>CM077007.1:109458671-119458671 GCA_039090855.1 Macrothele yani
AACGTGCTCCACACCATTACACCACCTCTAGAACCTTGAGTTGTGTTTACAAGGAAAGCTGGGTCCATTGCTTCATGGGGCTTCTGCCAAACTCTCTTCCTACTGTTGGTACAGAACAAGGTGTCCCATGACTTGGCAGACCATGATTTTTCCAGTCTTCCAGTGTCCAGTCATAGTGCTCCTGACACTACTGTAAACGAACTTTCCAGTTCTTTGCAGAAATCATTGGTTTCCATGTAGGCATGTGACTGTCAATGCCTATCCTCTTCGATTCCCTGTGCATAGTTTGCTGAGATATCGGTTAGGAACAGCCGTCTTTGAATGCTTCAGTCAATTGCTGCACACAGGAAGTCCTGTTTCCTATGTACAAGCCTTCTCAAACACTGGTGATTGCATTCCTGACAGATTGTCATTGTGTCACAGTTATGCATCTTAGACAAACAATGTAGGTTATTTTTCCACTGATTAAAAACCCAGTATACTGTATCTCTCCTTTAAGACAGACTGAAGAAGGAGAAGAGTTTTCTCCGAAAATTTGCAATTTAAATAAAAAATTTCCTAGTAAAATTCCCATAATAGTTGTTTTTGATTAGTAATTTCTTTTGCTTTCAGAACCATCTCTCCAGCCGAGAGGGTAACCTATAATAAGCCCTTTATCGAACTCTGAAAGATCCCTTGTTTTATTCATTGTGATCAACAGGTCTAATGAGCAGCAGTCTTAAATAGTTGCCTAGATCATGTAGTGATGATGCATGTGACATATATGCTGCGTACATAATGTTTACAGACATCTGCATAAAGGTTTCTAATTCAGTGGCCAGTGTGTGTAGATCAACGGCAGCAAAATTTTAGCATTACTGCAAACACGAGGAATTACAATGATGGAGTCCACAGGGCTAACAACATGGCTGAGGAATGGAACCATAAGTTGAACACCATCAGGAAAGATCACCTAAACATAGCAAAATTCATCAGATTCTTGAAATCTGAGAAAATAGACAATGATATTTATTATGAATAGATCATATTCAATCTAGAAAGAGAGAAAGAAAACAAAATAAAAGTAGACAACTGGATTATTAGAATAATGTCAGAATTTTATTCAACTGGAGGTATTAAAAATGTTCAAACATTCCCTCTTATAAAATTTAAGTTAAAAAAAGAGTGAATTAAAAATAAAATCAATTAAAAATATGACAAGCAGCATTATTTTACATTTTTTAAACATGCCAATATTTGTGTTTCCTCAGAAAAATATGTAAAGCTGTGAGCCATAAGTTTGGATTTAGTATTAAGGAAAATTGCAGTCCCCAAATACATAAGTCAAGTCTCATTCTGTTTGCATTTGAGACAAATTTCTCCTTGTCCGCATTTGAGACAACCCCTAAATATACATTATAGTATATCAAAGAGTTTCAATAGCACTTACAGAATATTTTGCCTGCTGTGTTCCTTTTTTTTTTTTTTTTTTAAGAATTCAGTGAAAACGTGTGAACATAAAGAATTTGCAGCTTATGTGTAGTCCAGTGTTTGTGTAAAAATTGAAAAGTTGTCCATATATTGGGTTGTTGGAAAAGTCATGACGTATTTTGGCACCCGATGGCGGTTGGGCGGTTTTGGAAGTACTAGAGGCATGCACAGCTCTGTTATCACTATGGCATTCGACAGGTGCCAGTTCTAGCTGCAGTCTAAAAGGAATAGTGAGTGATTTGGTTGATTTGCAGAGATTCGACATCAAGTTGAAGATGGAAGACCAAACTGTGCATTTTTGCCATATTTTACTACCGTAAAGTGAAGAACGCGCGTCGAGCTTGTGAAAAGTTGCGTAAAGTGCATGGTGATAATGCTCTACAAGAACTCCAGTGCCAGCGGTGGTTCACAAAATTCCGTGCTGGTGATTTTGGTCTCAACGATGCTCCTCGGTCCGGGAGGCCCACCGAGGTTGATGACAACCAAATCAAGGCATTGATCGAGTCAAACCCATGTTACACGACACGAGAGATTGCAGACACATTGCACATCCATCATTCAAGTGTTCACGACCACCTGAAGAAGCTGGGATATGTAAGCAAGCTCGATGGGTGGGTTTCTCATAAACTCAAAGAAGCTCAATTGATGGCGCATATAAACATCTGCGATAAACTCATTAAACATGAGGAAAACGATCCTTTTTTGAAGCGACTGATAACTGGTGATGAAAAGTGGCTTGTGTACAACAATGTGCTGCACAAAATGGTCTTGGTCCCGATGTGCTGCTACGCCTCAAACGACATCCAAAGCAGACATTCATCAATGGAAGGTTCTGGTCTCAGTGTGGTGGGATTTTAAAGGTGTCGTGTTTTTGAGCTTCTACCACTGAACCAAACAATCAATTTGAATGTGTACTGTCGGCAATTGGACAGTTTGAACGAATCCATCATCCAGAAACGTTCAGAGCTCGTTCATCGTAAAGGTGTTGTGTTCCATCACGACAACGCGAGACTACACACAAGTTTGATCACCCACCAAAAATTATTGGAACTTAGGTGGAATGTGTTGCCACACCCAGCATACTCGCCTGACCTTGCGCCGTCAGACTTCCACTTGTTTCGCTCTCTTCAACAGTCCTTGTGTGGTAAAACGTTCAATTCAGATGAGGCTGTAAATCAGCACCTTGTACAGTTTTTCGCCATGAAAGACAGGTCTTTCTATGAACGAGACATTCTGCAGCTCACTGAAAGATGGCAAAAGGTTATCGAACAAAACGGGCATTATATCATTGATTGATCTTTGTTCTTTCTATCAATAAATGCCCTTTGCAAAACATGGCTAAAATATGTCATGACTTTTCCGACAACCCAATATTTTCACATCTATATAACTGTAAAATATGTCTTTAATTGTACATAATGAGTTTAAGAAATGAAAGCATTGTCATTATTTTCGTGCATTCTGCAATAAGAATTTGTAACCCATTGTTTTTAACATTTCAGTGAATCATAGGTTTTTAAACTAGAACAACTAAGCAACATAGAATGCCTTTTCTTACGTGGAAGTCGTAATTATAATATTTAATGTGTTTTTTAATGTTTTTTATACATTACCACCAGTGAGTGTAATTCATGTTAGAAATTTTTCAATAAATGTGGAACTGTAAATGTGTTGTATTTTCGAAACAAAGAGAGATATTACAATTTGAAATACCAAGTGTAAACAGTTTCTTTGATTGTATTTAATTTTCTTTTTTTTTTTACCCTTTCAGTCCAGTACTTACAAGGCACATCTAAAGAAGAAGCATCCAGATCAAAATGAAGGCTTAATGTTTTCTTGTAGTTTTTGTGCTTTTCGAACAATTAAGCAAGACAATTATCTTGCCCATATGTCTGATCATGATTTAGAAAATATTTCTTGTGTAAATAATACTGACATTTCATCTGTAGATAGCTTTGTAAATATATCATCACATCTAAATAGCTCTGAGTTATCATCTGTTCAGGCTTTGATAAATCATGGCTTAGAAGCTCTGCCACATCAATGATGTGATACAACACTTGAAAGTTATTTTGACTGCTAAGTTGCAGTGCCAGTCATCTTTTTAGCCACAAAAAAAAAAAAAAAAAAAAAAAAAAACACGAGAAATCTCTTGCTGTTTAAGATCACAAACAGTTCAAACTTTGTACCTTTATGCAACAGACTGTTTACACATAAATATTTTTATTCTTGTCACACTTGTTTAATGTGATAAATTAAGATTGCTACAGGAAAACATAGACTCAGGAATTGTTTACATAACCTTCTATATTCCAGCATTTGGCAGGTCACAAACTAACAAACCCATAAAAAATTACAAGTCTCCATTCTAACAAAAATGCATGTTTCATATTTAAGAAGCTTGACAAATTTGACTAAAAGAAAAACAAAAGTTCAAAGTGGCATAACAGTCAATTATCATTAGCAGTTTTTACCAGTCCTGTATTTTCTAACCAGAATATGCCATTACAAATTAACTTTTCTTTCACCCGGAATTTTAAAAGTGCTGTGAAAAATCAGCTTGCTTTGTCTGAAAACCAAAGAAAGGAACTGGACAAATTCATCAATACACATCAGCAACATGTAAAAGTAACAGCTTTTAGGTATAAATTGTAAAGAAAAAGGCAGAATTTCAAGATGCAGTTTAAGTCGGTCAGGTAATGTTAAAAGAAATGTACATATTTCTGCCATCACTCTTTCTTTATTAGTCTTCCCTTTTTTTACTAGTTTTCTTTGCCCATTCACATAGCAGATATCTCCACCAGTTTATACAGTTCACTTTAAAAACTGTTTATTAAGGAAGCTGATCACGCAAAATGATTTTGAAAAAATGATGCATATGCTTTTAAATGAATGAACAAACTATAAGCGTCATTATATATGATATATATCAGAGCTATTCACAAATCTGTGCAATGCATATCATATTTTAAAAGATATATTTCAATATAAATAATATTCCTTGGGAAAATACTAACCATTTTCAACATTTCAATGCCATTCCTCAGCAAGTTGGTAAATTCGTCTTCAATACTGTGCTTTCGTCTTTTTTAGAAGTGAAAAACTCCTGACATTCATTTTCCACTTTCTCCAATTTTCTAAACTGCTTACCCTGAAAAAAAATGATTAAGTTTGAAAAAGAATCAGTGGAATGAAGGAAGTCTGAAAATTAATCTGTGGAATGAAAGAAGTCTCAAAGTGGAATGGAAAAAATCTGAAAATGAATCAATAGAACAAAAGAAGTTGAGTGTGAAGGCGCTAGGTTTAGACTACAAAATGTGTAAGGAAGCAGATGAAATACTAGTTCTCTAAGGGTTTTTTTTTTTTTTGGTCTCAACTGTTGTGTGTAGTTTAAGTTTAGCAGTCTCTGGCTATAAGAGCACTTCATAGATACCAAGTTCTCCCCCTACTGTCACAGCATCACAGAAGGATGAGTGGAGTTTGGCATTGGTAGCATGCCCATCAGGAACTAGTTCTTTTTTTTTTTCTTTTCTTTTTTTAAAGTGCACTACACCCTCAAAATTCCACTAGAAACATAACATTGCCTTTGTTTGAGTGGCCATAGTCAAGTCATTGTGTCTGGCTGTTCAAATTATTAAAATATATCCATTTTTGATTGCTTGGAACAAATTACAAGGTAGCATGTATTTGTGAAGAGTTTCATGCTGACCTGAATATGATAACTGTTTTTTCAGCAGTCAGCTCCTGTGGAACACTTTAATGACACCTGGCTACCTTATGGACGTGTTGCACATGGAGAACTGAAGTTGTTTGTGAGCAACCAATCTTGGACTTAACACGTGAATACTTGTTAATGAATCAAACATAGCACAAAATGTTATAGTCTATCAACATTGAGCTTCCCAGTAGCAGCTTAACTTTTGAGGCTCAAATTCAACTTTTGAACTTTTGGGGCCAAAGTTTAACAGCACAGTGACTGTCCCTTTACCTGCAACTTTGCTTATTGCTCAGGTCACTTCAGTAGCTTTTAATCCTCCTTCCCCATCATAGACATAGAATTACACAAATTTCAATATTTAACTCACTCATAAAACATTCTGAATACTGGACACTGGGACTCAGATAATTGTAATAGATGCTGTTGGACTTTGTGAACTTCACACCTCTTAGTCTTATGTTCACAGGTGTGGAAATTCAATGTGGTGTCAGTGTACAAACTTTGCATGGTGAAAAACGCACAGACTTAAAAATCACTCTTGGTGTTAATATCCGGTTATTAATATCCTGAAATATTTTAGGTCTGTCACAAAGTGACGCATTCAATATCGATAGTACAAACATTATTACTCATATTGTCATTGTGTATTACATAGTTCCTTTAGAAGTAACACACAGTTATAGTCAGTCTCCTGAAAGCATTGCTGAAAGTTGTCTTCTGTGAGGCCCATCAGTATGTTGGTCACAGCTCTTTGAAGGTTGTCAGTTGTCTGAAAGTGCTTTCCTCGGAAGCGGTTCTTTAGTTTCAGGAAATAAAAAGAGTCACTTGGGCTCTGATCAGGGTAATACTGGGCTGCAGAACCATTTCAATGCTCTTGGATGTTAAAAACTCTTGCACAGAAAATGCAGTATGACATGGACGGTGCATTGTCATGATGTAAAAGCTTATTGATGGCAATATCTGGTCAAACACACAGAACCCTTTTCTGTAGGCAACCTAGACCCTCTCCATGGACGGTCTGATGAACAGTTTGACCTTGAGGCATAAACTCCATGTGCACCTCTCCTCAATGATTAAAAAAAAAAAAATCAAAACAAATGAATATGGACTTCGTTTTGGATTTGTTCTTTCTTTGGATGTGGCAATTTTTTTATGTTACATTCTTAACTCTGGTGGTTTGTTTCAGGGTAGTATTAAAAAAACCCCAACAGGTTTCATCGCCTGTCATCTCTTGCTTAAAAAACTCTGGCTTAGTTTCAAGATGCTAAAAGTGGTGTGCACTTGTATTTTGCGATTTTCCTTTTGCTGGGAGGTGTAGTTTTTCAGCACAATTTTGGTGCACATTTTCCACATACCCAAATACTTCTTTAAAATTTTGTGGATGGCTTGACATCTTGTATTGAATTCATTTGCCATCAGTCTCACAATCAACTGTTGTGATCTGGCTTGACCAGATCCTATACCCTTTCAGATATTCTGAAAGTGTGACAGGTCCTCCTGTGCATTCATCTCAACTGTTTCCCAGACTTTCAAAAAGCTCTTGTGCTACTAAAAATTGAAAAACTTGTGCCCAGGATGAAGCATGGTCTTCATAAACTTTTTTTCAACTTTTTGTGCATTACTGTTGCACTTTTGTGAAGTATAATGGCACAATGCAGCTCAGTATTAATGTATTCCATTTTATTGATGTAATCAAAGAACATACTGTTTTTTTCTTCACAATTGCTTGGTGCCTACAGAATGGATCAATGTAGTATAGTGTTGGCTAGAACAAATTGTATTTGATTGCCCATGTTGCCACACTGCATTTTAAAAATATAATCTCTTTATTTTTGTGATAGACCCCACATTTTTGCTGGTTAAACTCCCTTTGTTTTTATTTATAGGAAACATGTCATACGACCATGAACATTTGACACATATATTTAAGTACTGTAAAGGAATCAACACTAATGTTACATAAAAAAAGAAATATAATTGGAAAATTTCGCATTTGTAAATCAAGTGAATAGGACCATTTCTAATAAAAATTACAGGTAATGAATGGGTTGTTCAGGATAAGATGTATGCATTTGTAAATCAAGTGAATAGGACCATTTCCAATAAAAGAAAACTTGTGAGGTTTTGTGTGTGGGGGAGGGCAGCAGGGACATATTACATGACAATTTGCTTCAAGATCATTGGCTTGTTGCCAATGGGCAAGGAATTTAAACATTTCATATAAGTATTTTTGGCTCAGCACCCTGAAAACTACTGTAAGGGAATAATGAATTTCAAAAATTCACTGTGATAATGAGCTCTGCTAAACTTGAAAACTTAGGTTGTAAGCAAAAAGTTTAGTGTAATACTTCCTATAAAAATTCTAATTACCATATATACTCACGTATAAGTTGACCCCTACTTCAACAGCTACAAATTTGGAAAAAACTTTGGCCAGCATATAAGCCGACCTTAACTTTCAAGAATTTGGAAAACATATTTATTGAAATGAATTATGCAGCTTTCTGAGATTATCTTACATAAAAAAATCTTCAAAGTGTGATTCACTGTCAGAGCTTCCAAATAACTCCTGTAACATACATGGCATTACTTATGCAGCATTTTCTGAAAGACTTCATAATCGTTTCTGGTGAAATTACATCCCATAGTTCTTTCATCCAAGAAGTAACAAAGCCAATGCCAGCCTTTTTTAAGCTCCTACCTTTCGTAAAACACTTAAGCTTTTCTTTTCCAAAGCTCTGACACAGCTGGTGGGAACTAGGCTAGAAGATGCATGCTTGCTGTGAACACTCGGGAGAGAGAGGAGATGACTGATTCGTTGTGGCCATTCCCAGCAGCTAAGTGATTTTTCTGGAGTCTGACTCACTGTGTGTCCAGTTCCAAAGATGGGTCCTGCAGTCATACAGGGGATATAATGAGGTATTCCTTCATGTTTGGAAGCAAGAAATTCTATGGTCTCAGTATGAAACAGGATTAGGTTTTTCACTTATCATATTGGTGTCACCCATCTCCATAGCAATCTTACTCTGGGTGAAAAAATATTTCATAATTTATTTTTATTTTTGGAAGTACTTTCAAGGTGGGACATAAATCCTCTCACTGCAGTTGCCGGCGATTTGATTACTTTGTGACTGCAGCTCTTTGTGTGCCACTATGCAAGGCAGGGTTGGAATTTTTTTTTAAATATATACTGTATAGTTTATATAGTAAAGTAAATAAAATAAAGTACCTTTATTTACATCAATAAAAAAATATGTTGGGTGAAGATTAAAAAATGCAATTGTCTGTTCCATAGACTCTGTATATGTTTATTTTACATTCATATTTTAAAAGCATAGTATTATTTTTTAATAGCTCTAAGTGCTGATTTTTTCTTTTTTTCTTCTTGGTGTTGAATACTGGTTTTCTGAAGAATTGTGTTCTTTGGTTTTTAGATCTAGTCTTAGTATTTTATTAATATTTTTTGTGTTGGGATGGAAATGTACTTTTTCTTGACATTGTATATAAGGATGCTTTTAGAAATCATTTTTACTTTTTGCAAATTAAATTGAAAACAATTATGAAGTAAAAAGATTAAAAAAATTGTTGAATAGGAGATTTCAAAGAAATGCTGCTTGGAACTAAATCAACATAATAGTGATGAATATATCTTCAAAGCTTAGAATTTATTCAGAAGATGTTACAGGAGAAATATCATGGCATAAGTGGAAGTGGTATCAATGACCAGATATCACTTAAGAGTTACAACTTAAGGTAAAAGAATAACCCATCCTAATTAATTTATATTTGCTTTTTTCATCTTCAACTATATTATGCCTCCAGAGATAAGGCACCAGAAAAGTGCATGTAATTCAAGCTGTGATTTTTGTTAAAGTAAATGCTACATGGAAAAATGGGTTCATCTTTTTACATTTTAGCCATTTTAGTCGCCATGGTGACCGAGTGGTATGAGGCACTTGCTTCTAACTATTCATCCGAGATGGGTCTGGGTTTGAATCCTAGGTGAGGTATGGATGGTGTGTTTGTTTTATGGCACAGGCTCTCTCCTTTCCATGGAACCAGTGGCCCTAAATTAGGAATGTGCGACTGCTTATGAGTTTCTTGTGATGGTCATTGGACCCCCCAAGTGATATATATTACAGTTTGCTTCTTTTCTTAAAGGTTGTTTGTTACTGTTGTCTTTGACTCATTGATACAGAGTCAAAGACACGTAAAAACAGTTTTTTTAGGCAATTATAACGTGCTGAAAGGAAATTAACATTTGCAAGTAAATTATTATGTAAAACTATATAGTCACACTACAAACACTGTAGTACTAATACTATTTTTGTAGCATGTTTTTTTTCTTGCCTCAGAGATAAGGCACTGTGCTATAAAAATAGTGTTAGTACTACAATGTTTGTGTTGCAAATGTTAATCTCCAAGGTTGTCTTCTGATTTTCATAAGGAAAAGTATTTAAATGACACAGAGATGAGAACAGAAGTATTCTGGAAAAAAAGAAAAGTGTGTCTAATTAGAGAAATTTTTGCAAAAGCTTGGTGGGTGAAAGTTTCACTTGTCTCTGTGTAATATTTGTTATCTTAAATGAAATCAACTTTCCGTGTGAGGTCAGCTAAGAAACTATTTACTGTGAATAATGAAATAAAAGTTGAAGGCTGCCCTGGTGGCTGAGCAGTCGGAAGTGCTGGTTTCTGGTTAATTGTTCAAGCTAGGCCCAGGTTTGAGTCCTGAATGAGACATGGGTGATGTGTTTGCCCTATAGAGCTGCCTTTCCCTTCACAGGAAACAGTCACCCCAATATAGGGATGGGAAACTGCTTACAACCCTAGGAAGTGCACATGGGAGTTGTTTGTGTGCTGGAGAGGTGATTTACTTATTGAGGGTTTGTGACAAGACATCTGATCATGAGGAATGAAGATGTGTTGCAGATTTGTACTGTGAGCAAGATTGGTGAAGACAAATATTCTGAGGTGGTTTGGCCACATTGAAAGAATGAGTGATGAATGCTAAGAGAGTTTATTCAGCTCAAGTGACAGGAAAAAAAGCAAAATAAAGGCCAAGAAAATTATGGGAGGACCAGATTCAGGAATATCTGCATCACAGAAAAAGATAATGCATATGAAGTAGAAAAAGCCTTATGTGTAATGGATATCAGTAAAGCTCAAGTTGTGTGCCAAAATTGTTGTAAATGGAGACATTTGGATACATCAACAGTAAGTAAAATCTATCACTGTCAGTTTTAAACTTTAATGTGGCAGATAAACTTCCTTTAAGGAGATAACCTCTATCTCAGCAAACATATTAGTGCTATTATGTATGTTATTTAAGTAATTTCCCAGGTAGTTATAAATTTTTTTGTGGTTCAGCCATAGCATATTCTTTTCATATTATTACACCACTTAGTGGTCAGTGGCATCCATGATCTAGTCCATTCTCTTCTGTGTTATACAATCCTAACTTTTTTTCATCCTGTGTTCAGTGGCATTACATCATTCTTTTTTTCCATACTCAGTTACTCTGTGGATCTTTATTTTATTTGAAGTTATGTGATTCATAGTTTTATGTGCATGACTTTTTCTTTGCTGGGAATAACTGCACACTGATTACTATTTTCAGTTACCTATCATGCACAGCTACAGCTAACAATATTGCCAACAACCATTTTACCACATTACAAGACTCCAACTAACTTGTCAGTAATAATTTCCACAATATGTTCTGTCATACTGCACTCAAGTTTTTGATTTTTCATGAAAAACATGTGTAATTTCTGTTTATGTGAATATACTGTACATACAGAAATATTTCATCAAAATCAAGAATTGGTATTTTCAGGTTTGTTTAAAGACACTATATGAGGATCACAGTTGCTGTGGAAACACTGCCATGCCAAAAATAATTCTTAAAGAATCTGTATGTAACACAAAACTTAAGGAGTACTTGGTTTCCATACTGCTACTTTGTTAGGTCTTGAAGAGTTGTATTTTTAGCTACTTTTTCTATGCTTTCCCCCACCCAGCCTGTTTACTGAGTTGGTTTAGTTTCATCAGTTGCTTAGAGAAATAGCACCACCACATGACTGATTTCATTGTTGTGCATTTACATATTTTCAATTTGTAGTATGATTTTTGTTTGCAAATGGCCAATATACCAGAAAGCCTTATTAGATCTTTGCATGCAAAAGACCAATAGATTTTTTCTATTTCATTATAACAAAACTAATAGATAATTTTCCTCTTTATTCTGCAGTCACAGCTTACAACTAAGTGGTATGACATGCACATATGATAATATTTGTTAGTTTTCCTTTTGCATATGATAAAAGTAAATCACAACCTTCCTGTGTATTCATTCTTTAAGTTTCTTCAGGTGCTTGTGATTTTTTGTTTAATACCTTGTCTAGTCTTTTGCTAAAAGAGAGAATTTATCTTAAATATTTTTATATACACGCACATGCTAAACAAACACACCATCAGTAGTGTCATGTATCAGTAACATTTTGTGAAAACTTCAGTTTCTCATTAATTTCCATGTAGTACTAAGTTGTGTTTTGAAAGACCTGTAAAGAATAAATAATTGTTGTTGATGAGATTGTTTTAACTGATGCTTTTTGAAAACTGTGTAAAGAGTAAATAATCATTGGTGATGAGATTATTGTAACTGAGATTTATTTTAAGTGAAAAAATGTCAGTTGTATAGGTGAATTGATATACAATGGTTATATAAATAGATTTTGAAAGCATATATCATCTTGTATAAATACATTTAACGAAATTAAATTTTGTACTTCATGTGATAAATATTCTGATTAAGTATGTGTTAATATCTGAGCCAGTTGGGGCAAAGAAAATAAAGTAAATCTTATATAAAAAAAAATAATATTCAGTACCTAAACATTCATGATACATAACATTTCATGACAACACATTTAGTTGAGACTGATTGCCTACATTTCTAGCTTCACATTCCTCTGGAAAACTGTGTCAGCTATGTTATTTGTAATTAATGTTATGCTATATAAAAATTCTGGGTAAGCTATTTTAATATTGCCATTTGCTAACTGCCCTGATGTTGACCATTAGTGCATCTTGATTGTAGGAACATCCTATGGTTAGTCAAAAACAAAAATGTAGAATTTCTTATTGGTTAAAACAAATAATCAATATGCAATCTGGAAGGAAGATAATGCCAGATTAGTTAAACTAGTTATTATATATGTATGTATATGCAGGTCTTTTTGATGTTTGCTTCAACATAATTGATTTTGACTACACATTTTTAGTGATTGTGGCCAATCATTTTTTGCATTAATTTCTTCTCTTTTTTTAAAGATTCTTCATAATGTTCTAGTATTCTTTTATGCAGTAAGTTCTATAATAAACCAACTGAAATCACTTAGAAATTGGTTAGTAATAACTTTGAAAAAAGGAAAACTTAAAAAATAATGCACTAAGTTCAAGAAAATATTGAATCTATGGGAATTACTGTTGAGGAAATGCACTAAAATGTTAAGGAACCAAACGGAAAATTGTGAAAAATAAATTTGTAATAAGCTTAACTGTAAAAACAATAGAAGGTGGCAGAACATACAACAGCACAGCGAGTAAAAGTAGATATTATATAGGCCTTTGGATTGGTAAAGTTTGGCTTAAGGACTGTCACATCAACAGGAGCAACATATTGTAGAATTAAGTGTGGTGGAGGCCAAATCCTCGATATTCTAGTGTCTGTATTAGTTTTGTTCTACCACTGAATCCACTTATATTTTCCTTGGTATCTCTGTTTTCACTCTCATCAGTAGCATCTAACCTCTTTGAGATCCTTTCATTTAAATTACTGCATTATGTACAGCCAGTTCTGTTCTCTGGTCAATTTCATTTTTATTGAAAACAGTCTTATACAGCTGATAAGATGCATTTCTTATTTTGCTGATTCTATTATGTGTAATTTCTTATCAAGCTTTCTCGCCTCTTTCGCAATCATACTGGGATAACTAAAATTTTTTATTATTATAGTTTCTTCCTATTTATTATACAATCATAACTTTCTTAGGCTTAACTTTGAAACATTAGTTTTGACTTACCAACATTTGTCTTCAGCCTAAGTTTTTCAGAACTCATGCTCAGGTGATAGATGTTATATAGTGACTTGATTTTTCTCAGCAAGTAGCACTAAGTCATCTGCATACAGCAAACTACTGGTGCTAGAATCCTCTATATCCTTTAACATAGATTACCTACAACTTATATATATAACCTGCATCTATGTCTTATTCCAAATCTAACAGTAAATTGCTTCCCAGTACTTAATTCATTATGACTGTTTTGATAATTTTGATGTGACAAAATTCAATGTCTTGCATTTCATTGCTTTGCTTTTTAATGTGGTGAATAATTTGTTTGATACTTAATCTGATGCTCTTTCAATATTTGATGAACACTATGCCGAAATCATGTTTCAGTTCATGAAACTTTTAAGAAAGCTCCCTATACAAAACATTATATCCTGGCACCCCCCTCCCATTCTCCACTCCCAATCTCCAAACCACACTATATTTCACTCAGGTGATTATTTACCATCATGTTTTTAAATTTTTTTATTCAATATGTTTGAGTAATCTTTGCAAGGCGATTAGTGGTGCCATCATAAAATGAATAGTACTGGGGTGCTTTACAAACTGCATCACAATGACATAAAATACTACTAGTAAATATGTTAAACTACACACCATGGTGTCATAGTTCTTAACATGATGTTTATTATTACTATCATATATAACTAGTTATACACAGCTAATGTATAACAATGACTAATAGATGCCTCAGTTGCTTACAAATCTCCAGGTAGATGAAATTAAAAAAAAAATCATTAAATCACTCATACAAAAAAACAAAACAAAACGAAAAAACTCGCCTTGTCAGAAGAGCTTCAAAACTTTCATCTCCTCCTCGTACTCGTCTCATCATACCTTTTGTGATCCAGTGTCCTCGGGCGAGCAGTGACACTGTGTAGTACCATTCGTGCATCAACGAATACTGCTTCATTTAGTTGTGACTCTAGCACAAAAAAATAAACCATTTCACTTTCTTTTTTTTTTGACTGGCATATTTTCATTTTCTTTCGAGCTGAAATCTGAATTTCCTGTTTTCTGAATTTTACTGAAACTGTTAGTAAGCTTATTTTCATATCGTCTTTTCATTTTCAAGTGTAACCGATAATCATCACTTACGAAAATACTACAGTGAAACAACACACTACATGTTATACAAGACAGCTGCAAGTAAGGAACTGAATTTTTCAAACTTACCATTACCGTCAAGCTCCTGTCGGCCGCGATCACTAAAAATGAAAGCTTCATTAGTGTTGCATTCCTCGACTCCATTGTCACCACGGCGAGTAAAACGTAAGGTTTCAACATGATGGGTGACAGGCGGCAAACTTTGAGTCTACCAGAAGCAAGACCGCAAAAAAAAAAAAAAAAAGCACATAGCAGGTGAGGTACCAATCACATTGTCTAAACTACACTATGTGATTGGCGCTTACTCTGTGTAGTACCATTCATGTTATTTTTTCTCCGCTATTTTGTGCTCTGTGTAGACAACCTGAAGGCAATGAGGTAGCATAGTTTCGTCTCAAGTGTCTTCCAATAAAATAATTATCTTGTTGTTATACAACAAAGGAGTTATTGAGCTACGTCAGGTTTCATTTAGATAGACACATAACAAATTAATGTTACGTAAAGCAAATTTAAAAACTAAATATTTACTGTCATTTTGTGAAGCAGGGCTCGTCCTGGTTACATGAAAAAGTACCGGGGTGGCACGACTACACCACTGAAAGAGATGCCAAAATAGTTATTACAATCCTTTCCTATTACCATTCAAATGACTGATCTGTCTGTCTACCATTATCACAAGTGGCCAACCTCTCACCCTCCAGTATCAGAAATGCTGACTGATCAACCATTCTTCCAGAACCAGTTGGGTTCCTGAAAATCAATCCATAATTAATTCCATCATAACCTGCTTACTGGATAAAACAGCATTATGCATTTCATGAATGCTAAAGCCTTTCAGTATTTCTGATCACCATTAAGATCTCTGTCACCATTAGGTACCTATCCACTAGTTCCTGAATATTTGTTAAGTAGGACTTTAATAAAGTATTTTTTCCATTAATTCAATATGTTCTTTCCCAACATCAGAAACTGCCTCATTTTTGTCAAATAAACCATGTTACAGGCTTTGCCTTTTTTCATATGTCTAACAAAACTTCAAAGTACTTTTACTCCTAGTATTTCTAAAGAACAAATACCATTTTTGCAAATCTTCTGTTTCACACTTTAAACTTGAATGCTCTGACCAAGGAATGTGGTGTGCTCAATTAGTTCTATGAAGTGGTAGTATACAATTTACAATAACAATGCAAAATGCCAACTCACCATTTCTTTACTTGAATTTCCCACTGGCTATTTGCTGCTTTTGTTAAACACGTTAGGACAAATGTCATTTTACAAACTTATATTAGTAAAAACAGAATGAAGTAAAAATCCATTTAAAATTAGAATAAACTCGGAATAAAATTGAATAAAAAGGCAAAAACGAATCGTTAAAATTCCAGAAAGGCTTTCATTGTTCACTCATGCTAAATCACACTAAATCTCCATCACACTAAATGTGCATGCCAAAGTCAGTCTTCATCAGTAGTTGGCAATGTATTTGCCTTAACTACCAAGTCATGCTCCACCTCCATGCCAGGATCTTCATTGTGCATGTCAGGCTGTGCACCATCTGCCGGTATTCGGCCATATGAATTCTTCTTAATCCTCTTTTTCATTTTCTGTTTTTCTTCTTGGTTAATTAGGTATTTCCATGCATATGACAGGTTGTATGGAGTATTATTATTGCAATTGAATTTTTTCATTTTTTTTTATCATGATAGCTTTGGAAATGAGAATCTGCTTGTGAGTGTTATGAAATGTGAGAAGTTTTATATTTGTCCACTCAGGCTCAGTGTTATTCTCAATGCAGTACTGAATTAATGATGTTTTAGCCTGTTTTTTTATTTTAATCGCCTAAATGTTCTTTTAACTTGATATTTAAATTTCTTTTAGTACTTTCAATGTATAGTTTATATTATTATTACCTACATTTGATAGTATGATTGGTATCTTTTTTTTTTTTTTTTTTTTTTTTTTTTTATAAAATATTGGGGGTTTAACAACCACTGTGAGCAACTCAATGAGCTATAAATAGTTGCCCGTCCCTAATTTAGTCACTGATTTCAGGAAAGGGAGAGAACTAGTGCCATAAGATAAACAACATCCGCGCCTCACCGGGATTTGAACCTGGACCCTTCATGGCCGAATAGACATAAGCCAGTGCTTAGACCACTGTACCACCGGGCGGCCTAACTGGTATCTTGTAAGCACTAGCTTTATCCAGAAGTGATATTGGATCCCTACCTCGAGTCAACATATAATTAGGTATTTCCATGTGTTTGACAGGTTATATGGAGTATTACTATTGCAATTGCATTTTTTTCCGATCATAATTAACCAAGAAGAAAAACGAAAAAGAGGATTAAGAAGAATTCATAAGGCCAAATACCAGCAGATGGTATGCAGCGTGACATGCACGATGAAGATCCTGACGTGGAGCATGACTTGGCAGTTAAGGCAAATACATCGCCGACTACTGATGAAGGCTGCCACTTTGGCAGCTGAACCGCATTTAGTGTGACAGAGGGGGTGGGGTGCATGTGTGAACAATGAAAGCCTTTCTGGAATTAACGATTCATTTTTACCTTTTTATTCAATTTTATTCTGATCTTATTCTGATTTTATTCCAATTTTAAATTGTTTTGTACTTCATTCTGATTTTACTAATATAAGTTCATAAAATGACATTTGTCCCAATGTGTTTAACGAGAGCAGCGAGCAGCCAGTGGAAAATTCAAGTAAAGAAACAGTGAGTTGGTATTTTGCATTGTCATTGTAAATTGTATAATATAATACCACTTCATAGAACTGATTGTGCCTTCCTCTGTCAGAGCATTCAAATTTAACATGTGAAACAAAAGATTTGGAAGAACAATGTTTGTTCTTTGGAAATACTATGAACAATTACCACATAATCCAGCAACAAGCTTAACCTGAGCTTCAGCTATATCTGAGTATTTTTACCCCATTTTGGAGATATTTTCCACATCCATTGGTAACTTACTTAACGTAAGGTTTCAACATGATGGGTGACAGGCGGCAAACTTTGAGTCTACCACAAGCAAGACTGCAAAAAAAAAAAAAAAGCACATAGCAGGTGAGGTGCCAATCACATTGTCTTCTTATATTCTTTTTCAGCTATTCATCAAGGGGTTTTGATTTTCAAAATGTTTATTGCTACACGACTTGCAGCCTTTGATAACCCATCTTTTATATCTATTAGACTCAATATCAATGCTTTCTCTGGGTGGTGTTTCAATTTTAACATAATGTCAGTCTCCTGGAAATCTTGTCTTACTTATATATTATTTTACCTTTTGAATTTGATGAATTTTAGCATAATTGCTGTTTTTGTGTTTTTTATTTTCAAGCAGCCCCAGTGGCACAGGGGTCTAAGTGCTAATCTGATGATGCTGGTTCTATCCCTTCCCTGTAACCAGTGGCCTCAAATGAGGGACAGCCAATTGCTTATAGCCCTTAAAGTTGCTCACAGTGTTATTACACCCCCCCCCCCCCAGTTTTTTTTTTCAAGTTGTATGTCATTAAGAATAGTTGAAAAAAAAAAAGTAATCACTGTTTATTTCAAAAACTCTATTTGTAGTTTCAAGTTAGTTAATCTTTCCCATTAGTATTTACTAAATAATTTGGGCAACATGCCTGTTAGTTACATACATATCTTTTAACAGGGAATCCATACCCTGTGGTCAGCTGCTTAATGTAACTTCCGAATCACAGCAACTTTGAGGCTTGAATTGACAAACTTACATTCCATAGTGGTGCTCATACATTTGCCAATATAGTGTACAATATGGCATAAAAGTTTTTCTTTTTAATGAATAACACAAAAAATAGCACACATTTTGTCTTGATTGCTTTGAACAAATTTTGATATAGGTAAAAATATCAGAATACATTTGGCAAATCATGCAAATGAAATGTAACAGAACACAGTCATAGTGAAATTTTTTGTACCTGAGGTAAGATGATATTGATTCTGTTTTACATAATTTTTTTGCCATTTCTGTCTCAGAAAGTTAATGCCTGCTTATTCAGAATTCACCCTGTCTTCAGTTTATATGAGTAATGCATCCTGGAAAAGCTTGCATCAGTCAGTTTTACAATAAGTTTTTAGACAGGGAGTAAAAATACTTCTCACATGATTTTCAAGAAGTATTTTGTGATTTCTAAAAGCACCCCCTCCACCCCCCAGTTTGCAAACTTAAAAATTCTCACTTCTAAAAAAACTTTATTTTTAATTCTATTAAAAATATGTGTATTACAATAAAAACATGTTCTTGGGACATGCAGTTATTTTAATTATTTTAATAAGTATAGCAAACTTTAAAACAGAGTAATAATTCCTAAGATTAAAAACATGTATCCTTACATCTGCGGCAAAGATAAAATTTTGCGATATGCATATGCATGTGAAATTCTTCCTACACATGCAATTTAGTATGTAATTGTGAATTATCTCAGTTTCTCATAGTTCTGATAAAAAATACAGTCTGCTTTGTCACACACAAGCTCAGTTCTGCTCATTTCCTAGAAGTTTCTTATCAATACACTGAGAATTAAAATTCACGGTATATTCACATTGTTTTGTTAATGGATAAAACAGAATGCCATCAGTAGGTTTAGTTTGATTTAAGAACAATAAAAAACATTTAAGTTGTAAATAATGGGTATCTGCTCCCCCCTCCCATCTCTTTTAGATGCAGATTGGTTATTTCTTTTTCGACAACACTGTCCAGAAACTTTTGGAACTCTCGAAAAAAAAATGTTGCCTTTTCCTCATTTCATTCGGGCTTGCATGCGCACATATCCTACAGCCATTTTGTAGCTCTGCAGTAGAGCTCAAGGTCACTGAAATTTCTCCTCCCAAGTTGTGACATAGATAACACATTTTTTCCACACACTTGGGCCATTGGTTTTGTGTTTATCCGCAGCCCGAGATATGCGAAACCGAGAAGAGAGGCAGAGCGGGGGTGGGGAACGAGTGAGGAATTGCGTTTTTGATGGCACAACTGCTGTGTTGAGCAGTCGAGGATGAAAAAAATATACTAATACTAATACTAATAAATAATAATAATTAAAAAAAATACCTAGAGATTGGTTTTTAAATTGTGATGGATAATTTTTTGGAGCAGCAAAAATATGTCCTGATTTTCTTTTAGGAAGTAATTTTCGTTTTTGTTGCGTGAAATATGCATGTCCAGGCGTTAATGCGATCTCTGGTCAGAAGAACCTACTTTTGTCATAGAAAATGAAATCGGTTAAATAATATGGAAGTATTTGGCTAACTGTCGAATTATGAGAAGCAACAGACTTTGCACATTTCATGATAGAAAATGCACAATAGACACGATATTTTTCAGTATTTTAGTGAAATATCATTACGACTAGAAAATTTATTTTTTAATTCATCTTTGTGCTTTAAAATTTTTCTGATGGTCAATGCATCAAGGTAAAATGCTTGTCCAGTGTATGTAATGTTGTTTCCAGTTAATATTTCTTTGATCACATTTAATTTGATTTCAAGAGAAAATGTGTGTGCTTCTTCTGACAGATAGCATGTGTTTGTCACTATTATCATAATTTTCCTGCTTATTATAAAGAATGTGATTACACTGTGAGATTTTGAGTGTATTTTAAGAGTTAAAGGAAATTCAAATGAAACATTATGAAAACAATAAAGAACTGGCTTGGCTGATTGCAAAAATGTGAGTGATACCATTGCTTACTAATGACACTGAATTAATTATTTACATTAGTCACACAAGAACTGTGAAATAAAAAATCATGTGCTAGATGATTTTCCACTCATTCAAAAAGGAATACATTGTTGATTTTTTTTTCAAATTAATTTCTGGACATTCTGCTGATCTTTTTCAGAGAGAGAGAGCATGCATATGTTTGCAAACTTTTAAATTTACAGTAAAAAAAAAAAAAATAGTTATGGGTTTTACAGAGGTAATTTTCAATACATTTGGTGGTAAAATTTTCGAACTAGAAGCTTGTCCATTGTTAGGACTATGTCACTGGAGTAGTTGTTGGCATTCAGTTGGAAGTGCCCATCCACAATTATCATTAAGTGTGGTACTTCTTCTTCTCGCTATTTTTATCCCTTCTTCAAGTTTCCTCTTTACTACATGTGATTGGTGTGTGGTTATTTTGATTGAGTCTCATTTTATGGAATACCTACTTGCTTGTACATTCCTGTCTAACCCTGTCTTGTTCCTAATAGCTGATTTATGTTCCTCCACTTTCGCACTTCTCTCCATTTCGCCTATATAGTAGTCCGCAGGTACAGTCTATGCTATAGACTACCTCTTCTTGCAATTGGATGTATTTTTGTTTTAGAGATAGAAGGAATGTTTTTTAACTTGTTATTCAAAATAAAATAAAAAAATCCTTCCATCTCTAAAACAAAAAGAAATTTTAGACATCCAATTGCAAGAAGGGGTAGTGTACTATACCTGCAGACTAAGCTATATAGACTATACCTGCAGACTAAGCTATATAGGCGAAACGAGGAGAAGTGCAAAAGTCCGTATGGAGGAACATAAATCAGCTATTAGAAACAAGACAGGATTAGACAG
Source organism: Macrothele yani (assembly GCA_039090855.1). Taxonomy (NCBI): domain Eukaryota; kingdom Metazoa; phylum Arthropoda; class Arachnida; order Araneae; family Macrothelidae; genus Macrothele; species Macrothele yani. The sequence continues at coordinate 109,479,683 of CM077007.1, forward strand.
AGATGTACAAGCAAATGGACACTTCATAAAATGGGACTCAAAGTAGTGAAGAGGAAACTTGAAGAAGGGATAGAAATAGTGAGAAGAAAAAGTACCACACTTAATGATGATTGCAGTCGGGCACTTCTAACTGAATGGCAACAACTACTCCAGTGACATCGTCCTAACAATGGACAAGGCTCTAGTTCAAAAATTTGACCACCAACTGTATTGAAAATTACCTCTATAAAACCCATAATTAAAAATCGTTCACTGTAGATTAATAATTGTTATTCAAAAATAGATTAATAATTGGAGATGTTATTGATTACTAAGCTTTTAAATGTTGAAAATTCCCTTCTCAAGCCTTATTTCATGATTTATATATAGTAGATAGACCAGGGTAACACCTATCAAAAACAGAAAAAGTGTGGTTATTAAACAAATTGTTTTGTGTTTATTAGTCACTGTACTTTTTGTCTTTCAGGAAATAAAATTTCTCTCTTTGTAGTCCATTAAACCATACAATGAAAGTTCATCAGCAATGTCATTTGAAAGCAGTGTAGAACACCTGACACATACATTTGAGCAAATAGTTACTGTAAAAAAATGATTAAATTTTACTTTGAACTACATAATAATGGTGTTGAAATGTAAACGTTTTAGATAACTGTACTTGTCTAATCAATGGATATATATTCAGATTTTGGGAGGAATGAACTGGCTATTAGAGCTAATTCAATCAAAGTGTTCTAAAGACATAGTTCTTTTTGATATTCATAATTTTGGCTCACAAGTAGCTCTCCTCATCTTAACTTCAATGTGGAACACAAATCTTATATATAAAACACAAAACGTCTGTTTGTCTGAAGCAGCAAAAACTCTCGAATGCCAAACTGTGGCATTGTGAAATTTGCATAGCTTATTAATACTGGAATTTCTAGGTTAATGCAACTATTTTAAGATCTCTACATTGTTCCGTTCGCAAGGTATGAATTAATAAGCTAATCAATAAAGTCAGCGTCGTTTGCTACGTCATCGTTATCCTGTTCCAAATCTGAAAGCACGTGACTGCATTCATCACCGCGGCACATCCACAGGTGTTTCTATTCTCTGAGAACTAACTGTGCATAAAAAAATGCAAAAACGAACTTTGCGAAATCTTAACAAAACGGGCTGAAATTTTTATCAACACTATGAATTGGTAATAAGAGGAGTCCTTCGAAATTTCACCAGAATCCGGTCAAAACTTTTTTAAATATTTGGCATGGAATTTTTAATTCATCGGTAAACAGAAATATATATGCAGAAACTGTTAATAAAATTTTGACGACTAATTTAAAAAGTTATTTACCGATTCAGGCAAAATTTGGAGGTCATGTTCCTATTAATGATTTATGGTATTCATTACAATTTCAGCCAGTTTCATAAAATATTCACAAAGATACATTTTTTAACTTTTTTATCCCAGAGATTCGCCCCTCAAAGACGTCTGAAACTGAAAGCACGTGATGCATTTGATCGTTAATAAAAAATTGTTGACGAATAAACAAAGACATCGCTCTTTCCACATTTAGCAATGCACAGCAACCGAAAAATTGTTATTTGGCCACCGTCGGGGAATCGAATCCCTAATCTCTCGATATCTAGCCGAGCGCGTTAGCCTTACACCACGGTGGCCAACAATCCACTGTGCTATGTGCGTTTTTTTTTTTGTCAGCATCTGACATTATAATCCGTAAGATGGGCTCAGCTACTAAGCTCTGCTGTGCATTGCTAAAAGAGCTCTGCAGATGTTGCTAAATGAGCTGTGCTGTGCGTTGGTAAACATGGAAAGAGCGATGTCTTTGTTTATTCACTGACGCCACATATTTGGAGGATTTTTACAATTATTAACGAATTTTGTTCAATCAGTGTTCCAATGCTGTGTCTCCTGGATGCATGTTAAATAATTCGTAACGCTTTTGGTCGGTTTGATTCTACAGCTGTATACTGGAATGTCAACAGCAAAGGATCCAACAAAATTATATATTGTCGCCGATGAAGGAGAAACCAAACATTTTGTGTACGGCCAAATGCTGAAATAATCACACTATGAATAAATAATTTGTAATGACTGAATTTGTGAAATCAGCTGTTTTCTTGCAAGCATCAATTTTTTTTTCCTGATTTTTCAGTGATATATAAGGGAATATGAAATTAATAAGCCTAGATCCCGGGCAAAGCCGGGTAGTAAAGCTAGTTATGACATAAATAAGATCTGATTAGACAATGAAACGAAGCAGCTGTGATTGGACAGAAAATGCAAGATATAGTGTTTTGAGTTAATTTGAAGTTAAATGGCTAATGTTGGATGTCTTCAGTATGTGTTTTATTTGTTGCTTGTGAAGTATATTTTGAGGAAGTGTGACATTCTGTTCCAACAGTTGTCATATTCCCCATATATATTTTTTCTTTTTCATTTTTTGTTTTAAGATGTTTTAAAATGTCTGTGTTTGGGTGATAAAGTAAAAAGGAAATGGATGTGTTTCATTGCTTCTTGAAGCAGCTGTTGACCATATGGCCTCAGGTTATTCTTTATGAAATTAAGTCAGTATCATAAACATTTGTATTCTTCATCAGCATTTGTTATAATAGTGTGTAAATTTATTTTTGTAAATAAAAATATGCTTTTCTAGATGAATGTGTTGATTTTTTTCTTTACCCCAAAATCTTTGACTTTGTTTTTTTGTTGATCTGTGCCATGTTACCAATTTCTGTTAGGCATGAATTTAAAGAGTATTTCTCAGGCTAATTTTATTTTAGTAGAGATAAACATATTTTTTTTTAATTTAGCTTACAAATAAAAGTGTCAAATACTCATATTTCACAAATTTGAAGATCAAATAAATTCAAGTTATTTGAATTGATTCAATTGGAAACTTAAAATTGTGTTGGGATAACAAACTAAAGAAATTGAAATGTGTTTAAAAAATCAAGAGAAACAACTCAGTAAGGTACACACTTTAATTTATTAACTTATTGAACATTTCATTTTGAAAAAAAAATAGTGTTGTAGTTCTTTTCCATTGGTATTATTTGCCTTAAACCAGGCATGTGCAACATACAGCATGCGGGCCGCAACCGGCCCCGCAATGACAATGACTTTTACAAATTTCACTGAATCTGGCCTGCCAGTCACCTATGGACTGTTCAGATTTTTTGTAATCAAAGAGGGTGCGCTTTAGATGTCGCTTTGTAGAAGAACCTCGCCAATAGATGGCCCCACGTTGATAGCACCATCTCCCTTTGACTGACGGAAAGAGAAGCACATGGCTAGGATGCCTGAAGCGCTGCTGGATGGCAGAGCCTGTCATCAGGTGCAATTCTGTTTAATTGACGGGAGAAGGAGAAAGTTGTAGGCAAAAGGACTCTCTTCAGCGAACTGAATGAAACAAGCAGGCGGGATGTCGCCATTGTGCCTGTATTTGTTCGTAGTGCATGGTGCACGCAAGCAGCACTGTCAGCCACACAACTGTCAGTATCAAATTGAGCATCATCTTATGAAGTTTTCATATGCTAGTTTATTATATTTAACCATATGGATATCTTGTGGCACATTTCAATTTTTATATTAGTTTTATTTTGTTATAATTGTGTCTGCGAGCAATTTTTTTCTGGAATGAAGTTTGTTAAATCTAATACGAGGATGAGAATTACATATTCACATCTAGAAAACACTTTGAGTGTTGCAACTTCAGTTATTTTCCCAAACATTGATGGTCTTGTGGAGATATGAAGTCCCAAATGCCCCATTGAATGCATCTGGTCTGTCTTAAGCTTTATTTTGTTTATAAAGCTAACTTCAAAAATTTATTTTTGTTAAAATAAACATTAAATAATAAATAACTGAGTAAAGCTCTCATGAAATGTATGTTTTACTGTTAATCTACTCATACATTTTTTATACTAATGACATAACTTAAATTAAATAAAAAATAAACAAAAGCTAAAGATTTTTGTCAAATAAATACCAATGCCTTTAAATTTTAGAATAACATTATATGGCATGACCTGCTGAAATATTTAAAATTCGCTATCCAGCCTGCACTCCTGATGAAATTCCACATGGCTGTCTTAAACTGAGACAAAAAGAAAGACTATGTTCAAAATGTAAATTGCAGTTTGAGCAAAATAGCTAGGACAAGAAATGTAAGAATATGTAGATTTATTAATCAGTTAACAATTTATTTGCCAAAAAATAAATTAACTGATTTAATAAATCATTTTACAAAAAAATGGTATTTTTAATTAACAGCTGAAGTAATTTTTGAGGAAAAAAAGCAAATGGATTTTAATACTTGACATTACTTTTATTTGGCCAGAGTAATGAATAAGTATATCCCAAATACACTGCCGGACAATTGCTAAGGACGGATGACAATAGCAACGATAGCAACCATAAAATGGAAGGCAGGAAATCGTGGAAATTAGCATAAGTGCGGGATACAGTAAGACGTGTTGTGCGTATGCAAATTTTGGATTGCCGAACTTGTTCGTGACGTCATAGCGCTGATAAGAGATGTAAAGGATTTGACGCGTATTGACCGTTGTTGTTCAAACGCAAAGTTGAAAGGAAAATAATCAATTGACGAACTTGCAATTTTCAGTATGTCTTCCCGACATCACCTAGATGATTTTACGCGTGGCCGTATTATTGGCAAGATTAAAGAAGGGCGAAAAATAACAGATGTTGCCAGAGAGTTCGACGTCAGCCACAGTGTTGTTTCAAGGATTTGGAAATCATTTCCAACAAATGCAGAGTGTAGCAAACGTCACGGGGAGGTCGTGTTTGCAGTACGACACATGCAGAAGATCGGTACATAGTGCTATCAACAAAAAGACACCGGCGCAGCACAGCTAGTGAGGTAGCAAATCAGTTTATGGCTGCTACTGGCAAGCGGATTTCCCGAAAAACTGTCGCCAGACGTTTGCATGAAGGAGGACTATACGCCCGCCGTCCTGTTGTGTGCATCCCATTGTCCACACGTCATCGTACTGCCCGTTTGCAATGGTGTCATTTACATCGCAATTGGACTGATAACGACTGGTCTGCTGTCCTCTTCTCAGATGAGAGTAGATACAGTCTATCGTCTGATTGTCGACGACAACTGATCTGGCGTGATAGTGGTACTGCATATTGTCCAGCAAACATACAGGAAAGTGACCGATATCCGACATTTAGTGTCATTTTATGGGCTGGCATCATGATCAATGGCCGTACGTCCCTCTATGTGCTTCCAACTGGGACTATGACTGGCCAACGATACATTAATGATGTTCTGCTACCTCATGTTCGCATGTTCCGTGGTGCTGTCGGTGATAGATTCATATTCATGGATGACAACGCAACATGTCATCGAACAGTCGCTGTCCAGGAGTGTCTTAAGAGCGAGGATATTCAACGCCTCGTATGGCCAGCACGTTCTCCAGATCTGAATCCCATTGAAAATGTATGGGATGCTTTGGGGAGGAGTCTTTCTGGTCGCCAATGCCCTCCAATAAACAAGGACACCCTCATCCGTGCACTGACAGAGGAATGGGTTAAATTACCCCAACAGCTGCTTGATAATGTTGTGCAAAGCATGACACGACGTGTGGAATCCTGCATCGCCCTCCATGGTGGCCATATCCCGTATTGACATCTTACGCTGGAACGCCTGCGGACGGTAATTGCATATTTTTCACGTTTACGTATTCTGCACAAAATGGCCTGTTTGTCCCTTGAACACGTTCCAAAGCCTTCTGGATTTCAGAGCACAATAAATTGTCTTTCTTGTAATGTCCTGGCATTCTGACATTATTTTATTTCACTTGGCATCCAACCACACTTACTTTTTTATGCGCTATATAGCCGTTTATGATCCGTCCTTAGCAATTGTCCAGCAGTGTATAAATACTTATCATGATTCACAGGGTTTGCATAGGTTCTGGAAAAGTCTGTGTGTGTGTGTGTGCATGCATGTGTGTGTGAAAGGTTTTGAAATAATCCTGTATTTTTCTGTTTGAGTGGAAAAGTTTTACTTTTGCCACTGAATTGGTGCACATGTTAACTGTGAAAACTTCTTTGTAGCTCTAAATGGGCTCCTTGTAATAATGTTGCATCTTTTTATTTACATGGTGCAAAGATGTAGATGGTTATTGGTTGAATGGTAGCACATATACTCAGAGCAAACCTAACGTGACTATGGAGTGAAATTTGGCTGAGTCTTTTTACTGAAAAGATATCTCATGGTTTTTCAGCATTTCTCTGCCCTAATGGGGTACACTGTGTCAAGGACAGTCTGGCAGAAGAAACTGAAACTTCTCTCTGATTCTTCTACCAACAATTTCCCTTCAGGAAGAAAAGAACAATGTTCTATTTGAATATCCATTCACCCTCCCACCTGCAATAAATGTCCTCCTAGTATAGTTTTAATGCACATGGCTGACCTGCAATGACATCTCCAAGATGAGAATATCTGTATTTATTAAAAACATGACCAAAACTGAGATCTTAATTTTTTTCAATTTATGTACACACAATGTTTCGAACAACTGTGTACTTCTTTAAGTCCCAGTTCAAGCTCGAACATGAGCTTTTAGACTGGAACTATATTATGCAGATGAAGTACACATTCAGTACTTGCATAGTCAGGTTAGCCTTGCCATGAGTATAAAGAATCAACAGTGTCTGTTACCTTCTTAAGAGCTCAGTGTGGTGCACACTCTCCTCCCTAGGCTTGTATTCCATAGTTTGTGGATGCAGTAGATGCTAGCCTTGTGAGCTAAGCCTGTCAGTGTTTCAGCGTTATCGGCATCACTTGTATAAATTATGGTGTAGAGTGACAGAAGCCCCCAGCATTGCTTTATTAAATAAAAGAAAGACATGGAAAAACAATGCTAAATTTACATTTGTGAAACAGCTCTGCAACATCGCAATCTCAGTAATCCTTTACATGATGGAAATTTCAGGGGAGTACTGATAGCCCCTGCAACTCTCACACTATGAAAGGGGGGGCTCATGGTTAGGAGGGCCTCTAAGATAACTTGAGGCCCCTTTTTACAGCCCTTGCAATAGTTTCTATACATGTATGTTAACAAGAGAATGTGAAAGAAATATTAGTTTAATAAGTGGATTTTTTATACCGATTAGTATAAGGTGTTATGTATTACAGTTGCACATAACTACGCATCCTTTGGAATATAATGAACTAAAGGTGTTCTCCATGGGAGTGAAAAATCAAAGACCTGTGTCATTTTTTTATAACCATTTTTTTACTATGTGCAAAACATTGTGAAGTTATGTCAAGTGTATTTTTTAAATTCCACAGTAAATAATTTAAGTAGTTTTGCATTTTTTATGCTACAGTTCTTAATCATTACTTAGTTATCTGCTTACTTATGTTGTGCCATTTCGTATAAATCGGAAAAGACAGACACTATCACACGGCAGTTGCATGTTTTGTGTGTGAAATAGAAGCTGGCCTTAGTTCTTTAAAATAACAAATTTTGCATGATATGACTAACTTTGATGTAAGCATTTTGTAATAATTTGCATCGGTATAAAATGAGGGCAATAATTACAACGTACACATTTGGTTCATTCCATGTCAAATCAACCAATACATGGAACCTTAATGCCATGGATTTGGTTCATTTTTGGTACATTTGTACCTTATCATGAGATGTTTAAAAATTATTTTTTTCAAATTTTTTTGTCCACCCATTTTTGATATAATATTGAATTTTCAAAATTGCCTAAAAATGCCAAAGTTCACTAGCCACCATAACTTCAAATGCCATTTACGAGATACCTATGATAGCTACAGATATAGGACAGATGTCATTTTAAAGCTTATGAATAGGGCTTTCATTTGATATACAACATCACACAATTGTAAATTAAAAAAATTCACAAATTAAAAAAATATTTTGAGTTTTAGGAAAAATGGAATTTTTTAAAATTTTCAAAACATTCACACTTAAAGGTATATGTTCTGTAGCCATTCAGCCTAAATTTCAAGTTGGTATCTCAATGGTGTCATACAAAATTTAAATTTTCTTGTTGGCAGTGACAAAGAATTAAACCCAAGTCCATTTTTCTACAATTTATGCTGATAAAATTATGTGGTAAACTGAACTGAATAAAAAAAAAAAAAAAAAAAAAAAAAAAAACAGCATTTTTACAGAGAGAGAGAGATGTACATGTATGTGTGTGTGTGTGTGTGTGGAGGGAGATGGGGCAGTCTATTTTGGCTGTTCAAAACATGCAAGACAAGCCCTGACATGTTTGTGCCTGTTTATTCATGTGTCCTTTTCCCATGTTACCTTCCAGACAGCTTAGTTGTGGTCTGGCTCTCTGTGTGTGCACTTCAGTTCATTTGGACAGTGTGTTTTCAGTGAAGCTTTCTAGGATATTTTTGTTGTGAAGCTGCTTTATTAGTCTTTATTAAGTTTATTACATTAACTGTTTGATAATGACTTGATTTGAAATATAGAGAACAAGTGGTCAAAAACTGTTGCAACCCTTTAAAAAAAAAGGGGGGGGGCACTGGGTTAGTAAAGACTTGAGGAAAGTAACTGATTGGATGGTTTCACTAAATAGTGAAATCAAACCACACATGAAAGTATGCACTTCCTGCAGATTGCAGTTAGAAAAAGAGAAGCCTTATTAGATGGAAAACAATATACTTGAAAAGAAAATTCCTCCTGAGAATTATGAGATTCTCTTGGTCCTAGTCATATTAAAGAGTCTTAGTATTTGGACCCTGATGCAGCTTTAAGCCACCTAAATGCCTCTTTGACTCCCTTGATGAGTCTCCGGGATGTAAGAAGAAAATATTAAATAGGTCTAAGAAGTATTGCAAAGAAAAGATGGAGAAGATTAAAAGGACCTACAAAGAGTTTTTTTTTTTTACTTCTGAAGATGATTTAGATGAAGAAGAAGGTCACTGTGCTGATACAGAAATTATTCAGCAACTAAAGGAAAATTTTAAAACTACAAACAGAAGTAAAAAGCTCATAATTTTGATAGTATTACCATAAAGCTGGTTCTGTGAATGAATAGGAACTGAATTTGGAGCAAGTAACTACATTTACTTACTCCTAAAAGCTGGTTCTGTAAATGAATAGAAAGTGAATTTGGAGTAAGTAAATTACATTGCAAGGAAGGCAAAAAAACTTGTGAAAGAAAAAATGAATTTTGTCCTCACCTAATCCCAAACCAGGAAAACTTTTACCTGAAGACACAGTCAACTTAGTAAAGGAATTTTACTGCAATGAAGAAGTCAGCAGGCAACTGCCTGATCAAAGACAAAGATGGTTGCCGAACTTGTGTCCAAAAGCGTCTGATACTTGGTAATCTTACATAACTTTACCAACTATTCAAGTCCAAGTACTAATCTGAAAAGATATATGGTTCATACACTTTCATCAAGAAAAAAAAAAAAAATTCAAGGACTTTTCAAGGATGAACTTTTTTTTTTTTTTTTTCTTTCAAGGATGATCTCGGTATGGGAGATACTATTATTCTGAAATATAGGACATCCTGCATCCTTGATATGCAGAAATTATTTTTGCAAATCTATATGCATGAAATGCTTTGGAAAAACATGGGTTTGCAACCAGACAAAATGTCTCTGAATTTTCTCTGAATTCATGTGAAAATTCAGAGAAATTCCGTTGTTTAATTTCATGTGATGTCTAGGTGCTGGATTTGCTGTAAATTGTTTGAAATCATTTACAACCTACATTGTTAGAAGTTTGATAAGGAGGAGGTGCTTCACTTCTGTTTTACTCATCATTTTTAACCCTAATCTATCATAGCATTAGTCTTTTAATGTTTTGTGTGTTACATGTTTTCCTGCCAATTCTTTTCACTACAATTTGGTTCATCTACACTTATAATATTGCATTGGTATTTTTTGGTAAATGAAGAGAAACAAATCTTAAATTAAAAAAAATAGTCCCATGTTCGAAAAACAAACTTTAGGATTTAAAAGTATGGTACACAGTGAGCTGGGCCCAGTGGCACAGATGAGGGTAGTGAGACCAGTTCTTTTCCCTCTGCTGTCTTTCTTTCTCAGAAAATCTAGCACCCATTTCAGCAGCCTGGATAGGCTGACGATGCTCGGAAAACACAACTGTCCCTAGCTGGAAATGAACCAGGGACCTCAGGCATGGCAGCCTAGTGCCCCAATCACTATACTACTGTACTGTGCCAAACAAATCTTAGAGAAAGTACATCAGAAAAAAGTGAACCAAAAAATTTTGATCAAAGTAATAACTCCAGAAACATTGCCACCTAAGGGCCTTGTGGCTGACTGGGAGCAACTGGAACAGGAAAACAGTAACACTAAGAAAATTGGGTTACCGAGTCCTCTCTAAAGCAAAAACTAAGCATCTCCTCAAAATGAAACTTTTAGCAATTTGGATTTTACTTTTAGCACCTAATTTTTTTGAAGAATATTCAAAGCAAACAGAATTTGCTAGTACCATTTACTGGTCATCCATGTAATACTTCTCAAAAAACATGAAAATTTCATCGCCCTGGAGTGGGAATCGAACCCTGCATTCTCTCTCTATCTCGCGCGTGTACGCTTGAAAATTTCATCACCCTGGAGCAGAAATCAAACACCGAATTTTTAATAAAAAACACGCATTGTTTTATAATTAAAAATTCCATCCAAATCAGTCAATTTCCATGGAAGCTATTGTGCGAAAATTCAGACGAACAAATCTCCCTTGCATGCATGTATGCACTGTCCCCGTGAGTACTGATAGTACTAAGCATCTTCAATAGGATAGGTCCTCTATCTGTGATGAGCATCGTACCAAAACTTCATCGCAATCTTGCTTTAATTTTATGCAAGTCATCACGCAAAAAGGCGGAAAAATGAATTCCGTTCCTATTTCCTGACCTTTAACCATTTTCAATATGGATTCAACGAATTAGTATGACCCCAACATATAAATTTCGTCAAATCAAGACAAGACATTTTTATGCAAGTTATCATACTTGCATAAAACTGTCAGGACAGAGCACGGTTGGAAAGCATAGAAAACTTTCTATCGGACCAGCAAAATAAATCATTGCTGGAGAAGCACTGGGCCGAATGAGTATTGGACTTATTTTTTAACTTTGTTATAGTAGTATTCTGTTGTTAGGTCAAATTTATTGCCAGAGAAGAAGTTACAAAACCATGCACCAAATGCATTTTTAATTTCATAAAAGTGGCAGCTTTTGTTTCATTTCGTCATGTTAGGTATCGATCTGGGTTTAAAAATTCCACACATTTAAAATCCGTTTGAATTTTTTTTTTTCTATGATAACTACGTTCTGAGATAGCATTTCAAACTGGAAGTAATAAAGAGAAGAAAGGTGCTCTGATGCCGGCCTACTTGAGAAGTTGCTACTTGGAAGACAAACAAAGCATTAAGTGGGAGGGGAAACACAGCGAGAGATAAACAAGCTCAGCTGGGGCAGTTCAGTTTACGCGTGGCACAATCTCTTTAGCGTTTGAAACAATGAAAAATGATAAACCTAAAACATGGGAAAACTGCAGACAAAAATGTTCCCACATAAACACATGTTAGTGAAAAGTTGATTCATACCTTACCTCGGCGCTTTATTTTAAATGGACTAAGTTAAATAAAAAAAGTTTTAATGGTGGGTGCCAAATCATCACAAAAAAAAAAAAAAAAAAATCTTGGAGAATCACCAAATTTGTAAAATTAACATTTTGCCCGTACAACAAGTTGCATTTCCGTAAATTTTACAGGTAAACTGTAAAATCTGGCAGGTATGAAATCATGGCCTGAATCTTACCTTTGTGAAGTTACTCCGATTACTAGAGGTCAACATTTATTCCTTTATAGACAAATACACAAATTTCCTCAAAGATACACTAGCACAGAAGCATTACAAATCACGAACATTTTGCTCACTTCACATCTAGTGTCTAATCTTGTCTATTCTTCCTTATTTCACACTTCGTTCCTTTTCACGTGAGTCAAAATCAGAACCAAAACCACCGGTGTACCATAGTCGCAGTTCATGCATCATTCATACAAACAGTCGCCAGCGGCTGCTAAGTCCAAGTTCCAACAGCATGCGCAGAACGAATCCCTCGGCCAGGGCTGTTGTCGCTGCTCCGTCATTCACTCCTGTTTGTTGGGTCATGCAAACATACATCGCACAATCGAGTACACTTAAAAAAAAATGAAGCAGGAAAAACTGCATTTACATATGATTGTAATAAAAAAAAAAAGAGAATCATAAAAATTAAGGACTATTCAAGGATCAGCATCTTTTTCAAAGACTTTTAAAAGGCCTTGAAAATCGCTGAAAAAAATGTAAGTACTTTCTAAGGACTTTTAAGGGCCGTGCGAACTATGAAGATAGGACATTCAAAATTTGCTGAGTTAAGAAGACCAAGGAACTGCAATAAGAAAATTAAATTTTTGCATGCTACCACTGAGATACCACCTAGAAATTTGAACTGACTGGCTACAAGACATATATATATATACCTTTAAGTGTAAATTATTTGAAAATTAAAAAAAAATTCTGTTTTTCCGAAAACTCAAAATACATTTTTTTGAAAATTTGTGAATTTTTGAAAAATTACAATTGTGTCATGTTGTATATCAAATGAAAGTCTTATTCATAAGTTTTAAAATGACACCTGTCCCATGCCTGTAGCTATCATAGGTATCTCGTAAATGGCATTTGAAGTTATGGTGGGTAGTGAATTTTGGCATTTTTAGGCAATTTTGAAAATTCAATATCTCAAAAACGGGTGGACAAAAAAATTTGAAAAAAATAATTTTTAAACATCTCATGGTAAGGTACAAATGTACCAAAAATTAACCAAATCCATGACATGAAGTTTCAAAATGTATTTTTCATTGGTTGATTTGACAATGACCCATTTGTGTTTCGTGCAATAAAGTGGGATAATTTTGATTTTACGAAAACTATTTGCAGGTTCCAAAGAATTTGTTTTATTACAACACTCTTAAAGCCTAATTAATAATGTGGAAGTTAAAATTTTTAGTAATTGAAAGTTAATAGATATTTGCAAATGGGTTTTGAAAATATTGTTGCAGCCCCCCCCCCAAGTTTTTCCTTGTATGCCACTGGGAAATTTGCTGCTACAAAATGATGGCCATTTTTTCAAGTGTGTGCATTTGTGTAGCAGAGATTCCAGTCAGTACAGGCTTTTTTGCAATATGTTTTATTTGCATTACAGATCTTCCATGAAGGTAGGTTAATCTTACTGTGTAAGATTTATTGTTTGTTTTTAAAGTTTTAGAATGTGGAGTTTTGCTCTCGAATTTGCATGTGAGCTAACCACTGTCTTCATGGTCTGTGGCACCTGTTGCTTTGGGTCCTCAGAGATGTCCTGTCAACCATTTTGCAAGTATCTGCAGCATGAATGTCTAGGCTGCACTAGGGGTGGGTGAAAAAATAGGAAGAGAGATAAAGGAGAACAAAAAGAATGCTATTTGTTAAAGTAACTTTCCTTTTTGATTTGTTTAGTGTATACAAAATTTGCATTTTATTGTTAACCATTTGAACCCTGGGCTTCCCCATCATTTAGCACCATGATCTCAGACTCTCTCAACAATTTTCAACTATTCTGGAAAATGTTTATTTTTAATACTCAAGAAACGCATATATCATATTAAATCCGTTTATTTGTATGGTGTAATAAGCACAGAGATTTGCCAAGCTTTCGCACTTTATTGTTAACCAACTGTAACACGTTATGTGTTCCAGTTCCCTGCATTTTTATGTCTACCATTGCCTTGAAAAAGCCTCCCAGTGGAGTGCAAAAGCTTGGCGAATCTCTGTGCTTATTACACCATAAAAATAAAATGGATTTAATACGCTATATGCGTTTCTTGAATACTCATATTGTGGTATATTAAAAATAACGTTTATTTTTAATTTGAAAACTTAACAAATCTAGTCTGTGTGGCTGCGGATTTCCGTTTTTCAAAATTCTGCATCATTCTGGTCTGGTTTTTAACATGTATTAAATCACTTACTCAAGGCTTTACCCAGATATATTCATTTGGTTCTAGTTCCAGTTGAAGAAATTTTCATTTAACTTTCCTTCCCTCTGAGTTCTGGATTTTTACAGACGTTTCTGGCCTCTTGATTTTAGTCAAGACCTGTTCTCAATGTATAAAATAATTAACAAAAGTTTTTACTTCTGAAAAATTTAAATGTTGTTGCCAGTTGCTAAACTGAAATGTTTTCGTGTATTTTATTATGTCCTTTGTAAAAAAAAGTTATCACTTTGTTTGTCACTCCATATTTCTGCAACTATTAATCTGATTAGAAAAATTCTTTTTGCATTGGGAACCTTGAAATAGGGAGTATAATGTTGAATTGTGATTTCCACGATATCTCTACTGCTAAAAGTCTGAATTTGAAAATCCTTTTTGCATCATATAGAACTCCTAGTAGAAAATGCTTTGCATATAATTTCTAAATTTTGGTAAATAAAAATTTTGATTTTAGGGACACAAGTATATTTCTATTTCTAATGCATGTGCAGCAAAATCTGCACTTCCAAAAAAAAAAAAAAGAATACTTTTTGCTTAAAGTAATGCAGTCTTTCCATCAGAAATGTAGTTGTGTAATTTATTTTTCAAGATATATCTGCATCTAACAGTACAATTTAAAAATTATTTCCTCGTCAGAGAGCATTTCTGTTGCGAAATGTTTTGCACATGATTTTGAACTTTTCTTAAAGCACAAGTTTGCTAATAGATGGCATAAATTCCCATTTTTGTTCACAGCAATATCTGCATGGCTAAATGTCCGATTAAAAGATACTTTTTCAGTCAGATATTGCTAACTACGAAAACATTTGATGTGCATTTCCTGCCCAAAATGATGCCCAATTTCCATGCTATGAAGAGCAAATATTTAATCAGTTTTTCTTGATATCTCTGCTTCTAAAAGTCTGATTAAAAAAATTCTTATCACCAGATACCATTCATCATGTGAGACACTTTGCATGTACTCAAGGGTTTTTGTAATTCACAGTTCTGGCACTAGGTGGTGTTAGTGTGTATTTATGTTTGCAACCGTATCTTCGCTTCTAAAAATCCTACAGAAAAATTTCTTTTTGTACTGTATTTCACTATAGACCTTTAATTAATGCACAGTTTTGCCACTAGGGAACATAAATGTCAAAACTTTTTTCTTGCTATCTCTGCTTCCAAGAGACATGCTTGAAAAATTATTTTTCCTTAGCAAAGCTTATGCCATGAAGCATACTTTTAGCATATTTTCTACTTTTCATTATCCACAATTCTCCTGCCAAGAGGTATCTGCATATATTTCTGTTTGAAAGAGTTAATGCAATTGTGAAAATCCCTTAAATTTTTTTTTTTTTTTGGCAGTATATACTTTCATATGAAATGTGTTTTGGAAGCTATTTTTTTCTATACATAAACTTTTCCTCTAGTGATGTGAAGTTATATATTTTCCTCTGTATCTCTTCCTTTAACTGTTCAATTTGAAAACCCCTTTGTCTCTGATGTCTTTCTTCTGCTAAGAGAAACTTTTTGTACGCAGTTTTTTTAATGTTCATAACATACTGTTCATCTGTTAGTGGGTGTAAGTAGCTATTCCTATTTCTGGATGTTTTAATAATAGTAGAAATCCAGTTGATTCCTTTAAAAACCAGTTCAATTGAATATGAATAACCATGCGCACCTTATGCATTTAAAATTATGCGCAGTTTATGTCCAAGATGGTGCTTATTATTTTTCCCCCTGAATTTTTTAGTTTTCTAAAAATCTGCTTCAAGATATATATTTCCTGTAGGAAATGATTTAAAAGACTTGCTTATTACAACTGAAACTTCGGTGTCATCTTTCTTGTTTACTTTTTCATTTCATCTCAATCGATTGTTTGGTTGTAACTTTATGTTTTGGCGTGATATTTGTATCAAAATTATGCTAAATTACCCTGTAAATCATTTTCACTTTCACACAGTAAACATAAGAAAAACAGCTAAGAGTCTGTCTATTTTTAGAACATAAAGTTCAACAGACTAGCGGTGTACACCAACTAAGTGATAATTTAGCATTGGCTGTGCAGCGATAGGAGCTGTTGCTTTACCTTCTTTCTGACTGACCAGTTTACTGACTCTATGGATAATAATTCTGATGGTCAGGCTGGAAAAACTAAGCACTCAAGTATATATGCCTCTCAGTTTGGATGGTTTTCATCTGTAGAATTCAAAGGGCTAAGTCCTGATACAAATTGTATGTTGCACTTTTACATTTTTTTTCTTTGAAGGAACTAAGTAGGAGTTTGTGATACATAATTTTTCTGATGAGTTTTACATCTTTATTTGGCGATTTTTTCTTTGTTATATACTACAAAGTAACAAAAACTATACTAGGATAGTATTGTCCTGCTCCTAAAGAGCTGTGGGCCAATGTTTTTGAAAGAGTTAGATGACAGGTCATTCTTTTTTTTTTTATTTATGTAAGATGATGCAAATGTAAAGATGCCCTACTTAATTTATTAAATCTTTAAACTCTTAATTTAATATTACAATAGTTCAAATACAAAAAAAAAAACTTACATTTAATCAGATCACTGTGGTCAATTACACTCTTAAAACTTGTTGCATATCCACTTTGATGCTTGTTGTTGAAAGTCAAAGTAATTTTTCAAGTGTAGAGTCCTTCATACTGTTCTTCTGTTTTGACTTTCTGTATTTCATGTTAGAATATGCCTTCTCACATATATCTGGTACTTCCGAACATTGAAATTTTTTCTAATTCGAAATCTTTTCTATTTGGGAATTTTTGGTGAGAAAATTTGAAACAATTCTGTTCTGTCTTTGATCTAGCTCTTAATAAATTTATATTGAAATTGACACATGTCCATTTGATAAATGGGTATGTTCTTTCAATGTCAACATTCAGTGAGTTGTTGAATAGACATATGCTTGGTTTGAAATCATCAGATTGTACCCATCATCAGAATTCTTAAAAACATTGTTGAGCTGAGGAAAAAGTACCATAAAATCTGTAAGAGCTCCTTGCAGGATTTGAAGTGAGGCAAATTGTTTCCAGATTTGATTTTAACAATGGCATGTGTATGACTGTAGAGATTTTATTTATACGCTCTGATCGTGTGAAGAATGAAGATGTTGCAGCTGTGTTAATGTTAAGCAAAATGCTGTTAATAAGGTGCAGACTAATGTTCTTAGGTGGTTTAGCCATGTTAAAAGCATGAGTGATGAGATGTTTACTAAGAGAATTTTTTCAGCCCAAGTGGCAGGAAAGAAAGTTAAAGGAAAGCCAAAGAAATCATGGGAGGACCAGATTCAGGAAGGTCTGCATGAGAAAAATATCAGTATGAAGTACAAAAGGTCTTGTGTGCGCGCGCGCGCGCGTGTGTGTGTGTGTGTGTGTGTGTGTGTGTGTGTGCGCGTGTCATGTGATGGATGTCAGTGAAGCTCAAGCTGTGTGCCAAGATTGCTGTAAATGGAAACGTTTGATATGGAAACAGCAAGTTCTTTCTTTGAGGAACTAATCTCTGAATATCAGAGAACAGCTTAGTGATATGTATGTATGTATGTATGTATGGTCTAAAAAGGAAAGAATGAACTTATACTCCACCAATGGCATAACCTGTGAGATCAGATAACATACAGATGATGGCTTACTAGAAACTATAAAATAAGGAAGAAAATTCAGAAATGAAGTTTGGTTTATTCTTCATTTGGAGGCTGCAAAATATAGTTTCATGGACTGTATATGTCCCAGGGGCCGCCTGTTGGACTACACTGCTCTAGTGAATAAACTAGGCTAATGTTAGAAAACATTATTGAAACATCACAATAGATAGCCATTATTACATTATCTACTCAAATCAGCACAAAGCTCTATGCTGAATGGAGCATAGTTTTTACGTGGCTCAAAGTATTACTATATTAATGTTAAAAGTTTACTGTTCATCACGTTGTCCTTGGTGTAAATATAGCCCTCCGACATGACGTCCAACATATAATGCGCCATAAAAGTTATCATATCGTCATACACCGAACATTGTATGAACCTATGAACCGTAAAAGTTATTCATATAGACATACCGAGCAGCTCACTCCGAATTACATATATATAAAAAAGTGCTCTACCTTCGGTGTAGATGAGTATGTCCCAAGAAACATCCACGGCCAATGCTCAATGTAGGCTTAGTAAAATATTCCTCTTTCTTTCAACATCCAGGAACGCTGGTGGAGAAATCATACATGTGATAAAATATGTGGTCCTCCCACTGTACGAAGCCAGAATTAAAACGAGACATTACAAACAACCACAAGACAAACAAAGTCCTAACAATATAACATGGAACCAAGATTAAAATGAATTAAAAGCACATGGACGGTCACAGTCGTCAGACCACATCACCAGACCGGTTTCAGGAAGTTTCATGCCATCCTCAGTAGTACCCCAGCAGTGCTTCTTCATCATATGAACATGCACACATCAATGCCAAACCCATCAGACATGGAGGCAGGCCTGTAGCCCAACAAACAAGCTGAGAGGGGCAGCTGATAATTAAAATCAGGTGAAGGATATAAAGTGGTCGGGAAAAAGATGTAAAACAGGTTGGGCACTATATTTTGTGTGAGTCGCTGGATGGGCAAAAGGAAACAGGTCGGGCTGAGCCCGGCCTGGCCCTCCCCTGGCTACGGCCCTGCATGGAGGCCACACCCTTGGTCTTCTAAACGCAAAGTATCCTGGGATCACAAGAACACAACACCCGTGGTGCCATCTATGGTGAGATCAAGGACTTATTTTCTTCTGGGTCTTTTATTCTGTCATTCTGTATTTTCGTTTCTTCATTTACTCTTCATTTTCTATTCAACTGGTATATTATTGGTAATTCAACTGGTACATTATTGTTACAATTCCTATTTTTCGTTTTTTGATTACAACTGCTTCTGAAATAAACTGCTGGTCGTATTTTTTATGTGATGTTATTAATTTGATATTTGACCAGTCTGGTGAAAAAATATTTTCAGAACAATACTGCATCAGAGACATCTTCATCTCCCCTTTGCACCAATTTGAAATATGTTCATTCAGCCTGCATTGCAATCGTTTTTTGGTACTGCTTATATATGATTTCATTTGTACTCCCTTTTTGTTAATCATTGGAATAGAATATATACCTGAACTTTGCAGGATGGAAGTTTTACTGGCAGTCAGTAATTTCCCATTGTCAATTACAGTCTCTGCCAACTTAATATTGTGATCAACACACTCCTTTTTAAGGATATCACTCACGGGTGGTAAGTATGGAAATTTTATAAAACTTTTATTTTCAGTTTCCATAATTACTGGTTTCTTATTCTTTACTTCATTTTTAACATTTGCATACAATGATCTTACCAAGCGTTTATTATATCCAAACTCTTGGGCAATCCATTTAATCTCATTTTCTTCATCCTCATTCAAAGATGACATATTAATGGCTCTTCTAATGAAAAATACAAAGGCTGCTGTTTTATATCTCCATGGATGTGAAGACCCATAAGGAATGATCGCCGGAATATATGTATCTTTCTTGTACACTGATGTTTCTATGCAGTTCTTATTAATGTTACGAAATAAAGTGATATCAAGGAAGTTGAGTTTGTTAACAATTTCTTTTTTGACAGTAACCTTTATAGTAGGATAATAACTATTGTACATTTGTATGAATTTATTTAGATCCTTTTCAGAGTGACTCCAGAAGATGAGTATGTCATCCACGTCTCTTAGAAAAATTAAAGGTAAGGGAGTGTTATCCAACAAAAATACCTTTTTCTCTATATCCTGTAGCACCACCTTGGCTAATAAGCAAGACACAGGTGAACCCATTAGGGTGCAGAACTGTTGTCTAAAGATGGTTTTATTATATTTAAAGTAATTATTCTGGCTAATGAACTTTAATGATGATATGATGCTATTCCTTTCAGTATCAATCATTTTCAACATTTTTAACCTACTATCAATAATTTCCATTGCTGTTTCAGTAGGAGTGCTTGGATATAGTGACTCTACATCCAGGCTCAACATTGTAAAATTGGTTGTCCTCACTTTCCTAACCCTCTCAAGCATATGCATTGAATTCCTAACTGTGTACACATGTTTATTGAATAAATGTTCCAAATATTTGAACAATGCCCATTCTAAGTGGATGGTTGGAGCCGTACATCTGTTAACAATGGGCCGGACAGGGTTTTCGTCTTTATGTGTCTTCAGTTTTCTGAATAAATATGGAATATTGGTCCCATCTGGTGGTATCGCTCTTCTTTTTATGTATTCAGGTAATTGAGAATGGTTTCTAAGTTTTGCCAACTGTCGCAGAATTGATTCAGTGGGATCCTTCGTAACTTCAATAGCTGTCATCTTGTCGTGGTACACTTCGTAATCCAATACGACTATCTGTTTAGCTTTATTAGCCTCGATGCACTTGACTGCAGGATTATTCTTTAACTCCATTAATGCATCACGTTCATATTTTACGCGCTAGTTATTCGGTTTATCATACATTTTACAAATAGTCCTTATAAGTTCTAAACAGAATGGATTCCTCTTCCAAATAGGCAATTTCTTGATGACCTCCTCCATAGGCGGTATAATATCTTCTGTTCTAGGCATTATCTGTGAGTATGCAAACTTTATACCTTGGTTTAACGATATCGGTTGTAAATTTGTCAGTTTAACACTTGATTTATTGACGTACCATTGACCACTCACTACGCCTCTATTTTCTTTTATTGTTTCAAATTTATTTTCCATCAATCTTTCGATTTTCTTAAAATGTTTGCCTTCCTTTACAAAGCTGTATCTGCCTATCTACGGTGGTGAATATTTTGATTAACTCAACTCTTAATATATCTTCATTATTTTCTTTACTGATATAATCATTGTACAGGTTATAACATCTGGTACTTAGGTGGTCGACTTTCTTCCGTTTCTCTCGAATAAATGACCTTAATCTCTTGACTTTGTAATTGCTTATTATATTCTTGTCGCTGTGACTATATCTTTTATTTTTAATTTCCAAGAACCTTGGTATTAGGCCATTAGCCTTACAAGTGGTAGGAAAATTAAGAAACTCAACCTCTTTGCCCAATTTAACATGATGTTGTCTAAATATTCTAGCGGATTGTTTCACCAAGCGTGACACCATTTTCATTCCAATAGGGTACACCACCATGAATAACTAATTCCAGTCATTGCAAACTAATCACCAGTTTTGTGACTTATTACATTATTTACTCAAATCAGCAGAAAGCTCTATGCTGAATCGAGCATATTTTTCTGCGTGGCTCAAAGTATTACTATATTAATGTATAAACGTTAAACATTTACTGTTCATCACGTTGTTCTAAACAGATAGTCGTATTGGATTACGAAGTGTACCACGACAAGATGATGACAGCTATTGATAATTTGAAAGCTATTGAAGTTACGAAGGATCCCACTGAATCAATTCTGCGACAGTTGGCAAAACTTAGAAACCATTCTCAATTATCTGAAGACATAAAAAGAAGAGCAATACCACCAGATGGGGACAATATTCCATATTTATACAAGATACATACACTGAAGAGCAACTGAATTAGAGACAGCTGGCATTATGCAAATGTGGCGCTGTGGGCGGCCCTGTAAATGGAAACGACATGACGTATGCAGCGATCCGACAATATAAGGAGTGATGCGGCGGGGAATCAGTAAGAGTTGGACGCAGTATGGGTAAGACGAAGGATCTAAGCACATTTGATCATGGGCAAATTGTCGGGGCCCGACGAATGTGTCACTCCATCTCGGAAGTCGTCCAGGCACTAGGATTTTTATTAGCCACTGTGTCACGGGTGCACCGTAAGTACATCGAATCTGGTAAAACCATCCCTGCAAGGGCCAACTGCCGTGGACAACAGCATGTGGATGAGCGGGGTCATCGTTGGCTAGCTCACATTGTAACAGCGGACAGACGGGCCACAGTGCAAGAAATCACTCGGCAATTTAACGCTGGTGCACAAAAACGTGTAAGCAGCCACACCATCCAGAACCATCTCCTCGCTATGGGGTACAGAAGCCATCGTCCCACAAGGGTACCACTGCTGACCGCACATCACAGGGTGCTAAGATTAACATGGGAACATTGCCACTGGACCCTAGACATGTGGAAAAATGTTGCCTGGACTGATGAGTCGAGATTCACGTTGGTACATGCGGATGGCAGGATACGAGAATGATGCAAACCACATGAAGCGATGGATCCTTTTTGCTAGCAGGGTACTCTTCAAGCTGGTGGGAGTGGCATTCTCGTTTGGGGACTGTTTACATGGACTGAAATGGGACCCCTGGTATGCGTGACATCGTCCCTCACAGGTCAATGTTACCGGGATATCCTGGACGACCATTTGCTCCTGTTTGTGCGTCTTCAACATCCCACTGAGGACCTCATCCTGCAACAAGACAATGCACCGTGCCATCGCTCTCAAATTGTATCCGAATGGTTGGATGAACACTCCACCGACTTGACCTCGCCTCCTTGGCCAGCTAGGTCACCTCACGGCAATCCCATCTAGCACATCTGGGATGCCATTGAGAGATATGTTCAAGGCTCTGACCCCCTCCATCAAATCTTCGTGAACTGTGCGAGCTTGTTGTTTAGGGGTCGTGGATCCATATGGCTTCCCAACGCTTCCGGTGACTTGTCGAGTCCATGCCGAGACGAATCGCCTCCGTCATCAGGGCGAAAGGTGGTGCTACACATTACTAGACAGGTATCTCTAATTCAATTGCTCTTCAGTGTATATTTTGGCAATCATTCCTTATGTGTCTTCACATCCATGGAGATATAAAACAGCAGCCTTTGTATTTTTCGTTAGAAGAGCCATTAATATGTCATCTTCGAAAGAGGCTGAAGAAAATGAGATTAAATGGATTGAATCGATTGCCCAAGATTTTGGATATAATAAATGCTTGGTAAGATCAATGTATGCAAATGTTAAAAATGAAATGAAGAATAAGAAACCAGTAATTATGGAAACTGAAAATAAATTTTTATAAAATTTCCATATTTACCACCTGTGAGTGATATCCTTAAAAAGGAATGTGTTGATCACAATATTAAGTTGGCAGAGACGGTAATTGACAATGGGAAATTACTGACTGCCAATAAAACTTCCATCCTGGAAAGTTCAGGTATATTCTATTCCAACGATTAACAAAGAGGGAGTACAAATGAAATCATATATAGGCAGCACCAAAAGACGATTACAATGCAGGTTGAATGAACATGTTTCAAATTGGTGCAAAGGGGAGATGAAGACGTCTCTGAAGCAGTATTGTTCTGAAAATAATTTTTTGCCAGACTGGTAAAGTATCAAATTAATAACATCATATAAAAAATACGACCAGCAGTTTATTTCAGAAGCAGTTGCAATTGAAAAAACAAAAAATAAGAATTGTAACAATAATGTACCAGTTGAATTACTGTACGCCTGGAAGTACTTGATAGAAACTGAAGAGAAAATGAAGAAACATTATTATAATAAAAGAAAGAAAATACAGAATGACAGAATAAAAGACCCAGAAGAAAACAAGTCCTTGATCTCACCATAGATTTGCGCCATGGGTGTTGTGTTCTTGTGATCCCAGGATAATTTGCGTTTAGAAGACCAAGGGTGTGGCCTCCATGTCTGATGAGTTCGGCATTGATGTGTGCACGTTCATACGATGAAGAAGCACTGTTGGAAGTACCACTGAGGATAGCATGAAACTTGCTGAAACCGGTTTGCCGCCCCGGTGGCGCAGTGGTCTAAGCAATGGCTTCTGATCATTCGTCCAAAAGGGGTCCGGGTTCGAATCCCGGCGAGGCATGGATGTTGTGTTTGTCTTACGGCACTGGCTCTTTCCCTTCCCTGGAGCCAGTGACCCTAAATTAGGGATGGGCGACTGCTTATAGCCTATTGAATTGCTCATGGTGGTCGTTAAATCTATAAAAGAAAAAAAAACCAACCTTCTGGTGATGTGGTTTGACAACTGTGACCGTCTATCTGCTTTTAATTCATTTTAATCTTGGTTCCATTTTATATTGTTAGGTCTTTGTTTGTCTTGTGGTCGTTTGTAGTGTCTCGATTTAATTCTGACTTCGTCCAGTGGGAGGACCGCATATTTTATCACACATATGATTTCACCACCAGCGTTCCTGGATGTTGAAAGAAAGAGGAATATTTTACTAAGCCTACATTGAGCATTGGCCGTGGATGTTTTTTGGGACATACTCATCTACACCGAAGGTAGAGCACTTTTTTATATATATGTAATTCGGAGTGAGCTGCTTGGTATGTCTATATGAATAACTTTTATGTGTCGATATGAATAACTCTTATGGTTAATACAATGTTCGGTGTATGTCGATATGAATAACTTTTACAGCGCATTATATGCTGGGCGTCACGTCGGAGGGCTATATTTACACCAAGAACAACATGATGAGCAGTAAATGTTTATACGTTGATATAGTAATAAGATAGCCATTAGCTTTGTAACCAGAATGTAATTTCTTATTCATTATTAACACATCCCATTTGAATTTCATACACACTTCATTCTGAATTACATTTTGGTACTGCAATTCATATTTACTTTTAGACAGAATGTAGGTTATTGCATTCTGATGAAATGGAATTCCATCATCAACATGTATCAAAGTGAATGTGTAAAACTGCCTATGATACAAACCAGTAAGTATTATAGTTTTGGCATCCGTGAAGATGTTGAACAGCCATGGAGACTATCTTACCTAACTCTCCAGCAACACTGATTTATTCACAAATGTAGAGGTATTAAATTACTTCAAATCTACCACAGACCATGAAATAATAAGAGGAAAAATCTCAATAACAAATAAAAAAGGTGGTTAGATTGGTTACAGGTGGTTTAGAATGCTTAAACTAAAAAAAAAAAAAGATTCCAAAGAAAACCATGGTAGTTTGCAATTCAAAACAGACAGTTGCCCATGTCCAGAGCATTTTTGATGAACACACGACGATAATAAAATCTTCACATAAGCTATTCTCAAAACACAATATTTGAACAAGTAAAAAAAATATCACAAAAACTTCATAGAAGATGGAAAAATATTAAAGAAAATAAATTCAACTTATCTAGAGATAAAATCAAATATATGGAATTTGACCATCTAGTCCAGTGCTGTTCAACTGGCAGCCCACAGAAAGAAATTTTGTGGCCCACAAATAAAGAATAAACCAAATTTTATTTCTGAGTGAAAAGAAATGGAATGAAATCTGAAACATTACATTGCATTGCACACTATCAGCCAGTATGTGGGTCTTTGCTGGGACTATCAAATACAATGGACATCATACATACATACATATCACTAAGCTGTTCTCTGAGATTCAGAGGTTAGCTCCAAAAATAAATACAAACTTCCAGGTATTTTTACTTATTGTTGTCGTATCAAACTTCTCCATTTACAGCGATCTTGACATACAACCTCGTGCTTCACTAATATCCATTACACGCCGTACACAAGATCTTTTATACTTCATACTCATAATCTTTTTCTCATGCAGACACTCCTGAATCTGATCCACCCATGTCTTCCTTGGCCTTCCTCCCTGCCACTTGGGCTGAAAAGATTTTCTTACTAAGCATTTCATCACTCATTCTTTCAACATGGCCAAACCACCAAAGCATATTGGTCTCCACCTTGCTAACAACATTTTGCTTCACATCACACAACTGCAATACATCTTCATTTCTCACACAATCATATCGTGTCTTGCCACAAACCCCACGTAAGTAGCGCATTTCTCCAGCACACAAACGACTCCTATGTTTCTTCTGCAGTACCCAGGTTTCACTGCCATACATCAGAGTAGGAACAATTACAGTTTCATACACAGCCATGCGGGACTCTCTAGAGAACCCATCATTCCTGTGAAAACCTCCCAGAGCAGCTATGACTTTCAAAGAAGAATTCACTCGCCCACTGATTTCACCATCCAACTTGTTCTCTCTGTCAAACATGCTTCCTAAATACACAAACTCACTCACCTGGTCAATCACAGTGCTATTTATACTTACATTACATTCAGTGCTACCCATTCCTCTCTCAAACACCATAACTTTGGTTTTTCCTTATTTATACTCAGTTTGAATTTCATGCAAACTTCGTGCATCTGAGTCAACATACTCTGCAACTCACTTTTGCTCTCTGCCAACAGGACAGTGTCATCAGCATACAGCAATCTGCACACACGGATATCACCAAGACATAAACCACTATTATCTATTTTGGCCTCACGCATGCATGCGTCCATAAATATATTAAACAGCCATGGTGACATTACACAACCTTGTCTAACTCCTGCACCAATGGAAAACCATTTTGATAAAACACCATTCACTCGTACACAAGCTCTACTACCAGCATACATGGCTTTTACACTATTAAGTAGATTTCCAGTAACACCATATTCATTCAATACCTTCCACAAAAGTGTCCTATTCACTCGGTCGTAAGCTTTCTCTAAATCTATGAAGGCAGTAAAAACTTTCTTCCCAACAGCCAGATACTTTTCAATCATCATGCGTAATGCAAAAATCTGGTTAGTGCAGCCTTTACCAGGCATAAAACTACTCTGAACATCCCACACTTTCAATGATGTAAGACCCGCGTACTTTTTCAATAACAACCTTACCAAACACTTTCCCTGGCACACTCAGTAGGCTAATACCACGATAGTTCTTGCATTCAGTCTGATCACCTTTTCCTTATACAAAGGAACAATAATAGCATCCTTTCAATCCCGAGGGACTATTCCAAACTCCCAGCACAACTGGCAAATTTCAGTTAACCAGTCAATTATAGAGTCACCACCATACTTCAACATCTCTGCAGTTATGCCATCAACTCCTGGAGCCTTACCATTCTGAAGAGATTTTAGAGCTTTACACACTTCTTCTCTTGAGATCCCTCCTGTGCTTTCATCCCTCATTGTGACATCATCGGCATCTGTCTCAGAATCATTTTTGTTCTCCTGATCTAATAACTCACAGAAGTATTCACACCATCTTTCACTTAACTCAGTGGGCTCCCATATCATTTCCCGATCTCATTCTTCACACAACTTACAACTTTGTTTCCCTATTTTTCCTGAGTCTTATGTACTTCCAAGAAGGACTTTCTATCTTTCCAATAAGCCAGTTCATGCCTTTCCACTTTCTCCTTCCTATCTTTTGCCTTAGCCTTACTGTGGCGAACCAGCTTAGCAGCTACACGCTTCTTACAGCGATATTCATCCACAGAGATTCTACTTTGCAACATTCCCAAATAGGCTTCCTTCTTTTTTTACTGCCTCATCAATCTCACTATTCCACCAAGCATCACCTCTATTGTTACCCACTATTGTGGTGCCACAGACCTCTTTAGCAGCAGTGACAACACAGTTCTTAAAACATTCCCACTTCTTTTCTACGTCCCTCTCACAAGATTTCAGATCCTTCAGTCGTTCTCTGAGTAAGTCAGAGTACCACTGATGATCTTCAAGGAGCCTATCAACCTTTATTCTTTCTATCCTGGGTATCTTCCTATTCCTTTTCCTCCAACCAACATTAAGTTTCACTCGTGACACTACCAAGTAATGATCAGAACCAACATCCGCACCTTTCATCACACGGGTGTCAACAACTAAGTGTTTCAAACGCTGATCATAGACAACAAAATCTATCACACTCTTTTGACCAAGAGTACGATTTTCCCAAGTATATGTGTGTATATACTTGTGGTTGAAAAATGTATTAGATACACACAAACCATTCTCAATGCAGAGTTCAATTAATCTTTCACCATTATCATTCACACAGGGATCATTAAACTTACCCAGAACATGTCAGAAATTGGATTCTGCACACCTACTCTAGCATTGAAATCCCCTGCTATTATAACTTTTTCTTTAACACCAAACTGGCTCAAAACAGCTTTTAGCTCATTCCAGAAATCTTCTTTCTTATCAGAAGGTTCCGAGTCACAAGGAGCATACACTACAACAATTACAATTCTCTGAAGTTTCACTTTCAAATGATTCCAGAGAATTCTCTCACTTATGCAACTATAGTGAATCAAGTTGTTCTTCATCTTTTCACTTAAAATCACACCTACACCAGCCTGTCCTCTCATATTATCCAATACTCCAGAACACACACTCACCGTGCCATTCATTTCTTCTACCCTAATTTCCTTCTTTTGGTTTCACTTACACACAGCACATCCAGTCTATACTTATTCATCTCCTCAATCACCTCACTCATCTTGCCATTTATACCTCTAGTATTCCATACACCAATCTTACATTCACTCAGCCGAGATCTCTTTCTCATACGTCGTTTAGAAAGTTCAGGTCAATTCCGTGGTGGACCGTCCTTCTTCAAGTGTGGTAGGTCCACCATATCCCACACTTGAGTCATTCTTAATATTTCTTTTTGTCTTTTTAATCAGGTAAGTACATAAATACAATGGACAAGGTAGTGAAATTAATTAGTGATGGAAATCTTGCTCTTATGCATAGAAAATTATAAACATTTTTAGATGAACTTGATGCTAAATGTGGTGACTTGTTTTTGCACAATTGAATCTATTGGTTGAGTGGTGGAAATTAGTTATTGCAATTTTTCTGACTTTGTAAAGAACTTTATCCCTTTCTATTGGAAAAAATGAAATGTGATACTGATCTAACTAAAAAGTCTCAGTGATGTTGCTTTTCTTTGCTCACTACCTTTTCTAACTGATATCAAGCAGTATTTGAGTGTGCTAAATATTGTTCTGCAAGGGAAATGCCAAAATATCTGCAATCTGTACTGTCATGTAACTACGGTAGTTTTCATAACAAGCTAACATTGTTAAGATTAAATCTAGAAAGAAACAGTTCAACTCCTGTAAGGGGCTTTTTGGTGAAATGACAACACCTTGTGAAACTATAGATTTTAAAGTATTTTTTCCTCAACTAGACACTCTTATTAAGAATTTTGATCACGGGGCTAAACAATTTGATGAACTCAAACCAAGCATAAGTTCAGCAATCCGTTGAACGCTGACAATGAAAGCATAAACCCAATTGATCAAATGGAATTATGTAAAATTCAAGCAGACGAATTTCTTAGAGCTCCATCTGAGTCTAGAACAGAATTGTTTAAACTTTTTCACTGAGAAATACTCAAACATAAGAGATTTGGGATTATAAGTTATTTTAATGTTTGGTAGTACTTACATATGCAAGAGGACATTTTCTGACGTGAAATACATAAAGTCAAAACGCAGGAACAATATGAATAACTCTACTCTTGAGCAATTACTTGGACTTGCAATGACAAGTATCAAAGTGGACACGAAGCAACTTTTAGTAGAGTTTAATCATCCACAATGATCTCATTAAAAGTAATTTTGTTCTGTTTTTTCAAATTTTAAATTTCAGCTGTTTTAATATTAAATAAGAGATTAAGCATTTTACAAATTAAACAGGCCATCTATATATTTACATCACCTCATATATATATATATTAAAAAAATGTGGCCCACCATCTAAGTCTTTTAAAAACTTTGACCCACAGCTCTATAGAAGTTGGACAGCACTGACGTAGTTAAATCAGAAATTTGAAATGATATGATTAAGTTTAACATATTAAAAGTAACTAAAAAACTAGAAAGTGAAACTTCACTAAGAACTGTTAGTATTGCCATTGTAGAGTGTTAAAAAACGGATTCTTTTTTACAAAGACATGGAAACATGACAGACAATGGAAAACAAAATGCTAGTAACACCTGTCTCATTTTACAGAGATCTCTACTAAAGACATTTACACAACAAACTAGTTTAATTAAACAGCGCACAAAAAATGAAAAGAGAACAATATATCAGTCAAAAGAGAAATGGAAATCAAATCTGTAATTGATGAAATAAGAAACAGATGTCTTGGAATTCAGGGTTCATACCCTTTTCTGTGGAAAAAAAAAGGACTTTCTAAGGACCTACACTCCAATTGATATTTTGTGTCATTGGAATATCACCAGGTGTGTGTGTATGCATATATAAATATGTAGGGGATTAAACAGTGCTAGTGGCCATTTACCAGGCATTTTGCCCCAAATATGAACTACTTTGCCCACAAAGAACAAAATTAAATACACGCCAAAAAAAAAAAAAAAAAAAAGGACAAGCAGGAGACACAGCGACAATGAAGCAAGGTGAGTCGAGTAGAGCAGATGACACTAGATAAATCAGACCACAAGACAGCTGACACCATAAATTGTGAAGAAGTCAAACAGACCTCCCCCCTCATCTTTGACCTTTGCTTGACCCTCTGACGTGGATGATTCAGGAGAACCATATACTGGGTGACAAAAATGAAGTAAAAAATACCAGGAGACTGGAAAAGGTGAAGAGATGAAATAGTTCAAAACCTTGGCATGCAAGAGTCATTCAAGACCTTGCATGACCACTGGTAAGGTCATGCAAGGTAAGTATGCAGGCTACAATGGAAAAAGTGTGTGTGTGTGTGTGTGGAGGGGGGTGTATCAAAGGGAGATTATTTTTAAGAACATTCCAGAGGATTGTCTCTCTGTAATGAGCTAAAAGAAAGCTCCCCTGGTTAACGGGGTAGCATATTTACAGACACACAAACAAAAACGGGGAGAAGGGTTGTGATGCCCATTACTGCAGTGCAAAAACAAGACCAGAGGGGGGGGGGATAAGTGCTTGTTTTAAAAAATAAGGACTTTTAAGGGCCTTAGAAATGGAAATCAAAATAAGGAGTTCTTAAGGACTTTTAAGGACCGTAGAATTTTTAAAATATGGATTAGATGAAATATTGCATGTTATTGCAGTTTTATAATAGTATCCTAAAAGAAGAAACATTCCTCAAGTAATGACATTAATGAAAAATCTGACATAAACAGTTACTAGCTCATAAGTCTTCTCTCACACAAATATAAAATCTTCACACAAGTAATTCTATAAAGGTCAACAATTCAACTCAATTTTGAACAAACACTTGAATGATCTGGGTATTCTCTTATTTCACAGACAGTAATAAAAAGAAGCATTTTCAATGCTACTAAGAGAAACATATGGAATCAAGAGATAAAAAAAAGTGAACAGAGTCAAGTATGTTCTCTGGAAGGTTAAATTATTAATTTAGAACTTTGGAGGAGTGGATGATCCAGGAGAACCATATACTGGGTGACAAAAATGAAGTAAAAAATACCAGGAGACTGGAAAAGGTGAAGAGATGAAATAGTTCAAAACCTTGGCATGCAAGAGCCGTTCAAGATGGAAAATAATGGAAGTATCTGAAGAAAGCCTTTTATCTGCTGTGAGCATTTATGGTTGGCAACAATTCCAGCACCAAGTGAGAACCAATTGCATAAATGGGTATTTATTAGCACCACCAAGTGCGAGTGTTTTAATATTTGATAGAAGTATTAGATTTTTTATAAACTCATGGTATGAAAGAGGGAAAGGAAGAGTGTATATATATATATATATATATGAAAATGGTTCTTTCTATTACTCTTTGTGAATATATACACTATATTGACAAAAGTCACTGGACACCTAGAAGAGAAACACAACATAGCATTTATTGACACACATTATTATGGTGTCAGTCCATCTTTGGCCTTAATGCATGCACTGACCCTTCGAGACATGCTTTCGACAAGGTTTCGAAACACAGCGTTAGGTATGCGCTTCCATTTAGTACATAATGCTGTCGCTAACTGTTGCTTAGTAGTAGGCCTTGGTTTCAAACTTATTAAGCAACACTCAAATTCATCTCATAGATGCTCTATGGGATTAAGATCAGGGCTCTGAATTGGCCAGTCCACACAAAATACAGAATTATCGCCAAACCACGCTTGCTTTATAGTTCGGTGCATTATCCTGCTGGTACCAACAAGGCTCGGTTCCATAGTATTACCACAGAGTTGGTAGGGCATAATTGTTCAGGATATCGACGTAGACATGCTGGTTAACATGTTTGTCCACGATAACCAATGGGCTGGGACCATACCACGAAAAGCACCCCCACACGAGTACACTGTCAGCTCCAAACTTGACCATAGGAACAGTACACTGTGATAAATTGCATTCCCCAGGCTGCCGCCATACCCACACACGGACATCAGACTGATGGATCGTGTATCTGGATTCATCAGTCCATAGGACCTGTTTCCATTGATCTACGGTGCATGATAAA
The DNA here is from genome assembly GCA_039090855.1 of Macrothele yani. Lineage (NCBI taxonomy): Eukaryota > Metazoa > Arthropoda > Arachnida > Araneae > Macrothelidae > Macrothele > Macrothele yani. The sequence goes on from CM077007.1 coordinate 109,512,020, forward strand.
TGTTCTTTACACCAAGCTAAATGGCGAGTAGCATTCAGAGTGGAGATGAAAGGCTTATGAGCAGCCATACGACCACGGTAACCCATGGAATGAAGTTCTCTGTGAATAGTACATGTACATACCAAGGTTCCAGCATTGTTACTCACCTGTACACTGAGGTCTTGTACAGTACTTCGTTAATTAGCTGTAACGACTATCCTGAGGCCTCAACGTTCTCAATCACTGATTTTCTTTGGTCTGCCAGTACGTTTTGCTGCTTCAGGCATACCATGTGTTTTCTACTTATTCAGTACATCCAAAACAGTTTATTTGGGTATGATAAATGCCTCTTGGTTTCTCTTATGGACAACCCACTAATATAACACCCAACAATATTTCCTTTCTCAAAGTCAGTTTTCTCCGTCACGACATTTTCACTCAACCTCACAGTGCGATAAGATCGCGGTCAGCTGCAGGTTTGTTTTTATACTGTTTACAGCTGTACCACACATCTTAACAATTCAGCGGATCCGTTCATTTGCTTTTGAAGAGGTGTCTGGTGACTTTTGTCAATATAGCATATATAGCATATATATATATAGGATGCAAGATCAGGTTATGCAGAAACATATTATAGCCTCTCCATGACAAATGTCAACCCTGTCTTCTCATGGTGTATCCTGTTCCCACTAAAGGGGCTCTAACAACCACCACATAGCAGAATAACTATACCACCCCTGCCCCCCAAGATGACTTTAAACTGAAAACTTGGCCCTCAGTACCTGGCACCTGGAATGTACCTGGCCAAGGCAAATCAAGTGGGACATTGTCGGGCTAAGTGAGATAAGAAGAAAAGGAGAGGATCTCATTGAACTGTTGGCTATATTCAATAGACGATCTTTACTTTCTGATTCAAGGTTCCTTGAATTGCAGGAGGAACTACATAGACAATGTTGCCAGGAGAATGGACCACCGATGGACAACCAGAATTTTAGACTAGATACCAAGGGACAGAAAAAGACCCAGAAGAAGGCCACATGGGAGATGGATGGATGAAATTCGAAAACATGAAGGAGAGTAGCTCATGACAGACAGTTGTGGAGGAGACCTTCATCCAGCAGTGGATTGATCATGGTTGACAATAATGGAATATATATATATATATATATATATATATATATAAGCTGCAAACAAAAGCCTCCCCCCAAAAAAATTAAAAACTGAAAATGTAAATGCACACCAGCAGCAGAGAGGAATTCTCAGGTAAACAGCAAAACATGAAAAACACAATTGAAATACACAGAGCCAAAAATACTGGAGAAAAATAAAAAGGAATGCAAACAAGCAAGGAAAACAAGTAAAGGATGCAGAAAATATTGTAAATAGTGAGCTATCGCTTTTTCAAGGACCAGTAAAGCTCACCATTTACTCATCTCTACACAACGACGTAGTTGAACATGGGTTTCTGCTACGTCATATATGCATTTTAAGTGAAAAAAAAAATTAACTTACCCCCTCCTTCCTCCAGTATAAAAGAATTTCCTAAGCCCAAGAAAAGCACCCAAAAAGCACAAAAGCACACACAGATTAAAAATAAGAGGGGAAAATTAATGAACACACCACAGTAATTATGCCAAAAAATTATTATACATACATGACATACTGTACATGGCCCGACCTATCGTTAAAAGACCTTAAATACAAATTCCAGGAAAAACTCTCAACAGAAAGCTCCCTCTGGTGCTGAGCTCAGCGCTTCATGATGTGAAGCCAAGTCAAAAAGAACCTATAGATGACACTCCTTGCTTCAAATCACAGTGAGCCCACATTCAAAAACTGCTCCAAAGTAAAGGATACCTGAATTTCTGGAATAAGCAAACACTCAATGGAATACAAGAAAAGTACCATCAAACACAGCTTTCTGCATTTAATGGTTCTCACTTGCAATAAACCACCTAGAAGTAGAACTATAGCTATCGACCAGTTCCTCATAATTATTTTGATAAATTATTCTATTTTTATTCTTGGCTCTGTGCATTTTAATTGCCTTTTGTGTTTTGCTGCATACATCTCTATGTGTATATATATAATGAGCATAATAAGTATGAGGTATTTTTGGTAAGATATTACTCACAAATTTTACAGTGCTCATGACATTGTATTTAACGATTGAAATGCGATTCATAATACTTAAATTGAGTGAAGTACAAAATTATTTATTTTTATCCTATCCTCATGGAAGATGAATTTATTTTCCTTTATGTTGTTTCTGGAGAGAGGTACTTGCCAGCTCCCTTACTTCATCTGCATTGAAGAAGACTTTTGTGATTTCAGAACTCTCCTGTATCTTGTGTGGTTCAGCTCTGCAAAATAAAATAAAAATGAAATAGAGACTTCATAGCATGGGCATTAAGGCTTATATAGAATTTTTCATTGGGATAGGAGGGGAGAGTGAAAAAAATAAAACTTCTTGAAATCCACCAGGATAAAATAAAACTTTATGAAAAAAAGTTGAAGCATTTTTTTCTAATGTAAGTTGATGCATTTTTATTAAATTAAAGCATTTTTTCTGATGTACTGTATGCCTTATTTTAACAAAAAACACTTAGAGGGGGCCAAGGCTCCTTGCCCCTTCCTCTAAATATGTCCCTGCTTCATTCCTTTCTATTATTATGATGCATAGAATGAATGAAGAGCAAAATCAATTATCAGAGAATCTGTTGACAGGTATCACAGAAATAACCGAATGAAACATTACAAACTTTTTGCTTATAAGGATACAAAGAGTAAGCAAGCAGTGTGGCTGCTTTTAATCTCTTCTATTTGAACCTTAGGCTCAAGACAGGATGGCTGTTACTTTCACCACATCTTTTGACATTCAGCCTAACAACTCAGTAGGGGATGGTTTTTCTGTTTAGCACATCTGTCTTATATACACTGTCCTACCTTTAATATCTGGATACCTGCATGTCTACAAACAATCTTTATTTACAGAAATTTTAATATTGGATTTGAAGCCTTTGGCCCTTATGACAGCCTCTAACCTTTGTGGAATACTCCATCAGTTTTTTTATAAGAATCCACCTATATATTTTGTAGTTCGGCCTTTGAAGCAATGACGAATTCAGCTTTGTTTGTTGGGCGATATATTCTTCCACACAACTGACGATCTAATTTGTCCCAGAGATTCTTCATAGGGTTCGGGTCAGAACTTTAGGCTGACCAGTTCAATTTTTCAGTATCCATGTCCTCAGACCAATCTGTAATAATGCTAGCAGTATGCCATGGCACGTTGTCATGCTGATAGAAGTACGGGCCTTCCCCATAGTACTGCTACGATGTTGGGGTAGTGCATGATTGCTCAGGACGTTTAGGTGGACCTCAGCATTTATGGTTTTGCCCAAAATAACTAATAGGCTTAAGCTGAAACACACACGAAAAAAAAAACAAAAAAAAAAAAAAACATCCCTATGCTATTATATTACATTAGCTTCAACACATTTCATTGTTGAGACAGTTGGAAAGGTACTTTACTTCTGGCATGACCATCAGACTAGTAGACTGTGAACCATGACTCATCAGTCCAAAGCATAGTTTTCCATCATTGGTCTACAGTCTAAGATAGGCATTCCTTACATCACACTGATTTTTGTATGGCATTAATTATCAAAGTGATTAGCCGTTTGTGGATGGACGCTCGAATCTGGTAGCCCATGTTATGAAATGTACTGCACACTGTGCTGGTGCTAACATTAGTCCCAGTAGTCTCATATAGAGCATCAGGGCTTGGAAATTATACTGTCCAACCTGCCTGAACATGTAAAAATTCTCTCCAGGCATGTATTTCCCCCTTACATGCCTAATTGGGCATATAAAAAATCTAGCTCTTTACAGGATGAAAAGTTCAAAAAGAAAAGAAAAGTAATGAGCTTTATTTCCCAGTCAATTTTTTTCTCACTACTGATAGGCGCCCTCCCTCCATTTTATTTAATAAAATCAATGGAGTGTGTTTTGAGAGATTCAAGATCAAAATGAATGACCTTGAAAACTAAATTGCCTATAGTATAATATCTGAAAAGAAGGCTCATGTAATTAGCTTTCAAATGGGCTCACTGTTGATTAATTCGATCTACAGTTGTTGCCATTTGTAATTAGGCAGGGTAGACACAAAAGTGCTTTTTTTTTTTTTTTTTTTTGGAAATTTCAAAGCCCTGTAACTATAGAAGTATTGAATGTAGGAAGATGAAATTTTGCACTAGTTAATTTCATCATAAAGCCACAAAGGTCACCAAGTTTCATAAAAATCAAAGGGGTTCAGGCCCAAAATGTTACTCTTTTGTTCTGATTTGACATGGAATGACCCATAGGGATTTTTTTTTTTTGTTCAAAATAACATGACTCATGTCAGTCTAAAGTCTCCTTTAATGGAGGGTCATAGCAAAAGTTCTGCACACATTTATCGGAAGCGGATGATGCAATCAGGAAAATCATTGTGTCATGACAAGGTCAGACTCTCTGCCACTCGGTGGTGTCAGAACGACGCACTATCATTTGCTATGTGGGCGTGGGAGGGTTTGGAAATGGAAGCGTGAAGCTCCTCAGGTCGAGTCAAAGCATTAGACCAGCTCTCATACGTGAAAATAGAAACTCTGTGGGGAAAAACTCTGGCACAGACCCACACTGCCTTGCAAGAAGTTTTTGGGAAAGGAACTCGTGATCGAAGTACAATTTCTCACTGGGCATCACGCTTTTAGGAGGGCCAAAGCAGCAGCAAAGATGATCATCACTCAGGCCAACTTCAAACGGCGACAGACAAAAGATCTGTCACCATAGTTGCAACGCTTTGCGAAGAGAATCACTGTTTGACAGACAAGGAGATTGCTCCTCAGGCAAATTTGTCCACCATATCTTTTCACTGGATTTTGACCAGTCCACTGGGAAAAAGAAAAATTGTAGCAGGCTCGGTGCCCCATCAACTCACCCCCGAGCAGAAGACAGCCAAAGTGAGCATTGCATAGGATCACCTCCACAGGTTCAAAAGGGAGGGTGACACCTTCATGAACAGAACTGTCGCAAGTGATGAGACTTAAATCCGTGATTTTGAGCAGGAATTGAAGTCACAATCAGCAGAATGGAGGCATCCAAGTTCCCCATGCCCCTCAAAGTGTCATCGGCAACAATCCAAAGTGAAGCACATTATGATTTTTGTGTACGATGCCGAGGGTGTTGTGATCTCTGATTGTGTGCTGGTAGGGCAAAATGTCAACGCACAATATTATTGTAACTTTCTGAGGACAAAGTTGAGACCGACAATTTATCAAAATCGCCCCAACTTGTTGGAAGCGGGAGCGATCTTGCTGTATGACAACACATCGTGTCATGGTGCAGCTTTGGTACGGGAACTTTTGTTAAAATATGGCTCGGAAACTTTATCCCACACACACCATACAGCCCTGATCTCAGTCCATTCAACTTTGATCTTTTCCCAAAGTTAAAAAATTGGCTCCGTGGCATCCACTATGAATCGCTGGACAAACTGTCATTGGATGTGACCCGAGTAATGTGAAAGCTGAACAAAGATGGCATACTACGGATGCCATATCACAGCTGGCAAGCTGTCATTAGCAGCAGAGGGGATTACATTGAATGGCAAAAAGGTAAGTTTTCTCCATTAATTCACACTTTTCTGAAAAGTGGACAGTGTGCAGAACTTTTGTTATGACCCTCGTATAAAGACACTCACTCAATAATTGCCAAGCTTTCACTCTCCACTGGGAGGCTTCATCTGGGCTAGAATTATCAGAGCTTTAGAAAAGTAATGGACAGCTCTGAAACAAAGCTGACTGTTACTGTTCTAAGGCTCTGATAATTCTAGCCCAGATATAGCTTTCCAGTGGAGAGCGAAAGCTTGGTAATAATTGAATGAGTGTTTTTATATGCAATTAAAGTAGATTTTAGACTCACATGAGTCATGTGTTATTTTATATAAGATGGTGTAATGTATTCTGTAATTGTGATTGTTTGTTGCTACTTTTGTTTTGGTGGTTAACGACCACCATGAGCAACTCGACAGGCTATAAGCAGTCACCTGTCCCGAATTTGGGGCTACTGGTTTCAGAGAAGGGAGATCCAACATCTGTAAGATGAACACAACATCCATACCTCACTAAATTTGAACCCAGACCTATCTCAGAAAAATGGTCAAAAGACTGCTTGGACCACTGTGCCACCAGAGCGACATAGGTGAGTTCATATTTCACTGCTGGGCAAAATGCAGTGAAATATAGGTGAGCTTAAATTTCATTGCTGGGGAACAATTTATGAAATGCAGTTAAAGTACTTTGTTTCTGAAATATTTAGAAAAAACAGTACAGTACAGAGGCGTAGTCAAGGATGGTCCTCGGGTCCAGAGCCCCATCCTTGATGGGGACTGAGTATGAATTTAAAGCGATATACAATTTAAAAGTAGGAAAGGGTGTGAGACAAGGTGACACCATATCTCCGAAGCTCTTTAATGCTACATTGGAGCGTGTCTTTCAGTCGCTGAGCTGGGAAAACAAGGGGATAAAGATTAATGGAGATTATCTAACTCACCTTTGTTTTGCTGATGATGTAGTCATTTTTGCAACTACCCCATCAGAGCTGCAGAGTATGATCCAGGAACTTGCTGACAAGAGTAAAGAAGTGGGATTAAAAATGAACTTTCAGAAGACAAAAGTGATGTTCAATGCTTTTTCAAGAAATGAAGATGTATCTATTGATGGAGAAAAGCTGGAGATAACAGACACGTATGTTTATCTTGGACAGCAGATATCAAGTGAGAGTCACATTGATGCAGAAATTAATCGGCGTACAAAACTTGCCTGGAGAGCTTTTGGAAGAAACAGCATAATTTTCAAGAGCAATATGCCATTATGTCTTAAAAGAAAAGTGTTTGATCAGTGCATCCTTCCAGTGCTTACGTATGGTGCAGAGATGTGGACCTTAACTAAAAGAGACATACAAAGGCTGCAAACAACTCAAAGCAGCATGGAGAGGTGCATGCTTGGTGTAACCAGGAGAGATAAGAAGAGGAACTCGTGAATCCGAAAAATGACAAGAGTGGAAGACATCATGATCAGAGTTAAATCCCTGAAATGGCAATGGGCTGGACATACTGCCAGAAGGACAGACCATCGATGGACAGCCGGAATTTTAGATTGGATTCCAAGGGACAGGAGAAGACCCAGAAGAAGACTACATGGGAGATGAGTGGATGAAATTCGAAAGTATGCAAGAGTGACATGGAGGAGACTGGCACAAGACAGACCGTTGTGGAGGAAACTTGGGGAGACCTTCGTCCAGCAGTGGATTGATAATGGTTGACAATGATGATGATGATGACACGGTAGGATCCAAAAGTTCCTGATCTGGGTACGTAAATCCATATATAGTTAGAGTTACAAAGCTGAAGCACATCCTCCTTCAAAATAAGACCCTCTTGCAACAACATACTTCTGCCAGCGGCTGCAGAGTTCGTCAAAACACTTTTGGAACCCATTCTTTGCAGTGTCCTTCAATACAATCAGCGATGCGTTTTTCACTTCTGCGCTTTAAAACCAACAAGCCTGAAGTCAACGTGTCAGCTCAGGTAAGAGGTGAAAGTTGCAGGTAGCGAGATCAGGTGAGTATGATGGGTGTGGGAGGACAACAGTTCTTGTTTTGGTGAGAAACTTACTAATGAGGAGGGACCTGTGTGGCGGTGCATTGTCGTGCAACATCACCCACAGTTGATCGCCCCACAGTTGAGGCCTCTTCTTGCAGATTGACTCATGTAGACGTTGCATGATATCCAGATAGAGCTCCTTGTTGAGAGTGTGTCCTTCAAGAATAAATTCAAGAAGAACAATACCCTGGATATCAAAGAAGACTTCTAGCATGATCTTGATGATGATGGGCAAAACACGTAACAATATTAACAAATAAAGGTAACTTGATCACACTAGTTACGTTAACTGAAAACTTTTACAAAAAAGTTCGTAAGTTGGAAGCTTTCGACCTTATCTTAGGTCTTCATCATGCCAATGGAGGACTAAGATTGTTGCCAGATTCTACATTTGAATTTTTCCTATTTTTGTTGCCAAAACTTAGAATTGATCTCCAGATCAACGGAATGTAGAGAGGAGATTCGGAGTTGCAAGTCATTGAGTTGAAAATAATTTCTATGCTTTCACGGTAGACGGAGGGCAAAACGATTGTCAAAAGAAGCAATTCGTTTTGCTTCGTTCCAGTGGGAACTGCAGATGTGTCTTCCATTGTCAAAATAGACAAGGCAGTATTAGGATTGGCTTTCGAAACATCTTTTCTATGTTCTAAAATTCTATGGTTAATGCTCCTGTATGTGCTTCCAATGTATAAGTTATCCCCAGTAGAAGAAGAGATAGGAATGCAGTAAACTCCTGGGAGGTTCAGGCTTTCAACTTTGTCCCTATCCCTTTGTAGAAGTTTCAAGATGTTTGGAGTAGATTTAATGGCAAGATGGTAACCAAAACTTCTAAAAAGAATCTGTAACTTATAAGCATAGGAAGGATGGTAAGGAACAGAACCACAGAATTTCAGGTCTTCTTTTCTTGTGAGGAAGGAGGCATTCGATTTTCGAATGGTTTTCATATTTCTTTATGAGGGAGTTGACTGTAACAGCAGGGAAACCATGGGAGAGGGCTATTGTAGAAATTTTGGAGAGTTCTTCTTGAAGAGAGAGTTGGTTGTTGCAAATGATATGAGCCCTGTGGATGTAGGACTTCAATGCTGCAAGCTTGTAGAGATGCAGGGTGCAAGATTTGTAGGGAATGATGTTAGTGGCCGCAGAAGGTTTTCGATAGACAGAACGAGTAATGGAGAGATCAGCGTTTCTGCAGATAGATACATCCAGGAAATCAATTTTGTGATTTACTTCCTTAGATATAGTGAGATTAATGGAAGGAAATTTTTCTGTAATGGAGTTGATCAGTATCTGTAGTTCAGACTCGGAATGTGGCCAGCTAATTTCTCCAGTAGTAAACCTTGAAAAGAGATTGGTCCTCAAATGCAAATCCCTGGCAGCCAACCATCCTGATACAGTTGTCTCTACTTCAAACTTCATCCACAACCTTCCTAATTCCTTTTCTCCTTGTGATAATCTGTATACTCTTGATGTAGAATCTTTGTTTCCTCTGTACCATATTTTGATTCCTACATGCTCCTCATGAAGAAATTGATTCTTCATTTTGAACCCCCGGTCCTCTTATCAAAGATCTTTATGATTGTTTCCACACTATTCATCAACACAGTTGTTTTGTTTTCAACAAAATTGTGTATAGGCAACAATCTGGTCTCCCCATGGGCTCACCTCTTTCCCCTCTGCTTGCTGAAATCTACATGCAACATATTGAAGTTTCCATCATTCCTCTACACCCTTTTCAACCTTCCCTATGGTTAAGATATGTAGACGACATTTTCATTAGCTGGCCACATTCCGAGTCTGAACTACAGATACTGAGCAACTCCATTACGGAAAAATTTCCTTCCATTAATCTCACTATATCTAAGGAAGTAAATCACAAAATTGATTTCCTGGATGTATCTATCTGCAGAAACGCTGATCTCTCCATTACTCGTTCCGTCTATCGAAAACCTTCTGCGGCCACTAACATCATTCCCTACAAATCTTGCACCCTGCATCTCTACAAGCTTGCAGCATTGAAGTCCTACATCCACAGGGCTCATATCATTTGCAACAACCAACTCTCTCTTCAAGAAGAACTCTCCAAAATTTCTACAATAGCCCTCTCCCATGGTTTCCCTGCTGTTACAGTCAACTCCCTCATAAAGAAATATGAAAACCATTCGAAAATCGAATGCCTCCTTCCTCACAAGAAAGAAGACCTGAAATTCTGTGGTTCTGTTCCTTACCATCCTTCCTATGCTTATAAGTTACAGATTCTTTTTAGAAGTTTTGGTTACCATCTTGCCATTAAATCTACCCCAAACATCTTGAAACTTCTACAAAGGGATAGGGACAAAGTTGAAAGCCTGAACCTCCCAGGAGTTTACTGCATTCCTATCTCTTCTTCTACTGGGGATAACTTATACATTGGAAGCACATACAGGAGCATTAGCCATAGAATTTTAGAACATAGAAAAGATGTTTCGAAAGCCAATCCTAATACTGCCTTGTCTATTTTGACAATGGAAGACACATCTGCAGTTCCCACTGGAACGAAGCAAAACGAATTGCTTCTTTTGACAATCGTTTTGCCCTCCGTTACCGTGAAAGCATAGAAATTATTTTCAACTCAATGACTTGCAACTCCGAATCTCCTCTCTACATTCCGTTGATCTGGAGATCAATTCTAAGTTTTGGCAACAAAAATAGGAAAAATTCAAATGTAGAATCTGGCAACAATCTTAGTCCTCCATTTGCGTGATGAAGACCTAAGATAAGGTCGAAAAGCTTCCAACTTACGAACTTTTTGTAAAGTTTTCAGTTAACGTAACTAGCTGGATCAAGTTACCTTTTTTGTAGCATGATCTTGCCATTGCTGCGAAATTCGTGGAATTTCTGATTGTGTGGAGATGATGGTGATTTCCACATAGCTGATGCCCACTTAGTCTGTGGGTCGAAGAAGAAGCACTATTTTTCATCCCCCGCTATGATTCTTCTAAGAAATTGTGGCTCTTGGTCAGTGGTAGTTATGAGATCACTCGTGATTTTCATCTGTATGGCCAACTGATCTTCAGTTAATATGCATGGAACGACCTGTTGACACACCTGGTACATCTTCAAATCATCTGTTGACACATATAGTCTCTGATATCCCAGCAGCCCCTGCTATTTGCTCGATCGTTTGTTGTCTGGCATGTACAATGGCCACAACGTTCGAAATGTTTTCACCCATATGAGCTGTCACTGGCTGCCAGCTTCGTTCACTATCTTCAACCTCCTGTCTGCCTTAACTGAAGTGTTGATGACAATTGAATGATTATCACTGCGACAGGGTATTTTCACCATAAACCTGCTTCAGCATCTTGCAAGTTTCTGTTGTACTTTTGCTGAAACAAAAGCAAAACTTGATGTTAACGTGCTGCTGAAAAAATGCCAGTTTTCATCAACCACCAAACAGTGCATAAGTTGTTCACAATACCCGGAGGTATTGTGGCGAGCATGTGACATAGATGGATGAAACCAATTTCCCTGTGAGGGGGATAATGTAAAATAATCCAATAATCACTATGGATATGAGACGCATGTATCTTGTGGTACAGGAGCAGTCTGGGAACTTTTGGATTGTACTCTGTATATGGGTATATAAATTTAAAAATTTTTCTCAGTAATTTAATTTTTTTTTCATTTCTGAATTTTAAAGGTTTTGGGTTTATTCCCACTTGGAGTAATTTTTTCCAGGATGCTTTCACCGATGAACCAAATCCATTGACCCCCCCCCCCCCCGGAGGAATTTTTAGCTATGCCACTGGTACAGTATGTGCATAAAAATGTGTGTGTGTGCATTCAGGCATGTAAAATTTTGATTTGGGCAAGTATTTTTTGGACAACATGCCTGACTGGGCTTGTTAATAGTTTTGAAAATTTTCTTGCCCTGGTTTGCATGATTTGAGACAATGATGATTTACATTTTGAGTGAATAGTTCTTTGAAGAGCTCTCCAGTCACATTCTGTTAGCTTCAAAGGTTTATTAGGTCATTTGTTGGCAGATTCAGCCCCAGTCCACTTCCATTTGCATATCACATCACCAACCATGAATCTTCATTGCGATTGAAATGTCATGTACACAGCAATTGCTTATGCGATACCCTATTATCAATCTGCCCTGGTAATCAGTTAACATTGTCAGTCAAGGCATTTTGCATTCACTGCCATCCTATTGGCTCATCTTAGCCCTATCAGCATATTCATAGTTAGCTCTAGTGATGTGGTGAGACCTAATTCACTATATATAGAGAGGTGTCTGGCTGGTACTAAAATTTTTCAAATCAAAAGTAAACCTTGAAACACACACACAATAATTTTTTAGATATATATGTATGCCAAAAAATGGTGTACTTACATAATTTCTCTGTCAATCCAACAAAATGTGGCCAGAAAATTTTTGCTTTATTTGATGCAAAAAGAAATCTTTTTTTGCAGCATAAATGTTAGCACGAAACATTTTTTCCACTCAGGGCCGTCCATAAAGTACGTCTGAGATTACAGGGGGAGGAGGGGGGGGGGTTCCCAACAACCAGACCAAATGTGACATGGGGAAGAGGGGATGTTTAGCAATTCGGACGTTCAGCGGCAAAAATATAGTGGATGGTATTTCTTCGTGATCATAAAAGAGTGGTAGGCAGTGCACGTAACTAACAAACAAGTTAAGTAGATGGTAGTTGTAAACACGCTAAGTTATGTATAAAAAGTTTTAAGGCAAATATATTTCAGCCATTACTATGGCCTTCATCAGTGCGACTACGATTTGTTTCGTTGTCAGATTGGAAAGGTAAGTTCTGTAACGGGAAATCTCTCATTACATCACGTCACCCGGAGTTACAATTACAAAACTTACCTTTCCAATCTGGCAACAAAACAAATCGTAGTCGCACTGATGAAGGCCATAGTAATGGCTGAAAAATATTTGCCCTAAAAGTTTTTATACGTAACTTAGCGTGTTCACAACTACCACCTACTTAACTTGTATTTCTTCATTTTGTTTTCTTTTCTTTTTTCTTTTAATAGTTTCAAAAAGGTAAAAAAAATTTCAGATTTCTGGTGATATTTAGCTAAATCGGAATATTAATATTAAGTTCCCGTATTTGTACTACCAAATCTATCATGTTTTGTAGATGGTATCATTGGGAGTGTTGCAACCTTGAATGCGTGGGTTCATTTGTAGATCTTTATTTTAGAATGATAAAGTTTGGGTAGCATTTGGGAATAAATTAATGCCTAAATAATAAAATAATAAATATTTTCTGAAGCAAACGCATAAATATATGGAAGATTCCTTTAAATAATTACATGTTTTCTTTCTGTTTCTTAACAAACTTCTAAAAGCAGTCATCAAAAATAAAGGGGAGTTGCAGAAATTAGGACGCACTTTCTAGGGGAAGAGTCAACAATAGGACAAAATGTTGCATGGGGGGGGCTAAAAATAGTAAAAAATCACGGACATACTTTATGGACAGCCCCTTATTTTTTCCTTTTTTGGTACAGTTTTCCCTACTAGGAAGCAACAGTCATCCTGTCTTGACATGTAAAACTCTAACAAGGACAAATATAGAATTTGAGGGGGAGGGTGCACAGAATGGAAATTTTTGGAATCCACCAGGAAAAAATAAAAGTTAATGAAAAATAGAAGGAAAAATTAAAGCATTTTTTCTAAGGTAAGTTGACACATTTTAATGAAATTAATGCATTTTTTCCTAATGTAAGTTGCATTTGAACAAAAAACATAAAACAAATGAAGCACTTGGGGGGTGGGGGGGGGTTGCACCCTCTAAATATGCCCCTAGACTATGATATTGTGTACACATCACTGACGCACAGTGCACTCTACAACAATGGCTACAGATTTTGTTCTTCATATGTAAGAGGTCTTTTCTACAAAGGAGAAACTACGCAATGAGGACATTTCAACTTAGCTTTGAATACCAATTAAGGTATTCTGAGAATGGAAACATATGAATTCCTACTGCACTTAAAGCAGAGGGTGACATCTACTATTATAGTGAGGAGTAAATAATATTTTGCATAATTAGAGTTGGAAATACCTGGTGATTTTCTACAAAGTCATCATAAGTTTTGTATTTTTGTTTAAGTTCACAAACATTGGTAATTAAATATGCATCTTTTTTCATTCATGTTTGAGTCATTACTGCCCTGAGTATTTGTTCTTTGCCCTTCTCTTACTCATTGCCGCTTGCCATGACAAGCCCCTAACCATTAAAGTATGTATTAAAATTGACTCAATAAAAAAAAGAAGAAACACAGTTGGAATTTTTAATAAAATTGTCAAGACACATTTCAACTAAACTAAAATTATTATAAACTGAAAATAAATTTTCTTAATTTAACAATAGTAAGCTCCACCACACAAGCAAGCACAAAGACTAAGGCTAATTGAAACATTAAAGGGATTTCTGTACATACATACATACATATCACTAAGCTGTTCTCTGAGATTCAGAGGTTAGCTCCAAAAAGAAATACAAACACCAGATAATTTTACTTATTGTTGTCGTATCAAACTTCTCCATTTACAGCGATCTTGACATACAACTCGTGCTTCACTAATATCCATTACACGCCGTACACAAGATCTTTTATACTTCATACTCATAATCTTTTTCTCATGCAGACACTCCTGAATGTGATCCACCCATGTCTTCCTTGGCCTTCCTCTGCCTTTCCTTCCTGCCACTTGGGCTGAAAAGATTTTCTTAGTAAGCATTTCATCACTCATTCTTTCAACATGGCCAAACCACTGAAGCATATTGGTCTCCACTTTGCTAACAACATTTTGCTTTACATCACACAACTGCAATACATCTTCATTTCTCACACAATCATATCGTGTCTTGCCACAAACCCCACGTAAGTAACGCATTTCTCCAGCACACAAACGACTCCTATGTTTCTTCTGCAGTATCCAGGTTTCACTAACATACATCAGAGTAGGAACAATTACACTTTCAAACACAGCCATGCGGGACTCTCTAGAAAACCCATCATTTCTGTGAAAACCTCCCAGAGCAGCTATGACTTTCAAAGAAGAATTCACTCGCCTACTGATTTCACCATCCAACTTGTTCTCTCTGTCAAACATGCTTCCTAAATACACAAACTCACTCATCTGGTCAATCACAGTGCCATTTATACTTACATTACATTCAGTGCTACCCGTTCCTCTCTCAAGCACCATAACTTTGGTTTTTCCCTTATTTATACTCAGTTTGAATTTCATGCAAACTTCGTGCATCCGAGTCAACATACTCTGCAACTCACTTTTGCTCTCTGCCAACAGGACAGTGTCATCAGCATACAGCAATCTGCACACACGGATATCACCAAGACATAAACCACTATTATCTATTTTGGCATCACGCATGCATGCATCCATAAATATATTAAACAGCCATGGTGACATTACACAACCTTGTCTAACTCCTGCACCAATGGAAAACCATTTTGATAAAACACCATTCACTCGTAAACAAGCTCTACTACCAGCATACATGGCTTTTACACTATTAAGTAGATTCCCAGTAACACCATATTCATTCAATACCTTCCACAAAAGTGTCCTATTCACTCGGTCGTACGCTTTCTCTAAATCTATGAAGGCAGTAAAAACTTTCTTCCCAACAGCCAGATACTTTTCAATCATCATGCGTAATGCAAAAATCTGGTTAGTGCAGCCTTTACCAGGCATAAAACCACTCTGAACATCACACACTTTCAATGATGTAAGACCCTGTACTTTTTCAATAACAACCTTACCAAACACTTTCCCTGGCACACTCAGTAGGCTAATACCACGATAGTTCTTGCATTCAGTCTGATCACCTTTTCCCTTATACAAGGGAACAATGATAAAATCCTTACAATCCAGAGGGACCATTCCTAACTCCCAGCAGAACTGGAAAATTTCAGTTAACCAGTCAATTATAGAGTCACCACCATATTTCAACATCTCTGCAGTTATGCCATCAACTCCTGGAGCCTTACCATTCTGAAGAGATTTTAGAGCTTTACACTCTTCTTCTCTTGAGATCCCTCTTGTGCTTTCATCCCTCATTGTGACATCATCTGCATCTGTCTCAGAATCATCTTTGCTCTCCTGATCTAATAACTCACAGAAGTATTTGCCCCATCTGTCACTTAACTCATTGGGCTCCCATATCATTTCCCCAATCTCATTCTTCACACAACTTACAACTTTGTTTCCCCTATTTTTTCTGAGTCTCATGTACTTTCAGAAGGACTTCCTATCTTTCCAAAAAGCCAGTTCATGCCTTTCCAGTTTCTCCTTCCTATCTTTTGCCTTACTGTGGCGAACCAGCTTAGCAGCTTCACGCTTCTTACAGCGATATTCATCCACTGAGACTCTACCTTGCAACATCCCTAAAAAGGCTTCCTTCTTTCTCTTTACTGCCTCTTCAATCTCACTATTCCACCAAGCATCACCTCTATTGTTACCCACTATTGTGGTGCCACAGACGTCTTTAGCAGCAGTGACAACACAGTTCTTAAAACATTCCCACTTCTTTTCTACATCACTCTCACCAGACTTCAGATCCTTCAGTCGTTCTCTGAGTAAGTCAGAATACCGCTGATGATCTTCAAGGAGCCTATCAACCTTTATTCTTTCTATCCTGGGTCTCTTCCTATTCCTTTTCCTCCAACCAACATTAAGTTTCACTCGTGACACTACCAAGTAATGATCAGAACCAACATCCGCACCTCTCATCACATGGGTGTCAACAACTAAGTGTTTCAAACGCTGATCGTAAACAACAAAATCTATCACACTCTTTTGACCAAGAGTACGATTTTCCCAAGTATATGTGTGGATATACTTGTGGTTGAAAAATGTATTAGATACACACAAACCATTCTCAATGCAGAGTTCAACTAATCTTTCACCATTATCATTCACACAAGGATCATTAAACTTACCCAGAACATTGTCAGAAATTGCATTCTGCACACCTACTCTAGCATTGAAATCCCCTGCTATTATAACTTTTTCTTTAGCACTAAACTGGCTCAAAACAGCTTTTAGCTCATTCCAGAAATCTTCCTTCTTATCAGAAGGTTCCGAGTCACAAGGAGCATACACTACAACAATTACAATTCTCTGAAGTTTCACTTTCAAATGATTCCAGAGAATTCTCTCACTTACGCAACTATAGTGAATCAAGTTGTTCTTCATCTTTTCACTTAAAATCACACCTACACCAGCCTGTCCTCTCATATTATCCAATACTCCAGACCACACACTCACCGTGCCATTCACTTCTTCTACCCCAATTTCCTTCTTTTTGGTTTCACTTACACACAGCACATCCAGTCTATACTTTAGCAAAAATGTGACAAAATTTTGGAACAGTCTGATTACCAACACAAATAAATAGGACAATGTTACGATGGGGAAAGTATAATGTCTGGACACTTAAATGGGCTACGAAAAAAAGTCAAGGATAAAGCTTCTCAAGCTGTTTTTGTTCATTGCTTAAGTTCATCGTTTGAATCTTGTATTACACCACAGTTTTTCTAAAATTTCTAAGTGTCGAATGCTTTTTGCAAGTCTCAGTGGAATTGCTTCGTTTGTTCACCATTCTGCGAAGCGGTCTTATACTGTACATCTTATATCAACAACCGCAAGACGCAGACCAACCATAACAAAAACTCGATGGTCCTCCACTTCGAAATTATTAAGTGTAGTTGTTGAAGATTGGGATAAATTGAAGGAAGTGTTCGGATTTCTGACGAATAGTGAACAATCAGATGAAAATTCAATTCATCTTGCCAAGGGGTTTTTGAATGATATAAACACTTTCGAACATCCAGTCTATACAGCACATCCAGTCTATTCATCTCCTCAATCACCTCACTCATCTTGCCATTTATACCTCTAGTATTCCATACGCCAATCTTACATTCACTCAGCCGAGTTCTTTTTCTCATATGCCGTTTAGAAAGTCCAGGTCAATTCCGTGGTGGACCGTCCTTCTCAAGTGTGGTAGGTCCACCATATCCCACACTTGAGTCATTCTTAATATTTCTTTTTGTCATTTTAATCAGGTAAGTAGATCATTGTGGGGGATTAGCCCACAGCTGAGGGTTCCAGTTGGTCATTCAACCTAAGGATTCTGGAACAAAACCCAGTGAGTTGGGGTCTTTTCGCCAATGTCACACAGAATTAGTTTGCACCTCTTCAAAATTCACAGAGGCTCTAGTTGCTGTTATGTGTGCCATTGTTACCACGGAGCGCCCCGAGGAGGCAAACCCATCACTCACTACGACCGCTCGCAAGGGATTTCTGTGAAGTAGGGAAAATACATATTTATACTTTAGCAAAAATTTTAAGAACTTTATTCTGGATGAAAACTCAAGAGTTGTTGAGTAGTGCCCAAGTAACAAATACAGCACAAATCAACTCAAAATTTTAAGTATAAAATGGAATCTCATAGGAACATATTATGTTTGTACTTGTTTGTCAAATTTTCGGCTAGCAAATCTACCCGTCATCAGAACTGGAGTTCGAATAAAGGAGTAATTTGCTGGAGAACAGATTCAAGTGAAAATGATGCCCTCCTGGAAACATGGTCTCACATGGAGGTATACATGGTGATTACACTTCTCTGGGCAAGTTCTAGCAGTAGAGATCCTTCACCACCTGCATGAAGTCTGTGGCTTTCAACTCATGAGCATTCAGAGCATCTTTGAATGGTGTTCAAAATTTGTACCTGGGTACAATGTGTCGACAGGTGAGAAACACATAGTGGCAGGTCATAAACATCAATAACAGACAGTAACATGGCATGTGTGAAGGATTTAATTCTAGAAGACAGATGGGTGGCTTTGTGTCATATTGCTACAAATTAAAATATTCCTTTCAGTACCAAGCATCATGTAGTTTCAACCTAGGCCTCACTCAGAGGTATGCACTTCTGAGTGAGGCCGTGTTTTCAAGCACATCATTATTTTCAATTGAATCGGTTCTCCATGATGTTGCCTTTTTATTAAAAATTCACAGCTGAACAATGCTTTCTGGTCAGAAGAGGGTAATGACATCAGGAAACACTAATTTACATATCCCTAATACATTATCAAAGGTTATCAGAAGTTACTAATTGATCAGTCCTCAGATATATATAAAGTTTTGTTTTATTTTACCGTTTTTTATTACTTTTGCTCAAAAATATTTTTATATAACAATACAAACTATATTAGTATTATGTCCATGTACATAGGAACCTGTTATACATTTTTCACTTTTATACATAATTCTGTCTTTGTCGCGATACTTTACTGTAGTTTCTATCGCTTCTTTAACTTGGGATATGTAATTCATTATATGCTTTTTGCAATTATACATTAAAATCTGGATTTCAGATTATAAAAATTACATGGTTCTTTGATTCTTTTATATGTAACCCAGTATGTTACAAATTTGAAAGAATTGAGACAGCATTGTTGTGTTCCTTCTTGGTGCAGCAAAGTTGAACCTTGATCCCATCAGAGAAGAGTATGTTGTTTCTTTTTGGTTTGAATAAAAATTGGGTTTCATATTTCATGACTCACACACATATGCGCTATTTAAAAATTGATAAATCTCTGGGACGTAACTTTGTGACTCCACTATTTTATGACATAGTGGAATAGAATCCTAAATGTATCATCAATATGAAACATTCTGGTTTCAAATGATGTGCTCAGGATCCACAGAAAAACAAGCTGTTAATTTATGAGTTCCATAGTGAAGCACTAGTCTCAGATTTTTAGTTGTGAGGATTTCACTTAATTTGGAATCAGGATTTTTATAGGCAGGTAGTCATCAAAAGAAAAGTTTGATTTTCATAGGCTTTAAGATTTTTGCAATGCAATAAAATATAATTTGTAATGCTGATTTTCTTTTCCTGCTAATTTGACTCTAAATAAATTATTACTAAGGAACATCTTATATGCCTTTAAAGCATAAAATTTTCAATAGTATTTAACATTTTGAAATTTTGTTTAAAATTTTTTAAGGCCACTCCCTAGAAAAACGTGTAACAGAGGTTTCACTGTAAATTCTGTAAAGAAAAAAAAAAAGAAAAAAATGAGACTTACTCTATAAATGGTTGAGGAACAGATTCAAGTGAATCTCGGAGTCTTGAAAGGATGTCAGATGCTGCTGTTGAAATACTCCTCTGAACAGCTGTCTGTGTTTCATCTTTACCTTCTTCTTCAGTTTTCTAGGTTGGGGATGGGAAAGACATAATATGTTTGCAAAAGCAATTTCAATTTAGCTGTTCATTTGAAGAAAAGGCCAAATACATTAAAATTACATGTTTTTATGTACATAAATCAGTGGACAAAAACAGCACTGTTAAGTAATTTATCACCATAAGGTGATAAATTACTTCTTTCGTCCATTATCACATCACACATTTATATCAAAATGGCTTTCACGCTGAAGTATTTTTTCCCAAACTGATAAAATGAATATGATACTACTAAAAACAATGTGGTGGATTTCTTACCTAGAGGAAAGCATAACTAAGCAAGTAAAGAAAGAACTATTGGTAGAAGACCTAAAATTCTTCACAGAATCATCACAAGAATACAGTCAACCCCGCTTATAGTGAGCCTCTGCAGACTCATATTTCGTTCACTATGTCCACGGTTCACTAAAACCAAAGTGTCTTCCCTTAACCTGAATTGAATGGAATGGTAAGCAAGAAAATAAAATATGTACACATGTATCTAAAAAATAATATTGTTATGTACATAGTGAATATTCATTAAATTAAGTAAACCAAATTAATTTTACATTACATTAATTAACATGAAAATAGTCTTATGTGCCGCTGCTTGATGCAAACAGTTTTAATAAATATTTTCTCTATGTCCTTCTCAAGAGTCTGTGCTTTTGCTACACTCGATTCCACATTTTCCATACATTCTAGGAACCTTAGCATAGTCCTGACACCCTCCAATGCCTCTTTCACTGTTGGAACACATTTTTCATTATTGTCCACGTCATCTTTAGCCTCGTTTTCTTCCATGCTGTAACCTCTTTTCACAGCCTCGACAATAGCTTCATCCAACGGGATTTCATTCGTTATAACTTTACAGTCAACATCGATAAAATTTAATATTTTTTAGCTTCAGCAGAATTCGCACCGATATGCCGAAGCAGGTCCTTGAGAGGCACATTATCCTCTTCTTCGAATGCCACATGTCCAGTAGCCAAACTAGCCCTCTGGAAACAGTTCTGTATAGTGACCGTTGACATACTCCTCCATGCTTTGTTTCCAAAACGTAGAGCATTCAGAACATTTATTGATGTGTTTTGCTTTGATTCCAAGGCTTGGATTAAATGAAGCATTATTTCCCTTCTATAATAGGTTTTAAAGTTGCAAATCACACCTTGATCCATGGGTTGGAGGACTGACATGCTGTTGGCAGGCAGGAACACCAGCTTGATGTTGCTGAGGTTTTCAACATGAGGATGAGCTGGGCAGTTGTCTACCAGAAGCAGAATTTTTCTTCCTTTCACTCTCAGATCTCGATTCCACCATCAAAGTTCTTAAAAAATGGATGATGTCATCCAGGCTTTGTTATCGAACTGCTAATTAATCGGGAGTCGCTTGATGTTTATAAAACACCTCAGGTTCTTAAATTTCCCAGTTAGCAGCAGTTCTCTCTCCTCTGACCCTGACATGTTAGCACATATCCACAGCATTATTCGGTTTTTCAACTTTTACCACCAACACATTTTTCTCCTTTAAACTTCAATGTTTTGTCCGGTGCTAATTGATAGAATAGTCCGGTCTCGTTACCATTGAAAATATCATCAGGCGAATAGCCGGTACAAATTCTTGGCCACTCCAAACTCAACCACTTTGATATCATTTCTCGATCCACAGACTTCGCTTCCCCGCTAATCTTCCCAACCATAATTCTGTGCCTTTTCTTCCACCTGTTCAATCACCCCTCCGAACACACGGACTCTTGATTCTTGTCCAGTAACTTGGCTAGCTGCTCAACTTTTGGACAGTTTCTATACATTGAGAACAGGCCTTGATAAAAAGCTAGAGGCCAGAAACGTCTGTAAAAACAAAAGAATTCATAAGATGTGAAGATTAATTGAAAGTTCTTCAAGTTAAAATAGAATGTTTAATCAATGCATCCTTCTAATCTTTATTTATGGATCAGAGGCATGGACCTTAGCTGAAAACTACAACACTGTGGAAAACTCCAAGAAGCATGTAAAGATGCATTCTTGGCTTAGCCAATAAAGATAGGAAGAGGGACTCATGGATCAGGAAAATGACAAGAGTTGGTGACATCATGATGAAAGTAAAAGGCCCTGAAATGGGAATGGGATGGACATGTTCCTAGATCTAACCACTGCTGGACAACCAAAATTTCAGAATGGAAATGAAGGAACAGGTAAATACCCGGAAAATCACATGGGAGATGGGTGAATGAAATTTGAAAGCATGTGGGTGTAACATGGAAGAGAATTACTCAAGACAGAGTTATGGAAGAGTTTTGGGGAAACCTTCATCCAGCAGTTTATTGAGAATGGTTGTTGATGATGTATACAGAGACTTCAACCCTGATTGGAAATTTTCAGTAGCAAACACTAAAAAAGTTTGTAATTCTTAGCTTTTTTTTGGTAGTGAAAACTACAAATATCCATAGTTTTCAGCATTTTTTAGTAGTAATGAATAAAACTGTATTACACTAGTTAAAAAACAAATTGCCAGAGCAGCAAAATGACAGTGTAAATTCATAAAAAAGCGAATTTTTGCTTAAAAAAGTGTCTATAAATTGAAGACATTTTGTGAGAAACACTAAATGGTTCCAATATTTTTTTTCCTAGTTTATCTCAAAAACCACAATTTATGTTCCAATGGGAACTTCACAGTAAACTTAGTTAGTGCCTATACAGACTAGAAGTTGTTCATGGTTGTCTTCCAACTCCAAAAAGAATGAAAGCAATGTATTTTTCCCCCTGCAATGAACAAATAAATTTTGTTCATTGCAGGACTACTCCAGGACTTCACACAAAAATACAAAAACTCTGCATGTGGTCAGAGATACTTAGACATCCCAAACATATTGAAAAATCACGGGGGAAATACAGCGGTATTGAAAACATTCAATAAAGACTCTCCAAAATGTTTAATGAATGTTAGAATCAAGAAAACAAGAAAATAAACTTTATACACATTGCTAAAAAGGTGATTTTACTGAGATTTTCGGTTTCTGTAGTATATCTGATGCTTTCTGTAATCCGTAACAGACTGACGATTTCTGTAGTGACTATGGGGAATCCATAGTAATCGGTCTCTGTGTATATATGTATATAACATTTAATCATTTGACATTTTTAATAAAATGGTGTTCAGGATAAAGTGTAACATAACATAAATACAGATCAAAAATAAACAAACAAAAAGTACATGTATCATACTACAAGAAAAAAAAAATTATTGATCATGGTTCTCTAAACTGTTACAACCTTATGGGTTCAAAGCAAGATTTGCAAAATATTCTACTTCTGAACTGAGGGCCCTTATGTTATTAATGGCAGATTTTACATCATAAACCCACTTAATTTTAGGTTCTTCCTCCTCAAGTAGGCTTACTACCTTAGAATATAATTTCAAGTTTGCAATTTACCTCATACAAGATACAAAAAGTGCAAATAATTTAATGGCACACACAACCACTAGAAAGCTTGCACCAACCAAAATTAAATCTTTAATGCTACATATTTAATAGATATTTAATTTACAGTACTGCTCAAGGTATGGTACAGAAGTACAATGACACTACAAACAACTTTACAAATACAGTGTTGAATACTTACATTATGTTGCAGAAACATGTAGCAGTTCAGCAGGTCAACTACTCTGAGTTCCACGACTTCAATATATTCTAAAACATTATGATTTGCCACACCTATACTGCTTTCAACATATCTGTCATCAGGCCCAAAGAACTTTTCTGTTTTGTCATACAGCTTTTTGACAAATTTCTTCATTTGCTGCAGAGTATCACTGCTCTGTGATGCATCTTCTTCCAGGTCAGCCACATCTGAATTTAATCTTTCCAAAGCACTCTGAAAAGGGAAATAAAATATTTAATAAAGGAAATATGACATTTAATAAACAGTATCATGAAGTACCATACTTAATGTGAACTGGTGATTATTAATAATGATAACACATATGATTACAAGATTTGTATGCATGCTCATCAATATCTAAATGACAACAAAAATTGCAAAGAAATAATTATTTACTTAGGAAACAGTATTAAATTGAAGAAAGAAAAAAACTTGCAAATGTATTGATTAAACTGGACTTCACTTTTCTTCAAGTGTACAGCTGCTTTTACTAATGCAGAATATAATCATCATTGAAGTGAAAAGTCAAACAACAATCAACAACATAACATTTAAAAGTAAAAAAAAATGCAAAGAAATTCCTGGAGCACAGTGATCGCTAAAAGCATTTCACTGTATTATAAATATTTCAAAATTTATGGGGTTTACTAAGGAATAAAGGAGAATTTTAAGTCAAATTTTTGGGTAATACATCTACCTTTACTCAGGACTACCTTTCAGAGATGTCAGCAATTAATGCCAAATTTCATTGTAGAAAAATAGTTATTGAATGCAATGCAAAGAAAATGTCCTTATTAATGATGTAATCAATGTAATAAAACAACATGCAATTTTTCAACTAACTGGCAATGTTTGATGATATTTCATATACCTTTGAAAAGCAATGTACAGTATAGCAGTTTATCAGTCTTTAGAAGTGAAATAACTTATGTTGTTTGCCTTTTGCAAGAAGCAGTAATTTAGTTATTCAGTGTCACTAAATCACATTCATATGTTTCTTTTAGAGAAACAATTAGATCAAAAATGCGTAACAGGAGTGAATGAGTTTTTTGTAACAATTTATTTTGTGATTATAGTTTATCTGCAAGAAAACCTCTGCTAATGAGATCAGTTGTTCATGTTATCTTTGAATTTGTATGAGGACAAAAAATAAAAAAAAATCAGTATGAACTTAGAGGTCAACATACAATCTTCTCTCACAAATTTCTCATTTTGCCTAAGAATTACCAGAAAACCAAATGAGATTTCTAAGTTTTAACCCATAAGGCATAGATGGCCAAAGTGCAAGTCTAATATCAAGCAAACTTTCTATGATTATTTATTTATTCACAAGTTAGATATGATTTCAGAATTCTGATTGCTCCATGCCACTTATTAAAATGTGGAAGAACATTGTTATACAAAATCATATGTTTTGAATTACATGCTTTTAATTTTGATAACATGGGGGTCAAGGGTCAGTATGAAACTGGAACCCCCATAATTTTGAAATATAGATGCAACAATAAGAAAACTTAATGAAAGACCCATACAACTTTGCAAACATATTGCTATCCCCCCCCCCATATTCCTAAACTTCAGCACACTTTTGCTAGTAATTAAAAAGTACTGTATACCAGGCCCATAAATTTCCTTTCCAGGATTTCATTTTGGGGAAAGGGGTGACCGGGATCCTATCGCTCACACTCTAGGCATGTATGTATGCACACACGTCACACGCATAGTCACACCAAGAGAGAGAGAGAGATTGTGTGCGTCTATCATCATTATTGTCAACCATTATCAATTCCTACTAGATGGAGGTCTCTCCAAGTTTCTTCCATGGCATTCTGTCTTGAGCCAGTCTCCTCCATGCCACTCCAGCATGCTTTTAAATTTCATCTACTCATCTCCCATGTGGTTTTCTTCTGGGTCTTTTCCTGTCCCTTGGAATCCAGTTTAAAATTTTAGTTATCTATCAGTGGTCCATCCTAGCATATGTCCAGCCCATTGCCATTTCAGTGATCTTACTCTGATCATGATGTCTTCCACTCTTGTCATTTTCCTATCCATGAGTTCCTCTTTTTATCATTCCAGGTTACACCAAGCATGCATCTCTCCACTCATTTTGCATATATTTAGGCTCTTTCTCTATGCACACACATCTTTTAAACTAGTATTAAAATTTATTTCAAGTGATGAGATATCATATGTACATATTTGATAATTTGGACATAAGCATGTAACCATAAATAATATGTATTAAACTTTAAGATTGTGTTTAAGTTACATAAAATTTTTTAAGATAAAGAGGCTTTCAACTAACTTTAGTCTTTTTCAACCTGGTACCAGATGGATGTGGTAAGTAGTTGCCAGATCCGTAAAGCTGTATTTGTTCTTTTTTTTTTAAATTGATTTGCATATTAATGGAATGATAAAAGAGAATCAAAATAACATGTTTTGGGGTAGAAAAAACTTTTCAAGCTTTCCTGATAAATGAACGAAAAACGATTAATGAATGGGGCATTTCGTTTCACATGAGTCCAAAGAGGTTCAGCAGAAGTGTGTTCCAAAGTTACAGTGGCCAGAGCAGTGTCAAATTTCTACTACCAATGGAAAGTGTCTATGCTTTCCATTGCTAGTGATGGTGCAGTAGTAAAGTTAGGAAATCATCCTGGAGTTAAGAAACTGATTCAAGAAAGATTCTTCTTCATGCAATGTGAACAGCAAGTTAAAAAGAATTATTAGTACATGAAACTGTGCATGCTGTCTCAGGTACCACAAAGTTCAAACCCTTTATTAGTGAACCTTGTTCTATATCATGTTTTACCAGAAAACAATAAAAACAGTAGAGAATTACATATATGTGAAGAAAGTTACTGGAACTGAAAATATTATCAGCTGAACAAATTTTAAGTAGTTGGTGGCTAGCTTCTAGTTTCAGGTGACTTTTTGCTGAATGGGGTACCTACATGGCTTTGGTGCTCCATTTTGATGAAGCTTAAAGTAATTTATATGAAAAGCAAAAAGGAATGAAACACATAACTATTTAAGTGGAATATATATTGGCTTTAATACTGATGTTTGATGCACATTGCAAAAACTGCCAGATCTAAGCCTAGTATTCCAAAAACATGGCATGGACTCACAGAGCCAACAGAAAAATAAAGTGTACTGTTCAACCATTTGAAGAATAGAAGGAATGCTGCAGATCACACTAGGAAAATTCCATTACTACTGAAAAAAATTATCTAATTATAGAGGAATTTCTTTTCATCAAAGAAATGTACAAAATGATTCCTCCACCTGTCTGAATGTTTTTATAAGAATCTGAAAATGTCTATCGACTGCTGGATGATGGAGAAGCATATTTACAAAAAATGGGCCAGAATTCTAGATTTTAAACAGTTGGCAGGTGATGTATTAGGTGTGCAACTTAATTCTCGACCACAGACACGACACGTTAATAGCAAATTATAGCAAATCGAATACGTACCTAATCAGGGAAATAATCCCCATCGTGTTGGATACATTTGAACCATTGGTCAAGGAGCTGCCGAATGCCACTGCGGAAAAAAGAGGGCTGTTTCGAGTTGATAAAGTCATCAATACTTGGGTGGACCTCCTAGACAGAAGTGAAGTGCGTGTCACTCAGGTGATGTTTCAGGAAGCGAAAGAGGTGATAACCGGCGGGTGGGACAAAATCTCCCATCCCAGGTCGGTGATCATGTTTAAAGTTGTTTTGGCGGTGTGAGGACGCGCTATCCTGAAGCAACGGGAACCGACCTTCTGCCCTTGCTGGTGTATGGCCTTTTTGCCTCCATTGCGTCACTCACACGAATGAGTTGCTGACAATAACGTTCAGCATTGACCATTTCACCAGCTTTGAGCAACTCATAGTGTACGACACCGCACTTATCCCACCATACGCAAAGAAACAACTTCCTGGCATGGATATTCGGTTTGGCGGTACTGGTGGTAGGCTGACCTGGATAAACCCACGATTTGTGCTGCTTAGGATTATCATAGAGGATCCACTTCTCATCACAGGTCAAAATCTTGTGGAGGAAATCTTTCTTCTTGAACCTGGAGAGCAAGGACACAGCAACATTGTAGCGCCAAGACTTGTTCGCAGCTGTGAGTTGGTGGGGCACCCAACGGCCCTATTTGTGAATCTGTCCAAGACTGTGCAGGCACTTTGCAATGGCTTGCTGTATTACTCTGAGTTCCTGGGCGAGATCTGACTGTGTGCGACAGGGATCCGCATCCAACAGTTGTTCCAGTTCCTCATCGTCAACTTTCTGTGGCTGTCCCGGACGTTCTGCATCACGGAGATCGAAATTTCCCTGCTTACCACTGGAACCACTTCTTACACGTACTGTAGGACACAGCAGCCTCATCCAAAGCAGCACAGATCATTTGCTGGGCTTCCGCGGCACTTTTTTCAGCTGAAACACGAACAGAAGGCAGTGCCTCAAATGTCGCTTTTCAAACGACATTGCTTTCACCGCCAACTTTCGTCGCTTCTGTCACTATAGCTGTGAGCGGTTATGGTTGCCTGGAAAGCTGTTGGATGGCGCTACAATCAGCCATTATCACTCACAGCTATTTACGTTTGCTGACGTTCTATGATCGCTTGCGGTTAGGGGCCGAGAATTAAGTTGCACACCTAATATAATGTAATTTGTTATTTGGTGAAAATTTTTAAATTTGTCCAAAAGGATCTTAATGAAAGACAGAAAATTAATAATTTTCAAAAAAATTTCCCATTAAAAAACAATAAAAAAGAAAGCAGAAAAATTGCCTTTAGAAAAGTTTTCTCCTCAGTATTCCAATTCCTATGTCAGTATGTGAAAAAGGATTTTCACAAATGTATTGTACAATGCCTTCATCACCATTGTTTATTGCTGACACTGTTATGTCAGTGTTGTTATTTATACATCAGAAAAATGTTGGACTGCCTCTGATTCAGTTAGATAAAAAATATGATAAAGAAGGCTACTTTGTAGACAACATTAAAAAATCTGCAACTTCTACATAGAGAAAACAATGGAGTTAAGACAACAATACTGCTGAAGACATAAAAAACTGCTAGGGGTGTACATGTGATAGGTGTGTACTGCACACCGATGGAGTAACAATGTAGCCAATGTTATATTTTTGGATTTATTCATATTAAAAATTCCCAGAAGTTTTTTATGTAATGATTTACATGGTGCCAAGAATTAAATCACCATCAGTATACAACAGTTTCATGAAGAAGAGAGACACATACAATGCATGTGCATTTTATCATGTTCATGTTATAAAAGCACAGTCCTAGGTTTTGCAGTCTGAAAAAAGGACACCTTTTGAGCCCTTTAAAGGGATATCCATATGGCACTGCAGTCAGATTTTGGCTTTCTTGTGGTCCAAACTGGTTGGTAAGGTGAGTCAAGGTGGGCGGTTATATTACAGCAGCCAGGAGAAGTACTTGGCTACAAATGGCTACTGGGTGGAGCAATCCAATCAAGCATTGTGTCATGAGTTGCTGTTTTCTAAGGCATATCTACAATTGGAACTAGTGCATAAATATGTCAGAGGGTAAGTTTTTTAAGCATTTCTTTGTTTCAATCATAGAAATATAATATTTATTTTCTCAAAGGATTACTTCTTCAGTTTTCTGCAAGTTATATGGTTGTATTTAAAAATCAACAAGCTTTTCATACCTCACTCTAGTATTTGCAAACTTTTCCTGATTTCTGCTCAATGGAGTGTAAAGATTTTTGTTCTCAGTATGTGATGCATGGTTACTGTTTTGTTTAAAAATTTTCTATGCTGTCAGTATTTATGGATTGAATAGTTAACATTATAATTAGTTAGCATATTAATGTATTCAGAATTATTCTACAAGTTTAAACACA
Organism: Macrothele yani; assembly: GCA_039090855.1. Lineage (NCBI taxonomy): Eukaryota > Metazoa > Arthropoda > Arachnida > Araneae > Macrothelidae > Macrothele > Macrothele yani. The sequence goes on from CM077007.1 coordinate 109,541,526, forward strand.
TAGGAGTAATTCAAAAAAATCACTGCAGCGTTTTCACCCTTAAAATTTCATGGTCTACAAAAAATGTAATCATCTATTCAAATTAATAAGTGAATTTTGTAGAGAAAATTGGATAAAACTTTTTTTCACAAAAGTGCACACAACCTAAAGGGGCATGCAATACACCTGAAAGCTACACGGGGAGACTTACAATCTTTTACTATGGGTGTGTTTTAAACTTTTATTATCTAATGCTGGCAATTTAGTAGTAAGGTAATTGTTACACATTTTACGTATTTTTGTATCTTAATTTATGTTATTATAACTAAAGTTTCCATTCATTGAATTGTTTTTCATCAAAAGCATGTTTGATGACACTATTAATAATATAAACACCCAGATCCATCTCTCTGGAATGCTTGACGTCACACCAACGTCTGCTTGTTGCATCATCACTTATCGATCACTTCATGTGTGCTCTCATGATGTCAAAATGATTGCCTGCTATATGATAGCACGAGATCACTTTCAGATGTCAAGGTAAGCGCGTGCTAATTTAAAAACATTGGATTATCAATGACTCGAGTTCTATTTATCCGATCTACAAAATTCGAATTAAAATCTTAATATCACTGCAAGTTAAGTTTGTTTATTAATTTAATTTAGCATAATTCAAATATTAGTTTGTACGATTTAATTATTTTTTACTTTTTAATTTAACTAATTTTCTGAGTTTGGTGCTGATTATATTATACATTTTGCAAAATATCAATCTATCTAAATGCTCTAACCTACAGTAAAAACTGAAATCTTGTGATGTCGAAGTGAGCAAAATTGCATCTAAAAGCAGATGTCGCCCCAATAGCACATTGGCAAGAATTTACATAGTTCCGATTTGTAATACCAGATATTGCATTATTTTGTAGAAAAAGCTTCGGTATGAAGCTTCAAACTAAACTTCGGATAGGATAGTCTAAAACAAGCCATGAGATGAATAACATGTGTGTCGGAAAAAAAAAGTAATTTAACGCGAAAAATCAATGCAAAAGTTGTTAAGGTAAGTTTACGTGAAAACAACTGGACTACAAGGAAAATTGTTGAACAACAACAAATATTTTGCACAGAATATTTACCGCGAGGTCTTTTGAAAAATGGAAATAAATAGCATATAATTTTCAGTTCTAATATGAATGAGTTCTTACTATATAAGTTTTTACTATATTTCCTTACAAAAAAGCTGGCATCTATTCGATTTGTTTTCAATCTGATTTAATTAAAACTTTCACTATCTTAGGATGGGAAACACCCCCTATATATTAATATTTATTTAAAGCTTAAAAACAACCATCTTAGGATGGGCTATAGGCTAGTTTAAAATAAATATCTTAAGCTTTATGGAAAGCCCTCAGGCTTCAGCCATAGTTTTTTTATTCCAGAAAAAGAAAGCACTGTTGGTCAGTAATAAAGAGTGTACTACTTACTTTGTAATCTTCTTCAGTTTTGCTGCTGCTCTCTTTAAGATCACGAAAAATGCTCTGAATGTCACAAATTTCTTGCTGTAGAGATCTTATAGCTTCGTATAACTTCTCAACTTCACTGTTCAGCTCATTAACTAATCCAAATTTTGCAAAATTTTCTTCTTCAGCTTTATGGTATATCTCAATAATTGCCTTTACATCCCTTGTTCCAGCAACTTCTGCAACACCCTCAAAAATATCCCTAAATATTTTAACCTTTTCTTCCAATTCTTGAATATCTTTCAGGGGACTTTCCTCCATCTTTTTCCTGAAAAATGAAAACTGGAATAAATATGAAATGAAACTACCTCACATTTCATGAAATTAAACACAAAACTGAAAAAAAGTTCACACTAAATCATAAAGTGTCAAGAAAAGAAAAAAAAATCCACAACAAACATCCTTCACAAGTGGTAAAAAAGTAGTGGCTTTAGTGAAAAAGAACAACAAAAAAAACAACAACAAAAAAAAACAACAACAAAAAAACAACAACAGAAAAACAGAACCTCATAATAAGGCAGTATTTTTATTTACACAAATATCCAAGAGGGTAAAGAAGTACGATTAAAAATTAACTTAGAGAAAATATAATTGATGTACAGTGGTTTCATAAGAACTGAAGATATAGCAGTTGATGGGAAAATCAGTGAGGGCCATGTCTAAAATGTAATTAATAGGAACATAAGAACATAACATTTGGCTGTAGTACGTTTGGAAGAAACTATATAATTTTCAAGAGCAATTTTTCATTATGTCCTCAAAGAAGAGTGTTTAATCAATGCATCCTTCCAGTCCTTATGTATGGATCAGAGACATAGGCCTTGACTGAAAAACACATTCAGAAACTGCTGACAACTCAAAGAAGTATGCATGCTTCGTGTAACAAGAAGGATAGGAAAAGGAACTCACGGATTAAGGAAATGAAAAGAGTGTATGACATCATAAACAAAGTGAAGACACCCTCATGTGTCAATGGGCTGGACATATTGCTTGAACAACTAACTGACCACTGGTGGACAAATGAAATACTAGATTAGATACCAAGAGAACAGGAAGAGTCCCAAAGGAAGACCATCTGGGAGATGGTTGGAAAAAATTCAAAAGCACGCTGGAGTGACATGAAGAAAACTGGCTCAAGGTGGAAAATTGTGGAACAGACTTGGGAAGATCTTTATCCAGTAGTAGATTGAAAATAGCTGATGATGATGTGGTATATACGTATTACATGGTATATTCAGAAAAAACAATGCAATTTACAAAAGCAATTTACCATTATGCTTAAAAGAAAACTTATCTCAACATCCTTCCAGGCCTTATAGATCAGAGACATGGATGTTAACTAAAAAACACATTCAAAGGCTGATGACAGCTCAAAGAAGCATGGAGAAATGCATTCTTGGTGCAACTGAGAAAGATGGGAAAAGAGCTCATGGATTAGGAAGGCGACAAGAGTTCATGGCATCATGATCAAATTAGAGACCCTCAAGCAGCAAGAGGCTGTACATATTGCTAGAACTGACCACTGTTGGACAAGTGAAATATTAGATTAGATACTAAGGGACAGGAAAAGATGCAGAATTATAACCACATGAGAGATGGGTGGATGGAATTCTAAAGCATGCTGGAGTGACATGGAGAAGACTGGTGGAAGACAGAAAGTCATCAAAAAGACTTGGGGAGACCTTTTCATCTAGCAGTAGATTGATAATGATTGATTATGATAATGATGTCATATCCAGGGCCTTATAGATCAGAGACATGGTCATTACCTAGAAATGAAATGTAATGGTCAGGATTAACCCACTGGCAGATGGCCCCTTATGTAATAGTATTGTACATCCAAGATGCACCTTGGCATCACAATTTAGAAAAAGATAAGCAGAATGTATTGTTTAGATGTTAGACATGGCTGATTTTAAATGAAGACAAACATTCAAGTTAGAAAGGCTCATTTGTTTTCAACTCAGGGTTGAAGCATCAAGTTTCTAAAATAATTGTAATTATATTAAAAAGGCACTTTTCTCACTGAATTACATGGTAAGCAAATGGAGAATGTAAAAATCAAGCATTGGATTATATTGTGGATGGAATCAGTGCCAATGCTATGAGCAGAGGTACTTTTTGAAAAGGAAAAAATCTCAAAATCAAACTTGCAATTATGTGAGAAAATTTTACCTCAATTTTAAAAAACAAACTGTGCTAAACACCTTAATTTTTTTAAAAGTAAAATATGAAGTTCTGTATATTTTAGAAAAAAAATTTGTGGCATATAATAATAAATCAGGGCCCAGACTTTGAAGACATTTGCATTTTTGGGGCTTTTTTAAATCTTTTAGCGCATTTTTTGAGGTTCTTTTATATATATATATACTAAAGAGCAAAGCCAAAAACATAAGAAAAACTTTAGAATTTAAAACGAAAGATGCAAAACGACCTGAAGATCAAAACGCGCAACGCAGCAGTTATGAAAATTCAGAATTCACATTCTATTAAGAGACTGAAGCAAAAAAATTTTGACTCACACCAAGTACAACATAGAAAAGGTTATGTATTGACCGGTGTGAGTAAAAAGAGAAAAACAAAACAACTGAATGTAGAAAGTGTCGAGAATACTGAGTCTTGGCTTTATCAAGGACCAGCAAAAACTCTGCATTTTCTCACTTCCACAAAGACCTATTTGGAAATGGGTTTCTGCAAAGTCATAGATGCAAGTAATTAGCCCACCAAAAAAAATAAAATAAAATAAAATATATATATTTTAAAGAATATATATAAATGTCATGACCTCCGCAGAGTTGCATGACCAAGCTTTAGTTAACAATTTAGCTAGCATCCATAACTTTCCTGGCCCGACCCATGCTCTTCATCTGTTACTATTAAACAGAAAGAAGAAGATTATAGAAAACTCAAGTTGTAAGAGTGACATAATAAATCAGAAATAATGTTCAGCAATAACAAATTACCAAGTTCGCCTGAGAGAGTATTTAAACTTGAATAGCAATACAAAAGTATTACAAATTCTTAACATTGCAATAAAAAAGGAGATATAAATTTTTTTTAAAACACAGATTCTTGAAAGAAAACTGGATTATAAAAACCCCCTACTCCACAACTTCTGACAACACAAAAACGAGAATATAATAAAGACAATAATTAAATAAAGAAACGCATTGTGAAGGTTATATGACATGAACAATTAGTTGCAATATGTACAAAGTATTTCAGAAGTGATTTAAGTGCATAATTAAGTAGTTATTAAGAACTTAACTACATTGAAAACACAGTGCAAATTACAAGAACAAGGAAACAGCCGGCTGTTTTGACCTTAGTTCCCTAAAAAACGCGCAAAGTTACCCAGAAAAGAAAGAGTTAAAATCCGCAAAAAAGTTAATAGACTTGCCAGTGCCTAAAAGCTGAAAGCAAAAAAAGAAAAAAGTACAAGAAGTTCAATCATTGAACTTGGAAATCCCAAAACCCAAAGACAATGAAGAGAGCTTACCTCTTATGCAACTGAACTTCGTCCATTCTTGAGGAAACATGGCCGACCTTTTAACCCAAACTTCCAAACCCCCTGCCACTCCCTAGTCGCTGGGGGGCAGTGTGGGTGGGGCTGAAGGCCTCCACACACTGAAAAATCCTACTCGCGGAGATTTTAACTAGAAAAAAAAATATATAATTAAGATTGTGGACCTGTATGATCAGAAAGAGCAGTATTAACTCTCCAGAATACATGAGAAATATTATGAAATACACAAGTAGTGTATTTAATAATATTTGCATGTATTTAATCACCTTAGTGAGCTTCTGTAGACTATTCAGAATCCTATTAATTTTAATGTTAGTTTTACTATTTTTAGTATAGCTATTCTAGTGAGCGAATAACTAGTTTTCTTTTATATTTATTTTTATTTTCTTTTATAAACAGATTTTTAAGCTTTTTTTGTGATTTTGTCTATATTATTTAATTTTTTATTTTTAATAGGACCTTCTTATCCATAGCACTAAGGTTCCTTATTGTAGTTAATAGGCATCCTCTAGCCAACTTCCAAAAGGCTTTCATTGGTCAGAATCATATTATTAACTGCGTAGAAAATTAAAGCAGATCTGCCAACCTTACTCTATTATTCAGAATAAATTTTCTTAAAGTTTTTTTGATGAAAGAAGTAGAAATTTTGTTCTCTAGAAAACTGTCTAATAGTATATTAATGTGGTAGTTGAAGTCCAAATTGTTGCTGCAAATTCTTGAAATTCTAAGCAGCTGAGAAATTAGTACCATTCTCAATTACTTTGGTTGATATGTTATTATTCCAGTGTAGATATTTAATTACTTTGAAAGGAAAATTAACTTTTTTATCAAAGAGGCTAATAGATGGGTTACCTCTGTTAAGTTTAATGCTTAAGTCTAGGAACTCTAGTTCCTGATTACTGTGGTTGGTTTTACATAAGTTAAGAGAGCTAGGATAGATACTATCAAAATCACTCTCTATAACTTCTGAATTATTTATACACAGCAGATCGTCAATATATCTAAATGTGTAAAGGTAGTTATCGGAGCAGGTGGAGTGATTTTTAATGAATTTATATTGCTTAAAGAACAGGAATAGATTTGCAATACTCGTGGATGTTGACGTTCCCATGGGGATACCGTTTACTTGCTTATAGAGAGTATTATTATATAAGATATGGTTATTTTTAATGCAGCAATTGAGATAAGAGTTCCAGGCTCCTACATTAACAAATTGGTTAAGTTTAAATTCTGCATACAGCTCTTTAAAGGTAGTGATTATATCTGATAGAGGCAGATTAGTATATAGGTTCTCAAAATCATAACTATTAATATCTAAGGGATTTACTTCGAGTATAGTGGAAATTACTTCTGCATTATTATTAATTATCCAAAAATCTCTGTACTTCAAATTAGTACAGTTACTAATGTGTTTCAAAACCTTCTTCAAGATTTCTTCAAAAGCTAGATCAATTTTCTTTTTATGACTCCTGACTCCACTAGCTATGAATCTGAACTTCACTGGATCTTTATGAAACTTAACAGTTGCAAAAAGAAAGGGAAATTCAGGCTCATATCTTCTTATTTGTGGAATTTTAAGCTTCTTGAAGAATGCCTTAAAACGATTTTCTAACTGCTTAGTGGAATAACTTACGGGCTCGTAGGTTACTCTATTATTGAGTTCCATAGTTAACAATTCAAAATAGAACTTCTTACAGATAATTGCAAAATTATTGCTAGCTTTATCCGTAGTGGTAAAAATAAATAGGTCTTGTAGTTTGGAGAGTGACCTTTTAGCATCTCCAGAGAAAAATAGATTTCTATCAAAACAAATATCCTGACCTGCCAACTCACAAGTGAAGCTATTGATTACATGATATTTCCATTCTGCGAAGGCCTCAATAGGCTGATTGTATGTTAAACTGGTTTTTATAATGTACCTATTAACATCTTGAGTGAAGCTCTCAAGAATCCTCTCTTTGGAGATTTGGAAGGAAGGTCTAAATTTAGAACCATACTCTAATAAATTCCTAAGCTTGTCATTTTCAACAAAACTCAAGTTTCCAGTGATAATATGCTTGTAATTCTTATCATAGTGAACTGTTTCTTTATGTTCATCACAAGAACATGTAGTAACTACAGGAATGTAACTCGAAGAATTAAGTTTGTAGTTTTTAACTGTTGACCCTAAGGTCTTAACATATTTAAAACTTACAATAGACTGGTGCGGATTATGCTTTCAAATTGCAACACTCAAAACCAGCATTGCCAGATGACCAAAGCAAAAACCTTCAAAAGTACCTCATTCTGGCAACTCTGTTCAAGACACTGTTTAGTGCTATCCAGTTTTGGGTAATGAGAATTCCCATTGCCAAGTTTTGAAAGGGACTGTGAGAGAGGATAGTGAACAAAAGAATTCAAATTCAGAGCTTTTTGTCTTCTACTGTTGCTGACATTCCAAAACCTTTATGTAATACCTGTCAAGTTGGTTGGTTGGTTAGTAGATTTTAATGGCGCAAGGGCCATGGGTGGCCAAAGAGCGCCAAACAAAAGACATCAAAATAGAACAAAAACAGTAAAACACGTACACAAGGGTAAAAACAGGATGAAACGGTAAAAGTGAAAGATGGAAATGAAAGCGGTAAAACTAGATAAGATTAAAAAGTCAATTACTGTAAAAAATGCGAACACTGCCGTCAGATCGCAGTTCTCACCAAGGAGAGTCTGCAGCGTAGCTGCTCCTTCGTCCAACAAATGGGAATGAAAATAACGAAAACGATGATCACAAAAACGAACACAAGTACACAGAACATGAAGGACGGTGAGACGACATTGGCACGCCTCACACATCGGGGTACTGTCGCCACACAGCAAAAAGTGGTGAGTAAAACGACAGTGCCCAATGCGGAGACGCGCAAGAACAACCTCCTCACGACGGTTCTTCCGCAAACTAGACTTCCATAGTCCGATCAGTGGTTTAATAGAATACAGCTTATTGCTGCCCTGCTGAGACCACAGGGACTGCCACTCGTCCAGGAGAAAGGTCCGGATCAAAGGTCAAAAATCACGGAAAGACAGTGGCAGCCGAGCTGGCGACATGGAGGAAACAGACCTGGCAGAGAGATCTGCCAGCTCGTTACCCCGGATCCCAACATGGCCAGGAACCCAACAGAATCGGACCAGGAAGCCATCACCCTCCAAAGTTCCAAGAAGACGACGGACATCACGGATGACAGGTGAGTCCGTGTCCTCTGGAGAAGATAAAACATGGATGACGGACTGGGAATCAGAGCAAACCATAGCGCGATGAAGTGATCGAGACTGTATGTGGCACAAAGCGAGGTGTACCGCACGCATCTCTGCCGAAAAGACGGTGGATTCAGGCGGAAGCCTCTCAGCATGTGAGGCTTCGCCACACACAAAAGCGGATCCAACGACATCCCGGACTTCGAGCCATCGGTGAACACAGGCACAAAATCCGGGTAGACAGACTGTTTTTCAGCAAAGAGCTGCTGGTACACCAGAGCAGGAGTGGAAGACTTTGGCCACACACAAAGAGAAAGGTCAGCCGTTGCTAGAACGGACTGCCAAGGAGGACGGGTGAAAAAGGTGGTCAAACCAATCCTTGACAAGTTCAGACCAGCATCGCGCACTATGGCAGACATCCGAATCCCGAACGTCGGAACACAGGAGGGGCGGTTGGAAAACAAGCGGACACAGTCCGGTTGGAAGATGGAACCATGCAGGGGATGATCAGGAAGAGATTTCAGTTTTGTGTAAAACTGAAGAGACAGCTGCTTACGACGGATGCACAACGGCGACTCATGAGCCTCCGCATACAGGCTATGCACGGGAGAGGTACGGAAAGCACCAGTACATAGCCGCAATGCCTGGTGATGGACGGGGTCCAAAGGCTTTAAAACCGAAGGACGCGCTGAACCGTACGTAATGCATCCGAAGTCTAACTTTGACCGAATCAGAGAATGGTAAATGCGAAGCATTGAGCACTTGTCGGCCCCCCAAGATGTTCGGGAGAGGACCTTCAGGATACTCAATGACTTCGTGCACTTCACCTTCAAAGACTGAATGTGAGGCCGGAAGGTGAGCGCTCGGTCAAAAGTTAGCCCAAGGAACCTGGCTTCTGACACCACAGGGATGGTAGAACACCCCAGACGGAGGCTGGGGTCTGGGTGAAGACCCCGTTTGCGGCAAAAATGCACGCAAACGGTCTTCTGCGTCGAGAAGCCAAATCCATTTTGGGAAGCCCAGTGAGAGATCTTGGTAATGGCAGACTGGAGCTGTCTCTCGATGGTGCGCATGTTAACTGACGCGCAAGAGATCTGCAGATCATCCACGTACATGGTTCCACGAACCGTCGGAGGAAGCAGGTGGAAAATATGGTTGACACGAAGGATGAACAGAGTGACTGATAAAATGGAGCCTTGAGGTACACCCTGTTCTTGCGGGTACACCGCAGAGAGGGTCGACCCGACGCGCACACGGAAACTCCGGTCCTGGAGAAATCCGGCGATGAAAGATGGTAAGTTTCCCCGCAATCCGCACTCATGCAGATCACGGAGAATGCCGTATCTCCAGGTACGGTCATAGGCTTTCTCCATGTCGAAGAATACGGAGACCATGTGCTGACGTCGGACAAACGCCTCCCTGACAGATGTCTCAAGGCGAAGATGATTATCGGTGGTGGATCGAGATGTGCGAAATCCACTCTGATGAGGTGAAAAAATGTGATGAAACTCCAGATAAAAAATGAGACGAAAATTAATGATACGCTCGAGTACTTTGCAAAGGCAGCTCGTCATAGCAATTGGCCGGTAGTTCAACGGGTTAGTGGGATCTTTACCAGGTTTGGGAACAGGAACGACAATGGCAGTGTGCCAAGATTCGGGAAAGACATGCTCTTGCCAAATCCTGTTAAACAGGATTAGCAGACATTCAAGAGAGGACGGAGAAAGGTGCTTCAGCATTTCGTAATGGATGTTATCCGGTCCGACAGATGTCCGGCCGGACCGATTCAGAGCGGTCTTCAGCTCCACGGCAGTCAGCGGGCTGTTGTAATCTGTGGCTGAAAACGGTCCAAAAGAAATCTTGGACCGTTCAAGCCGCGGCTGTAACTGCCGGAACGAAGCAGGGTAATTGCTGCTGCTGGACACCGAAGAAAAAGCGGCGCCCAGACAGTCAGCAATACCCTGAGCGTCAGCAACCGTCCCTCCACCACTCTCAAGAATGGAGATTTCCCCAGATGGGTACTGTCCCCGAATCTTACGGATCCTGTCCCAAACGATCTTAGGGCTGGTATTGGTGTTAATCCCGGATACATATTGTATCCAGGACTCCCGTTGACTACGCCTACGAACCAATCGCGCGTAGGACTTGGCTTTCTTGAAAGCAAGTAGGTTCGCGTCGGTGGGGTACCGACGAAACCTACCCCAAGCCCGATGTTGGGCCCGACGAGCTGCCATACAAGTAGAATTCCACCAAGGTCTCGGGCAACGTGGAAGTTTAGTCGACGTCCTGGGGATGGTAAGTTCTGCCGCTTGCACAATACAATCCGTTACCGCCGCAACAGCGTCATCGACCGTTCCCGAGGTCACCACAGCTGGAGTAATAATCGCTGAAGCCGTGAATGTGTCCCACTTGGCACGATCAATATTCCATCTAGCAGGGCGAGTAGGGTAACGGTACCCGCCACCCGCGAGACGGAGAAAGATGGGAAAGTGATCGCTGCCTAGGGGATCACCAGACACGCTCCAGGACCAGTCAGGATATAAGGATGGTGAACTCAGAGACAGATCAATGGCTGAGTACGAGCGGGTGGGTTCATGAAAATAAGTGACTGCCCCGGTGTTATGGAGACAGAGGGACGTGTTGGAGAGAAGGGACTCAACAACACGGCCCCTGGAGTCACGAGTGGTAGAACCCCACAACGGATTGTGTGCATTAAAATCTCCTAAGATGAAGAAAGGAGGCGGCAGCTGGTCAACTAAATCTTCCAGATCCGAAAGGCGTACTGCTTCATCTGGTGGTAAGTAGAGGGAACACACCGTGAACAATGTGTTCACAGATAGTCTCACTGCCACTGCCTGCAAAGTCGTCCGAAGGGCAACCGCAGTGACAGGAACACCATGAGGAACAACGACGGCCACTCCTCCGCAGGCGATAACGCCGTTCTGGCGATCTTTACGGTAAAGGGAATGTCTCCGCAGCGAAGGAGTGTCCATCGTGCGAAGCTTTGTCTCCTGGAGACACACGCACACAGGTGTGTGCGAAGACAGTAAATCTTTCAAATCATCAATGCGTGATCGCAGACCTCGGCAATTCCACTGAATGAGCGTGGCCATAAAGAAAAATGAAATGAAATGAGAGAATGAAGACAGACGACTAGAAGGTCTCAGAGTCGTCCATCACCTCCAAGCCATCCGCAGTGTCTGGAGGCAACACAGGGCTGTGTTTGCCCCCTGTGGTAGGAGGTGGTTTTTGCCTGCTCTGTTTCGGGGAGGAAGAACCTGGTTTCATCTTCTCCGGCTTCTTCTTAGCAGTGCCCTGGGTCCCAGTGCTGACAGATGTTTTCGGCATAGAGGAAGGTTTCGGCGACGATGTTGATGCCGCCTTGGAGGCAATGCGGCGAGACTGCAGTGCCTCCAATCCAGCAGCAACGATGTCCGCAAAAGCATAAGGACACCGCGCTGGGAAGGGCACCTCAGTCTGGACCGCCACAGAGGCCTTCTGCACCACAACTGAAGCATAGGACCGCCGGCCGGGTTGTAAACGGGCGATCCGCCGTCTAGCTTCGGGAATAGATGCTCAGTTGTCTTCAGGCGTTGGATTGCCTGTTCCTCTATCCACTTTGGACACTGCTTAGAAGATGCAGGATGAGTCCCTTCGCAGTTGACACAATGATCTGACTCTGCTGAGCAATCTGCCAAAGAGTGTTCTGTGGAACCACAGCGACCGCACTTAGCAACATTACGGCAAGACTGCTGGGAGTGACCGTAATGCTGGCACCTGAAACAACGCAAGGGGTGCGGGATATACGGCCGAACATCAAGCCGTAAATAACCTGCCTTGATGGTAGTAGGCAGGGTCGGGGAGTCAAAAGTCAGGATGATGTTACGGGAGGGAATAGATTTCCCATCCCGCCTGAAAAGAATCCGTCGAACCCCAATGACATGCTGTTCACCAAGTTCCTCCAGCAATTCCTCATCGCTGCACTCAAGCAGGTCGCGGGAGTTGACAACACCGCGAGAGGAATTGAGGTAACCATGTGGAGAAACCTGGACAGGAATGCCAAGCAAAACGGACGTCTCCAGCAAGGTGGCACTGTGGCGTGGATGAGATGTTTCCACAAGAAGATCCCCTGAAGGGAGCTTCTTCACACTCTTTGGAGAGCCAGCAACGGCTTGCAGAGCCTTGTTGATCCAGAAGGGACTCTTCAAACTGAGTGACTGTGAAGAGTCACCAGATTTGATCAAAAGAAACAGAGCATTGCAATTTGATGTGACAAGTTTCTTTGTGGAGGAAGGTGTACTTTCCTCCACAGGGCGCTTTAAATTGGAAGCATGGGAAACACTTTGTGTTGCCATGAGGGAGAAAAAAGATTCGTCCGCCAACCTCCCCACCCACTACCGAGCCCAACGAGGGAGAACCAGAGGTCCGCAAGCCCAAGAGGACGCAGGACACGGCTCTAGGGATAGTCAGCGGATATAGCAAGTTGGTAGGGCAGACACACGCTCAGCGTGCACCCAGACTTTCCCGTGCCCGGAGAACACCCCTTTGGCATGCCCACCCTACCCCCCAACTCACCCAGCCGAACAGAACGACAAGCCGCTAGAAGACCGGACGCAACTCGGCCACAGACTTCCTGACCAGGAGTGGGTTAGCTTCCAGCCTCCCGTTTAGGATGAAGCAGAGGGCAAAGAGGAGTGTTGGCATCTGGAGACACTACAACCCGGCCCCCAAATACCTCAGCCTCCAGCATCCTCATTTCCACCTGTACGGGTCACCGCACACGGCAAACATGCAGGTAGGTCTAAGCCAACCAGCTCCGGAAAAACAGAAAATGTAACATAAAAGAGAAAAGACAGGGAAGAGAACGAGGAACAAAACCCGGAGCTGGCGCCTCATCACAACCTCAGCAGCCTACAACTGAGGCGGGTACATGTCAAGATATGAACGAAAGATGAAAAAAGCAAAACAATAAGAGAACAATCGGCTCGGGCCGTGGGGACGCCATCCCCCATCAGCTGGATGAACAGCTGTCCCTTCGGTGAGGTAAACGTCAAAGCCGCAGAGGCAATAGAAACCGTCACAAGGTTAGCTCGGGCCGTGGGGCGCCGCTCCCCAAATAACTGGAAAACCAATTATCCCCGTGCGGGGTTATACCTGGCAGGTATTTATATGCTCCCCCCCCTTCTGAGGTTTTGTAGCGCATTTCATAAAGAAAAGAAAAAATTCTAGTTTATGAATTGTCTAAGATTGAAGTTATTTAATTTATAACTGAAAAATATAATACAAACTGTTTTAGGGGAATTTCTTTTAAATCTTAAGAACATTTTTTTCATCTTTTTAAGGTAATATTTTAGGAACTTTTTTCTTTAGGTCATCAGCACCCAGGCCCTGATAATAATACATGTAATAATAAAAATCAAAAGTTTGGCATTTCATTCTTTTGGATTTGCAAGTACTATAAAATTTTTAACTCTGAAAAAATAACACCTGAGAAAGAAATAGAAGCAAAAAGTAATAAAGTAGGACTCAGGTTAAATGTCCAGACAATACGCACCTTCAAAATTTTATAAAATAACTATGAACATCTAGTGTAAAAACTGCCGGCTTGAACAGACAAAATGTTTTCACTATCAAGGAAAACACTTCTTTGATGACAGGAACTGAACAAAAGAAATCAGAAGTAGAACTGGATAGGCCAAGACTAAATTCAACTAAATGAAAAACAAGACACTATATGAAGGGAAACTAGCAATTTTGAATGAAAATCGTGAAATGTTGCATTTTTATGCTGTTATATGGACATATTCGAGACAATGACACTCAAACAGGATTTAGAGAAAAAAACTTGAAGTTCTTCAAATGTGATTCCTTCATAGGATATTTAAAATCTGTTGAACTAGTAAATTATTCCAAGAAGCTGTTCTATAAAGTAGTGGATATGAACAACACCTTCAAACGACAATATGAGAACTATAGCTGGCATATTATTATTAGACTGAAGGGGGGGGGGGGGATATGAGGTACTTCAGATAACTTGAGGGCAAGCTGAATGGGAGAAGAATAACTAGAAACTAGAGAACAAGCCAAGAGCAGAAGAAACACAAGATGACTTGAAAACTTGAAAGAATGGTCTGGAATATACAGAGAAGAATTTATTTATTATGTTCATTAGCTGTTACCCTCCTTCTCACAGATCACATAAGAATACAACTAATAGCAATTTCCTTAATACATGATTTTTCAACAGTTAGTGGCAAGTGCAAGAAGCAGAACAGAAAACCAATTATATGATTACACCAAGAACATTTCTGAGGTAAAATTCTGTATTTTGAAAATTCCATTTTTATAAGGCTTTACTAAAAGAAAAGACCCAGAAGAAGACCACATGGGAGATGAGTGGATGAAATTCGAAAGTATGCAGGAGTGACATGGAGGAGACTGGCACAAGACAGACCGTTGTGGAGGAAACTTGGGGAGACCTTCGTCCAACGGGTGGATTGATAAGGGTTGACAATGATGATGATGATGATGAAAAGAAAAAAATGAATTTTTGATTTTTGGAGATAACTCATCATCTTCTTCAAGCTTATTCAGAGGAATTCACTTCCCTTTTGGATATTCTGTTGGTTACAGTTTAGTCTTACTAAACTGCACCAGATGCTTGGCAGAGAATTTCCCATGATGCCTCCTTGTCTAGCATCCACAATGCGTGTTGGGTAGACCGTAGAATTTTTGGAACCGCATGTAACAGTTTTATTGGGTTAGGATTTATGGCCCGGTGGTTATATCACGCGGCTAACGTAACTTGAGCGGTTCTCAGAATTTTCACGGGAACGGGTAGCAATTATGACCCCCTAACGAATGGCTGAACAAAATGTTAATTCTCTGACCAGTAGGATTTAGACTTGGGAATTTAATTCTGGGAGGCTTGCGTTTGCCAGCTAGTGATTGGATGATGGGATATTTTGAGGTAATGTGGGTCTTCTTGGGGAAAGTCAAAACTTTTCCAAGGGAAGAGAAGAACTTGGGCACTTCACTTTTACTTTTTTCACGGCGTGCATCACTTTAAAACGTTTTATTCCTTGTGACTTGTCACTTGGGTTTTTTGTTTTGTTTTTTTGCCAGGAACGTTGAGGACTTTCCTCCATGACTGTCACCTAGGAGCTGCCAAATATTATGGCAGGACTGCAGCTACCATAAGCTACATACAATTTTCCAAGCTACGAATGGAAGATAACACCCACTGGATGAGAATTCTCCCGGGTCAGGAGTGGTCAGCGGCACAAACCCAGAGACTTTAAGATGCAACTACCTAGGGGCCATAGCCAAACATCGTTCAAAAAACTTTTCATTTCCGTGTAACCGCCAGGACGTCATACCCGGGATGAAGCCACAGCCGCAATGGAATCGCCAGGCCAGATTTGGATGTTAAGGTAGGAAATCCATCCTATTCTTTCTTTTGGTGTCCCCTCATAATATGTTTATCGGATCAGTCCATACGAAAGTCTTCCGTTAGAGTTAATGGTTTTTAAAAGCAAGTAGTTAGTTGAGTACAGGTTCCTGTCAGAAAGTCGGAATCATTTTTGCTAGTATCGTGAGTGTATCTTTATTATTATGCCAAAACATTACTAATAAATTGTTTTCTTTATTAATTTGTCTACATTCTATCATGAGTGTTTCGTTAGTTACAAATTGTGTGCTCAACCCTGGATTTTTGGAGAACATATAATTTTACGACAGGGACTTAGAAAATCCGTTCACTTATGTTTTTTTCTTAAATTCTAGATGTTCACGAAAACATTGCGGCACACAGCGGACACTTTGACTCCCAAAGGAGAATCTGCTGTGTGAATCACAACGCCCTGTCAGTGGATCCTGAAGCTGCATCAGCCCTAAATCAGGGAATCGCAGAATCACAATCCATTCGACACCCCCTTGGTTCCCAATATTACGCTGGGTGAACCCAATTCGGAACCGCGTGATAATGTTATTATTATTATTATTATAAAGAAAAAAACTTTCAAACTGGAAATTTATTTGCCCAGTTGCACACACTGCAGAAGCATAGGCATGAGGTGAGGCATGGAGGGTATGTGCAGAAGATTTAAATGCAAATAAATTTTGAAAATTTAAATGCAAGAGCAAAAGCCTATGATGGGGTGGCAAATATGAGTGAGTGGGTGGGTGGGTGGGGGTGGGGCTGGTTGATGAAATTCCAACAAAGTTCAAACAGAAAAAAAAAAAGAGCTGTATAACACACATATTGTTTTAATAATCTAAAGCAACTTATGGGAATTTACTAGGAAATTTTTTCATTTATAGCAAATTTTCGGAGAAAACTCTTCTCCTTCTTCAGGCTCTCTTGTTGTTGTCACTTTTTGTTTTACTCACCTTTTAAAATTGGCTGTGATTCATTTTTGTGAAGAAGTAAAAACACAGCAAAATGCTATCAATGTAGAGAACTCATCATATAATATAATTCATGTATCAGCAAAAAGATTTGTGATATTTAAAATAATTTGTAATAAAACAGAGGACGATATTTTCAGAAAACTTATCTTGTCAAAGATACGCTGAACTATTCATCATCAGTGGTGGTTGAAGAATGATGCATAACAAAGAAAGTTTGTTATGCACCTAAAAAATACAAATTTTGTGATATTTATGGAGAAACTTTTTCCAAGAATTACCTCCTCCCAAAAGGAAAACGTGTTAACACTTTTTTTGTGCCCCCCCCCCCCAAGGAGAACATCACTTTGCATATATTTATGCCCACTCTTCCAAAAGAAAACATCAGTTTACACTTATACTATGCCTATGGGCAGGAGTGACTTATTTATTATTAATATTTTTGAATTGATATACTATATGGAGTGTGCTATGATGATTCGGATCATTGCAATATTCCATATCTATTTTATCAATCCTTCTTAGTGTATTCTTAGAAGAAGAAAAAAAGGACATAGGAGATATATGATAAATTAAACAAAAGCAAAAATACCACTGAAATAAAAAGCAAAGGCAAATAAAATTTGCTGATATATTAGGGAGTGATGAAATATCTATCATTGTTCATATTTTATAATTTGAACTCTGTTGTAAATTTATTCATCATCACAACCACTGATGCACTCTTTCTATTTCAGAGTATTTCATTCAAGTAGTTTGGATGTGGAACTGTACATTTAAAAACAGCTATGAAAGAAGCTTCCGGCTGACAAAAAAAAAGAATACTGGCAGTGCTCACTAATTAAGAGAACAACTGATAAAATAAAATAAAATAAAATAAATAAACATTGGATTTCAGTACTTCACAGATTAAAACCTGCTAAATGATCTCCGACTTGCTGACAGTAATCACGAGACTGAAGGTCATAGTTACAGGTGCCAAAGCTAGTGTGTTTATTGTTCTTCTAAAATATATTCTTCAGAAAGAAACTCACATTTTTCAGATAATTTAGCATGATAAATAATAAATGGTTGAAATCTTTTGAGAAATGATGTTATTCTGACAGTATGTAGCTCATCTAAATGAAACAAACAAGTCCATGATCTTGAGAATATGCAGAAGGCACAGCTAGTTTTTTCTTCAATGGTTGCTCACATTTCAACTATCACTGGTATGTGACACAGATAGTAAACACTTATCTGGCTACAGATTATGCCTCGTATTCATCATTGCATACTACACTGAAGAACAATTGAATTAGAGACAGCCGGCATTATGCAAATGTGGTGCTGTGGGCGGCCCTGTAAACGGAAACAACATGACATATGCAGCGATCCGACAATATAAGGAGTGATGCGACGGGAATCAGTAAGAGTCGGACGCAGTATGGGTAAGATGAAGGATCTAAGCACATTTGATTGTGGGCAAATTGTCGGGGCCAGACGAATGGGTCACTCCATCTCGGAAGTCGTGCAGGCACTGGGATTTTCATGAGCCACTGTGTCACGGGTGCACCGTGAGTACATTGAATCCGGTAAAACCATCCCTGCAAGGGCCAACTGCCATGGACAACAGCATGTGGATTAGCGAGGTCATCGTCGGCTAGATCGCGTTGTAACAGCGGATAGACAGGCCACAGAGCAAGAAATTACTTGGCAATTTAACGCTGATGCACAAAAACGTGTAAGCAGACACACCATCCAGAACCATCTCCTCGCTATGGGGTACAGAAGCCATCGTCCCAAGAGGGTACCGCTGCTGACCGCACATCACAGGGTGCAAAGATTAGCATGGGAGCGGGAACATTGCCACTGGACCCTAGACATGTGGAAAAATGTTGCCTGGACTGATAAGTCGAGATTCACGTTGGTACATGCGGATGGCAGGATACAAGTATGGTGCAAACCACATGAAGTGATGGATCCTTCTTGCCAGCAGGGTACTCTTCAAGCTGGTGGGGGTGGCATTCTCGTCTGGGGACTGTTTACATGGACTGAAATGGGAACCCTGGTACATGTGACATCGTCCCTCACAGGTCAACGTTACCGGGATATCCTGGACGACCATTTGCTCCCATTTGTGCATCTTCAACATCTCACTGGGGACCTCATCCTGCAACAAGACAATGCACTGTGCCATCGCTGCCGAATTGTATCTGAATGGTTGGATGAACACTCCACCGACGTGACCTCGCTTCCTTGGCCAGCTAGGTCACCTGACCTCAATCCCATCGAACACATCTGGGATGCCATCGAGAGAGATGTTCGAGGCTCTGACCCCCTCCATCAAATCTTCATGAACTGTGGGAGCTTGTTCAGAGGTCATGAATCCGTATAGCTTCCCAACGCTTCCGGTGTCTTGTCGAGTCCATGCCGAGACAAATCGCCACCATCATCAGGGCGAAAGGTGGTGCTACACGTTACTAGACAGGTATCTCTAATTCAATTGCTCTTCAGTGTACTTCAAACATTACTTGAAGACGCACATTTAGAAAACAACTTCCTGACAAAGAATACCCTGTAAGTAATAACCACAATACAATTGTATGGACAAAATCAAGAAATTATTAAAGCTAAATAATGCAAAAAATCCAAAGTAAATGCCAACATATTATATGTTAAGTGGGTTCTTACATGCCAGCAGGACCAAAGTGTTGCACTCCCCATGTATGCCCTTTAGATGGCATCAGGACTAGACTCTTGCAATCCCAAGCATGTCCTGCAGATGGCACCAGGACCAGATTGTTGCATTTCCCATGTATATTCTATAGAAGGTTAAGCCAATAGAATAGACTGTAACATTGTTCATCACACAAAGGAGTTCAACATCTGCAATGGTATGCCTTCTGTTGAACATGGTATGCATCTGTTACAGATGATTCAAATGCTTTCTCTGTATTGACAATTGCTGTATATTTTCAATAACACATGATTTAAAGACATGAAATCATTCACCTCAATAGTCAAATTCTGAAAGTAAGGGGCAATGGAATGGGGAAGAGGGGCTTGAAACTTTGTGACCCCACCCCCTCCAAGATTTCCAGGAACAAATGTTTTATTTCTCCTTAAGAAATGGTGAGATGAAACTTGAAACTATTGTTATCTCTTACTCATTCTCTGATTCAAGATACTACAAAATGTTTACAATAATTCTGAAGCTCTTGTTTAATATGATTTGAGTGTTAGAAAAACCCTATGAAAAGTCTTTACTGGCATTCCAAATAAAGAAGCACACTTCCAATACATTTTATGAATGCTCACTTATTTTCACATCCACAAAGATTTAAAAGGTTAAACATTTTGGTATGTTTCTAATGGATCACCTTGTGCATACTTTGAGTTATACAAGTACTTTTAAGATCATGGACATATCACACATTGTTTATGGAAATATAGTAAACAAAACAGGATTAGACAGGCATATAAGAGACACTAGACATGTAATGAATTTGGAATTTCTAAAATTTTCTGTTACCAACCACAAGCTACAAATTAAAAGGATGAGAAACTAAAACAGGAAAAGAGAATCTATTATATCGATGACCACACAGGGTGGACACTCTCACCAAAATGGAACCTAGATCTTTCCTGGCCATAACCACAAAAAAAGAAGACAAAAGTAGCTGTTACAGTGAACATCACTGGCTGTTAACCTTAACCACAACAAAAGTAAACAATAAAATCTTAAAAAGGAAATGCATACACTTTGGAAATTTGTCTCAATTAAACTAATGACAACTCTAATAAAATCTATATTAAAACTTTTTGTAAACTGCTGTGTTACTGTAAAAATGTGACACAGTGCACCTCAGCATTGTCGTATACTTTCTCCACCTATGTAATTTAAGTAATAAATTCAATGTATTTTAATCTCCATTTGATTAATAAAACAAGAAACAGAACAGCTTCAAATGTCTTACTTGGAATGAGACAGCCTCTCTTTATTTCTGTGCTGTAGAAAAGCACACAGATTTTTGTCATGCTGTACTACTCTGTGAAGACTTTTCATTTCTTCATTCAGTTTCTGGTGATCCATTTCAGTTCGTTCTTTCAGGATACGAATTCGATGTTTGGCTTCATCTCTGAACATACAGTAAAATCTTTATGCATATCACAGAAATTAGTAAATAATAAATAATACAAGAGTGTTTAATAAGTTAACATCTGCATAACAGATCATTCAACTCACTGTAACATTTCAAGATATATTATGAACCACACAGTTCACATTGTTTCAAAAGAAAATTTATTGTGTAAGCCAAGAATTACAACTGCTGAAATAAATAGATTTCCACTTCACTCATTTTATTCTGGATCTGAAAAATAATATCAGATATATGACACCCCATATCGAACAGAATGCATTTAAACTGTTTATCGCATAAGTCTCTTTCTTTTCTTTCTTCCCCCTTTTCTTTATGTACTACTGGTAGCCAACTGTTAACAGAACTGAGTAAGCTATTTATCACATATCATTTTGTTAACAAAGTTCATTTAGCTGATGCTTTGTATTCCGCTGCACAAAAAGAAACCTACAATTTTTATAATGGCTGGATTAGCTGTTACACAGGAGCAAAGATTTATTTGCATTAATATAGAAAATGGAGGGGGAAATTTTTCGTAAATGGAAGTTGATGGAGCAAATATTTCTTGTCATTCCCCCTCGCGATGATCATTGTGATCAGTATTGTTCCATAAATCTTTGTGCTTCAGCTTGAAAATAGAGGCAAGAATTTCCAACAACAGAGGTTAGACAGAAATTCTTGGATTCTCATTTTTTAAATTTCTACCAGTGCAAAATTTTGCTTTTTGCACCCAGTTGTGTTGCCCAGTGACCTCCCCGCAGATTATTTTATGGCACCAGGATATCCTTCACAGCCCGATCAGGAACTTTCTGCTATGGGGGTATAGAGTAGAAGTACCCAGTTAGGGCATGAAGACTAAAGGGAGATATATGACCAAACCAGCTGGGTATCTGCTCGGCAATAAATTTAAAGGCTAAGCCACTCACACAACAAAGTACCAAATCTTCACATCACCACAAAGCTAAATGGCACTATTATTTTGTTTGTTTCAGTTATGAAAATGAGTATTTACAGAGAATTTAATTTTATATTTCATTTTTTTCCTAATGAATATTTGGAATGTAGATGGTGCCACATAGCCATAAATGAACACTTTTTTTTATACATATAAATACCCTGATATTTTGTAGTTTCTACATCATACATTAAACTTTAGTACATTTCTTATCGTGTCATGATTTTTCAAAGCTTTTAGTTCATTTGTTACACTCCAGAACAGGACCGCTTTATCCATTAGGCAGAGTAGGCATCTGGTACAGGCCTACAATATTTCACTTGAAAAAATAAATACATAAACAAACAAACCAAAAAAAAAATCCCAAATAAGAAAAATACTGCAAATTTAAATTATTTAATTAAATATTTGAATGACAAAAACAATAATAAATAATTTAAGTCGGCACATTTCTCAACATCCTCACTGAAACAATCACACACAGTATTGCAGTACATAGGTACTTATTAAATTGTATATTTTTAGATCAGTTTATCTATCTAACACAAGTAATTTCATTATTTCAAACAAGTTAAATTCAGGTAGGCCACCATATTGACTTTTCACTTTATCGAAATTGCAATCCCTACAAATTCATTATGAGATTTCACTATGAAATAAATTTTCCCTTTCATATTTTCATTATTTGAATAACTGTTAAAAGTAAATTATTACAATGATGAACAAAAAAAAATAATTTACAAAATTTAGTATGCACTGAGTAGTTGTTTCTCTAGAAATTAAAATTTTTAATTTTTCTTTAAATTTTAATCTTGTTAATTAAAATCTTTTCTAAAGTAACATGTTTGCATACATATACATGCCAACATACATTGAGTGATCACTGAATTATGACCATCTACCTAATACTTCATAGGTCCTCTTTTTTGCACTCAGTACAGCAGCTATCTGACGTGGCATCAATTCAATAAGATGTCAGAAGCATTGGGAGGTATGGCCAACCAAGCTGGGTGTAATGCAGCCTTCAATACAGGTATGGAAGTAATTGGTGTATCCAGATGCCTGATATGCCATTCCATAGTGTTCAACAACTGCTCTATGGGATTGATATCGAGGAAGTTTGGAGTCCAATCAATATGCTCAAAGACTGAACTGTGCTCCTCGAACCATTTCTGCACAACACTGGACCCATGGCTTGGCACTTTGACATCTTGGAAGACACCATCACCGTTCAGAAAAAAGAGCAACATTGCTAGGTGTACAGAGTCAACAAGCAGTTCACAATAGTGGGTACCAGTTATACATTGTTCCACATGCACTAGGGGGTCGAACTTTCTGCCAGGCAAACATGCCCCACACCATACAACCACCTCCACCAGCTTGCAGTGTGGTGACCATGCAGAATGGACCAAGTGCCTCATGTTGTTTGAGCCAAATACGTACACAACCATCTGTGGAGGGGAGTAAAATATGTGACATGTCAGATCAGCCATACTTGTATGATCTTTGCACCAGGCAAGTCTTTTGCACCAATGAACCATGGTTATGAGAGGATGTCATTGGGGTCGTCTGCTGTTACAGCCCATACATACAAGCGCGCGACGCATGGTCATGACAGATACTGTTCTGGGTTGACCTCTATTATATTCTGTAGTCAACTGTTGATCAGCGCTGCATCTGTTAGCCTGTACGAGTTATCAGACCCGGTGCTCACCTCTCTCACATCAACCTTTTTCTGTACTGTGCAATTTTGCTTCCGGTTCATTGTTTGACCATTTTCATGCCAGTCCCGATGCATTTAAAATATGATGGCTTGTGCACAACCCACCATTTCAGCCATTTGAGAAATTGAGGCGCACGCTCTCCGAGCTCCCACGATCTGTTCTTTCTCGAAGTCTGATAAATCCTTCCATGTACGATCATGCTCCTAATTTTACTACCTACTGCTTCACTCACACCTTATATACGCTACGGCAGTCAACTAATCACGCCCTCTCGGAAATCATGTGGTCAACGGGCCGCATCCACTTTTGATAGGGGTGGTCATAATTCAGCTATCACTTGGTGTATGTATAAGGGTTGTTCAATAAGTAGTGCGACTCTTTAGTTGGAGTGCATTGCACTTCCTAATTTTGTCAATGTTCTGGCGATTTAACGGCTATACAACTGCGTTGCAGCTTGTTTGTTACGGAAGCCATGTAACATGCTGAACTAATTTCATTGTTCTCTCGCAGGAGATGGATACATCCAAAGTTGCTCAACGTGCTGTAATTGTTTTTGAAAGCAGAGAAAACGTCACCAAGTGAAATTCACAGGCAAATGAAGGCAGTGTGTGGGCCTGCTTGTCTTCCATGCAGTACTGTAATGCAGTGGTGCCACCAGCTCTTTAGTGGTGAATGAACAAGCACTGCAGACCAGTCAAGATGACGAGCATCAGGTTGTGCTGTTTCAGCGACGACAATTGCATGTGTGAATGCTGCAGTCAAGGCCAACTGAAGAATCACGATCCGAGAACTGATGAACAGTGTGGGTGTGAGCAACGGAACTGTTAACATGATCATGCATTCACACCTTGAATATTGTAAGTTCTGTGCTGCCACATGGGTACCGTCCAATGAACAGATGAGTCAACGAATGGGACTATTGTTAGAGAGTCTGTTCTGCTACCATTAAGAAGGTGAAGATTTCCTACTTGGCATTATTGCTGGGAACGAAAGCTGGTGTCATCATATTAAACCAAAGTCGAAATGCCAGAGCATGCAGTGGAAACATGCATCATCACCACTGCCAAGGAAATCACAGTCCACCATTTCTGCAGGCAAGAGAACCATTGAGCCATTGCTTCTTGAATGGCTACCAAAAGGATCAACCATTCAATGCAGAATGATATTGTCAAACTTTAATAAAGCTTCGACAAGACATCAAAAACAAGAGATCTAGCAACTTCACTCAAGGTATTGTGCTTTTGCATGATGATGCTCGGTCGCATATGGCAGTTACTACCCAAAGGATATAGCAGCACTTTCGTGGAGAAGTCCTTCAACATCCGCTGTATAGTCCTGACCTATCACCCTGTGATTTTCACGTCTTTGGACCTATGAAAACATTTCTGAAAGGCAAACGTTTCACTTCGGATGATCAGGTGCGTGAAGCTGTAGATAATTGGATACAGCAGCAGCCTGCCTTCTTCCATGTCACAGGAATTCAAGGACTTGTGCAATGATGGGTCCGCAGTCTAAATGCTGGTGACGATTATTTTTAGGTATGTCATGCTTTGACTCTTTCAGGCAGAAAGTCTCACTATTTATTGAACAACCATTACATTGCATGTGCTAGCGATTACTACATATGCATGAATTTAGTTCCGATCCTTGGAAAAAGTTTGTTGGACCTTGAAAAGTACTTGAATTTTTTTTGCCCAGAGATGTATCATGCTAGGCACATGTTGTTATGTGTACAACCTTATGCGTAGTTGCACGTCTAGTTACAGTGTCCATATGTCCTCTATTTAAGAGGACAATCCTTTATTTCACTGCTCTGTCCTTTAGATTTATTTTTTTCTAAAATGGCCATTTTGTCCTTTACTTTGTGAATTGAAATAGTAAATTGAATGCCAGTGGGCAACAGATGGTCCACAGAAACATGACACTGTCGTTTCACCGGCACTTGCTAGCGGCGCAGCATCTGTGGTGGTGTCATTGATGCAAAGAATATCTAACTGAGAAGAAGTTAAGGCTTGGCGAGACGTAACTAGTACCAACATATCCTGTACCGAAAGATGCAGAGCACAAAAAACAACATACAGGCTGATTCGAGAGCAGACTGCACATACTGTACATGCATGTTTGTGTTGTTTTATTGACTTCAATTCTTCTAATTCGATGTTACAGATAGATGACTTAGGAAGCCAGCCGAGCTACTCACACCATGGGATTGTTGCTTTCTTGGAAGCATAATCTCTTTGCAAATCAGGTATGTTAGTTTTGTTGCACCAATCTCGTTAGTTAAGGCCTTTGTTTGCTCTTCAGTTTTTCAGAAACATTTTCAGAAATTCCAAATACTATGGATTGTCGGCATTTTGTATGGATTCTTAGGCCTAACTATAATATTTGCTAAAATTTAATTTAAATGGTAATATTAATTGCTATTGCATATTTGAAACAATTTCTGATTTGTCTTTTATTTTCTCCAAAAAAATATGGTCACTGTATGTATAGTGAACCGCGAACCAGTGGCGGACCCAGGATTTTGTGTCAGCAGGGTTTCAGAGGTATTCATGATGCTTTGCCACTTATGGATATTTTTAAGATTAATAAAAGAAATTTTAATATGTGCATGCTAACAATAATAATAGCATAAAAAAAGTAAAAATTTCAGACAAAGGCCTCTAGAAATAGAGTGCCTAAGGCTTATGAAGGTCTTAAAATGACCCTGTTCCAGAATGTGAATTTTCATTTCCACCATTGGTGAGCGTCATGAATTTTCAAAGCTTTTGGTTCATTTGTTACATTCCGAATGTGAATTTTTGTTTCCACCATTGGTGAGTATAAGTTTGAAAGATAGCCTTAAAGGAGCAGTTTCAATTTTCACAAAACCCTTTGTTATTAATTTCTAAAGTTGCTACCTCACTACAACCTCACAATCAATTTAGAATTTATTACAAATGCTAAGGTTAGTAAAAATTATAAGTTTTCCATCCCAGTCAGTAGTGTGAAACTTTTTGAATGTTAAAGGGAAACATTCCTCTCTAAATTCTGTACTTCATAGTGAAAAAATATTGCATGATTTTCCTAAATGCTTTTCATGGCACAGCAGTTCCTAAAGAGATAAAAGCATTTGTTCTAGTGGTAAACACATAAGTAAATAAAAATGAAATTCTTTTCAGTAAATAAAAATGAAATAGTTTACTTAAATTGCTACAATTTTCAAAACATGGCTTCTTTTTTTTTTTTTTTTTCGTTTTAATCACTGTTATTTCTCAATCAACATAACAATTTTTGACAAACATGTGAAAAGTAATAAGGTAATTTCTAAACTAAGGAATGATGGTATTCAACATCCTCGTAAAAAACATTTTATACTTAAACAATACTTTAATATAAAATTAAAGGATGATAGCAGTTATACTAAATATTCTATAATTTGACTATGCTAAATACTGTATTTTGTTTTTAGTTGACTCCACATGAAACAAATGTAAGATTGTAACTACTGTATTTGGAAACATTTCCCTCTATTGCAATAAGTTTTTGACTATTCTTGAAATACTGGATCTTAAAAACAATTTACCTACATCTAAACATTACTTATTAATATGTAAATAGAATAAAAGCAATATATGCTTATGAAATTTCAGGAAACTGTTTATGCTATTTTTTTCTCTAAAAGTATAATAAGTATCTTTTGACTATTCTTGGAATACTGAATCTTATAAACAATTAACCTATACCTAAACATTATTTGTTCATATGTAAATAAAATAAGAGAATATGTGCTTTTGAAATTTCAGGGAACTCTCTATGCTGATTTCAACAAAAGTATTTCTTGTCAGCTGAATTTCTCAAAATTATAAATGACAAATATGTTTTGGACATATAAAATTACATAGAACTTGTTTTACCAGCTAAATTTGACCAAATCTTCTTAGTTGTAAATGAGTTTATGGCACCTCATAGTGTATTGTGGAATTAATTTTTTTACAGGTCTTATAGAGGTTATTATTCATGAAAGTTGGTTGTCAAATTTTCATGAATAATAACCTCTATAAGACCAGTAAAAAAATTAATTCCACAATACAAATCTTCTTTTTAATGTAATTTTTGTCAGAAAAAACAACAACAACACAACTACCACTGAACAGTCACAAATTTCAGTGATCCTGATTGTTCAGAAATAGATTCAACTTGTGTATACTGCTATTTCAATATTTTTGCATACTATTCAGAATTTTTTTTATTGCTGTGCTGTGCTGCTTACTGTGTGAAAACATTTTGCATTATAAATTGTTTAATACTCAATTGAACATCAGGGATTTAGTTACCACAATAATATAGAAATTCAATTTTGAAATTAAAACACAAGAAATTTAGAAACACTATAATTCATTGGAATTCTAAGCATTCTACTTGATATTTTACAGTTGTTTTCCTGAGTGCTTTTAATGGACAAAAAATTCAATGATGCATTAAGCAAATAAAAAGAAATTCAAGGAAAGATACCAAATTTTCTTTTATTTTTCTGATGATCACAAAGCAAACTTACCTTGAATTGTAAGCAAATGTTGCAGAGCCAATAACTTCTTTAATGTTCTGCTTCTGAGTATTAATTAAATGCTTAATTTGAGTATAGTTCTGAAAAAACTTAGCTCTTGACCACAGCATATCATTGATGTGCTCACGAAAAGATGCATTCTTCAGACGTAATTCATCATACTTACATACTGCCTTTAAAAGTATTCAGTAAAAAAGGAAGAAAAGTATTAATGCTGAACATGATCTTCAACTCAGTAATTTTCATTCACTTATGTTACAGATACATTGCTTTAACTCAAACTTTTCATTATTTATCTACCAAAAATAAAAATAAAAGTTAAGTAACTTTACCAACATTAACATATGATTAATAAATTTTGGTACCTTGTGAAGTATTAAATTTTATAACCAAAAAAAGCCTTTTACACAAAGAACATGTGAGCAAAATAGAGGTAAAAATATATATACCACTCAAGGAAAGAAAAGGGCATAGCACTCCCTTCAATCATTCATAAATGATGTTATACTAACTTTCAGTATTTTTCATCCTTTCATTTCATTTATTGAAAAACTTACTGATTGCATAACATTCCTTTATCTTCCTACCAAATGTTTATATACAGTATATGCATGTATGTATGTATGTATGTATGTATGTATGTATGTATGTATGTATGTATGTATGGATACAGGCTGGATTTATTGCCAGAAGGACAGCTCACCAATGGACAACCAAAATTTTAGACTGGATTTTAAGTGACAGGAAAAGATCTAGAAGAAGACCACAGGGAGCTGGGAGGACGAAATTCGAAAGCATGTGGGAGTGAACTGAAGGAGACTGGCATAAGACAAACCATTGTGGAAGGAATTTGGGAAGACCTTCATCCAGCAGTGGATTAATACTGGTTGACAATGATGATGACGATATATGTATATATATAGTGCCTAAATTGACAGAGTTAACTGATCTCCATCCAGTGTGGATTAATAACACTGGACAACAGCCAAAATGTATCTGAGACAAAAAGTAATTTATATGAATGACAAGGATTAATAATGTAGCGCCATCTATCATCAAAGCTACTGATAAACACTAAAATTTGAGTAAATAAAAAAATAAGATGTGATTTTGAGTTAAAATTACTGCAAGAAAAACATTTTTTATTTATTAGCCTTTTTTTTTTCGGTTTTTTGGATGAAAAAGATTTTACAAAAATGATGCTTCAGCATAAAAACAAATCCAGATTCTTTCAAAAAGATTTTAATTTGTTTTTCTTTCATGAGAAAAGTTTTATAAGATCAAATTTCTATCATTATTTCTCAAAGATCATCAGGAGTGACAGCTTTAAATATGCATAAAGGCAACAATTAGCTTTAACTTCATAATTTCCATTTAAAGAAACCGGTCCTGGACGATTCGTCCAACGAAGATTGGTCCAATGTCCGATTGGTCCAATGCCGATTCGTCCAATGGTATGATTGGTCCAATGCCGATTCGTCCAATGGTACAATTGGTCCAATGCCGATTCGTCCAATGGTACAATTGGTCCAACGCCGATTCGTCCAATGGTATAATCTTACCAACGGTAAACTTCTTTATTTTCCAGAAAGGAATAATAATTTAAATTATTCTCCTCTTTATATTCTTTAGAAAGATAATTTCCGTATATTTGGTAATTGTAAGCATTTTACATAAACCTGGTAAAAGGCACTCAATGGAGCATTTCTTAGCTGTTTGCAAAGCACCTAGGCCACGGGCATTTTTTGAAGATTTTAATTTACAACCTAGATATTTAGTATTTGTAAATATGTTATAAAACCTAATAAAAGGTAAAAGGCGCTCATCCTATCATTTCTCAGGTCTTTACGAAGCACCTAGGCCCCAGGCCTTTTTAAAAGATTTTAAGTCACAACCTAGATATTTGGTATTTGTAAACATTTTATAAAAGGCATTCATCGTATCATTTCTGAGGTTTTTGCAAGGTACCTAGGCCGCAGGCCTATGAATTAATATTTCGTGCTTAAGTGAAAGCACAATATTATTAACTTGATTTAATATGTAAACGTTATGAATATGACATCGGTAGAATATAAACCGTTAAAAAGGCATATGAATTAAAAAATATTTCGTGTTTAAGTAAAAGCGCAATATTATTAACTTGATTTAATATGTAAACATTATGAATATGACATTGCTGGAATAAAAACTGTTGAAAAGGCCTCTGTCCAAACCCCAAACAGTTGTTTCCATTGGGCAGTTGGCGGAAAATCCACTGCATTCTACAAACAGAAACGGAACACTAGTATTTTATATTATTTCATGCAAAAGGGAAACATTGAAGTTGATAGAACGGCTCGTACATCAGTAACCTCATACGGCAGCAAGGACAGTATAAAAAGAAAACGCGATTCCAAAAAAAAAAAAAAAAAGAAAGAAATCTGTAACCACAATATTACGCATGAAATGTAACATTATTTTACATTCTTTGGACTACCGGTACTTTCGTATTACATCGGAGATAGAATCAGAACAGATGAGACTTTTATAGCACGAGTAGCACTTCGGACAGATAGGACGGAATTGAACCAATCGTCCATTGGACGAATCAGCATTGGACCAATTGTACCATTGGACGAATTGTACCTTTGGACCAATTGTCCATTGGACGAATCGTCCCTTTGGACGAATCGGCATTGGACCAATCGTACCAGACCCAAAGAAACAATTTACAGAGAATACATAGCAACTAGTTCTTATATACTATTGTTCACATATACTGTATTTGCTTTTTCAATAATATAGAATTTTTGTTTTTCCTAGAATTTTATTGTGGAATAACTTTTTTACGGGTCTTATAGAGGTTATTTTTAATGAAAGTTGGTTGTCAAATTTTCGAACTAAAGCCTAGTTCGTCATCAGGACTATGTCACTGGAGTAGTTGCTGCCACTCAATTGGAAGAGTCCATCTGCAATTATCGTTAATTGTGGTACTTCTTGTTCTTGCTATTTCGATCCCTTCTTCTAGTTTCCTCTTTACTAAGTTTGACTGGTGGGCGATTATTTTCACTGAGTCCCAATTTATGGAGTGTCCACTTGCTTGTATATGTCTGTCTAGCCCTGTTTTGTTCCCAATGTTTCTAATAGCTGCTTGGTGTTCTTTCATTCGGACCTTAATGCTTCTCCCTGTTTCTCCTATATAGCTGAGTCCGCAGTTACAGTCGATGCAGTAAATTACTCCTTCCTGCAATTGGATGTCCAATTCTTTCTGCTTTAAAGCTGGCAGGAATTTCTTTATTTTGTTATTAAGATCTGGAGCTAGCCTGATATTATATTTTGCTCCGATCCTTTTCAGTTTCTCGAAAAGTCCCTTGTGGTACGTAATTTTGCTGGTGAATTTGAAGTTGGTTTTTTCCTGCTTCTTTTTTGGCACTTGTTTAAATATTTTCTCAACATATGGGGAGGGGTAATTGTTTTCTGCCAATATTTCCTTTAATTCTTCTTTGTGAAGATCTTTTTGAGTAGCTGAAGAGACCAGGATTTCAATTTTTTCCAAAAATTGTCTCGCTGTATTCGATTTAATATAATCAGGGTGGAATGAGCAGAAGTCTAACATCTTCCCTGTGTTGGTGGGTTTTCTAAAAAGCTGAGTGAATATTTTCCCTTCTCTTGAGGTCAAGGTTAAATCTAGGTAATTGATGCTATGGACTTTTTCCTGTTCCAGGGTGTACTGCAAGGTATTCTCTAGTAAGTTAAATTCTTCCAGAATCTGAGAGGGTAGAGATTGGTATACAGTATCTACTATAATTAGGACATCATCCATGTACCTTACATAGAGAGCAAACAAGGAGGGTTGTATAAGGATTTTTGCCTCTAGTTTACTTATATAATAATTTGCTAGCAGAGGTGCTAGTGGAGAACCCATTGCAAGTCCTGAAGTTTGCCTGTAATATTTCTTTCCAAACTGGAAGAAATTATTCTTGAAGGAAAATAGGAGCAGTTCATATATGCCAAGTAGTATTTCTCTATTGTGATTATGGAATATTATTTTTTCCGCAAGGTCATCTGCAATGAATTCCAGTAGGAGGTCCAGGTTAATGTTGGTATACATAGAGACTATATCCAGGCTTGCCATTACTGGATGAATTAATTCTGGCAAGTTGTCCAGTTTTCCTTTTAGCTGCATGGAATTTTTTAGTAGGTAGGGAGGAGAAGGGAAAATATCTCTGAGGTGA
This sequence comes from Macrothele yani, assembly GCA_039090855.1. Taxonomy (NCBI): domain Eukaryota; kingdom Metazoa; phylum Arthropoda; class Arachnida; order Araneae; family Macrothelidae; genus Macrothele; species Macrothele yani. The sequence goes on from CM077007.1 coordinate 109,573,745, forward strand.
CCAAGCAAATAATAATTAATGTTGGAGAGTGGCGAATTTCTAGTGTCTATTATAGGTCTTACTGGATGGCCTTCTTTGTGAACTTTTATCGTACCATAGATCTGTGGAATTCTTGACTGGATTTTGGAGAAGTTTTTGAAGAGCTCATTAAGCTGTTTTTTATTTCTTAAAGAGCTGATTAATTTCTTAAGATTTTTGACAGTTTGATCTATAGGGTTACCATTGAGTTCTTCATAATAAGGCTTGCTCAATTCAGCTTCCATTTTATTGTAATACTTCTCTTTTTCTACCAATACCAAAACTTTGCTCTTATCTGCTCTCAGTGCTACAACTTTATCATTGGCTTTGAATTTTTTAAGGTCAGTAATGGCATTTCTATTAAAATTGTAATCAACTTTTACTGGCTTTTTTACAAATTTTGAGACGCAGTCTGAGAATTCTTTCCTTAAAGTAACTGCTGTATTTTCATCTTCTCTTTCTACCTTACTACAGATGCTTTCTAAATCAATCAGTATACGTTTTTTATCAAGTGTTGCGGAGGAAAGGTTGTAATTATATCCCTTATTGAGGAGATTTATCAGGTTTTCATCTACTCCTTCTTCCATCAGATCCATGACATGTTTGTTAGTGGGGGATGGTATTAACTGTGGGCCAGGTGCTGTAGACATTAACTTTGGCTTTAACCATTTATTCTCTTTAATCTTCAATTTTTCCTTAAACTATTTGTTTTTATCTCTCACTGCTTTAGCTAACCAATTATCAATATTTTTCTTTTCTGCTTCCGGAATTTCACCTAATGAAGAGGTCCAAATACGAGCTTCTATTCGTTCGCATTGCTCAATAGTTTTGAATTTATTACGAATCGCGCCATTCACCGTTTTTAGTTCTATTTTTTTAATAAAATTTCTTGACAGATTTTCCGCGATGTTTTTCATGAGTCTCAAAGAAAGTGGAACAAAATTAGCTCTTTTACATTTCTTAAGAAAATACAGTTGTGACTTACATTTGTCGCTCTTGCACTTACTCCTTTCTATCTTTCTGATGTTTCGCCATATATCCAGCCCGTATGTGGTTTTAATCCTATAATATATTATAGAGGTTATTCCACATACAGCCCGTATGTGGAATAACCTCTATAAGACCCGTAAAAAAGTTATTCCACAATCACTATGAATAGAGGTGCCATAAATGCATTTACAACTAGAATTTTATGTTACAAAGAAAAATAACAGGTATTCCATGCATGTACAAGTTTTTACTAATAAATAAAAACCACTTCTTTTTTTAGCTGCAACAAAACCTCTCACTAGCATCTGTCAACTTCCACCTACAAATAAAAGTTATCATGGAACAAACACACGCAGGCCCAAAAGATTGTGTAAAGTGGGGAGACTCAAGGTTCAGATAGTTATTTATTTGCCATTTTTGCAAATTTTTTCATGTTTGCAAACTGTTGCTCAATCTTGTGTTTGTATAGGAAGAAATGTCTTCCACAATGGCTCTTACATTATTCAGAACATGATATATATACTTCAGAATTTCCGGTTTGTTTAATCTCTGTCCTCCATAATGCCCATCAAATTCACACCTTTCATGTTACAAAGGACACAATCATTACTGTTCAGACAAGAGACCAATCTTGAAAATCGTCTTTTCATGGCACATTTCATGGGAGTGCTATGCCCTTTTTCTTTTCAAAGTTGCCATCCTGTTGACTATTGTTAGGTCTCTCTTTCCAAATGTTGTTACATAATTTAGATTTTTATTGACAGTGTATGAAAGAAAATTCTTTATCCATATATTATAGAAACATAAGCACAATTTACTTTTTCTGAAATTTATGATGCAATACAAATTCTCATGGTATAAGCCATAAGCATATCCACTCAATACAAATGGTTATAGTGTACTTAGTCAAATTTTTAACTTTGTTGATTTCATATTGTAACTAGATAGCATATTCTTGTTGACTTTACCCAGAGATAACAAACATTATGTCAAAGTATTGTTCATTTGAAGAATTCCCTTAATTCTCCTGTTATGAGTTTTTTATCACCTCGCAGATGTTTCTGGCTTTGTGGTGACTATCAAGGACTAACAGTTATTCAAACAGAAGCTTATATCACCCAAAAGGACACACACACATGCACATGCCAACATACACAAATAAATAAATAAATAAAATAAAAAAATAAAAAAACTGACAACAGAAAGAGAATTAAATGAATTCCTCACCTAAACAATACTGTGATATAACCACACAGTGCTAATAACCCTTATAAATCACATGCACTGACTGATGTTGTTTATTAGTTCTAAGCCTAAGACACCTACATTTTGAATTCTTGTAAAACTATGCTACTACTTATTACCACAGTGCCCAGCAACTCTGATACACTAGCACATCTTTGTTTCAGGTGTGTTAGACTTTAACAATAACTAACAATAAGTGCCTTCATAGTCCTAGAAACTTGTTTACTTAGCTTTTTAGGGCTCCCATTCATCTTTGAAATATGTTCAACAGAAGTGCTTCTTCAAATTTTAAAAGTAGAAAACGTCACTTGGGGTTATGCCTGGAGAATATGGAAGTTGGTGAGACTATTATTTCCAGACAACAACCTGAGAAATGTTAGCCGTGTGCAGTAAAGAGTTGACATTGGAAATTAAATTCCTTACTTTAGCTTCTCATCACAAGAATTAGTTTCCCACTTCAGTTGTACTAATGACATAGCATAGCAGTCCGGCTGCTGCCCGCACATCTCTTTCATCCCCACTTGAATTCAATACTCACTGGCTCTTCCTTTCTAACTGGCTACCCGCTCCATCCCTTCTCCACCACAAGACACTTCTCTCTTCCCCTCTTTGCTCCTCTCTACACGCAGGAGGTGGACGTCCTGCACGTCTACCTCTACTGCTCTGTGGTGCTACCTCTCCTACATCTGGTGTTCTCCATCGCTCGTCACTCCCACACCGTCAACCTCACCTTTGCAGCATACCAGCATCTTCTCCTCTGTGCTCACCCACCTGTGCTCTTTCCACCAGTGTGTTCTTATGTGTTTGTGTCGGTGAAACACGTCATCTACGTGTATTATCAGCAACTCCGCAGTTTACCTTTACCTGTGTCTTCCATTCAAGCCAGTGCTGCCCTACTCGGACATTTCCGCAATTGCCTCCTCTCCCGCTTACAGCTGGAGCAGCAGTCTGCCATCTCTGCACGCCGTGAAAGCTCCTTCTATGCTACATGGTCGGCATTGACCTCGTGGTTCGCTGTTACACCAAGTCCGTTACATCTCATGGTGAGTTAAGACTTTGCATTAACTTTTTGATGTCCTTTGGCACTGCAGTACCCTGCCTGTGATCATTTTGTTCTTCCTCAAGCATTGCTCTGTTTGCATCATGTTGTAAATTTGTCATTACTCATTCATTGTATATCATCATCATCATTGTCAACCATTATCAATCCACTGCTGGACAAAGGTCTCTCTAAGCCTCTTCCACAACTGCCTGTCTTGTGCCAGTCTCCCCCATGTTACTCCCGCATACTTTCGAATTTCATCTACCCATCTTCCATGTGGTCTTCTTCTGGGTCTTTTCCTGCCCCTTGGAATCCAATCTAAAATTTCGACTGCCCATCGATGGTCTGTTCTTCTGGCAGTATGTCCAGCGATTGCCATTTCAGGGATTTTACTCTGATCATGATGTCTTCTATTCTTGTCATTTTTTTGATCCACGAGGTGCTCTTCTTATCTCTCCTGGTTACAACAAACATGCACCTCTCCATGCTGCTTTGAGTTGTCTGCAGCCTTTGCATGTCTCTTTTATTTAAGGTCCACATCTCTGCACCATACGTAAGCACTGGAAGGACGCATTGATCAAACACTTTTCTTTTAAGACATAATGGCATATTGCTCTTGAAAATTATGCTGTTTCTTCCAAAAGCTCTCCAGGCAAGTTTTATACGCCGATTAATTTCTTCATCAATGTGACCCTCACTTGATACCTGCTGTCCAAGATAAACGTACGCATCTGTTATCTCCATCAATCGATAAATCTTCATTTCTTGTAAACACATTGTGCATCACTTTTGTCTTCTGAAAGTTCATTTTTAATCCCACTTCTTTACTCTTGTCAGCAAGTTCCTGGATCATACTCTGCAGCTCTGATGGGGTAGTTGCAAAAATGACTACGTCATCAGCAAAACGAAGGTGAGTTAGATAATCTCCATTAATCTTTATCCCTTTGTTTTCCCAGTTCAGTGATTGAAAGACATTTTCCAATGGGGCATTAAAGAGCTCGGGAGATATGGTGTCACCTTGTCTCACTCCTTTTCCAATTTTTATGTGTGCTGTATTCTCAAACAGCCGAATCTTTGCACTTGCATTTTCATAGATGTTATTAATAATATTAATGTATGCATTTTCAACACCGCAGGATTTCAAAGCCATTGTAACTGCTGATAGTTTCACTGAATCAAAGGCCTTTTCATAATCGATAAAAGCCATGCACAGTGGATGTTCATATTCTCTCGCTCCTTCAATTAGTTCTCTCAGTACGTGGATATGATCGATAGTGCTGTAGCCACTCCTGAATCCAGCTGGTTCTCTCAGTTGAGCCATGTCCAGTGTTACCTTCAAGCGGTGTGAAAGAACTTTAGTGAAGATTTTATAAACCACTGATAGGAGGCTGATAGGTCTGTAGTTCCTGAGATCTTTAATGTCACCTTTTTTATGTAGCAGGGTCATTGTAGCATTGTTCCAATCCTCAGGAATCTTCTCTTCATTAAGGCATCGAGTGAAAATTTGGGCGAGTTCTGTTTCAGTTTCTCCACTTGCTTCTTGTACGATGTCTACAGTAATTCCATTTTCTCTTGGAGCTTTTCCTCGCTTCATGTTCTTGATTGCATGTGCAACTCCAGCTGGGAGGACTGGAAGAACTCTGGTACTGGTACCTTTCATGATATCTGGAGTACATGTATCATCCCTTTCATATAATTTGGAGTAGAAATCTTTCACTCTTGTCAAAATTTTGCCTCTATTTCTTGTTACAGAACCATCTTCTTTTCTCAGTGCCACAATCTGTTTTCTTCCCTTACTGAGATGTCCCTTTGCTATATTTAGGCTTTGGTAGTTTTCAATTGCTTTCCTCACTAGTTCACAGTTGAATTTTCTTACGTCTTCAGTGATACTTTTTCGTACTATCTTGCATATCTCTATACATTCCACTTTGGAAGTCACTTCTTCTTTAGTTGTCCTCATCTCTCTTCTTTTTTGCATCAACATTTTGGTTTTTCCTGATAATTTGTTCACATGCAACTTGTTCCTAGACCCAGCCAATCTTGTTGCTGTTTCCACAAGAGCTTTGATTACTTTTCTGTTAACTTCAGAGATGTCCACTTCTTCCGATGTTAGACCTTCTAGAGCAAAGAATGTGTTCCTCAGTTTCAATTTGAAGGTATTATGATGCTTTTTAAGGTTGGTCACATCAATATACTTTGTTTGTTTTATGGGCTTGCCACGCTCGAGTTTAGCATTGAGGTGCATCTTACATCTTACCATTCTATGGTCACTACCTGTGTTGAACTTGTTCAGCACACCGCAGTCTTCCATGACAAATTTCTTGTTACACATAATAAAATCAATTTCACTTGTCCATCCATTGAGATGCCTCCATGTCCATTTCCTTTGCAGCTTTTTCTTGAAAAAAGAGTTCATGATGGAAAACCCTTCTGCCTCTGCAAACCCTATGAGGGTATTTCCACGCTGGTTTCTATTGCCGTGACCGAATTTACCTACTGAAGTTTTATTCTGTTGCAGTTGCCCTATTTTTGCATTGAAATCTCCCATAATTATCTTCAAGTGCTGCTTGCCGTTATTATTTAGATGACAAATTCCCTCATAAAATTCTTCAATTTCTTCTTCAGGATGACTTGTGGTGGGTGCATAAGTTTGAATAATCTGAGCCTGGTATCTTCTCGAGAGTTGGATAACGAGTCGTGCAGCTCTGTCAGAGGAACTTTCAACTTCTACAACTTTATCCTTCATGAAAGAAATACGGGATTACGCCATATAATACAAATTTTTGAAGATGACAATCCGATTTTTGGCGTAAATGTGACAAGGATGGTAAGTCAGATAATATCCAAAAACTTGAAAATTTCCACGCTGGTTTCTATTACCGTGACCGAATTTACCTACTGAAGTTTTATTCTGTTGCAGTTGCCCTATTTTTGTTTTCAAGTTTTCGGATATTATCTGACCGACCATCCTTGTCACATTTACGCCAAAAATCGGATTGTCATCTTCAAAAATTTATCCTTCAGTTTTATCATCACTTTTATCAGTTTGCATCATTCCTGTTCTTTTTTTTTTTTTTCCCTTTGAGACGATTCCATGTTGCTCGTCTCCTCTGTTTAGTTACATTAAAGCGATTCAGAAACCATCACGAGAAATTCCTTAGTGAATTAAAAAATAGTTGCCTTGGCTTATGCTTTGAGAAAAAAACCCTGTGCTGGCAGTGCATACTTTTTTTGCTTCACTTTGGGGTTTCAGTATTGGTGCCAGTTCTCATCACCTGCCTTTACTCATGCAAACAAGTCTTCACCACTTTTAAATACATGATAAAAACTGATGATTCTAATCCACTCAGTTTTTTTTTCATTTATGGGCTAAAAAATGTTTAGGTTACACTTTTTGCAGCCTTTAAATAAGTTTAGATAAGCTCAGCATTTGGTATTAAAAAATTCTTATGGTTCCATTGCTCAATGTCATCACTCTAGCAATCTGTACAACCATTACATGGCAAACTCCTTGACTGGTGCATTTCTCCTGTAATTACTTCAACTCGATGATCCTGATACAGATCATTTTCTGCAAGTTTGTTCGATGATCCTGATACAGATAATTTTCTCCAAGTTTGTTGCCTCATTTAAACAGTGCTGACCATCTCTTAAGCATAGTAAAATCTCATGCAGAATCTACATAGAGTGTAGCTATAGGATAGTGAATGCTGGCTGGCACTGTTCCTCCTTTTGACAAAAATTTAACCATTTTGTAGTGCTTTATATTTGCATTTTCTTACCATTATAGACTATACTCCACCAGTTTATCTGTTTTTAGAGGTGCCATAGAAATATATGATACTGACAAGCACTGTCAATATCTACATGTTAGTACATGATATTTTTGGGGTTTACTACCTATCAGGTAGTTTCGAGCACATCACTTAGACAAACTCACCGGCGTAAATAAAGAAAGATATCTGTAGCTCTTGCAGAGTTCAGTGGTTGAAGGCCATGACCGTGGTATTCGTGAGTACAACTGACAATGAAACACTAGCAGTCATCGTTCCACCACTCTCTCACAAAGTAAAAAAAAAAAAAAAGAAACATTGTCAACCCCAGATTGAATTAGACAAACTGCTGAATTTAAGTATATAAATAAATGCCAAAGATATTCATGTGAGGTCTGTTATACAGTTCTGATTTGCATATTTTTCTAGAGACAATGACCCTAAATTATATGTGAGTCACACATCCTAGGTGCAAACACAAACATAAAGAAATAAATTATGTAGATATTTCTTGTTTGAATTTGAAACAAAGAAATTTATAGACATATTTCAGACAGTTGTGCCTTTTTCTGCTCTTTACTTATCAGCAAACTTTATCATAATTCTTCATCGATGATGAACTTGACTCTACAGTGACATGACATGTAGTTATTTCTGACAAACTGTAGTCAAAATGGTGGGAAGTTAAACCAGCTATCAAAACTTTGGAATGTATTTTTCTAAGAAAAGGTAGTAGAACAAAACATTTTAAGGAACCCATGCATTCTGATCATCAAAGACTGACAATTTCAGATACAATATGTGGCACTCAGAGATAAGAGATTCTATTATATTGAATTCCTACAGATTCACAATTCATTACAGTATTGTTTTAACTGGTTGTCATTTAGTTCAAGTAATACGAGGGGAAGCTGAAAAGTTCTTGGCCTTTCATATAAGATATAATATTTCATATAAGAAGGTGGCATTACGAATCACTGCATGACTTCTACACTGCACAACAAATATTACTGAAGTCATATGGTGATAATAAAGTAGTCACATCTTGAAAAATTTTGTTTGATGTGGGTCTGCCTTCAATAGAGAATTTTACTCTTAAATTGTGCAAACATGTTTCAGTACACAAAAAATGGTCCTTTACGAAATGGCACATGAAAAACTGTCAGAATATTAAACAAGAAGAAATATAACAAGATTCAATGGGTTTTAAGACCTCTAATGGTGAATTCCATTTACAGAAGAATTCGCCTCATTTTTCTTGCACTTTACAAAAAGAACAAAATGTTTAATACATATTTCTTATTACATCCACAAATGAAAAAAAAAGAAAAGCCTCATTCTTTTTGTTTGAAAGCATAACAGGAAGTCATCCATTGTAATGAAGCTTTTCTGAAATAGTGACTGAGAAGTATGAGAAATTTAAAATGACAATTCATTCTTATAAGAAGCCTATGGCATCAATACTCCAATGAATGAATGACCTTGTAGCTCAGATGAATGGAAGCCAGGACATGGTGCACATTCATACTGGGCTATAATGCTAGAATACACATAGCTCAAAGAGTATAGCATAGCATTTGTTCTCTTGTGGAGATGAAAAATATGCTATCCATTTCTTACCTGGAATCCAAATCCAGACCTAACAGTATAAAGTTTCAGAAGTTTGCAGTCTACACTGCTCAATAGCTGAAAGACTAAGTTGAATATGTTTGATATAATGTTATACATGAATAATACTATTTCCTCATTTGCAAGTGAACAGAATGTAAGATTAAATATAAAGGTGGGGGGAGGGGTTGAACCACCACAAACAATTAGCAACTCCATCTGTCACAAGTTTAAACTGAAGCATCTGACTATATTTTACTCAATGCAGGAGCAAAAGTTGAAAAGTTGGTAGCTAATAGTTGTATCACAGCATTAATTTAAATTATAGGCATAATGTGATAATTCTGTATTTACAAAACCAAAATATCACACCCTTACACTCATACATACTTTATTTAAACGGCTTTCAAAGAGTTCAATCTTGTTCTCAAATCTTTTAGCCTTATCTTCATCTTTAGAAACATCCCCTGTCTTGCGTACCAGTAATAATTTCCGTTTGGCAACAGCAATCTACAAAGAAGAGCATTTTAAAGAGAAAATTTTTTTCTTTCCCCTTCTCATACTCTATTTTGAATGATTTCTTACACATACAGGAAACTGAAATATAGTATGGAACAATAACCAACTTTAATTAATGAATTGTATACACAGCACTCCTGTCTCTTTGAGTTTATCTTTAACCAGAATAGGATGGACTTCATCACCATTCACAAATATTTTTGTTAAGATTGCAAATCCTCCTACTGCTCATACATATTGTGCGTGTTGAAAACAGCTTCTGTGTTTTGTGTTGTAAATAATGTCTGTAAATACCAAGAAAACCTATTTAGAACTCTGAATCATGTTTCAAGTGAAAAACAACAACAACAGTGTAACTCAGGTATGCCTAATGTTCAAGAAGGTATATAACAAAATCACAACAAAAAGCTTTCAATTGTCAAACAATTTCAGAAGCAAAAAATAAAAGAATGGAGATGCTACCATATTAGAGGTGATCATGAATAAAATTAACAAGAGTGATTGATACCAATGATTAATTTATGATGTAATGAGCATGTTTTTTTTAAACCTGAAGATACTAAATTTAGTATCTCATCAGCATTTTATGATGCATGATGAATACAGGGAAATTACAAACTTTGGTAACAAATCTGATACAGTTTTACACCACATCCAGCTGAACTACAGATACAAATCTGCATATTAATGTGAACATTATATCCCCAAGTTTTTTCTATTATGACTATTTCCTGTGTAGGCCACAAGGTGGCAGTGCATCAGTCAAACATTCAAAATGCCTGATTTCAGTAGGGTAGAGAAGACACAGTACATGTTCTAGTTTAACAAAACAAAGCCAACGGCTGGAGTTCAGCTGCAATTCCTTCATTCTGCAATTGGATGCTGACATGGAGTCTGATATGATGTTTCAACAAGATGAACACCACCGCATTTCTTAAAGGATGTCTATCATAAAAAAAATGTGGCAGAACTCCAATTCTAGCCACTACCTTGGAAAATGGATGAGTCATGGGGGGAGGGGGAGGGCTATTTCACCATCTCCATGATCACTGTACTTAACACCTCTGGATCTCATTTCATGGTACTATGTTAGGAATACTGTCCACATGGCCCTGATATCTAACACCACTGCTGAGTTGAAAACCAGCATTTCAAAAGCTAAGTTGGAAGTGGATAAAACAATGCTGCTCACAGTCTGGCAGAAACTGGGTTATTGCAGGGATATATGCATTATTTTTAAGGAAGTCCATATTAAACTACATGTAAAAAAATATTACTTCCATATACAGTATTATATGTGCTTCAATCTCAGATATAAAGTTCAACATGAGCTGCAAATTTTCAAAGTCATTACCTAAGTTTGTAATTGCACTGTAGTTATCTAGCAAATGAAATGTTTCTAGATCTTTCTTTTAGTTTGATTTTGGGTACTTATCATGCTGAACACAGATACAAATCTTCACATCATCACAACTCCAAGTAGCAGAAAATGTGAGTATGTGTATTACAGAAATCAGCACATATTTGGTACCAGGGTGAGTCATAAGTTTGTAGCATTTTGGGGTACAATGTTCAGTCTGGTACGATACATTGACCACATTCAGCAAAATACAGTCCATCAGAGTCTATGGTCCTTCGCCAACGTTCAGCCAAAGATGCAATGCTGTTGGGATACCAGGCGACTGGCTTGGATGCAAAAAACTCAGTGATGCAATCTTTTACAGCTTCTAAGATATGAAACTGTCTGCCAGCCAAGAAGTGCACCATGGAATGAAACAAGTGAAAATCTGAAGGGGCAAGTTCCGGGCTATGGGCTGGGTGTGGTAGTATTTTGACACCATCCAAATCCTGAATTTTGTGGCGGACAGTCCTTGACCTATGACATGGGGCATTGTCAAATTGCAGGAGGACCTTCTTTTGGTTCACCATTGCAAGGTAGCGCTGGCGTAGAACGTTGTATATGTGTTGCAGCTGGTCGGCATACAGGTTCTCATCGACAGCCCGACCATGTTGGACAAGCTCCCAGTGGACAGGACCCTCGAAATTCCACCATACACACAACATTGTTTTCACTTTGAAACATCCTCTTTGAATCACTGCTTGAGCCTCATCCCCTGGCAGCAGTCCAGTTTCCAGTATCAGGATAACATAGGAAGACTCACTTCTCATTATTTGTTATGATTCTCTGCCAAAACCGGTAATCACATGGATTTTGCAGCAATTCTCGACACAGGGTGACATACTCCTCACCTTGCTTTGGGCTCAACGCATGGAGAACCATTCGCGGACATCTGGAGTGAAAACAGAGCTGGTGTAGGTGACGAACGACGGTGGTTTGTGATACATGAACCTCCTCTGCTAATCATCAGGTGCTGGTTCCTGGGTGCTGTTCAACAGCAAGACCCAGGACTTTGGTGTTGGTGGTTACTGGTCTCCCACACCTCGATTTGTCAACAAGCTCTGTGCCTCCGGTCCGAAAGTGTTGGAACCTTTTTTTTGCTGTTGCAGGGTGCATTGTCCCCTCACCTTCTACACTACAAATTTTCTTTGCGACAGCTGTCGCATTCAACCTTCCTTTCCAACAATGGCATAGAAGCACACGAACAAGTTTTTCCTCCGACGTTTTTATCTTGTATGAGCGGCACACACATTTTGGGCCCGGCGCATACCTACCCGTATGAGCAGCGGAGCACTTCATCCAATCAGGTGTGGGACACATTCCATATTACTGCGCAAGTCCCACCTGTTCGGCGGAGCTTCTCCATCTGTACCATAAAATGCTACAACTTATGACTCACTCTGGTATGTAACAAAAGTCTGGTAGGAGAAGGTATTTCATCTGATCATGAATAAAAAGGGTGCAGACACTAAATAGTAACTACAGTGCCAAATGTATTGTATAAAACTTATGAGGTGCAGTGTTCAAAGTGACTCTTCACAATGAGCTCATCAGTGTCAGGCTTTATTAACTGCAATAAAAACTTCTTAAATAATATCAGCTATCTATGCAATAATGGCATCTTTTAGATCTTGAACTGAGTGAAGGATATTCTGAAAAATCCAAGATTTTAGATGTAGCTATAGAAAGAAATTTAAGTGTCATATTAAAGTAGGTGAGGTGGAAGATATTCTGAGAAATCCATTATTTTAGATGCGCCTATAGAAAGAAATTTAATAGTGTCATATTAGGTGAGTGAGGCAGCCATTCCATACGATCTGTCCTTTCGATCCATTTCCTAGAAAAGTGATGATCTAGCCTCTGTTGAACACTTATGGTGGAATAATGAGCAGGTGCCCCATCCTGTTCAGTAACAGTGCTAGAAAGACAGAAAAAAAGAAAACCTTCAAAATAGCAGGAAACAGCACTTTCTAAGACATCCTAATAAATCCTCAAATTCACATTTGCATCAACGTAGTATGACAAAATGGTTTTTATACACATGAACACCATACCACATTGCAACTCATAGATCTTGAAGAACTTTTTCATGTGCCCAGTAGTGATAATCATCAGACCAATACTAAATATGCCCAAACAGCTGAAAAAGTACATCATTTTGGAAGGTGATCCCTTTACCTGTGAAGTCTTTATGATGCACTCATAATGGCCAGTGCGACATGAAGGCAGAGGGTGCTAAGAATCACCGGAGGACCGGACTAGGCTGCCATCCGATGCTGACCTTGGGTATGTATAATGGATGCTCCCTATCTTCTGATTCAAGGCTTTTGAATTGGAAGAGGAACTACAAAGGATCAAGTGGGACATCATCGGGCTAAGTGAGGTAAGGAGAAAAGGAGAAGATCTCATTGAACTGAAAAGCGGACATCTCTTCTATTATCGTGGGACAGATACTGGCAGAACTAGTGGTGTTGGATTTATAATAAAAAAGAAACTGAAGGATAAAGTTGTAGAAGTTAAAAGTTCCTCTGACAGAGCTGCACGACTTGTTATCCAACTCTCGAAAAGATACAAGGCTCAGATTATTCAAATTTATGCACCCACCACAAGTCATCCTGAAGAAGAAATTGAAGAATTTTATGAGGAAATTCGTCATCTAAATAATAAAGGTAAGCAGCACGTAAAGATAATCATGGGAGATTTCAATGCAAAAATAGGGCAATGGCAACAGAATAAAACTTCAGTAGGTAAATTCGGTCATAGCAATAGAAACCAGCGGGGAAATATGCTCATAGAGTTTGAAGAAGCAGAAGGGTTTTTCATCATGAACTCCTTTTTCAAGAAAAAGCCACACAGGAAATGGACATGGAGACATCCAAATGGGATGATAAGTGAAATTGATTTTATTATGTGTAACAAAAAATTCGTCATAGAAGACTGCAGTGTGCTAAACAAGTTCAACACAGGTAGTGACCATAGATTGGTGAGATGTAAGATGCACCTCAACCCTAAACTCGAATGTGGCAAGCTCATAAGACAAACAAAATGTATTGACATAACCAACCATAAAAAGCACCATAATACCTTCAAGTTGGAACTGAAGAACAGATTCTCTGCTTTAGAAGGCCTAACATCGGAAGAAGTGGATATTTCTGAAATTAACAGAAAAGTAACCAAAGCTCTTATGGAAACAGCAACAAAATTAGATGGGTCTAAGAACAAGTTGCATGTGAACAAATTATCAGAAAAAACCAAAATGTTGATGCAAAAAAGAAGAGAGATGAGGACAACGAAAGAAGATGTGACTTCCAAAGTGGAATATATTGAGCTATGCAAGACAGTACGAAAAAGTATCACTGAAGATGTAAGGAAATTCAACTGTGAACTAGTGAGGAAAGCAATTGGAAACAACCAAAGCCTAAAGATAGCAAAGGGACATCTCAGTAAGGGAAAACAGATTATGGCACTGAGAAAAGAAGATGGTTCTGTAACAAGAAATAGAGGCGAAATTTTGACAAGAGTGAAAGATTTCTGCTCCAAATTATATGAAAGGGATGATACGTGTACTCCAGACATCATGAAAGGTACCAGTACCAGAGTTCTTCAAGTCCTTCCAGCATAATGTTGCACATGCAATCAAGAACATGAAGCGGGGAAAAGCTCCAGGAGAAGATGGAATTACTGTAGAAATCATACAAGAAGCAAGTGGAGAAATTGAAACAGTACTCGCCCAAATTTTCACTCGATGCCTTAATGAAGGGAAGATTCCTGAGGATTGGAACAATGCTACAATGATCCTGCTACATAAAAAAGTGACATTGAGGATCTCAGGAACTACAGACCTATCAGCCTCCTATCAGTGGTTTATAAAATTTTTACTAAAGTTCTTTCACACCACTTGAAGGTAACACTGGACATGGCTCAACTGAGAGAACAAGCTGGGTTCAGGAGTGGCTACAGCACTATAGATCATATCCACGTACTGAGAGAACTAATTGAAAGAGCGAGAGAATATGAAATTCCATTGTGCATGGTATTTATCGATTATGAAAAGGCCTTTGATTCGGTGAAACCATCAGCAGTTACAATGGCTTTCAAATCCTGCGGTGTTGAAGATGCATACATTAATATTATTAATAACATCTATGAAAATGCAAGTGCAAAGATTCGGCTGTTTAAAAATACAACACACATAAAAATTGGAAAGGGAGTGAGACAAGGTGACACCATATCTCCCAAGCTCTTTAATGCCACATTGGAAAATGTCTTTCAATCACTGAACTGGGAAAACAAAGGGATAAAGATAAATGGAGATTATCTAACCCACCTTCATTTTGCTGATGACGTAGTCATTTTTGCAACTACCCCATCAGAGCTGCAGAGTATGATCCAGGAACTTGCTGACAAGAGTAAAGAAGTGGGATTAAAAATGAACTTTCAGAAGACAAAAGTGATGTACAATGCTTTTACAAGAAATGAAGATTTATCGATTGATGGAGAAAAGCTGGAGATAACAGATACGTACGTTTATCTTGGACATCAGATATCAAGTGAGGGTCACATTGATGAAGAAATTAATCGGTGTATAAAACTTGCCTGGAGAGCTTTTGGGAGAAACAGCATAATTTTCAAGAGCAATATGCCATTATGTCTTAAAAGAAAAGTGTTTGATCAATGCGTCCTTCCAGTGCTTACGTATGGTGCAGAGATGTGAACCTTAACTAAAAGAGACACACAAAGGCTGCAGACAACTCAAAAAAGCATGGAGAGGTGCATGCTTGGTGTAACCAGGAGAGATAAGAAGAGGAACTTGTAGAACCGAAAAATGACAAGAGTGGAAAACATCATGATCAGAGTTAAATCCCTGAAATGGCAATGGGCTGAACATACTGCCAAAAGAACAGACCATTGATAGACAGCCAAAATTTTAGATTGGATTGCAAGGGACAGGAAAAGATCCAGAAGAAGACCACATGAGAGATGGGTGGATGAAATTCGAAAGTATGCGGAGTAACATGGAGGAGACTGGCACAAGACAGACCGTTGTGGAAGAAACTTGGGGAGACCTTCGTCCAGCAGTGGATTGATAATGGTTGACAATGATGATGATGATTATACTGTAGTCATAATCAGCAGAGTTTTCATTTTGTTTCAGGTTTTAATGATCACCATGAGCAATTGGTAGGGCTATAAGCAGTTTTTCATATTTAATTTATACCCACTGGTTCTAGGGAAGGGATGGATGAACGCACCACCCCTGCCTCATCTGTGGGATCGAACCTAGGTACAACTCAGATGAATGGTTAGAAGCTAGATCCTCAGACCACTCTGCAACCAGAATGGCTTTGCAGAGTTGTATTTTTATGCAAAATGAATCTCGTATAAACGATATTTATTGTTTTAAAAGTGCAATGAACAGATTTGTGACTGATTTGACCATTCTTTGCTAGCTTCAGTATTGACATCCAGGGATTCACCTTTATGGCAACAAGACATGTTATGCTAGTAATCCCAACTGCTGAAGAAACAGAGTGACCCATTTGTTAAGAATTATTTACACTTCCTTTTCTTTAAAGTGGGTTACTTTTGAAGTTGCTGACATCTGTTTACATTTCCTAAACTGCTTTTTGCAGCAAATTTATTTGGATATGAGTATCTTTTGAATGATAATGCAGACACTGCACTGGGCTGTTAGAATGAATGCAACAGCTGCAAGCACTAGACCTTATACATAAGTTGAAAGGCTTTTAAAGCACTTGATTTGACCAAGCATTGGGTGAGACCTAATATGCAATAAGTACAATAGAAGTTAATACAAATCTACCATTGCTATGCAAAATAATGTGCATTAGCTTCTGTTGTATTATCATCAAGCAATTACATGGAGATACATTGGCACAAGTTATCTTTCCAGCATTTGCATCTTTAAAATGGAGAAACAATTACAGGTTTTCATAGTGAGATCATTGCTTTTCTAATGCATTTGCCTTTGAAATGTGATTAAGTCTGCAAATCAGTTTCAAAATATAGTTGTTTTATAGTAGTTGTTTTTTTCCAAATATTTGCATCAAGTACAAGAACCACAAATGGATTCTGTGAAAGAGACATTGTTGCTCCCAAAAATGACAGCATGTGAAACATCAAACTATAATTTCAAAATCAGTTTCCTGGAGACTATAATCTACAAAATTATCAATACTGTAGTTAAAAACAACCACAATCCAACTGAGTTTCTCAATTATTTAGGGCTATGCTGATTTCAACAAAACCCTAATTTTAGCAACAGGAGTTCTCATAATGTCTTGATCAACCAGAAATATGCACTGCACAAAACTATACATTTGAAATTTGATGCCTTACATTGTATAAGCCAGCATATTTATAGGTTGGCCCAAAAGAGCAGATGTCTTCATTCTATGTGTTTCCTGTTAATTTGACAGGTATGTCTTTTAAAAATAGATGTCTTCATACTTCAGTTAAGCTGGCATTTTTCATGTCATTAAACAAGGTCATTGATCAGTCCTTGTTCTTTGCATGGAGAGTTTTATGTCACATGCTTATGCATTGCAACTACTGAAAATCTTTACATTCTGGCTCTAAGTGCCAAAGTAAAAGGATATTGTATGCAAAGATGCTTTGCAATCAAAATGTTACATAAAAAAATAAAATCCTAAATCGGAATATTTTTTTTGTCTGAATTTTAAATTTATGCAAGGCAATGCCAAGCCTTCTTGCTAGTTGTGAATGGTTTTAAAATGTGTACAACCTTATCATTAATAAAAAAAAATGCAGAAATTTTACAAACCTAAGGAAATGAAGCCATGTTGTAAAAGAAATATATACATACACACTCAAAATGTTTGACAAAAAAACAAAACACACATACTTGCAAGTAAATTCTGTTGCACTGAAAAAGGAATACAGAATAAATTACAAAACATGAAGGAAATACACTATAAATTTCACTAAATTATGAATTTTACTCAGGAATAAAGGAAATTACTTATTCCTGAGTAAAAACCATAATTAGTGAAATTATAGTATAAAATGAAGGAGATAGCAAAAAATATGAGCAAAGCAAATGAAATATATACATATATATATATATTTAGCACAGAGAGAATTCTGATGAAAATCCAAAATAAATTTTGCATTTAATCAGAGCAAGTATCTACACAAAAATTTAGTTATTTTCTTAAACACGAATTGATCACATTCAAATTCTTGACTTTTCAAGTATTACCTGATTAGTGAGCTCTTTTATGGTGATCCTTGCTCTTTCAATTTCTGCACGATAGGATTCCTGTTTCTCCAGAAGATTTTTTATGTGAACACTACACTTTTTATCTTGTATCATTAAGCCTTCTGCTTGAAGAAGGTTCAAGTTTTTCAACATCTCTGATTTTTCTCTTTCTAAGATCATTTTAGTCTGACTGTAAAAGTAATAATGACAGACACTTATACTTATTTCATCAAACAGTTTCATTAAGACACTTTGTGCAATTTGTAACATCCGAAATCAAGAATGACTGAACAATTAATATTAAATGAGAAAAAATTTTCATGGAAATTTCAAAAATTAATATCGTATTATTTAATGTTTAAATCTAATTTTTTTTTAGATTATATTCCAATCCTCTACACAAGAAAACTTCTGCAAGAGAAATTTGTTTGGGGTTGGGTGTAACTTCGATCAGTGATAGTCATTATCTCCTCCATGTACCATAATGCAAAGCATTCCACTGACTTTAACTCCAAAATGTGAAGTTACACTTGATTTATGACATACACTATTGGGTGAACTTAATACGTATTTAATATCACCTAAGCCTTCTGCTACAAAAAGGCAGAGATTTCTTTTGATCATAGATTTCTCTCTAAGCATGCTGATCTGATTAAAAAGTAAGAAATAGAATATTTACATGCAATGTTTTCGACATTGGGAAATTTCATTTACATTTATGAATGTTTCTATCTTTTTTTTTTTTTTTTTTTTTAATCTATTGGAGGTTTAATGACCACCGTGAGCAACTCAATGGGCTATAAGCAGTTGCCCGTCCCTAATTTAGGGTCACTGGTTCCAGGGAAGGGAGAGAGCCAGTGCCGTAAGACAAACACAACATCCATGCCTCACCGGGATTCGAACCCAGACCCCTTTCGGACGAATGATCAGAGGCCATCGCTTAGACCACTGCGCCACCGGGGCAGCATTGTTTCAATCAAACAGGATTATATAGTTATACAACAACCATGACAAGCCAAGGATTAATAAAAACAAGTATAAAATTGGTAATAATTGATGACATCACTTTTCCTAGACTTAATGAGCTACAAATATCTTAAAATTATGAGTTTTTACTACGGAATAAAAGCATATTTATAAGTCAAAATTTTGGGTAGTATGTATTGGTTAGATGGACACAAAATTCATCATCATATTCTGTATCTCATGTAAAAACTTATTATCTGCATTACATTAACTGGGTTGTAGACTATGTTCATGCTAAGATGTTTAAATGGCAAGGTTATTAATACTTCAATAAAATTTCTTACCTTGTTGAGGTGAATTCCTTTATATCGTTCGTACTAGTCATTTCAAGAATTCAAGCAATGCAAGTTCGCTTTTACATCACCGGTTGATAAAGTTTGTCACACTATTTCAGCAGATGGGCTTATCAAACTCTTCCAGCGATACATATGGTAGCCAAGTGATAAATTTAGTAATATAATTCAACATTGAGATTGACTCATGCAAGTGAGTGGGTCTAAATTTCATGCAAACAAATGGCAAGATAATTGTCTATGAAGTATTAATAACCTTGCCATTTGAACATCTTAGCATGAACATAGTCTACAGACCAGTTAATGTAATGCAGATAATAAGTTTTTACGTGATATACAGAATGTGATGATGAATTTTACATTCATCTAACCAATACTTATAAGCTTCCATGCAACTTAAACAACAAAATTACTATTTGGTTATCGTTGTCTGAATCACGTGTATTTTGGGTAGTGGTCCTATTCTTCCTCAGGACTACAGCTATAGTAGGTAGTCCTGAGGAAGAATAGGGTACTACATTCACGAGGTAAATTCTAACCTTTCAAATAATTTAATGTTGTACCTTTTCTTCTCTCTATTTAAAGTCCTTCTGCCAATTTTGAAAAAGTGCTGTTGATGTGTCAGAACTACTACAGTGTCTGTCCCAAAGCACTTTATGTCCTGTATTTTGTACATGTCTGTCCAAACCTGTTTGTTTTTGTATATAGTGTGAAAGAAATATTCTTATAATACATGGAAATTATGTCATGATAATTAACACAGAAATCAGACATATCTGAATTGACTGTATTTTTACTGTTCTCATGTAATATCAATCACTCAGAAAACTTGAAAATTTCATCGCCCTGGAGGGGGAATGAACCTGCATCTCCCGATTGCTGTTTGAAGGAAATTTACTGATACGAACCCACATCTCTCGAACGGTAATCAGAAGATGCGAGTTTGTTTCCTGCTCCAGGGCGATGAAATTTTCAAGTTTTCTGAGTGATTGATATTATATGAGAACAGTAATAATAGTCAATTCAGATATGTCTGACTGCTGCATTAATTATCATGTTTTTTTGTTTTTGTTTTTTTGTCAAATTTTTAATTACAACTTTATGTTCTGCCAATCTGGTTTTAAGTTGTCTGCCTATCTTTCCCATATTGCTGAGATCATACTCACATTTTATGTTGTAGACCCACCTTCCTGTAAAAAGATGTTTTCTTTTTTTACTTTAATTTTGGAAGGTAGTTACTAATTTTATTTTGCAATCCTGGGGGCACTCTGACCAGAAACTTCTCACTAATCCACTGAAGTTTTTCAAACAGTTCTTTATGGTAATTTTTCTACCTAATTGAAATTTAATTTTTGACTTCTGATTCTTTTCTTTTTTTGCTAAGGATTTTGGTGACTGGTTGAGAAGGGTAGTTATTTTCTTCCAAAACTTTTGTTAATGCAGACAGCTTAAAACCAGATTGGCAAAACATAAAGCTGTAATTAAAAATATGAAAAACAAAACAGGTTTGTATAGACATGTACAAAATGCAGGATATAAAATATTTTGGGACACTGTAGAAGTATAAAATGTTTCTATCAAAATAAGATGATATAGTTATACAACAAACAGAACATGACAAGCATGGATAAGTACTTAAAATCAATCAGCATCAACTTCATTTTAATTGCAAAAATAAGTAGAAAGCATTAAATACTCCCTTTTCATTGCAAACACCAGTAGGAAGCATTAAAATTTTAAAGACAGATGGCAATTATATCAATGATTATTCTGATAAAAACATAATGATCTAACATTCTTTCATGTTCTAGAACTATTTGATAAAGGATTAGAATATAACACAAAAATCAAAAAGTACATAAAACCTTGGTATCTGAAAACCAAATTAAAATTTAATTTTATCTTTACACACACGTTACATACAACCAGAAATAATTTCATACTTTTCCAGACCATTCAAACAAGAATGGGGTTTGAATGGCTGCTATATTAAATGAGACTTTAAAAAACCCATATTTATACCAAAATTATAGATGCAAATAAATTACTGGGCCAACTACTTCATGTTTCTCAAAAGTTATCTGTTGTACACATTACAAGCTTTCTTTTGGAGGACATGAATTTCCATATGAACTAAAATTCTGAGAGCCATGTCCATGATGATGCCACTAGAGACTCATATAATAAAAAAAGTTTTGAAGAAAATGACTTTTATACTCAATTTTTTAATGTTCTGTCACATCTATATTCATACAAAAACCTGGCAACAGAGATATCATTCCTGCAGACAACAGACGCTGTGTCCAACAAAGCAACATCCGTCAGGTGTTAGCTCCAAGTCTGTGCTTAGATGAAAATGTTATTAGCTCAGTAAAAAGTGTAATGCAATGAATCAGAGAGGTTAATTAATTTTACAAGAAATGGAAAAACATGTGGATGTAAAGAACTATCAGTTGAAGCTGCAAAACTACTGGATAATAAAAATATTGATAAAATCGTCCAGTTGTATACCGAAATTTATGAGAAAGATAAACTACCACAAGAATGGTTGAACCCAACTTGCATCACAATATCAAAGAAATTGTGTCAAGACTTGTTATGATTTTAGACTGATTTGCCTAATGAGTGAGACCCTCAAAATGTTTTTTAAGATTATTCAGAGCAGAGTTTATAAAAAATACAGAAATCTTAGTAGTGAAACTCAATCAAGTTTTAGAAATAGTTTGGGAACAAAGAAGCAGTATTTTTCTTATAGATTTTGGCACAAAGATGCAGAGAACAACAAATTGATCTTTATCTTTATTGATTTTGAGAATGCCTCTGATAAGATCCAAAACAACAAGCTTGTAAACATTTGAGAACAAATAGGCCTGGATGACAAGGATATAAAGGGTTGTTAGAAATCTTTAATGGTTATAAACTGCATCAGTCTTAAAAGATCATGACCAATAATGTCAGAATTCAAAAAGGAGTAAGAGAGGGCCTGTGTTTTGCCTCCACTTCTGTCCAACATCTATTTAAAAGTTTTATTTCTGAAAGCCTTAGGTGGAAGGAATGAAGGAATATTCATAAACCTTCAGTAATCAAATTCTTGCATTATGCTGATGATGCAGCCTTAATTGCAACAAATATACAAGACCGCCAGTTTGTCCTTGAACATGTCTACAAAGAAAGTATAGAAATATGTTGAATCAATTATCCCATAATATCAGCTGATTCAGAGTTGTATAAAAATGAAATGTGTCTGCATACATAATCATTGAAACAGAAAACTTGCTGTAAACCTGTGAAGAGCAAACCACAATAACAACAGAATAAAATAATTTAAAGACAAATTAATAAAACAATAAATAATTATTAGAACATTACTGATTCCAGTGAGGACAAAATAAGTACATTACAATTGAATGTGCAGCAATGTGTGTGAAATGGATCTTTATGGCAAAATATTAAAATATTGGACTATGAGCCTCATAAAAACAAGAGACTAATTAAAAAAAATGTTTATATCTAGGAAAACAGTTCCATTAATGAAACTTCAAAAATTATACATAGTATTTCCACAAACTTAATTCAAAAATAGTAGACTTATAAAATACACAAGGAAAAATATTTTAATTTAATAACAGGCAATTGCAAGAGGAACCTGGCAATAAAATTTAAATTCTTTTTGTGTAAATGGAACTTTTGATACCGTTCCTATACACTGAGAATAAGCCTTGATAAAATCTATCTGGAGGCCAGAAACATGTCTAGAAACAAAAGAACTTAGAACATGTGAAAAATAATTAAACATTCTTAAAGTTTAAATAGAATTAAATATATTTATCTGAGTAAAGCTTTGAGTAAGTGTTTTAATTGCTGCAAATAACATTTTATTTTTTTTAATCTACAAGCAAAAACTATTTGCAAAATCTGCTAATAATTTGGAAAATTTCTGCAAACAGCATACATGCACACGTCTACATTCTGCTACGCTGAGTTGATCCAATATTAAATGGAAAGAAAACTGAACACATGTAGACAAATTCAAATACCTTGGATGCTGGTTAAATGAAAGTGCTCACTGTGATACGGAAATAAGATCAAGAATTGAGTTGTAGAGACTCCTTCATAAAAGTAAGGTCAGTTCTGTGCAACAATGACTTAAGTACTGAAAATAGTGCAGGTGATGAACTGCTATGTGTGGCTGATTCTGTTGCATGGAGATGAGACTTGGACATTAAAACCAAACACACACACAAAAAAAGAGAAAACAACAACAAAAACAAAAAACAGGAGCCTTTAAGATGTGGATTTTCAGAAGGGTGTCGAAGGTTACCATAGACAGTAAAAATAAAGAATGAAGAAATACTGAGAAGGATAAATAAAAATCATGAGTTGCTATTGACAAATAAGCAGAAAATCTTATTTGGGGCATCCAATGCAAAGTGGACTGATAAATTTAACATTCTCCAATTATTTTTTCAATTTACTTCCGATATTGGAGGTTAATTATTTAACGTGCATTAATGCATTTGCATTTTTGAACTTCACTTTTAGTTGGTAAAGTTCGATGAACACTTACCGCACGTGGGGCTTGGCTTTCAATCCATATTTCCGTTACGTGGATGCGGCACGGGATTTTTCATTTGGCCACGGGTCTGCTTCTTCTTTTTTTTTTTTTCTCCGTTGGAATTTATTTTGTCTTATCACCAAATGAGTTTTTCCTTTGCTGCATCCTCATTTACTTCAATGTTTATTCATACCCGAGTACTTTCGGTACTACTACTATACCGTCTTCGAGGGGACATTTTGCTCCAACTAGCACGGACCGTGTCAGCTGGGCATTTCGGTGGTTCTCGCGGGCTGCTTCTGTCATCTGCTATCGCTTCTTCTTGGGCGTTGTGGCGCCATCTCTTGTTGGTCAGTGATCTCCTTTTTCGAACTTTTTCTTTTTTTTGCTCAATTTTAATTAAATTTCTCCAGCTGTTTCTCAAATTATTAGGGTCATTGTGGTTGCAAACTTTTGTCCTATTTTTTCAATCATTACCGACTCTGCTATTCTGAGGTGTTTTTCGGATTTACAGCTTTTAATGATTTTTATATTTTCGAATTTTGGATATTTTTGGTTATCCAGACAGTATTGAATCAGTGCTGTTTTTCTTCTTTTTTCTGCCAGTTTTTATGTGTTGTTTTAATCTGTGTTTAAGCTTATTTTTGGTACTTCCTATATAAGCCATTGGAGGATTTTCAGTAATAGGAATTGAATAAATACCTGCTTTTTCTAACATTCTTATTTTATCATTATTTTTTGTTACTATATTTTTGATGGTATTTACTTTTCCTCCAATTTGAATGTTATGCTTTTTACAAATATTATTAATTTCATTGGTAGTGCCTTTAATGTAAGGAAAACCATTTAAATATTTGATTTCTTTTTTAATTACTACAGCATTATTTTTTTTTATTTTCTTTATTACTTCTGTGTCCCATTTTTTTATTAAATGGTTAGGATAACCAAAGCTGCTTGCAATTTTTTTTATGAATTTGATTTCTTCATTGATAGTTCATCAATGAAGAAATCAAATTCATAAAAAAAAAAAAAATAAAAAAAATTGCAAGCAGCTTTGGTTATCCTAACCATTTAATAAAAAAATGGGACACAGAAGTAATAAAGAAAATAAAAAAATAATGCTGTAGTAATTAAAAAAGAAATCAAATATTTAAATGGTTTTCCTTACATTAAAGGCACTACCAATGAAATTAATAATATTTGTAAAAAGCATAACATTCAAATTGGAGGAAAAGTAAATACCATCAAAAATATAGTAACAAAAAATAATGATAAAATAAGAATGTTAGAAAAAGCAGGTATTTATTCAATTCCTATTACTGAAAATCCTCCAATGGCTTATATAGGAAGTACCAAAAATAAGCTTAAACACAGATTAAAACAACACATAAAAAACTGGCAGAAAAAAGAAGAAAAAACAGCACTGATTCAATACTGTCTGGATAACCAAAAATATCCAAAATTCGAAAATATAAAAATCATTAAAAGCTGTAAATCCGAAAAACACCTCAGAATAGCAGAGTCGGTAATGATTGAAAAAATAGGACAAAAGTTTGCAACCACAATGACCCTAATAATTTGAGAAACAGCTGGAGAAATTTAATTAAAATTGAGCAAAAAAAAGAAAAAGTTCGAAAAAGGAGATCACTGACCAACAAGAGATGGCGCCACAACGCCCAAGAAGAAGCGATAGCAGATGACAGAAGCAGCCCGCGAGAACCACCGAAATGCCCAGCTGACACGGTCCGTGCTAGTTGGAGCAAAATGTCCCCTCGAAGACGGTATAGTAGTAGTACCGAAAGTACTCGGGTATGAATAAATATTGAAGTAAATGAGGATGCAGCAAAGGAAAAACTCATTTGGTGATAAGACAAAATAAATTCCAACGGAGAAAAAAAAAAAAGAAGAAGCAGACCCGTGGCCAAATGAAAAAATCCCGTGCCGCATCCACGTAACGGAAATATGGATTGAAAGCCAAGCCCCACGTGCGGTAAGTGTTCATCGAACTTTACCAACTAAAAGTGAAGTTCAAAAATGCAAATTCTCCAATTAGTTTTAGAAGAAAGGATCAATAGAAAAAGGGAATACCTAGGAGAAGAAGAACATTCTGCCTGAAATGGTAAAACTACAGTAGTAGTCTGATTTATCAGCCTAGAAACAAAAAATAATCCTTTCCAAGCTTTCACACATCTACCAGATGGTTTTTTCAAGGAAGATAGACAGAAAACCACAATCTGAATAATAGAATGCTTCAACAATTTGAATATGGTGACTTGGCTATACAATAAGCACATAGATGCAAATGTAATTCCGTTCAAAGATACAAAATGCCCCATTGGTGGCAAACGGTATCTAATAAGGAAAAAGACGTTATTTGAAGAACTGGTACCAAATTTGTGCCACCTCTAGAGAGACACTATCATTGCAAGCTACACTTTTGGTAATGATTTCTAAAGTTTCCTGAATGGCTGTAGATTTAGGGGTAGAATAGGAAACTAATTTCTTTATATCATCCAACATAGGAGCAGAAGGCCTTCTCGGCAAAGGGCAATGGCTACTTTACCATCCTTTGTGTCTCTTTTATGCTTGCTAATTCCAATTCTAAACAAACCCTTGGTCATTCCGATGTAGTATTATTTGGATCCATCAAGATATTGTAGAGGGACATAATAAATGCCTGCCTTGTTGGAAAGAGCAGACTTGTCAATGTTTCTCTTAAGCATGCATATTAAGATGCAACAGACCTTATGCCAACACTAAATTAATTTTCTTGAGTTGATACGAAAGACTTGGTATAAGGAATTGAACCCAGGTAGCGTAGCTGCGGCAAAGAAAGATTAGCAGGACTTGAAAAATGTCTGAAAAGTTACATGCCCAGCTGGGCATGTGCAGAAATTACTTACCTGCCCAGATAGTAAAAGTTGGATGCCCAGGAAAATTTATCCTTTAAGATAACGATTCAGAACCTTCAGTTTTTTAAGTTAAAAAATATGAACTTTACAAATTTTTGAAGATGACAATCCATTTTTTGGTGTAAACATGACAAGGATGGTAAGTCTGATAATATCTGAATACTTGAAAATTTCATCGTCCTAGAGCGGGAATCATACCCGCTCCTCTGGGCAATCACGGGATAGGATTCTTAACCTCCAGATTCGCTAAACATGAATGCCGGTTGCTTCGACTAGCGAATCCTGTGATGGTTATATTCAAATTAATCAGAAACTTGAGACTTGGCTGCTCTGGGTGATGTAGTGGTTAGCATACCCGGGCGCTATCTGGGAGATGCGGGTTCGATTCCCGCTCCTGGACAACAACATTTTAAAGTTTTCGGATATTATCTGACTTACCACCCTTATCATGTTTACACCCAAAAAAACGAATTGTCATCTTCAAAAGTTTGTATTGTATGGTGTAATCCTGTATTCCATTCATGAAATATGAACTTTTTTTACATGTTTTGTATATCTGTTTTAAAGGACTGTATTCAAAATGTTCAACAGACAAAAGCATGTATCTCAAGTTTCAAGATGCTGATGCTAAAACTGGTATGATGATGAAACACTGTTTGAGAAATTCAGTGATTCTATCATGTTCCTATCATTGAAGTTTTCGCCCTTTGTTACTAAACACCGGAGGCTAGTTCCATCAGAGGCATGCATCCCGTTGCAGACTAATAACATTTGGTTCCAATATATGGATGTCTTTTTCCTTATAGTAGAAAATTCTGTTCCAAACTTTTTTTATTTTTAAATTTAGTTGTCCAGATCAGGCAACTAGATTTTTTTTACCTGCACAGACCAATAATTTACATGTCCCAGGCATCTCGGGCATGGTATTTCTCAAGCCCTGATTAGAATGCTTGGTTTCGGCTTTTCCAAGCATTCTAATCTATCTATTGAAATTGTTGAAGTGATAGAAATGATTGCAGTTATAAAAAAATAGAAATCACAAAGAACTAGACGAAACCCGTCAGATTCGATGGTAAGTTTTTTTGTTTTTTGTTTTTTCTTATTTTAGATAATAAACTCATATGAAACAACAAATGTAAACTTTATTTGATTGCCAAATTCATTCAACCACTTCAGTAAAGACAATAGTCCAGGTTCGTTATTTTTTTTTTTTTTTTTTTTTTTTTTTTTTGTGACTGAAGATTTAACAACTACCGTGAGCAACTCAAGGGGCTATAAACCAGTAGCCCGTCCCTAATTTAGGGTCACTGGTTCCAGGGAAGGGAGAGAGCCAGTGGCATAAGACAAACACAACATCCATGCCCCACTAGGATTCGCACCCGGTAGACGAAACCCGTCGGAATCGATAATTAGTTTTTTAGCAGTCGCCCGTCCCTAATTTCGGGCCACTGGTTCCAGGGAAGGGAGAGAGCCAGTGGCGTAAGACAAACACAACATCCATGCCTCACCGGGATTCGAACCTGGACCCTTCACGAAAGAATGATTATAAGCCAACGCTTGGGCTATAAGCAGTCGCCCGTCCCTAATTTAGGGTCACTGGTTTCAGGGAAGGGAGAAAATAATTAATAATTATAATTTAATATTATTTATTATATTTAGATGATTATTATATATTATTAAATTATAATCATACAATAATAATATAATCTATTATCATCATCATCATCATTGTCAACCATTATCAATCCACTGCTGGACGAAGGTCTCCCCAAGTTTCCTCCACAACGGTCTGTCTTGTGCTAGTCTCCTCCATGTCACTCCCGCATACTTTCGAATTTCATCCACCCATCTTCCATGTGGTCTTCTTCTGGGTCTTTTCCTGTCCCTTGGAATCCAATCTAAAATTTCGGCTGTCCATCGATGGTCTGTCCTTCTGGCAGTATGTCCAGCCCATTGCCATTTCAGGCATTTAACTCTGATCATGATGTCCTCCACTCTTGTCATTTTTCGGATCCACGAGTTCCTCTTCTTATCTCTCCTGGTTACACCAAGCATGCACCTCTCCATGCTGTTTCGAGTTGTCTGTAGCCTTTGTACGTCTCTTTTAGTTAAGGTCTATGTCTCTGCACCATATGTAAGCACTGGAAGGATGCATTGATTAAACACTTTTCTTTTAAGACATAATGGCATATTGCTCTTGAAAATTATGCTGTTTCTTCCAAAAGCTCTCCAGGCAAGTTTTGTACGCCGATTAATTTCTTCATCAATGTGACCCTCACTTGATATCTGCTGTCCAAGATAAACGTACGTGTCTGTTATCTCCAGCTTTTCTCAATCAATCGATAAATCTTCATTTCTTGTAAAAGCTTTGAACATCAATTTTGTCTTCTGAAAGTTCATTTTTAATCCCACTTCTTTACTCTTGTCAGCAAGTTCCTGGATCATACTCTGCAGCTCTGATGGGGTAGTTGCAAAAATGACTACGTCATCAGCAAAACGAAGGTGGGTTAGATAATCTCCATTAATCTTTATCCCTTTGTTTTCCCAGTTCAGTGATTGAAAGACATTTTCCAATGGGGCATTAAAGAGCTTGGGAGATATGGTGTCACCTTGTCTCACTCCTTTTCCAATTTTTATTCCCAGTACTTATATATATATAAGTACTCCTTATATATATATAAGTACTCGCCCAAATTTTCACTCGATGCCTTAATGAAGGGAAGATTCCTGAGGATTGGAACAATGCTACAATGATCCTGCTACATAAAAAAGGTGACATTGAGAATCTCAGGAACTACAGACCTATCAGCCTCCTATCAGTGGTTTATAAAATCTTCACTAAAGTTCTTTCACACCGCTTGAAGGTGACACTGGACATGGCTCAACCGAGAGAACAAGCTGGATTCAGGAGTGGCTACAGCACAATAGATCATATCCACGTACTGAGAGAACTAATGAAAAGAGCGAGGGAACATGAAATTCTATTGTGCATGGCTTTTATCGATTATGAAAAAGCCTTCGATTCGGTGAAACCATCAGCAGTTACAATGGCTCTGAAATCCTGCGGTATTGAAGATGCGTACATTAATATTATTAATAACATCTATGAAAATGCAAGTGCAAAGATTCGGCTGTTTGAAAATACAACACACATAAAAATTGGAAAAGGAGTGAGACAAGGTGACACCATATCTCCCAAGCTCTTTAATGCCACATTTGAAAATGTCTTTCAATCACTGAACTGGGAAAACAAAGGTATAAAGATTAATGGAGATTATCTAACCCACCTTCGTTTTGCTGATGATGTAGTCATTTTTGCAACTACCCCATCACAGCTGCAGAGTATGATCCAGGAACTTGCTGACAAGAGTAAAGAAGTGGGATTAAAAATGAACTTTCAGAAGACAAAAGTGATGTTCAATGCTTTTACAAGAAATGAAGATTTATCGATTGATGGAGAAAAGCTGGAGATAACAGACACGTACGTTTATCTTGGACAGCAGATATCAAGTGAGGGTCACATTGATGAAGAAATTAATCGGCGTACAAAACTTGCCTGGAGAGCTTTTGGAAGAAACAGCATAATTTTCAAGAGCAATATGCCATTATGTCTTAAAAGAAAAGTGTTTAATCAATGCATCCTTCCAGTGCTTACGTATGGGGCAGAGACGTGGACCTTAACTAAAAGACATACACAAAGGCTGCAGACAACTCAAAAAGCATGGAGAGGTGCACGCTTGGTGTAGCCATGAGAGATAAGAAGAGGAACTCGTGGATCCGAAAAATGACAAGAGTGGAAGACATCATGATCAGAGTTAAATCCCTGAAATGGCAATGGGCTGGACATACTGCCAGAAGAACAGACCATCGATGGACAGCCGAAATTTTAGATTGGATTCCAAGGGACAGGAAAAGACCCAGAAGAAGACCACATGGAAGATGGGTAGATGAAATTCGAAAGTATGCGGGAGTGACATGGAGGAGACTGGCACAAGACAGACCGTTGTGGAGAAAACTTGGGGAGACCTTCGTCCAGCAGTGGATTGATAATGGTTGACAATGATGATGATGATGATATATATACACTATCTACTGACAAGTAATTGGACACCTGTGATACCAAAGGAAAACGAAGGTTATTCACTTTCAATAGTTGGTGGAGCCTCCATGAGCGGCGATTACAGCTGCGACCCTCCTGGGCATACTCTCAACCAGGTGTTGTACGACGGCTAGCGGTATTTTCTTCCACTCGGCTTGGAGAAGACAGGTCAGTTCCTTCACCGAATTCAGATGGTGGGGGCACCCCTTAAGTCGACGCTCCAACTCGTCCCAGAGGTGCTCGATAGGGTTAAGGTCCGGGCTCTGCGCAGGCCAGTCCATTCGCTTAAACCCACTGTAACCATACCAAGCCATGGTGGACCTTGAAACATGACAGGTGACATTGTCATCCTGAAAGTAACATGGGTCCACCCCGTAAAACTGCCAGAACGTAGGAAGCACATGGTCATCCAAAATGATGCAGTAGGTCTCGACGTTGAGTCTACCAGGAATTGCGACCAAGGGTCCCGTGCCATACTAGGAGAAACACCCCCACAGCATAATTCCACTGTCGCCCGCCGAACTTCACAGTTGGCATAATACATTCTGGCAGGAGGCGTTCTCCAGGCAGACGCCAAACCCAGACCCTGCCATCCGAACGGTAGAGAGTGAACCATGATTCGTCGCTCCAGAGAACTTGTTTCCACTGTTCAACGGTCCACTGTCTACGTTATTTGCACCACGTCAGCCGAGCAGCGCTATTGGACGTGGTGATCAAAGGCTTGTGGGCGGCAGCACGTCCATGATAACCCAGTAGATGGGCTTCCTTACAGATGATATTCATTGAAAGAACACTCCCGGATACCTGTTGAAACTCCTCGCGGATGTGGCCCATCGATATGGTACGGTTCTTCCGAATTTCTCTGGCCAGCACCCGTCGGTCTCTAACTCCCAGTTTTGTGGGTCTGCTGGGTCGGGGTACATTCTGACAGTCACCTCTCATCTTCCACTTGCCAATCACGTAGGCCACTGTCGATTTTGGGTACTTCAACTTGCTGGATATGTCACGTATGGATCGGCCATTTCTGTGATACCCGACGATTACACCTTTCTTGAAATCAGGGAGCTCCTAACTGCGTGGCATCTTGCATGCGACTGGTTGCATTATTGTTTCCCACACGATATTTAACAGCGGCGGTCGTGATGTGTATCAGGACCGCCGATATCGTCGATTGCAGGGGTGTCCAATTACTTGTTGGTAGATAGTGTATATGTATATGGGATGTAAGGTCAGGTGATGCGTTACATCACAGCCTCTCCTTGACAAATGTCAAACCCGCCTTCTCGTGGTGCATCCTGTTCCCACTAAAGGGGCTCTGACGACCGCCAATAGCGGTATAACTATACCATCAGGATTAGAGGAAATTCTATCCCACACTCACCAACCCGCTTGGCCAGCGTGGTGAGTTATGGCCAAACCCCTCCAAAATGACTCCACAACTTAAATCTTGGCCCTCAGTTTCCGGCAGCTGAAATGTACCTGGCCAAGGCAGCGGCCAGTGCGACATGAAGGCAGAGGGGAGGCTGCTAAGAAACCCGGAGGACCGGACTGGCCTGCCATCTGATGCTGACCTTGGCTACGTATAATGAACGCTCCCCATATTCTGATTCAAGGCTTCTTGAATAGGAAGAGGAACTACAAAGGATCAAGTGGGGCATCGTCGGGCTAAGTGAGGTAAGGAGAAAAGGAGAAGATCTAATTGAACTGAAAAGTGGACATCTCTTCTACTATCGTGGGACACATACTGGCAGAACTAGTGGTGTTGGATTTATAATAAACAAGAAACTGAAGGATAAAGTTGTAGAAGTTGAAAGTTCCTCTGACAGAGCTGCATGACTCGTTATCCAACTCTCGAGAAGATACCATACCAGGCTCAGATTATTCAAACTTATGCACCCACCACAAGTCATCCTGAAGAAGAAATTGAAGAATTTTATGAGGAAATTTGTCATCTAAATAATAAAGGTAAGCAGCACGTAAAGATAATTATGGGAGATTTCAATGCAAAAATAGGGCAGCGACAACGGAATGAAACTTCAGTAGGTAAATTCCGTAACGGCAACAGAAACCAGCGTGGAAATACCCTCGCTGAGTTTGCAGAGGCAGAAGGGTTTTTCGTCTTGAACTCCTTTTAGAAGAAAAAGCCACTCAGGAAATAGACATGAAGACATCCAAATGGGACGACAAGTGAAATTGATTTTATTATGTGTAACAAAAAATTCGTCATAGAAGACTGCAGTTTGCTAAACAAGTTCAACACAGGTAGTGACCATAGATTGGTGAGATGTAAGATGCACCTCAACACTAAACTCGAACGTGGCAAGCTCATAAGACAAACAAAATGTATTGACATAACCAACCTCAAAGTACACCATAATACCTTCAAGTTGGAACTGAAGAACAGATTCTCTGCTTTAGAAGGCCTAACCTCGGAAGAAGTGGATATTTCAGAAGTTAACAGAAAAATAACCAAAGCTCTTACTTATAGAAACAGCAACAACATTAGCTTGGTTTAAGAACAAGTTGCATGTGAACAAATTATCAGGAAAAACCAAAATGTTGATGCAAAAAAGAAGAGAGATGAGGACAACGAAAGAAGATGTGACTTCCAAAGTGGAATATATAGAGCTATGCAAGACAGTACGAAAAAGTATCACTGAATACGTAAGGAAATTCAACTGTGAACTAGTGAGGAAAGCAATTGAAAACAACCAAAGCCTAAAGATAGCAAAGGGGCATCTCAGTAAGGGAAGAAAACAGATTATGGCACTGAGAAAAGAAGATAGTTCTGTAACAAGAAATAGAGGCAAAATTTTGACAAGAGTGAAAGATTTCTACTCCACATTATATGAAAGGGGTGATACATGTACTCCAGAGATCATGAAAGGTACCAGTACCAGAGTTCTTCCAGTCCTCCCAGCAGAAGTTACACATGCAATCAAGAACATGAAGCAGGGAAAAGCTCCAGGAGAAGATGGAATTACTGTAGACATCATATAAGAAGCAAGTGGAGAAATCGAAACAGTACTCGCCCAAATTTTCACTCGATGCCTTAATGAAGGGAAGATTCCTGAGGATTGGAACAACGCTACAATGATCCTGCTACATAAAAAAGGTGACATTGAGGATCTCAGGAACTACAGACCTATCAGCCTCCTATCAGTGGTTTATAAAATCTTCACTAAAGTTCTTTCACACCGCTTGAAGGTAACACTGGACATTGCTCAACCGAGAGAACAAGCTGGTTTCAGGAGTGGCTACAGCACAATAGATCATATCTTTGTACTGAGAGAACTAATTGAAAGAGCGAGGGAATATGAACTTCCATTGTGCATGGCTTTTATCGATTATGAAAAAGCCTTTGATTCGGTGAAACCATCAGCAGTTGCAATGGCTCTGAAATCCTGCGGTGTTGAAGATGCGTACATTAATATTATTAATAACATCTATGAAAATGCAAGTGCAAAGATTCGGCTGTTTGAAAATACAACACACATAAAAATTGGAAAGGGAGTGAGACAAGGTGACACCATATCTTCGAAGCTCTTTAATGCCCCATTGGAAAATGTCTTTCAACCACTGAACTGGGAAAACAAAGGGATAAAGATTAATGGAGATTATCTAACTCACCTTCGTTTTGCTGATGACGTAGTCATTTTTGCAACTACCCCATTACAGCTGCAGAGTATGATCCAGGAACTTGCTGACAAGAGTAAAGAAGTGGGATTAAAAATGAACTTTCAGAAGACAAAAGTGATGTTCAATGCTTTTAAAAGAAATGAAGATTTATCGATTGATGGAGAAAAGCGGGAGATAACAGACACGTACGTTTATCTTGGACAGCAGATATCAAGTGAGGGTCACATTGATGAAGAAATTAATCGGCATACAAAACTTGCCTGGAGAGCTTTTGGAAGAGACAGCATAATTTTCAAGAGCAATATGCCATTATGTCTTAAAACAAAAGTGTTTGATCAATGCATCCTTCCAGTGCTTACGTATGGTGCAGAGACGTGGACCTTAACTAAAAGAGACATACAAAGGCTACAGACAACTCGAAACAGCATGGAGAGGTACATGCTTGGTGCAACCAGGAGAGATAAGAAGAGGAACTCGTGGATCCGAAAAATGACAATAGTGGAAGACATCTTGATCAGAGCTAAATCCCTGAAATGGCAATGGGCTGGACATACTGCCAGAAGGACAGACCATTGATGGACAGCCTAAATTTTAGGTTGGATCCTAAGGGACAGGAAAAGTCCCAGAAGAAGACCACATGAGAATGGGTGGATTAAATTCGAAAGTATGCAGGAGTGACATGGAGGAGACTGGCACAAGACAGACCGTTGTGGAGGAAACATGGGGAGACCTTCGTCCAGCAGTGGATTAATAATGGTTGACAATGATATATATATATATATAATTATTATATTTAATAATATTTATTATTTATTAAAAAATAATAATATTATATTTTGTAATTGGTTTGGAGCTGCAATCATTTACATACCCAAATGTCGACACATACCCACCAATTTGCATGGCACTTTGTCAAATTCTTCAAGTTTGGACTTCTTTGTGTCAAGCCGTGTACTTCGAATGTCGCTACTGGCAGCTTTTTTATATGATCAGTATCTGCTCTTGTATTTGGAAAAAGCTAATTTCCAGATGAGCAGAATTTGACACTTTTGTTCGTAATACTTGTAAAACTGCTGAAAAATATTGCAGCTGTTATTTCTACCCAAATTGAACATCGAAAAGGAGAATACTGGTCTGTTACAAAAGTCAAGCTGCAAAATTGTTCATTAATTTCTTCAAGAAAACAAATACTTTTGGTGGCAGTACTTGGTTATTTTAGAGAGAGCCAGTGCAGTAAGACAAACACAACATCCATGCCTCACCTGGATTTGAACCCGGTAGACGAAACCTGTCGGAATCGACGAATAGTCGTTGTTTTTTCCCGGTAAACAAAGTCCATCGGAGTCGACGATTAGTTTTTTTTCTTTTCTTTTCTTTTTTTTTTTTTGAAAAGAATAAACTCATATGAAAAGTTTATTTACATCTTTACATAATGGGAAATGTCTTACCTATGTGAATAAACTGGATCAAATGAATGTTAAATTGTATGTATACATCACATAGTCTAATTGCACAAAGCAATCAGGTCTTCGAGTGTTCGCTGTTCCGATAAGAACTTTCAAGCAAATTCCTGCTAGCGTTGTTTTGCACAACGGTTTGCTGAGAAGAGAGACTTTGGACTTTGGACTATCTGAGTCCCTCCATACTTTCGCCTTCAACAGCGTGTGAATCAACTGCAGGCGATCAGATGTCAACGAACGCTTCTTCCATAGACTTTACAGGGGAAATTTGCCACCCCACAACACCCGAACTGTTGCCCCAATCTCATTTTTCTCTTTGACTGGCATATCTACATGGTAAGACCTTTATTTTGATACCTCAACCATATGTTTACATTCAGCCGTTCTCTCATAACTGGTCTTACAGTAAAAAACCTTATAGAATTAATATATAGATATGACAGTGATAGAAACTGATTGCAGTTTTCTGCCCACCTTCCTTTAAAAAGCTATCTTGTTGATGTGTAAAAGCATGGAAACGATCATTTCTGTTTTTATGCTGATAAATCAGATAACTACTATAGTTTTACTATTTTATGAATAGTTGGTGTACAGTTCCTTGTCATTAATTTAGAATATTCTGGCTTGATAATATAAGGTACTGGACTAAATTGAACACAGAATCCTTAATCAGGGCCACTGGGGACAGAACAGAAGTCACCAGGGTGGTCACAGACTTCTGTTAGGAGAAGGCATCCTAAGAAGAAGAATACACAATGGTGATTTAAAAAACCAACAACTATAATGCGTAGTTTAAAATAAAAGTTTTCTTTATGTTGAAAAGAATAAAAAATAATTAAGCTTAAGTATGCGAACTTTACATGGGGATGAAACATGTGAATTTCTGGCTAAAACAAAAAGATGAACTAAAGAATGTGCCTGCCCAGTGGTCCAGTGGCATGTTTCTGGCTCATCATATGAGACAGATATGGGTTTGAGTCCCCAAATGAGATATGGGTGTTATGTTTGTCCCATGGTGCAAGGCTTTGTCCCTTCCCTGCAACCAGTGGCCCCAAATAATTGAAAACTGCTTACAGCTTTTAGAGTTACTAATGGTGTTTATTAAACACTGAAACAAACAAAAAGTAACTAAAGAATGCAGAAGAAATAATCATTTGCATTGTAAGGTCCAGAATCTAGAAAGCATTCTGAAATTGAAGAAATTTTGTTGATTACAAAAAAATGGCTATTCTGTTTCTCATGAGATGATAAAACTAAATGCCCTAGAAATGGTGAATAAAAATGGTGTCAGCAGGTAAAATTTTAAATCAACCAGAGAGCAGACAGGTTGCTTTATGAAAAGCAACAACCTTTTTGATAATCTAACCACTAGTTTGGGACATTTCAAGAAACATTCTACCAATGGGTGGGTGGGGAGGGGGCAAACAAACAAAAACGTAATTGTTTGGTGTGCTATGGAAGGCCACTGGGGCTGAGAAATCGTGGTGTGCTGCAAAATTCATGGTTACACAGGATGAAAGAAAACTCCTGCTATATGTAGCAACACAGCTAAAAGGAAAAGTTCCTTAAGGGATCAATGAGAAAAAGTGGATGTCATCAGATCATACGAGAGACTAGTCTAATGGCACACAGGAAAATATCCAGGATACCTACAACAGCACCAGTTGCTGCCCATAATGGTTAGCTTTTCAACAAATCGTGTGGACCACATGCAAAAACAAACAGGCAATGTGAAGGTGGATGCAGGAATCATTCCTGATGGACTTATGTTTTTCTTGCAACAATCTTACCAAGAAGGAATGCAGTAGAGTGATATTAAGAAGCTTTCTTATAAACAGAATTGTCTGTGAATGAGCTTTTTTTGAGAAGCCACATGCACTGGTTCTTCACTAAGTCGATAACTGCAAGATTATGTAATCAGGACCACCCTTTACCATTTCTAGGGGCCGAATATTTAAAATTTAATCATATGTTGATTTTTCATCATCATCTAACTCTTAATCTCTTTTCATCTCTGGAAAAAAAAATGAATAAAATCACTAAAATGATAAATTGTAGGATCATGGCATTTTTTTTTTCAATTTTCTTCTCCCACAACTTTTTTTCTGGATGCCACTTACTGAAGCTATATGAAAACAACTTTTCCTCTTCTTTCTGCTTTTCAGTAAAATTTGGCATCTGTTCTGCTGGCTTTACAAATAAAACAGTAGATAAAATTTTTCTGGGTTGAGTGAAAAGCAGAACATCTCAGATTTGATAATTTAATAGTTTCCACACTTTTGTCTACAGACTACAGCAGATAATTTCACATATGCAATAATGTACATGCATTTCTGTTTTTAATTTTTAGTTTCCTGTCCTTTAAAAAAAGATGTCACTTAAATCTGATTGAATATTGATATTTTAATAACAAAGAACCATGCACATTTTTTAGTAAAAAATAATGTTAGTGTTAGAAATTATTATTAGAAATATGACTGTCAGAGTTCTTCGAACCAGACACCTCAGCGAACATTTAACAGAATTGCAGGTGGTGCTGCTCGATACGTTTTTAGTTGTTTACTCTAGCGAGCATTGCCTGAGAAAGAAGATCCCCTTCTGCTGCTCACGTCAGTTAGTAATCTAAGTGGTTGATCTTTGACTGAACAACAACAATGTCGGTGATATGTAGAGGGTGTGCGTGTTGGAATAGTGAGTTATTACCTTTTTGTGGAGATGTACAATAAATATTAGTGTGTTGTCTTTGAAGCATTTATATGTGTGGAATCGCCTTTTCCTCTGTGTGATTACTAAGGATAGATCTTCCTGCAGCTGGTAAGTGGCTAACTGCGTTACTTAAAGGAATTATAGATTTTAATTGTTTAGAAATATTTAACAATCTTGATTATGAGACTGAAATCTCATTACTGTCAGGAAGATTAAAAGCAAAGTTCATCAAATTCATCAAGCATTTGAGTCGAGTGGACTGAAGGCGTATTTGTTACTGCGTAGTTCCTCATTCGAAAATCGAAAGCGGAACAAAATGGCGTCATTCATAGGAAGCGGCATGTACAGCATAACAAAGTTAGATAATTTTAATTATCAAATTTGGAAAGTAAGAATGGAAATGATTCTTATTAAAGATAATTTATGGAAGGTTGTTTCAGAGCCAATTCCAGAAGAAAAGAGTGATGCATGGTTGAGAAATGACGAACTGGCTAAAGCTACAATAACACTTTACGTGTCTGATGATCAAATTATTCACGTACGCAATAAGAGAACAAGTTCTGAAATGTGGAATGCTTTGAAAATGGTTTACGAAAGAGAAATTTGAGTAGTAAATTGTATTTGCTTAGAAAACTGTGTAGTTTACATTTTCAAGAAAATGGATCAACTATGCAAGAGCATGTAAATAGAATGCTGGAAATAGTTCACAAGCTTAATGCACCGGGAGAAGAATTCAAAGACACACATTTGGGGGCTATCTTGCTAAATAGTTTACCAAGTACCTATGAAAATTTAGTTACTGCATTAGAAGCAAGACAGGAAGATGATTTAACACTTGAGTTTATCAAATGTAAAGAATTAGATGAATCTAATAGAAGGAAAGAAAACTCACAGGCACACACCAATCACACAACTGTTTTGAAAACAAGTTATAAAAAGAAAAATTACAGCTCTAAACAAGAAAGATTTTGCACTTTTTGTAAAAGAAAGAATCATGTCAAAGATGACTGTTGGCATTACAAAAGAAATCAAAATAAAGGTAACACTGGTAAGTTTCACAAAATAAACCCACATACAGAGTCTCACAGTAATATTGCCGCAAAGACAAGAAAAACAAAATTAGATTGTGAACAAAATGACATAAAAAGAGAAAATGAAAATTTCTCATTAGAAACGAAGTCAAAACCCAACAAAATATCCAAAGGTTGGTCAATTGATTCCGGTGCAACGTGTCACATGACAAATGATGCAACACTGTTTAAAGAACTTTTAAAAGGTGAATCAGAGCTGATCACTACTGCCAACGGTTCTCAGATAAAGTCAGAAGGCAAGGGAAATATAACCTTAAACTGCAAAATCGAAAAAGGAAAAGTTCGAAAAGTGGAAGTAAAGAATGTATGTTCCAGATTTAGACACTAATTTGTTATCTGTTAGAAAAGCCACAGAAAAAGGATTTGAAGTTATATTCAAGAATAAAAAATGCACAATTAAGTATGGGGATACTATTGTAGCTATGGGATTAATAGATGCCTCAGATAATTTGTACAAACTACAAATATTAGATGAAAAGGCAAATTTGTCCACTACATGTGAAAATAAGAATTGTTTGAATTTATGGCACAAAAGGCTAGGTCATAGGGATATTGAAATGATAAAACAAATAGAGAAAAAGGAGTTAGCAAGAGGAATAACTCTTTCCAATTGTAAAAAGGAAGAAAATTGTGAGTTTTGCATAAAAAGCAAACTTACACAGAAGCCATTCTCCAAACAAAGTAGTTTTAAGGCCAAAGCTGTATTAGAATTAGTACACACAGATATTTGTGGTCCCATGGTTGAGGCCAGTCCTAGTGGTTACAAGTATTTTATCACATTTATAGATGACTATAGCAGATACTGTTACATCTATTTACTTAAAAGTAAAGATAAAGCATTAGTAAAATTTAAGCAATATGTAGCTTCAGTGAAAACCAAATTTGGAAAAATGCCAAAATCAATAAAAACAGATAATGGAGGAGAGTATTGTGGAAGAGATTTTGAAAATTATTTAGTGGATCAAGGAATAGAACATAAAACAACTGTTCCATACTGTCCTCAGATGAATGGAATTGCTGAAAGAAAAAACAGATTTTTGACAGAAATGACCAAAACTATGATGTTAGATGCTAATATGGAAGGTAAATACTGGACAGAAGCTGTAATAACAGCAGCTTACATACAAAATAGAGTTCCAACACAAGCAACAGGAAAAACTCCTTTTGAATTATGGAACGGATTTAAACCATATCTTGGTCATTTTATAGTATTTGGATCAAAAGCTTATGTATATGTACCAAAGCAACAAAGAAGAAAATTTGGCAATAGAGTACAAGAGGGAATCTTATTAGGATATGATCAAAGATCTAATGGATACAG
Source organism: Macrothele yani (assembly GCA_039090855.1). NCBI lineage: Eukaryota > Metazoa > Arthropoda > Arachnida > Araneae > Macrothelidae > Macrothele > Macrothele yani. The sequence goes on from CM077007.1 coordinate 109,614,684, forward strand.
AGTATTAAATAAAGAAACAAACAAAATAATCATTACCAGATCAGTAAAATTTGATGAACCTCAGCAAGCTATAATAAAAAGTAAACCTGCTGAAAGGAAAGAAGATGAACAAGAAATTTTCGTTCAAAATGAAGCAATGTCATCAGAAACTGTGGGAGAAAATAATGATAGAGAAGAACCTGAAAATGTTCAAAGAAAGTCTTCAAGAATAAACAAAGGAAAACCACCAGAAAGATTAGTGTATGTTGCAAAAGTTCAGTATAAAAAGGATCCTCAAACTTTAAAAGAAATCCAGGACATGAATGAAGTAGAAAAAGGAAACTGGTTGAATTCCATAAAGGAAGAACTAGTTGCATTGAAGGAAAATGAAACATGGACTTTGGTAGATCTTCCAGAAGGAAAGAAAGCCATTAAAAATAAATGGATTTTCAAAACAAAATACAATGCAAGTGGAAAAGTCGAAAGCTATAAAGCAAGGCTTGTTGCAAAAGGGTATACACAACAACCAGGATTAGACTTTGAAGAAACTTTTTCACCCATAGTAAAACATACCACTTTAAGAACTCTTTTAACAGTTGCAGCAAATAGAAAATGGAATGTTCATCATCTTGATATAAAATCTGCTTTCCTGTATGGAAAATTAGAAGATGATGTATTTATGGAACAACCAGAAGGTTTCAGAGAATCAGGAAAAGAAGAAAAAGTTTGTAAATTGCATAAGAGCATATATGGTCTCAAACAAAGTGCCAGAAATTGGAATAAAACAATAACAGAATATTTGTTCAACAAGGGCTTCAAACAAAGTAAAACAGATCCTTGCTTACTATCACTAAAGGATGGAAAACAAACAACTTATTTAGCTATTTATGTAGATGATATATTAATTGCATCGAATAACACAAAAAATATAAAGAAAACTGCAAATTTGTTGAAAAATCAATTTGAAGTCAAACATTTAGGCCACATAACAGATTATCTTGGAATTCAAATAGAAAGAGAAGAAGATGGAAGTTTTCTTCTGAGTCAAAGTAATAAAATAAAGGAAATTATACAAAGTTATGCTACAGATCAAAATAAGGAAAGTAAAACACCAATTAGTACAGACTACAGAAAGAACATTCAAGAAGAAGAAGAACTTCTAAAAGATAATGGACTTTATAGAGAAATAGTGGAAGCTGTCATGTATTTATCTACAGTAACAAGACCAGACATTTCAACTGCCATAGGCATCTTAAGCAGAAAAGTAGAAAAACCAAGTAAACAAGATTGGTTAGCCATTATGAAGTTAATTTATTATTTGAAACCAACAGTAAACCTTAAATTAAGACTATCTTCACAAGACCCACTAATTTTAAAAGGCTATGCAGACGCTGACTGGGCAGGAGACCGGACTGACTGCAAAACAACATCTGGATTTGTTTTCATGCTTGGAAAGAGTGCCATATGTTGGACCAGCCGTAAGCAGTCAACAACAGCCTTATCGACAACCGAAGCAGAGTTCATCACCACTGCAGAAGCAAGCAAAGAACTATTGTGGTTGCGAGAGTTACTCAAGGATTTTGATTGTGAACAGACTGGAACCACTACAATATTTCAGGATAACAAATCAACTATACATCTTATAGAAAATCAAAAGATCAATTCCCGATCTAAACACATTATGGTGCGGTATCAGTTTGTGAAAGAATTGAGTGGAACTATTCTTCAGTTAAACTACTGTAATACTTCTCAAATGGTTGCGGACATTTTCACCAAGCCATTGGATGGACCCCAGTTTGAAAAACTTAGACTGACACTAGGCATGATAAAATGAACTCCTCCAGCCAAGTGGGAGACTGTTAGAAATTATTATTAGAAATATGACTGTCAGAGTTCTTCGAACCAGACGCCTCAGCGAACATTTAACAGAATTGCAGGTGGCGCTGCTCGATATGTTTTTAGTTGTTTACTCTAGCGAGCGTTGCCTGAGAAAGAAGATCCCCTTCTGCTGCTCACGTCAGTTAGTAATCTAAGTGGTTGATCTTTGACTGAACAACAACAATGTCGGTGATATGTAGAGGGTGTGCGTGTTGGAATAGTGAGTTATTACCTTTTTGTGGAGATGTACAATAAATATTAGTGTGTTGTCTTTGAAGCATTTATATGTGTGGAATCGCCTTTTCCTCTGTGTGATTACTAAGGATAGATCTTCCTGCAGCTGGTAAGTGGCTTACTGTGTTACTTAAAGGAATTATAGATTTTAATTGTTTAGAAATATTTAACAGTTAGGGGCTGCCAGGTCAATCTTTACCTAATGCTACCATATTACTACAGCCACAGTTGTACATATTCTGATATCAGCAAGAAAAATCAAGGAAACATCATTTGAAATAATTTGTGAATGGGTTTAGGGAGCTTATTTCACAAAACATAGCCACCAAAAGTTTTAAGAAAACCTGAATTTCTGCAGTATTACATGTACACATTACAGCTCGGAAGTTAAGTGCAAAGAAGACTGGTTTCACAATCAACTTTGGAAGACAGCAACAAAGAACAGAAATATTTTTTCAGTTTCTTCAAAGACATAACTATTCCAATGGGCACTCTTCTAAATATATTAGCTGAATACCCCTCAGCATGTTTTACTCTTTCTTTGACACAACCTGCTGGGAGAACCCAGTAAATTTCAATATTATTTTTTTTAATGTTAAAAATGATACCTAAAATTCCTTTCAAACCACTTTAAAATTTAGAGATATAAGACCATTAAAACATAACAAAAATATCAGAAAAATCTTTTTTGTGCCTTGTTTTTCTTTCCTCCATTGTACGTCATTGAATTTTATCAATTCACACTGGAATAAAATAATAAAATAACATGTGTTTTGGCATATAACTGTGACCATTTTCAAGGAATGCAGTTTCCTGTTGTTCCTGACTTCTAACATTGAACTCTAGTGTGTGTGAAAGGCCCTTTAAAAATGTCTCTTTAGTCACCATCCATATGACATGATTTCCTAGTTCTTGTGTGCTGCCATCTATTGGTGTCAATTTTTACTTTCTGTCTTGCACCTTTTTTTCAATGTGCTCTCTCTCTCTCTCTCTCTCTCTCTCTCTCTCTCTCTCTCTCGGATAAGCACTTTTATGGATATGCCTGTTTAACTTGCAATATTGCTAAACAAGCATTTTAGTTTGTTTTTCTAATGGAAATGGCCTCCAACATTTGTAGTCTACTTTTTCTTCTTGGGTTGACTTAAGATTTTTCATATTTTCAAAACCAGGATAGCAATCATTTTTTTTTTTTTTTTTTTTTTTTTTTTGTCAGTATTGCATTAGGAAAGTAGGTTTCAGTTTTTTGTTCCAACTTGCAAAACATGTTGTTTTAAGCAAATTTCATACAATTTTTAATACACCCTATATATATAAAACTCATTTTGAATGAAATCTTGTCATTTTCTATTGTTATGTGCTATAACTGCCTAACTTATTTAAGACTGAAGTTAGTGTTTCATTTTTCCAAATTAGATCTTTCTGAGTTAAACTCTTTGACATAAATTTAAGTTTGAATTTTTCATATTCTTTTTATGTTTTTTTATTTCCTTGATGTACAGAAATGAACAATAAAAATATAAAACAATAATTTGTTCTAAAAATTCCTTCATGAGTTTTATTATTATTATTACTTAATACTATTATTTCCTAAACAGAGAAGTAGAAAGTGGTTTTTCTTATGTGGGAGCAAGGTAGAATTTTTAGTTTACATTTATACTTGAAATTACATAATTTTTCTCCCTATAATTCAAGGTTTAATAGTATGAGACAAGGGGAGGAAACACACAAGCAAAAATTCTATTAATTTGTAAGTTACATATTACACACCAAATAGTACTCCCTCGCAAAAAATTCTATAATTTGGTCATTATTGCTTTCATGAAGACTATGCATATGTCACATTTGTTTCCCTTTAAAATTCCTGCTACAGAAGCACAGACAACATCTACTTCTTTATTAATTTTCTCAATGACCCTTTTGGAAATTTTTCTGACTGAAAACATATGAATTTTATAACGTGTATCATCAGCAGAAATTCAGTGGGAGATGTCTATACTAGGTCACCAACATGATTTCCAGGATCCTTTAAATACTAATTCATTACAAATTTACAAGTTGGCAATGACTTCTTGCAGGGTCAGCCTTTGCGATCATGATACCCAGTGTGACAATATTTGTTGACAGCCACCCCTCCCCAGCTTTTTCATATGTGAATGTGTTGGATTGTATGGTTTTTCAGCCACATATGAAAGATATGCAGTGTAAATTAATAGTCGCATGCACTGATCTCACGGCAGAGTTAGGTTTTTGACATGATGAGCGTCTTAAGCCTTCATAAACTGGTTTAAACCATCAAAAACTGGATAAAACCGTCAAAAACTCATAACTACTGCTTTTAAGCAATTTGTGATCATTAATAGATATACTAAATAATAAGATTCTTACCTTCAAGCAAACTACAATTTATCTTTATTTTTATAATTATTACTTTATGACAATCAATAAGAGCAGAAAAGTGGCAAAACTTTTTATTCTTTAAAATTTCTGATCTGTACAGAATCGATACATTGATCTAAAATTATGCAACTGCCAATGAATTACAGAACCAGTAGTCTGGCTCATTTTTACCTCATAGCATCCAATAGCACACAACTAATTTTGCACATTTGTTGACACCTAAACAATTCCTGAGCTTAGAGTGTATAAATCCATAGTTAAAAAATACTCTTTCACTGAAGTTGAGCTGGCAGGATTTGACAGCAAAAGCACTGCTAGTTCAGCAAGTTTAGAGGCAGGCTCAGTTGTAAAGCCATTACATTTAGAAATTCCTTTCCACCAAATAATGGGATTCATATTCCTTCCAGTAGCACTGAAAAAGAAAGGTGTTTCGTCAGCTTCGTGTGCATGCAGCACAGGCAAACACTCATATGGATGAATAAAGTCTGGATCCCTTCTCGGGATGCTAAAACTTCTGTTTTATTTTCAAACTGACAATCTGTTTCCATGCTAGTGCATTACAGTGGAAAGCTAATCCTGGATTTGTTGTGGAGACAGACTTGGAATGCTATTTTGTTTGGTTAACAAAATACATTCCATGTTAAAACATACACAAATTTTGGTCTAGAAAACATGGGTTGATTCATAATATTCTTGAATTTACTATACGGCTGAACAAGAGAAATTGTACCATATTATTTATATATATATATAACTTAAAAAGTAGAAAATTTTATATTTTAGTAATCCTAAACTAGTTATTTATTACTCACATATTTTTGACATTTTAAACATTACATGTAATGCATGTTTGTTATCTTAAAAAGGTATTTTTATATTTGAATGCAGTATTTGAGGTTTTTAATGGAGATTTTTGACATGCCAATTTAAACCATGGTTAAAACCGTCAAAAACTGCCACATATCAAAAACCTTCCAACCCTGCCTCAAAGTCATCACTAGGAGCAACACTCTTTTTGCGCTTAATTGTAAAAATGCTCTATTGCATGATCATTTGGATTGTTAGAGTGACAGCAAGACTTCTCATCATCTTCAGTGATCATTGCTCAGCATTTTGAATTACAATACTTGCAGGATACTTTTATTTTTTTATATACCCTACCATTTTGTAAAATAAAATAAAAAAAGGAAAAAGAAAAGAATAAAAAGGCTACAATCACCATTCCTCTGAACTTGCAGCCCAGGCTGGCTGCACTACTCACATTACTCTAAAACTGGCCTAGTCTTGTAGTTTCATGAAATAATTTGCATGCCTTCCTCTGAATTCTAAAAAGATGTACCACCAGCTCCTTCTGATTGAAACCATGAAACATTTTGGAATTTCTAATTTCTGAAACAAATAAAGGCAGAGGTAAAAATGCAGTTGTTTAATTGTAAGAAGACAATGCCTGTAATACAGGGTAATTCAAAATGATTGCCCCGATTACAAATCACAATACCTGGTTTATGAACATAGATACAGAGATCACATTGTTGCACAATAAAGAAGGAAGTTTAGAATTTTGTTTCCATACCTTACAAATGTTCTATGAGACTCCCTGGGTCACGCAGACAACATCTAAATGGTAATCCATTTCACACCATACATTATAAAGCATGTCTGTAGTCACTGATGCCAGTGCAAGCTGAATACGCTCCTTTAGTTCATGCAATGTTCTCTGCAAAGGTGGCACATACACATGGTCTTTGACATACCCCCACAAAAAGAAGTCACAAGGAGTAAGGTCCGGAGACCTGGGGGCCACTTGCAGGAAACCCTGTCGTCCTGTCCCCAAACTAATCCAATGGTTTGGCAGAATTTCGTTCAAAAATTGGCGAACATGCATATTCCAAAATGGGAGTGCTCCATCTTGCTGTAGGATGTAGTCCCCAGAATTGTCATCCAGTTGTGGAAGTAGCCATTGCTGAACCATATCTAGATAAAAATTACCTGTTACTGTATTTTCAATGAAGAAAAAAAGGTCCATTGACCTCCACACTGGAAATTGCGCAGAACACATTGACTTTCAGTGAGTCATGCTCATGTTCAATCATAGCAACAGGTTTTTCTGTGCCCCATATGTGAGTGTTGTAGTGGTTTACCTTGCCACTAATATGAAAGGTAGCTTCATCACTGAAAATTAGGTGTGAAGCAAATGTGTCATCCTCCATGGCTTCCTGCATGGTTTTAGTGAAGATAACACACAGCACTTTGTTGTTGGTCTTCAGTGCGGGCAAAATTTGAACTCTGTGGGGTTTCATTTGCAGCTCCTGGCTGGCACGGTAAGTTGACTTGCATGGACTGCGATCAAAACTCTGACGAATTTTGTCAACATTTTCCTCTGAAAAACATGGTCGGCCGGTACTCTTCCCTTTACAAAGACATCCTGTTTCTACAAACTGCCTATGCCACCTCTTTGTGCTCTTAGCATATGGAGGAGCGTGTTTGTAGCGATTACAAAACATTCTCTCCACTGTAACAACAGAATGACACTTTTCAAACTCCAACACGCAAACGCCTTTACTGCTACGGCCGCCATTTCTTCCCACTGGCTTTGGTGTGCGGGTAGCTCACTTTCCTACGTCACCATAGCAACACAGCAGTAGGTTCCAATATAATTCTAAACTTCCTTCTTTCTTGTATAGGGAAATCAGCTGTCTGTTTATCTTCATAAACATGTTACTGTCATTTGTAATCGGGTCAATCATTTTGAATTACCCTGTACTAGTAGGTTAAAACTATTGGAACATCATCTACAACATTACTTTATACTTTCCCCTCAGAATTACACTCTTTTTCTCAGCCCCCCACAAAATGAATATGCTGAGTTACAATCCCATGCCTCATTCTTTTTATTCAATATTCCTCTTTATACTGAAAAAAGGTATGCTTATTCCTAAAAAATAAACAAAAATCTATCAACTGATTACATATACTTTATCATGGTTACTCAGATCATCAACACAATGGAAAATACCTCTGTTTCTTTAAAAGCTTTAGTATCTTGGCATGATCAGTTATACGATTACTCTCTATTTTTTTTAACTGATAACGTAAAGATGAGAGTTCATTCTGAGCAACTGTGTAGCCATCTTGACTAGATGCGCCAAGGTCTAATAACATTGCTTTCGGCATTGTTCCTGAAAGAGGCTAGAAATAACAGAAATATTCTTACAAATGGCATACATGTATGAATAAAACACATGAAATAAATAAGAGTACAAGAAATTTGTGAGACTTAGAATCTTTTATCGATGCTACAGCACACACCACACACACACACACACACACACACACAAGAGAGAGAGAAAAATAGATTTGTGAAGGGACTGTGCCACATAATTGATTTTGCTGAAGTGTGGTGAGCTTACACAGCGAAACAATTTTTGAGACCTCTGCATCTATCAGTGAAACACATGTATCAGAAGTTTTGTGCACAGATAAAATACTGCATAAATGCACCTTCAATACAGAGCTGTCATTTGATTCACCTGTGTACAAAATTGCAAACACTGATAGATTTTCAAGCTAAAAAAACTTTTTATAAATTCATTTGCAAATCCTTTTCTTTAGAAAGTTCAATCCATTCAAAACACTGCCAAAAGGGTGAATAATTAATAGTGAATACTGCCCCTGAGTGAATTGGAAAATGCTTAAGTACTTCATTAGCTACTTCTGGATTCTACAATTCAACAAGATTGCATTAGAACATATTTATCTACATATAGTTGAAAATGGGCAAAACAACATTCTGTATCCAACTTTTTCACCCATTGTAGTAAGATGAGTATTTTTTTTTTTTTTTTTTACTTTTGAGTAGTTTCTATTTTGTTAAATTCAGAAAGGACACCATTTTAAGTTCAACAGTGAATGAAAGAATATGAACACATTTAACACATCACAAAATGATAGCGTCACATAAAATGTACGCTAATAGGGAACAAGATGGGATATGAACATACACACTGAATGAAATCAATGTGAACAGAAATGAAATTTTTGCAATAGTTCTGCCATTTTCTGCTCAAGCTCCCCTTTGGAAAATGACAGATAGGATAGGACAAGAACAGACAGAAATGAGAAAATAATGTAAATTTTGTGAGTAATGGAAGAAAGATATTAATTTAATATTTTTTCATAATGGTCATCAACTGAATTGTTTAATGTGCAGTGTGTTCAATGAGCACGTGAACTATCATGCAAAAAACGCAGACAAATGCTCATGTGTAGCAAACAAAACTGCTCAAAATTAAACTCATACCTGATGCCATTAGTTTTTATGAGGGAAAATATTTCCATCAAAAATACAGCAGAAAGAATTAAAATTTTTCTAAAAACAACCACACGCATCACAGAATAGTTAGATGGTACATATCCTGTTGTACCAATTCTGTCTTTTCCATGAATCACTGATTCTGAATTATAAACAACATTTCCAGTTATCTCAAAAGTAGTTACAGAGTTAGATGAAAACAAAAAATGCTCTTTTACCATTGCCAGGGATGGATTGGCCCACTGGGGCACAGGGATATTTCCCTGTGGGCCACTCAAGAAATGGCCCATTATTTCTTGTATCTTCTTTGTCCGGATTATTTAGAAAGAAAAAATATTTAATTTGGCACTTATGAATAAGAATCGTTAACTTCATTTGAGCTTTATATTATCTGTCTAAAATGTTGTCCTTAAAAATAATGGTGCTTCCTTTTATCTGCATATATATTTTGGACATTTGCTCTAGTAGGACAAAGCAAAACTATCTCTACTTCGGTGAAAAATTTGACGTCAGACCAAGGCTGTTATAAAGAAGTTAAGCTAACTATGGTTAAGAGTAGGTCATTGGACTTGGAGCCAAAGGCATATTTATAGGCTCTACTCTCCTTTCGTAACCTTCGAGGCACAAGTAACAATCTTGATGGTCTTTCATCTCCACACCCTTACAAGAATTGTTTTGTACAGAGCACAAAACAATTCTTTGGCAGAGATGTTCCAAAATCCATGTCTCACCTACATTTATCTGAAAAGAAATAATGATCAAATGGTAGTTCATGAGTCAAAATAATGGGTAAACTTAAAAAAAAAAAAAAAAGGCATCTAATCAATGAGGTGATACCAATGCCATTGTTTAGTAGACAATCAGTGACCAAATAAACATAATTATCTGGTAAAATGCCCTGTTTTGAGTATGATTTGATATGGTACATTCAATCAAGAGTGGATTTTTAAAGTCCTTTGGCTCTTAAATTGTTAAAATTTTTTCAAGACTGAATTAGTTTTACAATTAACAATTTATATTTCAGCAGCTCTGATTTCATCCAGGAGTTAACAGAATTTTTTTCATGAGGGAATTTATGAGGTATTTACCTGTGGGTATGTATGTTTCGGTAGTGGACCGCAAGACTAAAATTCCCAGCCTGGTTTTGTTGACCCAATGCACACCTGACAGTTGCACATGATACATGTACAAACACATAACAATATAATAAATAAAACTATATTTTTAATACATAGTTGTCTGTGCACTTTCATGTAGCCTATTCATATGAAGCAATAGGAATATATGTTTTGGTTTATCCCCAGGGGACAATGCTTGTGTCAGATGCACTTTGTAGGCAGTCAGGTGCAAGTGCTTATGCAGCACCCCGTGCATCATTGTAGATGGTAACCCCAACTGCCTGGAGGCCATACGAATGGACTTCTCTGCAATTCATAGGAAACTCTGTCGAACATGTTCCGTATCCTCTTCACTTGTGCTTGCCTGCCAGCACACTTTTTATGCAGAACACAACTTTCTTCCTATTGCTTCATATGAATGTGCACTTTCATGTAGCCCATTCATATGAAGCAATAGGAATATATGTTTTGGTTTATCCCAGGGGTGCAGTGCTTGTGTCAAATGCACTTTGTAGGAAGTCAGTGCAAGTGCTTGTGCAGCACCCCATGTGTCATTGTAGGTGGTAACCCCAACTGTATAGAGGCTGTATGAATGGACTTCTATGGACTTCGTAGGAAACTTTGTCGAACATGTTCCACATCCTCTTCACCTGTGCTTGCCCACCAGCACACTATTTTTAATGCAGAACACAACCAGTCTCCATAAACTTCCTATGCCACTCACATATTGAGAGTCTGGATGGTGGATTACTTCCATATTTGGTATGGAAATTCCTTTGGAGTTGTGTATCTGACTTCCATATTTGGTATGGAAATTCCTTTGGACTTGTGTATCTGACCATGCCACACACACTGTGCCTTTTCCTGTGGAGTAGCCATCACAAGTTTAGAGTCGCCTGAAAGTAAACAAAAACTTAATGTGTTGCTGTTACCTGTACAAAAAACAGAACTTTGTTATCTTATTTCGTTTAGGTTTTATTGAGGGTCAAAGTTGTAAAGATAATTTTGGAACACCCTGTAATTCACTAATGACATAGCATTATACATCTTTTTTTTTTCTTTCAAAGATCAATTATTGGCATATATGCTATTTTTTTCTTTTAAAGATCAATTATTGGCCATATTTATGCTGTTTACCACATGTAGCTATCCCTTCAGAAAACTTGGAAATTGCATTGCCCTGAAGTGGGAATTTTCAACTTTTCTGAAGGGAAACAGTGGGAATTTTCAACTTTTCTGAAGGGAAACAGTGGAAATATGGCACCTCTGTGCCAATAATGATCTTTGTTTGTGGCTTCCATGTAATGGTAAAGAACTATTTCTTCAGGAATTCTTGTTTTCCATTGATACCTATGATAATTCTTTCCATTAGAAGATTTTAAGCAAAACTGAAGAAATATTAAATATTTAAAAATCAATGAAAGGAAATAAAATTTTAAAGTTTTGAAAGAGAATATTATAATATATTAAGTATGGCAAATTCTATAAAAATTGAAGTGAACTAATATTGTTCATTCAATTGCTAAAATGATGGCTTCTGGCACCCAGTAGGCTCATGGACTGATCTGATTTCTATAAAACCTTTCTAAAATGAGCTCAGGTAAACAAACGGTTACAATCATAAATGCCAACTATAAGGGAGGCAAGGTGAATCTTGCCCCTCCAATAATTTTAGCAGTGCCCATTTAATATTTTTCATCATCTTTAATTAAACAGGTTGTTTTTGTATGTTTATGTCATTTTTGAAATGAGTGAGTTGAAATATTTGCACTGAGAATTTTTTTTTTCCCTGTGCTACTCAGACTATCATCATCATCATCATCATCAATGTCAACCATTATCAATCCACTGCTGGACGAAGGTCTCCCCAAGTTTCCTCCACAACGGTCTGTCTTGTGCCAGCCTCTTCCATGTCACTCCCGCATACTTTCGAATTTCATCCACCCATCTCCCATGCGGTCTTCTTCTGGGTCTTTTCCTGTCCCTTGGAATCCAATCTAAAATTTTGGCTGTCCATCGATGGTCTGGGCAGTATGTCCAGCCCATTGCCATTTCAGGGATTAAACTCTGATCATGATGTCTTCCACTCTTGTCATTTTTTGGATCCACGAGTTCCTCTTCTTATCTCTCCTGGTTACACCAAGCATGCACCTCTTCATGCTGTTTCGAGTTGCCTGCAGCCTTTGTATGTCTCTTTTAGTTACCACAGCACAGGATGCATTGATCAAACACTTTTCTTTTAAGACATAATGGCATATTGCTCTTGAAAATTATGCTGTTTCTTCCAAAAGCTCTCCAGGCAAGTTTTGTACGCCGATTAATTTCTTCATCAATGTGACCCTCACTTGATATCTGCTGTCCAAGATAAACATACGTGTCTGTTATCTCCAGCTTTTCTCCATCAATCGATAAATCTTCATTTCTTGTAAAAGCATTGTACATCACTTTTGTCTTCTGAAAGTTCATTTTTAATCCCACTTCTTTAGTCTTGTCAGCAAGTTCCTGGATCATACTCTGCAGTTCTGATGGGGTAGTTGCAAAAATGACTATGTCATCAGCAAAACGAAGGTGGGTTAGATAATCTCCATTAATCTTTATCCCTTTGTTTTCCCAGTTCAATGATTGAAAGACATTTTCCAATGTGGCATGAAAGAGCTTGGAAGATATGGTGTCACCTTGTCTCACTCCTTTTCCAATTTTTATGTGTGTTGTATTTTCAAACAGCCGAATCTTTGCACTTGAATTTTCATAGACGTTATTAATAATATTAATGTATCCATCTTCAACACCGCAGGATTTCAAAGCCATTGTAACTGCTGGTGGTTTCACCAAATCAGAGGCCTTTTCCTAATTGATAAATGCCATGCACAATGGAATTTCATATTCCCTCGCTCTTCCAATTAGTTCTCCCAGTACGTGGATATGATCTATAGTGCTGTAGCTACCCCATAATCCAGCTTGTTCTCTCGGTTGAGCCATGTCCAGTGTTACCTTCAAGCGGTGTGAAAGAACTTTAGTGAAGATTTTATAAACCACTGGCAGGAGGTTGATAGGTCTGTAGTTCTTGAGATCCTCAATGTCACCTTTTTCATGTAGCAGGATCATTGTAGCGTTGTTCCAATCCTCAGGAATCATCCTTTCATTAAGGCATCGAGTGAAAATTTGGGCTAGTACTGTTTCAATTTCTCCACTTGCTTCTTGTATGATGTCTACAGTAATTCCATCTTCTCCTGGAGCTTTTCCCCGCTTCATGATCTTGATTGCATGTGCAACTTCTGCTGGGAGGACTGGAAGAACTCTGGTACTGGTACCTTTCATGATGTCTGGAGTACATGTATCATCCCTTTCATATAATTTGGAGTAGAAATCTTTCACTCTTGTCAAAATTTCGCCTCTATTTCTTGTTACAGAGCCATCTTCTTTTCTCAGTGCCATAATCTGTTTTATTCCCTTATTGAGATGTCCCTTTGCTATCTTTAGGCTTTGGCTGTTTTCAATTGCTTTCCTCAGTTCACAGTTGAATTTCCTTACGTCTTCAGTGATACTTTTTCGTACTGGCTTGTATAGCTTTATATATATTCCACTTTGGAAGTCACATCTTCTTTAGTTGTCCTCATCTCTCTTCTTTTTTGCATCAACATTTTGGTTTTTCCTGATAATTAGTTCACATGCAACTTGTTCTTAGACCCATCTAATTTTGTTGCTGTTTCCATAAGAGCTTTGGTTACTTTTCTGTTAACTTAATAAATACCCACTTCTTCTGATGTTAGGCCTTCTAAAGCGGAGAATCTGTTCTTCAGTTCCAACTTGAAGGTATTATGGTGTTTTTTAAGGTTGGTTATGTCAATACATTTTGTTTGTCTTATGAGCTTGCCATGTTCAAGTTTAGTGTTGAGGTGCATCTTACATCTCACCAATCTATGGTCACTACCTGTGTTGAACTTGTTTAGCACACTGCAGTCTTTTATGACAAATTTTTTGTTACACATAATAAAATCAATTTCAGTTGTCGTTCCACTATCATGTGCTGTGGTAATTGAAAAAAAAAAAAAAATGCATTTCTTTCCTTTATAGAAATGCATTATTCTTCATAAGATGGACCAAGCTCTAGCGTATGAGGTCAAAGCGATTTATTTCCAAAAAAATAATAAATAACAAAATAAGTAAAAACTCTTTTCCCGTATTCAGCATTGCTCATTGATTAAATGCCAGCCATGCATTGCATTTGACATGTTCTCGTGATATGTGGTAAAAGTTTAAAACAATTATCAAAAACAAAATAAATAAATAAAAATACCGAAAGGTATATCTAGCACCTTTATTTATTTATTTATTTTTTGTGCTTTTCATTCTTTGTTTGAGTAACCGTGCTGATTTCTCAGATTTTTAATAAACTTTTAGAAATAAGGTCCCTCTAGATATTTTTATAAAATCACAGGCTAAGTTTTTTTTTTAAATATTAATATTCAGCAAGAGAATATTTCTGTTTCCTTGTTCATTTGTTTGCTGATGAACAATTACAGTTGTGTTTCAAAACATACCTGAAATCTTGCAGTTTATCCTTTTGCTCTTTTTTTTTATTTTCCTCTTAACAATGGAAGAAGTGGGTCTCTCCCATGTCTGATCTCTTCATGCCCCCCCCCCCTCAATAATTTGGTGAAGTGGGTGTCCTTGGTTACAATTAATCAGATTCTTCTTTCCAAAAATGAATTAAAAATCTTTTTTGGAAAACAATTAAAAGAATTAGTTACTTAATTATGATTATTCAGGGCTTGAAAAATACCATGCCCAAGATGCCCAGGGCATGTAAATTATCGACCTAGGCAGGTAAATAAAAAATCCAGTTGCCAGGCTCGAGCAACTAAATTAAAAAAAAAAAAGAAGTTTGGAATCAAATTTCCTACTACAAGAAAAAAGACAGTAGTCATCACATGTTGTGTCTCATTTCACTGTTAATCACTGGAAGTTGTATTATTGTTATGGAATGCCAAGGACAGAAGGCTATCACTTTTTTAATTATATTATGATCTAGGTCTAGAAATTTGAACCATATGTAGTTTTGTTTCAAATGTTGTTTATAGTCAGCGATGGGATGCATGCCTCTGATGGAATTAGCCTCTGATGTTTAATGACAAAGGGTGAACACTTTAACAAAAAGAACATGGCAAAATAAAAAAATTTTCAAATGCATATTTCATCATACCATTTAATACTAGTTTCAGCATCATCATCTTAAAACTTGAGATACACAGTTTTGTGCATTGAACATTTACAATACAGACCTTTAAAATGGAGAAGCAAAACATGAGAAAATAAGTTCATATTTTTTAACTTAAAGAAAATGAGGGTTCTGATTTGTTATCTTGAAAGATAAATTTTCTTGGGCATCCAGCTTTTACTACCTGGGCAGGTAAATAATTTTCTGCACATGCCCAGCTGGGCATGTAACTTTAAAGATATTTTTCAAGCCCTCCTATTAAATTCAATTTCATGGCTGAATCAGCCAAATGTAACTTTAAAGATATTTTTCAAGCCCTGCTATTAAATTCAATTTCATGGCTGAATCAGCCAAATTATGATTTACCAATCACTAACACTGTTAAAAATTTCTGTGTATCAAATTTATTTGCTTTAGAAATGAGATAATCTGTTCATAAAAATACAGAATTCTCTGACTAATCAAGTCTGAGGGTAGTCCTACTGAAGCTTGTAAATGCATGCTATTTCCATGGTACATATGAAAAGTGTTGTTAAACATGGTAACAAAAATTACAGATCACATTGATGAATACTTAGTAGGGTGGTCCTTAAAATACTATGAATTTTTTTTTCAACAATTTAGATGCTCTGATCCCCCAAAAGTGTTCCTCGATGTTAAAAAATAATGTGTGCAAAATTTCTACCATTTTAATTAACATTTAGTGGTAGCTCAATATGCTCAAAGTTTTACTTGTTTTACAGGTTTATATAGGCAAGCTTGTTTCTGGAACTGTACAGAATTTTCCAACTGTATGAAATAAAAATAAAAATGGACATCACCTTATTTATATGGAGTATTTGATTGACACTTAAGTCAAATAAGACAAGACAAGAGAAGGTGAATGGAGAAGTCAGGCGACGGGAATAATACGGTAAGTGAATATTTCAACTGACTTGAGCAACCTCTAAATATAGTCAGATCTGCCTGAAACTTTACAAAAAATATTTTTTTATATGGTAGAACAATGTAGGAGGGTCAGACAACATTTCAAAACTTCAAAAATAAGGACCACCCTAATCCTTAGTCTTTAGCTATTTTCATGCATCTTAAACACTCAGCACTCAGGTGCTCAAATGGTCAGAGGCCAAGGCTTTTGACTAATCAATTGATTTGAGCCCAGGTTTGAATCCCGAATGGGACATAGGTCATATGCTTGTCCTTTGGTACTGGCTTTCTGCCCTCTCTGGAACCTGTGGCCCTAAGTTAGGAATAGGCAACTGCTAGTTAGATGCTCATGGTGGTAATTAAACTCTGAAACAAATAAACATTCACCTTACATTTGTATTAAATAAATAACTTTAAAAAATATAAATATATAGCAGTGGCGTTGGGTTATTATGAGCATCCGGGAAAAATGAGAAGAAAATTGTTTCTTCTTTTAATTGGAAAAATTCTGAAAAAATCTATATTAGTAGCCAGTCCCCACATTTTCTGAATACAAAGTTGAGCCATTACAATAGTTGAGTAACTGGGTAATACAATATAGCCTTCCATATCCATTTACCACAGAGCGTGGAATCATGGCCATGGCTGAATACCACATGCTTGAGAGAAGTGATTCCAGTCAACTCGTCACCTTGTTGAAGTTTCAGAGAACAGTAACGAATTAGTAGATGTGCGCTGAACTGCACATGCATACTTTCGGGGCTAGTCACCTTTCTGTTTAACATCAGCAATTTTGCTTTCGTGTCGTCCCGCCGTAAGCGGCTGATTTTCGTTCGTGGTGTTAAGCTGTTAGGTTTGCTCGTGTAAGTAAAATGAACAAAGTAGACATTTTATGGGAACACCCTTTTAATTTATTATGGGATAAAGAGAAAAAAAAATGCTAAAGACTTGGGCCCACATCAACCAAATATTTACTTGGTGCAAAAACATAAGGATCAGTCTACAACTCTACTTTGAAGTGTGTAAAGACTTCCTTATGAAACACAGGGTGTCCGAATAATGACTATGCACTGAATGTATGAATTGAGGTAATGTAATAATAAAGAAATTTTGAATGGAATTACAGTAGAAGTTGCTCTGTGTCTGGTAACCTTCATGTCTCCCCACCCTAAGGCACACACAGCTGTCATTTGAGCGAAGGTCATTCCTGAGCGCTTGGTTGACAGAGGTAGACGTGTCAATTGTTCACTCGTCTCGGCACAAGGACAATGATGTTGATGGTTGAACAGTGTGTTTTTGGTGGAACATGTCTTTCATCATGACAGCAAGTACACAGACGAAGTGTAAAAACAGTTCGCTAGGAAATTTCGTGAAGTGGACGTCCCCCACCATAATGCTGTATGTCAGCTCATAGCAAAGTTGTGGGATACTGGCAGTGTTTTGGATGCCCCCTGTCCCAGTAGGTCATCCACAGCAAACGAGACCATACAGGATACCAAGGAGTCCACACAAGTCCGTGAGGCGGCTGTCGCAACAAGCTAATGTGCCAAAGAGTACAACCCATGATATTCTGAAATGAAGTTGTGTTTCCACCCGTACAAAGTGTCTGTCATGCATCAGCTGTGAGAAACAGACCATGAGGCCCGTATTCGGTACTGCAGGTGGTTCCAAGAGTTCCTGTCTGAAGAAAGTGAGGGCATTCTGGATGTGGATAAGAAGGTGAGGACATTCTGTGGGGAGCAATGAAGGGGAAGGCGTATGCAAGTAATCCGCATACACTTCAAGAGCCACAGGCTGCAATAACAACCCACATACCCTGAGAAAGATCTTCACCAACATACAGAAATGTGTGCAGACATGTCTGGACATCTCGGTGGGGCCCATTTTCAACACCTCCTGTAGGAACCAGTTCAACATGGTGTTACTTTCAGCATACAGTTATTTTTTTGGACATCCTGTACAATGGGGAAATAATAGTTAAATGCCTTAAGCTTAACTGTTTTATCTGTTGAGGAAAAGTTTATTTCAGAAATCAACAATTTTAAAATGAAAGTTATCCAGAAGTTTGCCGAGCATAAAAACAGAGCTCATTTCAGAGCAATATTTAAAGTTGGGGCTAAGAGAGCCTTGGCCTCCTAAAAGTGCTTCATTTTTAAAAAGTTTTTGGTTAAAATGCAACTTACATTGGAAAATTTAATTTAATAAAATTTTTTGCCGTAATTTAATAAAAATGCAACTTACATCAGTAAAAAAAATGCTTTAAGTTTTTCTTCTATTTTTCATTAACTTTATTTTTGTTCTGACGAATTTCAAAAACTTCCACTTTTGTCGCCACCCCAAGAAAAAGAATTCTATATACGATCTTGGCTCAGTTCCTTTATTAAGTGAAATAAGGCAAAAACCTAAACTTTTATTTTATGTTATACAACACTGCTTATACATAAATAAAATCCTATACCATTCTACGTGGTTAAGTACGATTTCGGCAGGTGGCATTTGAAAACCTCATAACATTTACTGAAATTATAGTTCACAGTACAGAACAAGGTGGAGAACAATTTTTTAAATATTTAGCCCTGGATAAATTTTAGGCACCGTACACTACTGATATATAGTGGTTGAAATATCTTATGCAAGTAAGGCCAGCAGCTATGACAACTTGTCAGCAACCACTGCAAACATTCTTTCCTCTCCTATTTTGCTAAAAAGCAGGCTGCTTAGCAGTCTGCTTTGTAGCACAACTTATCAAGGCAGAGGCGTAACTAGGCATTTTTGCGCCCCTGGCAAAACACCATATTTTGCATCCTCACATCTCTTTTTATATATATATACTGCCTGACAAAACAAAATTGCTGTCCCGGTGGCATAGTGATCTAAGCATTCTGGACCATCCATCCGAGATGGGTCAGGGTTTGAATTCCGTGAGGCATGGATATTGTGTTTGTCTTAGAGCACTGGCTCACTCCCTTCCCTGGAACTAGTGGCTCTAAATTAGGGCCCAGCAACTGCTTATAGCCCATCGTGTTGCTCATGGTGGTCGTTAACTCCCACCCCCACCCCCGCAAAAAAAGAAAAAGAAAAGCCCCATTCTAATATTATCACTCTGTGTGAGGCATAATCACACTGCATAGACTGTGACTATTCAGCTTTTCCCAACTGCTTTGGAGATTTGACATTCAGTATCACATGAAATGGACCGAATGCAGCTGACAGTCATAGCTTGTAGTACTAGTAATGACAGAATAGCTTCCAGAGAATCTTCAACAATTAAAATGGCATCCCTTGCAACATACACATAACTGCACCTTCATTTCTGAATGTGAGCAGGAAACATCCCCAGAACAACTCAAGAAATGTTAATTTTAAGCTGCCAAGTTACCGAAACTGGCGAAGCATACTATAAGTGAAGTTTGTTAGTGGAAAAATAGCAAAGTATGGCACAAAAAACTCTATCAGAAACTGGTGCAAAAGTTTTCGTTTTAGTCAGATTGTAACCAGTGATTTTTGCACCCTCTCTTGAGACCCAGGGCAGCCACCCCGCCCTAGTTACATCTCTGGATCAAGGTAATATATTTTTCTTCAGCCAGATTTACAGTATTCCCCTTTATTAATTTCTGCTGTTTACAAATATAACCAGCTAGAAGAAACTCATAATTACTTTCTGTTGGGTACAGATCTGCTTTCCATCATACCTCATCTGGGTAGTATTTTTCATGTACCAAGAAATTATATTTCAACTTCATAAAATTTTCCAAGACCAAAATATCTAATTCCACCCTGAAATTTCTGTATGGGCACACACGATCATAAGAAATTTATAGACAAATTCGAGAGCTTAAAAATATTTAATACAGTTATCAAGTTTACCTGATTATTTCTAACCTCATCAGAAACAAAAAAAAAAAAAAAAAAAAAAAAAATATTGCACAAACCTTGAATTTCAGATTTTTGACCAAAAGCTTTAGTCAGTAAATAGGAAATGTTAATGTGTTTCCAACAGAACAGATACACGAGCTGCTAAAATTCTTAAGGATGAGCATACACGCTGGAGCAGCTGTACCCATTAATTTTGTGAAACTGTAAAATACAACTCCCGTTGATAATCGGGTAGCTGCACTCCACTCAAGTGATTAAAATCACATGGTACCTCACTAACATCAGCTAACTTTATAGAAATCAAACAAAACAACGTGGATGCAACGAAACCTAACAGCGAAATTTGCCTGGCAACCTGTAAACAACACCGTTTCCATCACAACCGCCTATTGCCAGACTGGCCCGTCGACTAAAGACATTGCTAACAAGTTACGGTCATGTTGCCAGTTACGCATTACATGCTTGTATTGCTTAGTTGTGTCAAATTTGGTTGTGTGCTCATACATGGGCCGTCAGACAGTGGAAACATCATTATGGATTGGAATAAATTTTAGTCGAGAGTTTTCAGTGCCTAACCGACGAAGATTTCACCCCTTTCTATCCAGCTCAATTAGCATTCTTCTGATGGCGTATGGAAGGTGTTCGAATTCTTCCGAATGTTTCAGTGAATTGAATCTTTCCCTCTCCCCTATCCTCTCCAACTTCTCAACAACAGAGGAAAAATATTTCACGGCAGAAAGTACAGAAACTTTCAAGTTAATAATATGGGAGAAAACCTAGGAAGTCTGTTGGATTGGTAGGTCTTATTAAACGGGCGAACCTTAGCTGAGTTACTGTAATTAAGTTATAGAATTCAAACTAGAATCCCTTTCGGTTTTTTCACTTTTCGCGGGTTGCAGATTGGATAAATAACTGAAAGCAACCGCTTATCTAAACAGTACTAATATTGCTATGGCTCGGTAGATGAGAGATTACGATCATAGCTTCAATTTTAGTCGAGACGTGGGAGTTACCATTGATCAACCGTTTGAAGGGGTGATACATATAACTGGTTCTGTCCGATTCGACCGAACCGTTTGCTAAAATTCGGACGGTCGCCAGAACCTTTTGTTAAATCAAACGTTCAGATTGGAAGTATGAATGCAAATATTTGTGATTTTATTACTGAGAGTTTTTTGTATTTTTCGTTTGTTTTTTATTTCTTCCTATTTTATTTCCACGTCGTATCATTTGTTAGTACAGGCGCTCCACCAAAAACACACAAAAACGCCTCATGAAAGGACGAGATTAGTTGATACTTTTGTGCCTTTATCACTGCCTGCAGCCCCATGAGATATTCGGAGAAGGGGACTTCTGAGTTCAGAACCAAAGGACTCTTAGCAAGACTACCTACATTATGCTAGGGAAAAGAAGCTTGGGATTTCTTCAGGGAAGTGTTATCTGCTCGAAATGCATTTTTTAACGCAGAAATCGCGCGGTGAAGCTTGCGTTCAAAGATTGGGCAAGGCGCAAGGGGAACTAACTGGGATTATTTTTTTTTTTTATTGGAGGTTTAACGACCACCGTGAGCAACTCAATGGGCTATAAGTAGTCGCCCGTCCCTAATTTAGGGCCACTGGTTCCAGGGAAGGGAGAGAGCCAGTGCCGTAAGACAAACACAACATCCATGCCTCACCGGGATTCCAACCCGGACCCCTTACGGACGAATGATCAGAGGCCAGCGCCTTAGATCACTTCGCCACCGGGGAGGCAAAAAACTGGGATTAAGGGCCTTATGATGTGGGTTAACTTTGTTATAGTGTGTGATGAAGGTTTCATCGAAAATTTGTGTGTGCCGCTCCAGTGGCGCATTGATTTAAGCGTTGGCTTAAGACCATTCGTCCGTGAATGGTCTGGGTTCGAATCCTCGTGAGCTACGGATGTTCCGTTTGTGTTACGGTACTGGCTCTCTCCCTTCCCTGGAGCCCTAAATTAGGGACGGGTGACTTCTTATAGCCCATCGAGTTGCTCACGGTGGTCGTTAAACCTTCAATCGAAAAAAAAATGTGTTTTATACTGGTTTAACCTGATTCGTGCGCGATGATAAGGAGAAGTCCATGAGATAGGGCCCCCTCCTCCAGCCCATAGTTCCAAATTTTGTTTCCAGAGATTAAATCAAATTTAGTGTGTGTGTGTGTGTTTCTATTGTCTTCTAGCTACGAGATTGCCCATGTGTTTAAATTTATAAATTGAAATACGGAATGTCATTTACAAAGTATTCATAAAAATAAACTCAAATTCTATAATAAGTGGACCTTATTTTAAAACCTTTTATATATACAGCCACAACCCGACTTAGACACGAGGAGCCACTGGGCCTAAATGATGATCGGGTCCCTTACATTTTACGGAACTACAGAGAACAGTATATTTTTGTCTACACTAGGCTCTTCGAAGAAATTTTGCAGCTCCCTAAAAATGGGGACCAGAGCTGGGCCCTGTATATAAATCACGCTCTTTCTGGAGTTGAAACTAAACTTAAAAAAAGATTAAGCTTCTGACAAAACAACTAATTCTCGAGGAAACGCAGTTCACTTGTGCTGGTAAATGTCACCTGTTATGCCATGCTTATCTCCCATCACCATTATTCATGTCGCGGCTCATTTGCACACCATCCCTGTCTTAGATTCGGCATCCCTGAATTACAATGGGCTATGTCTCATCGCGTTCAATGCTTCTGCATGTCAAAAGCTACTCCTCCTCTTTAGGTCGAAAGTATAACCTGATATACTTGCGACTCTGTATTGAACTAAAAACTGACTTATTTACAAATAACTGGATTGCAGTTACTGTTTATATTATTGTTCGTCCTGAAGTTCGTTCCACATCATAAAATTCAAATACTAAATTCAATTTGCGAGTCAACATTTACAGAAACGGGTATTAAGGTAAGGATGATAAGCACACTGGACAAAAAATTAGTCACCCCTAACAGAAATAACAGGAAGTTACCGGTTGCACAGAGGGAGCCGTTATAGTATTGTTGGGAGATAGCACTGACGTGGTCTACAGGTATACTTCTGTCCCGCGCAGTGGTGAAGAGCAGCGTGTGTGTTGAATTTACACAGTGGCGGCTCGTGATAAGCTAGATTGCTGCATCTCAATTTTGTATATATCAGTTCGAATAAGCTAAGTTACTGAGCCTGTGCTGATGCTGTCCGTTTAATAATAATAATAATAATAATAATATATATATATATATATATATATATATATATATATATATATATATATATATATATATACAGCCTCTCCTTGACAAATGTCAACCCCGCCTTCTCGTGGTGCATCCTGTTCCCACTAAAGGGGCTCTGACGACCGCCAATAGCGGTATAACTATACCATCGGGATCAGAGGAAATGCTATCCCACACTCACCAACCCGCTTGGCCAGCGTGGTGAGTTATGGCCAAACACCTCCAAAATGACTCTACAACTTAAATCTTGGCCCTCAGTCTCCGGCAGCTGGAATGTACCTGGCCAAGGCAGCGGCCAGTGCGACATGAAGGCAGAGGGCGCTAAGAATCCCCGGAGGACCGGACTAGGCTGCCATTTGATGCTGACCTTGGCTACCTATAACGGACGCTCCCTATCTTCTGATTCAAGGCTTCTTGAATTGGAGGAGGAACTACAAAGGATCAAGTGGGACATCGTCGGGCTAAGTGAGGTAAGGAGAAAAGGAGAAGATCTCATTGAACTGAAAAGTGGGCATCTCTTCTATTATCGTGGGACAGATACTGGCAGAACTAGTGGTGTTGGAT
Organism: Macrothele yani; assembly: GCA_039090855.1. NCBI lineage: Eukaryota > Metazoa > Arthropoda > Arachnida > Araneae > Macrothelidae > Macrothele > Macrothele yani. Next base: position 109,638,422 of record CM077007.1, read on the forward strand.
TTATAATAAACAAGAAACTGAAGGATAAAGTGGTAGAAGTTGAAAGTTCCTCTGACAGAGCTGCACGACTCGTTATCCAACTATCGAGAAGATACCAGGCTCAGATTATTCAAACTTATGCACCCACCACAAGTCATCCTGAAGAAGAAATTGAAGAATTTTATGAGGAAATTCGTCATCTAAATAATAAAGGTAAGCAGCACTTGAAGATAATTATGGGAGATTTCAATGCAAAAATAGGGCAACGGCAACAGAATGAAACTTCAGTAGGTAAATTCGGTCACGGCAACAGAAACCAGCGTGGAAATACTCTCGTTGAGTTTGCAGAGGCAGAAGGATTTTTCATCTTGAACTCCTTTTTCAAGAAAAAGCCACACAGGAAATGGACATGGAGACATCCAAATGGAACGACAAGTGAAATTGATTTTATTATGTGTAACAAAAAATTCGTCATCGAAGACTGCAGTGTGCTGAACAAGTTCAACACAGGTAGTGACCATAGATTGGTGAGATGTAAGATGCACCTCAACACTAAACTGGAACGTGGCAAGCTCATAAGACAAACAAAATGTATTGACATAACCAACCTTAAAAAACACCATAATACTTTCAAGTTGGAACTGAAGAACAGATTCTCTGCTTTAGAAGGCCTAACATCGGAAGAAGTGGATATTTCGGAAGTTAACAGAAAAGTAACCAAAGCTCTAATGGAAAGAGCAACAAAATTAGCTGGGTCTAAGAACAAGTTGCATGTGAACAAATTATCAGGAAAAACCAAAATGTTGATGCAAAAAAGAAGAGAGATGAGGACAACTAAAGAAGATGTGACTTCCAAAGTGGAATATATAGAGCTATGCAAGACAACACGAAAAAGTATCACTGAAGACGTAAGGAAATTCAACTGTGAGCTAGTGAGGAAAGCAATTGAAAACAACCAAAGCCTAAAGATAGCAAAGGGACATCTCAGTAAGGGAAGAAAACAGATTATGGCTCTGAGAAAAGAAGATGGTTCTATAACAAGAAATAGAGGCGAAATTTTGACAAGAGTGAAAGATTTCTACTCTAAATTATATGAAAGGGATGATACATGTACTCCAGACATCACGAAAGGTACCAGAGTTCTTCCAGTCCTCCCAGCAGAAGTTGCTCATGCAATCAAGAACATGAAGCGGGGGAAAGCTCCAGGAGAAGATGGAATTACTATAGACATCATACAAGAAGCAAGTGGAGAAATTGAAACAGTACTCGCCCAAATTTTCACTCGATGCCTTAATGAAGGGAAGATTCCTGAGGATTGGAACAATGCTACAATGATCCTGCTACATAAAAAAGGTGACATTGAGGATCTCAGGAACTACAGACCTATCAGCCTCCTATCAGTGGTTTATAAAATCTTCACTAAAGTTCTTTCACACCGCTTGAAGGTAACACTGGACATGGCTCAACCGAGAGAACAAGCTGGATTCAGGAGTGGCTACAGCACAATAGATCATATCCACGTACTGAGAGAACTAATTGAAAGAGCGAGGGAATATGAACTTCCATTGTGCATGGCTTTTATCGATTATGAAAAAGCCTTTGATTCGGTGAAACCATCAGCAGTTAGCACGGCTCTGAAATCCTGTGGTATTGAAGATGCATACATTAATATTATTAATAACATCTATGAAAATGCAAGTGCAAAGATTCGGCTGTTTGAAAGTACAACACACATAAAAATTGGAAAGGGAGTGAGACAAGGTGACACCATATCTCCGAAGCTCTTTAATGCCACATTGGAAAATGTCTTTCAATCACTGAACTGGGAAAACAAAGGGATAAAGATTAATGGAGATTATCTAACCCACCTTCGTTTTGCTGATGACGTAGTCATTTTTGCAACTAGCCCATCAGAGCTGCAGAGTATGATCCAGGAACTTGCTGACAAGAGTAAAGAAGTGGGATTAAAAATGAACTTTCAGAAGACAAAAGTGATGTTCAATGCTTTTACAAGAAATGAAGATTTATCGATTGATGGAGAAAAACTGGAGATAACAGATACGTATGTTTATCTTGGACAGCAGATATCAAATGAGGGTCACATTGATGAAGAAATTAATCGGCGTACAAAACTTGCCTGGAGAGCTTTTGGAAGAAACAGCATAATTTTCAAGAGCAATATGCCATTATGTCTTAAAAGAAAAGTGTTTGATCAATGCATCCTTCCAGTGCTTACGTATGGTGCAGAGACGTGGACCTTAACTAAAAGAGACATACAAAGGCTGCAGACAACTCAAAGCAGCATGGAGAGGTGCATGCTTGGTATAACCAGGAGCGATAAGAAGAGGAACTCGTGGATCCGAAAAATGACGAGAGTGGAAGACATCATGATCAGAGTTAAATCCCTGAAATGGCAATGGGCTGGACATACTGCCAGAAGGACAGACCATAGATGGACAGCCGAAATTTTAGATTGGATTCCAAGGGACAGGAAAAGACCCAGAAAAAGACCACATGGGAGATGGGTGGATGAAATTCGTAAATATGCGGGAGTGACATGGAGGAGACTGGCACAAGACAGACCGTTGTGGAGGAAACTTGGGGAGACCTTCGTCCAGCAGTGGATTGATAATGGTTGACAATGATGATGATGATGATGATATTGATCGAAAGTGCTTTTTTTTTTACAAGAAATGAATATTTAGATTTCATACTTAGCGATTGATAGGGAAATTGTAGAGGTACCGATACCTAAATTAGGCAACAGATATTAAGCGATCGCCACATTGCCACATTTATGAAGAAAATAATCGACCTATAAAACTTGGTCAGATGCATTATTTCTTAAAAAGAAACTGATTAATCGGTGCACCCTTCCAGTTCTTACGCATGGAGCACAGACATGGACCTCAACTAAAATAGACATATAGATGCTGCAGACAACTGAAAGCAGCATGTAGAGATGCATGGTTGATGTTACCAGGAAAGATACATATAGAAACTCGTGGATCGGGAAAATGACAAGAGTGGCAGACATTATGATCAGAATTCCTGAAATTGCAATGAGATGGACATATTGCTAGAAGAAAGAGCCACTGACGGAAAGTTGAAATATTGAACTGGATAGCAAGGGAAAAAACAATACCCAGAAGATGAGAAGGGGGAGATGGGTGCATGAAATTCGAAAACATGAAAGAAACTGGCTCAAGGCAGACTGTTGTGGAAGAAGAAACTTGGAGACTCTCATCCAGCAGTGGATTAATAGTGGTTGCAAATTTTATATTATATATATATATATATATATATAAGGACAAAAAATGTAAAAAAAAAAATTATGCGTGTGGCAGTGGCAGTGCAGACACACACTCAAGGTCATGTACGCGTTCTCAAGTGTCTCATTGTGACCCCTAGAAATACGACAATAAATATTTTTTGTTCTGATGCACTCCGTTTTAAACTCCGACTTGATACCGACCACTGCAACTTGGACGGCGTCGAAAAACATTTTGTGGAATTTTGAAGGGTCTGCCAGGATTTCGCGATGAGTTGTTATTGCAATACTCAGACACCGGCATTCTCTTTAATAAAAAAGGAATGTAAACATATTCAGTCCAGTTTTAATTTTGAAGCCATGATAACAATTTAGTGTAGAAAAATTTGTTTTCTAAAATTTACCAGCTTCGTAAATTTTCTGAACAATGATATCTGATTAAATGTTCTTTTCAAAGTAATTAAGTATAATGCACTACCTCAATTGAAATGCGCAGATTATTTTTGGGAGTGAGGGGGAATGCAGCAGAAAAAATAAAATGTACCCAGTGGAGTGACTTCAGTGATTTTTGGTGAATAAAAATTTACGTGAGTTTAAAAGCGAAAATTTCGCTGTGCTTGGTTAGTGAAGAAATAAATTTTGTGCAAGTATTTCACTGCAGAAATTAATCTCTCTTTATCTCGTTTTTTTTTTTTTTTTTTTTCAATTTATCCAATACTGATTTCTATTCTTATTCGCAATTTGTTCACACGAACATTTTGACCAGAAGAGAAAATATAAGTAAAACTTTTTTGCAAAAGCCCCGGCAACTGAGTATTTGTCATTAGCAAACACAAATATTCTACAGTTCGATGGTGTTAGAATTATTATGTTGAATAAAAGCAGGAACAAACCAAAAATTGGAAGGAAAAAAACAGGTTGAGTAATACATTCAAACATACTTCATTTCAACTTTCGTCATTATTTTTAATTCATTCCCCTATTTTATTTCTTATTCGGAAGCACAAGAACCTATTAATCAACAGAGCACATATGCCCTGCGATGCATTCCCACCCAACGAGAGACTGCATTCGCGAGCAACTCCGCTAGCGAGGCTGCCATCAATGCAGTCCCCAGGGAAGTTTTATTCAAAGGAAACGAACTGATGTAGGAATAAGCAGAGTTTCCCACATGAGTTAGTTTCAATACCCGTCAGAGCTGCACTCAGGGCAGTCTGCCAACGTTCTTTACGCTCCCAGTGGTGTTATGCAAGAAAACTTCCAGTTGAGTTCAGAATACTTCTCTCTCTTGGTACGGCATGAAACAAAAAACTGCTTTGGGTAGGTGGTGGGGGAGCCGCCCCTGAATTTATAGTAGTTTGCAATATGGGTCGTAAGACAGACGTTACTGAGTGGTAAAAGGGAGCCATCGTGTTTGGCCGTGCCCACGGAGACATAGTGAATGAATTTGCCCAATTTGCTGGTGTGTCGAAGCGTACTGTCCAGCGGGTCTACAAACAGTGGTGTAGTTTGCAGTGAACTGAAAATCGGCGACGTAACTTTGGCCGGAAAACGACTCTCACCAACAGGGACCGTCGCCGTGTTTCATGTCAAGTGACTGCAAATCGGTTTTCAAACCAGACAACAATTGCTCCAAACAGTCAATGAAAGTCCATTCCAACCAATTTCCGAAAGAACATTGCGACGGACATCTTGAGCAGAGTACCGCGGAAGAGGCCTCTTTAAGCAGCAAGCCACAAAGTTGCACGTTATCAATGGGCTCAGAGACACCGAAACTTTACTGTGGAGGACTGGAAACGAGTAATTTGGTCTGATGAGTCTCATTTTCGTTTGTACTCGAATGATGGGAGGCAACGAGTGCATCGCAGGCACAATGAAGCTTTTAATCCTGATTGTATCGAAGTGTTATTCAAGTTGGAGGGTGTTCTGTGATGTTTTGGTGATGTTTTTCGTACCACGAAATGGGCCATCTCGTTGCAGTGACGATGAATTTGAACCAGCATGCGTATCTCCGCATTCTGAATGACGAAGTACTGCCCTTTGCCCTACATCTCCACCGGCATCATCAGTGCCGTCTTAACACTTTTGGGGGCCCTGGGCCGTCATACTTTTCCAGGCTCTTAATCTTATATATACAGAATATATACAACATTGGTATTAGTGTAATATGTGATTACTTTTTTAATTCCCATGTGTCATTATTACATTATATACAATATACGGATATACATATATACAACGTATGAGAATTATTATATACACCACCATCACCATGTTTATCCCTATGAAAACAAATATTCAATATCCAGTAACTTTTTAAACACCACTTGAACGAAAAATGGTACATGACAAAAATTGTAGAACTCCATGAAGTGCACCAAATGCACTTACATTTTGTTGCTTAGCAAATTACAAGAAAATGGGTGCTGAAAGATATAATGTTTCTTCCCCATTCTCCAAATTATTCAACGAAAATTAATTTAAAGTGGAAGAAAGAAATAAACCAACCAGCGCCGTTTCCAGACAATGCGACGCACCGGACGAAAATGCCGATATGCGACCCCGTCATTATTATTTGTTTAAACAGATCAGATCATTTTGTAGAGGATTTTAGGAAAGGATTGCCTGACCCCAGGTTTTAAACAACCCTTAGAAATAGGAGCTAGGAGATTTGGACTATAGTGCCCGATACGAAAGTAACACGGAAGCGATGTAGAAAGGGGGAGGAAGACGCCCTTATTTATTACTCAGGGGTCAATACCCGGGGCCCGACGGCTTAACGCGCCCATCCGACGCACGGCGGATATTTTGTGGTTCGCGAGTTCGTTCCTTCCGGGGATCGAACCTGATGTCTCTCCCGTGGCAGTCACGGACGTTGACCACTAGGCCACTCGCGGCCCTTTTCTTTAAACAGCGACGATTGAAAAAATATATAAGTAGCCCAGGTGGGAAAACCCCTGTGATAAACATACATGTGAACAACACAAATATCGACTTTCTTTGTTTCTTATTTTGTCATAAAAGATCTATCCCAACACCTAACTTTCCTCTTGCCTCCTCTAGAAATCGAACCTACGAGCGTGGTTTAAAAAAAGGCAGAAGGACTTCCAACTTCTGGATTGGTGTTTCTTCTTTTCTTTAAATAAAAAAACCTGCTGGTGAGTCGTCAAAGAGTTTGACTTTTTGTAAACCCATAAGACTCTTGGGATGTTGGGGGCCCAAGTTCAGGAGAGGGCCCTGGGCACAGGCCCCGTTGGCCCACCCCTTAAGACGGCCATGGGCAGCATCACATTGCCACTCTTTTCTTCCAAGACGACAATTGCCGTGTGCACAAGGCTAAAACTGTGTCCGAGTGGCATGACGAACAATCAGCACCGCTGTCTCACCTCGACTGGCCCGCCAAATCCCCAGATTTAAATCCTATTGAAAATCGGTGGGATCATTTGGAAGATAAGGTGAAACGCCGGAAGAGACACCCATGTACTCTGACGGAACTTCGGGACCAATTGGCACACGAGTGGCTGCAAATCGATGTTCAATATATCCACAACCTCATGGGGTCTCTACCACACCGGATTCATGCTGTTATCAAGGCAAGAGGCGCCGTTATTAGGTAAGTTCTGCCAGGGGTGACTAATTTTTTAATCACGTTTGTGCATCTCAGAAACAATTTCGTTGCGGCATATGATACATGACGTATATGCTGAACGTTAAGAATAGAAGGAAAGGTAATCTGAGTATATACCAATCATTTCACACTCTCGGGCATTCCAGTTTTTTGGTCAATGATAACACGATCAGCTTAAAGACCTTCTAGCCGCCTCTGTGTCGCAGTGGTCTAAACGCTTGCTGCTGACCATTAGTCTAAGATGGATCCAGGTTCGAATCTCGGTGAAGCATGGATGGTGTGCTTGTCTTATGGCCCTGGTTATATCTCATTCCTGGAATCGGTATAGCTCTAAATTAGGGACCGGCGACTGCTTGTAGTCCACTGAGTTGCTAACTGTGGTCGTTAAACTAAAAAAAAAAAAAAAAGATCTTTCGGTTAATCTATCTTTAGTTCTGACTGATTCTCGTGAAGACTTCTGAACTTATCAATTATGAAGCACTTTAACGATTCTAAAAGAGAATTGATCTCTTTCCTGCGTTCGAAGTACTCTTTCGATTTCAATTGTTTTCAACAGGCTAAGTCTCCCGGTTTCCCAGAATACAATATTTAGGTGGCGTCCAAGGCTTAATTTCTACAAAAAAAAAAGTGCAGGAGCTCTACATGCGTTATGAGACCAATATGTATCACTACGGCAGCGAAGTCACAATTATTGGAATCGGTAAAGTTTTCCCATCACTATATTTCTTATTAAAGGTAGAATTAGTGATTGAAATTTGGCGTTTAAAACCTTTAGCGAAAGGAGAGTTGATTCTAACTGGGGCGATCTCGCACGTGCGTTTAGGTGTGCAAAAGAAACGTACATGTCGAAGCTCCGGTGGGCTCCGGCTAACATTTAAATAAACTGGAGAAATATCAACATTCATCAGCACACATTGGCAGTGCAGAAATGGAAAAACTAAGATTAAATGCTTTGAAAAATCCTGTGAACAACCAAATATTGTATTAAAGCGAAGAGCAAAAGAAAGAGAACATAGAGGCTCTTAGCGTGCTAGGTCGAGGCCTGTACTTTTTGATAAAACAAGAAATATCCCACACAACTAAATATGAGCCTTTAATTAATAACCTAAGTACTTGTAAAGTGTAATCAGGATCTCGCAGACTGGAAGGCAGCACAAAGTGAAGGATCTATGTACTGCACAAAAAATACAGCTTCAGAGTTATTGTATTGTATTGGTGAAGTCCTTCGCTCCAAAATAGAAAAAAAAATAACGATAAAAAATTTTCTCTCATGGCAGACGAAAGTACTTCTCAAAAAAAAAAAAAAGAAATGCAACTCAGTATTTGTGTAAGGAGTGACATGGAGGAGACTGGCACAAGACAGACCGTTGTGGAGGAAACTTGGGGAGACCTTCGTCCAGCAGTGGATTGATAATGGTTGACAATGATGATGATGATGATTTGTGTAAGACACGTTGAGGACAACTATCCCGTGGAAATATTTTTTCTTTTTTTAAAATACCAAGCGGTTTGTCTGAAACTATAGCTAATGCTATTGATTATGAAATTAAAAAAACAAAATTAAATTACAACGATCTTGTTGCTTTTGGCTTTGATGGAACATCAAATTTTTCAGGTAATACAGCGGGTGTTCGAAAAAAATTATCTGAGAAAGCTGGCAGGGATATACTTTATATTCACTGCCGAGCTCACATTTTGTCATTGGCTGTTGCCGCAACAAAAATCCTAAAGTGACAATATTTATTTACACATTAAAGGACATATACAAGCTTTTCAGCCAATCTCCAAAGAAAGAAAATATCCTCCATGAAATCCAACAGTGATCAACGATCCTACACTGAAAGTCCCTGAATGTGTAGAGGTGTGGTGGTTGAGCCACTACAGGATCGTAAATGCAGTGAAAAGGAGTTTCTCGGCAATCATGCTCGCTTGTGAAAATATATATAAAGAAGGAGCAGATCTTGCATCTACAGCTGGAGGAATATATTACTGGAGATGAGAAATAACAGTTTTTTTTTATTATCTTAATCGTTATGGATGAAGTACTGAATGCCGTATCCAATTTGAGTAGGAAGCTGCAAAAAGTGGATGTGCCCTTTTCATCTATTCTGCTGATAGAATCCACCAAAGAACTTATAAAAGACATAGCAAGTGCATGTGATGATGAAACGAGCCAGCTTCGAAAGAATATCTCCGACTTGATGAAGAAACCTTTACAACTGTGTGGAAAATTGTGTTTAACCGAAGACGAAAACCCCAAGCAAACCTTTAGACACATGCAGCAATACATATTATCCACCAACGAGGAAATCTCGAATAGATTTAATGACAAAGCCATTAACATAATAATGAAAGGTGCGTCACATTTTGAAAATTTTGAAATCTTTCTAAATATTTCCGGAAAACAAGTTCAGAGTTTATGAAAATATTTTCCAGGGTTTGATGCAGAATCAGTTATGGCTGATATAAAGTCATTTACTTTTTTCGTTAAGTCAATGATGAAAAGCAAAAGTTCACGATACGATGCTTAAGATTCACCTATTGCGATCAGTGGCGTAGGAACGGGATGTACAGGGGTACAATGTACCCCCCCCAAATTTTGGAGAGGGGTACATTAATATCTACTGTACCCTCCAGATATGAGCAAACACAAACCAATCATTCATAAAGAGTGAACTGTAAAATTTATATGCTACTTATTTTTTTTTCTCTTTTTTTCAAAGAAATATCACGGGTTATCTGGTTTTTTTATATTCGAAGCTTGTAGTGGGAGGCTTTTCATCCACCAAAAACTGGCCAACCATCTGGGAAACTTCAGCAAATAGGTTCTGCAGGGAAACGACGAGTGCGAGGTTTTTGTTAATAACTTCAAACAGCATATGGTAGGGCTAGGGCTTGATAACATACTTGTGATCAGTGTTTCTTTTCTCTTAAAATTCCATGCATCTTGATCAGGTCGTCCTTTCTGCACTTTAAAAAAAAAAAAATTAATTCACAAGTGAACATTTTAGCGCCCACAGCTCCGGCACTAAAATTGTTTTCTGTCTTAAGATCTGTAGCAATACAACAAGTGCATTACGGATTTCACATACCACTCATAGAACTCCAATTCCTGGATATCTCCACCATCATTTAGCTTTGCACCAGACCAATATGCTTTTTACATTAATTGTCAGCCTATGTATCGTTCAAAGTTTTTAATATAGACTTCATAATGCTTCAATGGTACTATCTTCGCGGGTAGAGCAGTTTTTATCTTACTGCGGTTTTACTTTATTAACGTAAACAAAAATGATAAGAAATTTAATTCGTTCTTGTAAAGAGTTATATAACATTTCCTGAGAAATCTCTCTTTTCCAAACCCTGCTGACAGAAATTCATCCTAATGTTGACTTGTCCTTGCTCAATATTTTAATGGAAAAAAAAAAGTACAAAAATTAACAAGAGAGAACACAAAAAAAAAAAAAAAAAAAAAAACTTCTCCATTCATTTTCTGATAAGAAATTAATAATGTGAACTTTTTGTCAGCAATAAAAATAATAATGGTAATAATTAATAATAATATGATGATAACAATGTTCATTCGGATGAATTCCTGATCAGTATACGTATTTTATAAAACTCTAATATAGAACCCCCCCCCCCCCAAAAAAAAAATCGGAGTGGGTCATCCATAGATAGCTTAATCCTTGAGATGTAAGGTTCATGAGCTTGTAGCCCCCTAAATCAAAAGCGTTCCTACGCCACTGATTGCGATACTTTTTTCAGCAAACGTAGGCTATAGTAGTTTAACAAGTCTTTGTGAGGCCTTACTTTGCATACCTGTTTTTATGGCAAGTGTAGAAATTACATTAAAAACTTACACCGTCTTTGCACGATATATTTAATTTAAAAAAACGATAGATATTTACATATTTAAAAGATTAAAACCCATTAGTACTTTCGGGTCGACAATCGACCCGTCTTTGGATGGAGGAGAGACACTGCTGCACGTGTGCTCCCATATATATGTCCGTGTATGATGACGTACATGATGTAGACTAGCGTCGCCAGGGTATCACATGTTGCCATCATTTCATTGCTAAACCACACATAAGACGAGGTCCATGTGAGAGTATGATAAACAGGTGCAAAATATACGTATTTGTTATACTTCACATATTTAACAAGAGAAGATGTTATGCAGGTTCATAGCTGAAATGAGTCTTTTCCAAATCGTGTGTAATTCAGTTGGGGAATTATCGTTACAGCAATCGTCCCCGAAGGCCTCGATGTATAAACTTTCAGTTATGTACAACGGGTATACAGAGGCGGGTGTATGTAGCAACTTAATGTTTGGACAGTTCCTTGTGCCACATATCTAGCGAGTGCTGTGTTACTTTGATTAGCGCGAATGTTATATTTATGTTCCTGCATTCTAGTTTCAAGGCTACGTTTTGTAGATTCTACATAATTACTGACGTGTTCGCCATTGGAAACATCTATTAATGGTATATTATATTATAACAAAGTAAATTTCTCCGTCATTTTCGGTCTACGCCGGAATTCGAACCCGAGTCCGCGTATTCCGGAACAAGTCGCTCTACCAACTGAGCTACGAGACGTTCATTCTGACTCCTATCTGCCTTTATGTCGTGTGCGTCCTGCTGGCAGGTACGTCACATCCCCCCCCGAAAGAGGGCCGGGGGCATGGCCCACGGGTCAGCCGTGACCATGAATCGTTGCAGGCAGCCATCCGCTGTAGAACGTGCACTTGAGAACTCCCAGTCAATCCGGTGTGTGGAAAGCAACGTCACACACATTTATTTTTCGAAGCGCTGGAGAAGTGATTCTCTGATTTTTCCTTTCTCGCGGTGTGGAAATAACATCACACCATTGCGAGATTTTGAACTGTCGGGTCATCCGGATAGTTCGGGCGCCATTATAACGAAGTAAATTTCTCCGTCATTTTCGGTCTACGCCGGGATTCGAACCCGAGTCCGCTTATTCCGGAACAAGTCGCTCTACCAACTGAGCTACGCAGACGTTCATTCTGACTCCTATCTGCCTTTATGTCGTGTGCGTCCTGCTGGCAGGTACGTTACAATATACATCCCATTTACACAGAGTATCAGGTGGTTCTCTATCTTTTTTGATGAGTGAAAATAGATTTCTGGATCTAATGCCAAAATGAGTGTCATATTTCATACATGTGCGTGTCAGTACATTAGTAATGCTTGGGTACTGCTCCATGGTACCAAAAAAACGCTTTGCTGGTTCTTGTTGTTTGGCCAAACATGTAGATCTATCATTCAAAATTCTTCGATATATTCTGTTAATTATATATTTGCGGTATCCATGTAAGCGAGCTGTTAGTAGATGAGTGCAAAAAGCTCTTCTGATTAAAAAATTGATGGCTGAAAGCTTATGTGGTAACAGATGTGAGGAGTTAAAAGGGATTAAACTACTTCCGGCAGTGGGTTTTCGCTAAACAGGGTAAGAAAGGGTGCATGTTACTGGGTTACGGGTGATTTGAAAGTCCAAGAATGATAGAGAATAGTTTGATTCAGTTTCTATCGTGAGCCCGATAGTGGGAAATCCATGGTACGGGCTCACGATAGAAACTGAATCAAACTATTCTCTATCATTCTTGGACTTTCAAATCACCCGTAACCCAGTAACATGCAAACTTTCTTACTCTGTTTAAGAAAAACCCACTGCCGGAAGTAGTTTTCAACCATCAAAAAAAAAAAAAAAAAAAAATAGAGAACCACCTGATACTCTGTGTAAATGGGGTGTATATAATATACCATTAACAGATGTTTCCAATGGTGAACACGTCAGTAATTATTTAGGATCTACAAAACGTAGCCTTGAAACTAGAATGCAGGAATATAAATATGACATTCGCGCTAATCAAAGTAACACAGCACTCGCTAGATATGTGGCACAAGGAACTGTCCAACATTAAGTTGCTACATACACCCGCCTCTGTATACTCGTTGTACATAACTGAAAGTTTATACATCGAGGCCTTCGGGGACGATTGCTGTAACGATAATTCCCCAACTGAATTACACAGGATTTGGAAAAGACTCATTTCAGCTATGAACCTGCATAACATCTTCTCTTGTTAAATATGTGAAGTATAACAAATACATATATTTTGTATATTTTGCACCTGTTTATCATACTCTCACATGGACCTCGCCTGATGTGTGGTTTAGCAATGAAGTGATGGCAACATGTGACACCTTGGCGACGCTAGTCTACAGCATGTACGTCATACACGGACATATATAATGGAGCACACTGCAGCAGTGGCTCTCCTCCATCTGAAGACGGGTCGATTGTCGACCCGAATGTACTAATGGGTTTTAATCTTTTAAATATGTAAATATCTATCGTTTTTTAAATTAAGTACATCGTGCAAAGACGGTGTAAGTTTTTAATGTATTGTTTATGCACGACATCTTCATTAATACTGTAGAAAGGACATTTAGTACAATGAATAGAATTTTGACAAAGATGAGAACCAGATTAAATGAAGAAAGTTTGCAACATTGTATGCTTGTTAGCATCGAAGGCGAGGAAGATCCCGATGAAGAATTTTTGGAAGAAGTAATAACATTGTATGCGACTACGAAACCAAAAAGAATTCGTCTTATGTAGCATGCAAATTGCAAAGATTTACGCTGAGCGCTGCGAACAATGTTGCAAATTGCAATATTTGTAAAATTTCATTCAGTGTAACGGACATATAAACATTCAGTGTTATCGGAGTGTTTGTGAACTTCATGGATTACCTTGACAGTAGCTATACCGTATCCAGTGGCGGCCCTAGCTCTTGCGGGGCCCCGGACAATGGCTCTTCACGGGGCCTTTCGCAATCGCAATAACCCGAAACCGTCACAATAACCCCTTATATATATATATATATATATAGTACGAAACAGTAGCACCGAAGATGTAAGGAAATTCAACTGTGAACTAGTGAGGAAAGCAATTGAAAACAACCAAAGCCTAAAGATAGCAAAGGGACATCTCAGTAAGCGAAGAAAACAGATTATGGCACTGAGAAAAGAAGATGGTTCTGTAACAAGAAATAGAGACGAAATTTTGACAAGAGTGAAAGATTTCTACTCCAAATTATATGAAAGGGATGATACATGTACTCCAGACATGGAAGGTACCCGTACCACAGTTCTTCCAGTCCTCCCAGCAGAAGTTGCACATGCAATCAAGAACATGAAGCGGGGAAAAGCTCCAGGAGAAGATGGAATTACTGTAGACATCATACAAGAAGCAAGTGGAGAAATCGAAACAATACTCGCCCAAATTTTCACTCGATGCCTTAATGAAGGGAAGATTCCTGAGGATTGGAACAACGCTACAATGATCCTGCTACATAAAAAGGTGACATTGAGGAGCTCAGGAACTACAGACCTATTAGCCTCCTATCAGTGGTTTATAAAAATTTCACTAAAGTTCTTTCACACCGCTTGAAGGTAATACTGGACATGGCTCAATCGAGAGAACAAGCTGGATTCAGAAGTGGCTACAGCACAATAGATCATATCCACGTACTGAGAGAACTAATTGAAAGAGCGAGGGAATATGAACTTCCATTGTGCATGGCTTTTATCGATTATGAAAAAGCCTTTGATTCGGTGAAACCATCAGCAGTTACAATGGCTCTGAAATCCTGCGGTATTGAAGATGCATACATTAATATTATTAATAACATCTATGAAAATGCAAGTGCAAAGATCCGGCTGTTTGAAAATACAACACTCATAAAAATTGGAAAGGAAGTGAGACAAGGTAACACCATATCTCCGAAGCTCTTTAATGCCACATTGGAAAATGTCTTTCAATCACTGAACTGGGAAAACAAAGGGATAAAGATTAATGGAGATTATCTAACTCACCTTCGTTTTGCTGATGACGTAGTCATTTTTGCAACTGCCCCATCAGAGCTGCAGAGTATGATCCAGGAACTTGCTGACAAGAGTAAAGAAGTGGGATTAAAAATGAACTTTCAGAAGACAAAAGTGATGTACAATGCTTTTACAAGAAATGAAGATTTATCGATTGATGGAGAAAAGCTGGAGATAACAGACACGTACGTTTATCTTGGACAGCAGATATCAAATGAGGGTCACATTGATGGAGAAATTAATCGGCATACAAAACTTGCCTGGAGAGCTTTTGGAAGAAACAGCATAATTTTCAAGAGCAATATGCCATTATGTCTTAAAAGAAAAGAGTTTGATCAATGCATCCTTTCAGTGCTTACGTATGGTGCAGAGACGTGGAGCTTAACTAAAAGAGACATACAAAGGCTGCAGACAACTCAAAGCAGCATGGAGAGGTGCATACTTGGTGTAACCAGGAGAGATAAGAAGAGGAACTCGTGGATCCGAAAAATGACAAGAGTGGAAGACATCATGATCAGAGTTAAATCCCTGAAATGGCAATGGGCTGGACATACTGCCAGAAGGACAGACCATCGATGGACAGCCGAAATTTTATATTGGATTCCAAGGGACAGGAAAAGACCCAGAAGAAGACCACATGGGAGATGGGTGGATGAAATTCGAAAGTATGCGGGAGTGACATGGAGGAGACTGGCACAAGACAGACCGTTGTGGAGGAAACTTGGGGAGACCTTCGTCCAGCAGTGGATTGATAATGGTTGACAATGATGATGATGATATATACAGGGTGATTCAGAACTCATGGGACAAACTTTAAGGGGTGGTAGAGCACACTGCAACAAACATTTTTTGTATAGGAATGTATGGGCGCAAGTGACGCGTTGAGGCACAAACACAAGAAATTCCCAGCTCATGTGCTATTCACAGATGAGGCGATTTTTACACACGAAAGTGTTTGCAATGTGCGCAATTGTAATGTGTGGGCGACCTCTAACCCACACGCTACACGTCCACATGCGGACCAAGAACGATTCTCTGTGAATGTGTGGGCGGGTATTGTGAACGACTTCCTGCTTGGTCCATATCTACTACCAACGCGACTCGATGGCAGATGTTATCGTATTTTTCTGGAAGAGGTTTTACCAGAATTGCTTCAAGATGTAGCACTGGCCGTCCGACAAGGACTGTGGTTTCATCATGATGGGGCGCCAGCATATTTTAGCATTAATGTGCGCAATTACCTGAATGCCACTTTTGGGGCGCGATGGATTGGCCGTGATGGACCAGTCCGTGGCTACCACGATCGCCCGATTTATCGAGCCTTCTTTACTTCTTATGGGGACATATGAAGGCCCTCGTTTACGAGACTCGAGTTGACTCTGTTGAGGAACTTTGTCGATCGAATATCCGTTGCGGCTGCACGTGTGCGAGAAATACCTGGCATCTTTGAAACTGTACGCCAACCGCTCCGTCGACACTGCCACGCATGTATTATTGCTGGTGGACGCAAGTTTGAGCAATTTTTGTAAACATTGCTGTAAAGAAGCACTTGTCAACGATGCTGTAAGTAAACAATTTATGTTTCCTTTCATGTTTATTTCTTGTGTTTGTGCCTCAACGCGTCACTTGCGTCCATAGTAGATTTCGACGATTAAATATCGAGGAAAGAATCCGCACAGATACTAAAATATAGGTAACTAACATTTCGTTACTATAGTAACGAAAAAACAGGTACCAATCACGTTAGTTAATGTGAAGAAATATATAAAACTTTAGAGTAATAATAATGAATATCTGATTACAATGTTTAATTAGATGCTTCGCTGATCTTGAAATTTCACCGTTCTTCCTTTCTTTCTTTTTCACACATCTGTATGTTAGTCATCATTTTTATTTACCATGGAAAGTTTTCAGTATGGAGTTCTTCGAAACGATTTATTTTGTTTTGTATGCTGTTTACTTTCTTATCCTATCCACTGTGCATCGTCACCCTTAAGGTTGTTCCAACTAAAATCTCTTCCTTATGTTTCCAATGGTAAAATTTCTTTACATATTTTGTTCGCAATTAATGTATTTCCAAGAATGAAAATTTGCACATCGATAAAACTAACTTTAAGTTATAGCATGAGATACTTAATACTTGCTGAAACATAACCATAATTATATTAAAAATCAATCACTTTACTTTGAGTAATGTTCAGACCTGTTAATAGATGGCGCGACCTGCACGTTGATGACGTCAGTTCACAAACAAATGTTGGATTGCTTAGTTATGGTTGGTTATGTTTTAGCAAGTATTAAGTATCCCATGCTATAACTTAAAGTTAGTTTTATCGATGTGCAAATTTTCATCCTTGAGAATACATTAATTGCGAAGAAAATATGTAAAGAAGTTTTATCATTGGAAACATAAGGCAGAGATTTTTGGTGGAACCACCTTAACTTTTGTTTCGCTGTATAGTCTTCTCACGGCCCATGAGTTTCTCTTCTGACGCTTTCGTTTCAGTTTTTATTCCAGAAGCATTCTTAATAGCAGGCGACCACGATTAACTTAACTGGTCATTCTGCCTTCTCAGAGAATGCCGCGTTTTTTATTTTCTGTTTGGTGCGCCTTTTCGAATTTTATTTCATCTTTTTGTTGACCTTGTCCTTAAAGCCAGTAACTCATAATTTCTTTCTTTCTTTTTTTTTTTTTTTCACCGTGAAAGTCTTTACACTTACTTCTGGCGGATCTCCGCCGTGTCCTTTGTCCACGGTCTCTTGCGCTTCCGATACTTACGGTTTTTTTCTCTCTCCTTTTCAATTTTCGCAGAATTTTTACTGCAACCTGAAAAGCCTCAGGAAACGTGGACTTAAAAACGGGCTACCACTGGCACAAAGCAACTGTAGAAAACTACATCATCTGAATCAGGAATCTATACACCCCCCCCCCCCAGCATCCCTCCAACTTAGGACCGGAGAAAGCTTTCCTTATCTGAGAGGGCAAGATGTTAAATTACTCCCCTTCAAGTTCAAAATTACACCCCTTTGAATTTTACGCATACAGCATTTTATACGTGGTTTTTACTTTCTCACACCGCCGTTATAGGGAAATACTGATCTCGTTCAAAAATCGCACTTCAGGTTTTTGACATAATTTTGTTAAAAACAAGTTAGTAAAATCATGCAATGCATTGATTATGATACGCCTTCCAACATGCCAGGAATCCAGTGGCGGCTCGTGGCAACTGAAACAGGTGGGGCCAGTTGCCGAAGTTAAACAATGAAATAAAAAACTGTCATTATTAGGCCAACTATTCAAACTCCAACCCCACCCCCACCCCACCCCCACCCCACCCCCACCCCTAAGATTCCTTTACTCTGTCTGCCTCTGTTTACCCCCTTGACTCACAATAATGCCCAAATAAGGTACGAATGTGTCAACTATTGAATTGCACACGAAAAAAATGTCCTCAGAATAGAATGAATAACTAGTAACAGAAAAATGTGAAAACTCCTTAAATAAAATTTTTACCTTAAAACATATGAGCATTAATTTATGTTAGTTGTGCTTTGTGTTTCTTCAGATTTCTCAATTGAGGAATAATCACAGGATTCACAGGATAAAAAAATGTAGTGAAAAAATAATAACTCCAAATATATGCAGGGAGGGAACGTTTCATGAATTTCGTCCCATATAGAATGAGTACCATACTACCATTTGCATTATTTGAAAGGTTTAACCTTTTTTGTAAAGAACTTGTGAAACCTAAAAACATATATGTACTCATGTGCAAATTATACTTACATGTTTTCTCATTTATTTATTTATTTTTAACATAGAAAATCATCTTAGTTAAAACTGAAATTAGTTCTGCAATGCGTTTGTAAACTTCATACTCTTGGAAACTCAAATTCTTGGGCTGATAAGCACAGAGTTTTTTTAAGTGAAGCTTTTCGACTCAAATTCTTGGGCTGATGAGCACTGTTTTTTTTTTAAGTGAAGCTCAAACTAAACATTCTTGGGGTGATAAGCACTGGGTTTTTTTAAGTGAAGCTTTTCTTCCAGATTTAAAGCAAAGAACGGAGATATTAACAAGCAAAAAAGTCACGACACGAAGGAACAACACATCACCGAGAGAGACACACCAACAGTAAAAACAACTAACTGAACTTTGCTACGACATTTAAAACACTCCCGCCACCTTTGAGCTTGGTCGGGGTAAGGTTCTCTGTCAACCCACAGCGTTAAGGAAATGGATACACTCCCGGCCAATCAAATTAGCGCGGGGCCAGGTAGATCTGGCCCCAAGCTTTTTTTGCACACGCGGTTAAGACAGTGTTGTATGTAGGTCCTCATACTGAATGAGACGGGGAGGAATTCGTCTCCTCTTCGCTTGCGTAGTGATGTTACTGGGGCCTGATGGAGCTGGCCCTAATAACCTCACACTCTGAACGTGATATCTTTCCTCGTAGTTTTTCGTTTTTTAAGGAAACTTTCCCCTTAGATAATGGTTTTTGAAGGCAAAGGTTTATCACCATGTAGTTAAGAAGTTAAGAGAAAAAAAGAATCAGGGCAAAAAAAAAAAAATATATATTTCTAGAAATAGAAATTTTTAGGTGGGGCCCGGCCCTTCTGGCCCCTAATGACGAACCGCCCCTGCAGGAATCATTACTCAAGTTATTACTCAAGTTATGAGGATAATGGCTGTGGAATAAATCTCCCTCCTGTGTACTGACCTTTGACCCCATTTCGATTATATTCAACAGAACCGGTTAAGTATACTTCCAAAACAACATGATAAAGTTTTGTCTCAATCGAAGCATTTTTACGTAAGTTATGACGCATAAAGGCGATGGAATGGATCCCGCTCCTATGTCCTGACCTTTGACCCTATTTCGCTCATGTTCAACAGGGTATGTTCCCAGATAGTCCCTTACCATATACTAAAATTTCATCGAAATCGAACCATGTTTACGCAAGTTATGACGCATAAGGGCGATGGAATGGATCCCGCTCCTATGTCCTGACCTTTGACCCCATTTCGCCCATTTTCGATAGGATTTGTCCCAAGGTAGTCCCCT
The DNA here is from genome assembly GCA_039090855.1 of Macrothele yani. Lineage (NCBI taxonomy): Eukaryota > Metazoa > Arthropoda > Arachnida > Araneae > Macrothelidae > Macrothele > Macrothele yani. The sequence goes on from CM077007.1 coordinate 109,658,283, forward strand.
ACCACATACTAAAATTTCATCGAAATCGAACCATTTTTACGCGAGTTACCGTGCTGATGGACAGACGAACGGACAGACAGACGGACAAAGCTGGAGTATATACGCTTCTTCAAAGTACGGTTGTAAAGCGTAAACTAGCTGTGACCACGGCTTCGCTCGCGTGGAAGATATCACTGAAAAACAGGGCTACGATAACACGTGTAATCCGATCCATTCATAAGAACTGTAGTTGAATTTCATAGCAGCCGATGTAGGAAATTGGCCAACAAATTAAATGGTCGGCAGTTAGTTTTTCACGTAAAAAAAATTATAATTAATTTTTACATACATTTAAGTACATAATTTTTTTTTAAATAATTAATAATGACTCTGCATGTACAACATTCTTTGTCTCGTTTCCGGTCGTTTATCAAAATAAATTGATTGTCTGAACTGCCGGTTCTCGATAAGCCGACGTATAACTGTCCGTGCGAGAAACATTCTTGACGCAAATCCAATCCCATACGCTTGTAAGTTTGGTCCTGGGATTGATTGATCGTTATAGCAAGGATAGTTTAATAAGAAACTGTAATCTTTTGAACGTAAAAGACAAGTCCGTCTGAATCATCAGGATCCTGGGTATATGTGCCATTTGTCCAGCTGCTGGCCCAGTTAGTATAATGGCTTCATTAATATTATTACGCAGCGCTTTGATCTGTAATCTTGTACCATTGCACAAGTTTGGAGGATTCAGGTTCCCTGATAATATTATAGGAATGCAAACTTTTAATTTTAGACAATGCAGTGGAAGTCCAAGTCCTGAGGGATTTAAAGAATTTAAAAATTCACGTGGATAACACACTGTATCTTCCAAGTTAATAACAGTATCGATCGTTGGGTAAATTCTATATTCGCCGGGCAGTTTTTGCGAAATAGCATCGTTCATTTCATCAACAGATGCATTCTTGGAGACACGATAGCTCATTCCCACATCCAATTGTGACTTCTTTGGAGCAAATTTTCTATATATTAGGATACATTTTCCCAACTAATTCACTAATAGATTTTACAATGCTTCCCAGTGTACTATGTACTGGAATCAAACCGTTCTGATTAGGTATTTTGCCATCACCGACACATAGTAACTGAGTAGAAAATTGCGCATCTCCGCCTCTTAAATGAGCTCCCATATTTGTTCGTAAATGGAGCGTTTCAATATTATTCCACATTAGTAAAAAAAATTCCGTATATTATCGCGAAGTGCCTTCTTCACGTTTGGTATGATCAAAGTGTATGTAAACAAAGCGGAACGATACACGGGAAATCGGGAACAACTTGAAAGCGATCTGATTCGGTAATACAGACAAAAACAATAAAAAATAATTAAAAAAATATAAAAATATTAAAAAATAATAATAAATAAACGAAATAGCTCATGTACACCGGAAGGAAATAAGCTTCCCAATGGTGAAAGAATCGTGAACTACTTTCTTTCACATTGGGTGCGATCAGGTTGTATGTAAGCAAAGCGGAACGATACACGAGAAATCGGGAACGACTTGAAAGCGATCTGATTCGACAGTACAGCCAAAACTAATAAAAAATAATAATAAAAAATAAATAAACGAAATACCCTATGTCCACCGGAAAAAAGTAAGCTTCTCAACGGTGAAAGAATTATCCAAATCGGTTTAGTAGTTTTCCAGATTACCTCAAACACACAAACAAACTTTCTCTCTTCATATATTAGTATGGATGTAAAAACTAGGTAAATACTCAAGAAACCCAAGTACCACAGGTTGTAAACACTAAGTAAAGCGTAAAAGTCATGTGAACAACACCAACAACATAACACTCCACAGAAATGCAGAACGAAGAACAAACCAGCGCAGAACGAATGAGTATCGGATAGTGAACGTAACAATAGGAAGAAGCTTTAGGGGTAGGGCTTGGACAAATTTCGTTCAAGGTTAAACGCTCAGAGAACTTTCTGCGACAGAGCTAAAACAAATGACTAATTAGCTGTTCATCCCAATGACATGTTCGGAAAGGTCATGGGCTACCCAGGTGGTGCAATGGTCTAAACGCTGACTTCTGACCATTCGTCCGAGGTGGGTCCGGGTTCAAGTATCGTAGGCAATGGCTCCCCAGGCATTAATACCTGCAGTGGGAGAGGTGTGGCGCTCGACGGCGAGGTTGGGATTGTACCGTTGACCCGGAGACCTCCACACCCGGACACGATGATCATCTGTCCCCAAAACGAAGCGGCACTCATCGCTAAACACCACACGTCGTCAGTCTGTGGCATTCCACGTCGCTCTGGCTTAGCACCACTGCACACGGAGCCGGCGATGCTCCGGTGTTAATCGCAGCGCACGTTAGAGGCGCTGGGATTGCATATTCGCTTCCGCGAGGAGTTGGAAATGGCTCGTGGGCACTCAGGAGCCGCTACATCTGCTTGTATAGTTGAACGTGTTCCCGTGGGATCCGTTCGTGCCTGGCGCACGCTCCGTCGATCATCTCTACCGGTGGTCCTCCTGGTCCGTCCGCAGCCGCTCCGCCGTGTGGCAGTGCCGTCAAGTGTTCACTGCTTCCAACACAGTCGGACGGTATGGCCAAAACGATCCACGTGGCGGGCTATATGGCGCCCCGATCACTCTGCGGTTTTCAGCCCGATGATCAGGTTTCTCTCAAAGTCTGTAAGTTGCATAAATCGACGTCTCTGGCGTCTACCCGGCATTCTTGTCACTCTGTACTCTTGTTTGCGTCGGCCGGGGATTTTTGCTTTCATGAGGCATCGACCATATGCCTGTTTATAAGGCTGCCGGTTCGTGCTTGCAGCGCCACCACAGGGTGCGCGGTCTTGCGCAATAGCACCAAACGTAGATCATTTGCATATCAGCACGCACTCTAGCTATTTCAAAGTTTTGCGGTTGTAGCATATTTTCTTCTAGGTGCGCAAATTTTATTGTCCGTGAGTGTATATATGGTATATACATATACAGGATTACAAGGAAAGTCCGTGATCAAGCCAATATCTCAAGAACTATGGCAGTTAGCGATTTACTTCTCGTGCAGTTGTATAGGAAACCCCTATAGTGCACACAATAACACCACGATGGGGGGTGAGGGGGCTCTCCCCCCTTTGCGACAGAGCAAAAAGTCAATTACAGACTTGTTCAGCGAGGCAAAAATAGTACAAAAATGTTTTTATCCCATAACAAAAAATGGAAGGGGCTCTCCAAATGCGAAAAAAGCGGAAAGCTATCTGAGTCGCTGTGTCCGGATATTGTTGGCCACCGCTCACGTACAGGCAGGCCAAAGCGGGACGATACGGATATTCTGGCCTACGTATTTGCACATCCCCACAGCATCACAAATGAAGTTGCCCAGGAAAGTGGATTAAGCCAATAGCGTGTACTACAAATTTTGTACAGGAGCCATATGCATCCATATTCGTTTCATTCGTAGCAGGCACTGTGGCCTGGAGATGAGGAGAAATTACTTGATTTTTGTAATGTCATGTTGAATGCTTTAGAAGACGACCAAGAGTTTGTGCCAAACGTTTTATGGACAGGCGAGTCACGCTTCACACTAAATCGCGTTGTACGCATAATGTGCACTACTGGGCACAGGAAAATCCCTATTGGGCGAGAGACACACACCATCAAGTGAGGTGCTTCATCAATGTTTGGTGTGGCATTTGGAGGGAGACTAGTTTGTTAGAACATTTTTTTACAACACAACTCTGAATGGTGAACGATATTTACATATCCTTCAAACGGATGTAACGGATTTCTCAGACAATGTACCATTATAACTTTTATTGAACATGTGATACCAGCACATAGGAGTGCACACGTATCAAGATATCTAAACGATGTGTTTGACCGGAGATGGATAGGACCAGGAGGTCCCGTAGCATGGCCTCCACGTTCACCAGACCTTAGCCTTCTGGACATTTTCCTTTGGGGCCATCTTAAATCACAGGTGTATGCAACACCACCGCTAAATGTAGCAGATCTGACACACCGTATAACATCCGCCTGTGCCTCTGTTGTTAGGGATATGCTGCAACGCATGCACGGTCAGCTCGTAGAACCTTTGTGCATCGTTGCTGAAAGGCAACATTTTGATTATGCAAAAATATAAATTGTATTTCCTAAACTAATAAAATCTCTAAAATATTATGCATCCTGTAGCTTTGTCTAAATACTCGGTTGTGGCTTCCGGATGTTGTGATTTTCTTGGGGCCATATTTCCGGTCCTCTTCTATCTTTTGTTATGGGACAAAAACATTTTTGTACTATTTTTACCTCGCTGGACAATTTTGTAATTGACTTTTTTGCCCTATCTGCAAAGGGGTGGGGGTGGGGGTGGGGGTGGGGTGGGGCGAGATAACCCTCTCAGCCCCCCAAAAGGAGGTCGAAGGGATCCCTCGTGAAGTTATTATGTGCGCCATAGTGGGTTACCTATAAAGCTGCACAAGAAATAAATCGCTAACTGCCATAGTTTGTGAGATTTTGGCCTGATCAAGGATTTCCTTGTGACACTGTATATATACGTATATAATATATAGAGCTATGCAAGACGGTGAAAAAAAGTATCCCTGAAAATGTAAGGAAATTGAACTGTGTACTAGTGAGGAAAGCAATTGAAAACAACCAAAGCCAGAAGAGAGTAAAGGGCCATCTGAGTAAGGGAAGAAAACAGATTATGGCTCTGAGAAAAGAAGATAGTTCTGTAACAAAAAATAGAGGTGAAAGTTTGATAAGAGTGAAACATTTCTACTCAAAAACGTATGAAAGGGATAATACATGTACTCCAGACATTACAAAAGGTACCAGAGTTCTTCCAATCCTCCCAGCAGAAGTTGCACATGCAATCAAGAACATAACCCGGGGAAAAGCTCCAGGAGAAGATGGAATTACTGTAGACATCATACAAGAAGCAAGTGGAGAAATTGAAGAAACAGTACTCGCCCAAGTTTTCACTCATTGCCTTAATGAAGGGAAGATTTCTGAGGATTAGAACAGTGCTATAATGATCCTGTTACATAAAAAAGGTGACATTGAGGATCTCAGGAACTACAGAACTATCAGCCTCCTATCAGTGGTTTATGAAATCTTAAAATCTTCACTAAAGTTCTTTCACACCGCTTGAAGGTGACAATGGACATGGCTCAACCAAGAGAACAAGCTGGATTCAAGAGTGGCTACAGCACTATTGATCATATCCACGTACTGAGGGAACTAATTAAAAGAGCGAGGGAATATGAACTTCCATTATGCATGGCTTTTATCGATTATGAAAAGGCCTTTGATTCGGTGAAACCATCAGCAGTTACAATGGCTTTGAAATCCTGCGGTATTGAAGATGTATACATTAATATTATTAATAACATCTATGAAAATGCAAGTGCAAAGATCCGGCTGTTTGAAAATACAACACACATAAAAATTGGAAAAGGGGTGAGACAAGGTGACACCATATCTCTGAAGCTCTTTAATGCCACATTGGAAAATATCTTTCAATCACTGAACTGGGAAACAAAGGGATAAAGATGAATGGAGATTATCGAACTCTCCTTCGTTTTACTGATGACGTAGTCATTTTTGCAACTACCCCATCAGAGCTGCAGAGTATGATCGAGGAACTTGCTGACAAGAGTAAAGAGGTGGGATTAAAAATGAACTTTTAGAAGACAAAAGTGATGTACAATGCTTTTACAAGAAATGAAGATTTATAGATTGATGGAGAAAAGCTGGGGATAACGGATACCTAAGTTTTTCTTGGACATCAGATATCAAGTGAGGGTCACATTGATGAAAAAATTAATCGGTGTATAAAATTTGCCTGGAGAGATTTTGGAAGAAACAGCATAATTTTCAAGAGCAATATGCCATTATGTCTTAAAAGAAGAGTGTTTGATCAGTGCAACCTTCCAGTGCTTGCGTATGGTGCAGAGACGTGGACCTTAACTAAAAGAGACATACAAAGGCTGCAGACAACTCAAAGCAGCATGGAGAGGTGCATGCTTGGTGTAACAATGAGAGATACGAAGAGGAACTCTTGGTTCAGGAAAATGACAAGAGTGGAAGACTTCATGATCAGAGTAAAATCCCTGAAATGGCAATGAGCTGGACATACTGCCAGAAGGACAGACCACAGATGGACAGCTGACATTTTAGACTGGATTCCGCAGGACAGGAAAAGACCCAGAAGAAGACCACATGGGAGATGGGCGGATGAAATTCGAAAGTTTTGCGGGAGGTAACATATATATATATATATATTCTATTAGGGATGTAAGGTCAGGTGATGATGCGTAACATCACAGCCTCTCCTTGACAAATATCAACCCCGCCTTCTCGTGGTGCATCCTGTTCCTACTAAAGGGGCTCTGACGACCGCCAATAGCGGTATAACTATACCATCGGGATTAGAGGAAATTCTATCCCACACTCACCAACCCGCTTGGCCAGCGTGGTGAGTTATGGCCAAACCCCTCCAAAATGACTCCACAACTTAAATCTTGGGCCTCAGTCTCCGGCAGCTGGAATGTACCTGGCCAAGGCAGCGGCCAGTGCGACATGAAAGCAGAGGGTGCTAAGAATCCCCGGAGGACCGGACTAGGCTGCCATCTGATGCTGACCTTGGCAACGTACAATGGACGCTCCCTATCTTCTGATTCAAGGCTTCTTGAATTGGAAGAGGAACTACAAAGGATCAAGTGGGACATCGTGGGGCTAAGTGAGGTAAGGAGAAAAGGAGAAGATCTCATCGAACTGAAAAGTGGACATCTCTTCTACTATCGTGGGACAGATACTGGCAGAACTAGTGGTGTTGGATTTATTATAAACAAGAAACTGAAGGATAAAGTTGTAGAAGTTGAAAGTTCCTCTGACAGAGCTGCACGGCTTGTTATCCGACTCTCGAAAAGATACCAGGCTCAGATTATTCAAACTTATGCACCCACCACAAGTCATCCTGAAGAAGAAATTGAAGAATTTTATGAGGAAATTTGTCATCTAAATAATAAAGGTAAGCAGCACTTGAAGATAATTATGGGAGATTTCAATGCAAAAATAGGGCAACTGCAACAGAATAAAATTTCAGTAGGTAAATTCGGTCACGGCAACAGAAACCAGCGTGGAAATACTCTCGTTGAGTTTGCAGAGGCAGAAGGGTTTTTCATGTTGAACTCCTTCTTCAAGAAAAAGCCACACAGGAAATGGACATGGAGACATCCAAATGGGACGACAAGTGAAATTGATTTTATTATGTGTAACAAAAAATTCGTCATAGAAGACTGCAGTGTGCTAAACAAGTTCAACACAGGTAGTGACCATAGATTGGTGAGATGTAAGATGCACCTCAACACTAAACTTGAACGTGGCAAGCTCATAAGACAAACAAAATCTATTGACATAACCAACCTTAAAAAACACCATAATACCTTCAAGTTGGAACTGAAGAACAGGTTCTCTGCTTTAGAAGGCCTAACATCGGAAGAAGTGGACATCTCTGAAGTTAACAGAAAAGTAACCAAAGCTCTTATGGAAACAGCAACAAAATTAGCTGGGTCTAAGAACAAGTTGCATGTGAACAAATTATCAGGAAAAACCAAAATGTTGATGCAAAAAAGAAGAGAGATGAGGGCAGCTAAAGAAGATGTGACTTCCAAAGTTGAATATATAGAGCTATGCAAGACAGTACGAAAAAGTATCACTGAAGACGTAAGAAAATTCAACTGTGAACTAGTAAGGAAAGCAATTGAAAACAACCAAAGCCTAAAGATAGCAAAGGGACATCTCAGTAAGGGAAGAAAACAGATTATGGCACTGAGAAAAGAAGATGGTTCTGTAACAAGAAATAGAGGCGAAATTTTAACAAGAGTGAAAGATTTCTACTCCAAATTATATGAAAGGGATGATACATGCACTCCAGACATCATGAAAGATACCAGTACCAGAGTTCCTCCAGTCCTTCCAGCAGAAGTTGCACATGCAATCAAGAACATGAAGCGGGGAAAAGCTCCAGGAGAAGATGGAATTACTGTAGACATCATACAAGAAGCAAGTGGAGAAATTGAAACAGTACTCGCCCAAATTTTCACTCGATGCCTTAATGAAGGAAAGATTCCTGAGGATTGGAACACCGCTACAATGATCCTGCTACATAAGAAATATGACATTGAGGATCTCGGAAACTACAGACCTATCAGCCTCCTATCAGTAGTTTAAAAAATCTTCACTAAAGTTCTTTCACACCGCTTGAAGGTAACACTGGACATGGCTCAACCGAGAGAACAAGCTGGATTCAGGAGTGGCTACAGCACAATAGATCATATCCATGTGCTGAGAGAACTAATTGAAAGAGCGAGGGAATATGAACTTCCATTGTGCATGGCTTTTATCGATTATGAAAAAGCCTTTGATTCGGTGAAACCATCAGCAGTTACAATGGCTCTGAAAACCTGCGGTATTGAAGATGCATACATTAATATTACTAATAACATCTATGAAAATGCAAGTGCAAAGATTCGGCTGTTTGAAAATACAACACACATAAAAATTGGAAAGGGAGTGAGATAAGGTGACACCATATCTCCGAAGCTCTTTAATGCCACATTGGAGGGTGTTTTTCAGTCACTGAACTGGGAAAACAAGGGGATGAAGATTAATGGAGATTATCTAACCCACCTTCGTTTTGCTGATGACATAGTCATTTTTGCAACTACCCCATCAGAGCTACAGAGTATGATCCAGGAACTTGCTGACAAGAGTAAAGAAATGGGATTAAAAATGAACTTTCAGAAGACAAAAGTGATGTTCAATGCTTTTACAAGAAATGAAGATTTATCGATTGATGGAGAAAAGCGGGAGATAACAGACACGTACGTTTATCTTGGACAGCAGATATCAAGTGAGGGTCACATTGATGAAGAAATTAATCGGCGTACAAAACTTGCCTGGAGAGCTTTTGGAAGAAACAGCATAATTTTCAAGAGCAATATGCCATTATGTCTTAAAAGAAAAGTGTTTGATCAATGCATCCTTCCAGTGCTTACGTATGGTGCAGAGACGTGGACCTTAACTAAAAGAGACATACAAAGGCTGCAGACAACTCAAAGCAGCATGGAGAGGTGCATACTTGGTGTAACCAGGAGAGATAAGAAGAGGAACTCGTGGATCCGAAAAATGACAAGAGTGGAAGACATCATGATCAGAGTTAAATCCCTGAAATGGCAATGGGCTGGACATACTGCCAGAAGGACAGATCATCGATGGACAGCCGAAATTTTAGATTGGATTCCAAGGGACAGGAAAAGACCCAGAAGAAGACCACATGGGAGATGGGTGGATGAAATTCGAAAGTATGCAGGGGTGACATGGAGGAGACTTGCACAAGACAGACCGTTGTGGAGGAAACTTGGGGAGACCTTCGTCCAGCAGTGGATTGATAATGGTTGACAATGATGATGATGATGATATTCTATTAAGAGACTGAAGCAAAAAAATTGTTTTGACTCTCACCAAGTACAACATAGAAAAGGTTATTTATTGACCGGTGTGAGTAAAAAGAGGAAAATAAAACAACTGAATGTAGAAAGTGTCGAGAATACTGAGCCTTGGCTTTATCAAGGACCAGCAAAAACTCTGCATTTTCTCACTTCCACAAAGACCTATTTGGAAATGGGTTTCTGCAAAGTCATAGATGCAAGTAATAAGCCCACCTAAAATTTTTAAAAAAATATATATTTTAAAGAATATATATAAATGTCATGACCTCCGCAGAGTTGCATGACCAAGCTTTAGTTAACAATTTAGCTAGCACCCATAACTTTCCTGGCCCGACCCATGCTCTTCATCTGTTACTATTAAACAGAAAGAAGAAGATTATAGAAGACTCAAGTTGTAAGAGTGACATAATAAATCAGAAATAATGTTCAGCAATAACAAATTACCAAGTTCACCTGAGAGAGAATTTTAACCTGAATAGCAATACTGAAGTATTACAAATTCTTAACATTGCAATAAAAAAGGAGATATTAATTTTTTTAAAACACAGATTCTTGAAAGAAGACTGGATTATAAAAACCCACTACTCCACAACTTCTGACAACACAAAAACGAGAATATAATAAAGACAATAATTAATTAAAGAAACGCATTGTGAAGGTTATATGACATGAACAATTAGTTGCAATATGTACAGAGTATTTCAGAAGTGCTTTAAGTGCATAATTAAGTAGTTATTAAGAACTTAACTACATTGAAAACACAGCGCAAATTACAAGAACAATGAAACGGCCTGCTGTTTTGGCCTTAGTTCCCTAAAAAACGCGCAAAGTTACCCAGAAAAGAAAAAGTTAAAATCCGCAAAAAAGTTAATAGACTTGCCAGTGCCGAAAAGCTGAAAGCAAAGAAAGAAAAAAAGTACAAGAAGTTCAATCATTGAACTTGGAAATCCCAAAACCCAAAGACAATGAAGAGAGCTTACCTCTTATGCAACTGAACTTCCTCCTTTCTTGAGGAAAGATGGCCGACCTTTTAACCCAAACTTCAAACACCCCTGCCACTCCCTAGTCGCTGGGGGGCAGTGTGGGTGGGGCTGAAGGCCTGCACACACTGAAAGATCCTACTCGCGGAGATTTTAACAAAAGAAAAAAATATATAATTAAGAATGTGGACCTGTATGATCAGAAAGAGCAGAATTAACTCTCCAGAATACATGAGAAATATTATGAAATACACAAGTAGTGTATTTAATAATCTTTGCATGTATTTAATCCCCTTAGTGAGCTTCTGTAGACTGTTTAGAATCCTATTAATTTTAATGTTAGTTTTACTATTTTTAGTATAGCTATTCTAGTAAGCGAATAACTAGTTTTCTTTTATATTTATTTTTATTTTATTTTATACAGATTTTTAAGGTTTTTTTGTGATTTTGTCTATATTATTTAATTTTTATTTTTAATAGGACCTTCTTATCCATAGCACTAAGGTTCCTTTTCGTAGTTAATAGGCATCCTCTAGCCAACTTCCAAACGGCTTTCATTGGTCAGAATCATATTATTAACTGCTTAGAAAATTAAAGCAGATCTGCCAACCTTACTCTATTATTCAGAATAATTTTTCTTAAAGTTCTTTTGATGAAAGAAGTAGGAATTTTGTTCTCTAGAAAACTGTCTAATAGTATATTAATGTGGTAGTTGAAGTCCAAATTGTTGATGCAAATTCTTGAAATTCTAAGCACCTGAGAAATTAGTACATTCTCAATTACCTTGGTTGATATGTTATTATTCCAGTGTAGATATTTAATTACTTTGAAAGGAAAATTAACTCTTTTATCAAAGAGGCTAATGGATGGGTTACCTCTATTAAGTTTAATGCTTAAGTCTGGGAACTCTAGTTCCTGATTACTGTGGTTGGTTTTACATAAGTTAAGAGAGCTTGGATAGATACTATCAAAATCACTCCCTATAACTTCTGAATTATTAATACACAGCAGATCGTCAATATATCTAAATGTGTAAAGGTAGTTATCGGAGCAGGTGGAGTGATTTTTAATGAATTTATATTCCTTAAAGAACAGGAATAGATTTGCAATAATCGTGGAAGTTGACGTTCCCATGGGGATACCGTTTACTTGCTTATAGAGAGTATTATTATATAAGATATGGTTATTTTTAATGCAGCAATTGAGATAAGAGTTCCAGGCTCCTACATTAACAAATTGGTTAAGTTTAAATTCTGCATACAGCTCTTTAAAGGTAGTGATTATATCTGATAGAGGCAGATTAGTATATAGGTTCTCAAAATCATAACTATTAATATCTAAGGGATTTACTTCGAGTATAGTGGAAATTACTTCTGCATTATTATTAATGATCCAAAAATCTTTGTACTTCAAATTAGTACAGTTACTAATGTGTTTCAAAACCTTCTTCAAGATATCTTCAAAAGCTAGATCAATTTTCTTTTTATGATTCCTGACTCCACTAGCTATGAATCTGAACTTCACTGGATCTTTATGAAACTTAACAGTTGCAAAAGAAAGGGAAATTCAGGCTCATATCTTCTTATTTGTGGAATTTTAAGCTTCTTGAAGAATGCCTTAAAACGATTTTCTAACTGCTTAGTGGAATAACTTACGGGCTCGTAGGTTACTCTATTATTGAGTTCCATAGTTAACAATTCAAAATAGAACTTCTTACAGATAATTGCAAAATTATTGCTAGCTTTATCCGTAGTGGTAAAAATAAATAGGTCTTGTAGTTTGGAGAGTGACCTTTTAGCTTCTCCAGAGAAAAATAGATTTCTATCAAAACAAATATCCAGACCTGCCAGCTCATAAGTGAAGCTATTGATTACATGATATTTCCACTCTGCGAAGGCCTCAATAGGCTGATTGTATGTTAAACTGGTTTTTATAATGTACCTATTAACATCTTGAGTGAAGCTCTCAAGAATCCTCTCTTTGGAGATTTGGAAGGAAGGTCTAAATTTAGAACCATACTCTAATAAATTCCTAAGCTTGTCATTTTCAACAAAACTCAAGTTTCCAATGATAATATGCTTGTAATTCTTATCATAGTGAACTGTTTCTTTATGTTCATCACAAGAACATGTAGTAACTAAAGGAATGTAACTCGAAGAATTAAGTTTGTAGTTTTTAACTGTTGACCCTAAGGTCTTAACATATTTAAAACTTACAATAGACTGGTGCCTGTGGATGGGAAAAAAAATTGCATTATTGTAGAACAGCTTCCTAACATTGAGATGATCATAGGTTTTATTTAGAAACCTGATGGTCACATAATTACTGGAAATTTCTTTATGAGAAATTTTATCTTTAAGAATGTGCTTAAGAATGTCTAGCACCAATGCAAAAACATGATTATCAACATGGTTAGCTGTTTCTTTCCAGAATTTGAAAAAACTTTTAAGGACAGAGTGCTTTAAGGACTTACGTATTTTGTAAGAATTTTTAACAAAACTAGTACCATTTTAAAAATTTCCAGAGTTATTTGCAAGTTAGCAAAATCAACCTTGCTTGAAGTGCGAAATAACCTCTGTCCTCTATTACCTCTAGTGCAGCTCTTGTTGTTAACAAGAAAGAAGAGTTCACGTATAGAAAACTTATGCAGATTATGCTTATTGTCAGAAAGAGTGGAATTAAGACCATAGGGATAAAGAGACTGATGCTGCAAAATTTCAAGGGATTCAGTTTCAAGTCGAGTATAGAGGTCAATGATAATATGCAGTACCTCTATTTTCACTTTGTCAAAACCATGATTATGGAAATGCTCTAATTCAAAGGTAGAGTACTGGCTAGCATTAGTGGAGGGGTTCACACCGGAAGTGGAGAACTTGTTAACTAGAGACCTGTGACCATTTATCCTAAGATGAAGAGGATTCTTGCTTTGGCCAATATAGCTAAGGCTGCAGATAGTACAAGTGAGCTTATAAATGGTATTGTAGGCTTTGCAAAACTTGTTAGAGAAATTATCCGCAATAGAAGAATAGAATACAGGTTAGGATCCGCAGATTTACATGTCAATCTGCGGATCCTAACCTGTATTCTCAATTCTTCTATTGCGGATAATAGAATACAGGTTAGGATCCGCAGATTTACATGTCAATCTGCGGATCCTAACCTGTATTCTATTCTTCTATTGCGGATAATTGCTCCAACAAGTTTTGCAAAGCCTACAATACCATTTATAAGCTCACTTGTACTATCTGCAGCCTTAGCTATATTGGCCAAAGCAAGAATCCTCTTCATCTTAGGATAAATGGTCACAGGTCTCTAGTTAACAAGTTCTCCACTTCCGGTGTGAACCCCTCCACTAATGCTAGCCAGTACTCTACCTTTGAATTAGAGCATTTCCATAATCATGGTTTTGACAAAGTGAAAATAGAGGTACTGCATATTATCATTGACCTCTATACTCGACTTGAAACTGAATCCCTTGAAATTTTGCAGCATCAGTCTCTTTATCCCTATGGTCTTAATTCCACTCTTTCTGACAATAAGCATAATCTGCATAAGTTTTCTATACGTGAACTCTTCTTTCTTGTTAACAACAAGAGCTGCACTAGAGGTAATAGAGGACAGAGGTTATTTCGCACTTCAAGCAAGGTTGATTTTGCTAACTTGCAAATAACTCTGGAAATTTTTAAAATGGTACTAGTTTTGTTAAAAATTCTTACAAAATACGTAAGTCCTTAAAGCACTCTGTCCTTAAAAGTTTTTTCAAATTCTGGAAAGAAACAGCTAACCATGTTGATAATCATGTTTTTGCATTGGTGCTAGACATTCTTAAGCACATTCTTAAAGATAAAATTTCTCATAAAGAAATTTCCAGTAATTATGTGACCATCAGGTTTCTAAATAAAACCTATGATCATCTCAATGTTAGGAAGCTGTTCTACAATAATGCAATTTTTTTCCCATCCACAGGCACCAGTCTATTGTAAGTTTTAAATATGTTAAGACCTTAGGGTCAACAGTTAAAAACTACAAACTTAATTCTTCGAGTTACATTCCTTTAGTTACTACATGTTCTTGTGATGAACATAAAGAAACAGTTCACTATGATAAGAATTACAAGCATATTATCATTGGAAACTTGAGTTTTGTTGAAAATGACAAGCTTAGGAATTTATTAGAGTATGGTTCTAAATTTAGACCTTCCTTTCAAATCTCCAAAGAGAGGATTCTTGAGAGCTTCACTCAAGATGTTAATAGGTACATTATAAAAACCAGTTTAACATACAATCAGCCTATTGAGGCCTTCGCAGAGTGGAAATATCATGTAATCAATAGCTTCACTTATGAGCTGGCAGGTCTGGATATTTGTTTTGATAGAAATCTATTTTTCTCTGGAGAAGCTAAAAGGTCACTCTCCAAACTACAAGACCTATTTATTTTTACCACTACGGATAAAGCTAGCAATAATTTTGCAATTATCTGTAAGAAGTTCTATTTTGAATTGTTAACTATGGAACTCAATAATAGAGTAACCTACGAGCCCGTAAGTTATTCCACTAAGCAGTTAGAAAATCGTTTTAAGGCATTCTTCAAGAAGCTTAAAATTCCACAAATAAGAAGATATGAGCCTGAATTTCCCTTTCTTTTGCAACTGTTAAGTTTCATAAAGATCCAGTGAAGTTCAGATTCATAGCTAGTGGAGTCAGGAATCATAAAAAGAAAATTGATCTAGCTTTTGAAGATATCTTGAAGAAGGTTTTGAAACACATTAGTAACTGTACTAATTTGAAGTACAAAGATTTTTGGATCATTAATAATAATGCAGAAGTAATTTCCACTATACTCGAAGTAAATCCCTTAGATATTAATAGTTATGATTTTGAGAACCTATATACTAATCTGCCTCTATCAGATATAATCACTACCTTTAAAGAGCTGTATGCAGAATTTAAACTTAACCAATTTGTTAATGTAGGAGCCTGGAACTCTTATCTCAATTGCTGCATTAAAAATAACCATATCTTATATAATAATACTCTCTATAAGCAAGTAAACGGTATCCCCATGGGAACGTCAACTTCCACGATTATTGCAAATCTATTCCTGTTCTTTAAGGAATATAAATTCATTAAAAATCACTCCACCTGCTCCGATAACTACCTTTACACATTTAGATATATTGACGATCTGCTGTGTATTAATAATTCAGAAGTTATAGGGAGTGATTTTGATAGTATCTATCCAAGCTCTCTTAACTTATGTAAAACCAACCACAGTAATCAGGAACTAGAGTTCCCAGACTTAAGCATTAAACTTAATAGAGGTAACCCATCCATTAGCCTCTTTGATAAAAGAGTTAATTTTCCTTTCAAAGTAATTAAATATCTACACTGGAATAATAACATATCAACCAAGGTAATTGAGAATGTACTAATTTCTCAGGTGCTTAGAATTTCAAGAATTTGCATCAACAATTTGGACTTCAACTACCACATTAATATACTATTAGACAGTTTTCTAGAGAACAAAATTCCTACTTCTTTCATCAAAAGAACTTTAAGAAAAATTATTCTGAATAATAGAGTAAGGTTGGCAGATCTGCTTTAATTTTCTAAGCAGTTAATAATATGATTCTGACCAATGAAAGCCGTTTGGAAGTTGGCTAGAGGATGCCTATTAACTACGAAAAGGAACCTTAGTGCTATGGATAAGAAGGTCCTATTAAAAATAAAAATTAAATAATATAGACAAAATCACAAAAAAACCTTAAAAATCTGTATAAAATAAAATAAAAATAAATATAAAAGAAAACTAGTTATTCGCTTACTAGAATAGCTATACTAAAAATAGTAAAACTAACATTAAAATTAATAGGATTCTAAACAGTCTACAGAAGCTCACTAAGGGGATTAAATACATGCAAAGATTATTAAATACACTACTTGTGTATTTCATAATATTTCTCATGTATTCTGGAGAGTTAATTCTGCTCTTTCTGATCATACAGGTCCACATTCTTAATTATATATTTTTTTCTTTTGTTAAAATCTCCGCGAGTAGGATCTTTCAGTGTGTGGAGGCCTTCAGCCCCACCCACACTGCCCCCCAGCGACTAGGGAGTGGCAGGGGTGTTTGAAGTTTGGGTTAAAAGGTCGGCCATCTTTCCTCAAGAAAGGAGGAAGTTCAGTTGCATAAGAGGTAAGCTCTCTTCATTGTCTTTGGGTTTTGGGATTTCCAAGTTCAATGATTGAACTTCTTGTACTTTTTTTCTTTCTTTGCTTTCAGCTTTTCGGCACTGGCAAGTCTATTAACTTTTTTGCGGATTTTAACTTTTTCTTTTCTGGGTAACTTTGCGCGTTTTTTAGGAACTAAGGCCAAAACAGCAGGCCGTTTCATTGTTCTTGTAATTTGCGCTGTGTTTTCAATGTAGTTAAGTTCTTAATAACTACTTAATTATGCACTTAAAGCACTTCTGAAATACTCTGTACATATTGCAACTAATTGTTCATGTCATATAACCTTCACAATGCGTTTCTTTAATTAATTATTGTCTTTATTATATTCTCGTTTTTGTGTTGTCAGAAGTTGTGGAGTAGTGGGTTTTTATAATCCAGTCTTCTTTCAAGAATCTGTGTTTTAAAAAAATTAATATCTCCTTTTTTATTGCAATGTTAAGAATTTGTAATACTTCAATATTGCTATTCAGGTTAAAATTCTCTCTCAGGTGAACTTGGTAATTTGTTATTGCTGAACATTATTTCTGATTTATTATGTCACTCTTACAACTTGAGTCTTCTATAATCTTCTTCTTTCTGTTTAATAGTAACAGATGAAGAGCATGGGTCGGGACAGGAAAGTTATGGATGCTAGCTAAATTGTTAACTAAAGCTTGGTCATGCAACTCTGCGGAGGTCATGACATTTGTATATATTCTTTAAAATATATATTTTTTTAAATTTTTTTAGGTGGGCTTATTACTTGCATCTATGACTTTGCAGAAACCCATTTCCAAATAGGTCTTTGTGGAAGTGAGAAAATGCAGAGTTTTTGCTGGTCCTTGATAAAGCCAAGGCTCAGTATTCTCGACACTTTCTACATTCAGTTGTTTTATTTTCCTCTTTTTACTCACACCGATCAATAAATAACCTTTTCTATGTTGTACTTGGTGAGAGTCAAAACAATTTTTTTGCTTCAGTCTCTTAATAGAATGTGAATTCTGAATTTTCATAACTGCTGCGTTGCGCGTTTTGATCTTCAGGTTATTTTGCGTCTTTCGTTTTAAATTCTAAAGTATTTCTTTTGTTTTCGGCTTTGCTCTTTTGTATATATATATATATATATATATATATATTTATACTGTATATACAATTCGGGAGCGATGGCATGGTGCATTGTTTTGTTGCAGGATGAGGTCCCCAGTGGGATGTTGAAGACGCACAAACGGGAGCAAATGGTCGTCCAAGATATCCCGGTAACGTTGACCTGTGAGGGACGATGTCACACGTACCAGGGGTCCCATTTCAGTCCACGTAAACAGTCCCCAGACGAGAATGCCACCCCCACCAGCTTGAAGAGTACCCTGCTCGCAAGAAGGATCCATCGCTTCATGTGGTTTGCGCCGTACTCGTATCCCACCATCCGCATGTACCAACGTGAATCTCGACTCATCAGTCCAGGCAACATTTTTCCACATGTCTAGGGTCCAGTGGCGATGTTCCCGCGCCCATGCTAATCTTTGCACCCTGTGATGTGCGGTCAGCAGCGGTACCCTCGTGGGACGATGGCTTCTGTACCACATAGCGAGGAGATGGTTCTAGATGGTGTGGCTGCTTACACGTATTTGTGCACCAGCGTTAAATTGCAGAGTGATTTCTTGCACTGTGGCCCGTCTATCCGCTGTTACAATGCGAGCTAGCCGACGATGACCCCGCTCATCCACACGCTGTTGTCCACGGCAGTTGGCCCTTGCAGGGATGGTTTTACCGGATTTGATGTACTCACGGTTCTCCCGCGACACAGTGGCTCGTAAAAATCCCAGTGCCTGCACGACTTCCGAGATGGAGTGACCCATTCGTCGGGCCCTGACAATTTGCCCACGATCAAATGCGCTTAGATCTTTCGTCTTACCCATACTGCGTGCGACTCTTACTGATTTCCGTCGCATCATTCCTTGTATTGTCGGATTGCTGCATACGTCATGTCGTTTCCGTTTAGAGGGCCACCTACAGCGCCACATTTGCATAACGTCAGCTGTCTCTAATTCAATTGCACTTAAGTGTACTTTCCATTCTTTCGGATTTTATGTTCTATCCAGCCCGGAGTAGGGAATTCTCGCCGCATTCGTGTGCTGCGTATGTTTCAGTGTTTTATATGTTTCAGGGGTTTATATTGTTTGTTTATTCAGATTCTGTTCTTTGGTATTGGTTGAGTTACAATTGAAATATATTGGGTTTCCATTATCTTTTGCTGTTTGGCGCATTATGTGGAACACTCTAGTGCTTCTGATGTATTTTTGCAAATTCTAGTTTCTTTTGATTCTTTGAATTGGTTTGGTAAATAAATTATTATATATATATATCATCATCATCATCATTGTCAACCATTATCAATCCACTGCTGGACGAAGGTCTCCCCAAGTTTCCTCCACAACGGTCTGTCTTGTGCCAGTCTTCTCCAGGTTACTCCCGCATACTTTCGAATTTCATCCGCCCATCTTCCATGTGGTCTTCTTCTGGGTCTTTTCCTGTCCCTTGGAATCCAATCTAAAATTTCGGCTGTCCATCGATGATCTGTCCTTCTGGCAGTATGTCCAGCCCATTGCCATTTCAGGGATTTAACTCTGATCATGATGTCTTCCACTCTTGTCATTTTTCGGATCCACGAGTTCCTCTTCTTATCTCTCCTGGTTACACCAAGTATGCACCTCTCCATGCTGCTTTGAGTTGTCTGCAGCCTTTGTATGTCTCTTTTAGTTAAGGTCCACGTCTCTGCACCATACGTAAGCACTGGAAGGATGCATTGATCAAACACTTTTCTTTTAAGACATAATGGCATATTGCTCTTGAAAATTATGCTGTTTCTTCCAAAAGCTCTCCAGGCAAGTTTTGTACGCCGATTAATTTCTTCATCAATGTGACCCTCACTTGATATCTGCTGTCCAAGATAAACGTACGTGTCTGTTATCTCCAGCTTTTCTCCATCAATCGATAAATCTTCATTTCTTGTAAAAGCATTGAACATCACTTTTGTCTTCTGAAAGTTCATTTTTAATCCCACTTCTTTACTCTTGTCAGCAAGTTCCTGGATCATACTCTGCAGCTCTGATGGGGTAGTTGCAAAAATGACTACGTCATCAGCAAAACGAAGGTGGGTTAGATAATCTCCATTAATCTTTATCCCCTTGTTTTCCCAGCTCAGCGACTGAAAAACACCCTCCAATGTGGCATTAAAGAGCTTCGGAGATATGGTGTCACCTTGTCTCACTCCCTTTCCAATTTTTACGTGTGTTGTATTTTCAAACAGCCTAATCTTTGCACTTGCATTTTCATAGATGTTATTAATAATATTAATGTATGCATCTTCAATACCGCAGGTTTTCAGAGCCATTGTAACTGCTGATGGTTTCACCGAATCAAAGGCTTTTTCATAATCGATAAAAGCCATGCACAATGAAAGTTCATATTCCCTCGCTCTTTCAATTAGTTCTCTCAGCACGTGGATATGATCTATTGTGCTGTAGCCACTCCTGAATCCAGCTTGTTCTCTCGGTTGAGCCATGTCCAGTGTTACCTTCAAGCGGTGTGAAAGAACTTTAGTGAAGATTTTTTAAACTACTGATAGGAGGCTGATAGGTCTGTAGTTTCCGAGATCCTCAATGTCATATTTCTTATGTAGCAGGATCATTGTAGCGGTGTTCCAATCCTCAGGAATCTTTCCTTCATTAAGGCATCGAGTGAAAATTTGGGCGAGTACTGTTTCGATTTCTCCACTTGCTTCTTGTATGATGTCTACAGTAATTCCATCTTCTCCTGGAGCTTTACCTCGCTTCATGTTCTTGATTGCATGTGCAACTTCTGCTGGAAGGACTGGAGGAACTCTGGTACTGGTATCTTTCATGATGTCTGGAGTGCATATATCATCCCTTTCATATAATTTGGAGTAGAAATCTTTCACTCTTGTCAAAATTTCGCCTCTATTTCTTGTTACAGAACCATCTTCTTTTCTCAGTGCCATAATCTGTTTTCTTCCCTTACTGAGATGTCCCTTTGCTATCTTTAGGCTTTGGTTGTTTTCAATTGCTTTCCTCACTAGTTCACAGTTGAATTTCCTTACGTCTTCAGTGATACTTTTTCTTACTGTCTTGCATAGCTCTATATATTCCACTTTGGAAGTCACATCTTCTTTAGCTGTCCTCATCTCTCTTCTTTTTTGCATCAACATTTTGGTTTTTCCTGATAATTTGTTCACATGCAACTTGTTCTTAGACCCAGCTAATTTTGTTGCTGTTTCCATAAGAGCTTTGGTTACTTTTCTGTTAACTTCAGAGATGTCCACTTCTTCCGATGTTAGGATTTCTAAAGCAGAGAACCTGTTCTTCAGTTCTAACTTGAAGGTATTATGGTGTTTTTTAAGGTTGGTTATGTCAATAGATTTTGTTTGTCTTATGAGCTTGCCACGTTCAAGTTTAGTGTTGAGGTGCATCTTACATCTCACCAATCTATGGTCACTACCTGTGTTGAACTTGTTTAGCACACTGCAGTCTTCTATGACGAATTTTTTGTTACACATAATAAAATCAATTTCACTTGTCGTCCCATTTGGATGTCTCCATGTCCATTTCCTGTGTGGCTTTTTCTTGAAGAAGGAGTTCAAGATGAAAAACCCTTCTGCCTCTGCAAACTCAACGAGAGTATTTCCACGCTGGTTTCTGTTGCCATGACCGAATTTACCTACTGAAGTTTCATTCTGTTGCCGTTGCCTTATTTTTGCATTGAAATCTCCCATAATTATTTTCAAGTGCTGCTTACCTTTATTATTTAGATGACAAATTTCCTCATAAAATTCTTCAATTTCTTCTTCAGGATGACTTGTGGTGGGTGCATAAGTTTGAATAATCTGAGCCTGGTATCTTTTCGAGAGTTGGATAACAAGTCGTGCAGCTCTGTCAGAGGAACTTTCAACTTCTACAACTTTATCCTTCAGTTTCTTGTTTATTATAAATCCAACACCACTAGTTCTGCCAGTATCTGTCCCACGATAGTAGAAGAGATGTCCACTTTTCAGTTCGATGAGATCTTCTCCTTTTCTCCTTACCTCACTTAGCCCCACGATGTCCCACTTGATCCTTTGTAGTTCCTCTTCCAATTCAAGAAGCCTTGAATCAGGAGATAGGGAGCGTCCATTGTAAGTAGCCAAGGTCAGCATCAGATGGCAGCCTAGTCCGGTTCTCCGGGGATTCTTAGCACCCTCTGCCTTCATGTCGCACTGGCCGCTGCCTTGGCCAGGTACATTCCAGCTGCCGGAGACTGAGGGCCAAGATTTAAGTTGTGGAATCATTTTGGAGGGGTTTGGCCATAACTCACCACGCTGGCCAAGCAGGTTGGTGAGTGTGGGATAGAATTTCCTCTAATCCCGATGGTATAGTTATACCGCTATGGGCGGTCGTCAGAGCCCCTTTAGTGGGAACAGGATGCACCATGAGAAGGCGGGGTTGACATTTGTCAAGGAGAGGCTGTGATGTTACGCATCACTTGACCTTACATCCCATATATATATATATATATATATATATATATATATATTCTATAAAGAAGAGACCTAAGCAAAAAAATACATATATAATTTTGACTCACACCTAGTACAACATAGAAAAGGTTATGTATCTACCTGTCAAACGAACTTGGAATTTCGTTATAGCTGAAAATCATTTCTATTTATTATGTCACTCTCACAGCTTGAGTTCTCTTTAATCTTCTTCTCTCTGTTTAATAGTAACAGATGAAGAGCATGGGTCGGGCCATGAAGGTTAATGGATGCAAGCGAAATTGTTAACTAGTGCTAGGTCATGCTACTCTACGGAGGACATGACTTATATATATATTTTTTAAACTATTTTAGGTGGGAATGTTACTTGCATCTATGGCCTTGCAGAAACCCATTTCCAACTAGGTCTTTGTAGAAGTGAGAAAATGCAGAGTTTTTGCTGGTCCTTGATAAAGCCAAGGCTCAGTATTCTCGACACCTTCTACATTCAGTTGTTTTATTTTATTTTTTTATCTTTTCTCCTTTTACTCACACAGGTAGATACATAACCTTTTCTATGTTGTACTAGGTGTGAGTCAAAATTATATATGTATTTTTTTGCTTAGGTCTCTTCTTTATAGAATGTGAATTCTGAATTTTCAAAACTGCTGCGTTGCGCGTTTTGATTTTCAGGTTATTTTGCACCCTTCGTGTTAAATTCTAAAATTTTTTCCTTAGTCTTCAGTTTTGCTCTTAAGTATATATATATATATATATATTCTATTAAGAAGATACCTAAGCAAAAAAATACTAATATAATTCCGACTCACACCAAGCACAACACAGAAAAGGCCATGTATCTACCTGTGTGAGTAAAAGGAGAAAAGATAAAAAAATAAAATAAAACAACTGAATGTAGAAGGTGTCGAGAATACTGAGCCTTGGCTTTATCAAGGACCAGCAAAAACTCTGCATTTTCTCACTTCCACAAAGACCTATTTGGAAATGGGTTTCTGCAAGGCCATAGATGCAAGTAACATTCCCACCTAAAATTGTTTTAAAAAATATATATATGTCATGTCCTCCGCAGAGTTGTA
Source organism: Macrothele yani (assembly GCA_039090855.1). Lineage (NCBI taxonomy): Eukaryota > Metazoa > Arthropoda > Arachnida > Araneae > Macrothelidae > Macrothele > Macrothele yani. The sequence continues at coordinate 109,681,604 of CM077007.1, forward strand.
TGACCTAGCACTAGTTAACAATTTCGCTTGCATCCATTAACCTTCCTGGCCCGACCCATGCTCTTCATCTGTTACTATTAAACAGAGAGAAGAAGATTAAAGAGAACTCAAGCTGTGAGAGTGACATAATAATTAGAAATAATTTTCATTAGAAATAATTTTCTTTATATATATATATATATATATATATTGACAAATGTCAACCCCGGCTTCTCGTGGTACATCCTGTTCCCACTTAAAGGGGCTCTGACGACCGCCAATAGCGGTATAACTATACCATCGGGATTAGAGGAAATGCTATCCCACACTCACCAACCAACTTGGCCAGCGTGGTGAGTTATGGCCAAACCCCTCCAAAATGACTCCACAACTTAAATCTTGGCCCTCGGTCTCCGGCAGCTGGAATGTACCTGGCCAAGGCAGCGGCCAGTGCGACATGAAGGCAGAGGGTGCTAAGAATCCCCGGAGAACCGGACTAGGCTGCCATCTGAAGCTGACCGTGGCTACGTATAATGGACGCTTCCTATCTTCTGATTCAAGGCTTCTTGAATTGGAAGAGGAACTACAAAGGATCAAGTGGGACATCGTCGGGCTAAGTGAGGTAAGGAGAAAAGGAGAAGATCTCATTGAACTGAAAAGTGGACATCTCTTCTACTATCGTGGGACAGATACTGGAAGAACTAGTGGTGTTGGATTTATAATAAACAAGAAACTGAAGGATAAAGTTGTAGAAGTTGAAAGTTCCTCTGACAGAGCTGCACGACTCGTTATCCAACTCTCGAGAAGATACCAGGCTCAGATTATTCAAACTTATGCACCCACCGCAAGTCATGCTGAAGAAGAAATTGAAGAATTTTATGAGGAAATTCGTCATCTAAATAATAAAGGTAAGCAGCACTTGAAGATAATTATGGGAGATTTCAATGCAAAAATAGGGCAACGGCAACAGAATGAAACTTCAGTAGGTAAATTCGGTCACGGCAACAGAAACCAGCGTGGAAATACTCTCGTTGAGTTTGCAGAGGCAGAAGGGTTTTTCATCTTGAACTCCTTCTTCAAGAAAAAGCCACACAGGAAATGGACATGGAGACATCCAAATGGGACGACAAGTGAAATTGATTTTATTATGTGTAACAAAAAATTCGTCATAGAAGACTGCAGTGTGCTAAACAAGTTCAACACAGGTAGCGACCATAGATTGGTGAGATGTAAGATGCACCTCAACACTAAACTTGAGCGTGGCAAGCTCATGAAACAAACAAAATCTATTGACATAACCAACCTTAAAAAACACCATAATACCTTCAAGTTGGAACTGAAGAACAGGTTCTCTGCTTTAGAAGGCCTAACATCGGAAGAAGTGGACATCTCTGAATTTAACAGAAAAGTAACCAAAGCTCTTATGGAAACAGCAACAAAATTAGCTGGGTCTAAGAACAAGTTGCATGTGAACAAATTATCAGGAAAAACCAAAATGTTGATGCAAAAAAGAAGAGAGATGAGGACAGCTAAAGAAGATGTGACTTCCAAAGTTGAATATATAGAGCTATGCAAGACAGTACGAAAAAGTATCACTGAAGACGTAAGAAAATTCAACTGTGAACTAGTAAGGAAAGCAATTGAAAACAACCAAAGCCTAAAGATAGCAAAGGGACATCTCAGTAAGGGAAGAAAACAGATTATGGCACTGAGAAAAGAAGATGGTTCTGTAACAAGAAATAGAGGCAACATTTTAACAAGAGTGAAAGATTTTTACTCCAAACTATATGAAAGGGATGATACATGTACTCCAGACATCATGAAAGGTACCAGTACCAGAGTTCTTCCAGTCCTTCCAGCAGAAGTTGCACATGCAATCAAGAACATGAAGCGAGGAAAAGCTCCAGGAGAAGATGGAATTACTGTAGACATCAAACAAGAAGCAAGTGGAGAAATCGAAACAGTACTCGCCCAAATTTTCACTCGATGCCTTAATGAAGGGGAAATTCCTGAGGATTGGAACAACGCTACAATGATCTTGCTACATAAAAAAGGTGATATTGAGGATCTCAGGAACTACAGACCTATCAGCCTCCTATCAGTGGTTTAAAAAATCTTCACTAAAGTTCTTTCACACGGCTTGAAGGTGACACTGGACATGGCTCAACCGAGAGAACAAGCTGGATTCAGGAGTGGCTACAGCACAATAGATCATATCCACGTACTGAGAGAACTAATTGAAAGAGCGAGGGAATATGAACTTCCATTGTGCATGGCTTTTATCGATTATGAAAAAGCCTTTGATTCGGTGAAACCATCAGCAGTTGCAATGGCTCTGAAATCCTGCGGTATTGAAGATGCATACATTAATATTATTAATAACATCTATGAAAATGCAAGTGCAAAAATTCGGCTGTTTGAAAATACAACACACATAAAAATTGGAAAAGGAGTGAGACAAGGTGACACCATATCTCCGAAGCTCTTTAATGCTACATTGGAAAATGTCTTTCAATCACTGAGCTGGGAAAACAAAGGGATAAAGATTAATGGAGATTATCTAACCCACCTTCGTTTTGCTGATGACATAGTCATTTTTGCAACTACCCCATCAGAGCTACAGAGTATGATCCAGGAACTTGCTGACAAGAGTAAAGAAGTGGGATTAAAAATGAACTTTCAGAAGACAAAAGTGATGTACAATGCTTTTACAAGAAATGAAGATTTATCGATTGATGGAGAAAAGCTGGAGATAACAGACACGTACGTTTATCTTGGACAGCAGATATCAAGTGAGGGTCACATTGGTGAAGAAATTAATCGGCGTACAAAACTTGCCTGGAGAGCTTTTGGAAGAAACAGCATAATTTTCAAGAGCAATATGCCATTATGTCTTAAAAGAAAAGTGTTTGATCAATGCATCCTTCCAGTGCTTACGTATGGTGCAGAGACGTGGACCTTAGCTAAAAGAGACATACAAATGCTGCAGGCAACTCAAAGCATCATGGAGAGGTGCATGCTTGTTGTAACCAGGAGAGATAAGAAGAGGAACTCGTGGATCCGAAAAATGACAAGAGTGGAAGACATCATGATCAGAGTTAAATCCCTGAAATGGCAATGGGCTGGACATACTGCCAGAAGAACAGACCATCGATGGACAGCCGAAATTTTAGATTGGATTCCAAGGGACAGGAAAAGACCCAGCAGAAGACCACATGGAAGATGGGTGGATGAAATTCGAAAGTATGCGGGAGTGACATGGAGGAGACTGGCACAAGACAGACCGTTGTGGAGGAAACTTGGGGAGACATTCGTCCAGCAGTGGATTGATAATGGTTGACAATGATGATGATGATGATATATATATATATATATATATATATATTCAATACCGCAGGATTTCAAAGCCATTGTTACTTGCTGATGGTTTCACGGAATCGAATCGAAGGTCTTTTCATAGTCAATAAAAGCCATGCATGATGGGAGTTCATATTCTCTTGTTCTTTCAATTAGTTCTCTCAGTACATGGATATGATCTATAGTGCTGTAGCCACTCCTGAATCCAGCTTGTTCTCTTGGTTGGGCCATGTCTAGTGTTACCTTTAAGCGATGTGAAAGAACCTTAGTGAAGATTTTATAAACCACTCGAAGGAGGCTGATGGGCCTGTAGTTCCTGAGATCCTCAACGTCACTTTTTTTATGGAGCAGGATCATTCTATCATTGTTCCAATCCTCAGAAATCTTCCCTTCATTAAGACATCTGGTGAAAACTTGGGCGAGTGTAGTTTCAATTTTTCCACTTGCTTCTTGTATAATGTCCACATTAATTCCATCTTCTCCTGGAGCTCTTCCCCGTTTCATGTTCTTAATTGCATATGTAACTTCTATGAGGAGGATTGGAAGGACATTGGCACTGGTACCTGTCATAATGTCTGGAATAGATGTATCATCCCTTTCATATAGTTTTGAATAGAAATATTTCACCCTTGTCAAAATTTCGCTTCTATTTCTTGTTACAGTACCATTTTCTTTTCTCAGTGCCATAATCTGTTTTCTTTCCTTACTGAGATGTCCTTTTGCTCTCTTCAGGCTCTGGTTGTTTTCAATTGCTTTCCTCACTAGTTCACAATTGAATTCCCTTATGTCTTTAGTGATACTTTTTCGCACTGTCTTGCATAGCTCTATATATTCCACGTTGGAAGTTACGTCTTTATTTGACTTCATCTCTCTTCTCTTTTGCATCATGCTTTCCCTGAAATTTTCTTCATATGTAACTTGTTCTTAGTACCACCTATTTTTGTTGCTGTTTCCATAAGAGCCTTAGTGAGTTCTCTGTTAACTTCAGAAATATCCACTTCTTCCGATGCTAGGCCTTCTAAAGCAGATAAGCAGTTCCTCAGTTTCAACTTGAAGGTATTATGGTGTATTTTAAGGTTGGTTACGTCATTACATTTTGTTTGTCTTATGAGCTTGCCACGTTCGAGATTCGAAAGTTTGCTGGAGTGACATGGAGGAGACAGGCCCAAGACAGACAATTGTGGAAGAAATTTGGGGAGACCTTCATCCAACAGTGGATTGATAAATTGATAATGGTTGATGATGATGATATATATATATATATAGCTGCCCTAAATTAGAGATGAGCGACTGCTTATAGCCCATTGAGTTGCTCACGGTGGCCGTTAAACAAAAAGGATGCGTACAAAACGTTGTCTGTTCTGCAAATCAAACATAATATACAATCTGCAGAAAAAAGATTGTATGTAGTTGGAGTTTATTTTCTGTATTTTCAATGACTGCATTTAAGTAATATATAAAATAAAGACAGCTGCCTATGAAACCGTTTTTCTTCACAAACTTAATGTGTAGAAGATTTCAAGAATTTTCAGTAACTAGGTTTAAAGGAGAGGCAATCTGCGGTTGTTTTTTCCTCATGAAAGCGCTCATGCTTATAACTTTAGTATCGTTGCTTTCTACTTATTAACTAACAGTGAGTCGTACGCAGACAGCATGCATAAATAAGCCTCCCCCTAAAATCGTCAAAGAATGAAATAAAATAGTTGTCGGAATAGCTACGGGGAGCAGACGGCCTGCCTGGAAAAGGGGAATGCAACACTTTCGTGGAATGCTTGCAGAGTGGAACGGAAGTCACCGCTGAGCGATGGAGTCGGCGGGGCGTGCATTCTCTCCTCCTTCAACTGGCCGATCGCCGGATGGGAATATGGAGGCTATATAACAGGTGTGTGCAGATGGGCACCGCCTTCGTCTTCTTCACTTTCCCGCTTTGAAACTCCACGGACTGCTCGCAGACACATGTGACTTTTCTCGGACGACGTCAACGACCGCAGAATTCGGATGGCAGGCAGCAGCATCCTTCGCGCACTCTGCATCGGGCTCCTCTGGCACCTGTGCACCAGGCAAATATTCGCCGCAAGTAGGTTTCCTTACTTTTTAAGCGTCAAAGTCTTTACTGAATAGTTACCGAAAAACGTTTGCGCTGCTTGCATTTAAATGTTGCAATATTTGGTCAGTAACAAAACACAGAACATTCAGATAACATGAAGGCAGAAACACGTTCATGTAACGTTTTTTTTTTCTTTCTTTTTTTCTTCTATGTTTTTTTTTATTATTGTTTTAAATTCATGTATCTCCTTATTTTATATAATTTTTAGATCTATTTTTTGTTTTTTTTTCTTCTATTTCTTTCAGATTTTGAGGAACTTTTCTTTTCACTATTTTAGGTCACATCCAGAAAAAAAAAAAAAAAAAAAGAAATAGTTCGAAATGTTTTCACGAACAGCTGTCTTCTTTCTTTACATATTATTTAAATGCAAAAATAAATAAACAAATAAATAAAATAAAAGGGAGAGAGAAAAAATATTGTATACTAAAATTGTTGAATTAAGCAACACATACTGAAAGTTTCTAAAATTATCATCAGTTATTTACGCTACAAGAAAATGCAAATTCAAACCTTTTGGACTGTTTTGTTCAGAGGAAGAACACTTTTCTTTTTAGTTTTACTCTAGCGCACAGCCGTTTGTAAAGAACGAATACAATATAACTTCATCAAGTTCGCAAGAATTTTCTTTTGAAACATTTCATGAAAATATTTTTTTTTTTTTTTTTTGAGATAAAATAAGTGTGACGAAATTTAGTAAAAGTTCGAAAAATTAACATTGGTTATTTACGCTTCGAGAAAATATGTAATCGATTCATCCATTTTGGATTATTTCTCTAGCAAAACGTTGTGTGTGTGTGTTTTATTGTAGACCGTATGCATATGACGTCACAGCAAGGTAAACCATCCTAGCAGACGCCCTGCTGATCAACTGGTGTACAAACACTGCTTGGATTTGCATTGTGGAGCGTTAAGGAAGATAGTGTTATGTGCTATTTTCGGCTGCGGTAAGCGAAGTAGGAGAGATAATGATGTGTCCTATTATAGATTACCATCTGAGTGAACGAAGTGGGATCAGAATTATAAAAAAAATTATTCAGAAGCGCCAAAATATGTGGTTATCACGTATCAGCAGAGTTGACATTGATAACCGAAAACGAAGGAACGTTAGAGTGTGTAGTTTACATTTTGTAACAGGTATGTTCATAAATTTACTGATGCGTTATCTACAAAAACTCTATGAAGATCTTTAGACTAGAATTAGCCTTTCTTTATGAATGACTTGTACGATTTCATTTGCTCGGGAATGAAGGCGTTAGTGCAAAAAACGAAATAATTAACAATATTGCCGTGTTCTATTCGTGGCAAGACCTCAATATTGTTCAGGGAAAATGAGTATGGAATTACATATGGGTCCCCACAATTGCCCAATAACTTTAATTTATCAGAATAAAGCTATTTTTGATGGCCAGATAACCCACTTACGTAGCCCATGTAATGCATCTTTGATCTCACTTGTACACCAGTTGTTCTGAAAGAAAGCAGCAGACGAAAAAGTGACGCGAACCGCAGTTTCGTGGCGTCAATGCATACGGTCTATAGAGCACACACGTTTGTAAAGAACGAATTCATCAAGAGTATCGAAACAGAAAAACAACAACTGAAGTCTTTTCATGAAAATAATTTAGAATTTACTTACAGAAAAAATTTCTAGAATTTTTTCCCGAAAATATATATATTTTTCTAAGTTAAAACCATCAAACTTCACGAAATTTACTGAAAGCTCCTAAAATTAAAATTGTTTATTTTTTTGCTACTAGGAAATATAAGTTAAAATCATTCGGAATATTTTGCCCACAGAAATAACATGTTTTTGTGTTTGGCTGTAGTGCACTGACGTTTGCAAAGAACGAATTTACCAAGGCGATAGTTTTATTACTCACGTAATTCTTGTATAATTTGTTTGAGTTCTGATTAAATCAAGCTCATGTTTTGTGTCATACTGCACGAATTTTGAATTTTTGAGCTTTCATATTTCTGTGATTTGCTGAATTTTGGAATTTCTTTCCTCTGCAGTTTAGGCACTCCTACTTGTGTAAGAATACTGCATGGAAAAAAAAATAAACCTCGGAAAAACTTAAAACGTTAAAAAAATTGTTGAACAGAATCGTTCTACGCTGGGGCCAACGTATGACCTGTGTGTGTGTGTGTGTGATCGCGCATTAAAATATCCATATTTAACATTGGCTTATTGGTTAGTAAGAAGCGTTTGCAGCACCTGAAATTCCGCGTTTCCGCACGCCGCGACGTCATAGTTCATTTCTTCTTTAAAAGTGACGTCAATTCTTTCTTTCTGCTCTTTACCTGTTAAATTTAAGCGTTTACTAAGAGCTTTTTAGCAATGATAAGTACAATTTTGTATGATTTTTTTTTTCGACTCACTATTTTAGAGGAAATTACCACGCACTCAGTTTCGCAATCTGAGGGTCTGGTTTCGAGTAATTCTGAGGAAGACACGGATCTTGCGCTTGTAGTTATTTCTAGTCTTTGAAAGCAGCATCCCAAAATTATCATTTGCGATTCCTCCTAGACCTTCGAAGTGTGTGGAAGACTTCGAATCATACCGATTCACTCATTAAAAAAGAGATGGGGGCTGCATTTTTGGGGGTTTAACGATCACTATGAGCAACACTAAAGACTATAAGTAGTCGCTCGTTCCTAATTTAGGGCCACTGGTTTCAGGAAAGGGAGAGAGCGAGTGCCGTAAGATAAACACAACATCCATGCCTCACTTGATTCGAACCTGGACCCATCTCGGACGAATCACCACTGCGCCGCACCTTACCTTCGAATGGTGTTGAATGTATCAAAACTGTGTGTGATGAAATGCCGTCTTCGTGTTAAGAGAGTTTGTTCATATTGCTCACCTTTTCTCCATATGAAAACAGTGATGCACAACTGCATTTTTTGAAGGGGGGGGTTAACGACCACCGTGAGCAACTCGATGGGCTATAAGCAGTCGTCCATCTCTAATTTAGGGCCACTGGTTCCAGGGAAGGGAGAGAGCCAGTACCGTAAGACAAATACAACATCCATGTCTCACCGGGACTCAAACCCGTACCCTTCATGGATGACTTCTGACGATTCTTCCGAGATGGAGTCCAGGTTCGAATTCCGGTGAGGCATGGATGTTGTGTTTGTCTTACGGCACTGGCTCTCAGGCGCTGATATGTTTGTAGAATATAGTTAAAACTTTGATTGCCAAGCACCAACGGAGCTGAGGCAAAAATGAAGTATATGCATTGAAGTTGCATGAGGCAGTATTAAAAAATAATGACACAAGGTGACCAAAATGTATGGGACGTGTGTTGGGATTTTACACATATTTTATATAAATAAATAAAAACGTGCATCAATATGATTCCTACAGGGCATGGTGTGCATATCGAAATAATTTTACTCTGTGCACCGATCATAATCATTGCATACGACAAAAATCATTTTACTAAAACGTCGCAACATTGCTGATGGGATGAGAAATGATTATTTTTCGTCCCTTTGTTTCGGGATTTTGACTAACACCATTAGCCACTCTAAGAGCTATAAGCAGTCGGCCATTTCTAATTTGGCCCATTGCTTCCAGGGAAGGAAAAGCCATTCATGCCTCATCCGGGGGCATGAATGGCTTTTCCTAAAAGCTTTATGGTATGTTGCTCCAGAAGATGGTGCCACACCAGCTGCAACATTTTTTTTTTTGGACAAAGGTAAACCTTTGTCTTAAAAATTGGTGTGGTGCATTAAACACACAAAAACAAGATGCAATTATGTAACATTTTAGGATACCAACACCTGATTGGTGCTAGGTTGCACCCATTGCACCATGATCTTTATGTGTTTCATGGGTGTGCACCTGAGTTCCGAAAGGTTGTACAATCTACTACAAAATTTGTAACAATGTTGAACAACTGGTCAGAGACCTACTCCTCTGACCACTCGGCCACTAGGGTCAGAGAGTAAAAGAAACACAAAGCGTTTGCGCAAAGGACTGTACCACTTTTCAGCATCTACATTTCATTGGTTAGCACAAAATTTTATGTTTTTTTTTGTTTTAACTGCACAATTTACTTCTGAACAAGATTTATACACTTTTCCTTATGTTTTTCTTTTTCATTTCTGCTGCTGAAACTTAAGAAAGACAGTACATAATATCGAAATAAAGGTGATAATGGAATCTGTCTGGCTTTTAAAAATAATGCAAAATGAACAAAATATATCTCTAAACTTTACATCACACTAGTAGCAATCTTAACGGAAATAACAAATTTTTAAAAGCGAATGTTTTAACTTGCAGAAAAAAGTTTCTTGATAAACGGACTATGAAAGGTTTCGTAAAATGAGAGTTTCTCAGATAAATTCCACGGTTCAGTTTAAATAAAAGCATGTAGAAAACAAAACAAAGAGAAATAATTCATTTTATTAAAAACATTCCAGGTAATATCGTTCAGAATTAAAGTAGCATATTTTTTTTATTTGTTGTTAAATCTGAATTATTTAAAGATTTGAAGCTTCGTTATCATCCAGGATTAAAAAGAAATATATCTTTATGCACGCGGAAGAAAGCGTTTACATGTGAAATTACAGAAAAAAAATGCTCAGATCAAATAAATTTCGAAACATTTTTAACCGCAAGAATTTTGGCATCAGTTAGTTTTCAAATTACAAATAACTTAAAAACTAAATCTTTCCGCTGAGAAAATAATCTCACGCGTTTGAAATTGTAAGTTACTGTAACTGGAAAACTGCTTTTATTGAATCTGCTTGATTTAGGCTGATTTTCCAAAATTCAGTCTCTTTTTTTTTCTTACCCAGAACAGTCTTCTTCCCTCTACCTATGACAGGAGTAATTATTTTTCGGTGCATACTTGTACAGATGCGATTTTATGATTTCAATCATGTAATCTTAGTGTAGTTGTAACTGCTGATTTTCTTTTTACTATTTTTCTTCTTTTCCTTCTTTTTTTTTTTAACTTTTTTTGTCTGCCTGAACGAGGGTATCTTTATCAGATTAAGTGAACGAGGATATCTTTAACAGATTATGTGGTTCATAAATATTGATGATAAATTCCTGAATGTTATCTTCCAGAAACCATAGATCATTAATATTCCAGATTAGCGTATGTCATGGCTGAAAGAAAATATCTGTCCAGATTAAATTTTAAAACGGATATATTGCCAAGATGAATGGTTATTACACTGTGTTGCCAAAAGCATTGTGACATCCTAGCAAAAGTGAGTGTGATGGAACGTGTCGAATTATAAGGATTCCAACTGTGAGGGTTGTGAGCACTCATCGTAGCGGAACGGCGAATCACGAATCTATAAGTGACTTCGCATCACGTGTGAAAACAGGAATTTGTCAGCGACGGAGATCGAAACCGCGTCCTTTCGCTCCCGAGTGAGTTGCTCTAACAGACACCGACGGAATGTATTGCTGTAGCTCTGTCGTTTTGACATTTGACACGTACTTCACTTCCATAGTACGTCACACACTCACACAAAAAAGATAAAAAACGTACCTTGATTGCTCAGAAGAGCTCGTGTATCCAGTATCCAATAATGAAGTGGTTTTAATAGAACACACAAGGAGATCATGAAAGAAATACGAGATTACGGCATATAATACAAATTTTGAAGATGACAATCCGATTTTTGGCGTAAATTCGGATATTATCTGACTTACCATCCTTGTCACATTTACGCCAAAAATCAGATTGTCATCTTCAAAATTTGTACACAAGGAGATGTTTACAGTACAAATATGGCACAAATAATATTAGACTTTCGAGTAAGAATATGGCACAAATATGTAATATTAGAATGAAAGTAAGTATATGGCACAAATAATATTATGAACAATGATGCGGTTTTCTGTATTATACGAACTGAAAAATAGACCGGGAATGGGTCTAAGTAACGCCTTTCTACAGAAAAGCTGGGTACAGACTGCGCTTTTCCAAACCGCAAGATGATAGTGTAAATTCGAAATATTTCCAAAGCACACGTGCGTGTTAGAAAACTGTCACTTGTTTAGGTGATTTTCTTCCCGTATAAACAAATACTCTCACTTCAGAGCACGGAAGAAAGGTCAATTGCCTTTTTAATGGTACTATGCTCCGAGAATCCAACAAGCAGAGGAGTTCCGTCATTTTTAAGCCCAACGGCTAACAAAAAGAACGCGCAAATGTAGGCTATGTAAAAGCTGCAGGTGACGCTGTGGAAAACTACAGACGAAAGCGAGATGTTAATAAATGTCATATTCTCCCCATTATGCAACCCCATTTCATGTTCTGATCTACCTTGGGGGACATTTCTGGCTTCTCTTTCAGGACGGACATTGCTGTCAACCGGCAAGATGCTCAAGGCAAATTAGCTGTTAGCATGCCCATGTCAATCGCTGATTTGCCTTAAGCTTCGTATCGTCAAATTTAACTAAAGCTATACGTCCACATTCTGAATCGTAAGAGAACTTTACGACTCTGAATGTGGACAGGTTCTCGGATAATATATTGCAGGGTGTGACGTATATCACTAAATTAACCTTCCTTTTTGAATTTCTGTTCTTATGTAAACTATGTTACCTCCCTGTTAATTTCCTTCTGAACAGAACGTCGACTCATCCGAATTTCTTATACCTTTTGGCAACAGCTGACAGTGAGTCAGAGGTAAATAAAAAGCCACGCCTAGGGTGAAAAAGTGATGGGTATAGTATGTTGGGCAGCTTACAACTTCTCACTCTAACGGGAAACCGTACACTCCAAAACTCTAATTATTTCCGAACTTTTTTTTTTTTTATGATCTATCCTATCAGGGTACCCTGTTCTCACTTCTGTTTTCTTATTTTTTCAGTCCTTCCAGGAGCATCAGCGCATTGCAGGGGAAGGGACTGTAATCCTAGTTGAGGTTTTCACCGTTTCGTTTCGAAAATGTGATGGGTGGGGTGAACGTTAGATGATATACTGTTTGGATTATGACATCACGCTATCTTGAGGAACTGCAAGCCGAATATGTGTTATCTACGTCAATAATGTGATTCAGTCTCAGATGCTGTGTTAGTTGTTAAAACCGCATTGTGCTTTCATCCCGTAAAATGAAGCTGCACTTCGACAAATGGCGAGAAAATAAAGTAATTAATTACAAGAGACAAAAGAAAATAAAGATTCTTACGTTAGTAGTTTTCTTGGATTCTTACGTTAGTAGTTTTCTTGGATTCTTACGTTAGTAGTTTTCTTGGATTCTTACGTTAGTAGTTTTCTTGGATTCTTACGTTAGTAGTTTTCTTGGATTCTTACTTTAGTAGTTTTCAGTCAAACGAACTTTGGTCGTATTTTTATTTAAGTGCTAATCTTAAAAGAAAAGTGTTTGATCAATGCATTCTTCCAGTGCTTACGTATGGTGCAGAGACGTGGACCTTAACTAAAAGAGACATACAAAGACTCTAGACAACACAAAGAGGCATGGAGAGGTACATGTTTGGTGTAACCAGGAGAGATAAGAAGAGGAGCTCGTGGATCTGAAAAATGACAAGAGTGGAAGACATCATGATCAGAGTTAAATCCCTGAAATGGCAATGGGCTGGACATACTGCCAGAAGGACAGACCATCGATGGACAGCCGAAATTTTAGATTGGATTCCAAGGGACAGGAAAAGACCCAGAAGAAGACCACATGGAAGATGGGCGGATGAAATTCGAAAGTATGCGGGAGTAACCTGGAGAAGACTGGCACAAGACAGACCGTTGTAGAAGAGGCTTGGAGAGACCTTCGTTCAGCAGTGGACCGATAATGGTTGACAATGATGATGATGATGATGATTAAAGTGATTCTTGTTACGACAAACAATCTGCAAAACACATCAACTGTGACGTACTACAGTGATAAAACACATGTCAAGACGACAAAGCTGCAACGATACATTCTGTCCGTGTAGCTTAGTTAGGAGAGCAACTTACTCCGGAATGAGGGAGCCCGGATTCGATCCCTGTCACAGATAAACTTGTGTTTTCATATTGGCGCCTGAACGTAAAAGTGGATGTACTGGCCGTTGGGTTTTTCGAAAAATGTGTGATGTTTGTTCCACACATCGTCTGGAATTAATGAAAGTTCGTTCGTCGCTTAAAAAAAATTAAGAGGGAGATGTTATGGCGTAACTACAGAGGTAAAGCAGGCGCAGTGGTCTAAGCAATGACCTCTAATCATTCGTCCGAAATGGGTCCGAGTTCGAATCCCGGTGAGGCATGGATGTTGTGTTTGTTATACGGCACTGTCTCTCACTCTTCCCTGGAACCAGTGACCCTAAATTAGGGACGGGCGACTGCTTATAGCCCATTGAGTTGCTCACGGTGGTCGTTAAACCTCCATTCAAAAAAAAAAAAAAAAAAAAAGGAGGTAAAGCACGTGTCAAGACTACAAATCTGCAGAGTTGCTTTCCGTCCGTGTAGCTTAGTTGGGAGAGCAACCTACACCTGAGTGAGGAGGGCACGGATTCGATCCTCGTCACGGACAAACTTGTGTTTTCACACAACCTAAAACATTATTAGGACTAAGCCAGGGGCCCTTGCGCTCTCCAAAAGTGTTCATTTTTTTAAGTTTTTAGTTAAAAGGTTAATGCGACTTACATCAGAAAAAATGCCTTAATTTAATAAAAATACATCAACTTACATTAAAAAAAATGCTTTAACTTTTTCTTCTATTTTTTATTAATTTTGTTCTGGCTGATTTCAAAAACTTCCATTTTTAGGTCGCCCCTCCCCCGATTTTTTTTTATATACGCCCCTGGACTGAGCATAAGATAGATTTCTGCGGAATAAAGCTTCCTCAGCGCAACCATAAGGAATACTGAATGAAAATGGGCATTAAATGGGAAATGCCATAATGGTACGACGATTTCGCGACCGTATGTTATCAGATACAGGGGTATTGTAGCACGATTTATCAAGCCATCTCTTAAGAAAATCTCCTCAGTGCAGTAAACAAGTAGGTCCAAGGCATGCAGCAAGGAAAGCCAAGTGCGAACATTACGCAGAATGATGTATGTGTTCAGTTTCCGTGGTCAAGATACAACCTACAGACTCCTAAGAATACGAGCTCAGGCTCTGTTATGGCTGCAATGGTACTTAAACCACTAAAAATTATATCGGTTCCACTTGAAGATAACGAATCTCTTGAGAGTGTGTTTTTTTTTTAATCGGATGGAAGAACTGAATTTAATGTCGGCTTCAGAAACCCTATGAGCAGAACTACTTTGTCCCAACTTTAAAATACATAGGTGGAAATTCCAGGCGCGGACTGGGCCGCCAGGACATCGGGAGAATTCTCGGTGGGCCACAGAATGTTGGGCCGGTACGTCATATTAATGCAAACTCGGAAAAAGCTAGAAAGAAGAAAATGTATTGCACCAATTCTCATATATCTAAAAATATTGCACAAATTCTTGAACTGCAGTTTTGAAAAGCTTGTTTCAGCCACAGTAAAAAAAAAAAAAATTTCAATTTTAAAGCAATTGAATAAAAATCAGTTTCCGCACTCATAATTTTCTGTCACTTTATACATAAATTTGCTCTAAATTTCTTGCAATTCTCGAAATTTTAATTTTTGCAAGGTGTATTTTTCACAATTTTTTTGTTTTCAGTAGGTAAGACTTGAAAAAAAAAAAAAAGTAACATTTTGGCACATTCGATTTTCCCTTCTTTCCAAAAGTGAAGAAACCTCTACAATTCTGAATTCCGCTATCGCAATAAAATTTGTAAGAGTAGAATAAAATCTTCATTCTTATAGTTTCAGTAAAGAAAATAATCTTTTTTTTCAACATATAGAAAATATTTTGCTAGTGATACCTTATGCTTTAGTCCAGAAAAATGAGTAAAAAAATGTTATTCATTAATTATTTTCCGAATGCAAACACTATAATAATCCCTAGACTTGTGTTGAAAAGACGTTTAAACACGAAATGGTGATGATGACATGCCGTAGGATTGGGACACCTTGATAACTTTCCCCTCAGTACGGGCCGTAAAAAATCCGCTTCCAGGGCCGTTTATGCATCGCCAGTCCGTCACTGGGAAATACAGTGAAAATGGTATTGCATTTGTTCACTAGTTTTAACCGACATTAGCATGAAAGAAGAGGTGAAGTGACTGGATGATGTCGAACTCATAGAAATACACGGAAGAAGGACGTACTCATCCCTAATGAATAACAACATTAGTAGAATTTAAACCTGCCTGAAGAACGGAAAGTAATTTCGCATGAAACTTTCCAGAAGTACGTGAAACATTTATTACGTAGTTTAAATGCGTGACAATGAGCCAACACATCATGAAGAAAGAACTTTTACCTCTATGTTTCTCTAGTGTTTTAATACTTTTCAAAACATAGTGTTAATGCCAATGTGCATTCAAATTATGTGGTTCACGAATGTTGATGCCTAATGAACGATATTTGAACAATAATACCTTTTAAACTGCAAAGATCATGACGGTCGATGGCTATTTGTTGTGAATGGAAGTATCTTACCAGACCATATGTCCTGAATATTTCTAATTAATGTCTGATGTTTGAATGAGGACATATTTTCCCAAATTTTATGGATTATAAATATTGGTGACCTCATACACGCACCTTAAGTGGACCGAAAAATTATATGGATCAAGTTACTGCTAACTATTATGCTCAACTGAATGAAGACATCTATTCAGATGCATGCATCATAAGCACTGATGATTACTACGTGATGACTGAATGAAGACATCTATTCAGATGCATGCATCAAAAGCACTGATGATTACTACGTGATGACTGAATGAAGACTTTAGTTTAGATGCTTGGATCATAAACCCTGATAATTAATGCATGCTATCTGAAACGAGATATTTTTTAGACCACATTGTGTCATAAATATTCGCGAATTATATAGATAGTGGCTGAATGAAGATATTGTTCATGCTTATCGTGACGATAGATGACTAATACAGGAATGCAAGGTTATCAGTCAGCCAATTAGGATTAACACGGTGCGAGGACCGATGCATGAATATGAATATACCATTTATCGCAAGAAACGAATTCGGTAAAATATATTGAAATGTTTAAAGTTGATAACCATATGGCTAATTAATACAGACACTTGACGTGGACTAGGAACATCAAACAGAAGTCATCGCTCTTTCCACGTTTATAAGCGAGTCACGAAAAACTTCTCATTGGCCGCCACCAGGAAACCATATGACTTTAGTTATCGTTACTAGATATGGTTGCATACAAATAGGCAATTCAGTGTTCTACTCCGTAAGAATGCATTATGATCTTACATATAGCTGCATGTATTTAATAGCGGGATGTAAGGTCAGGTGATGCGTAACATCATAGCCTCTCCTTGACAAATGTCAACCCCGCCTTCTCGTGGTGCATCCTGTTCCCACTAAAGGGGCTCTGACGACCGCCCATAGCGGTATAACTATACCATCGGGATCAGAGGAAATTCTATCCCACACTCACCAACCCGCTTGGCCAGCGTGGTGAGTTATGGCCAAACCCCTCCAAAATGATTCCACAACTTAAATCTTGGCCCTCAGTCTCCGGCAGCTGGAATGTACCTGGCCAAGGCAGCGGCCAGTGCGACATGAAGGCAGAGGGTGCTAAGAATCCCCGGAGGACCGGACTAGGCTGCCATTTGATGCTGACCTTGGCTACTTACAATGGACGCTCCCTATCTTCTGATTCAAGGCTTCTTGAATTGGAAGAGGAACTACAAAGGATCAAGTGGGACATCGTGGGGCTAAGTGAGGTAAGGAGAAAAGGAAGATCTCATCGAACTGAAAAGTGGACATCTCTTCTACTATCGTGGGACAGATACTGGCAGAACTAGTGGTGTTGGATTTATAATAAACAAGAAACTGAAGGATAAAGTTGTAGAAGTTGAAAGTTCCTCTGACAGAGCTGCACGACTTGTTATCCAACTCTCGAAAAGATACCAGGCTCAGATTATTCAAACTTATGCACCCACCACAAGTCATCCTGAAGAAGAAATTGAAGAATTTTATGAGGAAATTTGTCATCTAAATAATAAAGGTAAGCAGCACTTGAAAATAATTATGGGAGATTTCAATGCAAAAATAGGGCAACGGCAACAGAATGAAACTTCAGTAGGTAAATTTGGTCATGGCAACAGAAACCAGCGTGGAAATACTCTCGTTGAGTTTGCAGAGGCAGAAGGGTTTTTCATCTTGAACTCCTTCTTCAAGAAAAAGCCACACAGGAAATGGACATGGAGACATCCAAATGGGACGACAAGTGAAATTGATTTTATTATGTGTAACAAAAAATTCGTCATAGAAGACTGCAGTGTGCTAAACAAGTTCAACACAGGTAGTGACCATAGATTGGTGAGATGTAAGATGCACCTCAACACCAAACTTGAACGTGGCAAGCTCATAAGACAAACAAAATCTATTGACATAACCAACCTTAAAAAACACCATAATACCTTCAAGTTAGAACTGAAGAACAGGTTCTCTGCTTTAGAAGGCCTAACATCGGAAGAAGTGGACATCTCTGAAGTTAACAGAAAAATAACCAAAGCTCTTATGGAAACAGCAACAAAATTAGCTGGGTCTAAGAACAAGTTGCATGTGAACAAATTATCAGGAAAAACCAAAATGTTGATGCAAAAAAGAAGAGAGATGAGGACAAATAAAGAAGATGTGACTTCCAAAGTGGAATATATAGAGCTATGCAAGACAGTAAGAAAAAGTATCACTGAAGACGTAAGGAAATTCAACTGTGAACTAGTGAGGAAAGCAATTGAAAACAACCAAAGCCTAAAGATAGCAAAGGGACATCTCAGTAAGGGAAGAAAACAGATTATGGCACTGAGAAAAGAAGATGGTTCTGTAACAAGAAATAGAGGCGAAATCTTGACAAGAGTGAAAGATTTCTACTCCAAATTATATGAAAGGGATGATATATGCACTCCAGACATCATGAAAGATACCAGTACCAGAGTTCCTCCAGTCCTTCCAGCAGAAGTTGCACATGCAATCAAGAACATGAAGCGAGGAAAAGCTCCAGGAGAAGATGGAATTACTGTAGACATCATACAAGAAGCAAGTGGAGAAATCGAAACAGTACTCGCCCAAATTTTCACTCGATGCCTTAATGAAGGAAAGATTCCTGAGGATTGGAACACCGCTACAATGATCCTGCTACATAAGAAAGGTGACATTGAGGATCTCGGAAACTACAGACCTATCAGCCTCCTATCAGTAGTTTATAAAATCTTCACTAAAGTTCTTTCACACCGCTTGAAGGTAGCACTAGACATGGCTCAACCGAGAGAACAAGCTGGATTCAGGAGTGGCTACAGCACAATAGATCATATCCACGTGCTGAGAGAACTAATTGAAAGAGCGAGGGAATATGAACTTCCATTGTGCATGGCTTTTATCGATTATGAAAAAGCCTTTGATTCGGTGAAACCATCAGCAGTTACAATGGCTCTGAAAACCTGCGGTATTGAAGATGCATACATTAATATTATTAATAACATCTATGAAAATGCAAGTGCAAAGATTAGGCTGTTTGAAAATACAACACACGTAAAAATTGGAAAGGGAGTGAGACAAGGTGACACCATATCTCCGAAGCTCTTTAATGCCACATTGGAGGGTGTTTTTCAGTCGCTGAGCTGGGAAAACACGGGGATAAAGATTAATGGAGATTATCTAACCCACCTTCGTTTTGCTGATAACGTAGTCATTTTTGCAACTACCCCATCAGAGCTGCAGAGTATGATCCAGGAACTTGCTGACAAGAGTAAAGAAGTGGGATTAAAAATGAACTTTCAGAAGACAAAAGTGATGTTCAATGCTTTTACAAGAAATGAAGATTTATCGATTGATGGAGAAAAGCTGGAGATAACAGACACATACGTTTATCTTGGACAACAGATATCAAGTGAGGGTCACATTGATGAAGAAATTAATCGGCGTACAAAACTTGCCTGGAGAGCTTTTGGAAGAAACAGCATAATTTTCAAGAGCAATATGCCATTATGTCTTAAAAGAAAAGTGTTTGATCAATGCATCCTTCCAGTGCTTACGTATGGTGCAGAGACGTGGACCTTAACTAAAAGAGACATACAAAGGCTGCAGACAACTCAAAGAAGCATGGAGAGGTGCATGCTTGGTGTAACCAGGAGAGATAAGAAGAGGAACTCGTGGATCCGAAAAATGACAAGAGTGGAAGACATCATGATCAGAGTTAAATCCCTGAAATGGCAATGGGCTGGACATACTGCCAGAAGGACAGATCATCGATGGACAGCCGAAATTTTAGATTGGATTCCAAGGGACAGGAAAAGACCCAGAAGAAGACCACATGGGAGATGGGTGGATGAAATTCGAAAGTATGCAGGGGTGACATGGAGGAGACTGGCACAAGACAGACCGTTGTGGAGGAAACTTGGGGAGACCTTCGTCCAGCAGTGGATTGATAATGGTTGACAATGATGATGATGATGATGATTTAATAGCATGTACGACAAAGCTTCAGTACTGCAGGCAAGGAAAAAATGGTCGATGTGGAAATACAATGTGCATGTATGTGATGTGTACCAATGTACTATACGCTATAACTGCTAACTACAAGTATAATATCATATAAATTATTATTACATGATTACAATGCAAATAGAAAAAATATTATTTTACCCGATAAGGGGAAATTTTCATGTTTTTAGGCCTAAATCCCTCTTTCTAGACTTCGTTTTGTCGAACTCATCAAGCACAGCATGGAGATCCATTCTTTTGGAAAACTTCCTTTCTATGCTTAACAGTCTGTCTTGTGAGATGGGGATTTTGTTAAGTTTTAATCTGGGAAACAACCTCTTTGCGGATGCTACTGTGACGGGTAGTGTTAAGAAAAGGATTAGGCTGTTAATAGGTTAGTACAACTCACTGACAATTGTAGGATTTTCTACAAGGAGTAGATTTTTTATTTGTAAAATAGTCGTTTTCTTAGCTACGCGGTTGCAGAGTGCCGTTTGGAAACCTAGCAGTTCGTCTTCTAACTTGCATGTCATGCCACTTGGGCATGTGCTTACTAATCGGTTTGCACACATCACAAGATCTTCATCCGTAGGTCCTGACGAATTAGGAGGCATAAGAAATTCAAATCTGTTCGCTACAGCACGAATTCCCTCAAACCTGTTAACCCAGTTGGACGATCAAAATGTCTTGTGTTGCGTAAAAGTGAAACTTGACATTTATTTAGTTAAAGATAAATACACCTTAAAGGAAGATATGAAACTCTGAGTAACTTATCGTTTGTTTGTTTTTGTGCGTGTTCAATTTTTTCATAGAACTGTAACTGTCAGCTACAATACGCCTCTTCGTCGTCTGCGCCTCCATTCAGCTGCGGGGGCTGTGGCGGTGATAGTTACTCCCCTGCTACTGTGCATGAAGTGATGGATAAAACGAATAAATCTCATGAGGTAGTGATAAAATTAGCGATAAGACATAGATGCTGATTCTGAGAAACCTGCAGAATAGGATGCGGTGGATTTAAAAATTGATTGATGTCAGCAAATCATTTTAACAGTTTGAATAATATCACTCTCATTTAAAACGAATTAAAGTACGGTATGATTACTTTTTCACATGGCGCTGTTGCGTTTTGGGAAAGTTCATTTCAGAAAATTCATGCGTTATACTTTTAGCTAATTAAATGTGTTTTCATTATGAATGCACATTGTTCCTTCGACTCATCTCTCGGTCTTCTGCTCCTCCCTTGATAACATCACTGGGTTTATCTAAGTAACTTTTCCTTCATCATGATGTTCTTCCACACAGCCCCAGAAAGCAGTTCCTTTCGTTTAGTTTTTCCAGAGGATTGCAAACTCTGCGATGACAAGGAAATCACAAAGACTAGGTTGCAGGTTTCAACATTTTACCTTGAAACAAAACTAAGTGACCTTTCGATTGAGGGAAGAGTGACACAGTGAAGGAATAAGTGCATGATATTGAAAACGATGCACGTGGTCTGCGGATTCTAGGGTGAAGAGTTTCGAAAATTTTAGAATGTTTCAGCTTATGTTACACATAGGTAAATCAAAAAGTAAAGGCAATTTGAAAATTACGCGGTAACCGCAACAGACAGAAGCTGACGCAATACAACACGTTCGCAAAGGCTTATGGGTAGTTCGAACAAGCACAGCGTACAACGTAGTGCTCTGCCGTAAGTCTAGTTGAAGTCAAGGTCAAAAAAACATTAACATTCCGCTGTGGGATTGCACCATTGTTAAACAACACACTGTAGTGAGATTTATCTGGTTAGAGGGAGTGAAACCTGCTGAAATTCACCGAAAGATGCTGGCTCAGTACGGAAGTAAAAACAGCATGACTCAACCAAAAGCATATGAATGGGAAGAAAGGTTTAAAGCGGGAAGAACAAGTTTAACCAACGAAGCTCGATCTGGTCGGCCATCAACATCGCTCACACAAGCCCAAATTGACAGGTCGAATGGCCTGAAAAAAGGAATTAAAAATGGAGGTTAGTTTCAAAGTTGGGGAATGAAATAGGTAAAAAAGTACAGCATTGCGAGACCAAAAAAAAGTCTAACATGGAAATAAAATTGCATTAAAAATTGGAGAAAAATGATTCTAGAACAAGTTCTACTGCAAGAAGAAGTAATATCAGGAGGTGAACAAGTGTAAATTAGCAGTCAAATATAATGTAAAAAGAGTAAGAGGGGTTGAAGTATTTAATTAGAGACCTGAGCAAGAATGAAAAACTTTGCTGACAATTGGAAATCCAAGAATGATGATAGTTTGAAAATAAATCAGTCTTTCAAAAAATAAGGAGCAAAGATTTTAAATATTGCACGCATAAAAGAAAAACAAAATATCTTTAGTAGCACGGACCAGTGAAAACTTAACAATTGGAGAAAAAGAAGTTTTCTTTAATTATTAGAACTTGTTCTTGAGCATGTAAAAACGACAAGGAAAAACTTATTTAAATTATGTTTCTAAAAGTTACGTTATTTACAATTTATATAAATTAAATACAAAATAGTTTCGAAAAATTTTTCCAGCATGAGAAGATGATGAGAAGAAGTAAAATACAAAGGAACTTATTACACATGTATTAGTACGGGTATATACATTTATATACACACAACTTTGTTATGCGTAACATCACAGCCTCTCCTTGACAAATGTCAACCCCGCCTTCGCCTGGTGCATCCTGTTCCCACTAAAGGGGCTCTGACGACCGCCCATAGCGGTATAACTATACCATCGGGATTAGAGGAAATTCTATCCCACACTCACCAACCCGCTTGGCCAGCGTGGTGAGTTATGGCCAAACCCCTCCAAAATGATTCCACAACTTAAATCTTGGCCCTCAGTCTCCGGCAGCTGGAATGTACCTGGCCAAGACAGCGGCCAGTGCGACATGAAGGCAGAGGGTGCTAAGAATCCCCGGAGGACCGGTCTAGGCTGCCATCTGATGCTGACCTTGACTACGTGTAATGGACGCTCCCTATCTTCTGATTCAAGGCTACTTGAATTGGAAGAGGAACTACAAAGGATCAAGTGGGACATCGTCGGGCTAAGTGAGGTAAGGAGAAAAGGAGAAGATCTCATCGAACTGAAAAGTGGACATCTCTTCTACTATCGTGGGACAGATACTGGCAGAACTAGTGGTGTTGGATTTATAATAAACAAGAAACTGAAGGATAAAGTTGTAGAAGTTGAAAGTTCCTCTGACAGAGCTGCACGACTTGTTATCCAACTTTCGAAAAGATACCAGGCTCAGATTATTCAAACTTATGCACCCACCACAAGTCATCCTGAAGAAGAAATTGAAGAATTTTATGAGGAAATTTGTCATCTAAATAATAAAGGTAAGCAGCACGTAAAGATAATTATGGGAGATTTCAATGCAAAAATAGGGCAACGGCAACAGAATGAAACTTCAGTAGGTAAATTCGGTCACGGCAACAGAAACCAGCGTGGAAATACTCTCGTTGAGTTTGCAGAGGCAGAAGGGTTTTTCATCTTGAACTCCTTCTTCAAGAAAAAGCCACACAGGAAATGGACATGGAGACATCCAAATGGGACGACAAGTAAAATTAATTTTATTATGTGTAACAAAAAATTCGTCATAGAAGACTGCAGTGTGCTAAACAAGTTCAACACAGGTAGTGACCATAGATTGGTGAGATGTAAGATGCACCTCAACACTAAACTTGAACGTGGCAAGCTCATAAGACAAACAAAATCTATTGACATAACCAACCTTAAAAAACCCCATAATACCTTCAAGTTGGAACTGAAGAACAGGTTCTCTGCTTTAGAAGGCCTAACATCGGAAGAAGTGGACATCTCTGAAGTTAACAGAAAAGTAACCAAAGCTCTTATGGAAACAGCAACAAAATTAGCTGGGTCTAAGAACAAGTTGCATGTAAATAAATTATCAGGAAAAACGAAAATGTTGATGCGAAAAAGAAGAGAGATGAGGACAACTAAAGAAGATGTGACTTCCAAAGTGGAATATATAGAGCTATGCAAGACAGTAAGAAAAAGTATCACTGAAGACGTAAGGAAATTCAACTGTGAACTAGTGAGGAAAGCAATTGAAAACAACCAAAGCCTAAAGATAGCAAAGGGACATCTCAGTAAGGGAAGAAAACAGATTATGGCACTGAGAAAAGAAGATGGTTCTGTAACAAGAAATAGAGGCGAAATTTTGACAAGAGTGAAAGATTTCTACTCCAAATTATATGAAAGGGATGATACATGCACTCCAGACATCATGAAAGATACCAGTACCAGAGTTCCTCCAGTCCTTCCAGCAGAAGTTGCACATGCAATCAAGAACATGAAGCGGGGAAAAGCTCCAGGAGAAGATGGAATTACTGTAGACATCATACAAGAAGCAAGTGGAGAAATCGAAACAGTACTCGCCCAAATTTTCACTCGATGCCTTAATGAAGGAAAGATTCCTGAGGATTGGAACACCGCTACAATGATCCTGCTACATAAGAAAGGTGACATTGAGGATCTCGGAAACTACAGACCTATCAGCCTCCTATCAGTAGTTTATAAAATCTTCACTAAAGTTCTTTCACACTGCTTGAAGGTAACACTGGACATGGCTCAACCGAGAGAACAAGCTGGATTCAGGAGTGGCTACAGCACAATAGATCATATCCATGTGCTGAGAGAACTAATTGAAAGAGCGAGGGAATATGAACTTCCATTGTGCATGGCTTTTATCGATTATGAAAAAGCCTTTGATTCGGTGAAACCATCAGCAGTTACAATGGCTCTGAAAACCTGCGGTATTGAAGATGCATACATTAATAACATCTATGAAAATGCAAGTGCAAAGATTAGGCTGTTTGAAAATACAACACACATAAAAATTGGAAAGGGAGTGAGACAAGGTGACACCATATCTCCGAAGCTCTTTAATGGCACATTGGAGGGTGTTTTTCAGTCACTGAGCTGGGAAAACAAGGGGATAAAGATTAATGGAGATTATCTAACCCACCTTCGTTTTGCTGATGACGTAGTCATTTTTGCAACTAGCCCATCAGAGCTGCAGAGTATGATCCAGGAACTTGCTGACAAGAGTAAAGAAGTGGGATTAAAAATGAACTTTCAGAAGACAAAAGTGATGTTCAATGCTTTTACAAGAAATGAAGATTTATCGATTGATGGAGAAAAGCTGGAGATAACAGACACGTACGTTTATCTTGGACAGCAGATATCAAGTGAGGGTCACATTGATGAAGAAATTAATCGGCGTACAAAACTTGCCTGGAGAGCTTTTGGAAGAAACAGCATAATTTTCAAGAGCAATATGCCATTATGTCTTAAAAGAAAAGTGTTTGATCAATGCATCCTTCCAGTGCTTACGTATGGTGCAGAGACGTGGACCTTAACTAAAAGAGACATACAAAGGCTGCAGACAACTCAAAGCAGCATGGAGAGATGCATACTTGGTGTAACCAGGAGAGATCAGAAGAGGAACTCGTGGATCCGAAAAATGACAAGAGTGGAAGACATCATGATCAGAGTTAAATCCCTGAAATGGCAATGGGCTGGACATACTGCCAGAAGGACAGATCATCGATGGACAGCCGAAATTTTAGATTGGATTCCAAGGGACAGGAAAAGACCCAGAAGAAGACCACATGGGAGATGGGTGGATGAAATTCGAAAGTATGCAGGTTTGACATGGAGGAGACTGGCACAAGACAGACCGTTGTGGAGGAAACTTGGGGAGACCTTCGTCCAGCAGTGGATTGATAATGGTTGACAATGATGATGACACACAACTTTGTTATATACTATAAGTGTGAACTTACCAGAAGTAGATAAAGTTCTATAGGTTTATTCTGCATTCTATATTCCATGAAACGCATGCATTTTATGTTTTATTGTGTAATCATTTACACATTTATGTTACATTTTGTTACATTTTTAACGTTGCATCTTTTTTTCACGGTCCGAAGCTCATTTGTTCTAAATAGGAATGATATTTTATCATGAAAGAAATATTTATTTTACTTCCAGTTATTTTTGGCCGCGAATTCCTCCAATTTTGGGTATTCAACGCATGGATGAGTACATTATATTCACATAGCGTTGCTTTTTTTTTTTTTTTTTCAAGTACTGGATAATTTGTAACGAAAATATCTGTTTTGTACTCGTACAATTCTATTTTTTTCCCCAACACAACGATTTTTTAATGTCTTTCCGGGACTTTTGTTTGAAGTGGTTTAGTGAATGAAGATTATACAGAAATTATTTCTTGTTATTCATGGGAATGGAGTGAGTGTGTTTCATGGCTGTTTGTATTCTTGATTCTTCGTGGGTTAGTGCAGAAATTTTGCTACGAAATGAGTTTCTATGTGTACATGAGATTAATTGATTATTTCTTACAGTTAATTAATTACTTATATAATTTTCCTCCGACGGTAATATTCGTCGACCCGGCATTTCATTAGGAAATTAATCCGTCTCTCTACATGTGGCCTTTTTATTTTTTAGCATCCACTATAGCAACACGATGGCGTCGTCTTCAACTAACTGGTGTAACGAAAGACTGTGCACGTGTTGCTTCAGTGCATGCGCAGCACCGCTGCTTCCCCTCCTGTTGGGGTTGCTTCGGAGTGGTCCGTAGCTGGCGACTGAGGCCCGTAGTTCAGGTCGATGTTGCAAAGCTATCAATGGCTGCCAACTGATGGCGCTGCCACCGACGGATTACCGCCGTACCGTTAGTGGCAGATTTCAGCCAGCAGTTACCCATCCCTTCCAGCTGGTGGCCAGTAGTTTCCCAATACTTGTGTTTTTGCTGGGTAAGTGTGAACTTACCAGAAGTAGATAAAGTTCTATAGGTTTATTCTGCATTCTGTATTTCAAGACACGTATGCATTTCATGTTTTATTGTTTAATTATTATTTGGAAACTTTTCCTCACTGTAAAAGCATAGTAAAAGTATTGGAGAGCAAGAGGAAGGCAATTTGGGTGGAGAAACATTGCATGCAAGACTTCGTCTGCACTAAGACTAACATCTGAATGTACTGGACAAAGAGAGTTAAACTATTCAATAATTGCTGTCCAGTTTTGTTCCTTTGAACGTATTTAAATCTGCATCATCGAAACGAATCGTTTATTCGCCGTTGAGACTGGAAATTATTCCAGAACTTTTAATTGCCTCCAATTACTTAGGTAGAGTTTTTGATCACAGGCAACAAGAGCTGTAGTGACTTCCCGAGTATTCATTTTTCTGATGTCTCACACCACATTAGATATTCTGACTTTACTGCTGTACGAATCACAGATTTTAAAAATAAGGTTCAAAGTGTTGCAATAGATTAACTTTCCGCGGATGTTATTTCACAGCATCACCTACACTGAGACCGCTGTGTTCTCGCACGAGTAGCGAGGAAGAGAAGCAGAAGACAACACACATAAACAGTGTAATGAACAGAAAAAAAATGTTGAGCGTGTAACATAAATATATACTCAAATTCAGTTATAGTAACTAGTTACCTTGATTAATTTTACAAAGCTGAGGAGAAAAACAATGCAGGAAGTCTATATAATTGTGTCTTATAAAGTATGTATTTTGACAATCCATAAAAAAAAAAAAAAAAAAAACACTGCAGGTGAAAAATTTCAGGGGGTGGTCTGACTAGGACCACCCTCTTGGCTATGTTCCTGTTTATGTACTATGAAATTTTGCTCATAAAGTAGATTTTTTTGACATTTTTCACACTGCATTATTTAGAATTCGCATAAAATACAACCGGGGTGTAATTAACTGACGCCAAGAAACATCTTGGCATGGAGTAGTTCGCACTACAAAAATATGACTCAGATTGCAAACCAAACCTGGAAGCCTCTGTGATGTAGTAGTCTAAGCGGTGTCCCCTAACAGTTCGTCTGTGCGGTCCCGGGATGGGACTGCTTGCTTTACGGCACCAGCTCTTTCCAGTGACGTTTGATTTACTGCACGGGCTCTTTCTCTTTCCCTAAATCAGAGGCCCTACATTAGGAACGGACAACCGCTTATTTCCCCACCCCATACGTAAAAAAAAAAAAAAAAAAATACAGGTAAGCTCAGTTCTGATCGAGCCGTCAGTTTGGAACGTAGGACTACGACTTGCAGATCGGAGAGTTAAAATGAGCTAGTCGAGTATGGTTTCAAAGCGTTTAATTAATTTTTTGTAGCCAACACAGGTCTATGCTATGAAAAATAGCTTGCATAATTTTTACAAATAATGCTGAATACATTACGAACACAAAGCAGAGTTCGAGATGAGCAGGGTACGGGTTCGATCGGTGTGTTCGATTTTTGTTTTTCAGGCGTTCTCGATACTCTCTAGTTCGTTGGGCTGCAGTCTTCTTGAGCTTCTTACAATCCTCATCACTTGCTCTTGCCTCTCGTTTTGATTTTCTCCACTTTTGCTTGCGTTCATTCTGCGATTTCCGCGGCATTGTCGAAAATGTTAACCCGTTCACACGAAAACAATTTTTAAAAACTTTAGTTTAAACCACTGCGATATGTTCTTTACATATTTGAATAGATCTCGTCGAGAGCTTTAAAACGATGCAACGCACAGTCATTTTGCACTCACGGTTGTCCATATAAACCGCGATATTGTCAAAAGTGTTCATCGGTTCACCAGAATTCAAACCATTGCAAAATGTTCTTCGTATATTTGAATAGATCTCGTCGAGAGCTTTAAAACTATACCACGCACAGTCGTGTTGCGCTCACGGTTGCCGAGATGGACTGATTCAAACGCTGAGGCACCCCCAGAAATATTGCACCGTCTCCCCCGCGCACACGAAGTATTTTGCAATACGCGAATTAGACTCTATGCTGTTTACCAATATGCTAACGCGATTAGTGTGCTATACGTATTTTTAACGCTATAATGATTTCAATTGGGACCTATTTTTGTCACAGGCAGTCGGCCATAAGTCGCACCATACTATTTACAGAGTTAGACGTAGTCCTACGTAAAAAAAAAAAAAAAGTGCAATGCCTAAAAGGACGATTACTTCCAAATTACCACGATTTACGCTCTTCATTTTGTCTAAGTTTTAGGTAATGGCAAAAACTAGACTGTGACAAACAACAGAGTTTGAGATTTGAACTAACTTCAAAGCTTACTCGTACAATGCTAGGAAGTTATAAAAAAATTGGATATAGTGGTTCATTTTATGGTACGGTACATTGTGTGTCTACTAGACGGAAATATTGGATAATGGTCCACCAAAATGTTCTTCCCATCATTTTTTTCTCTAAATTTGTTTTATTATGCTGTGACGAACGTTTTGAAACATACCAATGAAAGATGGATTTCTATGTGAATTCTGTGGAAGAAATATTCTTCTCCCAATACGTGGAGATATGTCAAAAACATTAACACAGCAATCAGACATCTGTGAATTGCCTGTATTTACTAATTTTCAAGTTTTCTGATGTCAGTAATGTTACGCGAAGAACAGTATTTACTATTTTTCAAGTGTTCTGATGTTACGTGAGCACATGAAATACAGACAATTCAGAGATTTCTATGTGCTTTTAACGATATTTTTCTAGCAACTATGCACTTTCTTTTAGCACATTCTAAATGTTCTTGTCCTGAAAAGAGTTATGAGATTTCTGTGGTGCCCAAATTTAGAGGTCCCTCATTTGCAATAAGATGCTTTAGCATCTCTGAAGTCAGCGCAATTATTGTTAATTAATTTGTTCTTCCCACATTTTTTTTTTTTTTTTTTTTGGTTTTTTTATATTCCGAAATCGAACGAAGAGATAGATTTGACAATATACTGGCCAAGGAAATGAACGACTGTTTCTTCTATCGTTTGACTTTTTGATCTTTGGTAAATACTATAGCTTGAATTTTAAGAATTTCAAAGTTTTCAACAATCTTCAGCTCAGTAGTTTAGTTTACGTGTTTTTATTTTATTTTCACTGAAAAGGGGACTTTTGTAGGATGACGCAGCACAGTTTCCAGGAAATGTCACAACCAAGGAGAATGAATGGAACCCTGTCAAAAAACAAATGACAGCACCTGCGATTTTCCTGACATCATTGCTCTAACATACAGAGATGATGAAAATAGAACGCTGCTATGTGATGAAATTGAGCGACAACTTCATTAATAAAAGCCAAATGTGTATTAATTCTCTTTGTATTCTTCCGGAAGCGTTCTTAGAAGCTAGACGGTTTTTTAAAACGCCTTGATATGCTTTGGATTATTATATTGTTCAGCATGATTACTGTCCTATTTTCATGTGTTTGGAAGTTTATAGAAAGGCTCATATTGCTCTTCATGCTTGCCTGAGGGAATGGAAAGGAAGAATTATTTGGGAAACAAATAACAGAGTGTATCAGTAAGAGTATACCCCAGTTTGTTATTTACAACTAAACCAAATTATTAATCTTCTTTTTCCATTGTTTCAAAATATCAGTTGATAGAACTAATCAAAGTTCAGTTGTTTTCCCGTAAACACGAATTAACAGCATCGTTATTAATTCTTTGTGGCCTGTGAAAGAGAATGTTATGAAACAAACAAATCCAGGTAGAATGGAAAATTGAATCGTCGGGAAAGTAACCGTCTCTTTTTCAAAGCATAGCATGCACATCACTTCAGAAATAGAGACATATTCATTCGAGTTTTAACGATCATCAGCAGTTTTTAGGACTAAAAACAGTCGCCCGTCCTTAATTTGCGTCCGCTGGTTAAGGGACGGGAGAAAGAGTCAGATCCGTCGCCTTCAGGCTAACATACAGTCCATGCCTCACCCGGAAGTCGGGCCCAAGCCC
Organism: Macrothele yani; assembly: GCA_039090855.1. Lineage (NCBI taxonomy): Eukaryota > Metazoa > Arthropoda > Arachnida > Araneae > Macrothelidae > Macrothele > Macrothele yani. The sequence goes on from CM077007.1 coordinate 109,712,398, forward strand.
GCTCGGATCAAAGGCCAGAAGCCAGAACCTCAGACCCCTCGCCCACCGAGGCGACATGTAATACACGAGTAAATGTGCATTGATGTCTCAGAGCCATAACGCCAAGGACTTTAAGACCTATTTTTCTTAAAACGAAGGGTGTTATGACTCCTGAAACATTGGAGTACTAAAGGGACTCTAATGGAGTACAAATGGGTATAATTTTGATAAGAGTTGCATAAGGTTGTTGCAGATGAAATGTCGGATTTTCCGGACTTGAAATAAACTTGAAATTAACCCATCGTGCGATGTGACTTGTGATATATAAATTTAAAGCATCAAGACCGCTGCGCCAATATACAGCACTGGTCATTTCGTCAGTGGTACAAATTCCAACGGGATTCTGCAACAGTGAAGAAAATGATGAATCAGAGCCAAATTCCTATCATTTACTTATATCAGTTTAAATTTGGACACTGTGTATTTGGGGCAGCAAGCAAGGTCAATACAGCATTTAGGAACGACAATGTTAGTGAACGCAAGACACGACGCTTGTTCGCCAAATCCCAGTCCGGCGATATGAACCTCGAAAGTGAACCACGCTGTAGACCAGATAGAGCTATCGATGATGCCGAGCTCGAGGCCTTGATTGGATCCGATCCATGTCAAATGATACGAAAGCTTGGTGAGAAACTCGAATTACTCTATGCAACAATTTTCCGATCTTTAACCGCCATAGGCAAAGAAAAGAAGATGGATAAATGGGTCACACGTGAGTTGACAGAACAGCCACAAAGATTTGATGCCTTCTTTTCCCTGCTTATCGGCAACCAAACGAATGACATTTTGAAACGCCTCGTCACTTGTGATGGGAACTAGATACTGTATGATAATCGCCGAAGTTCGGTGTAATGACCACGGTGATGCCCCGAAACACACCCTGAAGCCGATACTCAATGCCAGGAAAACGATGATCAGTGCGTTTTGGTCCGCAGCTGGTGTGACCCTCTACTCCTTCTTACAATAGCCGAAGTTTGGTGTAATGTCTTTTTCGCGATGAAGCCCCGAAACACACTCTGAAGCCGATGCCACGAAAACAATGAACAGTGTTTGTTGGTCCACAGTGGTGTGACCCTCTACTCCTTCTTACAATCGCCGAAGTTTGGTGTAATGGTTTTTATCGCGATGAAGCCCCGAAACACAGTCTGAAGCCGATACTCCATGCCAGGAAAACGATGATCAGTGCGTGTTGGTCCGCAGCCAAGGTGTGAACCTCTACTCCTTCTTACAATCGCCGAAGTTTGGTGTAATGTTTTTATCGCGATGAAGCCCCGAAACACACTCTGAAGCCGATACTCCATGCCACGAAAACAATGATCAGTGTTTGTTGGTCCGCAGCTGGTGTGATCCTCTACTCCTCCTTACAACCGGGTCAAGCCAACACCCGGACATGGTTTTGAATTTACACAGGCTCAGCAGGATTAATAGAAGGCACCCTCAGTCAGTATTGTTTCCTCAAAACAATGAAGTGAACCAGGAGTTGATTTCTCCTGTGGCAATATTATTCACTCTCATGACGACGAATCTCTTCTCCATGGAAGAATGCAGTGATTGATTCCTGGAAACATCTGAAGGTCACCGCATACCAAGGGTACGTTTCGTGTGGGCACCCAGCACTGATCCTTCTTTTTTTAGCCTATAAAAGTGGTTTAAAAAAGTATCAACAGACCGTTTCGGGCGTTATGGTATTCTGGGCGATACACGATTTTAGGGTGGTGGTGGTTAAAGAGTTAAGCATGAAAAATGGTCTACCAAACAGCTGGCATTAATCAATCGCCTTGGGCCCATGCTTCTTCATGAGAACGCGAGACCCCTCTCCCCCGTTGCAAGCTTGAAAATGTAGACGATGCAACAATTTAGATACGAAACCTTACCTCATCCGAAACATTCATCTGATCTGTCCCCTACGGATTATCACTTCTTCAAGCACCTGGACACCTTTCTACAGGGTAAATAATTTCTCTGTGAAACATCAGTTGAAATCTCCTTTCACTAGATCTTACAGCTAAACATTTTTATCACGAAGGCATATCTTGTATCTCGTTGGCAAAAGTGTGTTGCTGATGGCAGTGATTAATTTGATTAATGAAGTTCATTTTGTACAGTGTTTTAGGTATTTGAAGTTTCCATCAATATTACGACATTTCATCTGCAACAACTGAATATATGCTTCAATCACACCCATCTTGTCATCAAATTTAAGGAGAGTCTTCCAAATTATTTTTTATTTCACTAAAATATTTACAGGTTTGTTCACAATAGATCCAGGTAATCCTTTGCACAGAACTTCCCACCTATTCCTCAGAGTTTCATTCGGCGTTGAAGCAATATCGGATAAAAAAGTGAGACACAGAAATTGTTCACTACGATGGTAAAGAAAAAAAAAGCAGAAGGGGTTTCATTACTGAAGTCCCTGTGGTCATTTTTCCTTACCATAGTGCCTCTCCAGTGCCCGAGTAGTCAGAGGAGTGGGTTTCTGTCTAGTCGTCTAAGCTAGGCCCAGGTTCGAGTCCCGAATGAAGCATGGGCGATGAGCTTGAAATTAAGGTGCTGGCCTTCTCCCTTCCCGGGAACCGGTAGCACCAAACTGCTTATAACCCTATGAGTTGCTTATGGTGATCATTAAACTCCAAACAAACACACACAATTACGGTTGCGAGGTGTGCTCATTTTTGCGTGAATTTGTTCCACGATTTCAGCAGATTAGCTTGTGCCCCATATCACCTGGTATGTCAAAAGTCATGCATGACAACTACATACTAACAGAAAGGAGCACATAATGGGAGAGTACTGTGCATTGGTGAAAAAAAAAATGGTACGAGAATCCGGCATGAAAAACGCCGGAAATTCAAGTGTGGCTCTGACCAAGACAACGAGACTTTTCCAAAGTATGCAATTTTAATGACTGCCAATCGGACGTGCAGGATTGAAATTGTTCGACCGCCCACATTATTGACAAGAATTTTCTTTCTTTTTTTTTTTTTTTTTTTTTTTTTTTTTTTGTTACCTAGTTTTGAGGAAACGTCAAATGAATTGCTTTTCCATTTAAATTGTTTACGAACGATGCGAAATGCAAATCAGGTTATTTCGCTGTCTTTTCCAGACGGCAGTGCAGGTCGGATTGCTTTTGCTTTCCGAAAGAGTTGCGCAGTACGAGTAAGGCTTATCTGCTTTCTTATTCCTGAGAGAATACGTACACATGCACCCAAGACATACACGACTAGATATTCCAAATAGTGGGTGTAAAGAGCCCGATTTTTTAGAATCCGAGATGAGAAATATCTAGATTAAAAGAGAGCTAGGGAAATCTAAACAAAAGATTTCAATGATAATAAAAAACGGAGATTTAACACAAACAACAGTGTTTGATGTGTATCATAGCAATACTGACAAAAATAATCGTAAAACGGATAAACTAGCCAAATTCTTCACCAGACAAATTCTTCTTTGAACGGTTAAAACATTCCGATTCAGTAATCAAGTCAACAAAATAATTTGTGGAGCGCGCAAGAAGCTTGAATATACTTGATAGTGATATAATGGAAAGTTTCGACATAGTGTCTTTATATCCATCTATACCTATACCAGAGGCTATTGCAAACCTAGAGGAAATAATCGACGCTTCCCGTGAATTCACACCAGCTCAAGCAAAGAAAATTATCGGCGCCTTAAATTTGGTTACTAACCACAACTATTTCAGGTTGGATGGAGGCATCTACAAACAAACAGAAGGAGCACCAATGGGTTCATCTCTATCTTCAGTCCTTGCAGAAGCAGTATTTAGACCGCTGGCCGCCCCGGTGGCGCAGTGGTCTAAGCGATGGCCTCTGATCATTCGTCCGAACGGGGTCCGGGTTCGAATCCCGGTGAGGCATGGATGTTGTGTTTGTCTTACGGCACTGGCTCTCTTCCTTCCCTGGAACCAGTGTCCCTAAATTAGGGACGGGCGACTGCTTATAGCCCATTGAGTTGCTCACGGTAGTCGTTAAACCTCCAACCAAAAAAAAAAAAAAAAAAAAAAAAGACCGCTAGAAGATCTCATCTTTCTAAATTGTGTCAAGAAACCCCGAGTGTGGATCCGCTACGCTGACGACATATTCTTCATATGGAAACACGGAGCAGATGAATTAAATGATTTCATGAACAAGCTAAACAAACTACACGATACGATAAAGCTCACCATGGAGCTTGAAGTAGATGGGGCGTTGAATTGTCTTGACGTCGCGCTTAGAAGAAACAGAACATCCAGCTTTGATTTTGACGCTTATTATAAACCGACCGCAGTACCGAACCTTGTTCCTCCTGATTCGCACTGCCCAAAAGAGTACAAACTTTCTGCGTTTAGAGCATGGTTCTATAGAGCATATAACGTATGCAAACCCGACTTCCTAAACAATAAGGAAATTGAAAATATTTATAGCAAAGGTCTAAAGGCTGGATATAAGAAAGATGACATAGACAGAATACACAGAACTGTAAGAAATCGTATAATGGCAGCAATAACGAAACCACCTAGTAAGACGATGAGATTCGCAGGATCGATCACATATGTTCTAGGCTTTACATATTCGTAATAGAATCTATTACGTAAATACAACATACTGATAGCATTGAAGTCCCCGACCCCGTTATCACATATGATATCAAGTTGCAAGGAGAGACAGTGTGCGAAAGAAAAGGCAGGTGTGTGCGCTTACCATTGTTATATCCTGACAACACGAAAAAGATATATATGAATGACAAAGCGATCCTTGGACGCTAGATGTAAAGAGCACGTGCGAAGTGTCAAACAGGACATGCAGAATACAGCCCTCGCCAGAGAAATCATGCATTCATCGGCCGCTCCACTATGGAATAGTATTAGAAAAATTGTCCCATACACGAACTTTAAAGAGACTGCCATCAGGGAAACAATCCAAATCCTATCCAGAAAACTAGCGTGCAATGATATACTAGTTTCTACTGAACTACCAAGAGCTTGGCATGCGTTTTTAAAAGATGGAAACACATCGCGACACACCGTATAATTGCGTGATAAAAATTCGTGTAATACGCTCGTGATGTCACCAGTGTTCTTTTCAAAAATCATCTTTGTTCCTTACGTGTTCCAATTTCTTGCATTTTTATGTCTACCATTGTCTTGAGAAAGCCTCCCAGTGGAATGCGAAAGCTTGGCAAATCTTTGTACTTGCTACACCACAAAAATAAACGAATTTAATACGTTATATGCGTCTCTTGAGTGTTCACAGTGTGGTGTATTTATATTAAGTCAGGTACAATAAGGCTTCCTGGCAATAGTACAGAAAACTGAAGATCGTTTACGCCATGGCGATTCTCTATTAGGTGTAAAGTTATTTGCTTAAATGAAATTTTTGCTTTAAGTTTGTTTTACTGCAACACTAAAATGTTAGAGCTTTGAAATAACTTTTGAGCATTTTTGATTTTTTGATTTCAAAGTTATTTTCAAACCCATTAACAAATAAACAAGGTGAATTTTCATGGATCAAAAGACTATGTCGAAGACATAAATTCCTGGGGAATTTATCCTATACCTTGTGAGTGTGGACTTTCATATATAGGACAGACCCGCAGGGCTTTAAGTTTCCGTGTGAAGGAACACAAGACTTACGTACGGAACTGTGAACTGAAGAAGTCATCTATAGCCTAATATTGTCTCGAAAATAACCATAAATTTTTGTTTGGAAATGCTATGCTTATTGATAAACCTGATTCGACTATCAAGCTTCATACATTAAAAACTTTCCACATATATCGCAACTCTTCACGGCTTGCCAATGACATGACGTCTACTCCACTTCTTTCAAGTGCGTGGAAACAATTCACCAAAATCCGTGACTGTCAGAACTCTGATAATGTCACAAGGATTTGAATGTTTACGCTCCATTTGTCCTGATGATGCCAAGCCAAACGTTCTGCGAAACTATAGTCGATGCTAAATAAACATTTAATTGTGAATAAGCGTTGATAATTTAGTATATTTCAACATCACAAGTGTGATGTTGATATAACTTAATGAATTATCTTTCGCTGAATACGGAAATCTTCAATGCTAGTAGAAGCTGAAAATCTTAACTAGGCTTTCCAATTATGTTCTTTTTAAACTAAGCTTTCTTTTCCAACTTTTCAATTATGTACTTCAATAAATAATGACAAAAGTTGAGTAACAAGGCTGTGCTTACAAATAAAATCCACGTCTTTATTACGTCCAACGCATGTCAATGGTCAGCAAGACGTAGCGTCGTAGCACAAATAAGATACGTTGCAATAATTTCATCAACGAATACAAGTCAAAAATATGTTAGACTTCATATAGCATAAAACGTAATCCACATGTGAATCAATCTCTCAGTGCTCGCTTAAAAGATTGTCTTAGTAACTCTAGCTTAATAACATTGTCCCATAACATTGCCTTAAACATAGTCCCGATAATGTTGTCTTCCATAACACTACATGAAGATTACCTCAAGATCGCTGGACACAACAGCTCTTATCTCTTGAACTTGACTACGTAGATTGCACTTTGACCTGTTATCAGGTATTGCCAAGTTCAATTTCGTCGAGCAGGAACCCGTGGCGTTAAGTCTAGAAAATCTTTAACGAGAAGAAACCATATTTACGTAAGAATACAGGAACTCAAAAGGAAGGCTAAATTACAGTATATGTCACATAGGGGGGCCATAATAGGAGTTTATGACGAAGTAAATTTCTCCGTCATTTTTGGTCCACGCCGGGGATCGAACCCGAGTCCACTTATTCCGGAACAAGTCGCTCTACCAACTGAGCTACGCAGACGTTCGTTCTCGCTGCTATGTGCCTTTATGTCGTGTGCGTCCTGCGGGGCAGGAACGTCACAAGTTGCAATAGCTTTAATATTTTGCAGAACAATTTAGTTTGGATGCCTTATCAAGCCTTTTTTCCTTAATGCAAGTGTAATGTCATGCATCCTTTCCTGAATCGTTCACATTCCAAGAGCAGTGATAGATGACTGAATTATATATCTAGTGTGATTCATTTATGAACATCGCATTATGAGAAGCTTAAATTTTAGCTAACATTAAATTAATCCCTCCGACTCATGATTTTTATATCGCAATTTTTTAATGGTGACTAATCATGCTAGAGCAGTGCAGTCTGCATTGTTCACGATTAACATTTGTGATGTATATCTCAAATCTAACCTTTTCTCTTATGTAAATGCCGTTACTTTACGGTTGAAAATTTTCTTAATGAATGGCACGTTATTTTTCCTAACAGCTTGTACGTTTTGGCAATACTGGCAGTGAATCAAAAGCAAATAAAAAGTTTGTTTCGAATGCGAAAGTGTATTGGAATAGTGAAATAAGTGAAGTAGTGGAGAGATCGGTTGTAAATACAATAGATTCTGGTTAATTGGGCCATCGTTTAATCGGGGCAGCCGTTCATTTGGGACAGTTCTTGAAGAACATCCCAGATTAACTCTTCGGCATAAAGCTTCTCATAATTGGGGCCGTCGCTTAATTGGGCCAAAGTGTTCCGGCTACGACGTGCCCCAATTAACCGGAATGTACTGTATATGTTTATAGATGAATTATGTGTGTTGCTATATGGTAGAAAATTCTCTGTGCATATATAAGTTTCCTATTAATTGTCATCAGTTGAATTAAGACTTCATGATTGTCGACTAAAGTGTATTGGTGGAATATTGAAAGCAAACAGAATATAAATTCTGAATTTGCCAGTAACACTTGCTGGTCAACCATGTAACACGTCTCAGATTGGTGGCTGAAACTTTCAGTGCGTTGTCACTTCGTGGAAAACAAACCAGTTTCCAATTTGCCAATTTGCATAAGTGCTAATTCTTTTCACCCGGTTGTTTGTTTCTAATTAGTTATACTTCACGTCAACCTAAGAGTGTACCATCGTGGAAGTTGGAATGGCCGGCTCACACCGTCTTCAGGAGAACGCAAGTACGGTACCAAACCGCGTCACACTCCTCATTTACGGCTTTATGACCTAACCCATTGCTGTTCAACTTCTATAAAGCCACGGGCCAAGGTTTTCAAAAGAATTTGATAGCGAACAACATTTTTAAATATATATATATATAACATGATGTAAATGTAAAGATGTTGTGCTTAATTTATTAAACCTTCAACCTCTTTTAATTTATATTAGAATAGTTGAAATTTAAAACTAAAAAATCAAACTTACGTTTAATGAGAGTACTATGAACATTTAAATTTCACTCACAGTTATTGCATGCCCACTTCGATGCTTCTCGTCGAAAATCGAAGTATTTATTCAAGAGTATAGTCATTCATTCACTTCCTGTGATTTGACTTTATGTATTTCTTGCCAGAAAATGCCTTCCTGTGTAAGTACTTAAAAACAATGGAAAACATTTTCACACAAATTTCTTATGTTCGAGTATTTCTTAGTGGTAAAAAGTTAAACAATTTTGCTCCAGTATTTGATCGGGCTCTAATAAACCCATCTACTTGAAGTTCACATAATTCCATTTGATGAATGGGGTTTGTGCTTTCAATGGCAACATCCAATGGATTGCTGGGCAGAGGTTTGCTTGGTTTGAGTACATCAAATTGTTTATCCCAGTCATCAGAGTTGTAGCTCAGGAATAAATACTTTGCAACCTATAGTTTCACTACAAAATGCTCCTTGCAGGATACGAAATGTTTCCAACTGTTTCTAAATTTAATTTAAACAACGGCAGGTCGTTATGTGAAAACCACTTGTAAAGATTACAGATATTTTGGTCTTTCCCACGCAGAAAAACATTTAACGCATTCAAATGTTGCGTGATATCAGTCAGGAAAGCTAGCGAGCTAAGAAAAGCGATATCGCTGAGATATTTAGTTAGATCAGTATCACATTTCATTTCTTCCAATAAAAAGAGAGGAAGGTCTTTTCAAATTTGGAAAAACCTCACTAAACATTTTCCAGCACTCAACCAACGAATTCGATTGTGCACAGGCAAGTCACCAGATTCAGAATTAAGTTCACTAAAAGTCTGTTTTGAATTGTCTTTGAGCAAGAGCACGGTTTCCGCCACAAATTAAATATATTTTTACTGTTTCGTCCGTTATATTTGATAGTCCTAGAAAAGACACACATAATGCCTATTGATGTTCAATGCAAAGTGGCATTTCAGATTTGATTCCATTTGTTTTCAGTCAGAAATAAAGTTTGGTTTATTCTTCATCAGTGAGCGAGCCGCAAAATTTCGTTCCGCGAGCAGCCAGTTGGATAGCGCTGACCTGAAGAAAGCTCATTGCATCGTCCTTTATTTTCTCCTTCATGTCTCCCCAGCTTCTGCTTAAATCACCCCTCTCCCTCTTCGCATTTCCCCGGCTGTCAATTTATTATGTCTGTGTCGAATGTTAGAAGTCTTCCACCCGCCCCACTCCAAGTCACATACATTTCCGAGTTTGACAGTCAGTGGACAAAAATATGAGGCTTTCCATTTAGTTCTCAAAACAAATCCATTTCTGAAACTCTCTGCCATTTTGAAAATTTCCCTTATATAGAAATTTTTCCCAATAAATTCTTACCCAAACGGAACCGGATTCTGAGTAATAATTACGTTTCTTTTCGCTCTAAACGTTAGGGACTACTTTTCGTAGCGGAGGTAGCCTTTCCACAATAGTGTACTCTTAGCATAGGCACCAACTATAGGAAGGCAAAGTGAATTTTGCCTTCCAATAATTCTACTGGAGGCAGTGCCCACCCAATATTTCTGGTCCTGTTTAATTAAAAAATCGCTTTAGCCCCATAAGGTAAACCAAGCTCCACCTTATGAAGCGAAAGCGATTTATTTCCAAAAAATTAATAAGTAACAAAATAAATAAAAACTTTTTTCCCATTCACAGCATTGCTCATTTGGTAAGAAAATGGAATGCCAGCCCCGTATTATGTTTGACATGTTCTCGTGATATGTGGTAAATGATTAAAAAAATATTAAAAATAAAATACAGAAACGTATAATCTCTAGCGCCTTTATTTATCTATTTATTTTTTGGGCTTCTTGCTTTTTGTTTGAGTAACCCAGCTAATTTCTCATATTTTTTACTAAACTTTGGAAAAAAAAATCTCTCTGAATATTTTTATAAAAAACAGGTTGAATTTTTTTTTAAATATTGATATACAGCAAAAGAATATTTCTGTTTCCCTGTTTATTTGTTAATGAGCAATCACAATTGCGTTTTAAAATATAAGTCGAGTCTCACATATTATATCTTTGCCCCCTTTTTTTATTTTCCTCCTGACAATGGAATAGACATGGCCCTTCCACGTCTGATCTCTTCACTCCTGTCCCCCCCCACTTCCAATAATTTTGAGAAGTTTAGGCCTCTGACTCTTAGGCTGACTCGGAGTATAGAGTGCTATATGTTCAACAAGCTATCTAAGGACCAATAAATCAATTATTTTACAACGTTAAACCACTAAAAACATTACACGCTCATGTGCTTTTCATCATTGCTTAAAGACGAGCAAAGCTCAAGCTATTTTCACTATTATTATTTTTGCTCCTGCTGTTATTCTTTCACGATGTTTGTGACGTGCCTGCACCGCAGGACGCACACGAGATAAAGCAGATAACAGTCAGAGCCCATGTCCGCGTAGCCCAGTTGGGAGAGCGACTTACTCCGGAGTGAGGAGACCCAGGTTCGATGCCCGCGTGTACGTTATATTGGCGTCAGAACTTCCAGGATGACTCGGCTGTTAAAGTTTCTCGCAATGATGTGATGTTTTTTTTTCAACACGTCGAGACGGGAAAAATGAGAATCCCTTCTTCAGTGCTTCGAAAAAATAACTCAGTGTAATACTAAGTTCCACACACCGAATTGTCTGGGATTTCTCAAATGAACGTTATTCATGAGATGACTGCCTACAGCGACACATGGTCCCAGCTGACCCATGGGCATGCCCCCGGACCTCTTTCAGGGGGGGGGGAGATGTGACGTGACGCACATAAGATAAAGCCGATAGCAGTGAGAGCACATGTCCGCGTAGCTCAGCTGGGAGAGTGACTTACTCCGGAGTGAGGGGACACGGACAAACTTGTGCGTTGTACGCTCTAAAGTGTTTTTCACCGCTTTTGGCGTTCAACGAGACGCTTTTGTTATATGTTTTGTTAATTTTTACGAAAGTAGAGTTTAATTAAGGCTTATTTAAAGAAGAGGGATGAAACGTGTGTGTGTGTGTTCATTTTTTGGATTTGCTAATTTAATTTTCGGAAGTACGGTTCTGCTACTCGAGTGCTTTCCTTCTTGTTTTTGTACGAGGAGGGGACTGACGCTCTTTGGAAGAATTTCAGTGATCGACGAGAGTGATGTTTTTTTTTCTTTGTTTTTTTTTTTTTTATATATAATTTTTTCTAGTAATGCTTCCTGAATGTGTCTTTTCACTGTTGACGGAAAATAGTTCTTGTTATTGTTTAGAGGCGATCACTTATATTAGTATTTTCGATTTTTGCCGGTGTTCAGGATGAGTAAGAGGAATTCGTTCTTTCCCGTTGTCCGTGTGCTTCATGCAATGAATCTCTCTCATCTCATTGTGCGTGTATGTGAAAAGGACTCGCATGAAAGCCTCCCACAATACATACAAAATATCACCGTTTGAAGCCCACACGTGCGAACGTAGAAACGCGGAAATTTATTGAATGAATCTCACGAACTTCAGTTGTGTGACGGATAGAATGAATAGTTTCCATCACTTGCGAGCCCTGACGAAAACAAAACATAAAATTAACTCTCCCATTTTAACTTCTTAATCTTAAACAACGGCACTGAATCCTTGTTACATTTTGATTCCCGATAACTTCTGGAAATTAGTTCGTAATCAAACTGAATTAAAAAAATTTCGTTCGTAATTAAAATGAAATGAGTTCTATATCCACGAGTTCAAGGAGAATTCAATAACGATTGCCTCTGATCATTCGTCCGACAGGAGTCCGGGTTCCAATCCCGGTGAGGCATGGATGTTGTGTTTGTCTTACGGCATTGGCTCTCTCCCTTCCCTGGAACCAGTGACCCTAAATTAGGGGCGGGTGACTGCTTATAGCCCATTGATTTGCTCACATCATCAGCGCCTGCAAAGGAAGGCAAGGCCGCCCAGGTTTCGCAGTGGTCTAAGCGCTGGCTTATGATCATTCGTCTAAGGTGGGTCCGGGCTGGAATTTCGGTGAGGCATGGATGTTGTGTTTGTCTTACGGCACTGGCTCTCTCCCTTTCCTCGAACCAGCGGCCCTAAATTAGAGACGGGCGATTATTTAATGCTCGCGGTGGTCGTTTAACCCAAAAGAAAAAAAAAAAAAAAAAAGGAAGGCAAGAGATGAAAATTTAGGCATCGTATTAATTCAGCTAACATCATGCATGTTGCGTTGGGAATCTAAGGAAAATGAACAGTTTATTAGTCTTCATCATGAGATATCAATGAAGAATGCAATAGAAGATGTCACACACATTCAAATTACTTAATCTTCACCTTCAGCACCCAATAGGGAAATCCATCGGGGAGTAGTTTACTAGCAGTAATCACTCGGCCAACTTCATGAATAAGTGAAGAAAAAGTTCAGACACCCTAGTCCCTCAGACCATCATGAATGCCTATTTGGCTGAGAGATTAGAATGACTAAGCTCTCTCCTCATCTTATTTCTTCAAATAGGGTGCAGGCTAAGTGATCACGATTTTTGATATTTCGCAGCACGTACATTCCGAATGATACAGCGCTGTTAAAGTTGTGCTCAAATGGTTCTCGCGAGAAATTTTGGTACGCAGCTGATGCATCGCATTTATTTGAGTATGTATGGTACGCATGCTGTTCAAAATCAAATATCAAGGTGGGCATATTATTCAAAGATTAACGGTAAAGGTTGGTAAACAATGTGGCTGTAAGACAGGAGCTAAGTTGACTGGCAAACGGAGATGTAGTATATCTTTTGCTTGGGATTGTATTTGGGCTAATATTTTTTTAGGGCCATATTCGGGCAAAAAGCGTCAAAATATAATACAGATATCTACAACAGTCAACTGTGATGGTGAGAAAGCCAACTAGAAGAACCAGCTGATTTCGTGCGGTTGAGATGTAGTTTTTCCTTGCGTAAGAAACACATCCCAGGCAGTAACAGAGCCTTATGAAACAGTATTTTGTTACAGGGCGGGGGCGGTATCCAAGTTAGGATTTACGCTATACCCACCCGGATTATGCATTGACACCTATAGGTGAAATCAAAAAGCCTGATTGAAATGCTACTTGCTGCTGAATGAAATCAGAAGATTTGGTCATTTAAAGCTTCAAGAAATGTGGATATCAAACAGTATGGATTTTGCAGTGAACTATTTTATTTTGGACAATGTGCACGTAGATAGCGAAGAAGGTGAAAAGAACAGTAATTGTGTAAGCTCTTTTTTTTTTAATTTTTGATGAACACAAATTATGAAGTCACCTAAGTTCCTACTTCACTGTTTATTCCTACATTACGTATGCAATCATAACAGGTTGTGAATAAAATTACCTCTTGCTGTAAATTTTCCCTGAGATGTTCAAAAACTAGGGTGTGTACACTACCCAATTAAATATGACATGTCTCACCGTTCTTTTAATTCATCTGTTGTTTTTTTATTTTTTTTTTTTTTGATTGAAGATTTAACGACCACCGTGAGCAACTCAATGGGCTATATAAGCAGTCGCCATAATTCATCTGTGATCGAGGCTTTGCAGTTCGGAAAACAGGGTACTCAGACATGAATAAGGAAGAAAGGACTGAAAGTGTATTCAGATACGCCGGTGGCCGCGTAGGCAGAGACTCTGGTTCCTGGCTAGTAATCCGAGTTGGGCCTGTGTTCGAGTTCTCGTTGGAGCATAGGCAGTGGGCTTGTACGATGTCAATGGTTTTCTTCCTTTCCTGGAATCAATGATCCCAATTTAGGGATGGGCGACTGCTTATAGCCAAAAAGGTTGCTCATGGTGATCTTTAAAGCCACCCGCCCCCGAATAAAAAGAATGCTTTTGAGTAGAACATAAAGCTTCATGTTTTGCTCCTTTATCAGTCTAACAAATTGTAAGTGTACCTACAAATATCATACACAAACACTATATACAAATTTCCACTGTGCTTTCTTGTTATCTAATCGCCTTTATCATGTTCATAATTTTAATTGAAGAGAAAAGCCTAAAAAACACGTAAAAGGGATGGATAATCGAAGTTTGACAGCTTGCTGAGACAATAAGGAACTTTCTTTGTTGTTCCTTTGAGCTTTGCGCCTTTTGACGATTTGTGCACGCCAACGCGAATTAGTGATCACGTGATCGGTCTTTAAGAAGTTCATATCCTCAATACAAAGTTCTGGGAGAATCTTCCGGAGATCTTTGTCCAATAGTGAATGAATGCTACAGAGGATGATATAATATTTTTCATTCCTTGGCCTTTCATGCTTTTTCATACTGTACGTATGTACACTGGGCTCCAACGTTCAAAACAAAAATTGAATATTAGTACTTTCCAATGTAAATTTTTTTTACTATGTAATAAATTCCCAAGTGTTTTCCTTATTTTTATTGGATATGCACGTATTCAGAAGTTCAACAGAAAAATTAGCAGTCCGATTAGTGTTACGATAAAATTAGCAATGCGAATTAGTTTTATTATAAAATTAGGTTTTTACTGGAGTAAGCAACCGATATTGCCAAGCTTTGGCATACCCGTAGGTGGCTTTATCGAAAAAATGAGAATCCCTTCTTCAGTGCTTTGGAAAAATAAATCAGTGTGATGTTACGTTCCACACACCAAATTGTCTGGGATTTCTCAAATGCACGTTCTGCATGGGATGACTGCTTACAGCGACACATGGTCCCTGCTGACCCGCGGGACATGCCCTCGGCACACTTTCGGGGGGGGGGGTGAGATGTGACGTGCCTGCACCGCAAGGCGCACATGTGATTAAGGCAGATAGCAGCTAAACATTCTGTCTGCGTAACTGAGTTGGGAGAGTGACTTATTACGGAGTGAGGGATCACGGATTCGATGTCCGTCGCGGACAAACTTGTGTTTTCACATTGGCGCCCGATTGTGGAAAATGGATCCACTGGCCGTTGGGTTCTTCGAAAAATGTGTGACGTTTGTTTCTTCCACACATTGTTTGGAATTAATGAAAAATTCCTACTTCGCTTCATAGAAAAAAAAAATTAAGAGGGAGATGATGTGACGTACTACAGAGGTGAAAACATGTGCCAAGACGATATCTCTGCAGCGAGGCATTTGGTCCGCGTAGCTCAGTTGGGAGAACGACTTACTCCGGAGTGAGGGGACCCGAATTCGAATTCCCGGCGCTGGCAGCAATGTGTTTTCACACATTTGAAAAAGAAGAAATACTTGTGTTGAGATAACACAAGCATTTCTTTTTGTGTTGAGTCAACAAGTATTTATTTTTGTGTTGAGTTAACACAAGTATTTCTTTTCAAATTTTAACGCTTCTGGTAAGCCTTCTCCTGCATAGATTAGTAACAGTCTTCTTCGATAAGGCCACCTATACGTGTGCGAAAGCTTGGCAATATCGGTTGTTTACTCCAATAAAAACAGATTTTGTAATACATTGCATCAATCGGGTGTGCATTTGGGCTTTTTATTTATGTATTTCTCGAATCATTGTTGTCGCAAAAATCTTTGTGGTACCTCCAAAGAACCTAAATGGCATATTTAAATTTCCGAGGGAGAGCAAGTGCCTTCTCTTGCCCCTCGATATATACATTTTTTTTATTGGAGGTTTAACGACCACCGTGAGCTACTCAATGAGATATAAGCAGTCGCCCGTCCCTAATTTAGAGCCACTGGCTCTAGGGAAAGGAGAGAGCCAGTATCGTAAGACAACACAACATACATACCTCACCGGGATTCGAACCCAGACCCCTTTCGGACGAATGATCAGAAGCCATTGCTTAGACCACTGCGCCACCGGGGCAGCTCCCTCGAAGTGGGCACCCATGTAAAACTTTATTAATTGCACAGAGCATTACTGATGTTTCATATACCGATGAACCTGAATGCAATTGAGTTTAGGAAAACGCAATCACTGTGAAAAGGTTTTTTTTTTTTCTAATTTCGTGTAGAAATCGAAAACCTTCAGATCACTCTCCAAGACCATTGTTCTGTCACTCGGGGGGGGGGATATGTACGCACACCTGTAGTGACACTGTGACTAATTTGTACCTAAATTGAGATGACAGTAATCAGTCAAACATAGAAAGATGAATTCTTTTTTTCTCTTTGATTTTTTTTTCTTATGTCTCATGCCGTTCACGTGGAAGATAACACGGTCATCAAGCCCCAATTTGTAACAGCTGAACGGCTAGGTCGAAGACTTCTTCTGTAAGGTTCATAGCGCAAGATACGGTTGATGGCGGGAGATGTACTTGAAGCAGGGACCAGTTTCACAGATTGGAGGGAGTGGGCGCCCTGTTGTTTCGCAATAAAAGCGACTGTTCTGCCTTATCGGATCCACGAAGCGGAGGAGAAAATCGTCAGCTTCCTGCTAGTCGAAATGCGGCGACACTTTTCCCTTTCCAAACACTGTAACCAAGGTCTCTGATGATGTTATCAGGCAGTGGTATAAGTCACAATTATGCCAAGATCATTCCCAGATGGATTACGACTTCGAATGTTGCATGATTATAATAATAACTACTCGACAAATGCGTACTGGCTGCATTGACTGATTTGCCAGAGTTTTATGTTTTCCCTCTGTATTAGCCAAAATACAGACACTGCCCGTTCACTGGAAATTTAAACAGAATTTTCTGGAATAAACTGAAAGCTAATATTTTCCTGATGAGTCAGACATACCCTAAACAGGCATAATGGAAAGCTGTGCATGAGTTTCCGGACGGATGATAAAGAATCCGTCCCCGCTCCATTCTTCCACCAACATGTCCAGCAGATATCTATTTTAGTACCATTACAATAATGATGATATCTGCAACTGAAGATAAAAGTTCCAAGTGGCTCATTAAACAACTAAGCGGTAAAAGGACAGATGAAATTAGAAATCGTGCTGAACCAACGTGGAAAAGAGACACGTGAAAACTGTCCTTAATGGAAAGTTGAATTCAAAACCTGTTGTGATCTTTCTCTTGGAATGGATAAAGAATAACTGATAACGCTGAAGACATAATGAATATTTACTCTTGCATATGTACGTACGAGGTTTCTCAAAAATAGCGCCTCCATTTCTAAAAGGAAATATTTTATATGACAGATCATTTAACTTTTTTTTTATGTGATTACATGAGAAAACAAGGAATGCCGTCCCGATGTCGAGTGGTAAAAGGCGTGGGTTTCTGTCTAATTGTACATACGAGGTCTCTCAAGAATAGTCTCCATTTTTTAAAGGAATATCTTTCATGGCACTTTATGGAGCACTTAAATTTTTTGATGTGACAATATGAGTAAACAAAAAAAGCTGAGTGGGTAGAGGGCTGAGCTTTGAATTAATCGAGCTTGGAGCTGAGTCCCGGACAAGGCAAGGGTAGTTTGCCCTATGGCAATGAGTCTACCCCTTTCCTGGAACCAGTCGTCCGAAGTTAAGGATGGGCTGGCTATTCCTCATTTATATTTGGAGGTCATTAACGCCTCACAAAATAAAGAAAGATAGTTTGTGTGTATGTGAGAAAGTGAGAGAAACCTATTTTGATTTCGTTTCCGTTCCTGCATACGATTATTAACATTTTAAGCGTGCAACTATACACCAAATCCGCCTCTCCCCACCTCCCAAAATCTTCAGACAATCTTTCCTGATTGAGTAAAATCTGTTTTTTGTTTTTTACCAGTTAACAGCAAGCACATGGTGTTCAAGGAAAAGGTAACCGAAAATTATTATATTTTGAGGATCTGGAAACCAAGACTTTCAATGCGCATATAGCAAACCACTGCATGTTCCACGTTTCTCGCCATGTCATAAAACAAGCTCCACGAGATTGATAGTATTGTGGATCACAGCATGATAGCAGTCATGTTACGTCATCGCGTGTTCATCGCATGTCAAAAATAATGCTCTTAGTGCACCATCTCTTCCATCTATCAGGACGCGATATCTCATAAGTCCGATCGAAAAGATCTTTTTTCTGCTGGAGAGTGTGTATCCTGAGAATGATGGTCCATTCCCTTTTATTTTATTTTATTTTATTTAGGGAATATTTGGCATGGTTCCACTTTCAGAAGTCGGACTAGATCTTTTCTTTTGCTGCATCGGGCAAGTGAGAACATTACGATTTAAGTTATTTTCATATTTTCCGATTTTTCTTGAGCCTTTTTTCCACTCAACAGAATAAGTGCACAATTATGTTACATTTAGCAAAACTATGGCACGAAATAAGAATAAAAACTGATCTAACAGATGTTCGGTTTTTAGATAACTATTTCTTACTCGCATTAAGATACTTTAAATTTGAACCATTTTGTCAAGGGAAGTGGACATAACCTAGACTTCGGTGGCATCCTTGTTTTGTGTGGGATCAAAAGCAGTGGCGGAAACACATTAATAACGATTGACTATACACCAACTACGTAGAGCCGGAGTGGTCTTAGCGATGGCTTCTGATCATCTGTCCGAGATGGGTCCGGGTTCGAATCCCGTGAGGCATGGATGTTGTGCTTGTCTTACGGCACTGGCTCTCTCCCTTTCCTGGAACCAGTGGCCCTAAATTAGGGATAGGCGGCTGCTTAAAGCCCACTGAGTTGCTCACAGTGGTCGTTAAACCCCCAATAAAAAAAAAACTACGTAGAAAATAGTATAAGTATATTAGTAATCCGAAATTATTGGCATGGAATAAAAATCAGTTTTCCAAGCTCTTGCACATCGACCAGATAGCTTTTTCAAGAAAGGCAGACAGTAAACTGAATAATAGAAAGCTTCAGCGATTTAAACGCGATGACTTGACAATAAACGAATATTACGGCGCATCAATTTATTGTCAAGTCAAGTCATCGCGTTCAAATTGTTGAAGATTTCTATTATTCAGTTTACTGTATGCCTTTCTCGAAGAAGCTATCTGGTCGATGTGCAAGATCTTGGAAAACTGATTTTTATTCTACGCCAATAAATTCGGATTACTAACATACTTACACTATTTTGAACAAAACACATCTTGAATTCAAAAAGCATCCAGTCAAGCGTTTTTTGCAAACTAAAGCCGAAAAAGTATTCAGGAGCCCAGAATAAAACAGCTATTCGTATTTTTATTTCCTGTTTCTCTATTTCCACGTTCTGTGGTTAAGCTGGAGCCGTTTGCGTTTATCGGTGTTAAGCTGTTAGAATTGAATTCACTTTTGAATTTTTTGGTGTTTGTTTATTCCGCTACTGAATCCTTAGCTGGCTTTTAAAAAATAACGAAATTCCCAATTTGTCACCTATAAAACTGATGAAAAGGATTGAAATTTCGATTATCCAAAAGATGCATGGAAACACATCACTGAATGAGCAATTTGAACATCTCATTTCCACTCACAGTAAGGAGCAATAGAGGCCGCTACTCCACATAACAAATTAAAAAATAAATAATTTATGAAAGAGGTTTTCTCTAGCAAACTACATGTTTATACTTTTGATGGTGTTCCCAAAAGGAACGAAATATCTATGGCCAATAAACAACAGTTTTAACAATTCAGGTAAGGATTTAACAGTAGGAAGAATAAATAAATAAGAAAAGCTCCAAAAAGAAATTAAATTCCAATTCATAAACTACAAAGACTCCAGCTTGATAACAGAATGTTGAAATATAGACAAAATAAATAAATAAAAAGGTTAATACATCTTTGAAATCTATGCTTTCCCTGCATCATCTGTCTGAATTAAATTTAGACCCAGATCATTTGAAGCATACCAGAGACGGGGCATTTGAATTAAATAATATCCACGGCATTTCTATAGTCATAGCATTTTAAAATCGAATTCAAAAAATGGTCTCGAACGCAGTGAGATTCTGAACAAGATAAATTAAATTCGTTTGAAAGTGAAATGTTTCGTCATACAGAAATTTAGAAGTACACCCCGACGATTACACAGATTTAAACAAAACGAATTTCGAAAGTATTCCAAAGTCCTAAAGCGTTTGAAAAGCCCATAGTGAAAGCAAAAATGCTAATGAAATGAATATATTCCTAGAGCATTGGAGGAAAATGAAAGTAGCACATGGAAAATAGGACACCCGCTGTCTTTACATATTTACGTACTAATTTCATAAGTAAATGATTTCTTTTAAAAATTCCACAAGTAAAAGAACCAATTTTTATTTATGAAATGGGTACATAAGTTTGAAACTAGGCTGATTCGCATTAAAATTCAAGAAAGGTAATGGCCGCCAAAAAACTTTCATAATTAAACTTTATTCGAATAATGTCCTGAAAGATGAGCTCTTTATGGAAAACAGACAACGTTTTCCGGCGAGATTTTCCTCAAAGAAAATTCCATTTTGCCTTAAGGGAAGGGTTACCGAGCATTTATCTTTTGAATGCTTACATTAAGAGCTCGAATTACATGCCTCGATGTCTCACGCTCTCATTTCTGGATATCCTTTCAGATGGTTTGATAACTATCACTGCTGCATTAAATACTTTTTGTAAAATATTTGTTTACGTAAAAGAAGTTTCCCAGGCTTCACTTGAAACAAGAAAAAATTGATGGATATTTTTTGAAAAGAAAAAGATTGTGATAAAGAATTATAAGCACAGGAGAAGCCGAAATTTAAGAGGTCAGTCACACGGTTTCCATGCTTTATAGGAATTACATTTTTCAACAGCTGACTGACGACATCCACTATCTTATTTTAAGGATAAGACGACAGATTTGTGAATAAATATATGTACCTGATGTACAGCTGTAAAGCTGTGTTTTTAAACTGATAGAAATAAAACAAAAACGAATAAAAATAATATAAAACCGAAAAAAAGAAAGAGACGAAACAAATTAAATACGATTATGCAAATGAATGAGAAAGAGTGCAATGAAATCTTCCAGGATCCAGGAAAAGGAGGCTTTCGGTAGAAGCCAAACATATTTAAGTATTCCGAAACTTATAATGTCACACAGGGTCCAAACAACTGTTACTAAAGAACATGATGGAAATAAAGTACTTACAAATGCTGTCTTGTCATATATTTATTCCAACAGGACGGACGAAGCTTCAAACGAACAGAACACAACGACGTAAAAATGAAGAATGGCGACACACATTTTTGCAAAGTGTTAGTAACTCATGTGAAATGCACATAATAAAGGTTATTCAATCTTTAGCTTGATACAAACGATTAACACTTCGATAACTCTTTGACAACTGGACTCGTAGAGATTTAGCTCAACATAAATGTGTTTGATGTTGACAGATCGTTCGAATACACCTGACAGCAACATCAAGAGTGTTATTTATAAACCAATTAGCCAATACATCACGCCACCTACCTAATCAGTTGTAGGACCCCCCCCCCTTTAGTCCGGAAAACAGCGGCTTCTTGGCGAAGCATCAATTCTATGAGGTGGTGATAGGTATCCTGGGGTATCTGGTACCATAATGTCAACAGCAGGACCTCCATCTCCCGTAAATTTCGGCGTGGTGGTGATTTAGCCCAAACCCGAATTTCCAAGTCCAACCACAAATGTTCGATTGGATTCATGTCAGGTTAATTTGTAGGTCATGGCATTAACAGAAAGTCACCACTCCTTGACGATTCGGGCAGTGTGGCATGGCGCATTATCCTGTTGGTCTCGAATCACTCCTTGACGATTCGGGCAGTGTGGTATGGCGCATTATCCTGTTGGTCTCGAACCACTCCTTGACGATTTCGGGCAGTGTGGCATGGCGCATTATCCTGTTGGTAATGGTTATCACCAGCAGGAAACACAGTTGCCATGCATGGGTGAACTTGGTGACGTTCAGATATATGACAGCTGTCAGGAATTGTGTTATTAGTATAATGGAGGCTAAAGTGTCCCAAAAAACAAAACATCGCCCGCAGCATAACCGCCGCCGCCGCCGCCGGCCTGTTTCCGCCCAACAGTGCATGCAGGTGCCATAGCCTTCGTTGGTAATCGGCGTATCCGCGCTCGGCCGCCGATACGAGACCAACGTGATGCACCAGAAATCTTGATTCGTCAGGCCAGGGTTAATTTCTTCTTATTCATCCTCGGTCCAATCTCGATGATCATGGGCCCATTTCATACGTTGTTGGCGATGACGTGCAGTGAGCATGGGGACTCGGCTGGGTCTCCGGCTACGCAGACCCATGCTCAGAAGGCTGCGATGAACTGTGTGCTGTGACACATTACCCTGATCACCACTAATATAGCTACGGGTGATTTGTCGCACTGTGGCTCTGCGGTCTCTGTGAACAATGCGCAGCGACAGTCTCTGCTCCCCTCTGGCATCAATAAGCAGCGGACGATACACGGCTGGACGGCGGTTCGTCGTTCGGCCATCTGTGCACCAATTTTGATACGTACTCACTACAGTGACATGTGAACAACTCACAAGCCACGCCGTTTCCGAGATCGTAATTCCGAGGAGCCGTACCATCACAATTTGTCATTCATCAAACTCCGATAAATCGGCAACTTTTCCCATTGTGACTTCGAGCACTCTTCTAACCGAAAGCCGGTCCTCGGGTTGTATATATACTGCTCTGTGAACTTCGTCTGTGCCAAGGCGCGCTCGTTTCCCTAGGCTGGGATGGTCACGATGGAATGGCACAACGGTGTATATGTGCCCCTTTTCCTGACTTGTTTGATGCGCAGTGAATTCCTAAAGTAATAACCTTGGGGATTTCGACGTGATGTTCAGTTCAGAAAGTATAACGAGAGATTATGAAAAATTTACGCAAGTGACACTAAATAAAAACGGAAAGTTAAATAGGTAATATACATCGCACGCTCAAAAAAAGTTGTTAATTTTCTTTTCACTAAGAATATTTGAAAAGTATCAGACATGTTTTTCAGGCATGTTACACAAAGAGCCGTTTCGAATAAAGCTTTGAATAAAAACTCGTGCCTCAGTTGTTATGTTTTGAATGATAATGATGTGAGTATCATTCAAAGCTTTATTACTGCAACAATAACAGTTATGCTAGCAGAGTGGCAAAACGAGAGTTAAAGATTTATTTTTATGGGAAAACAAAGCAAAAAAAAAAAAAAAAAAAAAAAACCGTCGAATTTTAAAGGTTAGGCTACATCTCTCCATTGAAAAAATTTCAAATGTATCCATTATTTATTCTATACAGTGCGACAATTAACTGAATTAAAAAAAAATGGAAAAGCAGGAAAAGTTACGTGTAAATATTTATTCAAAGATATTCCTTCTGCGTTAAGACAAGAAATGTCACGACCAGCCAACGAAAGGAAAGACTTGCAAAGGTCAACTTTTGGTACGGAGTGAAGAGTTGATGGCCGCTCCCGGTGGCGCAGTGGTCTAAGTGATGGCTTCTGATCATTCGTCAGAGATGGGTCCAGGTTCGAATCCAGGTGAGGCATGGGTGTTGTGTTTGTCTTACGGCACTGGCTCTCTCCCTTCCCTGGAGCCAGTGACCCTAAATTAGGGACGGGCGACTGCTTATAGCCCATTGAGTTGCTCACGGTGGTCGTTAAACCTCCAATAAAAAAAAAAAAAAAAAAAAAAAAAAAAAGGGTTGGTGTCACAGTTCTTTGTTGTTCCGTATGTCATCAATGTCTTGAAAAACTTTACGCCGCAGTGGTCTAAGCGACGGCTTCTGATCATTCGTCAGAGATGGGTCCAGGTTCGAATCCCGGTGAGGCATGGATGTTGTGTTTGTCTTACGGCACTGGCTCTCTCCCTTCCCTGGAACCAGTGACCCTAAATTAGGGACGGGCGACTGCTTATAGCCCATTGAGTTGCTCACGGTGGTCGTTAAACCTCCAACCAAAAAAACAAAAAACTTTACCTTTTAACCCTTTAACGACCATAACGCCTAAAACGCCCGTGCACACACGCGGCCATAGCCGCCCGAAACGCCTGTCTAGAGTGAGTCAGATTTCCTACTCTTGCCTGTTCTTCAAATTTTCTCGACCTATGAGGGATTAGCAGGAGTCACCCTCAGTAGATATTGTTGTTATTAAACAAAGAAGTGAACCAACAGACAGTTTCAGGCGTTATGGTATTTAGAGTGATAACAGATTTTTTGGGTCATGGTCGTTAAAGGGTTAAAGGCAGCTTTAATTTAGGATATAAAAAGGAGTTACACGGTGACAAATCTGGAGAATAGGTGGAAGGGTTGAGTACACACACGCACACTTGTTTTCGTGCCAGAAATTGCTATACACTGACTGTTCTGTGTGCGGGTGCGTTATCGTGAAGGAGGAACCATTGCCCGTTTTTGTACTCAGGCCTGACATGAACAATCCTCTTCCGCAATCGTTCCAGTATAGATGTGTAATCATTGCCAGTGACAGATGTACCTTCAGAAAGGAACTCGTGATGTAGAATTCCCTTGCTGTCGTAAAAGCACACAAGCATTGTCTTGATTTTGGATTTCTGTAACCTGATTTTCTTTCCTTTGGGTGATTGTGGCGACTTCCTCTGAACATTCTGACGCTTCGTTTCAGGATCATAACGAAAATATGTCTAGTCACCTGCCACAATACTTTGGAGAAAATTTTGCATTGTTTCTGCAGTCTCCAGGATGTCTTTTGCATACTCCACTCGTGTATGCTTCTTGTCGTCTGACAAAGCATGTGCTACAAAACGGGCACCCCCCCCCCCCTTCCCGAAAGCTTGTACTAAAATTTAACGAATCGTCTCCTTATGAACACTGAGCTCACATTCCAGCATCCTCAAGGTTACACAACGATCACGTTTTATCCCTTCGCGAACTTTCACAATGAGTTCAAACGTGCGCACTGAAATCGGGCGTCCGGGCCTTTCATCATTTTCCAGATCTTCCCACCCATCCTTGAAACGTGCATACCGTCAGAATATTTGTGTAGGAGATAGGCAATGAGCCCGATACAAATCACACAGCACTTCAACTGTCTCAGACGCAGTTTTACCGATTTTCAAACTGAACTGGATATTTTCTCTGTGCTGTATTACCGAGAGGTGACAATGTTCTTTCACCGAATGATGCCATGCACAGTGTAAATAATCAGCTGCATAATTCTCATGCAAACGCTGTTGCCACCGCATAGCTGATAAATGCCTTATGAAAATACCAACACTTCCCGACTCGTGTGTTTTACCAGGATTTAAAACCAAAAACAAAAAACACTCTGAATACTTAATTGCCGCACTGTGTATTACCTTCCAAAAACCAGCCAGATTCCATTTGAGTTTCGGCGTAGGGCCACGTCAAACTCGGCGGATAGTATGGAGCGACTTGCGGCCGACCGCCGGTGACAAAAATAGGTACCAATTGAAATCTTTATAGCGTTAAAAATACGTGCCGTACACTAATCGTGGAAGCATATTCGTAAACAGCATGGAGTCCAACGCGCGTACTGCGCCATACACCGCGCGCGACGCTCCCCTCGCTCCCTGTGCGCGGGAGAGGTGATGCAATATTTCTGAGTGTGCGGCCGCGTTTGACTCAGTCTATCTTGGCAACCGTGAGCGGAACGCGACTGTGCGTGGTATCATTTTAAAGCTCTCGACGAGATCTATTCAAATATGCAAAGAACATTTTGCAGTGGTTTGAACTGAACATTTTAAAAATTGTTTTTCCCTTCCCTGGAACCAGTGACTCAAAATTAGGGACGGGTGACTGCTTATAGCCCATTGAGTTGCTCACGGTGGTCGTTAAACCTCCAATAAAAAAAAAGTCGAAGAGGATAGAGCACCATGTAGGGTAATTCGTGTGTCGATCTGCTTTGTGTTCGCAATGTATCCAGCACTATTTGTAAAAAAATATGTAAAAGTATTCATATCATAGACCTGTGATCGCTATAAGAAATTAAATAAACGCTTTAAAACCATACTCGATTTGCTCATTTCAACTCTACGATCTGCAATTCACAGTCCTACGTCCCAAACTGACGGCTCAATCAGAACTGAGCCTACCTGTATTTTTTCCCCTGCGATGTTTAACTAGTATTGTTTCTTCCGGGGAGAGAGGCACTGGTTGCGGTTAACGACAATAAGCAGTGACCCGCGTCCCCAAGGAGGTTATACTTTTGGAGACACCACTCCTATCCACGCAGCATTGACCGCCATAAATCACCGTCCGTGCTGCAAAGGTCGTCATGAGCAGGCACGACGCAGCCGCAGAAAAGAAGCTGCTTTGAAACCAATGGAACAAAAGCTTCTAAGCGTATAACCAGATAAAATGAGTAATTCAATAATCTTTATCAATGATACACAAGCTTAATGTTTTATCAACGGCATAATTTAGTTCGTTTTTGCCTGCTTGTGACGTCACACCACAAATTAGCTGTGACCTATGGCGGCAGAGCCAGTGGTGTCTCCAGTAATATAACCTACTTGCGCGTCCCTAATTTAAGGTCACTGCCTCCAAAGAAGAGATAGAGAGCCACTACTGTAACACATGCGCACTACCCATGGTTCTTCCCAGCTTCGAACCCGGGCGCATTTCTGACAACCAGTCAGAGGTCAGAGGTCAGACCATTGTGCCACAGGTGCGACAGAGATTAACCTACACAGGGAGCATCTAAGGATATAGTGACTCAATCGCCCGTCCTTAGTTTGGTGCGACTGATACCAGAATGTGAGTGGGGCGAGAGCAATGGGGAAGGTACACCATCCATGTGATGTCCTACACCAAAGCCCCTGTCCAACCTGGACCATTTGGCAGAAGCCAGCGCATCTGACCACACTGCGGCGGGGCAGCGATTTCACTTGTGTTTTTTTTTCTTTTCCCTGATCACGTACCAGTCGTATATCTGGTTATTAATCGCTTGCTTGGAAGGAAATGGCTTTCATTATAGCAAATAGCTGTAAATTGTGAGTTAAATCTTCAAATCACAGTGGAATTGAGATGTCATAAAAAAATAAAAATTACACGCCGAACTATTTCAGTCAGATTCATTTTATATTGCTGTTAACCGTTTGCTAAAAATGCTATTGTATTCCATACTTGTCTGGCTGTCTGCCGGTATTGCTATCAATAACATTCACACACACACACAAACACACACAAAATCATCAGGGTAACTATTGCAGTTTTGGCGCAACGTTAAAATGACGTCATATTCCAAATGGCTGGTCTATTAAAACTGCATAGCTCGGGTGGGAAGAAATCAATGAAATTTTAAGATGAGTGTTTGCTAAAACTTTCGTGTTCAAAAAACGCAGACTTAATTGCTCAGGTGGTTGTTCTCCTAAGAAACAGAAAACTGTATTTTACAAGAAAATAGGTATTCCCGTGAGTAGACGTACAGTAAATAATGAAGCACGAAACAGAAGAAGACGAAACAGAAGCAGTAAAAATCTATAATGGCCCTCTCAGAGGCATATTTTTGAGTGCAGAAAATAATGAATACTTAGCATACAGAAAATTACATGGTTAGTCTGAGACGTAACATGCAGAGTCCATTTGGTTTCGCATGGACGAATTCAAATTGCGAAGACATGAATCGCTAGCAAGCTGGTGATAAGGACTAGTAGAGTATAGATTCAAGAGCCCGAAACTTAGTTTTTTTTTATTCACCTATTTTCTTTCCTAAATGCAGCATATTAGGCAGACTCAGAAGAGTCGATGAAAAACCGAAATCAGGAGTTAACCGTTGGGTGTGTGTCTAGCAGTCAGACACCCTAACGTATGTAAATCGAATAACGCAGTTTTTTATGTTTCTGACATCTACAGATATAATTTGGTAGTGTAAAATTCTACATCTCGCTGTCTCTGTCTTTTTGGGAATCCATAGCAAAGCCATGTACCGTAGTGGTGATATAACAAATTTTCAGAACACCGTGCATACACGCGCGCATACGCAAGGACTGATTGAATTGAAAAGTTCTCCATGAAATTATAAAATAGATTCAAAAATGACAAGACTTTCTGCTACATTTTCCTTCGCGCAAGTGGAAATAGTTCAGTTTTATGACCACGGAATATGACACTTCATTCGAAGCTCCGACTTTTTTGCAACAGTTTCTTTTTTGTTATTATTATAGTTCAGGGATTTAACACCCAATACGAGCAATTCTGAGAGCTATAAGCAGTCGCCCGTCCCTAATTTAGGACCACTGGCTCCAGAGGAGGGCAAGATAAGTACCCACCCATGTCGTATCCAGGTTTCAAACCCGGACCCATCTCATACGAGTGATCATCGACCAGCGCCTCAGAACACTCTGCTATCAGAAGGGCCCAACAGTTTCAGTCATATGTTTCACGTAACTAACAGCAGCTTGCAACAGGCACTACGGGATAATGTTATGAATAAACCAAAATTTGCCGTTAAGTCAGAATGTCTAAAATCTGCCTGTCAGTTTAAGTGCATTTAAAGTGTCTCGTTGCAAATTTCTTTCAGGGTGACGACGAAATGAGCGACCTAACGAACTTCGAAAGAGGACTAATTGTTGGTGGCCGGCAAGTTGGTACCTCCGTGACAACAGTCACCAGGGTAGTGGAGGTATCGAGAGCTACTGTGTCTAGCGTCATGACAGTATACCGTGTTGGTGGCAAAACCTCGTCCGCGAAACACAAGAGCGGCAGGAAAACGACCCTGACTGATAGAGATAGGAGAACATTAAAGAGGATTGTTACCCTGTGACGTGCCTACACCGCAGGATGCACATGAGATACAGGCAGATAGCAGCGAGAGCATACGTCAGTTGGGAGAGCGACTTACTCCGGAGTGGACAAAGACGATGGAGAAATTTACTTCGTCATATTGGCGCCCGAACTTCCCGGATGACCCGGCTGTTAGATTTCTCGCAATGGTGTGATGTTCTTTCCACACGGCGAGATAGGAGAAATGAGAATCTCTTCTTCAGTGTATAATGAATTCAGCTTCATCTAATATAATGAATACAAGCTTCTTCTAAGCTTCTCCTAATGGTTGTTGTGTTAATTATATCATGAATAAACTTTCCTGCTAGTAGTGTAGTAATAATAATAATGAACAAGCTTTTAACTGCTAGTAATGTTGTAGTAGTAATTAAGATGAATAAAGTCTTATGCTGGTTGTTAATAATAACAACTAATGAAATAAACCTAACAGCCAGGCAGAGGTCTGACAGTACTATGAACTGAGAAAAACGTACTTACAACACAAGCTTTATTCAGAGAAAGCCCTGGTATCCTCCAACACACACACACTAGTCACATTAATCGTATCACAATAATGAAAAAAAACCTAATCACATAGAACGAAGCTCTTGGCACAAAATAACGTAGCTCTACTCACATAAACGAAGCTCTCCCTACGCACATCAACAAAAAGCTCTCACCCTACAACAACAGCTCTCTTCGGTATCGTTGAACGCGCCTATTTATACTGGCTACCACGACGTCATGACTTACACTCATTGCCAGATCTCATTCAGCGGGAGAAATAACATCTCGTTCAGTAAGAAGATAATTTACATAGTAAAATAAAATAACCAGAGATAGAAAATCAAAAGGAAAGTGAATCTATAGTATACGTTACAAGTGCTTCGAAAAAATAAATGTGTGTGATGTTACGTTCCACACACCAAATTGACTGGGATTTCTCAAATGCAGGTTCTTCATGGGATGACTGCCTACAGCGACCCATGGTCCCAGCTGACCCGTGGGACATGCCCCCGGCCCTCTTTCGGAGGGAAGGAGATGTGATGTGCCTGCACCGTAGGACGCACATGATCAAGGCTAATAGCAGAGAGAGCATACGTTCGCGTAGCTCAGTTCGGATAGCGACTTACTTCGGAGGGAAGGGGACTGGATTCAATGCCAGACGTAAACAAAGATGATGGAGAAATTTATTTCGTCATAACCCATAATAAGAAGATCATGGTGCCGAAAATGAGTGCGAACTGAATTTGCATCGCCAGAACCCAGTATCAACGAAACTAGTGCGCAGGGAACTGCATGAATAAGATATTCATGGCAGAGCTGCTGTTGCATAACCTCTGGTGACCCGGATGAATGCACAACGGTGACGGCAGTGGTGCCAGGAGCATACAACGTGGACTGCCGATGCATGGAAGCGTGTAATGTGGTCGGATGAATCCACATTCACATTATTCCCCACTGCAGGATGTCTTTACATGTGGAGAACACCGTCAGAAGCGTACAACCCAGACTGTCTGCTCCCAACAGTGCAGCATGGTGATGGTCCTGTCATGCTCTGGGTGGTCACATTGTCGTTTTTAGCAGGTCCCCTGATCACCACGAAAGGACGGATGACTAGCAGGACGTATGAAACCATTTTGGGTAACCAAGTGCATCCAGTGGTTCAGGCATTGTTTCCTGCAGGGGATGCCATCTATCAAGATGATAACGCCCCAATTCACAGAGCTCGATATGTCCAATCATGGTTTGAGGAACATGAGGACGAACTTTTACCCCTTCCTTGGCCACCCCAATCATCAGACTTATACATTATCGAGCCACTGTGGTCTGTGTTGAAAAAAAGAGTAAGATCCCGTTATCCTCCTCCTGCATCTCTCAAAGACAGAGGATTCAGGCGGTTTCGAATGCCAAAGGTGGTCCCACACCCTATTAAGTACGTAAAACCTTCTTTTCGTAGGTGTTCACATTATTGTGTCCAACCCTGTATATTGGAACCGTTACTACAGCAATCAGACATATCTGAATTGCCTATTCTTCTCGTAACATTAACCACATCTGATCGCCCTGGAGTGCGAATGGAACCCGCATTTCCCGATTTCCGTTCGAGCGTGCTATCCGTTACACCACCCAGGACGGTCAAGTCCCAAGTATCTGAGTGTTAATAAGTATCAGAACATTCTCTGAGTTTCGCCAGTAGAAGCAAATTCCGCTTCCTCGTAGCGTTAAGTGGATCACCATTTGTCAGCAGGGACGTCGCCAGGGGGATGCGAATGTGGGCTTCAGTCCACCCTGAAATTTGTGCCGCCCACTCAGTTCAAAATATGCCATTTTTCAATATATTTAACTTTAAGATATAATCTGGACTCGCCAAGTAATAATGAGTCTCGTTTTTTTCGTTGTGTAGCCCTATGTATTTTCCCATAGGAAGTGCGCTGTTTACGTCTTCGTAGAACGGTTATCAAAATAGCATCTGCAGAGCCATGAAAATTCAATTGTTCTCCACTCTTCTAAATCCTTATATAATGAATAACGCTTTTGCTACCACGCTAATTATCGTGAATATAGCTTTCACTAATATTATAATGAATTCAATGCTTGTACTAAGCTTCTAATAGTGAATTCAAATGGTTGTTGTTACTAGTTAATTAAGATCCTGAATAAAGTCTCCTGCTAGTAGTGTAGCAATAGTAATGAACAAACTTATAACTGGTAGTAATGTTGTAGTAGTAATTAAGATGAATAAAGTCTTATGCTAGTTGTTACTAATAACACTAAATGAAATAAACCTAACAGCCAGACAGAGGTCTGACAGTACTATGAGCTGAGAAAGACGTACTTAGGTAAAACCTTTTATTATGAACTTCTACTGGTATCATCACACACACAGCTACTCAAATAACACGTAGCTCCTTGCACATGAACGAAGCTCTACTCACATAAACAATAGCTCTCCACATAAACAAACGCTCTCTCTATACAACAAACGCTCTCCCTATACAACAACAAACGCTCTCTCCGTACAACAACAAACGCTCTCCGTATACAACAACAAACGCTCTCCTTAGGTATCGCTGAACGCGCCTATTTATACTGGCTACCACCACGTCATGACTTACACTCATTGCCAGATCTCATTCAACGGGTGAAATAACATCTCGTTCAGTAAGAAGATAATTTACATAGAAAAATAAAATAACCAGAGATAGTAAAATCAAAAGGAAAGTGAATATAGAGTATACGTTACATCATCTCCCCCTTAATTTTTTTTTTTCCGAAAAACCTATCAATTTTGGAGTGTAAGTCTTACACTTCGTTGATTGACGTTTATAGACCTCTTTTTTGTTTTGTTGTTTGGTGGCAGCAGTATGTACAATATCAAACTTGGCATGACAAAATCAAGAAATCTATATTCGTCTGTGAAACACTTGTATTTTTGAACAAAACAAACCTGCATCGGCATACCTTCCTTTTATTCTGCCTAGCAGGAATCACTTTTTTAATTTCAAATTACGTTCTCATTATTCGTTGAATACGCACCAACTGTATCAGCAGCGAAGATTGCCTGGAGCTGCCTAACAGTAACAATTTTATTATTTTACCCCTAAGCACATAGATATCTATAAAAAAATTGGATTAGTAGATGGACATAGAAGAAATATAAAAAAAAAACACATATATACACAAAAAAGAATGCATAGGCCCACACGAAAAAAAGAAATTCTGACACGCCAACTGGTCGTGCAGGAAAAACAACAAACGGAGAAAAGAACCTGTCCACGAGAACTTACTTATCTCGAGGACGCATAAAAAACTCTAATACGATAACGTTTTCCAGGCCTAATCGGATTTGTAAATTCAGGTGGCTTAGCGCGTTTCAAGGATTTGAATGGATCTGGAACATCTGTATTCTGTCGGTCAAGAAATCCCGGCGGCTGACAGGAACGGTCAGGAACGGCTAAAATCCGTCGGTCAGGAACGGCTGAAGTCTGGCGGTCCGGAAATCCCTGCGGCTGATAGGAACGGTGAGGAACGGCTGAAATCCGTCGGTCAGGAACGGCTGAAGTCTGGCGGTCCGGAAATCCCTGCGGCTGACAGGAACGGTCAGGAACGGCTGAAGTCTGGTGGTCCGGAAATCCTTGCGGCTGACAGGAACGGGCTCCCCCAGGCTTTTGATATGTAATCCCTTTGTGCTGGGGCCCGTGGTGTCCTTCCAGCATTCTTTTGGACGGACGTGGCTCCGGCCACATCGTTTGCTTTCGCTTTCGCCTTCGTGGCATAAGAGTAGCAGCAGGCATCGGCCCTGTTTGCCCTGAGCGTAGGTTCCAGGGGCGAAACCCGGGCGGATGCAAGGATCTCTGCCTTCGTCGCTGTTGTGGCGAAGCAGATTGGGGAGACAAGTTACGTTTTCGCCCAGCTTTTGGTGTTACTGGACGGTTTGGAATTGGTGTTTGACGTTTAGGAATAGTCAAATTATTGTTCATAACTGATAAATCCGAAATATCCGAAGCCTCTGAGTCGCTGCTGTAATTTAGTGGTCGTGCAGGGCGATGTTTATTTCTGCCTATAGGAATACTCTCTGACGAGGTATTCAAGAAAGTAGGAGCTTGTGGTGTTGCAGAGTTATCGGGAAATGGTGCAGCAATAGTCTTGGCAATGGTTGGAGGGAAAGGAACGATACTAGTATTTGAAGAACTGGATTCGAGCCTTGGTCTCATGGGAGAATCAGGTTGCGTGTTTGGAAACCCGTCTTGAAGAGGGGAGGGTGAAGAAAAAATCACTGGAGATTCTTCAAAAATGTTTGTTGGTTCGTCCAAAATTTCTGGAGGTTGATCGTGAGATATAGACTCTTGAGTCTGTGGAACAGAAGGTTGAGTAGGGTTGATTATAAAATCGATATTTCGTTCATGATACTTGCGACACTGAGCAACGTGTACGTATTGAAATTGATTGTCAGGTTTTTCAAGAACAATGTTATTTTCAAACACATTTGCCACCCGATATGGACCTTCGTAGCTGGGTGCAAATTTCTTCACTAAAGTATGAGAAACAGAAGACTGAAAGAGCGTTTCCACGAGAGTGAGATCTCCAACGACAAGATCTGGTTCCCTACGCCTAGTATTATAATATCTTGCTTGAGCCGCTTGTGCTCCTAGCATTGCAACACGAGCTTTTTCTGCCATGATTCGTACTGATTGCGGAGTTGGTCGCTGGTTTAGTTCGTCGATAATCCCCGTTAAATTTTCAAAAGGGGTTTTAATTTTGCGACCCAGAAAAAGTTCTGCAGGAGTAATTTTAGTAGATTCGTGAACAGACGAGCGGAGGGCGAACGAAAAAAGCTCAAGATGGTCATCCCATCGTTCATGATGATCCATGACAAAAGTAGCAATCTTTTTCACTAGCGTGCGGTTTACTCGTTCCGCAGGATTACTCTGGGGATGATATGGGGAAATGAATTTATGCTTAATGTGTAGTCTCGCACACATTCTTTCAAAAATGTCAGAAATAAATTGAGGACCATTATCCGAAACTACTTTATTAGGTGCACCATATCTAGAGAATACTTCACTAACTAATACATTACAAATAACTTCTGCCGTAGCGGCTTTAATGGGAAAAACTTCAACCCATTTAGAAAAATTATCAGTTAATACTAAAACGTAACGAGCTTTGTTTTTAACAGATAAAGGATAAGGTCCCAATAAATCTATTGAAATAATATAAAAAACATGAGAACTTGAACTAGATTTCAAGTGACCGGCCGGTCTTACATTACGGTAATTATCAATCTGACACAAGTGACATGATTGAACGTATGCGAGCACACTTTGGTACATGCCAGGCCAATAGGCAACATCCCGCAATTTACAACGGGTCTTGCGAATACCTAAATGACCTGCAAGAGGTTTGTCATGAAATTCGTTTAAAAGGGCCATTCTAAGGGTTCGAGGAATACATGGGCGAAACTCTGCCCTAGTAGTCCTAGATTTTGTATAGTAAAGAAGACCCTCGATGACTTCAAAATGTTGTGACCTTCCAGCCAGAGAAGGATCACTTTGTAGGGGCGAACCCGCAAGCAAAAAATTATATATGACCCCAAAATCTGGATCATTTATTAATTCTGCCATTATCTGCTCTCTGGATGTTATATCAGCTGTTAGAAGTAAAGGCTGACATCCAGGAGTAGTTTCTGTGGGGACCCCACTAATCGGAACGCGAGACAATGCGTCCGGTAATTGATTCTTATGACCTGGCTGATATGAAATTTTGATATTGCTCTCTTGTAACTTCATAGCCCACTTCATAAGTCTTTGAGATAGGTGCTTAGCAGAATTCAAATACTGAAGGGCAGAATGATCCGTAATTATGTTAACTGTCAATTCGTTAAGATAACATTGAAATTTATCCAGAGCATAACAACAGCAAGACATTCACGTTCCGTAGCTGAATAATTGCTTTCAGCTTTGGCTAAAGTACGAGACGCAAAAGCTATTGGATGCCCAGCTTGTGACAAAACGCAACCAAGACCAACTCCGGATGCGTCAGTATAAATATCAAATTCCTTAGTATGATCCGGGAAAGCCAACACAGGAGGCTGAGTCAACGCAGAATTCAGTGTTTCAAACGCAGCGTTAGCCTCAGGTGTCCAAACAAACTTCTTGTATTTACGTTTCAAAGCTTACAATGGCTCACAGATTGTAGCATAAGCGGGGACGAACTGCTGATACCATCCGGTCATTCCCAGAAAGCGTGATAGTTCTTTTGCTGTTTTAGGCCGAGGAAAGTCAACAATAGGCCTAATTTTTTCATTATCCGTAAATAAGCCGTGGGGAGTGATTTTCAACCCCAGATATACAATCTCGTCCCTCGCTATCTGGCATTTACTAGGTTTTAACGTCAAGCCAGCATTGTATATGAGTTGGAACACCTGTTTGAGCAGAGAAAGGTGCTCGTCAAAAGTCTCGGATGTAATAATAATGTCATCCAAATATACATGCACATGGGGACCCAGAACAGGTCTGAGAACCGTATCCATAAGATTTTGGAAAGTAGCAGGTGCAGAAGCTAATCCAAAGGGTATACGTAGGTATTCATAAGCCCCAAAAGGAGTCACAAAGCCTGTTTTATCAACAGAGTCCGGATGTACTGCTACCTGCCAATATCCACTCGCCAAATCCAAGGTTGACATCCATTTGGTTGACGACCGGTCATGCAAAATATGTGACATGACAGGTAGTGGATAATTGATCGTTTTTAAGACTTGGTTGAGCTTGCAAAAATCTGTCACAAAACGAAATTCATTGGGTTGTTTCTTTGGAACCAAAAAGGCAGGAGCAGCCCAGGCGCTTGTTGATTCCCTTATTATGCCCTGTTTAATCATTTCAGCAATTTGACGTTGCATTTCCTGTTTCTTATGGGGAGCACAAGGGTAAGGTTTCGTCGCTATCGGTTTCGAACCATCAGTGTCAATGACATGATAAACCACCTGTGTGAAACCAGGTTGATCAGAAAATAAACCAGGGCTTTCCTGCAAAAGTAGAGAAAGCTGGTTTCGTTGCCTCTCATTCAATTGGTTACTCAATAACAAACTCGTTATATCCATAGAAACCGTAGGAATCATTTCGACAGGTTCCGGAAAGGAAATCACATGTTGTACGAAATTCAAAGTTATTTGAAACGTATGAATAAAGTCCATTCCCATTAGACATTTCACAGGTAGTTCGTCTATAAGCAGGAAAGAATGCGTAAAACGAGCCTTTCCCAGCCCTAGAGATAATGTGACAGTTCCTGTGATACTGAAGATTTCGTTATTTGCACCTCGCAAATACTGCGTCGCAGGCTGAACGAGTATTGCAGGAAAATTGTCAGTGCAAAACTTCGTATTTAGGGCTGATATTTCAGAACCAGTGTCGAACTTTGTCTCGACAATAATATCTTCAATTGTCAAGAATACATCAGGCAACTGAGGAGTTTGGACAGTCACTAATACTGTTTTAGGGTCAGAATGATTGGTATCAGGAAGCAGGACCGACCCTTGGTCTACTTCCTTTGGAAGTTTAAAGGATTCCTGGTTGGATTATCATGCGGTCTGAAAACTCGACCCTGCCGGGTATCATGAAAATTTTCACGATGAGGAAAACTGCGTGAAACCTGCGTCGGGAACTCCGCGTGTCTGTTTACATTGTCATATCTATTACTTCTTGCCTCAGCACGGGCAGAAAAGTCATTATTGCCCTGAGCATGAAAACGTTCCGAATGCTGCGGATTGGAACGGGGTCGAGCATACTGTGCATTTGTACGATATCCCGAAGATTGTTCAGAAACTCGCTGTTGGTTTGCCACTCTTCTGTGTGGTGGAACGTATGAAGCTTGGGTGTGCACTTGTGCATGCTCGCGCTGAAAGTTATTATGCCTATTCTGCCGCTGAGGGTTTTCGTAATAAGCCTCGCGGGGTGCCCGAGCATGGTGAGTTGAACCATGTTTGCCATGTCGCTCTTCATACGTTCGTATGAGGCGAAGGCATTCATGAATTGTAGCAGGGTGTCGAACCTCAAGAAAATCTTGTAAAAATGGGTCGAGCAGCTGCAATAGGGTATCCAACATGTCGACATGACTGGCATGTGGATCCTATAAGTTATATAAGCGTGTTGTTTCTAACGCAAATGCAACAGGGCTATCGTTGGGTCCTTGCTGACGAGAAAAAAGTTGTTGTGCAAGGCTAGCTCGACTGAGGCCGAAAGGAAAGACCTCCAAAAATTCTGCACGGAAATTCTCATAATGAGAATCCGGGTTCGACACTCTCCACTGCCGATACCAGGTCTTAGCGGTATCCTTCAAGCAAGTGCCTGCGATTTGTACTTTGCAGTCTTCAGGAATATTGTATAGATCAAAATGATCTTCCAAATCTTCGAGGAATTTTAAGGATCCCTCCAACCCATTGAAATGAATTGTTCCTGCATGCGGCACGAAATGGGCAAGCATTCTGCTTCGCTGAGAGGATTGAACTCCCTCAGTTACGACCCGTGACTCAGAGTAATAGGAAGCTGGTGCATTACGAAATGGTGAAGAATGCCTGGGTACGTGTAGATCACTTATATCAAAGTGAGCCCCACAGGCTTCTTGCAGATGTTCGAAATTAATCCCATCACCACAGAAACTTGTCTTAGGGTGAAATATTGAAGTTGTCTCAGGTAGTGAAGACATGGGTAATAATTGTCAAGACCTCGTGTTCGAGAAAAGTTCGGGCGACAATTATAATGATAACGCTTTTGCTACCACGCTAATTATCGTGAATATAGCTTTCACTAATATTATAATGAATTCAATGCTTGTACTAAGCTTCTAATAGTGAATTCAAATGGTTGTTGTTACTAGTTAATTAAGATCCTGAATGAAGTCTCCTGCTAGTAGTGTAGTAATAGTAATGAACAAACTTATAACTGGTAGTAATGTTGTAGTAGTAATTAAGATGAATAAAGTCTTATGGTAGTTGTTACTAATAACACTAAATGAAATAAACCTAACAGCCAGACAGAGGTCTGACAGTACTATGAGCTGAGAAAGACGTACTTACGTAAAACCTTTTATTATGAACTTCTACTGGTATCATCACACACACAGCTACTCAAATAACACGTAGCTCCTTGCACATGAACGAAGCTCTACTCACATAAACAATAGCTCTCCACATAAACAAACGCTCTCTCTATACAACAAACGCTCTCCCTATACAACAACAAACGCTCTCCCTATACAACAACAAACGCTCTCCGTATACAACAACAAACGCTCTCCGTATACAACAACAAACGCTCTCCGTATACAACAACAAACGCTCTCCGTATACAACAACAAACGCTCTCCTTAGGTATCGCTGAACGCGCCTATTTATACTGGCTACCACCACGTCATGACTTACACTCATTGCCAGATCTCATTCAGCGGGTGAAATAACATCTCGTTCAGTAAGAAGATAATTTACATGGAAAAATAAAATAACCAGAGATAGTAAAATCAAAAGGAAAGTGAATATAGAGTATACGTTACACTTAGTTTAAGCCGCTGTTTCATGTTTGTATGGCAAGGGGGCGAATGCGGAGGGTGGATAGGAATTCACTTAGTTATGCCATTACTATTTAATTGCTCTGTTTATCTTCTTTACAAAATTGGGAAACCCAACATGGAAAGTGCAGTTTAAATCTACACTAGCCCTCTTAAGACTGTTCCGGGACAGTGAGAGTGCAGGAAGTGGTTGACGGCTGCTTGTAGGGGTGGAGTGCAAGGCAAAGTCTCTGGCTTGGAGGAAGGGAATTGAGAAGGGGGAAGGATTGTGTTTGCGTGGCGCGATGTTAAAATATGATTTAGATAAAAAAAAACCGACATTTTCCTTTCAATAAATTGTCCAAGTACAGTACTATTTTCGTACGCAAAATGCAAAATTCTGAAAAGCAATTAAGATAATGCATTCAGAGCCAGCAAAAAAGTTGAAGGCGACATTCTAGTGACACTTGTAACTTACACCAGTGGCGTAACTAGTCAGCTTCGCGCGCGTGCGCGCTTCTGTATGTATGTAGTTGTGTGTGTGTGTGAGTCCAAGTTAAGGGGTGGGGATTGCAACAATTCCTTTGTAGCCGGTAGGGAAAAGCATTAAAAATTCTTCTTTCAGCGTTCCGTAAATATAGAAGCCCATTCCTAAATATAATAGCCCATCCTTAAATACAGTAGCCCACCCTTAAACCACAGTATTTGTCATTTTCTTGTAGGACTTCCGTCCACAGTGAGTAGAGTTTAGGTCCCAGCCACCTACAGCGAGATCGCCTTTTGGGCAGGACACAGAAACGGAAGGAATGAGAGCAAGTCTAGAGACTTTGACAGAACCGTTTGTAGTGAGATTAGAGTACAGTAGATGGCACCACCGTACAAGTACGATGTTGCACACAGAGGGGTGAGAGAATTTCAGGGAGGGCATAGGAAAGGATGCCCATTTAGCCAGTGGGTCCAGCCTGGGGGCCGTCACTTAACGTGCTCGTCCGATGCACGGCGGATATTCAGCGATTGCTAGTAAATCACACCATCTCTGAAAGATCAGCCCAGGTTCGAACCTGAGGACCTTGCATCGATAGTCTGACTCGCTAACCACTAAGCCATCCGCGGCTCAGCCCACCCTTAAATATAGTAGCCCATTCTTAAATATAGTAGCCCACCCTAAAATATAGTAGCCCATCTTATATATAGTAGCCCACCCTTAAACATAGTAGCCGATCCTTTAATATATTAGCCAACCCTTAAATATAGTAGCCCATCCTTAGGCGCCTAGAGTGTATTTTCCTTTATTTTGTGGTTTCCTATCAAACTTGCCCCGTCAAAATTAATGCTTGCCCACCCGTCACCCATCCTGATTTCGAAGTCTAACGACGTCTCTGTCTGTCAGGAAAATTCTGTGAAAGAAATATTCTTCTTAAATACGTGGATATGTATCAGAATCGCTAATATAGCAATGATATATCTCTGAATTGCCTGTATCTGCTGTTCTTCACGTAACATTAAAAAAACCAGAAAACTTGAAAATTAGATCGTCCTGGAGCGGAGAAACGCAGAGAATTTTCAGATACTTAACACTCAGATACTTGGGACTTGGTAGTCCTAGCTGGTGTAACGGATCATCCCACAGAAGGATTACTGCTCTATAATTGATTAGCTGTGACTTCAAAATTGGTCATTAGTAGCCCCAAAACTGATCCTGTAATCCTACGTGCAAGCAGGCGTGTACGTGGTTTACGCTATTTCTTTCAAAAGAAGTTATTTTTCTCCTAAATTTTAGCATAAATAACCCAAAATTTGGTTATATAAGATGCTCTATGCGCCCACGTGATGCACATCAATACGAAGCCTATCAACTTAATCAATCGACTAATAAGTTTGTCAAAAAATGATAAAAATACAAATCACGAAACATTTGGTACTATCCAGCGGGAGGAAAGTTAATCTAAATTTCATTATGCGTAATTCAAAAATCAATCCTGCAAGATTTCTTATCTATTTCTTCACAGGGCTCCATTAAAAAATGGCGAGTTTACAGTCACCATTACCATTCGTTATTAATGAGGTAGTGTCTAACAACTTTCTGCCTAACCTTGATTTAAAATCATACAGACTATAATTCTCAAGTAAAGTAAAGCAACTTATACGATATTTCCTCAGTTGTAGTTCTTGGCGACCGTATTTATCGTAACGCAGTTGGAAACAATAGGAGGAAGTGCGGCTGCGCACAGCAATGCATGTGAAAAAGACACGTAACCACTTGTACTTGACTATATGCAAAGAGAATTAGGGATTAGAGGATTCTTTTCTTTACTATTCCTCCAGCGTGAGCAATACAACAGTCGCTGGTTCCTAATTTGCGGCTGCAGGGAAGAGAGAGCGCCCTTGCTGTAAGACAGACAGGTTGCTTTACTTTACTTGAGCATGCAATGTCTTATTCGGGATTCAAACCCAGGCCCATCTCGGACGAATGATCAGCAGCCAGCATTTAAACCACTGCGCCACTGGCGCGGCTTCACTTCGAGCCCGATTTCTGCAAGTAGACATGCCTCAGAAAACTTTGAAAATCATATCGTCCTGGAACGGAAATCGAACCCGCATCTCCTGATTTACGTACGAGTTTGTTACCATTACACCACACAGAACAAGGAACCTTCAAGCAATACACTATCCTAGAACGGGAATCAAATCCGCATCTCCCGATTTACGTTTGAGTATGTTACCATGTTCTCCAGACATCATGAAAGGTACCAGAGTTCTTCCAGTCCTCCCAGCAGAAGTTGCTCATGCAATCAAGAACATGAAGCGGGGGAAAGCTCCAGGAGAAGATGGAATTACTATAGACATCATACAAGAAGCAAGTGGAGAAATTGAAACAGTACTCGCCCAAATTTTCACTCGATGCCTTAATGAAGGGAAGATTCCTGAGGATTGGAACAACGCTACAATGATCCTGCTACATAAAAAAGGTGACATTGAGGATCTCAGGAACTACAGACCTATCAGCCTCCTATCAGTGGTTTATAAAATCTTCACTAAAGTTCTTTCACACCGCTTGAAGGTAACACTGGACATGGCTCAACCGAGAGAACAAGCTGGATTCAGGAGTGGCTACAGCACAATAGATCATATCCACGTACTGAGAGAACTAATTGAAAGAGCGAGGGAATATGAACTTCCATTGTGCATGGCTTTTATCGATTATGAAAAAGCCTTTGATTCGGTGAAACCATCAGCAGTTACCACGGCTCTGAAATCCTGCGGTATTGAAGATGCATACATTAATATTATTAATAACATCTATGAAAATGCAAGTGCAAAGATTCGGCTGTTTGAAAATACAACACACATAAAAATTGGAAAGGGAGTGAGACAAGGTGACACCATATCTCCGAAGCTCTTTAATGCCCCATTGGAAAATGTCTTTCAATCACTGAACTGGGAAAACAAAGGGATAAAGATTAATGGAGATTATCTAACCCACCTTCGTTTAGCTGATGACGTAGTCATTTTTGCAACTACCCCATCAGAGCTGCAGAGTATGATCCAGGAACTTGCTGACAAGAGTAAAGAAGTGGGATTAAAAATGAACTTTCAGAAGACAAAAGTGATGTTCAATGCTTTTACAAGAAATGAAGATTTATCGATTGATGGAGAAAAACTGGAGATAACAGATACATATGTTTATCTTGGACAGCAGATATCAAGTGAGGGTCACATTGATGAAGAAATTAATCGGCGTACAAAACTTGCCTGGAGAGCTTTTGGAAGAAACAGCATAATTTTCAAGAGCAATATGCCATTATGTCTTAAAAGAAAAGTGTTTGATCAATGCATCCTTCCAGTGCTTACGTATGGTGCAGAGACGTGGACGTTAACTAAAAGAGACATACAAAGGCTGCAGACAACTCAAAGCAGCATGGAGAGGTGCATGCTTGGTATAACCAGGAGAGATAAGAAGAGGAACTCGTGGATCCGAAAAATGACGAGAGTGGAAGACATCATGATCAGAGTTAAATCCCTGAAATGGCAATGGGCTGGACATACTGCCAGAAGGACAGACCATAGATGGACAGCCGAAATTTTAGATTGGATTCCAAGGGACAGGAAAAGACCCAGAAAAAGACCACATGGGAGATGGGTGGATGAAATTCGTAAATATGCGGGAGTGACATGGAGGAGACTGGCACAAGACAGACCGTTGTGGAGGAAACTTGGGGAGACCTTCGTCCAGCAGTGGATTGATAATGGTTGACAATGATGATGATGATGATGTTACCGTTACACCACCCAGAACAAAGAACCTCCAAGATCCTGAGTTGCTTAGAGGTTACTTGTTTTGGGTGGTGTAACGGTAACATCATCATCATAATCGCCAACCATTATCAGTCCACTGCTGGATGAAATTCTCCCCAAATTTCTTCGACAATTGTCTCTCTTGAGCCACTCACCTCCATGTTAATCCGGCATGCTTTCGAATTTCATCCATCCACCTTCTGTGTGGTCTTCTTCTGGATCTTTTTCTGTCCCTTGCGGATCACCTGATTAAAAGAATAGCGTAGACTCTTAGACTTGAAAGAATGAAGAAGCCTAAGATGCTAAAGTTACGGCCTAGGACTCAATTAGAGGAAAACGGAAGAAGGTCCAGCCTAAAATTTTGGTTGTCCATCTGCGGTACGTTCTTCTGGCAACATGTTCCGCCCATTACCATTTCAGGGATTTTACTCTGATCATGATGTCTTCCACTCTTATCATTTTCCTTATCCACGAGTTTCTCTTTTTATTGTTCCTGGTTACACCAACCATGCATCTCTCCATGCTTTTTTCAGCCGTCTGCAGCCTTTGTATGTCTTTTTCAGTTAAAGCGCATGTCTCTGCTCCATGCGTAAGAACTGGAAGGATGCACTGATTAAACACTTTTCTTTTAAGACATAAAGGCATATTGCTCTTGAAAATTGTACTGTTTCTTCCAAAAGCTTTTCAA
The DNA here is from genome assembly GCA_039090855.1 of Macrothele yani. NCBI lineage: Eukaryota > Metazoa > Arthropoda > Arachnida > Araneae > Macrothelidae > Macrothele > Macrothele yani. The sequence continues at coordinate 109,756,201 of CM077007.1, forward strand.
TTTCAACCAAGTTTTATACGCCTATTAATTTCCTCATCAATGCGACCTTCGCCTGATATCTGCTGTCCAAGGTGAATGTAGGTAACCGTTATCTCCAGCTTTTCCCAATCAATTGATAAATCTTCGTTTCTTGTAAAAGCATTGTACATTAGTTTTGTTTTCTGAAAGTTCATTTTTAATGCCACTTCTTTACTCTTGTCAGCGTGTTCCTGGATCATACTCTGCAGCTCTGATTAGCAAAACGAAGGTGAGATAAATAATCTCCATTAATCTTTATCCCCTTCTTTTCCCTGTTCAATGATTGAATGACACTTTGCAATGTGGCATTGAATAGTTTAGGAGAAATGGCGTCACCTTGTCTCACTCCCTTTCCAATTTTTATTGGTGCTGTATTCTTAAATAGCCGAACCTTTGCACTTGCATTTCCATAGATGTTATTAATAATGCCAATGTAAGTATCTTCAGCACCACAGTATTTCAAAGCCATTATTACTGCTGATGATTTCACAGAATCAAAGGTCTTTTCATAATCGATAAAAGCCATGCATAATGGAAGTTCATATTCCCTGGTTCTTTCAATTAGTTCTCTCAGTACATGAATATGATCTATGGTGCTGTAGCCACTCATGAATCCAGCTTGTTCTCTTGGCTGAGCCATGCCCAGTGTTACCCTCAAGCGATGTGAAAGAACCTTAGTGAAGGCTTTGTAAACCACTGAAAGGAGGCTGATGGGCCTGTAGTTCCTGAGATCCTCAATGTCACCTTTGTGGTTTGTTTCGAGAGTTTATTTTTAATCCTACTTCTTTACCCTTGTCAGCAAGCAACGCTACTATATCGAATGTAAATCGGGAGATGCGAATTCGATTCCCACTTCAGGACGATGTAATTTTCAAGTTTTCTGAAGCATGTCTACTTGAACGATTACTTTGGCATCCATCAGGATTATTTGCTGCATTAACTGCTCTTGTGTACCGGTAGCAGTTAACGGAAGTCAGCTCGAAACTTTTTGATGTCTGCCCAACATCAAAAAGTTTCGAGCTGACTTCCGTTAACTGCAACCGATATGGGAGTAATATACTAGTGTTGGTGAACACTATGATTTCGGTAGGTTCAAAAGAAAATCTCCATCTAAGGAGGGAAAATAAGTACTACATTCTATGAAGCACGGTCCACAATGTGGTTCTGTAGTCACAAGAGTTATTGATTTCAGTTAAAAGGGATCACAATAGAGATAATTCCTTAATGATTTTAATTGTTCCATGGAGAAAAAAGCAAAACTTTTGTTATTTTGACAAATAACAGACTAAAGTAGAATAAATATGTCTATTGATAGCTCTTAAAAGTACTATTATTGTCCATGAACTTGTGGCATCTGAACTTGAGTCAATACGTTGACACTCATTTTAAAACAATCTCTTCTTACTGGTTCTCGTTTTTTTATCCTACCATGATCCTATCTGAAGAAGACGATTCATGCGCACTATAAAATAACTTGCGCGAGTTCCGATTACCCATGTAATCATTCAAGGATGTACACTATATTAACAAAAGTCACCGGACACCCCTTCAAAAGCAAATGAATTGATCGGCTGCGTTGTTAAGAAGATCGGTACAGCTGCAAACGGTATAAAAACAAGCCTGCAGCTGACCGCGATCATATTGTACTGTGCGGTTGAGTGAAAATGTCGCGGCGGGAGAGAACTGTCTCTGAGAAAGGAAAGATCATTAGGTGTTGTATTAGTGGGTTGTCCATAAGAGAAACTGAGAGGCGTTTAAACATACCCAAGTCAACTGTTTTGGATGTACTGAATAAGTGGAAGACACATGGCGTGCCTGAAGCAGCAAAACGTGCCGGCTGACCAAAGAAAATCAGTGATATAGGACGTCGAAGCCTCAGGAGAGTCGTTACAGCTAATCGACGGAGTACTGCACAAGACCTCAGTGTACAGGTGAGTGAAAATGCTGGAAACTCGGTATATACACGTACCATTCGCAGAGAACTTCGTTCAATTGGTTACCATGGTCGTGCGGCTGCTCATAAGCCATTCATCTCCACTCGGAATGCTACTCGTCGTTTGCATGGTGTAAAGTACATTTATCGTGGACCGTAGATCAATGGAAACGTGTCCTATAGACTGATGAATCCAGATACACGATCCACCAAGTCTGATGTCCGTGTGTGGGTATGGCGCAGCCGGGGGAACACTATTTACCACAGTGTACTGTTCCTACGTTCAAGTTTGAAGCTGGCAGTGTACTCGTGTGAGGGTGTTTTTCGTGGTACGGTCCCGTCCCATTGGTTATCGTGGACAAACCTGTCAACCTGCACGTTTACCTCGATATTCTGGACAATTATGCCCCACCAACTCTGTGGCAATACTATGAAACCGAGCCTTGTTGGTACCAGCAGGATAATGCACCGAGTCTAAAGCAAGGACTGTTACGGCATGGTTTCACGATAATTCCGTATCGTGTGTGAACTGGCCAGCACAGAGAGCTGATCTTAATCCCATGGAGCACCTATAGGATGAATTAGAGCGCCACATAAGAAGTTTGGAACCAAGGCCTACTACTAAGCAACAGTTAGCGGCAGCATTATGTACTGAATGGAAGCGCATACCTATCGCTGTGTTCCAAAACCTTGTCGAAAGCATGTCTTGAAACGTCAGTGCATGCATTAAGGCCAAAGGTAGACCGATACCTTACTAATGTATGTCAATAAATGCTGTGTTGTGTTTCCTTTCTAAGTGTCCGGGGATTTTTCTCAATATAGTGTACCTGCGCCTGATCTATCTATCTCTGAAGGCTGATTCAAAATATCACGAACAATGGTTATAGTATAAGGTAAAGTAATCTCGTGTTTGAACATCAATTTTAATGCGACTAATGTTCAAGTCAAGTATTAGAATATTTATAGATTTTTATTTGTCCAATATATCATCGACATTGTTTTGAAAGAAGAAAACGTTAGTTGACTGATCTTGCCATACTTTTGTTTTTTCACTTCTGTGGTTAACCACCACAGTGAGCAAATATTTGGGCTATAAACAGTCGCCTGTTCCTACTTTTGGGACACTTGTTCCAAGGAAGGGAGAGGGCCAGTGACGTAAGACAAACACACCATCCATGCGTCATCCGGATCTTGAACCCGAGTCCATTTTGGAAGAATCGTCAGGAGCCACTACCTCAGACCACTCGGATCCGGGACTGCCTTTCCACGTAATGCTGCTCACACTAGAACCAGTGTCGTACAGAAGTGAAAATGGACTACAGACGATCAGGAATCCGCCTATTTATTTTTGGGAGCCTTCCATATAAAACTCAAAACTCAGTTACAGGTATAGAGGTTTTAACGCACACGTGTCATTAACGCTGCAGTAAAGGCATGTTGAGTAGCTTGCCATAAAGGTAAACGGTAAACTCCCCCACCGGAAAATTCCCCCACCGGTTAATTCCCCCACCTTTTTCAGTCACGGACCGTGCACAAATGAATTTTACTCAAAATACGACTCAAAAAGGTGGGGGAATTTACCGGTGGTGGAATTTTCCGATGGGGGAGTTTTCCGACCGGTAAATTCTCCCAGCTTTTTCAGTCAGGGACCGTGCACAAATGAATTTCACTCAAAATACGACTCAAAAAGGTGGGGGAATGTTCAGGAAAGGACAATAAGGTGGGATTTTTTAATAACGCTGCATTTTTACTTATGCACTAAATATTTACATAACATGTCAAATTTGTAATATTTTTCTTTTACTTAATTAATTCAGAGGCCCTACACCTCGGCCTTTTTAACAGCTTTTAATACGCAGACTACATATTCATAACGCTTACGTATCAAATCAAGTCAATAGCATTGCGCTTTTACTTAGGCACTAAATATTAATTCATAGGCCCTAGGCCTAGGCCTTTTTTAAACAGTTTTTTTTCTACCGATGTCATATTCATAAAGTTTACATCCCATGTCAGTTTAAGAGTATTGCGCTTTTACTTAGGCGCTGACTAAATATTAATTAATAGGCCCTAGGCCTAGCCCCTTTTACCAGTTCTAACGTTGCCATATTCATAAAGTTTACATACCACGTCAGGTTAATAATATTGCGCTTGTGCTTATGCACCATACATTAATTAATAGGCCGTAGGCCTAAGCTTTTAAATACTTTTTTCTTTGCCTATGTGATGCTCGCAAAGTTTACAAAAAAATCAAGTTAATAGCTTTGCGCTTTTACTTAGGCATTCAATATTAATTACTAGGCCTAAGGCCAATGAATTAATAACTAGTACCTAAGTAAAAGTGCAATATGATTAACTTTAGTTCATACAAAAACGTTATGAATATGACATCGTTAGAATAAAAACTTAAAAAGGCCTCAGCCAAGGGCCAGTGAAACAAAATTTAGTACTTAAGTAAAAGCGGAATATTTATAAACTTGAATTGATATGTAAACGTTATGAATACGGCATTCGTAGAATAAAAACTACTAACAAGGCCTAGGCCTATGGCCTCTGAATTGATATTTAGTTCCTAAGTAAAAGCACAATACTTTTAACCTGACTTGGTACGCAAACTTTGTGAATATGACATCGGCAGAATAAAAACTTTGAAAAAAGCCTAAGGTCTATGAATTAATATTTAGTGCCTAATAAAAAAATAAAAAGCGCAATGTTATTACATTGATTTAATACGTAAACGTTATGAATGTGACATGCGTAGAATAAATACTGTTAAAATGAATTAATATTTTGCGCTTAAGAAAAAGGGCAAAATTATTTCCCTGATTTAACACGTAAACGTTATATGAATATGACAGGGTTAGAATAAAAACTGTTAAAAAGGCCTAGGACTAGGGCCTATGAATTAATATTTAGTGCCTAATAAAATGCGCAATGTTATAACCTTGATTTAATATGTAAACGTTACGAATATGACATCGGTAGAATGAAAACTGTTAAAAAGGCCTAGGCCGATGGCCAATGAATTAATATTTAGTGCCTAAGTAAAAAAAACAATATTATTGCCTTGATTTAATACGTAAACGTTATGAATATGGCATCGCTTGAATAAAAACTGTTAAAAAGGCTTTGGCTTAGGGCCTGTGGAATAATATTTAGTGCCCAAATAAAAGCGCGATTTGATATATAAACGTTGGGAATATTACATCATTAGAATAAAAACTGAGGCATAGTAATTAATATTTAGTGATAAATATTTCTACGCATGAGACATTGTAATTAATATTAATATTTCTACGCATGATGCATAGTAATTAGTATTTAGTGCCTAGGTAATCAAAAGAGAAATATTAATAACTTGACATGAAAACATTCGACCTCATGCAATTAGAGTACATGTGGGAAGAACATGTCTCTTCCGACGGAGGAAAATTTAAAAAACCGGGCAAAAAGATAAACTACAAGATTCAAAGTATATTTTAAAACGCAATTGTCATTTCTCATCAGCAAATAAACTAGGAAACAGAAATATTCTTTTGATGAATATTGATATCTTTACAAATAAAATTCAGCCTGGGATTTTATAAAAACATCCGCAGAGAGTTATTTCCAAATGTCGGAAAACTCCCGAACATCGGAAAACTCCCCCATCGGAAAATTCCCACCTTTTTGAGCCGTATTTTGAGTGAAATTCATTTGTGCACGGTCCGTGACTGAAAAAGGTGGGGGAATTTTCCGGTGGGGAGTTTACAGTGAACCTGCCATAAAATAAGCCGGCGTTTTCATCGACTATAATATGTGGATCAACAACGGCATTATTCGCCTCATTATAAAGTGGGGTTTCGCGAGTCCGATCAGCCTTATTCTTCCCCTAATAAAATCAATGTTAGACGAAACGTAACTTTATCTCTACATCCGCAATTAGTTATCGCGTTATTTTGATGAAAAATTTTGCCAACCGGATAGACCGCTTTGTTATTTCATCAGGATATGAAGCGGAACACACTGTTGTGGACTACAAAATCAATAAGTTATAATGCAACTGACATGTCACTTAATGCAATTACATATTACTTACTCCTAAGCAAGCTTATTGTTTTTGTACATTAGACTCTCCCATTTTTCTGTTACACGCTACTTTAAAATTTCAAGCGCTTCTATTATGTAAAAATGTAATATTTAACACATTTTTAGAACCAGTTAAACCAGATTCCTCTCTAAATATAGGACTGAGTCACTTAAGAGATTAATTGCGCCAAGTAAGACGAATAAGCGCTTAAGCGGCTAAGCGCGTAAAGAAGTGAATTACCGGAAAACGTGTGAGTCCGTATAATAAACGTTCCTATGTACTTCTTTTTTGAGGGTTTAACGACCACCATGAGCAACTGAATGGGATATAAGCAGTCGCTCGTCCATGATATAGGGCCACTGGTTCCAGGGAAGAGAGAGAGCCAATGCCGTAAGACAAACACAACATTCATGCCCTACCGGAATTCGAACCCGGAACCACTTGGACGAACGATCATAAGCCAGAGCTTAGGCCACTGCATTCTGATTTTCCACTAGTCAATGCAGTGTTGTAGCTCATCTGTTATGACCCTTTCAGAAGCTTTGCCGTTCTCTTCTTCACCACCGTAACTGACGCAAAATGGGTTCCCTTGAGGACAGATTTGACTTTAGGCAAGAGAAAGAAAGTTTCTAGGACTCTCCGGGTACTTTGAGTAGTCCTTTTAGAGAAGTGGCGGCTAATTCCACAAAACCTTAATCAACAGTTTCATTAATACTATGGGGAATCGTTGGGAGAGCTGTATGTCTCTTAGAGGCAATCATATACCTTACTGATTGTTCCGGACAACGACAATGTAAACTACATTTTTGCTTTTCCTGTTCCCGTGTGCATATTTCCTGTTTATGATTGAACTGCGAAGTTCTGCAACATGTAAATCTTGTAATATGTCTCATAATAAAGTGCTTGTCAAATTTCATTGCATTGCCTTTCGTCTATCACGATTAATGCAGGATTTTTTAGATTATCCATTAATTTTGCACACTAGTGTATTGTTATAAGGATCTCCTGATGTGCTGTTAACAGCCCCGTTCGGGTTCGATATTTAAGCCTAATTACAGCTCGTTGTGAATGTTGCGGTACGAAACCTGTTCTTCATGACTATCTAATTTTCGTTGTTGGTTTGTCCTGGAATTGTTTTGTTCTTTATATGTTACAGTTTTCACTATCTCTCGTTAGTTATTCCGTTTAGGTAACTTTTTATCCTCTCACACCGGCCATCCCTCGCCCCGAAACTTCTCTCCCAAACTCCTGTTCCCCTGGCGTGACCTCTCTGTCCTTCTTTGTCTTGACCCCTAGCCTGAAGGAAAACTTCCTCGGCTCCATGAGCAATAAACTCATTTAGCCTTCCTCGATGTGCCTTCGGTTCACAATATACTAATCTTTGCAAAGGCCAATAAAACAATAAAAGCACTTAGTCCACGTACTAATTCACATTACCATCCTGACAGATAGCATCTTAAAAACATCACGACCTATTGCTGAATATTTCTTACTTTATTCCTGCAGACGGATTAATTATAAAATCTAAAACCCTTTTAACAGTACTATAAATACTCAAATTAGTATAACTATACTAAAATTCCGAAATTTCTTGGCGTAGAATACAAATAAAACTTTCCAAGCTTTCGCACATCAACCAGATGGCTTTATCAAGGAAGGTAGGCAGCTAACTGCAAACTGGATAATAGAACGTTTCTTTAATTTGAACGCGGTGACCTGACTAGACAATAAATGAATAGCAGTAAGCGTGATATTTCGAAGAAACGAGGTCACGTTAGTTGGGCACGTGGTACTATAGTAGAAAACGCAGCATTATTTGAAGAATTGATTCCAAATACGTGGCAACTCCAGAGAGACGCTATCATTGCAAGCCCCGAAGCTGGTTCTTGAAAAAGCCATCTGGTTGATGTGCGAAAGCTTGGAATATTTTATTTGTATTCTACGCCAAGAAATTTCGGATTTTAAGTATAGTTATACTATTTTGAGTATAATTGGTGTACAGTTCCTACTTATTGAACTACTGTATAAGTACTGTTAAGAGGGTTTGTACTGTTAACAACATTATAAGTACTATGCTTTATAAAAGCATACTGAGATGCCAGATCATTATGTACACCCGTCCTCATCACATAAATAGCGCACTAGAACATATAAAACGTCACGTAAGCTCGGTGTGCGACATAAGTCTTCGCACCGTCAGAAAAAATACTTTTTACTCATGCACCGCTTCTTTCACTTTCTGGTCCATAGCAAATACAGCTTCCTAAGGGACCTTTGAGTGGATCATACACTACAATGCCTCAGGGAACACTTTCTGGGGAATTACAATAGCGTGGGAAGCAATATGTGGACGGGTATTGTCGTGCAACAACAAAACTCCTTCCGACAGTAGTTATCGGCGGTTTCCTCGAATTGTGGGCTTCAACATGTGGCCTAAGGCCTCACTGTAATGAGTACTGTTCACTGCTGAAACCATAGCCTCATAATGTTCCAGTACTGGCGGTTATGGATGCCATCTCCCCAAAGGGGGCAACATTTCTCCAACCGTTGTTGAGTTTTTAACAGAGAGAGGGAGCATCATGGCACACAAGCATACGCCGCTCATGCTTCATACTGGACTCGAACGCGGGACCAGCTGGGAAAACTAGCTAGAAACGAGTTCCTTCGATTAGACAGTCTGTTAGAGGCGCTGTAGGTGTAAAGCTGCCCTTAGAAATAGGAATGTTGCGGTACGAAGCCCTGCATAGGGCCGATCAGACCTACAAAACCAGCAGATAGTATTCATTAAGTCACCCCGCCACCAGCTAAATTTTTGCTTCCCTCGGGGTTTAACGAACATCGTGAGCAACTCTAACTGCTACAATAGTCGCCCATTCCTAATTTAGAATCACTGGTTCCAGGGAAGAGAGAGAGAGAGGGAGAGAGAGATCCAGTGCAGTAAGAACACCCGTGCTTCATCCGAGACACGAACAGAGACCCACTCGGACGAAGTTGGCCTTATTGTTTTAGGAAGGTGGGTGGCAGAGAGAGAGAGAGAGAGAGAAAGATCCAGTGCAGTAAGACCATCCGTGCTTCATCCAACGAACAGGGACCCACTCGGACGAAGTTGGCCCTGTTTTTTGTGGGGGTGGGGGCAAAAAGATAGAGAGAGAGAGAGAGAGAGAGAGAGAGAGAGAGAGATCCAGTGCAGTAAGATTACCCCCCGTGCTTCATCCGAGACACGAACAGGGACCCACTCAGACGAAGTTGGCCCTATTTTTTTAGGAAGGTGCAGAGAGAGAGAGAGAGAGAGAGAGAGATCCAGTGCAGTAAGACCACCCGTGCTTCATGCGAGACACAAACAGAGACCCACACGGACGTAGTTGGCCCTGTTTTTTTTGGGGGGGGAGGGGGGCTCACATAGGTCTACTTGGACATTTTGTCAAAAGCCAACGCTTAGAACACTGCGTATTCCAGGTGGCAACGAATGGATATTTTTAACAACCATTCAGCTGAAATCTGATATGCATTTATCTAACGCATGTCATCACAGCATTTTTTTGTGGTATATCTAACAAGCACTCAGGATATTTGCCTTGGCATGCCATCTACCCATGGGAGAAACCTCTGACGGAGGAACTGTCTATCTGTACCTGTTCGGCAGTGCAGATTCCACTATCAACAAATTTCTTTAAGATTTCGTTTTTGAACGAATATCGGAGCGTAAATGCTTTTACGCAGCTCGATTTTTTATTAAAAGACGTTAAAAAGATAACATCGACATTTCTTTTTAACTTTCTAGTCTCTTTTAGTAAAGAAAAATTGAGTAGTCGAGGAAATAAAAGCATTTCAAAATAACCCTAACTTTCTTTGAAAAAGAAAATTTAAAGAACTTCGTCTGCAGTCGACTGCTAGTGTGATGTCTCCAGAAAAAGTGTCATGGCCAACTGCTTCCCGAGGGTCACGGTGCAGTGGATCTCCAGCGGGTCTTGGGCACCAAATAAGCAATATTTATTATTACATTCTGCTTCTATTCATGCGAACTTGCCTCACAGCCGAGTTGTAAACATGCTTTGTTATTACTTTATTTATTTTTGTATGTGGAAAATTTCGTATTGGCCAATTGCGTTTGCTTTTCTGAGGTCCTGTTCACAACCAGAATACGAAAAAAAAATAAAAATAGACATGACTAGTTCTAAATTAAGAAGGAATAGCTCAGAACTGCGCTCACGGGCTGCTGGCATTGGAAGGTATACCGATGAGGCATTGCATTATGACCACCCCAGGCTAGAGAAATGAGCGCGCTTGGAGACCGAACGGTTGCGCAGGTGAAGTTCGCAGAGCGGTATATATACAACCCGAGAACCGGCTTTCGGTTAGTAGAGTGTTCGTAATCAGAATGGGAAAAGCTGCCGATTTATCGGAGTTTGATAAAGGACAAATTGTGATGACACGGTGCCTCGGAGCTACGATCTCGGAAACGGCGTGGCTTGTGGGTTCTTCACGTGTCGCTGTAGTGAGTACTTATCAAAAGTGGTGCACAGATGGCCAAACGACGAAGCGGCGTCCAGCTGTGTGTCATCCGAAGCTCATTGATGTCAGGGGGGAGCGGAGACTGTCGCGCATTGTTCACAGCGACCATAGGGCCACAGTGCGACAAATCACCAGCAGCTACAACAATGGTGGTCAGGGAAATGTGCCACAGCCCAGAGTTTATCGCAGCTTTCTGCGCATGGGCAGCCAGGTCCCCATGCTCATCGCACGTCATCGCTAACAACGCATGAAATGCGCCCAAGATCATCGATATTGGACCGTGGATGTTTGGAAGAAAGTGGCCTGGTCGGACGAATCCAGATTCCTGGTGCGCAACGTAGACGGCCAAGCGCTAATACTCCGACTACCAACGGAGGCTTTGGCACCTGGATGCGCTGTTGGGCGGAAACAGGGCGGAGGCCGGCGGTGTTATACTGTGGGCGATGTTTTCTTGGGACACTTTAAGCCCCATCATCCCAAAACATAATCCCTGACAGCTGTCAAGTATCTGAACATCGTTGCGGACCAAGTTCACCCATTCATAGCAACTGCGTTCCCTGCTTGTGATAGCCATTACCAACTGGATAATGCGCCATGCCACACTGCCAGAATCGCCAAGGAGTGGTTCAAGGAACATACTGATGACTTTCTGTTAATGCCCTGGCCTCCATATTCACCTGACATGAACCCAATCGAACATTTGTGGTTCGACTTGGAAAAGCGGGTTCGCGCTAAATCACCACCACCCCGAAATGTACGTGAACTGGAGGACCTGCCGTTGACATTGTGGTACCTGATACCCCAGGATACCTATCGCCACCTCATCAAATCGATGCCTCGCCAAGTGGCCGCTGTTTTGCGGGCCAAAGTGGTATTAAAGCTTATTTGGTAGGTGGTCATAATACAATGGTTCATCGGTGTATATGAAGCTTAGAACAATTGTTGGTATTGATATCAGGATATCAACACACATTTATAAATTCATGAACGAAAGAGAAGAGCTTGAGAGCCGTCCCGATAGCGTAAGGTCTAAGCGATGGTTCTGATAATTCGTCCGAGATGGGTCCGGGTTCGAATCCCAGTGAGGTATGGATGTTGCATGTGTTTGTGTTACGATACTGGCTCTCTCTCCCTCCCCTGGAACCAGTGGCCGTAAATTAGGGACGGGCGACTACTTATAGCGCACTGAGTTGCTCACGGTGGTCGTTAAACCTCGATTAAAAAAAAAACGAAAAAAACCCCTACAACCTTGAGTTGGGTATGTATGTAATGGGAACTTTCCAGTGAAACATTTACGTGTTGTGACATACTACATAGGTGAAGCACATCTCACGAAAGTAAAGTTACATCAATAATATCCGTCGGTGTAGCTTAATTGGGAAAGCATTCGGTTCCGGAGCGGAAGGATGCGGCTTTGATCTGTTAACCGGCAAATTTGTGTTTTCACACGGTAAGTATTGAGGTTTTAATGTTATGCGAACCAAATCCGTTCTATTGAAGGACTGCTGATCTTCTTCAGTAAGACGGTTACGTAGATCCTTTTCGCAGAGGAAAACAACCACAAAAACAAACGGAAATCATAAGTGTACAGCGCACTTGATTTGCGTTTCCCGCCCTTCACTTGTAAATCCTTACATCTAAATAAAATCGGGTTGATTACTGAAGTTTATAATCAGAACTTTATTCAGCGAAATGAGTTACACCAGAATCTCTTCAAACCGGAATCAACGCTCCAGCGCCAATGGTTGCATTGTGTTTGTGAGTCATTCCCATATTTTGGCCTTAACCCCTTTAGTCAACGACAGGAAATATTTACAGGCTTTTATCTCTAAAATGAAGCTTGACGTTTCAGTGTCGTCTCTCTCGCGTTCATTCTTCATTCTTGCGAATTTTTCGAAACTGAAATATGAATGGGGTGCGAAAGTTCCTTTTCACTGGGCGGCGAACTTTGCATGACTAATGAGGCCACTTTGCGGTAAATTGATTGTTTTTCCTGCGTCATGATGTATAGGATGTGGCTGACTCCATTTGTAAAAGTTTCGAATACTTTAAAATGCATGAATGCGCGCGCTTGGGTGGCAACACTTTTTCCGAATCCTGGTTCAGCCAATTTCATATTTTTTTTGCTCTTCACATGTGGTTTGAGTGATTAGATGTTTAGATTAAGCTGCTTTGGAGACACAGATTTGCGGCCATTGTTGAGCTGTTTTCTAGATTACCGTGAAATGGGATAGAGCGTTATTCTTCTTCTTCTTCGTCTGCCCTCGGGAATTTCTTTAGATGGTCAAGGTTAGTTGACTTTCACTAAGAGCGCGGTTCATTGTGACGTCAGAGCCGACTTCAGAGGTAAAATTCAAGCGGAACTGAATGCCAATAAATTTCCAAATGCGGGTACAACGCACGCCGAAAGCTGCAAATGAATTCTTTCACTAGGCACTTCTTCTTTTTCCTTAAAATAACGGGAATTTTTGCGTCCTAAAAGTAGCAGATTACAAAGTAGAATTTTTGCGTGTTAAAAGTAGCTAGCTGACATTTCCGGAGATTTTTCTTTATTTTCCTTACTATGAGAAAAAAAGCAATAAGAGCGTATGCGTGTTAATAGAACACCCAGAGGAAACCTAAAAATTCTCTTCGGTGGCCGAGTGGTCATAAACGCTGGTTTCTGGCTAGCAGTACGAGCCGGGCCGGAGCCAGAACCCCACAATGTTGGTTCTCCCCCTTCCCTGGGCCCAGTGACCCCAAATTAGGGACGCTCGACAGTCTATGGTTCCAAGAACTGTGCGCGGTAGTAATTGAATCCTTAAGCAAAATAGAAAAAAAAAGAAACCTAAAACTTTTTTTTTGATTGGAGGTTTAACGACCACCATGAGCAACTCAATGGGCTATAAGCAGTCGCCCGTCCCTAATTTAGGGTCACTGGTTCCAGGGAAGGGAGAGAACCAGTGCCGTAAGACAAACACAACACCCATGCCTCACCGGGATTCGAACCCGAACCCCTTTTGGACGAATGATCAGAGGCCATCGCTTAGACCACTGCGCCACCGGGGCGACCCTAAAACTTTTGAAGTAAATGGTAACTGAAAACAAAAATGCTAAAATAAAAAAATATCGATCTAAACAAAATTTTTGCAGACCACTCAATACATTGCCACCACAGTTTTCAAAATGTAAAAATGAAAATTATAACTATATGAAGACAGGTTTTTGGCTTAACGGAATTTTCTTTCTAAAGATATAAACGTATTACTCTGACTTTCAACAGGAAACGTCTATACAACTTCGAATGGCCGGTGGCACAGAGGTCTAAGCGCTGGATTATGGCAATTTGTCCGAGGAAGGGTCTGGGTTCGAATCCCGGTGAGGCATGGATGTTGTGTTTGTCTTACGGCACTGACTCTCTCCCTTTCCTGGAGTCTGTGGCCCTGAATTAGGGACGGGTGACTGCTTATAGCCCATTGAGTTGCTCACGGGGTCATTTAACCTGAAATAAAAAAAAAAAAAACTTCAAAGGTAATGAAAAATGTTGACAAATGTTTTCACATAATCCAACGTGATGAGAGAGTAAAACACGGCGATGTACATTTTAATTTTCACAAGTTCTTCCGTGAACTCATTCGTGCCGCCCCGGTGGCGCAGGCCTCTGATCATTCGTCCGTAAGGGGTCCGGGTTCGAATCCCGGTCAGGCATGGATGTTGTGTTTGTCTTACGGCACTGGCTCTCTCCCTTCCCTGGAACCAGTGACCCTAAATTAGGGACGGGCGACTGCTTATAGCCCATTGAGTTGCTCACGGTGGTCGTTAAACCTCCAATCAAAAAAAAAAAAAAAAAAAAAGAACTCATTCGCCATCGTTGCTTATGTACTGGAGCTGGAATCGAATCCGCATCGCCCGATTTGCTTATATGCATATTATTTTCATGCTTCAGTTTCACCTTAAATTTCCATGAGTGAAATTCTTGATTCTTAATTTCTGACTCTCATTTGTTTTTAAATTACCCTTTAAAGTTTCCACGAACTGCGAACATTTAAAAATTTCAAATCTCACTATTGAATTCGAAGGGTTCTTACAAAAGCGTTGGGTACTTTTAACGTATGTTTTGTATTGCAGATGATATCCTGGTCTCGCTTAATAATACTTATTAATTATTTCATCACAATTTTAAGATTTCACTTCGGACTTTTGTTTTGCACATTGGAAAAAAAAATTAAAAAAAAAAATTAGGACCTCGGTTTTCAGTGTAATAGAATTTGCGGAAGCAGCTCTGGTGCCCGAGTAGTCTGAGACGCTGGCTTCTGACCATTCGGCCAAGACGTGAGTCCGGGTTTGAGTCCCGTTTGAGGCGTAGGTGGAGTACTTGTCTGACGGCGTTGGCTCTGTTCCTTACGTGGAACCAGTAGCCCCAAATTAAAGACAGGCAACTGATTATTACCCTACGAGTTGCTCGCGGTAGACATAAGAATAAAGAAAAGAAAGAAACCCGGAAATCTGCAAAAATTCCATAAGAAGGGGTATAATGAATTCAATTATTCTTCTAATGGTTGTTGTGTTGTTAATTATAACATGAATAATCTTTCCTGCTAGTAGTGTAGTAATAATAATGAACAAGCTTATAACTGGTAGTAATGTTGTAGTAGTAATTAAGATGAATAAAGTCTTATGCTGGTTGTTAATAACAACACTTAATGGAATAAACCTAACAGCCAGACAGAGGTCTGACAAAACTATGAACTGAGAAAAACGTACTTACTAAAACAACTTTTTATTAGGGAAACTCCTGATATGATCCAACATACACTTCACCGGACACACAGCTACTCAATAAAACGTAGCTCCTTGCACATGAACGAAGCTCTACTCACATAACCAAAGCTCTCCCTACGCACATCAACAAAAAGCTCTCTACGCACATAAACAAAAAGCTCCCCCTGGTATCGTTGAACGCGCCTATTTATACTGGCTACCACCACGTCATGACTTACACTCATTGCCAGATCTCATTCAGCGGGAGAAATAACATCTCGTTCAGTAAGAAGATAATTTACATAGGAAAATAAAATAACCAGAGATAGTAAAATCAAAAGGAAAGTGAATCTAGAGTATACGTTACAGGGGTTTTAAATAATTAAAACTTTAGAGCTGAAATAAGTTATCCTTCTCTTTGCAAATGCACTGAACTAAAATCTACCTTTACTGACAGCTCTATTCACGTGATGAAGGCCATGGAAGATATGTGAAACTGCCAGTACTGAAAAAATACGAGTATTCTAGCCTACCCACATACTAGTAGGGAACAGAATCCCCCTTTTTTATCTACTCCTGAAAAAACAGCTAGGGTAGCTTAACAGAATTCCGGGGATCGAAGTGCTGTTCACTTTATTCAAAGCCCTGTAAAAGAAAGTATTTGGAACTGTCGTCAAAGTATTTACTGTTGAGGATTTTATTACATCTAACAGATCACGTTGTCAGGATGCAAAACAAGGTGTTTTAGTTAAGTTTTTAACTTCCCGAACTATAATCGACGCTGTCTTCCTTTAATTCTTCAGATACAATTTGTATCTGTTGCTTTTTATAGCAGTAAATAATTGTATTTCTTGACCTTTATATAATACTAGCTTTACAACCCGGCTTTTCCCTGGATTTAGCCTTATTAATTTCATATTCCTTTATATGTCAGTGAAAAAAATCGGGGAAAAATTGATGCTTGCAAGAAAGTAAAAGGCTGATTTCACAAATTCGGTCATTACAAATTATTTATTCATAGTGTGATTATTTCAGCACTTGGCCGTACACAACATTTTTGGTTTCTTCTTCATCGGCGACAATATATAATTTTGTTGGATCCTTTGCTCTTGACATTCCAACATACAGCTGTAGAATCAAACGAACCAAAAGCGTTACGAATTATTTAACACGCGTCCAGGAGACACAGCATTGGAATACTGACAACAAAATTCGTTAACAATTTGTTATCGACGATCAAGTGCATCACGTGTTTTTAGTCTCAGACGTCTTTGAGGGTCGAATCTCTGGGATAAAAAATGTTAATAACGATTCCTTGCGAATATTTTATGAAACTGGCTGAAATTTTAATGAACGCCATAAATCGTTAATAGGAACATGATCTCCAAATTTCGCCTGAATCGGTACATAACGTTTTGAATTAGCCGTCAAAATTTTATTAACCGTTTCTGCGTATATATTTCTGTTTACCGATGAATTAAAAATTCCATGCCTATTTTAAAAGTTTTGACCGGATTCCGGTGAAATTTTGAGGGACTCCTCTTATTACCAATTCATGGTGTTGACAAAAAGTTCAGCCCGTTTCTTTAAGATTTCGCAAAGTTCGTTTTTGCATTTTTTTATGCACAGTTCTCAAAGAACAGAAACACTTCTGCATGAATACAATCACGTGCTTTCAGATTTGGAACAGATAACGATGACGTAGCAAACGACGCTGACTTTATTGATTAGCTTATTAATTAATTCATAACTCGCGAAAGGAATAACTTAGAAATCTTAAAATAGTTTCGTTGACCTAGAAATTCTAGTATTAATAAGCTATGCAAATTCCACGATGCACAGTTCGGCGTTCGATAGTTTTTGCTGCTTCAGACCAACAGACGTTTTGTGTTTTATATATAAGATTAATGGACTCTATTTCCCAGGGTGAGTCAAAATTTCGTTTCGTTTTGAGTTACACATAATGTTGGGCCACTACTCCTGTGAGAAACCTGCGCCATCATTAACTGAGTACCTCGATGACGTGAAACACACGAAGCTTGTGACATGCATTTGACTCGGAGCCACACATCCTTATTAGGTGAGCAGAGGATGCAAGTCGATAAAGGTGTTGTTCGGGTACTCATTCGCAATTACTGGGGGGGGAGTTAAATGCGGCAACAGTGAGAGAAATGTGTGCAGTTGAAGACGAGGAAACAATGGACAGCAGCACGACAAGAAAATGGTTCCGGCGTTCAAATGCTGAGAACACCAGTCTGGAAGACAAGCCAGGTCATGACCTCTGACGACCATCAACACTGACACCCTGGTCGAAGCTGTGACAGCGAGCCCCGGTACTGGTACACGGCAACTGGAAGCTGAGGTGAGGTCTTCCTAAGCCACCATCGTTTGTCACTTGCACCAGCTAGGTTTCTACTCCAGCCGCCATCAATTGTTTCCCATAAAGTGACACGCCACTAAACGGAACAACTTGTCACTCTCTGTTGCAAATTGCTGTCAAATCCACAGGTCGATAGGTTTTGGCGTCGTATCTTCACAGGTGATGAAAACTAGATGTTTTAACGTTATTCCACCACTAGGAATCAGTGCCTGACGCCACGCCAGGAAGCACAGCCTGTGAAGCAAAGATTGTGATTCGAGAGGAAGGTCATGCAGCGCATTTGGCGGAATAGCGAGGCTCCTGTGCACTGGAAACTCGTGTCAGATGGTCACGTTGGGAAGCAAACCTCTATACCGAATAACTGCAGCAGGTCCATGATGCTCTGCACCAACACCACCAAGTGCTTGCCAATAGGAAGCGGGTTTTGTTGCAAGTGGATAATGCCCCAAGTCACACATCCAGAGTGATCCGTCCGCCCCAGTGGCGCAGTGTTTTAAGTGCTCGCTTCTGACCATTCCTCCGAAATGGTTTGAATCCCAGTGAAGCATGGATATTGTGTTGGTCTTACGGCGCTGGATCTCTCCCTTCCCTGGAGCTAGTGACTCTAAATTAAGGACAAGAGACTGCTTGTATCCCATCAAATTGCTCCCGGGGGTCGTTAAACCTAAAAAAAGAGAAGTCCGCCGAAAACTACAGGAATTGGAAAGAGTTGAGGTCCTACTCCATCCTACATACAGTCCGGAACTTGCGCAATCCGACTACCGCCCGTTTTGCTCCACGGCTCATTTCTCACAAGGACGCCACTTCGATAGTGGACGTGGAATCTGGCATCAGATAGTTTCTGTCCTCGAAACCTGCGGAGTGAAGGCCCCGTGGGATCGTAGCTCTGGTGGAAGTTTGGTAAAGGTGTATAGAAATTAAAAACGGCCTGTACTTTTGCAGAATGCGGTGAACGAGTATTACTTTCTTGCATCATTAATTTTTTTTTTGCTGCAAACGGGACGAACTTTTGTCTTACCCAGGTAAATGATAAATACAGTTGTAGCTGTAAAACTAAAGAGAAAATAAATTGACAAACAGGAAGTCGGCCGTTACTAATTTTTCAGCCAGTGTTCCGAGGGAAGGGCGAGTATACCTGTTCCAAAAGGACAGACACAACATCCATGCCTTTCTCATGATTCGAACCAAGAAAGAAATCAGAAACCCACGTTTTCGACCAGTTGATCAATGGAAGCGATATATCTATGGCATATGTCAAGGTGATCTTCCTAGCTTTCGTTGTTAACTTATTTTTTTTTCTTTTTTGTGTGAAGCAAACATGGTAAGCAGCCGCCTCGCACATTTCAAATATTTATACATTTAGATGTATTAAGAATGCAAGCATAATTTTCCAATTTGTGACGTTAATTTTAGAGATGAAGTGATTCATCGATGACAGCCCCCATGAACTCTTACGTATTGGTCCAAAGTGTCCGAAATCATATAAGTAATGCAGTGGTTGCTAGGATATGGCACAAAGGACACATTACAAACAGAAAATTTTACCTCGGCTATTCATTTATCGGCTTTAAATACTATATTTTGGGCAGATTGGAACTTTGTTAGATTTTATTCACTCACAAAGGTATGCCGCAACGAAGGTGGTTTATTTCCGCCCCAGTAGCGCAATGGTCTAAGCAAAGGCTTCTGACCAGTCGTCCGAGATGGGTCCGGGTTCGAATCCCGGTGAGGAATGGATGTTGAGTTTGTCCTACGGGCACTGGCTCTATCCCTTCCCTGGACCCAGTGAACCTAAATTAGAGACGGGCGACTTCTTACATCCCACCAGATCAGCTGTTTCTGTCCTCTCTCTGAAATGGTGGGAGTTTGCGCTGTGAGAGTTCGGGAAAGTGACGTCACTTCCTGTGGCTTAAGCAGTTTTGCTTAGCGCATGCAAACCAAGGATGGAAAGAAGGAATATTTCGAACTTCTTATTTCTTATCAGTAGGCTTTTGGTTATATTTTAAACATGGTTACTTGCACATGGGCAGTATGCATGGTTACGTGCACATGGGCAGTAAGTAACCACGCGCACTATGCACTTCCGCTCAAAAAATAATAAAAATAATTATTTTGTTCAATTTTTTTAAGAAATACCAACACATATTTTCCTGTTTTTTCTGGAATTTTTTTATTATGGGAATGAATATTTCAGCCTCAATTTTTTCATGCCTGTATAGGTAGAGTAAGGGTCTGAAAAACACGTTCAAAATCGCGATTTCCCCATAGAGATATACAGGAGATTCTTAGGTTGGGCGCATTGGCGTAGTCAGCTGATAAAAAGTGGCGTCACGACAGAAGCACAGGGAGAGGGGCTGTTGCCAGCTCCTCTTACTTCTAATCTCCTTGCCCCCCCCTCGCCAAAGTGCTTTATTGTTGTACGCTTGCCCTGTAGTAAATCGTACAAATAGTTAAAATTACTATATGTGCGACTGAGTGACTACATTCTTCAGAAGGCAAAGGTTAAGTTCTGAGACCCTCAGGAAATATCTCATCTGAGATGTAAACCTGGGTCACATGTTATTCAGCTGCCTCCCCATGCAAATTACGGAAAGAAGTCAACCTGGAGCAGGCAAGAACTCTCGTTTAAAACGCATAATACGTAGGCTGATCAGTAACTTACGATGAACTGTTGCGGCGGATTGAGGATATGTAAATCAGTTTCTCCCAACATCATTACACTTTCCTAACTAGTGTGCGTTGTTCGGCACAGGAGTTGGAATAAAAAGACTACGTTCTGGAGAACAGGCTCAAGTGAAGACGACGACCCGCGTAGAATCATGGTCACGTTCGGAGGTAAGCGCGGTGGTTTGGTTTCTCTGGAGGCGGAAGTCCAACTACAAGAAGTTTATGGCTCTTAAGTCATGAGCCTTCGGAGTGGATCAGGCTGGTGTTCAGAACTCATAATGCTTTGGCAGATGAGAAACGCAGTAGTAGGCCTTCAGTATCAAAAGAAGACAACAACGGGACATGTGGTGTAACGGCTGTGGTATAAGAAGACAGGAGGATGAATTTGCGTTATATTGCTGCAAATGTTTCTTTAAGTACGGCGCGTCACATAGTTCACGATGTGCTGGGGGTACCGAAATGTTTCAGCGGGATGGCTGCCCACACAACTGATGGCAGAACAGGAAGTGTTGCGAACGGGACTGAGCCCCTCACACCTATAACGCTACGCGAAAGAAAGCCACGGACTATTTAACTGGATTTTCACCAGTGATAAAACGAGAGTGTATCATTTCACTCTGATGTCAAAGGCAGCCGCAATGGAGTGAAAGCATACATACTCTGTGAGAAAGAAGTTCAAGATGTGAGATCCGCTGGGAAGGTGATGTTAACAGCATTTCAGGGTGATCAAGACATTTTCCTTTTGGATTTCTTGATATCACGGGTCAACTATTTCTACAGGCCAATATTGCATCACTTTGCGACGTGTGAAACAAGCAACCCATAGACAGCGCCCTGGAATGCTTACAAGCAGGATGATCTTTTTGCATCACAATAAACGCCCACATATTGCAAGTGTTGCAACGCACCTTATAGAAAGATCTTCGGTTGGTCCTATCTCCCTCATTCGAACAGTCGGATCTTGCACTCTCGAACTTCTACCTGTTTTGCCCTGTCAAAAAAGCACCTTAAAGAAAACATTTCAGCAATGAATCCGAAGTAGTAACTGAGGTTAAACTTCGGATGTAGGCACTTGAGCGTGAATTGTTCGCGCACGGTTTCCAAAAGATAACGCATCGGCGGAACAGGTTCCTAAACCGATTCGATGATTGTGTGGAAAATTAGGATTCATATTCTATCTTAACTGTCCTAACTGATTTGCATGTCTATAATATAGTCTTTGTATTGGGCGTCAGAAGTTCCTAATTGATGTGACATACACTGTATCATCTTGGTGTTTTATGTTTATTTCGGAGTCTATCGACCACCACGAGCAACTATATGGGCTATAAGTTGTCAATCTCTCTAATTTGGGGCTACTGGTTCCAGGGAAGAGATAGATCCGGCGCCATTGGACAAACATACAAGCCATGCTTCACTCGGGACTCGAACCCTGGCCCAATTTAGGATGATTAGTAAGAAGCTAGCACCTCAGACCACTCTGCGGCAGTGGTGGCCAACCAACTGTTAAGCAAATTATGTTATCTGAGAGCGAAAATGAAACACATACACCACTCTGCATAAAAATGCTGAATATTTAGAATACATGAATTCGAAAGCAAAAAAAAAAAAAAAAAAATAAAAGTCAGCTGCTTCATAAAGCTGGAAAGCCAACTGATGATTTTTAATCGATTTTAAAAATTTGGAACTGAAGCTGCCAATGAAACTGGCCTCAGGCGTGTTTTTTTTTTCCAGTGGCATAGCTTATGTCATAGAATAGGTGTGCCCCACCCCTTTAACAAACAGGGACCTCGATCGGGATCCCTGAAAATATTTTGGTTACCATTCCTTGAAATTTTAAAGAACTGCTTTCTTTTACTACTGCGTAACAGTTCAAACTACATTCAGGAGGGAAATCGGATTTACTCAATGCACGCTTCTAAACGATTTTGGTTTTCTATTTTCGTTGCACAGGACAGGTTGAACAGGATATATTTGTTTCTTCTTAAACCAGAGGGAGCAAGAGGAGAATGTTATCGATACACTTGCTCTTAATTAGAGTTTTGAGCGCCTTCCCAACGAACTGAGACGCCGCGCCAACGCTAGTTGCTTCTTAATTGTGAAGGAGTAAAGATCTTCTATTGGTTTCCAGAACCAAAAGTTCAGTTATGATGTTAAGTATCTAAATTTGTCTTCAGCAACCAAACTCTTTCACTTAACCATTAGCCTTTGCACTTTTTATTGGCGTGACTTTTCCCCACTGCTAAACGTTTTTTTTTATTTTTACAATATATATATATATATATATATATATATATGTATATATACTGTAGCCTATATATAGCAAGACAGACCGTTGTGGAGGAAACTTGGGGAGACCTTCGTCCAGCAGTGGATTGATAATGGTTGACAATGATGATGATGATGATGATATATAGTATATGAATGAAGTGCCAAACAGAAATTCCTTTCAAACTATTGACATTCCGTAATGAGACATACTAATTGAGAACTTAATGAAAATGAACATAAGAACTGAAAAAACAGAAAGAACGTTAAGCTAAGAATAAAGTTTGGTAATACAAAAACTCTGAATATGAACACAAGTAACAATGGAAGTGCGTTGACCTATCCCAAAAGGCCGATGTGCACTGTTATCATCAAGGGGATACTAGTGCACATCAGCCTTTTAGAATAGGTCAACGCACTTCCATTGTTACTTGTGTTCATATTCAGAGTTTTTGTATTACCAAACTTTATTCTTAGCTTAACGTTCTTTCTGTTTTTTCAGTTCTTATGTTCATTAAGTTCTCAATTAGTATGTCTCATTACGGAATGTCAATAGTTTGGAAGGAATTTCTATTCGGCACTTCATTCATGTACTATATATAATTAAATTGCTATTATGTCAAGCTGCATTGCGCGGAGAAGAGTAAGAGGGGCTAAAAGAAGAGTAAGAGGGGCTAAAAGAAGAGTAAGAGGGGCTAAAAGAAGAGTAAGAGGGGCTAAAGAAGAGTAGGAGGGGCTTAGCGCGCCTTAGCAGAGCTAAAAGGAGTAGGATCACTGGGTAGGCACGCAGATATTCTGTAGAATGAAGCAGTTTTGCATCTGAAAGCTGACTAATCTCACCACTCCAATGCGTTTTCTCTTCGCTGCTTTTACCCAAATGAGAACGCTCAAAGTAGCTCATGCCATGTGTGAACCAGGAATTAAACTGACGCCAATGAATTACCTAACGAAAAAGAGGAAGGGAAGCATATGAAATTTGATATTGCAAAGAAACTCCAATATATTCATTATTTAAAAAAAGTCTATGAAAACTTAAATTTACCATAATTTTTTATGTAAAGTTAACAGTTCTTTAATAATAAAAAATTCTTTTAACTTCCAGGTTCCGTTATTTCCATTGGGTCAGCAGGAAGGCGAAGTTCCAAAAATGGAAGACCTATTTTGGCGATGGCAAATTCTCCCAGTAAGTAAACTTTCGAAGATAAATAAAGAGTACGAAATTAGAGAAAGATAATGCTACTCTCCCAGCAAGACGACATCTGAAGTGAAAGAAAAATAATAAATTGAAAGTGAAGATCTACATAAATAACAACACATCTACTGAATAATTCCATGCAATTAAAAGTTAGATGCAAGGTGAAAGGAAGAAATAATAATTTAAATCTTCTAGTTAGGAAATTACTTAATAAGAATGTACAGATTGAAAAGTAGAAATTAATACAAATACGACAGTAATTGGATCTCTGAAACAGAGAAACACAAAATGAAAATCCAGAACATTCTCTATCATAGCCCGATCTTCATCCAGAATAGATCTCCTGCATTTTTAATCTTCATACGCTTTTCTTCGTCACTTCCTGAGAGCACATGCCAGTGTAGCATAGTGGATAGCACTCGGAGCTCCGGAGCCGAGAGTTGTGGATTCGAATTCCGCCCCTGGCATGAAAATGACGGAGAAATTTACTTCGTCATACTGGATATTAGCACCTTCCTTTTATATTCAGACCTTTTTTCATTGTTTCCTAGATATCAACATCTTCATTTTTATGGTCTTGT
Organism: Macrothele yani; assembly: GCA_039090855.1. Classification (NCBI taxonomy): domain Eukaryota; kingdom Metazoa; phylum Arthropoda; class Arachnida; order Araneae; family Macrothelidae; genus Macrothele; species Macrothele yani. The sequence continues at coordinate 109,780,564 of CM077007.1, forward strand.
CTTTATCACTTCCTGAATATCAGCATCTTCATCTTGTACTCTTTTTTTACATAGCTTCCTGGATGGTCCTGGATATTTCAAACAAGTTATGATACAAATTTTGAAGATGACAATCGGATTTTTGGTGTAAATGTGACAAGGATGGTAAGTCAGATAATATCCGAAAACTTGAAAATTTCATCGTCCTGGAGCGGTACTCGAACCCGCGTCTCCCAGATACCGCCCGGGTATGCTAACCACTACACCACCCAGAACGACCAAGTCTCAACTTGAGAGTCTTACATTATTAGCTAATGGTTCACAAAATTTGGTGATGGGGTCTTATACCTGTACGGCTCTTATAAGGAATTTGTTTATTAAATATAAGTTTTTTTCAGGTGCTGCTCATAGTTCGATTTCCAACTTCAGTACTGAAGTAAACGTATTCTGTCTCTGTTTAACCCAAATGTTTAATACTCTGTGTCTGTTTAGCACATTTTTAATCCTTTGTGTACAGTTTTTCAGCTGGAGGCAGAATATTTACTTCTCCGTTTTACAAAATTCGATTAAACACGTGAGCAAATGCAAAAAACATTTTAACTTCGTTTACTGATTACAGGAAAAGGATCCAATTTAGTTTTGTTAACTTCTAACAAAATAAGATATCTTCATCTGGCGAAGGAAATTGGTGCTTTCAAATTTTTTCCAAGATTATAATAGTGCTTATCTATTTATAGTTATAATTTGATAACTTGTGTGATTCATATTATCTATTTTAACTTTCTCATTTTGTTTGCTGTCTCTTACATGAAGTTTAGTTAGCTCTTTTCATACTTTTTGAACTGTAACGTCTCATATGAACCCTTAAGTTTGTATGTTCTTTATGACAACACTGGCAGTCAGTTAGAAGTCAAACAATGAATTAAAAACAAGACCGGTCCAAGAGGTGTTAGGGTGACGTGAATCCATCTGTTCAACTTTGTCGAACCCAACAAAGTTCCTCAGTTGGTCAACGACCAACGTGAGCAACTCGATGGGATGTAAGCAGTCTCCCGACTCTAATTAGGGCCACTTGAAAGGAGAGAGACAGCCAGTGCAGTAAGACAAACACAACATCCATGTCTGAACTGGATTTGAACACTGACCTATCTCGGACGAATGATCGGAAGCCATTGCTTAAACCACTGCGCAACCGAGGCGTCATTTATCAACTTCAATGCAATGTCTTTGTTATTTATTTTACAAGAGTTAAACTTAACGTTGTTGTGTTATTAAAAGTCTAATCGTTAATGGTCTGCTACAGTGCTTCAAGCTGTTATTTAATAAATCAACGTGTTACTGAAATAGGGTTCTTCCAGCTTGTTGGTATGTACAGTAGTCTTCCCGACGCAAATAAACCATTACTTGAACAATGCACTTGCAAGCTTTAAGAACCTTCGCAATTAGTTACAATCTCACATATGTTAATGCCGCTTAAAAAAATTCCTAGTTAAGGTTTGGAACCCTACTAACAAAAATTGCTGGTGTTGCACAGCATGTGGTATTAGATGATCACGAGTCCTCTTTATACAGTAAGGAGAGCGTTGGTTTGATGGATCACAGAGCTGTCAGTGCTCGTACAGGCAAAATCAAAGGACCTTATCAAATACCTCTACAGATGCTAGCACCGGTTAACTCATGGTAAAAGAAGATGAGAATCGTTGTCGTACATGCCCCCCGTCTCTCTCCATTTAAGTTTTATTTATTTGTCCAAGGCTTTGACAACCACCATGAGCATCAAAGTTCGTCGACCATCTTTAATTTAGAGTCACCAGCTCCAAGGAAAGGACAGATCAAACATCCGTATCTCCATCGAGGACTCGAATCCGGGCCCATCTTGGACGATTAGCCAGAAGCTCTTGCATCTGACGATTCAGCGACTGAGACAGCGGCCTACCGATGCAATACCATGCGTTATGCATCTGTTGACAGGACTGACAACCGGTGATTGAAATTGTCATGGAAAACAGCAAACCTTGTCTTCCTGTAACAGGAAGCGATCCTTACTGAACACATGCAAGTGTGCATTATCATTCGTACGAAAGAATCTTCCCATGAGAAGAAAGCTTACACTCACTTGCCACAACACAATGACCAAATACTTAACAGTGTGTTGGATCGCCTTCCGCCGCAAAAATCTCTTGCACTCTGCATTGCATCCACTCTACAAGGCCTTGGAAGTTCCCGTCAGGAATTCTATACTAACTGGAAGGAATGGCGTCCCGATGCTCGGCGAGGGAACGAGGCACTGGAGTGGACTGGAGAATTCAATATTTTATTGCATCTTGTAAATGTTCGATGAGATTCAAGTTCAGAAATTTGGCTGACATAGGGAGCACACGAAAATGTTGGACATGACTTTGGACACATTCATGAATAATATGGTCTTAGTGACACGGAGCGTTGCTTGGTGAAATAGTCCAGGGCCAACTGGTCACAAGGTCACCACGTACGACAACACCTAGTCCTAAACAGTGCCTAGCCGTTACTGTGGTATAGTGGTCTGAGGCTCTGGCTTCTGACCATTCGACTCAGATGGGCCTGGTTCAAGTCCCAGATGATGCATGGGTGGCGTGTTTGTCTGACGACAATGGCGCTGTTCCTTCTGTAGAAGCAATGGCCACAACTTAGTTACCGGCAACTGCTGATAGCGCTATGAGTTGCTCATGGTGGTCGTTAAACCGTGAAACAAAATAACAATAACAAAAGCCTATGTAAGATCTGACGGTGAGGGTATGTGTGTGTGTGTGTGCAGCGTAGATGAAGGAACTGAATGGCATCCATGAGAATAATCCGTATACCATGATACCCCAGCAGTAGACGTATTTCGGTCCAACCATGCAGTCTGGTTGTACCTGTTATCCGGCGCAGCGACGAGTACGGACACGCACACAGTTGTATCAGAATAATACGACCAACGCCGGATTCATAGTGCACCCGCCCAGTCGCGTCACAAAGTGCACGTGACAAGGTCGACCACACAGAGATATAAGCAGCCGACCAGGACAAATGAGCCACACAGTGCGCAACGTGAGCACAATGGGTAGAGGTAAAGATTTGACGTACTTTCAGAAAGGAATAATGATCGCCTACCGCGACAAGGATGGAAGCATCTCAGAAACAGCAGACTTCGTGGGCTGTTCTCGACACGCACACAGTTGTATCAGAATAGTCCCATCTGAGTCGAATGGTCAGAAGCCAGAGCCTCAGACACAGTTGTATCAGAACGTGCACTTTGTGACGCGACCGAGTTCTTCCAGACGTCATAACTGGGGAGTCCCAAAGGCCATACACCCCAGAGGAAAACGTCGCCTCCGTCTGCTGGTAAAGGGCAATCGACGGGCAACAGTGCAGCAATTGACCACGCAAATGAACGCTGGGGCACCCAGGTACGTGTCCCCGACAACAGTAGAGCGAACCCAGTTACGCATGGGTCTCTGGAGTCGACGCTGCGTCAAGGCGCCCATGTTAGCCCAGGTCCATCGACAACGAGACAACGAGCCTGAAGTTCGCATGGGACTACCGTCATTGGACAGTGGAAGAGTGGAAAAAAGTTGCCTTCTCCAACGAATCGAGGTTTCTACTCTACAGAAGTAACGAGCGGTGACGGATATGACGTCATGCACACGAGAACCAACACCTGGACACGCTTGTCGGTCAAGCACAAGCCGGCGGTGACAGTGTGCATGTCTGGGGGATGTTTTCCTGGTATGACGTGAGAAAGTTGTTGCCACTGGATGGGTCTCTGGACGCGAATGGCTATCTTTCCATTCTTGCTGACCACATGCATCCTTTCATGTTGGACGTTTACCCTGGTGGTGATGGTGTCTACCAACAGGACAATGCGCCGTACCATGTCGTTAAGGAGGTGGGTGATTGGTTTCAGGAATACGACAACGATGTCTCCGTTCTTCCTTGGAGGGCGAAATCGCCTGACTTCAATCCCACAGAGCACTTGTGGGAGTATTTGAATCGACAAGTTCGACGTGCCGACCTACAACCACGTCATCTCCGGGACCTCCGTGCTCTGCTACTGACCGAATCGGCATGTGTGCTTTGGACAACCTTCCAGGATTTCATTGGGTACATGCCACGCCGTCTCGCCGCTGTCATCCGGACCAAAGGTGGTTATTGTCATTATTAGGTAGGTGGCCATATTATTCTGATACGACCGTGTATATTGGTATGTTAGAACTGGAACTTGGACTCATGGGATTAGACGACTCTTGTAGTTGTCCAATGTTCAGTCACAGTGCTTCTGTGTCAACTGCGGGCGATGTTGTAGCTGTCGGTCGGTCAACATGAGCACACGAAGGAACTGTCAACTCCTTTGTCCCATCCGCAAGAGCTTGTGCTGGACTTCGTCCTTGAGAAAGTTTCTATGTAGAGCCTGGTTGTTTTGCTCCTTGAGAACATTTCTCTGTAGACCCTGTTTAGCCTGCCGTTGATTGACGCTTTGTGAACCGTCTGTTGACCTCTACCGTAAGCTAGTGATGGTCTCTCTTTTAAGCACGTGGCGTACAATGTATATATGTGTCCCTTTTTGAACCATTCTCACGCCATCTTCATAATGACTGTCGTCGAACAGGTAGCCATGTCTGCAGTTACTGATATGCTGGTTCCCGTCTTCCTCGCATCGATAATAATTTCCTGCCCAAACTTCGATAAGTCCTTCCCTTTCTTTGTTGCACGGACTTCGTACTGGCAAACTGATACGCCCAGCCTATGCCAGAGTGTGACGTCACTGCTACGTACTGTGATACGCATCCACTCGCGGAGACATGGGTGGTGATAATCATCTGGCCTATTAATGTATAACGTGGGCAGACCACGTCGTAACTAAAATCAGTGCAAGTGGCTAGACGGTGATTTGAAAGCCCTCTGTGAAAAACTAGATTTCCTAGCGTGTTCTTCCTCTGAACTATGCTCACAATCTCACCAGTTAGTTTTTTTTATTGGAGGTTTAACGATCACCGTGAGCAACTCAATGAGGTATAAGCAGTCACCCGTCCCCAATTTAGGGTCGCTGGTTCCAGGGAAGGGAGAGAGCCAGTGCCGTTAGACAAGCACAACATCCTATGCCTCACCGGGATCCGAACCCGGACCTCTTTCGGACGAATGATCAGAGGCCATCGCTTAGACCACTACGCCATTGCGGCGGCCAGTTAATTCAAGCCACCTCATGTGCATGCCTTGCAATGGGGTTTGGGAGGGGAAGAAAATTAAGTCATTTATACATGATTTCAAAATCCTATGGTTTATTGATCGCATTGCCGTGCATACGTTATAATGAATAAAGTCCTCCGCTGGACGTGTAGTGCAGGGAAGCTTACGTTAAGTCACGTTAGGGTTATTGGAAGGTTACTTGACGTAGCTAAAGTGTACCTAATCTTCAAAGTGCTAGAGTTTGTTTAGGTAAGACTCGCACGTGCAATAAATTCATTGAATATGGAACTTCGTTTTACTCAGCGTTCCTCATTATCTTGAATATCAGTACTATAACTTCGGTTTTAGTACATTAGTACCTTGAAGGCTCCTTATTAGAGCGGTAAACACAATATACCCTGGACTTAATGGAGACACTTAATGAAAGAGACTTAACGGCCAGACAGAGGTCTGACAATAATATGAACTGAGAAAACGTACTCACTTTAAACCTTTTATTGGAGAGCTCCTGGTATTATCAAACACACACTCAACAAATCACACGACTACTGAATATCCGAACTTTCGTAGAATCGCATAACAATAATTAAGAAGAACCTATCACATAAAACGAAGCTTCCTGGTATAGTTGAGCGCGCCTATATATACTGCATACCACCACGTCATGACTTACACTCGTTGCCACATATCATTCAGCGTGAGAAATAACATCTCGTTAAGTGAGAAGATTATTTACATAGGAAAATAAAATAACAAGAGATAGTAAAATCAAAAGGAAACTGAATCTAGAGTATACGTTACAACGTCTTATTGGTCACTTGTATATATATACAGTAAACTTGCTTTTAATTTGGATTATGCATTTCATACAGCTGCTGTTTACATTTTCTTTGTTTTTTAAATTTATCTCTATATTGACATTTTCTTCTGGAATTTCCTTGCTTTAATAATTTTCGCTTTTTTTATATAAATGTACGAATGTTTTTCTGTTTTTAATTTCTGACTCAATTGCTGCTTTCGCTGATACCTCAATGATTTAGCTGCCACCGCTGATTTTCTATTTCTAGATGATCAAACAACGTTACGGTATAATTCTGGCACGAAATCACTAAAGGCGACACTGTGCGAATTTATTATAGGGTTAAAAAAACGTGCGTTGAATATAACAACGCGAACAGAATTGCTTTGGACGATGGTTTGAGCATCGTTTAGTTTGCCATGTGAGACAACTTTTCACATCACTGAGCAACAGTCTGTACTCCTTCCGCAGTATGACAAGAAAACAAAACGTGGAGTTCTGCTTCTTTGGCAACACGCGCGTGCGTCCTTTCATTGAGACAGGTAGATGTGCTATTCTTAGCCGCTATGTAATAACCGATAATGAAACGGTGAAACTAAATTCAGCAGTTTAGAGATAAAATTTAATTAACATGAGCTTTAATACCATAACAGGAACAAAATTTGGCACCAAGAAATTAAATTAGTAATTTCCACCAGGAATTAATTATCAAGAACAATGTTTTTTCAATAAGTATTTGGAAGTCGACCGATCTAATATTACTATATATTATACGTTAGAGAGGAAGTAAAGATTAGTGACGCGCCAAGCGGGAATTCAACGGATGCGAAGCACCCAGGCGCCAGGTTCCGAGGTATTGGAGGTTTAACGACCACCGTGAGGAACTTAATGGGCTATAAGCAGTCGCCCGTCCCTAATTTTGGGCCACTGGTTCCAGGGAAGGGAGTGAGCCAGTGCCGTCAGACAAACATAATATCCATGCCTCACCGGGATTCGAACCCAGATCTCTTCAGCGGACGAATGATCAGAAGCCATCGCTTAGATCACTTCGCCACCGGAGCGTCCAATCAAACTTTACGGTTGATAAATTAATATCAGTGACGTGGGAGAAGTTAAGAGAACGTTTCACTGTGAGAAATCGGATTATTTGTGGATTTTTACACTGCCTAAAAAAAAAACATCTTTCTTTTTCTTACTGTTAAGCTTGAAATCCAAAAAGGTCTTTAAAATTACCATGTCTTTTCCATTCCATAGAACTGATAGCGGTAATAAGGTGCACAAAACCTTCTTATCATATTTTTACTGTCTGTAACAGTGGCTTACGGGAAAAATCGTTTTCCAAACTTAAAATCATGAAAAGTCACTTTTGACTAAATACGAAACAGGAACGACTTTCAAATATAATTATCGTTAGTATTGAAAACAAAATTGTTACAGACTTAGACAATTCGGAGATTGTTAAAATAAAAAGCTACAAAAGTTAATTTTAGCTGAAACTAAGCATGTCTGTGTGCTCTCTTGTAGCTTCAGTTCTAAATGTAATGGAAAAAATAATTTTATTTAATAGGAAAACCAGTTATTTCGAATTCTGCTCTTAGTTTCATATAACTTATTTTCATATGTGCCCATATGAGAGAATTTTTTTGTTTGGAATAGTTAAAGAGAAGCCCGTTATGTTCAATGTTATATAAATATACAGTATATATATACAGTATATACCACAATTGCCCCTTCCCCATGGAGGAAGCTGTAACATGTTTATGATCGTACATGACGAAACGTTTTTTTACCGGTAAAGCGAACTTTTGTGCAAATTGACAGACAGGAAGCTGACTTCTTGAATTGTTCGCAGCGTCATCTGAACTTTATTGTGTTACAGATTTTTTTACGTGAATTTTATATGAGACAATTGTGTTTTATGAAAATTCTTAATTTACGGTAAATAGAAAATGATGTTGTAAAGGTATTTATTTCATGTATTAATAAAAATGAATAAAAATTGAAACATTTTATCATGCAAGGGGCGGCAAATGCTTTGGCGCTTCCCTTGTAAAAATATATTTCCGTCGAGATTTTTTTTTTTTTTTGATTGGAGGTTTAACGACCACCGTGAGCAACTCAAATGGGCTATAAGCAGTCGCCCGTCCCTAATTTTGGGTCACTGGTTCCAGGGAAGGAAAAGAGCCAGTGCCGTAAGACAAACACAACATCCATGCCTCACCGGGATTCGAACCCGGACCCGTTTCGGACGAATGATCAGAGGCCATCGCTTAGACCACTGCGCCACCGGGGCGGCCCAGTTTGCTTCATTCGTGTTATATAGTACTTCAGCCAGAAATCTGATTTGATACACAGGGATAAAATATATATCTGGTAACGAATACAATATATTCCCTACATTTCTGGTAATGGGCGCAGCGGTCTGAGCGCTGGCTTATGATCATTTTGTCCGAAAGGGGTTCGAGTCTCGGTGAGGCATGGATGTTGTGTTTTCTTAAGGCACTGGCTCTCTCCCTTCCCTGGAACCAGTGACCCTAAATTAGGGAAGGGCGACTGCTTATAGCCCATTGAGTTGCTAACGGTGGTCGTTAAACCCCGAATCAAAATTAAAAAAAAAAATCTAGTAATGTGAGGCAACCGATAAAAATGATTTTTGATCTTACTGGAATTAGCACCGAAATGAATTTTTTTAATGGTAACTCAAGTGCATTTTTCATCGTCATTCACAGGTATATGTGTGTTTCATAAGCCTGATGAAAAGTAATTGGAATAGCAAAAAAGCTTCAGTCTTTCAATACTCATTACATGGAGTGATGCAGGATGATATAGAAGTAAATGAGGATAAAATACACTCACGGACAGTGAAATTTGCGCCCCTAGAAAAAAACATGCTACAACCGCGAAACTTTGGAAATAGCTAGTGTGCGTGCTGGTATGCAAATGATCCACGTTTGATGCGAGTGCGCATGACCGCACACCCTGTGGTGGCGCTGCAAGCACGAACCGGCAGCCTCATAAACCAGCGTTTAGTCGATGCCCCATGAAAGCGAAAAGCACCGGCCGAGGCTAAAAGGAGTACAGAGGGACAAGAATACCGGGTAGATGCCAGAGACGTCGATTTACGCAACGTACGGACTTTGAGAGAGACCGGATCATCGAGCTGAAAACCGCAGGATGGTCGCCGCGCGCTGTATAGCCCGCCACGTGGATCGTTCTGACCACACCGTCCGACTGTGTTGGGAGCAGTGGACACGTGACGGCAGTGGCACACGGCGGAACGTCTCTGGACGGACCACGAGGTCCACCGATAGAGAGGATCGACGGATCGTGCGCCAGGCACGAACCGATATACAGGCAGATTAAGTGGCTCCTGTGTGCCCACGAACCATTTCTTGAGGCCTCGAGGGAGCGAATCTGCGATTCCAGCGCCTCTCACGTGTGCTGCATTTACACCGGAACATCGCCGGCTCCGTTTGCAGTGGTGCCAGGCCAGAGCGATGTGGAATGCTACAGACTGGCGACGTGTGGTGCTTAGCAATTAGTTCCGCTTCGTTTTCGGGACAGATGGTCATCGTGTCCGGGTGTGGAGGTTCCTGGGTCAACGATACAATCCCGACCTCGCTATCGAGCGCCACACCTCCCCCACTGCAGGCATTATGATCTGGAGAGCCATTGCCTACGATAGCCGATCAACTCTAGCAGTCGTACGTGGAACATTGACGGGCCAGCGGTATGTTAATGAGATCCTACGGCCACATGTGCTCCCATTCCTAGCCGGGAATCCAGGTGCGCTATACCAGCAGAATAATGCCCCCCCCCCCCCAACTTCTCGTGTTGCCCAGGACTGCCTACGTCATATCCAGACACATCCACGGCCTGCCCGCTCCTTGGACATGTCCCCTATCGAGCATGTGTGGGACCAGTTGAAACGCCGGCTGCCGCCGTGCCGCACTCTCCGGGATTTGGAGCACACCGTCCAACACGTGTGGGCCAGTCTGCCACAGGACAACATCAGGCGTCTGTTCGCCTCCATGCCGGACCGTATTGCAGCATGTATCGCCGCACGAGGCGGTGCGACGCTCTATTGAAGATGGCCGGACTGCGTGCCTCAGATCCCTTTGTAATTTTCCTACAGCTCTGTTTTTGCCATCATGTGTATCACACATCTGTATCATTACGTCCATAAAATTTCAGTTCAATCCGATGCTTCCTTCTTATTGCGCAAATTTCCTTGTCCGTGAGTGTACTACATTTAACAGTGTTGTTTTTTTTTAACAGGATTTTTTCGTCACAAGAACGAATATGTTACGAATTTCTCACAAAGTAGTCACACGCACAGGACGTGTACAGCGCAAAAATTGTCCTACACTCTCCAAGTAATTTTTCAGATTTGATGCATCAGAGTACTAACTTTTTGATGCTAACGAACATTGCGAAAACGATGAACATCCAAATATCTATGAGTGAAGCCATAGATATCCGACTACTACGGAGGGAAATATGGTATCAATAATATAACATTTGTGAATAAAATTAGCGTGAGGGAAATTGGTTATCTATTATACACTATATTGACAAAAGTCACCAGACACCTAGAAGAGAAACACAACATAGCATTTATTGACATACATTAATATGGTGTCGGTCCATCTTTGGCCTTAATGCATGCATTGACCCTTCGGGACATGCTTTCGACAAGATTTTGGAACAGAGAGATAGGTATGCGCTTCCATTCAGTACATAATGCTGCCGCAAACTGTTGCTTAGTAGTAGGCCTTGGTTCCAAACTTTTTATGCAGCGCTCTAATTCCTCCCATAGGTACTCTGTGGGATTAAGATCAGGGCTCTGTGCTGGCCAGTATGCACACGAATATGCAATTATCATCAAACCACGCCGTAACAGTACTTGCTTTATGGCTCGGTGCATTATCCTGGTGGTACCAACAAGGCTCGGTTCCATCGTATTGCCACAGAGTTGGTAGGGCATAATTGTCCAGAATATCGAGGTAGACGTGCTGGTTAACAGGTTTGTCCACGATAGCCAATGGGACGGGACCATTCCACGAAAAACACCCCCACACGAGTACACTGTCAGCTCCAAACTTGACCATAGGAACAGTACACTGTGGTAAATAGCGTTCCCCCTGCTGCCGCCATACCCACACACGGCCATCAGACTGATGGATCGTGTATCTGGATTCATCAGTCCATAGGACCCGTTTCCATTGATCTACGGTGCATGATAAATGTTCTTTACACCAAGTTAAACGACGAGTAGCATTCCGAGTGGAGATGAAAGGCTTATGAGCAGCCGCATGACCACGGTAACCCATGGAATGAAGTTCTCTGCGAATGGTACGTGTACATACCGAGGTTCCAGCATTTTTACTCACCTGTACACTGAGATCTTGTGCAGTACTGCGTCGATTAGCTGTAACGACTCTCCTGAGGCTTCGACGTCCTCTATCACTGATTTTCTTTGGTCTGCCGGCACGTTTTGCTGCTTCATGCACGCCCCGTTATAACGAAGTAAATTTCTCCGTCATTTCTATCCGCGCCAGGATTCGAACCCGGGTTCCCTCATTCCGGAATAAGTTGCTCTACCAATTGAGCTACGCGGACATTTTATTCTGATTCCTATCTGCCTTTATGTCGTGTGCGTCCTTCTGGTCAGGTACGTCACTAATCTCCTGGTACGTTACATCATCTTTCTTTTTTTTTTTTTTTTTTTTTAAGTGGAGGTTTAACGACCACCGTGAGCAACTCAATGGGCTATAAGCAGTCGCCCGTCCCTAATTTAGGGTCACTGGTTCTAGGGAAGGGAGAGAGCCAGTGCCGTAAGACAAACACAACATCCATGCCTCACTGGGATTCGAACCCGGACCCCGTTCGGACGAATGATCAGAGGCCATCGCTTAGACCACTGCGCCACCGGGGCGGCCAACAATCTTTCCTTTCTCCAAGTCAGTTCTCTGCAGCCGCGACATTTTTACTCAACCTCACAGTGCGATATGATCGCCGTCAGCTGCAGGCTTGTTTTTATACCGTTTGCAACTGTACCGCGCATCTGAACAACGCAGTGGATCAGTTCATTTACTTTTGAAGGGGTGTCAGGGGACTTTTATCAATATAGTGTATTTGCGAATGAAATAAATGATATTTTTTCTTGTAAGTTAAGTGAGTAATCCCTTTCCTTTTAACTGTGAATGAAATGATCTTTACTCCGTTGGTGTAAAAACGGAGGTAATCTAATACATATATACATACGTATAATATGTTTGAAGGTTTACAAACCACCATGAGTAGCTCTCAGGGGTATAAGCAATAACCTTTCCCTGTCTTGGGGCTACTGGTTCCAGCGAAGGGAGAGTATATTGCTGTAAGACAAATGCACTGCCCATGCCTCTTCCGGGACTCGAGCTCGGGCCTATTACGGACGACGGTAATAGGCCCGAGCTCGAGTCCCAGAAGAGGGTCCCCCAATTTCCTCAGACACCCCTATAAAAAAATCTCAACGGCCCTCCATTTGAAAGTACATAAAACACTAAAACACACTCACACACACTCACATGCGATGGACCTTCGGTTATAAGTTTTCCTGTTACACGTTTTTCCATTTTTGTACGTACATCTGCGCTAGTACCGATATTTCATTGTAGTTTCTGTTGCTTTTTCAATTCGGTTATACGTAATTCATTTATACGCTTTTTGCGATTATACGCTAAATTTTGAATTTCAGATTATCCAAAATACACGGTTCTTTGATTCTTTTATACGTAATCCAATATGCTACAACTTTGAGAGACTTGAGACAGCATTTTTTGCAGCCATGACATAAATGATACAAATAAATATTTACTAAACAACGTCCACGGTTCTCTGTTTTCTCTGAATTTCTTTCAAGAAATTTGACAAAAAGCGAAGATTAGTGTATATTTTACTCGGCCCTAATGCTAGATCAACTAATGGACAAATTGCTTTGAAAAAGCGATGCTTACTGTAGAAGTAAAGAATGTGTAATACAGGCATTGAAAACAAAACGCCGCCCCGGTGGCGCAGTGGTCTAAGCAATGGGTTCGAATCCCGGTGAGGCATGGATGTTGTATTTGTCTTACGGCCCTGGCTCTCTCCCTTCTCTGGAACCAGTAGCCCTAAATTAGGGACGGACGACTACTTATAGCCAACTGAGTTACTCACGGTGGTCGTTAAACAACCAATACAAAAAAACAAAAACAAAATCGAATTCGGATTTACTACCTAATATTTCAAAGGTAAGATTTTATATTTTCATATACTGAAAATATGAAATCGTACAGAATTTTTTTACCTAGTTTTTATAATGAATTTAATAAAAAAAACATTTCGTTTTGTTTTTAACACAAAAGTCCAAATAGAAATAGGCTTAAAGTAGCGAACAAAGTATTCATATATGTGTCCTATGTACAATGGCCTTACATTATAAATTAGTGTAATCTAAAATTAAGAGTTTTTTTTTTCATTTCTCTTAGGAGGCATTCAAAAATTTTACAATAGAATTTAAAATCTTCAGTTTCGATTCCATTTATACGTTTTTTGTATTTATTGGTTTCTTCTTTTTGCCTCCCCGGTGTTGCAGTGATCTAAGCGCTGGCTTTTGATGACTATTCGTCCGAGAAAGGTCCGGGTTCGAATCCAGATGAGGTATGGATGTTGTGTTTGTCTTACAGCATTGGTTTCCTCCCTTCCCTAGAACTAGTCGCCCTAAATTCGGGACAGGCGACTGCTTATAGTCCATTCAGTTGCTCACAGTAGAGATACAAAAATAAAAAGAGCACAGAACAAAATAACCATGTGTAGTTTTGAAAAAAAAAAAAAAAAAAAAAAGATTCTTTGTTTTAATCATTCTTAACTGTAAGAATATCAATCTTTCTCCATTTTTTGTCCTAGGTTTAAATCTAAATATTTCACTACCGAAGTGCTCAGCTCCAGAAAAACTGGCTTCCCGCAAACTTTAACACCCTCACCGCAAACGTTTTTAACAGCCACCCCCACACCATCTGAAATTCCTGGATAAACTTCTGGGAACGACTTACTCTAACATTTCCAAATACTCTATCTACACCATCAATATATTATAACACAAGAATCATTGAGTCTAAAATCTCCTTTAATGGCGCATATATAAACACTCAATATTTGCCGAGTTTTCGCACTCCGCTTTGAGGCTTCCTCTGGGATTAATTCTCAGAGCTTTGAACGGTTACATACAACGCTGAAACAATTCTGTGACCGTTCTAAGCTCTGAGAATTGAACCCAGACGAAGCTTCCCAACGGAGTGCGAAAACTCAGCAAATTTTGAGTGTTTATATTTACGCCATAAAAGATTTCAGACTCATATCAGAGCAGTGTTATAGTACTCTAATATGCCGCTATGCCTTTGGCTGTAATAAGTTAATGATAACTTGATAGCTTTGAGAGAAGAAAATATCCATCAAGAAACTGGTTAGTGATGTGATGAAGGAATGCATTAAAAATGCTTCTATCTTTTTTATCTTCACTTCCCCGCTTGCTTTTAGTAATCGGTCAGTTTTCTATTTTGTAAATTTGATACATCACAAGTTTTAGGAACATGCTGTAATAAAAGCTTTGCGTATTATGAATGTTTATTATTTTCTTTTGATCTAATTAAAGACTAAGTCAAGCCTCAGAGGAAGCAAAGACGCTGCAGAATTCTTTTTCTTTTATTATTTTTGTTTCTGAACCGCATTTCCTTGGAGTAGTTGCCTTATTAGTCGCCTGAGCAGCCAAGCCTTCCGTTCTTCATTTCGCGTTCTTCCTGCTCATGCTAATGCTTTAAATTTATTCCAGCCTCCATTATGATCGCAGCCATTAGGATTTACAAGGCGGACTACACCCATCATCTCCGGCTCCTCGGCCGTCATAGCTCAGTTAACACGACCTTACGGGCATAGCAACCAAGAGTATTCGAAATAATTCCGCAACACTTTATTGTTCTGTAAATTCTCACGCTGCTCAATACTGCATGCTTGTAATACGAGGAGTGATCGGAAACCAAGGTAGCTAGATGGTTTTGAAGTCCCACTGTAATAACACAAGGAACTCGGCGCAGGGTCATTTATCAGGCGAATGATGTGGTGTTGTTTTGCTGGGTGATCTCTTCTAAGATGAAGGCTTTTATCTGGGTAATTCAAAGAGTTCATGAAAATTCGCAACCGTTCCTTCCAACTTTTGATAATAATGCTTTCACTTCCGCCAACGCGCAGTTGTTACCTACGCATCATTATCAGTGAAAGAAGACACAAAAGAAAGCACTTGCGTTTTCTGTTGTAAATTTAATTAAGAGCACTTAGTAAAGTTTATCAGCACATTCTACCAATACATTTTTCCCTTTTTTGGGCAAATTCTGTGTTTAATAACATGAGTGCTACTAGCTTAATCATCGATTACAAAATTTGGTGTTAAAATTAATTACTGCACTGAATATAATCGCCGATCACACAATTTTGTTGCTAAAAATCGTTGCTGCACTAAATATAATCGTCTATCACAAAAGTTTTGGGTTAAAAATAATTACTGTACTGAACGTAATCTTCCATCACAAAATTTTGGTGTTAAAAATCATTATCGCACCGAACATAATCGTCTATCACAAAATTTTGGTGTTGAGAATCATTACTGCACTAAACATAATCATCGGTCTCAAAATTTGGTGTTTAATATCTTTAAAGTACTCAAGTTAATTGTAGAATATATTTTTCGTTTTAAGATCCTAAACGAAATTGACATGAACGTCACTCAAAACATTTTTGCCTTTAAAACGAGGTGTGCATTTAACTGCAATTCATTATATTTTTGCATTTAACATCATGACTGCAATCAACTCTACCTCTAATTACAAAAGTTTTTTTTTTTTTAGTAAGCAGGGTACTCAATTTAACCGCAGATCATTGCATTTTCACATTTAAGATCATGGGTGCAATGACTTAAATTCCATCCATAGTATATCTACATTTAAAATCATCGCAACTCCTTATGCTTTTTATGTTAAACATCAAGAATGGAATCAACTTAGTCGTCGACATAATTTTCGAGTTTAGCATCACTAGTGCTATCAACCTGGTCTTCGATTACAATACTTTTCTGTTCAACATCATCACAGTACTCATCATAAGGACGATCACAATTTTTTAAGCTCCTCCAGTGGCGGAGTTGTTAGATGCATTGGCCCCCGATGTGGTATGGGTGGTGTGTTTATCTTACGGAGCTGGCTGGCTTCGTTCCTTTCCTAGAACCAGTGGCCCCAAATTTAGGGGCGCGCGACTGCTTAAAGTCCTTAGGAGTTGCTCATGGAGGTAATTAACCCCGAAAATAAACATATTTTGGTTTAACATCATGAATGCTGTTCAACTGAATTGTCACTAACGATATTTTTCTCAAAATAGTATAACTATACTAAAAATCCGAAATTTCTTGACGTAGAATACAAATAAAACTTTCCTGGCTTTCGCACATCAACCAGATGGCTTTTTCAAGGAAGGTAGACAGCTAACTGCAAACTGGATAATAGAACGTTGAATTTTTCATTGTTGAAATGTTCTGTTATCCAGTTTGTAGTCGGCTGTCTACCTTCCTTGAAAAAGCCATCTGCTTGATGTGCGAAAGCTTGGAAAGTTTTATTTGTATTATACGCCAAGAAATTTCGGATTTTTAGTATAGTTATACTATTTTGAGTATAATTGGTGTACAGTTCCTACTTACCCTGTGGAGTCCGCATTTGGACGGTACAGGATAATGGTCATCAGCTAGTCGTTACAGTTCCTACTTATTGATATTTTTCTGTTTGACATCGTGAGTCTTAAGAAATAATTATCACGGAAAGCAAAGCCTTTTGGTTTTGCAAATGCAAAACCAACAGAAAATTGAAAGTCATTATCGATTTCCTTAAAAAAGTGACATTCAACGTGACACTCAAAGTTAAAATGACACTTAAGTTACTTAAGTTATTTAATACTATACATACCTTACACTGATGACTGTTACGGGTATAATATTTTGGGGTATGAGAATAAAAATTTTAATTAGTTCAAAATGTCGTCTTAAAATACCTATACAATTCAAACCTAAAATTATTTTCTATTATTTTATATTGACATATAATAAGGATGTCAGAATAAACAAGCGAAAGGTTAATCATTCATGTTTGTATAGTCATTTGTCCAACAGATGGCAATGCTGCTCCGGTGACGTTATTCGAAACACAACTTGGACTAATTGAAAAATGAAAAGCTTTTATGTTTGTATAATTACTTTTCCAACAGGTGATGATAATACACTGCCGGACAATTGCTAAGAACGGATGACAATAGCAACGATAGCAACCATAAAATGGAAGGCAAGAAAATGTGGAAATTAGCATAAGTGCGGGATACAGTAAGACGTGTTGTGCGTATGCAAATTTTGGATTGCCGAACTTGTTCGTGGCGTCATAGCGCTGATAAGAGATATAAAGGATTTGACGCGTATTGACCGTTGTTGTTCAAACGCAAAGTTGAAAGGGAAAGAATCAATTGACGAACTTGCAATTTTCAGTATGTCTTCCCGACATCACCTAGATGATTTTACGCGTGGCCGTGTTATTGGCAAGATTGAAAAAGGCCGAAAAATAACAGATGTTGCCAGGGAGTTCGACGTCAGCCACAGTGCTGTTTCAAGGCTTTGGAAATCATTTAAAACAAATGGAGAGTGTAGCAAACGTCACGGGGGAGGTCGTGTTCGCAGTACGACACCTGCAGAAGATCGGTACATAGTGCTATCAACAAAAAGACACCGGCGCAGCACAGCTAGTGAGGTAGAAAATCAGTTTATGGCTGCTACTGGCAAGCGGATCTCCCGAAAAACTGTCGCCAGACGTTTGTATGAAGGAGGACTATATGCTTGCCGTCCTGTTGTGTGCATCCCATTGTCCAGACGTCACCGTACCGCCCGTTTGCAATGGTGCCATCAGCATCTCAATTGGACTGATAACGACTGGTCTGCTGTCCTCTTCTCAGATGAGAGTAGATACAGTCTATCGTCTGATTGTCGACGACAACTGGTCTGGCGTGATAGTGGTACTGCATACTGTTCAGCAAACATACAGGAAAGGGACCGATATCCGACATGTAGTGACATGGTATGGGCTGGCATCATGATCAATGGCCGTACGTCCCTCTATGTGCTTCCAACTGGGACTATGACTGGCCAACGATACATTAATGATATTCTGCTACCTCATGTTCGCATGTTCCGTGGTGCTGTCGATGATAGATTCATTTTCATAGACGACAACGCAACATGTCATCGAACAGTCGCTGTCCAGGAGTGTCTTGAGAGCGAGGATATTCAACGCCTCGTATGGTCAGCACGTTCTCCAGATATGAATCCCATTGAAAATGTGTGGGATGCTTTGGGGAGGAGTCTTGCTGGTCGCCAATGCCCTCCAATAAACAAGGACACCCTCATCCGTGCACTGAAAGAGGAATGGGATAAATTACCTCAACAGCTGCTTGATAATGTTGTGCAAAGCATGGCACGACATGTGGAATCTTGCATCGCCCTCCATGGTGGCCATATCCCGTACTGACATCTTACGCCGGAACGCCTGGGGACGATAATTGCATTTTTTTCACGTTTACGTATTCTGCAGGAAATGGCCTGTTTGTCCCTTGAACACGTTCCAAAGCCTTCTGGATTTCAGAGCACAATAAATTGGCTTTCTTGTAATGTCCTGGCATTCTGACATTATTTTATTTCACTTCGCATCCAACCACACTTACTTTTTTATGCACTATATAGCCGTTTATGATCCGTCCTTAGCAATTGTCCAGCAGTGTATTATGTTCTTGCTATATTGTTCGAAGTACAGTTCACGCCAAATGAAAAACAAAATGTTTTTATAAACGTATTTTCGGTTTCAGTCGTATATTGGATAGCAACAGCAGCTTATAAAAGCCTAGCAACAGTAGCTGATAAATGCAAAATCATCGGAAAATTGAAGCCTGTCTTTACTTGTCGTGTTTTAAAGATTTAGTCTAGACTTTGGAAGCAGCAAAAAGTCCGTGGAGTCTTGTTCGAAGTTTGTCTTCCCTTTGGTGTTACTCAGCATTAAATGTAGATTCATACCTGATAGGAAGCTTTTGCTTGATCTACACGGATACACCAACTTATTTGCTACATTTGCCCACGTCACATAAAATAGCTCATATGCAAACATTGATAATTCAGCTCTTAGGCTACAAAAACGAAGTAGCTGATTGACCCAATGGTATAACTCTCGGCGTGCAGTGTGGGGAAAAAGCAAAACAAAACAAAAATACCCGGCTACTTAAAGGGCCGATGGTGTAAAATTTGGTGTTTTTGTGTTGTAATTTTTGCGAAGTTCTCCTCAGTTTTTTTACGTAGGTTCCCTAATTTTTCTCGTATTTTTCTCTTCTATTTTATTTCCTTTCCTTGGCTTTTCCTCTTTTTTCTGCCCGATGTTCTGGTTGTTAGACGCTGGTAACTGCTTACGTAAATACCTAGGGCAGCTCACAATTTCCGCATTTAATCAGAAACCGTACATTTCTATAACTCTAATATTTTCTGACTTTTCTGTGGGATCTTTCTTATCAGGGCATTCTGCTCCGACTTCTTATTTTTTTTTTCAGTTTCTTTCCGCCTTTAAAGAGGCTCATCGAGTCGTAGGTTATAGGGATCAAACATATGTCAGAATCTTCGTCATTATCGTCTAGCATTAATTAGCGTTCGACTAATGCTCGCAATGGGTAAAATGAGTGATCTGAGTGACTTTGGAATGTTGTGTGATAGTTGGTGCCAGGCGTAATGAGTCGAGCATCTCCCAAGCGGTCGCCCTCCTGAACTTCTCACGCACAACGGAAGAAATGGTTTTTCGCGAACGGTGCGACAAAGACAACATATTCCAGCAAATTGGCGATCCTGTGAACGAAAACAGTTGGTGGGTCAAAGGAGTCTGGCGACATGGTTCTCGTTCATTATAGTCCGTTCACGGGATACGTGGTGCGTTAGGAGAGGGTCCCATCGGCCCACCAACGCAGTTAGTTATTTGCTGGGTCGTGGGCAGTCTGCTTTTTTTTTGGGGGGGATTAACGACCAGCATGAGCAACTCAATGGGCTACAAATAGCCTCCCGCTCCTAATCTATGGCCACTGATTCCGGGGAAGGGAAGTGATCCAGTGCCGTAAGAAAAATACAGCATCCATGCTTCATCGGGTTTCGAACCCGGACCCATCTCGGACGAATGATCAGAAGCCAGCGCTTAGACCACGGCGCCACCAGGACGCCAAACACTCAACAAAAGCTTTTTAGGACGCAGTCCTCCTTTTGAGTCGATGGAGCTAATTCCTGACAGTCCTCCTTTTGAGGTCGATGATTACTAATTCCTGACATTGAGCGATACTTAAGTAAGCGGATGAATGAATGTTATTTTTCTAAAACCAATGGAAGAAGATATGTGAGTCATAAGAGTAAATATCTACTAAGCTATGGCGGCGGCAATAGTATTTCGACTGTTTAGTTTTTCAAAAACAATATTCATTTTTATTACTATATATTATTCAGATTTAGACGAACGAAAAAAATGACCATGGCACAGACGAAATGTGATGTAGCTCCGAAAGTCCATCTGCGCATGCGCAAGCGAAAATCTGACCTGAAGGCAGAAAGAAAAGATCAATCGCAAGTGTGTTAGCAAGGAAATTTGGTAACTTTTGGTCCAACATATCTACAGGTTACACCGCATTGTGTTATACATCATTTTAAAGCTCTCGTCAATGGCATGCAGTAACCGGGTTGAGAGGAAGCCAAATTTCTCTACGACGCATACTTTTCTACTGTCGGAAAAGATGCATAGCATCAAAATGTATTTTTGTAATGGCTTTTATCACATTTAGCATCAGGTTCTGGTAATTTACTCAGATTGCAATGAGATATTGTTAAGTTTACGTAAAACGTTGCGAAATAATATTCGGCGATAATTTAGTAAAATATATTGTTGAGTAACAATGATATTAACTACTGTTGCGTCACTTCATGGGGCAACACGCGTCACGAAAAGATTTCAGCAATGCTCTTAGCAATGACACACCGTTACCCATTTTCGTTACATCGATTTTTTTTTACTTGGAATTTACTTCACTACTGTCGGGAAAGATGCATAGCATCAAAAAACAAAACAAAATAAACAAACACCGAAAAAGCAGCTTTCAGATGCGGCGGTCGATATACTTCAAAACAAAGTGGCATTTTTCATCGACTTACAGATGTATAATAAATATCGATTTATATGTATAAATAATATCGATATACAAACATATCGATCTATATGTATAAATCCCATGCAGCACAAAACGTTTCAGATATGTTTCAATAATGTCACAATCTCTCATTTTCGTTACACTTTCAGAGACATCTTACAATTACGTTTCAACATCTATTTTTGAACATAACTCTTTGTACATTACGGCTACGTTAAAAATCGCATTTACCGATACTACTGTTTTATAGTTTTCATTGTACATAATTGCTACCTTGATGTTACATTCCGGCGATATTTAAGATTTTTGGTTTGGTAACAGCGTGGATGCAAATGCGCATTTATGCCATTCACCGAAGCACTCTCGTAGTCGTATTTCCATGTGCTACTGGGATATTTTTTGGTGATAGTGTCGTACTCGAGTTAGCTAGTTAGTTGATTTAATATTTCATCCTTTTTTTTTTTTTTTTTTTTTTGTGATTCAAAATCATCTGAAAGTAAGTAATTGTTTTGATTATTATAATTTTTAAATTCTAAAAAGTATTTTATAAAATCTAAGTAGATGGCTGTGTTGTTGTATTAGTGTGCTATACCAGCATGTTTTTTTTTTACTTGAAACTGAGAAATTTCATGTTGGTAGGTATTTAGAGAACTGTTCCCACAGCGCACTGCGTTGAACCTGTGAAAACGTAAACAACTCGTAATACGACTGTTGTTACTTTTGAAACAGCTGTCGAGTGTAATATTTTTTATTGTGATTTTATAAAGTTTATTAAAACTATAATGTTCAACGTAGTAAATACGTAACAGTAATATGTTGATGTCACAAATATCTTTCAAATACGTAACAGTAATGTAACGAAGTTACAAATATTTTTCAAATACGTAACGGTAACATGAAGTTGGTATGTTGAAGTTACAAAGACTTTTCACTATAACGTATTGGTTATGTTTCAAAGTTATGTAACGTTTGAGGACATTTGACGTAACCGTAAGGATTCTGAAACATTACTGTTACATTGCGCAACGTATCTGATAAGTTTCAATGCTTCCGTGCAACGTACTTGTAACATATACGAAATATTCTGTGCTGTGTGGAAACAACAGCGTTATAAAAACATCGATTTATATGTATAAATAATATCGATATACAAAACATCGTTTTGCATGTATACATAATATCGATATACAAAAATATCGATTTGAGTGTTTTATGTTTAGCCACTGATTTATTTTCAAGCTTTCTCTCTTCTCCGTAAGCTGAATCCGTTGCATAAAAATGAAGTATTTTTTTATTTTATTTTTTTCCTTTTTTGCATCTCTTCCGGAATTTAACGATGCCGTACCCACGCATTCGCTGTGTTATAAAGCTAAAGCATAAAAACTATGTGTTATTATTATTATTCCGAGGTCACCGCAGGAAACAAGCGGAAGATTCCGTCCTCAGTCACTTTCACTTCCATCCGGATCTTCACCGGAGGCGTTTGAAATGCTTAGTTCATCGACGCGTAACTTCGAACGTTATGCAATCAACCCCGGGCCGATGACGATCAGCACTCCATGACCTGGGCCAAGGATATCTCCATCGTCCGCGTGCCAGCTTCGTTCTTCAAGAGCGAGCTCATCTCTCTAGCTCATGCTTGCTCCTTCATCCACAATAACAAAGGGTCGTATAAAATGTACAAGAATTTTTTTTTGAAATATTCGGAACTGAAAGTAGGGGAAGGAAAAATGAAAAGAAAGAAAGGAACGTGACTGAGCACGAAAGTATGAAACGGATGGCTGGTGATCCTAAAATATCTCAAGAGTTATGACTGACAAGTGTCACCTTCAAAGACCGAAATGCACGTGGGTTACGAGTGCTCCCATACTCACAAAGTTTTGAAAAATACCTTTTGGAATTATAATGGCAAAAAAATTTCCAGATACCTTCGCCGCATGAAGAGAAATGTCTTAGGGTGTTAAACTCTTGGTGATTACCGTTAATTTGAAAGATTGATGTGGGAAGGTAATTTCCTCAAGTTCGAAGCATTCAACAGGGACGGGGTCTCGCAGTTCGCACACTCACGGCTTTACGAAAAATCGTAAGTTCAAATACCATATTCGAAACTTGGCATTTTGGAATAAAGAACATTATAATCATTCCGCGGAACGGAATAAATCAATTTTGAAGTGCTCATAGCCTTACATTTAATTGTGCAGGTTCATAATCTCAGATATAGCGAGACGTCCGAAAAAAAAGTATCTCGCGGAAAATGAGCGGCCCTGGGAGATGTGAGGCTGCAATTACCATTTCAAGAGGTCACATGAAAGGGCTACGAAGGGTAGTCAATATTTTTTTCTTTTGGCGGAGAGGGGGTGGGGTTATAGGCAGTCGCTCATTGCTAATTTGGCGCTACTAGTTCCAATGAATGGAGAGAGAGCGCTCGTGGCCTAAGAAAAACACAAAACCCATATCTCATCAGGAACTCGAACCCGAGCACACTCGGATTAACGGTCAATTTAGAGCCTCTTAGACCTCTGCGGCACCAGTGCATATTTTCCACGGAGGATTTAATCGACGCTAATGTGATTGATGCCTAGCGTGACGAGATTTCGTAAACTAAGACGCTATGTGAAATATTTTATTACGCAGTTACTCATTTCTGCCTTTTATCTGAACAACGACCACCATATTTCCGATAATTTGATTAATGCGTATTTTTTTAACATTGCTATTATTATATTTGTACACTTTTTTCTTTTTTAAGTTCCCTCGGTTTCATTTTTAGAAACACGTGGTTTGAGCCAAGCTTCGCATTTTTGTATGGGCTGGCAATGAGCTCCATAACAGTGAATAAAGCTCAAAACTTTCAAGAAACGTTTTTGTAGCGACGTGGTGTGACGCTGAAATTTTAATAGAAGAAAATAACCCTCGCAATATTTTCGAGATGGTGTGACGTTGAAATTTTAAAAGAAATAAATGGCCTCGCAATATTTTTGAGACGGTGTGATGTTGAAATTTTAAAAGAAATAAATGGCCTCGCAATATTTTTGAGGCTTTTCATCAGGTAACCAGGGACGTAGCTACAGGGAGGGCGGTCACCCCCACCCCCAGAATGGTCATTCCAGGGGCGCAAATTCATGCTCTGGGGGATGCAATAAATAGAAATTTTAACTAAAACAAGAAAGTTACACCCTTGAGTATTTTCTTTTTAAAGACTTTTTTTCAATGCAGTATTCCATGCAGTTAGTTAGCCAGGGTACAGAGTAACATACACTATGAGGTAT
The DNA here is from genome assembly GCA_039090855.1 of Macrothele yani. Lineage (NCBI taxonomy): Eukaryota > Metazoa > Arthropoda > Arachnida > Araneae > Macrothelidae > Macrothele > Macrothele yani. The sequence goes on from CM077007.1 coordinate 109,805,128, forward strand.
GAACATCTCATATCCACGAAGGGAATTTTCCAAAACAGTGAATGGAGGCATAGAAAACAATATGCTGATATGCCTAATCTCCATGACCTTTCCGAACAATATGCTGATATGCCTAACCTCTATGACGTTTCCGAACAATATGCTGATATGCCTAACCTCTATGACCTTTCCGAACACAGAGCTGACAATCAAGTTTCTTACCAAATAAGCAATGGGAAAAAAGTTTACTTATTTTGTAATTTATAAATGTTTCGGAAATAAATCGCTTTGGCTTCATAAGGTGGAGCTTGGTCCAATTTATGAGGCAAAAGCGATTATTTAATTAAACAGGACGAAAATATTGGGTGGGTCACTGCCACCCTAGTAAAATTATTAGGGGGTAAGATTCATCTTGCCCCCCTATAGTCGGCGCCTATGGATCTCCGTGACTAACACACTTGTGATTCTGCTTTAATTTCTATCTTGAGGTCAGATTTTAGCTTGCGCATGAGCAGATCGACTTTCTTAGTTACATCACATTTCATTGGTGTCTGGGTCATTTTTTACGTTCTTCTAAACCTGAATAATATATAATAATAATAAAATTAATATTGGTTTTGGAAAACTAAACCGTCGAGATTCTTCTTACTATTACCTCCGCCATAGTTTAATAAATATTTACTTTTATGACTCACATATCTTCTTTCATTGGATTTCACGACTATAACATTCATTAATCCAATTACCCAAGTACCTCCCAACGTCAGGAATTAGCAAACCTGATTTTTTGTTATTATGATTTAATTCCATTCAGTAGTACGTACCGGACTGTGGCTCGGTGTGGTCATGAGTGCCGTAAGCCAAACACAACATTCATGCCTCACCAGGATTCGAACCTGTACCCATCTCGGACAAATGGTCAGAAGCCAGCGCTTAGACCACTGTGCCACAGGGGCGTCACATGCCTTTTCCTGAAGATTTAATATCTTGTGACGTGCCTGCCCCGCAGGACGCACACGACATAAAGGCAGATAGCAGCGAGAACAAACGTCTCCATAGGTCAGTTGGTAGAGCGACTTGTTCCGGAATAAGTGGACTCGGGTTCGAACCCCGACGTGGACCAAAAATGACGGAGAAATTTACTTCGTTATAACCTCTTCGCAGAGTTCGTTGTTCTGCAATGTGTTTGTAGTCACACTGAATGCAGCCGCACTTTACCCGAATGGTCAGAGGCACGGGTATCTTATAATCGTACGAGTTGGGCCCGGGCACTTGATACTGAGGAGGTATGGGTGACGTGGTTTTCTTACAATGCTAGTTCTGAGCCCACCGCGGAAGTAGTGACCCTAAATAGGGACGAACAGCCTTAGATACTTATTCAGGTCGTTAAACGCTGAAACAACAACAAAAAAAAAAATACTAAATGCACAAAAAAGACAAATTAATCATTTTTTTCCGAATTTGCAATTCCCTTGGACATAATTCTGATCGGAGATACGAAAATATACTTCCAAAATTTTTGTTGTTCGGAAAGCACAATTTCATTGAAAAATGAAATAAAAGTACAAAACTATTTTTTTTTCGACACTGAACTCCGAATTTATTTACTGAGCACGCGTGCGCGCTCAATGGAATCGTACCATTCGTAGAGCGTTGTTTCATAATGTTTTATCGAATGCGAAACGAAGAAATCAGTCGAGGCTACTAAACGTCCAAGACAAAGTCATGTAGCCGACGCAAAACGAATCCAATAAGAAGTACGTCCTTTGAAATAAATTATTTCCAGCACTACCTTCTGATATAAACGGATATATGATAATGATAAAGTTTCATTTATGAGACGACACTCACAGACTCTACAAGGGCATGTGCTCTCAAAAACATACCATACACTTGTTACGAAATGCTTGAGAGAATTGATTGATGGTCTCACGTAACGTAAGAATCAAATGTAGAAAAAAGAAGACATTTAGCGCAAAGGTGGTGGTAAAATCATAGATTCCCTTTAAATTGAAGAAGTTTCCAGGGAAACAAGACTTTTACTAAAAGTAGGGATGCATGATTTTTTTTCTCGGTGAAGCGGTTAATGACCCAAGTAGTACAGCCTTGCAATTTAACGTTGGTCCAACACTAAGCCACCGTATTTTAGGAATAGAAGACGGTGGCTCAGAGTTGGGCCTACGTTAAATTGCAAAGCTGTGCTGTCTGGGGACCACCCTGAGAAACTCTAAGGGCTATAAGAGTCACCCTTCCCTAATTTAGGGCTACCGTTTCTAGGGAGGAACAGGGACATCGGGATATGGCAAGCTCACAGATCAGGATACAGATCTTCATGTTCCATCCGGGTCACGCACCTGATTTTAGCTCAGACCATTAACCAGAGACCCGTGGCTTACACCATTCGGCCGCCCGGACGGCGCCTCATTTATTTATTTTTTTCTCGACAAATACGAAACTTTTTATCTCAAAGCATTTTCGTTTTCTACCCTTTTTTTTTATTGAATTTTTGATATTATTGTTCTACATCTTATGGATTTCTTACAAAATAGCTGGAACGTACCACTGAGGTGGCACAACAGTCAAAATGGCAAGTTGCAGCGGTAAGCCAAGGTCTGTGTAGTTCAGTCGGGAGAATAACTGGCTCCGGAGCGCGGAGACGTGTATTCAGATTCTACCACCAGCCAGGAAGGTCTTATTTTCCCAATGGCGCCTGAATGTAATTTGAATCTCTTGGCCGTGACGTTCGAGAATACTGTGTGACATTTCTTCTACACACTGTCTGGAATTAATTAGAAATTCGTTCTTCTGGAGTGATCTCTCCTTCAAGCATAGTTTGTGGCGGACACGAAATCTTAGATTTCGTGCCCCCACTTTTCTCAAGAGGGGGTGGGTATGTGTGACGTACACTGAGGTGATGCAAAAGTCAAAACGGCAAGTTACAGTGGTAAGCCAAGATCGGTATAGTTCAGTCGGGAGAATAACTGGCTCCGGAACGAGACGACGTGAATTCCACCACCTGTAAAAAAAGCTTAGTTTCACAACCGTTTGAGATTTTCATTGCTCGAAAACTACGCATTCATTGCTTATATTAAAGACGACACAATTCCCAGTTCACATGGGGCTTCATTTTACTAATTTTTTGTATGTCAATCTTTTGTTTGGTTCCAGTTTATTATTAATGTATTTTCAGAAAGAGAAATAATCCTGTGCATAAGTTAATGCCATTTCCCTCAGCAGAAAACATTATTAGGATCACTTTAACGTTAAGGTTATCGTTTTGTTTGAAATCCATCTGCGCCTGATCGCGCATTACGTGATTAAGATTTCTACAAGAAGTCACATCGCTAAGCGTGGGAATACAGATATCATAAATGAATATTTTCACATCGCTTCATGTTTTCTTTTTTCTTTTCACTAGAGAAGGAGAGTTATTTTACTATGTTAATTCATGTAAAAGTAGCTTTTACAAATACCAAAGTAGAAAATGTCGCGAATCGCTTATTTAATCGCTAACAATTTCAGTACCTTCAAGCATAAAAAAAGTAAGCCGCCCCAGTGGCGCAGTGAGGTGGCTTATGACTATTCGTAAGTGAGGGTTCCGAATTCGAATCCCGGTGAGGCATGGATATTGTGTTTGTCTTGCGTACTGGCTCACTCCCTTCCCTGGAATCAGTGGCCCTAAATTAGGGACCGCTGACTGCTTATAGTCCAGTGAGTTGAGTTGCTCACGGGGTTCGTTAAACTCCCAATAAATAAAAATAATAATAATAATTACCTCCTTTAAAACTAAAGAAGGTAAACAACCACGAGAACCAAGAACAAAGCTTAAGCCATATTTACATAAAACATACTTTCCCACTAGTCTCAAGAGGAGCAACGATTTCTTGAAGAAAAAAAAAAAGTTTTTAACATTTCATAACTTTTTCCTCGTGGTTACCGAGTGCACACACACAGACCTCTTCGGTGGTATGCTAACTCTGACTGTAGCGGATATGCTCTGGATTATAATGCTTGGTACTTGTTTTGATCTCATTACCTTCCTTTCTACCATCAAATCTCCATGACCAACCACTCATAGCAGCATCTCCAGGGAGTTAATCCATTTCTGAACAGTAGTTTATCGAACTTCTACTATGCTTCGGAGGTTATAACAACATTATGTTGTTGTTTAATTACGTGGATATATGATTAAATTATCGTTACTGCAGAACAAACATTCCGCAGTTTGTTATACTGTATCTCACGTTATGATTATTTCTTGTTTTCAAGAAGCCCAATGCCGTACTACATCGTTACAAGTCTGAAATTATAAATATAAGTTGTTACTATAATTCTTAGGTTAAAAGTAGCAAAAGCCTACCGTGATATTTTTCTTGACCAAGCACATTACGTCGTTAGGAATAACTTCCAATATACGAAACAGTATGTTACAGAAAATTCCATCATTATTGACCAAAACTGGGATTTCGCGCAAGTGAAGACAAAAAAAGTGGTTATACGAAAAATCTTGTTCCATATTCGACTTTCCGTATGAAAGAGTTAGCATGAACGGAATACGGGACCACATCCCGAAGATGACAATCCGTTCCCTGGTGTACACATGACAAGGATGGCAAGTCAGACAATATCCGAAAACTTGAAAATTTCGTCGACCTGGAGCAGGAATCGAATTCTCGTCTCCCTAGCGAATCCTGTGATGATTATATTCAAATTTATCTGAAACTTGAGACTTGGGAGTTCTGGATGGTGTGGTGGTTAGTATACCCGGGCGCTCTGGGAGACGCGGATTTAATTTCCGCTCCAGGACGACGAAATTTTTAAGTTTTCGGATATTGTCTGACTTGCCATCCTTGTCATGTTTACACCAGGGAACGGATTGTCATCTTCGGGAAAGAGTTATAGTAGTATATATTTGCAACTGTTGAATTCTATAAGTAATCTTTATGTACAACAGTCATGTCTTGTCTAACGGATATTTACATTCGTTGACTAATGAACTACAAAAGAAAATACAATGGATGAATCGACCCAGGAGATCAGCCTTGAAAGACAAAAAACATCATAAAAGGAAATCAAGAACAAATGAAGTACAACATCGTCTTCTTGTCATAAGTACTCTCAGACTAGTTTCAGCTTATATTGTTTAAGCCTTCATCCGAGCACTGTAGCATTACAGAGCAGTGGCCGCTGCAAAAGGGCCAAGCAACATCCATGGCTAATTCATTTAGCAGGAACAGATGGCTAATTCATTTAGCAGGAACAGGCTTAAACAATATAAGCTGAAACTAGTCTGAGAATACTTTCTAAATCTGAAACCTCTTTTTCTTTGTTTTTTGCTTGTATCATTTTAAAAATTCTATCATTGAACAGTAGTTTATCAAACTTGTACCTTTCTTAGTTTGAAATTATATACCTAGAAAGTATATAACGAAGTAAATTTCTCCGTCATTTTTATCCACGCCGGGCTCGAACCCGGGTCCCCTCATTCCGGAATAAGTCACTCTACCAATTGAGCTACGCGGACGTTCGTTCGGACTGCTATCTGCCTTTATGTCGTGTGCGTCTTGCTGGCAGGTACGTCACAAGTGGATAACGACGATCCAGACAAAAAACTCATTAAAGCAAGATTTCATCGTTTTTGCGATTTTTCTAAAAACGTTTCGGTGAGAGATTGACACGACACTGGGGCGTGTTAATCATAAATGGAATTAAAGGAGAATTTTTTTCCTTTTGTAACATACGTAAGCATTTCTGTGTCAGTAATGAATATTTAATTCACCATCGCTATCTCTTTAATCGGCAGTTCCGGATGGTTTCCTGGACTGCCGTTAACAGTGTCAAAAGAAATTTTTCTAGTGTTAAATGATCAACATGACCATTTCCTTGAATGCATACTTTATGCTCATAAATGCCCTTTTTGACCACGCATATGTTAGTGCGCGAGCATTAGAATTCGTATGCACAGTTTTAAAATATCACCTCTGTTTCCGCAAAGATCGAACCTTCTGAATTACAAATCACCTGTCTAACGAGAAAAGGTGTTGTGGAAAAATTTGGGATCAGGGGTGTAGAAGAGCCTTAGCGCGGCTTAGCGGCGCTAAGGCACTATTTTTCTAGGCTTAGTAGCACTAAGGTACTTTTCATAGCTAGGTGGCTGGAAAATTTATGTACAGAAATCATTTAGATCATCATATATTCGAAAATAGCAAATACTGTGCTTTATATACAATCATAACCCCAAATATTCGTATTGCGAGAATGAGGTTAAGCTGTCGGATCACAAAATGGGGTATCTCAGAAATGAAAGAAAATGTTGTTTGCTTGTTTACGGATTTAACTTTCACCGTGAGCTGCTATAGGACCTTGGCGGTCCTTGATTTGGGACAGGTGTGGAAGCTTTTAATCCTTTTCAAGTTCCTCTACTTAATACTGTAATTTTATTGTCTTCAGGGGTTAGAGTGACGTGGGCCCATCAATGTCTTTTGTCCGACGATTTGGAAAATGCGGTTAGGACATTAGGGGTGACGTGGGGATTGGGGTTGTATTTTCTTTTTCTTCAAGGGTCTGAATACTTAATAGCTACGTTCGGAATTAGAGATTCCGTGTTTGGGTCAGTATTTTTTGTAGCTACAGGATTTCACGGTCTTCATGTGGTTATCGGGTCCTTATTTTTAGTCGTAATTTGGGCCCGCGTTATTATGCGCCATTTGTCAATAAAGCATCATTTTGGGTTTGAGGCTGCAGCATGGTATTGACATTTTGTTGACGTAATTTGGTTATTTTTATTTTCAGTGGTATATTGATGAGGTGGATAGAGGAACAGTATTTGGTACATTCTATTTCCAATTGAAAGGAGAAAGATTTATTTAATTATAGCCGGGGTAGGAGTTTTTGTAGTAGTTTTAGTATATGTAGTGTTTTTAATGATGTCGTTAAGGGTAGAAATGATAGAAAATTCAGCTTCAGCCTATGAGTGTCGGTTTGACCAGATGGTTAATTCTCGGATGCAGTTTTCTTATCGTTTTTTTTTTACTTCTATTTTGTTTTTGGTATTTGATGTGGAGATTACTCTTTTAATTCCACTTCCGTTTGTAGCCTTGGGGCTAATAGGAGTTTTAGGGGTGGGAATTTTTATAGTAAGATTGTATTTAGGGTTGATTTACGAATATTATAATGGTGAGCTGGGCCGCCCCGGTGGCGCAGTGGTCTAAGGCGCTGGCCTCTGATCATTCGTCCGTAAGGGGTCTGGGTTCGAATCCCGGTCAGGCATGGATGTTGTGTTTGTCTTACGGCACTGGTTCTCTCCCTTCCCTGGAACCAGTGACCCTAAATTAGGGACGGGCGACTGCTTATAGCCCATTGAGTTGCTCACGGTGGTCGTTAAACCTCCAATCAAAAAAAAAAAAAAAAAAAAATGGTGAGCTGGAGTGGGCAGAATAAAATTTTTTAAGTCTTAAGCTTAGTGCATTAATTTGCCACAAGAATAGAAAGCTAATGGCGATTTCAATGTTAATGAAAACAGTTAAAAAGACCATGCTTCAGGACTAGGACCACTAACCATAAACTTACACCTCTAAAGCGTTTTGCAAAGGTATTAAGTCCTCAAAATTATTTCATTGCTGGGAGGAAAAACCGCAGAAAGAAATTAAGAGGGCATTAAGGTTAAGTGATAAGAATTTTATGCGTGCCAAGAATATATTTACTAAGCTACCCCTTCTCTTATTCCTTAAAAATAAAGCAACCGATATATCTTTCATTTACCTCAGAATCTTAGGAAAAAGGCGTATTAGTCACACTGTATAGATGTGACTATATTAATTACATTTATTCAGTGTGATAATATTAGTTACTTTTATTCAGCGTGACACAATTGCTTAAAAAACTGCCCATTTTTGGGATGTGGCGAACACATATTCTTTTCTTTGCTTAAAAATTGCTCAAGTTAAGAGAGTTAAATAAAGGTAATTAGTAATAAAAGTTTTATAAAATATGCTGAACAATAAAAATAGCAAATCAGAATTCCTAGTGCTCTTAAAAACTTTGTCTTCTTTTCAAGTCGTTTTTACCTAAACACTTCACCGCTAAGGCACTTTTTTAATTGGAACTATATCACTCTTTGGGACTGTTCATATCGGCAGATGTGAATAGGAACGGAATGACTTTCTCCAAAATGGCGTTGCAGGTGACAAGTCACTTCAACCCATCAGAACCCTCTTATAACGAGCCCGTATTTAGCGAGATCTCGGATTTAACCAGCAAAACAGGAACTTCTGTTCGGTGTAATGGTAATTCGAGGCTAATTTGATCGTTTTGAACGATCAAAATTCAATCAAGTCTCCGGATTTAACGAGAGAGAAAGGAAAGCTGCATAAGATGATAACTTTAACAAGCTAAGTAAAAAAAATGATGAAATTACATATTTATTGACGCAGAGAAAATCCGCTGCAAACCATCCTAGATTGGAAAAGCATAAATGGTAGCATACAGGACGAGATTGCAACAGTGCAAGGGAATCCTAGTGGAAAAATTTTGATAAAAAAAACAATGACGAAGGAGTACATCAAATGCTATAGCTTGGATGTATCGCTTCAGAAGAACTGAAAACATGCCATCTACTTCTAGGAAAAAGGATGATGGGTGGGGATCACGCACATTAAAGTGGATTTCTGGGAGACAATTGCAGAGGGATAGGAGAATAATGGAATAGGGATATCACCGGAGACGAAATAGGAAATATCAATTCCTGGAATTGTGTGACCATTCCAACCTTTTACTCTCCAAGTGAGCATTGCATTCTGCTTTTTGTTTCATGTGTGCTGTGTAGTTAGAACTCTTGTCTGTGTCACGTGGCAGTCAGATTGAACATACTTGAAAATTTTCACTAATTTACTATAGTACTAATGTTAGTTAATGAAGTATATCCAATAATTATGGATATACACTATCTACCAACAAGTAATTGGACACCCCTGCAATCGACGATATCTGCGGTCCTGATACACGTCACGGCGGCCGCCGTTAAATATCGTGTGGGAAACAACAATGCAACCAGTCGCATGCAAGATGCCACGCAGTTCGGAGCTCTCTGATTTCGAGAAAGGTGTAATCGTCGGGTATCACAGAAATGGCCGATCCATACGTGACATATCCAGCAAGTTGAAGTACCCAAAATCGACAGTGGCCTACGTGATTGGCAAGTGGAAGATGAGAGGTGACTGTCGGAATAGGCCCCGACCCGGCAGACCAACAAAACTGGGAGTTAGAGACCGACGGGTGCTGGCCAAAGAAATTTGGAAGAACCGCACCCAATCGATGGGCCACATCCGCGAGGAGTTTCAACAGGCATCCGGGAGTGTTCTTTCGATGAATACCATCCGTAAGGAAGCCCATCTGTTTGGTTATCATGGACGTGCTGCCGCCCACAAGCCTTTGATCACCAAGTCCGCTAGCGCTGCTCGGCTAACGTGGTGCAAAGAACGTCGAAAGTGGACCATTGAACAGTGGAAACAGGTTCTCTGGAGCGACGAATCAAGGTTCACCCTCTTACCGTTCGAATGGCAGAGTCTGGGTTTGGCGTATGCCTGGAGAACGCCTTCTGCCGGAATGTATTGTGCCGAACTGTGAAGTTCGGCGGCGGTGGAATTATGCTATGGGGGTGTTTCTCCTGGTATGGCACGGGACCCTTGGTCGCAATTCCTGGTAGACTCAACGCCGAGACCTACCGCACCATTTTGGATGACCATGCGCTTCCTACGTTGTGGCAGTTTCACGGGGTGGACCCATGTTACTTTCAGGATGACAATGCCACCTGTCATGTTGCGACAGGCTTGGTATGGTGACAATGGGGTAAATCGAATGAACTGGCCTGCGCAGAGCCCGGACCTTAACCCTATCGAACACCTCTGGGACGAGTTGGAGCGTCGACTTAAGGGGTTCCCACACCGTCCGAAATCGGTGAAGGAACTGACCTGTCTTCTCCAAGCCGAGTGGAAGAAAATCCCGCTAGCCGTCGTACAACGCCTGGTTGAGAGTATGCCCCGGAGGGTCGCAACTGTAATCGCCGCTCGTGGAGGCTCCGCCAACTATTGAAGGTGAATAAACTTCGTTTTCCTTCGCTATCACAGGTGTCCAATTACTTGTTGGTAGATAGTGTATAATATAAAAGCATGTTATCACATATATATATTTTTACATGATGGGAATTTTTACTCTAAAACATATTTAGTGAGAGACCGGATTTAACGACGACGGTGTTCGCCAGTTCCGATCTCCTCGTTAGAAGTGGGTTCTACTGTATTTACTAAAATCCAGGAACTTTCTGGCAAGAGTAAAGACGTAGGATTAAATATGAACATACAGAAAACAAAATTGACGTAAAGTGCTTTTATAAGAACCGAAGATTTAGAAGTTGATGGAGTAAACGCAGAGGTAACTGATGCTTACATCTACCTAGAAAAAGATATCAAGAAACAGCATCATCGAAGAAGGAACTAATAGGTGTACAAAACTCCTGCTGAAGTACAATTTGAAGAAACGGTACAATTTTCAAGAGCAATACGTCTTCAAACAAAATGACAATTAGTGCATCTTTGAATTCCTTACTTATGGATCAGAGACATGAACTTTAACTAAAAACGACATACAGAGTTGCGTACAACTCAAACATGTTTAAAATATGCGTGCTTGGTGCAATAAAGAAAGTTAGGTAAAGTAAATTATGGATCAGGAAAAAAACAAGAGTGGATGTAAAGACACTTAAGTGGCAAACGTGCGCTGGATAAAATGCTAGATGAACTGACCGCCGTTGGACAGCTGAAATACTTGACTAGATACCAGGGGATCAGAGTTGGAAACGAGACAAAAATTTCGAACCCGGTCATCCCATAACTGGACCCGACCCGGACCGGTAACTGACCCGGACAAATCTGCTTTGAACTATGAATTCGAAACTCAATATATACACTGCTGGACAATTGCTAAGGACGGATCATAAACGGCTATATAGCGCATAAAAAAGTAAGTGTGGTTGGATGCCAAGTGAAATAAAATAATGTCAGAATGCCAGGACATTACAAGAAAGACAATTTATTGTGCTCTGAAATCCAGAAGGCTTTGAAACGTGTTCAAGGGACAAACAGGCCATTTCGTGCAGAATACGTAAAAGTGAAAAAAATGCAATTATCGTCCCCAGGTGTTCCGGCGTAAGATGTCAGTACGGGATATGGCCACCATGGAGGGCGATGCAAGATTCCACACGCCGTGTCATGCTTTGCACAACATTATCAAGCAGCTGTTGAGGTAATTTATCCCATTCCTCTGTCAGTGCACGGATGAGGGTGTCCTTGTTTATTGGAGGGCATTGGCGACCAGCAAGACTCCTCCCCAAAGCATCCCACACATTTTCAATGGGATTCAGATCTGGAGAACGTGCTGGCCATACGAGGCGTTGAATATCCTCGCTCTCAAGACACTCCTGGACAGCGACTGTTCAATGACATGTTGCGATGTCGTCCATGAAAATGAATCTATCACCGACAGCACCACGGAACATGCGAACATGAGGTAGCAGAATATCATTAATGTATCGTTGGCCAGTCATAGTCCCAGTTGGAAGCACATAGAGGGACGTACGGCCATTGATCATGATGCCAGCCCATACCATGACACTACATGTCGGATATCGGTCCCTTTCCTGTATATTTGCTGGACAATATGCAGTACCACAATCACGCCAGATCAGTTGTCGTCGACAATCAGACGATAGACTGTATCTACTCTCATTTGAGAAGAGGACAGCAGACCAGTCGTTATCAGTCCAATTGCGATGTTGATGGCACCATTGCAAACGGGCGGTACGGTGACGTCTGGACAATGGGATGCACACAACAGGACGGCGGGCGTATAGTCCTCCTTCATGCAAACGTCTGGCGACAGTTTTTCGGGAGATCCGCTTGCCAGTAGCAGCCATAAACCGATTTGCTACCTGACTAGCTGTGCTGCGCCGGTGTCTTTTTGTTGATAGCACTATGTACCGATCTTCTGCAGGTGTCGTACTGCGAACACGACCTCCCCCGTGACGTTTGCTACACTCTCCATTTGTTTGAAATGATTTCCAAAGCCTTGAAACAACACTGTGGCTGACGTCGAACTCCCTAGCGACATCTGTTATTTTTCGCCCTTCTTCAATCTTGCCAATAATACGGCCACGCGTAAAATCATCTAGGTGATGTCGGGAAGACATACTGAAAATTGCAAGTTCGTCAATTGATTCTTTCCCTTTCAACTTTGCGTTTGAACAACAACGGTCAGTAGGCGTCAAATCCTTTATATCTCTTATCAGCGCTATGACGTCACGAACAAGTTCGGCAATCCAAAATTTGCATACGCACAAACACGTCTTACTGTATCCCGCACTTATGCTAATTTCCACATTTTCCTGCCTTCCATTTTATGGTTGCTATTGTCATCCGTCCTTAGCAATTGTCCGGCAGTGTATATATATGTATATATATACATATAAGGGATGTAAGGTCAGGGGATGCGTAACATCACAGCCTCTCCTTGACAAATGTCAACCCCGCCTTCTCGTGGTGCATCCTGTTCCCACTAAAGGGGCTCTGACGACCGCCCATAGCGGTATAACTATACCATCGGGATTAGAGGAAATTCTATCCCACACTCACCAACCCGCTTGGCCAGCGTGGTGAGTTATGGCCAAACCCCTCCAAAATGATTCCACAACTTAAATCTTGGCCCTCAGTCTCCGGCAGCTGGAATGTACCTGGCCAAGGCAGCGGCCAGTGCGACATGAAGGCAGAGGGTGCTAAGAATCCCCGGAGAACCGGACTAGGCTGCCATCTGATGCTGACCTTGGCTACTTACAATGGACGCTCCCTATCTTCTGATTCAAGGCTTCTTGAATTGAAAGAGGAACTACAAAGGATCAAGTGGGACATCGTGGGGCTAAGTGAGGTAAGGAGAAACGGAGAAGATCTCATCGAACTGAAAAGTGGACATCTCTTCTACTATCGTGGGACAGATACTGGCAGAACTAGTGGTGTTGGATTTATAATAAACAAGAAACTGAAGGATAAAGTTGTAGAAGTTGAAAGTTCCTCTGACAGAGCTTCACGACTTGTTATCCAACTCTCGAAAAGATACCAGGCTCAGATTATTCAAACTTATGCACCCACCACAAGTCATCCTGAAGAAGAAATTGAAGAATTTTATGAGAAAATTTGTCATCTAAATAATAAAGGTAAGCAGCACTTGAAAATAATTATGGGAGATTTCAATGCAAAAATAGGGCAACGGCAACAGAATGAAACTTCAGTAGGTAAATTCGGTCATGGCAACAGAAACCAGCGTGGAAATACTCTCGTTGAGTTTGCAGAGGCAGAAGGGTTTTTCATCTTGAACTCCTTCTTCAAGAAAAAGCCACACAGGAAATGGACATGGAGACATCCAAATGGGACGACAAGTGAAATTGATTTTATTATGTGTAACAAAAAATTCGTCATAGAAGACTGCAGTGTGCTAAACAAGTTCAACACAGGTAGTGACCATAGATTGGTGAGATGTAAGATGCACCTCAACACTAAACTTGAACGTGGCAAGCTCATAAGACAAACAAAATCTATTGACATAACCAACCTTAAAAAACACCATAATACCTTCAAGTTAGAACTGAAGAACAGGTTCTCTGCTTTAGAAGGCCTAACATCGGAAGAAGTGGACATCTCTGAAGTTAACAGAAAAGTAACCAAAGCTCTTATGGAAACAGCAACAAAATTAGCTGGGTCTAAGAACAAATTGCATGTGAACAAATTATCAGGAAAAACTAAAATGTTGATGCAAAAAAGAAGAGAGACGAGGACAACTAAAGATGTGACTTCCAAAGTGGAATATATAGAGCTATGCAAGACGGTAAGAAAAAGTATCACTGAAGACGTAAGGAAATTCAACTGTGAACTAGTGAGGAAAGCAATTGAAAACAACCAAAGCCTAAAAATAGCAAAGGGACATCTCAGTAAGGGAAGAAAACAGATTATGGCACTGAGAAAAGAAGATGGTTCAGTAACAAGAAATAGAGGCGAAATTTTGACAAGAGTGAAAGATTTCTACTCCAAATTATATGAAAGGGATGATATATGCACTCCAGACATCATGAAAGATACCAGTACCAGAGTTCCTCCAGTACTTCCAGCAGAAGTTGCACATGCAATCAAGAACATGAAGCGAGGAAAAGCTCCAGGAGAAGATGGAATTACTGTAGACATCATACAAGAAGCAAGTGGAGAAATCGAAACAGTACTCGCCCAAATTTTAACTCGATGCCTTAATGAAGGAAAGATTCCTGAGGATTGGAGCACCGCTACAATGATCCTGCTACATAAGAAAGGTGACATTGAGGATCTCGGAAACTACAGACCTATCAGCCTCCTATCAGTAGTTTATAAAATCTTCACTAAAGTTCTTTCACACCGCTTGAAGGTAACACTGGACATGGCTCAACCGAGAGAACAAGCTGGATTCAGGAGTGGCTACAGCACAATAGATCATATCCACGTGCTGAGAGAACTAATTGAAAGAGCGAGGGAATATGAACTTCCATTGTGCATGGCTTTTATCGATTATGAAAAAGCCTTTGATTCGGTGAAACCATCAGCAGTTACAATGGCTCTGAAAACCTGCGGTATTGAAGATGCATACATTAATATTATTAATAACATCTATGAAAATGCAAGTGCAAAGATTAGGCTGTTTGAAAATACAACACACGTAAAAATTGGAAAGGGAGTGAGACAAGGTGACACCATATCTCCGAAGCTCTTCAATGCCACATTGGAGGGTGTTTTTCAGTCGCTGAGCTGGGAAAACAAGGGGATAAAGATTAATGGAGATTATCTAACCCACCTTCGTTTTGCTGATGACGTAGTCATTTTTGCAACTACCCCATCAGAGCTGCAGAGTATGATCCAGGAACTTGCGGACAAGAGTAAAGAAGTGGGATTAAAAATGAACTTTCAGAAGACAAAAGTGATGTTCAATGCTTTTACAAGAAATGAAGATTTATCGATTGATGGAGAAAAGCTGGAGATAACAGACACGTACGTTTATCTTGGGCAGCAGATATCAAGTGAGGGTCACATTGATGAAGAAATTAATCGGCGTACAAAACTTGCCTGGAGAGCTTTTGGAAGAAACAGCATAATTTTCAAGAGCAATATGCCATTATGTCTTAAAAGAAAAGTGTTTGATCAATGCATCCTTCCAGTGCTTACGTATGGTGCAGAGACGTGGACCTTAACTAAAAGAGACATACAAAGGCTGCAGACAACTCAAAGAAGCATGGAGAGGTGCATGCTTGGTGTAACCAGGAGAGATAAGAAGAGGAACTCGTGGATCCGAAAAATGACAAGAGTGGAAGACATCATGATCAGAGTTAAATCCCTGAAATGGCAATGGGCTGGACATACTGCCAGAAGGACAGATCATCGATGGACAGCCGAAATTTTAGATTGGATTCCAAGGGACAGGAAAAGACCCAGAAGAAGACCACATGGGAGATGGGTGGATGAAATTCGAAAGTATGCAGGGGTGACATGGAGGAGACTGGCACAAGACAGACCGTTGTGGAGGAAACTTGAGGAGACCTTCATCCAGCAGTGGATTGATAATGGTTGACAATGATGATGATGATGATGATACATATAAACGTAATATATATATTCATCCCAATAGCTGCTCGATATTTAATACCTGAAATCTTTTTTTAATAATAAAACTTGATTACTTGCTAAATTTTAGTACCATTTTTAGAGCCACTGTTTTGCGTAATCCAGAAGTAATGGCTGACTATGACCGTGACCATGGAGTATATTACAAATGGGAATCACTTGCTAAATTTTAGTACCATTTTTAGAGCCACTGTTTTGCGTAATCCAGAAGTAATGGCTGACTATGACCGTGACCATGGAGTATATTACAAATGGGAATCATTATTTACTATTACACAAATGTATTTTTTTAATGTATGTAGATAATTCACTCTTTCCATGCTTTGATGGAATTGCGCATACTTTCATATGGTCCGTTAGACTTTTGGTTCCATAATCTTTTATTACACCGTCGACATCTTTCTTTGTAATTATACATTTTCCACATTTTGAACAACAAGCAAGACCAAACAACACAGAATTATTCACAGGTTCCTTAATGAGGCGAAACAATCTCTAGGATTCACTCTCCCTTTGTGGTTTTCAAAAAGCACGTATTTGTTGGCCACGACGCCTTTCTCAACCTCCTTAATATTAAATCCATTCATATTAACAAATAAGGAGTTAATTTCGACATGACATGTCATGGTAACGGGATGTTAGCATATCAATCGAAAACTGCTGTATGCTCAATGTAAAAGATGCGATGTGAAAAGTAACTCTTAGTAAGTGAACTTCGCACGGAAAGAGTGAATCATCTGGGAAGCAGGCGAATGGCGTTTGCCTGTACCTTGTCCTGGACAATCGCACTGTAAAAGAACGCAAAGGAAGTATATTTTTACGATATGGTGTCGGTATGGTGTCTGTGGAAATCTTCGTTGCTTTAAGTAAGAGACGACAATATTTTTGCATGGCAAATCATTATTTACTCCGTGGACACTAGTATCGACTACAGAATTCCACAACGCGCATTTTTCTTTTGAATATATTTTTCTCTTTTCAAAAATAAAACGGGAATAAAACCTGGTCAAAATCGGGCCAGGAACACCTTGACCCGACCCGTTGGACCCGCAAGAAATTGTCGTCCCGTTGACCAGTGACCCGTTTCCATCTCTGCAAGAGACAAGAAAAGACCCTCAAGATGACCACGTAGAAATGAATACGTGAAATTCAAAAGCATGCCGAAGTCACATTGACGAGAATTTCTCAAGACAGTGTTGTGGAAGAGACTTGGGAAGACCTTCATCCAGCAATGGATTAAGAACGGTTCAGGAGAATGATGATTATAATTAATTACTAAAAGGGACTAGAACAATCACTAATAAGGGAATTATTGCTCCATTTGTATCAGAGTGGATCAACTATCTCCTTTTTTTTTAGACTTCCGGAAAAGGATGATGCCCCAATTTCCCTTTAAAGACTAGTTTCAAAAATTCCAAAAATTAAATTTTATGTGACATGCTTACCACGTTATTTGATATGGGGTTGCCCAATACCCTTTGAAGACAAGTTTTAAAAATTCCAAAAATTAAATTTCATATGACATGCTTACCACGTTATTTGATATGGGGTTGAAATACGAAGCATTATTATTTAAAGATGTTTAAAGATAAGCTTTATTAATTTAATTATTTTCTGCCTCACCAACTAAAGTGGCTGACAGTCTTCCTCAACCGCCAGTCAATCATTTTAAGAATGGGTGATGTGAGGAAAACAAAAGTCTGCCAATAGGTATTCTTTTTAAGAAATGATACTTCCAGAGTAAATCAGAAAGTTTGTCGACATTCATTTTATTTGTTGTAGGACTTTGGAATAAGCATTTCTGATCATACAAAAGAAAGGGTACTTTCTAATATGTTCCTCGTAATTTTTCGGAAAGATAGCAACATTACACTTGCTGCGTACATACCTTTCAAAACATGGCATTTCTTCTGTCAGCATCTACGCAGTATAGAACAATGAGAGTTCTGAAACTTTAAGACGAAGATCGCATGCACTTAAAATTTTCCCAAACAAAGAGAATAGTGGAAATATTTTTAACAAATCTTTGTCTGTTTTCTATGAATAAATATTAAAACTTGGGAGAATTTATTAAGGACATATATGACATCTTTCGTTTTTATGCTGCGCAATATTCACAAAAATAGCATGCCAATCAAAAGAGTCGTCAAAGTGTTTTTGTTTCACCCTCATTAGTTATCAACAATACGCTGAGACATACACTGAAGTGACAAAAAAAAAAAACTGGTACAGAAGAGCTTATGCAAAATACACAGCAACATCACCTATGCGCGTAATCGGTTGCGTTCGTCAGTGCGTATATAAAGCGATAGACATCCTTTATAGCTGTCAGAGCTGTTTTCGGCATGAGAATGACAAGTAATAACGATTTAAGCGATTTTCAACGCGGTGTCATAAGATGGGCCATAGTATTTCGGTGTCATAAGATGGGCCATAGTATTTCGGTGTCATAAGATGGGCCATAGTATTTCGGTGTCATAAGATGGGCCATAGTATTTAAGATGGGCCATAGTGGGCGCTCATGAGATGGGCCATAGTATTTCGGAGGTTGAAACGAAGTTCGGATTTTCTTGGACGACCAATGCAAGGGTGTACCGTGACTACAAGAATTCCGGCAAAACCTCCAACCTACGATACCAGGGTGGCCGTAAAAAGACATTGGGTGAACGTGACCATCGTCGGCTGTCAAGAATCGTTTCACGCGATAGGTGTGCAACACTCTCGCAGGTATAATCGGAATTCAATGCTGGAGCATCAACAAGCATCAGCGTACGGACTGTGCAACTTACCCTGCACGATATGGGCTTTGGGAGCCGACGCCCAACTAGAGTCCCCTTGATGGGCGCACGACACAGAGCAATGCGCCTCGCTTGTGCACGGCAACCCCGACACTGGACATTTGATGACTGGAAACAAGTAGCCTGGTCTGACGATTCGCGTTTCCAACTGTATCGGGCAGATAAAAGGATTCGTGTGTGGCGCAAACCCCATGAAGCCATGGATCTCGCCTGTCAACAAGGAACTGTACCGGCTGGTGGGGGGGGGGTCCGTAATGGTATGGGGTGTGTTTAGCTGTACTTCACTGGGACCCCTGGTGCATCTACGAACGTCTGTGACCGGCCAACGCTATGTGCTCATCCTTTCAGACGAGGTACACCCGTTTATGTCTGCATTCATGCTGATGGGTTGGGCCTGTTCAAAGGACGATGCACCTCCACACAAGCGTCGGGACGCCCCATTATGGTTAGAGGTGCATTCATCTAAGTTTGGGGTGTTGCCATTCCCACCCAAGTCCCCAGATCTGAACGTGATAGAACACATTTGGGATGCCATGCAACGTGCTATCGAACACAGGAATCCGAGACCTTGGAATACACCCGAATTGTGGAACGCTCTGCAGGAAGTATGGTGTGCATTGCCTACAGCGTATTTCCAGAAGCTAGTGGAGTCCATGCCCCGTGCAGTGCCTCTCTCCTGTGGGGGACCTACCAAGTATTAGACTGGTGTACCAGTTTTTCTGGAACTTCAGTGTATATCCCTGCTACTATGGAGTGCATGTATAGATATGTCAGTTTTTCATGCTTTCACGCTGGCCTGTTCATTTTTTTGTGTAGCCCCTATTACAGAATTGGAAATAATTTTCTGTATCAGGTTTTGTCCTGCTTTAGTTCTATTCTGTTTTCTCAAGGGTGCATTTACAACGGGAAGCCTGTTGAAGACGGACGTCAAGTATCCAGTCCTGAGCCTTGTTTGAATTGCACTTGCAGCAAAGGTGTCCTACTCTGCTACTTACACACGTGTCCTTCTGTCGTGGTCCCTTCATCGGAATGCTATGTTGCCAGAGAAGAAGGTCACTGTTGCCCCGAAGTGTTTTGTAAAGGTAAGAACACCATCAAATGCGTTATTATTGCTTTTTCTTTTTGGAATACGGAGTCTAACCTCTAAGTTAAAAAAAAAGTGCCGTCTTATGCACGATTTAAAATTTAATGTTAAAAACATATATACAAGTTAAAATATATACATATTAGACCTTTCGAGTTTACAATAAACTCATCCTCAGATGTAACAGAATGCCAAACACAAGCGACAAGGTGTTAGTTATATATACACATGATAGTCGTGTCACTAGTGACGTATGTCCAATGACGTTTTAACGCATGTGCGAAAATAATCGATCAAACTCGATTTCTGGAGACTCAGGGTGTTTTTCCTGGTCCATTAACTGTTTCCAAGGCAGGGGTATAGTACAAGGAGAGTCATCATAGCAGCATAAATGACTGTATTTACAAATCAGTAAACTTCCTGTGAAAAGGATAGAAGAATGATGTCTAGGGTTATTCAGTATAATTGCTGCCTCCCAAATACGGAGTATTTAAGCATGTGCACAAAGCGTAGGTACAAGCATCATGTCTATGTTTGTAAATATAGGCATGTCCATGACTTTTCGCAATTTTGCAGGTACTGAAATAATGGCCACATAGAGCATTCCCAATTCGAAAGCCAGGTGATGATAATATCACCGGATATTATGTAGAACAAATTGTTTTCGTTGTTACGATTTCAGCACATAATTTTGCATGGGTGGAATTCAAGTAACTCTTTAAAGGTAAAACATTCCTACTTGTTTCTTCGTTCCGTTCGTTTCCAGAAGGGAACTGTTTGAACATGGGCCCGTGCAAAATAATTGAGAAAATCTGTAGAATTACATTAGGGGTATGCAAAAGTTTCCGCCCCCGCTAGCGGGCGCTGTAGGGGTCTAACCGGCCGGCGGCCCGTGCTGTCAATTCGTACATGAAGCCAAGCATGGCGGCCGATAAAGTTCATTTGCGGCACTGTTTGTTATTCATGTTTAATTTAAGGAAAAGTGTGAGTGAAGCATACGGTTCAATATGTCAGGCGTATGGCGTAACGGTTATGGGTGAGCTGAAGTGTCGAGAATGGTTTGCCAGGTTTAAGAAAGGTGATCTAAGCTTGGAAGACAAGCCACGTGCAGGTAGACCGCAGAAACTCGCAGATGAGGAGCTGGAATCGATGTTGCAAGAGGATGCCACACAATCGACCACGCAACTGGCGAAACGTTCGAAAGTGGCTCAATCGACGGTGGTACGGCGTGTACAGTCCTTGGGGAAGATCCAGTAGATTGGTAAGTGGGTTCCGCATACTTTAACGGAGTGTAATATTGGTTAACAATTGGGCATCTCTGCATGTTGTTACTGAAGAGGTTTCAAGGGAAGAATATCTTGTGGAAAGTTGTCACCGGGAATGAAAAATGGGTCTATTGCGATAACCCCATTCGCAAGCGATCCTGGGTCGACCCAGGCCAGCCATCAACATCTACTTCAAAACAGGATATCCACTGGGAAAAGGTACTGTTGTGTGTGTGGTGGGACACGCATGGAGTGCTGCACTTCTAGCTCTTGAAACTGGGTGCAACAATCACTGCACAACGATATAGCTATGAGTTGATAAAACTGAATGCCGCAATCGAGCCAAACCGCCCATGGACAGGTAAAGCACGCCGCCCAGTCATCCTGTTACACGATAATGCCAGACCACATGTTGTTGCCACCACGATATCAACCCTTGAACAGTTACACTGGGAAGATTTATCACACCCGGCTTTCTCCCAGGACATTGCACCCTCAGACTTTCATCTGTTTCGCTCTATGCAACATGCCCTAGCCCAACAGTAGTTCACCACAGTTCCAGAGGGGGAAAATTTCGTCAATGCGTTCTCGAGCTCAAAACCCAAGTTCTTCTATCACAGGGGCATTCATTTGTTGCCTGAAAAATGGCAAAAGGTTATTGATGCTAACGGCCAATATTTCATTGAATAAATGTGCACTGGTTTCCTGATTGTTCCTGCCTCCTATTTCCTTAAAACGGCGGAAACTTTTACATATCCTTAATACATGATTTAAAATTATAAATTGGTATTGGGAAAATAAGAAGGACATTGCAAATCACCAACATGTCCAATACTATGGTCATAACCAGATTAACATGATCTTAAATAATGTTCAGTAAAATCAGTTGGGAGCTACATAAAAGCACTGCAGTTTACGTTTTCTGCATATTCCACCGAAACCTCTTTGTTTTGGACATTTTTTTCATATCTACGAAAATATGAACCACGTCTTTTCTATTCCTTTCTAAAAATTCCAGTTTTCGGAGGTTTATGAATAAGGTAATTTGCAGTGACCTCGCGCAAACAACTTTTCTGGTCTGGTACAGCGTGGATTCATACGGAACTAACGCCCAGAAAGACAAGCAGTATTTCTTTCACAACCCCATGAACAAGTAAAGACAAAAATAAGCTTCAAATGGAGATGTTCTACATAACAAACTTACTGTGCCTAATCTAAAGCGTATCCGTTAGAATAAACGTGTCTAGTCGCTCAAAGCCAAGGAAAGAGGCAGATTGTTGCGCCAATCACTTGCAGCGGTTGGTTGTTAAACTAATTACAGCGAGCCGGGACATGTTTACAATTTTAACCCTTTAACTGGCTGGGACGAATTACCCCGGGTTTAACAAAATGGGCTGAAATCCCCTCGAACGAATACTATTGTATATAATGTTATTGTTGAAGCTGGATTATACTTCAGATGATTCAATTTGAACGTTAGGTTAACTTCTGTGGAGAACACTAAAAAAATTTGAATTTGTTAGGTTTACGTTCTCTTTAGCTTCACAGTAATACTCGCTTTTGCTTCACTGTAATTCTCGCTTTAGCTTCACTGTAACACTCGCTTTTGCTTCACTGTAATACTCGCTTTAGCTTCACTGTAATACTAGCAAGACAGCTTCACCTTTCGTGTAGCTTTAAGTCTTAATATTAAATACGATGACAGCTAAATTAGGCACTATAAGAATACTTACAAGTCCGAATTTTAATTGGCTCTAATCAAGAAGTCGGTCACGTTTTTGCACATTACTCAATGCAAGATCTCTCGTTCACAGCAAGTGTCTAAATGGACACAATCCTCCCAACAATCAGCGTATAGAACTCTACGCTTGCTCTTCTGTAACAGTAGGTAGCAATGCACTGAGTGTGGTTATATTTAGAACTCCAAAAGCGTAATGAGGCGAAATAACACAGAAAGAGAGAGAGAGAGAAATACAGAGAGAGAGAGAGAGAGAGAGAGAGAGAGAGAGAGAGATGCATTCCAAATAGCAGCTCTTATCTCTAACTTGGGATGTAAGGTCAGGTGATGCGTAACATCACAGCCTCTCCTTGACAAATGTCAACCCCGCCTTCTCGTGGTGCATCCTGTTTCCACTAAAGGGGCTCTGACGACCGCCAATAGCGGTATAACTATACCATCGGGATTAGAGGAAATGCTATCCCACACTCACCAACCCGCTTGGCCAGCGTGGTGAGTTATGGCCAAACCCCTCCAAAATGACTCCACAACTTAAATCTTGGCCCTCAGTCTCCGGCAACTGGAATGTACCTGGCCAAGGCAGCGGCCAGTGCGACATGAAGGCAGAGGGTGCTAAGAATCCCCGGAGGACCGGACTAGGCTGCCATTTGATGCTGACCTTGGCTACCTATAACGAACGCTCCCTATCTTCTGATTCAAGGCTTCTTGAATTGGAAGAGGAACTTCAAAGGATCAAGTGGGACATCGTCGGGCTAAGTGAGGTAAGGAGTAAAGGAGAAGATCTCATTGAACTGAAAAGTGGACATCTCTTCTATTATCGTGGGACAGATACTGGCAGAACTAGTGGTGTTGGATTTATAATAAACAAGAAACTGAAGGATAAAGTGGTAGAAGTTGAAAGTTCCTCTGACAGAGCTGCACGACTCGTTATCCAACTATCGAGAAGATACCAGGCTCAGATTATTCAAACTTATGCACCCACCACAAGTCATCCTGAAGAAGAAATTGAAGAATTTTATGAGGAAATTCGTCATCTAAATAATAAAGGTAAGCAGCACTTGAAGATAATTATGGGAGATTTCAATGCAAAAATAGGGCACCGGCAACAGAATGAAACTTCAGTAGGTAAATTCGGTCACGGCAACAGAAACCAGCGTGGAAATACTCTCGTTGAGTTTGCAGAGGCTGAAGGATTTTTCATCTTGAACTCCTTTTTCAAGAAAAAGCCACACAGGAAATGGACATGGAGACATCCAATTGGGACGACAAGTGAAATTGATTTTATTATGTGTAACAAAAAATTCGTCATCGAAGACTGCAGTGTGCTGAACAAGTTCAACACAGGTAGTGACCATAGATTGGTGAGATGTAAGATGCACCTCAACACTAAACTGGAACGTGGCAAGCTCATAAGACAAACAAAATGTATTGACATAACCAACCTTAAAAAAACACCATAATACTTTCAAGTTGGAACTGAAGAACAGATTCTCTGCTTTAGAAGGCCTAACATCGGAAGAAATGGATATTTCGGAAGTTAACAGAAAAGTAACTAAAGGTCTTATGGAAACAGCAACAAAATTAGCTGGGTCTAAGAACAAGTTGCATGTGAACAAATTATCAGGAAAAACCAAAATGTTGATGCAAAAAAAAAGAAGAGATGAGGACAACTAAAGAAGATGTGACTTCCAAAGTGGAATATATAGAGCTATGCAAGACAGCACGAAAAAGTATCACTGAAGACGTAAGGAAATTCAACTGTGAGCTAGTGAGGAAAGCAATTGAAAACAACCAAAGCCTTAAGATAGCAAAGGGACATCTCAGTAAGGGAAGAAAACAGATTATGGCTCTGAGAAAAGAAGATGGTTCTATAACAAGAAATAGAGGCGAAATTTTGACAAGACTGAAAGATTTCTACTCCAAATTATATGAAAGGGATGATACATGTACTCCAGACATCATGAAAGGTACCAAAGTTCTTCCAGTCCTTCCAGCAGAAGTTGCTCATGCAATCAAGAACATGAAGCGGGGGAAAGCTCCAGAAGAAGATGGAATTACTATAGACATCATACAAGAAGCAAGTGGAGAAATTGAAACAGTACTCGCCCAAATTTTCACTCGATGCCTTAATTAAGGGAAGATTCCTGAGGATTGGAACAATGCTACAATGATCCTGCTACATAAAAAAGGTGACATTGAGGATCTCAGGAACTACAGACCTATCAGCCTCCTATCAGTGGTTTATAAAATCTTCACTAAAGTTCTTTCACACCGCTTGAAGGTAACACTGGACATGGCTCAACTGAGAGAACAAGCTGGATTCAAGAGTGGCTACAGCACAATAGATCATATCCACGTACTGAGAGAACTAATTGAAAGAGCGAGGGAATATGAACTTCCATTGTGCATGGCTTTTATCGATTATGAAAAAGCCTTTGATTCGGTGAAACCATCAGCAGTTACCACGGCTCTGAAATCCTGCGGTATTGAAGATGCATACATTAATATTATTAATAACATCTATGAAAATGCAAGTGCAAAGGATTCGGCTGTTTGAAAATACAACACACATAAAAATTGGAAAGGAGTGAGACAAGGTGACACCATATCTCCGAAGCTCTTTAATGCCACATTGGAAAATGTCTTTCAATCACTGAGCTGGGAAAACAAAGGGATAAAGATTAATGGAGATTATCTAACCCACCTTCGTTTTGCTGATGACGTAGTCATTTTTGCAACTACCCCATCAGAGCTGCAGAGTATGATCCAGGAACTTGCTGACAAGAGTAAAGAAGTGGGATTAAAAATGAACTTTCAGAAGACAAAAGTGATGTTCAATGCTTTTACAAGAAATGAAGATTTATCGATTGATGGAGAAAAACTGGAGATAACAGATACGTATGTTTATCTTGGACAGCAGATATCAAGTGAGGGTCACATTGATGAAGAAATTAATCGGCGTACAAAACTTGCCTGGAGAGCTTTTGGAAGAAACAGCATAATTTTCAAGAGCAATATGCCATTATGTCTTAAAAGAAAAGTGTTTGATCAATGCATCCTTCCAGTGCTTACGTATGGTGCAGAGACGTGGACCTTAACTAAAAGAGACATACAAAGGCTGCAGACAACTCAAAGAAGCATGGAGAGGTGCATGCTTGGTATAACCAGGAGAGATAAGAAGAGGAACTCGTGGATCCGAAAAATGACGAGAGTGGAAGACATCATGATCAGAGTTAAATCCCTGAAATGGCAATGGGCTGGACATACTGCCAGAAGGACAGACCATAGATGGACAGCCGAAATTTTAGATTGGATTCCAAGGAACAGGAAAAGACCCAGAAAAAGACCACATGGGAGATGGGTGGATGAAATTCGTAAATATGCGGGAGTGACATGGAGGAGACTGGCACAAGAAAGACCGTTGTGGAGGAAACTTGGGAGACCTTCGTCCAGCAGTGGATTGATAATGGTTGACAATGATGATGATGATGATCTCTAACTTGATCTTACATAATTGACTTCTGACCTGTTGTCAGGGTTATTAAACTAAAATTTGTCAAGAGAGAAACCTGTTAAAATCTAAAAAACCTTTAATGAGACTAAAACAAATTTACATGAGATTACAGGAACTCAAAAGGAGGGTTAAATTAGATTATACGTCACATAGCAATATAAAGATACCAGATAATGATTTCAGAAGGAAATCGAAATGTTTACGTATTATCGGATATGGAATAAACAGATAAAACTTCAGTTATTCCTTGTAAGTTCATTATATTCAATTATTCCATTCGAAATTTAACCTTTCATGTACCTTTTTCAATTTTTTGCCTTAGATTCATTCCAGGTTTTTCATCTCAATGTCTTGTATGTGAAATGAATCTAAAGGTCACTTATTAACCGTTTTCTGTTAGCCAATCAGAATTTGTGTTTGATACGAGGTATACTGACATACAATAAGAGCATAACGATATACTTGGAATTTTGTCTGTTCTTCAGCTAACTTTTAAATTCTTTCACGAAAATAGTACACAAAAATGTATGTCATGCTTAAAACTAGTAAAAAGAAGAAAAGCTTAAGTATAGCGCAGCCAGTTGTGTGCTTTAGAAAAAAAAATTCTTATTTCTGATTCGGGCATGATCCTTCAAAGAACATCCAACGAATTTTCACTACACGAGTAAGAAAAAATATGCGTTGAGATCATGTATAACATTTAATATTTTCAACACGACTGACTTGTTAGAGAAATGTCGTACCACTGTTTATCATTTTTATGTAATTTGATAATGAACTCAATATTAAAATTGATAATTCGTTGGTTTTTACATCAAATACTCATGTTCAAAGAATTCTTATAAAAAGGGTTGTAGTATGTGGCGTACTACAGAGGTAAAGTACGTGTCAAGACGACAAATCTGCAGCAACATATTCCGTCCGTGTAGCTTAGTTGGGAGAGCAATCTTACTCTGGAGTGAGGGGGTGCGATTAGATCTCCGTCACGGGCAAATTTGTGTTTTCACAAGTAACAGAAATTAATTGCGCTTTACCTAAGAGTACCTTATAATAATACCCTAATATTTATATACAGCTAGAATGACAGTCAAAGTTGATAAGACAAGTACAGAAATGGAAAAAAATGAAGAAATAGCCCTAGTAGCGAAGAATATGCGTGCAGATCTTAGTATACTTTCTTTTTTATAAATAAATATTTTTCATCACTTCAAAGAATACTTTAATGACTGTTTAGAAAATTTCAATGAGCAGGATAGATACACCCATGCACCCTCTCCCTATCTTTCTCAGTATGTGTGTGTACTGTACATGTGAGTTGCTGAGAGTGTGCACGATAGAATCCTGGCTACATTACTGGACGCAACAGTACTAGAGCCCTTAAAAGAGTTGAACAACTTTATTGTTATGTGTTCGTATAACGCAAAAGAGCCTCCGTTGGTAATGAAAGATAGTCTACCATGTAGTTATGCTACAGATTTTCTAAGACATTTGTGTGCAAGAAAAGATTAACTCATTGCGCAACCCTGTTTCCGTGAAATATGTTTGTTGATTCGACATAGATGTAAACAAAACACTTTTGTAGTTATTCTATCTTATGAGGAATAAGCGTGGACAATGAAAACATGGCGGAAAGGCGTGCGCTAGAATACGAGGCTTATTTACCTCTCATTTTTTGCAGTAGGTCAGTAGAGATGAAGGATGTAGCGGTATACGATTCTCGTGCACGTGTTTCTTGTTCGTGCATATTTACTGTCAGGTTCCTTCAAGGAATCTCAGAGGAGGTTCACGGAAAAATTCGGAGGCCAGGGAACAAACGAGGACACCATTTCTCGCTTTGTGAGGAAATTGGAGACAACTGGAAGTACTGTGAATATTGATATTAATAGGCGGCAACCAATGTCTACCGAAATCATGGAAGATGTAAAACAGCGCTTGTTGGCATCATTTCCAAAATCTTCACGGATGCTTACACATGAAGTTGGAAGATAATACGGCACGTGTCAAAGAGCAGCAAGGAAAGGAAAGGGGAAGCCATATCGCGTTGTAGTTGTCCAGGGATTGAGGGGAATCAGATCATCAGAAAAGAGTGGTGTACTGTCATTGGCTGAAAATATTTGGTGATATTCCCTTACTATTCAACACAGTGTGCTTTACAAACGAAGATTGGTTCCACCTATCCGGGTACGAAAACTCCCAGAATACACGGATATATGACACTGACAATTTCATGCATCAGCAGAAAATTGGTGTGTGTTGTGCAATATCCAGACTCCGAATCATCAGACCGATTTTTTTCGAGGAAACTGTGATTACAAATCGATACTTGCTGATTTTAACAAGTTTCTGAATCAGTTGGACAACTATGAACTTTCCCATGGCTACTCACAGAAAGATGCTGCAACGTTTTGCACATCAAATAGGAGCATGAAGAAAACACAAAACTTCTTTGAAGATAGGATTATTTCGAAAGGATTGTGGCCACCCAGATCTCCATGTCTTACCACTCCAGATTATTTTTTATGGGCTCATCTCAAAAAAAAAGTGTACGCTAAGAAACCCCGGACAACTGAACAGTTGAAAGGATAGTGTCTAACGTGAGATTGAAGAAATTCCCGGTGACGTGCTTCAAAGGGTTTTCTCCAATATGGAACATAGCGTAAAAATGTACATGGAAGCAGGCGGCCGATATTTTCAACACCTTGTCTAATGAAGTTTACTTTACATGATGTAAAAGCCATCATATCCACTACATATACTTTTGCTATATTCACACACTCAAGGTGTATTTCACAAAAATGAGGTTGCTCTGTGAGTCGATAGCACTGCATTTGCTTCAGATGATTCAACCAAACTGGCCAGTTCTGATCCCCTATCTCCTATGGTATTCAAAACTTTTGTTAGAGTTGCTGTTGTAGCTATTGCACAAATGAAAGTTAAAAGAGATGCTATAGAAGTTTGCCATCAATTGTGGTTCTTGTATATATTAGAAAAATCATTCGAATAAGATTTAATATCTTGTGAAGGATTAATTAGATTTAATACCAGGAATTCTTGTGTAATGCTAACTGTGGTACAACGAGCATCTTTATAAAACTCGTTGTCGATAATTTTTCATCATACAGATCCGAATAACTATGATTAGTAGAAAAAATAATTTTTACTTCAATCATTTGGAAATACCGATCGCACGTTTCTTCAGAATATTTCAAATATTATTGCTTTTTTTCTTTCTTTTCTTTCTTTTTTCCCGATGACTATCTGATTTTACTGGTCGTTGTTAAACCCTAGAGTTTGAAGTTAAAAGGAACTTTATAATAACAAATTATTGCTTTGGAACAAGGCAGACAAGGAAAACAACTGAAGAATCTCACTGTTCTAAAAAAAGTAACTGCCGCTTTTTTAGAAATTTTGCAACACTCGCGCTTTCCTAACTCGCAGCTCACAAAGTATTGAACACACACACAAAATGAAATTTACATCGTTTGTAGAGAAGTGTTTGGATAACACGCTGAAATAAACAGTTTTTTTATTTTGGTAATACTTCCAGAGCTATTGTATTTCAAAGTTAAGGTAAGCAAAAAAGTGTTATCAGTTAGCGTTCCGGACACACTAACAGCAACAGAAACACGAAACATTGTAGGCATGTAGGGCCATGGACAAATTTTTGCACCTCGTTTCCCTTTTTTGGAATTTCAATTTAGTATTGAGAAATTAAATTTTTAAATTTCACAAAATTCTCTATTTCGCGATTGGATCCATTTTCTTAAAAAACGGATATATGGCAAACTATAAATCACAACGCATTGCAATTTTTACAGTATAAAATCACAACTACCCCCTTTTCATAAAAAAATTAAGAAAAATAATTTTCTGATTTTTAAGCATTTTTTAAAGACGCAAAGGAAACGAACGAACGGCTTCCTCTATCTTCAATGGTAACCACACAGGAAAGTTCTGGTCCCATGACCTGCTACCATGGTGACGCAGCTATTTCTAGCTCCCTCTTCTGATTGGGTGAAAGGACAGGCTGCAATCAAACTGGTAATGACGCAATGCTTAATGACGTAGCGACGCTTTTAAAGTTCGGCGTTTTTCGCTGGCATAAAATAAAAAAAATTACAAATGGTGGTTACGGAACGTTTATCTGCTTGAAATTTTTGCAAATTGTTTGACCTCTTCTACACGACCTGGAGATTTGAAAATTGTTATGTTGATAGGTCTTAAGGTCCGAATACCTGGAAGAGTCCGAAAAAAAAATCGAAATGGCGGCTTTGGAACATTCTCTGCTTGAATTTTTCGCAAATTGTTGGACCACTTCTCAATAACCTTAAGATCTGAAAATCGGCATGCTGATAGTCCTTAAGGTCCGGATACCTAAAAAAGTCTAAAAACCAAACAGTTCAAAACGGAGGCTTAGCTTTACTCTTTAATATGCTGATAGGTTTAAAAATAATTATACCAGAAACGTTAAAACGGTGTAAAAATTCCATGAAATCTTGATTCAAAATTAAGAGGCGCCGAAGTCTGATACGTTTTACGTCAAACCGCATGCATTGACATCACGACCTTTTTCTAAATCGTGAAACAGTTACGCATCTTAAATTACGTTTCTTTCCCTTTAATTACTCTTCTTTTCTTTAATTTTATGTTCAAAAAATTATAGATTCACTGTTCGGAGAACGGATATAACTGCTAGTAATCGAAAAAATACCAGTACAAAAGTGAATAGGGTATTAAGTCAGTGTGAAGATAATTTAGAAACTCTCTATTTATTTTCGCAGGAATGTATACCATTTTCATAAGAAATTTGCACTCAGTCAATTCAAAACTTGATGGCAGGCACCTAAGGTTAATACACCCGAGGAAATGCATCGAATTCTAATGAACTCGACTACATATGACGAAAAGAGGAGAATTTAACGAAATATATCGATATTTAAAGAACTCACAGACATGCTCTGCATACTGAAAAAATCAAGAGAAGGTCAGTTTGAAAAACTCGAGCAAATATATTGAATCAATGACATAATAATGTAGGGGTCAATACTCTCCACACTGAACCAAAAAATCATTGGTAAGTTTAGGTTGTGGTGTAGAAGAGCTTTATAGCGCCGCTTAAGCACTTTTTTCTAGGCTTAGCAGCGCCAAGGAACTCTTTCTCTAGGCTTAGGGGCACTAAGGCATTTTTAGTAGCTAGTTCGTCAGTGGAGTTGGTCAAGATTTTTTTGTTTTGTTTTTTATTTTTTTATGATCATGTCTTCGAATAATGTGCTTTACTCCGAAGAGTCCCAAACATTATGACCAGCGCATTTTTATGGAAATTGAAGCATTGCAGGTAAACGACGGCGCATGTAAATGTAATGAAATGGTATAAAAAACGCCCGATACTCAGCTCCGTTAATCAGTGTTATTCTTGTTTTTTACAATACTAGGAATCCGAATTTTTTGGCGTAGATTAAAAATCAACGATACTGAGCTCCGTTAATCAGTGTTGTTCTTGTTTTTTACTATACTAGGAATCCGAATTTTTTGGCGTAGATTAAAAATCAAAGTTTCCAAGCGTTCGCACAACCAACCAGATGGCTTTTTCAAGAAAGGTAGACAGAACCGGCGTAGATTATAAACCAAAGTTTCCAAGGTTTCGCACATCAGCCAGATGGCTTTTTCGAGGAAGGTAGACAGCAAACTGCAGTTTGCTGGTAGACATGTTCCGTAACCACCATGTCTACCTTCCTCGAAAAAGCCATCACAGACAACGAACTGCAGTTTTCTGTGTACCTTCCTCGAAAAAGCCATCTGGAAACTTTGGTTTATAATCTACGCTGATGCTGTCTACCTTTCTTGAAAAAGCCATCTGGTTGATGTGAGAAAGCTTGGAAACTTTGGTTTATAATCTACGCTGATGCTGTCTACCTTTCTCGAAAAAGCTATGTGGTTGATGTGCGAAAGCTTGAAAAATTTGGTTTATAATCTACGCCGATGCTGTCTTCCTTTCTTGAAAACGCCATGTGGTTGATGTGCGAAAGCTTGGAAACTTTGGTTTATAATGTACGCCGATGCTGTCTACCTTTCTTGAAAAAGCCATGTGGTTGATGTGCGAAAGCTTGGAAACTTTGGTTTATAATCTACGCCGATGTTGTCTACCTTTCTTGAAAAAGCCACGTGGTTGATGTGCGAAAGCTTGAAAACTTTGGTTTATAATCTACGCCAAGAAATTCGGATTCCTAGTAGAGTTATACTATTTTAAGTGTAGTTGGTGAAGAGTTCCTTTTTATTATTTAGTCATTCTTGTTCTTCAGATGGGAAAGACAGCTGACTTAAGCGAGTTTGACAACGGCCAAATTGTAATGGCCAGACGACTAGGTTATAGCATTTCCAAGACCGCAAGGCTTGTAGGTGCTCATGGTCCGTCGTGGTTAGTACCTTCAAAAACGTAGCACGAGGAGGGATAACCACAAACCAGATTCAAGGTTGGTCCGACCACGGCAAGTCGTTGGTATAAGTGAGGGAAGGCTATCCCGTATGGTAGGAGCCAACATAAGGGATATGGTGGCGCTACTCACCGGTAATTTGAATGCCGGTGACGGAATTAATATGTCACAATACACAGTACATCGAAACCTGCTGAAAATGGAGCTTCGTAGCCGCAGGCCATTCCAAGTGCCCATGCTAACCTTGGTTCACCTCCGAAAGAGCCTACAAATAGTCATGCGATTACCAAAACCGGGCCGTGAAAGATTGGAAAAAGGTCGTCTCGTCCGACGAATCTCGTTTCCTGTTTCACCATGTGGAACGCCGGTTAGGCGTGCGTCGTGAAACCAGAAAATTTTCAGTTGCATTTTTAGGAGCTCAGATACAGCTGCAAACAGTAGTTCACAAAAACCACCTAGCGATAGAACTGTGAACTACAAACATCCTGAAATACAAACCTCCTCAAATACAAACCTAAACTGTTCCACAAGGTAAATGGTATCCGCTGTTAAGAGAATTTTCTAAATCGCACATTTAGAAGTACAGATGGTGAGGAAAACGGGTTAAACATTTGTGCCCATAGCGGCAAAATCGCGCACTATTTTGGGAAGAAAATACACACAGAGAGTTTTCATAGTTCGTATACAGTGTCTGGCCGAAAATGATTTTTTTCAGTTGGGTTTTTAGTCACGCCGATATTGCTGTAAATGGAAACGTAAACTTACACCTTCTAATGGCACACTTGTGCGTTAACAAAAATTCGAAATTATATGAGAAACATTTCGCACCGGAAACGTTCTCCAACAAAGAAGGAACTTTTCAAATAGTACTCTCAGAAGCAGAGATATCGACAAAGATAAGATACATATCTACGTCCCCTGGTGGAAAGACTATGCACTATTTTAAGCAGGAGGTATTCTCAAAAGGTTTTTCGAGGTGAAGGGTGTCGGTCCACAAAAGAAATCGAGTTTTCAGAAGCTCAGATTTTGCTGCAAATCCATCTGAAGCTGAAATAAACACTTACGGCCCCTAGTGGCCAAACCATTCTTTACCAAAAATTAGAAATTATATGCAAAACATTTTCCATCAGTAGCTGTATCTTTCGCAGGAAGAATTTTTCAAATCGGACTTTTAGAAACAAAGATATTTGGGAAAACGCAATTTACCGCTACGATCCCTACCCTCTTGCGGAAAATCTATGCAGTACTTAAAAAAAAAAACTGTACCTAAAATAGTCTTCGATATAAATGGCATCGAAAGAAAAATTAATTTTTTCAACCTGATATTTAAAAGCAAGTGCATGCTTGGTGTAACCAGGAGAGATAAGAAGAGGAACACGTGGATCCGAAAAATGACAAGAGTGGAAGACATCATGATCAGAGTTAAATCCCTGAAATGGCAATGACATACTGCCAAAAGAACAGACCATCGATGAACAGCTGAAATTTTAGATTGGATTCCAAGGGACAGGAAAAGACCCAGAAGAAGATCACATGGGAGATGGATGGATGAAATTCGAAAGTGTGCGGGAGTGACATGGAGGAGACTGGCACAAGACAGACCGTTGTGGAGGAAACTTGGGGAGACCTTCGTCCAGCAGTGAATTGATAATATTTGACAATGATGATGATATGGATTAACATGTATTTTTAATCCATTTATGAACTGTAGCGGCGAAGTTCTGCATCGGAGAAAATCGGAATGGAAGGGTCATCATTCTATCATTTCAAGCTCCCCAATGCAAAACGAATATTTCAAATTGGATAACTAGTTACAGAGATATGGTGCCCACAGACGAACGAACGGACAACGTGATAACATAAGTACGATATTTTTTTACAAAAGACGTGCTTAAAAGAAAATACTGAAGTGCATGACTTTCTTCTTCAGTTACAATTTTCAGTAGATTTACTCACACGTGCATGTCTATTTTTCGTTCCTCAGAGCATGAATTAACGTCCCTAGTATGGCTATTCTTGGAGCACCGCCGGCCTCCTTCCCCGGGTAGCTTTGAAGGTAGCTTTGAATTTATTAACCAAAACCCTGATGATCCATTTTTTACGCTTTCCAACCGTAGGTTGAAGAAGCGTATATGCTCCAGCTTTTTCCGTCCGTCTGTCGGCACGATAACTCGCGTAAAAATGGTTCGATTTCGATGAACTTTTAGTGTGTGGTATGGAACCACCTGGGGACGAACCCTATTGAAAATGGACAAAATGGGGTCAAAGGTCACGGCATAGGAGCGGGATCCATTCCATCGCCCTTATCCCATACTATTAAAGGAGCAATTCTTGTATGCATGTAAATTTTATTTTGAAAACGGCTCTAAGGATTTTGATGAAAGTCGTTAACCTACCGTTTTCTGGTACTAGAAATCGATTTAGCTTGATCTCGACTTTAGGATATTCGTTTAGTGCATTAAATAGCCACCCCGAATTACCACGTTCGTTTTTAGTGTCATGGCGTCCTATTAATGTTACCCATGCTTAGAAATCTTATGACGTCACAATCTCGCGATTGAGAATGTTGGCGCGCGGTTACGCCATCTGTCTCATTACGTCACGCGTTGTGTGTGGATCCTATTACAGTTTTATGATGTCACAATCTTGCGAGCAGATGGTCGCGATTCCCATCTGCCTCATTACGTCACGCGTTGTGTACGTATGTCCGTCCGCACGATAACTCACGTAAAAATCATTCGATTTCGATGAAAGTTTAGTATGTGGTAGGAGAACACCTGGGAAGGAACCCTAATGAAAGCGAACGAAATTGGGTCAAAGGTCAGGACATAGGATCGGGATCCATTCCACTGCTTTTATGCGTCATAACTAACGTAAAAAAGGTTCGATTTCGATTAAATGTCAGTATGTGGTAGGGGATTACCTGGGAACAAACTCTATTGAAAATGGGCGAAATGGGGTCAAAGGTCAGCACATAGGAGCGGAATCACTTCCATCGCCATTAAGAGTCATAACTTACGTAAACATTTTTCGATTTGGATGAAATGTTAGTATGTTGTAGTGGTCTGACTGCAAACGAATCCTATTGAAAATGGGCGAAATGGGATCAAAGGTTCGGACACAGGAGCGGGATCTATTCCATAGCCCTTATGCATCATAACTTACGTAAAAATGCTTCGATTGCGACAAAACTTTATTATGTTATTTCGGAGGTATACTGAACAAGTTCTGTTGTATATAATCGAAATGGGATCAAAGGTCAGGGCACAGGACCGAGATTTATTCCACAGCCATTATCCTCATAACTTGAGTGATAACTTGAGTAATGATTTCTGGTATGTTGGAAAGCGTATTATAATCAATGCATTGCATGATTTTACTAACTTGTATTTTTCTCTGCATGACTTTTGATCGGAAATGCTGATAACAACAATATCCGAGCACATTCTTTGTCAACAAACTAGATAGCATAAAAGTAGCGGAAACAAGCGTCGAAAGTCACCGAAATGCCAGAAGCGCCACAAATAACTGGATGGGACTCGGAGAATAATAAGGCTGATTATTTCATTTGCGAATATTGCATCAGTCTAATTATTTAAAACGAAAATCAAAGGAATTCCTGCTATTGTCAAATTTTCTACTTGAGTATACAGGAAATGAAGCAATACTTTTGCAAAAGTTGCTATCGATTTAAATTTTAGTTTCCCTATCTATCTGCCATTTTATAAGTTTCAAATGCTCTTCCGGATATTTTTCGCAGTTCTATTAACTTCTTTCTTTACGTTCACAGTTCCAACAGGATCACCTTCTCAATCAGGAATAAAAACGAAAGTATCTCAGCCCGAAACGCAGTACCAGAGATCAGACGATCCAGTTATATCCAAAAAACGTACCACACCAGAGGATGTAGATTCAGCGGGCTTGCTCCCTGTACTTCTAAAGAGAAATCACAATAAAGCTTCTTCAGCGGTGCAGACAACACTACCTCCAGGATCGGATGAACGTTTCGAAAGTTTTACTCCTGATTACTTCCAAAGCAACCACAGGCCTGGTGGCACGGTCCGAGACAGACCTCACTACAAAGGGAGATCAACAACCGCTGTAACTACTGAAAGTACTCAGAATCTCGCAACAGATTCAAGAGTAATGTCAGCTACTCACGTTCCTGATATTCAGAAAAATCTCCAGGAGAGGAGCAACCGGATAAAATTGTGTACGATCTTCGCTTGGAAATTCCACAGAACTCGACAAAAACTAAACCCAGCAGTTCCTCAAACAGTACCAGCACAAGTAAGTATAATCTGTTCATTGTACTCTTTGCTTCTTCAAAATATGCACACTAAACTTTCTTTCATAGGATTTTTATATTACATGCCGTATGTTGAACATCAAGCTTTTTCTGCCTTCATTACTGGAATGATTTATTAACCAAAACACCTCGTTACGCTGCCCAGGTGGCCGAGTGATCCCAGGCGCTGGCTTCTGATCACTCTTCAGGGATGGGAACGGGTTCGAGTCCTGTCCCGGATGAAGCATGGGTGATGTGCTTGTCTGATGGTGGTAAGTTTGTCCCTTTCCTGGAAACAGTAGCCTTACATTAGGGACGGTCGACTGCTTCTAACCCTACGAGTTGCTCATGATGGCTAAACTCCGAAGACAAAAAAAGAAAAAAAAAAAGCTCGTTACCTTATGAGACAGAATGCAGTTATTAATTTTCGTCAGTGTGGTCAACTCTTTCAGGAAACTGGGAAAATTAACAATCTTGGAGTGAGGAAATTTGGCAGCAACGAGTATGACACCGTTTTAAGTGTTATCCTTGATGTTGCAGCACATTACTTAATTTAGGTATGTCAAAAGACGCCAATGTATGACGCTGTGGGTGTTGTGGCATCACTTTACCTGCGCGTCATAACTGGATGCGATCTGCTCACTTACACCGAGAAGCCATTCCATTGTGAAACACCTCCAGCCTAGAGAAATGAGCATTCCTGGGGACCGAACGGTGGCGCAGGTGAAGTTCACAGAGTAGTATATATACAAACAGAGGACCGGCTTTCGGTTAGTAGAGTGTTGGGAGTCAGAATGGGAAAATCTGCCGATTTATCGGAGTTTGATAAAAGGACAAATTGTGATGGCACGGTGCCTCGGAACTACGATCTCGGAAACGGCGCGGCTTGTGAGTTGTTCACATGCCACTGAAGTGAGTACGTATCAAAAGTGGTGCGCAGATGGCCAAATGATGAACCATCGTCCAGTCGTGTGTTGTCCGCAGCTCATTGATGCCAGAGGGGAGCGGAGACTGTCGCGCCTTGTTCACTGTGACCGCAGGACCACAGTGCGACAAATCACCCGCAGCTACCAAAGTGGTGATCAGGGCAATGTGTCACAGCACACAGTTCATCGCAGCCTTCTGTGCATGGGCCTGAGTAGCCGAAGACCCATCCGGGTACTCGTGCTCACTGCACGTCATCGCCAACAACGCATGAAATGGGCCCAAGATAATCGAGATTGGACCGTGGATGATTGAAAGAAAGTGGCCTGGTCTGACGAATCCAGATTCCTGGTGCATCACGTAGACGGCCGAGCTAGGATACTCAGATTACCAAAGGAAGCTATGGCACCTGGATGCAGTGTTAGGAGGAAACAGGCCGGCGGCGGCGGTTATGCTGTGGGCGATGTTTTCTTGGGACACTTTAGGCCCAGTTATCCCAATAGCACAATCCCTGACAGCTGTCAGGTATCGGAACATCGTTGAGGACCAAATTCACCCATTCATGGTAACTGTATTCCTTGCTGGTGATGGCCATTACCAACAGGGTAATGAGCCATGCCACACTGCCAGTATCGTCAAGGAGTGGTTCGAGGAACATGCTGGTGGCTTTCCGTTGATGCCCTGGCTTCCAAATTCACCTGAGACGAACCCAATCGAACATTTGGGATTCAACTTGGAAAAGCGGGGTCGCGCTAAATCACCACCACCCAGAAATGTACGGGAACTGGAGGACCTGGTGTTGACATTATGGTACCAGATACCCCAGTATACCTATCGCCACCTCATTGAATGGATGCCTCGCCGAGTGGCCGCTGTTTTGCTGGCTAAAAGGGGTCCTACAGCATATTAAGTAGGTGGTCATAATGCAATGGCTCATTGGTGTATATCTGTGTTTAGCACTGTATTTCCTCTTCTAGAACTCGAACTAGAAAAGCATCCTTTTTTTTTTCGTTGAGTAACCGTAAAAATGACGAAGAACAAGCCTTGGATGTGTTTCGTTCTTTCCTTGATGAGTATAGAAATTTTTTATTCATACTTTAAATGTTGTATTTCCTTGTAGACGTCAGACTGAAAAACTTCTTTTTGCGTGAGATAGATGAGATAGCCAAACCTTTTACCAAGATTATAAATATGCTTCGATATTCATCGTGCGAACTTTTTCTGCATGAGGTAAAATCTAAATGCAAAATATCGAAAAAGATTTTCGGTTTTTGGCAAGTATTGGCTGCACATCTAAATAAACATGAATCCACAACTTTTACTCGGAAGATGTACAAAAACTGGTATGATATCTGCTGTGTTTCCCATATAAGACCTACTCTTGGCACAAGCATTAAAATGCTTTGATATTGGATTCCCATCACTCAGCATTTCGTTCCCAATTTTTTATAAAACCCCAGAAAAGCAGTCAATCTTATATCTGGACTCCAGAAATCGGCTGTTCGTGAAAGATCTTATTTGACTGACGACGGCTAAAGATTTATCCAGCGGGGAAGTGGATTTATTTATCGCAAAAACGTTTTGTGGTATATATTGTTCAACAAAACTGTGTCGGTTGCGACTAGCCCGTTCTCAAACACCCAATCGACAAAATGAAAGGAAAGCTTGTTCACGTGATTTACGCTTTCTTGGTTCACTTTGCTGACCTCATCTTATTAAAGCACTGGTTCGAAGGAGAGATAGAATCCAGTGCTGAGACGGGCCGAGCCCGAAAGCCCGAAGTCGAGCCCGGGACCTAACCGGCACAATACTTACTAGAGTTCGGGCTCGAGCGGGCTCGGCCTCTGAGAGAGGAAGATAATTTTCTTCCTTTTTCTTTTAATGTGATTTTGTATGATTTAGCACACGAGACGTTTCTACACTTTCTGGTTGTTAAAGAGAATTCTTCGGCAACTGGATCTAGATGGGGAGTGGTAACTCAGCAGGGCTCTTCATTCGGGCTAGGGTAACAAATACCATAGGCTATGAATTGCTGTATTTCTGCGAAGGAAAAGCTTCTTTAAGAACCATAGATAGTAGATAGAAAGTTGACGAAATTTTGCTTTCTACCTTAAAGCTCCCTGCTAATTCAATTGAGTAACGTACGACGTAGACTGTTGTGCCTCCCGATTTTTCCTGATGCCTGGCTCCCCGATACATTTCAGGAAGAAATGAATGGTGAAAGAAACTATAGAAACAGATAGACATTCCTTCTCCACTCCGCAGTTCAGAAAGACATCGGTTAATTGCACGGGGAGGAAAGAGTAGAAGTCTGGAAGAGGAGAATTTTTATAATTGAAGCTAGTTGTAGTTTTAACTGAAAATTTTTAGTAACATTAATATGCATTTCATCCCCGTGAAACAAAAATTTTCACCAAATGTGAACGTCACTTTTGACCCTAACGGGGTGATACGCCGGTTTCTGGAATGATGTAAAATGACACGATAATTCCAAATTCTTTTATCGAGTGGGGGAAGAAAGAAACACCGAAGAAGAGATTTAAAAGAAGAGTTCTGAGCTTACTGGAGCGATCTGTGAAGCAGATTATTTATAGGTATGAAAATGAAAAAAAAAAAAAAAACGAAAAACAAACTCATGTCTGGGATGAATTTAAAAACAATCTTCAGATACAGCTTCGTCAAAAGATGTGGAGATAAGGTTTCAACTAAAGGTGAAAATATATATAAATAAGTTTATAAATCGCCTGAAAACATATAAAATCACCCTGTTCATTCATTTCTTTTAAGAGTGTTGTAAAGATTTGCATTAAATTCTGTTGAAGTGATTTTGATGGTTTTTACATTCATTAGCTATGCATGAAGCGAAAATGTAAGATACAAGTAAAGCAAACTAATTTTTATGTTACACTTGGCAGTAATAGTGTGATGGCGGTGTTAAAGAAAGTGGCTCAACGATTTATATTTGCAGTTGTTTACATTCAGATTGTTTCAATATAGCAGTAATTTTTGTTAGGACTAAGGTATCAATTGTATTCATTTAGTGCAAATGAATTTTCGTTTTCAGCGAGAGGATATGTTCGAAACTTCCAGAGAAGGTGTCATCCAGCAACGTCCCATGGCATACGCCACGAGGTCGATATATACACCAGTTGTGTGCTTCATTATGTGACAAAGTTCAATCGAGAGCACACGGGATTTGGTTAGACTGGACCATAGAGACATAGAGACAGTTTTCCGGATGACTTCAAACTCAGACATTCCACTGGTATGGCGGCCCAAAACATTAATGCAGAGTTTAGGCAGGGTCAATCGTTTGAATTCATGCACTTGTTTGCAAAATATTTTGTTTGCTTTCGGTGATTCAGGATATTAAATAAATCCTCAAGGAAAACGGAATTTTGAGATTCGTGGTCACCATAATAATGTAGCCTTGTGACAAGGCACACCGAAGTACTGAAATTATTAATGCAAATTTGATAGTACTGCAAATTTGATAGTATCGATAGTAATGCAAATTTGATAGTATCGATAGTAATGCAAATTTGATAGTATCGATAGTAATGCAAATTTGATAGTATCGATAGTACTGAAATTATTAATGCAAATTTGCATAGGAACGGTTTACTTTTTTCTAAGCGATTTTGAGATTGAAGACTGATTATTAAGATAGGAGCTTAATATTTTTTTTCAGTTTACGATCCATCCACTGTTTTATAATGAAAAATGTTTAATTGTGTATAATTTTATTCATTACATAACCTGTTTTAAACGGTTATTTGTTTGGGAAAGCATGTTTAGGTGGATATGAGAATGTCTTAGAGAGACAATTGTAAAGAGATATTAGAGGTCAATAGCAAAGTGATATGTATTTGACGAATTTCCTTATTAGGAATTTGTTTTCCTTTTTAATGCTTTTTTCATATAACCTTTTCTCATATTTCGTGAACAGTAACCTGAGATACTTTCTACTTTTCCACTCTGGTCCCTATCACTCACAAGATTCCGAAACCTTAACCGGAATAGAAATGCTGACAATCTTGAACACACAACAAAAATTTTAAAGCAAGCAATGGTTCGTTTCCATAGCGTTACTGTATTTCAGAATCGTTTCTGATTTATTGAAGATATACAGGGTTATTACAAATGAAATACACATTTTATAAAACAAAGCTATGTGACTTATTGACACTCATGATGCACTATTCTAACACCACTAGTAACGATTTTATTATATAGATGGCGTCACTAAAAGATTGTTTGTTTTCATCCTCACGTGACCAATCAGGCAAAATGACCGCAAATGCTGTGGAGAAGGCGTTGTGGTGCTTGAATGAAACAAAATGAATTTTGTTACTGTTGTGCAGCCGTGTTTTAGAACACGTATCAAGAAATCACCTCCAAATAGACAATCAATCTACGACTGGCACAAGAAATTTGAAACAACAGGAAGTTTGTGTGAAGGTAAACGTTCAGGGAGATCGCGTGTATCTGATTAACACGTGGAGCATGTTCGTGCCATTTACCAAAGCAGCCCAAGGAAATTCACAACGATGGCGGATCGGAAGTTACAAATTCCACAACTGACTGACTGGAAAATTTTAAAGCGGCTGAAAAATGACTTTCTACAAACTGTAGTTATTGCAAAGTCTAAGTGACAGTAACAGAACCGCGCGTTGCGTTTTCTGTACAGAAATACAGGAGCGTTTTGAAGAAGATGGTTTTAGCGAGCATTAAATTCAGCGCCAAATCGACATTCCACATAAGTGGGAAAATTAACAAACATAACATTCGCATATGGGGGATTAAAAG
The DNA here is from genome assembly GCA_039090855.1 of Macrothele yani. Lineage (NCBI taxonomy): Eukaryota > Metazoa > Arthropoda > Arachnida > Araneae > Macrothelidae > Macrothele > Macrothele yani. The sequence goes on from CM077007.1 coordinate 109,847,698, forward strand.
TCCTAGAGCCACAGTAGAGCATGTGCGGGATTCTCCAAAGGTTAATGTGTTCTATGGTACAATCCGTACAAAAGTGTATGGCCCCTTCTTTTCCCAAGAAAACACTGTGACGGGAAGTTCTTATCGCGATATGCTAATTATTTGGTTGATGCCTCAACTGCACGAAGACAGTGACAACCTCATTTTCCAACAGAATGAACCAACAGAATTAGCTCGATGAAAATCTTTCACAGCGCTGAATTGGCCACGCAACAGGCGACAACATGTAACTCACATGTTGGCCCCACGAAGTCCGTATCTAACACCCAGTGACTTTTTTTATGGATTCAGGTCAAAGACGAGGTCTTCGTTCCTCCTCTTCTTGTTCATTTAGCTGATTTGAAACAATGTATCACAACGGCTGCTGCCGGTATTAATAAAGGTATGTTAACTCGTGTTTGGCAAGAATTCGACTGCCACGTTGACATATTGGGGTTGTCGGAAAAGTCATGACGTATTTTAGCCATGTTTTGCAACGGTCATTTATTGATAGAAAGAACAAAGGTCAATCAATGATATAATGTCCATTTTGTTTGATAACCTTTTGCCATCTTTCAGTGAGCTGCAGAATGCCTCGTTCATAGAAGGACCTGTCTTTCGTGTCAAAACTGTACAAGGTGCCGGTTTGCAGCCTCATCTGAATTGAACGTTTTACCACGCAAGGACTGTTGAAGAGAGCGAAACAAGTGGAAGTCTGACGGCGCAAGGTCAGGCGAGTATGCTGGGTGTGGCAACACATCCCATCCAAGTTCCAATAATTTTTGGTGGGTGATCAAACTTGTGTGTAGTCTCGCGTTGTCGTGATGGAACACAACACCTTTATAATGAACGAGCTCTGGACGTTTCTGGATGATGGATTCGTTCAAACTGTCCAATTGCCAACAGTACACATTCGAATTGATTGTTTGGTTCCGTGGTAGGAGCTCGAAAAGCACGACACCTTTAAAATCCCACCACACCGAGACCAGAAACTTCCGCTGATGAATGTCTGCTTTGGATGTCGTTTGAGGCGAAGCAGCACGTCGAGACCAAGACCGTTTGCGCAGCACATTGTTATTCACAATCCATTTTTCGTCACCAGTTATCAGTCGCTTCAAAAAAGGATCGTTTTCCTCACGTTTAATGATTATATCGCAGATGTTTATACGCGCCGCCAATTGAGCTTCTTTGAGTTCATGAGGAACCCACACATCGAGCTTGCTTACGTATCCCAGCTTCTTCAGGTGGCCGTGAACGCTTGAATGATGGATGTGCAATGTGTCTGCAATCTCTCGTGTCGTGTAACGTGGGTTTGACTCGATCAATGCCTTGGTTTGGTCGTCATCAACCTCGGTTGGCCTCCCGTACCGAGAAGCATCGTTGAGGTCAAAATCACCAAAACGTAATTTTGCGAACCACCGCTGGCACTGACGTTCTTTTAGAGCATTATCACCGTACACTTTACGCAACTTTTCACAAGCTTGACGCGCGTTCTTCCCTTTACGGAAGTAAAACAGTAAAATATGGCGAAAATGCACAGTTTGGTCTTCCATCTTCAACTTGATGTCAAATCTCCGCAAATCAACCAAATCGCTCACTATTCCTTTTATACTGCAGCTAGAACTGGCACCTGTCGAGTGCCATAACGATAACAGAGCCGCGCATACCTCTAGTACTTCCAAAACTGCCCAACCGCCATCGGGTGCCAAAATACGTCATGACTTCTCCGACAACCTAATATATGCCATGTGACTACACGCATCGAACATCTGTAAGTTGCTGTAACGAACTCCAAGATAATTTCTACAAAACGGTTCAATGTGAGTGTCAATGTCTAAAATACATTATATATTGACAAAAGTCACCAGACACCTAGAAAAGAACACAACAGCATTTATTGACATACATTAGTACGGTGTCGGTCCACCTTTATCCTTAATGCATGCATTGACCCTTCAAGACATGCTTTCGACAAGGTTTTGGAACACAGCGATAGGTATACGCTTCCATTCAGTACATAATGCTGCCGCTAACTGTTGCTCAGTAGTAGGCCTTGGTTCCAAACTTCTTTTGAGACGTTCTAATTCATCCCATAGGTGCTCTATAAGATTAAGATCAGGGCTCTGTGCTGGCCAGTCCCCACACGATACGGAATTATCGTAAAAAAACGCCGTAACAGTCCTTGCTTTATGGCTCGGAGCATTATCCTGCTGGTACCAACAAGGCTCAGTTCTATAGTATTGCCACCGAGCTAGTAGGGCATAATTCTCCAGAATATCGAGGTAGACGTGCTGGTTAACAGGTTTGTCCACGATAACCAATGGGCCGGGACCATACCACGAAAATCACCCCCACACGAGTACACTGCCAGCTCCAAACTTCACCGTAAGAACTAGTGACGGTGGAACCGCCGGGCCCGGTCAATAATTTTAACAAAGATTTTAATTTTTTTTTTTTTTTCATTTGGCACATGTGCGATTTTTTTTTTTTGTGATGTGCCTTAGAAAGTACCTCTAGGTAAGTGGTCAGGTGGTCCTAATCCCTAACAAAGCTCCTTAAGCATTGTTTTTCTCCTGTTTGTTCCGGGAAGCAGGAAGAGGAGGGGGGTGGTGGGGCGGGGAGGTGCATCACGATTCGAAATTTCGGGCCCGGTCATCGAACTTCACTTTCCGCCGCCCCTGGTAGGAACAGTACACTGTGAAAAATAGCGTCCCCCTAGTTGCCGCCATACCCACACACGGCCATCAGACTGATGAATCGTGTATCTGTATTCATCAGTCCATAGGATCCGTTTCCATGTATCTACGGTCCACGATAAATGTTCTTTACACCATGCTAAACTGACGAGTAGCATTCCGAGTGGAGATGAAAGGCTTATGAGCAGCTGCACAACCACGGTAACCCATGGAATGAAGTTCTCTGTTGATGGTACGTGTACATACCGAGGTTCCAGCATTTTTTCTCACTTGTACACTGAGGTCTTGTGTAGTACTCCGTCGATTGGCTGTATCGACTCTTCGGAGGCTTTGACGTCCTCTATCACTGATTTTCTTTGGTCTGCCGGTACGTTTTAATGCTTCAGGGATGCCATGTGTCTCCCACTTATTCAGTACATCCAAAACAGTTGACTTGGTTATGTTTAAACGCCTCTCGGTTTCTCTGATGGACAACCCACTAATATAACACACAACAATCTTTCCTTTCTCAAAGTCAGGTCTTTCCCGCCACGACATTTTCACTGAACCTCACAATGCGATATGATCGCAATCAGCTGCAGGCTTGTTTTATACCGTTTGCAGCTGTACCGAGCATCTTAAGAACGCAGAGGATCCGTTCATTTGCTTTTGAAGGGGTGTCCGGTGACTTTTGTCAATACAGTGTAGTTTTGGTTTTATAAAACGTTGAAACTGTGTATTTCAGTTGTATAACCCTGTATAGTCGGTTTGCCAAATTGTGAGTTTAATGGTGCAAACGCCAAAATTGGCAGTAAAGTGACAAGAACATTACAACTAAGAGGAGCAGATAGCTATCCCCCAACCAAACGGCAAACAGGACTATTTTACGCGAGCAGATAATACTAGTTTAATATATATGGATAATTGTTTGCTTTGTTATTTAATTACTTTTTTTTCGCTTTTCTGACTTGTTGTTTTTCTTTCAGCGTGCTACGTAGGAGGTTACATATACGACGAAGGCATGGCGATGCTGTCGACCTCAAAATGCGAGTATTGCTATTGCATCAGAGGCCATCAGATGTGCGTGAGGCCGAAATGTCATTTGAAGATTGACGGCTGCGAAGCTCGATATCACAGTGGATTCACATGCTGCCCATCACATTATCAGTGCGGTTAGTATGTTTTACAGGCAACGTAATAAACAGACGTGACAGTAACACACACGCCCCTCCCCCGAAAGAAACAACTGTGTTCTGGATGACGTCACGAATTGAAAATATCGCAGGGGGCGATACTGTCTCTCCGTGACGACAGTGGGAATGCAGATGTTTTGGTCATTGTACAGTATTTGAGGCAGGTACTGAAGCAAGTCAGTTCTAGTAACAATAGAAGACAGGAGCGAAACAAAAGAGCGTAATTAACTACCTCGTCGCAGAAATGATCTCCCGCTGTTACTAAGGAAAGAACTACGAATACGTCACGACTAGTCTCAGTGCATGCTAACAGATGGCAGCACGCTGTATGTTACTTTTCTGAAGAGGGTTACTATTTCCTCTACGGCACCCCCACGTCTGCTCACAGCTGTCAATGGTATCCCTTGAATTAAAGAGAAGTTAATGCGCACAGTACATCCCATATGGATGCATAAATCCTATAATTTCGTCTTGTAATCCTGTTCTACATATTATAACCAAACTCAAACGAAATTTCGCTATCTGCTTACAATTTGTGCTTTAATTTTTTTTAATTTCTGTATAGTTACATTGATTTTTATTCTTTAAAACCTACACTGGTGTTTATTTTTAAAACTCATTTTGAATTAGATTAGTTTTACTGCGTTAAACACTAAGTTCAGATTTTAAATTTTTCCACTAAAACATAGCAGAGCAAAAAAAAATATATAGTAGGTAGACAAATAGTTAATGATAAAGTAAAGTCTCTCTTCTTGAGTTTGGCATACATGGTGATTTATCACACCACAGAAACAACCAGGTAATGATTAAAGTGTCCTAAGACTAAAAGTCTGAGGGACTAGATGCAGGGGTAAGTGAAAGACGGGAAAAGTAATATATCATGAAGTTTACGTAGGATTAAAGCAAGGGGCGTAAATAGTATTTTAACCAAAAACTTAAAAAATGAAACACTTTCTTGGCTCTTCCCTCCTTTAAATATGCCCCAGGATTAAAGTAACCGCTAGAAGGATGAAAATCGTGAAAAAAATCAGTAATCGTGTCGCCAATATTGCGAGCACTGAGGAGGACCTCGGCGTTTTTTACTTTTTTAATTCAAACTACGTTCGTTCATCAGCAAATGAAGTTCTTTCATGTACTACCAGAGTCTGGAATCAAGAAAGCCGCAGCTTTTGCATATCAAGCTAGAATGCCTAAATGTGACAGTTGTGTGATATGTTCATCCGATCGAACGTTATGGAGTTAGCAAAAAATTCTGCAGCATACAAGAAAGTAAATGTGAAATTAATAACATGGTTCGCGTTTCTCGCAGGGACAAACTGCTGACTTATGTCGGTACCTAAAAGGTTTGCCGACATAAGTAGTATCGGTCAACAAACGACTTTTTTGCCATCGAGATTTTAGAAGCTCATATTTTGCTGCAAATTCATCAGAAGCAGAAATTAAAACTTACGCCACCTGGTGGCCAAACCATTTTTTACAAAAATTAGAAATTACGTGCAAAAGATTTCCCATCAGGAGCTGTATCCGGTGCAGAAACAATTTTTCAAATCGAAGATTTAGAAGCAGAAATATAAGGGGGAAAGCAATTTACGTTTACGCCCCCTAGCGGAAAGTCTGCGAATTACTTGAAAATTTTGAAAGTATATGACAAACGTGTCACACTGGAAACACTATCCAACAAAGAAAGAATTTTTTAAATCGGACTCATAGAAGTAGAGATATTGGCAAAAATAAGATATATATCTACGCCCCCTGGCGTAGAAACCATGCAATATTTTAAGAAGAAAATGTTTCTAAAAGGTTTGTCAACATAAGTAGTATCGGTCTACAAACGACGTCTTCTTCAATCGATAATTTAGAAGCTCATAGTTTTCTGCAAATACATCAGAAGCGGAAATTAATATTTACGCCACCTGGTGGCCAAATCAGTTTTTTACAAAAATTAGAAATTATGTGCAAACGACTTCTCATCAGGAACTGTATCCGGTGCCGAAAGAACTTTTCACATCGGAGATTTAGAAGCAGAGATATAAGGGGAAACGCAATTTACCTCTACGCCCCCTAGCGGAAAGTCTATGAAATACTTGAAAATTTTGAAATTATATGAAAAACATGTCACAATGAAAATACTATCTAACGAAGGAGGAATTTTTCAAATCGGACTTCTAGAAGTAGAGATATTGACAAAAATAAGATATACATCTACGCCCCCTGGCGGAGAAACTGTGAAATATTTTAAGAAGAAAATATTCCGAAAAGGTTTGTCGATGAGAGTGGCATCAGTCCACGAAATAATTTCTTCAATCGATATTTTAGAAGCTCAGTTTTTATGGCAAATACATCAGAAGCAAAATTTAATTCTTACGCCTCCTGGTGGCTAAAGTATTCTTTACCAAAAATTTTAAATTATATGCAAAACATTTTCCATCAGGAGATGTATTCGCTGAAGAAAAAAATTTCAAATCGTAGTTTTAGAAGAAGAGTTATCGGGGTAAATGTAATTTACTTTTACGCCCCCTAGCGGAAAATCTATGCGTAATTTGAAAAAGTAACTATATCTAAAATAATCTTCGACATAAATGGAATCGAAATATAAAAGATTTTTTTCAATCCGATGTTTAGAAACAAATATCTGGAATAAAACGTATTTTTGAATTCGACATCTTCTGCATTTTCGCCCTCTAGCGGCGAAATTGTACATTGTAAAAGAAAAAGGAAATGAAGGATCATCGTTCGCATATTTCAAGCTTCCCAACGCAAAAAGAATTTTTCAAATCGGACTAATAGTTGCAGAGATATCGTGGGTACAGACGGACTGACTGACGAACACGACATAAAGGCAGATAGCAGCGAGAACGAAGTCTGCGTAGCTCAGTTGGTAGAGCGACTTGTTCCGGAATAAGTGGACAAAAATGACGGAAAAATTTACTTCGTTATGGTACGTATGTGCATAGGTAGATTTGATTACAGAAAATTATTGAAATATTCCGATGACTATTTGTGAAAACTTTAAAACACGTAGATTCATTTTTTAACGCGAATAACTATACTATTTCTTTAATAGGAACACGTTTTTTAGATTGGAGATTGACCCTTAATATCGATTATTTCTTCCGTATATCATGATCATTACTGCATACTAACCGTAATAAAAATTTACTGGAGATTGGATCACGTTATTACCACAGTGGCATAGAATCTGCTTAATGATTTAATTCGATTTTTCACCGATTACAAGTTGTAGAATTTTCTTTTAACATTTTTGTTTAAGATCACGTGACATTTCCCTTTCTGATGTTGGAGTCCTAAATTGGGACGTCATGCAGTCTACCTGTATGTAAGTTCAATAGTGAAAACAAAAACACCTCCTAGGCTACCGCACTGAGAGAAAAAAATGGCATTGCCTGAACAGAATCTACTAACTTTTTTCACATTTATGTATAAATTTTCACAGAGGATTCCGATACATTACTTGAAAAAAATGACTATCGGTACATTCTGAGCAAATTCTGATAATTTTATTTAAGTATGTTTTTGGCAATTATGTCTTGCACTATTTTCCATTAAAAGAAACTACAGAATATACAAATGACTAAACTTGATTTCTTTCTCCGCAGAGACAGCAAGCAACAAGACTAGTGCTGACTTGATTGACAACCATTCGACTAAAACTAAAACTCCTGCACCCACCCATCCTTCTGCATATAAAGGTTTGGATTTTTTTTTTACTTTTTAATGTTAAAAGCAATATGTAGTGTCTTCTCGAGATTGCTGTAATAACAAGATACACAATCGAGTCACATTATTGTGACTACCTCCTACTTTTGCCAATGAAGGAAGGCACGTGTTGTGAGCTAGCCTGGAGAGTACGTATATAAGGTGTGCTGTAGGTATTCTGAAAACCTATCACTCATTGCTGTCATGGATAAAAGGAGCGATTCATCAGATTTGCGAAAAGGGATGATTGTCGGCTTTGTGGCCAAGGGTGGCAGTATTTCTGAAACAGTGCAGTTTGTGAACTGTTCGGGTGCTGCTGTGGTTACAGTGTATCGTGATTAAAGAAATGGCACCATTGCGAATAAGCGACGTGAAAACTGCGGAGCACCACGTGCCACTGATGTGAGAAGTGAACGTCGACTGCGAAGGTGCATGAGGGCTGATTGCCACGCTACAGCGGAGCAACTCACTGGACAAATGAACCATGGGGCTACCGGAAGTGTGTCTGAAACGACAGTTCAGCAAACCCTGCTGCGTATGGGGCTACGATGCAGACGGATGGTTACTGCACCTATGCTAACGAATGCGCATATGCAGAAAAAGCTTACATTTGCATAGCAGTATCGGAATTGGACTTCCACTGATTGGCAAAGGATTAACTTCTCCGATGAGTCACGTTTTCCGCTCCACCGAACGGATGGACGTTGGCGCATAGGATGAGAAACATCGGAGAACAAACATTCTTCAACCATTGCTGGAAGAACACAAGCTGGTGGGGGCAGCGTTATGGTCTGGGGAATGTTTTCGTTGCACTCTCTGGGTCCCACTCATAGCTGTGGAAGGCACTATGGACCGAATTCGTTATGAATCCATCCTTGCAGTCCACGTACACCCATACATGGTGATTGTCTTCCCTGGGGAGGATAGGATCTTCCAGCATGACAATGCGACGTGTTACACAGCTAGAAATGTCCGAGAGTGGTTGGAAGAGCACGATGAAGACTTCAAAGTACTTCCCTGGCGCGCCAAGTTCCCAGACTTAAACCCAATTGAGGATCTGTGGGACCACATCGATCGTGTTGTTCGCTCTATGGATTCTCCACCACGCATACTCCAGTAGCTGTCAGATGCAATGTAGTGAGCATGGCTCCACATACCTGTGAACACCTTCCAGTCCGTCTAATTGCTGTCCACGCTGCACACGGCTATATTAGCTGATATTAGCTGCTATATTATCAGGATATTAGCTGGTGGTCACAATAATGTGACTCGACCGTGCATACGTCAAAACTGTTCAAATTGATGATAGGGATCCCTATATTTTGTTCCAAGAAAACTGATGGAATTAATTTGTTTATATCTCATAGGTGTCTCGCCATTCTGTTAACATGAAATTTATGAAAAAATTTACCAGCAGAAGGAGACAAACCGTTAAACCAACAGGATAATATGTGAAGGTATTTAACAAATAACATGGAATACTGGAAGCAGCTTGCATTTTTGAGGATCTGCCTGTTTAGCAAAGTATGTACACGCACCGACCACTGAATTAAAAGCCTTTATGTAGATATATGTAAACGTCACTTACGCAGCTTATATGCAAAATACGTGGTCACGTGCGTCACCATGTGATCTACGCAAATATTTAAGACTCTGCTCGTCAGTAATCGTCAGTAGGGGTTGATCACAATGAGAAAAACAAAGGGTCTTTCAGAGTTCAATAGAGTTTATTGTGGGTGCTCGTGTGGCTGGAGAGACGAGTTTGAAAACAGTAGAGCTAAATGGTTTCTCCCGATTAAGACACGAGATATCTCAAAGTGAGATATCTGGGGTCTTTAATTGGTTGAAAAAATACTCACGTTGCTTGTCTGAGTGGCGTAAATGTGACATGGCGATAATATGTCAGGAACGAGATCGCCGTTGCCTGAGAAGGCTTGTACGAAGAAACAGGACTGGGTCAGGAATGACATTCAATGAAGCCTGTTACCAAACCTTATCTCAGGGAACTACGAGCAGTGAATTGGAAGCGATCGTTGTCGGAAGTCGCATGCCTATACGAAAAACAGTCCGGAAAGTTCGGACAGTGGTTTCAGAACACAGTGACTAAACACTGGAAGACTGAAAAACAGTCATGTGGTCTGATCCACATTGTTCTGTACCGACATTAGGCAGAGAGTTTGGCGGAAGCCTTATGAAACAATGAACCCAGCTTGCCTTACAACTCAAGGTACTGAAGTTGGTGTCATGGTGCAGGTCACACTCTGTTGTTACAGAACGGGTACCCTGATATTACTGGAGAGACGAGTGCACTCCAAGATTTATTTAAACATTGCTGTCTATCAAGTCCATCCTTCAATTTTGACTTTTTATCCAGCAGGTAATGGATGTTTCATGGACGACAATGCTACTGTCTATCAGCAGTGGTTCATTGAGCATGACAGAGATTTCCACCATCTTCCCTGGCCACCACAACTCTCGGAACTGAACCCCTTTGAGAATTTATGAGAAATGCTAGAAAAACAGATCAGGCAGCAAAGTCCTCTCAAATCTGAGCCAGTTGAAGGACTGTCTGGCAAACGTCTGGTATGCTGTAGACGTGGCTGCACTCCAACACCTTATGAGATCTATTCCAAATCGCATACGTGCTGTAATTCGAGCAAAAGCGGGTTCAACCTGATACTGAATAAAAGTTTCTAATTAAGTGGCTCGTATGTGTATCAATACACTCATCGTCAAAAAAATAGTTGCACCTAGAAGGACGTGTTGGTATGCTATTCGGGAGAAATGTAAACGTTACCAGGAACAATAAATGATTAAACATTGAGACTGATATGAGCAATATTTATTGAGCTACACGCCAAAAAGTAATGTCTCTCAGTATGGCGACGGGCCTCCATGTTTGCTCACACAGCCTGCGAGACGTCTCGGCATGGAGTTGTACAGGCTCCTAATGGTGACCTGCGATAAGTCATCCCATGCAGCTTGAATCTTCTTACGCAGTTCCTGCAGTTTGTGCGATAGGGATGGAGTGTGAATTGCGAGGTCCAATAGTATTCCACACATTTTCAATCGGTGAAAGGTCTGGTGATGCGGCTGGCCATGGCAGAGTGTCAGTGCCTTGAAGGCAAGATCTCGAGACCGCAGCAGTATGCGGACGAGCGTTGTCCTGTTGGAAAATTGCACCGGAGTGAGCGTTCAGAAAAAGTAGGGTCACTGGTTGCAGGACCTCATTAGCGTAACGTTGGGCTGTCAAAGTGCCTGTAATGAACGCCAAAGGTGATCTGGCATCGTAGGCAATTGCACCCCACATCATGACACCAGGCCTTCTGGATGTGTGACGCTCGACAACAAACCGTTCTTCTTGGCGCTGACCACGGTGCCTCCACACACGGATTTGTTGGTCGTCTTCTCCAAGACAAAAGCGGGACTCGACACTGAAGATCACTTGCTGTCATTCTGAGTTGCTCCGTGACAGTCTGGCACGACACCATTGCAGTATTTGGTGACGATGCAATGATGTTAAGGGCAGTCGTCGTAACGATCTACGTTCGTGTATTCCTACGTCGTGGAGCCGTCAGCCAATGGTGCTGGCACTAATCGGACGATACATGGAGGGCACCCCTGCTCTCTGAATGTCAGCAATCGCGGCTGTTGGGTCACACCGCGCATGTTGGACAACCTGTCGGTCCTCTCTCTCCGTGGTTCGTTTAGGTCTCCCAGACCCTTCCTGTCGCTGCTGCGTGCCTTGTTCTATCCACTGCCGTCAACAGCGTACTATGGTGATATCCGCACGACCGGTATGGCGCGCAATTCGGCGATAAGACCATCCCACTTCGCGGAGCCTAATGATGCGACCCCTCTCGAACTCCTCCAACTGCTCGAATTGCTTCCGAACTTTTCTCCGAGACATACTTCGCTTTCAAAGGATGCAACCAACACAACAGCACGAGTCAGAATGGCAAGCACGCGCAACGGGACGACCTCATATAGCCGGTCAGGCACAGCACTACGACCCCTCCTTGCTTGCGTCACATGAGCGGCCGAGCGTGATACTTGAATCATTTGCATGTATCACGATGTCCAACCTGCCCACCAAATTTCATTCCTGTCGGTTGCTTCATTCTGGGTGCAACTATTTTTTTTTTTTTGACGATGAGTGTATTTAACGGTCACTGTGAACAACTCTAAGTGCTATGAGCAGTCACCTGTCCCTGATTGGGGGCTGCTGGTTCCAGGCAAGAGAAAGATCCAAAGCCATTGGGCAAGTACACCACACACATATGTCTCACGCAGGACTTGAACCAATGCCAATTTCGGACGTATGGTTAAACCAGCGCCAATTTCGGACGTAAGGTTAAACAAAGCGCCTCATACCACTCGCCCACGGAAGCATCCGTTTCCAAAAGGGTAGCAGGATAAACACCTGAAGAATGACTTACGTCACTTTCTCATGCGTATTCGTAGCAGAGTGCGATTTGGTCACGTAGAAAAAGCCGCTCCGGTAGCAATGTGATCAGAGGCGCAGGTTTCTAACTAAACGTCTGAGTTCGGCTCTATACAGTCAGTCCCGGGTGAAGCATGGTGTGTTATGTTCCTCCTACAGAGCTGGCTCTGTTCCCTCTCTGGAACCAGTGGTCTCAAACTAGGGACGAGAAACTGCTTATAGCCCTTTCCTCATTGTGTCCATTAAACCCCGACAGAAACAAACAGACAAGCACATTAAAACATTACAACATCGTAACTAAGAAAGTAGGAATCGCAACTAGGGAAAATAGGAAGAAGTACCTTATGCAAAGTGGAAAACAAAGATACAATCACAATTGCGCCGGAAGAGTTGTGTTTTTGTTCACAGATGACGAAGTTGTACAAAGTTACGACCGAAGAAGATGGTATTCAAATAAAATTCGTTTTACGTTTGCACAGCGGATTGAATACCCATTCGCTTTTAAATCATTGCCTCTTGGACACTGTCTTCACTTTTTTTTTGATTGAAGGTTTAACGACGGCCGTGAGCAACTCGATGCATTATATGCAGTAGTCCGTCCCTAATTTAGGGTCACTGGTTCCAGGGAAGAGAGATAGAGATCCAGTGCCGTAACAGAAACACAACGTCCATGCCTCACCGGAATTTGAACCCGGACCCGTCACGAACGAATGATTATAAGCCAGCACTTAGACCACTGCGCCACCGAGTCGGCTTGCACATATTTTCCTGCGTCAGTTGGTGATATCACTGATACGTACTGTGGGCGCATCCATTCGTAGTGATCAGAGGTGTAACTAGGAATTTCTACGCTCAGGGCAAACCATAAAATATTGCGCCCCATTAGAGGTCTACATGGGCCGGTTAGGGCCTTTTTTAGTTTAAAGAATAAAGCAACAGGCCGGGCCGGGGCAAGTCGACCCATTCTTTTTATTGCAATGGCAGAGAAAGAAAAAAGTCATGTTCCCCGATTTTCTGGTGTGTTTAACTGTTCCTATTAGCTGTTTATCTAACTGTTCCTAGAGGCACTCACAGTGTTTTTATTAATCTGTAGGTATTAAGATGGTAAAACCACTTTGGGGCTTGTTGACAACAAAAATGATTTGACTCCAAGCGAGTGTGTGTGTTGTGTAGAGTCGGGGACAGAGGATGTCTGCACTGGGGTTAGGGTGTGTGTTTGTTTGTATGACAGAGTTCGACGACATGGTTTTCTTCTTCTATCCTAATTTGTATAGGGATTGAATTTTGTAGTGTCAGCTGTTACTAGTTCAGAGAAAGGGAGATACTGAACGCTCTTAGTATTACTTTTTCTCTCTTTTTAAAGGTTATATTTTTTGATAGTTGTCAAAATTTAGCTAATATTTTTAGGCTTACATTCAATTAAATATTTTTAATAATAACTCATTTCATTATTTAATTTTCACATTTTAATAAAATAAAATAGAAAGACAAAATAACACCAAATATCATATCACGAGCCGGGCCGGGACTAAATAAGAGCTGCAACTGACGGGGATGGTTCGGGCCGGGCCGGGCAGGGCCGGACTCACCAAATTAGGCCCGTGCAGACCTCTACACCCCATCTTTTTTGTTGTTGTTTTTTTGTTTGTTATTGTTTTTTTTTATTTTGGGGTTTAACGACCACCGTGAGCAACTCTAAGAGCCATAAGCAGTCTCCCGCTCCTGAACCGGGGACTCTAAATACGTTCGGGGTTTAACGACCACCGTGGGCAACTCTAAGAGCCATAAGCAGCCTCCCGCTCTTGAACCGGGGACTCTAAATAAGTTCGGGGTTTAACGACCACCGTGAGCAACTCTAAGAGCCATAAGCAGTCTTCCGCTCCTGAACCGGGGACTCTAAATACGTTCGGGGTTTAACGACCACCGTGGGCAACTCTAAGAGCCATAAGCAGTCTCCCGCTCTTGAACCGGGGATTCTAAATACGTTCGGGGTTTAACGACCACCATGGGCAACTCTAAGAGTCATAAGCAGTCTCCCGCTCCTGAACCGGGGACTCTAAATAAGTTCGGGGTTTAACGACCACCGTGGGCAACTCTAAGAGCCATAAGCAGTCTCCCGCCCCTTAACCGGGGACTCTAAATAAGTTCGGGGTTTAACGACCACCGTGGGCAACTCTAAGAGCCATAAGCAGTCTCCCGCTCCTGAACCGGGAACTCTAAATAAGTTCGGGGTTTAACGACCACCGTGAGCAACTCTAAGAGCCATAAGCAGTCTCCCGCTCCTGAACCGGGGACTCTAAATAAAAAACCTTTACCTCTAACCATGCTTCCGAGATAGGTCCTGGATCAAATACCGGATGAGGCATGAATGTGTTTGTCTTACGGCACTGGTTCTCTCATTTCACTGTAGCAAGTGGCCTTAAATTAGAAACAAGCAACTGCTTATATCCCATTGAGTTGCTAACGATTGTCGTTAAACTCCTAAGAAATAAAAAATGCATTTAAACTTCGACTGTTTGTGCAGGTTTTCCTAACTAGTTCGGACCTTTGGCACCACACCAAACAGACCGAATGCAGGTCGTCATGCTTTGCAGCCGGAGTAATGATAGAATAGCCCCCAGAAAATATTCAAGAACGACATAGTTCAAGCGCGCTTTCATTTCTGAATGTGAGCAACTAACGGGCATTTTAGGGAAGAAATGTATATTTTAATTTGCGATGGCTACTTGCAAAACATATTACTTATAAGCAATTATTGAAAATGGCAGAATGACAAAGTACGGTGAGAAAAAACTGTATCAGAAACTGGTGCAAAAGTTTCAATTCCAATTCTGATCACACTGTAATCAGTGAGCTTTTGCGCCTTTTCTTGAACTGCGACTGGAGCAGGAGCTAAGTTGTATGTTCCTCTCATTTTATTGATTTTGTTTCTAATATTTCAGGTAGCGGATGCCTTGTAGATGGTCGCGTTTTCAGTCTAGGAGTAGCGGTGCCCAGTCGAGGTCACTGTCAGACCTGCTACTGTACCCAGGTTGGCATCGTATGCCGTCGGCTGGAATGCGCACCACGAGTGGACGGCTGCGAACCCATTGTGCCTGATGGACATTGCTGTCCCAAAGAATACAGCTGTGGTAAGTATATTTCCATGTACAGTGATCTGTTAGAAGTAATTCTCTCCCTAACAATCTAAGTGTGTCTTCTCCACATTTTAAAAACAATTAGGAACTATCATTATTATCTTCACAGCAGAAATTACGTTAGATTGTCTAAATGGTAGAGACTTGTCAAAGATTCGGCAGGGCACAGAAAACGTCAAATGGAAACCAGTAATCCTCGTAGATGGTTACTAGGTCAAAACAATCTTTGAAAAAAGTGGCAGCAGAATTCCGGGTATTTTATGCTGAGGCTACGAATGATTTATGTTGTTTAATTTAGTTGTTTGTAGTATTTTAAACTCCAGGTAATTGTAGATTAACTTACTTAATTCAGTTCTTAGTTAAATTTTCTTAGAGAACCTTGTAGCATACATAAAAACTCTTTGAATAATTAACCGCTAACGGCCAGAGGTAAGAAAGATCATCCTAGTATATAATTTGCTAGAACCCTCCTCCTCCTCCGTGACACTTTTTAAGTTGTCATAGCAACAACCGAGAAACAAATGTTTTTGACGTCAAGCTTAGGTTTTCGTGTAAGTGACGTCATCACCTACATGCTCACAGTCAACGCGTATATCACTTTGTTCTGTTGTCATAGCAACTAAGAACACAGCTGCTGGTGTAACGTCATCTAATCCAAATCATTCTCACATGACGTCAGAGATCCGTTACTTCACACGGTCAACTCTTTAGAGATACGAAAACTTTACATCAGGAATTTTGGTTCACTACCTGAACCGGTGTTTAGCCATATGTATGTGGCAACGTCAAGATTACGACGATCTGACGACGTCAAGAAAAATAGTTCACGGAAAAGAACAGGGGAAATTGATATAGGGTTCACAGTCAGTGTATACGAAAAATGTTGTGTACAAGGAAGTGCTGACGAAGTAGGGACTAAAGGCTTTACAAAATACATAACAAACAGACAGCCCGTCGTATCAAATTCCATAACCGACTGCTCGGAAAATTTTCATAAAGCTGTGAGCCAACGTCGCCATCTATTGACGTGGAGCTCAAAACCTCAATATCATAAATTTTAACTCAAACACTTCTGTATCATAAATTTTATTTCCCCCGTCATTATTCACGGGCTTTCATCTAGTAAGAGATGAAAGCCCTCATCTATTATGTATCAAATCCAACGTCTTTGCTATTGAGCCAATAAAGAAGTGGAATTTGTTAAGTATTGCCTTATGATTCCGCTTAGACGTTATTATTCTTGAAGTGCCTAATTAACTATTTCATATATTAATATGTATAATTAAGACTTTCGGTTAAACGTAGAGTGAAGCTCTCCAGGTGCAACGAGAAAGAAACTCTAAGTTATAAAGCTAAGACGATAAACCGTAAGAGTATTTCGTACAGTGAAACTAATAGCTGAATTTAACGTAAACCTAACTAGCTCAGAGTTTAGTGTTCACACGAAAACAAAATTAACGTTAGAATAACAATCGCTACTATGTACAAACATTCATAATTTAATTAGTATTCGACAATACATCTCAACAGATTTCATATCAACGTTCAACAATAAATTCGTAATCTGTAAAACTCCGCGTACATTGATCTCAACACACACACACAGCTCCACAGTCTCTACAATCAGCACTCAATGTTATGATTTTATCTTTCTGTGAACCACTGTCAGGGCTGCCAATTAATAAAAGTGCTCTTTGGGGAAGTAATGCATCGTTCAGTTTAATGTATCATTTAACCAAAAAGTAGCTAAATTTACACAAGGAAACAGGAACTTAAAAGGAAGCTTATTTAGAGAAATATGTCACACATTCTACAGTGTGAAACGATATGCACCGCCAATGACGATTCTTTTGCAGATCACATTAGATGAAAAACGGAAATATACATATTTTGTGACATAAAAAAAGAATTGGGGAATTTAATGTGAGAGACGAATTAAAAAATGAAGTAATTCTGATTACTACCAGAACAATTTTAGTGAAACAGAATTTAACTTATAGATTATTTTTCTAGTCATAATACAACCATTATTTGAAATAGAAATAGAGTTGAACATGTAGGGAGATGGGACAAACAGAAAAACACCATCATCCTGGGATGATTAGGTGATCACTAAAATTACCTCATAAGAAAATCAGCTTAGCAAGGACCAGAAAAAAAGAAGAATAGAAAAATATGTCATGAGAATATTAGTACTAAGGCACTGGATAAAGATGGAAATAGAAGGTCCGGAAATAAGTTATGCGGTTTAAACTGAAATACAGGATTTATGTGAGAGTTAAGAAAATTAATGAAATCGAAAACTCAGTGGAAATTGGAATTCTTGTACAATCAATGGACAAAACAGTACATATATGTACTTAATAGTGCATTTGTTCTCCTCTAGTCCGAAAAGCAGCTTGTACACGGCAAGGCATCGACTCCGCCAGATGGCGGAGCATTTTCGGAGGTAATGCCAGATATGCCTGTTGCAGGCAGCACTGTCCACAACTCCTCCCCAGACGTAGGTCCAGGATTCGTGGATCTGATGTTCCGCTCCACCTCTACACAGAGAGCTTCCAAAGAGTTTATATATGGGAACCCAGAGGAGCCACTTGATATTTCTAAACTTATATGAGTGTTCCATCTGGTTGCAGCCTGGTGGAGCCGCGCATTGTTCTGCTTAAACGGATCATCGGCAGCAGGATGCACGAAGGACATCAAAGTGTGTGGGAGATCAGCCAATACATGCTGGCAGCGTGAAGTTGTTAAAGAGCTTTCCAGGCACACTAAGGGACCGAATATGTTTGACGAGAAGGATCCCTAAACCATAACAGAGCCCCCACCGCGTTGAATAGAGCCGACCTAACGCGACGGGGCCATGACCTCATGCTGTCGAGGCCGCACCTGCACCCTACTCTCAGCTCGGTAAAGCTAAAAACGCACTCTCCTGTCAGCTCGGTGCAGCTAAAAACTCACTCTCCTGTCAGCTCGGTGCAGCTAAAAACTCACTCTCCTGTCAGCTCGGTGCAGCTCAAAACTGTTAGAAATTATTATAAGAAATATGACTGTCAGAGTTCTTCGAACCAGAGGCTTCAGCGAACATTTAACAGAATTGCAGGTGGCGCTGCTCGAAACGTTTTTATTTGTTTACTCTAGCGAGCGTTGCCTGAGAAGAAGATCCCCTTTTGATGCTCACGTCGGTTAGTAATCTAAGTGGTTGATCTTTGACTGAACAACAACAATGTCGGTGATATGTAGAGGGTGTGCGTGTTGGAATAGTGAGTTATTACCTTTTTGTGGAGATGTACAATAAATATCAGTGTGTTGTCATTTGAAGCGTTTTTATGTGTGGAATCTCCTTTTTCGCTCTGTGATTACTAAGGGTAGATCTTCCTGCAGCTGGTAAGTGGCTTACTGCGTTACTTAAAGGAATTATAGATTTTAATTGTTTAGAAATATTTAACAATCTTAATTATGTGACTGAAATCTCACTGCTGTCAGGAAGATTAAAAGCAAAGTTCGTCAAATTCATCAAGCATTTGAGTCGAGTGGATTGAAGGCGTATTTGTTACTGCGTAGTTCCTCATTCGAAAATCGAAAGCGGAACGAAATGGCGTCATTCATAGGAAGCGGCATGTACAGCATAACAAAGTTAGGTAATTTTAATTACAAATTTGGAAAGTAAGAATGGAAATGATTCTTATTAAAGATACTTTATGGAAGGTTGTTTCAGAGCCAATTCCAGAAGAAAAGAGTGATGCATGGTTGAGAAATGACGAACTGGCTAAAGCTACAATAACACTTTGCGTGTATGATGATCAAATTATTCACGTACGCGATAAGAGAACAAGTTCTGAAATGTGGAATGCTTTGAAAATTGTTTACGAAAGAGAAAGTTTGAGTAGTAAATTGTATTTGCTTAGAAAACTGTATAGTTTACGTTTTCAAGAAAATGGATCAACTATGCAAGAGCATGTAAATAGAATGCTGGAAATAGTTCACAAGCTTAATGCACAGGGAGAGGAGTTCAAAGACACACATTTGGGGGCTATCTTGCTAAATAGTTTACCAAGTACCTGTGAAAATTTAGTTACTGCATTAGAAGCAAGACAGGAAGAAGATTTAACACTTGAGTTTATCAAATGTAAAGTGATAGATGAATCTAATAGAAGGAAAGAAAACTCACTGGCACACACCGATCACACAACTGTTTTGAAAACAAGTTATAAAAAGAAAAATTACAGCTCTAAACAAGAAAGATTTTGCACTTTTTGTAAAAGAAAGAATCATGTCAAAGATGACTGTTGGCATTACAAAAGGAATCAAAATAAAGGTAACACTCAACCGTTGGTAACACTGGTAAGTTTCACAAAATAAACCCACATACAGAGTCTCACAGTATTATTGCCGTGAAGACAAGAAAAACAAAATTAGATTGTGAACAAAATGTCATAAAAAAAGAAAATGAAAATTTCTCATTAGAAACGAAGTCAAAAATCAACAAAATATCCAAAGGTTGGTCAATTGATTCCGGTGCAACGTGTCACGTGACAAATGATGCAATACTGTTTAAAGAACGTTTAAAAGGTGAATCAGAGCTGATCACTACTGCCGACGGTTCTCAGATAAAGTCAGAAGGCAAGGGAAATATAACCTTAAACTGCAAAATCGAAAAAGGAAAAGTTCGAAAAGTGGAAGTAAAGGATGTGTTATATGTTCCAGATTTAGACACTAATTTGTTATCTGTTAGAAAAGCCACAGAAAAAGGATTTGAAGTTTTATTCAAGAATAAAAAATGCACAATTAAGTATGGGGATACTATTGTAGCTATTGGATTAATAGATGCCTCAGATAATTTGTACAAACTACAAATATTAGATGAAAAGGCAAATTTGGCCACTACATGTGAAAATAAGAATTGTTTGAATTTATGGTACAGAAGGCTAGGTCATAGGGATATTGAAATGATAAAACAAATAGAGAAAAAGGAGTTAGCAAGAGGAATAACTCTTTCCAATTGTAAAAAGGAAGAAAATTGTGAGTTTTGCATAAAAGGCAAACTTACACAGAAGCCATTCTCCAAGCAAAGTAGTTTTAAGGCCAAAGCTGTATTAGAATTAGTACACACAGATATTTGTGGTCCCATGGTTGAAGTCAGTCCTAGTGGTTACAAGTATTTTATCACATTTACAGATGACTATAGCAGATACTGTTACATCTATTTGCTTAAAAGTAAAGATGAAGCATTAGTAAAATTTAAGCAATATGTAGCTTCAGTGAAAACCAAATTTGGAAAAATGCCAAAATCAATAAAAACAGATAATGGAGGAGAGTATTGTGGAAGAGATTTTGAAAATTATTTAGTGGATCAAGGAATAGAACATAAAACAACTGTTCCATACTGTCCTCAGATGAATGGAATTGCTGAAAGAAAAAACAGATTTTTGACAGAAATGACAAAAACTATGATGTTAGATGCTAATATGGAAGGTAAATACTGGGCAGAAGCTGTAATAACAGCAGCTTACATACAAAATAGAGTTCCAACACAAGCAACAGGAAAAACTCCTTTTGAATTCTGGAACGGATTTAAACCATATCTTGGTCATTTTATAGTATTTGGATCAAAAGCTTATGTATATGTACCAAAGCAACAAAAAAGAAAATTTGGCAATAGAGCACAAGAGGGAATCTTATTAGGATATGATCAAAGATCTAATGGATACAGAGTATTAAATAAAGAAACAAACAAAATAATCATTACCAGATCAGTAAAATTTGTTGAACGTCAGCACGCTATAGTAAAAAGTAAACCTGCTGAAAGGAAAGAAGATGAACAAGAAATTTTCGTTCCAAATGAAGTAATGTCATCAGAAACTGTGGAAGAAAATAATGATAGAGAAGAACCTGAAAATGTTCAAAGAAAGTCTTCAAGAATAAACAAAGGAAAACCACCAGAAAGATTAGCATATGTTGCAAAAGTTCAGTACAAAAAGGATCCTCAAACTTTAAAAGAAATCCAGGACATGAACGAAGTAGAAAAGGAAACTGGTTGAATTCCATAAAGGAAGAACTAGATGCATTGAAGGAAAATGAAACATGGACTTTGGTAGATCTTCCAGAAGGAAAGAAAGCCATTAAAAATAAATGGATTTTCAAAACAAAATACAATGCAAGTGGAAAAGTCGAAAGCTATAAAGCAAGACTTGTTGCAAAGGGACTTGTTGCAAATAGCAAGACTTGTTGCAACACAACAACCGGAATTAGACTTTGAAGAAACTTTTTCACCCGTAGTAAAACATACCACTTTAAGAACTCTTTTAACAGTTGCAGCAAATAGAAAATGGAATGTTCATCATCTTGATATAAAATCTGCTTTCCTGTATGGAAAATTAGAAGAAGATGTATTTATGGAACAACCAGAAGGTTTCAGAGAATCAGGAAAAGAAGAAAAGTTTGTAAATTGCATAAGAGCATATATGGTCTCAAACAAAGTGCCAGAAATTGGAATAAAACAATAACAGAATATTTGTTCAACAAGGGCTTCAAACAAAGTACAACAGATCCTTGCTTACTATCACTAAAGGATGGAAAACAAACAACTTATTTAGCTATTTATGTAGATGATATATTAATTGCATCGAATAACACAGAAAATATAAAGAAAACTGCAAATTTGTTAAAAAATCAATTTGAAGTCAAACATTTAGGCCACGTAACATATTATCTTGGAATTCAAATAGAAAGAGAAGAAGATGGAAGTTTTCTTCTGAGTCAAAGTAATAAATAAAGGAAATTATACAAAGTTATGCTACAGATCAAAATAAGGAAAGTAAAACACCAATTAGTACAGACTACAGAAAGAACATTCAAGAAGAAGAAGAACTTCTAAAAGATAATGGACTTTATAGAGAAATAGTGGGAGCTGTCATATATTTATCTACAGTAACAAGACCAGACATTTCAACTGCCATAGGCATCTTAAGCAGTAAAGTAGAAAAACCAAGTAAACAAGATTGGTTAGCCATTATGAAGTTAATTTATTATTTGAAATCAACAGTAAACCTTAAATTAAGACTATCTTCACAAGACCCACTAATTTTAAAAATCTATGCAGACGCTGACTGGGCAGGAGACCGGACTGACTGCAAAACAACATCTGGATTTGTTTTCATGCTTGGAAAGAGTGCCATATGTTGGACCAGCCGTAAGCAGTCAACAACAGCCTTATCGACAACCGAAGCAGAGTTCATCGCCACTGCAGAAGCAAGCAAAGAACTATTGTGGTTGCGAGAGTTACTCAAGGATTTTGATTGTGAACAGACTGGAACCACTACAATATTTCAGGATAATAATTCAACTATACATCTTATAGAAAATCAAAAGATCAATTCCAGATCTAAACACATTATGGTGCGGTATCAGTTTGTGAAAGAACTGAGTGGAACTATTCTTCAGTTAAACTACTGTAATACTTCTCAAATGGTTGCGGACATTTTCACCAAGCCGAATGGCTGGACCCCAGTTTGAAAAACTTAGACTGACACTAGGCATGATAAAATGAACTCCTCCAGCCAAGTGGCAGACTGTTAGAAATTATTATAAGAAATATGGCTGTCAGAGTTCTTCGAACCAGACGCCTCAGCGAACATTTAACAGAATTGCAGGTAGCGCTGCTCGAAACGTTTTTATTTGCTTACTCTAGCGAGCTTTGCCTGAGAAGAAGATCCCCTTCTGATGCTCACGTCGGTTAGTAATCTAAGTGGTTGATCTTTGACTGAACAACAACAATGTCGGTGATATGTAGAAGGTGTGCGTGTTGGAATAGTGAGTTATTACCTTTTTGTGGAGATGTACAATAAATATTAGTGTGTTGTCATTTGAAGCGTTTTTATGTGTGGAACCCCCCCCCCTCTTTTCCTCTGTGTGATTACTAAGGATAGATCTTCCTGCAGCTGGTAAGTGGCTTACTGCGTTACTTAAAGGAATTATAGATTTTAATTGTTTAGAAATATCTAACAAAAACTCACTCTCCTGTCAGCTCGGTGCAGCTATAAACTCTCTCTCCTGTCAGCTCGGTGCAGCTCAAAACTCCCTCTCGTGTCAGCTCGGTGCAGCTAAAAACTCACTCTCCTGTCAGCTCGGTGCAGCTAAAAACTCACTCTCCTGTCAGCTCGGTGCAGCTCAAACCTCACTCTCCTGTCAGCTCGGTGCAGCTCAAAACTCATTCTCCTGTCAGCTCGGTGCAGCTCAAAACTCACTCTCCTGTCAGCTCGGTGCAGCTCAAAACTCACTCTCCTGTCAGCTCGGTGCAGCTCAAACCTCACTCTCCTGTCAGCTCGGTGTAGCTCAAAACGGTGGAAAGGTTCAATTGTGATGTTCGTAGCATCACGCGAGGTGTAATGTCCGATGACGAGCAGTTAACAGTGGTAGACAAGTAGAGCATCTGCTCCCGTTGCCCAAGGTGTGTAAGGTGCGCCATACCGTTCGCTTGATGAAGCTGCTTGGGCTGCCGACATTTAACTTGGATGTGATTTGAGCCGCCATTGCAAAGCGGTCGGTCTGTACGAGCCCGGATAATCTATGTTGATCCCGGTTATCAATGGCGTGTGGTCGGCCGCTGCTTGCTCTCTGGGCGCTGGTGCGTCCGTCGATGGTGTAATCGCAGTCCACTCTAGATGTTGTTGCTCTCGGAAACCCTAGCTTTCTTTCCACTTGGGTGATAGAATGACCCATCTGTCTTGCGCTGACAATGCCGCTCAGATCACCACGTTTATCCATGTTCATCGATTGCGATACACAGCTAAATAGGCGGGAAGCCCTGCTGTCACACGATATACACGATAAGTAGGTGGGAAACAAAAATAGGTGGATGTGATACACGATGAAAAAGGGGAGAGGCCCTGCTGTTCGCCTATTTAGTGCCTGTGCTCAGTTTAGGTCTGTTCCAGGGCCGCGGGTCGCCTAGTAGGCAACGTTCGTGACTGCCACGGAGAGGACCTCAGGTTTGATCCCAGGCAGTTACGAACGCTCTATCCACTCAATATCCGCCGTGCGTCGGATGGGCACGTTAAGCCGTCGGACCCCGGGTACTGGCCCCCGGTAATAAATAAGGGCGTCTTCCTCCCCCTTTCTACTTCGCTTCCGTGTCAATTTCCTATCGGGCGCTCTAGCCCAAATCTCCTAGATTCCTATTTCTAAGGGTTGTTTAAGACCTGGGGTCAGACACTCTCTTCCTAAAATCCTCTACATATGATCTGATCTGATCTGGGTCTGTTCCACTATGCGCGGGGATGCCCATGCCAACTGCCCATCATCCCTATCAATGATGTTTTGTCTACTGAGTGTACATCGCTAATATAGAATTTGTAATTGGATAGTGAAACCTTCTTTATACACTGTTAAAAAAATCTACTTAAAAATGAGAACCTGAACCTACTCATTTTTTTAAAAGAACAGTCGCATCATAAACGGGTGCTCAAATATAAGTAACCATACGTACTTACAAATAACTGCGTCAATAAATATAATCTCGTATTACTTCATTTTAGATATTATAGATTTCAAGTGAAATTATTTAATAAATGTGTAGAGTGACAGACATAAATAATTAGTACAAAAAAGTCACTGATCACAAGTAATTTAATTATGTATAAAGTATCTTTAAGTACGTTTTTACATTAACTATATTTGTGTCAATCTCATAAATAATATGTTGTCGCTTTATCATTATGTTTGTCACAAAATTGTGCGGTCCATTTGCCTAGCATATGACAACAAGTATATCTATTATCCCAGATGTGCCATCGAATGATATACTTCCAGTTGATTCTATGAATAAATGAGTATGTATGGAGTACAGAGTACACGTATTCCAAATTTTAAATAGAGCCGCTGATGGCTCAGTGGTTAGAGATTCAGACTGCTTATGGAGGGACCTCAGGTTCAAACCTAACCTGGTAGTGTGAATTTCTAACAATCGCCGAATCAGTAGCGGCCGTAGCCCTTGCGGGGCCCAGGGCGATGGCTCTTCACGGGGCCCTTCGTGTTCGCAATAACCGAAAACCATCGCAATAACCCCTTATGCATATATACACTGACGGAAAAAAATCCCAACACCAAGAAGGGGTTGTGTTAGATAAACGACCGTTGGTAGGCGGTGAGAGTACATCTGTAAGATGACGTCTATGCAAATTTCGCGTTCGGCGCATACGTGTGGCGCTAGTAGCGTCCCTCGGAACATGCAAAGCAGGTTTGCTGTAAATACGCGCTGTAACGTTCGTGAGCGTTAGTTATCGTTGAGATTCGACGTAGTGTGTTGATGTTAGTCAAGAATGCCTTTAAGAAGACGAAGAAGCCGTTATCAACAGCTCACGGAGTTTGAACGAGGTCGTGTAATAGGGCTACGAGAAGGTGATTTTCGTTCCGCAATATTGCAGAACGACTTGGCAGGAATGTAGCCACTGCGCATGATTGTTGGCAGAGGTGGTCAAGGGAAGGTACTGCCTCAAGAAGACCGGGTTCCGGCCGGCCACGTGACACTACTGAGAGGGAAGACCGCCGTGTACGGCGTATGGCCGTGGCACATCGTACCGCGTCTGCGGCAGCAATTCGAGCTGCAGTTGCCACCACAGTGACACAACGAACTGTTACAAATCGGTTACTTGAAGGACAGCTCCGAGCCATACGCCCTGGAGCGTGCATTCCACTTACTCCAAACCACTGCCGTTTGCTACGTCAGTGGCAAACGGCAGTGGTTTGGAGTAAGTGGGGGAGTAGATGCCACGTCGTTTTCTATGGACGGAGGGGATATCTGTTGTGTTTTCTGATGAAAGCCGGTTCTGCCTGGGTGCCAGTGATGGCCGTGTGTTGGTTAGAAGGAGGCCAGGTGAGCGCCTGCAACCAACCTGTCTGCGGCCGAGACACACTGGACCTACACCTGGAGTTATGTTCTGGGGAGCAATTTCCTATGACATCAGGAGCACTCTCGTGGTTATCACACGCACCCTGACGGCACAGTTGTACGTCGGTCTGATGATTCAACCTGTTGTGCTGCCATTCATGAACAGCATTCCAGGGGGTGTTTTCCAACAGGATAACGCTCGCCCGCATACCACTGTTGTAACCCAACATGCTCTACAGCGTGTAGACATGTTGCCGTGGCCTGCTAGATCACCAGATCTTTCACCAATCGAGCACGTATGGGACATCATTGGACGACAACTCTAGCGTCACCCCCAAAAAGCATTAACCGTCCCTGTATTGACCGACCAAGTGCAACAGGCATGGAACTCCATCCCACAAACTGACATCCAGCACCTGTACGACACAATGCATGAACGTTTGCGTGCTTGCATTCAACATTCTGGCGATTACACCGGTTATTAATGTACCAGCAACTCACATTTAAAATGGCTCTTCTCGCGCTTACAATAAGCTGTGATCTTGAAACCTTAATCGATTAAATATGTTACCAATACAAATGTATTGCCGCCATTTCATTCCTCTACAACTATTTTTTCGTGGTGTTGGGATTTTTTTTCCGTCAGTGTATATATACGTAAAAAAATTATATGGTGATTACTCTGACCGTAAACCAGCCGCTCGCTTTTTTTTTTCACACAAACCCTCACTTGGCGTGAATGTGATCCCAAAGCAATATTTTTTTTATCGGGAATTGTGGTACTGATTTATATGAAATAAACATGATGTAATACAATACATTGTTTATTAATATAATTAGGAATCCAAAATATTACCTGTTCCAAAATGACCTGTTACTAAATAATTAAGGATAGCTGTATAATTATAATATAAGTCTATTATTTAAAGAAGAATTTTACGACTTTCCTTGTGGCTGAAGTCTTCAATCAAATTACTATAGTCCAGAGTAGATGCCACGTCGTTTTCTATGGACAGAAGAGCGAGAGCTGACAGCCGGTCTTGGGTCATGGTGTTCCTTATAGGTAGGTCTTGATGAGCTTCAGCTTAGAAAAGCTCTTCTCGGCAGACGCAACAGTAACAGGAATGGTGGCTATTATTCTGAGTGCAATGTTAATGTTCGGGTAGATTTCTCAAAGGCTGTTTTTGACTATGTACTAAAAGCTGAAACTACGTCGTTGCCTCAATCATCCTCAAAGACTCGTACAAATATTTGCTCATCATATAGTTCCAGTGCTTCTATATCGTGTTTGTCTCATACGCTTAAAGATACTTGTAAGTCTTCACAGTTTTTCATCAGGTCTTCGTCGCTCATTGTCAATAAGTCCTTAATTCAGTACCTAAAACCAAACGTGCTTTCGTGGGATTTGAGAGCTTCAATTCTCGGCTGACAGCTCATTCGCACGGCTTCTACGACCACATTAAAGTAGTTTACTTTGAAGTGGTCTTGCGGGGAAATCTCAGGAGCCTCGTCCTCTGCTTCGTATGAGAACGTTTTCTTTTCCTGTCTCTTTCTGATGGCCTTGAATGTAATTTCAATGCCTTCTTCCGCAACTTCCCACGCTGTCACATGTGCTGACGAAAAGCCACTTTCACGATAGTCTTCGAGCCACTTGATGAAAACTTCTAGGTGCTTAACTGCAACATCTAAGTGCATATTTTGACTTTGCATATTTTGTTGATACAATGTATCTTGACAAGATTATCATACCAAATCACTAGGGAGGTAACAAATTCATAGGTGGTTATTTCCTTTTCCAATGACTGGCACTCACTGATCAGCCCACATTCTGTGGTTTTGTCACGTAGACTCACCAAAGCATCGCAAACGTTGTTCAGCTAATATCTTACAGCTTTCACAGATTCAACTCTGCATTCCCACCTGGTTTCTGAGAGAGGTTTCAGCGAAATGTTCACATGTCACTTGAGAATGCCCCACCTCTCACTGGAGCATGAAAAAATGGTGTAGAGTCTGCAAGAGGCCGAAAAATGACTAAGTCTGAGGTCAGGATGAAGCGGCGTCACCCAACAACAGGTCCCAGCTGTGGCTTCCACAAGGTACAAAGAAAGCTAGGGGGTTCATGTTGAGAAGGCTTATTTGTTCACCGCTTTTTCCACGCATGTTGGCATCATTATCATAACCTTTACCTCTACAGGTTTCCAGTGACAAGCCTAGGCTAGTTGTTTCTCTTCAGTGACGATACAATCAGCCAACCCTTCACCAGAAGTTTTCTCTACCGCTTCGCAGTATTATAGAGAGCTGCTCAATCCGAGCGATATCTCGAGTACAGTCCAGGATTATGGAATAGTACTTGATCTTTAACACTTTTTCTAATATTTTAGCTTTAACGTGGTGCGTGGCTTGCTACGAGCTGTATCAACTCATTTTGGATATTTCCCCCGAGGTAGTGGTTTCTAACAACCATCTTGTTCATCACTTTGGGCAGATGCTCTCGTAAAATGGAATCAAATCTAGCAATCAATTCAATTATTTATCGAGTTGGTATCACGTCGAAATTCCAAAGGGGGGGGTGATACGAAAAAAAAAACGTATTTACCCTGCTACGACATTTCCACGTAACCAAGGTGTTTGAACGAGTCAGCTAAGAAGGCGTATGATACCTTGAAGAAGCCAACGTGCACTCGCTGCTATTGGCGCTGGGGTGAAAATGTTCTTGCCCCATAAACATCAGAACAACCTATTTTTCCCCTTTTTCTAACACACTAAGTAATTTATTGTAGGGTTTCCATTCACAAGGATGCGACTACTTGTGTCTTGTTGAACTTTTGTGCTGCTTATCAGAAACGGAACTACATTAGACTGAACTCAGATACGAAAAAGGGTAGACAGGTCAGAGAAGTAGGAGTGTCAGATGGAAAGTATCAGTCGACATACGTAGTTCGGAATACCAGACTGACGTCACAACGAGCACTTCCAGGGAGAAAGAAGAAGGGCAAGGAAGAGATGACCTTATTTGTAATGGGGATACAATAACCCTGGACCAACGACTTACCGTGCCCGTCCGACTGATGGCGAGTATTCAGTGCTTCAGAGCAACGCAACCCACCTGTGATCGATTCTGTGACGATCTGGTCGAAGGCTGGTTGCTCTAACCACTAAGCCACTCACTACCCCAACATCAGGGCATACTGTATTACAGAGGCCGGGTTCTAATCCAAAATCCTGTATGAAGCATTTGTGAAAAACAGTAACATAGCATTGCATTACGAAGGCGACTTAAATTCGTCTCCATCAAAGATTACGATAACCACTGCAATAACAATGCCTATATAAGGGAAGCTGTTTTTACTTCTGCTGATGATAAACATCCTTCCTTATATAGACATTATTACTGCAGTGGTTGTTGTAATCTTTGATGGACACTAATTCTCGTCACTCTTGCGATGCAATGCTATGCTACTCTCTTTCACAAACGGTTCATAAAAGATTTTCGACTTGATCCTGGCCACTGCAATACAGGATGTAAAAATCGGAATACACAGATTGCTTCTAGAAGTTGTACCCTGACAGTTGTCGTACTCAAAAAGGTGTTCAAGAAATTCTAAGTCTAATAAGCCTTTTCTTTATACTGGTAATACTGCATCGCTACTTTTCGACGTAATCCACGGTAACTCAATTCATTTACCACATCTTTGTTTCAGCTGTGAGATCGGTGATAAAAGTTCGAGTCCTTGACTCTAAGACTTTCTGGAACCGTTGAGCGCATCTGAAACGTGCCTTACAGATTCGAAGACAATGAACGGATCTAGGATAACACAATTTAGTGCAGAATCGCTATAGGTTTTATCGATACGTGTTGTGAACAGGGAGTGTTGTTCGACTTGTCCTATAGCAGGGTCGTTTTTAGTGGGTCATGGAAGTCGATGCTTCCAAAAACCTTGCATTATGATGATGACTCCAGAGAACAACAGCTACTTACTTGGATATCTCAATAATTTTTCACTTTCAATATTTAAACTTTCCGTTGACAGTATGCTTCTAGTTCCTTAACCTAGAATTAACATTAAGAATTATTATAGGACCTAACTCACCAGCCTGAGCTGTAACTCTAGTTCACGAGTTAGTAAATTTTGCTCAGTTTTGGGTTCCGACTCGGGAGGAGCAAGAGATCCTGAGAATCCCAACGAGCCTATCCCAATACGCGAAATGAAAAGCGAGCGAGAGAGAGAGAGAGAGAGAGAGAGAGAGAGAGAGAGAGAGAAAGAGAGAGAGAGAGAGGGGGGGGAATAAAAGAAGGACGCCAAATCTATTATACACTGCTGGCCACCCAAAATGCAACACCAAGAAGGACACAAGGTAGCAAAGCCAGATTTACTGGACACAACAACAAATACAAAGATGAAACGATTGAGCTTACAGGCCCGTGCAACTTCCGGAACACGCAGACATCAATAGTTCGTGTGGCCCCCATGGCTGACAAAAGCGGCCGCTACACGCCGCGGCATCGAACGAAAGAGGCTTTGGATGTAGGCTTGGGGTATGTCGGTCCAGGCTGCTTCCACACGTTGCCACAGTTCATCAGGCATAGCCGCGGGTGGTGCTTGTCGGGCCACTCGGTTGCCGATCAGCGACCAGACGTGTTCGATAGGCAACATATAGGGAGAACAGGCGGCCCACGGCAGCAGTGACACCTGGTGGGCCGTGAAGAATTGTTGCACGATGCGTGTCACGTGCGGGCGCGCATTGTCCTGTTGAAACGAGACCGCCGGCAGGCCGTGCAGGTAAGGGAGGATTACAGGCTCCAAAATGTCGGAGATGTAGCGGTGGCTGTTGAGTATACCGGCGATGCGTACCAGGGGTGTGCGGATGTCATATCCAATTGCGCCCCAAACCATAACGCCAGGCGACGGACCGGTATGGCGATGCATAATGCAGGCGTCATACAGTCTCTCGCCGCGGTGCCGCCACACGCGGATCCGACCATCGTGGTATTGCAGCAAAAGCGGGCTTCGTCGGAGAAGACAATATCATGCCATTCCGTAGTCCAAGTGCGGCGTTCAACGGCCCACTGCCGCCGCACTCGCCGGTGGTGTAACGTCAATGGTTATCGGAGCAATGGGCGCCGTGCGACAAGTCCCCGCTCCTGCAGACGACATCGAACGGTACGTTCTGACACAGTTTGTTGCGCAACATACCCTAATTCCTGCGCTAACGTTCGTGATGTGGCGGTGTGAGCCGTCGATGCCCACCGCAGAACATGCCGGTCCTCTCGTTCGATGGTGTGTCGCGGCTGCGGCAATCTCTCACGTTGGTCCGTCCGTCCCTCCTGCACCCACCGGATCCATACTTGCCTCACTGTGGCTGGATGTCGTCCCACACGGGCGTCGATGTCTCGGAACGATAAACCGCTGTCGCGATAAGCCACTATTTGTCTTCTGTCTAACTCCGAAACGTGTTGGAATGACTGCCGTATTCTGCAACGAGGCATGAGGAAGCTTCCCACGCACAGGTCCGGCAGCACAGCACACTTCCACTACTTACACCCCGCCTTCTGTGCACCCTTCTTATAGCGCTTCTCGGTGGCGTGCCGGGTGCACATAATTTGCATATGCCCTGCAATGCTAATCGTTTGCATGTCCTCTCGCGGGCGACGCGTGTTGCGAATTTCAGGCCAATCGGATGCTTCCTTCTTGGTGTTGCATTTTGGGTGGCCAGCAGTGTAGTATCGCATTTACAGTAGGTCACAGAGTTTATCTTCGAGTCCTGCATCAGATCTGGAATATCCCGTATGATCTCTCTCTCTCTCTCTCTCTCTCTCTCTCTCTCTCTCTTGACGTATGATCCCTCCCTTTACGGTAGCTCAAATAATAGAGTCCACGATGCCGTTTGGCGAAGAAACAGAGTCAAAGTGGTAATCAAAACAAACCGTAGATTTTCTCCAATTAACTTAGCACCTCTTCCCCTGTAGGGACAGCATATTATGCTGAAAAAGCAATATTAAAGGAGAAAAATCTGCTGGCTTCTGTTTGAACCCCCTTACACAATATACATATGCTCATGAATATTATTCGGTGCAATTCTTTCTTTCATTACAAATTCAACTAGTTCCCAGTTCTTCACATTTAAGATTTTTCCCGCTATGACTGACTATTTTTGGAGTTCAGAAAGCCAACTTTCTAAATTATAACATCCGGTAAGTAGTGGAAGCGTCGTCATTTTATACTGCAGAAAGAATTGATGCAATACTGAGGAGCGCTTTCAATGTCTACGAAAGTACTCTTCAGTATTGCATCAATTTAAAATTTACTGAAAGTCTTGTTATCTTCATGAGCATGCGTTCGTGTGTGTATATGCTTTTATGTTCATTTTCCTTTGCTAACATACGTTTTTTTTTTCTTATTTTCAGGAGTTCCAGGATCAAATAACTCTGAAGGCCTCGTGTCCCATAGCACCGATAACTACGACGTTACTGTGTTCTCTCCACAATCTCCGAGTAAAATACCCGAGTGGAACCATTCCAGTTCTGCACCTGGCAGCCTCTCAGCTGGAGACGGAAACAGCACCATAATCGAGAACTCAAAGATGGTCAAAAAGTCATGATTCACTTAAAGGGGTCATCGCAGCTAGAAAAAGTTTCTATCCTTCCCAACGAAAATCTGGCAATACTTGTGGTCACCACAGAAGAAACTAATGAAGGCAACAAAGAGCAAGTAGAGGTCACCAGAGTTTCCGAACTTCCATCAAAGAAGAATAAACCAAACAGGACTTCACCAGTTCCTTTGCCCACAGCTCTAGAACACAGCTCATCTCTAGAACACGAATCATTTTCTATGACAACAGCACCCGGAAGCAAAGGAAAAGTTACACCCTATAGTCCATATGTTTCATCCACAGTTGCTAGTACCGAAAGAGTCAGCAAACAAACCGAAGGAAGTTCATATTCATCTTCCATTGGCTCAGTGTCGGTTGGCAACGAATATTATTATGATGACGATTATGATTATAACCAGGATTACAGTTACGATTACAGAAAACCAGCGGAACAAGCTACTACCGTCAGTGGAAAACTAAACAAGCCTTCGAGTCATCAAACATATGTTACTTTTTCAGGGGAAGACGAAACAGCCATTGCAGAAACGTTCAACCAAAAGAAAAGACGACCGAACATCACTACCCAGAGTCAAGAAATTTTAGTACCAAGCACGTCACATCTTCACGTAACAAGAAGAACAATTCCTCACCACATTCTAGATCATTCTACACCAGCATATTCACCGAATTCAAGAAACACACCAGCTGAATTTGATCACAAACCCTCAAAAACGAACATCAACAATCACAAACTTGCAAGTGATAATAAAAGCAATAGTAAAGTTAACTTGGGAAACAAAGTACAAGCGACGATATTTGGGCAACCTGGAGAATCGCCGTTCTATGAAACCGCAGCTACGCCGGATGTTTCGGAATACATCACCGATGACGGCGATTCCTCTCCATTTCAAGAATCAATAATTCCTTCTGATTCTATAGAAGTATTAGATCGCGGTAGTTCGTCGATAGCCTCCATAAAAAGACAAAGTCCTGTTTTACCGAAATTTACACATCAAAACCCGAATACAGGTCACACACCATCGTTTCATGATTACCGACATCCCGAAATCAGCACGACGCATTCATTTAACCGGAAAGGATTTCCGACCCAAGAGCCTTCATCTGCTGTGACGGAAGACACATTCCAAATGCCAACAAGGGCTCGCAAGCCGATTCCAACAAGAGCACCTGGGGTAAAACGACCACAGGTCACCGTGGCGTATTCAGCACCAACTGACGCGAGTACGAAAAGTGAGCACTCTTCTGAAACGGCGCAGGAAAACTCCGGGATCAAAATAGTGAACAACGCATTGCCAAAAGACATCGCAGAGCTTTTGTGGTCGTTAACAGAATCAACGCCGGAAGGTCAGTATGATGATGATGGCGATACTTCTTTTGTGGTGGGTTCCACAAGTTCTGTTCTAGAGGAACTTGATACTTTTAATCCTACTGTTGACGATGCGCAAGAAATAGTTGCCTCTCCGAAACTTATACTGCAAAGCAGCACCGGGAAGAAAGATTATCATGGGGCTCAAATTAATCCAACAACGGGAGTCCCCATAGTTGATATTAATAATCACGATCCACCCCAGATTGTATTCTCTAACCATCGTCCCTTTCTTGGTAAGAGACCTTTACCAACGCCACACCCTCCTCAAGTTCCAGCTACTGTTAACAATCATAAAAATACTCATACGTCGTTCAGCGCCGCATCAAGACTAAAAACAACAACATTAGAGCCTTTACTGGAATTTTCTAACCACAAACCAATTACTTCGACATCCTTCCGGCCACAGTTCATCAGTCAAAACCACAACTCAGGTTATTACAGACCAAGTGCTGATACCCTCAAGCACAGGTATCCACCACATAAGCTACATCGCGTGATTCCCGAAAACGAGTCCTCTAAAGAAAGCGAACGAGATGATGATCACTCGGATAGTGATCAGGAAGATTTGCAAACCGATTCGGCGGAATCACAGGAGGAAACATTAAAACCCGAAGATATACTTTTCGGCTTCAGAACTAGTTACAAACCTTTCGGAAAGACACAATCAGGTAGCAAAGTAACAGCTTCGATGAGGTGGAATGATGCATCAACAAATCCAGTTACAGTTGGATTCGATGTCAAACCAAACATCTATGAAACAGAATCTGACATGAAAGTAACCGAAGACAAGCAGGATAAATTTAATACATTCACGACGAGCTCCAGCTTGTATGATAAGGACACAACAGATGAGTCACTTTCCCCCGCACTTTACAATGCTGAAGAAGAGGAGCGGCAGATAACATCGCAGAGCGTTTCACAAGAAAATAATGATGACTTTTCGAAGAAAGAGATAGATCATTACGTTACAAATCCTGAAAACAATGTAGCCCACAGCACAATTCTTGCTACAACCCTGGCAGAAAACAGTCCCTCAAAATATGATGTAAATACCAAAGTAGATATTGAATCTACATCAAGCGCTTTCAGCACCGAAAGTAGCTCTTCTGAAGATTCCTTGTATTACACTGGGAAAACCATATTTGACACCAAAGATTTAAACCCTCACCTGGAATTCAGAAATAACGCGTATTTCTCAAAAGAAAGCGGCGACACAACGAAAGAAAGAGAAACGACAAAAACAGATATTGCAGTTGTAACTCCCACTACTACGGTAGAAAGTGCAACGAACACTGAAAAGCAGGATAAAGATAACTCTGGTTGGCAGACGTCTGTTTATCCAGTCAAAGAGGAGCCAACTGGAGAATCAACGAAAGTTGGATCCAATTTCCATCAGTTTAGTACTCCACCCAGTGATTATGGTGCGGGGAATGAAACTAAGTTGTACAGGGCTGAAGAAGGAGGCAAGAGCCCCACGTCTGCATTTATTGACACGTTGATTCCCTATGGAGGCAACCATGGACAACGCATACATCCTGTACGGTCACATCCGGGTATGCCTGAAAGAAAAACCACGACCGTAGCTCCACAGGTCACTCCAGCGGAGGAAAAGGAAATTGGAGGTAAGTCGCTATATATTTTATATGTATCATTGCAGAAAAGCGTGAAAAAATAATATCCAATTCACACAAAAATTGTAGGGTAGAAACGCACGGATTTACTCCAATCGTGTGGTCAGTTCTTCAGAAAATTACATTGGAATTTTGTTTGTGACGTCTTTACCTTAGAGCAACCAATCTGAAAATATGTTCTGAAAGATTTGCTGGCATTAACAAGGGTACGGCCAGCGAGAAGGGTACGGCCAGCGAGAAGGGTACGGCCAGTGAGAAGGGTACGGCCAGTGTGTCCTCTGCTGTGGCGCCAATTAATTTCAAATAGTGTCCTCTGCTGTGGCAAGGGTACGGCCAGTGTGTCCTCTGCTGTGGCGCCAATTAATTTCAAATAGTGTCCTCTGCTGTGGCAATTGTACGGACAGTATGTCCTCTGCTGTAGCAAGGGTACACACTGGCCGTAACAAGGGTACGACCAGTGTGTCCTCTGCTGTGGCACCAATTAATTTCAAATAGTGTCCTCTGCTGTGGCAAGGGTACGGACAGTGTGTCCTCTGCTGTGGCAAGAGTACGGCCATTTTGTCCTCTGCTGTAGCAAGGGTACACACTGGCCGTAACAAGGGTACGACCAGTGTGTCCTCTGCTGTGGCGCCAATTAATTTCAAATAGTGTCCTGTGCTGTGGCAAAGATACGGCCAGTGTGTCCTCTGCTGTAGCAAGGGTACACACTGGCCGTAACAAGGGTACGGCCAGTGTGTCCTCTGCTGTGGCGCCAATTTTTTTATTTCAAATAGTGTCCTCTGCTGTGGCACCAATTTATTTCAAATAGTGTCCTCTGCTATGGCGCCGTACTGAATTTCAAATAGTTAAATAAATAGTAAATAATAACTGTAAGGTTTAAAACTGATGTGGGAGTGCGGATTTTCTATATAATTGAACATTTTCATTATTTTTATAAGCGTTTGAGTTTTTTCGTTTTAGCTGCGACATGAGCTGATTCTATTTCTCCAGAAGTTGACCGTAAGACTTTCGGTCAGGAGGCCACAGCCTTTTCTTGACTGTCGAACCAAGATGATGTAGCCAAGAATTGTAAAGCCGGAGCGATCATGTATTTTGTATTCCCCGACAAGGGAGGGTTTGTATGGTGGGAGGTCAAACTTTGAGCGGCAAGTCAACCTAAACGATTAGTGGACAGGGCGTGAGTTATGCACGCGGCAGAAATAGAAGGAGGAATTTCGGATGGTACACAAAGTTATCTGTGCACAGAAAGAGATTTTAACGATATTTATGAATCTGCAAATCTGAAGGCACCAAAATTCAAGTTCATTTAATTTGTAATAGTTTATTTGTTGTTTTTGTACAGTTAAAACAGTGTAATATCTACTTCAAATACGAAGAGTAAGTCGTGCTATTGAAAAATACAATATAAGAAATCGAGTGTAACTATGTTTTACCGTTTCTGGATATTTGTATTAGTCGTAACTCCACCACACATGAGTTATCATTTTTTGTTTAACGAAAACCATCTTATGTTTGTTCTATCATTCCGTATAACTCATGTCATCCTTTTAAGCAGAAAACTTTAGCAATTGATTTTTACTTCAAGAGAGCTTACTCACATTCATCTACAGACCGAGTTTTAAACAGTGAGATCAATGGAACTTTTAAGTTGACTAACATGTTTGGGTACCCGGATTATATTACCCGCAGGATTCATGAAAGGGTAATAACACGTTGTTCTACTACGTTGGTCAGAGATAATGAACGTAGTCAAGAAGTTCATTGGATCACTAGAATACTTACCTTGTGTTACAAATTTGTTGTTACATGTGTGTTCCAAATATAAATTACAACTAGGCATTAGGTGTAACAATTTGTTTGCCCAACTCAGACGAGACCGAGATAAACCTGATATTTTGCGAAGTTGGGGTGTTTACAATATTCCGCTTTTAGACCCAGTTACAAAACAGCATGTCAGTAATTACGTAGGTTCTACAAGGTAGAATTTGAAGTTACGAGTGAATGAACACAAATATAGCATTAAAGCGCACCTTTATAATACAGCACTTGCACGTAATGTAAATAATGGCATATTTATCCCTGATTCGTACAATGTCAGTATGCTCCAGACTCTTTCCTCTGTTCATGCTCTATTGATAGCAAAAAGTGTTTTTATCACGGCATTAGATACGAAATGTTGTAATAACTATTACCCTGTCGATTTACCTGAATTTTGGAAACAGTGAAATCATTGAATTATTACATATATGTATAGTTTTTCCACTATTTTTTGTGGCAACAGATGTAAGTGATATAACACCGTGTAAATCATGAATGACAATTAGTTAAGCTACGTAATGTTCCACGTGACTGTATATATATCATCATCATCATCATCATTGTCAACCATTATCAATCCACTGCTGGACGAAGGTCTCCCCAAGTTTCCTCCACAACGGTCTGTCTTGTGCCAGTCTCCTCCATGTCACCCCTGCATACTTTCGAATTTCATCCACCCATCTCCCATGTGGTCTTCTTCTGGGTCTTTTCCTGTCCCTTGGAATCCAATCTAAAATTTCGGCTGTCCATCGATGATCTGTCCTTCTGGCAGTATGTCCAGCCCATTGCCATTTCAGGGATTTAACTCTGATCATGATGTCTTCCACTCTTGTCATTTTTCGGATCCACGAGTTCCTCTTCTTATCTCTCCTGGTTACACCAAGTATGCACCTCTCCATGCTTCTTTGAGTTGTCTGCAGCCTTTGTATGTCTCTTTTAGTTAAGGTCCACGTCTCTGCACCATACGTAAGCACTGGAAGGATGCATTGATCAAACACTTTTCTTTTAAGACATAATGGCATATTGCTCTTGAAAATTATGCTGTTTCTTCCAAAAGCTCTCCAGGCAAGTTTTGTACGCCGATTAATTTCTTCATCAATGTGACCCTCACTTGATATCTGCTGTCCAAGATAAACGTACGTGTCTGTTATCTCCAGCTTTTCTCCATCAATCGATAAATCTTCATTTCTTGTAAAAGCATTGAACATCACTTTTGTCTTCTGAAAGTTCATTTTTAATCCCACTTCTTTACTCTTGTCAGCAAGTTCCTGGATCATACTCTGCAGCTCTGATGGGCTAGTTGCAAAATGACTACGTCATCAGCAAAACGAAGGTGGGTTAGATAATCTCCATTAATCTTTATCCCCTTGTTTTCCCAGCTCAGCGACTGAAAAACACCCTCCAATGTGGCATTAAAGAGCTTCGGAGATATGGTGTCACCTTGTCTCACTCCCTTTCCAATTTTTATGTGTGTTGTATTTTCAAACAGCCTAATCTTTGCACTTGCATTTTCATAGATGTTATTAATAATATTAATGTATGCATCTTCAATACCGCAGGTTTTCAGAGCCATTGTAACTGCTGATGGTTTCACCGAATCAAAGGCTTTTTCATAATCGATAAAAGCCATGCACAATGGAAGTTCATATTCTTTTGCTCTTTCAATTAGTTCTCTCAGCACATGGATATGATCTATTGTGCTGTAGCCACTCCTGAATCCAGCTTGTTCTCTCGGTTGAGCCATGTCCAGTGCTACCTTCAAGCGGTGTGAAAGAACTTTAGTGAAGATTTTATAAACTACTGATAGGAGGCTGATAGGTCTGTAGTTTCCGAGATCCTCAATGTCACCTTTCTTATGTAGCAGGATCATTGTAGCGGTGTTCCAATCTTCAGGAATCTTTCCTTCATTAAGGCATCGAGTGAAAATTTGGGCGAGTACTGTTTCGATTTCTCCACTTGCTTCTTGTATGATGTCTACAGTAATTCCATCTTCTCCTGGAGCTTTTCCCCGCTTCATGTTCTTGATTGCATGTGCAACTTCTGCTGGAAGGATTGGAGGAACTCTGGTACTGGTATCTTTCATGATGTGTGGAGTGCATGTATCATCCCTTTCATATAATTTGGAGTAGAAATCTTTCACTCTTGTCAAAATTTCGCCTCTATTTCTTGTTACAGAACCATCTTCTTTTCTCAGTGCCATAATCTGTTTTCTTCCCTTACTGAGATATCCCTTTGCTATCTTTAGGCTTTGGTTGTTTTCAATTGCTTTCCTCACTAGTTCACAGTTGAATTTTCTTACGTCTTCAGTGATACTTTTTCGTACTGTCTTGCATAGCTCTATATATTCCACTTTGGAAGTCACATCTTCTTTAGTTGTCCTCATCTCTCTTCTTTTTTGCATCAACATTTTCGTTTTTCCTGATAATTTATTTACATGCAACTTGTTCTTAGACCCAGCTAATTTTGTTGCTGTTTCCATAAGAGCTTTGGTTACTTTTCTGTTAACTTCAGAGATGTCCACTTCTTCCGATGTTAGGCCTTCTAAAGCAGAGAACCTGTTCTTCAGTTCCAACTTGAAGGTATTATGGTGTTTTTTAAGGTTGGTTATGTCAATAGATTTTGTTTGTCTTATGAGCTTGCCACGTTCAAGTTTAGTGTTGAGGTGCATCTTACATCTCACCAATCTATGGTCACTACCTGTGTTGAACTTGTTTAGCACACTGCAGTCTTCTATGACGAATTTTTTGTTACACATAATAAAATCAATTTCACTTGTCATCCCATTTGGATGTCTCCATGTCCATTTCCTGTGTGGCTTTTTCTTGAAGAAGGAGTTCAAGATGAAAAACCCTTTGTGCCTCTGCAAACTCAACGAGAGTATTTCCACGCTGGTTTCTGTTGCCGTGACCGAATTTACCTACTGAAGTTTCATTCTGTTGCCGTTGCCCTATTTTTGCATTGAAATCTCCCATAATTATTTTCAAGTGCTGCTTACCTTTATTATTTAGATGACAAATTTCCTCATAAAATTCTTCAATTTCTTCTTCAGGATGACTTGTGGTGGGTGCATAAGTTTGAATAATCTGAGCCTGGTATCTTCTCGATAGTTGGATAACGAGTCGTGCAGCTCTGTCAGATATATATATATATATATATATATATATATATATATATAGCTGTATAATACAGCAACATAGATCATCTGAAGATGGAGTGAACGGCACTCCGAAAGTGCTAATGGCTTATAATTGTACATATATGTTCGTTTTTTAAAATAAAATAAATCGTGTTAAGACGGAGCTCTTATATTGTGGTTAAAACAGTGATAAAGTATTTTCTTTATCAAATTTTTTTATCTTTATTGTTCATAAGAGGAAACTGCGATTACAAGTGTTTGGATAAGTATTAGTTTCCGTTGTTGAACTTCTGTTTGTATTTTGTGATAATTGTGTTTTAAATAAATATGTTTTCTTATTATTAAATCACGTTTTTAATACATGGCCATAGTCGTCCAAAATCCTAGCTACGGCTTTGGGCGTTCCTACATAATAGGCTTAGGTGAAAATTCAAAAGAGTGTAATGGTAGAATGCTCGTACAGAAATCAGTGTTCGATTCACATGTGTGAAATTTAATTCCTGCACATCTATGACCTAAAATAATGTTTCACATTAATTTCAGTGAAGAAAGGAATTCCGAAAATTTGTTTACTAGTGATTCATAAATCTGCAATTTTCTTCGTGCAGAGTTTATGCACTGACACATCACTGTCGTCGCCCCTGTGACGTAGTGGTATAAGGGCTGGCTTCTGAACGTACCTCTGAGAGGGACCCGAGTTCGAGTTCCGGATGAGGTTATGGATGGTATGTTTGCCTTACGGCACTGGCTCTCTGCCTTTCCTGGAACCAGTGACCACAAATTAGGAACGGGAGACTGCTTATAGCCAGTTGAGTTGCTCATAGTGGTCGTTATCGCCCCATCCAAAATAAACCTCATCCAGTTTAGTTCACATACCTCTGCATTGCTCATAGCACAGAGTGAAAGTATAATGTCCAATGAATCCTCGGCCACGCCTATTAGATGTATCTGAATTTTAAAAACATGCCCTACAGTAAGTGAATTAATGATTGCAGATCGTGTAATTCTACGCCATTGCTGTAAAAACGGACTAAAATTTTCAGAAACGGCCTAAGAAATATGCAAAGCTAAAGATGAGGGGTAAATCTCCATTTCCGCAGCTCGAGCTTTCATTAAAGTCTTCGAAGGTGGTGACATGACCC
This sequence comes from Macrothele yani, assembly GCA_039090855.1. Lineage (NCBI taxonomy): Eukaryota > Metazoa > Arthropoda > Arachnida > Araneae > Macrothelidae > Macrothele > Macrothele yani. The sequence goes on from CM077007.1 coordinate 109,889,475, forward strand.
TCAAAAGTAAGCCACGATGGCGACATCCAGTATGGATAGTTCGCAACCCTCTGTGCCACGATATTGAAGGCGATCCATTGACAACCACGAACAGACTCTCTCCAACTAGTTATGTTAATAAGGCATAAACGTAAAGGATTTTTTGTTACATTTACACTAACCTCCAGAATTGTTCTCAACGATATTCGTGTTCTAGCTCATATTTTAGTTTTTGGTAATATAGTAATTTTGCATATAAAATTGTTCAAAATAAATTAAGACAGCTAAAGTTTAAAGAAATAGGAAAGAAGCCTGCAAGTATTTCCGGTTTTGGGTTCGTAGTGCGTCTGCGTTGAGTGAAAACCAATACACAATGATAATTATAGGTTCCCCTGAGACTTTCTAATATTAAAAACGAAATACTCTTTCTGTAATGGACATCTAGAGCATGCAGCAACTGGCTCACATTTCCAGAACTATTTTCAGCAGCGAGTTTCCTTACTGTTGCAGTTGTCGTCACGTGGTACAACTCTCGTGATTCCAACTGTAAAGCTGGAGTCCCGAGGTACCACTACCTTGACTCCAACTACAACAACTTGAGTCACGAGGTACCACCACTCTCGTGACTCCAACTGTAACAGCTGGAGTCACAAGGTACCACTACATTGATTTCAACTATAACAACTTGAGGCATGAGGTATAACCACTCTCGTGGCAGTTGGAGTCACGAGGTACCCCTATTGTAACTACAACCATGTTACTTCACTTTCCGACTACCATACCCTGAAAAGATTCTGAATTTAGTCACTGTATAAATACCGAAGTTTCTGAGGTTTAAGTCACCTTTCGTACATACGCCAACATAGTAAAACAAGCTGTGACGTTTGAAACACTGTAATGTCAAATCTGGCAACCTTTTAAGCAGTAGAATGAGAAACTTCACTTTGCAAAATAAAACAATAAAAAAACTGTTTTTGCTTTTTATTCAGACAGCTCAAGGCTAATGCTCAAATAAGCACACCGAAGAAAAAAAATTAGTCATCCCTAACAGAAATGACAGTACGAAGTTACCGGTTGCACAGAAGGTGCTGTGATAGCATTGTTGGGAAATAAATAGCACTGACGTGATCTACACGATCATTTCTGTCTCGTGCGGTGGTGAAGAACAACGTGTGTGTTGAATTTAGTCTACAATATGAGTCGTAAGACAGACGTTACTGAGTGGCAAAAAGGAACAATCGTGTTTGGCCGTGCCCACGGACACAAAGTGAATGAAGTTGCCCAATTTGTTGGTGTGTCGAAGCGTATTGTCCAGTAGGACTATAATCAGTCGTATAGTTCGCAGTCAACTGAAAATCGGCGACGTAACTGTGGCCGGAAACCGATTCTCACTAAAAGGAACAACCATCATGTTTAACCTGTAGTAACTGCAAATCAGTTTCAAACCAGGCAACAGTTACTCCAAACAGTCAATGAAAGTACATTCACCCCAATTTCCGAAAGAACATTGCAACGAGAACTGCATGCGATGGACATCTGGAGCGGAGTACCACGGAAGAGGCCTTTTTTTAACAGCAAGTCACAAAGTCGCACGGCATCAATGGGCTCAGTGACACCGAAACTTTACTGTGGAGAATTGGAAACGAGTAATTTGGTCTGATGAGTCTCATTTTTGTTTGTACTCGAATGATGGGAGGCGACGAGTGCATCTCAGGCTCAATGAAACTTTTTATCCTGATTGTGTCGAAGGTGTTGTTCCAGCTGGAGGGTGTTCTGTGATGTTTTTGGGGATTTTTTTCGTACCACGAAATGGGCCCTCTCGTTGTAGTGACCATGAATTTGAACCAACATGCGTACCTGCGCATTCTGAATGACAAAATGTTGCGCTTTGTCCTACATCTCCAGGAGCAGCATCACATTGCCACTTCTGCCTTCCAAGACGACAATTGCCGTGTGCACAGAACTGAAACTGTGTCTTAGTGGCACGACAAACAATCAGCAACACTGTCTCATCTCGACTACCTTGTTCCAAGCATATTCTGTTGACAAGTTTACTGACCTGGGTGGCCATGGTAGCCTATCAACATCACGTAGACATTATATTGAGTCTTTCCGGGTATGTGGTCATGGATCGTCTTTATGAAACACCAAGCTAGGTCCTCTTGTTACAAAGATATAACTTGAGGTTTCCAGGGCAGTTTGACACAGCGTCGAAATGTCAAATTCCTTGTCAGAAACACCAGAGATGTTTGGCTATCATAGATGATACCTCTCCACGCCATTACAGCAGCTGTGGTAGCCGAGTGGTCAAAAGCGTAGATTCTGGATAATCATCTGAGATGGATTCGAATTCGAGTCCTGAAAAAGGTATGGGAGTGAGTGAGTTCCAAGTTGCTTTATAACGAAGTAAATTTCTCCGTCATTTTTGGTCTACGCCGGGATTCGAACCCGAGTCCGCTTATTCCGGAACAAGTCGCTCTACCAACTGAGCTACGCAGACGTTCATTCTGATTCCTATCTGCCTTTATGTCGTGTGCGTCCTGCTGGCAGGTACGTCACATCTCCCCCCCCGAAAGAGGGCCGGGGGCATGGCCCACGGGTCAGCCGTGACCATGAATCGTTGCAGGCAGCCATCCACTGTAGAACGTGCACTTGAGAACTCGCAGTCAATCTGGTGTGTGGAATGCAACGTCACACATATTTATTTTTCGAAGCGCTGGAGAAGGGATTCTCTGATTTTTCCTATCTCGCGGTGTGGAAATAACATCACACCATTGCGAGATTTTGAACGGTCGGGTCATCCGGATAGTTCGGGCGCCATTATAACGAAGTAAATTTCTCCGTCATTTTTGGTCTACGCCGGGATTCGAACCCGAGTCCGCTTATTCCGGAACAAGTCGCTCTACCAACTGAGTTCATTCTGATTCCTATCTGCCTTTATGACGTGTGCGTCCTGCTGGCAGGTACATCACAGCTTGTTCTGTCCCTTTCCTACCTTTTCTACAGCTTGTGAACCTAAAATGAGGACGGACGACCACTTAAAGAATGGGATAGCTAAGCACCGAAACATTAAAAAATAAAGAAAGAAAAAGGATCACGACTCACTTCGGCAATAGCTTCCAGATCCCTTTGTTGACCGCATCACTTCCATACGTGCATATGGTGGTCACTGGATTTTAGGCTGATGCAAGATTCATCCCTGTAGGCCACACTACTCAATTTTGTATTCCAATTGACTCTATATCACTCCCGCCGGCGCTGTTGACGATGGGCTTCGGTGAGTGGCAAGCAACGTAATGGGCACCTTACATGCAGTACTGTATCCACCAGTTTACGGGAAGGTTCATGTATAATGACGTGACTGTTAAATGGAACCATTCTACTGATTGAAGTTAATGTGGTTGTAGGTGTAATATGAGCCCGTCTCCGGATTTGACACATCCATAGTTTACCAGCCTGGGTAAACTCAGAAGCAATTCAAAGAGACTGGGGGTCCGTGGACTGAACAGTATTTTGGGCCCCCCAAAATTAGTGGCACATCTAGGATTTCACTATATGTGGCTGAACAAAAATATCAGGGAGAAAACATTCCCAAAATATTATGAGGGAGCCACAAAAATATCCCTACCATATTGAAGTGTGTATCCCATGATTCATGGATGAATCAGTGTTAGCATGGCAATGTAAAAATGCGTGGTTGAAAAATGGACACCAGTTCAGTTCTGCAGTTCTTCTTTACCCCCACCCCCTTCCCAAGAATTCAGCTCGTTGAAATTATATCAAAGTAGTGGACAAAATAATAGATCCAAACGTCATGATTGAAACGAATTCTCAATGCATGAAAATTTCCCCCAGTTACAGGTGTGTGCAAACAAACCATCTGTAGTGCTTTCGAAAGATTTGAGGATGGACTTGGTGCGGCTATACTTTTTGCGGACTCCTCTTGAAAAAGAGGAAATAATTTTTTTTTCACAAGGCAGTTTCTTATTGGTTTTGCTGTGCTAGAATTCAGTCAATTATTTAAGCATCGTGCATAATTCTGAGACCCGAGGCTGCACTCCCTCCTAGTCACCTCTTAAACGGGCTCTGGGTGCACCAGTCCTAACTCTAATGGCCAGCCTTTTTCACAACCGCTGTGTGCCAGCCTTCTCACAACCACTGTTGCCAGCATCCATAGATTTCGTCTCATCAAGGTCATTCGAATGTCCGTTCTCGTAGAGGAATGATTTCTTTCCTTTCGAAGCCTGTTAGGTGGCCATACGGCTGAAAGGCTTGATGGCTCGACCTTATACAAGCTGCTGTTGTACAGAATGCAGCACGGCTATAAATACCAGCACGATGGAGTTCCTTAAGAATTGTTATGACGTAAACAGGATCATTCCGAGTGGTGTTCAACTCTGCTGGAATTTTCGGTGCTGTGCTCTTGTTTTTCCGTAATGCAGTTCGTGCCAACGTTCGCCTATCCCTAACTGAAATCTTTGTATGGCGTCCACAATTTGCACGTCTGAATTTAACGTCGTCCTTTTCTATAGGTAGTCATAATCTTCGGTACAGTTACTCGTGTTACAGCTACTATTTCTTCTGTTCTAGTTACTGAAGCTCCTTCAAGGCGCGCACCAATGAACATTCCTTTTTTGAGGTCACTGAGATCAAACATTGTTGACAATTACTCCACAACGGCAGTTTCACCTGCAACTGTGGCACTGCTACATGATAGCTGACATCGTACTGCACTCCCTTATACCGGGTATCTCAATCTCCTCAACGGCTGATCACAGATACATACTTTCAATTAGAAACATACTCAAAATGACGTAAAGACTTACGGCATGGCAGTTGCACCCCTGTGGATGGCATTTGTATAAAAATAAAAAAAATTATACAGCCTTCGCAGAAAAGAAATATCAATCCACAAAAGTTGCGCAGTGACCTAATTAATAAAAAAAAAAAGAAACCCCGTCATTCTGCTGGCAAAACTCGCGGAGATATTCCCGATGAAAATTGTAAAAAATGAAAAATGAATCGTCTGCAGCGTTAATTCCCTGAACACGCGAGAGCTCTTCTCTTACTCGCTTTGAGTGCTACAAAGCTATGCAGCAAAACAAGCTACCGTTCGGCCGTAAACGGGCTCTTGACGGTACATTCATTTTTTACAATTTTCATCCCGAATATAGCCGCGAAATTTGGAAATAAAACAATGGTGTTTTTTTTAAACTAATTAGGACATTGAGAAAATTTTTGTGAATGAACTTTTTTCTGCGAAGGCTATATAAAAATTATTTTTTTATTTGTATGCAGTTGCCACCCACGAGGGTGCAACTGCCATGTTGTAAGTATTTACGTCATTTTTAGTATTTTTCTAATTGAAAGTATATAGCTGTGATCAACCGCTGAAGAGACAAAAGCTTGATTCAGTCTTTTTTGAGATACCTGATGTAGCCCATATTGCGGGTAACATCGCCTCTGATTTTCATACGCCGCATCAGTGTGCTCCAGTCGCGCTCAGTGTTTCCATTATGATATACAGAGGTTTATACCTCTGTACATCATCAATCATTATCCAACCACTGTTCTATCAAGGTCTCCCCACGTTTCATCCATAACATTCTGTCTTGAGCTAGTCTCCTCCATGCCACTCCGGCATGCTTTCGAATTTCATCCACCCGTATCCCACGTGGTCTTCTTCTGGGGCTTTTCCTGTTCCTTGATATCCTGTCCAGTATTATTCTGGGGCTTTTCCTGTTCCTTGGTATCCTGTCCAGTATTCTTCGGTGGCGTTTCCTGTTCCTTGGTATCATGTCCAGTATTTCAGCAATGCAATGGGGGTCAGTTCTTTCAGCAATATTTCCAGGCCATTGCCACTTGAGGGTCTTTACTTTGATCATGCTGTCATACACTCTTGTCATTTTCCTGATTCATGAGTTTCTATCTTTACCGTTACACTAAACATGCATCTCTCCGTGCTTTTTTCAGTTAGCCTCTGTATATCATTTTTAGCTAAGATCCATGTCTCTAATCCATAAGTAAAAACTAAAAGGATGCCCTGACTAAATACTTTTCTTTTAAAGCAAAATAATAAATTGCTCTTAAAAATTGTAATTTTTCTTCCAAATGCTCTCTACCTAACCTATATATGCCTATTAATTTCTTCTTCCGATGAAACCCTCGCTTGCCAAAGTAAATCCTGACATAGGTTTCTTTTAGATTTTCCCCATCAACAGCTAAATCTTCAGCTGTAAAACCGTTGTACATCAATTTTTCTCTGTAAGTTCATTTTAAGCTCATTTCTTTACTCTTGTCAGCAAGTTTCTGTATCACATTCTGCAGCTCTGAGGGGGTACTTACAAAAGGGACTATGTCGTCAGTGAAACGAATGTGGATTAGATAATTTAAATTAATCTACCCTTCCCAGTGATACACTGAAATGCCATTGAATTAGATATAGCAGAAGTTAAAATATTATGCAAATACTTGGCTTCTACTCCCACATTATTGCTCATGCCTGGCCGAAACTCTGGTAAAGCCCAGCAATCGCCCATAGCATCGCCAATAGTGATTGGTTACAGGTGGGATAGGTAAGACACTTGATTTGGATGTTTTTAACAGAGAGAAGGTTGTAGGTACCAGCATGATGGGGTCACTCCATCTTGGAAGTCGTCGACGAACACTGGAGTTTTCTCGTACTCGTGTCCAGAGTGTTTCAGGGAATTCAAAAATTCTGGCAAAAGAACAAGCTCCTGAATAAACTGCAGAGGTACACCAGCCTTGACGGCTCGTGGTGCACGCCGTTTGGGCAGCATTTTACGAACTGATAGGCGCAAGATAGTCTCGAAAATCACCACCGATTTGAACAGTGTATCAAGTAGCCATGCCAGTGCAAGGACAGTGCAACGTACACTTAAACGTCTAGGGTTCTAATCCCACAAGGGTACAACTGTTAACGGCACGACACCTGGCTCAATGCCCTTGCGTGGGTATAAGCAGACTGACACTGGACCATAGAGGACAGGAGTAGGTAGCCTGGAGTGGTGAATCCGGATTTAAACTTCATCGAGCCGATGGGAGAGTCCACCTCGTGAAGCCATGCATCCTTGATTTAAAGTGAGAAGACTCCAGACTGGTGGTCGCTCAGTGATCTTCTGTAGTATCCTCAACTGGAATGCTTCGGGATCTTTGGGAAGTACAGCCGACTTTGAGTGCCCCCAAATATTTGGACATCTTAGCCAACCATTTATACCTCGTGTCCAGCATGCATCCCAGTAGCAATGGAATGCCTGCTGGACACGAGGTATAAATGGTTGGCTAAGATGTCCAAATAGGAAATATTATCTTGCTGGAATACGCAATGGCGTATTCCAGCCTGATTCCACGGGTCCCACCTGAATACTGCATGGTTACAAGTGCATGATAGTGAATTTGAAACGCTTCAGTGGCCACCTAGAATCCCAGATTTAAAATCCTTCGAACATCTTTGGGATACCGTGGAACAAGCTGTTCGGTAATGTGTCCAATCGCTTACGAATCTGAACGAATTATGGGCAGCTTTGGAAGAGGCATGGCTGACATTACCTGCAGAACATTTTCATAAGTTCATGGAATCCGTGCCTCGTCGTGTGGCCGTTGTCATTAGGACAAGAAGTAGCGCAACGCGTTACTGCGCACGTAATGACACTTCATTATCTATAATACTCAATGACACTTCATTATCTATAATACTCAATGACACTTCAGTGTACAAATACGAGGATCATTTTAAAAGCTTTGCACACTGTGGGTTATCTCTTAAAAAACGAATTTATTTCTCAATATATCTTTACAGGCCTTCGAAGTAATCTCCATGCTTCTTTACGACAGCAGCCCAACGTTTGGGCAAGTCTTGTATTCCAGTCGGGACACCTCCATTGTTGAGGCGTCGGATTACTTGAGTCACCTCATAAGAAACACCCTGAACCGTACTGAATCGTTTCCCGCGGAGAGGCTTCTTCAGTTTTGGGAACAAGTCGTCGTCTGGTGGGCTCATGGCAGGACTGTATGGCACTTGGGGAAGTAATTCCCATCCATACCTTTCCATAATGTCTCTTACTGTACGAGCAGCCATCTTTCTCTTACTGTACCCATTTGGCAGCCACTTTTCTTTTACTGTACCAATTTGGCAGCCATTTTTCTCTTACTGTACTCATTTGGCAGCCACTTTTCTCTTACTGTACCCATTTGGCAGCCACTTTTCTCTTACTGTACCCATTTGGCAGCCATTTTTCTCTTACTGTACCCATTTGGCAGCCACTTTTCTCTTACTGTACCCATTTGGCAGCCACTTTTCTCTTACTGTACCCATTTGGCAGCCATTTTTCTTTTACTGTACCCATTTGGCAGCCACTTTTCTCTTACTGTACCCATTTGGCAGCCATTTTTCTCTTACTGTACCCATTTGGCAGCCACTTTTCTCTTACTGTACCCATTTGGCAGTCACTTTTCTCTTACTGTACCCATTTGGCAGCCACTTTTCTCTTACTGTACCCATTTGGTAGCCACTTTTCTCCTGTAATTTTTCAGTTAGGATTATAAAAACCGAAGCGGTAGACATATGTGCTTCATATGCAATCTCTTCACATGTTTTCCGTCGATCTTCTTCCAAAATGCTGTTGACGATAACCACAGAAGTGTCGTCCGTTGCATCTGATGGCCGACCGCTTCTTGGTTCGTCTTGGATGTTTTCCCGAACTAGGCGGAAACGAGAATCCCACCGTGCCACTGTCCTACGATCCTTCTACTCTAACCCCACAGACTTCCCACAAAGTTTTATGAATTTCGGTAGGGGATTTTCCTCGCAAAGTTTCAACTGTAATGTGGGATCACTGGTCGCTAAGCGAGATCTGACATGACTCACTTTCTTCCTCCATTTCTAGGCAGAAATTTTCAGAACAGGAACAAATTAGCCTGCAAACACAGACACAACTTTGTATACTGAAGTCTGACTTACAACTAGTGCAACGATTGGAGCGATTGCATCACCCTACGGGCAGCGCCTGCGCAGTGTGCAAAACTTTTGAAATGACCTGCGTAATAAAATATAAGAAAAAATGCAGAGAGCTGTTTAGATGAGCGAAATTGTATCTAAATAAGGAAAATAAGTTATTTAATTATTGAAAATTTTTCTGTCACTCACTTATAAACGTGGAAAGAGCGATGACTTTTGTTTGATGTTCCTTGTCCACGTCAAGTGTCTATATTAATTATTCATTCGCCTTCTAATTATTTGTTCAGTTGCTGCTTACCATCTTTGGTGAATCCCCAGCTTTGTGTGGGACTCCAAGAAGCAATCTGCCAATTGGCTTGGCAGTTAGTATGCGAATCTGGAAGAATTCGAGGCCGCTGTGGTGCAGTGGAAGCATATCCGGCGCGTAACTGGAAGAACCTGAGTTCGATTCCCGGTGGCGGCCGATGAGAATTTTTTCGTGACTCACTTATAAACGGGGAAAGAGCGATGACTTCTGTTTGATGTTATTTAATTACAATATTGAAAATATAATGAGTTTCGGGTAAATATAATGAGTTTCAGTTTCAAAATGTTCTTAATTACAATTATTTTGTAAGACCATCAGCTACGCCTATGAGAAAAAATAACACTGATTTATGACACAACAGTAAATTACAAAATGAATTTTGCTTATTTGGTTATTAACTTATTATTCACAGCCGCTTCCGTTACACATTGTTTTGTTACGGCAAATCTTTTTTTTAATGGTACTTTGTTCATCTTCCTGAAGGCACTTTCTTAAGGTTATTCACACTTGATTCCGTGAACGGATAGCCAACCTTGGAATGCTTTGATCCCCTCAAGTACTCCCGTCTGAGGGGTTGTGGTGACCCCTGTCTACGTGCCATGCGTTCTGAATGAGCCTGTGACTGATTTGGTAGTTCATGGTAATGTCTTGAGGGGAGGGGATGCAGAAATAAATATTCACTGTACTCCTAGCTTATTGGAAGACATGCGGTTATCGGAGCTGTTTGTTCCCTGATAACGAATAAACTGCTTAAAGCAATTTTAATACATCACCAAAAAAAAAAAAAAAAAACGAATGCATTTGGGGTAAAAAGAAAGAAACAGGATGACATTCTAGAAGCTACTAAAACGAACTGTTCTGTGAAAATAGATGCATACTAGGGTAAAATATTAGAACGTAGTGAGATCTCCTAGTTGAAAATTACGTTCTGTGTAGAAAAAATAGGACGCATAATTTATTTTTAGGTCATAAACGAGGGATTTAATTCGGAATAAACAAAGTGGGGTTGATCAAGTCTTGCCCTTTTCAAATTGTTAAAAAAGTATCTGAATTTGCTGCGGATCAGTTGCGACGTACTACCGAGGAGAAAACATGTGTCAAGACGACAAATCTGAAGCGAGACATTCCGTCCGCGTAGCTCAGTTGGGAGAGCGACTTACTCCGGAGTGAGGAGACACGAATTCGATGTCCGTCGCGGACAAAATTGTGTTTTCCCATTGGCGCCCTATTGTGGAAAATGGATCCACTGGCCGTTGGGATCTTCGAAAAATGTGTGATGTTTGTTCCACACATTGTTTGGAATTAATGAAAAATTCCTACTTGGCTTCAAAAGACAAAAAACAAAAACAAAACAAAAAAAAAACAGGGAGATGATGTGACGTACAACAGAGGAGAAAACATGTGTCAAGACGACAAATCTGCAGCGAGACATTCCATCCGCGTAGCTCAGTTGGGAGAGCGACTTTCTCCGGAGTAAGGGGACACGAATTCGATGCCCGTGGCGGACAAAATTGTGTTTTCACACAGTCTATAACAACCTATTCGTGAAATATAAGTTTTGCAAAATGGTTCGAGTGTTTCGATGATGGTGAGAAGGGTGTCAGGCATTTTGCCCATGAATGTTTAATGGGGTTAAGGTGCGCAGTAGTATTCGATGGTTATGGTATGAAACATTTTCTGTGCACTGACGTGTTCACAGTCTGAACAAGATTAGTTTCCTGTAGGAGTGCAACATCACTTCGGTGAGCCACCTCTGTTCCAGAGTTGTGAGAGGCACATGTTTCTGACTACTCATCCGAGTTTGGCTCTGGTTCGATTCCCAGAGGAGGAATAGGTGATTCATTTGTCTTTCCACGGTGGTTCTGTCCCATTCCTCGGAACCAGTGACCCAAAATTAGAGACCGGTGCTATCCTTATAGCCCTAAATGTTCACGGTGGTCTGTAAATCCGAATTAAAAAGAAAGAAGGAGAATATTCTCATGAAATGTAATTGAATGCTACACATGTAGAAGACGGATACGAGTTCCTCATTTCTACAGCCGGTACGGTACGTACTTTGATCAGAACCTTCTTTGTCCCCTATTCCAAAGACTTCCCAGGTAAAAATGAGTACGCTTGATATCTCACGTTTTCTAAAATAAGTGTTATGGGGTTGTCGAATAGGTTCGGCAGCCATATAGACCCACTATGTAGAGCTGCTAGACTTGTCACCCATGTACACGAACCCAGGTGTAGCTCAGACGACAAGCCAGAAACCAGTTCCTCTGATTACTCAATGGCATACACTGAGATATCCGAAAACTACGTTGTAACACAATAACTTGCAAGCTAGGTGATGGTATCGAGAATCTTGAAAATAGACCAACAACATGCCATTTCCTCAAATCGTGGTCGTTCGGAGCGTTTTAGAATGACATTCAAAATTCGCACACTGGAGCAACGCGTTGACTGGTCAGAAACGCCGCAACAGAGGCTCAACATCGACAACAAAGAGCAAGATGCTGTGCGTGAGAGCTCATGTTGCACATGCAAATGTTTATTTCGGTATCACGCATCACATCGTCTCACCTCATCACGGCGTATGCCTCCGAGTGAGACCATGTTTCCAGGCTGGTCATTTTCACTTGAATATGTTCTCCAGCATGCTGCCTTTTTATTCAAACTCCTGTGCCAAAGAACGCCCTCTACTCAGAAGAGTGTCCTCACGTCATTCGACCTAATCACCGCGCGTACCTCCGAGTGAGACAATGTTTCCAGGCGGGTCGCCATTTTCACTTGAATCAGTTCTCCAGCACGTTGACTGTTTATTCAAACCCTTGTGCCAAACAACGCCCTCTAGTTAGGAGAGTGTCCTCACATTATTCAACATAATCACGGCGCGTACCTCCGAGTGAGACCATGTTCCCATACGGATCGTCATTTTCACTTGAATTTATTCTGCAACACGTTGATTGCTTATTCCAACTCCTGTGCCAAACAACGCCTTCTAGGTAGGAAAGTGTAATGACGTTGGGAGACACCGATTTATAAATCCCTAATCCGCAGCCGAAAGTAATCGAAAGTTACTTATTGAACAGCTCTCGTGAAGACACCTTCAGTTGCCATAACTTTTTCAACTATGAATGATGAATGTTTAATTTTTTCAGTACAAAATATTTTTATACTTTAGAAATAATAAAAAACACACACACTTGAGTGAGGCGTATCATTACTATTGAAGTGCATACACGGTATAAGAATAAACGTATATGCTGAACGCTAAGAGGAGGCACAGAATCGATGCGCCATTTACTTGTAGCGGTTGAATGTCAAACTGATAGTAGAACTGTAGTGAAAGAAACGAGCAGGATTTAATCACCTTCTCAAGCTGCAAATGGATCGTTATTTATATTCACGTAGGAAGTAAATGTATCTCATTTATGGTATTTTTCGTTGCTTTCACACTTTGGGGAGGGGACTCGACTTATTGCATTTGTTAATACTTTTCATTCTCTACATTTTCCTGAAAAATGATGTTTTCACACTTCGAAATTTTCGATATGCAGGTACACATTCTCAAAAATATCTGGCTATAAATGTAAGTTACATTGTTTTCATTCAGATAACGATTAGAAGCCATGTTTAGTCTGATCAACACTAAGCACTAAACCCGAAGTAAAAGTGTATTGACATTTCTTCATTTTCTGGGAAAAGGAATGATCTTCTGCGTGTGGATAACGATGTTGTTTTGCTATAATACGACAGCCTCAGCATAATTAAATGAATCAGCAAATGGGTTGAATTTAACTGTTACAGAGCTCGCTTTTTTTTTAATTTTGAACGCACAAAAAATGATATAGCAAAAGCGACTAAAAGATATCTGAATGCAATTTGTGCTCCTTGTGCATGAAGTGCAGCAGTTTATTATGGGATTTACTTTTTCCTGATATGACATCCAACCGCAAGAGGGCGCATCATTCATCTTAGCGCTTATCTTACAATCCTTCTGATTGTACCACCAGCTATGTCAGTTTCATTAATATTATCAAAACATTTTTCCACTTGTGTTTTTATTTTAAATCGCAGCTCTTGGACATGGTTTCGCGGAAAAGTGCAAGGAAGTATTGCTGATATACAGTAACGAACAAAAGTATTTGGCGAAACCCTTTTTCGACCATAATTTTTTTTTTCTGCTGGACCAAATCGAGTCATTTTGGAATATGATATATGTTATTCAGTTGTAAACATGACCCATATGCAGATGGATCGGAAACCTTAACGCAGATCAGGTACCGAGCTTAATCGCAAAGATCATACAAATTGACCAACAAAGTAGGTGTGTATCACATTCATTTAATGCAACGATAACAGAAAACAAGTACGAGAAAACTACAAAACAATAACTAATACTTAGTGGGATAACCACGAGACTTAATACACTGCCGGACAATTGCTAAGGACGGATGACAATAGCAACGATAGCAACCATAAAATGGAAGGCAGGAAAATGTGGAAATTAGCATAAGTGCGGGATACAGTAAGACGTGTTGTGCGTATGCAAATTTTGGATTGCCGAACTTATTCGTGACTTCATAGCGCTGATAAGATATAAAGGATTTGACGCGTATTGACCGTTGTTGTTCAAACGCAAACTTGAAAGGGAAAGAATCAATTGACGAACTTGCAATTTTCAGTATGTCTTCCCGACATCACCTAGATGATTTTACGCGTGGCCGTATTATTGGCAAGATTGAAGAAGGCCGAAAAATAACAGATGTTGCCAGAGAGTTCGACGTCAGCCACAGCGTTGTTTCAAGGCTTTGGAAATCATTTCAAATAAATGGAGAGTGTAGCAAACGTCACGGGGAGGTCGTGTTCGCAGTACGACACCTGCAGAAGATCGGTACATAGTGCTATCAACAAAAAGACACCAGCGCAGCACATCTAGTGAGGTAGCAAATCAGTTTATGGCTGCTACTGGCAAACGGATCTCCCGAAAAACTGTCGCCAGACGTTTGCATGAAGGAGGACTATACGCTTGCCGTCCTGTTGTGTGCATCCCATTGTCCAGACGTCAGCGTACCGCCCGTTTGCAATGGTGCGATCAACATCGCAATTGGACTGATAACGACTGGTCTGCTGTCCTCTTCTCAGATGAGAGTAGATACAGTCTATCGTCTGATTGTCGGCGACAACTGATCTGGTGTGATAGTGGTACTGCATATTGTCCAGCAAACATACAGGAAAGGGACCGATGTCCGACATGTAGTGTCATGGTATGGGCTGGCATCATGATCAATGGCCGTACGTCCCTCTATGTGCTTCCAACTGGGACTATGACTGGCCAACGATACATTAATGATGTTCTGCTACCTCATGTTCGCATGTTCCGTGGTGCTGTTGATGATAGATTCATTTTCATGGACGACAACGCAACATGTCATCGAACAGTCGCTGTCCAGGAGTGTCTTGAGATCGAGGATATTCAACGCCTCGTATAGCCAGCACGTTCTCCAGATCTGAATCCCATTGAAAATGTGTGGGATGCTTTGGGGAGGAGTCTTGCTGTTCGCCAACGCCCTCCAATAAACAAGGACACCGTCATCTGTGCACTGACAGAGGAATGGGATAAATTACCCCAACAGCTGCTTGATAATGTTGTGCAAAGCATGACACGACGTGTGGAATCTTGCATCGCCCTCCATGGTGGCCATATCTCGTATTGACATCTTACGCCGGAACGCCTGGGGACGATAATTGCATTTTTTTCACGTTTACGTATTCTGCGCAAAATGGCCTGTTTGTCTCTTGAACACATTCCATAGCCTTCTGGATTTCAGAGCACAATAAATTGTCTTTCTTGTAATGTCCTGGCATTCTGACATTATTTTATTTCACTTGGCATCCAACCACACTTACTTTTTTATGCGCTATATAGCCGTTTATGATCCGTCCTTAGCAATTATCCAGCAGTGTAACAGCTGCACAACGGGCCGGCATCGAGTCCACTAGCTTCTCGACGGTGACCTGCGGAATTCGCGCCCATTCTGCAGACAGCTGGTCGAACTTCTGGGCCCTATTCCGGCAGGTTTTCTTCACACATCGTCTCTCCAGCTCCTCCCACATGTGATCGATGGGGTTGAGGTCTGGAGATTGGCTTTGCCAGTCTAGAAGTGTGACCTGTTGCTGCAGGAAGGCTGTCTTCGCTTCTCTGGAGGTGTGCTTCGGGTCGTTGTCTTGCTGCATGATCCATCCCGGTGGTATATTCTGGTTTGCCCATGGGAAGACATCGTTGATGAGCATGTTCCTGTTGCTCTGGCCGGTCATTATGCCGTCAGTCTTGAGGATTGGGCCCATTCCATTGCGAGAGAAGGCGCCGTAAACAATGAGCGATCCTCCTCCGTGCTTGACAGTCAGTCGGTTGAATGAACTGGGCGTTGAATCTCTGGCACACGGACGTCGTACGTATCGGATGCCATCACTTCCCAACAAGTTGAACTTGCTCTCGTCGGGGAAAAGCACCTTACTCCAGTCCGCCTCGGTCCAGTGTCGATGACGGCGTGCGAACGCGATTTTGCTCGTCGATTCTTGACTGCGATGAGTGGTTTCTTGGCCGTCTTCCATTTAATCCACCAGCAATGAGACGACGGGAGATGATCATTCGGCTGACGTTCAAGTGGAATTCGGTGACGATGTCCACAGCAGTCAAGGTGGGATCAGCACGAGATCGACGGAGGATGCGTCTATCCTGACGCAACGTAGTGGAACGAGGCCTACCACATCGTGGACTGTTCTCGACGGTCCCAGTCAGGGCCCTCGCAATGTCGGTGACGCGCATTCCGGATTCCATCATGTTCACGGCCGCCTGGCGAGCTCCAACAGGGATATCCACCATTTTACCCGTTTCTGAAAACCTAAGATTGACTTATTATCACACTACACATCATAAAACCCACAAAAATCGCAAAAAAAAAAAAAACCATTAATACATGCAGCAAACAAATAGGTAATAATTGGCGACTCTTGAATATGGCCCTATTCGAACGACAAATTCGCTCTGAGCGAAATACAAACTACGCGGCATTTTAACACACGAATATCCCAAAATGACCCGATTTGGTCCAGCAGAAAAAAAAATGTGGTCGAAAATGTGTTTCGCCAAATACTTTTATTCGCTATTGTATAGGTAAAATAAAAAAAAATGGTGGCTTTTAGTTGCTTTATTTATATGTTTATCGCACGAGCGCGCATGTGTAAATGCGTGAGTTCCGATTTTTGCAGTTGATAAGGACTTCATTTTCCCATAGCAAATATTCAACAAAATAATGCCTTGCTTTTCGAAACTCCATCGACAGGTTTGCAAAAATAAACTTTTTTAGACGATTTTGCCTTTAGAAAGTTGCGACCGCATTTCGTTCCCAGAGCAACTT
Source organism: Macrothele yani (assembly GCA_039090855.1). Lineage (NCBI taxonomy): Eukaryota > Metazoa > Arthropoda > Arachnida > Araneae > Macrothelidae > Macrothele > Macrothele yani. The sequence goes on from CM077007.1 coordinate 109,906,147, forward strand.
AGTTACTGAATAGGCGTGATAAGATGATAGCAACTGCGTGATTTACTCGTAGATCTTGAACAGAAAGTTATTTTTCGACTGTTCTGCATACTGTTATGATAATTTCTGTGAATGAAACGCTTCTGTTTCCTATCTTAATACAACTGTATGTTAAGATATTACAACTGACCATTGCAGTTGCACTCATCGTGAAGCTTTTTAAAACTGCTTTTAAGGACTATATCGCGTCTAAGTTAGATAATGGCGACGTAAATCACTATATCAAAGCAGCACGTGCACTTCTCAGCTTTCACTTTTATGTTATTAATTTTTTATGTTTTTTACTCTAGATGTATGTTTTGTGGACGGTCGATTTTACAAGAGCGGCGAGATGATAGTGAAAACCAATCCTTGTGAAATTTGTCGCTGTTTTTACGGTCATCCTCTATGCCAAGTCCAGCAGTGTCCACCACCACCGGGACCCTCATGCATTTTAGAGTATTTGCCGGGATACTGCTGCCCTCGTGTCACTTGTGGTGAGTTCTCAAAAATTCAGTATCCTTATGCGCTCTCTATGATTTTATCTTATTGCAACCAAATGAATAACAGTACAGCGAGCACCGCTTTTAAACTCCACTGCTTATAAGGCTCAACATTCAAATCTAAATTTAGTTCATTGCTTATAAGGCTCAAAATTCAAATACAAATTTAGTTCATTCATGTCAAAATGGCCACTTATTATGAGAGTCGTTTACGCCGGGTATGAGGCTCAATAGACAGATCGCTTGTTACTAAGTTTATATTTCCTCCTTGCATGCATTTGGAATTTTAACGCATAAAACTGTTTTCAACATATTTAATGAGCTTGACCCAATCGACAATAATTTTTAATTTCTCATTAGGCGAAATATTTATCACATTTGAAAATTTTATTGCTGAGAAACACACGACTTTATATTATAGTCTTGGGTCACTCACGTTCTTTCTGTTCTTTTCTTAGTTAGTGACGTTGGTAGTCGTAAGATCGACCTTCAAACTGCCGAGAAGGTCACATTTACTCTCGCAATGCTAAATTTATATATAAAATTTAACGAAGATCCATTAGACAACAGGGTCTATTGAGCATCGCGCTCCAAATATTTTAAGGTATCCTCCCCCAATGTAGCGAAGTGACCTACTTCTTCCATTTTGGGGCCAAAATTGCAATTGGAAGACATATATTAATTTTCGTGAATTTCTTCACTAAAATAATGTAACTCAGCTATAAGCCCTGCTATATGTCAAACCTCTTCCTTTTTTTTTTTTTTTTTTTTTTTTTTTTGGAGTTTAAAGACCACCGTGAGACTCTATAAGCAGTTGCCCGTCCCTAATTTAGGGCCACTGGTTCCAGGGAAGGAGAAAGAGCCAGTCGTAAGACAAACACAACATCCATGCCTCATCGGGATTCAAACCCGGTCCCATCTTGAGCAAATGGTCAGAAGCCAGCGTTTAGACTACTGCGACACAGAGGCGTCATGTCAAGCTTCGTGAAGATCCGTTGAACAACAGGGCCTCTAGATAGATCATTGAGCCCCAAATAATTTAAGCTACGTTACATCCTCCCCCAACAAAGTTACGTTACCCAATTCTGCCACTTCATGCCCAAAATTAGAAGTGGAGCCCAGATATTAGTTTTCGTGAACATCCGTTCAGCCAGAGAAGTCCTCTTAAATGTCAAATTTCGTGAATATCTCTAGAACAACAGGACCTTTATAGCATTGCATCTCAACTTTTCTCTTATTCCACGTACTTTCTTCCCTAGTGTAGTTACATGACTCAATTCTTCAATTTTGGGGCCAAAATTGGAAGTGGAACCCATCCAGTACTTTTTTTTTCACTACTTTTCTTACTTTTTGTGAATATCTTTTCAACCATAAAATCCTGTTATGTGTCAAATCCTAGAAAGTCGTTTGAGCGACAAGGACATAGGGAAGCCAATAGGTTCCTTCGCACATACAAAACACGCTTAAACACGGAAATAAAATAAAATGAAAGTGAAGAAATATTTGAAAAAAACAAAACAAAATAAGGAAGTGCCACTTTGTGACTGGAAAAATTCGTATCTTTTAAGCCTGTCGACATTTTTATCTTTTGAGCTTGTCGACATTCTGATTGCAGACATTACGATATCGACGTTTCGTAACACCCCATTAAGTGGTCATCTGTCGAACTTACAAGGGAAGTAAAGAGAGAAGGTCTCAATGGAGCAAGTGGCTGGATTTACGATCTGTCTAAATTCCATACGTAGGAAATTGTTCCTTTGTTGCTTATAAAATCAAACTTCTCTTCTGACGATTCTATTCGTCTACAAAAATCGTGATTCTGCATTAAGTGAAATCCTCTCAACTACACTTCTGAGACCAGTACTTCGGTATAGAACTTATTCATTAACAGCTTTTCTTTTCTGCAGATCCTGAGTGCATCCATTTGAAACCAGAATGTTGAACAATGAAGATACATCTAAAATGCTATTCTACTATGCCACAAAATGGAGGATCCATAAAGTTACATCCCAGATATTTATCAGTATAGGGCATATGTTTGTGTGGAAGTAGTGAAATGCGAAACCAATATTTCATCTAAACCGAAAGTTAACAACATACCCTTCTGTGATGGAATCAAAGTTCAACTTTGGCTGCATCAAGAAGGAACACAGAAAAGCTGTCTCGAAAGTTGTAACATGCCGAGTTAAATATTAAAGGATCAAAGAACTGTTCATTTTAGATAATCTGAGATCCAAATATTAACGTATACTAGTTACAGAAAGCGTATAAATGAATTACGTATATCCAAATTGAAAATGCTGCAGAAACTATAGTAAAATATTGGACTAACGTATAATTTCCTACAAAAGTGAAAAACGTGTAATAGAAAAACACATAACCGCGTTGATAACGAGGAACAGTACACCAGTTATGTAGGAAACAGTAACACTATACTAGTGATCCGATTTATTGGCGTAGGAAATAGAAACATAAGCATTTCCAAACTTTCGCACATGAACCAAATGGCTTTTTCAAGGAAGTTAGACAGAAACTGCTACGTCCAACCAGATGGCTTTTTCTGTCTAACTTCCTTGAAAAAGCCATCTGGTTGATGTGCGAAAGTTTGGAAACGCTTATGTTTCTATTTCCTACGCCAATAAATCGGATCACTAGTATAGTGTTGCCATTTCTCATATAACCGAGGTTCCACTGTGTTCTTTTTCTTTCGCGTAAATCCCTCTATGAAGATTATTTTGCCCGCGTTATCTGCCTTTTCATAGTGCACAGTTTTGCTGCTATGGAGAGTCAGTGTATATTTCTAATTGCAAGCGCATTTCCGTTTCTAAAACTTTCATTGAAAAAAACTCCCTTCTTAATAGGATACCCTTCACTATAAAGAATATTTTGCGTCCATTTTCTACTTCGCAAAGAGTGTAGCTTTTCCTCCAGGGGACTTAAAGTTATAATACTTTTTTTCTCCATATCTCTAGTTCTGATGATTAGAAAAATTATTTTGTTTCGAATATCGTCCTCTATGAAGAGACTTTTGCGTACAATTTGGAATGTTTCGTAAATCACATTTTTGTCGCTACTGGCCGTTAGTAGCTATTTGAACTCTCAAATTTTTACCGATTCTAGGAATCCAGTTGAAAATAATTTTATTTGAAATTGGTTTCACTCGCCATGAAGAACGCTGCGCACACTGTGCACTTTAAGTAATAATGCTCATTGTTTTCATTAGGAGTTGTAAATGCATTTTCTTTTTGCTAGTTTTCTCCTATTCTAAAAATTCACGTTGAGAAGTTCTTTTTGTGTTACAAAGCATTCAAAACTCTAGTGTCGTAACTACGAATTTCCGATTTTTAAGCAAAATTACTAAAAAACCATCCTACTTCTGCTCAATTTGCAAAACTAACCAAGAAAATAAAAAAATTAATGTGTTTTAACTCGTAAAACCATTGATTTCATTACATTCTTATATTGCTATAGGTAGATAGATCAAACAACAAAATCTTTGCTGAATTTATTCGGTTAATTTCTTCTTTTACAAAGTTATATGAATCTATTTGCAAAAGTCGAATGGAGAAATTTTTACTTAGATTTTTATCGCATATTGTTTGCAATCTGCATATTTTAAAATATCACTTTCCATCAGCGTAAGCAAGTTCTGAGGTTCCAAAAATGGGAAATTATTAGCAATTTTTGGCATAAAACCTTCTCTGATTTGTGTTATATACATAAGGCTAAAGCTCTGTACAGCACATTCATCTTGAGTGTGTTTTCAGCCTTTTTTAAATCAGAAATGCATTGTTTGGAATCATGCCAACGACACCACCGCACTACTGACACTAGCAGGCGAGCAAACTGAAAAGAGCTCAGTTCTTCCTTGCTGTTGGAAGAAATTTTTCTTTCCCTCTGCTACTCTAATCTTCCTTTCTTTTCCAGTGAATATGAGTTAACATGTTCTTTTCTTAATTCTCTTTCGGCACCTAATGTTGCGGGCCCTTAAGCATTACGCATCCGGACTTAATGGCAGTGACTCCATTGCAAAACAAGTGCTCATCACACCCGAGAATTCGGTGTCTCATTTCTAGTTTACTTTCAAGTACAAAATCTAAAATAAATTTACAGAGGGTGAGTCGAAAGTATTGCAATATTTGCATAAACGCATGTGCTGCCACAGGTATATCACGTGTTTAAGCTAGTTCAAGTCATGCCTTGCAGTCAGTCGAAAGGGATATAAAGTGGCAGTCGTTGCTGCGAATAGCATGGCATGTCGGCGTTCTGTCTGTGGTTGGGACGCCTAAAAGATGAACAGCCACAACCGTTTAATTAGGGAACTTTTGCTTTTTGAGTTTGAACTCGGCCAAAACGCTGCTCAACCAACACGAAACATTTGTCATGAGAAAGGGGAAGGTTCGCTGGACCGCAGCACCGCAACCAGATGGTTCAAGAAATTCTCTGATGACAGAAACCGCGACGATCAGCCAAGGTAAGGTAAGCGGCGAACCGTGGATTCGGTGGCCCTGCGCCAGGCCGTAGAGGCAACTCCGACAACCAGCACTCGTAGATTATCAGGCGAGCTGGGCATATCACAGACCACTGTGGTTCGTCATGTTCAGGACCTCTGTAAGGTCTACAGGAGCTGCCGCATGGTCCCTCATGAACTGACGACAGCTGGAGCAAACCGCCGAGTGGAAGTGTGCACGAAACTCCTAGAAAACCCGCGCGATGTACGTTTCACCAAGATAATTGTTGCGTGCGATGAAAATTGGGTTCATTTCCATACTTCTAACACACAACGGCAGTGGTTGAGCCCGGACCAGCTTTCTGAACCTGTTGGCCAAACGTGGGCGCTTCGAGCACAAGGTGATGCTCTGCGTCTGGTGGAATTTCGAGGGGATAATCCATTACGAATTTGTTCCAAACAGTCGGACCATCAACGCCGACCTCTACTCTGAACAGCTGGAGCGGATGTATGCCATTTTTAAGGAGAAGTACCCGTCCCTGGTGAAAAGAAAGTGCGCTCTCCTACAGCAGGAAAACGCTCGGCCTCATACCGCGCGAACGACCCGGGCAGAACTCCAGGAACTTGAGGGCAGCGAACTGATGTCCGCACCCAGCATATAGTCCTGATCTTGCCCCGTCGGATTATTACTTGTTCCGGTCCATGGCCTACTTCCTTCGTGGGCGGCACTTCAACAACCAGGAGGAGGTGGCAGCTGGGGTTAAAGAGTTCTCCGCCTCGGAGAACAAGACCTGGTACCGCCGCGGAATCGAAGAACTGGCAGACAGATGGCTAAAGACGGTGCAACACGTTGGCTTATACTTTAAATACTAGTCAGCCTTCGTTGTTAAGGTACGAATGAAGACATAAAGTTATCCAAATATTGCAAAATTTTCGACTCACCCTCTGTATTTGAAAGATTAGTTTTGAAAAAAATTTACTTTGAGGTGGTTTCACCATGTTAGAAGAATGAATGATGGGGTTCTAAGTGAATTTATTCATCCTAAGTGGTAGGAAAGAAAGGTAGAGGAGGGGTGGGGGCGAGGAAATCATGAGAGGACTAGATTCCGGAATGCCTGCAAGAGATAAGGATAAGAATTATGAAATAAAAAAAGACTTGTGTTTGAGTGTGATGAATATCAGTGAAGATCGAGTTGCGTGCTAAGATCGCTGTAGAGGAGGACATTTGATACCTTAAAAGTAAGTAAAACAGAATAACATCGGTGACTATGATTTGTCAGTTGATCTTTGAGGAGTCAACCTCTGAATCTCAGAGAACAGCTCAGCGATATGAAAGAGTATACACTGAGTGGACAAAACTCATGGGATATCTACATAGTAACGGGTAGGCCCACCTTTCACCCGGATAACAGTAGTCACACGGTAAGACATTGAGTCCACTAAGTCACGAAAACGTTTCACAGGTATGTTCACCCATACTTGCTTCCCTGCTAACCATAATTCCTGTCATTCCTGGGTGGAAGATCCAAAGATCAACGTACCGATCCGCAGCACCCAAAGATTTTCCACAGGATACATGTCAGGTAAAACGGGAAGGCCATTCCAGGATGAGAACATCCATGGAATGCTCTTTTAACCATGTCCTAGTTATCAAGGCTCTGTGGGGAGCTGCATTCACCTGCTGAAAGAGTCCATTGCCCTGTGGGTGCATGATGATCATGAACACATGCAGATGGTCTACAAGGACGGACACGTAGCGTAACCGTTCAGATATGTACCTAGATGTACCGCAGGTCTAAACGTACGTCAGTTGAAAATGCCGCATACGGTAACAGAGCATCCACGAGCCTGAATAGTTTCTTGTTGACGTGCCAGGCCTATCGCTTCGCGAGATTTCCTCCAGATCTGCACTCTCACGGCTGCGCGAAATGACTGGAAATGGGACTTATGGGACCAGTAGACCCGTTTCTAATCATCCAATGTCTAGTGCCAATGTTCTTTGCACTAGACCTTGTCTAGTGCCAACAGTCCGGTGATGGGACTCTGGTGGGTCTACTACCCATAACGTATTGCAGAAAACTACCCATAACGTATTGCAGAAAACTACCCATAACGTATTGCAGAAAACTACCCATAACGTACTGCAGTGAAGGATCGCCCGATGGTCTTGGTGGAAACGTTTGTAGCACCTCCCTCACTGAAGCCGGCGGTGATTTGCGCTACTGTAATTCTCCGGTTGGTTTCAACTATACGAGGCAGACGCTGACAGATAAGTTTATCCACCATCTTTATCTTCCTACAGTGGCGATGTTATTCCGGAAATTCCCGATAAACTGTTGATACTGTATAACGAAGTAAATTTCTCCGTCATTTTTGGTCCATGCCCGGAATCGAACCCGAGTCCGCTTATTCCGGAACAAGTCGCTCTACCAACTGAGCTACGCAGACGTTCGTTATCGCTGCTATCTGCCTTTATGTCGTGTGCGTCCTGCGGGGCAGGCACGTCACAACTATCAAACAAGAGTACTGCAATTGCTGTTTCACTTCCGCCATAGAGTGACCCATGCGTCCACAGCCACTATCGTCCCTCTTTCAAACTTTGCTAACTGGCAACTTTTATCTATACTGACATCGAATTACCGCCTACGGGAATGCAGAAGTGTCCTCTTACTTATATACCTTCCAAGCGTAGGGTTCGTCCACTAGCGAGAGGGGTGAAGGCGTCACGTTGCCCAATTACCAGATATCCAATGATTTCAGTCTTTTCAATGTATATGCATTCGCTTAAATAATATTGGAGCCGTGATGCAAATTTTGGCACGTCGCCATGTAATATCTACAAAGGAACACACACATAGAAATAAATATGTAATAGAGTGAATATAAATAGACGGAATGCAGTCTGGGTGGGAAATAGAACAGTTTATTCTTGCTGTTAATAACGATGGAATACTGAAAGTAAAGAAAATCCAAGAAGAAATAGGAAATCTACAGCCACCATGAATTTTAGAAGTTAAAGATAGATTTTAGATTTGTAAAGTATAATGATTCGTGACGGTGAGGATCGGTCGAAGCAGCATCAAGTTATGAGCAGAAACTTTGGTCGAAGTTATGAACATTTTTTTATACACTATCTACTAACAAGTAATTGGACACCCCTGCAATCGACGATATCTGCGGTCCTGATACACGTCACGGCCGTCGCCGTTAAATATCGTGTGGGAAACAACAACGCAACCAGTCGCATGCAAAATGCCACGCAGTTCGGAGCTCTCTGATTTCGAGAAAGGTGTAATCGTCGGGTATCACAGAAATGGCCGATCCATACGTGACATATCCAGCGAGTTGAAGTACCCCAAATCGACAGTGGCCTACGTGATTGGCAAGTGGAAGATGAGAGGTGACTGTCGGAATGTGCCCCGACACGGCAGACCCACAAAACTTGGAGTTAGAGACCGACGGGTGCTGGCCAGAGAAATTTGGAAGAACCGCACCAAATCGATGGGCCACATCCGCGAGGAGTTTTAACAGGCATCCGGGAGTGTTCTTTCGATGAATACCATCAGTAAGGAAGATAATCTGCTCGGTTATCATGGACGTGCTGCCGCCCACAAGCCTTTGATCACCAAGTCCAATGGCGCTGCTCGGCTAACGTGGTGCAAAGAACGTCGACAGTGGACCGTTGAACAGTGGAAACAGGTTCTCTGGAGAAACGAATCAAGGTTCACCCCCTACCGTTTGGATAGCAGGGTCTGGGTTTGGCGTCTGCCTGGAAAACGCCTTCTGCCGGAATGTATTGTGTCAACTGTGAAGTTCGGCGGCAGTGGCATTATGCTATCGGGGTGTTTCTCCTGGTATGGCACGGGACCCTTGGTCGCAATTCCTGGTAGACTCAACACCGAGACCTACTGCACCATTTTGGATGACCATGCTCATCCTACGTTGTGGCAGTTTTACGGGGTAGACCCGTGTTACTTTCAGGATGACAATGCCACCTGTCCTGTTGCGAGGTCCACCATGGCTTGGTATGGTGACAATGGGGCTAATCGAATGGACTGACCTGCGCAGAGCCCGGACCTTAACCCTATCGAGCACCTCTGGGACGAGTTGGAGCGTCGACTTAAGGGGTGCCCCTACCGTCCGAAATCGGTGAAGGAACTGACCTGTCTTCTCCAAGCCGAGTGGAAGAAAATACCGCTAGCCGTCGTACAACGCCTGGTTGAGAGTATGCCCCGGAGTGTCGCAGCTGTAATCGCCGCTCGTGGAGGCTCCACCAACTATTGAAGATGAATAAACTTAGTTTTCCTTTGCTATCGCAGGTGTCCAATTACTTGTTGGTAGATAGTGTATAACTCATGAATTACATAACAAATTGCTGCGAACTTTGATGTAAATATTTCACTTGTAAAAACTCCATTTCCTACTTGTTGCGCCATGTGCTAAGTTAATTTTTTTAAAGCAGATACTTATTGTGCGAAGGAATTTGGGGAGACTTCTGCCATATTAGCATGCAAATTAAATAAATTAGTAAATTGAAACGGGGATTCCACTGAAGATTCGAGTGTAATAAGCACGTTTTATCACAAGAAAAATGTGGAATTTAGAACATTTCTCAATATGACATAATAGAGTGGAATCTTAGTAATAAAGATGTCGTACTTATAGAAGAGCGCTTTCTATCTCGTATCAAATGTCTTTCCGTTCGTGCAGTCCGACTGCATTTTGTTGGCCCTGTAGACCGCTTCGTGGCGTATTCGGGTAACCGTTACGTAGTGTTATTTTGTTGTGTTTTGATATTGTATTTTTCTTTTTTTTTCTTTGGGTAACCGTGGTATTTGGCACTCTTTTGGACCACTGTGGCCCTTGCGCTATTGAACTCAATCAAGCAGATAAACAGCGGTTTTCCAGATTTTCCTTTCATTTAGGTTAGTCCAACTACGTAGTCAATAATAGGTAAACATCATTGTTCGCACTTATTACTTTAAATTTTCAGATATGCTGCGCTTTTTACTTCTACATAGCTGGAGAAATCTGCACGAAATCTGGAAAATCACGGTCATGCTCATCTATATGAGATTAAAAAATGAATGTTTCCGATACGTCTAATAAACATAGAGATATCACGACAAATATTAATATGCATTTACACGATGTATCGCAAAAATTCTGTAAAAAAGAAATATGCCAGAATTTTTATCTGGATTACCTCTGTTTGGCAGAAAAGGAATTTTTTTCCACTCTGACTCGCAGAAGGAAAGATATCACGTCAGTAATTACAAGGATGGAATAAAAGAGCTAGGTCGCAAATAGACGTCTTTTGTTAAATAAGTATGTGCTTTAGCATTGCTTCGAGATCTAGTCGATAGAATCGTACCATCCATCATCTTGAGAGGGCGCTCTAGTAATTGGCACATAACACCACTCATTTGCGGTCTAGAGTTCACAGTGATGGGACCTTCTGGTCACGGAACAGGTATTCATCTGTTCTGTGACCAGAAGGCCCCATCACTGGCATCATGCGGTTGCGATAAGATTCGAAAGTAGACTTGTTTCTGTTGCTCTGCGATTCCATGTAGCCAGTACTGAGGTTCAGCAGTCATCTTGTGGGTTTGCTGCTACTGGACGGCCAGGAACAGGTCTTCGAGCGATCACAGAATGGTTGACACCCAAGAATCTATCTATCTCCGTGATTGATTGGCCAGTCTGAAACCTTACGACGCTCTCCATCGAATCTTGAATCTGAATCGTTGTGAATCATCTAGACGTCTTCTTTTCAACGTGACGACGGAAATGACTGCCATCTCTGTGATTGATTGGGCACCTTGAAAACTTCTAACGGCTGTCCATCGTTCTGAATCTTCTAGTCGTCTTCTTTTCGACATGAAGATGAATACGGCTACCATCTCCATGACTTATTGCCCAGCCTAAAGCCACCCAACGGCTCTCCATCTTTGTGAGTCTTTTACGGAGAAAAGGGCATGACGGCGAAAATGGCTTCTTGTGATTTACGCTGGACCATTCTACGTTGTACTGACAATATCCAATCAAAATCAGTCCTTTCTTCAGTCGTTCCTTTATGCATATTACTCCCTGCGCGAATCTCCATCCAGCACATACACTATATTGACAAAAGTCACCGTACACTCCCTCAAAAGCAAATGAATGGATCCGCTGCGTTGTTATTAAGATGCGCAATACAGCTGCAAACGGTATAAAAACAAACCTGCAGCTGATCATATCGCATTGTGAGGTTGAGTGAAAATATCGCGGCGGGAGAGAACTGACTTTGAGAAAGGAAAGATTGTTGAGCATTATATTAGTGGGTTGACCATAAAAGAAACCGAGAGGCGTTTAAACATACCCAAATCAACTGTTTTGGATGTACTGAATAACTGGAAGACACATGACATGCCTGATGCAGCAAACCGTACCGGCAGACCAAAGAAAATATCAGTGATAGAGGACGTCGAAGCCTCGGGAGAGTCGTTAAAGCTAATCGACGGAGTACTGCACAAGACCTCAGTGTACAGGTGAGTAAAAACGCTGGAACCTCGGTATGAACGCGTACCATTCGCAAAGAACTTCATTCCATGGGTTACCGTGGTCGTGCGGCTGCTCATGAGCCTTTCATCTCCACTCGGAATGCTACTCGTCGTTTAGAGTGGTGTAAAGAACATTTATCGTGGACCGTAGATCAATGGAAACGGGTTCTATGGATTGATGAATCCAGATACACGATCCATCAGTCTGACGGCCGTGTGTGGGTATGGCGGCAGCCGGGGGAACGCTATTTACCACAGTGTTCTGTTCCTACGGTCAAGTTTAGAGCTGACAGTGTACTCGTTTAGGGGTGTTTCTCGTGGTATGGTCCCGGCCCATTGGTTATCGTGGACAAACCTGTTAACCAGCATGTCTACCTCGATATTCTAGACAATTATGCCCTACCAACTCTGTGGAAATACTATGGAACCGAGCCTTGTTGGTACCAGTATGATAATGCACCGAACCATAAAGCAAGGACTGTTGCTGCGTGCTTTGACGATAATTCAGTATCGTGTGTGGACTGGCCAGCACAGAGCCCTGATTTTAATCCTAAAGAGCACCTATGAGATGAATTAGAGCTCCACATAAGAAGTTTGGAAACAAGGCCTACTACTAAGCAACATTTATCGGTAGCATTATGTACTGAATGGAAGCGCATATCAATCGCTGTGTTCCAAAACCTTGTCGAAAGCATGTCTCGAAGGGTCAATGCACGCATTAAGGCCAAAAGTGGACCGACACTGTGCTAATGTATGTCATGTCAATAAATGTCATGTTGTGTTTCTCTTCTAGGTGTCCGGTGACTTTTGCCAATGTAGTGTATTTCGACTTTTATAAGTTTTACCACAGATGCCCCGTGGAAATTTTGCATCGATCTACAGTTCTTCGTTTGTTGTTTGCACTTCGGTGTTTCGTGTTTGATTTTAAACGTGCAGGGTATGTCGAGAACGTGCGCCGCAAAAGAGGAACCATTGTTACGGACATATTTTTCAAGTAGAGATGAAGTGATGTCTCTCAATGAGTATTTGGTTGCATTTTATTGTTAGTAAGTATTAATCAGTATACTGACAGTTTGTTTATCGTTTTATTTCTAGGAGTCAAGTTAGATGGACTTCGACCACCCAGTGAGGTCAACAGCATATTTACGGCGCCGAATGACGTCCGACCTCCACCAATCACCATGGATAATCAATGGAAGCCAGTAGAATCATCACGACCGGGACTTTCTGGGCCTCAAAGAAACATCACCGAAAATGGAAACGTTTCCGCCGATGATTATCAGAGGAACCAGATGTCGGCTTCCGAAAAAGGAAGTGCTGGGGATCCCTCAAATTCTGAATCCGAAGTAGATGCCGCTCATACGCAGCTGCAAGTTACCAGTTCGTCTAACAATAATTCTGAAGAATCCCTGAGCTCCAACAAGTCTGACGCAGAATCAGACGGTTCCACTTCGTCCCCTGCATCCGACGAATCGCCTTCAAACTCCCAGCCGAAGCCTGTATTCGATCCTAACTCGATTAAGAAGGCAGGTAACGACAAAAAGGACTCTAAGGACCCTCCCGCTATTCATGATAATTCAAGTGGTGTTAGAAAAATCTTAGACGAAGCCGTCATCCTTCCACCCTCTAAGATGTCACTGTCATCTCAGGCAACTGCCGTAGTGAACCCGATTCTTCCATCTATAAATATTCGCCCTACCTCAGCCGCGCAACCCCAGGCGAACCACACAGCAGCAATACCTTCAGTGGACTACATAATCAGCCCTGGAGCTGACGGTCTTCCGGCCGAGCTGGGTGGAAACCTAAAAGTTTCTGGTAAGTGCTGTTTATTTTTTTTTATTTTTTATTTTTTTGATTGAAGGTTTATCGACCATCGTGAGCAACTCAGTGGGCTATAAGCAGTTGCCTGTCCCTAATTTAGGGCCACTGGTTCCAGGGAAGGGAGAGAGCCAGTGTCGTAAGACAAACACAACATCCATGTCTCATCGGGATTCGAACCCGGACGAATGATCAGAGGCCATCGCTTAGACCACTGCGCCACCGGTGGGGGCGACTTTATTCTTTATTTTAGTTACAGTGTTTGATTTCTTACACTTTAGAAAGTCTGCCAGAAATATTTCCTCTTACAGCGGGAGAGCGAAGATTGTTTTATGAGATAAAAAACTTTTTACCTTACACAAAATGCGACTTTGATTAAAAAAAATAATGCCTCAAAAACATGAAAATTGTATGACCTTCTATTGGAGGCCATGAGAATTCTGTGTACCTAAGAGATGCGTACAGCCCTATGCCCTTTAGTGCTTTGTTTAGATTTCAAAATCATGAATAGGAAGAATTTTGGCGATGAAATGAACTGAAGTTAGAAGTGAAATCAAAGTAACATGAAGAGATGTGATTGCACTGAAACAAGTACCGTAATCCCTCACAAGGGAACAAGAAACAAAAACGCATTAACGCCTTCCCTGCGTTGATAAATGATCATTAGCCCTTCAAGCTTCGACAAGTCCTCCCTTTTCCCCACTGCCCAGTCTTCGTATTAGCGATCTCCTTACCTGCTGGTGACGTAACTGCCACTTATTGTCGGACGCACCCACTTGGGGAAACGGATGATCATGGTGATCTGGTACATTGTTGTCCATTATCTGGAACCCAGCCCTCTTTTGCTGAATTAAAAAACTAAAATCTGTAGCTGCTACAGTGAGAAGAAGAGGAGCCCAGGCTTTCTTGTAGCGCTCTCATATTTGGGGCAAAAAATGGGAGAAAAATAAAAGAAAAATAGTCCTGTATGACACATCCCCTTTGAACTACACTCCGATCTCGAGGAGCTATCATAGTTAAACAGGGAGTCCAAGTAATTCGTGAACCACACAGATACATATCTCGAGCAATAATTGGGAATTGAAAAAAATCGGAGAGGGGGATAGTGTTGGTCCGATTGTGTTCGTAGCACTTGTGACGTACCTGCCAGCAGGACGCACACGACATAAAGGCAGATAGGAATCAGAATAAACGTCTGCGTAGCTCAGTTGGTAGAGCGACTTGTTCCGGAATAAGCGGCCTCGGGTTCGAATCCTGGCGTAGACCAAAAAATGACGGAGAAATTTACTTCGTTATAATTGGCGCCCGAACTATCCGGATGACCCGGCCGTTCAAAATCTCGCATTGGTGTGATGTTATTTCCACACCGCGAGACAGGAAAAATCAGAGAATTCCTTCTACAGCGCTTCGAAAAATAAAAATGTGTGATGTTGCATTCCACACAGCAGATTGACTGGGAGTTCTCAAGTGCACGTTCTACAGTGGATGGCTGCCTGCAACGATTCATGGTCACGGCTGACCCGTGGGCCATGCCCCCGGCCCTCTTTCGGGGGGAGATGTGACGTACCTGCCAGCAGGACGCACACGACATAAAGGCAGATGGGAATCAGAATAAACATCTGCGTAGCTCAGTTGGTAGAGCGACTTGTTCCGGAATAAGCGGCCTCGGGTTCGAATCCCGGCGTAGACCAAAAATGACGGAGAAATTTACTTCGTTATACACTGTAGTGCTATTCACATCATCCTAGGTTTCTCCGAGCAACCAAAAATAAATAAATAAATAAATTAGTACACATAACAAATGATTTATGTCTTCCTTGAACATCTTATTTTGGGAAGTTGTAATAAATACAATGACCAAGCTCCGTTCTCTAACCACCGTCCGATCTTAAGGTGCTGTAATTGTAGAGAGGGGAAAATAAACTGCAACATATACTTTTCAACCAGCTAGATCAAGGGCGCCCATAAGGGGGGCAGGGGTCGACCCCTAGCCGTTGGTATATCCAAATTTTTGATAAATTTAAAAAACTGAAATAGACGAAACCTTTTTTTAAAGTATTTTTAAAAATAATAAGATAATAATGATTGATTGCAATTATCAAACTTCTTTATTTTAAAAATTTGATTTGCCGATTCTGCTTTGCGTTTACTTTCAAAAGTACGACAATGAATTGTAGACTCTGACAGTTTCAACACATCTGATTACGAAGTACGAACCGATGAATGTGACAGTTTCAACACATCTGATTGCGGAGTACGAACCGATTAATCAGTAATACTTTTAGGAGAGGGAGAGTGGCTGAGGTCAAGTTTGTGCTTATTAAGTGTTCACAGAGACAGAATAAAAGCGAAAGAGCTGAATTTGGAAGAATTGGCTATAGATAAGTTTTCTAAAAACAAGCGAAATCTGCAGTTTGCTTTCTCTGAAAAGTACTAGATATCATGGTGGAATTAACTTTTCCCATCACAATGTTTTAAACTGTAATTATAAATTTAATTGCATAGTTCAGTTATCACCTCTGCGTTGACAAAAACAATTGCTACAAACTTTTAATTCATTTGAAACGCAGTTTTTTCATACCATCATCACACATGTAATAAGAAGTTGCAGTGGCAATTTTTAAAATCAGCTGAAACATTTACTCTTTCAGCTTTTTTTTTTGTAACTTTATAAATAAATATAATGAACAGAACAGAAAAAAATTGTGTGAGTTCTTTAGACCTTTCACATTTTCAAATAAGGCACTTGTTAGCTATTTACTAATTGTCAAACAGTATCAATTATTTTTGTTGTATTTTAGTGTCTTGTACATTTAATAAAATGTTTGACAACCTTGAAGGAAGTAAGGATTTTTCTTAGTTCCCCCCCTGAAAGTACTCATATGGGCGCCACTGAGCGAGATGACTCAATTATTCTGGAAAATTATAAACAGTAAAAAGAAAAAATTGTCATGTGATTTTTTTTAATTGGAGGTTTAACGACCACTGTGAGCAACTTAGTGGGCTAGTCACCCATCCTTAATTTAGGGCCACTGGCTCCAGGGAAGGGAGAGAGCCAGCGCCGTCAGACTAGCACACTTTTCATGCCTCACCGGAATTCGAACTCGGACCCATCTCGGACGAATGATTAGAAGCCATCGCTTAGACCAGTGGTCTTCAAACCTTTTTCATGACGCACCCCTGCATTGTAAAAAACCACTTATCTCGCACCCCTTGTATGTATATATGCTAAACATACACGTGTACACGCCTTATAAAGATTATATATATCATCATCATCATCATTGTCAACCATTATCAATCCACTGCTGGACGAAGGTCTCCCCAAGTTTCCTCCACAACGGTCTGTCTTGTGCCAGTCTCCTCCATGTCACCCCTGCATACTTTCGAATTTCATCCACCCATCTCCCATGTGGTCTTCTTCTGGGTCTTTTCCTGTCCCTTGGAATCCAATCTAAAATTTCGGCTGTCCATCGATGATCTGTCCTTCTGGCAGTATGTCCAGCCCATTGCCATTTCAGGGATTTAACTCTGATCATGATGTCTTCCACTCTTGTCATTTTTCGGATCCACGAGTTCCTCTTCTTATCTCTCCTGGTTACACGAAGCATGCACCTCTCCATGCTTCTTTGAGTTGTCAGCAGTCTTTGTATATCTCTTTTAGTTAAGGTCCACGTCTCTGCACCATACGTAAGCACTGGAAGGATGCATTGATCAAACACTTTTCTTTTAAGACATAATGGCATATTGCTCTTGAAAATTATGCTGTTTCTTCCAAAAGCTCTCCAGGCAAGTTTTGTACGCCGATTAATTTCTTCATCAATGTGACCCTCACTTGATATCTGCTGTCCAAGATAAACGTACGTGTCTGTTATCTCCAGCTGTTCTCCATCAATCGATAAATCCTCATTTCTTGTAAAAGCATTGAACATCACTTTTGTCTTCTGAAAGTTCATTTTTAATCCCACTTCTTTACTCTTGTCAGCAAGTTCCTGGATCATACTCTGCAGCTCTGATGGGGTAGTTGCAATATATATATATATATATATATATATATATATATATATATATATATATATATATAATGGAGATTATCTAACCCACCTTCGTTTTGCTGATGACGTAGTCATTTTTGCAACTACCCCATCAGAGCTGCAGAGTATGATCCAGGAACTTGCTGACAAGAGTAAAGAAGTGGGATTAAAAATGAACTTTCAGAAGACAAAAGTGATGTTCAATGCTTTTACAAGAAATGAAGATTTATCGATTGATGGAGAAAAACTGGAGATAACAGATACGTATGTTTATCTTGGACAGCAGATATCAAGTGAGGGTCACATTGATGAAGAAATTAATAGGCGTACAAAACTTGCCTGGAGAGCTTTTGGAAGAAACAGCATAATTTTCAAGAGCAATATGCCATTATGTCTTAAAAGAAAAGTGTTTGATCAATGCATCCTTCCAGTGCTTACGTATGGTGCAGAGACGTGGACCTTAACTAAAAGAGACATACAAAGGCTGCAAACAACTCAAAGAAGCATGGAGAGGTGCATGCTTGGTATAACCAGGAGAGATAAGAAGAGAAACTCGTGGATCCGAAAAATGACGAGAGTGGAAGACATCATGATCAGAGTTAAATCCCTGAAATGGCAATGGGCTGGACATACTGCCAGAAGGACAGACCATAGATGGACAGTCGAAATTTTAGATTGGATTCCAAGGGACAGGAAAAGACCCAGAAAAATACCACATGGGAGATGGGTGGATGAAATTCGTAAATATGCGGGAGTGACATGGAGGAGACTGGCACAAGACAGACCGTTGTGGAGGAAACTTGGGGAGACCTTCGTCCAGCAGTGGATTGATAATGGTTGAAATGATGATGATGATGATGATGATGATATGTATAGTGGTCCAGGGGTCCTGAGTGTGTACTTATAATAATTTACTTAACATTATTTTGTCGTTCTATAATTTCTTTTACTGTGCGTTTTTTTTTTCATCTGGAAGTCATGAGGCCCTAGTTATTAGTTTATGAATATTGGATGCTTGTGTTTTAATACTTTTTCGCATATATACATATATGTAATCTAAGAATCACCAGAGCACCGGACTAGGCTGCCATCAGATGCTGCCCTTGGCTATGTATAATGGACGCTCCCTATCTTCTGATTCAAGGTTTCTTGAATTGGAAGAGGAACTACAAATGATCAAGTGGGACATCGTCGGGCTAAATGAGGTAAGGAGAAAAAGAGAAGATCTCATTAAACTGAAAAGTGGACATCTCTTCTACTATCGTGGGACAGATACTGGCAGCAGAACTAGTGGTGTTGGACTTATAATAAACAAGAAACTGAAGGATAAAGTTGTAGAAGTTGAAAGTTCCTCTGACAGAGCTGCACGACTCGTTATCCAACTCTCGAGAAGATACCAGGCTCAGATTATTCAAACTTATGCACCCACCACAAGTCATCCTGAAGAAGAAATTGGAGAATTTTATGAGGAAATTAGTCATCTAAATGATAAAGGTAAGCAGCACTTGAAGATAATTATGGGAGATTTCAATGCAAAAATAGGGCAAAAGCAACAGAATGAAACTTCAGTAGATAAATTCGGTCACGGCAACAGAAACCAGCGTTGAAATACTCTCGTTGAGTTTGCAGAGGCAGAAGGGTTTTTCATCTTGAACTCCTTTTTCAAGAAAAAGCCACACAGGAAATTGACATGGATACATCCAAATGGGACGACAAGTGAAATTGATTTTATTATGTGCAACAAAAAATTCGTCATCCAAGACTGCAGTGTGCTGAACAAGTTCAACACAGGTAGTGACCATAGATTGGTGAGATGTAAGATGCACCTCAACACTAAACTCGAACGTGGTAAGCTCATAAGACAAACAAAATGTATTGACAACCAACCTCAAAAATCACCATAGTACCTTCAAGTTGGAACTGAAGGACAGATTCTCTGTTTTAGAAGGCCTAACATTGGAAGAAGTGGATATTTCTGAAGTTAACAGAAAAGTAACCAAAGCTTTTATGGAAACAGCAACAAAATTAGCTGGGTCTAAGAAAAAGTTCCATGTGAACAAACTATCAGGAAAATCCAAAATGTTGCTGCAAAAAAGAAGAGAGATGAGGACAACTAAAGATGTGACTTCCAAAGCTTAATATATAGAGCTATGCAAGACAGTACGAAAAAGTATCACTGAAGACGTAAGGAAATTCAACTGCGAACTAGTGAAGAAAGCAATTGAAAACAACCCAAGCCTAAAGATAGCAAATGGACATCTCAGCAAGGGAAGAAAACAGATTATGGCACTGAAAAAAAGAAGATAGTGCTGTAACAAGAAATAAAGGCGAAATTTTGATAAGAGTGAAAGATTTCTACTCCAAATTATATGAAAGGGATGATACATGTACTCCAGACATCATGAAAGGTACCAGTACCAGAGTTCTTCCAGTCCTCCCAGCAGAAGTTGCACATGCAATCAAGAACATGAAGCGGGAAAAATCTCCAGGAAAGATGGAATTACTGTAGACATCATACAAGAAGCAAGTGGAGAAATCGAAACAGTACTCGCCCAAATTTTCACTCTATGCCTTAATGAAAGGACGATTTCTGAGGATTGGAACAGCGCTACAATGATCCTGATACATAAAAAAGGTGACATTGAGGATCTCAGGAACTAAAGACCTATTAGCCTCCTCTCAGTGGTTTATAAAATCTTCACTAAAGTTCTTTCACACCGTTTGAAGGTAACACTGGACATGGCTCAACCGAGAGAACAAGCTGGATTCAGGAGTGGCTACAGCACAATAGATCATATCCACGTACTGAGAGAACTAATTGAAAGAGCGAGGGAATATGAACTTGGGGAGACCTTCATCCAGCAGTGGATTGATAATGGTTGACAATGATGATGATGATGATGATGATGATATGTAATCTTTATAAATAAATAAATATATATATAGATTGATAGATAGATTATCTTGGAACTTTAAATTCCATGACTTCAGTCTCATCGGTAGATACCTTTGATTTTAAGAATTTATTCACTTCAATTTCGTTGGAGGGATTATTGCAATTAAGTTTTAACTTGCTCGCGAAGTTAGATGGCGCAATTTTGGCATCTTCTCGTTGACATCTGCATTAAAAACAATAATGCTGTTGTGGGCAAGGGCCTTTTTCTCCAAACTCGAGGAATACCCATGGGAAGTCGTTTTTCTAGTGTTTTGGCTAACCTTTACTTGCATTATTTTGAAGAAAGGTTTACAGCTGCTACTTCTTTACCTGGCATTGTCTTAAGGTATGTTGACAACATTATTGTTTTCAACCTACCGAATTTCTTTCAGTCGAGCACTGACTTTGTATCCCGAAGACCTCACTCTTGAAAAAAACAAAGTCTCATCCATTTGTGCTATCTCTATTTGAAGGTTACTGTGGATGGGCAGGCGGGGTGTGTGATTGATTGATCTCTATGACAAAAGAAATTATTTTGATTTTGGCATCATCCACTATGCGCAGTGGTTTTCCAATATTTCCATAAATGTACATCGCAACCTAATCTTATCTCAACTCTACCGAATTGTTGCAATTTGTTCCACACAGGATTTTGCAGTAAAAAATTTAAAAGAATTTCAAAAAAGAATAAAAATAAACGAATTTCCTTTTTTTTTTTTTTCTTAAGCATTATTTTGATCAACTAATCAAGCGATTTAATTTGATTTCATGGAGCTTTAAATTGCACATGGGCATGTTCTGTTAACCCTGGACCCTACAAAATTAAGTACCTAGGTAATGCAAAGCGCTGCCTGGTGGGTTCCTGGTGGCTGAAGATACATTCAGGACACAGGTTTACACGCTTACGTCACACACACTTTTTGGCTTGGTAGGTTTTTGATTTAACCGTGACCAATTCCCCCTTACTTTTATTATACTTTTGTATTTAGGCTGTTGGGGTTTTGTTCCTCCTCAAATTCCAGGGGTGTTCACGGACGGTAAGTCTTTCCTTGTTTTACTTTTTCCTTACCCATTGTAGTTTAATTCTGGTTTTGTGGCTTCGGGAGCATGACCAGCCGACACTTTGGTTATTCCTGTCGTTTGCTGGTGCCAGAAAAGCCACTCCCACAGGTTGATGCTCCCTTGAAAACAGCAACCTGTTTGAAGTTTTTTCATGTTACAAGTTTATTCTTCATTTTCTTTTACATTTTTGATTTTATATATATATTTATAAAGATTACATATTTCACTTGGAAGCTCTTCAAACAAAATAGTAAAATCTGCTTCCAAATTATCTAAGTGTGTCAGCATAAGAATTCTTATTAATTCAACATTCTTATCGTTTTCGACTACTAATACTGGAAACATTTCCACACTTCCTTTTTCAAAATGTTCTCTCCACAGGACAAGTTTTCTGCGAACAGCAGTTATTTTTTCTCTCATTGTTAAAACATAATTCTTACTTTGAAAAGATAAATTAACGGAATTTACCTTTCTAAAAATGTCTTCTAAATAACACACCACTGCGAGCCACTTGTCATTTCAAAAAAGATCGGCAAACTTTTGGCACTTTTCTTTTTCTATAAGAAAAATATGTATCTCATCTTTCAATTCAACAACTCTTTTCAATACTCTTCCACGAGATAACCAACGAACATCGGCATGATACAGAAGACTTTCGTGATTGCTGTCCCTTTCATTACATAGCAACATAAAAAGTCTACTACTAAACGACCTTGTTTTAATAAAATTTACTACGCTTATGACTTCTTGCAGTACCTAGTGAAGTTTTAGTTCCAACTACTTTGCCGCGATTGCTTGCATGCCTGTTGATTTTGCAGTGAATAAATTTGACGTGTGGCGCGACCTCCTTCACCTCAGCCCGGAATTATTTTCTTATTCCGGTCATAGCATCTGCTGCATCACTCGTTCTGCTTAAACATTTTTCCATAGCATACCATTTTTTGTAAAGAAAGTGTTTACTTTGAAGAATATGTCCTCTCCGGTGGATCGCTCTGTAAGTACTTCGGAGAAAAGCAATTTTTCCTGCATGTCGTTGTTAAAATAATAGTATCTTACAAAATGTCACAAGCTGGTACATGTCAGCAACATCTGTACTGTCATCTTGTTTCAATGAAAATGTTCTACTTTGTTTAGTTTGTACTAAAATTTGTATTTTTTTAATTTTCCGAAGTGGTATCTATTCGCCTACCGACAGTAGTTGCAGACAAAGGAATGCACTTAAATTTGTCAGCAAACTGTTTCCCATGAATAATATCAATTATTTTTGTTGCTGCTAGAAGAACAAGTGTTTTCTCCAATTGTGTGTGGCTTTTGTCATTTGAAATCCTGTAGCAAACTTCCAGAGATGCTTCAAGATATTTATCATTCATCTTCAAGAAATTCTGCATGTTGCAAGACAGAGCATTGTGAGATTTTAAATACCGCTGGAAAAACTGCAGAGGCTTTTCCTGAAGTTCTGGGTGTTTTGTTTTCAAATGGCGAATTAACCGTGATGGTTTAATGCTGCCCATGGCAAACTACACATTTATGGCGAGGCTCCGAGTTGGCGATGATCGATGTGAAACCGAATTTCAGATATACGTTTTGGTAATTTCGGATTTTCTTATTAATTTTTCTGTTTTCACAGTCTTGAGAAGTTTGAACGCTTGCTAACATTTTTTCACACTCAAATGTGCCAGAGTCGCTTGTCAAAGACATACCTCCTTCCTTGTCGTTCCTTGTGGCATTACCTTTAAGCCATTTATTCATTGTGTACATTGTATAACTGCACACATGAAATATCGTATAAAATAAATGAAGGACAAACGCAGCAGAACATATACATTCCAGAAGCGAAACTCTCGTAAAACAGCGCACATAAACAAAAGCAATGTTCGTCAGAGTCCATACAGGAAGTGCACTTGTCGAGGTCGCTTTTGTATCGGATTCCTGAAAGATGAGGCACTTCCCGTGAACGAAAAACCTGTTTCCTTTTACACTTAGTCAGAGAGTACGACGAGCTGACGACATGGCGGTGGGAGCGCTATCACACCATCCCTCCTCAGTGTCGCTATTTTCGCCAGATCAGCTCTTTGTTGATGGGTGTTGCGAGACAACATGACAAAAAAAGTCTGAGGATTCGAGGAGTGGAAATCGAGCCCAAAACACACCGCTAATCACGTGACTGCAATAATACCATGTCGTTGAAAAAGGAAAGGAAAAATAAATAAAATAGAAGTAGACAATATTCTCACTCGAATGTTCGCTTGAATCCATGAGTTTAGAAAATTTTGGCGCACCCTTAAGAATCGTGCCACGCACCCCACTTTGAAGATCACTACTACGCCAGCTGGGCGCCCTCAAGTAGTTCTTGAAGTATTCTTGAATCTGGAGCAATTATTGGAGAAAAAAAAATTCTTGAAATAAAGCCGCTTGTGTGTATGCGTCTGAGATCGGCTGTATACATTGTCGCCCAAAATTGAAGCAACGGATGCAACGACCTAATTAGTAGGCACAAACTGATAAAATAATGAACCTAAGGAAAGGAACTTTATGTAGCTGAGTGATACACCTACGTAATGTCCCTTACCTTATGTTCCACACTTGTGAACTGTGACGTATATTCTCAGTTAACTTTCATTTTTAGTTACTTTTCCTATGTAAATTTGAGTTTGTTCTCCTTTATACTTCCAAACTTAACGTGATATCTTCTCTCTCACGAGAATGGGGTTGGGAACACATTTGAGGTCAGAGAGAAAGTTACGTATGAATGTGACAAGAACGATAAATAAAAAGGACGATACAACAGTTGCTCATGTGTATGTGTGTGTGTAGACGTTCGATCGCTAAGATAAAAGTGAAGTTTACCTGCTGTGTTATATGTTGGATCTACTTAAAGATTGCTGGACCAATAAAACGCTATCGTAAGTTGACTTCTGTTTATGTTTCGTCCGGCCGTAAACTATTGCATCATATTCTCATTTAGTTCGACATTCCTTAGTCATGGTTTAGACATAACGTAAAACCAATCTTGCTCACGAAAAAGATCTTACGTTACAGAACACTAAGATATATGCAAATGCGCCCAAATTTTGGGCCTGTGAAACAGAATCGGTGAAATAAGACATGAAAGGATATAAATTAGCCAAAAAAAACTGTACCACAGTATTCAATACGGAATGTGATCACCGCGGACAGGAATGCAAGTCTTATGACGACGAACCGTGTCGGATTAATTCCAAAAAGACTGTCGGATTAAATCCCATTCTTACAAAAGAGAACATCGTAAATCCTGTAGAGATGTAGGAGGAGTAGAGCGAGTAGCATTTCGTCAGTTTAAAGTGTCCCAAACATGCTCAATTGGGTTAAGATCTGTTGACCGCATCGGCCAATCCATAAGTGCAATACACTGAAGTTCCAGAAAAACTGGTGCAGACGAGCTTATGCAAAATATATAGCAACGTCACATATGCGCGTACTCGGTTGCGTCCGCTAGTGCGTATATAAAGCGATAGACATCCTTGCCAGCTGTCAGAGCTGTTTTCGGCATGAGAATGGCAAATAATAACGATTTAAGCGATTTTCAACGCGGTGTCAAACTTGGCGCTCGTGAGATGGGCCATAGTATTTCGGAGGTAGAAACGAAGTTCGGATTTTCACAGACGACCATTGCAAGGGTGTACCGTGACTATAAGAATTCCGACAAAACCTCCAACCTACGATACCAGTGTGGCCATAAAAAGACATTGGGTGAACGTGACCATCGTCGGCTGACAAGAATCGTTTCACGCGATAGGCGTGTAACACTCTCGCAGGTATAATCGGAATTCAATGATGGAGCCTCAACAAGCATCAGCGTCCGCACTGTGCAACATACCCTACATGATATGGGCTTTGGGAGCCGACGCCCAACTCGAGTCTCCTTGATGGGTGCACGACACAGAGCTATGCGCTTCGCTTGGGCACGGCAACACCGCCACTGGACACTTGATGACTGGAAACAAGAAGCCTGCTCTAACGAGTCGCGTTTCCAACTGTATCAGGCAGATGGAAGGATTCATGTGTGGCGCAAACCCCATGAAGCCATGGATCACGCCTGTCAACAGGGAACTGTACCTGCTGGTGTGTGTGTGTGGAGGGGGGTCCGTACTGGTGTGGGGTGTGTTTTTCTGGACTTCACTGGGACCCGTGGTACGTCTACAAACGTCTGTGACCGGCCAACGCTATGTGCGCATCCTTTCTGACGAAGTACGCCCGTTCATGTCCTGCATTCTTGTTGATGGGTTGGGCCTGTTCCAATAGTACAATGCACCTCCACACAAGTGTCGGGACGCCACAT
Source organism: Macrothele yani (assembly GCA_039090855.1). Lineage (NCBI taxonomy): Eukaryota > Metazoa > Arthropoda > Arachnida > Araneae > Macrothelidae > Macrothele > Macrothele yani. The sequence goes on from CM077007.1 coordinate 109,931,827, forward strand.
TATGGTTAGAGGAGCATTCATATGAGTTTGGGGCATTGCCATTCCCACCCAAGTCCCCAGATCTGAACGTGCTAGAACACATTTCGGATGCCATGCAACGCGCTATCGAACACAGGAATCCGAGACCTCAGAATACACCCGAATTGTGGAACGCTCTGCCGGAAGTATGGTGTGCATTGCCTACAGCATATGTCCAAAAGCTAGTGGAGTCCATGCCTCGCAGTATTTGTGCAGTCCTGCGCTCCCGTGGGGGACATACCAAGTATTTGACGTGTACCAGTTTTTCTGGCACTTCAGTGTATATTCACATTCAAAATATTCAAGGATCTATGAGTTTGGACGTTGTCTCCCATTAAGAGGAAATCCCGACCCACTGCAACTCTAAAAATCTGAGAATCCAGAATCTCGTCACTATATCTGTCAGCTATTAGTTCTCGATGGTTTTCCCTGGTTATTACGTGGAGAGGCGAACTGTTGATACATGTTCCGGCCTAAACGATTATTCCACCCGAAATGGTCCCGTTCCCGAATGTCATCGATTCATACCGTCTCCAGCCATTTCAATATTCTTCGACAATCTGGTTGCAAACTGAATGTGCTCCAATCGGTAAAGAGTATGCGTGTCCATTCTCTGTAGGTCCAACGAAGATCTTGACGACACCATTCTAATTGAGCTCTTCTCCGAGATACTCTCAAGGGAACACACACAACAGGCCGGCTTGCATACGGAGCACTGATATGCAATCTTCGGTGTACTGTATATTGGGTTATAATCCACACAGTTGCCTCTGTGAGTGCCTGGGCCAACTGACGGGCCTTGTTGCTTGTATCGCGCCTACCGGTTAATACCAATAAGCGGCCTTGTTGTTCGGATTTCGCCTAGAGGTTAACACCAATAAGCGGCCTTATTTCTTGGATTGCGCTTAGCGGTTAACACCAATAAGCGGCCTTGTTGCTTGGATTGCGTTTAGCGGTTAACACCAATAAGCGGCCTTGTTGCTTGAAATGCGCCTAGAGGTTAAAACCAGTAAGCGGCCTATATAGTTACTTGGATTGCGCCCAGCGGTTAACAGAAATAAGCGGCCTTGTTGAGCAGAAGTGACTCTTTGCCGTCCTTTCCCATGTCTTCTCCAGATGATTTTAGTGTCCTGGATTTATCCCCAGAGGCGGAAGACAACGAATTGATCCACATTTAACCATCTGGTCACTTCAGCTTGAGACTATCTATCTTGCTTCTAAGCTTCCTTAAGCTGTCCAACGCAATGAATCATCTAAACGAACTCTCTGAGACTTAGTGACGTCTGATCACTGAACGTCATGAAGTCTCAGAGAGCTTGTTGAAATCAGAGGTGGGGAAACTTTTCATGTTGGAAAGCCGCATTAAGTTAGCCGTAATCTCGCAAGGCCTCATTCAAGAAACTTCAATTAGATATACTTCGAAATGTACATTATTTTGTAAAAATCTTACTATTTACTAACTAACTTCAAAAAATGAAAAAAACAATTGTTAATTGTAAAGTTAACTAACCTTTTAATGACTTTGTTGTGACTGCTTTTTATTGGAAAGCGTTTGAATATTTATTTGCAACATAGAGGTCTACACTTTTAGCTGATCCTTTAAATGGGTATCCGTCCTTTGTGACATTAAGGGCGTCTTGATTAGGGTTAGGTAGGAGAATGTAGATTCACAGCAATAAGTGGTTTCGTGCATGTTGCAGAAGGCGTGGATATTCCATGGATTTTTTCCATATTTCATCTGGATGTTTCCTAGCGTCAAAGAAGGACTTCAAAATGTCATCTTCTGACAGCTCAATCAATTCCATCTGTAGTTCTTTAGGAGCCACAGAACGAAATCATGAGCGTAGCAGGTGTCAAAATAGCCCTTATGACTTGCTAATGTTTTAATTGTGGTCGTCAGTCTGGGAGCATTATTTCGTTCAAGCTTCTTTTACTCTTTGGTATTTTAAATACAAGCATTTTAAGATTAAAATAAACATAATAAAAGACGAAAAAAGACATTGATAAAAATAAAATGATTTGTTCTGCAAAATTTGGATTGACTCAAAAGACCGCACTTAATGGCCTAGAATGCCACATGAGGCACTTAAGGCCGCAGGTACTCCACCACTTGTTTTTTATGATTTATTGCGGTGGATAGCTAAAGGAAGATTTACATACAAATGCCCACGTACACGTATTCTATTACGATCACTTATACACATCATCCACTTCTGCGTGTGTATGTGTGTGTGTGTGTGTGTGTGTGTGTGATACATTTTGCTGTTCCGTGGCTTCCTCTTTTTTTTTTTTTTTTTTTTTTTTAGTTTGAGGGTTTAATGACCACAGTAAGCAACTCGATGGGCTGTCACCCGTTCCTAATTTAGGTCACTTTTTCCAGGGAAGGGAGAGAACCAGTGCCGTAAGGAGAACACAACATCCATGTTTCACCAGGATTCGAATCCAGACCTATCTCGCACGAATGGTCAGAAGCCAGCGTTTAGACCACTGCGCCAGCGGGGCGGCCGTGGTTACCTATTGCACCGTTATTGGTTTATTGACCGCAGCACTTGCTGCTTAACATAACCGACTTGTGCACCATTTCGTGTGGTTTCGGGGCAAGGTTTCTCTGTAAACTAGATTTTTGTGGTTGTTGTTTAATTTTGAACGCCAGTATATGTTATAGAAACAACAACAACAAAAAAGCCATTTCAACGTATGGTAATATCCTTTGTGTATACGTATGATTATTTCTTACTGATTGGATTTTAACCTGTCTCTGCTTTTTTCAGGTTGCAATGTGTATGGGAAGTACTACAGGATAAACGACAAAGTTTCTGCATTGAGCAAGTCCTGCAATGAATGTATCTGCTCACCAGAAGGAATCACGTGTAATAGCGTCTGCTGAGAATAGGGGAAAGCGGATTTCGTTTACGATAACTCCTGGACGAAATCCATGTGTGTATACAACCGGTATAGCGTACAAACGTATGCAAGACAAAACCAGTCCGCCAGTCTCTCTGTTTTCGAAGTTAATCGGGGTCGGTGGCAGGCGAACTAATAATCAAATGCTGTCCAGTCGCAGGATGAATGGGTGGAGGCCGGTGGCGCAACCATAAAACGTCTGCAAGTTCTCAGCAAACTCATCACCATTTGCCAAACGTTAATTCTCAAGCTTCAAGCTGGAAATCTTGGTTGTCCTTTGAACTCACAATACGGAGTAGCAGATTTCACGCGGAACCTTTAGCAAGTCAGCAGAGCATTACTCTTCATCTTGCAGGTTTCAACGCTGCGCTAGCAAATGCTTAAAATGACAAGAGTTAATCACTTCACCAGTGGCAAGATTTCGAGTAGAATCAAATCGACTGCTGAGTATCAATTCCAAAGGCTTTATGAATACGCTGACTTGCAATCCCTGGACGTGATTTTGTTTGCAACTGAAGAATTTGGGAGCAGTGAAATATTTGTTTTCATCCAAAGAATAAGGAGCACGATAATTTAATTCATTTGTGTTGTACATAAAAAGAAAATAGAAATTATGTGTTTGTATGTGAATAAAGTCATTTTGTATTGACTAGCCTTTACTAATATTTTGATTGCATGGATATCCACATGAACATCTTGACTTCCTGGGATTAAACTTCTAAACATTTCCTGGGATTTTCAGAGGATTTTTATAGGAAGAGCTATTTTAAAAAGGAAAAGTTTAGCATGTGGCATCGTAATGGTACTAAATTAGCTTCAGAAATAAAATCGAAGTACGGTTAAAGTTTAGCATCTAGCAACACATTTAAAGAACAACAATTATTTAAATAACTTCTTCAGCATGTACCTGTTCACTACTAGACCACCATCCTACGAATTAATATTTACCTACATTAATTCATTTTGGGCACCCTTGTCCCTAAACGGCCTATAGACAAAAAAAATGCGATAAGAATATGCTATTTCTTTTACACTACGTCAAAGGCAGGTATGAAAAGAGACGTCGCCAAAGGGATGCCTAAAATTCTTCTTTTCCACCCTACCGCCCACCCAGTTCAAGATGTGCCATTTCTCAATTTTTTTAATTTAAAACATAATCTGGACTTGCTAAGTAATAACGAGTCCGGTATTTTTCGTTGGGAAGCCCTATGTATTTTTTCCTATGTAGTGCTTTGCTTATTCCTCTCTATAAAATTATCAAAATAGCATCGGCAGGGCCAGGAAAATATAATTGTTAGTAGTGAAAATAGGGGGTTTCTGTAACAAAGGAAGCTGTCCATGGCTGTCCCTTACCGTCCATGTGCTGCCGCACAGATGGATGTGAGTGTGGTCAATCATGACGTCAGTAGCCGTCATTTTCCCCCACGTGATCTTTTATTTTTTGTGTCCAACCATGTTTGTGAGCCACGTGGTTGATTTTTCTGTGCCACGCGTTTAGATGAATCACCATCTTGGACGGTTTCACGCCACGTGGTCATTTTGTCCACCACGTGCTTGGATAAGTCACCATTTCCATTTTGTGTACAACCACGCCATTGTTCTTTGGTCTCCGACGTTTTCACCACCATCTTTTGTCCACTATTTTATTTTTTGTGTCCAACCATGACATTTCGTGCGCCACATGTTTTGGGGTAAGTCACCATTTTTCTTTTGTCTCCAACGTTTCCACCATCATCTTTTGTCCGCCATTTTATTTTTCTTCCAACGTGATCGATGCTATTTCTGCCTATCGTGAAATTTTATTTTTCTCCAGAGAAAATTTTACGACGTGACGTCACGACGCTGGAGAAATGTTCTTACAAAGGGCATAAAAAAATGCTCTGATGGTCGGGTGGTCTTGTGGTTAGAGTTCTCGCTTTGAAACCAGATCATCGTGAGTTCGATCCCCACTGACACCATCTGAGCATTTTTTTATACCCTTTGAAAGAAAATTTCCCCAGCGTCGTGTCGTCACGTCGTAAAATTTCCTCTGGAGAAAAATAAAATTTCCCAATGGGGAAAATAGCATCGATCACGTTGGAAGAAAAATAAAATGGCGGACAAAAGATGGTGGTGGAAACGTCGGACACAAAAGAAAAATGGCGTGGTTGGACACAAAAAGAAATTGGGGACTCATCCAAACACGTGGTGGGCAAAATGACCACGTGGCGTGAAACCTTCCAAGATGGTGACTCATCCGAACACGTGGCACACAAAAATCAACCACGTGGCGCGCAAACATGGTTGGACACAAAAAATAAAAGATCACGTGGAAAAAAATGGCGGCTACTAACGTCATGATTGACCACACTCACATCCGTCTGTGCGGCAGCACGTGGAGGGACAGCCGTGGAAAGCTTCCTTTCTTACAGAAACCCCCTGTTATCACTACTATTGTTCTTCTGTCCGAAGTCCTTAGTTTAAGCTATTTTCCATGTTAGTAAGGCCAAGGTGAATGAGGGGGGTGAATAGTAATTTACTGAGTGGGGTCATTACTAATTGCTCTGCTGTTTGTTTTACTAAATAGGGGATATCAACACAAAAATTGAAGCTAAAGCTAAACCAGTGTACCAGAGCAGTGAGGGAGAGTAACTTGGCTCATGATTGCTTTGGAGATGATAAAAGAGTGTTAAGCAGGGAGGAGATGTCGTGTCTTGGTGTCACGACGTTAAAATTTGATTTGGATAAATAAATAGAACATTTTTCTTTAAAAGGAAAAGCTCAAGTACAGTACTATTTTCATAAGAAAAAATGCAAGATTTTAAAATTTTGAAAAGCAATTAAGACAATGCATTCATAGCAAGAAACAAGTTGAAGGCGACATTCTAAGAACTCTTATATGTTACACCACTAACACGCTAGTCATTATCATGTTATCTTCTTGGTTTATCATCAGTGGCATAACTTTTTAGATCTAGGTGTATGAGCATGTGTGTGTGTAGGTGGGAGGGGGCGAATTCCTTTGTTGCCGGTAGTGAAAGGCATTAAAAATTCTTCCTTTTAGTGTTTCGTATATAAAGTTGTTATCAAATCTGTCCCAGCAAAAATAATACTCGCCCACCCTGATTTCAAAGTCAAGCGACGTCCCTGGGTCTGAAGACCGGCTAAAAACTCTTACATCACGATAGTATATATTCCAAGCTTCATTACCAAATTATTTATTTACACATCTCCACAACGTAATTGTAGAGATGAAAAAAAAATAAACAAAGAAATATATACACAGTCGAATCACATTATTGTGACCACCTCCTACTTTTGATGTCAACAGCACGTAGCCAAAGAAAGAAGGCATGTGTCTTGAGCTGGCTTGGAGGGTATATAAGGTGTGCTGTAGACATTCTGAAAGCATATCACTCGTTGCTGTCATGGATAAAAGGAGCAATTTATCAGATTTGCAAAAAGAGATGATCATCGGCTTTCAGGCCAAGGATTGCATTATTTCTGAAACAGAGCAGTTTGTTGGTAGTTCGCGTGCTACTGTGGTTAAAGTGTATCGTGATTTGTGAAATGGCACCATTGCGAATAAGTGATGTGGAAACTGCGAAGCATCACGTGCCATTCATGTGAGAGGTGAACGTTAGCTTCGAAAGCGCGTGAGCGCCGATCGACACGCTAAAGTGGAGCAACTCATTGGCCGAATGAACCAGGGGGCTAGCGGAAATGTGTCTAAAACGACAGCTCAGCGAACACTTCTGCGTATGGGGGCTCCGATGCAGGCGGATGGTTAATGCACCTATGCTAACGAAGGTGCATCGGCAGAAAAGGCTTACATTTGCACGGAAGTATCCTAATTGGACCTCCACTGATTGGCAAAGGATTGTCTTCTCCGATGAGTCACGTTTTCTGCTTCACCGAAAGGATGGACGCTGGCGTATAAGGCGAGAAACATTGGAAAACTAACACTCTTCAACCATTGCTGGATTAACACAAGCTAGTGGGGGCAGCGTTATGGTCTGGGGAACGTTTTTGTGGCATTCTCTGGTTCTACTCATACCTGTGGAAGGCACTACGGACGGAATTTATTATGAATCCATCCTTGCAGACCACGTACACCCATACATGCAGATTGTCTTCCCTGGGACGGATGGGATCTTCCAGCACGACAACGCGACGTGTCACATAGCTAGAAATGTCCGAGAATGGTTGGAAGAGCACGATGAAGTCTTCAAAGTACTTCCCTGGCCCCCCTAATTCCCCAGACTTAAACCCAACTGAGCATCTGTGGGACCACCTCGATCGTGTTGTTCGCTCATGGATACTCCACCACGCACCCTCCAGCAACTGTCAGATGCACTGCAGTCAGTATAGCTCCACATAACTGTGAACACCTTCTATCACCTTATTGAGTCACGCCCAGCCCGCCTAGCTGCTGTCCGCTGCTCTGTATATTAGCTGGTGGTCACAATAATGTAACTCGACCGTGTAGATAGCAAAGAGAAAATAAAAATATAAAATGCATGGGAAATGAAAGGAAACGTAACAACAGTCAGATCAAACTGAGTTTATCCTAACATACAAATTAAAAAATATTCTATTCACTGAAAAAGAAGCTGTCATAGCCTTTTCTTCCCGACATGTATAGGTTGCCAGGGTTCTAATACAAGGAATGGCTCAAACGGCAGCTTTTATTTGTCCCCGGAAGTTGCGGCTGGTGACGTCGTTGGGATGCATCACTGAATCACTTTTGCTTTGCTCTGTGCGGGTGACTCTGATGATAAATACAACTACTGAGCTGCCGAATATGAAACAAAATGGTGAAATGAATTAAAGAAACAAAAGGATTGAAGCAGAATGTATGTCATTTGATTGTTTCACCCTTTTATATACACTGCCTGACAGAGAAAATGCCGCACCACGAAGACGTGAACGTAGCGCCATGCAAGTTGCAGGGTGAGTGCACACGTACAAGTTATGCAAATGATTGCATTTGCAGGAAAATCGCACGAACAGTGCCCGAAATATAAGCGGACAACCAGCCTGTGAGGCCATCAGCCGAGTCGTCGTCACGGCAGCGAGAAGTGGGTAGTTCTACTGTAACCAAGTCTATAGAACGGACAAGAGGTGCCAATACCGTTAAGACGCTGTCGTACGCGATTTCGTCAAACGGATGAGTTCACGAGAGGTATTATCGTAGGCCATATTACGGCCGGGTTGCCCTTGCATCGTATTGCGGAAGAAGCGTAACGTGATGCCACAACCGTCGCTCGCATTTGGGGACAGTGGTACCAGAAAGGATCTGTGCAACATCGTAGGGAGACCGGAGCACGGATACGGACGTCCGAGCTCACCGATCGTCGCATCCAACGTCATGCCGTGGCGGACCCACAGGCCGCAACGGGTGACATTTTGCGGAATGTACGTGGAGGCATGGATTATCCGATACCGACGCGGACAGTGTCGCACCGATTGGCTGCATCTGGTTTGCTGTTCAGCTGTTCGTTTCGAAGGCTATCCTTAACAGTGAGCCATCGTCGTCACCGCTTGGCGTGGTGTCTCCCCAGAGCTATGTGGGATGCCAAATGGAACGGTGTGGTGTTCAGCGACGAATCGCGGTTCTGTCTCACCACGGATGATCGCCGTGTGAGAGACTGGAGCCAACGGGCAGATTCCTCCGCCATTGTGGAGGGCCACACGGCCTGGCAACGTGGAATAATGGCGTGGGTAGCTATCAGCGCCAAGAGCCTCTCATCGCTGGTACGCATTACGGTCACATTGACGGCACGCCGCTATGTTGACGAGGTGCTACGGCTCGTGGCCCTACCGAATCTGCAGGGCATTCCAAACGCATTTTTTCAACAGTATAATGTCCAGCTGCATACCGCTCGGATCAGCCTTAACGCTTTACACGGTGTGCGGATGCTTCCGTGGCCAGCGCTATCCCCCGACATCTCGCCCATCAAGCATCTGTGGGACGCTATTGGACGTCATTCGAGTATTCACCAACCCCCGCAAAATGATGATGAACTGTGGACTCGGATCAACAACACATGGTTCACGATATTCCAGACCTCTATTCGGGCTCTCGATGCCACGTCGGATTCAACGCTGTATCCCCCAAAATGAGGGCCACACTCCTTATTGATCATCCTGTATATTCGGCCACTGGAGCTTAGGATGTACGTGAAAATTAAATCATTTTGTTCAGGACTTACTTGGCTATTTTTTACGAGCATTCCTTCATGGTGTGGCATTTTCTCTGTGAGGCAGTGTATATGTGTACGAGGATGATAACAAAAGTTCTGCACACGTTAATCTAAACCGGAAGCGGATTATGTACTCGGACAAATGATTGTGTCATGTCAAGGTCAGATTCTCAGCAACGCAGTATTGTCAGAACGACGCGCTATCGTTTGTTGTGTGGACGTGGGAGGGCTTGGAAATGGAAGCATGCAGCTCCTCAGGTCCAGTCACAGCGTTAGACCGGCGCTCGTATGTAAAAATGGAAACTATGCTGGGAAAAAACTCCAACACAGAACCACACTGTCTTAGAAGGAGTTTGTGGGAAAGAAACTCTTGATCAAAGCACAATATCCCGCTGAGCATCGCGCTTTCGGGAGGGCCAAAGCAGCATTGAAGATGATCAGCGCTCAGGCCGACCTCAAACGGCGACATACAAAACATCTGTCACCATTGTTTCAATGCTTCTCGAAGAGAATCGCAGTTTGACAGTCGAAGAGATTGCTCATCGGGCAAATATGTCCACCATGTCTGTTCACAGGATTTTGACCGACTCACTGGGAAAAATAAGAAACGTCGCGCTCTGGGTGCCACATCTACTCACTCCCGAGCAGAAGGCAGCCAGGGTGAGCATCGCACAGGATCACCTCCACAGGTTCGAAAGGGAGGGTGACACCTTCCTGAACTGAATTGTCGCAATTGATGAGACTTGGACACGTGATTTTGAGCCGGAACTGAAGTCACAATCAGCGGAATAGAGGCATCCCAGTTCCCCACGCCCCTCAAAGTGTCGTCGCCAATAATCCAAAGTGAAGCAAATGATGATTTTTTCGTACGATGCCCAGGGTGTTTTGGTCTCTGATCGAGTGCCGGTATGACAAAATGTCGACGCACAATACTATTGTGACTTTCTGAGGACAAAGTTGAGACCGAAAATTCGTCAAAATCGCCCCAACTTGATGAAAGCGGGAAAGATCTTGCTGGATGACAACGCATCGTGTCATAACGCAACGTCGGTACAGAGACTTTTGTCGGAATATGATTGGGAAACTTTATCCCACCCACCATACAGCCCTGATCTCAGTCCACCCGACTTTGATCTTTTCCCAAAGTTAAAAAATCGGCTCCGTGGCATCTGCTACCAATTGCTGGACGAACTGTCATTGGACGTGACCCGAGTAATACAACAGCTGAAGAAAGATGGCGTACTAAGGGGCATCCAGGACCTACCTCACCGCTGGTAAGCTGTCATTAGCAGCTGTGGGGAGTACATTGAACGGCAATAAGGTAAGTTTTCTCCGTTACTTCACAAGTGTGAAGTAACGGAAGAGGACACCCGTATAATTTCCACCAAACGCGAAAGTAACGCGTGTTTATTAATAACAAGTTCTCGCACTTAGCAACGGAATTCCAATTTTATTTCTACAAAACTCGTAAGATTTTCTGGATTACGCTCGTATTACAATGCATCTTGCCTTAAGGTGTCCATTTAATTCGACTTTTACCCTCTACAAGCGAGTTTACCTGTGTTTTTGTAAGTATGTTTTGAAAGCATTTGTCATTTTTTATCAATTTTTGATTTTTCTTCTTCTTATTTTTTTTTTACCTTAATTTTCAGTTCTCTGATTTGTTTCAATAAAAGCTGGTGCGAACGATTCCATGTCCTGGCTTTGAGAGAAAAGTTCTTTAAAATATCATTTTTTCCAGTTTGCAGAACGATAAGCTATTTTTCCATTATTGACAATTTGTCATTTAGAAAATTTACTCTTTTTTTTTTTTTGAGCATATCATATTTCACACATAAAACTGTCTCCTCATCTGATGTTGAATAGCGGCCACATTTTCTTCAAAATGACTAGGGGGGCGGGGGGGCTTAAGTCCATCCAAAGCATCATGCAGTATTTCTCTCTTTCTTTGTCTTTCACCTCTTACAGCACACAGTTTCAAAGTTTGGTCTCGGTAAACTGACTGTTGGTATAACCGGCGGTTTTGATATCTTTTTCATTGGTAAACCAAGCAGGCGATTTTTCATATCATCTTTGTATGCATAATTTAAAAAATGCTCACTGCAAATCCTAGCATTTTTCTTATTTAAAGAATCCTCTCTACAATCGAGTCTTTTGTAACTACTGGGTCGTTTCGAGGGAAACAGTGAAAAATTTTGTTTCGCCCTTTCATATTCCTGCTGGTATTTCGGCATGTAGTAACAGCGCAGGAACCAATGTACAAAAACGATGTACTGGAGAAATTAAATAAAAATATTCGATGTCAGAAATACAACCAAACAAACAGCAGATAACTAATGCAAATGCAACAAACGCGGGTTAACAACATCCACTGAGGGCTTTACATGGCGCACTGGTAAATGACATGCATCCCCGTCACGTCCCTCAGCAGCGTATAGCTAGGACAACTTCAAGGACCAAAAGCACACACACACAAAAAAGAAGCGCCAGCTCTTGTTACTAAGCCCTGTAGGTTGCAGCCATACAAGACTACAGCCGGAGGCGAGCATAAAACAAGAAATTAGTAAGTGGCGAAAAAAAGGCCGATGCAAAATGTAATTCAGTTTTCTGTTTCTTGTACATTTGTTTTGAAACACAATATATATATGAATTGTGTGTGTGTGTTTCTTTCTCTCTGTATACCAGAGTTGGAAACGGGTCAAAAATTTTGGAACCGGACGTCACATGATTGGACCCGACCCTGACCTGACCCGGAAAATCTGCTTTCAACTACAAATTCGAAACTCGATTTATAATTTTAAATAATCATGTATAATTATAATACATAATCATATAGAATATAAGCAGGGCGTTCAAAAAGTTTCTCCGCAGTGGGTCATTGTCATCATCATTGTCAACCATTATCAATCCACTGCTGGACGAAGGTCTCCCCAAGTTTCTTCCACAACGGTCTGTCTTGTGCCAGTCTCCTCCATGTTACTCCCGCATACTTTCGAATTTCATCCATCCATCTCCCATGTGGTCTTCTTCTGGGTATTTTCCTGTCCCTTGGAATCCAATCTAAAATGTTGGCTGTCCGTCGATGGTCTGTCCTTCTGGCAGTATGTCCAGCCCATTGCCGTTTCAGGGATTTAACTCTGATCATGATGTCTTCCACTCCTGTCATTTTTCGGATCCATGAGTTCCTCTTCTTATCTCTCCTGGTTACACCAAGCATGCACCTCTCCATGCTACTTTGAGTTGTCTGCAGCCTTTGTATGTCTCTTTTAGTTAAGGTCCACGCCTCTGCACCATACGTAAGCACTGGAAGGATGCATTGATCAAACACTTTTCTTTTAAGATATAATGGCATATTGCTCTTGAAAATTATGCGGTTTCTTCCAAAAGCTCTCCAGGCAAGTTTTATACTACGATTAATTTCTTCATAAATGTGACCCTCACTTGATATCTGCTGTCCAAGATAAACGTGCATGTCTATTATCTCCAGCTTTTCTCAATCAATCGATAAATCTTCATTTCATTAAAAGCATTGAACATCAATTTTGTCTTCTGAAAGTTCATTTTTAATCCCACTTCTTTACTCTTGTCAGCAAGTTCCTGGATCATACTCTGCAGCTCTGATGGGGTAGTTGCAAAAATGACTACGTCATCAGCAAAACGAAGGTGGGTTAGATAATCTCCATTAATCTTTATCCCTTTGTTTTCCCAGTTCAGTGACTGAGAGACATTTTCCAATGTGGCGTTAAAGAGCTTCGGAGATATGGTGTCACCTTGTCTCACTCCTTTTCCAATTTTTATGTGTGTTGTATTTTCAAACAGCCGAATCTTTGCACTTGCATTTTCATAGATGTTATTAATAATATTAATGTATGCATCTTCAGTACCGCAGGACTTCAAAGCCATTGTAACTGCTGATGGTTTCACCGAATCAAAGGCCTTTTCAAAATCGATAAAAGCCATGCACAATGGAAGTTCATATTTCCTCGCTCTTTCAATCAGTTCTCTAAGTACGTGGATATGATCTATTGTGCTGTAGCCACTCCTGAATCCAGCTTGTTCTCTCGGCTGAGCCATTTCCAGTGTTACCTTCAAGCGGTGTGAAAGAACTTTAGTGAAGATTTTATAAACCACTGATAAGAGGCTGATAGGTCTGTAGTTCCCGAAATCCTAAATGTCACCTTTTTTATGTAGCAGGATCATTGTAGCGTTGTTCCAATCCTCAGGAATCTTCCCTTCATTTAGGTATCGAGTGAAAATTTGGGCGAGTACTGTTTCGATTTCTCCAGTTGCTTCTTGTATAATGTCTACAGTAATTCCATCTTCTCCTGGAGCTTTTCCCCGCTTCATGTTCTTGATTGCATGTGCAACTTCTGCTAGGAGGACTGGAAGAACTCTAGTACTGGTACCTTTCATGATGTCTGGAGTACATGTATCATCCTTTTCATATAATTTGGGGTAGAAATCTTTCACTCTTGTCAAAATTTCGCCTCTATTTCTTGTTACAGAACCATCTTCTTTTCTCAGTGTCATAATCTGTTTTCTTCCCTTACTGAGATGTCCCTTTGCTATCTTTAGGCTTTGGCTGTTTTCAATTGCTTTCCTCATTAGTTCACTGTTGAATTTCCTTACGTCTTCAGTGATACTTTTTCGTACTATCTTGCATAGCTCTATATATTCCACTTTGGAAGTCACATCTTCTTTAGTTGTCCTCATCTCTCTTCTTTTTTCATTAACATTTTGGTTTTTCCTGATAATGTGTTTACATGCAACTTGTTCTTAGACCTGGCTAATTTTGTTGCTGTTTCCATAAGAGCTTTGGTTACTTTTCTGTTAACTTCAGAAATATCCACTTCTTCCAATGTTAGACCCTCTAAAGCAGAGAACCTGTTCTTCAGTTCCAACTTGAAGGTATTATGGTGTTTTTTAAGGTTGGTTATGTCCATACATTTTGTTTGTCTTATGAGCTTGCCACGTTCAAGTTTAGTGTTGAGGTGCATCTTACATCTCACCAATCTATGGTCACTACCTGTGTTGAACTTGTTTAGCACACTGTAGTCTTCTATGACGAATTTTTTGTTACACATAATAAAATCAATTTCCCTTGTCGTCCCATTTGGATGTCTCCATGTCCATTTTCTGTGTGGCTTTTTCTTGAAAAAGGAGTTCAAGATGAAAAACCCTTCTGCCTCTGCAAACTCTACGAGAGTATTTCCACGCTGGTTTCTGTTGCCGTGACCGAATTTACCTACTGAAGTTTCATTCCGTTGCCGTTGCCCTATTTTTGCATTGAAATCTCCCATAATTATCTTCAAGTGCTGCTTGCCTTTATTATTTAGATGGCGAATTTCCTCATAAAATTCTTCAATTTCTTCTTCAGGATGACTTGTGGTGGGCGCATAAGTTTGAATAATCTGAGGGTATCGTAGGCTATATACAAATGATATGAAAGTATTACGGAAACGTAAAAAAATTATTCACTGACAGAAAGTTTTGAAACTATTACCACGCCCTCAACTGTAGAAGTGAACCACTGTGTCGGCAATTTGCCACAATGGAATATTTATTAATTTTAAACACTTCCGCAAATTACATGCTAACAAAAAATAAAAAAAAACGCCTAGGGAATTAACAAGTTTGAGGTCGGATTTCCTATCCCTTATACAGGGCCGGTGCTAGGGTGTTTGGCGCTCTAGGCAAACCCAAACACTCTTTGTGTCGCTAAACATATTGCATTTATTCAACAATTATTTCAAGAAACGAAAATACAGTAAACAGGAAGACACTAATGGAAACTACATCCCTTTACTTACTGGTCCAAGGTAAATTAAAATTTCATTATGCGTGCTTTTCGCAAAATTACCAACAAGTCTTTAAATCTATGTCACGGGCAATTTCTTGTTCTATTGATAGCATAGATAACCCAACAAGACTATATACCCCGGATTCTCCGAAAAGAAAACAAAAAAAAAAAAAGAAGAAGAAAAGAAAAGAAAGAAAGTTCCAGCCGAATGAATATAGTAGTATAGGCCTCTCTTACCCTTCCCATATTCTCATTAGAAAACAGTCTGAGTGTGACAGTTACTAGTCGTTAGGAAAGCCGCTCCAGGTGGCACAGTAGTCTAAGCACTGGCTTCTGACCATTCTTCCGAGATGGGTCCGGGTTCGAATCCCGATGAGGAATGGATGTTGGGTTTGTCTTACGGCACTGGCTCTCGACCTTCCCTGGAACCAGTAGCCCAAAATAAAATAGGGACAGGAGACTGCTTATAGCCCATAGAATTTATCACTGTGTTTGTTAAACCCACAAAAACTCTTTAGATGCTGAGCCATGCCATTATGATAGAAGAGAACAGTCTCGATATTTCTACTGAAAGCCGGATAATACAGAATCTACTGCAGTCCTCATGGCCTGTTTAGAGAAGTTTGATACAGAATCTACTGCGCCTGTGGGCTGGTTTAGAGAAGTTTATCGACAGACTTCCCTAAACCAGGGTCGTCCACTTTCGCATCGGCGCGGCGTCGACTTTACAGCAAACTGACTCAACGAGTCTATAAGCGAAGTTCTCAGTTTTTCATTTACTCAAGAAATGTAAAAATTCACAAGTTATATAGAACATCGAAAAGGCAACGGAAAGTAAAGCTGTCTTTGTTTTTTATTGTTTTCCTTATTTATTAACTCATTTTATTTTATCAACTCTAAATCTTGGCGCCCCCAAATTTTGGCGCCCTAGGCAGCCACCTAGTTCGCCTAGTGGTTAAACAGGCCCTGCCCTTATAGGAATTCCGTGCTCAAAGTTGCGGACAAATTTCGATTGTGTTTCACCTAAATCGTAGCGGGGATTTCGCCTAAACTTAGGTGCCGCAAAAGTTAAGTTCAGGTCAGCAGACACAATGTAATAGAACACTCATACATATTATGCGCAATATAAAACTGAAAACTGAAGATATAGAAGTTACGACAAATGATGAAGTAAAATAAGATGTTTATTCTGGATAAACGCTGCTTAAAACTAGTACATGTTTTCGGTGGAAGTGATCAATTTATTTAAGTCATTTTCTAAAGAGTTGTTACTTTTAAAGTTACTATTAGCCTGACTTCTAGCAAACGTTCCGTTAAATTTTTATCATGGTGCACGTATTGAGAAATTTCCCATTTAAGATGGGAAGGAATATGTTACCTCGCATAGAACATGCAGTACAGGTAAATGACAGTGAAAATTCATCTTACCAAATATTTCTTCGGTGGACGTCGTCTCGGTTGTTTCACCAGTGATGTCGTCTTCTCAGCACTTGATTCTTCACAACCTTTTTTCACTAACTCTAAACCGCACTCATCAACCGTCTACTTCTCAAACATACTGTACTTGTCTCTCCCAGCATCCTATAGCTCTCTCCGGATAGGAGTCTGAAAACTATCTTTTCTATCTCTTCCTTCTTTCTTACTTCTCAGTTTCGCTTCTACAAAGGGAAGGGGGTTAAATTTGTGAACGTTACCGATAATTTTGATTGGAATTTACATTGTTGCATGTTTCCCAGGCCCGCAATTCGCTAGCAAACTTTCTGTGGCATTCCGAAGGGGTACAATGGGGTCGCCATTAGCTTACCTGGTCTGTCACTGTACGTAACTCTTCTTGTTGCGGAATTTTGGGAATTCAAACGGCCTGTCACTCGTGAACAATAGAAAGGAGGCCCACCCATTCGTTGGCTTGAATCGTGGATGTACTCTGGGTAAAACGGGAAGAATGTGCTTCCGCTTAGGGAAAGTGGCCTTACATTGTTATAACGCTGTTTTGTGAAAGAGTGGATAGATCTTCTTTCTCAACCCTTCCCTATCCAAGGAATTTTTAGGCGATGGACAACTTTTTGTTTTTCTCACGTACAGGGTTTTTAGTGTTTTTGTTGTTGTGTCCCTTGAGCTAAAGAAATAAAGGGATGTTATATGTGGATATCAGCTGCGAAGGAAATCCCACCTTAACGAGTGACAAACTGGAGCTTGTGGGGCGGGGGTTAGCGAGAAAATGTGTTCCAATATTTCCACGCCGTGCCTAATGCTAATAATAAAAACAATTGATAGTGCTTAAATGTAGTCTTTCCTATCAATTAATATGAGAATGGAAAGCAGATGATTTAAATTAAATTATGAATTCTATGTAATTGGGTTCTTTGAGAAAACCAGGAATTGGGGACATTAAATATTTAAATTGCCGGTTATTGAGAAATCGTGATGAATATTTAAATTACTTGTTAATAGGAAATCGTGAGATTTCGCTGTAGCAAAACTGTCATCTTTCACATAACCTAACAGTTTTACATATGTTATCAAACATATTTGCAGAGTCAAAAAGTCCCTCCGCAGTAATGTTAGGGCTGTCCCACTTAATATTGATGCTGTTACAGTCAGAATTTTTGAATTAAGTAACTTGTCGTATGTTTAATTTCAGTTTTTGCTGTTTTATTGATAACATATTAAGTTTCAGAATATGTGAAAATTGGGTTTGCTGTGAAACATATTCTGGTTTCTTAATGAGACGGAACAACTTGCAGCTTTCACTCTTCTCCTTTTTGTTTTCAACGTGCAGCTCACCTAGATCTACAGAGTTGTCCAAAATAATGGAAACACCTTGAAACAGTAGGTGTTACGCACCTAATATGGTGTGGGAGCACCCTTGGCATTTAAAACTGCTTGAATCCTCCTTGAAATTGACGCATACAAGTCGTGGATGGTGGTAAGTGGTATGTTGTACCATTCTTCTTGCAGAAACTGCTCCAATTCCTTGAGAAACGCCGGTGGAGGATAACGGAATCGTACTCTGTTTTTCAACACAGACCAGAGGGGCTCAATGATGTTTAAGTCCGGTGATTGTGCAGGCCAGGGAAGGTGTGCAACTTCATACTCATGCTCCTCAAACCATGATTGAACAGTTCGACTTCTGTGAATCGGGGCATTATCATCTTGAAAGGCGCAATCCCAGGACGGAAACAATGTCTGCGCCATTGAATGCACATGGTCGGCCAAAGTGTGACATTGCCACCGCTAGTGATCCGTCCGTGTAAGGTGATAATGGGACCCGCTGCAAACCACGAGATCATGGCCCAAACCATTACGGAACCGCCCCATGCTTCACTGTAGGAAGGAGACAGTCTGGGTTGTAGGCTTCTGCGGGGGTTCTCCACACGTAAACCCGTCCTGTGGTGGGGAATAGTGAGAAACTTGATTCATCGGAAAACAAGACATGTCTTCATTGATCCGCAGTCCACATTTTATGTTCCTGGCACCACTGTAGTCTCCGTTTCATATTCACCTGTGACACCAGGGGTTTTGCAATTGCAGCTGTGCCGTAAATATTGTGCTTATGCAATTCCCTTCGCACGGTATGGGTCTGCACTGGGTTTTGGACATGTGCATTAAGCTCAGCAGTCACTTTCGTCGCCGTGGTCTTCCTCCTTGCGGTCACAATCTTCTTTAATGTCCTCCTGTCTCTCGCAGTGAGTTTGGTTTTCCTTCCACAGTTGTGTCTCGCAGATGATGTTGTGCCGTGAACATTGTATGCTGTCATGACCTTCAACACGGTACCTTTCGATACCCTCAATACCTGTGCCTCTGTGGTTACCGACGCACCAACCAGACGGGTCCCTATAATCTGCCCTCTTTCGAACTCTGACAGGTCACTCATTGTGCCTTCATCTGGAACGAAATTATAGACACTGATTACCAATGCAATCACACAGACCCTTGAGACTATATACAACACTTTTTTACAAAAAAAAACTGTATCTACATGTTCTTTTTACTCAAAAAGCAGCACACACCAAAGTCACTGTTTTCAGCAAGGTGTTCCCATTATTTTCGACAACCCCTGTATTTGTTAACTTCGACGCCTTTTCCAACCTCTTTAACATTAAACTCATCCATTTTAACAAATAAGGCATTAATTCCGACAAGACATGCAATGGAACGGAATGTTAGCACGTCAAACGAAAGCCTCTTAATGTTCAATGCAAAAGATGCGATGTGAAAAGTAACTCTTAATGTTCAATATGACACGCGGAGTATAAGAGAATGAATCATCAGAAATGAGGTGACAGGCGTTTGCCAGTATCTTGCTCCGGACAATCGCACTATCAAAAGCGCAAAGAAAGTGACGTTTTACGATATGTTTGTCGGTCAGTGGAAATCTTCGTTGCTTTAAGAAAGAGACGGCAATATTTTTGTATCACAAATCATTTTTCACTCAGCTGGCACCAGTATCGAGCACAAAATTCTACGGTACGCATTTTTCTTCGAAATATTTTTTTCTTTTAAAAAATAAAACGGAGATAAAACCTGTACCGAAATCAGATCAGGAACACCTTGACCCGACCCGTTTGACTTGCAAGAAATTGTCGACCCGCTGACCTGTTTCCATCTCTGCTGTATACACTGATGTAGCAAATTATTAGGAGCACCCAATAGCAATAAGATACGTGTCATCCTCATTCGCGTACGTAACTACGACTTTGAGATATCTTCATGAACAGCTCATCGCAAAAGATTTAGATGTGTACGAAGCATAGAGAGTGGTAATACCAGAATGGCTCATGATTTAAGTGACTTTGAAAGAGATATGATAGTCGGCGAAAGGATGGAGCCCGATGCATATCGGAAACGGCAAACCTTCTCGGTTATGCAAAAACAATAGTATCGAGGGTACACAATGAGTGGTGCACAAACAACAAAACATGCTCCAAGGGGTCTTTCTCTGGGCAGAGACGACTGGTCGGTGTTCGATGGCAATGGTGGCTGAAGAAGATTGTACGAAGTAACAGACGAGCTCCATTGTGCTAAGTAACTACGCAGTACAACAGCGATATCGAGACAACAATTTCAGCATCCACAGCCTGCCGCATATTGGCACGAATGGGCTACTACAGCAGATGTCCCCTTCGCGTACTACTCGTTGTCCAAAATGAAGGGGTGCATGTGGTCAGCGAGGATGGACAGGTAACTATTGGTGTTCAGGGACCCATCCAGTGGTACCAGCAGTCCCATGTCATACCAGGAAAACATCCCCCAGACTTGCACACTAAAGATGAGCTCGGGCCCGGGCTCGGAATTACACGTTTTGAATTTCATTACTGTAATTAATTCAACACGTGTAATTCCGAGCCCGGTTGAATTACACGTGTTGAATTTCATTGTGGATTTGTTACCATGGTGGAAGGATTTTCAATTTCCCAAGTTAGCTGCCATTGCAAGACAAATTTTGCTTAGCAAGACTTGCTTTATGCATTGTCCAAAGCTATGGCCTAAGCAAGGATTAGTTTAAAGAGGTCTGGTATCGAAAAACTGGGAAAAAATCACATTCCCATTTTTTGTATTTTATTAAAAATCAAGAATCTTATCTTTAAAAGAATGTAATAATTTCTAAAATTGTGCAGTTAGAAGTATTGTTATTTATTTTTCAAAATTTCCTCACTCCCGCGATTTTTGGGGTGACTTTGGTTTTTAGTGCAGCAGGTCGAGTTTTAGAGAAAAGAAGATCAAGTTGAAGCGCTGAGGAATTAGAAGCAATTCTGTCTCTCTCTCTTTTTTCATGATGAACTTGATCTGGAAACTGCACACACATGTAATAATATTGTGATTATTATACTATTAAGCGCAAAGCTTTGTTAATGTTACAAAATGCAGAATAATCTGGTCTGAAATGCTTTTACGTTCTTTTTTTTTTTTTTTTTTTTTTTTTGTAATTTTGGAAATTTCCCTACATACTTTTTTTTATATTCTACTACATCACTCTAAACTACTTTTACCAATTAGCATATATGTAAAATATATTGCAAAGATTAGTTTTCTAGAGTCAAAATTTCAAACACTTGCAACTGTCTGTACGGCGTTGTACGTTTTATAATGCAATAAAAGTAAATTTAGAAATCAAAAAGAAATAACGAATGGAATTTTTTGTTTCTAAACGCTTTTCTTTCCTTCAGCTTTTACCAAAATTACTGATTCCCCTCATACGGTCGAAAGGCACGTTGATTATTTATTTATTTTCAAATCTACATTTTAGAACATTTGGCTTTATATGCGCAGTATTTCTAAAAACACATTAATATTTTGAAGTGGATTAACTGAACTAAACTTTTTAAACTAATGATTTTTAAACTAATCCTTGCTTGGGCCATATCTTTCGCCAGTGTATAATGCATAAATGCAAGCCTTGATAAGCAATTTTTTCCAAAAATCCGGGCCTGGGCGGGCCCGGCTCAGCAAACACATGTAATCAAAGAAAGCGGGACGGGCATGGGCTCTAGGCCTTTGGACCCGGGCTCCTAAAATTTAGCCCGAACTCATCTCTATTGCACACTGTCACCGCCGCCGTCCTGTACTTGACCAACAAGTGGGTCTAAATCTTGGTTCTCGTGTGTCTGGCACGGTATCCGTCACTTATGTGGAGTAGAAACCTCGACTCGTTGGAGAAGGCAACCTTTTCCCATCCTTCCACTATCCAATGACGGCAGTCTCATGCGAACTGCAAGGGTCGTTGTCGAATGGACCTGTGTTTACATGAATGCGTTGACGCAGCGTCGCCTTCGCGAACCCATGCGTAACAGGGTTCGCTCACATGTTACTGGGAACATCTACTTGGGTGCCCCAGCATTGATTTGCGTGGCCAATTCCTGCACTGTTGCGCGTCGATTACCCTTTACCAGTCGACGGAGACGATGTTCTCCTCTGGGGTCGATGGCCTTTGGGGCTCCACAGTTATGACGTCATGAGGTACTCGGTGTGCCAGCTGTCCATTCTTGGTACACCCTTACTACAGCACCTCGCGAACAGCCCACGCAGTCTGCTGTTTCTGAGACGCTTCCACCCTTGGCGCGGTAGCCGATGATCGTTCCTTTTTGAACGTCCGTCAAATTACTACCTCTGCCCATTGTACTCACGTAACGCACTATGGCTCATCTGTCCTGGTTGGTTGCGTATATCTCCGTGTGGTCGACCTTGTCACATGCACTCTGTGACGCGCCTGCGCGCCTGGGTGGGTACACTGTGATTCCGGGGGTGGTCATATTATTCTCATACGACTGCGTATTTTGGAAATGAAAGACATAATAATTCAAAAATCAATACTAGGGGAAGATTTGACACTACGAAAAAAAAAAAAAAAACGGCAATTTTATGGTGGCGGACTGGCGTTCCAATACGGCTCTGGAAATTGATTTTAAGCGGCCCACTTTTGGGGGAAATTATCAAGGTACCCCCTCCCCCTCCCCTCCAAAACGTTATGTCAACATCATACTTTGCTGTGTAAACATCCCTTCCACGCAAGTGTACGATTCATTGAGCTCCCCCCTTCCCCTTTATATTGTTGAATGTTATTAAATGAAGTAAATTACTTCTCTTGCTGAGAAGCAACAACAGTCGCTCTCTGAAGGAGATTGTAGAAGACTTTATACTATTCTTATTTATTTCATTGGTGTATCTGAATTAAGAATTTGTAAGTTTCTTCGGTTTTAGTGAAAACGGAAAACCAAATGCACGAAAAATTCATTTCTATTTCAAGACTTACCTATCACTAATAAAATAATTACAAAGAAATCTCTTGACAAAACAGAAAATGTCCAGAACTTCAGTGCAAATCTATAAAGTGAGAGAATTTAAAGAATGCGTTGAATTACTTTCAAATAGAAAACGTGTGTGTGTGTGTGTGTGTGTGTGTGTGTGTGGCTGAAGCAGACTTTCCAGAACTGCAGTTCAAGACTTCGTGTAACTGAAAGGCCCAAAAAGTAGCAAATCAGACACAGATCGATCTCATACAAAAACGAATGTTACATATAAAAAGCAGCAACCTAAAAATTTTACCGTAGGTGAACCCCAATGAATTAACGCACACAATCAATTTCGAATTTCTATCCCAGATTATTAATAGCATATTTGATTAGACTGTATTCATTATTCAACTGCAAATGGCAAAAGCTGATTGAGGCAGAGGATATCAGTCCACAAGGATGGGGCATAAATTAGGAATTCGAGAACGGGGAAGAGGTTTACCAGAATAGGATTTGGCTCAAAGGAACATTTGCTAGGTACGGTTCGTTTTTTTCGAAGCCTCAAAGTAGTAGACAAACTTTGTCGTTTCAGCATTACCTAAGTGCAAGTTTATGTTTAATTGAGTTAACAGAAGTCCTACCGGGCCAGAACATGGCGGTCTACCGGGAATTCCCCGGTATCCCGGTGGCCTAGTCCGCGCCTGATTTTATGTGTGATTGTCAAATGAACCGTACTCAAAGATATGAGATATTATTTAATCGATTAAGTTTTAGTATATCTTCTTATATATTGCGTAGTTACATATAGTTGGATTTTTAGCATAAAGAACTGCCAGATCTGTCTTTAACACAAACAGTTGGTAGGGTAAGTGGGTGCTGTTGAGAAAGATCATAAGCATTGTTCAATGTGCTGGTCGCTCCGATGGACTAAAAGCCGAATCCGTAAAGCATTGTTCTCAACGGCAGGAAGTTAATTTGCAATGATATTACTCACATGCTGTACGATTCTAACCTTCAGATGTACCAAGTGAGTAGCATTGCCACGATATACCAAGTGTTCTAGGCGATTTCACAGTCAAAAGCAGGAGTTAATGTCTGATGAACGAGGTGGCCACGTACTCTCGGGAATGAGCGACTGATCACCCTGTCCTCCGTGAAACTTTGTCACAGCAATTGCTATGCAGACAGCCCCATGCGAGAGGTTGCTCTATCTTGCAGAAAAATGGTTTCGTGAAGACATCCTTTTTGCATCAGTTACGAATGACAAACATGTCCCGTTACCGCCATGTGGTTACAATGCAGAAACCACCACCGGCTTGCACAGTGCCTTGTTGACAGCCTGGGTCCATGGCCTCATGGGGTCTGTGCCACACCCGAACCCTACCATCAGCTCGTAACAACTGGTTGCGTGACAAATCGGACCATGCCACATGTTGCTAATCCTCCAGGGTCAAATTGCTGTGTTCACGAGCCCAGGTGAGGCACTGTGTCTGATGTTGTTGTGTTAACAAAGACACTCTGGGAGGGTCTTCTACTCCCATACCCCAAGGACGCTAAATTACGCTGATTGACCTGATGGTATATGTTACCTCCTGCATTGAATGTGAATGTTATTTGAGCCAGTGTCGCTAGTCTGTTAGCATGGACAATCCTGGTCAGATGCAGCTGGTCATGGTCATTCAGCACCTGTGGTCGGCCACTGCACTGTCCACGGTGGGTGGTAATTCCTTCCACGAGGTATTCACGGTACACACGTGACACTGTGAATCGAGGAATGGTGAATGTTTGCACAACTTTGGGAATTGAATGTCTCATCCATCTGGCTCCTACTACCATGCCTTGTTCAAACTCAGATAATTCACGTCGGCTTGCCGTAATCTTACTGGCGGTTGTTCAACCTGATTCACGAGATTACAACTCGCAACTGATAAAAATCGTGGCGTTCGTGGAAGCCTTTATGCGACGGCAGCGCTAGTTAAAAATTTGCATAGTGCTATCCCATGACATTTGGCACTTCAGTGTAAGCGTACGCTGCTCGACATAACCTAGAGTTATCTCTATGCCGTAGGCACAATCAAAATGTTACTGTTTGTACAGCCTTTCGTAAAGGCTTCGTTCGGAGTTCGTACTTTGGGTACCACATCAAACAGACAGAATGCAGCTGGAAGTCACAGTACTGACCGAATAGCCCACAGAGAACTTTCAACAATGTGAATGGCATTCTCATCTTATCTACCGAACTAAAGAAAACCGACATCCTTATCCACCGAATTAAAGAAAAATCGTGGGCCCTATTGTTATCGACAAAGGCCACGGTTCTTCTTTAGTTGAATGAAATATAGAACCCCTCCTTCGTTTCTGAATGTGAGTAACTAGCATCTTCTGAATGCGAGTAACTCTGAGCATTTTCGCTTAGGAGATGGACGAAATTCGAATTTTAAGTGTACCAAATAACATGATAATTAACACAGCAATCAGACATCGCCGAATTGACTGTAATTACTGTTTCACACGTTAATTAAATCACATCAGAAAACTTGAAAATTTCATCGCCGTGGAGCGGGAATGAAATTTTCAAGTTTTCGATGAAATTTTCAAGTTTTCGTTGGCGATGAAATTTTCAAGTTTTCTAATGTGATTTAATTCACGTGTGAAACAGTAATTACAGTCAATTCAGCGATGTCTGATTGTTGTGTTAATTTTCATGACGTATTTACCGCATATTATGAGAAGAATATATCTTCAACTCTGAATACCAAATGACTGCTGAAAAAGTTTCAATTCCAATTTCAATCAGATTGTAAGCAGTGGTTTTTGCGCCCTCTCTTGAGCTGAGCCCGTCTGTCCCTCCATAGTTACGCCTCTGGATAGGTGTACTCCCTCTTCTTGGTCTGGTATCAGGTAATCTGTATCCTCAAATCGAAGAGGCCTCCCGGTGGCTGAGTGGTCTGAGGCGCTGGCTTCTGACCATTCATCTAAGGTGGGTCTGGGTTCGAGTCTCGGATGAAGCATATGGTGCGTTTGTCTGATGGCGTTGTCTCCCTTCCATCCCTGGAATTAGTGGCCCCAAATTAGGGACGGGTGACTGTTAATAGCCATTTGGTTTGCTCGCGTTGGTCATTAAACCCTGAATTAAAAATAAATCGACGAGCCGTTCTTCGAAGAGTACTTGGTGTGAGCGCACCACTTTGCAATGTGTTGAAACGTCTGTATTCGCAAAGCTGTGTAGAGCGTTTTCACCATTGCGGTATAGGAGAAAGTACAGGGTATGCCGGGGTTGCCTATACACACCCTAATATTTCAATAAACAAGTAAATTTCATTATTGTTCTTATGGTCGTGTGTGTGTGTTATATTTTTTCTCACTTTCATTGTACCAGTTTTTTGTTTTTATCCAGCCCTTCACCACCACAATGAGCCCCGCTTATTAGGTCTAACGCCCGCCACCGTTTCGCTAATGCGATGATATAAATGATGAAATGTAAGATATTTCAATTCCATCTGCGAAGAAAAGTTTCTTTCCCGGCTTTGCGGTGGCCAGGGGAGATGGTGGAAGTCGCTGTCATGCTCGCTGAAGCATTCCTGAACACATCTTACGCGTAGAATTATTGTCAATGAAACAGCCGTCATCTGCTGGATAAAAAAATCAACATTGCAAAATGGACTTGATCAGCAACAACGTTCAGGTATCAATGAAGGAATTCCGGGATTACACCATTGTACAATACAAATTTGGAAGATGTGAATCCGTTTATTGTAAATATGCCATGGATGTTGAGTCAGACAATATCCGAAAACTTGAACATTTCGTCGTCCTGGAGCGGGAATCAAACCCGCGTCTCCAGGACAGCGCCCGAGTATGCTAACCGCTACACCACCCAGAACGACCAAGTTTTCGGGTGTTATCCGACTTAACATCCGTGTCATACAGCTGTATTTACAACAATAAACGGGTTCACATCTTCCAAATTTGTATTGTACAATGGTGTAATTCCGTATTTCATTCATTGATATTCTGCGCCTCTGGGTAATCACGGGAATGAATTCTAAACCTCCAGATTCGCTATATACATGTGCATGAATGCCGGTTGCTTCGACTAGCGAATCCTGTGATGGTTATATTCAAGTTAATCGGAAACTTGAAATTTAGTCGTTCTGGGTGGTGTAGTGGTTAGCATACTTGAGTGCTATCCGGGAGACGCGGATTCGTTTCCCGCTCCAGGACGACGAACTTTTCAAGTTTTCGGATATTATCTGACTTACCATCCATGTATATTTACACTGATAAACGGATTCACATCTTCCAAATGCTCAGGTAATCCTTGGAGGACATCCGACTTTCCAGCAATATGAGAGAACCTGTTCCGTATCAACAGAACGTGCCCCACATCATGACACCACCTCCACAAGCTTGAGTTGTGTTCACAAGACAAACTGGGTCTATTGCTTCGTGGGGCTCCCGCCAAACTCTTTGCCTACCGTCGGTACAGAACAAAGTGTACTGCGACTCGACGAATCAATCTTCTATTGTCCAGTCACGGTGTTCCTGACACCATTGTGGACAAACTTTCCTGTTCAATCAGTGGTTTCCGTATAGGTATGCGACTGCCAATACCTTTACGACCCGTATCTCAGTGCGCAAAGTTCACTGAGATACGGGTCGGGAACAGTCTTCATTGGATGTTTCGATCAATTGCTGCGCACATGAAATCCTTTTTCTCCGTACAAGCCTTCGCAGACGACAGCGATCTCGTTTCTGACACATTGTCGTCGTGCCAGAGTTACGTCTCTTAGACAAGCAATGTGTGTTATCTTTCCACTGATTAAACATCTAGGATATCTCGCTTTTTGAGAAACCATTCAGCTCTGTTGTTTTAAAATCGTCGCTCCAGGCATAAGGACACCCACAGCACGCCCTTTTTCGAACCACCAAAGATCCTTTGTTTATCCCATTGTGGTCGGCACTACTGACAAGCAGCAGTGTTAAATAAATTGCCTAGATCACGTTGTGACGCATGTGACCACGTATTCTGCATATACGCTGCGTAAGTGACTTTTACGTACATCTGCATAAAGGTTTCTAATTCAATGGCTGGTGTGTGTATAGCAAAAGCATTGCACTGCCAATCATGATAATGAATCTAATCCATAAAAAGAAAACGTGCTTGTTTTGTGATTTTTTGGGAGAAAAACCGTCTGAAGTCTAAGAACTAGTGAAAAGCTATTTCCAATTTTTCTTACGGGAATTAATGATCCCACTGGCGACGACCTTGAGTTCAGCTGAGTAACCCGAACGGCGTTAGTTTCGAACGAAAAGAAGCACGTTCAACCTTCTACATTTCAAAGAAAAGTTTGCATAACATATCCCTGCAAAAACCACATTTTTTTGTGTTTTTACTTAGCAAGAGGGAGATGCACACATGACGCAGAAACGGCATTTGTTTTTTTAAAGACAATGTTAATGTCTTTTAGTGAAATACCTGAGTTTTTGACCTTTGGTTCAAGGCTATATTTCCACTTGAAAATAGATATACAATAAATAATGAGATTACGGTTCATCTCGAAAATTCTCATTATGCCATATGAGAGTAAATCTAAAAATCATTTGCCACACATTTTTTTATATTCTTACGTATTGCACTGGCACTGATACTTCAAGGTGTTCAAATGAAATATCAACCTTTGCTTCGTTTTTATATTCTTTCCCAAGGAGATGGCTTGTATTACGTCGTTCTAAATATGATACCTCTTTTGTCTGTGTCGTCGGCAGAGGAAAAAAATGTGGCGGAATTTAACCCTTTGACAGTATATAACCAAGAAAAATGACTAATAAATAAATATAAGCCATCTTTATTTAAAGATATATGAAATAAAACTGACAAATAACTTTAGAGTATTTATGATGAAATGTTTCCGAGCTCTACACTTTCGATGATGTTTACAAACGGAAAATGTGTATTTGTGAATAATACGTTTGCGGTCAAAGTAATGGTAATATCATGCTTTTAATCAGGCACAAATGATTTTTTTTTTTTTAATTTTCTAGGAATAACTGCGGCCACTATTTCTCCACGAGAATTGTCCGGAGTGCTTTCCAGTAAGTAGTTGCATTTCACAGATCCTATTTCTATCCCAGGGATATCGAGAATTGCAAAGGAACTTACTTTCTACTATAATGATATCTAAAATCGCGCTTCAACGAGTTTTCCACTCAGAGCTCCAGAGGGAGTGGCGGCTTGCCCGTGGGGAAATGTTGGGGCATGTGCCCCCACAAATCAAAGGCTGTGTGGGCATTGACCCCACGGGTTCCATTGGCCATGGAATCTTTGTAAACATCAGGCTATTTGTTTTCTGTTTTTTTTTCTGTGTCATGTGCTAGTACCTAATGAACATGTGGAACATGTTCCATAACACCCAATGGAACATGGAGCATGTTTTAGGAATCCAACTTGTTTTCTGCGTAGACATACTCAGCTGTGAACCCAAAATTTAAAGTACAGATGTTCTCTCTCTCCCACGGGTCACCGGGTCTCATCTACCAGCAGTGGCGCCCATGTGACTACTTTTAGGGGGCTAAGAAAAATCCTTACCTCCTTCAAGGCTGTCAAACATTTTAGTAAATGTAGAAAATACTAAAATACAACAAAAATAATTGATACAATCAATCATTAATATCTTATTATTTTTAAAAATGCTTTAAAAAAAGGTTTCGTCTATTTTAGTGTTTTAAATTTGTCAAAAATTTGGCTATACCAACGGCTGGGGGGGGGTCGAGCCCTCCTGCCCCCTTCCCTTATGGGCGCCCTTGTCTACCAGTGTTTCCTTATCTATTCCCATGCTCTCAAGGGAAACACGTCATAAATTCCCTCATGAAAAAAATTATGTTGTATCCTGGATGAAGTAGAATTGTTGGAATATGTATCCTGAAACGAATTCAGTTGTGACCAAATTTTAGCAATTTAATGGTAAATTTTAAAAATCCTTTCGTGGTTGATTCTAGCATCAAACCATGCTCAAAACGGGGTGACGTGCCAGATTATTAATTTCATTTAAAATATTTCATTTTAACACAAACAGAATCGAGGCTACTGAAGACTCCAGTTCCAACTAAATCACTATGAAGATCATTCCGAAAGTTAAAATGCGCACATGCAACATAGCAATTTCCCTACACAAATAATTTTTATATTTATTGGTTACTGATCGTCTACTGCGCAATAGTACCGGTATCACCTCCTTGAGTAGAGGCCTTTTCTAAGTCTACCCATTATTTTGACCCATGAGTTAGTACTGGTAAACTGTTGTTTCTTTTAAGATACATGTGTGTGGGACACAGATGTCGCAATATCTCTGTCGGAGTAGCACTTTGTGCTCTGGGTCAGTTCGTGGGTAAGTGTATGGGTATGATGGACTTTCACAATGGGTATTAGTGCTTCCAAAATCACAAAACGAGAAGAGTAGGGCGTACCAATGACTCTGGAGTCCCAAATCCAGCAACCTACGTCTAACTGCAGTTAACCTCAACTTAATTAATTTATAATAGCTTGCCCGGTCAGGACACACTATTCTCATAGAAGTACGAGGGCCATAACGAAAGTTCTGCACACGTTAATCTAAAACGGAAGCGGATGGTGCAATCGTGGAAATTTTTGCGTCATGTCAAGGTCAGACTCTCAGCAACTCAGTGGTGCCAAAACGACGCGCAATCACTCACTGTGTGGACATGGGAGGGTTTGGAAATTGAAGCGTGCAGCTCCTCAGGTCGAGTCACAGCGTTAGACCAGAGCTCGTACGTGAAAATAGAAATTTTGTGGTGAAAAACTCCGACACCGATCCACACTGCCTTGCAAGAAGTTTGTGGGGGAAAGAACTGTTGATTGAAGCACAATTTCGCTCTCAGCACAAAGTTGAGACCAAAAATTCGTCAAAATCGCCCCAACTTGTTGGAAGCGGGGGCGATCTTGCTGCATGACAACGCATCGTGTCATGGTGCAGCCTCGGTACGGGAACTTTTGTCGAAATATTGCTAGAAAACTTTATCCCACCCACCATACAGCCCTGATCTCAGATCACCCGACTCTGATCTTTTCCCAAAGTAAAAAAATCGGCTTCGTGGCATCCGCTACGAATCGCTGGAGTAACTGTGATTGGACGTGACCCGAGTAATACGAGAGCTGAACAAATATGGCCTACTACGGGGCATCCAGGACCTACCTCACCGCTGGCAAACTGTCATTTGCAGCGGAAGGAAGCACATTGAACGGCACATTTCTCAAAAATGGACAGTGTGCAGGACTTTTAAAAATGACACCCGTACAAAGAACTTTACTATTTCATTTCGGAGCCAACAAACAACCTGAATAGAAGGAAAAGTTTTTCCGTTTTTTTTTTTTTTTATGGAAAAAACCTTTCAGATACAAAAGAAAGCTGAAGTGAAATTAACGATTTTATTAAAAAGTACCAAAATAATTATTCGTTCGTTCCAAAAAATTCAGTGAAAAACAATATGAGAAAGTGGGCCATTTCTCGAAATTCCCTGTGCCTACCCTTCTATTCTCATAGAAGTCCGCCCCTACCCTTCATAGTTCATACCTTTCATGCGCATCTGGAAAACCATACGTCCAGCACATAAGAAGAAAACAAAGCTGGGGGGGGGCAATAATATACACTCATCGTCAAAAAAATAATTCCACCCAAAAAGAAGCAACCGACAGGAATGAAACTTGGTGGGTAGGTTTGACATCGTGAGACATGCAAATGATTCAAGTATCACGCTCGGCCGCGCATGTTACGCAAGCAAGGAGAGGGCGTAGCGCTGTGCCTGACTGTTTATATAAGGTTGTCCCGTTGCGCGTGCTTGCCCTTCTGACTCGTGCTGTTGTGTTGGTTGCATCCTTTGCAAGTGAAGTATGCCTCGGAGAAAAGCTCGGAAGCAATTCGACCAGTTGGAGGAGTTCGAGAGGGGTCGCATCGTCGGGCTCCGGGAATCGAGATGGTCTTATCGCCGTATTGCGCACCATATCGGTTGTGCGGATATCATCTTTGCACGCTGTTAGCGACAGTGCATAGAACAAGGCAAGCAGTAGCGATAGGAAGGGTCTGGGAGACCTAGACGACGAACCACTGAAAGAGAGAACTGACGGGTTGTCCGATATGCGGGGAGTGACCCAACAGCCACGACTGCGAACATTCAGCGAGCAGTGTGCCCTCCATGCATCGTCCGATTAGTGCCAGCACCATTGGCAGACGGCTGCAAGACGTAGGACTACAGGTACGCAGACCATTACGACGACTGCCCTTAACACCATTGCATCTTCGCCAAAAACTGCAATGGTGCCGTGCCAGACTGTCAAGGAGCCACTCAAAATGGCAGCGGGTGATCTTCAGTGACGAGTTCCGCTTTTGTCTTGGAGGAGACGATCACCGAATTCGTGTGTATTGGCACCGTGGTCAGCGCCTAGATGAACGGTTTGTTGTCGAGCGTCACATGTCCAGAAGACCGGCGTCATGGTGTGGGGTGCGATTGCATATGATGCCAGATCACCTTTGGTATTCATTACAGGCACTTTGAAGCCCAATGTTACGTTAATGAGATCCTTCGACCAGTGTCCTTACCTTTTCTGAACGCTCACTCCTGTGCGATTTTCCAATAGGACAGCGCTCGTCCGCATACTGCTGCTGTCTCGAAAGCTTGCCTTTAAGGCACTGACACTCTGCCATGGCCTATCACCGATTGAAAATGTGTGGGATGCTATTGGACGCGCTATCCACACTCCACCCCTCCGCACAATCTGCAGGGACTGCATGAGAAGATTCAAGCTGCATGTGATGTCCTATCGCAGGACACTATTAGGAACCTGTACAACTCCATGCCGAGACGTCTGGCATTCTTGGCAGCCCGACGTCATACTGAGAGATACTACTTATTGGCGTGTAGCTCAAAAAATATTGCCCATATCAATCTTAATGTTTAATCATTTATTGTTCCTGGTAACCTTCACCTTCCTCCCGAATAGCATTGCAATCCGACACGTCCTTCTGGGTGCAACTATTTATTTGACGATGAGTGTATGTAGTCGCATCAGGCAAGGACTGACTTAGACAATCCGGGGCCTTGGGGAAGAGGCTTTCAGATGCTATCTGACATCCCATGTTACGTGCATGCAAGCAAGGGCGGATTGGCCCACTGGGACATAACCCGGTGGATCACTCGAGAAAGTAGCTCAATTTCTCATAATTTCTTTCATTTGTCTTTTTTTAGAACGAACGAATAATTAATTTGGTACTTATGAATAATAATCGTTAATTTCATTTGAGCTTTGTGTCTGCAAAATTATTTCTGCCAAATGGATTTTTTCCGTCTGCCAAATGGATTTTTCAATTTCCCTATGTTAAAATAGGGTGTTCACGAAAATCGTGCTTTTTTTTTTAGAAAGTAAATTTTACAAAGGAAAATAATTATTTTCTGGTACAAGCAAAGGCGTAGCCAGGGAGGAGTTTTTAAGGGTTTAAATCCTCCGCGAAATGTTTGAAATGTCTCAAAAATAAAATAACTGTGTTATGAATTTTATAGATTTTGGTAACTAGTATAGCATATATGTGAGTATTTTAAAATTAGGGAGTATTAAATAGAAAAATATCGTGCGCAAATAAAATATGACAGAAAGAAAACTCAATGAATGCATAACGTACGGTGAAAATTAATTTACAAATTCAGACCCCCAAAAATTCTTTCTAGCTAGGCTCTGGGTACAATACTCCGTTTGGGTCGGAGTATAATGCTACGTTCCATCATGATTAGCTATTTAAAATTCTTTCACCGTTAAATTATTGTTGAAATTTGTTCGCGACTGAATTCGTTTAAGCTACGGAGAGACGGATAACAGGATCGACGATTAAAAATCTCTATTCGCACAAAAAATAACTGTTTGCAGCAAGGGCGGCGTCTTCACCAAATTATTGGGGGAGGGGGGGCATGCGTGAAGAGTTCAGACTTGGAAGGGCAAGCTTCTTCCACCGTCAGGGGTAAAATTAAAAAAACAAAGGGGGGGGAGGCAAAAGATCAACTACGAGATTTGTCGTATATCTTAAAAGGCAATTGCGGTTGCTCATCAGCAAATGAAAAAGGAAACAGAAATATTATTTCGCTGAATATTAATATTTTAAAAATAAAATTCAGCATGCAATTTTTAAAAAATATCTAGAGAGATTTTATTTCCAAACGTTTATAAGAAAAATTATAAAACATCTGGGTTACTTAAACAAAGAACAAGAAGCGAAAGATATAAATAGATAAATAAAAGCGCTAGAAATTATACGTTTCTGTATTTTTATTTATTTTATTTTGAATAATTGTTTTAAACATTTACCACACATCACGAGAGCATATCAAAAACAATACGAGGCTGTAAATCCAGTTTCTTATCAAATGAGCAATGCTGAATTTGGGAAAAAAAATTCCTTATTTTGTTAATTACTATTTTTTTTTTTTTTTTTTTTTTGAAATAAGACGCTTTGGAGCTTGGTTAAACAGCGTAAAAAATATCGGGTGAGCCTTGGCCCTTTCTCTATTAAAATCATTGGAGAGGCAAGATGAATCTTGCCTGCCCTTAGTCGGCGCCTATGGTTTTCAGATAAATATTTAATTACAGAAAACATTGTGATACAAAAAGACACTGGAAGTACTAAAACACAACTTTATGATTTGTATGTGCTGCTATCTACCGGACATCATAGTGACGATAAATGACATCAGATATGCAATGCCATCTGTTGTTGAAGACTTAAAATACAAAAAAGTACGAACCAGAACAATTCAAAAGTTGGCATTTTCTTTCTCTGCGCTGCTCCATTTTGACCTTGTCAGCGCCGCAGGCGTAATGAAGCGTTATATCGTTGAAAACGACA
Source organism: Macrothele yani (assembly GCA_039090855.1). Classification (NCBI taxonomy): domain Eukaryota; kingdom Metazoa; phylum Arthropoda; class Arachnida; order Araneae; family Macrothelidae; genus Macrothele; species Macrothele yani. The sequence continues at coordinate 109,966,370 of CM077007.1, forward strand.
GAGCACAGAATTGTTCACAATTCGTCATTTTTGGTAGAACACGTTTCAGTAGCTAGAGGCCGAAGGTATCTGTTTCTATTTATGGATGTTTTACCGATTGTGTAGAAATCCGGTCGATATTTACACTCACGTCCAAAAGTTAAGCATAATCAACATACCTGTAAATATTTCAAAAGACAATCGTTTGAAAGGCACGAAACTGGGTATGCTTGTGTAATAACATATTGCACACAAAACAAGTTATGAAACAAAGTTTATTGCATTACTTGTGTAAATTTACGGAAATCAATAACATAGTGATTTTCGTTTTGGGTACATGAAATTGAGAAAAGGCTGGTGCACGATGATTAATAAGGGATGTGGTGACCCTTTACAGCCTCGCATCGACTTCTCATGCTGCTTATCAGGTCGTCCAAGAGCTCTGTGAGCAACAAGTCCCACTCCTGACGACTAGCAGTTCGGAGCTCCGGAATGGTTCTTGGTGGAGGCTGACGGGATGCAATTCACCTCCCTAGTGCACCCCATGCATTCTCGATTGGTTTCATATCAGAAGACGTTGCTGGCCACTGCATGTGCTGGATACCTTCACTTTGGAGAAAGTCATCCACCAGTTGAATTCTGTGTGTGTGTGGGGGGTGCATTATCGTCCATGAACACCAGCTCTGGACCCAGGGCACCTCTGAAAAGTCTCACATGAGGTTCCATTATCTCGTCTCTGTACTTTCGAGCATTAACTGTACCTCTGTCGAAGATGTGGAGCTCTGTGAGCCCATTCAACATGATGCCAGCCCATGCCATGAGTCCACTGCCAGCAAACTGGTCCCTTGCCATGATGTTATTGGGATTGTAACGGATTCCCCATTCTCTTCAGAGAGTGGTTCGACGAGAATCAGTCTGTAAACCGAATCTGGACTCATTAGTGAGAAGCAAATTGCTCCACTGATTCAGTGTCCAGTTTCGATGTTTCTGACTCCAGTTTAAACGGGCCCTCCTGTTCGCAGGAGTGAGCGAGACCAGTGCCCCATCATCAATTTACGGGGCCCGGGGAAAAGCAACTGAGCGGGGCCCCCTTCACTCTTGAATGTCAATGTGCCCTCTCTATGAAAACAAAATTAGTTTGTGCAATCAAAACAAATGAAAAAAGTATATAACGGTAGTTTCCGCTTTACTGTAGTTTATGAAGAGCATGAAAGGAGTAAAAGCATTAAGATACATATTTTTGCACAATTATAATCACGCAGCAAAAAATCTAGAAAAACCATTGGATGACGAATGCTTTTTTAAGTTTTACACATACTTTTCTCCTAAAATTTCTGTTCCAGATACGAAGTTTTATAATTTTACAGGCTTAGCCGCTGATTAATATGCAGTAAACTAAATTTAATCGATAAGAGTGCATGGTGTTGGCTGTTCCCTCTTAAGCCCCAAGTCTGAGCATCGGGACACGATTTGAGGGGGCTACAAAACCAAAACAAAGAAGGAATTTTTCAAATCGGACTACTAGAAGTAGAGATATTGACAAAAACAAGATATACATCTACACCCCCTGGCGTAGAAACCATGTATTATGTCAGGAATAAAATGTTCCTAAAAGGTTTGTCGACATGAGTAGTATCGGTCAGCAAACGACTTTTTTTGCAATCGAGATTTTAAAAGCTCATATTTTACTGCAAATACATCAGAAACGGAAATTAAGACTTACGCCACCTGGTGGCCAAACCATTTTTTACAAAAATTAATACGCCCCCTAGCGGCGAAATGGTACATCTTAAAAATTAGAAATTACGTGCAAAGGATTTCCTATCAGGAGCTGTGCCCGGTGCAGAAAGAATTTTTCAAATCGGAGTTTTAGAAGCAGAGAAATAGAGGGAAACGCAATTTACATCTACGCCCCCTAGCGGAAAGTCTATGAATTACTTGAAAATTTTGAAATTATATGAAAAGCATGTCACACTGAAAACACTATCCAACAAAGAAGGAATTTTTCAAATCGGACTCTTAGAAGTAGAGATATTGACAAAAAATAAGACATACATCTAAGCCCCCTTGGCGGAGAAACTGTGGAATATTTTAAGAAGAAAATATTCCGAAAAGGTTTATCGATGTGAGTAGCATCAGTCCACGAAATAATTTTTTCAATCGATATTTTAGAAGCTGAGATTTTATGGCAAATACATCAGAAGCAAAAATTAATTCTTACGCCCCCTGGTGGCCAAAGTATTCTTTACCAAAAATTTGAAATTATATGCAAAATATTTTCCAAGAGGTGTATCCGCTGAAGAATTTTTTTTTCAAATCGGAGTTTTAGATGAAGAGTTATCGGAGAAAATGTAATTTACTTTTACGACCCCTAGCGGAAATTCTATGCGTAATTTGAAAAAGTAACTATATCTAAAATATTCTTCGACATAAATGGAATCGAAAGATCAAAGATTTTTTTCAATCGGATGTTTAAAAGAAAATATGCGGAATAAAACGTATTTTTGAATTCGACATCATCTGCATTTACGCCTTCTAGCGGCGAAAGGTACATCGTAGAAAGAAAAGGAAATAAAGGATCATCATTTGCATATTTCAAGCTTCTCAATGCAAAAATAATTTTTTAAATCGGACTAATAGTTGCAGAGATATCGTGGGAAGAGACGGACGGACCGACAGACCGGTAACATAAGCACGATCTTTTTTAACAAAAGACGTGCTAAAAATATAAAATTAATGCTTATCGGTAAAAGATTAGTTTAGAAAAACCTTTCGTAGCAAAAAAAAAAAAAAAAAAAAAAAGCAAAGAAAAGGTTTCTAAGTAATAAAGACACCTATTTCTAGTTGATTTTTGCACAAGAGAAATTTCAGTTGCTCACAACTTCACAAGCTATAGAATTTAAAGAGAAAATTGATAAAAATTAAAAACGAATAGCTATTTATTTGCTCCTTCCAAAACTTTTTAAGAATCATTTAAAAATGTCTACAGAAAAAAACATCCGCACAAAAATAAACCTCGGAAGGAACGCACAAATCTGGAAAATATGCAAAAATGCCCATGGCAATTCTACATAAATAATATTGCGTAGCTTTGATTGTCGTCCTAATTTGCTGGGTGCAATGTAACTTTAGTTTTGGGGATGTAAATCACTTACAGTTTCTATTGATTCCCTTTGCATGCCTTCTAAATTACTGTACTTATTAATAAAATATAGCAAAGGAAAAAGATGGACTTGCGATGAACTACTCTCGGTGGAAAAGCATGTACTACTCTCACACTCGCACAAAGATTTCCCTCTAGTACTATTTTCCAAAACCAAGGATACATTTAGCAGAAACCTCCTCACGACACATCTTTGAAAATAATTAACTACCAGGAAGTTTTTTAATAGCTACTTAGCATTTCATGGTCGCTTGCCCAGGGACGAACAGTGTTTTATTATTCAGCGTAATTACGACTCCACCCTCGCTTCTCTCTCTTTATTTAATAATGTTCTTCCAAATTTTGTTTTTTCTTAAAAAATAAAGGCATTTCTCTCTTCTCTGGCCCTTGACACCAAGTCCTGTGTCCGTGTGGTAGAAAATTATTGGCACTCCTACTGATTTACATCGGGAAGTTGAGTTATCGATCATTCGCCCTCCTGAGGCATCTCAATTTTGCTTTTTTTTTAAAAATAAACGTGCAATACACGAATGAATAAAGTATTTATATAATGAAATATAAAGGTCGTTTTCACAAACTACCGATCAGAGAATTTTCAGCAACGTATATTTTCCAGCAGGGCTTGCTTGCTTTGCAGGAGGCTGAGCCCCCTGTAGACCCTGTGCTAGCTACGGCCCTGCACTACGTAAATTGCGATCTGCTGATGTTCTCCAGGGTTTCGCCATTTCTGCATTTTTTACACATTCTCACAGGTGGAAGGGGTAATAATCCCTAAGAAAACTGCACTTGGCTACTGGCTGTTTCCAACGTTCAATCTTCATGGATTTGTACAGTTGAAAATTTAGTTTAAACTTTTTCAGTTTCATCCACATTTTTTGTTCAGAATTTAACTGTCACTTAACCTGCCTTGCTGAACCACGGGCCCCCTGTAAGCCGTGGCCCCGGGAATCTGTCCCTCCCCCTGGTTGGGGACTGAGCGGGACATAGACTACTGGAGGTCCGGCATAATTGCCCTGAGCCTCCTGTAAACAGTTTGTTTTGAAACTCTTAGTCCTGAGGCGGTCGCAAGGTCTGTAGAGAGTTAGTTACCTGGCTGACATCGTCCTAGAACGTCGTGCAGTTATTGCAAGATACAGGTCTTGCTGAGGAGTTGTGACTCTTGGACGACCTTGCAGTTGTTGGCGTCTAACTTCTCCTGTGTCTTGAAACCTTCTCAAAATCCTGGAGATGACACTTTGTGGCACATTGAGTGGTCTGGAGACCGCAGTCTGTGACTGTGCTGATTGGACCCTTCCGATTATTCTACCCTGCAAAAAATGGTTACCATGGCGTCTTAGTTCCTTATTACGTTCCTGATCACCAATGACAACAACTCTTCTCACGGTCATTGCAAGAAAATGGAATAAGACACTCAGGCTAAGGGGTATAAGCTGATTTTATGGAGCTGCGAGATAATTGCATATCGAACATCAGCGGACGTTATTTGACCTTGCACTACGATTGGTCTAAGTGTGTGTGACTAATCCACATACCAACGTCCGTTGTTCTATCGAATTAAACTCTCTATTTTGTATGTTTTACCAACTATTCTTAACTTTTGGACACCAGTGTATATATTTTTTCTAAATCAGTTTAACATACTATTGCACATTTTAAATAACGCGCAGATTTTCTCTATGAGGCGTAAAGACATTCTTTTTGCTGAATTTTTCTTCTAAAAAATCTGATTTGAAAATTATTTATTTGGTGTCATCTTTCTTGTTTTTGTGTGTCGAAGAAGACAAGACGTGTAGAAGAAAAAATTGCAATACAAACACAGAGCTGCAACCAGAGAAAATACAAACGTCGTTGATGTCTTATACGAAAGGTCTTATGCGAGTCTTTGATGTTTAAAGTTAAAAATTCTTAAAATCGGCGTTACTGTAGCCTTAAAAATAGCCAATTTTGACTTTTTTTCAGAAATGAATTACTCAGTTGAAGTCACATAAGCCCGATTGCTGTTGATTTTGTCACTAACAAGTACATAAAATTCTAAGCTTCCAAATTCACTGAGTTATGATCCTCTAAAGTTTGGGCTCAGATCTTCTGAAATTTCGATTTAAATCCCAAACTTCCCATCAACATTATTGCATTACTTTGCAACTGCATAGCCTTTCAAATTATATAAGTGAAAAAGAAACACGCCATAATGCACACATGGTTTTTGCTGACCAAGTAGAAAAGCTTTCTAGTTGGGAAAGTATCCTGAAAAAAATCAATTCCGTTGAAATTGCATTTGTAAACACTATGTTTCTATAGCAATAAAGAAATTTGAGTATTTGTAAGCTGATAGGACGGCGGAGCTATTCCACGTCACGCGTTCAAAGTATACGTCATGTTTTCCATGTCGTTTTAACACCTGCTTAAAAACACGGAAAGAAAACGTGACGTCATAGCCGTTCAGTTCCTCGGTTTGTGATCATAATAAACAACTTTCTGAAAACAAATACACTCTTAGACAAAAAATCGATGCACTCGATAAAGTCATTTGCGATCAGTTAAAGCAGGAATGCAAATACCCCTTGGCCAGGCATCCAAATTGCTGAAGTTTCACCGCCAATGAACGTCTACGTCTTCCTAAAGTGCATTTGAATCTCGCAAACATGACCTTGATAAGGGTTGTCAGACCCTCACTGTGAACATGCTGGCTATGGTATAGGATGCGTTCAGTTCAGTTACCACTAATCTTGCCTTGACGATGCTCTAGAAGTCCTTACAAATAATTGAACGTATTTAAAAGATGCCGCATCGTGTGACTGCGGGAAGCACGCTAAGCGTGTCGAAGAATCGCTCACCATCTGATCCCCAGTGATACAGAAGTGAGACGGTGTTGGCAGTAGCAGGTGCATGAGGGCAAGCATGCACGCACAGAAGGTTCTGGTTGGCCCACGCGGACTACCGGATGAGAGGATCACCTCATAGTCTGAAAGCCCGGACATTCCAATGCTTCTTCTGTCCACCATCCAGCAAGATGTGGCGGCCTCTATGCAGAATCCTGTAACATCACGCTCCATTGCAAGACGATTTGCACTGGCAGAACTCCTTTCTCGACACCCCATATGACGTCTGCCATTAACCACCTTACGTTGGCGACTTCGTGTGGAGTGGTGTCATTCCCGGTAATTATGGTCAATCCTCAACTGCTGTCACATCGATTTTAGTGGCAAATTCCATTTCTGCCTTGGAACGGTTGACTACCGCATTCGCATTAGGGAGAGGATTGGGCAGCACTCCCATCCAGATTCAGTTGCGGAGCAGCACACCGCCACCAATAGTGGTATTCTAGTGTGGTGGGTCATCTGCTATAACAGCCAGGCATCCCTAGTTCAGATAACATGGACAGCACAGCGATAGATGCAAGAGATCCTGAGACCCGTCGTCTTACCTTTTATGTCCCGTCTACCAGGGGCTACTTAGCAGCAGCATAATACGCTGCCATACGTGACTCGCCTCTTACGAAAGTGCCTCTTTAGTGTTGCAACTCTTCCTCGGCCAGCCAAGTCTCCTAATCTTTCCCCTGTTGTGCATGTCTAGGACATGCTCGTATGTCAGCTGCGATCATCATGGGACATCGGGAATCTTGTGTCGCAGTTACAGGACTCTCGGCACAATCTGTCGCAGGTTCTCAAAGTTGTTTTGACTTCATTGCACTCTGTATATCGACGTGCATCGCAGCCAGATATGGCTTTACGCGGTACTAATCTGTAACAAATATGCTATGATTTTTCTGAAACAGAGTCCTATTGTTACGCGTTCCAACCGTAAGTTGAAGAAGCGTATAAGCTCCAGCTTTGTCCGTCTGTCTGTCTGTATGTCTGTCCGCACGATAACTCGGGTAAAAATGGTTCGATTTCGATGAAATTTTAGTATGTAGTAGGGCACAACCTGGGGACTAACCCTATTGAAAATGGGTGAAATGGAGTCAAAAGTCAGGACATAGGAGCGGGATCCATTCCAGTGTCCTTATGCGTCATAACTTACGTAAAAATGATTCGATTGCGACAAAATTTTACCATATTGTTCCGGAGGTACACTAAACCAATTCTGTTGAATATCATTGAAATGGGGTCAATGGTCAGGGCACAAGAGCGAGATTTATTCCACAGCCATTATCCTCATAACTTGATTAAAAATGCTTCTATTGCAACAAAACTTTAGTATGTTGTTCCGGAGATATACTGAACCAATTCTGTTTAATATTATCGAAATGGGGTTAAAGGTCAAGTCACAGGAGCGAGATGTTTTTTTTTTTTTTTTAGCACGATGTACCTTCTGCTTTGGACATGAAGCTATTGGAGCAATCTACTTCTGCTGCTACTCAATCTCGGGATATTCCAGAGCTTGATTCTACTTCTGGTTCCTCTGCTACCGAAGCCCTTGATGATGATGCTGTTTCTGATGCCCCTGGACCTGCGTTCTCTCCACACAACCCAGTTACCTCATCGATCGTTGATCTATTAGTATCCCTAATTTTGAATCTCTTGCTGATTATTACTTATTGCCTGCACGTCCATCTCGCGAGGATGTTGGGATTCTCCCATTAGTCGAACTTGCTATTGGTCCTGCGGGCTTACCTGCTGCCCCTGTTCCGTCAGCTCTCCCACCACATGCAGCAGGGACTGCTTCGTCAGATTTTATCCTTCTTCTCTGTGCTGTCTTCCGCATTTGCTGGAGAGACATCTACGTCTCCGTAGCGTATTTTGATTACCTTGATAACCGTACAGACGGACCTCTATAAATATCGTTATCTGCAGACGCATCAACGCTCCTGGCTTCCACGTCCATAACTTCTGGAGTTATCATTTAGGTAGACAGATGAAGTTTTTTACTACTATTGTAGTAATGTGTACTATCTCGATGAGGACGATGTGAAACTTTTTGCTTATTCTGTTGTCGACTCCCTTCGAGATTCTGTGTTTTCTCGTAAGAATTATTGGAACTTTCTGTATACTTTTCGAAAGCTTCGATCTACATTGTTTTTCTTGCACGCCTATTATTGGTGAGAATCACGATTGTTGGTATTGTGCTTGGTTTCCTGTTTTGCGAAGGACGATTCCTCGGCTAATAGACTCTTTATCTTTTTTGCTGTGTTGCTCCCAACGTAGTTTTCACTACATGCTTGTAATTTATTACCTGCATTAGTTTTCTTTGTAATGTTTTTGATATATATTTTAGATGCTGCTGTTTGTTACTATTCTTTATGGTCTAGTGTCTGGCGCTGTTTGGCCAAATATGGCTCTTGCGCCGTTAAAATCCACCAACCAATCCCATTGCTCATGTAATCATCTTAATTTATAGCTCAAGCAATATATGCATATACATATATTACTTTAAGAATTTAGATAGGTATCAGGACGTGCATTGGTTGAGGCCCCAGAGGTAGTCTCACACAGTTTGCCTGGGAAGAAGACTGCCAGGAAGCGTTCGATAGCTTGAACGAGGCTCTAGTTTTTACGGTCCCTGTTTTTGGCATTTCCCAGGCCTGCGACCCCACTTATGTTAGACACAGATGCTAGTTCAATAAGGTTGGGAGCTGTGTTATCCCAGGAGCAAGATGGGAGATAACAACACAAATTACGAATCTGTATTACAGCACTGTACTACTTACACTACGATTTAGACATTCTATCCAATACATATTATATTACTGTCGTTCCTTATATGAGTTTAACAGACGAAACCTGTGTTACCCTCTGATTACCTGTTTTAATGTCTCATATCTTTACGTAAAAATGAACTCTCACTTTTTGTCAATCTTCACATTTGATTTGTTTCATCAAGATTTTGTTTTGCACTAGTGGAATTTCCCCTAGTTTTACAGCCAAATGTCTCCTTGGAATTACCCGGAGACGACACTTTGCATGTGCCAATATCTCATAATCATGTCTGTAATTTTATTTTGACAAATAAAGTTTCTTTTTAGCTATCCCTAAGCTGATGATGTTATCTCTAGTAAAAAAGAAAAAAAGTCTTCAGAGGTACACATTCTATGCAGTATTTATTCATTTTACGTAGCATTGCGAAACATAAACATAAATCACCTTTAACAAGTTACTATTTCTTCGCGATTTAGTTTACATACGCCATTTTTTCTCTTTTTTTTTAATGTTTGCTGTCATAAAGTTGTTTATAAATTCCTGTTTGTAACTTGATAAGGAAAATCTCTCAACTTTTTAAAACTATAATTACGATATTATGCTGCCGTTTTACTACGAACCGCCACATTCACTTCAAGGACGACTTTGTGCTTCGATATTCTGACAATGTCTTTCTTGACTACTGTAATAATGTTTACTATCTATTAATAGATTATAACGATTATGAATATTTCACTGTTGAGGACGATGATCGTGTCTCTGCCTGCACGAACTTTGGAACTTTCTGTTGACATTCCGTCGACTTAGCTCATAGCATGCACCTCGTGTGCTAATTAATCAGCCTTGTTTGTTGTACGCAAGTCTTTTCATAGCAAGTATTGTGCAAGTTCTTTTGCTCTACTATAAAGAATTCCTTGATTTTTTTGATTGGAGGTTTAACGACCACCGTGAGCAACTCAATGGGCTATAAGCAGTCGCCCGTCCCTAATTTAGGGTCACTGGTTCCAGGGAAGGGAGAGAGCCAGTGCCGTAAGACAAACACAACATCCATGCCTCACAGGGATTCGAACCCGGACCCCTCACGGACGAATGATCAGAGGCCAGCGCCTTAGACCACTGCGCCACCGGGGCGGCAGAATTCCTTAGCAGGCTTAGCTCATAGACTTTTGTCGTGTCATTTTGCTGTGGTCCTCCCAGCGTAGTTCTTACTACATATTCACACGTTTGTATACGTATAATTACCTGTATTTGTTTTCTCCGCTGATGTGCCTATTTTAATTTACCCCGTGCAGGGTATTGCATACCCCTATCCGATGTTCTTGTATTGATAATCTGTTGTTTGTTACTATTTTGTTTTTACGATATTCTTCTGTTTGGCGCTGTTTGGCCAAATATGGCCCCTGCGCCATTAAAATCCACCCACCAACCAACCAACCGCTTAAAGGACTCCCTCTATTTCACAGTAAAAATAATAACTCATATAACAAATTTCTATGAATCCGAAAAATTCACATACGTTTATCCAAGCTCCCTAAAATCTTAGATGGTTGCACTCGCCGTGTGTTCTAACAGCGTAAATATTTTAGGGAGAGCTGAAAGGGGCTCAAGAAAAGTTGTGTGGGCTGAACCACATTAGAACACAACTTAGACCATCCCTAGCGGTTCTCCTGGTTTCCCTGTATACGCAATTGTATCATTTAAAGAGTGAAAAAGTTCTTATTTTGCTGCTAGTTTTCAGATGACAGTGTTTAAGCGTGACAAGGTACAAACGGGGACAGACTGAACATTTTGTAGGATGTAAAATAACAAAAGGCACACCAGTGAATGCTACAGTTTACTCAGATAATGCCAAATAGTGGCATCATAGAAAGCATAGAAGTGGTCTTTTCAGATGAAACAGTTATTTCCCCCAGTGAATACAGCTGCAACCAAATTAGGTCAATAAATATGAATCAGCTGTTAAGCATGTAAGCTGGTTAAAGCCAAGAGTTACATCAAAAGCCTTAAATACGTTTCCAAGCAAACGTACTCCTCAATACGAAAATAAAAGAGAAAAACTAGATAATTATCGAATAAATAGATATTGCGTACACAAACATTTTTTGTTTTTATCTTTCTAGCTTTTATTAGCTTCTTTGCTCGTGCAGCCGTTGCCGAGTGGTTAAGACGATGGACTCGAAATCCACTGGGATATTCCCGCGCAGGTTCGAATTCTGCCGACAGCGAGCGTTGTATTATATTTTACGAAATGAAATAATTCACACTATATACATTCAGCAATAAGGAAATTCAGGCACGAAGAGGACGTGCAGCCGTGGCCGACTGGTTAATGCGATCCACTTGAAGTCTATTGGGATCTCCCCGCGCCGGTTCGACTCCTGCCGACTGGGCCCGGTTATTTTCCCTTTCCGAAATGAAATAATTAACAAGATATAGATTCAAGATTGAGGAAAATCAGGCACCAAGAGAGCGTGCAGTCGTGGCCGAGTGGTTAAGGCGATGGACTTGAAATCCATTGGGATCTTCCCGCGCAGGTTCGAATCCTGCCGACTGCGAGTGATTTTTTTTTTACTTTCCGAAATGAAATAATTGACAACAGAAGCTTAAAAAATCAGAACAATGAGGGACGACAAAAACGTGCGACAGTAGCCGAGTGGTTAAGGCTATAGACTTGAAATCCATTGGTATCTTCCGGGTGCGAGTTATGTATTTTACATAATGAAATAAATCACACGATATAGATTCACTAATGAGGAAAATCAGTGTGGCTATCGCCATAGGCGCCAATTAAAGAAGGCGCTGTACGTGGTTTTAAACAGTGAAATATACAATAATTAGCATCTGTGAGGTTTAAAACAACAACCGGAGGACGAACTGTCTATTTATTTGTGTAGTTTTTAGCACGTCTTTTGTAAAAAAAGATCGTGCTTATGTTATCGGTTTGTCCGTCCGTCCGTCCGTCTGTACCCACGATATCTCTGCAACTATTAGTCCGATTTGAAAAATTCTTCTCGCATTGGGAAGCGTGAAACATGCAAATGATGATCCTTTATTTCGTTTTTTTTTTTTTTTTTACCGATGTACAATTTCGCCGCTAGAGGGCGTAAAGCAGACGATGTCGAATTCAAAAATACGTTTTATTCCCCATATTTGCTTCTAAACATCCGATTGAAAAAATCCTTTTATCTTTCGATTCCATTTATGTCGAAGAGTATTTTAGATATAGTTACTTCTTCAAATTACGCACAGATTTTCCGCTAGGGGCGTACAAGTTAATTACATTTTTCCTGATAACTCGTTTTCTAAAACTCCGATTTGAAAAACTTTTTCTTCAGCGGATACATCTTCTGATGGAAAATCTTTTGCATATAATTAATTTTTGGTAAAGAATACTTTGGCCACCAGGAGGCGTAAGTGTTAATTTTTGCTTCTGATGTATTTGCCATAAAATCTGAGCTTCTAAAACATCGATTGAAAAAATTATTTCGTGGACTGATGCCACTCCCATCGATAAACCTTTTTGGAATATTTTCTTCTTAAAATATTCCACAGTTTCTCCGCCAGAGGGCGTAGATGTACATCTTATTTTTTTCAATATCTCTACTTCTAGGAGTCCGATTTGAAAAATTCCTTCTTTGTTGGATAGTGTTTTCCGTGTGACATGTTTTTCATATAATTTCAAAATTTTCAAGTAATTCGTAGACTTTCCGCTAGTGGGCGTAGAGGTAAATTGCGCCCCCCCCCCTATATCTCTGCTTCTAAATCTCCGATTTGAAAAATTCTTTCTGCGCCGGATGCAGCTCCTGATGGGAAATCGTTTGCACATAATTTTTCATTTTTTTAAAAAATAGTTTGGCCACCAGGGGGCGTAAATCTGAAGGTCCGCTTCTGATGTATTTGCAGCAAAATATGAGCTTCTAAATCTCGATTGAAAAAAAACGTCGTTTGTTGACCGATACTACTCATGTTGACAACCTTTTAGATACATTTTCTTCTTAAAATAGTGCATTGCTTCTACGCCAGGGGGCGTAAACATATATATTATTTTTGTTAATATCTGTATTTCTAGGAGTCCGATTTGAAAAATTCCTTCTTTGTCGGATATTGTTTCCAGTGTGACATGTGTTTCATGTAATTTGAAAATTTTCAAGTAGTTGATAGAGTTTCTGCTAGGGGCGTAAAAGTAAATTGCGTTTCCCCCTATATCTCTGCCTCTAAATTTCCGATTTGAAAAAAAAAATTCTGCATCGGATACAGCTTCTGGTGGAAATTTTAGAAGCTAATATTTTGCAGCAAAATATGAGCTTCTAAAATCTCGATTAAAAAAAACGTCGTTTGTTGACCGATACTACTCATGTCGACAAACCTTTTAGAAACATTTTCTTCTTTAAATAATGCATGATTTCTACGCCAGGGAGCGTAGATGGATATCTTATTTTGTCAATATCTCTTCTTCTAAGAGTCCGATTTGAAAAATTCATTCTTTGTTGGATAGTGTTTCCGATGCGAAATGTTTTTCGTATAAATTCAAACTTTGCAAGTAAATCATAGACTTTCCGCTAGGGGGCACAAAGGCAAATTACGTTTTCTGCGTTATTTCTGCTTCTAAAGCTCCGATTTGAAAATTTCTTCCTGTATCGCATACAAGACCTGATGGAAAATATTTTTCACATAATTTCTAATGTTTGGTGAAGAATGGTTTGGCCACCACGTGTCATAAGTGTTAATTTCTGCTTCTGAAGTATTTGTAGCAAAATCTGGGCTCCTGAAAACTCGACTAAATTTTTTTTTCGTGGACCGATATTGCTCATATGGAAAAACCTTTTGAGAATGCTTTCTTTCTAAAATAATGCATGGTTTTCCCACCAGGGGACGTAAAGTCACATCTTATTTTTGTCGATATCTCTGTTTCTAAGAGTTCGTAAGCTCACGATTCCGTTTACAGCAATATCTGAGGGATTAAAACCCCGATTGAAAATCTTCTTTCTTTCGTCAGATCTATTGTTTTCCATACCGGTTCCATTGACTTTGAATAGCTTTGATAAATTTAATTTGCCTCAGAACGGATTCAAAAGACGTGCTTATTACACCCGAAAATTCGGTGTCATCTTTCATGTTATTATTTTTCCATGCGTCTGCATTGTGCATTTTAGTGGGGACATGAACTGTTGTTATTTCTCCAGAAGTTGACCGCAAGTCTTTCGGTCACAAGGGGGAAAAAAACCCAAAAAACCCTTTATCCCTTTCTTGAATGTCAAACCAAGCTGATATTGTCCCGGATTATAACCGAGGAGCTACACTGTTAAAAATTTGGGAATGGGTTGCACCAAAAAGTGGTGCTACACCAGCTGCACCAGTTTCTGAAAAAAGATACACCATTATGTGGTTCATACAAAACCCAGCAATATGGTGCAACCTTTCACCCCTTTATGAGGTAAGGTTGCACCATAATATGGTGTATGGTCAATCTCACATCACCAATGTAAGGATGTACCATTTTATAGTGCAACCTTACTCCTTAATATGGTGCAAAGTTCCACCACTAGTTGTTGTAACTTTTCCAAAATGTGGTGCAGTTGGTGTAATTTCACTTATTGATGCAACATATCACCAAAATTAAGTGTAATCTTTTTACATCACTGCTTTGTGGATAAAATATTTTGAAAACAGAGTTTCTGTGTACAGTTCCAAAAAAGTTTGTGTTTACTTCACCAATTTAGGAATAAAAGGTTCCTGTCTTTTTTCTTATTAAAATTTTTCTCGCATATTCGGAAGATTTTAATGTTCATTGCTTATGTTAGCACGTATAGTCTCAATTTCAAGATCAATACACTGGGCCAATTAATTCCGCAATTTGAGCTTGTTATACTACATTCGAAGCTACTTCCATGTGAACAACCTCCTCAGAAAACTAAAATTGTATTGCCCTACACGTGGCTAGGTACATATATAAAATCAGAAAGTTCAACGTGAAAATAATTATGTCAGGAACACCAGATATATTCGTGTGCTACAACAATTATTTTTATCATTTATCTTATTAACTTGAGTGAACACTTCTTTAAAATTTTCCAAACTCGCACTCACTGTGACGACAAAATCAACATGGCGGCGCAACGCAACATCTATCTCCTTCGGATGACTTGATGACGAACACGCATGCGCCGTTTTCTTCACTGCCCCAAAATGTGGTGCAAGGTAACGCCGCTCTGGCTGCATTTGGTAATTTGCACGAAAATTTGGTGCAATTCAAACGTTTTCATGCACCACTTTACAGTGTAAGTTTGAAAATCTTATCAGTTCATAGTGTAACTGTCAGATGCTGCACGATGTTGTGGTGCAACGTTGAAGTGAAATTACTAACTGTGTAGCATGTATTTTGTATTCCTCAACAAGGCAGTCTTGTCTGGTTGAAGTGCAGGACTCACCTGTAGAGGAACACAAACTATTGGTGAACAGGACGTAAATTTTGCAGCTGACAAAGGTAGCAGGAGGATTCTTCCGTAGTCCCCAAAGTGATCTGCGCAGATTTTGACGTTGTTGTTGAGAAATTCTGAAAAATGAAGCCATGAACAGACAAATTAGTTTTTTTTTAAGTATCTATTTATTTTTTTAATGTACGCTGAAATTGGTATCAAAATACGACTATGCCTCTATGGTTCACTAGAAATGTCTGAGATTACAAACTTTTGGATGAGTTATTTTTCCTACTTGAACTTTTGATATTATTAAATGGTAATTGCGTTTTACAAAGGCCGTTCCATAAAAACTGAGAGTATTTTTTTTAGTTGGCAACGATGCAAAGAGAGAAAAAAAAAACACTCAGACGACTAACTGAATTAAGAAAGTATCTATGGCAACAGTTATTAGCAGTGGCAGACGATTCTGGTTTTCTTATTACGCAGTTGTTAAAGGTAAGTCTGCATTTCGCCATACAACTATGGAGGTGAGTTATTTAGAGTTAAGAAGTGAAATGCGTTGTGCAATAAAATTTTGCTAGCGTTTGGGTAAAACTGCTCCAGAAACAGTTGATTTAACGGAAAAAAAGAAAAACTTACAAAGATAATTGTTTGGGTGAGTCACCGATTTTTAGATGGCACCCTGATTTAAAAAAGTGCGTTTGTCGGCAGAACTCCCTCCTAGGTCTGGTCGACCTGAAAGGGTTGTTGCGGAGCTTATTATTAACACTGTTTGGGTAATCCTGCAAAAAGATCGACGAATGACGTGTCAAGAAATAGCGGCGTCAACTAATATTTCAAAAACGTCGGCATTCCGTATTCTACCCGAGAAGTTACTGCTGCATTGTGTGTGTTCCAGATGGGTACCTCATCATCTGACGAGAGGACAATCGTTAGCCAGAGTTTAGGTGTGTCATGAGTGGAAACAAATTATTTCAAAGGATCCATACTTTTTAAACACAGTAAAAACTTTCGATGAAACATGGGTCTACTATTTTCACCCCCTCACAAAGCGCGCAACGAGTGTCTGGAAACACACAGGCTCGCCTTCTCCGAAAAAGTCCGACAAACCAAATGAGCTAGGAAGGTGTTGATGATAATTTTTTTTTTTTGATAATAAAGTTGAAGTCTACCAGCATACCGTTCTTCCATAAATTACTGTCGATGCTCAGTATTACATTTCAGTCCTGAAGCGTCTGCGACGAGACATATCGTCTAAGCGACCGGAACTGATGGGCAAGTGAACCCTACATCATGATAACGCCCACCCACATGTGGCTGTTTGTGTTCAACCGTTTCTTACGAAATGCAGCATTGAAATCATGCCACAGCCTGCATACAGTCCTGACCTCGCCCCGTGCGATTTCTGCTGTTTCCAACAATGAAGAAGTTCCGTGGTGCAACAATCAACACAGATGCTGATGTTATTAATGTTGTACATTGTTCACTAAAGCAGCTTGCACAAAATGCCTTCGCCACATGCTTTTAAAAGTGGACTGAATGATGGGGCCGTTGCAAATCCTCCGAGGGAAGATACTTAGAGAAAGAATAACATGTATTTCGCTGCACCTATATTTTTTCATTTTGTGTGATTTTACTCTCAGTTTCATGTGAGGTTTGGTGCCCCAGTGCTCTTGCTATTTGTGTTCTCTGTTGATCACTTCGAGCTTCTGCGTTCCTCAGTTTGAGTGTGTTGTGTATATGAATGCTTCCATTTATCCCGGCAAGTTACCCGGTAAGGCATTATTTTGTACATGTGAGCTGTTTTATTTTTTGTTGTGGTTCAACGCGCTCGTTGACCAACTGATGTTTACGACTTTTTCTTTAAATTGCCTCTTCTAGTGGTTTTACGAGCGTTAATTGCACTTGTTTGTGGTTCGGAACATTCCCCTTGCTGAATTACTCGACAATTTCCTTTTTTGTGCCTCCTACCTTCTGCTCAGGGATGAAGTATTCGCCTCGTTAAACGTTTGTTTACATTCTACACAAGGCTTATCTAATCCCCATGGGCCGCCCCGGTGGCGCAGTGGTCTAAGCGATGGCCTCTGATCATTCGTCCGGAAGGGGTCCGGGTTCGAATCCCGGCGAGGCATGGATGTTGTGTTTGTCTTACGGCACTGGCTCTTTCCCTTCCCTGGAACCAGTGACCCTAAATTAGGGACGGGCGACTGCTTATAGCCCATTGAGTTGCTCACGGTGGTCGTTAAACCTCCAATCAAAAAAAAAAAAAAAACTCCAATCAAAAAAAATCCCCATGGCCGTTGCTGCTGCTGCTTCGTTTGCTGCTCAGTTAGCGGGCTTCTGCTCGAACTCCGCTCTTGACGGGCAGCCTGCTCCGGTGCCTTCTCCACGCCACCCAACTGCTTCCTGTGTGGATTCCACGACAGTATCCATGGATACTTCTTCAGCTCCAGACTTTGCTTCCCCGAGTGGTGCTGATCTCTCGAATTATACGTTGACTCCCAACTTGCCTGGTGGTGCGTCGGTGCCTTCTCCTTTACCTACGTCAAATACTCCTAGTGCTTATGCTTCAGTCACTTCTAGACGGCATCCCTCGGCCTTTACGGCGAGTGCCAGCTTTGACATGGATCCTGGAGTCTCTTTTGCTCGTGCCAAAGATGTTTTCCCTGTGACTATTCAAGAAGATTCTTCTACTGGTAAGAACCTTTTGCTTCGTCAACATCTCGTGCTAGTATTTGAGGCTCAACCAGACACTCCCCTTAATCTTCTGCGTTGAAACGTGTCGTTCCTGTAGGAGCTGTAAGCCATATACCTCGGAAACTGCGCTGCGTTGTTGTGTATCTTGCCACGTCAGAATATGTTGCCCGCGTTCAATCCACTGGCATTGTTGTGCGTGATCACACTCTGCTTGGAGTGCCGCTTACTCAGAATCCTGTGCTCATTACCCTGTCTCCTGTAGCTCCAGAAATATCTAACGCTTTACTGATGCAAGCCCTCTCGCAATGTGGTCGTGTTGTTGGACCTGTTACTTCCCTCTCTGCTGCTCCTACAGACCCTGAGGACAAGCACATTTTGGGTCTTCGCCAATGAGCTCGTCTGGTCTTTTTTTCAGAGGAAGCTTCTGCAGCATGCCCTTTTCTTCTTGAGTTTGTCATTGGTGCTCAGCGTTTTTGAGTTGAGGTGCTCACAATGCTCTACAGTGCTTTCAGTGCAAGGGCACTGAGCACACGAGGTCTCGATGCCTTCATCTCTCAGTCACTTCCAAGTTTCACCAACATCAAGCTGCTTCATCTTCTACTTTGCCTTCGGATGGCTCTCAGCCTCCTCCGTTCCTGTCTCCAGAATTTGAACTTCCAGTTACCAGCTTTTAGCGTGTGGCGTCTTCTTCTACTGCAGTCCCTCTTCACCAATCCGTTGTTCCTGCGTCTAGTGTTCAGATGTCTGTCTCTTCACCTTTGCAAGATGTGCCTTCTTCTTTGGACATCACTCCGTTGGAGCAAACTACTCCTGTTGCTACGGAATCTCAAGATATTCCTGAGCTTGACTTCGCTTCTGCTTCCTCGGCCACTGAAGCTCTAGATGAAGACGATGCTTATGATTCGGAATCCTGTGCACTAACGATATCTCCACTTGGTCAAGCTACCACAGCAATTCTTGAAACCTATGAAAATACTGAGTTTGGATCTATTACTGATTATTACCTTCGACCAGCTCGTTCATCTCCTGAAGCTGTTGTGATCCTCCCTTTAGTTGAACTCGGTGTTGGTCCGTTGGGCTTGCCCTCTGCCCCTATTCCAACTTTCTTACCACCACTTGCAGCATACATCACTTCGGCTGACTTCGTCCTTCTACTCTGTGCTGTCTTCCGCTTGAGATGGCGGGATCTTCCTAGTGGCATAGCTTATTATGATGAACCTGAGAACCGTGTTGCTATTAGGGCTCACTACTCTACCCGACGATATTTCCGAACGCATCAGCGTTCTCGACCTCAATGCTCTGAACTTCCTGAATTTGCGTTTCGTTATTCTGGTGTCTTTCTTGACTACTGTAATAATGTTTACTATCTTGATGATAGCGATCATGAATATTTCACTGTTGAGAACGATGATCGTATCGTGTCTCTGCCTGCACGAACTTTTGGAACTTTCTGTTTACATTCCGCCGACTTCGCTCATAGCATGCTCCTCGTGTGCTCCTGTATCAATTTTTGTCTGTGCCACGCCGGTGGCGCAATGGTCTAAGCGATGGCCTTTGATCATTCGTCCGAAAGTGTGTAACGTACCAGGAGATGTGACGTGCCTGCCAGAAGGACGCACACGACATAAAGGCAGATAGGAATCAGAATTAAAAAAAAAAAAAACGTCCGCGTAGCTCAATTGGTAGAGCAACTTATTCCGCAATGAGGGGATCCGGGTTCGAATCCTGGCGCGGACAGAAATGACGGAGAAATTTACTTCGTTATAATGGCGCCCGAACTATCCGGATGACCCGACCGTTCAAAATCTCGCATTGGTGTGATGTTATTTCCACACCGCGAGATAGGAAAAATAAAAGAATCCCTTCTCCAGCACTTCAAAAAAAATAATAATAAGGGGGAGATGATGTAACGTACCAGGAGATGTGACGTACCTGCCAGAAGGACGCACACGACATAAAGGCAGATAGGAATCAGAATAAAAAAAAAACGTCCGCGTAGCTCAATTGGTAGAGCAACTTATTCCGGAATGAGGGGATCCGGGTTCGAATCCTGGCGCGGACAGAAATGACGGAAAAATTTACTTCGTTATAAGTGGTCCAGGTTCGAATCCCGGTGAGGCATGGGTGATGTGCTTGTCTTACGGCACTGGCTCTCTCCCTTCCTTGGAACCAGTGACCCTAAATTAGGGACGGGCGACTGCTTATAGCCCCTTGAGTTGCTCACGGGAGTCGTTAAACCTGCAATAAAAAAATCATGTTTGTTGTACGCAAGTCTTTTCATAGCAAGTATTGCGCATGTTCTTTTGCTCTACTATAGACAATTTTAATTTCTCCCGTGCGGTGTACTGCATACCCCTCTCATGATGATTTGGTGTTTGTTACCTTTTTTTTTTTTTTTTGCGATGATCTTGGGTTCGGCGCTTTTTGGCCGAATATGACCTTTGCACCATTAAAATCCACTAACGAACCAACCAACCAACCTACTCTCAGTTTTTATGGAACGTCCGTTGTGCCTTAACAATTTTTTCATTAAGGCGAGTTTTTAATGTATGGCCATAGGCGCCCAAAATCCAAGCTGTGGCTCTGCTCATGAGCATATGTTCTCCCAATGTGCTTGTTAGTAAAAATATCAAAATCTGCGTAAATATATCCAATTTAGTATAATCCCAAAATCTGAAATATCTCTGTTCGTGACTTTCAGAATTTTACAAGGACTTCGCGTGTAGTCGTGGCCAAGTTGTTAAGGCGACGGACTAGAAATAACTTGAGATCTTCCCGCACAGGTTCGAATCCTGTCGACTGCGTGCGGTTTTGACTACTATTTTTCCCGTCGAATCCAGGGTATTTGTATCAACTCTGTATGGTATATACTGTATAAATACGCATGGCTAAGAAACTACGGAACCCAGTAGCAGGAAATTGGCGAGGCCACCATCGAAACAAAATCTTTCGCCAATGGTGATGTACGTATATTGATGTATACCGCTGGAGATATCACGTGTTGCACACGACACTATGCAGGGTGCTGACTAAAGTGAGTTACCCAAATAACTTTGGACAGAAGTTAGGTATATGCATAGTGAAATCACCATGCGCTCGCAGACGAGATTGACGGCGGCGACCCTAGTGGCAAAATTAAGAAGTTAGCACACCTGTCTCGGAAACTATGAGAGATACAGGAAAAAATATATAGAAACTTGTAGAGCGCATCAACGTATTAGTAGGAAATGACACACTGTGGGAACAGAGGAGGTGATTTGAAGTCTGTAAAGGCTAACTTTTCGGAAGCCGATTCTTGTCGTTGTCGCAGCAAAAGTCTAGCCGACAAGCCTCGGATGGTTAGAATCAATAATACCTCTAAGCGGCCATGGGCAATGCGCGCCTAACTCAATGAGCTGGGCAGGCATCAACACCAGTTGGGCAAAACATTTTATTTTCTCAGCTTCTCTTACTAATGCAGCAGAAGTTTGAAACGTCTTGTTATCACGGAAATACCTCGTATTTCGGGCAATATTCCCTCTAAGCGGCCATGGGGAATGCGCGCCTGACCCAATGAGCTGGGCAGGCATCAAATTCACTTGGGCAAAAAAATTTATTTTCTCAGCTTCTCTTACTAATGCAGTAGAAGTTTGAAACGTCTTGTTATCACGGAAATACCTCGTATTTCGGGCAATATTCCCTCTAAGCGGCCATGGGGAATGCGCGCCTAACCCAATAAGCTGGGCAGGCATCAAAACCACTTGGGCAAAAAAATTTATTTTCGCAGCTTCTCTTACTAATGCATTAGAAGTTTGAAACGTCTTGTTATCACGGAAATACCTCGTATTTCGGGCAATATTCCCTCTAAGCGGCCATGGGGAATGCGCGCCTAACCCAATGAGCTGGGCAGGCATCAAATTCACTTGGGCAAAAAAATTTATTTTCTCAGCTTCTCTTACTAATGCAGTTGAAGTTTGAAACGTCTTGTTATCACGGAAATACCTCGTATTTCGGGTAATATTCCCTCTAAGCGGCCATGGGGAATTCGCGCCTAACCCAATGAACTGGGCAGGCATCAAATTCACTTGGGCAAAAAAATTTATTTTCTCAGCTTCTCTTACTAATGCAGTTGAAGTTTGAAACGTCTTGTTATCACGGAAATACCTCGTATTTCGGGCAATATTCCCTGTAAGCGGCCATGGGGAATGCGCGCCTAACCCCATGAGCTGGGCAGGCATCAAATTCACTTGGGCAAAAATTTTTATTTTCTCAGCTTCTCTTACTAATGCAGCAGAAGTTTGAAACGTCTTGTTATCACGGAAATACCTCGTATTTCGGGCAATATTCCCTCTAAGCGGCCATGGGGAATGCGCGCCTAACCCAATGAGCTGGGCAGGCATCAAATTCACTTGGGCAAAAAAATTATTTTCTCAGCTTCTCTTACTAATGCAGTAGAAGTTTGAAACGTCTTGTTATCACGGAAATACCTCGTATTTCGGGCAATATTCCCTCTAAGCGGCCATGGGGAATGCGCGCCTAACCCAATGAGCTGGGCAGGCATCAAATTCACTTGGGCAAAAAATTTATTTTCGCAGCTTCTCTTACTAATGCAGTTGAAGTTTGAAACGTCTTGTTATCACGGAAATACCTCGTATTTCGGGTAATATTCCCTCTAAGCGGCTATGGGGAATTCGCGCCTAACCCGATGAGCTGGGCAGGCATCAAATTCACTTGGGCAAAAAAATTTATTTTCTCAGCTTGTCTTACTAATGCAGTTGAAGTTTGAAACGTCTTGTTATCACGGAAATACCTCGTATTTCGGGCAATATTCCCTGTAAGCGGCCATGGGGAATGCGCGCCTAACCCAATGAGCTGGGCAGGCATCAAATTCACTTGGGCAAAAATTTTTATTTTCTCAGCTTCTCTTACTAATGCAGTAGAAGTTTGAAACGTCTTGTTATCACGGAAATACCTCGTATTTCGGGCAATATTCCCTCTAAGCGGCCATGGGGAATGCGCGCCTAACCCAATGAGCTGGGCAGGCATCAAATTCACTTGGGCAAAAAAAATTATTTTCGCAGCTTCTCTTACTAATGCAGTAGAAGTTTGAAACGTCTTGTTATCACGGAAATACCTCGTATTTCGGGCAATATTCCCTCTAAGCGGCTATGGGGAATGCGGGCCTAACCCAATGAGCTAGGTAGGCATCAAATCCACTTGGGCAAAACATTTTATTTTCTCAGCTTCTCTCACTAATCCAGTAGAAGTTGAAACTTGAATTGGAAACCTTATTTTTTCTAATCCTCCTCACTTTTATCACCTCTCTTTCCGCAATTGATTTTAAATAGAAAAATTTATTAAAACATTTCGCTAATTAAACTTTTTAATATTTAGTTTTGAGAAAAACCGTTTAGGAGCGGCTTACAATGAAACTGACCGGAATGTCTTTCTCCTGCCAACTAGCATGGGTGCATTAGTTAGTATAATGAACTGGGTTACAGTTTGCTGTGATTGGCTGGCACTGATGTGCTGTTTTGAGAAAAGACTCAATATCTACCTCTTTCTTGGTGTGGGAAAATCCCTAATCCGCATTCTCGCGTTCACTATCTGCTCGCACTAAGCTACTTTGTAAGAAGACTTTGAGAATGAAGAGAGGCCGCCCCGGTGGCACAGTGGTCTGAGCGCTGGCCTCTGATCATTCGTCCAAAAGGGGTCCGGGTTCGAATCCCGGTGAGGCATGGATGTTGTGTTTGTCTTAAGGCACTGGCTCTCTCCCTTCCCTGGAACCAGTGACCCTAAATTAGGGACGGACGACTCCTTTAGCTCATTTGAGTTGTTCACGGTGGTCGTTAAACCTCCAATCAAAAAAAAATAATGAAGAGGACAATCAGACGAACTTAGAAAGAGGTGAACGGCATTAAAAAAAGTGTTGTTATGACTTTTGAGAGTCCGAATTTTATTTATTTATTTATTAATTTTGCAGGTAGTTGATTTTCGATTTATGAAAATAAACTAGGGATTTGGGAATTTTAATCAAAAACGCTTACTGCGCGGATGGTATTTCAGCTGCGCGGCGGAAGCTACGTCCCTGCGCTGTCGCGCGCGCACTCTGCTTAGAGGGAACATTGGTTA
The DNA here is from genome assembly GCA_039090855.1 of Macrothele yani. NCBI lineage: Eukaryota > Metazoa > Arthropoda > Arachnida > Araneae > Macrothelidae > Macrothele > Macrothele yani. The sequence goes on from CM077007.1 coordinate 109,990,375, forward strand.
GAATGCAACGGGGAAAGACGCAGACACGTAAGGGAACACATTATTACTTTGTGTAGGATTGTGCCAATGACATCTTGCATTTTTTGAGAATATGAAGAGGTGTTTAAAATAACAATATGTAAGGACTTATCTGCAGCTAAAATAGAAATATTGGAGTCTTTAACCAGTTGAGATAATTGCTGCTTTTCATCATTAAAGACATTTGATTGCACATCATGGGGATATTGGTTTGCAAGATATCTAGCAATTTTTACCCTGGCAAAACTACGATCACCATCAGGCAAGGAGAAGATAACCGATTCAACTAGCGGAATAATGGTTTCGACCCGCTTGCCACAATATGGGTAGGCAAACTTAGAACCACGTCGAAAGGCACGCTCCTGGATTGGGTTCAGCATATAGTCACTTAGATTAACAACAGAAGACGGTGCCCTTCTGTAACGTATACTCTAGATTCAGTTTCCTTTGGATTTTACTATCTCTTGTTATTTTATTTTCCTATGCAAATTATCTTCTCACTTAACGAGATGTTATTTCTCCCGCTGAATGATATGTGGCAACGAGTGTAAGTCATGACGTGGTGGTATGCAGTATATATAGGCGCGCTCAACTATACCAAGGAAGCTTCGTTTTATGTCATAGGTTCTTCTTAATTATTGTTATGCGATTCTACGAAAGTTCGGATATTCAGTAGTCGTGTGATTTGTTGAGTGTGTGTTTGATAATACCAGGAGCTCTCCAATAAAAGGTTTAAAGTGAGTACGTTTTCTCAGTTCATATTATTGTCAGACCTCTGTCTGGCCGTTAAGTCTCTTTCATTAAGTGTCTCCATTAAGTCCAGGGTATATTGTGTTTACCGCTCTAATAAGGAGTCTTCAAGGTACTAATGTACTAAAACCGAAGTTATAGTACTGATATTCAAGATAATGAGGAACGCTGAGTAAAAAGAAGTTCCATATTCAATGAATTTATTGCACGTGCGAGTCTTACCTAAACAAACTCTAGCACTTTGAAGATTAGGTACACTTTAGCTACGTCAAGTAACCTTCCAATAACCCTAACGTGACTTAACGTAAGCTTCCCTGCACTACACGTCCAGCGGAGAACTTTATTCATCATACTTCTCATTGCATGGTTTGAGCATCTCACATCATGGGGTTTGTTGCTAACTTCATGGTCAACCACAGTTCGCAATTTTCCTATGTGCCTTTGGATAAGAATTGTTACCTCATGCTCAGCAATAGCATTAGAGATGATAAGTTCACGGTCCACTAATACTGTATGCACCCTTCGGGACATCATAGAGAAAATCAAGTAGCACTTACGGTTTAAATAGTAATCGATGATACCTCGTTTACTCCTGATGGCTTGCGCCAGTCGCTTCCTTTCAGCATTCCGCAGGATAGCTTCATTACGATATGAATACGCCACCGTATTAATGCGTATAGATTTCCATCTTTTAAAATAAATCATGCTAAGACGGTATTCCATTGCAGCCTATTCCATTGCAGCCGTATTAATGCGTAGGTTTTCATCTTTTAAAATAAATCGTGCTAAGACGGTATTCCATTGCAGCCTATCTAGTTCTGTTGCACGAAGTCTTTTAGCTTGTACATTGATAATACCGCATCATCTTTGCCATTGTGGAAATTTAAGCAGTTACACTGTGCATTCATTGGTATAATGCAGATGTTCCGTTGGGCACGTGTCAACGCAAGCAATCAGGAGTTAACGAGGTCACATCGATTATTTAAAACGTAAGTGCTACTTGATTTTCTCTATGATGTCCCGAAGGGTGCATAGAGTATTAGTAGACCGTGAACTTATCATCACTAATGCTATTGCTGAGCATGAAGTAAAAATTCGTATCCAAAGGCTCATAGGAAAATTTCGAACTCTGGTTGACTGTGAAGTTAGCAACAAACCCCATGATGTGAGATGCTCAAACCATGCAATGAGAACGGCACCGTCTTCTGTTGTTAATCTAAGTGACTATATGCTGAACCCAATCCAGGAGCGTGCCTTTCGACGTGGTTCTAAGTTTGCCTACCCATATTGTGGCAAGCGGGTCGAAACCATTATTTCGCTAGTTGAATCGGTTATCTCCTCCTTGCCCGATGGTGATCGTAGTTTTGCCAGGGTAAAAATTGCTAGATATCTTGCCAACCAAAATCACCATGTTGTGCAATCAAATGTCTTTAATGATGAAAAGCAGAAATTATCTCAACTGGTTAAAGACTACAATATTTCTATTTTATCTGCAGATAAAACCTCACAGATTGTTATTTTAAACACCTCTTCATATTCTCAAAAATGCAAGATGTCATTGGCCCAATCCCACAAAAAGTAATAGGTGATGATCCCTCTAAAGCAACTGTTGCGGCCCTAGGTACACTAAACAAGGCCCACCTATTCCCTGATAGTGTCACTCATGCATTTACCTCCCCCACCCCACCCCCACCCCACACACACCTGGCTACCGTGTCCCTGATATGTTTGGCCGCATCAAGCTACATAAAGAGGACACCCAATTTGCCCTTTAGTTTCTGGCTACGTGAGCCCTACCAGGCCACTTGAAAAAAGCCCTGGCAAAATATTTTGCTAAATTTATAGCGGATTATCCTTACTCAGTTACGAGTTCCACTAGGGCTTTAGAAAGGATTAGTGATTCAGCCGCACAATGTTCCTTTCATTTTGGCTTCCCTTGATGTGTGAGCTTTGTACCCTAATGTACCTGTTGATGCTACCCATCAAATTATTGAGGCTTTAATTGCTGAAACCAATACCCCATGTTCTGAAAGAACAGCAATTCTTAATAAGTTACGTGTTGTTAAAAAACGATCGTATTTTAAATTTCAGAATTGCATTTATCAACAGTTAGAGGGCTCACCAGTGGGTTCCCCATTATCCGCAGTGTTTGCCGAAATTCTGCTTCAATATGTTGAGAACAAAGTTCTCAATGAATTTCGATTCACCCCTATACATTAGATACGTTAACGACATCTTGGTGATATGGTCTCACACCCGAAATGAATTAAATAATTTCGCCAACGTATTATTGTCGCTCTTTCTAACTATCAGGCTCATGGTAGAACAAGAGACAGATTTCAAATTGCCTTTTTTAGATTTCTGTGCGCACAGAAACCCTTATTCCAACACCTTAAGTTTTTCTGTTTACCGAAAATCTACAGCCATAAGTTCGATTATTTCATTTAATTCCTTGTACCCCTTTCAGTACAAAACCTCAGCTATTAATTTCCTTTTTAGCCGTGCATTTACACATACCACCACAAAGTCCTTCTTCGACCAGGAAATCAGATATATCTTCAATTTGGCCAATTGTTTTGGTTATCCCACCCATTTAGTCAAACGTATTTTTGCACGTGTCAGGACGAGCCGTACCACAACCCTTACAAGAAATGACACAAGGGACAACTGGAAATTTGTAGGCTCAATTGAATACATACCATAAATTTGTAATGTACTATCTCGTTTGTGTTTTAAACATAACTTAAGAATTGGTGTTAGTACTAAATGCATATCAACGTACGTTAGAAAAGACCGATGCAAAACCGACATGCTGCAAAAATGGGGAGTGTACAATATTCCTATGCCAGATCCACGATCAGGTGAAACCATCAGTAACTACGTAGGATCTACAAAAAGACAAGTGGGCTTGCGATTACAGGTGCATAAATACAGTTTAAAGGCAAACCTACAAAGCACAGCCCTGGCTAGGAATTTTATTTCTGGTGATATGTACCTAGACTGAGAAAATACCAAACTACTGGCAGACCCCGCCTCTACCCACTGACAACTATGCTTGGACAATGTATATATCTCAGTCTTTGGAGACCAATGCTGCAATGATTACACACCTGTTGAGTTATCTGGAGATTGGGAACAACTTATTCGTGTATTACGTGACAGGTTGTTGTATCGAGTAGTATGACATGTTTTAATAATAATATAATCTTGTACTCATAAATCATCCTCATCATGATTTGCATACAAATTTCACAACAGCCACGTCATGTCACGTGACCAGGTAGTAGAGTACCCATGGTTCACAAGTGTATATATATATTATATTGAGTTGGCGTTTATATCGGTACATCTGAAGATGAAGTGAGTGTTACTTCGAAAGTACTAATGTATGTTTCAACCTGTATATAGTTTTTCATCTTTTAAAAAAAATCGTGCTAAGACGGTATTCTATTGCAGCCTATTTAGTTCTATTGCACGAAGTTTCTTAGCTTGTATATTAATCAAATTTCTTTTGATAAATCTGTTAGTTCTGCTATCATTTCTTTTAATTCTTTTTTTTTTTTTTTGAAATGAGGTCTATGCCGTCTGTAAATCTTAAATTGTTCAACTTTGCTGCATTTATGTTGATCCTCTTTTCTAACGAATTTAATTTGCTGATTATGTGTTCCAGCGTTAATGTAAATAGCTTTGGCGAGATAGTATCTCCTCGTCTTATTTCTCGATTTATGTTAAACTTTTCACTTTTTTCATTTAGGATAATAGGAAATATGTAGATCTTTTCTTTAATTGCGTTTCGGAAAGATGAAAAAAAAATTATTGGGATAATTTGAAGGGCAAAAGCGCCTGTGTAAAAATTACAAAGAGTTTAATTTTGCAAGTGAATCACAAAAACTAAATTTAATTGTCGAGATGCCTATAAAAGAGCTTATTTATTGGTTCGTCAAAAGGCAATTCAAAAAAGGTTCTCACAGTGCACTTGTACCTGGGGCTGCTCTTTGAACCTGACTTTGCGCGAAGGATTGTAGCCGGAGTAGACACGATACTAAATTTAGATGAGTTTGTGAGAAGTATTGCTTTGTACGAATCCGAGTCGGGCGACGTGCAGTCATTCGCAGGACAACAACCTCTACTGGTTGGGTCACAGGCCTCTGCCGAAAATCCTTGACCTTTTGCATAGCGTTGTTATCGAAGAGACAAGGCCGATGGGAGTTCGCTCTCCTCGAAAACAAACTCTGGCTCTCTTTTCTCCCTCTCTCTCTCCCGAAAAAGAACACCTGCAAAGGCCTTGTTTTTATTCATTACTTACTGCTTATTCCTCGTGTGTGGCAAGTTTGTCATTTCAGCGATATGATATAATACTGTGGTTCTGCTTTACACCAACACCCGTCATTCAGATGTTTCTCTTACCTTGGAAGTATAGAAATAAACTTCTTTTTCCGCTTTTAAAAATATCTGACAAGAATTATGTAACGGAGGAAATTTGACAATTGCACCTAAATTTAGACTGTTTCGCAATTGCAATGTAACGTGAAACCTTAGTAACACAGATATCATGCTCACAGAAAAAAAATTGTAGCGTACTTTGTTTTGGCCTGTCAGTTAAAAAACAAAACAACAACAACAACAACAAATCGTACGTATCTCCATCCCGTCTACGGATGACATCTCTTCCACTATTAGTCCCATTTGGAAAACTGATTGTGCTGTGAGATCGGCCATCCATATTTTTTGGTAATTTCCCGACGCACAACTTCGCCACCAGGGGGCGCGTAAATGCAGATATTATTAAACTCAAAATACAAAACCTGCGTATAACGAGATCGTTTACAGTGTTATCCCGGATTTAACGAGCGAAACACGATTTAATCGCTGTTAAGGAACAAATTTTAGTGAAATCCTCGGATTTATCGAGGGTGGGGGTGGGGGGAACTATGATGATCAATTTTAGCATGCGAGGTAACAAAATTCAGTGAAATTCCATATTTAACGAGGCAAAGAAACTCTGCTACGCACTGTCCTGGAATAGAGGAAATGGTGGCATACAGGCCGAAATTGTGGCATACAGGCCGAAATTGCAACAATCCAGGAGAATCTTGTTGTGCTCGTGGAAGAATTTTGATAGAAAAGCAATGGGTAGGGAGTTCATCAAATGCTCAACAAGTGAGTGATGCAGGAGACTCTCTCCGTCACCCACTCCAAGGACCTTGGAAGTATCTTTTATTATTATTTTTTTAATGTTTCCACATGATGTATGCTTTGGGATTCGCTGCTACGATGTATTCATGTAAGTGCTTATTTAATTTTTCTTTGTACTACTCCAGTTAATTAATTAAATATTTCAAGTCCAATTACCACAAATCGGATTCAGCGGGAATTATCACGCATACTTCATTTTACAAGACAAGATTTTTCACCACAAATCGGATTCAGCGGGAATTTCAGTCGGTTCCGACCTCTTCGTTATAAGTGGGTTCTACTATACGTTGTAATACATATGTCATTGCTTCTAATAGTTCGATTGAAGAAAAATTCTTTTTTTGCCTTTGTTACCTGTTACCACGCCCATTTTTAGCATTTTCTTCCTCAAATTACAGTTTTCTCCGCCAGAGGGGGTAAATACGGGGGTTGAGTGAAAAGTAGTGGCAACGCGGTGATGATCAGCGCAGACAATTGTGGCGCACTCTGGTGATAACAAAATCGAGCATGAGAAAGCATTTCGAATGTTGGACGCACCGAGAACAAGGTACAGAGGTTCAACTCTCGCTATCTGAACAGCGCCCCAGTGGTCGGACATGAAACTACGATAACGTCTGTCACGTGATACGGTACCAGTGGCTGTATAGTAGCACCGCTGAGAGAGTTGTAAACTGGGACGCGGATGTCGTTGTGGTCAACGTTCGTGACTGGTGCGGAGCGGTCTGAGATTCGATCCCAGGCACGCCCGAACCACTAAATATCCCCCGTGCGTCGGATCGGATGGGCACATTAAGCCGTCGGACACCGGGTACTGCCGCCCCCGCCCCCTAGTTATAAATAAGGGCGTCTTTTTTTTTTTTTTTTTTTTTTTTTGATTGGAGGTTTAACGACCACCGTGAGCAGCTCAATGACCCATAAGAAGCAGTCGCCCGTCTGTAACTTAGGGCCCATGATTCCAGGGAAGGGGGAGAGCCACGGCCGTAATACAAACACAACATCCATGCCTCACCGGGATTCGAACCCGGAGCCATCTCGGACGAACAGTCAGAAGCCATCGCTTCGACCGCTGTGCCACTGGGGCTGCAAGGGCGTCTTCCTCCTCCTTTTTACCTCGCTTCCCTGTGACTTTCCTGTCGGGCACCATTCCCCACATCTCCTAGCTTCCTGTTTCTAAGGGTTTTTTAAGACCTGGGATCAGACACACGCTTCCTAAAATCTTCTACAGATGATCTGAGTTGTAAACTCTTGAAAACAAATTATAAAAAAAGAAAAAAGTGAACTTTCAGGGTTACGATTTCGACGCTTTAGTTCCATGTCCTTCCACTGGCGTGCTGTTCTATTGAGATCTTCAGGAACAAATTGTTGCGATGAACTTTTATCGAAGATTTCTCCCTGGGTCTCCTACTCTGTGGTTGGACGTTACTTGAGTGTTTGCGAGGAACGGAAGTAGCTTACGGAGCACGTAAAGTATAGCTGTTGTGTGAAGGCGGTATAAAGCATGTTTATGAAGTTAGAACAACGCAGCTAGATAAAAATTGAGGTTGTGGTCGCAACGCAAAGGAATGTAGGTTATACCCTGTCATACAGTTGCACGATGGGTGAAGGCTTTACGCAGTGGTCGAGAACAGCCAGCAAATAATGAACGATCGGGACACCCCTTCATCCCACAGGAGAAGGTACAACTCGAGCAATCTGTACTTGATTGTGATAGGCACTGAACCACGTGCCAGGTGGCAAATGAAGTTGAAGTCAGTGATTTCACTGTGCCTAACATTCTGCACGATGTCCGTGGCATGCGAAAAGTCACAGCAAATTGGATCCCTCATCATCTCACAGAAGTGCAAAAGTGGCACCGATGCGTAGTAGTACAACTCCATCGAGATCGATATCATAATGAGGGTGATAGGGTGATGCATTTCTTCGTCGAGTCATTGCCATCGACGAAACTTGGTCACGGCTGTACGGTCCGGCACTCAAACGGCAATCAAATGAATGGTAGCATCAGGGATCCCCCACGCCAGAAAACATTTCGGTAGGAACGCAGTAAAGTCAAAGTAATACTGGTTGTTGCCTATGGCATGGGTGGTGTAATCCTTCATCATGCTGTTCCTGAAAAGCAAACTTTGAATGCCGAGTACTATCGACGGTTTCTGTAGAAACATCTGCGTGCAGCACTATGAAAGAAGCTGCCACATTTCATTAAAAGTAATCTACCAGTACTCATTCACGCCAATGCTCGTTATCCTTTTGCCCAAACAGTGCAAGAACTTTTGACAAGGTGGCGTTGGAAATCTTTGGAGCACCCACCATATTACCCAGACATGAGTCTCTGTGACTTTGATCTGTTTCCCAAAATTGAAGGCACCCATAAGAGGATAACGTTTTCGTGGTATTCCTGAGATACTCCATGGCATAGATCGAACTATGGCAGCTATCAATAGAAACGGATCTGCTGACTGACAGCATCCACCGTCTTCCATAGGTGTGGGCTAAATTTATTCATATGGCCGGTGATTACACTGATGGCTAGTGATGTTCGATTCATGTCTAAATAAAGCATAATGCGTGTTAGATATCTGTTGCCACTACTTTCCACTCAACCCTTGCATATTGTATTTTCTCTGGTGTCTCTGTTTCAAAAAGTTTGATTTGAAAACTTATTTTTCATTCGGTTAGCTATAATAAAGAGGAATATTTTGCGTATAATTTGTATTTTTCATGATTCATAATTTTTGTCTCTACGCAACGTAAGCACGTGTTTCTGTTTGCTATACGCAATCATATCAGAATAATATGACCACCCCCGGAATCACAGTGTACCCGCCCAGGCGTGTCACAGAGTGCACGTGACAAGATCGACCACACGAAGATGTAAGCGGCCGACCAGGACAGATGAGTCATAGTGTGTCACGTGAGCACAGTGATTTGACGGACGTTCAAAAAGGAATGACCATGGACTACTGCGACAAGGGTGTAAGCACGTCAGAAACAGCAGACTTCGTGGACTGTTCGCGAAGTACTGTAGTAAAGGTGTACCAAGAACGAACCGCTAGCACACCGAGTACCTCATGACGTCATAACTGTGGAGCCCCAAAGGCCATCGACCCCAGAGGAGAACCTCGCCTCCGTTGACTGGTAAAGGGTAATCGACGCGCAACAGTACAGCAATTGACCACGCAAATGAACGCTGGGGCACGCAGGTACGTGTCCCTAATAACAGTAGAGCGAACCCTGTTACGCATGGGTCTTCAGAGTCGACGCTGCGTCAAGGCTTCCATGTTAACCCAGGTCCATCGGCAACGACGCCTGCAGTTTGCACGGGACTACCGTCATTGGACAATGGAAGAGTGGGAAAAGGCTGTCTTCTCCGACGAATCGAGGTTTCTACTTCACAGAAGTGACGGGCGGTGGCGGATATGACGTCAGACACACAAGAGCCAACACCCGGACACGCTTGTCGGTCAAGGACAGGCCAGCGGTGGTAGTGTGCATGTCTGAGGGATGTTTTCCTGGTATAACCTGGGACCGCTGGTACCACTGAATGGGTCCCTGATCGCCAATGGCTGCCTGTCCATTCTCGCTGACCACATGCATCCCTTCATGTTGGACGTTTACCCTGGTAGTGAATGTGTCTATCGACAGGACAATGCGCCCTGCCATGTCGCCAAGGGGTTGCGTGATTTGTTCCAAGAACACGACAGCGATGTATCCGTTCTCACTTGGCCGGCGAAATCGCCTGACCTCAGTCCCATAGAGCACTCGTGGGATTATTTGGATCGACAGGTTCGACGTGCCGACCCACAACCCCGTCATCTTCAGGCCATCCGTGCTCTGCTGCAGACCGAATGGGCACGTGTGCCTCGGACAACCTTCCAGGGCCTCATTGCGTCCATGCCACGCCGTCTCACCGCTGTTATCCGGGCCAATGGGGATTATTCCCATTATTAGTTAGGTGGTCATATTATTCTGATACGATCGTGTATACTCTCAGCAGTGTCTACGCTCCTTAAAGTCCAATTGAAAAAATCCCTTTTTGGTCAGGTACTACTTAACACGGAAAACATTTTATCTGTTTACTGATTATAGTAGTTAAAATTTTCCCACTTAGAAGACGCAAATATACTATATGTCTTAGCCTTCTCGATATTTATGTTTCTAAAAGTCCAATCTTGAAAAATTGTCTTTTGCGTCCGATAAAATTTATAGTGCTGAATATTTCACCAGCTATTTCTAATAGTCCGTGGTTCGTAACTTTGCCAATAGGAAGCATAAGAGTGTCATCATCATCATCATTGTCAACCATTATCAATCCACTGCTGGACGAAGGTCTCCCCAAGTTTCCTCCACAACGGTCTGTCTTGTGCCAGTCTCCTCCATGTCACCCTTGCATACTTTCGAATTTCATCCACCCATCTCCCGTGTGGTCTTCTTCTGGGTCTTTTCCTGTCCCTTGGAATCCAATCTAAAATTTCAGCTGTCCATCGATGATCTGTCCTTCTGGCAGTATGTCCAGCCCATTGCCATTTCAGGGATTTAACTCTGATCATGATGTCTTCCACTCTTGTCATTTTTCGGATCCACGAGTTCCTCTTCTGATCTCTCCTGGTTACACCAAGCATGCATCTCTCCATGCTGCTTTGAGTTGTCTGCAGCCTTTGTATGTCTCTTTTAGTTAAGGTCCACGTCTCTGCACCATACGTAAGCACTGGAAGGATGCATTGATCAAACACTTTTCTTTTAAGACATAATGGCATATTGCTCTTGAAAATTATGCTGTTTCTTCCAAAAGCTCTTCAGGCAAGTTTTATACGCCGATTAATTTCTTCATCAATGTGACCCTCACTTGATATCTGCTGTCCAAGATAAACATACTTATATTTATAACTCATTAAACGCACAGTATATTTAATCGTATCAAAGTATTTGAAAACCCGACTGAAAATTTTCTTTACTGTCAGATACCGCTCATTAAAGAAATTTGTTTGTCTGTGTCAAAATACTATGTGCACCTGCCAGGTACTGTAAATGTACACTTTACTTTTCCTATGTACCTTCTTTTAAAGGTCAGATTTAAAAAATTATTTTTGCATTGGATTCCATTCACTGCGGAAAGAACTCATTCTGCTTATACAGTATGTTTGAATTTTTCGTAATGCAAGGCTGTGCCGCAAGGTCGCGTGTGTATTTCTGTTTCCCACTGTGTCTTTGTTTCTAAATATTTAATTGAAAAATTCCTTCGTTCGCATTGTATTCAATTCGTTATGGCAAAGATTTCATGCATTATCCATTTTAAATAATGCAGTTTCCCAGCTTGGGACGTAAATGTAAAAATAGTTTTCTTGTTAGCTCTGCTTCTCAAAGACACATTTGAAAATTATATTTCCATTTTATAGCTACCGCTACGAAGAATATTTTACGTGCATTTTCTACTTTTTCATAACGCACATTTCCGCGGTATGCGGCCTTCCGATTACAATCGCTCTAACGTAGTCCCCAAGTATGCATGTTTCGCTGCGCCATATTTACATACAGCCGGCTCACGCCCACCATCAACGAGCAAAAGAAATAACTCCGCATAAATTGCATGCGGACAGTTTTTACAAACCAAACTGATAATTTCGAATTCTTCTATAATAATACGAATTTCTTTTATACACGAAAATTATGCAGGTTTCTTGCTAAAAATACACAGAATGTAAGTGTTCTTCCGACGCGCGGAACAACGCGAATCCTAACGACAGGCGCTTTTGCTTATGAAATTTTATGACGTAAGTGACGAAGAGCCTGCCACAGAGGAGGAGAGACAGAGGTCCAACTCTAAGCTCACCAGAAGTCGCCAATTCTTGAGGACAGTCCTCGAATTTAGTTTACTGTAACCAAAAACGTCTGATGCCTTTGGGGACGCGAATTGTCCTCAAATTTTGATGTTTGTCCTCAAATGTCCTCGAATTTACACTTCCTCATTAGCTTGTTAGATTTCTAATGAAAAATTTTCTTAAAAGCAGTTTTCATTGTACTCATTTTCCGACATGCTTCTTGTGAAAACAAATTTTGACTTTTTTTTTTTCTTTTCGAGTTTAACGACCACCGCGAGCAACTCTAAGGACTATAAGCAGTCACCTGTCTCTAATTTGGAGACATTCGTTCTAGGGAAGAGAGAGAGCAAGTGCTGTAAGACAAAAACACCATCCATGTCTCAGTCGGGACTCGAACCCGTACCCACTTGTTCGAATGGTCAGTGGTCAGCACTAGGACACTGAACTACTGGCGCGGTCAAATGTCGACCTTACTTGACCTAAGTTTCTCCAAAAACTTTGGAAAAATGAAAAATTCGCCATGCAACTAGTTTGGTATGCAGCTTGATTTTAATTCGGCACATATACAAGCTAAAGCATTTCACTTTTGCTAATGTGTTCTCGCCATCATAATTCTACTTTGTCAATACAAATTACCAACATTCTACAAGATATATCCTTTTAAGACACAAATTTTCATATGTAATATCACACTTATTGAAGCAATGCAGTTTTGTGACAAACGGATTTGCATACTTATTTTGAGTACGTATATGTCCCCAAATGAATTGCCGAATTGGGGACGCCACGCCCTTTTGTCCTACGATAGCTAGCGTCTGCCACGTGATACGGTACCAGTGGCTATGTCAGTAGCATCGCGGAGAGAGTTGTAAACTCTTGAAAAAAAGGCAAACGGCTACAGTTCGACGTTTTAGTTCCATGTCCGTGCGCGCTGTTCTATTGAGATTTTCGGGGCCAAATTGTTGCCACGAGTCTCGATGGAAGATTTACCTTTGAGTCTCCTGCTCTGTGGCGCTGGCATTCGTCATTACGTCTGTATGCTGATTTAGGATGGTGTACTGGAATTTTTTCATTTTGTGTACTGAAGTTGTCAAAGACAGGCAAACATGTATCATGTGGTGTGCGAACGAAGCTTTAATCCCTGTTACAAGGAAATATTCAGAAGCGCACGACATGAAATTGTATTCCAAAGAGCGTGGACTTGTAGTGTTCAGATATCCGAAGTGTCATATTGATTGCCGTCGTGGAGAATCTACCTTTAGAGCAAAAGGAAACTGGTTTGCTAAAACAATATTGTCTCCCCAGAAGTCATTGCTAATAACGTACAGCTTTGATTGTAATTTAGACTACGATTCGGCTGCAAGGGAGACGTCCATTCACGACTTCTGGAATATCTATTTAGAAGAAACTGCAGAATGAATAAAACCAAAGTTTTCAAAGAATTGTTAACAGTCATTAAAAATACTGACGGAACTGGTTTCTAGTGAACAAAATGTATATTCCCTAGTTGTACTTAAACAAACGGAAAAGTTTATAGAATAAAGTTCACACCGTCTAGGCACGTTAGAAATATTTTATTTTTCGCTAAAACACACCAGCTCTTTCGAAACTATATCGTTTCATCATCAGGTGTACAAAATAAGATACATATCGTTTCAAATACACACTATTCAAAATACTCCTTGAGGTTATAACTTTATTCTATAAACATGAACCAGTACGTAATCAATCTCACCGAATGTCTGACTTCGTAAAATCATCATATATTACAGAATGCATCACTTGGGATATTTAAACGGAAAGGTGTTGAATCTGTGGAGTATAGAGTTAAAAATGCTACTCTGATGCTATGGAATCAATGCTGTTGTGCATTAACGATATTCTTAAAATGATCGTCTATGTCAGTTTACGTATTTCATCGCAACTACGTCATAAGCAATGTTATCGGTGGGATTCGCGACGTTCCGCGCGTCGGAAGAACACCACAGAATATTAATAAAACTGAGTCCATTAGTTCGGATCAGCTGCTGGTTTCCACTTGTTATTCAGCTCTCCGCAGTTGCAAACTCCTGCATTAAAGGAACTCCGCACAATAGAAAGTTCGCAAATCGCACGCCCGCGTGCACACGCACACACACACACACACACACACACACACACATGCACAAAGTCCGTTGCACTATTATTCTATAATTTTCCTTCATAAAGTACATTCCCAAAGTGTTGCTTCTTTCAATAAGCATGGATAGTTACAGGATCTAATCTATTATTATTCTAAGAAAAACTTCACATAAAATGCTCCGTGAACTAATCAGAAGACTACCTTATGCGGCTAAGCGGCGTCAATGTATATTTTCCTTTGCTAGAGTATCTTATTTTCCAAAAGTTCGATTGAAAGGATCCTTTCTTGATAAGATGCCCTTCAGTAGAAAGAATATTTTGCGTCCATTTTCTTCTTCCTATAACGCACTGTATGCGCGCTGGGAGACATTCCGTTTTCCACCGTGTTTTTGCTACTAATTGCTCGATTTAAAAAATTCCATTTGCTTGGGATACCTTCCGCTATGAGGAACATTTTGTATGCTATTTATGATTTTTTGAAACGAACGGGAAGAGATGACTACAGACGCCCACTCTCTTCAGGTTATCTCTTTCTACATTCCTTAAATAGCTGTGCGGATAAACGTACCGAATGAGAGTTCATAATACAGTTAAGGGCCAAATCTAACTATTTTTAAAATTAAAGAGAGCGAAAGACAGCGCTAGTGCGCATTACTCCCTCCTATCCTGCAGCTGTCCAATGTCCTTCTCGCAGTCTTCTATGAGAGGGAGTGTGCATTGCCTAGAGTTTTCGTGTTTACCGAAGCAAGCCAGTCAGATTAGAACGTGGACATTAGCGAATATCTTCTTTTGCTTTATCATAATTTTTAGTCATGTTTGTTTCACATCACAACGTATGTATCCTTTGTATCTATCATACCCTTCTGTTAATAGAAATTACAACACCGTGAAGAAATGCTCGGATTCGCAAGAAATTCACAGGGTGGATTGGGCACCATGGAGATGTAAATGATTACAATTAACCGATGCAAATGTGAGGCGCGCGCAAAGCCATCTGGAAACGTCACACCAGGAGGTATAAACGAAGGCATACAGAGAGCAGGTTTTCAAAACTTGCTATCGCTAAACTCTACCGTAAGCAATTGTTAACATGTAAACGTGCCGCGTAGGAGGACGAGATCATCATGCGAACACTTGACGGAGTTTGAAAGAGGTAGAATCGTTGGACTCTGAGAAGGTGGTTTATTATACCGTGATATTGCTTCACGCGTTAGGCGTAACGAAACTACCGTTATGCGTACATGGCGCCAATGGACAGCAGAAGATTCTGGAAACGCATCATCGTGCAGGGTCTGGATCTCGAAATCGCACGACCAAGAGGGAAGACAGGCACTTGCACCGCATAGCAGTGACGTCGCGCACAACACCATCCACGACACTTGCGCAGCAATGGACGATGATCACACATCGCCCGATGTCTGCAAGCACTGTTCGTCACCAATTACTGTAGACAGGCCTCGTTGCTCGCCACCCATTGCTGCGACTTCCCTTGACTCTGAACCATAGACGTCAGAGATTACAGTGGTGTCGCGAACGTCGAAACTGAAGTGCTGAATGGGAGCATATTGTATTTTCGGACAAGTCCAGATTCAATATAATGCATCACGACGGGGAATCCTTTTTCGCAGATACCGTGGTGAACGACATCTGGAAGGCTTCATTGTGCAGTGTCATACCGGTCCCACACAGAGCGTGATGATCTGAGGCGCTATTGTCTTTCATTCATGCACTCGCCTACTACGTTACATCATGGAAGTGTTGGAACCTGAATTTCTACCTCTTCCTTCAGACGATCCCGGAAGCCGTCTTCCAACAAGACAATGCCCTACCCCATGTTGCTCGTACTGTCCAAGACGTACTCTGTGCGCATCAAGTCGCTCGTCTTTCCTGGCCTGCTCGCTCGCCAGATTTGTCGCCTATAGAGAACATCGCCCGACGACTGGCTTACATGGCCTCGTCGCTTATCACAACCAACGAATTGTGGATGAGTGTAGAAACAGAATGGATTGCAATACCGCAGACGATCATCCAAACTCTGTTTCATTCGATCCCACGGCGTGTGGGGTCAGTTAACACCGCCCATGGTGGATTTACTTATTACTCACTTTTTGGCCTTCCTTATCACGAACAGGTATGTAATTGTGATCTTTTGCAGCGTGTACCATAACTAATCACTCCCATAAATTTCATTTTGATTGCGTGTTCCTTGGTGTTGCAATTTCTAATAGCAGCAGTATATTGTTCGGTAAAATACATATATTTAAATAGACGTGAGGAGTTATTACTGACCGTTAAGAATCTGAAATGTGAGATTGATGTACTTCATGCAATTCTTTATAAAATTAACTGGTTAGTTTATTTCGTGTAACTGCTTGCAATGACAATATTTACCAAAACAAGCTTATCAATTCAGTGAAACATTCAGTAGGAACGTTTTTCACATTTCCCAGATCATCCATCAATTTAGTGAAACATTCAGTCGGGACGTTTCTCACATTTTCCGGATCATCCATTAATTCAAAGTCGATACACTGAACAGGAGCTGCTCTAATGAAACAAAATAGCTTCAGTTAAAAAGATTTGATACTCTAAAATATTGCTACGCCTCGGGAACGCCTTCTTATTTAGAGGTGACCACAATAACTGGTCAAAGTAAACCACCCTTGAGCGCACCTTACAAAATTAACCGAATTTGATTCTTGGATCGTTGCATTAGAGACTGCGATGGGAAAGCATGCACTACGTTAAAGCTGACTAGGATCCAAAGTATAAGCTCAGAGAATTCGGGCACTATACAGGAACATTTTTTTTCTGATGTTAAAATTATGTATAGGATATTATGCAAACTAAGAAGATAGCTGGAACGCACATTGGTAGCTGGGACCATCACTGAAGTTTCAATTTATCTGCGTGTTCAATGGCAAGTTCCGTATTTTTAACTATACATATCAGGCGCAGATGGCCTGGATAGTTGTTCTCGCTCTTTACGAATATAAGCTATTCAAATGCGATTAATTATGGAATATGAGAAATACCATACTTACAAGTCAATGTTCCGTATTAATCAGTTGTTGCTGATTTTTGCGTTAACATACTTTAAGAGCCATGTGCATTCTATGGCTCGATTAATTTACAAAACGCTTCTTATCGAAACCTTAGGTTTTTTTTCTTTGTTGATTGGATGTTTAACAACCACCGTGAGCAACTCAATGGGCTATAAGCAGTCGCCCGTCCCTAATTTAGGGCCACTGGTTCCAGGGAAGGGAGAGAGCCAGTGCCGCAAGACAAACGCAACATCCATGCTTCACCGGGATTCGACCCCTTTCCGACGAATGATCAGAAGCCATCGCTCAGACCACTGCGCCACTACGGCGGCCCTGAGTATTTGAGGCAAACACCGTTGGCATTTATCCGGCCACCGTCCGTTAGACTAGGTACAAATTCCAACGCACACACGCCAATACGTAACGAGCCGCCCAGGTGGCGCAGTGGTCTAAGCGATGGCTTCTGATCATTCGTCCGAAAGGGGTCCGGGTTCGAATCCCGGTGAAGCATGGATGTTGTTTGTCTAACGGCACTGTTTCTCTCCCTTCCCTGGAGCCAGTGGCCCTAAATTAGGGACGGGCGACTGCTTATAGCCCATTGAGTTGTTCACGGTGGTCGTTAACCTCGAATAAAAAAAAAAAAAGTACGTGACGACGCTAGTCAAGAGGTGGGTCACTGCGCGACTCCTGCCACTTTTTCTGTTCCTCCTTCTTCGGGGACGCGTCAAGGCTACCAGGCCGAATGACTTCCGTGGTCACTTGGTGCTTCTCTGTACCAACGGATTGGTCAGCACTTTGTACACGAGAACTCCACTCAGATCAGTCTAGCACAGCAGAAGTAGCCCAAAGCATCCACTTAGGCGTTCCTCTTTTGCCGTTATGCACACGAGTTAATTTGCCTTTCGCTGATAATTTTCTTGTATCGAGAAACTAAGACGTGGTCCAGTGCCTGCCTTCTTCAAGTGACTCAAACATTGTACAGCTTCGGTGTTACATCTCAGTTGTTATGTGCCTATTACGATACGAACGTTGAATTCTTATTCCTTGGCGCAGTTGTCTAAGCGCTAGCTTCTGATCATTCGTCCGAGATGGATCCGGGTTCGAATCCTGGTGAGGCATGAATGTTGTGTATGTCTTACGGAACTGGCTCTCTCCCTTCCCTGGAACCCGTGATCCCAATAGGGATGTCCAACTGCTTATAGCCTGTTGAGTTGCTCACGGTGGTCGTTAAACTTCCAAACAAACAAAAAGATTTCTTTTCCCTTTCATGGGACAACAGATTTGACAGATCCCTTCCTGCCATGGGTCTCAGCAAGCAACTGATTCCCTTCTTGTCTTTGGAGCCCGGATCCATCTCGGACGAATCGTCAGAAGCTAGCACTTGAACCACTCCGCCACCTGGGTGACGGCATAAGAATTATACGTTCGTATCGTAATAAACACATCAAGTGAGATGTAACACAGAAACTGTAAAATGCTTAGGTTCTTCTCACTGTTGTCACATAACGATATGGAATTACTTAGGACATTAAGTAGTTTCAACTGGCTGAAGCAAATAAAGATTTTTGGCACTAAAAAGGGGGCCGAAAAAGTTTCTGAAAACGTTATTCGTTTTGCTAACATTCAGTGGCGTGTAATAATGTCTTACTTAACCATAGAACGAATATTTATCGTTTAATACAACTTCACTGCCGTGTCGTACGTTACCTAAAGTTTTATCAAAGAACTTTTTGAAATTTCTGTTTAGGTCAGCTCAGTCATAAACCAATGAGAATAGGAAGTATGGAAAATCAGAAACAAAATTGAATCAGTCTATTGGTGCGTGAAACTTAAGACAGCATCCGGACATTTTTGTGTGAGTTTTCCAAGGTATTCAGTCATCAGTGTTGACTACCATACAGTCAGTCGCATTGAGCAGTTAAACAAAGTAAGAAACTCAATCTCTACTGTATACATGCCATGCAATACGATTTGTGTTAATACAAGAGTTTACAATGCAGGAGATGGTTCAAGGTTTTCAGCGTATAAGAAAAAACATATTTTTCAAAATCGATGCTGAAATACAGTAGTAGTTGAACATTGTAAAAGTGTGTGAAGTTTTTAATTGGATCACCTATAAAAAAATTCAATTCGACGTTGCCCACTGTATTGTCCGGGGTTTACTCCATAATGTGGTGAAAATTTAGCACTTTCAAGGTAAAGTAGTGCTGGAAATCGTCTGGCTTTCCCCATTTATTTGTGCAAAATTCAAAATGCCGAGAAAGTGGTTCCAAAATCCAAGAAAGTGCGTTCCATTTAGATGCTACTTAAAAAAATACACATGCGTGTTCATAAACGCCAAAGCACCAAACAAGGAAACGTATCTCTAGTGTTGTACCACCTTCTTTGATTTTTACGTGAGATATCAAATCATTGGTTTGAAGAATTCAGAAGTCAAGTGTTCACTCAATACAAAGGTGAGTGACTTAAATAATTTTTTGAGTGTATGTGGTGTATCTAGCATGCACTTATTTTCATGTTGAAGCTTTCAAATCCCAGGAATTTTTTTTGTATTAAGATTTCACTGTTTTAAGGTGGACGTCAAGTAATTTTGCTTCCTATACTTCCAATGGAAAAACTTCTGTACACATTTTCTCCCCAATTAATGCGTTACCAAGGATGAAAATTTGAACATCGATTAAAATAGCTTCATTTTATAACTTGAAGTACTTAATATTTTCTAAAAAATAACCATAATTGTGCAATCCGACATTTGTTCGTCTACTGACGTCATCAAAGTACAGGTCGCGCCATCTTTTTTCTGGTTTCAACACCACCAAAGAAAAATTTATTGATTTTTAATATAATTATGGTTATGTTTTAGAAAATATTAAGTTTACAAGTTATAATATGAAGTTATTTTAATCGATGTTCAAATTTCCATCCTTGGGAACACACTAATTGTGAAGGAAATATGTACAAACGTTTTTTCATTGGAAACATAGGAAGCAAAATTACTTGACGTCCGCCGTAATAGAACAAAATTGTTGTATTAAAACTTCATTGTTTTAAGTAATACTGCTGTTTTGAGGTTAAGTAAAGTTTCGTAAACGATAGCACTTCAAAAAGTTTATGTATTGTTATCCTTGTGTAATTTATTATTGTGTAGCGCTTCGATAATGTTAAGTAAAGGTAATATCACAGATCGTTCTAACCAAATAAAGTTTTAATGAATCATCAGCTTCGAAGACATGTGGTGTCACATGCCTTAATTGCGGAATTAATGGATCCAAATGTATAACTCCTTAAATTCGAATCATGTGTCAATACAGTTAAGTCCCCGACTTGCGTGGTTAATTCGTTCCGAAGACTTCCGCGTAGGTCGAAAGGTGCTTCATTACAGTGAATCGCCGACATGTGCATTCGTTTCAAGAGGCAATTAATGCTTAACTATTACTATACGAGTAGTGCAGAACATGGAAAGATCAATGATAAAGCGCTAATTTATCCTGAAATATAAGAGCATATGTAACTAAAAAAAAAATCGCATGCGTACTATAACGAAGAAAATGTTCCCGTCATTTTTGGCCCACGCCGGGGATCGAACCCGAGTCCACTTATTCCGGAACAAGTCGCTCTACCAACTGAGCTACGCAGACGTTCGTTCTTGCTGCTATCTGCTTTTATGTCGTGTGTGTCCCGCGGGGCAGGCACGTCACAGTACAGTGATATACAGAAATTGGACAGAATAATGTGAACATCACGCTCAGAGAGGTGACTTTTAATGCAGCTGCGTACATCGCAATATGCAAAGGTATCCACCAATTTTTGGTTGTAATAGCCTTGTTTAGAGCCTCAAGGTCATGTTTAAGTGCATTTAAAGTGACTTGTTACAAAATTTCTTTCAGATTGACGATGACATGAGCGACTTAACGGACTTCGAAAGAGGGCTAATTGTTGGTGGCCGGCTAGTTCATGCATCAGTTACAATAGTCGCCAAGGTAGTAAGGGTATCGACATCTACTGTGTCTAACATCATGGCAGCGTACCGTGCTCGTGGAAAAACCTTGTCTGCGAAACACAAGAGCGCCCGGAAAATGACTATGACTGATAGAGACAGGAGAGCATTAAAGAGGATTGTTGCGCATAATGAGAAGACCACGGCACAGAAAATTAGTGGGGAACTCAATCTACATATCCAGACGCCATCAACGAAAACAGTGCGCAGGGAACTACATACACAAGATATTCATGGCAGACGGCAGTTGTGCCAGGAGCATACAACGTGGACTGCTCATGTATGGAAGCGTGTATTGTGGCCGGAGGAATCCACATTCACACTATTCCCCATCGCATGACGTGTTTAGGTGTGGAGAATACCGTCAGAAGCGTAAAACCCAGACCCTCTGCTCTCAACAGTGCAGCATGGTGGTGGTTTTAGTCATGCTCTGGGCTGTCACATCGTGATTTTCAGCAAGTCCCCTGCTCCCCTTGAAAGGACAGATGACTGGCAGGGCGTATGAAACCATTTTGGCCGACCAAGTCCATCCAATGGCCCAGGCATTGTTTCCTGCAGAGGATGGCATCTATCAAGATGATAACGCTTCAATTCGCACAACTCGGAATGTATAAACATGGTTTGAGGAACATCAGAACGAACTTTCACACCTTCCTTGGCCTTCCCAATCACCACACTTAATCAACATCGAGCCACTGTGGTCTGTGTTGGAAAACAGAGTAAGATCCCGTTATGCTCCTCCTGCATCTCTCGAGGACCTGGAGCAGTTTCTGCATGAAGTCTGGTATAACACCCCACTAACTACCATCCAGAATTTGTATGCGTCCATTCCAAGGAGGATTCAGGCGGTTTTGAATGCCATAAGTGGTTCCACACCCTATTAGCTACGAAAACTTTCTTTTCCTAGGTGTTCAAATTATTCTGTGCAACCCCTGTATATACGATATACTGGAACATATGTATTTGCACATAAACTCTTCAACTATGTATTGATATGCTCACGGCTCCGCCGATGTCTTGGAATACTTGTCCAAGGACATCTGTACAGTCGCCTTTGTTTTCTCGTCGTAAGTCAATTTGTATCTAGCAACGGCATCATGCACTGCTTCAAATACTTTTGCGAACCTTTTGGCGATCTGGATCCTCAATCTTAAACCCAGCCAGTTCTTATTTGATAATTCTGAAGCAATCTGACATCAGCTTAGCTTTAAATCGTTAGGGTGTTTGATTCAGCTTCTTTTTCTTCCTCTGAAACCTCGTCTTCGTTTCTTTGCTCTTCAAGGTCTATTAACTCTTCGGTCTTAGGTCTCTTGTTTGACTTTTTAACAGTTCAATAGTTTCTTCTAAATTCACTTCCAAGTTTTTTGGTAATTTCCACAAGTTCTCTGATTTTGTATAGATGATCACTGTTTTCACATTCAACGGGCAGCCCATCCAGCGTTTTCCCACCGCCGAGCTCACCAGCGCCATCTCGTAGTCGCAGCTGTAAGCGGAAGATACGCTACAATACAAGACGAAACCGCTTAAGTCGGGGATTTACTGCATACGCAACGTTACGGGTGGGCTGGGGTGGGCTAAAGCCCACCCAACTCTTTTTTGAGCCCACCCTTTAGCCCCCTTCCCCAAATATTTAAGCAGTTTGAATATGCAGTAGCGAACAAAAGTATTTGGCGAAACACTTTTTCGACCATCTGGACCAAATCGGGACATTTTGGAATATGATATGTGTTATTCAGTTGTAAACATGACCCATATGCAGATGGATCGGAAACCTTAACACAGATCAGGTACCGAGGTTAATCGGAAAGATCATACAAATTGACCAACAAAGTAGGTGTGTATCACATTCATTTAATGCAACGATAACAGAAAACAAATACGAGAAAACGACAAAGCAATAACTAATACTTAGTGGGATAACCACGAGACTTAATAACAGCCGCACAACGGGCCGGCATCGAGTCCATTAGCTTCTCGACGGTGACCTGAGGAATTCGCGCCCATTCTGCAGACAGCTGGCCGAACTTCTGGGCCCTATTCCGGCAGGTTTTCTTCGCACATCGTCTCTCCAACTCCCCCACATGTGCTCGATGGGGTTAAGGTCTGGATATTGGCTTGTCCAGTCTAGAAGTGTGACCTGTTGCTGCTGGAAGGCTGCCTTCGCTACTCTGGAGGTGTGCTTCGGGTCGTTGTCTTGCTGCATGATCCATCCGGGTGGCATGTTCTGGTTTGCCCATGGGAAGACATCGTTGATGAGCATGTTCGGGTATCTCTGGCCGGTCATTATTCCGTCAATCTTGATGATGCGGCCCATTCCATTGCGAGAGAAGGCGCCGTAAACCATGAGCGATCCTCCTCCGTGCTTGACAGTCGGCTGAATGAACTGGGGGTTGAATCTCTGGCCACACGGACGTCGTACGTATCGGATGCCATCACTTCCGAACAAGTTGAACTTGCTCTCGTCGGTGAAAAGCACCTTACTCCAGTCCGCCTCGGTCCAGTGTCGATGACTGCGCGCGAACGCGACTCTGGCTCGTCGATTCTTGACTCCGATGAGTGGTTTCTTGGCGGGGCGTCTTCCATTCATTCAATCCACCAGCAATGAGACGACGGGAGATGGTCATTCGGCTGACGTTCAGGTCGTCGCTGTCACAGAATTCGGTGGCGATGTCCACAGCAGTCAAGGTGGGATAAGCACGAGATCGACGGAGGATGCATCTATCCTGACGCAACGTAGTAGAACGAGACCTACCATATCGCGGACTGTTCTACACGGTCGTCCCAGTCTTCTTATAACGTTGCAGGACAGCTGAAATGGACTGGTGTTGGATCTTCAGGGCCCTCGTAATGTTGGTGACGCGCATTCCGAATTCCATCATGTTCACGGCCGCCTGATTAGCTCCAACAAGGATCTCCGCCTTTTTACCCATTTCTGAAAACCTAAGATTGACTTATTATCACACTACACATCACAAAACCCACAAAAATCACAAGAAAAACATTAATACATGCAGCAAACAAATGGGTAATAATTGGCGACTCTTGAATATGGCCCATTTCGAACGACAAATTCGCTTTGACCGAAATACAAACTACGCGACATTGTAACCCACGAATCAACACATATCATATCCCAAAATGACCCGAATTGGTCCAGCAGAAAAATAATTATGGTCGAAAAAGTGTTTCGCCAAATACTTTTGTTCGCTACTGTATTGTGGGTGCAATTATCTAACATTCTAGAGAACTAGGATAAATATATGTCAATTTCTTCAAATTCACTGAAATGTTGTTATATAAAATTAATTCTTTGTTAAATTTAGTGTTTGTACTTTATGGAAATTGGAAGGAGTCCTGTGAACGTATTTCTAAGACAGTAGTAGTAGAAACACACCAGTTTCGTAATTATGGTTTAAGACGATGAGTGTGTGTGTGTGTGTGTGTGTGTGCGCTTGTCAAGTTACAAACTAAAATTCATAAACAGCCTTATATGAAAGAAAAAGAAAATACCTAAGTAAGCTAAAATTGCGAAGAAATAGTAACTTGCTGTAGCGATTCGTATCCATGGTTCCCATACTACATACACTAAATAAATACTACGTACAGACAGTATTCACTTGAAAACATTTTTTCACTAGGGATAACATTATCAGCGTAGGGTAAAATGCACATGAGAGGATTTTTTTGCCACAATTTCTGCCAAACACTTCAAAATTGGTGCTTCCTTCCAATCATGCTTAGCCACCCTAATAGCTCACCCAGTTCTGAGCAGGTGACGTCGCCACTGACTTACTGTATAAGCGATAGAGATTAAAATTTAGTCCAGGTGCGTGAGAAGAACCGTAAAAAAAAAAAAAAAAAAAAAAAAAAAGGAAAACAAAAACAGAACCTTTTTTTTATATATATGAATTGGTGATTTAAAAAGAAACGTTTTTTAATTGCAGTGCATAAACCCAATAATTGTTTTCCATAAATCAGCAATGTTCAAAGAAAAAAGCTTAGTAATTACACTTACGTTTTGTGACATGTTGCACCAAAAAGTGGCACAACAAAACAAGCTGCACCACCTTTCGAGGAAAAGTACATCAACATCTGGTGTATAGAAAACCCAACAACGTCCTAAAATTATGCTCCATAACATGGTGCAACTTTGCACCAGAAATGTTCAAAAGTGGTGCAGTCCTGCAGCATAATACGGTGTGCAAGTTTCTATCATTTTATTTCGAAATCTTTGCACCATTTTTTGGCGCAAAGTTGCACATAACATAGACCACGATTGCATCATATTGTTGGGTTCTTCGTGCACCACATATTCGTGTACCTCTCCTCAAAATGCGTTGAAACTGGTGTAGCACCATGTTTTGGTGTCAATGTACCTCAAAATTTTAAATAGTGTACTTGGAAGTGGATGTCTTTTTAAAAACTAGCTTCTTGTGTGTTCCTAGAACTTGGGAGCGCGACGCTTCTTCATTTTTTTTTCCTTTGTTTATTTGCAGATGCTGTATTTCGTGATCGAAACCAGGCTGATTTAGGAAAACCTAAATACAGATTGTATGCGTCTTAATATGTCGTGAAGGAAGATAGTCTTATGAGAAATCAATTCCGTTATAACAGAAATGACAGATTTGTGTCAGACCAGTGGACCTTTCTGTGAATTTAGGCCTTTTTGTGTAACGTGATCTTCATCAAAATCTCATTCGCAATTATTAGCTTCACCTCCGGACTGTTACAGTAAGGTAAGATCCGTCACACGCACGAACCGTTCGATGATTTCCTGTTTTCAGAGCGGGTTAACAGAAGCTATGTGTAATTAATGAGATGGCCTACATGATGGAGTCAAGTCTGTAACTGATTAAAATCCACAGCCATGTTGTTATTTGTTGTTGGCGCAATTATTCTTACCAGCTTGGGAGTTTGTAGTAATGGACCATTCGCGAACGATTCGTTCACAACGAATGACTCTTCACCGTGAATGGTTCGCTCTCACATTGTGAGTGCTCATTCACTCCGATATTTCTGCGACACACGTTTGAAGTCGCAGCATGTGTAACTTTATTCTTTTCGCATGAGTTTAGAAACGAATTCCCAGTAAGAAAAGTAACGTTTGGAATTAATGGGTGCCAACCGTTATGTGAGTGAGCAGTCTGGGGGGATAATAAAAGTGAAACCATAAAGTAAGGAAGATACAGAGTGGACACATCCTGTACTAAGATGAAACTACGACGTCATGAAATCGACTGCAGTGCACCATCGGTAAGCCACCGAATTAGCCGCTGATTGAAAGCTGGAATTCCCCAACTTGTCATATGGTTGTGACTGCTTCCATTCGTGGCCACCGTTCCATTCCAATTTCGGATCTCCTAGAACAAACATGAATATTTACAGTAGTATCATATTTCAATTATCGTTTTCTTTTATTATCCTATTAGTGGAATTACTTTTGCTAATTCTTTACTGCATCGTTTATTTTTCTTTCAATTTCCACGACCTAGGTTTCCAAGTCTCAGTTTTCAATACAAATTTGAAGTTGTGATTCCGTCTATTGGTGTAAATTATGACAAGAGTGGTAAGTCAAATGATATACGAAAACTTGAAAATTTCATCTTCCTGGAGTGGGAACCGAATCCGCGTCTCCCGGTTGGCGCCCGTGTATGCTAACTACTGTACCACCCAGAACGACCAAGTCTCAAGTTTCCGAGTGATTTGAATTTAACACAGAAATCGCCAGTTGAAGCAACGGAATTCATATTTAGTGAATCTGGATGAATAGAATTCATAGTTTTCAATTTCATTTACGTGTATTTTTTCAGCAATGTTGCTGTTTTCATATAAAACTGTTTTTCGTGAGTCTTTACTTTTAATTCTCATTTGCATTCCTTTGCCATCTGTTTCGGTATCTACGTCATCTTTTTCAATAGCTTCTTATTTTGGGGGTGGGGGTGGGGTGGGGGGAATTGAATGTTTGTGTGTCATTATCTTTCTGTTCCGAACTGGCAGATATTTGTTAAAACTTGTCTTCCGTCTTTATTTTGCAACTGTGCTGTTACTCCCGGAGTACTTTCCTCCTAACTTTTCTCTTTAGCCTACTAACTGAAAAACTTTCCCCTATACCTGACCCATAATTTTTCATTATATTCTCAGTTAACTACGCTCATCTGAAAACGACCACATGTTTGTTATGTGGTTCAATCGCTGGGTCGCCATAGCAGCCATTGCCAATATTACGGGGCACGTCACGTTTCGCTTTAATGACCGACATATAGTGGCGCTACAATCTATGAGGGGAGTTTCAATGGGCGTCCAAAGCTGTTTCCCCTCTGTATCTTCTTTACTTTATGGGTGAAACTTAAGAATGGGAATGATACGTGAATGTTATTTGTTTGAATGGTGTGCCCGAATCATTCGAAATCATTCGCCTTGAACGCTGAACGCTGTAGAGCAGTTTGCCGAAACCAAAAAAGAGCCGTGGCCTTGAAAACGATTTGGTCTTTAACACGGGGGATGCCTGTAATGAATGATTTTTCTCAATGAGCGTAGTGACAATTTAGAAATCGAGTTATCATTCGTGAATGACGCTTTTCTGTGAATGCTGAATGAACTTCTATGAAGGAATTATTTATGCCATTACTAACAGCGTGGTGTTGCGTTCCTGGAGAACTATCGCTCCTTTATGCTTGTGTTACAGTGAAAATATTCACCGTTATTATTCCCTGTTTTGTATTAGAGAAAGCGGAATAAAAGTTAGAAATTGCTTCATTTTCCAACCCCCTGAGCATCTTTCTCAGGAACGCTAGACAGCAATACGCTGTCCAATGATTCGAAATTAAGCGACAGAGTGATTATCAGGACACCCTGTATCCTTGACATTAACTAAAGACAAATCTCGCAGAGCACTTATCTTTGTACCCTGCTTTCATCCCCGAAAAATTAATTAATTGGACTGAATTTTCCAATTTTAAAACTTTTCTCTTAAGAATTATCATGGGTTATTCGCGAACTTTTGGCATCTGCTACTGTTTTTCTTGCATCGTTTGCAGCGGGCACCAGCAGTGTGCAAAGCAACTAAAATATTATTTACAATTTTTAAAGTCATCGCGTGAACAAATACAGGGGTTTATCGAAATAATGGAAACACCGACTGTGGCTGGAGTACACGCAGTGAGCCGTATGAAAAATCACAGGAATGACGTCACTCATGTAGTGAGGTTTACAGAAGAGTGTAGCATGATGTCGGCTACCACGTAGCAGTGTCACACCACATTCGCAGTGAAATATTAGCTGTTTTAAAATAATTGTCGACAATGTCAGATCTCAGTGACCTGGAAAACCGCATGATCGTTGGCAGTAGCGGCTCGTGGTAAGCCCAGATGGGAAGGGGGCTGCATCTCAGTTTTGTAGCATATATATATATGAATCCCCGGAGGACCGGACTAGGCTGCCATCTGATGCTGACCTTGGCTACGTACAACGGACGCTCCCTATCTTCTGATTCAAGGCTTCTTGAATTGGAAGAGGAACTACAAAGGATCAAGTGGGACATCGTCGGGTTAAGTGAGGTAAGGAGAAAAGGAGAAGATCTCATTGAACTGAAAAGTGGACATCTCTTCTACTATCGTGGGACAGATAGTGGCAGAACTAGTGGTCTTGGATTTATAATAAACAAGAAACTGAAGGATGAAGTTGTAGAAGTTAAAAGTTCCTCTGACAGAGCTGCACGACTCTTTATCCAACTCTAGAAAAGATACCAGGCTCAGATTATTCAAACTTATGCACCCACCACAAGTCATCCTGAAGAAGAAATTGTAGAATTTTATGAGGAAATTTGTCATCTAAATAATAAAGGTAAGCAGCACTTGAAAATATTTATGGGAGATTTCAATGCAAAAATAGGGCAACGGCAACAGAATGAAACTTCAGTAGGTAAATTCGGTCACGGCAACAGAAACCAGCGGGGAAATACTCTCGTTGAGTTTGCAGAGGCAGAAGGGTTTTTCATCTTGAACTCCATTTTCAAGAAAAAGCCACACAGGAAATGGACATGGAGACATCCAAATGGGACGACAAGTGAAATTGATTTTATTATGTGTAACAAAAAATTCGTCATAGAAGACTGCAGTGTGCTAAACAAGTTCAACACAGGTAGTGACCATAGATTGGTGAGATGTAAGATGCACCTCAACACTAAACTCGAAAGTGGCAAGCTCATAAGACAAACAAAATGTATTGACATAACCAACCTTAAAAAACACCATAATACCTTCAAGTTGGAACTGAAGAACAGGTTCTCTGCTTTAGAATACCTAACATCGGAAGAAGTGGATATTTCTGAAGTTAACAGAAAAGTAACCAAAGCTCTTATGGAAACAGCAACAAAATTAGCTGGGTCTAAGAACAAGTTGCATGTGAACAAATTATCAGGGAAAACCAAAATGTTGATGCAAAAAAGAAAGAGAAATGAGGACAACTACAGAAGATGTGACTTCCAAAGTGGAATATATAAAGCTATGCAAGACAGTAAGAAAAAGTATCACTGAAGACGTAAGATAATTCAACTGTGAACTAGTGAGGAAAGCAATTGAAAACAACCAAAGCCTTAAGATAGCAAAGGGGCATCTCAGCAAGGGAAGAAAACAGATTATGACACTGAGAAAAGAAGATGGTTCTGTAACAAGAAATAGAGGCGAAATTTTGACAAGAGTAAAAGATTTCTACTCCAAATTATATGAAAGGGATGATACATGCACTCCATACATCATGAAAGGTACCAGTACCAGAGTTCTTCCAGTCCTTCCAGCAGAAGTTGCACATGCAATCAAGAACATGAAGCGGGGAAAAGCTCCAGGAGAAGATGGAATTACTGTAGACATCATACAAGAAGCAAGTGGGGAAATCGAAACAGTACTCGCCCAAATTTTCACTCGATGCCTTAATGAAGGGAAGATTCCTGAGGATTGGAACACAGCTACAATAATCCTGCTACATAAAAAAAGGTGACATTGAGGATCTCGGGAACTACAGACCTATCAGCCTCCTATCAGAGGTTTATGAAATCTTCACTAAAGTTCTTTCACACCGCTTGAAGGTAACACTGGACATGGCTCAACCGAGAGAACAAGCTGGATTCAGGAGTGGCTACAGCACAATACATCATATCCATGTACTGAGAGAACTAATTGAAAGAGCGAGGGAATATGCACTTCCATTGTGCATGGCTTTTATCGATTATGAAAAAGCCTTTGATTCGGTTAAACCATCAGCAGTTACAATGGCTCTGAAATCCTGCGGTATTGAAGATGCATACATTAATATTATTAATAACATCTATGAAAATGCAAGTGCAAAGATTCGGCTTTTTGGAAATACAACACACATAAAAATTGGAAAGGGAGTGAGACAAGGTGACACCATATCTCCGAAGCTCTTTAATGCCACATTGGAGTGTGTCTTTCAGTCGCTGAGCTGGGAAAACAAGGGGATAAAGAATAATGGAGATTATCTAACCCACCTTCGTTTTGCTGATGACATAGTCATTTTTGCAACTACCCCATCAGAGCTGCAGAGTATGATCCAGGAACTTGCTGACAAGAGTAAAGAAGTGGGATTAAAAATGAACTTTCAGAAGACAAAAGTGATGTTCAATGCTTTTACAAGAGATGAAGATTTATCGATTGATGGAGAAAAGCTGGAGATAACAGGCACGTACGTTTATCTTGGACAGCAGATATCAAGTGAGGGTCACATTGATGAAGAAATTAATCGGCGTACAAAACTTGCCTGAAGAGCTTTTGGAAGAAACAGCATAATTTTCAAGAGCAATATGCCATTATGTCTTAAAAGAAAAGTGTTTGATCAATGCATCCTTCCAGTGCTTACGTATGGTGCAGAGACGTGGACCTTAGCTAAAAGAGACATACAAAGGCTGCAGACAACTCAAAGCAGCATGGAGAGGTGCATGCTTGGTGTAACCAGGACAGATAAGAAGAGGAACACGTGGATCCGAAAAATGACAAGAGTGGAAGACATCATCATCAGAGTTAAATCCCTGAAATGGCAATGGGCTCAACATACTGCCAGAAGGACACAGCTCATCGATGGACAGCCGAAATTTTAGATTTGATTCCAAGGGACAGGAAAAGACCCAGAAGAAGACCACATGGGAAGATGGGTGGATGAAATTCGAAAGTATGCAATGGTGACATGGAAGAGACTGGTACAAAGACAGACCGTTGTGGAGGAAACTTGGGGAGACCTTCGTCCAGCAGTGGATTGATAATGGTTGACAATGATGATGATGATATATATATATAGCAAAAGCATATAAAGTGAAAAAACAAAAAAAACATGAACAAATATGAAATTCTAAAGCACCAGAAGCTGCATAGAATAAATATCAAATAACATAAAAATGCGAAACATAAAAGCAAATTTTGAAATTAGAAAAAACAAAAAAAGAGAAACGAGAAAAAGAACAACAATCCCCATTTTCCACCCACCCGAAGCAGGCGAGCTTCAAGCGATGAAAATTTAACGAACAGAAGAATGCAGGGAAGCATATTAATGACTGACTCCTTGTCGGCTTCGTCAAGGGCAAGCAACAAGAAAATCACTCATTAATCTACTGAGACCAGAAAATTGTGGGTTAAGCACACCGGACATCACATAAGCACACCGGACACCACATAAGCACACCGGACACCACATAAGCACACCGACAAAAAAAATTAGACACCCCTAACACAAATGACGGTAGGAAGTTACCAGTTGCACAGAAAGCGCCATGAGAGCTTTGCTAGGAGATAAATAGCACTGACGTGGTCTTCAGGATCATTTCTGTCTCGTGCTGTA
Organism: Macrothele yani; assembly: GCA_039090855.1. Taxonomy (NCBI): domain Eukaryota; kingdom Metazoa; phylum Arthropoda; class Arachnida; order Araneae; family Macrothelidae; genus Macrothele; species Macrothele yani. Next base: position 110,022,162 of record CM077007.1, read on the forward strand.
GTGAAGAGCAACGTGTGTATTAATTTAGTCTGTAATAGGGGTCGTAAGACAGACGTTACTGAGTGGCAAAAAGGAACCATCGTGTTTGGCTCGTGTCCACGGACACAAAATGAATGAAGTCGCCCAATTTGTTGGTCTGTCGAAGCCTACTGTCCCTCGGGTCTACAAACAGTGGTGTAGTTAGCAGTCAACTGAAAATCGGCGACATAACTGTGGGGTCGGGAAACGATTCTCACAAACAGGGACCGCCATCATGTTTCATGCCTAGTAACTGCAAATCGGTTTCAAACCAGGTAACAATTGCTCCAAACTTGCTCCAAACAGTCCAATGAAAGTCCACTCCAACCCATTTCCGAAAAGACATTGCGACGAGAACTGCACATGATAGACAGCTGGAGCAGAATACCACAAAGAGGCCTCTTTTAACAGCAAGTCACAAATTCGCACGTTATCAATGGGCTCAGTGGCAACAAAACTTTACTGTGGAGGATTGGAAACGAGTAATTTGTTCTGATGAGTCTAGTTTTCGTTTGTACTCCAGTGATGGGAAGCGAACAGTGCATCGCAGGCCCAATGGAGCCTTTAATCCTGATTGTGTCGAAGGTGGTGTTCAAGCTATAGGGGGTTCTGTGATGTCTTCGGGATGTTTTTCGTACCACGAAATGGGCTCTCTCTTTGCAGTGACGATGAATTTGAATCAGCATGTGTACCTACGTATTCTGAATGACGAAGTGTTGCTCTTTGCCCTATATCTCCAGAAGCAGCATCACATTGCCGCTCCTGTCTTCCAAGATGACAATTGCCGTGTGCACAGGGCTAAAACTGTGTCTGAGTGGCACAAAGAACAATCAGAAACACTGCCTCGCCTCGATAAGCTCGCCAAATCCCCAGATTTAAATCCTATTGAAAATCTGTGGGATCATTTGGAAGAGAAGGTGAAACGCCGGAAGAGACACCCATGTACTCTGACGGAACTTCGGGACCATTTGACGCACGAGTGGATGCAAATCGATGTTCAGTACATCCACAACCTCGTGAAGTCTCCACCACACCGGATTCATGCTGTTATCAAGGCAACCCGTTCTTAGGTAAGTTCTGACAGGGGTGACTAATTTTTTGTTCCCGTATGTTTATCTTACTAAAAGAATGGTCCCAAATTCCATTATCATATGTACATGACTTGAATAAATAAATTCCAAGTAGAACTGCTTCCATTCTGAAAGCCCAAGGTGGGCCTACAGCTTATAAATAAAAAGTTCTCCACAGTCAGTGTCTCTATTATTTTAATAGACTCCTGTATGTGCAGGCATGGCGTATTTTAGACCCAATATCACCTCGTGCAGTCGGTCACATAATTATTTTCATATTTTATTCATGCTAAACATGATTTAAATAGCTATTTCATTAAAATCTTTATCATTCATCAGCGAAACTATTGCTACCCTTCGATATGTGTAAAACATACGTGTCACATGATATTTTTATTATCAGATGGGAATATTTTCATTTCGTAAGATGTCTATTACTCGTAAAGGCATTATTAATTTTTCGTAACGTTTCTCAGCACCGTAACGTCGTAATTCTCCACCGCGTCAAAAACTTTCGGAATCCACTGCTCAGTTGCTTATGTGAAAAAATAAATTTAAAACACGGATGTTTAGATTTAGTTATTTCCATAATTTAAAGGCTTGTAGCTTATGGTTTTCAAGGTAAACCTTATGTGGTATGTAACTTTTGTTGAAGGAATAAACAAGTTAGTAAAGTCACGCAGTGCATTGATTATGATACGCTTTCCAACATAACAGAAATCATTACTCAAGTTATTACTCAAGTTATGAGGATAATGGCAGTAGAATAAATCGCGCTCCTATGACCTAACCTTTGACCCCATTTCGATGACATTCAACAGAATTGGTAAAGTATAGTTCCGGAAGACCATGATAAAGTTTTGTCTCAATCGAAGCATTTTTACGTAAGTTATAACGCATAAGAGTGATGGAATGGATCCCACTCATATTGCCTGATCTTTGACTCCATTTCCCCCCATTTTCAATAGGGTTCGTCCCCAGATGGTTCCCTACCACATACTAAGATTTCATCGAAATCGAACCATATTTTCTGGCGTTAGGACGCATAAGAACAATGGAATGCATCCCGCTCCTATGTCCTGACCTTTGACCCAATTTCGCCTATTTTCAACAGAGTTCGTCTCCAGGTAGTCCTCTACCACGTACTAAAATTTCGTCGAAATCGAATCATACATGTGTATTTACGCGAGTTATGACGCATAAGGGGAAATGGAATGGATCCCGCTCCTATGTCCTCACCTTTGACCCCATTTCGCCGATTTTCAATAAGGATCGTCCCCAGGTTGTCCTCTATCACATACTAAAATTTCATCGAAATCGAACCATTTTTACGCGAGTTATTGTGCGGACGGACAGACGGGCAAAGTTGGAGCATATACGCTTCTTCAACCTACGGTTGGAAAGCGTAAATAAATAAAGCACCATAATTATCGGCATGATACTCTCTCGAGCGGACTCTATTCGGGAGCTGTATGACTGTTTTTATTGAGGTGCAGTTGTGAACTGCTAGAGGTGAGCAAGTGCTGACAGCTCTGTGAATCAGCATACATCATAGCTCCTGAGAAACTAGCGCTGAGATAACTGCAGCTGCACGGCAATGTTCACAATACATTGATGAACGCATAGACTAGGGGACTAAGCGGGGCTTAATATTTTTCACTATCTTCTTCTCTTCCCATTCTCCTATCTTCAGCGCAAAAAAAAACAACAAAAAAACCGTAGAGTTTCAAAAATGATAGTCTTCGCTTCTAATTTAGTTGCGTTTTAAATTTAAGTTAATTAAATTAATTTATTAATTTAATTTGACTTATAATCAATGCAACCCCACCTTCGGTAGCTTTTTTGAGAATGCAGTAAGGACAAGCAACAATATCCGTATAACAATCTGAAGCTAGCTAGCTCGCTTCAGCAAATTTCAGCAGACGGGTAAGAAATGGAGAAGGCTTTTGAAGCTGGAAGCCAACATTTTGGCTGTATACCCCACGCAATTTAAACAAGGGACAGAGTGAATATATCTTATGCGTTCTCTTCGTGCCGGCTTAGCAGTCTGATTTATTGAGGAGGCGAAGCCACAGGACGTCAGGCTTCGGATACAACGACTGTTTCATAAAAACTGAGAGTAAAATCGCACAAAATGAAGAAATATAGATACAGCAAAATATATGTTATTCTTCCTCAAAGTATCTTCCCTCGGATGATACGCAACGGTCCCATCGTTCAGTTCACTTATCAAAGCATGTGGCGAAGGCATTTTGTGGAAGCTGCTTTAGCGACCCCTGTACAGCTTGAATAACGTCAGCGTTTGTGTTGAATGTCGCACTACAGAACTTCCTCCTTCATGAAAAAAATACGGGATTACGCCATATAATACAAATTTTGAAGACATGGTAAGTCAGATAAAATCCGAAAACTTGAGAATTTTCATCGTCCTGGAGTGGGACTGGAACCCGCGTCTCCCAGATAGCGATGAAAATTTTCAAGTTTTCGGATATTATCTGACTTACCATCCTTGTCCCATTTACGTCAAAAATCGGATTGTCATCTTCAAAATATGTATTATATGGCGTAATCCCGTATTTCTTTCATGATCTATCTGCTTCTCCGGGCAATAACGGGATAGGATTCTTAACCTCCAGATTCGCAAAACATGAATGCCGGTTGCTTCGACTAGCGAATCCTGTAATGGTTGTATTCAAATTGATCGGAAACTTGAAACTTGGTCGTTCTGGGTGGTGTAGTGGTTAGCATACCCAGGCGCTATCTGTGAGACGCGGGTTCGAGTCCCCGCTCCAGGACGATGAAAATTTTCAAGTTTTCGGATATTATCTGACTTACCATCCTTGTCCCATTTACGTCAAAAATCGGATTGTCATCTTCAAAATATGTATTATAAGGCGCAATCCCGTATTTCTTTCATGATCTATCTGCTTCTCCGGGCAATCACGGGATAGGATTCTTAACCTCCAGATTCGCAAAACATGAATGCCGGTTGCTTCGACTAGCGAATCCTGTAATGGTTGTATTCAAATTGATCGGAAACTTGAAACTTGGTCGTTCTGGGTGGTGTAGTGGTTAGCATACCCAGGCGCTATCTGTGAGACGCGGGTTCGAGTCCCCGCTCCAGGACGATGAAAATTTTCAAGTTTTCGGATATTGTCTGACTTACCATCTTTGTCACATTTACGTCAAAAATCGGATTGTCGTCTTCAAAATTCCTGCTTCATTGTTGGAAATAAGCAGAAATCGCACGGGCGACGTCAGGACTGTAGGCAGGCTGTGGCACGATTTCCATACTGCATTTCGTAAGAAACTGTTGAGCAGAAGCAGCCACATGTGGGCGAGCGTTATCATGGTGTAGGGTCCACTTGCCCGCCAGTTCCGATCGCTTAATCGATATGTGTCGTCGCAGACGCTACAAGATTGAAATGTAATACTCAGCGTTGACAAAAATTTGTGAAGGAATGACATGCTGGTATATTATAATTTTATGATCAAAGAAAAATATCATCATCACCTTCCCAGCTGATTTGGTTTGGCGGACATTTTTCGGAGGAGGTGAGTCTGTGTATTTCCAGACACTTGTTGCGCGCTTCGTGAGGGGGTCGAAATAGTGGGTCCATGTTTCATCGGCAGTTATTAGTGTGTTTAGAAAGTTTGGATCTTTTGCAATCATTTGTTTACACTCATGACACATCTGAACTCTGGCTAGCAATATTGTTCTCTTGTCAGATGATGAGGTACGTTTCTGGAACATACACGATGCACCAGTGATTTGCCCCGTAGAATGCGGAATGCCGACGTTTTTGAAATATTATTTGATGCCGTTGTGTGTTCACACGTTATTCGTCGATCTTCTTGCAGAACTGCCCAAACAGTGTTAACAATAAGCTTTGTAACAACACTTCCAGGTCGACCAGGCCTAGGAGCGAGTTCTGCCGACAGACGCCCTTTTTTAGAAATCATGGTGCCATCTAAAAATCGTTGACTCACCCAACCGTTTATCTTTGTAAGCTTTTTTCATTAAATCAACTATTTCTGGAGGCGTTTTGCCCAAACGGTAGTAAAATTTTATCGCACAACTCATTTCACTTCTTAACTCTGAATCACTCACCTCCATAGCTGCATGGCAAAATGCAGACGTACCTTAAACAACTGCGCAATAACGAAACTACAATCGTCAACCACGGCTAATAACTGTTGCCATAGATACTTCCTTTATTCAGTTAGTCGTCTGCGTGGTTATTTTCTCCCTTCGCACTGTTGCCAACTTAAAAACGATACTCTCAATTTTTATGGAAGTGCCTTTGTATATACATGGCATCCTAAATTTAGACAAGAGTATTAAAGATAGAGAGAGAGACGGTAAGACAAGAAAACTTAGCCCTGTAACATCAACTTCAGCATAAGAGACCCAAAATCTCAGAGCGTCTAATTCATAGCCACGTCTAGCAGACGCAAGTAGTGTTGCCAAAACTCGAAAAGAATCTATAGGAAAAAAAGAAAAAAATTACGAACTGCATTACATACCCGACTATCCTCTGGCGAGTCCTTCAGTAGCATATACTGGTTGATTTGTCATTGACTTTTTTGTCTTTTCCATTTACCGAAATTTTCGGGCTGTGCGTCGCATCGGCGTAAAAACCATACGTGACAAAAATCGCTATTCGGGAAACAAATTCGTTGTAAGAGCCGCACCCACATAAGCACTGCATCCCCAAATTTTGTGGTATCTTAGCCGTCGATGTTAGAGCTACCATAAATAACATCGTAACACGTTGGATCGTTATCTGAACTACACATACAGTCCACTGCCCGAATTACAACACGTATACGATCTGGCATTGATTCCACAAAGTGTTGGAATGCATCTACGTCTACAGCATGCCAGGCATTCACCAGACAGCCTTTTAACTAGCTCAGATTATATGTAAGGGGACTTGCTCTCATACATTCTCAATGGGGTTCAGTTCCGCGCTTTGTGGTGTTCACGGAAGATGATGGAAGTCTCTAAAAAGTTAACATTGTAGGATGGACTTCATCAGCAATAATGTCCATATAATCCTTTGGGGACACCCTACTTTCCAACAATATCGGGGGAACCATTTCGTATCAACAGAACGTACCCCACACCATGACGCCTCCTCCAGAACCTTGAATTGTATTTACAAGGCAAGCTGGATCCATTGCTTTATGGGGCTCCTGCCAAGCTCTCTGCCTATCGTCGGAACAAAACAAAGTATACCTCGGGACTCACCATCGGACCATATGACTTTTTTCAGTCTCCCAATGTCCAGTCATGGCGTTTCTAATACCACTGTAGACGAATGTTCCGGTTCTTCGCAGAAATCAGTTGTTTCTGTATAGACATGCGACTACTAGTACCGATCCTCTTCAGTTCTCTGAGGAGAGTTCGCTGAGATATAGTTCGGGAACTGTCTACTCTACATTGAATGCTTTGGTCAATTGCTGAACACAGGAAGGCCTGTTTCTCCGTACAGGCCTTCGCAGTCGAAGGCGATCTCGTTTCTGACAGATTGTCGTCGCGCTGCAGTTACGCCTTTTAGACAAGCAATGTGGGTAATTTTTTCACTGATTAAAGACCCGGAGTATCTCACCTTTTGAGAAACCAGTCAGCTCTACTGTTTTAAAAATCGTAGCACCAGCAGACAGACACTCACAATAACCCGTTGATCGAACTCACAAAGATCCTTTGTTTTTACCATTGAGATAAACAGTACTGACGAGCCACAGTCTGAAATAGTCGCCTGGATCGTGGTCTCGTGGTGACGCAAAAATTCGTGGTCTCGTGGTGACACACGAGACTACGAATTTCGCATGTATACGCTGCTTAATTGACGTCTATGTACCTATGTACTATAGGGTGATACTGCTTAACACCGATCAGCCAAAGCATTAAAACGACATCTGCGATATGCAAATAAGCGCGGGTCAAGCCAATCAGCGTCACGTGACAAGGTCGCGAATGATATATTATATTAATACCTCGGTAGGAGCTCTCTCAGTCAGTATTTCGTTGATCTCAACATAGGAAAAAAACAAAGGATTTATCTGATTTCGACAAATGCCAGATCGTTATGGCAAGACTTGTTAAGAGCATCTTCGAAACAGCGACGCTGGTAGGCTACTCACGCTATGCAGTAGTTAGTGCCTATCAAAGATGGTCCGAAACAGGTAACACTTCGAACCGTCGACGTGGGCAGGCCATCCTTCATTGATGCTATAGGTCAGCGCAGGCTATCTCATCTTGTCCGCAGCAACAGGAGGGCTACTGTGGCTGACATTATTCATAATTAAATTATGTGTCCGACCACACAGTTCATCATACGCTGTTGGATATGGGTCTCCGCAGCCGCAGACCCATTCGTGTGCCTATGCTGTGAACATGGGCAAACGAAATGTCGTTCACCGTCGTCAACGCTTGCAGTGGGCACGTAATCAGCGCTACTGGACCATAGAAGAGTGGAAAAGGGTCTCATGGTCAGACGAATCCCCTTTTCTGCTTTACCATGTCGATGGACAAATTCGTGTGTGACGTTTACTCAAGGAAGCCTTCTCATTTGGATGTACTGTGGGACGGATCCGGGTGGCTGGAGGGAGTGTGATTATCGGGGCAAGATTTTTTTTGGAGAACACCTGGACTCATTATCCCAGTTGAGCGAAGTCTGACAGCTGTCACGTATCTGAACATCGTGGATAACCACGTACACCTTTTTATGGCGACTGTATTCCCTGGCGGAGATGGCGTCTTTCAACAAGACAATGCTCCACGCCACACTGCGAAGAAGGTTCAGGAATGGTTCCAAGAACATGAAGAGGAATTCCATTTATTGCCATGGCCCCCAAATATGCCAGACAGGAATGATAATGGGTCCAAGTGTTCTTGGGGAACACTTGGACCCATTATCATTGTAGAGCGAATTGTAACAGCTGTCAGGTACCTGAACATTGTGGCTGACCAAGTACAACCCTTTATGGCGACTGTATTTCCTGGCGTCTTTCAACAAGACAATGTTCCATGCCACACTGCGAAGAAGGTTCAGGAATGGTTCCAAGAACACGAACAGGATTTGTTGCCATGGCCCTGAAATTCACCGGAGATGAATCCTGTTGAACATTTGTCGTTTGAGTTGAAGAAATGGGTACGAGCAGCATCACCCCAACTACGTAATGTTGGGCCAATCCCACAAAGAAATCTTGGGTGCGCTACTATCACAGAGGATAAAGTAAAGGCTCATGTGTTCCTACATACGAGAGAGCCGCCTCCTCTCTTTTTACCCAGTTCTCTCTAAAGAACTGTGCTCAAGGACGGTAAGCCGCCTTTGAGCATATCTCTATGAAAAACTGATTATTGTGCTAAGTGCAATAGGCTTGCCCCTCTTGACCAATTCTTTCTAGATACGTCGGCCATTGTTCTATGCATAATAGTCTTACCTCTTCTGCGTAGTGTTCTCCGTAAAATAAAAGGAACAAACATGCTCAAGGCGATGATTAAGTTTGAAATTTTATAAAATATTTATCTTACTTTAAAAATCACCATCGTATACAGGTAAATCAATGTCCTAAAGAATAAATGATCTTTCTTGTTCTGATTTCAAAATTTTTTGTTTTATTAGATGACAAATTAAAAGGAATAATCGCTATCTAGTTTGCCAATTTTTGTTATTCACTACAGTATCTATATTCAAAATCTGCTCTTTCTTTTTTCACGAAAATGTACGCTTAGTTCTTTAAACTTAAATCAGTTTTTTTTTTCAGCTAAAAGCCTGAGAGAAAAATTCCTATGCCAATATTACAGTCTAAAAGGGTTTTTTTTTCATGCTACCAAAAGGGAGACGATTAGTAAATACTACAGTTGCCCTCTTTTCTTTCTTATTCCTCGAAAAATTTCTGAAAAAAACCTTTCTAAGATTTTTCAAAAGAAAAATTTCTTTCGAAAAATCTTAGAAAGGTTAACTTTAGAAAGAACAAAGCGGTATCTGAATTTTTCAGTAGGTTTTATTTATTTCGCAATCAAAATTTTCAAGTTTCACAAGTAAATACAATTTTTTCTCCTTAATTGCACGCGTTATCTGAAGAAAGACAGACAAATCCAGTGAGCAGCAAATGATGGCACCGAATTTTCGGGTGTAATGAGCACGTCTTTTGAATCCATTCTGACACGAATCAAATCTATTCAAAGTCAATGGAACCGGATTTTTGTTTTTTTATTGGAGGTTTGACGACCACCGTGAGCAACTCAATGGGCTATAAGCAGTCGCCCGTCCCTAATTTAGGGTCACTGGTTCCAGGGAAGGTTCTTAGAGAGCCAGTGCCGTAAGATAAACACAACATCCATGCCTCACCGGCATTCGAACCCGGACCCCTTTTGGACGAATGATCAGAGGCCATCGCTTAGACCGCTGGTTGCGGGCTGTGGAACCGGAATGGAAAACAGTAGTATCTGACCGAAGAAAGAAGATGGAACCAGTATGGAAAACAGTAGTATCTGACCGAAGAAAGAAGATGGAACCGGTATGGAAAACAGTAGTATCTGACCGAAGAAAGAAGATGGAACCAGTATGGAAAACAGTAGTATCTGACCGAAGAAAGAAGATGGAACCAGTATGGAAAACAGTAGTATCTGACCGACGAAAGAAGATGGAACCGGTATGGAAAACAGTAGTATCTGACCGACGAAAGAAGATGGAACCGGTATGGAAAACAGTAGTATCTGACCGAAGAAAGAAGTTTTTCAATCGGGCTTTTAATCCAGCAGATATTGCTGTAAACAGAATCGTGAACTTGCACCCTCTGGTTGCGGACTTGTGCGTTAAGAAAAATTTTAAATTATGTGAGAAACATATCGCAGCGGAAATGCTCTCCAACACAGCAAGAAGTTTTGAAATTGAACTCTTAGAATCAGAGATATCGACAAATATAAGATATGTATCTACGCCCCCTGGCGGGAAAAACATGCATTATTTGAAGAAGAAAGTATTCTCAAAAGGTTTTTCGATGTGAGCGGTGTCGGTTCAGGAAAGAATTTTTTCAATCGATGTTTTCAGGAGCTCAGATTCTGCTGCGAACACATCAGCGGCAGAAATTAACACTTATGCCCCTGGTGGCCAAAACTATTCTTTACCAAATATTAAAAATTGTACGAAAAACATTTTCCGTCAGGATTTGTATGCAATACAGCAAGAATTTTTCAAATCAGAATTGTAGAAGCAGAAATATCGGGGAAAACGCAATTTACCTTAACGCCCCTAGCGGAAAGTCTGAGTTACTTGAAAATTTTGAAATTATATGAAAAATATGTCGCACCGGAAACTCTATCCAATAAAGAAGGAAGTCTTCAAATCGAACTATGAAAAGCAGAGATATTGACAAAAAATATGTATACATCTACACCCCCTGACGGAGAAACCATGCTATATTTTAAGAAGACGATATTCCGAAAAGGTTCATCGACGTGAGTGGCATCGGTCCACGTAAGAATTTTTTCAATCGAGATTCTAGAAGCTCAGATTTTGTGGCAAATACATCAGAAGCAGAAATTAACACTTACTCCCCCTGGTGGTCAAACCGTTCTTTACCAAAAATTAGAAATTATATGCAAAAGATTTCCCATCATCAGCTGTACCGCTGAAGAAAAACATTTTCAAATCGGAGTTTTAGAAGTAGAGATATCAGGAAAAACGCAATTTATTTTACGCCCCCTAGCGGAAAATATATGCGTAGCTTGAAAAAGTAACTATAACTAAAATACTTTTCGACAAAAATGGAATCGAAAGATAAAAGCATTTTTGCAATCGGATGTTTAGAAGCAAAGATATGGAATAAAATGTATTTTAAATTCGATATCATGCGCATTTACGCCCTCTAGCGGCAAAATTTTACATCATAAAAAAAAGCTAAATAAAGGAACATCATTCGCACATTTCAAGCTTCCCAGTGCAAAAAGAATTTTTCAAATCGGACTAATAGTTGCAGAGATATGGTGTCAACAGACGGATGAACGGACGGACAAACTGATAACATAAACACGATCTTTTAAGACGTGCTAAAAAATAATATTGACACCAGATATCAGCTAATCAGCATTCGAGAAAAAGTATTGCAGATGAGACCTAAAACCGTACGGCTGAGCTTTCCGCATCGCAACATTGAAAGAAGAAAAATTCTGATGCTAATGCTTTTTCCCCCTTTTTTTAAGTACTTTTTCTTCATGTTCTTTATTTTCTCATGAGTATAAATTGGTATTATCGCTATATGTCTTCTACTACGCGACCAGTCACGGTAGAGGAAAATAACAAACAGAAAATGAATGATTGTCAAACAGATAAAGTTGTGGGTCGTAACACTACATTTTGGTGTAAGATTTTTTTCTTTCTCGAGTTGATCACGGCGTCTGCCCTCGCACAGCTAAGGCATGCGAAGCACCATTACGGTCACTGACTTGCAAGAAAGAAGATTCCAAGTGATATATGAATTCCGCAGGTGTCACAGCCTCGATCTTTTTGGATCTTATGGAGACAGGAAAGGTCGCTCCACTGAAGCCCTCGTTTTGCATTTATTTTCTATTCATTCCATCATCTTGCCTGCTGGTCGTCTTACAGGGCTCATTTATCATTTCTTGCTGCAAACTAAACTTGTGCCATTCAAGTATGAAGCGCTGTTCACTTTAATTTATCTTCTACCTTTTAAAGTATATTCTAAAAGAACATGAATTTTAAAAATTTCGCCTAAGATAATTTCAGCCTGGTCCAAACCAGGGCTCAGATTTAAACTTTTAGTCTGCTTGACGGATTTCAGGTAGAATTAAAAAACGCATTATCTTTTAATGTATTAGGTGTACAAATAAGTTTTAAAGCGTTTGTTGTGTGACGTATACCGCTAATTTACATATCCGACATTCCCCCGCGTTGTTGTCATGTGACCGTAACTGGTCCAGAGTATAAAATGTGACACGCAAGTTTACCGAACAGTCAAACGCACTTGCACATCGGTAGGTGAAAAATGACAAGCGATACTGCATTCGTTACGAATTTCATCAAGGAAAAAGTGCTGCAAAAGCATGAGCAACGATCTGTTCTGGGGAGAATATTGTATCGAAAATCACGTGTGAATTTTGGTTTAGACGGTTTAAAGCAGGTGATTTTGGTGTTAGCGATCGAGAACGTAGCGACGCCCCGCAGAAAGTTGCACATGAAGAACTGCAAGCACTGCTGGATGAAGATTCGTCTCAAACGCAAAAAGAACTAGCTGAACAACTGGGTGTAACTCAACAAACCATTTCCAATCGTTTTGCGCGCAATGGAAAGACTCGGAAGGAAAGAAAATGGGTGCCACATGACCTGAGCCAGAGGAACAATAATGAGCGTGTCACGAAGTGTTTGATTCTGTTGAATAAACAACACAGAAAGTCTTTCCTGTGGAAAATCGGTACGGGTGATGAAAAATGGATATGGTACGACAATCCCAAGTGCAAAAAACACTGGGTGGACTCCGGTGAAGCAACGACGTCGACACCGAAACACACAATATTAACTCCAAGAAAGTTCTGCTGTGCATCTGGTGGGATATGATGGGTATTCTCTATTATGAACTATTGGAATAGGGTCAAATCTGTTACTGCTGATCGCTACAAGCAACAATTGCTGCGATTGAACCAGGAAATCTGTCGGAAACGTCCATTCACAGGCAAAGGATTGCGTTCCGTGAAATTACTGCATGACAACGCTAGACCGCATATCACGAAATTGGTCAAGGAAACGTTATTGACGCTTAGCTCGGAAGTTTTGGAGCACACGGCGCATAGTGCCGACATAGCCCATTCAGATCATCATATGTTTCGATCAACGCAACATGGTTTGTCTGCTGTACGGTTCTGGATATGCGACGAAGTGCAAAAATGGGTTGACGACTTCATCTCGTCACACGACGAAGTATTCTTCATGGCTGGAATCTGTCATCTTGCCCGACCGATGGCGGAAGGTGATAGATAAGGACAGCGCAAATTTTGATACGTAAAGGTATTGTTCTTTTCTCTCAAATTACATGTTGCGTTGTCTTAAAACGCTTTAAAACTTATTTGTACACCTAATATTTTCACTGCAAGAAAGTTCTACCGTTAAATGACGACCGTTTCACTCTGATCTTCGCCGCCCGGCAGTGGGTTTTAAGAGGAATCGGAGAGTGGAAATTGAATTTTATTTCCTCGATTTGAAGTTCAGTGTTTCAACGACGTGCGGGTGGCGAAAGGGCCGAGTAATTCGGTTTAAAAAATTATAAAATGAAATGTCGCTTTAGATGTTTCTGTATCTTAATTTAAGTCGCATGAGCATTCTAAGGAGAAAGTCATGGGGGATTATTAAGACTTGACCACTCGTCTTGCTGCGGCGGATCAAACCAAAAATATAAAATTTATAGGTAATGTTTTATTTAAGTTTTAAAAAATAATTCTTATTTAAGAACACGAGGCGTGTTCAATAAGAATGCTCCGCTCAAGTGTCTCGCGGATGACGTGTTACGTAGCAACCAGTAAAACGGCAAACGATTATTTGTGCCATTAACTACGTTTTACTGCGTAATAGAACTCCGTACGTGTATTTGTTCGTATTTAATTGTGTTTAAAATGAATAGTTCTTTTTCAAATGTGTCGACGGGTATCAAAGAACGATCGTTATAGTCTCTAACTCATGAAAACGCACCTCCCAAAGAAATGCACGCTAAATCAGTGGCAATTTATGGATATGGAACTTTGGACATAAGCACTGTTCGTCGATGGGTAAAAAAATCAGAAGACAGTGGCGGAATGCTGGCCGTAAAGGATCAGCCGCGGAGTGGGACGCCCTTAATCGCAACTTGTTATTTGAGCAGGTAAACATCCGATGAGCTCATCAGGGAAAATCGAAGAATAACTCTTAGAACCATAGCAGGTAAGTTGAACATTAGTTTAGGTAGTGTCGATGACATTGTTAACGGTTTAGGATACAACAAAGTGTGTAATCGTTGGGTACAGCGCTACCTAACGACTGAAATAAAGAAATCAAGACTTGAAACATGGCAAAGATTGCTTGCTCGCTATGAAATATATGGAAGTCATTTTCTGCAAAGCCTTGTGAGTGGTGATGAGAGTTGGGTTCACCATTATGACCCAGAAATGAAAAATCAGTCGTTCGAATACCGTCACCCATCTTCTTCTCGAGCAAAAACAGTTAAAAACTGAAATTTCTGCCGGTAAGTGCATGCTCAGTGTGTTCTAGGACTACAGAGACATTGTTCATCAAGAGCACATGGTCAAAGGTACGACTTTCAACTCTGCCATAAAAAATAAAAGCAGAGAATAAACCGCTTGCGTAGGGGTAAAAAGACGATGATTCTGCTACACGACAATGCCAAACCCCAATGCCAAAGCTTTCACCTCAGAGGATATAGAGAAAATCGGGGTTTGAAGTTCTTGAAAACCCTACGTACAATCCAGATTTGGCGCCGTCCGACTTGTTTACTGCTCTCAAGAGACATCTAAAAGGAATTCAGTACACCCGTTACGAAGATATTCAAGCCGCAACGAGAAAATAGTTCTGAGAACAACCTGACGATTTTTTACAGGGACGAGTCTAAAAAGCTTGTTAAACTTGGCGTATTTTTATCGAGCGGGAAGGTTGGTTGGTTGGTTGATTTTATTGGCGCAAGGGCCAGGTTTGGCCAAAGAGCGCCAGCAAGCGGGAAGGAGACTATGTAGAAATATAAAATATGTGAATTAAAGTAGAAATTCTGAGCTTTATTCTTGTTTTGTTTCAATTTGATACCTTGCCGCTTGGCATGTATATAAATATGAAGGCATTACTTTTTGAACACCCTCGGGGGGCGGCAGCGGATGGTCTAGTGGTCAACGTTCGTGACTACCACGGAGAAACCTCAGGTTCGATCCCAGGCAGGTACGAACGCTCGAACCACTAAATATCCGCCGTGCGTCGAATGGGGATGTTAAGCCGTCGGATCCCGGGTACTGGCTCCCCGGTAAGAAATAATGGCGTCTTCCTCCCCCTTACTACCTCGCCTCCGTGTCACTACCATATCGGGCACTCTAACCCAAATCTCCTAGCTTCCTATTTCCAAAGGTTGTTCAAGACCTGGGGTCAGACACCACCTTCCTAAAATCCTCTACTTCTGATCTGAACACCATCTGTATTTCTTTCATCAGAATTTTTCAAAAAATATACATGAGCACAATAATATTTAGAAATTTATATTTGGGGTGGAAGTATCATTCGAGTGAAAAATAAAATTTAATATTTATTTTCTATTTACTGAGTGAAATCAGTATCCATCATCAACATCATCATCACCATCATGATTAGACATTTCAATCTAGTGCTGTATGAAGCCTCTTCCACGGTTCTCTCTCTCTCTTCAGCAATCATCATCATAATCACCATCAAAATCAAACATTTCAATCTAGTGTTACATGAAGTGTCTTTAACAGTTCTCTCTCTTCAGCAAGCATTATCAACGTTATCATAATCAAACATTTCAATCCAGTGCTGTATGAAGCCTCTTCCACAGTTCTCTCTCTTCAGCAATCATCATCAAGGTTAATAGACAGTAAGGTTTGATCATCTCGCCTTCTTCGCAGACGAATAATCGTGACGTCACTGAGTGACATCACCGTCCTAACATGTGAATCGTAGATCCGAACTGTAGCGATGGAGGAAGATGTCTTGTCAGCAATTTTTTTAACTCGAACATAGAACAAAAGTTTGTTCAAAAGCACATTTATATTAAATACAGAAGAAATGCACTGTCATGTGAATATTTTAGCAACGGAAATTTCCAAAATACCTCCCGCACATTTTTGTTGCGTAAAAGGCGGGAAAACTGTTATACTTTTAAATGCTAATTTAGTTGCAAGGGGAATTTTTGCTGTTTTTATATAAATTTAGAAGAAAAACGCACAGCAGAACATATTATTGTCATATAATAAAGAATTCCTTTATGAAGAACAGTAAAAGCATCTCAGCAACATTCCCCAAATTTTTTAAATTAAAAATTGAAACCACTATGCATTAAAAAATCTGGTAGAATTTATGATGATTATTCCAGCTGGTTTACGAATAATAATTCCGACAAGTAGCTATGGTGCAGATACAAAAAAAAGGTGGTGATTAGGTAATTTTACGATGGCGCTTTGGACAGTGACGTCACAAAGCGATCGCCGGGAATGCACGATGAGCATAACCTTGCCATCTACTAGCCTTGATCATCATCATCATCACCATCATAATCAAACAGTTCAATCCAGTGCTAATGAAGTGTCTTCCACAGTTCTCTCTCTTCAGCAATCATCAACATCACCATCATAGTCAAACATTTCAATCCAGTGCTATATGACGTGTCTTCAACAGTTCTCTCTTCAGCAATCATCATTATCACCATCATAATCAAACACTTCAATCCAGTGCCGTATGAAGTCTCTTCCACAGTTCTGCCTCTTCAGAAATCATCATCATCATTACCATCATAATCAAACATTTCAGTCCAGTGTTAAATAAAGTCTCTTTCACAGTTCTTACTCTTCAGCAATTACACTGGCGGAAAGTGAAAAAGAACACCAAGAAGGAATTGGCGGACGATCATGAAATTTACATATGTTAATGGGGTCGAGTTTACGTAGGTGTGATGTTAATTTCGGGACCAACCGGTGAGCACTTACGCCATAGGACGGCATAATATGCAAATTATCGTCGGTGGTATTTAAGGAGTACGGCGAAGTGAATGTAATCAATCGTCGGCGTACGGACACGTGCGAAGACCCTGAAGAAGCTGCAATGCCTGGACATGGAAGACGTGTAGGATTTCAGCAGTTATCGGACTTTGAGCCAGGTCATCTAGTCGGACTCCGCGAGGCCGGGTGGTCGTATCGTCGTATTGCGGAGCGAATTGGACGGGAAGTATCGGTGGTGGTACGATGGTGGCGTAGATGGTCCGAGGAACATTCCCACACGAGAAGACGTGGAACCGGGAGTCACAGACGGACTGATGAGCGGACCGATCGACGCATAAGAAGAGCGGCGTTGTCAAGCAGAACATCCACTACGACGCAAATCCGAGCTGCCGTTGCACCTGAGGTGACTGTGCGAACAATCCGCAACCGTCTACTGGATTCAGGACTACGTGCACGTGTGCTTCTGGCATGTGTATCTCTGACTCCAGCCCACCGTCAGGAACGGCTGCAGTGGTGTCGCCAACGTCTGCACTGGAAAACGCAATGGCGATCTGTCGTGTTCAGCGACGAAAGCAGATTCTGCTTGGGAGCCTCCGATGGCCGTATGCGTGTTCGCAGACGCACAGGGGAGCGTCTTTACCCTTTTGCATCCGCCAGCGACACACAGGGCCTACACCTGGTCTCCTGGTGTAGGGAGCGATCAGCTATCACTCCCGTACATAACTAGTGTTTGTACTGGGTACGTTAAACAGCACCTCCTACATCAACAACATCATTCAGCCCGTTGTTGTGCCATTTGTAAAGTCGGTCCATCGTGGTGTTTTCCAGCAAGGTAACGCACGCCCACACACGGCACGTGCAACGCTACATGCACAGACAACTTCCATGGCCTGCACGTTCACCGGATTTGTCCCTCATGGAGACAACTTCCATGGCCTGCGCGTTCACCGGATTTGTCCCTCATGGAGACAACTTCCATGGCCTACACGTTCACCGGATTTGTCACCCATTGAGCACGTGTGGGATTTTATGGGACAACGACTTATCCGATCTCCACGGCCAGCCACGACCATTTCCGATTTAAGCGTCCAGGTTGAGGATGCTTGGAACTCAATACCCCAAACTTACATCCAACATCTGTACGACAGACTCCATGCCGGAATTGTACAGTGTGACGCAGTTCATGGCGGTTCAACCTCGTACTAACCATGTTACATGGAAATGTTATTTTTCAGTTTACCAGCAAATACAGCTGTATTTTGCCATAATGTTTTGATCACGTTATCCTCTGTATTCCGTTATTATGCTGTATAAATTTCGTTGGTATCAGACGTCTCCTTCTTGGTGTTCTTTTTTCACTTTCCGCCAGTGTATTTCCCATATTACTTCGGCTTGCTTTCGAATTTCATTAAACCATCTTCCACCGGGTCTTAGGCTGAGAATTTTTCTGTCTCTTGGGTTCCAGTCTAGTATTTCCATTGTCCAACGGTGGCCATCCCATTGCCACTTGATGGTCTTTACTTTGTTCATGATGTTATTTATAATTTTCTTAATCCACAAGTCCCGCTTCCTATCGTCCTTGGCTACATCAAGCATGCATCTCTTCGTGCTTCTTTAAGCTTCCCGCAGTTTCTGAACATCTTTTTCAGTTAAGGACCATGTCTATGACTCATAAGACTGATGAGGATCATCCTGTCTCGCCTGCAGCAGGGATTTTGTGAACTCTTTCAGAAGGAGTTATTGGTAAGAGAACGTTAGACAGCTGTCCCCTTGAGGTAGTTGCGGGTTCGGCCTGGGCAGGTGGGAGGGAAACGTGCGGGCAACATTCAGATGTATCATGACTGAGAGTGTACGCCACGAGAGATCCCACCTTTTTCAGATCTTTATTTCTTCTTTTGACAAATGATGGTTACAGAGGCTTTGGATTTCTTTAATAGGAAGGTTAACTCATTGGTTATATACGATACATTATTTTTGAGCAATCTGCATGATTACATTTTGATTGATTTTTCTTTGTCTTCCAGAATGATCTTTTTCCTGATTTCTTTTGAACAAATACGATTGTTTTTGTGTTTTCTATGTTCATCTTTAGTCCATATCTTTTACCCTCTCTATTCAGTTCTTGTACCATTAGATTCAGTTTCATTTCATCTTCTTCAATCAGTACAATGTCATCTGCAAAACACAGATGGCCCAATCTTTGTCCTCCAATAGAAATTCCCGTGTCCTCGCACCTGATTTTGCCCAACATTCTCTCCAGATGTGAGATGAAGATGCTTGGCGATATTGGATCTCTTTGTCTTGTACCTCTGCTGGTGGTAAACCAAGCTCCACATCCGTCTCCTATCCTAACAGCTGCCTGTGCATTCATGTTTATTTTTTCAGAAGCCGAATTATTCTGGCATCCACGCCATATATGATTCCAGCACAGCCCAGGTGATGTTTTGTCCAGTATTGTCAAAAGCTTTTTGGAAGTCCACAAAGCATGTGAATATTTTTTTGTTCTTTCTTCGTGCCTTCTCTGCAATGAGTCTTAAGGTTAATATCTGCTGTATGGTACTCCCGTCTTTCCGAAAGCCTGCTTGTTCATCTGCCAGGTATTCTTCAATCTATCTTTTTAATCTTTCAGTTAATATAATCATCGTGTATTGGAACCGGGGTTCTCTGTCACAACTTCCGCCATACTGTCGGTGTTGGTGATCGATGGACTACCTGACCTCTGCTTAAGTTCGAGACTGATGTCCGCAGCATGGAAACGCAGGAACAATTTTCGTGCAGACCTGCTGTCCACTGATTTCTCCCCTTCAAGAGCAGAGATTTGTCTCGCTGCTGCCGCGTCCAACCAATTTTCCAATAATAGCATAGGTGCACTCAAACAGTGCCTTTATCGACCTCCATCATCTGCTCACCTGATAACACAATGTGGCTCCGTGCCAAACGCACGTCGTTAACCTTTTGTGTTCCACGTCATCGCTGCACGCAGTCGATGGTGGAGCACGTTATGCACAGGAATGGCGCCCAATATTATGTAGAGCTCAAAATGGGAAGAACTTTTGACTCGCCTAGTTAAATAGGCGTACAAAACTTAGTTGGAAAGCATGTAGGAGAAACAGTACATTTTTCAAGAGCAGTTTACCATTATGTCTTAAAAGAAATATGTTTCATCAATGCAACCTTCCAGTTCTTGCATATAGAGCAGAAACATTAACCTTAACTGAAAAAGACGTGGTGTAATCAAGAAACATAAGAAGAGGAACACATGGATTAGGGAAACAAAAAACGTTGATGGCGTCATGATCAAAGTGAAAACTGGGAAGTGACAATCGGCTGGGCATGTTGCTAGAAAAACTGGCAGTGTTTGAGCAACTGAAGTATTACATATAATACAAAGGGACAGGAAAAGACCTAGAACAAGACCAGATGGAAGATGGGTGGATGACATACGAAAGCCTGCTGGAGTGACTTCGAAGAGACAGGTTCAAGACAGAAAGTTTTGGAAGGTGCTTGAGGCGACCTTCATCCAGCAGTGGATTTGCAATGGTAGATTATGATGATGATGATGATGATGATGATGATATACATTATATTGACAAAAGTCACCGGACACCCATTCAAAAGCAAATGAACAGATCCGTTGCTTTGTTAAGATGCGCGGTACAGCTACAAACGGTATAAAAACAAGCCTGCAGCTGACCGCGATCATATCGCACTCAGAAGATGCGTGAAAATGTCGTGGCGAGAGAGTACTCCGAGAAAGGAAAGATTGTTGGGTGTTATTTTAGTGGGTTGCCCATAAGAGAAACCGAGAGGCGTTTAAACATACCCAAGTCAGCTGTTTTGGATGTACTGAATAAGTGGAAAGCACATGGCGTGCCTGAAGCAGCAAAACGTACCCGCCGACCAAAGAAAATCAGTGATAGAGGACGTCGAAGCCTCAGGAGAGTTGTTACAGCTGATCGACGGAGTACTGCACAAGACCTCAGTGTACAAATACTGGAACCTCGGTATCTACACGTACCATTCTCAAATAACTTCATTCTGTGGGTTACCGTGATCGTGTGGCTGCTCATAAGCCTTTCATCTCCACTAGGAATGTTACTCGTCGTTTAGCATGGTGTAAAGAGTGTAACGTATACTCTCAATTCACTTTCCTTTTGATTTTTACTATCTCTGGTTATTTTATTTTACTATGTAAATTATCTTCTTACTGAACGAGATGTTATTTCACCCGCTGAATGAGATCTGGCAATGAGTGTAAGTCATGACGTGGTGGTAGCCAGTATAAATAGGCGCGTTCAACGATACCGAGGGAGAGCGTTTGTTGTTGTAGAGAGAGAGAGCCTTTGTTGTTGTAGAGAGAGAGCGTTTTTTATGTGAGAGAGCTTTTTGTTGATGTGCGTAGAGTGAGCTGTGGTTTATGTGTCAGAAAGCTGTTGTTGTATAAAGAGATCTTCGTTTATGTGAGAGCCAGAAGTTTCACTAATAAAGAATTTGTTGTAAGTACGTTTTTCTCAGTTCATAGTTTTGTCAGATCTCTGTCTGGCTGTTAGGTTTATTTCATTAGGTGATTATTATTAACAACCAGCATAAGACTTTATTCATCTTAATTACTACTACAACATTATTAGTAGTTAAAAGCTATATTCATTATACACTGCTGGACAATTGCTAAGGACGGATGACAATAGCAACGATAGCAACCATAAAATGGAAGGCTGGAAAATGTGGAAATTAGTATAAGTGCGGGATACAGTAAGACGTGTTGTGCGTATGCAAATTTTGGATTGCCGAACTTGTTCGTGACGTCATAGCGCTGATAAGAGATATAAAGGATTTGACGCGTATTGCCCGTTGTTGTTCAAACGCAAAGTTGAAAGGGAAAGAATCAATTGACGAACTTGCAAGTTTCAGTATGTCTTCCCGACATCACCTAGAGGATTTTACGCGTGGCCGTATTATTGGCAAGATTGAAGAAGGGCGAAAAATAACAGATATTGCCAGGGAGTTCGACGTCAGCCACAGTGTTGTTTCAAGGCTTTGGAAACCATTTCAAACAAATGGAGAGTGTAGCAAACGTCACAGGGGAGGTCGTGTTCGCAGTACGACACCTGCAGAAGATCGGTACATAGTGCTAATCAACAAAAAGACACCGGCGCAGCACAGCTAGTGAGGTAGCAAATCAGTTTATGGATGCTACTGGCAAGCGGATCTCCCGAAAAACTGTCGCCAGACGTTTGCATGAAGGAGGACTATACGCCCGCCGTCCTGTTGTGTGCATCCCATTGTCCAGACGTCACCGTACCGCCCGTTTGCAATGGTGCCATCAACATCGCAATTGGACTAATAACGACTAGTCTGCTGTCCTCTTCTCAGATGAGAGTAGATACAGTCTATCGTCTGATTGGTGACGACAACTGATCTGGCGTGGTAGTGATACTGCATATTGTCCAGCAAACATACAGGAAAGGGACCGATATCCGACATGTAGTGTCATGGTATGGGCTGGCATCATGATCAATGGCCGTGCGTCCCTCTATGTGCTTCCAACTGGGCCTACGACTGGCCAACGATACATTAATGATGTTCTGCTACCTCATGTTTGCATGTTCCGTGGTGCTGTCGGTGATAGATTCATTTTCATGGACGACAACGCAACATGTCATCGAACAGTCGCTGTCCAGGAGTGTCTTGAGATCGAGGATATTCAACGCCTCGTATAGCCAGCACGTTCTCCAGATCTGAATCCCATTGAAAATGTGTGGGATGCTTTGGGGAGGAGTCTTGCTGGTCGCCAATGCCCTCCAATAAACAAGGACACCCTCATCCGTGCACTGACGGAGGAATGGGATAAATTACCCCAACAGCTGCTTGATAATGTTGTGCAAAGCATGACACGACGTGTGGAATCTTGCATCGCCCTCCATGGTGGACATATCCCGTATTGACATCTTACGCCAGAACGCCTGCGGACGGTAATTGCATTTTTTTTTCACGTTTACATATTCTGCACAAAATGGCCTGTTTGTCCCTTGAACACGTTCCAAAGCCTTCTGGATTTAAGAGCACAATAAATTGTCTTTCTTGTAATATCCTGGCATTCTGACATTATTTTATTTCACTTGGCATCCAACCACACTTCCTTTTTTATGCGCTATATAGCCGTTTATGATCCGTCCTTAGCAATTGTCCAGCAGTGTAATTGGCGCCCGAACTTTTCTCGAACACGAGATCTTGACAATTATTACCCATGTCTTCCTTACCTGAGACAACTTCAATTTTTCACCCTAAATCAAATTTCGATGGTGATGGGATTAATTTCGACCATCTGCAAGAAGCCTGTGGGGCTCACTTTGATATCAGTGATCTACACGTACCCAGGCATTCTTCACAATTTCGTAATTCACCAGCTTCCTGTTACTCTGAGTCGCGGGTCGTACCTGAGGGAGTTCAATCTTCTCAGCGAAGCAGAATGCTTGCCCATTTCGTGCCGCATGCAGGAACAATTCATTTCAATGGGCTGGAGGGATCCTTAAAGTTCCTCGAAGATTTGGAAGATCATTTTGATCTATACAATATTTCTGAAGACTGCAAAATACAAATCGCAGGCACTTGCTTGAAGGATACCGCTAAGACCTGGTATCGGCAGTGGAGAGTGTCGAACCCGGATTCTCGATATGAGAATTTCCGACCAGAATTTTTGGAGGTCTTTCCTTTCGGCCTCAGTCGAGCTAGCCTTGCACAACAACTTTTTTCTCGTCAGCAAGGACCCAACGATAGCCCTGTTGCATTTGCGTTGGAAACAACACGCTTATATAACTTATGGGATCCACATGCCAGTCATGTCGACATGTTGGATACCCTATTGCAGCAGCTCGACCCATTTTTACAAGATTTTCTTGAGGTTCGACACCCTGCTACAATTCATGAATGCCTTCGCCTCATACGAACGTATGAAGAGCGACATGGCAAACATTGTTCAACTCACCATGCTCGGGCACCCCGCGAGGCTTATTACGAAAACCCTCGGCGGCATAATAGGCCCAATAACTTTCAGCGCGAGCATACACAAGTGCACACCCAAGCTTCATACGTTCCACCACACAGAAGAGTGGCAAACCAACCGCGAGTTTCTGAACAATCTTCGGGATATCGTACAAATGCACAGTATGCTCGACCCCGTTCCAATCCGCAGCATTCGGAACGTTTTCATGCTCAGGGCAATGATTATTTTTCTGCCCATGCTGAGGGAAGAAGTAATAGATATGAAAATGTCAACAGACACGCGGAGTTCCCGACGCAGGTTTCAAGCAGTTTTCCTCATCGTGAAAATTTTCCCGATAACCGGCAGGGTCGAGGTTTCAGACCGCATGATAATCCAACCAGGAATCCTTTAAACTTCCAAAGGAAGTAGACCAAGGGTCGGTCCTGCTTCCTGATACCAAGCATTCTGACCCTAAAACAGTATTAGTGACTGTTCAAACTCCTCAGTTGCCTGATGTATTCTTGACAATCGAAGATATTATTTTCGAGACAAAGTTCGACACTGGTTCTGAAATATCAGCCCTAAATACGAAGTTTTGCACTGACAATTTTCCTGCAATTCTCGTTCAGCCTGCGACGCAGTATTTGCGAGGTGCAAATAACGAAATCTTCAGTATCACAGGAACTGTCACATTATCTCTAGGGCTGGGAAAGGCTCGTTTTACGCATTCTTTCCTGCTTATAGACGAACTACCTGTTAAATGTCTAATGGGAATGGACTTTATTCATACGTTTCAAATAACTTTGAATTTCGTACAACATGTGATTTCCTTTCCGGAACCTGTCGAAATTATTCCTACGGTTCCTATGGATATAACGAGTTTGTTATTGAGTAACCAATTGAATGAGAGGCAACGAAACCAGCTTTCTCTACTTTTGCAGGAAAGCCCTGGTTTATTTTCTGATCAACCTGGTTTCACACAGGTGGTTTATCATGTCATTGACACTGAGGGTTCGAAACCGATAGCGACGAAACCTTACCCTTGTGCTCCCCATAAAAAACAGGAAATGCAACGTCAAATTTCTGAGATGATTAAACAGGGCATAATAAGGGAATAAACAAGCGCCTGGGCTGCTCCTGCCTTTTTGGTTCCAAAGAAACAACCCAATGAATTTCGTTTCGTGACAGATTTCCGCAAGCTCAACCAAGTCACAAAAACGATCAATTATCCACTACCTGTCATGTCGCATATTTTGCATGACCTGTCATCAACTAAATGGATGTCAACTTTGGATTTGGCGAGTGGATATTGGCAGGTGGCGGTACATCCAGACTCTGTCGATAAAACAGGCTTTGTGACTCCTTTTGGGGCTTATAAATACCTACGTATGCCCTTTGGACTAGCTTCTTCACCTGCTACTTTCCAAAAGCTTATGGATACGGTTCTCAGACCTGTTCTGGGTCCCCATGTGCATGTATATTTGGATGATATTATTATTACATCCGAGACTTTTGACGAGCACCTTTCTCTGCTCAAACAGGTGTTCCAACTCATATACAATGCTGGCTTGACGTTAAAACCTAGTAAATGCCAGATAGCGAGGGACGAGATTGTATATCTGGGGTTGAAAATCACTCCCCACGGCTTATTTACGGATAATGAAAAAATTAGGCCTATTGTTGACTTTCCTCGGCCTAAAACAGCAAAAGAACTATCACGCTTTCTGGGAATGACCGGATGGTATCAGCAGTTCGTCCCCGCTTATGCTACAATCTGTGAGCCATTGTATGCTTTGAAACGTAAATACAAGAAGTTTGTTTGGACACCTGAGGCTAACGCTGCATTTGAAACACTGAAGTCTGCGTTGACTCAGCCTCCTGTGTTGGCTTTCCCGGATCATACTAAGGAATTTTATATTTATACTGACGCATCCGGAGTTGGTCTTGGTTGCGTTTTGTCACAAGCTGGGCATCCAATAGCTTTTGCGTCTCGTACTTTAGCCAAAGCTGAACGCAATTATTCAGCTACGGAACGTGAATGTCTTGCTGTTGTGTATGCTCTTGACAAATTTCAATGTTATCTTAACGAATTGACAGTTAACATAATTACGGATCATTCTGCCCTTCAGTATTTGAATTCTGCTAAGCACCTATCTCAAAGACTTATGAAGTGGGCTCTGAAGTTACAAGAGAGCAATACCAAAATTTTGTATCAGCCAGGTCATAAGAATCAATTACCGGACGCATTGTCTCGCGTTCCGATTAGTGGGGTCCCCTCAGAAACTACTCCTGGATGTCAGCCTTTACTTCTAATAGCTGATATAACATCCAGAGAGCAGATAATGGCAGAATTAATAAATGATCCAGATTTTGGGGATATCTATAATTTTTTGCTTGCGGGTTCGCCCCTACAAAGGGATCCTTCTCTGGCTGGAAGGTCACAGCATTTTGAAGTCATAGAGGGTCTGCTTTACTATACGAAATCTAGGACTACTAGGGCAGAGTTTCGCCCATGTATTCCGCGAACCCTTAGAATGGCTCTTTTAAACGAATTTCATGACAAACCTCTTGCAGGCCATTTAGGTATTCGCAAGACCCGTTGTAAATTGCGGGATGTTGCCTGTTGGCCTGGCATGTAACAAAGTGTGCTCGCATACGTTCAATCATGTCACATGTGTCAGATTAATAATTACCGTAATGTAAGACCGGCCGGTCACTTGAAATCTAGTTCAAGTTCTCATGTTTTTGATATTATTTCAATAGATTTATTGGGACCTTATCCTTTATCTGTTAAAAACAAAGCTCGTTACGTTTTAGTATTAACTGATAATTTTTCTAAATGGGTTGACGTTTTTCCCATTAAAGCCGCTACGGCAGAAGTTATTTGTAATGTATTAATTAATGAAGTATTCTCTAGATATGGTGCACCTAATAAAGTAGTTTCGGATAATGGTCCTCAATTTATTTCTGACATTTTTGAAAGAATGTGTGCGAGACTACACATTAAGCATAAATTCATTTCCCCATATCATCCCCAGAGTAATCCTGCGGAACGAGTAAACCCCACGCTTGTTAAAATGATTGCTACATTTGTCATGGATCATCACGAGCGATGGGATGACCATCTTGAGCTTTTTTCGTTCGCCCTCCGCTCGTCTGTTCACGAATCTACTAAAATTACTCCTGCACAACTTTTTTGGGTCGCAAAATTAAAACCCCTTTTGAAAATTTAACGGGGATTATCGACGAACTAAACCAGCGACCAACTCCGCAATCAGTACGAATCATGGCTGAAAAAGCTCGTGTTGCAATGCTAGGAGCACAAGCGGCTCAAGCAAGATATTATAATACTAGTCGTAGGAAACCAGATCTTGTCGTTGGAGATCTCACTCTCGTGGAAACGCACTTCCAGTCTTCTGTTTCTCATACTTTAGTGAAGAAATTTGCACCCAGCTACGAAGGTCCATATCGGGTGGCAAATGTGTTTGAAATAACATTGTTCTTGAAAAACCTGACAATCAATTTCAATACGTACACGTTGCTCAGTGTCGCAAGTATCATGAACGAAATATCGATTTCATAATCAACCCTACTCAACCTTCTGTTCCACAGACTCAAGAGCCTATATCTCACGATCAACCTCCAGAAATTTTGGACGAACCAACAAACATTTTTGAAGAATCTCCGGTGATTTTTTCTTCACCCTCCTCCTCAAGACGGGTTTCCAAACACGCAACCTGATTCTCCCATGAGACGAAGGCTCGAATCAAGTTCTTCAAATACTAGTATCGTTCCTTTCCCTCCAACCATTGCCAAGACTATTGCTGCACCATTTCCTGATAACTCTGCAACACCACAAGCTCCTACTTTCTTGAATACCTCGTCAGAGAGTATTCCGATAGGCAGACATAAACATCGCCCTGCACGACCACTAAATTACAGCAGCGACTCAGAGGCTTCAGATATTTCGGATTTATCAGTTATGAACAATAATTTGACTATTCCTAAACGTCAAACACCAATTACAAACCGTCCAGCACCACCAAACGCTGGTCGAAAACGTAACTTGTCTCCCCAATCTGCTTCGCCGCAACAGCGACGAAGGCAGAGATCCTTGCATCCGCCCGGGTTTCGCCCCTGGAACCTACGCTCAGGGCAAACAGGGCCGATGCCTGCTGCTACTCTCATGCCACGAGGGCGAAAGCGAAAGCAAACGATGTGGCCGGAGCCACGTCCGTCCAAAAGAATGTTGGAAGGACACTACGGGCCCCAGCACAAAGGGACTACATATCAAAAGCCTGGGGAGCCCGTTCCTGTCAGCCGCAGGGATTTCCGGACCGCCAGACTTCGGCCATTCCGGACCGACGGACTTCAGCCGTTCCTGACCGTTCCTGTCAGCCGCAGGGATTTCCGGACCGCCAGACTTCAGCCGTTCCTGACCGATGGACGTCAGCCGTTCCTGACCGTTCCTATCAGCCGCAGGGATTTCCGGACCGACAGATTTCAGCCGTTCCTGACCGACGGACGTCAGCCGTTCCTGGCCGTTCCAGTCAGTCGCCGGGATTTCTTGACCGACAGACTACCGATGATCCAGTCACGTCCTTAAAGAGATCTACGCCACCTGAATTTACCAGTCCGATTAGGCCTGGAAAACGTTATCGTACTAGAGTTTTTATGCGTCCTCGAGATAAGTAAGTTCTCGTGGACAGGTTCTTTTCTCCGTTTGTTGTTTTTCCTGCACGACCAGTTGGCGTGTCAGAATTTCTTTTTTTCGTGTGGGCCTATGCATTCTTTTTTGTGTATATATGTGGCGGTTTTTTTTATATATTTCTTCTATGTCCATCTACTAATCCAAATTTTTTTATATATCTATGTGCTTAGGGGTAAAATAATAAAATTGTTACTGATAGGCAGCTCCAGGCAATCTTCACTGCTGATACAGTTGGTGTTTATTCAACGAATAATGAGAACGTAATTTGAAATTAAAAAAGTGATTCCTGCTAGGCAGAATAAAAGGAAGGTATGCCGATGCAGGTTTGTTTTGTTCAAGTATACAAAGTGTTTCACAGACGAATACAGATTTCTTGATTTTGTCATGCCAAGTTTGAGATTGTACATACTGCTGCCACCAAACAACAAAACAAAAAAGAGGTCGATAAACGTCAATCAACGAAGTGTAAGACTTACACTCCAAAACTGATAGGTTTTTCGGAAGAAAAAAAAATTAAGGGGGAGATGATGTAACGTATACTCTCGATTCACTTTCCTTTTGATTTTTACTATCTCTGGTTATTTTATTTTACTATGTAAATTATCTTCTTACTGAACGAGATGTTATTTCATCCGCTGAATGAGTTCTGGCAATGAGTGTAAGTGATGACGTGGTGGTAGCCAGTATAAATAGGCGCGTTCAACGATACCGAGGGAGAGCGTTTGTTGTTGTAGAGAGAGAGAGCGTTTGTTGTTGTAGAGAGAGAGAGCGTTTGTTGTTGTATATAGAGAGCGTTTGCTTATGTGAGAGAGCTTTTTGTTGATGTGCGTAGAGTGAGCTGTGGTTTATGTGTCAGAAAGCTGTTGTTGTATAAAGAGATCTTCGTTTATGTGAGAGCCAGAAGTTTCACTAATAAAGAATTTGTTGTAAGTACGTTTTTCTCAGTTCATAGTTTTGTCAGATCTCTGTCTGGCTGTTAGGTTTATTTCATTAGGTGATTATTATTAACAACCAGTATAAGACTTTATTCATCTTAATTACTACTACAACATTATTAGTAGTTAAAAGCTATATTCATTATAAGAGCATTTATCGTGGACCGTAGATCAGTGGAAACGGGTCCTATGGACTGATGAATCCAGATACACGATCCATCAGTCTGATGGCCGTGTGTGGGTATGGTGGCAACCGGAGGAACGCTATTTACCACAGTGTACTGTTCCTACAGTCAAGTTTGAAGCTGGAAGTGTACTCGTGTGGGGGTGTTTTTCGTGGTACGGTCCCGGCCCATTGGTTATCGTGGACAAACCTGTTATCCAGCACGTCTACCTTGTTATTCTGGACAATTATGCCCTACCAACTCTGTGACAATACTATGGAACCGAGTCTTGTTGGTGTCAGAAAGATAATGCACTGAGCCATAAAGCAAGGACTGTTACGACGTGGTTTCACGATAATTTCGTATCGTGTGTGGACTGGCCAGCACAGAGCCCTGATCTTAATCCCATAGAGCACCTTTGGGATGAATTAGAGTGCCGCATAAGAAGTTTGGAACCAAGGCCTACTACTAAGCAACAGTTTGCGGCAGCATTATGTACTGAATGGAAGCGCATACCTGCAGCTAAGGTTTTAGAACAACCTTGTCGAAAGCATGTCTCGAAGAGTCAGTGCATGCATTAAAGCCAAAGGTGGACCGACACCGTACTAATGTATATCAATAAATGCTATGTTGTGTTTCTATGTCAATAATCCAGGTGTACGGTGACTTTTGTCAATATAGTGTCAATATGGGTACATACTCATCTATCCTACGTTGTTTTGTTTCTCTCTCTCTCTCTCTCTCTCTCTCTCTCCTTACTTTTTTTTAAATTATTTTCGCTCTCGGAGAAGTTGGACTCCCCTGAAAATATTAGGTTCCGCCGCCCATGGCTGCCTTAATAGAAAGGTTTAGAAAATGAACTTGCAAACAAAGTAGGTCTCAGAGCAATTATTTAAAAAAATAGTGTCCAAAGCGAGTACTGCTACAAAAATGAGGCAAGTACAAAGTAAAGATGTGATAGATATAAAGCGAAATATTCAAAGTGACACTAATAGTGACAGTAACTTCTTTTGTCTGGCCACAGACACTGAATTGCATACAGGTACATGATAGATAGATAGACCTCCGCAAGCAAACTTAATTGTACGATGTTTTCTTTGCAGATGACATGAGGCAGTTCAATCATAAGTGTGTAAGATGAAAGATATTCGTTTACCGGGTCTTAAAAATTTTCATGAAATTCTAACGTCGTTGTTCGAAAAACAAAACACATTTGTACAAACGTTTATGACAACATATAAAATAATTGAAGAGCTCATGAATCAGATCCATATATACACTGAGTGGCCACTTCATTATGACCACCCCATCAGTACTTCGTTGGGCCACCTTTTGCCTTTAATACTTCGTCGATTCTTCGTGGCATGGACTCCACGAGATGTTGATAGGTGGTTTGTGGAATCTGAGACCATGCTTGATGAATAACACTTTCCAGGAATGTGAGATTGCAGGGTTGTGGATCCAGCTGTCTGATGGCTCGTTAAACTTCATCCCACAAATTCTCAATGGGGTTGAGATCTGGAGATTGTGGGGTCCACCTAAGCAAAGTAAACTCACCGGCATGTTCCTGAAACAATCATGTACAATACGAGCACTATGGCAGGACGCATTATCTTGTTGAAAGTAGCCATGGCCATTGGGATAAACCATCCACATGACAGGATGCACTTGGTCCGCAACGATGTTTAGATATGATGTGCCAGTCAGACGCTGATTAACACGAATTAAAGGGTCCAAAGTATGCAAAGGAAAACATTCCCCAAACCATAACGTTGCCTCCACCAGCTTGAAGGGTTGTAGCAATGCATTTGGGGGTCCATGCTTTCAGGCTGTTTCCGCCAAATTCTCACTCGGCCATCGGCATGGCGCAACTGAAAACGTGATTCATCGGACACATAATTTCTTTCCAATTATCGACTGTCCTATCCTTCTGCTCCTGTGCGAACTGGGGACGTTTTCTCTTGTTAATTGCAGACAGCAAAGGTTGTAACGTATACTCTAGATTCACTTTCCTTTTGATTTTTACTATCTCTGGTTATTTTATTTTACTATGTAAATTATCTTCTTACTGAACGAGATGTTATTTCTCCCGCTGAATGAGATCTGGCAATGAGTGTAAGTCATGACGTGGTGGTAGCCAGTATAAATAGGCGCGTTCAACGATACGTAGAGAGAGCTGTTGTTGTACGAAGTGAGCTGTTGTTTATGTGTCAGAGAGCTGTTGTTGTATAGAGAGAGCGGTTGTTTATGTGCGTGAGAGCTTTGTTTCGTGTGTAAAGAGATCTTCGTTTATGTGAGAGCCAGAAGTTTACCAAATAAAAGATTGTCTTAGTAAGTAAGTCTTTCTCAGTTCATAGTTTTGTCAGATCTCTGTCTGGCTGTTAGGTTAATTTCATTAGTTGATTATTATTAACAACCAGCATAAGACTTTATTCATCTTAATTACTACTACAACATTACTAGCAGTTAAAAGCTTGTTCATTATTATTACTACACTACTAGCAGGAAAGTTTATTCATGATATAATTAACAAACAACAAGCATTAGAAGAAGCATTAGCTTAGAAGAAGCTGAATTCATTATAATTCAGTAGCAGAAGCAATATATTCATTATAAGGTGTTCGAACAGGCCTTCGGCTGCCATATCCCATCCGATTACGGCGAACAGTGAGTACAGAGATCATTTGAGAGGATCCTTGATTAAGATGGTCTGTAATTTGCTGCACTGTTGTCCTTCTGTTGTCTGTTACCAGTCTGGACACTCTCCGTTCCGCCCGAGCAGTCACTAGTCAATGAGGACCACACGTTACACGTAGAGACCCAGTTTTTTGGCTGACAGTCCAGTCTTTACACACTTTAACAACAGCTGCCCTGGAACATTTCACGAATGCGGCGGTTTCGATTATACTCGCTCCATGGCTCCGAGCTCCTACAATCATCCCACGTTGAAAGTCCGTCAAATCTTATTTTTTACCCATCTCGCCACCCAAAAATCCCTTCTACTACAGTCACAAGCACTAAGCTTTCCCTTTTTATACTAGCCTCGCCCTCTGGCGGCAACAGCGTGCAGCCATAGCTCATAGGTTTAAAACTGTCAGGTGGTCATAATAAAGTGGCCACTCAGTGTACAATAGTTTCATTTCGGCAGCCGATGGGACTCTATTTTTTCTTTTGGAGTTTAATAACATCATATTAATTGTAAGTGAAGTCGGCCGTTCCTAAGCAGAAACCTCTGACTCCAGGGACAGGAGAAAACTAGAACCATAACAACGAACACAGCATGAGGGTCTTGCCCTAGATTCCAAGTCAGACGTAGTGGCACTATAGGAATCATACATCGATGAAGCATTCCATTATGACCACCCCCAGGCTAGACAAATGAGTGCGCCTGGAGAACGAACGGTGGCGCAGTTGAAGCTCACAGAGCTGTATGCATACAACCCGAGGATCGGCTTACGGTTAGTAGAGTGTTCGGAGTCAGAATGGCAAAAGCTGTCGATTTATTGGAGTTTGATAAACGACAAATTGTGATAATGGCTGCCTTAATAGAAAGAACAAACCATTCACCATTCACGATGAAAATTTATTCGTTGTGAACGAATCTGCAATGAATGGTTCATCACTTAAGTCAACCAAAACACACGGGTATAAAGAGAGGAAGGGGTGTGTTGCTAGTTCTGCAACAACGAGCTTGCATCAATTCCTGCTGCAAAAGTGATTCAAACACCGTTGCAAAAATGTCTCGTCTCCACTTTAGAAAAGTGTTTCTGAAGATTTAGGTTAGTTAGTTAGTTAGTTAATTGATTTTAGTGGCGCAAGGGCCAGGCTTGGCCAAAGAGCGCCAGACACAGAACTATCAGCTAAAGATTTTTAAAAGCGGGGTGAAATGATTAAGAGCAGACAGGCTTGGTAAAAGTTAGAAAAGAGAATGATGAAAGTTGTGAAGACTAGTTAGTTAATTAGGTTTATATATAAATTTATTAATTTACTATTATAATTAAACTTTTCGGCAAAAAAAAAATTTTTTCGAACCCTGACACCATTCCTGCTGATTCTTATGTAAAACGACCTCCTAAATCCAAATATGACCCCCGTTTTCCCCCATCACCCACCGTTTTCGGGGGAGGCCCCCCACCTAATTTTATCACTTTCCGATAATTTGGAGGGATGAAAAGGATTATTTCAGCCTTTACATTTCTTCTGAGGGGCTACAGAGGTGAAAAGTTATCAAACATGAACATCTGTAGCAAAGATATAGATTGGGGGACCCCCCCCCAAATTGTAAAGAAATCATTAAAAATGATCGATTTTTTATGATTTTTTATCAATTTTCGGTAATATGTTATGGACATGAATTTTATTTGGAGGGGTGAAAAGGATTATTTATTTTACCGGTAAAGAATAATATATAAAACGTAAAATACAAATGTAAAGTATAATAAAAAAATAAGATAAGTACCTTCATTTGGTGCTTGCTTTCCTTTTGTACCCTGAGGTAGAAGTTTCTCGTACCAAACACCAGCAGTACTCTGCTACCATGCTCGTATTCCACTTCCCTGAAAATCTCTTCTCGATCTTATTGATGTCTTGATGGAATCGTTCCCCGTGTTCATCGGAAACTGCTCCTAAATTTTCAGGGAAGAAGTCAAGGTGTGAGTGCAGGAAATGCACTTTAAGAGACATGTTACACCCCATGGCCTTGTACGCTGACAGCAATTCCTCGACATGAGCGGCATAATCATCACTTTTTTTGTTACCTAAAAAGTTCTTACACACGTTTTGGAATGCAAGCCAAGCTCTTTTCTCTTTTCGATTCAGGTGTTCAATAAACGTCGAATCTTTGAAAAGTTGTCTAATCTGGGGGCCCACGAAAACTCCTTCCTTGATTTTAGTCTCACTAAGACGAGGAAATTTATTTTTCAAAAATTGAAATGCATCACTTGTCTTGTCCATTGCTTTCACAAACTGTTTGATCAATCCCAGTTTGATGTGCAAAGGCGGCAAGTAAATATTTTCCTTCAGGACCAGAGGATCATGAACGACATTTTTCTGACCGGGAGTAAAACTTTCTCGCAGAGGCAAGTTCCGTACGATGTAATGTTTGTCTCGTGCTCGGCTGTCCCATTCGCATAGGAAGCAGCAGTATTTTGTGAAGCCTGATTGCAGGCCCACGAGTACAGCAACAACTTTTAAGTCAGCGCAAATTTTCCAATTATAATCATGATAACAGATTTTATCAAGGATTCGGCTGATGTTTTCGTACGTCTCCTTCATATCCACAGAGTATGCAACCGGGACGGATGGTAACTTATTCCCATTGGCCAACAGAACAACTTTCAAGCTTGTCTTTGATGAGTCCATAAACAGTCGCCTTTGTCTGGGTCACATGTCATCTTCAGTTCTATCATCAATGCATTTGAATTAGGGCAGAACACTAAGCCTTCATCTTCCGAAAAAAGTAATTGCAGGGTTGACTGTCTGGTCCTGTAAGAAGAGATTTTTACAACACTAAGCCTTCATCTTCCGAAAAAGGTAATTGCAGGGTTGACTGTCTGGTCCTGTAAGAAGAGATTTTTACGCCCTTTTCTAAGAGATTCCACTGCTGAAGTTGAGATCCAAGAAGTTGAGATTTAGTCTTAGGTAACTCCAAATCTCTGACGAGATCATTCAATTCCGACTGAGTAACGAGGTGAGGTTTTCGATGAGCTGAATCAGCAGAACACTCTTCATCATCGGTGGACGTATCATGTGATGGTCCAAGCTGTGGCTCAAAGTATGTCACATCCGTTTCTGGCTCTAGAGTATAGGTTTTTGGGGGCACTGGGATCGGCAATGACTCGTTGTGAGGAACTGTTCTTAGAGCTGAAGGGATATTAGGATACTGAATTGTATGCTTACTTTTGCTGCTAGATAACCCGACGATGGAAGTCATACAAAAGTAACAATCAGTGAGATGACAGCGAGGTTCGCGCCAAACCATGGGCACAGCAAATGGCATTGATTTACGGGTACCTTTGAGCCATTTGGTCAAGCTACTGTGACAAGTAGTGCAGCAAACTGTGGGAGCCCAATTCTTGTCCTGATCGCCAACTTTGCAATCAAAGTAAAATTTATAAGCAGTTTTAAGAAGCGGAGAAAGGGGTTTTCGTTGCGCTTTAAAAGTCTATTCCCCGCAAACATAGCAGAATCTATCGGGATGATTTATACACTCGCGTGGCATAATTAAACAGCAAATAAATGCTCTATATTAATCACAAATTACACTCACGTACTGTAATTCACTTGGAAAAGGCCGGTGAAAACAAATTTCTACCGTTTGACACAATTTAAACAACTTGGAAACACAGAATCCCCGCCTAGAACACCGACAAGTAGACTCAACGATTGCTACAGATCAACTGAGGGAAGATAATGCTTACAGTGCAGGATTATCGTGATAAGAGCAATGTAAGTTTGACTTTGTCAAAGCCCGTGCAAACCTGTGCGCGATTCCCGTGGACACCTGTTCGCGCGAGGTATTGAGAGAGCCAGCGTGGTAGAGTGAATGAATGTCCCGAACTGTTGCTATATATTTTTATTACTGTTGCTATATATTTTTATTATTTGCGGTTTTTTTGGGGGAGGATGAGAGGGGCTGAAAGCTGGAATATGTAGCAAATAAGTGAAAAAAGTGCCAAAAAAACGGAAAAATCAATCATTTGTAATGATTTCTTTACAATTTGGGGAGGGGGAATTCCCCCAAACTTACCTCCTTGATACAGATGTTCATGTTTTATAACTTTTCACCTCTGTAGCCCTTCAGAAGAAATGTAAAGGCTGATATAATCCTTTTCATCCCTCCAAATTATCGGAAAGTGATAAAATTAGGTGGGGGGCCTCCCCCGAAAACGGTGGGTGATGGGGGAAAACAGGAGTCATATTCGGATTCAGGAGGTCGTTTTACATAAGAATCAGCAGGAATGGTGTCAGGGCCGATTTTCATGCCGACCAGTTATAACGAAGTAAATTTCTCCGTCATTTCTGTCCACGCAGGATTCGAACCCGGATCCCCTCATTCCGGAATAAGTCACTCTACCAATTGAGCTACGCGGACGTTTTATTCTGATTCCTATCTGCCTTTATGTCGTGTGCGTCCTTCTGGCAGGTACGTCACACAGTGTTATTATAACCCCTTTTTTTTTTAAATAAGTTTTAAAACGTTATTCTGTTTTAAAAAGGAAAATACTGCGAAAGGAATGGACAACTTCTGTAACTCCAATCAGGAACATTTTCTTGACAGACCTTCATATCAAACAGAGGGGAGCAATTCCCTCGTATATTATTTCAGGGGGAAGGGGTCGGCTGTAGTATGTGATTTTCTGTGCATTGGGGGTGGCATGTACGTCGTTAAAAAAGTGAGATGGTGAGGATGATCTAAATCCGATATTTTACTTCCACTCATTTCTGCATCTTGGTACTGTTTACACAGTGGCAAAGGAAAACTACACGGTCGTATCAGAATAATATGACCACCCCCGGAATCATAATGTACCAGCCCAGGCTGTACATTAGGACCGCTCACACCGAGTACCTCCCAACGTCATAACTGTGGAGCCTTAAAAGCCATAGGCCCCAGAGGAGAACGTTGCCTCCGTCGACTGGTAAAGGCCAATCAACGCGCGACAGTGCCGCAATTGACCACGCAAATGAACACTGAAGCACCCAGATACGTGTCCCCCGATAACAATAGAGCGAACCTTGTTACGCATGGGTCTCCGGAGTCTACGCAGCGTCAAGTCTCCCATGTCAACCAAAGTCCATCGGCAACGATGCCTACAGTTCGCATGGAACTACCGTCATTGGGCAGTGGAAAAGGAAAAGGTTGCCTTCTCCAAAGAATCGAGCTTTCTGCTCCACAGAAGTGAGGGGCGGTGGCTTGATACGGCGTCAGACACACCAGAACAAATACCCGGACACGCTTGTCGGTCAGATGCAGGCCGGCGGTACCAGTGTGCATGTCTGGGCGATGTTTTCCTGGTATGACCTGGGACAGTTGTTGCCACTGGATGGGTCTCTGGACGCGAATGGTTATCTGTCCATTCTCGCTGACCACATGCATCCTTTAATGTTGGACGTTTATCCTGGTGGTGATGGTGTCTACCAACAGGACAATGCGCCGTACAATGTCTTTAAGGGGATGGGTGGTTGGTTCAAGGAACACGACAGCGATGTCTCCGTTCTGGCGAAATCTCCCGACCTCAATCCCATAGAGCACTTGTGGGAGTATTTGGCTCGATAGGTTCGACGTGCCGACCTACAACCACGTCATCTCCGGGACCTCCGTGCTACTGACCGAATGGGCATGTGTGCTTCGGACAACCTTCCAGGGTTTCATTCATTGGGTCCATGCCACGCCGTCTCGTCGCTGTCATCCCGGCCAAGGGTGGCTATTCCCATTATTATGTAGATGGTCATATTATTCTTATAACTGTGTACATCACTCCCTTTGTCACCTCCCCCTAATCCCCATTCTGTTTCTCCCCCCCCCCTTCCTAAAGTGCTAGACAACTATTGTTCACTGACAGTAGCAGATGTTATTACCGAGCTCGGTATGCTTTAGTTGTTGTTACTAACCGTTAAAACGATGATTCGTTTAAAATCCACTGTAGCTTGCTTTTTATTTCATGACAAACTGACATTTTTAAAGTATGACTTGCAGATTTTTCTGCATGACCAAAAAATATACAAACGGTCAGATCGAACCTCAGAAATTTTAATAAACGGTTCCTGCGAAGCAGACCGAACCGAATCCAACGCACCCCTGTTGCAGTATCCCCGATGCATCGAAAATAATACGCGTAATTCAAAATAGTCTAAGAGTTTATGGGAATTATTAATAAGGCAGGTAATATATTAATAAATAAGGCAGGAAATTCAAAGGAATTTAAGAGCTTATGAGAAATAATAAATAAAGCAGATATTTTAAAACTGTCTAAGAATTTATTAGAATTATTAAATAATGCAGGTAATTCAAAACAGTCTAAACGTTTATGAGAATTATTAAATAAGGCAGGTAATATATTAAATAAGGCAGGACGTTCAAAACAGTCTAAGAATGTATGAGAATTATAAAATAAGAGAGGAAATTCAAAACAGTCTAAGAATTTATGAGAATTATTAAATAAGAGGAAATTCAAAACAGTCTAAGAGTTTATGAGAAATAATAAATAAAGCAGATATTTTAAAACTGTCTAAGAATTTATTAGAATTATTAAATAATGCAGGTAATTCAAAACAGTCTAAACGTTTATGAGAATTATTAAATAAGGCAGGTAATATATTAAATAAGGCAGGAAGTTCAAAACAGTCTAAGAATGTATGAGAATTATAAAATAAGAGAGGAAATTCAAAACAGTCTAAGAATTTATGAGAATTATTAAATAAGAGGAAATTCAAAACAGTCTAAGAGTTTATGGGATTTATTAAATAAGGCAGATAATATATCAAATAAGGAAGGAAATTTAAAACAATCTGAGTTTATGAGAATTATTAAATAAGGCAGGTAATTCAAAATAGTCTAAGAATTTATGAGAATTATTAAATAAGGCAGAAAATTCAAAATAGTCTAAGAGTTTATGGGAATTATTAAATAAGGCAGATAATATACCAAAAATGGCAGGAAATTCAAAACAATCTAAGAGTTCATGAGAATTATTAAATAAATCAGGTAATGAAAATAGTCTATTTATGAGAAATATTAAATAAGACAGGAAATTCAAAACAGCCTAAGAGTTTATGGGAATTATTAAATAAGGCAGAACATTCAAGACAATCTGAGTTTATGAGAATTATTAAATAAGGCAGGCAATTTAAAATAGCCTAAGAGTTTATGAGATTTATTAAATAAGGCAGGAAATTGAAAAAAGTCTAAGAGTTTATGAGAATTATTCAGAGGGAATCAGAGGAAAATAAATTCCTATTATTATTCCTATTAAGTTAAAGAGTGTTCATTGGTCAGACAGAAAATCTGGTGAGGTAATATTGACTTTTGCTGTAATCTGGCTGATCAATAGTGCCCGGACTGCTGGTAATTATGGTCACATAGGCACAATTACCCAAACAGGCTATTAAACGTCGGTAAACTCAGCATCAAGAGTCTAGGATCATACTCAAGTCAAGTAGATAACATCGCTGATTGGTTCAAAAATAAACAAAAGCAGATGTGCACGGTGTCAGAGACGGAGACAGCAAAAGCGCGGATTAGAGCTCTGTCTTCACAGGCCTTAATTTAGGAAGCCTGTGACGCACCACAGAAGTGACAAACATATGTCAAAACGACAAATCTGCAGCGAGACATTCTGTCCCAGTAGCTCAGTTGTGAGAGCGACTTACTCCGGAGTGAGGGGACACGAATTCCAGTCGCTGACAAACTTATGCTTCCTCAAGCCTGGCCCGGTGTCGCACGATTGGTCGACAGTAATGATTGGTCGGCAGCACGATTGGTCGACAGTAATGATTGGTCGGCAGCACGATTGGTCGGCAGCACGATTGGTCGGCAGCACGATTGGTCGCCATAACGACTAGTCGACAGCAACGATTGGTCGACATAACGATCAGTCGACAGTAACGATTGGTCGACATAACGATCAGTCGACCGTAACGACTAGTCGACAGTCACGACTGGTCGACAGCGCGATTGGTCGAGATAACCATTGGTTCAGGGGATTATGGTTTATATTCGCAGTGGTACCTCTCAGAACGTACTGACCTATCAAAACGTAACGTTCCCTTTTGGAAATAATATCTTTTAGGATGTAGTCCTCAGAACGTACAGCACTATAACATATTATTTCCAAATAGGCCCCAGTGTCATCTTTTGTATTCTAAGTGAAATCTATATAGAGGGCCTTCTGAACGATGTTTTTTTTTTTTTCGAAAGGGCCACGGGGCACTTTAGGTTTGGGCACCTTGGGGAAACTGCCACACATAATTCGGAAACTCAGAAAATTGCCCCACCGGAAAATTGCCACACATTCAAAGCGTTTCTCGGACGAACGGCGATTTGTGCTCGTCCCCTTAATGAAAACCATGTGGCAATTTTCCGGGTTGCTGAAAGATGTGTGACAATCTTCCGGTGGGGCAATTTACCGCCAAACTGTTCGCACTTATTTAAAAAAAATTTCCAAGTTCCGTTGACCATTTTATGTCGACCAATGTCGACTAATCGTTATATCGACCAGTCGTTACTGTCGACCAATCGTTATTTTGATCAAACGTGCTGTCGACTAATCGCTACTGTCGACTAATCATTTCTGTCGGCCAATCGTTACTGTCGGTCAATCGTTATGTCGACCAACCGTTTGTCGACCAATCGTTACATACCCGCCTGGCCCGGTTTAGAATTCCAGTTTACGTTTTAGCAGTGCCGAGGCCCGACTAGACCCTAGCCTGGCCAGGCCAGGCCGTGATTAGTAGAAGAGCGGTTAAATATTTGCAAGCAATCTCGAATCGAACGAAGGTCGAACAGAGAAGGCTATGTACACTGCGGTTACTTGATGGATTGAAAAGTTGGCGAACGTTGAAAGAGTACGACAATCGAGTTCAGGCATTGTACTGCATACGCAGCACGTAGGTAGGCAATATTAATAGGGCTCAGGGTGGTGTGAGAAACCGAATCTAAGGCGGTGGCGCTGGAAAGATTTCTTTGAAACGCCTCCATCCCACAGTTCCATTAAATGTTGAGGGAAGAAAAATGATGACTTCTGGCGAGCTCTCCGCCCATCTTGAAGCGCATAATTTTCCTAATTACAAAAGGTTGCGTCACGAATTTTCAGGGACCACCTTCCACCACAGAAATGATCATAAGTTTCCTCATTCGCTATTATGCTAGTTAAATTTATGGGGATAAATTTTAAGAATCAAAAGAAGATGCAGCCAAAGAATGCAGACTTCGCGGTAAAGAGAGGTTGCAGGTGAAAATAAGAAAGTTAAGCACGCAACGTTCTCGGAAACGAATCTATTTATTTCCCATCTGCTCCTAGCATCTCAGAGTCTCCTAATCACATAGCATGGAATGGTCTGCTCGTCCCCTCAAAGGAGTAGGTCAGCAAAGCACGTGCTTTTATGGGTCAGTGCTCTCATCATCATCATCACCACCACGGACGAAAGTGAAAGGATAAGCAAGAGTCCGTCGGAGCGGAGCCTGAAGTGAGTTTTGTCGCAAGTGAAAGCGGTGTTACCGTTTGGAGGCAACCTTGAGCTGATGCCCTGAAGCGATTCGCGCAGACAGGTTCCATAGATGGCCCCCCAGTGGACCCCTATAAAATGGATAAACAGCCGGTAACGCAGTATATTCGAGCAGGTGGCCGCGCTGGCTGCTACTGCTGTCAAATCGAGGATTTCTGCCTTCGCTCGCGAGTAGAATCTCCAGAGGAAAACTTTTTAAAAAGCATTCAGGTATGTGGAAGATTAATTCAATCAATTAAATGCCCACATAAAAAGGTGTCTTTTAATTTAACGCGCTCTTTTTTTCACCCAGCAGGTCACCAGAATACTGCGGTGGTAATGATTTCCGAAATTCATGGCCACCCGGAAGGCGAATTATTAGGGGGGCTAGTTTTCCATACCGAAAGCACGCATTCAAGTCCCGGAAGATACATTATTGTTTTTCGGTTCTGGTTCTCTCTTTTACCTTAGGGAAATTATCCTTAATTAGGAGTGGACGATACCTATCCACAGGCGGGGACACAGGGGAAGGCCATAGGCGGACCTAACTAGTCCAATAATACTGGCATTACTTGGAAGTAATGTCAGTATTATTGAACGTGTAAGGTCGCTAAAGATGGAATGATGGCAAGTAATGATGCGGATCCGGATATTCTGATATCGGAGCGTCAGTATTGTCGGTTGTGGAGGGCATACTGTAATTAATACTGATCGTGTGAGGGCATGCGCGTCATTACTCAGTTCGAATTGTGAATATTCAGGCATTTTCGGACCAGCGATTGTGTTACTGAGATGTGCTTCTCCTTGTCTTTAATTTAATTTAGACTTCATCATTTGTTATTTGTATGAAACTGACCAATCCTTACTTGCGTATTATTTGGTATTTGGTTTGCTCCTTGCTTTCTTGTTAAAGGACCTCCTTTCAGAAGTTCAGTGGAATATTGCAGCGTTTTTTATGAAATACTCGTATTTCGGATCTATCTACAAACAGCGTTTTATGTGAGTGGTATTCCTGATCTTGTTAGGTTAATTAATAACTTTATTACATGAGATATTTTTCTACGCAACGTTTCTGTTCAAAATAATCTCCTTACAGGCGAGCGCCGTTTCTGAATCCAAAGACTGAAATCCTGTTTGGAAATATTCAGGAAAATATTGTCTGACCCATCTCTAAAGCTTTGATATATTTCATGGGTTACGGAGTGATGAGGTTCGAGTTTTCACTTGGTCCGAAGAAGCGAAATCCTAAATTATCTGACACGTGAACACGAGCATTGACTCTCCTGATTTCCTACCACATTCTTAAAGAAAACCAGGAATTCGCGGATCAGGAAAATGGCAAGAGCTGATGGCCCTAAAGTGGCAATGGGCTGGACAAATTGCTAGAAGAACTGGCCACCGCTGGATAACTGAAATACAAGACTGGACACCAAGGAACAGGAAAACACCCAGAAGAGGACCACGTGAGAGATGGGTGGATGAAATTCAAAAGCATGCTGGAGTTACATATGGAAGAGAATTCCTCAAGGCAGATTTGTTGAAGAGACTTAACTAGATCTTCATCCAGCTCTGCCCAAGTCTCTGTGAACACTTACGACGTTTTTTAGCCATTCCTTCATCCAACGTTGACGCTTAACATGACGTTTCGTTCTTAAAGCTAAAATTATAGCTAAACATGTTTTTCTTTGCATATCCATTCTCGGATGCAGACAAAATCGGTGTACTCTCCGTAGCTACTCAACTGGTGCTGAAGCAAAGTAATGACGCTTAATAATGAGCGTGTAAGGTGTGAAAATAATGACGAGGTAATGATGGAGTAATGATGGTGCCGTAATGAAGTGCGGTAATGGCAGTATTATTGAACGTGTAAGGTCCGCTATAGAGTCCATGACTTTCCCTTTGAGAGTTTGCTGAAGTAAATTTTAATACGCCTTACTTTCTGCAGCCTGTATTACACTTATACTTGTTGCAATGATTTAAATTTTGACAATTTTCTTCAGTTTTGTTGCTGTACAGACCCTTCATCTGTAAAACTTATTTTCATTAAAACGATGTGCATTTGTTATTTCTCCACGTCATAATTTAATTTCTGTGAATTGAAGTTGCAAACTTATTGCCTTCTCCTTGTAATTTTTCTGGATCTGCCTTTGTTTTTATACCTATCTTAGTGGCCACAGAGGTCAATCATAAAATAATTCAAAATTCGTGAATGCGCAGTATTGGGCTGTGTGATACATAAATCCAATTTTCCGTGCATATTATAGTAAACACACGATATCAATACCCCATCACTTCATTAATTGCAAACACTGTTATCAGCGATCAGAGTTTCAAACATAACGTCCGTGCTTCTTTAAGAAGAAAGAAAAAGATAAAGCGAAGGAAGGATGAAAGGGAATGTATAAGCTGACTGCTACTGCTGTTACAGGTCTTTAAAGCATTATTTATTCCACCGAAATTTAAATAAAAGATGCCTTTGTGTAGCACTGAAATACGGGAAATGTTTTATTAACTCAAATACTTAAATTTTTACTTTGCGAATCCTACTTATAGCGCCATTCTTTTGTAATTAGCGAATATTACTGACAAGAATAACACAGAAGCACATGAAATTCAAGAAACGCAAAGGAAAGGTAGTAAAGTTTATTTACAAAAATTTGCTGTATACCGAATTGGAATAGAAGTACGTAGACATAGAGAACTC
Source organism: Macrothele yani (assembly GCA_039090855.1). Classification (NCBI taxonomy): domain Eukaryota; kingdom Metazoa; phylum Arthropoda; class Arachnida; order Araneae; family Macrothelidae; genus Macrothele; species Macrothele yani. The sequence goes on from CM077007.1 coordinate 110,066,680, forward strand.
TCCTGTGACATGCTACATGTTTGTCCTCGATCAAATCGATTCAAAGAAAACAATGTATAATAATTATAATAGCGCCCAAAACATCTAGAAGCCAATGTGGGAGCTATATAAATTAATTGATGACCTTGTGCATAATACACATCAAAAAAGCTTTAAAGAAAAATATTGTTTGCTGAGCATATGATGAAACAGCCTTATCTACCTAAGAACCGCCTTGTCGCAACATAAAGATCGGCTCGGGCAATGCAACTTTAGTCAATTGGAAAATTTGCTGATTCAGCGCAGTTGAAAAAATTGTTGAAATCTCATCTAATTTGAAGGAACTTCTCAAACAAAATAAACCGTAACTTAAACAAGAATAATATATTTAGTTTATTAAACATAAATTTGCATATTTTCCTTTTGCTGTCTACTCATAGAATATACCAGAAAAAAAACGATGTCGTAGAAAAATTTTGAATTTGGGTATGGTACCCATTTATACTTTTTTGTAATCCAACTTACCGTTTATAAGCAAAAAGTTCTCAAAAAGCTATGAACCTAACTCTGTTCAAAAGGCAAAACAGTTTAACTGCTCTGAAGGTCTTAAAATCCGACTATCCAAAAATTCCTACACCACTCGAGCTTTATTTTTAGCTCGTTGCGCCGCAGCGTGGCAGTAATTGCGGTACCAATGAATCCGATGGATTATTATCTATGTTACACAACACGCGTATCAGTAAACGTTTGCATTTTTATTCAACACGTCCGATTCGCGAGCGCAAACCGAAGGCGTCAAAGAATTTTTAGTGTATACTTGGTCTTCCCCTTTGGCCGAAGCTTCTAGAAAACATCCTTGCTGCTATTTATAAATAATGGAAAGTTCTACTTTGTGTCAGTTTGTTAAATTGAGAAGTGAAATTATATTTTTACGCAGAACAATTTTGCGTGGGAGAAATAGCAAAACCGTTCTAGTAATCCGATTTATTGGCATAAAAATATAAATATACCTCCCGAAGGTTTCGCACATCAACCGAATTTTCTGCCTACCTTCCTTGAAAAAGCCATCTGGTTGATATGCGGAAACTTGGAAACGTATTTTATATTTTTACGCCAATAAATCGGATTACTAGTAGTTTTATTTCCCATCATTTTAACTTTAAAACTATTTAGATGCGCTCCTGCAGGGGTAAGTCCGTCAAAAAAACCGCCCGTTTTGTTTTTGTTTAACTGAGTGATGCCAGGAAAAGGTGCTTCAAATCTGGAGATCAGAGAGAAGGAAAATAAAATTTCAACTTCAGAGTGAATCGTCGAAAATAAAAGAGGTAACGGACTGACCAAACTGGAAACGCTGTACGACAAGGGAAGGTAGCTAGAAAAAGGTGAACAGCCAAAGAAGAGGCTATCCCATTGGCGATCTCGAATCCACGAACGAAAACAGATGGAAACAGAAAAGGGCTTAGCCCTGCATGATGAGAAAATGTTGGTAAATTTATCGATGTCATAATAAGGCACAAAGCAGGCGTTGTGCAATGCTAGAAAAATCAAGTAAAATGAAGTACAGCCATTTCCTCTCGGAAAACAAACAGTCCAATGAGGATAATACAATGCGCAGGGAACTGTCGATTTCTTCGTATGAATTATTTCCCCCTGGTTTCTTCTAAACTAACTTTTTATCACCACACCTCTCTTTTTTAAATATAGCTTTTCATCACCACACCTGCCTTTTTTAAGTATAACTTTTCATAACCACACCTCCTTTTTTAAATATAACTTTTCATCACCACACCTCCCTTTATTAAATATAACTTTTCATCACCACACCTCCCTTTTTTAAATATAACTTTTCATCACCACCCCTCCTTTTTTAAATATAACTTTTCATCACCACACCTTTCTTTTTTAAATATAACTTTTCATCACCACACCTCCCTTTTTTAAATATAACTTTTCATCACCACACCTCTCTTTTTTAAACATAACTTTTCACCACCACACCTCCTTTTTTTAAATATAACTTTTCATCACCACACCTCCTTTTTTTAAATATGACTTTTCATCACCACACCTCCCTTTTTTAAATATAACTTTTCATCACCACACCTCCCTTTTTTAAATATAACTTTTCATCACCACACCTCCCTTTTTTAAATATAACTTTTCATCACCACACCTGCCTTTTTTAAGTATAACTTTTCATAACCACACCTCCTTTTTTTAAATATAACTTTTCATCACCACACCTCCCTTTATTAAATATAACTTTTCATCACCACACCTCCCTTTTTTAAATATAACTTTTCATCACCACCCCTCCTTTTTTTAAATATAACTTTTCATCACCACACCTTTCTATTTTTAAATATAACTTTTCATCACCACACCTCCCTTTTTTAAATATAACTTTTCATCACCACACCTCTCTTTTTTAAACATAACTTTTCACCACCACACCTCCTTTTTTTAAATATAACTTTTCATCACCACACCTCCTTTTTTAAATATGACTTTTCATCACCACACCTCCCTTTTTTAAATATAACTTTTCATCACCACACCTCCCTTTTTTAAATATAACTTTTCATCACCACACCTCCCTTTTTTAAATATAACTTTTCATCACCACACCTCCCTTTTACTTAAATAATTAATGATTTATCACCAAACACCCAATTTTTTTTTTTTTTTTTTTTTTTGTGGTAACGAGTTTTTGTGTGTGTTTTTTTTTTGCTTTTGTTTTTTTTTGTGGTGGGGATCCGTAATGAGATTTTTCCGTTTATCATTCATTGTTATTAGCTCTAGGTAAGTAATAGAACGAGAATCGCAGAACCAATAAAACACCATGTTATACTCGAATCTGAAACCGCAGCATGAAAATCTAACGTAGTAACTCCATGCACTCACAAACAGAATTGAGTAAAATAAGACGTCGGAAGCCATGTTACACGAAAAGCTGAAAACTCAGTTTGCTAGAATTTTCGTGACTGAAGATTCACACACAATCAATCTTTAAAACCATTAAATTTAAGGTTGGATTTTTTTTTTTAATCTTTTTGGAGTAAGAACTCACGAAATGGACTGACGAAACAATTTTGAAGCAAGCCTAAAAACTTCTGATCAAGAGGAAGGGGGAATCCTCGGTACAGATACCTAAAATACGCTTCAAATCTGCCAAAAATAGCAAGGTAAATATTTCTTCAGAATTTATAAACCATGTTAAACAGTCATCATAAAATAAATCTTTGCAATAATTCACATAGCATTTTAGTCAGTGACGAAGTCTTTTACAAGAGATGTGCAACTAAATTTTTGGTTGCGTCACAAGCATGCAATTTTTACTAAAAAGAAAATAAAGTAAAAGAAGTCTCGAATTTCGTAAGGACAGACATTTATTATCGTATGAAATCTGAGGATAACGACTCATGATAATTTAAATATATCCCCCCCCCCCCAAAAAAAAAAAATAAATAAAAGAAAAGCATCTCTTATCTCTTCCGTGATATTTAACACTAATACCACTTTTCTTCCTATATAACCTGAAGTGCCATAGAATTCGTGATACCTGCCTAGTGACGCGTTGAGCCACCTCTTGTCCTAATGACGGCGGCCACATGACGAGGCATAGACTAAACGAGATTATGAAAATGTTCTTCAGGAATCGCCAGCCATGCTTCCTCCAAAGCTGTCCAGAATTCGCTCAGGTTCGCAGCCGTTGGGACCCGTGCCCGAACAGCCTGTTCGACGGTATCCCAAAGATGTTCGATGGGGTTCAAATCCGGGCTGCTTCTAGGAGGCCACTGAAGCATTTCGAATTCATTACGATGCACTTGTAGCCATGCAGTATCCAGGTAGGACCCGTGGGATAGGCGATTATTTTGCTGGAATACGCCATTGCCACTGGGATGCATGCTGGAGATGAGTGGGTGTAAATGGTTGACTAGGATGTCCGCATATTTGGGGGTACTCAAAGTCGCGTTCCAAATGTCCAAACGCATTCCAGCTGAAGACATCCCAGATCCTCACTGAGCCACTACCACCATCTACAGTCCCAACTTGACATGAAAGGTTCACGGCTTCATGAGGTTGACATAAGATTCGCACTCTCCCATGGGCTCGATGCCGTTTAAATCTGGATTAATCACTCCAGGTTTTCCGCTTCCAATCGTCTATGGTCCAGTTTTGGTGTGCTTTTGTCCAAGCAAGGCTTTGAGCCCGGTGTCGTGCCGTTAACAGCGGGACTCTAGTGGGCCGGAGGCTCCCAAACGCTAGACGCTTTAGAATACGTTGAACTGTCCTAGCACTGACATGGCAACTTGATTGGCTGTTGAAATCAGTGGTGATTTGTAATATTGTCTCGCGCCTATCAGTTCAAACAAAGCAGTCGGAGCGGCGTTCACCATAAGCTGTCAAGGTTGGTATACCTCTGCAATTATTTCGGGAGCATGCTCTTGAGCCTAAATTTTCGTATCCCCGAAACACTTTGGACACTGTAGCACGGGGCAATCCCAGTGTGTTGACGACTACCAAGATGGAGTGATCCATCCTACTGTCACCTACAATCTGCCGTCTGTTAAAAGCCCCCAAATCATGCATCTTACCCATCACTGATCACTATTACTCGTAAGAAAGCTATGGGTGATAGCTGTGTTTAACCACAGTTTCAGCCAGACATGCGCAATAATGCGGGAGTAGCATCCAAGTATTTGCATAACTTCTGCTATCTCTAATTCAATGGCACTTCAGTGTATAGGTTTTTTAAGGAACCCAATCAGTTATCATCATCAACAATACTTCTCAGTTCACTACTGAATGAAGTTCTGCCCAAGTCTTATCCACAGCTTTCTTTCTTGAGCAGTTTTGTACCACGTAAGACCAGCCTGCTTCGAATTTCACCCACTCAACCCCACGTGGTCTTCTTCGGGGTCTTTTCCTGTGCCTTGAAGTCCAGTCTAGTATTGTTCAACTGTGGTAAGTTCTAACAATACATCCAGCCTGTTGCCACTTGAGGATCTTCAGTTTGATCATGATGTCATCAACTCTTATAATCTTCCTGATCCATGAGCTCTTCTTTCTTATTTTTCTTGGTTGCACAAAGTATGCATCTCTCCAGGCTTCTTCGAGTTGTGCGCAGTGTGTCTCTTTTTGTTAACGTCCATGACTTTGACCAGTAAGTAAGGACTGCAAGAACGCATTTATCAAACACTTTTCTTTCAATGCATGTTGATAAATTGCTCTTGAAAATTGTACTGTGTCTTCAAAATTCACTCCAGCCAGGTTTTATGCACGTATTAATTTCTTCTGAACATAGCTTGATGTCTGTTTTTCAAAGTAGATATAGGCATCAGTTACCTCTAAATATGCCCCATTAATCTCAAATTTTTAGTTCTTGCAAAAACACTGCACATCAGTGTTGTTTTCTGTCAGTTCATCTTTAATGCTACTTCTTTGTTCTTGACCTGATCAACAGCTCTGTATAAATTAAATAACTTTTTACCAATATTTTCCCGCTACACCGTGTGGTATCCGTATCATGTCAACTACACATTGTAGATACACTCTTGCACCACCAAATAGAATATCGCACATTCTGTTTGGTGGTGTAAGAGCTATCAGGAAATATAAAGAAAATCTTATTGGAAATATTGGTAATGTTTACAGCTATCAGTCCCAAAGAGAAGTTTTCCAGTGCAGTTTACAGAAGCGTGACGACTTGAACTACAGTATCTTTATACCGCATTGTGACAGAAAAATTGTATAACTTTGACACTTGTACAGATATCTAACGAAAAAATAAATTTGGCTTCTAGAAGCAGAGTTATTGTGCCAAATACGTTGACACAATCCAGCGGGACATCTATATATTAGGCAACAGAGAGCATGCGTGGATCATTTTCCTTCTAGTTTCAGCTATTCAACACAAAGGGTAAGGAAATTTTTCCAAAAAACGTCTTGAAAACGGTTTTAAGGTGCTCGCGTGCAAGCAAAGTATGTAGCATATACCGGTAAAGTATTTATCTTATACGGATCAAAGTATAAATCATATGCGAATGCGAACACAAGTATGTATCACATACGAACGAAATTATGTATCATATACGAAGTATTTTTCATATACATATACGAACAAAAGTATACACTGAGTGGCCACTTTAGTATGACCACCCACTCAGTACTTCGTTGGGCCACCTTTTACCTTTAATACTGCGTCGATTCTTCGTGGCATAGACTCCACGAGATGTTGATAGGTGGTTTGTGGAATCTGAGGCCATGCTTGATGAATAGCAGTTTCCAGGAGTGTGAGATTGCAGGTTTGTGGATCCAGCTGTCTGATAGCTCGTTCAACTTCATCTCGCAAATTCTCAATGGGATTGAGATCTGGAGATTCTGGGGGCCACCTAAGCAAAGTAAAATCAACGGCATGTTCCTAAAACCATCATGTACAATACAAGCACTATGGCAGGACGCATTATCTTGTTGAAAGTAGCCATCGCCATTGGGATAAACCATCCACATGACAGAATGCACTTGGTCCGCAACAATGTTTAGATATGATGTGCCAGTCAGACGTTGATCAACACGAATTAAAAGGCCTAAAGCATGCTAGGAACACATTCCCCAAACCATAACGTTGCCTCCACCAGCTTGAAGGGTTGTAGCAATGCATTTGGGGTCCATGCTTTCGTGCTGTTTCCGCCAAATTCTCACTCGGCCATCGGTATGGTGCAACTGAAAACGTGATTCATCGGACCACATAATTTGTTTCCAATTATCGACTGTCCAATCCTTGTGCTCCTGTGCGAACTGGAGACGTTTTCTTTTGTTAACTGCAGACAGCAAAGGTGTTCGAACAGGCCTTCGGCTGCCATATCCCATTCGATGCAGTGTACGGCGAACAGTGCCTGCAGAGATCATTTGAGGGCATCCTTGATTAAGATTGTCTGTAATTTGCTGCACTGTTGCCCTTCTGTTGCCTGTTACCAGTCTGGACACTCTCCGTTCCGCCCGAGCAGTCACTAGTCGATGACGACTACACGTTGCACGTAGAGACCCAGTTTTTTGGCTGACAGTCCAGTCTTTAAACACTTTAATAACAGCTGCTCTGGAACATTTCACGAATGCGGCGGTTTCGGTGATATTCGCTCCATGGCTCCGAGCTCCTACAATCATCCCACGTTGAAAGTCCGTCAAATCGCATTTTTTACCCATCTCGTCACTGAAAAATCACTTCTATTACTGTCGCAAGCACTAAGCTTTCCCTTTTTATACTAGCCTCACCCTCTGACGGCAACAGCGTGCAGCCATAGTTCATTTATTTAAAACTGTCAGGTGGTCATAAAAAAGTGACCACTCAGTGTATATCACATACGAATGCGAACAAAGTACAGTATGTATCATATATGAGCATATTTATGTCAGCAAGGTGCTTTAAAATCTACTGAAAACCTGAATTTCGTTAAAAAAAAACACTGGTGATAAAGAGTACGATTACAAATTCTAGTACGTAAGCCTTCTTAAGCCTCCGAAATTTTTAATAAAATTTGATTAAATCGCTTCTCGAAACATCATTACAATGATAGATCAAAAAAGTGTGGTTCGGACGGAAAAGAAAAAGTTGGACCCAAATACCGATAATAATGCGAAATGAATATAAATACAGATGTCTGACATTTCTTTGCGTATTTTTTTTTCTGCGTACAGACTTCGTGAAATGCTGCCACATTTTCACACAGATACGTATGATTAAACATCGTGCTACACCTAACGTGCATTTCGTTTAATCAATAACTAATCAGGACTGGTGTGACGTACCTGCCAGCAGGACGCCCACGACATAAAGGCAGATAGCAGTCTGCACGAACGTCCGCGTAGCTCAATTGGTAGAGTGACTTATTCCGGAATGAGGGGACCCGGGTTCGAGCCCCGGCGTGGATAAAAATGACGGAGAAATTTACTTCGTTATACTGAATAATACAAATCATCTTGTAATTAACTTGCTGTGCATGTTAAGATTTTAGTTTCCCCGATTTCGTTTTTTCCTGCATATATACGTTTACAAAGAATTCACTGACAATATGGATACAAAAATTGAAGCTTAAGCAACAAAAAGGAAGACCGTGAAAAAAGAGAGAAGAAAAGAAAAACACAGACTTCCCCTGGTTTTTTTTGAATACTTTTTTAGACCGTAGAGTAAAACTGTTGCCACAGAGCGACATTAGCGGGAAACTCCGGTGTTTAATTTTACGCAAATAAATATTGGTGATGCATAAGGTCTTAACTCTTTTGATATCCCAATGAAAAACTGGCGAAACCAAAAAAGACTCAGTAGAGCTCAGTGGGGATAGCTGAGCTTTACTTGGGGTCATTTCTTATTAGTGACCCCTTCACCATCTTTTCCTATCTTTTCTGTTAACACCTAGTCAGAGACGCGGGCTTCTGACTATTCTTCTGAGCTGAGCTTACTTTTGAGTACTGGATGACACATCAGCATTTTGCTTATTCCACAGGTGCGGGTTCTTTAGCACTACGAGCGCTAAATTCGAGACAGGGACTCCGTATAACCTTAAACGCTCATAGCTAAGGTTAAGCTCAAAAAAAAAAAAAAAAAAAAATTACAGGTAGGCTCACTTCTGATTGAGCCGTCGGTTTGGAACGTAGGACTACGACTTGCAGATCGGAGAGTTGAAATGAGTTAGTCAAGTATGGTTTCAAAGCGTTTATTTAATTTGTTATAGCCAACACAGGTCTATGATATGAAAAGTATTACATAAATTTTACAAGTAATGCTGGATACATTGCAAACACAAAGCAGAGTTCGAGATGGGCCGGATACGGGTTCGATCGGTGTGTTGGACTTTTGTTTGGCGGCGGCTGCTTTCAGGCATTCTCGGTACTCTGTAGTTCGTTGGGCTGCAGTCTTCTTGGGCTTCCTACATTCCTCATCACTTGCTCTTGCCTCTAGTTTTGATTTTCTCCACTTTTGCTAGCGTTCATTCTGCGAATTCCGCGGCATTGCCGAAAATGTTAACTTGTTCACACGAAAACATTTTTTTAATTTTAGTTTAAACCACTGCGCTATGTTCTTCATAAATTTGAATAGATCTCGTCGAGAGATTTAGAACGTCACCACGCACAGTCCTTTTGCACTCACGCTTTTCGAGATTAACCGTGATATTGTCAAAAGTTGTTCACCGGTTCACAAGAAAACATTTTTTAAAATGTTCAGTTCAAACCACTGCGAAATGTTCTTCGTATATTTGAATAGATCTCGTCGAGGGCTTTAAAACGATACCACACACAGTCGTATTGCGCTCACGGTTACCGAGATAGACTGAGTCAAATGCGGCGGCACACACAGAAATATTACATTATCTCCCCCACGCACAGGGAGCGAGGGGAGCGTCGCGCGCACGATGTATTGCGCGGTACCCGAATTGGAGTCCATGCTGTTTACGAATATGCTAACACGATTAGTGTGCAGCACGTATTTTTAACGCTATAATGATTTCAATTGGGACCTATTTTTGTCATAGGCAGTCGGCCGTAGGTCGCCCCACACTATCCCCGGAGTTAGACCTAGTCTTACTTCAAAAAGAAAGAAAGCGAAGGAAAGAGAAGAAAGGAAAAAGAAAGAGGAAGAAGAAACATATTTCATTTCGGGTGAGGCTTAAGACTTCATCAAATTTTACTCTTCTACGCAAGTGATTCAAAGGAAAGTAGCAAAACTAACACGAAAGTTTCACTGCAATATCCGAAAGGCTGCAGAGGGAAGTAACTGTTGGTGTTGAAACAGTACCTTCGCTTTGACAACGCTTTACAGTAAATATTATCTACATTGCTGTGAAACCAACTTTTGCAAAGCATTCTGTAGATTGAACGCAGTTCTGAGGAAGTACGAAGAATTTTGCTGAATCCCAGAGAACGAGTGCGAGGAAACCAAAATAGCATGACGAGGAAAACACCTAAGTGTCCAACTGCGGAGTGCTACAAGTGGTGCAGTAGTGGACTCGTCAGCAACCTGAAAACGGTTTTTTTCTCGAGTGAAATCGAAAATCAGGTTTTGAAATGAATCTAAGAATTAGGTATTTTAAACATGCTGAAGTTAAATCGAAAAACAACTTTTCCAATATTTATTTTTATTGCATTGTTTAAAACATTTGTCTATGCACAATTGCAATAGGAATCCGCTCCGCGTTTGTTTGTTTTTTTCATATATATACACACTGTCGTATCAGAATAATATAACCACCCCCGGAATCACAGTGTACCCGCCCAGGTGCATCACAAAGTGAACGTGACAAGGTCGACCACATGGAGATATAAGCGGCCTGCCAGGACAGATCAGCCATAGTGCGTTACGTGAGCACAATGGGCAGAGGTAGTGATTTGACATTTGACAGACATTCAAGAGGGAATGATCATCTGCTACCGCGCCAAGGGTAGAAGCATCTCAGAAACAGCAGACTTCGTGACCTGTTCGCGAGGTCCTGTAGTAAGGGTGTACCAAAAATGGACAGCTGGCACACCGAGTACTTCCTGACGTCATAACTGTACAGTGCCAAAGGCCATCGACCCCAGAAGAGAACGTCTACTCCGTCGACTGGTAAAGGGCAATCGATGCGCAACAGTGCAGCAACTGACCACGCAAATGAACGCTGGGACACGCAGGTTCGTGTCCCCGATAACAGTAGAGCGAACTCTATTACGTATGGGTCTTCGGAGTCGACGCTGCGTCAAGGCGCCCATGTTAATCCAGGTCCATCGGCAACGACGCCTGCACTTCGCTTGGGACTACCGTCATTGGGCAGAGGAAGATTGGGAAAAGGTTGCCTTCTCCGACGAATCGAGGTTTCTATTCCACATAAGTGACGAATACGGCGTCAGGCACACGAGAATTAACATCCGGACACGCTTGTCGGTCATGTACAGGCCGCCGGTAGCAGTGTGCATGTGTGGGTGGATGTTTTCCTGGTACAATCTGGGATGGCTGGTACCACTGGATAGATCCCTGAACGCCAAAGGCTACCTACCCATCATCTCTGAGCACATGCGTCCTCTCATGTTGGACGTTTATCCTGGTAGTGATGGTGTCTACCAACAGGACAATGCACCGTGCCACGTCGTTAAGGGTGTGTGTGAATGGTTCTAGGAACACGACAGCTACGTCTCTGTTCTCCCTTGGCCGGCGATCAATCCCATAGATCACTTGTGGGACTATTTGGATCGACAGGCTCGACGAGCCGACCCACAACCACGTCATCTCCGGAACCTTCGTGATCTTCTGCAGTCCGAATGGGCACGTGCGTCTTGGGCAACCTTCCAGGGCCTCATCGCGTCCATGTCACACCGTCTCGCCGCTGTCATCCGGGCCAAGGGTGGTTATTCCCATTAATAGGTAGGTGGTCATATTATTCTGATATACGACTGTGCATGTATATTTATATATTTTTTTCTGAAAGATAACAACAGTAGGCTGTTTTTGTTATGAACTTCCAAACATAGCTTGTTACCCTGTCAAAAAGACGGTGGTCATTTTTGTGCTGCCAAAAAAATATATATGGCAATTATATGCAGCCGGTCTAATGGGGTAGTAGTTTAAGCGCCGACTTCTGAACATTCGTCCGGATGGGTCAGAGTTCGAATCCCAGTGAGGCATGTAAGTTGTGCTTGTCTTATGGCACTGGCTGTCTCCCTTTCCAGAAACCAGTGGCTCTAAATTAAGGACAGGCAACGGCTTTTAGCTCATCGAGTAGCTTACAATGATCGTTAAATCTCCAAATAAACAAACTACTCTATACATGGGCCTTCTGGTAATTATCACATCTTTTGAAACAACACACGTGCTTGTTATTCCAATATGGCCGGTCATCAGCGGACACTATATCTCTGACTACTAGACCCATTTAAAAATTCATTTCTTATTAGAAAACTTGATCTGCAAGAAAGATGATCCATGCCTTTTAGTATTTTTCCGATGCATAATATTGCCGTTAGGGGGCGTAAAAATAAGTCCCATTGAAAAAATATTTTTATATAATAAATCTTATTATAACAAATCCGATTGAAAAAATCCTTTTAGCTCCTATACCTTTTTCCAAGAAGACCATTTTGCACACGGTTTCTACTTCAAATAATTCCCAGCTTGGACCAAAATTGTACATTAAACTTTTCCCGGTATTTCTACTTCTAAAAGTCCGATTTGAAAAAAATTATTTTTGCTTCAGATAAAGTTCATGATAAATATTTTTCACATAATTTCTAATTTTTTATAACGCACCTTTCTGCAATGAAGGAACGTAAGTGCACGTTTCTGTTTGCAATATATTTTCAACTGTATCTACGTCTCTTAAAATCCGATTATTAAAATACCACTATAACCGGAAAACGTTTTATGCTTATTTTCCGTTCAAAATAATGCAGAGTTTTCCCTCTAAGGGTTGTAAATGCATATCTCTACTTCTAAAAGTCCCATTTGAAAAAACATCTTTTCATCCGATATCATTTATGATGAAAAACATTTGGCATATAATTCCCAATATTTCGTGACGTATAATTTTCCCACTAGGAGGGTAAGTACAAAATTCTGTTAGGGCACACAACAGAATTTACGCGTCCAAAACTGCAAAAAAAAATAAAAAACATTTTTTTTTCACACTACGAAAAACATTTTAAACACATTTCCTGTTCAAAATAATTCACTGTTTTCCAACTAGGGTGTACAAATGTATAACTTATTTTTTCCTATTTGAAAAGTTTATTTTACATGGAGTATTATTATTCACTGAGATGAACATTCTGCATGTGTTTTCTGTTTTTCGCAATAATTCTGACGGTAGATGGCGTAAGAGGGAATTTCTGTTAGAACTGCGTATCCGCTTATAAAAAACCTGTTAAAAAAAATTTCTTTGTACTAAATGCCATTCGCTATCGTAAATATTGCGAACATTTTGCACTTTAAATTAGAGGTCTGCACTAGCCGGGCCGGGCCGGGACAGGCCAAGTCGACCCATTCTTTTTATCGCAATGGTAAAGAAAGAAAAAAGTTGTGTTCCCCGATTTTCTTTCTGTTTAACTGTTTTGCTGGCTTTACTTACTTCCATGATATAGCCTAGGACGTAATCACAAAGGCGAGGAGAGGCTCTCACAGTATTTCTACCAGCTGTAGGTATTAAGATGGCAGAAACACTTTGGGGCTTGTTGACAACAAAAAGATTCGACCACGAGCTAGTGTGTGTGTGTGTTGTGTAGAATATGGGATGGGAGTGTCTCGGACTCGAGTGGGGTGCGCATGCGCGCGCGCGTGTGTGTTTGTTTGTGTGTGCGACGGCATCGATTGTTTCTCCTATCCCTAATCTGTATAGGGATTGACTTTTGTAGCGTTGCCGCTTTCTAGTCCAGAGAAAGGGAGAGTTTGAACGCGCTTAGTCTATTTTTCTTTTTCTCTGTTTATAGGTTGTATTATTCGATAGTTGCCAAAGTTTCGCTAACATTTTTAGACTCACATTCAACTAAATATTTTCAATAATATCTCATTTCATTATTTAATTTTCACTATTCAATAAAATACAATAGAAGTAAATAAATAATACAAAATAGCACATCACGGGCCGGGCCTAAATATCAGCTGCAACTGATGGGACCGTGCTGGGCTGAGTGACTGATATTTGAAATGGGCCGTCCGGGCCGGGCCAAGCCAGGCTTACCAAATAAGGCCAGTGCGGACCTCTACTTTAAATAGTTTATATCTTTTCCGCTAGAGGCGTGTGTGTATATACAGTTTTCTTGTTATATCTACTTTTTAAAGTCATGTTTCGAAACTTCTTTTTCCAGCGCATAGCTGCTTTTACACTGCTCGACATGGGAAATGCCACACCCGAAAACATTTGTCGGAGCGTCATGCAAAATGTTGGGAATGTATCGACAGTTGGGTCATGTAAATGATAGCAATCACGTGATAGGCGAAAAGGATAGAAAAAAGTGGCCAAAACGGCTCCACGTAGCTAAGTTTGGTCGTCCTCACCTGGGCATGAAGATTATTACATCGGAGTGATCTCCGTGGCGAAAGCACGTGTAAGGAGTGGGAATGGCTGGGAGATACCATCGGACAACCTAACACCACACGGACAGCTTTACCAAAGGCTTCATCATAAGACTACATACGGGTCGTTGGTCCCTGCGTTGCCTCAGAGCGGAAACGCGTCAGGATGCAGCAAGCCGCATTCAATGGCAAGCCGTAGTGGCCCCATAATCCAGAACGGACGATATTTGACGAGGTGTACAGGCAACTATGGACATCGTCGTATCGACATCGCAGATTTGCTGATGCAGATTTGTGCACACGCCAGCCATTGGCAAAGACTGCCACTCACCGCAGCACATTGTCATGCAAAGTTGCATGTGGGACATGCGTAGTGGGTTGACGAATAGATTCACATGCAGAGTTCACCGACGAGTCTCGCTTCTGTCTCAGCTGTGACGTTTGCTGATTGAGTGTCTAGAGACGGCGTGGTCACTTGGTTGATCTTGCTGCTATCAATGAGCGTTATACTGCTACGCAACCTGGTGTCATAGTTTGGAGCGCTACTGTTCGTTTGTTTGCCACACCTCCGTAGTATCTCTGTTTCTCAGTTTGACAAGATAAAACCCGCCCACATACAGCCAACATCAGCAGGCAAGGTTTCCAGGTGCTTTGACCAGCGCGCTGTCCGGGTCTTCTGCCCAATAGAGAACGTGTGGGATGTCATTGGCATACGACTTAAAGCCTCTGTGCGACTTCCTCTCAGTATTGATGAATTGTAGACACAGATCAACGACGCATGGTCAGAGATTCCTCTGGACACCATTCGAGGACTTTTCCACTCGATGCCACGCCGTGTTGCCGAATGTATACCACATCAGAGTCATACGAACTACTGACTCAATTCACATTACACTGTCTCCTCCCGCTTTGCATTCATGCATACCCTCAGAAATCAAAAGAAAATCACCTCTTTCCCATCTACTTGTCTATATGTGTAATAAGTTTCGTCTCACTTCCTGCATTCCTTTGTTGTGTGGCATTTTCTGTATTTAGAATACTTTGCTCCAGTGGCGTGTATTCGAGGCTAGCTAGGCTAGCTGCGAAGCCCAGGGAATGCACAAATAAAAGTCAGTTATCAACGGTGTGAAGATATGTCGATGCTTTCGCTGCGAAAAAAGCTCATGTGAAGATTCGCTTCTTTTGACTAAGAGAATCAGTCTGGCAAACAAAGACCAACGAGACTCCTAGAGGAAGGATGGTGTCATCTTAACGCAACCAGCTCTACCAGTCTTCGCTGTGTTATTCGAAGACTTTTGATACAATCGCCAGCTGTGTTTCCATGACAACATGAAGGAGCGGGTGAAAGGTTAACAGGCCATTGCTTTGGGCAATGGTTCGCTTCGATACGAGAAGATTTAAACTTAGGACTACATTAGTCACTCGCATGCTCCCGCCCGTAATATCACGTGTTTCGTGAGAGTTGTTTCAGTTGTGTCACGTGTCAATGAATTAAAATCAGTGATATTATATTTTAAATTCGTGGCATTGTTAGATTCTAACTGTTTGGATAAATTTTGAGAAAGTGCTCTCCTGAACATATTGTCAGAACTTAAAGAACCTATGCTTCAAATTTTGATTCAGTTCGATTAAAAAAATAAATTGAAGGTGTTTTATTCCCGTGATGAATACAAAAAACAATCAATAAGAGACATTACTTGTTACATGGAAGTTGAATAAATTGGGTATTGTGTTTAGCGAGGTGTGCAAATTAGACCTAATATTAAAGTTTCCATCAAAACTGTAACTGCCGAAAGATGTTTTTCTGCATTAAAAGAATCAAGACATATACAGTATTAGAGCCACACAAGAACATATGTACTTGAGAAATTTGGCTATTTTGTCAATAGAGAAAAACATTCATTTTAAATATGAAAAAGTACTAGGAAGAAACTTTTTATGAAAACGTAAAACTCAAGTTCACACAAAAGG
The DNA here is from genome assembly GCA_039090855.1 of Macrothele yani. NCBI lineage: Eukaryota > Metazoa > Arthropoda > Arachnida > Araneae > Macrothelidae > Macrothele > Macrothele yani. Next base: position 110,082,665 of record CM077007.1, read on the forward strand.
AAAGAAGAATGGAGTTCATGCACAAATAAGTGTTAAAATCCTAATCCTCATAATTATTTGGTATTATGTCAGCAATAGCATGTACCTAAAATTTAGAAAAAAGTTACATCTATTACTTAATGGAAAAATAAACTTTTTAAAAAAAGTACGGAAGGGGGGCGGGTGAGATAGCGCAGATCTCGGACCCAAGATACGCCACAGCTTCGCGCATATTTTCTCCTTTATCAATTTGCCGCTAGAGAGCGCCAGTGCTGATTTTTATTTGCAAAAGCACATCAGATACTAAAAATTCGTTGAAGAAATCCTTTGTTGATAGGATACTCTGAACTATGAAGAACATTTCGCGCCCCTATTTTCTTCTTCAAACAATACACAGTTTTCTCGATAGGGGTAGAAAAGTTGTATTATCTTTTCTTCCATATATCTGCTTCGAATTGTTCGATTTGAAAAAGTCTTTCTGCCTCAGATATACTTCAGCTACGAGGAACGCCTTGTGTACAGTTTGTGATATTTCGTAATTCACATTTCTTCCGCCAGTGGGCGGAGGTAGATATTTCTACTCGTAAATGTCTTACGGGTTCCAGAAATCGGCTTGAAGAAATGCCTTTTGTAACAAGTTCTGTTCAGTATGAAGAACGCTGGCATACTGTGAATTTTTAATTATGCGCAGTTTTTCGCTACGAGCTTAAATGCATTTTCTTTTGGATTGGTTTTCTGCATTTCTGAAAATACACTTTGAAAATTTTTTTCCTGTTTCAAAGGTCTTAAAAGACGTGTTCATGACACCCCAGATTTTGCTGTCACCTTTCTTGTAAATGCCACTTGATGCAGCTTTCCGGGATCACTAAATGTAACACAGCAACCTCGTCGTCCCTTTAGCGTGGTTGCAAAAAAAAAAAAAAAAAAAAAAAAGCAGTAAAAATTCACCTTTCACATGCATACCCTAAAATACACATATCGGAATAATACATCAAATAAAAACACGTTGGCAAAGACTTATTGATTTAGCCCCGTTACACAAAAATCCAGATTACATCTGGTTTCTTGTCCCCACTATAGATTATTTTAGAATTATGTTTTTTAATGTAACAAATACACTCAATGCCAGATTAATACGGTAGAACCAGCCTAATAACGAGCCCGTAATTAGAGAGATCCCGGATTTAATGGGCAAAACAGGAACTTTTGTTTGGTATAAGGTTAATTCAAAGCTAATTTGATCGCTTTTAACGAACAAAATTTTAAAAAATCCCCCGATTTAACGAGGAAGAGAACAGCTATGACGATCAATTTTAACAACCGAAGTAACAAAAATGTATTCAAATTTCATATTTAACGAGGCAGGGAAACCTACTCCGCACTGTCCTGGAGTGGAAATGGGGGCATACAGGACGAAAGTGCAACAACACAGTAGAATATAAGTGCGCTATTGGAAGAATGTTAACAGAAAAGCAATGGAAAGAGAGTATATCTATCAAATGCTCAATAAGCGAGGTGTGCAAGAGATCTCAGCCACCCATTCCACGGGGATAAGTGGTGGATACGAGCATCCTCTTCCCCAACTTGCCACCCTCCTCCTTGGGGGTATCGCGTCAGCAGAGGGGGAAGGAGACGCCCTACTCCTAGGCAAAACGATGGGTTAGGTTCGTGCACATGTATTGAGTGGATTTATGTGCTACGATTGCAGAGAGGAATAAGGGAGTAATGGAATGGAGATATTGCCCGATGAGAAACAGGAGATAGAAATATGTGGAATTGTGTCTATAACCTCTTTCACTCTCAAAGTGAGCGATGCATCGGGAAGATCGGTGCTGCTTTGCTTCATGTGTGTCGTTAAACAGCCGTCAATCACATGTTGTAACGTACCAGGAGATGTGACGTATTTGCCAGAAGGACGCACACGACATAAAGGCAGATAGGAATCAGAATAAAACGTCCGCTTAGCTCAATTGGTAGAGTGACTTATTCCGGAATGAGGGGATCCGGGTTCGAGCCCCGGCGCTGATAAAAATGACGGAGAAATTTACTTCGTTATAATGTAGCCGTGAAGTAAGAAATTTTAAACTTTAGTAAGCAATGGATGTGTGTCTAAGAGAAAAGTATTATCCGTAAAAGACAAGGTAACCATCATTCGAGAGCTAGAAAATGGTGAAAAAATGCTGCCATATGTTATATGATATATGAATATAGGTATTCATACACTTGAGTTAACTTTGCATTAGGAATAGCCCCGTTTTACATATTCGGAGCGATGCGAAGTACCGTCATCACGTGATTTCAACATCACGTGCGGCTGCTATAATTTGTGTACACCTATTCTCTGTACGTAATCAGTGAACGTTCGCCAGTGATGGGGAAACGTGGCGTTTTAAGCCAATTTGACCACGGCCAGATAGTCGGGTCCGGAGGGCAGGTGCCAGTGTTTCAGAAACAGCCGCACTTGTTGGCTGCTCCCATACTACTGTATCAAGGCTGTACCAGGATTGTATTAAGCATGCACAGACATCCAGCAGAAGGGCTCACATTGGTCAGCCACACTTGTTGGCTGTACCAGGACTGTATTAACCATGCACAGACATCCAGCAGAAGGATTCACATTGGTCAGCCACACTTGTTGGTTGCTGTCGTACTACTGTATCAAGGATGTACCAGGACTGGATTAACCCTGCACAGACATCCAGCAGAAGGGCTCACATTGGTCAGCCACGCTTGTTGGCTGCTCCCGTACTACTGTATCAAGGTTGTACCAGGACTGTATTAACCATGCACAGACATCCAGCAGAAGGATTCACATTGGTCAGCCACACTTGTTGGTTGCTGTCGTACTACTGTATCAAGGTTGTACCAGGACTGGATTAACCATGCACAGACATCCAGCAGAAGGATTCACATTGGTCAGCCACACTTGTTGGTTGCTGTCGTACTACTGTATCAAGGATGTACCAGGACTGTATTAACCCTGCACAGACATCCAGCAGAAGGGCTCACATTGGTCAGCCACGCTTGTTGGCTGCTCCCGTACTACTGTATCAAGGTTGTACCAGGACTGTATTAACCATGCACAGACATCCAGCAGAAGGATTCACATTGGTCAGCCACACTTGTTGGTTGCTGTCGTACTACTGTATCAAGGTTGTACCAGGACTGTATTAACCATGCACAGACATCCAGCAGAAGGATTCACATTGGTCAGCCACACTTGTTGGTTGCTGTCGTACTACTGTATCAAGGATGTACCAGGACTGTTAACCCTGCACAGACATCCAGCAGAAGGGCTCACATTGGTCAGCCACGCTTGTTGGCTGCTCCCATACTACTGTATCAAGGCTGTACCAGGATTGTATTAACCATGCACAGACATCCAGCAGAAGGATTCACATTGGTCAGCCACACTTGTTGGTTGCTGTCGTACTACTGTATCAAGGATGTACCAGGACTGGATTAACCATGCACAGACATCCAGCAGAAGGATTCACATTGGTCAGCCACACTTGTTGGTTGCTGTCGTACTACTGTATCAAGGTTGTACCAGGACTGTATTAACCATGCACAGACATCCAGCAGAAGGATTCACATTGGTCAGCCACACTTGTTGGTTGCTGTCGTACTACTGTATCAAGGATGTACCAGGACTGGATTAACCCTGCACAGACATCCAGCAGAAGGGCTCACATTGGTCAGCCACGCTTGTTGGCTGCTCCCGTACTACTGTATCAAGGTTGTACCAGGACTGTATTAACCATGCACAGACATCCAGCAGAAGGATTCACATTGGTCAGCCACACTTGTTGGTTGCTGTCGTACTACTGTATCAAGGTTGTACCAGGACTGTATTAACCATGCACAGACATCCAGCAGAAGGATTCACATTGGTCAGCCACACTTGTTGGTTGCTGTCGTACTACTGTATCAAGGATGTACCAGGACTGTATTAACCCTGCACAGACATCCAGCAGAAGGATTCACATTGGTCAGCCACGCTTGTTGGCTGCTCCCGTACTACTGTATCAAGGTTGTACCAGGACTGTATTAACCATGCACAGACATCCAGCAGAAGGATTCACATTGGTCAGCCACGCTTGTTGGCTGCTCCCGTACTACTGTATCAAGGTTGTACCAGGACTGTATTAACCATGCACAGACATCCAGCAGAAGGATTCACATTGGTCAGCCACACTTGTTGGTTGCTGTCGTACTACTGTATCAAGGTTGTACCAGGACTGTATTAACCATGCACAGACATCCAGCAGAAGGATTCACATTGGTCAGTCACACTTGTTGGTTGCTGTCGTACTACTGTATCAAGGATGTACCAGGACTGTATTAACCCTGCACAGACATCCAGCAGAAGGGCTCACATTGGTCAGCCACGCTTGTTGGCTGCTCCCGTACTACTGTATCAAGGTTGTACCAGGACTGTATTAACCATGCACAGACATCCAGCAGAAGGATTCACATTGGTCAGCCACACTTGTTGGTTGCTGTCGTACTACTGTATCAAGGATGTACCAGGACTGTATTAACCATGCACAGACATCCAGCAGAAGGATTCACATTGGTCAGCCACACTTGTTGGTTGCTGTCGTACTACTGTATCAAGGATGTACCAGGACTGTATTAACCCTGCACAGACATCCAGCAGAAGGATTCACATTGGTCAGCCACGCTTGTTGGCTGCTCCCGTACTACTGTATCAAGGTTGTACCAGGACTGTATTAACCATGCACAGACATCCAGCAGAAGGGCTCACATTGGTCAGCCACGCTTGTTGGCTGCTCCCGTACTACTGTATCAAGGTTGTACCAGGACTGTATTAACCATGCACAGACATCCAGCAGAAGGATTCACATTGGTCAGCCACACTTGTTGGTTGCTGTCGTACTACTGTATCAAGGATGTACCAGGACTGGATTAACCCTGCACAGACATCCAGCAGAAGGGCTCACATTGGTCAGCCACGCTTGTTGGCTGCTCCCGTACTACTGTATCAAGGTTGTACCAGGACTGTATTAACCATGCACAGACATCCAGCAGAAGGATTCACATTGGTCAGCCACACTTGTTGGCTGCTGTCGTACTACTGTATCAAGGTTGTACCAGGACTGTATTAACCATGCACAGACATCCAGCAGAAGGATTCACATTGGTCAGCCACACTTGTTGGTTGCTGTCGTACTACTGTATCAAGGATGTACCAGGACTGTATTAACCCTGCACAGACATCCAGCAGAAGGATTCACATTGGTCAGCCACGCTTGTTGGCTGCTCCCGTACTACTGTATCAAGGATGTACCAGGACTGTATTAACCATGCACAGACATCCAGCAGAAGGGCTCACATTGGTCAGCCACGCTTGTTGGCTGCTCCCGTACTACTGTATCAAGGTTGTACCAGGACTGTATTAACCATGCACAGACATCCAGCAGAAGGATTCACATTGGTCAGCCACACTTGTTGGTTGCTGTCGTACTACTGTATCAAGGATGTACCAGGACTGGATTAACCATGCACAGACATCCAGCAGAAGGATTCACATTGGTCAGCCACACTTGTTGGTTGCTGTCATACTACTGTATCAAGGATGTACCAGGACTGGATTAACCATGCACAGACATCCAGCAGAAGAGCTCACATTGGTCAGCCACGCTTGTTGGCTGCTCCCGTACTACTGTATCAAGGTTGTACCAGGACTGTATTAACCATGCACAGACATCCAGCAGAAGGATTCACATTGGTCAGCCACACTTGTTGGTTGCTGTCGTACTACTGTATCAAGGATGTACCAGGACTGGATTAACCATGCACAGACATCCAGCAGAAGGATTCACATTGGTCAGCCACGCTTGTTGGCTGCTCCCGTACTACTGTATCAAGGTTGTACCAGGACTGTATTAACCATGCACAGACATCCAGCAGAAGGATTCACATTGGTCAGCCACACTTGTTGGTTGCTGTCGTACTACTGTATCAAGGATGTACCAGGACTGGATTAACCATGCACAGACATCCAGCAGAAGGGCTCACATTGGTCAGCCGCACTTGTTGGCTGCTCCCATACTACTGTATCAAGGATGTACCAGGATTGTATTAAGCATGCACAGACATCCAGCAGAAGGATTCACATTGGTCAGCCACACTTGTTGGTTGCTGTCGTACTACTGTATCAAGGATGTACCAGGACTGGATTAACCCTGCACAGACATCCAGCAGAAGGGCTCACATTGGTCAGCCACGCTTGTTGGTTACTCCCGTACTACTGTATCAAGGATGTACCAGGACTGTATTAACCATGCACAGACATCCAGTCGAAGGACTCACATTGGTCAGCCACTTGCGATTGAGCCGAGAGGTGGGCGTCGGGTGTCATGACTGGTATCTCAACAACAACGTGCAACAGTCATCCAGCTCACCCACCAGTACAACAGGGGTGCAGTTCGACCTATTTTCACATGCAACATTTGTAGAACACCGTCAAAAACATACAACCCAGACTGTGTGCTCCCAACCGTACAGCATGGTGGTGGTTCTGTCATACTCTGGGCGCTCATATCGTGGTTTTCAGCAGGTCCCCTATTCACCTTGAAAGGGCGTAAGAAATCATTTGGGCCGACCAAGTCCATCCAATGGTTCAGGCATTTCTTTCTGCAGGGGATACCATTTACCAAGATGATAACGCCACAATTCACAGAGCTCGGAATGTCCAATCATGGTTTGAGGAGCGTGAAGACTTCACACCTTCCATGGCCTCCCCAATCACTAGAGCCAATGTGGTCTGTGTTAGAAAACAGAGCAAGATACCGTTAACCTCTCCCTGCATCTCTCAAGGACCTAGAGCAGTTTCTGCATGATGAATGGTGTAACATCCCACTACCCACCATCCAGGATTTATATGCGTCCTTTCCCAGGAGGATTCAGTCAGTTTTGAACGCCAAAGGTGGTCCCACACCTTACTAGGCACGTAAAACCTTCTTTTTTCCTGGGATTCCACAGCCGGAGACCAACGAGGGTAACCATGAAAACGCCTAGTCATCGCAAACAACACCAAGCACGAGGCCAAAAAAAGTCTCCAACGGACCTTCGACAGATGGAAGAAGGTCGTCCTCGAGTGATGAGTTCCGTTTCCTGCTGCACCATGCTGTTGGTCGGGTTCCCATATGGCGTAAACAGCACGAAGCTCTATCCCCTGGTTGCACAGTTGGGGCGCAACAGGCCGGTGGAGGTGGTGTTCTGATCTGGGGGAGCTATTTCCTTGAAAGCCCCAGGTGCGTTGGCTATCGTTTCACAAACACTGAATGGTGGATTCTACAGGGACGTGTTAGCCGATCACCTGCTCCATTTTGGCAAGAGGTTTACCCGGCCCACATTTCCATATTTCAACAGGACAACGCACCGTGTCATCGGGGCTCGATGTAACTACTGAGTGATTGGCGGAACACGATAAGGAATTCTCTACATTACCTTGGCCCCCAAATTCCCCTGACTGCAACCCAATTGAACATAGTTGGGGTGCAACAGGCCGGTGGAGGTGGTGTTCTCATCTGGGGAGCTATTTCCTTGAGAGCCCCAGGTCCGTTGGCTATCGTTTCACAAACACTGAATGGTGGACCGATCACCTGCTCCATATTGGCAAGAGGTTTACCCGGCCCACATTTCCATATTTCAACAGGACAACGCACCGTGTCATCGGGGCTCGTGTAACTACTGAGTGATTGGCGGAACACGATAAGGAATTCTCTACATTACCTTGGCCCCCAAATTCCCCTGACTGCAACCCAATTGAACATAGTTGGGGTGCAACAGGCCGGTGGAGGTGGTGTTCTGATCTGGGGAGCTATTTCCTTGAGAGCCCTAGGTCCGTTGGCTATCGTTTCGCAAACACTGAATGGTGGACCGATCACCTGCTCCATATTGGCAAGAGGTTTACCCGGCCCACATTTCCATCTTTCAACAGGACAACGCACCGTGTCATCGGGCTCGTGTAACTACTGAGTGATTGGCGGAACACGACAACGAATTCTCTACATTACCTTGGCCCCCAAATTCCCCTGACTGCAACCCAATTGAACATAGTTGGGGTGCAACAGGCCGGTGGAGGTGGTGTTCTCATCTGGGGAGCTATTTCCTTGAGAGCCCCAGGTCCGTTGGCTATCGTTTCACAAACACTGAATGGTGGACCGATCACCTGCTCCATATTGGCAAGAGGTTTACCCGGCCCACATTTCCATATTTCAACAGGACAACGCACCGTGTCATCGGGGCTCGTGTAACTACTGAGTGATTGGCGGAACACGATAAGGAATTCTCTACATTACCTTGGCCCCCCAAATTCCCTGACTGCAACCCAATTGAACATAGTTGTGGGTGCAACAGGCCAGTGGAGGTGGTGTTCTGATCTGGGGAGGCTATTTCCTTGAGAGCCCTAGGTCCGTTGGCTATCGTTTCGCAAACACTGAATGGTGGACCGATCACCTGCTCCATATTGGCAAGAGGTTTACCCGGCCCACATTTCCATCTTTCAACAGGACAACGCACCGTGTCATCGGGCTCGTGTAACTACTGAGTGATTGGCGGAACACGACAACGAATTCTCTACATTACCTTGGCCCCCAAATTCCTGACTGCAACCCAATTGAACATAGTTGGGGTGCAACGAGGCCGGTGGAAGTGGTGTTCTCATCTGAGGGAGCTATTTCCTTGAGAGCCCCAGGTCCGTTGGCTATCGTTTCACAAACACTGAATGGTGGACCGATCACCTGCTCCATATTGGCAAGAGAGGTTTACCCGGCCCACATTTCCATATTTCAACAGGACAACGCACCGTGTCATCGGGGCTCGTGTAACTACTGAGTGATTGGCGGAACACGATAAGGAATTCTCTACATTACCTTGGCCCCCAAATTCCCCTGACTGCAACCCAATTGAACATAGTTGGGGTGCAACAGGCCGGTGGAGGTGGTGTTCTGATCTGGGGAGCTATTTCCTTGAGAGCCCTAGGTCCGTTGGCTATCGTTTCGCAAACACTGAATGGTGGACCGATCACCTGCTCCATATTGGCAAGAGGTTTACCCGGCCCACATTTCCATCTTTCAACAGGACAAACGCACCGTGTCATCGGGCTCGTGTAACTACTGAGTGATTGGCGGAACACGACAACGAATTCTCTACATTACCTTGGCCCCCAAATTCCCCTGACTGCAACCCAATTGAACATAGTTGGGGTGCAACAGGCCGGTGGAGGTGGTGTTCTCATCTGGGGAGCTATTTCCTTGAGAGCCCCAGGTCCGTTGGCTATCGTTTCACAAACACTGAATGGTGGACCGATCACCTGCTCCATATTGGCAAGAGGTTTACCCGGCCCACATTTCCATATATTTCAACAGGACAACGCACCGTGTCATCGGGGCTCGTGTAACTTACTGAGTGATTGGCGGAACACGATAAGGAATTCTCTACATTACCTTGGCCCCCAAATTCCCCTGACTGCAACCCAATTGAACATAGTTGGGGTGCAACAGGCCGGTGGAGGTGGTGTTCTGATCTGGGAGCTATTTCCTTGAGAGCCCTAGGTCCGTTGGCTATCGTTTCGCAAACACTGAATGGTGGACCGATCACCTGCTCCATATTGGCAAGAGGTTTACCCGGCCCACATTTCCATCTTTCAACAGGACAACGCACCGTGTCATCGGGCTCGTGTAACTACTGAGTGATTGGCGGAACACGACAACGAATTCTCTACATTACCTTGGCCCCCAAATTCCCCTGACTGCAACCCAATTGAACATAGTTGGGGTGCAACAGGCCGGTGGAGGTGGTGTTCTCATCTGGGGAGCTATTTCCTTGAGAGCCCTAGGTCCGTTGGCTATCGTTTCGCAAAACCTGAATGGTGGACCGATCACCTGCTCCATATTGGCAAGAGGTTTACCCGGCCCACATTTCCATCTTTCAACAGGACAACGCACCGTGTCATCGGGCTCGTGTAACTACTGAGTGATTGGCGGAACACGACAACGAATTCTCTACATTACCTTGGCCCCCAAATTCCCCTGACTGCAACCCAATTGAACATAGTTGGGGTGCAACAGGCCGGTGGAGAAGTGGTGTTCTCATCTGGGGAGCTATTTCCTTGAGAGCCCCAGGTCCGTTGGCTATCGTTTCACAAACACTGAATGGTGGACCGATCACCTGCTCCATATTGGCAAGAGGTTTACCCGGCCCCACATTTCCATATTTCAACAGGACAACGCACCGTGTCATCGGGGCTCGTGTAACTACTGAGTGATTGGCGGAACACGATAAGGAATTCTCTACATTACCTTGGCCCCCAAATTCCCCTGACTGCAACCCAATTGAACATAGTTGGGGTGCAACAGGCCGGTGGAGGTGGTGTTCTGATCTGGGGAGCTATTTCCTTGAGAGCCCTAGGTCCGTTGGCTATCGTTTCGCAAACACTGAATGGTGGACCGATCACCTGCTCCATATTGGCAAGAGGTTTACCCGGCCCACATTTCCATCTTTCAACAGAGGACAACGCACCGTGTCATCGGGCTCGTGTAACTACTGAGTGATTGGCGGAACACGACAACGAATTCTCTACATTACCTTGGCCCCCAAATTCCCTGACTGCAACCCAATTGAACATAGTTGGGGTGCAACAGGCCGGTGGAGGTGGTGTTCTCATCTGGGGAGCTATTTCCTTGAGAGCCCCAGGTCCGTTGGCTATCGTTTCACAAACACTGAATGGTGGACCGATCACCTGCTCCATATTGGCAAGAGGTTTACCCGGCCCACATTTCCATATTTCAACAGGACAACGCACCGTGTCATCAGGGCTCGTGTAACTACTGAGTGATTGGCGGAACACGATAAGGAATTCTCTACATTACCTTGACTGAAATTCCCCTGACTGCAACCCAATTGAACATAGTTGGGGTGCAACAGGCCGGTGGAGGTGGTGTTCTGATCTGGGGGAGCTCCCAATTTCCTTGAGAGCCCTAGGTCCGTTGGCTATCGTTTCGCAAACACTGAATGGTGGACCGATCACCTGCTCCATATTGGCAAGAGGTTTACCCGGCCCACATTTCCATCTTTCAACAGGACAACGCACCGTGTCATCGGGCTCGTGTAACTACTGAGTGATTGGCGGAACACGACAACGAATTCTCTACATTACCTTGGCCCCCAAATTCCCCTGACTGCAACCCAATTGAACATAGTTGGGGTGCAACAGGCCGGTGGAGGTGGTGTTCTGATCTGGGGGAGCTATTTCCTTGAGAGCCCCAGGTCCGTTGGCTATCGTTTCACAAACACTGAATGGTGGACCGATCACCTGCTCCATATTGGCAAGAGGTTTAACCGGACCACAGTGCCATATTTCAACAGGACAACGCACCGTGTCATCGGGGCTCGTGTAACTACTGAGTGATTGGCGGAACACGACAACGAATTCTCTACATTACCTTGGCCCCCAAATTCCCCTGACTGCAACCCAATTGAACATTTGTGGGATATGTTAGTACAGGGTGTAAGAATTGCTGATCCTCTTCCACTGAATGAGCGTGAACCGACGCAGCTGCAGCATTGTGGACATGGGTCGAGTTATGCATGGAGGATGTTGGACACCTTGTTGAATCTGTTCCTAGGCGTCTGCGGCCCGTGATAGCACAGAAAGGTGGACCAACGCGTTATTAGGTAGGGGTTCCTAATGCATAGCTAATTCAGTGTATAATATAAACATACACTATATTTACAAAAGTCACCGGACACCCTCCAAAACCAAATGAACGGATCCCCTGCGTTGTTATGATGCGTGGTACAGCTGGAAAACGGCGTGAAAACAATCCTGCAGCTGACTGCGATCATATCGCACTGTGAGGTTGAGTGCAAATGTCGCGGCGGGAGAGAACTGACTTTGAGAATGTTGGGTGTAGTATTTTGTGAGTTAACCACAAGAGAAACCGAGAGGCGTTTAAACATAACCAAGTCAACTGTTTTGGATGTACTGAATAAGTGGAAGACACATGGCGCGCCTGAAGCAGCAAAACGTACCGGCACGCCAAAAGAAAATCAGTGACAGAGGACGTCCAAGTCTCAGCAGAGTCATTACAGCTAATCGACGGAGTACTGCACAAAACCAGGTGAGTACAAATGCTGGAACTTCAGTATGTTTCGCGTACCATTTGCAGAGAACTTCATTCCATGGGTTACTCATAAGCCTTGCTCATAAGCCTTTCATCTGCACTCGGAATTCTACTCGCCGTTTAGCATGGTGTAAAGAACATTTATCGTGGACTGTATGTAGATCAATGGAAACGGGTCCTATAGACTGATGAATCCAGATACACGATCCATCAATATGATGGCCTTGTGTGGGTATGGCGGCAGCCAGGGGAACGCTATTTAACACAGTGTACTGTTCCTACGGTCATGTTTGGAGCTGGCAGTGTACTCGTGTGGGGGTGTTTTTCGTGGTATGGTCCCGGCCCATTGGTTATCGTGGAAAAACCTGTTAACCAGCACGTCTACTTCGATATTCTGGACAATTATGCATTACCAAATATGTGGCAATACTATGGAACCGAGCCTTGTTGGCACCAGCAGGATATTGCACCGAACCATAAAGCAAGGACTGCTACGGCGTGGTTTGATGATAATTCCGTATCGTGTTTGGACTGGCCAGCACAGATCCCGGATCTTAATCCTACAGAGCACCTATGGGATGAATTAGAGCGCCGCATAAGAAGTTTGGAACCAAGGCCTACTACTAAGCAACAGTTAGCGGCAGCATTATGTACTGAATGGAAGCGCATACCTATCGCTGTATTCCAAAACCTTGTCGAAAGCGTGTCTCGAAGGGTCAGTGCATGTATTAAAGCCAAAGGTGGACCGACACCATACTAATATATGTCATTAAATGCTATGTTGTGTTTCTCTTTTAGGTGTCCGGTGACTTTTGTCAATATAGTGTATATGCATATTATCACGTGTGCATATTTTTGCATGGTAGAAGTTTCACTCCTAAACGGATGAAGGATTGCTTTCGGTCCCGAGTTCCTCATTATAAGCCGGTTCCACTCAATATGGGCTGAAAACGCTTAGACTGAGAAGCAACTTTATGAGTGCATAATGTGTATCTCGTGTAAGATTGCTATTTGTTCGTCTTTTATTAAAAAGAGATATCCAAAATCATCCCTCAAGCATAGAGGAAAAGTATATTTGCTGTTGCTTATACCGTTGTCTGTCATTGTTATGTTGTACGGTTGACGACAACAGTATGCACCGAACACCATGAATTCTCAGAGGTCAGATCTAATATAAGCAATGTAGCCAATATTTCGTGAATGAGTTAATAAAAATTGTTAAATTTTTATAGAAAAATTCCTTAAAATAGGTGGACCGCCAACAAATCGTGCGTAGATTCGCGAGAAAAGTGCGCTGGCAGTTGTCTTAGTACAAATTCATAAAAATGGGGACATCTCAATTCCTTATGGAATTTTTTTTTTTTTTTTTTTTTTTGCAAATAATTATAACTCAATTCTTCGAGGACAGATTAGGGGGTAAGGATAGCGCCTAATTTTCCTTTGACTAAAGTAGATACGTCTGCAATTTTTCATAGATCATTCCTGAAAAATAAATACACGAGTCAGGTAATCACCGGTAGATTCCAAGAATCAATACATCAGGGGTCTTCAATCTTATTTCAATTGAGGGTCACGTGAAAAAATGGAACAGGACCGACGGTCCACGTGACAAAAAAGAACGAAAATATTTGCGTTTATTATGAATATAGATTATATAACGTAACCCTTTTTCGTGTGCGTGATTGGTGTTACGCTATTTCTAAAACCATGACTAAGGAAATATTAAACTACGAGTAAATGAGAATATGATGCAATAGTTCCTAATTAAGCTTTTACGGCCAGACGAAAGATGTTCAGAAGTCAAACTTACGATAACCTTTTACTGATCCAGCACGAATGATTACATCCACAATATAGCACTGCTAATATTACAATTCACGTATCTCTTATAACAGCGATCGAATATCCCCACATACACACATACACTGAGCAACTGCTGTATCGTCCTTTTTATCTATCGTTCTTATCACATTTATAAGTCACTCTCTCTGACCTCAAAAGTGTTGCCAACCTCATTCATGTGAGAGAGAAGATATCACGTTAAGTCTGGAAAGTGTAAAAGAAAACAAACTCAAATTTACATAGCAAAAGGAACTAAAAATGAAAGTTAAATTAGAATATACGTCACAATTATTTCATAGAGGTATTATCGCTCCCTGTCGGGTATGAGCGAACCACTACTACGTCTTATTCGCTGTAGTGGGAAAAAAAAGTTAAAAGGTCAAAATTCAATTCTAAACAATTCACCCCCAAAATTTCGCCTAGTGGTGTCAACAATGAATTTTGATTCCCTAAATAAGGGTCTCCAAGCTCAGGGTCGACAAATGCATCGCGTTGTGTTTCATATGAATTAGCATGGGGTTTCCATGCTTATTTATATGCTGCAAAGAAGTTAAAATAAGAAGTTGCATGAATAACAAAAAGAAAATCACTAATCAAACTTTTAAATTTAATTGTTTATTTCTTTTAGAAGATGGTCTTAAAGCTAGGTACAATGTACCGGTGAGGTTGCTTGTTTTAGCTAAACAATTTAGTTATTTATTTCAAACAGGTTTAATGCACTTAAATATTATTGACTTTAAATTTTAGTTACCGGTTTAGAACACGGCGCGATGCGCCAGAGGAAAATTATTAATGCACTATGTGAGAGACTTTCGGGTAACTTGGCTCAGCTTCACCGGAAAGTAATTTTAATCAATGATATTCTATTTTGGCAATTTAAATATTTATTTCCTACCGCTTTAGAGTAAAAATAAAAATAAAAAATAAGCAAAATAATACGGATGAAATTTAAATGTTACGGGGATATAGAAAATTCCGCGGTAACAGAGGTATTGAATTCTAAAATTTAACTTTCGGATAACGAAGCGATATAGTTGACATGACACCTGTGTCACAAAGAAGTCAGAAGTAGTTATTTGATGTGCCAACACATTACTCACTCTTTAAAAATTCAAAATATAAATTTATCCCAACATAAAGAATTTAAAGTCCGTGGACACAAGGTATCTGCTGAAATAACCGCCTTCAAATGTTGAGTAGATATATAAACTAATTACTCACAAATCTAGGGAGTACAGGTAAAATATCACAAAATATACGATTTACATTGGTCACTTTAAAGCTGCACAGGGCAATGCCCGTAGGATGATTCGATCGCTCCAATCGTTGCGCCAGTTGTGAGTCAAACTTTAGAATACAAAGTTGTGCCTATGTTTGCTGGCTAATTTTTTCCTGTTCCGAAAAATTCTGCCTAGAAATGGAGAAAGAAAGTGAGTCAGGTCAAATATCGTGTAGCGACCAGAGACCCTACATTAAAATTGAAACTTCGCGACGAAAATCTCCTATCGAAATTCAAAAAGCTTTGTGTTAAGTTTGTGGGATTAGTGTAGTGGATCCTACGTACAAGGCGAGCTTCACGTTTCCGCCAAGCTCGGGAAAGTATCGAAGACGACCCAAGAAGCGGTTGGCCATCAGATGCAACGGATGACACTTCTGTGTTTATCGTCCACAGCATTTTGGAAGAAGATCGACGGAAAACCTGTGAAAAGATTGCATACGAAATAAATATGTCTACCGCTTCGGTTTTCAGAATCCTAACTGAAAAATTACAGAAGAGAAAAATGTCTGCCTAATGGGTTCCGCATAATCTCAGTGAAGAGCAGCAAGCAGTTCCCAAAGGGATCGCAGAAAAATTGCTTCAGCGGTACGAGACAGAAGGCGAGCAGTTTTTGGACAGAATTGTTGCTATAGACGAAACCTGGATACGAGATTTTGAACCAGAACTGAAATCTCAGTCCGCTCAGTGGAAACATCCAGAATCACCTCGCCAGAAAAAATTCCGCTACCGAAAATCGAAGGTTAAGCTGATGATGATTATGGCCTATGACAAGGTTGGAGTGATAGAAACAGACAGAGTGCCCGAGGGGACCACTGAAACAGCGGAATGCCAGGTTTCTGCAAAATGTTTTGCGCCCAAAGAAGGCCCGACATGCTCGATGCTGGCGTCATTATTTTACACGACAACTCGAGGCCGCGTGTTCCACGAACAGTAAGAGACATTCTGGAAAAGTATGGATGGTAATTGCTTCCACACGCAACATACAGTCCTGACATGAGCCCACCAAACTATGACTTGTTCCCAAAAACTGATGAAACCACTCCGCGATCTTAGAAGACACCTATACAGTCCTGACATGAGCCCACCAGACTATGACTTGTTCCCAAAAACTGATGAAACCACTCCGCGATCTTAGAAGACACCTATACTGTCCTGACATGAGCCCACCAGACTATGACTTGTTCCCAAAAACTGATGAAACCACTCCGCGATCTTAGAAGACACCTATACAGTCCTGACATGAGCCCACCAGACTATGACTTGTTCCCAAAAACTGATGAAACCACTCCGCGATCTTAGAAGACACCTATACAGTCCTGACATGAGCCCACCAGACTATGACTTGTTCCCAAAAACTGATGAAACCACTCCGCGATCTTAGAAGACATCTATACAGTCCTGACATGAGCCCACCAGACTATGACTTGTTCCCAAAAACTGATGAAACCACTCCGCGATCTTAGAAGACATATATACAGTCCTGACATGAGCCCACCAGACTATGACTTGTTCCCAAAAACTGATGAAACCACTCCGCGATCTTAGAAGACATCTATACAGTCCTGACATGAGCCCACCAGACTATGACTTGTTCCCAAAAACTGATGAAACCACTCCGCGATCTTAGAAGACACCTATACAGTCCTGACATGAGCCCACCAGACTATGACTTGTTCCCAAAACTGATGAAACCACTCCGCGGGAAACAGTTCAGTACGATTCAGGATGTTTCTAATGAGGTGGCCTGAGTAATCCAACGCCTCAACAATGAAGATAACCTGACTGAAATACAAGACTTGCCCAAACCTCGGGCCCAGGGCCTGATATCTGCACCTGCACGCGGTGCACGTTCACAGGGCCTCAGAATTTGAAGGGTGCCTCCAAACTACCTTAATAATAATGTAAATTTTCAGAAGCAAAATATGTTTTCCGTTATAGGACGAAATTATTATACGGTTCGGTTTCAAAATTTAGGATGAGGTTTTGGAAACCAAGTCATTAATTTTTTGTTTAATAAAGCTCAAGCATTGCGCTGAGCTGTGATCGGTCAGTGTAACATCTTAATCTCACCCTTATTTGTAACAATCAAAATGTAATGGGAACAGTCTATATTCGGAGCTATACGGTATATTATACATGAAAAACATTTCAGCAAACATGTAGAATTTACTAAAAAATATTTTTTTATTAATATTAGTCTTGTGAGAAACAAAAACTGTGAATTAATATTCATAATTATGTAGGGTTTATTTTTAGATAAATAAAAATACAAAAAAGTTCAATTGACACTACTTTAAAGACTGTTGTAATAATTTACATGGAGTGCTGCAATAATTTATCCCACAATGTATGTGGTCAGCTGTAAGACTTTATGAGAGAGTACTTCTTACAGCTTAAACTACCATTGGTTTATCATTTCCATTAAATTTATGGTAAATTAGGTGTTTTAAATTTTACCTCTGGGAGGACAGTTATTTGTTTCCGTAAATGATACAATTAAACAAAAAAAGAATTCCAGAGTAATTAATGTCACAGCTGTATGCTCTGCGGGCAGTGGCGCCCATATGAGTAATTTTAGGGGGGCTAAGAAAAATCCGTACCTCGTTCAAGGGTGTCTAACATTTTAGTAAATGTACAAGATACTAAAATACGACAAAAATAATTGACACAATCAGTCATTAACATCTTATTATTGGTAAAAATGCTTTAAAAAAACGTTTCGTCCACTCTAGTGTTTTAAATTTATCACAAATTTGGATATACCAACGGGGGGGGGGGGTGCTCGAGTCCCTCCTGTTCCCCCTTATGGGCGCCCTTGTCTGCGGGTGCAGGGAAGTACAAGCGGTGTGAATGCTCGTCTATTACAAGCCACATTGGCTATAAAGTTGACCAGCATGTGGGATATGTTTTATTGTTTTTACAGCTAGAAAAACTGCTTGCAAAAGAATATTTACCAGTAAATATTCTGCTCGGCTGTAAATTTTAATCAAGGGGGCCCCAGACATAGGATGTGCACAGGGCCTCGATTGACCTAAGTCGGGCCCTGGTTGGGCTGCTGTATTTTTTTTTTTTTTTTTTTTTTGATTGGAGGTTTAACGACCACCGTGAGCAACTCAATGGGCTATAAGCAGTCGCCCGTCCCTAATTTAGGGTCACTGGTTCCAGGGAAGGGAGAGAGAGCCAGTGCCGTAAGACAAACACAACATCCATGCCTGACCGGGATTCGAACCCGGACCCCTGACGGACGAACGATCAGAGGCCAACGCCTTAGACAACTGCGCCACCGGGGCGGCAATTTGGGCTGCTGTCATAAAGAAACATGAAGGTCTGTAAAGGTATGTTATGAAATAAATTTGTTTTCTAAAAGATAACCCATAGTGTGCAGAACTTTTGAAATGATCCCCGTATTAATCAAAATGTAACCAAAACTAATGTAAAACTACTAGGAAATGATATGAATAAAAACAAATAGTATGTTTTTCATCCCCCCCCTATTTCACAAAATATCGTGTGGAAATGATCTGACAAGTCACAAAAAAGAGCTCCGGGGGCCACTAAGGGCCCACGGACACGCGTTAGAAAGTCCTGCAATACACAGTCAATTCTTCTTAAACGACTAATCAGAAATACGCCATTATATCGTCAACGCAAAAAAAAGGGCACGATTTATTCGCCGAGGACATATTCCTAAAAACGTGTGCAACTTCAATTCTTAAAGGACGTAAAAAGAAGTACATCATTAATTTGCTGTGGACAAATTCTAACAAACGTGAAAGTTCAGTTCTTCGTGCGCTAATTTATCACTTGTTCACGCCGTTGTTTTCCAGTTCGCTACGAGCTTAACGTATTGCAAAATTCTTCCCTCATGGACCACCCCACCACATTCTCTTTTTAGCGCGACGAAGTGATGCAGAACCACTTCAACGGGAAACTATTGTTTCATCGTGGAAATGTTTTCATCGTGGGAATTATAAGATGAGGGTAGTTTTTTTTTTCCACGAACAGATGATGAATGAAGTTTTCCGCGAAAGCTGTGGACCACCTGAGATAGCCTGGAAAAGCTTCTGACAGACATGCAAAAACTAAAGCTACAGGAAAGAGACAGTGAATTCAACACCTCCCATGAAATCAAGTTTACAAGACTCAGCACATCTGTTGTTAGTGGTAAAGAAAAAAAAACAATTATTAAAAACTTCCGCGAGTGAAGATAAGCAAGAAAGAAAACCGTTTGCTCGTTTGAGGCAGTGGAAACTTTTCTGTTCAAAGCAACGTCAAAGTAAATAGCCAATTCCTCCAACAGAAAACAAAACAATTTACCCATGTTAATTCCAAACTTGGAGGGCATCGTCAAAGTACACTTAAAAATTTTATTGGAATACAAACTCATTCGCTTTCAATTGTTTTATTTTAGATGATCTAACATGCAAGAAAAAAAAAGAACTACTAATTAAACCGTCTTGTGATGATCGATCAGCGGTTAAGTTCCAAAATCTAAACTGAAAGAATTTTGGCTGAATAAAAGACTGGTTGACAACTACTTTTTTCTTTCCTTTTTTTTTTTTTTAGGCTGATAGTTGAAATTTCTATAATTGCTTTACTTTTCGTTGCTTACTTGCTTACTTGTACACAACGGACACATCATCGATACTGGCATCATAAAAAAAGAAAGAAGAGAAAATTATCGTTTGAAATATAAACCTTCAGTTTTTCAAATGAATATCAAAACGCTAAACTTAAAATAAGCAATATTTGTTATATTTATTTGACTAATATCTATTTTACATTTGTTCTTTTTGTAATACATCTAAACTGTAAATGTACTTTTATGTTTTCACCTTTTCTTGAGTTTTAGTAAATTTTGTCCTTAATATTTTTTTCAAAATAAAAGCAAAATTGCTTTCATTCCAATGATACTGTTACGTAGCATAATTTGTTCAAAAAACTACATTCAAAAACTACCAAAGCGACCTTTCATGGGGAGGAGGTGCTGTTATAGCAGTACGGAACGACTAGTACGACTTTTCTGGTGAGCGTTTTATGTCTGTTAATGTGAGATGCATAATGTGCAGCACTTGGTCATTGAATCATAGTGTACATTCAAGTGCAGTAGCGCTTAACTTCAACTTTTTGTGTGGGAGTTTTGTTTTCAATACATCACCATCATCATAACCATTATCAGTCCACTGCTGGATGAGGTATTTCCATGTTTCTTTCACAACTCTCTCTCTCTCTCTCTCTCTCTCTCTCTCTTAAGCTAGTCACTTCCATGTTACATCAACATGCTTTCGAATTTCAAAAGAAAGTGTTTGGTTTTTGTACCATTGAAGAGGTTTTAATTAACTCTTCACCAAAGTAAGGTGAAAGACACAAATGAAGTATTCTAAAGTACAGTAAGTATATTTTCAGAAGAAAGTGTTTGGTGTTTGTGCCTTTGAAGAGGTTTTAACTCTTCACCAAAGTAAGGTGAAAGGCACAAATGAAGTATTCTAAAGTATAGTAATCATTTTAGTATTCTAAAGTACAGTAAGTATATTTTCAAAAGAAAGTGTTTGGTGTTTGCGCTATTGAAAAGGCTTTAATTAACCCTTCACCAGAGTAAGGCGAAAGGCATAAATGAAGCATTCTAAAGTATAGTAATCAGCAAAGTATGAAGTATTCTAAAGTATAATAATAGTATTCTAAAGTATATAGTGTTACACGTGATTACACGTGATATTGTGTTACACGTGATAATTGTGAGCTGCACGTGATATATTGTGATATATTTATTGTGTTACACATGATAATTGTGAGCTGCACGTGATATATTGTGATGTATTTATTGTGTTACACGTGATTACAGTAACACAATATATTATAGTTTTCCTTCGCAAAACTATAATGTAGGAACAGTTCGTGACACAATAGTCCTGGCTAATCATCAAGTTTCATTTCATCTGTTCGGTTTGAGCAGGGGTACAGCAAGTTTTCAGATTTGCAGCATGACGCGAGAAACCCAAAATAAATAAACAAAGTGCTTACCGTTTCTGTTTAGTGGTTTGAGTGACTGCGCAAAATCTCTATCAGGCGGGTGAGATCATCCTAACACATTCTACCCCCACGAGAAATGTTCGGACTTCGGAACATTCTCATCACCCCGGAAGAAAAAAACCACCATTCGAGGGGCATTCCCTTTCCGTGGCGTGGTTTAGACAGTTAACGGTAATTTAGTGCGGAATCTTTTCATGACGTTTCGTAATTTTTAGTCTTAATGCAACAGAGTGACATAAAATAATGTCTCCACGGTCTGTGAGGGAAAAACGTTTTCCCTTTCCTTAGGGTGCGGTAAGCTGTCAGCTGTCGTTGTGTTTTAGTCGAAAGAACAGGAAACGGTTAATTGATTTATGGGTCTGTGGATGGTATGGCCATAGATGATGGCAGATGTGACCCCTATGACGCCTGATAGAGAGAGCGTCCTTACTTTAAGTTCTAGGTCCAGCTGAATATGTCTACGAGGAACAAAAGGTTAGTTTCGTAGCATATCAAGAATATTCCTAAAGCACACTGATGTTGCATTTAGTGCGAGTCTAACAAATATAAACAAAAAATAATCA
The DNA here is from genome assembly GCA_039090855.1 of Macrothele yani. Taxonomy (NCBI): domain Eukaryota; kingdom Metazoa; phylum Arthropoda; class Arachnida; order Araneae; family Macrothelidae; genus Macrothele; species Macrothele yani. Next base: position 110,104,516 of record CM077007.1, read on the forward strand.
TACAAATATTATGCTTATTAAGACCACTGGCCCACCGGGGCGGCCACTGTGTGGGCATCCCCCGATATTGGTTCCTCATGGAACCAATATGAGGGGCGGCCACTGTGTGGGCATCCCCGATATTGGTTCCTCATGGAACCAATATGGGGATGCCCACACACTTTTTTGCCTGTGGGCAAAAAAGATGCCAGTTTATTAGGCACAGTTGACCTCGTCATATAAATGGTTAACTTGAACACTGTGTGCGGTATAAAACAGGAAGATCCTCTCGTCGTTGAGCATGAGTTGGCGCTCGATTCAGGGTCGGAATGGGCAAAGCGAGTGATCTGAGCTACGTCGAACGTGGCATGATCATTCTAAAGGGTCTGTTCTCGTGGGATTTTCATACACAACCCTAGCAAGTGTTTACCGTGAATAGTGCATCACGAAAAAAAAAAACTTTCTCCGATTGGCGTTTCTGTGGACAAATGCAGCTGGTGGATCAGAAGGGGTCATAGGAGAATGGCAAGAATGGTGCAAGCCAGCAGCAGACGAGCCACAACACTGAAAATCACTGCAGAATTCCACACTGGTATGCCAAAGTTCATACCAAAGGTATCGGATCACATCGAGAATAGGCTACAACATCCGGCGACCGTGCCGATGTCAGCGCTGAACAGTGTGAAGAAATAATCCTTCTCATGGTGGGATTCAAATCCACGGCTTCTCACTCCGGAATCAGTTATCCTCTCAACTAAACTACACCAATGAAGCTTTTCGCTGCAAATTTACCGTCTTGACCTGTACGTCACCTCTGAGGTCGAAACGTCACATACACTCCCTTGAGAAAGGGCTGGGGCGGAATCGTAGGTTTCCGGATCACCCGGTAAACCGTGCTTGAAGGAACTCACTGTAAAAGAAGAAATCTATATATTAATTCTATAAGGTTTTTCACTGTGAGTCCTATTTTGAGAGAACGGCTGAACATGGATATGGTTGAGGTATCAAAATAAAGGTCTTACCACGTAGATGTGCCAGTCGAAGAGAAAACTGAGATTGGGGCTGAGATTTCGGGCGTGGCGGGGTGGCAAAGTTCCCATGTAAAGTCTATGAGAGAAGCGTGCGGCTCTTATCTACATCAGGCGCTCAGTTCAGTGTCAGACTTGGTGTGTGCATGGTGTTCTATGATCAGTCCTAAAGTAAGTAAATACTTTATTCCCTTAACAGAATGTCTCGCCCGCAGAAAAAAATAAAAATAATAAAACGTAAGAGCCTTACTGGGAGGCGTGAGCGATCAATGGGTCGCAACTATATGTCTCAGACAATAGAGAATGAAGAGTATTCTCAACGCGAATGTCATTTCAACAACTTTTACAAACACAGCTACGACTGAAGATGAGAGTGAAAGAGTCAGCTATCCAGTTGAATTTTTGCACACGATCGAGGTGAGTGGTCTTCCGCCTCACATTTTACGACTGAAAATGGGTGCACTCGTGATACTCATCACGAACCTGGCCGCCCCGGTGGGCCAGTGGTCTAAGTGGTGGCTAATAATGATTCTTTCGTGAAGGGTAGGGTTCGAATCTCGGTGAGGCATGGATGTTGTGTTTGTCTTACGGCACTGGCTCTCTCCCTTCCCTGGAACCAGTGACCCTGAATAAGGGATGGGAGATTGCTTATAGCCCGTTGAGTTGCTCACGATGGTCGTTAAACCTTCAGTCAAAAGAAAAAAATCACGAACCTCTGCTACTCTCTTTACCGAAGTGGTTGAATGAATTTGTCAATCAAATAAAGTTTACATTTGTTGTTTCATATGAGTTTATTCTTTTCAAAAAAAAAAAACAAAAAAACTAGCCGTCGATTCCGACGGGTTTCGTCTATTTCTGATTAATTCCAGACCATATGTCGAAGAAGCATCATGCATTTTTCGAACTTATGTCGTAGAAGTCTTTTCGTACTTCTACGTTAATTTAAAACATCAACATACTAAGAAAGAGTTCCTAAATGAAAGAAACCTTAACGGCCCGACGAAGCATGTAAACAACAGAAGTCAAACTTACGGAAAAGATGCTTTATTCAAGGTTGTAGCACGTCCATAACAGAACGATATCAATATTTAAACACACCACACAGCTCCACAGCTCTTAACACAACGCTCGCTTTACAACGCACTCTTTCAACGCTCTCAATAATCGCTCTCCTACAACAGTTTTTTCGTTGCTTTTATCTCTCGTTCTTATCAAAACAGGCATACGTCACCGTTCATTCAACCTCAATTGTGTTGCCAACAGTATTCGTTTGAGACAAAAGATATCACATTAAGAGTGAAGAATAACTAAGAATAAACTCAAGATTTACATAAGGAAATAAACTAAAAAGGAAAGTTAATGTAGAATATGCGTCACAAACTTTACAGTTAAGAGATTCACTTTTACATTCGGGCTCCAGTATAGCGTAGAAAACATTTGCTGGTGGTGAATTCGAAACCACGCCTTTTCGCTTTGAAGCCGAGTTGTTCTTCCCACTAAACTACACCGACGAAACTTATGGCTGCAACTTTGCCATATTGACAAGTACGTTACCTCTTAGGTAGGTACACCACAACGGGAAAGCGCGCCTCAAATGTGCGCAGGCGCATCGACCGCTGAGGACTGAAGAAAGGTCACCTTGACGGACGAAGTTCCTTCTTCATCATGCGACGCATCCAAATTTGGCGCAAGCAATATGAGGCCATGGAGCCGTCCAGTCGCGAGTGAACAGTACAGGCCGGTTGTGGAGGTATGCTGGTGCGAGAAATGTGTTTCTTGGCGGGCGTTAGACCTCCTGATACCCATCGAAGGACAGGTGAGCCCACTGCGTATCTGAGCTAGAGATGGGTCGGAAATAACGTAACTATTACTTTGTCACCGTTACTGAAAAATCACTGTTACGACCAGTGACAGTTTTTTTCGACAAGTCACTGATAAGAATATCACCGTTAGCTGTGTCCGAGCAATGCTTGGGGTGGTCCAAGGTAAATATGTCACCATGTCGTTTCTGTTGAAACATCACAGAGATCCCTGGTGCTTCCTTCAGAAGAAACCAGTTCTTCGTGCTCGTCACTTCACGAGGAGTCTTTGGAAGTGGACGTGAACGATAATAAAGTGTTAATGCTGTTCAGAATTCAACATAATAGAATATCTGACGCTAAGCGTAGAAAAACTAGTGATATGTGGAATTATTTCACAGTCGTTGATGAAAATTTTGCTTCGTGGAATATTTGTAGCACTGGTCAACAGAAAGGGAGTTCTACTCCTTCACGATAACGCTCGTACTCACTCCGCTTCATTGATCAGAAACACTATCAAAGAACATGGGTGTGAGCTTTTATCTCAGCCATCTTACTCAACAGATATCTGTCCTTCAGACAATCACTTTTTTCTTTCACTCGAAAACCATTTGCGTGGACACGACTTCTCCAATTTTGAAGAGTCTTCCCATAACCCGGCTCGCGAGGTATAAGTAAGTTGTTAACACGATGGTAGAACGTTGTTGATGCACATGGTAATTATTTTGATGAACAAATTGCCCTTCTACGACGTATTGTTATACTTTGTCTCAGACTCTGAAAACGGCAAATACACTGCTGGCCACCCAAAATGCAACACCAAGAAGGACACGAGATAGCAAAGCCAGATTTACTGGACACATAACAACAGATACGAAGATAAAACGATTGAGCTTACAGTCCCGTGCGACTTGCGAAACACGCAGACATCAATAGTTCGTGTGGCCCCCATGGCTGGCAACAGCGTCCGCTACATGCCGCGGCATCGAACGAAAGAGGCTTTGGATGTGGGCTTGGGGTATGTCGGTTCAGGCTGCTTCCACACGTTGCCACAGTTCATCAGGCGTAGCCGTGGGTGGTGCTTGCCAGGCCACTCGGTTGCCGATCAGCGACCAGACGTGTTCGATGGGTGACATATCGGGAGAACAAGCGGGCCACGGCAGCAGTGACACCTGGTGGGCCGGGAAGAATTGTTGCACGATGCGTGCCACGTGTGGGCGTGCATTGTCCTGTTGAAACGTGGCCGCTGGCAGGTCCTGCATGTAAGGGAGGACTACAGGCTCCAAAACGTCGGAGATGGTGCGGTGGCTGCTGAGTGTACCGGCGATGCGTACCAGAGGGGTGCGGGTGTCATATCCAATTGCGCCCCAAACCGTAACGCCAGGCGACGGATCGGGATATCAATGCATAATGCAGGCGTCATACAGTCTCTCGCCGCGGTGCCGCCACATGCGGATCTGACTATCGTGGTGTTTCAGAGAGAAGCGGGATTCGTCGGAGAAGACAATATCGTGTCATTCCGTAGTCTACGTGCCGCGTTCAACGGCCCACTGCCGCCGCACTCGCCGGTGGTGTAACGCCAATGGTAATCGGAGCAATGAGCGCCGTGCAACAAGTACCCACCTCCGAACGGTACGTGTTGACACAGGTTGTTGCGCAACACACCCTTATTCCTGCGATAACGTTCGTGATGTGGCGGTGCGAGCCGTCAATGCCCGCCGCACAACATGCCGGTCCGTCCATCCCTCCTACACCCACCGAATCCATACTCGCCTCACTGTGGCTGGATGTCGTCCCACACGGGCGCCGATGTCTCGGTACAATAAGCACCCTTCTTATAGTGCTTCTCGTTGGCGTTCCGGGCGCATATGATTTGCATATGCCCTGCAATGCTAATCGTTGGCATGTCCTCTCGCGGGCGACGCATGCTGCAAATTTCAGACAAATCGGATGCTTCCTTCTTGGTGTTGTATTTTGGGTGGCCAGCAGTGTATTAATAGTTTTGTGGTTACCTGATAAGTTGCACATAGAAATTTTCATTTAGATTGGATGATTCCTTCTGAGTGCTTCTTTTTTTTTTTTTTTGAAAGACTGTGCGTGTGTATCATCATCATCATCATCATCATTGTCCATCATTACCAATCCACTGATGGATGAAGATCTCCCCAAGTTTTTTCCACAACTGTCTGTCTTGAGCTACTCTCCTCCATGTTATTCCGGCATGCTTTCGAATTTCATCCATCCATCTCCCGTGTGGTCTTCTGGGTCTTTTGCTGTCTCTTGGAATGCAGTTTAAAATTGTATATATATATATATACATAATTTTGGGGGAAAATATATATACATATATATAATTTTAATATATATTAAAAAAATTATATATATAATTTTGAAAAAAAAGCACGGGTTATGTGTATATACCCTGTATTCCATAACATGATTAATTACCTGCATTCAGTCATATAATTAATTTCTCACATTGGTCAAATGTATTCGATTCGACACTAGTAATGTTTTTGTTTCAACTGATTATGCAGGGTGATCAGAATCGACCGCACAATAAACCTACCGGACGATTCCTCGTGCAGAAAGAAGCCGAAAACCGTTGTCCGTTGTTCGATCTGACGTCGCATTCCGGAGATATACGCGACGAAAGTTTCGTGACGTCACATCCGGTAACGCACATGCTCGTTGAACAGCGACGTGGATTGTTATACAGACGCACGTATCACAAGGCAATTAAGCCGTCCAGGTGGCGCAGTGGTCTAAGGCGGTGGCTTCTGATCGTTTGTCTGAAACGGGTCCGGGTTCGAATCCTGGTGAAGCATGGATGTTGGGTTTGTCCTACGGCACTGACTCTCTCTTTCTTCCCTGGAACCAGTGGTTCTAAATTCAGGACGGGCAACTACAATAAAAAAATCAACTAAAATGTGGCACGGGATGGTTATGCAAATTCGAAGGACGTGGTAGCGTGAAACCATAAGTTGTACGCCTGCGTGATACGGCAGATAGGGATAAAAAGGGCTGGCGATAAAAAGCGCGTGCAGATGTTTATTCCTCGGCGGGCTGCAGCCTGTTTCGTACTTCAAGGTTGTCATTTTGAACACATGTTGTAATCTGACACGAATCCACATGTTTTATCATTTGTGTTGTAGTGGTACACATCAATAAATAACATATTTTCTGTCAAAGTGATTGGGTAAGTTATTTCTGTCTGTATTCTTACCGGATGTGCCATCACGAACTTTCGGCGCGTATATCTCCAGAATGCAACGTTCGGTCGGACAACGGACAACGATTTTCGGCTTCTTTCTCCACGAGGAATCATCCAGTAGGTTTATTGTGTGGTCGATTCTGATCACCCTGTATATAACTGTAATACCTATAGTTACTACCCTTATTTTCGATATTGAAATTACTTCCTGTATTTTTTTGCTTGTTTTGTGTTGCGGTTTAATGACTGTCGTGTGTATTTATGGCTATAAGGAATATCCCGTCCCTAATTCAGAGACACTGGTTGGTTCCAACGAATGGGAGAACCATCGCTTAAAGAACAAACAGAACATCTATATCTTGTTCTAGGATTCGAGCCCATGGCCAAAGTAGGAGAAGTTAGAAACTCGCGTCCTAGGCCATTCTACTTCTGGGGAACACACCCACATTTGTCAGTATATATGTATCCCTAACTGAGATACGTTTTGGATACCTATATCATACGATAATTTGGCCTACAAGTGAGATATTCATGTATGCAATGATATCCTTGGTTGTTCGATTTCATTGAGCACTTTCGTTTCTTATATTCTATTATGCCATCGATTATATCCAATGGCACCATTAGTTATGAGGACCTATTTTTTAAACATAATTTGTATCTCGTAGATGATACAACTGGTACAACTGGTTTCATCTATTCGAGGACCTATTTTTTGTTTAAAGTTTAGAAAGAAAGTTCAACGCTTATACAGTAAATAAATACCTTTCCTCCTGATCAAGCAACATACTAACTTCCTGTCTAGAGATTGTTTATGTTTCTGAACTTGGCTTCCGTTTCTCCACTTTACTCACTATAACGCCATAAAATGCTATTAGATATTTCTTTGCCAAACTATAGCTGGGACAACGCCCAAAAGCACTTCCACAGGATACCTGAAAATTGTTGAAATCAAACAAAAACAGGAAGAGACTTTTATCATAACTCATTGGGAAATTGTGCGCTGAATGCCGTAGATGGCAAACTGTGGACTCGCACTGCAGACTTCGGCAAGCAAAAACAAACTCTTTGCTCAAATACTTCTTTAGTGAACGCATCGTTTCACAAGTCAAAAATTTTTATTGCTTTCACCTTTTAGAACGCTGTCAGTTGTCATCAAGTCTTCAGGTTGTACTGTAAATATATTAATAACCACTACTTTCTAAGGGTAATGACTAACCTTATTCGATATATATATAATGAGATGTATTATGGAGTCAAACGTCCTCTGGGGAGAATACCATCACTGAACCATAGTCGTATACGAAACATTTAACAACTTCGATCATGCCACCGTCGTCCGTTCACCTGTAAACAGAAAAAAGATGGTCTCCCAGACGATTGCAGACACAGATAAAGAGCGTGGTTGTTGAATGGGCATTGCACGCACCGTCATTTCGTGCAACAAATTTGGTCTTTAAAGCTTGTGCTCGATAATAAAAAATAAATATATTTCCTCTAACCAAAGTCTTTCAGTTTTTGCAGGGATCTGTAATTGCTTGCTTGCTAGCGGATGAGTGATGTGGAATTACTACTAATGGGTTTTCGAGTACTTATGCATCTTTCAGCGTGCTGATAGTGTTTCAAAATCCTCACGATTTGATCATGGGAATCAAATTTAACCACTGCAATGATTTTAGCAGGTGAAATAAAAAATCAACTACAACTTCTGCTGTATAAGTGTGATGATATGGTTGCGATGATATTCTTTGAGCACTAAAATAATGGTAACAGAAAAAAAGAGTTTAAACACCGTATTTAAGCATAAAGAGCTTTTCATCCTTTCCAGAAAATTCAGGCGTTTTCCTCAAAAGACTGAAAGGAAACCCGCAGTATGTCTATCCGCGGCTTTCTGGTCAGATTTTCATGCGAGTCCAACATGTTAGGTTACAGAAAATTTTCTATACTTCTTTTTACTATACATTTCACAATATGCACTAAAGGAGGAGTTCTTATGGTGATTTTGATTTTTATTCTTTTATGCGGAAGCATTGCATTTCTAATTACATCATTTCAAGGATAGTTCTTTCTTGTAGAGCATCTTTCTACCTCACAGGGGAATTTTCCTCGTGAGAAATAACATACAAAATCCATTTGCTAATAAAGGTCGCTTTTTACGACATTCTACTTTACAAAATTGCACTTTTTTTTCCTTTCTCCCTTGTAGATACAGATAGCAAGGAGTTATGTTTGCCAGCAAAGATGCAATATAAACCTTGAAAAAATAAAATGTCCATGTGAGAAATGAAACTTCTCAGAAAGTTTTATGATATGAGAGGGACTGACCAAAGATAGATGTTTTGTGCACTGCATAAAGATAAAGTATACGGCCAATATTTTTTCAGTGAGAACACCATAACAAGAATGTGGCACCTGGACATGATAACTGAATGGGTGTTTTCTTAGCTTCAAAATAATGTGGCAGATTTGATTGTCCAATAAAATCATGCTCCACTGCTTTTGCATCGATTGATAGTCATTGTCGCAGTGAGAATTTGCCCGGATGATTGATAGAATGTGCACTGAAGATGATTTAATGTTCTTGCAATGGCTGTCAGGATCATTGGATCTGACATATCATGTAACGCATCAAGAATAAAGTTTTTTTTTTTTTTTTGTTTTTTTTGCCATCTAATCTCGACGAGTTATACAAAGAATTACGGGTGTCGTGCCAGAGATCTCACAGTCAGGGCCGTAGCTACCCGGATGGCAGGGTTGCCGTCCCAGAATGGTCATTCCAAGTGCGTAAATTCATGCTCTTGGGGATGTATAAAATAGAAATTGTAATTAAAAAATAAAGTTACGTCCTTCAGTAATATCTTTTTAAGGACTTTGGTTACCCTCATACAGCATTCCATGCAGTTAACCAAGCTACATATAGCATACACTGTGAGGTCATCTCATATCCATGAAGGGAATTTTCCAAAACAGTAGATGGAGGCATAGAAAACTATATGCTGATATGTTTAACCTTCATGACCTTTCCGAACATGTTGTTGGGATGAAGAGCTAATTAATCATCTGTGCTCAGTCGCAGAAAGTTCTCTAAGCGTTGAATCTTGAAAGTAATTTTTCCAAGCCCTACCTCTAAAACTTCTTCTTATTGTTACGTTCACTATCCGATACTCATTCGTTCTGCATTTCTGTGGAGTGTTGTGTTGTCGCCGTACACATAACGTTTACGCTTTACTTGGTATTTACAGCCTGTGGTTCTTGGGTATTTACTTAGTTCTTTTTACATTTTGAATAAAATTGTGTTAAAAACCTGAAATGCGATTTTTGAACGATCATAATACTTCCCTATAACGGCGGTGTGTATGAGAAAGTAAAAACCACGTATAATTTGAGTGGAACTCGAAAGGGCGCAATTTTGAACTCGAAGGTGCGTAATTTCAAGTCTCGCCCTCCTAGATACGAAAACTTACTGCGGTCCTGCTCACAGGACGATCGGATCAAAGCATGATTTCTTGTTTTTTTTTTTATTGGAAGTTTTTTTTTGTTTTTTTTTTAATATAGAATGTTTCACAGATACAGTTACATATATATTGAACATATATTGTACTTGGTTGACAGATATACAGAATAGACATTCTGTGTTTCAACGACAGTAATGTACATAGTTGAACAAGGAACTCAACGGATAAACCTCCGAAAGACAAGCACAAACAATCATGCGTTACCCAGGATTCGAACCCAGACCCCTCCGTTGGGTGAATGATCAGAAGCCATTGCTTAGACCATTGCGCCACCAGGGTGGCCGTAAGACAAACACAACATCCATGCCTTACCGGGGTTTCGAACCCAGACCCCTCCGTTGGGCGAATGATCAAAAGCCATCGCTTAGACCACTGCGCCACCGGGCTGCCGAAAGCATGAAATGAGATCGAGTACACAGTTAACGCTCGCGACTTCTTCCATAGAGATCATGCTGGGGAAATCTTCGAGAGATCACCTATTGATCGCCATGCTGTGCGTGTGTGTGCCCCTCACACTTAAAATGCTGCTGTAAGAATGTTTCGAACGCGTTCAATTCTTGGGTAAATCCGTTTAGGATTGCCTGAGAAGAAGGCTTTGTACTAAATTTCCAATACATAGAGCAGGTACATCACCGTGTACTCGGTAGTGCTGAGTTCGGGCTCAATTTTAGGAGCCCGAGTCCGTCCTGATTTCGAAGTATTTCATCCCGAGCCCGAATTTTATATTGCAAGATTCAGTCCGGACCCGAACGAGTCCGAAAACTATGACTAACCTATTTAGGCGATCATAAAAAAAAATATCTTCTTCCAGACTTCCACTCTCTCCTCACGCTGTAATAAAATGATACATTTCTCAGCTGCGGAATGGAGAAGGGACAATTATATGTTTCTGTAATACTAGCTGATGACTTTACCTGCACCGTCAAAGTGTTGACTTCGCAGGGAAATGTCGAACTCTCTCGAAAATTTTGGGATTCATAGGATCCTTGACGGCGCTGCGATAGCTAGCCCGTCAGTCACCGGAAACCACTGTCTTTCACTCGGGCAGATTCGGTCTAGAGACCTGTGGGGATCTGCCTCCCCCACGGGACCGGTACCTTACGCCCTTCTGTCACAACCCGTGTGTGCGACGTGCTATGGGCAGTTGGGGCAAGCAACTTTTCGAAAAATTTCCCATCTCGTGGCCGGAAGATCGCCCGCCAACGCGAGTTTTGGGGACAAAAGTCCTTTATTCGGTATCAATGGTGACAAAATACATGCACATTACACTGAGGGTCTCATGCACCCCTCTCACAAATATTCAGACATTGAATCACATTAGGCACACATAGCAATTATTTACATGGTCCACAGCGCTAGGGCCAGTGCTGTGGTGATGACCCCGGGCCAGGGTCATCAAAAATACCTTGGTCAATAGAACCAAAAGCTCAATAGCGAGAGCAACGTACCTCCGAGGGTACAACCATCTGTCAACCATAGTTGACCCAGCTCTTCTTTTGCTCAAGTTCCCTAATAAGACTAGGGCATGTCTTACTGAAGCTGGAGTGAGAGACGTCCAGCTTCAGGCGGAACTTGGCATTCGCAGCAGTGCAGTTGCTGCAATTCGGTGCGGCTGCACACTGGTGGTGCTGGTGCCCAACTTCACCGCAATTGCCGCACCTTGCTTATGACTCGGGGCAGTTGCCTCGGAAATGACCGAAGCCATTACACCGAAAGCACCTGACCTTCCTCAAAAATTCCTTTAGGCGGAGCACTGACCAACCCAAGTTCAGTGTCTTCCGCCTCACCAAGTGCTTGAAGGCCTTGGGCTCCACGTCTGCAACCCAGTGGACCCTACCTCCCTTGCCCTTGATGGGGAAACAGGCTTTAAACCCGTTCTCGAGTTCTGGGTTCTGCCCGCGAACCGCCTCCTCGAACTCTTTCTCTGAGAGATCCCCGTCGACCCCATAGACTATCAACCGGGGGTGTCTCTTTCGTGGGACCGTGGGGAGTGTGCAATCCTTGGTCAGCGGATTGCTTCTCAACTCCTGGGCAAGGCGGTCGAGCTCCCCGGGATGGGAACACTCCACCGCGACCCCTCCTTTCCTAATGCTCCGAATGCGCTTGACCCCTATCTGCAGTTTAGTTGGGTTGACTGCAGTTTTCGGGGTCTTCTTAGTGTCCTCTGAGGACGCACTCTCGACTGTCGGGTAGACCAAAAGCACGTGTCTCCTGTCTCCCGACTTTTCCTTATTCTTTTTATTCTCTATCGGGGCGGGCGAAGACCCTTTCGCCGTGCTAGCCCCTTTCCTAGCCACTTCGGCGTAGGAAACCACTTTGGCGTCGGCTTTGCAGCTCGACTCTTGCCGAACGGACAGCCTGCCTTCAATATACGCCACCTGATCGGCTTGCTAGTAACAAGCCTTATTGATACTCTTTAGGGCCGCTTTCACCTTTTCTCTACCTGAGGAAGTGACCGCGAGTCCTTGAGAACGGACTCTACTTCCCCAATGAGGGTGAAAATGCAGCTCATAAAAGCCTCAGGTGTTAGCACCGGGGGTGTCCTGGGATGCTGGTAGCCCTCCAAAGGTGTCTCTGGATGACCAGCGGACGACCACTCAGGATCCCGAGAGGGTTCGGGCTGGGGTGGTGTTTTACCCTTCCTTGCCATGGGCGGAACTGGCAAGGGCGTGCTTACACCACTAGCTGACTGAGAAGGCTCAGTCGAGGGTGAGGCTCCCTTCGTGGGTGTAGCGGCTTTAAAGCCCTTCGCTGGGGGAAGCGTCTTTGACGGTTTCCTCTTGGCATTGGGCTCCACCTTCCGGCTGTTCTCGGAGGTGGGGCGAAGCCCTTTTGCACTACCGACAGGGCTTGGTAGTGCTTCGGCCGCTACCTTCTGCGTCCGGGTTGACCCGGACGATTTCGGGGCTGACCCCTTAGGTTTCATTTTACCTTTCTGGGTATGTTTCTGTAGTTCATCACCACGATTTTCTTTGATCATTTGTTTTCTCATGAAATGGTTCGGGCGGCTAGGCATCCGGAAAGGTTGGGATGCCCTGCAATTTATGTACGTTGCTCAGCAGAATTAGCAGAGCCAAATTTCGTCGGCGTGCCATATAGTATCTGTGTGCGTGCTATATAATATCTGTAGCTCTTGGAGAAGTTTTTATTTCTCCGTAGAAATCCATTAATGCATGGCCTACAGCATTTGCTACCCAAGCCCAGAATAAATAGCCATCCTGAGACCCCACTCTCCACCAAGACCCAGTTGACGAATTCTCTTTACCAACAACAAAGTGTAAGGAAAATCTTGTATGTTAAATCGCACAAAATCACATTTTGTTTTATATAAACAGAAAATTCTGTCTGACTGTCTCAGAACCCGAGTTCGGTTCGTACTCGGACTAGGCTTCAAGCTTTCGGCGCTAGCTCGGCCCATCTCAGCGGTAATACTTAGCCAGTTGGAGTTTGGTTGCAATATGAACGGCAATTTTGGCAACTGCAGCACGGAGTATTTGAGGAGTTAACATCAGTTTTGATGAAATACACTATAACGTACAAGTTTGTCCGCGCCGTGCATCGAATCGGGGTAGCCTCACTCCGGAGTAAGTCGCTCTCCCAACTGAGCTACGCGGACATGTGCTATCTTCCTTTATCTCATGTGCGTCCTGCGGTGCAGACACGTAACATCCCCCTCCCCCGAAAGAGGGCCGGGGACATGGCTCGCGGGTTAGCCGAGATCATGTGTCGCTGTAGGCAGTCATCCCATGAAGAACGTACATTTGTGAAATACCAGACAATTTGGTGTGTGGAATGTAATATCACACTGATTTATTTTTCCAAAGCACTGAAGAAGATTGTTCATAATCGTCAACCATGATCAATCCACTGCTGGATGAAGGTGGTTTCTTCAAGTTTCTTTTAGAATGGTCTGTCTTGAGCCAGAGTCTTCCATGTCACTGCGGTATGCTTTTGAATTTCATCCACCCATCTCCCACGTGGTCTTCTTCTTGGTCTTTTTTTGTCCCTTGGTATTCAGTCTAAGATTTCGGTTGTCCATGGGTGGTCCGTTCTGGCGATATGTCCAGCCCATTACTATATCCCCACTTGGACAATTTTTCCGGGGACACTTTCACCGATGACACGAATCGATGATCCCCCTCCCCTTAAGAAAGAAATTTCCGGCTATGCCACGTTCACACACAACGCTAATTAATTTCACTCAGATTCCAAAGTTAGGCAGTATCATTTTTCGCTTCCTTGTGCAAGTTTTTTTCTCACAGGTGCCATGGAGTTAAAAAAAACATCTGTGTAAAGTCAAAGCGGTATACTTTTCAAAAGAGTTTCACCGTAAATCGATATTTAATCCAAAGAGGGTTTTTAAATATAAATGAAACAGTTAAATTTTCATTTCTACCTTGTTGAAACTACAATATATTTGAAAAGGAATTGCCTAAGAATGCATAAATGTAAATGAACGTAAACGATTTTTCATGAAGTTTTTCTGCATCAGAGCATTTTCTTTTTCAAATTGTTTACTTTTATTTGCGTAGGTAGCCCTCCTGGTAATCTCTTTCCAAGCTCGTTCCAAGTTTAAGAGGAACTCGACAGGTTGGACTGGTTTTAGTCTAGAATTTTTGTTTACTTTACACTTCAAGTTTCTCCTTTTGGTTATCTTTGAAACCCCACTCACACGAAACAGCAGACGGTCCATGATCTGTTTTGTATGTCTTTCCTGGGCGGCGATTTGACCCTGATAAACGCCCCGCTGAATCATTACGAATCAATATTGGTTAGTCCTTGAAACACCCAAGGAGAAACAAAAAAATAGTGTTATAATATTTATCTCCCAAATTTTTATTACAATTTATGTACTACTAATGATTAACGTGATAGTAACTGTACTCCATATATTCTTCTAGGGGAAAATGGACACAAACGCAATTTTCGTCATTCTCATTTTCTGGTTTTCCGGCACGCAAGGAAGTAAGTTCCATTTTACTGTATTTAAAGTTTTATATTTTGCTTTTACTTAAAGATAATTTATTGATTATTAGAAATTAAAGAACAGTTTCACGCATATTGATTTTGCAACAAAGTCGCACAGCTGTTGTGCTACAGGATCTTCAGAACTCATCTAAATTTCATTGAAATGTGAAAGCACATATTTTTCCGTGAAGGGGATCAAAGTCGCGCCCCCTCACTAAATTCTAAAATTTCTAGTATCGTTTAATTGAAACGTGTTATGGAGGTATATAGTAATATAATACACCTTAAAAAAGTGTGCATGCTCATAGAAAAACTCTTTACACGTTGCCCTTGAGTAGCTAAGGACATAGACATCATTGAAGTATAGTAAGTCTAATGGATGACAACGAATATATATTTTACTGACATTTATTATATAGTTAAAAAATGTATGATCTATCCGTTGCTATTGGCATTGCGACACGTTGCAAAAGTTATCGATTCGGATGATTTACAGACATATGTATACACTGCATCCTTCCAGTGCTTACGTATGGTGCAGAGACGTGGACCTTAACTAAAAGAGACATGCAAAGGCTGCAGACAACTCAAAAAAGCATGGAGAGGTGCATGCTTGGTGTAACCAGGAGAGATAAGAAGAGGAACTCGTGGATCCAAAAAATGACAAGAGTGGAAGACATCATGATCAGAGTTAAATCCCTGAAATGGCAATGGGCTGGACATACTGCCAGAAGGACAGACCATCGATGGACAGCCAAAATTTTAGATTGGATTCCAAGGGACAGGAAAAGACCCAGAAGAAGACCACATGGGAGATGGGTGGATGAAATTCGAAAGTATGCGGGAGTAACAATGAGGAGACTGGCACAGGACAGACAGTTGTGGAAGAGGCTTGGAGAGACCTTCGTCCAGCAGTGGATTGATAATGGTTGACAGTGATGAGGTATACATACACTATTATGTTCAAACACAACTATATATATTCATCAAATTCAAGTAAGAAATTCCGCGGCAAGTCCAATCTGCAAATGTCATAAAATTAAATGAATAGTCCCTTATGATTCGATAAAATACTTAACTGTCTCGAAAAACTTCACCTGAACTGTAGTTTATGGCAGCTTTCCCTAAATAGGAACAAGTCCATAAGGATCATAGTAATCACTCCGGAACAAGTTGCTTTCCCAAGTAAGCTACGCGGACGGAATGTACCGCTGCAGATGTGTCGTCTTGACACATGATTCGCCTCTGTAGTACGTCACATCATCTCCTTTAATTTTTTTATTTTTTTTTGAAGAAGTGGGAATTCTTCATTAATTCCAGACGATTTGTGCAACAAATATCACACATTTTTCGAAGAACCAAACGGCCAGTAGATTCATTTTTCACAATCAGACGCCAATGTGAAAACATAAATTTGTCGGTGAAGCTGATCGAACTCGCGCCCCCTCACTCCGAAGCAAGTTGCTCTCCCAACTAAGCAACACGGACGGAATGTATGGCTGCACATTTGTCGTCTTGACACGTGATTCACCTCTGCAGTACGTCACAGAAACGCGTGAGATTAATATAGATTTACTATTTTATTATGACTTTATTCGAAGATTTGGTTTCCATGATTCTAGGAAAACCTCATGCGCAACTTTGTGACTGGGCAGGGAGAGCTTTTGCTCACTTGAATTTGGCGATTAAGTGAGCAAAGAGCTTGAGGTTTGGCGATTATGGGAGTTATTTCTTTAAAAAGCAACCTACATACACAGTGGGCAAAAAAAGGTTTTGTACACGTACATTATTTTGCATAAATAAACGTGAAAACCAACTGTGACGAATGTAGTTTTAAACACCGGATTACTTTTACAATAAACACTCACGCCCCTGCTTCTTCTTCTTTTTTTTTTTACTAATAAGAAGAAATACACCATATTGACAAAAGCCACCGGACACCTAGAAGAGAAACACTACATATAATTTATTGACATACATTAGTACGGTGTCGGTCCAACTTTGACCTTAATGCATGCACTGATCCTTCGAGACATGCTTTTGACAAGGTTTTGGAACACAGCGATTGGTATGCACTTGCATTCAGTGCATAATGCTGCCGCTAACTGTTGCTTCGTAGTAGGCCTCGGCTTCAAACTTCTTATGCGGTGCTTTAATTCATCCCATAGGTGCTCTATAGGATAAAGAACAGGGCTCTGTGTTGGCCAGTTCACACACGATACGGAATTATCGTCAAACCACGCCGTAACAGTCCTTGCTTTATGGTTCGGTGCATTATCCTGCTGGTACCAACAAGGCTCGGTTCCATGCCACAGAGTTGGTAGGGCATAATTGTCCAGAATATCAAGGTAGGCGTGCTAGTTAACAGGTCTTTCCACTATAACCAATGGGCCGGGACCACCTACGAAAACCACCCTTACACGAGTACACTGCCAGCTCCAAACTTGACCGTAGGAACAGTACACTGTGGTAAATAGCGTTCCCCCGGCTGCCACCATACCCACACACGGCCATTAGACTGATGGATCGTGTATCTGGATTCATCAGTCCGTATGACCAGTTTTCATTGATCTACGGTCCCCGATAAATGTTCTTTACACCATGATAAACCACGAGTAGCATTCCGAGTGGAGATAAAAGACTTATGAGCAGCCGCACGACCACGGTAACCCATGGATTGAAGCTCTCTGCGAATGCTACGTGTACATACTAAGGTTCCAGAATCTTTACTCACCTGTACACTGAGGTCTTGTGCAGAACTCCGTCGATTAGCTGTAACGACTCTCCTGAGGATTCGACGTCCTCTATCACTGATTTTCTTTGGTCTGGTGGTACGTTTTGTTGCTTCAGGCACGGTATGTGTCTTCCACTTATTCAATACATCCAAAACAGTTGACTTGGGTATGTTTAAACGCCTCTCGGTTTCTCTTATGGACAACCCACTAATATAACACCCAACAATCTTTCCTTTCTCGAAGTCAGTTCTCTCCCGCCGAGACATTTTTACTCAACCTCACAGTGCGATATGATTGCGGTCACCTGCATGCTTGTTTTTATGCCGTTTGCAGCTGTACTGCTCATCTTAACAACGCAGAGGATCTGTTTTTTCATTTGGTTTTGAAGGGGTGTCTGGTGACTATTGTCAATATAGTGTTTAAAAAAAAGTAGGGACTGTACACCAAATTATACTCAAAACAGTATAACTATGTATACTAAAAATCCGAAAATTCTTGGCGTAGAATAGAAATAAAAGTTTCCAAGCTTTCGCACATCAACCAGATGGCTTTCTCAAGGAAGGTAGATAGCTGTCTACCGTCCTTGAGAAAGCCATCTGGTTGATGTGCGAAAGCTTGGAAACTTTTATTTCTATTCTACTCCAAGAATTTTTGGATTTTTAGTATATTTATACTATTTTGAGCATAGTGTTTAAACATAACAAATAAAAAAAATTCATGACAAAAAAGTACCTGCACACTTGTAAAGATAAACAAAAACGAGAAACTTTCAACATTAAAAAATGTTATAATGCTTAGTATGCCTGCCTTTTGCTTTTATTACAGCTTGTATTCACCTGGACGTTGATTCTACTAATGTTCTAGTTGTTTCTACATTGATCTTCAGCCATTCACTGAGTGCTTTCCTACGTTCTGTTTTGTTGGAAACTTTCCTTTTCCTCCCTTGCAAATCCAACAAATGCCAAGGATTGAGGTCTGACGATTGTGAGGGGTTATTTCCGTTGAATTTTCACTTTTTAAAGCAACCATGGCCTTGTTACGTTGGTTGTATGCCTAGGATCGTTGTCCTGTTGAAAATATGAATGAATCCGCAAGTCCCAATCTCGATGCACTGGTGAATAAATTACCTTGCAATAAATTGTCTAGCATTCATATTACCTCCAATAAATGCCAACTCCATTAAACTTCATGCACCGCCAAATCATTACATGACCGCAGCCATGTTTTATAGGCCGCCCCGGTGGCGCAGTGGTGTAAGGCGCTTGCCTCTGATCATTCGTCCGTAAGGGGTCCGGGTTCGAATTCCGGTGAGGCATGGATGTTGTGTTTGTCTTACGGCACTGGCTCTCTCCCTTCCCTGGAACCAGTGACCCTAAATTAGGGACGGGCGACTGCTTATAGCCCATTGAGTTGCTCACGGTGGTCGTTAAACCTCCAATAAAAAAAAATGTTTTATAGTTGGTCTTAAATGTTTTATTTCAAGGAAAGTGTTTGGGTTTCGCCAACCATATTTCTTTCCATCCGAACCAAAAATATCAAGCCTGCTTTCGTCCAAAAATATCACATTTTGCTAAAACTCTGCTGGTTTGCTGACATAAGCTTTGGCAAACTCGAGTCTTTTCTGCCTATTTGTTTCACCGATACAAGGTTTTCTTCTGGGGGTCCTGCCTCGAATATTTGCATCGTGAAAAATATTGCGAATAGTTTTAGGACTTACTATGGTCCCCGATGTTGAAGCGACATCAATAACCTATCCTCGAGCACTTACGGAGGGTTTTTTCTATACTTTCCATGGCAATGGGCTGGACATATTGCCAGAACAACGTACCACCGATAGACAACCGAAAGTTTAGATTGGATTCCAAGGGACAGGGACCCAGAAGAAGACCTCATGGGAGATAGCTGGGTGAAATTCGAAAGCATGCGGGAGTGACATGGAGGAGACTGACTCAAGACAGGTCGTTGTGGAAGAAGATTAATGGGAGACCTTCATCCAGCAGTGGATTGACAATGGTTGACAATGATGATGATATATGTATATATTGGGTTGGAGAGAAAGTAATGTTTGAGGACGTGGTGCTCGAAGTCGACGCCCCGGCCACGGCGCACATTGGCCACTGAGATTGCGCAGCACACCGTCATGACATCAGGAGGTAAGTATCTTAAGTTGGTGGAAGTTAGGCGTCAGAAGGCGAAAAGTTTAAACGCCAGCCAACATGGATCTGGACAAGGATCATACCCGCCAATGCGTGTTGGCCAATGCGTGTTGTATGGGTTTCGTCGATGTAGCACCGCCGGAAGTGCTGTAAGGAACATAACCAGTGTGCACTCTAATGTATCATATCGTCAGTGTTGTCGTTAGTTCGAACAGTTTTGAGAGGAAATTTTTAATCTGTCAGGTCGTCCCAAAGCCGGAAGACCCCCAACAGTGGATATGGATATGCTGAAGACCTTAGTGGAGACCGACCCACGTATGACCACGAAGGAGTTGGCGGAACAGCAGGGGACTACCCTCACGAGCATTATCACGCACCTTCATCAAATTGGGAAGGAGCACAAGAGGATAGTTTGGGTAACCCATGAAATCACAGTTGAGCAGAAATCAAATCGTATCAGCGCACGCGTTTCCTGCTTGCACGTGACCAAGTCCAACCGTCCTTGGACTGTATTGTGACAGGTGACGAGAAATGGGTCCTGTACGACAACGTCAATGCCCGGAAACAGTATTTGGACCCGACGCCTAAAGCCGGCTTGGTGGGATACGCGGGGTGTCCTGTTTTCTTGAGCTGCTGCTCGGACAACACTACTATCACCGCCTATGTGTACTGCCGTCACCTTGACGATCTGCACTCATCGCTTATGTCGAAAAGAACAACTAACACTGCTGACGCAAGGGCGTCCTTCTACAGCAGGATGGAGCGAGACCTCACACAACACGGGTGTTTTGTCACAAGATCAGGGACCTGAGCTGAAAGCTGCTGTCGCACCCAACCTATTCCCCGGACAATGCCCCCAAGCGACTACCACCTTTACCCGTCGTTGCAGCATTTCCTTGACGGACAGCGGTTCACAAACCGGGTCGATGTTGCGAAACCCCACTCACTCACTACTTATTTCTTTGTGTTCGGGCTGCTATAATTCTACAGAGACGATATCCAACAGCTGCCTAAACGATGAGAACTACATTGAGGACTGATTTGTACTTGTATATACGGTAATTAGCACTTTTCTGTTGCCTTATATTTGCAGACATTACTTTCTTTCCAACCCAATGTGTATATATTACATTGCCTCTTCTTGACGAATGCCAACCCCGACTTCACGTGGTGCATCATGTTCCCACTAAAGCGCTATGACGACCGACAAATAGGGGTATAGCTATACCACTGGGATTAGAGGAAATGCTGTCCCACACTCACGAATAAGCTTGGTCAGCGTGGTGAGTTATGGCCAACACCCAACCCAAAAGATGACTTCACAACGTAAATTTTGGCCCTCAGTCTCCGGCAGCTGGAATGTACCTGGTCAAGGCAGTGGCCAAGGCGACACGAAGGAAGATGGTGCTACGAATCACGGGAAGACCGGACTAGGGTGCCATCCGATGATCTCTATCTTCTGATTCAAGGCTCCTTGAATTGGAGGAGGAACTCCACAGGATCAAGTGGGACCCAGTCGGATTAAGTGAGGAAAGAAGAAAAGGGTAAAATCTCATTGAACTGAAAAGTGGACACCTCTTATACAATCGTGGGAGAGATACTGGCCATATAACGAAGTAAATTTCTCCGTCATTTCTGTCCACGCCAGGATTCGAACCCGGATCCCCTCATTCCGGAATAAGTCACTCTACCAATTGAGCTACGCGGACGTTTTATTCTGATTCCTATCTGCCTTTATGTCGTGTGCGTCCTTCTGGCAGGTACGTCACATCTCCTGGTACGTTACATCATCTCCCCCTTATTTTTTTTTTTCGAAGTGCTGGAGAAGGGATTCTCTTATTTTTCCTATCTCGCGGTGTGGAAAGAATATCACACCAATGCGAGATTTTGAACGGTCGGGTCATCCGGATAGTTCGGGCGCCATTATAACGAAGTAAATTTCTCCGTCATTTCTGTCCACGCCAGGATTCGAACCCGGATCCCCTCATTCCGGAATAAGTCACTCTACCAATTGAGCTACGCGGACGTTTTATTCTGATTCCTATCTGCCTTTATGTCGTGTGCGTCCTTCTGGCAGGTACGTCACATCTCCTGGTACGTTACAGCCGAACTAGTGGTGTTGGATTTAAAATAAACTAGAAATTGAAGGGCAGTGTTGTAGGAGTTGAAAGTTCCTCAGACAGAGTTGCACGACTCGTTATTCATCTCTCAAAAAGATACCAGGCTCAGATTATTCAAGCTTACGCGCCCACCACTAGTCATCCTGGGGAAGAAGTTGAAGAATTTTACTAAGAAGTTCGTCACCTAAATAATAAGGACAAACAGCACTTGAAGATCATTATGGGTGATTTCAGTGCGAAAATAGAGCAGCATCAACAGAATGAAATTTCAGTAGGTAAATTCGGATATGGGAACAGTAACTAGTGTGGAAATACTCTCGTAGAGTTTGCAGAGGCTGAAAGGTTTTTCATCATGAACTCCTTTTTCAAGAAAAAACCACATTGGAAATGGACATGGAAGCATCCCAATGGGATGATAAGTGAAATTGAATTTATTATGTGTATCAAGAAATTAGAATTCTGCAGTGTGTTGAACACAGGTTCAACACGAGCAGTGATCATAGAATGGTAAAATGTAAGATGCACTTCTACAGGAAACTCGAACGTGGCAAACTCATAAAACAAACAAAATGTTTGGCCGAGCCAAACGCTCTGTGAAACTATAGTCAATGTTAACAAAACATTTAATTTTGAATAAACGTTGATAATTTATTCTAAATCAACATCACAAGTGTATAGTGTTGAATTATATATTAACAAAATGTGTTGACATGACCAACCTTAAAAAGCATCATAATACCTTCAAATTGGAACTGAGAAACAGATTCTCCGCTTTAGAAGATCTAACATCAGAAGAGGTGGACATCTCTGAAGTTAATAGAAAACTAACCAAAGCTCTTATGGAAACAACAACAAAAATAGATGGTACTAAGAACAAGTTGCATATGATGAAAATATCTGGAAAAACAAAAATGCTGATGCAAAAGAGAAGGGAGATGAAGACAAATAAAAGAGATGTCGTTTCCAAAGTGGAATATATGGAGAGCTATGTAAGACAGTACGCAAAAGTATCACTGATTACGTAAAGAAATTCAACTCTGAACTAGTGAGAAAAGCAATTGAAAACAACTAAAGCCTGAAGAGAGCAAAGGGGCATCTAAGTAATGGAAGAAAACAAATTATGGTTCTGAGAAAAGAAGATGACACTGGAACAAGAAATAGAGGCGAAATTTTGACAAGCGTGAAAGATTTCTACTCAAAACTATACGAAAGAGATTATATATCTACTCTGGACATTACGAAAGGTAACAGTACCAAAATCCCTCCAGTCCTCCCGGCAGAAGTTACACATACGATTAAGGACATGAAACGCGGAAAAGCTCCAGGAGATGATGGAATTACCGTGGTGGACATTATACAAGAAGCCAAGTGAAGAAATTGAAACAGTACTAGCCCAAGTTTTCACTCGATGCCTTAATGAAGGGAAGATACCTGAGAATTGGAACAATGCTATAATGATCCTGCTACATAAAAAAGGTGACGTTGAGGATTTCAAGAACTACAGGCCTATCAGCCTCCTTTCAGTGGTTTATAAAATCTTCACTAAAGTTCTTTCACATCGCTTGAAGGTAACACAGGACATGGCTCAACCTAGAGAACAAGTTGGATTCAGAACTTGCTACAGCACTAATATTAAAAGGCATATCTGCTTAATAAAAAGCATCAATTCTTCAAATAATGATTAATGATTTCCCATTATTGTCAAAACGCGTTATGTGATAAATTAGTGGGTAATATTTTTAATTAAAGACTTTTATCAGCGTGATGCTCATTTTCGATGGAAATTAATTCAGCGTTTTTTTTTATAACTACCTATTTTTTTTTTTCAACTCAGAGGAAATTTACTTTAGATAGGTATTTTCAAGTCTTCATTTCGCGCAGTCTTTCACCAAAGCCTTACTTAGTTGTTAGTGCGTCATTTCCATAGGCAAAAATGTTACCATGATTTTATTCAGCAGTGTATACGAGGAAGTAATTATCTCGAAATTTCGCGACCTATGTCAGTTCGAAGAGAAGAAAAAAGCAGCATCTGTTTCCTGCTTGATGGGAAGACGTCTCTGTGAAACAATTGAAAGCGAAGTGGCTGAGGGGCATTTATCTAACAGTTCCAAAAAAAGTAGAAGATGAATAAAGAGGAACAAAAAAGTGACGTCATTTCGTGAATGGTAAATCAAGAGTCCTCCGATTTTTGTCTGGAAGTTATGAGCGGTGGCTTTGTGATCACAGACCCTCGAGGCGATGGTCTGTGACCGGTCGGTCAGTGCGCGCACGTGTAGTTCATCATCCTGGTGTCCTTGACTGTGTTTGGGAACTCGGATGAACTCCCGGAGGAAACATACTGAACAGGAGAATGACCTGCCGATTCCAATAGATTGTTTATCGACAGCAGTAGATTTTATCCGGAAACATAGGTGGCCCTTAGGTTTGTTGCTAGGTTCCTTACCGCGGGCCAGTGGCTCTCGCCAGAAATTTCTTCGTGGCGGTAGATAATTTGCAAGAAATGTAATGCATATGCAGCTCCGTACCTTATCATTTGCCTTTGTTTTTGCTATGTATAAAAAAAAGGGCAGAAACGAAATGCCTTTGGAATAATTTCAAGACTTTGGTATGCATCGCTGTATTTGGCTTTTTTCTTGTGCTTCTCTTTTCTTTCTCTCTCTCTCTCTCTCTCTCTCTGTCTCTCACTGTTTTTCTTTTTGTCTTTTTTCTATCCTTGGCCAATTTTCTGCTGTCATTTTATTTTATTATCTTGCCGACGCATATCTACTCTATGTTGCCTTAGTATTTTTTGTATTATAGGAGTATCATTCAGAAAGTAAAGAGCATTTAGTTGCAAAAGCTTTATACCATCAAATTTTTCAAATATTTTATTTACAATTTTTTACTCATACCGCCTATTTTTCTTCATAGTCGCCCTGGACATTGAGGCACTTGAATATCTGTGACGTACACTAATTTAATTTTCCTTTTTTAGTTCAAATTTACATCTTTATTTAGATGTAAATTTGAGTTCGTTCTCCTTAGCATTTTTCAAACTTAACGTGATATCTTCTCTCTCGCAAGAGTATGGTTGGCAACACCTTGAGGTCGAAACGTATGACGTGTGTATGTGTCTGATGAGAAATGAACGTTTTACAATATTTGAGCAGCAGTGAGTGGGAGATGATGGTAGTATGATAATATTGTAACAAAGTTCAGTGTTACTTGCAACGATGTTCGGTGATATGTCTATTATCTTATGCTAGAATAATGAATAAACTTCTTGGGTGGTAAACTCGGGAAAAGCAAACTTCAGATTCAATGGAGGACATAAAATATTTCTAATAGCATTTATTTTCTCTAATATACTAAGTGAGACTATTCTACTGTCTTGCTCCATTACTCAAAATCCTACTCTCGCGATATTAAACCTTATTTCTTCCTAAACCTCTTGCGCATTCTTTCTTAGAAACTCTCACTCGTCGGTGATCAAACTAAACGTTCTTCGGCTATCTCGAATGCATATTCCTCCACATACGCTGAACTGGCGCCTTCAGAACATGACTTCCCCAACTTCACGCTCTTCGCAAAGTTCCATCCTTCGTTCTTCCTCCTCTCCGATGACTGTGTTCCCCGACAAAAACCTCGCCTCCCTCAGAACTCGCTCTGTCCACGGGCGAAAGTAAAAGCACTCCCACCCACTGCAAGCAATCCTTCTGTCACAACCTGACTCCTGGGCTTGGGGAAAGCGGCGTCCCCTAAAATAAAGTTAAGTACTCGGAAGGGTTACAAGAAAATGTGACGTCCTTTCCGGAAGTACGATCAAAGGATCCTAAAGTCTGCAAGTGATTTTCTATCACCAAAGGTGTCTATCCGAAACAAAGGCTGAGTTCTGCTGAATGCTCGACTCATTGTTAACTCCTTGAGAAAGGTGTCTGCAAATGGAACAACGAGGCACCTACCCAAAGATTGCTAATCCTGATAAGGGAAATGAAAATGTGCCCCCAAGCACGATGAAACAAAAAACATTAAATGGCGATGGAAAATGTGTTATAAGGATGGATTTAATATCACTATCTAAACCTCCTATATTAAATCCTTGTAACAACATACTAGTAGTCTCGGAAGTTGAAGTACTTGAAGTAGTGATTTCTTGACGTCTGCGTGTTTAATATTTAGAGTTGGTGTTTTTGTTTCTCGTTAAACGTAACAAGTAATTGGATTCTTTCCCTAATATTGTTGAAGACTGAGTCGTGCTTAAGTTTTTGACGAATAAAGACTAATAGTAAGTAACCTTTTCTGAAGTTATTTGAGTGACTCTTGATTCGCTTAAAAGTAAAGTTATTAAGAACTGATTTATGTAGTGTTCAGACAGTTTTACTTAAACGAACATTACATATCTTGGGATAAGTTTAAGTATCTCCTCCTCATAGAACTCTGCAGCCTCTCCTTTCAGCAATTCCGTAACCGCCTCCTTTAGCTCATCACCATCATCAAAACGTTGTCCACCAAAGAACTGCTTTAAATTGAGAACAAGTGGCATTCCAGTGGTGCCAAGTCTGGGCTGTAAGGTGGATGCTCAAAAACTTTCCAGTGAAACTTATCAAGCACCTAGCTCCTTTGCCTTCCTGGCAGTGTGCGGGCGGGAGTTCATGGCGTTCGTCTGTGATAAGAGAGGGGCGTCTTGACCGCTCCTGGTCATGAACGTTTCGTTTTTAAATATTATGCACCACTTTCTGATACTGGTTTCATTCATAAGACCTTCCCTATACACTTGGACAAGCCTCCGATGAATGTCAATAGGCCTGGGGTTTTTCAGGTCAGAAAACGGAAAACTGATCGAACTTTGCATTCGGCGAGATTTTCAATTTCCGTGGTCATTTTGAAAGATCGTAACTAACCACAAACGGATAATGCACACCCGACGATGGTGCCAGGAGATCGTAACTAACCACAAACGGATAATACACACCCGACGATGGTGCCAAGAGATCGCAACTAACCACAAACGGACAATGCACGTCCGACGATGGTGCCCGGAGATCGTAACTAACCACAAACGGACAATGCACGTCCGACGATGGTGCCAGGAGATCGTAACTAACCACAAACGGATAATGCACTCCCGAAGATGGTGCCCAGGAGATCGTAACTAACCACAAACGGACAATGCACATCCGACGATGGTGCCAAGAGATCGTAACTAACCACAAACGGATAATGCACTCCCGACGATGGTGCCAGGAGATCGTAACTAACCACAAACGGACAATACACGTCCGACGATGGTGCCAAGAGATCGTAACTAACCACAAACGGATAATGCACACCCGAAGATGGTGCCAGGAGATCGTAACTAACCACAAACGGACAATGCACATCCGACGATGGTGCCAAGAGATCGTAATTAACCACAAACGGATAATGCACACCGAACGATTGTGCCAGGAGATAGCCAATATCGCACTGGGCCCGGATGACTTTGACTAAGCTCTGTCCAGGAACCTACGCAGACGCTATGCGCAGGACCGTAGCTTGGGCGCCGCCAAGAGAGACTGAGCCTCTCTTGTGAAATTTTAAGCCTCCCCTTGAAACACATAACGAACGTAATGATTTGCACATGCCACATTTAAAATAAATTTAACGAAAAAACTTTAAGTGCTGTTATTAACTTAAAGGGATGCATATCGACCTGACTAAGAGGAAAAGCCCGTGAATCAACTAATTCAAAATCATGTCCCACGAACCATCAATATCGAAATTGGAAGTTCTGAAACACAAGTGTTTTTACAGAAGTTGTTTAACACACTGCAATGGAGTTTGTAGATCGATTTGTCGCGCTGACCTCCATGATAAACTCCTGCAATCGTACACCGAATGCAAGCCCATTTCCCCGTACTCATTACGATTACTCATTTTCAAAATGGTTTGACTTCAGTGATGTCCGTCGGATAAATTTAGGCCCGAAAAATATCGACGCTAAAACGTAAAAGTGTGAAGCAAAGGAGCACTAACATGGAAGAGCAAGTACAATACTTCAAACTGTGTCACTCTAAGCAACGAGAAACCAATATATGCAATGGCTATGGTTATACATACCGGGTACTCCAAAATGATTGCCCTGATTACAAATGACAATACCTAGTTTAAGAACATAGATACAAAAATCACATTGTTGCACAATAAAGAAGGAAGTTTAGAATTTTGTTTCTATATCTTACAAATGTTCTATGTGACTTCCCTGGGTCACGCGGACAACATCTAGAAGGTAATCCATTTCACGCCATACATTATGAAGCATGTCCGTAGTCACTGATGCCAGCGTAAGCTGAATGCACATCTTAAGTTCTTGCAGTGTTCTCGGCAAAGGTGGCACATACACATGGTCTTTGACATACCCTCACAAAAAAGAAATCACAAGGAGAACTGTCTGGAGACCTGGGGGACCAATTGCAGAAAATCCTGTCGTCCTGTCCACAACGACAGGACAACGGGGTTTTTTGTCCCACTGGCTTTGGCGCACGGAGAAGCTCACTTTCCTACGTCACCATAGCAACACAACAGTAGCTTCCAATAAAATTCTAAACTTCCTTCTTTCTTGTGTAGGGATATCAGCTGTCTATTTATCTCCATAAATACGTTATTGTCATTTGTAATCGGGGCAATCATTTTGAATTACCCTGTAGTTTTGGCAGGAAAATCTACAAGTCTCAAAAGTTTAGCCACAACAGAAACATCATGCAAATGTAAATTGTATGATCTTTGCAGACACTTGTATCAGTTCAAAACCATATTTCTTCGTAGAATACTCATAAATAAAATTCCGTAGAGTTGCCTGTTAATGCAATTTTAAATTAACGGTTGAGTAACTATTCATCGTATTAAAGTTAATCAGTATGTTGTCTTCGATCTACCTTGAATAATTTTCTTTTGGAGTTCTCAAAAATATTTCGTCCGATTTTTTTAAACCTTCTAACCTAGTGGAAACAGAAAACTGTATTGCATTATATTAAGGATATTTTTGCCTTGTTTCAACTAATTTGCCTATAAAATATTTTCAAACAAAGCTTGGAAACAAAAAAAATTGTCCTTATCGGTTAAACAGTTTTTGAGTCATTTCATCCTTAACAAAAAAGCATCCTGAAGCTAAGTACCTCCTGTTTTTGGTACATTAATAACACCAAATGAGGAGATTCTCCAGCGATTAAGTTATTTGCTGCTATAGATAGAGGATGAGTCGAAAGTTTTGCAATATTTGGATCACTTTGTGTCTTCATACGCACCTTTACGACGAAAGCTGACTAGCATCCAAAGTATAGGTCATCGTGTTGCCCCGTCTTTAGCTATCTGTCTGCCAGTTCTACGATTCCCCGGCGGTACCAATTCATGTCATTCGAGGCGAAGAAGTCCTTCACCCCAGCTGCCACCTCCTCCTGGTTGTTGAAGTGCCGCTCTCGAAGGAAGTGGGCCATGGACCGGAACAAGTAATAATCCGACGGGGCAAGGTTCGGACTATATGCTGGATGTGACATCAGTTCGATGCCCTCAAGTTCCTGGAGTTTTGCCCGGGTCGTTCGCGCGGTAAGAAGCCGAGCGTTGTCCTGCTGTAGGAGAGCGCGCTTTCTGTTCACTAGTGCCGGGTACTTCTCCTCCAAAATGGCATACATCCGCTCCAGCTGTTCAGAGTAGAGGTTGGCATTGATGGTCCGACCATCTTGAACAAATTCGTTATGGATTATCTCTTCGAAATTCCACCAGACGCAGAACATCATCACCTTGTGCTCGAAGCGCTCACATTTGGTAATAGGTCTTGGAAGCTGGCCCGGACTCAACCACTGCCTTTGTGTGTTAGAATTACGAAAATAGACCCACTTTTCATCGCACGTAACAATTCTCTTAATGAAACGTAGGCCTACTATAAAATAGAAAATTCCACGTTTTCATAAAAATAATTGAAGGTCATTGTCATTTTAAAAAAAAATCTCAAGTTCCAAAGCATTCTGTTGTTTCGAAAAATCGCGATGTAAAAATACGTAATTTGTAATAATTCCTCCGACAGAAAAATTAAATTCTTACGAACTGATTCAGAAAAATAATGAGCTCCAAAAGAAAAAAAAATTACGAATTCAGCCGCATTAATAACAAAAAAACATTTCACCATTGAGGGATTACATTTCAACCTGATACTTGACACCGCTCTAGGTGGTGTCCTGGCTCAGCGGATAAGGTAGACACCATTTTAGGTGGCTTTCTGGCTCAACGAATGAGGTAGACACTGCTTTCTGGCTCAACGGATAAGGTAGACACCATTTTAGGTGGCTTTCTGGCTCAACGAATGAGGTAGACACTACTTTAGGCAGCTTTCTGGCTCAACAGATAAGGTAGAAACCGCTTCAGGTGGCTTTCTGGCTCAACGGATAAGGTAGACACCGCTTTAGGTGGCTTTCTGGCTCAACGGATAAGGTAGACACTACTTTAGGTAGCTTTCTGGCTCAACAGATAAGGTAGAAACCGCTTTAGGTGGCTTTCTGGCTCAACGGATAAGGTAGACACTGCTTTTGGTAGCTTTCTGGCTCAACAGATAAGGTAGAAACCGCTTTAGGTGGCTTTCTGGCTCAACAGATAAGGTAGAAACCGCTTTAGGTGGCTTTCTGGCTCAACGGATAAGGTAGACACCGCTTTAGGTGACTTTCTGGCTCAACGGATAAGGTAGACACTGCTTTAGGTAGCTTTCTGGCTCAAAAGATAAGGTAGAAACCGCTTTAGGTGGCTTTCTGGCTCAACAGATAAGGTAGACACCGCTTTAGGTGGCTTTCTGGCTCAACGGATAAGGTAGACACCGCTTTAGGTGACTTTCTGGCTCAACGAATAAGGTAGACACCGCTTTAGGTGATTTTCTGGCTCAACGGATAAGGTAAACACCGCTTTAGGTGGCTTTCTGGATCAACGGATAAGGTAGACACTACTTTAGGTAGCTTTCTGGCTCAACAGATAAGGTAGAAACCGCTTTAGGTGGCTTTCTGGCTCAACGGATAAGGTAGACACCGCTTTAGGTGGCTTTCTGGCCCAACGGATAAGGTAGACACCGCTTTAGGTGACTTTCTGGCTCAACGGATAAGGTAGACACCGCTTTAGGTGATTTTCTGGCTCAACGGATAAGGTAAACACCGCTTTAGGTGGCTTTCTGGATCAACGGATAAGGTAGACACTACTTTAGGTAGCTTTCTGGCTCAACAGATAAGGTAGACACCGCTTTAGGTGGCTTTCTGGCGCAACGGATAACGTAGGAGCCGAATGAGTTTGGTTCGATCCTAACCAGGTGCAAACAGTAAGGATTTGAAAATATCAAAATTGGATTTTTGCGAAATTTCTGAATATATATGGAAAAACTCGAAACGGACTTTTTCAGAAATAAGCGGAATTACTACGGAAAATATGTCGAAATACGGAAGTTAGAAGAAAGGGTAACTTTTAAAAACTGAAATTTCGTTAAAAAGACGGACACCTACCGGCAACTTTGCTGCACGTTATTTTCAGAAATTTTCCGTGAATTCACACCACTTATTTTTTACAGTGTGTAATTCCCTTGTTCACCGAACACCACAGCTTCAAAGAATCTACAGTCATGACAATTTGTTTCACCAAATGGAAGTGCAGTTTTCGCACAACCGCCTAATGCAATTTAACAAAGCACGTTTATATAAGAGTAACTCATTTTTCGGGGTTAAAGTACACCCTCGTGTGGTTCATAAAACACACAGCAAAGTGATGCAATGGGTGCAGCTTCGCACCAATCACATTGGATACTGTAACTTGTTGCAGGCGCAACTAGGAATTTTCTTTTGGAGAGGGTTATGGTATCGATGAAATCTGTATGAAAACTGCGCCAATAATTTGCATGCAATATCGATATATTATCGATGTCTTTAGGGAAAAGAAATTTTTGTACCAAATAATATCACTAGACATTTGATTGGTATCGTCAAAATACGAATCATTATTGAGCGAATTAAAATACAGAAACTAATAAAACAATTTCTAATATGAAAAGATGAAATAATGAATTCCATTAGGGATAATCAGATAGAAATAATGCCAGCACTTTATCATAAACATAACTATAATATAAAGGCAATACACTGAAAGAATGTGTCTTATGTCTTGGGTATCTCCTGTCTGAATGACCAACGGCGTCTGCATTTTATCTTTATTGTTCTGCTGGTATGTTTCATTGAATGCTCAATTATTTCCAGAAAAGGGAGGAATGCTGGTCATGGACTACCCTACCCTAGTTGTTTAGAACAGTTAGATGTGGAGGGTCATTTCCTAGTGAGTTAGAATAGTTAGATGTAGGGGGTCATTTCCTAGTGAGTTAGAACATTTAAGTGTAGGGGGTCATTTTCTAGTGAGTTAGAACAGTTAGGGCCAGGCAAGGACTGGACCGCCGGGATACCAGGAGAAGTCCCGGTGGGCCGCCATATTCTGGGCCGGTAAGCCTTATGTTAACTCATATACTATATATATTATATATCATATCATCATCATTGTCAACTTCAATCCACTACTGGATGGAAAAGTCGCACCACGTTTCTTCCACAACTGGTCTGTCTTGTGCAAGTCTCCTACATGTTACCCCCGCATACTTTCGAATTTCATCCACCCATCTTACATGTGATCTTCTACTGGCTGTTTTCCTGTCCCTTGGAATCCAGTCTTAAATTTGGTTGTCCATCGATGGTCCGTCTTTCTGGCAATATGTCCAGCCCATTGCAATTTCAGGGACTTTACTCTGATCATGATGTCTTACATGTCTTCCACTCTTGTCATTTTCCTGATCTACGAGTTCCTCTTCTTATCTATCCTGGTTACATCAAGCATGCACTTCCCCATGCTTCTTTCAGTTGTCTGAAGTCTTTGTAAGTCTTTTTTAGTTAAGGTCCACGTCTCTGCACCATACGTAAACACTGGAAGGGTGCATTGATCAAACACTTTTCTTTTAAGACATAATGGCGTATTGCTCTTAAAAAATTGTACTGTTTCTTCCAAATATATATATTTGGAAGAAACACTGCAATTTATATATATATACACTATCTACCAACAAGCAATTGGACACCTGTGATAGCAAAGGGAAAACGAAGTTTATTTACCTTCAATAGTTGGTGGAGCCTCCACGAGCGGCGAGTACAGCTGCGACCCTCCGGGGCATACTCTCAACCAGGCGTTGTACGACGGCTAGCGGTATTTTCTTCGATTCGGTTTGGAGAAGACAGGTCAGTTCGTTCACCCATTTCGGACGGTAGGGATACTCCTTAAGTCGACGCTCCAACTCGTCCCAGAGGTGCTCGATAGGGTTAAGGTCCGGGCTCTGCGCAGGCCAGTCCATTCGATTCACCAGATTGTCACCATACCAAGCCATGGTGGACCTCGCAACATGACAGGTGGCATTGTCATCCTGAAAGTAATATGGGTCCACCCGTAAAACTGCCACAACGTAGAAAGCGCGTGGTCATCCAAAATGGTGCAGTAGGTCTCGGCGTTGAGTCTACCAGGAATTGCGACCAAGGGTCCCGTGCCATACCAGGAGAAACACCCCCATAGCATAATTCCACCGCCGTCGAACTTCACAGTTGGCACAATACATTCCTGCAGGAGGCGTTCTCCAGGCAGACGCCAAACCCAGACATTTCCATCCGAACCGCAGAGGGTGAACCTTGTTTCGTCGCTCCAGAGAACCTGTTCTCACTGTTCAACGGTCCACTGTCGACGTCCTTTGCACCACGTTAGCCGAGCAGCGCTATTGGACTTGGTGATCAAAGGCTTGTGGGCGGCAGCACGTCCATGATAACCGAGCAGATGGGCTTCCTTACTGATGGTATTCATCGAAAGAACACTCCCGGATGCCTGTTGAAACTCCTCGCGGATGTGATCCATCGATTTGGTGCAGTTCTTCCGAATTTCTCTGGCCAGCACCCGTCGGTCTCCAACTCCCAGTTTTGTGGGTCTGCCGGGTCGGGGCACATTCCGACAGTCACCTCTCATCTTCCACTTGCCAATCAAGTAGGCCACTGTCGATTTTGGGTACTTCAACTTGCTGGATATGTCACGTGTGGATCGGCCATTTCTCTGATACCCGACGATTACACCTCTCTCGAAATCAGAGAGCTCCGAACTGCGTGGCATCTTCCATGCGACTGGTTGCGTTGTTGTTTCCCACACGATATTTAACGACGGATGCCGTGACGTGTATCAGGACCGCAGATATCGTCAATTGCAGGGGTGTCCAATTACTTGTTGGTAGATAGTGTATATATATATATATATATATATATATATAAAGTCACCGGACACCTAGAAGACAAACACAACATAGCATTTATTGACATGCATTAGTACGATGTCGGTCCAATTTTGGCCTTAATGCATGCACTGACCCTTCGAGACATGCTTTCGACAAGGTTTTGTAAAGCAGCGATAGGTATGCGCTTCCATTCAGTACATAATGCTGCCGCTAACTGTTGCTTAGTAGTAGGCAAACTTCTTATGCGGCCTTCTAATTCATCCTAAAGGTGCTCTATGGGATTAAGATCAGGGCTCAATGCTGGCCAGTCCACACACGATACGGCATTATCGTCAAACCACGTCGTAACAGTCCTTGTTTTATGGCTCGGTGCATTATCCCGTTGGTACCAACAAGGCTCGGTTCCATAGTATTGCCACAGAGTTGGTAGGTCATAATTGTCCGGAATATCGATGT
Source organism: Macrothele yani (assembly GCA_039090855.1). Lineage (NCBI taxonomy): Eukaryota > Metazoa > Arthropoda > Arachnida > Araneae > Macrothelidae > Macrothele > Macrothele yani. The sequence continues at coordinate 110,138,766 of CM077007.1, forward strand.
AGACGTGCTGGTTAACACGTTTGTCCACGATAACCAATGGGCCGGGACCATACCACGAAAAACACCCCCACACGAATACACCGCCAGTTCCAAACTTGACCGTAGGAACAGTACACTGTGATAAATAGCGTTCTCCCGGCTACCGCCATACCCACACACGGCCATCAAACTGATGGATCGTGTATCTGGTTAATCAGTCCATAGGACCCGTTTCCAATTATCTACGGTCCACGATAAATGTTCTTTACACCATGCTAAACGACGAGTAGCATTCCGAGTAGAGATGAAAGGCTTATGAGCAGCCGCACGACCATTGTAGCCCATGGAATGAAGTTCTCTGCTAATGGTACGTGTACATACCGAGGTTCCAGCATTTTAACTCCCCTGTACACTGAGGTCTTGTGCAGTACTCCGTCGATTAGCTGTAACGACTCTTCTGAGGCTTCGACGTCCTGTATCACTGATTTTCTTTGGTCTGCCGGTACGTTTTGCTGCTTCAGGCACGCCATGTGTCTTCAACGTATTCAGTACATCCAAAATAGTTGACTTGGCTATGTTTAAACGCCTCTCGGTTTCTCGTATGGACAACCCACTAATATAACACCCAACAATCTTTCCTTTCTCAAAGTAATTTCTCTCCCGCCTCGATATTTTCGGTCAACCTCACAGTGCGATATGATCTCGGTCAGCTGCAGGCTTGTTTTTATACCGTTTGCAGCTGTACCGCGCATCTTAACAACGCAGCGGATCCGTTCATTTGCTTTTGAAGACGTGTCCGGTGACTTTAGTCAATATAGTGTATATATATTTTTATAAACAACGACAGAAAATTTTCACCTACGTTAAACATTTTGTGTCACTATTTTTTACATTAATGTATGATTTTTTATTTTTCGAAAGAGATCTTTACATTAATATATGTTTTTTAATTTTTCTCATCTGACTTTTTGTTTTATGGCTTACAATTCTCGGAAGACTGTCTCAACTACAGCAAAAATACTTTTCCATTCGAAAGTTATTAAATAGAAATTATTCTTTAATCCCTTTCACTTTATAAATTTTGCACGGCATTTCTTGCAATTCTGGACACCTTCAATTTTTTCAAGAGATTTATTTGTATTTATTTTATTAATGATACTTGTCTTGAAAAAGAAATTCATTTTTGGCACAACTGGATTTCCGTTCTTACTAGAAGCGAAGAAACTCTTGCAAATTCTGAATTCAGTTATCGCAGTAAAATGCATAGGAATGGAACAAAGTCTTCGACAATCTTCCTCAAAGAACGTGGGTTGTCCATTAATTCTACGCAGCAAAAGTAATTTTGTTCTTACATTAAATTTTACTAGGGATCTGCTGTCCAGGAAAATGGGTACAATGTTGGTAATTATTGCCTCAATACAAAAACAAAACTGCAATGATTCATAAACTTGTGTTGAAAATACGTTTATGCAGTAAACGAGTAAACAGAGATGTTAGCATACCGTTTTTTTTTTTTTTTTTTTAATTAATGGGGTGCCTTCATAATCTTTCCCAAAAGTGGGCCGCTCAAAATCCGCTCGCAGGGCCATTATGGATCGCCAGTCCACCACTGGTTAGGGCTAGGGTGTCATATCTTAAGGTGTTATACCAACCCCGACACTGGTTAGACGATTTCACAAGGACAAGTTTATCCCACTTTTTGTCTCAACGGGATGTATGGGCAGTGAGAAAAGTCGATAATCGTGACGTCTGCGTTCTCGGGTGAGGTTATAGACAGGAAGCTTGACAATGTGGGAAAGCAAACCGTTTTTCAACTTTGTCTTAGGAGCGCTGAGTGGAGAGGGAAATGGACTCAAACTGAGACAAAAACAGGAGAAAACAAAATGGCACTGCTAATACAAATCCTAAAAAAAAAAAAAAAAAAAAAAAAACTATGAGTTCTGGAGAAGGTTTTAACCCTTAAAACCCTATCCTGGTTGCGCACTTGGCATATTACATAATTACGTCATGCGTTGTGCGCATCACAGGAATGGTTTACCTTTATCCCAAAAGATGGTGCAGCTATGTAGCACCACCCTTTGGTGCAAATACCGTAAAAAATGTTAACAGTGTAGAAACAAATCTGGTTTTTGCACTGTGCGTTGCAAAGGGAAACATAAAGGAGACTTTTTCGAATGACCTAAGAAATGAATACGGCTGTTCTGTGTTGGTTATACGTCAATTCGTCGCCGACTCAGTTCGTCGAGTGCAAATTCATCGCGCGTCAATTCGTCGCAGGTTAAATTCGTCGCAGGTAAATTAATCGCGAGCAAATTCGTCGACTACTCAATTTGTCGTGGACGACCCCCTCAGTGAAATACTTTGGAGTTTGTAAGAGGTACAAGGAAAATACCAACGTTTACCACAATAAAAGGTGTATTATACATCGACTGTAGTTTCGCAGAGCGTTTAGCTCGGCATCATCAGGACGAATGGAGCGTAAACATTCAAATCATTGTGACATCATCAGAGTTCTGACGGTCACGGATTTTGATTAGTTGTTTCCACGCGCCTGAAAGAAATGGAGTCGACGTCATGTTGTTGACAAGCCGTGAAGAGTTCCGATATATGCGTAAAGCTTCTAATACATTAAGCCTGATAGTCGAATCAGGTTTATCAATAAGCACAACGTTTCCCAAACAAAAGTTTATGGTTATTTTCGTGATAATGTTGGGCTATAGACGCTTGTAAGAGATTTTGAGCTCTCCAACCTGAAAAAGCCCTTCCAGATGATAGTTGGGGGTGGGCTGCCGTTACAGTTTTGAATGTTGTATAACTTGTGGATCTTTCATGTTCTGTGTGAGATGTCTCTTCCTTCCTGGGGCCCCGGTGAAGTCCTTTTGAGGGATATAAAGTGTCAGGAGGTTGGGGGCTCCTGTCCCTCGGTTGCTCTTGCGGTATTAAATTTAAGTCTTGTACATTGCATTGATTTATTCTTAATGTACTGTACATTGTTTTTCAGGTCCATGGTTCATCATGGGACCCTAGTATCTTCGGGCTATTTGGGGATCGCAGGACGAAGATTTGTATAAGCCTAACGAAAGTTATTTGTCCGCATTTTTCGTGTTTACTGTTGTATCGAATAGCAGAATTTACTTGTGGGTATGTTCTTCCCTCAGAAATTTGGTGAAGTCTGTAACAGGGATCCGAGGATCTTGGGTTGGGGGGGCTGCCCCCAACTTCCGTAATTTTATATTCTGGACTACTAGAGTCGGTCATTGAATTCTGGATGACTCTTGTACATTGCATTGATTTATGCTTAGTGTACTTTACATTGTTTTGCAAGTCCATGGCTCCTCAGGGGACCTCGGTGTCTTCGGGCCCCTTGGGGATCGCAGGACGGAGATTTTTATAAGCCTACCAAAAGTTATTTGTCCGCATTTTTCGTGTTTACTGTTGTATCGAATAGCAGAATCTACTTGTGGGTATGTTCTTCCCTCAGAAATTTGGTGAAGTCTGTAACAGGGATCCGAGGATCTTATGTTGGGGGGGGCTGCCCCCAACTTCCGTAATTTTATATTCTGGACTACTAGAGTCGGTCATTGAATTCGGGATGACTCTTGTACATTGCATTGATTTATGCTTAGTGTACTTTACATTGTTTTGCAAGTCCATTGCTCCTCAGGGGACCTCGGTGTCTTCGGGCCCCTTGGGGATCGCAGGACAGAGATTTGTATAAGCCTACCAAAAGTTATTTGTCCGCATTTTTCGTGTTTACTGTTGTATCGAATAGCAGAATCTACTTGTGGGTATGTTCTTCCCTCAGAAATTTGGTGAAGTCTGTAACAGGGATCCGAGGTTCTTGGGTTGAGTGCCCTGTCCCAAACTTCCGTAGTTTGATATTCTGGACTGCTAGAGCTGGTCATTGTATCCGGCATATTCCCAAATACACTGACTGACTCCAGTGACACTGAGCGACGGACGTTGGGGCAGGGCACCCCAACCCAAGCACCTCGAATCCCTGTTACAGATGTCAAATTTCTGAGGGAAGGGCATACCCACAAGTAGAGTCTGCCCCTCAACACAACATGAAGTATGGAAATTGCGAGCATAACTTACCTTGAACACCTTGTCTCCGCTCTTAGAAACCTGAGGAGGCATGGGGGTGAATCCCCCAACCCTCCTGGAAGTTCGTGGTCGTGTACAGAATCATCATATAAAGCATGGTGCCAATGTTTACAGCTCTACGTCCATTTTAACATTTTGGGGAAAGTCCCCCCCCCCAAGCTCGTGAACCTCACGAACACTTCAAAGGGGGAAAAACCCGGATATACTGACCGACTCTAGCTGTCCAGAATATAAAATTACGGACGTTGGAGGCAGCCACCCCCCCCCCCACCAAATCACCTCGGATTCCTCTTACAGATCTTGCAGACTTCACCAAATTTCTAAGGAAAGGGCATACCCACAAGTAGAATCTGCTACTCGATACAACAGTAAACAAGAAAAATGCGGGAAAATCATTTTCGTTAGGCTTATACAAATCTCCGTGCGGCAATTCCCGAGGGGCCCGAAGACACCGAGGGCCCCCGAAGTGCCACTGACCTGCAGAACAATGTAAAGTACACTAAGAATAAATCAATGCAATGTACAAGAGTTAAATTTAATACTGCAAGAGCAACCGAGGGACAGGGCCTCCACCGTCTTGAACCACTATATTCCTCAAGAAGACTTCACCGGGGCCCCAGGAAGGAGGAGACATGTCACACGGAACATGAAAGATCAACAATTTATACAACATTAAAAATCGTAACGACCAACCATCTCCCGAAGGACTGTTTTAGGTTAGAGAGCTCAAAAACCTCTTACAAACTCCAAAGTATTTCACTTAGGGGGGTCGAAATACAACGAATTCGTCCACGACAAATTGAGTAGTCGACGAATTTGCTCGCGATGAATTTGCACTCGGCAAACTGAGTCGCCGACGAATTGGGCACGACAAACCGACGGGACACCTGCGATTATGTAACTTGTGTATTGGCAGTACTTGCCCAAATTCGTCATTCTGCTGAAAAAGAAAGAAGGAAAGAGGAGGAAATGTAATTTATTCATTTAATCAATTATTGGTCCCATACTACTGATTCAACGAGGGCGTATCAACGTACAAAAACTCTCTGTTTCCCTGTCTTTTTCTCTCTCTCTCTCTCTCTCTGTCCCTGTCTCTGTCTCTCTTTGTCTCTGTCTCTCTCTCTCTCTATCTCTCTGTGTGTCTCTTTCTCTCTCTCTCTCGGTCTCTCTATCTTTCTGTCTTTCGGTCTCGATCTCTCTCTCTTTCTCTCCCACGAATTATATGAGTTCATGTGAGTGGAAAAGAAAAGAACAGAAGGGAAGAAAGGGTTCCTTAAAAATATTTTTCCACGAGCGCCTTCGCAACCCTTTATCCGGTACAAGTCATAGGACGCGCTAAAATGAATATTTAGGAAACCAACACCCACTACAGTAAAAGAAACACGACCGTTCGGCCGTATCTGTTTAGACGTTTCGGACCTTTTATATTAAATCCCTGCCAATACATTTTTTCATTAATTTGGATTGAATCGCTCAAAAATATGTTTATCAGTTTAGCTTCATGAAGTTATCGATGTTTATCGATTATTAGTATTATTCTACAGAATTTTTCCGTTTCGTAAATATAAACAAAAGTGGTTTTTATTAAAAACATTTTTTTTCTTTCCAATACATTTATTTCCACATTTTTTTTTACTTCTAAAAATAACCATTGTAAAGAACAAAAGAACAACACTTCAAAGAGTGAAAATTTTGTATAGGTTTATTTTTATATTGATATTAGAATAAAATCTTATAAAAACATATGCGAAATTAAACTTTCATTAAATAACAGAAGTAAACAGTTATTTCTAGATTATCATTAGGAGGCCAGTACGATACAATATCAGTTAAAATTTGATCAAAGGCATCACTATTTTGATCAAATGCATCACTTTTACCTTTTCTCTCCATATGAATTTACAGAAATAACTAACATTGAGCGATGAGTGCCCCTCATTTTTTTGCTCTTTGATTTTGCTTTTCCCCGCAAACTCTCCATGCCCTGAGTATGTGCACAGGTATCACTGTTAATGAATTCTAATGAATGATTAACTGTTAAATGAATATACTTTGGTTAATTTTTTTAATTTTGGTACGCTTTCCATTCATCAGAAATTATTGTAGTATATGGAGCAATTCGCTGACGAAACACTTCGCTCAACTACAACTGAAAACTTCGCACTCTTTTGTTTCTCTGCAAATGCCACCGAATACCCATTGCTGAGGCAAATCCCGTCCTCGATTGTATTTATGGCGGCTAAAGAGCGATTCATCTATTTCAACATGAGTGTTCGGACCACCTATAACATTCTCACACTTCAATAATGCACTAGCACAAATTTCCTTCATGTAGTTTGATCAGTCAACAGCCGTTCTTCTTGAAATACTTAATTCTTGTTTACAGAATTTTATTGTTGTTAATTCATTTGCCCATGAATAAATAAAAAGGCCGATAGAAGTAAAAGAAAGCCTGCTACCTGTTAAATAACTGTAAGAACGAAGTGATTTTTCAGAACAAAAACTACGTAGATTAAATCTCCATCTGTACCTAGTTCCAAAGTCATTTCGTGTCCCAAGAGGAACTTAAAACTGGAAGACAGAATTCCTATAGATTGAAAAAATGCAACTGCGCTCTCTTTTTCTTTAATTTTATCATACAATGATAATAAATTCATTTTTTCATATGGAAAAAACTGAAAAAAAAGTAATCACTTGAACTACTTGCGATATATGCAATAACGACTACGGATATTTCGGACAAATTCTGTAAAAGAATACTAATCATCGATAATCATCGATAAACATCAATTATCATCAATAACTTCAAGAAGCTAAACTGATAAACATATTTTCAGGCGATTCGCAGGGAATGAATGCGAAAATGTATTGGCGGGGAATTAATCAAAGTTCGCCGCCCCGGTGGCACAGTGGTCTAAGCAATGGGCTCTGATCATTCGTCCGGAAGGGGTCTGGGTTCGAATCCCGGTGAGGCATGGATGTTGTGTTTGTCTTACGGCACTGGCTCTCTCCCTTCCCTGGAACCAGTGGCCCTAAATTAGGAACGGGCGACTGCTAATAGCCCATTGAATTGCTCACGGTGGTCGTAAAACCTCCAATCAAAAAAAATAAAAAGAAATATAAAAGGTCCAACGTTTTGATGCGCAGCTTATCTCATCTCCTTGACATTGCCAAAATAAGCTATTGAAAAACTGTCTTTTCTTCTTCCTCCTCTCTCTTTCTCTGACGTCCAGCTGTCTGCGAAGTATGAAAAAAGTTGTGCATTGTCCTGTGGCTTCCCTTCCTATTAAAAGAAATTCAAAATGACGAAATTTTTTTATAGAGTGAGTACTAAATAGGTTATACAGACTATATTTGGGATAAAATGATAAGAAGAAAATGTGGTAATCACAAGAGGCTATCTTCACCGGAATTAGGTCAAGTTACTCAGTCGATGACAATCACAAACCTCAAAACCGCTTTTATGTCTTTCTTTTTCGCTTTTATCTATCCGCACGCAAGCAGCTTTTCAATTTGCTAACAAAGAATAAATCATTCTTTAGAATAAGTACCCATTGGATGACAGCCACAAACTGAAAGAATTTGTTGCATGGCAAAGTGCTTTGTTTTGCATTTTCGCAAAACATCAACTGATCGACGCCATTTCATGGTTTCATGAGAAATTTTTCGCAATGCTCATTGTTTCCCGGTAAAACTTCCTAAATTGTTCATCGGCGTGCAGTAGAACTAAACGGCACAAAAACGCATGGTTTTGACACGCATAATTGGAAGAGGAATATTTCATAAAATATTTTCCTTTAAAATTTCTTTATTTCCATCCACGCGTGACTCGAGATCAGGTGTAACAAACATTTGTTTTAGTGTCGATGCTGAAACTATCGCGTCCAGTTATTGAACCACACGCGAAAATTAAAAAGTTACAGAATGATAACTTTTCCTTTTAATGGAGATATCCTTTTAACATTATCTTTATACTAAGGTTGATCAAATACAAGGTTCTCTAAGCATAAACAATAGTGTTTGACATTTGACAATACATCAGTAAACTTTAATGTTATTGCACCTCACAAACGTTAATTCCCCGCATAATATTTAAGTATGTTTCTCCAATCTCGACACCAGTTTGAAAATTCCGTTATACTGAAATGCACGGCGTAGAGTCGGCATTTGTGAATCGGCAATTACATCTATTTGCAAAAGTTCCAGTAACATTTTTCTCAATTTTTGCAGATGTGTAAACATATAATTTCTTGGAAGATATTTTTCAAAACTGTGTACAGATAGAATAAATTTGGTTAGACTTTTTCAACAAAAAGGGTACTTGGTATGGGCCTTCTTCATTGCGAATTACTGCCTGGATATCGTGTGGTATGAGGGGGGGGGGGAAAAGGAATTCGCAGTCCTCAGGGGTTATTTCCTAACACCAAACATACTTGATGGCTTCAACAAAGCTTCAGTATTGGATGGCTGTTTTTCTGTGACCTTATATTTCAAAACAACCCAAAGATTTTCCATGGGATTTAAGTCGGATCTGTAACCATGCCACTCAAGCGCAGTGGTCTTCATCATAATCAAAGAGCTATCTTAGATGTGTAGCACGAAGCACCGTCATAGGTGCATGTGACGCATTCGTGAATGCATACATGAAGTGTCAGTGTAACACTTCCACATATCTTTGTTCGTCTGAGAAAAAAAAACTCCACTTTTCAGCAAACCACGTTCTTGATGTCTCCTAGCGAACATAATATCTTCTTTTTCATAAGGGGAGTCAGTCAAAGCTTATGTTCATGTTTGTAAAACTTTAATACAAATTCTTTGCCCAAACGCCTTGAAACAATATTGACACTAAGTTCTGACCCCTTAGATTGCAAGGACTCCATCTTAGGAACTCCTCCGAGAAAACATGACGATTCGTGATGTAGCATGATCATCTTCTCTTCTGATCCCTAAATATTCCACCGTCTTTAAATTTCAGGTTCCTGTTATGGATAGCAGTCTTCCCGACGTGCAACTTTGTTCTTACCTTATTTTGTTTTCAGAGTATCCTTCATGGTATAAAGTAACTATTTGTGCCTTATAGACTTACGCTCAGTGATGCTTTTTCATTCATAATGCGATATAGAGAAAATGTAAATGTTATCTTTGCATGGAAACCAGCTGCCAACTGAACTTCAAATCGTTAGCCAACTTTATAAATTTTTGCTGTAGACATACATGATGCACTCAGAAACTGAAGTGGACTTTCAGGAACTCCTCTGGTAGAGCATGATGATTTCGATACGTGGCATGACCATTCCGGGGCATGGGTTTCTTTGGACGGTCACTTCTCTTCCAATTGTTAGTTAAATACTCCATTCGTCTTTAAATTTCGCGATCGCATTATGGAATGCAGTCGTAAGAGCATATTGCTCTTAAAAAATTGTACTGTTTCTTCCAGATATATATATTTGGAAGAAACAGTGCAATTTATATACACTGCTGGCCACCTCAATATGCAACACCAAGAAGGACACGAGATAGCAAAGCTAGATTTACTGGACACATAGCAACAGATACAAAGATGAAATGATTGAGCTTACAGGGCCGTGCGACTTGCGCAACACGCAGACATCAATAGTTCGTTTATGTCAATGGACGCCCAGACCGTTGTAAATCATGTGTCGTACCTCGACCTTTGCGGAATTTTTGACACCATTCCACAACCGAGGTCTTTACCAGGCATGCATCATCATACACCGCCACCATTCTGCGATTAATTTCTTTAGGTTTCTTACCTTCAGCGGACAGAAACAGAATAACAGCTTGTTGATGTGCTTTGGACGTACTGGGTAACAATGACGTCATCAATATGTGTACGATGTGTTCAACAAACACAGCACATCAAATAGACGTCATCGCTTTTTCTACGTTTATAAGTGAGTCACGGAAAAATTATCATCGCCCGCCACCGGGAATCGAACCCAGGTCTTCCAGTTACGCGCCGGATATGCTTCCACTTCACCACAGCGTCCTCGAAAATTTCCAGACTCACTAATGACAAACAACCAAACCACTTGGCAGGTTGCTTCTTGGAGCTCCGCACAATGCTGGGGATTCACCAAAGATGAACAGCAGCAACTGAACAAATAACTAGAAGGCGAATGAACACAGTTGACGTAAACCAGGAGCATCAAATAGAAGTCATCGCTCTTTCCACGTTTATAAGTGAGCCACGGAAAAAAACCACCGCACTATGCCACAATTAGACCATTACCCTCACAGATTGCTAACCACCTTTGAATAACTTTACTTTCGTCGACGTTTACATCATACACGGTTTTGCAACGACCTCGAACGGAAACTTTTTGATCATCCCTTATATATTTCAAAACATATACTAATATATTTAAAAGTAACCAGCCGAATGACCACGTGATACCTCATGGGGAGGGCCCTTGGGCCACTCCCACTGAGCCCGCCACTGGTCTGCACACAGGGATATTTCCAAGACATAAACCAATACTGTCTATTTTAGCATCACGCATGCATAAATTTATTAAACAGCGATGGTAATATTACCTAACCTTGTCTAACTCCTGAACCAATAGAAAACCATTCCGATAAGCCACCATTCACTCGTACACATACTCTAGTGTCAGCATGCATAGATTTCACACTATTAAGCATATTCCCAGCTATACCATATTTATTCAAGACCTTCCATAGAAGTATCCTATTTACTTGAACATAAGCTTTCTCTAAATCTATGAAGGTAGCAAAAATTTTTTTACAAATAGATAGGTACTTTTTGATCATCATAAGTAACGCAAAAATTTGGATAGTGCAGTCTTTACCAGTAATTAAGCCACTCTGCACATCTGAAAACGTTCTCCGATGTAAAACCCCGTACTTTATCGATAATGATCTTTCCAAACACTTTCCCTGGCACACTCAGCAGACTGATAACACGATTATTCCTTCATTCACAATGATAACCTTTTCCCTTACTGAGCGAAGTAAGACAGAAGGCCGAGCGGAGCTCTCTTTACGAGACTCGAGACAACTAGTTGTTCGGGCATAGGTACGTGATTTTTGGCATGCGATTGGACATCGTCCATGGTCAGGTTTTGACGTCTTCCGATTCCCAAACTTCGGTGTCATTGAGGAATAATCGTCCAAAAACTTGCATTTTTACGAGTTTTTCCGAGTTTTGAGAAGGGGTCGTTTGTTACCTATCTCTTCCAAAGATCTTCAGCCGATCGCGGTGACACTTGCCACAGAAAAATAGAAGGACATGGTGAGTGACATGGGGTTGGTATCATGGTGATTGGTCGGCTTGTATAAAAATAATGACCATTAAAAACTGACCAATTTTAACAATAATTGAAAATATCCGCTCTCTAAACGAGACTCGGGACAATTAGCTGTTCGGGCATAGCTACGACATGACACATCCGATCACCGTGATTTTTGGCATGCCCTTGAGATCTCTTCTATGCTTCTATCTCTTACTTAGGCATCATCTGCGGTGCTGTATTCTTGCGATTCCGTTGTACAATCAGTGCCAACGTTCGCCTATCCCTGTCTGACATCTTCGTATGGCGTCCACAATTTGCACTTCAAGACAACGCCGTGTCCTTTTTTATAGATAGTCATAATCTTCGATACAGTTTACCTTGTAACACCTACTATTTCTACCGTTTTAGTTTCTGAAGAGACTGCGGACCTGTTACTTGATAGCTGACATCGTACTTCACCCTTTTATATGTCTCACATTGCGGGTGGCATCGTCCATGTGATTTGCATGTGGCGCATTAAGTTTACTTCAGTCTCAGTTAGTGTTTCATTTTTTCGATAAACCCCTGTAAAAAACTGTATGCATGTATCGTAGTCTAAAAGATAATGAACGATAACAATCAGCTAAATAAAACAAGTTAGTAAAACCATGCAATGCATTGATTATGATACGCTTTCCAACATACCAGAAATCATTACTCAAGTAATGAGGATAATGGCTGTGGAATAAATTTCGCTCCTGTGCCCTGACGTTTGACCCCATTTCGATGGTATTAAACAGAACCAGTTCAGTGCATCTCCGGAACAACATGCTGAAGTTTTGTCGCAATCGAAGCATTTTTACGCAAGTTATGACGCATAAGGTCGATGAAATGGATCCCGCTCCTATGTCCTGACCTTTTACCCCATTTCGTCCATTTTCAACAGGGTTCCTACCCAGGTTATCCCCTACCACATACTAAAATTTCATCGAAATCGAACCATTTTTACGCGAGTTATTGTGCGGACGGACAGACAGACAGACAGACGGACAAAGCTGGAGCATGTACTCTTCTTCAACGTACGGTTGGAAGGCGTAAACAATAAGTGCTTCTTAGTAGCGCAGTTTACGGTAGTTGCGGATTCCCTTGAAGAGAGTGATTAGATACTGCCATACAACTTTCTGTATACCCAACAGAGCAATATCGGCAACCGGATTGGAGAAAATGGAGAAATAAAAATTACTGGCAAGAATTTGATAACTGACAGTTTACAGATGATGCGACTGAAAATTTACAAGATGAGGAAGATGAAATACATGAATTAAGCCACATTTCTTTAAGTATTGGCTTAAAAATTAAAACAAAAGTGTTCTCAAAAGTAATATAATATCACAAATCGTCAGAGTGGAAAGCGAAGAGATTCAAACGGTAAATTATTACATTTGTTCGGTGTAACTTCCTAAAATTTGCGGAGATGGTAGATTAAATGATGAGTTCGAGAGAATGATGCAGTTGGGTTGGATGTCACCTAAAAAAAAAAAAAAAAATTAAATAAGTTCACTGTACCTTGAAAGGAAAGTATTTGATCAGCGTGTACTTCCTGTTATAACCGATAGAAGTGAGATTTGGAGTGTGAATGAAGAAATCCGGAGTAAGTTGAAAGTCACCCAAAGGAGAATGAGAAGACGTATGCCCCCATTCTTCTAGGTATTACAACGAAAGACTAACGAATTTATTAGATCAAGGACGCTTATCACACATGTTATGAGCTATATCAAGAAGTCAAACTGAAGGTGGGATGGCCACATTTTGCCTGATATAAGGACAGATGGACAAGCATGGGGACTGAAAACGAAATGGTAAAATGAAATAATAATCACGGCAGGAGCAGGCCCGCAGTTAGCAGGGAGCTAGAGGGGGCTCAGCCTCTCCTGTACGGCAAGCAATCCCCCCCTTCCTCCCCTGGAAAATGGACGTTGTAAATTCTTTGAACTTTTTGTTTTAGGTGTTTTTTGAAAATTTCTTTTGTATTTAATTATAAGCATAAATAATAATTTACCGTCTTCATTCATATATTGAACTTTTCTAGAAAAAACAAAATTGAAATGATACAGCACGAACGATGGATAACTCAAAAGAAATTACTTCTAGAAGTGAATCAGCAGGAAAAGCAACGCCAATGATTCTCTGCCACATGGGCACCGGACAGCTTCTTCATTCGTTACACTTGTCCGGCAGCTTTAGTTCTTGGAAATTCATACATTGACATTACACTGTAGAAAAACGCTGTCCCCATACTGTTCTGAAAGCATGTGATGACATTCTGCCGACAAAAACAGATCATTTCTTTGATGTATACTGAAAGAGGAACGGCGATATTAAGGGCATGACAACATTACAAGAATAAATAATGACAAATTTACAAGAATAAATACAGGGTGTCCCAAAAAGGTGTAACCAATTTCAAATGATGACAACTTTCGATACAAACTAATATCAGCATTCTGTTTGTTGTAGGTGGTAAGGAATACATTCAAGTTTTCTAAAAGTGTACCCAATGGATCCTGCGATGAAAGCACAGGTTATGGAGTGGTTTATTGAAACCCGATCCAAAACGCAGGTTCAGCGGAATATCAGAACAAAATATGGGTGCAAACTGCCCACACATAATAGCATCAGAAAGTGGTACAAGTCATTCAAGGAAACTGGTAGCGTTCTTACAAAGAAAAGCCCTGGACGACCATCGCTGGTTCCGGAAAGGGCGGAGGTTGTGAGACAAACATTTATTCGTAGCCAGCAAAAGTCAATCAGACAAGCAGCATGACAGCTGGCCATCCCCAAGCCTTTAGTGCCCAGAGTGTTACGTCAGAGATTGGAAATGCACCCGTATAAACTACAGATAACCCAACATATAACCCCAGATGATCATCTGAAACGTAAACACTTTGCTGAAGAGATGTTGGAGAATTACCTGGACATGATGGAGCAGTTTGTGTATCCCTAATTGAATGAATTTCCAACTCCGGTCATTTTCCAACAAGATGGTGCGCGACCTCATTGGGCTTTGATTGTAAGGAGGTCTCTGGATACCAAATTTTCCAATCGATGGATTGGACGTGGTGTTCCCATGACATGGCTCTTACGTTCGCCGGACTTAACACCCTGTGACTTTTTTTTTATGGGGATTCATCAAGGGTGAGGTTTGAAACACCCTGCTGCAGACACTGGTGACCTAAAGAGGAGGATTACACACACACTGCAGAAAGTTAATATGGACATTCTCGAACAAACACGGTTTAACTGGAATACCGTTTAGACATTGTTCGGGTGACAATGATGCCCATGTCGAATGTCTACATAACTTCATGATCTGTTCTGTCAATTAACATAAGTTGTGTATTGAGATTATTTATATTAAAACTCTTATGATTATTTGAAATTGATTACACCTTTATGGGACACCATGTATATCAAGGTGAAACCTCCAATACAGTAAAGACAGTGACACCACGTTTACGCATGCGCTAGAAGCAAAGCAGTACGGCCAGTGGTGTAGTGCTAATTGAAAAAGTACAGGAACGCGTAGTGCCTTTACGTCTTGAATACCTTTCCCTTCTTACCCTCAGCCCCATTTCGCCTCTCCCCTTTTCACTTTCTCATATTTATAGTATAAGAAAGAATAGTGATCAGTCGAAATCAGACTTCCGGATTTATACTTGACTAAATTAAATAAATTCTCAATTGCAACAATTTCCCCACTGTAATATCCCCACCTCAACGTTCTTAACAACAGTAGAAAAAGAAGTTTCAAGGGACTGCCAAGTGAGAATGGATTTAAAGACTAATTCTACCTTCGAGCAAACATGAGACGTTAATTTCCCTAACTGTGCAGTTTTTCTGTTGCATTTTTTATTGGAGAAGAATTATAGGGCATTCGCATTTTAAAAAGGAAATAAATTATGCATTATAGGGTTTACCGGAACGCGTGTCGGCTAGAAAAAAAAAGTACCGGAACGCCATTCCATGGCGTTCCGACACCACTGAATACGTCCATCCCAAAAGAAATATTGGTACATTATGGATAATTATATTGGCTCACCCTCATAGTACACTATATTGACAAAAGTAATCGGACATCTAGAAGAGAAACACAACATAGCATTTATTAACATACATTAGTACGGTGTCAGTCCACCTTTGGCCTTAATGCATGCACTAACCCTTCGAAACATGCTTAGGCCTTAGTTTCAAACTTCTTATGCGGCGCTCTAATTCATCCCATAGGTGCTCTATGGGATTAATATCAGGGCTCTGTGTTGGCCAGTCCACACACGACACAGAATTATCGTCAAACCACGCCGTAACAGTCCTTGCTTTATGTCTCGGTGCATTATCCTGCTGGTACCAACAAGGCTCGGTTCCATAGTATTGCCACAGAGTTGGTAGGGCATAATTGTCCAGAATATCAAGGTAGGCGTGCTAGTTAACAGGTCCTTCCACTATAACCAATGGCCGGGACCATCTACGAAAACCACTCTCACACGAGTACACTGCCAGCTCCAAACTTGACCGTAGGAACAGTACAATGTGGTAAATAGCGTTCCCCCTGCTACCACCATACCCACACACGGCCATCAGACTGATGCATCGTGTATCTGTATTCATCAGTCCATAGGATCCGTCTCCATGGATCTACGGTCCACGATAAATGTTCTTCACACCATGCTAAACTGACGAGTAGCATTCCGAGTTGAGATGAAAGGCTTATGAGCAGCTGCACAACCACGGTAACACATGAAATGAAGTTCTCTGTGGGTGGTACGTGTACATACCGAGGTTCCAGCATTTTTTCTCACTTGTACACTGAGGTCTTGCTGTATCGACTCTTCTGAGGCTCCGACGTCCTCTATCACGGATTTTCTTTGGTCTGCCGGTACGTTTGGCTGCTTCAGGCACGCCATGTGTCTTCCAGTTATTCAGTGCATCCAAAACAGTTGACTTGGGTATGTTTAAACGCCTCTCGGTTTCTCTTATGGACAACCCGCTAATATAACACCCAACAATCTTTCCTTTCTCAAAGTCAGTTCTCTCCATTCGCGAAATTTTTACTCAACCTCACAATGCGATATGAACGCGGTCAGCAGCAGGCTTGTTTTTATACCGTTTGCAGCTGTACCGCGCATCTTAACAGCGCAGCGGATCCGTTCATTTGCTTTTGAAGGGGTGTCCGGTGACCTTTGTCAATATAGTGTATGCGGCAATACCCCCAAAGATTTCCAAGAAAAGACAAGAGATTTTTCTGCCTGAAGAATGGAAACATGAACCTAAAAACCATTACCATTCTTCGGGAGGGGGAATGGAATTTCTGTACTGCGAGGCCTTTAAGTTTACCACAGTATGCCAAAATAAAAGTAAAAGATATATTAACAGATATCAGTTCTTAAAATAATTTTCTGTCTCTCTTTTCCTTTCTTTTTGTGTCCATTTGGTCTCATTCATCAGATGAACCATTGATCACAAATTTGATTTTGATTTATATTGCGTAGATTAAATAGTTTCCTGCTATATGTACGAATATATAATATATGTGTGTAATGCGATTCTTTTACTTTTTGACAGGAACACTTTCGAAACGGGCAGCCTTCTACATTGCAAATGAAACAGGTAAGTAACCTAAAATATTTCAGTTGGCTAAAGTATCAAAATGATTTATTTATTGTTCTCCAGAAAGGACAAGACAGAACATTTCGAAATCGTGAAATCCCAAAGAATATTTTCACATGGAAAAAAGGCAAAAATAAACAACTGTTTGTGAAAATTGTAACACCATAAAGGAATGATGGTAATCACGTGAAACTTACAGGATATGAAGAGACATGCAAATGATTAGAAGTGCAAAGGAATTGCGCATGTCTGGGCCCGTCCTGGACAGTCGAGTGAGTGAGGGAATTAAAGAGAGGGCTGTTTAGGATACACACCAGTAATGCATCGCGGATAGAGAGTTGCAAAAGGATTTCCAGGATTCAATAATGCCTCGGCGACGACAAAGGGCACAAAATCACCATACGACAGAGTTCGAACGGGTACGAATGATTGGTCTGCGTGAAGGTGCATTTTCGTACCGGGACACTGCGGCTCGGACGGGACATAACGCCCCGACAGTGATGGGCGGATTGCGGCTGTGGACCGAGGAGAACCAGGCGCATCGACAATCCGGCAGTGGACCTAGAAATGGGACGACACCGCAGGATGACCGACACCTCATCCGCACGGCAGTGACGAACCGTTCCGCATCTTCGGAAGCGTTAGCACAGCAGTGGACCACTGCAATAGATGTGGCATTGTCAGCCTCTACAGTTCGACGCCGTCTGCTGCACAGAGTACTGGTTGCACGCATCCCTTTGCGGCGGATTCCTTTGACCATGGACGCCTCAAGCTGGAATGGGGTTTTCAATACACACAATGGCGTGCTGATTGGCAACATGTCGTGTTTTAGGACGAACCCCGATTCAATTTGGACTACCATGCATGACGGCCGCATACGCATTAGAAGGTATTGTAGTGAGCGCCTTCTTCCAGCATGTATTGTCGAGCGTCAAAGGGGACCGAACGCCAAGTGTGATGGTGTGGGGAGCCATTGGGTACCATTCGCGATCTTGGCTGCTACGACTTCAGGGCAATCTCAATAGCGACCGCTACATCAGGGAAGTTGCACAAATAGAAGTTGTACAAGTAGAAGCTGCTACGACTTCAGGGCAATCTCAATAGCGACCGCTACATCAGTATTGTGGTGAGCGCCTTCTTCCAGCATGCATTGCCGAGCGTCAAAAGGGGCCGATCGCCAAGTGTGATGGTGTGGGGAGCCATTGGGTACCATTCGCGATCTCGGCTGCTACGACTTCAGGGCAATCTCAATAGCGACCACTACATCAGGGAAGTTGTACAAGTAGAAGTCATACCCTTCCTTCAGAGCACTCCTGGCGCTCTATTCCAGCAAGACAATGCCCGGCCACGTGTTGCTAGGAATGTTCAAGCCCTCTTCGCAGCACAGCAGATATCGCTTCTTCCCTGGCCTGCACGTTCGCCATACATGTCACCTATTGAACATGTCTGGGATATGATCACTCGGCAACTGACCCATCAATGTCCTCCAGCGGTCAGTACCAATTATCTGTCTGCTCGCATACATGCCGCCTGGCAAGCAATTATCTAGGAAACCATCCAGCGCCTTTTTTATTCAATGCCACGCCGTCTAAAAGCTCTTATTGCAATTCACGGTGGCTTTACAAGACACTGATTTTTGCAGGTAAAAATTGTTGTATTGTTCTGAAAATTAAATCACTTATGTACAGTCATATCAGGAATGTGTGGTATAAATTTCATTCGAATCGCATGGTTCCTTCTTGGGTTGCAGTTTTCACAAACAGTAGTGTTGATTTGGATCAAAGTAAGGATGAGCGATAGAACACAAAAAAACTATCGATAAACTATCGATTGGTTTGCAAAACTCTCAACAGACTATCGACATTATTTTGTAACACTATCGACAGTTTCGATAGTTTTCACGTCAGTCTTTACAAAGCGCTAGCTATAACTTACAGTCTCATTGTCACAGTTCTTCATGTTTACTTTACTTTTTCAGCTTCTTTTTTCCTGTACAATTTTTTTAATTGTCGATTAATCGAGATGGCGACATTTTATAAAAGCAGGAAAAAAGTAGTGTGAGAGAATTTTGTGAGTAGGTCAGTGAAACACTGGTAAAATGTAAGCTATGATACAAGCAAATTTCATATTCGTGTAATATATCAAACTTATGGACCATATTAAATGGAAGCACAAAAACATGTACACTAGCAGCATTGCACCAGATGTTCAGGCACTGAACGATCTTCAGTTAAACAGTGAAGTACCGTTAGTGTCTGGGCAATTTAATGAAAATCATTTCAGTGCAAGAAAACCTACAATCTACGAAACTTTAACCCAACAATAAGCAATGACACCTACTGCATCAGGGTCTCAAAGAATAACTGATAATTTACTGTTTTTTATAGCAAAAGGTTCCTTTCTCCTGGATCAAGTATCTGGGGAAGGTTTTAAAACATTTATCAAGGAGCTCAATCGCAGGTACAAGGTGCCTTCCGCTAAACCATCACAACATTATTGGACAAAAAATATGCATTGGCAAAAGTTGGTTTGTCTAAGAGACTGGAGGAGTCCAAGTGATTATGTCTCACAACAGACATATGGACTGATTGAAATAACAGAAGTTACATTGGTGTTACTTCACATTTCATTATCAAATGTAATGCTAAAAGTATGGATTTGGCAGTAAAGCCTCTTAAAGTGCTACATACCTCAGATAACATTGAAAGTGCTCTTCGGGATGTTATTGAACTAGTGGAACATCACCAACGAGAAAGTTGCTTGCTGTGCCACTGATGGTGGCGGAAATATTGTGAAAGTAGCTCACCAGATGTTTTCACAGCACAGTTGAACAGACATTTACCCTGTGTGGCACATTTGCTAAATATGATTGCAGTAGACCCTCTTAACGCCATAGAAAGTATAAGAAATGTATTAGGAGAAATAAAAAAGACAGTTACATTTTTAAAGCATAGTGCAAGTGCCACAGAAAAGCTTCAAGTTGAGCAAATGAAGGATGGTGTCGCTGAGGGGAAAACACTAGAATTTATTCAAGAAGTTAGCACACCGGAATTCACGTGTTAGAGAGATTCATACAATTATGTGGCTACATAGCAACCGTTTTAACTGTTGTGGATGGTCAGCAATTTCACATTTACTAAGCTACTCAGGATTCTAATTGCTATTTCTTCGGGAGTTCTTTCGTAATCCAATCTCAAAATATTACACATCGCAACCAATTCTGTTGCACAGAAATTATCAGAAAAATAACGTAACTTTCTTTTGCAAGTTTCACTATCAGCTTCAAATTCAAAGCCAGAAAATTCTCCCAGCCGCTTTCTGTCCAAACGATCTCCCTCAACTTCAAAGACCAATTTATGTAATGCTTTAATAGATTTGGCAAGTGAAGCTTTTAAATTTGCCTTCATGCCAGGAACATCTTCAAGTTTTTGTATATCCATTGTGAATAGTACTCCCCTTCACATAGCAACGCCTGCCAAGCAGTTGCTGCAAGCATATTTTACCAACGAAAGAATAAAAGACCCGGCAGTTTCTTGCAACTTGGCCAGCGGGCTCAGCGGATCTGAACCAGTGGGACTTTTGGCTTTGGTGACATCTAAAGAACATCGTTTATCGTGATTACATAACAAACTTGGCTGACCACAAAGTAAGCATTACGTGCCGAATCCACAACATTTCCAGTGAAACAATTCCGTATGTGGTTGAACCTACTATTTTGCGATTTCAGCAGCATTGCAGAACTTCGAAGACAGCATATCAGACATGTTGTGTAACCACAAAATGTGCCTTCCGTACTGTAAGTTGTTTGTACTTCTTGTACTTTTCTCTACTGTAATAAGACGCCACTTAACCCCCTGGAGGCGAATTTTGAAATTAATTTTCGTTTTTCCGTCAAACAAAATTCCATCGCCTCAGGAGTCATATCAAATTTTAAGTTATTCCTAGCAATAGTTTCACTCTTGTAGCACCCTTGAAAATATGAAATTCTAATTGTGGACACCTGGCATTTTGTTTTGGAGTTTAACTACCACCATAAGCAGTCGTCTGTTCCTGATTTGGATCGCTGGTTCCAGGGTAGGAAAAGAGCCAACGATGTAAAAAGAATATACAAATTTAAATGTTATATCCGGGTAGTACGGGTACAGTTCAGAAAGTATTGAATAAAGTGACTCACGGTGTGCAATAACTTGGAGACACCGACTGGGAGGAGTTACAGCAGTAGACATACTTATAACCTGTGCAATCTTATATTTTCATCGAAACTAATATGTGATTTTTGCTATGTTCTTGTTGTGGTTATCGTGTAACGTCGTCCATGCTGTTCTTTTCAGCCTGCGTGGTGGATAATACTGTGTACTACAATGGAGACCCTATTCCTACTGATGACCCGTGCGAGGCCTGCAAGTGCCGACCGCCAGGGTTTGCGTGCGTTTTGAAGGACTGTGAAGTGAAGCCAGGATGCAGGGCAGTGAGAAGAGCAGGTCATTGTTGCCCTGATTACATTTGCGGTAAGTAATGATATCACCGTGCTACTGGTCTCTTTCTTTTGGGAGCGTTAAGGATTTTCTGTTTGTTTGTTCTGTTTCTGAGTTTTAGGACCACCACCAGCATACCTCAGGTCTATCAGCAGTCGCCCATTCTCAAATTCAGGGCAATGGTTGCAGTGAATGGAGAGACTCAGCACCGTATGACATGCACACTACCCATGCCTCATCCGGGCTACTTCGACGAACAGTCAGCAGCCAGCGCTTACCGCACTGCGCCATTAGGGCTGCTCGGTGTTTAAGGACCACGGTGAGCAACTCTTAGGATAATTAATAGTCGCCCGAATTTAGGGCCACTGGTTGCAGAGGGTGGACAGAGTCAGCGCCATCGGTCAAACACACCTCCCATGCCTCATCCGAGCTACTTGGACGAACAGCCAGACGCCAGCGCTTACGCCACTGCGCCATCGGGGCGGCTCGGGATTTAAGGACCACCGTGAGCAACTCTTCGGGTAATTGACAGTTGCCCGACCACAACTTACGACGGCTGGTTGCAGAGAGGGGAACAGAGCCAGCGTCATCGGACAAACACACTACCCATGCCTCATCCGGGCTACTTGGACGAACAGTCAGTAGCCAGCGCTTATCCCACTGCGCCGTTAGGGCGGCTTGGAGTTTGTTTAAAGGCCACGGTGAGCAAAACTTAGGGTAATTAATAGTCGCCCGAATTTAGGTCCACTGGTTGCAGAGAGGGGACAGAGCCAGCACCATCGGACAGACACACCTCGCATGTCTCATCCGGGCTACTTGGACGAACAGTCAGAAGCCAGCGCTAATCCCACTGCGACATCGGGGTGGCTCGGGATTTAAGGACCACCGTGAGCAACTCTTAGGGTAATTGACAGTTGCCCGACCACAACTTACGACGGCTGGTTGCAGAGAGGGGACAGAGCCAACGTCATCGGACAAACACACTACCCATGCCTCATCCGGGCTACTTGGACGAACAGTCAGTAGCCAGTGCTTATCCCACTGCGCCATTAGGGCGGCTCGGGGTTTAAGGACCACGGTGAGCAACACTTAGGGTAATTAATAGTCGCCCGACTTTATGTCCACTGGTTCCAAAGAGGGGACAGAGCCAGCGCCATCGGACAAACACACCTCCAGTGATTCATCCGGGCTACTTGGACGAACAGTCAGAAGCCAGCGCTAATTCCACTGCGCCATCGGGGCGGCTCGGAATTTAAGGACCACCGTGAGCACCTCTTAGGGTAATTAACAGTCGCCCGACCACAACTTACGACCTCTGGTTGCAGAGAGGGGACAGAGCCAGCGAAATTGGACAAACACACTACCCATGCCTCAACCGGGACTCGAACCCTGACTCTGGTTGAAAGACTAGCCAGAAACATACGCATCTGACCACTCTGCGAAGAAAATTATTTCCTGAAATATAAAAAAAAATTAAATATAAAAATGTGTTCTTCAAAATATACAAAACTGAGTCAAAACTAATGAAATTTTCAGACCTTTTAGAGAAAAACTCCTAAAAATTTTGGATACTGAAAAAAATTCAAGAGAAGCCCTTCGATGCCCGATATTAAAATCGTAAAAATACTAAAAGCTAAGGTCAATTAAAACCTTTAATCACAAACTTAGCATTGTTAAAAATATAGTTTACACTAAAACACGTGAGATCTTTCGAGCCGACTGGGCTTATCCTCAGACTCGATTACAATGGGAAAAAAAGCTCCGGGTTACATTGTCGTATATATAGCGATAATAAGTGGCGTCATAATAGCGAGCTGCATGAGTTCATGCTGTTACACAAATTACAGATACCAAAGGTATAGCACATTATTTCATTACAAAGTATAACGGCAAAAAATAACATTTTTTATATAAATAACTGAGCAGCACAAATATTACACCTCATTGTGAACAGTACTTAAATAGTTATTCATGTTCATCAGTTTCAGTTCTTTTTAGTACTTGTTTCCAAGGCTGTGGAATAATAACCGGTACTTCGTCATTACAGCAGCAGTTCGCAAAGCTGTAGATAAATACGCTTTCCATAAATAATATCTCAAATTTTGTACGAGGAGAGGCTAATCATTCCAGATAGGGTGGTAATATCCCAGGTTGGAGAAAACTACTGCTTTATCACGGCTCTCCAACCTGGGATCTTACCGCCCTATCTGAAGACGTGATAAAGCAGTAGATCTCTCCAACCTGGGATCTTACCGCCCTATCTGAAGACGTGATAAAGCAGTAGATCTCTCCAACCTGGGATCTTACCACCCTATCTGAAGACGTGATAAAAAAACGTGATAAAGCAGTAGATCTCTCCAACCTGGGATCTTACCACCCTATCTGAAGACGTGATAAAGAAACGTGATAAAGCAGTAGATCTCTCCAACCTGGAATCTTACCACCCTATCTGAAGACGTGATAAAGAAACGTGATAAAGCAGTAGATCTCTCCAACCTGGGATCTTACCACCCTATCTGAAGACGTGATAAAGAAACGTGATAAAGCAGTAGATCTCTCCAACCTGGGATCTTACCACCCTATCTGGAATGATTCCTACATATTAGCATCTTCGCGTACAAAATTTGAGATATTACATTTATGAAAATGTATGTATCTACAGCTTTGCGAACTCCTGCTATAATGATGAAGTATCGGTTATTATTTCACAGCCTTGGAAGCAATTACTAAAAAGAATTGAACCTGACGAACGTGAATAACTATTAGGGGTATGCAAACGTTTCCGCCGTTTTGAGGAGAAAGGAGACAGGAACATTCAGGAAATCAGTACACATTTATTCAACGAAATACTGGCCGTTAGCATCAATGACCTTTTGCCATTTTTCAGGCAACAAATGAATGCCCCTGTGATAGAAGGACTCGAGTTTTGAGCTGACGAACGCAGTAACGAAATTTTCCACCTCTGGAACTGTGGTGAACCTCTGTCGGGCTAGAGCATGTTGCATAGAGCGAAACAGATAAAAGCCTGAGGGTGTAATGTTCCGGGGAGTAAGCCGGATGCGGTAAAACCTCCCAGTGTAACTGTTCAAGGGTTGATTTCGTGGTGGCACCGACATGTGGTCTAACATTATCGTGTAACAGGAGGACTGGGTGGCGTCCTTTACCTGTCCATGGGCGTTCTTGCTCGATTTGCGGCGTTCAGTTTCATCAACTGATTGCTATATCGTTGTGCAGTGATTGTTTCGCCCGGTTCCAACAATTAGAAGTACAACACTCCATGCGTGTCCCACCACACACACAACAGCATTTTTTTCCCGCGGATATCCTGTTATGCAGTGGATGTTGATGGATGGTCTGGGTTGACCCAGGATCTCTTGCGTACGGGGTTGTCACAATAAACCAATTTTTCATTCCCGGTGACAACCTTCGAAAAGAAATTCTTCCTTTGAAACCTCTTCAGAAACGACATGCAGATGCTCAATCGTTGACCAATATTACGCTCCGTTAAAGTACGCGGAACCCACTTATCAATCTTCTGGATCTTTGCCAATTGGCCTGTAGACGCCGTACCATCGTCGAGTGAACCACTTTCAAACGTTTCGCCAGTTGCATGGTCGATTGTGTGGCATCCTCTTGCAACACCGATTCCAGCTCCTCGTCTGCGAGTACCTGTGGTCTACCTGCACGTGGCTTGTCTTCCAAGCTTAGATCACCTTTCTTAAACCTAACAAACCATTCTCGACACGTCCGCACACCCATAACCATTTCACCATACGCCTGACATTATTGAACCGTATGCTTCACTCGCACTTTTCCCTAAATTTAACATGAATAGCAAACAGTGCCTCAAACGAACTTTATCGACCGCCATGCTTGGCTTCATTTACTAACTGACAGCACGGGTCGTCGGCCGGTTAGAACTCCTCAACGCGTGCTAGCGGGTTGGCGAGAACTTTTGGATACCCTAATATTCAAGTATTGTTCATAATGAGGTATTTAAATGAAGTGTAATTGTTGTGTCCCTCAGTTATTTATATAAAAAAAGGCTATTTTTGCCGTTGTACTTTGTAATGAAATAATGTGCTATACCTTTCGTACCTGTAATTTATGTAACAACATGAACTCATGCAGCTCGCTATTATGACGTCACTTATTATCGCTATATATACGACAATGTAACCCGGAGCTTTTTTCCATTGTAATCGCGTCTGAGGATGAGCCCAGTTGGCTCGAAAGATCTCACGTGTTTTAGTGTAAATTATATTTTTAACTACGCTATGTTTGTAATTAAAGGTTTTAACTGATCTCAGCTTTGAGTTTTTTTTTTACAACTTTTTAATATCGTGCATCGACGGGCTTCTTCTGAATCTTCTTCAGTATTTACATTTGCACGAAGCTTAGACGACTTGATGATGTCCTAAAACACTTTTTGGTTACTTAATTTCCAGAGTTCGGCCCATTCCTTTTTATTTCTTTATTTTTTTTTGTTGTTGCTTTTTATTTGAGGATTTAACGACCACCGTGAGCAACTCAATAAGCTATAAGCAATCCGTCCTAAATTTGGGGCCACTGCTTCCAGGGAAGGAAGAGAGCCATGCCTCCGTCGGGATTCGAACCCAGACCCATTTCGGACGAATGGTTAGAAGCTAACGCCTTGTACCCGTCCAGTCACGTACCGGGGCGGCGGCACATGCGAAGTGGTCTGTTGTAGCCCATGGATTCATTGTTGCAAGATCAGAATGTTGGAATTCTTTACCCGTGTTACATTTTTCTTAAAAGATACATCAAACTACTGATTACCAAATATGTAATAGCTGCTCCGTGGGCCGAGGCGCTGGCTATTGACCATTCGCACGAGATGAACCCTGGTTTGAGAGTGGTACAGTGTGTGTGTGTGTGTGTGTGTGTGTGTGTGTGTGTGTGAGGCGCTGGCTCTGGTCCTTCCTTGGAACCAGTACCCCAAATTAGGAACTGAAGACTTCTTATAGGCCCCAGGGCTACTTGTAGAGGTAGCCACCCACCTCCCTTCAACAACAACAAAAAAAGTGGTCGGGTGGAGCAGGAGTAGCAGACAGGTGCAACACCACCGTAGGGCTAGGGCCTACAGCCCCTCAAACTTTCCTTTCAACCCATCGCTTGCCTTCCCCCCTTTCCCCCCTAGAAAAGAAAGTTCAAAAATTTAGCGCACACGCCGGAATCAGCAAATTTAGCTTTCAACGAACTTCGGCAAATATGGTTTTTTTTAAATAAATAACCTCATGGAGGCCAAAATTTAAAAAAATAAAGAAAAAACGTGCTAAATCTTTAAAATTAAAGTACTATAATAAAGCTATGGGGGAATGATATCGCATAGATTTTTCTGTCTTCAGATCGAGTTAAATCTGTATAAATCCCAAATTTTGGGTGAAATTTCTACGAAACAGTATACGTTTTCCCTTCATATACACCGATGAGCTATTGCATTATGACCATTCCCAGCCTAAAGAAATAAGCGCGCCTGGAGACTGAACGGTGGAGCAGGTGAAGTTCACAGAGCAGTATACACAATATTGACAAAAGTCACCGTACACCTAGAAGAGAAACACAACATAGCATTTATTGACATACATTAGTACGGTGTCAGTCCACCTTTGTTGGCCTTAATGCATGCACTGACCCTTCGAGACATGCTTTCGATAAGGTTTTGGAACACAGCGATAGGTATGCGTTTTAATTCAGTACATAATGTTGCCGCTAACTGTTGCTTAGTAGTAGGCTTTGGTTCGAAACTTCTTATGCGGCGCTTTAATTCATCCTATAGGTGCTCTATGGGATTAAGATCAGGGCTCTGTGCTGGCCAGTCCACACACGATACGGAATTATCGTCAAACCATGCCGTAACAGTCCTTGCTTTATGGCTCGGTACATTATCTTGCTGGTACCAACAAGGCTCGGTGTATTATCTTGCTGGTACCAACAAGGCTCGGTTCCATAGTATTGCCACAGACTTGATAGGACATAATTGTCCAGAATTCCAAGGTAGACGAGCTGGTTAGCAGGTTTGCCCACGATAACCAATGGGCTGGGACCATCTACGAAAACCACTTCCACACGAGTACACTTCCAGCTCCAAACTTGACCGTAGGAACAATACACTGGTAAATAGCGTTCCTCTGGCTGCCGCCATACCCACACACAGCCATCAGATTGATGGATCGTGTATCTGGATTCATCAGTCCATAGAACCCGTTTCCATTAGTCCATAGAAAAAAAGGAAGCTATAGCACCAGTGGCGGAGAACAGATCAAGATCACATAAGTGGAGTTCATTTGCTTCACTGAATCAAATGAACTCCACTTATGTGACCTTGATAATTTGCTTCACGGAAGCAAAGGAACTAGATGCCTTTATGAAAGGCATCTAGATATGTAGCAAAGACTCAAGCTCGTGTTACTGTGTGGGTCCGTCGCTCTGGGCTTTCAGATTACCTTGTCGCTCTTGGCACGCAATTTTAACCAAAATAGAAGAAAGAGGCCCCTCTTAGGTGGCATGACAAGGGAGCGGCAGAAATAATTTTCCTAATATAAATGTTCCGTTATACCTAATTCCGTATACACTATGTGGAAGAAAGCCTGCGGACAGCAATGCCTTTTATACAATACTGCATTTATGGCAAAATCAATAAGGGGTAGGCCCACCTTTGGCCCACAATTACATAAATCACATTGTGTACTCTCCTAGGCACACTTTCAATGAGATTCTGGTAAGTACTCGCAGGCATATTGTTTCATTCATCCCGCAAAGAAATGGCCAGTTCGGACACAGAAGTTGGATGTGTCGTTCTAGCCCCAATCCGACGTTCAAGTTCATCCAAAAGAGACTCCATAGGATTGAGATCGGGGCTTTGAGCTGGCCACTCCAAATTCTGTACGCCTATATCCTCAAACCATGTCGAAATGGAGCATGATTTACGGCACGGCGTATTGTCTTTCTGAAACAAGAATGGCCCGTCTCCGCAAAACTGTAAAGTGTAGGGAGTGCGGCGTTGTCCAGAATGTCCCAGTATTTCGTGGGGTTTATGTTTCCATCCACAACCACAAACGGTCCGAGTAAATACCGCGAGAAACATCCCCATACCATGACACTGCCACCACCAAATTTAACAGTTATGATGACACATTCCGGGAGATACTGTTCACTTGGCATACACTACACCCAGCAGCGACCATCGGATTTGAAAACCGTGTAGCGTGATTCGTCACTCCATAACACTCGTTTCCGCTGGTCTTGGATCCATGTACGACGTGCATTGCACCAAATAAGTCGCTTACTCGCATTCTTACGAGTTATTAACGACTTGTACGCAGCAGCTCAGTCATGGAAATTTAACTTGTGCAGTTCCTTACGAACTGCCATAGTGCACATGCTCACCCTTGTTGAATCCTGAAATTCATTGGTGATCATTTGTGCAGAAGAATGACGCTACCCATGAACTACACGTTCAGAGTTCTCTTGTACCTTTCCATCATTCTGCTTGGCCTTCCTAAACGTTTCTTGGCAGTCGTAAGTCCTTCACGTGTCCACTTACTAATGTCTCCCAATTAGACGATATACGACGTCAGATTAGATCATATGTAGAGGATTTTAGGAAGGGAGCGTCTGACCCCAGGTCTTAAACAACCCTTAGAAATAGGAAGCTAGGAGATTCGGGCTATAATGTCAGATAGGAAAGACACACGGAAGCAAGGTAGAAATGGGTAGGAAGACGCCCTTATTTAGTACCAGGGGGACCAGTACTCGGGGCCCGACGGCTTAACGTGCCCGTCCGACGCACTGCGGCTATTTAGTGGTTCGAGCGCTCGTACCTGCTGGGATCGAACCTGAGGTCTCTCCGTAGCAGTCACAAACCTTGACCACTAGGCCAGTATGACGTCTGAGCTTACCCACAGTTTTAAAGGAAATCTGGCACACGTGATCTAGTGGAATGTTCCATTTTTGTTACGAAACAGGATGTCCGGAGACTTCTACCCCCATAGGTTATACAGAAATGTTCTGACATACCCAATTCTGTATATTTACACTCAATGGACAAAACATTAGAGATACCTACCTAACAATGTGTTGGTCCTTCTTTAGCGCCAATAAAAGCCTGTACACGCCAAGGAATCGACTTCATCAGATTCCGGATGGTTTCCAGAGGTAATGTCAGTCATGCCTGTTGCAGCGTCGGTCCAGGATCCATGGATCTGATGTTCCGCTCCACGGCATCCTAGATAGCTTCAACAGGGTTGAAATCCGGGAACCTTGTGGGCCACTGGATGGTTCCAAACTAAGATGAGTATTCCTCGAGCCATTCCTGGGTGGTTGCGGCACGGTAGGGCGGCGCTTTGCCCTGCTGAAACAGACCATCGACAGCAGGATGCGCGAAGGCCATGAAAGCGTGTAGGTGATCAGGCAGAACATGTTGGTAGCGCGCAGCGGCTAAAAACCACTCCAGATACACTAAGGGACCTAATGTGCCCCATGAGAAGGATCTCCAAACCATCACAGAGCCATCACCGCCTTGAACAGAGACGACCTGGCACGACTGGGCCTTGGCCTCATGCTGTCGACGCCACACCCGCACCCTCCCGTCAGCTCTGTACAGCTATAAACGGGGGTCATCTGTTCAAGACTACAAGGCGCGGCGCCGCTCTGCAGAGTTCCTAACACCAGAGGTGTAATTTACGATAACTAGGTGTCAACCGGAACACACCAGTAGGGATCGGCTCTGTAGCCCCGGCTACGCAGCGTGGACCGTTTCGTTCGGCGGGTGACGCTGCTTGGGACTTCCACATTTAACCTGAATGTGATTTGCGCCGCCGTTGCAAAGAGTTCGGTCTGAATGAGCCTGGGTAGTGTACAGCGATCCCGGTCATCAATGGCGTGTGGTCGGCCACAGCTTGTGCTCTGGGTGCCAGTATGGCCGTCGATGGTATACTCATGGTATACCCTTGGTACGGTTATCCTCGAGAACCCTGGGGTTCTTACCACTTGAGCTATAGAATGACCCATCTGTCTTTCACAGATAATGCGTCCACGATCAAAGTCCCTCAGATCACCACGTTTACCCATGTTCGTCGATTGCGATACACTTTGGGGAATGGTATGGTATTTGAAGAAGTTTTAGGGAAGGAGTGTCTGACCCCAGATCTAAAACTGCCCTTAGAAATAGGAAGCTAGGAGATCTGAGAAAGTGAACTCAATAGGAAAAACAAACAGAAAAATGTAGTGAAAGGAGAGGGTGATCCGTGATACCAGTCCGTGAGGAAGTGGGGTAAAGGAAACGAAGCACCGCACAACATCACAGAGAACCACAACACCACCCGGCCGCCGACGCACCAGGGAGTGACTTAAACTCAACGTTACCAAATTCAAATGTCCGAGCAGAATCCATTTTCACCATCTCGATGCCAATCTGAAAAAGAAGGGGTGGTGGTCTGTCTAACACCCACCAGTGTACACATACTGTACTTACTCTCTCTGTCAAGGGGGTCAACGATCACCGCCTTAGTTCTGGGATACCAAAGGAATTCGCTGGGATTGTGATCAACCGGGCCCCTAACAAGTCCATTAGGGTGGGTTTCCGCTTTCTCGAATAACTTTTTAGCGAGTCTGGTGGAAAACCCATGTATCTTCTCGATTCCAAGTCTGTTCCTCAGGTTCCGAAGTGGAGTCCAAGGGGGAGCCCTAGTGATCATTCGAAGTGCTCGGCTCTGCACCCTCTCGATTCTCTCTCGCTGTTTCCTACTAATACTGATCCAGATGGAGGAGGCGTAGGTAAGCATCGACCTGACGACCGTCTTGTACAGCAGTACTTTGTGCTGTGTTGTAAGGAAGCTTCTCCTGCGGAGTAGTGGAGCTAGTTGCCCAAGGCATTGCCTAGCTTTATTCGTGCGGTAGTTGGTGTTCGCCACCCACGAAAGTCGACAATCTAGTTGGAGCCCTAGGTACTTAGTGGAGGTAGCCCAGGGGATTGTCTCTTGAAACATAACGAGTTTCGGTACTCCTTGGAAATCCCTACTGTCTTCCTATTTATTGCATGAGTTCGGTATGGGTCTGTTCCACTGTGTGCGGGGGATGCCCAAGTCAACTGCCCATCACCCCTATCTATGACTGATTTCAAGCGCCTCTTGGAGGTCATTTGCAAGGTAAATGAAAATAATAACAATTATTATTATTATTATAACTCACAGAAATAATTGGTTTCACATGATCTATAAGACACACCAAAATTTCGCTCTAATTGAAATAGCCTCTTCACAACGTAGCTTCAAAAAAATTTTCAAATTCTGACTTTCAGAGCCACTAGCGGGAAATTTGCAAAGTATGTTAAAATTTTAAATACATGAATTTTTTCTGAATAATTATACTAAACATTTTAATGTAATAATTTTTTAATGTAATGGGCCACGAAATTAATGTTTAAATCCCTCAAAAAATCAAAACAGTTAGTTATGCATGGAACTTTTAAAAAAATAAGCAAAGCAATCACATTAGAACGTTTTAAAAAATAAGCTGTTTGCCTATTATCGTTTTTTTAAATATAAAGTAACAGATTTTAAATATGAAGGGTAAAAACCAAATAAGTCTGTGGATTGCATTAGTCATCAGTACACCTCATTTTTTTTATGAAAAACAAAAAAAGGGAAGAGGTAACTGTTTTGTAATTTTCCAGCTTCCAAGAATGACAGGTTGAAAGAGGAAATTCGCGTAACAGAACAATCTTCTTGATCTCTTTAGATTCTCTAACTTGAAAACAATTCTTTCCTCAAAGGGCTGTCCCCCTTATGCTGTGTCTGTGAGGCGTTTACTCGTCCGCTTTCAGGTCAAGGGTGTGGACAAACCTCTGAGTTAAGTCACTGAGGGATGACCCACCTGAGCACGGACTTGGAAAACCAGTGTCACCACATTTGTTTACACAAGCGTCTTCATTATCTTGTTTGAGCATTCACTTTCCTTCACGCCCGAAATGTTACTTTCAACTGATTCCGCGTAGTCAAATCAGCCGTTACAGAGATTCAGGCGAAATTGCGCTTCCTAAAATGTAAGCAGAAATTTTGAAATAGGGAAAGCAAGAAATAATTTAAATCATTATCTCTATCAAGTGTGCACAGGTCACCTTCTGGGTACCTTCTTGGAGTTTTCTGAAGGGCAGGGATTTCATTGTTCTCGATCGCTGTTTTACTCAAAGCCACGTGACACTTATAGACGTGCTTCTAAAAAATATGTGTGAGGAAAGCTCGGCGTGAAGTATCATAATAGCAAATATAACTAAGAAATAACAAGATCCGCAAGAGCTTAAGTGGTCGAGTGATAGCTGTTTTGACAACATGAATGAGAGATTAAAGTACTGGCAAATAAGCTGGTGTTCAGATTTCTTCGATGTTGGCATGCTCGAACAGGATCCGATTCGGTTTCCACGAAGGGCGTTGTTAGATCCTCTTACCCCACCCAATTATCCTGCAGTAATCCCCAAATAAGTGTTTCCGTTAAGTTAAGAAGAATAAATTCCAAAACATTTACTAAGCTCGGATTATTATTATTATTATTATTGTTTCTCTTGTCGTCAAATATCTCGGCCGAAGCCGGTGAGCAAAAGGCGGAGGTATTCAATATTTATCCCAAGCCTAGAAATTTAGGAATTTTCTAGTGATATGGCAGGTTTGTGGAATAACTGCCTTTCGGATTGGGTGAAGCAGTTTCTGTGGCATTCCTAATTCCTCGAGATTTTTCATAAAGTTATTTGATACCACTACGGTTGCCAAACTGACAGCTAGTATGATCTGGGTTATGCTTTGTTTCCAGCTCCTTTGGATTTCCATTCTCAGGTTCTCATATTTCCAGATTTTCTCGTATACTATTCTTTGGAAGTTTTCCGTAAGTGGAACCGCTACATCTATCCCTTGCGTCTTCTTCAGTTTTTTTATCTACAATCACAATATCACGTCGATTGTGGTCAATGGTCTTGTCTGTGATAATAGGTTTGTCCCAGTACATGATGTAATTCTGATTTTCAAGAATTGGTTCTGGTTGGTACTTGTAATAAGATGGAATATAGACTTGGACTTGCATAAGGCCATATTTAACGCCAAGTTCTTGATGTAGGATCTTGGCTAACTGGGCGTGTTTGTTAAGGTATTGTGTTGAAGCAAGAAGAGAGCAGCCAGCTAAAATGTGTTCTATGGTTTCATTGGCTTTTCCACACGTTCTACAGGTGTCATCATCTGCAACTTTCATTAAGTGTTTCTTGTAGTTCTGGGCTGGGATAACACGGTCTAAAATCCCAATGAAGAATATCTCTGTTTATTATTATTATTATTATTATTTTAAATCAATGATCAATAATTAAAAACATCAAGAAAGAAATAAGACGAAAAAAGTCACTGGCAAATTTGCATTTGACCACTAAATGCTACCAAAGGACGCGTAAGGAACTTCCTCTTGCATAAGGACGCGTCCGACGGATGGTCAGGTGTGTAATGCGGTTCGTATATTTTTTTACTTTTTAGCCATAAGTTCTTTTCAAGAGTTGGCAACATTGTATGTGCCTGGTGAACGTGGAGATCAAGAGAACGCTCGGATATTTTGTCTCGTTCGTACGCTGAATTTGGTTTGGATCTCTCTCTCTCTCTCTCTCTCTCTCTCTCTCTCTCTCTCTCTCTCTCTCTCTCTCTCTCTCCTCCCTCTCTCTTTCTCTCTCTCTCTCTCTCTCTCTCTCTCTCTCTCTCTCCCTCTCTCTCTCTCTCTCTCTCTCTCTCTCTCTCTCTCTCTCTCTCTCTCTCTCTCTCTCTCTCTCTCTCTCTCTCTCTCCTCCCTCTCTCTTTCTCTTTCTTTCCCACTCTCTCTACTACCCTGAACCTCCTTAATTTTCTTAGTCTAGTGTCGCACTCGGTTTCCACTGACAGAAATATCCCGCTCACACGATGCACAGTTTTCAATCTTGCTTCCAGAAGTAATAACTTTTTTATAGATTATAACGTTTTAGTTAGATTCAACCGTTTTACTAAGGTTTACGTATGCTTAAGGTGGATCCACCTAAAAACTTTTCCCTGTGTTTCCAATCGTAAAAACTTCTGTAGACATTTTCTTCGCAATTAATGCATTTCCAAGGATGAAAATTTGCACATCGATAAAAATAGCTTTAGGTTATAGCATAGTATACTAAATATTTGCAAAGCTTGCCCATAATTATACTAAAAATCAATAATTTTTCCTTGGGTAGTGTTTGAAATCCGCTGATAGATGGCGCCACCTTTACAGATAGTTTATTAGTTGTAAACATGTCGCATTTTCTTTCAATAATTTTATTAATTTTCCGAATGGAATCAATACTTGAGTCTAACCATACGATAGATTAAATTTTCAGCGACTTAGATTAAATTTTCTGACAGTAATTTAGCTGAAAATGTCGCAGATAGAGCTTGCTGGTTTATTTCGAAATTAAAAATCACCAGTATCTACAGTTCTGTTAACATTTTCAGCTAAATTATTGTCAGAAAATTTAATCTAAGTGGGTCAAATCATTCTAAACACTCCAGACTCATGTGTTGATTGCATTCCGAAAATTAATAAAATTACTGAAAAAAAATGCTACATAATTACAATTAGTAAGCGATCTGTAAATGTGATGCCATCCATTAGCTGATCTGAAATACTACCCACGGAAATTTATTGATTTTTAATATAATCATTGTTAAGTTTTAACAAATATTAAGTACACTAGGCTACAATTTATAGTTATCCTTATCAGTGTGCAAATTTTCATCCTTGGAAATAAATTAATTGCGAAGAAAATGTTTACAGAAGTTCTTACCATTGGAAACACAGGGCAGAGTTTTTAGGAATATCCCCTTAAATGTTTAGTTGCTTAACTACGGTGTCTCTGCAATAATTCTCACTGAACTTTGTGACTTCAAATATATAGCTCTTCACCGTAGAAATCATTAACGGTCAAGGTAATGATTCAGGGAAACAACTTACGTTTGCCCATTCTTTATTCATCTGCACTCCAAAACAGGATGATCAACTTTAGCCAAGAGTTGAGCTTACTGCTTCAATTCATATAACAATCACAATACACTCTCCACACATATGGTTCGTGATAACTCTGCGTAACATACGTTTAATAGATCTGCGTAATGCTCAATATTCCTGACCTGGACCCACACAGGAAATTGTGCTCACGGGAGGCAGACTTCAAGGTTGTGAATGGGTTGAAGATGGAAAATCTTGAACGTTTAACTGCTAGGGAAAACAATATGTTTCCATTAGCGTAATGGTGCTTTCGGAATAACATATTAATTCAAATGCTTTCAAACAACTTTTTTAATTGTAAGTTTTTTGTTAGTCTGATAATATTTTTATTCCTTGAAAAAGCTCTTGTGCTCCTACAGACGTCACTTGTTGAAGTATACGCAGGTGGTAGAACCATTATGTAGTTTAGACACAAAACATAATTCCACTTTGAACAACTGGGAAAGACCTCGTAGACTGAATCACATTATCGACATCGTAGATAATTAGAAGATGACACTTAGTTGGCAAACTATCACATGCCATCTCTCTTCTCTCTCACATAGTCCTGGGTGATTTTATCTCTCGTGTTTACCTTTGACCTGGTGCCAAAAGAGTAGACATGACGTTCAGAAAAGGAGAGATAAGTAATAAAATAATTTAAATAAGAACATACAACCAAAAGTGAAAGTCGAATTAGAGTATACGTCACAGCCTCTTTTGTTGAATCGATGTGATTATTGTATTGATCCCAGCGAAATATACCGATGAGCCATTAAATTATGACCACTCCTAACCCAGAGAAATGAGCGCGCCTGGAGACCGAACGGTGGCGCAGATGAAGTTCACGGAGCAGTATATATACAACTCGAAGACCGGTTTTCGGTTAGTTTTGGTACGTTATACAACTCGAAGACCGGCTTTCGGTTAATTTTGGACCGGCTTTCGGTTAATTTTGGACCGGCTTTCGGTTAATTTTAGCCGTCGGACCCCGGGTACTGTCCCCCGGTAATAAATAAGGTCGTCTTCCTCCCCCTTTCTACCTCGCTTCCGTGTCACTTTCCTATCGGGCACTCTAGCCCAAATCTCCTAGCTTCCTCTTTCCAAGGGTTGTTTAAGACCTGGGGTCAGACACTCCTTCCTAAAAACCCTCTACATATGATCTGATATGATCATTGCATGATCTGATCTGCTTTCGGTTAGTAGAGTGTTCGGAGTCAGAATGGGAAAAGCTGCCGATTTATCGGAGTTTGATAAAGGACAAATTGTGATGACACGGTGCCTCGTAACTACGATCTCGGAAACGGCGCGTCTTGTGGATTGCTCACGTGCCGCTGTTGTGAGTACGTATCAAAAGTGGTGCACAGATGACCAAACGACTAACCGCCGTCCAGCCGTGTGTCGTCCGCTGCTCATTGATGCCAGAGCAGAACGGATACTGTAGCACATTTTTCACAGCGATCGCAGGGCCACAGTGCGCAAATCACCCGCAGTTACAACAGTGGTGATCAGGGAAATGCATCAGAGCACACCATTCATCGCAGCTTTCTGCGCATCGGCCTGCGTAGTAGAAGACCCAGCTGGGTCCCCATGCTCACTGCAAGTCATCGCAAACAACGCGTGAAATAAGCCCAAGGTCATCGAGATTGGATCGTGGATGATTGGAAGAAAGTGTCCTGGTCTGACGAATGAAAATTCCTGGTGCATCATGTAGACGGCCAAGCGCGGATACGCCGATTACCAACGTAGGCTATAGCACCTGAGTGCACTGTTGGGCGGAAACAGGCACGCGGCGGCGGTGTTATGCGGTGGGCGATGTTTTCTTGGGACACTTAAGGCCCCATTATCCCAATAGCACAATCTCTGACAGCTGTCAGGTATCTGAACATCGTTGCGGTCCAATTTCACCCATTCATGGCAACTGTGTTCCCTGTTGGTGACGGCCATCACCAACAGAATAATGCGCCATGCCACACTGCCAGAATCGTCAAGGAGTGGTTCGAGGAACATGGTGGTGACTTTCTGTTAATTCCCTGGCCTCCAAATTCACCTGACATGAACCCAATCGAACATTTGTGGTTCGACTTGGAAAAGCGGGTTCGCGCTAAATCACCACCACCCCGAAATGTACGAGAACTGGAGGACCTGCTGTTTACATCATGGTATCAGATAGCCCAGGGTACATATCGCCACCTCATCGAATCTGTACCTCGCCGAGTGGCCGCTGTCTTTCGGGCTAAAGGGGGTCCTACAGATTATTTGGTAGATGGTCATAATGTATTGGCTCATCGTTGTATATTGTTCTGTGCGATCTTACAATCATCATGTATACATTCGGAAATGATCCTGGTATAACTTTTATAAATTACTGGTAAATAAATATTTTCATTCTTTAGTGTAAAACATTAAATCAACCATAGACCAAATACATGTTCTACGTCAATTATTGAAAAAATGCTGGGACGTTCATTGCATATTTGTAGATTCCAAAAACGCTTATGACAGTGTTTCTAGAAAAGCAATTTGAAAGAAAATGAGAGAAGTAGGAATTAAGAAGTAAAAATTAATAAAACTAACAAAAATTTGCATCGAGGATTCAAAATGCATAACTAGAATAAATGGACTTGTGATGTATACCTCTATTTAACCTTCCTTTTACGTTTGTGTTTTCTAATGCAAATTTCTTGGTTAAAAATTTTCTAACTGAACGGCACATTACTTTCCCGAACATCTTTTACATTTTGGAAAAGTTGACAGGAGTCAGAGCAACATAAAATGATGAATGTCATTGAATGTCTACATATGATGTAGGATATAGAGAGCGTAGTGGCGATTTACAGTGTGGAGATGTACAGAGATTGCGATGAGTTGAGATTGCGAAAGAGATTAAAGCCTGTTTCTTTTTTATGTGATCGACGAATTCGTATTGCAGTCATACGGTTGAGATCTGTATTGACATTAGCGAGATATATTGTATTAGTGGATAATATTGATGCAACTTCCCCGAGTGGAACAATAAATGAAGACATTTTCGTTATCCGTAAGTCTTGTTGCTGATTCTTTCCATCTGGACGATAGTATCATTTAGATATTCAAGAAGTGTGAATATATGTTCTAAGAGATTCCCTGCGAACATTAATTAACTACTTAATTAATAACATAAACAACTGCTAATCAAAATTAAAACTCTACAGGCAGGTATTTGAAATTTTTGTAAGATTTGTGTTAAACACAGCCTGTCTGTCCTCTCTACTGCTTAATCTAGTTCTGAAGAAAGCCATAAGGACGATAGCTGTAGTGGATATAGGTTTTAACATAAGGAGAAAACTTAATACTCCAGCTTACGCAGATGGTCTCATGCTGATAAGTAGGAATGAACAAGAACTGAAGGATAAGATGAGAATATCAACAAGAGAGTCAGTCAAAGGAAACAGGATTAGAAGTTAATAAAGAAAAAACTAAATATCTATTAGTTCAGCAGGACAAATGTAATGTATGAAATTGATTCCTTGGGAGTGGATGACATGAACTTTGAAAGAATTAGTGAATTTAAATATCTGGGAAGTCTGGTACAGAAAGAAAATAATCTGGAAAAAGACATCCTTGCTAGAAATTATGAAGTCAAAAGTGCTGTCGAAAACTTCAAAACTAAAAATACATAAAACAATAAACCAGCAACTGTTCCTGTACGGTGCTGAGTTATGGATATTTATAACGAAGTGAATTTCTCCGTCATTTTTATCCGCGCCAGGGTTCGAACCCGGGTCCACTCATTCCGGAATAAGTTGCTCTACCAATTAAGCTACGCGGACATTGATTCTAATTGCTATCTGCCTTTATGTCGTGTGCGTCCTTCTGGCAGGTACGTCACATCTCCTGGTACGTTACATCATCTCCCCCTTATTTTTCTTTTTCGAAGTGCTGGAGAAAGGATTCTCTTATTTTTCCTATCTCGCGGTGTGGAAATAACATCACACCAATGCGAGATTTTGAACGGCCGGGTCATCCGGATAGTTCGGGCGCCATTATAACGAAGTGAATTTCTCCGTCATATTTATCCGCGCCAGGATTCGAACCCGGGTCCACTCATTCCGGAATAAGTTGCTCTACCAATTAAGCTACGCGGACATTGATTCTAATTGCTATCTGCCTTTATGTCGTGTGCGTCCTTCTGGCAGGTACGTCACATCTCCTGGTACGTTACATATTGACAAAGAAGTTAGAAAATAAACTAATGGCTTTCTAAAATTTTGCATTGAAACAATTTTGGGGTCTGTGAGAGTAAATGGTAAAAGGAAAAGAAGGAAAAATACGGAATTGAGAGAATTTTTTATAGAGCCTGACATAATAGCAGTAGTGAAAGGGAGAAGATTGTTCGGGTATAGCCACGTGATGAAGAGGAAATGTGAGATTATTGAAGACATCATGGAGGGCAAAGTCACATGTAAAAGACCTCGTGGGAGACCAAAATTGAGATGGCTGAATGACATAGAACGAGATCTGGATGAGGCTAAAAATTACTTTGGAGTTAACATGGACAGACCCAGATGGAAACGACTAG
The DNA here is from genome assembly GCA_039090855.1 of Macrothele yani. Classification (NCBI taxonomy): domain Eukaryota; kingdom Metazoa; phylum Arthropoda; class Arachnida; order Araneae; family Macrothelidae; genus Macrothele; species Macrothele yani. The sequence goes on from CM077007.1 coordinate 110,178,842, forward strand.
TTGGTGAGGCAATGGACAGGCTTTAAATTTAAAGGCCAGTGGAGTAAGTAAGTAAGTAAGTAAGTGTAAAACATGTCAGCTTCTCTTTTGTGTGACTCGTATAAGTATTGAGAGCGCATGGAAAATACGGTTCCCTTTCTCAAAGCTTTCATCTGTTTCTCAGGTTGCGAACACAATGGGCGAATGTACCGAGACGGAGACGAAATCCGAGACACCCAGAATCCGTGCTACACGTGCCATTGCCAGGGCAGCGCGATTGCCTGTGCATTCGTTGATTGTTTCTTCAGGGTGGATTGTGCTCCAGAATATATCACGGGTGAATGCTGCCCACGCTACGATCACTGCGAATCAACAGGTAACCCTCAATTTATAAAACTGTTTTCTAGAGGTTGTGTCATTAATGCAAGTCATTTACTGCTATACACAGCACGAAGGTCTTACCGAAAATAACGTCCTGTGGGACTGTTATATGCATTATAATTAAGCTGACCAGACGTTCCCAAATCTTGAGGACAGTCCTCGAATTTAGTTTAGTGTCCCCAAAAATGTCTGAAGCCTTTGGGGACGCAAATTGTCCTCAAATTTTAATGTTTGTCCAAAAATGTCCTCGAATTTACAATTCCTCATTAACCCTTTAGATTTCCAATGAAAAATGTTCTTAAAAGTAGTTTCCGTTGTGCTAATTTTTCAACATGCTTCTTTGAAAACAAATTTTAACTTTTTTTTTCTTCTTTCTCGGTTTAACGACCACTACGAGCAACTCTAAGGACTATAAGGAATCACCTGTCTCTAATTTGGAGACATTCGTTCCAGGGAAGGGAGAAAGCAACTGCTGCAAGACAAACACACCACCCGTGCCTCATTCGGGACTCGAATCCGTACGAATGGTCAGTAGCCAGCACTAGGTCAATGCACCACTGGCGCTGTCAAATTTCGACTGTACTTGTTCCGAGTTTCACGAAAAACTTTGGCAAAATGAAAAATTCGCCATGCAATTACTATGGTGTGCAGCCTGATTTTAATTCAGCGCATGTACCTAAGGTAAAACATTTCACTTTTGCTAATATGTTCTCGCCATCATAGTTCTGCTTTGTCAATACAAATTACCAACATTCTACAAAATACATATTTTTAAGACACAGATTTTAATGTGTAATATCACACTTATTGAAGCAATGCAGTTTTGTGACAAAAAGATTTGCATATTTATTTTGAGTACCTATGTGTCCCCAAATGAACTACCGATTTGGGGACGTCACACCCTTTTGTCCTCAAATCGGTGTCCCGATATCTGGTCACCTTAATTATAATAGCTGTGTGTTTATGAACTTTGTAAGATATGTAAATTCGAAAATCTTCTGTCTATCGCATCGTATTTCGCGCAGACGAGTGGTGTTACGAAGCTAAAACATGAAGTGCTTCCGACATTCATGTCAGTCTAGCTCAAGTGCACGGTGAGCGAAAAATCTACAGAATGCCCATAAATGATTACCCTGGTCAACGATCAAGCGGTCCGTCTGAATGACCGATTGTTTGATCGTTGACTGTGTTGGGTCACAACCCAGTGGAAACAATCGTTAGGGATTTCGGCTATCGAAAAATGCGTGTGCCAAATGACTTCCTCCTAAGATGATATGTGGTTTGAAAAGCAGTAGGGTGGAGGTGTATGTATACTGAGCTGTTGTAGGAGATATTTGAAGACGGAAAGCACATCCGTTTCTTGAAATGTTCTTACAGAAGATGATACGTGGCCATATCTGTGTGATTCAGAGACCAAGAATCAATCGATTCCGTGTCTGCACACCGTCTCGCGTAGGTTTTTATGACCGATTTCTGGGATGATAAGAGTATCATTCTCACGAATATGATGCGCCAGTAAACAGCGCTCCCTACACTGTGATCTTTAAGAAATTTCAGGAAGTAACCAAAAAAAAGGTCTCAAATTCCTTCAGCTGCACCATGATAACACTTGTTTTTCCACGTCTTTTACCACAAATCAAGAAACTTCAATAAAGGAATGGTCTGTGATGCTACATCCACCTTTCGTCCCGAATTTGGCTCCATCTCACTTTCGCAGATTCGGCCCAATGAAAAACAGTATTCAAGGGGGAAATATGTGAGGACTAGAAGGCCATTAAATTTTCTTTAAGGTGGTCCCACCTAAAATCTCTGCCTTATGTTTCCAATGGTAAAACTTATTTACATATTTTCTTCGCAATTAATGTATTCCCAAGGATGAAAATTTGCACATCGATAAAACTAACTTTAAGTTATATCATGGGGTACTTAATACTTGCTGAAACATAACCATAATTATATTAAAAATCAATAAATTTTCTTTGAATAATGTTCAGACCTGTTAATAGATGGCGCGGCCTGTACATTGATGACGTCAGTAGACAAACATATGTTGGATTGCTTAGTTATGATGATGTTTTAGCAAGTATTAAGCATACTATGCTATAACTTAAAGTTAGTTTTACCGATGTGCAAATTTTCATCCTTGGGAATACATTAATTGCGAAGAAAATATGTAAAGAAGTTTTACCTTTGGAAACATAAGGCAGAGATTTTAAGTGGAACCACCTTAAAGGAATGGATTAGGCATTTCTCAATATAGTTTTTGGAAACTGGATTCCAGACTTCTGTTCAACGGTGACACGGGATTATTTTGAAGGGAAGTTTCGTGTAGCGCAATGATGGATGTGCAAAACTGTTTAAGTGGTGGAACCGCTCATGCATTATCCTAAAGATGCCATTACAGGGTTCCACTCTTTTTCTTCCACAAGAATAAGCACTTTTGAAGGACTTTTCAGCTCCCCAAATCGTAATTTCTGGATTTAACACAGCCTACATCGTAACTTCTGGATTTAACACAGCCTATATCGTAACTTCCGAATTTAACGCAGCCAGTTAGAAACAAGAAAGATGACACCGAATTTTCTGGTGTAATAAGCACGTCTTTTGAATCCGTTCTGACGCATATTAAATTTATCAAAGCTATTCAAAGTCAATGGAACCGGCATGGAAAACAATAGTATCGGACGGAAGAAAGAAGTTTTTCAATCAGGTTTTTAATCCCTCAGATATTGTTGTAAACGGAATCGTGAGCTTACGCTTTCTGGGTGCAGACTTGTGCGTTAAGAAAAACATCAATTTATATGAGAAACATTTCGCACCGAAAACGCTCTCCAACACCGAAAGAATTTTTCAAATCGTACTCTTAGAAACAGACATATCGACAAAAATAAGATGTGACTTTACGTCCCCTGGTGGGAAAACCATGCATTAATTTAGGAAGAAAGTATTCTCAAAAATATTTTCCATATGAGCGGTACCGGTCCAAAAAAAAAAAAAAAAAAAAATTTAGACGAGTTTTCAGGAGCCCAGATTTTGCTGCAAATGCATCAGAAGCAGAAATTAACACTTATGCCCCTGGTGGCCAAACCATTTTTCACCAAACATTAGAAATTATGTGAAAAATATTTTCCATCAGGTTTTGTATGCGATACAGAAAGAATTTTTCTAATCGAAGTTTTAGAAGCAGAAATAACTCAGAAAACACAATTTACCTTTGTGCCCCCTAGCGGAAAGTCTATGATTTACTTGAAAATTTTGAATTTATAAGGAAAACATTTCGCATCGGAAACACTATACAACAAAGAATGGATTTTTCAAATCGGACTCCTAGAAGTAGAGATATTACGAAGATAAGATATGCATCTACGCCCCTTGGCGTAGAAACCATGCATTATTTCAAGAAGAAAATGTTCCTAAAAGGTTTGTCGACATGAGTAGCATCGGTCAACAAACGACTTTTTGTGCAATCGAGATTTTAGAAGCTCATATTTTGCTGCAAATATATCAGAAGCGGAAATTAAAACTTACGCCACCGTGTGGCCAAACCATTTTTTTTACAAAAATTAGAAATTACGTGCAAACGATTTCCCATCAGGAGCTGTATCCAGTGCAGGAAGAATTTTTCAAATCGGAGATTTAGAAGCAGAGACATAGGGAGAAACGCAATTTACCTCTACGCCCCCTAGCGGAAAGTTTATGAATTACTTGAAAATTTTGAAATTATATGAAAAACATGTCACACTGAAAACACTATCCAGTACAGAAGGAATTTTTCAAATCGGACTCCTACAAGTAGAGATATTGACAAAAATAAGATATACATTTACGCCCTCTGGAGGAGAAACTGTGGAATATTTTAAGTAGAAAATATTCCGAAGAGGTTTATCTATGTGAGTGGTATCAGGCCAGGAAAGAATTTTTTCAATCGATATTTCAGAAGCTCAGATTTTATGGCAAATACATCAGAAGCAAAAATTAACACTTACGCCCCCTGGTGGCCAAAGTATTCTTTACTAAAAATTTGAAATTACATGCAAAAGATTTTCCATCAAGAGTTGTATCCGCTGAAAAAAAAATTTTCAAATCGGAGTTTTAGAAGAAGAGTTATATGAAAAAGATGTCACACTGAAAACACTATCAACAAAGAAGGAATTTTTCAAATCGGACTACAAGTAGAGATATTGACAAAAATAAGAGATACATTTACGCCCCCTGGAGGAGAAACTGTGGAATATTTTAAGAAGAAAATATTCCGAAAAGGTTTATCGATGTGAGTGGCATCAGTCCAGGAAATAATTTTTTCAATCGATATTTTAGAAGCTCATATTTTATGGCAAATACATCAGAAGCAAAAATTAACACTTACGCTCCCTGGTGGTCAAAGTATTCTTTTCCAAAAATTTGAAATTATATGCGCAAGGTTTTCCATCAAGAGGTGTATCCGCTGAAGAAAAAATGTTTCAAATCAAAGTTTTAGTAGAGTTATCGGGAAAAATGTAATTTACTTTTACGCCCCCTAGAGGAAAATCTATGCGTAATTTGAAAAAGTAACTATATCTAAAATACTCTTCGACATAAATGGAATCGAAAGATAAAAGATTTTTTCAATCGGATGTTTAGAAGCAAATATGTGGAATAAAACGTATTTTTGAATTCGACATCATCGGCATTTACGCCCTCTAGCGGCGAAATTTTATATCGTAAAAAAACGAAATGAAGGATCATTCGCATATTTCAAGCTTCCCAATGAAAGAAGAATTTTTCAAATCGGACTAATAGTTGCAGAGATATCGTGGGTACAGACGGACGGACGGACGTACAAACCGGTAACATAAGCACGATCTATTTAGCTTCATTTTATAACTTGGAATACTTAATATTTTCTAAAACATAACCATAATTATGCAATCCAACATTTTTTTGTCTACTGACGTCATCAAAGTACAGGTCGCGCCATCTTTTTTCTGGTTTCAACACCACCAAAGGAAAAGTTATTGATTTTTAATATAATTATGGTTATGTTTTAGAAAATATTAAGTATTCCAAGTTATAATATGATGTTATTTTAATCGATGTTCAAATTTTCATCCTTGGGAACGCATTAATTGTCCAGAAAAAAGATGGCGCGACCTGTACTTTGATGACGTCAGTAGACAAACAAATGTTAGATTGCATAATTATGGTTATGTTTTAGAAAATATTAAGTATTCCAAGTTACAAAATGAAGCTATTTTAACCGATGTTCAAATTTTCATCCTTGGAAACGCATTAATTGTAAAGGAAATGTGTACAGAAGTTTTTTTATTGGAAGTATAGGAAGCAAAATTACTTGACGTCCACCTTAACAGCAACTACAGTTAGGTTAACTGCCGGCGAAACCTTGAAAACTATTAAAACATATTAAGGACGCATCGCTCATTTGGGTATTGTGAAATGTTCCTAGAAATGCAATGCTTGAAATAAGAAACTGTTGATAAAGGCTCTACGATTTACCTTCGTAAATTCGCAAGTTGTTTTTTTTTTCCATCATATGTTGATCATAAAGCTAATGCATACTGGGCAACAGACACATTTATGGGTCTTTTTGTTCCAGTGTGCAATTCTCGAAGGAACTTCAAGAGCATCACTATGCTGGTAGATAAGACCATCACTGTGCCGAGAGCATCACTGTGCTGGTAGATGTGTGCAGACTGCTCTACGCTGATGACACAATCCTGTTGGCAGCGAGCAAAAATGAGTTGCAGAGTATGTACGAATACGAAGTTTGTAAGAAATTCGTACATACTCTGCAACATAAGGGAAACACTAAAGTTATAGTTTTTGAGCGAGGAATTGTTAGTACTGAAAGTAACATCTGTCTAAATGGTCCAGAGATAGACTAGGTGAATTAATCTGTATATTTAGAAAACATGTTTGACAGAGAAAACAGATTATATGGTGAATTAGTAGTCGAGAGAATTCATCTTTGAAAGACATAACTACCTTAGGAGGATTTCACAGGACTGAAGAATTCTCAGAAATGTCCTGAACGCCTGTGTATGAAAGTGTAATTGTTCCTATTTTGATGCACATCAGTGAAACCTGAGTGCTGCAGAAAATTGTTCCTATTTTGATGCACAGCAGTGAAACCTGAGTGCTGCAGAAAATTGTTCCTATTTTGATGCACAGCAGTGAAACCTGAGTGCTGCAGAAAATTGTTCCTATTTTGATGCACAGCAGTGAAACCTGAGTGCTGCAGAAAATTGTTCCCATTTTGATGCACAGCAGTGAAACCTGAGTGCTGCAGAAAATTGTTCCTATTTTGATGCACAGCAGTGAAACCTGAGTGCTGCAGAAAATGGTTCCTATTTTGATGCACAGCAGTGAAACCTGAGTGCTGCAGAAGATATTCAATGGAAGTTGTTTGTATGCTGGAGAGATGCGTTACTTAATTGGGGCTCTGTTTTAAGACACGTTCTGATCATGTGTTGCAAATGAGTAATGTGAAGCAAAATATTGTTAGTAATATGGAGACAAATATTCAGCAAGGGTTTAGCTGTTTTGAGAGAATGATGGTGATGAGCTTACTGAGAGAATGTATTCAGCCCAAGTGGCAGGAAAGTAAGGTAGAGGAAGATCAAGGAAATCTTGGGAATATCAAATTTGATTGCATGAGAAAAAAATAACGAGTATGAAGTACAACAGGTCTTGTATGAGACGTATGATGGATGTTAGTGAAGCTCAAGTTGCGTTCCGAGATCGCTGTAAATGGAGATGTTTGATATATCAACAATAAGTGAACTCTAGCACCATCACATTAAAATTTTAATCTAGCACATGAGCTTTCTTTGAAGAGCTAACCTCTGAATCTCAGAGAACAGCTTAGTGGTATGTATGCATGTATGTATGTACAAAGATGTGATCAAAGAGTATCCAGACTGAATTTATTTATTTTTTAAAAGTACAAGACTAACAGATTTAAAACTTAATCGCCGCCCCGGTGGCGCAGTGGTCTAAACCAAAGCTTCTGATCATTCGTCCGAGATAAGTCCGGCTTCGAATAGCGGTGAGACATGGATGTTGTGTTTGTTTTTCGGCGCTGGCTCTTCCCCTTCCCTGGAACCAGCGGCACTAAATTAGGGACAGGCGACTGCTTATATCCCACTGAGTTGCTCACCGTGGTCGTTAAACATCCAATCCAAAAAAGAAAACAAGAAAAAAAAACTTAATCGCCTTCGAAGTAGTCCCTTTTAGAAGCCACACACTTATCCCAGCGCTGTTTCTACTGCTCGAAGCATTTTTTGAAGTCATCTTCTGAAATAGCGCACAGCTGCTTCGTCGCATACGGTTTTATCTCTTCAATACCTTGAAATATTTTTCTTTTCAAGTAGTATTTCATTTGGGAGGAGAGAGAAAAGTGGCAAGGGGGAGAGATCTGGCGAATAAGGTGGATTTAGAACCTGTGCAATGCGGTGCTTAACAAGAAACTGTTGCATAAGTTGCGATGTATGAGCAAGCGCGTTGGGATGGTGTAGTTGCCACGAGTCACTCTCGTGCAGTGCCGGTCCTTTGCGACAAACTGCGCCCTCGATCTTGACAGTAGTACTAGCTGTTGATTGTCTGGCCTAATGGAACGTATTCATGATACACAATTCCCTCATGATTGAAAAAACAGTCTGATCATCTTGACATTGCTGCAACTACGTCTGCTGCTTTTTTTTTCGGGGTGGGGGGGGGGGTCTGGGAGAGTTCGGGGTCTTCCACAATCGAGACTGGGCCTTACTTTCGGATTCATAAGACCACGATTCATCACCAGTTATGATAGCTTTTTTTTTTTTAAGATTTCGTCGTTTTCGACGCACTCAAGCAAATCACTAGCAGCTGAAACACATACCTGTTTTTGCTCAGCTGAGAGCAATTTTCGCGCAAATTTGGCTGAGACGCGCAGCGTACCCAAATCGTCCGTAAGAATCGACTGAACTAAACCGAAACTAATGTTGAAGTCTTCAGATAACTCAAGAATAGTGATTCGGTGCTTTTCCCGCACAGCTGTGCACACAAGTTCTACACTGTTTTCACTTTTTCTGGTTGCGGGCCTCCCAGACCGTTCATCACTCTCAACACCTTAACGACCATCTTTAAAACGTTTACACTACTCACGAACTTGTGCACGACGCATACAATCAATCCCATTAATATTTCCGTGTCTCTGCAAGTTTTGCTGGTTGCGGGCCTCCCAGATAGTTCATCACTCTCAACTCTTTCACGACCATCTTTAAAACGTTTACACCATTCATGAACTTGTGCACGACTCATACGATAATTCCTATAAACCTTTCCGTGTCTTTGCACGTTTTGCTAGTTGTGGGCTTCCCACATAGTTCATCACTCTCAACACTTGCACAACAATCTTTAAAACGTTTACACCACTCATGAACTTGTGCACGACTCATACAATCATTCCTATGAACCTTTCCGTGTCTTTGCAAGTTTTGCTGGTTGTGGGCCTCCCAGATAGTTCACCACTCTCAGCATTTTCACTTTCACGACCATCTTTAAAACGTTTACACCACTCATGAACTTATGCACGACTCATACAATCCTCCCACAGATTTTCTGTAAATCTAAGTATATGTCTTTGCAAATTTCGCCAAGTTTTTGATAAAATCTGATGCAAATTCGTTGATCAACTTTTTTCCGATATGACAAATGCGAATAACAGCGTCACATACGTAAGAACAGCGCGCTACTATTAACCTGGACAAGAAGGGAAGACGTTACTCACGGCACATTCGTAGTAGGTTCCAAAGTCAACCTGTGCCAAACCGCTTCTTGCTGTCTCGCGCGATTCCGAAATTATGCAACTAGTCTGGACACTTTTTCATCACACCTCGTACGCATTTCAATTTTTCACAATAAGTTCACTTACATAAGCCGTTAGAACAAGGATGATAAATAAACATTACGAATCATACAAAATACATTTAATTACATTAATATATTTTAGCAATAATTTGCTTCCCGTCCAAGAATTCTTATCCAGAATCTTCGGTGGCATGTTAATATGTCTATGTATATTGTACGAGAATAGAACGAAAAGTAACGCACATTATTTATATTTTTTGGCAACAGTTTAATAGATGGCCAAAACAAAACATATGCACAGTGAAACTACATTTTTCAACATAGGAGCCGAGACGCGAGTTTTGTTGGTTGTGAAACTACAGTTTTCAGCATAAGAGCAATGAGTGAAACTTCAGTTTTCAACATAAGAGCAATGAGTGAAACTACAGTTTTCAACATAAGAGCAATGAGTGAAACTACAGTTTTCAACATAAGAGCAATGAGTGAAACTACATTTTCAACATAAGAGCCGAGACGCAAGTTTTGTTGGTTGTAAAACTACAGTTTTCAACATAAGAGCAATGAGTGAAACTAGTTTTCAACATAAGAGCAATGAGTGAAACTAGTTTTCAACATAAGAGCAATGAGTGAAACTACAGTTTTCAACATAAGAGCAATTTGTGAAACTACAGTTTTCAACATAAGAGCAATGAGCGAAACTACAGTTTTCAACATAACAGCTATGAATGAAACTACAGTTTTCAACATAAGAGCCGAGACGCGAGTTTTGTTGGTTGTGAAACTACAGTTTTCAGCATAAGAGCAATAAATTAAAACTACAGTTTTCAACGTAAGAGCAATGAGGGAAACTACAGTTTTCAACATAAGAGCCGAGACGCTCGAGACATTTATCCCTGCGTGGTACCAGTTTTAGAGTACCTTGTTCGTAAACGTCCGTTTTCTGGGCGTATAGCCACCTGCGGACAATCTATTTGACTTCGTCAGCCGGATCAAAGCGTTGGTTGCCCGGGAATCTTTTCAAAGGACCAGACAGCTGGAAGTTCTGAGGAGCCAGATCCGGACTGTACGATGGGTGCTGGAGCACCTGCGACGGTCCAACCTGCACTAATTCTTTCACCCAGCCCGACTAGCTTAAAACCTCGCAGGAAGGACTGTCTTAACTAAGTTGACATGTCAGATTAAAACAAATATCGACAGTGCTCAAAAACTTTACAACACAATTTCAGTTTGTCGAACTGTTTAATTTCACAAAAAAATATTAGTTTTCAAATAAAATATCTCATTTACCTTGAGATGCTCCACCCCGCAAAGGAGGCACAAACAATTCTTGACCGAACAGTACTGCACAGAACAAAAGAATAATTATCAGTTCCAGCAGCAATTCTGCACACAGCCCGCATGGACGCTTACCGGCAGGCAGCTAAGAACCAACTGTAACACGAAACATACATCACAGGCAGGAGGCCGTCGACGATACAAGGCAAGTATCAGTTCCAGCAGCAATTCGGCATACAGCCCACTCCTCTGTATGGACACTCACCGGCAGGCATCTGAGAACCAAAATCCACTTCAGCATCACTGGATCGATATCTGCCTTACAGATGCATGGCTCCTACAAGGTGAGCAAATTCGCAGCCAAGAAAAGAAATTGTCGGTCGAGCAGGCCAGCCATGAGCCACACCACAAGCAACAAAAAAGAAACAGCAGTCCGAATTCAAGAAAGCCAAAAGCAGCAAACAGCCCCGAATCTTCACAACAAAGAGCCCAGGCACACGCATTCCAAAGATATGCAAATAAACTTTGAAACAAAGAGCGCAAGCACTCATATTCTCAAGATATTTAGATGCACACGAAGAATAAGCACTCGAGGAAATGTCGCGAGGCCTTTAGATTTCACTAATGCTACTATCGGATACCACTAACGTGACACACCTCCCCGCCAAATTGCGCTATTTTGTCACGAACGTGTTGTGCAACGTGTGGACGAGCGTTGTCATGAAGCAGTCTGACATTTGCAGCGTCTCTGCTGAGTCTTTTGTTACGAACCGCACGAGGCAACTTTGTCAACATGTTAGCGCAAGTTTTGGCATTCACGGTGATCCCCGTTGGATGAAACTCCACTGGGAAAACGCCATGTATGCTCCAGAACACTTTTTGGGGACTTTTTGTGCAGGTTGGGTTAATCTGAATTATTTTGGCCGAAGAAAGTCGAAATATTTTCACACAATACTGGCCTTGTTTCGGGAGTGTAGTGATACACCCAGGACTCATCACCTGTCACTACACCTGCCAGAAGTTCATGTCCCTCTTCTGCGTAACGCATCAAGTAGTCCAAGGATGACACCATTCTCTGTCCCTTCTGATCTTCTGTCAGCTCTTGGGCACCCATCGCGCACTGACCTTGCGAAATTGCAATTTGTCATGCACAATATCGTATGCTATACCGTACGAAATGTTGAACTTCTGTGCGAATGTAAACAGATGGATCCGCCGATCACTCAGAATTGTCTGTTCAATGCCTCTCAGGTGATGACGTGGTTACAGGTCGACTGGAACGTGGCGAATCGGTAAGGTTGCCACGGCCCTCTGCAAAGAAGCTGCACAATCTGGAGATGTTGCTGAGGCCCAGGCAATCACCACCATACACATCGACCATTTTTTTGTGACTTTCCGTCGGAGATTTAGCCCACAAAAATCGGACTACACCGCGTTGCTCTTCATTCGTAGGCGACACTAAAAACGCGACATCTTTGTGCCGTCGTTCACACTGTCTTCCAACACGGTGACACCTGATCCAGCCAAACCAGTCAGTAGCGTTATATTAAAACTCGTTGTCTTCCAAACTGCAACCTGCTACTTGCAACCTGTAAAGTGAAAAATCGTTGTGCGTTACTTTTCGATCTTCCTTAGTATATGCATGCATTCGTGCGTGTTCGATTTTGCAGTGTACAAGACTACATCAGGATATTATTGAATGCACTAAACTGTACCTTCTTTTATTTTCAGATTCAACACCAAACGCAACTTCTTCAACTCCCTCGCCAGCAGCAGTTAGTAAAATTATTACAACAGCGGGTACGGTTGCAGAACCCGGAACATCTCCCTACTTCCAAAGTGTGCCACAAACAACCACACTTGCAGCAAATGAAGAAATTTTTAAACGCGTGTCTTTTGAAGTACCTACGGAGAGAAAAACATACGCTCCAACAACAACAGTCGAACAGCAAACAACAGAATCCAGCAGTGCGGCTGAGAAAGAAAAAAGAACTGAAGCGCCTTATATATCTACACTGGGATACGTGATAGACAAATCTTCCGGTGAACAAGAGAGGGACCAGTCCGGGGATAAGTCTACAGATCAGACTGATATCACCAAAAAGCCAGACGAAACATCAAATGGGAAGGTGGCAATAATAAATTCAGGCAGTTTGGCAGCTGAACATTCAGAAAGCACAGGATCTGATGTAGAGGTAAACACTGAACTATTCGGAAAAGTTACGACTACACATGGTGAAGTACAAGAAGGTGAAAATGGATCACATTTACCAGAGGACGCTAAGACAGAAACGCTGGAAGACGGACGCGAAACAACTAAGACTGAAGACATTCAGATTTCTGAAGACAAACCAATAGAGCCTGTAGACATAAGAAACGAATACGATGGACTAAAACCACATTTTGAGAGTGCTGAAGAAAAAACAAGCACTCCAGATGTGTTTAGCACCGAAAGCAGTGCAGCTCAAGAAAATGGCCAAGAATTTCCAGAGAAACTGCCAACAGAGACAGAAGATTCAAACGTAGGACTTAAAAGTGGCAGTCTAGAACATGCATCAGATGTCACTTCGGAAAGCACTGTTATCCCACACAGTGTAGTTGAAGGTACAACTAAATCAGAATCAGAGGGACAAGAACAGCATCACACTTTTTCTACGAAACTGGAGCAGTCGGAAGGTAGTAATGGCATCACGTCGTCTGGCATTGAAACAACGACCTTAAAAATACCAATACCTTTAGTTTACCTACATTATAACAGTGCAGATGAAAATAAGGAGATCAGGCCAGATGAAAATAATAATATTGATCCAGAGAAGCATGACGAAAAACTGCGTCAACCTGACACACACGACTCCACAACTAAAGAAGTTCTGATCACAACCCCACTGCCAGAAGAAAACAACCAGCTGTCTTCCAAAAACCATTTAGACACAGATGCAAAAGCAGAGGCTGAAACCGACCAGGAAAGTGAAATCGCAGAGAAGGGTGAAACAGATGACAAAAGTAAAGAAAATGATCTCGAACGAAAAAAGGATGTCGACAGGAAAGAATTTAAGCAAGATCGAGGTCTCAAAACTGCTAGTGAAAGTTCAAACGACAAGGAAAACCAAGAAACGGAATTACATGACATTACACTATCTACTTTAGCTGTGCAACAGGTTTCTACTCCAGCTACTATTAAGACAATAGCGAAGGGAACGGGCGACCAAAAAGAAAAAGATATATTCAAGCAAGAAACGCCAGAAGCGGAAGATGACAGCTCTAAACAAGATAGAAGCGTCAAAACAAAGACTAAGGGAGAAAACGATGCACAAAACCAGCAGCAGCACGATGAAGTTGTTTCTACGCAAAATTCTCAACAGCAGCAGCACGATGAAGTTGTTTCTACGCAAAATTCTCAACAACAGCAGCACGATGAAGTTGTTTCTACGCAAAATTCTCAACAGCAGCAGCACGATGAAGTTGTTTCTACGCAAAATTCTCAACAGCAGCAGCAATCATTGTCACTTCCTCAAAATTCTGAATCTCAGCAATCATTGCCACCTTATCAAATTTCTAAATCTCAGGAATCATTACCATCTTCTCAAAATTCAGAATCTCAGCATTCATTGCCACCTGCCCAAAGTTCAGAATCTCAGGAGGTATTCAAAGAACAAGCACTTCAAAATATTGATACAACAACTCGTTCCCCTGCGGAGAGAGATGAACAAAGCGATGTCAAGCAAGATCGTAGTGTAAAATCTGCGAGTAGTACCGGAATAGATAAAGAACCGCAGAAAACTGAGCTTCCGTACGACATTACTTTGCCTTCAATACAAAGCAGTTTAGATAAGGAAAAACAGCCAGCTACAACTTCTCAGGTCACAAAATCCCAGGAAGAGATCGATAGAGAACAACAGGATTCTGCGAGTGGTGAAGCAATAAGTCCAAAAGCCAAGATCCAGCAAAATAACGCTGCGTATAAAACAAGCATCAAGACCGCAAGTAACACAAGAGTACAAGAAGTAGAACAGCACGCTGACGCTGTAAACACGACACTACAGACTATTTCAGATGAACAAAAGCCATTAACTCCTGCATCACAAAATATACAAGCGACGGATATCTTAGATGAAAACAAGCATCAAAGTCCTGATACAGAAAAAATTGAAATTGGAGAACAAAAAACTGAAGACAATGACTCTAAGAAAGATCGAAGCGTCAAAACTTCAAGCAAGAGTGAAGCACAGGAAACAGTACAGCAAGAAAGCGTCAGACCCTCTCCAACGCAAATCATTCTAGATGAGCAACAGCTAACTACTCCGACATCACAAAATATTAAATCCGGCGAGAAATACCACGAAGAGCCGAAGTTTCCAAGTTGGGAAGAAATAAGGCATAAAAATCAAGACGATGAGAGCTCTTCCAGAAAGGACAAAAGTATAAAATCCGGAAGTGGCAGTGCTACGGATAAGGAAACACAGAAAACCGACAAGCACGATTCCGTCACTTCTTTTCCACAAGAAGCCACGTTAAGCAATGCCGAAGAAATAACCCTGGGACCTCTCAGCACAACATTTAAGAACAATGTCGACGAAGGAGAGCAAGAAGCTGAGAGTAAAAATGAAGATACAAATCATAAAGAAGAATTTGAAAATAAAGAAGACAGTGTGCAAGACATTCCTAAACAAAGTGAAATACTAAAAACTGTGGACAGTGTGCAAGACATTCCTAAACAAAGTGAAATACTAAAAACTGTGGACAGTGTTGCCAGTAAGGACGAACCGATGGGATCAGTGCAGCAAATCGAGACCACAAAACTGCCGGTGGAAGTCACTTCAAGTGATGATCGCCAGTCAACAATATCAGAAAAAAACTTGAGTGCCGAGCAGTCTGACTCGAAACAAGACAGAAGCGTCAAGACTGCTAGCAAAGATACAAGCGGAACGCAAGCTCAAGAAACAGTCCTTCTAGATAACGCCATGCTACCCTCTACGGCAGCCGTTTTGGACCAAGAACTTCTCTCAACTCCAAAACCTCAAAACACGAAATCTCAAGTAAATAATGAAAAGCAGTTTTCCCCAAGCTCTCAAGAAATAAGTCGTCAGTCCGTTAAAAATAGTCAGACAAGCAGCGTTGACTCAAGAAAAGACAGAAGTGTCAAAATTGGAAGCAATGCAGGAAATCAAGGAGCTCCACAGCAGGAAGATGCATCTCCGTCCCTGGATATCACTCTTAGTAGTGATAAGCCAAGACCTACGGCAGAAAGTACAAAATCCAAAGGCAATTCTGATGAAGTACAGGAGGCGATTGTCAGAAAAAAGGCGTCACTCATAATGAAGAAGAACAGGACAGCACTGAACGTGTAGCAGAAGATGACTTTAAGCAAGACCTAAGCGTAAAAACTGATAGTAAGAGTGTAAGCAAAACTACGGTTCAGGAATCAAAGCAAATCGATGACCTCAAACGACTCGCAACAGCAACTGTTTTGGATGAACAGCAATTGTCAACTTCAATACCTCAAGAAACGAAATCTGCTGAAAATGTCGCCGATGAACAATATGATTCAAAGAAAGACCGAAGCGTCAAAACTGCGAGCAAGAGCACCAGCAAAACGGGAACGCAAGAAAAAGTACAACAAGAGGATGTAAGAATACCTGCAACTCAAATCATTCTGGACGAACAACAGCTCACAACTCCAACATATGAGAACATAAAATATAAGGAACCCTACAGTGGAGGAGAAAGATTTCCAAGCTGGGAAGAAATAAATCATAAATCTGAGGAAATCGATAACCACTCCAGGCGTTCTAGAAGTGCTAAAACTGCCAGTAACAGCGCAGTTGAAGCTAAGCCGCAAAAAGAAGAACAAATTCATATCCCCTCTCCATCACCATATACCACAATAGTTTATCAAGAGCCATCGACTCCTACGTTTCAGAGCATAAAGACTAAAAGTAGTGCCAACGAACAAAAGCAAGAAAGTCAGAATACTAAAGAAATCGTCTACAAACCAACGGAAAATGGGAAAGATAACGTCCAACAGGAGGACTCGAAGCAAGATCGGAGTGTAAAAACTGCAAACAAAACAGAAGCGCAAGAGACTGTGAAGCATGATGACATCAGACCAACGGTAACGGATGAACAAATCTTTGATGCTGAACCACAAAATACGAAATCGGTACAGCAAGAAAGCGCTATACCTACCTCAAGTGAAGAGCCTAAATTTCCAAGCTGGGAAGAAATAAACCATAAATATGACGCAAAGAGCATTCATTCTGGCTCAGAAAGAAGTATCAAAACTTCAGTCAACGGAGAGCCACAGCAAACAGAACAAATTTACATCTCATCTACGTCACCAGACACCACTTTAGGCCATCAGGAGCCAACCACTCCCACATTTCAGAGCATAAAATCTAAAAGTAGTGTTAATGCACAAAAACAGGAAAGTGATGATACTAAAGAAATCGGCTACAAGCCAGTAGAAAATGAGAAAGATAACGTGCAACAAGAGGACACTAAACAAGATCGAAGTGTGAAAACCGCAAACAAAACCCAAGAAACTGTAAAACAAGAAGATATCAGGCCACCAGCAGCGGATGAGCAAGTCTTTGATCCACAATTACAAAATACGAAATCTGAAGAAAATGTTAGTGAAGAGCAGAAATTTCCAAGTTGGGAAGAAATAAATCATAAATATGACGCATCGGACATTCTTTCTAGTTTTGATAGGAGCATCAAAACTTCCGGTAAAAGCCCAGTGGACGCAGAGCCACAAAAAGAGGAGCAAAATCGTGATATCCCATCTCCGTCACAAGAAACCTCTTTAGATTATCAGCAGCAAACGACTCCAGCGTTACAGAACGTCAAGTCTAAGAACAGCGCCAACGAACAAAAGCCAGAAAGTCCGAACGTAAAAGGAGTCATAAACAAACCAACAGAAAATGATAGCGTCCAAGAAGAAGACTCCAAACAGGACCGAAGTGTGAAAACTGTGAGTAAACCAGCTGAAGAAATAGTAAAACAAGATCACTTAGGACCACCTTCAACTGAAAAATTTCCAGATAAACAAGTCCTTGATCTGGGACCTCAAAAACCGAAATACGACGGACAAAGTAGCTCTGAGCAAAAATTTCCAACTTGGGAAGAAATAAACTATAAATCTGAAGGAACAGAAACTCATTCTAGAAGAAGCAGAAGTGTTAAGACGGCAAGTAGTAGTGCTAGTGATACAGAATCGAAAAATAAACAGAACGCTGATATAGCAATTCCACAAGAACCACAAAAGCAAGATCAATATGCTGATGTTACCCTTCTACCTGAATCACAAAAAGAACATGCAGATGTAACATCTCCACCACAGCAAACTCCTGCAGAAGACGAGCAGTCAACTCACGCATTTCAGATAACAGAATCAAAAGGTAGTGGCAGCGTGATCAAAGATCAGCAGGAAAGCGCCAGCATAAAAGGATTAATCCACAGAGCAGAACAAAACGAACAGGGTAGTTTCGAGCAGAACGACTCCAAGCAAGATCGAAGTGTCAAAACTGCGAGCAAAACAGTAACGCAAGCGAGTGTAATACAAGCAGACATAATACCATCTTCAACGGAAAGCTTCTTACACGGGCAGGTATTTGATTCAGAGCCTCAAAACACAAAATCTAAAGAACAGATTAAAGAAGATTCAAAATTTCCGAGTTGGGACGAAATACACCACAAATCTGACATCGGAGAAAGCCACTCCAGTTGGCACAGAAGTGTCAAAACTGAAATCAATACCGCAGCTGATGGCAAACCTCAAACATCTGAGAAGCAAGAGGGTGCCACATCTCCATCGCCACAAACTACTGTACATCACGATGAGTCAAATCCTGGCTTTCAAAATACTAAATCCAAAATCAGTGACAATGAAAGAAAACAGGAAAGTTCAAAAATAACAGGTGTCGTTAGCGCATCTGAAGAACCAAAAGAGGACAATGACGAGCAGAGTGACTCTAAACAAGATCGAAGTGTCAAAACAGCGAGTAAGACAGTGACCAAGACAGAAGAACAGGACGAAGTAAGGCAACACAACATCAGGCCATCATCGACGACAGAAAGTATTCCAAAGCAACAAGTCTTTAATCCCGATTCTCAAAAACAAGAACCCAATGGAAAAATTAAGGAAGATGCAGGATTTCCAAGTTGGGAAGAGATAAACTACAAATACGAAGGAACGAGCAGCCATTCTAGGAGACAAAGAAGTGTAAAAACTGCAAGCAATAGCGCAAGTGAAGCAGAACGGCAAAAAGCTGAGCAAATTGAAGGTTTCACACCTCCGCCACGAGAAACAACAGTAGGCTATGAGTCTTCAACTCGTGAAATTGAAGCCCAGAATCTAAACGTGGGAGAAGGGACGCAGCAACAGCAGCAGCAAGAAAGTGCAAATATAAAAGGAGTATTCTACGAACCTGGAAAACAAGAACATTTCAATGTGGAACAACAAGACACGAAGCAAGATCGCAGCGTAAAGACAGCAAGCAAGGCAGAAGCACAGGAAACAGTGAGTGATCGTGAAATCAGGCCATCTTCATCGGAAAATACTTCACAAAATGAACAAGTTATCTCAGAACCTCAAAACACGAAAGTCAAAGAAAGGAACAGCGGGCAGCAACGTTTTCCAAGCTGGGAAGAAATAAATCTTAGATCGCAAAGTGGACAGGCGCCAAACGACGCTAAGCTTGAAAGAAGCGTCAAAACTACTACCAATGGACCTGGTGATGCAAAAGTGCAACAAGCAGCCCAGCAAGGTAATACACCAGTTACAATTTCCGACAATACTGAACAATCAGTTCCTTCTCAAAGCTCTACTGATCATGCCGATGAGGACAGCCAGCAAATTGTGAATAATAAAAGGATCACCCACAAAACAGTGCAATATGAAACTAAAGACAATACTCAGCAGGAAAGCTCTAAACATGATCGAAGCGTCAAAACTGCGAGTAAGGCGGAAGCGCAGGAAGCAGTTTTACTAGATGAAATCAGGACATCAACGGAAATCATTTCGGACCAACAGCAGCTCTCAACCCCATCATCTATAAAAACGAAATCTGCACAAAAACAACAAGAACAAAGTTTCCCCAGCTGGGAAGAAATAAACCATAAATCAGGAAGTATTGATCATAACGACGAAAACCCTAGGCATGACAAAGGAGTAAAAACTGCAGGCAGTAGAGTAAGTAATAGAGAAGCGCAAAAGCCACAGCAGCAAATCATCAATTCTCCTTCACCAGAAACTAATTTAAATGACTATGAACCGTCAACACCAGCATCTCAAAATATAAAATCTAAAGGCAGTTCAGGCAACAGAGGGAATGTCCAAATACCGACCGAAGACTCCATTCGACAGAGTGACTCTAGAAAAGGCAGAGGTATCAAAACTGTCGTCCAGAGCGCAAGCAAGACGCAGGAGCATGATGATATCAGATTAGCTTCAACTGAACCTGTTTCGGTTGCGCAACAACAAGCGGCACCAGAATCCCAAAACACAAAGTTTAATGATAAAGAAAGTGGACAGCAGGAATTTCCGAGATGGGAAGAAATAATTCATAAGTCTGAAGGGAATTATCACAGAAGCAGCGATGAACAAGACGACACTAAACAAGAGCGAAGTGTAAAAACAGGAAATAAGAAAGGGAGCCAGAAAGAAGCACAAAATTCGGAACAAGATGATATAACGTTACCATCTGCTTCAGCGGAAGTCAATACAGAAGAAATATTTATATCGACTCCCGCTGCCCAAGCAACAATATTTGAGGATCAAGAACAGCAGAGGATCCCGAGCAAAAAGGGTGAGAGTTATATATCTGATGACAGAAGTCAGGTGGGCAGTAAGGACTCTGAAAAGAGCGATTCTATTAAACACCGAAGCATCAAAACTTCCATTAAAGGTCAAACAGAAACTCCAACAGAAGCTCAGAACGATTATATCAAGCTACCAGCTTCTAGTACTCCTTTGGAGGAGCAAATTTCCATAGCTCCAGCTTCTCAAAATATTCCTGATGATAGTAGCAATGGCAAACTAGGTAACTTGCCGTCAGAAAAACAAGACAATCAGGAAATCGGTGAGGACATTCATTTCCAGACAACGACGGAACTTCCTTTAGAAAAAGGTGAGATCCAAATGCCTTCAAAGAAGTCAACTCCTCAAGCAAGTGACGGAAGCAGAATTAAAACCGTTATAGATGCTATAAAACCACAAGTTATCAAAGACGAAGTAGCAAGTCAAACATCTAAAGTTGAACAGACATAACACAGTATCATATATGCAACACAAAAATGACCAACTAACGTTTCATAAAATGTATCTTTGTACAGTGTTTTGAACTCTCTATCATCAAAAGTTTTTTTCTTAAAAAAAAAGGTCTCTGTTGGTTTTGGAGGTAAAACTTATGAAGCAATAGGGAAGGTAGGGTGACAGACTGGTTTTCAAGGTGACATGCTGGGATGATAAGGCAACAAAACTTATTTCTGAGGTAGATCATTTCCAAGTAGAAAAAGTTTCCTGATTACTGAATAAATATGGCGCAAACTTTAAAATTTTCTTCGTGCTTTCATGACAGAGATTTTAATTTATTAAAAATCATCTTATTATAGATCCTCTGATGAAAATCCCAGCTGTTAGCACTGCCATAGACCACAGCTAGAGATTGCTGGTCAATCTACAGTACGTCTGATGTGTAATCGGCTATTCTAACAAGAATTCCTGATGTACATTCATTCTTTGATTCAGGACCAAAGATTACGACGGTATTCATAATTGGCCTTAGCTTGTTTGTGTCATTTTTAATGATGTACGGATTTTCGATTAAAGAATTAGAAAAAAATCTGCAAGCTGTACCAGAAAGGTACCAGTTCTAGAAAATAAATTAACCTTATTAAATTTACTTTCAAGAGTGCCACACTTGTTTTGGTAAAATTATTTCACATTTTAATGTCTTTTTCATTAAAAAAAAAACTATCACTACAGACCAAAAGATCCTGAGAGCTTCCAGAAAAAATCTTTCAAAACATGCGTTCATGAACCATATCATTATGAGCACCCGTCTACGCGAGTTGACACGCCATAATACGCAGCAGTAGCGTCATCGGCCGTGCAGAATATTTATATAAACGACACTGGCAAGACTGCTGTTAATTGAGGGGAAAATCGAAGTCCATGGAATTGGGAAACGGAAAGAATTGTAGTTTCAATGGGGAATGATTATTGGCCCCAGGAAGGTGCAGCCCAGTATTTCACCAACTGCAGGTATTGCTGGCGGTCAAAGGGAAGCTGTGGTGAAGGTGTGGCGGAAATTGTCATAAGAGGGACATACATTCACCCAATGTGCCGGAAGGGAGACCACTGTTTGTTGACACGCCCGTTGGCATGGGTTGTCTGGGGCAACAGACGACTCGCGATCTCTCAATTAACAGCAGACTACCACCAGGACGCACGGGGAAGCGTTTCCAAGTACTCAATCCAGTGGACGCTCTTTCGGATGAGCCTGAGTCTGCAGCCTGTTGATGCGCCCTTGGTTTTCCGATCTTCATTGATAGCTCCGCCTACAGTGGGCACAGGAACACCATGACTGGTTATTAGACTGGGAAATTGGCGCCTCGTCCAAGAGTCCAGGTTCCAGAACCAATATGCTGATGGATGGGTCCGTGTGAACATGTGCAAGCAGACCACGCGATTGGACGAGAACAAGCCGGCAATTGCAACATTGAGGTATGGGGTTCGTATTCATGGAGATCACTGGGTCCCTGAACCCTCATCTCACACACCCACACTGCCAGATTCTATCTAGACATTATTCATTGTTTTGGATCAAGTGTTACCCTACTAGTCGACCATGTATCCGGATAGTACTAGATTCTCAGGAAAACAATGCCCCGTGTCACAAGACTTGCATTATGCATAAATGGTTCGAGGATCAATTGAAAGATTCTGCGAGTCCCCTAGCTGCCAAAATGTCCCGACTTGAATGACATCGAACATTTGTGAGATGCAGCATTCACCGTTCCATAACAGTGCTTTGCTCTGTCGCAGAACTCCGGGTGTCATTCTTTGCTTTGCTTTGATTGGAGGTTTAACGACCACCGTGAGCAACTCAATGGGCTATAAGCAGTCGCCCGTCCCTAATTTAGGGTCACTGGTTCCAGGGAAAGGAGAGAGCCAGTACCGTAAGACAAACACAACATCCATGCCTCACCGGGATTCGAACCCGGACCCCTTTCGGACGAATGATCAGAGGCCAGCGCTTCCGGGTGTCATTCTATCCGGCTGGTACAGAATTAATAGGGGCATTGTCTGCGGTCCAGTGGAGTCAATGTTATGCGTGTTTAACGGTTATCGTGGCAGAAAGCGGTCCAACATGCAATTAATAGGTGGTCATAATGTTACGGCTCATGAGTGGAGTTCGTTATGGCTCATGAGTGGGCAAACTCAAAACCCACTACAAACATGTTGTCCATACATTTTCCATCTATTTCCTGGCTGTCTTACTTACAGCTGCAACCAAAAACACTCATCAGTCATACCTGTCATGTTTAAACTATTAGAAGTACTCGCCGTCCATTACAGTTGCCACTTCCAAAATGCAAAAAAAAATAAAACACGAATGAGATTTAATCCATAATTAACTGATTTAAATTTGACGTACTGCTTTCCAGTTTTTTTCTGTTTGTCTTTTTTCTTTTGATTGAAGTTTCAACGACCATCGTGAGTAACTCAGTGGGCTATAAGCAGTCGCCCGTCCCTAATTTAGGGTCACTGGTTCCAGGGAAGGGAGAAAGCCAGTGCCGTAAGACAAACACAACATTCATGCCTACGGGATTCGAACCCGGGCCCCTTTCGGACGAATGATCAGAAGCCATCTCTTAGACCACTGCGCCACCGGTGCGGCACTTTCCGGTGCCAACTTGATGATAAGGTTCTTGGGGTGACCAAATTCTATCTTGACGAAAAATTTCTTAGGGTGAATAGAAACTGCTATTGCGAAATGGAATTAAAAATTTAGCAAGTTCTGGTGAATATAGCCGGGGACAAATTAAAGGCTAGCTGAAATTTCGATTATTTGGATAGATTCTAACAGTACACGTTAAAGATTCCCGATCATCAGCTAGGGTTAACGAATTGTGCCGCCCCGGTGGCATAGTGATTCAAGCGCTGCTTCTGACCGTTCGGCCGCGTGATCCCGGGTTCTTGTCTCGAATGAGGAATGGGTGGTGTCCTTGTTTTACTGTACTGGCGCTCTCTCTCTCTCTCTCCCTCTCTGCGTCTTGCCTGGGACCAGTGGCCCTAAATTAGGGATCGATAACTGCTTACAGCCGTTAGAGTGACTCATGATGGTCGCTAAACTCCTGATCTCCCAGGAAAAGGACCACGGAACCAACCTCAAGCAGTATATACTCGGTAGCAAAAAATCCGCGCATCTGGAAAAATGGCCCGATCATGATGAAATTTGACATGAGCAATGAGGAGCCTAAAAGGACGAAATGATTCAAATTTGAGAGCAATCCCTCCATTTATTGAGCAGCTATAGGTTCAGAACCGTTACATTTTACTAACAAGTATGGCCTCCTCTAGCGGCAATGCATGAGGAAATTTGGTCTGGCATGGACTCATACAGACGTCGAATGCTGTCCTGCAAAAGTTGCTCCCAGATCCTCTGTAACTGCACGGCCAGTTCACCCACGTTGCGCGATGGCTGGAACTGGCGTCCAACGAAGTCCCAAACGTGTTCGATTGAGGAGAGGTCCGGCGATCGGGGAGGCCAAGGGAGGTTTGTCACACCACGCAAACAATCCACGGAGACGTTCGCCGGGTGTGGACGGGCATTACCTTGCTGAAAGATGGCCCCCGACAGCGTTGGCAATACCACATGTCGCTGTGGTATTGCCAGCGTTGGCAATACCACAGGATCTCGTCGACGTACCGTTACGCTGCTGCGAAGGATCACTAACGGTGACCGAGTATCATAGGCAAGGCTCTCAAAACGGTAACGCCAGGTGTTATGGACGTATGCCTCTCCACAATGACGTGGGGTGAGCAGCGTTGGCCAGGGCTCCTCCACACACGAATTCTCTGGTCATCCACGCCCAGTGAAAACCAGGATTCATCGCTGAACACGATACGGCTCCAATCCAATACGTTTCAACTTGCGCGGTCGCGACACCAGACGAAGCGTTTGTTGGAGATGTCCAGGCGTTAGCGGTATCCGGCGCAACGGTCGCCGACAATGACAGCCTCTGCGAGTCTTCTGCCAACAGACGGCTCGCAGAGGCTGCCATTGGGAAATTAGAGGGCCAGGAAAGTACTTTGAAGTCTTCATCGTGCTCTTCCAACCACTCTCGGACATTTCTAGCTGTGTGACACGTCGCATTGTCGTTCTGGAAGATCCCATACACCCCAAGGAAGACAATCAGCACGTATAGGTGTACGTGGTCTGCAAGGATGGATTCATAACGAATTCGGTCCATGGTGCCGTTCACAGGTATGAGTGGACCCAGGGAATGCCACGAAAACATTCCCCAGACCATAACGCTGCCCCCACCAGCTTGTGTTCTTCCAGAAATGGTTGAAGAGTGTTTGTTCTCCAATGTTTCTCGCCTTATACGCCAGTGTCCATCTGTTCGATGAAGCAGAAAACGTGTGACTCATCGGAGAAGGCAATCCTTTACCAATCATCGGAGGTCCAATTCTGATACTGCCGTGCAAATGTAAGCCGCTTCTGCCAATGCACCTTTGTTAGCATAAGTGCAGTGACCATCCGTCAGCATCGGGGCCCCATACGCAGCAGAGTTCGCTGAACTGTCGTTTTAGACGCACTTCCGGTAGCCCCCTGGTTCATTCGGCCAGTGAGTTGTTTCACTGTAGCGTGTCAATCGGCTCACACGCACCTTCGCAGCCGACGTTCTCCTCTCACATCAATGGAACGTGATGCTCTGCAGTTTGCACGTCGCTTATTCGCAATGGTGCCATTTGTCCAATCACGATACACTTTAACCACAGCAGCACGTGAACAGTTCACAAACTGCGCTGTTTCAGAAATACTGCCACCCTTGGCCCGAAATCCGATAATAATCCCTTTTTGAAAAGCAGATAAATCGCCCCCTTTTATCCATGACAGCAACGAGTGATATGTTTTCAGAATGCCTACAGCACACCTTATACATCCTCCAAGCCATATCACGACACGTGCCTTCTTTCATTGGCTACGCGCTGCTGACGTCAAAAGTAGGAGGTGGTCACAATAATTTGACTCGCCTGTGTATGTACATACAATTCAAACATTAAACTCTCATTAAAAGTGTTAATAAAAACCATGGAATAATTTATTAGAATCATGTAAAAAATTTTAGGGGAAATAGTACACTTCGAACAAGAACACATTATGCAAAACACTTGTGCAGAATACTTATATATAATTCAAATTTTGACAATGGAATTATATAGAATTCAGATTCTGACATTGAGATTTATTGGAACCACTTACACAAAATTCTGAACTGAATTTTTGGGGCAAAAAGTGTGTATCCATTTCAAACATGGAACTACTGGTCAAAATTATGGTCTAACATATTGCCATGATTTCGGCCAACAAAATGCAGTCAACAGCCTTCTTTCAAAGGTGATAAATATGTGCACAGCTGAAATTCTTGGCTATCGTTAACCTATACTTCTGAGAAACATAACGAGGAATTAATGACGATCAGCCAAAAAAATCGCCGACTGGAGTTTTTTTTTTATTATTGGAGGTTTAACGACCACCGTGAGCAACTCAATGGGCTATAAGCAGTCGCCCGTCCCTAATTTAGCGTCACTGGTTCCAGGGAAGGGAGAGAGCCAGTGCCGTAAGACAAACACAACATCCATGCCTCACCGGGATTCGAACCCGGACCCCTTTCGTACGAATGATCAGAGGCCATCGCTTAGACCAATGCGCCACCGGGGCGGCGACTGGAGTTGGCTTCTACACCTTCTAGGGACGAAAAGTGGCATTTTTCTTATACGCGAATCCCCGTAGAGATCGCCGAAGTGACAGAGCCTTGAGCAGTTAATAGTAACAGTTGATGATCCCAGTTAGGCCGCCCCGGTGGCGCAGTGGTCTAAGGCGCTGGCCTCTGATCATTCGTCCGTAAGGGGTCCGGGTTCGAATCCCGGTGAGGCATGGATGTTGTGTTTGTCTTACGGCACTGGCTCTCTTCCTTCCCTGGAACCAGTGACCCTAAATTAGGGACGGGCGACTGCTAATAGCCCATTGAGTTGCTCACGGCGGTCGTTAAACCTCCAATCAAAAAAAAAAAAGATCCCAGTTAGCCGTGTTTGAGGCCACGGCTTCAGGGAAGTGAGAGAACCAGTGCGTTAAGACAAGCATCATTCAGACCCATCCCAGACGAATGATTGGAAGCCAATGCTTTGTACTCTTTACAGCGTTTTCAGATACTGAAGAATGATTACCTGAGCTGTTGGTTGGGTTATATAAGTGTGTGCAATGGCCCTTTTGGCCGCCCCGGTGGCGCAGTGGTCTAAGGCGCTGGCCTCTGATCATTCGTCAGAAAGGGGTCCGGGTTCGAATCCCGGTGAGGCATGGATGTTGTGTTTGTCTTACGGCACTGGCTCTCTCCCTTCCCTGGAACCAGTGACCCTAAATTAGGGACGGGCGACTGCTAATAGCCCATTGAGTTGCTCACGGTGGTCGTTAAACCTCCAATCAAAAAAAAAAGATCCCAGTTAGCCGTGTTTGAGGCCACGGCTTCAGGGAAGTGAGAGAACCAGTGCGTTAAGACAAGCATCATTCAGACCCATCCCAGACGAGTGATTGGAAGCCAATGCTTCGTACTCTTTACTGCGTTTTCAGATACTGAAGAATGATTACCTGAGCTATTGATTGGGTTATATAAGTGTGTGCAATGGCCTTTTGGGTTTTACAAATTTTGCAGTCCCGTTCACAGTGCGATTTTTAGTACGTCTCTTTCTCGACTGCTCCATGCAAGTACAAAGGACGCCTTTATTGCTCTCTGATATTCCCGCGGATTACTGGGTAGATTCTGTGTCTGGAATCGATTAGTTTCCATTCTATGCGCGTTGTAATAAATTTTTGCAATGTTTTGGTCTGCAAATAATTTGCATTGGAAAGGACAATAATGTATAGTTTTTCCAAAGTGAACTGATTCTCGGTCGCGTAATCATTTTAATGCCGACAGCTCGTCTCAATTATTCGGGTGTTTGCCCCGTGCAATTCACTTGCACCAACTCGGCCAGTTGTCCTTTGCCGTCTTAGAAATATGAATCCTTCTGTGCAATTTTATTTAAAGATTTAACGACCCCCATGAGCAACTGTATGGGATATCTTAGAGCTATTACATCCAGGGAAGGGAAATAGCCAGCGCTATGAACAAGCACACTACCTATGCCACAAACTTGGACCTAACTCAGACGAATAGCCAGAAGCCTAAAACTCTCACCATTCGGTAACGACCTGTAGTGCATCACTCAAAGTTCATATCCAGCTCAGTAATTAACAAAATCAAAGCAGTTTTCCAAATGCTGGATGATGCATGGCCCTTAGGTATAAAAAAATTTGGTGGTAATAAAATAACTACTCGAAATGTCAGTAACAACAGATATTCTCAGAAAGCCAATTCATAACCTGCATAGCATTACATTGATAAAAGTTGTGCAGTAGCAACAGTTCATATGAAAGAAAACTGTAATAAAAAGAGTATGACAACCAGCTGTAATTCCATCTAAACAAGAACTTGCCAAATTACAATTGAAACAGCAATAGTCGTAAAATTAATGGTGAATGTGGCACAGTGATACTAACCTAAATTAATAGAGTGGGATAACTATAGACAGTAGTACTGGCAGATGAAAAAGAAAAAAAAACGAGAGAGAGAGAGAGTACATACGGTACAAAATCAAGATGACCTCTGGCAAGAAATTCTGCTTGAATGAACAACTAAGCATTTAATGTTTGCACACATAACAGAAACTTCTCTAGAACCTGATTACCGCCACCCAACAATTTCTCGTAGGGTTTACATCCACAGGGTAAAGGTTCAAATGCAACTACCAGCCCCCCACAAGGCTTTTGAGCTGTACATCTGAAATGCAATTATATTAGATTGAACCTGGAGGCTCAGATACGACAGAGAGTAGACAGGTCAGAGACGTAGGAGTGATAGAAAGTGCAAGTCGACATAGTTGGGAGTGCCAGACTATGACGTCAGAAAGAACACTTCCAGGGAGAAAAAAAGAGGAAGAAAAGGAACAAATGATCGTACACATCCGACGCAAGGCAAGTATTTAGTGGTTCAGAGCAACTCAGCCTACCTGAAATAGATCCCATCTGGTCGAAAGACGGTTGCTCTAACCAGTAGGCCATTCGTAGCCCTTACTCTAGAACCTCTAAAGTAACAGATATATTATACGTACATAAACAGATAAGACGGGGAGTGTTCGTGTTCTCAACGTTTCGCTACAGATAATTATGAATGTTTTCAAGAGTAGCTTTCATTCAGTATACTGTTTCTGGGTCACTATTCCAACTAGTTAGTTAAACAATATGTATCAACACAAAATTTATTAAAGAATGAGTGCATGGCAATTCTCAAGCAGTTTATTTTCAGCACTGAGGTGCCTTATTTCACTATTCTCCACGCAGCCATTCCCTCAAACTGAAAGGACTTCAGCTTTGGCTACCACGAATCTGAACTCTGTTCAGGCTCTTATGCTTCAATTGCTTAGAAATTCGTTGTACTCGATGGTGTATCAGTAACATACTAGAGGGGAAATCAGAAAAGCTTTCTCTTCAGGGTGTTGTAATTTACAAGCTTTCTCAAGAAATGGTTATACGGAGAACAATAAAAGTGTTTCTGTGCTGAAAATGATGTGCTTGTGAAAATACGTTTTGGGTACACATATTAGCTTCTGTTTTACTCTCATGTGAAACAAAGGAAATGTTAAAACACGAAATTTATTTCTGACATTAAGATAATGTTTCACAAGTTGTATATTACAAGCGAGGTCAAAAGTCTTATTTCGGAAGGACCTTATAAATAATGATCCTTCATATAAACACTTAAAGAAAAACAGAAATTGATCAAAAATTCTGAAACTCTGAACCGAAACATTAAAAATACAATAGATTTAAACTTTCATACGCCCATAGTGAGCGTTTCTATGCTCTTCCTGATATACATAAAACAGGCATTCCATTTCGTCCTACAGTGAGTAATATCAGTACTGCAGCATACAAGTTGTCCAAGTTCTTATCTTTAAAATTATCTACCTCGGCCACTTAAAACAAAACATCTGTGAAAAATTCCATTGAGTTTGTCAATCGACTCAAACTACAGGGGTTGTCCAAAATAATGGAAACACCTTGAAACAATAGGTGTTACGCACCTAATATGGTGTGGGAGCACCCTTGGCATTTAAAACTGCTTGAATCCTCCTTGAATGGACGCATTCAAGTCGTGGATGGTGGTAAGTGGTATATTGTACTATTCCTCTCGCAGAAACTGCTCCAATTCCTTGAGAGACACCGGAGGAGGATAACGGGATCGCACTCTGTTTTCCAACACAGACCACAGGGGCTCAATGATATTTAAGTCCGGTGGTTGTGCAGGCCACGGAAGGTGTGCAACTTCATCCTCATGTTCCTCAAACCATGATTGCACAGTTCGACTTCTGTGAATCGGGGCATTAACACCTTGAAAGGTGCAATCCCCCGACGGAAACAATGTCTGCTCCATTGAATGCACATGGTGCACACACAAATAACCATCCTGAAAAAATGTTTAATTGTCACATACAGACTAGGCTCCAGTGGCCGAATATACAGGGCGATCAATAAGGAATGTGGCCCTCATTTTGGGCGATCCAGTGTTGAATCCGACATGGCATCGAGGCAATGCGAGTCCGAATAGAGTTCTGGGTTATCGTGGACCATGTGGTGCTGACCCGAGTCCACAGTTCATCTTCATTTTTCAGGGGTGGAAGGGTATACTCAACCGACGTCCAATCGTGTCCTACAGATGCTAGATGAGTGAGAGCTCAGGGGATCGTGCTGGCCACGGAAGCATCCGCCCACCGTGTAAAACATTCAGGCTGATCCGAGCGGTATGCAGCCGGGCATTATCCTGTTGAAAAAGGGCGTTTGGGATGCCCTGCAGATACGGTAGTGCCACGGGCCACAGCACCTCTTCAACACAGCGGCGTGCCGTCAATGTGCCCGCAATGCGTACCGGCGGTGAGCGGCTGTTGGCGCTGATAGCACCCCACACCATGGTTCCACGTTGCCGGGCCGTGTGGCGCTCCACAATGGCGGAGGAATCGGTCCATTGGCCACGTCGCCTCCAGACTCTCACACGGCGATCATCCGTGGTGAGACAGAACTGCGATTCGTCGCGGAACACTACACTGCTCCATTCGGCACCCCACGCAGCTCTGGAGCGACACCACGCCAAGCGGTGACGACGATGGCTCGCTGTTAAGGGTAGCCTTCGCAACGGACGGATGGACAGCAAATCAGACGCAGCCAGTCGGTGCGACACTGTCCGCGTCGATATCGGAGCATCCAAGCCTCCCCGTACACTCGGTAAAATGTCGCCCGTTGTGGCCTGTGGGTTCGCTACGGCATGACGTCGGATACGACGATCGGTGCGCTCGGATGTCCGTTTCCGTGCTCAGATCCTTCTTGGGACCACTGACCCTAAATGCGACCGACGGTTGTGGCATCACGTTATGTTTCTTCCCCCCCCAAAAAAAACGCAACGTGATACCACAACCGTCGACCATCTGGCGGTAACATTATAGGACCATCCAACGGCACGAAGGCGTGCGATGACACCTCTCGTGAGCACATCCGTTTGACGAAATAGCGTACGACATCGTCTTTGCTGCATTGGCACCCCTTGTTCGTTCTCCAGACACAGTTACAGCAGAGCCACTCAGTTCTCGCGGCCGTGACGACGACTTGAATGATGGCCTCACGGGCTGATTGTCCGCTTATATCCTGCGCGCCGTTCGTCCGATTGACCTGCAAATGCAATCATTTGCATAACTTGTACGTGTGCACACACACTGCTATTTGCATGGCGCTGCGTTTACGTCTTCGTGGTGTGGCATTTTCTCTGTCAGGCAGTGTATGAAAGCATACTCGTACCTTAACAGAACGTTGGTATTGCAAGGACGAAACTAAACTGTCCGATCATGCAGA
Source organism: Macrothele yani (assembly GCA_039090855.1). Classification (NCBI taxonomy): domain Eukaryota; kingdom Metazoa; phylum Arthropoda; class Arachnida; order Araneae; family Macrothelidae; genus Macrothele; species Macrothele yani. The sequence goes on from CM077007.1 coordinate 110,210,551, forward strand.
AAGGCGTGCTCTGACTACTAGGAGGAAAAGCAAAGCAGAAAAGTTAAATATGCATGTAGACAGAGTGAGAAGTGAGCTCTACCGTGAGTTCGAGTCCTCGGCGAGGGTTGGGAAGTGTACTTGTCTTACAATACTGCTTTTTGCCTTCCTTGGAGCCAGAGGGCCCTACATTAGAGACGAACGACTGATTATAGCCCTTAGTTTCTCATAGGGGTCATTAGACACTCCCCCGCCCACCACCACCACCACCAAAATGAAAAGGTTGACAAATGTTCTATACCGCCCCGGTGGCGCAGTGGTCTAAGCGATGGCTACTGACCATTCGTCCGCGTTCGAATCCCGGAGTGGCATGGATGTTGCATTTGTCTTACTGCTCTGGTTCTCCGCCTCCCCAGGAACCAGTGGCCCTAAATTAGGGACGGGCGACTGCTTATAGCCCACTGAGTTGCTTACGGTGGTCGTTAAACCCGCAATAAAAAAACGTGTTTTATGGTTGAGAGCATTTCAGTTAAACTCTCCAGCCGCTCCAACAAAAGTTCTCCCATGAGCTCATTCTGATTCCTTATGAGTAACGGAGGAGGATACACCGAGGTCCCAATGGTCAGAAGCACTGGCTTCTAGTCAATCGCTCGAGCTTCTGGCGAGGCATGAGCGGTGCGTCAACCCCACGGCGCTATCCCTTCCCGGAATCAATGGTTCCAAATCAGGGTTCAGCTACTATTGCCCTAGATGATCGCGGTGGTCATTATACCCGGAAAGAAACAAAAAGCAACGTTAAAGATATCAATCACTCCCACCCCGTAGTCCTAACAAGAGCGGCATATAAGTTACACGTATTCAGCATGATTTATACATACGTATTATTCACACTAAATACTTGGGAGAGTACAGAATAACAATAGTATTTAAGGTGGACGTCAAGTAATTTTGCTTCCTATACTTCCAATGGAAAAACTTCTGTACACATTTTCTTCACAATCAATGCGTTCCCAAGGATGAAAATTTTAACATCGATTAAAATAGCTTCATTTTATAACTTGGAATACTTAATATTTTCTAAAACATAACCATAATTATGCAATCCAACATTTGTTTGTCTACTGACGTCATCAAAGTACAGGTCGCGCCATCTTTTTTCTGGTTTCAACACCACCAAAGTAAAAGTTATTGATCTTTAATATAATTATGGTTATGTTTTACATAATATCAAGTATTCCAAGTTATAATATGAAGCTATTTTAATCGATGTTAAAATTTTCCTCCTTGGGAACGCATTAATTATGAAGAAAATGTGTACAGAAGTTTTTCCATTGGAAGAATAGGAAGCAAAATTACTTGAGGTCCACCTTAAAGGGAAACTTAGTATCGGACAGTATCTGACCTCTAGGTAGCTTTGGTCTTTTATTTTAAGTTGCTCCACTTAAGCAATTTTAATAAAAGTTGATAAAAATAACTAGTAATAAAACTTTAATAAAAATATTAACTGATGAAAGGAACAAGTCAAATTCTAAATTGTTTTGGAAATTTTTATGGGTCTTTCTAGGTTTGTTTCACCTAACTCGTTCACCGCTAAAGAACTTTTTTTTTTCTTAGAACTACATACTGGATTTAACCACCCACCGCCGTAATTCGATTAGCTTTAAGCAGTCGCCTGTCCCTAATTTAGGGCCACTAATTCCAGGGAGGGGAAAAAGCCAGTGCCGTATGACAAATACAACTTTAATGCTTCACTAGGATTCGAATCCGGACCCATCTCCGGCGAATGGTCAGAAGCCATCGCTAAGACCACTGCACCACCGAATCCAAGTTGAAGTCCAGGGTGAGGAATGAGTGGTGTATTTGTCTGATGGCGCTGGCTGTTTCCCCTCCCTCGAAATGGTGGCCCTTAATTAGCAACGGACGTCCACCTATATCCCTTAGAACTCTTGATCATGGTGGTTGTAAAACTCAAAATCAAACGAATAAAAAAGGTGAATATTCAGTTGCAACGAAATTTTCTACGCGGATAGCCTAGTGGTCAACGTTTGTGACTGCCACCGAGAAACCTTTTTTTTTTTTTTTTTTTGATTGGAAGTTTAACGACCAGCGTGAGCAACTCAGTGGGCTATAAGCAGTCGCCCGTCCCTAATTTAGGGCCACTGACTCCAGGGAAGGGAGAGAGCCAGCGCCGTAAGACAAGCACAACTTTAATGCTTCACTAGGATTCGAATTCAGACCCATCTCGGACGAATGATCAGAAGCCATCGCTTTTAACCACGGCGCCACCGGGGCGGAGGAGAAACCTCAGGTTCGATCTCAGGCTACGAACGCTCGTACGACTAAATATCCGCGTTCGTCGGATGGGCACGTTAAGCCGTCGGGCATCGGGTACTGGCTCCCCGGTAATAAATAAGGGCTTCTTCCTTCCCCTTTCTACTTCGCTTCCTTGTCACTGTCCTATCGGGCACTTTAGCCCAAATCTCCTAGTTTTCTATTTCTAAGGGTTGTTTAAGACCTGGGGTCAGGCACTCCCTTCCTAAAAACCTCTACATATGATCTGATCTGATTTATTTGTTTCTAACTTTAGCTGCAACATCATTCCCTCTTTGGCGCTCTCATAGACTGCCCTCCATCCCACTGTTATGTTTCTGCAAATTACCAACAAGCATGATGTTGTACAGATTTGAAAACACGAGTACCAAATTTAGTAACACACATTACTTCCATATTTACATACATACCACTTTCAATACACCTACTCAATATCTGTTTTTTTTGGGGGGGGGAAAGGGGGGGGGGGTTAGCAATGCCTACGAGCATGCAAAGATCTAGAGTTGTCATTCCTATAAATTAGGGCCACTGGTTACAGGGAGGGGGAAAGCAATGTTATAGGGCAAAACAACTACTCATGACTCACCTGGAACAAAAACTTACGACTAACTAGGATAATTAGTCAGAAACTTGTGCTTTCGACTACTAAGTCAAAAACGTAGCAACATGCGTTATCGGGATGCCCCCTTGTCACATCCTGCAGTGACCTAAAAGAGGGCACACACGCATGACTGATACGTTGTAGAAGGACAAACATTAGGTTCCCTCCAATATCTATCTACCAGTGACAGCTCTAATCATTTTTCAGGAAATTTTATTAGATTAATGAAAAAATTTAGAATTAAAAAAATTCTGTGAGTGTGAGGATCATATTCAATTTATGTTATGTGTTCACAAAAACACCATTACAACAATGAAAAAAATCTTACATTTTCTTGCAGTTAAGCACACAAAGTTTTCCATTCACAGCTCATGTAAAACATTGAATGCTGCTTCTCGTGAGCGCAATCTCCTGCGGCTCCAGCTGAGGGGTATTTGTGAACGTGCAGTTAAGTACTCTGCTGGCAGCTAGCCAGCGCTTGGTAGAAATGCATTGGAGCACACTTTCACAGTGACCATTCTCGTTTTGTTACCATTAAAAAATGCAGTTGCTCTCTCTGCTCTATCTTGCATTAGTTACTGGATCATTTTATTGGTGGAACAGTGTTAGTGATACCTTATTATCTTTCAATAAATAATAAAATGTGAGAAGCTAATTGTCTGTCTTCTTAATCATGAAAACTGTTAATTATTTGATGACACATCCATTTTTGCATTCATTGGAAATTAAGACTGGATACACCTATGCCAAATATTAAATTACAGCAAAAAAATTGTAAGATAAAATTACTGAGCAAATAGGAAGTTCAGTTCATAAACGCATAAGAATGAATGAATATGCAGCTGCAACATATAAAAATGCTCTACTTTGCTTCCTGTGTTTATTACTTACGATCGAAATTCCATGGTTTACAACTGGTGTGAAAGATTTTCGAAATTTTGCCCTACGACGTGCAGGGTCGTAATCAGGGAGCGCCCGACGTGCGTCTCCTTTTGCACGTCGTAGTGACTCACACTACAGTTCAGTACCTGACCTCTTTTGCATCTATTGCGCAATCTCCTTCATACCCTTTCTTCGACCTGAATCAGTCACCCCTACTAACTTCTCTGTCTGATGACGTGTCCTCTTCACACAGGAATAATGTACTGAATTTGGATGTATTTTGCATTTGGTAGGGCAAACATAAGATTGCAACGCGATTCTAGTTATAGGTGGCAAAATTCAACAGTAAAACGAAAAAGTGAAGAACAATAGACACATGTTGTTTCGCCTTTTAAACTGTAGTGTATTCATTTTCATGGCGCTCAAGAATTTGCTCAGCGAGGACATGGTGAATTTAAATCGATGTTTAATCTTAGAGAATTTTTTCTGGCACCCTTGTTTCTTGCGGTACTTATGACACCATTGTGAAGCATATAAAAATATTAATGTACTAGTTCTCGTTACATGTGCTCTACCTGCTTGCTGGTACCTACACAGAAGTGCCAAAGACTTAAGATACTTAATACCGCTTTGGTCCTCCTCGCGATCGGATAACGGCAGCAGCACGCCGGTGCGTGGACTCCACAAGCTCTGAGCAGTACTATGGAGACAGTGCACACCATGCTTCCTGAAGAGCGTCCCACAATTCGGTAATATTCGGCGGTGGAGGATTCCTGGCATTGACGACACTCTGAACAGCATCCCAAATGTGTTCGATGGGGTTTAAATTCGGCGAACGAGGGTGGCCAAACTTTGTGGAATGTTCCTCCCGCCATAATCGAGAGACTGTGGACGTGTGCATTGTCGTGTTGAAAGAGGACGCACCAGGCACAGTGGTTGCATGACATGAACGAATGCAAATGATCCCCAAGGATGGTTACGTAGCCTCCACCGGTCCGCAGACATATGAGGGGTCCCAATGCGTGTCAGCTGAAAACACCCCACACCATACCATACCTACCGCCGGCCTGCATTGCCCCTTGTAGGAATGCGGGATCCATTGCCACGTGGGGTTGTCGCCACACCCGGAGTCACCCATCTGTCCGAAACTGTTGGAAACGCGATTCGTCGGACCAGGCTACACGTTTCTAGTCATCTTGCATCCAATTTTGGTGTTCCCATTCCGAGCGAGGCGCACAGTCTTGTGTCGCCGGGTCAGCAATGGCACCCGGGTGGGCCGTCAACTCTGGAACCCCATAGAAGATAGGGGACGTTGCACTGTCCGAACGCTGATGCAACTGATTTGCGGCAATGTACACCGGGTGGATGTTACGATGTGTGCCAGACGCAGCTGTCCACAGCTTTTCTACGGAAAATTCCTTTCATTCCGGCAGAGTCAGCATTTCGACGGCGCAGGTTGAGTCGTCAGATAATTACGTCCACGCTGGTTTCGCACTCTGGATGTTTTCCTTGAGTTTGTGTAGTCCAAGAACACCCTTGAAATTGTTGACCCTGTAAATCCAAATTCCGTGGTAATTTCCGGAATGGAGTGACCCATCTCCCGGGCGCCGACTAACACCACGTTCGAAATCGCTTAAATCCTGATGAGCTACCACTTGAGCTTGCAGAGATATATGCCTCTATACGTATATACACTGAAGAGCAATTGAATTAGAGACAGCTGGCTTTATGCAAATGTGGCGCTGTGGGCAGCCCTGTAAACGGAAACGACATGACATACCGACAATATAAGGAGTGATGCGACGGGAATCAGTAAGAGTCGGACGCAGTATGGGTAAGACGAAGGATCTAAGCGCATTTGAGCGTGATCAAATTTTCGGAGCCGGACGAATGAGTCACTCCATCACGGAAGTCGTGCAGGCACTGGGAATTTCACGAGCCACTGTGTCACGGGTGCACCGTGAGTACATCGAATCCGGTAAAACCATCACTGCAAGGGCCAACTGCCGTGGACAACAGCGTGTGGATGAGCGGGGTCATCGTCGCTAGCTCGCATTGTAACAGCGGATAGACGGGCCACAGTGCAATAAATCACTCGGCAATTTAACGCTGGTGCACAAAAACGTGTAAGCAGCCACACCATCCAGAACCATCTCCTCGCTATGGGGTACAGAAGCCATCGTCCCACGAGGACACCGCTGCTGACCGCACATCACAGGGTGTAAAGATTAGCATGGGCGCGGGAACATCGCCACTGGATCCTAGACATGTGGAAAAATGCTGCCTGGACTGGTTAGTCGAGATTCACGTTGGTACATGCGGATGGCAGGATACGAGTACGCCGCAAACCACATGAAGCGATGGATCCTTCTTGCCAGCAGGGTACTCTTCAAGCTGGTGGGGGTGGCATTCTCGTCTGGGGACTGTTTATGTGTACTTTGAGGTCAATGTTACCGGGATATCCTGGACGACCATTTGCTCCCGTTTGTGCGTCTTCAACATCCCACTGGGGACCTCATCCTGCAACAAGACAATGCACCGTGCCATCGCTCTCGAAATGTATCCGAATGGTTGGATGAACACTCCACCGACGTGACCTCGCTTCCTTGGCCAGCTAGGTCATCTGATCTCAATCCCATCGAGCACATCTGTGATGCCATCGAGAGAGATGTTCGAGGCTCTGACCCCCTCCATCAAATCTTCGTGAACTGTGGGAGCTTGTTCAAGGGTCGTGGATCTGTATGGCTTCCCAACGCTTCCGGTGTCTTGTCGAGTCCATGCCGAGACGAATCGCCGCCGTCATCAGGGCGAAAGGTGGTGCTACACGTTACTAGACAGGTATCTCTAATTCAGTTGCTCTTCAGTGTACGTCGTTTGTGGATGATACCGTTTTACTGCATGGGTGTGGTGGCATGTAATGGAAATGGTAGTGCTTTTCCCGGTGTTTTTTGGCACCTCAGTGTACACCAAAAAAATAACCTACACATAATAAATTTTCAGTTTTTACCTATACTTATTATATTCAGTTCTGGTCACCATGCAAAGAAATGACAAAACTGAACTGAATGATGGGAAAACATAAATTGTCTCACCACTGTCAGACACAGACCCATGTAATACACTGGTGTGCTGCAAAAATTAAGGACGAAGAGGAGAAATTAGCATAACAGCCGAACGAGCAGACAGAACGGACCGAAAGACCACTCAGGAGATAGACTAGGGTCTGGTACGGTAGGGCATGCGCATATAGGCAGCGTGACGTATGGGGGAGGGGGATGTCGGAAGAGTATAAAGCACACGGGCGGTGCACGCTCAGCAATTCGGTGAAAGCTATTGCACGGTGTACATCGGTTTGACCAACGTCGAGTTGCTTCCACCGTGTGATATGACCAACAGGCAATCCAGTAGACAACATCTGGAGGATTTTACCCGAGGTCGCGTCATTGGGAAGTTGGAAGAAGGTCGAAGTGTGACTAGTGTGGCCGAGGAGTTTGGGATCGCTCACAGCATCGTTTCACGAGCTTGGAGAGCATTTCAAACGACAGGAACAGCTGTCCGAGGGTTTAGCAGTGATCGTCCACGAGCAACCACGGCACCGGACGACCGGTATATTGTCCTGCAGGCGAGAAGAGACAGACGGCAGACAGCCTGAGAAATCGCAAGGCACATGCAACAGACAACTGGACGTCCGTTATCGCGTTTTACCGTAGCCAGGAGACTGCACAAAAGTGGTCTATTTGCACGACGACCTGTACGGTGTGTGCCATTAACGCCTGTTCATCGGAGACGGCGGTTTCTGTGGTGCCAGGAACACAACAACTGGACACATCAGCAAATGGGGTAGAGTTCTCTTTACCGATGAGAGCCGATTTAGTCTGACGAGCGATTCTGGACGTATACACATCTGGAGAGAGCAGGGAACACACAATCACATCTCCAAAACCATCGAAAGAGACCGGTTTGGAGGTGGCGGAGTTCCCGTTTGGGGCGGTATCATGCTTGGTAGCCGTACTGACCTCCACATCTTCCAAGGAGGTTCAGTCACTGGTGTCCGCTATTGTACCGAGGTTCTGCTGCCTCACGTGCGTCTGTTTAGGTGTTGTGGGTCCTGAGTTCCTCTTCATGGACGACAACGCTACACCTAATCGTACTGTGGCTGTCGCAGAGCTGTTGGAGAGTAAAGATATTCAACGCATGGATTGGCCCGCAAGATCCGCGGACCTAAATCCAGTCGAACACCTGTAGGACCTTCTCGGGAGACGCTTGGCAGCACGTCACCATCCGCCAGCAACGATTCCGCAGCTGCGATTGGCGCTACAAGAGGAATGGGCCGCGATGCCTCAACAGCTCCTTGACAACCTCGTCCTCGGCATGGACAGACGTTGTAAATCCTGCAACGCAGTCAGGGGTGATCATATCCCCTACTAAAGACTGGATTTTTCTTGGCAGCCGCCTGTCACATGGACGTTTCTGTCTTCTGTCCAGTTGTGCTCGAAGCTACCTTTTCAATAAAGTGCCTTTGTATCCTTTGGATTCCTTGTTTGGACGGTTTTGCTCACTTGTCCCATATTCTTACATCTTGGGGATCTTATAGAATGATTTGAGTCGATGTGGAGCACTTCTGCACTACGTTACATTCGAAAAACCGTCTCGTCCTTAATTTTTGCACGCCAGTGTAAGAACTAGCTTTCAAAAATTTAAGAATGTTCTTGATATTTTTATCAAATACCTATAATTTACCCTATCTGAATGACTCAGTATGGTGAACTTTATTTTCAAAGGTGATACTTGAAAAAAAATTTGCATTAGTTACCATCTTTTTTTTTTTTTTTTTTTTGTTTCTCATCTTCTACCCAACAGTTTCTTCCACAGTTTACCTGAGCAACTGGACATTTACTTAACTATGCCATGATGGGGCGGGTTTGTTTCGACTGGCGAAAATCGGAGACTTTTCTGGTTCTAATCACTCAGATACTTGGGGCTCCATCGTTCTGGGAGGAGTAATAGTAAGCATGCTCGAACGGAAATCGGGAGATGCGGGTTAGATTCCCACTCCAGGTCAATGTAATTTTCAAGTTTTCTGACATGATAAATGTTACGTGAGAAACTGTAAAATACACGCGATTCACGGATCTCTCTTTGTTGTGTTGGTAATTTAAACGATCTTGGTCAATTCAAAGACAGTTGAAAGGAGGATCTGCACCAGAGTAATTTCATTTTATGGTCAATTTTTTGTATTTAACACCAGCGGATTATTAGGAAGAGTTAGCAATGAATTAGGTGTGGCTACTGAGGTAGAACAGAAACCAATCTTCACATTTTTTTTTTTTTTTTTTTTTTTGTGGCGTCATCTATTTCTGATTTCTAAACCTTCCACTGTTCACTTTTCGTGCAGGGCTTTTCACGAAAAGAGCTCCAACCGGCTGCATGCTCTGTAAATTGTGCAAATCAATCCAATTTTGTTTCTTTACAAACACTTTTCATAAATGATTTTGCTCAGAAAAACGGATTTTTAATTGCTCGCCTGTATGTTGCATGTAACTGAGCCCACATGAACGGACAACTCTTTCCGATATTATTTTCTAGCTCACAGTTACTAAAAATATTTTCATTTTGTTAGATAAACCAGCAGAAAATCCAATTTCATACTTATTCAGGGTTCATACTGTAAGTCCATTTCAAGAGTTTCACATTGAGTCAACGACAACATCAGAACTTGATTTCAAGTTTAGTTTCTTTGAAAATGTACGATTTCCCACTGTCTAGTCACCTATTGCGATATCAACATTCAAAAATATCAAGCATTTTATTCTTTTGTTTACAAAACAAATTAAAGTTAAAATCAGAATCTGAAGGCTGTTTCCATCTTTCATCCGCATAACAGTAATTTTCTCCGCATAATATGCATGCAGTAGCGTTTTTGAACATTAATTTCACTTGAAACAAAAGCAGAAGTGATTGTGAAACAAAACGAAAAACTCTGAACCTTGACCTCAGTGGTACATATACACTGAGTTAGCTTTGCACCAGCATGGATGCCAACCTCTGGAAGTTGTTTTCATTAATAAACATGATTTTTTTCAGTAATAGACATAATTTTTTTTAGCAATTTTCAGTAATCCAGCACATAGTAGCAAATTTAGGTATCTAGCATAGCAACGAATTCCAATCTGTCACAACAATTATTACAGAAAAAGAATAAATACACTGGCGGAAAGTAAAAAAAGAACACCAAGAAGGAATTGGCGGACGATCATGAAATTTACATATGTTAATGGGGTCAAGTTTACGTAGGTGTGATGTTAATTTCGGGACCATCCGGTGAGCGCTTACGCCACAGCACGGCATAATATGCAAATTATCGTCGGTGGTATTTAAGGAGTACGGCGAAGTGAATGTAATCAGTCGTCGGCGTACGGACACGTGCGAAGACCCTGAAGAAGCTCCAATGCCTTGACATGGAAGACGTGTACGATTTCAGCAGTTATCGGACTTTGAGCGAGGTCGTCTAGTCGGACTCCGCGAGTCCGGGTGGTCGTATCGCGAGCGAATTGGATGGGAAGTATCGGTGGTGGTACGATGGTGGCGTAGATGGTCCAAGGAAAATTTCCCACACGAGAAGACGTGGAACCGGGAGTCACAGACGGACTGATGAGAGGACAGATCGACGGATAAGAAGAGCGGCGTTGTCAAGCAGAACATTCACTGCGACGCAAATCCAAGCTGCCGTTGCACCTGAGGTGACTGTGCGAACAATCCGCAACCGTCTACTGGATGCAGGACAACGTGCACGTGTGCCTCTGACTCCAGCCCACGGTCAGGAACGGCTGCAGTGGTGTTGCCAACGTCTGCACTGGAGAACGGAATGGCGATCTGTCGTGTTCAGCGATGAAAGCAGATTCTGCTTGGGAGCCTCCGATGGCCGTATGCGTGTTCGCAGACGCACAGGGGAGCGTCTCCACCCTTCTTGCATCCGGCAGCGACACACAGGGCCTACACCTGGTCTCCCGGTGTGGTGAGCGATCAGCTATCGCTCCCGTACACAACTAGTATTTGTACCGGGTACGTTAAATAGCACCTCCTACATCAACAACATCATTCAGCCAGTTGTTGTGCCATTTGTAAGGTCGGTCCATCGTGGTGTTGTCCAGCAAGATAACGCACGCCCGTGCAAAGCAACATGCACTTCAGGGTGTGAGACAATTTCCATGGCCTGCACGTTCACCGGATTTGTTCCCCATCAGCACGTGTGGGATTTTATGGGACAACGACTTATCCAGTCTCTACGGCAAGCTACGACCATCCCGATTTACGCGTCCAGGTTGAGGATGCCTAGAACTCAATACCTTAAACTTACATCCAACATCTGTACGACAAACTCCATGCCAGAATTGCACAGTGTGACGCAGTTCATGGCGGTTCAACCTCGTACTAACCATGTTACATAGAAATGTTATTTTTCAGTTTACCAGCAAATACAGCTGTATTTTGCCATAATGTTTTAAACACGTTATCCTCCGTATTCCGTTATTTATGCTGTATAAATTTCGTTGGTATCAGACGTCTCCTTCTTGGTGTTCTTTTTTCACTTTCCGCCAGTGTATATTAAACAATTTGTCAGTGGTAAAATTAAAAATGCTGTCCACAGAAAAAATCTAAAAAATTACTGAAGGTAATCTTTTACGTCCTGTCTCTCTCTCTCTCTCTCTCTCTTTTAACATCCTCAAATTTTAATGCAATTGGAATAAACTGCTTCTCTTAATATAACCCATTTCACTGAAGAAGTGGATTGTAGACTTTCCCTGTGTTTTAAGTTTGCAGTTCAGTTTGCATAGCCAAATAGATTTTGATGTTCATTCTTCCTGACTTAATTTCACCATCATGCTCACAGAATTCTTCCTGACTATAATTTCACCCATCATGCTCACAGAAATTTCAGCCTGAGGACCATGAATGCATAATTAAACACCTTTCATAATTTTAGATTGTAACTTTCAGAACATGAATACTTTTAAACAGAATGTTTCAATTCTTGCAAATTTTCTAACTTCGTCACTTCCGTTTTTGGAAAACTTCCCCTCCCTTACCAAGCTGAAATGCAAACATTTATGGGGGGAAATAATATTTAACAACAATACAAGTCAGTGGAAATATCGCAAAAAAAAAAAAAAATAAAAAAAAAAATAAAATAAAAAAAACTACCAATGTATGATAACAGGAGAAATTCGCGCTCCGTCCATCTTCCATTTTCGGAAGTTTTTCCTCCATTTTCAAGCTGAAACACTAACATTTATGCAAAATATTATATTTAACAACAGTGCTGGACAGAGACAACATCGGGAGTAAAAAAATCTTCACTCCGTCTACCTTTCGTTTTCGAAAGTTTTGAAAGACGGAATTCCGTCCTCCGACGAACTCCCGTTCCAAATTCTATTCAGTATAGCATCGATCTCAAGAATTAAACCAAATGATTACGAAAAAGTGGAATTCCGCGGGGGAATATCGTGCCTGTTTCCAAAGCTGGAAAATCAAACGGCGAATTTCCCGTAATTTCGTCATGTTCGTACTTCCAACCAAAAATTCGTATTACTGAAAATCCGTACTGGTTGCCATCTATGCATTAGAAGCACCTATCGAAAAACGTGTCGGTCCACCTTTCTGTGCAATCACGGCTCGCAGACGCCTAGGAACAGATTCTACGAGGTGTCGAACATCCTCCATGTCGAACATCTTCCATGCATAACTCAATCAATGTGCGCTGCAGCAGCTGCGTCAGTTCACTCTCATTCTATGGAGGAGGATCAGCAGTTCGCACACCTCATTCTAGCATATCCCACAAATGTTAATTGAGTTACAGTTAGGAAAGTTTGGGGAGCCACAGCGATGTGGCGAACCCATTGTCGTGTTCTTCCAACCATTCAGTAGTTATACGAGCCTGATGACACGGAGCATTGTCCTGTTGAAAGATGCCACTGTGGTCCATGTAAACCTTCTGCAGATATGGATGGAGATAGTTGGCTAACAAGTCCCTGTAGCGTCCACCATTCAATGTTTGTAGGATTGTAATCAACGGACCTACAGCTTGCCAGAAAAAGCTCTCCAGACCAGACCACCTCCCCCGAAGTGTTGAACCTCAACTGTGCAACCAGAGGTTAAGGCTTCGTGCTGTTTACTGATGACCGGGTAACCCCAATGAGGGTACCCGGTCATCAGCATGGTGCAGCAGGAAACAGGACTCATCACACCAAACAACCTTCTTCCATCTGTTCCGGGTCCATTGCCGATGATCCTTAGCTATTGAAGCGCATTGTTTCTGATGACTGGGTATCATGGGTACCCTCACTGGTCTTGTGGAATCCTAGGCGAAGCAAGGTATGGAACATAGTGCATGTGGAAATAGGTTGAACTGCACTGCTGTTGTACTAGTGGGTGACTGTTGCATGTCATTGCTGAGATACCAATCATGACACACAAAATGCTTACCTCTACGATCAATGGCACATGGCTGACCAACGTGAGCCCTTCTGCTGGATGTCTGTGCATAGTTAATCCAGTTCTGGTACACCTTTGATACAGTAGTACAGGAGCAATCAACAAGTGTGGCTGACCAATGTGAGCCCTTCTGCTGGATGTCTGTGCAGGGTCAATCCAGTTCTGGTACACACTTGATACAGTAGTACAGGAGCAGATGTCTGTGCAGCGCCAATCCAGTTCTGGTACACACTTGATACAGTAGAACGGGAGCAGCCAACAAGTCTGGCTGACCAATATGAAGCCTTATGCTGGCTGTCTGTGCATGGTTCATCAAGTCCTGGTACACCCTTGATACAGCAGTACGGGGGCAACCAACAAGTGTGGCTGACCAATGTGAGCCCTTCTGCTGGATGTCTGTGCATGGTTAATCCAGTCCTGGTACACCCTTCATACAGTAGTGCGGGAGCAACCAACAAGTGTGGCTGTCCAATGTGAGCCCTTCTGCTGCATGTCTGTGCATGGTTAATCCAGTCCTGGTACACCCTTGATACAATAGTACAGGAGCAGCCAACAAGTGTGGCTGTTTCCCAAGTACTGGCACCTGACGTCTGGACCCCATCTGGCCGCAGTCAAATTGGCTTACATAGCCACATTTCCCCATTATTGTCAAACGTTTACTGATTTTATACAAAGAATAGGTGTGCATAATTTATCTTAGCCACACATGATCTTAATTTCACGCGATACTTCGTTATCGCTCCGAATATGTAAAGTGGGGATGTTCCTAATGCAGAGCTTACTCAGTGTATAAATAATACACAGTTGAGTCACATTATTGTGACCGCCTCCTACTTTTGATGTCAACAGCGCATAGCCAATGAAAGAAGTCACGTGTCGTGAGCTGGTTTGGAGGGTATATAAGGTGTGCTGTAGGCATTCTGAAAACATATCACTCGTTGCTGTCATGGATAAAAGGAGCAGTTTATCTAATTTACAGAAAGGGATTATTATCAGCTTTCGGGCCAGGGTGGCAGTATTTCTGAAACAGCGCAGTTTGTGAACTGTTCACGTGCTGCTGTGGTTAAAGTGTATCGCGATTGGAGAAATGGCACCATTGTAAATAAGCGCAGTGGAAACTGCAGAGCACCATGTGCCACTGATGTGAGAGGTGAACGTCTGCTTCGAAGGTCAAGGTGCACGAGGGCCAATCGACATGCTATACAGTGAATCAACTCACTGGCAGAACAAACCAGGGGACTACCGGAAGTGTGTCTAAAATGGCAGTTCAGCAAACCCTGCTGAGTATGGGGCTCTGATGCAGACGGATGGACACTGCATCTATGCTAACGAAAGTGCATTGGCAGAAAAGGCTTACATTTGCATGCCAGTATCGGAATTGAACCTCCGATGATTGGCAAAGGATTGCCTTCTCCAATGAGTCACGTTTTATGCTTCGTCGAAAGGATGGACATTGGTGTATAAGGCGAGAAACATCAGAGAACAAACACTTTTCAACCATTGCTGGAAGAACACAAGCTGGTGGGGGCAGTGTTATGGTCTGAGGAATGTTTTCGTGGCATTCCCTGGGTCCACTCATACCTGTGAAAGGCACTATGGACCGAATTCATTATGAATACATCCTTGCAGACCACGTACACCCATACATGCTGATTGTCTTCCCAGGGGTGGATGGGATCTTCCAGAATGACAATGCAATGTGTCACACAGCTAGAAATGTCCAAGAGTGGTTGGAAGAGCACGATGAATACTTCAAAGTACTTCCCTGGCCCCCTAATTCCCCAGACTTAAACGCAGTTGAGCACCTGTGGGACATCAACATGTTGTTCGCTCTATGGACCCTCCACCAGCTGTAAGATGCACTGCAGTCAGCATGGCTCCACATACCTGTGAACACCTTCCAGCACTTTATTGAGTCACTCCGAGCCCGACCAGCTGCTGTCCACGTTGCACACAGCGGTTACTCTGGATATTAGCTGGTGGTCACAATAATGTGACTCGGCCGTGTATATTGGTACTGTATATATGTAATGTGCATTACAGGTACACATTGTTTATATATTACACACACCCTATTAACTAGCTATGCAACAATTAACCACTAGTGCCTCTGAAATTCAACTCTGCACCTTCAGGGTTCCCACTCAACAGTAATAAAAAATTGCCTGACTTTTCCAGGTTCTCCAGATGGTTTTGAAAGTTTTTCAGAGTTGCGACTGCTATCATGTTGCAATGAAATGTTACATTTCATTCCATTCATGCATTTTCTCACCAAAGCCCACATTTCTAAATTCTTTAAGTAACTTGTCTTTATGAACTTATCTGCTTTTTATTAATAACAACTAAATGAGCACATTATTTTCCGTACCATAATTCCATGAACTTTTGTGAATACTACTCATATAGAATTTTTAATACATTCCCATAAAAAAGGGACATCCATATATAAGAAAAAATCTGTCAGTTGGTTAGTTTCAGTATTCCTATAACACAATTCAGCTAAGCTTAATGATGGAATGGCTCCTGTTCAGAGAAACATGTCACACGAGAACCAACAGACAAAAAAATTTGATCCACTGTTTTGCTGGTTCTCTTTGTGAAATGTTTCTCCGAGCAGGAGTGTGTCAAACTATTGTGCCCAAATGTTTCATGTTATAACAACTGTCTGCAGAAGTTGAACAAAACCTTAATAACCACTAATTTTTAAAATTCAATTTTGCATCTTTTTCAGGGTGAAACGGAAAAAAATGCAATGTAACTGAAATACGACCTACCAAATTCTACACAGGCAGTAATTGCAAAGAAAAGTTTGAAATCTGAAATTTTTTATTTATTTATTTATTTATTTTTTGTATTGGCAAAATAAAGTATCTCTTGATTTTTACAAAAAGGGCAATTTTTCATGATTTTTGGAACCATTTTGAAATTCCCTGGGAATTCCAGGTTTTCCCTGTTTTCGAGATTTAGTGGGAACCCTGACCTTTTCTTGCACCTTTTTTTTCCAGTATGCTAGAAACCTTTCAAAAATTGCATTTTTAAACTTTATTTATGAAGTTAGAAATCACTCAAAAATTGTGAAATTCGACTTCACAAATTGCATTTTTAAAATCCAATTTTACACTTCAGAACATTTAGGCAAACTATCAAGATCAGTTCTGCTCTGGATGCTTAAATCTTGCTACCAAGACATCCTACAGTGATTTTGGTTAATTTTGCAATTAGCTCATTGGATTCATTGAATCTTATGTAACAAAATTATTAGATACAGCTGCCAAAATGATAAAAGTAGCCTTCCTTTCAGCGTGTACAACAGTTTTGAATCTGGAAAGGCACTTTTAATTAATTACCACTTCATAGCATTTTCAGTAATGACATGATTGAGGATTCCCAAATTCTTACACAGAACTTGAAAAGCCAGATTTCTAGGTTTAGAATACACTTTGCCTAAAAACGAAGCAAAACAAGACAAAGTTGATACCTTTTTCTGTGGTAAAAAAAAAAAAAGTAAGGACTTTCTAAGGACCTACACTACAATTGATATTTTGCACCATTGGATTATCACCAGGTGTGTGTGCATGTATATATACATATGTAGGAAATTAAACAGCGCTAGTAACCATTTACCAGACATTTTGCCCCAAATATAAACTACTTTGCCTGCAAAGAACAAAATTAAACACATGCCCAAAAAAAAAAAAAAAAAAAAAGGACAAGCAGGAGAGACAGTGACAATGAAGCAAGGCGAGTTGAGTAGAGCAGTGGACACTGCATAGATCAGACCACATCAGACAACTGACACCATAAATTGAGAAAAACTTTAACAGAAACCCCCTCCCCACCTTTGACCTTTGCTTTGACCCTCTGACCCCTGAAAAGACACACAACACAGATCTTGATCCCACTGGTAAGGTCATGCAAGGAAAGCCATGCAGAGGTACAATGGGGAAAAAAGTGGGAGGAGGGGGTTGAAGGGAGATCATTTCTAAGAACATTCCAGGGGATTATCTCCCTTCAATGAGCTAGAAGAAAGCTTCCCTGGTAAACGGGTTAGCATATTTGTAGACACACAAACAAAAACGGGCAGAGTTGTGATGCCCATTACTGCACTGCAGCACAAAAACAAGACGGGGGGGGGGTAAGCACTTGTTTTAAAAAATAAGGACTTTTTAAGGACTTTTAAGGGTCTTAGAAATGGAAATAAAAAATAAGGAGTTCTTAAGTATTGTACGAACCTTGCAAGAAAGTCGTTCGTTCCTGATAAAACTCCGCATGCAAGTAACTCCACGCCCGAATGTACACAATTAAAAAATAATGACCAATGACAAAATAATAACCCATCTCAGCGCATGAGAATCGCACATCGAGAGTATATCAAGAGCACAAGAGCAAAGCATGCACACAGAGACAATTGTGACAGCGAATCGCGGTTACATTACCGCGATTCGCTGCCTCGACATCGGATCCATGCACAATATGAGCAGTTTAGTGAGTTTGGGAGAGGACATATAATTGGGCTGAAGATAAGCCTGTTGGTAAAATTCGCCATATCACCAAGGCATTTGGGTTGGAGCGACGATGCAATCAGATGATGTTGGCACCAATGGGTCGAGGAGGGCACACAGGCAGTGCACGGCCAAGGAAAACAATAGAATGATACGGCCTAGTTATTGTGAGAGCTGTATGATCAGAACTGAATTCGTTACTCTCGACCATCGTTGGCCATGTTGTGTCGTCTAAAAGAATGGAAGTGGCCACCCAGACTGTTGCCAGACAACTTGCAATGTGGGAGGCTACATTCGAGGAGGCCATTCAGCTACCTACCTCTGACTAACGAGCATCACAGGCACCGGTGGCAGTGGTGTCGGACCTGATCAATGTGGGATAGTGTCCAGTAGCAGCACTGTGTTGTCTTCAGTGATGAGTCATGGTTTGCACTTGGCACCAGTGACCAATGCACATGTTTGGAGACAAGCCGGCCAGCTCACGGGTTCAGATTATGAAGCAGAATGACCAGGAGTGACTTTCTGGGCAGCCATTTCCTATGACAGCTGGGCACCCATGGTAGTTTTCTGTACCACCCACACAGCTCAACGGTATGTTGATGACATACTATGACCTGTTGTGTTGCCATTCCTGTTGCAGAATCACCGAGCAATTTTTAAACAGGATAATGCCTGGCCACACATGGCACAGCTCCCTCAGGCCTGCCTCCGTAATGTCGACACTCTTCCATGGCCAGCCCGATCGTCTGAACTCTCACCGATTGAACATGTTTGGGACATGATGTGATGCCAATTATGCCAATCCCGGAATGTTGGCAAACTGGCCCGTAATTTGGACACCATCTGGCATGCTATACCTCAGGGCAGTATCCATGAACTGTACGCATCTATGTCACACCGGGTAACTGCTTGTATCCGAGCCAGAGATGGTGCTACCATGTACTAACTGGTTCCACTAGTGTAACTGTTTTATCAGAATAAATGGTCCAACTGCTCTGGAATTGCAATCATTTCCATTCCTCTACATAGCACATACCAATTTTCATTTTCATCTTGATTGGATAATACCTTATGGGTGCTTTTTTTTTCTTTTTTGGCAAAGAGTGTGTTACCAAAACCTGGAACTCCAGGCTACACCTGGCACCTGAACATCACACAGGCCTGTGTAAGACAAAATACTTGCTCTGCCCCCATGATACAGCAAGAACTGACTGAGGAATGGGAAAACATAAGGAAATTAAAAATGAAAGCTTAGCACTGCATTCTTCACTCTACTGTGTAAACAATTTTACAGGCCACCAAAATAGCTCAGACTCCATCATGGAACCTGTCGACTTTCAAGAACTGAAATCCGTAAAACATTTTCAGTGAACCTTTATTGATATGTTTGATTAACTGATGCATCGAGCGTAATGATTAAATATACTGAGCATATTGATTAAACCCGATTTATTATGCAAATGATTTGTCGATTTCAATCAATTTCCTATGCCACGATTAAAATATTTGGCACTGTTGTCTGTTTACAGCAACTAAAAATGCAATCGATACATAATTATCTCACTAGTACGGTATCATTAAGCTACACACAGAGACAAAAATTTCATTTGCAAAAGCGAAATTATTGTGACTGCAGTAACTTATTAGTTTAACTAAGGTTTTGACCAAAAATTTTTGTGCCAACGTATTAGAATACCTTTCAAAGAGGCGATTTTAAGTCTTATGTGAGGCTGATATTTTCCGTCTCTCTCTTTTAAAAAGTCAACACCAATTTTAATCATACATTTTTACTGAGTTTTTTCCGTTAGGCTGCAAGCAAAAAAAGTTGGAGAACAGAAGGGAGTGAAACTGTGATGAAGTTAAACAGAATATACAGGCATAGTGGTGGTCCTTGGGGCCATTTATTCTTCCCTCAAAATTACACTGACTTGGAAAAACAAAAATAGAAATCTGCGAAAATATATCACCCGTAAAATAACCAGAAAACAAATAGAATTTCCATAAATTTTACAGTAAATTGTAAAACTTGGCAGGTATTTAAGTACCAATTTTGAAATTTAATTTCACTTTAAAAAATGGAATATTGATTTTGAGGAAGAGACAAAAACAAGAAAGCATGCATTTTTTTCCATTAGAAAAAAATCTTAAAAAATACAGTGGAGAGAAATATATAAAAAATGTCACCTGGTGAAAAAAATTCGAAATTCCAAAGATCACCAAACATTTTCATCCATAGAAAAATAATTTCTGGCAGTTTTAAACATTTTCGGTCAGAATGAAGATGTCCAAAAAAATATCAAAACAGTGTCACAATATTAAGAACATCCAATCCAATAAACAATCCCAAAAATGTTTAATAAATGTTAGAAACTTAAAATTTACAGAGATGAGTAATATCATTTCACCGAGATTTTTGATTTCGGAGATATATTTTATTTCCATACTAAGTAGCAGACCAATTATTTCTGTGGTGACTACAGAGAATAAGTAGCCAAAGCAAAGCAGAGGCACATGACAAAATTTATTTATCTAAACATGCCTGTTGGTCACAACCATCAAAGTCAGAACCGAGTGCATATCAGCTGGGAAAGGTGAATTCAAAATAACTTCTAGCAGATGAAGGAAAATCGCGAATTTCAAAAGGAAAAAAATAGGGAAAAGTTCACCTCCTGCCCACTAAATGAGCAATAGAAGACAGAAAAAGTCTGAAGTACAATAAATTTCTAGGAGTCAAAATAAAATTTAAGGAATTTTCCAGGAATCTGAGGGGAAGTCAAGAGAACCCTATGCTTACAGCAAATCCTCTGAAATCTTTGAAAATGGCTTTGGACTATGCATAATTCATCATCATCATTTCTCCAAATAAAAAAAAGCTATAACTTAAAGCAGAGGCTGTAATAAACAAATTAACTGCTAAAAAAAACAGCATTTGTTCATTGTACACTTTACAGTTACAATGAAAAAATTTACCAAACTGGGGGAAATTTTCATTCTACAATCTTTTCCCTCCAAAACAATTTTTTTTAATGAACAATTCCAAAAACCGCATCTAAGAATTATTGAACCCTTCAACCAGCTGGAACATATCAATTCATGGTTAGCAAAATGGGCTGAAATCAGCTTAAACAAACATATTCCCTGTCTAAGTGGGCTAAACACAGATGGAACAATTGAACTTGTGCATCAGAAAACATTGCTTTTCTCTTAGCTCAATTATTCAAAGTAGTCATTTAGGGAAGATGATTGTTATTAATCCTTTCTGACTGCCTGCCTGCTGAAAGGGATATTATAACAATGGCTGCAAACCTAAAGAAGGAGGAAGATGATGTTTGAGCCACTTGTTGCTACCCAATGGCATGGCATCCGTTGGGAACTAGCAATTCCTCATCAGCTCTTTGGTGATGGAGCAGAGAATAAAGGACTAGAAGGGAGTGTTTATCACTAGTGGCCGGTTTATTGTTGGTACTGCTGAGAGCAAAGAGGTAAAGGAATTGTTTCATTCTAGCTTTCGTAAAACCCAGCCAGTATGTGAATGTTTCATTTTCCAACAACTACTCATCGAGTGAATGAATGAGAGAGAAAGAGAGTGTGTTTGTGTGTGTGTTATTCAGGCGAGACTTACCAAATTGGAAACTTGTATTGCGCAACTTTTTGCGCCCACCCCCAAGTATATGGTAAGAGGATCAGACTACATATGCATATGCTTAAAATTTCAGCTTTTATTTTTCCAAGCATATATTACAATACTATTTTTGGCTTCTTTTCTTCTCCACCAGCGACCAAATCTGTGCTCTTGACCAATACCAGCAACTAGGTACTTCCCAGAAGAAGAAAACTTCAAGCTATTAACAAATCCTTCCTAAGAAACACAAACAGGTGACACAACAATTAGATGATAAAAACCAAAAGTGGAGGCTTTAAGAAAAGTAAACTACAACATTTGATGCACTGATCATGAATGCAAGACGGAAAATTAATTTTTCAGTTCCTCTTACATGAGATGAACTTGAAATATCTACAGAAAATTCAACAAATTTTCAAATTTTATTATAAATCCATTATCACCAAT
Organism: Macrothele yani; assembly: GCA_039090855.1. NCBI lineage: Eukaryota > Metazoa > Arthropoda > Arachnida > Araneae > Macrothelidae > Macrothele > Macrothele yani. The sequence goes on from CM077007.1 coordinate 110,232,407, forward strand.
CATGTACTCTTGGCCTGTATCCACATTCAGCACAGTATTACACACAGAATGGCATTGATTTCATGTTCAAACACATACACTTAATAGGATTTTTAAATATGCTATATGTTTTCAAAAAGTTATACAAAACTGCGAGCCATATATACAATACATAACTTTTGAAGTTTCATTTCATAAACCAAAATACATACTGAACTATAAATGAATAAACATGGCACATGGCAAAAGACTAAAAATAAAATGGTCACATTCCCCCACATAACACAAAACCTAACTGCGGGTACCAACAACTTACACACTAATGAATTAATTATAGTTAATGCTTTAAACCGCAGGTTTATTATAAAGTATTACTAACACCAATTTTCAGCAACCCTGGGCTGTTCTCATTTGGGAACTCACTAAAATAATGACAAAAATGAATTAGCATGTCCCCAAACCAGATTTCCATGAAATTGGAGAAGGAAAAACTACAGTTTGAATTATACTTGCCTGATTTGGTCATGAAGGCAAAAGTAATATACATTTGCAGTACAACTGGGTATAAATCATTTTTTATTAAATCTCAAAAATAGTCTTAACTGAAATCTGAGACAGAAAAAACAAAGTGCTTTTGAACTACCCCAATTTAATTAAATAACAGGCCAAGATAAGAACTGCAAGATAAATCAGTAATTGGATCTTTGTAATTGTGCATTGAAATCTAGGCCAGAAAATATGCTGTTGCATCATATCATTTGCATGCTACATTGTAACCAATCAGGATAGGTTGGATTGCATACTTAAAAGATGTATTGGGTATATAAATAAGTTTTCAGGGATTTCCGATCGGTGTCGTACTTATTACTGCTCGCATGTATTTTAAGGTGGCGACACTGCGATCTGTCAGAATCAGTATACGACGTTCAACTGAGGTGCTAAGACGTATTTGTTTTACTCGATGGAAAATGGAAACTTTAGTCCCGACAAAACAGCATTTGTGGGAAGTGTTAGTGCATTACTTTATTGTCAAGAAAAGTGCTGCCGACAGCTATCGCTTAATGTCAGAAATCTATGGTGAACATTCCCCATCCATAAAAACATGTGAGTATTGGTTTACACAATTAAAAAGGAACGATTTCGATGTCAGTGATAAAGAACGTTCTGGACCACCCAAAAAAATTGCTGAGGCCGAATTGGAAGCTTTACTCGACGAGGATCCGTGCGAGACCCAAAAGAACTAGCAGCAGCATTAAATGTTAGTCAACCATGCATTTCACAACGTTTAGCTGCCATGGGAATGGTGCAAAAAGAAGGGAATTGGGTTCCACATGCTTTGCGGGAAAGAGACCTCGAACGTCGAAAAACCATTTGCGAATTGCTGTTTCAAAGGCAAAAAAGAAAGGATTTTTGCATTGTATTATGACTGCCGACGAGAAATGGATATGGTACGATAACCCTAAATGGCAGAAAGCATGGGTGAAGCTAGGTGAACCAGGTCCTTCAATGCCAAAACACAATATCCATGGTTCAAAAGTAATGCTGTGTATCTGGTGGGACCAGAAGGGTGTGATCCACTATGAACTGCTGAAACCATCAGAAACTATTACTGGTGATCAGTATCGAACCCAATTAATGCATTTAAAACAAGCTCTGATGCAAAAATGACCGGAATGGGAGAATAGATACAACAAAGTCATCTTACAGCATGGCAATGTAAGACCACATGTTTCTCGGACTGTGAAAAAGTACTTAGAAGGATCCGACTGGGAAGTTCTACCCCACCCGCCATATTCGCCAGATATTGCGCCATCGGAATACCATTTGTTCCGGTCGATGCAGGCAGCACTTTCTGGAGAACGGTTTAGTTCTTATGAAGACATAAAAAATTGGCTGGACAACTGGATCTCTTCCAAGGAACCGAAATTCTTCTTTCGGGGCATACGTTCAGTGCTCGAAAGATGGGGTAAAGTTGTAGCTTCAGAGGGAGCATAGTTCGATTAATATTAAATATTGTTTCTGTTCTCCAAAAACGTGTTTTGTTCACCTCAAATCCCTCAAAACTTATTTATATACCCAATAATTCAATTACATCATGTTTTAGGGCTTTTAACATGAAGAATTTAGAGATATTACACACAAGAAAAAAAATTTTCACATTGTATTAGGAAATTAAGGATGGAATTTACTAAAATAGCAAAAAATAAGAACTTTTAAGCACCTTTCACAAATTTTTAAGGGCCTTACCAATTGCATATGCAACAATGAAATGTGCAGAAATATACCTTTACGCATGACTTAACTGTGAAAATTAAATTATGCTGATAAGTTTTCAATATTTTCCCATATAACTTAAGTTTATGGATGCAATAAATTAGAATTTAAACAATTTAATCAAGAGAGTTCTGCTGGTTAAATCAGTTTTCCTATCTGAGTGAACAATCACATATGCAATAAAGTGTATGTAAATTGCAAAACTGTAGTTAAATTATGACTTTAAGATTTGTGTTTTGCAAATAATCACCTCATGGTTTAAATTGCAAAAATCAAGTCAAAATTGTGTTCAAGATTTTTCAATTTTCTACTCAATCTTCTCGTGGTGTAACCAAATAATTATTATTTACATATACAAAAAGGGGAAATACAAAAGTGGAATATCAGTACTAAGAGATGGTGATGGGGCTTGTTGGGTGGAATGTGCTGGATGAGTTTGAGTTAGCCCATGTCCTTCACTTTTTCTGCAAATTACTTACCTCACAGTGTCCCATGCTCTCCCACTGGCTTTCAGCTGTGACATGATGCCATCATCAACAGTAGAAGTTCTAGGTACTACTTTGTAACTTTTGGATTTCACACAGCCAGTTAGGAAAAATAAGTATTTTTTTTTTAAGGAATGCTCTTCATTTAGCAAAAAATAAGGACTTTTGATTACCCTAATAAAAAAATAAGCATTTTTAAAAGGATTTTAAGGACTGCAAGGTTCGTACTCTTCCAAGCAAAATAAATTCAAACACTTTTCAAGGACTTTTTAAACCCGAATTATCATATGTGTGTACTGTTGGTCAGTCAGTAAGTAGGTATTTTAATAAGTTCAGACCATTAATCTTAGCTGGGGCGGGCACGACTTCAATGACCTGCCTGTTCCTTGCCCCCAGTTGGTTTATTTTATTAACTTTGGATTGCCCCTGCATTTTGGTGTTTTTCCGAAATTTTATTTTGTAGAATATTTTGAAAAGGTACATTATTTTCGTATTCATCTGCTGGTATGACATGTATTGTTTGCTTTAACTTTTTATTTTTGATGCAGCCAAGAGACGAAGGGTTCACGCATGATGCACATGCAATTCCTGGAAGTTCCATCCTCTGGCAACAATGTGTCTCTAACCCCAGTAAATAGAAGCCCATCATAATTTGCAAATGCATCATTCCACTTATTTTGCTCACATGGCTGACGCTTTATTCTTTAGTGATATCATAGCCAAGGCACCAGCTGTGCTCACATTCCCCTGGATTGAACACAAGTCCAGCACTATTTGATCAGCTTGGTGTTTTTAGCAGAACTACACAGAAATCTCCTATACAACTTTTTGGAACAACAACAAAAATCCAAGTACTATTTACAGAGTCTTAAAAATTTTCAAGTATTTTCAAGGACTTGAAAATGAACTTTTTGTTATTCAAGGACTTTTCAAGGTTTTCAAGGAGCGTACGTTTTCAAGGAGTTTTCATGGACTGTGGGAACCCTATAGTTGGGCAGCTGCTGTAAAACCTGTATTTCAGCACACCCAGTGAACAAAATATTGTGTGTACAGTATTACTTTAAATACCAAAGAAGTAATTATGTAACACAAAAACGGGATGGAAGCAGAAAAAGGACGATGCCAATTTTCCACAATCAAGAAAAAGCTGCATAGAGTTGGTTGTCCAATGAATCCCCTACATGTTGATGTATCTTGTTTTTGCAATGGAAATGATCTGCAGTTCAACAGTAACAATCAGTAGGATTTTTCTATTGTTTTATAAATAATCACATGACCTGGGGCTGGAGATACAAAGGACACATAAATTCGTAAGTCCAAATATGATGCAATAACATGTGAATGTTGAGAGTGAGTGTGGTATTGTCTGTGCGTGTGTCCATGTGTGTGTGTGTGTGTGTGTGTGTGTGTGTGAATCATTCTCTGGCAGCATAAAAACAGATGCTGCCTCTAGATATCGGTCGTTTTGGTATTCTTTTCGGGGTTCAACAACCACCATGGGCAACTCAAACGGCTATAATCAGTCATCCATCCCTACTTTAGGGCCACTGGTTTCAGGGAAGGGATAAAGTCACCACCATATAACTAGCACACCACCCATGCCTCATCTGGGACTAGAACCCGTGCTCAACCCAGTCGGACGATCCAAAGCTAGCACTTCAGACCACTCAGCCAAAAGTGCAGCAGATTTCAGGTTTGCAGTATAGCAAACAGATATGGAATTCAGCAAATTAGGTAGTAATGGTAGAGAAAACAATAAATGTGAAGCACCAAGGCAGACTGAATTTTTAGCACATGTATGTAAGAATTCAGCCAGCCAATATTTGCAAGCATATGGTTCCTGTCCATGTAGATTCAACACTATTATTTGCACCTTTTCTGTGCTTCTGCAACATAAGAACTGGAAGCCAAACAGTGGCTTACTGGAAATGACAGCCTTTTATAACTAAGAACAAATGGAGCTGGAACAAAAATGTGATAGGAGCATAGTTCCAACTCTTTTTCCACCAAAAAAATCAAGAAATTTTCCAGGACTTTGCAAGGATTCATAAAAATTTCAAGACTATATTCATGCCCGATAAGAATTCTCATGAAACACTAAAATAAGTTGTAAAAAACAATCAAAAGTTCCATTAAAATTATAGTAATAACTAAACATAGAGGCATACCTTGGTGAGGTATTATTGTTCCATAAGATATCAGATTTCCTTATCACTGACACAATGTGTTACACATTTGACAAAACAGTTAAAAGCAAAATATTTTTCATTAAAGACAAACTAAGTGAAGAATAAAATATAAGAAATTGAAAGCAACATCCCCTTGGGCACTATGGAATATGGTTATTAGTTGTAGGAAAACACCAGAAGAAGAAAAAAATGCTTGACTGCAAAAATTTAATTTTTTTTAGTATTACTTAAAGCCAAAAGCATCGTCAAGTTGCAAGTACGGTTTCTATGCCAAAATTTCATCTGTTATCCATTTCGACTTATAAAATGCATATTTGGTTGTACTTACATTTGGAATTCTTCTGGCTCTTGCACAGAGCTGCCTAGATGTACAAAGTATCTTTATATATATATATCATCATCATCATCATCATTGTCAACCATTATCAATCCACTGCTGGACGAAGGTCTCCCCAAGTTTCCTCCACAACGGTCTGTCTTGTGCCAGTCTCCTCCATGTCACTCCCGCATACTTTCGAATTTCATCCACCCATCTCCCATGTGGTCTTCTTCTGGGTCTTTTCCTGTCCCTTGGAATCCAATCTAAAATTTCGGCTGTCCATCGATGGTCTGTCCTTCTGGCAGTATGTCCAGCCCATTGCCATTTCAGGGATTTAACTCTGATCATGATGTCTTCCACTCCTGTCATTTTTCGGATCCACGTGTTCCTCTTCTTATCTCTCCTGGTTACACCAAGCATGCACCTCTCCATGCATCTTTGAGTTGTCTGCAGCCTTTGTATGTCTCTTTTAGCTAAGGTCCACGTCTCTGCACCATACGTAAGCACTGGAAGGATGCATTGATCAAACACTTTTCTTTTAAGACATAATGGCATATTGCTCTTGAAAATTATGCTGTTTCTTCCAAAAGCTCTCCAGGCAAGTTTTGTACGCCGATTAATTTCTTCACCAATGTGACCCTCACTTGATATCTGCTGTCCAAGATAAACGTACGTGTCTGTTATCTCCAGCTTTTCTCCATCAATCGATAAATCTTCATTTCTTGTAAAAGCATTGAACATCACTTTTGTCTTCTGAAAGTTCATTTTTAATCCCACTTCTTTACTCTTGTCAGCAAGTTCCTGGATCATACTCTGTAGCTCTGATGGGGTAGTTGCAAAAATGACTACGTCATCAGCAAAACGAAGGTGGGTTAGATAATCTCCATTAATCTTTATCCCCTTGGTTTCCCAGCTCAGTGACTGAAAAACACCCTCCAATGTGGCATTAAAGAGCTTCGGAGATATGGTGTCACCTTGTCTCACTCCTTTTCCAATTTTTATGTGTGTTGTATTTTCAAACAGCCTAATCTTTGCACTTGCATTTTCATAGATGTTATTAATAATATTAATGTATGCATCTTCAATACCGCAGGTTTTCAGAGCCATTGTAACTGCTGATGGTTTCACCGAATCAAAGGCTTTTTCATAATCGATAAAAGCCATGCACAATGGAAGTTCATATTCCCTCGCTCTTTCAATTAGTTCTCTCAGTACGTGGATATGATCTATTGTGCTGTAGCCACTCCTGAATCCAGCTTGTTCTCTCGGTTGAGCCATGTCCAGTGTCACCTTCAAGCGGTGTGAAAGAACTTTAGTGAAGATTTTATAAACTACTGATAGGAGGCTGATAGGTCTGTAGTTTCCGAGATCCTCAATGTCACCTTTCTTATGTAGCAGGATCATTGTAGCGGTGTTCCAATCCTCAGGAATCTTTCCTTCATTAAGGCATCGAGTGAAAATTTGGGCGAGTACTGCTTCGATTTCTCCACTTGCTTCTTGCATGATGTCTACAGTAATTCCATCTTCTCCTGGAGCTTTTCCCCGCTTCATGTTCTTGATTGCATGTGCAACTTCTGCTGGAAGGACTGGAGGAACTCTGGTACTGGTATCTTTCATGGTGTCTGGAGTACATGTATCATCCCTTTCATATAATTTGGAGTAGAAATCTTTCACTCTTGTCAAAATTTCGCCTCTATTTCTTGTTACAGAACCATCTTCTTTTCTCAGTGCCATAATCTGTTTTCTTCCCTTACTGAGATGTCCCTTTGCTATCTTTAGGCTTTGGTTGTTTTCAATTGCTTTCCTCACTAGTTCACAGTTGAATTTTCTTACGTCTTCAGTGATACTTTTTCGTACTGTCTTGCATAGCTCTATATATTCCACTTTGGAAGTCACATCTTCTTTAGTTGTCCTCATCTCTCTTCTTTTTTGCATCAACATTTTCGTTTTTCCTGATAATTTATTTACATGCAACTTGTTTTTAGACCCAGCTAATTTTGTTGCTGTTTCCATAAGAGCTTTGGTTACTTTTCTGTTAACTTCAGAGATGTCCACTTCTTCCGATGTTAGGCCTTCTAAAGCAGAAAACCTGTTCTTCAGTTCCAACTTGAAGGTATTATGGTGTTTTTTAAGGTTGGTTATGTCAATACATTTTGTTTGTCTTATGAGCTTGTTTGACGTTTCAGTTTTGCTCTTAAGTATATATATATATATATACATACTTAAGAGCAAAACTGAAGACTAAGGAAAAAATTTTAGAATTTAAAACGAAGGGTGCAAATATATACATATGGAAAATATCATGATCAGAGTAAAATCCCTGAAATGGCAATGGACTGAAAATATTGCCAGAAGGACAGGCCACCAATGGACAACCGAAATTTTAGATTGGATTCCTGGGCTACAAGCATTTAGCAAATTGCAAACCCGGTTTGAGATGCTAGTACCTTACACTCCCTCGCATTCACTTATCGCAGTTCAGAAGAATTCCCCTCGCATTCGCTTATCGTAGTTCAGAAGCACAACCGCATGAAAACTGGATATACAACGCTGCCACCTGTGACATTTTGACAATAGCTTCTCTTCAATGAACTGCAGCTATTCTGGAATTTGGTGAACGAAAAAAATAATCAAGTATTTTTCAAGGACTCTTACAAAATTCAAGGACTTTCAAGGGCCCTTGAAAAGGAAATTCAAGGAGTTTTCAAGGATTTCCAAAGACCGTCGGAACCCTGGATAGGAGCTTTGAAGTTACTAATGGAAAAGTAACATTGCCAAAATATGAGAAACATGTGTAATAGACATAAATCTTACTGAATGCTCCTCATGAAGGAGCTGGCAACAGTTCGTCATTCTCCACAAAACTATAAGACTCCAAAGAACAGACAAGTTAAATATGGCACTAATGACCAGAAGCAGCTCAATAAAAGACTGCAGTCTTATGAAGAAACAAATGAACACATTTTAACTAGAACCAAATGGATAGAAATGAAGGAAATTTTCAACGAGTACAACAGACAAATACATAACAAAAACAAAAATAAACTAGAGATGTAACTATACTCAAGAAATGCATATAGCGTATTAAATCCATTTATTTTCATGGCGTAATAAGCACAAAGATTCGCCAAGCTTTCGCACTCCACTGGGAGGCTTTTTCAAGGCAATGGTAGACATAAAAAATTCTAATCATATTGTGCTTATTATGCCATAAAAATAAATGGATTTAATACGCTATATGCATTTCTTCAGTATTCACATTGTGGTGTATTAAAAATAATGTTAGAGATGTAACACTGGAGGTAATAAACAAGTGAAAATGTCTATTAAAAAGGCCAAAGCAGTTCTCCAGCATTTGTTGATACATATGCCTACTTCCACTCCACATACAACATAAGAACATGCCCAATGTATCAGCAACAAAGAAATCTATGATCAGCACCTTGAATGTTGCATCTAAAATGATCTAATTCCAGATTAATTGTTGACTATATTCCTGACATCAGTCACAAGTAAATGACCCTCTGATAAGTGAGGGTAATGGAAAACTTTACTGGTTTTATTCCAGTTATGCTGAATATGGGTTAACAGATTCTTTCATAAATGATGCAAATAGACTTGGTCTGCACATTAATCACAAGAGTTACATGATACATTAACAGAGCAAACATGAAGAGCCAGGAAAAATGTACAAAATTCTAAATCCCATCATATAAAATCAAAAGCCCTTTTCAGTCACTCCATATGGCTGTGGAATGGAAAAGAATTAGTTGCAATAATTACATAAGTCAAAACAATGCATTTATGACTGTAGTACACATTCTGTTAGATCACAACACAGTGATACATTCCTGATCATGGACTAAAAAAAAACAAAATGCACACCTGGACTACTGAACGACATGTTTTACACAATATCTGTGATATTTCATAGTTTGAAGCTCAAATGTGGGCCTAGAATGCCAAATGGTGAGTCAGAAAAACAAGCAGTCACTTAAGATATTGGAATATATCTGTCAAACAATTAACTAATTACATAGGTCAAAACAATTTACTTATTGTAGGTACGACAACAATAAGTAAAAATATCTGGAAGTTTGTTATTTCTTTTTGGAGCTAACCTCTGAATCTCAGAGAACAGCTTAGTGATATGTATGTATGTATGTATGTAAACAATTAACTAGAAAGAACCCATCCCACCTCCTAACCCTCACTCAGAACATTAAGGTATTAAAAAAGTTACCAGCCTGGAAGAGCACATTTTTATCATTAGATTAACAAATGCAATGAAACTAAATATAGGTGAAAAAAACCTTTGGTATGCGACACAAGGGGGGGGGGTACATTTCACCTTAACCATGTTGCAAACATTTTTGTAGACAAATCTAGAATTCTATTCATATTAACAGGGGTGACAGACAGACACACACACACACACACACACACACACACACACACACACACACACACACACACACACACACACACACTGCATATTATCTGAGCCATTTAACTTTACATCTTTTCTGGTACCAAATTTTCTTTCAGTGTGCTAGAAATCTTTAAAAATTGCAATCTTGAAGTCACATTTCACATTATTTGGGCAACCTATTGAGATCAGTTCATTTCTGGAAGTCCAATAGTGGTTTTTATTCAATTCTAAATGCAGCACTCATTGGATTCATCGAATCTAATATAATCAAATTATCAGATGCAGCTTTCAAAGTGATGAAATAAAGACTTCCTCCTTTCAGCATGCATGATTGTTATCAAACAAGCTCTCAAGATGTCACAAATCATCTACATTCACCATTTTCATGGAACTGTGGAGTTTTCAATAAAACACCCTACTTTCCACAGCAAAACGAACTTATAGTTATCATTTTGTAGCATTTTCAGAAATGAAATAACTGGAGAATCTCAGGTTTTCCTAAAACTTGAAAATCCAGATTTCCAGGTTTAAAATGTGATAAAAACCCAGAGAAATCACATAGGGCTACATCTGAATTACAGACGGGTCTGTATTAAGCGCAGACATCTGAAATGCAATCACATGCAACCAAAACTGTGAGATACAAATCACATGGTACGCAATAAAATTACATATCAATAAAACTGCTCAAAATTAGGTAACTGATAATTTACAGCAAAACCGTAAATCATAAAGTAACATACAGAAACTTGCAAATCAAACAGGTTAAATGAAAATAAATAAATAAAAGATGTTGAAAACTTTTCTAGATTTTGATAAAACTGTTACTTACCACTGGTATGTTTTTAATAGGTAAAATTTTGTGATTTTCATCATCACGCATCCATAATCTGATGAAACCATCTTGAGAACCTTGAAATAGAAAATAATAATTTAATAATATAAACATAGTGTATTTGATATTATCACAATATAATAAATCCACTTTTATTGGTGTTTGTTAACAAAAAATATATATACTGGTACCAAGCTTTTGCTTACCAGTGGTGGCTTTCTCAAGGCAGGCAAGGTAACAATAAGCAACACAGAATGCTTTTAAAAGTAATCATGATTTTAGTTGTGAGTTGAGTTGACTTAAAAACAAAAATGCTATGAAATAGTCATATACAAATACTACAACAGCAAAGAAATAAATAACCAAATAAAAAATAACATAAATGGAAGCACAATCAGAGAAGTTGGGGCCCAGTCCTTAAATGGCCCATCTAAATTGGTTGCAATTGGATGCAAATTATTAGATGGGCCATCTAAATTGGTTGCATCACTGCAGACACAATTGCAAAGTGTCTACAGTGATGACGGAAACACATCAGTCATAAAACCTATTTTAAAAATTGTCTCTGCATTGGGAAGCATGAACTGGGTAGCTGATGAACCTTGCCTTTTGGTCTTTTTCCAATATTTTAACTTCATCACTAGCCGGGGATATAAATGCAGATGCTATCAAATTCCAAACACATTTGGAAGATGTGAGTCTGTTTATTGGTGTAAATATGACATGGATGTTAAGTCCGATAATATCCGAAAACTTGAAAAATGTCATCGTCCTGGAGCGCGAATACATTTTATTCCATATCATTCCTTGCAAAAAACAGATCAAAAGAATTCTTTTTTACCTTGCATACCATTTAGGACAAAGACCATTTTGCTCTTTCAAATAATGCAGTTTTCCCACTAGGAGGCATAAACACAACGACCGTTCCATAAAAACTGAGACTAAAATCACACAAAATGAAGAAATATAGGTACAGCAAAATATATGTTATTCTTTCTCAAAGTATCTTCCCTCTGATGATATGCAACAGTCCCATCGTTCAGTTCACTTTTCAAAGCATGTACCCAAGGCATTTTGTGGAAGCTGCTTTAGCGACCCCTGCATAGCTTGAAAAATATCAGCATCTGTGTTGAATGTTGCGCCACGGAACTTCTCCTTCATTGTTGAAAACAACCAGAAATCGCATGGAGCAAAATCAGGACTGTATGTAGGCAAGCTGTGGCATGATTTCAATACTGCATTTTGTAAGAAACAGAACATAAGCAGCCACATGTGGGTGGGCATTATCATGGTGTAGGGTCCACTTGTTCAGCAGTTCCGGTTGCTTAATCGACATGTGCCATCGCAGGTGCTTCAAGACTGAAATTAAAAACTGAGCATTGACAGTAATTTGTGAAGAAACAGCATGCTGACAGACTACATTTTTATGATCAAAGAAAATTATCATCATCTTCCCAGCTGATTTGGTTTGGCAGACTTTTTTCGGAGGAGGTAAGCCTGTGTTTCCAGACACTTGTTTCACGCTTTGTGAGGAGGGTTGAAACAATGGACCTATGTTTCTGTTTCATCGATGGTTATTACTATATTTAGAAAGTTTGGATCCATTGCAATAATTTATTTTTACTCATGACACACCTGAACTCTGGCTAACAGTTCTCTCGTCAGGTGATGAGGTACCCATCTGGAACACACACAATGCAGCAGTAATTTGTCACATTTGTCATAGTAATTTGTTGCATTTGTTGCAAAAAGCTGACGTTTTTTAAATATTAGTTGACGCTGCTATGTTTTCACATGTCATTTGTCGATCTTGCAGGATTTCTCAAACAGTGTTAACAATACATTCCATAGCAACACTTTCAGGTCCACCAAGCCTAGGAGCGAGTTCTGCCAACAAACGCCCTTTTTGGAAATAATGGTGCCACCTAAAAATCTTTGACTTACCCAAACATTTATCTTTATACGCTTTTTTCATTCAATCAACTGTTTCATAGATACTATACTGTGCAAATGAATTGGAACAAAGTAAAAAATCACTCTGTTTTCCAAAACTATGTCTTTATATCATTCTATGCCTTGATATACACTGATAAATACCTGTATTAGTATGACGTATGTCCTCCTTTAGCAGAAATGACCTCTTGAATTCGTTTTGGCATTGACTCCACTAATTGAGTGCACATATTTTTGATTTCATAATTGTGGAACCACACTTTTATAGCATTTGTTATTATGTGTTCTTTGGTTGTACAGTCCATTTTACTTAAATGTCTCTTCAAAATATTCCACAAGTTTTCTATGGGATTTAAGTCTGGTGAATTTCCAGGCCAATCAAGCAAATGAATTTGATTTTCCAGCATGAAATTCTTGACCAATTTCGAATTTATGACATGGGGCCAAGTCATGTTGAAATGCCCCGTCAAAAGTTTCCAAGAATGGAACAATCCTACGTTGTAATATTTCTACGTACTTGGTTGAATTCATCATACCTTGAACAGGAACTAAGCTTCCAGTGCCATTTGATGTGAAAAACACAACAAAAAAACACCTGTTTCAGAGGGTGTTTTACAGTTTGTTTGACATGCTCAGGTCTTAAGGGTTCACAGTTGCTTCGTCTAACGACATTTGCTTGGTAACCCTGCACAAATAAATTAGTTTCATCACTGAAAATTACCTTTTTCCAGTCGTCAGCAGTCCATGATTTATATTTTTTGGCCCATGCTAAATATCTTCATTTTCGCATTCAAATATTGTTTTTTCGTTGGTCTTCTTGCCTTCCGGCCAATTTCCAGAAGTCTATGGTGTACAGTTGAATCACTAACATCACAACCACTAGCCAATAAATCTCTTTGAAGGTCGGTGCTTGGTTGTTGTTTTTTTTTTTTTTTGGATTCATTTTTCTATTTCTGATTAGATATTTATTGGTTCGGGGAGTTGTTTTTCGTTTTCTTCCACATTTACCTCTCCTTTTTGGAGACGATGATCCAGATGCATTGTATCGCGTAAGCAGTCTTGATACACTTGATTTGCCTACACCAACTGCAGAAGCAATATCTCTCACTGTCATAGAAGTGTGATCCTTCAGAGCAATTATTCTTGCATGCTTCCTTGGGGAAATATCCATTTTTCAATACACGGAAGCAACACGTACTCACAGAGAGCAAAAACTAACATCCACCTGTCACACACGAAAGCTCACAACTGAAGCTGAAGTGCCTATTTCCTGTTTAAAACCGGTCAAACCACATTCTTGCTATCAAGTTCTAACAGTCACACCACCTCACAGCTGATAAAACCGGTTTACGTGGGTTTCCGACATCAACTGGCGATCACATTACAATTCTGAGAATAAAATAGCTTGTCCCAATTAATTTGCACGGTATAGTACTTCCTTAATTCAGTTTGTCATCTACGTGGTTATTTTCCCCCTTCGTTCTGTTGCCAACTCAAAAAAAATTACTCTCAATTTTTATGGAATAGCCTTTGTACATTGTTACCAGATTTTTGTTGTGAAATCTTATTACAACAGGTGCAGGTAAAAATCAATTCATTTTAAAACCCAAGATGACTTTATTTAGTAATCAAGATATTGGATAAAAGGATCAGAATTTCAGGTAATATAACTTAATAAAAGAAAAAGTGAAATAGCTAGTTCCTGCTTATTAAATGAAAATTGAATTTTTTACTATGAAAAAAAGCACAAATGTGATTTGGAGAGTACTTCATATTAACTGACACCCTTTCCCATTCAAATTTTTGTGCAAAGAAAACTGCATGTCTAATATAATTTAATAATTTCCTGCTCACTATTTCTCATCTGAGAGGAAATAGATGCAGGCTGTGAGCTCATAGTACAAAGCTTTAAAAGATTAAAAAGAGCCAGAACAATAGAATATGCACACCACTGACATATATCTCATCTGGGACTCAAACCCAAGACCAACTCAGACAACTAGACAAAAACTAGCACCTCTAACCATTTGGCCACTGGGGGAAGCCAAAAATTTTTCCAAATAATCTAAAAACTAAATTAAAATAATAAAATTTACAGGTATTTTTTTAATGTTGCATTTTGTTGAGTCACAAAACATATATTAATGCTTTTTTTTTTTTCATGCCATAGAAAATTTAATATAAATTGCAATTATGCAGTATTGTTATGCTAAGAACAGAGCATGAAGAATATTTATGTCATAATGAATTTTTTAATAACCATAATTAATTTTGTGCACATGTACATATTTTCCACAATAAATGTAATTCATTCAATTGGGAAGGAAAGACTTTTTATTTTTTTGCAAAACACATACATGAGACTGACGATAAAAGAAAAAAGCTGAACTTTTTCACTGGGTGAAGAATCAGAACATGCCGCGAGAAAGTATGAAATATAACGCAGCATGAGCAAGACAGAATTGTTAACTAAAGTTTATTTACGTAATTATTAAAACGGAGCACGTCAAAATGAAACATTACTCACATTTAACAAAAAGAACACGAAACAGAAGGAACATCTGTGGGTACAATTACGGGTGAAATACTGACCTCTTCCGACTTCCGTTTTCAGAAAATGTTCCTCCATTTCAAAGCTGAAATACAAATATTTATGGAACAAAATGGTATTTAACAACAATACTGGGCAGAAGGAACATCGCAAGACATAAAATTAAGATTACGTGGGAGAAATCTTCACTCCGTCTAACTTCTGTTTTCGAAAGTTTTGATAGCTGGAATTCAGTCTTCAGATGGAAACGACACCCATCATCACCGCCAATCCCTCAAAATTCTGTTACGTTATGCATCTATCTCGAGAACCACAGAAATGATGATGGAAATGGCGGAATTTTTCGATTTCTAGGAAGAATCTCGTGCCTGGAGTTTAAAGGGAAAATTTTGCGCCATCAAACTTCCATTTCCGTAAAAATTTCTTCCAATTATTCAAGCTGAAATAAAAGTATTTAAGGAATAAAGTTATATTTAACAACAATACTGGACAGGGAAACATCACAAATAAAAGAAATTACAATTATGGGAGAAATCTTCACTCTGTTTAACTTCTGTTTTCATAAATTTTGGAAGATCAGTAACCATTCCCACCTGGAAAAATGGCATCCCCAACTAATACCCCCCCCCCCCCAATTCTCTTCAGTTTTGCATTGATCTCAAGAATGACCCAAATGATGACAGAAAAAGCGGAAATCCATGCATAGGTGGAAGAATCTCATATATGAAAACAACAATATACAATATTTCATGGTTCGCACATCAAAAAATTATAGATGGGTTGGAAATCATGAGATCGTTACTTTGTTACTATTACTGAAAAATCACTGTCACTGTTATGACCACTGACTAAAAATAACAGTTCCAAAATCATTTTTTTTAAGTGTCACAGTTAGCTGTGTCGCCATCAGGCCAATGCTTGGGGACAAGTAGGTCCAAAATCACTGTCACGAGACCATTTTGGCCTTGGCAGCTTCACCATGTTCTAAGATAAAGCTGGCATCCACAGTAGGGGAGTTTTATCCTGAGGGCTGTTGACCACTGAAGATGAGCTGAATGAAATTGTTATTTTACTAATCTTTTCAGGGGAAATGACAAGGACGTGGGGGAAAGTGAAAGAGCTAGATGAGAAACAAAATGAAAAAAATGTCTCCCATTTCAATAGCCTGAAGCACTGAGAAAGAGTGTATACAAAGAAAACAAAGGCATTATGTGCCACAGTGAATCTGATTTATCCACTCAGTTCCTGCTTCATATCATATACAGGGTGTCCCACTCGCTACCGAACCTGGCATTTCTTTAATAATACTAACACAAATGAAGATATGTTGATTATCTTCAATTATTTGAAAATTCTTAGCGTTCGCTTTTGTCACGTTATATTCTGGACGTTGGAAGTTAAAAAATTCCTTGCATTTGAAACATGATATTACTATAAAATAGAATAAAAAAGGCTTTTACTCACAATGTTTTGTTGGTTGTCCTCTTCCTTTTATTGCTTTCAATTTTTGAAGTTAAAATATTATGCCATTGTGATTCATGCAAAAAATTTGGTAACATGTTCACACTTGCAGGTACCCTGTTGGTGAGTATAGCTTAAAAAATGAAGTCTTGGTTCTTCTAAGGTGAGTATGGCTTAAATGAAGATATTGCAATGCAATCTGAAGTGGACTTACCTCATTTCGTGCGAAATGTGATGACATCACAACATGTGCTTGAAGTGGCCACCATTGACGTCTAAGACAGCATTGAACCCGGTACTGTCCACCAGCCAGCCGGAATGCGTCTTAGTGGCAGACACATTCCTAAGTGTGGCGCCACTGTCCGGATACGTCAATTCTCAAAATTCCCGTATTTGGGCCAGTGAAAATTCCAGCACGATACATGAAGAACCCCTTCATTCACAGAAAATTGGAGTGTGGTGTGGGATGGCCCAGCGCTGCCTGCATAATTGGTCCCATCTTCTTCGATACAACCATCACAACAGCTGCATATATGGAAATCTTCAACACCTTTGTAAATCAACTGGATGACAAAGAACTCTCCATTGGATATTACCAGCATGATGGAGCGACGTCACACACCAGTATGGCTGAAATTCAGTCTTTTTTTTTTTTTTTGTGACCGCATCATTTTGAAGGGTCTATGGCCACAGCGTTTGCAAGATCTAACACCTACTGATTACTTTTTATGGAGATATCTAAAAGGGAGAGTTTACCAAAAGAAACTGCGAACTACAGATGCCTTGAAAGCAAACATCGCCAAAGAAATTCAGGCAATAACGGAGGATGTACTGGCAAGGACTTTCCACAAAATGGTGTGCTGGGTTCAATGCTGTCTGCACCCAATTGGTGGCCACTTCCACAGCACATGTTGTGATGTCATCACATTTTGCACGAAATGAGGTAAGCCCACTTCAAATTTTATTGCAATATCTTCATTGGTGTTAATATTATTAAAGAAATGCCGGGTTCATTAGCAAGTGGGACACCCTGTACAACACAAATGATGATTTTGTCACTATTACAAGTAAGCAGGTGACTTGCTGTTGTCCCTGTCAGAAATGGTGATTTTGTTTGTGTTTAAAGTCACCATTAGCCTACAGTCTACTAAATTATCAGATATGTTACTGACATTCACATCAAAAAAAAAAAAAAAAAAAACCAGCTGAGAAACTTGAACACTGTAATCTTCTAGAGTGGAAGTAAACCTGCATCTCCCAATTTGATCCAACAATGGTAGCTATTATACCATCCAAGTTAATTTCGTATTTGGAAATGAACAATTTTGGGTAGTGTATCGCCTGGTGTACTAGGATTGAAGACTAGTGAATATGAATTTAAGTTTGACTACACAAAGGAAGTTTTCATGGAATTTCCTACATGGTCGAAGGTTCTTGAAGATTTTAATGGCCAACCATGTACTCTGGAAACTAAATAACAATTAATATCTAATAAAATTGATTAAAAAATGTAGTTGCACTGCTATTGACACAACACATTATTTCATTTTTAACAAGCTCCTGCTACTTTACAGGACAATAATAAAGAAATGCTTAAGAAAAAAAAAAGAACAGTTCTTTTTTTTTATAACTTGTTTCTATCTTGGTGCACTGGGGAGGGGGCATTCAAGATTTTTTCTTAAAAGGATAATACAGAAAATGAATTATACACACCAGATGCTATTACTTCAGTATTCTGTAAGGCACACAAGGAAGTTATCCAAAATGGCTCCTCTGTTTCTGGATCATGACCATGAGATACCGGTACTTTAAAAAGGGGTTTCTTTTTCCTCACACCCCATAGAGAGAGAGAACTATACATGAAAAAAATAATTTATATGCTTTTTATTATTCTTTTGGAAAAAAAATCAATGCTACTTGAAAATTTTATTAGAATCACTACATGAATATTTTAGCAAATGCATACAAACAAGTGCATACATTTGTTAATAATATTAAATAAGCATTCTATTAATAAGCATCATTTGAATCACATGTGCTTTGAAATAATGTAGATACATTCAATAACAGAAATAACTTAAAGATTTACTTAACCACATAATATTGGGATTTGTAGCATAAAAGAAGTTAAAATTTATTTAAACTTCTTTTACACTGAATTAAAAGAATTTTGCGTATACTTTGACAAAAAAAAATCTGCTTTCAATTTAAAAAATAATAACGATAAACAAATAAACAAGCACAAAATCACAGACCAAAGCCAAAACAATTCCCTTTCCCCATTGTATCATCAGTATGTATGGCCATAATTACCTTGCACTTGGCATATCAACTGGTGTGTTATCACAATGCATCCTTTAAAAAGAAAAAGTATTAAATCCAATTCATAACAAACTTTGAAAATATTTTCCTGTCTTTTGCAAGAGTGCCTGCCTCTTCTGACATGTAACTTTCTCAATCATGACTGATTCTACAATTTCAAGCCACCTTATGTCTATCTGATGGTAGAATAAAACATTTGTCTAGACAATTTTCTATCTTTCATGCAACACAAATGTCCAAACTACATCAGTATGTATTTTTATTAATTTTCACTTCTACTGAAAAAATACCCAACAAAGTATTGCTCTCTCTCTTGGTAATTTTATTTTAACACTGAATCCACAGTTTTTTTCCCACAATATTCCTGTTACCACTTTCATTTCAGCATCATTTAACCACCTAGTATACTACACATCCAACTTTTACTGCCATAAAAGAATGTAGTCTAAATACTGCATTGTGCATGGCCAGAAAGTAAGTCTACACACTGTTTTGTATACAGCCAGCAGGTAGGTCTAAATACTGCATTGTACACATTCATAAGGTAAGCCTAAATACTGCACAATACACAACCATAAGATAAGTTGAAATACTGCAGGTCTATGAGCATTGTTAAAAAAAATGTTTTTGACATGTACTTGTAGATTTGCACTCATTCCTCCAAAGTTAAAGCATTACTACTTCCTGAAAGCTTGTCTAAACTTGCCATTACAAGCTAAAAACAAAGGACTTATAACTTCTCTCTTCCCAGGCAATGCATCAAGTTCAGTCTGCGAAATCTGTGAATTTTTGCTATGGAGCCAACTTAACATTTCACTTTTGGAGAGAGACTTAACATTTTCACAGGGATGCAACTTGAGAACAACATAACAAATTTATGCCGACTTATCACAAGTGTATGGGGATCATGGCTGTAGATATGACACTGTTACAGGAAGGATATGCAAATTCAGAGAAGTACAGCACAGCTTAGAGGACCTCCCTCATGTAGAACTGTAGAAGGAGGGCTTGAATGAGAAAACCACCACTGCTGATTGTAAACTCATTCAGGAAAACCCTCACATTACCATTATTCAGGTAATACATTTAGATATCAGTGTATTGACTGGCAGTGTGAAAACAATTATTCATCAATATGTATGCTTCTGCAAGATCTGTGCCAAATGGGTAACTTACAAACTGACAAAACAGCAAAAAAAAAAAAAAACAGGAGTCAACTTGTACAAGGAGATCAAGGAGATGCCAGTAATGTTTGCACCTGTTTGAATCTAGTGACCTCAAACAGTTAACGGATATTGTTGCAGGTGATGAGACGTGGTTTCATCACATGCAACAATATCAACACCATACATCTCCCAGAAGGACTAAAAACTATGTTTGGGTTGCAGAATATGAACATTGTCCCCAAATCCTTTGACAATACTTCTGGTCAAGGGAGGATGCTCACATTTTTTTTTCCAATTCCGAAGAAACAGTAGCAATAGACATCTTATCCAGGGGGGGGGGGTTGATTATAAATGACCAATACCACATCAACAATATTTTGCCCAAAATGGTTAAGAAGATAAAGAAGCAGTGTCCAACAACTTGCATATCAAGGGTTCTCCTTCTCCATGACAATGCCAGTGCTCATAAAATCTGGCAAGCTACTGCCTATCTGGAGCAGGAAAATATCAAACAGCTACCACATCCTGCATATTTGCTTAAACTTGTACAATTCAATTTTTGGATGTTCCCCAAGATTAAAAAAATTATGCTGCAGCCTTTTTTAAGGGTGTAAGATTTTGCAAAATGCATTCATTCAGAGTTGCACAGTATTTCCCAACAGGACTACCTCCAAATGTTCCAGAATTGGCATAGACGTCTGCAGCTTTGCATACATGATAAAAAGAAGTACTTTGAAGGACAGTAAAAATTTTAAAATGCTGAAATAATATATATATTTTTTTTAATTTGTTGAGATAAGTGCAATGGTTTTTCTTCTGCAGATGCATGTCGATAAGTTTTTGAATGCCCTATATAAATACTGCACAGTACATAATCATATGGTAGGCCTAAATATTGCACTGTACACAGCCATAGGGTAG
The DNA here is from genome assembly GCA_039090855.1 of Macrothele yani. Classification (NCBI taxonomy): domain Eukaryota; kingdom Metazoa; phylum Arthropoda; class Arachnida; order Araneae; family Macrothelidae; genus Macrothele; species Macrothele yani. Next base: position 110,253,294 of record CM077007.1, read on the forward strand.
ATCTAAATATTACTCTGTATACCAGTTTTTTTTTTTTTTTTTTTTTGTTTTTTTCATTGGTCAACCTCTTCCTTGGTGAAAATAGTAAAATAGTTTTATACAGCTGATAAGAGACTTCATTGCTTTCCTGATTCTCTTGTCCAATTCCTCATCCAGTTTTCTTGATTTCATCAATAATCACATCCAACTAACTAAAATCTGAGCTATATTGTATTTGTCCTGTAATATAGACATATTTGTAGGAGCTATGACTGGGTTCCCACTCAAAAGTAACAAAAAAAAAAAAATCCCTGACTTTTCCATGTTCTCCAGGTGGTTTTTAAAGTTTTTCAGAGTGGCATGTTGCAAAGAACTGTTACATTTCATTTTATTCCATTCACTTTTCTCACCAAAGCACACACTTGTAAGTTCTTTAAGTAATTTGTCTTTATAAAATTACCTGCTTTTCATTAATAACAACTAACTGTGCACATTATTTTCTGTACCAAAGTTCTGTGAACTTTTGTGAATACTACCCACAGGGAATTTGTAAATACATTCCCATAGAAACAGGTCATATGTAAGAAAAAAATATGTTAGTTGAATAGTTTCAGTTTTTCTATAACACAATGCAGCTAAGCTTGATGTAATGGCTCCGTTCAAAGAAACATGTTTCAAGAGAACCTACAGACAAAGGACTTTGATCCATCATTTGGTTGGTTCTCTTGTGAAGTGTTTCTTCAAGCAGGAGCCATTATGCCTAATTGCTCCATGTTATAATAACTGCCTGCAGAAATTGAACAAAAGCTTAATAACTGGCAATTTTAAAAATTTAATTTTGCATCTTTTTTTAGAGAGTTAAGGAAATACTTAATATAACTGAAAGTAAGATCTACCAAATCCTAGGCAGGCAGTAATTGCAAGCAAAAGTTTGAAATCTTGAAAAATAAGTTTTTTTGGCAAAATAAAGTATCCATTGATTTTTACAAAAAAAAAGGGGGTAATTTTTTCTGATTTTTACAAAAAAAGGGTCATTTTCCCTGATTTTTGGAACCATTTTCAAATTCCCTGAGAATTCCAGGTTTTCCCTGTTTTCCAGGTTGAGTGGAAAACCTGTATGTATTAACAGTGTTATATATAATTCACTTACAACTGATATTGCCAAAATGGAAGATAATTCTTGTGGAGTGAAATTTCTTCTTTCATTTCAGAGTTTAAAGTTAAATGAGTTTGTGTATTTAGGAAGCATGTTTGACAGAGAGAATAAATTAGATGGTGAAATTAGTAGGCGAGTGAATTCTTGATTGAAAGTCATAGCTGCTTTAAGGAGGTTTTATAGGAATGATGGATTCTCAAGAGAGTTCCACATGGCTGTATATGAAATTGTATTTGTTCCTACTTTGATGTATGGCAGTGAAACCTGGGTACTACAGAAGAAACATAGGAGTTGTTTGTGTGCTGGAGAAATGCGTTACTTATGGGGTGGTGGACAAGACACATTTCGATCATGAAGAATGAAGATGTGTTGCAGTTGTGTAACATGGAGCAAAATGTTGTTAGCAAGGTGGCGGCTAATATTCTTTGGTGGTTTTGGCCATGTTGAAAGAATGAGTGATAAGATGCTTACTAAAAAACATTTTTTATCCCAAGTGGCAGGAAGGAAAGGAGGAGGAAGGTTGAGGAAGTCATGCGAGGATCAGATTCAGGAGTGTCAGCATGATAAAAAGATTATGAGTATGAAGTATAGGAGGTCTTGTGTACATTATGTGATAGATGTCAGTGAAGCCTAAATTGTGTGTCAAGATAGCTGTAAAGGGAGAAGTTTGATACGGCAACAGTAAGTAAATAATCAGTTAGATATCTATCTGGTAGTCTGTATGTCTTTGTGGAGCTTACCTCTGAATCTCAGAGAACAGCTTAGTGATATGTAAGTTAAAAACATATTTTAGTGCTGTAGTCTAAGAAGCTGAACTATATCTGCAAAATTGGCAGATATGATTATTGTGTTTAAATCAGAAAACCATTGTTTGCAATTGGAGCAGTTACATCCGTCTTCAGGAAGATCAGCATCAGACAGCTGTACACCAAAACCTCACTCAAGTTTGCGAGATGATGCAGATGCAAGGGCTTGCTGAATTTGTAGGTTTTTTCATGCTGTATAACATGACTTTCTTTCTGGATTATTCTTTCCTGACTTGCATTTATAACTTCAATTACTTCATTCCCAGGAACATATGTTTTCAGCTTATCATAAACTGTTTCGTGTTAAAAGTTTAATTTTCATACTTACCACTCTCCTTTTTGTAATCAACAAAACAAAAAAATTCTACAAATCTTATCATGTGATGATATACACATCACAGCAAAGAAAAGTCTGTAATGGATGAGCAAAACTGTCAACTGTTATGAATCTTTTTAATAAGTTTTATATACATATTGCTGTCTCATGCTTTTTTCCATAATTAAACATTTCACCCTTTTGCCACTAAAGTGCACTGATAGAAATGATCAAATGTACATATCAATAATGCAAACAAGAACACCATGACACCTAGATACTATGTAACCAACTAAGCAAATTAATGACATGCAGCAATACAACTGATCTGCAAGTTTCAGATAAACCGAAATGACACATATATGTTTTGGCAGGGATAACTCTAGTGCATACAAGAAGAGATTTGCATAGTATATGTTGAATACAGTAAATATGACTGGCATAAACAAATGCACCACATAGTTCAAGGGTAAAACAATACAAACACTGAACAAATTACTACTGACTATGAAATTTCGAGGAAGGGGTAGGGGTCTGGAACTTGTGTTTCCACACTATTTACAGGTGGCATTGATAGAACATTCAGTTAGTTGTTTGTCATTTTTTTTTTTTGATAAGGTATATATTTTTATAATGAAATTACAAGCCCATGCCAATGATGTAAAAATGGGAAGCATGAAAAACTTTAAAAATCCATTAAAACACACAAACACAAAAATAATGCCTATTCTGTCTCACTGTCCAAGAATGTAACATTGGTACAATATTTTAGGTAAATACACACATACATGCATATCACTATTAAACTGTTAGCTGTGATTTAGAAGTTAGCTTGGCAAAGAAAGACCATTTGCCATACTAAAAGCTACTGATGGCATTACATTTTACTTGATGCATCATACATTTTCAAGTACAGCAATCTTGGCACACAACACAAGCTCCTCTGACCTCCATCACACGTCTCATACAATACCTTTTGTACTTCACACTCATAATCTTTTTATCTTGTAAGCATTCCTGAATCTGATGCTTTCGTGATTTCCTTGGCCTTCCTTTACTTATCTTTCCTAACACTTGGATTGAATAAATTCTCTTTGCTGCTCATCACTCATTCTTTGAAATGACCAAACTACCTCAGAGCATTTATGCTCACCCCATACCTGCCAACTACTACGGAATGTCCATATTTTCTACGGATTTAGTTGTCTGACTACAGAACTACGGAACTCACAGCCAAAACTACGAATTCTATGAATTTTCCCTTTTGAATTATTATTTTTTTGCTATTATTTTACTTGAGATTTTTAGGCACACTCGCACAGAATTCCGTTTTTTTTTTGTTTTTTTTTATCATTTAGATCATTTTCAAGATCAATGCAAAACCAAAAAGAATTTGGGGTGGGGGCTGTTTTTCATCTGGGGATGGTATTTCATGTTTCAAAGCTTTCAAAAACAATAGATAAACGGAGTAAAAAATGTTGGTGTAATCGTAATTTTTTTCTCCCGATTTTGCCTTTGTGTCCAGTATTCTTGTTAAATATCACTTTATTGCATAAATGTTTTTATTTCAGCTTGAAACTGAAGGCAACAATTTGCAAAAACGGAAGTGAGACGCCACGAAAATTTCCCCATAATTTTGAGGCATAAGAACCTTCCACGAATTCAAGGAATTCCGCCTTTTTCTTTATTATTTTTGTCATTCGTGCGATCGACGCAAAAGTGAATAGAAAATGAGGGGGGGTGCTGGGGGTGACAGGGGAGAGTGTTCGAAGGATGGAATTCCATCTTTACGAAACTTTCGAAAACCGAAGGTCGACGGAGTTCAGATTTTTTCCATAATAGTAATTTCCTTTTTCTCGCGATGTTACTTCTGTCTAAATTGTTAAATAACATTTTACTGCATAAGTATTTTTTATTTCAGCTTGAAAATATGGGGAAAATTCCAAAACAGGAAGTCGGGCGGAACAAGGATTTCTCTCGTAATCCCCCCTCCCACAATATCCTGCATCTATGTATGCCACGCAATAATACTAGTTACTACTGACAAGACTCTTGCCAATGTTGGCAGGTATGTGCTCACCCTACTAATAACATTTTGCTTTGCATTGCATATCTGCAATGCATCTTTGTTGTTCACATAATCAAGTCTTGCCATTCCCCACTCTTACCCATAAGTAACACACCTCTCCAGCACACAAACGACCTGTGTCTCTCTTCTGCAGTAACCAGGTTTCACCACCTCCACACAGTATATGAAAGTGTAATTGCTCCTACTCTAAGGAGTAGGAGCAATTACACTTTCATATACAGCCATTTGGGATTTTTTAAGAACCCATCAGTTTTGTAAAATCCTTCTAAGGCAGCTATGACTTTCAAATATGATTAGCTTGCCTACTAATTTCACCATCTAATCTGCTTTCTGTGTCAAATATGCTTCTTCAATTTACAAATTCCTTCATCTGGTCTATCTCTGTACCATTTATACACATCTTAAGTTTAATACTAACAGTTCCTTGCTCAAAGCCCATAACTTTATTGTTGTTTTTATTTATACTCAGTTTGAATTTCATACACACTATGAAAATAATCCTCAATTTTTTCAAAAATGGCTTTTCTAAGAAATTGCATATTTTTTTTTTCTGTAAATGCAAAAACTGCAATGTTTCACATTTTGACTATCAACAACCAGCCAATGAAGTATTTCAGGTGAAATACAGTAAAATAATATTCCTTAACAAATATATCTGAGTACAATACTTATTCTTGATCCTCAACACCCCACTACTTATATCTTTCAAAACTTCAGAAAAAAAGTTGTAAATGTCACCAATTTCATGCAGAAGAAATGTTATGCATTTTTTTCTTGGATGTTACTGCACGCATATATAGCTATACTTATAATATATTTTTATAGTAAATCTTTGGTTACACTGAGACTGAAATACTGTTCAAACTCTTTCAAATAAAAAATATGAAAATCTCTAAATATATAAAAGTGAAAGTTTGTATGTTTGTTCCGCATACGTTCCTAAATGGTTTGATGGATTTGCACAAAAATTGGCATACATACTCTTCATCACCCAGATTAAAATACAGGCGGGATGATTTTTAGAAATTCCATCCCTAAGGGGGTCAAATGTGTTTTTACGGGCCCTCTATATACTGTGTGCAAGTCGGCTACTGCAGTATTACTCCACATGTCAGAGCAACGGTCGTCAGGTGACGCCTCACTCCTCGCAAGCTTCTGCGGTTCAGGCATACAGGGAAGAGTCAGATTTTTTAAACACAATGAACTGGTGGAACATATTGTCATAAGTATTTTTTTGTTTATGTTATCATGGCATTTTCTTTGTAAGAATTAAGTTTCATTAGACTCCCAACAATTGGCACAGAAGTCTCAAATATGGGTGGAGCTACAGATTCCCACCAACAGGCATGGTCCTCTCAAATAGCATCAAGGTTAAGTTGAAGTTAAAACAGATTGTCTTCTTCATACATAAAATTTAAATACAAGATTAGTATTGGTATTAGTGTAGATAAAAGAAATAGCCTATGTCTACCGGAGAGAAGTAAGCTTCCCAACGGTGCAAGAATTATCCAAATGGGTTTAGTTTTCGAGATTAGTAAAAAAACTTCCGTACATTATCGTGAACTACCTTCTTTTACATTGGGTGTGATCAGGTTGTATGTAAACAAAGCGGAACGATACATGGGAAATTGGAAACTACTTGAAAGCAATGTTATTCGGTAGTACAGCCAAAAATAATAAAAAATAATAAAAATAATAATAATAATAATAAAAACAAAACAAAATAGCCTATGTCTTCCGGAAAGCTTCCCAACGGTGAAAGAATGATCTGAATCAGTTTAGTTTTCGAGATAGGTAAAAAAATTCCGTATATTATCGTGAACTACTTTCTTTCACATTGGGTCTGATCAGGTTGTATATCTGCACTCTAGAAAGCTGAATGCAGAGTGCAGGAAGTGCATTATTGCGCATGTTTGCTATTTCGAGTTTTTAGGGCTCAGAACGGCCATTATAAATTGTGATTTTTATAATAAAATTTTCATCAAGTGTAGTAAAATTCCTCCAAAAAATGCAAAACGAAAGTTAAATTACTTCGAGGGAGTGAGACAACTGAACAATGTGATCGAAGACTTACGGATTAGCGGGAAAAAGCCAGTATATCTAGGGCAGCAGAGACTTTGGAACAGCGTGAGGCCCGACTTGAGCATTGTTCATCATGGCAGGATTTTTTATTATAGTGCGATTTACATTGTTACTTGAAAACAAACTTTATGTCTATCCTGGGCAACGCCGGGTATCTCCACTAGTAATTAAATAAAATTAAGATTCTAGCATTTACCCTTTTGAAATTGCCATACCTTGAAAATCATTCTGATATTTTTTAATGGTCTACAATGTGATTTAAAAAAATTAGGAAAAAACATATTTGTATTTTGTTAAATGCCTAGAGTAGAGCTGTCATTTTTTATTTTACCAGAATATAATTTGTGGTAGTCACAACATTTATGGCATTAATTGAGATGGAATCACCCATATTTCAAATAATGTATAATTCCAGTCTTCTACTGAATAAAGTTAATATTAAGAATGTACTGGAAAATTGTATATGCATAATTGCAAGACTTACCCATCATCTGCTCCAGAAACAAAATTATCTTTGCTAGTCACACAAATACAGTCAATGGAGGCACTGAAAAATAATTCATCATTCAGTACATGTAATAAAAGAATTGTAAGTGAGTATTTTCAAAAACACATTAACTGTTACAGTGCAGTACCTTAGCTTCATTATTCAGCAAAAATCTTTGATATATTACAAATATCAATAACAAAACTAAGATACAGTACAGTAATGAACAAAGGAATTATGTTTAAGTCTATATTTTTACGCTTTCCAACCGTAGGTTGAAGAAGCATGTATGCTCCAGCTTTGTCCGTCCGCATGATAACTGGCGTAAAAATGGGTCGATTTCGATGAAATTTTAGTATGTGGTAGGGGACCACCCGGGGACGAACCCTATTGAAAATGGGACAAATGGGGTCAAAGGTCACAACGTAGGAGCGGGGTCATTCCATTACCCTTATGCGTACCACCTGGGGACGAACCCTATTCAAAATGGGTGAAGTGGGGTCAAAGGTCAGGACATAAGATCGGGATGCATTCCATTGCCCTTATGCATCGTAACGTGCATAAAAATGGTTCGATTTCGATGAAACTTCAGTATGTAGTAGGGGACCACCTGGGGACGAACCCTATTGAAAATGGACGAAATGTGGTCAAAGGTCAGGACATAGGATTGCGATCTATTCCATTGTCCGTATCCCATATTATTAAGGTGGACGTCAAGTAATTTTGCTTCCTATACTTCCAATGGAAAAACTTTTGTACACATTTCCTGCACAATTAATATGTGTTCCCAAGGATGAAAATTTGAACATCGATTAAAATAACTTCATATTATAACTTGGAAAACTTAATATTTTCTAAAACATAACCATAATTATATTAAAAATCAATAACTTTTCCTTTGGTGGTGTTGAAACCAGAGAAAAGATGGCACGACCTGTACTTTGATGACGTCAGTGGACAAAAAAATGTTGGATTGCATAATTACGGTTATGGTTTAGAAAATATTAAGTATTCCAAGTTATGAAATGAAGCTATTTTAATCGACGTTCAAATTTTCATCCTTGTGAACACATTAATTGTCCAGAAAAAAGATGGTGCGACCTGTATTTTCATGACATCAGTAGACAAACAAATGTTGAATTGCATAATTATGGTTATGTTTTAGAAAATATTAAGTATTGCAAGTTATAAAATGAAGATATTTTAATCGATGTTCAAATTTTCGTCCTTGGGAACGCATTAATTGTGAAGAAAATGTGTAGAAAAGTTTTTCCATTGGAAGTATAGGAAGCAAAGTTACTTGACGTCCACCTTAAAGTAGCAATTCTTGTATGTATGTATGTACATTTTATTTTGAAAACGGCTCTAAGAATTTTGATGAAAGTCGTTAACCTACCGTTTTCTGGTACTAGAAATCGATTTAGCTTGATCTCGACTTTAGAAGAATTCGTTTAGTGGGTTAAATAACCACCCCGAATTATAACGTTTTTAGTGATGGTGTTGTTTTTAGTGATGGCATTGTTCCATTAATGTTACCAATGCTTAGAAATCTTATGACGTCACAACTCGCGTTTGAGAATGTTGGCGCGCGGTCACACCATCTGTCTCTTTACGTCACGTGTTGTGTGTGGATCCTATTAAAGATTTATGATGTCACACTCTTGCGGCGGGCAGATGGTCGCGATTCCCATCTGCCTCATTACATCACACGTTGTGTGCGTATGTCCGTCAGCACGATAACTCGCGTAACAACCGTTGGATTTTGATGAAATTTTAGTATCTGGTGGAGGATCACCTGGGAAGGAACTCTATTTAAAGTGAACGAAATGGGGTCAAAGGTCAGTACATAGGAGAGGGATCCATTCCACTGCTCTTATGCGCCATAACTAACGTAAAAAGGTTCGATTTCGATGAAATTTTAGTATGTGATAGGGGACCACCTGGCGACAAACCTTATTGAAAATGGGCGAAATGGGGTCAAAGGTTAGGACACAGGAGCTGGATCTATTATATAGCCCTTATGCATAATAACTTACGTAAAAATGCTTCAATTGCGACAAAACTTCATCATGTTATTTCGGAGGTATACCAAGCCGGTTTTGTTGAATATCATCGAAACGGGATCAAAGGTCAGGGCACATGACCGAGATTTATTCCACAGACATTATTCTCATAACTTGAGTGATAACTTGAGTAATGATTTCTGTAATGTTGGAATGCGTATTATAATCAATGCATTGCATGATTTCACTAACTTGTTCTATATTGCTAGTGACATACATTCAGCTTACTATTATATTATCTTTTCAGAGAGAGAGAGAGAGATATATGCCTTTCATCACTGCATTTCAAAAACCATTGTAAATTAAGATCCACTTACAGCAACTGAAATTCACATGAAACAAATAATTCACAACAGATACATTGCATACCACAGAGGGCATTTTGAAGATTTTATTTCCAAAATTTCAACAACACAGTAACCCTATATCATTATAAGCCACATAATAATAAAAACTTCATTAATTACATTAGCAAAGAAATAAAAAATTGTATGAGCAATTTAAATCTTTTTACTACAGTCTCACATGTGATCACGAGGGTTGTACCAAAAGTAATGCAAAAGTGGGCATAACTTTTTTTATAAACTGACAGAGGTCGTTCAAATTGAACATGTTGGTAGAGTAACTCTTCCTCTATAGTAACCCTTCTTCATTGCATGTAAATAATGGATTCCAAGCAGAAGAAAAGTGCTGTCATTGAGTGCAGGCTGTCCGACATCCACAGATGGCTACCATTGACAAGAGCAATGTGCACAGATGGATGAAGAAATTTAAAGAAGGGGAAACCAGCATTGAAGAAAAACCATGCAGTAGGAGACCAACATCTGCAACTACGGACACGAATCGTCAGCGAGTGGATGAATTGATTCGCGCAGAGAGACGAGTCACAATCTGAGAGCTTGTTGCACAACTGGACTGTTGTCATAATGCCATACAGAAGATGGTGGAAGACTTAGGGTATCGGAAAGTGTATGCAAAGTGGGTAAATTGGAAGCTGACACCCGATTTGAAGGAGAGAAGAGTGGAAGTCTGCTCTGATCTGCTGGAAGCATTTGAAGCCGATGAACACACGTTTTTTCCCAGATCTGGTGACAGGGGATCAAACGTGGGCGTATCTTTATGATCCGGAAACGAAGAATCAGTCCATGAAATGGCGTCACACCTCTTCACCAAGGCCTAAAAAGTTTAAGAGCCAGAGATCAGCACACAAAATCATGGTGACTTTTCTGGGATGACAGGGGTGTCATTCTCCTTTATTTTCTGGAAGGTGGCCATACCGTGACCAGCGAGCGGTTCATTGAGACACTCAAGAAGCTTAAAGAAGTCATATGGAGGAAGAGACCAAACAAGAATCTGAAAGGGATCCACATTCACCATGACAATGCGAGACAATACACATCTTTGGCGACAAATCAAGCAATCAGCAAATTAGGCTGGTCGATGGTCCCCCATCAACCATACAGCCCCGATCTGGTGCCCTCCTACTTCTATCTGTTCAGTCCAATGAAGGACAGTCTCCAGGAACAACAATTTGATAACACAGATGAGGTGAAAGTGGCTGTGAAGAAGTGGGTACAACAGTCCACACCTGAGTTTTGTTCAAATGGGATTTGAGTTGGGTTTAGCGATGGTACAAATGCATCACTTGTGAGGAGACTGTTGAGTAGTACCTTGGTATAGAGAAAGAGTTACTCTACCAACACATGCAATTTGAATGATCTCTGTCAGTTGATAAAAAAGTTATGCCCAATTTGCATTACTTTCGGTACAACCCTCGTATTACATATTTTTGAGTGTGTGACTCGGAACCTTTTGATAAGAAAGAAGATTTCTGGAATGAGCTAAAAGCTGTTTTGAGCCAGTTTGGTGCTAAAGAAAAAGTTATAATAGCAGGGGATTTCAATGCTAGAGTAGGTGTGCAGAATGCAATTTCTGACAATGTTCTGGGTAAGTTTAATGATCCTTGTGTGAATGATAATGGTGAAAGATTAATTGAACTCTGCATTGAGAATGGTTTGTGTGTATCTAATACCAGACTTGCCAACCTTAAGAAGAGAAAAATCCTGCAATTTTCTATGAAAATCCTGCAAGCTTATTTTCGTATGTTTGAAATATCAATGAACATAATTTCAAGCACTAATGTTACGTTAAGGCATATAAAAAATGTAAAACAATCTGTTAAAAAAATTATGTTAAGTTATGCATCGATCTGGAGGATAACCCAAATCATGACGGAAAAGGTGAAATTCCTCGACGCCGTCGCACTCTCATGCCTAAAGATTACAGCGAAATTTTTTCGCCGCCGAATCTCCGAATTCGGAAATTTTTCCTCCATTTTTAAACTGAAATACAAATATTTATGGAATAAAATGATATATAACAACAATACTGGACAGAGGAAACATCACAGGAAAAAGAAATTGTGATTACGGAGAAAATCTTTATTTCGTTTAGTTCCGTTTCTGAAAGGCAAAGAACCGTCCCGATGCGCATTTTTACGAATTGGTAAAATTATTCGACGCATAGTTTTACGCATCGAGAAAAATTCCCAAGGCGTATTTTTACACGTTGGTAAAATTTTGACGCATACTAAACGCGCAATTACGCATTTTGGCGAACTCTGGCAAAAACCCCTGACTCTGGTCGGCACATCACTTGAGCACACTCCCGTGGTGAGAGAGCTACCGCATGATAACACCAAGCCAGCGAGTCAAAGATGACATCATCGCGTGACACAGCGCTCGTAAGGTCTGGAGGAAAATCTAAGTGGATGGTTGCAGGGGTTGAAATATTTCGATTGAGCAATCTAAATATTAAAAAAATCTGTTAAAAAAGACCTCTGTCCATAAATCAGTAAAATTAAGCAGAAATCCGTAAATTTTAAGAATAATCCGTAAAAATAGGCAAGTATGCAAGTCTATTTTTGAAAATTTTCCCATTAAAAATTTTCCAACAACGCACAATGTTTTTGTCTTGTCACATGCATATTTTTTTGCAATGTTACTATCTGGGAACATTTTCTTAAAAAGCACACTTGCATGTCAGCACAGCTTAAAGGTAAGTTATGTTACACGAGGAATGAAGTAAACAAGCACTCAGCATGGATAATCGCATCGGAAGAGGAACTACCTCGAGCAAAATTTAATGTTTTGTTATTTTCCACGGACTTAGAATTGGCCACGTGTTTTTGCGTACAAATGTGATTAACGATGTCTCCTTTGCCCTTGTGGAGAACGGAAAAATCACACCTACAAATAGAGCAAAAGGCAAATTGTTGGCGCTTCCTTGATTCGATTATACACGGATAATCTGTCGTATACTTCTTAAAAACAGTGATATTTTCTACCAGCCATCGCTTGATTAAACACATGCACAAAAAGTTCTCAGAAATTCCTGTGAAGACAGACGAAGTACATAAAACAAACCAAAACACTACCGCGCCCTTTTTACGTACGGTGTGCACCAAAGCCAAGCCCGCTCCTACTCCGTGCCTGCAGCGCCGGAGATCATTAGCGGACAGAAAAGTAAACATTGCTGCCAACGGCCATGCAACGGCAGAGCAAAACTGCTCGCTTCTGACTCAGAAGAGAAAGGTCACTTCTCCGCTAATGAACCGATGCCTCGGAGAACTTCGAACTTTTCCCCTCGTTACTTTTTAATTTACGCTACGGTAATCAACGAAGTTCTACGATGCCTTGGAGAACTTCGAACTTTTCTCATTACTTTTTAATTTACGCTATGGTCGGTAATCGTCGAAGTTCTACCATGCCTTGGAGAACTTCGAACTTTTCTCATTACTTTTTAATTTACGCTATGGTCGATAATCATCGAAGTTCTCTGATGCCTTGGAGAATAAAAAACTGAAGATAAATAAAAATACTTAGACTACAGAAATTTTAATTGGAACAATAGAACTAGGATGACTGTCAACCTGGTTATTCTTGGCAAATTCAAGATTTGATTGAAATTCTTGGCAAAATCAAGATTTGATTGAAATTCTCCCAAGCCCTACATCACTTTCTGATATTATTGGCAAATTCAAGAACTGTTTTTTATTATCATTTTTTAGCAAAAAATATGAGAGTAATTTTAACATTCCACTGATATCAAAAGGATGTTCATTTCTTCAATGTTTTTTTATGAAATTTTGACACTTCAAACTGCAACCTCAGAACCTCTGCAACATGATTCACAAATGGATACCAATGTCCTGGAAATTTTTTAAACACCATGGCTATTGCATAATGAGAAATACAGTGCAGAACTGAATCTCAGCAACTGAAATTGTTCATTTTCCCACAAAGCAACAAACTGTAATATTTACAATACCTTTTAGCTTATTCAACATGAAAACAGGCCATAAGATGCATTTCATCTTGCTGTACACTTTGCCTGAATAGTTGCTCCAGGTATTTCAAAATAAAAACTAAAAATGAGCATGTTTTTTTGCATGTTTTCGAAAAATGCGAAAATACAAACCCATGGCCTTGGTACACTAATTGTGATTCTTCTATTATCTTCCATATTCGAATTGTATTGTCTCGTCCTCCAGCAGTTATAGCAGTCTCTCCCAAAAAGCTATCGATAGAGGTGACGCCATCTTGATGGCCAAATCTAAACAAACAATACTACAGATAAATCAAATACTTCAATAATTACAAAATAACAGATCAGCATACTACTAAGAAAAACTTGAGAAAGAGCATTTTATAGCAGACGTTACAGCAAGTGGCTTAACTGATCAGCTGAAACAAACTAAGACCATCCATCAGTTAAATGATTTTCATTGTTATTCTCAATAGCTTTCTTCACAATTTATTTCATTTTTTTTTTTTTTTTTTTTTTAATTGGAGGTTTAACGACCACCGTGAGCAACTCAATGGGCTATAAGCAGTCGCCCGTCCCTAATTTAGGGTCACTGGTTCCAGGGAAGGGAGAGAACCAGTGCCGTAAGACAAACACAACATCCATGCCTCACCGGGATTCGAACCCGGACCCCGTTCGGACGAATGATCAGATGCCATCGCTTAGACCACTGCGCCACCGGGGTGGCGTTTTATTTCATGATGACATCAGTAACAGTGAGTTCAAAGTATCTCATCCCGGATGTATGAAGTTTGCATGAAATTCAAACTGAGTATAAATAGGGGAAAAACCAAAGTTATGGTTTTTGAGGGAGGAACTGTTAACACTGAATGTAATATGTCTAAATAGCACAGTGATTGATCAGGTGAATGAGTTTGTGTATTTAGAAAGCATGTTTGACAGAGAGAACAGATTGGTTGGCGAAATTAGTAGGCGAATAAATTCTTCATTGAAAATCATAGCTGCTCTGGGAGGTTTTCACAAGAAGGATGGGTTCTCAAGAGAGTCCCACATTGCTGTGTATGAAAGTGCAATTGTTCCTACTCTCTACTCTGATGTATGGCAGTGAAACCTGGGTACTACAGAAGAAACATAGGAGTCATTTGTGTGCTGAAAGAAATGCATTACTTACGGGGGGGGGGGGGGGTGTGGCAACACATGTTCTGATTGTGTGAGGACTTTTTTCCCCATTGTCATAACGATTTTTATTTTTTTTCTCAAATTGCGAGGAATAAAATCAGTAGCACAACTTCTGCTACTGTCACACCACCTAGGACAAAGACAATGAAGTTCCAAGTAACTGAAGCTAAGCAATTACAGCTTAGGAATCTGAACAACCTCAGATTAGTTGAAGCAATCCAAGGCTTCCTTGAAGCATTGATGACCCTTTCAAATCTAGGAACAGATACAGATCACAAATCACCAGTGCATTTGACATCATCACAGAAATTAAGAAATACATATTCTTCACAAACACGTGGGAAATCCGAGTACACTACTACCAGCAGTCAGATTGTGGTACTGGACTGCTTTTAATTCACTTTTTCCCATGCTTAAACGAAAATCAGGAGACGTAGGTTTGATTCCCACTCCAAGGCAATGCAATTTTCAAGTTTCCTAAAGATATGTTACACAGAACAAAGTAAATTCAGTACCACAATCTGACTGCGGAAAATTATGTACACTGATTTCCATAAATAAAGCAATAAATGGAAAAATCGTGATAACTCAAAAAGTATGCAACTGATTCGGATGAAATTTGGTGGTAAGCTTTATCAGACCAAATGCAACACAAATGGCAAGAATGTGATACAAAGCATTTACATTTTGTATAAGTGATGCAAATATGAAAATACAGAAATATAGGTAAGCATTTACATTTTGTATGAGTGATGCAAATATGAAAATACAGAAATATGGGTATCAAGATGAAATAGGAAAAGGTACTTCAATATGGAGTGTAGTTACCCTGAACAGCAATACAGGCCCAACAGCGATGTTCCATTCTGTTAATTATGGTGTAGAGCAGTTCCGTGGATAGCTGCATCTGTTGCTCGAGCAAAGCACATACATGAGACCGACCAAGGAACAAAAAAGCTGAACTTTTTAACCAGGTGAAAAATCAGAACATGCGATGAGAAAGTGTGAATATGACACAGCACGAGCAAGATGGAATTGTTCACTGTAATTTATTTATGGATCTTTAGAGCACATCACTGTATTCACAATATCAAATTACTGAATTCAAAACAAAATAAAATTGTTTTAAAAGGCATTACCTGAAATACAGCTTTTTTTTTTTTTTTTTTTTTTGTACTTGCTGAAACATCAGCTCAAGTTTCTATTGTGTTGTTTTCTTGTCAGTATGTTCTACGGCCATATTTCTCCCTTGGTGACTGCAGCTGCACAGCAACCTTTGCTTAGGTTTTCTTTCTGTTGATATCATTCCATCCCCATTTCTTTGTTTCCTTTTATTCCCTTAGTTTCTTCAACATGATGAATAAATTGTCATCTATCAGCTTGAGAACCATGAATGCATAATATCAAAGTATTCACTACTTTAGATAAATGATGTAACTTTGAGAATATGAATACCTTTGAACACCATGCATCAATTCCAACATATTTTCAAATTTCATCACTTCAGTTTTGGGAAAATTTAACCCCTCCCCTATTAAGCTTAAGGGCACACCACTTGTATGGGGGCAAGTAACATTTAACAACAACACAGGATAGCGAGAACATTGTGGGAAGAACAAGCTACGATTATGGGTGAAATCTTCCCCTCGACAGACTTCCGTTTTCAGAAACATTTTCCCTCCATTTTTAAGCTGAAATGCAGTATTTGTGTAATTAAATGATATTTAAGAACAATATTGGGCAGAAGAAATATCGAAGAAAAAAAATATGATTATGGTAGAAATCTTCTTTCGGTCTAACTTCCGTTTCCAAAAGTTTTGAAGGACGGAATACCATCTTCACACGGAAAACGAATCCCCCCACCCCCATTTCTTTCTGTTCAGTTGTGCATTGATCTTGAGAATGCCGAAATGGAAATGGTGGACTTCTTCGTTCGAATCGACGGAAGAATCTTATACCTGAAGACTACAAGGACATTTTCGCGCTGTCTTAACTTCTGTTTTTGGTAATCGTTGCCCATAGTTTCAGTTTCATACAAACATTTATGCAATAATATGATATTTAACAATACTGGACAATGGACACGGGCAACATCTTGAGAAAAAAGAAATTATGATTACAGGAAAAATCTTCACTCTGTTTAACTTCCGTTTTCGAAAGTTTTGATAAACGAAATACTGTCTCCAGACGGAAAATGGCCTCTCCCTACCCCCCAAAAATTTCTCTTCAGTTCTGCATAGAGCTCAAGAATGACCCAAATGATGACAAAAAGTGGTATTCCACGAATCCACGGAAGAATCGCATGCATGACAGCAGTGTGGAGTCCCTGCAGGGTTCGGGGAGGGAGCTGGAAGCCAACAAAATGCTTCCCAAGAGCGTCCCAGACATGCTCAATGGGATTCAGATCGGGAGAGCATGCTGGCCACTCCATACCGACTATAGTCTCTTGTTCCAGGTACTGGTGCATGAGGCAAGCTGTGTGAGGGTGGGCATTATCCACCTGCAGTACAAATGTATCGTCAATTGCGGCCACAAACCGACGAATAGGGTCCAGGATGTCGTCTCTATGCCTCTGAGCATTGAGGTTTCCATGTGGCAACACATAGAGGTCGTACGGCGACCTAACAATATGCCTGCCCACATCAGAACACTGCCACCACCATAGGTGTCCCTTTCCGAGATATTAGAGGGAAGATAGCGAGTACAAACCTCTCTCCAGATGTAAAACTTGGTGAGAATCACTCTGTAAACAGTATCGTGACTAATCAGTGAACAGAACGGACCTCCACTGATTTTAAGTCCAGTTCAAATGCATTCGTGGTCAACTGAAACATTCCCTACGGTGGCAGAGGGGTATACATAATAAAGGTTGCCGAGCATACAGTCCTCCTGCATACCGTCGATGCTGATACCGTCCGTCCGGTGGCTGCTGCAGGCACAGATCTGAGGTGAACTGGTGTAGCCGCCCTGTTTCCCCATACCGGTCATCAGCGAAGGTCGTCACCCTTGGTCTACCTTCACTGTACCTTCGAGGAGCCGCACCCATGTGGCAACACATAGAGGTCGTATGGCTTGGAACTGCTACCACATCCTGCTGACCACATAATGATCAACGTTGAGCCATCTTGCGACCCTGCTTCAATTCGGCCTATTGCTTTGTAGCATATTTCTTCGGGTAAATGAAGTCTCGAAGCCATGTTAACAAAATCGCTATCTTGAAATCTTGTCATTCACAGCCGCACATGAATTCGTGATTCCCTACGAAACAGCTGGTTTTAAGCTCTTGCGTATTTGCATAAAGTACTGCCTGTGCCACTCATTTGCCTTCCGTACATCGATGCTGTATGCCTTAGCTTGTAACATATGCAAATTTCGTGCAATTTGAACTATATTTCGCCCAATTATCGCGACTTTTCGGTTTGTTGCTTAATTTATGGAAACCAGTGTAGTTACAAATTCCTGCATTCCAAGTCAACGCAGACTCTATAGCCACTTTATTATTACACTCTCATATTATGTTTATAAGTCAGGGTAATATTTTAAATAAGCTTTCCAAAAAGAAGGAATATACAAGTTAAACTTGACATAACCTGAAATATGACCAGTTACTTATGAAACTTCAAGAACAGGAGAGTTCCATTAGTGAAACTTTAAAAAATGCCATCCACATATGCTTTCGCATTTATTGACATTAAAGAGACAATGACTTTGCTGTTTTTTACCATTTGAAAACTACTATTTTTGAATCATTATATAATTCAAAAAACATCTAAAACAGTTTGGGTATACGTAATGTGCTGAGGTTTAAAAGGCAATTTGTACGCTTAAGATTATATTAAAATCACACACTTACCCTACTTTATTTGTAGAATGTTCACTATTTTATGCACATTTTTTTCATCAATTTATTAGATGAACCTCTTGTACTCAAACGTTGTTAGATTCTTCAAAGACATTTCAAATAGATTTTTTGCTAACCTTTTTTTTTTTTTAAATACTAAGTGGTAATTAAAATAATTTAAATGCACACTGAATAAGTGCTGGTACATATGTTTACATTACTTTAACCACATGGTCAACATGCATTATACAGCACTCACACCCCTATACAGTTGCAAACTTTTAACATTTAAAAATCTTAAAATTTATGCATTTAACCACTATATTTAAAAACATCTAAGAACTATTAAAAAATACAGAGGTTTTTTTATCATTTTTATCAAATTTAGATACACAATCTCTAAGACAGTATACCGATTAAAATGTAAATTCCCATATGATATGCTTAGAATGTGATGAACAAGTGAATTCAATGTCTTACATATAAGTTTGTCTGGTTCAAGATCTCTTAAACACAATTCTTACATGCAGCAGCTTTTACAATAATCAATCACTACATCACTCATGAAAATTTGTTTTCAGAGGTGTTTTATCATTTACCGAATACTTCGCATATTTCTTGAGTATCAATGATTTTGACTTCACCAAATAAACAGGAAATACCAAAAATATCACTACAAGAATTCTCATTTCACATCACAATGACAAAATACAACATGGTTCCCATTCTTTACTGCCACAAGAAATAAGAACTTATTAAGGACTTTTACAAGTCCCCCCCCCATTTCTTCCACCCTATGCAGCCCAAGGGGAAATAAAAAAGTGAAATATCAGTACCAACAGATGGTGATGGGGCTTATTAGGTGGTAGCTGCTGGATGTGTTTAATTCAATCTATGGCTCTTGACTTCTTTCAGCAAATTACTTATCTCGATGCTTTCCCACAGGCTTTTGGATGACCTGATGTCCCATGGCATCATCATTAAAACAGCCAACCAGCAGCAAGAAGTTCTAGGCACTGTAACATCAGGATTGTATGAACCATTTAGGAGAGATCAGTACTTTTTAAGTACAGTACTAGTAGCCATTTTTGGCCAAAGACTTCCAAGCACCTTTGAAAAAAATTAAGCAGGTTTTAAGGATTTATAAGGAACATGATAACCTCACAGAAAGAAATGTAAGAATTATTGTGACCCGTTAAAAATGTGATATGTCTTGAAATTTACAGAAAAAAAACAATACTTCATAAAACACACTTACAGAGTTTCAACATAACCCATTTCATCTAAATTCCACACTTTCACAGATCGATCACTTGAAGCACTTATTAGCTGATGACTTCCTCTGGAGAATGTCAAACCCTGGAAAAAAAGAACACTCAAAATATAATTTTTGCAAGGTTTTGCAGTTTCACAAGTAACAACATAATACCAATACATTATCTACCAATTATTCCATGAGAATGTCCATCATAACTGATGCACTATTAAACATTTCTTACATAACTGTCACCTACATTACCCAGCAAAAACAAACTGGATGTTGGCTTTCCTGCAAAGCATACTCAACATATTTCTAAGGAAGTTTTATGAATAAAATAACATGAAATGATATTTCTGCAACTGAAAGTAAAATGCCTAAATGAACTCACTGGGTTACTTAATAATTAAAACACAGATTGCGACAGTCCATACCTGGCCTTAATACTTTGGTGGCCCTAGGCAAAAATTGACTTGGTAGCCCCTATGTACATTGTTGACTGAGAAATGTGCATGATTCTTAATCATTCAAATATCAATTTTCAATCAGATTTGAGCAACATATTTTACCTTCAATGACGCAAAACTAAAATTAAAGAGAAATGCATAAAATTTATTGAATGTATGAGCTATTTATCGTTTTGGTGATTTTGTTTATTTATTTTTTTTTTATTTATTTTTTTTTTTTTTGTGATTTTTTTTTATATTTATTTATCCTGCATGAGAAAAAGATTATGAGTATGAAGTATAAAAGATCTTGTGTACGGCATGTAATGGATATTAGTGAAGCACGAGTTGTATGTCAAGATCGCTGTAATGGAGAAGTTTGATACGACAACAATAAGTAAAAATATCTGGAAGTTTGTATTTCTTTTTGGAGCTAACCTCTGAATCTCAGAGAACAGCTTAGTGATATGTATGTATGTATGTATGTATGTATGTTTATTTATTTTATTTTATTTCAAAGAGAAAGATTTAAATAAAAAAACAACGTAAGATTAAATTTCATGACCCAATGAAACGGCAGCCCTAGGCAGCTGTGGTCTCACTTGGCTAAGCTAGGTAGCCTAGGTCTCACTTGCCTATGCTAAATGTCAGCCCTATATCAATTATCTAACTACCGCAAAATACCAACCTTAAAAATTACAGCGTCTATTAGCTCCCTGACTGCATTCAGGATTTTGGAATTAAAAAAAGAAAAGGAACATTAAAAATATGTAAAAAAATCACTTCAGAACTTCCAAAATGAAAGAAAACTTGTAAATCTGAAATGAAGCTACCTCAGAGGAAAGTGGGGAGTTTCAAAAATGCACCTTTAAGCTCACCTGGTGCCATTTTTGTGAAATACTTCTGGAAAGGTACCATTTTGCATGAAAAAAACTTTCATGAAGTGGGAGAAAAAAAAAAAAAAAAAAAAAAAGATACCAATTCCTCCCTTCGTTACAAGGAACAACTTTTGTTTTCCTATTTCTTTGGAATCCTAGGTCATTCATGTGAATTGCAACTTCTCTACATGAAATTATGGTTTCGGATCAACATCGTAGGCATGGATTATACAGAGGGGTTTTTTTTTTCCAAAGTTTATAGTCTACAACAGACAATGCACCACCACTGTCTATAACAAGGTCTCTTTTTTACTGAATATCATGCTCCGTGGATTATATGAAGTACAGTATAGCACAGAAACTCACTATGCATAACATGGAAATAAGGCAATTATGAACAGGAAACAATGTAATACCACAGAGTTGCGACACATGGTTCATACGCTTTTTCAATCACAAAATTCTAGGACTTTTCTAGGACATTTCCAGGACTTTTTGATTTTTTTCCAGGACATACGATCTAAATGCTCTTACTTAAAATATAGTGAAACTGTAGGTCTGTTCAACCTGTAACCTACAACAAACAACTTCCTACATGCTTGAGCAAACTTAATACAGAATGCTAAAAATGATGTCCGCTGCAGCTAATCAGAAACTTAGAATCACAGATAAATACTGAAATACCAAAACTGTCAATGAAAATGTGACCAGGTTTAATAGCTACTAAACTTTTATATACAGTAAACTGCACTAATTTTAAGAAAAATTTATTTTTCCACTTTGGCTTTAGTTCAAATTATTGAAGCAAATTATGGAATAAAAAAACAACAACATAAAACTCAAAAATACATACGTATGTGGCTTTACTCTTCAAATGCTTCATATACCACACAATCAAAACATAAAATACTATTTATATTTAATTATTTTGAAATAATGCTTACATTGGAAATTTAAGGGTAAGAAAAGGTGAAATATTTGTAACTTTTTCAAAGGACCAAAGGAATTGTTATTTCTTAAGCACATAATCATGGGAGCAAGTATTTCTGTTACATTTTATTTAGAGAAGGAATTTTGAACATAATATTGATGCTGTAGCTATGTTTTAAATTTGACCTCACTAGCAAACAAAGTATGCACAAAAATTTCCAACATGAAATGAAAGAGAATAATGGGAAAACCTTAAGTCCAAGGGCTGGGTACAACTGCATTCATTAGTGATCAAGGTAATTTAACTGGGCATGATTAGAAAACTAATTATAGAAGATGCAAAGTGAATACTTAGCTCAGAAAATACTAAGAAAGAACTAGATTTAAGTTTCTGATTTTATGGCAAATTTTTATATAAAGTATTTCTTAGAAAATTTCAGTAAAGGTCAAAATAACCCACAAAAAAAAAAAAATCAGCTATTTACTTCCACCAGTGGCTAAACAGTATGTTACGAAAATCAACAAATGGCACAAAAAACATTTCTTATAGCAGAAGGAAGGTATTAGAGACAAAAAGATTTTCAAATTGAACAGGTAAAAGAAGAGATATAGAAGGAAACATGATGCAACTCTATGTCTTTTAGCAGAAGAATTTTGCATAATGGAAAAGTTGAAAACAGGCAATAAGCATTCTTCATAGCAAAAGCTATGCTAAGGAAAAAGAACTTTTCAAATACATCTCCCAAAAGCAAAGATAGCAAGAAAAACGTTTTGACCTTTACAACCCCTAGGAGGAAAGTTGTACATTATTTGAAGAAGATTTTCTTATTGTAACAAACATTTAATTCACTCTTCATCTTTATTACAGCGAATGGCATACAGTAAAAAAAAAAATTTCTCAATAGGGTTTTTAAAGGCAGAGTTAGGCTGCAAATGGAAGTACAAAAACACCACCTAGCGGCAGAATTGTGAACCACAAAACTCCTCAAATACAAACCTAGAGTGTTCCATACGGTAAATGGTATCTGGTGTTAAAAGACCTTTTTAAATCGGACATTTAGAAGTACAGATATTGAGAAAAATAGATTAAATATTTGTGCCCCTTGCGGCAAAACTGTGCATTATTTTGGGAAGAAAATACACATAAGGAGTTTTCATAGTTATTAGTATCTGATCGAAACAGAATATTTTTCAGTCGGATTTTTAGTCCCGCAGATATTGCTGTAAACGGAAACGTGAACTTATGCCCTCTAGTGGCACACTTGTGCATTAAGAAATATTTGAAATTATATGAGAAACATTTCACACTGAAAATGTTCTCCAACAAAGAAAGAATTTTTCAAATTGGACTCCTAGAAACAGAGAGATGGATAAAAATAAGATATATGTGCGCGCTGTGCGCCCCTAGTGGAAAAATTATGCACTATTTTAAGCAAGAAGTATTCTCAAAGTTTTCCGAGGTGTGCAGTACCGGTTTACAGAAGAATTTTTTCAGACAAGTTTCCAGTTCAGATTTTGTTGCAAATACATCAGAAGCAAAAATAAACACTTAAGTCCTCTGGTGGCCAAACCATTCTTTACCAAAAATGAGAATTTATATGCAAAGCATTTACCCTAACAAGCTGTATCCGACGCAGGAAGAATTTTTCAAATGGGGCTTTTAGAAGTGGAGATATTGGGGAAATTGAGATTTACCTTTACGCCCCCTAGAAGAAAATTTATGCATTATTTGAAAAAGGGACTGTAGCTAAAATAGTTTTCGATATAAATGTCATAGAAAAGAAAAATAATTTTTTCAATTGGATATTTAGAAGCAAATATATGAAATAAAATGCATTTTAAATTCGATACAATCTCTGTTTGCGCCCTCTAGCGACAAAGTTGTGCATCAGAAAAAAACGGAATGAATGGATCCTCATTCTCACATTTTAAACTTCCCAATACAACAAGAATTTTATAAATCGAACTAATAATTACAGAGATATGGTCTCCCCGGCCAGACAGACAAAGTGATAACATAAACACAACGCAAAAGATGCTAATATGAGTAACACAGTTTCAGTCCTCCTGACAGACAAGTAAACCAACTGCCCCCGGCGTTTTGCAGCGGGTGGGGAGGAAAATTTGTCAGACATAAGTTATGTCAGTAGAAAAATCCTCAACTATAAAACATCGTGTGGGGATAAAAAGGCAGGAATGGATAAATTTCCAGGACATACAACAGGATTTTAGGACATTTACCGAACAAAATGGAATTCCAGGAATTTTTCAGGATTTCCAGGATGCGTACGAACCATGTGTGACATTATCACTTACACAAAGAAATAATGACAAGGCACATAGTACAATGATTTATTTACCTTTCCTTCTATCAAAAATGGATTTGTTTAAAGGACAGTGCATCATACACCCAGTCATAGCTCCAGAGTGCAGCTAATCTTGAGGAAAAGCTAACTGCACCTGTAGCTGGACATGACATCACCCCAAGACACAAAGCTTGTGCAAAAGCAAACTAAGTCACTATTTACACTTGGAACTATACACTGACGGGAAGAAACACAAAATTACTTATAAATAATGAAAAAGACATATAAAAGGAAAAGAAAAGTGACAAAAATGTGCAAAAAGTAGAAAAGGAGTACAACACATCATGATTTTTTAACAAAAGATGGCCGATTTTGAGGTGTGCCTTTGTCAAGGAGAGAATAGAAAACTAGGGGCAAGAAAATGTAAGAAATATCTGGTTTCTTCTCATTCACTCATTTTCACTCCTATTCTGATTTATAAAATAAATGCATCATCATTACAAGCTGTAAGTGTGATGTGGCATTACTCATGAAAAGTAAGTTGGTTGTTGTTGTCAGTGCTATATTTAAGTACACTGCTTATAGAAATTGCAACATCAAGATAGAAACAAGATAACAAAGACTTGGAATTTATATAGCAGATTGCTTACAAGACATGAACAATCAAAAGTATAGTGCTGTAGGTACAGAGGAAGACCAAAATTCAGTACTCAGTGCATCCACCCTGAGTGGCAATAATGGTGTGACACTGAAACGAAGAAGTAACGAATGTCCGTTTGTGTGAATGTCCAACCAATACTGCCTCCATTCAGACCAAAAGGTCATGTTCAGTTATTGCCGAAGTGGCCTAACAGGCCAGTCACAGAGTGACCACATCCCAGATATGAGGGTTGATTGATAAGTAAGGTCTCCTATTGTGTGGCATCGCTAACAGTTGCAGAAGAAAAACGTTTGCACATGCGTTAGGTAGCCGATACTGTGTAGTGCAAAGGAGATTAGTTTCAGGTCACTGTTTGACATCCTTGAGTAATAGCATTTGTCAGTCATGAATGCTACCTCCGAGATACGTATAAAGCAGTCATCAGTAATACAGTTTTTGACACTAGAAGGTTGCACAATCGAAATTCACAAATGTATGAAAGCAATTCATGGTGTGAAAAGCAAGTATGAAAGCAATTTATTTCATCATGACAATGCAAGGGCACATTGCAGTGGTCAAAAAATGGAAACAGTGAAAAGCCTGAAATTCACACTTGTTCCACACCCTTCCTACACCCCAGATTTTTTTTATTTATTTATTTTTTTTTAATTTTTTTTTTTTTTTTTTTTTTTTTTTGAGGTTTAACGACCACTGTGAGCAACTCAATGGGCTATAAGCTGTCACCCGTCCCTAATTTAGGGTCACTGACTCCAAGGAAGGGAGAGAGCCAGTGCCGTAAGACAAACACAACAACCATGCCTCGCCGGGATTCGAACCTGGACCCCTTTCAGACGAATGATCAGTAGCCATCGCTTCGACCACTACGCCACTGGGACCACACAGCCCAGATTTAACACCATCTGACTTCTGGTCTGTTGGGTTTTTTTGAAGGTTTAACAACCACCGTGAGCAACTCAATGGGCTATAAGCAGTCGCCCGTCCCTAATTTAGAGGCACTGGTTCCAGGGAAGGGAGAGAGCCAGCACCGTAAAACAAACACAACATCCATGCCTTGCCAGGATTCCAACACGGAACCCTTTCAGTCGAAGGATAAGAAGCCATCGCTTAGACCACTGCGCCACAGGACTGATATTTGGGGTTACCATATAACGCACCACAATACATGTTAGATGATTTTTCCTACTTGTGCTCTAAGGCCATTTTCAGACCACTTGTTCACCTTTGTCAGTTCATTTGGGCCAAAATGGAAATACACCCATTGGTTTTTGCCCTTAGTACTATCTCTTGGCCACATTCTTTCAATTTTGGAGAGTGACAGTTAAAAGGCTTCCCTTTTGACTGTAATACCCCTTCAGAAACAAACTACAATAATATTTTTTACAAAACTGCAGAGATTTAAGAATGAATCCAATCTTCTAAAGCTTTTCTTTCCTTCTTTTGTTTATTTTCTTTCTTATTTCTTTCTCTACTTTTTGCAGAAGAGAAAACTAAAGTGGATCTAAGAATTCTAAGCATCATGATTACAGACAGATAATTTCAAAATGCTGATTTCTATACATTCTTTCACCAAAGTTAAACTAGCTTACCAGGGGAACATAAAAAATCAACACAATACGCTGCTAGCCTTCAAACTGAAAAAAAAAAAAAAGCCTTCAGGTCTGAATGATTAGGCAGTACATGCTAATTAATTGATCAACTTTTATTCTCTACTGGGATAACAGTTGCAAATGAAACCAACTTTTCCAGACAATACATCAATTTACATTTATTTTTCCTATTGCGCATATTTACAACTTACTTTGAGTCATAAGTAAGATAATTACTATGACTCTAAGTAAGGTCACAAGACCTCTTGTCATAAGTACAAAAGGTCTTGTGTGCAGCGTGTGATGGGTGTTAATGAAGCTCAGGCTGTGTGCCAAGATTGCTGTAAAGGGATACGTCTGATACAGCAACAGGGAGTTCTTTCTGTGAGGAGCTAACCTCTGAATATCAGAACAGCTTAATGATATGTATGCATGTGTATATTTACACTATTCATTCAACACACAAAAATTTATTTTCTCCTACTGCACATATGTTTACAGCCTTCATTCAACAGATCAAATGCATATTTTATTAACAAGCAAAGAAAAATACAGTTTCACACTGCAGCTTAATGTGTTATAATATTGCAAAACGTCCAACTGCATTAAGAGATGTATTTTCAAAAGTTAAATCTTATACTTACAGTGACAGCATCTTTGTGCCCTCGAAATATCTTTAAATGATCCATATTTTCAGGATTCCATATATTTATAATGTTATCCCTACAGCCAGTTGCCTAAGATGATCAAAAGTGTTAGTTAATAATGTAGGGATAAGAAAAATGAAACCACATTAATATATAAAACCTGCAAAGAGACAGGAAACAGGATCAGTTTTAAATGTTAAAAATTCATTCAGTCCACCAAGGTATATAAAAAAGAACAGAGTTATAGTTCAAAGAAGAAATTTTTCAAAAATGTAGTCCTTTTACCCCTAGGTGTAAAAACTTACTAGAAAACATTAACAACAAAATAATAATAATAATAATAATAATAATGCATTCTAGTCAAAACCTAAATTATCATATGGTTCTAGTACTTTTCATAAGTACAAAAATTATAATCAGTCAAAAAATTAACAAGACACTACTTAAGTCAACTCATGTCCTACCATTTTGAAATTCCTCTTGGCTGTTAGGTTTTGCCATAATTTTGTTTTCTTCATAAATACTCGGAGTTTATTTCATGTAGTAAGCAAAGGGACACATGTATTCAAGCTCAGTGACTGTTTAAAATTTCTCCCCAATATTCACTGAACTTTTTTGCACAACAGAGCACATGTTGGTGATCAGATCCCAAGCTTTTACAGCATACTCAGGGCAATCTCCAATTCACTGTATACTGTTTCTTACATAATTAACAATTATAATATCCTGATGAAGAACATTAAACTTTCTGATGAGTGTTTCTTTACAGCCAAGATGCAATAGAGTGACACCATACCAGCATCTACAATCTCCTGTATAGCAGCAGCTATTCCCAACAATCTACCAGTCATATAGCAGCTTTGTTAGTACAGAGTGGAGTGTTTTAGTTGGGTTTTTTTTCTTAAACTCCAATCTACTTTTCTCAATGAGGTCACCTACTGCTCTGAAAATTTCAATGCTAGTAGTCTGAGTTGACAATACAGAGGAAAAGTACACCTTTCTTTGCATCAAAATATGTAATCAGTATATCATATGCAAGAAACTAACATACTGTTATTCTGAATATCAGTTGAAACCATTTGGATTTTTCACACATTCAGTGAGTTGCAGTTTTGTCTTCTTTCCACATCATAAACATGTCTTACTTTCAATTGTATTATTTGGGTGACAAGGTAATTTCTTTAACTTCACTTGCTGTAAACTGACAAAAGACCTCAACACAAATGGCAATCAAGGCTTGAATTCTATAGCAGAAAAAATATTTTAAGAAAATTTGTGCCAGTAAACATGTTAACAGTGATAGTGGCATCTTAACAGTGGCATCTTGCTTTTCAATTTTAAGGGCACTTTTTTGTAATACATGGAAAACTTAATGGGATTACTCACCAGTTCTGAATATTCAGTATTTAAGCGTCAAAAATTTTTTGAAAGCTTCACAACTTCATCGCCCCAAATTATAATGCACGCACTTTCCTACTATTAATATCTGGAAACCCCACTATTGATATGCTTGTGGGGCTATGATGGGGCAATAGCATGACTGTTAATGCAAGGTGCCTCAACTGACAGAATCAGATGATTTTCAGCGCAGATTCATAATAGGGTGCCACATAAGTAATCCCTCCATACATGACATTTCAGTGACACTGAAGATCTACAGATAAATCAATGAAGGAAGAAATATTCTTTATAATACAATGGAAAATCGACAGAATATTCAAGCAAAGAAAATTGAATTTGCTTGTACCACCTTACTGGTCATTCATGTAACACTTCTCAGAAAACTTGAAAATTTCATCGTCCTGGAGTGGGAATCGAACCCCGCATCTCCCGATTACCGGTCAAGTATGCTAACCATTACACCACCCAGGACAGTGAAGTTCCAAGCAACTGAGACATAGGAATCTGAAAGTCCTCAGATTTTTGCTAGTCGAAGCATCCCGGCTTTCTCATAGAGCTTTGACCCAATTGCCATCTGGACGGATGTAGGTTGGAGGTCACCAGTACCACAGATAAATCAATGAAGAAAGAAATATTCTTCATAATACATGGAAAATCGACTAACCACGTTAGCATACTTGACCACTAATCAGGAGATGCGGGATTCAATTCCTGCTCCAGGACGATGAAATTTTCAAGTTTTCTGAGAAGTGTTACATGGATGACCAGTAAGTGGTACAAGCAAATTCAGTTTGATTTGCTTGAATATACTGAAGATCCTTCGGTGAATGAGCTAGCAGAATGTAACAAGAGAGCTGCACAAAGGACTGTTCGCTCAGAACACAAATTAACATTATCTTAAATCATGCAAACCCTACAAGGATATCACTGGAATTGATGTAAACACCAGGACAGTGCACAGGATTATGCGCGACATGGGATGTCACTGTTAAAAAGCCATCCACAAACTGCTAATCACTTCGGTTAATGCTGTACACCGATTAATGTGGTGTAAGGAACATCAATCTTGGACTGTATATGAATGAAAAACAGTGTTTTGGACTGATGAGTCATGGTGCACAGTCCACCAGTCTGATGATCATTCCCGAGTGTGGCAGATGCTGGAAGAAAGGTACGTTCTGGACTGTATCACCCCTACAATGAAGTTTGGTGAAGGTGTTATGGAGCTGTTTTTTATGATTCAGCTTGGGCCTATTAGTTATTTCAGGGTCATTCCATGTCCGATCAACGCAATTCTGAATTAAATTCGCACTTAACCTCTCAGATTTTGATGAAACTTGGTGTATTAAGTGTCCTTACATAGTTATGAATGGAAATCTTAAAAAAAAATCTTTGCCTTCCATTCGAAAGTTATTAACTATTTTGATTTTTATTAAAAATTACTGCGTCCTGAAATAGTTAACTGCAATTTTCTCAGGAACCAGATGAGGTACAGACCCAGGCAATGTCTCATTTTAAAGCTCTTTTGGTTGGTTTTAATTTGATGTCAAACATGACAGAGTTTAAATTACAATCTTTTTCTTAAAAACCAAATTTAATTTTAAAATTTAAATTTTTCAAATAATTACATTTTTTAATTTTTGAAAAAAATTTACAAAAATATTGGACATCTTACCACGAATGTTGAGACGTACAGGATAATTATGCACAATCAATACTGGGGAAGGCCTATACTTCTATCAGGAGGACAACACATCATGTAATACTTCTCACATTGTTAAAGATTGGTTTAAGGACATAGGCATCAAAAAGTTGGACTGGTCCGCCAGAGTCCATACCTGAACCCTAAATCTCTGGGATGAATTGGATCATCGGGAGCGTGGGAGAAGAGATTGCCCAACAAAAAAAGCTGAACTGGTCACTGCTTTGAAGGCCAAAAGGCAGAACATATTGACAGACACTTTTTTATGTACAAAAAGCAGGTGGAGAGCATCCCATGAAGACTAGAGGCTGTCATAAGGGCCAAAGGTTGCAGCACATAATAAGAAATTTTCTCTAAATTATATGTAGACATGCAGGAGTATTAACGGCAGTTCAGTGTATGACATGTTGCAGTTTTGGCAACTGTTACATACCTGGTCATAACATAAACTACAAATTTCAAGAAACTATCATGATACTTTTGAATAAACATACATTTTCCCTCCTGCCTTCTCAGTTAGTCCACTACTTCAAAATCAGAATTAAGAGCTTTCAATAGCACCAAACATCAACATGATACTCACATCCCAATAATGAAAATACTCTTTGAACAAAATTAATACATTCCCTTGTTCTTACTCATATAAAATATGTTCATAAACACAGGAGAGTAACAAGTTTTATAGAAAAATGTTAACAAATATTAAGTGTGTCCAAAAAGAATGGCCATGTTTCATTTTCATGAGGAGATAAAGAAAATTAAATTAAATACACCATTTGTTGCTCTTACAATGTCCATCTGATATTCAAACACCTGTAAAGCACTGACATACACCTGGGACATTTTAACAGCATGAATAATGCTGACTTTCAGGTTCTGTAAAGATGTGAATGGTGTGTGGTAAACCAGGTAGTTTGTGCACCCCCCCCCCCCCCCCACAAAAAGAAGTACATAGGTATTATGTCCAGAAGACTTGGAGGCCATGGAAAGGGACCACCCCTTCCAATCATTCTACTGAAAATAGTTATACCTAGAAATTGCAGGTTGGTTACATCCTAATGTGGTGGTGCTCCATCTTGCTGGAATATGGCCATTGGATTCAGTTCTTGAATTTGTGGAAGTACACAACTTCCAGTATGGCAGGGTAGATTATGCTGCTGAAGATGCTCCCCACAAATTAGAAAGGTCCAACCACTCCACTGTGTTTTATGATACACTACACATTCACCTAGGAGCTTGCTCTTTCATGTTCAGTGACAGCATGAGGTACCTTCGAACCCAAAGCATGGCAATTGTGTCCATTCACTTTCCAACTAATGTAAAATGTGATCTCATCTGAGAAAATAAGGTTAATCAAGTAAACACCATCCACTTCTTGTAGCACACGTCAAGTAAACTCATATTGTGCTGCCTAATTATCTTGTTGAAACTGTTGGATAACTTAAAATAGTTTTTACACATGAAATTTCAAATGACTCTATAATTGACTGGTTAACTGAAATTTGCCAGTTGTGCTGGGAGTTAGGAATGGTCCCTCGGGATTGGAAGGATGCTATTATTGTTCCCTTGTATAAGGGAAAAGGTGATCAGGCTGAATGCAAGAACTATCGTGGTATTAGCCTACTGAGTGTGCCAGGGAAAGTGTTTGGTAAAGGCTGCACTAACCAGATTTTTGCATTACGCATGATGATTGAAAAGTATCTGGCTGTTGGGAATAAAGTTTTTACTGCCTTCATAGATTTAGAGAAAGCTTACGACCGAGTGAATAGGACACTTTTGTGGAAGGTATTGAATGAATATGGTGTTACTGGGAATCTACTTAATAGTGTAAAAGCCATGTATGCTGGTAGTAGAGCTTGTGTATGAGTGAATGATGTTTTATCAAAATGGTTTTCCATTGGTGCAGGAGTTAGACAAGGTTGTGTAATGTCACCATGGCTGTTTAACATATTTATGGACGCATGCATGCGTGATGCCAAAATAGATAATAGAGTGGTTTATGTCTTGGTGATATCCGTGTGTGCAGATTGCTGTATGCTGATGACACTGTCCTGTTGGCAGAGAGCAAAAGTGAGTTGCACAGTATGTTGACTCGGATGCACAAAGTTTGCATGAAATTCAAACTGAGTATAAATAAGGGAAAACCCAAAGTTATGGTGTTTGAGAGAGGAACGGGTAGCACTGAATGTAATGTAAGTATAAATGGCACTGTGATTGACCAGGTGAGTGAGTTTGTGTATTTAGGAAGCATGTTTGACAGAGAGAACAAGTTGGATGGAGAAATCAGTAGGCGAGTGAATTCTTCTTTGAAAGTCATAGCTGCTCTGGGAGGTTTTCACAGGAATGATGGGTTCTCTAGAGAGTCCCGCATGGCTGTGTATGAAACTGTAATTGTTCCTAGTCTGATGTATGGCAGTGAAACCTGGGTACTGCAGAAGAAACATAAGAGTCGTTTGTGTGCTGGAGAAATGCGTTACTTACGTGGGGTTTGTGGCAAGACACGATCTGATTGTGTGAGGAATGAAGATGTATTGCTGTTGTGTGATGTGAAGCAAAATGTTGTCAACAAGGTGGAGACCAATATGCTTCGGTGGTTTGGCCATGTTGAAAGAATGAGTGATGAAATGCTTACTAAGAAAATCTTTTTAGCCCAAGTGGCAGGAAGGAAAGGCAGAGGAAGGCCAAGGAAGACATGGGTGGATCAGATTCAGGAGTGTCTGCATGAGAAAAAGATTATGAGTATGAAGTATAAAAGATCTTGTGTACGGCGTGTAATGGATATCAGTGAAGCACGAGTTGTATGTCAAAATCGCTGTAAATGGAGAAGTTTGATACGACAACAATAAGTAAAAATATCTGGAAGTTTGTATTTCTTTTTGGAGCTAACCTCTGAATCTCAGAGAACAGCTTAGTGATGTGCATGTGATGTATGTAAATTTCAAATGTTTCTTTAAAACACCATGCACCAAGAATCTGAGAATGTGGAGTGGCAGGTTGGCACATCAACAACAGATTTTCTCGGGCTTTGAACGAAAGCTACTTGTATGGCTTCAATATCATGTGCTGATATGGCTAGCTCTCCAGGACTGTGTTGCTCCTTCGCTCTATGTGTTGTTTCTTTATACAAGCACTTACTGAATGCCTTGCTTGAACAGCTCTCAATCTATTGCAGAATACTGTTACAAGAGGGGGGTCTCACTGATGCACATTATTCTGAACTTTCTTTGTACAGTGGTAATGGATTTTGATTTTGCCATCCACCATACACACACAGTCTTGCACTGACTAGTTGCCATTCTTAACACAACTGATAAGTGGTATCTGCAATGCATCTATCATTTAAACTTGCTCATTCATGTGTGTGCTGGTTGGAATAGGCAGAACATAAAACTCAAAGAGAGTTTCACTGCTGCCATGAAGTGAAAACCACATTCTTGTGCCATTACTCATTTTTATTGTGCATTGAGTTTTTCAGTGGTGAACACTGTATTGTCCTAAATTTATTTCCTCGTGAAACATGTTTGAAATGTAACTGTTCTTTCTTGGACACCATGTATAGTTGTACTTAAAGCTGCTGAATTAATTAAAAGGATTTCAATAACAAAAAAGCCATGAAATGTTTTTACTATGAGACACACTTCATTATTGAGGTGAATGTGTTTATTATGTTCACAAAGGCATGTAAAGTTATTGCCCTCATCTTGGCTGATCAAAATAGCAGACCCACTATCACTACTGCAATAGCTACTGTTCAAGATTCTGTGCACACACTTAAAAACTTCACACCCTATAGATTAATAATTGATTGTTGTTACAAGAAATTTATTTATTTATTTATTTATGAATACTAGGAGAAAGGAATGAAGAGGTTAGAGAACAGGAGGAGCTAGCACCTTCATAGCTCTCTAACTGTTTAATAAACAATGCCTGTGCAATCTGCCACCAATGTTGCACTACCATTTTTACTTACTCTACCTTGCAGCTGAATAAAATAATCCATACCTGCCAACACTGGCAAGATCCTTCTTGGTAGTAATTAGTATTATTGTGCAGCATACATAGACTTTTTTTATGAAATGATCCACCTCTTTGTGAAAAAGAAATGTGCACCACAATGAAATGTTACAACAAACAAGGGCTCTAATGAAACAAACTTAACAAATGCAAGACACAAAGTTAATTCCCCTGCTGGCAAGGGCATGATAGGTAACATTGCAAGATTTAAGTTCCACAGTAAAAATCAGTCAGATGCATTCAGAATTCTACAACGCTTGACATATGGGAAATCCAAGCAAGTGAATGTGCAGTGCGCGAATCTCTAGATGGGTTCCATTTCAACTCAGGCAGGGTCGTACCATCATGGTCTCAGATTTCTCTAAAAAAATTAAGGGGTGTTCCTTGACTAAAATAAGGAGACCCATATTTTTCTTTCGGCAAGAAAAATTTTCCCTTCGAGAAAGAGGGTTTCAAATCTTGCACCGTCAAACAAGCTCTCTAGAAAACGGTTATTTTTCCTAACTTCAGCGAGTCATTGCAGCAGAGTTAAAAAAGATATCGTGTTCTTGTATTTTTTTACATTGTGTGTATAACATATAATAATATATAGTGCTAATATTTGCCACACATCGTATGATTAAAATTTAAAAAAATCGTAAACTTTGTGATTTTTAAAAAAATTGAATTTTTTAAGTTTTTTTTTAAACAGGTTTGGATGGAGTTTTTCTATATTCGTTTTTTTCGTTAAAGACATACAAATGTGCACTTTATTTGTAATTTTTTGTGTGTCTGTGAAACTGCTAGTTTCCGCGTTTCGGCAGCGTTAAAAACAGCCGATTTTGAAAAATCTCTAACTTTGCCAACGATTTTCTCAAAAAGGCCATTTTTTAAAATTCTGAAAATTAAATCCCTGTTTCATTATCAACAGGAGAATATCTGTGTAAATTTTCACGGACCTAAAAACGCTCGTTTCCGAGTTAGACGCGTTTGAATTCGGTTTGAAAGCCTACGATTTCCCGTGTTCTAAAGGCGCCATTTTGCAAAATCTCAAGCGCAAAGTACGTACGTTATCTCTTACCCGAATCAAAGCGTTAGATATTCTTTGCCCGAATGATGGAATGAGAGCATTGGGTCAGCTGGCCCTGGTTGGATACATCCAACTCACCCTTCCCGAGTGATGACATGCCTATAAAACTGTCGGGGCGGGGGGAGTAACAAATACATAAAGAAAATTCTTGCTGCTCCACTAACAAAGTTGAGTTGCGAAAGACAGCAGCAGTTGTTTGTTTGTTTACGTATATACTTAAACATCGAATAAGAAAAGACTATGAAAGAGTAGAAAACTGTTGTGAAACAATTTTAAGAAAAAGAGTGCAGGCACGTGTACTGTAAGTTAATTTTCGATGGCTAAACACCCTCGAGTTTTTCTGGGAGTTGCTAATTGTAGGCTACTGTCAGAAGATCAGTTACTAAAATTAACTTCTCAGTTTTTCGTAATAGCAAAATATTCGCTCAGGAGAGTTTTGTCCTCTGCGAACGGGGGAGAAGGTGCAATGCTCTTGACCTCGCTGCTGGGTTGATAGCGCTGGTCGCTACCGAAACTCTGCTTACCTCCTCTCCAAAACGTAATGGCAATTGTCTAATCTACTAAATAAATAACAATTAACACATACGCGTGCATGCTTATTCATAAAATGTAAGTTGAGTATATTTCCTGTTCAATCAGCTGATTTTACAAGTAAAATTCATATACAACTAATGCGCTTATAATGGTGTAAAGATTTTTATCTATTTAAAACATATTCAAAGATTTCAATTTTTTTAAAGATGAGGGGAGGGAGTGTGTTCGTAGTGATCTCCACCTGGGCCACGATAAACCATGCACTGCCCATGTCTTCTGCTCCCTTACAAGATAATCCTGGATCGATGGGAGACCAGCGGAGTTTTGACACCCCCCCTCCTCTCACGTGGTGGTGAGGTGTCTCAAAGCTAGGTAGCTTTCAAAAATGTTTCAACTTAGTTGGCTGGTAATAAGAGAGGGATTCCATTTCAATTGAAAACCTCTGTCTCAAAGGGAAAATTTTTTCTTGCCGAAAGAAAAGATATGGGTCTCCTTATTTTAATCAAGAAACACGTTAATTTTTTTAGAGAAATCTGAGACCGTGATGGTACGACCCTGCCAGAGTTGAAATGGAATCCCTCTCTTGTTACCAGCCAACTAAGTTGAAAGTTGAAACATTTTTGAAAGCTACCTAGCTTTGAGACACCTCACCACCACGTGAGAGGACGGGGGTGGGGGTGTCAAAACTCCGCTGGTCTCCCATCGATCCAGGATTATCTTCTAAGGGAACAGAAGCCATGGGCAGTGCATGGTTTATCCTGGCCCAGGTGGAAATCACTAAGAACACAATCCCCCCCCCCTCTTTAAAAAAATTGAAATCTTTGAATATGTTTTAAATGGATAAAAAAATTTTACACCATTATAAGTGCATAAGTTGTATATGTATTCTACTTGTAAAATCAGTTGATTGAACAGGAAATATACTCAATTTACATTTTATGAATAAGCATGCACGCGTATGTGTTAATTGTTATTTATTTAGTAGATTAGACAATTGCCATTACGTTTTGGAGTGGAGGTAAGCAGAGCTTCGGTAGCGACCAGCGCTATCAACTCAGCAGCGAGGTCAAGATCATTGCACCTTCTCCCCGTTCGCAGAGGACAAAACTCTCCTGAGCGAATATTTTACTATTACGAAAAACTGAGGTTAACTTTAGCAACTATAACAAAACAGCAACTGCTCTTCTGACAGTAGCCTACAATTAGCAACTCCCAGAAAAACTCAAGGGTGTTTAGCCATCGAAAATTAACTTACAGTACACGTGCCTGCACTCTTTTTCTTAAAATTATTTCACAACAGTTTTCTACTCTTTCATAGTCTTTTTTTTATGCGATGTTTAAGTATATACGTAAACAAACAACTGCTGCTGTCTTTCGCAACTCAACTTTGTTAGTGGAGCAGCAAGAATTTTCTTTATGTATTTGTTACTCCCCCCCCCCCCCGACAGTTTTATAGGCATGTCATCACTCGGGGAAGGGTGAGGTGGATGTATCCAACCAGGGCCAGCTGACCCAATGCTCTCATTCCATCATTCGAGCAAAGAATATCTAACGCTTTGATTCGGGGAGAGATAACGTACGTACTTTGCGCCTGAGATTTTTGCAAAATGGCGCCTTTAGAATACGGGAAATCGTAGGCTTTCAAACCGAATTCAAACGCGTGTAACTCGGAAACGGGCGTTTTTAGGTCCGTGAAAATTTACACAGATATTCTCCTGTTGATAATGAAACAGGGATTTAATTTTCACAATTTTAAAAAATGGCCTTTTTGAGAAAATCGTTGGCAAAGTTAGAGATTTTTCAAAATCGGCTGTTTTTAACGCTGCCGAAACGCGGAAACTAGCAGTTTCACAGACACACAAAAAATTACAAATAAAGTGCACATTTGTATGTCTTTAACGAAAAAAACGAATATAGAAAAAACTCCATCCAAACCTGTTTAAAAAAAACTTAAAAATTCAATTCTTTTTAAAAATCACAAAGTTTACGATTTTTTTAAATTTTAATCATACGATGTGTAGCAAATATTAGCACCATATATTATTATATGTTATACACACAATGTAAAAAAAAATACAGGAACACGATATCTTTTTTAACTCTGCTGCAATGACTCGCTGAAGTTAGGAAAAATAACCGTTTTCTAGAG
The DNA here is from genome assembly GCA_039090855.1 of Macrothele yani. Lineage (NCBI taxonomy): Eukaryota > Metazoa > Arthropoda > Arachnida > Araneae > Macrothelidae > Macrothele > Macrothele yani. The sequence continues at coordinate 110,291,199 of CM077007.1, forward strand.
AGCTTGTTTGACGGTGCAAGATTTGAAACCCTCTTTCTCGAAGGGAAAATTTTTCTTGCCGAAAGAAAAATATGGGTCTCCTTATTTTAGTCAAAGAACACCCCTTAATTTTTTTAGAGAAATCTGAGACCATGATGGTACGACCCTGCCTGAGTTGAAATGGAACCCATCTCTACTCACCATATGATCGTACTGCCTCTAAAATTGCAGTTTATGACACGATGAGACCAAAGAAGGGAAAAAAGCTGAATGCTTTAACTGGGTGAAAAATCAAAACACACAGCAAGACTGCAGACTACTTACTGTCAGTTCTTTTTTTTTTTTTTTTTTTTTTTGTTGACCCTACAACTGCACAGCATCCATTGCTTTAATTATTACTTTTTTACAGTTAAAAAAAAATTCTCTCCCTATTTCTTTATTGTTGATTCTTTTCTTTTTTATATGCCTCCTGATTAAAAATAATTTCTTCTAGCATGCTGAAAAAACTTTCAGCCTGAGGACCATGAGCGCATGATATCAATGATACCAACTTACGAACTTTTTGTAAAAGTTTTCATTTAACGTAACTAGCGTGATCAAGTTACCTTTATTTGTTAATATTGTTACGTGTTTTGCCCATCATCATCAAGATATCAACGCTTCAACTATTTTAGATAAATGGTGTAACTTTGAGGATAACACTTTTGGACACCATGCAGAAACTTTTTCAACTTTGTCACTTCCGTTTTGGGGAATTTACCCCTCCTCTATCAAGCTTAAATGCAAAAACTTATGGGATGGGGGATATTTAACAAAGCAGGAAAGTGGAAACATCGTAGGGGGAAGGAGCGATTACGGGGGAAATCTTTGGTCCATATGGAGTTCTGGTTTGGGAAATTTCCCCCATATTTTAAAGCTGAAATACAAATATTTATGCAGTAAAATTATATTTAGCAATAATACTGGACAGAGACAGCATTGTGAGAAAAAGAAACTACGACAACGGAAAAAATCTGAACTCTGTCGTTGACCTTCCGTTTTTGAAAGTTTCGTAAAGATAGAATTCAGTCTAGAGAAAAATAAAATATGTAGAATACTTTTTTAATAAACAGGCATTACTTTTGTTTGTGATGTCCAAATGTGAAAGTATTTTTCATGAACACTACAACAATAAAAAAACTACTATGCCATACAGTTATGTCACATGCTGACATAATTTGTTTTCTTGTTTTTTTTGGGGGGGGGAGGGGGTATATATGTTTTGCATTTCTGTTTTAAGGGTCTGTATCCAAAATGTTCAATGCATAATAGCATGCATCTCAAGTTTTAAGATTATGATGCTGAAATTGGTATGATATGGTATTATGATAATAATGAAACGCATATAGCGTATGAAATCCATTTATTTTCATGGTGTAGTCAGGCTAGTTCCATCAGAGGCATGCATCCTGTCGCTCACTATAAACAACATTTGGAGCAAAACTACATGTGGTTCCAATTTCTGGACCTAGAGCATAATATAATCAAAGATGTAATATTCTTCTGGCCTTGGCATTCCGCAAAAATAATACAACTTCCAGTGATTAGCTGTAAAATGAAACACGACATGTGATGATTATCTATTCCAAACCTTTTTTTAATTTTAAATCTAATTGCCCGGACTGGGCAACTATGAATCAAAATTAATTATTTACATGCCCTGGGCATCTCAGGCATGGTATTTTTCAAGCCCTGGGTGATGACATCTCATAATTTTATCCAGAAATAAGTTTCTATTCACTGAAGACTTGTGCAAAAACAGAAAAAGGTGAGCATGACATCACAAATATTTCTTTCTTGGTTGTTTCTATAGTGATGACTCTTTCCACTGTGCCACCAAAGTGGAACAAACACTCAAACATTCAGACAAAGCAAATTCTATTGTTTCTGATTATTGGCATCTCTCTTTTTGGAGTAAATTTGTTTTTCCTTAATATTTTACATTCATAATTTTTAAAATAAGTCCATGGCATGGGAGGATGGAGCTCAGAGCTTGGTGGTTCAGAAACAGTACTATAAACACCAATTAAAGCTTTCTGTCAATAATTAACTGCTCAATTTGAAAATAGAGTAAAATGTTTTAAAATATTGTAGCAAAGTTCCAATTTAAATTCATTTAATCCAATTGTATTTTATTAATCTAGTAAAAAATGTGTATTGAACATTTTGTACATTCATTTCTTGAGCCTTTTTTTCTAATGCTCACAAAAAAAAACAAAAAAAAACTTCAGTGTCCTTAGTTGAAAGGAAGTTCATAATCTAAAAGTTGTGCTCCATACGAAAAAAGGGCTACACCACTTGACTCATTAAAGAAACCTTTCAATTTCTGAGCCATTTGTCATATGTACTTAGTTTAATGAAATCTGGTAATTAATATTCCTTTCCTCTGATCTGTTGTATAATTTGGTACTTCTGCTTTATTATTATTAACTCTTTTTCCATCATATTTGAGCTGTGATAGTAATTTTACGTCTATTTTAATTGTTATCCCACTGAAAGCAGAAGGTATGACAGATATATGTCTATTTAATTGTTTTATGTCTATTTTAATTGTTCTCCCACTTTGCAGAAGTTATTATGACAGATATAGAAGCCAAAGTGATAAATAACCTGAATGAGCCACCGTTAATATACTGTAGATATATTGATGACATTTTTATCTTATCAAAATTGAATTCCACAGAACTAGAAGACATAGCTAAAAAATTTAAAGAGTATTCATCCATTGAAGTAACAATTGAAGTTGAACAGCAGGATACCTTGGCTTATCTTTATGTACAGATTATAAAATGACCCAACACATTGGATTACACAGTTTATAGAAAATCGTCATTCGTACCTGTGATCATACCATATGATTCTTATCATCCATATGCTCATAAATGTAACAGTATTAAGACGTTGATAAAAAGAGCATTTACGCATGCATCAAATATGCAATACAAAAATGAATTGAAATATATAACAGATGTTGCAAAAAATTATGGATATCCCAGTAAAAAAATTTAAAAAATGGATCAATGAAGTACAGAGAAATTGTATTAATTCTTGATACATAAGAAGAAATAATAATAAGCAGATTAAATATGTTGGATTGTTTCCGTACATAAAAGGAATTTCGGCTGAAATTAATAAATTGTGTAATAAGTATAATTTACAATTGGGCAATAAAGTGCACACCATTAAAAATATTGTACTCAATACGAAGAAAAACAAGGAATGCTTGGATAGAGCTGGTGTTTACGAAATTCCTGTAAGTAACAACCCTGCAGTATCATATATAGGAAGCACTAAAAATTAACTAAAACATTGGTTACAACAGCATCTATGGAATTGGCATAAAAAAGAAACAAAGACTGCATTGGTCCAGTACTGTATGGAACAAAAACAATACCCAAAGTCTGATTAAATAAAAATTATTAAGAACTGTTGTACGGAAAGGCATTTAAGACTAGCAGAGACAGTATTAATTGAAAAAAAAAGAGACAGGTTATGTAATATTAATGACCCTAATAGCTTAAATGCATATTGGAAAGATCTGATCAGAATGGAACGCCATAGAAAAAAACAGAGGTGGGGGGAGGAAAAGGAAAAAAATGATGTAATGTAATATATTAAAAAAAATTATGATTGAATATAAGAAGAATAATTTTCAAGAATCAAATGCAGCTGGCTGTCGAACGGATATTTACAAGTACGAAGAGAAAAAAAGACTAATGGGTCAGCTAATAGACGGTGCCACTACGCTGAGCAGTGAATAATGATGATGAGACGATGCCGGGCAAAACCTAGAACATTCGCTACATTTGAGGGCGGCGACGGAGGTTCATCTGTTGCGTCCACTCCTTGAAAATGGCCTGGGCAGAGGTTGAAAGTGCTAGGATAGTACACTTATTGCTGAGTGGGGAGAGGTCCGAGATTAATGGGGATAGTGGTTGCGTCAGGTTTGGTTTGTTTCAATTACCAATTTTTGGGCTAAGAGCAGCGGCTCTTACGTTACTAAAAGTGAAATTTTTCGGGTGTGCAGCCCTTATGCCGAATTTGTTTTCAATAAGACTGTTTCTTCCCTCCCTTTTTTTTCATGCAGATGCTTAATAAATTTTTTCAAACCACGTCTTTTTTTCACAAACTCGACTGTGATAATCCCCCCCCCTTCTACTCATACGTTAGACACATCTATTTAAATGATAACTCCGCTGTCTTGATGTTGGTTTAGGAGGGAAAGTGGGAGAGGACAGGAATGCCTGACTCAAATGCACTTTGCATGGGGGAGTGGGGGATGGAATGGGGACATAAGCCACAGTGATGCATAAGCACACAGACGAGTAGCATGACGTCCGAGGCTTCTGTGGATAGCGCGCCCAGGGTATCTCTTTCGTTGGCTGTAGCATACATTCTGCAGGAAGGTGCGATGCAACCAAGGGAAGGAACGTTGATTTTCACTGGGTTAGGGGGCCGGTTTGATGGGCACTTCCCTGAACAAAAGCTTAAGAACATGAACAATGCAGTTAATCTGGCATGTGATACAGGTGTTTCTTGGCTCCGTGCTCCTGAGTTTTGCTTCGATTTTTTTTTTTTTATTGACTGACGATAGTGGAAGTTGAAGACTTCGGCTGGAAATGTTTTCTCACTAATAAGCGCTGTAGCATTATCATCTGATTTTAACAATGGGTAATTAATTTAATACTTGACTGAAGATAAAATCTTCAGAAATGCAAAAGAAGGGAGAGTTTTCCCATTCATATAAAAGCGGAGCTCAATGCGAAGGCTCAGTGCGCAGTAAATGAAAGTAGGTCAAACCACTTGAAAGAGAGAAAGCGGCACCGCTGTTTCGCGAAATGCTGGTGGCGAGATCCCCGATCGCATGCCAGGGAGCTGGTAAAAGGAAGCGCAAAGCAACTTCATTCTAACAAAAACATCTGTAAATGAGAAAAAAACATAACATAGAAGGAACATATTATTAAAGAAAACATTAATCGAAAGCATTACAAGCGATAATTTATAAGTTAATTACTTCTAAGACGGATTCTATTGCGGTGAACAGAGAACCACCCTGTAGCAGACATCCACATTGATTGGAATTTAGACAATTGTGTGGTTTTACGAGCAATGCAATATTCTAACGGGAGTCTTAAGATTAACTGTGATTTACATTGATTACATAAATGGTTTTGAGCATTTAATAAAGGCAAACAAATAAAATAACATCATTGGCCTGATTAATAAAAAATGTATTGGGCATATAAATAAGTTTTGAGGGATTTGAGGTGAACAAAACACGTTGTTGGAGAACAGAAACAATATTTTAATATTAATCGAAGTATGCTCCCTCTGAAGCTACACCTTTACCCCATCTTTCGGGCAGCGTATGCCCCGAAGGAAGAATTCCGGTTCCTTGGAAGTGATCCAATTGTCTAGCCAATTTTTGATGTCTTCATAAGAACTAAACCGTTCTCCAGAAAGTGCTGACTGCATTGACTGGAACAAATGGTAATCCGATAGCGCAATATCTGGCGAATATGGTGGGTGGGGTAGAACTTCTCAGTCGAATCCTTCTAAGTACTTTTTCACAGGTCGAGAAACATGTGGTCTTGCGTTATCAATAGACACAACAAAGTCATCTTACATAAGATGACTTTGTTGTGTCTATTCTACCATTCCGGCCGTTTTTGCATGACAGCTCGTTTTAAACGCATTAATTGGGTTCGATATCGATCACCAGTAATAGTTTCCGACAGTCTCAGCAGTTCATAGTGGATCACACCCTTCTGGTCCCACCAGATACACAGCATTACCTTTGAACCATGGATATTGCGTTTTGGCATTGAAGGACCTGGTTCACCTGGCTTCACCCATGCTTTCTGCCGTTTAGGGTTATTGTACCATATCCATTTCTCTTCGGCAGTAATAATACGATGCAAAAAAAACTTTCTTTTTTGCCTTCGAAGCAGCAATTCGCAAATGGTTTTTCGACGTTCAAGGTCTCTTTCCGGCAAAGCATGTGGAACCCAATTCCCTTATTTTTGCACCATTCCCATGGCAGCTAAACGTTGTGAAATGCATGGTTGACTAACATTTAATGCTGCTGCTAGTTCTTTTTGGTTCTGGCACAGATCCTCGTCGAGTAAAGCTTCCAATTCGGCATCAGCAATATTTTTGGGTGGTCCAGAATGTTCTTTATCACTGACATCGAAATCGTTCCTTTTGAATCGTCTAAACCAATACTCACATGTTTTTATGGATGGGGAATGTTTACCATAGATTTCTGACATTAAGCAATAGCTGTCGGCAGCACGTTTCTTGACAATAAAGTAATGCACTAACGCTTCCTGCAAATGCTGTTTTGTCAGGACGAAAGTTGCCATTTTCTATCGAGTAAAACAAATACGTCTTCGCACCTCAAACGAACATCGTATACCGACTCTGACAGCTGGTGTCTCGTACTGCGATATCGCAGTGTTACCACCTTAAAATACATGTGAGCAGTAATAAATACGACACCGAAAGGAAATCCCTCAAAACTTATTTATACACCCAATATAAATAAAAAATTTAGCCAGTATGAAAAAATAAGTGCATAAAGCAGATCGACACTGAGTTGCAGAATTAGCCTTTGAAGTATACATATAATCACGTTGGATGTGAGTTAATTCATGAAAATAAAGAAGATAATTTAGTTTTCTGAGCAGCACCACGACTTTAAAGGTGCGGCCCTTACAGCAACTTTTGCTTCCAAGATTGCAAAATTTCTCACCTGCGGCTCTTAGTCTGAAAATTACGGTAATTACCGGTGTGCAGTTGTAAATAATTATGGGTTGCAGTTTTAACTTTGATGTTTTAGGAAATGTGTAATATTGTTTTTTATTGAGGTTTTAATGAGATAGGCGTTTTTAGGGAGTTGAATTATCTGTCATTTTAGCTGATTATTTTGAAACGGCATTTAGTTATTGGGGAAGGGTGGGGGAAAAAAAAAAAAAACGACATTTTGCGTGAGTGTGATGTACTTTTTTTGGTCCTCGAAGCACGATGTGACTACTGAAAATTACGTGTTGGAAATGTGTGCAAGAGATGAAAACCTCCTAAAGGATATTTGGGATAAAGGTGAGTAACCTCAAAATGTAGATTGCCTAAATAGCACGTTAATAATTAAGCAGCTATGTGACTTTTTTGACATTTGCAATGCTGTATGAATATATGATACCACTGAAAGCATTTTTCTACTGAATGAATTTTAAGTGCTTTTTCCCCTTAATAGGCTAACTTCTTTCCTGAAACTAGTTTTTATTTTGTTAAAAATATTAACTATCATTCATTTAAGGAAAGTTGTTATTTTTGCTGCTCCACTGCCTAAGTGGTCAGAGGAGTCGTGGGCCTCAGGATAATCATCCAACTTGGTTCCAAGTTTGTGTCCTGGATGAACATGAGTATTGTGTTTGTCTTACAGCACTGATTCTGTCCCTTCCCTGCAACCAGTGGTCCTAAATTAGGACATGCAATTGCTTATATAGCCTTAGGTAGCTGCTCACAGGGGTCACAAACAAACAAAAAAAGGGGGAGTGGGAAAAATAGTCCCTATTTTTCAGCCATTTTGCCATTTATATAACTTCTTGTTGAAAACTGAATTGATAAATAACAGCACTCAGAAATCAGAAGAGAATTTTTTTTTTTTTTTTTTTTTTTTTTTGATTGGAGGTTTAACGAGCACCGTGAGCAACTCAATGGGCTATAAGCAGTCGCCCGTCCCTAATTTAGGGTCACTGGTTCCAGGGAAAGGAGAGAGCCAGTGCCGTAAGACAAACACAACATCCATGCCTCACCGGGATTCGAACCCGGACCCCTTTCGGATGAATGATCAGAGGCCATCGCTTAGACCACTGCGCCACCGGGGCGGCCAGAAGAGAATGCTAAACTGCTAAAGCAAACTCTTATCTTATTCTGCATAACCATTTGAAAGTAAGAATAAAATCAAACACTGCCACTTCTAATGATGTAGTTATTGACACAAAAAATAGGTACATTTTAGGTGCCCCCCTCCCTGCTCTCATCCAAGAGAGGGCAGGATTTTTTTTATTTTTTTTTTTTTTTTTATCTGTATCTCAGCTTGAGTGTAAACATGCAAAATCGTGGAAGATTACAATGACAGTAACAATCCTTCCACAGGTTCACTTACAGAAACCTTGTTACGACATTTACTTCCCTTAAATGATCAAGTCCAGACATCTTCCCAGCATGCTGGCATGATCTTGTAGTCACTCCAATGATCTTACTAAATCATTCAATTGGTAATAGTGACAGGTAGTGTGTACAAAGGGCAGAGACATGATTAACACAAGCTTATGACGTTTGCTTACTATATTAACAGATGTTCTAATTTTTCGATTACTGAACTTTACAATTAACTCTCCTACCTTTCCCAAAAAGCATATAGAGATCTATTTGTTTATTACTGAATATTTTCAGTTCTTTTTATTTTAGATGAAGAACTTTTCTTCAACTGCAAAGAGCTCTTATACTACACAGGAAACATCACTGATACAGAGAGGAGTCATTTTGTTGCTATTAAAAATTTCCCACATAATTCAAAATATAATAATACACAAAATATTCACAAACATACCACATCTTAATATTAGTAGCAAAACTAAAACTCACCAAGAATTTATCATCTGAGGAAATTGCCATTGATAACACATGGGCTGAGTGACCAGGTTGTGGGTTTTTCTCAGTTTTCTTTAGAATTCCTGGAATGGCTTTTATTTTCTTTGCTTCTTTTATACTCCCTGAAAGAAACAAAATTGTAAAAAAGCATGAACATGGTTCTGCTAGACTCAGTACTCAGTTGAACCATAAAAACAATGCTTGAAAACCAGAGTCGCAGAATACAGACATACACATGTATGCCGTACGAGGATAGTTTCCAAATTATTAGCAGAATTTGCAGATAGTTTTTGCTTGTAGATTAAAAAAATTAAAATGTTATTTACAGCAATTAAAACATTTACTCAAGGCTTTACTCAGATTAATATATTTCATTCTATCTTAACGTGAGAATGTTCAACTATTTTTCATATCTTCCGATAGTGAGTTCTTTTGTTTTTACAGACATTTCTGGCCTCTTGATTTTATAAAGGCCTGTTCTCAATATCTCAATATATAGGAACTGTAACAAAAGTTTCATTTACACAGAAAGACTTTAATTTTTATTGGTAGGTTCCTTTTGCAGTTGCCAGTTATTAAATTAAAATTATTTTCATTATGTATTTTATAAGTCTACTATTTTTTAATTAAGTTGTTGAAAATGCTATATATAATTTTTGAAGGTTCATTAACGGAACTGCTTTTATAGATATAAAAACTTTCTTTAATTAGTCTCTTGTTTTTATGAGGTTCGTAGTCCAATATTTGAAAGTTTTGGCCTTAAGGTCCATTTTACACACATTTTTGCGGATTCAGTCGAAATGTACTTTTGTCCTCTCTGGAATCTGTAATGTTCTAATAATTATTTATTGTTATATTAATTTTTCTTTAAATTATTTTATTGTTATCGTGATATACAGGTTTGCAGCAAGTTTTCTGCTTCAATCGTTGTGTATGCAGATACATTTTATTTATATACAACTCTGTTGAAAACTTGACTGTGTTCAGAAGTAAAAAAATTGAAATACATAGATTATGTATCTACACAGAGATTACAAAAAAGATAAATAACTAAAATTGTGTCTGAAAATTACAGTTTCCTAGTTTCTTTATTTGAACAGCACTTCTGAAGATGAACTACTTCAAAATACAGTCTTAATACACTAAATTTGAGAGGGAAGGGGCAAGGGGCTATGGCAAATATGCCATTTCAGTTACTGAAATCCATCTTATAATGGCCGTGATCATTTAGAACAAGTATTTCATTACAGTAGTCAACTCTTCTGAATATTTCTTGTTTATATCAAAAAAGAAGAAGTAAGGTTTTCCCAATTTGGTGAACACTATACATGCTATACCTCTTTTGTATGTGGTGCCGATTATTTCTAAAATTACTTTTACAAAATAAAATTTGCAAAAAAGATATAAATAATTTTTTCAGTAAATTACTTTTAGATAGAAAAGAAAATTTGTAAAAAGTTTTAAATTATTTTCTAAATTACTTTTTGAAAAGAAAGCTTGTGGATGGGAGAGAGCCAGTGTCATAAGACAAGCACACCACCTATGCCTCATCTGAGACTTGAACATGGGCCCACTCAGATAATGCCAGCTCTTAGACCACTGCACCACCAGAGCATTCTTTTAAAGTTAGCGTACAGGTACTAAAACCTTTTCCCCAAAAAATATCATTGATTTGGCCATGCTTAAAACCTTCCACAAAAATTATTCCATTCATGTTACTCAAAAAAAAGCTTAAAAGGATGATTTTTTTTTAGTTGTAATGAATTCAGGACACAGAAAAGCTAAAAAATTCATGTTATGTGCAAACAATAAAGTACACAGAGTTCAAGTGATCTGTAATGATTATTACAAATAAAGAACACTCATGAATGCTCAAACTATCACTTGAACTTTTGCCATATTGTTACAAAAACAATAATTTTGGAATAAAAAGTCATAATTTAAATCACTGAAAGTTGAAAATGTGATGCAACTTTTAGTTAATTTAAAAATCTTAGCATTTAATGAAATTTGCAATTTTTTGGTTGGTTTTTTCCCTTTGGAAATACAGAAAAAAATATTTTTCTTAACGTCATTTATTTTGAGCAAACACTGTATCATAGCCAGCAGTGAATCATACAACACACAGACATCATCTCCAAGCATGGACAAGATAAGTACAGATTTTGGGCTTTTGCTTGGAAATAAAAAGGGGAATGCTTGGTCTGTTTTAATGATTCAGCAAGAAGAGCCTTACGTGCACTTCACTAGAAAAATCCATCCAAAAATATTGCTATGAAGGGATATTTTTGAATTTTGAAAGTCAAGATCTAAAACAGGATTTGTAAAGCAAAAATGATCACAGAGTAAAAATGTGCCAAATTAAGCTTCTCCACAAGACAGCACACAAAGTCTCTCTTGCTAGAAAAGAACACACAAAAGAGCCTCCTGAAACTGTTCTAAACATAAACAGAGCAATAAAGAAATCTCAAGTGCCTGTATTTTGGTGGGATCCACACATTGCATTCTACAAGTTCCATGGAGTGAAACTGAGGGAGAAGGAAAAAGAAAAAAAAAGTTCAATTGCTTGATGGCATTCTGGAAAAGCAAATGTAAGAGAAAAGAGTACCCCTCTTTTTCGGAAACAAAAATTCAAAAGCTGCAGTGAAGGATGTAGCTGGAGTATTAAGGCAGCTCTGGAGCCTCTGAATTTAACACAAATTTGAGAAGAGAACTTTTGGACCTCTAAGGTAAAGAAAGCACGAGAAAGAAGAGATCACACTCCAAATGGTATGGATGGGTTCCCAAGCCTTTTTATGACATATTTTGGAAAATGATTGTAGCAAAGCCCCAATTAGCCACACCAGAAACTGCATGCAAAAAAAGGAATCTTCGTTACTCTGGGTGCCAGCCACTGGAGAGTGCCAAGAAGGGATTCCCTGCCTGCCAGATGGCTATAATTCTGGAGGTGCACTGGAATTGGTCATGTTGAGCAGCTAAGAAAAAATTCCTCCCTGACCAGCATCACCAGGAAAGATCTCTAAACAACAAACAGGGACAAAGTGAAAAGCATACCTTCTCACTATCTTTTGCCAGTCCGAAAGGGGAGAAATCTCTGCTCTCCACCCATCACAAAAAGTGGAGCAGGAAAAAAAGATGGAAAATTTGAAGATGCTTTACAAATCTTTACTTATGTAAAACCTTTTTGCTTTTATTGTATTTGCGAGTGCACTGACACCAACTTTTCGTAGGATGCCCAAGTTTCCTTCATAGCCAGGAGCAAAGAGTATCCCACCCCTTAAAATGAAGGGAATGAATCAGGTGAGAGAAGGGTTAGTGCTCTTCGAGTGATATTGTTTTCCACTGCGGCTACAAATTCCAACATTTTACTTTAGATGTTATTTCTGTGCGTCTCCAAAAGTAAGTAATTTCATCTTTCCTTGTATCAGTCTACATGTTTTGTAGAGACTGCCCGATGCAACAGAAACTGCAAGTAGGTGTAAATTTAGAAGGACTCTCTGCATGTGTGATTCACATTTGGTAGATCTACCACAAGCCAAATTCAGTTTGAATGGCATTCCTCCAGCCTGGCTTTTTTGGTTCGCTCCAAACCAATAATCATCTGTGTAAATATGTAAATAATTAAATGTCTGTGCTTTTGATTTAAAGTACTCAGCTGCCATCTTTTGACTTTTGATAATTCTGGTTAGTTCCATCGAGTAGGAAATTTTATGCATCCTCGGAATACTTTATCTGTAGTGTTAAAAGATCTCACTGTTTTGTGATACAGCATGGACAAATGTTTTTGTCATGCTGAAGTCATACCAACATGAAGCCACTCTTCTACACTATTGCAAATGTAGTCTTGGTTATAAAACAAAAACAGTATTATAAACGACTGGAAATGGGTTATAATAATGATCCATATTATATTGTTATCACATGAAACCAAAAGCACACACACACACACACACACACACAAAAAAAAAATGGGTTTTGAATTTAAAACAGCCTTTAATCGACAGGCAACAATGAAGTCTGCAAGTTGGTGGCTAGAATTGTTGCTAGAAACATGGAGAAAAAAAGTGGTGTATACATATGTTCACAAACTGCATATATCAGCAAATATAAGTTTATTTTTTGTAAAAAAATTAATGTGTAATGATGCAAAAACCTTTTTGCTTTTATTTTCTCTTGACCTCTCAATTTAAAGTGCAAAACTTAAGTTAGCTGATTCATTGTACTTGTAGTTTCATATGCAATGTAAGGGATGCCCACGATCAAGCAATCAATTATTTATTTATCTGATTTTAATGTTGTGATAAACACATGTGGACAGAAGTTTCATTCCGCCATTTTATTGTTTAACAAAGGACTGAACATTATTCACCACGTGAAACATTTTTAATCCTATCTTTGAGCATGGAGTGGTGCATGAACACCTAGGGCACCTGACCATGAAGAGTCAGCTGCTCGAGTTTTCTGTTACAGAAGTTGTCGTACCGCTTTTGTGTACGTGCAAAGTTGTAATCGCCTGCAGGTATCTGATGGCATTCCTGAGCTCAGGTATTTCACGTGCTGGCCGGGGTAACAAGTTTTTTTTTCTTGCGCATGCGTAGGAGAGTAACGGAAAAGGTCAAGGCAGCCTAACGGAGAACATTTGAGCTTTGGTCGTAAAGGAGAGAGGATCCTAGTTCGGACATCAGTTTGATGCAAGGGCTGCGGGTATCACAGAAGTAAAGTGTGGTGGATGGGAAGGAGGATTCCTTTGTCCACCGGATCTCGCAGAAAGCATTGTGGAAAGGCAGCATATGGTCAGCATGAGGACCCTGAACAGGAAGCTATCGGAAATCCGCGAAGAAAAATAACGGAATAATGAAGTTTCGCTGTTTCAATCTTTATTTCCATGTACTGGACTGAGTTTCATTGACGTAATAATTCTTCTAAGCAACGACGCCTTCAGCCGCCTTGATAGCCAGATCTCATAGTAAAGGCGAAGCGGTAGCTCGCTATACAGCGGGAATCAAAAAGTATAATCCAAGGTATTATCAGAGATATAATCAAAGATTTAAGAATTGATATATCTGGCCCTACATGCAACAATAGAAACAATATAAAATTTTGCTAATCTGCTAATAATTCTTCTAAGCAAGGACGCCTTCAGCCGCCTTGATAGCCAGATCTCATAGTAAAGGCGAGGCGGTAGATCGCTATACGGCGGGAATCAAAAAGTATAATCCAAGGTATTATCTGAGACATAATCAAAGATTTAAGAATTGATATATCTGGCCCTACATGCAACAATAGAAACAATATAAAATTTTGCTAATCTGCTAATAATTCTTCTAAGCAAGGACGCCTTCAGCCGCCTTGATAGCCAGATCTCATAGTAAAGGTGAGGCGGTAGCTCACTATACGGAGGGAATCAAAGAGTATAATCCAAGGTATTATCTGAGATATAATCAAAGATTTAAGAATTGATATATCTGGCCCTACATGCAACAATAGAAACAATATAAAATTTTGCTAATCTGCTAATAATTCTTCTAAGCAAGGACGCCTTCAGCCGCCTTGATAGCCAGATCTCATAGTAAAGGTGAGGCGGTAGCTCACTATACGGCGGGAATCAAAGAGTATAATCCAAGGTATTATCTGAGATATAATCAAAGATTTAAGAATTGATATATCTGGCTCTACATGCAACAATAGAAACAATATAAAATTTTGCTAATCTGCTAATAATTCTTCTAAGCAAGGACGCCTTCAGCCGCCTTGATAGCCAGATCTCATAGTAAAGGTGAGGCGGTAGCTCACTATACGGCGGGAATCAAAGAGTATAATCCAAGGTATTATCTGAGATATAATCAAAGATTTAAGAATTGATATATCTGGCCCTACATGCAACAATAGAAACAATATAAAATTTTGCTAATCTGCTAATAATTCTTCTAAGCAAGGACGCCTTCAGCCGCCTTGATAGCCAGATCTCATAGTAAAGGTGAGGCGGTAGCTCACTATACGGCGGGAATCAAAGAGTATAATCCAAGGTATTATCTGAGATATAATCAAAGATTTAAGAATTGATATATCTGGCCCTACATGCAACAATAGAAACAATATAAAATTTTGCTAATCTGCTAATAATTCTTCTAAGCAAGGACGCCTTCAGCCGCCTTGATAGCCAGATCTCATAGTAAAGGCAAGGCGGTAGCTCACTATACGGCGGGAATCAAAGAGTATAATCCAAGGTATTATCTGAGATATAATCAAAGATTTAAGAATTGATATATCTGGCCCTACATGCAACAATAGAAACAATATAAAATTTTGCTAATCTGCTAATAATTCTTCTAAGCAAGGACGCCTTCAGCCGCCTTGATAGCCAGATCTCATAGTAAAGGTGAGGCGGTAGCTCACTATACGGCGGTAATCAAAGAGTATAATCCAAGGTATTATCTGAGATATAATCAAAGATTTAAGAATTGATATATCTGGCCCTACATGCAACAATAGAAACAATATAAAATTTTGCTAATCTGCTAATAATTCTTCTAAGCAAGGACGCCTTCAGCCGCCTTGATAGCCAGATCTCATAGTAAAGGTGAGGCGGTAGCTCACTATACGGCGGGAATCAAAGAGTATAATCCAAGGTATTATCTGAGATATAATCAAAGATTTAAGAATTGATATATCTGGTCCTACATGCAACAATAGAAACAATAATATAAAATTTTGCTAATCTGCATAGCATTTTGTTTACACAATGCTGAAATTGTGACAAAGAACAAATCTTAACTCAAATATGCCACTGATTCAATAATTACATGCCTAATTATTGAGTCAGTGATGACACTGATTCAACAATTTGGTGTGGGAAAGGAGAGAAAATCTTCCTCCCTCCCTCCCTCCCTCCCTCCCTCCCTCTCCCCCCCCCTCTCTCTCTCTCTCAAGCAGTGTAAAGTCAAGAATCCACATAACTCTTATTTTTCATACAATAAAGACAGCATTACATCTCTAGCAAAACTGCAAACTGATGTGGTAGGCATTAATGAAATACATTAAAATGTAAAAACTGTCTTGCTGGTCAAAAGGCAAACAAAACCAGCATAAATACAGCCCATAACATAAAATTAAAAAAAACTCCCTATATACACATATGTTTGACAAAACTATGCACTAAAATGTTACACATGCACATTATATGGAAAATTTGTCACTGTTTGATATTTAAATAATTGTTTATGATAAAATGAATTTTCATTAGCATCAGTTATTCCCATGGTTTTTAAACATGTCAGTGTATTACAATGTTCTCCCCAAAGCATTTTGTGTTTGTGTGAGAGAGATTCTGTTCTGAGTCACATTTATCCACGAGTGAGTGAGTGAGTGTGTGTGTGTGTGTGAGAGAGAGAGAGAGAGAGAGAGAGAGAGAGAGAGAGAGAGAGATTCTGTTCCGTCCTATGAATCACACTTATCCACAAGCAAAAGTATGAAAATATTGTGCAACACCGCTAATCTTACTTCTAAGTGCCATTTCTATTTACATGAAAAATTGCAATCAAAATTAATTTAAGTATTCATTTTATGCCCTTACTTTCTTTTCACTCATTAGTCACCCTCCCCTACCCATACTTAAAGAGAAGAATAACAATTTCTCCTCTACCTCCTGGTCCTTGTCTGGGTCAGTGGGGAATGGGGGAGAGAAGTACAGCTCAGCTAACATTCCTCACTAATCAGCTAAAGCAATTTTCCAGGAAGAGCCACAGTTTTGTCAAATATGTTTTAGGAGCATAAAAACTTAATTTCACAATAAATATCTATAAATCATTAAAAATTATTTTATCTGCTGTAAAAAATGCCAAAACGTTGTTAAACTCTTCTTACACTTTATTATTGAATAATCTTTTGAAGCAGAAAAAACATAATTCTCATCTGATGAAATAACCAAACAGGTGATGCTTAGCTTATGTCCTCTGAAGATCTTCAGAATTTCTGGTTCACATTCTTTAAACTGCATAATGAAAAATAAAATAAAACAGAACATTAGGCAAAGACACAACTGTTTGGGAAACATGATCTTTAAAAAAATTACAACTTCAAAAATGATTTGCTATGTGTTATTCTGTTGTCATATTTAATAATATAGGGCATATACACATACTGGCCACTGAATTAGCAACTTTTATTCAATAATGGGTTGAATCTCCTTTAGCCCAAATTACAGTACGCACGCACAGTTTGTCATAGATTTCACAAGGTGTTGGAGTGCATCCATGTCCACGGCATGCCAGGAGTTCACCTGATACTCCTTTAACTGGCTCAGGTATGATGGAAGAGGACTTTGCTCCCAGATCTGTTTTTCTAACATGTCCCATACATTCTCAATGGGGTTCAGATCCAGGCTTTGTGGTGGCCAAGGAAGGTGGTGGAAGTCACTGTCATGCTTGCAGAACCACTGCTCAATACATCTTGTGCGATGGATAGTAGCATTGTGGTCCACGAAACAGTTGCCACTTGTTGGACAAAAAGTCCACATTGCAGGATAGACTTGATGGGCAACAATGTTCAGATAATCCTTGGAGGACACCCAAACTTCCAGCAATATCAGGAGACCCATTCTATAACAACAGAACATGATCCATGTCATGACATACCCTCCAGAACCGTGAGTTGTGTTTACAAGGAAAGCTGGGTCCATTGCTTCATGGCTGTTGCCAATCACTCTGCCTACCATCGGTACAGCACAAGGTACACCATAGCTCATCAGGCCACATGACTTTTTTTTTTTCCAGTCACTGTGTTTCTGACACCACTTCTGAACTTTTAGGTTCTTTTCAGAAATCAGAGGTTTCCGTATAGCATACATGAGACTGACGGGGGGGGGGTGTGAACCTTTTAACCGCACCGGTGAAAAATAAGAATGTGCTGCAAAACAGTGTGAATATAACGTGACGTGAGTAAGACAAAATTGTTCACTGAAATTTATTACATAAATATTAAGCTGGAGCACATCACTGTATTCATATATATATATTGATGTTTCTCATTGTTTTTTTAGCTATATATATATTACCTTCAACAGCAACAGGATAAATGTAAATGTAACATCGCAGAGAAAAAAATTATGACTATCAGCAAAATCTACGCTGCGTCCGATTTCTGTTTTAATAAAGTTTTCCTCCATTTTGAAGCTGCAAAACAAATATTTATGGAATAAAATTATATTTAACAACACTACTGGGTAGGAAAAACATCGCAAGAAAGGATTACGATTACAGGAGAAACCTTCACACTGTCTAACTTCCTTTTCCAACAGTTTTGAAAGTCGGAATTCCGCCCATAGATGGAAAACGACCCCACCACCATTCACTACCACCACCAATCCCTCCCAAATTTCTGTTCAGTTCTGCGTCGATCTCGAGTACCATCGAAATGACGATGGAAAAGGTGGAATTCTTTGAATCTACTGAAGAATCTCGTGCCTGAGGATCACAGAAAATTTTCGCACTAACTTGCGTTTTCAGAATTTTTCTCCCATTTTCAAGCTGAAATGCAAATATTTATAGAATAAAATTATATTTAACAATACTGCACCAAAGAAACATCATGAGAAAAAGAAATCACGATTACGGGAAAAAAATTTCACTCCGTTCAACTTCCGTTTTCAAAAGTTTTGAAAAACGAAATATTTTCCCCAGACCAAAAAACGGCAAACTAATCCTCCAAAATTTCTCTTTAGTTTTGCATCGATCTCGAGAATAACCCAAATGATGACAAAAAAATCACGAATCCGTGGAAGAATCTCGTGTCATTACTAATACCGATAATAGCATGCCACTACCAATACCGAACTTCTTCAATTCCCTACACATAGTTCGCTGAGATATGGGTCAGGAACAGTCTTCATTGAATGCTTTGGTTAATTGCTGCACACAAGAAGTCCTGTCTTCTCTGTACAAGCCTTCTCAGATGACAGTGATCTCGTTCCTGACAGATTGTCGTCGTATCACTGTTATGCTTCTCAGATAAGCAATGTGGGTCATGCATGCTTCTTAGATAAGCAATCAAACCTTTTGAGATGCTAGTCAGCTCTGATGTTTTCAAAATTATCGCTTCAGCTAGATGGACACCCACAATAAGCCCTTTATCAGACTGTGAAAGATCCTTTGCTTTTTCTATTGTGCTCAACACTAATTATGAATATTTACAAGCAGCAGTCTTAAATAGTTGCCTAGATCACGTGGTGACGCATGCAACCAAATATTTTGCATATATATTCCATGTAAGTGATGTTGACATACATTTACTAAAGATTTTTAATTCAGTGGCTGGTGTGTGTACCATATTTTCCAATACCGGTACTACTCAACTGGATATCATGACTTTTATTAATAATAGTAGCAATTGAAAAGCCAATACCACCTGCAAAAGATTCAGGTCTAATGTGCTTGTCTTGTGCTTGTCTCAAGATACATTCATTAGTAAATTCTTGAAGGTGGAGTATTATCTATTTCTGCATGATGGAGTCTCTAAGTTGATGTATCTTGGTGTTAAATCCCTCATGAAACCATTTGTATTTTAGTTTAAATCTCTCCTGAAACTATTTGTATTTGCGCAACTTTTGAAAAAAGATTTAAATCTTTTATGGAAAGACAACCTGCAACAAAAGAAAATTAGACAACCCTGAAATTTCCACAGCAAGCAGTATTTTCACAGCAGGCTCTCCGTGTCACACACACAAGGATTCTCACAAAGAGCAAACAATAACCTCCAAAACAAAGATCTAGGTACTTTATACAGGGTGTTCTTCTTTAACATATAATAAAAGAAAGTAAAATAAATTCTGAAATTACCACAATTTGTTAGCAACACATATTATTCCAGATACACAAAGTGACATTATTTTTTTTGCATGTCTAATAAATTTCAACATGTGCTCCACTGGTGGCATGGCAATGTCCAACCGGTATTCTATCTCAGCCCACGTGTTGAGAAGCATTTGTGGTGTCACGCTGTTGATTGCATCACATATTCTATTGCGTAAGTCTTCCAGATTACATACAAGTGTAGCGTACACCTGGTCCTTTACAAACCCCCTAAGAAAAAGTCAGGTGGAGTTGCGTTGCGGTGATCTGGGGGGGCATAAAATGAATGCTGGTCCTCTCCCAATCCATCCTGTAGTGAAGTGGTCTTCAAAGAATGTGCAGACATCATTGGCAAAGTGTGGGGGAGCACTATCTTGTTGGAAAATTGTTCCTTTAGGCAGCTGAGTCACAGTGTATTCCTGTAACATATCCAGGTATGTTAGTCTAGTTACCGTTGCCTCCACAAAAATAAAGGGACCAATGATTTTATCCTTCATGATTCCACACCAAGCATTCCACTTTGGAGAATCCCATTCATGTTCATGAACAATGTATGCATTTTTGGACCCACCCAGATGTGGATGTTATGTCTGTTTACTTTTCCAACCACATGGGATGCTGACTTGTCTGAAAAGCATACCCGGTCCAGGAATGCATCGCCGGCATCAATTCTGGCTAACATTATCTCCGCAATTTTTTTCCATGCAATCCTGTCATGCACCTTAACTTGTTGATGCAGTTGAATCTTGTATGCATGTAATGCAACCTTTTATGGAGTACCCGATGCACTGTTGTTGGTGGGATGTCTAGCTGCAAATTAGCCTCTCGGATGGATTTCCTAGGGCTTCTCTGAAATGACTTTCGAATATGTTCAATACATTTTCCTCAGACACCATAGGCTTAGCATGTTTACCAGTCATCAGTAACATACTTCCCATTTCTCCAAGTTGCCTGTCGCTTTGCGTAATGGACACGTGAGTCAGTATGTCTACTGTCACTCGAAGATTGTACTCACAGCAAAAAAACAGCACTGTACAAATGTCACAGACTTGAATTCCACAAGCAATAGCACACAAAACATCTTCTGCTGTGGAGTCCACAGAGCAACTGATGCCGAAGTAGATTGAAGCAATTTCTGTAATTTATTTATACCAGAAAAATTTAAATCAACTGATTGAAAAGACTGTACTTCAACATCATGCATACAAAATCATTATCATAAATGTGAAGCCATAAAATATAGTTTACTATAGGAGTAATAAACTTATTGCTAAAATCACTAATCTGGTTGAAACCACTTGTATTTGTCAGTAGCCCAAAAACCTTTTTTAAAAGTGGTTTCTTGCTCATAATTTTTCAAAAATTTTAGTTTACTATAATTCAGTGTTTACTTTGAAGTACATTAAAAAATCACTGTTAATTCTGCCATTTTACCTTTCTTCAGTCCATTCATTGTTCATCACAAAGAACAACTTATCAACAAAAGTTGAAGTGCCTGGTAAGCAGAAAACGTACAAAGCAACTCAACTGAAGTTTGAAGAACCGGCAGCTGCAGCCAAAGTAGCCTTATGTCTTGCACATTTTAAATTATTTTTTGTGTTAGAATTATCACCATGAGACACTGAAAATTCAGATGAACACTACTTATGTTTAACCCAATCAACATAGCTACATATCATTTTCAGAAAAGGATATTCTTCTTTTAATGAATCAGTAGATACTCTTTTTATTTTTTATTTTATTTTTTTGGCAGTTTCAAAACATAAATTTAAATAGTTGATTACAAAAACATTTCATAGTGTGAAATATCTTTTACTGATGTAACAAAATAATCTCACTCTGCTTTTTTATTAACTCATTTGGTAGAGCCCATGAAATGATATTTACTTAACATATAACTATCAATTAACAAAAAATTGTATGCTTTACATCAAGATCCAAGTTTGTTTTTTATTGTCGGTCATCTATTAACTGCTTTTATTATTGTATATTTGTAAGTTTATTAACTAAGTATACACTAAGAGGTACAAACAAAAACAATTGCTCAGAATACAGTGCTTTTCATGTAACTGATTTTCTTTAACATTTTACTAGCATGTTAAAAGTAAAAGCTAACATTGTGGGAATGGAATTTCACACATAATTTACAATATCCAATCATCTCAAGTTTAACAGCATATAATCTAAAAACTGTGAGCCAGAAATCAGGAAAAATTTTTTGAAACATTCTGAATGAATGTCAATGTCAAGCAAATTTTTTTCACTTTTATACAGTAGTACACCTAACTTATTGATATAAAACAAATCTGTCATGCCTACCCCCCCCCCCCAAGATTAAGAGTAATGTACGTCACAAAATAAATTAAACATTCAAAAGTATTATTTCACATGTTAAAAAAACTACACAGTGTCTACCCAAAGCCCCAAAGAGATTAACACTTTCATTGCCGCGCGACGCCAAACAGTGTCATACGATACTTAGCCCAGGCGTCGTAATTATTTCTTCATATTTCACTTCCTAAAACATTCGACACTTGAAGAGAGTTATCTATTTTGTTACTGGCACTGATATTGAGTATCCAACTGTCTAAAAGTGACCGCGGTTTTGGGATAGCGGATTTTTTCCCACATGGTTTAGGGAAGGGAAAGGAAGTTGACTTCCCATAGACTTAACACAGTGCGCGCTTTTCACTGCAATGTTTTTTTCCCTTTGAACGTCACTGGTTTTGCAGTGAAGGCAGATATCAATAAATAAATGCTTGAGTGGCAATAAAAAGCATTTGCTACTTAGAGTTTATATGTCACAGGGAGGCTTATTGAGGAGGCTAAAGGGATTTCAAAGAAACCCGCATTCACTTCAATACTTAGCTTTGCGGAAACAATGGATATATTCGGACGTCCTATTGCCAGTCCCTCTCAACCAAAAGTTCCTTGGCGGGTACATTCTTCCATGAAAATAGGAGATGATGCCGATAATCTGTCATCAAGATCAGAAACGTATTCTTTTTCTAGCTGTAGTACAACCAGCAGTGAAAGTGAGAATGAAGAATGCCGTGTTCTTTCTCTCATACTCTGCCTCAACGGATTTTAGCTACACATTGGTGTGATGATCCCGACATCATGAGAAGAATTTCATTCACTGCTGTACCAGGACTAAAAATTAATATGACAGGAACTGAGCCAATCGATTTTTTTTTTATTTTTTTTTTTTTTGATTGGAGGTTTAACGACTACTGTGAGCAACTCAATGGGCTATAAGCAGTCACCCGTCCCTAATTTAGGGTCACTGGTTCCAAGGAAGGGAGCCAGTGCCGTAAGACAAACACGATTTTTTTAATCTTTTAGCAAATGAGGAATTTTATGATTTATTAGTTAGGGAAAGTAATGTATATGCTGTAGAAGTGTTTATCTCGAGAGTTACTGAAGGTTCACGAATAAATGAATGGAAGGATGTGTCGGTAGATAAGATGAAAGTTCTTCTGGGCCTTCTGTTTCATATAGGCATTGTACAAATGCCCCATCTCCAAGAAGACTGGAAAACAGATCCATTATTCAAAATGGACTACTTTTCTTCAAATATGAGCAGGAATCGTTTCCTTCTGATCATGCGGTGCCTTCATTTTGCAAGAAATCCTCAACCTGGCGAAGCGATTACAACCAACCACCTTGCAAAAATAATGCCCTTACTGGATTTATTTAATGATACCATAGAGAGCATATACTACCCTGGAAAAGAACTTACGATTGATGAATCAATGGTTTTATGGAGAGGTAGTTTGATTTTCAAACAGTACATGAAAGGAAAACGTCACAAATATGGGGTGAAACTTTATATACTAACGGAACCAAATGGTATGATTCTAAAAGCTTTGGTTCACACAGGGTAACTGGACTCCCTGGGGGGAAAGGTCATGCTGCTAATGTAGTTTTAAAATTGATGGAAGGGAAGCTAAATGTTGGCCATGCTGTTTATATGGATAATTTTTTATAATAGTTACAATCTTGCATTACAGTTGTTGAACAATGACACTTATCGCACTGGAATTCTCCATGCAGACCGACGATATCTTCCTAAGGATGTCACGAAAGCGAAACTTTTGAAGGGGGAACGGAAATGCCAATATTCCAATGCTGTTGCAGTATGCAAATGGAAAAATAAAAGGGATGTTCTCTTCATTACCACGGAGTTTGAGGACGATTTAGTTCAAACTGTAAATAAAAGGGAACAGACAGATAAAAGAAAAACCAAAGGCTATTATCAACTATAATAAATTTATGTCAGGGGTAGATCGTCAAGATCAAATGCTAGCGTACTATCCTTGTGAAAGGAAAACCATAAGATGGTACAAGAAGCTAGGAATGCATATATTTCATATGATGATAATCACTTCCCACAACTTGTATAATAAATTCTTAGGGAAGATGATAAGCCTCTACAATTTTTGGCTATCCATTGTATGCACATCAACTTCTGAATAAAGAGCCATCAACTTCCGGAGCGAAGACATCTAAATCGTTAAAAGTATGTGGCCATCTTCCAGTCAATAAACAAAACAAGACAAAAAGGGACATTTTTTGAGGAGACGATGAAAAATATGCTCTGCCAAAGGGATTTGCAGGGACACTATTACTGCGCCCAGAAAATCCTGCACTGTGCTTTCAGCCATGCTTCGAATTGTATCATCGTAGGTAAGGAAATATTTTGTCTTCCTATTTTGCTAAAAAAAGTATGTTCCAAGTCAAACTGCACGTTTGTGTGTGTGGGATTTTTTACCCTACCCAAATCAAAATGTATGGATTTTGTATTTATTCAGTTATGCATCATGGCACTATTTATGGAATTCTTTGGCATTTGTAAGTATTATTTCTCTTGTTTTACATGCACCAATGTTCGAAATATGTATCCAGTAAATGTCTACTTCAGTATCGGAACAATATTTTACTGCTGGCAGAATTATACATGTAATTACGAATATCAATTATGAATAAATTTTCTCATATTATAGAATTGCTAAGTCATGCAAAGCTATGAGATGCGAACACACGGCTGGTTGGTCCAAACGCATAAAAGCTCAATCGTGGTGCCGCCTTGTGGCATCGTGGGAAATTTGCATGGGTTTCATACCGGTACTGCGTGCTTGCCACTGATATAGTACGGCGGCAGCGAACGTGTTAAGAGAGACGTATGTCACAAATTGAACATTCAAAAATATTATTTTACATGTTCAAAAAATCACAGTGTCTTTTCTGCCCTATATTAACAATTTTTCCTTCCATTTCAGACCAAGAACTTTTTGGACACCCTACGTGCATACAATGTGTATTTATCTAATGTACACAATATGTGCATATACTGCATATACATATATCCACACGCTATGTATGCATACTATACATATACACTATATATAATATATGCACATACCTATGTACGCATACTATACACACACACACACAATGTAAGTATACTATACACACAATGTACATATACTGTGTAACTAAAACAGCATGACACATATTTAAACATCTGGAGCCAAAAATGGGGAATGCAATGCATACAAGCAGGGAAAATAGGCAAAAAATGCAAAAAAATTTGCATAATTTTTTTTCTGCATTTTTTGCTTGCTTATTTTCCCTGCTTGTGTGCATAGCAAATTTTTTTCTCCTGTTTTTGGATCTGTTTAAATATGCATCATGTTTTGATTGTTTTTCTGAGAATTCTTCTCTACTGCTTTTGCGCTGTGTTTAGGTTTTCAAGTTTTAAAATTTTATTCAATTATTTTGTTCGCTTTGAGATGAATGTTTATACCTATATATATATATATATATATGTATATATGCTGTATGGGATGTAAGGTCAGGTGATGCGTAACATCACAGCCTCTCCTTGACAAATGTCAACCCCGCCTTCTCGTGGTACATCCTGTTCCCACTAAAGGGGCTCTGACGACCGCCAATAGCGGTATAACTATACCATCGGGATTAGAGGAAATGCTATCCCCCACTCACCAACCCGCTTGGCCAGCGTGGTGAGTTATGGCCAAACCCCTCCAAAATGACTCCACAACTTAAATCTAGGCCCTCAGTCTCCGGCAGCTGGAATGTACCTGGCCAAGGCAGCGGCCAGTGCGACATGAAGGCAGAGGGTGCTAAGAATCCCCGGAGGACCGGACTAGGCTGCCATCTGATGCTGACCTTGGCTACGTACAACGGACGCTCCCCATCTTCTGATTCAAGGCTTCTTGAATTGGAAGAGGAACTACAAAGGATCAAGTGGGACATCGTCGGGCTAAGTGAGGTAAGGAGAAAAGGAGAAGATCTCATTGAACTGAAAAAAGGACATCTCTTCTACTATCGTGGGACAGATACTGGCAGAACTAGTGGTGTTGGATTTATAATAAACAAGAAACCGAAGGATAAAGTTGTAGAAGTTGAAAGTTCCTCTGACAGAGCTGCACGACTCGTTATCCAACTCTTGAGAAGATACCAGGCTCAGATTATTCAAACTTATGCACCCACCACAAGTCATGCTGAAGAAGAAATTGAAGAATTTTATGAGGAAATTTGTGATCTAAATAATAAAGGTAAGCAGCACTTGAAGATAATTATGGGAGATTTCAATGCAAAAATAGGGCAACGGCAACAGAATGAAACTTCAGTAGGTAAATTCGGTCACGGCAACAGAAACCAGCGTGGAAATACTCTCGTAGAGTTTGCAGAGGCAGAAGGGTTTTTCATCTTAAACTCCTTTTTCAAGAAAAAGCCACACAGGAAATGGACATGGAGACATCCAAATGGGACGACAAGTGAAATTGATTTTATTATGTGTAACAAAAGATTCATCATAGAAGACTGCAGTGTGCTAAACAAGTTCAACACAGGCAGTGACCATAGATTGGTGAGATGTAAGATGCACCTCAACACTAAACTCGAACGTAGCAAGCTCATAAGACAAACAAAATGTATTGACATAACCAACCTTAAAAAACACCATAATACCTTCAAATTGGAACTGAAGAACAGATTCTCTGCTTTAGAAGGCCTAACATCGGAAGAAGTGGATATTTCTGAAGTTAACAGAAAAGTAACCAAAGCTCTTATGGAAACAGCAACAAAATTAGCTGGGTCTAAGAACAAATTGCATGTGAACAAATTATCAGGAAAAACCAAAATGTTGATGCAAAAAAGAAGAGTGATGAGGACAACTAAAGAAGATGTGACTTCCAAAGTGGAATATATAGAGCTATGCAAGACAGTATGAAAAAGTATCACTGAAGACGTAAGGAAATTCAACTGTGAACTGGTAAGGAAAGCAATTGAAAACAACCAAAGCCTAAAGATAGCAAAGGGACATCTCAGTAAGGGGAAAAAACAGATTATGGCACTGAGAAAAGAAGATGGTTCTGTAACAAGAAATAGAGGCGAAATTTTGACAAGAGTGAAAGATTTCTACTCCAAATTATATGAAAGGGATGATACATGTACTCCAGACATCATGAAAGGTACCAGTACCAGAGTTCTTCCAGTCCTTCCAGCAGAAGTTGCACATGCAATCAAGAACATGAAGTGGGGAAAAGCTCCAGGAGAAGATGGAATTACTGTAGACATCATACAAGAAGCAAGTGGAGAAATCGAAACAGTACTCGCCCAAATTTTCACTCGATGCCTTAATGAAGGGAAAATTCCTGAGGATTGGAACAACGCTACAATGATCTTGCTACATAAAAAAGGTGACATTGAGGATCTCAGTAACTACAGACCTATCAGCCTCCTATCAGTGGTTTATAAAATCTTCACTAAAGTTCTTTCACACCGCTTGAAGGTGACACTGGACATGGCTCAACCGAGAGAACAAGCTGGATTCAGGAGTGGCTACAGCACAATAGATCATATCCACGTACTGAGAGAACTAATTGAAAGAGCGAGGGAATATGAACTTCCATTGTGCATGGCTTTTATCGATTATGAAAAAGCCTTTGATTCGGTGAAACCATCAGCAGTTGCAATGGCTCTGAAATCCTGCGGTATTGAAGATGCATACATTAATATTATTAATAACATCTATGAAAATGCAAGTGCAAAGATTCGGCTGTTTGAAAATACAACACACATAAAAATTGGAAAAGGAGTGAGACAAGGTGACACCATATCTCCGAAGCTCTTTAATGCCACATTGGAAAATGTCTTTCAATCACTGAACTGGGAAAACAAAGGGATAAAGATTAATGGAGATTACCTAACCCACCTTCATTTTGCTGATGACATAGTCATTTTTACAACTACCCCATCAGAGCTACAGAGTATGATCCAGGAACTTGCTGACAAGAGTAAAGAAGTGGGATTAAAAATGAACTTTCAGAAGACAAAAGTGATGTACAATGCTTTTACAAGAAATGAAGATTTATCGATTGATGGAGAAAAGCTGGAGATAACAGACACGTACGTTTATCTTGGACAGCAGATATCAAGTGAGGGTCACATTGGTGAAGAAATTAATCGGCGTACAAAACTTGCCTGGAGAGCTTTTGGAAGAAACAGCATAATTTTCAAGAGCAATATGCCATTATGTCTTAAAAGAAAAGTGTTTGATCAATGCATCCTTCCAGTGCTTACGTATGGTGCAGAGACGTGGACCTTAGCTAAAAGAGATATACAAAGGCTGCAGACAACTCAAAAAAGCATGCAGAGGTGCATGCTTGGTGTAACCAGGAGAGATAAGAAGAGGAACACGTGGATCCGAAAAATGACAAGAGTGGAAGACATCATGATCAGAGTTAAATCCCTGAAATGGCAATGGGCTGGACATACTGCCAGAAGAACAGACCATCGATGGACAGCCGAAATTTTAGATTGGATTCCAAGGGACAGGAAAAGACCCAGAAGAAGACCACATGGAAGATGGGTGGATGAAATTCGAAAGTATGCGGGAGTGACATGGAGGAGACTGGCACAAGACAGACCGTTGTGGAGGAAACTTGGGGAGACCTTCGTCCAGCAGTGGATTGATAATGGTTGACAATGATGATGATGATGATGATGATGATATGCTGTATGTAAATATATAGCGCCCTCCCCCCCCCCCAACAGGAATTCCTGAGTGTGCCACTGCCAGCATGATACCTGGAGAACTCTCTTCAAAGCACTATGAAAATGACTGGTCTAAAACTGTTTAAAACAAAACAAAAAAAGAAAACAAATTTGACTCACTTCATCTGCTCTTTTCTTTTGTAACCGGCCAGCTTCTTCCAACTGTGAATACAAAATTCAACACAACCATTAATACCTGTAAAATGCATTTTGATACAGAAAATTCTTATACCACAAAAATCTTATGCAATATATACATGAAAAATTCCTAGGTAATAACAAACTTCTAGCTCTGTTTCATTCACTCAAAACAATATTTTAAGCAAATCAACAAAACACACCCAAGACAATGGTTTAGCTACAATTTTGTTTTAACCTAAAAATTTCTTTTAAACTGCTACTATTTATGACTTCTGAGAGTGAAAGGGAATCTACTTGATATTTTTGTTGAAGTAAAGGACTTTTGTAGTGCTTGGTTTCATTTGACAAGCTTTTGCTACTGTTTAAGGCTCATACATCATTAATTTTATATAAACAAGAATTTTGCTTTTTTTTTTTTAACATTCTTGATAAAGGAAGGCTACAAACAATTGCAGTGTCTAGGACATGGGTGCGACTAAAGTGCTTACTACGCCAAGACTGAAAATCGAGACACAATGTAAGGAGTTGGGCTATATCGATCAATGTAACAGGGGGGGGGATATATAATTAACTACCTCCCTCAACTTCATAAGTTGATAAGACAAAAAACTGAATACTGCCATTTGGGTGAACCATACAGCTCTTTTCACAGCATTTCCTTAATCACTGTTAGCTATATCAAGAAATAAAAGGTGTGAGCGTTTTTCCTTTTTGTTTAACCAAAAATTAAAGTTCAAAATTGGAATTTCAACTGTCCTCCGTCACCATATATAGTGATATGCAACAGTTTTTTCTGCACAACGAGTATGTAGTGGACTTTAATTTCATTAAGAAATGGCAAAATGGAATGGCAAATGAGTTCTTGAAGTTTAATTTCATTAAGAAAATGGCAAAATGCCTGCTCTGTGATTTGATGTAGCAAGAGATGACTAAGGAATGGCAAAACATGCATTTTAAGATAAATTAATTCCAAAAATCGGTACTGCACTAGTCACTCTGCCGTGAATACGATTTTACAGGTCACAGAGATAAAACTGATTCTTTCACGAACACATCATGAACCGAGTTTGAAATATTTCGCTTATAAAAAATGGAGTGTAAAAATGCAAGCCCCACTGATTTATTTTGAAGCAGAGAATACGAAGTAGGAAAACAAGCATTTCATTTAGAAAAATTCTTTAAAAATGTGAAGTCGTTATTTTGCACGGTTACGGAAAAATAAATGAACAACATTGGAAACAATAAAAAATGAGGAATACATCCAGGAAGAGAAATAGTAATAATAAAAAGACTCCTTCAGAAAAATTCAAAACGCGAAAAATCACAGAACATTCTCATGTCCCCCAGACTGCGCATTTACGCCGAACTTCCAGAAAATGTGATGACACCCAAAAAACGCACTTTCCGCCCAGAAGAGATTTGCCAAAATCCGGAAAATTTGGCAGGTGTGCAATAGCGATGAACTTTTTAGAACATTTTGGTCACTTTTAAAACATTTGGAGCAACTGCACAATTTCAATGATTACAGAAATACACAACTTTCGTGGGAAAAACAAAAACATAATTTTAAAATATTCTAACAATCATAACAGGTGTCCAAAATCTTCAAAAGACAGAAATCCGTCCCCAGGACAGAAGAATAGCATGCCATGGTCAAGGAGTCTCTCTCTCTCTCTCTCTCTCGATCTGAATGGCTTTCAGATCCCAGTGACCTCCATCAACCCACAAAGCCACTACAATCTACACATACACTGATACACTGAAGAGCAATTGAATTAGAGATACCTGTCTAGTAACGTGTAGCACCACCTTTCACCCTGATGATGGCGGCAATTCGTCTCAGCATGGACTCGACAAGACACCGGAAGCATTGGGTGGGAAGCCATATGGATCCACGACCCCTGAACAAGCTCCCGCAGTTCACGAAGATTTGATGAAGGGGGGTCAGAGCCTCGAACATCTCTCTCGATGGCATCCCAGATGTGCTCGATGGGATTGAGGTCAGGTGACCTAGCTGGCCAAGGAAGCGAGGTCACGTCGGTGGAGTGTTCATCCAACCATTTGGATACAATTCGGGAGTGATAGCACGGTGCATTGTCTTGTTGCAGGATGAGGTCCCCAGTGGGATGTTGAAGACGCACAAACGGGAGCAAATGGTCATCCAGGATATCCCAGTAACGTTGACCTGTGAGGGACAATGTCACACGAACCAGAGGTTCCATTTCAGTCCGTATAAACTGTCCCCAGACGAGAATGCCACCCCCACCAGCTTGAAGAGTACCTTGCTGGCAAGAAGGATCCATCGCTTCATGTGGTTTGCGCCATACTCATATCCTGCCATCCGCATGTTTCAACGTGAATCTTGACTCATCAGTCCAGGCAACATTTTCCCACATGTTTAGGGTCCAGTGGCGATGTTCCCGCACCCATGCTAATCTTTGCACCCTGTGATGTGCGGTCAGCAGCAGTACCCTCATGGGACGATGGCTTCTGTACCCCATAGCGAGGAGATGGTTCTAATGTGGTTGCTTACACGCTTTTGTGCACCAGCGTTAAATTTCCGAGTGATTTCTTGCACTGTGGTCCGTGTATCTGCTGTTACAATGCGAGCTAGCTGACGATGACCCCACTCATCCACACGCTGTTGTCCACAGCAGTTGGCCCTTGCAGGGATGGTTTTACCGGATTCGATGTACTCACGGTGCACCTGTGACACAGTGGCTCGTGAAAATCCCAGTGCCTGCACAGCTTCTGAGATGGAGTGACTCATTCATCGGGCCCCGACAATTTGCCCACGATCAAATGTGCTTAGATCCTTCATCTTACCCATACTGCGTCCGACTCTTACCGATTCCCGTCGCATCACTCCTTATATTGTCGGATCGCTGCATATGTCATGTCGTTTCCATTTACAGGGCTGCCCACAGCGCCACATTTGCATAATGCCAGCTGTCTCTAATTCAATTGCTCTTCAGTGTACATGAGACTGATGAAAAAAAAGCTGAACTTTTTAATTGGGTGAAAAATAAGAATGTGCTGCGGGACAGCATGAATATAATGTAGCATGAGCAAGACAGAATTGTTCACTGAAATTTATTTATGTAAATAATAAACTGAAGCACATCACTGAAAATATATATTTTTTTTTTTTTTATATTTAACAACAGGATAAATGGACTGCAAAAGAAAAAAATTATGATTACGGGCGAAATCTTCGTTCTGTCCGGTTTCAATTTTAGAAAAGTTTTCCTCCATTTTCAAGCTGCAATACAAATATTTATGGAATAAAATGATATTTAACAATACTGCTGAGTAGAGGAAATATCGCAAGAAAAAAACGAATTATGATTACGGGAGAAACCTTCACTCTGTCTAACTTCCGTTTCCAAAAGTTTTGAAAGATGGAATTCCAGCCTCTGACTGAAAACGACCCCACCACCACAACCAATCCCTCCCAAATTTCTGTTCAGTTCTTCATCGACCTTAAGAACCATCGAAACTATGATGGAAAAGGCAAAATTCTTCAAATCCACTGAAGAATTTCTGTGGCTTAAAATTACAGGGAAATTTTCATGCCGTGCAACTTCCGTTTTCAGAATTTTTTCTTCCATTTTCAAGCTGAAATGCAAATATTTACGGAATAAAATTACATTTAATAATAATACTGCACAGAAGAAACATCGTGAGAAAAAGAAATCCCGATTACGAGAAAAATTTTCACCCCATTTAAGTTTTGAAAAATGAAATACTATCCCCAGACCAAAAACGACTTCCCTCCCCCTCCCAACTAATCCAAAATTTCTCTTCAGGTTTATATCGATCTCAAGAATACCCCCACTCCACCAAAAAATATGGAATTCCCCAAATCTGCAGAAGAATCTCGTGTATGTTTTGTCTACAAATCCACTAGGTCCCCCTGCTGCCAGTGTGAGTGGCAGCAGGAAGGCCAGATACCAATCCCCTTCAGTAAGAGAAGCAATTGCTAGAAAGAATGGCCATCTTGAACTCACAGCAAGGTTTCCACATGGTGTTGTACTCTAACTGTACCCAACTTTTATACCACCAACCAAGATCTCTGGAAATATGGCACTCAAACCCTATAGCACTGCAGTGTCACCTGAGATGAAAGATGACATTTTCACACTCAGTGGAAGCATCACAAGCAGACGTTGCAGGAAACTAGAACAAAAACTTGCAATCAATCCAAACATTCCTTTTTTCTTTTTCTTTTTTTTTTTTTTTTTCATTTCAAGAGAAAGTTCCAGGACCTTTCACAAAAATATGAAAAATTAAGGACTTTCCAGGCCTGGAAAAAAAGGAAGTCAAATTCCATGACTTTTTCAGGATTCCAGGGGCTATATGAACCCAGCATTTGGGAATTCATTAATACCACCACATTTAGCAAGAAATCATCTTTGAAATAAAACAAGATGCATACCATATAATAATCAGATCTTTTAAAGAGTTACTTACCACTTCTTCTCTCAATCGGCGAGCAATTACATCATTGCTAACTTCAGTCAAATCAGCTTTTTCCTTCTCTGAAAATATAAGTTAAACAGATAAAAACATCAGAGTAAAAATATGGCACGCACATGAAATAATACTATCAACAAAATTTTATTTTATCACTAGCTCAAAAACAATTTGTCTGTTCTTTGAAATATACAATGGCATGACCCATCAAACCCTGATCAATGGAATTACACCAGTTGCATTAACTTGATTGAATAAGTAGGGGGCACATCACCGAGCAACAAAATTTCAATATAAACAGTGAAAAAATCTTTTGAAATTGATCCTGCCTTTGTATGAAAAGTTCAAATTTATCCGTTTCTTCAAAAGAGAACATAGAACCAATTTACTATGTACTTCAAAACACACAATTTTTCAAAAGCATCAACTAAATTAAATGACACAGAGAGGACATGATATTAGATTCTTGTGCTATTAATACATAAGTACTTCAAAATTTAACTAAATGTCACAGAAATGACAACATCAAGAGTTCAAGATCTTCAAATATACTTTGTCTATACTTTGTCAACATATCTCTGACACATACTGAGTGATCACTGAATTATGACCACCCCTATCAAAAGTGGATGCGGCCTGTTGGCCACATGATTTCAGAGTGTGAAGTTTACTACCTAACATAAGGATTTATCAGACTTTGAGAAAGCACAGATTGTGGGAGCTTGGCAAGCAAGTACCTCAATTTCCCAAACAGCTGAACTGGTGGGTTGTTCTCAAGGCACCATCTTAAAGTGTATCAAAACTGTTGTAAAAAATCAAACAACGACCCAGAGGCGAAACTGCACAGGATAGCAAAGGTTGATGTGAGAGGTAAAGACCGGGTCAGATGACTGGTACAGGTCAACAGATGCATCACTGTTCAACAGTTGACTACCCAATACAACAGAGGTCAACCCGAAACAGTATCTGCCATGACCACGTGTCGCACGCTCGCACCTATGGGCTATAAAAGCAGACGTCCCAACGAAATCCTCTCCTAACCACGATTCGTCGGTGCAAAAGACTTACGTGGTGCAGAGATCATGCAAGTTGGACCTCGGATGAGGGATGACAGGAAAAAAATGTGCGGGGTGTGATGAGTTGTGTTTTTTACTCCCCTCCATGGATGGTGATGTGCGTATCTTGTGCAAACAACATGAGGCACTCGATCTATCCTGCATGGTCTCCACAGTACAAGATCATGGAGGCAGTTGTATGGTGAGGGGCATGTTTACCTGGAAAGAACTTGGGACCTCTGGTGCATGTGGAACAACATATGATTGATGACATATCAATAAAAAAACCAACCACTTACCTAAAATCTCTTGGTCACTTTTTGCTATACACTTCATGCACGTCGATTATAACATCATGTTATGTAGCTGGCCTTCAAAAGTTGAAAAACTCCTTGCTTATATACAGGGCACTGTTTTATATTTGTTCTTCCAGCCATGAAACATCGTATTTTTATTCACAGGACAAGAACTCTGACTTCAGTCCGCCATCTGAGATGTAACATAGCTTGCCATCACAAGGTGCATACTCACTATAATGTGAGTGTTGTCAACTTTCATTACGCCAATTTTTTTTTTATTGTATTCTTCTTTCACCATAAAAAAAATTGGCGTAATGAAAGTTGACAACACTCACATTATAGTGATTATACACCATGTGATAACGAGCTATGTTACATCTCAGACGGCAGACTGAAGTCAGCGTTTTTGTCCTGTGAATAAAAATACGATGTTTCACGACCGGAAGAACGAATATAAAACAGTGCCCTATTATAAGCAAGGAGTTTTTCAACCTTTGAAGGCAGCTACATAACATGATGTTATATTCGACGTGCATGAAGTGTATAGCAAAAAAGTGATCAAGAGCTTTTAGGTAAGGGGTTGGTTTTTTTTATTGATATGTCATTAATGACTTGCACGTAAAAATGCGCACTTTGTTGGTATTTAATACCTTTAAAGATGCAAATAATATAACATATGATTGGTGCCCACTATCATGAATTGCTTGCTGACTCTGTACACCCAGCAGTGTTACACTTTTTCCTGAATGGTGACAGTGTCTTCCAAGATGGCAATCCCGAGCCACAGGTCCAATCTTGTGCGGGAAAGGTTTGAGGAATACAGTTCAGACTTCCAAGCATATCGATTGGCCTCCAAACTCCCCTGATATAAACCAAATAGAGCACTTGTGGGACACTATGGAATGGCATATCAAGCATCTGGATACAACAATCACCTCCATACCTGCATTGAAGGCAGCATTACACACGGCTTGGTTGGCAATACCTCTCAACTGCTTCTGACATATTGTTGAATCAATGCCAGATTGGATAGCAGCTGTACAGAGGGCAAAAGGAGGACCTATAAAATATTAGGTAGGTGGTCATAATTCAGTGATCACTCAGTGTATATGTAGATGTATAAACAGATCTTTGTGTCATTCTTCTGTCCATCAATAATTTTAACTTCCAGAAATTACATTCAGAAAAACAACAGGGTTTTTTTCCTGTATCAGATTAAGAAATGCATGCCTAAAATTTCATATATTTTGTCTACCTGTCTGTCACAAATAAATTTCTGCTTCTACATCTCATAAGAAGAAATTCTATTTTTAACGCAAGAATGACCCAAGAATTTTCAAACATTTTGTGGAACAGAAATTTTCCCTTAGGTGGATTAAGTGTACATTTATGTTAATCACAGCATCTCTGTTTCTAGAAGACAGATTAAGGCAGAATATTCTTACTAAACATCAAAATGTATATTGTAGTTGACTGAAAAAAGATGGCACAAAGCAAAATTTAACATTCTAGTGAATGATATACTAATCACAACTAAGCCATAAAAAATCACTCTTAATACTTCTATAATACTCACTATGAAAGTGTGATTAAGGAAAGCCATGATACCACAGTCTCAAAATTTAGAAATCATATTCCACTTTTTATTACGAGAATATGATATGGGAAATTAATCAGTCAGTAATAATTTCTTCAAAGAATCCCAAGCAACACTGAAAATTTTAGTGGCTTTGACACTGAGTATTAACATTTTCATTCATAAATAAACTTTACACTTTCATTGTAAAATCAGTGTTCAAAGTGAAGTAGGATGCCATTCTGGTTGTTAAAAAATATGGACAAAGCCAGTTCAAAAGATAGAAAAAAAAAGAGAAAAAAGCCAGCTCAAAAGATAGAAAAAAAGCATTCCTGTAGTCCAGCCTTCTTGTCAAAGAAATAAAATTGAAATGCAGTTGATTTATTCTGTTAATTCTGAAAATCAGTGCAAAATTTCAGCTTCCTAGAAACAATACTTCTATAGTTATAGGGCTTTGAAAATTATAAAAAAGAAGGCATTTCTCAAAACTCACCCCATTAATTTTATCAAATTAAATAAAGCCAAGAGAGGATGAGTGATAAGAAAACTGACTGCGAAATAAAAAAACCTTACCTTTTTTTAACTTTTTATTGAGTGAAATGTAAAATTTTTCACATGCTCGAACAGGCATGCGGTAAAAAAAATGGATGCCTGGACAGAATGTTTACATATCCCTGGCATGTTGGGCAATATGATTTTTGAGCCCTGCCTGATACACAAAAATTATTTTAAAGAATGTGATAACTAGTTTTCCAAAAACTCAAACATCATGTAGTGGCCATAATTTTGGCACATAGCAGACCTATACTGCATTAAAGAGGTCTCTGTAAGTGTTAACTTCATCCTGTGACTATCTCTCTCTCTCTCACACACACACACACACAACTTAAAGTACATGCTTTTACCACTAATACATTAGGCACTTCCAATAGGGAAAAAAGCAAAATTTTCAGAAAATTCTAAACAAACCTTCATTTGCAATTTTCTGGATATATTTCTTTGTCAAGCGTAGCCTTTTTTCTTGAAAGGTTTCTTCTTCCTCGCTGGAATATTGTGCGGCATCTTCATCCACACCACTGTAAACAAACGAAAAAAAAACAAAAACTAATAAGTGCACTACTTTTAGCAACAGTAATAAAGAAAAAAAAGATAATGCTTAATGCTCTGAATCAAATATATGTAAAAAAAATGAAGCTGTTTCTCTTCTTGGTTAATCTTATGCAAAACTTGAAAACACCTCAGAAAGCAGCAAAATTTTATTATTTTTAGTTATTGTAGCAATGAACTCACTTCCTCGTTTTTAAACGAATCGCAGGGTTAAACAAGCCTTATGGAAATTGATGTGGTTGTTCAGATGTGAATAAATCATCATTAAAAAGGAAAGAATGGCTTGAAATTGAAGTTTTGCTCTGTGGCAGGTGGGGAAATTTTTGGTTTCAACAAGTTCAAAAAGCAATGCTATGAGGAACTTGAGGATGCAAATAATTATGGAAAGAAAAACAAGTGGGAGACTTGGATGAGTGTGTGTGAAAGGGTATTCATAAGTTCATATTATAACACCAGGGGTTGAGATCCAGGTATACGTATATTCACAAAAATATTTCGAACTGTAATGGTATCCTCACTTTCAGTAAAATTTTATCTTAGCAAAAATATTTTAGCATAAGAGGTATCTTGCTGAACTAAAGTGCTTTTCTTTTGCATCATTATGAACTGTTGTTTTTAAGAAAACAGTCTCTGATGAATGCCTATCAATCGTTGTATCATCACTACCCATCAGTTAAGATGACGCTCGCTGTAAGAAACCCCAGAAAGTTATGGGAGCATTTTTTCCCCACCGCTGGCAGCCTCACTTTGCATGCATTTTCTCCCCTTATTCAGTTCAGTATTGCATGGAGGCAGAGGTAGCTTGTTTCATTCACAGAGACTCTCCTTGTGATATGGTTCCATTGAATGTGAGAACACGATTGGTTCTCTGTCCTTTTTCCCTTGCAGCAATTTAGATGTGTTGCACCTTTGATTTCCAGCTCTTCTTAAACCTAACCTCCTTGTGCTCATCATTTCACAATGACTGGCTCCGGTGGTACTTGCAGATGCAGAGGAAAGTTGCAGTGTTGCATAATTCTTTTAACATTTGCCGCACCTGCCAGGATTCCAGGACACATTTACTATTACGAGGAGCATGGGGGGGGGGGGGATGACTGTTTACTTTATGGGTGTTCGGTTGATATATGAGCGACTTTTTTTTAAGCTATTTCTTTTTTACCAACACTTAAAAATAAATTTCGACCTTTGATAACTTTCCCAGTTTATTTAATACAATATTGAAATGCTTGCCCCCCCTCCCCCTCCCTTGAGATCAGCTCAAGTGTAAGCCCAGTCTTATAAAAAAAAATAAAAAAATTGCTGTTACACTGGGTGCCAGATCTTCCTGGCACTTAAAAATTTCTTGTTGGTGCCTTCCCTCCTGCTTCAAGTGTCACAATTCGCAGTAAATACCGTACTTTCCATGGTATACTTTGTGAATTAACGGTTAAAATTTACGTTCTGTGGATAATACACTGTTTAGATTTTTTTTAAATCCACGTGGTGTCAGGAGAGCTGGTTAATGGAAAAGTATTGAAAATGTGCTCACAGAAAAAAAATGCACCACAATACGATGTTAAAACAACAGAACTACAGCTCCTTTTTTGTTTTTTAAACAAGCATTTTGGGAGAAAATATGATGCTGTGAAGGTAGATTCACATTTGCAGAAGACCAAGTGCTCTGGAAAGCCCACTGAGCTATTCTACACCACGTAGTTGTTGCTGTCTCGGGTAACATAATCGCTGTCAAATCATATGATCATTAGTTTTGTTGCATTAATTGCATTAGTTAAGGTTTTTGTTCAGCCTTCAGTTTTTCTGAAACATTTTCGGAAATGCAAAATGCTACAGATTGTCCATAGTTTTATGGATTTTTAGGTATAACTAATGAGCAACGGTGATGCTGAAAAAGCTACGGATCTTTATTATTTTTCACTTGAAAATAACACAAAAATATTGAAAAACAAGTTACTTTTTTTAATAAGATCATTTCTTTCTTACTTCTTTGAACTTTTAGATAATCTTGTGAATACCGACTTTTCTGTTGGGAATTATGGTAATGGATTAACATAAGAGGGGCCAATATTTTATTTCTGAATTTCACGATCTGCGGATGTAGCGCCGTGGTTTAAATGATGGAAAATTGTGTTTTTCTGAATTTCATAGTACGCCACTTTGGATTATGCATAAGAAAACAACTTTCCACAGCAGATTATGTTCAAGAACTTTTTTTTTTTTACTATTTCTTTTTAAATTTCACAGCATGTGAACTACGTATATACACCATCTTGGATTGCACAAAAGAAAATATGGTATTTTGACTTTATATGTGCTAACTTTAATGTTTAACTTCAACAAATTGTACTTTAATAAAATAAAAATCTAAAGTTCTAATTTTTTGAGAGCAGGGACAAGACAAATGGGGGGGGGGGATTATGGACCAAATTGGAATTTCATTTAGTGAAGAGGTTTGAGTAAAAAAACGGCAGTAAACAGGGCGCGATTTCACCGATTAGCAACTAGCAAATAGCTAGTGAAAAATCAAATTTGCTAGTGAAAAAAAATCGCAGTAGCAAATGTTGCTAGTAAGGTAATTTCTTTATTTAAAGTAACCAAAAATCATTATTAATCCACGAAGTTTACATAACAGTTCCTATTATCACTTGTTAAAACAGCGACGATCAGCGATTCTCTTTCGCCAATTTCCTTTCGACATTTAATACCCATCCTCCCCATATCTTTCATCCCTTCCAAACTGTCGTAGAAGCGCATTGAAACTCCTCTCCATCGTGCCCTCATTGGTCTATTACAGAAACTGAATGTGATGTCGGCAATGGTTGCTGTGGCAACCCAGAGCTCTGGGATGGATCGGTTGTTTGACCACCTGCTCTGTCTGCCACCCTCCCTTCTTTTGCCCCACGAACTTTGTCCTCAACTCCTGTCGTACCCTAAGCCAAGCGATCGCCTTTATTGCGTGGCATAGATAGACGCTTTTTTACGAAACGTGTTCGTGGAGGGGGTAAACGATTACGGAAGAAACTTTTGCTTCGTCTGACTTCTGGTTCTGGAAATTTTTCTTGTATTTTCAAGCTGAAATACAAATATTTATCCAGTAAAATGTTAATGAGCAATAATACTTGACAGAGGCAACATCGTGAGAAAAAAAAAATTATGATTACGGAAAAAATCCGAATTCCATCAACCTATCGTTTTCTAGTTTCGTAAAGACGGAATTCCAATAATAACGAAAAAAGCCGGAATTCCTTGAATTCACGGAAGAATCTCATGCCTGAAGATTACAGAAAAATTCTGCAGCAGCCAACCTCCGTTTTTTCCAATTGTTCTCCACAGTTTCAAGCTAAAATGCAAACATTTATGCAATAAAATGATATTTAACAAGAAAAGCGGACACAAAGACAACATTGGGAGAAAAATTTGCGGTTACGGCAAAATTTTCTTACTCCGTTTCACTACTGTGTTCGAAAGTTTTGAAGCACGAAATTTCGTCTCCAGATAGAAAACGACCCCCCCTCTTTTTTTTTTGTCATCAGTTAGAATGATCTAACTGATGACAAAAAATAAATAAATAAAGCGGTATTCCGCGAATCCCTGTAAGAATCTCGTGTATATCATAAAAATAATAGCAAAAGAAAAATTTGTAGAATCCGTAGTTTTGATAGTGAGTTCCGTAGTCAGAAAACTAATTCCGTAGAAACTACGGCATTGTGTGGTATTTGGCAGATATGAAGTGTGTAGAAGTTTAGCAGAAATTTGTGCGATACTTCCACTTAGTACTGCATGTTGTGAGGTGGGATTCAGTTTTTTAAAAAGAATACAAGGGGATTGGAGGAACAATTTGTCTGTTGAAACTTTAAATGCTCTGATGACAATTGAAATACTGTAGAAGGGCCACAATAAGAGATTTTTAATCCACGGTCAGCAGTTATAAAGTGGTATGATGACAAAGTCAGACACCCTGAGCGTAAACCATATGGGAAGAAATCTGAATTAGAATGTCAGTGAAATATATTCATGTGGTATGAGAATTTGTTAGAAATTAATAATAAAGATAGTCACTAAACTTATCTAAGATTCTATTCATTATTCAAAAAGGTAAGTCAAAATATTTATACACATATTTAAATTTCTGTGTAACTTTATTAGAAAATAAGTTACGATGTGATTTACTTTTACTTGCTAGTCATGCAAATGTTTTGCTAGCAAACTATTTGGTCACTAACAAAATTTGCTAGTGAGCAAAAAAGATGAAATCTTGCCCTGGCAGTAAATATACTAAATTACTTTTTGTTCCATCATCATCACCATACATTACATTTCTGTACTATCTTTGAAATTTGAATGTTTCTCCTGGCACCTTAATTTTGCTGCTGGCTTTTAGACCTCAAGCATATTTCCCCAGCCCTGGCATACACAATCATCAAAACAGAAAACTTGTTGCAAATTTGGGAAGCATGAACCACAATTAGCAATAAGATTAATCTAAAATAATAATTTAAAAATATTTAAATACCTAGCTACAGTTTCTGCTCAGTAAACAAAAACCAACTGCTTTAATACAAATGATGCTAGTTAAATTCTTTAGATAAACTGAGAACATGCAAATGTAGAACTTACATAGTGTAACACTCTCCTTTGCTGTATCTCAAAACAAACCAACAGCATTTCAAATGCACGTTCAACCTGAATGTCCATCTGGCTTAGCAGTTACCCTAATCATGTACAATAACTTAAACACAGGCAAAAATCACCTATAATTCTTTAAAAAATGTATTACTGTCAATTTAAACATACCTTCATAATACATACATATCACTAAGCTGTTCCCTAAGCTTCAGAGGTTAGCTCCACAAAGAAATACGAACTACCAGATAAATTTTTAACTGATTATTTACTTACTGTTGCCATATCAAACTTCTCCATTTACAGCTATCTTGACACACAACCCATGCTTCTCCATCACCCGACGTACACGAGACCTTCTATACTTCATACACAAAATCTTTTTCTCTGCAGACACTCCTGAATCTGATCCTCCCGTGACTTCCTAGGCCTTCCTCTGCCTTTCTTTCCTGCCACTTGGGCCAAAAAATTTTCTTAGTAAGCATCTCTTCACTTGTTCTTTCAACATGGCCAAACCACCTAAGAATATTAGTCTTCACCTTGCTAACAACATTTTGCTTCACATTACACAACTGCAACACATCTTCATTCCTCACATGATCAGAATGTGTCTTGCTAACAATATTTTGCTTTACATTACACAACTGCAATGCATCTTCATTCCTCACACAATCAGAACATTGCCCCCCCCCCGCCTGTAAGTAGTAGGGTGGGTCGAAAAACCCGAAATTACCGATAGAAATGCCCTAGTGTGGAATAGTTGTGAGTGAGCACCACTAAGAATTGTGTGAAATATATTTGGAGACATTTGATACACCAAAAGTAAGTAAATTCTAGTTCCATCAGTTAAACTGGCAGACGGTCTTTCTTTGAAGAGCTAACATCTAAATCTCAGAAAATAGCTTAATTATTTGCATGTGCCTATGTATTAGTGATTACCTTTTTGTACTGTTATAACACTTTTGACAAAAAA
Source organism: Macrothele yani (assembly GCA_039090855.1). NCBI lineage: Eukaryota > Metazoa > Arthropoda > Arachnida > Araneae > Macrothelidae > Macrothele > Macrothele yani. The sequence continues at coordinate 110,334,053 of CM077007.1, forward strand.
AAATTATTTGGCAAAAACTTTAAAAAAGCCAGAGTAATAGCTGCAGTATTGCATGGCATATTATGTGCATGAATTACCTTCTCAAAGAAAATTCATTCTACAAGACCCAATTTGTTAATTTGTTTATCACAGAAATGGGGGGGGTACTGCCAAGACACGTATCTGCAAAACTTGGTTGAAAACATCAGGCTTCACGAAACAATGTCCCAATAAACATAGAGATTAAGTGGAAACAGTCATGTACAGTGATGAAATTCATGTTCAAGACCATAGAACAGCTGAAAGCTTCCGCTTTAAAATAAACTTCATCACTGTATGAGGCTCTGTGAGTTTTAACCAGCCCTTGCAAAACTGCTGAAATTTCTACTAGCCAATGTGGCTAGTGGAATAAAAATTTTACTAGCCGAATGGCAAAATCTACTGGCCATACAAAATTAAAAGAATAATAATAATTCAGTAACTTCTCTACTTATGTTCCTATGAAATTAAATGGGTGCATGTTTTTTTTTTTTTCTTTCTAATGAAAGACACCTCCCCCATTAACTTCACAAAAACAAATGCAGAGCAGTTACATATAGGATCATTAGATTGGCTGCACATACTGCATATGCTTTTGTTCCAAAATGATTGATTTTTTGATAATTTATTTTCATTACTCTTACTATCTTAATTTACACAATCATAATTTATTTTTGAGTGGCCATTGAATTTAGATGTCTGATTTCTTTTAATAATATTTTAAACAAAGGGACAAAAGCTACGCCATACATAAAGTGGCACTAATAATGTTGATACAGTTTACCACTGATATGTACTGTGTCTGATCTTCCCATCAAAGGTATCTGCCCACCATAATTGAATAGCATTTTGAGGATCAAAATCTTCAACTGAAGTGCCATTGCATCTAATAATCATTAAGTCGTTTAAAGTGTGACTATTCAGACATGCCCAATTACTGGTTTTTATGAGGTTCATTGCTGTGCTCCACGTCAATGGGCTCATGCGTCGCTGCCGCCAAAGCATTCGCGCGCTGCGCCGCAGCGATTTTTTTACTCCCAATATTTTCTCATGCATTCTGCCGCAGACATTGCAGTTCTTATCGAAAGCTGACGAATTGCTCTTCCGTGTAGACTACGTTCGATGTATTTCTGCTCGGCTTTTCGACGAGTATATGCTGACATTGTGAAATTTTTAAAATTTTTCAACTGCGACCTAAAGTTTTACAAGCTGTATTTGATTCACTTCTAGTGTTTTAATACAACAGATCTCGACGTTAGCTTTCGTTTTAGACCAATTGCTTATCGCTGCACGGTAACTCAAGGTCCCTAACAAGTCTTTATTCCCTTAGCTATCGAATGACAAGTGTAAGAGCGAACATGTCGTCACGTGACTTAGCGTCGCCTCCTACTTAAGGATCCGAGGCGTCCGCGCTACGTGGGCTCTCACAACAAACAGAGAGGTGTTTACGCTTCCCGGAAACACTCTCTCTCTCACTCTCTTCGAGCGAACAAACGAAGCCTCCCCCACTTTAATATGTAAATCTGTGAACCGGGGAGGCGGAGTGACAACTGCTGATCATACAGAAATATATTCACCTTCAGAAATAATAATTTGAAGAGGACTCTTGGTTAAAATACATACAAACATTTATTTCAGCATCAATTAGAATTTTGATGGCGGCGGATTACTTGCTCTCGCCGTTAGGCTTCACTATGACTGACCTGGCAAGGATCGTGGAATGCGCAAGCTAAGATGGTCGAATTCTGCAGAAATCTCACTCTGCGTTGAAGTCCTAACTTAGAGTCTCCTTGACACTAGGTAGACCTATATCTAGTCAACGCTTAAGGAATAGTCTTCTAGCTATCCTTCTCTAACTGATGTTTCAGTAGACTGTACTAAGTCCGTAACTCAGTAGTATAACCTCAACTACTCTACCGGAATCCCTGACCAGGGCTGATTCCATTGTAGCGGCTACCTAACTCTTCCAGGATAGGTGCTCGCTCGCTTCCTGTGGACTTCGAGAGTCCACCGCACGATCAAGGCAAACGCGTCGCGCTTCCTTTCTATCGGAGAACTATCCCCTCTGCTTTCCGAAAACAGACTGACGAACAGATCCTCTCAGAGTGACCTGCTCGCCTCCCCCTTCACGCTGCACCTGTTTCAAAGGCGATGGTGCTGACCTTGACCTCCACTGACCGGTTCATGATGCTCTCCTCTCTGGTCACGTGGGTCACCTCTGGCGCCCTTCACCTGCCCCACCCCTAGGCATTTTCTGGATATCTGGCTACTGGACCTTTAATTCTACCTTGCGCATTCTTACTTATCCTCAGGCCATACATTAGTGAGTGCCTCCTTCCAAGAAAGCAATCTTACCACCATAGTACATCCGTAGCAATACAATACACATTGTTATAATGATACAAAAGAGTATGTCTGCATTTCAGACTTGTAGGCACCAGGTCAAAATGAACAATGTATCTGTGAAAGTCACAGTGCCCTTGACGATACTCTCAGTTCGTAAAAAGGCCTCGCCCTTTTTAAGGCGTGAGAACCTGAAGTCTTTTGTTATACATCTCGACTTCACACAAAAAAAAGATTAAACATATTTGCGAACTTTCTGCTGCAATTTTGGGAACTTGTCATCAAAAAAAACACATAATGTTTATCATTGAAATGAATTAACATCGTTAATGTGTCCGTTCTTACAACAAGGTTGGTTTGGTTAGTGTTGATATTATAGAAATTATTAGACCGAACTCGATGCCCATTTTTCAGTAACGCTCAACTTTTCGTCCTGGCCACCTAGTACTTGGCCTGATTTTAAAGACATATTCACGTCAAAAAAAACACTGCCACATACTTCCTATTGTTCCTACGCTGTGGTGAATTTAAGAGATCCAACGCGTGCACAACACGCAGCCTCTTAATAACATCATCGATGCACAGAGGCCCAAAAGAAACCTGTTTAAACATTGCGTCTGCATCATGATGGTACCCCTACGATGTCCACGATTACTCGTCTGGCAGGCGAATTTCCGATGAGTAATCCCTCGATGTAGCATCTGGAACGAGACACCGCGAGAAACTACATCAGAGACGCGCTCGTGCATGAGGATTATACGATATTCACGTCTTGGACTGGGAATACCAGTTTGAACAACAGTGCTTGGTCACGGCTTGGCGGCACGCGATGGCAATTACATCACAAGCATTTGCATCACGGTGGTGATTAATCATAGTTTCGTCAGTAGAAACACCGTAACATCGATGTTAAATTCACACCGTTTTTTAGCGATGTATCAATACATTGCTGAGTTCTAGTGGAGGGAAAAGTTGGACAAAATAGTTGCTCACTTGGGGGGAAATCTACTCGTCATCATTGGCTACTATACTTAAAAATTTACTAGCCACTACGAAATATCTGGTCGCTATTTGGCGACTGGGGACTGACATTCGCGAGGCCTGATTTTAACTAAACTTCTGTTTACTCTGCAAAACTTTTTTTATGTGCATGGAAATTTTTTCCAAAACATTTTCAAATGTTACCTTACAATTGAATGTTATTCTAAGAATTGTGATTACAATTTACAGAAATGTATTTACATAACCATACATTACATTCATATGAGAAATTTATGTACATACAAAAAGCAAAATGTCTAAATTAGGTATACTTGATTACTTGTATTTGCTTAATTTAAACACGTTATCATGAAGCCAACAGATTTTAAAAACAAATATCATACCTAAGCTCCTCATCACTGGTGATTTCTTCCTGTAGTCCATTACGTGTTGGAATCTTTTTTGAAGGTACATTTGGTTTCTGTTCCTGAAAGAATGAAAACAGTATGCAAATCATACATATGACTGATGAAGTAAAAAAAAAAAAAGTATAACCCAGGGAAATTCAAAATGCATGACAAAGAAGTGTGAACATAGCATAGCATGAGCAAGATGGAATAATTCACTTTAATTTATTTACGTAAATATTATACTGGAGCACATCACTGTATTGTAAAATTGCCAAATTCAAAACAAAATACAATGGTTTTTGAAGAAATTGCTTAAAATATGGATTTTTTTTTTTTTTTTTCCTGTTTTGTTTTGTTGTACTTGCTGGCACATCAGTTTTCTGCAGCTGTACAATATCCATTGCTAAATTTTTCTTTCTGCTGATATCTTTCCATTCCCATTTCTTCATTGTTGCTTTTCTTTTCTTTTTTATGCCCTCAGAATTCGGTATAAAGGTGGAATCAACTGCTTTTCCCATTTAGCAGAAGAAATGAACTGCAAACTTACCATATGCTTTAAGTTTGAATACTTCATAGTTTTTAGTTTTTACAACCAAATAGGTTTAGACATTAATTCTTCCTGACTTTACGGCTATTATTCATACCTGCCATCTACTGCGAAATGTCTGTAGTTTATAGGGATTTAGTTATCTGACTACGGAACTACAGACCTCAATGTCAAAACTACGGATTCTACGAATTTTCATTTTGTTTACTTTTTTTTTTTTTAAACTTTCCTATTGTTTTGTGATATACATGAGATTCTTAAGCGGAGCCGTAGAAATGTTTTTTGTCATCATTAAGAACATTTTCAGCATCGATGCAAAACTTAAAGAGAATTTGCAATGGCGGGGAGGGGGGGTGTCTGTCTGGAGACAGTATTTTGTGTATCAAAACTTCCGAAAACGGTAGTTAAATAGAGTAAAAAAATTGTAGTAATCGTAATTTTTTTCTATCGTGTTGCCTTTGTGTCCAGTTTTCTTGTTAAATATTATTTTATTGCATAAATGTTTGTATTTCAGCTTGAAACTGTAGGCAACAATGTGTGAAAACGGAGGTTAGACGCCACAAAACTATCCCCGTAATCTTCAGGCATCAGATTATTCCACGATTTGAGGAATTTCGCCTTTTTCTTTATTATTTTGGTCATTCGTGAAATTAATGCACAAGTGAACAAAAATTGGGTGGGTGACAGGGGAATGTTCGTCGAAGGACGGAATTCCATCTTTACGAAACTTTCGTAAACAGAAGGTCGACAGAGTTCAGATTTTTTCCTCAGTTCTTTTTTCTTGCGATGTTGCCTCCACCAGCATTATTGTTAGATGTGGAAATAGCGGGAAAATTTCCAAACAAAACCAGAAGTCGGACGATGCAAAGAAGATTTTTCCTGTAATCACCCCCCCCCCCGCGCAATTTTCCCACTTTCCTGTGTTGTTATTTTAAATATCCCCTCTCACCATAAGTTTTTGCATTTTAAGCTTGATTACAGAGGGAAAAATTCCCGAAAATAAAAGTGACAAAGTTGGAAAATTCGTAAAAATTCATGCATGGTGTTCAAAAGTATTAATATTCTTACTGTCTTACAGTTGCAGCATTTGTCGAAAATAATTAACGCTTTGATATCATGCACTCATGGTCCTCAGGACTTAGAATATTCTTAGCATCGGACTGATTTTTTCTGGTGGAAGTTTCGAAATTTAATCTCACCATGTTACCTATTGTGCCCTCGCCAGGGGAATCAACTTTGTGTTTCGCCAGGGTTCATACCAGGGTTGGGTTTCTTCCCAGACAGTGGAAGAAACTGGAAAAAACCTGTGAAGAAACAGTAACAATTTCTTTTGTATTAACCAATTTAAATTTTAAACCAGATAATAAATTAGCACTAATTATGTAAATGTAATTTGGTATTTTGGGTCTTTATTCAGGAAATTTTTGTTACAAACTATGGGTTCTGGCCATTCTGGGGAAACTTGCCATACATTTTGGGGAATTTTCAACTTGATCACCTTGCAAGTGGCAACACCGTCAGCAAGTTTGGATTTTGTAATCTAGTGTTTGTTTAAAAGGGAACCACCAAGGGGAAGGAGGTTTTCTTTGTTTCATCTCATTAGTTGCATGATTTAGACAGTTGCGAGTAGACAGTATAATCTTGTATTTCATTTCAATAGTTTGAAAAAATAATTCTGCCTAGTGATAAAAAATATGAATAAAGGAGGTAGAAGGAAAGACCCAGTCTGGTCAATGTTTCAAGAAATAGAGATAGATGGGAAAGTAAAGGCTAAATGCAAATTATGTGGTTATTTGCAAAGTACAAAAGCATGCAGAATGTGGGATCATATAAAAGCATGTAAGCAAAAAAGCAAAAGCAGTGAATGCAGAAGCCCATTATTTGATGATGCAATCCTGACAGCTAATGTTCAAGTGGATTCAGCAGAAACTGTCTTCCAGCCAGCACCAGACAGTATGCCAAAAAGAATAAGAGCACAACTTAACATTAATGAATATATTTATATGACAAACACTTCTGAAAAAGATGAATTGGATAAGTTGGTAGCTAAGTTTTTCTATGGTTGTAACCTACCATTTGCTGCTGTAGAGAATGAGCATTTTAAAAATCTTATATCAAAGCTTAGGCCTGGATACAATCCACCAATCAGAAAAGCTCTTGCAGGTAATATTTTAGATGGAGTTCATGCAAAAATTCAAAAAGATTTGGCCTTGCCAAACTGAAGGGAAGAACATCAACATTATTAGTAGGTAGCTAAAACTAGCTATAGTAATGTCCACAATGAACCAATTATATTAGAAGATTCAAATTTGTGAAGAAATAGTCAAAAGTAATCGAGGTAGTTGCCTTAGATGCACGATCTTGATAAGAAGAATCACATCACAATACAAATTAAATTCATGGGCTGAATTTAAAGATTGTATTGTATATACATGTATAAGAACTTTCAGTTTCCTAGAACCCATCATCAGATACATAAACAGAAGAAGGAATACGTTTAAATAGAAAGCCACGTGACATTGTATCACATATTAATATCTGATGTCTATATCATGTCACGTAACTTTATATTTAAACGTGTTCCTTCTTCTGTTAACGTATCTGATGATGGGTTCTAGAGAAACCTGAAAGTTCTTATACATGTAATCAATAAAATCTTTAAATTCAGCCCATGAATTTGAATTTGTATTGTGATGTGATTCTTCTTATCAAGTTTGTGAATCTAAAGCAACTACTTCGATTACTTTTGAACCAATTATAGTTGCCTGCTTGCATGCAGAAGGTAAAACATATTTCATGGAAGCTATTCACACAGGTTCTGAACCCAAGACTGCTATGAAAGTAAAAGAATTATGCAAACTGTAAAGGAGAAATACAATTGCTCTGTGAAAACAGTTGTTTCAGACAATGAAAAGAAAATAGAGAAAATGTGACAACAGCTTGAGAACTGTCAAGATTTGGATCTGACAACATATGGATGCTCAGCACATTATCTGAACTTACTTGGACAAAATATCACACCTAATAGTATTATCCCTTATGTTGTAAAAGTGCAAAAATACTTCCAAAATTACCACTGCCCAGGTGCATGGTTAAGGGAATGTGCTGATACTGTGAAACCAAAACTACCATGTGACACCAGGTGCAACAGCCAATTGACTTGCATGGAAACTTTCCTGTTGCATACTTAACTATTGCAAATGAACATTCAGAAATCAGAAGAGATGGATAGTACAGTTGTTAACAATATTAGAAACTTTAATCTATACAGCCAAGCAAGGGATCTTGTAAAGCAATCAAAATCTATGGCCAGTGCATTCGACTGTTTACAAAGTGACAAAGCAAGCATAGCCGATGCATGCCATATATGGCTTGGCTTGATAGAAGCAAAGGAACTGAGCACATACATGCAAACAGTTCGTGCTAGCTTTGATAAAGCCATCTTGCCACAACACATGTTTGCATATCTTATGCATCCAAGGTACAAAGGACAAAGACTAAGCTATGAACAAAGGAAATTGCAAGAAAACGGATAGCATCACAAAACAGTGCTCTACTGGCCATTGTAATTGCATACGAAACTGAGAGTGACCCATTCCCACAAACTTATTTCACAGTCTGTTACAAATAGTTTAAATCCTGTGACCTGGTGGAAAAGAGTAAGCAAAGTAAGTGCTATCCCAAAACAACTAGTTGACTGTGTAACAACATTCTTGGATTCCCCTCCAAGCTCTGCAGGAATTGAAAGAATTTTTTTCTTCGTTTTCATTTATTCAGTCCAAGTTGAGAAACATTACGACACGAAACTGCAAACAAACTTCTATTTTGTTATACAATGTTGTACTGCAACAATGAATAAGTAAGCTAATTTGTTTTCAATGAAATGTTATCACCAAAAGCCATGAAAAGAAATAAAATAATAGATTAAAATCATATTGAAATCATTTAATTTCAATATCTTAGTACAATCAAATGGATAATTACATCCCAAAGTAAAAATATTTAATTAGAAAATATCTTAACATTTTATTTTTGCAATGTTGTACTATTTACTCTGTGAGTGTAATATATTTCTCACTAGCGGAGATACCCAGCATTGCCCGGTATAGACATAAAGTTTGTTTTCAAGTAACAATGTAAATTGTACGATAAAAAAAATCCTACGACGATGAACAACGCTCAAATCGGGCCTCACGCTGCTGCTACAAGGTCTCTGCCGTCCTAGATACGCTGATCAAAGACTTATGGATCCTGCTGATCCATAAGTCTTTGATCACGTTGTTCAGTTGTCTCACTCTCTTGAAGTAATTTTACTTTCTTTGCTTTTGGCTGAGCTTGTCCGACGGATTTGCGTTTTTTTGGAGGCATTTCACCACACTTGATGAAAATTTTATTATAAAAATCACAATTTATAATGGCCATTCTGAGCCCTAAAAACACGAAATAGCAAACATGCACAATAATGCATTCCTGCACTCTGCATTCAGCTTTGTAGAGTGTATATATGCAACCTGATCACACTCAACGTGAAAGAAAGTAGTTCACGATAATATACAGAATTGTTTTTACTAATCTCGAAAACTAAACCGATTCGGATAATTCTTTCACCGTTGGGAAGCTTTCCAGAAGACATATGCTATTTCGTTTATTTATTATTATTTTTTTAATTTTTCCTGGCTATACTACCAAATAACATCACTTTCAAGTAGTTTCCCATGTATCGTTCCGCTTTGTTTACATACAACCTGATCACACCCAACGTGAAAAAAGTAGTTCACAATAATATACGGAATCTTTTTACTAATCTCGAACACTAAACCCATTTGGATAATTCTTTCACCGTTGGGAAGCTTACTTCTTTCCGGTGGACAGAGGCTATTTCTTTTATCTATACTAATACCAATAGTCTAATCTTGTATTTAAATTTTATGTATGAAGAAGACCATCTGTTTTAACTTCAACTTAACCTTGATGCTATTTGAGGACCACGCCTATTGGTGGGAATCTGCAGCTCCACCCATATTTGAGACTGCTGCATCAATTGTTGGGAGTCTAATGAAACCTAATCCTTACAAAGGAAATGCCATGGTAACATAAACAAAAAAATACTTATGACAATATGTTCTGTCGGTGTGTTATGTTTTCAAAAGTCGGACTCTTCCCCTTATGCCTGAACCGTGGAAGCTTGCGAGGAGGGAGGCGTCACTGACGACCGTTGCTCTGACACACTGAGTAGTACCGCAGCAGCCGACTTGCACCCAGTCTACAGAGGGATTCGTACAAACACATTTGACCGCTTTAGGGATGGAATTTCTAAAAATTGTGCCGCCTGTATTTTAATCTGGATGATGAAGAGAAAGTATGCCAATTTTGGTGCAAATTCATCAAACCGTTTAGGAACGTATGCGGAACAAACATACAAACTTTCACTTTTATATAGAGAGAGATTAGAGAGTTGCAATTTTTTTTATGAATAATGAGTTTCTTCCATTTCTTCCAAAAATGTGGAAGAAACCTATTTCAGTGTTAGAATTAGAAATAAATCTTCTACTGGACCAGCGGACCACTAGAATTTGCAAACCCTGGTCCACCAAAATGTCCACTGGTCCGTAAAAAAATAATAAAAAAAATTGTTTATGACATTTACAATATATGTAGAAAATAATGTATCATTTCAATGAAATTATCTCCAATATTTGTTTTTAAACCTATCAGTTTGCAGCCTAAAAAAAACATACGGCAAGGTAAAAGAAACAGAAATTCATTTTTTAACTTGTGACAAATTAGAAAAAAAAAAAAAAAAAAAACTTACTGGCCATTTGCGCCAGCAAAATCAATAGTTCAGTGGTCCAACAGAAGTTTTACTGGCCAAATGGCCAGCGAACCACTGGGTAATTCGAACACTGCCTATTTCTTCTGGACGTTTTTTTCCGCTTTGGAAGAAACTTGCAAATCCTGGTTCATAACCTTTTCTGTGGAAAAAAGTAAGGACCTACACTCCAATTCAATTGATATTTTGTATTGACCACTGGAATATCACCAGGTGTGTGTGTAAGTTTAATATATATATTATTGTTTACTGCTTAGTGGTCTTTTTTTAGAACCAAAGCTGTTGCTTTTTTAGCTTTCATCAACACTTCAGTCATAAAGTTATGCTGGTGACAACTCAGATTATGGGCAGTCATTCTTGATTTTTCCACAAGTAGGGATTGCAACGTGTGCACGGACAAATTAGAACAAAAATCGTTCTGATTCTTGCAAACGGTGCTGAACACCTGTTCGAAAGCAGCATTGCTGTGTGGTATCAGGAGTATTCTGTGCATTAGTAATGGTAAGACTTTGTACTTTAAGACACCATTGGGATCTTTTAAATCTTTAATAACTACACTTGATCAGTTTGCTCAGTTTACAATGCCACTATTTAACTTATCTACTTGGAAACATGCAAATTCTTTTCTTCATCAGAGAAATCACCAAAGAGGTCAACAAAATAGTTAACAGAACAAAATTTACTGCTTGTTCTAAGCCTTACATCAGCATGCAGCAGAATCTGATCATTCAACTGAATTTTCTTAAGCACGTACTCACAGCATTTCCGATAATATAATCTCACAGACCGATAAAAAAAATTACTTCATTTTCAGACAAATTGCTGTTATTCAGGTACTGCCAAGTTTTACTTTGAATCACAAGTTCCTCATCTGACTTGATGTTTCCTATCATAAATTGGTATGGTCAATACATTCTCAGCCTGTACAACAGCAGATGGTTTAATGAATCGTGCAAGTTCACTAAGAAGAGAAATTATTTCACGATGTAGTCGATGAACAATTGGGGATTCATTTTGCAGTAGGATATTTGTCTTGCAGAAAAGTGGCAAAGCTTACTGTAGAAAAAGGAGGTACAACTTTGTCTCAGGAGACCCAATTCTCTCCTGAATAGAAAAATATTTCTCACAACCTTGCCTAGTCATATTTTTCTATCCAAAATATTTTTCCAAGGACTCCCACTGCTCAAGAAAAAGATTAATAACTTGATCCAACAAAAGCCATCTGGTACACACATATTTAATAATCTAGTGATTTTCAAGATTACAAACCTTTTGGCACAGTTTAAATGCTTCAATACACTTGGTGCTTTTATGCAAAAAATAGTATATGTCAACCACAAAATCTTCAACATCAGTTTTCAGCTCCGTAACTCCCATTTTGGCAACTAAATGCAATAGATGGCAGGTGCAAACACGAATTATCATATTTGGATTTTTTCCGAGAAACTTTGTGACACCTTTATATTTTCCTACCATAGAAGATGCATTATCTGATTGCAATACAATTGTGACATGATATTGATTTTTTCCCCAGTTCAGTATCCAGTAACTTAAACATATTTTCCCCTGTAGCATCACTTCCAACTTTGGTAAGCTTAATAATCAGGGAATAATTTTCCCCACGGTTGTATCTATTTATGAAACAACAGGAAATATTTTTTTTTTTTTTTTTTTTGGTTGGAGGTTTAACGACCACCGTGAGCAACTCAATGGGCTATAAGCAGTCGCCTGTCCCTAATTTAGGGTCACTGGGTCACTGGTTCCAGGGAAGGGAGAGAGCCAGTGCCATAAGACAAACACAACATCCATGCCTGACCGGGATTCGAACTCGGACCCCTTACGGACGAATGATCAGAGCCCAGCGCCTTAGACCACTGCGCCACCGGGGAGGGAAATATTTTCTCTGCACAGTTAGTGTTGCTAAACTAAATTTTGGAAGTTTTCAAATTTTCTGTCATTTCACGGGCCATACTGTTAATAATAGCTGTTGTTTTCGTATGCGCACATCCATATTTTTTGGTGATGTCCGAATTCAGTAACATCTTAATAAACAAAGGCCTGGCATGGTCTGCCACAGAGATGAGAAAATTATGCTCCATAATAAAAGCTGCGAACAATGTTTCCGCACATATTACACAGACATCTTCCGACATCGAAACAAACGAAGATGTAAGGGTTCAATTAGATGAATTTACTTTTGCATTGTCTAAATGTCGGCAGCATGCGATATGGCGTTTGCAGTCGCTTAAACCACCATGTGCGATAGTGGAATGTCACAAACGGAACAGTAAGCGTGAATTTCGAATTTTTTGGAATGCTTTAAAACAGGCCATTGTTTTTCATAAGCATCTGAAAAGTGTTGGCTATGCAGTCATTTCGACATATTTTACAATAAGATTAAAGAAATTTACCTTGTTCAAATAAATAAAGTGAAAACCTGCTAACAACTATGTCCAGTTACGCTCAAAGCTCCAACACTCCACAGCCGAAAGCAGAAACTTCCCACCATACACTGCGTTCTTACGCAGCCAAGGACCGACGCTCCGCTATGACATCATTCACATTCATATTTTCTCCTACCATGCATGAAGCCATTTCAGAGTAATCCCTCCCTCCATCATTCAACTCTCCCTCCCAAGACCTGTTCAGCTCTCTGTTGCCCGCCAATGCCACTGGCCATAAATAACAAGCTCGAATGCACTCGAAAATGCAGTGAAACAGATTGGCCTTCATAACACGTCAAACACCAAGAAGAGTGAAACATCCCATTCTTCCGTAGTTACAAACACACATACTGAAAGATGGCATTTAAAGAAAGAGAAAAAAAAAAAGGGGGGAAAAGCATACTTTAATACACTTGGAAGAATTTTCAATTTAAGCTTTTAAAAAATGCTGAAATACACTACTTGCCACCCAAAATGCAACACCAAGAAGGAAGCATCCAATTGGCCTGAAATTCGCAGCATGCATCTCCCGCAAGAGGACATGCAAACGATTAGCATTGCAGGATATATGCAAATCATGTGTGCCCGGCACGCCACCGAGCACTATAAGAAGGGTGCACAGAAGGCGGGATGTAAGTAGTGAAAATGTGTTGTGCTGCCGGACATGTGCGTGGGAAGCTTCCTGATGCCTCGTCGCAGAATATGGCAGTCATTCCAGCACGTTTCAGAGTTCGACAGAGGACGAATAGTGGCTTATCGCGACAGCGGTTTATCGTACCAAGACATCGGCGCACGTGTGGGACGACATCCAGCCACAGTGAGGCGAGTATGGATTCGGTGGGTGCAGGAGGGACGGACGGACCGACGTGAGCGATTGCTGCAGCCGCATCACGCCACCGAACGAGAGGACCTGCATGTTGTGCGGCGGGCATTGACGGCTCGCACCGCTACATCACAAACGTTAACGCAGGAATTAGGGTGTGTTGCGCAACAACCAGTGTCAGCACCAGGGCAAGATTTCATCTTTTTTGCTCACTAGCAAATTTTGCTAGTGACCAAATAGTTTGCTAGCAAAACATTTGCATCACTAGCAAGTAAAACTAAATCACATCGTAACTTATTTTCTAATAAAGTTACACAGAAATTTAAATATGTGTATAAATATTTTGATTTACCTTTTTGAATAATGAATAGAATCATAGATAAGTTTAGTGACTATCTTTATTATTAATTTCTAACAAATTCTCATACCACATGAATAGATTTCACTGACATTCTAATTCAGGTTTCTTCCCATATGGTTTACACTCAGGGTGTCTGACTTTGTCATCATACCACTTTATAACTGCTGACCATGGATTAAAAATCTCTTCTTGTGGCCCTTCTATTTCAATTGTCATTAGAGCATTTAAAGTTTCAACAGACAAATTGTTCCTCCAATCCCCTTGTATTCTTTTTAAAAAACTGAATCCCACCTCACAACATGCAGTACTAAGTGGAAGTATCGCACAAATTTCTGCTAAACTTCTACACACTTCATATCTGCCAACTACCACACAATGCCGTTTCTACGGAATTAGTTGTCTGACTACGGAACACTATCAAAACTACAGATTCTACAAATTTTCATTTTGCTATTATTTTTATGATATACACGAGATTCTTACATGGATTCGCGGAATCCCAGGTTTTTTTGGGGGGTTTTTGTCATCAGAACATTCTGAAGATCGATATTTGGGAGAAGGGGGGGGGTCGTTTTCCATCTGGAGACGAAATTTCGTGCTTCAAAACTTTCGAACACAGTAATGAAACAGAGTAAGAAAATTTTGCCGTAATCGCAAATTTTTCTCCCAATGTTGTCTTTGTGTCCGCGTTTTTAGTTAAATATCATTTCATTGCATAAATATTTGCATTTTAGCTTGAAACTGTGGAGAACAATTTGCAAAAACGGAAGTTGGCTGCTGCAAAAATTTTCTGTAATCTTCAGGCATGAGATTCTTCCGCGAATTCAAGGAATTCCGGCTTTTTTCGTTATTACTGGAATTCCGTCTTTACGAAACTAGAAAACGATAGGTCGACGGAATTCGGATTTTTTCCGTAATCATAATTTGTTTTTTTCTCACGATGTTGCCTCTGTCAAGTATTATTGCTCATTAACATATTACTGGATAAATATTTGTATTTCAGCTTGAAAATACAAGGAAAATTTCCAAAACCAGAAGTCAGACGAAGCAAAAGTTTCTTCCGTAATCGTTTACCCCCTCCACGAACACGTTTCGCAAAAAAGCGTCTATCTATGCCATGCAATAAGGCAAGTTACTATGGATAAGACTTTTGCCAGTGTTGGCAGGCTATTTTCCAGTAACATTTTGGTTTGCTTCTTTCGGTTTTGTCTACCATCCGAATAAGTGGAATTATTCTTGCTTATTCATCACTGATCATTAGAGCGCAGTATTTGATGTATGCACGACTATCAAGACTTGTGGAAGTAGGCGATCGCTTGGCTTAGGGTATGACAGGAGTTGAGGACAAAGTTCGTGGGGCAAAAGAAGGGAGGGTGGCAGGAGCAGGTGGTCAAACAACCGATCCATCCCAGAGCTCTGGGTTGCCACGGCAACCATTGGCGACGTCACGTTCAGTTTCTGTAATAGACCAATGAGGGCACGATGGAGAGGAGTTTCAATGCGCTTCTACAACAGTTTGGAAGGGATGAAAGATATGGGGAGGATGGGTAATTAAGTGTCGAAAGGAAATTGGCGAAAGAGAATCGCTGATCGTCACTGTTTTAACAAGTGATAATAGAAACTTATGTAAACTTCGCGGATTAATAATGATTTTTGGTTACTTTAAATAAAGAAATTACCTTACTAGCAATATTTGCTACTGCGATTTTTTTTCACTAGCAAATTTGATTTTTCACTAGCTATTTGCTAGTTGCTAATCGGTGAAATCGCGCCCTGGTCAGCACATACCATTCGACGTCGTCTGCAGGAGCGGGGACTTGTCGCAAGGCGGCCAGTGCTTCGATTACCATTGATGTTACACCGCAGGCGAGTGCGGCGGCAGTGGGCCATTGAACGCTGCACCTGGACTACGAATGACACGACATTGTCTTCTCCGACGAATCCCGCATCTGCCTGAAACACCACGATGGTCGAATCCGCGGCGAGAGACTGTATGACGCCTGCATTATGCATCGCCATACTGGTCCGTCGCCTGGCGTTATGGTTTGGGGCGCAATTGGATATGACACCCGCACCCTTCTGGTACGCATCGCCGGTACACTCAAGAACCACCCCTACATCTCCGACGTTTTGGAGCCTGTAGTCCTCCCTTACCTGCAGGACCTGCCAGCAGCCACGTTGCAACAGGACAATGCGCGCCAGCACATGGCACACATCGTGCAACAATTCTTCACGGCCCACCAGGTGTCACTGCTGCCATGGCCCACCTGTTCTCCCGATATGTTGTCCATCGAACACGTCTGGTCACTGATCGGCAACCGAGTGGCCCGGCAAGCACCACCAGCGGCTACTCCTGATGAACTGTGGCAACGTATCGAAGCAGCCTGGATCGACATACCCCAAGCACACATCCAAAGCCTCTTTCGTTCGATGCCGCTGCCGTTATTGCCAGCCATGGGGGCCACACGAACTATTGATGTCTGCGCGTTCCGCAAGTCGCACGGGCCTGTAAGCTCAATCGTTTCATCTTTGTATCTGTTGTTATGTATCCAGTAAATCTGGCTTTGTTATCTCGTGTTCTTCTTGCTGTTGAATTTTGGGTGGCCAGCAGTGTATGAATTCACATTTCACACCACTGCAAACTTTGTGTACTTTTGAGAGTTTCTGACATTGTTCTTGGCAAAATTGCTACAAACAGAAAAATATGCTTCAAATTTCACAAAAATAGGCAAAATTTCATAAAAGTAGACAGAATTTCACAAAATTGGGTATCATCTTTAAAAACCTGGATCAACCCCTAGTGGTCTTTCATGACAATAATGAGCCAAACTTGCTGATGTGACTGTATGACTATCTTACATGACAATGAGACATCCTTACTCACTGCTGACCAAGCCATACTTATAACATAAAAATGGCTGGTTTCCGGTCTGTGAAGTTGCACGATTTGATTTGCCTAGACGCAGTACACATGTACATATGACACCTAAATGCCAATCATTTCTGCTATACTGCCTGATTGGTATATCTGTAAAAATAAATGTAGTAGCTCGACCCCTTGCAGGTGTTCTGTTTTTTATGAACATGCATGTATGTGGTGAGAATGCTACCGTCAATACTGAAACAAATGAATGGGGTAAGAAATCTCTTGTTCGCCTTTAATCAAAACATTTTCAAGGGTAATCAAACTGGACTTTTGCTATTGAACAAAACACTCACATTTAAAGGTGATAAAAAGTCAAAGCAACAGATTTGCCACTCTCCTAACAGCAAACGTGAACCTGAAAGCTGTAGTGATGAAAAAGAGGAATCTATTGTTCTTGAACCAGAGGTTTTATTGAAGACTGCTGACCAAAGAGTAGAACTTGTTCCTTGCTTTTCTGAAGTCCAATCTAATTTGGAAGGTGAATTAACAGCTACCATGTGACTTCTTTTAAAACATGCTTCGTGATTGAAGCAATGCATTTTGATAATAAAATCTTAAAGCAGTGCATGTTGATTCACTATTATAATCTTTATATATACATTGATGATACATTACATTATGCCCACCCTGAGCCTAGAAAAATGAGCACACCAGGGGTTTGAATCAGGGTTTAAGCTGGCTCAAAAAATGCTGTAGCAAAAATGCTAAAATGGGGAAAAAAGTTGTAGCAAAATGCTAAACAAAATTAGCAGCTTTTGTCACTCAAAAAATTGTAATATCAAATTAATTGTTCGCTCCAACAATGCCTTGTACAGCAATGGAAAACTAATTAGCTTGGAAGATACTAACATATTTAAAAGATAACTGTATTGGGCAGTGTTAGTTGACATACAGCTTCCTGACAGGATAAGGATTTTTTTTTTTTCTAAAATCATTATTAAATAAGCATAAAATCCAAATCTGAAATTTGATTTTGTGAGTTACGATTGTCTTTGCATGAATGATTTGATTAATGACCAGTATGAATTGAATAAGTAAAATGCCAATACTGTTACTATTAATAAAAATTTAATTTGTGTCAAGAGATGTACTGAAAACCTGGCTTACGACATTATAAGCTGCTTTCGCGATTGAACTTACTGTGTACTCCATCTACCTGTATTTTAGGTTAAAATTTATTAAAAAAAGACTATTATATATATATAAAGGTATATAAGTGTAAATAAATAAAAAAAAACAGTCTTTGAGCATCAATAACCCTTCTCAATCCAAGTATTTCTAAAACCAGTTAAATTTAAATTTTTATTAATAGTAACAGCATATTCCTCAAACCAACTATTATTTTAATTACAATATAATAAATTATTACCATTTCAGCCTTCTAAATATTTATTTTTTAATATCAAACAAAGACAAAGTACACATGGTTCATACCGCGAGCGAATCTGCAAAAAATATATATATATGTGCTATGAAAATAATATTAGTCCTACAATTATTGTAGTGTGAGTATATGTGTATTTCACACATTAATTTACAGGTACTTGCAAATGTTAAAAAAAAAAAAAAGCTTGTGGTGGAAACATTCCTCTGCGTTCGCACTTCCTCACTTCTTATAGAAGAGGGGGTGGGCAAAGTACGGAGGGTAACGGCTACTTCACCGGATGTGTGATTTTAAATGTGCTTCCTCATTGTTTTGCTCTGGGACCTCGCTCCCCCGCCCCTACTTTCATGGAATCCATGCTATTTTTGCAGAAGACAGAACTGTCTGTTTTGAATCGTTAACATAGCAGTGTTAAATGTTTTTCGAATAGGGAATTTCATAATTGCTAACACTCAAGATTAATTACAATACATAAAAATAAATATTTTTTAAAAAATAGCGTTAACTTTTTCAGTACTGCCGGAAAAGAGAACGAAAAAAAAATGACCTCCTACCCCTTGCGATTGTTAATTATACTCGACAACCGTTTCTGGTACGTCCTCCCCTCGTAATCCATCCTCTTCTAGCTTGTAAAATATGTAATAACAAACCTCGTGGTGAAACTTTACTTGCCTGACAGACTGTTGAGTGTGTTTACATTTTCTGGGGATCGAGGCCGCCGGGATTCTTTGTTTATTTTTATTTTCTTATTTCGGTCTTGTGTGTTTCCGCTTCCTTAGCAGTTGTTTACAAGCAACTATTTCCTGAGGTTTATTCTCCAGCTGGGAAGCCGTGGTTTCGGCAACAACTGAAATTAAAAACTTTTTTTTTCTTCTGTAGTTACGCATACGCGTTGTCTCTGTCATGCACGATGGAAAGTTGACACATATTACTGTTTTGATGTTTTGATCAACCTAAATTGATTGATGTTTTAATCGCCCTAAATGTTTGATGCTTCAATCGAACTCCTTCCGCGTAGGAAATTTTTTTATTAGTTAGCAGCCATGCGCAAAAACAAATATATGAAAATAATTGGAAATTGGGAATTTTCACTTAATTTATCACTTGCTAGGACATAGCTTTTTTCTTGCTGCAATGCACAGTTCGCAGTTTAAATATGGTATTTTATCCCTCCAGTTAACCTGCACCCATTTGTAAAGGGAGCACCATTTTCGCACAAGTTGCTCGGAAGGTATATTAGATTCAGTAGCAGTCTTACTTTTTTTTTTTTAAACTCACATTCTTTTTCAGTTGTTTTATCGACACTGTCTTCGCAATCTTTGAGTTTCTTAATAATGAATTTATCCATTGTAATGTGGCACGTTGTATGATGGACAGCACCTTGAGTGGTGAGAGCAACCCCTAGCTTGCACTTATCTTTCCTAATATGTGTTCCTTCTCTATAGAAGTTTGAAAGGTCACTCCGGTCACGAATGCAGAGATTGTTTATGGCCTTGGGGGTGGGAATGAAGCCGTAGACATTGCAGTCAGGGCATCGCAGTTGACTTGAATGGGGGAAGGGTTCTAATCCCTCTAGCCTCTATCTTACCCTGCCAGCCTACCCCACCCTTTATGGAGCGCTCTAGAGTGTATGTAGGGGGTGGGGAGTGATTCAAAAGGTGCTGTAGGGACACAGTAGGAACCTATTATACCTTAAGGATTAAGAAAATAACATTAGCGGAGTACAAATCGCTGCCAAAATTTTGGAAACTTTAGTTTCCACAAAAATAGAATAGCCGGAGTAGAATCCGCTGATGGGTTAATATTTAAACGGCGGGCGCAATTTTGCGACAGGCACTCATTTTTTTCTCGCATTTTAGATTAACTCATCGCATTTTGCAAAAATAGCTACCGCAGCTTAAACACTGGTTTGAATGGTAGCGCGGGTGAAGTTTGCAGAGCAGTATATATACAACCAGAGGACCAGCATTTAACTACAGATTTATCGGAGTTTGTAATGGCACGGTGCCTTGGAACTAAGATGTCGGAAATGGTGCGGGTTGTAGGTTTTTCACAAGCCGCTGTAATGAGTATGTATCAAAAGTGGTGCACATTTGGCCAAACAGTGCACCGTCATCCAGCCGTGTATCATCAGCAGCTCATTGATGCCAGAGGGGAGCAGAGATTGTTGCTCATTGTTCACAGCGACTGAAGGGCCACAGTGAGATAAATCACCCGCAGCTACAACAGCGGTGATCAGGGCAATGAGTCACAGCACACAGTTCATCGCAGCCTTCTGCGCATGGGCCTGCATAGTCGAAGAACCAGCTGGGTCCCCATACTAACTACACGTTATCACCAACAGCACATGAAATGGGCCCAAGATAACTGAGATTGAACCATGGATGATTGGAAGAAATTGGCCAGGTCTGACGAATCAAGATTCCTGGTGCATAATGTAGACAGCCGTGTAAGGACACGCTGATTACCAGCATAAGCTATGGCACCTGGATGCACTGTTGGGCGGAAACAGTCTAATTTGGAAGGTGAATTAACAGTGGAAACAGGCAGGCAGCAGCAATGTTATGCTGTGGGCAATGTTTTCTTGGGACACTTTAGGCTCTATTATGATCTAATAGCACAATTCCTGACAGCTATCAGGTACCTGAACACCAATGCGGACTAAGTTCACCCATTCATAGCAACTGTGTTCCCTGTTGGTGATAGCCATCACCAACAGGCTAATGTGCCATGCCACACTGCCATGGCACTCTTTGGCCACATATGGCCCTTACACCATTAAAATCAATAACCAACTACACTGCCAGATTTGTCAAGAAGTGGTTTGAGGAACATGCTGGTGACTTTCTGTTAATGCCCTGGCCTCCAAATTCACCTGACATGAACCCAATCGAACATTAGTGGTTCGCCGCCCCGTGGCGCAGTGGTCTAAGGCGCTGGCCTCTGATCATTCGTCCGTAAGGGGTCCGGGTTCGAATCCCGGTCAGGCATGGATGTTGTGTCTGTCTTACGGCACTGGCTCTCTCCCTTCCCTGGAACCAGTGACCCTAAATTAGGGACGGGCGACTGCTTATAGCCCATTGAGTTGCTCACGGTGGTCGTTAAACCTCCAATCAACAAAAAAAAAAAAAACATTAGTGGTTCGATTTGGAAATCACCACCCCGAAATGTTCGGGAACTGGAGGACCTGTTGTTGGCATTATGATAGCAGATACCTATCGCCATCTCATCGAATCGATGCCTCGCCGATTGGCCGCTGTTTTGCTGGTTAAAGGGGGTCCTACAGCTTATTAGGTAGGTGGTCATAATGTAATGGCTCTTCGGTGTACTGTACGTCGCTTATATGTATACATGCACAGTACTATAAAAGTGCTGGCATAACTACATTTACAAGTTCAAATAACTATCAACGCTAAATGAAAAGTCTTACTGTTGTTTAGTGAGCTAGTACATGTAATGTGTTGGGTAATACAGTATCAGTGCAACATCAAATAATCAAGCATTTTTTAAGCTTTTTTCTGATATCATGAATGATCAATATAACAACTACCTTTCAATAATTAATAAAAAAAACCCTCTTTTTCCTTATTTCCTGGTGGGTCATTAAAACTACAGCGAACAGTATTCTATAAGATAATTCTACTCACCCTTTTCCGTTTCACGGTGTTCTTGTTTTTTTCCAGCGTTCTTTCGAATGAAAAATGGCATTATCAATTTAAAATCAACCACAAGTACCTCACATAACAAAATTCACATTAAAATTTTAACTGTACAACAAAATTCACATTAAAATTTTAACTGTACAACAAAATTGAAAGCACGATGCTTACACGACGACATTGACACTAAATAAAAACATGTGCGATGCGATCAACGAACATTGCACTGAAGTTACGGGTAACACAATACATTTATTATTTGTTGAGAGCAGGTAGGATAATTTAAAGTACCAAAACCATGGAGGTAGGAATAAGAGGAGGCCCTGTCGCCAACTCTTCCCGTGCTACAAAGTGAAGCCGGGTTTGTACGCTTCCGCGGTGAAAGTAGTACCGCCAGCTTTGCCGTAGTTACCCTCAAGATGCAAAAGCAGATAATTTTCCGTAGTCTATATTTTGAGGTAACTCACCTTTATTCCCTAAATCTTTTAGGTGGTTTTCGTCTCTACACATTTCCAACACGTATTTTAAAAAAAAACTTGAAATACGTACTGGAAATGTGTAGAGACGAAAACCTCCTAAAAGATTTAGGGAATAAAGGTGAGTAACCTCAAAATAAAGATTATGTCTAAATAGCACGTGAATAATTAAGCAGCTAGATGACATGCGACATTTGCAATGCTGTATGAATATATGATTTTCCGTAGGAAAGCATTAGTGAGACCCTGTTCGTTTTCTTAAGATTTTGCAGTCTTAAATTATAAGCGAAATGGAAAAGCAGTGGAATAGGTTTAAGAGACTCTCAAGTTTACATGAAAGGAATTTCAGTACAAAAACTTAGATTTTCATGGAGAAAAAGAGATCTAAAAAAGCGTCTTCGTAACGACTGAGACGTATATGAACTGACGATTTAAAATGTGTTTACACTAAACATAATTTTATAAAGCGTTTAAAATCTTTCTCTGTCTTAGCGGATTATCGTAAAATATTGTTTATCATAGAAATTTTAACGGTCGAGCTTCAGAGAATTTGTATTATGAGTGCAATTTTCAAAAGATCGCACTTTAAAGGAAGGGCAGGAGGAAAATTAAAGTAAACAACGACATTCCACGTATGTTTTACTTGAAGAGCAATTATGATTGTTCTTCAAGTAAAACATACGTACCCTCCCTTGTTTATTTGCTTAAGAACAATTATGATTGTTCTTAAGCAAATAAACAAGGGGAGGGGGAACAGTATTCCCATTGAACATTATTATTTAAAAAAGCAAAAATTCATGAAATATCTAGATTTTATTTCCAAGCCTTTATAGAAAAAATGAGGAATCTGCGAGCTTGTTCAAAGAAATTTAAAAAATCAGACTCAAAATATAACGTTACTGTGTCTTCATTTTATTTTTTATAATTGCTTTAAGCACTTGACTGATTTAAGTTTCTTCTAATGTAGGTAAGAAATTCGAACTGGTTTGGTTAGAACTGTGGTGGGCTCCAAAGGTATGAATGTAAATAATTTTAAAACTTAATAGGCAGGGAACTTTTTCCTGGGGGAGGGGTACCTATTTAAAGGGCGCAGTTTCAAAATATAGCAAGAAAATATACAAATTATTAGTTTGTGGAAATAGGATTCACAAATCCTGCTGGTAGTAAAAGAAATCTGACTAGATAGAATCAGATTTACATAAGCAGCAGAATTAATTCCTTCTGTAAGATCTCTTTTAAAATAAATCCAACTGCATTCAAAATATTATACTTCTAATCATCATCGTCAACCATTATCAATCCACTGCTGGACGAAGGTCTCCCCAAGTTTCCTCCACAACGGTCTGTCTTGTGCCAGTCTCCTCCATGTCACTCCCGCATATTTACGAATTTCATCCACCCATCTCCCATGTGGTCTTTTTCTGGGTCTTTTCCTGTCCCTTGGAATCCAATCTAAAATTTCGGCTGTCCATCTATGGTCTGTCCTTCTGGCAGTATGTCCAGCCCATTGCCATTTCAGGGATTTAACTCTGATCACGATGTCTTCCACTCTCGTCATTTTTCGGATCCACGAGTTCCTCTTCTTATCTCTCCTGGTTATACCAAGCATGCACCTTTCCATGCTGCTTTGAGTTGTCTGCAGCCTTTGTATGTCTCTTTTAGTTAAGGTCCACGTCTCTGCACCATACGTAAGCACTGGAAGGATGCATTGATCAAACACTTTTCTTTTAAGACATAATGGCATATTGCTCTTGAAAATTATGCTGTTTCTTCCAAAAGCTCTCCAGGCAAGTTTTGTACGCCGATTAATTTCTTCATCAATGTGACCCTCACTTGATATCTGCTGTCCAAGATAAACATACGTATCTGTTATCGCCAGTTTTTCTCCATCAATCGATAAATCTTCATTTCTTGTAAAAGCATTGAACATCACTTTTGTCTTCTGAAAGTTCATTTTTAATCCCACTTCTTTACTCTTGTCAGCAAGTTCCTGGATCATACTCTGCAGCTCTGATGGGGTAGTTGCAAAAATGACTACGTCATCAGCAAAACGAAAGTGGGTTAGATAATCTCCATTAATCTTTATCCCTTTGTTTTCCCAGTTCAGTGATTGAAAGACATTTTCCAATGTGGCATTAAAGAGCTTGGGAGATATGGTGTCACCTTGTCTCACTCCCTTTCCAATTTTTATGTGTGTTGTATTTTCAAACAGCCGAATCTTTGCACTTGCATTTTCATAGATGTTATTAATAATATTAATGTATGCATCTTCAATACCGCAGGATTTCAGAGCCGTGGTAACTGCTGATGGTTTCACCGAATCAAAGGCTTTTTCATAATCGATAAAAGCCATGCACAATGGAAGTTCATATTCCCTCGCTCTTTCAATTAGTTCTCTCAGTACGTGGATATGATCTATTGTGCTGTAGCCACTCCTGAATCCAGCTTGTTCTCTCGGTTGAGCCATGTCCAGTGTTACCTTCAAGCGGTGTGAAAGAACTTTAGTGAAGATTTTATAAACCACTGATAGGAGGCTGATAGGTCTGTAGTTCCTGAGATCCTCAATGTCACCTTTTTTATGTAGCAGGATCATTGTAGCATTGTTCCAATCCTCAGGAATTTTCCCTTCATTAAGGCATCGAGTGAAAATTTGGGCGAGTACTGTTTCGATTTCTCCACTTGCTTCTTGTATGATGTCTACAGTAATTCCATCTTCTCCTGGAGCTTTTCCCCTCTTCATGTTCTTGATTGCATGTGCAACTTCTGCTGGAAGGACTGGAAGAACTCTGGTACTGGTACCTTTCATGGTGTCTGGAGTACATGTATCATCCCTTTCATATAATTTGGAGTAGAAATCTTTCACTCTTGTCAAAATTTTGCCTCTATTTCTTGTTATAGAACCATCTTCTTTTCTCAGAGCCATAATCTGTTTTCTTCCCTTACTGAGATGTCCCTTTGCTATCTTTAGGCTTTGGTTGTTTTCAATTGCTTTCCTCACTAGCTCACAGTTGAATTTCCTTAGGTCTTCAGTGATACTTTTTCGTGCTGTCTTGCATAGCTCTATATATTCCACTTTGGAAGTCACATCTTCTTTAGTCTATTAAGAGATGCACATTCATAATGTAATAAGTTAATAGCTTTTAAGTAGTAAATGAAACAGACGTGTGTATATAATAAGGATTTTTAATTTGGTTTTTTAAATATACATATACCATTATGAGCAAGGTTATATTTTTTTTATTGGAGGTTTAACGACCACCGTGAGCAACTCAATGGGCTATAAGCAGACGCCCGTCCATAATTTAGGGTCACTGGTTCCAGGGAAGGGAGAGAGCCAGTGCCGTAAGATAAACACAACGCCCATGCCTGACCGGGATTCGAACCCGGAACCCTTGCGGACGAATGATCAGAGGCCAACGCCTTAGACCACTGCGCCACCGGGGCGGCAAGGTTATATTCATTAATAAAGAATTCATTGAGGTTAAATCTTGCAGTTTGTTGCTAGCACAACATATGTTCAAGAATAGGAAAATCTGATCACATAAGGTGTGGTTAATCAACACAACAGGGTGATTAATTTTAGCTCTAATCACGGAGAGCATTGTTAACAGCAGCCCATATGCTAATGGACATTTAACCTACATTTTATTGCCACAAAAATTAATGGATAACTAATCAGAAGTGCATGAGAAATATAGAAGGGCAAATTTTCTGCCATCAGATACTAAATCATCTTTAGGTCACTGTTATCCATATAACATCTCCAGTACCAAAATCTGATTTCCAAAAATAATGCTGACCTTTAAAGCTAGAACTTCTTACGACAGCCTATTTCATCTGATTAGTTAAGCAAAGTTTTCACTCAAGTAATTTGTTTACCATAACTATACATTTTCATATAGTGCAATTAATATCTTTATAATTTTACATACATATGCATATTAAACCTTCTTGAAGTCATTTTTATATATGCGAGAAAAGAAAAGCTTACCCAACAGTATTTGTAGCTGGAACTTAGCTTACTGCTGCAATTCTGACCATTAAAGACAAATATTTGTATTGAAATTTATATAAATCCAATACAAAACACTTATCTCAAATAGTTAAATCTCATCTTCAGTAACCTACACTAGCTGCAGCAAAATGCTTTTCTTCATATACAATAGGTGCCACACCAGGTATGAATGTATTTTCCCTTAAAAGGCTTAGTCCTTCAGTCCTAATGGGAAAACAAAAATGAAGGGTGGGGGATGCATGGATACACAACAAGAATACCAAAGAATATAAAAAATACACATACAATGCAGGCAATCTGTAACAACAATCAAAATATTAGGTACAAGAGATTTACACTGATGTGCAAAACAGTACAGGCTAATTACACTGAGCTAATCAGAACATGAACTGTTAGCAAATAAACCACAATAAATATTTGAATGTTTCAGCTACCACAAATACCTCGGCTTTGAAGAAATTACAAACTGTAGATAAAACAGAGACAGGTAATAAGCTTGATAGACAAAACACATATGCCACACCCACTGTACAAGGAATGGCCTTTCAGCTACATCTCACTGATTTTATGAAAAAAAAGTAAGATATGATCTAAAGGAAAAAAAGGTAACAAGAAGGACTTTAAATATCAACAGAGAACCAAATGGGGAAAGTTTAATTAGAGTATATATTCTGTAGAGCATTAATGCTGTAATTAATATTAGAAAGAAAAAGCAGATTATTCATGAGAGAGTTAAAATGCATGAAAACAATGTTTAATTTCAGAACATATACATGCATAACATAATAACAACTAAATCAGGTAAAGAAAATATTTGGTACCAGAAGTGAATGAAATATATTACTGATAGCTTATTTATGGAATATCAAAGTAACTGATGATCCTAAAATGTTTACTGTTCTGTAAAATGAATAAGACAACATGAAGTTCTAGAATACCAAAATGCGCAGTGACTAGAAATGGGGTGGCCAAAGAGAACCAAATCTATTTTTGGAATGAACAGGAAATACAGGCAATTTAGAGATGTATGATTTTTTTTTTTTTTTGATTGGAGGTTTAACGACCACCGTGAGCAACTCAATGGGCTATAAGCAGTCGCCCGTCCCTAATTTAGGGTCACTGGTTCCAGGGAAGGGAGAGAGCCATTGCCGTAAGACAAACACAACATCCATGCCTCACCGGGATTCGAACCCGGACCCCTTACGGACGAATGATCAGAGGCCATCGCTTAGACCACTGCGCCACCGGGGCGGCGATGTATGATTGCTGTGTTAATAATTATAATGTATTTCCATGTATTATGAGAACATTTCTTCAAAATGTGCATACATATGTTTACAAGGTTATAGGTTGAGAGGAGCCAGAAGTGCAAATCTTCACTGTAAGGTATTCCTGTTCAGTTACTTTCAAATGTTTCCTTGTTCATTTGTCTCTTACTTCTATTCTTCTTTTTTTTTTGTTAATCTTTTAAATATCTGTGCACCCTTTGTGTTTCAACTTTCACTTTTTTCATCTACTGTATTTAGTATCACCATCATTTTATGTTTCACATACAAAGTGGTTTTGTTGTGAATCAGGAGATATTAACAGTGATGTTTTGCATTGTCATATAATTCCAAGAAACGGTTAGTGCAGTGTCTCACATGCAAAAGTTACTGTTTTAATGTCCTCTGCTAATCCAAAGAATCTATATTTGTACTGTGAAGTTCAGTTTTAAATAAAGGAGCTCCAGTTCTATTAACTGATCTTGTAGCACACTATTAAAAACACCTTGTCTATTAGTTTAAAATGAGTATTTGCTAGCAATGGTCAAATCGGCAATTTGGTATACTGGTCAAGCCCTAAAACAGGAAAAAAGAAATAGATGAACTTTTGGTAAATGTAGTTAATTCCTAACCCCTATCGTTGTTGTTTATAGTGCAAAGTTTTTGGATATGAACACTGTCATAATTATAGGTGGGTTATTAAGGATTCAAAAATGATTATCTTAATAATGTAGTTACATTGAACATCCTTTTAAACGTGGTTCAGTTATGAATACCCCTCCGATTACATAACCTACCCTATTCCAGAAAAATTTGCTACAACTTTCGTAAACAGATCTGTATAACCTATGTAAACCTAGAGACTTCTTTAATTTTGCTACAAATTTAGAACATTACATAATATGCTAAAAGCAAGTAAATCACAGCAAAATATACAGTTGTCATTCACAGTATATTGCAATTGACGATTGAATCCCAAAGACCTTAATTAAACCTAGTAAACGGAAAATAAAGTGATACTAACCGCTGGAATGACATACCTGGTATTTTCTTTTTAAATTTATTTGCACAGCTGAATGCCACACAGGATCCCATGGAAACTAAATATGAACAAAAAAATCTACGCTGACAAACCAGTTTAACAAAACATATGAGCTTCTAAAGATCACAAATTTTCAATGCTTTCCTATGGCAGACACGACCAAGAGGGTAACCAAGCTCGCGGAGGGATATCATAGCAGTTAACAGGTCGGCTTCAGAAATCTGCGGTTAAAGCGTCTCCTCTTATGAGAATGTAGCTGGCTCTGCCGCCATGGTATAGCGTCTAGAAGGGAAAGTGTGCCGAGCGCCTAGCGTACGCGTAATGATTGGCGTGGATACCGAAATTTGTCCCCTTCGTAGATGGCGCTTCGATCGCCTTCCCTTCCCTCTTTCTTACTGTGATGGGAGCGGGAAACTAAATTCGTGTTGCTTACTGTGAAAAGAACGGTAATTTAGACGAAAACGTGTTATGTTTTAGGTTTTAGAAGGAATGTGGATTACCTAAATATTGTATATAAGTTATACTTAGCTCATTATGCGGAAGAGAAATAACCATAGTTTTGTGCCAGGTTGCAATACTCAGTACAAAAACAGTAAGCCGTCACTCTTTGGAATACCCAAAAATGATAAACTTTTACAGCAGTGGCAAAGATTGATTCCCGGTGCAGATGTGCAGATAAAAACTTACGACAAATTTAGTGCTGTATGTGAACTGCACTTTGAGAGATTTGTGGTTCGAAATTTTGTGCATAAAATAAATTAGGAGACTGTGTTAATACCCAGAGATCGGCCCATCTTGACACCAGATGCAATTCCAACAATATTTCCAAACCTTCCCCATTATTTGTCAAAAACTCTGGCAAAATACAGGAAAGTTAGGGAAACCGATGATAAGCCTGATGGTAATTTAAATAGCTTGGAATTCACTTCCCAAAGAGTTACACGGAACTGCCTTCTGAATATCACAGCCTTCAGTATTTTGGGGTAAGCAAATTCCTGCAAATAATTCAAAGTGCATAATTTTCCATGTTCATTCATTCAAATGTGAATTGTCAAATTCATTGACAACAGAAAAACTGGTTGTTGTTACCAAAAGTTAACCAGAGGTTACCTGTAAAGTGTATTTACGTGGAATAAAAATTAACTCAGTTTCTAATATTACTTCTAAAGATGAATCAAAATCCATTATTCGAGACACTGATAGGCTAACAGTATGTCATGGCACAGGCTCCATTTCAGAATTTGAAAATAACATGAAGTACCTTGAAAGTGGAGTTATTTTTAGAATAATTTGTACAGCAAAAATTGTGTAACGAAAGGAACAACAAAGACTTGCCTCAGATGTAAGTATCTGCAGGGCTTACTTTTGCACAAAATAGCTTATCATAGAAGAAAGGCTACATTTAAAAATAAGTATCAAAATACAGTTCGGAAAATCAACAGGCTGAAGAAACTAGTTATTTCGCTCTCTAATTAAACTTAAAAAAAAAAAATAAAAAAAAAAGGAATTTTACAGAACTTTCCATTAATGAAAAAATAGCAGAATTACGCATTAAGCAGCAGCAAATGGTTATTCATTGTTATAAGGCAGCAAAAAAGAAATCTGCAAGAGGTATGTCATATACCAAAGAATGGTTACTTGAATGCTTACTAATGCACATAAAAAGTCCAAAATTGTACGAGCACATACGGAAACACAAAATCATGATCCTACCTAATAGAACAACTATTAGAAAGTATATTTCAAATTACAACAGCAGTTTTGGATTCAATGCACTGACGTTTGAAACTATTTCAAAGAAAACAAGTGAAATGGAGCCTTTTGCAAGACATGGTGGTATATTAATAGATGAAGTGAAGCTTACAGAAAAACTGCATGCAAAATCATCTGGTGAAATATTAGGGTTTGTTCATATTGGGCCATACACTTCAAAAACTGTTAAGTATACCCCATGTAATCACGGACTGGTAATGGTGTTTCAGCCATTAAATGGAGATTGGACCCAAATAATTGGTGTTTTTGCCACAAGTAACAATATAAGTGGAACTTTGCTAGCAAAATTAATTATTAAAGCTGTTATTCTCACTGAAAATGCAGGTCTGTTTGTTAATTTCATTACGTGTGATGGGGCTTCTTGGACCAGGAATATGTGGAAGACATTTGGTATATCAGCAGACTGTTCTGGAACTAAATACAGCATTATGCATCCTACAGATTGTTCTAGTTTACATTTCATATCAGATTTTCGCCAGTCAAAGCGAGCCTTGCTTCATCGTAGCTCAGCTATTTAGAGTCAGGTCGATGCTTAGCAAATTCCCAGTTATACAGGTAAACACTGGGGAAGAAATATTTCTTCTTATTATACGTGGGAAATATATCTCTATAAGCAATCTGAAATCACATATTTACTGTTACGTAACTGAAATCAAACGATCGTCCATGGAATGGAAACATGTCACCTCCCCAACAAGGAAGACGTGAAAAGTCCAACTGTCTCTGTCTGCGGGAGTGGTCATGATGACTGTGAATCTGTTGTTTACACAGAATTTCTGTCAAAAGAGACAACCATCAAGTGACTCATATTGCCAAACACCATTAAATTTGCGAAATTCAATTAAGGACAGATGCCGGGGTAAGTTGAGCGAAGGTGTCACACTGATGTCCAAGAACATTACACAGCACGGAAAACTAAGGGAATTGCTGCATTAATTCAAGTCGGAATTGTGGCAGCATCCACCTTACAGCCCCAACTTATCCCCATGCGGCTACCATTTGTTCGGTAAAATGAAACAGGAGCTTAGTGGACAATGATTCCCAACGGATGAGGCTGTGAAAAGTGCGGTCCTTAACTAGTTGCACCAAACTGGACTTTTCTTGTACAGGTATGGGAAAGTTAATCGCACGTTCCGATAAATGTTTACAGTCCTTAGGCGACTATGTCGAAAAATGAATTAATGTTGTAAACCAACATACATCCCCTGAGTATATCCTTGATTTTTTTATTCAACAGTGTAACTAACTTTTTGATCCACCCTCATATTATTAAAGCACTTTGCTACAATTCAGAAATTAATTTTTTAGTTTGTTTTAAAAATTAGCATAAATACTACATTTGGATAAAGTATCAACTTACCTATTGACTATGAATTTGTCTTGTATCTTCAAGCGGAACAAAGTAAAAAATACTATTAAAAATAAACAAATGGGTCCATTCTTTTACATAAATGTACCTCAAATGTCTGTTTCAAATAGTTTGAAAGAAGGAAGTCATCACAAGCTAAACAGTATTCAGCTTCAGATTGTTACCCAAACTTCCTTTATGTGATAGCATCTGCAACAAAGTTATAGATACACACAACAAAATAAAAAAGAATTCTTGCTAACCAATGGCAGAAATTAAGACATCTGTTTCAAATAGTTTGAATCATCACAAGTTACATCAAAATTATCTCAGCTTTAGATCCTCCAGTGTGTGTTACCATCTGAATATTTTATGTATGAGTTATGTCAATTATTTTCTTTACCTAAAATCTACTCTTGTAATGTTCATACCTGTGATCTACTTTTTTATAAAACATATTTGATATCACTTTTTAGATTAGACAACATTTTAACAGTATAAATAAATATTTCCCACACATTTCTAAAGGAATTAAGCAGAATTGGTTAGTAGTTTTTCATAACACTAGGGAATTTATACATTTTACTAACATTCTTTACTAGAAGCCAAATTTGCTCATTATAGTAAAATTAAATTTTTACTTTCAATATACCTACTATAAATGTCAAGCTAAGCACTAGTACACACACACACCAGTGCTGAGACGGGCCGAGCCCGAACCGGGCGCTGGCTGTGTAATACTTACTGGAGTTCGGGCTTGGAGAGAGGGGAAGAATTTTCTTCCTTTTTCTTTTAATGTGATTTTATATAATTTAGCACACGAGACTTTTTTTACACTTTCTAGTTGTGAAAGAGAATTCTTCAGCAACTGGGTCAAATGGGGAGTAGGAATTCTGCAGGGCTATCCATTCCGGGCTTGGATAACAAAATACCATAGGCCATGAATTACAGGATTTCTGCCAAGGATAAGTTTTAAGAAGCATAGATAGTAGATAGCAAGCTGACGGAATTTTGCTCCCTACCTCAAAGGGGCAGCTCCCTGCTAATTCTATTGAGCAACATACGACATAGTTTGTTGTGCCTCCAGATGTCCCCCCTCCCCCAAAAAAACATTTCGGGAATAAATGAATGGTTAAAGGTAACTATAGAAATAGATAGACATCCCTTCTCCACTCCGCAGTTGAGAAAGACATCAGTTAATTGCATGGGTAGGAAAGAGTGGAAGTCTGGAAGACTTTTTTCAATGCTTAACAGGTTAATCATAGTTTTCGGGCTCGTTCGAGCTGACATACTTCAGGCTCAGGATCTTGAAATTCAGCCCGAACTCAGCTCTGACACACACACACACAGTAACACTTCAGTTAATTTCTCACAGGTGTTTTTATCAAAAATTTTATGGCAATGAAGTCATAGTGGTAAGTATGAAAAATAAGAGAAATTTCCTGGAATTTTTGGTACAGTATTGAAACAAACAAAAATGCTACAATATTACTGCTAACATTTATTAATCTGAAAATAAGTGACATGGAACTCGTACGGGTATGGTGTCGTTGAGGGACTAGCCGGACCCCATGACGCGAAGGAGTACAGCATCATCTTCCACGGAAAGAAAATAGTCCATAGATTTTCAAATGAATTTTGACAGATGAAATCAAACCTGCTAGTAAATGAGGACCTCTGGTCCATTTTGAAGACGGGCAACCACTGCACAAACAGTATTAGTTCCAATTTGAAAAAAAAAAAAGACACCACCAAATATTAAATACAAATCTTCAGTACAGAATGCCACCAACCACTCCGCATCACTGTGTGAATATGTGATGAAGCAGAAAAAAGATTGGAAATATGTTACGAGAAGCTAACTGAAGTACTGCTTCCTGGTATACAAGTTTCAAATAAAATTAAACCAAATATGTGGATCTTTACTTTCCAGTTTCAAAGATAACTTTTCAGAAATGTTATCTTCATTTATTACAGAAGAAAAATACATTTCAATACTTTAACCAACCTGGCTATACACTTTTGCATATAAAATATTTGATAAGTTTGAACTCTTTTTTCCTATCTCAGGACTTACTCTGTGCACACTATGCACTAAGGAGAGGCACACAAAACTAAGCGTTCAGACTTTCAACTTCTTAATTTTCCTTTCACGTGATTTCAAATAATTTCAGTTGTCATGTTTGGCTTTCACTAAGTTGTTCAAGAGTATTTTCCAGCTGAGG
This sequence comes from Macrothele yani, assembly GCA_039090855.1. Taxonomy (NCBI): domain Eukaryota; kingdom Metazoa; phylum Arthropoda; class Arachnida; order Araneae; family Macrothelidae; genus Macrothele; species Macrothele yani. Next base: position 110,367,923 of record CM077007.1, read on the forward strand.
AGAGTTATGTTTTCCTATTTAGTTTTCAAGCTACTCATACACAAACATTCCACGGAAAATGAACAAGGAAATCTAAAATCAGAACTTTGTCTGTTTAAATGTATGCAGCAGATTTTGTATAAGACAATTGGTATGGCAAAAGTTGTAAGTCTCCTTTTGACTTCTATAATTTAACTAGCAGCCACTAACACTGCAACACTGTGGCATGGCAAATTTTGGCAATTCCTGTAAAAAGAATTACACCTTTTAATACAAGTGAAGAACTAGATATGAAATTTTTAATCGAAAGTAGTTCCCTATGTTTTGTACAGTTAGAATAAAGTTGATCATGCAAGTTTTTCAACATAATCTGTCCACACTGTTCAGACAGCTTTAGTAAATTCAATCAGACAAATGCTATATCACAGTTGCATTAAGTTACGAAATTAAAAAATGTACTCTTTAATTCAGAGACACATTACAATGCAACAACAGTTCAAGCATTAATTTCGTAAAGAAAGGGCTAACGATTGTTGGAGATGCAAATGTTATACAAATTACGAAGGCTAATTTCCTGAAAAGTTGCCCTGATTTCTGGTAATATTCAAGCTCTATGTGAATCGGCATTGGCAAAATATATTAATTATTCTATTTGAAATAAGAATTCAACACTACAGAATAACTCACTTCTTTATACTTCACTATTCACGAGACATGAACAGATTTCAACACGTGTGAAACTAAGATCTACTCATTAAACCTATAATTATTACTAAAACTAAATAAAACGTTTACTAAGAATTAACCTTACCTTAGAAATATAATAATACCTACCTTACAAAACTATACGTGTATCCAAATGGCAATAAACGGAACACTCACTCAATACAAACAAATGTGAACCAACAATGAAACGCAATGGCTGTTCAACCGATTGACTTGGCGACAGCACTAAGTTGTGCACGTGACTATTTCGCACCGTAGCCTGTCTTTTTCGTCAGATTCGACTCAGCTTACCACTAGCCGCTACTAAGTGACATACATTTAAATTTTCCAAACAGCACTTCTTTACTTGGCACATACAAGCCATTTGTTAGCCTTTTGGTAGGCATTCTTCGAGGAGGTAGCATATCAATTTAAATCACGCATAATTATACTTTCAATTACATTTGCCGACGCTGCACTCTGCGCCAGACGTAGACATTTCACTGAACCATAAAATGTGTTTCCATAATCACACACTTAAGAAAATCGTACATATCCTAATCCAACCCCTGTTGTTTGGTTCACATTGCACAACAGTACACACAATCTTTGACACAGACGCCGTCTGCAGCGCCGCGATGCGGCGTGGGACATATTTCGAACGCAGATTTTGAGTTCGCACGGCACACTTCCCCTTTTAGACGCTATAGCCATGGGTCACATCTAATATGTGGTGTGACGTCAGAAGCATGCAAAAACGAACTAAATTATACCGTTGATAAAACAGTAAGCATGTGCATCATTGATAAAGACTATTGAAATACTCATTTTATCTTTTTATACGTTTAAAAGCTTTTGTTCCATTGGTTTCAAAGCAGCTTTTCTGCACCATAAGTCACCGTCCGTGCTGCAAATGACGTCATTTGCAGCACGGAAGGTGACTTATGGTGGCCAATGCTGCGTTGATAGGAGGGATTTTTTAATGAAGGTTTAACGACCACCGTGAGCAACTCAATGGGCTATAACCAGTCGTCCGTCCCTAATTTAGGGTTCCAGGGAAGGAGAGAGCCAAAGCCGTAAGACAAACACAACATCCATGCCTGACCGGGAATTGAACCCGGACCCCTTACGGACGAATGATCAGAGGCCATCGCTTACACCACTGCGCCACCGGGGCGGAGGATAAGAGTGGTGTCTCCAGTAATATAGCCTCCTTGGATGTAGCAGACACGTGACTCTCAGCATGGCAACGAGCCTCAGTAATGTAACTGAAGAACAACCAGCCTCGTTGAAATGATGGCTGCCGCCCCGGTGGCGCAGTGGTCTAAGCGATGGCCTCTGATCATTCGTCCGAACGGGGTCCGGGTTCGAATACCGGTGAGGCATGGATGTTGTGTCTGTCTTATGGCACTGGCTCTCTCCCTTCCCTAGAACCACTGACCCTAAATTATTTTTTCTTTTTGATTGAAGGTTTAACGACCACCGTGAGCAACTCAATGGGCTATGAGCAGTCGCCCGTCCCTAATTTAGGGTCACTGGTTCCAGGGAAGGGAGAGAGCCAGTGCCATAAGACAAACACAACATCCATGCCGGACTGGGATTCGAACCCGGACCCTTACGGACAACCCTAAATTAAGGACGGGCAACTGCTTATAGCCCATTCAGTTGCTCACGGTGGTCGTTAAACTTCCAAACAAACAAACAAAAAAAAGAAATGATGGCTTCTTACTTTGAAACTTTAACTTCCGAATACAAAATGCGGTATTTGGAAAAAATTAAAGAGATTGAAGGAAAAGATCTTTATGTGCTGAATGCAAGTACTTTCGAAGGTGATGCGAAAAGTTTTCCGAAAATGCAAATAGTAAATATTTTCGATTACTTCGTCTTTGGTCGAAGTGCCTTTTTTTTTTTTTTGATTGCAGGTTTTACGACCACCGTGAGCAACTCAATGGGCTATAAGCAGTCGCCCGTCCCTAATTTAGGGTCACTGGTTCCAGGGAAGGGAGAGAGCCAGTGCCGTAAGACAAACACAGCACTCATGCCTGACCCGAAGTGCCTTTACTGCAGAACAATTCGAGGCATATAAAAGTTTCGAAGCATATAACAATTTCTCGTCGTCGGTTTTCTTTTACATGGTAATTTAGAACGATCACAAATTCGTGAGTAATCAGTAATTTATGGAGAAAATAGGTACACTGCCTTAATAAGTAAGATTCACTTCCCTCCCAGGTGCGGAGATCTGAGTAAAAAAAGATAGGTTTTCTTTCTTTCCAGGAATCGCTGATTTTGGATAAAACTCACCCTTGAAAGGTTCTATGCCTTTTTGAGAGTTTAACTCTTCAACAAAAAGTGTCTTTCTAAGCTCTGTGAGGCGATTTCCAAGCCTTAGAAAAATGAGCAAAATCTTTTTTTTTTTTTTTAACTAAAATTGTGGTGAAAAAATAAAAAAATAATTTTGTTGGGATTTGTGCCCTATAATTTGTTTATCCGTAAATGAATTTAGCAGCATAACACCGACCTGTAAACAGACCTAGACGCCAAAAAGGATTTTATTTGGACAATAATTTTAGCCATTATTTTCATTTTTCTGCAAAAGCATGCTTCAGCTCCAGGTAAAAAACCAGGTGTACTAAAAAAATCAACGGTAGTTTCGGGAGAGAGGGGGGATATCATATAGAACATAGTAGTAAACTAAAAAACCCCAACACCGACAGCCAAATAACCTTAAAAGTGAAAAGCCGAAAACTCGCAAAAAAAGTGAGTCGGGTTACCGGTGTGATTGAGATCTAAGAAATACAGAAGAGCCAGAGATTTGAATCTGACTAAAAGTCAGGTTTTTTTTGTTGTTTTTTTTGTATTGGAGGTTTAACGACCACCGTGAGCAACTCAATGGGCTATAAGCAGTCGCCCGTCCCTAATTTAGGGTCACTGGTTCCAGGGAAGGGAGAGAGCCAGTGCCGTAAGACAGACACAACATCCATGCCAGACGGGATTCGAACCCGGACCCCTTACGGACGAATGATCAGAGGCCAGCGCTTTAGACCACTGCGCCACCGGGGCGGCAAGTCAGGTTTGCAAACAAATTAACGTTTAGCCCTATAAAAAGTTTCAACACCCATTAAAGAAGTCTCTGGAAAACAAAAACAAAAAGGAAGTTCCGATTGGGGGCCCAAGCGTTTATTTAAGAAATATTTTGACTAAGAGACAAACTCTAAAAGATGTTCATAAGAAAATTGTCGGTAGTGATAAAACCTACGCAAAAAAAAAAAAACCCCAGCCTACACCTTTTTAATTCAACTTGAAAACACTGAATTAACGAATAAAACGCCTGGCCCAGTAAGTGCAAGCAGGGGCGGCTCCTGCTATGGGGCTGTGGGGCTGCAGCTCCCCCTACCCAAAGCAGTTTTTTTTCATGCTGTACCAAGGGAGAACATTTTGTGAACACCGCTGTAAGTTTTCCCAGCATAATGCCACGAATGCAGTTTTCTGAACTCAACAGGAAGTTTTCCCTGCATAACACCAGTCGGAGCGGGAAGAACGTTACGGACTGCGCTCCTTGCAGCCCTGATGGCTATTGAAACGAACTCATGTGCGAAACTCTGCCTATTCCCACATCAGTTCGTTTCCTTTGAATAAAACTTCCCTGGGGACTGCATTCATGGCAGCTCTCGCTAGCAGGTTTGCTCGCGAATGCAGTCTCTCGCTGGGTGGGAATGCACGGAACAATGGCTCCGGAATGCATCGCCGGGACTGTGTGCTTTGTTGATTAATACGGTTCTTGTGCTTCTGAATAAGACATAAAATAGGAGAATGAATTAAAAATGATGATGAATGTTGAATTAAAGTATTAAATAAAGTACGTTTGAATGTATTACTCAACCTGGTTTTTTTTCTTCCAATTTTTGGTTTGTTCCTGCTTTTATTCAACGTAATAATTCTAACAACATTGTTGCTTCTATATAATAACAAATACTCAGTTGCCGGGACTTTTGCAAAAAACGTTTTACTTATATTTTATCTTCTGGTCAAAATGGACATGTGAACAAATTGAGATTAAAAATAGAGAAATAGAGTTCAGTATTGGATAAATTGAAAAAAAAAAAAAAAAAAAAAAAAGATAGAGGGAGACACTAATTTCTGCAGCGAAATACTTATACAAAATTGATTTCTTCACTTACCAATCACAGCAAAATTTTCGCTTTTAAACTCATGTAAATTTTTATTCACCAAAAATCATTGAAGTCACTCCACTGGATACATTTTATTTTTCTGCTGCATCCCCCTCCCTCCCCAAAATCAGCTGCGCATTTCAATTGAGGTAGTGTACTTAATTACTTTGAAAAGAACATTTAATCAGATATCATTGTTTAGAAAATTTACGAAGTTGGTAATTTTTGGAAAACAAATTTTTCTACACTAAATTGTCATCATGCTGGCTTCAGAATTAAAACTGGACTGAATATGTTTGCAATCCGTTTTTATTAAAGAGAATGCCGGTGTGTGAGTATCGCAATAACAACTCATCGCGAAATTCTGGCAGACCCTGCAAAATTCCACAAAATGTTTGTCATCGCCGTCCAAGTTGTAGTGGTCGGTATCAAGTCGAAGTAAAAAATATTTATTGTCATATTTCTAGGGGTCACAATGAGACACTTGAGAACGCGTACATGACCTTAAGTGTTTCTCCGCTACCACTAGCGCAAGTATTAATTTTTTTTTAATTTTTTTGTCCTTTTTTTTTTTTTTTTTTTTTTTTTTTTTTTTTTTTAGGTTTAACGACCACCGTGAGCAACTCAAATGGGCTATAAGCAGTCGCCCGTCCCTAATTTAGGGTCACTGGTTCCAGGGAAGGGAGAGAGCCAGTGCCGTAAGACAAACACAACATCCATGCCTCACCGGGATTCGAACCCGGACCCCTTCGGACGAATGATCAGAGGCCAACGCCTTAGACCACTGCGCCACCGAGGCGGCTTTTTTGTCCTTATATATATATATCATCATCATCATCATCATTGTCAACCATTATCAATCCACTGCTGGACGAAGGTCTCCCCAAGTTTCCTCCACAACGGTCTGTCTTGTGCCAGTCTCCTCCATGTCACTCCTGCATACTTTCGAATTTCATCCACCCATTTCCCATGTGGTCTTTCTTCTGGGTCTTTTCCTGTCCCTTGGAATCCAATCTAAAATTTCGGCTGTCCATCGATGGTCTGTCCTGATATATATGTATATATACGTACAGTATATGCATGTATATATAATTTGCAACCACTATCATCCACTGCTGGATGAAAGTCTTCTTCCACCACAGTCTGCCTTGAGTCAGTTTCTTTCATGCTTTCGAATTTCATGTACCCACTCCCTCTTGGCATCTTCTGGGTATTGTTTTTTCCCTTGCTATTCAGTTCAATATTTCAACTCTCCGTCGGTGGTTCTTTCTTCTGTATGTCCATCCCATTGAAATTTCAGGAATTTTGACCATGTCTTCCACTCTTGTCATTTTCCCGATCCACGGGTTCCTATTTGTATCTTTCCAGGTAACATCAAACATGCATCTTTACATGCTTCTTTCAGTTGTCTGCAACGTCTGTATGTCTATTTTAGTTGAGGTCCATGTCTGTGTTCCATACGTAAGAACTGGAAGGATGCACTGATTAATCAGTTTCTTTTTAAGAAATAATGCGTCCGACAAAGTTTTATAGGTCGATTATTTTCTTCTTAAATGTGACAATGTGGCCATCGCTTGATATATGTTGCCTAGTTTAGGTATCGGTACCTTTACATTTTCCGTATCAATCGCCAAATATAAAATCTAAATATTAATTTCTTGTAAAAAAAGCACTTTCAATCATTATATATATATTATTGTTGTTATTATTATTATTATTATTATTAAACGGACAGCATCAGCACAAGGGCAGTAACTTAGCTTTCGAAGTGGTATCGTGATATCTACAAAATTGAGGTGCAGCCCCCCCATCTCAGCTTACCACGAGCCGCCACTGAGTGCAAGCACTGCACTCCAATAGTGTTTGAACAAGTAAAAGATGGATTCTCTGCTTTACCAGAAATTGGATAAAACTAACATTTCAGAGGTTCTCTGCCTTTGAAGTGTAACTCTTAAAAAAAAAAAAGTGTTTTCTAAGCTCTGGGAAGCGTTCTCCGTTCGTTTGGCACATAAGCGAATTTTGTCGGTACTGCCTTTAGAGACAGCAGCTAGTAGCCTGAAAGAAACTTACGGTCTCGATTTCCTCTATCACCGCAATCCATAATGCCAAGAAATCTAGGCATTTTGGCTTCAAATTTTTATAAACACCGACCGCTAATGATTGCAATTTACACACTAGGTGCAGGACAGCCAGCTATGCTTGCCCTTCAGGAACTGTTGCCACTTCACTGAAACTTCTCGATGACGTCACGTGCTACATTTCGTCAGCCTCGCTACATCCTCATAAGTTATATTAAGCAGTCACCCGTCCCTAATTTAGGGCCACTGGTTCCATGGAAGGGAGAGAGCCAAAGCCGTAAGACAAACACAACATCCATGCCTCAACGGGAATCGAATCCGGACCAATGATCAGAGGCCATCGCTTGGACCACTGTGCCAATAGGGCAGCGATTTTTTCCCTTTCAGTTTTATACGAGACAATTTTGTTTTATGAAAACTTTTAATTTACAGGAAATAGAAAATGATGCTGCTAAAGGTATTTATTTCATGTAAAAACGAATAAAATTTGAAGAATATTCTCGTACAAGGTTCGGCAAATCTGGGCATGCACCCGGGCGGCAAATGTCCTTGGCGCGCCCGTGATAAAATTGGTCCAACATTATCTATTTATGTGAAAGACAATAAAAATAAAAAGTGAACTCCGTTTATTAGGCGTAGAAAATATATGAACTCCGTTTATTAGGCGTAGTGTATATATATATATATATATATATATATATATATATATATATATATATATATATATATATATATATATATATATATATATATACACACTGACCGAAAAAAAATCCCAACACCAAGAAAGGGTTGTGTTAGATAAACGACAGTTGGTAGGCGGTGAGAGTACATCTGTAAGATGACGTCTATGCAAATTTCGCGCTCGGCGCGTACGTGTGGCGCTAGTAGCGCCCCTCGGAACATGCAAAGCAGGTTTGCTGTAAATACGCGCTGTAACGTTCGTGAGCGTTAGTTATCGTTGAGATTCGACGTGGTGTGTTGATGTTAGTCAAGAATGCCTTTAAGAAGACGAAGAAGCCATTATCAACAGCTCACGGAGTTTGAACGAGGTCGTGTAATAGGGCTACGAGAAGGTGGATTTTCTTTCCGCAATATTGCAGAACGACTTGGCAGGAATGTAGCCACTGTGCATGATTGTTGGCAGTGGTGGTCAAGGGAAGGTACTACCTCAAGAAGACCGGGTTCCGGCCGGCCACCTGGCACTACTGATAGGGAAGACCGCCGTGTACGGCGTATGGCCGTGGCGCATCGCACTGCGTCTGCGGCAGCAATTCGAGCTGCAGTTGCCACCACAGTGACACAACGAACTGTTACAAATCGGTTACTTGAAGGACAGCTCCGAGCCATACGCCCTGTAGCGTGCATTCCACTCACTCCAAACCACTGCCGTTTGCGACGTCAGTGGTGTCAAGCTAGAGCTCATTGGAGGACGGAGTGGAGAACTGTTGTGTTTTCTGATGAAAGCCGGTTCTGCTGGGTGCCAGTGATGGCCGTGTGTTGCTTAGAAGGCGGCCAGATGGGCGCCTGCAACCAACCTGTCTGCGGCCAACACACACTGGACCTACACCTGGAGTTATGGTCTGGGGAGCATTTCCTATGACAGCAGCAGCACTCTCGTGGTTATCCCACGCACCCTGACAGCACAGTTGTACGTCGGTCTGGTGATTCAACCTGTTGTGCTGCCATTCATGAACAGCACTCCAGGGGGTGTTTTCCAACAGGGTAACGCTCGCCCGCATACCGCTGTTGTAAACCAACATGCTCTACAGAGTGTCGACATGTTGCCGTGGCCTGCTAGATCACCAATCAAACACGTATGGGACATCATTGGACGACAACTCCAGCGTCACCCCCAACCAGCATTAACCGTCCCTGTATTGACCGACCGAGTGCAACAAGCATGGAACTCCATCATACAAACTGACATCCAGCACCTGTAAGACACAATGCATGAACGTTTGCGTGCTTGCATTCAACATTCTGGCGGTTACACCGGTTATTGATGTACCAGCATTTCACATTTAAAATGGCTCTTCTCGCGCTTACAATAAGCTGTGATCTTGAAACCTTAATCGATTAAATACGTTACCTATACAAATGTACTGCCGCCATTTCATTCCTCTACAACTATTTTTTCGTGGTGTTAGGATTTTTCTTCCGTCAGTGTATATATTTAACATAATAGTTACTTATACATAAACTATTATATTAAATTAGTATTAAATATAACTATTAAAAAAACAATATATATATATATATATATTCAGGTGATGCGTAACATCACAGCCTCTCCTTGACAAATGTCAACCCCGCCTTCTCGTGCTGCATCCTGTTCCCACTAAAGGGGCTCTGACGACCGCCAATAGCGGTATAACTATACCATCGGGATTAGAGGAAATTCTATCCCACACTCACCAACCCGCTTGGCCAGCGTGGTGAGTTATGGCCAAACCCCTCCAAAATGATTCCACAACTTAAATCTTGGCCCTCAGTCTCCGGCAGCTGGAATGTACCTGGCCAAGGCAGCGGCCAGTGCGACATGAAGGCAGAGGGTGCTAAGAATCCCCGAAGGACCGGACTAGGATTCCATCTGATGCTGACCTTGGCTACGTATAATGGACGCTCCCTATCTTCTGATTCAAGGCTTCTTGAATTGGAAGAGGAACTACAAAGGATCAAGTGGGACATCGCGGGGCTAAGTGAGGTAACGAGAAAAGGAGGAGATCTCATTGAACTGAAAAGTGGACATCTCTTCTACTATCAAGGGACAGATACTGGCAGAACTAGTGGTGTTGGATTTATATTAAACAAGAAACTGAAGGATAAAGTTGTAGAAGTTGAAAGTTCCTCTGACAGAGCTGCACGACTTGTTATCCAACTCTCGAAAAGATACCAGGCTCAGATTATTCAAACTTATACACCCACCACAAGTCATCCTGAAGAAGAAATTGAAGAATTTTATGAGGAAATTTGTCATTTAAATAATACAGGTAAGCAGCACTTGAAAATAATTATGGGAGATTTCAATGCAAAAATAGGGCAACGGCAACAGAATGAAACTTCAGTAGGAAAATTCAGTCACGGCAACAGAAACCAGCGTGGAAATACTCTCGTTGAGTTTGCAGAGGCAGAAGGGTTTTTCATCTTGAACTCCTTCTTCAAGAAAAAGCCAAACAGGAAATGGACATGGAGACATATAAATGGGACGACAAGTGAAATTGATTTTATTATGTGTAACAAAAAATTCGTCATAGAAGACTGCAGTGTGCTAAACAAGTTCAACACAGGTAGTGACCATAGATTGGTGAGATGTAAGATGCACCTCAACACTAAACTTGAACGTGGCAAGCTCTTAAGACAAACAAAATGTATTGACATAACCAACCTTAAAAAACACCATAATACCTTCAAATTGGAACTGAAGAACAGGTTCTCTGCTTTAGAAGGCCTAACATCGGAAGAGGTGGACATCTCTGAAGTTAACAGAAAAGTAACCAAAGCTCTTATGGAAAAAGCAACAAAATTAGCTGGGTCTAAGAACAAGTTGCATGTAAACAAATTATCAGGAAAAACGAAAATGTTGATGCAAAAAAGAAGAGATATGAGGACAACCAAAGAAGATGTGACTTCCAAAGTGGAATATATAGAGCTATGCAAGACAGTAAGAAAAAGTATCACTGAAGACGTAAGGAAATTCAACTGTGAACTAGTAAGGAAAGCAATTGAAAACAACCAAAGCCTAAAGATAGCAAAGGGACATCTCAGTAAGGGAAGAAAACAGATTATGGCACTGAGAAAAGAAGATGGTTCTGTAACAAGAAATAGAGGCGAACTTTTGACAAGAGTGAAAGATTTCTACTCCAAATTATATGAAACGGATCATAATTGTACTCCAGACATCATGAAAGGTACCAGTACCAGAGTTCTTCCAGTCCTCCCAGCAGAAGTTGCACGTGCAATCAAGAACATGAAGCAGGGAAAAGCTCCAGGAGAAGATGGAATTACTGTAGACATCATACAAGAAGCAAGTGGAGAAATCGAAACAGTACTCACCCAAATTTTTCACTCAATGCCTTAATGAAGGAAAGATTCCTGAGGATTGGAACACCGCTACAATGATCCTGCTACATAAGAAAGGTGACATTGAGGATCTCAGGAACTACAGACCTATCAGCCTCCTATCAGTGGTTTATAAAATCTTCACTAAAGTTCTTTCACACCGCTTGAAGGTAACACTGGACATGGCTCAACCGAGAGAACAAGCTGGATTCAGGAGTGGCTACAGCACAATAGATCATATCCACGTACTGAGAGAACTAATTGAAAGAGCGAGGGAATATGAACTTCCATTGTGCATGGCTTTTATCGATTATGAAAAAGCCTTTGATTCGGTGAAACCATCAGCAGTTACAATGGCTCTGAAATCCTGCGGTATTGAAGATGCATACATTAATATTATTAATAACATCTATGAAAATGCAAGTGCAGAGATTCGGCTGTTTGAAAATACAACACACGTAAAAATTGGAAAAGGGAGTGAGACAAGGTGACACCATATCTCCGAAGCTCTTTAATGTGCACACTGGAGGGTGTCTTTCAGTCGCTGAGGTGGGAAAACAAAGTGATAAAGATTAATGGAGATTATCTAACCCACCTTCGTTTTGCTGATGACGTAGTCATTTTTGCAACTACCCCATCAGAGCTGCAGAGTATGATCCAGGAACTTGCTGACAAGAGTAAAGAAGTGGGATTAAAAATGAACTTTCAGAAGACGAAAGTGATGTTCAATGGTTTTACAAGAAATGAAGATTTATCGATTGATGGAGAAAAGCTGGAGATAACAGACACGTACGTTTATCTTGGACAGCAGATATCAAGTGAGGGTCACATTGATGAAGAAATTAATCGGCGTACAAAACTTGCCTGGTGAGCTTTTGGAAGAAACAGCATAATTTTCAAGAGCAATATGCCATTATGTCTTGAAAGAAAAGTGTTTGATCAATGCATCCTTCCAGTGCTTACGTATGGTGCAGAGACGTGGACCTTAACTAAAAGAGACATATACAAAGGCTGCAGACAACTCAAAAAAGCATGGAGAGGTGCATGCTTGGGGTAACCAGGAGAGATAAGAAGAGGAACTCGTGGATCCGAAAAATGACAAGAGTGGAAGACATCATGATCAGAGTTAAATCCCAGAAATGGCAATGGGCTGGACATACTGCCAGAAGGACAGATCATCGATGGACAGCCGAAATTTTAGTCCAAGGGACAGGAAAAGACCCAGAAGAAGACCACATGGGAGACGGGTGGATGAAATTCGAAAGTATGCAGGGGTGACATGGAGGAGACTGGCACAAGACAGACCGTTGTGGAGGAAACTTGGAGAGACCTTCGTCCAGCAGTGGATTGATAATGGTTGACAATGATGATGATGATGATGATATATATTTATATGGGATGTAAGGTCAGGTGATGCGTAACATCACAGCCTCTCCTTGACAAATGTCAACCCCGATTTCTCGTGGTGCATCCTGTTCCAACTAAAGGGGCTCTGACGACCGCCAATAGTGGTATAACTATACCATCGGGATTAGAGGAAATGCTATCCCACACTCACCAACCCGCTTGGCCAGCGTGGTGAGTTATGGCCAAACCCCTCCAAAATGACTCCACAACTTAAATCTTGGCCCTCAGTCTTCGGCAGCTGAAATGTACCTGGCCAAGCCAGCGGCCAGTGCGATATGAAGACAGAGGGTGCTAAGAACCCCGGAGGACCGGACTAGGCTGCCATCTGATGCTGACTTTGGCTACGTATAATGGACGCTCCCTATCTTCTGATTCAAGGCTTCTTGAATTGGAAGAACAATTACATAGGATCAAGTGGTACATTGTCGGGCTAATTGAGGTAAGGAGAACTCATTGAACTGAAAAGTGGACATCTCTTCTACTATCGTGGGACTGATACTGGCAGAACTAGTGGTGTTGGATTTATAATAAACAAGAAACTGAAGGATAAAGTTGTAGAAGTTGAAAGTTCCTCTGACAGTGCTGCACGACTTGTCATCCAACTCTCGAGAAGATACCAGGCTCAGATTATTCAAACTTATGCACCCACCACAAGTCATCCCGAAGAAGAAATTGAAGAATTTTATGAGGAAATTCGTCATCTAAATAATAAAGGTAAGCAGCACTTGAAGATAATTATGGGAGATTTCAATGCAAAAACATTGCAACGGCAACAGAATGAAACTTCAGTAGGTAAATTCGGTCACGGCAACAGAAACCAGCGTGGAAATACTCTCGTTGAGTTTGCAGAGGCAGAAGGGTTTTTCATCTTGAACTCCGTTTTCAAGAGAAAGCCACACAGGTAATGGACATGGAAACATCCAAATAGGACGACAAGTGAAATTGATTTTATTATGTGTAACAAAAAATTCGTCATAGAAGACTGCAGTGTGCTAAACAAGTTCAACACAGGTAGTGACCATAGATTGGTGAGATGTAAGATGCACCTCAACACTAAACTCGAACGTGGCAAGCTCTTAAGGCAAACAAAATGTATTGACATAACCAACCTTAAAAAACACCATAATACCTTCAAGTTGGAACTGATGCACAGAATCTCTGCTTTAGAAGGCCTTACATCGGAAGAAATGGATATTTCTGAAGTTAACAGAAAAGTAACCAAAGCTCTTATGGAAACAGCAACAAAATTAGCTTATCAGGAAAAACCAAAACCAAAATGTAGATGCAAAAAAGAAGAGAGATGAGGACAACTGAAGAAGATGTGTCTTCCAAAGTGGAATATATAGAGCTATGAAAGACAGTACGAAAAAGTATCACTGAAGACGTAAGGAAATTCAACTGTGAACTAGTCAGGAAAGCAATTGAAAACAACCAAAGCCTAAAGATAGCAAAGGGACATCTCAGTAAGGGAAGAAAACAGATTATGGCACTGAGAAAAGAAGATGGTTCTGTAACAAGAAATAGAGGCGACATTTTGACAAGAGTGAAAGATTTCTACTCCAAATTATATGAAACGGATGAGACATGTACTCCAGACATAATGAAAGGTACCAGTTCCAGAGTTCTTCCAGTCCTCCCAGCAGAAGTTTCACATGCAATCAAGAACATAAAGCGGGGGAAAGCTCCAGGAGCAGATGGAATTACTGTAGACGTCATACAAGAAGCAAGTGGAGAAATCGAAACAGTACTCGCCCAAATTTTCACTCGATGCCTTAATGAAGGGAAGATTCCTGAGGATTGGAACAACGCTACAATGATCCTGCTACATAAAAAGGGTGACATTGAGGATTTCAGGAACTACAGACCTATCAGCCTCCTATCAGTGGTTTATAAAATCTTCACAAAAGTTCTTTCACACAGCTTGAAGGTAACACTGGACATGGCTCAACCAAGAGAACAAGCTGGATTCAGGAGTGGCTACAGCACAATAGATCATATCCATGTACTGAGAGAACTAATTGAAAGAGCGAGGGAATATGAACTCCCATTGTACATGGCTTTTATCGATTATGAAAAAGCCTTTGATTCGGTGAAACCATCAGCAGTTACAATGGCTCCGAAATCCTGCGGTATTGAAGATGCATACATTAATATTATTAATAACATCTATGAAAATGCAAGTGCAAAGATTCGGCTGTGTGAAAATACAACACACATAAAAATTGAAAGGGAGTGAGACAAGGTGGCACCATATCTCCGAAGCTCTTTAATGTCTCATTGGAAAATGTCTTTCAATCACTGAACTGGGAAAACAAAGGGATAAAAATTAATGGATATTATCTAACCCACCTTCGTTTTGCTGATGACGTAGTCATTTTTGCACCTACCCCATCAGTGCTGCAGAGTATGATCCAGGAACTTGCTGACAAGAGTAAAGAAGTGGGATTAAAAATGAACTTTCAGAAGACAAAAGTGATGTTCAATGCTTTTACAAGAAATGAAGATTTATCGATTGATGGAGAAAAGCTGGAGATAACAGACACGTGCGTTAATCTTGGACAGCAGATATCAAATCAAGGTCACATTGATGAAGAAATTAATCGGCATATAAAACTTGCCTGGAGAGCTTTTGGAAGAAACGGCATAATTTTCAAGAGCAAATGCCATTATGTCGTAAAAGAAAAGTGTTTGATAAATGCATCCTTCCAGTGCTGACGTATGGTGCAGAGACGGGGACCTTAAGTAAAAGAGACATACAAAGGCTGCAGACAACTCAAAAAAGCATGGAGTGGTGCATGCTTGGTGTAACCAGGAGTGATAAGAAGAGGAACTCGTGGATCCGAAAAATGACAAGAGTGGAAGACATCCCTGAAATGGCAATGGGCTGGACATACTGCCAGAAGGACAGATCATCGATGGACAGCCGAAATTTTAGATTGGATTCGAAGGGACAGGAAAAGACCCAGAAGAAGACAACATTGGAGATGGGTAGATGAAATTCGAAAGTATGCGGGAGTGACATGGAGGCGACTGGCGCAAGACAGACCGTTGTGGAGGAAACTTGGGGAGACCGTCGTCCAGCAGTGGTTTGATAATGGTTGACAAACATGATGATGATATATATATATATATATATATATATATATATATATATATAAGACAAATGGGGCGCATTATCATCATCATCATCATCATTGTCAACCATTATCAATCCACTGCTGGACGAAGGTCTCCCCAAGTTTCCTCCACAACGGTCTGTCTTGTGCCAGTCTCCTCCATGTCACCCCTGCATACTTTCGAATTTCATCCACCCATCTCCCATGTGGTCTTCTTCTGGGTCTTTTCCTGTCCCTTGGAATCCAATCTAAAATTTCGGCTGTCCATCGATGATCTGTCCTTCTGGCAGTATGTCCAGCCCATTGCCATTTCAGGGATTTAACTCTGATCATGATGTCTTCCACTCTAGTCATTTTTCGGATCCACGAGTTCCCTCTTCTTATCTCTCCTGGTTACACCAAGCATGCACCTCTCCATGCTTCTTTTGAGTTGTCTGCAGCCTTTGTATGTCTCTTTTAGTTAAGGTCCACGTCTCTGCACCATACGTAAGCACTGGAAGGATGCATTGATCAAACACTTTTCTTTTAAGACATAATGGCATATTGCTCTTGAAAATTATGCTGTTTCTTCCAAAAGCTCTCCAGGCAAGTTTTGTACGCCGATTAATTTCTTCATCAATGTGACCCTCACTTGATATCTGCTGTCCAAGATAAACGTACGTGTCTGTTATCTCCAGCTTTTCTCCATCAATCGATAAATCTTCATTTCTTGTAAAAGCATTGAACATCACTTTTGTCTTCTGAAAGTTCATTTTTAATCCCACTTCTTTACTCTTGTCAGCAAGTTCCTGGATCATACTCTGCAGCTCTGATGGGGTAGTTGCAAAATGACTACGTCATCAGCAAAACGAAGGTGGGTTAGATAATCTCCATTAATCTTTATCCCCTTGTTTTCCCAGCTCAGCGACTGAAAAACACCCTCCAATGTGGCATTAAAGAGCTTCGGAGATATGTTGTCACCTTGTCTCACTCCCTTTCCAATTTTTACGTGTGTTGTATTTTCAAACAGCCTAATCTTTGCACTTGCATTTTCATAGATGTTATTAATAATATTAATGTATGCATCTTCAATACCGCAGGTTTTCAGAGCCATTGTAACTGCTGATGGTTTCACCGAATCAAAGGCTTTTTCATAATCGATAAAAGCCATGCACAATGGAAGTTCATATTCCCTCGCTCTTTCAATTAGTTCTCTCAGCACGTGGATATGATCTATTGTGCTGTAGCCACTCCTGAATCCAGCTTGTTCTCTCGGTTGAGCCGTGTCCAGTGTTACCTTCAAGCGGTGTGAAAGAACTTTAGTGAAGATTTTATAAACTACTGATAGGAGGCTGATAGGTCTGTAGTTTCCGAGATCCTCAATGTCACCTTTCTTATGTAGCAGGATCATTGTAGCGGTGTTCCAATCCTCAGGAATCTTTCCTTCATTAAGGCATCGAGTGAAAATTTGGGCGAGTACTGTTTCGATTTCTCCACTTGCTTCTTGTATGATGTCTACAGTAATTCCATCTTCTCCTGGAGCTTTTCCTCGCTTCATGTTCTTGATTGCATGTGCAACTTCTGCTGGAAGGACTGGAGGAACTCTGGTACTGGTATCTTTCATGATGTCTGGAGTGCATATATCATCCCTTTCATATAATTTGGAGTAGAAATCTTTCACTCTTGTCAAAATTTCGCCTCTATTTCTTGTTACAGAACCATCTTCTTTTCTCAGTGCCATAATCTGTTTTCTTCCCTTACTGAGATGTCCCTTTGCTATCTTTAGGCTTTGGTTGTTTTCAATTGCTTTCCTCACTAGTTCACAGTTGAATTTCCTTACGTCTTCAGTGATACTTTTTCTTACTGTCTTGCATAGCTCTATATATTCCACTTTGGAAGTCACATCTTCTTTAGTTGTCCTCATCTCTCTTTCTTTTGCATCAACATTTTGGTTTTTCCTGATAATTTGTTCACATGCAACTTGTTCTTAGACCCAGCTAATTTTGTTGCTGTTTCCATAAGAGCTTTGGTTACTTTTCTGTTAACTTCAGAGATGTCCACTTCTTCCGATGTTAGGCCTTCTAAAGCAGAGAACCTGTTCTTCAGTTCTAACTTGAAGGTATTATGGTGTTTTTGAGGTTGGTTATGTCAATAGACTTTGTTTGTCTTATGAGCTTGCCACGTTCAAGTTTAGCGTTGAGGTGCATCTTACATCTCACCAATCTATGGTCACTACCTGTGTTGAACTTGTTTAGCACACTGCAGTCTTCTATGACAAATTTTTTGTTACACATAATAAAATCAATTTCATTTGTCGTCCCATTTGGATGTCTCCATGTCCATTTCCTGTGTGGCTTTTTCTTGAAGAAGGAGTTCAAGATGAAAAACCCTTCTGCCTCTGCAAACTCAACGAGAGTATTTCCACGCTGGTTTCTGTTGCCGTGACCGAATTTACCTACTGAAGTTTCATTCTGTTGCCGTTGCCCTATTTTTGCATTGAAATCTCCCATAATTATTTTCAAGTGCTGCTTACCTTTATTATTTAGATGACAAATTTCCTCATAAAATTCTTCAATTTCTTCTTCAGGATGACTTGTGGTGGGTGCATAAGTTTGAATAATCTGAGCCTGGTATCTTTTCGAGAGTTGGATAACAAGTCGTGCAGCTCTGTCAGAGGAACTTTCAACTTCTACAACTTTATCCTTCAGTTTCTTGTTTATTATAAATCCAACACCACTAGTTCTGCCAGTATCTGTCCCACGATAGTAGAAGAGATGTCCACTTTTCAGTTCCATGAGATCTTCTCCTTTTCTCCTTACCTCACTTAGCCCCACGATGTCCCACTTGATCCTTTGTAATTCCTCTTCCAATTCAAGAAGCCTTGAATCAGAAGATAGGGAGCGTCCATTGTACGTTGCCAAGGTCAGCATCAGATGGCAGCCTAGTCCGGTCCTCCGGGGATTCTTAGCACCCTCTGCCTTCATGTCGCACTGGCCGCTGCCTTGGCCAGGTACATTCCAGCTGCCGGAGACTGAGGGCCAAGATTTAAGTTGTGGAATCATTTTGGAGGGGTTTGGCCATAACTCACCACGCTGGCCAAGCGGGTTGGTGAGTATGTACTCGTATATATGACAGATGGGACGAAATATTTTGCGGTTTGCCCTGGGCTCAGAATTGCCTAGTTACGCCTCTGGACACTCTAGCTCAAATCTCCTAGCTTTCTATTTCTAAGGGTTGTTTAAGACCTGGGGTCAGACACTCCCTTTCTAAAATCTCTACGTCTGATCTGAAAACATTGCACTCGTTGTTGTCATGGATAAAAAGAGCGATTTATCAGATTTGCAAAAAGGGATAATTATATGCTTTCGGGGCCACGATGACAGTCTTTCTGAAACCTCGCAGAGTGTGGACTGTTCGCGTGTTGCTGTGGTTAAAGAGTTTCGTGATTGGAGAAATGGCACCACTGCGAATAAGCGAAGTGGAAACTGCTGAGCACCACGCGCCATGGATGTGAACGTCGGCTGCGAAGGTGCATGAGGGCCGATCGATAAGCTACAGTGGAGAAACTCACTGGCCGAATGAACCAGGTGACTACCGGAAGTGTGTCTAAAACGACAGTTCAGCGAACCCTGCTGCGTATGGGACTCCGATGCAGATGGATGGTCACTGCACCTATGCTAACGAAGGTGCATTGACAGAAAAGACTTACACGGTAGTATTGCAATTGGACTTCAGCTGATTGGCAAAGGATTGCCTTCTCTGATGAGCAATGTTTACTGCTTCGTCGAACGGATGGAGTTGGCGTATAAGGCGAGAAACACAGGAGAACTAACACTCTTCAACCTTTGCTGAAAGAACACAAGCTAGTGCGTGCAGCATTATAGTCTGGGTAATGTTTTCGTGGCATTCTCTGGGTCCACTCATACCCGTAGAAGCAGAGCCGGATGGAGCTTTTGCGGGGCCCCGGAGCAAAATTTCATTTCTGGCACCAGGAAATAAATCTCATATTTTAATAAAGTTGTTGCGTGAAAAATGTCCGTAAAGAACACACGATGTGAAATTCACAAATTTCACTGTGACAACAACGGACCCCCATCCCTCTACTCCGGAGCCGAATACTTTACCAATTAAGCTAACCGACAGAATTTATCGCTGCAACTTTTCCGTCTTGCCATGTGCTTCACCTCTGTAGTACGTCATAACGAAAACTATCATAAAGACAAAATGTTTATTTAAAAAAGATCTGCTTTAAGCTTAAGAAAAAGACCATAATATGGACTGAAAGTTCCGAGAGAGAGAGAGAATAAAAACTGTTAAAATCTACGATTTTCTTTCCGGGAAGACGGGGTTGAGGTTGTATTATGACTTATAAAAACTTCTCCACAAAATGATAAAAAGATCCCTGCGTAGCGAACATTTTTGTATTGTGAATCTTCAGTGTAGGAAACAATCAGGATCACTCAAAAATAAATTCATATAAATATTTTATCCCCTGATACATGTTTTAGTGATGACATAAAAATCAATCAGGGATCTTGATTGTTATTTAAAACTTTTTACACGCTCATATATATCGGGAATAGAGGAAATGCTATCCCACACTCACCAACCCGCTTGGCCAGCGTGGTGAGTTATGGCCAAACCCCTCCAAAATGACTCCACAACTTAAATCTTGGCCCTCAGTCTCCAGCAGCTGGAATGTACCTGGCCAAGGCAGCGGCCAGTGCGACATGAAGGCAGAGGGTGCTAAGAATCCCCGAAGGACAGGACTAGGCTGCCATCTGTGCTGACCTTGGCTACGTATAATGGACGCTCCCTATCTTCTGAATCAAGGCTTCTTGAATTGGAAGAGGAACTACAAAGGATCAAGTGGGACATTGTCGGGCTAACTGAGGTAAGAAGAAAAGGAGAAGATCTCATTGAACTGAAAAGTGGACATCTCTTCTACTATCGTGGGACTGATACTGGCAGAACTAGTGGTGTTGGATTTATAATAAACAAGAAACTGAAGGATAAAGTTGTAGAAGTTGAAAGTTCCTCTGACAGAGCTGCACGAATCGTTATCAAACTCTCGAGAAGATACCAGGCTCAGATTATTCAAACTAATGCACCTACCACAAGTCATCCTGAAGAAGAAATTGAAGAATTTTATGAGGAAATTCGTCATCTAAATAATAAAGGTAAGCAGCACTTAAAGATAATTATGGGAGATTTCAATGCAAAAATAGGGCAACGGCAACAGAATGAAACTTCAGTAGGTAAATTCGGTCACGGCAACAGAAACCAGCGTGGAAATACTCTCGTAGAGTTTGCAGAGGCAGAAAGGTTTTTCATCTTGAACATCTTTTTCAAGAAAAAGCCACACAGGAAATGGACATGGAGACATCCAAATGAGACAAGTGAAATTGATTTTATTATGTGTAACAAAAAATTTGTCATAGAAGGCTGCAGTGTGCTAAACAAGTTCAACACAGGTAGTGACCATAGATTGGTGAGATGTAAGATGCACCTCAACACTAAACTCGAACGTGGCAAGCTCTTAAGACAAACAAAATGTATTGACCTAACCAACCTTAAAAAACACCATAATACCTTCAAGTTGGAACTGAAGAACATATTCTCTGTTTTAGAAGGCCTAACATCGGAAGAACTGGATATTTCTGAAGTTAACAGGAAAGTAACCAAAGCTCTTATGGAAACAGCAACAAAATTAACTTATCAGGAAAAACCAAAACCAAAATGTTGATGCAAAAAAGAAGAGAGATGAGGACAACTAAAGAAGATGTGACTTCCAAAGTGAAATATATAGAGCTATGCAAGATAGTACGAAAAAGTATCACGGAAGACGCAAGGAAATTCAACTGTGAACTAGTAAGGAAAGCAATTGAAAACAACCAAAGCCTAAAGATAGCAAAGGGACATCTCAGTAAGGGAAGAAAACAGATTATGGCACTGAGAAAAGATGGTTCTGTAACAAGAAATAGAGGCGACATTTTGACAAGAGTGAAAGATTTCTACTCCAAATTATATGAAACGGATGATACTTGTACTCCAGACATCATGAAAGGTACCAGTACCAGAGTTCTTCCAGTCCTCCCAGCAGAAGTTGCACGTGCAATCAAGAACATGAAGCGGGGAAAAGCTCCAGGAGAAGATGGAATTACTGTAGACATCATACAAGAAGCAAGTGGAGAAATCGAAACAGTACTCACCCAAATTTTTACTCGATGCCTTAATGAAGGGTAGATTCCTGAGGATTGGAACAACGCTACAATGATCTTGCTACATAAAAAAGGAGACATTGAGGATCTCAGGAACTACAGACCTATCAGCCTCCTATCAGTGGTTTATAAAATCTTCACTAAAGTTCTTTCACACCGCTTGAAGGTGACACTGGACATGGCTCAACCGAGAGAACAAGCTGGATTCAGGAGTGGCTACAGCACAATAGATCATATCCACGTACTGAGAGAACTAATTGAAAGAGCGAGGGAATATGAACTTCCATTGTGCATGGCTTTTATCGATTATGAAAAAGCCTTTGATTCGGTGAAACCATCAGCAGTTACACTGGCTCTGAAATCCTGCGGTATTGAAGATGCATACATTAATATTATTAATAACATCTATGAAAATGCAAGTGCAAAGATTCGGCTGTTTGAAAATACAACACACATAAAAATTGGAAAAGGAGTGAGACAAGGTGACACCATATCTCCGAAGCTTTTTAATGTGCACATTCGAAAATGTCTTTCAATCACTGAACTGGGAAAACAAAGTGATAAAAACTAATGGAGATTATCTAACCCACCTTCGTTTTGCTGATGACGTAGTCATTTTTGCAACTACCCCATCAGAGCTGCAGAGTATGATCCAGGAACTTGCTGACAAGAGTAAAGAAGTGGGATTAAAAATGAACTTTCAGAAGGCAAAAGTGATGTTCAATGCTTTTACACGAAATGAAGATTTATCGATTGATGGACAAAAGCTGGAGATAACAGACACGTACGTTTATCTTGGACAGCAGATATCAACTGAGGGTCACATTGATGAAGAAATTAACCGGCGTACAAAACTTGCCTGGAGAGGTTTTGGAAGAAACAGCATAATTTTCAAGAGCAATATGCCATTATGTCTTAAAAGAAAAGTGTTTGATCAATGCATCCTTTCAGTGCTTACGTATGGTGCAGAGACGTGGACCTTAACTAAAAGAGACATACAATGGCTGCAGACAACTCAAAAAAGCATGGAGAGGTGCATGCTTGGGGTAACCAGGAGAGATAAGAAGAGGAACTCGTGGATCCGAAAAATGACAAGAGTTGAAGAAATCATGATCAGAGTTAAATCCCTGAAATGGCAATGGGCTGGACATACTGCCAAAAGGACAGACCATCGATGGACAGCCGAAATTTTAGATTGGATTCCAAGGGACAGGAAAACACCCAGAAGACCACATGGGAGACGGGTGGATGAAATTCGAAAGTATGCGGGAGTGACATGGAGGAGACTGTCACAAGACAGACCGTTGTGGAGGAAACTTGGGGAGACCTTCATCCAGCAGTGGATTGATAATGGTTGACATTGATGATGATGACATATGATTTTTTTTTTAAATTTCTAGTAATGTTTTTAAAGTCACTGAATAAATGGCCTCCATGTGTGGCCCGAAAACAACTTTGATATTGTTCTTTTTATTTCTCTAAATTTAAGTATCTAGTTTGCACGCAAATTGTGAAATATATAAAAGGGCCACAAAATAATGAAATTTAATTTGCTATTTTGTGAACGCGGAAAATATTAAGGTAGTTACAATAATCACTTGAAATCTGCAAATCTCAGTATTTGTACGACGAAGGGCGATATCTATTCGAAAATGAGGGGATTGGAAACAATAAAATAAAACAAAAAAACATCTTTTTAAGGACCTCATACCCAAAAACTTACACACAAAAAATACTGATTGTAAAAAATTCTACTGTAAATTATTTTTTTCCTAAACTACAGGGCCCCTTGAAGGCGCGGGGCCCAGGGCGATTGCCCCTATGGTTCAGCCGGCCCTGTGTGGAAGGCACTATGGACCGAATTCGTTATGAATCCATCCTTGCAGACCAAGTACACCCATACATGCTGATTGCCTTCCTTGGGGCGGGTGGGATCTTCCAGAACGACAATGCGACGTGTCACACAGCTAGAAATTTCCGAGAGTGGTTGGAAGAGCATGATGCAGACTTCAAAGTATTTCCCTGGCCCCCTAATTCCCCAGACTTAAACCTAATTGAGCATCTGTGGTACCACCTTGATCATGTTGTTTGCTCTATGGATCCTCCAGCAGCTGTAAGATGCAAGCGTCTAGGGGCAGAAGGATGCCTAATGCTTTTGTAATGCAGTTCCAAGTAAATATACGCTGAAAAGCAATTGAATTAGAGATACTTGTCTAGTAACGTGTAACACCACCTTTCAACCTGATGACGGCGGCGATTCGTCTCGGCATGGACTCGACAAGACACTGGAAGCCATACGGATCCACGACACCTGAACAAGCACCCACAGTTCACGAAAATTTGATGGAGGGGGTCAGGGCCTCGAAAATCTCTCTCGATGGCATCCCATATTTGCTCGATGGGATTGAGGTCAGGTGACCTAGCTGGCCAAGGATGCGAGGTCACGTCGGTGGAGTGTTCATCCAACCATTCGTATACAATTCGGGAGCGATGGCACGGTGCATTGTCGTGTTGCAGGATGAGGTCCCCAGTGGGATGTTGAAGACGCACAAACGGGAGCAAATGGTCGTCCAGGATATCCCGGTAACGTTGACCTGCGAGGGACGATGTCACATGTGCCAGGGGTTCAATTTCAGTCCACGTAAACAGTCCCCAGACGAGAATGCCACTCCCACCAGCTTGAAGAGTACCTTGCTGGCAAGAAGGATCCATCGCTTCATGTGGTTTGCGCTGTACTCGTATCCTTCCATCCGCATGTACTAACGTGAATCTCGACTCATCAGTCCATGCATCATTTTCCGACATGTCTAGGGTCCAGTGGCGATGTTTCCGCGCCCATGCTAATCTTTGCACCCTGTGATGTGCGGTCAGCAGCAGTACCCTCGTGGGACGATGGCTTCTGTACCCCATAGCGAGATGGTTCTGATGGTGTGGTTGCTTACACGTTTTTGTGCACCAGTGTTAAATTGCCGAGTGATTTCTTGCACTGTGGCCCGCGTATCTGCTGTTACCCCGCTCATCCACACGCTGTTGTCCACGGCAGTTGGCGCTTGCAGTGATGGTTTTACCGGATTCGATGTACTCACGGTGCTCCCGTGACCCAGTGGCTCGTGAAAATCCCAGTGCCTGCAAGACTTCCCAGATGGAGTGACCCATTCGTCGGGCCCCGACAATTTGCCCACGATCAAATGCGCTTAGATCCTTCGTCTTACCCATACTGCGTCCGACTCTTACTGATTCCCGTCGCATCACTCCTTATATTGTCGGATCGCTGCATACGTCATGTCGTTTCCGTTTACAGGGCCGCACACAGCGCCACATTTTCATAACACCAGCTGTTTCTAATTCAATTGCTCTTCAGTGTAGTGTATAATCAGGGGCGTATGCAGAAAAAAATTTCGGGAGGGGGGGGGGCGAAAAATTGGAAGTTTCTGAAATCCACCAGAATAAAATGGAAGTTAATAAAAAAAGAAAAAAAACATGTTAATAATAAAAAAAAGGTATTTCTTTTTAGTTTTTTTAGGTATATAACATACATATATACTTCAATTAAGCTGATGAGTACATATTAAAAAAAAAGAATGACAGAAACACATTTCTCCTTGAGAAATAATGAAATTGATTGGACTCACCTAATTTTTAAAAACTGAGATTTATTCTTCTAGGCACATTTCCGAATTTGTCAATGACTTCTTCATCTTCAACTTGAATGTTTCTATGAATAGATAAGAAAGCTAGCCCATTCAGTCTTGACTCTGATGTACTGTTTCTCAAATAAGATTTCAATCGACGAAGACTGGAAAAGCTTCTTTCCACTGATGCTGTGGCTATAGGAAGAATTGCCGAGATGTGAAGCAAAATATAAATGTTGGGAAATAAGTTCTTATTGCACGATGCCAAATTTTCAACTGCATTTTTGCACGGCGCCAGTCAGAGAGGAGCGGTGACACGTGACACCATCCCTGGTCGGGTCAATTAGGAGTTGGTACCGCAAAAACCTACAGCCGTCTTCCTGACCACGGATATGAGCCACCCTTCTTTCTCTGACCTCTGCCTCCTTCGCGCAATGATCTTTTACTGAATCCATACGTAGCAGTTGGATTTTTTCAGCAGTAAATATTCATGACTCAGAAACTTTTCTCATAACACAAATTTTGATTTAACATACATACATAAAAATTATATTGGAAAGCACAGTTTGATTATTTAACCTTATTTTGACAGATAACATAAAAAATGAAACACATTTCGGTGGGGGCCCAGGCCCCTTTGGCCCCCTATCTAAATACGCCTCTCTGTATAATAGTAAATAAACCTGTACGTTTTGGTAAACTGGCTTTTGGATGACCGTTAGTGATTCATGTGTGCAATGATCGTTGTGTGGCAGATACTGGTTTGTCTTCTTTGAGTTGCAGTGTGTTGCTGTTTGCTTTGTTATAGTATAGTTTGGACAATTTAATTGCAATAATTATTATCAGCCATTCAAGTCTCCATTGGGGTACCGGTGCAGAATGATGACGAACTAAAATTTCCCTTTTTTGTTGTTTTCTCATGATGACACTGTATCTTTTACTTGTGACGTGTATGATACTCAGTATTTTTACTTGTGATCATCTGTCTTGGCCGTCAGCACAAGACAGATGATCACAAGTAAACAGTAAATTATTTTTGTCTTATATTTTTGGTTTGGAGTCTTAAAGAAAAAAATCTAAATTAAAATTTGGCTCAAATATGTGAAAGGCAAATAAAATTTAGTGAAGAAATTGTTGGCTTAAATAGTTCAGAAGTAAATTGAAATAAACTAATAGTAAGAATGGACTAAGATTCGTGAAGGTTAGAAAAGGCAGTGCTAATTTTTTTTATTTGGTTGTTTTCGTTCTGATATTCTAAAAGCTTAACTGGTTTGATTGCTAGATTTTCTTGTGGGTTCTTTTGAGAATGGGTCTCTAGTTATGTTGGTTATCAGGCAGTGTTGAGGTTAACTGAAATCAATTTCTAAATTTGAATTTTTTATTTTGCTCATTTATACAGATTTGAGTTCGAGGGGCTAGGAATGGATCTAGTGTGATATTAAAAATTTGATTTTTGTTTGTTGGTTTTTTGGCCTATTAAACTGAAATTAAAGCTGTAAGAATATTTTTTTTAAAGCTAAAGTATCTATATTATATGGAGTAAAATATTAACTGTGTGAAAATGTAGAAAAGTCATATTAAATTTTTTAGTAAATTTCTGATTGATCTAAACCAAAGAGTGAAATTGTTAGGAAATTGTGTAAAAAAACAACATAAGTTTGTTAAAAAAATAAATAAAAATACTTGTTCACAAAAAGAAATATGTTGAGAATTCCAAGTAATGAAAATTTAAAGCATGTGACAATAATAAGATGTTTTCCTACTAAAGAAAGTGGAGACTGGCATAAATGATGCATCATTTTGAGTCGATATTGTAATGCATCATAATGCTTTACGATCTGCTATAATCCTGAAATCATTTCTTTTCATGATAAACATTACTTTTTCTACTTTGTACAGAATAAAGAAAATTAAATGGGAAATTAAATTAAAATAAACTGTGAATGTACAGGCAGCAGTGGAGTAGCCAGAAGGGGGGGGGTGTTGAACCCCTCCCTTGAGGGAAGACTGAGCACAAATTTAAAGCGATTTATATGTGTGTACGAGGCTTTCACCAATGAACCAAACCCATGAACTCCCCCTTAAGAAATTTCTGGCTACGCCACTGACAGGCAGATAAAATATTATCTACCCAGTAATTTTAGTCAGGGGCTACCTTGTGCTTTGATATGATTTTGTAATAAATGCTTCTAGTTTTGGACTTTTCTGTGTGATACACATTTACAGATCTGATAATGTTGATGTATTTACCTTCCCATTCTTATTTAGATTATTATATATTTAAGTTCAATTATACATATTGCTGAAAACTATCTTTTGCTTTTCTAGGTCAATCACTCACAAAGTCTGCGGAGCCCAACACTAAAGGTATGGACACTTTGCAAAACTACGGGAGAAATTGTAACAGCGTACTGCACTTGCATGGCAGGAATGGGTTCAGCTTGCTCACACATCGGAGCTTTCCTGTTTGCTATTGAAACTGCTTAACAATGCATGAACTGCAGTCATGCACACAAAGTGCAAACACATGGTTGCCACCACACCATATGAAGCAAGTGCCATCTGTTCCAATAAAATAATTGGATTTTAGTTCAGCCACCACAAAACGTAGAAAGCTCAGTTCTGGAAATGATAATTCACAGAATAAATATCAACGACCACTAGTTCCTTCTCCCTCTGATGAAGAAATTATGCAATTTTTTAAAGATGTCAAGGCAACAGGTGTGCCTGCTGCTGCTTTATCCCTAATTCTACCTTTTAATAATGACTTCATTCCCCAAAAAGAGATAATAGTTTTGACCAATTTATATTCAACTGATGCTGAAACACTTAATT
This sequence comes from Macrothele yani, assembly GCA_039090855.1. Taxonomy (NCBI): domain Eukaryota; kingdom Metazoa; phylum Arthropoda; class Arachnida; order Araneae; family Macrothelidae; genus Macrothele; species Macrothele yani. Next base: position 110,396,106 of record CM077007.1, read on the forward strand.
GGCAACGGGTAATTGTTGAAAGTAAAGAAGTTTTTGAGACAATTAAAGTGTCTGTGGTAGAAGCAAAGGAAATAGAAAGTAAAACCAAAAAACAAGCTCAATGTATGAAGTGGTTCTCTTATAGGGCAGGAAGAATAACCACCTCCAACATGAAAGCTGTGTGCCACACAGATATCAATAAGCCTCCCTCAGTCTATTAAAGATGATTTGCTATCCATCATTGCACAAGTTTTCAACACCTGCAACTAAGTGGGGATGTGACCACGAAAAAGTAGCAATTGAAAAATATAAGGAAAAACTCAAAATCACACTGGCTTTGACATTAAATTAAATTGTGGAATCACTTTTTTACGGGTCTTATAGAGGTTATTTTTAATGAAAGTCGGTTGTCAAATTTTCGAACTAAAGCCTAGTTCGTCATCAGGACTATGTCACTGGAGTAGTTGCTGCCACTCAATTGGAAGAGTCCATCTGCAATTATCGTTAATTGTGGTACTTCTTCTTCTTGCTATTTCGATCCCCTCTTCTAGTTTCCTCTTTACTAAGTTTGACTGGTGGGCGATTATTTTCACTGAGTCCCAATTTATGGAGTGTCCACTTGCTTGTATATGTCTGTCTAGCCCTATTTTGTTCCCAATGTTCCTAATAGCTGCTTGGTGTTCTTTCATTCGGACCTTAATACTTTTCAACACCTGCAACTAAGTGGGGATTCTAAGTTTCCTCATCTGGGAGCTACTCCTGATGCTCAAATTTCATGTGACTGTTGTGGAAAAAGCATTCTAGAAATAAAATGTCCTTACTCTTTAAGAGAAAAAACTGTGAGAGAGATTGTTCAGCAAAAGACATCTTGTTTGGTAATTGATGAAGCCTTTAATGTAGAGTTAGACAGAACTCATGCATATTACTACCAAGTGCAGACTCAATTGTTTGTGTGCAGTGCTGATTTTTGGGACTTTGTTGTGTGGACTGAAGAAAGCTTGCATGTTGAACGAATATTTCCAGATGAAATATTTTGGGAATCCATTTGTGAACAATCTGCAACATATTTTGTGCACTAAATTCTTCCTGAACTTATTGCTCGGTGGTATTCCAGAAACAAACAGTAATTGTTACTTACAAGAGTACTAAATTTTATATGAAACAATTCATACATTGAAAGTGTAATTTGTGTGTTCTAATTAATACTTCCTCTATGAAATTTCACTGCTTCCCACCACTAGTCTTTGAATAAAGAAAACTATGCTTAAGCAGTTAACATCTGGAATTTATCATTCAAATATAAAGTAATACTTTCTGTGGTTATTTTGAGCTTTGTATACATTTATTTAGATGTTTCCTGTGTAGAAATGAGTAACAAGGGCAAAAACACTTGCATTTATTAGAAAAATACTTGCATTTTTATTAGTACTTGCAAGGGCAAAATACTTGCATTTTTATTATTAATTCTTTCACCACATACAGTATTTGAAATAATTAGTATTTGAAATTTTTTTTTAATACATCACATCAGTGCAATTTATTCATTGTTGCCACTGAAAATTATAGGGATGGAAACCGAGTGTTCCAGGTAAAAATACTTGCCTTTATGTGAAGAAATGCTCTCCCATTTTTTATTTGTTACTGGTAAGTGTGCATACATATACAATAGGGAAAAGGAAACATATTTACTGGCTACACCTTTTGTATGATATAACTATGACATCACTGCAACATAACATAACATGTGTAACAACAGGTTAAAAAAATTCAGAAAAGGAATGAGTCTATAAAACAATGAATAGGGCAATTCTAAAAATATTCTATTTATTAATTACTTATTTGGATGTTATGAATGTACAGTAGAGAATTCATTGTTCTTTCCAAAGCACAGAAGAAACTTGATGCACAGGAATCACCATAGGAACTACTTCCTGTAGTACTTAAAATCTTAACCCTAGCACTGTCAAACAAATTTTAGTCTTGCAGAATACCAATAATGGGCAATTTCTGCCCACAGATAATTTTAGTCTTGAAAATAATTTAAAGAAACAAAACACCTTTCCAAAGTTTAAATGTGTTTTACGTAAATATTTGAATGGCTTAATATACATTTTGGTGTAGAAAGACACAAATCAACTGAATATTTTGAAATCAGCTTTAAAAATTTAATAAGTCAACATTGTACCATTATCTGTCTTTCAATTGTTAATATCTTGGCATCCCCACCACAACAAATAGTGCACACTTCCAAATAGAACTGGTTATTACACATATTTGTTGCTTTGGTGATGTTATGATGTTTAAAATAGCATAAATTAAATCAACAAGAAAAACCTAATTCCCCAAAACACCTAACATGGAATACAAAGTGTGGGGAAAAAGAGCCTGCAGCTACTTCACCTGATCATAACTGGAAAAAAATTAATTTATAATATTTAGTAATTATGTCTGAAACTATGTTTGTCACAAATATATATGATATTAAGATGTCCCAAAAATTGTAAGCATATTTAATAGGAAATGGGAAAATGTGTGGGCACTTTTTGCCCACCCTTGGCAGATCTAGGGCTTGGGGGGAAGAGGGGGGGGGTACATCTCATATGATCAAGCTGAGTTAAAGTGCTTTTGGCAAGCTTTACCATAATTTTCTTTGATAAACAAACTCTGTAATAAAATCAGTGTACAGCTACATGACTCTCCACAAAAAAAGGAAAAACCTAATCCCCCAATATGTTGAATAGTTTCTTGAAAAAATATATGAGAAAGCCAACATCTGCATTTATAATACTTATATCAATACATATTTCCCTTTCACTTTATTTGTTTTGCTGAAGCATACAAGAGATACAGAAAATTTAAAAATCGAACAAAATCAATGCATACAGCTAGGAAGCACAGGAAAAAGGCCAACATGGCCTAACGAAGATCCATGCCGCCTCACAGCAACAAACACAAAGAATGAAGTCAAGCAAGTAATCAGCAAGAGCAAACAAAGCGAAATATAATAGTAAGGTATACAAAAAAAGACGTAAACAAAACAAAAAAGAATGAGGGGAAAAATAGAGATTGTTATAATTATTCTTTTAGTTGTGAAAAAGTCAATTATTATAATTCATGATATAATTAGCACGTCTTTTGTAAAAAAGATCGTACTCAGGTTATTGGTTTGTCTGCATGTCTGTACCCACGATATCTCTGGAACTATTAATCCGATTTGAAAAATTATTTTTGCATTGGGAAGCTTGAAATATGCAAATGATGATCCTTTATTTCCTTTTTTTTATACGATGTACAATTTTGCCACTAGAGGGCGTAAATGCAGATGATGTCGAATTCAAAAATACGTTTTATTCCACATATTTGCTTCTAAACATCCGATTGAAAAAATTATTTTATCTTTCGATTCAATTTATGTCGAAGAGTATTTGAGATATAGTTACTTTTTCAAATTACACATAGATTTTCCGCTAGGGGTGTAAAAGTAAATTACATTTTCCCCGATAACTCTTCTTCTAAAGCTACGATTTGAAAACTTTTTCCTTCAGCGGATACACCTCCTGATGGAAAATCTTTCACATATAATTTCTAACTTTTGGTAATAAATACTTTGGCCACCAGGGGCGTAAGTGTTAATTTTTGCTTCTGATGTATTTACCATAAAATCTGAGCTTCTAAAATATGGATTGAAAAAATTCTTTCATGGACTGATGCTACTCACATCGATAAACCTTTTTGGAATATTTTTTTCCTAAAATATTCCACAGTTTCTTCGCCAGGGGGCGTAGATGTATATCTTATTTTTGTCAATATCTCTACTTCTAGGAGTCCGATTTGAAAAAATCTTTCTTTGTTGGATAATGTTTTCCATGTGACATGTTTTTCATATAATTTCAAAATTTTCAAGTAATTCATAGACTTTCCGCTAGGGGGCGTAAAGGTAAATTGTGTTTCCCCCTACATCTCTGCTTCTAAATCTCCGATTTGAAAAATTCTTTCTGCACCAGATACAGCTCCTGATAAGAAATCGTTTGCACATAATTTTTAATTTTTGTAAAAAATGGTTTGGCCACCAGAGGGCATAAATCTTAATTTCCGCTTCTGATGTATTTGCAGCAAAATATGAGCTTCTTAATTCTTGATTGAAAAAAAAACGTCGTTTGTAGACTGATACTACTTATGTCGACAAACCTTTTAGGAACATTTTCTTCTGAAAGTAGTGCATGGTTTCTACGCCAAGGAGCGTAGATGTATATCTTATTTTTGTCAATATCTCTACTTCTAGGAGTCAGATTTGAAAAATTCCTTCTTTGTTGGATAGTGTTTCCAGTGTGACACATGGTTCATATAATTTCAAAATTTTCAAGTAATTCATAGACTTTCCGCTAGGGTGCACAAAGGTAAATTGCGTTTCTCCCTATATCTCTGCTTCTGAATCTCCAATTTGAAAAATTCTTTCTGCACCACATATAACTCCTGATGGGAAATCCTTTACACACAGCTTCTAATTTTTATAAAAATGGTTTGGCCACCAGGTGGCATAAGTCTTAATTTCCGCTTCCGATGTATTTGCAGCAAAATATGAGCTTCTAAAATCTCGATTGAAAAAAAAGTAGTTTGTTGACCAGTACTACTCATGTCAACAAACCTTTTAGGAACATTTTCTTCTTGAAATAATGCATGGCTTCTACTCCAGGGGGCGTAGATGCATATCTTATTTTTGTCAATATCTTTACTTCTAAGAGTATGATTTGAAAAATTACTTCTTGGTTGGATAGTGTTTCCGATGCGAAATGTTTTTCCTATAAATTCAAAATTTTTAAGTAAATCATAGACTTTCCGCTAGGGAGCACAAAGGTAAATTGCGTTTTCTGCATTATTTCTGCTTCTGAAACTCCGATTTGAAAAATTCTTTGTGGATCACATACAAGACCTGATGGAAAATACTTTTCACATGTTTGGTAAAGAATGGTTTGGTCACCAGGGGGCATAAGTGTTAATATCTGCTTCTGATGTATTTGTAGCAAGATCTGGGATCCTGAAAACTCGACTAAATGTTTATTTCTTTGACCGATACCGCTCATATGGATAAACCTTTTGAGAATACTTTCTTCCTAAAATAATGCATGGTTTCCCCCCAGGGGACGTAAAGTCACATCTTATTTTTGTCGATATCTCTGTTTCTAAGAGACCTATTTGAAAAATTCTTTCTATGTTGGAGAGCGTTTCCGGTGCGAAATGTTTCTCACATAAATTCATGTTTTTCTTAAAGCACAAGCCTGCACCCAAAGGACGTAAGCTCACAATCCCATTTACAGCAATATCTGAGGGATTAAAAACCCGACTGAAAAACTTCTTTCTTCTTCCGTCAGATACTATTGTTTTCCATACCGGTTCCATTGACTTTAAATAGCTTTGATAAATTTAATTTGCGTCAGAACGGATTCAAAAGACGTGCTTTATTACACCCAAAAATTTGGTGTCATCTTTCTTTTTTTTTTTAAATAGGAAAAAATTATTAATAGTTGTTAATTCAACTGGTAACAAGTTTCAGTAGTGAGGATCAGAAAATTTTAAACTTTGTTTCATGGTTTTCGTCCTTGGATAGATAGGGATTACTTGTGTTTTAGAATGGGTATCATATGTATGTAACTGAGGAGTGATTTTTATGAGGTTAGTAACAAAATTACTTTTTATTCTTTTAAACATGATTTTTCCAAGATTGAAGTAGTAAAGTTGGGTAATAGTAAGTATATTAAATTTATTTGCGTTAAGTGTGATGTGAGAATGAAAAGAAAGCTGAGAATGTGTATGATATTTGAGTTTAATTATAAATTTATTTTGTAATATTCGAAGTTTTTTGAAGTTATATTTTGTTGTCTGTCCACACGTTAAAAATCCCATAGTTTATATGTGACTGAAATAAAGTATAGTACAAAAGAATCAAAGTTTTTGGGGAGAGATTTGTTAGTACTGTGGAGACAATCCCAATATTTTTGGAGATTTTATGTAAAATAACATTTACATGTGTATTCCATTTAAGGTCAGTAGTAATAGTAATACCCAAGTATAATAATGAGGTAACAGCCTCAATATGTTTATTATTCATAGTGAAAGTTAAATATGTATATGAGGCAGGATTTCATTTTTAGAAAAAAATCATAAATTTAGTTTTTGAAGTATTAATGATTAACTCATTTGAGTTCAGCCAATCCAAAATATTTTGAGATTGAGCATTAATTATAAGATCTTCATCCGTGTTATTAAATCTAGTGAACATAGTCATCTCATCTGCATAAAGTAAAAGACTCATCTGCATAAAGTAAAAGATCCATATCAGTAATAGAACAAAAAATGTCATTGATGTAGATATTAAAATTTTGGCAAATATCGACATGTTATTTGTTCACATTTTTTGATCCTGATTAATGCATTGGAGTAATTTTTGAGATTTTAAGGAGGGCAGGAAATTCACCCGTTTGAAATACAGTATTATATATACACTGCTGGCCACCCAAAATGCAATACCAAGAAGGACACAAGATAGCAAAACCAGATTTACTGGACACATAACAACAGATACAAAGATGAAACGATTGAGCTTACAGGCCCGTGCGACTTGCGGAACATGCAGATATCAATAGTTCATGTGGCCCCCATGGCTGGTAATAACGGCCGCTACATGTCGCAGCATCGAACAAAAGAGGCTTTGGATGTGGGCTTGGGGTACGTCGGTCCAGGCTGCTTCCACACGTTGCCACACTTCATCAGGCATAGCTGCACACCCTAATTCCTGCGCTAGCTTTTGCCGGGCCACTCGGTTGACGACCAGCGACCAGACATGTTCGATGGGCGACATATCGGGAGAACAGGTGGGCCATGGCAGCAGTGACATCTGGTGGGCTGTAAAGAATTGCTGCACGATGTGTGCCACGTGTGGGCGAGCATTGTCCTGTTGAAACGTGGCCACTGGCAGGTCCTGCAGGTAAGGGAGGACTACAGGCTCCAAAATGTCGGAGATGTAGCGGTGGCTGTTGAGTGTACCAGTGATGCGTACCAGAGGGGTGCGGGTGTCATATCCAATTGGGCCCCAAACCATAACGCCAGGCGACGGACCGGTATGGTGATGCATAATGCAAGCGTCATACAGTCTCGTGCCGCTGCGCCGCCACACACAGATCCGACCATCATAGTGTTGCAGGCAGAAGCGGGATTGTCCTGTTGAAACGTGGCCACTGGCAGGTCCTGCAGGTAAGGGAGGACTACAGGCTCCAAAACGTCGGAGATGTAGCGGTGGCTGTTGAGTGTACCAGTGATGCGTACCAGAGGGGTGCGGGTGTCATATCCAATTGGGCCCCAAACCATAACGCCAGGCGACAGACCGGTATGGTGATGCATAATGCAAGCGTCATACAGTCTCGTGCCGCTGCGCCGCCACACACAGATCCGACCATCGTAGTGTTGCAGGCAGAAGCGGGATTCGTCGGAGAAGACAATGTCGTGCCATTCTGTAGCTTAGGTGCAGCGTTCAACAGCCCACTGTTGCTGCACTCGCCGGTGGTGTAACGTCAATGGCAATTGGAGCAACGGGCGCCTTGCTACAAGTCCCCGCTTCTGCAGACGATGTCGAACAGTACGTGCTGACACAGGTTGTTGCGCAACACACCTTAATTCCTGTGCTAGCTTTTGTGATGTGGTGGTGCGAGCCGTCAATGCCTGCCGCACAACATGCAGGTCCTCTCTTTCGGTGGTGTGCAGCGGCTGCGTCAATTGCTCACGTCGGTCCGTCCGTCCCTCCTGCACCCACCAAATCCATACTTGCCTCACTGTAGCTGGATGTCGTCTGACACGGGCGGCGATGTCTCGGTATGATAAACCGCTGTCGCTATAAGTCACTATTCATCCTCTGTCGAACTCCGAAACGTGCTGGAATGACTGCCGTATTCTGCGATGAGGCATCAGGAAGCTTCCCACGCACAGGTCCGGCAGCACAACACACTTCCACTACTTACACCCCACCTTCTGTGCACCCTTCTTATAGTGCTTCTCGGTGGTGTGTCGGCGCACATGACTTTCATATGCCCTGCAACGCTAATCGTTTGCATGTCCTCTCGCGGGCGATGCATGCTGCGAATTTCAGGCCAATCGGATGCTTCCTTCTTGGTGTTGCATTTTGGGTAGCCAGCAGTGTAGATAAGAGAGGTTCCATTATTAAGTCTGACACTCGTTGAATTACAAGTGGTTTCAAGTTATCCTGTCCTGGACTCGTATTAGGGTAAATTCTTGTAATAATTCAGTTTGAGAAATTTCAGTGAAGAACGTAGCATTTAAATGGTTAGACGATGTTAGATAATTCATGTAAGATTTTTGTGCAGTAGGGAGTATGTTTTTTAATGCTTGAGGTATTAAAATGAAATGTTCATTTAAAGTATTGGCAATATCTTCTGTGTTAGTATTTAAGGTGTTGTTAGTACCTGTTAAGTTTATAGGGAACATTACACCCCTCTGTTTGCCTAGCAGTGGATTTAAATGTTTCCATGTTAATTTAGGTAAATTTTGAGAGAACATATGCATATAGTAATTACATTCGACAGCTCTAATATCAGAGTTAAGTTTATTTTGGTATTCTTTGAAATCTTTAAAATCTTGTTGCATCTTACTTTTTAAAAATTTTGAATATAGTTTTTCTTTTTATTAATTCAATTTATATAGTATTTGTAATCCAGGATTTTCAAAATTTTTTTTAGTCTGATGTGTTATATAATTTTTAGGGAAACATTGATCGTACAGTTTTTTAATTAAAGAGAGAAATACCTCCTAATTTTTATTAACGGACCTATCCCTGATTTAATCCTAATTAGACTAGGGTTAGTCAAATGACAACTGAAGGCACTAGATTAGTTAATGCACAACAGACAAGTATAATTTTATCAATAGGTACAAGATCATTGCCCTCTGCAGTTGAACACAATTCAATGGGTAGAGTGCTTTTTAAAATCCTGAATTTTTTTCTGACATTGCCAATGACACGCTCAACATGTATGCGTAAAGATGCTAATTTCCCTGTTTCCTGAACTTCTAGTGCAGTTAGCTGTTTTTTTTTTCCTCTGGCAGTAGCAGGCATAATAAGTTTGGCACAAAAGAATCCAGCACTGTCAGATATGCTGAATCCTCTATCAACCAAAACTAAGTCTCCAGGGAGTAAGTGATTCAGTATTCCACAGTTTTCAGAAATGAACTTGTCACTTACTCTACCACCCCAACTATCAGATATAAATGTTATTACTCCCCGGGGTGCTATCCCTATTAAAAACTTGACCATGTTGTGATGTTTGTAGTTAGACCAAGTTGCTTCACGTGTGATGAGGGATGATGGCCTATCTATAAATATTTCAAAACAATCAATGATGACAGTCACATGATCTTTAAATGCATTTGTAAAAGTGAGTGGCATTGTTTTCAATAAGTTTTCTCTTTCAGGCCAGAAAAGTGTTCTTTTGAAAAGAGCATACATAGCATCAAGCTATTTTGCAAAAATCCTTGACACAGTTGATTATAAAACACTAAATCTGTATGCTAAATCTTGGGTCAATAAATTTAAGCATAAACTCATGAGGAACAAAATAAACTCCTGGAACTTCGTAAGTACATTTCTGGGTGTTATTTCCACATAAGGTGATACAAAATCAAATACTGCTAACTACAGTTTCAGGTTCACTAAACCAGTATAAAAGTTTGCCTTTTCATCATCAGAAAAAAACTCGGGAGTTATTTTTGATAGAAGTATGTCTTTTTTAATGTCAAAATATTTTCTATTTATGGAAATTTTATACCTGTAAGCGTTAATTCACTTTGACATTCAGCTTCATTTTTTAAACTAACAGCGGGTTGACCTATAATTGTGTCTTCTAATTGCTTTATCTCTACAACAGTCAAATCAGTTTGGCAGTTAGCATCACTTTTAGCAGAACCGCCAGCGAGTTAATGAGACAGGTCAATAGAAACAGGCATGTACGTATCAGACAAATTGTCAGAAGAGGTGGACATGTGCTGACTTTCAGAAGAGGAGGCAGGTTTCCTCTGGTCACGTTGGCACAGTCTGTAAAAGGCAAAAACAACGCTGTATAGAACAGAAATAAAAATACCATTATCGAAATACACAAAATAAAAGAATGTTCTACCATTATTTGTTTAACAGCACTACCACATCCCATGAAAAAGATAAAACACTAGATGAACATCACTTTTACCATGCAATTTTGAGAACATTTAATATTTATTACTGAAAAAGAAAAAAGTGATAGAAATGTATCAAATCACTACGAAAAAAAAAAAAAATTACAAATTGGCCAACAAAATCAAAGAGAAGTTCAGGGTTCATTCATCACAGTATTTCAGGAGTCCAAACATTATTTCCTAGGACTCAAAATAGCATATCAGAATCAGAAAACACTAAACTTGCTTTTACATTTCTGATATTGCTGGATACCAGAAATTTGAAATGACATCTAGCTTAACTGCATGCAAGTAATTTCATATGCATTAGGCTTTTCTTTTTGGAAAGCAAAGCATGAAGTCAAAACAATGAAAGAGAAACTGAAAGGTATGGTGTTGTCACAGCAAAGATTAGCAACAACACGGGAAAAATAAATGCATGCAATTCACAGAAGATAAATGAACTGTAATAGCATATTGTTTTCCAGTATGTGATTACACAGTTTCATTTAAAAAAAAAACTAAAATAATTCTTTTTGAAAAAATATTTAATCGTAAAATAATAATTAATATGCTCTTATTTTGAACATCCATCTGCGTAAGAAATTTAGCAGCACTTCTATGTATTTAACTGTACTTTATCCATGGTAACTTGTTGACCATTTCATTAAACTGAACCAAATTCAGTGTTGGGCTCTACCATCAAACTCAAAGATCAGATAAGAATTTTCTAAGAAAAATAAAATATATTCTTAATGGAGTACAAAAAAAAAAAAAAAAATGGTGAGTGAGTATCATCATCATCATCAGTCCTGTAGTTCAAAAGTAAATGCTAACGGAAACAGTTGTAGGGAAATCAACGATCTATGTATTGAAGCACTGTTTAAAGGCTAGTGATTACTGCTTAAATCATTTTCAGTATTTTTGTAGTATTGGCTCAGTGGGTAACTGCACAATCAGCACTTTGATATAAGAACAGCAAACATGCAAGTGGTTGGTTACAGTGGCGCCCGTATGAGTACTTCTGTGTGTGTGTGGGGGGGGGGCTAAAAAAATTCTTACCTCCTTCAAGGTTGTCAAACATTTTAGTAAATGTACACAATACTAAAATTCAACAAAAATAATTGATACAATCAATCATTTAACATATTAATATCTTATCATTTTTAAAAATGCTTTAAAAAAAGGTTTCGTTTATTTTAGTGTTTTAAATTTACCAAAAATTTGGCTATACCAACTGCTGGGGGAAGGGCTCGAGCCCTCCCCCGCCCTATGGGCACCCTTGGTTGGTTAGTAGCCTTCACAGGAAAAATTTTTTGATATGCTATTGAGGAGCAAGTTTTCCGGCTTAAAAAAAATCACTACCACTGCGACTAAATAGTTTTTTATGGTAACCTAATGTCTTAGTGTGTGAAGTGGAATCACCATTACAGCCGGACATGGTAATGCAGGTATTCAGTCAGCTATTGAAAATGATGTGTGTGTGTGTTTTGCAGCTCAACCCCTTTTCGGATAAAATCTAGGGAAGGGACATCACAGAGAAAGGAGCGAATCACAATTACTCCTGCATGCTATTAATGACATCCACCTAGACCTAGCACCTGTTCTTCCTGCAGGACACTCTCAGGCTTACTACTTATAATTGCATTTTAAATCTATCTGAAAGTTAAATGTAAGCAAAAAAAAAAAAAAAAAAAGTGTGAGCTATAAAATACACTCAGTAGACAAAACATCAAAGATAGGGGGTGATGGGAAGTTGACACTGGCATCCTCTGCCTAGAATGGAACATAACAAAACCGGATGCAGACAATAAAAAGAGGGACATAAGGGCTTCTCAACAGTGTATTGCAGTCCAAAATATGGGTAAATGTGGTGATCTTAGCGACTTTTATTGTGGACGTACCGTTGTCACAAGATAGATGTGTGGGTCATTCTATTGTCGAAGTGTTAAGAACCCTAGGATTCTGAGGGCAACTGAATCAAGGGTCTACCGTGAGTATGCCATATATGTACATATCAGCAGCAAGCGAACAACAGTAGCTGACCACACACCATTGATGACGGGTCAACATAAACTGTACGGCTCATACAGACCGACCGCAGGGTAACGGTGGCACAAGTCCAATAAAGTTTTAATGTTGGAGGCCCAATCATTGTCGGTGAATGAACGGCACATTGCAGTGCACACTGCATAGCATGGGCTTATAGTAGGCGATGTCCTACTCATTTGCCACTATTGATTGCTCGTCATCAGGCATTGTGTCTTGCCTGGTGCCGGGAACATCAAAACTGGAAATCTGCATGGTAGGACTTTAGAATGACTTGAATAGATAATTTTTTGTAATATTACCCCAGGAAATTTCACCTGACATCAAGGTTTTTGAAATGTCAAAAGGCTCGAGGACTTTGGGGTAAAAATGTGCGAAATAGCGCGCCATAATGAAAAGTCACGATTTCAAAAATGTACAAAAAAATGAATAAATAATAAAAGTCAGTGGAACATACGGTAAGCGATGTTTTCATTAAAGTAACATGCATTATCTAGTAAAAGAAGTACAATTTTGAGTACCGAGTCATTTTGAAGTGGTACCCCTCTGCAAAGTGGAGCAGAGTCCTGCCCTTTAATCTGGCTATATGGTTTCAAGTGGCACTTGAATTCTCCCAAACGAATTTAACTTTCCTACGAAGGGGAATGTTTTTGCTTGAAAGGAACTCAAAATTCTGCATTCCAACACAGCCACCAGTTCTGTGCTTACAGCATATTCACACATTAATTAAGATAAAAACGTCCCATCATCTTTGGCTAATTATTTAATTTAAAAGTTTACTTTTAAATAATTTAGATATTCCTCAACCTGAAACTTAAGCTAAGGTAAAAATCCTCAGCTTTACACAGGTAAGGCTCTATACAGTCGAACTTGGTTAAGACGAGCTCGGGTATAACGAGGTCCTGGCTACAGCGAGTAAATGCCAGAAGAAGTTTGGTTTCATATGCAATTAGTGTTAAATTATCTCGCTTGTTATGAGTATCAACTCTGTTATAGCGAGCAAATTTGCAAGACTTTCAGATTTTTTTTTACACCCAATAAAGATAGAGCAGCATTAAAAGGTGGCGTCAATTAGCCACCTGCTACCCAAAAAGACCGTCTGTGTGTCACCTGCTCCGAGAGAAAAGTGGGGAGTGTTTTATGACGTCTTGCATTTCAGCCCAAGGGTAGGTGAGGGCGGCATTTTGTGGGGAAAAGCTTCCCAGCCTTTCCTTTGCCACTGTTTACGAGAGGGTTCCTCGAATTCGCTTTCTCTCACTGGCTGCTATGGTCTAACCCCACGCATGTTTTCTTAGTGCATTCGGTATTTCAACTTCGCACGGGACATATCGTAACCTTTTTTTAATCAGAAAGTCACACGCAGGGCTACTCTTGCGACATCACTTATGCTTTCCCTCCCCCTTTTTTTATTAAGTGTGATATTGTGAGCAAAATGGTTGGTGTTAAAAGAAAGGCTCTCTCCATCAGGGAGAAAATGGATATTATTCAGGAACTGCAAGACGGCGAGAAAAACTCAGCTGTCTGCAAAAAGTATGGGCTTTCATCATCTACTGTATCTACATTGTGGAAGAACAAAGATGCAGTTTTGCCAGCATTTGAAAACAATGTTACAGATTGCAAAACAATGAAAAAGTGTGAAAAAAAAATGATATTGATGAAGCTTTACTTTGTTGGTTTAAAGTGTAACGTGATGCTGGTTTTCCTATCAATGGACCGATTTTAAAAGTGTAAGCGGAAAAATTTGCAGTACAGTTCGGTCATGAGAATTTTATATGCAGTAATGGGTGGCTTGATCACTTCAAGAACAGACACAATATTGTTTACGCAAAAATGTCAGGGGAATCAATGTCTGCGGATACGGAATCTATAAGTCAGAGGCTAAAAAGCGTGTGGCCTAGCTTCATTTCTGAATTCAGTGAGCAGAACATATTCAATGCTGATGAAACGGGCATGTTTTTACAAGGTAACCCCTGACATGACTAACTTTTAAAGGCGAGAAATGCATTGGAGGTAAATTGGCAATGGATTGGCTAACCGTTCTAATTTGTGCGAACATGGCAGGGGATGAAAAAAGAAAATTTTTGGTGATTGGCAAATCATTAAAGCCTCGATGTCTTAATAATATTCAGCATCTCCCAGTTTATTATAAAGCAAACAGAAAGGCGTGGATGACATCAGATATCTTTACGGGAGAACTTCATAAATGGGATCGTGAACTACGAAAGAAAAACAGAAACATTTTGCTGTTAATAGACAACTGCTCAGCACATCCCAAAGTAGAAAACTTGACAAATATCAAACTTGTGTTCTTACCACCAAACACAACATCAATTCTACAGCCTATGGACCAAGGGATTATTAGGAGCTTTAAGTGCCATTTTCGGTGATTTCTAACCATACAATTAATCCAGAAAATGGAGAAGAAGCTAGAAATTAAGATTTCCGTATTGGATGCTGTTCGTCTTATGAGAGAAGCTTGGGATAGTGTTACTCCGACAACCATTAAAAATTGTTATAGGAAAGCTGGTCTTCTAAAGGAGACTTTAGTAGAAAGCACTGAAGTGATTGATGACGATTATCTCCCTTTATCAGAATGTTTAAAAAGTAGAGATTTAAGCACCTTTAACAATTGCAATTTTCTTGATGATTTTATCGACATTGACGCTGCGGTCCTAACAACTGGAATTTTAACGGAGGAACAAATTGTGCAAGAAGCCATTGCGGTGAATGAAGAAACTGAAACCGACAGTGAAGGCGAAAACATTACAGAAACAGAAGTTGTGATTTACAATCAAGCACAAGATGCCTTGGATGTTTTGACTAGATTTTATGAAACTAATTCTGGCAATGAGTGTGTGTTCAGTGCATTTTCAGTTGTTAAGCGTAATCTGATGGATTTTTGGTTGAAGTCAAGGACAACGCAGCTAAAATTAACCAAATTTGTTCATACGAAATAAAAAGGATATGTGCTTTGGGCAGATAGAAGTACCTGTGCTTAATTTTATCTAAGTACTGTATGGTACAAAAAATATAATACTATATAGTACATATTGTATTTCATACAGTACGTATGTAGTTTACATGTCTGTTGTTCAAGAATTTCAACTTAATCTGCATCACATCGTACGTACTTACATATGTATGTACTACAGTATGTGTAATGGTACGTATAGTTCTGTGTGTATGTAGTACTGTACGTATGCATTTTTCAAGAATTCCACAACTAAATGTAAGTACTATGTATTTCTCAACATTAAACATTGTATGTACTATATTTGACAACGAAATTTATTTTTTAAATGATTTCCTTGATATTTTGGGTCTTTCCCGGATTATATGAGTAATGGCCATAACAAGCAATTTGTTCGATCCCGAACAGCTCGTCTTAACAGAGTTCGACTGTATATATATAATAATAAATTCTGGCGAGTAGCATTATGTCTCTCTACTTTATATATAATAATGACAATAATAATAAACTGGTGAATGCTATCACGAGATCATTTTTCCAAAATTGGCCTTGGAACCCAACATATGAAGGTTGCATAAGATATTCACTCCCCTATAGCAGTAGATACATTCACGATGAAGAACAGCATAATCTTACTCATAAGGAAGGTCAATTCTCGTCTAAAGATCTTCATAGAGTTTTTGGAGATAATGCATCAGTAAATTTATGAACATACCTGTTACAAAATGTAAACTACACTCTAATGCTCCTTCGTTTCCGGTCATCAATGTCAACTCTGCTGATACGTGATAACCACAAATGTTGGTGCTTCTGAATTAATTTTTTATAATTCTGATTCCACTTGGTTCGTTCAGATGGTAATCCATAATAGGACACATCATTATCTCTCCCACTTCGGTTACTGCAGTCGAAAATAGCACATAACACCATCTTCCTTAACGCTCCACAATGCAAATCCAAGCAGTGTTTGTACACCAGTTGATCACCAGGACGTCTGCTAGGAAGGTTTACCTCGCTGTGATGTCATATGTATACAGTCTATGGGGGGGGGGGGGTAATACCTTAAATATAAAGCATTTCTTGTCCGATAGTGAGATTTCTGGCTTTTCAAGCTACAACTCAACAAGTTATCTAAGGGCATGTCCTGCATCAGGAAACGGGGGGGGGGGGATGTTAATACCAAAAGTATAAATAATTTCTGGTCCGATCGGGCGATTTTCAGCATTTACAAGCTACAACTCGACACATGCTGCATCTGAGGGCACGTGCCTACTCAGCAAAATTGTTGGGGAAAGTGTAAAATATAAAGAATTTCTGGTTTGATCGGGGGATTTTTAGCATTTACAACCTTCAAGTCAACAAATTATCTGAGGGCATATGCTGACTCAGGAAACCTGTCGGGGGGAGATACAAAAAGTGTAAAATATAAAGAATTTCTAGTCCAATTGGAAGATTTTGAGCGTTAACAAACTACATCTCAACAAGAAATTCATGATATTTACAATTTTGGAATTAACCCCCCCCTCCCGACCGAGACAGGTTTTCTGCATTAGCATATGTCCCCAGAGAGCTTGTTGAGATGTAGTTTGTTTGTAAATGCTCAAAATCTCCCACTCTGACCAGAAATTCTTTACATTTTACACTTTTGGTATCACCCCCACCAGGTTTCCTCCTGAGGCAGCACATGCCCTCAGATAATTTGTTGACTTGTAGTTTGTAAGTGCTGAAAATCTCCCGATCGGACGAGAAATTCTTTATAATTGACACTTTTGGTATTATCACCCCCCACACACACACACGCAGGTTTCCTGAGTGGGCACATGCCCTCACATAATTTGTCGAGTTGTAGCTTGTAAATGTTGAAAATCTCCCGATCGGACCAGAAATTTTTTATATTTTATTTTTCTGGTGCCCCCGCCCTCCCGACGGGTTTCCTGAGGTATCACATGACCTCAGATAATTTGTTGAGTTGTAACTAGGAAGTTCTGAAAATCTCCCGATCGGACGAGAAATACTTTATATTTAACATTTTTGGTACTAACCCCCCCCCTCCAAGTTTCCTGGGTAGGCACATGCCCTCAGATAATTTGTTGAGTTGTAGCTTGTAAATGCCGAAAATCTCCCGATCGGACCAGAAATTCTTTATGTTTCATATTTTAGGTTTCAAGCCCCCCCTCCCACAAGTTTCCTGGGTTTGCACATACCTGCAGAGAATTTACTTAGCTGTAGTTTATAAACCTTGAAAAATATCGTAAATCAAAGAATACGAATATTTTGTGTGTCAGATGACCAATCTCGGGGACGTTGCCACGGAACAGTCCAGAACGCAATTTTTATACGGCCCCTTAAAATTTTTGTGGCCACTTTTCCACTTTGTCTTTGGCCCAAAAATCATGGAAACGTCTAAATTTCTTACTGAAAAGGAAATATTAAAAAACTATATTTTATGAACAATAGTTGCTCAAGTAGTGGGGAATATAGCAACACGAAATTTGTTTATGCAGAACAATTTTATGGCACTGAAATTCCAATGTGTCCAGCTCTACATGTGGCCAGTTCTCCGGTGGCAACCTTCTCCGCACCCGAAAATTTAGTATTTCAACATGCTGTGGGAAACAAGTAATTGGCCTTATGCACATAAATTTAAATTCAGTGAAGGAGCTAGATTTTCAATGCTCTGTCAACAGTCACCAATTTAACAGAATGTACAAATTTGTAACAATAAAAGAATGACTTCGCACAATACGTCAAATGAAATGAAAACATCACCGTCTATGTACAATATTTAATAAAACATGAAAGATATTTACAGTTAAAATACCCCACTAGCACTTTCGGGGTAACATTTAACCCATCATCAGGTAGAACAGAGGATAAAATGATCATATGTAGAGGATTTTATGAAGGGAGTGTCTGACCCCAGGTCTTAAACAACACTTAGAAATAGAAAGCTAGGAGATTTGGGCTAGATTGCCCGATAGGAAAGTGACGCGGAAGCGAAGTAGAAAGGGGGAGGAAGACACCCTTATTTATTACGAGGGGGGGGTAGTACCCAGGGTCTGACGGCTTAATGTGCCCATCCGACACACGTCGGATATTCAGTGGATCGAGCGTTCGTACCTGCCGGGGATCGAACCTGAGGTCCGTTCCGTGGAAGTCACGAACATTGCCCACTAGGTCACCTGCGGCCCGATGGAACAGAGACAATAGAGTACTCCTTTATATAGTAGTGCAATGATGCATTATGGGTATAAGTAATCAAACATCGCATGGGTCGTGACCGTTGCCATTATAACAGTGTAACGGGTATAATTTCGCAAGTTATTAGTTTAACATATCAATACACGGGTTCGTTACAAATACAAAGTTATGATCAATTTTATATATTGCTGGAATTGTAAATATATATTACTATAATTTAAAGTTCAGGTTGGTAATACGTTCTTACGTTCTTTCCAAATTCTTGATATGTCCACAGCCAAGTAGTCATTACAGCATTTATCCCTTAAAGCTTCGATGTACATACTTTCAACAAAATGCAGCGAATATATATATATGCTGGAGTGTCCAATAGTCTAATGTTTTCCCAGTCTGGTTGTAGAATTCCGTTTACCACATTCCTTGATAAAGCTGTATTATTGCTGTTGGTTCGGATATCGTATTTGCGTTCCTGGACACGGATACCCAAACTTCTTCGTGTCGAGCCTACGTAGTTGTTAACACATTCTCCTGTTGAGGGGTCCAGCAGTGGAATATTATACACACCCCATTTGTTCATATATCTATTGTTGCTCGATCTTTTTGACTGATGATAGGAGGTCCTTCGAGCGGGTGCCGAATTGTATGTTATGTTTTGAACAGATATGAGATAGTGATATGGGGGTGCTGGTCCAATGCTCCCACAAATTGTTTATTAGGCCTTGTATCTTTATATATACCCGCAGAGAATTTGCTTAGATTAATAGTTCGTTCACTTGATATTCTAGTGTAAAATCTATTAACCATCGTCCTGGGGTATCCATGTTTATCCGCTAATTTGAAAATGAACTGTATCTCAGACTGGAAATGACTATCATTCGAAAAATGCATGAAGGCTCTTCTAAAAAGAAAATTGATAGCAGAAAATTTTTGTGGAGTTGGATGTGAGGAGTTAAACGGGATAAGGCTGTTACAATTGGTAGGCTTTCGATAGACACTAAAGGACAGTGAGTTAGTATTTGAATCACGAAATAAACGAAAATCCAAAAAAGGCAAAGAGAAATTAGATTCAAGTTCTATCGTGAGCCCGATAGTAGGAAATACTGACGATAGTGCGTCGCCGAATTGCTTTAAATCATCCTTTGAGTGAGGCCAAAACACAAGGATGTCGTCGACGTACCTAAGGTATAAACTGGGAACTAAAGGGAATTCATTGAGAACTTTGTTCTGAATGAGTAGTTGAGCATGAAACAACAAAAGCAACATGTGCAGCGTTAACCCAATTGTAGAATTCTTACAACTTCCCGAAGGATTTTCTAAAGCTTTTATTTTCCCTCCTGGTTGTCATGTGCCCGGCATTTTTGGGCGTGTCGAACTACATAAAGAGGGGCTACCTATTAGGCCTTTGGTTGCGCGCTATGTGAGCCCCACCTGACCGCTTGAAAAAGCTCTTGCCCTATATTTGGCTAAGTTAGCAGAGAGCTCCCCGTATTCTATTAAAAACTCCACTAGGGCAATAGAAAGGATCAGAATGATTCAGCCACATGCTGGCCCTTTCATATTAGCCTCTCTAGATGGGGTTTCACTGTACCCTAATGTACCTGTGGACGCCACTCATCATATCATAGAGGCCAAACTTGCTGAAATTAATATTCCCACCACTGAAATCTCTGCTATTATGAACACACTTTGTTTAGTTAAACGGCGTTCGTATTTCAAATTTCTTGACAGAATCTACTTACAAACCGAGGGTTCCCCCATGGGATCCCCACTTTCCGCAGTTTTAGCAGAAATCCTGCTACAATACATTGAGAAAAAGTTCTCAATGAATTCTCTTTAGTTCCCAGTTTATACCTTAGGTATGTTGATGACATTCTTGTGTTCTGGCCTCACTCAAAGTATGATTTAAAGCAATTCGTCGATGCACTATCGTCAGTATTTCCTACTATCGGGTTCACGATAGAACTTAAATCTAATTTCTCTTTGCCTTTTTTGGATTTTCGTTTATTTCGCAATTCAAATACTAACTCACTGTCCTTTAGTGTCTATCAAAAGCCTACCGATTGTAACAGCCTTATCCCGTTTAACTCCTCACATCCAACTCCACAAAAATTTTCTGCTATCAATTTTTGTTTTAGAAGAGCCTTCACGCATTCTTCAAATGATAGTTATTTCCAGTCTGGGTTACAGTTCATTTTCAAATTAGAGGATAAACATGGATACCCCTGGACGATGGTTAATAGATTTTAAACTAGAATATCAAGTGAATGAACTATTAATCTGAAGCCAGATAAAAGGCCTAATAAATGATCTGTGGGAGCATTGGACCAGCACCCCCATATCTCTATCTTGTATGTGTTCAAAACATAACAACATACAATTCAGCACCCACTCGAAGAACCTCCTATCATCAGTCAAAAAGGATCGAGCAACAACAGATATTATGAACAAATGGGGTGTGTATAATATTCCACTGCTGAACCCCTCAACAGGAGAACATGTTAACAACTACGTAGGCTCGACACGAAGAAGTTTGGGTATCCGTGTCCAGGAATGCAAATACAATATCCGAACCAACAGCAATAATACAGCTTTATCAAGGAATGTGGTAAACGCAATTCTACAACCAGACTGGGAAAACATTAGACTATTGGACACTCCAGCATATATACATTCGCTGCATTTTGTTGAACGTATGTACATTGAAGCTTTAAGGGACAAATGCTGTAATGACTACTTGGCTGTGTACATATCAAGAATTTGGAAAGAACGTATTACCAACCTGAACTTTAAATTATAGTAATATATATTTACAATTCCAACAATATATAAAATTGATCATAACTTTGTATTTGTAACGAACCCGTGTATTGATATGTTAAACTAATAACTTGTGAAATTATACCCGTTACACTGTTATAATGGAAACGGCCACGATCCATGCGACGTTTGATGACTTATACCCATAATGCATCATTGCACTACTATATAAAGGAGTAATGCATTGCCTCTGTTCCACTTGATGATGAGGTAAATGTTACCCTGAAAGTGCTAGTGGGGTATTTTAACTGTAAATATCTTTAATATTATTTTAAATATCATACATAGATGGTGAGGTTTTCATTTCATTTGTACAAATTTGAATTTGTTATTGTTAACAGAGTATTGAAAATAGTTCCTGGGAAACATGTGAACCAAAATATCAGCCTTTAATAAAAAACATTTCAAAGTCTTATCACAAATGAAGCACTTTTCATATTTTTAAGTTCCCAAATTATAAATCACAGCACGAACTACTAAATGTTCATTCACAAAAACAACACAAACATGGAGGTAAACAAATATTATCGAGTACTTACGCCAACTAAACTTGAGCATGCGCATGACGGGCAAAGGGAGCACCAAATTTTTTCGAAGTCTAAAAGCATTAGGCATCCTTCTGTCCCTAGGCACTTGCTTGTCAGATGCACTGCAGTCAACATGGCTGCACATACCTGTGAACACCTTCCAGCACCTGATTGAGTCACTCCCAGCCTGTCTAGCTGCTGCCTGCGCTGCACACGGTGGTTACTCTGGGTATTAGCTGGTGGTCACAATAATGTGACTCGACCGAGTATAAAAAATTCAATTTTGTGACAAAACAAATTTCATATTTATTTTGAGAATGTGGTGTCCCTAAATGATCTGATGATTTGGGGACACCTCACCATTTTGTCCTCAAATCAGTGTTCCAATATCTGGTGATGGTCACCTTACTTATGTCATTCCATGTGGAAAATATTTGATCCTTAAACAAAGTGGTGTACCTATGCCATTTCAGAAGTGTTAGAAATGCTTCCCTTTCAGTCTATTCTACCCCTATGTTAGCCAGACAAAGAAAAATGTATGCCTTCCAGTTGAATGCCAGGATCTTTGAGAACGCTCATGTATTAAATTAACAATAATGCGCATTCAGGAACAAATTGCCTTCTACGCTTCCCACACTTCCATTAACTTCGGATGAAATATCTCGTACTTTAATCAATTCTTTTTCATGACATATGGAATGCTCAAAGTGTCTTCTACATGCGAACAAGTAGTTTAATGAGTGAAATCTTCATGGCCACTGGATGATTTGTGGACACTTACGCATAATGCAGCCACTTCCCAATATCGTGAATTTAACAGAAGTAGAACTTCAGTAACTTTCATTTCCTCTTGCCCACATATAACACAGGGCTATCTTAGGCTCTTAACTGCAAGATCTGACATCTTACACGCAATGTGAACAGATTTGTGGAGAAGTAATCTCTCGCCTGCCTCAAATAATCTTGCATTTAAAAAGATTTCCATTTTTTCTCTATCAATCATCTATGTAAGATACAAGTTGCAACACTGCAGAATAAAAAATATCAGAGAAGTACACTAGTGGTTAGAAAAATGAGACACTGATACTTAAATTTTTATTCAATCAAACATCCGTAATTTTACAATTTCATAAAAATTCATTATGAAAATTATTTTACATAAAAAAAAACAAAAAGAAAACATGGGTCTCCATTCTCGTAATATATAAATACACAAGGCTTGTACAAGGCTTTCCCCAACAAATGTCAGGATATTTTTGTTACAAAAATGGGAATTCCATGATTGAAAATTTTTCCAAAAGCTATAAACTGATCAAATCCACTAAATTTCCTTTTGGCTGAGTCATATGATCAGGAAAATATTCACTGAGCTGCTCAAAGAGCTGACTTCTGTTTCTATAGTCTTCATCAACACTCAAGGTATCTAGAGACAATGACAGAGGGAGAAGAAATAATTGATATTAACATATGAGCATGCAGAAGCAAATTTAACTAGCTTTTATTGAAGTAGAAAAAATAGCATACGTATTTCTGAATATCATTGTTTCAAAAAAGAAAAAGTGTCAGGAATTTCACTCAGAGAAAAGATTTGTCAAAAATTTGTAAAAAATCAATTGGTTCACCAGGCTCTGCATATTTATATTACTGATGTGGTGTAATATTTGTACAAACCATTATACACAATACATATCAACAATATGGCACAAAAGCTGATTGTATGAATTTTTGTTACATGCATTTTTCTTCAATCATAACTGCACACAGAATGCCCTCAGGACCAAAGCAAGCTCAAGTATCAGCAGAAAGAATTATGTGTAGAATTTCAAACTATGATATTTTTGTACAAATACAACTAGCAAGTTCTTTTTTTCTTTGTTTTTCAAATTTACATCACTAGCACATAGTTTCACTATAATTTTTTGGGCAAAGTTATGTTTTAGTTAACATAACATGGTTCTGGTTGGCAAAAATTGTGTAATTAATGATATTATGGCAGTTCTAATTATCTATCTTACACTGAAAGAATTGAATTTATGGATTTTATAGAGGCATTTGTTTACATTTGAATAGTCAAATATTCAAACTTGAATTCTGTTCATCAACAGGGCTCCATCATTTGAATAATTGTTGCAAATCAGTTGGGAGTACCCACCTGCAATTATCTTTAGCATGGTATTTCTTGTTAAATTTTCATCCCTTTGTCAAATTTTCTATTTATGAAGTCTGATTGGCAGCTGATTATTTTTACTGAATCCCATTTTATGGAGTGCCCAGTTGTCTGTACCGTATATATTCGTGTATAGGTCGACCTCCCAATTTTTATCTGAATATTTGCAGTTTTTGTATATCCCATGTATATGTCGACCCCCCGATTTTTATATGAATATGTGCAGTTTTTGTATACCTACCTATCTTGTATATAAATAATTTTTTTTTCTCTTCCGAGGATGCGCCCGCATGTGAAAATGTGAACCTACTATTTATTGTTGTAGCTGGCTCTCGCAATGTTGCTTGCGGCAGTTTCCTGCAAAATGTGGGTGGAATTGAGGCACAATTTTGGGATGATAGGGTTCACCACCCTGGTTAGAATCTTCAGGGGAAGGTTACACACCTTAACAATATATGAACCCACTTTTGCATAAAGCCCCCCCCTTCTCCCACGTTTTGCGAGCGAGTTTTCTGCAGTTACTTCATTCATGGAGAGTAAAGCATTTGTTCCCGCAGCAAACGAATCGTGATGCATTTACCAAACGTCGTAAGGCACGTCGTTATTTAAAAAAAACAAAAAAACTTCCTGAAACATATTTGGAAAGCGTAAATAGCTCTTGATGTCAATCTGATAGTTTTTTTATCCCATAAAGAATATGCATGGCGTAAAAAATAAATGTGTAACTTTTGAAGTTTTCAATGGATTTCTTCAAAATTTAAAAAGAATCTTTATTTTGACGTATTGCGGACACTGTAAAATTTGCTGGCAACTATTTAAAAAATTGAAGAAAATTTGTTCTATAAAATTTTCTCCCACTGCCCTGTGCAGCGTAGCTGCTGTCGGTCAACTGCTAAGTTGGACGAGTGTGTGATTGACAGAGAGTTCGTTTATCTACTCCCAAGTTTCATCCCCTCTCTCCACCGTGTTTGTGACAAACATTCGGTTTTAGTGACGAAACCAAACATCGCCCCATTCAGTAAAGATGCAATCCATTTTTGCTCGCTCTTAGTCTTCAGAAAAGGTTACTGCTTGATTTTTAGAGCCGGGGCACACTCAATTAAATAACAAACGTATTTAGGTTATTAAACTAATGCACTTTTTTACTATCAGTGGCAATCTTATTCTGAGCGATCGGCCAAGTTTAAACACTTTCGTTTTCGGGATGCATTGATCAAGTTATCGCTGTTTTGTAGATTGTCACGCCTTTCTTCTCCATCGCTAAGCAGGTGCAGCGGTCTCCTTTCGCAATAGTCTGTCCTTTTCCCTCTTCATTCCCCCTGTCGAGAATTCAGCACGGTCGTAGGTCACGGCATGGTGCAACTTAAACTACTAGCTGACGCGTTCACCTTTTTCCTCTGGGTGATTTACCAGCGGGGCAGACAAGGCCATATCCACAGATCTAAAACGGACTTTGAGATATCTTTGCGAAATGAGTTTTTCTATTAGTAAATAAAAAAACCTCGTACACATAAAATCAAGAAAATGCTTAGCAATAATTTTCTTCTGTACCAGTAACACCCGGAAAATGACTAAATATACAACTGCAAATGAACTGATGGCGCAAAGGGCTAAGTATGCGTATTTCTATAAGGCATCAAAATTTTGGCTTTTAACCTATGAGAAATATTTTCTGTGTATAGTTCGAATTCCTAATTTCGACCTAAATATTTAATTAAAAAAAGCCGACCTATACACGAGTATACACGATATATGCTTCACTAACCTGGTCTTGTTTGTAATGTTTATAACAGCTGCCCTATGTTCTTTCATAAGGATTTTTACATTTCTCCCTGTTTCACCTACTATATTGCTTAGTCCACAGATACACATTCTATACTGTGGATACCTCTTCTAGTAATTGGATGTCTTCTTCTTGTTATTCTAGGGATGGAAGACATTTCTTTAATTTGTTATTCAGATCTGGGGGAAGCCTGATTTAAAATTTTTCATTATACTTTTTAGTTTTTTGAAAATCCCTTTGTGGTAAGTAATCTTGGTGAATTTGAAGTCATTTTGCCATTACCTCTTTTGTCTTATTCCTAAAATAATTTTTCATGCATATAAAACTATAAAACATGTAAATTCAACAATTTAACTGAAAAATAATGTGCTTTGTTGAAAACCAAAGACGAAGCATTAAATGACTGAAATCAATGTTGTTTTTAAAATCACCACCTGACTGAAAGTTTTATTCACTAACAATAGTACAGCTCACTGACAAAGCTTTTGCAAACTAGCTTTGCAAGTGTACTTTCCCTGCACAAAGTAATCAAACTTTACACAGTCAAATGCTAAAGTTTAAAAAAAAATGTTTTGCTCATACATGATAATCAGGTACATATAAATTTCCTCTAAAACTTCTCTGTGAAAGTTTTAAAGCAGAGACTTACTATGAAAGTGGATCGAAAAGTAACGCACACTAATTTTTTTTTTTTGCAGCAGCAGCAGCAGTTTAATAGATAGGCAAAACAAAACATATTTACAGTGAAACTACATTTCTTAGCTATTTTTCAACATAAGATACAATACAATACACTCAAGACATTTATCCCAAAGTGGTACCAATTTTAGTATACATTGTTCATAAAAATCCATTTTCTGGGCGTATACTGCAGACAACCGATTTGACTTCATCAGCCAAATCAAAGCATTGGCCACCCAGGAATCTTTTCAAGGGACCAAACAGATAAAAGTCTGAAGAAGCCAGGTCTGGACTGAACGGCAGGTGCTGGAGCACCTCCCAGCCAAATTGCACAATTTTGTCATGAACGTGTTGTGCAACATGTAGGCGAGCATTGTCATGAAGCAGTCTGACATTTGCAGCATCTCTGTTTGGTCTTTTGTCATGAACGGTACGACTCAACTTTGTTAATGTGCTAGCATAGGTTTTGGCATTTACAGTGGTGCCTGTTGGGTGAACCTCCACCAGGAGAATGCCATGCATGTCTCAGAACGCTGTCATGAGGACTTTTTGTGCAGATTGGGTTCCTCTGAATATTTTTGGTGGCGGGGAGTCAGAATGTTTCTACACCATACTGGCCTTCTTTGTTTCAGGAGTGTAGTGGTATGCCCAGAAGGGTGGGCCAAAAAAAAAAAAACTTTTTTATAAATTTGTGTATCGCCCAGTACGCAAAAGTTGCCATTTGGGTCAACAAGAGTAACAAAAGAAATATTTTTGAAATCAACAAATATCTTACGTCTCCGTAGGCACACTAAGTTCGCGTTTTTTTTACCGCATTGGGTCGTAAGCAAAAACGGATGGATTTTTTTGTAATTGAAATCGAGTAACCCCTAGTGCGAAAAAGGGTCCTTTAGTGTTCCCAATAACAGTGAAAAAAGAGTTTTGAAGTTGATCAATATGCTATGTCTCTGCACTGCACGCAAAGTTCACCATTTTCTTCCCATATTTGGCCTGTAGGCCTAGTCTAGGTAAAGGCATCCTGGCATGAAGGGCATCGGAAAAATCTTTAAGAAATTGCACTGTTCTGAGTGCACCATGCATTTGCATATGTAGTACACTCAGTTTGCTTTGCAATGTGTAGCGTGTAGCTCTTCACTTGCTTCCAATGTCACATATGGAAACAACCCAGAACTCACCACGAGGAGGTGGCTACACTTCGAGTTCCGCCCACCCTCCCTCCAGCTCAGAATTTTATTTCTACGTGGTATATCTTGTTCGGTAATCCGCTTTACTCAAAATATGTGGCATTAATTGCTGTGATGCAATTGTTGATCTTATGAACCAATCTCCAACTTCAAATCCACACACTGAGGTAGCTGCTTCGGTCACCAGTTGCATGCAATGTTCCACAACTTGTGTGTGGCAGGGAAACTTGGTTATTTCTTTGCCAGCTGCGGCAGAATTTTTGATTAGTCGATCCAGATCTTCATCTGAGATGTGTTTTGTCAGGGGTGGTTTGGTAAGATGCGTTTCAGTTTAATCGATCATCTCATAATATTCATTAGCATCCAAATTTAATTGCGGCATTTTGAATTCTCTTATGACATCATTCATTTGTTGTTGTCTAGCTTTCTTTATTCTTCTTCATCCAAGAGCTCTAACGAGGATGCGTTCATTCGCAATCATACTTAGAAATATATTCTCTGGGTAACTGAAGAACGTGTTTCTCTTGACCACTGCATCAATGATTACTTTGTACTTCAAATCCATGAAACGCAATAAGTTGATCAGTTTCCAAGTGTTTGGCCCCTTCTGTGCATGAAGGCTTCTTCTGTATGGAAAACCAGACCAGGGCATATGCCTTCATTATGTAGTTGGCAACACAGATCAAAGTTTGCGATGGGTTTTGAGTGGCGACATAGAGGCGACACTCAAAACTTAGGTTAGCTGTCGTCAGCCACCACGAATGTGACAGTGGTCCTGGATTTCTTCTAGAAAGGCTGACATCAAAGTCTCTCTGTGACATGGCGCAACAGATTTCCGGTAAATACTTCTGGTCGGTACTCAGTTCACATGTATCCTGCAATACTTTCATGTGTTCTGTCCATTCTACATGAATAGCTGCAAAGCCAACTACTAGGAGGTTTTAACAGCCGTCGAGAGCTGCTCCAATCTCTCCTAAATGAGTTGTAAGAAATGTTGATTTACTATCGAGTTCATCAAGCAAATGGCGAAATGGAAGTTAATTGAAATGGAACAAGCACACCAGCCACTGCAACGAATGTTGCAACTGAAGTTCCAGTTGACTTATAGCACCGTTTTTCCTGCCGGTATTTATAACAGTTTCATCGCACCCTAAAGCAATGAGGAAACTTGAGTCAATGCCATTAACTGAGTCTTGAGACAATGCCATTAACAAATTAGTGATGCTGTTTACGATGCTTCTGCTATGACCAGAAGTGGGAGTCACATGGCCGAGGTACTTTGATCCAGGCTCCTCCAAGAGAGTAATGTGCTCTTCTTTCTTCTTGCAACGATAATATTTATTGTCTTTCTTATCTAGGAACAGAGTTGAGTCATTCCTTTCATCAAAATAGAGTCCTCTAATGACTTTTCTGTCTGACTGGGCTTTTTCCTTTACATCCTTAGACAGCTTAATTTTTTCACGGATAATTTTGTTTTTATCAATGACCTTCTCGAGACTGTCGACTGTAATGATGCCCAGTAGAGATTCGTTCATAAGAGCAACAATTGCATCACAGCAATTATGCCACATTTTCGAGTAAAGCGGATTACCGAACAAGATATACCACGTAGAAATAAAATTCTGAGCTGGAGGGAGGGAGGGAGGGCGGAACTCGAAGTGCAGCCACCTCCTCGTGGTGAGTTCTGGGTTGTTTCCATATGTGACACTGGAAGCAAGCGAAGAGCTACATGCTACACATTGCAAAGCAAACTGGGTGTACTACACATGCCCACGCATGGTGCACTCAGAACAGTGCAATTTCCTACGAGTTTTTCTGATGCCCTACATGCCAGGATGCCTTTACCTACGGGCCAAATGTGGGAAGAAAATGGTGAACTTCACGTGCAGTGCGGAGACAGCATATTGATAAACTTCAAAACTTTTTTTTTTCACTGTTATTGGGAACACTAAAGGACCCTTTTCAGCACTAGGAGTTACTCAATTTCAATTATCAAAAAATTCCATCCGTTTTTGCTTACGACCCAATTTGGTCGGAAAACGCGAACTTAGTGTGTGCCATGCGAAGACGCAAGATAATGGTCAATTTCAAAAAAAATTCTTTTGTTATTCTTGTTGACCCAAATGACAACTTTTCTGCACTAGGCGATATGCAAATTAAAAAAAGTTTTTTTCGGCCCACCCTAATACCCAGGACTCATTGCCCATTACTACACCTGCCAGAAATTCATCATTCTTTGTCCCTTCTGGTAGTCTATAAAGTTCTTGGGCACCCATCGTGCACAGACCACACGAAATTGCAATTTGTCATGCACAAAATCGCACATGATTATATCGCATGAAATGTTGAACTTCTGTGCCATTGTGCACAGATGGCTCCACTGGTCATTCAGAATTGCCTGTTCAATGCCTCTCACAGTGGCAGGTGATGACGCGATTACAGGTCGATCAGAATGTGGTGAATAGATAAGGTTGCCATGGCCCTCTGCAAAGAAACTGCACCAACTGGAAATGTTGCTGCGATCCAGGCAATCACCACTATACACCATGACCATTTTTTTGTGAATTTCCATTGGAGTTTTTCTTTTAGCCCACAAAAATAGGACTACACCGCGTTGCCCTTCATTCGTAGATGACGCTCAACAAATGCAACATTTTTGTACCGTTGTTCACACTGTCTCCCACCATGGCGACACCTGATCCAGCAAAACCAGTCTGTAGCATGATATTCAAACTTGTTGTCTGCCAAACACAACTTGTAAAGAGAAAAAAATTGCTGTGTATTACTTTCTGATCATCCCGAGTACTGACTTGTGATATACCTGGCTTCAGACTTCACAGCAAGTTGTTCTCCATTTTTAAAAATTTTTCTTCAAAATTTCATGTTTCACTGCTGAGAGACAGAGACAGGCGTGCGCGCACACACACAGACCTGTTTCTCCGATCTTTAATCCTTTGCACTTATAAGCCCTGCAGTAGTGTGGAAGATAATCATTGGCACCACTGTTTCTACTCATTCCTCTCTAAAAGTTAAAAGTTTCATTTGAGTTAACCATCATTTCTGCTGCATCTTAATTTTGCTTTGCAAAAAAAAAAATTCAAAACATAAATTGCTATAAGTGAAAAATGAATCATCAAACAAAAGTTAAATGAATTGAATTTCAGGGAACCTGACTGAGTTAAAATTAGTACTCTAAAAAATTCCCTGTCTTAAAATAATTTATGTCTAAGATTTTCTCTTTGGTAATATTACTTCTATTGATTTATTCCAGACATTAAAAACAAAAAGTGAATAAAAAATGAGGAAAGCTAACTTGAAGAGCGCGCGCACACACGCACACGCACACACACAGAGTATCCAATGTGATTTTGAAAAACAATAAATTTTGAAGTATATCTTCCTGTTGGATCTAGCACATTACAAAAACATAAAAATCCTGTGGCTATGATAAATTGTGGAGTTTATGCACATCCTCCTCCTCCATTTTTAAGGGTGAATATCAGAGAGAAAAAGTATACACTGTACTAGCCACTATCTCCGCTTTGTGGATAATGATGAAGAAAAAGCAGTTAGCCCTTTAATAGCCAGTGAGCACCTACCCAAAAATTTTCAGCTGATACACTTTCTGAAGATGAGGCTGTAAGAAATTGAAGAAATCATTCCTGGAGGAGGATTTGTTTATCATAAATTGTTTTGCAGTTTCACCACTTTTGTATTGAAGAACACTGTGCCAAGCTTTTGTACTGAACTTAGATCTGTAGGTAACTTTCACTTTTAACTTCTTGGGAAGCTCAGCAGCAATTTGAAGAGAAAGGGAGAGATTTCTTTCACCCTCCATTAACACTGTGCACATACACAAATGAAAAACCATAAACAAATGACACTTTCTGCTGTACTGTAGTACTTTAGAAAAGATGAATACACAATGTCAAAAGGAAATCTTTAAAATTTTCTCTGAACATTCATGGTCACAAAAATTAACACTATAAGGAACTATGTGAAAAGACACACTCAAGTCAAAAACCAACAAGAAAACAAGAAATAAAATGGATAATGGATACAGCTAAAGTTTATAGATATGATAAAAAAATTATAAAGAAGATGATTATAAAACTACAAATCCAAGAAAAAGAATTAATGATAAAAAATATTGTGGTTCATTACCATATAACCAAACAATTGTCAAACCCATGAAAATGATATGCAAAAAAATTCGGCTATGATTTTGGATTAAGTGTAAGAACACACACAAAAAAAAAATATTCTTATTAAGATAAAGACAAAACCTCAATTCTAAATAAAGCAGGTGTATACCAAATACCAACATTACACCCAACCAATAAAAAAACAGGGAAATCATACATAGGGAGCACTAAAACCAGCCTGAAATATAGACTCAACATATAAAAAATTGGAATAAAAAACAAGAAGTCATAGCATTAATTCAATACTACCAGAACAATAATTATGAACCTGAAATTAAACATCTAACCTAACATAAAAAAGAAGATGAAATCAGATATCCAGAAGTATCCTTATTAAAAAAAAAAAAACATCCAAAAAATTTGTAATAATTATAGTTGCATAGACCTCCCATGTCCCTGGAGATTACTAATAAATAGAGAACAAGAAACAGAAAAGAAAAAGAAGAAACCAGAAAGAAACAAATAATTGATTAAAAAAAAGTGATTATCAAGACCCCACAACAGATGGCACCACATGAAACATGACCTGACAATACAACCAACAATGAGAATAGGCCACAAAGAAACAGTGAAGTCACAATCAGTTGACCAATGATGAGACACCAACTCAATGGTGACAAGGCATCCAGCAAAAGGAGTTTTCTGTATGTGTGGACTTTACTCATATCTTTGAAAATGGGACTCCCGTGAGTCCAGAAACTTAAGTCAGTTTTTTAAACTCTTAATGAACTCTTATTTGGATTATGTCAACAAGAATGTCAAGAAGAACTTATAATGATACTGGATCATCAAATGAGGCAGATAAGTGTTACTTGAAATATGTTTTTACAGTTTTTAAGAAAACTTAAAAATTATAAAAACATATTTTATATGAATTGTATGAAAACAACATTTGTAAATAATTTTTTAGCAATTGTAAACTGAATTTAAATAACAAATAATCAAAATATCACCAGCCAGTGTGTCGTATCCAAAAAGGAGTTGAAAACGCAAAGAATGTTTAAAAAGTGAATATTGGCAATATGTTCCAAGATAGATTTATGAAACAGATTCACGTTAAAATACATAGGTTTTTGACCAAAATACATACTGTGGTAAAAATAATGGAATTGGAAATCATTTCCATTGTCAGTTAGCATCTGCTAACATAAATAAATAAAATATTTGTGCTTAATGTAAAATACCAAAGTAATTTTAATAAAACATGTAAAATAAAAATTTCAGGTTTTTTAATGACATCCATTTTCTAGAATGGCTTGCTTGCCTTGCAAGGGGGCTGAGAATGCTTTGGCTCTCCTCTAACTTCAGCTCTAGAAGACAGCAAAATGCGCACAAGAAATTCAAGATAAAACGTTTGCGTATTGCAGAATCAGTACTGATCGAAAAAAATAGGGATCGAGTATGTAATCATAATGACCCAAATATACTTAACAAAAAATGGAAAGAACTAATAAAAATAGAACAAAAAAGAAAAAAATACTGCAGAAGAAAATAAAATATTAACTACAGTTCTTAACAGATGGAGCCACGGTGGCCAAGTGTTCAATATGACGTGGGACATGGGACAGACGCAAGAAATCGCTTCTCTCACTCACTCACACTGTGATAGCAGGACTGATACCATCTGGCCTCCTGAGGATGACCCTGGATGGGTGGAAAGCTGATCGGGGCAATCTACGTTGGGAACGGCAGAGGTGTGGTGCATGAATGAGAGAGTGAGATGAGTTTGTAAATAAAGGACAATGAGATAAGTTTGTTGTGAATAATTGAATTTTAGGCTTTAAATGTGTTTGTTTGATGTTTTGGTGTTTGTAAATAAGAAGTTTGTTTATGGTTTCTGAATGTTCAAGCAATTTGGTTCACTGAATGATAGGTTTTATAAGCCAATTAGATTACCGGTTAGGGTTATTCAAAGTCAATGTAAATATAGGGTTTTAAAGTAAAAAAGAGGTTTTTGGATCAAGTATCATTTCAGCAGTATGGATTAATAAATTGCTCACTCAGTCAAATAAAAGAACATGTTGATGACAACATAAAACCGGCGCACCAGCAGCCCAAACCAACCGCATATATTAAAATGGAAGTTAACGTGCAAAGAAATGTGTTTTTTCTGAGAGAACAGACCAACTGGTAGGGGTAAGTTTACTCTCATTGCTCTTATTATTGCAAAAAAAGATTTTACGGTGTTATACAGCACTTAAATCAGAAAATTAAATAATCTGATTAACTTTTACTTTCTATATGAAGAAAAAAAAAAGGTGAAGTTCTTATCTGATGAAAAGAGTTCAATTAGCTTTTATAAAACACAGTTGTATTTGTATTAAGCAAATTCTAGTATGAAAATTTAAATCTCACAGCTTGAATGTATCAGTATAGAAACAGCATCTTTACAGTTAGTAAATCTGGTGATGAGACAGTGTTTCCCGCTAAACTACATAAAGTCTAATATACATTTACCTTTCTTTTTTCTAGAGAAAAATATAATATTACGATTTAAGTAATTAATACACAGCTCAACAAAAAACAAAAAAAAAAAAAAATTCTGGTGCCCTAGAAGTTAGACTTATTCTTAGGTATATTTGGGGTGCTGATTCCAAAAATGGCATCAGTTTTGCCCTATCAGCTCTAGTTTTTGCAGATAGGGTATACCTGCCCTATATGCTGTTGTGCAGAAATATTATTTTATATGCATAAAGTCAGTGCATATTGTTATTTTATGAGTGTAAAGCCAGTGTCTGTTAAGTCTAATTGGGAGTTTGTGAACAACTACACAACCAGATAATCTGATGTGATTTAATTTTGTTTGCAGATTGAGTAGACGCATGGCTTCCCCACGAAGAAGTTGTTTGAATCATCCAGATGTCTTTTGCTACATTTGTGGTGAGTACACCCTTAAAGAAAGTAGGAAACCTATTTCTGAGTTTGTGAAGAGAGCATATTTTGGTTATTTTGGTGTTCTGCTCGGAGACCAAGATAAGTCGTGGGCTCCCCATATTGTATGCAAAACTTGCACGGAGCATTTACGGCAGTGGACAAATGGAAAAAGGAGATCTCTAAAATTTGGAATACCAATGGTGTGGAGGGAACCTAAAATCCACCATGATGACTGTTATTTTTGTCTTGTCAACATCAAGGGCATCAAACAAAACAATTGAAGCAATTGGACATATCCTGACCTCGATTCAGCAAGACAACTGCATCCACACTCAAATGAGGTACCCATTCCATCTTTCATCCACCTACCAGAGCTGCCAGAGATTGAGGAACCAAGCATGTCTGATCACGTACAAGATAACAGCAGTGGGGAAAGTGACAGTGATTTCGTAGGAACTTCATCAAGTGCTCAACCTTTTAACCAACATGAACTGAGTGACCTCATCAGGGATCTGAACCTCTCAAAGGAGCCTTCAGAATTGTTGGCCTTCAGGTTGAATGAAAAGAATTTACTTCAATCTGGAACCAACATCACATTTTACTGTAGAAGAGAAAAGAATTTGCTTCCCTTTTTCTCTAGGGACAACAACCTAGTGTTCTGCAATGATGTCAGTAGCCTTCTCAGGAAAATGGGTCTATCATCATACTTGTCAAATGAATGGCGCCTTTTCATTGATAGCTCCAAGTGGAGTTTAAAATGTGTTCTTTTACACAACGGCAACAGATATGGCTCAATTCCAATTGGTCACTCAGCCTACAGTATGACAGAGACGTACAAGACAATCTCCCTAGTCTTCGAAAACCTGAAGTATAAAGAACATCAATAGATGATTTGTGTAGACCTAAAGATGGTGAACTTTCTCCTTGGTCAGCAAAGTGGCTACACAAAATATCCGTGCTTTATATGTCTTTGGGACAGCAGAGCCAAACACAACCACTGGATAAGAAAAGTGCGGCCTCTCAGAAAAGATATGGTAGTTGGAGAACAAAATGTCACTAAGGAACCTTTGGTAAGCGGAGACAAAATCATCCTGCCACCTTTACATATCAAACTAGGCCTAATGAAACAATTTGTAAAGGCATTGAACACAGAAGGTTTGTGCTTTGGCTATTTATCACATACATTCCCTGGACTGAGCACGGAAAAACTGAAAGCAGGGATTTTCGATGGTCCCCAGATAAGGCTGCTTATAAATGATCCATATTTCATACATTCAATGGACAACATTGAGTCTTGTGCCTGGACTTCGTTTGTTTTAGTTGTCAAAAACTTTCTTGGCAAACATAAAGTAGACAACAACTCTGAATTAGTTGAGGACATGCTCTCCAATTTTAATAAGCTTGGCTGTAATATGAGCATCAAGGTCCATTACCTACCCCACCTAGATCACTTTCCAGAAAACCTATGAGATTTAAGCGAAGAGCAAGGTGACAGATTTCACCAGGACATAAAAACTATGGAAGACAGTTACCAAGGTAGGTTGGATACCCACATGATGGCAGATTACTGCTGGAACCTTCAGCGGGACTGTCCTCACAGATCTTACTCTAGAAAGTCCTGTATAAGATGTTTCTCATATGTTGAATGACTGATCAGTTTATATGCTCTTGTGTTGAAATATACAGATTCAGTAATATGTGCTTGTTTCAATAGTATGTTATTTAGTATCAATATTTGTCAAGATCTGGTCAAAAATAGTCCTATAAAAGATGTTTCCCATATGTTGAGTGACTGATCAGTTTATATACTCTTGTGTTGAAATATACAAATTTGGTAATATGTGCTTGTTTCAATAGCATGTATGTATATAGTATCAATATTTGTCAAGATCATGTCAAAAACAGTCCTATAAAAGACATTTCTGATATGTTGAATGACTGATCATTTTATATGCTCTTGTGTTGAAATATACAGATTTAGTAAAATGTGCTTGTTTCAATAGTATGTATATACTATCAATATTTGTCAAAATCATGTCAAAAATAAGAGATCATGCGATGTAGGATCCCAAAATTTAACGGATGACTCGTGGAATCAGCATATAAGGTGGGTATGCCCGATCTCCAAAACTAGAGCTGATAGGGCAAAACTGATGCCATTTGTGGACTCTGCACCTCAAATATTTCCAAATATATCCAAGATTTTGTAATATGTGCTTGTTTAAATAGTATGTAATATTAATAGCACCAATATTTGTCAAAATCATGTCAAAAATAGCAAATCTTGCAATGTAGGATCCCGAATTTTGATGAATGACCGGTGGAATCAGCATATAGGGAGGGTATGCCCTATCTCCAAAACTAGAGCTGATAGGACAAACCTAATGCCATTTTTGGAATCAGCATCCCAAATATATCCAAGAATAGGTTTAATGTTAAAGGCACCAAAATGCGTTTTGGGCAGTGATATTCTTGCAATTCAGTTGGCACTACCATTCTGATATCTTAAAAATAATGAAAATTGTCCTGGAGAAAACAAAACACAAAAACAAAGTGAACCCAGAATAAAAAATATATATCTCCTTACCCCCCCCCCCCCAAAAAAAAAAAAAAAAATAAGTCACCAAAGATCCACAGGTGTCATATCAGAATGATCCAGATGTACCAGCAACCCTTCCCTAAACCATATATACATACATTGTATGACTACTAAATTACTGTTACCCTACATAGTTTAAAAAATTAAAAATTTAAAGAATTAAAAGGATTATGACAAAAAATCCATTACAATTAAAATCACCAAGTTTCATCACAGGCAGTAAAGACATCTCTAGCAAAGGTTTAAACAATTTTATTTCAGAAAGGCTGAAAATTTCATTTAAGAACATGAATTGAAAAGTACGTAAAAGGGACAGAAGGAAAAAAAGACACGAAACCTTATAATTGTTTTGCTATTATGTCTAACAGTGGGTTTCAGCAGTAACCCTGTTGGTCTACAAATGTGTCCTCCTCTTGTGATATCAGTACCATTCCTTCCTGCAAAAAAGTATGCCTGTGATACAGTTAAAATTATATGACATGTAAAAAGACATCTAGTTGTCTCCTTACACATCATGTAAATAAATTTATAAAAAAAATCATGATCTTATATGCCTCACAACAGTTAATTACACAGAAATGGGATGTTCACTTGACTATGTTATTCACAGCTTGATGGACAGACTATGAGGGTTGTCCTTAAGGTAATGCTTTTTCACTAATAGCTCCTGTAATTCTGGAAATATTTATGTGAAAGTTTGTGCAAATCCAGGCTGATCTTATGAGTAAATGTACATCTTTCTGGGTTAAGATTAGTAAAAACAAAATGCGGATATTAGCCATAAGCAAAGAGCTGTTATTGAGTTTTTGGAAATTGCAACAATTGGCATCAGCAATGCCAGAAGATAAATGAAGAAGTTTCAAGAAGAAAAAACCTAAGCAGCTGATGAACAATGGAGAGGAAGGTCATCAACAAGAACCAATGGCAAGTTGACGAACTTGTTCAGAGTGATCGACATTTGACCCTCCAGGAGATCTGGGAAACACTGCATTGTGGTCATAGTGCTGTGGAAACAATGATAAATGGCCTGGGATTTATTGGAAAATGTGTGCATTATAGGTTTCCATGCCAATTAACCCATGATTCTTGGGATTAAAGAGTGAAAGTGTGAAGAGATCTGTTGGGGATGTTTGAGGTGAACAAAGACACATTTCTTATTTCTTTTTAGTATGGTTACGGGAGATGAAACCTGGGCATTCAGACCAAAGACAAAAAAGCACAGTTTATGGAATGGTAGTACAAGACCTCACATATGCTTAAGAAGTTCAAAACTGATGGTGATGATTTTCTGGGATGTCAGAGACATAGAGGAATCATTTTTTTTTTCTCGAACAAGGTAGCATTGTCAACAGTTTGAATTATATTGAGATGCTAAGAAACAAGGAGGTTAGAATAGATGGAGTAAGCATGACAACACAAATGTGAAGCTTTTTTAGCAGACGATGCTGAATTGATTGCCATGTTCAGTGAGATGTTGTGAGTACTTTTTCACCACTGCGGTAAGAGGGAATTTTTTTCTGTCAAAAAAACTTACACTTATTTTAAAATGGGATAGTGGTGTGCTTTTGTATGTGTCAACTCATCAACTAAAGCACTTGTCGTGTAACACTTCACAAGTAATATTTCATGCAATATTAATTTTTCTATAAATTTTGTAATTTTTAGAAAGTCACTGAAGCTGGTTTTTATTATTATTACTATTATTATTATTATTATTATTGGGGTTTAACGACCACTATGAGCAACTCAGTGGGTTACAAGCAGTTGCCCATCCCTAACTTAGGGTCACTGGTTCTAGGGAAGGAAGAGAGCCAGCGCTGTAAGACAAACACATCCATGCCTCACCGGGATTTGAACCCGGACCCACTTGGACAAATGATAATAAGCCAGAGCTTAGATGACTGTGCCACCAGAGCTGCACTGCTGGTTCTGAAACTTACCAAAGTTTTAGCAAACATGCGAGAACTTAGCATGATCTTCTCCTTGAAAAACAATTTACAATAATGCATTAATTTACTAATAATTGATATAACTTGCCCGTTTGTATTATTTTCATACCTAATCAGGCTAATATATGAGAACCTCAATCTGTGCTTTCAGAAGCAGAGTGCATCATGGCAAAATGGTTCATTTTTCTCGGCGGAGCTTTCTCAGACATGCATAAATATAATACAGTGAACTCATTTTTTATATAAACGGATAAATTAGTGACTTTTTTTTTTTTTTAAATTGGAGGTTTAATGACCACTGTGAGCAACTCAATGGGCTATAAGCAGTTGCCTGTCCCTAATTTAGGGACTATAAACATAGAAAACGAGCGAAAACACACAGAGTCACGTATGGTAAAAGGTTCATTTAGCGGTAGCTTTCGGTCACCCTACGAATTTGATCACCCGCGATCGACTGGATGGGCTGGTTGCCAGAACTACAATTTGAAGTTGGGGTGTTGGAAATGTTGCCAGATTTTAGAAGAGAGATCCAAATAAATGGGATTTGGTGAGGGGTCTCTGAATTCTCTTTTCTAAAATCTGGCAACATTTCCAACACCCCAACTTCAAATTGTAGTTCTGGCAACCAGCCCATCCAGTCGATCGTGGGTGATCAAGGTCGTAGGACGACCGAAAGCTACCGCTAAACAAACCTTTTACCATACGTGACTTTGCATGTTTTAGCTCATTTTCTATGTTTATGTGTTATTGTCGCATGAAGCCTGAGTTTTAAACCATAATTTAGGGTCACTGGTTCCAGGGAAGGGAGAGAGCAGGGCTATAAGACAAACACAACATCCATGCCCCACCGGGATTCAAACCTAGACCCCTTTCAGACGAATGATCAGGAACTATCACTTAAACCACTGCACCACTGGGGGGTGGGGGTGGCTAGTGTTCTTGTGTTTAATGCTCTTCACATTTACCAGTACCAGTAAATGTTTAAACAAAATTTTCATTGTAAAAATCATGAAATGTCTAAACTTTCTATTAACTCCTGCATTTTTTTTATTGCAGTTCATATGTTCCGAAGAATTGATTTTGCAAAAGTCAAATTCATAAATTAATACGTAGAAAAAATATTCTCAAGTCCAATATATGCAGGTCTGATGATATAAGAAACATGTAGGATATATAAAAACATCAGTAAACACATGTATCATTGCGAACCTTAAACGTTCATTATATGTTACATAATAATAGCATTTTTTTCACTGATTCATGTATTGAAATTTAAAAATATCTAACAAAAAAACTCAATAAACACCAACCATATCCTCACAACTCAGTGCAATGTTTTGATCTCAGTTGTCTCACCAACATGTGAGCAGAATCTGTGATGTCATGATTGTGACGCTTTACTAGCTTCATTTTGATTGCATGAAGGGAACGGGCAGACTCTTACTCCATCCATTTTAATCTCCATGCTAAAGAAGCTCAGAAAAGCTATCTGCAAGAAGAGAGCAGGCATGCTTTGTCATTCTGTATTCCTACACCATGACAATGCCAGACCTCACTTGAAACATCTCGGGCCATTTCCAAAATATAATGTAGACAGTAATCTTACTTCCACCATATAGCCCTGGTTTGGCACATTCTGACTTTCACCTGTTTGGTCCCATGAAGCAAAGTTACTGTGGTCAACATTTTCAGGATACAGATGAACTTAAATGGGCTAACAGATCCTAGGCCAAACAACAATCTGCAATTTTTTTTTTTCAAACTGGTTAGGCATTTGGGGGAACTTGTTTGCTAATGCTTGCTTTCGGTGGAAGACTATTTTGAGTAGCACTCAGCAATAAGCAGATTTCAATATACAAGGTGAGTGAAAAGTCGCAGAATACCCTTGTGTTTCAGAAACTGAAGGGGAAATGAAATATCTGAATACCCTAGCTAAGAATCAATGAGGGAGCCTATCTTTTAGGTTATTTCCGGAACATGGCCGCCCTATTGAAATCAGCTGTACTGGATCAAGGTCAAATTTTTCAAATGGTAAGGAGGTCATCATGTTACATATTAAACAAGACCAGAATTTTCTCAGAAATTGATTGCCGTATTTAGATTTGACATATGTGTTGTGGTTCATAAGTTATCAACACAGACAGTTGAAATAACAACCTCTAAAGTATACTGTGATGCGCAGCTATTTGACGTGTTCAATGTGTTGTCCCTGTTGCTGAACATAAGAGTTTTCGAAGGTGTTTGATCCAGTCTTTATGCATCTGCATGAGAATATCAGGAGAAATGCACTTACAGGCCTCCAGGATGCATTGCTGAAGGTGGTTTTTGTCATATATTTTCTCAGCACACGCCACCTTTTCTGTATGACTCCACATATAAAAGTCTAGTAGTGTGAAGTCGGAAAATCTGGGTGGCCATTCCACAGGACCACACCGGCTGATCCAATGACCAGAGAATTGAACATCTAGTTGTTGACGGACAGTTGCTCCGTAGTGGGGTGGAGCGCCATCGTGTTGGAAATAACAGGGGAGAAACTGCCAACTTTATTCAGAAGGGAAGGGAACACCATTTCCTGTAGCATTTCCAGGTAGTGCTCAGCATTTAAGTTATTGTCGATGAAAATGGGTCCCATCACGTGGGTGCCCCATATACCACACCACACCATAAACCTTTACATTACCAACAATGTTGGATGGTTCCATCCAGTGGGGGTTCCTGTCACTCCAGTACCAGTGGTTCTGATGGTTAACCTTACCACTGACCAGAATTGTATAAAAAATAAAATGTATCTGCGTACACAACCATTAAAACAGAAAACTTGCTGCAAACCCGCAAATCACGATAACAATAGAATAAGATAATTTAAAGAAAAATTAATATAGCAATAAATAAATTAGAACATTACAGATTTCAGAGAGGACAAAAGTGCATTACGACTGAATGCGTAGAAATGTGTGTAAAATGGAACTTAAGGCCAAAAGTTTAAAATATTGAACTATGAACCTCATAAAAACAAGATACTAATTAAAGAAAGTTTTTATTCTAGAAAAGCAGTTCCATTAATGAATCTTCAAAAATTATAAATAGCATTTTCAACAACTTAATTCAAAAATAGTAGACTTATAAAATAGAAAAGGAAAATATTTTAATTTTATAACGGCAACTGCAAGAGAAACCTGGCAATAAAATTTAAATTCTTTCTGTGTAAACAGAACTTTTGTTACAGTTCCTATATATTGAGAACAGGCCTTGATAAAATCAAGAGGCCAGAAACGTCTGTAAAAACAAAAGAACTCACTATCAGAAGATGTGAAAAATAGTTGAACATTCTCATGTTAAGAGAGAATTAAATATATTAATCTGAGTAAACCCTTGAGTAAGTGTTTTCATTGCTGTAAATAACATTTTTATTTTTTTAATCTACAAGCCAAAACTATTTGCAAAATCTGCTAATAATTTGGAAACTATCCGCGTACGCATGTACGTCTATATTCTGTGACTCTGCCACTGACGTAAAAATTAGCCTCGTCACTGAACAAAATACACTGTGCGAATGAGGGATCTGATTGACGTTGGTCTAAAGCACACCAGGTGCAGAACTCGACACGTCAATCAGGGTCATCCTCTGATAGTTGCTGCTGCATCTGGATCATAAATGAATGCCAGTGAACCGTATGCAGAATACATACAATGGTGGACACTACATTCTGCTACGAGACTTCATGTGATATGCTGTGGACTCTCTGCAAAGAATGCCAAGACCATTCTTGAGATTTCCTCGTTGGTAGCAGTTTTCGGCCGACCACTACATGACTTGTCATCCACAGTCCCAGTTTCTCGAAATTTGGATATCAGGTATGTGACATTGCTGTGTGAAATTCATGATCTTTCTGGGGGTCGGTTATTGAAGTCTGTGGCTAGGATATGGCAGCTGCATTCCCCAGACATTAGGATCACCTCAATTCTCTCCTCTTTTGTCAATGCCATCTTTTACCTGCAACAAACAATAGTTATTTCAATTTTCTGTATTGATAATGTGTGAACCACAACACATATGTCAAATCTGATTATGGCAATCAATTTCTGAGAAAATTCTGGTCTTGTTTGATACGAAACACTTACCATCTGAAAAATTTGACCTTGATCCAACATAGCAAATTTCAAGATGGAGACCATGTTTCGGAAATAGCCTAAAAGATAGGCCCCCTTACTAATTCTTTGCTGGGGTGTTCATATATTTCATGTTCCCCCCCGTTTCTCAAATACAAGGGTGTCCTGTGATTTTTGACTCGCCCTGAACAGTAGCACCTGCATTATAACGAGGAGCTTGGGACTGATGGAAAGCTTCGTTAAACCAAGTGCTCACTAAATCTAGTTTTTGGGTGAAAATTTCCACCATGCAAAAACATACATATGTGAGAATAAGCATATATGTTTATATTATATATCCATAACAATTGGACATACTTGAAAGATTTAATTAATTAACCACATTTTTTTCTACAGTTAATTAATTAAATCTTTCAAGTACATTCAACTTGATGGATACAAAAGACTGACCACTGTTTAACTACACAACACACATGAAGCAAAAGCAGGACCGATTATCCCAATGCAACGCTCACTTGGAAAGTGAAAGGGGCAATGGATGCAATTCTAGGAATTATCTTCTGTTTCCCCCGCCACTAACATCCCCATTCCATTACTCCCCATCACTCTGCAATTGTCACTCAGAAATTTACTTACATGTGTGTGAGACCCTTCCATGTTTTTTGCCCCCCCTAGGAGTAGGTAATTTCAACTCTGCTGATTTAATACACCCAATGCATAGCCACTTGCAGTGGGTGGTGGTGAGAGACCTTGACAACTTGTTAATTGAGCATTTGATGTACTCCCTTCTCTATTGCTTTTCTATCAACATTCTTCCACTAGTACACAGGTATTCTACAGCACTGTTGCAATTTCATCCAGTATGCCACCATTCCTATTGTTTTATTCCAGGTCAGTGAATAGCAAATTTTCTCAACTTCATTAAATACGAAATTTCATTAAATTTTACAACCTTGCCAGTTAAAAGTGATCACCTTAGCTTTTCTCTCATTAAATCTAGAGACTTCATTAAATACTTCATTAAATTTTTTCCATTAAAATGATCAAATTCGTTTTCAAATAATGCTATGGCAAACAAAAGTTTCTGTTTGGCTCATTAAATCTAAGATTTTGCTAAATGTGGGCTTGTTACAGTTACAGACAGGTCCTACAATATTTTTACACCAAATTTCATTAAAATATCTCAACTGGCAAAGTGGTTATTTGCAAAAAGGAAAATTACTTTCAGGGCAACCCTCATATATAGTTCATCAACATGCACTTTTTTTTTTTTTTTTTTACTATGCACAGAGTTTTAATGCAATCAAACAACCTGCATTCCCTATTTCAATGTATTATATGACACTTCTCTTTACACTGAATTGAGTTTTACTTCTATGAAGATAACAAACTGTGTTAACCAGAAAGAAAAATTTAATTTACTTTAATTGTTCATGATCAGAAAAAATTGAG
This sequence comes from Macrothele yani, assembly GCA_039090855.1. Lineage (NCBI taxonomy): Eukaryota > Metazoa > Arthropoda > Arachnida > Araneae > Macrothelidae > Macrothele > Macrothele yani. Next base: position 110,440,866 of record CM077007.1, read on the forward strand.
GAAAAGTGTGAAAACTTTAGCCAAATAAATTCAATAACAAATTAATAAAAACTGCAGTTGAAAATATATGTGGGAATTTCTACTGTACAAAATCATTATTCTGAAACACAAAACTTAGTGAAATAGCAAGTAATAGTCAACACTCAACCTGCTTCCTATAGCAATCACATGAAAACCTATTATGCACCAACACCTATTATACATAATCATTCCTACATTTTCTTGAATCTGGTTAGTAAAGTAAAACATTTATCACACTGCTCATGAAACTATCCAACTGATTTTGCTCTAATTTGGCTATCTGTTATACTATTGAAAGCATTTTAAATTTTCTGTACTTTTTTAACATGTTGCTTACCTTCAGCTGCTTTATGTTTCTCTTTAAATAAATTGGAAGCCAGCAACTGAAACTGCAATGGAATAATAATACAGCACTATAATGTCATATACTATCAACTATTTGCCTTTTACATAGACACTGTACACAGTATATACAAATTCTTCAATTTTCTTGTAAATAAACATGAACATTTTGAAGAAAAAATAATCATAATCACCATCATAAAAAAAATAAAAAAACTTTTTCATAATTGTCTTTAGAAAAAAAGAAAAACAATTCCATAATAGTATTAAAAAAGAAAAGAGAAACAATTTTATTATTGTCTTAAAAGAGAAAAATAATTCATTAAAAAAGGAAAACTATTCCAAAATCATTTTGAAAAGATTTCCATAGTAGTCTTACTAAAAAAGGAAAAACAATTCCATAATCATCGTATAAAAAGAAAAGAAAAATATTTCCACATTTGTTTTGAAAAAACAAAGAAAATTCTTCTACAATTGTCTTAAAAAAAGAAAAGAAAAATGTTTCCACAATTGTTTAAAAAAAAAGAAAATAGAAACAATTCTATTAATATCTTGAAAAAACAAAAAGAAAAATAATTCCATAACCATCTTTAAAAAAAGGAAATAAAAGAAAAACAATTACACATTTGCCTTAAAAAAGGAAAAAAACAATTCATCTTAAAAACAATTCCATAGTAATCTAAAAGAAAAGAAAACAATTACATAACAGTCTTAAAAAAGAAAAAAAGAAATACAATTCCCTAATTGTCTTAAAAAAATCATAACCATCTACAAAAAAAAAAAAATAAAATAAAATAAAAACAATTCTATAATTTTCTTAGAAGAAAAGGAAAAGAATTCCACAGTAGTCTTTAGAAAAAGAATTCCATAATTATCTTTAAAGGAAAAAAGAAAAGCAAAACAATTCCACAAGTCTTTAAAAAAAAAATAAAAAAATTTCATACTTGTCTTTTAAAAATCAGAAAAATAATTATATAATTGTTTTAAAAAATGAAAAGAAAAAAAAATTCCACAACCATCATAGAAAAGAAAAGAAAAACAAATTCATAGTTGTCTTAAAAGAAAAGAAAAACAATTCATCCAAAAAAATCTATAATGAAAGAAAAACAATTCCATAATTGCTAAAAAAACACTTCTGTAATTTTCCTTCAGTTTGATGGCTGATTCTTTTTTAATACACAGCCCCTTATCTTTTTTTTTGTAAGTGCTCATTGTATGGACCACATTTCTTTTGTAAGTGGCATGGGCCATATTTCTTCCTGCACCACAGGTTTCTTGCTTTTGGAAGACCTCTTTCCTCTCCTTCAATTGCCTCCTACTCATTAGCCAACTGTGTTTGGATTTCTACTGGATTGTTTCACAGCAACAATGCAAAGTCTGGTTGAGCTATGTGTGCAGGTCTTTTTCTTCCCATTTTAGCCCTTGGCTCTTCTCTGTGATTTACTGTGGGGAAACAATTCCAGAGGTTGGATGAAGTTTTCAGCTGTGTGCACTACATTGCTTGTGAGCGTGAGACACACAAGGAAGAGAAGTTCTGAGAAAATTTCACAAGGGGATCTTAAGTGCTACCATAGGGCTACATAACAACTAATTTACTGCTAACTGCTGCACACTTTAAAAAAATAGCATAAATTTCAGCAACAGCAGTGTTGAATAATTCAGAGGATGTTGCGTCTGACAACAAAGCTTTTTACCATTAGAAATTAATGGTGAAAATACAAATTTTAATTTGGGTGTCAGCAGTGTTCTTTATAATAATATTTCCACTTTCTATAAGAAAAAACAACATGTTGTAGATATCTTTTTTGGCCTCCCAGTTTTGTAAAAAAAAAAAAAAAAAAAAAAAACCCCTCAGAAATGGATTTTTTTTCACTTTCTTCTTCATATAACTAATTCTAGCCTTAGATTCTTCAAAGGATACAACAAAAGTCTTGATAAAATCTGATTTGTTCATCCTTGTCCATAACAATACAGAATATGATAATACGAGTAATACATATCAAAAGCCTCTTGTGTTTGAACAATCACTTCTCCTAGCTCCTGTTCAGTGCTCCGTCTCCTCTGTGTTAACCTGCTCATTTGCATCAAGTTCTTGTGGTTCCCCTTTGATACATCCACCTCTTCAATGTTGTATATTTCTGTGCTATCACTATCCTCTTCAATGTTGTATATTTCTGTGCTATCACTATCCTCTTCAATGTTGTATATTTCTGTGCTATCACTATCCTCTTCATCTGTGAACACTTCATCTCCCTAGCTGCTCTCTCTTTACTTCAAATTCAAAAAATCAAAAGTCTCACCACCAGTGGAAGCAAGGGAAGCATTGCTTCCCTTTGGTTCATGCACTTTCTGTTGCGTGAATTAAAAATATGTAGCTTTAAAGTAAAATAAAAATATCACACCAACGTAATGCAGGGGGCATTTTTTTTTCAGTATCTTTTATTTTTAAGAAAGCAAATTCATATTTGTATTTTTACGAAAACAAGAACAGATGTCTCGTACGCAAGCCGCTTGTTGGAAGCAACACAGATAATGCATCTAGCTGAACCTCAGTAACACGGCAAGCCCACCCACAGTGTGACCAGCCACAGCCAGTAATGCTATGCTAAGCATAGAGTGTGGGGAAGCATTTTTCCAAATGCTTCTCCCAAAACTCTCTTGTGTGGTTCTGCCAAAGGCAGAACCACACAAGAGAGTTTCAAGGATAAAGCCACTAATTTGAGCATGCGCTGTTTCCAAAGGTTCAGTCAGACTCAGCACTCAGAGGACTACCGTAACAATAGTTTGAAGTTGCAATTTGTCAAAAGTTTTCTGTGTTAGTGTAATTAGTTGATTCAGTTCCATTATTGGCTTATGGTTTGAACTTTCAGTAGTTTTATGTTGCATGTTCTTCAGTGGTGACATGTCATTATTTCAGGAATACAAAAGTAAGCGTTACTTTTATTAGTGTAGCTATTTGTTTCTGTGACTCTTCTGAGGAATGTAAGCATCATGGAAGCAATAGACTCTGGCACATCTACAGTACACGGCCATGTGAACTCCCAAAACTCTGAAGACTACATTCTAGAAAAAACACTTTCTCTGCCTTTTGGATCATTTTCATAATCATATAAAATCACATTTATAAATAAAAAAAGATTCTCTATAAAAATCATATAGAATCACATTTATATAAATGTGATTTTATATGATAATTTATATGTGATTTTATATACAAATCATATAAAATAACATTTATAAATAAAAAAAATTATCTCTCTCTCCCTCTCTCTAAGAGCCCGAGCCTGAACTGCAGTAAATATTCTACAGCCCGAGCCTGATTCGGGCCCGGGCTCTGCGTCAGGCTTTCGGGCTCGGACTCGGGCTCAGCCCGTCTCAGCTCTGATAGAAGCAACCCTCAATTCTTTTCGTTGTGTGGGTAGACAAGTTTCTTTCCCTTTCAACATTTTCACTGAACGTTTTTTATAAATCTTTGCATTTGAACTTCTACATAGACATTTCTTTTTGGTGGTCTTACAATGCTTTCTGCTATGCAGTATTGTCAACGTAGCATATAAGCTACAGGTCACTTGCTGATTTTAATTATTATAAATTTTCATTCATATCACTTTTGCCATCTATTTATCGCATATTAACTGCACTGCTTCCCTTACTTACAAAACCACGCTTTGCCACTGCTCACCACTCTCCTGTGCTCATCTTTGAGGGCTTCACCTATAGCAGAAAAGTCACTAGTTTAGCTAGTGTCAATGAGATTATTGCAGATTTGGGTTGCAGGAACATGTATGCTTCATGAGTGCTATGTCAGCTTATGGCCAAAATGAAGAAAGCAAGAGTGGAAGCATGTCAATGATTACTCAATCATTATGAAAGCAAAAGTTAAGGCTTCCTGTGCATCACTGTCATGGTGATGAGAATTGGGTTCATCACTATGACCCGGAAATGAAAAACTAGTCACTTCAATATCATTACTCCACTTCTTCCCCAAAAAATTATAATTTAAGAATTAACCTCCCACTAGAAAATTCATGCTCACTGTTTTCTGGAACTACAGAGGCATTTATTTACTATGAGTACACAGTCAAAAGTACTAAAATCAACTCTCAGATTTACATGAATACCCTAAAAATATTGAAACAGAGAATCGGTCACATTCATCAGTAGAGAAGGCACACACTTTTTCAATATGATAATTCCAGGCTCTATAAGCAGGGTTGCCATTTCTGCAGCAATAGAGAGCATCCAATTTGAAGTTGTGCCAGATTCTCTGTACAGCCTTCATTTTGCACCATTTGACTTCTACATATACTTGTTTGCAATGCTCAATAAAGGTCTCAAATGAATTTATTTCATATAAGGTGAAGAAGTTCAAGCTGCTACAAGAAAATAGTTTTGAGAACAGCTAGATGAGTTCTACAGAGATGGATTTGAAACATGTGTTTAATTTTGAGAGCATTGCATGAAATGAGAGGGAGTCTTATCTTCAAATACACCCGGTTGTGAATACACAAGGAATGCTTATAGTGTAGTAAATCCGTTTATTTTCATGGTGTAAATTTGTATAAAGATTCGCAAAGCTTTCACACTCCATTGGGAGGCTTTCTCAAGGCAATGTAGACATAAAATGCAGAGAATTAGAACTCGTAGGAAATAAAGATGTTTTTTTGAAAATAACGTGGGTGACATCACGAGCAGTATTACGTGAGTTTTTTTTTTTTTTTTTTTTTTATTGGAGGTTTAACGACCACCGTGAGCAACTCAATGGGCTATAAGCAGTCGCCCGTCCCTAATTTAGGGTCACTGGTTCCAGGGAAGGGAGAGAGCCAATGCCGTAAGACAAACACAACATCCATGCCTCACCGGGATTCGAACCCGGACCCCTTACGGACGAATGATCAGAGGCCAGCGCCTTAGACCACTGCGCCACCGAGGCGGCACGTGAGTTTTTATCACACAATTATGCGGTGTGCAGCGATGTGTTTCTATCTTTTAACAACGCATGCCAAATGTCACCCACGTTATTGTCAAAAAATCATCTTTATTTCCTACGAGCTATTCCCTGCATTTTATGTCTACATTGCCTTGAGAAAGCCTCCCAGTGGAGTGTGAAAGCTTGGCAAATCTTTATATAAATTTATACCATGAAAATAAAACGGATTTACTATGCTATAAGGGTTCCTTGCACGTGAGAGGGAGACTATGCAGAAAAATACATATAAAATTAAATTACACATTCTAAGAAATAGTTTATTTCATTTTGATGCCTGTTTGGGAGGAAAGATACAATAAATTACACATTCTAAGCAATAGTTTATTTCATTTTGATGCCTGTTTGGGAGGAAAGATACAATAAATTACACATTCTAAGCAATAGTTTATTTCATTTTGATGCCCGTTTGGGAGGAAAGATACAATAAATTACACATTCTAAGCAATAGTTTATTTCATTTTGATGCCTGTTTGGGAGGAAAGATACAATAAATTACACATTCTAAGCAATAGTTTATTTCATTTTGATGCCTGTTTGGGAGAAAAGATACAAAACATGGAGGCATTACTTTCCAAATACCTTATGTGGAATATATTGAAAAGTGAAATCTTCCCAGTACTGTTATGATTCACAGAATAATTTTCACATGTACATCATATGATTTACAGCAACTGCAAGAAGGGAGACATTAGTTTCCAAAAAATCTCATACAAAAAAAAAAAAAAAAAAAAAAGAATAACAGGAATGCCATTTTTTTTAAAGATTATTCAGCTAAAAACAGAGTTTAAGGAAAACTTCTGGAAATATATAAAAATATGTGGAGTACCTCTCTTGTTTCCTCTGGATCTGAATGATCAACAAGTTCTGCAAGTTCAGTTTGCAGGTAGTGAAGTGCAGATATAGGGTCTTGTTTGGTAATTTCTTGAAAATGGTGCTTGCGGATAAGGCGCCGACAATGACGTAAAATTAGATTTTTTGTGGGACGGCATATCTGCAAAAAAACACTGAAATTTAGTAGTGCCACAGCAGAAAACTGAGTCATTGGTATGCTTGATGAAATACATTTCAATCAGATCATGACAATTTTTGAAATGATAAACTTATTTATACCTTAGTTTTCTGAAAAGAGAACACACAGACAAACCCAGCAATTTACATAAAAACACTACTCAATTATTCTAAAAAAAAAAAAAGGGGGGGGGTCACAATACAAATAAAATCATGCTTTCTTACATTCAGATTTGGTGACAGTTTCAAAATCGTTAACATTACAATACAAAAACAAAAATGACTATTTCTAACAGTTCCAACACTGTTGCCACAGCATCAGCTCTATTCTCCATCTTGTCTCCCCACACTCACAGGACACGGGGGAGGGGGGATAACAACCCCCTGTGAGCATCCAAGGCCGACACCTTAATTTAGGACCATTTGCTCTACAAAAATAGAGATTACCGTAAGAAACCACACCACCGATACCTCATCCAGGACTCAAATCCAAGCTCAACGTGCACAATGAACCAGAAGTCTGAAGATTTACCACTCAGTGCTCAGTATCACATTTAATCTTTGCTGTTGTCATATACATATATGCCCACTTTTGCAGACCACTATTTCCACTGTTTACAGAAATGTGGCATTCAGGAACTTATAAACCATTGCTGATCAATGTGGTGGGGCATCATCTTATTGGAAAATAACCAAAGTTTGGAGTGCATACAACTCAGGTGCTACAAAAAATGTTCCAGCATGCCCAAGTACACATTACATGTTACTGTGAGCTTTGTAAATAAGAAGGGTCCGATTATTTTGTCATGCATCAGGCCACACCATAAGTCCATTTTCGGGCTAGCTCTCTGTTGTTCAATGACATAATGGGGATTTTCTGACCCCCAGATTTGCACATTGTGCCTATTTACTGTACCAGATACATGGAACATGGCTTCATCTGAGAAAAGACAAGGTGCAGATAATCATTATCATGAGCTATGCACTGCAACATCTCCGTTGCAAATGCAGCACTGCAAGGCTTGTCATCAGACTGAAGAGCTTGAACGATCTGTACCTTAAAAGCATATAGATGAAGACGTTTGTGTAAAATTTTGGCACAGAGAAATTCCAGTTTCCAGTGAAGCACAACAAATGGATTTCTTGGGGCTTTGCAGAAATGTCTCCTAAATAGCTGCAGCTGTCTCTTGTGTAACAGGTGATCTGCCTGCTCGGGGGAGATCGCCAAGACTACCCGCCACTTCAAACTTTCATACCGAGCTTTTATGTTTTTTTGGTCTAGTGGTGATAATCTGTACTCTTTTGTGAAATGATGCTAGACAGTAACTGCTGATTTGGTCTCAAAGAACCACAACATGCACGCCGCTTTTTCTTGCATGGAAGCCATTAACGATGAAATGCTCCTCTTATTCAGCAGAAGCATTTACGTAAAGAACAGATTTTTTATGAGTCCTGCTATATTATGTTGCCAACCATTTTATTTTAACTTACACAGATTTTTTTATATTAAGTTTTGTAATGTGGGAAGGATTTTATGGACACCCTGTAGTATTTTAATTAGTTACTTCTTTAACTGCATCACAAGAAATGCTGTTGTAAGCACAGAAGTGATAGACACATAATGCAACTATGCAATGACACATTACAATAGTAGTAAATATTATACAATGATCACATTATTCTAAAGATTATCCTAGATGCACTTCCACTATTTAGAATTACTTCTGGAGTAGAAAAAACCTCCTCCCAGAGAAAGTTGAGGAAATACAAATAACAGTTACCTATAATAAAAATCTCATTTTGGACCCCCCTCCCAGAATTTTTATTTTATTAGACACCCCCACGCCCCACCTTTTGGAGAAAATATTTTGAAACCAGCACTGCTTACAGCTAATTCCATTATTCCTTTTGCATTTTGCCTTAGATCAATGGCTAAGATGCTACTACTGTCTGGTCAAGGAAACAGAATCTGACGTAAAATTACTTTTTGTCACTCCTCATGCATGTATTATACAGTTAACCTCTACCTTCCATACATCATTAAAGCCAATTATATTTCATCAAAGTTGGTAATAAGTGCATGTTGAGCTCTTAGGGACTGAAAATACATCTTAGTTTTTAATATTTCAGATTACTGTCTTCCACACATTTTTGTATCAATACTAAAACAATAACATGATAAGGCAAACTAAAAAAACATTAAGGATAAATGAGACTACTAAAAATGTCTGGCAAAGGAAAAGAACAGGCTAAATATTTTAATGTAAAATGTACAATAATGAACCAAAAGAGCAAAACATAGGTAATGTACACTGAGAAGACAAAAATTATGGGATACATGGTTCTTGGGCAACGCGATACTGTCACTCCCCACGTTAAAGGACGAACACACTACTTGGCAGGTATATAGGTAGGAGAACATCACTGCATCCACACAGATGGTTACATGATGTCAGTATGATTAAACATCATAAATTAACAGACTTTGAAAGAGGGATGATACCGGGTGCCCAACGCATGGGTCACTCTATTGCAGAGGTGGTAAAGAATTGCAGTATCCCCATTTGACAATATCACAAGAGTATATCAGGAATATACCATTTCTAGAATAACATCACATCATAGGCAGCGCTGGGGTCAGAGAAAGGTGGCCATCAGCATCAGTCTACCATAGTTGCAACCAATTGGATAGTGACAGTGGCACAAATCACCACTGACTGCAAAAAGGGAGGAGACAGAACATCTCCACCAAAACCATCAGGTGATCACTAGCTGCAAAAGGTTACAGGAATCACTGATCATTTAAATTTTATTGCTAACACCACATCACTGAACTGCATGCCTTAACTGGGCAAAATAACATTGGCACTAGACCTTGGATGATTGGAGAAGAGTCTCTTAGTCTGATGAATCCTGTTTACAGTGCTTTTATGCAGACATGAGGGTGCAGATCTGGTGGAAACTGCACAAAGTGATGATTCTGGCATGTTAACAAGAAACTGTTGGGGCTAGTTGAGGCTTAGTTATGGTTTGGGGTGTGTCCGACTGGTCCCCATTAAGATCTCTGGTATGTCGAGATGCATATCTGAATTTTTAATATTTTCCACTATTGTCTTCCGTACACTTTGGACCATGCTATGTGTCTATCCTTGCAGATAGACACATGCATTCATAGTCATCATGCACTTACAGGAAAATGGACTCTTCCAGCAGGATAATGCACCTCCCCACTGAGCATGTTAACTAGAACAAAATTAGAGGAGCGTTCCTCATAAGTTCTCAACCTGGAATGTCCTCCAGGCTCACTCAACATTTAAAATTATGGGAAATCTTTGGGATGCTGTTGAAAGGTCTGTTTGAGCTTTAGATCCTCCACCCAGGCATGCGATGGAATTATGGAAAGTGGTGCAGTAAGCATGGTTGGAGATCAATATATCTCACGTGATTCTATCATAAAGTTCACATACCATTACGTGACTACAAGGTTCTTCATAAAGACTCTTTGACGTCTGTAAGTTTCTGTTTTACACATTATATAAAGTGGGCACAGTCTGCGGCGGTGCATTAAATTATTCAAGATACAATTCAGTTAAAAGTCCTAAAAATGTTACTTACAGAAGTGCGTGTTCAGTCCCACATTGGTAGTTTATTGAGATCCTCTTGGTCAAAAGTCGTAGTTTATTGAGAGCCTCTTGTGTTTTGACCAAGAGGCTCTCAATAAACTACCAATGTGGGACAGAACACACACTTCTGTAAGTAACATTTTTAGGACTTTTAACTGAATTGTATCTTGAATAATTTAATGCACCGCCGCAGACTGTGCCCACTTTATATAATGTGTAAAACAGAAAACTTACAGACGTCAAAGCGTCTTTGTGAAAAACGGTTGGAGATACCTGTGGAATGCTTTTGTGACCTAATGGAATGAATGTCTCACTGTGTGATTGTCCTTATCCGGGCAAATAGGTGGGCTTACCAATTAATAGGAAGGTATCACATGATTTCTGTCTACTCAGTATATACGATTGTTGTTCTATTGGTGTTATACAGGGTTGTTCACTTGGGACTGAACACTTATTTTTTTAATTAACTCATGATTGCAGAGGTACATGTGAATGAAATTAATGTAAAACATACCTTGATCCATGACAAAAAGGAATGTCTCACAGAAGATGCTGGAAGTGCCCACCGCCAGTGTCCGGACACATGTTCACGAGATGCTCCATACTGGCGAATGTGCGATGTAGCATAGCGACATTGATGGCAGCAATTTCACGTGTGATGTCTTTCAGTTCCTCAATCAACCTTGGTTAGTTGGCATAAACCTTGCTTTTTAAAAGTCCCCAGAGAAAGAAATCTGGGGGTGTCAGGTCGGGAGACCTAGGCAACCACAGGACTTTAAGAGATAATCCTGTTCTGGAAAAAGCTGCAAATTTCTGCCAGGCTCTTATTGGAGGTGTCGCATATTGCACCGTCCTGTTGAAGGTAACCATCTGCAAGTTCCTGATCATCCAGCTGGTTCACAAACTCATTAGAGATTTCCAAGTATCGGTTGGTGTTCACAGTGTCTTTAAAAAAGATTGGGGTCATCCACCCATATGCGGATCCACCAAGCTTCACGTTCTCTCCAGCTTCTTCACCAATTTTGAAGTAGTGGCTCTGGTGGGTGCTTTACATCCACCAAAGTTTTTCAGAAACTCCTTCTGACATTGTTGGAAAGAACAGGTTACCCAGTACTGACACGCAATGAGCACACACTCTCGAATTGAGTACACTATCTTCATTCAACCTCCTCATTTAAACTGTCTGCAGAGACATGCTATTCCCCCACCGCTACTAGACAGATGGAGCATCAGTGAGGCACCACCCAGCTTCCAGGGAGGCATTTTATTCACCGGCAATGCATGCCGACTGCTTCGTCAGGGAATAAAGAACTGCTCCAGTCGGGTTTCATGCTCATTGTATATTTCTGATCTCATATATTCCACATAATAAGTGTTCAGTCCCAAGTGAATCACCCTGTATAAATACGAACAACTTTCACTTTAAACCATATGTATTAAATAGTTATTACATCATTGCTTTGTGTATCCCAGTACCTTGGACAATGGGCTGTTAGCCATGGTGTATGCATCTTCAAGACTACTTGAAATACCAAACTGCAGCTAAGTAAATCTGAATTCTATGTAGGCTGCTAAAAAAGTAATGAAACTGGCTTAATAAAAATTTTTACTTACATTTTGTCATTCTCAATCCACATGATCCTTTTCAGAGACCTCTATGAGGAAAATACACTTGTCCTAGCATTCAACCCATTTTGTAAATACATGATCCAAGTCATTTCCTGAGAGCTGTATCAAGATTGCCTCCAATAACTTAACACACATTTCATCTCTTGGCCTTTTATTGATTTTTTTAAATCTTAGGAAATATCCAAAAGTCACAGGGAGCTAAATCAGAATTATAGGGAGGATGGGGGAGAACACCCCTTTGTCTTGCAAAAATTGAGAGACATGAGGGCAGGCATTATCATAATGAATCAAAATGTTAAACTTCACTTTCACAGGATGTTTCCACCCAAAATGTTCCAGAATTGTTTTCAAAATGTCTGCATAATATTGACCATTAGCTGTATATGACTAGTTGCTGCATGTTGGTGCACATTATCAAGGTGATAAAAGAATATGATCATCATGATCTTCCCAGCATTTTGTGCCATTTTTGCCTTATTGTAGTAGGGAAATGACAGGATTTTTATTTTTTGTTTAATCGTTTGGTACAGGGGTCAAAATAATGCATCCAACTTTCACTTACAGTTATTATTCTATGAAGAAAATCATTACCATGTCCTGCAAAATGACGTTTCAGTTCCTTACAAACTCTTACCCTGTATTGTTTCTGGTCTGGCATTAGCAGTCAAGGGATCCATCGGGCACATGCACATTTCATTCCCAAATCTTCAAAGAGCATTATACGAGCATTTCCAGTAGGTACTGAATGATATTCAGCAAATTCATGAACAGCCATAAGATAATTTTCTCGAATGCTTGCTTTTGCAGTGCTGATCAGCTCCTGTTACATGAGGTTGAAGGCCGCCCCCTAACACTCCTGACCCAAATGTGACATTCCAGCATTCTTTGAAACATTTCTGCCATCAAAAAAAAAAAAAAAAAAAAAAGAAGCTGCACCATGGGACATAGTCATTTGGAAAACTTTTCTAGAGTATATATATTTTTTTTAATTTTTTGTACAACAACAAAGCTTTATGGTATAACATTGTTCTAGGTGTACCTCTGTTTTGAGATCTATAAACAGGAGGAAACAAGAAGTGACACTGAGCACCATAACACAGCATAAACACAAGTGACAATTACCCATGATACCTCACTTTATGGCTCAAGGCTGCACTTTCGTGAACATAGCACAAAACCTGCGATATATTTCTTTTACACTCTGTGATTTCATCAATCTCATAACTTTTGGAATGGACCTCATATTTTCTGTTCTAAATCACAAATGTCACATACAGGACAGGATTCTGAATGGTTGAATAGTTAAAGATACATTTGTTTATGGAAAATATTTTCTTGCTTCTTTCTCTCTCTTTTCCTGGTGACTTTTAAACAAGTTTAGCAGAATCAACGCAACTTGAACACTGGATGAGTTCATGGGCAAAACACACATACACACATACACACAATGGCTCGTGAGCAATGAAAAACAGTGTTTACAGAAATGCTTTCATAGATTTAACAATGCACAGTAAAATTTTTCTAAAGCAATTCATCTACATGGTGTATATAATTCATGCTTTCACATTATAAAATGTGTACTGCATTTTCTTTGACAAAATGTACTTAAAAAATCCATAAAGCATCAAAATATCAAAGCATATACACACTTTAATAATCAAATTATACAAGGGGTTTCCCAAAAGTTCTACATCCAAATATGAAGGAATGATCGTTGAAAAGATATGTAAGACCCAGAAATAAAGGAAGACATTTCCCTCAGAAATACATGGGAAATTCACAAGATTATTCAAAGCAATCAGAATTGTGTACTAAACCAGTCTCCATGTTGCATCTCTTCAGAAAATTTTAAAAATTTCTATATCTGAAATGCTGATGAATTTAACTATATCCGTGCCTGAATGTTAAAGGGTCACTGACGTTACGACGAGGCAGGATCGCTTCGACTAGTGAAAATCTGAGGTTCAGGTTCCTAAGCTGTAAATGCTTAGCCTTGGTTGCTTGGAACTTCACTGTCCTGGGTGTGCAATGGATAGCATGCTCAAATGGAAATCAATAGATGCGGTTTCAGTTTCCGCTCCAGGGCGATGCAAATTTTCAAGTTTTCTGAGGAGATGCTACATGGAGACCGATAAACTACAGACAATTCAGTACACAATTCTGATTGCTTTGAATAATCATGGAAGACCTATTTTTCTACAGTCTCCCTGAAGATCTAGCGATGCCCCAAGGCTCTTGCGCACTTCAAATAAAACGATGTATCCAGGACGTCAAAACAGGGTTTCCACAGCAACAATAACAATATTGTCCATCCCAAAATGCACATCAAACAAGTTCTTTTGGAGAGTCAGTAACAGATGATTGTCTGAGAGGGCAAGGTTAGCTGAGTAGGAAGGGTGTGGAAGAAGTTCAAATCCATGTTCATGAATGGCAGCCATGGCAACTGTTATTTTTATGGCTTGCATTCCTATCCTGATGAAACAACACTCCTTTGGTCAGCTTTCCTTGGCATTTATCCTTCAAAAGCTGTTTAAGTTTTCTTAGTAGGTTAGCAGAGTATGTGACGATTATGGGCAAAACACGTAACAGTATTAACAAAGAAAGGTGACTTGATCACGCTAGTTACGTTAACTAAAACTTTTACAAAAGTTCGTAAGTTGGAAGCTTTCGACCTTATCTTAGGTCTTCATCACGCCAATGGAGGACTAAGATTGTTGCCAGATTCTACATTTGAATTTTTCCTATTTTTGTTGCCAAAACTTAGAATTGATCTCCAGATTAACGGAATGTAGAGAGGAGATTCGGAGTTGCAAGTCATTGAGTTGAAAATAATTTCTATGCTTTCACGGTAACGGAGGGGCAAAACGATTGTCAAACGAAGCAATTCGTTTTGCTTCGTTCCAGTGGGGAACTGCAGATGTGTCTTCCATTGTCAAAATAGACAAGGCAGTGTTGGGATTGCCTTTCGAAACATCTTTTCTATGTTCTAAAATTCTATGGCTTATGCTCCTGTATGTGCTTCCAATGTATAAGTTATCCCCAGTAGAAGAAGAGATAGGAATGCAGTAAACTCCTGGGAGGTTCAGGCTTTCAACTTTGTCCCTATCCCTTTGTAGAAGTTTCAAGATGTTTGGGGTAGATTTAATGGCAAGATGGTAACCAAAACTTCTAAAAAGAATCTGTAACTTATAAGCATAGGAAGGATGGTAAGGAACAGAACCACAGAATTTCAGGTCTTCTTTCTTGTGAGGAAGGAGGCATTCGATTTTCGAATGGTTTTCATATTTCTTTACGAGGGAGTTGACTGTAACAGCAGGGGAAACCATGAGAGAGGGCTATTGTAGAAATTTTGGAGAGTTCTTCTTGAAGAGAGAGTTGGCTGTTGCAAATGATATGAGCCCTGTGGATGTAGGACTTCAATGCTGCAAGCTTGTAGAGATGCAGGGTGCAAGATTTGTAGGGAATGATGTTAGTGGCTGCAGAAGGTTTTCGATAGACGGAACGAGTAATGGAGAGATCAGCGTTTCTGCAGATAGATACATCCAGGAAATCAATTTTGTGATTTACTTCCTTAGATATAGTGAGCTTAATGGAAGGAAATTTTTCTGTAATGGAGTTGATCAGTATCTGTAGCTCAGACTCGGAATGTGGCCAGCTAATGAAAACGTCGTCTACATATCTTAACCATAGGGAAGGTTGAAAAGGGTGTAGAGGAATTATGGAAACTTCAATATGTTGCATGTAGATTTCAGCAAGCAGAGGGGAAAGAGGTGAGCCCATGGGGAGACCAGATTGTTGCCTATACACAATTTTGTTGAAAACAAAACAACTATGTTGATGAATAGTGTGGAAACAATCATAAAGATCTTTGATAAGAGGACCGGGGGGTTCAAAATGAAGAATCAATTTCTTCATGAGGAGCATGTAGGAATCAAAATATGGTACAGAGGGAAACAAAGATTCTACATCAAGAGTATACAGATTATCAAAATGAAGAAATTGATTCTTCATTTTGAACCCCCGGATCCTCTTATCAAAGATCTTTATGATTGTTTCCACACTATTCATCAACATAGTTGTTTTGTTTTCAACAAAATTGTGTATAGGCAACAATCTGGTCTCCCCATGGGCTCACCTCTTTCCCCTCTGCTTGCTGAAATCTACATGCAACATATTGAAGTTTCCATAATTCCTCTACACCCTTTTCAACCTTCCCTATGGTTAAGATATGTAGGCGGCGTTTTCATTAGCTGGCCACATTCAGTCTGAGCTACAGATGCTGATCAACTCCATTACAGAAAATTTCCTTCCATTAAGCTCACTATATCTAAGGAAGTAAATCACAAAATTGATTTCCTGGATGTATCTATCTGCAGAAACGCTGATCTCTCCATTACTCGTTCCGTCTATCGAAAACCTTCTGCAGCCACTAACATCATTCCCTACAAATCTTGCACCCTGCATCTCTACAAACTGCAGCATTGAAGTCCTACATCCACAGGGCTCATATCATTTGCAACAGCCAACTCTCTCTTCAAGAAGAACTCTCCAAAATTTCTACAATAGCCCTCTCTCATGGTTTCCCTGCTGTTACAGTCAACTCCTCGTAAAGAAATATGAAAATCATTCGAAAATCGAATGCCTCCTTCCTCACAAGAAAGAAGACCTGAAATTCTGTGGTTCTGTTCCTTACCATCCTTCCTATGCTTATAAGTTACAGATTCTTTTTAGAAGTTTTGGTTACCATCTTGCCATTAAATCTACCCCAAACATCTTGAAACTTCTACAAAGGGATAGGGACAAAGTTGAAGCCTGAACCTCCCAGGAGTTTACTGCATTCCTATCTCTTCTTCTACTGGGGATAACTTATACATTGGAAGCACATACAGGAGCATAAAGCCATAGAATTTTAGAACATAGAAAAAGATGTTTGAAAGGCAATCCCAACACTGCCTTGTCTATTTTGACAAATGGAAGACATCTGCAGTTCCCCACTGGAACGAAGCAAAACGAATTGCTTCGTTTGACAATCGTTTGCCCTCCGTTACCGTGAAAGCATAGAAATTATTTTCAACTCAATGACTTGCAACTCGAATCTCTCTCTACATTCCGTTAATCTGGAGATCAATTCTAAGTTTTGGCAACAAAATAGGAAAATTCAAATGTAGAATCTGGCAACAATCTTAGTCCTCCGTGGCGTGATGAAGACCTAAGATAAGGTCGAAAGCTTCAACTTACGAACTTTTTGTAAAAGTTTTTAGTTAACGTAACTAGCGTGATCAAGTCACCTTTCTTTGTTAATACTGTTACGTGTTTTGCCCATAATCGTCATGTTTCAAAAAGCTACGCAACTTCCGGGCATTTTATTTTGGACTGGACGAAAGATTGGATTTCCTTCCGGAAACTTCGGACTCAAGTCACTAATTCTCTTTGCAGCCTTCGTTTTCTTGTTTCCTGCAAGACTTCTGGCATTCTTCCTCAAGCTTTTCAGATCTGCAAACCCATCTTCAAAGGACGGTGCCGTGCGTTACTACAGCAAACCAGCCATAACCTCCTATCTGCCGCTATCCGTGACCTGCGTTCCTCCATTGCTAAAACTGAACTTTCCTGCTACATTAGCTACCAATCACTGGCTGCTACCACTCATCCTGCTTTGCTTGATATTTTCATGGTTCGCATCAACCAAACCCTCTCAACAATTGAAGTAAATGAATATGCTCGCCATACAAAGAAATTCAATTTTCTACTCTCCAAGCAAAAAAGTCAAGCAACATCTCCGTCATCAGCCTCTACTGACAAGCCAAAGTATGTAAATCTTTCTTCTGTCACTATTCCTCCTAGCTTGGATAAATTCTTATCATTAGGCCCAAAATTTTCACCTGCTCTTCCTATCAATCTTCCACAAACTGTTTCTGTTATAGAATCAGCCATCCACAGAACTGAGACTGTTCAGCAGCCTATCCTTCGTGCCAACGCTGCTGTTATCTTATCCAAGCAAAATTCTGTGCCAATCAAGTACTCTTCTTCTTGTTTAAAAGAATTCAGGTCATTTATTCAAGAAAATGACCTAGCCGTATGCAAAGCAGATAAAGTTGGTTGCCCAGTCATCATTGGTAAAGAAACTCTAAACCAAAAAGTGCTTTCTTTTATTACATCTGCCAACTGCATCCCTTTACAGTCAGACACCACAAACTCACTCAAAAACTCAGTTGACAGATTAGCTAAGAAAGAAACTCTTCAATCCTTCCTTGGTGATATATCACCCCCTCCTTACTTTAGAACTCCCAGGCTCTTCCTGCAAGTGAAACTGCATAAAGCTGGTAACCCCATCAGACCTTTAGTGGAATATTCTTTTTCTCCAGCAGTAAACCTTGAAAAGAGATTGGTCCTCAAATGCAAATCCCTGGCAGCCAACCATCCTCATACAGTTGTCTCTACTTCAAACTTCATCCACAACCTTCCTAATTCCTTTCCTCCTTGTGATAATCTGTATACTCTTGATGTAGAATCTTTGTTTCCCTCTGTACCATATTTTGATTCCTACATGCTCCTCATGAAGAAATTGATTCTTCATTTTGAACCCCCCGGTCCTCTTATCAAAGATCTTTATGATTGTTTCCACACTATTCATCAACATAGTTGTTTTGTTTTCAACAAAATTGTGTATAGGCAACAATCTGGTCTCCCCATGGGCTCACCTCTTTCCCCTCTGCTTGCTGAAATCTACATGCAACATATTGAAGTTTCCATAATTCCTCTACACCCTTTTCAACCTTCCCTATGGTTAAGATATGTAGGCAGCGTTTTCATTAGCTGGCCACATTCCGAGTCTGAGCTACAGATACTGATCAACTCCATTACAGAAAAATTTCCTTCCATTAAGCTCACTATATCTAAGGAAGTAAATCACAAAATTGATTTCCTGGATGTATCTATCTGCAGAAACGCTGATCTCTCCATTACTCGTTCCGTCTATCGAAAACCTTCTGCAGCCACTAACATCATTCCCTACAAATCTTGCACCCTGCATCTCTACAAGCTTGCAGCATTGAAGTCCTACATCCACAGGGCTCATATCATTTGCAACAGCCAACTCTCTCTTCAAGAAGAACTCTCCAAAATTTCTACAATAGCCCTCTCTCATGGTTTCCCTGCTGTTACAGTCAACTCCCTCGTAAAGAAATATGAAAACCATTCGAAAATCGAATGCCTCCTTCCTCACAAGAAAGAAGACCTGAAATTCTGTGGTTCTGTTCCTTACCATCCTTCCTATGCTTATAAGTTACAGATTCTTTTTAGAAGTTTTGGTTACCATCTTGCCATTAAATCTACCCCAAACATCTTGAAACTTCTACAAAGGGATAGGGACAAAGTTGAAAGCCTGAACCTCCCAGGAGTTTACTGCATTCCTATCTCTTCTTCTACTGGGGATAACTTATACATTGGAAGCACATACAGGAGCATAAGCCATAGAATTTTAGAACATAGAAAAGATGTTTCGAAAGGCAATCCCAACACTGCCTTGTCTATTTTGACAATGGAAGACACATCTGCAGTTCCCCACTGGAACGAAGCAAAACGAATTGCTTCGTTTGACAATCGTTTTGCCCTCTGTTACCGTGAAAGCATAGAAATTATTTTCAACTCAATGACTTGCAACTCCGAATCTCCTCTCTACATTCCGTTAATCTGGAGATCAATTCTAAGTTTTGGCAACAAAAATAGGAAAAATTCAAATGTAGAATCTGGCAACAATCTTAGTCCTCCATTGGCGTGATGAAGACCTAAGATAAGGTCGAAAGCTTCAACTTACGAACTTTTTGTAAAAGTTTTAGTTAACGTAACTAGCGTGATCAAGTCACCTTTCTTTGGTAGCAGAGTATGCTCCAGTGACGGGTTGGCCCTTTGTAAGATATTCCACCACCACCTCTACATTCCAGAAAACTTTTGCTATCACCTTCTCAGAAGAAGTGACAGACTTTGTCCTTCTTTAAAGTGGACAAGGCACCATGTTTCCATTGTTTTGACTCTGGGATGCAGCGGTGTGCCCACATTTCATGCAATGTTTTTGTGCCCATGTTTCAAGCACTTCAAACAGTATGAAATTATCTCATGACATGTTCCATATGATCAGCTTTTACTCAAGTATGAGGAGTTTTGGAACCCAACAGGCAGCATCTTTTGCCATTTCTAGATGTTCTGTCAGAATGTAATCAACTGTTGTCTTTGATGTGTGCAATGTCTAGCTAATCTTTCATACTGCGACGATTCCCCACCCCCCTCACATAATTAATTGGCGAGAGGCGTGGCTAATGCGTGTTAATTGGAACTTGATTGGGGGTTTATTTAACATAGAGTTGAGAAATAACTAAACACATGCAAAGGGCGGAAAAAAAGAAAGGATTTGTAGTGCTTTGAATTTGTATGGTGAGATGCAGGTGTGTGCCATGAAGACAAAGAGCTCGTAATTGTTAAATTGAACAGGTCAGGGGTTAAAAGCTTTTCCTCATAACTCAAAATCTGTTTGGACGACAGGGGCTTTTGAACTTTTAGCGGTAAGCGAAACCTTGCGAGAGACAATGGGGAAGGTTTTAGGTTAAAAGCGTTTGGTAATAAACATGCAGTGTTTTTCAAGTGGTAGATTCCATGGAGACAAAGGAGATTCGACAGAGTTCCTTTGATACAGCTGAGAGAGAGGATGGGAATTTTCTCGCGCTAAAATTTGCTGCCGCTGTTGAAAACCTCAGCCCCTGGAAAACCAGCTAAAAAGACGCAGAAGAATCGCAGAAATCTATCATCGCTTTGGAAAATTCTACAAACTTGCCAAACTGTAGACATAAAAAGATACTGTAAAAAGAGCTGCTGCAGGTGTGAACCAGCTTAGATACGACTACCTCGCTCCATGAAAAAAGGAAGCAACGCCTGGCTTCGACGAAAGAGCTGAAGAGGCCCCCCTGCAGCTGGAGAGGGAAACCAAAGTTAATCATAGCCACCTCTATGTGAATGAGTAGGACAAAGCTCGTCTGTGTGTGTGATTACGCACCGACCGCTTCATAGAGTGATGCCAGCTCCTACAACGGTGGTGAGAAAGTACTGCATGATTGGGATTAACGTACTTGTGTGTGTGTGTGTTCCACTATTATTATAAGTTCACCGGATACTCGAGGTTCCTGCATTATGTAAGTACTTTATATTTATTTGTAGCCCATATTGAACAGACAGAAATGGTTCTCTATTAGCTGGAAATTATTGAACAGAGAGACTTTTCAGTTGCTTCATGATTTCAGAAATACTAAAAAGGGCCAAAGGAGCTGGGAATTTAAGAGAATTTATTATCCAATGACATTCCTGTATAATTATTTCCCTATCAAGTAAATTTCTTTTTAATTGTTATACTGTGTCTCTATTGATCTCTTGGTGTACTGTGAAAGCTGGTTGGCTAACAAGGTATACTTGCGGATCCAGCGTACGAATTACGTCCAGAGAAAATTGACATCCTGTTATCTGGGACCATAATAGGCCAGTGGTTGTAACAGTATCATTAAACATCTATCTCACAGCACTGCTTTGTGCACCATGTCTATATTTTCTTGAGTGATGGCCTCAGAGGATCTGTCTGAGTAAGTGCCATCTCCCACACTCGTTGTCCCAATCTTAAATTCCACTGGCTACTTCTTTACACGGTTCATACACATTCCCAGAAAATACAGAATTTTTCCAGGAGTTCACCAAAAAATTTCAGCAGCTTACGTTTTTGCTGGAATTATAGTGCTTGCTTGATATTTTGCAAACTGGGTTGAAATTTACTATGCATTTAAAATTGTTATGAAGTCCTATGGGTTCTGCTGTTACAGAGCATCCTTGGGGGTGTAGTACATCTAATTATAAACATAATGATCCAATTCATTGGTGTCAATTAAGAAAAAACGCATGAATTTCACTCTGCAAGCTTTCCCCGTCAACGGACGCTTCATGAGGCGGTCACATAGAAAACAGAATCAAAATTGTAAACAGAACGTAAATTCTAAAATGACAATTGATATCATGCATGAAGACCGTGCACACAAATAAGATGTCAATTGTCATGTTCAAATTTATGTTCTGTTTACAATTTTGATTCTGTTTTCTATGCAACAGCCTGATGAAGCCGTCCGTTGACGAAGAAAGCTTGCAGAGTGAAATTCTTGTGTTTTTCCTTACTTCACACCAATAAATCAGATCATTATATTTATAATTAGTTTTCTGGTGTTAGCGTCCCACAATCTATATAATCATCATCATCATTGTCAACCATTATGCCAGTCTCCTACATGCCACTCCCGCATACTTTCGAATTTCATCTACCCATCTTCCATGTGGTCTTCTTCTGGGTCTTTTCCTGTCCCTTGGAATCCAATTTAAAATTTTGGCTGTCCATCGATGGTCTGTCCTTCTGGCAGAATGTCCAGCCCATTGCCATTTCAGGGATTTAACTCTGATTATGATGTCTTCCACTCTTGTCATTTTTCGGATCTACGAGTTCCTCTTCTTATCTCTCCTGGTTACACCAAGCATGCACCTCTCCATGCTTCTTTGAGTTGTCTGCAGCCTTTGTATGTCTCTTTTAGTTAAGGTCCATGTCTCTGCACCATACGTAAGCACTGGAAGGATGCATTGATCAAACACTTTTCTTTTAAGACATAATGGCATATTGCTCTTGAAAATTATGCTGTTTCTTCCAAAAGCTCTCCAGGCAAGTTTTCCACTATCTATATATAGTGTATTATATCTTAAATGGGATGTAAGGTCAGGTGATGCGTAACATCACAGCCTCTCCTTGACAAATGTCAACCCCGCCTTCTCGTGGTGCATCCTGTTCCCACTAAAGGGACTCTGACGACCGCCAATAGTGGTATAACTATACCATCGGAATTAGAGGAAATTCTATCCCACACTCACCAACCCGCTTGGCCAGCGTGGTGAGTTATGGCCAAACCCCTCCAAAATGATTCCACAACTTAAATCTTGGCCCTCAGTCTCCGGCAGCTGGAATGTACCTGGCCAAGGCAGCGGCCAGTGCGACATGAAGGCAGAGGGTGCTAAGAATCCCCGGAGGACCGGACTAGGCTGCCATCTGATGCTGACCTTGGCTACGTATAATGGACGCTCCCTATCTTATGATTCAAGGCTTTTTGAATTGGAAGAGGAACTACAAAGGATCAAGTGGGACATCGTGGGGATAAGTGAGGTAAGGAGAAAAGGAGAAGATCTCATCGAACTGAAAAGTGGACATCTCTTCTACTATCGTGGGACAGATACTGGCAGAACTAGTGGTGTTGGATTTATAATAAACAAGAAACTGAAGGATAAAGTTGTAGAAGTTGAAAGTTCCTCTGACAGAGCTGCACGACTTGTTATCCAACTCTCGAAAAGATACCAGGCTCAGATTATTCAAACTTATGCACCCACCACAAGTCATCCTGAAGAAGAAATTGAAGAATTTTATGAGGAAATTCGTCATCTAAATAATAAAGGTAAGCAGCACTTGAAAATAATTATGGGAGATTTCAATGCAAAAATAGGGCAACGGCAACAGAATGAAACTTCAGTAGGTAAATTCGGTCACGGCAACAGAAACCAGCGTGGAAACACTCTCGTTCAGTTTGCAGAGGCAGAAGGGTTTTTCATCTTGAACTCCTTCTTCAAGAAAAAGCCACACAGGAAATGGACATGGAGACATCCAAATGGGATGACAAGTGAAATTGATTTTATTATGTGTAACAAAAAATTCGTCATAGAAGACTGCAGTGTGCTAAACAAGTTCAACACAGGTAGTGACCATAGATTGGTGAGATGTAAGATGCACCTCAACACTAAACTTGAACGTGGCAAGCTCATAAGACAAACAAAATCTATTGACATAACCAACCTTAAAAAACACCATAATACCTTCAAGTTGGAACTGAAGAACAGGTTCTCTGCTTTAGAAGGCCTAACATCGGAAGAAGTGGACATCTCTGAAGTTAACAGAAAAGTAACCAAAGCTCTTATGGAAACAGCAACAAAATTAGCTGGGTCTAAGAACAAGTTGCATGTAAACAAATTATCAGGAAAAACGAAAATGTTGATGCAAAAAAGAAGAGAGATGAGGACAACTAAAGAAGATGTGACTTCCAAAGTGGAATATATAGAGCTATGCAAGACAGTAAGAAAAAGTATCACTGAAGACGTAAGAAAATTCAACTGTGAACTAGTGAGGAAAGCAATTGAAAACAACCAAAGCCTAAAGATAGCAAAGGGACATCTCAAAAACAGATTATGGCACTGAGAAAAGAAGATGGTTCTGTAACAAGAAATAGAGGCGAAATTTTGACAAGAGTGAAAGATTTCTACTCCAAATTATATGAAAGGGATGATATATGCACTCCAGACATCATGAAAGATACCAGTACCAGAGTTCCTCCAGTCCTTCCAGCAGAAGTTGCACATGCAATCAAGAACATGAAGCGGGGAAAAGCTCCAGGAGAAGATGGAATTACTGTAGACATCATACAAGAAGCAAGTGGAGAAATCGAAACAGTACTCGCCCAAATTTTCACTCGATGCCTTAATGAAGGAAAGATTCCTGAGGATTGGAACACCGCTACAATGATCCTGCTACATAAGAAAGGTGACATTGAGGATCTCGGAAACTACAGACCTATCAGCCTCCTATCAGTAGTTCATAAAATCTTCACTAAAGTTCTTTCACACCGCTTGAAGGTAACACTGGACATGGCTCAACCGAGAGAACAAGCTGGATTCAGGAGTGGCTACAGCACAATAGATCATATTCACGTACTGAGAGAACTAATTGAAAGAGCGAGGGAATATGAACTTCCATTGTGCATGGCTTTTATCGATTATGAAAAAGCCTTTGATTCGGTGAAACCATCAGCAGTTACAATGGCTCTGAAAACCTGCGGAATTGAAGATGCATACATTAATATTATTAATAACATCTATGAAAATGCAAGTGCAAAGATTAGGCTGTTTGAAAATACAACACACATAAAAATTGGAAAGGGAGTGAGACAAGGTGACACCATATCTCCGAAGCTCTTTAATGCCACATTGGAGGGTGTTTTTCAGTCGCTGAGCTGGGAAAACAAGGGGATAAAGATTAATGGAGATTATCTAACCCACCTTCGTTTTGCTGATGACGTAGTCATTTTTGCAACTACCCCATCAGAGCTGCAGAGTATGATCCAGGAACTTGCTGACAAGAGTAAAGAAGTGGGATTAAAAATGAACTTTCAGAAGACAAAAGTGATGTTCAATGCTTTTACAAGAAATGAAGATTTATCGATTGATGGAGAAAAGCTGGAGATAACAGACACGTACGTTTATCTTGGACAGCAGATATCAAGTGAGGGTCGCATTGATGAAGAAATTAATCGGCGTACAAAACTTGCCTGGAGAGCTTTTGGAAGAAACAGCATAATTTTCAAGAGCAATATGCCATTATGTCTTAAAAGAAAAGTGTTTGATCAATGCATCCTTCCAGTGCTTACGTATGGTGCAGAGACGTGGACCTTAACTAAAAGAGACATACAAAGGCTGCAGACAACTCAAAGCAGCATGGAGAGGTGCATACTTGGTGTAACCAGGAGAGATAAGAAGAGGAACTCGTGGATCCGAAAAATGACAAGAGTGGAAGACATCATGATCAGAGTTAAATCCCTGAAATGGCAATGGGCTGGACATACTGCCAGAAGGACAGATCATCGATGGACAGCCGAAATTTTAGATTGGATTCCAAGGGACAGGAAAAGACCCAGAAGAAGACCACATGGGAGATGGGTGGATGAAATTCGAAAGTATGCAGGGGTGACATGGAGGAGACTGGCACAAGACAGACCGTTGTGGAGGAAACTTGGGGAGACCTTCATCCAGCAGTGGATTGATAATGGTTGACAATGATGATGATGATGATGATGATATCTTAAATGAAGTTGCAAAATTTCCACATACACGTAACAATTACTATGTATAAAACCTATATGAAGCAATCTGGAACTTAGCCCAATGATAATAATAATATATATATATATATATATATTTGGGCGAGTACTGTTTCAATTTCTCCACTTGCTTCTTGTATGATGTCTACAGTAATTCCATCTTCTCCTGGAGCTTTCCGCTTCATGTTCTTGATTGCATGAGCAACTTCTGCTGGGAGGACTGGAAGAACTCTGGTACCTTTCATGATGTCTGGAGTACATGTATCATCCCTTTCATATAATTTGGAGTAGAAATCTTTCACTCTTGTCAAAATTTCTGCCTCTATTTCTTGTTATAGAACCATCTTCTTTTCTCAGAGCCATAATCTGTTTTCTTCCTTTACTGAGATGTCCCTTTGCTATCTTTAGGCTTTGGTTGTTTTCAATTGCTTTCCTCACTAGCTCACAGTTGAATTTCCTGACGTCTTCAGTGATACTTTTTCGTGCTGTCTTGCATAGCTCTATATATTCCACTTTGGAAGTCACATCTTCTTTAGTTGTCCTCATCTCTCTTCTTTTTGCATCAACATTTTGGTTTTTCCTGATAATTTGTTTACATGCAACTTGTTCTTAGACCCAGCTAATTTTGTTGCTGTTTCCATAAGAGCTTTGGTTACTTTTCTGTTAACTTCCGAAATATCCACTTCTTCCGATGTTAGGCCTTCTAAAGCAGAGAATCTGTTCTTCAGTTCCAACTTGAAAGTATTATGGTGTTTTTTAAGGTTGGTTATGTCAATACATTTTGTTTGTCTTATGAGCTTGCCACGTTCCAGTTTAGTGTTGAGGTGCATCTTACATCTCACCAATCTATGGTCACTACCTGTGTTGAACTTGTTTAGCACACTGCAGTCTTCGATGACGAATTTTTTGTTACACATAATAAAATCAATTTCACTTGTCATCCCAATTGGATGTCTCCATATCCATTTCCTGTGTGGCTTTTTCTTGAAAAAGGAATTCAAGATGAAAAATCCTTCTGCCTCTGCAAACTCAACGAGAGTATTTCCACGCTGGTTTCTGTTGCCGTGACCGAATTTACCTACTAAAGTTTCATTCTGTTGCCGGTGCCCTATTTTTGCATTGAAATCTCCCATAATTATCTTCAAGTGCTGCTTACCTTTATTATTTAGATGACGAATTTCCTCATAAAATTCTTCAATTTCTTCTTCAGGATGACTTGTGGTGGGTGCATAAGTTTGAATAATCTGAGCTTGGTATCTTCTCGATAGTTGGATAACGAGTCGTGCAGCTCTGTCAGAGGAACTTTCAACTTCTACCACTTTATCCTTCAGTTTCTTGTTTATTATAAATCCAACACCACTAGTTCTGCCAGTATCTGTCCCACGATAATAGAAGAGATGTCCACTTTTCAGTTCAATGAGATCTTCTCCTTTTCTCCTTACCTCACTTAGCCCGACGATGTCCCACTTGATCCTTTGTAGTTCCTCTTCCAATTCAAGAAGCCTTGAATCAGAAGATAGGGAGCGTCCGTTGTAGGTAGCCAAGGTCAGCATCAAATGGCAGCCTAGTCCGGTCCTCCGGGGATTCTTAGCACCCTCTGCCTTCATGTCGCACTGGCCGCTGCCTTGGCCAGGTACATTCCAGCTGCCGGAGACTGAGGGATGATACATGTACTCCAGACATCATGAAAGGTACCAGAGTTCTTCCAGTCCTCCCAGCAGAAGTTGCTCATGCAATCAAGAACATGAAGCGGGGGAAAGCTCCAGGAGAAGATGGAATTACTGTAGACATCATACAAGAAGCAAGTGGAGAAATTGAAACAGTACTCGCCCAAATTTTCACTCGATGCCTTAATGAAGGGAAGATCCCTGAGGATTGGAACAATGCTACAATGATCCTGCTACATAAAAAAGGTGACATTGAGGATCTCAGGAACTACAGACCTATCAGCCTCCTATCAGTGGTTTATAAAATCTTCACTAAAGTTCTTTCACACCGCTTGAAGGTAACACTGGACATGGCTCAACCGAGAGAACAAGCTGGATTCAGGAGTGGCTACAGCACAATAGATCATATCCATGTACTGAGAGAACTAATTGAAAGAGCGAGGGAATATGAACTTCCATTGTGCATGGCTTTTATCGATTATGAAAAAGCCTTTGATTCGGTGAAACCATCAGCAGTTACCACGGCTCTGAAATCCTGCGGTATTGAAGATGCATACATTAATATTATTAATAACATCTATGAAAATGCAAGTGCAAAGATTCGGCTGTTTGAAAATACAACACACATAAAAATTGGAAAGGGAGTGAGACAAGGTGACACCATATCTCCGAAGCTCTTTAATGCCACATTGGAAAATGTCTTTCAATCACTGAACTGGGAAAACAAAGGGATAAAGATTAATGGAGATTATCTAACCCACCTTCGTTTTGCTGATGACGTAGTCATTTTTGCAACTACCCCATCAGAGCTGCAGAGTATGATCCAGGAACTTGCTGACAAGAGTAAAGAAGTGGGATTAAAAATGAACTTTCAGAAGACAAAAGTGATGTTCAATGCTTTTACAAGAAATGAAGATTTATCGATTGATGGAGAAAAACTGGAGATAACAGATACGTATGTTTATCTTGGACAGCAGATATCAAGTGAGGGTCACATTGATGAAGAAATTAATCAGCGTACAAAACTTGCCTGGAGAGCTTTTGGAAGAAACAGCATAATTTTCAAGAGCAATATGCCATTATGTCTTAAAAGAAAAGTGTTTGATCAATGCATCCTTCCAGTGCTTACGTATGGTGCAGAGACGTGGACCTTAACTAAAAGAGACATACAAAGGCTGCAGACAATCTCAAAAAAGCATGCAGAGGTGCATGCTTGGTATAACCAGGAGAGATAAGAAGAGGAACTCGTGGATCCGAAATGACGAGAGTGGAAGACATCATGATCAGAGTTAAATCCCTGAAATGGCAATGGGCTGGACATACTGCCAGAAGGACAGACCATAGATGGACAGCCGAAATTTTAGATTGGATTCCAAGGGACAGGAAAAGACCCAGAAAAAGACCACATGGGAGATGGGTGGATGAAATTCGTAAATATGCGGGAGTGACATGGAGGAGACTGGCACAAGACAGACCGTTGTGGAGGAAACTTGGGGAGACCTTCGTCCAGCAGTGGATTGATAATGGTTGACAATGATGATGATGATATATATATATATATATATATATATATATATTATTATTATTTATTTTTTTTGCCACGGCACTGAAGATTCTCTTTCCCCGATTCATTTATTCCCACACAATGGTGGCAGGGAGGCCAAACATCAATCTACCTCAGTCAAGAAAGCGCGTGCTAGAAGTAATGTCCATCTTGGACTCGCAGGAAGGTTTCAACATGCTGTTGTGACTCCAACTGCATACAGCTGCTATGCCACAAACCAAGCTGGCTGGAAATATAAACATCTCGTACTGCAGCATCACATGAGAACAAAGTCATGATATCATGTCTTCACATTCCATGGAAGGAAGTTATGTCATCATGAGTAGACATCACAGGGAGCTAGAACAAAGTGATGCAATCAATCTGAATATTTTGACCAATTCTTTTTTATTTTTTTCATTGCAAGAAAAAATTCCAGGGCCTTTAAAAAAATGTGAATAAATAATCAAAAACTTTACAGGGCTGGAAAAAAGGGTAAATTACAGGACTTTTCCAGGATTCTAGGGGCCACGTGAACCCTGTTTTTACAGTACTTACTCTATGAAGAGGCATCCTTCTCTAGTGTTGCCACCATATCTTCATAGTTGTTTTTTTTGGCTTGAACCCTTTCTTATGTAGATACTTTATCACTGCTGTTGCATCTCCATTTTTACTTCCTTGGCTCACATAGTAATCTTGTACTAGCAAAAAAAAAAAAAAATAATAATAATAAATAAATAAATAAATAAATACAAAAATGACCATAACTGTGAAGCTAAAAACTGATTTCTAGGAGTGTAAAGACTACTATTGTTATGTTAAAAAGTTGCAAACCAAAGACTCTTCCTTCATGGTTGAGCTAAGAACTTTTCAGACACCCAGGTACGTATGTATGACAATCAAATATATACACACACACATTCATTTTACAAAAAAAAAAAAAAAAAAAAAAAAAAACCAACAACATGAATGCTTAGTAATAAATGGATCCACACCTGTTTTCTAACTTACTTCAAGTGACCAAAAATCATCTAGCCTCATCTTTGGCGAATTTAGTTTCCCAGGGTTTCCACCAAAAAGATAATGAATCTGGAGAAAAAAAGACAAATTAGCAAAAACAGAAGGAAGAGAATAAAAAACCAAAAGAAATCTACCAGGAATAAATATTACATATTTTATACATCCACATTATGAAAACATTAGGACACAAGGACACCTGTATTTCCTTCAACTTATTTGGTAATAAGTCAGATCTTAAATGAGATGGAGCCAGTTCTCTTGAAATTCTACTTACATGGCAAATATTTCTATAAGCATTGACACAGTTTCATTTATGGCAAAAATGGGCAGATCACTGTAAAGGTTTCAGTACACTGACTTTCCAATTATTATAATTGTCCACAAGTTATTTCTCTGAGAAAATGCCATCACTGTGGTGACTTCTGAAGCAGTATTTCAATGAAAATCATAGTTCTGAAGCAAAGTTGAGCTCCACAGAATCTTTCTAAGTCATAGAATTTAGCCTTAGTTGTTAACCAAACAGCATGAATTCTTCAGTGGCAGTTCAAACTGAAAAAAGGAAGCACTGGGACTATTTAAATAGATTTCCCTTCAATGTTCATGCATGCATAATGATTTTTAGGTTATATTTAAAGCCCTAAACAACACAATATTCCATTACCTCATTGTTGGTATTGACCACTGCTGATACTTCTGCCATTCCAGCATCAAAATTTACCTTTCCCATAACATCTATAAATACAGATTCATTATGTCATATTCTTCTCATCAAGAAACTTATTCTCAAATCTGGCAAAACTTGAATCAACATGTGTTTGGTACCTCACACCATTTCTATTCATTCCACAGCTGATGAAGATAGTAGTGACTACTGAAACATTCTGTGTGTTGCTTGCCACTCTAAACATGACTAAGTAGTGTAGAGTTATGTATTACATACATACATATCCTTAAGCTGTTTTCTGAGATTCAGAGATCAGCTCCTCAAAGTAAGACAAAGTGTTAAATACACATTTAACTGACAGAACTAGAAATTACTTACTGTTGGTGTATCAAATGTACCCATTTACAATTATCTTGGCACACAGCTGGAGCTCCATTAACATCCATCACACGCAGCACACACAACCTTTCATACTTCATACTCATAATCTTTTTCTCAAGCAGACGTTCCTGAATATGGTCCTCCCAAGACTTCCTTGGCTTTCCTTTAACTTTCTTTCCTACCACTTGGACTGAAAAAATTCTCTTAGCCAGCACCTCATCACTCATTCTTTCAACATAACAAAACCACACAAGAATATTAGTCTCCACCTTACTAACATTTTGCCTCACATTACACATCTACAACACATCTTCTTTCCTCACACGATCACCGTGTGTCTTACCCCCCCGTAAAGTAACGCATCTCCCCAGCACACAAACGACTCCTATGTCTTTTCTGCAGGAACAATTACACTTTCATATACAGCCATTCGGGACTTCCTAGAGAACCCATCGTTCCTGTGAAATCCTTCTAAGGCAGCTATGACTTTCAACGAAGAATTTACTTACCTACTAATTTCGCCATCTAATTTGTTTTCTCTGTCAAACATACTTCCTGAATATACAAACTCATTCACCTGGTCAATCTCTGTGCCATTAAGAATTATCTTGCATTCAGTATGAACAGTTCCTCGCCCCAAAACCATAACATTGTTTTTTTTTTCCTTATTTATACTGTTTGAATTTTATACAAACTTCATACATCCGGGAGAGCATACACAGCAACGCACTTTTGCTCTCTGCCAATAGGACTGTGTTATCAGCATAGAGCAATCTGCACACATGCATATTATCAAGACATAAACCAGTATTATCCATTTTGGCATCATGCATGCATGCATTCATAAATATATAAAACAGCCATGGTGACATTTAGTGGTGGACTTATGCTGTCTCACTGAACCTTCTGGCGGCCCCTCGTTTTGAGACACATCTGGGTTCTGGGTATATTTACCACAATTTTTAAATGGACTACAATCAATTTCACCATCATCAAATAATTTCATTACTATTTTATATTGCAATGAATATTACTGAGAGATGGGTTGGCCTACTCAGGGTGCTCCGTGGGAACAATGGCACACAGAACAGCAACAAGGGCCTCTGTGAATCTTGGATAGGTGCTAGCAAGTTTTGTGTGACATTGGCAAAAAAAGACCCCAACTTACTGGGTTTTGTTCCAGAATCCTTAGGTTGAATGACCAACTGGAGCCGTCAGCTGTGGGCTAATTCCCACACTGATGTACTTACCTGACAAGGGTGGGATATGGTGGGCCTACCACACTCAAGAAGAATGGTCCACCACGGTATCAACCTGGAACTGGAAAAAAGCGAATCAGAAAGAGATCTTGACTGAGTGAGTGTAAGATTGCTATACAGAATACTAGAGGTATAGATGGCAAGATGAACAAGGTGATTGAAGAAATGAATAAGTATAGACTGGATGTGCTGTGTGTAAGTGAAACCAAAAAGATGGAAATTGGGACAGAAGAAGTGAATGGAAGGGTGAGTGTGTGGTCTGGAGTATTGGATCATGTGAGAGGACAGGCTGGTGTAGGTGTGATTTTAAGTGAAAAGATAAAGAACAACTTGATTCACTATAGTTGAATAAGTGAGAGAGTTCTTTGGATTTGTTTGAAAGTGAAACTTCAGAGAATAATAATTGTTTTACTGTATACTTCTTACGACTCGGAACTTTCTGATAGGAAGGAACATTTCTGGAATGAGCTAAAAGCTGTTTTAAAACAGTTTAGTGCTAAAGAAAAAGTTATAATAGCAGGGGATTTCAATGCTAGAGTAAGTGTGCAGAATGCAATTTCTGACAATGTTCTGGGTAAGTTTAATGATCCTTGTGTGAATAATAATGGTGACGGATTAATTGAACTCTGCACTGAGAATGGCTTGTGTGTGTATCTAATATGTTTTTCAACCACAAGTATATCCAACACACACTTGGGAAAATCGTACTCTTGGTCAAAAGAGTGTCATAGATTTTGTTGTTTATGGTCAGCATCTGAAACACTTAATTGTTAACACTTGTGTGATGAGAGGTGCAGATGTTGGTTCTGATCATTACTTGGTAGTGCCACGAGTGAAACTGAATGTTGGTTGGAGGAAAAGGAATAGGAAGAGGCCTAGGATGGAAAGAATAAAAGGTTGAAAGGCTCCCTGAAGATCATCAGTGTTACTCTAACTTACTGATAGAATGATTGAAGGAGCTAAAGTCATGTGAGAGGGATGTAGAAAAGAAGTGGGAATGTTTTAAGAACTGTGTTGTCACTGCTGCTGTAGAAGTCTGTGGAACCACAATAGTGGGTAACAATAGAGTTGATGCTTGGTGGAATAATGAGATTGAAGAGGCAGTAAAGAGAAAGAAGGGAGACTATTTGGGAATGTTGCAAGATAGAGTTTCTGTGGATGAATATCGCTGTAAGAAGTGTGAAGCCGCTAAGCTGGTTCACCAGAGTAAGGCAAAAGATAGGAAGGAGAAGATGGAAAGGCATGAACTGGCTTTTTGGAAAGATAGGAAGACTTTCTGGAACTACATGAGACTCAGGAAAAATAGGGGAAACAAAGTTGTTAGTTGTGTGAAGAATAAAGTGGGGAAATTATATGGGAGCCCTACGAGTTAAGTGAAAGATGGGGCGAATACTTCTGTGGGTTATTAGATCAGGTAAGCAAAGGTGATTCTGAGGCAGATGCTGATGTTGTTACAGTGAAGGATGGAAGCACAGGAGGAATCTCAAGAGAAGAGGTGTGTAAAGCTCTAAAATCTCTTCAGAATGGTAAGACTCCAGGAGTTGATGGCATAACTGCCGAGATGTTGAAATACAGTGGTGATTCCGTAATTGACTGGTTAACTGAAATTTGCCCGTTGTGCTGGGAATTAGGAATGGTTCCTCAGGATTGGAAGGATGCTATCATTGTTCCCTTGTATAAGAGAAAAGGTGATCAGACTGACTGCAAGAACTATCGTGGTATTAGCCTACTAAGTGTGCCAGGGAAAGTGTTTGGTAAGGTCGTTAAAGAAAAAGTACGGGGTCTTACATCAGAGAAAGTGTGTGATGTTCAGAGTGATTTTATGACTCATAAAGGCTGCACTAACCAAATTTTTGCATTACGCATGATGATTAAAAAGTATCTGGATTTTGTTAAGAAAGTTTTTGCTGCCTTCATAGATTTAGAGAAAGCTTACGACCGACTAAATAGGACACTTTTGTGGAAGGTATTGAATGAATATAGTGTTACTGGGAATCTACTTAAAAGTGTAAAAGCCATGTATGCTGGCAGTAGAGATAGTGTATGTGTGAATGGTGTTTTATCAAAATGGTTCTCTATTGGTGCAGAAGTTAGACAAGGTTGTGTATCGTCACCATGGCTGTTTAATATATTTATGGATGCGTGCATGCAAGATGCCAAAATAAATAATACTGGTTTATGTCTTGGTGATATCCGTGTGCGGAGATTGCTGTATGCTGATGACACTGTCCTGTTGGCAGAGAGCAAAAGTGAGTTGCAGAGTATGTAGTCCTGGATGTACTCAGTTTGCATGAAATTCAAACTGAGTATAAATAAGGGAAAAACCAAAGTTATGGTTTTTGAGAAAGGAACTGGCAGCACTGAATGTAATGTAAGTGTAAATGGCACAGAGATTGACCAGGTGAGTGAGTTTGTGTATTTAGGAAGCATGTTTGACAGAGAGAACAAATTGGATGGAGAAATTAGTAGACAAGTGAATTCTTTATTGAAAGTCATGGCTGCTCTGGGAGGTTTTCACAAGAATGATGGGTTCTCAAGAGAGTCCCACATGCTGTGTATGAAAGTGTAATTGTTCTTACTCTGATG
Organism: Macrothele yani; assembly: GCA_039090855.1. Classification (NCBI taxonomy): domain Eukaryota; kingdom Metazoa; phylum Arthropoda; class Arachnida; order Araneae; family Macrothelidae; genus Macrothele; species Macrothele yani. Next base: position 110,475,581 of record CM077007.1, read on the forward strand.
TAAGGCAGTGAAACCTGGGTACTACAGAAGAAACATAGAAGTCATGTGTGGGTTGGAGAAGTGTGTTACTTCTCTAACCCACACAAGACAAGACACATTCTGACTGTGCGAGGAATGAAGATGTGTTGCAGTTGTGTGATGTGAAGAAAAAGTTGTTAGCAAGGTGGAGACTAATATGCTTTGGTGGTTTGGCCATGTTGAAAGAATGAGTGATGAGATGCTTACTAAGAAATTTTTTTAGCCCAAGTGGCAGGAAGGAAATGCAGAGGAAGGCCAAGGTAGTCATGGGAGGATCAGATACATGAGTGTCTGCATGAGAAAAATATTATGACTATGAAGTATAGAAGATCTTGTGTACGGCGTGTGATGGATGTCAGTGAAGCCGGAGTTGTATGTCAAGATCACTGTAAATGGAGAAGTTTGATATGGCAACAGAAAGTAAAATTTATCTGGTACTTTGCATTTCTTTTTGGAGCTAACCTCTGAATCTCAGAGAACAGCTTAGTGATATGTAATGTTTGAACAAAGCGATATACTATTTCATTTACTTACAAACACAGCATCATGTTTATAAGAAATTCCTCTTGGCCTTAATTGCAGCAAAAGTGTCTGCGACTTCATCATAATTGACATGATTCAGCCCATTACTCTCTATGTACAATATTGAAAAACCATTCAAGTGCTTTTGAGAAAGTGTTGATCGTAGATAGTTTTTAACTCTTTTAAGAGCACTAAATGATATTTCACCACTTGTATTATATATTGGTAAAGTAAGTAAAATTTTAAGAATGGTTTCCACATCTGAAAATATCTCTTTGAAACCGTCACTGTCCACAAGCAGTTTGTAGCAATCTTCTGGCCGGACTGAGGATTGATCTCGTTCCATAAGATTCACAAAACGACAGAAGAGCTGCAGTTAATCATAAAACAGTTTTCCATGTATGTCATTTGAATATACTTTGGAAATATTGCTGAGGTCACATTTTGTAGAATGGTCATTTTCATCAGCAAAAATTCCTTTGAATAGGCCAAATATATATACCAACTTTGCTTTCCTTTGCTTCTGCTCAACTACCAACCAGGTTGTTACAGATAGCATTCAGTATCTCCACCCGAATCTTTTCTTTTTCCTTCAGATGAACTTAATCATCTCTACTTTTATCAGCAAAGCTCCTTCTTTTTATTCTACTTTTGTAACTCTCATCATTGTCTGGTTGCTCCACAAATGTAGACAAAGTCGAGGCTTCCATGTTAATGCCGGAATAGTCGTTACGTATGCCATGAAAGAAGAGTTTCAGAGACTGAAATAGATCTACTGTCATCTTCATGTTTCCATCTTCTTTCTGCAAGGATTTGCTGACTTTGTCGATTCATTGCAACAGCAGGTCCCACAAAACAGTCATGAAGGCAGTTTCATATTTGTCAAACTTTTTTGCCAATGATTTTCCCTCTGTTTTGCCTAAGGGCTTTTCAGTTTCACACTCAGAAAGTCTAATTAATGCTTTTCTAATCTTACTATATAAGCTCCTCGTAAGGACTATACAGCATCAGCTCTGGCTGACCATCAATCATCACTCAACTGTTTCACAATGTGTTGATGTGGTTGAAGATGGGATTTAAGTATTTCCCAACGATGACTGGAGGCCCAAAAAAAAAGAAAAAAGAAATATATACTTGTTGAACAAAATCAAAGTAAGCTTCACATATTTGCAGCATTATTGCCTACTAAATTCAAAGAATGTCTTGAGCACGACATATAAAATGCTGTGGGACTTCTTTCCATTTTTTTTTTTTTTGCTTGAAGGCAACCATATATGCCTGACATGTTCAAGGCATTGTCACAGCATTAACCTCTACAGTTTTTTATATCTAGCCCTAGATCTGAAATCTTTTTCAAAGCAGTATCTTTCAAATGCTCCTGTGAGATTTCATGGGCAAGAAATTAAAGAATCGCTCATCAGCTTTCCCATCAGCTTTTACATACCTCAAAACAAAAGTTAGTTGGTCCACATGACTTATTTAAGGAGTAGAATCGACAATAATTGAAAAGTACTGTGAATTTTTAACCTCCTCACAAAACACCTTCTCAAGTTTTTTTGCCATTATAGTTAAATATCTCATCATACGTTTGGTGAGACAAATAGTTTGCTCTGCCTGTACCACAGTGCTCATACTTTTCAGAATGATCTTTCAGAAGGTCGTCAAACTCTGCAAGATACTTCATACAAGTTAAAAATTACCCTTATTTACATTTTCAGAGCATTCAGTTTCTCTGTGACCTCTGAGTGGATATCAGAGTCTTGCAAATAGTTTCACAGTGGCCACTACTCGAAATAGTACTTGGCTCCAATAGCCTTTCTCTTTTTCAGTCTGAGTCATTAGTTGAAAATCAACTCTCCCAAATAATTTACTACTTGTAAGCATATTGAGACCATGGCCATCATGTGAGACTTCGAGATTTCATGACTTCTTAACCTTTTCTGTATGGAACCTATCAGAAAATCCATCAACAAGAACCCTATGTAATTGGTTATGGTCGGGGAAAAGTTTACACACATAGCAGTAAACATACTCAGAAGTTTCAGAAAAAATTAACCAGTTTCTTTTTTCTTTTGTTCCGTTTGCCCATAACATATAAAGGGGATTTTCATTTATGTTCCTGAAATATGTTTTCCCAAATTCAGAAAATACTTTCCTCAGATATTTTAGTTCTCCTTTATTTTCTGGCTTGTTTCTAATAAAGTAATATATCGTATCAGAGGTGGGATTAGAAGGCCATAAAGCTATATCAGTATGCAGTAGGATACTATGAATTCATTGAACAGGTAGGCCTACCACCCTCTTCCTCTTGATTTGTTGGTTCATGCTCTTGGTTGATTATTTGGTCTGGATCTGAGGGATGACAATTAAAATCATTCAATGGCAAAGAAGATGGTTTCTCACACGAATCTAAGTAGCTGGAGTCGAGATTTGAATTTATTAAACTAGCTTAACCATCGTTGTTGTCTAAACTTGAATGGTGTGGGTCCTGTGTAAGTTTCAGTTGCACATTTTCTTTTGAAGCACATGAATCCAGAGGCTTTTTGCTCAATTCGCTGATCAGCAGTACGATTCTGCACAGGCTTCTGTATGGATACTAATAAACTATCCTTTTGCTTTTGAGGATGTTCGTCTTTCTCTTTTTTCCTCTTCTGCTTTTCATAGCCTGATTCATAACTTTGTTCACTGGATTCCTTTTCAGGAGAATCAGTCACATAAACAATATGAAAAAGAAACAGAAAAAACTGCTGTAATGATGACGATTTTTAAGGACACTGTTAGGTGTTAATAATGGCAATATTAAGTAAAGGTGTATAAAACCACAACGCGGAGATAGAATAGCAATACAGATTACAAACGATATTTTAGGTTATGTGGCAACATTACCAGTAGTCAGTGTCACCACCACACACACATGAAATTAATCTACAGTGAGCAAAATTTTGCCAGCTTGTCAAGCAGGATAGCCAACTTTACATTTTTAAAGTAGAGAACAGATGACAAGCACTATATAAAATTTGAACCACAACTAATTTTCATTGAATCCACAAAATATTATAGTCATCACACACAACATAACTTTTTCCCACTTTTTCGCTTTTCTTTGTTTTCTCCTTGCTTTACTTCTCTTTTCACAGTGGATCGGGGGCCACCTGGGACGTGGGGCCCTTCGCGATTGAGACTTGTGTGACCCCATAAATCCGCCCCTTGTGACATTACACAACCTTGTACGACTCCTGCACCAATAAAAAACCAATTCGATAAAACACCATTCACTCGTACACATGCTCTACTGCCATCATACATGGCTTTCACACTATTAAGCAGATTCCCAATAATACCATATTTATTCAGTACCTTCCACAGAAGAGTCATATTTACTTTGTCATAAGCTCTCTCTAAATCTATGAAGGCAGCAAACACTTTTTTACCAACAGACAGATACTCTTCAATCATCAAGCGTAATACAAAAATTTGATTAGTGCAGCCCTTACCAGGCATAAAACCACTCTGTACATTCCACACTTTCTATGATGTAAGACCTCGTACCTTACCAATAATGACCTTCCCAAACACTTTTCCTCGATCCCTCCAATCCTGAGGAACCTTTCCTAACTCCCAGCATAAGTGGCAAATGTCAGTTAACCAGTCAATCACAGAGTCACCACCATATTTTAGCATCTCAGCAGATATGCCATCTTCTCCCAAAGCCTTACCATTCTGAAGATATTTTAGAGCATTGCACACCTCTTCTCTTGAGATCCCACCAGTGTTTCCATCTCTCATTATGACATTTTCTACTTCTGCCTCAAAATCACCTTTGCTTTCATGATCTAATAAATCACAAAAGTGCTCACTTCATCTTTCACTTAACTCATTGGGCTCCCATATCATTTCTCTGACCCTGTTCTTTACACATATCAAAATTTTATTTCCCCACTTTTTCCTATGTCTTACATACTTTCAGAAAGTTTTCCTATCTCTCCAAAAAGTCAAATTACTCTGGTGAACCAGCTTTGTTGCCTCATGCTTCTTACAGCATGATATTCATCATCAGAAACTCTACCTTGCAACATCCCAAGTATGCTTCCTTCTTTCTCTTTACTGCTTTTCTAACTTCACTGTTCCACCAAGCATCACACCTTTAAAGGTGCCCACTGTTGCAGTACCACAGACCTCTTCAGCAGCAGTGACAACATAGTTCTTAAAGTGTGTCCACTTCTTTTCTACATCCCTCTCGCACATCTTCAAACTCACTCAGACGTTCATTGAGTAAACCAGAATAATGCTGATGTTCTTCAGACAGCCTTTCAACCTTTATTCTTTCCACCACAGGCATCTTTGTATACTTCCTTCTACAACCAACATTGTTTGACCACACATACTCTAGCATTAAAATCCCCTGCTATAATAATTTTCTCTTTAGCACCGAACTGGCTCAAAACAGCTTTTAGCTCATTCCAGAAATCTTTGTTCTTATCAGAAGGTTCTGAGTCACAAGGAGCATAACACTACAACAATTACAATTCTCTGAAGTTTCACTTTCAAATGAATCCAGAGAATTCTCTCACTTACACAACTATGGTGAATCAAGTTGTTCTTCATCTTTTCACTTAAAATCACACCTACACAAGCCTGTCCTCTCACATTATCCAATACTCCAGACCACACACTCATTGTGCCATTCACTCCTCCAATCCCAATTTCTTTCTTTTTAGTTTCACTTACACACAGCACATCCAATCTATACTTATTCATTTCTTCAATCACCTCGTTCATCTTGCCATGTATACCTCTAGTATTCCATACACCAATCGTACACTCACTCATTCGAGATCTCTTTCTTGTGTGCCTTTTGCCAGTTCCATATCTTTTCCGTGGCGGATCATCCTTCTCAAGTGTGGTAGGTCCACCATATCCCACACTTCAGTCATTTTTAGTCTTTCTTAGTCTTAAAAATCAGAGGTGCATTAGTGTGGGTGATCAGGCCACAGCTGACGGTTCCAGATGGTCATTCCACCTAAGGATTCTGGAACATAACCCAGTGAGTTGGGGTCTTTTTGCCAATGTCACACAGAGCTAGCTGGCACCTCTCCAAGATTCAGAGGCCCTTGTTGACGTTCTGTGTGCCAATGTTGCCCATGGGGTGCCCCGAAGAGGCAAACCCACTTCTAACTAAGATCGCCCACATAGAGTTCTGTACTAGGAAACCCAAATGGATCTCTTTAGTGTTATTATGCAAATCCTTTCCATGAGTATGCCTGAATACAGACATAATAAAGTCACGCCTATTTTTAATGAAATTCAAAGGACCTAATGCAAAAAAAACAACAACTATTGCTTAAATGCAACAGTACTACATAGTATGTATTTAACAACAGTACATGCACATGCATGTAGTTCATATAGACAGAGAAACACATTTCAGATAAAATAAAGGATTTTCACTTCATTGAAACATCTGCAACTGAGAATTTCGACTTTGTCACAAATAAATCGTCTATCATGCAGTTTCCTTCCTAAAGGAAGGGGAATGGTAGCTTCTTTGCCATAATCATAAATTCACTATGAATGATATCATTATAAATGGGTCTGACTGTATACATGAAATCCACATTAAGAATTTGATCAGAAAAAAAATGGGTAAAAAGAAAAGTTTTACATCTTGTAAGGGCATACTCGTGTCAAGGTTAATTGACATTATGACAACGTTCAAGTAAGTGCTTTTAATACTGTAAAGAATCGTATTTACTGTGATAAAATGACAGTTACTGTATACTGAAGTTCCAATTAAATGAAAACATTTAACTAACAACAGTGTGGAACACCTCACACAATGATACTAGTAAATGACGATAATAATTTGTAGAAAGTCATTTTACATCCCATATACTTCTCATGTTATCTTCACTACCTTGTCAGTGATGAAGAAAAGTTTCTCCAAAGGGAATCAGGCTGTTACTTTACTTCACTTGATATACCTGGCACTGCAATCATTAGGTAATCATTACCTCTTCACAAAGATGATCTACTTTTTTCTCATGCTGAAGTACAGTAAATGCAGATTTCACATGGCACTTCCAAAACAGTTAAAAACTTCTTCCATAAGACATCATCTAACAGAAGAGAACTTTGAAATTCTGTGGATGGCTGTATGGCTGTGCGGCCCTGTACTTCAAAATGAAGTACACAGCTCACCAAAAGTTAGGAGTTATTGCACCTGTCATTAGCTTTTGTAGTAGAGAGCTTTGCATCACTACTTGTGCTATTCTCACATTTCTCCCTTTTTCTCATTTGCCCCTTTACCTATTTATATCACTAGGTCATTTTACTGGAAGATACACTCTTTGTCAAATTTGGAACATAACAAAAATTTGCTGATATAAAGAACATAATTCTGGAGATGCAAGAGAACCAAGTGTTCAATGTGAAGTCCTTCACTGAATGAGAAATTAAATATTTTATGGGAGTATGACAGATACAGTTCCTTGATTAGAAATTGGACATTTGTTAGAACTTAATCAATGAACCATTGGTATCATCTTCAAACACAGAATAATGGAGTGCAGCTGCTATTTCAATAAAATGTTGCCTTATAATAAAGTTAAGCCATGCATTATAGTAAATGTAGATGCTTCCTTAAATTGTGGATTTATGATAAAGTACATATACATATTCCTTTGATCTTACATTTGATTCAAACAAAAGCACACACCTTGAACATAAATTAACAATCGTTTGTGTGAAAATTTGGTGAAAAAAAAAAAAAAAGATAAAAACTTTCTGAAGGCAGATGGAGGGCTTTAAAAGGTTTCAAATGCATTCAAAACTCCCCTATTAAAACAACATGTAAAACTATCAATGCAGAAATTCAGGAAGCAGGTGATATTCCCCAAAACATAAGGCTGAAATTATTTGGAAAGGTGAGTACTGTTCTTGCATGGTACTCCACGCTGACGAAATAGGGCTGCGAGAAAAGAGGGCATTCAGACGCATTTGCTACTTTCCTCACTAAAGGCTTGTGATGACTTCAAATAACTTTCCTTTCACTCTGTAACTAACGAAGCTCTCCACAATTAGAATGACACATAAACTTTCAATGAAGAAATTCAGGAAGTGGGTGATGTTCCAAAAAATCTAGGTGAAATTCTTGAGCAAGATGTGTACTGTTTTTGTATGGTATTTCATATTGATTAAACAGGGTTGTTTTAGAAAATGAATAAATTCTGAAGCCTTTGTTGCATTACTCATTAAAGGCTTGTGATTAAATTGAATGAGAAAGATGGCATCAAATTCTCATAGGTCATAGGAAGGTCTTTTGAATACTTTCTGACATTTTTAAATTGTTTTTTTTTTTTTTTAGAAATAGACAAAATTAATAAAAAAAAAAAGATGTGCATTTGCATTTTTAACAAGAAACTGCACATTATTTAAAATTCACAATGCACACAGTGCTCTTCATAGTGAACAGACTTAGTTACAAAAAGAATTTATTCAACCAGGTTTCCAGAATTGGTAAAAACCTACAAGTAGAAATAACAAGCAGAGTTGTGCAATATGAAGATATTACAAATTTTATGCAAATTGATCTTCACGCAGTAATATGCAAAGGAAATGGAATTTTTTAAATAAAACAATTAAAAGCAAAGACATGGAGCAAAATGTAATATACCTTTATGCTTTCTAGTGGGGAAACTGTATTATTTAGAAATCAAAAGAGAAGCACAAAATGTTTTTCATGGCCAAAAGTCTCTGACCAAAAAAGGATATTTTCCAATGGACTTCTAGAAGAAAAAATACTCTTTCAAAGAAAGATACACACACCGATACACCTAGCGGCAGAACTATGGCATTTTGAAAAAGCAAATAATAAAAAAAAAACTATAGAAAATAATCTTCAGCCACCTACAGTAATGGAGGAAGAATTTTATAAATATGACTTTTGGAAGCAGAGACAGCAAGAAAAACAGATTATATATACATGTTTCCAAGCAGAAAAATTGTGTATTACTTCAATACAACCTGTACCATGGAGAATGACATACAGTACAGATTTTTTCAACACAATTTTAGCAAACTACAGAGAAACCTTGGTTACATGTTTTTCGGTTATATGTTTTTCACTTTTATATGTAATTCTGTGTTAGTCCCAATATTTTACTGTAGCTTTTACTGCTTTTGTAACTTGATTATATGTAATTCATTTATGTGTTTTTTACTATTATACATTAAAATCTGAATTTCAGATTATAAAAAATATATGATTTTTTGATTCTTTTATATGTAACCCAGTATATTACAACTTTGAGAGAATTGAGAGAGCGTTATTCTGTTCCTTCTTGGTGGAGCCAAAGTTGAACCTTGATCCCACCAGAAAAGAATACATTTCTGGTTTGGATGAAAAATTGGTTTCACATTTATATGCATATCTAAAAACTGAAAAATCTCTAGGACATAACTTTGCGTCTCCACCATTTCATGGTGTAATAGGATAGAGTCCTAGATGTATCACCAATATTCAGCATTCCAGTTTCAAACGGATACACTCAGGATCCACAGAAAAAAAAAAAAAAATAAAACCAAATAAAATATATATATATGGGATGTAAGGTCAGGTGATGCGTAACATCACAGCCTCTCCTTGACAAATGTCAACCCCGCCTTCTCGTGGTGCATCCTGTTCCCACTAAAGGGGCTCTGACGACCGCCATTAGCGGTATAACTATACCATCGGGATTAGAGGAAATTCTATCCCACACTCACCAACCCGCTTGGCCAGCGTGGTGAGTTATGGCCAAACCCCTCCAAAATGATTCCACAACTTAAATCTTGGCCCTCAGTCTCCGGCAGCTGGAATGTACCTGGCCAAGGCAGCGGCCAGTGCGACATGAAGGCAGAGGGTGCTAAGAATCCCCGGAGGACCGGACTAGGCTGCCATCTGATGCTGACCTTGGCTACTTACAATGGACGCTCCCTATCTTCTGATTCAAGGCTTCTTGAATTGGAAGAGGAACTACAAAGGATCAAGTGGAACATCGTGGGGCTAAGTGAGGTAAGGAGAAAAGGAGAAGATCTCATCGAACTGAAAAGTGGACATCTCTTCTACTATCGTGGGACAGATACTGGCAGAACTAGTGGTGTTGGATTTATAATAAACAAGAAACTGAAGGATAAAGTTGTAGAAGTTGAAAGTTCCTCTGACAGAGCTGCACGACTTGTTATCCAACTCTCGAAAAGATACCAGGCTCAGATTATTCAAACTTATGCACCCACCACAAGTCATCCTGAAGAAGAAATTGAAGAATTTTATGAGGAAATTTGTCATCTAAATAATAAAGGTAAGCAGCACTTGAAAATAATTATGGGAGATTTCAATGCAAAAATAGGGCAACAGCAACAGAATGAAACTTCAGTAGGTAAATTCGGTCACGGCAACAGAAACCAGCGTGGAAATACTCTCGTTGAGTTTGCAGAGGCAGAAGGGTTTTTCATCTTGAACTTCTTCTTCAAGAAAAAGCCACACAGGAAATGGACATGGAGACATCCAAATGGGACGACAAGTGAAACTGAGTTTATTATGTGTAACAAAAAATTCGTCATAGAAGACTGCAGTGTGCTGAACAAGTTCAACACAGGTAGTGACCATAGATTGGTGAGATGTAAGATGCACCTCAACACTAAACTTGAACGTGGCAAGCTCATAAGACAAACAAAATCTATTGACATAACCAACCTTAAAAAACACCATAATACCTTCAAGTTAGAACTGAAGAACAGGTTCTCTGCTTTAGAAGGTCTAACATCGGAAGAAGTGGACATCTCTGAAGTTAACAGAAAAGTAACCAAAGCTCTTATGGAAACAGCAACAAAATTAGCTGGGTCTAAGAACAAGTTGCATGTGAACAAATTATCAGGAAAAACCAAAATGTTGATGCAAAAAGAAGAGAGATGAGGACAACTAAAAAAGATGTGACTTCCAAAGTGGAATATATAGAGCTATGCAAGACAGTAAGAAAAAGTATCACTGAAGACGTAAGAAAATTCAACTGTGAATTAGTGAGGAAAGCAATTGAAAACAACCAAAGCCTAAAGATAGCAAAGGGACATCTCAGTAAGGGAAGAAAACAGATTATGGCACTGAGAAAAGAAGATGGTTCTGTAACAAGAAATAGAGGCGAAATTTTGAAAAGAGTGAAAGATTTCTACTTCAAGTTATATGAAAGGAATGATGCATGTACTCCAGACATCATGAAAGATACCAGTACCAGAGTTCCTCCAGTCCTTCCAGCAGAAGTTGCACATGCAATCAAGAACATGAAGCGGGGAAAAGCTCCAGGAGAAGATGGAATTACTGTAGACATCATACAAGAAGCAAGTGGAGAAATCGAAACAGTACTCGCCCAAATTTTCACTCGATGCCTTAATGAAGGAAAGATTCCTGAGGATTGGAACACCGCTACAATGATCCTGCTACATAAGAAAGGTGACATTGAGGATCTCGGAAACTACAGACCTATCAGCCTCCTATCAGTAGTTTATAAAATCTTCACTAAAGTTCTTTCACACCGCTTGAAGGTAACACTGGACATGGCTCAACCGAGAGAACAAGCTGGATTCAGGAGTGGCTACAGCACAATAGATCATATCCACGTGCTGAGAGAACTAATTGAAAGAGAGAGGGAATATGAACTTCCATTGTGCATGGCTTTTATCGATTATGAAAAAGCCTTTGATTCGGTGAAACCATCAGCAGTTACAATAGCTCTGAAAACCTGCGGTATTGAAGATGCATACATTAATATTATTAATAACATCTATGAAAATGCAAATGCAAAGATTCGGCTGTTTGAAACTTGGGAGACCTTCGTCCAGCAGTGGATTGATAATGGTTGACAATGATGATGATTCATCATCATCATCATCATTGTCAACCATTATCAATCCACTGCTGGACGAAAGTCTCCCCAAGTTTCCTCCACAACGGTCTGTCTTGTGCCAGTCTCCTCCATGTCACCCCTGCATACTTTCGAATTTCATCCACCCATCTCCCATGTGGTCTTCTTCTGGGTCTTTTCCTGTCCCTTGGAATCCAATCTAAAATTTCGGCTGTCCATCGATGATCTGTCCTTCTGGCAGTATGTCCAGCCCATTGCCATTTCAGGGATTTAACTCTGATCATGATGTCTTCCACTCTTGTCATTTTTCGGATCCACGAGTTCCTCTTCTTATCTCTCCTGGTTACACCAAGTATGCACCTCTCCATGCTGCTTTGAGTTGTCTGCAGCCTTTGTATGTCTCTTTTAGTTAAGGTCCACGTCTCTGCACCATACGTAAGCACTGGAAGGATGCATTGATCAAACACTTTTCTTTTAAGACATAATGGCATATTGCTCTTGAAAATTATGCTGTTTCTTCCAAAAGCTATCCAGGCAAGTTTTGTACACCGATTAATTTCTTCATCAATGTGATCCTCACTTGATATCTGCTGTCCAAGATAAGCGTACGTGTCTGTTATCTCCAGCTTTTCTCCATCAATCGATAAATCTTCATTTCTTGTAAAAGCATTGAACATCACTTTTGTCTTCTGAAAGTTCATTTTTAATCCCACTTCTTTACTCTTGTCAGCAAGTTCCTGGATCATACTCTGCAGCTCTGATGGGGTAGTTGCAAAAATGACTACGTCATCAGCAAAACGAAGGTGGGTTAGATAATCTCCATTAATCTTTATCCCCTTGTTTTCCCAGCTCAGCGACTGAAAAACACCCTCCAATGTGGCATTAAAGAGCTTCGGAGATATGGTGTCACCTTGTCTCACTCCCTTTCCAATTTTTACATGTGTTGTATTTTCAAACAGCCTAATCTTTGCACTTGCATTTTCATAGATGTTATTAATAATATTAATGTATGCATCTTCAATACCGCAGGTTTTCAGAGCCATTGTAACTGCTGATGGTTTCACCGAATCAAAGGCTTTTTCATAATCGATAAAAGCCATGCACAATAGAAGTTCATATTCCCTTGCTCTTTCAATTAGTTCTCTCAGCACGTGGATATGATCTATTGTGCTGTAGCCACTCCTGAATCCAGCTTGTTCTCTCGGTTGAGCCATGTCCAGTGTTACCTTCAAGCGGTGTGAAAGAACTTTAGTGAAGATTTTATAAACTACTGATAGGAGGCTGATAGGTCTGTAGTTTCCGAGATCCTCAATGTCACCTTTCTTATGTAGCAGGATCATTGTAGCGGTGTTCCAATCCTCAGGAATCTTTCCTTCATTAAGGCATTGAGTGAAAATTTGGGCGAGTACTGTTTCAATTTCTCCACTTGCTTCTTGTATGATGTCTACAGTAATTCCATCTTCTCCTGGAGCTTTTCCTCGCTTCATGTTCTTGATTGCATGTGCAACTTCTGCTGGAAGGACTGGAGGAACTCTGGTACTGGTATCTTTCATGATGTCTGGAGTGCATATATCATCCCTTTCATATAATTTGGAGTAGAAATCTTTCACTCTTGTCAAAATTTCGCCTGTATTTCTTGTTACAGAACCATCTTCTTTTCTCAGTGCCATAATCTGTTTTCTTCCCTTACTGAGATGTCCCTTTGCTATCTTTAGGCTTTGGTTGTTTTCAATTGCTTTCCTCACTAGTTCACAGTTGAATTTCCTTACGTCTTCAGTGATACTTTTTCTTACTGTCTTGCATAGCTCTATACATTCCACTTTGGAAGTCACATCTTCTTTAGTTGTCCTCATCTCTCTTCTTTTTTGCATCAACATTTTGGTTTTTCCTGATAATTTGTTCACATGCAACTTGTTCTTAGACCCAGCTAATTTTGTTGCTGTTTCCATAAGAGCTTTGGTTACTTTTCTGTTAACTTCAGAGATGTCCACTTCTTCCGATGTTAGGCCTTCTAAAGCAGAGAACCTGTTCTTCAGTTCCAACTTGAAGGTATTATGGTGTTTTTTAAGGTTGGTTATGTCAATAGATTTTGTTTGTCTTATGAGCTTGCCACGTTCAAGTTTAGTGTTGAGGTGCATCTTACATCTCACCAATCTATGGTCACTACCTGTGTTGAACTTGTTTAGCACACTGCAGTCTTCTATGACGAATTTTTTGTTACACATAATAAAATCAATTTCACTTGTCGTCCCATTTGGATGTCTCCATGTCCATTTCCTGTGTGGCTTTTTCTTGAAGAAGGAGTTCAAGATGAAAAACCCTTCTGCCTCTGCAAACTCAACGAGAGTATTTCCACGCTGGTTTCTGTTGCCATGACCAAATTTACCTACTGAAGTTTCATTCTGTTGCTGTTGCCCTATTTTTGCATTGAAATTTCCCATAATTATTTTCAAGTGCTGCTTACCTTTATTATTTAGATGACAAATTTCCTTATAAAATTCTTCAATTTCTTCTTCAGGATGACTTGTGGTGGGTGCATAAGTTTGAATAATCTGAGCCTGGTATCTTTTCGAGAGTTGGATAACAAGTCGTGCAGCTCTGTCAGAGGAACTTTCAACTTCTACAACTTTATCCTTCAGTTTCTTGTTTATTATAAATCCAACACCACTAGTTCTGCCAGTATCTGTCCCACGATAGTAGAAGAGATGTCCACTTTTCAGTTCGATGAGATCTTCTCCTTTTCTCCTTACCTCACTTATCCCCACGATGTCCCACTTGATCCTTTGTAGTTCCTCTTCCAATTCAAAAAGCCTTGAATCAGAAGATAGGGAGCGTCCATTATACGTAGCCAAGGTCAGCATCAGATGGCAGCCTAGTCCGGTCCTCCGGGGATTCTTAGCACCCTCTGCCTTCATGTCGCACTGGCCGCTGCCTTGGCCAGGTACATTCCAGCTGCCGGAGACTGAGGGCCAAGATTTAAGTTGTGGAATCATTTTGGAGGGGTTTGGCCATAACTCACCACGCTGGCCAAGCGGGTTGGTGAGTGTGGGATAGAATTTCCTCTAATCCCGATGGTATAGTTATACTGCTATGGGCGGTCGTCAGAGCCCCTTTATGAGTTCTATATTGAAGTACTAACTGAAGATTCTTAATTGTGAGGATTTCACTTAATCTAGAATCAGGGTTTTTTTCATAGACAGAGTTGTCAAAAGTGAAGTTTGATTTTCATAGGCTGCATGATTTTTGCAGTGCGATACAATATATTATAACCTCTAAAGTTTATTTTTCTTTTGCTGCCAATTTGACTTAGAATAAATCATTATTAAGGAACATTTTATACGCCTGTAAAATATAAATTTTTAACACTGTTTTAACATTTTGAAATTTCTTTCATACATTTTTTTAACATCTCCTAGAAAAACGTATAACCAAAATTTCACTGAATTGCACACTTACACCACCTAAAGGCAAAATTGTGCATTATAAAAACTTCAAAGATATATGCAAAATGTTCCTTGCAGTTAGCAGTATCTGAAGAAGAATGAATTTTTCATATTGGACTATCAGAAGGGACATCAAGAAAAATAATCACATATGTAGGCTCCCCAGCAAGAAACCTGTGCATTACCTTGAGAGGAAACTATGCATAAATTATTTTCCATTGTGAGAAGTATCTTTCCAAGAAATATTGTTTTTTAAATGAGGTTAGTAGAGGTGAAGATATGGCTGCAAATATGTTGCAAACAGAAATATGCACTTATGCCCCAAGTGGCAAAATGTTAAGTCATCACAAATCAGAAATCATGTGCTCAATATTTGTCACTACAAATGCTGTTGGATGCACAAAGAAAAAAAAACAAAAAACAAAAACATATTGAACTTTTAGAAGCAGAAACATCAACAAAACTATGATATATGCATTTTTATTCATGCCATCTAGCAGGAAATATGCATGAAATCTTTTCTGTGGAGAGAAGTGTCTGATCAAAAAGACTTTTGGAAACTTGATGTCAGAAGTTTCCAAAATTATTTCTCTCAATGACTCCACCATATACTGGAGGGTTTCTGGAGGTAAAGCCAGCCATGCCTGCTGCAGCATTGTCTAACAACTCCGTCCCAGGCGTCAGTCCAGAATACGTGGATCTGATGTTCCCACTTCACTGCATCCCAGACAGCTTCCACAGGGTTTAAATCCAGGAACCTCGGGTGCTACTGGAATGTTCCAAACTCAGATGAGTGTTTCTCGAGCCATGCCTGGGTGGTTGCAGCCCAGTGGGGTGGCACACTGTCCTGCCGAGACAGACCATCTGCCGCAGGATGCGTGGAGGCCACGAAAGAGTGTAGGTGATCAGCCAGCACACGCTGGTAGTACACAGCAGTTAAGGAACACTCCGGACACACTAAGAGACCTAATGTGTCCCACGAGAAGGCCCCCCCCAAACTGTCACAGAGCCACCACTGTCTTGAACAGAGCTAACCAGGCATAATGGGGCAGTAATCTCAGGCTGTCAATGCCACACCCATACCCTCCCGTCAGCTTGGTACAGCTGAAAACAGGATTCATCTGACCACATAACGTGGCGGCACTCTACAGAGCTCCAGTTCTGATGTTCTCGGCACCAGGTGAGGTTTAATTTCTCACAAAGCGCAGTCAACAGTGGCACACAGGTACGGTGTCGGCTCCCGTAGCCCACTGTATACAGTGTGCATCATACCCTTCATTTGCCGATGCTGCTTGGGCCTCCAACCTCTAACTTGGATGTGATTTACACTGTTGTTGCCAAGTGGTTGGCCTGTACAAGCCTACATTGACCCTGGTCATCAATGGCATATGGCCGGCCACCGCTTGCCCTCTGGGTGCTGGTACGTCCATTAATGGTACACTCGCAGTACACCTTTGATACGGTTGCCCAATGGTTCTTACTACTTGGACAATAGAATGACTCATCTGTCTTGCACTGACAATGCATTCGTGATCAAAGTCGCTGAGATCAACCACGTTTACCCATGTTTGTCGATTGCGATACACTGTTGGGAAGCCCTACTGTCTGTCTATTTATCGCCTGTGTTCGGTTTGGGCCTGTTCCACTCTGCACGGGGATGTCCATGTCAACTGCCCATCACCTCTGTCTTTAATGTTTTGTCTACTGAGTGTGTTTTCCAAACAGAAATATGTACAAAAATACATATCTAAGGTATTGTTTACCTGATATTGTCAAAGTATTTTGCACGTTGTTGCTCTGTGAGGCACCTGCTCCCGGCCCGAGAGGTCTTTTATGTTACGGGTTTTTGGGTAGTTATAAAAACATTTTTAGAAATAAAACAATTAGGTTATATATTTTCAGTTCTACATTCATTCATTTGCACAATCAAACATTTAAAATTTACTATTAAATAAAAGATTTTAGTAGAAAGAGTTATACTCATCGGGTCAGGAGACGTCGCACAAGGGGTTCGTCGTCACCGTGTTATGGTGAGCGCTTTCGGTAATTTCATACTACCATCATCGGGCCTCAACTTCTACACGAGGGTTCCTCGCGTGTATGTAATCCTGGAGTTGCATGTCGGGAAACGAAGGGAAGGTTTGCGGCCATGTATGTGTTAGGTGATTTGTTTCTCATGTGTCGCCATCTATTGGATGAGTTGGTAGGTATCAGTCGTAAGTATAACACCTAACACATACATGGCCACAAACCTTCCCTTTGATTCCTGACATGCAACTCCAGGACCACACACATGCGAGGAACCCTCGTGTAGAAGTAGGGGCCCGACGATGGTAGTATGAAATTACTGAAAGCGCTCGCCGTAACGTGGTGACGACGAACCCCTTGTGAGACGTCTCCTGACCCGATGAGTATAACTCTTTCTACTAAAATCTTTTTACATTTGATTGTGCGAATGGATGAATGTAGAACTGAAAATATATAACCTAATTGTTTTATTTCTAAATTTTTTTTTATAACTAACCAAAAACCCGTAACATAAAAGACCTGTCCGGCCGGGAGCACGTGCCTTACAGAGCAACAACGTGCAAAATACTTTGACAATATCAGGTAAACAATACCTTAGATATTATGTATTTTTAATCAAAAGCACGTTTATAGCATAAGACAACTCTTAAGGTTGCCTCATGAATTGAATATTTCGTAGAAATATGTACTTTCATTCCCAGGTACCAAAATGGTGCATCCTGAAAAATCAGAAACAGATGACATAAGCTCAATATTTTCTGAAAAAAAAAATTTCAAATCAAAGACAGCGATTTCAGAAAAAATACAATTAATAATAATGCCCTCTAATAGAAAAAAATGTGCATAATTTAAAGAAGGAAATGCATAAAAATGGCCTTTGTGGAAAAACTTATTGAAGGAATAAATACATAATTTTCTTATCAGATTTTTATTACCAATGATACAGAACAAAATGTATTTTGAATTCAATAACATCTGCATCCCCCACACAATAGAAGTCAAGTTTTGCTTCAGGTTTAAAAGACCAAAAGTCAAGGAGCATCATTAATACATTCCAGGCTCCCCAATGCATGAAGACTTTCCTAAATTGGACTAATAGGTGCATATACATGGTGTCCACAGACTGACAGATATGGTAAAAATATAAGTATGTCCTTTTTTAAAAAAAACAAAAAACATGCTAATATTCTGCCTTTCACTCTGTAACTGAAAAAGTTCCCCACTATCAGAATGACAGGTGATACTGTCGATATAAAAATTCAAGAAGTGGGGGACACTCTGAAATATCTAGCTGTTTATTGAGCCAGGTGGGTACTGTTCTTGTGTGATAGTTTATACCAGGGCTGGATTAAGGGAGGTCTAACGGGGCTATAGGCTTGGGACCCACCATTACCAAGGGCCCAGGAGGCATGCCTCTGCACTGCAAATAATACACAGCTTATACACAGTCGAGTCACATTATTGTGACCACCTCCTACTTTTGATGTCAACAGCACATAGCCAATGAAAGAAGGCACGTGTCATGAGCTGGCTTGGACGATATATAACGTGTGCTGTAGGCATTCTGAAAACATATCACTTATTGCCACGATGGATAAAAGGAGTGATTTATCAGATTTGTAAAAAGGAATGATTATCGGCTTTCGGACCAAGGGTGGCAGTATTTCTGAAACAGTGCAGTTTGTGAACTGTTCGTGTGTTGCTGTGGTTAAAGTGTATCATGATTGGAGAAATGACACCATTGTGAATAAGTGATGTGGAAACTGTGGAGCACTACGGGCCATTGATGTGAGAGGTGAACATCGACTTCGAAGGTGCGTGAGGGCAGATCGACATGCTACAGTGAGCAACTCACTGACCAAATGAACCAGTGGGCTACCGGAAGTTGTCCAAAATGACAGTTCAGTGAATCCTGCTGCGTATGGGGCTCCAATGGAGATGGATGGTCACTGCACCAATGCTAAAGAAGGTGCATCAGCAGAAAAGGCTTACATTTGCACGGCAGTATCGGAATCGGACCTCCTCTGATTGGCAAAGGATTGCCTTCTCTGATGAGTCATGTTTTCTGCTTCATTGAATGGATGGACATTGGTGTATAAGGCAAGAAACACTGGACAACCATTGCTGGAACTACACAAGCTGGTGGGGGCAGCCTTATGGTTTTGGGGAATGTTTTCGTGGCATTCTCTGGGTCCACTCATACCCGTGAAAGGCACTATAGACCGAATTCATTATGAATCCATCCCTGCAGACCACGTACACCCATACATGCTGATCGCCTTCCCTAAGTCGGATAGGATCTTCCAGCACGACAATGCAATGTGTCACACAGCTAGAAATGTCTGAGAGTGGTTGGAAGAGCACGATGAATGCTTCAAAGTACTTCCCTGCCCTCCTAATTCCCCAAACTTAAACCCAATTGAGCATCTGTGGGACCACCTCGATCGTGTTGTTCGCTCTATGGATCCTCCACCATGCACCCTCTAGCAGCTGTCAGATGCATTGCAGTCAGCATGGCTCCACATGCCTGTGAACTCCTTCCAGCACCTTATTGAGTCACTAACAGCCTGTCTAGCTGCTGTCGGCACTGCCCATGGCGATTACTCTGGATATTAACCGGTGGTCACAATAATGTGATTTGACTGTGTATATGTATACAGAGAGAGAAGTAAAATAGTTTTAGTTTTGTCTCATATGATCTCCACTTTATCACAAACAGAAGGTAGAAGACAAACAGATTTCAAGGCAGTGACTCACTAAGGGTAAACATTTCATGTAGCTATGTGCAGCGGGTTGAAGGACAGTTTCATCTTTTTCAATACCATCCACCCACACCTGCATGCTTGCACTTGGAACCATTAATAGGCAAAATCCACTGTGGCTTCACACTGCATAACAAAAAAGATGCCCTAAAAAATTGTACAATGCTAAATTATTAAACATTTCAAGACAAAATTCAGGAATCTTAAACTTTTAACTGATATTCTTGTGACAAGAGTGGAAAATACAGTGACTTCTTATGAAAACTCTGCAGATAATTTATAAATTTGAAGAATGACTACGTATTAATTATCACAAACATATTGCAGCAGTTTTGCATTTTAAGGGACTTTAAAATGATCCTCTGTCATAAGTTCTTTGGAGAACTACTCAGATGTCTTAGTCTAGGGGCCTGCTGAGGTCTTAATCCTGCCCTTGTTTTTACTGACAAAACAGAGAGTTTTTGGAAAAGGAACACATTTTGAAGCTTTTGCTACATTTCCCATTAAGGGCTTTTAACTAACTTGAATAACTTGCCTTTCACTGCACATTTTTGCACAGTGAATTTGTTCCAAGGTATCAGATCAAATGCCTTTTCATATTTAAAAACACCACATACAAATTCAGATTCACTTTATGAAACTTTTCAAAATTAGCTGAGTACAAATATTCTATCATCTCTTACCTTTTCTGAAGTCACAATATCCTACATTTCCTTTCCTGCTATCAAGTTTTCAACAGCAAACAGAACTCATAATCCCTTTGCATTTAAAAATGCCAGAAAAAAAAAATCATTTTGAGATTCGTAATCATCAGATCCCAATATATAGCTGAAGTGATTACTGAAGTTATAGACAGAAATTTTGCCACCAATAGCTGAAAAAGAAATACATGCTTTCCTGGTCTCTCCACACACACACACACACACACACACACACACACACACACACACACACACACACACACACACACACACACACCTCAGTAGCACATGACTTATGATATAAACAGTGTTAGAACATGTACAGTTTTGAAACTTCTTGCCTTTGACACCTAGATTTCAAGTAAAATTAATTAAGAAAGACAACAATTTGGCAACTCACCTTATGGACTGGATCATAGACTAACTGGTGTGCAAACCTTGGACAGGGTTCAGAAGATGAACTGCCTTCCTTGCCTTTAGTACCTTGATCTTTCAGATCACTCCGATAAAAGACATGACCTAAGAAAATACAACGCAAATAAAAAACTTTGAGTTGGTCGCATATGCAGGAAGGGACGACAACAACAAAAACATGATGGATAACAGTGGCACAAGTTTTGCTTAATCATTATGGTACGTCGGACTCACAAATCTGTATCAGTCAGTATTATAGCACAGAAAATTACCTATTCTTGCACAGATAAACTACAGTCAAGATGAAACAGGCGGCCATGTCTTTCAACCATTTTTCATATGCACCTTCATTCTTTAAAAAGAGTTTCAGAAGGAATAGTACATTAAAGAATGAAATAAGCCACCACACTTAACTGAAATTGGTGAAGAAACATAACAGAAAACCAAATACCTTACACAACTTAAAATGAGGATTTTCTGGGAGTGCCAACTTCATCAAAGTATGGGGAGAGGGGGGGGCAGACTTACAGAAACTGTGCTTGAAAGGAAAGTAGCACTTGTGCACTGTTGTCAAAAGAAAAAGAAAATAAAAAAAATGTATAAAAGGTGAACTATGACATTTGATGTATGTTTTTATAATTGAAAGCACAGTTATAATTGCTTGTAAGCAAATAAACAAGAAAAAGTGAATATTTTTTATTAAATATTAATATTTTGAAAAACAAAAATTCATAAAATATCTAAAGATTTAATTTTCAAGTGCTCACAGATGTGGAACATCAGCAATCTTGGTGAAACAAGAACAAAAGCGTACAAAGAGAAAAATGAATTAATAAAAATAAAAAAAAGGGGCAAAAGTTCAATTCTACATACTTTTTAGATATTCGTTTTATTTTTTATAATTTTTTTTACATTTAACACATTTCATTAGAACATGTGAAGCACAGCACAGAGCTCGAAGTCAGGAAGTTATGGCTTATTTATCAAATGGGTAATACCACAATATGGGGGTGGTGGGGTGGGGGTGGGGTGTAATTCATTTTTATTCATTAGCAGTTTAGAATTACATATATAACTCTGTGGCCTCATTACATGAAGCTTGGTCCACCTTACAACAGATAATGCATTATCATAGGACAGAAATGCATTATTGCAATGAGATGGGCCAAGCTGTACTGGTGTATTTTATGAAAAGGCCTAGGCCCCTGAACTACCCCAACTGTGTGTGATAATGTGTATGAATTTTGTGGTTTGTGGAAGAAATATTCTTCACATAATAGATAGAACAAAGATCAGGATTATTTAATAGCAATCAGATATACCTGAATGGCCAGTTTTTACTGTTCTATACATGACATACATAACATCACAAAACTTGAAAACTAAATACTTGGAACTTTATTGTCTTGGGTGGTGTAATGCGTAACATACTCAAATGGAAATTGGGAGATGCAGGTTCGCTTCCTGCTCCAAGGTCATGTAATTTTCGAGTTTTCTGATGTTATGTATGTCACATATGGAACACTTAAAACTGGTGATTCAGGCACATCTGATTGCTGATAAATGATCATGTGACAATGTATGAACTGCTTTTACAAAACAGAAGCCCCAAAGACTGTTGCTAAACACCAGAAAATCAGTTTCCTAGCAGAGGTGGAAAATGCCTACCGTTTGAATTTGGGCTGTCATCAAAAGTATGAATCTAATTACCTACAAAAAAAAAAAAAAAAAAAAAAAAAAAAAAAACTTACAACAAATGACAGCTTAACACAGCAAGAATTTTTTTTTTTTTTTTTTTTTTAGATACAATTCTCTCTCTTTCTCTTTTTTTCAAAATGACGTGCAAGGAACAAAAAAGAAAATTAAATAGGGTGAAAAGTATTCGGTGGGCAATGCCCCCGATGAAAAAAATTGGGGAAGGGGGGAGGGGCAAGGTTTGCCTTGTCCACTCACAGCCAGTGCCTATGGAATTTTCTGCATAGAAATGGTTATACTAAAGAACATCAAAAACAATAACCATAACTAAAACATTTCTGCTTCAAACTCATAAAACTGTTCTGAAAGTGAACAAGAAAGATGTTACTGAAGTTCTTGGGTGCTATGGGCAAGCCTTCTGAAAAAACATTTTGAATGTTTCATGATATATCAGAAGCACACAAAACCACACACGCAAATTTCAGTCTTGGACATGAACATTTTTTTTTATTTGGGGTTTTTTTTTTTTTTTGATTGGAGGTTTAACGACCACCGTGAGCAACTCAATGGGCTATAAGCAGTCGCCCGTCCCTAATTTAGGGTCACTGGTTCCAGGGAAGGGAGAGAGCCAGTGCCGTAAGACAAACACAACATCCATGCCTGACCGAGATTCGAACCCGGACCCCTTACGGACGAATGATCAGAGGCCAGCGCCTTAGACCACTGCGCCACCGAGGCGGCATATTTGGGGGTTTAACAACCACCATGAGAAACTCAATGGGCTACAAGCAGTCATCCATCCCTAATTTAGGGCCACTGATTCCAGGGAAGGGAGGGAGTAAGTGTCATAAGAGAAGCACAACATCCATTTATACTTCAGAAGTGAATTACCTTTATCATGCCAATGGTCAGGATATAAATATGGAAAGAAGCAGTGCAAAACATTTTTTAACATACACTCAGAACTCTGAATGCACATGCAGATTTTCAAAATAAATAAATTTTTAAATATCAAGTAACATACCCGAACTATAAGAAAAATTATCAATTTGATCCTGTGTTCATACACTGTGACTACAAATTTTAAAGCATTTTATTTCTAAAATACATTACTGTTTGTGAAAATTGCAATACCATGAAGGACTCCTAGTATTAGCTTGAAACTTACAGGATATGTACAACAGGTTGGGACATGCAAGTAATTAAAATGTCAGTGAAAATGCACATGCGGTTTTGGAGCAGTGCCCTCTGAACTGTCTAGTCTTGGGTATAAAGAGCTGGCTCAAATGAAATGTTGAAATCAGTCAAGAGCCGACATTGAGTCGAAAGGTCAGACTTTGTCCTCCAGCACAGTTCGACATTGTCTGTTTAACAGAGGACTGGTCAATAAGTAGGAACTAAATTATACTCAAAATAGTATAACTATACTAAAAATTCGAAATTTCTTGGCATAGAATATAAATGAAACTTTCCAAGCTTTTGCACATCAACCAGATGGCTTTCTCAAGGAAGGTAGACAGCTAACTGCAAGAAGTCAAGTTCAAGTCCGCCAATCCTATATGGAGTGATGTAAAGAAATTAGCTTCATACTCCACACCCTAAATCTACCGCCATTCGCGAAACCTTGGAAATCTTGACCAGCTGCGAGGCTTGCAATGATAGCGTCTCTCTGGAGTTGCCACGTATTTGGAATCAGTTCTTCAAATAATGCTAAGTTTTCTACCATAGTACCACATGCCCAACAAACGTTACCTCGTTTCATCGAAATATCACATTTGCTCCTATTCATTTATTGTCTAGTCAAGTCACCGCATTCAAAGTGTTAAAACGTTCTATTATCCAGTTTGCAGTTAGCTGTCTCCCTTCCTTGAAAGGCCATCTGGTTGATGTGCGAAAGCTTGGAAAGTTTTATTTATATTTTATGCCAAGAAATTTTGGATTTTTAGTACAGTTATACTATTTTGAGAGGACTGGTCACTAGCAGCCCACTGCTGCACATTCCTTTGACCCTTAACTAGATACCTCTAGCTGCAATGGGATTTTGAGCAGACATTGGTGCGCTGATTGGCAACAGGTCATATTTTCTGGAGAGTCATGTATCAAATTATACATAATGATGGTCGCATACATGTTTGAAGACATCATGGTGAATGGCACCTCGCAGAATGCATTTTGCAGTGTCATAGTGGCTTAAAGCCAAGTGTTATGGTTTGGGTGCCATTGGGATCAATTTGCGATCTTGCCTGATATGAACTGAGGGAACCCTCAACAGTTAGCAATACATCAGGAATGTTTTAGAGGCGTGATACCCCTTGCTTCAGAGTAGTCCTGGTGCTATACACTGAAGTGCCAGAAAAACTGGCACACCAGTCTAATACTTGGTAGGTCCCCCACGAAAGCGTAGGACTGCAGAAATACGACGGGGCATGGACTCCACTAGCTTCTGGAAATATGCTGTAGGCAATGCACACCATACTTCCTGTAGAGCGTTCCACAATTCGGGTGTATTCCGAGGTCTCGGATTCCTGTGTTTGATAGCGCATTGCATGGCATCCCAAATGTGTTCTATCACATTCAGATCTAAGGACTTGGGTAGGAATGACAAAACCCAAAACTCAGATGAATGCTCCTCTAACCATAATGTGGCATCCCGACACTTGTGTGGAGGTGCACTGTCCTGCTGGAACAGGCCCAACCCATCAGCATGAATGCAGGACATGAACGGGTGTACCTCGTCAGAAAGGATGCGCACAAGCGTTGACCGGACACAGACATTTGTAGACATACCAGGGGTCCCAGTGAAGTCCAGCTCAACACACCCCATACCATTATGGACCCCCACCAGCCGGTACAGTTCCCTGTTGACAGGCGGGATCCATGACTTCATGGGGATTGCACCATACACGAATCCTTCCATCTGCCCAATACAGTTGGAAACGCAACTCGTGAGACCAGGCTACTTGTTTCCAGTCATCAAGTGTCCAGCGGCGGTGTTGCCGTGCCCAAGCGAGGCACACAGCTCTGTGTCGTGCACCCATCAAGGGGACTCAAGTTGGGCGTAGGCTCCCAAAGCCCATATCGTGCAGGGGGTTGCACAGTGCGGACGCCGATGCTTGTTGAGGCTCCAGCATTGAATTCCGATGCTACCTGTGAGAGTGTGTCGCGTGAAATGATTCTTGACAGCCGACGATGGTCATGTTCACCCAATGTCTTTTTATGGCCACACTGGTATCGTAGGTTGGAGGTTTTGCCGGAATTCTTGTAGTCATGGTACACCCTTGCAATGGTCGTCCGTGAAAATCCGAACTTCATTTCTACCTCCGAAATACCATGGTCCATCTCGCGAGAGCAAACTATGACACCGCGTTGAAAATCGCTTAAATCATTATTACTTGTCATTCTCATGCCGAAAACAGCTCTGACAGCTGCCAAGGATGTCTATCGCTTTATATACGCACTGGCGGATGCAACCGAGTAAGCGCATAGGTGACGTTGCTATGTATTTTGCATAAGCTCATCTGTACCAGTTTTTCTGGCACTTCAGTGTATATTCCAGTAGGACAATGCTTGGCTGCATGTAGCCCGGAATGTCCAAGACCTCTTACGTGCACAGCAAATACTGCTTCTTCCATGGCCTGCATGTTCACAAAATATGTCCCCGATTGAACATGTCTGGGACATGGTAGCTAAGCAACTCACCCATCAAGCACCTCCACCATTCACCACAAATGAACTCTGGTCTCACAGCAGCCTGGCAGACTATTCCCGAGGACGATATCAAAAACCTCTTCCATTCAATGCCATGCCGTGTAGAGACTGTTATTGTTGCCTAAGGTCGCTCCACACGATACTGAGTTGTGAAGCGAAAACAATCTTGTATAGCTCTACAAATGTAATGTTATCTTCTGTAAGATGAGGAATCTGTGATATAAATTTCATTTGAATAGTGCAATTCTTTCTTGGTGTTGCAATTTTCATAAATAAGTATTAAATAAATTATCATTTAATTTTCTAAGAAACTGTCTTTGACTCTACATGTGATACAATTGAGCTTACAATATCTGTGAATCAGATCCAATTCTTTTAAACTTGGAAACTTTGCTTGGATACACTTTAGACTTCGGCCTCTGTCGTCTGCTTCAGCGAACGCGCCGCTGGAATAACAGGAGAAATGTTTCGCGATAGGTGGTGCTGCAGCTGCGTTGGTGTTTTCTCCCGCGCTGTGTGTGTTACGTAATCACTGTTTGCCGAGTACGTGAGCCGTGAACCCCGTGCACTTACTTATGTTCGCCCTGTTCTAAGCAATATGTGGCTTGTGTTTTTTCCAGCTTGCGTTGTAGCTCTGTCAGTCGCCAGGATGAAGAAACATGGTGTGAGCGGAAAGGATAGCTTTCAACCTAACGAAGATGTTCCGCAGGTCATCCAACGAGTTTGTGAGTGGATATGTGTCATCGTTTAGGACAATTCAGGTGTAGAAAGAATCACATTACAGGGAAAAGTGAGCAGTGTTCCCGTTTACTTATGACGTGGTTTGTAGCTGCTTGTATTCCTCTTGATAAGGTGATGACTCTTTTATATTGCTTCGCCAAAGGATTGTCCTATGATGATGCAATTGAGGAATCTTCATAGGGTGGGGTTTCCACATCCTCTGCTACAGTCAGTGACATTATCAGTCTTGCAGAGAACTAGTCGCAGAGTTTATAGTAGCCTATGAACAAGACGAAGGACAGCTTGGAGGCCCTGGTGTAATTGTAGAAGTGGATGAGGCGAAGGTTGGGAAGCGGAGGTATAACCGTGGTCGTCTCTTTGAGGGCACCTGGATCATTGGCATCTTTGAACGAGATTCAAAACGATTCAGGGTTGAGATCTGCCCGGAGAATTACCGCTCTGTTCTCACATTGCTGCCGATCATCCAGAAACATATTTAACCTGGAAATACTGTAATGACGGATCAGTGGGCTGCGTACCGCCATCTCCCATCCTGTGGTTTCCAACATGTCAGTAAACCACTTGCTCAATTTCGTCGATCCGACTACTGGGGTACATACGCAAGGTGTTGAGAGCAATTGGCGGCCCCCAAACGCACACTATCTCATGGAATTCACAAAGACCACTTGGCAGACCACATTCTTGAATATTTATTCTGACGAAATTGTAGTATTTACTCTGAACACTGTTTTCAGGTGATGATTGCTATCATCAAATAGTTCTTCCCTAGTAGGTAATGTTTTCCACTTAAATATTCATACTAGATAGACAGGTTCTCAATGAGGAGGAAACATTTCTTTTCCATTGTTATAAATATTTAACAACACATGAACTACTCACATTCCATAAAGGCCCTTTTCTTTCATACTAGATAGACAGGTTCTCAATGAGGAGGAAACATTTCTTTTCCATTGTTATAAATATTTAACAACACATGAACTACTCACATTCCATAAAGGCCGTTTTCTTTCATACTAGATAGACAGGTTCTCAATGAGGAGGAAACATTTCTTTTCCATTGTTATAAATATTTAACAACACATGAACTACTCACATTCCATAAAGGCCCTTTTCAGGGCCAGCCATATTACAAAATAAACCCCTTCCTTTCAAAAATACACCCCCCCCGCCGCATATTTTGCGTCCTTAACACTCCTCCTGCACAACACACACACACTAATTACATAATGCACGCAGCGAAAGAGCAAAAAACGCTGATGCAGCTGTAGCGCCACCTATCGCGAAACGTTTCTCCCATCATTCCAGCGGAGCATTAGCTAAAGCAGACGACAAGGGCTGAACATTGAAGTGCATCCCTTTACTCTTCCTGGGTAAAATAGCTTCGGATTTTTGTTCAAGTATGAACAGAGCACACAGATCTAAATTCACAACAGCATTCAAATGCTCACCACATGTGATGGATATGGGGTTCTAATCCTACACTGGAAAAATGGAAGAACTTCAGTTTGCTAATAGATTATTAGCACAAACTGAACACTTGAAATAAATAAACATATAATTTTTAGAAAAAGAATCCTAGACATACATCTCATTGTCAAATACAATGAAGCTATGTTTAATCTCTTATTCAGTAAGTTGTAGGATGAACAGAAAATGTGAGAGTTCATATTGTGCCATAAAATGCAACAGTTTGGATGCCCCATGTGTCACATGTCACAGATGATAGTCTCCAACTCCCCACCAAAAAAAAAAAAAAAATCACTTAGCTTTTAAATTTTTCAGGTTGAATTCCACTATGTGCAGAATCGGATTTGCAGAAGAAATATTCTTCACAAATACATGGAACGACTACAGAATTATTAAGGCTGCAATGAGAATAACCCCATTGTCTAGCTTACTGTTCCACACCTAACAAAAAAGAAAAAAAAAAGAAAAAGAAAAAAAGAGGACTGGAAATAGAGAGAAGAAGAGGTACAACATTAAATGATTTGAAAGGTTGGAATTTACCTCATGAATGGCAACACCTACTATAGCTGTAGTCCTGAGGAAGGGTAGTAGTACTAGCCAAAAATTTGATGTATTAATATCCTTTTATTCTTTAGTAAAAAAAAACATCATTCTGAAAAATTTGTGGTTTATTAAGTTTTGGAATAGCCATGTTATCAATTATTACCAAGTAATTTTCAAGTTTTCTGATGTAATGTTACACATTGAACAGTAAGCTAGATAATGGCCATTCTGTTTCTCACCTTAATAATTCTGCGCAGACTCTTCAGAAAAATTGAAAACTGAATCATCCAAGAGTGGGAATCATTTTTATTCAAGCACACTACAGCAGACTAAATCACTGTAATTCCAAGCAACTGAAGCATATGTACACAACTGAAGAGATGAAAAGGGGAGTGAGGAGGGGTATCTTTGTGTTAGGTGTGATTTAGAAAATAGCATTTTACAAGAAAATGGCTACAGAAAAAAATATCAATAAAACATATCTACAGAATCTAAATGTAACTTCAGCTTTTCATGAAAATACATAAATATCACTGTTAAAGATACTAAAACAAAAGAGAAGAGCATGTACATTTCAATCAATGTTCAACAGAATGCAAATGATGGTTTGTTTGTTTTCAATAACAAGAAAAGTCCATTTACTACAGAAATTAATTTCATATGTTTAAATTCAACATTCTTCATTTACAGTGGTGTCCAAAAATATGGCATCACCTGCGAAAGCAATGAATTTTTAAGTTTAACTATTTTTTCAACTTAATAAATTTTGCAATTATTCCATCACTTATATGTCATTAGATGCAAAATTTAATGGAGATTTTAAAAAATGTCTTAGTTTTTCTTGAGCTACTGCTGTTCTTAAGATACATTGCAAAAATCATGAGTTGAAATTATTATGAACAGGATCATTGATCCAATACTTTGGTTTACAGCAATAAATCGTTTTCGCAATTCATAAGGAATAAAATCACATTTAAATACAGAAATATGATTAAGCAAAATTATAAAATGAACCTAACATTTTGTTGCCCAGCCTTTAGCTTTATTCACAGCTTTGCATCTTGATGGCATACTGTGAACAAGGTTTTTTAAAAGATTAGGTTGAACAATACAATTCCAAATTTGAATAACATCTTCAAAGAATTGAATTTTTATTTTTTGGCCTCCTTTTTGATAGTTCATACAAACTTTGAACCACAAATTTTTGATCAGGTTTAAGTCTGGTGACTGGGGTGGCCAATCAATGTACCGAACATTTTTTTCCTGAAACCACTTTTTCCCACTACTTTATGATAGGCTGTAACAACTGATATGTAACTAACGTGAATTTGAATGTGCTTGTCAAACCCCATATTTTATGTCATATCTTAAGAACAGAAGTAGGTACAGGAAAAACTAAAATCTCCATTAAATTTCGCATCTAATGACATATAAATGATAAAATAATTATAAAAATTTGTTAGTTAAAAAAAGAGTTAAACTTAAAAAAATTATGGTTTTGCAGGTGATGCAATACTTTTGCACAACACTGTATGTACATTCTTTTAAAAAGTGAAGCCCAATTTATTTATAAGGGTTGTTTCAGAAATTTTCTATACAGTTTTACTGTACTGCAATGATATATGTGCATAAATGACAGAGAATGAAGCCACATATTGCTTTCCCATCCATAATGCCATTGCTTTTCCCATCCATAATGCTGCCACAAGTTTTGCATATGATGATGATCAGGTAAAGCATTCTCCTGATACACACTTACACCATGCTCCCACAGTTCAGGCTGTTTGTGGCAAATAGTATGTCTTAGCTTCTCACACAAAGGTGAGTAGCAGTATACTCTATTAATTTTGGTGATGCTATGTAGCATGGGATGATTAAGCACCAATCCATTTTGGTGAAGAACATGATGCACATGACTTTCAGGGCACTCTCACCTTGCAGTGAAATCTTTTTTGGTGGGGATGGGGCATGCCACTCAGTATTTTGATGTTTCAACTGATTTTCACATGAATGCAACTGTGACTGAACAGCTGTCAAAACACAATCCAAGAATGCATTAGCTTCTATCTGCCAACACTGCAGATGTGTGTGGTGGCACGAAGCACTCATGTGGAATGCTGGTCATTGTTGTGAATGTACAGAACATTCTTTGCATGAATTTTTTAAATTCCTCAACTGATAACACACACATTTGTCAGCGAGAAAAAACTTCTGCGGCAATTACAAAGCATGAATTCTGAGTGCGTGTTCAAGAAACCCTTTCACATAGTCTACATGCTGCTCAGCTGTCGCCATCTTTTTGTGCTCCACAGAGAGGACATCATCTATGACTCCCAAGCTATTCTTAATACATGCATTTATCCACTACTGTACAGTTTTCATAGGATGGCACATGCATTGCTAAATATTCCTTCACATGGTTGTATGAGTCACATACTTACTTCCATTAAACCATGACATTTCATCAAATTCCTCACACCCATTTATGTGAAGTTTTTTTGTGTAGATCAAGTGGAAACACAGTCAGCACTTTCCCAGCAACAGCAAAGTTTACTACTAGTGCCCTAGACTGAAGTTCAACCATACCAACCACTGCCTAATTCTGCCAACATACACAAAACTTCCAAAATGATCCATAGACAACTCTTTCCCTCCCTGAATTTATAGCAATACAGATACCAAGGGAGGACAAAAAGTATGTGTTTTCCAAACAACAGAACAGGTAATTATTAGCATCATCCTAGACTCGATTTCAATCATAGCAACCAATGCCTAATGCTGCCACCATTCACATAACTTCTCAAACAATCTATTGCGCTTTATCTCTTTGGAACCACATGTACATGCATGTACACTAAGTTAGGCTGCAGAGCAGTCATGCTTTCCCCAAAACTACAGAATAAGTAGAACTAGCACTACTGTAGATCTGAGTTCAATCATACCAACCAGGGGCGCCGACTTCTCCAAATTATTGGGGGGCAGGCGTGAAAAGATCAGACGTGGGAGGGGCATGTCTCTTCAATTGTCAGGGGGAAAATAAGGGGGCGGGGCAAATAGATAAACTACAAGATTAGATGTATATTTTAAAATGCAAATGTAATTGCTCCTCAGCAAATGAACAAGAAAACAGAAATATTCTTTCGCTGAATATTAGTATTTTTAAAAATAAAGTTCAGCCTGTGATTTTATAAAAATATCCATTGAGATTTCATCTCCAAAGTTTAGTAAAAAATATGAGAAATTAGCTGAGTTACTCAAACAAAGGCGATAAATACTTTTCTGCATTTTATTTATGATAAAATTGTTTTAATCATTTACCACAAATCACAAGAACATGTTAAACACTATTAATACTGGCCTGGCAATCTAGTTTCTTATCAAGTGAGCAATACTGAGAATGGGAAAAATGTTTTTATTTATTTTGTTATTTATTAGTATTTTGGAAGTAAATCCCTTTGGCCTCATAAGGTGGAGCTTGGTCCACCTTATGATGCTAAAGCAATCATTTATTTAAACGAAACCAAAAATATTGGGCGGGCACTGCTCCCCCAATAAAATTATTGGAGGGGCAAGATTCACCTTGCCCCCCTATAGTCGGCGCTTATGATACCAACCAAAACTTCTCAAATGATCCACAGCACTCTTTCTCCAGGCAACAAATGGGACCATAGCTATATGAACAAGAAAGAAAGACATGGAACAGTCATTCTTTCCCAACAACAGAACAGGTAGTACTTACTATCACCACACTGCACCTGAGTTCAGTCATACCAACCTTCACAGGGAAGTTATGAAACTATTTACACAGACATTAGAGAAAGATTTGATTAAGTACATCTTTTTAAGTTTTCTAAGAGTTTGTTTTGAAATTACACACATTAGGAGCATGCTTTATCACACAAATGTAACACAAGAATAATTCAATTTTATCCACTACCAGTGAATTTGCAGCTAGTTTACTTTAAACACGTAAACAAAATTTTGAGAGAAAAAGCTCATAACATGTAAATATACTATATATGAAAGTTTATTTTCAGAAAAGTCAGCATCAAATATGTATGTATTATCAAAACCAATTACAAGTAAAACATGCACACTTATTCCACCCTGCTAGCCCACCCCTAGTTTTCCTGCCAGGGCTCCACACAAGAGGAATATTAGATAAAAACCCAGTGCATTTAATTCATGCTGCACAAAATTGTTATAAGAGCAATTCCTATGACATGAAAATTATGAACACTACTACATACTATTTTACTTTAAAAACAGCTCCATGGATCGGTATTCCATTATACAAAAATTCAATGTTTAACTTAAAAATTCTTTCCAAAGCATAACGATTTTATACTTGTCAATAAAAAAAGACTGTGCACTGAAGTATTTATTTTAATTACCAACTTTTAACATGGGAAAAAAAATTACTTTTAACTTTACATTCAAAGTTCATTATATATATATCTTTCAAGAAATCAAAAATTGAATTTTTATTGGCCACAGTATACATATAATATATATATCACACACACACACACACACACACACACACACACACACACACACACACACACACACACACACAGATTTACAACAATTACATCATCAACTTGTTTGAACAATGGAATAGACACCTGTGGATGAAAAAAGCAACAGTACAGTGCACCTAAATAAAATCTCTTTGCAGGAATATTTTTTTTTTTTTTTGCACATCTTTTGAAAAAAACACAATGTGCACATAGTATCACTAAGTCTATCCAGTCATTGTGGTCCAAATATCTCTGCATCTATTGGTAAAATTTGAAAAATTCCTTTTGCATTGAGAAGTTTGAACTATGAGGGAAATATCCATCTTTTGGTCCATTTTTGATGCAAAATTAAGTCAGGAGTTGCAAATGCAGATGCTACTGAAATCAAAAAAATATATTTTATTCCATAACATTGCTTCTGAAAATCTTTAAAAAAAAAAATAATGTTATCCTCTGATAGCTTTTACCACAAAGACCACTTTGCACACAGTTTCTGCTTCCAATGATTTACAATTTCTCCACTTGTGGGTGTCAAATGCATATTGAATTTTTTCTGATATCTCTGCTTCTAAAAGAACTTCAAAACCTCTTCTTGAATTGGATAGCTTTCACGATGAAGAATATTTTGCATATGATTTCTCATTTTTTATATCATCAGGGGGGCTCCAAATGAATGTTTCTGTTTGCCAAAATTTTTACAGCCATATCTACACTTCTAAAAATTTGATTGAAAAATTCTACTTTGGTCAGAATAAAATTCACAATGAAAAAAAATTATGCATATTTTTGGCTCAAAATAATGTACAATTTTCCTGCAACAGGGCACAAACGTATAACACAGTATTCTTAATATCTCTGCTTCTAAAAGTCTGATTTGAAAAATTTCTTTTGCATCTGATAACATTTATGGCAAAAAATATTTTGCATGTAATTTTTAATTTTCATATAGAACAATTTTGCTACTAGTGGGCATAAGTGCATAGTTCTCTTTACAACACATTTGCAATCACATATACATATCTAAAATCCCAACTGAAAAAATGCCTTTTTTGTTCAAATACCACTCACAATAGAAAACTTTTTATGCATACTTCCTGCTCAAAATGGTGCACATTTTTTCTGTTAGAAAAGGTAAATGCATATTTCATTCTTCTTGATATTATCCCTTTTTCTAACATTAAATTTAAAAATTTTTGTGTGCACTGGATGCTACTTACTGTGTGGAACATTTTGTACATATTTTTGAATTTTTTGTTATTCACAGTTTTGCCCCTAGCTGGTACAGTGTGCATTTCTATTAGCAAAGGCATCTCTGCTTATAAAAATCTGATCGAAAAATTCATCTTGTACTGTATACTGTTTGCTACAGTTAAGATTGTACTCATTATCCACTTCAAATAATGCACAGTTTCCCTGCTAGGAGGCACATGTGTGCAAGGTATTTTCTTGATATCTCTTCTTCTACAGGTTGCATTTGAAACAACTTTTTTCATCACATAGCTCCTCCTATGAAGAATTTTTATTTGTATTTTCTACTTTTTAACAATACACCATTCTGGCACCACAGGCATGAGTGCTTACTTCTATTTTCAAGAGTACCTCTACTTCAATAAATCCTATTTAAAAAATTCTTTGTTGGTCAGATGCTCTTGACTACGAAAAACATTTTGTGCTTATTTTCTGTTTCAAACAATGCATAATTTTCCTAGTTTGATTTAGAAGATTTATTTTGCCTTGGATTACCTTCTGATAAGAGGAACATTTGGTGTGCATTTTGTGATTTTTCATCTCATGCATTTCTGCTGCTAGTGGTCATACATAACAATCTCTAATTGTAAATGTTTTACTGATTCCAGTAATCTGGTTTAAAAAATCATTTTTGTAACAGGTTCCACTCACTATGAAGAACACTCCACACAATGCATTTTAAATATTGCTTAGCAATCTTTTCCACAGAATTTCTCTTTTCCTAAAAATCCACTTTGAAAAATGCTTGGTGTCAAAAAAGGATTCAAAACCTGTACTTGTTACACCTGAGAATTCAGAGTAATCTTTCTTAAGTTTTTTTTTTTTCCAGAAGCAGTTATTGCTATGATTTAGAATTTCATGCACTGTGACATTTCAGAATTCCATTCACACCTTTAAAAGTCACTTGAAGACTGAAAATTGTCTATGCATGAAGTTTGTTGTCTGTCATCACAAGCGTTGCTCTCTGTACTTTCTCACTTGGAAGGTCAACCTGACAAGCAGCAATATTAGTTCTTTTGGACATCCCTTGAATGTTCAAAAAAGCATTTGAAAAAACTGGTAACAATAATTATACCAACAACTTAACAGCATATGCTCAGTTTTTTTTCATTAAGCAATAAAACAGTACCATTTGTTGTGCATTATATCATAAGCCCAAAGGGCATTCTTAACATTTTCTTCCCTCTTGTCCTTGTTTGAACCCTAAATAAATAAATAAAAAAATACATAAA
This sequence comes from Macrothele yani, assembly GCA_039090855.1. Taxonomy (NCBI): domain Eukaryota; kingdom Metazoa; phylum Arthropoda; class Arachnida; order Araneae; family Macrothelidae; genus Macrothele; species Macrothele yani. The sequence goes on from CM077007.1 coordinate 110,511,521, forward strand.
AGAAAATCAAAATCAAGTTACTATTACATATATGAATTTAACTTTTAATGCAAAGCATAATATTTTTATTTACATATATATTGTTTGTACTTGCATATGGATAACTTTTTCTAAAAAAAAATGTTTGTTTTTATATTTCAAAACTTAGTTCCATGCTTTACAACACCAGGACAAATCCATTATGCTATCATCTGACTTTGTTTTGCTCTCATTTCTATGTTGGTTTCACTTTGACTTGTGGGTGCATTTCTCATTCATGAGAAAAGTCAGCAGCCACACAGAATGTGTTTTAAGCTCAAAGTTACATATTAGATCTCTGGAATAGAGAAACATGTCTTTTTTTAAGACAAAAGAAAAGAAAAACCCCAGCTAATATACCATATGGATAGTGCCAAAGAAGAATGAGCTGAAAAAATGATAAATCATTGCAGCATGGTCTCTGGACAACAAAAAATTTCCTTTTAGTAAAAGTGATGATCTGTTGTACCATACTATTGAGCAGTAACCGTTGTGGTGCTTTCTAAGAAAGGCTTCAATTCACAATGCCAGAGAATTACATGACATCATAAGGCCTCAGGTAGAAGATTTAAAGCACACATGGATAGCTTATTTCATAAGGTGCATGTTTGGGATTAAGCAAAAATGTTGCTCTACAAAAGATACTACCAATGTATTCATTGTAAACAAAAGTTCATACATTCTAAAAATGTGGCATCTCAGAAAAAAAAAAACAAAAAAACATGCTTGCATCTAATAAAAGGTTAGGCATACGTCTACTGTGTGTGAAATGCATCAAAAAGTTGTGTCTAGAAATAATAATGTGGAAAGTGATTAATATAGATTTCTAGAAAAATTAGATTTTTGCACATAACATTCTGTTCATCACATCATTTTTCGAATTCACATACTAAAGAACAATTCCAAAATAGGCTTCATACACTATTACTACTACAATATATATTTAAAACATGTACAGCAGAAATTTGTTTTAAAAGATTCTTAGCTCATCCTCAGTTTATTTCATTCCATTGCAGGAGATGGGTTGGTCCAATTGAGATAGAAGTCACCATCCTCTAGGCTAAGTTTTCATATTTATTAGTCATAGCACGACTTCACTGTCGAAAAACTGATGTTTTGGTAGTAATTTTTCATGACATTTTTTTTGAACAACCTTCTGAAGTTAAAAAGATGAATTTGGTTACAATGGCTTCATGATAAAATGAAATAAAATAAAATAAAATAGGAAGAGGGTGGAATGAGGTGGGGGCATTGGTCTCAAATAGCTCTAAGTTGAAAATCTTTAAAAGATGACATAAGAATGCTAACTGATGAGAGTTTTTAATGTTTTTCTGTCATCATTTTTAAAGATTTTTTTTCTTAAACCTATTTGAGGCCAATACTACTATCTCATTCCACCTCTATTTTAATTTGATCACCAAGCCATTTGTAACTTATTTCATCTTTTTAACTACAGAACGTTTGAAATTTTTTTAATGAAAAATCACTACCAAAATATTATTTTTTGACAATGAGTCAACTACAACTATTCTATATGACGACTCAGCCCAGAGAGTGATGACTCCTATTTCAAATGGACCAATACATCTATTATAGTGGAATGAAATAAATTGTTGGTGAGAATAAAATTTTAAAATCAATTTCTACTGTACATGTTGTAATGTATATATGTATGAGGCTTATTTTCATATAAGATTCTTTGCACATGAATTCAAAAATAATGTGATGGACAGAATACTATGATAAAAATAAATAAAATTTTTGCTAAAAATCTATACACACCTGCATTTTCCTTTTCCAAAAAGAGAATGGGTACACCTCTAGCTGATGATCCATTTGCTTTAAGTAATGGGAGACAATGGTAAATGGCACCACTTGCATCTTCTCTCTTTATGAAACAGGAACCTCAAAGTACCACTAATGGCACCCAGTGCTTTTTGAGCTGTTGGTTGCTACAGCTCTTATATTATATATACATATCACCAAGTACTCTGACATTCAGAGGTTAGCTCCCAAAGGAAGCTCATCTGTCAGGTTGAAGTGTAAAATTGATGGTGCTATATTTTATTTACTGTTGATGTATCTTACCAATCCTGAGGAATCATTCCTAACACCCAACACAACTTGCAAATTTCAGTTAGCCAGTCATTTACAGAGTCACCACCATATTTTAAAATCTCAGCAGTAATGCCATTTACTCCCAAAGCCCAACCATTTTGAAGAGATCTTAGAGCTTTAAAAACCTCTTTCTTTGAAATTCCTCCTATGCTTCCTTCTCTCACTGCAGCATCATCTATGTCTGCCTCAAAATTACCTTTGCTGTTTCATATTCTAATAACTCACAGAAGTGTTTACTCCATCTTCCACTTAACTCATAAGGCTTCCATATCATCTCTCCAATCATATTTTTCATACAACTTAGAACTTCATTCTCCTGTTATTTCTACATCTTTTATACTTCCAGAATGTTTTTCTATCTTTCCAAAAAGCAAATTCATGTCTTTCCCATCTTGTGCCTTACTCTAATAAACTAGCTCCACTGCCTCACACTTTTTACAGTGCTATTTGTCTTCAGAAACTACCTTGCAACTTCTACAAATATGCTTCCTTTTTTCTCTTTATTGCTTCCTTAATATCACTGTTTCACCAAGCATCACATTTAATGCTACTCACTGTTGAAGTACCACTAACCTCTTTTGTGATAGTGACAACACAGTTCTCAAAACAAGTCCACTTCTTTTCCACATCCCTCTCATGTAACTTCAACTAATTCAGTCATTCACTGAGTGTTTCAGAGTAACGCTGATGTTCTTCAGGAAGCTTTTCAACCTTTAATCTTTTCATCACATGCATCTCTCCATTCTTCTTTTTCTAACAAACACATTCAGTTTCACTTGTGACTCTAACATACACTGGTGTGCAAAAATTAAGAACGAAGAGGAGAAATTAGCATAACAGTGGAAAGCGCAGGCAGAACGGACCGAAAGACCACTCACGAGATAGACTAGGGTCCGGTACGGTAGGGCATGAACATATATGCAGCATGACGGGGGGTGGGCGGGCGGGGGTCGGAAGGGTATAAAGCACACGGGCGGTGTACGCTCAACAATTCGGTGAAAGCTATTGCACGGTGTACATCGGTTTGAACGACGTCGAGTTGCTGCCACCGTGTGATATGACCAACAGGCAATCCAGTAGACGACATCTGGATGACTTTACCCAAGGTCGCGTCATTGGGAAGTTGGAAGAAAATCGAAGTGTGACTAGTGTGGCCAAGGAGTTCGGGATCGCTCACAGCATCATTTCACAAGCTTGGAGAGCATTTCAAACAACAGGAACAGCTGTCCAAGAGTTTAGCAGGGGTCGTCCACGAGCAACCACAGCGGCGGACGACCGGTATATTGTCCTACAGGCAAGAAGAGACAGACGGCAGACAGCGGGAGAAATCGCAAGGCACATGCAACATACAACTGGATGTCCGTTATCGCGTATTACAGTGGCCAGGAGGCTGCAGAAAGGTGGTCTATTTGCACGACGACCAGTACGGTGTGTGCCAGTAACGCCTGCTCATTGGAGACGGCAGTTTCTGTGGTGCCAGGAACACAACAACTGGACACATCAGCAATGGGGTTGAGTTCTCTTTACGGATGAGAGCCGATTTAGTCTGACGAGCGATTCTGGACGTATACACATCTGGAAAGAGCAAGGAACACGCAATCACACCTCCAACATCATCAAAAGGGACCGGTTTGGAGGGGGCGGAGTTCTCGTTTGGGGCAGTATCATGCTCGATAGCCATACTGACCTCCACACCTTCCAAGGAGGTTCAGTCACTGGTGTCCGCTATTGTACCGAGGTTCTCCTGCCTCACGTGCATCTGTTTAGAGGCGCTGTGGGTCCCGAGTTCCTCTTCATGGACGACAACGCTACAGCTCATCGTACAGTTGCTGTCACAGAGCTGTTGGAGAGTGAAGATATTAAATGCATGGACTGGCCCGCAAGGTCCCCGGACCTAAATCCAATCAAACACGTGTGGCACCTTCTCGGATAACGCTTGGCAGCACGTCACCAGCCGCCAGCAACGATTCCGCAGCTGCAATTGGCGCTACAAGAGGAATGGGCCACGATGCTTCAACATCTCCTTGACAACTTCGTCCTCAGCACAGACAGACATTGTAAATCCTGCAACACAGCCAGGGGTGATCATATCCCCTACTAAAGACTGGATTTTTCTTGACAGCCGCCTGTCACATGGATGTTTCTATCCAGTTGTGCTCGAAGCTACCTTTTCAATAAAGTGCCTTTGTATCCTTTGGATTCCTTGTTTGGACGGTTTTGCTCACTTGTCCCATATTCTTACATCTTGGGGATCTTATGGTATGATTTGAGTCGATGTGGAGCACTTCTGCACGACGTTACATTTGAAAAACCATCTTGTCCTTAATTTTTGCACGCCAGTGTATAATAATCAGAAGCCAGCAACTCTCACCACACAATTGTCAACAACTGTTTCAGGTGCAAATTTTAAAAATAAAAGTTATTACCCTTTTCTACCCCAGAGTATGATTCTTCCAAGTATACATGAAGTTGAAAAAGGTTTTACATATGCATAACCCATTCTCAAGGCAGAGTTCAATTAATCTTTCACCATTATCATTCACACTGGGCTCATTAAACTGATCCAGAACTTTGTCTGAAATTTCATTCTGGACATCTACTCTAGAATTAAAAACCCCTGCTATAATAACATTCTCTTTGGCACTAAACTGGCTCAAAGCAGCTTTCAACTCATTCCAGAAATCATCATTCCTTTCAGTAGGTTAACTGACACATGGAGCATACACTTCAACAGTCACCATTCTCTGGTTTCACTTTCAAACAAATCCAAAGAATTCCCTCAATTTGGTAGCCATTGTGGATCAAATTGTTTCTCATCTTTTCACTTAAAATCATACCCACACCAGCTTGTCCTCTTACATTATCCAACACTCCGAATCACACTCACCATTTAAATCCACTTCTTCTAACCCAATTCTTTTTGTTTTAGTTTCACTTACACACAGTACATCCAACCTATACTTATTTATTTAATCAATGCACTTGGGTTCACTAAATTCTTTCTTTGAGTCTTGAAAATTGTAAAGGTACACAAGTATGGGGGTTCAGTCCACAGCACACAGTTCCAATTGGACATTTCATCTAAGGGTTCTGGAACAAACTCCAGTGAGTTGGTGCCTTTTGGTCAATGCCACACAGAATTAGCCAGTACCACAACAACATTTAGACAAAAGCATAAAGCTTCTCAGATGAGTGGAGCCCCATACTGCTGTCATGGGTGCCATTGTTGTCCAGCGGAGTGCTTCTTGGAGGCAAACTCATCTCTCACTATAATTACCCACCAGCTCTCATCAATCTAATTATTATTTTTATTAAACCATTATATTCCATTATCTTCACTTGAGATACACCTTAAAAAATCAAAATACTAAACAAAATTTTTTTCTTAATAACTGGTGAAAGATTAATTGAATCCTGCATTGAGAATGGTTTGTGTGTATCTAATACATTTTTCAACCACAAGTATATCCAAACATATACTTGGAAAAATCGTACTCTTGGTCAAAAGAGGGTGATAGATTTTGTTGTCTATGATCAGCATCTGAAACACTTAATTGTTGACACTCGTGTGATGAGAGGTGCTGATGTTGGTTCTGATCATTATTTGGTAGTGTCACGAGTGAAACTGAATGTCAGTTGCAGGAAAAGGAATAGGAAGAGGCCCAGGATGGAAAGAATAAAGGTTGAAAGGCTCCCTGAATATCATCAGCATTATTCTGACTTACTCAGAGAACAACTGAAGGAGCTGAAGTCTTGTGAGAGGGATGTAGAAAAGAAGTGGGAATGTTTTAAGAACTGTGTTGTCACTGCTGCTAAAGCATGAATTGGCTTTTTAGAAAGATAGGAAGACTTTCTGGAGGTCTGTGGCACCACAAAAGTGGGTTACAATAGAGGTGATGCTTGGTGGAATAGTGAGATTAAAGAGGCAGTAAAGAGAAAGAAGGAAGCCTATTTGGGGATGCTGCAAGTTAAAGTTTCTGTGGATGAATATCGCTGTAAGAAGCGTGAAGCCGCTAAGCTGCTTCGCCAGAGTTTCCTTTGTTCAAATGTATTTGCTGTTTTGCAACCATGATACTCTGAAAAAGAAGCACTGTGTGTTACCAACTTTATCTTGTAAGTGTGTAAGTTGAATTGTACATTTCTCTGCTACCCCACGGGGCTTTTATGCTTACCATTTCAGTGATACATGAATCCTTAGAAACCACGTGCACCTATTTTACACAACCAAACTTTGTTGTCACTATTCCAACAAGTAGCTGGGTAAACACATTTGTCAACTATCAATTAAAAGTGCACCAAACTGTGCAAGTTGAAAGTACTCTTAGTGTGGTATAAATAAGTTTAATTACTGGTATAATATGGTATATACAAATCACAAATCTTTTACTCTCTACTGGAAGGCTTTTTTAAGGCAGAAGTTACTTGTATGCATGAAATGCAAATAATAAGAACGAATAAGAAACAAAGGTGATTTTCCAATATAACTTGGTCAAGATAGCCAGCATGAGTAGTATTATGTTTTATTTATCAAATGATCACAATGTGTTGTGATGTGTTTCCATTCCTTAGTAATGCATGCCAAACCATAGATAACTCCATAGAGACAGCATCATAGCCTGCCAACTTGCTGGAGAGGATGCTCCTATGTAAAACAGGATTAGAAGAGTTGCCTCTTATACAAACTTCAGAGACAGACACATCAGAGAGACAAAATCTTCTCAACAAGATGGCATGCAACGATGCTTCTCTATGGAGATACCAGTGGTCTGCCATGTATTACTAAGGAATGGAAACACACTGAAATACAGTGTATAATGACATGATAAATAAAATGTAGTACCTCTCATGCTGTTTCCAATTTTTTTTTTTCAAAAAATCGTTTTTGTTTCTTATACATTTTATTTCTTTGAATTTATGTCTAATTTCTGCCTTGAAAAAGCCTCCCAGTGAAGAAGGAAAGCTTGGCGATTTGTATATACCATATTACACCAGTAAATAAATGGATTTTTCAAAATAGTATAACTATACTAGTGATCCAAATTTCTTGGCATAGAATAGAATCAAAGTTTCTAAGCTTTTGCACGTCAACCAGCTGGTTTTTTCAAAAAAGGTAGACAGCAAACTGCCTACAAAAGTTTCTTCCTTGAAATAGCCATCTGGTTGATGTGTGAAAGCTTGGAAATTTTTATTTCTATTCTACACCAAGAAATTCTAGCACAGTTATACTAATTTGAGTATAGTTGGTGTACAGTTCCTGTTTATTAATTAAATGGATTTTTACTATGCAATAAGCGTTTTCAATTCGGAACTATCAAATACTTTAGTCTCTCTTTCAAATTACAAAATGATTACATCTTCCATTCACACACACACATATATATATATATATATATATACACACACACAGCTGTTCCTAATAGAGTCATTATAATTGTAGTAGTAACACTCATTGTAATAAGATGACTGCTGGTAATTTCTCTGTTTTTTTCATAATTTACTCTTAGAAGTTTCATCTTTCTTTTTTTCTTTTTTTATTGTCCTGTATAGATAGCAGTAGCAGTTTATTAATAACATCATTGACTTAGCTGTATAGCATTGTCTGTTTCCACAGGTTCAAGTACACAACAACTAACGCCATGTGAAAAGTCAGAGTGGTAGTTACATGACACTTGAACCCATGCATAACTTCAGAAAATCTTAAACCAAATGTGAGGACCAAACAGCAATGGCAAATCAAATGCAAATATCATATGATAATGTATTTAATAGTTTTTGCTACTCTCAGGCTGCAGGCTGAAACATTCAACGGAAACTAGCTGTTATAAAGCAGTGCTGATGCGACAATTCATACACTTAAGTCACTGAACTTCCCACATCAACAAATATCACTTACCCTAGGCTCTGCTGAAACCATACTCTTTGAAGATTTTAAGTAATGCCAATACAACCCTAGATCTCAATTGATGCTGACATTAACACAACCTTTAATGAATTTTGCAGTAAAATTTCACAACCACAAGCAGTGTAAGCTATAAAAATTACCACTCTCTATAACTTAACTTTCAAAGATAACACATGTTTTTCTCATCTCAAAACTGGAATGAATAAAATGTTCATACTTTCATTAAAACAAATCCTTAATAATAAATGTTCATTCTTTTATTCAAATGAATCCTTAGAAACCACATATATACATGCAAAACCCAAAGAGTAATATTTTTGAAAAAAAAAAAAGAGCATCAAAACAAAAAATTCTGAGAACAAGCAGCTTTTTTTAGTTATATATATCTTCACTAAAGTTCTTTCACACCGCTTGAAGGTAACACTGGACATGGCTCAACCGAGAGAAAAAGATGGATTCAGGAGTGGCTACAGCACAATAGAACATATCTACGTACTGAGAGAACTAATTGAAAGAGCAAGGGAATATGAACTTCCATTGTGCATGGCTTTTATCGATTATGAAAAAACCTTCGATTCGGTGAAACCATCAGCAGTTACAATGGCTCTGAAATCCAGCGGTATTGAAGATGCATACATTAATATTATTAATAACATCTATGAAAATGCAAGTGCAAAGATTCGGCTGTTTGAAAATACAACACACATAAAAATTGGAAAGGGAGTGAGACAAGGTGACACCATATCTCTGAAGCTCTTTAATGCCACATTGGAAAATGTCTTTCAATCACTGAACTGGGAAAACAAAGGGATAAAGATTAATGGAGATTATCTAACCCACCTTCGTTTTGCTGATGACGTAGTCATTTTTGCAACTACCCCATCAGAGCTGCAGAGTATGATCCAGGAACTTGCTGACAAGAGTAAAGAAGTGGGATTAAAAATGAACTTTCAGAAGACAAAAGTGATGTTCAATGCTTTTACAAGAAATGAAGATTTATCGATTGATGGAGAAAAACTGGAGATAACAGACAGGTACGTTTATCTTGGACACCAGATATCAAGTGAGGGTCACATTGATGAAGAAATTAATCGGCGTACAAAACTTGCCTGGATAGCTTTTGGAAAAAACAGCATAATTTTCAACAGCAATATGCCATTTTGTCTTAAAAGAAAAGTGTTTGATCAATGCATCCTTCCAGTGCTTACGTATGGTGCAGAGACGTGGACCTTAACTAAAAGAGACACACAAAGGCTGCAGACAATTCAAAGAATCATGGAGAGGTGCATGATTGGTGTAACCAGGTGGGATAAGAAGAGGAACTCGTGGATCAGAAAAATGACAAGAGTAGAAGACATCATGATCAGAGTTAAATCCCTGAAATGGCAATGGGCTGGACATACTGCCAGAAGGACAGACCATCGATGGACAGCCAAAATTTTAGATTGGATTCCAAGGGACAGGAAAAGCCCCGGAAAAATACCACATGGGAGATGGATGGATGAAATTCGAAAGTATGCGGGAGTAACATGGAGGAGACTGGCACAAGACAGACCGTTGTGGAAGAAACTTGGGGAGACCTTCGTCCAGCAGTGGATTGATAATGGTTGACAATGATGATGCTGATGCTGATGATGTTATATATATATATAAATGTAAATGCAAAACCCAAAGAGTAATATTTTTGAAAAAAAAAGAGCATCAAAACAAAAAATTCTGAGAACAAGAAAATTTTTTTTTAGTTATATATATATATATAATTTTTGTAAGTATAAAACTCAGATGTGCAAAGTATGATCCAGAAACTTGCTGATAAGTTATGAAATGGGATTAAAGAAGTGCTTGCAGGAAACAAAACTTAAAAAATATTTTCAGCACCATTTTCCCAGCGGTGTCAAAATACAACCGAAAAATTGTATTTCGACACTGCTGGGAAAATGGTGATGAAAATAGCGGTGTCAAAATACAATTTTTCGACACAGCTGGGTTAATGGTGGTAAAAAATAGCAGTGTCGAAATACAATTTTTCGGTTGCTGTGTGTTAATTAAAGAAAAACGTGGAAAGAGCAATGTTAAGTTGGATGTGCACAAGCCTTACATCACTCCAGGCAATGCTAGATAATGACTGCAATTGTGCTTCTCTTACTGTTGTTCATGGACAATAAAATACAAGAGTGGAAGAGGGTCCTGTGGAGAGATGAATCACGCTACCACTCTTTCGTTCAAGTAGACATATTTGAGTGTTGCATTTGCCTAGGGAAGGTTGCCAGGTGGATTGCATTGTCTATACAGTCAAGCTTGGAGGGAGGTCTGTGATGGTGTGCAGCTGTTTCTGCTGGGAATGGCTAGGTCCTTTGGTTTTAGTGCCCTTTGTCCTAACAGGCGCCACGCAGAAAGACATTCTGAACAATTCCGCACTACCTATGCTATGCTAGCACTTTGGCACAGATCTCTCCTACCTGTTTCAGCAAGACCGAGCACCTTGCCACACTGCAAGACCTGTCCAGGCCTGGTTTGAGGAGCAGGATATCCTGGTATTGGATTGGCTGTCCCAAAAGTTCTGATCTAAATCCAATAGATCATCTGTGGGGCAAGCTGGAATGCTGAATCGAATCTCAGCTGGTAAGACCTTTCTCCATGGCAACTCTGGCAGAAGCTTTGCAGGAGGAATGGAGGAAAATTACAGTACAGACCTTACCAGCATCTCAAGAAAAGCATGCCTAGAAGGGTTGCTGAAGTCATAATGGCCAAATGTGGGGAGACTATGTACTAATTTCAGCTAATAAATATTTTTGCTTTTGTTCGACCTTGGTGTCCAGAAACTTTTGCTTCATATTGTATCATCATCATCATCATCATTGTCAACCATTATCAATCCACTGCTGGACGAAGGTCTCCCCAAGTTTCCTCCACAACGGTCTGTCTTGTGCCAGTCTCCTCCATGTCACCCCTGCATACTTTCGAATTTCATCCACCCATCTTCCATGTGGTATTCTTCTGGGTCTTTTCCTGTCCCTTGGAATCCAATCTAAAATTTCGGCTGTCCATCGATGATCTGTCCTTCTGGCAGTATGTCCAGCCCATTGCCATTTCAGGGATTTAACTCTGATCATGATGTCTTCCACTCTTGTCATTTTTCGGATCCACGAGTTCCTCTTCTTATCTCTCCTGGTTACACCAAGCATGCACCTCTCCATGCTGCTTTGAGTTGTCTGCAGCCTTTGTATGTCTCTTTTAGTTAGGGTCCACGTCTCTGCACCATACGTAAGCACTGGAAGGATGCATTGATCAAACACTTTTCTTTTAAGACATAATGGCATATTGCTCTTGAAAATTATGCTGTTTCTTCCAAAAGCTCTCCAGGCAAGTTTTGTACGCCGATTAATTTCTTCACCAATGTGACCCTCACTTGATATCTGCTGTCCAAGATAAACGTACGTATCTGTTATCTCCAGCTTTTCTCCATCAATCGATAAATCTTCATTTCTTGTAAAAGCATTGAACATCACTTTTGTCTTCTGAAAGTTCATTTTTAATCCCACTTCCTTACTGATGACTATGTCGTCAGCAAAACGAAAGTGAGTTAAATAATCTCCATTAATCTTTATCCCTTTGTTTTCCCAGCTCAGCGACTGAAAAACACCCTCCAATGTGGCATTAAAAGAGCTTCGGAGATATGGTGTCACCTTGTCTCACTCCTTTTCCAATTTTTATGTGTGTTGTATTTTCAAACAGCCGAATCTTTGCACTTGCATTTTCATAGATGTTATTAATAATATTAATGTATGCATCTTCAATACCGCAGGATTTCAGAGCCGTGGTAACTGCTGATGGTTTCACCGAATCAAAGGCTTTTTCATAATCGATAAAAGCCATGCACAATGGAAGTTCATATTCCCTCGCTCTTTCAATTAGTTCTCTCAGTACGTGGATATGATCTATTGTGCTGTAGCCATTCCTGAATCCAGCTTGTTCTCTCGGTTGAGCCATGTCCAGTGTTACCTTCAAGCGGTGTGAAAGAACTTTAGTGAAGATTTTATAAACCACTGATAGGAGGCTGATAGGTCTGTAGTTCCTGAGATCCTCAATGTCACCTTTTTTATGTAGCAGGATCATTGTAGCATTGTTCCAATCCTCAGGAATCTTCCCTTCATTAAGGCATCGAGTGAAAATTTGGGCGAGTACTGTTTCAATTTCTCCACTTGCTTCTTGTATGATGTCTGTAGTAATTCCATCTTCTCCTGGAGCTTTCCCCCACTTCATGTTCTTGATTGCATGAGCAACTTCTGCTGGGAGGACTGGAAGAACTCTGGTACCTTTCATGATGTCTGGAGTACATGTATCATCCCTTTCATATAATTTGGAGTAGAAATCTTTCACTCTTGTCAAAATTTCGCCTCTATTTCTTGTTATAGAACCATCTTCTTTTCTCAGAGCCATAATCTGTTTTCTTCCCTTACTGAGATGTCCCTTTGCTATCTTAAGGCTTTGGTTGTTTTCAATTGCTTTCCTCACTAGCTCACAGTTGAATTTCCTTACGTCTTCAGTGATACTTTTTCGTGTTGTCTTGCATAGCTCTATATATTCCACTTTGGAAGTCACATCTTCTTTAGTTGTCCTCATCTCTCTTCTTTTTTGCATCAACATTTTGGTTTTTCCTGATAATTTGTTCACATGCAACTTGTTCTTAGACCCAGCTAATTTTGTTGCTGTTTCCATTAGAGCTTTAGTTACTTTTCTGTTAACTTCCGAAATATCCACTGCTTCCGATGTTAGGCCTTCTAAAGCAGAGAATCTGTTCTTCAGTTCCAACTTGAAAGTATTATGGTGTTTTTTAAGGTTGGTTATGTCAATACATTTTGTTTGTCTTATGAGCTTGCCACGTTCCAGTTTAGTGTTGAGGTGCATCTTACATCTCACCAATCTATGGTCACTACCTGTGTTGAACTTGTTCAGCACACTGCAGTCTTCGATGACGAATTTTTTGTTACACATAATAAAATCAATTTCACTTGTCGTCCCAATTGGATGTCTCCATGTCCATTTCCTGTGTGGCTTTTTCTTGAAAAAGGAGTTCAAGATGAAAAATCCTTCTGCCTCTGCAAACTCAACGAGAGTATTTCCACGCTGGTTTCTGTTGCCATGACCGAATTTACCTACTGAAGTTTCATTCTGTTGCCGTTGCCCTATTTTTGCATTGAAATCTCCCATAATTATCTTCAAGTGCTGCTTACCTTTATTATTTAGATGACGAATTTCCTCATAAAATTCTTCAATTTCTTCTTCAGGATGACTTGTGGTGGGTGCATAAGTTTGAATAATCTGAGCCTGGTATCTTCTCGATAGTTGGATAACGAGTCGTGCAGCTCTGTCAGAGGAACTTTCAACTTCTACCACTTTATCCTTCAGTTTCTTGTTTATTATAAATCCAACACCACTAGTTCTGCCAGTATCTGTCCCACGATAATAGAAGAGATGTCCACTTTTCAGTTCAATGAGATCTTCTCCTTTTCTCCTTACCTCACTTAGCCCGACTATGTCCCACTTGATCCTTTGTAGTTCCTCTTCCAATTCAAGAAGCCTTGAATCAGAAGATAGGGAGCGTCCGTTATAGGTAGCCAAGGTCAGCATCAAATGGCAGCCTAGTCCGGTCCTCCGGGGATTCTTAGCACCCTCTGCCTTCATGTCGCACTGGCCGCTGCCTTGGCCAGGTACATTCCAGCTGCCGGAGACTGAGGGCCAAGATTTAAGTTGTAGAGTCATTTTGGAGGTGTTTGGCCATAACTCACCACGCTGGCCAAGCGGGTTGGTGAGTGTGGGATAGCATTTCCTCTGATCCCGATGGTATAGTTATACCGCTATTGGCGGTCGTCAGAGCCCCTTTAGTGGGAACAGGATGCACCACGAGAAGGCGGGGTTGACATTTGTCAAGGAGAGGCTGTGATGTTACGCATCACCTGACCTTACATCCCCATATTGTATATATATATATATATATATATATTTGCTTAGTGCAGGAGTCTGAAAATCTTTTAGAGATGCAACTACACGCAGTACAGTTTATGAAGACTTTGAAATACATTTTCTTTAGCTGACATCTACAGTTAAACCTAGTTGCCATATAGTTCAGAAACTATTAAAGATACCATGACAAATTAAGAGTTCATAAGATGACTGTACTGAAGTCAGGAAGGATTTCTACAAGGGAATCACTGGATGTTATGTTAAAACCAAAAAATGATACCAATGCCTCTCCCCAGCAGTTCTACACTTAGAACAGAATATTAACTGTTTGTGATGAAACAAATTTTACGGATAAGTAATAAGTATTATGAAGTTATGAGGTAACATAAATTTTATAAAATGCATGTGCATGTTTACCTTTTTAGTAAATACATGAAAACTAAACTCAACGCTCATTTAAAAATGTACTTAGCATGTTTTTTTTTATATAATTAATAATTATAATATATCCACAAAGTAAGCCATCAACTTACGGATAAGACATAAATTTCATTTAATTCAGGATCTATTGTTGCTCTTTGGGTAAACCCAGCTGGAGGCACTGAAAAAAAAAAAATTAGTTTACTATGGAATGAGACTCAAACCAACAAAATTTTAAAAGATTCACGGAGACAATATATTGAGAAAACAAAATGGCACGTTTCTTTCCTCAGGTTAAAAATTATATTTGTGGATGTGATCACAATTGTTATAAAAGTGAACTGAAAAGTGCTAGATTCTAATGTACATGAGTTGAATTTCCTCTGAGTGGAAAGTCCTAGGTTAGAAATGGCCAGAGAATCATCACAAACTTTGAAGGTAGTTACTGCTGTGTCAGAAAAACAAATTGTTACAATTTGACAAACAGAAGCTAAGATACTGGGAGTACTGCAAATAAATATTTATGACACGTAGGATCTTTTCATCAAAGACAACTGGAAAATATTGATCACAGTGTCTCAGCTATTAATTTCAAAAATAATTTTACAATCCAATTTGAAAGGGAAATATGGTGCTAAATACAAAAATATGCTATGTTGCCTATTGAGAAAATTGAGCTCCTTTCATTGAGAAGTTTTTACATAAAGAAAAGCTATACAATATGTAGATAAGCTTAATTATGGCAACACAATAATATTGGGTTGTCGGAAAAGTCATGACGTATTTTAGCCATGTTTTGCAAAGGTCATTTATTGATAGAAAGAACAAAGATCAATCAATGATATAATGCTCGTTTTGTTAGATAACCTTTTGCCATCTTTCAGTGAGCTGCAGAATGCCTCATTCATAGAAGAACCTGTCTTTCGTGGCCAAAAACTGTACAAGGTGCTGATTTACAGCCTCATCTGAATTGAACGTTATACCACACAAGGACTGTTGAAGAGAACGAAACAAGTGGAAGTCTGACGGAGCAAGGTCAGGCGAGTATGCTGGGTGTGGCAACACATCCAACCCAAGCTCCAATAATTTTTGGCGGGTGATCAAACTTGTGTGTGGTCTTGCGTTGTCGTGATGGAACACAAAACCTTTACGATGAACGAGCTCTGGATGCTTCTGGATGACGGATTCATTCAAACTGTCCAATAGCCGACAGTACACATTCGAATTGATTGTTTGGTTCCGTGGCAGGAGCTCGAAAAACATGACACCTTTAAAATCCCACCACACTGAGACCAGAACCTTCCGCTGATGAATGTCTGCTTTGGATGTTGTTTGATGCGAAGCAGCATGTCGGGACCAAGACTGTTTGCGCAGCACATTGTTGTACATAATCCACATTTCGTCACCAGTTATCAGTCACTTCAAAAAAGGATCGTTTTCCTCACGTTTAATGAGCATATCGTAGATGTTTATATGGGCCATCAATTGAGCTTCTTTGAGTTCACAAGGAACCCACACATCGAGCTTGCTTACGTATCCCCGCTTCTTTAGGTAGTCGTGAATGCTTGAATGCTGGATGTGCAATGTGTCTGCAATCTCTCGTGTCGTGTAACGTGGGTTTGACTCGATCAATGCCTTGATTTGATCGCCATCAACCTCGGTGGGCCTTCCGGACCGAGGAGCATCGTTGAGGTCAAAATCACCAGCACAGAATTTTGCGAACCACCGCTGGCACTGACGTTCTTGTAGAGCATTATCACCGTACACTTTACGCAAGTTTTCACAAGCTTGATGCGCATTCTTCTCTTTACGGAAGTAAAACAGTAAAATATGGTGAAAATGCACAGTTTGGTCTTCCATCTTCAACTTGATGTCAAATCTCCGCAAATTAACCAAATTGCTCACTATTCCTTTTAGACTGCAGCTAGAACTGGCACCTGTTGAATGCCATAGCGATAACAGAGCTGCGCATGCCTCTAGTACTTCCAAAACCACCAAAATACGTCATGACTTTTCCAACAACCCAATAATTCTCTGTTCTGTTTTAATTTAACTACAATATCTAAATACTCACGACAGAAATTCATCTCTTTTGAATTAGTCCTCTACCGGTCCATAGACTGCCAAAACTTTAAAGTCTACATTATCTGGTTTTCAAACCTGCCCACAGATATACAGATGCAACATACATGAGACTGGCCGATGACAAAAAAAGCTGAACTTTTTAACTGGGTGGAAAATTGGGACACGCGAACGCGCGGTGAGCAAATTCAAATACAGCATATATACAATATTTAAGAGTACGTTAGCCATATGGAATTATTTTCTGTAAATTATGTAAGTAAATATTAAAGTGAAGCACATTATTATATACACAATAGAAAAGTAGGGATTTAAGAACAAAATAAAATAAAATATTTAAAAAAATAAGATTTAAAACTTACATGTGAATCTTTACTAGCTAAATCCTGAGGTGGAAAGTATTTGTCAAGGAAAGTTCGTGAATTTAGTCAAGCAATTAGAAACTTGTAAGAATTAGAAACATATATCCACAGATTAGTTTTTAGTCATTGAAAAAGTCAATAAAGTATTTCTCAATGTAACCTTATAAAATGGCTCGCAAAATTTTTTGCTTGCATTGTGAATATGGCGACATGAATCTCCATCAATGTCAAGCAAGTGGGGAGATTTTCTCTGTTGAATTCTTGTTTTTAACCCTGTTTTTGAGCCTCTCATGACACATTCTTTCCACTTAGCTTTCAAACAAGCAAAACAAATTCCTTCTCAGAAAGAAAGAATGAAAAAAAAAAAAAAATGGAAAGCTGCGTCACGAACTTTTTAGAGGCTTTGGCCCGACGTAGCCCAAAGCCGTGCTCCCCCCCCTCCACACACACTTAGCTTTCAAACATGCAAAACACATTCTTCCTTAGAAAAAAAAAGAAAGGAAAGAAACAGAGATGCATCACGAACTTTGTTTAGCGGCTTCGGGCCGACGTTATCCTAGCCGGGCGCCGTGCTTTCTTTCCACTAAGTTTTCAAACAAGCAGAACACATTCCTTCTCCTTAGAAATAAAACAAACAGGTTCGTCACGAACATGGTTCAGAGGCATCGGGCAGACGCAATTCCGGGCAACAGCGAAAGCACGTCCGAACCAACGTAATTCCGGATCACGGCAAAAGAAGCCCGCCAGGCCTATATAATCCCGGCGCGGCGCCAGGCTTCCTTTCCACTTAGCTTTCAAACAAGCAAAACAAATTCCTTCTCTTGGAGGGGGGGGGGGGGGGGTGTGTGTGTGTAAGAACGAATTTAAGAAAAGAAAGCTGCGCCACGAACTTTATTTAGATCCTTCAGGTCAACGTAATTTTGGGCCACGGCGAAAGAAGCACGACGGGCATTTTTTTTTCACACTTTGAAACAAGAAAAACAAATTCCACCACCTGAGAAAAAAAAAAAAAAAAAAAAGACAAAGGGCTGTGTTACGAACTTTGTTCAGAGGCTTTTACGTCGATTATTTACAAAATCAGTAAAACTTTCTTAATAACAGCGAAAATCTGAATATCCATAAATTTTTTGTTAGTCACCTGTAATCCCGGGGGGAAATCCGTAATAAATACGGAGATCATGTATTTTTTGGCATCCTCCGTAGGAAGAGGATTCACGAGAGCTTCGATTCTCGAACGATCTCAGAAAAGCGGGAACGCATTCGGGTACATTTGCAAATTACAAGAGAGTTTCTGGCGATGATGTCACGGATAGAATCAAGCGGATAGTTTGGCCCTGATAGAATGCAGAGTGGCGATTTCCCGCAAGACACGGAAAGGGCTGCGGGAGTTTCCCTAACACACGAAGTAGGCGGAGCTTCCACCCTTTGCGCTGCGATGCTTAAGTGACTGACATCCCATCCATTGTTGACAGCAGTAAACGAATTGAGCTCCTGACTCCACCCTCCAACATTTTTTCTTGCCCCCCGCGTCTGCTCCAAAAACAATGCTTTCAGCTAGAAAGCACTTAGTTCTTTTACTCCACAAAAAAGCGGAATCTCGGAATTCCACCTTTTTTTAAATTTTTCTATAGAACGACGACCCCCCCCCCTAAAAAATCCTGAAAAATTTCTCTTCATTTTTGCAATGACCTCGAGAATGACCAAAATGATGCTGAAAAAAGCGGAATTCCGCAAATTCGCGGAAGAATCTCATGTATGATGCAAAGATTACCACCAAACTGGAAGCCATTGTATTATCAAAGACTAGGGCAGCTTGTGCCTAACCCTTTCTTATAACAGAACAAATCATATTAAACCTACAGTGACATGCACTTCATAATCTCACTGATCCCTACCACATTTAATAAATGATTTTACTAATTCTTTTGGTAATTTCTAAAACTTCTGCATTTGTGCATTTGGGGAGCAGATCTATTTATATTTCCTTTCTAAAAGCTAGTAACATAACGAGTAACAAGCCAACAACATTTTTTATCTTACCAGATTTATTGGGCTTATTATTATTTATGAGAAGTAGTTAGATTTATTGGTAGAATAAACAAAATAAAAAAAAACAAAAAAACTGGAAGGATTACAAACTGTGGACATGCATCTGAGCTTTCGGATTTTCAAATCACAATGAACTGCTGCTATTCTGGATAATTTGCCCAATAGTCATTTTAGTTGCAAATCTTTGCTAAGTACAGTACTTCTTTTTAAGGCTATTTTAAAACTTAGTGATATTTGGAATCTAACATAAAACAGATCTATAATGTATCGTGCACAAAACACACAAAATAACAATCAACAGTTTTTTTTAATAAGTACAAGGTCCTTGTAATTATAAGTATTAGTCAGATTCTTCATCCATTCACTAGCTTTGGAAAGGAGAGTTGCAATATTTTACTGAGAAAAATAATATTGTTTGCTAATGTTTATATAAAAGTTTTAAAATATTTATTAACACAAACAAATATCAATTGGATGTACCTTTTAACATCAGTTAATTTGACATACTATTTTAAATAAATCCCAGATACATCACTTTTTCAGTTTGTTGGGTTTTGGTTTTTGCTAAGCATGAGCACAAAGCAAAAGATATGTCAAAGTCACATTTGTAATCTTTAATACTTTGACAGCATTCAAAATCAATATTCTGACCATATATCTCCACTATCAATATACTTTAGGCATGGCAAATTCATATTTTATTACTGTGACGATCAGGTACAACAGTGTAAATATCAATTTACATAGAGATACACATACACCACGATATGATAGAAAATGCATCATCAATCAATAAAGTTGTGCTGTTTGAAGCCTGAGTGAACAGCATAAGCTGCAAGGATTCGCTTCTTTGTAACTTTAACTTCATTGATATGAAATAGTATAAAATGCGTGTTAAGTTGACAGTAAAATATTCGATGACAAAAGTAAAAACACGATCTAAAAACATACACATCAACAATTAGCTCATGATTACCTGATGGTTACTACATTTAACGACTGGTTAAAAACTTATGACTAGCTAAAGTGATGGTGTTTACAATGGCTAGAACTTTGGACCTTACTGAAGGTCATCTTCAGGCCAACAACCTCCACAAGAACACTGGGCTGATATTAAATACATGTGTCAGATGACGTAGATCGATACATGCACAGGTCAAAATAACATATGTTACAAAGTTCAAAAAAGTTCAAGGAAGACGGGGGCAGAAGGGAGGGGGATCGAAAGTAGCTTTGTAACACGATTAAGATATGGGAGTAAATCATTCAATAAATTTAACCAAGCAGTGGGAATATCTGAAGGTAACTCATCATTGTATTCTACAGTAGATCACCATGATTATATGCAAAGAATGAAACAAGCTACTGACTTAGTTCCTCATAAAATTCTAAAAAAGAAAAAAATCTAAATTACAATCCAGTTGCAGCTACAATAACTGCTTTGTCTAAACTTAGGAACGAAGGCTTATAAGACACCCTGCTGGGCCACAGCAGTGGAAGGGATATGCCACATCTGATTTTGGTCAAATCACTGGATGCCCCCTCCCTCCCCCGCTACTACCATAAATGCGCTGAGTGACAGTTCAGAATGAGAGAACCTGCATAGAGTTTTTACCACAAGAAATTTCTGTTGACATGAAACCACCTCGGGGCCCATGTGTACCGGAGATGTTTGGTAAGATAAAATTGCATAAATTAAATCAACCTTTAGTCTTTTCATGTAATTCACCCATTCGCCCTTTGAAAAAATCATTAGCTAATTTTTTAAAACCTCTGTTGAATCAAAATATACATAATATCTAAGGTATTTTACCTGATATTTCAAAGTATTTCGCACGTTGTTTGCTCTGTGAGGCACGTGCTCCTAGCCCGAGAGGTCCCTTATGTTATGGACCTTTGGTTAGTCACGAATTTTTTTTTTGCAGAAATAAAGCAGTTAGGTTATATATTTTCAGTTCCACATTCATTCATTCGCACAATCAAATGTTTAAAATTCACTATTAATTAAAAGATTTTAGTAGAAAGAGTTATACTCATCGGGTCAGGAGACGTCTCACAAAGGGTTCGTTGTTACGGCGAGCACTTTCAGCGGTGCTTAACCGCCATCATCTGGCCACTACTTCTACACGAGGGTTCTTCATGTGTGTGTAGTTTTGGAGTTGTATGTCGCACACGCGAAGAACCCTCGTGTAGAAGTAGTGGCCAGATGATGGCGGTTAAGCACCGCTGAAAGCGCTCGCCGTAACAACGAACCCCTTGTGAGACGTCTCCTGACCCGACGAGTATAACTCTTTCTACTAAAATCTTTTAATTAATAGTATATTTTAAACGTTTGATTGTGCGAATGAATGGATGTGGAACTGAAAATATATAACCTAACTGCTTTATTTCTGCAAAAAAAAAAAAAAAAAATGTTCATAACTAACCAAAGGTCCGTAACGTAAGGGACCTCTCGGGCCAGGAGCACGTGCCTCACAGAGCAAACAACGTGTGAAATACTTTGAAATATCAGGTAAAACACCTTAGATATTATGTATATTTTAATCAAAAGTACGTTTATAACATAAGACAACCCATAAGGTTGCCTCATGAATTGCATTTTTCGTAACTCTGCTGAATCTATCCTCTTCCTCATTTTCAGTTTCCAACTCACTTCAGGTTATTGAACGAGTCCGTTCCACTCAAAACAGGGTACCCCTTTTATTCTTGCATCCCTGGATGTTATTTCGCTATTTCCTAATGTTCCTATTGATGTTGTACATTCCTTAATTGAACTAATTGAACAAAAAACTCCTTTCTTGTACTAATCTCTCACCTGTCTAAGTTTCTGCTCTCCTTTCTGCTCTTAGGCTTGTTGCCTCCAGATCTTATTTTAAATTTGATATTATTTATTAACAAAAAGCTGGAGTGCCTATGCCACAATTTTACAAATGTTTTATGTGGCTGCCATATGTTACATGACAAACATCCTACCTATAACAAATTTCGTTCCATACCCTGGGAACCATATTTTCATTTACAGTAGCAGCGGCTGCTGCAATCCTTTCTTTGAGTTCTTTAATGGTAGTTGGTAGAGTGGGTAGATAGACTTGATCTATCATGTAGCCCCATACGAAAAAAATCAGATGGTGTCCAATCTGGTGATCTTGGAGGCCACCCAATTGGCCCTTCTTGACCCATCCAAGCATTGGGAAGCTTCAAGTTGAGATAATCCATCACTTCTAAAAGGAAGTGGGGTGATGCTTGCTATTCATCCTGTTGATAAGAAGTGTGAGAATCATTCGGTGATGGAGAAACACACAGGAGGCATCTTTTGGTATTTTTATTTAACAAGTGCTGTACAGCAGTTGCAGAATTGACTTTCATTATACCACAAAACACATTGCTGTCAGTGAATTCCGCCATTTTGAATTTCTGACAGCACTAGCATTATATGCTTCAGATCACAACAGCCCAACTAGATGGTGAAAAAATGTTTAGGGTTCTACCAATAAAATATCATTTGTTTTATGTCAATTTGTCAATTACTGCAATCATTCGAAGTTCCGATTTTTTTTTTTTTAATCGGCAGATTATTTTGGTTTGCCTTCTATTTGTGGGAGTTGTTTCTGCAGTTTCTTACTTAAGGCTTCATCCTGCAAGACAATACATTATTTTTGCAAGCAGAAGAGGGTGGGGGTGGGGTGGAAAATGGGCTGCAGCCACACCATTTCCACCTTAGATGCTACTCAGCATTTTCCCAATAAAGTTGAACTTTTTACTCAAACTACCATAACCACTCAGTTGCTAACAGTTTTGTAGGAAGAATGGTGCAGTATTTCTGTAAGCTGATAACAGAAAGCCTGCTTGCATGGATTGATGCATGCATGTACATATTAAAATTAACGGAGAACACAGAAGCAGTACAACCAGTACAAGGTAGGATGCGTTTCATTCCTTACACATGAAACAAAGACAAAGGGTCATCTCAAGATAGAACCTTTTTTTTTTCTTTGAATGCAGAGCTAATGCTTGATTCAGCTGCACCCTCACATTTCTCATCCTGCCTACTTTGGATTGGCTTACAGGCTGGCTAACTAAGATACTAAGATTCTCAGTGAACAATATTCTCTGAAAATTATCTAAACATCTGTGGACTTGCTGTAACATTGCTTACATTTACGACTAACACTAATCTCTGTAATTTTGTGCAAAAATTTAAAAAAGGTTGAGTTGGAAAACACAGTGAGTCATTTTCAGATTCGTAGAAAAAATAATTGGTTTTGGTAACTTTAAATACCATGATGAGTCAAAAGTTTTCAATTTGCAGCTAAAAAGAGTAATAATGCAAGAAAGCCATACATGCTCACCAGAGCTGAGACGGGCCAAGCCTGAACCAGGCTCGGGCGGGCTTGGGCTGCGTAAAACTTACTGGAGTTCGGGCTAGGGCTCTGAGAGAGGGCGAGAATTTTCTTCCTTTTTCTTTTAATGTGATTTTACATGATTTATCACACAAGACTTTTTTACACTTTCGAGTTGTTAAAGAGAATTCTTTAGCAACTGGGTCTAGATGGGGAGTAGAAATTCAGCAGGGCTATCCATTCCGGGCTTGGATAACAAAATACCATAGGCTATGAATTACAGGATTTCTGCGAAGGAAAAGTTTCTATAAGAACTGTAGACAGTAGATAGCAAGCTGACAAAATTTTGCTCCCTACCTCAAAGGGGCAGCTCCCTGCTAATTCTATTGAGCAACATATGACATAGATTGTTATGCATCCCAATTTTTCCTGATTTCCTGATCCCCCCCCCCCAGAAACATTTCAGGAAGAAATGAACTGCCAAAGAAACTATAGAAATAGATAGACATCCCTTTTCCCACTCCGCAGTTGAGAAAGACATCGGTTAATTGCACCGGTAGGAAAGACTGGAAGTCTGGAAGAGAAGACTTTTTTTTTTAATGCCTAAACAGGTTAATCATAGTTTTTGGGGCTCGTTTGGGCCCGGGCTCTATCTTGCAATATAAAATTCGGGCTTGGGCTGACATACTTCGGGCTCGGGCTCTTAAAATTGAGCCCAAACTCAGCTCTGATGCTCACCTCATTTTACAATGTACAAGCTATTGTTTTCTATAGTCCTTTGCCAGCATTCCACTAGAGCCATGATCCTACGGTGGTACAACTGGGCAAGTTTCAAGGACAGAGACTATCTGATTTCAGATTCTACATCCAACACTGACATGAAGTGCCATCATTGTAGGAAATGGGCCATGGAGTGGAGCAAGTGGTAGTTGGATGCGGCAAGTTCCTAACTGTATGGAGGATAAGGTATGATTTTAACCCCTACCAAATCCTGTAGTTTTCAGCAGATCATTTTGAAGATGTTACTTTGGGTCATTATTCACATGCAGAAACACCCGCTTCCTACTGATGAACGCTGGGTACTGTTGGCACAGAGCATCACAGACCCACTGCAGCTGTTCGGTAAATAGGTTTCCATCCACAGCATGACCAGAGTTGTATAAAAATAAAATGTATCTGCGTACACAACCATTGAAACAGAAAACTTGCTGCAAACCCGTGAAGCGCGAACCATGATAAAAACAGAATAAGATAATTTAAAGAAAAATTAACAAAACAATAAATAATTATTATAACACTACAGATTCTAATGAGGACAAAATAAGTTCATTACAATTGAATGTGCAGCAATGTGTATGAAATGGATCTTTATGGTAAAATATTAAAATATTGGACTATGAACCTCATAAAAGCGAAAGACTAATTAAAGAAAATTTTTATATCCAGAAAAACAGTTTCATTAATGAACCTTTAAAAATTATAAATGGCATTTTCAACAACTTAATTGAAAAACAGTAGACATGCAAAGTACATAAGGAGAAGATTTTAATTTAGTAACTGGCAACTGCAAGAAGAACCTGGCAATAAAATTTAAATTCTTCCTGTGTAAACCGAAACCTTTGAGAGTTCCTATTCATTGAGAACAGGTCTTGATAAAATTTAGAGGCCAGAAACGTCTGTAAAAGCAAAAGAACTCAGAAGATGTGAACAAACTATTGAACGTTCTCCAAGTCAAAATAGAATTAAGGATATTAATCTGAGTAAAGCCTTGAGTAAGTGTTTTAATTACAGTAAATAAATTTTTTTAATGTACATGCAAAAACTATCTGCAAAATCTGCTAATTATTTAGAAACTATTCGCGTACAGCATACGCACGTGCGTCTACATTCTGCTACTCTGAGCATGACCATCTGGCAGGTGTTCCCGATGCACAGGATCCTCACACTTCGATCAAATTTCCACTATGACTTTTCTCTCAAACTGCCCTTTTTGCACCACTGGCTGTGCTTCTTGGTGTGGCCTCAGACAATGGTTCCCAGTGGTAAAATAATGCAGAATAACCACTTTTCATAACCTGTGATGATACAACACCAAAATATGAATTTGACAGCAATGTGAAACAGAGAGCAACATGTCCCTTCTACTGGGGTGTCACTTCGTGGGGAACCATTTGATGGTACCTGGAGGAGAAACCAAACTTTCAACAAACAATAGTGGATTGGGAAGACCCCATCTCAGTTGCCAGTTGTCATGCACTGGTACCAGAGTTCATTGTCACAGCTTTGACCATGGTGTCAGCATTGGTGGTAACTGGATGTCCTCACCTCAGCTTGTTCTAGCATTGAAACACTGGAACCATTTTTCTACAGTGCTGCTGTCCACTGTTTTCTCATTTGCAATAGCACAAATTTCTCTTACTGCTGCAGTAATCAATCCTCTTTTTCTAATAATGGTGTACGAGCATTTGAATAGCATGTCTACTGGCCTCCATCCTCTGCTCACCTGATAATGCAATGTGGCTCTGTGCCAAATGCATGTCATCAGCCTCACGCCAACATCATGGCTGGTGCGTGTTTTGCACTGGGATGGAGTCTCAATATTATGTATAGCTCAAAAAGTGATGAACTTTTCACTCACTCTGGTACAATATAGCATTGCAGATAATATATCACAGACAAAAGATGAAATAAATAATGCTGCTCTGGCATGTAGTTCTAGCTAATTGTTATATTAGCCATGTACTGTGTTACGTGGATTAAATGTCCTGTACTTTAGATGATATAATTATATAAAGAATCATCATGTATTTTCTGTTTCTCACATTATACTGTCTTAGTTAATGATGGAGGTATGTATCCACTTAACATATATGGCAACACGGGCATCATTAAGTAAAAATAAAAAGACAAAAAAAAATGCTTACCCCATTCCGGTTTAGCAGAAGTTGCACTTTTTAATATTGCAGATCGTGGCTCACTAACATGGTGCCGAATCCCCTACGTATGATACACTATTCTTTAATATATTAAAGAATAGTATATGTACAATATACTATTTTAAATATATATTTAATATATAAGGGTTGCCCAAATGAAACTGAGACTGTCGGGGTTTTTTTTCCGTAAGGGTTTATAGGCTGGAATATGTGAACATACAGGAAGTAAGAGTGATACATGGGCTACACACCTGCTATACATAGTTGCCTTGTCAGTTCAAGCAAGTGTCCCAGCGCAGCACGAGATTGTGGATACCCTGAGCGAAGAACGTCCGTGGTTGGCTGTGGAACCAGTCTTCAATGGCGTCCCGGACCTCAGCATCATTAGTGAACTGGTGGCCCTTGAGAACTTTTTTCAGTGGCCTGAAGATGTGGTAGTCGCAGAGCGACAGATCAGGGCTATAGGGGGGATGTTTGAGGACCTCCTAGCAGAAGCTCCGTAGCAAATCTTGGCACACTGTTGCCACATATGGGCGGGCATCGTCATGCAGCAGTATAACTTTATTTGACAAAATACCAGGTCGCTTACGCTTGATGGCTGTTTAGAGGTTGTGTAACGTATTGCAGTATGTGGTTGCTTTGACCGTACAGCCTGCATCTAGCCAATCCAACAGCAATAGGCCTTCTCATTGAAGAAAACTGTGAGCATCACTTTTCCAGCTTTTAAGGAGGACTGAGCTTTTTTTGGGTGTGGAGAGTTGGGATGCCGCCGTTCCATACTCATCCGTTTTGTGGCCGGATTGAAGTAGTGGCACCAAGTTTCATCTGCGACCACAATCTTGGAAAGAAACTGCCCCCCCCCTACCTCCCCCACCTGGTAACAATGCAGATGCTCCAGGCAAGCGACCATTCGCTGAGTCTTCTGCTCCTCCTGGAAATGCTTGGGGACCCATTGTACGCAAACCTTGCTGTATCCCAATTGGCGATGGAGAATGGTGTTAACAGTTCCTTTACTCACAGACAATGTTGCAGCAAGCCCGCGGGTGGTGATTTAGCGATTCTCCTTCACAAGATTGTCCATAGCAGCAATCGATTCCATGGTGATGGCCACATGTGCTTGCCCAGGTCTCAGCATGTCTTCCGTGCTCACACGTCCTTTACGAAATTCACTACACCAGCGGAACACCGTACGCCGTGACTGACACTCATTCCCATACATATCCTTCATACGACAATAAATTTCGGCTCCATTAACATCTCCTGCCATCAAAAATTGCATAACTGCCCGCTGGGCCTGTTTGGACGAATCCATGTCATGACCCTACATAGTCAACTTGCCTCCACACATGCAAACAGCACACTGACACGTGCTGCCAATAACAACGTGCTTCCTGACATGACACGCCATCTACCGGCATGGCTCTGTGTAATTATACAAGGATGCTATTACACAAGTCTCACTTTCATTTGGGCGACCCTTATATTAAAGAATAGTGTATCTATGTTGTGTATTTGGCACCACGTTAGTGAGCCACAATCTGCAATATTAGAAAGTGCAACTTTTACTTAACAAGGTAAGCATTTTCTTCTCTTTTCTCTCTCTTTTTTTTTATTTTAACTTCCTTAAGGATGCCCCCATGTTACCATACAATATGCTAAGTAGCTATATGCCTCCATCGTTAACTAAAACTATTAGTATAATGTGAGAAACAGAAAATACATGATGATTTTTTATATAATTATATCATCTAAAGTATAATGCTGCTCTGGCATCTGAGTAGTTTGAGAAGCTGGTTTCTGAACATTCTCTTGAGATGGACCTGGGTTTGAGTCTGCATGAGCATGGGTGGTGTGTTTGTTTGATGGCACTGGTTCTTCCCCTTTCCTGGAGCCAATGATTTTAAATTAGGAATGGCAGACTGCTCATAGCCCTTAGAGTTGCCCATGGTGGTCATTAAAATCTGAACCTAAAAAAAAAATCAATAACAAAAGTAACTGTGATGCAAAGAGTGCCGGAGTGAGCAGAATGAAAACAACTGTGAAGCCATTGAGCTTATACCTAACACAATAATGCACATAAAAATTATAATCTAACTTTTGTGTGTGTGCACAAAACAAATGTCTTGAAGAAAAACGACATAGCTTAATGCCTTGCCATCGAAATATTTTTATACATTTAAATTAAATTGGAAAACACTTACCCTCTACACTTACACCATCACATATCACTTGAATTTCATCAGTATCAACATTGTATGTAAAAAAATCACTTAAATATTCTTTAGCTCTTTGCCCAGCAAAAATGTACAGCAAGCGTAATTTCTGAAATAAAATAAGAATTGTTTATGATGTATTTAATGCACTATGCAAAACAATGAACAACAACATTGGAAATTATCAACTTTTTTCCAAATATATGGAAATTCTCAAGCAGTTGAAATCTACATCACGAAGCTCCCCATAAAACCAAAATTTACACCATTCTAAAGATGGACAAAGTGAATATTGTACTGAAATCTTGTGAAAATAAGCTCTTCTAAATTCTGTTCCACTTCTTCTTTATGGTACAAAACTAAAATTGCCATTGGAATACTTAATGTTATTTGCATTTCATTTTATGTATTTCAGCACCACTAGATAAATCATAGCAAGTTTTGCATGACATGGTTAGAGCACTTTAAAAAGGTCAGATAAAATTAAGGTTTCCTTTCTCATCAGAGTTTTAAAGTATTCTGACATGGATACATTTTTATTTATCTTTATCTGCATACTGATAGTTTCTACATGCAGCTGAAGACGGTTTGCTGCGTACATCAATTACCTCAACTAATATAAAATGCACATTCTGATTTAATTTTTAATTCAAAATCATTTTACATTACAAAATATAGTAATTACAAACCACAAAGCAATGGACTCCCATTGCTTGGTATGAGTAATGCGTATGTGTGAGAAACTGTATAGGTGTAAGTTACATCACATGAAATGAATAGTGACAATTGGTGACCAAAATGTGCAAAACGCTGGCCCTCTGCCCAATTAAGGCTGCTGTTTGGAACTTCCTTCCAAAATTCAAGAAGTGACAGAAATCAAGAGATGATTGCTATGTGAAATGTCAATGATTGGAAAACTGCTCAAACGCACAAACACATTAATTTTTTGGTATGTGAATCATGAAAAGGAAAATACTGTCCTACATGCTCAGAGGAACTGACAAAGACCAAAACAGAGTTTTGGGCAAATAAGCCTCGAATTTTTTGAATTGAAATCTACAACAAATCATCAAATATTGATCAATTATTTATATAGTATATGCTCCTACATGCTCAGAGGAACTAACAAAGACCAAAACAGAGTTTTGGGCAAATAAGCCTAGAATTTTTTGAACTGAAATCTACTTTCAATTACTAATCTAAAGCAAATATTATGGGAATTTTACTAGGAATTTTTTTCATTAATAGCAAATTTTTGGAGAAAACTCTTCTCCTTCTTCAGGCTGTCTTGTTGTTGTCACTTTTTCCTGTCACTATCACGGTTACGGTTTACCTTGACGGTTACGGTTAACCTTGACGGTTTAGGTTATTTTTCAACAAATCTTGCCAGATGTTAGGCAGGGAAAATCCTTTGCAGTCATTGATGATGGAATTTTGATTTTTCTCAATCTCTATTCCTTCTTTCAGCTTTCTTTTTTGAAAATTGCTTTGGAAACTAATGACTTTAAGGGAATTCCAATCCATGCTGTGCCCAGTTTCTATAACATGCCTATCTAATCCAGTCTTGTTGGAGCAATTTTTTATAGCTGCTTTATGCTCAGCTATACGAGTTTCTAGTCTGCGACCTGTTTCACCTATGTAAGATAGTCCACAACTACAATTTACTTCATAGACTACTCCTTGCATTTTTAAAATATTTTCTTCTCTTTGAACTATTTTAGGGAAAAATTTTTTAACTTTGTTCTCTAAACTTGGAGCTAGCCTAATATTGTACTTCTTACTAATTCTCTTTAAAGACTCAAATAAACCTTTGTGATAAGAAATTTTTCTAGTGAATTTTACTTGTTGCTTTTGTGGGTTCTTCATACCATTAAAATTCAGAAGCTTCTCAATTTCTTCTTTGGGATAGTTATTCTCAGCAAGTATGGCCTTAAGCTCTTCTTTATGGGCTTCTTTTTTATCTGTAGTAGAAACTATTTTATTAATTTTTTCTAAAAACTGACTTGCTACATTTTTCTTAATAGAAACTGGATGATAGGAATTGAAATCCAGTAGTCTTTTAGTATTCATTGGTTTTTTATACCAACTAGTGAGGAATTTTTCATCTTCATAATAGATAGTAATATCTAAGAAGTTTATTCTTCTTTCTTTTTGAAGTTCAATAGTGAACTTAAGGGAATCATCTAATTCATTGAATGAGTCTAGAATTCTTTCTGGAACAATTTCTGTGCTATCTATTATAAATAAGATGTCATCCATGTATCTGCTATATAAGCAGAAGTATGTGGGTTGTACTAGTAGTATCTTTTCTTCTAGTTTTCCCACATAATAGTTAGCTAAGAGTGGGGAGAGTGGGGAGCCCATAGCTAGCCCCGATTTTTGAATGAAAAAAGTTTTCCCAAATTTGAAAGTAGTTGTTCTGCAAAGAGAAAGTAAGCATTTCAAAAATTCCAACTAATATGTTTTTTTCTTTTTTGTGAAAAACTATTAGGTCTGCCAAGTCTTCCGCTATAAAGTCTATAAGTTGATCTATATTAATGTGAGTATACATAGACACTATGTCTAAACTACCCATAATAGGAGAATCTAATTTAGGAAGAAGTTCTAGTTTTTCTTTTAGCTGCATTGAGTTTTTAATCATGTTAGGTGGCTCTTTTAAAAGATTCTGAAGGTGTGACTTTAAAAAATAGTTTAGATTTGAAAGAAATCTACAACAAATCATCAAATATTGATCAATTATTTATATAGTATATGCTGTTTTGATGAAAATTTTAAATACAGCAGATTGTATTCAGAGGTGTAACTAGGCAGTTCTGCACCCGAGACAAACCACAGAATACGACGCCCCCCACCCCGCCCCATCTCTCTCTCTCTCTTTTTGTTTTGGGGTTTAACGACTACCATGAGCAACTCTAAGGGCTACAAGCAGTTGCCCGTACCTAATTTAGCACCCCTGGTTCCAGGGAAGGGAGAGAGAGCTAGTGTCATAAGAAAAGTACACCACCTATGTCTTATCGGGATTCAATCCAGGGCCCACTCGGATGAACAAAACAACACAAAATTAACAACATACCCCAATGTCATCTCCATGCAAAAAGCACAATCAAACTGTGGCAGCCCAGTGGCCAAGTGTTACATGGTGCTAGCTTCTAACCATGCGCCCAAGGTGGGTCTGGGTTCAAATCACGGGTGAGATATGGATAGTGTACTTGTCCTATGGCACTGGCTCTCTCTCTCTCTTCACTAGAGCCAGTGTTTCCAAATTAGGGAAGGGAGATTGCTTACAGTCCATTGAGTTTATCATGGTATTCACAATACCCCCAAACAAAACAATCAAACTGTGACTGTTATTGCAGCTTTTCCTAACTGCTTTGAAGTTCGGACCTTTCGTACCACATTAAAAGGACCACGTGCAGTTGGTAATCTTGGCTCACAGCTGCTGTAATGATTAAATAGCCCTCAGAGAATTTTCAGCAACGTGAATGACATCTTTATCTTGCAACGTACGTAAAACTACACCTTTATTTCTGATGAACATTTTGATGAAGGAATGCGAATTTTAAGCTGTCAAGGCAACTGAAATGGGCGAAGCATAGATGCAAATTCTGTGAATGAATAACTGACAAAATGTGGTGCAAAAACTCTCTACCAGAAGCTGGTGAAAAGGTTTCAATTCCAAATTTAATCAGATTATTGTAAGCAGTGAGGTTTGCAGCTGCTTACCTGGGCCAAAGTGTTCTAGTGTATATATATAGATGAGAGAGAGAGAGAGAGAGAGAGAGAGAGAGAGAGAGAGAGAGAGAGAGAGAGAGAGAGAGAGAGAGAGAGAGAGAGAGAGAGAGAGAGTGTGTGTGTGTGTGTGTGTGTGTGTGTGTGTGTGTGTGTGTGTGTGTCTACTGGGTGGGTTGGTGTGAAGAAACTTCATGACTAGATGTTTGTCACATTCTGTAGAGACACTGACTACTGCAATGAAACAAAAATGACTTGTTCTTCAGTTATACTATACATGCTGTAAAAACCATTTTAGCATAGGCTGTTCCCCATAATTTTGTAAATAATAAGTGCACAGATACGACAGAGGGGGTTTAACTTGGGTGTTCAGTAATGACTGCTTTAACATCACTACTTTGTGCAAGCTTGGAATTTTTCTGCTACAATAATCAAGTGTCCAAAAAGATTAAATTAAACTCTCTGTACCATTTCTATGAAAACAAACAAAATTGCAAGTAGGTCTCAAAATACCTGCAGCAAAAAATCTGTTGGTCTTCAAACTAATGCTTACAGTGCCATTATTCTATCTTACCAGAGTGTATAAAAATCATGGCTTTTTTTTAAAAAAAAAGAAGAAATCCGATTTTTTTAATTTAAATCGGATTTTTAAAATTTAAATCAGATTTTTTATTTAAATTGATTTTTAGGCTTAATCCTATCCATTAGCAACAAAATATAGCATTAAAACACAAGCAATAAATTGCAAAAATTTAATTAACTGGAAAATAATAACAACAAAAATAATTTAAAATTATTCATGTATTTTTCCAGTTGCAGTAACATTTCTACTGCAAACATGAGACAGTGTAGGTATAGGTAATCAGTAAATTTTTAAGCACTTTTTTCAATTAAAGATCTAAATAAAAACACAAGTTTAGCAGCCTTTTCTACCCCCAGCTGATTCCAGAGTTTACTGTGCATGAGTTCAAAAGTAGAGAACATTCTCTCTACTCCAGCAGATGTAGCTTTGTATGAGTGAAGTGCTTCAATAGCTTCAAGTCCTTTAGCAAAGCTAATGACCTCCACCAGTCCAGTGTGTGCCCTGCATCCTTTCTTCCTAAGCTCAATCTTTTCAGTAAAATAGCACCAAATTGGATCTTTCTTTCTCCCAGTAGACATATTTGTAAAGTATCTGAGAACATACAAGGCACTGGCTATTATTAAGTAGAAAATACAAATAGTGTACTCTGTATAAAGCTGAGTACAGAGGAACAAGGCAAACAATGAACAGCAACAGACCCTTGTACTAGTCTAGAAGAACAACAACCTTGTGATCTGACAGATCAATGAGTAGAAGATAAAAGCCTGTACCCAAACTAAAGAGACTGTTCCTTCTTCTAACCCTACAACTTGCATTGCAGTTACCCCTTTTGCCCTGAAGCTGAAGATACCATCCCTAATCCCTATTCAAAGAGCCATGCATGGCTAATCCCAACTTCTAGGCTCTAGAATAAGATACACATGCCCTCTGTGCCCTGTCAACATGTAGCATGTTTTGAGTTTCGTTTACCAACATGAAAGTTCTTCCACGAGGATTTAAAACTTATTTTTTCACTTCAGCCACTTTGACTGATCATGTTAAAACTAATGCTTAAATCCAGTTTTGTTCTAAGTTTTAAATGGTGATATAAAAAAGTAAAAGAAAAATAATTTGATTAAATCATAAAATAAAAGAAGTATTTGACTAATCAGTATTTAAAAAAAAATCATTTGATTTAAATCAAGTGATTTAAATCGTTCACACCCAGTATCTTACTGTTTGGATTATTTCCACTGATCCACATTCTGCTTTTTCTAGAACCTCTGCCACATCATGCTGAACTTCAATGTATTAATCATTTATACTTAGTACAATAAAGCCATGAGTTTACAGAAATGAAAGGAAAACATGTCACTATACTGCTTGTTTTCATGATGCTTAAGTGTGTATGGTTGATAATGTAATGGTTTTATGCAGTGACAGGTATGATTAAGAACAGAAGAACTCTATGAAATATAGTGAACATGAAGGATTCGGCTTTGTGACATCACTGAAAATGGCTCTTTACTACCATGGTAATATAGACTATCTTACTGCCAGTATTTACACACATATCCCTAAGCTGTACTCTGAGATTCAGAAGTTATGTCCTCAAACCCAGATTATCCATCAAATCAAAGTTACTGAGGTTTTAGGTTTTACTTATGGTTGATATATCAAACGTATGCATTTACAGTGATCTTGGCACACAACTCAAGCTTCACTGACATCCATCACACCAGATCTTATGTAGTTCGCACTTGTTAGCTGGGATGCAACATTCTTGCACAGAGAATCAAAAATTAATCTCAGGAAAGTCCATTTTTTTCTTAACCGATAGAAACAGTTTCAATCAAATGACGATGAAAGGTAGGTAGAAACTATTTTCATTCTACAACTTCAAAAGAAGTTACTATCAATAAAGAGGTGCAGAAAATCAACTATACCCAAATCTGACACTCAATTTAAATGCAAAGCAATTCTCTGGGATTCACGTCAAAGCTTTAAAGTAAGCCAGAGGAAGCAGGAACATTGTTTCTTCAGATCTTGTGTTCACTTGCCTCAGTAATACAATCTGGAAAATCATCATGCTGAATAGAGCAGGAGGTAGTTCTGAGAACTTCCAAAGGCAGTAAGAAATCATGAATTTAAGACTTTTATTTCTACAACTAGAAGAGTGGTTTGTAACATGAAAAGCAAGTCTAAACACCACCTTCTCCATGTTTTATTGCAGGTACCCTGCACACAGGCAGATAAGGATTCACCAGTGAATCTTCACACCCAAATTTGGTCACTCAACCTGTTGCAACCTGAACAATCTGACCTCTCTCCTTCTGACATGTCTGGTCCTGTTACCTGTTATTAGGAGAGAGAGAGTTGTGCTATTTTCCCTAACTATAACACATTATGAAAAATACATATATTTTTTACAAGAAATTAATAAACTGGATGAAAGAAAGAAGACCAATCACTTACCTCGTGGAAAAGCATAGAATGACCAATGCGAGATTTGATTCCTTGTACTCCTGAGTCAGGGCTAGGTGAATCATCACGCAGTTTGTGCCAAGTATTAGTTGGAACATGGTATGCAAACAGGCCACTAAAACATGGTTCTGAACATAACTGGCTGTCTCTTGGTGGCGTCAAACTGTGGGGAGACAGTGAAAAAATAAACCTAATAAGAAAGAAAGGTATGCAGTACTTGTATTAATGAAAGAGTTCTGGTGAAAGTAAAAACAGTGACCAACCTGTTATGACCCCAAGAAAAAAATATGGTAAAAATATTTTGTGGATTATGAACTGTATGCATATAGTATTAGGGATGCAAGATTATGTGGTGTGCAATATATAGCCTTTCCTAATCAAATGTCAACCCTGTCTTCTGATGCAAAATGATTGTGGAAAACATAGTCATTTTATCTGATAGCCAAGATGCAATTACCTCAGTTAACTACATTGGGAATACAGTTATAACATTGCAAAAACTCAATGAAGCAGTATTTCCAAATGCTGCCAATGAATTCCATAATTATAACTGACTGTGCCAAATGGCATGTGGGACCAAGATGTGATGCATTCAGTATTATTAACAAAGTGTTTCTTTCTTAATGATTGCACTGTGCATCAGTACAAGTTAGCTGACACTGCACCAGGTGTTTTACGTGTCACTAGGACTGTCAACACTGAAGTTAATCAAATTCATTAACAATGTATCAAAAGTTTGTTTGTTTCTTAAATGGAATATGGGATTACATCATACAATACAAATTTAACTGTATTGTATGAATGCTGGTTGCTTTGACTAATGAATCCTGTGATGGTTATATTTAAATTAATTGGAAACTTGAGACTTGGTCGTTTTGGGTGGTGTAGTGGTTAGCATAAGCGGGTTCGATTCCCACTCCAGGACGACGGAATTTTCAAGTTTTCTGATATTATCTGACTTACCATCCTTGTCATATTTACACCAAAAAACGGATTGTCATCTAAATTTGTTTGTTTGTTTGTTTATTTACTTCTATTTAAAACTGTGTTTAATTGCCAATGTTCATTCAAAAGCTATAACATGCTTAAATCAGGGTAATCATCTATAGGCACCCTGCATTTATTTCATGCATTCCAATCATTTGACGTGACATGTTTCAATTCAAATAGATTTAATTTCCAGTCTGTCTCAGCTTTGTAATGAATAACAACAAAGTACAAGGTCAACCTGTTGTAGCTTGTTGATGTTCACTGCAAAAGGTACAAGGACAAAGTATTGTACTTTGTTGATATTCATTAAAAATGGTACAAAGATGAAGGTACAGAGATCAACAAGGTACAAGGACTTAGCCTGAGCCAGTAGCACACAATGTTGATGGCTACAGACTAGAGATCATACACAGACTAGAGATCATTGCCAACGGTGCTCTACAGCTGGCAATGGCA
The DNA here is from genome assembly GCA_039090855.1 of Macrothele yani. Lineage (NCBI taxonomy): Eukaryota > Metazoa > Arthropoda > Arachnida > Araneae > Macrothelidae > Macrothele > Macrothele yani. The sequence goes on from CM077007.1 coordinate 110,548,146, forward strand.
CCCATCTCTTCCACTTGGTTCCAAATGGCAAATTGTACAACACTTTACAAAATTAAAAATATGTAACTGTGTTAATCATCACCCTGAAGGAAAAACAGTATTGCACACTAATGAGCATTAACATGAAAATCATATTGATCACATAATTCAACTCCTTAAAATTTATTTTCATTTCAAAAAGATGACTGTTGCTTAAACTATTTAACTTTGAAAACCATTATTGTTTCTGCAATTAAATAACTTTTCAAGAATGCTGTAATCCCAAGCAGTGTCAAGTCATTTTGGTACAAATCAATTATTTAGATTCAAGCAACTATGTTATCTCCAAGTTCTGTTTCTCAGATCAGCAAAATAATGCTTGCTCGTATTCTAGCTGGTGAGCCTCCTTCATTCACTACACTGCTTCTGTAATCTTCACTCTTCATTCAAACAACATTTTTGTCATAAATAAAATGCTCCTACATGTTTCATTGTTGGATCATATACATATAAGTGGGTTTAGAAATGAACTTACAGAAGACAAAACTGATGTAAAATGCTAGAAGTAACGGATGCCCACATTTACCTCGCAAAGCAGATATCAAGTGAGGGCCACATATAAAATTAAATACGTAGGCATATAACACACATAATGATCTATCCCTGACCATCCTTCTTATGCAAGCTCAAACATATTTTCAAAAAGTTTGTAGATCATTTAGCCATCATTCTCAACCCTTCTATCATCAAATTTATATTAGATGATAAGGATTAAATAAACTCCCTCAATCTTCATGCAGTTTACTTCATCCCAATCTCAACATCTTCCAATGATACTTACCATACTAGAAACACTTACCACAGCATTGACAGCTATTTGCTGGAGCACAAAAACGATGTCCATAAGGGAAACTGAAACTTCACTGGCCACTCTAACTTTGGAGAACACATCTACTGAACCTTTTTGGACTGGCACTAAATGAATTGCCTAGTTTGTTAATTGTTTTTTGTTAAGTTAATGGAGAAGTTTGGAAATTTTTCTCAGGCCCACAAACTGTAATTCTGATTCTCCTTTTATTACTCCATTATTATGGACATCAATTTTAAAAGAGAAATAATGAATACAATTTTACAGATTGGGCAACCATTTACCATTGTCCATCCATTTCCAGGTTAAAAAGATGGAAGTTATCAGTTGAAAACTTTTTTACTTTAATTTTTTTTACATATATTGTTTATATCAAGCACCACACCAGAAGCAAATGTATGCATGAGTTTTCAATTACATGATACCCAGAATTTTTTTATTATGTAATATGTCATTCAAAAACTGTGCTTATATCTTGTGCAGCACCACAGGGTAGATATAATAGGCAGTAATGTTTGAAAATGAGTCATCAGTCTGAATTCAAACTCATGTGTTTAACTTAAGAGAGTCCAAACAAATAAGCAGAAAATGTTTAAAATTATTTTCAATATATAACTTCTTAACTACATAATATATATATATATATATATATATATATATATAGCTGCAGGTTTCAAACAAAATCAGTATAGCAATACAGATAAGTTATGCAAGTGGGATAATGGTACAGTAAAGCGACTACGCCCGATCGAATGCAACCGATAGCAGCGCTCCTAGTGGCGAAATGCGGAAGTTAGCCATTGCAAATCAAAAACGAAAAGCGATAGAGCAAAATTTCCAATTACAAAGTTATAGAGCATCAATTAATTAGTACACAATGACATTTGTTAGGCCCAAACAGTTCGAGTGGCGAACCAATCTCCCAGAGGTCTCTCAATAGCTACACGGTCCATCGTGTATGACCTCCCCAGTTTGCACCACTCGTCGGTGTGTCCAAATCTGTGGTCCCTAGACCGGGATTAATACCGTAGTGTTACCCATCAGGGAATGCATTGAGAGAGTTCACTGAACCCTGCAAAGTCCGCAGTTGGATGGGGCAGGATGATTACTCATCATACTATTACATGGATAAGATAAATTGTCGCCTGAATACCCTAAAATATCCGAAATCCATGCGCGACCTTTTGGGTGAACATTTGAAGGGAACAGGCATAGCTATGAGCAAATACACACAATTTTTTGCATAAATGCATACTTATGTCAATACAGTTTGAGGACGTCAGACAAAACAAAAACAAAAAAGGCAAACTGGCGCACAGTGATAAAAAGTTAATGTTGAGTATGTTCGAAGAGTTCGCCATTGCCTACGATACACATTTGTATTCGTGAAAGTAACTCTGCATGCGCATTCCTCAGCATGGAAGGTGTCATGCTATTGCAAGCATCTGTAACATGACGATGTAGATCCAGCAGACTTGTAGGCGCTGTTGCATACAACTGATTTTTTACGTAACCCCAGAAATCCAAGCTCGATATTCTCACACAGCGTTCGTAGACCTAAACTTCTGATCAGGGTACATCCTGCTACTGGTTTTTATATCGTAGGTATGGTACAACGTCACAATCTGCGTTTGCGTACGGCTACATTTGCGAAATGTGAATATGCAGATTCGAATCGCCGCGCATCGATTTCAGACATTGTAGGGTATTCAGGCGACAATTTATCTTATCCGTGTGAAACAAATGTCGTTCTGTACTAATTAATTGATGATCTACAACTTTGTAATTGGAAATTTTGCTTTATCTCTTTTCGTTTTCGATTTTCAATGGCTAACTTCCGCATTTCCCCACCAGGGGCGCTGCTATTGATTGCATTCGATCGGGCGTAGTCGCTTTACTATACCGTTATCTCACTTGTATAACTGTACCTATCTCCGTTCGCAAGTTATTCCAGGCTAAAGGGACCTTCCTATGCACCCTGTACATATACTGTATATATAGAGTATATACTAGTATGAAACAGTATTAATATCAATATCCTACTCTGAAAAGTGTAGTACAACTGAATAGCACAGCATATATTATTTTTAACTACTTTTACCTTGTAATAATTCGTCCACCAAAAACATAAATAGTATTCTTCTCAATATCCATGCAGATCTGGTGATCGAACACAATGCTGGGTCCACCCATGGCAGCTGTGTCGTCTGTTATTAGCGTCCACTGGTTCGAGTCTATGTCATATACATAGAAGTCACTCTAAAATTCGTGTATTAAAAGAGAGAAGGAATTTCAAAACTATAATTCTTTTTACAATTTACAGACTAAACTTGAACATAAAATCACAGATGCAAACATACTGTATTTTCGCAAGTCTTAGGAAAAAGAGAGAAAAAGGAAGAAATTAGATTCTAGTGGTTATTTATGCATTAATAATCTCTCTTTCACAATGTTTTTGTGACACTGGATAACCAAAAAGTTCGTGCCGTTTTGCATATGCAAACAGAAAGTGATGTATGTGCAGAATGAAGGATGGGGGGAGGCACCACTATTTTGCAATGCTAGAAGGTGGTCATTAATAGGGTAGGTGGCATGTGCCTGCTGCAACTGAAATGTTTCAATGGAAACAGGGTGCAAAATGGAGCTTTTGCAACAATAATAAGGGGACATGCTTTACATGTATAAATCAAACAAAAATGTGGCACAGGCAATTAAATGGATATGCACTGCATTTGGGGTTGGTGTAGTAAGTTGGTGAATCACCAGAAAGTAGTTCTGAAAACTACATTATGGTGATGAATTACTGGATGACTACAAGCACTTGATATGTTACCAGCTGGGCACCATCATTGAGGAAAACACCAAACAAATGTGTCAGTTTTCAGTGTAAATGCTGAACCCATTCATTTTTGTTTACATGCCACAAGAAAGACATACTGTACAGACTAAGTTCCTGGGTCCTACATCACCTATCACATGACAAAAGCAGCTGCAGTTAGCAGTATGCATGTTGTTGCTCTCACATCAGCAAAAGGAGCCCTTTCTCAACTGTGTGTTCATCTGAGATGAAAAGTGGGTTCAATATCCTACTCTAAAAAGTGCCCAACACTGGCTCTGATAAAGTGAAATCATACCACATACTAGTAAGCCAACTCTGCACCTGTGTAAGGTTTTACTGTGTGTGGTAGAATGACAAGGCAATCATGCATCATGAACTTTTCCCACATGAAAAATACATCACAGTGGGCCTGTACTCTTGCCAGTTGCAACAGGTTCATGATTCACAAATTCACGAGGATTTTAAATTGGTTAATCAGAAAGGTGTGCTATTCCAGCAGGACAACACCAGATCCCAAGTACTAAGCAGGACAACATCAGACCCCAAATAGCAAGAAGGACTGTGGGAAATGTTGTATCACCCAGCATATATATCCCCAGATATATCTCTCTCTATCAATAAAATTCGTGCTGCAAATATTAGTATTAACGATTTCCGTCTAGTTGCACGATAAAATAAGTTAAAACTACGTTGAAAGTTAAAACTTTATTAAAAGAATTGACACACATTAGGCCTTTCAGCATTACTATACGCCCATCTGAAGATGGGCATATAGTAATGCCTGAAAGGCCTGCCTTAAATCGGGGCATGAAATTTACCTTTTGCCTGCCTAAGCCTAATTTATTCTCATTTGCAACACAAACTGAAAACATTGTGAGAGGATTGCCTATGGAGGAACAAGATACAGACCTACAGGAGACTGAGTTTTGGGTCCCAACCCAGGAATAAGTCAGTCAGTCAGCAATGCAGGAGGAATACAACCAATTAAGAGCATTACATGACAATCCGGAGATAAGTATTATTGCTGCAGATAAATCACCCCAGGTTGTTAAGCTTAACAAATCTGACTATGATCAAAAAATGAAACAAGCCATAACCCAAATTCCTACAAAAATTTTGTCTTATGATCCAACTAATATAACTATTACTGAAATCAGTAAACTTAAAAATCATTCTTCATTAATCACTATCTGTTACCCAGGATTTAAAACCTACTTTTGGGGCCCATGTGCCAGAACTTTTCGGTAAACTCAAGACCCATAAAGAAGCCTTGCCCATTCGACCCCTAGTCGCAGGATATACTAGCCCCACCCGACCGCTAGAGGAGACACTGAGAAGATATCTTAGTCCTTTCCTGGGTAACTCACAATACTCAGTTCATAGTTCCATTCAGGCATTGGATTTAATCAAAGCATTTACTATACCCCCCCCCCCACGCATTTCTGTTTTGAGTCTCTTGATGTGGTGTCTTAGTTTCCTAGCATTCCTGTGGAGGAGGTTCATTCACTTATTGAAAGAAAACTTTTAGAATTGGAACAAGCCACCCCTCCAGAAATTTCTTCAATTATTGCAGCCCTTAGGCTTATTCATAAACGAACTTACTTCCGGTTGCAGGGACAAATTTATCAACAACTTCAGGGAGCACCTATTGGGTATCCACTCGCCCCCATACTAGCAGAATTTCTTCTCCAGTACATTGGGGACAAGGTTTCAGCAGAACACCCAAAGGTTCCACTCCTTTATATACACCCAAAGGTTCCACTCCTCTATATACACCCAAAGGATCCACTCCTCTATATGAGGTATGTTGATGATGTACTCCTCTTCTGGCCACACACCTTTATAGAACTTGAAGCATTTACTGTCCATTTATCTTCTATTTTTTCCTTCTATTTCTTTTACTATAGAACTAGAAACTAATTTTTCTCTTCCATTTCTGGATTTCAAACTTTGCAGGAACCCTCTGTCTAATACTATTTCATATTCTGTATTTTGAAAACCCTCCACCTCCCCTATCTTAATCCCTTTTGATTCTTATCACCCTCAGAACTACAAACTGGCAGGAATTTCTTTTTTAGTTAAACAAGCTCAAACCCATAGCTCTTCTCAACAGGCAAGGACTCAAGAACTTTCCTTCATTAAAAATCTGGCAAAGAACTTTGGATATCCTGATTATGTAGTCATGAAAATAATTAAGAAAAGCATGAGAACATATGAAACCACCCTAAGTTCCGAGACTTCTACCATAAGATACATTGGTTCAGTAAACTTTCATCCATCACTAACCCCAATCCTTAGGTATATTTGTAGAAGACTGCAATTGGGAATTGGGATCCGAACCAGGAATATTTTTTTCTCTTGTACGTTCAGATCGTGACAAAGTCAATATGGACAAACAACATGGTGTTTATAAGATACCTCTACGAACCTTGGACCCGTCATTGCCTCCTTCCTGTTACATAGGCTCCACCCGGAGGAACCTTGGGTTATGTTTGAAAGAACATAAAAATGATTTGAAACAAGGGAACTTGTCTACGGCTCTAGTAAGAACTGTAAGCATGGGTAACTACGTTTGGAGAAGAAATTCTGCTAGTACGGAGGCGAATGGAGACCCAATGGGACGAAGCAATTATTATTTCTTCAGCCTCTACTCAAACCAGTTTGTTATTCTTGGAGAGCCTGCACATTTACCATTTGGGCGACTCCTGTTGTAATGACAGCTCCCCTCATCAAATTCCAGGCCCCTGGCAACATCTCTTCCACCTAGTCACTTAATTGGGAACTGGAGACTTTTTAACCATGGCCATTATGTCAAGACTGATATGTAAATTTTTTTTAATTTTGGCCTCTTACCTGTTACCTATATATACTTGGATGGACAGTCTAATTTTACCATCTGAAGACGGGCGTATAGTAATGCCCGAAAGACCTAATGTGTGTCAATGCTTTTAATAAAGTTTTAACATTTAACGTAGTTTTTGCAACTAGACGGAAGTCATTAATACTAATGTCTCTCTCTCTCTCTCTCTCTCTCTCTCTCTCTCTCTCTCTCTCTCTCTCTCAAATTACCACTTTTCCTGTGCATTACACAACCACCACAAAGGACAGGAGTGCCAAAATGAACAACAAATCCTAAGTGTATTGGATTCCTTTTTGCTTCAAAGAACACAGAGTTTCACCAAGGCATCCACACACTAGTTTCTCAATGGGAAAAGGTTGTGGCCACATATGGGAACTATTTTGTGGACTAAAAGAATGTTTTTTTTTTTTTTTTGTTATATGTGCTCTGTTATCTACGAGTATTCTATAGTGGCATGAACTTGTTTGGTTACCCAACATTAAGTCCAAAGTTCCAATATAAAGTTAAAAGCATTACTTTATATGAAAAGTTAGGATGATTAAATTAGGATCACTCATGAATTTCTCTTAACATAACTCTCAAATCAGAGTTTCAGATAATGGAAGCATCCATAAAACTTACTTTGTGAAATATGATAAAACATGTCTTCTCATATGGGATTTTGTTGAAGCATACAAACAGATTTTCATTTTTCTTGAACATAAAGCCACATAAAAAAAATAATAAATGCATTGTGAATGCACTGGATTTTCCAGTGCAAAAAAATCACATCATGACCATAAATATATGAGCCAGAACATTTCGTAAGAAGAGGTAATCAAATACCACATCTCAGATGAGCAGTGAATGAGATGAGCATGGAGACACTACATGGTATAGAATCTCCTAGCACAACCTTTTGCTTGTTATGTAACTATCAACAATTTCTTACAGTCAAAATCATGTCACTAAGCAATTCTCCAAAATTCAGAGGTTAGCTCTTCAAAGAAAGCACATCTGCCAAATTCAAGTTTAAGAACAGATTATAACTACCATATAATACAATTTTCAAGACTCAAAGAAAGGTACTTGCAGTATCTTTCTTTGCATCTTGAAAATCATAAAAAGCGCATCAGTGTAGGAGATCAGGTGACAGTTCTAGTTGGCCATTCCACTTAAGGATTCTACAGGGTGGTCGAAAAGTCCCCTAGGGGTTTCGATTGACAACTGTACAAAAACGAACAGATCTACAGCAATGAGGTTGGCGGCATTTGAAAGAGTAAATATTTGAGTTTAATAATCTTACCTTAATACACTTCTACATGGGCGTCTTTGGTGGCACGTAACATATCCAGTCGGTATTCAATTTCTTGCCATGTGTGCTCCAACATGTCAGGATCGATTCTATCAAACATTGCTGTAATGCTCTGCTTGAGTTCCTGAAGGCTGCTTAATTTTTCCCGGTAAACCATGGCCTTGACATAGCTCCAGAGGAAAAAGTCTAAAGGAGTGATATCCGGGGACCAGGGTGGCCAAGGGATGGGACCATCTCTGCCAATCCATCTGTTGGGAAACTCACGGTTCAGGTATTCACGAAAGTCAAGTCCCCAATATGGGGGAGCACCATCTTGTTGCATGAGGAACTGCAAAGTTCTGAAGCATGTCCAGTTAATTATTCACTTGCACTGTGGGCTCGGAGAAGAAGAATGGCCCAATTACACGATTATGCATGAGCTCACACCAAACATTCACCTTTGGACTGTGCGCGACATGCTCCCTGATTGAATGTGGGTTTTCACTACCCCATATACGAACGTTCTGAGTGTTGACTTTTCCATGCACATAAAAGGTTGCCTCATCCGAGAACATTATACGGTGTAGGAAACTTTCATCAACTTCCAGCCGCTCCAACATGTCCCGAGCGAATGCTAAGCGTTGAGGTCCATCGTTCGGTTTAATCTGGTGTAGGAGTTCACTTTGTATGATGTTAGTTTTAAGCATTTGTGAAGCACTCCCATCGATTTGGATTGTGGAACATTCAATTGTAAAGAGGCCCTTCTTGTGGACTTGCTAGGAATGCAAGTGAAAACCTCCTGTATGCTCTGCACAGTTTCTTCACCGACAGAGGGTCTGCCACTTCTTTGCCAGTCCAGGATGCTACCAGTATCCAAGAATTTCTTCTGCCACGCTCTGACACTGAAATCACTCAGTGGATCTTTCCCATATGTCTGACTAATTTTTTTGTACAGTAATCACAGACTTCAACTCAAAAAACCAACGCACACACAATGCTTTCTCCTGAGGCGACGACATTTTCAGTTGTTTTGCAGTCGGTGTCGTTATTTGCAAGCACGTAACACCCTCTGTTGGAAAGAGATGGAGTTAAAAGCTCAAACATTTACTCTTTCAAATGCTATAAACCTCATTGCTGTAGATCTGTTTGTTTTTGTACAGTTGCCAATCGAAACCCCTTGGAGACTTTTCGACCACCCTGTAGAACAAAACCCAGTGAGTTGACATTTTTTGGCCAATGTCACACAGAACAAGCTGGTACCTCACTAGTATTTATATTGTAGCCTTATCACTGGATACACTACGCCATCTCCGTACAGGGTGTTCCAAAATTATCTTTACAACTTCAACCCTCAATAAAACCTAAATGAAATAAGATAACGAAGTTCTGTTTTTTGTATATGTAACAGCAACGCATAAAACTTTACTGATTTTTGTTTACTTTCAGGTACAACCCTGAACTTGTGATGGCTACTACACAGGAAAAGACCCAGTGTGTGACATGGTTCACAGAGACGAAGTCACACACAAGTCCAAAGGAATTTCCGTACCAAATACCGATGTAATCCACCATCCAGACCCACAATACGAGAGTGGCACAAGAAGTTTATGAAGTCTGGTAGTGTACTTCATCAAAAGGGCGCTGGCCGACCAAGCACAAGTGAAGAGGATATGGAACGTGTTTGACAGAGTTTTCTACGAAGTCCAGAGAAGTCCATTCGTTTGGCCTCCAGGCAGTTGGGGTTACCACCTACAACGATACACAGGGTGCTGCACAAGTGCTTGCACCTGACTTCTTACAAAATGCATTTGACACAGGTACTGCACCTCAGGGATAAAACAAAATGTTTTGATTTTGCTGTTAATATACTACGTAGGATTGATAATGAGGAAGGCTTTCTAAAACATGTTTTATTCAGCAATGAGGCAAAGTTTCATGTTGGTGGTGTTATCAACAGGCATAACTTCAGAATTTGATATGGAACGCGATAGCCCTAAGGTTAACGTCTGGTGTGGTTTCCTGCACAACTGCATCCTTGGCCCATTCTTTTTGCCGAAAACACAGTCACATCCAATGTTTATTTGGACATGCTGAGTGAGTTTGTTACTCCCCACCCCCTCAATTGGATGGCCTACAACTGCCTATCATCTTCCAGAAAGACAGTGCGTCCCTGCACTGGGCACTTCGTGTTTGTAAGTTTCCTGATGAAATCTTTCCAGAGCGATGGATTGGACGGGATGGTCCAATTCCTTGGCCTCCATCTTCACCAGATCTTAACCCCTTGACTTTTTTTTGTGGGGCTATGTGAAGGATATTGTGTACCACACGAACGTTCCGGATGTGGATGAGCTAAAGTACAGGATTACAGCTGCCATCACAACAATTCCTGAGGACATGCTCAGGAGAACATGGCAGGACGTCGAATACCATCTTGACGTTATTCGTGCAACCAATGGTGCACACGTGGAGCTCTATAAGCATCCCAACGAACTTTGGAAGGTGCTGTTCAATATGCAATAAACCGATTTTTGTTCTCTTATTCCACTTCTGTTTTATTGAGGGTCAAAGTTGTAAAGATAATTTTGGAACACCCTGTATTACAACACACAACATGTGTCATAGTTAACCACAGCCTAATTTTGCATCACCTTCACAGATTCATAGAGGCCCTTGTTGCTCTGTTGTATGTGTCAAACTACAAAACTGTCTCATTCTCTCCTAGGTAATACTGTATCACCACCTTTTTCCTAGGTCAAGATTTAGGCAAGAATCAGACTCCCTGATGAACAAGGATATCCTCTCCTCTAAATCCAATAAGCCTTACTAAACTGCCTCCCTCTGTTCATAGAATTCCTTCATAAAACCTCTTCCATAGGTGACTAACTCTCTAAGAAGAGTTCAGACAGTTGTGAGGAGACACTAACAGAGAGCCACATCCAAATTTAGCAATTTTCAGATGTTTCATTATGCTTATATGACATACACCAATGAGCCATTACATTAGACCACCTACCTAATAAGCTGTAGGACCCACTTTAGCCCACAAAACAGCAGCCACTCAACAAGGCATCGATTTGATGAGATGGCGATAGGTATCCTGGGGTATCTGGTACCATAACGTCAACAGCAGGTCCTCCAGTTCACATACATTTCGGGGGGGGGGGTATTTAGTGCGAATCCGGTTTTCCAAGTCGAACCACAAATGCTCAATTAGGTTCATGTCAGGTGAATTTGGAAGCCAGAGCATTAAGAGAAAGTCACCAGCATGTTCCTTGATCCACTCCTAGACGATTCTGGTAGTGTGGCATGGCAAATTATATCCTGTTGGTAATGGCCATCACCAGCAGGGAACACAGTAGCCATGAATGGGTGAACTTGGTCCACAACAATGCTCAGATCTCTGACAGCTGTCAGAGATTGTGCTGTTGGGATAATGGGGCCTAAAGTGTCACAAGAAAGCACCGCCCACAGCATAACACCGCCACCGGCCTGTTTCCACCCAACAGTGCATCCAAGTGCCATAGCCTCCTTTGGTAATCAGCGTAACTGCACTTGGCCATCTACCTGATGCACCAGGGATTTTAATTCGTCATATCAGACCACTTTCTTTCAATCATCCATGGTTCAATCTCCATGATCTTAGGCCCATTTCATGCATTGTTGGCGACGATGTACAGTGCGCATGGGGACCCAACTGGGTCTTCGGCTACACAAGCCATACGCAGAAGGCTGCGATGAACTGTGTGCTGTGCCACATTGCCCTGATCACCACTGTTGTAGCTGCAGATGATTTGTCACACTGTGGCCCTACAGTCGCTGTGAACAATGAGCAACAGTCTCCACTCCCCTTTGGCATCAATGAGCTGTTGACGACAATTCATCGTTTGGCCATCTGTGCACCACTTTTGATACAAACTCACTACAGCGACACATGAACAACCCACAAGCCGTGTCGTTTCTGAGATCGTAGTTCCGAGGTGCCATGCCATCACAATTTGTCCTTTATCAAATTCCGATAAATTGGCAGTTTTTCCCAGTCTGACTTCGAACAGCTCGACTAACCGAAACCAGGTCCTCGGGTTGTCTGTATACTGCCCTGTGAACTTCATCTACACCACTGTTCAGTCTCCAGGCACGCTCATTTCTCTAGGCTGGGAGGTGGTCATAATGAAATTGCTTATCAGTTTATATAATATTCATTAAATATATAAATATGTTGCATATATATCATATGAATTGTATCAACACAGTTTGGAACACCAGCCATACTTTGAAGGGTCTTGCTGATCAGTAGCACACCTAGGATTCCTTGCGGGGTGGGGGGGGGTGGAATCAAGTTTGTCCAGGGTGCAGCCAGGAGAGAAAGTTAATCACCTCCAAATATATATTCTATAAAACTCTCAGAAAGTGCATTGAGAATAAAAAAAGCATATCTTTTGTTTATTCAGCTTGAGTTTCCTTCAAGAAGCTCCATTAGTCGAGAAAAGATTGAAATCGAAAAGAAAAATCATCAAAGTGTTTGTTTCTATTTTTTCACTTCTGCTTTCTCACTCTCTTGAGTTGTTGCCTATATCATAAAATGGAGATGTTAGAGTTACTCAACATCAACAAAATGTTTTCCTTGTTGTTACCGAAATACTTTAACTAAGACTGAATTAGGTAAAAATTCTTAGGGGGGGTATGCTGGACCCATTCCTGGCTGTGCCACTACTGCTGCTGAAAAATGGTGACACTTTAATCAGCTAACTGTTTAACATTTGCAGAGTGCATAACCCAGAATCTCAGCGCATTAGTGGAAGTACACAGAATGCTGACAGTCAGTCAACTTAGCTTTAGAAGACAATTATTTCATAATTATTACTGAATCTCTTTTACATTGAGGAGGCTTGAAAGTACAGGAACTTTTGTCTTTTCTACTGGAAAAAAATTCACTTTTAAAAAAAACTAAAGCTACTCTAACTGCCCCAAAAGAATGACACGAAGCTGGAGGTCTGCAAGCTACACATGAATACTTGATGTGGCCCTTGGAGTTCATAACAGATGCAGTTCCATGACTGTGCTCTAGTGTATCCAGCCTGCTACTTTAGTTCCAGACTTCAGTAATGCTCCTTTGTCACCACTACACAGATCACAAAATTTTCCAGTCATGCTGCAATCATGACAAGTTGTTAGGCAGGGTTACCATATAACCCCATTTTGCATTTTTCTTCATTTATTTTATTTTATTTCATATTTCCGTTGCTGTTGCTTAAATTTCCATTTGCGCAGATTTTTTCAAATACAGGTTGATCATCAATAATCTAGCAATCAGTAGTATGGTTCCATCTCTAATATGGCATAATTTGGCCCGTGTAATTTCAAATTTCCCAGATGGCTGCCACACCAATTTACTGTGCCTATCACTATGTTTCTTGTGGCAGCAAAAGTAGCATCAGCTGTAAGTGTGAATTCTGTGCATTTATTATTATTATTTCACTCATATTTAGCCCCTAGTCATGTCGCAAGTAAACAAAACAAAACAAAACAAAACAAGTGCTTTTCATAGTGAAAAGCCAAAACATAGCTGTCCACAGCAGAAAACACTGAACTTTTGAAAAGCCTCAACAATGGTGTATCTGTGAGAAGCTTATGCAACTTGTATAACATTGGCTCTTCACAGCAAATGAAAACAAAAGAAAGTTGTTTTTGTTCTTTGTTGATAGAGGATCAAAGAAACAATGAACAGATAAGAAAGGCTCACAACTTGATGAAGTACTGATGAAAAGGTTTAAGCTACATGTAAGTGAAGGTGTGTAATTTTTGGAATATGCGGTATAAAGCTGCACACAGTATATGTAGCCTTCTACAATATTTATGACTTGTACTACTTAATATTCAGTTAATAAAATTTTTCTTGGGTTAAATTCCCCCTCCCTTTATTGTACAGTACTGTAAATAGATTATAGATACACTGTAATGGGTTAGGGGTGTTCATGTAGATGTTTTTAAGCAAACCTTCAGTAATTCAGGAAAATGACTGATTTAGCACACCTCACATCCCAATGATGCCAGATTAATGATGATTATCAAGGTCAATTATATGAATGCTTCACTTCAATTCACATTTGTTGTTGACCTAGAATGCAATTTAAATATAATATTTACAGAAATATCTGCAAGAAAATAAAATACTCAGAGGGGAAAGTGACGGAGAGACAAGTGAAGTTTTCAATAAAGAAATAATGCCAATCTCAACTTTCTAATAAGTGGTGATCAACCTGTGTGTTTATTACCATATTTTTCAATGTATAATCTGCAGGCTGTGAAATTCAGGAGAAAAAAAAATCCTTTGTATAAATTAAGGAGGTAGTGTAGAACACGCTAAGTTACGTATAAAAAGTTTAAGGCAAATATATTTCAGCCATTACTATGGCCTTCATCAGTGCGACTACGATTGGTTTACGTTGCCAGATTGGAAAGGTAAGTTTTGTAATGGTAACTGAAAAAATGCTCTCAGTTAGATTTTGCCAACCGCTTTCATCGGGAGTCAACCATGGACTCTCCCACCTCGGATGCCGCTAAATTCGTCAACTTGTCTACATTTGTTCTGCCTTCCTTCTTCAACAACTGTCTTAACCAAGGCCCAAAATTTGCTCCTCCTTCAACTGAGAATCTCATGGAAACCATCCCCTTGCTTGAATCTGCTATTCATAACACCACTTCCGATGCTCAGCATAAAATACGTACTCAGGCTGCTTCCATTTTATTAAGCAAGCAGACTCAAGTTCTGTCACTAATACTAAGTTTGCCGCAAAGCTCTTGAAAATTCTTAAAAGCTAATAATTTAGCTGTATGTATGGCCGATCAAGTCGGCCTTCCAGTCATTATCGAAAAGGATACCCTTAATCAAAAAGTCAATGATTTCCTCCTTTCCACCAATTGCAAACTTCTTTCTAAAAATCCTGTGGAGCTTTGAAATTATCTGTGGATCGCCTCAATAAGTTACAGTCGTTAAAGGTTTTCTTAGGAGATTTTTCCGCTCCTTCTTTTTACGAGTCTCCTATTATTTGCCCAAATTAAATTACACAAAGCTAATGCTCCAATTAGACCTCTTGTGGAAAATACTCACTCTCCTGCTTGTAACCTGGAAAAATGTCTTGCCAAAAAGTTTAAGATTACAACTAATAACCACCCATTCAATATCTCATCCACTGCTGAATTCATCTCTAGACTTCCAAACTCCATTGATGATCATGCAAGTATGTTACCCTGGACATTGAATCACTTTTTCCTTCTGTGCCTCAATTTGAAGCACACTGCACACATGCTACTCATTCATAAATTCAAAGAACAATTCCCCATAGACGGCACTTTAACCAAGGATTTGTATGATTGCCTGTATTCTGTTCGACAACACAGTTTTTTCATTTATAATAATCAGTGCTATCAACAAAACCAAGGTGTACCGATGGGGTCATCTCTTTCCCCACTTTTGGCTGAAGTATACCTGCAAAATATTGAGCAATCAATAGTGATGCAACATGACCAACAACCTACCTTATGGCTCCATTATGTCGACAATATTTTTGTCATCTGGCCTCATCCTAAAAAAGATCTATTACAACTCACAAATTTAATCACTGAAAAATTCCCGTCCATTAGATTCACTATTAATGAAGAAATTTATCCACTTCTGTCTATCGAAAACTAGTTTCTACCAATAGCATTATTCCTTTCAATTCTCATACCTTCCACCAATATAAACTGTCAGCCCTCAAGTCTCTCATTCATCGAGCTCATTTGGTTTGTAACACTGAAGTTACTCTAAAAAATGAATTAGCAAACATCTGCTTGATCGCTACTCAACATGGCTTTCCCCCTCTCCTGGTTTCTAAATTAATTCAAAATGCTAAGAAAAAACCAGTTGTTGCTCTTCAACCTGTTTCACCAAAAAACGAAATAATGTTTGCTGGCTCAATTCCTTACCACAAACTTTCTGCCTACAAACTCATCAGTATCTTCAAAAGAGAAGGATATTGACTTGCCATTCGTTCTTCACCTTCAATTTCTGTTATCCTCCGTAATGACAAAGACCCAAGACCTCCGCTTTCTTCGCCTGGAGTGTATAAAATTCCAATCAAGACTAATGTTGGATTAACTGCGTACATAGGAAGTTCATTACAGAAAATTCTCTCAAGACTTCAGGAACACAAATATGATGTGAAATTTGGAAAACCTTCGTCTTCCTTGTCTCTTCTTACCATGGCTGACACCTTCTGCTATTCCACTTTGGTCTGATACTAAAAAGTTGGCTCCCTTCCAAAAGTGGTATGCTCTGAGGTTTAGAGAAAGTTTGGAAATTTTATTTTCCAAAAATTTCAACTCTGAGCTCACCATTTTCGTTCCTTACATCTGGAAATCCCTCATTGCATCACGTCACCCAGAGTTACCATCACAAAACTTACCTTTCCAATTTGGCAACATAAACCAATCGTAGTCGCACTGATGAAGGCCATAGTAATGGCTGAAATACATTTGCCTTAAACTTTTAATACGTAACTTAACGTGTTCTACACTACCTTCTTCTTTATTTGTTTGTTAGTTACGTGCATTGCCTACCACTCATTTATGATCCTTTGTATAATCCATGGCAGCGCATAATCCACAGATTGTGAAATTCAGAAAAGAAAGATATTACTTGGGATGTTGATTCTGACCCATAATTTTCTACTGAAAAGTTGCAATTCACAGGATTACCCAGCAGTTCAATGAAGTAAGCAAAATGATCTTCTAATTAAAAAAAAATGTTTTTTAATTGCTTTTGTGTTACAAGCAAAATCAAGGTAATGCTTTTTTTAGCATCACCATAGTTTCTTAGTTGAATTCTGTAATTAGACCTGCAGCACCCATGAACGTGTGTGACACTGAGCTTCCAACAGCATGTGATCATGAGTAGGAGCAAACAATACCATTTTCTTTGCATTGTATTTTCTGTCAAAATGCTTGTAAGTTAAAACAACAACTTCTTTCCAATTGCTTGCAGATGTCTACCTTCATATTATGTTACATTCTTTCACTGTTAATACAGTTTTGGTAAATTTCCAAATACACGACCTTCCAAACAATTATGATGAGGATTTTTTTTAAAATCAAAGTGCTACCAAAATTATGTTTTAAAACAGCATAATATCGACAGAGCCTAAATTTATAATTTTTAAACCGATAATCCGTAGAATACATGATGGAAATTATGGTATACATGGATATTGTGGAAGGAATCCTGTTAAGGTATACATTTTTAGCAAGTGGCACCGTTGGAAGCAAGATTATGTAACACTTTTTTAAACAGAAATTGTAATAAGTACTGGGAATTGAAAAAAGACAGGGTGCTTCATTTAACAACCACAAAGGTCAGTCATTATGGGCCTGAGTGGTAAAACCAACTTCTGTGACATAATTCCAAGGATGAGCTAGTGCATGGATTAAAAATTTCTCAAGCCAGCAAAGGTTAAATCCAGATACCTTTTTAATATCTACAAAAAGTGCTTTTTTTTCTGAATACAGTGAGAACAAGTCAATTTAACCCTGATCATATCACATAACATGATGGCAACTACAACACAAGTACTGCTGAAGTGTAAGGAGTACAGAAGACACACTGCTGTGAAGTCACCAACAAAGGATTTTCAAATATTTCTGAAGTGACTATGACAGAGCAACATAAATAAGCATCGTGAAACAGGCGAATTCACACTTGTGCAAGAGCCTAAATATTAATTATTGAATCCATATACTGTGGTCATTATAGATGAGATTCAGTTATTATGTTCTTGCTCCCCATTTTTTAAAACAAATATCTGTGATAAATGTGACTCGGTAACATGAAATATTTTCATTTCACATTATTACTGCACACATACCTTTAAGTATTTTGGTAACCTCATTGTAGCATCTAAATACCTCCCTAGAGTAAACAGCTTTTTCCTTTCAGTATCAAGGCACATTTTATGACAAGAACGTGGACTCGGACCACCCTAGAAGAAAACAGCAAAAGAAAACAACATCCAACAGATTAACACTGTGCTTTAAGGAAAGCTTTGCAATTTCAGATTTACACACTGTGTGTGCTGCAAGAACAACAAAACATTAAAACAGGAGAGAAAACAATATTTACAAGCAGCAATGCTCTAACATTAATATATTGATCCCATTCTAAAAAATGTACTGTTAATGAATGCAATTTTATTAGAATTTAAATACTAATCTTTTTATAATGATTTCTAAATTTAAATGTTGATATTTGCCCCTGATGTATTTTTGTTTCATTCATTCTCAGCCTTTTAAATGGCAATTATTTTTCTTCAAACGTAAGTCTTTTAAATGCCATCTGTTTTTCAGAACGTTTTTATTTTATCCAAACAAACATACACATTAAAAATTTCAACCCCTTTTGGTCTTATTTTTCTTTAGACAATTTAAATTCTCATACTTTTAAATGAACTACTGTAAGAGCTCCTCTTTTAGTATTGTGCTTCTTTAATTAATTGGTTCACTGTACAAATACTACCCTAAATATTGCAAGATTTTGTTTTGTATTCATAATTGTCATAATCAGATGATTATTTTATGGCACATTTTGGGAACAAGATTATTAAAAGTATTAATCTCATTTTTGCTTTTTGCATTTACTTTAAAATTTTTAAATTCCCTGATGTCTAATGCTTTCTCACTAAGCATTAACTGAATATGATTTTCACACATATCAGTAGTGCCATAAGTTTTATGAGGAAAACAATTTTATGCAACTCACACTGCAAAATTTACAGAAAATTTTGGGCATCCAATTGCCTATTATCAACATGTGAAAATTTTAAGAATGAATAATGATGCAGTGGTCTTTGTAATTATTTCAATGCAATCAATTGTAGAATAATTTTTAAATACTTAGCATCACAAATGATTATCTGTCCCAAACAAAGGACAGTTCAACTTCCTTAGAAATGAACAGGAACAATTTACCAACCACAGATATTTAAAGTTCTCTTTTTTATGCAATAATTTTTTATTGTATAAAGGAAAATTGGCATCATGTTACACACATATACACACAGATGCACCAAAAAGACAGGAATTGTTTCTTCAGTTTAACTGACAAATTTCACATATTCATCTTTATTTACAAAAGTAACAAAAATGAAGTAAAACAACTACCAAGTGTTTACAATGTCATTTTACCTGGTGATTTCCAGAAGAAGTTCCTTTCTTGAGTCCACTCTTTTTCATAAAACTAATATGGACCAATTTCAAGTACTGTTTACAACTATCATTACCTTTCAAAACAACAGTTGCAGAACACAATACTGATGAAAGAAAAATGTCACTGATTGTTTTAAATGACAGAAAGTGCTGAAATTCCACATTTTTATCAACCAAACTTCCTATTGCTTATGTTAATAAAGTGAAATATTTAAAGGTATATACTATAATTGTAGCGGGTGTTACATGAATGATGTTTTCCACCAAATTAATCATTTATAGGGAAATACAGGGTGTTCGGAAATGATGTATACAATTTCAAAGTTGAATAGTACAAAAAGTATTTGCGATACAAATGTTTTACATTTTGTCCAAGATTGAGCAAGTTCTAAAGTAAAAAGCTTAAGTAAAAGATTGAGCAAGTTCTAAGCTTTGCAATCAATACACTTCTACATGTGCTCTATTCATAGCGTGAACGATGTCGAGGAGATAGTCGATTTCGGAACACGTAGGGTGCAGAATGTCTGGAGTGACGTGGAGGAAAAAGAGGAAAGCTGCGGTGATGCGCGCTTTCAGGTCACCAAGGGAGGCAACCTTTGTTCGGTAGACAATGTCTTTAAGGAACCCCCATAAAAAAAAAAATCACAGGGGGTTATGTCTGGCAAATGGGGAGGCCATGTCATTGAACCTACACGTCCAATCCACCGACCAGGGAAATGCTGTTCCAAGCATGAACGGACATCTGATGACCAATCAGGGGGAGCCCCATCTTGCTGGAAAATGATGTCTGGAATTTCTTGCAGTTGCGGAATGATGAACTGTTGTAACATGTCCAGGTATGTGCCACCAGTTATGGTTGGTGCAGTAAACAAGAATGGTCCAATCACTCTGTTCTGCATAATGCCACACCGGACATTAACTTTGGGGCTGTGTCTTGTGTGTTCCAGGACAGCATGGGGATTTTCCGAACCCCAAACTTGGCAATTATGCTTGTTGATGGCACCTGACACATGAAATGTTGACTCATCACTGAAACAGATTCTTGACAGGAATGTGGGGTCGCTATCAATGCGATGAAGCATTTCTATGGCAAACGCTGCACAACGCACTTTGTTATTGGGCTGCACCCTTTTCACCAGCTGCATCTTGTAGGCACAAAGATGAAGGCATTTGTGTAGCACCGTGTGAACTGTTGTGGCAGGTATCCCCAGTTCATGACCAGCTGAAGGAATGGACATCGATGGGTTTTGTTGGTACGCCTGACACACTGCCTCCACGGATTCTTCCGACACAGATGGTCTGCCACTTCTCGTCCCTTTCAACACACTACCGGTAGCTTTGAATTAGTCTACCCACTGCTGGATACTCCTCCGTGTTGGTGGTTTCCTCCTGTACTCCCTCCTGAAATTTCTCTGGACTTGGGTCAGGGATTTAGACTTCGCAAACAACATCACGCAAGCAGCTTTTTCCTGTGGCATTGCCATTTTCGCTATGTTGTGTCACATTGTGTTACCAGGCACCTAGCGTCACCTATCAAAGGAAAAATAAAACTTTAGAACTTGCTTAAACTTGGACAAAACTTAAAACATTCATATCGCAAATACTTTTTGTACTAATCAACCTTGAAATTGTGTACATCATTTCCGAACACCCTGTAAATGTTTCAGGGCCTTCCATATCATTATAACTGTATCCACCTGTGTCTAAATTTAGGAGCAGCACAATGGAATCACCTTTGATTTCACTGAATACATGCTATTGAACCTAAAGGTTTGTAACGATAAAAGACGCTGCCATTAAAAGTTTTCAAGTTAAAACATTTCAGTATAAGTTTCCTGTGAAACCTAGTGGACAAAAATATCAAATTTTTATATAAACATATTTTGTATTATTAATAGAAAGAACATGATTTACTAGATTACATTTCAGATAGATTTTGAAAACCAAGAAGCCATCACTGTAAAAAAGGGTTGAATTCTACAGGTTTGCATGAACATTAAATGTTTGTGCCATCATTTGACAGACAGTGGTATTTTTTCTGAAAGTACCTGAAGAATGACTATCTTGATGAAAAATTTTAATTTCAAGAAAAACTTGGGAAAAGAATGATTTCGTATTTCAAATTTTTTTTAAATTTTTGCACGCTATGCTCAGAAGAATGTTAAGTATCGCCAGCAATTTCTCATAGGGTTTACACACAGAGGGAAGGTTTAGACATAACTACCCATATCCCATGGGACTTCAGTGCTGCATATCAGAAACACAGTTACATTAGATTGAACTTATAGGAACAGATAAGACAGAGGGGTAGACAGGTCAGATAATGCCACACTGAAAGTGTAAATCAACATAGTTGGAAGTGCCAGACAATGAAACCACAATGAGCACTTTCAGGGAGAAAACAACAATGGCGGCAGGAGGGAACAGATGAACTTATTTGCAATGGGGAATCCAATACCCCAGGACAGATAGCTTAACATGTCCATCACAAGCCGAGTATTCAGTGGTTTGGAGCAACTCAACCTACCTCAGATCGATTACTCGACCAACTAGTCAGAACACAGTTGCTCTAACCAGAAGGCCACTCATGAACCACTAGGAAGAAAGACTATTTTCCTTTGCTTATATCCTTTCTCCACAGTAATTACTGTACATCAAAGTTTAATACAAGAGTTAGGCACAGACAACTTACAATAAAAAAATATGCAAAGAAAATAACTGACAAATTGTCAGGCACGTGGATCCTAAAGATATCTTTTAGAATGAAAAATAAATAATGTTAGTCAGAAGCAGAATAACCAAAAAGATGATAATTAACATGAGAAATTGTAATTTCAGAATAACTGAACATTAAGGTTTCTTATTTCTAAAAACTTAAGAGTTAAACTGTGGCTGGTTCTTGGGAGATTCACTGCATAAAAAAGCCCAAAAGTTACCACAACTTTCAGGGTACAGTCAGGGTTTGTACACATTTACAGAAAATAAATTTCAGGAATTTTCCAGGAGTTCATCGAAAAATTCCGGGAGCTTAACATTTTGCTAGAAACATGGAGAATCATACACTGAAGAGCAATTGAATTAGAGATACCTGTCTAGTAACGTGTAGCACCACCTTTCGCCCTGATGACGGCGGCGATTCGTCTTGGCAGGGACTCGACAAGACGCCGGAAGCGTTCGGAAGCCATACGGTTCCACGACCCCTGAACAAGCTACCGCAGTTCACGAAGATTTGATGGAGGGGAGTCAGAGCCTCGAACATCTCTCTCGATGGCATTCCAGATGTGCTCGATGGATTGGTCAGGTGACCTAGCTGGCCAAGGAAGGGAAAGTCACGTCGGTGGAGGGTTCATCCAACCATTTGGATACAATTCGGGAGCGATGGCACGGTGCATTGTCTTGTTGCAGGATGAGGTCCCCAGTGGGATATTGAAGACGCACAAACGGGAGCAAATGGTCGTCCAGGATATCCCGGTAACGTTGACCTGTGAGGGACGATGTCACACG
This sequence comes from Macrothele yani, assembly GCA_039090855.1. Classification (NCBI taxonomy): domain Eukaryota; kingdom Metazoa; phylum Arthropoda; class Arachnida; order Araneae; family Macrothelidae; genus Macrothele; species Macrothele yani. The sequence goes on from CM077007.1 coordinate 110,570,704, forward strand.
TACCAGGGGTCCCATTTCAATCCACGTAAACAGTCCCCAGACAAGAATGCCACCCTCACCAGTTTGAAGAATACCCTGCTGGCAAGAAGGATCCATTGCTTCACGTGGTTTGCGTCGTGGCTGATTACAATTAAATTAGAGACAGCTGGATGATGTGGCTGATTACACATTTTTGTGCACCAGCGTTAAATTGCCGAGTGATTTCTTGCACTGTGGCCCATCTATCCGCTGTTACAATGCGAGCTAGCCAACGATGACTCCGCTCATGTCCACAGCAGTTGGCCCTTGCAGGGATGGTTTACCGGATTCGATGTACTCACGGTGCACCCTTGACACAGTGGCTCGTGAAAATCCCAGTGCCTGCACGACTTCCGAGATGGAGTGACCCATTCGTCGGGCCCCAACAATTTGCCCACGATCAAATGCGCTTAGATCCTTCGTCTTACCCATACTGCGTCCGACCCTTACTGATTCTCGTCGCATCACTCCTTATATTGTTGGATCGCTGCATACGTCATGTCGTTTCCGTTTACAGGACCGCTCACAGCGCCACATTTGCATAACGCCAGCTGTCTCTAATTCAATTGTACTTCAGTGTATGTTTATATATATGCACACTGAAGTGCCAGAAAAACTGGTACACCAGTCTAATACGTGGTAGAGGGGTCCCCACGGGAGCGCAAGACTGCAGAAATACGATGAGGCATGGACTCCACTAGCTTCTGGAAATATGCTGTAGGCAATGCACACCATACTTCCTGCAGAGCATTCCACAATTCGAGTGTATTCCAAAGTCTCGGATTCCTGTGTTTGATAGCGCGTTGCATGGCATCCTAAATGTGTTCTATCACGTTCAGATCTGGGGACTTGTTTGGGATGGCAACACCCCAAATTCAGATGAATGCTCCTCTAACCATAATGTGGCATCCCGACACTTGTGTGGAGGTGCATTGTCCTGTTGGAACAGGCCCAACCCATCAGCATGAGTGCAGGACATGAACGGGTGTACCTCGTCAGAAAGGATGCACACAAAGCATTGGCCAGTCACAGACGTTTGTAGATGTACCAGGGGTCCCAGTGAAGTCCAGCTAAACACACCATATACCATTACGGAATCCCCACCAGCCGGTACAGTTCCCTGCTGACAGGCAGGATCCATAGCTTCATGGGGTTTGCACCACACACAAATCATTCCATCTGCCTGATACAGTTGGAAACACGACTCCTCAGACCAGGCTACTTGTTTCCAGTCATCAAGTGTCCAGTGGAGGTGTTGCTGTGCCCAAGCAAGGCGCATAGCTGTGTCGTGCACCCATCAAGGGGACTCGAGTCGGGCGTCAGCTCCCAAAGCCCATATCGTGCAGGTTACGTTGCACAGTGGGACGCTGATGCTTGTTGAGGCTCCAGCATTGAATGATACCTGCGAGAGTGTTGCATGCTTATCGCGTGAAACGATTCATGACAGTCGACGATGGTCACATTCACCCAATGTCTTTTACGGCCACACTGGTATCATAGGTTGAAGGTTTTGCCAGAATTCTTTTAGTCATGGTACACCCTTGCAATGGTCGTCCGTGAAAATCCAAACTTCGTTTCTACCTCCGAAATACTATGGCCCATCTCACGAGCACCAATAATGACACCACGTTGAAAATCGCTTAAATCGTTATTACTTGTCATTCTCATGCCGAAAACAGCTCTGACAGCTGGCAAAGATGTCTATCGCTTTATATACGCACTGGCGGACGCAACCGAGTACGGGCATAGGTGACATTGCTATGTATTTTGTATAGCTCGTCTGTATCAGTTTTTCTGGCACTTAGTGTGTGTACACTATCTACCAAAAAGTAATTGGACACCTGTGATAGCAAAGGAAAACAAAGTTTATTCACCTTCAATAGCTGGTGGAGCCTCCACGAGCGGCGATTACAGCTGCGACCTTCCGGGGCACACTCTCAACCAGGCGTTGTATGACGGCTAGTGGTATTTTCTTCCATTTGGCTTGGAGAAGACAGGTCAGTTCCTTCACCGATTTCGGACGGTGGGGGCACCCCTTAAGTCGACGCTCCAACTCGTCCCAGAGGTGCTTGATAGGGTTAAGGTCCGGGCTCTGCGCAGGTCAGTCCATTCGATTAACTCCATTGTCACCATACTAAGCCAGGGTGGACCTTGCAACATGACAGGTGGCATTGTCATCCTGAAAGTAACATGGGTCCACCCCATAAAACTGCCACAATGTAGGAAGCGCATGGTCATCCAAAATGGTGCAGTAGGTCTCAGCGCTGAGTCTACCAGGAATTACGACCAAGGGTCCCGTGCCATACCAGGAGAAACACCCCCACTGCATAATTCCAACGCCGCCGAACTTCACAATTGGCACAATACATTCCGGCAGGAGGCGTTCTCCAGGCAGATGCCAAACCCAGACCCTGCCATTTGAACGGTAGAAGGTGAACCTTGATTCGTCACTCCAGAGAACCTGTTTCCACTGTTCAAAGGTCCACTGTCGACGTTCTTTGCACCACATTAGCGGAGCAGCGCTATTGGACTTGGTGATCAAAGGCTTGTGGGCGGCAGCACGTCCATGATAACTGAGCCGATAGGCTTCCTTACGGATGGTATTCATCGAAAGAACACTCCCGGATGCCTGTTGAAACTACTCGCGGATGTGGCCCATTGATTTGGTGCAGTTCTTCCGAATTTCTCTGGCCAGCACCCGTCGGTCGGTAACTCCCAGTTTTGGGGGTCTGCCGGGTCGGGGCACATTCCGACAGTCACCTCTCCTCTTCCACTTGCCAATCACGTAGGCCACTGTCCATTTTGGGTACTTCAACTTGCTGGATATGTCACGTATGGATCGGCCATTTCTGTGATACCCGACGATTACACCTTTTTCGAAATCAGAGAGCTCCGAACTTCGTGGCATCTTGCATGCGACTGGTTGTGTTGTTGTTTCCCACACGATATTTAACGGCGGCGGCCGTGACGTGTATCAGGACCACAGATATCGTCGATTGCAGGGGTATCCAATTACTTGTTGGTAGATAGTGTATATATATATATATAATATAAGGGATGTAAGGTCAGGTGATGCGCAACATCACAGCCTCTCCTTGACTTGACTAATGTCAACCCCACCTTCTTGTGGTGCATCCTGTTCCCACTAAAGGGGCTCTGACGATCGGCAATAGCGGTATAACTATACCATCGGGATTAGAGGAAATGCTATCTCACACTCACCAAGCCGCTTGGCCAGCATGGTGAGTTATGGCCAAACACCTCCAAAATGACTCCACAACTTAAATCTTGGCCCTCAGTCTCCGGCAGCTGGAATGGACCTGGCCAAGGCAGCGGCCAGTGCGACATGAAGGCAGAGGGTGCTAAGAATCCCCGGAGGACCGGACTAGGCTGCCATATGATGCTGACCTTGGCTAAGTAAAATGGACGCTCCCTATCTTCTGATTCAAGGCTTCTTGAATTGGAAGAGGAACTACAAAGGATCAAGTGGGATATCGTCGGACTAAGTGAGGTAAGGAGAAAAGCAGAAGATCTCATTGAACTGAAAAGTGGACATCTCTTCTACTATTCGTTGGACAGATACTGGCAGAACTAGTGGTGTTGGATTTATAATAAACAAGAAACTGAAGGATAAAGTTGTAGAAGTTGAAAGTTCCTCTGACAGAGCTGCACGACACGTTATTCAATTTTCGAGAAGATACCAGGCTCAGATTATTCAAACTTATGCACCCACCACAAGTCATCCTGAAGAAGAAATTGAAGAATTTTATGAGGAAATTCGTCATCTAAATAATAAAGGCAAGCAGCACTTGAAGATAATTATGGGAGATTTCAGTGCAAAAATAGGGCAACAGCAACAAAATGAAACTTCAGTAGGTAAATTCGGTCACGGCAACAGAAACCAGCGTGGAAATACTCTCGTAGAGTTTGTAGAGGCAGAAGGGTTTTTCATCATGAACTCCTTTTTCAAGAAAAAGCAGCAAAGGAAATGGACATGGAGGCATCCCAATGGATGGACAAGTGAAATTGATTTTATTATGTGTAACAAGAAATTTGTCATGGAAGACTGCAGTGTGCTGAACAAGTTCAACACAGGTAGTGACCATAGAATGGTAAGATGTAAGATGCACCTCAATACTAAACTTGAGCGTGGCAAGCTCATAAAACAAACAAAGTATATTGACATGACCAACCTTAAAAAGCATTATAATACCTTCAACTTAGAACTGAGGAACAGATTCTCTATTCTAGAAGGTCTAACATCACAAGAAGTAGACATCTGTGAAGTTAACGGAAAAGTAACCAAAGCTCTTATGGAAACAACAACAACATTAGCTGGGTCTAAGAACAAGTTGCATGTGAACAAATTAACAGGAAAAACCAAAATGTTGATGCAAAAAAGAAGAGAGATGAAGACAACTAAAGAAGATGCGACTTCCAAAGTGGAATATATAGAGCTATGCAAGACAGCACAAAAAAGTATCACTGAAGACGTAAGGAAATTCAACTGTGAACTAGTGAGGAAAGCAATTGAAAACAACCAAAGCCTAAAGATAGCAAAAAGACATCTCAGTAAGGGAAGAAAACAGATTATGGCACTGAGAAAAGAAGATGGTTCTGTAACAAGAAATAGAGGCAACATTTTAACAAGAGTGAAAGATTTCTACTCCAAACTATATGAAAGGGATGATACATGTACTCCAGACATCATGAAAGGTACCAGTACCAGAGTTCTTCCAGTCCTTCCAGCAGAAGTTGCACATGCAATCAAGAACATGAAGTGGGGAAAAGTTCCAGAAGAAGATGGAATTACTGTAGACATCATACAAGAAGCAAGTGGAGAAATTGAAACAGTACTCACCCAAATTTCACTCGATGCCTTAATGAAGGGAAGATTCCTGAGGATTGGAACACCGCTACAATGATCCTGCTACATGAAAAAGGTGACATTGAGGATCTCAGGAACTACAGACCTATCAGCCTCCTATCAGTGGTTTATAAAATCTTCACTAAAGTTCTTTCACACCGCTTGAAGGTAACACTGGACATGGCTCAACCGAGAGAACAAGCTGGATTCAGATGTGGCTACAGCACTATAGATCATATCCATGTAATGAGAGAACTAATTGAAAGAGCGAGGGAATATGAACTTCCATTGTGCATGGCTTTCATCGATTATGAAAAGGCCTTTGATTCAGTGAAACCATCAGCAGTTACAATGCCTTTGAGATCCTGCGGTATTGAAGATGCATACATTAATATTTTTAATAACATCTATGGAAATGCCAGTGCAAAGATTCGGCTGTTTGAGAATACAGCACACATAAAAATTGGAAAAGGAGTGAGACAAGGTGACACCATATCTTTCAAGCTCTTTAATGCCACATTGGAAAATGTCTTTCAACCACTGAACTGGGAAAACAAAGGGATAAAGATTAATGGTGATTATCTAACTCACCTTCATTTTGCTGAACTACCCCATCCGAGCTGCGGAGTATGATCCAGGAACTTGCTGACAAAAGTAAATAAGTGAGATTAAAAATGAACTTTCAGATGACAAAAGTGATGTACAATGCTTTTACAAGAAATGAAGATTTATTGATTGATGGAGAAAAGCTGGAGATAACAGATGCATACGTTTATCTTGCATAGCAGATATCAAGTGATGGTTACATTGATGAAGAAATTAATCGTTGTATAAAACTTGCCTGCAAGCTTTTGGAAGAAACAGCATAATTTTCAAGAGCAATATGCCATTATGTCTTAAAAGAAAAGAGTTTGATCAATGCATCCTTCCGGTGCTTACGTATGGTGCAGAGACGTTGACCTTAACTAAAAGAGACATACAAAGGCTGCAGACAACTCAAAGCAGCATGGAGAGGTGCATGCTTGGTGTAACCAGGAGATATAAGAAGAGGAACTTGTGGATCAGAAAAATGACAAGAGTGGAAGACATCATGATCAGAGTAAAATCCCTGAAATGGCAATGGGCCGGACATACTGCCAGAAGGACAGACCATCGATGGACTGTCGACATTTTGATTGGATTCCAAGGGACAGGAAAAGACCCAGAAGAAGACCACATGGGAGATGGGCCAGGGTGGATGAAGTTCGAAAGTATGCGGGAGTATATATATATATATATATGGGATGTAAGGTCAGGTGATGCGTAACATCACAGCCTCTCCTTGACAAATGTCAACCCCGCCTTCTCGTGGTGCATCCTGTTCCCACTAAAGGGGCTCTGACGACCGCCAATAGCGGTATAACTATACCATCGGGATCAGAGGAAATTCTATCCCACACTCACCAACCCGCTTGGCCAGCGTGGTGAGTTATGGCCAAACCCCTCCAAAATGACTCCACAACTTAAATCTTGGCCCTCAGTCTCCGGCAGCTGGAATGTACCTGGCCAAGGCAGCGGCCAGTGCGACATGAAGGCAGAGGGTGCTAAGAATCCCCGGAGGACCGGACTAGGCTGCCATCTGATGCTGACCTTGGCAATGTACAATGGACGCTCCCTATCTTCTGATTCAAGGCTTCTTGAATTGGAAGAGGAACTACAAAGGATCAAGTGGGACATCGTGGGGCTAAGTGAGGTAAGGAGAAAAGGAGAAGATCTCATCGAACTGAAAAGTGGACATCTCTTCTACTGTCGTGGGACAGATACTGGCAGAACTAGTGGTGTTGGATTTATAATAAACAAGAAACTGAAGGATAAAGTGGTAGAAGTTGAAAGTTCCTCTGACAGAGCTGCACGACTCGTTATCCAACTATCGAGAAGATACCAGGCTCAGATTATTCAAACTTATGCACTCACCACAAGTCATCCTGAAGAAGAAATTGAAGAATTTTATGAGGAAATTTGTCATCTAAATAATAAAGGCAAGCTAAAGCAGCACTTGAAAATAATTATGGGAGATTTCAATGCAAAAATAGGGCAACGGCAACAGAATGAAACTTCAGTAGGTAAATTCGGTCACGGCAACAGAAACCAGCGTGGAAATACTCTCGTTGAGTTTGCAGAGGCAGAAGGGTTTTTCATCTTGAACTCCTTCTTCAAGAAAAAGCCACACAGGAAATGGACATGGAGACATCCAAATGGGACGACAAGTGAAATTGATTTTATTATGTGTAATAAAAAATTCGTCATAGAAGACTGCAGTGTGCTAAACAAGTTCAACACAGGTAGTGACCATAGATTGGTGAGATGTAAGATGCACTTCAACACTAAACTTGAACATGGCAAGCTCATAAGGCAAACAAAATCTATTGACATAACCAACCTTAAAAAACACCATAATACTTTCAAGTTGGAACTGAAGAACAGGTTCTCTGCTTTAGAAGGCCTAACATCGGAAGAAGTGGACATCTCTGAAGTTAACAGAAAAGTAACCAAAGCTCTTATGGAAACAGCAACAAAATTAGCTGGGTCTAAGAACAAGTTGCATGTAAATAAATTATCAGGAAAAACCAAAATGTGGATGCAAAAAGAAGAGAGATGAGGACAACTAAAGAAGATGTGACTTCCGAAGTGGAATATACAGAGCTATGCAAGACAGTACGAAAAAGTATCACTGAAGACGTAAGAAAATTCAACTGTGAACTAGTGAGGAAAGCAATTGAAAACAACCAAAGCCTAAAGATAGCAAAGGGACATCTCAGTAAGGGAAGAAAACAGATTATGGCACTGAGAAAAGAAGATGGTTCTGTAACAAGAAATAGAGGCGAAATTTTGACAAGAGTGAAAGATTTCTACTCCAAATTATATGAAAGGGATGATACATGCACTCCAGACATCATGAAAGATACCAGTACCAGAGTTCCTCCAGTCCTTCCAGCAGAAGTTGCACATGCAATCAAGAACATGAAGCGGGGAAAAGCTCCAGGAGAAGATGGAATTACTGTAGACATCATACAAGAAGCAAGTGGAGAAATCGAAACAGTACTCGCCCAAATTTTCACTCGATGCCTTAATGAAGGAAAGATTCCTGAGGATTGGAACACCGCTACAATGATCCTGCTACATAAGAAAGGTGACATTGAGGATCTCGGAAACTACAGACCTATCAGCCTCCTATCAGTAGTTTATAAAATCTTCACTAAAGTTCTTTCACACCGCTTGAAGGTAACACTGGACATGGCTCAACCGAGAGAACAAGCTGGATTCAGGAGTGGCTACAGCACAATAGATCATATCCATGTGCTGAGAGAACTAATTGAAAGAGCGAGGGAATATGAACTTCCATTGTGCATGGCTTTTATCGATTATGAAAAAGCCTTTGATTCGGTGAAACCATCAGCAGTTACAATGGCTCTGAAAACCTGCGGTATTGAAGATGCATACATTAATATTATTAATAACATCTATGAAAATGCAAGTGCAAAGATTAGGCTGTTTGAAAATACAACACACATAAAAATTGGAAAGGGAGTGAGACAAGGTGACACCATATCTCCGAAGCTCTTTAATGCCACATTGGAGGGTGTTTTTCAGTCACTGAGCTGGGAAAACAAGGGGATAAAGATTAATGGAGATTATCTAACCCACCTTCGTTTTGCTGATGACGTAGTCATTTTTGCAACTACCCCATCAGAGCTGCAGAGTATGATCCAGGAACTTGCTGACAAGAGTAAAGAAGTGGGATTAAAAATGAACTTTCAGAAGACAAAAGTGATGTTCAATGCTTTTACAAGAAATGAAGATTTATCGATTGATGGAGAAAAGCTGGAGATAACAGATACATACGTTTACCTTGGACAGCAGATATCAAGTGAGGGTCACATTGATGAAGAAATTAATCGGCTAACAAAACTTGCCTGGAGAGCTTTTGGAAGAAACAGCATAATTTTCAAGAGCAATATGCCATTATGTCTTAAAAGAAAAGTGTTTGATCAATGCATCCTTCCAGTGCTTACGTATGGTGCAGAGACGTGGACCTTAACTAAAAGAGACATACAAAGGCTGCAGACAACTCAAAGCAGCATGGAGAGGTGCATACTTGGTGTAACCAGGAGAGATAAGAAGAGGAACTCGTGGATCCGAAAAATGACAAGACTGGAAGACATCATGATCAGAGTTAAATCCCTGAAATGGCAATGGGCTGGACATACTGCCAGAAGGACAGATCATCGATGGACAGCCAAAATTTTAGATTGGATTCCAAGGGACAGGAAAAGACCCAGAAGAAGACCACATGGGAGATGGGTGGATGAAGTTCGAAAGTATGCAGGGGTGACATGGAGGAGACTGGCACAAGACAGACCGTTGTGGAGGAAACTTGGGGAGACCTTCGTCCAGCAGTGGATTGATAATGGTTGACAATGATGATGATGATGATATATATATATATATATATAGAGAGAGAGAGAGAGAGAGAGAGAGAGAGAGAGAGAGAGAGAGAGAGATGAGAGAGAGAGAGAGAGAGAGAGAGAGAGAGAGAGAGAGAGAGAGAGAGAGAGAGAGGGAGAGAGGAGAGAGAGATTTGTACTATATTTTGCAAATTGGGGTGAAATTTTACTATGTATGTAGAATTCTTATTCAAGAATTATCTATTCCCACACACACTGGTGGCCGAGAGGCCAGAATATCAATATCTTACAGTGAGGAAAGTGCGTGATACAAGGAGCAGCCATCTTTGACCTGCAGGAAGGTTTCCACACACTCTGTTGTGACTCCAACTGCACACAACACACAACTGCTATGCCACAAACCAAGGTGGCTTGGAATATGGCATTTAAACATCGTGCACTCCAGCATCGCACGAGATGACGTCACATCTGCACACTCCATGGAAGGAAGTGATGTGATGTCGTCATGAGCAGATGCCACATCACAGGGAGTTGTGGTAAAACAAAGTAATGCAATGAATCCAAATATTTTGACCAGTTTTTTTTTTTTTTTCATTTCAAGAAAAAATTCCAAGACTATTCCACAACGTTTCATGAAAATATGAAAAATCAAGGACTTTTCAGGCCTGAAAAAAGGAAAATCAAATTCAAAGATTCCAGGGACCATCTGAAACCTGTACAGTTAACACAAGCAAAGCTTCATTACTTCTTTATTGTATCAAAGACCACCTTACCATTTCAGTGAACATAATGAACAATTTCAATGATATTTTTTTTTTTTTTTTTTGATTGGAGGTTTAAAGACCACCGTGAGCAACTCAATGGGCTATAAGCAGTCGCCCGTCCCTAATTTAGGGTCACTGGTTCCAGGGAAGGGAGAGAGCCAGTGCCGTAAGACAAACACAACATCCATGCCTCACCGGGATTCGAACCCGGACCCCGTTCGGACGAATGATCAGAGCCAATCGCTTATGCCCAATATTAAAATCTAAAGGGGAACATCAGGACATTGGGTGGTAAAGTTGTTTTCTAATGCTATGAATGTTTGTCATTAAATGTAAGGGAAGTATATACAACTGAATTCATGAAAATACCATACCTTTCTTATAAGTAGCAGAGCAGACAACAATCCACACACCCTTGAAACCCATTATTATATTCAAGCAACCATTTTGTAGGAAACAGTGCTTCCGTTTTATTATTTCAATGGATGACTGGCCATAAAAGGCATAACACAATGATGAATTTTCTTATGATCCATAGCACCATTATCGATTTTCTTTACTGGATTTCAGTTTGAATGTCCCTGCCAACTTGCCATGGCATAGCCACAATTTTTCACAAGAAGCAATCTGCTTACAAAAAAAAAAAAAAATCTCTTTCAGTATAGACATTATTTTTTCCCTATACAGTTTTCAACACTTAATGATTCCCCAGTCTGCATGTACTTAGTGCAATGTCACATTTACAGCACCACACACGCACACACACATCATATGATTAACAGCTCCACGTCCACTGTTTTTCCCATCCCCTTTCAAGCCAGCAGGCAGTGACAGCTTTGAGCAACTCTTACATGCATTATCATGAATGAGTACTGCTCTCCGATCCTGTTACAGCCCTTCTCCTTTCACTTGATGTTTTCCACTGAATCATCCAAAACCACATATCTGGCTGAATAAGTGTTACCATGACCATTTAGCCAGCTTATTCATTTCTACTCCATCAAGCTTTGCAATTTCCCAGCAGGTAACATTTTGTGTAGAAGGTATAACAATCGTCATTTATTTAAACAAATGATAAACTAACTACTTTTGAGCTGTTCCAAATAGAAACCAAAGGGGTGGGGAGTCACCCTTGCATATTTTTTACATTTTTTGATACTCTTCATTTATACAACATATTTTTATGAAGGATACCATAAGTATGTCACTTATCAACAGAACTGCTGGAATATTTTTCAAGAAACAAACTTGGAAAAAAAATGTAAGGCATTCATAAAATAAAAAAAATACCTGAATACTTTTGTAAGTACACTGTACACACATGCACACAGTTTTATAAAAAATTCCCCACAACTACACACTTTTTCAGAAAATGAGCACAAGTTTAGCGTGCATATAAATGACACCAAATGGTATTTGTTAGTGCATCTGACTTTTCAAAAATAACAACAAAAAACGTGTGCATTAAAAAAATGAACATGTTAGCCAACCTCAAAAGCAGTTAGGATAGACAGAAGTATTAATAAGTGCTCTGACAGCCAAGGCCATAGAGTGTTCCCACTTCTATTTTGAATTACACCATTAAGCATGTTAACGAAAGCAAAACTTCATAGTATATGCTAACTACAAGCTTTTAGTGCACAGGAAGATTTGGGAAATGATTTAGTGGAGAGATTGACATCACTAAAATTAGACCTTAGTGATAGAGGTAGCATATGAAATGGAATTTAACAGTGAAAAATAATAACATTTTATAAAAAAAATTTAATGAATTTAAAACTATACTTAAAATAGTATTTTTCATGGAGGGACATTTCAGCAATTTACTGCTGGGGCAGACATAAAAATATGACCTTCACACATTTCTTATCTGAGCACCACCTAAAAGCAATAAAGAACATTAACAAAAGCATAAAAAATACTACTAATAGTATAGACTTCAAAAGTTGAAAGTTCTATAGAAATCAGTTTGCATTCAACAAATCAATCCAAAATGTGCATTTTTTTAACTGGCATAGTTTTTTTTTTTTACCTGATAACTTCTCCAGATCTGCAGAGGACAGAAAACTCAAGAAGCAAAATGTCATGTAATAAGAAAAAGAGAAAAAGGACGGGGGATAAAGAAAAACCTCCATTATGAAATTTAACTATTGAAAAATATACAGTTCAGAAAAGCCCCCCCCCCCCCCCCACACACACGCACATCATAAACTTCAAAAGAGATAAAAATAATAATAATTTATGTGGCGTGCTAATGCTCACATCTATAAACAATAATGAAAAATACAATAGCAATTGATACCTGAGCACTGGTGTCACGAGAAAGGCATGTCCAGTTACCTGTAAGTATGGAATAACACCATAAATCTGCAAGGTCCTTTGTTCCATCCCATCCACCAAACAAATATATACAATCTGAAAAATAAGAAGTTCTTTGCTAAAAATTGGACATATTTGAATAATTATAATCTAATAATCATAATAATAAAACAGAATGTCTGTTCATATGTTTACCTGTAGCAGCCATAACTCAATGGGAAATAGTGGTACATAAATTACTTCAACATTCAGCATATTGTTTTGCATTGTTATCGAAGTTGCAGTAGCTAGTTTAAAGTTAAAATTGCAGGAAGGGTGCTTACTCAAAGAAAAAATAATTACCATGCTATCCTACACTATCTGATCAAAAGTATCCAGACACTTGCCAATCCACAAATTCCCTGTAATAAAAAAGGAATTAGTATCTACCATGCTATACTACATTATCTGATCACAAGTATCCAGACACTTGCCTATCCATAAATTCCCTGCAATAAGAAAGGAATTAGTATCTAACTGGTTCACCCTTTTTGCTGCTATAACAACCTCCATTCTGCTGGGAAGGCTTTGCACTAAATTTTGGTACATTGCTATGGGAATCACCTTCCATTCTGCCATAACAGCATTAGTCAGGTCATTTGATTTGCCCTGGCTCACAGTCAGTGTTCCAATTCATCCCAAAGATGTTCCATGGGGTTGAGATCAGGGGTGTGTGCAGGCCAGTCAAGTTCTTCCACACCTATCTCATCAAACCATTCTGGCACGAACCTCACTATGTGGATGGAGCATTGTCCTGTTGGTAAAGGAAAGGGTCTTTACCGAACTGTTGCCAGCACAGCATTGTCAAAAATATCATTATAGGCCACAGAGTAAAGATTTACAAGCACTGGAACTACAAAACCATGAAAAACAACCTCAGAGCATGATGCCTTCTCCACCAAACTTCACAGTCGGCACAGCACAGTCGGGAAGGTAGCATTCAACTGGTATCCTCCACATCCAGACTTGTCTATCAGACTTCCAGATGGTGAAACTTGATTTATCACTCCAGAGAACAAGTTTCCACTGCTCCAGAGTGAACTGGCACTGAGCCTAACACCACTTCAACTGACCTTTGGCATTGATCTTGCTGGTGTTAGGCTAATGTGCAGCTGCTCATCCATGGAAACCCATTTCCTTAAGCTCTCAATGAACCATTATGTAGCTGGCATTGCTTCCAGAGAGATTTTGGAACGTGGTGGTGAGTGTTGAAAACAAGAACAGGTGATTTTGTCGCACCACCCACTTCACCATTTGGCTGTCCCACTCTGTCATTTTACATGGCCTACCAGGTTGCTATTGTGATGTTCCTACATGTTTGCACTTCACAATGGCAACACTTACACAGTTAATCAGGGCAGCTGCAGCAGGGCAGAAATTTCCCAAACAAACTGGCTTGTTACATCCTATAACCTTGCCATGGTGAAAATCACTGAGTTTTGCCATGTGGCCCATTCTACTGTGCACACTTGTTTATGATGTTTGCCAAGCCATATGCTTGTTTTTATACTTGTTACATGCATTACCAGTTTCTGTAACATGCCTATCTAATCCAGACAAGATTAGTTAGGCATGTTACAGGAACTGGTCACAACATGACTGGAATTCCCTTAAAGTCATCAGCTTCCATAGAAACTTTCAAAAAGAAAATTAAAAGAAGGAATAGAAATTGAAAAAAAATCAGAATTCCATCATCAGTGACTGCAGAGGTTTGTCCCTGCCTAACATATGGCAATATTTGGTGAAAAATAACCGTAACTGTCAGGGTTAACTGCAACTGTGATGGAGAAAGAGTGACAACAAAAAACTGCCCGAAGAAGAAGAAGAGTTTTGTTCAAAAATTTGTGTTTTTAAATAAAATATTTCCTAGAAGAAAAAAACCCATATTAGATTCTTGATATCAAAGACTACAGTCTTGTGACGATTATGTATATTAAGATAACACGACGTAGTTTGTCACAAATGTTTATTTTTCAAGTCGACCATGGTTTCGCTGGGCGTTGACATAGCTTCATCAGGATAAATGGCCTGATGAAGCTTAATCGATATTAGATGTTGAATTAAGTGTCATGTTTAAGAAACTAGGAACCCAGTTTTCAACATGAGCTTTATTCAAAGAATGTTATCATTCATTCTTTCAACATGGCCAAACCACCTAAGAATACTTGTCTCCACCTTACTAATATTTTGCTTCACATTACATATCTGCAACCCATCTTTGTTCCTCAAATGATCAAAACATGTCTTGCCACCCCCATAAGTAATGCATCTCACCAACACACAGACGAGTCCTCTGTCTCTTCTGCAGTACCCAGGTTTCACTGCCATACATCAGAATAGGAACAATTACATTTTCATAAACAGTCACTTGGGATATTTTTGAGAACCCATCATTCTTGTGAAATCCTCCTAGAGCAGCTATGTCTTTCAAAGATGAACTCGGTAGGCTACTAATTTTTCTCAAAAAATAAATAAATAAATAAACATTCTAATTTTACTTTGTTTTGCAATAAATCCACAACTTGCAACTTTCTGAATAATTTTTTGATACAAGGGCATCACTTTCCATAATTTAGGATAGCAATACATAAATGCAGGAGACCGACCAAGGAACAAAAAAGCTGAACTTTTTAACCGGGAGAAAAATCAGAACATGTGATCAGAAAGTGTGTATATAACACAGTAGCAAGATGGAATTGTTCACTCTAATTTATTTATGTAGATATTTAGAGCACACCACTGTTTTTCTTTTTCTGTACTTGCTAGAACATCAGCTTAATTTTCCTCTTGTGCCACTTTCTTCTCAGCAAGTTCCATGGCCATATATTTGTCTTGAGGCTGCACTACAATCTTTGCTTAATTTTCGTTTCTGCTGATATCGTTCCCTTCCGATTTCTTCATCTCTTTTCTTCTTATTCCCCCCCTTTTATTCCCTCAGATAACAATAATTTAGTAATCATGATGAAAGAACTTTCAGCCTGAGGACCATGAATGCACAACATCAACGCTTTCACTACTTTAAATAAATGGTGTAACTTACAGAATATGAATACTTTTGAACACTATGCATCGATTTTTGCTAAATTTAAAACTTCGTCGCTTCCGTGTTTGGAAAATTTCCCCTCACTTATAAAGCTTAAGTGCAAACATTTATGGAGGGAAAGTAACATTTAAAAACAACACTGGATAGTGAGAACATCATGGGGGGGGGATACAATTACAGGGAGAAATCTTTACTTCGACCGACTTACATTTTCAGAAACTTTTCCCTCTATTTTTAAGCTGAAATGCAGTATTTTTGGAATAAAACCATATATAAGAACAATCTGGGCAAAAGGAACATAAAAGAAAAAAAAAGAATGATTACAGGAGAAATCGTCGCTTCATTAACATCCGTTTTCAAAAGTTTCGAAGGGTGGAATTCCGTCCGCCCCCTCAAACTTTCCCTCCAAATTGCCATTTGGTTGTGCATTGATCTCGAGAATATTCCAAATGATGACGGGAATGTCGGAATTGTTCAAATCCACAGAAGAAACTCATGCCTGAAAAGACTATAGGGTAATCTCCGAGCCGTCCTTAACTTCCACTTTCGGAAACTGTTGCCCATAATTTCATAATGAAATACAAACATTTATGCTCTAAAATGATATTTAACAATCCTGCACACAAGCAACATCATAAGTAAAAAGAAATTATGATTACGGGAAAAATCTTCACTGCATTTATTTTCCGTTTTTGAAAGTTTTGAAAAACGAGATACAGTCTCCAGACGGAAAATGACCCCTCCTTACACCCAAAAAATTTATCTTCAGTTCTGCATCGATCTCGAGAATGACACACACAAAAAAAAAAAAAAAAAAACCGGAATTCCGCGAATTCGTGGAAGTATCTCATGTATATACAATACGGACCATAAAACTTTAAGTGTTTCTGAGAACTTAAGGTGGTTCCACCTAAAATCTCTGCCTTATGTTTTCAATGGTAAAATTTCTTTACATATTTTTTTCGCAATTAATGTATTCTCAAGGATGAAAATTTGCACATCGATAAAACTAATTTTAAGTTATAGCATGGAATACTTGATACTTACTAAAACATAACCATAATTATATTAAAAATCAATCATTTTTCTTTGAGTAATGTTCAGACTGTTAATAGATGGTGCAACCTGTACATTGATGATGTCAGTAGACAAACAAATATTGGATTGCTTAATTATGGTTATGTTTTAGCAAGTATTAAGTATCCTATGCTATAACTTAAAGTTAGTTTTATTGATGTGCAAATTTTCATCCTTGGGAATGTATTCATTGCAAAGAAAATATATAAAGAAGTTTTACCATGGGGAAACATAAGGCAGAGATTTTAGGTGGAATCACCTTAGTTTCACACACACACACCACACACACATCCTTATTTTAGCAAGTTAGGCATATCCCAAAGTTACGAGATAAAAAGAACTCATTCTGCATTGAATAAATTTCTCTAATAATATCTTTAATACAATTTCACTAAAAAAATCAGTATAAATACATCTATTCCCCCATTTTCAAATAAAGAATATGAATTTCTATATTTTCAATGCAGTCTGAATAGCAATATGTTGAAAATAACTTAAACTGAAAATATGGCAACTAGCAGAAAAAAAAAAAAAATCTTATCCTTGAAATTGGCAAGAGGCACTTGAGAGATGCAGTGGCTTAAACACTGGCATCTGACCATTCATCTGAGGGGGCCTGGGTCTGAGACACAAATGAGGCATGGGTGGTGTGCTTGTCTTATAGCACTGGCTCTCTTTCCTTTCCTGGAACCAGTGGACCTAAATTAGGGTTGGTAATCTGCTTATAGCCCTCAGAGCTGCACACAATGGGTGTAACCCCCCCCCCCCCAAAAAAAAAAGAATTTGGTGAACAGTGATGCCTTAAACAAATCAGTGAACACAGCTGACTTAAGATGCACGTATTTAGTGAACTATTATTGCAACCGTCCTCCTCAGTTTAAAATTTCAAGAGCTTTACTAATGAGCCTTAGGAAATTTCTAGAATATTCAAAGCAAACAGAATATAAATTCTGAATTTGCTTGAAACACTTACTGGTCATTTATGAGCACCTCTCAGAAAACTTGAAAATTTCATTGCTCCAGGGCGACAAAATTTTCAAGTTTTCTGAGAGGTGTTACATGGATGGCCAATAAGTGTTTCAAGCAAATTCAGAATTTATATTTTGTTTGCTTTGAATATCCTAGAAATTTCCCATGTATTATGAGGGATATTTCTTCCTTCACACACACACACACACACACACACACACACACACACACACACACACACACACACACATACATACATACATACATACATACATACATACATACATACATACATACATACATACATACATATCACTAAGCTGTTCTCTGAGATTCAGAGGTTAGCTCCAAAAAGAAATACAAACTTCCAGATATTTTTACTTATTGTTGTCGTATCAAACTTCGCCATTTACAGCGATCTTGACATACAACTCGTGCTTCACTGATATCCATTACACGCCGTACACAAGATCTTTTATACTTCATACTCATTATATTTTCCTCATGCAGACACTCCTGAATCTGATCCACCCATGTCTTCCTTGGCCTTCCTCTGCCTTTCCTTCCTGCCACTTGGGCTGAAAATATTTTCTTAGTAAGCATTTCATCACTCATTCCTTCAACATGGCCAAACCACCGAAGCATATTGGTCTCCACCTTGCTAACAACATTTTGCTTTACATCACACAACTGCAATACATCTTCATTTCTCGCACAATCATATCGTGTCTTGCCACAAACCCCACGTAAGTAACGCATTTCTCCAGGACACAAACGGCTCCTATGTTTCTTCTGCAGTACCCAGGTTTCACTGCCATACATCAGAGTAGGAACAATTACTGTTTCATACACGGCCATGCGGGACTCTCTAGAGAACTCATCATTCCTGTGAAAACCTCCCAGAGCAGCTATGACTTTCAAAGAAGAATTCACTCGCCTACTGATTTCACCATCCAACTTGTTCTCTCTGTCAAACATGCTTCCTAACTACACAAACTCACTCACCTGGTCAATCACAGTGCCATTTATACTTACATTACATTCAGTGCTACCCATTCCTCTCTCAAACACCATAACTTTGGTTTTTCCCTTATTTATACTCAGTTTGAATTTCATGCAAACTTCGTGCATCCGAGTCAACATACTCTGCAACTCACTTTTGCTCTCTGCCAACAGGACAGTGTCATCAGATACAGCAATCTGCACACACGGATATCACCAAGACATAAAAACCACTATTATCTATTTTGGCCTCACGCATGCATGCATCCATAAATATATTAAACAGCCATGGTGACATTACACAACCTTGTCTAACTCCTGCACCAATGGAAAACCATTTTGATAAAACACCATTCACTCGTACACAAGCTCTACTACCAGCATACATGGCTTTTACACTATTAAGTAGATTCCCAGTAACACCATATTCATTCAATACCTTCCACAAAAGTGTCCTATTCACTTGGTCGTAAGCTTTCTCTAAATCTATGAAGGCAGTAAAAACTTTCTTCCCAACAGCAAGATACTTTTCAATCATCATGCGTAATGCAAAAATCTGGTTAGTGCAGCCTTTACCAGGCATAAAACCACTCTGAACATCCCACACTTTCAATGATGTAAGACCCCGTACTTTTTCAATAACAACCTTACCAAACACTTTCCCTGGCACACTCAGTAGGCTAATACCACGATAGTTCTTGCATTCAGTCTGATCACCTTTTCCCTTATACAAGGGAACAATGATAGCATCCTTCCAATCCTGAGGGACCATTCCTAACTCCCAGCACAACTGGCAAATTTCAGTTAACCAGTCAATTATAGAGTCACCACCATACTTCAACATCTCTGCAGTTATGCCATCAACTCCTGGAGCCTTACCATTCTGAAGAGATTTTAGAGCTTTACACACTTCTTCTCTTGAGATCCCTCCTGTGCTTTCATCCCTCATTGTGACATCATCTGCATCTGTCTCAGAATCATTTTTGCTCTCCTGATCTAATAACTCACAGAAGTATTCGCCCCATCTGTCACTTAACTCATTGGGCTCCCATATCATTTCCCCAATCTCATTCTTCACACAACTTACAACTTTGTTTCCTCTATTTTTCCTGAGTCTCATGTACTTCCAGAAGGACTTTCTATCTTTCCAAAAAGCCAGTTCATGCCTTTTCACTTTCTCTTTCCTATCTTTTGCCTTACTGTGGCGAACCAGCTTCACGCTTCTTACAGCGATATTCATCCACAGAGACTCTACCTTGCAACATCCCCAAATAGGCTTCCTTCTTTTTCTTTACTGCCTCATCAATCTCACTATTCCACCAAGAATCACCTCTATTGTTACCCACTATTGTGGTGCCACAGACCTCTTTAGCAGCAGTAACAACACAGTTCTTAAAACATTCCCACTTCTTTTCTACATCCCTCTCACAAGATTTCAGATCCTTCAATCGTTCTGTGAGTAAGTCAGAATACCGCTGATGATCTTCAAAGAGCCTATCAACCTTTATTCTTTCTATCCTGGGTTTGTTCCTATTCCTTTTCCTCCAACCAACATTAAGTTTCACTCGTGACACTACCAAGTAATGATCAGAAACAACATCCGCACCTCTCATCACACGGGTGTCAACAACTAAGTGTTTCAAACGCTGATCGTAAACAACAAAATCTATCACACTCTTTTGACCAAGAGTACGACTTTCCCAAGTATATGTGTGGATATACTTGTGGTTGAAAAAATGTATTAGATACACACAAACCATTCTCAATGCAGAGTTCAATTAATCTGTCACCATTATCATTCACACAAGGATCATTAAACTTACCCAGAACATTGTCAGAAATTGCATTCTGCACACCTACTCTAGCATTGAAATCCCCTGCTATTATAACTTTTTCTTTAGCACCAAACTGGCTCAAAACAGCTTTTAGCTCATTCCAGAAATCTTCTTTCTTATCAGAAGGTTCCGAGTCACAAGGAGCATACACTACAACAATTACAATTCTCTGAAGTTTCACTTTCAAACGAATCCAGAGAATTCTCTCACTTATGCAACTATAGTGAATCAAGTTGTTCTTCATCTTTTCACTTAAAATCACACCTACACCAGCCTGTCCTCTCATATTATCCAATACTCCAGACCACACACTCACCGTGCCATTCACTTCTTCTACCCCAATTTTCTTCTTTTTGGTTTCACTTACACACAGCACATCCAGTCTATACTTATGCATCTCCTCAATCACCTCACTCATCTTGCCATTTATACCTCTGGTATTCCATACACCAATCTTACATTCACTCAGCCGAGAACGCTTTCTCATACACCGTTTAGAAAGTCCAGGTCGATTCCGTGGTGGACCGTCCTTCTCAAGTGTGGTAGGTCCACCATATCCCACACTTGAGTCATTCTTAATATTTCTTTTTGTCTCTTTAATAAATTTCCAATTTCAACACAGGTTCTTTGGGTTGATTTATAGGTAGAAAACTGAAGTTTCCTCATATTCAACAGTTTTTAAACACAACTGATTTTTGTCTAATGACAAAGGCACAAATATACAAGAGAAGAAGATGTACATACTTAGGATTACTACACAAAAAGTGAGAAAATAAATTTTTACAATGGAATTATAGAATACATATAACTAATATATGTAATAATAATCAAAATAATCGTAACTAATGATGATAATAATAATAATTTGTCACCTCCGTGAACATCTATACACATCTGATGACCTCCTCTCATACCAGGTCTTTCTTCCTTGTCTGGGGAAAATATAACATGAAGTTTGTTATACAAAACAAAATCTAAAGTTAAATCATGCATTTTCTTAAAACTAATGCAAGTGCACAATAATATCTTCAGTAAGAAAAAAAAATATTAGCAAAAATGCAAAGGTGACAAATTTTTGTACAAAAGGAATTTGAGTTAAATTCTTAAAAATAACATTCACAAAATCAAAAGCTATACATTAACCGTTATCAAAGAATGTCACTAGAAACTCAAAAAGTGTTATATCAGTCTTCCTAAAATGTTTGACACTTTTTTAGCAACTGAGATTAGTTCTTATTTAACTTTACATGAATCTTCATATTAATTACATTTCATCTCCAAAGAAATTAGAATTCAACTTGCAATTAGGAATATAAAACTTATTTCTCCCAATTTCATCAAAAAATATATCATATCACTTGAATGAAAATTGAAATATATATGGGCATATATATACGTAGGCAGGCTGAAATTTTTGGCC
Organism: Macrothele yani; assembly: GCA_039090855.1. Lineage (NCBI taxonomy): Eukaryota > Metazoa > Arthropoda > Arachnida > Araneae > Macrothelidae > Macrothele > Macrothele yani. The sequence goes on from CM077007.1 coordinate 110,592,502, forward strand.
TCCGCTTGAATAAAAAAATTAGTGATACAAGTATTTTCAATGAAACAGAAATTTACCTTTACCTTTTATTTAAAAGTCTGCATACTTATTTCTCCACACAATCACCTTCTACTTCAGTACATTTCTTTCAATGTATTAAAAATGCTTGGAGTTCTTTCTTCAAAAAATTCAGGATTTACCACTGGTGTACTGCTGGCTTCATTTCTTTGTCACATATGAAGTGATGGCCCCTCAAGTACTACATTATTTAAAAAAAAAAAAATTGCTAGGAATGAGATCTCAGCTATATCAAGGGTGTGGTAGAACAGTAAACATGAAACACTGAATGGTGGCAACTGTAACAGCACTAGTGTGAGACCCAAGCACGCCCAGCATTGTTCTGTTGTAGAAGTGTTTGATCACTCTGCCCGGCTTTTGTTTCAGCAAGCACTAGTTCTTTACTATTCCCAAAAGCAAATGACATAACCTTTTCAGCTGAGATTCATGCTCTGATTTTTTTTTTTTTTTTTTGGTTGCAGAGATTCTTTCTAGTGATACCCCATGGACTGCCTTTTGTTCTCTGGGTAGTAATAGTAGACCTATGTTTGACCTCCTGTCACAATTATGTCCAGAAAAATCTCACCTTCATTTTTGAAATGTCCCAAGTTATAGATGGCTTAGTAATTAACATTTGTGACTACCAAAGGAAAGGACCTCGGTTTGATCTTGGGTGGTGACAAACGTTAAACTTCATCTAAATGTCCGCTGTGACTCGGATGAGCACCTTAAACTGATGGACCCCTGGTATAGGCACCCTGGTTATAAATTAAGGGCATCTGTACCACCCCCTCCATCCCCTCAAACTAAAGATTAAAATTAGCGGTCGCCACTCGCCACGTGGCGACTGGATAAAATAAAATGTCCAGTAGAAAAAGTGATTTTAGTCGCCACGCTCGAAAATTTGCCTTTTTTCATTGCTAAAGAATTAATTTGCATTTTTAAAATGCTCCTGTTATAGGAAATGTATTTTTAAATCATTTAACTCCTGCACGGTGAAAAACAGCCCATTCCTCCGCAAATAAGTGAGTACGATCTATTTATAGATTCACTCTTCAAGAACGGGAGGCGGCTGTTTGTTTTTCCACTTAAGTTTGTGCACAAAGTACCATATCGGGAATGGACACCTGTGGCTTTAGATGGAACTGTGGCATCACAACTCGTCTTCAGCAGCTCGTTTTTTAAAGTTTGGTTGCTCTAAAAATGCACGATTTTCCACTGCTTAGGCACTTCTTGCTTATCATCAAATAAAATGGGCAAGTATTTTCCCTTTTGTTTACAAAAAGAAATCAAAGGCAGAAAATCGGGACTTCACTTTCCGCGCTGCACGCCGTCTTTCAATCCACGCAGAGTCACGTTTCCCTTGCACGTGTGAAGTTGGCTTTAAACAAAATAAAAAAAACCCTCTTGTCTGCCCCTTAATACAGTAAAATGTTACTAAGGAATGGGTAAATACAAGTTTTTCAGCGAAATTATATATAAAAAATCAGTACTGTATTGTTCACTTTGCCGTGATAGTCATTTTTACCGGTCACGGAAAAGGCCGATTCCATCACGGGCGGAATAAGTACCAATTTTGAAATTTAATTTAGCTTTAAAAAAGCGGAAAAGAAAAAAACACTTTCCGTATTGATTGGTTTCGAAGAACAGGCGGTTAGAAATAACAAAAACTGCGCTTCACTAGAAAAAACTTTTAAAATACGAAATTGTTTTTTTTCACTATTACTGAAGCTATTAAAAATGAGAAACATAATCAGAAAAAAATATAACAAGAATATAACCAGAAAGCGAAGGGAAAGTGTATCTTGGGGTAAGAAAAATTCAAAATTTAGAAAACTACGGAACATTTTCATTCGTGCTAAAACAATCATTTTCAAGCGACGAACGGCATGAAAGATGCTCAAATTATATCGGACAAATGTCGCGACATTAAAAACATCCAATAAACAGTCCCAAAAATGTTTGATGAATGTTAGAATTTTGAAAACATGAAAATAAACTTTGAACAAATGATTGAATAACATTATTTCATAGATTTTTTATTTCTGTAGTATATTTGATGTTTCCCGTATTCCATAGCGATCGACGATTTCCGTAGTGACTATGGTGAATTCGTAGCATTTGGAAGATCTGAGGTGGGCAGACAGGAAAAAATAACAAATCATTAAAATTCTATCAAAACAACGTTTTCTGAAGGGGGAAAAAACCGACAACCAGATTTTTTATTTTCGTAGTATATTTGATGTTTCCCATACTCTGCAGCGATCCAACGATTTTCGTAGTGACTATGTTGAATTCGTAGTATTTGGAAGGTCTGTGGTGGGCAAACAGGAAAAATGACAAATTATTAAAATTCTACCAAAACTGAACGTTTTCCGGGGAAAAAAAAAAAAAAAAAAAGCTGACACTGGGTTCGAAAACCAGACAAAATCTGATGGAATCAGGATACTCTGCAAGCGTTCTTATTTAATCATGACTATTTTTTCAACACCTGTGAAGGTTTATCAATGTTTTTAATGTAATATTTATTAGAACAACCCAGGAAATTACTGAATATTTTCTGTTAGTGGTCAGGAATCATTGCGAGTCTGTAATATAAAGTGACCAGGTTGGTATCACATTTCTTCCAATCGCAGCTGTACCACAAAATGATTCTGCTATAAGATATGAAATTCATTTTTGAAAGCTATACAGCCAGTTTTCATTTTGACACCAAGAAGAACCTAACCAAAAATAAATGGAATGAAAAGAAAAATTTAGCAGAATGGAAGCAGCTTTGAAACATAATGTCTGAACACTTTTGACCATCAATAACTCACTAAAAACTGCTAGAGAAACTAAAAACAAGCAATTTTTAGTACATGAAGGTCATAGCACAAATTGTTGAAATACTCAATATTGCTGACTGTTATGCCAAGCAATGCAGAAGTTAAGAGAATGCAAGCATTGTGGGCAATGTTCTTGATGACAAGACGATGTTCATGCAAAGAATGACTTTAGAAAATACAGCAAATTAAATAAAGTAAGCAAAAGTAAGTACTCTTTGAAAAATTTAACCCATCCACTGCTATCAATTTATTGGTGGAGAGATTGAAAGACTTTTTTTTTTTGTGAACATAGCAAAAGACCAAATAAAAATGATTAAGTTATCTTTTATCTTTTCAATAAAAACTGTTGAAAATTTGGTTGATGTGGTTGAAGAAATATGTAACTTTTTTAAGATTATATTTATTGATTTAACTGCACTGGATAATAGACAGTGTGCCCTTGTAACTACTAAGCTTAAATGTAACTGTGTCTAAATAAATGAAAGGTATTCAGTACAGTGATAAAATATGTATACAACACGAAATAGCCGTAAGGAAAGTGGCCACTAGATTTTGTCCACCCACTGGCCAATGGCCACTCGAAAAAAATCACCAATTTTAATCTTTACCTCAAACCTACTCAGGTGTACTTTGATGTCGTGTGACATTAGTCACTAATGTGAAGCATACTAGTGGCTATATCTACTGTTCCTCTCCATCTACCTACTATCCAATCGTGAGACGTTAGACTCCACCTATTTACTTCTGCTTCCATCTCCCATCCAAAAGCCTGTACAGATGTAGCTGACTTGAAGTCTAAATCTCCTCTGCAGATGGAAGTCCTACAAGAAGTTGGGTTGTTGAGTCATATGTAGTGCTCACTGGCTGACGGGAAGGGTACCATCATTCACAGTCAGTAAGAGCATTAAATGAGATTGTCTGAGAATTCACATGAAATTCGTATTCATTCAGCCTTCACCTCATCAGGCAATATGTGGAGCATTCACCTAGCACAAACTTTTTGAAATCCAAGAAAATTGATAATGTGTCCTACCCTTTCTTTAAAAATGTCTAATTCAGGGCAATTTCTTTTTGCTTTATGCAGTGGTTTTCCTGTGTCATTTCTTCAGCATGCTATTAATGAATCTGGTCTGTTGCAGTCACAGGCCTCCCCAACCTCGGTTTGGCACACAAGTTTGCTTTCCCCACTTCTTCATCTTTACATTGCCTTACACATAATATCATAGTACTCACCTCAACACATTAATCACAGTAAACTGCTTTCAGTCTCCAATGAATGTAGATAGGAACAACTTCTTCTATAGCAAAGAATTCAATGACGTCTCACTGTTGGGACCACACGTCTGAAAAGCCCTCAAAAATGCTTTCTTTGGAACTGCATGTCACATCATTCAGTCTACTTGCACTTACCAAATGTACCTCAAGTGAGACCACATTTCCAGGAGAGTCATCATTTTCACTTAGATCTGTTCTCTAGTACATTGCCAGTTTTACTTCTGTATCTAAAAATGCCCTCTTCTCAGGAGACAGCACTAACATTGGGGGACACCAATTTACTTACCCCTAATTAGCTACCAAAAGTCATTAAAAGTTATTTATTAATAAATTCTTGTATACCACAGCATAATGCTAAAGAGAGAGGCAACACAAATGCAAATAACAGTACTTTCACAACTTCTGTATTTCCTGGATAGCAACCTCTCCTTTCTACCTCTTCTGAGTATTAAGAAAAATAAAATTATTGGAAAAGATATGAGATGCAATGAACACACGGCTTCCTGTGCAAGGCATATGACTCTTAGAGAAATTCCAACCTGGAACACTGGCAGCAGAAGGGCACTGAAGGAATGAGTGAATACATGTTTAAACTATGTATCTGAACCTCTTCTTAGTTAAGGCCTACAACTTCATAAACATACCTCTTGAATAATTATTCTTTACTGAAACATTTGTTTACTAAACACACAATCTTATAAAATACTGAATTTATGCGTACCAGATGGAAGTGGGGGTATTAAGGGTGTCCATTTTATCTTTAGCTGCAACTGTTTAAGATAGTTATTAAAACAGCCATCTGAAAAAAAAAAGAAAAAAATATGTATACATAAAGTAAGGAGTGTCACTCTCTCTCTCTCTCTCTCTCTCTCTCTCTCACACACACACACAGAGATAGACTTGGCAAAAAGCTCAACAGATAACTTATGCATATATTACAGTGATAAAACTAATTAATTTTGGAATGGTGTAAATGAGTACTTGTAGTACCAAAATGTCACAGCAGTTATAAATTCTAATTATGAAACAGATTTTTGATAAATCACAGTCAGAACAATACAGACCTGCAGATCATACAAGATGAATAAGAAATGAGACAGAGTTGGTGAAAGAAGAAGATGAACAATGAAAAATGGTGAAACTAAGTTGATATATGTACATTATGGTAAGCAATCAAGAAAAAAAAGGGTGTCCTTATAGTGACAGATGGGTTTGCCTCCAAGGGGCACTCTACTGGGCGACAATGACACACATAACAGCAACAAAAACTTCTATGAATTTGAGAAGCTGACACAAAATTATGCTCCAGTAAAAATGCTGCTGAGGTACCAGTTAGCTTTGTGTGACACTGGTGAAAAGACTCCAACTCACTAGGCATTTGTTCCAGAACCCATAGGTGGAATGACCAACTGGAACCATCAGCTGTGGACTGATCCACCACACTAATGTATTTTATGATTTTCAAGATTCATAGAAAGTATTTAAAGAACTCAAGTGTGGGATTTCATGGACCTACCACACTTGAGAAGGCAGGTCCACCAAAGTATTGACCTGAAACTAATAAACTGTGTATGAGAAAGTGATATCAGCTGAGTGAATGTCAGACTAGTGTATGGAATACATGTGGAACAAATGGAAAGATGAATGAGGTGATTGAAGAAATGAGTAAGTACAGATTGTATGTGCTGTGTGTAAGTAAAACTAAAAAGAAAACAACTGGAATAGGAGTGAATGGAACGGTGAGTGTGTGATATGGACTATTGGATGATCTTAGAAGATTAGCAGGTGCAAGAGTGGCTTTTAGTGAAAATATGAAGAACAAAGTGAGTTGCAGAGTATGTTGACTCAGATGCACGAAGTTTGCATGAAATTCAAACTGAGTATAAATAAGGGAAAAACCAAAGTTATGGTGTTTGAGAGAGGAATGGGCAGCACTGAATGTAATGTAAGTATAAATGGCACTGTGATTGGCCAGGTGAGTGAGTTTGTGTATTTAGGAAGCATGTTTGACAAAGAGAACAAGTTGGATGGTGAAATCAGTAGGAGAGTGAATTCTTCTTTGAAAGTCATAGCTGCTCTGGGAGGTTTTCACAGGAATGAGGGTTTTCTAGAGAGTCCCGCATGGCTGTGTTTGAAAGTGTAATTATTCCTACTCTGATGTATGGTAGTGAAACCTGGGTACTGCAGAAGAAACACAGGAGTCGTTTGTGTGCTGGAGAAATGGGTTACTTACGTGGGCTTTGTGGCAAGACACGATATGATTGTGTGAGAAATGAAGATGTATTGCAGTTATGTGATGTGAAGCAAAATGTTGTTAGCAAGGTGGAGACCAATATGCTTCGGTGGTTTGGCCATGTTGAAGGAATGAGTGATGAAATGCTTACTAAGAAAATATTTTCAGCCCAAGTGGCAGGAAGGAAAGGCAGAGGAAGGCCAAGGAAGACATGGGTGGATCAGATTCAGGAGTGTCTGCATGAGAAAAAGATTATGAGTATGAAGTATAAAAGATCTTGCGTACGACGTGCAATGGATATCAGTGAAGCACGAGTTGTACGTCAAGATCGCTGTAAATGGAGAAGTTTTATACGACAACAATAAGTAAAAATATCTGGAAGTTTGTATTTCTTTTTGGAGCTAACCTCTGAATCTCAGAGAACAGCTTAGTGATATGTATGTATGTAATTTGATTCACTAAAGTTGCATAAGTGACAGAATTCTCAGCGTGCATTTGAAAGTTCAACTTCAGAGAATAGCAACTGTTTTAATGAACGATCCTTGTGACTCGGAACCTTCAGACAAGAAGGATGATTCATGGAATGAGCTAAATGCTGTTTTGAGCCAGTTTGGTGCTAAAGAGGGCACAAATGTAAGCTTCAGTATAAATATTGTTGAGGTACCAACTAGTTATGCGTGACATTGGCCAAAAGACTCCAACTCACTGGGTTATTTAGAACCCCTAGGTGGAATAACTAACTGGAACTAACATCTGTGAGCTAATTCCCAGCTCTGATGTACTTTTCTGATTAAAAAGATATAAAGGAAGAATTTAAAGGACTCAAATGTGGGATATGATGGACTTACCACACTTGAGAAGGCAGGTCCACCAAAGTATTGACCTGAAACTAATAAACTGTGTATGAGAAAGTGATATCAGCTGAGTGAATGTCAGACTAGTGTATAGAATACATGTGGAACAAATGGAAAGATGAATGAGGTGATTGAAGAAATGAGTAAGTATAGATGCTGTGTGTAAGTAAAATTAAAAAGAAAACAACTGGAATAGAAGTGAATGGAATGGTGAGTGTGTGATATGGACTATTGGATGATCTTAGAAGATTAGCTAGTGCAAGAGTGACTTTTAGTGAAAATATGAAGAACAATTTGATTCACTAAAGTTGCATAAGTGACAGAATTCTCAGGGTGCATTTGAAAGTTAAACTTTAGAGAATAGCAACTGTTTTAATGAATGATCCTTGTGACTCGGAACCTTCAGACAAGAAGGATGATTTATGGAATGAGCTAAATGCTGTTTTGAGCCAGTTTGGTGCTAAAGAGGGCACAAATTTAAGCTTCAGTATAAATATTGTTGAGGTACCAGCTAGTTTTGCGTGACATTGGCCAAAAGACTCCAACTCACTGGGTTATTTAGAACCCCTAGGTGGAATAACCAACTGGAACTACCATCTGTGAGCTAATCCCCAGCACTGATGTACTTTTCTAATTAAAAAGATACAAAGGAAGAATTTAAAGGACTCGACTGTGGGATATGATGGACCTACCACACTTGAGAAGGATGGTCCACCATGGAATCAACCATTTTTCAACCCAAGTGGCAGGAAAGAAATGTAGAAGAAGGCCTAGTAAATCTTGGGAGGACCAGATTCAGAAATGGCTGCATAAGAAAAAAATTATGAGTATGAAGTACAAAAGGTCTTGTGCATGTCATGTGGTGGATATCAGTGAAGCTTGAGATGTGTGCCAAGATGCTGTACATGGAGATGTTTGATACACCAAGAGTAAGTAAATTCTAGTTCCATCAGTTAAACATTTATCTGGAGGTTTGTCTTTCTTTGAGGAGCTAACCTCTGAATCTCAGAGGACAGTTTAGTGATATGTATCATCATTGTCAACCATTATCAATCCACTGCTGGACGAAGGTCTCCCCAAGTTTCTTCCACAACGGTCTGTCTTGTGCCAGTCTCCTCCATGTTACTCCCGCATACTTCCGAATTTTATCCACCCATCTCACATGTGGTCTTGTTCTGGGTCTTTTCCTGTCCCTTGGAATCCAGTCTAAAATTTCAGCTGTCCATCGATGGTCTGTCTTTCTGGCAATATGTCCAGCCCACTACCATTTCAGGGATTTTACTCTGATCATGATGTCTTCCACTCTTGTCATTTTTCTGATCCATGAGTTTCTCTTCTTATTTCTCCTGGTTACACCAAGCATGCATCTCTCCATGCTTCTTTGAGTTGTCTGCAGTCTTTGAATGTCTCTTTTAGTTAAGGTCCACGTCTCTGCACCATACGTAAGCACTGGAAGGATGCATTGATCAAACACTTTTCTTTTAAGACATAATGGCATATTGCTCTTGAAAATTATACTGTTTCTTCCAAAACCTCTCCAGGCAAGTTTTATACGCTGATTAATTTCTTCATCGACATGACCTTGACTTGATATCTGCTGTCCAAGATAAATGCAGGTATTGGTTGTCTCCAGCTTTCCCCCATCAATCGATAAATCTTCATTTCTTGTAAAAGCATTGTACATCACTTTTGTCTTCTGAAAGTTCATTTTTAATCCCACTTCTTTACTCTTGTCAGCAAGCTCCTGGATCATACTCTGCAGCTCTGATGGGGTAGTTGCAAAAATGACTATGTCATCAGCAAAACGAAGGTGAGTTAGATAATATCTATTTATCTTTATCCCTTTGTTTTCCCAGTTCAGTGATTGAAAGACATTTTCCAATGTGGCATTAAAGAGTTTGGGAGATATAGTGTCACCTTGTCTATGATGCTAAACAGGAAGTTATAGCAGGGGATTTCAATAATAAAGTAGGTTCTTGGAATCAGACTTCTGACAATGTTCTGGGTAAGAATAATGATTCCACTGTGAAAGATAATGGCAAAAGATTAAATGAACTCTGCATTGAGAATCAGTTGTGTGTATCTAATAGGTTTTTCAAACACAAGTACATCCACACTTATACATGGGAGAACTGTACTCTGGTACAGAAAAATGCAATAGATTTTGTGGTTTGATCAGTGCCTGGAACACTTAGTTGTTGGCACCTATGTAATGAGAGATGGCAGATGTTTAACTCTGATTATTACCGGTTAGTGTCATGAGTGAAACTGATTGTTGGTTGAAGAAGAAACAGGAAGGTGCCTCTGGTTAAAAGGCTTCCTGAAGAACATCAGCACTTCTCTGAAATACAAATACTCAGTGAATGACTGAATGAATCGAAGTCTGTGAGAGAGATGTGGAAAAGAAGTGGACATGCTTTTAAAAACTGTGCTGTAACTGACACAAAAGAGGTTAACTGTACTTCAATAGTGGGTATCATTAAAGGTGATGCTCGATGAAACAGTGAGCTTAAAAAAGCAGTAAAGCAGAAGAAGGAAGCATACTTGGGAAGGTTACAAGGTAAAGTTTTTGAGGACGAATGTTGTTGTAAAAAGCATGAAACAGGAGAGCTGGTTCATCAGAGTAAGGCAAAATATAGGAAGGATAAGGTGGAAAGGCATGAGTCAGCCTTTTTTGGAAAATAGAAAACCATTTTTGAAGTACACAAAGACATAGAAAAAAAACAAGGGACTGAAGCTCAAAGTTGTGTGAAGAATAGGATCAGAGAAATAACACAGAGCTTAGTGAAAGATGGGGTAAACACTTTTATGAGTCATTAGAACATGAAGTCAAACATGATTTTGAGGTAGAAGATGATGATGCCACAGAAAATAAAGAGAGCACAGCAGGGATCTCAAGGGAAGAGCTTTGTAAAGCTATAAAATCTCTTCAAATGGCAGGGCTCTGAGAGTATATGATATAACTGCAGTTATGCCATCTACTCTCAGAGCTGAATTTTCAACATATATGTTAAAATATAGTAGAGAGTTCAAGCTCTATCACAGCTATTCCTTTTTGAATGTCATTAATAACAGCTCTGAATATTGCAAATGAAGCACTGCCATGAGTTTTACATACATTCTGAGAAAATTCCAACTTACAAGTGAAAAGATAATAATAATAAAGTTTAGTAGGATGTGATTATGTTTTGCATTGGAGTAGAAAATTCAAATGGTTCAGGAATCAGAAAATTTTTGACACAGCTGCAAAAATGATGGACATCCAAAGACAGAAAATTTGTCAAAGTTCACTTGAAAGCTTTCAAGAAGACCTTAGGCCTTAAGAGATCAGAAGTTAAAAGTGACAAAAAGACAGTTTAAGCTCCATAAAGGAATGAACAGTAAGTAAATATCATACAACCAGGTTAGTCAGAACATCGAATGGCATGAAGCAGTAATAACGGTAGTTTAATACAACATTGTACAGCTTAGTTAAAGAGATAAATTTACAAGATTTTTCTGGCACAAGTTTTAAGAAGATTACAATAATGGAACTTACACCTTAGTATTATACAACGTGAAGTCTGTGATGTGAATTCTGGAGCTGGGGTATATGAGATCCCAATAGAATATCCAGATGGCTTGCCTCGATCATACATCGGAACGACCAAAAGATCCCTTACAATTAGGGGGAAAGAACACATAAGGGACATTAAAGCAAGAAAAACACAAACAGCGCCTTGCAAAGAAGTAGCCCAATATGACGTCGTACCGGTGTGGAAAAACATGAAGAGGATCGCTCCATACACTGACTACAAAGGAACATTGACTAGAGAAAGCATCGAAATATCCATGCACCCTAACGCTTGCAACGAGAGCCCTTCCCTCGAACTCTCGGCTGCGTGGAAGATCCTACTGACATAGAATATTAAGGGGGAAATGAGAAAGAATGTTTGAAAGGTAGGTCATGAGACACCACCTTCCGCGAGGCGCAATATCACCTAGACACGTAGTAGATGCGTGCTCTAAAATTTCAAATTATCATCATTCCCGAAATTCTTCTTCTGTTCACTGGCCTTGAAAAAGCCTCCCGTTCGGAGTGTGAAAGCTCGGCTCTTAGTCGCTGTATGTTTTATAAATTGTTACACCATTTAATATGGAATAAATACTTCACGTTGTTTAAGAAGATTGTCTACTGCAGTTTCACATATTGAGCTTTGGATCAGCTTCATGCAGACAAGCAGTTTCAATTGCTTGTTGTTTGTTAAGACTTTTCTGGTTATGTTAGTGTGGTCACAGTTTGCATGTTAATTCGAAGCACCTGAGGGGAATGGAGGAGAGGCTGACATATTCGCAAGTAGTCAGTGGTTCTGTAAGATGTGGTAGGCTTTCAAGGTATCCAGGATTAAGGCTGTGCTAGGCTTATTAATTATTTTGGTATCTTGAAATAGAAAGCTTTGTTTTTATGACATGCTGAGCTATTAATGATATCTTTAGCTCACAGCTCCTTTGTGTTCCTTAAATCAAAAACATAAGACAGACTCTGAGTGACTGAATTAGGTATGATACACTGCATTCACAGGGAATTTGGTAAATTCTTCTTGAATTAAAATATTCAAATGATTTTTTAAGGCCAGGGGAACTCTTTTGTTGATTGATTTGAAAATTACTCTGAAGCTGAAAATCTTGAGAACTTCAGAAAATTTGAAACATTGGAGATAAATAGAAAGACAATTTTTTTTTCTTAAAGTAAGGGGAGATACTGAAGGAACAAAAAACATATGTAAAGAATTGTGAACTAAAGAAATCATCCATAGCTCAATATTGCCATGAAAATAATCATAGATTTCTGTTTGAAGGAGTTAAATTAATAGCAAGCCTGATTCAGTTTTAAAGTAGGATACCTTTGAAGCTGCCTATTTTTCTAAAACCACTCACAAGTTGTGAATAACTCAAGCCCCCTCTACTCTTCTCAAGTGTATGGAAACAACTTGCATTCCACTAAAACCACTACTGCCTAAAATCACCAGTACAACTGCAATGGGCAACATACATATCACATCACTTGTGTTGATGCAGCTAAGCCATAATTCAGTGAATTTACAGTAGACAATCTATTAAAAGTGCATTGGAAAATATATAAACATAACTTCTGAATTAAGCTGCAGAAAGTCAACTAACTTAAATGAGCCATATAATGTTTGCACTCGTGTTTTTTTGATGCTAATAAAACTGTCAAACAAGTCAAGAACCATATGCAAATAAATATGGTGTGTTATAAAATCATTCATGTGTTTAAATATTTCAGAATTACTTAAAGAACTGACATGTTCTGGATAAATTTTGGTACAAAAAAAAAAAAAAAAAAAAACCAAGAAAGTATGTAAATGAACAAGCTTTTAAAACAAATAAATATTTACTCGGTTACACAAGCTACTTGGTGGCAGATCAGTGATGTACAGAACATGAAATTCAATTCAAATTAGCAGTTCATATTCCAACCCATAAAATAGATTGGCAAAACAACTACTGACAGTTAACAAAAAAACAGAGAGCAAGATCCTAGAGGAATCAGGAACATACGAAATTTTTATAGCACACATCCCCCAATATTGTACATTGGGAGTAAAAAAAAACATGTTAACAAAAAGGCTAAAACAGCATATATCAAACTGGCAAAAAAAAAAAAAAAAAAAAAGAAGCCAAAACAGCCAACCAACATTCCCTAAATTTGATGAAATCAAAATGCTAAGAAGAAATAACAGATCAGAGAGACAAATGAGAAAGGCGGAATCTATATTAATATATAAGAATAAGACAAGAGTATGTAACCATAATGACCCTAACATATTATCTAGCCACTGGAAAGAATTAATCACGCAAGAAAAAGAATTACAGAAAAAAAAAACCCAGACAAAAAAGACAAGAGAATAGTGATAAGAAAAGAAAAGATGAAGTTATAAACGGCATAGACGATCAATAACATGAATAATATTAAAAAAAATTATAAAGAAAAAAGTGAAACATAGATGGCGCCAACAAGGTTTTTCAAGAAACGTATCAAAGACTGAGTATCTGACGAAGGCAACGCGGAGTATCAGACTCCATAAGCGAGTAGTGAGCCATGAACATCGGTGGTTACATCGCCATGCTCCTGAGGATGCCCAAAGGCGGGCAAAAAATTTAGAGCATAATAAACGATTATTAGTTGATGTTAATAAACCATAAAAGTAAGATCTACAGTGTCTACACAAAGTGAAAAGTGTGTTGTGAGTGAATGTGCATCATCTACAACGGACTAATGGACAATGACATCAACGAGGACCCAACAACATGCAAGAATTGTAACTCACCTCTAAAAGCAGAATGCATAGGTAAGCATTAAGCAACTAGAATATTTCCTATTAAGATGAAATTCTGCTCCAGATATCTTCTAATATTGACTCCTTTTTAAAATCAGAAAATTTCTTGGATTTTATAAATTTAATAACTTTAAATGTTTTCAATGGTTAATTTCACATAAAACAACAACACGCATACACAGACACAGTGCCAAAAGCAGCATATAATAGAACATAAAAGGCGGAAGATTATAATCACCTTCCACAGCTTTGACTAAGAGCTCTTCAGACGCTACAAAGTTTGCCTCAGTAACCTGAAATGCATAATTAAAATAACATATCAAGAACAATAAAATAATTGATCCAGAAATCATGTTTCTTGTTAAGAAAAAGCAAAATTTTTACAGTAACAGTTATTAAACAGCAAGTTACTTTTTAAAATATTTCTAGCCAGGGAAACAAGTTTAAAATATGTAACAAAACTTTATGACAAGTGCTACACTTAATTTCAGTTAGACTTTTGGATGAAATTTACCCATACTTGATCAAATTATGAAGACTATGATGCATCTCTGTCTCCCTAATGTACTATTTTCTAATGTGTGTCATGATGTTTTAGTCAATATTTTTGCATTGTTCTATCATGATACAATGATTTATTCAACCACTTAATTTATTAGATTTTTACGAGGAGGTTATAAGATAAGTTTCCCTATTCTTGGGTGCCTAGAAAAGTGAGAAATAGAGATATGATGATGATGAAACTTGGTAGGTGGCTCACTAAGGGCATGGAAACATGATTTAGTGGAAAAAAATTATTTCAAAATTGTATGATTAGGGAAACATTAATGCTGCAGATGAATAAAAGAAAAAAAAAGATGTGTGCAAATTTACCGTTTATTATAGTTGTCTCCAACCAATGTTGTTAGTAAGGCGGAGGGACAAAAATATTCTTAGGTGGTTTGGCCATGTTTAAAGAAAGAGTGGCAAAATGCTTACTAAGTGAATTTATTCAGCCCATGTGGCAAGAAAAGTTGAGGAAGGGCAAGGAAATCATGGGAGGACCAGATTCAGGAATGCCTATCTGCAAAAGAGGTAATGAGCATAAAGTAGAAAAGACCTTGTGTGAGACGTGTGATGGATGTCAGTGAAGCTAGAGTTATGTGCCGAGATCACCAAAAATGGTTTGATATATATCAACAGTAAGTAAAATCTAGTTCAACCCATTTTAAACTCCAATCTGGCAGATGAGCTTTCTTTGAGGAGCTACCATCTGAATCTCAGGGGAAAACTTAGTGATATGTATATATGTACAAATATTTTAGGATAAAATCTGCTCAATATGCTGGCTATCACAAGAGATGCTGCAAATAACGAATGACATGTGACAAGAATGCTCACAGCATGTTGCTGTTGGCCACTTCATGTCTGATACTTACTTTCAGATCTGAGAGAGAGCATATACCATCCTGATAAACTCTGTCTTTCAGGTATCCCCAAAGCCAGAAATCACTAGGAGTAAGGTCCAGTGAACAAGCTGGCCAGAATTGTGGAAATCTTCATGAAATTATGTGTTCATTGCTGAATGTTCGACTGAGCAATTCCTCTGGCACTGTTGTGAGAGAGTGCATTTCAGCTTGCCCTATCAGTACTGGCAACTGCAACTTCATACATGACATTTTTTGGAAACTGGCAACATCCTTTTCCTAACGCAATATCCAATTCTCCAGTGTCTTTGAACTTCTGCATCATCCTCCTCAATGCCGCAGTTGTCTCAAGGTCTTCTCTAATCTTTTGATTCATCGATGCTGAAGTAGTGCACTATTGGCATTACTCTGATTTTGATGATAAAATTTTACCAGTAGTGCACATTCATTCTTTGTGAGAACCATAATGACTACTGGCAGCATGATTATTGCTGCTTTTATCCTGCCAGATGCAGAATGCCAAATTTGCATGTGAATATTTGCATACAAAATTTTCCATGTGAACTGCCTACAGTATCTGGAGATTTCAGCAATGATGCTTCTGTTGTGCATCACAGGTAATCTCTTGTGGCGGCCAGCATATTGGGCAAATTTTGTCCCAAAACATTTGTACTGTCAATAAACAATAAATTCATGCACATGTCTGTTCTTTTCTTGCATCTTCAGTGCCATTCTTCCCCTTGCAGCACAATTTTGAACTAAATTTGTTCCCCCAGGCCCTCTATAAGTTAACTACCAAGTTTTACCACAATAATTCCATTTCTCGCTTTTCTGGAGACCTGAGAATAGGGGTACTTATTTTACAACCACCAAGTACACTATCTACCAACAAGTAATTGGACACCTATGATAGCAAAGGAAAACGAAGTTTATTCACCTTCAACAGTTGGTGGAGCCTCCACGAGCGGCGATTACAGCTGCCACCCTCCGGGGCATACTCTCAACCAGGCGTTGTACGACGGCTGGCGGTATTTTCTTCCGCTTGGCTTGGAGAAGACAGGTCAGTTCCTTCACCGATTTCGGATGGTGGGGGCACCCCTTAAGTCGACGCTCCAACTCGTCCCAGAGGTGCTCGATAGAGTTAAGCTCCGGACTCTGCACAGGCCAGTCCATTTCATTAACCCCATTGTCACCATACCAAGCCATGGTGGACCTCGCAACATGACAGGTGGCATTGTCATCCTGAAAGTAACATGGGTCCACCCCGTAAAACTGCCACAACGTAGGAAGCGCATGGTCATCCAAAATGGTGCAGTAGGTCTCGGCGTTGAGTCTACCAGGAATTACGACCAAGGGTCCCGTGCCATACCAGGAGAAAGACCCACATAGCATAATTCCAACGCCACCGAACTTCACAGTTGGCACAATACATTCCGGCAGGAGGCATTCTCCAGGCAGACGCCAAACCCAGATCCTGCCATCTGAACGGTAGAGGGTGAACCTTGATTCGTCGCTCCAGAGAACCTGTTTCCACTGTTCACTGTCGATTTCGGGTACTTTAACTTGCTGGATATGTTACGTATGGATCGGCCATTTCTGTGATACCCGACGATTACACCTTTCTCGAAATCAGAGAGCTCCGAACTGCGTGGCATCTTGCATGCGACTGGTTGCGTTCTTGTTTCCCACACGATGTTTAACGGCGGCAGCCATAACATGTATCAGGACCGCAGATATCATCGATTGCAGGGGTATCCAATTACTTGTTGGTAGATAGTGTATATTGGGAGATGGGTTTTCCTCAAAGGTGTGTTTTGCTGGCACAATGCACATGATAGCAACAGAGGCCTCTATGAATATAAGAAGCTATAATATTAAGCTTCAGGATGAATATTTGTAAGTACCAGCTGGTTCTGCATGACACTAGTCAACAGACCACAACTCACTGGCTTTTTCATGTCAAAATCTGTAGGTGGGATGAACTTCTATCTGAAACTGTCAGCTGTGGGCAAATTCCTCACACAGATGTATTTTCAATGATTTTTAAGACTCAGAGCAAGAATGAAGATGCATGAGGTGGGATGTAATAAAGCTTGTTCTGATCATGCAAAAATGAAGATGTATTGCGAATGTGTAAAGCAGACCTTCCAACTTACAAGAATTGAAATCCGTAAAAAAGTTCAGTGAACATTTAATTGATATTATAGATGGACTAACACATGGAACATATTTGATGAAATGCATCAAGCATATCAATTAAAAATCGATTCATTATGCGAATGATATAGTGATTTCATATGCTATACAAGTAGGTTGTCTGGCAGTATTTCACGCTTATAAGGAGTAAAATGCAATCGATACATCATTAAGTCATTAGTATGCTATCATTAGGTTACATATACAAAAGAAAAAGATTCATTTGCAACAGCAAAATTATAGCTATAAGCAATATATTGCAGTAGCTTCACTTTAAGTTACATCGATACATCATTAAGTCATTAGTAAGCTATCATTAGGTTACATATACAAAAAAAAGATTCATGAAACTATTACATATACAAAAAAAATTATGAAACTATTATTAAATCTTTTATAACTATTCCTTTATAATTCTTAAAAACCCTTAAAAATCATACATTATTTACAATTTCCCCAATTTATTTCAATGCTATTAACTCATCCCATGTCAACCACATGGTCACCCCGAAAATGAATATCCTTTCCCCTTTCAATTAGTATATTAACTCCAAAAATCTTACACAGAAAATAAAAACTATTTAAACTTTCAAACTATTAAAAACACATTAAAAGTACAAGAAGTTTCTATTGTCCTTGACATCACATTATCATTTGCCATTTTCAGAAACTGCTTCCAGAGAAACATGAACCCAACTTCGATATTTCATTATGCCATTATCCAGTGCCGGAGCAAGCTTTTATTATCTGGGAGAGTGAGGCTTGAAATTAAGCCCCTTTCATGTTCAAAAGTTCCCCTTTTCCATTCAAATAGTAAGCAGATTTTATTTTCCCTCACAGTCATTATAAGAAAGTATTATAATTTTTCAAAACTCTTACTTCTGGGGTTTAACATAATTTTACTAAAATTTTAAAAATTCCCCCCAAAAAAAACAATCGTGGTATCAGTTTGCCGAGTGTGCCAGGAAAAGTGTTTGGGAAGGTCATTATTGATAAGATATCAGGTCTTACATCAGAGAAAGTGTGGGATGTACAGAGTAGTTTTATGCGTGGGCTGCACTAATCAAATTTTTGCATTACGCATGATGATTGAAAAGTATCTGTCTGTTGGCAAAAAAGTGTTTGCATCCTTCAGAGATTTAGAGAAAGCTTATGACAAAGTAAATAGGACTCTTCCGTGGAAGGTACTGAATAAATATGGTATTAGTGGGAATCTTAATAGTGTGGAAGCGATGTACGATGGCAGTAGAGCATGTGTACAAGCAAATTCTTTTCATGCTTGCCCCTGATGAAGCCATAAGAGAATCAGTTATTGATCTGCAATCTCTATTTTCTTCTGGTTTTCATTAAAATTGGGTTTGTTTTTTGATTTTAGCTTGCTCCGGGGTCCGGGGCTTGTCTGCTTCGGGAGTGGGTTTTTTGTTTCTTTCTCAGCTTTGTTCTCGGTTTTAATTTGTTTCAATTTTTCTTTTCTTGCTTCATTATTAGCTTCTTTATGTACACTATCTACCAACAAGTAATTGGACACCTGTGATAGCAAAGGAAAACAAAGTTTACTCACCTTCAATAGTTGGTGGAGCCTCCACGAGCGGCGATTACAGCTGCGACCCTCCGGGGCATACTCTCAACCAGGCGTTGTACAACGGCTAGCGGTATTTTCTTCCACTCGGCTTGGAGAAGATAGGTCAGTTCATTCACCGATTTTGGATGGTGGGGGGCACCCCTTAAGTCGACGCTCCAACTAGTCCCATAGGTGCTCGATAAGGTCCGGGCTCTGCGCAGGCCAGTCCATTCGATTAATACCATTGTCACCATACAAAGCCATGGTGGACCTCGCAACATGACAGGTGGCATTGTCATCCTGAAAGTAACATGGGTCCACCCCGTAAAACTGCCACAACGTAGGAAGCGCATGTTCATCCAAAATGGTGCAGTAGGTCTGGGCGTTGAGTCTACCAGGAATTACGACCAAGGGTCCCATGCCATACCAGGAGAAACATCCCCATAGCATAATTCCACCGCCGCCGAACTTCACAGTTGGCACAATACATTCCGGCAGGAGGCGTTCTCCAGGCAGACGCCAAACCCAGATCCTGCCATCTGAACGGTAGAGGGTGAACCTTGATTCGTCGCTCCAGAGAACCTGTTTCCACTGTTCAACGGTCCACTGTCGACGTTCTTTGCACCACGTTAGCCGAGCAGCGCTATTGGACTTGGTGATCAAAGGCTTGTGAGCGGCAGCATGTCCATGATAACTGAGCAGATGGGCTTCCTTACGGATGGTATTCACTGAAAGAACACTCCTGGATGCCTGTTGAAACTCCTCGCGGATGTGGCCCATCGATTTTGTGCGGTTCTTCCAAATTTCTCTCCAGCCAGCACCCGTCGGTCTCTAACTCCCAGTTTTGTGGGTTTGCCGGGTCGGGTCACATTCCGATAGTCACCTCTCATCTTCCACTTACCAATCATGTAGGCCACTGTCGATTTTGGGTACTTCAACTCGCTGGATATGTCACGTATGGATCGGCCATTTCTGTGATACCCGACGATTACACCTTTCTCGAAATCAGAGAGCTCCGAACTGCGTGGCATCTTGCATGCGACTGGTTGCGTTGTTGTTTTCCACACAATATTTAACGGTGGCGGCCGTGACGTGTATCAGGACCGCAGATATCGTTGATTGCAGGGATGTCCAATTACTTGTTGGTAGATATGTATTAAGGTTTGATCTTTCTTTTACGCAGCCTTTGGTGCTTTAGAATTTCAAAGTTGTTTCTGTTTGGTGCTTCTAGTTGGCTTTTCAGATATATAAACAGTGTATCCCGCTTAAGAAGTTTTCGTTGGAACGAAGCAAGGAAACCTTCTTAAGCCAGAAACTTTTTAAATGGAAAGTGTCTGATAGGTTTTTGTAAGACTTTAGCGATTAAAAATGTTGCATAGATTAAATCCAGAAATTACATTTTAGTTAATTTTAAAGTAACATCAAAAATTTCACAACTTACCGATTTAAACTTGAATATGGGGATTGAAAGCTACATTTATTATGCTACAGGATTACAAAAATGCTGATCTAAAAGCGTTTGTTTCTTCCTTTTTCCCCCGCTAGATTCACAAAGTATGTGTCTATTTCCCTCAAATTTCTCATTATGTCCGCTGGAACAACGTCCGTGACTTTCTATAAAGCGACGAAAAATTTCTAATGCTTTACCAGCTTCAGCTGAAATTGGAATTGACCTGCACTCATCTTCTTGCATTTCTGATTCATCATCCCTTGCATTTCGATGTCGCAAATATCGTCGATATTTTGCATTTCAAAAGTGGGAACATTTTGGCAACGTTTACAAACTCTTCAAAGGAAGATTTGAAGTTTAATTTTTTTTTTTGCAAACTTTCCCAAGCTTCATTGTTGTCATGACTGTTTTCTTCATCAGAAAAATTAAGCTCATCAGCGCTGAAACCAGCTTTCCTGAAGCAATTTGTAATCGTTGAAGATACCTTTTCCCACGAAGAAACAATAAAATTCATTGCATCTAATAAATTCAATTTTAGTGTACATCTGGTGTAACTTGAATCTGATTCAAGCTTCTGCAGTAGCCAATAAACTAAACGTTCCCTGCAGAATTGTTTGATGGTTTTAATTATTCCTTGGTCCATTGGTTGTAACATTGAAGTCGAGTTAGGTGTCAGGAAAACTACTTTTACATTTTCCAAATGATCCATGTTCTTTGGATGGGCTATGCAATTATCCAAAAATAACAAAACTTTTCTATTTTCTTTGGCCATTTTCTTCTGAAACTCCATTAAAAAGTCTTCAAAAATCTGAACTGTCATCCATGCATTTTTGTTATTTCTGTAATTGCATGGAAAAGTTTTCACATTTTTGAAGCACCTCAGATTCTTTGATTTTCCAATGACCAATAAAGGCAACTTTTCTGTTTCAGATTGACAGTTCCTACCAGAACTGTCAATCTGTCTTTATTTACTTTGACTCCATGGCTGCTATCTCCTGTGAAAGAGTAGGTCTTGCCAGGAATCAGGTTGTAAAACAAAGTATACTCGTCAGCATTGAAAACATCTTTTGCTTCGTATGCTGATAACAGTTCTGGTAAAATATTAGATTTCCAATCATCCACTTCTTCGACGTTAACACTTTTTAATTCTCCACAAACAGTTTTATAAGTCAGTCCTGCTCTTTTCCTAAAATGGTTGATCCTTCCATTGGAAGGATTAAATTCAACATTTAATTTCTTGGAAATGTCTTCTGCTTTCTCAAGAAGAATTGTCCCGTTGATCGGAATGTTAGCATTTCTTGCTTGTTTAAACCACACAAAAAGTTTTTCTTCGACATCCTCGTATTTACCCTTCTTAATCTTTTTGATTTTTAATGAATGGGAAGCATTTGCAAGCACAGTGTCCCGTTTTGCCACTATACCGTTGAGGATTGTAACAGGTTAATTTAGTTCTTTTGCTATCTACACCCTAGTTAAATGCAGGTTTTCATCAACTTTCGTAATAATGTTTCATTTCTCAACCACAGATAAAGCTTTTCTTTTGATGCCTTTAGACGCCATATTTCTAGCTATGCATTTCAACAATAAAACTAAACTTTAACTCTACGTATGCGAGGTGCAACATCTGAGCCTAACTCTGAGAGAATGACTAACTTTCAGCAGGTGTTTCCTTTCCCAGCTTTTCCCCAGCCCCAAAAATAAGGCGATTGTGATAAACAAAGGGCAGACACAGAAGAAGTGGAGGGAGTAAACATGACCCCCTGTGTTGACCGTGGAAAGCTTTTAGGGGCTTCGCTTGCTACATGTACTGGGAGAACAAAGAAACGTTTCCTCCCAACTTCTTTGACATGTACTTATCGGCTGGAAGAGTTCTAAAATCATATGTTTTTACTTAGAAACTTGTGGCACTTACAACTTCTTAAGCGGGAAAACTTGAAACATCGTTACTTCTTAAGTGGGAAAAATTAACATTAGCACTATGAAAAAAAATCGGGACTGTAAAAATAAAACTTCTTAAACGAGAAAACTTCTTATACGGGAACTTCTTAAGTGGGATCTACTGTATATGTATATATATATATTGTGTACATAAACTATATATATAGCCCCCTCCAACAAGAATTCTTGGGTGCGAAACTGCTGTACTGAATGCAAGGTAAGTCTTAATGACATGAAGATTGACCAGGTGAATGAGTTTGTACATTTAGGAAGTATGTTTGACAGAGAGAACAAATTAGATGGCAAAATTAGTAGGCAAGTGAATTCTTCATTGAAAGTCATAGCTGCCTTAGGAGGATTTCACAGGAACGATGGCTTCTCAAGGAAGTGCTGAATGGCTGTGCATGAAAGTGTAATTGTTCCTACTCTGATGTACGGCAGTGAAACCTGGGTACTGCAGAAAAGACATAGGAGTTGTTTGTGTGCTGGGGAAATGCAGTACTTACAGGGTTTGTGGTAAAACATGCGGTGACCGTGTGAGGAATGAAGATGTGTTGCAGATGTGTAATATGAGGCAAAATGTTGTTAGTAAGGTGGAGACTAATATTCTTATGTGGTTTTGTTATGTTGAAAGAATGAGTGATGAGGTGCTGACTAAGATAATTTTTTCAGTCCAAGTGGTAGGAAAGAAAGTTAGAAGAAATCCAAGGAAGTCTTGGGAGGACCATATTCAGGAATGTCTGCTTGGGAAAAAGATTATGAGTATGAAGTACAAAAGGTCGTGTGTGTGGCATGTGATGGATGTTAATATGAAGCTCGAGCTGTGTGCCAAGATCGTTGTAAATGGAGACATTTGGTACACCAACAGTAAGTAATTTCTAGTTCTGTCATTTAAATGTGTACTTGGCACTTTGTCTTTCTTTGAGGAGCTAACCTCTGAATCTCAGACAACAGCTTAATGATATATGTGTATGTATGTATGTAAAAATGCCCAAAAAACCAACAGTTATAAATATCGAGTAAAACACAATAGTTATGTGAATGCTGACAACACAACATGCAGCAGAAATGCAGAATAAAAAATAAACCAGCACAGAATGAATGAGTATCAGAATGAACATAAAAACAGAATGATGCCTTTGGGATAGGGCCTGGAAAAATTCCATTCAAGTTTAAATACTTAGAGGTGCTTTCCATGACAGAGCACAAATGACTAATTAGCTCTTCATCCCTACAGTATATTAAAAAAGACTGGACATTTCGAAAAGAATCCATCCAGGGTTTGTACACTTGGGGGAGGGGCGGGATTCAAGGACTTTCCAGGCCTTTTCCAGGACATATACAAAAAATTCCAGGATGATTATTACACTTTACAGTATCATGTTCAAATTATTTTTTAAATGCAATTTCAGTTTTAAGTATTAAAAATGATGAAAGATGCCAATGGATGAGTGTGCTTTTTTACTAATTACATTTCTTTTTAATGTTTTTAATCGAGGAATTACCCAAATAGTGCTATATTGAATCATGATGCAATTACCACAAGGCTATTCAGAAAATCCTTTCCCTCAATCAGAAAATGATTAATTCAATCAGTCATTTTAGCTGCATCACTATTCTGCACTATCTTTCATGTAATCAGACTATTATTGATAACGACTGAAATTATTATAAAATAAAGCGAGGGCAGATTCAGAATTTAAGAATGGGAAGGGCACACATCTAACAAAGGACTGGTAAAAAAATCTCTGAGATTTATATCTCCCAAAAAACACAGGGTGGTAAAACATGGGGGTCCCATAAGGGGGAGATGGAGTGCTTGCCTGTCTGTGTACATCACAAACAGCAGTTCTGAAGTACTGCTGTGTGGATCACTAAAAAGTTTGGGATAATGTAAAACAAAACGTGGAGTTACAAATCCATAAGTGAAAAAGTGTGATGTCTGAAAACAGTAAACGAGAGACAAAGCAAAGCACTTATGTACTTATTCAACTTTTTTTTTTTTTTTTTTTTTTGGAATGGGGCATGTGCCTGTTGTGCCCACAGCTGGATTCCAGTTCTGATAAAAAGTGTTTCCATACATGGGAATGAATCTTTTTTTAACATTCCCAATGACTGTCACTGGTGGCTGCATATTGGGATGTGACCGTTGAAGGCAATGAAAATCTTAATTACTAGACCGAATATGTGCCAGACTTGAGGAAAATTTCCCCCAATTTGTAGTACAGTTATGTTAAATCAAAAAGTATAAGCCACGGAATCACTATGCACCTCAAGAAATGATTCGGGAGTGGATGATCGTAGAAATGTGAACCAATAAAGTTCAAAACAGAAAGTGTAATTTTAGGAACATGGCGACAAGTTTCATCATAGAAGTCAGAAAGTCCTGGCCCACCACCCAACCCAAAAGAATCTAACCACCTCTATGTCTACCAGTACATTTGCCTCATATTACTTTCTAAAAATTATTTTTCACATCAAACAAGATTGCCTCAATTTACTTTTTTTTAAATCAAAATCACTGCTAAATTAAATGTATGAAGTGATATCCCAAAATGTGGAACTATCCAAACTATTTATAAAAGCCTTAAATAAAAAAAAATTCAGTTTTTTATTAGTATAAATTAGGATATTCTAAAGTATTTTACATAAATGAAAAAATGATGAGCATAAGGAATCTCTACCTCCAGTTTACCAGCTTCAATCATAACCAGAATCAGAATAACTACTTTTGGTTCAACTCCCAAAACATAAGACATCTTAATTATATGAATTAATTTTTTATAAGCTTTTTTAAAAAAAATAGAAGTTTGTTAGTTATATAAACCAAAATCTGATCAATGCATTAAGGACAATTGATTGAATTGTTTTGGCCACAAATTCATAGTAAAATGTACAGCAAAAATATGTTTCAGGAGCCTATGAGTATTTACTGTATGAGTATATATAAGGTTTTATATTACTTACCAAAGTTTTAGTCCAATAAGAAGCCCAATTGTGGAAGTTAGTTGCAGAAAGTTATAACTTTTGGAACAGAAAAGTTCACTAGTCTATTTACATGAACTTCATATGAAAAACACTAAATAATTATGAAGATATAAGATTAAAACTGGTTTGAAGTTCAACATGCTTCAAAGAAAAAAAAAAGTTCATTTCTATTGTAAATTGTACAAATATAAAATTTTATGTTTTAGTATTAATTCTCTATATGCTTGGAAGATACCACAAATATGGAGTATCAATGGATGGTTATACAGATTTAAGATTGCTGACTTTGGTTTCAAGTTTCACATCCATTTTTTTAAATAGTGCTCTTTTCTTATGGGCAGTTTTTCTAAAACTATTAGATTTTACAATGTATGGAATGTTATTTGTAGTTTCAGCTTTTAAAGCTAAATTATTAGCAGAGTTAAGTAATTCTTTGACTTCTCCTTCAATGAGTTTCCTTTTCTTTTTTATGCTATCAATTTCATCTAAAATAGCTTTCCTTTTTCCTTTTCTTTGGACTTATCATCCAAATAATGTATGTACTTTTGCTGTGCAGCTCCAACTGACAACAGAAGGGATTTTGAGATATTTACCTTATCAATACCACCTACATAGGATATATGATCATAAATAATTCTCTGTGCTGCAATTGACTCCTCTCTCATGTTTTCTACAATGAGCTCCTTATTGACTGAGAAACCCCTCTCAACAGAAGCTTGCCCATGTGACAACAGTAAAAGAAGTTTCACAACTTTCCACAGTTCACTAAAAGCTTTAGTAGAAGACATGTACTCATACAATAATGTGTCTACTGTTTGTTGTTTATCTTCTGGATCAAAGTTTATGAATGAAGATTTTACTGCTGCACAACTGGTCACGAATTCCTTAAACTGCCATATTACACCATCACATGATTCTGGTTGTATTCTATGAGCATCAACAAGAAGGGTGAGAATGGATGTTAACCTAAACACTTCATGTGGCGAACAAGGGAGTACTTAAGTGGATTTTTTCCACAATAGCTTCACAACTAGCTTTTGCAAAATATTCGGCATTCTATTTTAAACTCCATCAGTTTGCATTCACTTATGTTCTTAGCACTTAATTCTTTCAATGCCTTCTCTGTTTGAAACCCAACATCAATTTCTTTGTAGTGACAAACACTAAGATGCATCTGTAAGGTCTACTTGTAACAGCTTTAAGGCAGAGTTAGCTTCTGCAATTATGGTTCTTTCAACAAAATGATTCATCAGATTTCTTAGCATCTTTTCAAGATCTGTGGCCATAAAAGGCATCATTGGCTTATCTGACTGATATGCCTTGAGAAATGGTACCAGCTGTTTTGAAACTGAATTGAAGAAATGCAGTTTAGCCCAAACAAAAGGATCTTTAGTGAAAGTTTTGATAGCATTAAATGATACAGTGTAGGGATTCTTGATGCACTTCTTTTCAACTTGGTTAACATAATTTTCAATGTCTGCCCAAATTTCTAATACTCGCTCGCAGGCAGGAGTATTTCCTAGCCACCTGTGTGGGCAGAATTTTAATGGCATCTTACTGGCTAAAATTATTTTAGAAAAATCTTCCCTTCTTGCAGGTGAATCTTTAAAAAGCCTAAATAATGATGAAAGCAACTTTTGAATTTCCCACCCTGTTGCTGAAGCTCTATGTCGAAAGGCATTGTTTACAATGTGAAGTCCACAGCTCCCTGGGTTTAAGAGTTGGACATTTGAGTCAGCACTAAGTGTTGATTGCAGCATATCAAAAAACTTTCCAGTTAACATTGGGTCCATCCATTGGTAACTGCACAATGTTACACAGTGGGAGGCACGCCATGCATTCAAGGAATTTTTCCATCATTATGTCTGCACTAGCATGACCCAAAAAAACTGATGACAAATATCTGGTTGAAACTGTTCCTTTTCCCTATAAACGAACATGTATATCCATTTGTTTTGACTGACTAAACTTGTTTAAACTTTCGTCAAACAAAATCACAAACTTTTCATTTTCAGTTTTGACTTCCTAAACCAACACTGATTTAAAGTGAGGTGCCAAACCAAAGCAACAAATGTAGGGAAATTTTTTTCGCCACAGCTGAAGTTTCCAGCAATTCTGCTGTCAGAAAACATTAGGCGGAATAAAACATTATTACCTACACAAGACCTGTAAGAGTAATGGGATTTAACCACTTTCAAACACCACAATGCTTCTGCTTTAATGGTTGCATTTTTTTCAAGAGGAATATGCAGAGGATTAGATGCGGATGTTGATGCAATAGTCTGTACTTGCTTATCACTTGATACACATAGCAATTTATCAACAGTTAGTGGGACATTTTTACAGTTTTCTGTCAACATACTATGTTTTTACCTTTCATGTGGCCTCTTTAAGCGGATTCCCCCATATTCGAAACATCTATTACTTTAATGCATAAAATGCATTTTGCAACATGGCAATTGCTTTCATCGTTTTTAATCCATCCAGCATATTTATGATTTATTAGCCAAAGATCACTAAAAGTACACTTACTCATATTTAATGGTGAGGGGTGTGATGAAAAAAATGAGTAAATCAAATGAAACAGTAAATGAAAAACAAAAAAATATCTAAGATCAGGAACCACCCTGAATTTGAATGACTGTCTGACACAAAGGAAAGCACCCAACTAAATATTGAGAATTTCCCATGAGTAAGGGGCTACACATGTGACCAATTACTACAGGCCAGATTTTAAGTAATTAAAGAAAAAGGGGTCTTACTGATATGTTCTTTCCTGCTCCTCCAGCTTTGTCCTTTAAGCAGCCTGGGTTGCAAATGCTTTGGCATTGATTTAGTGTTCATTCGAAACAAGGAAACAACACTTAGTGAAGTTACTGTTTTATAACCTGTCTGCCAATCAGTAGACTGAGAGTGTTGTGCTAAAAGACTGTTACAGAGCATCACCTCTTACAGCTGGGCTCCAAACCAGAGGAAAGGAAATGTCAACAAACACATAGTGCCTGAGGGAAGCAAAACTTTGTACTGGGTCTCCTCCTCCAAGTCTCAAATCTTTCATACTTACCCAGCTGGAGAGTGGACGTAGGGCTTCAAGATCAGCAGATTCACCATGACATTTAATTGCGATATGCCCTCCAATAATTAAAACTTAGCACAAATCTTGAGACTGACTTCCCAGAACAACAAAAAATGGGGTATTTCGCTATTTCAATTTCTTACTCAAAAGTGCAGTAGATTACCAGACTTTCATAAGATTTTCACTCCCCGAAAAAATCAGTAGTTCGTCAAAAATTGAAGACCTGACAAAAGTGCTATTCAGTAAGCATACAACTTACAATGAGCTGAAAGTGAAAAATAAATAAATAAATAAAAAAATGGCGATGCCCTCAAAAGGCACCTCAACAAATGCTTTGAATAAGATGTAATTACGGGGGGATTGTGAGATCAAATCAACAATCTGAAATTAGTGCAACGCAATGAAGATAATGGGCAGTGTATGCCAAGTGAGATTACAAGTACGAAATTTAAGATTTTTTATTTTAGCTTTTATATAAACTGGTTTATCCTGCAAAAACTATAAAATCTTTTGCTCTAAATTTAAAAATTAAAAGTCTAATATATATGGACTTTTCATTTTCCAAAATTCCTGTGTTTAATTGGTAATAAAAGTCTCGAATTCAGGATAATATCCCGACCACAATCACCCCTGTAATTAGCAAAGGAACAGCATGGGGGGGGGGGGGGGCTTAAAAAGCGAGGAAGGAAAAATAATGCAGTTGCATAGATTATACAAAGGTTTTCAACATATGACTGACCTTGCACAGGAATTTGATTTGGACTATTTTCTACAAGGGTAGGTTTCCCCAGGTCTCTTCTCCCTGATAGCATACCAAAACTTCGTTGCAATCAAACAGATTTTATGTGAGTTAACATTCCTAAGCTTGGAGAACGAATACTGCTCTTATGCCTTGGCCTTTGAATTTAATTTCGATCATTTTCAACAGGGTAGGTTCCTAGTTTGTACCGAACAGCATACTAAAATTTTGCCGAAATCTAACCCCTTTTACATGAATTATCGTACGGACAAATGGAAAAATCCAAAGCATAAACGTTTCTGCAACCTACAGTTCGAAAGGGTTAGTAATTTTGAAAATAAAAACAAACCGAACAGCGCGAAAACTAGCTCATAAACAGAATATTTGAAACTACAGTATGCACTCTCAATTATTAGGGATGGTAGGGGGCAAAGGGAATAGAACAGTCCAAAATTAGCATGTTTTTGTTGCGCTAGGCGCTTAAGCACTGCTGAAACTCAGAGAGGAACTTAATGATATCACATAATATGATATTGAAAGATCAAGTATAACAGCTACTTGATGACCCCACTGAATTTTATAAAAACAATATCTTTCAAAATATTTTTCCAAATCAACTTCTTAAAATGGAAACATCATGTCCAGAGACAAAGTGACAAGTAATAGCAATCTTTTTTTTTTTTTTTTTTTTTTGTATTTTTTGGCATGCAAGTATGCACTGTGTCAATGCACAAAACACACACTATAACTGTGTCAGGTATCTATAAAAGATCAGGAAATACTGATAGAAGAAAACTGAATATTAATTTTCATGAAAATACATTTCACTAGGAAGGCTTCTAATTTTAAGTAAATGAACTATTCATATAACAAAAACTAATTTTAGGTGCATCATTAATGGTCTGCAAACCTGTAGACATCAGCTAAAACTCCCTGAAGACAAAGTAAAGCAGTGACACTCCATGATCCATCTGTGTTACAAATGTACTAATATCATCTGAATTACATTCATTTATCACCTTATCATAAATATTTCAGTATCATTTCATTGCTTCACACTACTTCCACTTCAACATCTGCAAAGTTCAGCATGAGAGTTATGTCTATACTTTCTTTTCACTTACTGATTTCTAATTATCGTCATAAAATACCAAGTTATCACAATTAGATCATTTAGTTATTCACAGTATGAAATATCAGAAACCAACAATGCAGTTTGATAATGTACGTATCAAAACAGTACGAAAAATGTCACTCACACAAAACTGAATAATAAAACTAACTTTAAGACAGCATTAACTCCTCACCAATAAATGATGCAGTTGTGTTAAAAGAGCATCTTCTAGTTGGACTTTGGTACGTTTCTGAAGTGACTCAAAAGCTTCTGTGTAATTATGCTGCCGAAAATGTTTCAGGCACAGTCTGATTGCTTCTCTTTCACGATACTGGAAGGGAATTTAAAAAGAGAAAAAGAAAACTTTTACTGTGATGTGAAGAACAATGATGGGGGAAAAAGATTAATATTTGATAAGAAATATTCAAAAGCAACTAAGATGTGCAGTGAATTATGATGAAAACATACAGAAAGTGTAGTAATCTGAACTATAGTGCCACATTATGTATAGACTATTTCAATTAGCAAGCATAGCCAGCAGTGTTTTGCATGCCGAAAAAGAAAATTTAACCTTTTCTAATATGCCATTAATGTATTTATAATTTATGCTACAAAGCATGTGATGTTGAGAAGATAGAATAAAATAGCAATGTTTATTCACAATTAAATGTTTATTAAACATCGATTATAGTTTTGCAGAGCATTTGGCTCAGCATTATCATTGCAATAAAACAAAATGGGCAGACTTGGCCCAGCCCAGACCAGCCGGTGCCGACCTTTAGACTTGCTAAGCCAAATGCTCTACGAAACTATAGTCGATGTTAAATAAACATTTAATTGTGAATAAACGTTGCTATTTTATTATATTCTATGCAATTAATGTGCACTTGAAATGGTAAAAACTCCAAAATGAATTTTTATAACAATGCAAAATCATACATGAACTGTATATGTCCACAAAGGATATGGAACTCATGAACAGACTTCATAAACAAAAGCCTTTACACCAAAAGTCTTCCATCAGCCAAACTTGAGGGAAATACTGGCACATAGTTTGAGATTAACTCCAGGAGTTGGCAGGATGTACATTATTTCCACCCATAACTTAAATGGATAAGCTTACTAAAGAGTAATTTTATAACATGTTGAGATTGGCAACTCTAGTATCAACACTTTGTTGTATGCTAATGATTGAAGTTAATATCCACGAATGTCAGTAGCTTACAGTGTAAGCTACTGACACTCGTAGATATTAAGTTATCAAGGTAATGGCAGAGTCATATAAAAATAAAATGTATCTGCGTGCACAACCATTGAAACAGAAAACTTGTTGCAAACCTGCGAATTATGATAACAATAGAATAAGATAATTCAAAGAAAAATTCATAAAACAATAAACAATACTAGAACATTACAGATTCCAGTGAGGACAAAATGAGTACGTTACAACTGAACGTGCAGCAATGTGTCAAATAGACCTTCAGGACAAAATATTAAAATATTGGACTATGAACATCATAAAAACAATATACTAATTAAAGAATTTTTTTATATCTAGAAAAACAGTTCCATTAATGAACCTTCAAAAATTAAAAATAGCATTTTCAACAACTTAATTCAAAAATAGTAGATTTACAAAATACATAAGGAAAATATTTTAATTTAATAACTGAGAACTGCAAGAGGAACCTGGCAATAAAATTTAAATTTTTTCTGTGTAAAGAAACTTTTGATACAGTTCCTATACACTGAAGAGCAATTGAATTAGAGACAGCTGGTGTTATGCAAATGTGGCACTGTGGGCGTCCCTGTTAACGGAAACAACATGATGCATGCAGCAATCCGACAATATAAGGAGTGATGCGATGGGAATTAGTAAGAGTCGGACGCAGTATGGGTAAGACGAAGGATTTAAGCACATTTGATCGTGGGCAAATTGTCGGGGCCCGATGAATGGGTCACTCCATCTCGGAAGTCGTGCAGGCACTGGGATTTTCCACGAGCCACTGTGTCCCGGGTGCACCGTGAGTACATCGAATCCGGTAAAACCATCCTTGCAAGGGCCAACTTCCATGGACGACAGCGTGTGGATGAGCGGAATCATAATCGGCTAGCTCGCATTGTAACAGCAGATAGACGGGCCACAGTGCAAGAAATCACTCGGCAATTTAACGCAGGTGCATAAAAACGTGTAAGAAGCCACACCATCCAGAACCATCTCCTCACTATAGGGTACAAAAGCCATCGTCCCACGAGGGTACCGCTGCTGACCGCACATCACAGGGTACAAAGATTAGCATGGGCACGGGAACATTGCCACTGGACCCTAGACATGTGAAAAAATGTTGCCTGGACTGATGAGTCGAGATTCACGTTGGTACATGCGGATGGCAGGATACGAGTACGGCGCAAACCACATGAAGCGATGGACCCTTCTTGCCAGCAGGGTACTCTTCAAGCTGGTTGGGTGGCATTCTCGTCTGGGAACTGTTAACGTGGACTGAAACGGGATCCCTGGTACGTGTGGCATCGTCCCTTACAGATCAACGTTGCCGGGATATCCTGGACAACCATTTGCTCCCGTTTGTGCGTCTTCAACATCCCACTGGGGACCTCATCCTGCAACAAGACAATGCACCGTGTCATCGCTCCCGAATTGTATCCGAATGGTTGGATGAACACTCCACCGGCGTGACTTCGCTTCCTTGGCCAGCTAGGTCACCTGACCTCAATCCCATCGAGCACATCTGGGATGCCATCGAGAGAGATGTTCGAGGCTCTGACCCCCCTCCATCAAATCTTCATGAACTGTGGGAGCTTGTTCAGAGGTTGTGGATCCGTATGGCTTCCCAACGCTTCCGGTGTCTTGTCGAGTCCATGCCGAGACGAATCGCAGCCGTCATCAGGGCGAAAGGTGGTGCTGCACGTTACTAGACAGGTATCTCTAATTCAATTGCTCTTCAGTGTATATTGAGAACAGGCCTTGGTAAAATCTAGCAGTCAGAAACGTCTGTAAAAAACAAAAGAACTCAGAAGATGTAAATAATAATTGAAAGTTCTTCAAGTCAAAATAGAATTAAATATGTTAATCTGAGTAAAGCTTTGAGTAAATGTTTTAATTGCTGTAAATAACATTTTATTTATTTTTTAATCTACAAGCAAAAACTGTCTGCAAAATCTGCTGACAATTTGGAAATTATCTGCGTACGGCGAACCTGTGTACGTCTACATTCTGCTACTCTCGGTAATGGTAAACACTTTCTTCGATTATCAAGGAATGGTGCACCAGGATGATGCGCTTCAGAATACCACGGTTAATGCAGATTATTATGTGACTGTTTTTACAAAGCTGATCACACATATTCACCAAAAATGGTTGGAAACTCCACCATGATAATGCTCATCCGCACGTGGCGCTGAAAGTCACTACCTTCTTGGCTTACAAAATATTGGAATGGTTCCACACCCTCCATACAGTCCACATTTAGCACCCTGTGACTTTTTTCTTTTCCTAACTCTCAAAAAGAACTTGCAAGGACATATATTTACATCAACAGAAGTAGTAGTCAAAGCTTCAGTGGCGACTCTGAAAGGGATGCAGAATGATGACTTCCAACATGTCTTTGAGAAGTGGCAGCGACGTTTGGACAAGTGCATTGCCTCTAGAGGTGATTACTTTGAAAAGGAAAGCAGCCATATGTAATTCAAATTTGTGCATACATATTTATAAATTTCTGTGTAAGTTTTTCTTCAACTGGCCTCGTAGCAATTATTATAATTTACACATAAGAATCAGATATTAAACAATTTTTCATACGTATTTCATGAACAAGAAGTGCTTTTAAGTCAGTAACTTTTGAAAACAATTATTCACTTTGAAATAATACACTAAAAACTTCAAAGAAGAAAATTAAAAGGAGCTGGAACATGGTGTTTTATCAAAATGGTTATCTACTGGTGCAGGAGTCAGACAAGGTTGTGTAATGTCAACATGGCTGTTCAATATATTTATGGTTGCATGCATGCGTGATGCTAAAAAAGATAATACAGGTTTATGTCTTGCTGATATCCGTGTGTGCAGATTGCTGTATGCTGATGACACTCTCCTGTTGGCAGAGAGCAAAAGTGAGTTGCAGAGTATGTTGTTAAGAAGGTAGTGTAGAACGCGCTAAGTTACATATAAAAAAGTTTAATGCAAATATATTTCAGCCATAACTATGGCCTTCATCAGTGCGACTACGATTGGTTTTCGTTGCCAGATTGGAAAGGTAAGTTTTGTAATGGTAACTCCGGGTGACGTGATGCAATGAGGGATTTCCAGATGTAGGGAATGAAAATGGGGAGCTCAGAGTTGCAAATTTTGGAAAATAAAATTTCTAAACTTTCTCTAAAACTCAGAGCATACCGATTTTGGAAGGGAGCCAACTTTTTAGTAATGGCTGAAATATATTTGCATTAAACTTTTTTATTTGTAACTTAGTGTGTTCTACACTACATTCTTC
This sequence comes from Macrothele yani, assembly GCA_039090855.1. Classification (NCBI taxonomy): domain Eukaryota; kingdom Metazoa; phylum Arthropoda; class Arachnida; order Araneae; family Macrothelidae; genus Macrothele; species Macrothele yani. The sequence continues at coordinate 110,627,039 of CM077007.1, forward strand.
TTAATTTGTTTGTTAGTTACGTGCATTGCCTACCACTCATTTAAGAGTATGTTGTCTTGGATGTACAAAATTTGCACGAAATTCAAACTGAGTATAAATAAAAGAAAAACCAGAGTTATTGTTTCTGACAGAAGAACTGGTAGTGCTGAATGTAATGTAAGTCTAAATGGCACAGTGATTGACCAGGTGAAGGAGTTTGTGTATTTAGGAAGCATGTTTGACAGAGAGAACAAATTGGATGGTGAAATTAGTAGGTGAGTGAAGTCTTCATTGAAAGTCATGGCTGCTTTGGGAGGTTTTCACAGGAACAATGGGTTCTCAAGAGAGTCCCACATGGCTGTGTATGAAAGTGCAATTGTTCCTATTCTGATGTACGGAAGTGAAACCTGGGTACTACAGAAGAAACATAGGAGTCGTTTGTGTGTTGGAGAAATGCGTTAGTTACGGAGGGTTTGTGGCAAGACATGTTCTGATTGTGTGAGAAATGGAGATGTGCTGCAGTTGTGTGATGTGAAACTAAATGTTGTTAGCAAGGTGGAGACTAATATGCTTCAGTGGTTTGGCCATGTTGAATTAATGAGTGATGAAATGCTTACTAAGAAAATCTTTTTAGCCCAAGTGGCAGGAAGGAAAGGCAGAGGAAGGCCAAGGAAGTCACGGGAGGATCAGATTCAGGAGTATCTGCACGAGAAAAACATTATGAGTATGAAGTATAGAAGATCTTGTATACGGCGTGTGATGGATATCAGTGAAGCCCGAGTTGCATGTCAAGATCACTGTAAATGGAGAAGTTTGATATAGCAACAGTAAGTAAAAATTATCTGGTAGTTTGTATTTCTTTTTGGAGCTAACCTCTGAATCTCAGAGAACAGCTTAGTAATATGTATGTATGTATGTATGTGGAACAGGGTTTTGAAAGATAACTCTTGTTCATGGAATATTTAAGCAAAATTGCTTACTGTCTGACTTTTAACCAAATTAGGTTAGAAAAATCTTAGCAGTGCATCTAACCTAATTTGCAATGTAAAATGGTACGTAAAGTTTTTGACATTTTGAATTTAAGTGTTCCAAGCCAGAGTTACAAATATATTTCCAGATAATTTTTGGATGGAAACCATATCTTTACACTATTAAAAGCTAAATCTCAGGTTTTTCAGGAATTCTCTTCTGCACCTTCATAGAAAACACTGCCAAATTGGAATCGGAACATCAATAGACATACACTGCTTCTTTACAATTATTATATCATTATTCTGCTTACCTGATTAAACCAGTCAATGCAAGATTTAATGTAATTCCACTCATCAATACCTTTCAATTCTACATACCAGATGCTAAAGTTGAAGCTTGGGCCCCAAGACTGGAAGGGAACTAAAAATAACAGAAACACTGTCTTTACTATTACATATGAAAATTTATGCCAAAAGTAAAGATAATTAATATTTTTAAACAGTGGAGACAAATATTCTTAGGTGGTTTGGCCATGTTGAAAAAATGAGTGATGAGATGCTTACTAAAATAATTTATTCAGCCCAAGTGGCAGGAAAGAAAGTTAGAGGAAGGCCAAGGAAATCATAGGAGGACCAAATTCAGGAATATCTATATAAGAAAAAGATAATACATATGGAGTACAAAAGGAATTTTTTTTTTCTGGACGGAAAACATGAGTCCTTCACAAGAAAGTTATTTCTGTTTGTGATATAACGTTCTACATGTTGTCTCCTAGTCTCTGTGTGCGGGAAGCCCATCAATAACTCAAAAATTACAATAAAGAACTTAACTCTAGAACTCTTAATAAAAATACTGTAGTTTCTACAAAAATAAAATATAATACATCAAAACGAATTGGGAGAATATACCTTTCACTGTAGCGTCATTTGCTGAGCGGGTACGTTGTTACTTGTACGTTGTTCTAACCAAGTCTCCAATATGACGGGATTCCTTCAAAGTATACACCACACTGAAATTCTATTCTCAGCCCAGTATGTCACCAAACATCATGAAAAAGAATACGAAATAACCCACAAAAATACCAACTTAAAACGCCAAAAATCTCGAGTACGAAAATGGTCAAGCCCATGCTATATACAATGTGAAAACACAGTTGAAACATTACAACACTGCATTAAAACGAAGTGAAAATTATACTGAATAACATAAAAACCTCACGAAATGCCAAAACACAGTGACCAAAGCATATGGAATGCTGTCCTTCTGATACTATCTTCCTATGCATTTTGGTAATGTGTGTGCTACCATCTTCAGCGACAATGTCTGCTGTGTCCTTTGTGATTACTCTCGCTCTGCCACATACGTCTAAACCTCAGTCTCATCTTCATCAAAATCTATGACATCACTATTTTGGGCTGTTGCCACTTCACAGTTTCGAAAAATTGAAGTTTGTGTGCCGATCACTCTTGCTGACTCTCAGCTTTTGGAACCCTTGTCCACAACCTTCCCCTTCTATCTGTCGCACCGTCCTGTTCCTCTTTTATCAATATTTTCGAGGGGAGTGGTAGGTCAATACCGGAATGTATATTACAGTTGTTCTTTTTGGATTTTTCTATTACTAAGACTTGAGATATATTTTATATCGGAGACTTGGTTAGAACAACGTACAAGCAACAATGTACTCGCTCAGCAAATGATACTACAGTGAAAGGTATGTTCTCCCAATTCATTTTGATGTATTATATTATATTTTTATAGGAACTGCAGTATTTTTAAGAGTTTTAGAGCAAAGTTTTTATCTACTGAAATTTTACAGTTATCAATGAGTTTCCTCCTTATGCTACACATGGAGACCGGGAGACAATATGTAGAAATTTGTATCACAAACACAGAGAACTTTCTTGTAAAAGACTCATGTTTTTCATCAAAAAATGACATTTCAGCATGTTATTGGAAACTTAAAATGTCATATTGGTGAAGCTCCCACACTTGGGTTGTCGCTAAGGATATTTAAGAAGTTTTTCTGTGTTTTTAAAAGGTCTTATACGAGACAAGTGATGGATGTCAGTGAAGCTCGAGCTGTGTGCTAAGGTTAATAGAATAGAGACTTTTGATACATCAACAGTAAGTAAAATCTGCTTCTATCAGTTTCAAACTTTAATTTACCAGATGAGCTTTTTTGCAGAGCTAACCTCTGAATCTCAGAGGACAGCTTAGTGATACGTACGTGCATAATATTTTTTAGTGTTAGCTGCACCAATCGTTTTTTGTTGTTGTTGTAATCCTTAAAAACACTTGATTTCACTAAATCATCAAAGTTGTAACTTCAGCAGTTCACCACTGAAAAGTTTTTCAACTATGCCTTGTTGATTTTTGAATCAATGTAGCCACCCAGCTGAAGAATGGGCATTATCATTTACATTATTATTACTTTTTAAAAAAAAAATCCCTTGGCCTTTTTAACGAGCATCGGATGGCTTATGGGAACGCTAGCAACATGGCACTGATCGAAGAATCATATCCACAACATCCACAAACTTTCCAGTTTGAATGCATATTTTTTCGATGCAGTTAAATCTGAAGACATTGCATTATCCTTTACACTCGTAAATAATTTTCTAAGTGTTGAAACTAAAATTTTTTTTTTTTGCAGCTAAAGCTGTTTCATTAGCATGTGATTTTCATCATCTACCTTTGAAATTTCCATTTTGTTTTTTAAAGTCAAGGCTTTACAAGATTGTGAAGCCATTGCTCTGATGCAAGAAAGCAAATGCAAATGAAGATCTCAAAGGAAAGAGTTTGATATTACATTGGGCAAGAGCACGTGTCTACTACTGCAGGTACTAACTAAGCTCACTAATGGTACCACAGGAGGAACACATAAATTCTGCAGAGTGAGTGTTAGAGTAGGTGGATGACAGAAAATAAGAAAAGAGAAATGGAAAGGGGGAAATACAAAAATAGAAAATGGAATTTGCAGCAAAGAAGAGGGGAGGAAAGAGCATTTTGTAAATGGGGAATTGTGCCGTTTGAATTTCTCTTTCATGACACTACACCACCACAATTTAATGTATAAATGGGAAAAAAATAATTCGATTAACATATGATTATAACATTTAACATTGAGGGCAATTCCGAATTTTTGGACAGGAGACATTTTATGTATAAATGAGGAAAATGTATCAGTGAAAAACATGTAAATGCAATTCTACTGTATATCCAGAATGGCTAACAACAATTCACATTAATATTTTTCACGATTTGTTCTGAAGTATTGTGATGGCATATTTGAACATGCAGTGCACTGCTGCAAAGTTTACCTTATCTCTTCTGAGTGAAAAGCAAAAGTCGAACAAATTAATTCAATAGAACTTTAAAGTGAAACAACTGCAACAAAATATTTTGTTAGGGATGTACATACAAAAAATAAAAACTGCAAATCTCATGTGCTAATATAAGAAAACAAATAATAGCACTTACCAATTTTTAGGAAGCGGCAGGCAAAAACATTACCATCAGCAATGTGTTTCAATTCAAAGCTTTCTGTTTGAGAATCATTTTTGAGACCCCTGCAAATTGAGAAATATTTTTTGTTACAGAAGATAGCTCAATGGTCTGAAATATATCAGCATAAAAGAAAGGTAAAAAAAGAAAAAAAGGGTGTGTGTATATTTATCCAATATGCTTTTACCTGGTGACAGTACAACCCATGATACATACCAGCATCTTTGATATGCTATAACAGATACATAGCATAAGGAACTAATACTTTTCCTGCTAGCGAGGAATGAGTACTGGCACCTTTTTTTTTACTACACTGATGAACCATTACATTATGATCACCTACCTAATAAGCTGTAGGACCCCCTTTAGCACGCAAAACAGCGGCCACTCGGGGAGGCATTGATTCAATGAGGTGGTGATAGGTATCTTGGGGTATCTGGTACCATAATGTCAACAGCAGGTCCTCCAGTTCCCGTACATTTCGGGATGGTGGTGATTTAGCGCGAACCCATCTAATACTGTGGTTCCAAGTTGAACCACAAATATTCGATTGGGTTCCTGTCAGGTGAATTTGGAGGCCATTAACATAAAGTCACCAGCATGTTCCTCAAACCACTCCTTGACGATTCTGGCAGTGTGGCATGGCGCATTATCCTGTTGGTAATGGCCATCACCAGCAGGAAACACAGTTGCCATGAATGGGTCTTGGTCGGCAACGATGTTCAGATACCTGACAGTTGTCTGGGATTGTGCTATTGGGATAATGGGGACTAAAGTGTCCCAAGAAAACATCGCCCACAGCATAACACCACCGCACCGGCTAGTTTCTGCACAACGGTGCATTCAGGTGCCATAGCCTCTGTTGGTAATCGGTGCATCCACACTTGGATGTCTACATGATGCACCAGGAATTTTGATTTGTCAGACTAGGTTACTTTCTTCAATCGTCCACAGTCCAATCTTGTTGATCTTGGGCTCATTTCATGTGTTGTTGGTGATGACGTACAGTGAGCATGGGGACCCAGCTGGGTCTTTGGCTACGCAGGCCTATGCGCAGAATGCTGCGATGTACTGTGTGCCGTGACGCCTTGCCCCGATCACCACTGTTGTAGCTGCGGGTGATTTATCACACTGTGACCCTGCGATCGCTGTGTGCTCTGACATCAATGAGCTGCGGACGACGGTTTGTCATTTGGCCATCTGTGCACCACTTTTGATATGTACTCACTACAGCAGCAGGTGAACAACCCACAAGCAGCACCGTTTCCGAGATCATAGTTCCAAGGCGCCGTGCCATCACGATTTGAACTTCATCAAACTCTGATAAATCAGTAGCTTTTCCCTTTCTGACTCTGAACACTCTTCTAACCAAAAGCTGGTCCTTGGGTTGTATATATACTGTTCTGTGAACTTCACCTGCACCACCGTTCGGTCTCCAGATGTGCTCATTTCTCTAGGCTGGGGGTAAATGAAATGGCTCATTGGTGTATATGTCATCATCATTGTCAACCATTATCAATCCACTGCTGGACAAAGGTCTCCCCAAGCCTCTTCCACAACGGTCTGTCTTGTGCCAGTCTCCTCCATGTCACCCCTGCATACTTTCGAATTTCATCCACCCATCTCCCATGTGGTCTTCTTCTGGGTCTTTTCCTGTCCCTTGGAATCCAATCTAAAATTTTGACTGTCCATCGATGGTCTGTCCTTCTGGCAGTATGTCCAGCCCATTGCCATTTCAGAGATTTTACTCTCTCATCATGATGTCTTCCACTCTTGTCATTTTTCGGATCCACGAGTTCCTCTTATCTCTCCTGGAAGCATGCACCTCTCCATGCTTCTTTGAGTTGTCTGCAGCCTTTGTATGTCTCTTTTAGTTAAGATCCACGTCTCTGCACCATACGTAAGCACTGGAAGGATATTGTATATTTGTATATATTCAGCAGTTACAATGGCTTTGAAATCCTGTGGTATTGAAGATGCTTACATTAGCATTATTAATAACATCTATGCAAATGCAAAAATTCGGATATTTGAGGATACAGCACCAATAAAAAATTGGAAAGGAAGTGAGACAAGGTGACACCATATCTCCTAAACTTTTCAATGTAAAGTGCCTTTCAATCACTGAACTAATTAAACAAAGGGATAAAGATTAATGGAGATTATTTAACTCACCTTCATTTTGCTGATGACATAATCATTTTTGCAACTACTCATACTCCTTCAGAACTGCAGAGTATGATCCAGGAACTTGTTGACAAGAGTAAAAAAGCAGGATTAAAAATAAACTTTCAGAAGACAAAACTGATGTACAAGGCTTTTACAAGAAACGAAGATTTATCAATTGATGGGGAAAAGCTGGAGATAAGCGATACCTACATTTACCTTGGACAGCAGATATGAAGCAAGGATCACATTGATGAAGAAATTAATACATACATACATATCCCTAAGCTGCTCTCTGAGATTCAGAGGTTAGCTCCACAAAGAAAAGACAAACTACCAGATAATTTTTATCTGATTATTTACTAACTGTTGCCATATCAAAACTCTTCCACTTACAGCGATCGTGGCACACAATTCCAGCTTCACTGACATCCATCACACGACACACACAAGATCTTCTATGCTTCATACTCATGATTTTTTTCTCATGCAGACAACTCCTGAATCTGATACTCCCATGACTTTCTTAGCCTTTCTCTGCTTTTCCTTCCTGCTGCTTGGGCTGAAATTTTGTTCTTAGTAAGCATCTCATCATTCATTCTTTCAACATGCCCAAACCACCAAAGCATATTAGTCTCCACCTTGCTAACAACATTTTGCTTCACATTACACAACTCCAACACATCTTCATTCCTCACACGATCAGAACGTGTCTTGCTACAAACCCCCATAAGTAATGCATTTCTCCAGCTACAAACTCCCCGTAAGTAACGCATTTCTCCAGCACACAAATGACTCCTATGTTTCTTCTGTAGTACCCAGGTTTCACTGCCATACATCAGGGTAGGAACAATTACACTTTCATACACAGCCATGCAGTACTCCCTTGAGAAACCATAATTCCTGTGAAAACCTCCTAAGGCAGCTATGACTTTCAATGAAGAATTCACTCTCCTACTAATTTCACCATCCAATTTGTTCTCTCTGTCACACATGCTCCCTAAATACACAAACTCATTCACCTGGTCAATCACAGAAATTAATCAGCGTATAAAACTTGGCTGAAGAACTTTTGGAAGAAACAGTACAATTTTTAAGAGAAATATGCCATTATGTCTTAAAGAAAAGTGTTTAATCAATGCATCCTTCCAGTTCTTACATATGGAGAAGAAACATGGACCTTAACTAAAAAAGACATACAAAGGCTGCAGATGGCTGAAAGAAGCATGGAGAGATGCATGGTTGGTGTAACCAGGAAAGATAAGATGAGGAACTCTAGGATAATGAAAATGGCAAGAGTGGAAGACATCATGATCAGAGTAAAATCCCTGAAATGGCAATGGGCTGGGCATGTACCAGATCAATGGACCACCGATGGACAACTGAAATTTTAGACTGGATTCCAAGGGACAGAAAAAGACTCAGAAGAAGACCACATGGAAGATAGATGGATGAAATTCGAAAACATACCGGAGTAACATGGAGGAGAATGGCTCAAGACAGACAGCTGTGGAGGAAACTTGGGGAGAACTTCATGTGGAATGGCTATATCATATTGTTCCAACATTATATTAACAAATTCTGTGTGGAAGAAATATTGAAATATTCTTCTCATAATACACGGAAATACGTCAGAATTAGCAATCAGATATCTCTGAGTTGCCTGTATTTACTGTTCATCACATAACATCAATTACATCAGAAAACTTTAAAATTACATCTCACCCTGAAGCAGGAATCAAATCAGCATCTTCCAATTTTTGTTTGAGCATGCTATCCATTACACCCCCCCCCATGACGATAAAGTCCAAAGGATCTGAGTGTTAAGAATCAGAACATTTTCAGATTTGTAATGGATAGCAAGCTCACATGGAAATCGGGAGAGGCAGGCTTGATTCCCGTTCCAGGACGATGAAATTTTCAAGTTTTCTGATGTGATTGATGTTATGTGATGAACAGTAAATACAGGCAGCTCAGAGATATCTGATTACTGAGTTAATAATTCTACATTAACATAACCTGAAGAATGCATTACATACATTTCTGCATATAAAAACAAGAGATTAAAAGCTTTCATTTTATTCTACTAGACATTAATCATGTCTGTGCATGAAACAGAGTGAATAAGATTCATCTAGTGCTCACCACCAAACACTTTATTTTGGGGTTAATGAACACTACTGTGATGGCATTAAGCAGTCACCCATGAATGAATGAATGAATGTGTGTGTGTGAGAGAGAGAGAGAGAGAGAGAGAGAGAGAGAGAGAGAGAGAGAGAGAGAGAGAGAGAGAGAGAGAGAGAGAGAGAGAGAGAGAGAGAGAAGCTTATCAGGGGTCCAAGAAAATAAAGGGGAAAGGGAGGGGGAGAACTAATACCGAGCCACTTCACTAAATTGTTATTAAAAGTTTACTGCTTTTTCTATCTGTTTCACTAAATTTTTTATTAAATTCATAATCAGAGAATTCCTGTTACTTCTGTATAAGATAAATGATGGAAAATGAGAAAGGGTCCTTTTCTTCAGCCAGGCAGCACAGAGAATAATTGTTTATCACACCTCAACAAACCCTCTTAATACTACAATGGGGAAATATATATGTACACTAAATCAAAATTAAACTTAAATGAATATGAGAGCACACAGAAAATGGCATGATTTTATTTTATCATATTTAAGTACACATTGTTGTTAAACATAATCTGTAACATCTTCCACTTCAATAGATACAATCTTTTGACAGAAATAAATCCACATTTACGTGCTCTGTACACAAATCAAGAACAATCATGATATTTCACCATAACTTTGCTATCATGATTTCTGATATAAAAACAATAAGCTGAAGTTGAACTGTATAAATTCACCAAGTTAAACTGTATAATTAAGATAAAGTTCTGCAGTATTGTCTGGAACAGCGTTTCCTAAAGTGTGGCTCAAACCCACCAGTGAGTCATGAGCCGAATTTTGGTGGGCTGCAAAAAGTTTTTGAAATTCAAAGCAAACTGAATAGCTTGTACCACTTACTGGTCATCCAAGTAACATTTCTCAGAAAACTTTAAAATTTCAATGCCCTGGAGCGGTAATTGAACCCCGTATCTCCTGATCACCGGTCGAGTATGCTAACCATTACACCACCCAGGACAGTGAAGTTCCAAGCAACTGAGACATAGGAATCCAAAAGTCCCCAGATTTTCGCAAGTCCAAGCATCCCTGCTTCCTCGTAGCGCTTTGACCCAGTCCCCATCCGGATGGATGTAGGTCGGAGGTCACCAGAACCATAGATAAATCAAAGAAAGAAGAAATAATCTTCATAATACATGGGAAATCAACAGAACATTCAAAGCAAGCGGGAATTTTCAAGTTTTCTGAGAAGTGTTACATGGATGACCAGTATGTGGTACAAACAAATTCAGTTTGCTTTGAATGTTCTGTTGATTTCCCACGTATTATGAAGAATAATTCTTCCTTCATTGAGTTTTTGAAATGTTCAGTTGTAATTACACTGAAAAACACTGAAATTTGCCCCGACTCAAAACATAGCAAATATTACGTTTTAGGAGGTGCTAAATCCGATAATGAATGCAGTTTTTTCGTATCACCTAAAATTTTTGTGATAAGCTGTGTCATCGTTTGCGAAACAGGAGCATCAGGCGAGCACGTGTGGTTGAAACCACGGGTATTTAGGTCAAGGTCGAATGCACTTCTCCCATTCTATGACTTAAAAACTGGTCAGAGCTCTCACTTGTTTTGTTTGTGAGGATTGTAAGCCGTTCTTTCCATTTTGTGCAGCTATTCGCATCACTTACGCACTACTAGTACTACGTAGTTAGAATGTCATGACAGCGGCAATGTGTAAACGCCACGAATCTGTTTTGTTATGTGTGCGCTGAATTTACACCGAAAGCCCAAAGAAAAGCAATTACTCTGGTGATTAAGAAGGCATATGAGTGTTATTTCACTTGCCCACTTGGTGATTTAGATAAAATTTGGAACCTCATGTTTGTTGCAGCAAATGTTCACAATATTTAAGAGGTTGGTTAAACGGCACACACCCTTCAATGCCTTTTGCTATCCCAATGATTTGGAGAGAACCAAATGACCATGTTTTTGACTGCTACTTCTGTTTAACAAACATATCTGGCTTTTCCACAAAAAATGAACATACCATAGTTTACCCAAATTTTCCTTCAGATACGAGACCTGTTAAACACGATGATTTCCTGCCAATTCCCAAACCGCCGGAAAAATGGACCATGGATGACGAAACATCAAACTCCTCCTCTGAAGCTGAACCATCCTGTTCTACTGATCACGAATACTAGCCTGCATCAGAAGAACCTAATTTAATTTCACAGTACAAGATGAACGACCTCGTAAGAGACCTGAACCTCACGAAAAAAAACAAAAAAAAACTGAACTGTTGGGTTCTTGGCTACAAGGGTGGCATCTTCTTTAGCCTGGCACTAAAGTCACAACCTATAGAAAACTTTATGAGTGTCTGTTGTCCCTTTTCTCCAAGAGTGGTGATCTTATTTATTGATGTGATGTTAATGGTCAGTTTGCTGAGTTTGGGAGGGACCACAGTCCTGAAGAATGGCATCTCTTCATTGATTCTTCCAAACTAAGTTTAAAGGTGGTGTTATTACATAATGGAAACATTTATCAATCGGTACCACTGGCCTATGCTGCACACATGAAAGAAACTCACCAGAATATGGATCATCTCCTTAAATCTATCAATTACGATGAACATATGTGGCAAATATGTGGGGACCTAAAAGTTATTGGACTACTAACAGGAATGTAACAAGCATATACCAAATTTTGTTGTTTTTTGTGTGAATGGGACAGTCGGGCTAGGGAACAGCATTATGAGGTCAAAGAGTGGCCTTTCAGAGAACGTTTAATGCCTGGGGAAAAGAGTGTGAAATACCAATCACTCGTTGCTTCCGACAAAATTTTATTGCCCCCACTCCACATCAAGTTAGGCTCGATGAAAAATTTTGTCAAAGCTATTGATAAAGGAGGCAGTGGATTTCAGTACTTGAAGGAAAAGTTTCCTAGATTAAGCAACACAAAATTAAAAGAAGGCATTTTCACTGGACCACAAATCCGGATAGTAATGGAGGACCCTGTGCTCACTGCCAAACTCGCTGAAACCAAAAAATCAGCGTGGGTAGCATTCAAAGCTGTTTGCATGAATTTTCTGAGAAACATTAGGGTGGAAAACTATTGTGAACTAGTGGAAGCTATGCTAAAGGCATACAAGGATATGGGACGTAATTTGCCCCCGAAAATTAACTTTCTCCACTTGCACCTGGCCGTTTTCCTGCCTAACCTAGGTGCCGTGAGCGACGAGCATGGAGAAAGATTCCACCAAGACATATCTGAAATGGAAAGGCGATATACAGGGAGATGGTCAGCACACATGCTTGCGGACTATTGCTGGTTTCTAATTACAGACGTTTTGGAGTCCAGTTACTACAAGAGTAAGTCTTCCATGAAAACATTTTTAAAATGTGAGTAAAGCACTTGATTTGTTTATATTTTTGCCATGTTTGTAGCAATCTCTTGTATCTATAAAACTTTCCTGACCTATTTTTGGATCACTTAGATGGAATAACTAATCTTCAACCTTTAATATGGTGACATCGCACAGGAAAAAAATGCGAGACAGTTGTAATTTTATATAATGTTTAAATACTTCCTCAAAATTTTAACTTTAATTCCCAGAAAATTGGTAGGTGACACAGCATTTTGGATTACAGATTTGGAATCACTGCATGCTAATTAGTCAAAATCACCCACTTTTGTTTAGGGGCAAGAAAAAAAGTTCAAATTTGTTGTTCAGTGTTATTTGAAAATAGAAAATCATGGAAATATGGGAAAGTGGAAAAACAAAAAGATAACAGGGGGATAAGACGTACAACACACTGGCGTGCAAAAATTAAGGACGAGACAGTTTTTCGAATGTAATGTCGTGCAGAAGTGCTCCACATCGACTCAGATCATACCATAAGATCCCCAAGATGTAAGAATATGGGACAAGTGAGCAAAACCATCCAAACAAGGAATCCAAAGGATACAAAGGCACTTTATTGAAAAGGTAGCTTCGAGCACAACTGGACAGAAGACAGAAACGTCCATGTGACAGACGGCTGCCAAGAAAAATCCAGTCTTTAGTAGGGGATATGATCACCCCTGACTGCGTTGCAGGATTTACAACGTTTGTCCATGCTGAGGACGAGGTTGTCAAGGAGCTGTTGAGGCATCGCGGCCCATTCCTCTTGTAACGCAAATAGCAGCTGCGGAATCATTGCTGGCGGCTGGTGACGTGCTGACAAGCATCTGCCGAGGAGGTCCCACACATGTTCGATTGGATTTAGGTCCGGGAACCTTGCGGGAAATCCATATGTTGAATATCTTCACTTTCCAACAACTCTGCGACAGCCACTGTATGATGAGGTGTAGTGTTGTCGTCCATGAAGAGGAACTCAGGACCCACAGCACCACTAAACAGACGCACGTGAGGCAGGAGAACCTCGGTACAATGGCGGACACCAGTGACTGAACCTCCTTGGAAGATGTGGAGGTCAGTACGGCTACCAAGCATGATACCGCCCCAAAAGAGAACTCTGCTACCTCCAAACCGGTCCCTTTCGATGATGTTGGAGGTGTGATTGCGTGTTCCCTGCTCTCTCCAGATGTGTATACGTCTAGAATCGCTCACCAGACTAAATCGGCTCTCATCCGTAAAGAGAACTCGACCCCATTGCTGATGTGTCCAGTTCTAGTGTTCCTGGCACCACAGAAACCGCTGTCTCCGATGAGCAGGTGTTAATGTCACACACTGTACTGGTCGTCGTGTAAATATACCACCTTTGTGCAGCCTCCTGGCCACAGTGAAACGCGATAACAGATGTCCAGTTGTCTGTTGCATGTGCCTTGCGATTTTTCTCGCTGTCTGCCATCTGTGTCTTCTTGCCTGTAGGACAATATACCGGTCTTCTGCCGCCGTGGTTGCTCGTGGACGACCACTGCTAAACTCTCGGACAGCTGTTCCTGTCGTTTCGTGAAACGATGCTGTGAGCGATCCCGAACTACTCGGCCACACTAGTCACACTTCGACCTTCTTCCAAATTCCCAATGACGTGACCTCGGGTAAAGTCATCCAGATGTCGTCTACTGGATTGCCTGTTGGCCATATCACACGGTGGCAGCAACTCAACGTCGTTCAAACCGATGTATACCGTGCAATAGCTTTCACCGAATTGCTGAGCATACACCACCCGTGTGCTTTATACCCTTCCGACCCCCCACGTCATGCTGCATATATGCGCATGCCCTACCGTACCGGACCCTAGTCTATCTCCAGAGTAGTCTTCTGGTCCGTTCTGCCTGCTCGTTCCGCTGTTATGCTGATTTCTCCTCTTCATCCTTAATTTTTGCACACCAGTGTATAAGGATACAAGAATTGGCTGTTTCATGTTCGTATGCCTGTGGCATCTTCTGAAACAGGATAAGCAAACCACCACACCCCCTAGTGTTGCAATTTAATAACAACAGCACAAACCTATATAGGCAACCAGCTACAGCTCAATGCTGTCATCTAACAACCACAGCAAGCATCTATTTTTTTTTTTTTTTGAATGGAGGTTTCTAACTTGAGAAACTGCTGGACACTTTCTATTTCTAGACATTTCCATTGCTATAAGTTTCCAGAACTTTGTAACATAATAATCTCGCACCAACAGTTTCTCTTGAGTCCGGACATCACATAACAGTGCATGCATTAACTTCAAAGTGATATAAAATAAAGTTTATCCTTTGTGGACACACAGAACACATGGATAAGTTGTTGACAAAGAAGCTGATGACAATGCAGAATGCAGAAAATGAAACACAAGGAAATGTGGCAGACAAAACAGTTAAAAATAATATTAAAATGAAAAAAAAAAAAAACAGTCAAAGTCAATAAATAAGAGCTCTTAAAAATGAGTTCCAAGCAAACAAATTGAAGAAAAGTGTTAAAAGTATGATTCTGACTACTAATAAATCAGATTTTTATGTGGTAGAAATGAAAAATGACTTGCACTGGCATCATGCCTGTCATCAACAGAAAATGAAAACAAATGCACCCTTCACACAAGCTTTATTATGAGAAATAGATCAGTATTTTTTGTAAAATTATATTCATTAATAAATTCAAAAAACAGTAGTAAAAATAATTAAAAAATAGATCAGTATTTTATTAAATTATATATCCTGTTACGACCCACCCCCACCATTAATTATAGAATTAATGGGCAAGGTGGAGGTAGTAAATTAATTACAAAATAATTAATTTTGGAATTTTTGCAGGGGCTTACTTACGAGCTTTAAAAAAATAAAGTAGAAAGAAAGAATAGAAGCGATGAGCCAAGTGAAAATTTGTGACTTGTTGGCTCAGTAAAGAAGTTGAAGCTATGGAGAAATTAAGAAGTCAGCGAGTTGACATTGGTAGTCCTCTGGCTCCAAGGAGAAGCGAAGCCAAGAACGAAACTCAGGTTGGGAACTCCAATGACAGCGGTTCGGAACCATCATCATAATCATCACCTCCCCGTATGCAGCAAAAGAGGCTAGCTCATCTTACGAAGCAAAGCGAAGCTCCATCAACAAAAAGATGTGCATGTGTTTGTAAAGGGAAGCAGTGTAACCCGCACATGCGTGATTGCAGCGGAACTCAACCCGCGCAAGGAAATCTTCAGCATAAAAGAAGTGTGGTGGTGTTATCTAATCAATTTACAGGTGAAACTTATTTATGAATTTACACTTGTCAGCCCCATGTAAGTAGAAACATTTTTTTATTGTTGTTACATCTGGTATGCTGATAGTCGAGGAACTGTTAGGAATGTATAAGCCGATCAAATTGCATTCTATAGTGACCTGAACTGGTAAATTGTTAAGAACTGAACTGTGGATTTAAGGTACACAAAAACTTTATAATGGGAGCAAATTTCAGTCAAAGATGACCCAGCACTTAAGATCAGCAGTCAACTCATTGTTATACATATTTGTGCCATTTTTATTTTATAGCCTATTAAATGTTTATGTTTAGTGCAGTCAGGGCATTTGCAGGACACATTATTTATGTGTACGAGTGTGAGTACTTTTGATTGTTTAAGTGCGTGCCATAAATTACAGTCTTTGCACCAAGGACAACATCAAATAACCGTGAATAAAAAAAATTTAATAATTCCTCAGCCACAGTTGTTATATGGGTGGTCCTGGGTGAGACCATGGTTAGAACAATATTAATAGATTGAAAAACAGTAGTAAAATATAATACCCCCCACCACCCCCCGTCCATTAAAGAAAGCATGGTGGTTCATGATAGTTTGTCATTCTAAAAACTCGGTGGCGGTTTTAAAAAATCTGGGAAGTGATGGTCTAGAACATCCTTAATCACTTGCGAAAGTTCAATTCATCATGCTAATCATCAGTCATAAAACCAAACTGCCATTGCTACATAGTAATAATTAAATAATTAAAGTACATATCTCTCACAGTCTAATAACTTTTAATTACTAAGACATATGTACAAGATCTTTCAAAGCACCATGTACTCCATCCTCAGGTACGAGAATCAACAGAATGGATCAAACAAAGATTCAAATTATAA
This sequence comes from Macrothele yani, assembly GCA_039090855.1. Lineage (NCBI taxonomy): Eukaryota > Metazoa > Arthropoda > Arachnida > Araneae > Macrothelidae > Macrothele > Macrothele yani. The sequence goes on from CM077007.1 coordinate 110,643,321, forward strand.
CAGATGATGACATACATTATGTAAATATGCACAAGTGTAAACATACTGTTAAATCGATAACAATATCATATGAAACAATGAATTATAAAATCGATAATACAGAACGTTGATTGAAATTAAGTAAATAAATAAATTATACACTCATACTATCATAACAATTATAGCACAAAGATACATTTAGATTCCAACAAATTTAGAGTCTGTTTTAGAAAATATTTAAATTGAATTATCGAATTAGTTAGATTCTGTATTAACATTGTCAATGGGCAAATTTTGAATTAGCGTTTTCCAAAGTAATGGTATGAATCTTGGTAAGTCTTCATTACAACAACTGGAACCATAGGTTTGTATAAATAGACTTTCGGTTAATAATAGTGACTTCTTAGAATATGCAGGAGCCAAAATTTTTACTTGGTTTCAATCTGGGTGATGTGAGCCTGAATTAACGATCCGTGAAAGGGAAGATGCTTCTGAGTTATTTTTAATAGCACATTTGTGTTCAGCAATTCTTGAACGTAACTGACGCATGTTAGATCCTATATAATACAGTTCTTGTTCCAAGTCGTTTAATGGTTTTAATATTTTGTTATATACACCACGTCGATTCAACATTGGAGTGTTGTCACAATCCTTTTTATGAATGATAAAATGTTTTGAGACGAGGTACCAAAATCCAAGTTTTTCCTTTTACATGCATTTCGAAGGATTGCTGTAATGCCTTGAATATGTTCAGTACAACCTACGTATTGAGTTGTCTTAGTAATTCTTTCAAGCGTAGAAAAATTAGATTGTAGTATTTTGTTGACAAATTTCTTCACAACTTCTCAGTTATAACCATGTGCTTCAGCAATATTAAAGATGTGTTCAAGTTCTTGATTTCTACTCTGAATATTTGACAAATGCGTGAATACACATCGGATAAGATACTGGATGGATGCAAGTTTATATTTGTGAGGATGTGATGAGTTTCTAGGTATAATAGTAGATGTAGCAGTAGGTTTTATGCATACAGAAAATGTGATATTATTGTTGTTAGGGTTACATTTTAGCAAAATATCCAAGAATGGCAGAGTATAATTAATTTCGTTTTCAATGGTAAACTTAATAGATTGAAATTGGGATCCAAGTACATCTACAAATTCCATAATGCCTTCCTTCTGGTGTTACCAAAAAATCAGTATGTCGTCGATGTATCTGATATAAAACATGCGAGTGATTGGACATAAATTGAAAGATATATTCTCAATATACTGCATCACTATTTCAGCTAAAACTGGAGAAAGGGGAGAGCCCACGGGTGCACCTCCTCTTTTGTAAAATGTTCATGATCCTTAATCAGGACATTTGCCAAAAGTGGTTATATGCCATAAAAACTATCCCTTTCAGAAACAGAACTACTTTGCTTATGCTAAAACCAGTAACTTTAAAGACTGTTTTCTGCTAAAAGATTACTATAAAGCATAATGATCACAGTTTATTCCTTTGGTTGTTGTCTGGCAGTACTTTGAGCTGGCAAGTCTGTACGGTGAAATAGAGCCATTTCTCAAAAACAACTATCTAAATAATTACCATCAGAGGAATACTGTATCCAATGGGTAGAATATATTTTATAAGGCCAGAAACATAAAAGAAACACTTCTGTATGACACAAACAAGAAGAAATGTATTCCATATAATTTCTGTTGCCCCTGAAATGCAGTCTCAGGACTTGAAGTACAAAAGTCGCAGTGCTATCAAGGAGGATTAAGTTCTGCATCATTTTCATGCTACCAAATCTTGACTACTACTGACTCTTTGAGTCTACAGAGCCAGTCAACCCTCAACTCCTGCATGGTTTCTCCACAAACAACATTTACATACTTAATATCCATAGATAAGCCAATCTCGAATATAAGAAGAGGCTCGGACAAGTATGGTTAGTGTTCTGAAATTCATACATACATACACACATGCACACATATCACTAAGCTGTTCTCCGAGATTCACAGGTTAGCCCCACAAAGAAATACAAACTACAGATAAGTTTTTAAATGATAATTTACTTACTGTTGCCGTATCAAACTTCCCCATTTACAGCAATCTTGACATACAACTCGGGCTTCACTGAAATCCATCACACGACGTACACAAGATCTCCTATACTTCATACTCATAATCTTTTTCTCATGCAGACACTCCTGAATCTGATCCACCCATGACTTCCTTGGCTTTCCTCTGCCTTTTCTTCCTGCCACTAAGGCTACAAAAAAAATTCTTAGTAAGCATCTCATCGCCCATTCTTTCAACATGTCCAAACCACCAAAGAATATTAGTTTTCACCTTGCTAACAAAATTTTGCTTCACATTACACCACTGCAACACATCTTCATTTCTCACATGATCAGAACATGTTTTGCCACAAACCCTCCATAAGTAACGCATTTCTCCAGCACACAAACAACTCCTACGTTTTTCTGTAGTACCCAGGTTTCACTAGCATACATCAGGGTAGGGAAATTCTGTAACTACATTTTTCATGTTTCAGTAAATATTAAAAGCAAATGGGGAAAGTGGGGTTATTTTAAATACACCAGACCGTGAATACTCAAGAAACACTTATAATGTATTAAATTCACTTATTTTTGAGGTGTAATATGCACAAAGATTCCACAAGCTTTCGCACTCCACTGGGAGGCTTTTTTAAGGCAACGGCAGATATAGCATTTTCATGTCTATCATTGCCTTGAAAAAGCCTCCCAGTGGAGTGCAAAAGCTTGACAAATCTTTGTGCTTATTACATCACAACAATAAATGGATTTAATGCGCCTTAAGCATTTCTTGAGTATTCAGGAAAGTAAGGTAAGGTAAAATCTGCATTTTTTTTTTTCAGCAAAAAGTTGAATTTTGTGAGCTTATTTTTTCTTATAAACTGATGCTACCATTATTCAAAAGCGGGGGGGGGGGGGCACATATGTGTACTGAATTAAGAGTAATCTTTGCAGCATGAGTTATCATTCTCTGCTTTTTCACAGAGGCCAATTTAAATCAGAAACCAAAGGAGCTTTTGACTCCAAACAGAAAAGTGAAATAAATTAAGCTAAGCATAATAAATTAAATGATCATTAATTTTAATTTATTTGAAAGATACATAGTTTGGCAATTAAAAAAAAAAAGACTGCCTTTGCTAGTTGTTGTCATTGCTGTTCTTAAAACGCATGCACTGCCGGCTGTCAACACGATTGTCACCACCCAATCAACTGTGTTGCAGTAATATATTTCAGAGGTTTAATTATTTCAAGATAAATGAGGTGAATCCACTGTAGCTCAGGCAGCTTTGCAAAACCATTGGCACACACAGGGCCTTAGAGAGATAGCAAGGGAGATGCATTTAACATACAACATCTGCTGCTTAATTGGTCACTGTGATTTTTAATAATATTTTTGCCAAATGAAAAGACCAATTTCAACAGCTTTTAAACAAATTCATAATGAATGGAATATTGCATTTTGTATGCTCTCGGAATGGTTTCTTATGGACATAATACTGAGTTTCAGGTGCTCAGATCAGGACTGAATTTAAGATGCTATATATATATATACAGCATCTTAAATGTCTCTCCTTGACAAATGTCAACCCCGCCTTCTCATGGTGCATCCTGTTCCCACTAAAGGGGCTCTGACGACTGCAAATAGCGGTATAACTATACCATCGGGATTAGAGAAAATGCTATCCCACACTCACCAACCCGCTTGGCCAGCATGGTGAGTTATGGCCAAACCCCTCCAAAATGACTCCACAACTTAAATCTTGGCCCTGTCTCCGGCAGCTGGAATGTACCTCGCCAAGGCAGCGGCCAGTGCGACATGAAGGCAGAGGGTGCTAAGAATCCCCGGAGGACTGGACTAGGCTGCCATCTGATGCTGACCTTGGCTACGTATAATGGACGCTCTCTATCTTCTGATTCAAGGCTTCTTGAATTGGAAGAGGAACTACAAAGGATCAAGTGGGACATCATCGGGCTAAGTGAGATAAGGAGAAGATCTCATTGAACTGAAAAGTGGACATCTCTTCTACTATCATGGGACAGATACTGGCAGAACTAGTCGTGTTGGATTTATAATAAACAAGAAACTGAAGGATAAAGTTGTAGAAGTTGAAAGTTCCTCTGACAGAGCTGCGCGACTCGTTATCCAACTCTCGAGTAGATACCAGGCTCAGATTATTCAAACTTATGCACCCACCACAAGTCATCCTGAAGAAGAAATTGAAGAATTTTATGAGGAAATTCGTCATCTAAATAATAAAGGTAAGCAGCACTTGAAGATGATTATGGGAGATTTCAATGCAAAAATAGGGCAACGGCAACAGAATGAAACTTCAGTAGGTAAATTCGGTCATGGCAATAGAAACCAGCATGGAAATACGCTCGTAGAGTTTGCAGAGGCAGAAGGTTTTTTCATCATGAACTCTTTTTTCAAGAAAAAGCCACACAGGAAATGGACATGGAGACATCCAACTGGGACGACAAGTGAAATTGATTTTGTTATGTGTAACAAAAAATTCCTCATAGAAGACTGCAGTGTGCTAAACAAGTTCAACACAGGTAGTGACCATAGATTGGTGAGATGTAAGATGCACCTCAACACTAAACTCGAACGTGGCAAGCTCATAAGACAAACAAAATCTATTGACATAACCAACCTTAAAAAACACCATAATACCTTCAAGTTGGAACTGAAGAACAGATTCTCTGCTTTAGAAGGCCTAACATTGGAAGAAGTTGATATTTCTGAAGTTAACAGAAAAGTAACCAAAGCTCTTATGGAAACAGCAACAAAATTAGCTGGGTCTTAGAACAAGTTGCATGTGAACAAATTATCAGGAAAAACCAAAATGTTGATGCAAAAAAGAAGAGAGATGAGGACAACTAAAGAAGATGTGACTTCCAAAGTGGAATATATAGAGCTATGCAAGACAGTACGAAAAAGTATTACTGAAGATGTAAGGAAATTCAACTGTGAACTAGTGAGGAAAGCAATTGAAAACAACCAAAGCTTAAAGATAGCAAAGGGACATCTCAGTAAGGGAAGAAAACAGATTATGGCACTGAGAAAAGAAGATGGTTCTGTAACAAGAAATAGAGGCGAAATTTTGACAAGAGTGAAAGATTTCTACTCCAAATTATATGAAAGGGATGATACATGTACTCCAAACATCATGAAAGGTACCAGAGTTCTTCCAGTCCTCCCAGCAGAAGTTGCACATGCAATCAAGAACATAAAGTAGGGAAAAGCTCCAGGAGAAGATGGAATTACAGTAAACATCACAAGAAGCAAGTGGAGAAATTGAAACAGTACTCGCCCAAGTTTTCCCTCGATGCCTTAATGAAGGGAAGATTCCTGAGATTGGAACAATGCTACAATGATCCTGCTACATAAAAAAGGTGACATTGAGGATCTCAGGAACTACAGACCTATCAGCCTCCTATCAGTGGTTTATAAAATCTTCACTCAAGTTCTTTCACACCGCTTGAAGGTAACACTGGACATGGCTCAACCGAGAGAACAAGCTGAATTCAGGTGTGGCTACAGCACTATAGATCATATCCACGTACTGAGAGAACTCATTGAAAGAGCGAGGGAATATGAACTTCCATTGTGAATGGCTTTTATCTATTATAAAAAGGTCTTTGATTCAGTGAAACCATCGGCAGTTACAATGGCTTTGAGATCCTGCGGTATTGAAGATGCATACATTAATATTATTAATAACATCTATGAAAATGCAAGTGCAAAGATTCCGCTGTTTGAGAATACAGAACACATAAAAATTGGAAAGGGAGTGAGACAAGGTGACACCCTATCTCCGAAGCTCTTTAATGCCACATTGGAAAATGTCTTTCAATCACTGAACTGGGATAACAAAGGGATAAAGATTAATGGAGATTATCTAACTCACCTTCGTTTTGCTGATGACATAGTCATTTTTGCAACTACTCCATCAGAGCTGCAGAGTATGATCCAGGAACTTGCTGACAAAAGTAAAGAAGTGGGATTAAAAATAAACTTTCAGAAGACAAAAGTGATGTACAATGCTTTTACAAGAAATGAAGATTTATCTATTGATGAAGAAAGTTGGAGATAACAGATACGAATGTTTATCTTGGACAGCAGATATCAAATCAAGGTCACATTGATGAAGAAATTAATCGGCATATAAAACTTGCCCGGAGAGCTTTTGGAAGAAACGGCATAATTTTCAAGAGCAAATGCCATTATGTCTTAAAAGAAAAGTGTTTGATCAATGCATCCTTTCAGTGCTTACGTATGGTGCAGAGACGTGGACCTTAACTAAAAGAGACATGCAAAGGCTGCAGACAACTCAAAGAAGCATGGAGAAGTCCATGCTTGGTGTAACCAAGAGAGATAAGAAGAGGAACTCGTGGATCTGAAAAATGACAAGAGTGGAAGACATCATGATCAGAGTTAAATCCCTGAAATGGCAATGGGCTGGACATACTGCCAGAAGGACAGACCATCGATGCACAGCCGAAATTTTAGATTGGATTCCAAGGGGCAGGAAAAGACCCAGAAGAAGACCACATGTGAGATGGGTGGATGAAATTCGAAAGTATGCGGGAGTAACATGGAGGAGACTGGCACAAGACAGATTGTTGTGGAAGAGGCTTGGAGAAACCTTCGTCCAGCAGTGGATTGATAATGGTTGTTGTTGATGATGATGATATATATATATATATCGCTGAAAAATTTCAATGACCAATCAATAGATAAGTCGATGCGGCGTATACACTGAAGTGCCAGAAAAACTGATACAGCAGTCTAATACTTGGTAGGTCCCCCACGGGAGCGCAGAACTCCAGAAATACGACGAAGGAAGCATGGACTCCACTAGCTTCTGGAAATATGCTGTAGGCAATGCACACCATACTTCCTGCAGAGCGTTCCTTAATTTGGGTGTATTCTGAGGTCCCGGATTCCTGTGTTCAATAGCGCATTGCATGGCATCCCAACTGTGTTCTATCACGTTCAGATCTGGAGACTTGGGTGGGATGGCAACACTCCAAACTCAGATGAATGCTTCTCTAACCATAATGTGGCATCCTGAAACTTGTGTGGAGGTGCATTGTCCTGTTGGAACAGGCCCAACCCATCAGCATGAATGCAGGACATGGACGGATGTACCTCATCAGAACGGATGTGCACATAGCATTGGCCGGTTGCAGACGTTAATAGACATACTAGGGGTCCCAGTGAAGTCCAGCTAAACACGCACCCATACCATTACGGACCCCCCACCAGCCGGTACAGTCCCCTGTTGACAGGCGGGATTCATGGCTTCATCGGTTTTGCGCCACACACGAATCCTTCCATCTGCCTGATACAGTTGGAAACATCACTCGTCAGACCAGGCTACTTGTTTCCATTCATCAAGTGTCCAGTGGCTGTGTTGCCATGCCCAAGCGAGGTGCATAGCTCTGTGGCAGGCACCCATCAAGGGGACTCGAGTTGGGCGTCAGCTCCGAAATCCCATATTGGGCAGGGTATGTTGCACAGTCCGGGCGCTGATGCTTGTTCAGGCTCCAGCATTGAATTCAAATGATACCTGTGAGAGTGTTGCACGCCTATCGCATGAAACGATTCTTGACAGCCGACGATGGTCACGTTCACCCAATGTCTTTTTACGGCCACACTGGCATTGTAGGCTGGAGGTTTTGCCGGAATTCTTGTAATCACGGTACACCCTTGCAATGGTCGTCCGTGAAAATCCGAACTTCATACCTACCTCCAAATACTATGGCCCATCTCATGAGCTCCAACTATGACACCGAGTTGAAAATCGCTTAAATCATTATTACTTGTCATTCTCATGCTGAAAACAGCTCTGACAGCTGGCAAGGATGTCTATCGCTTTATATACGCACTGGCGGACACAACCGAGTACGTGCATAGGTGACGTTGCTATGTATTTTACATAAGCTTGTCTGTACCAGTTTTTCTGGCACTTCAGTGTAAGTCAAGGCCCAGACCTAAAGAAAAGATCTCATCTTGTATGCTGAAAAATACAGCATATGTTCAAACATACTCTCGAAACAGTACTAAACATTAGTATGTTTGCAGTTATTTCACCATCTTTCATCCAATTTTTGTTATGCTTAGAAGTCATTTTGAAAGTGCAAAGATATACAGGATGGAAAGAAACAACAGCATAAACACCCCAGGGGATTCCTTGGGTCAATACAAGCATAAAATGTTATATGACATTTTTGGATTTAGGGCTTAGTTTTCCAGATATAAGCCCCGAAAGGTGCATGACGTCACGTCCGGAATCACCTGTTTTTGAGGCTTCAAGCACAACCCGAGTGTCATGCAGGGAAGTGTGTGGTGGATGCCTGATGCTGCAATCGAAGTGCAACAACAACCATCCAGCCTGTTTCCGGAGTTGTGATATGTCCGCAATTGTTGAGACAAATGGAACTGGTCGCCCTGTTGCATGACATACGGCCTCAGAGAGCACTGTGATATGTAAATCAGTCATGAGAACTGCCGAGGTACTGAACTTGCAGAATCAGGCATCCGCCATGAGCTTTCCTGCATGTTACTCGGGTTGTGCTTGAAGCCTCAAAAACCGGTGATTCTGGACGTGACATCACGCACCTTTCGGGGCTTATATCTAGAAATCTAAACCCTAAAACCAAAAATGTCATAGCACATTTTATGCTTGAATTGACCCAAGGAACCACCCCCTGGGGTGTTTATGTGGTCATTTCTTTCCACCCTGTATATAACAATTATAATGCACTTCATACAGGATATCTTCATATAGGAGAAAGGCAACTTCAGAAGACCTTTGAGACACAAGAACTGCTTTCCAGCCAGGTCCTGTCAATACTTGGGTTAAAGATTGACAGGGAATATAATCTAATAAGAAACTCTGTCCATTTTTATGAGGTACTAATTGGGAAGCATGGCACCATTCATTTTCTATGGCTTTTGTCTCATTTTCTGTCAAGTAGTCCAATTGTAGGAATTACTGTATGCTACATGTTTCTGTATTGATTTATTGATTAACCCTTTAGCCGGCTGGAACGAGTTAACTCGGGGTTTACAAAATGGGCTGAACTCAACTCCAATTAATATATTCGCTGTCTAAGAAGTGGGCCGAACACTACTGGAACGAATTATTCAGGGTATGTTTAGTGGTCCCAAAATTGCACGTACCAGTTACCTTCGAGAGTAGAGCATCGAAAAAATTGCTTTCGCCTTTAGATTTGTTATTCAGACTGGTCATTCAGGCGTATGATTGACAACAATCAATTCTGACAAATTAACTGATCAAGGCTCTCGCAATGGAGACGAATTTAAGGAAGGAGAGAGAAGATATTTGAGTAATGTTTTTTTTACCCAGTGGCATGGCGTTCGTTTCAGGAGACTATTCATTCCCTATCATTTTTAGGTCATGGAATACGGAATATAGGATTCTAACGGAGGGCGTATAACTTACGACATGTTTATTTTCGCAGCTGCCGAGGTGAGAGGGGACAAAGATAAATTATTTTCCCGTAGCTTTCGTAAACACCGTTGCTATGTAAACATTTCTGTTTGGAGGGCTCAAAAGTTTTGCGCATCGTTTAGTTCAAGCACAGTACATCAGCCGCTTAAAGGGTTAAAGACATAAACGTAAAACACAAATCAAGCAGAGAGACCTTTGATTGTTGTTTTTATAATTAATCCCAAAGAAGTTAAGTGATTTGCAAAAAAAAATAAATTATAATTAAAAAACAATGCAGTACATAGGATGAAAAAAAGAAATGCTTACCCATCTAGAATTTCAATCATGCTGTCAGGAGTCAAGCCACCATACACCTTGAATTTCTTAATATTACAGACGTGAGTTTTTTCATACTTCCCAAAAGTAACAAAATGTACAACAGCAGGTTTCAACAGCTTCAAAATGAGGAACTGCAAAGTTTTTAAAATTAAATAGCTGTTGTAATACAATGCTAATAACCAAAGTTAAAGAAGCACAACTACTTTAAAACAAATATGCTAAACTACAGCAAGAAAAATATTTACACTAAACATTTTTAACAGCATCAGAAATGAACTTCAAAATTAGATGTTAGGTACAATATGTAGCAGATAAAAAGTGTTTAGTTTTTTGCTTAACATTAATACATAGTAGAAATAACCTAAACACGTAGCATTAAAAAGTTCAATCCTATATTTGGTATAAACATATTATCTAAAATGTTATTTTAAATACACCAGATTGTGAATACTCAAGAAACGGACTCCAGAAATACGACGAGGCATGGACTCCATTAGCTTCTGGAAATATGCTGTAGGCAACGCACACCATACTTCCTGCAGAGCGTTCCACAATTCGGGTGTATTCCGAGGTCTACGCTCTACCCTGGCGTTTTCAACGGAGACTTAGTTGAAAACTAAGAGTAGAGCCTAGGTGAGACTTCGTTGAAAACGCCATGGTAGAGCCTAGGTGAAACGTGCGTCTGGCAATTGAGACAGTGGACGGTATGGGATGGTGTATATAGTGTATATAATGATTTTAACTGGAGTTTTTAAAGCTTTTTATTTGGTATGAACCTGACCTAACTTGAAGATTTTTTTGGCAATTCTACGGGAGTACAACATTGACGAAATAGCCCTAATGGTCAATTACAATGTGGAACTTCAAGTGGAATGTAAATAGTAACTCTTAATTCAAGAATCTTTAATTGTTATCTGAAAACCTTTGCCCATTCAATATGATGTCAATACAGCCAGAACTGAGTTAACCCTAACAACTGGACATAATCGAAGTAGGATACAACTTTTGATGAAATGGCTCTCGAGCTAACCCTAACAACAGACCAAACTGATTTATATCTTAATTGAATAATTTAATGCACCACCGCAGACTGTACCGACTTTACATAATGTGTAAAACAGAAATCTTACAGATGTCAAAGCATCTTCCTGAGGAACCTTGTGTGACAAGATTTAAAAAAAAAAAAAGGGGGGGGGGTATTATTTGAATGCCCTTTTTGCATTGAAAGTCAAACTTCAATACATATCAAAGTCTCTAAGAAACGGTTTAGTGCAGTATTGGCAAAAAAACTTGACTAAAAATACATTTAGCAGAATGGTACAAGAGCAGTGTTTTGAACCAGTTTTGTCTGATTGGCACAGGGCCGACATTACTTCAATAGCATTATAACTTTTTTTTTATGCATTATAATGATGAGGTTTTTGGATGTCACTCATGTAAAGGAATCTTTTTTTTTTTATATTTCATTTTTTAAATTAAGATTCTACAGTCTCTCTTCAGTTACTTTCAGTATTTGTCTTTCATGCTGTCACTCCCTTGAAGCATTCTGACACATTTCCTTCATCCATCATTTATCTTGTCCTACCTGTTTTCACACTTTTTCATCCCTTGTTTTCACATTTTTTCATCCCTTGTTTTCACATTATTTCATCCCTTGTTTTCACATTATTTCATCCCTTGTTTTCCTTTTATCCTATACTGCCTCTATCATTCTTCCACACATGTACTTGTACAATTAGTTTTTATATCTACAAGTAAATGAACATGTAGACTAGCAATGAAGACACCATGAGACAGACAGACTGGAAAATAATCATCAGATGGATGAAAAAAAAAAATGATGTACGCACAGAAAATGAGAGTGTACGCACAGGATTGTTTTTGATGACATTTTATTGACAAGACTGGGAAGTGAGGGACCATGAAGGAGAATATATACATATAAAAGTTCTATACATTGTGTTTGTAGAAAATGTTTTAAAACATACAAAACTTATGATGCTGTCAACTGTTGGGTTGTTTATAAAAAGTTAAAAATAAATTATTAATCACTGTTAGTATTCAATTATATTAATGTAAATATAATTAATGAAACCACTATTGATGCAACTAAACAGTAGTTGGGCTTCAAGCTGCCACAAGGACACCCTGAAGCTGAACTTCTACTAGAGAAATGACATATCAATGCTTTAAATACATATTCCTTGATAGCAAATTAATTTCACATAGATTATGCTGGTGGAAAAAGTAGAATTTCTTTTCCAAGAACTTCATGGTGATAGATTGAATAGTCTACAACAATTTAGAAGAACATCTGAAGTTTTTGGCATCCATTCTGAGAAAAAAAAATTCTCCAAAAGCACTTTTTCAGTTATGTGGAACAGAAACAAATCTTTGTCATAATTTTAATTAAAGTATTATCAGTTCCAGCATCTTCAGCCAGCTGGAAAGACTAAAAAATAAGCTTTCACCCAAGTGGCCAAAGAAACTGTTTAGGGTTTCTTTTGCAGTGAAGCTATAGACAGCAATGTGATGAATTTTAAAAGAAGAGCAAACAGCTTAAGAAAACTAATAGGTTCCATTTATTATATTTACATTAATATGCCTAATGTCATCATCAGCTTAACAAGCCATTTAAGCCCAGCACTGCCACCATCAAGCTTCTTCATCGCTCTCAATGATATGTCTCCTTAGGTCTTGCACTCATTTCTCAGATCTCCAAGCATCATGTCCATCCACTTATTACTAGGTCTTTCCTAATCTTGCGTGATTTATTTTATTTACCAGCACCTCCTTCACAATTTGAGCACCCACTCTCCCCATATGTCCAAACCATTCCAGTCTCTTCTGACAAATGAGAGCATCCTCTCATTGAAGCTGCCCTTTTATAGAGTTACTGAAATTTCTCATTATGTGTTCTCATTTATCTCCTTGTCTCCACACAGAGTATCATATATCCTTCTCAGCACTCTTCTTTCAAACATCATAAGACGTCTGCAATAAATTTTTGTAGTTGGCCGTGTTTCACAGCCATATGTAAGCACAGGCCATAAAGAGCTTAGGTATAAACACTTCTTTTGATAATTTTGATTACAAGAGTTTTATAATACTGAAGCAGCATTTATTGGCACCAGCCAGTCTTTTCATAATTTTTTTATGCATGTCATTATTGCTATTGATGTTTATTACTAGGTATCTTAAGTGATGTACCTCCTCAAATATATAACCCTCTGCTTTGAAGTTAGATGGACCTTGATCATTTCTTGAGTTATACATGCACTTAATTTTCAAGAAGAACTTATAGCATAGCAAACTGGTTTATTTAGTGGTGTAATATGCATAAAGATTCACCAAGCTTTCGCACTCCACTGGGAGACTTTCTCAAGGCAATGGTAGACATAAAATGCAGGGAATTAGAAATCGTAAGAAACAAAGATGATTTTTTGAAAATAATGCGGGTGACATTATGAGGAGTATTACATGAATTTTTATCATGCAATTACATCGTATAGTATGCCATGATTTGCTTCTATCTTTCAGTAATGCATGCCAAACCATTGGTAGTTCGATAGACCATATCATTGTATGCTAGTTTGCTGGAGAGGATTTCGACTGTTATCCTGATGGCAGTCTCTTTAAAGTTTGTGTAAGAGGCAATTCTTCTGATACTATTCCATACAGGAGTGGCCGATGAATGCATGACTTCTCTGATGAGGGCTGTATTCTGCATGTCTTGGTTGACACTTCGCATGTGTTCTTTACGTCTAGTATCCAAGGATTGTTTTGTAATTCTGATATATTTCTTTTCCATGTTGTCAGGATATACCAAAAGGTATAGCGTACACATCCGCCTTTTCTTTCTCACACTGTTTTTCCTTGAAGCCTGATATTATGTGTGATAATGGGGTTGGTGACTTCATTGCTATTAATATGTTGTACTTATGTAATAAATTCTTTAACCAATATGTAAAGCCTGGGATGTACTTACCTATAAGTGATGGATCCTGCACATTTCATTGTTTTACTACTTGATTTGTTATTGCAGACATTATATGATTTCTTACAGTTCTATGTATTAAAAGAAAAGAATAATATACGAATTTTTTTTTTTTTTTTTGATTGGAGGTTTAACGACCACTGTGAGCAACTCAATGGGCTATAAGCAGTCACCCATCCCTAATTTAGAATCATTGGTTCCAGGGAAGGGAGAGAGCCAGTGCCGTAAGACAAACACAACATCCATGCCACACCGGGATTCGAACCCGGACCCTGTTCGGACGAATGATCAGAGGCCATCGCTTAGACTGCGCCACCGGGGCAGCTATGAAATTTTTACAGAGCTTCTTAGCAGTCCCTTTTAAGTAGTTCAATTTTATTTTGTAGGCCTCAAATTACAACTTAAAAACTGTCAGTATCAGAATAATGTAAAACTGGAAAGCAATTTAGAAAAATAAATTAAATAAAAAGTGTTTTTAATTTTTCTCTTTTAAGTGAACATGTTCCAATTCATATATTGAGGAAAACTAACTTTTAATTACATTAACTTTTCACTGAAGCTGAGTACTTATGAAATAAAACTTCATTTAAAACTGCAAGTTCTTCACTAATCTAACAAATAAGACACTGCATACAAAAAATTTTCAGAAATTGCATTTTAAATACTAAATGCAACTTATGTGCCATTGGTCATTCCAACAAAATCACAGTTTAATATACAAAGTCAATGAGCAAGTACACTAAAATTTTCATATGTTTTCTGTACATAGAAAGCAAAATTTATAATAGATGTACCTGAGGTGGGACATTTGTTTCAGAAGACCAACGACAAGATGGATCACTAGGATTGTCAACTAAAATGTTTCTGAAAGAATAAAAAAATCCTCTTACAAACATTATAATTCAACCATGATATATATATATAGGTGTGCGTGTATATATATATACAGGGTGACTGATCATTTTATCATGCAACCAGGCATTCAGAATGTGTTCAATAAGTAGAAAACCAGTGAAACACGGACATATCATTGGTTTAACAGGAAAATGAGATACTGATAACGAATGACACCAAATGACATAGTACTTGTTACAGGAGGTATTCGAAATGTCCACCCACAGGTGCGAGCCCTGTTAACCATGTTGGATGCCACTTTGCATAGAAGCGTACAGTTGATAGACATAATCTCACTGCTAATGCTTCACTTTAGTTCGTCTACAGTACGTGGATTCTGTCGGTATACCCAACCTTTGAGATATCCCCAGAGAAAAAAATCTGGTGGAGATAAATCAGGTGATCTGGGGGGGCACAAACCTTTTGAAATCAGGCGGTCATCAAACATGTTATCAAGAAACTGCAGGGTGTCACGAGACGTATGACACGTTGCCCTGTCTGTCCTGTTGCCGGTAACAACGTTTGTCTGCTTCCAGAAGTGCAACAAATTGCATAATGATGTCCGGGTATGACTGGCTGTTGAGGGTCCTGTAAAAAAAATATGGGCTGCACTATTCGTCGTCATGAAATTGCACACTACACCTCAACTTTCAATGCATGTAACGGTGTTTCGTGCAACACATGTGGGTTTTCTGTTGACCAATATCTGTTGTTCTGACTGTTGGCGTATCCACTAAGGTAAAAATATGCCTCATCATTGAAAATCACTTTAACCAATAGGCCTATTTCGTGACATCTCACCAATGTCGTTAGCCACCTACAGTACGCAATTCGTTGGTGCGTGTCTGGTTCTTTGAGTTCTTGTACATAGTGGAATGGAACACACTAACTGTGCACCTGTGCTTCCTATCTTGGGAGCATTGTTCTGCCATTTACCAGCATATCACACACTTTCTTCCTATACAACAAGCAAATGTCTTGTTCTGCACCATTGAATGCCAGGTTGTGTGATAAAATGATCACCGTGTACAACCTATATCCAAAAAGTTCCAGGACTGATGCAATAAAGAATATAAAAAAGTACTATACTCACAATTAATGCTGGTAACCTTCAGAATACCACTCTTCTGAATCAACACACTGTTTCCAGCATTTCTGAAGATCCTGAAAACAGTTCTGGAAGGCACTTTAAGGGATGTCTGCAAGTTGTTTTGGCACATCTGCTCGGGTAGATGTAATGTCTGCATAATACCGTCCTTCCAGTGCCTGTTTTGTCCCAGGGAACAGTCCCCAAGTTTGTGGATCATACTGCAGGGTACTATGTTTCATCTACTGCAATAATGCTGGAGAAAAAATTGAGTTCCTCAGCTGAAGTGATCAACAGATTTGAATAGATTGATGAGCAAGCCTCCTTTTTGTTAATCATTCAGAATGCAGGGTACCAACCTGGCATTAAGTTGCCAATTTTCCCAGATCCTCACATAGAATCTCATGACAGACAGACTTACTGGTGCCCACCGACTCAGCCAAAAGTCTCACTGTAATTCGGTGATCTTTCTTTAAATGATTCTGCACCTCTTTGATTTCTGAGATGCCCAGACCTCAGATCATCATCAAAATATCTCCCACTCATCACGAAACTGAACATACCATTTGAAAAATCTGCCATGGAATAATACTGTGTCTCCATATGCTTCTCTTAACATTCCGTAAGTTTCAGCAGCTGATTTACTAAGTTTCCAACAAAAATGGATGTTTACTCTCTGCTCTTCTTTGGCTAAAATGAAATGGGACAAGAACGCTTGCTACGATTCCCTTAATGCCCATCTGCCACCTATTGGTACCAGTGCTGAGATGGGCCGAGCCCGAGCCCGAAGTAGAACCCGAACCGAGCTCAGGCTGTGTAATACTTACTGGAGTTTGGGCTCGGGCTCTGAGAGAGGGAGTGAATTTTCTTCCTTTTTCTTTTAATGTGATTTTACAAGATTTATCACACAAGACTTTTTTACACTTTCAAGTTGTTAAAGAGAATTCTTTGGCAACTGGGTCTAGATAGGGAGTAGGAATTCGGCAGGGCTATCCATTTTGGGCTTGGGTAACAAAATACCATAGACCGTGAATTGCTGAATTTCTGCGAAGGAAAAGTTTCTTTAAGAACTATAAACAGTAGATAGCAAGCTGATGAAATTTTGCTCCCTACCTCAAAGGAGCAGCTCCCTGATAATTCTATTGAGCAACGTACGACGTAGATTGTTCTGCCTCCCGATTTTTCCTGATACATCCCTTCTTTTTCAGGAAGAAATGGTCAAAGGAACTATAGATATAGATAGACATCCCTTTCCCACTCTGCAGTTAAGAAAGGCATCAAATTATATCAATTCATCAAATATTTCAATGTGTTGAATCTTTACGTGGTTATAATTCATGTTTTACATATGTCAACAATTCTGTTGTTGCATAATGTACTGTTTCTCCACGTTATTATTGAAATGCCCATGGGAAACGTCAACAATATAAATACATAATAAAAGTTTTAGAATGTTACTCACATTTCGTCATGAGGTTTTCAGGATATTGCAGAGTTTTCTGTAGTCGAAGTCTTCAAATGGATAGGTAAGAAGTCTTCAAAGGGATAGGTAAGAAGTCTTCAAAGGGATAGTTAAAAAGCTGCATGAATGTGACTAAGTCTTCAAATGGATGTGACGAAGTCTTCAAATGGGTAGGTAAAAGCTGCAAATGATTATCACTATTTTTGAGTCCTTATTTAAAAAATTCTTTTAACGTTCATAAATCATCTTTTAAATAACGACTCAAAAATAGTGATAATCATTTGCAGCTTTTTACCTACCCATTTGAAGACTTCTTACCTATCCATTTGAAGACTTCGACTACAGAAAACTCTGCAATATCCTGAAAACCTCATGACGAAATGTGAGTAACATTCTGAAACTTTTAAAATATATTTATATTGTTGACGTTTCCCGTGGGCATTTCAATAATAGCATGAGAAACAGTAAATTATGCAACAACAGAATTGTTGACATATGTATAACATGTTAAGAAAGGCATTGGTTAATTGCACGGGTAGGAAAGAGTGGAAGTCTAGAAGAGAATTTTTTTTTTTTTTTAATGACTAAGCAGGTTAATCATAGTTTTCTGACTCTATCTTGCAATATAAAATTCGGGCTCAGGCGGGCTCGGGCTTACATTCTTCGGGCCTGGGCTCTTAAAATAGAGCCCGAACTCAGCTCTGATTGGTACTGACATAAACCGGTTTCCAGTGGTTTGCTGATTGGCCAAGGACCACTGTCTTCGGGTATACATGTGATGCTTTTATCTCACTACTGTTATGCCAGTTATGCAGTCAGTCCTGGAACTTACTGGATGCAGGTTATATATATATATACATATTATGCTAAGACTCAGAAAATCATGTATTCAGAATACAAAACATACATCTCGTTAGATAAAACTTTAACAAATAACATGAGAGCTTCTTACATGGTTTATAGCCTTTTTATAAATTAAGAAGGTAGCGTAGAACACGTTAAGTTATGTAAGTTTTTATACGTAACTTAACGTGTTCTACACTACCTTCTTCTTAATTTGTGTGTTAGTTACGTGCATTGCCTACCACTCATTTACAGCCTTCTTATACCAAAATGGCCAAACCATGCATGAATGACAGATTCATTACACCATATTCAATTGTCAGGTCATTGCATGTATATCATGTAATCTGATTTACAGTTACTAAGGGAAAGAAAAGTTTCTAAACTCTCTTTATATTGTAAAATTATTCATTCCCTAATAATACTAAAAACTAAGGCATTTTTTCTTTATCTAAAACACAGTACCTTGGTTTGTTACTGTTGTCTTTGACTCGATGATACAAGTCGCCTAAAAACAGTTTTTTTGGGCAATTATAACGTGCTGAAAGAAATTTAACATTTGCAAGTAAAACAGTTTACTGGGGGTTGTGGCAAGACACATTCTGATTGTGTGAGGAATGATGTGTTGCAGTTGTGTAATGTGAAGCAAAATGTTGTTAGCAAGGTGAAGACTAATATTCTTCGGTGGTTTGGCCATGTTGAAAGAATGAGAGACGAGATGCTAACTGCAAATTTTTTTTTAGCCCAAGTGGCAAAAAGGAAAGGCAGAGAAAGGCCAAGGAAGTCACGGGAGGATCAGATTCAGGAGTGTCTGCATGAGAAAAAGATTATGAGTATGAAGTATAAAAGATTTTGTGTACTGCGTGTCATGGATGTCAGTGAAGCCCAAGTTGTATGTCAAGATCACTGTAAATGGATAAGTTTGATATGGCAACAGTAAGTAAAAATTATCTGGTAGTTTGTGGAACTTACCTCTGAATCTAAGAGAACAGCTTAGTGACAAGTATGTATGTATGTTATGATCATGTAATTGTTTCTACTCTGATGTATGGCAGTGAAACAGGGGTACTACAGTAGAAACATAGGAGTCATTTGTGTGCTGGAGAAATGTATTACTTACAGGGGGTTTGTAGCAAGACATGTTCTGATCATGTGAGGAATGAAGATGTGTTGTAGTTGTGTCAAAATGTTGTTAGCAAGGTGGAGACTAATATGCTTCAGTGGTTTGGACATGTTGAAAGAATGAGTGACGAAATGCTTACTAATAATTTTTTTTTTAGCTCAAGTGGCAGGAAGGAAAGGCAAAGGAAGGCCAAGAAAGTTATGGGAGGATCAGATTCAGGAGTGTCTGCATGAGAAAAACATTATGAGTATGCAGTATAGATGGTCTTGTGTACGTCATATGTCAGTGAAACCCGAATTGTATGTCAAGATCGCTGTAAATGGAGAAGTTTGATATGGTAGCAGTAAGTAAATAATCAGTTAAAATTTATCTGCATTTCTTTTTGGAGCTAACCTCTGAATATCAGAGAACAGCTTAGTGATATTTAATGTATGTAAGTAAATTAATGTGTGAAACGCACATATACTCACACTACAATCGTTGTGAGACTATGATCCATCAGCAAATAAAGTTTCTCTCAAAGCCCACCTTCATTTCCAAAGCAGCTGCAGGAGCATGGGCAAGAAAACTGAACTCAATATTCATTCACAAGTGGAGGAGGGGGAAAAGTTAAGACAAAATAGTTGCTCATTTGGGGAAAAAATTTACTGGCCACTACAAAATATCTGGTCGCCATTTGGCTACTGGCTACCAACATTTGCAATGACTATATCTGGCTCTATATAAATGTCATTTGCAGATGATACAATTTGCAACATGGGTGCAGTGACATATAATGAAAATTGCAGTGCCCTTCCCAGTTTTTTTGGCACTTCAGTGTATATGCTTATTAGCAGGGATTGACAAATCCTGGCCACCGGGTCCCCCAGGCGCTTAAAAGACTGACACTGTCACCCGAATTTTTTATTTTTTTGCTTCAGATTTCGTAATTTACAGTAAATACCGTAATTTCTGTCTTATAGTCCACGGTTTATCTTTTAAAAAGTTGTACATTTTGTTTCAGCAGAAAATACATCAATAATATATAGAAACAAACATTTAATATATATATATATATATATAATTGAAAGCAACAAAACCCCACAAAAACAGCAAAGAACATGAAAATCTAAATGTGCAAAAGCAGCAGAAAAGAATATTCAAGAGCAACAGCTGAGAAAAGTAAAGCATAATTCTAAACAGAACAATTAAAATCCACCAAAAGAATAAGCTTCAAAAAGAGAAAGTAGAAGAAAGGAGTTGCAAGAAAAGAGACCGTCATACATGACTTTTTCAAGGACCAGCATGAACAATGCTCTCTTCTTACTGCAAAAGACCTTGAAAACTAGGTTTCTACTACGATAAGCTTGCTAAGCAAAATTTTCAAACAGAAAGGCCCAAATTTCAATAAACAATTAAACTGTTAAACCAACCCGAAAAAATGTTTTTATCACATAACCTAACTAGAATTTTTTTTTTAATATAACAAGCAACTGGAAGAATAGGAAAAGAAAATCATGTAACAAATTGAAACTTTATTTTGCAATGAGTGGTTTGGGTAAAAAGAAAAATTTGTGATAAATATACTTTATCACTTCTCATTTCAGCATCATCATCAGACTTCACATTCATACATTATTCTTGGAAATCAAACTTTGTTTCACCTAGCTCCTAAATTTGGGAAACTGGCTCTTAGATTTGGAACATATTTGTTGAGCCCTGCTTATTAACTAGTGTAACAGCACAATAATGCAACAACTACTTTTATATGTACTACTGAACAAAGCCAAAAAAAAAAAAAAAAAAAAAAAGCTTGTGATGGTTTAGAAGATGGTTGGTATATATACATACATTGTTACATAATGTATCACACTATGCAAGATTACTACTGATATATTAAATAGTTTGTGATATCAGCAGAATCAAGTATATGTGAGATGGTAAGCATAATTCTGATTTGTATTCATTACTTCAATAGAAATATGGTTCCTTAATGTTCTGTAAAGTCTTAGGTTAAAATTTATGATAAGAAACTATTACAGTCAAATGTAACTACAAAAATTGATTAAGCCAGTAAAAACTATTGAAAAGATAAATAAAATTAAGAAAAAATTACAACCACTGGAACAATACAAAAACACTTTTCATTTGCTGATTAGCGAGTTTTGTCTTCAGACCAACTTTAATCAGACATGCACGTAACACAGGAAGGAGAAGGGACCTCTGACAGCTCCTTGCCCAGGGCCCCAAAATCTTAAAGTCGGCTCTTACTCATTAGGCCAAAGTCAGCTCTTACTCATTAGGCCAAAGTTGGCCCTTAATCAACTGTTGTGCTTTGATGCTAAGCTTAACATCAAAGCACAACAGATGCCAAATATCTGTCTCACATGGTAAACAGACCCTTTCTGCACAAATCACTGACATTAATAAAGCAGACATTTTACTATAATTTTCATAGTCCCATTTCTCACCATAAATTTGGACCATATAATTTAAGGTACTAGAGTAAAGGATTATCAGATTGTGGGACAAAGTATAATATCCATGGGCATTGCAGCCAATAGAAATCACTTACAAAAAAGAAAAAGCTATACTACTGGCAGTGATTGAAAAGCTACTTTTTAAGTGTAGATAGCTACTGTTATAACTACATTCTTGAAAACATAGCTTGATTAAAACTTTTTTGAAAAGTAGTTAGCTACACTACTTTTTTTTTTTTTTTTTATAAGTAGTGAGTTTTGCTACTTTTTAGCTATGTTTTTACATTTAAGTTAAAAGTGCAAATTCTGAGGATGAATCTTTATATCAACCTTCTTACATATGCTATTCATAGTTAAACACCAAGGTAAATTACACTAATAATGTATCTTTGTATTTACCCTACATACTTGTGTGTTGGCTTATAAGCCAACCCCCGTACTCAACAATTAAAAATTTGTAAAAGAACCTCGATCTGCATATAAGTTGACATTAGATTTCAAGATTTTGGAAAACATTTTTTTATATAAATTATGCAAATTTCTGAGATTATCTCCTGTAAAAACCTTTAAAGTATGGTTCACTATTGGAGTTTCCAAGTAATTCCTGTAACATACATGACATTACTTATGCAGCATTGTTTGAAATACCTCATAACCATTTCTGGTGAAATTGCATCCTACAGTTCTTCCACGGAAGAAGTAATAAGGCCAATGTTGGCCCTTTTCAAGTTACCACCTTTTGTAAAGCACTGTTTTTGCTCTTCCATTGCACCAACCATGCTGATTGCTTCTGCCAGTTGTTTCAGTGAGAGGGCTAAAGACCACGCATGCCCATACTTGCTGTGAAAACTCAAGACAGCAGAGATGCCTGATTGGCCACATGTGGGTTCCCAACAGTTAAGGATTTATCTGGCGGCTGACTCACTGCATGTTCAGCTCAAAAGATGGTGTCCTGTGGTTGCATGGGAGAAATGAGGCATTTTTTCATGTTCAGAAGCAAGCAATTCCATGGTCTCAATTTGAAATTGTATTAGGTTTTGCACTTATGATTAGCAGCACCAATTCCCACAAGAATCCTACTCTCAGTGAAAAAGTATTCCGTAACTTTTACATTTGGATTTACTTCAGAAGAAAAGTTACGTGAATCTTCTAGCTGCAATTGTCCACAATTTGCTTACTTTGAGACTGCGTGTCACTATGTGAAATAAATAAATCGTGAAATGCAAAACAAGGTCAGATTTTTTTTAAGAATACACATGCATTTCAATGAATACTAGTACTATACATAGGATAGAATGTGAAAAATGTCTGTAATTGTAACTTGCTTCGGTGTGATTTTTTTTTTTTTTATTGGAGGTTTAACGACTATCGTGAGCAACTCAATGGGCTACAAGCAGTCACCCGTTCCTAATTAAGGGCCACTGGTTCCAGGGAAAGGAGAGAGTCAGTGCCATAAGACAAACACAACATCCATGCCTCACCGGGATTCAAACCTGGACACCTTTTGGATGAATGATCAGAAGCCATTGCTTACACCATGGCGCAACCAGGGAAAGAAGGGGGGGCAGCCGGTGTGAAATCAAAGTCTTCTTTGGCATCACATGTACACCATTGGCTGATGGAAGAAGTGCCATTTCTCCTTGTGATGTCTTGAGTGCAGGATAACCATGACTACCAGTTATTATCCATAGCTGTGCATCCCCCCAAAAAGTGGGGGGACAGCTAAGGATATAACTGACAGGTCAGAAAACTATTATTGCGGAGAGCTGCCATTTAAAACGTTAACAGATGTGATAATTAACACAGCAATCAGACATCCCAGAACTGTCTATATTTACTGTTCTTCATGTAATAATATCGATCACATCAGAAAACTTGAAAATTTCAACGCCCTGGAACGGGAATCGAACTTGCATCTCCCGATTACCGTTCAAGTGTGCTGTTTTCTGATATGATTGATATTACGTGAAGAACAGTAAATACAGTCAATTCAGGGATGTCTGATTGCTCTGTTATTTACCATGACGTATTTTCCAGGTATTATGAGAGGAATATTTTTTCCACATTATATACGGTAAAACCTCGGAAATCCGGCATTGATGGGACCGGACGAGTACCCGATTTATGAAAATTCCGGATTTCTGAAGCTATCCAAAAATTGTGTAAAGTTAATTTTGTAAATCACTTTCTTATGGGAAACAGGTAACTTTAAGGAAAATTTGAGCGTCTACGTCTTGTAAATATACAAGGGACACGCCAAAATCGCTTTCTTCACAGTTTGTGAAAAAAAATCGGTTTGGTGATGGAAGAAAGGTTTTAAGAAAAATATTGGCACTTACCTTTTTGTACTTTTTATTATCACTGTGGAAAAAAATTAAATGTGGCAAATGGTTAGGCAAAAACTTGAATAAAGCAAAAGCAACCACTAGGGCTGGGCGATATGAAAAAACAACGTAAATTTTACATGGAAGTTATGTTTTTTCAACTGACAAAACTACGATACATCCAAAAGGCGATTACTGTGGTGCATCATGAAGGTCGACGTAGATGTCATTACACGAATGAATACACATACTACCACCACCAAGCACAGATCATCATCACACTTTCAACATGCAATTCAAATGCACACGCCATTTTGTCAGCGTTTCTTCAGAGCAGCCCAATGAGATGACGAAATTGAGAAACCTCCCGATGTTACACATAGGCAGCTATCAGCAATTCGCACACTGAAATCAGCTGATCTCGCGATGTCAGGGGTGTTAGTGCTTTTACCATGTTTCGGAGCAATTCTTGGAGTGAGAAAATATGCAATTTGGAGCAGAAATGTTGGGTTTGGGAGCAGGAAAATTTGCATTTTGGAGCAGAACTTAGGCTTTGGAGCAGCTAATGATGGTATTTTTAATTGTTTTAAGTCCATGCTGTGCTTTAAGTTATATTTATATACTGAATTACCATTATTTTATGAACTATGAAAAAATGTTATATTTCAGGTTTGTTGACATTTTACTGCTTCTCTTACCACTATTAATTAGCATTTATGTCGTTCCTACAGTGAGATAAATGGGAAAACAATTATACTACCCACGATTTATTGAAAACAACACGACCTGCAATATTTTAAGCGTAACACATTAATATCAGGGATTTTCTTCCGAATGCATTTGTTTCACTGTGATCTGAATAGGATGCTGCCGCGTCCAAGAACTGTTGCTATTGTTACCGAATGCTTGCGAATATACACTTAAGAAGAATTAATAATATGTAATTACTGTTTGTTGTTAAGTTGGTTTTTAGCAGCATATTTTTCGAGATTCATGGCATTCAGATGAAAATACATTATTTCTGAAACCAACCAACTGGCAAGCCACGCGTACGTGGTTTGCGTGTGCATCACAAACTCCTAAGGTTTTCTGAAGGAAAGCGTACCTTCGATATAAAAGGAAAACTAATGTAACATTTAATAATCAAATTGTAAAATCACCTTTCAGCAGTTGCGTCATGATACTCTTCATACTATGTTTTTCATCCAGTAATTATCAATGTCAAACTTGTTATTGCTGTGAACAATTACAACTGGAACCAAAACTATAAGCTAACAGTGAGATTTAGTAAAGTTGGTTAGATAAAGGCTGCTTCCATCGCCTAACGCTAGCGCAGTGACATTTTGGCACAGGATTGCCCCCTCCTTCTTCAGTAGTAGTAGAATCAGTTTATGACTTTTTTGTTGTTGCTGTCTGAAAGAGCCACTGCTCTTGCATACTTGGGGTCCTGCATGTATGGACATAGACATTAAGCAGACGATTGCAAGTAAGTAAGTGGTTCAACGCACCTTCCATCTGGAAAAGGAAAAGTGTGTGGGTGAAGATGTTTCCCAAGGTAGGTCAAAATGAGAAAAAAAAACCCCTAAAAATTCTGCTCCCTGAACGTACGGGACAAAATTCAGACTTTAAGTAAGAACCAAAAGATCAGTACTCCTGATAATTGATTACAAGTTATGCGATATAAACAATTCTTTCATTTATCCATAACATTCATGAGCAATTTTAATTAACATACACGAGACTGACGAAGAAAAAAAAACAAAGCTGTACTTTTTAATTTGGTGAAAAATCAGACGGCGCAGTGAGAAAGTGTGAATATTATGCAGCATGAACAAAACTGAATCATTCACCATAATTTATTTATGAAAATATTTAACTAGATCACACCACTGTATTCACAATTATAAAATTACTGAATTCCAAACAAAATAAGGTGGTTTTGAAAGACATAGCTTCAATTTTTTTTTCCTGGTTTTGTTCTTGTACTTGCTAGAACATTAGCTCTGGTTTCCTCTTGCGAGCATCCACTGTTTACTCTTTTTTCTGCTGATAGTTTTCCCTTACCATTTTTCTTTGTTACCTTTCTTTCTTTTTTTCTTTTTGTTCCCTCAGATGATAATTTTATTCATCATGCTTAAAGAACTTTCAGCCTGAGAATTATGAATTCTGATATCAGAGCTTTCACTATTTTAGATAAATGGTGTAATTTTCAGAGAATGAATACTTTTTTTTGAACACCATGCATCAATTCTTACAAATTTCCAAACTTCATCACTTCCGTTTTTGGAAATTTCCTTCACCCTTATCAAGCTAAAATGCACACACATTTATGAGGGTGATGACATTTAACACAACTACATAGGAGTGGGAACATCGCGCGGGGGGGGGGGGGTTCAATTACAGAAGAAATCTTCGCTCCGTCCGACTTACGTTTTCGGAAATTTATCCAACATTTTCATGCTGAAATACAAATATTTATGGAATAAAATCATATCTAACAATACTGGGTAGAGGAAACATCACAAGAAAAAAATTATGATTACGAGAGAAATCTTGCTTCCGTCTATTTTCCGTTTTCAAAGGATGAAATTCCGTCCTCCGACGGAGAAAACGACCTCCCTCCCCCATTACCAATCCTCCCAAAATTTCAGTTCAGTTCAGTTCTGCATTGATCTTGTCAATAATTCAAATGATAACAAAAAAGACGGAATTCCTCGAATCAGCGTAAGAATCTCGTAGCCAAAGATTACGGGGAGATTTTCGGGCAGCCTAACTTCAGTTTTCGGAAATCATTGCCTACAATTTCAAGCTGAAATTATGCAATGGAATTATATTTAACAACAATACTGAATAGAAACAACATCGCGATAGAAAAAAAAAATGATTACGGGAAAAATCTGCACTCTGTTTAACTTTCGTTTCCGAACGTTTGAAAAGGCAAAACAACGTCCCTACCCCCAAACTAATATCCCGAAAATTTCTTCACTTTTGCTTCGATCTCGAACATGACAAAAAAAAAAAAAGAAGGAAGCTTTAACCCGAATCAATTTTGAATGTCGTAAGATTACACTAAAATATCGATGACTGGTAAATTTTAGCTTTTAGCACAAAATTGGTGTAGATTTCGTCAAAATCACGATTTTTTAGCAGAGTGGTGCAAGAACAAAGTTTTGGCACGGGTCTGGCAGCCCTGTGACGTGTTGCTGTGACAGTACATCGGGAGATTTCCATGGTTATTAGTAAAACATCGTATGTTCTCACGAAATCAGAAAAGTTCTGGATGCCGGATTTTTGAGGTTTTACTGTACATTAAAAGAATACTTGAAGTCGTGATCACACGCATAAGTTACGCTGAAATATTAAGAACGGGATGTTTCGGTAGCGACTTCTACCTTCATCAGCCATAGAATGAGACGCGTGGTAAAAGCGTCAGTTGTTGCCAGATTTCAAAATCGCTTTCCAAATAATAGGGATGTTAAAATGACACACATTTTAACATCCCTATTATTTGGAAAGAGATTCTGAAATCTGGCAACAACTGACGCTTTTACCACGCGTCTCATTCTATGGCTGATGAAGGTAGAAGTCGCTACCGAAACATCCCGCTCTTAATATTTCAACGTAACTTACGCGTGTGATCACGGTTTCAAGTATTCTTTTAATGTTTTGTGTGTTACGTGTTTTCCTGCTAATTCTTCTCACTATGGCTTTACTGTACTTCGGACGACTGGTGATATGCTTAACAACGCTAGATGGCAGCACAGCTGCTTCGATAAGAATGCGGTCGGACTACTGTCTGATGCTCTTAACACTCAAATACTTGCGACTTTCTCAACCTGGGTGGTGTAACAGTTAGCATACTCGAACGGTCATCAGGAGATGAGGGTTCAATTCCAGCTCAGGGCGATGAAATTTTCAAGTTTTCTGATGTGATTGATATTACATGAAGAACTGTAAATACAGTCAATTCAGAGATGTCTGATTGCTGTGTTAATTATCATGATGTATTTTCCCCGTATTATGAGAGGAATATTTCTTCCACATTATGTAGACAGACGTGCTGGCAAATTTAGAGGGAGAATTCATGCAACACTTCAGGAGTCTAGCCCTATTTTTTATTGACCTGTGTATAAGTGAACGACACACTTTTAAAGCAGGATTTCTTCCAAAAAATTTTGGCTCATACAGGAGCATATATGGTACATCAACTCTGATGATCATATGTAACACATTTTAATATATTCAGTGGTGTGTATTTCAAACTAAATATATCAGCTGAGAAAACCAAGGAATTCAATTAAAAGCCATATCAAGGCATATTTGAATTTATCTTCTTTGACTAAAAGAATCGAATCCTGCAATCAAAGAATAGTCTTCAATAAAACCACTAGCACAATAGCCTCATACCCTGTGTCTTCACAGGGTAAGACATTACATTTAACAGTCTGGCTAGCTTTAATGATGTAATTCAGGTACGTTATTGTTAGCAGGGCACACCCGTACCACCTGCTACAGCCAATTAAGCTTCAGGAAATGTCCTGTGATCTGAATATTTTTTAACCACTTTTAAAAATAACACAATCACAGCATAATGTTCTGCAGCAATCTACTTTACTTTGTAGTGTGCTACTGATACATTTTTCTATTTGTAGCAATGCTACATGCCACACTACTTTAAAAGTAGCTTGCTCAGTAGCAGTACTACTTCGAATCACTGACTACTGCATATGTATAATACATATTATACGATAAATTTACCTTTCATTATGTAACAGCCATCATACAAAGACAATTAATGCTGCACAATATTTACTTTTACTGTTTTCCAACACACCTTGTAAATAACAGAGGCTTTTTCCAACACACCTTTCTCTTGAAACACTGCTGTTGGTTTTATTAGAAATGCGAATTTATACACACTTCAAATATTTACTGTACACAATTAGCACTCAGTTGCACTACCACCACTTTAAGTAAAACTGGAGATCCTCACTCCTGAAAAACCATTCACTCTTAATGGATCATTAGTGTGAATACTTATCTTCAGAAGAATCCCTAATCTATTTAGGGAAGGCTTAAAATCTTGTGTAAATATGTTAGCACATAATGACAAGTAGCAACAAACCATATGAATATGTAAAGTTTAAAATCATTTATACAAAATATATTTTTTTATTTTGCATAATCCAATTTTTTTGCTGATTTTCTTCTAATTACAACAGCCTTATTCTTTTAATAATAAAAAAATGGCAAATGACATTTCTTTATCAGGTAATTCAATGTTCACAGTTCATTATATTATACAGAAGTGTTACATAGTTTCGCTTTCTTAAGATAAGTTTACTGCTAATGTTTTTTCATTTATTTAGCCGTCTTTAAAAGTTTTTAATACCAGTTTTAAAAATCATTTCGTAGGAAAAAAAAAAAAACAATCGCATATGGCGACACTGCTGGAAACTTGGTCATTTCAGAGTGTCGCATCACTATGACAACGTAACTACGGATTCGGAGAAAGTGGTCATTTAAAACAAATTTATTTATAAACACAAGAGGAAGATGCTTAATAGTTTCCAATATAATTTGAAACTTATACGCTAAAACTATTTTTAAGTACATGCACGTTCCGAAGTAACGTGTAAAATCTAATTTTACGAAGAAGAGATAACCTACTCTGGCAGAAAAGTCGAGGAATAACTGGAAAATGAATGTATTGTGTATTTAAGAACTTTAATTTCATTTTCAACGGCCATATTGAAAAGGTGCATTCAGCCAGATCGCAATTCTTACTTTTCAGTGAAAATTTGCTCTCATGAGTAACAATTCTGGACGAAAAGGTACGTTCAGAAAATAAAGACTTATTTGCGACATGATTTACAACATTATCTTTTTATGTTAGATTACCTTATGCACTTTGTATTTTAAAAAAAATGAATAAAAATATTTTATTATATTTATATTAAAAGATTTTTG
This sequence comes from Macrothele yani, assembly GCA_039090855.1. Taxonomy (NCBI): domain Eukaryota; kingdom Metazoa; phylum Arthropoda; class Arachnida; order Araneae; family Macrothelidae; genus Macrothele; species Macrothele yani. The sequence goes on from CM077007.1 coordinate 110,673,309, forward strand.
GTTCTGTTTGAGAAATTATGGTTTTATGCATTTGGCAAACATTCCTTCTTTGCTGTAATTGTGACGTAATGGTACGTCATAGCTATCGACTATGGCTTGGAGGCGGAGTCGAAAAAAATAAACAAATAGAATGAGTATTACTCATGCAATACTTGATTCGCATCACTGACATACATTTTACCCTTTGGCTTTTTAGCTGTCATACGTAGTTTAAATAACTGGAGTGTTTCTTGTCTGTTCAGCATTATTTTCGTTGGCGATTCGAGGCGCTTCGTTTGAGAAAGAGAGAAAAGCTTTCATATACGTACTGCTGCGGAAGAATTGTCATTTGAAAAACATGTAAAACGTGTTTTTTAAAATTGGTTAGTTGAAAAGGCATTTGTATTATGAACCCGTGTTCAGTTCCCAAATTAATTTGCTTCTGGATTTGTGTTCGAAAATGAGTCATGAAGGCAGCCTGAGTACTCTTGAATCGCTTTACGTATCTCTTTTCCTTTAATTCCATATGGTGATTTTTACCTTTTTTTATTTTTTATTTTGTTTTGAAATCGTATACTTTAAATCCGATGTTCGATTTGTATATAATGCAGGCTTCTGCCACAAACAGAAGGGGAAGTTAGGAGTCAGAGCACTATTTAGGTAAACTGAAGTACTGTAGACAGAAGCCATAGGGGTTTTTGTAAAATATAAATACACTATCGTTTCTGAAATGACTAGGTGTATTTTGCATTGTATAATTTAGGTAATTGGTATGTGTGTAATGTTAAATATTCACCTTTCGCGCAGAACTGTGAAAGTGAATGCATTGTTTCTATACACGAATATATTGTATATTATCCTGCTGTGTAGAAAACATCTGATAAGTAGTAAATGAAGGCAGTCTTATGGATATCTTTGCTATTTGTGAAGGTATTGTTTAAAAAGAACTTTATGCTAGATAATAGATACATTTTCTAGTAGTAGGGCATTTTTTAATGTAAAAAAAAATCGGTGAAACATTATTGAAAGAAAGCTTGGCATTATTAATTGTTGAACAACAAAAAGCCCTGAGATCGTCTTTTATTTGACATTTGGCAGTTAACTCGAACAACAGGAAGAAAATGCTAAGTTATTTAGAAAACTGTGCGTGATTATATATATATATATATATATATATATATATATATATATATATATATTTGGTAATCATTACAAAAAATAACCCACAGCTGAAACTTAAGAACATGTTTATACCCCTTAATCTTATGGCTTGGACAATGAACTTATAAAACAAGTTTGGAGGGAAATACTTGTTTATTGGATTAATATTTATATTTGAGACTACAGAAAGCATTTAATGTAATTAAAAATCTGTGTGAAACAGCAAGAAAAAAGTAGTATTTATATCATTGGTGTTTGAAATGTGAAACCAATTTGGGTCACATCATACCAAACAGTTTTTTAGAATGCTAGTATCTGCTTCAAAATTTTATAAAATTATGCAGGAGATAACACTTTGGAGAAATAAAATTTAGTAAACTTTTAGCTTTGTTCACAATGTGGTTTCTCTTGTGTAGCACTGCAAAGTTTTGGACAAAACTTTTATGTGCTGGAACACATTGCTGTGATACTTCTCAAATTTCAACTGGAGCTCACAGTGTGTTGCAGAGAAAATTTTAAAATGCTAGGTAAACTTATAAAAGTTGGGATGCACGTAATTTTGGAAAAATGAATTTGTGAATTTCATACTTTTTGCTGATTTTTAAGTATTGACTCGGTGACAGTGGGAAATTAATGTCATAATTAGGGGAAACAGTTTTATTTTATATTTGTGTAGATTCTTTACAGATTTCAAAACTGTTTGTCCTTGTAATCAATGAAATGAATGTAAATATGTACAACTATCATTGAACAGGATGTAGCCTAAAATTGTAGAGGTCAGTATTGAACATGATTGTTAAGTGATTTTACTTTTAGTGATGCAAATAAAAATGACTCAACACACATTACAGATATTCAAAACTTCAAATTTAAGGTTGTGTTATACCCAACCTTTATCAAAAAACATGCAGGATTACAACTATATGCATTAAATGGAAACATAAGTTACTGTACAAATCTCATAAAGCCACATCTTAGAAATAAGATTTTACTAACCAAATAAAATGAAAATATTTTCTTTCTACAAAATTCTTTATTCAGAACTGCCATTGACTGATACAATCAGGATACCCAATAGATGTCATAGTATGCAGCATCATGAAATAGTTGTATGGACTAATATGCAGGTTCTTTAGACAGCATTAGAGAGGAACATTATGGTTTACAGTCCTCACAACTCTGATATACAACTTCAAATAATGCACTTGCAAATTGCAGAGGTACAACTTTTGTGGGATGGTGGGCCCTGGATGCAGTTTAAGAGAGGGTGCAAAAATTATTGCATACCATCTGATTAAAATTAAAAAAGAAACTTTTGCACCAGTTCTTTGTACAGTTTTTTTTTTTTTTTTTTGCTGCAGCATACATTGTCATTTGTTCATTTACTGAATTTTCTTATGTTTTGGTAGCCCAGGCAAATTAAAATTCACATTTCTTTCTCAAAATGTTGATGATGCTAATTGCTCACGTTCAGAAGTGAAGGCATGATTGTGCGTATGTATGGTGCAAGATAAGGATGTCATTTCACATTATTTAAGATTCTCTATCATATTTTTGGTGATCATTAGGTTGAGCCACGAATGTCAGCTGCATTCAGTCCATTTGTTGTGGTACCAAAGGTCAACTCTGAAGCCGTGGGGAATCTTACTTCCATCTATATTTTACAGTCCTAAATAGCATCCAGTTTGGTTTCACTACCCAGGATATCCTTGATGTAAGGATGATTGAGATGTAGAAAACACTTCAGCTGAATGCTGCCCCGGTGGCGCCGTGGTCTAAGCGATGGCCTCTGATCATTCGCCCGAAAAGGGTCCGGGTTTGAATCCTGGCGGGGCATGGATGTTGTGTTTGTCTTACGACACTGGCTCTCTCCCTTCCCTGGAACCAGATCTCTGCCTTGTGTTTCCAATGGTAAAATATCTTTACGTATTTTCTTTGCAATTAATGTGTTCCCAAGGATGAAAATGTGCACATTGATGAAACTAACTTTAATTTATAGCATGGGATACTTAATGCTTTCTAAAACATAACCATAACTAAGCAATCCAACATTTGTTTACTGACTTCATCATCGTACTGGTCGTGCTGCCTATTAACAGGTCTGAACATTACTCAAAGAAAAATGATTAATTTTTAATATAATTATGGTTATATTTTAGCAAGTAATTAAGTATCCCATGCTATAACTTAAAGTTAGTTTTATCGATGTGCAAATTTTCATCCTTGGGAATACATTAATTGCGAAGAAAATATGTAAAGAAATTTTACGATTGGAAACATAAGATGGAGATTTTAGGTGGAACCACCTTAAACTACAAAGTAAATGACAGAGTTGCAGGACAGTCACAAAGACTTCACCCCGACAATAAGAGAAGTATATATAATGTGGAAGAAATATTCCTCTCGTACGTGGAAAATATGTCATAGTAATTAACACAGGAAACCTCTGAATTGACTGTATTTACTGTTCCACACGTAATATCAATAAAAAAAATTATAATATAAAAAAATATAAAAAATTGTTTTTCAGGTTTTCTGATGTGATTGATATTACGTGTAGAACAGTAAATGCTGTCAATTCAGAGATTTCGGATTGCTGTGTTAATTTTTAGTAAAAGAAGTTCCTGTTGGAAGGAAACTGAACCAAACTGTGACTACTGAAAGCACACACTTGAGATATATCCACTGTTTTGCTGCTTAAAAAAGATTGCAAGTTCTTATACAGGGTAATTCAGAATGATTCATCCAATTTCATTAGATCCTAGCTCCGTAAAAATCAAGGTAATAACAGCGCACCACACGTTAAAATGAAAAGAAACGCACTGAGTTTATGAATGTAACTGCTAGATGGCCCAATGTAACCCATGTATATGCACCTGGGTGAAATACTGTCATTGTGTCTTGTCCTAACCGCTGGATTGGTCGCTGTGGACACGATGACGAGGCACTCTACAGGTGGCCTGCCAGGTCTCCGGACCTGACCCCTTGCAACTTTTTCTTATGGGGGTATGTTAAGGGTAATATGTATGTGCCACCATTGCCCACAACACTAGATCTCGATGTCCATGTTCATAGTGCTCTGTAACCCGTGAATCTGCACTTAGGCGAGTTGTTGACAACAAAAATGCTTGATCATGTATGGCAGAAATTTCATTATCATCTTGACATAGTTCGTGTGACCAACAGAAGTCTCATAGAACATTTATAAGGTATGGAAATAGAAATTGGACAGTTTTTTCTTTATCCTATGTACATCTAATTGCTGTACATTTAGAAACACATAAAATACAGTCATTTGAAATTTGATGAGACATTTTGAATTACCTTGCATTACAGTCCTTTTTTTTTGTGAATTAAACGAAATGGCACGAGAAGTATACGTTTGGTTCACTTTCCTGCTAAGGAATGATTAATCCATGTTTAACTTGTTGGCATTAAATAATTCCAGTACACTTCTGCAATATTTGAACAGATTCAGATCAGTTGGTGGTTTTCTGAAATTGCTGTACAGTCAGTCAGTTTGATTGTGCTTCCCCCATAGAGATAACATTGGGGTGTGATGTTAATATTGTCTAGCAGTATACTTTTCTGTGTGTGTATATACACTGCTGGCCACCAAAAATGCAATACCAAGAAGGACACAAGATGGCAAAGCCAGATTTACTGGACACATAACAACAGATACAAAGATTAAACGATTGAGCTTACAGGCCTGTGCGACTTGCGGAACATGCAGATATCAATAGTTCGTGTGGCCCCCATGGCTGGCAATAACGGCCGCTACACGCCGCAGCATTGAACGAAAGAGGCTTTGGATGTGGGCTTGGGGTATGTCGGTCCAGGCTGCTTCCAGCGGGTGGTGCTTGCCGGGCCACTCGGTTGTCCATCAGCGACCAGAAGTGTTCGATAGGCAACATATCTGGAGAACAGGCGGGCCACGGCAGCAGTGACACCTGGTGGGCTCTGAAGAATTGTTGCACGATGCGTGCCACATGCGGGCGCACATTGTCCTGTTGAAAAGTGCCGCTGGCAGGTCCTGCAGGTAAGGGAGGAGTACAGGCTCCAAAACGTCTGAGATGTAGTGGTGACTGTTGAGTGTACTGGCGATGCGTACCAGAGGGGTGCGGGTGTCATATCCAATTGCGCCCCATACCATAACGCCAGGCGACTGACCGGTATGGCGATGCATAATGCAGGCGATATACAGTCTCTCGCCGCATTGCCGCCACACGTGTATCCGATCATGGTGGTGTTGCAGGCAGAAGCAGGATTCGTCGGAGAAGACAATGTCTTGCCATTCCGTAGTCCAGGTGCGGCATTCAACGGCCCACTGCCGCCGCATTCCAGTGGTGTAACGTCAATGGTAATCGGAGCAATGGCCACCGTGCGGCAAGTCCCTGCTCCTGCAGACGACGTCGAACGGTATGTGCTGACACAGGCTGTTGCGCAACACACCCTAATTCCTGCGTTAACGTTCGTGGTGTGGTGGTGTAAGCCGTCAATGCCCGCCACACAACATGCCGGTCCTCTAGTTTGGTGGTGTGCCGTGGCTGCGGCAATCGCTCACGTCGGTCCGTACGTCCCTCCTGCACCCACCGAATCCATACTTGCCTCACTGTGGCTGGATGTCATCCCACACGGGCGGCGATGTCTCGGTATGATAAACCGCTGTCGCGATACGCCACTATTCGTCCTCTGTCGAACTCCGAAACGTGCTGGAATGACTGCCGTATTCTGCGACGAGGAATAAGGAAGGTTCCCACGCACAGGTCTGCCAGCACAACAAACTTCCACTACTTACACCCCTCTTTCTGTGCACCCTTCATATAGTGCTTCTCGGTGGCGTGCCAGGCGCACATGATTTGCATATGCCCTGCAATGCTAATCATTTGCATGTGCTCTCACGGGCGATGCATGCTGCAAATTCCAGGCCAATCATATGCTTCCTTCTTGGTGTTGCATTTTGGGTGGCCAGCAGTGTGTGTGTGTATATATATATATAGAGAGAGAGAGTTAGATAGATAGATAGATAGATAGATATACAACGGCAACAGAATGAAACTTCAGTAGGTAAATTCAGTCACGGCAACAGAAACCAGCGTTGAAATACTCTCGTTGAGTTTGCAGAGGCAGAAGGGTTTTTCATCTTGAACTCCTTTTTCAAGAAAAAGCCACACAGGAAATGGACATGGAGACATCCAAATGAGACGACAAGTGAAATTGATTTTATTATGTGTAACAAAAAATTTGTCATAGAAGACTGCAGTGTGCTAAACAAGTTCAACACAGGTAGTGACCAATAATTGGCGAGATGTAAGATGCACCTCAACACTGAACTCGAACTTGGCAAGCTCATAAGACAAACAAAATGTATTGACATAACCAACCTTAAAAAACACCATAATACCTTCAAGTTGGAACTGAAGAACAGATTCTCTGCTTTAGAAGGCCTAACATCGGAAGAAGTGGATATTTCTGAAGTTAACAGAAAAGTAACCAAAGCTCTTATGGAAACAGCAACAAAATTAGCTGGGTCTCAGAACAAGTTGCATGCGAACAAATTATCACGAAAAACCAAAATGTTGATGCAAAAAAGAAGAGAGATGAGGACAACTGCAGAAGATGTGACTTCCAAAGTGGAATATATAGAGCTATGCAAGACAGTACGAAAAAGTATCACTGAAGGCGTAAGGAAGTTCAACTGTGAACTAGTGAGGAAAGCAACTGAAAACAACCAAAGCCTAAAGATAGCAAGGGGACATCTCAGTAAGGGGAAAAAACAGATTATGGCACTGAGAAAAGAAGATGGTTCTGTAACAAGAAATAGAGGCGAAATTTTGACAAGAGTGAAAGATTTCTACTCCAAATTATATGAAAGGGATGATACATGTACTCCAGACGTCATAAAAGGTACCAGTACCAGAGTTCTTCGAGTCCTTCCAGCAGAAGTTGCACATGCAATCAAGAGCATGAAGCGGGGAAAAGCTGGAGGAGAAGATGGAATTACTGTAGACATCATACAAGAAGCAAGTGGAGAAATCGAAACAGTACTCGCCCAAATTTTCACTCTATGCCTTAATGAAGGGAAGATTCCTGAGGATTGGAACAATGCTACAGTGATCCTGCTACATAAAAAAGGTGACATTGAGGATCTCAGGAACTACAGACCTATCAGCCTCCTATCAGTGGTTTATAAAATCTTCACTAAAGTTCTCTCACACCGCTTGAAGATAACACTGGACATGGCTCAACCGAGAGAACAAGCTGTATTCAGGAGTGGCTACAGCACAATAGATCATATGCACGTACTGAGAGAACTGATTGAGAGAGCGAGGGAATTTGAACTTCCATTGTGCATGGCTTTTGTTGATTATGAAAAGGCCTTTGATTCGGTGAAACCATCAGCAGTTACAATGGCTCTGAAATCCTGCGGTATTGAAGATGCATACATTAATATCATTAATAACATCTATGAAAATGCAAATGCAAAGATTCGGCTGTTTGAAAATACAACACACATAAAAATTGGAAAGAGTGTGACAAGGTGACAAAATATCTCTGAAGCCTTTAATGCCACATTGGAAAATGTCTTTCAATCACTGAACTGGGAAAACAAAGGGATAAAGATTAATGGAGATTATCTAACCCACCTTCGTTTTGCTGATGACATAGTCATTTTTGCAACTACCCCATCAGAGTTGCAGAGTATGATCCAGGAACTTGCTGACAACAGTAAAGAAGTGGGATTAAAAATGAACTTTCAGAAGACAAAAGTGATGTTCAATGCTTTTACAAGAAATAAAGATTTATTGATTGATGGAGAAAAGCTGGAGATAACAGATACGTACGTTTATCTTGGACAGCAGATATCAAGTGAGGGTCACATTGATGAAGAAATTAATCGGCGTACAAAACTTGCCTGGAGAGCTTTTGGAAGAAACAGCATAATTTTCAAGAGCATTATGCTATTATGTCTTAAAAGAAAAGTGTTTGATCAATGCATCCTTCCAGTGCTTACGTATGGTGCAGAGACGTGGACTTGAACTAAAAGAGACATACAAAGGCTGCAGACAACTCAAAGCAGTATGGAGAGGTGCATGCTTGGTGTAACCAGGAGAGATAAGAAGAGGAACTCGTGGATCCGAAAAATGACAAGAGTGGAAGACATCATGATCAGAGTTAAATCCCTGAAATGGCAATGGGCTGGGCATACTGCCAGAAGGACAGACAATCGATGGACGGCTGAAATTTTAGATTGGATTCCAAGGGACAGGAAAAGACCCAGAAGAAGACCACATGGGAGATGGGTGGATAAAATTCTAAAGTATGCGGGAGTGACATGGAGGAGACTGGCACAAGACAGACCGTTGTGGAGGAAACTTGGGGAGACCTTCATCCAGCAGTGGATTGATAATGGTTGACAATGATGATGATGATGATATATTGATATATATGTGGGGGGAGGGGGTGAAACATGAATTATGATGACATGGCTATTCCTAGACTAATACATTGCAACTTCAGAAGATTAGTGATAAATAAAAGGATATTAAAATAATAAAAGGATATTTATAAAATAGTATCCTTTATATATATCCTTTGTAAGGAATATAGGATGTCTATAAATCAAATTTTCGGGTAGTGTACCCCCTTACTCTTCCTTAGGACTACAGCTATTGCATGTGTTGCCATTCATGAGGTAAATTCTAACCTTTCAAATCATTTAATGTTGTACCTCTTCTTCTATTTCCAGTCTTGACAATTTTCTTTTGGAAAAAAATGCTGTTGATGTGTCAGAATTTCTAGTGTCCCAAAGCACATTTTGTCTTGTATTTTAAACAAGTCTGTCCAAACCTCTTTTATTTGTCATATTTTTAATTGCAGCTTTCTGTTCTGTGAGTCTGTTCTTTTTTTAAGCTGTCTGGCTATTTCTCCCAAATAGCTGAGATCACAGTCACATTTTATGTTGTAGACCACACTTTCCTATAAAATTATGTTTTCTTCTTTTTGCTTTGATTTTGGGTAAGGTAATTATTACAAATAAAATCAATAAGGTAATTATTGATTTTATTTTGTAATCCTTGAGACGCTGCCCCAGTGGCACTGTGGTCTAAGTGCTGGCTTGTGACCATTTGTCGAAGAAGGGTCCGGATTCGAATTCTGATGAGGCATGGATGTTGTGTTTGACTTGCGGCACTGGCTCTCTCCCTTCCCTGGAGCCAGTGGCCCTAAATTAGGGACAGGCAACTGCTTTTATAGCCCATAGAGTTGCTCACGGTGGTTGTTAAACCTTCAACCAAAAAAAAAAAAAAAAAAATCCTGCAGCCAGTCTGACTTAAAAACTTTTAACTAATTCTGAAGTTAGTTCTTTATGGTAAGTAATTTTTCGAATTAACTGAGATTTAATTTTTGACTTCTGATTCTTTTCTTCTTTACTGAGAATTTTGTTGACTAGTAGAGAAGGGTAATTATCTTTCAAAACTTTTTAATTCCTCCTGAGCATTTCTAAAACATTTGGAAGAATTTAGCTCATTTATTTTTTCTAAAAATTGAGTGGACATATCTATTTTTATGTAATTTGGATGATTTGACTGATAGTCTAACATTTTATTATTGTTGGTAGGTTTCTTATATAAGTGTCACATTTTTTATTTTATTTTTTTATTTGGTAACTATCAGAATTATAGTTTTTTCATTTTGGTAACATGGAAACATTAAATTGTCAAAATTGATTCGTAATTTGTTTTCATATACTGTATTGTTGAAAAAGTATTTTCGTTGGGATGATGGAGATCTCTATTTTTTGAGTGAACAGAAATGCACTAAGACAACATTATGCAACATGTTGCAGCAGTTTTCTTCATAAAAGAAAATTTCAGGTTATTTCTTTGCATCTGAAAAAATGTGACAGTGAACTGTCACAAGACAGAAACTGTAGGCTGATGGGTTTCAACAGATAGCAGGGGCTGTTTAAATTTGCTTATTTTTGTGAAATTTTAGCATATTTTTGAGAAATTTGCCTGGTTTTATGTTTAGAGCAATAAACCTCTATAACTATTATTTTAAAAATAAAAATTGTCTTATTTCAGTTATTTTTTAATTATTAGGAATAAAATAAGGTGTAATTAAGAATTTTATTTTATTTTATTTCTAATTGTGGTCCACGCTTCCTGGGTTTGCAGAAAGTTTTCTGGTTCGATGATTGTGCATGCCAGGACTAGAGAAATAGGTTCCAGGTCTAGCAGACATTTCTTAAAATTTAGGTGCCACCTGAAGTAAATTCAAATTTTAAAGAATCACACTCAGAAGTAATGTGTCAAGATGATGGAACAAAAATGTATAGTATTTTTTCTTGTCATTTTTTTAAACCCAAGTCACTTACTGCTAAATAAAATTTCAACTTGGTCCACCCCTACCGTGGCATTTCTCTAGTTGTGCTCTCAAAAAATAAATTTTAGGTTTTCATTTTATTTAATATAATTTATCGAAATTAAATTTTGCACATATAAGCCCAAAGTATTGTATTTCCCTTCCTATAATCTGGAGCGGCATTATAACTCACAGGCTACAAAATTTAGAAACAAATTTTAAAAAAAAATTATTTCACATAATCTGCTTCGAGAATAAAAAAAATTCTTATGCGTCATTTTCAGTGGCGTATCATAAAATTCAGAAAAACATAATTTTTCCGTCATCTAATCTACGTCAACCTATCCGCAGATCGTGAAATTCAGAAATAAAATATCGGCACCTGTCATGTTGATCCTGTAGCATAATTTCCGACAGAAAAGTCACGATTCATACGATGACCAAAAGTCCAAAGACGTACGAAAGAAATTATCTTATTAAAAAAAAGTAAGTCATTTTTAAGTACTTTTATGTTATTTTCAAATGCCCCCCCCCCCCCCCCGAAAATTTCAAGTTTTTTCAGTGTTACCATTGTTTATTAGTTAGACCTAAAAATCCATAGTATTTTGCATTTCTGAAAATATTTCTCAAAAACCTGAAGGACGAACAAAAGCCTTAACGCTAATGTGATTAATGCAACAAATTAACGAATGCGATTTGGAAAGTGAATTACGCTGCTGCATCGGCAACAATTACGTGGTGTGGAATCACTCAGCGAGCTTTCCAGAGCACTTAGCCTGTCCCGTTGAGCTATTCCACACTACGATTGTGCACAAAATATTTTCTATCCAAATGCTCGTAAAAAGAAGAAAAAAAAAATGAAAAAGCCATATTTCCACCTCTTTGCTGCTCTCTAACTTCGTACTGCACTGCATTTTTTATTTTGCTACTGTTAGTGCATTTATCAACACCACTAGCTGGCTGTCCTGACGCCATGCATTTAAAAATTAAAGTACCATAAAATCTTATTATCTGCAGAACCTAACATTTTAACTTTTTAATGGATAATAATTAATCCACGAATTATGACGAAAGTATGGTATTTACTGCAAATTACGCAACTTGAATCAAAAGACAAAATTGGGGCAACTGCATCAAATTTTTAGGCACCTGGAATTTTTTCAGCCATGGTGTATGTAGATAGTTATTATTTCTTTCACAAGCCTATGTTCAAGCTGATCTGGGGAGGGGGGTACAACAAAAACAACAACAAAAACACCACTCCAGGTTGTATTAAAAAAGGAAAGTCATCAAAAGTCAAAAAATTTTAAGTGCTGGTGAAAATGAAATAACTCATTACGCCAAATATATATATATATATATATATATATACTTAAGAGCAAAACTGAAGACTAAGGAAAAAATTTAGAATTTAAAACGAAGGGTGCAAAATAACCTGAAAATCAAAACGCGCAACGCAGCAGTTTTGAAAATTCAGAATTCACATTCTATAAAGAAGATACCTAAGCAAAAAATACATATATAATTTTGACTCACACCTAGTACAACATAGAAAAGGTTATGTATCTACCTGTGTGAGTAAAAGGAGAAAAGATAAAAAATAATAAAATAAAACAACTGAATGTAGAAGGTGTCGAGAATACTGAGCCTTGGCTTTATCAAGGACCAGCAAACTTGATAAAGCCAAGGCTCAGTATTCTCGACACCTTCTACATTCAGTTGTTTTATTTTATTATTTTTTTATCTTTTCTCCTTTTACTCACACAGGTAGATACATAACCTTTTCTATGTTGTACTAGGTGTGAGTCAAAATTATATATGTATTTTTTTGCTTAGGTATCTTCTTTATAGAATATATATATATATATATATATATATATATATATATATTAAAAAAAGTCGCTTATATGTCACCGATCCCTCATAAAGTGAACAGTCAGCTGCTCCCCACCATGTTCCTGTCCTCATAATAGTAAACACGAGTCATGGAATCCCGGTTGGTACACCAAAGATTAAATAAATACACTTCCTAACTTTCCCCCTTGTGTGCAAGAACTGCAGGAACCAAACCTGAAGTGATCAGCAGGAGGGGGTTTGGTTTGGGGAGATGGAGGCAGAAATCTAATGTGAAACATTTCTAAATCGCTGCAAGGAAGGAAAGACAGAGAACCAATCACGTTCTTCGTAAAAAGATGCTCCCACAATCCTTTGGGATTCCTTTCAGTGAGCGAGCGTCGCCTAAGCCGCTGGTAGCAATAGTGCAGTTTTTGATAGGCATCAGTCAGAGTCCGTTTTACTGAACACATTTTTTTTTTTTTTTGAAAAAAGAAAGACAATAGTTAAACATAATATTCAAGATGACTCTTACACTAAAATATTTTTTTCTAGATTAAAATTTTACAGGAAACAAATATACCATTAATTTCGAAATATTTCTGTGAAGATACCGTTTGAGCAAAAATTATCTTTGTGAAGATACCGTTTGAGCAAAAATTATCTTTGTGAAGATACCGTTTGAACAAATTGTGAAGATACCGTCCAACGGTATCAAATCCCGCCTGGATCGACCCCTGCAGATGAGCAAATTATCAGAATTTGCAGACAAATTATGTGTAAAATTGGGTAACTCATACATCATGCTTTTGTTACTGAGTCTTATAGTCAGAACATTTGAGAGAGAGAGAGAGAGAAGAAAATTTGGAAGATGAAGCAGTTTTAATTCTGATGGATTTCAGTAAAAAAAATGTGTTATGCTGCAGGGGAGTGAAGCACAAGAATGAATAGAACTATGGTAGCTGTTATCTGTTGTTCAGAAGATGGCAAAATTAACTCGAAGAACTTTTAGATAATTTCAGATGATATAAACCACCATGTGCTTTCAAAATACAAGCTTTTTTTTTTTTTTTTTTTTTTTGGATTGAAAGGAAGGTGTCATTTTTTTTTTTTTTTTTTTTTTTTGTAAGCTAGCATGTTATTGTATCAGTGCTGTTAGTGGCATCAGATCTAAGGGGGTAGCTGCCCCCATACATATTTGCATACAGGGAAGATCCATCACATTTCCCCCTCGCTTTTCTTCCTTTCTAATTATTGGGTGTGTGCATAAGTTCTTCCCCTCCCCCTTTTTTTGTAGGGTACAAAGAAAGGAGAACGCAATAAATAACGTACCTAGGATTTGACCTAATTGCCATCATTCTGTATGACCTCTTGCCATCTGTTTATGAGTAGGTGAATCCCATGCTGGAAAAACTCCTATGTTTTAGAGTAAAAAAAGTCATGTAACACCGTTTTCACATCGTCCACATCATCGAAAGTTTGGAGAGCAAATGCGCTCTGTAATGATTGAGAAAGGTGGTAATCTGTAGGTGCCAGTCAGGGGAATATGCCGGGTGAGGTAACACTTCTCAACCAAAGTCTAGTCATTTTTGCCAAGTGATTAAAGCAGCATGAGGTCTGGCATTAGCAAAATGGAGGATAGTGCCTTTGCGATTGGCTAGTGCTGGCCACTTCGATGTCAGTTGTTCTCACAATCTGTCCAACTGTTGGCAGTAGAGGTCTGTATTTATTGTTCAGTTAGGTGGCAAGACCTCCCAGTGGGCTATTCTCTGGACATCCCACCAAACACTCAACAGAACTTTTTTGGGATGCAGTCCTCCTTTTGAGGTTGATAGAGCAGGCTCCGCACCTTGGCACATAGTCCATCAACGCTTTACATTATGGTACAGTACCCATTTCTCATCACCCATCACAATTCGTCCCAAAAACGGTTCATTTCTGTTACGAAAAAGGAAAGAAACATAAGTACGGATTCTCTCCTCTCGTTTTGCAAAAAGCTGGTGCAGAACCCAGTTATTGAACTTGGTGATGAACCCAAGAGCATGCATCCATCTTTCGACTGTTGTTCTGTGTACTGACAATGTTTCCGCTAATTCCTGAACAGTTGGATGTGGGTCATTTGTTATGGCTTTGTCCACATCCTCATCAGGAACCATGGATGTTTGTCCAGGACGTGGTTGATCTTTACAGCTTCTGTCTCCATCCCAGAATTTCCGAAACCTACGGCAACATCTTTCGACTGTTGTTCTGTGTACTGACAATGTTTCTGCTAATTCCTGAACAGTTGGATGTGGGTCATTTGTTATGGCTTGGTCCACATCCTCATCAGGAACCATGGATGTTTGTCCAGGACGTGGTTGATCTTTACAGCTTCTGTCTCCATTCCAGAATTTCCGAAACCTACGGCAACATGTGCTATTGTCAACTGCATCCTCCCCATACACTGCACAGATGTTTCAGCAAGCCGCGGCTGCAGTACTGCCTTTATCAAACTTGTACAGTAAACAATGTATAATGTGCTCCTTATCGCATGCAATGTTACACCGTCTGTGATTTCCACTACGAATGAATTACTCGGACAAAGCTAGTGCCTCTATATGCTCCACGCTTTATTGGCTGAACATTCGGCATTGCAGCAACATCTGTGATGTAACTACTCTGATTGCAATTTGCATCTATTACAAAAACGGGTGGAACTTTTGCACGCACGCAATATATCCATAATCAGAAAGCGGATAAATATGTGGATTTTATTTTTTGATTTCCTGCTATTTGAAGTTCCTTCTGATTAACTAAGTGTTTTCTGTTCTGATTATTAACCATCTGGAACTATAAATTTAATCTTATTCATAAAATGCAGCTTAAAGGCTGGTACTTTGTGAAACTTATTTTTGAAGAAAAATAAGTTTCACAAAGTACCAGTTTTTTAGTTATCAGTATTAGAAAAAAAAATGAAATACCAGCCATGTGTTATCTGTATGAGGGAATGCCCCCTCCCTTTTTTTTTTTTTTTTTTTGACAAAGTTACCAGCCTTTTAAGTACTGAACTAAAGTCCTGAAAGGTATTGTGCTTTTCATAAAAAGAGCTGGAACGTTTTCTACTTTAAGTATAATAAAATCAGTCTCTCTTTAAAAAAATAAAAAATATGGAAGGATAAGGGGGGGGGAAGGAATGAGATATCTTAGATTACAGTTCTTATAGAGTTCATTCTAATGTGGTGACCAAATGAATACAGTTTAACATTTATAGTACAAATAAAATGTTTTATATCAATAAGCACTACATCGATATAAAGCATGTTTTATTAAATTTTATTTATATTATCTTTTTATCTGTAGCATTTTCTAATGAAATCATGTCCATTTAAAACAGTACAATAAGTTTTATGCTCTGACCAAAAAATAAATGTCCTGATATTTTGTCTGTGTTGTCTAAAAATTAGTTCTGGCTCCCCCGAGTGCTATTGTGAAAAGATTAACAATGAAAGCATTTGATGGCTGATGAAAGTCCTAGTGGATGAAACCATAAACAATGAGTCCTAGTGGCTCAAACCTTTATAGTTTCCTTTACTGGCATTTTAATAAGTATCATATTTGATTCAAAAACGATCTAAATAAAAGCATGTCTGCAGAGACCTCTGGCAGAACATATTTTCATTCATAAGAACAATAAGGAAGCAAGTGTGGAACTGTTTCACATTTCAGATATAAAAAAAAAGTACTTTACAGAAACTAATACATCGAAACAAATAATTTTTTTTTCCAAAACTTCAAAAAATTGCAAGTGTGGTTTTTCATTATCAGTAGTCTGTACTCTTTGACATGAAAAAAAAAATCCAGCATTCACACCTTTTGAAAAACATTATTTGTTGTGTACAGAGAAAAAAAAAAGTTACAAATGGAAATAATAGCCATATCATCATCATCATTGTCAACCATTATCAATCCACTGCTGGACGAAGGTCTCCCCAAGTTTCCTCCACAACGGTCTGTCTTGTGCCAGTCTCCTCCATGTCACCCCTGCATACTTTCGAATTTCATCCACCCATCTCCCATGTGGTCTTCTTCTGGGTCTTTTCCTGTCCCTTGGAATCCAATCTAAAATTTCGGCTGTCCATCGATGATCTGTCCTTCTGGCAGTATGTCCAGCCCATTGCCATTTCAGGGATTTAACTCTGATCATGATGTCTTCCACTCTAGTCATTTTTCGGATCCACGAGTTCCTCTTCTTATCTCTCCTGGTTACACCAAGCATGCACCTCTCCATGCTTCTTTGAGTTGTCTGCAGCCTTTGTATGTCTCTTTTAGTTAAGGTCCACGTCTCTGCACCATACGTAAGCACTGGAAGGATGCATTGATCAAACACTTTTCTTTTAAGACATAATGGCATATTGCTCTTGAAAATTATGCTGTTTCTTCCAAAAGCTCTCCAGGCAAGTTTTGTACGCCGATTAATTTCTTCATCAATGTGACCCTCACTTGATATCTGCTGTCCAAGATAAACGTACGTGTCTGTTATCTCCAGCTTTTCTCCATCAATCGATAAATCTTCATTTCTTGTAAAAGCATTGAACATCACTTTTGTCTTCTGAAAGTTCATTTTTAATCCCACTTCTTTACTCTTGTCAGCAAGTTCCTGGATCATACTCTGCAGCTCTGATGGGGTAGTTGCAAAAATGACTACGTCATCAGCAAAACGAAGGTGGGTTAGATAATCTCCATTAATCTTTATCCCCTTGTTTTCCCAGCTCAGCGACTGAAAAACACCCTCCAATGTGGCATTAAAGAGCTTCGAGATATGTTGTCACCTTGTCTCACTCCCTTTCCAATTTTTACGTGTGTTGTATTTTCAAACAGCCTAATCTTTGCACTTGCATTTTCATAGATGTTATTAATAATATTAATGTATGCATCTTCAATACCGCAGGTTTTCAGAGCCATTGTAACTGCTGATGGTTTCACCGAATCAAAGGCTTTTTCATAATCGATAAAAGCCATGCACAATGGAAGTTCATATTCCTCGCTCTTTCAATTAGTTCTCTCAGCACATGGATATGATCTATTGTGCTGTAGCCACTCCTGAATCCAGCTTGTTCTCTCGGTTGAGCCGTGTCCAGTATTACCTTCAAGCGGTGTGAAAGAACTTTAGTGAAGATTTTATAAACTACTGATAGGAGGCTGATAGGTCTGTAGTTTCCGAGATCCTCAATGTCACCTTTCTTATGTAGCAGGATCATTGTAGCGGTGTTCCAATCCTCAGGAATCTTTCCTTCATTAAGGCATCGAGTGAAAATTTGGGCGAGTACTGTTTCGATTTCTCTACTTGCTTCTTGTATGATGTCTACAGTAATTCCATCTTCTCCTGGAGCTTTTCCTCGCTTCATGTTCTTGATTGCATGTGCAACTTCTGCTGGAAGGACTGGAGGAACTCTGGTACTGGTATCTTTCATGATGTCTGGAGTGCATATATCATCCCTTTCTATATAATTTGGAGTAGAAATCTTTCACTCTTGTCAAAATTTCGCCTCTATTTCTTGTTACAGAACCATCTTCTTTTCTCAGTGCCATAATCTGTTTTCTTCCCTTACTGAGATGTCCCTTTGCTATCTTTAGGCTTTGGTTGTTTTCAATTGCTTTCCTCACTAGTTCACAGTTGAATTTCCTTACGTCTTCAGTGATACTTTTTCTTACTGTCTTGCATAGCTCTATATATTCCACTTTGGAAGTCACATCTTCTTTAGTTGTCCTCATCTCTCTTCTTTTGCATCAACATTTTGGTTTTTCCTGATAATTTGTTCACATGCAACTTGTTCTTAGACCCAGCTAATTTTGTTGCTGTTTCCATAAGAGCTTTGGTTACTTTTCTGTTAACTTCAGAGATGTCCACTTCTTCCGATGTTAGGCCTTCTAAAGCAGAGAACCTGTTCTTCAGTTCTAACTTGAAGGTATTATGGTGTTTTTTGAGGTTGGTTATGTCAATAGACTTTGTTTGTCTTATGAGCTTGCCACGTTCAAGTTTAGCGTTGAGGTGCATCTTACATCTCACCAATCTATGGTCACTACCTGTGTTGAACTTGTTTAGCACACTGCAGTCTTCTATGACGAATTTTTTGTTACACATAATAAAATCAATTTCATTTGTCGTCCCATTTGGATGTCTCCATGTCCATTTCCTGTGTGGCTTTTTCTTGAAGAAGGAGTTCAAGATGAAAAACCCTTCTGCCTCTGCAAACTCAACGAGAGTATTTCCACGCTGGTTTCTGTTGCCGTGACCGAATTTACCTACTGAAGTTTCATTCTGTTGCCGTTGCCCTATTTTTGCATTGAAATCTCCCATAATTATTTTCAAGTGCTGCTTACCTTTATTATTTAGATGACAAATTTCCTCATAAAATTCTTCAATTTCTTCTTCAGGATGACTTGTGGTGGGTGCATAAGTTTGAATAATCTGAGCCTGGTATCTTTTCGAGAGTTGGATAACAAGTCGTGCAGCTCTGTCAGAGGAACTTTCAACTTCTACAACTTTATCCTTCAGTTTCTTGTTTATTATAAATCCAACACCACTAGTTCTGCCAGTATCTGTCCCACGATAGTAGAAGAGATGTCCACTTTTCAGTTCCATGAGATCTTCTCCTTTTCTCCTTACCTCACTTAGCCCCACGATGTCCCACTTGATCCTTTGTAATTCCTCTTCCAATTCAAGAAGCCTTGAATCAGAAGATAGGGAGCGTCCATTGTACGTTGCCAAGGTCAGCATCAGATGGCAGCCTAGTCCGGTCCTCCGGGGATTCTTAGCACCCTCTGCCTTCATGTCGCACTGGCCGCTGCCTTGGCCAGGTACATTCCAGCTGCCGGAGACTGAGGGCCAAGATTTAAGTTGTGGAATCATTTTGGAGGGGTTTGGCCATAACTCACCACGCTGGCCAAGCGGGTTGGTGAGTGTGGGATAGAATTTCCTCTAATCCCGATGGTATAGTTATACCGCTATGGGCGGTCGTCAGAGCCCCTTTAGTGGGAACAGGATGCACCACGAGAAGGCGGGGTTGACATTTGTCAAGGAGAGGCTGTGATGTTACGCATCACTTGACCTTACATCCCAATAGCCATATAGAGAAAATAATTTTTTTCTTAAGAAATTCCAGTGATCCAAACATAACTCAGTTAATTCACTGTAAGTCCCTTTCATTGTGGGGTTGGCATTCTCACTGCTATTTTCTTAAAATACAATATAATTTATTTTCATCATGACTAATAAATCAATTGTCTTTTTTAGAATTGTGGGGTTGATGTCCTCACAGCCAATGCCTACCTTTCTTTTAATATTTCTTTAGTTTGTCCAGATGTCAGCTTTGCACCAGGATTTGATGTAAAATAAATACATTTTAAGTTTGTTTCAACTGCACCGGGTTGTATTGCATTCTTAATACATACTGAATGGTATGTTTAGCACTTGCACTCCATTTGGCCTGAGTAGACAAAACTTTGAGAAGGCTCTCTTTTGATGATAGTGCTTTTTAATAGAAACACACACAAAATCCATTAAGGTTACCCAGTGCTAGTGTTTTTTTTTGTTTTTTGTTTTTTTCTGTGCTGATTAATAATGGTACCAACCTTGGTTTTGGATCCAGAAAGTTGTCTTGAATTTTGTCATGTTCATAAAATCATTGCAGCAACTGAACTAAGTTTTAAGAAAGCATTTTTTCTCATTATATAGTGGAGGCACTGCAGAGGTTTTCTCTTGAGCAACTTCTGTGATTATCAAACTGCATGGATGAACATATTAAGTTCATTAACAATGTGCTATCTTGGTCATTAACTTCATGTGTCAAAAGCTCAATTGTTATCTATCTGTTAGTAGTTGGAAACTTTCTTTTGTATACATTTAATGAGG
Organism: Macrothele yani; assembly: GCA_039090855.1. Taxonomy (NCBI): domain Eukaryota; kingdom Metazoa; phylum Arthropoda; class Arachnida; order Araneae; family Macrothelidae; genus Macrothele; species Macrothele yani. The sequence continues at coordinate 110,693,542 of CM077007.1, forward strand.
TGGTCAACAACATTTTGCTGCCTTAGTCTTTTTATATTGATTTCTTTTTTTTTTTTTTCACTACTGATTTTTAAAGGCAATTTGTGCATGTTTAGAGCACATGCAATGCTTAAGAAATCAGCCGTTTTGTGTTTGTCAGTATGCATTTTATAAGCCATTCCAAGTCAGTCAGTGTCATCTTCTGTAGAGTTTAATTTTTTAACATGTTTTGCTTCTTCAGCTGCCATGGCTTCAGTCCTATTGTTGCACCAATAGTATCTTATTTTCAGGCTTCATGTTTTCGTGAATTGATGATTCTTAAAGGCCTATACTTTTCTGATGATGTAGTGTGTGACCATTTTTTTCTACTGGAAATTTGTTTGGAAAAAGAAAGATCACGACATATTACTTGATATTGCTTAAATATCAGTAAATAAAATAATTATCAAGTAGAGTTAAAAAAGAAAAGAGGAGAAATTGGAATTTTGTAGCTGAATGCAGTTAATTTTCTGTTAAGTTCAGCAACTTCTTCAATGTTTGGTCCCACATATCAGAGTGTAACTCTTATGTTCAGTTGCTTTACCGACAGTGCGCACTGCTCTCTGATGACGGGGAACCTTCTGAACCAGGCGAGTGATTCTTTATTATTTGTAGTCAGTGAGTCATTCTGCAATGTGTAGAAATTCATAAAATGTTCTTAAATGTTTTGCCATCTATGTATCTTTTAAGGAAAGATGCTTGTTTTTTTTTTATTTTTTTTTATTTTGTACATTAGGTTCATTTCTTTAGTACTTCCAAACAACAGGGATATATTTTAAATAATTATTCACTGGTTGTGATAATTAAGCATATAGAAGTATCACCTATTGGCATCATCATCATGGATGTATTCATCCATCTTTTACTAATGTAAAATATGGTTTCACAAAATTGATGGTGCTAGCCCATTTTCCAAGAAATTCATGAAAAATCTAGGATTTTTACTTATATTTTATAATTATTGGAAGCAATATATCTGTCAAATTTTAATTTGTTTTAGGTTCTTCATGTTCTGAAGTTAAAAGATACATCTTGTTTTTAATGTTTGTGCTCTAGAGAGCAGTTTGCTTTTTAATTTACTTACCTTTGCATATGAAGTCATGAATCAATGCCATTTGCAGTCATATTCTAAGTTAAGCCAAGCTCTGTAATTTTCTTTACAGGCTCTTTGACAAAGTGGAATTTTTTTTTATCATTAGTATTATTTTGATATTTTCAGTTTACTGTTTAAAATGGACTTAGAATCTATTTTAAGGAGTAAAGAAACAGTTTTAAAATCTGTATTTACTTATTCCCATCTAATTGGCAGTAAATTTTCCTATGCATGAGACTGCAAGTTATAAGAGAATTTCAGAAAATATTGTGGTAGCATTTTGCAGTAACTAAAATGCTTTGCCTAAACTCTAAAGTGCTGTAGTGAAGATATACAGTGCATGAAGGTTGAATTTTATTGGGTTTTATTTCACGTAAGTGTTAGTTCTCTGCTGTGTTTCGTGAAATTCGTAGGTGGGCAGTTTCATTTCTTCATTGAAACTGTTATCACTTGGGTTTCAATTAACATTAAAAAAAACTTAGTCAGATGTCAGCAACAGCAGAATATTTGCCTATACTTGTAAGAACAAGATATCAAGCTCTTACTGTCGTGCTGTTTAGAATTTTATGTTGGTATTGATCCTTGAGATGACCTTGACTGACTCGAGCTATCAGTTTCTTTCATTTAACACTTGGAAAATTGGAGATTCATTCAAATTAGATTTCTAAGGTATTGAAGATTCCTGTTAGTGGTTCTTCTAGGTTTTATCTCTATAACCGAAATTTCTGTGTTTAGTTCACTGATTTTCTGTTTAGATTTTTTTTCTTTAATTGGAGATCTAATGACCATCGTGAGCAACTCGGTGGGCTATAAGCAGTTGCCCTTCCCTAATTTTAGGGTCACTGGTTCCAGGGAGGGGAGAGAGCCAGTGCCGTAAGTCAAACACAACATCCATGCCTCACCAGGATTTGAACCTGGACCCCTTCCGGACGAATGGTCTTAAGCCATTGCTTAGACCACTGCTCCACCGGGGCAGCTTACATTTTCTTGAGCATTTGATCTCGAATGCTAGCATAATTTTTAATCATATTTAAAACTGTTTCATGGAGGTGCTACAATCCTATGTTCCCCCTTCCCCCACCCCACATTGAAGACTAGTCCACACAGCAAGTGTGTTGTCTTTGAAGATTGTGTAGTTTCAACAAGGTAACTGAAACTTTTGGCTTGCACTGTGACATATCTATTCTAATTAATGCTGATACTTTTAATTTGTTTTCCTTATTTTTAATAACATGTTTTCCTTATTTTCCTTATTTTAGTTTTTCTTATTTTTAGTCATCACTCATCATTAAATGGAAGAATTTGCACACTATGGTGAAAGAAAATTTTATATGCAGTATTTTGACATTTTTTCATCATAGAAGTTAATGGGGAATTAATCTTCAAAAGGTACTAGATGGGTCCATGTCAGTTCATCCAGGGCGTGTCACTCACCCATCTCAAATTTTTGTGAAACTTGCTTGGTACAAAGTATTCTGTTTTTGAGTTATTAACCTGGGAAAATTTTATGGCAGTTGGTCCAGTAGATCTCAAGTAATGCCACTTTAAAAATTAGATGGCTCTGCCTTAAGCTTGTCATAGGACCAGTTTTCACAACTACACCATATGACAAAAAAATTCAAAACTTCAGAACTAATTGTGGCAGCTACATAATTTATTTAAGTGATCTACATGATCCATACATTTAAGAATCCCTTGTTGCTGCAGATTTTCAGTTATAAAATAAAGCAGTTTTATTTTTTCAATTTTGTGACAAAAAGAGATGAAAAAATGAGGCCACATTTTAATGAAACAAAATGTTGTTGTTGTTTTTTCAAAATTTTCCCCATTTTCAAATTTGTTGAAAATTTATGTTTGTACTGTGATTGAACCTTTCAGCAGGAAAAAAATTACCCTGGGATCTTTGCAATGCGGAGGGGTTGGTTGGATCCTATAAGGACTTATTTAATATGTTGCTTTTTGTTGGCAGTTAGCATGACAGCAGCAGCAACTGATGACATTTCATTCTGAGACTTTTAAAGTGGCTGTGTTTTTGTTTTTCTTTCCAACAAAAGTACCTGAATCACCACTAACAACAGTGAAACAAAACAAAAAAACTAAATTATTTTATGGCAATTTTAATTTCAAGAGGAAATTACTGCAACTGGTTGTTGATGAATAATTCCAAGTACAGAAACAGAGATTTTCCATCATTTTTGATGGCATGCCGTAACACCAATCAAAATAATGTATTATTACAAAACAGATTACTAGCACGGAATTTTTTTTTTTTTTGGATTCTCAAGTAAGTGTTTTTTACTGCAACATGCCATGACAAGTCATCATGTGATGGGAATTGGTGCAGTTGTAAAGTGGCTAACAACCAAAGCCAGTTTTTTTTAAAAAAAAAAGGTTTAACGACCACCGTGAGCAACTCAATGGGCTATAAGCAGTCGCCCGTCCCTAATTTAGGGCCACTGGTTCCAGGGAAGGGAGAGAGCCAGTGCCGTAAGACAAACACAGCATCCATACCTCACCAGGATTCGAACCCGGACCCCTTTCGGACGAATGATCAGAGGCCATCGCTTAGACCACTGCGCCACCGGGGCGGTCAAAGCCAGTTTGCAGCAATGTTTAGCTGAACAAATTACATCTGCTGCAAAAATGTTTAACTTCTGCAAAGATAATATAAAAGGAATTACATTTTGTATGTGTGCAGAGAAGAGATGAATGAAGTGCTTAGTCAGTTTGGTGCACACTTTGACAAAGCAAACTCTTTTCCTGGTACATGTACAATGCAATAATTTGCACTATTTACAAATTTCAGAATTGGTGCTAAAATATTAAGTTAATATTATAGCTGTATAACTGAAATCAGTGTATCTAATTTTGAAAATGACTTACGGTTACATGCTACCTGCTACAAAGTATGTGTTTGATTCCTATTGGTATGTAGGATTTGTTGAAAAAATAAACTATGAGAGAGATGGAAAAGGTGACATGACTGTTAGGTTTATGCATCCACATGGACTTTTTCCCATCCTTTTATTGGCCTAATAATAACTCTAATAATTAATGACTTTATGGCTTCTTCTAATTACTTCAGTATTATAAATAATTAACGGGAATTATAGAGGATAAATTTATTAAGGTACTTTACCTCTCAAATTTTCGATTTATACACTAAATCATCATCAGGAGTTCTTGTGTCAGACTACTTCCACAGGTCTGGCAACCAATCCTGATGGATTTTCCATCCAGCATGGTTGTTGATGTTGCCACCTTGTGTCTTGTAAATTTCCACGGATTCCTCTAATTTCTGTATAATTGCGTGGAATTGATGTTTGATTACTTGCAAGGAGTCCCAGTCCATATTGTGGCCAGTTTGTTGCATGTGCCTGTCTAATCCTGTTTTATTTTAAATGTTCTTTATTGCTGCTTTGTGTTCATTAATTCTGGTGGGTAACCTTCATCTTGTTTCTCCTATGTATGGTGAACCACATGAACACTCGATTTTATAAATGACTCCTTCCTGGAGTAAAGTATTTTCTTACTCCAGGAAGGAGTCATTTATAAAAAATACTTTACTCCAGGAAGGAGTCATTTATAAAATCGAGTGTTTGTGTGGTTTACCGTACATAGGAGAAACAGGACGAAGGTTACCCACCAGAATTAATGAACACAAAGCAGCAATAAGAAACATTTCAAATAAAACAGGATTCGACAGGCACATGCAACAAACTGGCCACAAAATGGACTGGGACACCTTGCAAGTAATCAAACATCAATCCCACACAATTATCCGGAAATTAGAGGAATCCCTGGAAATTTACAAGACACGAGGTGGCAACATCAACAACCATGCAGGATGAAAAATCCATCAGGATTGGTCGCCAGACCTGTGGAAGTAGTCTGACAATGACTTTTTACCTCTCAAATTTTTGATCTATACACTAGATCATCGTCAGGAGTACTACCTGTGGAAGTACTCCTGACGATCTAGTGTATAGATTGAAAATTTGAGTTAAAGTACCTTAATAAATTTATCCTCTAATTTCCGTTAAATATTTATAATACTAATAACTGTTGTAAAGTACCTGTCACCCACATCTTATGGTTTGGTTAAGGAAAAATAAACAGTGTATCCAAACAGTCTGAAAACCTAGTTCAAGCAAAGTTTTTCCATATCAAAACCAGTAATTATTTTTGGTTTTAATTCAAGCTGACTGATAAAAAAAAAAAATTACCTATGTTTTTACCAGGGAAAAGGGTGTAGTTTGATAAAGTGATTTTGCATACAAAATAGCTAGCATAAAGTTTCTTTCAGTGGTTTATATTTTTATTACGATTAATAAAAAAAAAACAGATATCTAATCTTTACCATTGCTTGTATGTTTAAAAAGAACCAAAAAATAGAAACACAACTTCAAATACTATTGAATTTGAAGGAACAGCAAAGAATTAAAATTTGTGGAGGCATCCTGTCCTACATTTTTTTTTCTCCTCACTGGCCAGTAAGTTGTTTTACTGATTCACTTTGCATATTTACTTCAACAATAGAATATGACTAAATTTGGTGAAAAAACAAACAGTGGGACATCATATTTTGGGTATCAGCTTAAATTTCAATCTTGAGTTTGTTTGTTCTGTAAGTTAGTATTGGACTATTTAATTTTACAAAAAAATTTTTTTTTTTTATTTATATTGCAATTGTTGTTTTTCTTGTATTTTAACCTAGATGAATGGGAACAATATAAGAACACTCTTTGTGATAATACATTTGGCAACTATTAATGATATTTCATACTCCTATTAATTATTTCTTTGATTTACTCATTTGATACCGTTGCCAAAGGAAAATATAGGCATCAGTCTTAAAAGACTGATGTCTATATTTTCCCTATCAACCTGTAAATCATCAGTTCTGGTAAAAGTATCGTGCATCAATTTTGTTTTCTGTAAATCCATTTGTAATCTTGTTTTTTTTTTTTTTATATATATATATTGCTTTGTGAAGGCCACAGGATTCATGAGGTTATGTTAAAATTTGTAATACAAATTTTCTGATACAGAAAGTATGTTTTGTCATAAATTAATACATTTGTACTACATTTTGTTGAAAAAAATGCATTGTATCCATTGATCTTGAAGGTAGATTTATTTAGAAAATGCTTTTACTGTGAATTTCTTCCTATTTACCTAGGGTTTTTTTTTTTGGGGGGGGGGGGTCTTACTCACATGTTCTACCAGATATGAAGTGCCTCACGTAGATGAGAGACAAAGCATCCAATCTATGTTTAGAAATAAGTAACTTATCTGTGAATGATGAGACTTCTAATATTAGCAATGAACCTCTGCCAGAACTTCACAGCATCTGATAGAGGACTGTTTGCACACAGTTATTGCATGTATGTAGTAAGGAACTGGGAGAGATTAGGAAGCCATGCAAATTTGAGATAACTTTGATTGCTGAACAAGATGTCATGCTTAATTAGCAAATCTTGTCTCTTCACATTTCACATCTATTTCTGGCATTTTTATATATTTATATGTGTTTGGAGTAATTTGTAAAAATAGTTTGTTTTTACTTTAATTTCAAAATCTGAGTCATTTATTTCTCTTCCAACTGTAGGTGTATTTTAATTATTTCTAAAGTAAATTATTTTTGCTGATCTATTTAAAAGGGGCAAATGTTTGATCAAACTGTTATGAACCATAAGTATTCACCTCATTGTTTTTCCCTCCACCCTCCAGATTTACCAGATTGGCTAGTAGACATAAGTGCTATGTAGAAGTTTGAATCATTTCTTTTAACAAACAAATAAATAATATAAATGATGCATTAAACTAGGTTGCTCAGTTTCATATGAACTAAGAGCCAAATTTAAAATGTATTGATAACTGGAAGTAACACTTTTTTTTCCATATTTACATGTATACGTACTGCGACTGGCATTCATTGATTTCTTGTGAATTTTGACAAGGAAATTTTATTTTCCTACATTCTTCATACGTTCTGTTTTTGTTATTAATCAAAAAATTTGTCAGTCTTAGCAAATTATCCTCTGTAGCAAAAATTGCTGACAGACCAGATTCATAAAAAATATACTCTATTACAGCAGTATATAGAATGTTATTTCTGTTATGTCTATTCCCTAGTTCCCCTGCTTTTAGCAAAATACACTAGAAGTGACTTATAACTAGGAGCTTTGCACTAATGGAAATCCTTAATAAATCCATTTGAGGGTGAAAAATCATACCATGTAAAAATATGTGCATGCAATATTATTTATCCATGTATGTCTGTATTATTTAGCTGTAGTAAATTGGATGATTTGAAAGATTTAACCAGCAACAGTAGTACAAAATGAAATAAATACATAGTAACAGAAAATCCTGAAGCAAACTTGTGGAAATGCTTTTTAAGAAAGAATCCAATGTTGCTTGTTTTGTTTTACATTTGTTCCCTTAATTTGTTCTGAATAACACTTAGTGCATTAAATACCTCCTCATTACCGTAGCCTGTTTCTTCAGAAGACAAGCCACTGATTGTGCATTTATTTTCTGCATAATCAGTAGCTGTTACATTCTGCATGAGTCCATAGTTTCCTACTTAACATCTATATGAGAATAACCATTGTTAAACTATACATATGAAGCAAAAGCAGCACCAATTCAGGACTCACTTGGATGGTGAAAGGGGCAATGGATACAATTCCAAGAATTGTAATATCTTGTTTCCCCCTTATGCAGGCAACATCCCCATTCTATTATTCTATCCATCTACTGCAGTCATCAATTAGAATTCTGCTTATGTATGCATGAACCCCATCCCATCTTCATTTTACCTAGGATTAGGTCACCTGTTTTCAACAGTACTGGTGCTATACTCCCAAGGCATAGATAGCCCCTGGAAATTGGTAGTGGCAAGAGTCCATTGCACAACTTGCTTGTTGAGCGTTTGATGTACTCCCTCTCCATGGCTCTTCTATCAACATTTTCCCACTATCATATGAAGATTCCCCTGCACTCTTGCGATTTCTTCCTGTTTGTCACAATTTCTATTTTGCTGTTCCAAGATAGTGTACAGCAGATGTTCTCTGCCTCATTGAATATAGAATTTTATTAAATTATATTACTTTTCTTGTTAAAAGTCATAATCTTAGCTTTTCTCTCTCTCTGTCTCTTTAAATCTGGGGATTTCATTAAATCTTGTTTTACAATGGTTTAACACAAACTATCCATACCATTTCACTTGGCATGAAGTTTTAAAAGGTAAAATGTGATTGTTTTCAAGGTTAGTAAATGGGTCCATCTTTTATGCAGGGTGTTCAACTTAAAAAGTACACCACTACCAGGGCTTGAAAAAGCCTTGCCCTAGATGCCCGGGTATGTAAATTATTGGCCTGGGCAGGTAAATAAAAAAATCTAGATGCTCGGTTTGGGTAACAAAGTGCCAAGAACAGAAGAATATCACTTCTTTAATTATATTATGCTGTAGGTCCAGAAAATTGAACCATATGTAGTTTTGTTCCAAATGTTTGTCAGAAACGGGATACATGCCTCTGGTGTTTAGTAACAGCGGGTGAAAATGAAAGGAACATAGCAGAATCACTAAATTTCTGAAACCAATTTCAGCATCATCACGCTTTTGTGCATTGAATATTTTGAATACAGACCCTTAAAATGCAAAACATGTAAAAGAAGTTCATAATTTTTGACCTGAAAAAAAATGAGGGTTCTGATTTGTTATCTTAAAAGTTAAATTGCCCTGGGAATCCAGCTTTTATTACCTGGGCAGTTAAATAATTTGCGCACATGCCCAGCTGGGCTTGTAACTTTTCAAGCCCTGACTACTGTAAGCTGTCGCAATTCAGTATTTTTATTTTTTTATTTTAGTCAAACAGTTAACCGCACGTGCAACAGTGGACATTAGAGGGAAGGGCAGTGCTGTAGTCTGTGTTGTGAGAACTAAATTCCATTTGCTTACATCAGCCTGATCAGTATGTAGTTGTCTGCATTGTGTTTGGGCATATGCTCTCTGTTGTTGTTAGTGTATTCCTGTTGTGTTCATCATGTGGCTCTCAATTGAAGAACACATTTGTGCTTGAACAGTATCTGAAGATATCATTCATATGTTCAGTGTCAACAAAACTTCTATGAAAGATTTGGAAGGCAAGCGCCGTCAAAAAAAGTGATTGAAAAGTTGAAGTTTTTTGCCACAAGTTCGGTTGTTGATAAGAAATGAAACAGATGAAGATCTGTGTTAATGCCTAAAGCTGTATGTGATATTGAAGAGGCAATACAGAGATCTCTTAATGAGTCGTTGAGGAAATTAAGTCAGCAACAGAATATCTCTTTAGGTTCAGCACACACTGCAGTGAAAATAAAAAAAGTTCTGTCTGTGCTGAATGCAAGTATTCCATGAACTAACTAGAGAAGACTTAATGGTTTTAAGTCGCTTATTTGAGGTAACATACAGAGGTTAGATTTTGTGTTTTACACTGATTCGGTGTGGTTCCATCTTAGTGGCTACGTTAATAGTCAGAAATACCATCCATATAATGGTTGCCGTAATATTAACCATATTTATTACGTGATAGTGAATTTTCTTTTCTTTTGAACAACATTATGTTATTGCTCAAACATTACTGTTATACATGTTGTAAGTGATGTTGTTATTTGGTACTGGAGCTTTCATGTAATTATTGTATAATAGAATAATATGGTACAATTATCTAAATAATTAACTCATGATAATGTTTTAGGTTGTCATTTTTATTCGTACTCTTGGTTTATGCTTTCAGAATTTTTTTTTTTTTCCAACTACCTGACTTATTCGATCTGGTGCGTAAACTGTATCCTTTGTTGATTTAGACAAGCTATGTTCGGAAGTTATTGATTTATCATTCACTTCTATTTGATCCACAGTTCAAGTATTTCGAATGACAAGGACAATCGGACTTTATTAAAAATAAAAATAAAATGAATTATAATAGAAGAAACCAAATGTTTTGACATGAACATTCAACGAAACACTTGAACTGTGGATGAAATAGAAGTGAATGATAAATCAATAATTTCCGAATGTAGCTTTTCTAAATCAACAAAGGATACAGTTTACGCACCGTGTCGGATAAGTCAGGTAGTTGGATTAAAAAAAAAAAAAATTCTGTAAGCATAAACCAAGAGTACGAATAAAAATGACAACCTAAAACATTATCATGAGTTAATTATTTAGATAATTGTACTATATTATTCTATTATACAATAATTATATGAAAGCATCCAGTACCAAATAACATCATCACTTACAACGTGTATAACAGTAATGTTTGAGCAATAACATAATGTTGTTCGAAAGAAAAGAAAAAGTCAGAAATACCATTTGCTGCTTACTGAAAACACACATTTGTTGAGTCTCCTCTACACCTGCAAAAAGTAGGGGTATATGGTGTACTGTCTCCAAATATCAAGTAGTGGGACCACTGTTTTTTCACGACTTTGAACACAAGAACATACCAAAAAAATTGTTCATCAGTTCATTGCACTGCTGGAAACAGATGAGCACTGTTGGTGGTTCCAGCAAGACAGCGCAACCTGCCACACTGCAATGTCTACTCTGCAGATGCTTCAGGGATTTTTTGGTGAGAGATTAATTTCTATTGGACTATTTCCAGCCAGGCCTCTTGATCTCACCAGTTCAAACTCTCCTGTGGGATACTTAAAGGACCAGGTTTGTGGCAGCGATCCACTCGCCCTCATTGAGTTGATGAGAAATATTACTATTGCTATCCAGGGAATAAATGGTCAAGTGCTGTGAAATGTTAGTGGTAACATGGTCAAATGTGTTAATAAATGCATTGAAATGCATGGATGTCATTTTCAACATTTGCTGTAACTACTCTTCAGTTGCGCAAATATGAGAGTTGTACCAAAAGTAATGCAAAAGTGGACATAACTTTTTTATTAAAGTGACAGAGGTTGTTTAAATTGCACATGTTATTGGAGTAACTCTTTCTCTATGCAAAGGTACTGCTCAACATAGTCTCCATCACAAGCAATGCATTTGTGCCATCGTTGAACCCAACTCTTGAATCCTCTTTGAAAAAATTCAGGTGTGGACTGTTGTACCCACTTCTTTACAGCCGCTTTTACCTCTTCTGTGTCATCAAATCATTGTCCCTGGAGGCTGTCCTTCATTGGACCGAACAGGTGGAAGTCTGAGGATGCCAGATTTGTTGCCAAAGATGTGTGTGGTCTTGCATTGTCATGGTGAATGTGGATCCTTTTCAGATTCTTGTTCGGCCTCTTCCTCCTTATGGCTTCTCTAAGCTTCTTGGGTGTCTCAATGTACTGCTCGCTGGTCACAGTATAGCCATGTTCCAGAAAACTGAGGAGAATGACATCCCAAAAAACGGTCACAATGACTTTCTGTGCTGATTGCTGGCTCTTGAACTTCTTAGGCTTTGGTGGAGAGGTATGCTGCCATTCCATGGATTGATTCTTGGTTTCCGGATCATAAGGGTACGCCCACGTTTCATCCCCTGTCCTCAGATCAGAAAAAAATGTGTCTTCATTGGCTTTAAACGTTTCCAGCAGACCAGAGCAGACTTTCACCCTTCTCTCCTTCAAATTGGGTATCAACTGCCAAGGCACCCACTTTGTACACACTTTCTGATACCCTAAGTCTTCCACCATCTTCTGTATGGCATTGTGACCACAGTTCAGTTGTGTAACAAGCTTGTGGATTGTGACTCATCTCTCTGCACGAATCAATTCATTCACTTGCTGACGATTCGTGTCATTGGTCGCAGATGATGGTCCCCCACTGCATGGCTTGTCTTCAATGTTGGTTTCCCCTTCTTTAAACTTCTTCATCCATCTGTGCACATTGCTCTTGTCAATGGTGTCATCTGTGTAAACATTCTGTAGCCTTCTGTGGATGTTGGACTGTGTGCACCCTTCCTTTGTCAAGAACTCAATCACGGCACGTTGCTTCTGCTTGGACTCCATTATTTACCTGCAATGAAGAAGGTTTAATATAGAGGAAGAGTTACTCTGTCAACATATGCAGAATCAGCTCTGTCAGTTAATAAAAAAGTTATGCCCACGTTTGCATTACTTTCAGTACAACCCTCGTAAAAGTATAAAAGTATGTGCATATTTATCTCAATGTACTTTTAAGTTGAATACCCTGCGTTTGTGCATCACTGAGCTGGTAGTGAGTCTGAACCAATTTCCTTTCACTCAGTGTTCAGAAGAGGAGTACAGTGCACTTTATTAACCTGTATTTCTACATACAATGTTTTTTTCTTGAAGTAGTTGAAGTGCCATTTTAATTTTTCAAGAATTAGCTCTTTCCAGGATGTTGAACATGCTTAGTTGATTATGGTATGGCTGTGGAAATGTCTGTTCCAGGGTATTGTAATTTTCTAGTTTTCTGAAAGAATGTTTCTTGGGAAACGGCAAAACATACAGCATCTTTATGCCAACAATTATGTGTTTGTCTTTCATGTGCTTGTGAAGAATTAATTCTTCCTGAGATTTGCTTCCTATTTGTTTGTTCCTTATTGCTGTTCTTTAACTTCCCCACAAAAACGAAAAATGTGGGTAAAAAATAAATTTTGATTGCAGTGGGAATTTTTCATGTTTGCTTTTTTTTTTTACTTGTATTTCTGTGTGTAATTAATTGTCAGAGGAAACTTACCAGTGCCTTGTTATGTTTTTCAGAATGAAACTAGTTGGCTGCCTGTCATTATGCACAATTCTGCTTGGGCTTTGCGCCGTGGTTCATCAGCAGTAGACTGGTGTGAGGGCAACTATTTAATTTCTCCTGTCATTGCTGAATTTGTAAATACTGTAAGTGTGAACTAGCAATTCATCTTTTCCATTCTGTTGTATAAAGTGTAATTAATCTAAGATAAATATAATAGAAATTAACCCTTAACTGCCCAGGTTTTATGTTTGTCACATATCAACCCACGTTCAGTCTCTCAGACCACCACATTTTTATCGTTTAATTCATGTTAACTTTTTATGTTTTAGAGAGGGGGTACAACTACACATGCACATTGGCTCAAACCTTTCATGGAAGTAGGCTAGAGGAAAACAATTTGCTTTCAATGTGGTCCATGAGACCAGACCTGGGTTGCTAAGGGTTAACAAATTAAAAATCTTCAAAAATACATCCAACACATGGCATATTTATAAACTCACCTTCAGTGTAGAAGTGCTATGGATTCCCGTACTTCAGTTGCTTGGAAATGTGGCCATAAGTTGTGCATACTTGGGCAGAAAATGAGGCTTACAGGATGGATTCCCACTGCAGTGTGATAGAATTTTTTAGTTTTATGAAAATTAATAGTTAATTGCCATAATTTTTATGCCAAAAGTGATGAACTTATAAGGGTAATCAGATGCATTGCTAGACTAAGAACTTGGTGGGGGGGGGCTGAACAGGGTTTAATTTTTAATGTTGGGGTGGCTGAATGGTGCTTAGTGTTTTTCACTACTTTGTACTCACTCCATCCCTCCTCTTCTGTGATGAAGAAAAATAAAACTGCTGAATTTTAAGATTGATAGTTGTAACTTTTAATTGCATTTTAAATTCAAGTAAATTAATTTAGTTTCACTTACAACCAATGTAACCATGAGACCTTCAGTTTTAGGATTAATTTTAGCAGAGCATTAATATTATTTAAATATTGACAGTTTCTCCAATCTTCAGTAAGTTTTTGAGAATATGGAGATAGTTCCTTGTTGCTTTGCTCTAGTGGAGTGTTGAGTAATGCTGCAATAGGTCAATTAAGAGCAATATTAAGAGCAATAAGGAAATTAAAAGAAGAGCAATAAGGAAAGTGAGGAAGACCCACCACAGCACAAGAAAACTAACCCTGTTCTCAAAAATCTCTGAGCGTCCAATTGATCTCCACATCCACCTGGCATGTACAATGTTGCCAACTCTTGAAAAGAACCTATGGCTAAAAAATAAAAATAATGAACTGTATTACATACCAGATCTGTGGGATGTGTTCTTAAGCAAGAGTCAGTTCCTAGCATGTCATTGGTTGGATATAATGGTCAAATGTAAATTTTCCATTGACTTTTTTTGTCTTCTCTATTTGTCTTTTGATGATTGATCATTGATTTAAAATAATATTCCAAACTTAGTAAAGGTTTAAAACTTTTTTTTTAACTTAAATGAAAAACCTAATTGGGATTATTGTAAAATTATTTGGGATGGGGAGCTTCAAATGTGATTGGTGATGCTTCAGACCCCCTGTAAAATGGTCTAGCGATACCCCTAAGAGTAATCTAAATATTTGTTTACATTTTTTATTTCACATATTCTATTGTTATTGTTGAATGTGAGAATACTGTAATCATGATTATTAGAAATGTGTATTGTGTGTATTTTTGTTGTATAGATCCTAGTCTTAGATCAGATCAGGTCATGTGTAGAGGGTTTTAGGAAGGGAGTGTCTGACCCCAGGTCTTAAACAACCCTTAGAAATAGGAAGCTAGGAGATTTGGGTTAGAGTGCCCGATAGGAAAGTGACATGGAAGCGAGGCAAGAAGATGCCCTTATTTATAACCGGGGGTGGGAGGTTGTCCGGTGTCCGACTGCTTAATGTGCCCATCCAACGTGCAGCAGATATTTCGTGGTTCGAACATTCATACCTGCCTGGGATCGAACCTGAGGTTTTCTCCATGGCAGTCACGAACATTGAACACTTGGCCACCCGCAGCCTATTGGTCAAGTGTTAGAGGTCTGTACCATTATAATTATATTTTTATGTCACATTCAGAGCCAAGTTATGCCATGCTATGACCTGGGGTTGGCACTGAATTATGGTCTCTTTCAAAAAGTTTCCTATTTCCATAAGTTATTTTGCTGTCAATTATTTTTAGTGAAACACTATAAGGTTATCTTTGTTGGAGGGAGGGTTATGATATCAAGAAAAAACTATTATATAGCTATTATTATTACTGCAAAATCATAGTTATTATTCTTATCAATGTTAACACATATTCGTGGTTTGTACATGTCCTGGAAATGTCCTAAAATTCTGTTACATGTACTGGAATTTTATCCATTCTTGCCTTTTTGTCCCTGCGCAATGTTTTGTAGTTGAGGATTTTTCTACTGACATAACATATGTCTGACAAATTTCCGTCCCCACCTCCGGCAAAAATTTCTTGTCTGTTAGAGGGCAAGCTGTGTTAGTAGCATCTTTTGCGTCTTGCTTATGTTATCACTTTGTCTGTCCGGCCAGAGAGACCATATCTCTGCAATTATTAGTGCAATTTCTAAAATTCTTTTTGTATTGGGAAGCTTAAAATGTGAGAATGATATTTTTGACGTGTTCAGTTTTTTTCTGTTGCACAACTTTGCCGCTAGAGGGCACAAATGGAAATCATATCGAATTTAAAATGCATTTTATTTCATATATTTGCTTATAAATATTCAATTGAAAAAATTATTTTTCCTTTCGATGACATTTATATCGAAGACTACTTTAGTTATAGTCCCTTTTTTAAATAATGCATAAATTTTCCGCTTGGGCCATCAAGGTAAATCGCGATTTTCCCATTATCTCCTCTCCTAAAAGTCCGATTTAAAAAATTCATCCTGCGTCGGATACAGCTCTTGAGAGGAAACGTTTTGCATATAATTTCTCATTTTTGGTAAAGAATGGTTTGGCCAACAGGGGGCATAAGTGTTTATTTTTTGCTTCTGACATATTTGCAACAAAATCTGAGCTGGAAACTTGATTGAAAAAATTCCTCTGTAAACCGAGACCGCTCACCTTGGAAGACTTTTTAAGAATACCTCCTGCTTAAAATAGTGTATAATTTTCCCACCAGTGGGGCATACACTTATATCTTATTTTTGTCCGTATCTCTGTTTCTAGGAGTCCAATTTGAAAAATTCTTTGTTGGAGAACATTTTCGATGCGAAATGTTTCTCATATAATTTCAAATATTTCTTAATGCACAAGTGTGCCACTAGAGGGCGTAAGCTCATGTTTTCATTTACAGCAATATCTGCGGAACTAAGAACCCGATTGAAAAATATTGTCTTTTCATCAGATACTACTAACTATGAAAACTTCTTTTGTGTATTTTCTTCCCAAAATAATACACAATTTCGCCACTAGGGCGCAAGTATTTAATCTATTTTTCTCAATATCTGCTGTCATCATCATCATCATCATTGTCAACCATTATCAATCCACTGCTGGACGAAGGTCTCCCCAAGTTTCCTCCAAAACGGTCTGTCTTGTGCCAGTCTCCTCCATGTCACTCCCGCATACTTTCGAATTTCATCCACCCATCTTCCTTGTGGTCTTCTTCTGGGTCTTTCCCTGTCCCTTGGAATCCAATCTAAAATTTCGGCTGTCCATCAATGGTCTGTCCTTCCGGCAGTATGTCCAGCCCATTGCCATTTTAGGGATTTAACTCTGATCATGATGTCTTCCACTCTTGTCATTTTTCGGATCCACGAGTTCCTCTTCTTATCTTTCCTGATTACACCAAGTATGCACCTCTCCATGCTGCTTTGAGTTGTCTGCAGCCTTTGTAAATCTCTTTTAGTTAAGGTCCACGTCTCTGCACCATACGTAAGCACTGGAAGGATGCATTGATCAAACACTTTTCTTTTAAGACATAATGGCATATTGCTCTTGAAAATTATGCTGTTTCTTCCAAAAGCTCTCCAGGCAAGTTTTGTACGCCGATTAATTTCCTCATCAATGTGACCCTCACTTGATATCTGCTGTCCAAGATAAACGTACGTGTCTGTTATCTCCAGCTTTTCTCCATCAATCAATAAATCTCCATTTCTTGTAAAAGCATTGAACATCACTTTTGCCTTCTGAAAGTTCATTTTTAATCCCACTTCTCTACTCTTGTCAGCAAGTTCCTGGATCATACTCTGCAGCTCTGATGGGGTAGTTGCAAAAATGACTGTCATCAGCAAAACGAAGGTGGGTTAGATAATCTCCATTAATCTTTATCCCTTTGTTTTCCCAGTTCAGTGATTGAAAGACATTTTCCAATATGGCATTAAAGAGCTTCGGAGATATGGTGTCACCTTGTCTCACTCCTTTTCCAATTTTTATGTGTGTTGTATTTTCAAACAGCCGAATCTTTGCACTTGCATTTTCATAGATGTTATTAATAATATTAATGTACGCATCTTCAATACCGCAGGATTTCAGAGCCATTGTAACTGCTGATGGTTTCACTGAATCAAAGGCTTTTTCATAATCGATAAAAGCCATGCACAATGGAAGTTCATATTCCCTCGCTCTTTCAATTAGTTCTCTCAGTACGTGGATATGATCTATTGTTCTGTAGCCACTCCTGAATCCAGCTTGTTCTCTCGGTTGAGCCATGTCCAGTGTCACCTTCATGCGGTGTGAAAGAAATTTAGTGAAGATTTTATAAACCACTGATAGGAGGCTGATAGGTCTGTAGTTCCTGAGATCCTCAATGTCACCTTTTTTATGTAGCAATATAATTGTAGCATTGTTCCAATCCTCAGGAATCTTCCCTTCATTAAGGCATCGAGTGAAAATTTGGGCGAGTACTGTTTCGATTACTCCACTTGCTTCTTGTATGATGTCTACAGTAATTCCATCTTCTCCTGGAGCTTTTCCCCGCTTCATGTTCTTGATTGCATGTGCAACTTCTGCTGGGAGGACTGGAAGAACTCTGGTACTGGTACCTTTCATGATCTCTGGAGTACATGTATCATCCCTTTCATATAATTTGGAGTAGAAATCTTTCACTCTTGTCCAAATTTTGCCTCTATTTCTTGTTACAGAACCATCTTCTTTTCTCAGTGCCATAATCTGTTTTCTTCCCTTACTGAGATGTCCCTTTGCTATCTTTAGGGTTTGGTTGTTTTCAATTGCTTTCCTTACTAGTTCACAGTTGAATTTCCTTACGTCTTCAGTGATACTTTTTCGTACTGTCTTGCATAGCTCTATATATTCCACTTTGGAAGTCACATAGCTTCTTTAGTTGTCCTCATCTCTCTCCTTTTTTGCATCAACATTTTGGTTTTTCCTGATAATTTGTTCACATGCAACTTGTTCTTAGACCCAGCTAATTTTGTTGCTGTTTCCATAAGAGCTTTGGTTACTTTTCTGTTAACTTCAGAAATATCCACTTCTTCCGATGTTAGGCCTTCTAAAGCAGAGAATCTGTTCTTCAGTTCCAACTTGAAGGCATTATGGTGTTTTTTAAGGTTGGTTATGTTGATACATTTTGGTTTGTCTTATGAGCTTGCTACGTTCGAGTTTAGTGTTGAGGTGCATCTTACATCTCACCAATCTATGGTCACTACCTGTGTTGAACTTGTTTAGCACACTGCAGTCTTCTATGACGAATTTTTTGTTACACATAATAAAATCAATTTCACTTGTCATCCCATTTGGATGTCTCCATGTCCATTTCCTGTGTGGCTTTTTCTTGAAAAAGGAGTTCAAGATGAAAAACCCTTCTGCTTCTGCAAACTCTACGAGAGTATTCCCACGCTGGTTCTGTTGCCGTGACCGAATTTACCTACTGAAGTTTCATTCTGTTGCCGTTGCCCTATTTTTCCATTGAAATCTCCCATAATTATCTTTAAGTGCTGCTTACCTTTATTATTTAGGTGATGAATTTCCTCATAAAACTCTTCAATTTCTTCTTCAGGATGACTTGTGGTGGGTGCATAAGTTTGAATAATCTGAGCCTGGTATCTTCTCGAGAGTTGGATAACGAGTCGTGCAGCTCTGTCAGAGGAACTTTCAACTTCTACAACTTTATCCTTCAGTTTCTTGTTTATTATAAATCCAACACCACTAGTTCTGCCAGTATTAGTCCCACGATAGTAGAAGAGATGTGCACTTTTCAGTTCAATGAGATCTTCTCCTTTTCTCCTTACCTCACTTAGCCCGACGATGTCCCACTTGATCCTTTTTAGTTCCTCTTCATATCTGCTGTATGTCCGTATTAAAAAAATATTTTAACACCAGTTACCATTTACCTTATGGGACACTTTAGGTTTGTATTTGAGGTTTGTAGTTCACAATTCTGCCGCTAGGTGGTGTTTGTGTACTTCTGCTTGCTGCTATCTCTGCCTCTAAAACCCCTATTGAAAAATTTCTTTCTTTTTTTTTTTTTTTTTTTTTGTATGCCATTTGCAATAACAAAGATGGGGGTGAATAAGATTTTTGCTACAATAAGATCCTCTTCAAATAATGCACAACTTTCCCTCTAGGGTTTGTAAAGGTCAAAACGTTTTTCTTGCTTTCTCTGCTTCTGGGAGACATATTTGAAAAGTTATTTTTCCCTATCATAGCTTTTGCTATGAAAAATACGTTACACCTGTTTTCAACTTTTCCATTATGCAAAATTCTTCTGCTAAAAGGCATAGAGTTATATCATGTTTCCTTCTATATCTCTTTTAAGTGTTCTTCATTTTGAAAATCTTTTTGACTCTTTAATACCTTCCTTTTGTTAATTTTTGTGACATACTTTTTAGCCAGTAAGTTTGTTTTATGGATAGCTGATTATTTTGGTGGGGGGGGGGGGTATTTTGACCTTTACTGAAATTTGCTAATGAATGCTTTACATAAAAATTTAACATACAATCAAATTGCTTTCTAATATCAGAAACTTAAAAATCTAGTTGTTTCTTAGTATTTTGTGATCTAAGTAATCATTTTATATCTTCTATAATTAGTTTTCTAATCACACCCAGTTAAATTGCCTTGATCACTAATGAATGCAGTTGTACACAACTCTTGGATTTAAGGTTTTCCCGTTATTCTCCTTCATTTCACGTTGGAAATTTTCGTGCATACTTTGTTTGCGGGTGAGTACAAATTTAAAATTATAGCTTAGCTACACCATCGATATTATGTTGAAAATTCCTTCCCTAAATAAAATGTAACACAAATACTTGCTCCTATGAGTATGTGTTTAAGAAATAACAATCCCTTTGGTCCTTTGAAAAAGTTCCAAATATTTCACTTTTTCTTACCTTAAATTTTCAATGTAAGTATGCATTATTTCAAAATAATTAAATATAAATAGTATTTATGTACTGATTGTGTGGTATATGAAAGCATTTCAAGAGTAATGCACATACCTTTGTATTTTTGAGTTTTATGGGGGTTTTTTTATTCTGTAATTTGCTTCAATATTTGAACTAAAGCCATAGAAAAATAAATTTTTCTCCAAATCAGTGTAGTATATCGCAGATAAAAGTTTAGTAGATATTAAACCTGGTCACAATTTTGGTATATCAGTATTTATCTGTGATTCTAAGTTTCTGATTAGCTGCAGTGGACATCATTTTTAACATTCTGCATTAAGTTTGCCCAAGCATGTAGGAAGTTGTTTGTTGTAGAATTACAGGTTGAACAGATGTATGGTTTCACCATATTTTAAGTAAGAGCATTTGGATTGTATGTCCTGGAAAAAAATCCAAAAGTCTTGGAATTTTGTGATTGAAAAAGCATATGAACCATGCATATTCTGCTTTACTTAACAAGCAGCTTGTATGTTGATTGTATTTTTATTTGTTTTACTTAGCCAGACCACCCAAATCAATCACTTTAAAATAAAAAAATTTTGAAGACTAAATTAAAATGACAGTAAATTATATTCAGGAGTGTTTAAATTAATTTTCTTAGTTCAGAAAAAATGTATCTGGGTTATTCCACGCCAAATCGTCAGATGCTATCCACCACACCATCTCCGATTCTTATGATTTTTTTTTTTTCATGAATAGATCACCCCAAGGTATGAAAATCCTGAAAGTTTCATTTTTTTATTTCCCGTAGATTAGAAGATATTAATTTTCGAATTCTGGTGCATGGCGGGCCTTAATCGTGTAAAAACGCAAATATCTCCATTGTTTGAATAAAAATAAGTACCAAAATCACCACTTCTTCGTAATTTCCCCCAAGGAATCGATTGGTGCATTGCACAAATTTCTATCTTCTTTAGTTTTTGAGTTACGCTCAACAGGAGAGCCTTTCTTCAAACATAAAAAAGCAATGTAGTACAGCACTTAGAAGATCACAATTGTTTTTCGTTTTTAAAGAAAAGTTAAGTCTAACAAATGAAGAAAAAAAAACCGTGGGCTTTCGCGTGCGCGCTGAGAAAATAATTTTTAAATATGGTGCACGGCTCGTATTTTGCCACTGTGAAAAGGCGCGCGGCGAATAGCGTTGGCAGCCAGCCAACGGCAGCAGGAGTGGATGTTTGCCTTCGGACGGGCTGGAGATCAAGATACTATTGCACGCGTTGGTCAGATCGCACGATAATTTGATGTGATGCTTGAAGGAGGAAGGATAGTGAATTAATGTTATGTTTAAAGGCATTTCAAATAATATAACTGTACAATATTACTAAAGGGTCATTTCACGCCAAATCGTCAGATGCTATCCACCACATTGTTAGCCATTTGACGCCGAGGAAAACTAATATAAACCATTTTCTCCGTACACCTTACCAATACGAGCTATACTGTGAAAAAGGTTACACACAAATAACGCATAAAAATTATGCGACAGACGTCGGAAATATATTGGTATTCTTACCAATATATTTATAGCTTAACGATATACAGTACTGACGCTTATAAATTATGCAATTGACGGTTGAAAACAGTTTTGGGAATATTGATTAATGATTTCTACAGCTCATGCAATATCCGACAGAATTTTTAGACATGAAATAGTTCTATTTCAGGAATTAATAAATTGTATAGTTGTCCATGCCTGCCATAAGAGAAAATGATCAAGGAATGACAGCTTGAAAAATAAAGTAATTGGGGATATATATCTCGGTGCCTATTCTTGCGAGGTAGAGGAGATATATACTGCGTTTTAGTTAACGTCAGATACTTGACGATCACAGATGATGACGTTAGCAAGGCTCAGCGTTGGGTTAGAAAAAATTTTATCAATTATTTTCTGGTAGATCTGGTATTTAAATGAGCGAGTATATTTCGCAGTTGTCATCTTGCCTGTTTTTTATTTATTTATTTTTTATTTCAGTTGCTTATTTAAAGATTAGGCATCAGGTGGGAGCTCACGAAACTCTCAAAAGCTCATATGAAACAAAACGTACCACAGCACCCTACAATAAGAAAAACACAGTTTAACTGTTCGTGGTGTAGCCCAAAAATAGGAAAATACAGTTTGACGGTTACACTCAACGAAAAATTTTATGCCTCCTATAATTACATCCCTGGTGTCAGAGTGGTAGCAATTGGATTTATTTCCGTTATTATTTTTTTTTCTATTAATCATGCCAATAAATTTAGATATAATGAGAAACATTAACAGACATCGAACGTATGAATACGTTTTCGTTAATGTAATACCCAATGTATCGCAATTATTGATTACGAATTTATGAAAAACAAGTATGGAACTCATGTTACTATTTAGCGATCATAATTTGTCTGCTCTGTTTTATGAGCTTCTGTTTCTCTTTATCAGTAGCAATGCAGTTATCGTCCTCATATTGAGAAGTTACTTTAACTGTCTCTTAAATTAAGAATTAGTTTTTTTTTTTTTTTTTTTTTTTTAACGCATTACGCCACAATAACAATGCACAAAGACGCTGAAAAACTAGGCAACAACTTTCAAATCACAAGGGAATAAAAGAGATCTGAGAAAATATACTACGGAGCTTTTCCACTTGCTGTGCTCTCTCTTAGAAATTCGTTCTCTGTTTGCCAGAGGTCGTAAATTAGGATCTGAGGGATTCAAGGTCTCGGGCTATCCTGTCTTTAAAAGAGAGGGAGAAAAAAAAACTAGAAGCAAGAGTGTCGGCCATAGCACGGATAAAAAGAGTAAATTGTTTCTAAGAAAAATAAACAGTTCTACATCTGTGGCGAACAGAAAACGTCATACCATAATGGCAAATAAGTTAACAAATGCAGGCAGTGACAACGCTAGCTGCTCAGAACTGGGTGGGCTATTAAGGAAGGGGGAGGGGGCTAAACGTGACGGGAGAGGGGGCACACACTTTGAAGTGTTTGGCAGAAATTTTGTCAAAAAATTCCGTTCATGTGCACTTTACTTGACGCTGATAATGTTATCCCTAGTCAAAAAAAGTTTTCAAGTGAATATTGTACGTAGTATTTATTCAACGTATGTAGTATGGGAACCATGGATACGAATCTCTATGGCAAGTTACTATTCGCAATTTTAGCTTACTTTTTTTTTTTTTTTGATTGTAGGTTTTACGACCACCGTGAGCAACTCAATGGGCTATAAGCAGTCGCCCGTCCCTAATTTAGGGTCACTGGTTCCAGGGAAGGGTGAGAGCCAGTGCTGTAAGACAAACACAACATCCATGCCTGACCGGGATTCGAACCCGGACCCCTTTCGGACGAATGATCAGAGGCCATCGCTTAGACCACTGCGCCACCCGGGCGGGCTAGCTTACTTAGGTCTTTTCTGTCTCTCATAAGGCTATTTATGAAGTACAGTTTGTAACCTGACAAGGAATCTCTCTCACTGATCATTTTCAACTATAATTCCAAAACTAGTGTTTCTGCTGCTCTCTTAGAAATTTGTTCAGAGGACTCCCCCTCTCCCCATTTCCCTCCCATAAGTACAAAAACTAACAGCCATGTGGAATGCCATTTTGCTTTTTTTATTTAAGAGGCTACAATTCATAAACTTCCAAAAGCAGAAAGTTTAGAACTGATTGGTTTACATTGGTGACACAAACATTAAATTTTCTCGTGGGTCATATTTAGTTTCCATGCTACAGAAAAAGTATATTACCTTCACAGAAAATAATCGGAGATTTTGTGTGCTCATATAAAATCTTCCTAACACTTTTTTGTCAACATCATTTTTCATCCTGCGACGAATGGCAAGTTTATACTTTTTTTTTATTGGAGGTTTAACAACCACCGTGAGAGCAACTCAGTGGGCTATAAGCAGTCACCCGTCCCTAATTTGGGGCCACTGGTTCCAGGGAAGGGAGAGAGCCAGCGCCGTAAGACAAATACAACATCCATGCCTCACCGTGATTCGAATCCGGACCCAATTTGAACGAATGATCATATTCATAAGCCATCGCTTAGACCACTGCGCCACAGGGGCGGCAAGTTTATACTTAAGGATATCTTTACGAGGAGCAATAAATTTGCGGGATGTTGATCAGACAAAGTGCGCAAAAGGTCTGGAGCGTCAGGTCATTTGCAGTAACCCTCCACAAACATCTAAAAAGGAGAGAGGCTTCATTTCATCGTCGGCATGATAAATCTGAAAACTAAGCACGACGGAACTTTTTATCCATGTATACATACATACATACCTATTCGCCGGAATGAAAAAAGCTGATTAAAAAAAAAATACAAGACGATTCCCAAAATTAGCAGAAGAAATTTCACCACAATCTCTCGTCTAGAGCGAAAGCATTGGCAGCAATCCCCCCCCCCCAAAATAATTTTGGTTTTGCATCGATTTCATGAAATGATTCAGATGATGACACAAAACGCGGTAAAATTTCCCGAACACTGTTAAACCTGTAAATGTTAAATTTTTATGATAATCGCCACATTCGTTAGGGGGAGGAAATGCGTTCCACGGAAGCTGAACTTCCTCTTGTCTGAGTTGATTAAATTTAATCAAAAACTGACATGGAAGTTGATCACAGCTTTGTGAGACATCGAAATATAAACATCGTTCATGAACTAATCATGCTTTTCTAAAATAAAGAATTCCTTCAAAACGTGAGTTCAACAATAAATGCGTTCGCGCGATGGGGGGATCGCTTCTTGCGTGCGGGAGGAATGTCGTTCTTCTTCCGGTACCAAGTCTTCGCACAGCCGTAGCCACGACGCAGCATGCTTCGCTGATTGCGCTGTCATCGTGGCAATGCACTGGCCATGCACCATGTTTAAAAATTATTTTCTCGGCGCTCAGGCAAAAGCCCAAGGTTTTTTTTTTCTTCATTTGATAGATTAAACCTTTCTTTGCAAAGAATAATAACTGCAGCTTTCTAAGTGCTGTACTACATTGCCTTTTCTAGCATTGAAGAAAGGCTCTGTCATTCCTCATAACTCAAAAACTAAAGCAGATAGAAATACGTGCATTGCACCAATGGATTCCTTGGTAAAAATTAAGAAAGAATGATGATTTACGTATTTATTTTTATTCTAAATAACGGAGATATTTGCGTTTTTACACAAAATATGTCCGCCGTGCACCAAAATTCAAAAAATTATATCTTCTAACCTATCGGAAATAAAAAAATTGAAACTTTTAAGTTGGGAGTAGCTACCCATTAAAAAAAAATCATAAGAATCTGAAATGTGTTGGTGGAAAATTAATTCAAAATCTGACTATTTCGTGTGGAATGACCCATCTGTTAGGATGGTGTGAGCAAAGCTTTCAGTGTATAATATAAAATATACATATTTACCTTTAAGTGGCAGAAATGCTGGTGATTTTAGAACATTTTAAGTAAATTTTTCCTGTTATAATTTATTCTAAGGGCATCAGTGCTCTACCCCCCCCCTCCCTCCCACTGAGGTTTTGGCATGGGGTTCCAAAGCTTCCCCTTCTGTCTGACTTTGGTCATGCATTATTACAAACAAACATTTCAGAATAGGCAAGAGAAAGATGAATCTTTAATGTGTTTTTAACATTATTTCTTCAACATATAACAGCACTGCATTTCTTATTAAGGCATTCCAAGCATGTTCTGCTCTGTCTGTTTTGAGACTAAGGGAATCAAAGGCAGGTTACCTTCAAGAGTGTTTGGAGTTTTCACATGCTTGCTGCTTTAAAAAAACTGTTGCCATTGAAAGCAGCAGTATGCAACCAATTCAGGCCCTGTTTGGAATGCTTTAAAAGTTAGCAGGGCATAAAAAATAATTATGATGCTCAGGACATGCCAATCATTGGTCTAGACAGGCACACACAAAAAAAAAAAAAAAAAAGGTTGCCTGGCCAACCAACAACATTGGGGGGGGGGGGGGAGAAATCAATGTGCTAAATTTGCTGCCATAATAAACAAGGATGATGGTGTTTTTGCCTGTCACTTTTTATTTCACTGCAAACCAAGGATTTTGTATTACTGTTGCAGTCAGAGGTACTTGTTGCTCAATGTCTACAGGTAGATCACAAGACATGTTTTGCTCCAAATATTATTCTACAGAAAACCTTCTACCTCCCCCAACATTACCCTCCTTCCATTTGCATACCTTTGCGAAATATAAAGTTATTGCTTTAAAATCCTACATCCATAAAGCAAACCTCACTTGAACAACCCTGCTTCCCTCTGAGAAGAATATCAAAATATTATCAGTATTGGGTCCAGCACATAACTTCCTTCACCCATAAGTTGATCCAAAACTTTGATTCTCGTAAAAAGGCCTCGAGCTTAGTCTCTGAAAACTTTCTCCCCCACATTTTTGTAGGGACTATCTCATTTGATCCTTCCTCCTCATACAAACTTTGCAAAATCTGTAAATCCTTTGGATACTCTCTTGCAGTCAAATTCCCTCCCCAACTTCTGATAGTCATTCTTCATGATAGAGAGCAATTAAACTTCTTGATTCCCCAGGTGTTTATTCCAATCTAGAAAAAACCTCCCATGGCTTAATTTTTTACATTGGAAGCACTTACCATAGTATTAATCGTTGCTTGACCAAACACATTTCTGATCTAAAGCAAATATTATGGGAATTTTACTAGGAATTTTTTTTTTTTCATTAATAGCAAATTTTCGGAGAAAACTCTTCTCCTTCTTCAGGCTGTCTTGTTGTTGTCACTTTTTCCTGTCGTCAAGAAAGGGAGTCCTGCCACTTAGTTATCTTTATTAATGCTGAGTGACACGTTGGTAGTTTCCAATTAGCAAAATACAAACAAATCCCCCCTTTTCACAAATCGCCAATCCCTCAGGTTTTATGAAAGCTTAGAAATTTACTTGGGCATTAATCCTTGCAATTCAGACTCATCCTGTCTTGTCTCCGGTAATTTGGAAATATCTTCGCAAATCTGGTTACACCTGATTCAACACATGTTTACCCCTGGTGTCATTGTCATTCACAGTTAGGCTGATGAAGGGTAGGCACTACTACCAAAACATTCCTCCTTTAATGTTTGCTATGCGGCTTTCATGCATTTATTTTTAATATTATCAGTTAGAATTCTTTTTGCTTTTCATCCCAAAGGTGCCAGCTGATGATTTTCAGGGAGCCTTCCAACCTTTATTCTTTCTATCCTGGGCCTATTCCTTTTCCTGCAACCAACATTCAGTTTCACTCGTGACACTACCAAGTAATGATCAGAGCCATCCGCACCTCTCATCACACGAGTGTCAACAAGTAATAGTGTTTCAGATGCTGATCATAAACAACAAAATCAACCGCACTCTTTTGTCCAAGAGTACGATTTTCCCAAGTATATGTGTGGGATATACTTGTGGTTGAAAAATGTATTGGATACATACAAACCATTCTCAATGCACAGTTCAATTAATCTTTCATCATTATCATTCACATAAGGATCATTAAACTTACCCAGAACATTGTCAGAAATTGCATTCTGCACACCTACTCTAGCATTGAAATCCCCTGCTATTATAACTTTCACTTTAGCACCAAACTGATTCAAAACAGCTTTCAGCTCATTCCAGAAATCTTCCTTCCTATCAGAGGGTTCAGAGTCACAAGGAGCATACACTACAACAACTACAATTCTCTGAAGTTTCACTTTCAAACAAATCCAAAGAATTCTCTCACTTATTCAACTATAGTGAATCAAGTTGTTGTTCATCTTTTAACTTAAAATTACACCTACACTAGCCTGTCCTCTGACATTATCCAATACTCCAGACCACACACTCACCGTTCCATTCACTTCTTCTATACCAATTTCCTTCTTTTTGGTTTCACTTACACATGGCACATCCAATCGATACTTATTCATCTCTTCAATTACCTCATTCATCTTGCCATTTATACCTCTAGTATTCCATACACCAATCTTACACTCACTCAGCCTAGATCTCTTTCTCATACGCCATTTAGAAAGTCAAGGTCGATTCTGTGGTGGACCGTCCTTCTCAAGTGTGGTAGGTCCACCATATCCCACACTTGAGTCATTTTTAATATTTCTTTTTGTCTTTTTAATCAGGTAAGTACATCAGCATGGGGGATTAGCCCACAGCTGACTGTTCCAGTTGGACATTCAACCTAAGGATTCTGGAACAAAACCCAGTGAGTTGGGGTCTTTTTGCCAATGTCACACACAACAAGCTGGCACCTCTCCAAGATTCACAGAGGCCCTAGTTGCTGTTGTGTGTGCCATTGTTACCACAGCACACACAACAGCATCTAGGGCCTCTGTAAATCTTGGAGAGGTGCCATGCGGATGTTAGCTCTGATCATTATTTGGTAGTGTCATGAGTGAAACTGAATGTTGGTTGAAGGAAAAGGAATAGGAAGAGGCCCAGGATGGAAAGAATAAAGGTTGAAAGGCTCCCTGAAGATCAGCATTATTCTGACTTACTCAGAGAATGACTGAAATTTGCCAGTTCTGCTGGGAGTTTGGAATGGTCCCTTGGGATTGGAGGGATGCTATCATTGCTCCCTTGTATAAAGGAAAAGGTGATCAGACTGACTGCAAGAACTATCGTGGTATTAGCCTATTAAGTGTGCCAGGGAAAGTGTTTGGTAAGGTCATTATTAAAAAACTACAGGGTCTTACATCAGAGAAAGTGTGGGATGTTCAGAGTGGTTTCATGCCCGGTAAAGGCTGCACTAACCAAATGTTTGCATTACGCATGATGATTGAAAAGTATCTGGCTGTTGGTAAGAAAGTTTTTGTTGCCTTCACAGATTTAGAGAAAGCTTACGACCAAGTAAATAGGACACTTTTGTGGAAGGTATTGAATGAATATGGTGTTACTGGGAATCTGCTTAATAGTGTAAAAGCCATGTATGCTGGTAGTAGAGCTTGTGTACGAGGGAATGGTGTTTTATCAAAATGGTTTTCTATTGGTGCAGGAGTCAGGCAAGGTTGTGTAATGTCTCCATGGCTGTTTAATATATTGCGTGCATGTGTGATGCCAAAATAGATAATACTGGTTTATGTCTTGGTGATATCCGTATGTGCAGATTGCTGTATGCTGATGACACTGTCCTTGGCAGAGAGCAAAAGTGAGTTGCAGAGTATGTAGTCCCGGATGTACGAAGTTTGCATGAAATTCAAAATGAGTATAAATAAGGGAAAACCAAATTTATGGTGTTTGAGAGAGGAACTGGTAGCACTGAATGTAATGTAAGTGTAAATGGCACAGAGATTGACCAGGTGAGTGAGTTTGTGTATTTAGGAAGCATGTTTGACAGAGAGAACAAATTGGATGGTGAAATTAGTAGGTGAGTGAATTCTTAATTGAAAGTCATGGCTGCTCTGGGAGGTTTTCACTGGAATTATGGGTTCGCAAGAGAGTTGCACATGACTGTGTATGAGAGTGTAATTGTTCCTACTCTGATGTATGGCAGTGAAACCTGGGTACTGCAGAAGAAACATAGGAGTCGTTTGTGTGCTGGAGAAATGCGTAACTTTATGGGGGTTTGTGGCAAGACATGTTCTGATTGTGTGAGGAATGAAAATGTGTTGCAGTTGTGTGATGTGAAGCAAAAAGGTTGTTAGCAAGGTGGAGACTAATATGCTTTGGTGGTTTGCCCATGTTGAAAGAATGAAAGATGAGATGCTTACTAAGAAAATCTTTTTAGCCCAAGTGGCAGGAAGGAAAGGCAGAGGAAGGCCAAGGAAGTCATGGGAGGATCAGATTCAGGAGTGTCTGCATGAGAAACAAATTATGAGTATGAAGTATAGAAGATCTTGTGTACGGCGTGTAGTGAATGTCAGTGAAGCCCAAGTTGTATGTCAAGATCACTGTAAATGGAAAAGTTTGATACAGCAACAGTAAGTAAAAACTATCTGGTAGTTTGTCTTTTCTTTGTGGAGCTAACCTCTGAATCTCAAGGAACAGCTTAATGATATGTAATAAAGGAAATAAGAAAAAAAATCCTTCCTGAGTGACAACAACAAAAGACTGCTTTAATGCCAGTTTTGGGGTCAGTCAAGATTTATCAGGATGCTTGATAATAATAGATCTGGTACTGTATCATGTTTTGATTGATTTAATTCATTCTTTCATTAACTCAGTATTGCATCAACTGATTTTGCATCAAAAGTTCTCAGGTTGGTAATGAGGACAGAACTTGTGCCATCTGCTTAGTCCATTGCAAAATTTCCTGCCTCTGAATTTAAACCTCTAGCAGTTCATTTTATGTTTACAGTCAGTCTTGACCTGCATCTTCCTTTTAGTGTGCAACTAGTTACTGCAGAAAGTACCCTGTTGTGGCAATCTTTTTTTCTTCCATACAATGCACATTATCAAACAAACCACCCTAAATGTTTTCATTGATTTTATCTTTTATAGAAGTACATAACTGAGATTTAGGATCTGCATCCTGCCATACCACCAAATCAGTTACTTCCTGATATTTCTCCTACCACTCTCGAATCAGCCACATTTAACATCCTAATGAGACTCTTCATGTTTCAGCTCTTAACTATCTTATAAGGTAGATAGGTATAAATACCAAATAGTGTACAGCCAGCTTTGTTCTTCGGCCACCTCCATATTGAAAACAATCGTATAGAACTGATGTGAGAGTTGCTTTTTTGCTGATGCTGCTATTTCATTTGTCCTGATAAGTTCCTGTAATAAAGATATTTTTTAAATATCTAATATAGATATTTACATGTACAAGGTAGTTTCAAAAAGTTCCCAGAATCATCCCCAACTATGGGATGAAGAATTGTGCTGAGGATTTTTTGCTTTCAGAGGTTGGTAGCATCCATGACATCATCTAACAGCAAGTGGCACCATCCCATTTCCTGTCTGTGTGGTGTAGCTTCTTTGTTTACCATTCATTTCAGTAATGTCACAGTTGAAAATGTCGTTGACTAAAGAATGTGTAAACATCAAATTTTGGGTTTTCCTTTGAAAAATGCCATCATAGATATTAAACATGCTTCAGCAAACATATAGTGAAATGGCAATGAAGAAGTTGGAAGTTTATGCAAGGCATAAGTGTTTCAGTAATGGTCAAGTGAGTGCCATTGATGATCTGCATAGTGGGGTGCCCACATGCCTCCTCAACTGCTGAAAAGATTGAGTGCATACGCAACATCGTCCACCATAACCAAAGAAAACTTATAAAGGAAATAGTGTCAGAGATGGCAATATCAGTCGGAAGTGTTCACAGCATTCTCCACAGTGATTTGAACATGCATTACATTTGTCAACAGTTGGGTCCAAAAATGCTGATTCGTGAAAAGAAGCATGAATGACCCCTATCGGTGACCTAATCACTATAACTGATCAGGATGATAGTATACATTGATATCCCCTGTCGCCCTCAGGGATGCAACCCAAAGGAAATGTCTGGGAAAATGGACAACAGTTGGTTTCTTCTTTTTCTTCATGAAAATGTGCTTGCACATTAATCCTTAATGGTTACACAGTACCTCATAAAGCATGATGTGACACCACTGGAGCATCCTCCATATTCTCCTGTCTTGTCACCACCTGATTTTTACTTGTTTATGCAGTTGCAGTCTGCCCTAAGAGAACAGTGACTCATGTGTACTGAGCACATTATCAAAGATGTGCCATAGCACTGAAAGGGGTTTCAAAAAAGGATTCTGGGAAGGCTTCAAACAACTTTACAGACAGTATTATTGACCTAGCAATCAGATATGCCTGAATTGCAAGTTTTATGCCGCCCCCGGTGGCGCAGTGGTCTAAGCGATGGCCTCTGATCATTCGTCTGAACGGGGTCCGGGTTCGAATCCCGGTGAGGCATGGATGTTGTGTTTGTCTTAAGCCACTGGCTCTCTCCCTTCCCTGGAACCAGTGACCCTAAATTAGGGACGGGCGACTGCTTATAGCCCATTGAGTTGCTCACGGTGGTCGTTAAACCTCCAAAAAAAAAAAAAAAAAAAAGAATTGCCAGTTTTACTGTTCTGCTCATAACATTCATCACATCAAACAACTTGAAAATTATATTGCCCTGGAGATGGAAATTTTGGAGCGATGTAATCTTTCAATGAAACGAAAGTTTTCCATCTTTAGCATGATTTTAATGATAAAAAATGAATAATACATCTGAAGATGAGGCAGCCACTGCCTCAAAAGTGCTCATGTTTTTAATTGTATATATTATTCCTTTTTTATCCTTAAAATCGTGCTAAAGACGAAAAACTTTCATTGTTTCAGTGATTTATGTTGCACGAGTCTTCAATTTTGGTTGGTAATTTTTCAAGTTTTCTGATGTGATGAATGTTTCATTTAGAACTGTAAAACAGGCAATTCAGACTTATCTGCTAGGTTAATAATTCTGACATATTTCCATGTATTAAGAGAAGTATATTTCTTCCACATAATTCATAGCTGTATTGACATTGGCAAAAGTGTGTAGCTTTCCAAGGAAACTATTTCAAAGGAAATGCAGTGTACTAACATACTGCAACATAGTGTACTGGCAAAACTCCGGACGTGGCGACAAATCCATAAAGCAATGGATCCTGCAGGCCGGTGGTGGTGGCTCTGACATGGTGTGGGGTGTTTTCAGCTAACATGCTTTAAGACCCCTCATATGTCTGCAGACTGCTGTGACCATTGGAGGCTACGTAAGCATCCTTGTAGATCATGTGCACCTATTCATGTCATGCAACCACTCAAATGAGTGCGACCTCTTTCAACACAATAATGTGCCACCGTGCACATGTCCATAGTCCCCTGATTATGACTGGCGGAACATTCCATGGGGTTTGGCATCCTGATTTGGTCCCCCTCATTCACCGGTTTTATACGCCATCAAACACATTTGAGATGCTGTTCAACATGCTGTCAATGCCAGGAATCCTCCACCGGTGAATATTATGGAATTGTAGGACAATATTCAGGAAGCATGGTGTGCACTGTCTCCACAGAACCACAGAGAGCTCATGGAGTCCATGCTCCGTCATGTTTCTGCTGCTGTCAGATCGTGAGGAGGACCAAGTGGTGTTAGAGAGGGGTCCATTCCATGTCAGATCACCGACCCCATGTCGCCCCTGGCTTGAATTTTAATGAAACTTGGCAG
Source organism: Macrothele yani (assembly GCA_039090855.1). Classification (NCBI taxonomy): domain Eukaryota; kingdom Metazoa; phylum Arthropoda; class Arachnida; order Araneae; family Macrothelidae; genus Macrothele; species Macrothele yani. The sequence goes on from CM077007.1 coordinate 110,726,844, forward strand.
GTAGATATACCCGATAAAGATATGAGAAAATCCTAAGTTTCAGTGTTTTAAACCTCATAGTTTCTAAAATACAGTGCTCCAAAATTTAGCCAAACACCCACTTTTGCAGCTGTGCAGTAGCATGCCACTTTTTACATAACGTACATGCTGTAGTTTGTGTGCTACTGAATTTAGGAGAATGAAACTTTGGAATTACATGGGAAAAGGTCCCTACATATTGAAAACACTTTTCATTTTACCTGAAACACCAGTTAAGTGAGTGCCACCTAATGGTGAAGTGAAAAATTACAGCAAAATTTAGACATTTTATGGGAGGCTCTGTAGAATATTGCTCTGGCATGAGGGAGATGATTTTTTTTATATTGATGTTTAACACATCCGATAACATATTTGGAAAAAAAATGGTGGTTATCAGCATATTTTCTCAGATGGTTAAAATTATCTGAATTTCATAGAGGGCTCTCCTTCGACAGTTCAGCCATTTTGTTCTACAAACCTGACCCACCATTTTGGATCTTGCTGAAAATTAGCATGTAAGTTTACCTAACAAAGCTGCAAAATACAGCCAATTTTTTATTTTCCACATTCCATAGTTTCTGAGATACAGCACTTGAAAGTTAGGCCTAACCACTCGTTCAACAGCAAACTGATCCTGTTGCAAATGATGAAGCATATCATGTGGCAGCTTTTCAACTTAAATCTTTGTGAGAGAGAGAGAGAAAGTGCGTTCACAAGATATAGTTACTCTCACATGCTGAGAGGTCAGAACCTCTGCAAAAATGAAAAGAAATAGTTTGTTCATTTTTTACATAAAATTTCATCTTTCCAATTTGCTACCCTGTAGCATACCTTGAGAATAATCAAACATGTAATTTTGTAAATAAATTGCTAGCTAAGTAGCAACAAGATAAAAAAAAAGTAATTTCTTGTATACCATGATTACAAATGCTTTTTCCAGTTTTGGTAAATTTCCAAATCAAATTTAGAGGCTAATTATTTTTAAATGTATTCCTTATAGTTGAAAAAATAAATTCCTATATTCTTAATAACTAATAATTTGGACTCAATCTGCAGTTTTTTTTGCTCCATTTTTTACAATTGACAAAGTGAAACAAAATCATATAGAAATTTTTAAGCACTGACTAATTTTTAACTACTTTGAAACATTATGTGAAATAAATTTTTCAGAGTATCAGTGCACAAAGCATCAGCAGGAGTAACCATTTTTAGCATTGCATAGAATACATTTCAACATATCACAAGTTTGCTTTATCAACTGATTTAATCATCACAAGGGGATGTGGGTAGAGAAAATGTTGAATGATAAGAACTTTCTGAAATATGTTTCAGGGAATGGAGTTTTATTTTGAGTTTTAAACTTCCAGTCAGTGACAGTAGGTTTTTAAAGTGACAGACAATGTTTATTTTTGGTTTGGTTTTCTACTTATAGGCAATTTTTATTTTTGGTTTGGTTTTCAACTGCCAATCAATGTTTAGTTTTGGTTTGGTTTCCAATCTGCTAATAAATGTTTAGTTTTGGTTTGGTGTCCAACTGCTAATGTTTAGTTTTGGTTAGGTTTTTCCAACTGCCAAACAAAGTTTAGTTTTGGTTTTGCCTTCAGCTAACAAGCCAACAAGGTTTTAGTTTGATCTTCTTTTGTTTTGGTTTGTTTCACTAGTACCCTGGTCATGACCAACCCCTTTGGTTTGCCTTTCAGTTAAGAGTTTTTGCTTGCTGAGAGAGTAAGATTTAAGTTAACTGTTACTGTTCTTTTGCTGAGAGAAGTTTTCTTAGTTTGTACATATTCTCTTACTGCTTTTACTTCCTTAGTAATGGATCAACAAAACCTCTGCAGTGTTAGGCAGTTGACCCAAACACCATGTCACAAAACATGATATGTGTCACAAAGGGGACTGAAAAGAGTTGAGGAGATAAGTGAAGTTGATAAAGAAATACTGTGTTTAAGAGCTGAAATAGCAGACTGTGGAAGTATTGTGAAATTATGTTTTCATCATGAATACTACTATATAACAAAATTTGAGGAACAACAAAAATCATGCTGCAACCCATTTCAAGTTCATAAAAAATCTGTTAGAAGCTCTCTAAGGATGGTCAGTCTACAAATTAGCAAAGGAATTTATGCAAAAACATGTTAATGTCAAACCTGGTCAGAAGATCTGTTGTAACTGTAGAAATAGGGCTATGAGACTAGAGGAAGCAAGCTCTGAATATGGTTTAGACATCACAGCTGCACAGTATGAAAGTGAAAGCACTAGTGACAACGAATTAACTCTACTACAAGAATCAGTAGAAAAAGAACAAACACTGGACAAAGTCAATATTGGCATGAATAATATTGGCTGTTCTCCTATTGAAGCTGCATTCTGTACCACAGCACAGAAGATTGTATTTGTTTTATTTTCCTTTCTCCATATGACAATCAAGTGTTAAACATAAAGTTGCCCATGTACTGCAACATGATTTTTCCAGCTCTGAAAATGAAGATACCCCTGAGACCAGTGCAACAAAGCAAAAGGCCAAAGATTTAGATAAGCTTGTGACTCTGATGAAAGAAAAACTTCCCACATTGAACAGTCAAAAAAAAAAAAAAAAAAAAAAAAAAATCCAAATGCTAACACCTCCATCCTGGTCCCAAAAGATGATTATTGAAACATTTCAGGTGTCAGAATATCTAGTGCGACAATCTAAAAACTGATTAGGAAAACAGGAATTATGTCACTACCAGAACCAAGAATAGGGGAAAAACTGAGCAATGAAACATTGCAATTAATTCAGGGATTTTATGAAGATGACACTTCTTCTTGGCAGATGTCAGGAAAGAAGGATTTTGTAAGCATCAGAAGAAATCAGCATGTGCAGAAGAGGCTAATTTTGTGCAATCTTAAAGAACTGTATAGCTCTTTTAAACAGCAATATCCTGACAGAAAGGTTGGATTTTCCAAATTTTGCAGTGTAAGACCAAAATTGTGTGTTTTAACTGGTGCTGCTGGTACTCATTCTGTATGTGTGTGCACTATACATCAAAATGTTATATTAGTTGCTTCTGAATGCTGCTCAGTTCAAGGAATCATACGAAACACTAATGGGTGTTACATGGTTTGTGACTTGAAAGATCGTAACTGCATGCTCAGACACTGCAAAAACTGCCCATCTACAGATAACTTAGCAAATCAAATTTTTTGAAAACAAAATTTGAAGACTATGATAAAAATGATACCATAGAATTCAGTCAGTGGGTATCAAGTGGAAGAACAGAATTAAATAACCAAACTTTAACAATGGAAGATTTTATCCATTACTATTGTTGAAGATGGAAAATCTTATCCCACATGCATACATTGTGAAGGAACAATCCAGGTTTCTAAAGGAACTCAAAGAAAAAATGCTTACGCCAGACATTGTGAAGGAACAATCCAGGTTTCTAAAGGAACTCAAAGAAAGAAATGCTTACGCCAGACATGGCAATTGTTCTTATGGACTTCAGTGAGAACTACTCATTTGCCATACAAGATGAGGCACAAGGGTATCATTGGACATCAGAGGCATGCACAGTTCACCCAGTTATTATGTACACAAAGGTACCATATAATAGACTCCACAAATTGAAGCAGGATCAGTTTGCTGTTGAACGAGTGGTTAGGCCTAACTTTCAAGGCTGTATCTCAGAAACTATGGAATGTGGAAAATAAAAAATTAGCTGTGTTTTGCAGCTTTGTTAGGTAAACCTACATGCTAATTTTCAGCAAGATCCAAAATGGTGGGTCAGGTTTGTAGAACAAAATGGCTGAACTGTCAAAGGAGAGCCCTCTATGAAATTCAGATAATTTTAACCATCTGAGAAAATATGCTGATAACCACCATTTTTTTTTTCAAATATGTTATAGGATGTGTTAAACATCAATATATATAAAAAAAAAATCATCTCCCTCATGCCAGAGCAATATTCTACAGAGCCTCCCATAAAATGTCTAAATTTTGCTGTAATTTTTCACTTCACCATTAGGTGGCGCTCACTTAACTGGTGTTTCAGGTAAAATGAAAAGTGTTTTCAATATGTAGGGGGGGGCAGCCGCCGGTGGCGCAGTGGTCTAAGCGATGGCCTCTGATCATTCGTCCGAACGGGGTCCGGGTTCGAATCCCGGTGAGGCATGGATGTTGTGTTTGTCTTACGGCACTGGCTCTCTCCCTTCCCTGGAACCAGTGACCCTAAATTCGGGACGGGCGACTGCTTATAGCCCGTTGAGTTGCTCACGGTAGTCGTTAAACCTCCAAACAAATAAAAAAAAAAAAAAAAAATATGTAGGGACCCTTTTCCATGTGATTCCAAAGTTTCATTCTCCTAAATTCAGTGGCACACAAACTACAGCATGTTATGTAAAAAGTGGCATGCTACTGCACAGCTGCAAAAGTGGGTGTTTGGCTAAATTTTGGAGCACTGTGTTTTAAAAACTATGAAATTTAAAACACTGAAACTTAGGATTTTCTCATATCTTTATTGGGTATATCTACCTGCCAAGTTTCGTTAAAATCCGAGTCGGTGGGTTACATTTTGCAAAAAAATATATATATATCAAAGCCTGAAATGACATGGAATGACCCAGAGGCATCCCTTTTTTATTTTGGCACCTCAGTGTATGTAATTGTTTAATATGATATATTTGTGAGATTATAATTAGTTTTATTAAATATTTCTGGATTAAATAATAAATGTGTTATTTCTTTCCACAGGCAAAATTTTAAGCTGAATCTATTTTTCAAAACTTAAAAATCAATGGGTTGAAAGACAGATATGTACAGTAAGCGACTTGCAAAAAGGTGTGGCTTTTGGCCAGTCAAAAGGACACAGCATCAAGGAAGTTGCTGAATTTGTAGGGGTTAGCAAATGAATTGTTTTACATGTTTATAAAGAGATTGGTGTAAGTCAAGGGTCCAGACACCCATTACATGAAAAACTTGTTGCACCATAGGAGCAGATTTTTTTTATTTTTACCATAGATACATATGGTAGTGAAACTCACAAATCTGAATTTTGAAAATGTTTTGCCCAATAATGGCCGAGATACAGGCATGTGAAAAATGGTCATTTTGACCAAATGGTGACCAGATCTTGGATTCTGCACCAATGTCAATAAATGTAATAACTCGACAACTAATGGTTCAAATTCAATAATTCTGGTACCAATTTGAAGCTATTTATATTGGAAGTGTATATGTCATATCAAAGCAATAGTAAATTTACATTTTAATATGTTTATTACATGAAAAGTGCAAAAATCACCTTCAGATTAATAGTTAACTGTAATGGGCCATAAACAAAGTTACACATATTTTCTTCTGAAACTTGGTAGAAACACTAACTAACACGTGTGCTTGAATTAGGAAAAAAAATGAGGATTGTAATATTTTTTAATAACTGGAAAAATAGCTATTATACACATAGGATTCAAGGTATAAAAATCCCTGGACTGGAATATGCTAATTACAAAGCTTCCTCAAAATCACATAGTTAGCATTCTTACATTTTATTATCTTAATTAAAAATATGAAAAAGGTATTTACTATGCACAGACAATTCTGCTAAATGCAAGTAATAGCAATTATCATGCAAATCCTGAAATGATTGTTTGTGTTGCATCGTCTGTTTTCTGAATGGTTGAAGTCAAAGTATAATGCAATATTACATCATTCTTCACTATCTGAGGGACTTGGCTATCCCTTTCAGAGCTCATTTGTGCTTAAGTGTTCAGAGAAGTATGTTCAGTCAACAAACAGTGTTATGTTGTATGATTATTTCAATACAGCATAGTTTTATGCAGTAGAGATGGAATGTTTTGTATGCAAGAAACTCAATGTATCATTGAATACTGAGTTTATTCCTGTGCTTACATTGTCTTCAAATTATTTTGAATTACTAAAAAGGAGATACAAAGTTTAATTACAGATGAAAATGCTTATGTGGGTGTAAGTATCTGCAAAGTTCACAAGGATGAATATCTAAAATGGTACAGTTTAAGGCAGAGTCGAGAGGTTGTTGTGATCCATTTAATAAACATCCCAGCAAAGTCAGAGCAAAATCACTGAAACCAATTTTGCTGAATTTCTCCATGACAAATCCGGAAATACTCATTCCAGGGAAAAAAAAACTGCATTTCTTGTTATTCTTCATTGTAATCTTCAGCTAATGAGTCAGAGATACCTACTGCTTACATGGAAGTCACCAGTGATCAAGATTATAGTGAAGCCACAATAGTGATGGAACAATTGAATAAAAGCTGTGAAGTGTTGGATTTATTGCCGATAAAGGTCAGTAGATTTAGCTCTAAGAGAAAACTTGGTTACATGCACACTAAAGTTAAGAAATTAAGTAACTGTGTTGCTACTAAAGCAGCTGCAGTAACTAAGTGTTGAAACTATTAGTAAGCCACACAATTCAAAAGACATGACTTGTCCAGACTGCATATCTATGATGAAAAAATTATTGAATAAGTTTATAAATGCATCATTTAAAGAAAAGGTTCAAATTCTGACATTAGTTCCAGATTCATGGACAATCCTGCAAACAAAGACTTATTTCAATACTAGAGCATTTAGTAAAAAAAAAAGCAAGAAAATTAAAAGAAACAGAAGGGATGTTATCAGTGCCTAGGCGAAGGAAAAGTGTTAAATTAAGTTCTGATACTATAGAAAAGGTTACTGATTTTTATTGTGATAATAATAACAGTTGTATGTGCCCTGGAAAAAAAGATTGCATATCTGTTCCAAGTGAAAATGAGAGAGTATTGTTGGAAGCAAAGATATTCATTCGGTGTGTGTTGTATATACCATCAGAACATTAAACTCATGCTTCATGCTATCCATATCAGTGACTACATATCATTGTTAAAAAAGCTAGTTTGTTGCACTGAAGCAGAAAAGTGTATGGTGCACAGCTGTGCTAATTGTCTATCTCCTGAAATTCTTAAAGAAGAACTAATGCTTTCCAATGAATTAGAAATGATCACTGAAATTACTTACAAACAGTGGGTGAAAACTGATGGCACAGAACTGAAAACAGTTATTACATCAGTTGATGAATTTGTTGACAATTTAGTTACGAAACTATCTGCTTTATATGCACATCACTTTTTTACAAAAGCTCAAAGTCAGTATTTAAAAAAAAACAAAGGATGAATTGAGTGATGATACTGCTATTATTGTGGCTGATTTTTCTGAAAACTATACCTGCAATCATACAAGATGCTATCCAAAGTTTTCACTGGAAAAAGGAATATGTAATTAATGGTGGATTGGAAAGATTTTGGAATACTGTGAGGAATGAGGAAAGCGATGACTATAAAATTATGTTTGTGCATCCTCATGGCCCAAGTGCATCATTTATATGGCCAAAACCTTTACATGTTTGTTGGATTCCGTATGAATACATAACGAAAATTGTCTTCTCCCACGACTACTACAGGAAGAACTTATCACATTGCACCTGACGAAAATCACTCTATTGAACTATTATCCAACCATTGGCTTCAGCTTTGACTGTCACAAATATTAATAGTCCCCTTTTTTGTGTTTGTTCATTATGTGTTTTTTTCAAAATGTGTTTGTAAAAATGATTGAAATATCGCTTGTCAAACTTTAAATAGATGTGCATATGTTTAAATGCCATTTATGTCTGTAATAGGAAATATTACCATCCTCATTTTTTTCTACTTCAAGCACACATATTAGTTTGTGTTTCTACCAAGTTTCAGAAAAAGAATGTGCTATTTTGTTTACAGCCCATTACAGTTAACTATTTATCTGAAGGTGATTTTTGCACTTTTCATGTAATAAACATAATAAATTGTAAATTTACTATTTTAATATGACATATACACTCCTGATATAAATAGCTTCAAATTGGTACCAGAATTATTTCATTTGAAACATTAGTTGTCATGTTATTACATTTATTGACATTGGTGCATAATCCAAGATGGCCACCATTTGGTCAAAATGACCATTTTTCACATGCCTGTATCTGAGCCATTATTGGGCAAACAATTTTTCAAATTCAGATTTGAGGATTTCACTACCATGTGTATCTATGGCACAAATTAAAAAAAAATTTACTATGGTGCAACACTCACCGGGTGTCCCCATGTAGAAATGCCCTCAAACTCGACTGAAAATAAAAGGAAAAACTGGACGAAACACCATCTTGACAAGTCATGACCAGCACATAATTTCTTCCCTAGTCAATGAAAACAGATTTCAAACAAAGCAGGAACTCTTCTAATCTGTTAATAATGGAGCTCTCATGTTTATATCTTAGCGAACAGTGTGTAGGGAACTTCATCGAATGGATATCTGGATTAGAGTTGTAAAACAGAAACCAGTGTTAACTTCAGTTCACAAAAAGCTCGATTAGCTTGGGCCAAAACTCACAGGACGTGTACTCTTTATAAGTGGAAGGCTTTCATATCTCTGATGAATCCAAATTTTGCCTATATTCTAGTTATGCAAGGCATAAGGTCAACAGGTGGTCTAAAGCAAAATTCAATCCTAAGTGTGTACAAAGAGTTCTTGCCAAAGGAGGTGGGTCTGTAATGCCGTGGAGTGTTGCAATGGTTGTGAATTAGGGCCACTAGTAGAGTTGAAGAATACAATCAATTGGCATGCTTACGGAGAAATTTTAAAGAATCATGTGTTTCCCTTTGCACAACATTGGCAGAATTCTCATCAAGTAACTTATGCGATTTACCAGGAAGACAACTGTAGGATTCATAGAGCTAAAACCCTTATGGATTGGTGTGAAGAGCACAATACAACTTTGGGGCACATGGACTGGCCACCTAAATCGTCAGGTCTGAATGCTATCGAGAATTTATGGGGACCACCTTGAGCGAAGTGTAAAAACCGAAGTTTAGCATCCCAAGAATCTCAAGGAATTGCGAGACAAACTGTTCATAGAATGGTCCAAAATTGACTCAAGTTATTTAAATCATCTTGTTGAATCTCTTCCAGAAAGAATTAATGCTGTGATTTCTGCACATGACAATATAACTAAGTTATTAAAAGTAATTTTTTTTTAAGGTGACTAATTTTTTGTCTGATTTCTGTTTTGTAAGTAGATTTGTTCTCATACATATGTATTGCAGTATGTCAGTGCAACCTGTGCTGATTTCACGGCTCTTTCAACTATTGCAGCACCCACATTAATACTGTAAATGGGTGCATTTTGAAGTGGTGTAAGTTATATTCTGAGCAATATTGAGGAATTCTTAAACTTCACCTAATATGAGGTCAAGGAATGACTATTTTGGTATGTCCCAGAGTCAGGAACTTTTCAGTAGGCAACATGCAGTGAAGAAGAGAGTGCAGTTTATTGTATGTAATATATAGAAATTCTTATCTACATTTCTTTTGCTTTCTGTTCCCAGCTATGAACACTGAGTGTATAGTTGTGTAAGTTATTAATATATTTGAACTATATATTAATTATTTTTATGTTGATATCACATAAAATTATCTTTTGTGTTTCTTTAGGTTAGCAACATTTTATTTTTTGTTCTACCTCCACTTCTCACTGGATTATTCAGAGAATATGCTCAGTCTATCAGTCGAGGAATATATCTCATTTGGGCACTGCTTTTAACAGTTGGCATCACATCTGCATATTTTCATGCTACACTCAGTATGGTTGGGCAGCTTCTAGATGAATTAGCCATACTCTGGCTTCTTTCAGCTTCAGTGGCTTTATGGCTTCCGAGGCGCTTCATTCCTATGTGGCTGAAGGAAGACAGGTAAGTTGAGTTCCTATCACTTTATGATGATATTAATAATTATTTGTGATAGTTGATGACTAAATATCTTGTATAAGCATGTTTTATTGATAATATATTTAGGTTATTCCATTGGATCAAACGAACAACATTAAAAATCCACGTATGGCACATGAGAAAAAATGTTTTTTTTTCTTTTAACTGGAAAAATTCCAAAAGAAAATCTGTATTAGTAACCGGTTCCCAGATTTTTTAATCCAAATGTGAGCCACTACAATAGTTAAGTAACTGGATAACACATTACAGCCTTCCATATCCGTTCACTAGAGTGCAGTGAAATACCACATGGTGGTAAAGGCGACGCTCGTCAACTAGTTGCCTTGGCTGCCTTGATGAAGCTTCAGAGAACAGTAATGAATGAGTAGATGCACGCTGAACTGCACGTGCATAAAACTGTCTTTTCGGGGCTTGTCGCCTTTCTGTTTAACAGTAGCAATTTTGCTTCCGTATTGTTGTTCAGCAGTGGGCGGCTGATTTTTGTTTGCGGAGTTAAGCAAGCTGTAAAGCTCGCTTGTGTAGGTAAAATGAACAAAAAAACCACCCTTTTCATTTATTAAGGGATGAAGGGGAAGAAAACCCCAAAAAAACCTTAGTGACTTGGGCCCTCATCAAACTAATATTTGCTTGGTTGTTCGCTTGTGTAAGTAAAATGTACAAAGGAACACCCTTGTAATTTATTAAGGGACGAAGGAAAAAAAAAACCTTGGTGACTTGGGCCCACATCGACCAAATATTTGCTTGGTGCAAAAACATAAGAATCAGTCTAGAACTTTTAATCTGGAGTTATAGCAAAATATCCTTGATTAACTAACTGGAAGTGAAAGCAAACAGTTTGTTTTGTTTCTACCATTTTTTTATGTAATACATCACTGCATATATATAAATAAAATCTCTACTTCATTCTGTGTTGTTAAGTATAACTTCAGCAGGGAGCATTTGGAAACCTCGCAATCCACTGAAATTATATTTCAATGTACAGAAGAAGGTTGAGAACAATTTTTAAAATATTTAGCCCCGGATAAATTTTAAGTCACCCTATGCCCCTGTTAGTTTGAGTGTGGAGTTAAAACAAAGTGGAGGTAATAGAATTGTTGGAATGCCAGTTACTTGGAATTAGTTTATTTCAACCCAAAACTGCAATTTCTGCTAGTATTACTACAACATGGTATGAATTCAAATAATTTGGAATCAGTTCATTCCATCCAGAAAATATGCTTCCCTGCAGTAGAAGATTGTGGCATTATTTGAGAATGAATTTAGGCAGTGAATGAGCCTGCAAAATCATGTGTACAATATAAATAGCTGTTTTTTTTGTTTGTTTTTTTCAGAATACTTAATTACATTGTAGTATGCTTTTCTTTTAGACAGGGTTATTACAAATGAAATAGTTTCAACATTTTATAAAACCAAAACTATGTAAGATATTGACATTCACAGTGCACTATTCTGTCATCAGTAATAACTATTATTATATAGATGGCATCACTAAAAAATCTTATGTCTTCATTGTAACATGACCATCAGGTAAGGTGGCCCCAGACGCTGTGGAGAAAGCATTCTGTGTGATTGAATTAAACAAACGAACTCTGTTATTATTGTGCAATGGCATTTTAGAACATGTTTCAAGAAATCACAGCTGAATAGACAATCCACCTACAACTGGCACAAGAAATTTGAAACAACAGGATGCTTGTGTAAAGGTAAATGTCCAGGAAGAGAATGTGTATCTAATGAACAAGTGGAGCATGTTCATGCCATTTACCAATGCAAGGAAACTCATAATGATGGCTGGTTGGAAATCACAAATTCCACACCCGACTGTTTAGAAAATTTTAAGGGTGGCTAAAAATGACTCCCTGTAAACTGCAGATTTTGCAAAGTTACAATGGCAGAACCACGTGTGATTTCTGTACAGAAATGTAGGAGCATTTTGAAGAAGAAAATGGTTTTAGTGAGCATCTAATTTTCAGTGACAAATTGATATTCCACATATGTGGGAAATCAACAAACATAACATTCACTTATGAAGGACTAAAAATCCTAGAGCAACAATGGAGCATGTTAGGGTTATTACAAATGAAATGGACAGAGTTATAATGCATCACAACAGCTATTGCTGGAGTAATGTGTTCTTTGCTATATCCCATAAGAAAAAAGAAGGTATATGACCCCTTCTTTTTCAAAGAAAACACTGTAGCAGGAAGTTCTTATCGCGATATGCTAATTATTTAGTTGATTCCTCAACTTCACAAAGACAGTGGTAACTTCATTTTCCGACAGGATGGAGCATCACCCCACTGGCATCAGGAAATTAGCTCGATGAAAATCTTCCACAGCACTGGATTGGCGGTAGCGCGACATGTCACTCACATGTTGGCCACCACAAAGTCAAGATCTAACACCCTTCGTTTTCATCACACTCATTTTCGTTCCTTCCCTTCCTGTTAATTTAGGTGATCTGAAACAATGCATTACAACAGCTATAGCTGGAGTCGATGAAATATGTTAATGCATGTTTGGCAAGAATTCAACTACCATGTTGATAAATGGAATAAGGGTGCACACATTGAACATCTGTAAGTTGCTGCAACAAACTTAGAGTTTCTCTACAAACAGACAGTATGAGTGTCAATATCTTAAATAGTTTTGCTTTTAAAAAATGTTGAAACTGTATTTGATTTGTAATAACCCTGTGTAATGATGAATTTCATATTTCAAGCTTATATATATAAAGGTGTTGCACAGGCAGCAGTCAGCTTGAGATACCAGTCTGCCAACTGGAATTGTTTCTTGTGACACTGTTTGTTTACTGTTGTAATTTACATTATTAAAATGGCATGAGCTCTGGCTGCTCAATAACTTAAAACTGTATTTGTTTGGCAAAATGGCAATTTATGCAGTAGCGGTGGGGAAAGAGGGTGAGATGAAGTGGAGCTGATGTTGTAACAATGGGAATGCCCCTGGTAGCTCTGCTTGCAACAATAATCCTTTTCCTACAGAAAGTGCAGAAATTATGTAATTGAGCATGGAGGGAGGGGGGGGGGAGTTTTTGTTAATTTTTAGACTTAAAGTTAAATATAAAAAGAGAATTTATGATTTCATAGCATTTAGAATATGGATGAAAATGCCATTGTATAAAAGCTGTTTTCTTAAACATTGGCAGTTATCCTGTTGTTTAACCTCCATTGTGGGCTGGAGATTCCCATGTTGCATGTTATTTTTGTAAGGACCTTAGGAAGACAAATGCAATCGCAGGAAACCATAGTAGCAGAGATATAATGTTTTCATATCTATAAGTTACTATGGTTTCTTCAATGTATTCAAACTGTCCCGTAATTGAAAATATCCTGTCAGAAAAAAAAAAAAATCGTGTCATAAACTCTGTCAATGTATTATAGGAATTCTGACATGACATTGAAAAACTAATATATTTATGCATGCATGCATGAATATATTAAACAGCAATGGTGACATCACCTAACTTCATCTGACTCCTGGACCAATAGAAAATCATTTTGATAAAACACCATTCATTGGCACACATGCTTTGCTGCTGGCATACTTATCTTTCATAAAGTTAAGCGATTCCCAGTTGTACCATGTTTATTCAGTGCTTTCCATAGAAGAACCCTGTTTACTTGGTCATAATCTTTCTCTAAATCTATGAAAGCAGTAAAATCTTTCTTACCAACTGACTTTTTGATCAGCATACGTAATGCAAAAATTTGACTAGTGCAGCCCTTATTAGGCATAAAACTACTTCATACTTCCCACACCTTCTCTGATGTGACACCTCATATCTTATCAATAATTGCCTTTCCAAACACTTTGCCTTGGCACACTCAGCAGGCTGATACCCCAATAGTTTTTGCATTCAGTTTGACAACCTTTTACAAGGGAACAATGATAGCTTCCCTCCAATGCTGATGGGCCTTTCCTAACTCCCAGAACAACTCGCAAATTTCCGTTAACCAGTTAATCACCACTATATTTTAACATCTCAGCAGTTTGATCTACTCCTGAAGCTTTACCATTTTGAAGAAATTTTAGAGCTTCACAAAACCTGCTCTTGAGATTTCTCCTGCTCTTCTCTCATTGTAGCATCATCTGTTTCTGTCTCAAAATTACCTTTGCTGTTTCATGTTTGAATAACTTGCAGAAGTATTCACCTGATCTTCTACATAACTCATCAGTCTCCCATGTCATTTCTCTGATCTTATTCTACACACAGTTTAGAACTTTATTTCCCCTATTTTTCTTATGTACAAAATTATACTTTCAGAATGTTTACCTCTATCCCCCCCCCCCCAAAAAAAAAAAATTCATGCCCTTCCACCTTATCCTTCCTATTTTTGCCTTACTCTGTCGAACTAGCTTTGCTGCCTTTCACTTCTTTCAGCGATATTCATCTTCAGAAACTTGACCAAAATGTGCTTCTTTCTTTTCACTGCTTCTTTAATCTCACTATTCCACCAAGCATCACTTTTAATGTTACCCACTGTTGCAGAACCCCACACTTCTTCAGCAACAATGGCAATGCGGTTCTTAAAACTTGTCCACTTCTTTTCCACATCCCTCTTACATGACTTCAACTCATTCAGTTGTTCACCGAGTAAATTAGAGTAATGCTGATGTTCTTCAGGGTGCCATTTGACCTTCATTATTTTCAAATTACAGGCATCTTCCTATTCCTCTAGCCAACGTACAGTTTCACTCGTGACATTAACAGGTAATGATCTGACCCAACATCTTTACCTCACATCACACAAGTGTCGACAACTAAGTGTTTCAGATGCTGATCATAAACAGCAAAATCTATTACACACTTATGCCCCAGAGTATGATTCTCCCAAGTGTGTATGGATATATTTGTAATTAAAAAAATATATTAGATACACACAGTCCATTCCCAATGCAGAATTTATTTAATCCTTCACTATTATCATTTACACTGGGCTTATTAAACTTACCCAGAACCAGGAGTAGAAAAACTAAGAAAATTTCTACATGCCTGATAGGGCAAGTTGTTGAAAAAAATAGATACCCAAGCCAAAAATGTACATGTCCAACATTTTGCTGATGAAATTTTATATTGCTGATAGCTCCGAAGCCCAGGAAATTAAATATATTAAACAACATTATATAACATAGCCTATAATTCAATATCAAAACTAGATCAGTTATTTTTAATGAAGTAAATATATCAAAAGGAAATCAATTACTTTTAATATTTCCAATTATTGCAGTCAAAACTGAAGTTTAAACTAATCTACAAGATTTTTTCACATTCTTCATCGTGATACAATTGAAGGAAGTGTCCACTAACATGCCTTGTGCCTTTGGCAGCTGATTGCCAATGTTCAAGTTTCAGATATCCATAAGTATTAGCAACAGTCAAAAATCCACGTGCCTGCATACTGAATGATGCACATGTTCAGCAACTTTTAAAAAAAATGCATTCACTGTAACTCATGGGCATGCACTAGTATCTCGAATGTCCTCCCACTATTATTCGTTAGGAGAGTCAAACGGAAATGCTTTGGCACTGTGCCAGAGGCTCAAGCCTGCTAACTGGTTCTGTTTTTGACGTCATCGTTGCTCTCCATCAGCTGCAACCTTGGTTTTCTTATCACAGCTACCTGTCACACTAAGAGGTTAAGGGCCATCCACAGCCTGTCACGGAATAATTATTATTTTTTGTTTTTTTAAATCCTCCTCCCTAATGTGGTTCTCAATGTTGAACAGAAAACTTTCGCATTGCAATGACATGCTGGTTACTCGCTTTAAGCTACGGGCCAGCCTAATCGGGTCAATGCTTAATGAAAATTTTCTTATGTAGTAAAAAAGTAAAAAACAATACATGCCAGAGTCGAATTTTTACATGCTTCGGGCATGTTGGTCAGTAGATTTTTCGAGCCTTGCCCAGAACATTGTCAGAATTTTGATTCTGAAAACCTTCTCTAGCATTGAAATACCCTGCTATAATAACTTTCTCTTTAGTATCAAACTGGCTCAAAACAGCTTTTAGCTCATTCCAGAAATCAACCTTCCTATCAGAAGGTTCAGAATCTTAAGAAGCATACTCTACAACAATTACTGCTCTATGAAGTTTACTTTCAAACAAATCCAAAGAATTCTCTCACTTATTCAACTATAGTGAATCAAGTTGTTCATCTTTTCACTTAAAATCATACTTACACCAGCTTGTCCTCTTACATTATCCAACACTCCAGACCACACACTCACCATTCTGTTCACTTCTGATTGCTTTCTTTTTAGTTTCACTTGCACACACACAAGCACACACATCCAATCTATACTTATTAACTTCTTCAATCACCTCATTCAGCTTTCCATATATTCCCCTAGTATACCATACATCATTCGTGCAATCACTCAGTCGAGATCTCTTTCTCATATGCAGTTTAGAAATTCCAGGTTGATTCCATGGTGGACCATCCTTCTTAAGAGTGATATGCCCACCATATTCCTCATTTGAGTCCTTTAAATTCTTCCTTTTAATCCTGAAAATCATAAAATTACATCATTGTGGGTAATCAGCCCACAGCTGACAGTTCCAGTTGGTTATTCCATCTAAGGGTTCTGGAACAAAACCTGGTGAGTTGGAGTCTTTTGGTCAATGTCACACAGAATTAGCTGGTACAACAACAATATTTTTACTGAAGCTTAATTTTGTGCCAGCTTCGGAGATTCATAGAGGCCCTTGTTGCTGTTATGTGTGCCATTGTTGCCTAGCAGTGCACCCTGTTAAGGCAAACCTATCTTTCACTATGATTGCCCACTGTTTTGTGTTGATGTAAATTCTGCAGAAAAGGTATACAGATTGAAAGTTACTTCTTAAGACAGATATACTTTGTGTCTTTGTTTCAATTTATGCTGTGTATTGATAGTATTCATGATTTGTACTCTCTTACATCCCCTGCCCTATTGCCTAATGCATTGTAATACACATCGTACATTATACAACTGCACAGATTTTGGAGTAGTGTAAATTGTGGCTAAACTATTGATGCTAGGCCAAAAGAGTGGCAGTTTTAAAATCCTTGCACCAGAAACACCAGAATTAATAAACATCAAAATATTCAGATAAACACGTAATTGTTCAGATTTTGTTACACAGTGCAATCTTAGCCTATATAACTTGCTGAATTGTATGAAAACTTGGTTACCAGAATAATCTTTCTCTCTCTATTTTTTTTTTGGGGGGGGGGACAGTATCTTGGTTTAGATTTCATGCACTGAAGTTAATGTTATTTAAATATTAGTATTGCAAAAAATATTGTTCTTTTTTTTTCAGGAAGTCTTTCCAGATCCTGATTTTTGTAGTCAGTATTGGTGCCACAGTATTAGCATGTGTTCAGCCTGCTGTAAATGCATTTGCCCTGATGTGGTTTGGGCTACCTGCTACCATTCTGCTCATTGTAGAGTTGCAAAGGTAGGTAATTTAACGCAAGAAACATCTTAGGCACAGCTGGCACACCTTTTAATGACAACATTATCTTGGTTGCTGAAAATAAATCAAAGTGTCTCTTTTAACCAGAAATATTTAATGTGATCTGCACTGAAAGGACAAATTATTACATACACCCCGGTGAAAATGCGCAAAGCAGCAGGACAGCAGCAAATCGCGGTGTGCAGGAAAACGGTTGGAGCTATAAATAGAGTGGATCGGTATGCACAGGAATACATTCCATCAAGCGCCAGCGACGAGGACAAGACTTAAGTGAGTTTGATCGAGGTCAAGTCGTGGGAGCCAAGAAGGCCAGATGTTCAATCAGTGCAATGGCAAAACTGTTAGGCATTTCACAATAAACAGTAGCAAGTGTGTACCAGTAGTGCGTGAAATCCAGCAAAACTGCTAACAGTCAGATGAAATGTGGCCGTAAAAGTGCATTCGATGATTGAGGGCACCGACGATTGGCCCACATCGTACAGACAAATTTAGAGGCTTGTTTGCAGCAAATCACATCGCAATTTAATAAAGGAGCATCCACAAGCCTATGCTCAAAGACAATCTGTGGACACGTGGCACAACTCGGCTGGGGCAGTCGATGACCACATCATGCATTGCATGATTCGACCGCAGTTTGTGAAACTGGAGCATGGATGATTGGAAACGCATCATATGGTCTGATGAATCTCGTTATACACTGTATTGTGCCGATGGCAGGCAATGTGTGTGGCGTAAACCACACAAAGCTATAGACCCTGCATGCCAAGTTGGGGTACTACAGGCCGGTGGAGATGGTGTAACTGTTTGGGCAGCTTTCACGTGGTCTGGCCTGGGTCCCTTGGTACCTCTTGAGTCTTCCTTCACTGGTTGCAGCTCCTGGCTGACCATCTCCACTCTTTCATTATGTGCCTCTTTCCGAACCAAGTTTCGACCTTTCAACCGGACATCGCTCCACCCCATCGTTTCCTGCTAGCAACTGAGTGGCTCCAGGAGCATAGCAGTGAGCTTACCACACTCGCATGGCCCTCTCGCTCACCGGACATCAACCCCATCAAGAATTTATGGGACATATTGGAACGAGCTGTTCGTGATCAACCACCCCCACCTACATCTCTGCCTGCTGTATGCCAAGCACTCTTAGATTGTTGTTCAGCGATACCTGAGTCTGTGTTTTGGAAGCTCATTGCTTGCATACCACGATTTTTGGATGCTGTCCTGGGTGCAAAAGGTGGTTCCACATGCTATTAGGTGGGTGAACATAGTAATTTGCCCTTTCAGTGCAGTAATTTGCCCTTTCAGTGCATGATTGCTTCTAAATGGGGAAATAAATGCCTTTTTGCACTAGAAAATGTTTAAATCAGTTGACCCTCTACTGTAGAATAATTTGTATGCATATAGTGTACAAGGGGAATCAATGTGCTTGCATGTATATATTTTTATTTTTCTGAGAATTGTGCTTTTTATAACTATGTGCATTATTGACTGACATGCATTAGTGTCACAATACTATGTGAATATCTCATATTGCATAAGTCAACAATGCTATTAATGTTGCTAGAAAAATCCATTTGTGATACTTCAAATTTTACTCAAAAACATTTACCGTATTTATTTTTTTTATGTTGCCACTCTGTTAAACTCAATTTTACTGACCTTTCCTGTTATCTGCTCGCCACTTCTTGACTTCCGAATAACAACGCTTCCAAGTAGTTCCTGATTTCGAAAGTAGCACACAGAGCCCTCGGCAGCAGATGCTCAGTGATTACGTTCTTTTGACAGTTTGTCTGTGCTTTGGAATATTATTATGTGTGGTCATTCGGAAGGAATGTTCTTTTAACCGTTTTCGCTAAATTTAAAAATAAAACTCGTTTGGGCACTTATTGGAGCATGTTGGATTCGTACCTATGTGAATTTATGTGGCGAAAAAAACTGAAAACTAATGACGATCCATTTTTAGAAATTATGAAAGATATTGTAGTGTGTTGGCCCCCAGAGTGATATTGGTACCTAATTTGTAGCTATTTGTTTTCTTATGCTGTATATTTTTTTCTTTTATATATTTTTTAAACAGCTTAAATTTTATTAAAAAGTGAATAAGTTGGTTTTTGCTGTTCATAGTATCATTTTATATACCGATTAAAAAAAAAAAAATTCCGTAACATTTATCGTGAACTACTACTTTCTCTCATATTGGGTGTGATCAGATTTCATGTAAACAAAGCGAAACGATACACTCAAAATCTGGAACTGCTTGAAAGCGTTCTTATTCAGAAGTCAAATAATGTCATTTTATGTAACAATGAAGAAAAGCAAACAGTGGCGGGCATATAACAGGAAAGGTCCAATTTTACAAATGTGCAGCTCTGAAATGCGGTGTTTAAATAGGTGCGCCCTGTAACCGTTTTCTGGGTAAAAACTTCAACCGTCGTTCTCAATATCAAAACGGGTCATTTTGTGAATCTTTCATAGCAGACATTAAGCTATAAAGAATTTGAAATGGTGACTTGTCATTAACTATTAGCATGGAAGCCTAGTGGTCGCACAAGTGAAGTCTTGAACCCTGCATATGTGAATAGGTATTTTGAAGAACGGCAAGGATTCAGTGTGGTCTTTCATTTTGCGTGTTAGTGGTCTATGATTTAGTGTTTGAATATCTTTATTTAAAATTAATAAATAATGCTTTAGTGCCTTTTTTATTCTATGCTCCCCCCCCCCGCCCTATCTCACACTAGGGACCGCGTAAAACATGGATTGGATTTCCTTTTGGCTTCATGTATAGTATCATCAGTGAGCCTGCTACGGGGAAAACCACAAAATTGTACATATTTCTACTATCGCAGAATTCCTCACACTTGAAATCGGGATGCTGCCTCCCTGTTTCTGAACATGTAAGCCATTGTATGTGTCGGCCACAGGCCAAACGGAATTCATGTCCTGCTATGCAGGGTTAATAACAAGTGCTTTGCTGTGAAACACTCAGGATCTTTCACACCCTCTCCCATAAATGGAAGGTCTTTTACCCATTAAGAGGAAGAGTTATACAAGTACAGCAATGAAGCAGTGATGACAAATGTTATTTATTGCATGTCTACTGCTCTTTTCCCTCCGATGTTATTTTATGTGAGTTGCGCAGGTGATTCGAAATGTATTAAAAATAAACAGTTTTCCGAACACCTCCCTTCATTGCATTATTTTCCTTTGACGAAAGTTACTCAATGTACTCTGGTACTGTATTGGCCGAGGGTGTGGTGTGGGTCAAGAACAGTTATCAAAATAAATTCCTTTGTGGTATGTTTACCTGCAGCTTTAAACAGGGTGAGGTATTATTCTTGATAACAAACCATTGAGATAAATGGAACCTCAGTGTTATACTTGGTGCTGTATTATTTTAGGAAAATATGGTACTTGATAGGAAATGTGGTGTCCACAAGCAAAGATACAAAATTTTTCTTACCAGTGGGAGCTGCTTCTGAGAATGCAGTTTTTTACCATGTTAATATTTTTACTTTTTCTTCCCTTGTATGGTAACTTTTGCATTCACATGGCAACTGAAGAGTAAATTTACAGTAGTATTTTGGTATAACTTCTATATATTAATACTTGTAAGTCATGAGTAAAAGTATTCCGTCATTCGTTGTTCTGTCAGACAAACTCAGTCTCCGTCAAACTTAGAGTTGCCAAGTGCTCTGGTTTGCTCCGAAAGTGATACCCAGCTCCAACCTCCCCGGAAGATTTGTGAAAACTCCTGACAAAATGACAAATCTTGGTGTAGATATAACATTTTGTTTACTGTATTTGATTTCATAATTGTTACGTATTATAAAAATTTTTTTAGGGTTGGCACGACTATTTTAAAATCTGGCAAAATAAAAAAAGGAGACTACAGAAATCGCTATTTATACAGTTTGGCATTCTTCCTAATGTTTTTATTTAAGTTTCGTGACTCGGCTGGCTTTGCAACTGATGGAATCGCATCGCAATGGCTGTAGTAGATTACCTCAAAATTAGTACTGAATGTGGGATCCCCACCCAGTGCAGCATGATGTTTTTGAGTTTTACATACTGGGAAATAAAAATAGGGATTATTTTTTTCCCGAATTTTCAGTTAATTGTACAGAACTTTTTACAGATGCCATCATTTATTAAAACAAAGTGACCCTGAAATTTTCACACACGTCTTAATAATGTAAAATCTTTGTTAGAAATGCATTTTTTTTTATTAATTCCTTTTTCTCTAAGTGTTCTAATTTGTGTGTGTGTGTGTGTGCGCGCATGCACACAATTTAAAAAGTTTTCACTGGATTCAAATGAAATTTTCCTGGTAACTTAATTTGACCACGTTAGGGCATCTATTAAAAAAATCTGCATTTTTAAATGAAAATTTGGAAAATTAATTATAAACAGAAAACGAGCGAAAACACAGTCACGTATAGTAAAAGGTTCGTTTAGTGGTAGCTTTCAGTCATCCTACGACCTTGATCACCTGCGATCGACTGGATGGGCTGGTTGCCACCAGAACTACGATTTGAATTTGGGGGTGTTGGAGATGTTGCCAGATTTTAGAAGAGAGATCCAACTAAATGGGATTTGGTGAGGGGTCTGAATTGCAGTTTTTGGTGAACAAAATTTCAATGCTTTCTTGGAAACACAGAGATGCTTTGTTGATGAATGGGGCATCTTTTTTAGTTTCTTTCCAAATGCGAACTGTGGAGGTGTCTTTTTAAGGGTTAGTGCAGATAATGCTGTCTTTGGAAGACCATTGGAAACATCTTTTTTTGTGTTCACCAAGTCTTGTATTGATGCTTCGGTATGTGCTTCCAATATACACTGAGGGACCAGAGGAAGTTGAAATGGGAATAGCATAAACTCCAGGGGTGAGACAGGATCCCTGTCTTTTAAGCAGGAACATTATTGCAGAAGGGGTAACCTTCTCAACAAAGCATCTCTGTGTTTCCAAGAAAGCATTGAAATTTTGTTCACCAAAAACTGCAATTCAGAGACCCCTTGCCAAATCCCATTTATTTCGATCTCTCTTCTAAAATCTGGTGACATTTCCAACACCCCAACTTCAAATTGCAGTTCTGGCAACCAGCCCATCCAGTCGATCACAGATGATTAAGGTCGTAGGACGATCGAAAGCTACCGCTAAACGAACCTTTTACCATATGTGACTGTGTGTTTTCGCTAGTTTTCTATGTGTATGTGTTATTGTCGCTTGAAGCTTGAGGTTTAAACTAGGAAAATTAATTTTTTGCATTTTTATCCTCAGTGAAGCAAAGAGGCAATACAGCAGCAGGTGGCAAAGGGGAGGGGAAGTGATAATGTTGCATGTCTGTAGGTCTCTGTCATTTGCACTTTCCCGTGAAGTTAACGTTTTTTCTGTAAATGTCTTAATAAAAAGAAAAGAGCGTAATTTAAAAAAATTCATTGCATTCAAGTGAAATTTGCAGGGTAATCTTATAAGACAGAGTTATGGCATCTGTCAAAATGTCAGCTCTAGTAAATGAAAATTTGGAAAATTATTTTTCTTGCATTTTTATCTTTAGTTAGGGAAAGAGGCAGTAACTCAGCAGGTGGCCCACAGGACTGTGAATGAAATGGGAGACGTGACGGACAAATTGTGCATGCCTGTTGTCTTGCTTGCTGCTGCTGTTCCATGAGAACAAAAAGTTGAAGTTATTCGTTTGTGTTGGTTCATTTTCCGTATTTTGGTTACTCCTTTTTTCTGTTCCTTAAAAAAATTAGTGTGCTGAAAAATTATTCATGTATGTCACTATACACCCCCTCCCCTCCCCCCACTTCCCCTTTGAAATTGTATTTATGATGTGCACCTGTAAAAGTTTCTGCCTTGGAGATTTAGTTTACTTTTACCCATGTTGTAAGTGAATCGGAGATGTAGGGAAGTTCTTCCTCAATGCTTTGTGAAATTGTGTCTCTGATTGCCACTTCATGACGTGTTGCCCCCATTACTAACTTATTTTGCTCATACCTTCTTTTGGTTGCTGCCTTGTGAATGATGCAGGAACAAGTAACGGAAGGGTTGTGTTATTTAGATAGCCAGATGTAATTTATTATTAGGTTTGATATATAATTTCTCATTTTTATTGAAACGAAAGAAGAAAAAGATGCTGCTTGGTGATAAGCTTTATGCCTACTGTGGCCTAGAATTCTTAATCCAAACATTGTAGCAGAAATCTGCTTAAATTTTGTGACAAATTGCATTTCTTTAAAATCTGTGTTCTAAAAGAATTTGATGGTAAGCTTTGATCTAACATACTTTACTGTTGAAACTGATATATAAAATTACTTTTCCACATATAATTTACAATATCTGCTTGATGCTCAATTGATGTGACATGATAAATGCAAGTGGAGATATATTTCAGTTTAAAGTTCAATAGGCTATTATTCTGAATTTTAACCAGCTAACAATTAGACATTAGAATTCCACCGAAAAACTTTACAACATGTGTAAATACTAAATACTTGTGTGTATGTGAAAGAGAATAAGACAATCTAGGAAAGGAGAGAACTATCTCATAAACCCTAGTTGGTGTCCAAAGCTGGTATTCTAACTGCTCATCCATTGGGTGACATTAACTGCCCACTTGCCACCACGGTGGCGCAGTGATCTAAGCCCTTGCTTAGGACCATTCGTCTGAGATGGGTCTGGGTGCGAATCCCAGTGAGGCATTGATGTTATGTTTGTCTTACGGCGCTGGCTTCCTTGAAACCAGTGGCTCTAAATTAGGGGTGGGCAACTGCTTATAGCCCACTGAGTTGCTCACGGTGGTCACTAAACCTCCAATCTATCCCAATGACACAAGTTGCTTCCAGCAAGATAATTCCCCTTGCCATGTTGTGCATGTGTGTGAATGGTTTGAGGAACATTCCATCAACTTTAGCTTACTATCCTGTCCACCATACTCACTGGACATCAATCCCATGGAACATTTGTGGGACTATCTTGACCAACAGGTTTGACATATGGATCCACCACCAATGGCTTTTGATGATCTGTGATAAGCTCTGGTGTTAGCATGCTATAGCATCCCTACAGAAATGTTCAGAGGCTTCATTAAATCAATGCCAGCCATATATCTGCAGTATCGGTGCCACGAGGAGGTCATACCTCGTACTAACAGATAATCATAATTTTTTGACTGGACTGTGTATATACACTTTTATTTTCTAGTGAAGCTCCATGGCCCATGTAAGAAAATGTGTGGTTTGCCCACTCCGTGGCTCGTATGCTGATGCAGCAGTGATTACCAGTGGGTTTTTTTCTAAACATCTGCTAAGCAAACAGCACTTGTAACTTTGTGTGTGCTATCACTCTCACAGTGAATAGCTGTGGATTCCCCACTGTTTTTTAACTATACCTTTATCCCTGCTAGGTTATTGAGAACATATAAAAGATCCATCACTACTGCATTTTCTCAGCAACTTGTGTTTTCCACTTTTTGTATAAAACTGCATTGAACAAAAGTCTTAACACAGCAAAATCTATCAGAAATGCTGGAATTCAGCATTATGTCACTCAGTTTAATGTTAATGAGAAAGGAACTGAGATTATATCAGAGATTGAACACATTTAACACTTTTTCATTGTTGTAACTCACAGTGTTACCTTAATTGTCCACAAAAGTATCCAATTAAAAATAATATAAGTATTCCTATTTAACCATGAGAGCTTGCAGAAATTTAGACCCTCCAGTGTCGGCTGCCAGGCGCATGAATTTTGTAACAACATGCACGGTCGTATCAGAATAATATGACCACCCACAGAATCTCAGCATACCCTTCCAGGCGCATCACGGAGTGCACCAAACAAGGTCGACCACATGAAGATATAAGTGAGTGGTCAGGACAGATGTGCCATAGTGCATAATGTGAGCACAATGGGCAGAGGTAGTGATTTGATGGACATTCAAAAAGGGATGTTCATCAGCTACTGCGCCAGGGTGGAAGCATCTCAGAAACAGCAGACTTTGTGGGCTGTTCACGAGATGCTGTAGTAAGGGTTGTACCAAGAATTGACTGCTGGCACTTCGAGTACCTCCCAATGTCATAACTGTGGAGTCCCTAAGGCCATCGACCCCAGAGGAGAATGTCTCCTCCATCGACTGGTAAAGGGAAATTGACGCGCAACAGGGCAGCAATTGACCATGCAAATGAACACTGGGGCACCCAGGTACATGTCCCCAATAACAGTAGAGTGAACCCTGTTATGCATGGGTCCCTGAAGTCGACACTGAGTCAAGGTGCTCATGTTAACCCAGCATGGGACTACCATTATTGGACAGTGAAAAAAGGTTGCCTTTTCTGATGAATCGAGGTTTCTACTCCACAGAAGTGACTGGCAGTGGTGGCAGTATGCATGTCTGGAGGATGTTTTCCTGGTGTGATCTGGGAACGCTGGTGTCACTGGATGGGTCCCTGAACACCAGTGGCTCCCTGTCCATCCTCACTACTGACCACATGCATCCCTTCATGTTGGACGTTTACCCTGGTGGTTATGGTGTCTACCAAGAGGACAATGCGTTGTTCCACGTTGCTAGGGAATTGGGTGTGACTGTGGTTCCAGGAAAATGACAGTGATGTCTCTGTTCTCCCTTGGCCAATGAAATCGCCTGACCTCAATCCCATAGAGCACTTTTGGGACTATTTGGATCACAGGTTCGATATGCCGACCCACAACCACATCATCTCCAGGACCTACATGCTATACTGCAGTCCGAATGGGCATGTGTGCCTCGGGCAACTTTTCAGGACTTCATTACGTCCATGCCATGCCATCTCGCTGCAGTCATCCGGGCCAAGGGTGGTTATTCCCATTTTTAGGTAGGTGGTCATATTATTCTGATATGATTGTGTATTTATTCCATTTGTATGCCATGGTGTTCTTCACCTTCCGTCTTGCCACTTCTTCCTTTGGGGAATGGCAGGCTAAATTTGTCTCTCTGTTTTATGGGTACTTTCTCTGTCATTGTCTACTGTTAACTCACAATGTTGCTGACTGACAATGTTGCTCTCTGTCATCCCTTGTACAGCTAGCTGGGAAGTGATTCCCATTCATGATGGAGTTGAACATTTCTCTCATACATGTTCATCAGTACCTTAAGAGCCAAATATAAATAACAGGAATTTGTAGCAGTGATCCCACATTTCTGTCATATCACAACCTACAGCACTTCTGGAAACTTATGTTTTAGAAAATGGGTTACATCTGTCATAAAAAAAAATAGCATTAATGGTTTTTACATAAGCAATAAATATACTTGGAATGAAAAACATGATTGATTTTTGTTTCTTATTTCAGCATGTCTCTGCTTCATTCATCCATTTATTTATACTTTTTTTTATTTATATTCCTCCATAAGAAGTGATTATTTAATATATGTCTCACTTTATTTTGTTTCAGATATTTTTTGATAGCGCAAATGTTTTTTTCATCTAAAAATATAATGTGCAGTTCATGCCATGAAAACTCTTTTTGTACTTGTGGGAATTCACAATCAGTATCACTCTGTAAAAATGACTGTTAACCACAAATGATTAAGATAGTAAAGGAAAGAACATCTGTGATTTTTAATGCCTTCACCCATTTCACATTTGTACATCAGCTCATTAAATTACTAAAAATAACTTTAAAGTTGTGAAATTATGGCAGAATTACTATAAAAAATATACAGATAATTCAGATAGTGACCAAAACATATTAGGATATTATTTGTCAAAGCTTTTGCATTTTATGGCTAAGAGGTTATTAAATTTTGGGGTGCAGCACTTAAGATGAATTTGTTTCCTAAATAGTGATTTTTGCCTGGTGCAATTCTTAGCCGCAAAATTACCATATACATATATATAATGTGGTGATACTGTTTGATTTTCAATTTCTTTCAAACATGGAGTTACAAAAGTAATGGTTTGTGTCTGAACTTAAAAACATTTTCATTATTAGTGGCATAATCACTTTTATTTTCTGATCAACCAATCAAAGTACTGTAGTTTGTTTTAGAAAGTGGAATAAGGATTTGTAGCAGCAAAATACCAACTGTTATGATTTAACTTGAGGTGCTATGTTTCATTCAATTTTTTAAACTGGTGTTTAGAACTATGTAGTGTGGAACAGTGAAGCCAAGTGTATTATCTCAAGTGTTATGCATAAAAAAAAAAAGAAAAAGTATAGAATAGGTAGTTATTAGTTTATCTCAAATGTTTCTCACAGAATGGCTACTCTCTTGTGCTGTCTTATCCGGTGTTTTATTTAGAGGTTTAAAAGGAAATGGTCACTAACAATATTTGTGTAGAGATCCTAGCCACATTGTCCATTCCCACTAACATCCATATTATTCTAGTGAAGCAAGTTTCTACATTGTTGACAAAATTTTCAGGGGCACATAACTGTGATGCTTATCTTGTTTGCATGAGACTAATAATAATAAAGTTTGATTGAGGCTAATATGAAACCTTCAGAGTTTGCATGTGTTGAGTGCAGCAGCAAAAGAAGGAATAAGTTAATTACTGTAATAGTTAAAAAGTCATGAATTTACAGTGCATAAAAGTCAGGTTTATGCTTTTGAATGATTTCAGTTGGACTCCAAGAGCTGGTTGTGTGAATTATTACCCAACATCTTTATTAATTACATATGAAAATTAGCTTAACATTCTTGAAGGCAGGTTATAAAATTTTATGTAACATCTTGTCAGTCACAGACAACTCTATTTAAAAATGTAACATCTTGTCAGTCAACTGTTTGCATTTGGAAGGTATTCTAAAGTAGAAACTGTGGTAAAAACTGGCTGCAGCTAGTTGAGAATGGAAAAATATATATACATAAGTGCATACAATCTTGCTTGGTTTTATTACTTTGAAATTGTTTGCACTGATTTAGAGAAACTCTTCTGTTTCTCTGTTAGACATTTAGGTTCTTATTGCAGGGATCGCATTCCTCCTAAAATTCCTAATATTTTGTGACCCTCCTTAAATTCCTAAAATTATACCTAAAATTTGCTATTCTTCCTAAAATTTTCGTAAGCTTATTTATTAAAAATACAACCGTTATTAACGCCAATAAATTTACCATTACGGTAAGGTAAAAAGACCTGTTATTGTAGAAACACAGCCTATGTGCTGTGCTGCTGAAGGGAGGGAAAATGACGCCATCGAGATGCACTTGCTTCGGGGCGGGCGCTCCACTCTTGTGCCTTCGGACAGTTTTCGAGAGTAACAAGAGATCTAAGGGAAAAGGGGAGGGGTCATTTTCACCCCTGGTTTGCGCTTTGCAGACGAACTCCGTGGCGTGCAGAAGATCGTACTTTATTTTTGTACATGCCTTGTGGAACCTCCTCTTTCTGCTGATGTTTTGTTATTGTAAACCGCAGGTGGGTGGAAGCAAAGAGGAAACATGTGGTCTCCTTCCGTAACCTCCGGTAATGACGATGGGATGGTAGCTGAGTGTTATCGTGGCAGGCAGTAGAGCACGTGATCATTGACTTTCGATCGTGCGTCGGCGACAGCGACCTTCGATGCGCAATATATCTCGGCTCCGACTCACTTTGACTGAACTTGCGTGAGATGCGTATGATAGTTTCTGGTTTTGCGTCTTTTATGGTGTTCTCTGTGCTGTGTGCAGGTTCAGTTCTCTAGTGGTGACCTGCTTTTTTTTTTCTATCTTCTGACATCCTCGCAGCTAAACTTCGGGAAGTTGTCGGGTTTTGCAATATTGGAACGTGTTTTTGTACTTCCCCTTCATTTTCTGGTTAGTAATACAAGTGTTTAAGATGCCTAAATCCAAAACGAAATTTCAAGATGCGTGGCTCGCCAAAGAATTGGACGGAGTGAAGTTGAAAGAATGGTGTTCTGCAACTGAAACAATATTTTCTGCTAAGTGTATATTGTGTTCAGAAATTTTCAATATTTCTAATAGTGGCTTTTCACAAGTAAAAGCGCATCATAAAGGAAAAAAACATTTGCAGAAATTTCAAAGTAAATTTCAAAATAAGTCCATCCTGAAAGCCTTTGGAGGTTGGGATCTTCAGCCCAAAACAAATATTAGTGAAGTACTGAGTCATGATTTACAGTTGGCTAAAGCCGAAGCATTATGGGCCATGAAAGTTGCTAAGGACAATATGTCTTTTGTTTCATGCACTGAAACAGTTGAACTTTTCAAAGAAATGTTTCCTGATTCTGCTATTGCAGCCAAAATGCAACTTAAAGAAAAAAAGTTGCTTATGTGATATCACATGGATTGTCAAAATATTTTGAAGAGGATTTGAAGAAAGACATTGCATCTAGCAGCCCAGGAAAGGTTACTATAGCATTTGATGAAACTACAAATACACAAGTGAAACGGCAGTTGGATGTGTATCTCAGGTACTGATCTTCAAAAATAAATTCAGTTTCTTGCCGATACCTAACAAGCGTTTTTCTGGGTCATGCAACAGCAGATATTTTGCTAAAAGAAATTCTTGATGTGTTATCATCCTTCAATATTTCGTTGAACAGAATTATTTGTGTATCCATGGACAGCCCAAATGTAAATAAGTGCTTTTTACGCAAATTCAATGAAGTTGTAAAACAAGAAACAGGCCAGAAATCTTTGGAACTAGGTTTTTGCAACCTGCATGTTGTTAGTAATGCATTTAAATTTTTTTGACAAGCTTAAATACAGATTTTGACGAATTTGCTACTGATATGCATTACTTTTTAAAGAGTAGTGCTGCAAGACGAGAGGATTATAAATCTGTCGAGGATATAACATTGGTCACAGCCAAATTTCTTTTGCGTCATGTCAGCAACAGATGGTTAACCGTTGGTTCTGTAGCCCAGAGGCTCTTGGATCAATGGCTAAATATTACAGAATATTTTTTAAACTTCTTGCCATCTCAAAAAATATTTGAAAAACAACTACGCAATTCGGCAAGGTATAAAAGAATTCACTGTTTCCTGAAAAATGAGCTAACTCCTTGCTATTTAGCATTAATTTCATTTTCACACCAAAATTTTGAAAAGTTTTCATTATGTTATCAGAGTGAAGAACCAAAAATACACCAGTTATATTCTGATTTAAATACTTTAATGAGGAATGTTATGGCTCAGTTTATCCAAGATGATGTTATTGCAGGGAAATTTGGAGAAGACCTAAAGAATATAGATTTTGAAAACAAAAATTCATGGAAAAAACTAGGGGAGTTAGAAGTTGGTATGAAGACAAAAAATCTCCTCAGGAATGTTCAGGAGACCAGGCAGAAATTATTTCTCTTAGATGTAAGATCATCACTAATTGCAACCACAAAATATTTAAAGTCAAATTTGCTATTCTGCAATCAAAAGCTAAGAGACATAGAAGTTTTAAAGGTAAAAGAACCAAAGAAAGAGTCAACTCAACTTTCAGTCACTGAAGGACTTTCAGAAATAACCAGAATTTCAAGTGTTTTGCATCTTTCTGAGGAACAAATTGATAGAGTAAGAGAAGAGTGGAAACTTTTAAATTGCGATAAGCCAACTCTAGATGAACTAGTGAAATTTTCAGAGGAAGGGCATATTCCAGTGCGGATTGATCATTACTGGCGTAGTTTATTTAGTATTAAAGATTCTAGCGGAAAAGAAAAATACTCAAATCTTGCTAAACTCATCAAGTCAATTTTAGTTTTACCTCATGGTAATGCTGATGCAGAAAGGGGATTTTTGGTTAACACTGCTCTGTTAAGGAAGGACAAGGCTAACTTAAAAGACTCAACTATAACATCATTAAGAATAGTTAAAGGGACCATTAAACACTATGGATGTGTAAGTAAAGTTCCCATAACAAGAAATTTGTTAAATAGTGTTCGTGATTCACATAAATTTTATAAAGAGTATGTTGATAAGCTGAAGAAAGAAGAATCAAAAACGGTAAAAGAAAGGAAGCAGAAAGAGAGGGAAAATAAGGAAAAGCAGCTAGAGAAAAAAAGAAAAGCTGAGTTTGATGACAAAATAAAAGAAAATGATGCAGAAATAAATAGACTTAAAAAAGATAAAGAAGCCTCCCTAGCAGTAATTCAAGAGGGAACAGAAAGAATGAGAAAAGCTGTAGAAAAACAAAATACTGTTGAAATAGCAGTTGCCTCTAACTTGATCATACAAGGTTCAGCTGAAATAAAGAAAACTGAAAGTAAATTAGTTGTGGTGGAAGCAGAAAAAGATAGGCGTATCAGGAAAAGGTTAAAACAATAATATGAAAAAAGTAATTCAGTGAACAATTGTACATAGTTCTTGGTTTTCAATTACCTTTTTAGGATATTATAATTTAATGTGAAACCTGAAAACTTGACTGTGAAAATCGTGAATTGCTTCTGGTTCAACAGCATATTAATGTTCAAAGTGAAACTTGAATGTGGTAAATATACTTGAATATGATAATAACACGTGAAAAGATAAGAACTGAACATTAGAAGTAAATCATACTTAAACTTTAGACGTTATGCAAAAAATTTGGGTGTAAACTTCGACCATATATACTAATGGACTGCGCATTGGCAATAGCTGCATCAAAGCCGCCATGGCTCAAACATTGGGCACGTCATCATCAGACTCCAAATTTCGTGTAAAAATGCTGTTATGATTACTAATTTTTGCTGCAGAACTTCAGTGTTTTTGGTGTATTATGTGAATGCGCCTCATATATAATGAAAACTCTTCAGGTAAGTTTACTTATGAGCTATATACATGCATGATCGGGCTGTTTACATTTTGTGATTTATAATGTGATGAACATTTGCGAAGAATTTGGAACATGCATTCCATTTTTTTTTTCTTAAGTTACTATATTTTTATATCAATAGCTGCAAGTTTCTGGTTAAGTAATTGAACTTTATTGACTTAGGTATTTAATTCGTTTCTTACCCATGATAAATCATAGAACTTTCTTTACTATATCGCTCAGAGCAACCATAAGCACAGCAGGTGTAACCCATCTTTTTGACTGATGTCATGTGATTTTATGTTGGAGCCAGAAATTTTGATGTCATGCACAGTCTATCAGTATATATGGTTGAAGGGTGTGAAGCAAACTCTTTACAATGTATACAAAGTTGTTTTACTAGATGTATACAAATATACATCTAGTTTTTATTGAAATACACTCCTAAAATTTTTCTAAAACATCCTAAAATTCCTACCTAAAATTTTTCTAAAAAGTCCTAAAATTCCTACCTAAAATTTTCCAGAAGTATGCTATGATCCCTGTTATTGCTCGATACCCTGCACCATAAGGAGTTAGTCTGCAGTGTGAGTAATTATCCATAGCACCAGCAAGCTTGGTTCCAGAACATTTTCTGTGGGTGGTTGAATGAAATTTCTGGGAGCACGAAGTACATATTTCCACTGTGGCTAATTTATTGTCATCCCTATTACATCTACTTTCTATGAGAGGTGGAGTGCACTTTGGCAACAGAGGCAAAAATTTGGACTTGCTAACTTACCCCTCACAACACTATCTTCAAAAAGAAGTGATACAAAACTCCTGTTTTAATCCCCCACCCCCTTCAAGTTGTGATTTTCTAGCCACCCCTCTTAGACAGCAGTGTAAAGAGTTCCTGGAAATGTGACTGTTAAATTGACTAGGAACTTCGCACTCTGTATCAGTAAGGAGTTTCAAGTGAATGAATGACTTAGCTGGAGCCACTTATGCATATTTTTGCATATTTTGCCCATGTAAATAGTTGTTGCAGATCTATTTCTGAGTTATTTTTGCAAATTTTCCTGCACTACATTTTTTGTTGTTTTCACCTAATGCTAATATCAACAATGATCTTGGTTAAAATTGTACATTAAATATAGGGATATTACAAATTAGTTGAGAAAAAAGAGATTTTAATGGCTTCTAAACAAAACATAATAAATACAAAAAGGGAATTTCTAATGATGCAGTAAAGTACAACTTTCAATCATGAATGTTCAGTGTGATTTCCTATCATTACTCAACAGATATTCCACCCTTAAGCAATTGTCCCAAATCTGCTGTGAAGCTTAACTGCATCCACTGTTGCAAGCATTCGTAATCCATTATCCTTCACATAACCCCATAGACAGAAATCAAGTAGTGGTAGAACTGGAGAGCATGGTAGCCATGTAGTTAAACTGATACAACCAATCCAGAGAGGTTCTTCCTCCTTAGAACGAAAATTTTGACTGTCTGACTTTGCTGTGGTAGTGCACGATTTTGCTGAAAAATGAAGATTCTGTTCATATCTTTCTGTAGTTGTGGTATCAGAAAAATCTGCAGCATATCCAGATACACTATTATGCCCGTGATATTGGGTATCATGAAAAATGAAAAGGCTGTATATCTTAGTAGGCTTTTTTTTTCATCTTTGGTCTATCCCATTTATGATGAACATACTTGGAAAAAATGGGCTATCCCATTTATGATGCATGTTGAGTGCTTTGTTCCTCATATTTTGCCATTCTTATGAGTGACTTGACTGCTCAAGTGAAATCTGACCTCACCACTAAATGCAATCTTATTGAGGAATTAATCTTCTTTTTCCATTCTGGTAGCCATGTCTGTACAAAACACATTGGTTTTGCTTTTCCTCATTCTCCCAATGCTTACAGCAATGGACGGCATGAATGAGAGTATTTTATGTAAAATCTTTCATACAGTAATAAGATCCTTGACTTCCATGTGCAGTGATTTTTCCAGTGCTTCTTCAATACATCAGTTTCCACTACCTAATCTGAGACACAGGGTCATCCCTGTACCTTTTCCTGTGTGCCACTAATCTCATGTCAGAAAACCACTTGTATGAAGAGGTTATTGGGTGTTTCATTGGGGTAGTGTCTTACTATACTGCATATAAAACCTCTGCACAGAGATGCTGGATTTTCACACATCTCATAAACCACTGATGACTGATGCATTGTAAGTCTCCCTGCCTACTAACTTCTAAGTCACATCCACCTCAGTCCATGCCTGGGCAAATTCAACACCATTTACACTGGCAAGAACACAATTTACCCTTTCAGTTAAATGTATCTTGAAGAACCTACACCAATAAGGACAAAACTCACCTCAGATTAGTTATGTGCATGCATCTTGAAGATAGTCACAAAAGAGAATGCTGGATGGATTTGGGATAAAATCTCGTACAGGTGGGATATCTATCAAGTGGCAAAAGGAAGCCACAATGAACATTTGTAATTGAAACTTGTAGTTATGTTTCCATCATTAGAAACACTTTTGTATTTATCATTTTCTGTTCAAAAGTTATTGAAATCTCTTTTTGCTCAACAAATTTGTAACAGATTGTGAACCAATAGCTAAGCATAGCTGTGTTGTCATGACTAAGATGAATACTGAAGAATTGAGTAATGCCATAGAGTTGAATATTGCTGTGGATGACCTAGTTTTCAAGTTTGTAATGAAAGGGAATTGTTGAATCAGCAGTGTGTAGCACTAATGCATGGCCTATGGCATTTGCTCCCCAAGCCCTAAATAAATAGCCCTTCCCAGTCCCCTCTCCTCCAAGACCCAGTTGTAGAAGAATTCCCTTTACAAACTCAGAAGTATAAATAAATTAAAGATTCATATGTTAAATCATATAAAATCAGCTTAAAAAAAAGAAAATTAATAGCCTGAAACATATTAAATATTACGTAGTCTGAGTCTGGTTCAGACCTGGGCTCATCTTCTGGCTTTCAGGCTGGGCTGGGCCCATCTCAGCACTGCTGTAAACATATCACTGCAGTAGAGAAGAGACCCTGTGGATGATGCATGATGTATTTTGCTGGGATTTTAACACATTACATTTTTCAACTGTTTTAATCTTCAATTTTAGAGCAAATTGTAGTCAAAACATCAGGAAATTTTCCAGGAGAAACACAAGCAGAAGTTGTTTTAGAAAGTAATAACATTGCAGACATTTTAAATTAGTAAATACTTTTTGGAATATCTGTCAGTGCTTAGAAACTTAAAGATAATAAATACCAGCCATTAGTACTCAAGGTAGCAAAGAAGCAGAAAAACACGGAGAAAGGAATGGAAAAAGTGTTTTGCAGATCCAAATTATTTTTTCTCTCCTTTTATGGTGTGTGCCAAAACATGACAATTACCATACTAATGTACAGGTAATAAGGTCATGACATTTTGCATATCAAATTTTGGGGAAACTTTGGGCATATTCATGTACAGTAGTAAAACCCAGTTAATTGGAATACATCAGGGCTTGGAACACTTTGGCCCAATTAAGTGGTTCCCCAATTATGCAAAGATTTATCCCAAAGAGCTAATTTGGGATGTCTATCAAGAGCTGTCCCAAATAAATGGCTGCCCTGATTAACCCATGGATATACTAACCAGAATCTGCTATATTTGAATGTTATAGAAGTGTTGTAGATTACTTATTTGCAGATTATTAATTTTGACACTAAATGAAAGAATTTGATTTATTGAAACCTAAGTATTGAATGTTTAACTTTTTTCTCTCCTTTGAACATCTTATTTCAAATTTGACCTTGTGGTTAACTCTCTGTGTAAAGGCTTCTGCACTAAAAATAAAAATTTTGCTACCAAGTAACATTTGTGCCCTAAGTTATTAAAACTCGGTATACCTCACAAAACACACCATATTATTTAACACATTACTATCAAGTCAAAACATAGATATCGCGAAGTAAAATATATAACCCGCGTACGTACCTTAATGCTTTAGGGACTTCATTCACATTATTTTGATGTGTGACCAATGCCGAAGGGGCATTCAAGCAATTGTAGCACTGATATTTTATCAAACTATCTATTGTAGCTAACTAATTTACTATTTTTCTATGTTATCAATTAAAATTATTTAACCCTAAATAAAAACATGAATATTTACATAAAACATAACCAGCATTTCAGTAGTTAAAATTTACATATGAATCACACACATGTACACATTTTAATGGAATGAAATTGTGTGCATGATTCATATGAAAATTTTAACTAATGAAATGTTAGTTATGTGCTCTGTGTTAATATTCGTGTTTTTATTTAAGGTTAAATACTATAATTATAATTTATAATATAAACAAATAGTAAATTATTTAGTTACAACAGCTAGTTTAATAAAATAGCAGTGTTACAAATGCTTGAATAATGCCCCTTCGGCATTGGTCACACCTCAAAATAACTTGAATGAAGTCGCTAAAGCATATAAGGTATGTGGGTTATACCGGGTGCACCATATAAAAGTGGCCCCGTGGCCAGTAGTTGTTTGGCGAGTTTCCAGTTAAAACTGCTTTGTTCCACTTCTAACCGGTTTTTGTGTGTACAGCTGCAAAAGAATTCTCTGGAGTTTTTAGTCACAGCCAGAGCAGTGTAGGTACGCGGTCATAAGTGTAAGTGAAGAGAGAACAAAGGCAAATGAAATGGTTTTAAGTACGGAACAGCGGATTTTTATTGTGGAATAGTATTTCAGAAATAACTTATACAAGATTATAAATGAGTTCTTTACAGAAAAATTTCCACATTGTGCAGCACCGGCGAAATCGATGGTACAGAAGTTAGTGCGGAAATTTCGTGAAACCGGTACAGTGTGCAACAGGAAAAGAAACAAACCCAAGACAATTCGTACTGAAGACAATATCAAGAATGTGTGCACAATGATGTTACAAAGCCCTTGGAAGTTGATTCACTGATTATAGTCTGCAACAGGGATATCTGCCACATCATGCTAACCCATACTTAAGGTGGATTTGCATTTTCGGCTGTACAAAGTTATGGCACTCCAAGAACTTAAAACTCCTGATTATGCAAAATGGATGCAATATTGTAAGTGGTTTCAGGAGACCATTGTCAGCGGTGAAATGGACCCAACACTTTATTACATGACAGATGAAGCATGGTTTCATCTGTCCGGGTATGTCGATGCGCAAAACAGCAGGATTTGGAGCAACACGAATCCCAGATGGACAATAGAGACTCCTCCATACAATCAAAAGATAGGCATTTGGTGTGCTGTGTCTGCGAAGAGGATAGTCGGCCCATTCTTTTTCACTGATACCATCAGCTGAGAGCGCTATGTTCAGCAACTGTTCAACCCATTTGTTTCCGCACCACTTACAGAAAAAGAGTGAACAATATGCTTTCTTTCAACAGGATGGTGCAATGGTGCATACTGCGTGGAACAGTCTACATACTGTTCATGAAGTGTTTGGGGAGGACAGAACTGTATCGAAGGGACTATGGCCACCCAGATCACCTGATCTCTCCACCTATGACTTTTATCTGTGGGGAGCATTGAAAGGGAAAGTGTATGCAACTAATCCGCACACCCTTGATGAATTAAAAGTGAACATTACGGATGCCATAGCTCAGATTACTGCCGATGAGTTGCGGCGCATTACAATCAACGGGTTCTATCATGTGCAGCTGTGTCTTGATGTCGGAGGACAGCACTTTCACCAATTGTTGTAAATGCAGGTAAATTACTCCTGTTTTCTGTCATTTCAACTATCCTTTACCATGTACAGTAACATTGCTTGACTGTTGTTGTTCATTATACTTGGGCCTCTTTTATATGGCACACCCTGTATATTTTAATTTGTGATATCTATGCTTTGGCTTGATAGTATTGTGTTCAACCAACAGACCAGTAGAAAAACTGTACCAGGAAAAAGTGGAAAGTGTGAGGGTCTGCTTTGAAATGATCCCAGCCATTAAAAAAAAAATGCAAAGATTTTTTTTTAACTACTCATATCAGGAAGTTCCAAGTGTGAAGTTGGATAGACAAAGTGGTATTATAAGCATATCATTTTTATGCACATTTGTGAGTGATTGTTCTGCTAAAAACTTGAACAGCTTCACTCACAATGACATAACAGAAAAAAATATGGAATTTTGTTTAGTCTAAAAATATAAAATATTTGTTTGCTCTGAAAAAGCTGGTTGGCTATGCCAAGAATGGTTGGTTGTGTTCTTTTTTATTTTACTCTAATGAAACTGTTCTTAGCACATTTGCATTTTAAACCGGTGATTTTACTCCTGAAAAGTAATTAGTAAAAAGCAAAATTACTTGGATGGCTTGGGGGAGGGAGAACAAAACTGAAACACAAGTTTCTGGTGAGTTACCTTTATTGCTCTTTATCCAAAAGCTAAGTGGCTTATTTGCCCAGAAGTTTGCTTTACTTGAGGGACTGTCTGATTATGAAGAAAATGAGATGGTCTAATGATTGTAGTAGTTAAATGTTCATTTTTCAGGTTATTTGTGTGTACATCATGTTATAGATATTTTTTTGTATTATTTAAGTTCTGTTACTACATTGGCATGTTAATGAAACTGCTGTAGTTAATAATTTATTTTATGCCCTTAGTTTAAAACTTTGTGATTTTCCCAAATCTTTTTAACAGATAAAATGGTGCAAACACAAGTCCTAATAACTTGAAATTTATCTTTTGAAACGTGACAATTGTATGCAATAACCATGGAGATACTCTTTTAATTAAGTAATATGTAAAAATCTGAATTGTTCTGCAATGCTTGGTTTAACCGCTATGTGTGTTTGCATATGGTTTGATTTACATTGTCATCAAATGAAATTTCCATGTTGAAAATATTTTGTAATTTTCTTCAAAACATTTGTGGATTTGACAAAATTCGTAAGATGTGATATATGTTTGGGATTAACTGCCCACTTATTGGGGGGGCACTTAAGTATAGAGCAGGATTATTACTGCAGCATCTTTTTTTTTTTTTTTTTTTTCAGTTTGCTGTCCAATGCTTATTTTATATTTTAGCTGATTTATGTTTTTAACTTTTCAGATGCAAAAATGTACGGGTTGTGAGGTTAGGTTTTCGTTGTGCTCTTGTATGGATTTTGGCGCTCACCTGCTGGATTAATGATCGCCTTTTCTGTGATCTGTGGTCTTCTTTCAATTTCCCTTACCTTCATGGTGCATGGCATCTTCTGATTGCAATAGCTTCCTATACAGCATGCGTGCTATTTGCTTATTTTCATGCATGTGCTGAAGCACCAGAGCAACACCCAGTGCTCAGGTTTTGGCCCTCTGACAGGTATGTTTAATGCTCACGCTCTAAGTGCACATTGTGTTTGGTATTCATCATCTTATCCTAATAACATGTGAAATAAAGGTAACCTCATGCATTTTAATTTAATTTTGCCTGCAAGTGTAAATAGTTTATAAATTTCATTGAAGACTCTTTGTATCTATACATTAAATGGAATGATATATTATATATTGTTCCTTTTTGAATTACCATCTCATCATGTGACTTTTTATACTCCAGCATAACTGACCAGGGCGAGTCGTAAGTTAGTAGCGTTTCACAGTACAGATGGAGAAGCTTGGCGAAACAGGTGGGACATGCGCAGTAAGGTGGAATGTGTCCCACGCTGGATTGGGTGGCATGCTTCGCTGCTCAGACAGGTAGGCATGCGGCACGTGTGTGTTGTCTTGTACAGGACAAGAATGTCGAAGGAAAAACTTGTTATTCATGTTCTCCTACGCCATTATTAGTCCGGTCAAAATAGGGTTTTCAGATAAAATAAACATGAAAGTTTTGAAACTTGGCACACTTGTTTTTATAGGTATCTAGTGAAGATTATATCAAAAAGTCCTGCGAATCAGAAGCGAGCTCTAGCCGTCATCTTGAAAAATAGGTATGCATTTTTCGTTTTTCGTGAATATCTCGAAAACAGTTAGTTGTAGTCCAAAAATACTATTTACAAAATTGAAGCTTACAAAATTTCCTACAAAAAAAGTTTAATTCACTTTTTTTTGCATCAAATAGAAGTCATTGCTCTTTTCACGTTTATAAGTGAGTCACGGAAAAATTTCTCAGAAATTTTTCTGTGACTCATTTATAAACATGGAAAGAGCGATGACTTCTATTTGATGTTCCTGGTCCACGTCAACTGTGTATCTATCACTTTTTTGTATCTAATAGTTTCTAAGATAATCAGGTGTCAATGTTGTACTGTTTCGCTGATCGCTACGTTATCACTAGCTTATTTGTATGAAAAAACGTAGTGATCAGCGAAACAGTGCAACATTGACACCGGATTATCTCAGAAACTATTAGAGATACCAAAAAAGTGAATAGAACCTTTTTTGTAGGAAATTTTGTAAGCTTCAATTTTGTAAATAGTATTTTTGGGCTACGACCAACCGTTTTCGAGATTCAGGAAAAAACAAAAACATGTACCTATTTTTCAAGATGGCAGTTAGAGCTCACCTCTGATTCATCAGGACTTTTGATATAATCTTCACTAGATACCTATAAACAAGTGTGCCAAGTTTCAAAACTTTCATATTTCTTATATTTGCCCATTTTCAGCCTTAGTTGACTGGAC
Source organism: Macrothele yani (assembly GCA_039090855.1). Classification (NCBI taxonomy): domain Eukaryota; kingdom Metazoa; phylum Arthropoda; class Arachnida; order Araneae; family Macrothelidae; genus Macrothele; species Macrothele yani. The sequence goes on from CM077007.1 coordinate 110,767,499, forward strand.
TATATTGGAAAAAAAGAATTGAACACTACAGCTGATGCAAAGGAAATGTGTATTGCAGAAGGTGAGGAGACAGTGCACCCTGCAACAGCAAGAAAATGGTTCCAATGCTTCGGGTCCAGAGACAGAGCTCTTTGACAAATCGAGGTGTGGGAGACCAGTCACCGCCAACACCGAAGCCCTGCGTCTAGCTGTTGAACAGCACCCAGGAACCAGCACCTGATGATTAGCAGAGGAGGTTTATACATCACAAACCACCATTGTTCGTCACCTACACCAGCTCGGTTTTCACTCCAGACATCCGCGAATGGTTCCCCATGAGTCGAGCCCAAAGCAAGGTGAGGAACGTGTCACTCTGTGTCGAGAATTGTTGTAAAATCCATGTGATGACCGGTTTTGGCGGAGAGTCGTAACAAATGATGAGAAGTGGGTCTTCCTACGTTATCCTTGCACTGGAAACTAATAGCTGCAGCTGTAGGGGATGAGGCTTGAGCAGTGGTTCAAAGAGGACATTTTGAAGTGAAGACAACGTTGTGTGTATGGTGGAATTTCGAGGGTCCTGTCCACTGGGAGCAGGGTGCGAAATGTGACTGTGTTTTGCAACCGGAATTTTGAAACTCTGGGGGCGATTTGCGACCAGATGTATCCCCCCCCCCATTTCTTTAAATAAAAGTTTAATTTTCCGGTAATTTTTTTAAAAATTATAATTTTAGGCGAGAAGGAAAATGCTTTTGTCAAACGATGAGCATCCTGAACCTATACTCTGATTCACCTTAAAAATGTACTGTTTGTTTTAAAGGCAGGAGATCCTTATCACGACTCATCGTCAAATGCAGGAACGGTATCCATTCTCGTTAATGTGCTTTTTATCCCCCCCACCCACACATGTCACAAGCAGTGGGGATTGTAAGCTAGGGTATGGTGGAGACCGAACTGCTTCCTCTACAACCTGTTTAAGTATTAACCAACCCTTAGAGTTTCCCCGACTGTCAATTTATTGTCTCTGTGTTGTTAATGTTGAGAGAGGTCTTCCACTCCTTCCCCCTGTCCAAGTTGTATCCCAAGTGGGCAGAGTCAGCCAAAAGTGCGAAGCTCGTGATTCGGCAACTTCTCATAACAAATTTATTTCCAAAAGCGCACTAACTTCTGGAACTTTTTTTAGATGGAAATTTTGTCTGATAACATAAACTGCTGAGCAAACAAAAATGGATTCTGAGCAATAATTCTACTGATTTTTGTTAAAAACTCTAGAGACTACTTTTCGTAGCGGAGGTAGCTATTTCCGTGCCTGCCGGTTTTTATGATTTACCCATAAAATTTAAGGAAATGCGACTTATTTTACGGGCAAAATGTTAATTTTACGGATTTGTTGATTCTCCCAGATATTTTTTTCTGATGGTTTTGCACCCACCATTAAAACTTTTTATTTTACTTAATCCATTTAAAATGAAGTGTCGATGTAAGTTAGAAATAAACTTTTCAGTTACATGTGTTTGATGTGGGAACATTTGTCCACAGTTTTCCCACATTTTAGGTTTATTGTTTTGCATTGTTTCAGATACTAAAGCTGTGCCATGTGTAAACTGAAACTCCCCAGCTGGGCTTGTTTATCTCACGCAAGTTCTTCCCCTTCTCAGTAAGCCAGCGTGGTGTCCTTCATTGGAGCATGGAGCACGTGTCTTTATTACTCCCAGTTTGAAATGCTATCTCAGAGCATAGTTATCATTGAAAAAAATTCAAGTGGATTTTAAATCTGTGGAATTTTTAAGCCCAGATCGATACCCAACATGACTATATTAAACAAAAGCTGCCAGTTTTGTGAAATTAAAAATGCATTTGGGGCATGGTTTCATAACACTTCTTTTCTCTGGTAATAATTTTGACCTAACAAAAGAATGTAGTATAATAGGAAGTGGGGGGGAGGGGGGTCCAATGTTCATTCAACCCAGTGCATCTCCAGCAATAATTTATTTTGCTGGTCGGTTAGTCAGTAAGTTTTCTGCACTTTCCAACCATGCTTTGTTCGTCTGCACAATAGCGCATGGAAATGTCTTTGCTTGATTCGACGAAATTAATATGTTGGGGTTCACACTAATTCGTTGAATTCCTATTGAAAATAGTCAAAGGTCAGGACATCGTAGCAGGATTCATTCTTCCCCCTTTTGCTTGATGACTTGCGTAAAATCAAAGCACGATTGCAATGTAGCTTCGGTACGCTGTTCAGCACCCATAGTGGACATGTCCTATTAAAAATGGTTATCGGCATTCTCAGAATTGAGGGTCAAAGGGTGGAAAATCCTTCCCTTTAGATGCAAACTTCCATAAAAATAAATTTTTATATCTTTACAGATCATAATGATAGCATAGTAATGAGAAATTATCTATAGATTCTATTTTAATCTATATAAATTTTGCCAATAAATTCAAACATCTGTAGTCATATCAGTTTAAAAGTTGATACTTGATTTGGGTAACATCGTTTTTTAATCTATAATTTCGATACATTTAATCAATATGTGCGACAAGTAATTTAATCGAATATATCGATTAATTTTTTTTAGGGATTCCGGTTTCTGAAAGTTGGCAGGTATGTGTTTCGCACCCTACATAGAGTGGTATACTCTTTTAGGTTGACTCGGAGTATAAGTTATGAGGATGCCAGAAAGGGATTAGTTGCCTTCGGGTGCGTGATCCTGTAAAGCCTTAGAAGTATTGGGGGTGGAATCTGAAGAGGGGATTACCCTTTTTGTATCCCTCGGGTAAAGTTGAAGACTGATCCATTCCCCACAATGGAACTGAAGAACATAAAATGTCTTTGCCAGAACATCGAAAGAACTTTGTATTCCCGTACCAGGGACGCAGATTATTGGCACCCGAAGACATAAGGGGGGGGCTGCGGGAGGCGAGGAGAGAACGGAGGTCCACGCGATTTACAAAAGACTCCGCATCCACCCGTTTTTCCGTTGCTGTTCTTGCTACACTTTTGGCAAGTCTTCTGGCAACTTGTTGATTGACACAGTGGTAAATGCACAGTCATTTGGTCGTAACTCGTAACCACCCTCTCATCTTTCCTGCTTTGTCAATATCTGCGCCACCTATTATCTTACCACTGCGGCTCAGTTCTCTAAGTATTCTGCTATCTGAGTGTTCAAGATGAACAAATGGAAAATTAGTGATTTTTTAAGCAAGCCCCTGCCTGAAAGTATTAATTTGAATCCTAAGATTTCTAATTATGATCAGGAACAAGCCAGTAGTTCTGTAGTTGCTGATGAAATTCGGCTGGAAACAGGAAACTCAAGATCCCTAAAGACCTCAAAAATTGTGGGAGAGAAAACTCTATTAAAATGGAAGAAAGAATTTTCCTGGCTACAAGTAGAGCTAAAAGACGAAGGTGGGATTATGTTTTGTTCCACATGTTGTGGAAATAGAAGTTATCCTTCAAAAGGGATCATCTGTTGCCACAACAGCTTTTATTACTGGATGCAGTACATTTAAGCATGAAACTGTAGTTTGCCATAATGAATCAAAATTCACAAAGATTCCTGCCAAATCAAAAGTGTTAAGGAAAATCCAGCTTCTTCATCTTTAGTGATGTGTCTATCAGTAATGCCAGAGCCAGTTCTGGAAAAAATGATAGCTCTTTTTAATACTGCTTATTTAGTTGTAGAAAGTAATCTTTCATTTCACCAGTTTAAACAGATGTGTCAGCTGCAAAAAAAAATGGATTAAGCATTGGGGGCACATGCCTTAAAACCACAAGTCATGCAGCTTGTTTATATTTCATATTGCTGAAACAATCCGTCAAGAGAAAAGCCGTACTTTAGAAAATGCAGAATTCCTTCCTGTTTTGGCAAATGGATCATCTGACATTTCTGCCTGAGTTTTTTGTATCCAAGTCAGCTGCCTGGTATCGCAATGGCATTGCATCTTTGGCTGAACATTGGTAAAGGACCATAGACTCTGATGGACTGTATTTTGCCAAATGGCCATTTGTGGTCAACATGTTGTATCTGACTGAACATTGTACCCCAAAATGCTACAAACTTATGACTCATCCTGGTATATATATGTATTTGTGGTTTGTTGTAGCCCATTACCTGCCATGGTTCATAAGTCACACTAAGCCACTAAGCCCAGAGCATAAATACTCCTTACAATAAATAAGTCTAGCCCTCTTTTCTTGGCACTTCAGCCTAGGCCATGTAATCTGTTATGTAGCAAAGAAAGTGCCCAGTAGTGGCAGGTTTAAGGTGGATCCACCTAAAATATTTGCCTTGTATTTCCAATGAGCAAACTTCTGTAGCCATTTTCTTCACATTTAATTCATTCCCAAGGATGAAAACTTGAACATCAATAAAAATTACTTCATATTATAGCTTAGTGTACTTAATATTTTCTAAAACTTAACCATAAGTATATTAAAAATCAATAACTTTTCCTTTGGTGGTGTTGAGACCAGAAAATAGATGGTGCAAGCTGTACATTGGTGATGTCAGTAGACAAAAAAATGTTGGATTGCTTAATTATGGTTAAATTTTAGAAAATATTAAGTATACCAGGCTATAATATGAAGTTATTTTTTGTGATGTTCAAAATTTCTTCCTTGGGAATACATTAATTGTGAAGAAAATGGATACAGAAATTTGCCCATTGGAAATACAAGGCAAAGATTTTAGGTGGATCCACCTTAACAGTGACAATTCTGAGGAAGTAATGGTGATCAAACGTTACAACAGCACTGATGGAGCTGTAGAGGATTCATAACTGCGAGTCACCGCCTTAACATTGACAGAATCACTGTTTACAATGGATGCAATATGAAGCAGAAACCAAGTACTAAATGGAAGAAAAAAATTAAAGGGCATTTATTGTTCCTCTATTTAGTCAAAACTAGACTGGCATTTTCACCTCCCCACATCCTCATCATTTTTCCCAATGAGATTAGGGCGATAATCATCTTAAGCAGCTAATCTTCAGCTGCCCTCAGGATAAAACTCCCCTACTACTACAGAGGTGAGAGAGATTTACCTTACAACATGGTGCAGAGCCTGAAACTATGCCATGGTGACAATAATTTTTAACTTGCTTGTTCCTAAGCATTGCCCTGATGGTGACACAGCAAACTGTGACACCTTAATATTGATTTTGGAACTGTTACTTGTAGTCACTGGTCATGACAGTGATTCTTCAGTTAACGGTGACATGATTTCCGACCTATCTCTAGTGCCTGTTTGTAAACCGAAAAATCAGATGTATCCCTGACAAGAGGGGTCCTGCCACAGGACATCTTTTGTATAAGTGGCCAACTGTATTTTGTAGAAGTAAAGAAACTACGAATACAGACCTACATATTACATGTACTGAATATTCAGGCAGAACAAAGACAAACAAAGCAATAAAGTTCATAGCACAGGAAAATAAAGAAGCCACTAGTTCATCACAATTTGTGTTGTTAAATTTGAAGCTATCAACTTATTAGTTTTGTGTGACTCAAAGGCAGAATATCAGAGCTAGAAGCATGTAAACAACACATTGGGCCCATGGAACAAAATGGTAACTGTCTCCTTGTTGTTCCTAGCATGCTTATTATTAAGCTTTTTTTTTTTTCTTTTTTCTTGCTCCATGCTTAAAACATAATTCCAGAGCTGATGCATGAAAAATTATGCCATCTGAAAAACCAAATTTTTCAAAAGATCAATGAGGGATTTTGGTATAAAAAATTACAGTATACATCATTATATGAGTCACTCGTACACTGAAAATTGATGCCTATGGATTAGTAATGATGTGATGAAATGAAGCAGCAAAAATCTTTGTAATGAACAGCAAGGACTACTTGTGTTTAACATGTATTCAAAACTATACATACACAACAGGCAGTTATATTAATAGTAATACCTGAATGAAAATTGTTGCGGGGGGGGGGTCTTAGCATTCTGGTCTCAAAAAACTTAGTTGTAAAAATGTAAACTATTGCTTTCACCTCACAAAATGAGATTCTCAATAAAAGTGAAAAATATTCAGTTAACACTGTTAATGCAATGTATTGTGCATCCATACCTTTGTGATATATTATGTTAATTTGTACCAAATATGAGGTTTTTATTATCACACTCAAAGACAAAATCCTTCTAAAACCACAGTAAACATTTGGGGGGGGGGGGGATCAGAGGTAACTTTTTTTTCACGTTCTTGTATGTGCGTGTGTATAGAAAAAAGCCTGAAAAGATTCATGTTTATGTGCATGTGTATAGATAGGAGCTGAAAAGATTCATGTTTGAACTATTTCAGAGTGCTCATTATGTGGTTCTGGGTATCAGGATATTTATATATTATGAGGTAGTGGTGAAAACTTTTCACATACAACAAACGAATAACATAGCCCCTCTTTTGCAAATTGACAAAAAACATCAGCATTACAATATTAACATTAAAATTATAATGTAAAATTTATAATTCAGTATGATTTTAGGAATGCCATGAAAGTAGTCACATAGCTAAATGACACGAAGAAAGTACAACTTTGATGTTGCACAGTGCTTACAACATAGTAAAATCAGTTTATTTATTGGCATAAGACGTATATAGGTGAATCCAGAGTTGTATAAAAATGAAATGTATCTGCGTACACAACCATTAAAACAGAAAATTTGCTGCAAACCCGCGAATCACGATAATAATAGAATAAGATAATTTAAAGAAAAATTAATATAACAATAAATATTATTAGAACATTACAGATTCCAGACAGGACAAAAGTACATTACGACTGAATGTGTAGAAATGTCTGTAAAATGGACCTTAAGGCCAAAAGTTTAAAATATTGAACTGTGAACCTCATAAAAACATGATACTAATTAAAGAAAGTTTTTATATCTAGAAAAGCAGTTCCGTTAAGTAACCTTCAAAAATTATAAATAGCATTTTCAACAACTTAATTCAAAAATAGTAGACTTATAAAATACAAAAGGAAAAGATTCTATAACTGGCAACTGCAAGAGAAACCTGGCAATAAAATTTAAATTCTTTCTGTGTAAACAGAACTTTTGTTACAGTTCCTATATATTGAGAACAGGCATTGATAAAATCAAGAGGCCAGAAACGTCTGTAAAAACAAAAGAACTTGCTATTGGAAGATGTGAAAAATAGTTGAACATTCTCACGTTAAGATAGAATTAATTATATTAATCTGAGTAAAGTTTTGAGTAAGTGTTTTAATTGCTGTAAACAACATTTTTATTTTTTTAATCTACAAGCCAAAACTATGCAAAATCTGCTAATTTGGAAACTATTCACGTACGGCGTACGCTTGTACTTCTATATTCTGCGACTCTGGGTGAATCTATTAACATCTTATCCAGTAAATAAATGGATTTTACTACTCTAGAGTGCTTTTTGATACTTTGAACTTAATACTTTGATGATGTATTATGGCAGAAACGGGGTAAAGACAAATCAATTTGAATTTCATTATGAGAAATTCTGAAGATTAACTACAGCTTTTTCAGTAATAAAATCAGTAAGAAATGAGTATGTTGGAAAACCATTGATGTACACTTTCCAATTTTATTCACCTTTATGAATTTTTGAGTAGTTACAAACCACTTTCAAAGGAAAGCATTGAGACTAATATTTATGACTTCTTTGTTAGCCGATGTAAGTAAATTTGTTTGGAGTTTGATGCATATTTGGGTATTGTTACAACTGCTGTAGGTTGTTTTCAGTATTACAAGAATTTTAAAAACTGATTTAAATATTGCTCTTATTTTTCTTAACACTTTTTCATGATAAATAATGTTAACAATTTGTCTGGTGGTGTGTATTTCTTTGTGGAGCTAACCTCTGAATATCAAAGAACAGTTAGTGATATGTATGTACATATGTACCTTTTCATGATCTGTTAATTCATAGTGTGAACACAAACCATTTACTAAATTCCAGATAAGTAATTTTAGTAATTCTGAAAACAAAATGAAGTGAATCTTTAGCAGTCTTCTGTTCTTCTAGTTGTTTGGGAGTTAACATCTTCATAACATGAGCTGACCTTTCTTTTTGTGTGCATATATTCAAGGTGTCATGGCACTCTTTGGCCAAACATGACTCTTATGTCAAGGAGAATTTCAAACAAATAAAAAATGCAGTAGAAACATCATTCATTAAGCTAATCAACAATGAAGGCTCTTTGACAGCCATTCACCAGCAGCATTGAAGCTGAATGTGTTTCTTGTCAACAGAGTGAAGGAGCAGTTTCTGGATAAATGAAGCTCACTGAATAATCTGAGTTTTGTCGCATACTCATTGAATAGATTTTGGTCATCATCATCATTATATCACTAAGCTGTTCTCTGAGATTCAGAGGTTAGCTCCACAAAGAAATACAAACTACCAGATAATTTTTACTTACTGTTGCTGTATCAAACTTTTCCATTTACAGCGATCTTGACATACAACTCTTACTTCACTGACATCCATCACACCACGTACACAAGACCTTCTGTACTTCATGCTCATAATCTTTTTCTCATGCAGACACTCCTGAATCTAATCCTCCCATGACTTCCTTGGCCTTCCTCTGCCTTTCCTTCTTGCCACCTGGGCTAAAAAAAAAAATTCTTAGTAAGCATCTCATCACTCATTCTTTCAACATGTTCAAACCACCTAAGAATATTAGTCTCCACCTTGCTAACAAAATTTTGCTTCACATTACACAACTGCAACACATCTTCAATCCTCACATGAGCAGAACGTGTCTTGCCACAAACCCCCAGTAGGTAATGCATTTCTCCAGCACACAAACAACTCTTATGTTTTGTCTGTAGTAACCAGGTTTTACTGCCGTACATCAGAGTAGGGACACTCTCTTGCACAGCCATGCAGGACTCTCTTGAGAACCCATCATTCCTGTTAAAACCTCCTGAAGCTGCTATGACTTTCAATGAAGAATTCTCTCGCCTACTAATTTCACCATCCAATTTGTTCTCTCTGTCAAACATGCTTCCTAAATACACAAATTTCATTCACCTGGTCAATCTCTGTGCCATTTAGACTTACATTACATTCAGTACTACCAGTTCCTCGCTCAAAAACCATAACTTTGGTTTTTCCCTTATTTATACTCAGTTTGAATTTCATGCAAACTTCGTACAGCTGGGACAACATACTCTGAAACTCACTTTTGCTCTCTGCCAACAGGACAGCGTCATCAGCATACAGCAATCTGCACACATGGATATCACTAAGACATAAAGCTGTATTATCTATTTTGGCATCACGCATCCATAAATATATTAAAGAGCCATGGTGACATTACACAACCTTGTCTGACCCCTGCACCAATAGAAAAGTATTTTGATAAAACACCATTCACTCATACACAAGCTCATCTGCCAGCATACATGGCTTTTACAGTATTGAGTAGATTTCCAGCAACACCATATTTACTCAATACCTTGCACAAAAGTGTCTTGTTTACTCAGCCGTAAGCTTTCTGTAAATCTACGAAAGCAGCAAAAACTTTCTTACCAACAGCCAGATACTTTTCAATCATCAAACATAATGCAAAAATTTGGTTAGTGCAGCTTTTACCAGGCATAAAACCACTCTGAACATCCCACACTTTTTCTGATGTGAAACCCCATACTTTTTCAATAATGACCTTACCAAACACTTTCCCTGGCACACTCAGTAGGCTAATACCACGATAGTTCTTGCAGTCAGTCTGATCCTTTTTCTCTGCTGTCTAGACACTTTAAATTTTTCTCCTTTAAGAGATTTTTTCAATTTGGGAAACAAAAAACTGTTGCAGGGGGAAAAATCAGGTGAATGAGTTATGTTAGTACCACTGACATTTAGTATTTGGTCAGGTGCTCATCAAAGGACAGTGCTGAATGTACAGGTGCATTATGATGATTCACCCACCTGTATTAAGACCCCATTTTTGTGGCTCTTAGTACTGAATTTTTCTGTAAATCTTTTCAAAACCTTTTTGTATTAAATCTCATTTACAGTCTACCCATTTAGAGCATTCTCAAAATGTGTCACATGTTAAACTTCAAAGAAGACTGCCATCACCACCTTTACATTTGAAAACTAAGTTATTAAAACCTAGTATATCATAAAAACACACCATATTACCAAATCAGGGCAATAGATATAGCAAATTATAAACTATAATTTATGTACCTCATATGCACTATCGACTTCATTCACATTATTTTGGAGGCGAGACTAATGCCGAAGGGGCTACAATTTTTTAACCCTAAGTAGAATACTAATATTTGCATATAATGTAAACCAGCAATTGCATTAATTAGAATTTTAAACTAAGAACCAGGTACACAATTACACTCCATTAAAATATCAAGCCAATTAATTAAAATACAGATTAAAAACTTTACAATAATTACATTATATGCAAACTAAAAATTATTTTTATAAATATATATTGTGTATTTATAAAAATGATATATTAGTATTATTTATATAAATAATTTTTTCAGGTACCGTATATAGGTCGATCCCCCCCCTCCCGATTTTTATCTGAATATTTGCAGTTTTTGTATATCCCGTGCATAAGTCGACCCCCCCCCCCGATTTTTATGTGAACATCTGCAGTTTTTGTATACCTACCTATCATGTGTATTAAAAAAAAAAAAAATTCTTTTCCGAGGATGCGCCTGCATGTGGAAATGTGAACCTACTATTTATTGTTGTAGCTGGCTCTCGCAATGTTGCTTTTGCTTGCGGCAGTTTCCCGCAAAATGTGGGTGGAATTGAGGCACAATTCTGGGAAGATGATAGGGCTCACCACCCTGGTTAGAGAGTTTTCAGGGGAAGGTTACACACTTTAACAATATATGTACCCACTTTTGCACATTGTCTCCACCCCCCTTTCTCCCACTTTTGTGAGAGAGTTTTCTGCACACACAATTTAATAACAAACGTAAGCAGGTTGTTAAACTAATGAACTTTTTTACTATCAGTGGCAATGTTATTCTGAGCGATCGGCCAAGTTTAAGCACTTTCGTTTTCGGGATGCATTGTTCAAGTTACCGCTGTTCTGTAGATTGTCACGCCTCTCTTCTCCACCGTCACTAAGCAGGGGCAGCGGTCTCCTTTTGCAATAGTCTGTTCTTTTCCCTCTTCATCCATTCCCGTCGAATATTAAGCACGGTCGTAGGTCACGGCACGGTTCAACTACTGGCTGACGCGTTCACCTCTTTCCTCTTGGTGATTTACCAGCGGGGCAATCAAGGCCATATCCACAGATCTAAAACGGACTTTGAGACATCCTTGCAAAATGAGTTTTTCTATTAGTGAATAAAAAAGCTGGTACATATAAAATCAAGAAAATTCTTAGCAATAACTTTCTTCTGTACCAGTAACACCCGGAAAATGACTAAATATACAACTGCAAATGAACGGATGGCGCAAAGGGCTAAGTATGCGTATTTCCATAAGGCATTAAAATTTTGGTTGGTTTTCAACCTATCAGAAATATTTTCCGTGTATAGTTCGACCCCGTAATTTCGACCTAAATATTTAATTTTAAAAATTTGACCTATACACGAGTATATACGGTATAATGGAGTCACATACTGACAAAAAACTGGTGGCCCAATGGGTTCACCATTATCATCATTATTTGCCAAAGTAATTTTAACTGATATTGAAGAAAGAGTTATTGAAAAGTTAACTGAAAAACCAGTACTTTATTGTTGATATGTCCATGATCATCATAACCCAAATGCAAGAAAATGAATTAAGGTTTTGGGCTGAAAAATACGCTGGATTGTATCCATCCATAAAATTAACATTAGAAGAAGTAAATAACTCAATTCCCTTTTTGGATGTCCAAATATTGAAAGTTAATCCATTAAAATTTAAAGTATATAAAAACCATCCTTTGTCCCCATTATCTCTTATGATTCCTGTCATCCCAAAGTGTATAAGGTCAATAGTATATATAATTTGATTAAAAGAGCTTTTACCCATTCCAGTAATAAAGTTTTGAGAATAAGAAATTAAGTGGATAAAAGATGTATCAAGAACATATGGTTATTATCCGCAGGGTTGGATTAAGACATTGTAGGCTTCTGGGTTATATAGGTACTGTGAGGGTCCCCAGTAATATCTGATTAGGCATAAGTCGCTTGACAAATGTTCATTTTAATATGCCTACTTCGACTTTATATTTTCTCATTTCTATAGATATATAATTATGTGCAATGTGACTATGTCATCTATTGTTGTTTTTGTTGTTATTGTTATTTGTTGACTCCGCTTATTGCTACTTCTGTGGTCATCGAAGAGATGAATAACTGCTAGTGTCAAGTGACTTTTGCATCACTCTGTATTTTCAAAAAACAAAAAAGAAGTTAAAGACAAAATTAAATTTATTCTTACAAGGTTAACAATAATTAAAATTTAAACATTTGCTTTGCCTAATTTTTTGGAAACAAATTTCTCTGAAACATTGGTAACTTGTAAATCCTATAGAATATCATTTTCAATTGTCATAAGAGCAAGTCTGTTGAGTCTTTCTTGTGCCACTGTCGATCTGTATGCATTCTTCAAATGCTTCTTTGTGGTGAAACTCCTTTCTCCAGTCACATTAGTTATCATCAAGCACATGTAAATCTGCAGAGCTATTTCAATTTCAACATTAGGGAATAAAGAAATTAATCCATTGTTTGCTACAAAGATTTTGATATCAGAAGCCTTTAGAGATTCATGTTTTTGCCTGAATTCATTAACTTGCTCTACAAAGTTCTTGAAGTGAAGAATTTTGGGCGCAAATACAGGCCCAATGTCATCTGAGTACCATATATACTCGCGTATAAGTCGACCCCCCCCCCCCCACTTTCAGAGGAAAAAATCGTAAGAAATCGGAAAATCGCGTATAAGTCGATCCCGGAATAAGAAAAAAATTTCAATGAATTTATTCAAAAACATTTGAAAACGAAAAAAATTATATATATAATACTAAATTTAATTTGCATACCCAAAAACTTTATCGGAACCCTTCAAAATCTGATTCAGAGTCAGACTCGCCAAACAGTTCAAAAAAGTCTTTCTCAGTTATCGGCGCGTCATCAAAACATCAGTATTCCCATCTATGCCTGTGTCATCAGAATCACTGTCATCATCACTCATAAAAATCTCATCATCCTCTGTGCCATCAAGTTTGTTACTAATGCTACATTTCTTGAATGATTTCACGACCATTTCCGCAGGTATCGCATCCCAAGCATCCTTGACCCATCGCGCAATCAAAACGATATCCGGCTTCTTTAGATTTCCGCCCTTGGTTTCAGTCGGCAAATCGGAACTTATCCAATCTGCCCAATACCTCCGTACATTGTCCTTGAAGGGCACGTTAAGGCAGACATCTAGTGGTTGAAGAACAGATGTCAACCCACCTGGGATGGCAGCAAGAGTTGTTTTTGAATTTTCTGCAGTTTTTTTTCACTTCTGCACAACGGTGTGCAACAAACATATCCCACACCAAAAGAGGTTTCCTCAAAAGTGCACCTGGCCTTTTTGTTCCACACATTCTTTAACTAGTCAATTGCTCCGGATTCGTTCATCCATCCTTTTTCATGGGCACGAACAAGCACACCAGACGGAAAGACAACGCTTTTCGGCAGAGTTTTGGGTTTGAAAATAATTACCGGAGGTAGCTTACTGCCGTCGGCCAAACAGGAAAGAACAACCGTGAAACTGGATTTTTCGTGGCCAGTCGTTTTGATCAAGATATTTTTTTCGCCCTTTTGGTTCACCTTCTTATTTCCAGGAAGGTCGAAACACATGGTGGTTTCATCCATGTTCCCTATTTGGGAAAGTTCAAAAGCAGTCTCTTTTCTCTTTTGAATTACATACTTTTGAAATTCCATTATCTTTGCTTCGAGGTCACGAGGTAACTTTTGTGCAATTTTGGTGAACTGGCGTAGACACAACCCATAGCGGTTCATGAACCTTGTGCACCAACCTGGTGAGGCAAGAAAAGTGTTATTTGCAGCTGCAAACTTTTTCATCTTTTGCGAGCTTCATTGCTCGCAAACGTATACTAGTTCGCGTTACAATGTAACCATTTTGTCTGCAGCCCACAATCCAATCATTCAAGACACTTTCCAGCTCTGAGAAAGATGTCGTTCCACGGCGCAGCGCCTTTGCGATTTTGGGATTTTCACCAAGTCCGTTTTTTCTTTTACGCCAATCTCGAATCAGTTTTTCGTTAATGCCAAATTGACGTGAAGCAGCACAGTTGTTAGTATTTTCTGCAAAAGAAACCACTTTCAACTTGAATCCTGCGTTATAGGACATCCGTTTCTTTACACAATCCGTGTCACCCATAATAGGAGAAGCGAGACACGTGCGATTAAGAACAAGCAACACCTAACACTGGCTATTATTTTAGTTACAGTCCCTTTTTCAAATAATGCATAAATTTTACGCTAGGGGGCGTATAGGTAAATTGTGATTTTCCCAATATCTCCGCTTCTAAAAGTCCGATTTGAAAAATTCTTCCTGCATCTGATACACTCTTGAGGGAAAATGTTTTGCATATAATTTCTCATTTTTTGGTAAAGAATGGTTTGGCCACTAGGGAACGTAAAAGTGCTTATTTTTGCTTCTGATGTATTTGCGACAAAATCTGAGCTGTAAACTGGATTGAAAAAATTTCTCTGTGAACCGATACCGCTCACCTCGGAAAACTTTTTGAGAATAAATACCTCCTGATGAAAATAGTGCATAATTTTTCCACCAGGGGTGTACCTGTATATCTTATTTTTGTTCATATCTATGTTTCTAGGTGTCAGATTTTAAAAATTCTTTCTTTGTTGGAGAACAGTTTTGGTGCGAAATGTTTCTCGTGTAATTACAAATATTTCTTAACGCACAAGTGCACTACTAGAGGGCATAAATTCACATTTCCATTTACAGCAATATCTGCAGCACTAAAAACCGGATTGAAAAATATTCTCTTTCAATCAGATACTACTAACTATGAAAATTCCTTGTGCATATTTTCTTCCCAAAATAATGCATAATTTCGCCGCTAGGGGGCGCAAATATTTAATCTATTTTTCTCAATATCCGTACTTCTAAATGTCAGATTTGAAAAATTCTTTTAACATATGAAAAATTCTTTTAACATATATATAACACCTTAGGTTTGTTTTAGAGGAGGTTTGTAGTTCACAATTCTGCTGCTAGGTGGTGTTTGTTTACTGCCGTTTGCAGCCTATCTCTGCCTCTAAAAACCCAGAGAAATATATTCTTTTTTTTTTTTTTTTTTACTGTATGCCATTTGCTGTAATAAAGATGGGGAGTGAATAAGATTTTTGCTATAGTAAGAGGATCCTCTTCAAATAATGTACAACTTTCCTCCTAGGGGTTGTAAAGGTCAAAACTTTTTTCTTGCTATCTCTGCTCCCGGGATAAGTATTTGAAACGTTCTTTTTCCTTAGCATAGCTTTTGCTATGAAGAATACTTTTCGCCTGTTTTCAACTTTTCCATTATGCAAAATTCTTCCACTACAAGGCATAGAGTTATATCATGTTTCCTTCTATAACTCTTAACTGTTTGATTTGAAAATCTTTGTCTCTAATACCTTCCTTCTGCTGTGGGAAACTTTTTTTGCACCATTTGCAAATTTTTGTTACATACTTTTTAGCCACTGGTGAAAGTAAAGAGCTGATGTTTTATAAATAAGTGATGTTTTCTTTTTTATGGGTTATTTTGACTTTTACTGAAATTTTTTAATTAATACTTTATATAAAAATTTGCCATAAAATTAGATTGATTTCTAATATCAGAAACTTAAATCTAATTGTTTCTTAGTATTTTCTGAGTGTGTGGTGCAGTTCAAAAGTGAGCAAAGCCACTGACCTTAAACTTCCCTTAATCAGAAATGTAAAGTTTATCTCACTTTTCTGTATTAGTTTGGTGACATGTGTCAATAAAAGATATGATGATGTTTGTCATGCATCAGGAATGAGCAATGGACAAACGTGAAATTTCTGGTGAATTAAACAAAAGACCTACTGAATCTTTTCTTGTGTTAAGTGAGGCAGTCTGGGAAAGAATGCAGGTCATGTGGACATGTTTTTGCTTGGCATAAAAGGTTCAATGAAGATGAATGTCCAGACATCAAAGTGCTTAAAAGACAGAAAGAAGACAATGTGGACAAAATTTGCAGTTGTTCAAAATGATTGATGACTGAGTATTAGAATGATAGCAGAAAGCATCAATAGACTCTTAAACAAATTTTGCACAAATCTGAACATGACAAAGGTGTGTGCCAAAATGATTCCAAAGCTCATGCTTGAACAAAAAGAAAATCACAAATGGGTCATTCCACGCCAAATCGTCAGATGCTATCCACCACACCATCTCCGATTCTTACGATTTTTTTTTTACATGAATAGATCATCCCAAGGTATGAAAATCCTGAAAGTTTCATTTTTTTATTTCCCGTAGATTAGAAGATATTAATTTTCGAATTCTGGTGCATGGCGGGCCTTAATCGCGTACAAGCGCAAATATCTCCATTGTTTGGATAAAAAAAATTACCAAAATCACTACTCCTTCATAATTTCTCCCAAGGAATTGATTGGTGCATTGCACGAATTTCCATCTTCTATAGTTTTTGAGTTACGTGCAATGGGAGAGCCTTTTTTCAGAACGTAAAAAACAATGTAGTACAGCACTTAGAAGATCGCAATAGTTTTTCGTTTTTAAAGAAAAGTTTAGTCTAACAAATGAAGGAAAAAAAAAAAACCTTGGGCTTTCGCGTGCGCACTGAGAAAATAATTTTTAAATATGGTGCACGGCTCGTGTTTTGCCACTAAAACCGCGCGATGCGAATAGCGTTGGAAGCCAGCCAAACGGCAGCGGGAGTGGATGTTTGCCTTCGGACGGGCTGCAGATCAAGATACCATTGCACGCGTTATTCAGATCGCACGATAATTTGATGTGATGCTTGAAGGAGGAGGGATGGTGAATTAGTGTTATATTTTAAAGGCATTTCAAATAATATAACTGTAAAATATTACTAAAAGGTCATTTCACTCCAAATCATCAGATGTTATCCACCACATTATTAGCCATTCCACGACGAGGAAAACTAATATAAACCAATTTTTCCGTACAGCTTACCAATATGAGCTATACCGTGAAAAAGGCTACACGCAAATAATTACCAAAATCACTACTCCTTCATAATTTCTCCCAAGGAATCGATTGGTGCATTGCACGAATTTCCATCTTCTATAGTTTTTGAGTTACGTGCAATGGGAGAGCCTTTTTTCAGAACGTAAAAAACAATGTAGTACAGCACTTAGAAGATCGCAATAGTTTTTCGTTTTTAAAGAAAAGTTTAGTCTAACAAATGAAGGAAAAAAAAAACCTTGGGCTTTCGCGTGCGCACTGAGAAAATAATGTTTAAATATGGTGCACGGCTCGTGTTTTGCCACTAAAACCGCGCGATGCGAATAGCGTTGGAAGCCAGCCAAACGGCAGCGGGAGTGGATGTTTGCCTTCGGACGGGCTGCAGATCAAGATACCATTGCACGCGTTATTCAGATCGCACGATAATTTGATGTGATGCTTGAAGGAGGAGGGATGGTGAATTAGTGTTATATTTTAAAGGCATTTCAAATAATATAACTGTAAAATATTACTAAAAGGTCATTTCTCGCCAAATCATCAGATGTGTTATCCACCACATTATTAGCCATTCCACGACGAGGAAAACTAATATAAACCATTTTTTCCGTACAGCTTACCAATATGAGCTATACCGTGAAAAAGGCTACACGCAAATAACGCATAAAAATTATGCAACAGACGTCGGAAATATATTGGTATTCTTACCAAACAAAGGCGAAAAGAACTAATATTAAACTTTTTTCTCCCTGTATAGCTTAACGATATACAGTACTGACGCTTATAAATTATGCAGTTGACGTTGAAAACAGTTTTTGGAATATTGATTAATGATTTCTACAGCTCACGCAATATCCGACAGAATTTTTAGATATGAAATAGTTCTATTTCAGGAATTAATAAATTGTCTAGTTGTCCACGCCTGCCGTAAGAGAAAATGATCAAGGAATGACAGCTTGAGAAATAAAGTAAGCAGGGATATACAGTATATCTCGGTGCCTATTCTTGCGAGGTAGAGGAGATATATACTGCGTTTTAGTTAACGTCAGATACTTGACGATCACAGATGATGACGTTAGCAAGGCTCAGCGTCGGGTTAGAAAAAATGTTATCGATTATTTTCTGGTATTTAAATGAACGAGTATATCTTCGCAGTTGTCATCTTCCCTGTTTTTTATTTATTTATTTTTTATTTCAGTTGCTTATTTAAAGATTACCCGTCAGGTGGGAGCTCAGGAAACTCTCAAAAGCTCATATGAAACAAAACGCACCACAGCACCCTAAAATAAGAAAAACACAGTTTAACTGTTCGTGGTGTAGCCCAAAAATAGGAAAATACAGTTTGACAGTTACACTGAATGAAAAATTTTATGCCTCCTATAATCACATCCCGGTGTCAGAGTGGTAGCAATTGGATTTTGTTCCGTTATTGTTATTACTTTTTTTTTATTAATCATGCTAATAAATTTAGAAATAATGAGAAACATATGAGTACGTTTTTGTTAATGTAATACCCAATGTATCGCAATTATTGATTACGAATTTATGAAAAACAAGTATGGAACTCGTGTTACTATTTAGCGATCGTAATTTGTCCGCTCTGTTTTAGGAGCTTCTGTTTCTCTTTATCAGTAGCAACGCAGTTATCGTCCTCATATGGACAAGTTACTTTACCTGTCTCTTGAATTTAGAATAAGTTTTTGTTTTTTTGTTTCACGCATTATGCCACAATAACAATGCACAAAGATGACGAAAAACTAGGCAGAAACTTTCAAATCGCAAGAGAATAAAAGAGATCTGAGAAAATACACTGCGGAGCTATTCCACTTGCGGTGCTCTCTCTTAGAAATTAGTTCCCTGTTTGCCAGAGGTCGTAAATTAGGATCTGAGGGATTCGAGGTCTGGGGCTATCCTGTCTTTAAAAGAGAAAAAGAAAAAAAAATCCTAGAAGCAAACGTGTCGGCCATAGCACGGATAAAAAGAGTAAATCGTCTCTAAGAAAAATAAAACAGTTCTACATCTGTGGCGAACAGAAAACGTCATACCATAATGGCAAATAAGTTAACAAACGCAGGGTAGTGGCGACGCTAGCTGCTCAGAACTGGGTGGGCCATTAAGGAAGGGGGGCTAAACGTGATGGGAGAGGAGGCACACACTTTGAAGTGTTTGGTAGAAATTTTGGCGAAAAATTCCGTTCATGTACACTTTACTCGACGCTGATAATGTTACCCAGTCAAAAAAAGTTTTCAAGTGAATAACTGTACGTAGTATTTATTCAACGTATGTAGTATGGGAACCATGGATACGAATCTCTATGGCAAGTTACTATTCGCAATTTTAGCTTACTTATCTCTCTCTCTCTCTCTTTCATAAGGCTATTTATGAAGTACAGTTTTTACCCTGACAAGGAATCTCTCTCTGATTGTTTTCAACTGTAATTCCATAACGCGTGGTTCTGCTGTTCTCTTAGAAATTCGTTCAGTGAACTCCCCCTCCCAATTTACTCCCATAAGTACAAAAATTAACAGCCATGTGGAATGCCATTTTGCTTTTTTATTTAAAAAGCTACAATTCATAAACATCCAAAAGCCGAAAGTTTAGAACTGATTGGTTTACATCGGTGACACGAACATTAAATTTTCTCCTCGCGGGTCATATTTCACAAAAAATAATCGGAGATTTTGCGTGCGCATATAAAATCTTCCTAACACTTTTTTGTCAACATCATTTTTCATCCTGCAGCGAATGGCAAGTTTATACTTTTTTTTTTTTTTTAAATTGGAGGTTTAACGACCACCGTGAGCAACTCAGTGGGCTATAAGCAGTCGCCCGTCCCTAATTTGGGGCCACTGGTTCCAGGGAAGGGAGAGAACCAGCCCCGTAACACAAACACAACATCCATGCCTCTCCGGGATTCGAATCCGGACCCAATTTGGACGAATGATCATATTCATAAGCCATCACTTAGACCACTGCGCCACAGGGGCGGCAAGTTTATACTTAAGGATATTTTTACGAGGAGCAATAAATTTGCGGGATGTTGATCAGACAAAGTTCGCAAAAGGTCTGGAGCGTCAGGTCATTTGCAGTAACCCTGTACAAACAATATCTTAAAAAGGAGAGAGGCTTCATTTCATCGCCGGCATGATAAATTTGAAAACTAAGCACGACGGAACTTTTTATCCATGTATACATACATACTCGCCAGAATAAAAAAAACAAGACGATTCCCAAAATTAGCCGAAGAAATTTCACCACGATCTCTCGTCTAGAGCGAAAGCATTGGCAGCAATCACCCCCCCCCCCCCCCCAATAATTTTGGTTTTGCATCGATTTCAAGAAATGATTCAGGTGATGACACAAAACGCGGGAAAATCTCGCGAACACTGTAAAACCTGTAGATGTTAAATTTTATGATAATCGCCAAATTCGTTATCGGAAGAAAAAAAAGAAAAAAAAATGTGTTGCACGGAAGCTCAATTTCCTCTTGTCTGATTTGATTAAATATAATCAAAAACTAACATGGAAGTTCATCACAGCGTTGTGAGACATCGAAATATAAATATCGTTCATGAACTAATCATGCTTTTTTTAAAATAAAGAATTCCTTTCCTTCAAAATGTGAGTTCAACAATCGCGTCCGCGCGATGGGGATGATGGGTGGGATCGCTTTTTGCGTGCGGGAGGAATGCCGTTCTTCTTCCGGTACCAAGTCTTTGCACAGCCGTGGCCACGAGGCAGCGTGCTTCGCCGATTGCGCTATCATCGTGGCAATGCACTGGCCATGCACCATGTTTAAAAATTATTTTCTCGGCGCTCAGGCAAAAGCCCAAGGGTTGTTTTTCTTCATTTGATAGATTAAACCTTTCTTTGCAAAGAATAATAACTGCAGCTTTCTAAGTGCTGTACTACATTGCTTTTTAAGCATTGAAGAAAGGCTCTCTCATTGCTCATAACTCAAAAACTAAAGCAGATAGAAAAGCGTGCATTGCACCAATGGATTACTTGGTAAAAATTAAGAAAGAATGATGATTTATGTATTTATTTTTATTCTAAATAACGGAGATATTTGCATTTTTACGCAAAATATGTCCGCCATGCACCAAAATTCAAAAAATTATATCTTCTAACCTATCGGAAATAAAAAATTGAAACTTTCAGGGTTTTTATAAGTTGGAAGTAGCTACCCATTAAAAAAAATCGTAAGAATCGGAGATGTGTTGGTGGAAAATTAATTCAAAATCTGACGATTCCGCGTGGAATGACCCAAATGAATTTGTTCTGACATTCCAGGGCAAATTCAGGCGAATCCCAACCTTTTAGATAGTGATAACGCTTGTAATGAAACTGGATTTTCCAATAGGATCCTGAAATGAAAAAAGCAGTCAACACATTGAAAAACAAAAACATCACTGAGGATGAAGATAATGTGGAAAAGTAAGTCCCAAGTTCGTCATGTTAACTGTTTTCTTTGATGTTAAAGATGTAATTTCAGTTAGTGGGTTCTTGATGAAACAATAGTAAACCAGCATTACTGCAAACAGGTTCTGGTGACTTTGAGAGAGCAAGTCAGGAAAAAGAGGCCAGAGTTGTGGAAAAATGGCTTCATCCTTCAGTAGGACAAAGTGCCAGTTCATAGTAAAACAGTTTTTAGCTGAAAAATGCATCACAATGCTTTAACATCTTGCCTACTCACCAGATTTGGCTCCATGTGACTCTTTTCTTTAAAGTCAAATCTGTACTCAAGAAGACCCGTTTTGAATTGGTTACTGTGGTGAAGAAGAGAACGGACAAGCTTTTTGATAGGATCACACCAAATGAGCAGCAGTACTGCTTTACAAAGTGGAAGATCAGAATGCTATAGTGTGTTGAGGAAAAGTACATTGAAGCTGAAAAGAGTTAAAAATGGGAGTTTCTTATTTAACTGAAGTTATAGCATCAGTCTTGTTATTTGTTATCGATATTTTGTATGTTGTATTAAATGGTTTTTTATCAAAATGGTTTTCTATTAGTGCAGGAGTCAGACAAAGTTGTGCAATGTCACCATGGCTGTTTAATATATTTATGGATGCATGATGCGGAGATGGACAATAATGGTTTCTGTCTTGGTAATATCAGTGTTTGCAGATTGCTGTATCCTGATAATACACTTCTGTTGGCGGAGAGCAAAAGTGAGTTGCAGAGTATGTTTGTCCCTGATGTACGAAGTTTGCATGAAATTCAAACTGAGTATAAATAAGGAAAAAACCAAAGTTATGGTTTTTGAGCAAGGAACTGTTAGCACTGAATTTCATATAAGTGTCTAAATGGCCCAGTGATTGACCAGGTGAACGAGTTTGTGTATTAAGGAAGCAGGTTTGACAGAGAACAAATTGGATGGTGAAATTAGTAGGCGAGTGAATTCTTCATTGAAAGTCATGGCTGCTTTGGAAGGTTTTCACAGAAATGATGGGTTCTCAAAAGAGTCCCGCATGGCTGTGTGTGCAAGTGTAATTGTTCCTACTCTAATGTATGGCAGTGAAACATTGATATGACAGAAGAAACATAGGAGTCGTTTGTGTACTGGAGAAATGTGTTACTTACGAAGGGTTTGTGACAAAACACGTTCTGATCATGTGAGGAATGAATATGTGTTGCTGTTTAATGTGAAGCAATTGTTAGCAGGTGGAGACTAATATGCTTTGGTGATATGGCCACGTTGAAAGAATGGGTGATGAGATGCTTACTAAGAAATGTTTTTAGCCCAAGTGGCAGGAAGGAAAGGCAGAAGAAGGCCAAGGAAATCATGGGAGAATCAGGTTCAGGAGTGTCTGCATGAGAAAAAATATGAGTATAAAATATAGGTTTTATGTACATCATGTGATGTATGTCAGCGAAGCCTGAGTTGTGTGTCACGATCGCTGTTAATGGAGAAGTTTAAATATGGCAACAGTAAGTAAATATTCAGTTAAAAATTTATCTGGTAGTTTTTATTTTTTTTGGTGGAGCTAACCTCTGAATCTCAGAGAACAGCTTAGTGATATGTATATACATGCATGATGTATTTTGTTTTTAAAGCTGTCTTATAAAGTTTAAAGCAAAATTTCTTGAAAATTTTGTGCTTTTTTAAGTCACTCGTTCAAAAATTGCTGATCTCATCAGTCTTTTCTTTACACCAACCAGTGACAGGTGAAGTGTAAAAAGCATCAATCACACATGCGACAACTTATTCACAGATCAGCATTCACTAAACTTTTGAGCACCATGTAATAAAGTGCACATATATTAGTGTTAACTAAATGCAAAGTTCCAAAGATATTCTTATGATTTTTTCTTCATTCTGTTTTGCAGATTTGAATTTGGTGTGCCATATGTAACTTTGAAAAGTGCCCTTCTCAGGAGAGATGTTGACTGTTAAATGTTGGAGATCTTTTGCTCTCCTCTTGTGGTCTTCCTTCCTCAGCTGTAAGAGTTGACTTGTTTGATGTACCTACTATTTTAACCAGTGGCTGAATGTGTAGTTTTAATGGAGGTGTGTGGAAGTAGAGTAATGTGTTACTTAAATTACCCTCATGACTAATTTATAATTCTGCCATCTCAAGTATTAGTGCAGCTCTGTCAAGAGATGAAAAGTATTTTCCTTTCCGATTTTATGTTCTGGTATTGTCAAATATCAACAGCTGGCTGTTTCGAGATCTGAAAAAAAAAAAAAAAATGTGCTGGCACAAACTTTTACTATAGTTTTTGTTTTTTGCATATGCTCTCTGATAAGTGATATTTTTATTTCTGCACTGCATATAATGTTTGTGAATCTCTCTGGAATGATGGATCCATGCATTTGTTTATTAGGGAATTAATTGTTACTAAGTTACAAGCGATGAATATATATTAATTTTGTGTTAATCAGATTTTTTTCAAAAACAAGTATTCCAATAATGTGGTTATATTTAGTACAGCCTCAAATATAAGCAGAAAAAAATTAAAACAAGAAACTGTAATAGATTTTTAATGTGTATTTCATGATGATAGTACAGTAAAAAACAATCAGATCTGTGAACTATTTTTGATAATTAGTTGTTTGGAGTGGAGTTTATTTAAATCAAAGAAATGCTTGCTGATGTTATTTATTATATTAACATTTGATATTTAGGGGAAACCGGTGTCACTGTAATAAATTAATATTCTTAACCTTTATTTTATATTGAAGGGAATTGTTACAAAATCAAAATAAAATGTTTACTTTTTTTTTGCTAAAATATGGTCTGTAAATGTTTTTCTGTCTCCTTTTTAATATCTTTTGAAATTAAGTAAGTGTAACTAAAAACTTCTCTTGCACATATTTTAACAAGAAAGTCTTTTGGCTACATAACGTCAGAGATGCCAACCTGTGAGAAGGGTCATCAGTACAAAAATCCGAAGTTTTCAGTAGTTTTCAGTACAATTGCTTCAACTTTCAATAAGATTTTCAGTACAACAAAAATATTTATTTTAAAATTCCATAAGTGATTAATTGGCCTTAAGACTTAATTTAGTTGCTTTTTTAGCTCTGTTCACTTCTTCTTTTGTAAACTTTTTCCCATAGCAAAGTTCAGATTTTGCAATGTCCATGGTCTTCTCAACCATCAACATGCTTGATGTTCCTGTTGACAAGTTGGGTCGGAAATTAGTGACATTTTTCCGCACCAAAGAGAAAACTCTCTCACTTGCAGCATTACTATGAAGAACAACTAAAACATTTTTCATCAATTTACTTAAATTTTCGTATTTTGTCTTCCCATTATCGTCCTTCATTATAGAAATTTCATGCCACACTTTGTCCATTCTACTATCTAATTTATCAAAATCAAAAGTTTCATTTTGATAGTTGGCAAATTCTACTTCTAACTTATCCATTTCATCAGTGGAAAAATTAAAGATGGATGATAAAAATTGTATTGATGAAAAAGTTACTTCTTTTTGCAAACTGATATCAGCAACTACAGCATGTGATAAAAACTCATTATCTAAAGGAATTTTTTTATGATATAACAACATGCAGCAGCATAAAATTCTCTCACACAATGGTAAAATGATCCACTATCATCTTTGCTCAAAGCAGAACAATTTTTAATGTATGCACGAGTTTTTGCTCCTATCACCAAATCATTATCAGCTTTCTGGTTTTTAACCTTGTCATATTTTATAAGTTTAACACTTTTGGTAGTGTCAAAAGCATCAGGTTAGATAAACCTTGAAATTAAACTCCTTAATAAATTGTTCACCTTACCTCTAAGCTTAAATATCAATGGTTTTTCATGCTGAAATTCTTGATTAATAGCAGTAAAAACTAGAGTGTTGAAGACAGGAACAAACAGTTCAACTTGGATAATAGGTTCCTTATTGAAGACTGCAAGTTTTTATACTGTCTATGATCTTCATCAGCATCAAAAAAATTTTCAAGAGCTTCCCATTGTTCTAAAATTCTATTAACACTTTCAAGAAGTGATAGCCATCGGGTACTTATGTACTTCAATATCTTGTGTGGTTTTGAATTGCAGATTGCTTGGCTTATTTTTAATGCATTTTTTCTTCTTGAGCTTTTATCTACGTAGAAAAATAACTGAACTACAAATTGCTCCACATCAAAATTTTTAAGCTTTAAGGAAGCTTTTTTTGCAGCCAAATGGATAAGATGACAAGTGCAAGGGGCTATGACGATAGAAGGTTGAATCTCTTTTATTAGAGTTGCAACACCTTTTATTTATACTGCCCACCATCGTACTCGCATTGTCGCGTGAAAATGCTACACAGTTTTTCCAAGATATGTTATTTTTTTCAGTTCACTATCAATGGCAGTTAAAATTCCTTTAGCTGTGTTGTCTGATGTTTCTATCGATGAAAGCACAACTGTTTTATTGCAGCCATTTATCGCATCGAAGTATGTTATAACAAGAGGATAAAAATTTTTATCATTTGTATCATTAGTTCCGTCAGTTGCTAAAGAAAATGCTTGCTCTTTAATAACAGTCAATATTTTTTCTTTGGTTAAATCAGCTAAACAAAGGATGAGTGCTGATGTTTTTGTTCTAGCACACGCATAATTTTTTGCAATTTCTGAATCCGGAAACATCCTACGAAACAGATTTTCGGCATGGTCGGCAGCTGCGATAGGCAAGTTGTGTTCAATGATGAACAACGTAAATAAGAGCTCTGCTTCAGTAGAATCATTAGTTTTCACAGAAAAAAAAATTCTCCAAAGACTGGGACTTCAACTTCACATAATCTTTATGCTTCTTGCTCTCCGCACGACACCTACAATCATTGCGGCCACCATGTGCTACACTAAAATTGCAGCCGCATGTCTTACAAAACACGTGATTCAGCAAAACTTTCAGATGCTTCATAAAAAGTCCATTCTTTACTATATATCTCGCGATGCACTTGACAATAAGTTTTAAATGACTTTGCTCTTTTTGTTGTCACAGCTGTTTCACTGCTACGTTTCATTTCATTTTGTTTTAATCTAAATTAAAACATTTCATTGCACTAAAATTTTCACGAGCACAAAGCCACATGTAATCAACGTAAACAGTTCGCAAAGGGTGTGCTGGCAGCTGAGTTCCTGCTCAGTTTTTGCGCACGGCACTCTCAAATACAAGCATCTCGGCGCAACCAGTTTCCCGAGGGACTTCCGTTTGCTCCTTGAGAATGTGGTTGCGCCGTGACGTTTGCCTCTCGAATGGCTGTTTGGGGAATCATGTGATGATCAGTGATTACAGCCTCCGCTAACAGAGGCAGAGCTTCCGTTAGCGGATGAAGGCAGGGATGCCAACCTCTTGCAGCATTCATGTGTAGTCCAAGCCATAAAAATGCATAGTTTTGAGCTTTCATGTGTAGACACAAGAAATATTACGAAAAAGTATTTTAAGATGTTTTAAATTTACTACAGACTAAACAGTTATAAAAATAACCAGAAAAAAAATCAATATTGAGCTATATGTGCGGATTTGAGATTTTGATTTAAACAATTAGCGACTTGTACACAAACGAATAACATCAGCATTTTATTTTCATGAAAGAGAAGAGCAGCTTAAAAGGACCAACAGGCATGTGCCATTTGTCACTTGCATCCGAGACCCATGGGGGCATTACGTGGGCGAGACTCCCATAATCTATCATGTGGGTTTCGGTAACGTCTTCCCTTTCATTCGCGGCAACCTGCTGAGTTACTCCTTCCCTAACTAAGAATAAAAATGCAAAAGAAAAAAAAATCCAAATGTTCACTTAATAGAGCTGAATTTTTGACAGATGCCATAACTTGGTCAAGATTACCCTGCAAATTTCGCTTGAATCCATTGGAAACTTTTAAAATTACGCACTTTTCTTTTTTATTAAGACGTTCAGAGAAAGAAAGATCAACTTCACGGGAAAGCGCAGATGACCGAGAACTATGAGCTTGCAACATTCATTTCTCACCCCCCCCCTTTTTACTCTGAGCCCATTTGCCACCTGCTGTTGTTGTATTGCTTCTTTGCTTAACTGAGGATTAAAATGTGAAAAATTAATTTTCCGAATTTTCAATTTAAAAAGCTGATTTTTTTATAGATGACCTAACTTGGTCAAACAAAGTTACCCTGAAAATTTCGCCTAAATCCGGTGAAAACTTTTTAAATTACATACACACACAAAAAAAATTGGACACTTAGAGAAAGAGGGATTAATAAGAAAATTTCATTTCTAACTCAAAAAGTGTTTAAGTTATCGAAGTGAAATTTTCAGGGTCACTTTGCTTTAATAAATGACGGCATCTGTAAACAGTTCTGTACATTTAACTGAAAATTCAGGAAAAAGATAATCCGCAATTTTGTTTCCCAGTATGTAAAAACATCACACTGCTTGCACTGGGTGGGGATCCCTCACTTCTGTACTTATCTTGAGTCATTCACCAACTACGGACATTGCAATGTGCTTTCAACAGCTTAAGCCGTCCGAGTGACGCAACTTAAACAAAACCATTACAAAGAATGCCCGCATGTAAAGCGCGATTTCCTCCTTTCTTTCCTTCTGGCCTTTTGTTTTTTTCCGGATTTTAACAGTTTCAGAGAAAAATGATTGTGCCAACCCTTGAATTTTTTAACAATACAGAGCAATTATGAAATAAAATGCAGTAAAAATTTTTTTTTTTTTTATTTTATCATATCTACACCAAGATTGGTCATTTTGTCCGAGGTAGGGAGTGGGGTTGTGACATCGCCGAGGATCAGCGTGGAACCTCCAGCCTCGGCGCAGCGAAGCAGCAGAAGCGCCACCTATCGGCAGTTGCTTTTACGACGCAGGCCAGATACCGAAGTATAGCTGGCAAAACATTGATGGAGATTCTGCATTGCGCTTTTTGACTATCCTTATATGCAACCTGTTATTGAGTTGTCTGAATACACTAAAGCACTTGGGTTAAATTACACACATAAAACACATGACAAACGCTAAGGGGGTCCGCAAATAACACAAAAATTATGCTAAATAAAATTAGTGGGGCGGAGGGGGAAATGCGGCGTCATAGCAACAAACGTGTCGTATTAGGCATATGATGCATAGTGTGTAGTAAAGCTAAAGAAATGCGTAGTTTCTACGCCAAATGCGTTGGGGTTGGCATCCCTGCAAAGGCGTATAAGGACTATCTGTAAAGTGCGTCCCCCTCCCCCCAAGGTAAAAAATACAAAATTGCGTTCAGGAATTTTGCTGGGCTTTTCCACAGTTTTTTGGGTGCCTTCCGTAAAACCGTAAGACGAAGTGAAAATCCGTACAACTTACGGAAAATCCATACAAGCTGGCATCTCTGCATAACGTCTTTCATAACAAGATCCTTGTTGCCATAGAAATGGTCTTAGGCTGTAAGCATCTTGTCATGAAATAAAACTCTGAAATTAAAGTAAATCAAATCTAAACCTCTACCAGTTTCAGACTTTCCAACTTTCAAGAATTAAAATCCATGAAAAGAGTTCAATGAACATTTATATGTCAGACGGACTAATGTATTGAACGTTCTGATGAAATGCATCGAGCATATCAATTAAAAAATTATTCATTATGAGGTCCTTATATCGATTTCATATGCTATGCAAATAAATTTTTTTTGGCAGTATTTATCGCTTATAACAATTGAAATACAGTCAAAACGTAATTAAGTCATCCGTATAAAGTTGTTAGGCTAGATATACAAAAAAAGAAATTATTTGTAACTGCGACATTGGAGCTACAAGCGATATATTAGTGACCTTTTTTACTTTAAGTTAAAAATGTTTTTTAACAAATTTTTGTGTCAGCATGCTAAAATACCTTTTAAAAAAGCAATTTCCTCTCTCTAGTTATCACTAATATTAATCTTAAAGTTTATTTCAGAGTCTTTCCAAATTGGATGAGATGAGAGAGCATTGGAAAAAATTATGATCAGGGCAATCAGAAATGTGCAGGTGCCATAGTCCTTTGAGATAATTATTATCTTCGAAAAATATTTAGGTAATATATTTAAATATATATTATATCATCATCATCATCATCAACCATTATCAATCCACTGCTGGACGAAGGTCTCCCCAAGTTTCCTCCACAACGGTCTGTCTTGTGCCAGTCTCCTCCATGTCACTCCCATATACTTTCGAATTTCATCCACCCATCTCCCATGTGGTCTTCTTCTGGGTCTTTTCCTGTCCCTTGGAATCCAATCTAAAATTTCGGCTGTCCATCGATGGTCTGTCATTCTGGCAGTATGCCCAGCCCATTGCCATTTCAGGGATTTAACTCTGATCATGATGTCTTCCACTCTTGTCATTTTTCGGATCCACAAGTTCCTCTTCTTATCTCTCCTGGTTACACCAAGCATGCACCTCTCCATGATTCTTTGAGTTGTCTGCAGCCTTTGTACGTCTCTTTTAGTTAAGGTCCACGTCTCTGCTCCATACGTAAGCACTGGAAAGATGCATTGATCAAACACTTTTCTTTTAAGACATAATGGCATATTGCTCTTGAAAATTATGCTGTTTCTTCCAAAAGCTCTCCAGGCAAGTTTTGTACGCCGATTAATTTCTTCATCAATGTGACCCTCACTTGATATCTGCTGTCCAAGATAAACGTACGTGTCTGTTATCTCCAGCTTTTCTCCATCAATCGATAAATCTTTATTTCGTGTAAAAGCATTGAACATCACTTTTGTCATCTGAAAGTTCATTTTTAATCCCACTTCTTTACTCTTGTCAGCAAGTTTCTGGATCATACTCTGCAGCTCTGATGGGGTAGTTGCAAAAATGACTATGTCATCAGCAAAACAAAGGTGGGTTAGATAATCTCAATTAATCTTTATCCCTTTGTTTTCCCAGTTCAGTGATTGAAAGACATTTTCCAATGTGCACATTAAAGAGCTTCGGAGATATGGTGTCACCTTGTCTCACTCCTTTTCCAATTTTTATGTGTGTTGTATTTTCAAACAGCCGAATCTTTGCACTTGCATTTTCATAGATGTTATTAATAATATTAATGTATGCATCTTCAATACCGCAGGATTTCAGAGCCATTGTAACTGCTGATGGTTTCACCGAATCAAAGGCTTTTTCATAATCGATAAAAGCCATGCACAATGGAAGTTCATATTCCCTTGCTCTTTCAATTAGTTCTCTCAGTACATGGATATGATCTATTGTGCTGTAGCCACTCCTGAATCCAGCTTGTTCTCTCGGTTGAGCCATGTCCAGTGTTACCTTCAAACGGTGTGAAAGAACTTTAGTGAAGATTTTATAAACCACTGATAGGAGGCTGATAGGTCTGTAGTTCCTGAGATCCTCAATGTCACCTTTTTTATGTAGTAGGATAATTATAGTGTTGTTCCAATCCTCAGGAATCTTCCCTTCATTAAGGCATTGAGTGAAAATTTGTGCGAGTACTGTTTCGATTTCTCCACTTGCTTCTTGTATGATGTCTACAGTAATTCCATCTTCTCCTGGAGCTTTTCCCCGCTTCATGTTCTTGATTGCATGTGCAACTTCTGCTGGGAGGACTGGAAGAACTCTGGTACTGGTACCTTCCATGATGTCTGGAGTACATGCATCATCCCTTTCATATAACATGGAGTAGAAATCTTTCACTCTTGGCAAAATTTCGCCTCTATTTCTTGTTACAGAACCATCTTCTTTTCTCAGTGCCATAATCTGTTTTCTTCTCTTACTGAGATGTCCCTTTGCTGTCTTTAGGCTTTGTTTGTTTTCAATTGCTTTCCTCACTAGTTCACAGTTGAATTTCCTTACGTCTTCAGTGATACTTTTTCGTAGTGTCTTGCATAGCTCTATGTATTCCACTTTGGAAGTCACATCTTCTGTAGTTGTCCTCATCTCTCTTCTTTTTGCATCAACATTTTGGTTTTTCCGGATAATCTGTTCACATGCGACTTGTTCTTAGACCCAGCTAATTTTGTTGCTGTTTCCATAATAGCTTTGGTTACTTTTCTGTTAACTTCATAAATATCCACTTCTTCCGATGTTAGGCCTTCTAAAGTGGAGAATCTGTTCTTCGGTTCCAACTTGAAGGTATTATGGTTGGTTATGTCAATACATTTTGTTTGTCTTATGAGCTTGCCACGTTCAAGTTTAGTGTTGAGGTGCATCTTACATCTCACCAATCTATGGTCACTACCTGTGTTGAACTTGTTTAGCACACTGCAGTCTTCTATGACGAATTTTTTGTTACACATAATAAAATCAATTTCACTTGTCATTCCATTTGGATGTCTCCATGTCCATTTCCTGTGTGGCTTTTTCTTGAAAAAGGAGTTCATGATGAAAAACCCTTCTGCCTCTGCAAACTCAAGAGTATTTCCACGCTGGTTTCTGTTGCCGTGACCGAATTTACCTACTGAAGTTTCATTCTGTTGCCCTATTTTTGCATTGAAATCTCCCATAATTATCTTCAAATGCTGCTTACCTTTATTATTTAGATGACAAATTTCCTCATAAAATTCTTCAATTTCTTCTTCAGGATGACTTGTGGTGGGTGCATAAGCTTGAATAATCTGGGCCTGGTATCTTCTCGAGAGTTGGATAACGAGTCGTGCAGCTGTCAGAGGAACTTTCAACTTCTACAACTTTATCTTTCAGTTTCTTGTTTATTATAAATCCAACACCACTAGTTCTGCCAGTATCTGTCCCACGAAAGTAGGAGATGTCCACTTTTCAGTTCAATGAGATCTTCTCCTTACCTCACTTAGCCCGACGATGTCCCACTTGATCCTTGGTAGTTCCTCTTCCAATTAAAGAAGCCTTGAATCAGAAGATAGGGAGCGCCCATTATACATAGCTAAGGTCAGCATCAGATGGCAACCTAGTTCGGTCCTCCGGGGATTCTTAGCACCCTCTGCCTTCATGTCGCACTGGCCGCTGCCTTGGCCAGGTACATTCCAGCTGCCGGAGACTGAGGGCCAAGATTTAAGTTGTGGAGTCATTTTGGAGGGGTTTGGCCACAACTCACCATGCTGGCCAAGCGGGTTGGTGAGTGTGGGATAGCATTTCCCTCTAATCCCGATGGTATAGTTATACCGCTATTGGCGGTCGTCAGAGCCCCTTTAGTGGGAACAGGATGCACCACGAGAAGGCGGGGTTGACATTTGTCAAGGAGAGGCTGTGATGTTACGCATCACCTGACCTTACATCCCATATACGTATTATATACATGGGCCTAATGTATTTCGAAAAAAAAAATCTGTAAAATGTGTCGCGCCGTAAAACAAGTATGATTTGCAGAAATTTTGCAGGTAAACCATAAAACCTGGCAGGTATGCAGTTTACATGTTGTGCAAAATGTATCCACAAATTAAAAAAAAATGCTAAAACTTTTATTGAGAAGTGCATCAAAGCAGACCTGTTGGTAATCCGAGTGTAACCCCAAATTCCGTCGCAGTCTAAACCTGAAAGTCCAGATTTTTTAAGTTTTAGAAGAATTTGAGATTCTTCAGTTGTTTAATTTCTAAAAATGCTACAAAGTGATAGCTTTGAGTTCCATTTTTTTTTGGGGGGGGGATAACAGTGTTTGATTGGAAGCATATTTTCATGTGGATGGTGAATGTAGACGATTTGTTATATCTTGAGAGTTTGTTTTGTTATCAAACAAGCTCTCAAGATAACAGCATGCTGAAAGGAAGGTTTTTTTTCATCATTTTGGAAGTTGATCTATATCAAATAATTTGGTTATATTAGATTCAGTTGATCTCATGAGCTACATTTAGAAATTGAATGACAACCACTGTAGGCTTCCAGAACTGAACTGAACTGATCTCCATAGTCTGCCCAAATAACATGAACTGTGAAATTTGCCTTCAACAATTCAATATCTGAAGGATTTCTACCACACTGAAAGAAAATGTGGCAAGGAAAAATATGCAAAGTACACTGCACAGGCACCAGTGCCCATTTGTTGTGTAGCTATAGGTGCATAATATATACAGACCTGCCAACTGTTAAAATTTTATTGTATTTAGTACGATAAATCATGCTGCAGTACGCTAATGCGATTTTTTTTAAATGGTCATGTTTTCCCCAATTTTTTCCCTTTTCAGACAGAAGCCTTGCAACTACCCCATCAGAGCTGTAGAATCGCGGCGACGGGCGTCGCAGATTTATTTTGGTCCTCCAGACAAAAACGACATCCCAAGAACCCTGTTTAAACCATCTTGCAGACTTCCTATCATAGATGCAAGTTTTTTGCATTTCAAAATTTCCGAAAATGGAAGTTAGGCGTAGTGAGGATTTCTTCCGTAACCATAATTTTTTTTAGGACGACGCGGAATTATTTTGTACTTGTCCCCATAAAAATCGCGGCTACGTACATCGCAGGTTTATTTCGTACTCATCCCCATTGAAGAATCGCAGCGACGGCCAACGTACAGCGCAGATTTATTTTTGTACTCATCCCGTAGAAAAATCGCTGTGACGTACATCGCAGGTTTATTTTGTACTCGTCTCCGTAGCAGAATCGTGGCGACAGGCGACGTACACCGTAGGTGTATTTTGTACTCATCCCCATGGCAGAATCGCGTCAACAACCGACGTACATCACATAATTATTATGTACTCAATAAACTAGGTGATTACGTCGAGAAGTAACTTTTGTATGGAACTTTCAGGTACATATAACATTTTTCTGTAATTTCGATCCTGTGTTCTTTTATCAAGCAGTGCAACTAACTTTTTGACTCGCCTACGTATAATTACCTAAACATTTTTTGAAAAGAGAATAATTATCTCAAGCGAATATGGCACTTGCATGCTTCTGATTACCCTGATCATAATTTCTTCCAACCCTCTCTCATTTCATCGAATTTGGAAAGACTTGGAAATAAATTTTATAAGATTGAGATTAGCGATAACTACAGGAAAAAAAAGGGGGGTGCATTTTAAAGATCTTTTAGGATACTGACACAAAAATTTAAGTTCAAAACCATTTGTAACTTGAATGAATTCCTTTTTCGTATATATAGCGTACTTGCCAAGTCTTTAGATTTTCCCGTATTTGTTCCGTTTTTTTTTTTTTTTTAGTCTTGTTCCAGAAATCTGATTTTTCATCTCGATAAAGCTTGCATTTTTTCCTTCCAGAGTTTCTCTCCATTTCTCTTTCATTCATATCCCAGCATCTTTAACTTCCCAATATAGCTGTACCCAATGCTGCCGATCAATTTCCATAGCCCCACTCTCTTTTGCGATGACGTTGTCAACTACTACTTGGGCGCAGCCAACAAGAAAGTTGGCTGTGCTGCCTGTGGCTGCATCACGGAGGAAGAAGACTCCGCCTCTTCTGTGCGATTTCTCTTTGGATCTTATTCGTAACAATGGGAAAGAATTCCTTCACTGTTCTGTTTGCTATCTGCTGGCGTGGTGCTGTTTACAGTATATCATTGTATTGTGTTGTTTGAGATCACCCTTTTGTTTCTTTCTCATCATCATTCGAAAATATGTTAAAGGTAGAACACAGTTATTTAAATAGGTACTTGCAAAAATTTTATTTTGTTGAAAAATCACATAAAAGAACTTCTTGTGCATTTTGCTGTGTTTGCAACTGTGATATAAACATAGCACATGGCAGTAAAAGTGATATTGTTGCTCATGCTAAAACAGCAAAACACGTTTCATCGTATAATGATAGCTTGGAAAAAATGCCGAAAATGTCGGATTTCGTGTCTACTGCTTTTAAATATGCAAGCTATTAGAGCAGAAATGTTGTTTACTGGTTTTTGGCTTGATCATAACATACTGTTAGCTGCTGCCAATCTTACGACGAAGTTATTACCTGCTGTGTTCCCGAATTCACCGGAAGTAAAAAAGTACTCATCTGGAAGAACTAAAACAGGCCACCTGGTTCAAGAAATTGCTAATCACTCCTCGCAATGGATTACTAACATTTTAAAAAATAGCTCATTTTCAATTGCTACTGATGGGAGCAGTGACGTGGACTACCAAATGTATATCTTAGTAGGTACATTTTTTGATAAAGAAACAGCCCAATTAAAATGTACTCTTTTCTTTCCCAATTTTGACAGCTGATGGCATTGGGGGAAATATTGCCGATTTAATATCTGCCGAATTTTTAACCCTTGATATCCCGTGGGAAAATTGCTTATCACTATCATGTGACAATGCAAATGTTATGATTGGAAAAAACAAGGGAATGTGTGCATATCTAAAAGAGCAACATTCCAATTTGTTTGTTTTCGGTTGCCTGTGTCATCTAATAAACATAGCTTCTGAAAAAGAAGCTGGAACTTTGCCTATTTCTTTTGATGATCTGTTAATAGAATCTATTATTATTTTCATAGAAGAGTGAAACATAACTCACTTTTAAAGAATTCCAAATGATGAACAGCAACAAGGAGAAACAAAATTCTAAAACATTGCATTACTAGCTGGTTATCATTGGGGAAGTGTATCAGTTGCCTTCTTGAAGAATGGAGAAGTCAGCTGTTATATTTTAAAGAAGAATGTACTAATAATGCCAATGATAAGAGGAAAGTTTATTTTTCTCCATGACTTGTTGCTTTCAATATTCCAAAGGTGCATAAACAGCAAGTATCAGATGCTGATAACAGAAAAAATAACCATAAATCAGAGGCATGTTTATCTTCAAAGTGTTCAAAAAAGCTAAAACAAGATCTACAGTTGGATAATGTTAAAATCAGTAAACAAAATATGAAAAAAAAAACAATAGTTGTTAAAAGTGCTACTTCAAAAAAGTGTGTATTAAAAAGAAAAAGAATTTTTCTTTTAAAGTTTCCAATTTGTTTCACTCTTTAGCATTTTTTGTAAAAAATATCATTAATGTTTTTGAAAAGTGCAACATTATGTTACAATGTGAAGAACCCAGAGTTCACAAACTCAAGGCAGAACTTACAATTTTTTTTACTGAGTTGTTAAGCAGATTTGTAAAAATATCTTATTAATAGCTCACAGTCTGCTTTTGATGTTTCATTTGAGATCTATGAAAATCAGAAAAAAGATTAGGACTTAGTTGTTGGTTCTGAAACTGCTGAGTCCCTTTAAAGAACTGTCACAAGATGAGTTGAAATAGTTTTATGCCACCCATATGAGAAAATACTATTATGTGTCCTGTAATTATATAATTACAAATTGTCCATATCAATCAGAATTGTTAGAGCATGCTGAAATTGCTGGCATTTCTAAGAGAGCAAACAAGAAATTTTCGTCTCTGAAGTACTCTGTTGAAAAATATCCATCTTTACTTTAAAAATGGAAACAGATTTCAATGCAACTGATAAACTGGAAGCTGAATTCTTGATTTTTAACTTAAAACTGCCAGAGCATTTGTTAAGAATGATGGAGCAGATCAGAAGTGGGCATTTCTTTCTAAAGAAAAAGGACCTCTTGTAAAGCTCAATTATGAAAGACTTTCTAAAGTGATGCTTAGAATTTCAACTTTTCCCCATAGCAATGCTGCCTGTAAAGGGATATTTAGTTTACTACGTCACAATAAGACAGACTTTAGAAGTTCCTTAAAACCATCTACATTGCAAGCAGTCTTAATTACAAAATTAAGAATGACTGAACCATGTTACAATCAGCACTATGATGATAACTTTCTAAAAACAGCTACAGCTGTTTTCACTTAGTAAAAATAATTAAATAAATTATTCTATTTCATTGTTGAGAATGTTAATAAGCTCAATATATGTATGTTTATTTACCATTTAAGGCTTAAGTAATTGCATTGTGTCACCTTAGTGCAGCCGAAAATCACGATTTTTTTTCCCTTGCGCAATGTGTTCCTATTTTTTTCCCTGATAGGTTGGCAGCTATGATGTAGCCTAATAACTATATACTGATAACTGAAATATGTTTTGACTGCATTTTAATCATTTGTAAGCGAGAAATACCGCCAAACATTTCATTTGCATAGCACATGAAATCGATATGATTCTCATTATGAATGGTTTGTTGATCGATACGCTCGATGAATTTCATCAGTGAGTTCGATACACCAGTCAATCCGACGTATCGAGTAAATGTTCACTGAACTTTTTTACAAATTTCAATTCTCGAAAGGTGGCAGGTCTGCATATTGTAGAAATGGTAGTCTACGGCTTAAAGCCAAAAATTTGAAAAAGTTTCACCTTTTTTTCATATCCTCCTCTACACACACAGTCCCCATTTGGACCATTTTCAGCAGTGTTGGTGCAGAAATAAATTTTCAGGAGTGACAAAACGTTAATAAGAGATAAATATGTACACAGTCGTCACATTATTGTAACCACCTCCTACTTTTGAAGTCAACAGCGTGTAGCCAATGAAAGACGGCGCGTGTTGTGAGCTGGCTTGGAGGGTATATAAGGTGCGCCGGTGTAGGCATTCTGAAAACATATCAGTCGTTGCTGTCATGGATAAAAGGAGCGATTAATCTGATTTGCAAAAAGGGGTGATCGGCTTTCGGGCCAAGGGTGGCAGTATTTCTTAAACAGTGCAGTTTGTGAGCTGTTCGTGTGCTGCTGTGGTTCAAGTGTATCATGATGGGAGAAGTGGGAACTGCAGAGCACTACGTGCCATTAATGTGAACGTCAGCTTTGAAGGTGCGTGAGATCCGATTGAAACGCTACAGTGGAGCAACTCACTTGCCGAATTAACCAGGGGGCTACCAGAAGTGTGTCTAAAATGACAGTTCAGGGATCTCTGCTGTGTATGTGGCTCCAATGGAGACAGATTGTCACTGCACCAGCAGAGAAAAGGCTTACATTTGCATGGCAGTATTGTAATTGGACTTCCGCTGATTGGCAAAGGATTGCCTTCTCTGATTAGTCACGTTTTCTGCTTCATTGAACGGATGGACGTTGGCGTATAAGGCGCGAAACATTGGAGAACAAACACTCTTCAACCATTGCTCAAAGAACACAAGCTGGTGGGGACAGCATATGGTCTGGGGAAAGTTTTCGTGGCATTCTCTGGCTCCACTCATATCATTTGCTGCGAGTTTGGAAATGGAAGTGTGCTGCTCCTGAGGTGAAGCCACGGCGTTAGGCCAGCGCTCATACGTGAAAATCGAAACTGCCTTGCAAGAAGTTTGTGGGAAAGGAACTCTTGATTGAAGCACAATTTCTCTCTGGGCATCGTGCTTTTGGGAGGACGAAGTAGCATCGAAGATGATCACCGCTTAGGCTGGCTACAAAAGGCGACAGACAAAAAATCTGTCAACATTGGTGCAACGCTTCTTGAAGAGAATTGTAATTTTACAGTCGATTAGATTGCTCATGAGGCAAATTTGTCCACCATGTCTGTTCACTGGATTTTGACTGATTCACTCCGGAGCAGAAGGCATCGCACAAGATCACCTCCACAGGTTTAAAAGGGGTCTACACCTTCCTGAACAGAATTGTTGCAATTGATGAGACTTGGACCCGTGATTCTGAGTCAGAACTTGAAGTCACAATCAGTGGAATGGAGACAACCAAGTTTCTCGCACCCCTCAAAGTGCTGTTGGCAGCAATCCAAAGTGAAGCAAATGATAATTTTTGCATACAATGTTCAGGGTGTTGTGGTCTCTGTTCGAATGCCGGTAGGGCAAAATGTCAACACACAACATTATCATGACTTTCTGAGGACAAAGTTGAGACCAAAAATTCGTCAAAATTAACCCAACTTGTTGGAAGCAGGAGCAATCTTGCTGCATGACAATGCATCATGTCATGGTGCAGCATTGTTACAGGGGATTTTTGTTGAAATATGGGTGGGAAACTTTATCGCACTCACCATACAGCCCTGATCTCAGTTCACCGGACTTTGATCTTCTCCCAAAGTTGAAAAATCGGCTCCATGGCATCCGCTACAAATCGCTAGACGAACTACCATTGGATGTGACCCAAGTAATATGACAGCTGAACAAAGATGGTGTATCATGAGGCATCCAGGACCTATCTCACTGCTGGCAAGCTGTCATTAGCAGCAGAGAGGAGTACATTGAATGGCAATAAGATAAGTTTTCTCAGTTACTTCACACTTTTCTCAAAAATGGACAGTGTGCAGAACAAAAGTTAGGACCCTTGTATCCCACTTTGTACAAAATTTACATGATCCTGGAGTGGAAATCAAACTTGTATCTGATCAGAGATACCAGTGATAAGCAAATCTCCTAAAGCATTAATTCTTCACAATTACATAAAAGGCGTATATGCTTTGTTTCCCCAGGATGGAATTCTTCAAAAAAACTTAAAAATTACATTCTTTTCCAGGACCAGAAATATTCTTCTGTTCCAATTTTCTGAAGGATAGCTAAATGAGAAACAGTAGAAAATATGGTGCCCCTGTGCCAATAATCATATATCTGTAACTGCTGATATTTGCCGTTATGTTTTTGTTGCACAATGCATTCCCAAGCAAATGATGTACAGGAATCTGAACATGCATCATTTTGTGTGAGTAGTTACTGCATTCAATGTCTTCATGGTAACTGCCATTCCGCCTTGGGAATGGATCTAATCTGGGATCATTTCCAAGGCGAACCATTTCTTCACAGATTGATCTTGAACTTCTGTAAAGCCTATTCTTGTAGAACTGCTGACATTGTTTTTATAAAAATGACCTCGTTTTATAAATTGAACAATAAATGGCCTGATTACTTTTAAGATTGTTGTGCTCCATACTTATGAATTACCATATTTTTTGGCTTATAAGTTGATATGGAGTTTAAGTCAAATGGGTTAAATTTCTCGGTTTCCATATTTTCATTCATAGATACGACTAGGCTAGAACAAATGCAGTCGGTATTCCAAAATTTTGTAACTATTTTTAATGTTTCAGTAAAATATTAAGAGGAAGAAAAAGTGAGGTAATTTCTGCAGTTTCCTTTTCAGAAAAAGTTTAATTCCGTATATATATATATATATATATTTTTATTTACCTCCATAGAACCAGTCAGAAAAGCTGCCTCACAAAAAGGGAGGAGAGGAGCCAATGTCACAGAAGTGTGCCAAATCAGAATGATGCTTGCAGCGTTGACTTATCGTTTACTACTTTCTCACAGTTTGATCGAAACCAGAAACCAAAAGAACTTTTGATTTCAATCGGAAACATGGAGTAAAATAAGATAAGCAAAATAAATGGAAGCAATAGTTGATTTTAATTCAATTGAGAGACTGACAAAAAAAAAAAACTGCTTTTGTCAGCTACTGCTGTTCTTAAAGTACTGTAATTTTTGGGCTAAGAGCTGCGGCTCTTAAATCACTAAAAGTGAAATTTTTCGGGTGTGCGGCCCTTATGCCGAATTTGTTTTCAATAAGACTGTTTCTTCCCCCCCCTTTTTTTTCATGCAGATGCTTAGTAAATTTTTTTCAAACCATTTCTTTTTTTTTTTCACACTCTACTGTGATCATGTTTTCCCTACTTTCTACACGTCTATTTAAACGATAACTGCTGTCGGTTTAGGAGGGAAAGTGGGTGAGGACAGGAATACCTGACTCAAATGCCCTTTGCATGGGGGAGTGGGGGATGGAATGGGGACATAAGCACACAGACGAGTAGCGCGACTTCCAAGGCTTCTGTGGATGGCGTGCCCAGCGTATCTCTTTCATTGGCTGCAGCATACATCATGCAGGAAGGTGGGATGCAACCATGGGAAGGAACGTTAATTTTCACTGGGGTGGGGAGACTGGTTTGATGGGCACTTCCCTGAACAAAAGCTTAAGAACATGAACAATGCAAAAGCCTGCCCCAGGATGATTCCATTAGCAGAGACCTATTCCAAACAATACTGGCAGGACGGAAAGACAAATTCTGTTCACTCTTCTTGGTTAATCTGGCATGCGGTACAGGTGTTTCTTGGCTCTGTGCTCCTGAGTTTTGCTTCGATTTTTTTTTTTTTTTTTTTGACTGACGATAGTGGAAGTTGAAGGCTGGAAAAGAAAAAAGAAGGGAGAGCTTTCCCATTCATATAAAAGCTTATTTATAAAGAGTTCAACACGAAGGCTCAGTGTGCAGTAAATGAAAGTAGGTCAAACCACTTGAAAGAGAGAAAGCGGCACCGCTATTTCGAAGTGTTGGCGGCCAGATCCACGAACACGTGCGAGGCTGCTGGTAAAAGGAAGCGCAACTTCATTCTAACGAAACATTTGTAGATGAAAAAAAAAAAAAAAAAAAAAAAGCATAACATTGAAGGAACATATCATTAAAGAAAACAATCGAAAGCATTACAAGCGATAATTTATATGTTAATTACTTCTAAGACGGATTCTATTGTGGCAAACAGAGAACCATCCTGTAGCAGACATCCACATTGAATGGAATTTAGACAATTGTGAGGTTTTACGAGCAATGCGATATTCTAACGGGAGTCTTAAGATTAACTGTGATTTTTATTGATTACATAAATGGTTTTGAGCATTTAATAAAGGCAAACAAATAACAGCATTAATAAAAATTGTATAAATAAAATTTTTTGCCAGTATGAAAAAATAAGTGCATAAAGCAGATAGACACTGAGTTGCAGAATTAGCCTTTGAAGTATACATATAATCACGTTGGGTGCGAATTAATTCATGAAAATAAGGAAGACAATTTAGTTTTCTGAGAAGCACCACAACTTCACAGGTGCGGCCCTTACGGCAACTTTTGCTTCCAAGATTGCAAAATTTCTCGCCTGCGGCTCTTAGTACGAAAATTACGGTATATGTGCCACCGGCTGTCAACAAGATTCTCACCAGCCAGTCAACTGTATGTAGCAACATGTTTCAGAGGTTGAACCACTGCAAGATAAATCAGATGCATTCGTAGTTTTAGCAGTTTTGCAAAACCAGTGGTGAATGGCACCCGTGGGGTCTTGGACGGATACAATCAATATAAAACAGCTGCCACTGGAAATATGTCCTGGCAACCTTAATGACATTTCTGTCAAACAGAAATACCCATTTAAGCAGCTTTTAAACAAGTTCTTAATGAATGGAATTTCACATTTCATACAGGTTCGAAATGGTTTCTTATGAATGTAATGTGTTTCAGGTGCTCAGATGACTACCAAATCAGACTGTTGTCAACAGAAAAAAATCGGAACTACAATTTTGTCATCATCTTTGTTCCCCTTAAAGGTGTTTTCTCTGCACAGTTTTTTTTAACAATTTTTCTCTATGCAAAAGAAAACGTGCTAGCTAATACATTTTAAGCAAAATTAAGTATCAAAAATCAGTACTACAGTGTTCACTCTATCATGAAAGCAATTTTACAGGTCACAGAAACAGCTCAGATTCCATCGCACATTAAATACAGATTTTGAAACTTAACTTTTGCTTTTAAAATGGATGCCCAAATGCTTGCTCTAATGATTAATCAGTTTTAAAGAAGTGATTGTAAGGATTGGTACAAACAGAAAAACAAGAATTTCATTAGAAAAAAGAAAAATCTGAAGTCAGAATTTTGCACTACTATGAAAGATTAAAAACCAGGAATATAATCAGGATATTTTCAGTTGTTTCCAACTTTTTTGGACAGCATGAAGATGTCCAAAAAAATATCAGAAAACTTTGAAGAACTGTTGTACAATGTTGAATAAATGTCAGAATCTTGAAAACATGATAAAAATTATAAACCGATTAGCCATTACATTATGACCACCTACCTACTAAGCTGTAGGACCCCTTTAGCCCGCAAAACAGCAGCCACTCGATGAGGTGGTGACAGGTATCTGGTACCATAATGTCAACAGCAGGTCCTCCAGTTCCCGTACATTGGGATGGGGTGGGGGGTGGGGGGTGTAGCACAAACCCGCTTTTCCAAGTCGAACCACAAATGTTAGATTGGGTTCATGCCAGGTGAATTTGGAAGCCAGGGCATTAACAGAAAGCCGCCTGCATGTTCCTCGAACCACTCCTTGATGATTCTGGCAGTGTGGCATGGCACATTATCCTGTGGCCATCACAAGCATGGAACACAGTTGCCATGAGTGGGTGAACTTAGTCTGCAACAATGTTGAGATATCTGACTGCTATCGGGATAATGGAGCCTAAAGCATCCCAAAAAAACATCACCCACAGTGTAACACCACCGCGGACCTGTTTCCGCCCAACAGTGCATGCAGGTGCTATAGCCTCTGTCGGTAATCAGTATAACCGCGCTTGGCCGTCTACGTAACGCACCAGAAATCTTGATTCGTCGGATCAGGCACCTTCGTTCCACTCATCCATGGCCTAATCTCGATCTTGGGCCCATTTCATGCGTTGTTGGTGATGACTTGCAGTGAGCATGGGGATCCGGCTACACAGAGGGATGCAATGAACTGTGTGCTGTGGCACATTGCCCTCTGATCACCACTTTGTAGTTGCATGTGATTTGTCACCCTGTGGTCGCTGTGAAAAATAAGTGACAGTTTCCGCTACCCTCTGGCATAATGGCCGACGACACAGCTGGATGATGGTTCGTCACTTGGCCATCTGTGAACCACTTTTGATACATGCTCGCTACAACGGCACGTGAGCAAGCCACGCCATTTCCAAGATCGTAGTTCCAAGGCGCAGTGCCATCACAATTTGTCCTTTATCAAACTCCGATAAATCGGCAGCTTTTCCTATTCCAACTCCGAACACTCTACTAGCTGAAAGCCGGTCCTCGGGTTGTATATATACCATTTGTGAACTTCACCTACACCACCGTTCGGTCTC
The DNA here is from genome assembly GCA_039090855.1 of Macrothele yani. Classification (NCBI taxonomy): domain Eukaryota; kingdom Metazoa; phylum Arthropoda; class Arachnida; order Araneae; family Macrothelidae; genus Macrothele; species Macrothele yani. The sequence continues at coordinate 110,811,802 of CM077007.1, forward strand.
AAGGCATGCTCATTTCTCTTGGCTGGCGGTGGTCATAATATAATGGCTCATTGTTGTACAGATGTTGAATAACATCGCAGAGATCTTTGCTTCCCAGATTGTATTCAATGTTTTCTGTACTCCATAGCAGACCAACAATTTCTGTAATTACTATGGAGAATCTGTAGCACTTTGGAGCATCTGGTCCGAGTCTTCTGCGAAGCAATGCCAAGGCACGTGACAAAATTTATCCACTCACCCCTGCTGCCCACCAGAAGAGGGCCAGGGTTGTGTCAGCTGGGAAAGGAGAACTCAAAATAGCTTCCAACAAATCTTTAATTTTGAAAAAATACCAACATGGAAATGTTCACTCTGTGCCCATTAAATGAGCAAAGGAAGACATCAGAAAAGTCCAAAGTTACAATTTTTAGGTATCACAATTAAATCTAAGGACTTTTGCAGAAGGGAAAAATTAAGAGAAAAAGGCTTATTTAAGGAATTTGCCTTAGACTCCAGCAGGCATACGATAAGGTGACTAGACTTCTTTATTTTCTGAAGACAGTCCTCCATTTTGAAATTTCTCCCCAAAAATTTATATAGCGGCAATTAAAAAAAAAATTCAAACTTTCAGGATTCTCAGAGAAGTTGGAACATCATCACCACCAACGTCATCTTGATAATCGTAGTGCTATTTCATTTGTGTTTTAACTAGATTTAACCAATTCCACTTAGTAATTCTAATTCTGACTATTATATAGCTCTAATTATTCTACTATTCTCTTTTACGTGCGATATTTCAAAGTAACTTGTACAAAAATCTAGCGGATAGTGCTTACCTTGGCATTCCTTTCTAGCGACGGGAACATTTCACGCACGTGTTTTCCGGTCTTTGTTGATGTTATTGTCCTAAAGTCCATTGTATGCGATGACTGGCTTTACTTCTCACACTTTTCGCTGGGTATACTCATTGGATCTTTGCCTTAGGATTCAAACACATAAATTTTTACCGTTCTTTATACTCGAAATTTTCGCCCATACTCTGGGCATCTTCAGGAGCGTGGCGACTTTACCACCGATGTTCGTGGTTAACTTCGCGCTAATGGAGTCCGATACTCCTTGTTGCCATTCGTCGGAAATACTTTCCTGGATATATTTCGTTATCAAGCTCGGCTGGCGCCATCTATGTTTTGTTAAAAACACTTTTTTTTTTTTTTAATTTTCTTCTATCCTGGTTTTCTTGTCTTTTTTGCCAGTTTTTCTTTTGTTGTTGTTTTTCTTGTCTTATTAGTTCTTTCCACAGGCCCGATAATGTGCTAGGGTCGTTCTGGTTACATACCCTTGCTTTATTTTTGTAGATTAATATTGCTTCTTCCCTCCTCATTTGCCTTTCCGATTTTTTATTCTTTTTTAGCATTTTAATTTCATCGAACTTTGGGAATGTCCGATTTTCCATGCAGAATTGCACTAAAGCAGTTTTGGCTTCTTTTTTTTTTTTGCCAGTTAGATATGTGTTGTTTAAGTCTTTTTTTTTTAATCTGTTTTTCGTACTTGCAATGTACAATATTGGGGGTATGTGTGCAACTGGAATTTCGTAGGTTCCTGATTCTTCTAGCATTTTTTCCTCTGTTTTTTTTTTTTTTGTTGACCCAATATTGATTCCCAATATTCATGAGGAATCAATATACATTAAAGAATAGCTATGAGTTTATAGAAAAAATCAAATTAATTAATCAAGACCTAGAGCAAATAACTATGGCCTCCAGGGACGTTAAGGCGTTATACCCAAACACTCCTGTCGAGCTAGCCATCGGATTGATTATGCAACAACTAAGCATCAACAAAGAACTAAACTTGTCACAACTGAAAGAGCTAAAGAATACCTTATATTTCATCAAGGAAAACAACATCTTCCATTTTGAAGGAAATATATTTAAACAAACGCAAGGTGGCCCTATGGGATCCCCATTATTGGCATTATACGCAGAAGTGATTATGGCATACCTCGAAAAAGAAATTATTCAAAATTTACCTGAAAAACCAATACTTTATGCTCGATATGTAGACGACATTATTATAATGTCTAAACTTAACAAAGCCGAGCTACAAGATCTAGCACAGCAGTTAAGCAAAATCTGTAACACCATAGAGCTAACTATTGAGTTTTTGAAGAGGATAATCGCCTATCCTTCCTGGACATTCAACTAAAGAAAAACAAAAATAGTTTTGAATACTCTGTGTTCAGAAAAGCAACTTACATACCTGTACTGATACCATACTCGTCGCACCATCCAGTGATACATAAAAAAAACAGCATAGTAAACTTGATAGGCGAGCGTACACACACACATCTAACAACAGGCTAAAAAATCAAGAGCTACAGTTTATCTCGAAAACATCACAAGAGTATGGGTACCTGAGCAAGCTAATTAATAAATGGATACATGAGAGTAAAAAGCATATGACTCAGAGTATAGAAGGCCAAGAAGTGCACAACCAAAGGAAGACTAGGAATAAAAAATTGAAATACATTGGAGGTTTCCCATACTTGGAAGGAGTGAGTAAAGAAATCAATAGGCACTGTGCTAAATACGACTTACAACTAGGAAGCTCAGTGCACACCGTGAAAAGTATGACTGTCAACAAAAAAACAGAGGAAAAAATGCTAGAAGAATCGGGAACCTACGAAATTCCAATTGCACACATACCCCCAATATCGTACATTGGAAGTACGAAAAACAGATTAAAAAAAAAAAAGACTTAAACAACACATATCTAACTGGCAAAAAAAAAAAGAAGCCAAAACTGCTTTAACGCAATTCTGCATGGAAAACCGGACATTCCCAAAGTTCGATGAAATTAAAAAGCTAAAAAAGAATAAAAAATCGGAAAGGCAAATGAGGAGGGAAGAAGCAATATTAATCTACAAAAATAAAGCAAGGGTATGTAACCAGAACGACCCTAGCACATTATCGGGCCTGAGGAAAGAACTAATAAGACAAGAAAAACCAGCAAAAAAGACAAGAAAACCAGGATAGGAGAAGAAAATAATAATTAAAAAAAAAAAAAAAAAAGTGTTTTTAACGAAACATAGATAGCGCCAGCCGGGCTTGATAACGAAATATATCCAGGAAAGTATTTCCGACGAATGGCAACAAGGAGTATCGGACTCCATTAGTGCGAAGTCAACCACGAACATCGGTGGTAAAGTCGCCACGCTCCTGAAGATGCCCAGAGTATGGGCGAAAATTTCGAGTATAAAGAACGGTAAAAATTGATGTGTTTGAATCCTGAGGCAAAGATCCAATGAGTATACCCAGCGAAAAGTGTGAGAAGTAAAGCCAGTCATCGCATACAACGGACTTTAGGACAATAACATCAACAAAGACCGGAAAACACGTGCGTGAAATGTTCCCGTCGCTAGAAAGGAATGCCAAGGTAAGCATTATCCGCTAGATTTTTGTACAAGTTCCTTAGATTTAACCAGGCCTTGATTTAACTAAAATATTTTACAGATAGGGAATAAATCTCATCTTTTCCAGCATCCACTTTGATGGCAAATCTGGTTGGTTACATTTGGTAGATTCCATTGAGAGTTCTAGAACTTTTGTTCAGTACATTTTTTCAAGTGTAGTTACTGGACTTACCTGTGTGTTATCTCTACGAGAAGGAATATTTTATCTCATTATTTCTGTCTTCCCAGTGTATAGTACGAGGATAGATCCAAAAAAAAAAAAAAAAGGTTACAAGCAGCAGCATTGGAAAAGTAATTAGTGTGGAGGGTACATTTGTTGCCCAGAGTGGAGACGGATGGCGCTAGTTGTGTGACAGCGGTTGTTTGGGAAGTTAGTGCAAGTTCGCAGACGCGTGAGAGCGATTGAAATGGCAAGACGTTTAGAAAAGTTGTCCCGCTTGGAGGTGCGAGCCATAATTCGGTTCTTATGGGCAAAGAATGTGTCTGCATCTGCAATTCACAGTCAAATAGAAGTTTATGGTGAAGAAGCAATCAGCCGGTGTCGCTCTTTTCAATCTGGCAAGAGAGGATGTGGAAAACTGCAACAGGGCAGCGAGCGGCCGTCCAAGTTCGTCAACGACAGAAATCAACACGGCACGAGTTGACAAAATGATTAAAAATGATCGACGAGTAACTGTGCGTGCAATGGTGTCAGAGCTGGGACTCAGCTATGGTACCATTCAACGTATCGTTTCTGATGTTTTGGGATATTCCAAGGTTTGTGCCCGCTGGGTACCATGTGCGTTATCCGAGGAGCAGAAAGCCTCACGTTTCTGCAGTGTTACCCTGCCGACGGCCAGCAGTTCATTGATCACATCGTTACTGGGGACGAAACTTGGCTTCATCACTTCGTCCCCACAACCAAAAGAGCCAGTATGGAGTGGAAACACTCTGGATCACCAACGAAAAAGAAGTTTAAGGTTACACTCTCTGCCGGTAAAGTTATGGCAACCATATTCTGGGACGCATGCGGTGTTATCCTTATCGAGTATCTGGAGCATGGCCATACCGATCGTTATTGTGCCACTTTGACAAGGTTATGTGAAGCCATCCGACGCAAACAGCCTGGCATGTTGAGTGATGGTGTCGTCTTCCTGCATGACAATGCCAGGCCCCATACTGCACGCAAAATTCAAGAATTGCTGCAAAAGTTCAAGTGGGAAGTCTGGAGCCACCCCCATACAGCCCAGATTTGGCACCCAGTGACGACTTCCTTTTTCCGAAATTGAAGGAACACTTATCTGGAAGAAGGTTCTCTTCCAACAGTGATGTGAAAACAGCTGCCGAGAACTGGATCAGTGGGCAGGGACGTGATTTCTACCGAGCTGGGTTAAACAAGTTGGTCATGCGTTCCGATAAATGCCTGAACAGATTTGGTGATAATGTGGAAAAGTGATTGGCAAGTATGCCTCGAAATTCCCTTTTGAATTTTCTGTCTATTGTTAATCAATCATTTTTTATGACCCTTGTAACCTTTTTTGTGGATCTATCCTCGTAATTTACTGGCTTCAGATATTTTTTCCTGTATTGAATCACAATGAAATTTCAGTACAAAATCAAAACATAGATTTGTTTGCATGTGCTGCCACCTATAAGTAACATTTAAAATTTGTCAGAATATTCTGCACGACAGTATTTTATTGCTATTTTATATTTATTTCACAGAAAAATCGTCCTTCAGGTTCATCATATGCTTCCACATGAAACTGGACAATTGTGGTACTGGTCGTAATATTCTTTGCTGATCTTTGACTTTACCATAATGCATCAGATGTTGTCCTCAATTTCATTCTCAAAATTCTGGTCACCTTACGTACAAACCCTGCATTTTATTTGTGCTGTGTGTATGCCATATCTTTGCATCTGTTAGTCTGATTAATAAAAATTCTCTTTGCATTGGGAAGTCTGAACCGTCAGAACAATGATCCTTGTCATTAAGTCTTTTTCCAATGCTTAAAACTTCACCACTAAAGGGACTTAAAATGCAGATGCTATTGAATTCAAAATTATTATACTCGTATTATTGCTTCTAAAAATGAGACTGAAACAATTCTCTTTTCCTTGAATACCTTTTACAACAAAGACTGTTTTGCATACAATTTGTTTCAAATAATGCAAAATTTGTCTGTATTCACTGTTCATCACATGAAAAAAAAAAAAAAAAAAACTTGAAAATTACATGGAATCGAACTTGCATCTCCTGATTTTTGTTCAAGCATGCTGTCCCTTACACCACCAATGACGAAGTCCTAAGTATTTGACAGTTAAGAATCTGAAGCTTTGGAGATGCAGATTTGATTCCTGCTCCAGGGAGATGTAATTTTCAACTTTTCTGATGTTACATGATAAACAAGTAAATACAGAAAATTCAGGGAAGTCTGACATCCTTCCACGTATTAAGTATAGAATATTTCTTCCACATAATTACTGCACAGTTTTCCCATTAACGCCATTTCAACCCAAGGCACCTTTGCTTCTAAATAATGTTTTGAAAAGTTATTTTCACATCAAGGGTAGAGTTTGTGATGGCGAATGTTTTGCATAAAATTTCTATTTTTCATAAAGCCCCACAGGTTTTTCTGTTTGATATATTTGCTGCAGTATCTGCATGCACTCCTGGAAAATCATTTTCAGTCAGATACCACTCACAAGAACTTTTTTTGCATATATTTCTTACTCACAATAATGTAGTTTTTCTGCCAGGGGTTGTAGATGTATATCCTTTTTTCTTGGTATCTCTACTTTTAAACAGTTTGATCTCAAAGATTTTTTTGCTTATAATATGCAGTTTTTGCCACTAGAGGGAGCTCAAATTTCTGTAGGTCTAAAAACCCGCTCTAAGAAAATGTTTGTGTATTTCTTACCTAAAATAATCACTAGTGGGTTAGAAATATACAATGCATTTATCACCATATCAATGCTTTACAGTCCAATTCGAAAAGCATTAGATACCATTTACTTAGTGGAATACTGTGCATATACTTTTGGATTCTTTATAGTGCAGTTGTGGTATATATATTTGGGTTAACAACTTTATCTCCATTGAAAAAATTCTTGCTCTACTGTATGCCACTTGCCATAGTTAAAAGATCGTTTGAATCCCATTCTAGGGATGTGCAATTTAAGTTTTACTGAAAATATGGCTACGTGGAAACGGTAAAATACAACACTTCTACATAGAAAAAGTAATTTGCACCTCAAATCTTTTTAATCGTTTGAAAATTTGTTTATTCATTTTCACAATCACTTTACCACCCATTTTGGTCAAAATTCAATCTTTCATGGTATTTAGTTTCTATTATTACCTTTAATGTATTTTCTTAGCACTTAACCTGCACTTCCAAATGGTGAGGAAGGTAAACCCCAGAATGTGCAGGTAAAGCAGTTGCATTTAATGAAAACTTAAACTTTGATAGCATTTCAAAAATCCACTCTCAAAACCTGTTTTGGAAGAAATTTCCCAGTATTGAGTATTTGATTACATTAGTTGTTTGCACAGAAGTATTGTGTTACTTGAACCACCATAAAAGATAGTTTGCTTAAAATCATACTTAAAGTAATTGAAAATTTTTGCAATAGCCTTGACTCACAGAAAGACACATGAACACTACGCCTAGAATCAGTAACCTGGTTGAATAGAACTATAGTATACATTTTTTTTTGGGGGGGGGGGGGTCTTAATGCTTGCTTTTAGTACTAGTTCAACCACTACATGCAAAAATAAAGTTCAAAAATCTAGCATTCCAGAGTTAACAAAAAGAATATTGCAAATATATTTTTTGACACTCGTGTGTCACACTTTCTGCTGTTTCCCATGTAACCATCTTCAGAAACCTTAAAAATTACATCTCCCTGGAACAGGAAATGAACCTGCAACTTCTCTTCTGATTTATGCTACTGTTACACCACCTAGGACAATGAAGTTCTGACATAATTTTAGTTTTCTGAAGGATGTCTACATGGGGAAACAGTAAAAAAATATAGTGCCAAAAACAATATGCCTTTCATGTAATTGTGAAGAATTACTTCTTCACAGAATTAGTTTTACATTGATATCCATGAGCATTTATTGAATTAGCAACACTAAGGGCTATAAGCAGTTGCCCATACTTAGTTTATTTAGGGTCACAAGTTCCAAGGAAGAGAAGACCCGCCTGTAAGATGAGCCCACCGCCCAGGACTTGAACCTGAGCCCATTTTGATACAAAAAAAAAAAAAAAAAAACAGTACTTAGACCACAGTGCCACATAAGAAGCTTCACGAACTGTTTCATTTTCTGTCACATACCAGATCCTAAAGAACTTGACAAAAAGTTAAATTTGTTAAAAGTAGTGTAACACTGATTTCCCACTTTTTGAATAGGAATGCATTTTATTTCACCAAATTTTGGAATTTGGTGATATATAACCAAAAGAGTGCTGGGGGGGGGGGGGCTTAGGCAAACTGATTATTCATGAATGGAATACGGGATTACACCACACAAATACAAATTTTGAAGATGTAAAACCGTTTTTGGGGGGGATTGGTGTAAACATAACATGGATGGTAAGTCAGATAATATACGACTGATAATCATCATTCTGGAGTGGGAATCAAACTTGCATCTTCTGGATAGCACCCAAGTATGCTAACCACAATGATTCTTAATATTTTATCGGGTATATTTCCTTCATAATCCCCTTCCCCCTATTCAAATGAAATAGTTAATTTCCAATTTTTGAAATCTTAACTACTTTATGTAAGACAATGAGGAAATAATTCATATTAATAGAGATATAACATCAAAAAATGTTTTTCTTAATATAGAAGACTAACCATTAGTAATTGCTCTTAAAAATAAATAAAAGGAAAGGTTAATATAATAAATACCACATGCTTATTCAAACCAATTACATGTTTGAAAATTATAAAAATATTTTGCATAAAATATTGAAAAGGTACTTTTTTGTTTAAACCAAAAAAGCCCCCCCCTGTTTTTAAATTTGACAACTAAGACAATGAGGAAATAATTCATATCAATAGAGAAGTAAAACTCTCACTATGAACCATAGTTGTGGTACTTAATAAAAAACATATTTGCTACTAGTTGTTTTTGGCCAGCTTCATCTTTTGTAACAGTGCAACTTAGCTTTCTGCACTCAAAACTCATTCACCTGAATTTTCCACTTAATTATTCCATGTCACCAAAATTTGTCTGAAAACAAATAAACGAATGCTGTTTGATTCTGAATACCATGCATTAATCTTCCATTTAAATTTAACCACTTTCATAATGGATTAAGTTCTCACACACATGTACCATTTTCATAAACAAAGGAATATTATACATTAACAATGTACAGTCATAAAATTAAAAATATACTAGTTAGGTCAGGAAGCTGGACACACCAGGATTTGGTGATACAGGAAAATTTTCATGAATGCCATCTGCCATGCAAGTCTGGAACCGAATGTGTTTAAAGCAGTGGTAAGATGCTGCAGCTTTATTCTCTTACTTTTTAAAATCAAAGACCAAATTCCATTAAAAAGTCTTGATATTTAATTGCAAATTCAATCCAAACAGACATATCAAGTAAAAACACAAATTGGCACAGTAAATAAAAACATACATAAATGTGTACTTCTACAAGGAAGCACCTGCATAACTAATTAGTTTGACCAAGTTTTACATATGACACAAATAAGGATTTTTGAATGATCAGAAAGAAATTCCAGACCAGAATACTTATTATATTTGCACTTTTAAGGTATTAAAACCCTGCAAAGTGTGCATAGTTTACGTGCAATTCATAACTGAAATACTATTAAAAAGCACCAATCACTTGCCCTAAAGATCATGGTAATTTCTATCGACTACACACTTCCACAGCACATCAATTATCGTAATGTTGTTGGCCTTCAAAGGTTTACAGACTTCATTCTTCCGGGATGAAACATCGATGAGATGTAACTATAAGCTTGTCAATTCCATAAAAACCACACAAGCATACTACTCATTCATACAATTCAATTAAAAAACTATGTACATATTTACACAACCTTACATTCCTAGGTGGTTAAGCCTTTGTCAACTGTGAGTAACAAAATGCTCCATCTGTTTCAAAACCCCTGCCACTCCCAATGCAAGTGTCACACTCATTCAGCCCCACACACACAATCCTCTAGCGCTTTCAACAGTTTACTGTCGTCATCAGGAGGCAGGTGTGTCTCACCCGCCCACCACAGCTCAAGTGAGCAGAGCCATCGAGGCACGGGCTCCAGTCGCAATATCTGAATCATTGTGTCTCTGGCGCCATCTATTGTCATTGCTGCTCTTTTTCTTTTTTCTTTCTAAGCTGTTGTTCAATTTTTATTAGGGCCTTCCATTGTTCGTTTAAGTTGCTAGGCTCATTAATGTTGCATAATCTTAATCAAGATTCTTAATCAAGATTATACAACATTAATGAGCCTAGCAACTTAAACGAACAATGGAAGGCCCTAATAAAAATTGAACAACAGCTTAGAAAGAAAAAAGAAAAAGAGCAGCAATGACAATAGATGGCGCCAGAGACAATGATTCAGATATTGCGACTGGAGCCCGTGCCTCGATGGCTCTGCTCACTTGAGCTGTGGTGGGCGGGTGAGACACACTTGCCTCCTGATGACGACAGTAAACTGTTGAAAGCGCTAGAGGATTGTGTGTGAGGGCTGAATGAGTGTGACACTTGCATTGGTAGTGGCAGGGGTTTTGAAACAGATGGAGCATTTTGTTACTCACAGTTGACAAAGGCTTAACCACCTAGGAATGTAAGGTTGTGTAAATATGTACATAGTTTTTTAAGTGAATTGTATGAATGAGTAGTATGCTTGTGTGGTTTTTATGGAATTGACAAGCTTATAGTTACATCTCATATGGCTTAAAAAAAAAACGATGTTTCATCCCCGGAAGAATGAATCGTAAGCAAGATGTCTGTAAACCTTTGAAGGCCAACAACATTACGATAATTGACGTGCTGGAAGTGTGTAGTCGATAGAAATTACCATGATCTTAAGGGTAAGTGATTGGTGCTTTTTAATAGTATTTCAGAATACTTATTATTTGAATCTTAATAAGGGAAGACTTATTTTTGTAAAAATTACATTCCTGCTAAGTATAAAAAAAAATTGAGAAGGGTGGATTTGGCAATATTCTTTGACTAGAACCAAGCAATTAAAGTTCAATAATCATCACTGAATCATCCACAGAAACTGTAAAGGACATTTTTTTAGAAGCACGGCCACTGCTTTGCAGCATTTAGTTTATCATCCATTCTCAAGTAACCAACACAGAGGGGTTACCAGAAAATATTCTACCTTGATATGAAGTTTGTGGTAATGATGTAACATTCTGCATTATATCCTTGAACAACAGAACACCTTTGGCAACATTTTTTTCCTTCACTTTACTCTTGCATTTTTATGAACTTTTCAGAATGAACAAACTAAAGATTAACCTTCAAAATATAGTGGAACCTTGGTTATATGTAATTCATTTAAACATTACAATTTGTCAAAAGTACACAGTTCTTTCTTTCTTTTATACATAACCTGGTATTGTGTGACTTTGCTGATAATTGAGACAGTGTTAAGTTCTTTCTTGCTGCAGCCAAAGTTGAACCTTGATCCCATTACAGAAAGGTATGTTGTTTCCTTTTGGTTTGGATGAAAAACTGGTTTGACTTTTCATGAGTCGCACACACATGCACTATTTAAAAACTGATAAATCTCTAAGGCGTAATTTTGTGGTTCTACTATTTCGTGGCATATTAAAATAGAATCCTAAAAATGTGTAGTCAATATTTAGCATTCTGGTTAGAAATGGATGCATTTGAGATCTGCAGGGGGGGGAAAAGTTGTTAATTTGCAAGTTCCATACTAAGCATTGGTCTCCGATTCTTAGTTGTGAGGATTTTACTCAATCTAGAATTGGGGGTTTTACAAACAGTTGTCGAAAGAGAAATTTGGCTTTCATGGGCTTTGATTTTTCAATGAGATAAATTATAATTTGTAATGCCTTTTTTCTTTCACCACCAATTAGACTTGAAACAAATCATTACATCTTATGCTCATTTAAAGCATGAATTTTACAGTAACATTTTGAAATGTTGTTTATACGGATTTTATATACGTAGTGCGATCAAAGAGTTCAGAGACTAGGTACGTAGCGCACCAACAGATGACAGTACGCTGATGCGCGAGCAGTAACCTTCACGAGTCATTGTGCCGAGTGGCGTCATTCTGTGAACATCAGGAGCTGTGCTATACGATATTTGGTGACCACGTGCAAAACACAGCTGCAATTTTGGTATAGACTACAGCAGCAAGCAAACGTCAAATTCTGCGCAAAACTCGAACACGAAATGTTCCTGTTGCAGGTCATCACTAGGGACGAGACTTGGGTGTACAGTTACGACCCGGAGACTAAACCACATTTGTTGCAGTGTAAGAGCCCGGAATCTCCACGATTGAAGAATGCCCGACAGGTTCGGAGTGCAACCAAAAGCATACTCATCGTGTTCTTCAACATTTGTGGGGTTGTGCACCGTGAATTTGTCATCCAGGGCCAGATCATCATTACCCTTTTTCACTGCGGCATCTTAGGGAGGACATTTGCCGCAAATGGCCTGAAATGTGGCGCCGGGGCGATTTCCTGCTCCGTCACGACAATGCAGCAGCTCACAGAGTGTTAGCTACACGTTGGTTTTGCAGCCGAAACAGCACGACTACCCTTCCTCACCCACCTTACTCGCTGGATTTAGCTCCCTGCGACTTCTTTCTGTTCCCAAAGCTGAATGGTCGCCGATTTGAAACCATAGACGAGATCCAGCGCGAATTGCAGACAGTGCTTGACACGATTCACGAACAGGTGGCGTTCCAACAGTGGCAAAAACGCTGCCCCAGGAGACTACTTTGAGGGTGATCATAGCCAGACTTAAGTAACGTAAGTAATTTGTGTATATCGGCCTAGTCTCGGACCTCATATACGGCCATCCTTTGAAAAACGTATGACCAAGGTTTCACTGTATGCTGAATATTTTCAGGCAACTGTAACTATTATGGTGTCTTACCAAGCACAGCTACTCTCTGATTAATGTCCACACCACAAAACACAAGTGTTGAGTTTTTTTGTTTTTTTTTAACTCCATGCCATTATTCTTTTAACTGGCCAAAGGAATGAAAGATACAGCTTTTACAAAAGTTGCTGTATGTTTCTCTTCACTTATTGAGGATCAATCAGATAAAAATTGCACATTTTGTTTCTATTGCATGGACAAAAATCAGGAAAAGATGTCACATTTGAAATGGAGTAACACCTCCCCCCCCCTCTGGCAGATCGTAGTATCCATAGCAATACAGCCACCTGCCAGGAAAAAAAAAAAAAAACTCTTACAAATTCATAAAAATGTTTCCAAGCATTTCCTGAAATCAGCTTTGTTATGAGCAAACCTGAATTTGCTAAGAGTTAAAAAGTCATCTGTTACCCCCTTCTACACAATAGAGGAGTATGCATAAAATAACTCCAAATGCTGGCTTTGCATGGCAAAAGAACATTTTTAAAATCTTGACTGAAATGTTCCAAGTGAGGACCTCTTTCCTGAAAACCATTACTTCAGAAAACTATATATACAAAACAAGGTACCTCTTTCCCTATGCCACATATTAAAACTACTCATTTTTATTTTATTTTCTGATCACTTAAGATGTTACAGATTCTTATACTTTTGACTTGCTGTCAAATGTGGAAGGTGCAGTTTTCTAATTTAGAATTTTCAAACACCTTACTAAACACATTTGATGATGTGAACAAAAGTCTGCAAAATGGGGAACTTTTACAATGATTTTTTTAGCAAATGAAATGGTTATTTGTTTACATTGTGGAGAAATTAGGTTTAGGAATTTTGATTGTGGGTTTAGGTTATACAAGCCACACAAGACAGTACCAACACTCATATTTTTAAAAAATCTGAAGGCTGGCTATAAATAATGTTGAATGCATTTTGTTTCTACACGCCAATTTGCTTGTTGCAAATCTGGAACAGCTCTAAATTTACAGGAATACATCTTCTTATTTTGATACTGGGCCTAAGTGTGATTTCCACAATTCTGTTTAGATATTTGGAGAAACATCTATACTGAAGTTAATGCACAAGCAGCAACAATGAGAGAGTGCCTTTTAAAATACGACATTGGAAAGTATTTGTTAATCCACGAGGAGATGTGTTGATTTTACTTACGCAAGATGTGAGAATCTGCTTTACTTCCTATTCTAGTAGCTTACTTTTTTATTTTCAGTAAACAAGGTAGAACTTCTTCTTATCTTACTTTTATTTATTTTTAACCTTCAAAAGCAAGATGGGAGATCTTCATTATGTAAAATTAGTCTTTGTTTAAGCACTGAATTAGCAGTGTGCAAACAAACTGTTGGTGTATTCAAAAGGTACAGTTTCAGGAGTTTCCAAGACCCAAAATGCTTTTGTTTGCACAGGAATTTTCTCTGTACCAAATAAAAAAGATTAAGACCTGAAAAACGCAAGTATGATAATTAGCGGAATTTTCTCTGTACAAAATAAAAAAGATGACCTGAAAAACGCAACTATGATAATTAGCGGGGAAAATTTCACTCCTCGAAACACCAGGTTTCATTACATCAACAAACACACACACACACACACAAAAAAGATTCTTGATAAGGCACTCGTGCTTTCACAAATTCATTTAATTTTCATTCGTGAAGATTTTGCCATGCACCCAGAGATTTGCATCACACAAAGCAGAAACCTTAAATTTGGCACAGTCTCAAGTACTAAAATGCTGATAAAAGTTTTGCCTGTATGAGGTTAAGATGATCAATACCACAAATGTAGTATTCATAATTTTTACCTAGGGCAAAATATTCTTGTGTGTATGTGTTCCTCACCTACAAATAAAAAGGTATTATTCCAGAAACCAGTTCAATCATGATTTGAATGACAGAAGGTAAGTATCCAACCTCAGGTGTGTTAAGAGAAAAACTTAACTTACACTGCAGTGTTATTTCACAGTTGTTTTTTTTATACAGGTGAAAAACAGCTAGCAGTTTCTTTGTTGGTGTCAGCTAGTCAACCAAAAGATTTGTATTGATGGACTTTTAATAGTATTAAAACTCATACATTACACAAACTAATTAGTTTTTTGAAGAAATGAACAATTACAAATGCTTATTTTGTATTCATATGTCCACTAAATTAGCATCTGCAACAAACAGCAGCAGAGAAAAATAACTGCTTGATAACTGAACCAAATGGATTATAGTAGGTCCAACAGAAAAAACACAAGTGCTTATAAAATTACACTTCCACATTAAGAAGTATTGCATAATATATATACACAGAAAAGAACTGTTAATAAAAACATTTTCTTAACCAATCATAAAATTTCAATGGAGTCTAAATCAGATTAGCTACAACAATGCATACCTTTAAGATGTTTCATTATTATTCATAAAACAGTTTTTGGCATGAACAAGTATGCAGACATTGTAGCGTATATTATTTAATAACAGTGTCTTCACATTATTGATATCACAATAACCCCTATTTTCTCCAATTAAAAAAAAATTGCAAACTACAGTCTCATTTTCAAAGCAAGAGTCATGATACAATTAGTACTATGCAACAAAACTGATATACTAAGAGAAAAAATAATGACAAAGCTTTTACTTTCTAAAATATAAGGACAGTATCAGCAACACTGAAAATAAACAAACACAACAGGAACCAAAAATAACAATGACTACATATCGGAACACAATATTATACTGACTAAAGCTTTCATCTTCAAAATAGATACTAGCAAGGCTTCCATGTCATTGCATTTTACGCTCACCACTAAAACCCTGGATAGCAAAAATATATATCCTGAAACATCAAATATGAGATCAGTGGGGAAGCTGCACCTTATTTTTACAAATGTAAGCCTTCTACTTGGGAAAAATAAAAGATATAATGTTTTGTAAGTTGCAAAGAATTAAGTGTAATTTGTACTTGATTTCAAACATAAATAAAACTAGAACATGAACAAAATTTGATCTGACAGTTAAAATGAACTTTTCAGTATATGCACCATTTTTTTTTTGAAGAATCTTAAAAAGTTATGCACTTTTTTTTTTTTTAAGTTTCATACAGACTACAGTGTTCAGTTTCAATTTTAAAAAATCAATTCAATCAAAATATAAAACAAAGCTTTCAAAGTCACTGTTTATCAAAGTAGTGAAAACAAGATTTTGTCAGGTTAGGTTTTCACTAACTGTGTGGATTTATACATGTGTATAAATAAGTAAATTAAATGTTGCTCTGTTCAGTGATGCAATGGAGCTGAAGAATCAATAATAAGCCAGGGATATCTACACATCTATATCATTTTGGTGTTTAAAATGTGGGTGGAGTGTTCTGCTGCATCTCATAAAACAATAAAGGGAATTTTCTCCCCCCTTCATGCAGAATTATAAAGATGCCAATAATTTCACTGACACAACTTACTTGATGATTTTCACATGAAACCCAACAAACATTTTACTCCTGATATATATGGTATTTAGTCCTTTCTGCACACGCTAAATGATATGCAGGCAGTAATTTTTTTTCAATAAAATTTAATTGCCTGACAACATTGGTACAAGTTCTTTAGCATATACTTATCAACTGTTAATTATTCTGTAGTTGTTACTGTAAGGTGAACTGTTTTACTCACTGAAACACTATAGAGGTAAAAATTGTGTAGTGTTTTCTATACAATTTTTTTTACATAAAAATTGTGCAGAAAACACTACACAATTTTTTTCTACAGTATGTAATGCTGAGCATAATCATACTTTTGAAGAACACAATATTGCATGTAACCAAACTTATCAATGAATATTGAAAAATATGTGCCAAGAAAAAATCAAAATTGTCTCCCAACGAAAATTAAATCTGTGCTTATAGGATATCAGATTAAATAACACTAACAAAAATTATTATATATAAAAGTAAATACAAAAATTAAAAACAAACCTATAAGACTTCTCACTGCTTGAATTATTTTGTAAATAAGCAGAGAATTAAACAATACTAAAAAATAAATAAATAAAAATAATATGCTTGCACCCTCTGATATGTGAAGCCAGACATACACATACATAGATGCACACACATCTACGCACTGGAACATTTCACCTGAAAAGTTCTTACAGTTTTTAAAGTGCAGGCCTAAGAGACTCCTCAAAATCTTAGCTACACAGATGCCAAGATTCTATAAAGAAAGGAAATGCAATACTTTTATAACACTTGGAAAGTTCAAGAAAGCTCAAAAAATTACTTAGGGGGGGGGGGGGGATGAGGTAGAGAAGGTAATGAATGAATGAATGACAATCTAGTCAAAATTATTATAATTATCCAATAAGATATGTAAACATACAGATTTTTCTAAATACCATAAATGTACTTTTTTTTAAGTAAAAAATATATTTATTATATCTATTTAATATAATATACAGATTTTATCTTATAGTAATTATCCAATAAGCATATTTAATAACTATGAGATAAATCCGTATATTTCAAATTTTTATTATTATTAAATAATTATGAGATTACAATTTATTATATTCATACATAAATGTATTATATATGGTTTACCTAAATAAGAATAAATGAACTAGATGAAAATGTATCACATGTTGCTAATTTAATTTTATGACATATTGATCAAAATGAAAATTATAACCTATAAACATCTGATGAAGGTAAAGAGTACATGTGAATCAATGATAACAGCTCCACTTGCAGAATTTCAGAGGAAAATTCAGAGATTGAATTCATTTTCCAGATCAAGTTTTCAGCAATTATTTTAATATTTGTTGGTATAAAAAAAAACTAAGGCTTTACAAACAGAAGATTAAATTAGATGTATGATCTCAGGTATATCGACTACAAAATTGTATGAAACTTTTATTTCTTTACAACTCAATGCACACTGATTCAATTTAAATATGCAGATATATATTTTTTATGTCATCCTGACAGAACTAAGTTTTGGTTGCGAGTTTCTCAGAATTTATAGCTACATTCACAGCAGCAATATGCAAAGAATCACATACATGCCACATGTGATATTTAGAGCCCTTTCTCCACACATTTATGATAATTACCACACATACCAAGAATATTTATTTATTTACTTATTTTTGCAATCACTGTTGAGCATTACTGTCATAAAGAATAATTAAAGCAAAAGCACAAAATATTTCTTATAAACAAAGCAAACTTCAAACACTATAGTAAATTTACAGACTGAATTAGGAAAACAGACTTTAAATTAACTAAAATATAAAATCTTTGCACTAAAGTGCCAAATATCTAGACTTTTTAATAAAACTGTGCATTTTCTAACTCATAAATTAGTATAGCAAAATTTTCACAAATAAGAGGAAGATGAATTCAGCTATTTTAGCAGCAGAAACTGTTAACAAGTTACTTTTCATATTGACAATGTTTTTCCTTTTTGTTATACAACAGAAAATGACGTGGTGAGTTTCAACAATGTGTAATTAACAAAGTGAGTGATGTCAATTCAAGTGATGCTGTCCATGAAAAGGGTGACACTTTATGAGTTTCCATGAAAAATGTTGATTTTAATGGTATCATGATGATAAGAACAGGATAAAATTCTTTATACCATCACATGATGGCACACCTTTCTTGTGGATTTTCTGGATCTCCCTAAAAACAGAAAAAAAAAAATGCATATATAGTAAGAACTACAAACCCTTTTCCAAAATATTAAGCTATGCAGAAGGTAGAAAAAAATCTACATGGTCAAATTCTGGCTTGCTTTTAAAACACACATTAACAAACTATTTAATAAATAATGTGTTTGTGTTCAAATTTATTTGCTTGTCTCATTATGCAAAGCACCACACACAATTGTTCACAAAAGAATATCATACATTAAAAAACATGAAGTAATTTTGAGCTAATATTTTCCCAAATCTATGTTTGAAACCTTTTGTTCGCCTTGCCTCAAGCAGCAAAATCAGTTTTATTTGCCCATGATACTCTTAGGTAGCAACAAGCTCTAATGAATTTGTCCCCAACCAGAGAAATATTCTGTTATTGAATTTTTACTACTTGAATAATAAGTTGTACATATTGTAGATAAACACTGGTTTTGTAAATTTTCCTGTTTGGATTTTTCTTTAAATGTAGTTCTCCCTAGCCTCTAGGGCCTCTTTGGTGGGCAACATGCATGACTAATTTGCTTTGCTGCCTGGCTATGATGGTACTGTAAGATGGAAAGAGCCACGTGATGGAATTTCAGTGCAATGATCCATTTTTTTATTTTCTGCAAGGTTTATTAATGTTGTGGGTACTCAAAATACATGAATGCAAAGTGTTCAATGCTAATTTCACAGAGTGTATACACATTCACAGAAAACAAATTCCAAGATGGGTCATTCCATGTCAATTCACCCAGGGTATGACACCCACCGACTCAGATTTTCATGAAACTTTTTTTACTTGTTACTACCACCAAGTTACTATAATCCATGTAAAAATTTTCTTCTCTAGGCCACATAGTTTCTGAGATATAAAATGTCAAAGTTTTGGAAAATTGCACATTGATGACGTTTCCAAGACTCCACTTTCAGACGCAGTATTTGAGAAAAAATTCATAGTTCTGTGTCTAATCAACATATCACTACCAAAGTTTTACCACATGTCAAGCAAAGTATGTACATTTCAGAAAAAAATATTATATAAATCTTGCCTACCTCTGAGACACACTAAAATTTATTAATTTTTTTTATAAACAAATTTTTAAGTTTAAAGACGTTGCTTCATTAAGTGAGTATTATGGCATAAGGCACAGGAGTTACCAGAGCGCTTTTTTTTTTAATTGAACCTAAAAGTATAGTTTAAAAGGCTGTGAAAGAAAAATAGTTGGATTTTGATTGCTAATATAATTATTTTAACTTATAACTCATAATTTGACACATTCTATGCAGACACTTATGCATCATAATAGATAATTACCTGTATGTGATAATTTGGCCTAATATAGAATAAATGTAGACTAGTCAAATAATTTAAAATAGTGTACTGTTCAATGCCAAACTTTACCGGCTTGGTATAAATTTGATAATGAAAAAATCAAATTGAATTAGTCATGATTCAATTTAAAAATTGTTTTGAATGAATTAGGTTGTTGTTTTTTTTAACTGGATGGAATACTTTGAGGCAAGTGGGATAAAACTAGCTGTACCAGCAATTTGAAAGCATGAGGTGACTCAGCATGTATCAGCAATTTGAACCCAGCAATCTAAAAGCATGAGCTGATTCAACATGAGTCATTCTTCTGTGTACAGGATTCAACTGGATTGCACTACTAGTCAGTCTCAGCTCAGTCATCTGCTATCTATTGTTGAGTGAAGGTGCTTTATGCTGCTTCAAATGTTCAAAAGTTTTCAGAAATGGGTTATTCCTCTTAGTTACAGCTGAAGATCATTTTTCTGTTCCAAGGTTTAAAAGAAAGTGCTTTTAGTAACCGTTTGAAATATTAGTTTTAAAAATGTCCCAAACTGAACAGCTTTTTGAACAATGTAGTATAGGAAAAGAAAGTGGAACTGAGTGCCATAAGAAGAGTTACACACAGGAGGTGAATCTGATAAACTTTGAAACAGTAAGTGCTTCAGAAAAAGAATTTTTGTCCTTGAGAAGTGGGGTAAATTGTGAAATTCTGTTTAATATTTGTGAGCATCATAAAACATACTACCTGAGAAAATATGAAACTTACCAGAAAAGTTATTTTGATCCATTAGTAAGTGCCACAAGAAAAAAATTAAAAAAGCATTGAGGAATGTGACCTTTGACTTTTCAGAGAAAATTAATAAAATTCCAATGATTGTGAAATAAATTCCTGGACAGAAGATATGTGATGCATGTAGAGAAAAGGTGCAGAAACACTCACAATTTTCAAATGAAAATGATGACATTAAAGAGGTGGACACAGATAGTGACAGTAACCAGAGTATTTGTAATTTAGAAACATCAATTTCCAAAGAAGAAACATTTGGGAAAATTAATACATCACTGGCAGAGATAGGGAGTCTCCTTTGAAATTCCATGCCATTGCATTACACAGCAAATCTGCCTATGCAAAAAAAAAAAAAAAAAAAAAAAAAAAAAAAAGGGTTTAGTCAGCATGTTCTAATTTAAAAAGTAGGGTTATAGAAAAAGAATTTTCTCCGCCTGAAAAAGATGCCAAAAAACTGCCAAAAGATTTAAAACAAAAAGCAGATTATATGAACATGCTAGTAGGTTTACTTAAAGCAAAACTTGAGGCTTCAATGACACGGAGAGAAAAGATGCAACTTTTGACGCTTGTTCCTACTTCATGGAGCAGGAAAAAAATCATGGAAGAGTTCCATGTATGTGAATATGCCATCTGTCAAGCAAGATACCTTCTCAGAGACAAAGGAATCATAGCTTCACCTGAACTCAGAAAAGGAAAAACACTCAGTGAAAATATAATTGAATTGGTGAAAAACTTTTACCAAAGTGATGAATACTCTCGAATCATGCCAGGAAAAAAAGACACAGTCAGTATTTCTAAAAATGTTCATGTACAAAAGAGGTTATTACTTGCTAATTTAAATTAATTGTATTCTGCTTTTAAATTTGAGTATCCCAACATTAAAATTGGCATCTCAAAATTCTGCATGCTGCGTCCAAAATGGTGTGTGATAGCAGGGTCTTCTGAAATACATTCCATTTGTGTTTGCCCAATCCATCAAAATGTAAGTCTTCTACTTCATGCTTTTTGTATAGAAGAGACATACCAACCCTTACTGATTATTTAGTCTGTTCTAAGGATAACAAAGACTGCATGCTGCGACACTGCTTTCAATGCCCATCCAGTGAAAATTTGAAGAGTGGGACCCTGAAGATGAAGTGTCATACAGTTCATGGGTATCGACAGACAGAACACAACAGGCGAAATTCACTGTGACATTTGATGAATATTTAGCGACTTTAATTGAGAAACTAGAAAAACTTGTGCCCCCATGCATTTATAACTAAATCCCAAGCAAACTTTCTAAAGAAAATGAAAGCAAACCTTGAATCGGATGCTATTGTTCTCCTAGACTTCAGTGAAAATTACTCGTACATCATTCAAGATGCAGCACAAGGGTATCACTGGACAAGCAACAGTTGTTCACTACATACAGCTGTAATCTACACACGTGTCCACCACTCTGAAGACCTACTTGTTTTCAAGTGTGCGCATCTTGTCCGATGATTTAGAGCATGATGTAGCCTTTGTATACGAAACACAAAAAATAATCACTCAGTATATAAAAAAACACTTTTCCATTGTAAAAAATGTATTTTATTTCAGTGATGGATGTGCTGCACAGTATAAGAACTGCAAAAACTTTCTCAATCTTTGCTACCACAACCAGGACTTCTCTTTAGTGGCATCATGGGTATTTTTGCAACCAGTCATGGAAAATCTCCTAGCGACGGCACTGGTGGTACAGTTTAGCAGCTGGTTACCCGAGCAAGCCTTCAAATGTGCCCTGGTGATTTTTTTTTTTTTTTTTGATTGGAGGTTTAACGACCACCGTGAGCAACTCAATGGGCTATAAGCAGTCGCCCGTCCCTAATTTAGGGTCACTGGTTCCAGGGAAGGGAGAGAGCCAGTGCCGTAAGACAAACACAACATCCATGCCTGACCGGGATTCGAACCCGGACCCCTTACGGACGAATGATCAGAGGCCAACGCCTTAGACCACTGCGCCACCAGGGCGGCGCCCTGGTGATGCAAGACTCAGTTGAAAAAGTCCTCAATTTCTGTGAGGCAAGAGTCAAAAACATAAAATTCTGGATGGTAAAAAAAAGAAACACTTTCAGAAACACACCAGCAGCTAGAAGCCCGATTCTCCAAAGCAAAAACAATTACTGGTACCATTTCATCCCTGTGTCTGAAAGATTTCATTGGAACAAAGAGAACTAGCTTTGATGAAAATTTCAGCCCTATTTTCCACTTCTCTGGAGAGCAACCACCTGCAGTCAAGATGTCACAGATCTCTACAAACTTATACATTGCATGTATTTATGACAGTCACTGGTTTTTTGGATTAGTACTTTCTAAACATGTGGAGGAAGGTGATGTAAAAGTAAAGTTCATGCACCCATATGGCCCAGCACTATCATTTCACTGGCCTCCACAGAAAGACATCTGCCACGTTCCCCTGTGTAACATCATTTCTTGTGTTAGTCCTCCCAACACCAAGGGCTCTGGAAGGGTGTACTACTTTCCTGAAAAAGAGGCTGATTTAATACAACACCAGTACAATAAATACGACATCTCAGATGAAAAGTAAGATTAATTATTCAAGCTTTTAATTTGTTGAACTAAAATATTCCATTGGTTGATTATCCTAATTAGCTACAGATACCTACTAATTGTTACACTTCTTATGTTTTTATCACTTACAGTTGAAAATTTTGTGCTCTACACCAGTTTTTATTTATTTATTTAAGTTATTAGGACAATGTTTTTCTTGTCATAAGCTTGCTCCACATTACTAAAATTTGTAATTTATGGTCTTCATACACTGATAAAAAAATTCTAAAATTTACCTATGAATATATTATGATGCATAGTGTCCCGTTTGAAACTATCTGTGCTTAGATAGAATAACTTAATTTATAAGTTAAAATAACTATATTAGCAATCAAAATCTCACTATTTTTCTTTCACAGCCTTTTAGACTATACTTTTAGGTTCAATTAAAAAAAAAAAAAAAGCACTCTGGTAACTCCTGTGCCTTATGCCATAATACTCACTTAATGAAGCAACATCTTTGCACTTAAAAATTTGTTTATAAATTTTTTTTAATAAATTTTAATGTGTCTCAGAGGTAGGCAAGATTTATATAATATTTTTTTCTGAAATGTACATACTTTGCTTGACATGTGGTAAAACTTTGGTAGAGTGATATGTTGATTAGACACAGAACTATGAATTTTTTTCTCAAATACTGTGTCTGAAAGCGGTCTCTCAAACGTCATCAATGTACAATTTTCCAAAACTTTGACATTTTATATCTCAGAAACTATGTGGCCTAGGGAGGAAAAAATTTACATGGATTAGTAACTTGGTGGTAGTAACAAGTAAAACAAGTTTCATGAAAATCTGAGTTGGTGGGTGTCATTTCAAAATTAAGCTGGGTGATCTGACATGCAATGACCCAGATCTCAAATTTCTGCTAGAATCATAGGACCTTGTTTTTATATTTTTCAAACTGGGAAGAAGTTTACTGCCATTTAGAATACATCAACAGCAAACATAAAAGGCATTCTAATTAATCAAAATCTTAAGGTGCTTGATTTTCTACAACAAACAAAAGAAAAAATATGTGCATGATACCAATAACTTCTCTCTGAAATACAATATATTTTTACCATGTCTATACAGCACAGTGCATGCACTGAATTAATGTGAAAGATCATGAGCCTGCTTAAAAAAAACCCACATCCTCAAAACCAGATCAATGAGGAAAGCACACCTGCACATTTCCTGCAAGAAGATAGATGCCAGGAGCTCATCTTGCGATGACCTTACTTGGCAACATCTGTAGCAATTTGCCATTACAAGCAAGCAGATTGTTCACCCTAAAAATATCAATGCACATGAACAATAAGAGAAGTCAACACCTTTCAAGTACGGATGCTGCTGACACACCCAGGGTTCATTCACCCTAGCTGTTTTCAGAAGGGTGATGCACCCTGCCAGCCTTTAATTATGATGTTTAAGTCCCAACCTACCTGCCCTTAATCCTAAAATGACTGCCCTTAACAGTCCATTTGAAAGAGATGCACGTGCATTGATTGATCATTTGCATGAAACTATTTCTAGACAGAAAACCACTCTATTATTATAAATCTTGGTATACAATAATGAGGATTTTTTTCTTCATTATATTATGGGAAATGTCCTTTCTACCAAAATCTTGGTATCTTCGAAAAGTAGAATCAGAAACCAATCTAAGCCTTTACGGCATTGCTGAAGTAATGGTGCTGGTTGAGTACTTCAACCTAAATGAAGATGATTCGCCATTACAGTGGGATGAGAACAATTCGATGTTTCTATCTCAAACTGATACTAAGAGTAGTAATTTGTCAATTCTGAAAATAGGTTCAATTTTGTCAAAATCAGAAGGAACTGTGACTAGAAGATTCCCACTAATACAGAAACTTTAAACATTGCTTCTTACAGTAAAACATCCAGCACTGGTCAACAGAAAAGGTGTCATCTTCCAGCATGACAACGCGAGACGGACCCAGCAGACGATCATATATTTTGGCTGGGAAGTTCTGCCCCATCCCCCTGACATTGCACCATCTGATTACCATTTGTTCAGATCTCTGCATCACTTTCTTAATGGGAAAAGATTCTACAATATTGATGATGCCGAAATGAGGCTCTCGAACTTCTTTGCATCACAGCCAATGTCTTTTTATGAAGACAGCATTTGAAAGTTTGGTTTCACGATGGCAAGTGTGATCGATAATGATGGCGATTATATAGTTGATTAAGAAATAAATTTCTTCTGTTACAAAGTGTTTCTTTTCTTTTTCAAAAACGACATTACTTTCCAGTCTCCCCAATATTTATTGGCTTGTTGTGTTCTGCTCTGTCCTTTGATCTGAGGATGGACCTGCAGAAGTGTCCGAAAGATCTCATGAGTGTTTTTAATTTGTGCCATCATAATAAATTTTTTACTTGTGTTTTAACATGTACAAGTGTTATCGTGTATAGACGGCAGAAATTATGCGTGATTCTTGTATTACCACACAATATTAACGTTAAAAAAATACGTAAAAACCACTTAGATTATAAAAATTATTTTTTTTGAATAGTATTGATAAACTGTAATTCACTTTTTTTATAGTTTCGTAAAATAATTCTCAGTCTTATTTTGTTTCATTTTTTAAAAAGTGGAATTCTATTTAGAGTTATTGCTTTTAGCTGGTTAATTTTACTGATGGTTTCATCAGAAACTCCAATCATGCTGGACACAAAATGCCTTACTTCAGCGAGTGAATTTAATGCTGCAGCTAGCGTCGGCAGTGGCAAAGGCTCTTCTTTTTCTTCCTCACTCTCCTCGTTTGTAGTAGTACTTGCAACATTACCTTCTACGATTTCTTGTACTTTACAAATATCACAAGTTGTGATATCATCATCGACAGACAAGTATCCAGGAAAATTCACAAAAACGGGATCCTCTTCAACTTTGTCATCAGGTTGCAGTGCCAGTTCATTTTGTGGCCATTTGACGCCTGCTTTAATGAAACAATTCTTAATTTAGGGCAGACTGCATCCCACGCGGCAGCAACGTAAGGAATTGCATCAGGAACATTTACAGAAGGTGAAGGATCAGCTTGTTCCATGGTACATAAGTACCTGTAGAGCAGTCTCTTGCGATAATGTTTCACTACTTTTGTTATCCCCTGGTCCATAGGCTGCGGCATTTGGAGGTAGAAAAATTAGTTTTACATTAGTCAATTCCATATTTTTTGGATGGGCAGTTATCAATGAAAAGACGAACTTCTCGATTCTTGTGACGAAACATCACATCGAGCTGTTTGGCTCATAAAATGAACTGTTCACCAGTCATCCGTGCTCAACGTTAAGCAGTGTAATCACACGGAAATGTGCAAACATTTTGGAAGCATCGCAGCAGTGACATCGTCTTTCCCACGACCAGTAATTTAATTTTCTTTGATCCATCTGTGTTGGCACATGCTAATACAGAAAGTCACTCCTTACTTCATTTTCCACCATGGCAATTGTCATTTTCATAAACGAGCCACTTATCTGGCATCAGTTTAAAATAAAGACCAAACTTGTCGGCATTAAAAACATCACACAGAGAGAAATCTTTCAGTAATTGTGATAAAACAGTTTCTTTCCATGTTTCAGCATCTTGTTCATTTACTGACTCCGTGTCTCCTCTTATCTGGCGATAAACAATGCGATACCTAGCTTTAAATCGGTCAATCCATCCACTCGATCCAGTTAAATCCCTAATGTGGAGTTCTTTTGCAAATTTCACGCGCTTTCTTCGTCAGCAACGTTCCATTCGATGGCAAATTTAAGCTACGAGCTTGGTGGAACCATTGTAGTGAAACCTTTTCCAATTCTTTGAACTTTCCTGTCTTAATTTTCTTCCGTTTGATACCCCCTCGCACAGCCTTCTCTTCTATCTCCTTCCAATTTTTTAAAATTGTCCATAACGTTAAAAATATATGTCCAGATCCTCTGCGATTTGTTTTTGATTTTTTAATTTAGTTTTTATCGTAAGTTTTCAAAGTATTGAATTTATCATTAACTGATAACATTTTTCTTTTTATCCTACTCATCATACAATCTAAAGTTATACAGGATTCACTTTATATTACAGTACACATTTAAAAACAGAAGTTTAAAAAAACTACAGTAGCAATAAACAACCACAAAATTCACTATCTTCACTAAATGGCCTTCCTGCTTGAACAATGGCACCTCACTATTGTGCTGTGGCCTTCACTCAACTGCGGAAGTTGGGATGGGGGTAGAGTGACATCGACAAAAACGTCATTTCAGTATTTAAGGTTTCTATGCTTTCTCCCTGTCAAGGTCATGGAAAAGGGGACCCTTATGTGCAAGGGCAAGGAATAGGGAGTTTTCTGTCTAATCAAAGTAAACATCTAGTGACTCGTGTAACACGCGACTGACCCACTTTTTGCATTGTATTACTCTTCACCTGAATTTAAATGTACATGATGCTACAAAACTAAGCGCTTATTAAGTGGGATTCGAAGTGTATTCAATAGGGTATATTTGTACTTATTTGCCTCTCAATTCTAGGTACTGCATGAAAAATGTGTATTAAGCGGGAAATCATATTAACCGTGAGCATATTTCACTGTAATAATATTAAAGACAAGGATGCACATTCAAAAAAGAAAAACTTTATCCAAGTCGTAAAAAACAAAACATTAATTTTTGTGTACAATGTTGTTGCTCATTCAGTCACCATACCATCTGCACCATAAAACATAATCTAAGCATATACAAATATAATATCAAAGGTACTGTGTACCTAATATCAAAAGGTATATCGCATGTTATCGCTCTGTGAGAACGTGCTCCCACCCCGAGAGAAGCCTATTATGCAACAAGTTTTTTGTTAGTTAAAAAATATTTACAAATAAAACATTTAGTTAAAATATTAATTTATAATTTTCAATCACTCACTCATTAGCACGCTCATATAGTGAGTGTTTGATTAAAAATTATAAATTAATATTTTAACTAAAATGTTTTATTACTATTGCAAGTGCATGAAAATAATAGACTGGAAAACATTAACTTACACCAAGCCTACTGCATAACACAGGTAAGGTAGAGAATGCCTTTTAAGAAGAAACAATGGACCTACCACTTTCTGTACAATACAAGCAATTTCAAAAGCTTCTCTAAACTGAACCTGAAACAAGTTTTACTAACCCGCTGATGATAAAGGTCTTCACCAGTGATATGAACTGATGGGTCAAAAATCAAGCCACTGTCTGTTGTTCTCTGTTCAAATGTTTTATGGAACTTCTTTGAAGTTTCTCGTGAAGCCATTTCCTTTGGGAAGAAAAAGATAATAAATAATTAAAAATGCACTTTAACTCCAAATTTTAAGACACACACAATGAATTCACATTTAGTTGAATACTGAAATACAGGGTGTTAGAGAATTATTGAACACACTACAAAATTATGTAAAAAAAAAAAAAAAAAATATAAGCATTGTCTGTTTTTTTTTGTCACGTATTACTAACATGGTTTCTATATTTTTGTTTTGCAGAATTGTTATTCCCAGAATCCAATAGATGGCGCTAGGTGTGGCCTGATGAGGAATGTATGAGAAATGCGCAATCAGTAGTCATCTCATCCGTACAGCAGAAGGCGATGTGTGTGTTATTGGCTTGTGAAATTAAAGTCTGTCATTAAAGTTAAAAGACGGTACCATTTACAGTATGGTTGTAATCCTCCGTCAACAAATTCAATTAAGTGGTGGATGAAACAGTGTAAAGAAACTGGCAATGTGGAACATCGTGGACGAGCCGATAGGCCTAGCGTCAGCGGTGAGACGTTGACCAAGTTAATGAAATTTTCCGACGAAGCCCCAGGAAATCCATTCGTAAAGCAAACAGAGAACTGTGCATTCCGAAATCGACAGTTCACGATATCTTGCACAAGAAATTAAAGTTTCATGCTTATAAAATTCAAATAGTGCAAAAGATGCATGTAAATGATCACACTCTGTGATACGATTTCGTTGTGGATATGCTGAATCGAGTGGAAAACGACGAAAACTTTCTCAGTACTGTAATTTTTAGTGATGAATCCACATTTCATGTATCAGGTATTGTGAATCGTCGTAACTGTAGGATATGGGGCAGTGAACCGACTCATGCTGCTATTGAACTGGAACGTGATTCTCCAAAGTTCATGTGTGGTGCGCTCTATCAAAAAGAGAAGTGGTTGGCCCTTTCTTCTTCTGCGAAAAAACCATAAATGGTGACATTTACTTGGATATGCTAGAAAATTTCACTATACCCCAGATCAAAAGATATGACGTCATTTTCCAACAAGGCAGCGCACCTCCGCATTGGTCAATGTGTGTACGTAAGTGCCTAAATGAGCATTTCCCCAACAAATGGATTGGATGGGCGTGGTGGTCCCATTCTGTGGCCTCCTAGCTCTCCAGATCTAACTCCATTGGATTATTTCACGTGGGGTTATGTGAAGGATCGTGTCTATCAGACACCTTGTATTGATTTGCAGGAGCTGAAGCAGCGTATCACAGCTGCTATTAATTCCATAACTCCTCAGATGCTTGCCAATACATGGCATGAAATCGAGTATCGCTTGGATGTACTATGAGCAACAAAGGGATCTCACATCGAAATTTATTAACTTGTGTAGTTACATTATAAGTTAGTACAGTCAGTTTCTTTCTATCTGTTTAATGTTTTGTTTTGTATAATTTTGTAATGTGTCCAATAATTCTCGGACACCCTGTAGTACTCAGCCATTCATTCTACTGTGAAATGAATAAATATAAATATTGAGAGTTGAACTGTGGTCTTGGATTGCATTTACGTTTTGTATAGAGGCCACAAATGTTGGAAGAAGTACATATACAATAAAAAAAAATTTAAAACATATTCATTCAGCGACTTTTTATTTACTTATTTTTCTTTTTAAGTTGCAAATTTTGAACCTAGCTCTTTTTGCTATAAAATGATACGTAACGTACTTATGTTCATACATAGTTTCATTTAAAAACTCAGAATTTGTAAATTTAATGCAGGGTGGGTCATCTTGCAAAAGTTTTTGAAAATGCATTGGCAATGAAGCACACAAGATTAATTTCTTTTCTTGTCTTTCTTTTCTCTTAACTCCCTGTCTCCTATATATAGTTATATACTGAAAATGAAATAGCAGGGGACATAGCATTTACTTACATATAGCTTAGCTTACATGCAAGAGACTTTTCCTTGCACACATTGTGGGTGGTGCACTGGTGGAAACAGGGAGTTGAAGGTTTGAATACCGATCCTGGGAGACAGTTATTCAATGATGCACTTATTCCAAAAAGTTTAAATTTCAGCTTTCCAAAGTTTTGCAAAAATACAAAACTTCCACCTTTTATGCTATTGTTCAATCATAAAAATAATGTGATGTCATAAAAAACTGTTTTTTTGTTTTTTGTTTTGTTTTTGTAGTCAGGAATTTTGACATTACAATCATCTATGTTGTTACATACCAATCATAGCAAGAGCCTTGTCAGTAGTAACTAGCACTGCACACTTACGACGCTTTTTACAAAAATGATCCATCTCTTTGTGAAAAAGCAATAAGCACCACAACAAAATGTCACAACAAACAAGGATACAAATGAAACGCACTTAACACATGCGGAACACAAAGCTGATTTCCCTGGTGAGGGCACGTTAGGCAACATTGCGAGATTTAAGTTCGAAACTTCCACCAGTAAAAAACAGTCACGTGTTCAGAATTCCACAATGCTTGACAGACAGGAAATCCAACATTTGTAAAAAAATGCATCAATTTTTCCAAATTTGTCTTTTCCGTTTTCGAGAATTTCCCCCTCCCTTATCAAGCTTAAATGCAAAAACTTATGGGACTGGGGATATTTAACAGCACAGGAGAAGAGGAACGCGGCGAGGGTGCAATTATGGGAGAAATTTTTGCTCTGTTCGACTTTCGGATTTGGAAATTTTCCTCCTATTTTCAAGCTGAAATAAAAAGTATTCATACAGTAAAATACTATTTAACAATAATACTGGACAGAGGCATAATCGCGAGAAAAAGAAATTACGATTTCAGGGTGAGGAGCTAACGCGATCTTTGAAAAAGGTAAGAAAGGAGACATTTTTTTTTTAAAAGATGACTAAAAGGTGATTAAGAGACTTCTTGCCAATAGCACAAAACAACAAATATGCTCAACGGGATTCAGATCGGGAGAGTGTGCTGGCCACTCCATACGGACTATAGTTTCTTGTTCCAGGTATTGGTGCATGAGGCGAGCGTTATCCAGGCAGGGTAAGGAGCTAAGGCGACATTTAAAAAAGGTGACAATTTTTTTTTTAAAAGGTTAACTAAAAGAGACTTCCACAGCCAATAGCACAAAACAACAAATATAGTTACAAAAAAAAAAAAAAGATTTTTTTAATTTATTTTTTTATACTCCCCTACCAAAAAAGGCCAGGTAAGATCATAATAAATTTCTTTATTATGTCTTGGATGGGGTATGGCCATTTTATTGTCATTATATAACTTTACAGAAAAAAAAATATTACACAAAATTCTGAAAATCTAATGACCTATAATTCTCTTCAATGTTCCAGAAAAACAATTCTGAATACAAAAACTGTTTGGCTTACTGTTTTCTAGGCATCTTAGCAAAAAATTATGTAATCATACTTGATTTTCTTTTCTCAAGACTCTTCTGAATGATTTCCACTTCCTTTTCTCTCATTCTTTCTTCCGTTTGCATACATTTTACTCCCTTGAGCATGTCTTCAGCTAATTTTGCTCCCTATAAATCATTTTTTTTTTTTGAGTGCTTTCTTCAGTTTAACCAAGCTTCCAAAAAGAGTTCTTCTCTTGCCTCCTTTGTTTGTAGGGGTTCTTTTTTCTTGTCATTCAGAGCAGCAGTCTCACATTTGATTGACTTTTTTTTTTATGTTTTCCACCTTTTTCATAATCTGTTCTTTTTTGTTCTTCTTTTAGCTTTTCTTTTAATTCGATGTTCTTTTTCCTCTTACATTCTTTCATAAAGGCAGTGTACTTTGAATGTGCTTGTTGTTTGTACTTAATGAGTTTTGGATTAATGGGTACAAAAAGAAAATTAGGATATTGTTTCAAGGCATCCCTCACATTCAGTACACTGTTTAAAAATCTTTCAGTCATTGCTGATTTATCTTTTCGTAATATATGCTTAGAAATGAAAAATCAACTCTCTATGTCAGCATTTCCATTTGACAAAGTAAGAGCTGCCTTTATGACTTTTGCAACATTTGGAAACATTATATCTTTTGATAATGAGTCCCTTTTTGAAATGTGCTGTTGCCAGTAATCATCAACAGTTTTGTTTTCAAATGCTGTATCATCTTTTTCCAGTGGCAAAATTTTCCATTCATCTAACAAATAATCCAGTTGAACATAAAATGGCATAATTTTTGCAACTTTCAGAGTATGTTTCTGCAGCTTCTATCATTCACTCATTCTTTTGGGTCTAAAAATCTAAAATTTTTAAGCGATCCATTTGATAAGCAAGTCTCCCATCACATGCTTGCAAGCAGTAATATAGTGCTTTTGAGCTTCCTTCAGAAATAACAACTTATCACTTTCTTTCAGTTTGAAAAGCTTGTCTGTGACCTTTTCATTAATGACAAGTTCTTCAAGAGGAAGCAGATTACCAAATGTAAACAGTTCATCAAGATCAACTTTAGAAAAATTAGTGATTTTTCTAATGACAGCAGTCTTCAAAACACAAACCATGAAGGTCTGAAGAACGTTCTGTATTTCTTCATGCAATTTGTGGATCATGTGTGCTTGGCACTGAAAACGTTGTGTGTAACTTTATGAATAGTTCTGCTGATGAAATAAGGAAATGAAGTTCAGCTTTTATTGAAGGTTTCTTTAAGACACCCACAACAGCCTTGTAGGATCTGGATTGAAGAGCAGCAGAATTTCTTCTCAGAGGCATGTGCTTAAGGAAATAGAACTGAATGTCCCACTGCTCCAAAATCCTGTTGGCTGAAAGGCCTTAAGGCAAGCCACCTTGTTGTTGCATGTTTCAAAAATTTGTGGTGTGGAATGTTATATTTAGGTTGGATTTTTTCAAACTCTTCCCAATGGGAAGGCCAACTGTCAAAATAATGGTAATGTTGATCAGCAGCTCAGAAGTTTCTTCACCTAAACACTCCGATAATTTTACATATGCATTGTGTGGAGGTACCTATGTTTATAAGACTTGTCCCTTGTGTCTCCTGGACAGACATTACTATTGAAAAGCCTAAAAACTTTTTTATTAACATTAGGTCCGTCTCATCCAAGCATTAGGCATCTGTTTTGTGATAAATTGGCCTCAGAAAGTGCTTCACATAGTATTCAGAGTTGAAGAAATATTTTTCTCATAATACGTGGTATTATGGTTAGCGCGCTCGAATGTAAATCGGGAGATGCGGGTTCGATTCCCGCTCCACTTGGGCGAATTTTTCAAGTTTTCTGATGTGATTTAATTCACGTGTGAAACAGTAATTAGTCAATTCAGCGATGCCCAATTGCTGTGTTAATAATCATGGCTTCACATAGTTTTTTACGCAATGTTTCACCATCCACTTTACATAAAAAGAAAGTTCTGAAGTGTCTTACTAGTTATGCCACATTTGCTTTCTGAAAAAAATGTGATAGTTGTTTGCAGCTCCTTTTTATCTTTAACATTAGTTGTTTCATCATAACTCAACGTGTAGTACGATGAACATGCTTCCTCTTAACATAAGTATATATTATGATATTGCAATCTATTGGTGGGAACTGATCTTCATTTAGCAGGTCGTTTTTGTTTCTTCAGGTAATGTTTCTAGTAGGTTGGTGGTGGTATTGTCAACTTCAGTACAAATTTTGAAGATAGCAATCCATTTTTTGGTGTAAATATGACAAGAAGGGTAAGTCAGATAATATCCGAAAACTTGAAAATTTTGCCGTCCCAGAGCAGGAATTGAACCCGTGTCTCCCAGATGGTGCCCGGGTATGCTAACCACTACACCACCCAGAACGAACAAGCCTCAAGTTTCCGATTAATTTGAATATAACCATCACAGGATTCACTAGTCAATGAAATCGGCACTCATGTTTAGCAAATCTGGAGGTTCAGAATTATATCCCGTGATTGCCTGGAGAAGCAGATGAATCACAAATGAAATGCGGGATTACACCATACAATACAAATTTTGAAGATGACAATCCGTTTTTTGGTGTAAATATGACAAGGACGGTATGTCAGATAATATCTGAAAACTTGAAAATCTTACCATCTGAATTACCATCCTTGTCATATTTACACTAAAAAACGGATTGTCATCTTCAAAATTTGTATTGCATGATGTAATTCTGTATTCCATTCATGGTCAACTTCAGTTTCATTAAAAGAATTCTTGAAATTGTAATCACATGTTAAGTTACGTTGAAAAATTATGAGCAGGACGTTTCGGTAGCGACTTTTACCTTCATCAGCCATGGAAACCATTCCGCTCATAATTTTTCAACGTAACTTACAAGTGTGATTACGATTTCAAGAATTCTTTTAATGTTTTGTGTGTTACGTGTTTTCCTGTCAATTCTTCTCACTATGATTCAGTTTCATTATTCATCTCTGCGTTTTGTGGAAATCCAGCTTTCTGAAAACATTTAACAATTGTCGAAATCTGTAAATTTGGCCAAGAAGCATGCTCCCAACGAATACAATAAAAAATAGTGACTGCTTTCAAAAATTCTGTCACACGAAGGAAAATATTTTGATGGCAGCTCGCAAGATTTCAATTTCAAACGGAGTTTCTCAGAGGATGAAAGGATAAAATGTCATTGGCTCTTTATAAAATGTTATTGGCTTAGATGACCATCAGCTCATCTTCATTCATCATTGGGGCTTAACACATTTGTGGACAGTACCAAAAATGCAAATACATTTATAGAAAATTCATGTTTTCAGCAGGACAGTAAACTTAAAGTAACTGGAACCCCCATACAATTTTGTCAGCATTTGCAGCTTTGTACTTATGGCGTGAAGTAAAGTTGGACGGCATATAACATTATGTCACTGGATGTGCAGTGGCATATGCTGCCATGCCCGTGAACATGTTAATTATGAGGCCTTCCTACAATTATAAGGGCAGGTATAGGAGTACAGAAATAACTACATTCACATAGTTGTACTATGTAACTACATTCACATACAGGGTGTTTCACTCGCTACTTTACCCGACATTTTTGCAATAACTAGAAGAGGAATGAAGATATCATAACGAAATTTGAACTGGACTTAGCTTAGGCTGTGAGAAAGGAGATAGCATCATAACATGTGTTGGAAATGGTCACCATTTGCCTCCAGGCAGAGCTGAACACGACGCTCGATATTTTGGAAGGTTCGGGTCAGCATGTCCCCAGGAATTGCCTGAATTTCTTGAGCGATGTTGGATTTCAATGTGGCAATGGATTGTGGATTATTGCTGTAAACTCTACTTTTCAGATAGCCCCAGAGAAAGTAATCGAGCGACATCAAATCTGGCGACTGCGGAGGCCAAAGTCCCTTCAAAACTACTCTATTCTCGAAAAATGACTCAATTTCAGCCACGCTGGCACCAGAAGTACGGCATGTCGCTCCATCCTGGCGGAAATATCCAATGGATAATTCCTCATCATCCAACAGATTCACGAAGGTCAGAAAAATTTCCATGTAAGCTGCTGTCGAGATGGTTGTTTCGAAGAAAATCGGCCCAATAATGCGCTGCTGTGACATCGCACACCAAACACCGATCTTTGCTGGATATAGGGGTTCTTCGTGTGTTGCATGAGAATTGTCAGTTGCCCAAAAACAGGAATTTTGGGCTGGCGCCACCACTGAGAATATTGGGCTAGTGGCGGCTCTAGCCCACCAATTTTGGGTTAGCGCCGCCACTTCTCTCTGACCACAACCACGACGTCGGCGCAACCACACATTGCTTCCGTTTGCTTTCTCACAGCCTAAGGTAAGTCCAGTTCAAATTTTGTTACAATATCTTCATTCCTCTTACAGTTATTGCAAAAATGCCGGATGAAGTAGCGAGTGAAATACCCTATAGTTGTGGGCATACTTACAATAATAATCTTCTAACTTCTAGTAACTTCTTTTGAAACTATACGGTTAAATTGTACATGTTCCCCCAATATGGTCAAAAAAGGTTTGAAAAGGTGACAAAAGCTGAAAAAGGTGACTAATTTTTAAAAAGGTTTGAAAAGGTGAGAAAGGTGACCGGCTCCTCATCCTGCGATTATGGAAACTCTGCCGACCTTCCATTTTAGAAAGTTTCATAAAGATGAAATTCTGTGTGCATCGATCTCATGAATGACTAATAACGAAAATGGCGGAATTCCTCAAATTCACGGAAAAATCTTATACCTGAAGATTACGGGAATATTTTGAGGAGTCTAACTTACATTTTCACAAATTGTTGCCTACAGTTTCAAGCTGAAATACAAACATTTATGTGGTAAAATGATATTTAACAATACTGGGCACAAAGGCAGCATGGGGGGGGGATTACTACTACGGTAAACAAATTTTACTCCATTTAACTATCATTTTTGAAACATGAAATACTGTCCTCAGAAGGAAAACAACCTCCTACACCCCACCCACCCCACACCCACCGAATTCACATAAGAATCACATGTATATCATAAAAGAGCAAAATATCGAAAACCACAACAAAAGTGAAAATTTGAAGAATCTGTAGTTTCGACAGTGAGTTCCGTAGTCAGAAAACAAAATCCATAGAAACTATGGACATTCCGCAGTAATTAGCAGGTATGTTGTTAAATCACTTTTCCTGGACATAAACATTTGGTATTTCCCACTAGTACTTATTAATACACAACCAT
The DNA here is from genome assembly GCA_039090855.1 of Macrothele yani. Taxonomy (NCBI): domain Eukaryota; kingdom Metazoa; phylum Arthropoda; class Arachnida; order Araneae; family Macrothelidae; genus Macrothele; species Macrothele yani. Next base: position 110,848,604 of record CM077007.1, read on the forward strand.
GACCACTGTTGTTTGGCTTTGGATTACAACAGTTTTACATCCTAATTAGGAAAATTAAAACAAAAAGACCATTGGTATTACAATTTATTAAATTGCTGTTATGTCTAATTTTTATCCACCTGGAAATATACATCATAATCAAAGGTTTGAAACAACTATACTAAATATGACCCACAGGGTTCATTCTGGAATTAAAAAAGGGTAGGGTGCAGACTTTGAAAAAGGGCAACTTTTTAACTGAAAAGAGCTTAATTCTTTTTTATTTATTTAGTTATCTATACAGAATAAAGTTGCACATAGTAATATGCAAAGGTTTAATTATTTGAGAAAGGGCACATGCTTTTATTGGAGCTTTGAGAAAACTGTAAATGTTAGTGTTTAGCATATCAGTAATAATTCCAGAGTAAGTACCCTTGAAGTAGTTTACTTTCATCAATATTGAATTAGAAACATATACAGGAAGTTTTCAGACAGTATGAAGATCCTATATTCCCTGGTATCCACATGGTTCATACACTTTCGTCCAAAAAAATTCAAGGACTTTATAAGGACTTTTCAAGGATGATCTCGGTATGGGAGATACACAAATTATAAAATACTATTATTCTGAAAAATAGGGCATCCTGCATCCCTGATATGCAGAAATTATTTTTGCAAATATATATGCATGAAATGCTTTTGAAAAACATGGGTTTGCAATCAGACAAAATGCACATTCATGTGAAAATTCAGAGAAATTCCGTTGTTTAATTTCATATGGTGTTCTAGGTGCAATATTTACTGTAAATTGTTTGAAATCATTTACAACCGACATTGTTAGAAGTTTGATAAGGAGGGGGTGCTTCACTTCTGTTTTACACATCATTTTTAACCCTAATCTATCATAGCATTAGTCAATTTGGTCCATCTACACTTACACAATTTTTGTCCCTAGCTGGACCAGGGACCTCAGGCATGACAGTCTAGTGCCCTAATCACTATACTACTGCACCAAACAAATCTTAGAGAAAGCACACGAGAAAAAAGTGAACCAAAAATTTTTGATCAAAGTAATAACTTCAGAAACATTGCTACCTAAGGGCATTGTGGCTGACTGGCAGCAATTGGAACAGAAAAACATAGTAACACTAAAAACTTGGGTTACTGAGTCCTCTCTAAAGCAAAAACTAATCATCTCCTCAAAATGAAACTTTTAGCAATTTGGTTTATAAAAAAAAAAAAAAAAAAAAAAAACTCCAAAGTCCCCTACAAAGTTAAGTTCAATGGTAAGAGTACTACCAAAACTGAACTTGTGAAGAATTTCAGTGCATTTCAGCTAAGTGTAACTATTCAGGATTGAGAACCATTTTGAGACTTTCAAAATAAAACCAAATTAAAACTAAATATACAGTTAATAACTCACCAAATATCCTATGAAAGCAGTTGTCTGAAGTTCTAGTGAAATCTTAAAAAAATTATACTGGATGTTCCCTATTTTTTCTTTTTTCATGTTTTGCTGTCATTACAGAGGGTTACACATTTAGGTAAAACATGAAAAGTATATTAATAACAAACTATGTTTTGTTATACCAAGCATCAAATGCTGTCCTTCAATTTTCATACACAGATCCAACATCCTTATTGAATGTCAAATGCCAGTCACCTAGTTTTTATATACTCAGATCACAATGCTACAGGAATAAGGTTTTGCAATACACATCTAAAATTAAACTACAAATTTGACCAACTAAAAATCTTCCAATAGCAATTTTTGAAGATATTGTACTGGCATTAAAATTCCCTGACGACTATTAAAAAAAGTTACCACTAACAAAACATAAAACTTATTTTCTAGACTTGTATAATAATTCAGGGAACAGCAGTTTTTTGTAAAGCAAAGCCTTTGGAACTTTTTCCAAGTACTTCATCAATATTAATCACTTGCAGTTGCTTTTCTTTGGCAGTACGTCTGAAACTGTTAGATTTGGCAATCAGTTATGTTCCCACCAATTTCTGCTTTCTCAGCAAATTAATCTGCAGATTTCAACAGTGCATGAATATCCTGTTCAAGTCTTTGCTTCCCCCCCCTGAATTCTTCTTGCTCCGTAATCTACAAATGTCTTTTTTCTTTGCAATAATATCTTTTTTCAGTTTCTGTTCCCCCAGATATCGCATGTATTTTTGTCTGGCCAATGAAACAGATTTCCTCATGTCTTTAGTAACAGTGAAATCATTAACATTACCACCTATTTTGTCCACATGTTCACAAATTATCCGTTGGGCAATGTATGAACACTCTTCTAAATCTTCGACTTCTAGTTTCTTATCAACACTAAACCCTCTTTTACAGATGCTTGTCCGTGGCTTAATAAAAGCAACAACTTAACAAGTTCCCACAGTTTACAATATGTTGAATCACACAATGTGTCATGAAAAAATGTATCAATGCGACAATTTGCATTTTTATGGTCAAAATCTATAAAAGCTGAATACTTCATTGGCACTACTGTCTGCAAAAAAATCACAATATTGTTGCAGTATTTCATCACATTCACCTTCACATATTTGCTGAGCATCCACTAATGACCCAAGAATAAGTTTCATTTTTTTCATGCATCCTTTCTTCTCTATTGCCATATTTCTGGGGTCTAAACATGTTAAACTTCTTACTAGAGAAAAGGTAACTGGTGATTTTTCAACCAGTTTGAAAGCTACATGTACCAGGAACATCTTTGCAGACATTCTAATATCAAACATCTGTTTCTCTGTTACCTTTTTGGTGGAATACAGTTCTTTCAGCTGTTTTCAGCAGCAAAACCAATATCCACTTTTTCCAGAGCATTATGACTTTTTGCATCATTGAAATCCAACTGTAAAAGCTTTGGCAATTTTCAGAATTTCAGGCTTGATGAACCGCTGCAAAATTGATAGCAATAGTTTTTTTAGATCCCCAGCTAGGAAACAAATCAATGGTCTGTCAGCTTGGTACAATGTCAGAAAAGGGGTAAGAAATTTTGAAACTGAAACAAAAATTGGCAGCTTCACAGAAAGTAGATTATCATTACAAAAGTTTTTAACAGTGTTAAAAGATTTGCATTGTGGGGTAGAAATTTCTCTTTTTTGAACACTGTTAAGATGCTTGCAAATGCTTAGCAAACTCTTGATCGCAAGTTCACTAACTTTTACGTTTTCTAGCCATCTATGGCTGACAAATTTTTTGGGGAAATATTCTTCCCCAGTGACAGCTGGGTCATTCCATGCCAAATCACCAAAAATTTTCAATATTCAACCTGACCATCTCAGATTTCAATGAAACCCTTCAGGGATCATTCTCCCTAATGATATAAATGAGAATATATTTTTTAACAATTTTTTTATCTCATTGGGTTTTTATGTAATTAATTTTTAAAATTTAGAAAAATTGTCGTTTTTTGGCTTGCATAAACTTTTTCAATCTTGAACTTCTCAAGTTCTATAAGGCCTAGAGAGTTGTTTGACCCCTCGTTTTAAAGAGAATTTCATAAGTTTTAATTTGATATGCAACTTGACTACGTTTGGTGGAAAAAAATTAAGATAATTTTTAAAAAATTTGAAAAAAATATATGCTTTTTGTAATATTATAAGCTTTAAATCCTGAAACTTTTAGAGTGAGATCTCAATGGGATCGGGAGCTATGGCAAAAAAACTTACTGTACAAGTAATAATGAATTATAATTCTCGTTTTAGTGTTGTGTTTACATGATAACAGACACTGAGTTTTAAAATCTACATAATACATCATACTAATACATAGTCAAACATAAAACAAGGGAAGGATAGTCCCAACAGGCTAAAAGTTGTACCTGGTAAAATTAATAAAAGTTTTTTTAGTTAGCATTCAGAGTTGTAGTTACACCAAAATAGCAACCTCTTAGTTCTTCTTTAATTTAACAAATAATTTCTTGTTTGCCTTTTTGATTTCTGAGTCTGTAAGTCGATAAACTCTTCCTGTAGCTGTTGCAGGATCAACTTTTGTTAAAACAAACCTCACTTTTAAGCACAACTAGTGTGTCAATAAATTGTGGGTGTTTGAAAGATGAAAAAGGGCCATGTGGTTCCAAAAACTTATTTTTACTTCACCTCCTTCTATTCCTAACACACAACCTAACCACCACTTGTCTGAGTATTGGCATGTAACAAAGCCAACAATGTCATTAATGTCCAGATTATCATCAGTGTCATCAGCTGAAACTATTTCTACACTTAATTCCTCTTAAAATGAGTAGCTTTTCACCAAAACTCTAGTCTCATTCACAGGACTGTAACCGTTAAATTGTTGAGTACCCTTTATTGTTGTTGCTGCCTCAAACCTACTCTTCAAGGTCTTTTCCTCTGCCTCGTATTCGTCCGTAGTGGAATACAAAAAACTGATGTTGACAATATTGTCTTTAGCCCAATCATAAAGTTGGTGAGGGGTCATAATTTGATCATTGTAGACCATTCGTAGACTGACCAATGCCGCTAATCGTTTAACAGTTTCTCCGACACCATCACATGCATTTTTTCCAAGTGACGATGCAAAGAAGTTCCATTCCGCCCTGAAGCCAAAATCTTTTTCATGATGCCAGAGATTGACAAAGTTTGATTCGTTTTTGTACTGTGATGATGCTCCATCTGAAAAGTAATGCAGCTTTTCGGGTTTATGGGGCAGATTCTGTTTAAGAAAGTCAATCATGAGTTGTTGAAACAAATGAACAGCAACTGTATCATGCACCATACAATCAGAAAGAATAACTAAGCTCAGGTGAGCCAACTTTTTGATTTCCTCATCAATGTAGTATACAACAAACGGATGTATTGTTGCTTGAGCATTGTTCCAATGAAAGCCTTGTGCAAAATTTGAAGCACAAATGCATAATTTTCAGCAAAATTACAAAGTACAATGCATTGGTTTTGAGGTAGATTTTCTTTCAAGTGTCACAAATAGGAAGACTGTTGAGTAGCAATGAAAGAGTGTCTTAAAAGTTTTGGCAAACTCTGAAACAAATAATCCAAAAGCTCTTCTGTTGGTTTTATAATAGTTTCCAGGACACACTTGTTATCAATCTGCATCCATTGTTTGAAACTCACATTTTCAATGCTATTAAGCTCAAAAGCTTCTTCAAACCGAGCCTTCAAATCATCACTTCCTGGGAAATTAACACAATTTGCAAAGTAACATTTAGATGTTGGCATTTTGCAAATTATATTGCTTGTTACATCTTTGTATGTTTTAATCGGGAGTTCACCATTTGTCAATTCAGGTATTTTACACTGCACCATCATTAATTTGGCATTCTGATGTATTGTGCAAACGCACACAGAATGTGTCCCACTGGACCCAGGAAGAACACAATGCTTGTGACAAAGCTCACAAAATTTGGAAATTCCAATTCTCTGATCAGGGTAATGCTCCTTAAATAGTACACATGATTATTTTAATGTACTTATAATTAAATACTTTTGAACATCAAAGTCTTTTTTACCAGGCATTTGACGACTAACCTCATCATTTTGATAGAATTCTTTGACTAGGGCTACCGTTGCAGGGTCCAATGTTCTTCCAGGCTTTGGGTCAGGGGATGACATTATACCTTTTTCATTCAACACTGTTTTTGCCTTTCTAGCAGTAAAATTAGACACTCCAGATTACGTTTCACATTTTTTAAAAGTCCAGCTTTTGGGAAGTGTAGTTAGAACCTGCATTCTAACACTTTTGTCTGTAGTAGCATTGAACTTTTCTTTCAATTGATTAATAATTTCATTGTCATAATTTTTTGCAGCGTCAGATTCGGTGGTACCTGGATTTAAATTAAGTATTTTCGTTTGAAAAGCTACCGTCACATTTTTTATCTTTGCTTCTGGATATTTTTTTTCAATCAAACATTTTCTTTTAACAGGTGTTTCTTCGATAGCAGTCAGACTTTTGTTCAAAGCTTTGATTGCCTCTTTTTTCTCTGGAGTTGACAATGTATTTTGAACTGGTACTTCAGGAACATTCAAATGATCTTGTGATTCTGAGCTGTCTGAATGCAAGCTTTCTTGCTCAGTTAAAATCTCTGGAAGCTTTAGTAAAACTTAACGACACCCATCACATATCTTGTCACTTTCATGTAAATTGGCATTATGTCTCAAAATATTTTCATTTACAGATCTCAATTGTTTCTTATAATAATTATGACCAGGTTTCTTAAATGGGTTACAAAAATATACCAAAAAAGCTTTGATGTACTGGGTTTACCCATATTGTCACAGAGTCCTAATAATAGAGTAGAGTTAAAATTATAAATAATAGTACAAGTCAAATTGTCTGAAACAATAAAAAAAATATCTTATAATAAAAGGCCTTTAAGACTACATAGAACTGACTGTACTTTTGAACTGGAGAGAGGCCTAGTTGTTCCAAACAAAGATGTCAAAAATTGTTAAACTTATTACTTAACAAACACATAACACTTATTTCACTTCCACTGGAAAAAACTATTAACTTATAAAAATCATATTTTTATGTGAAACCCTTTAAGTAACACTGCCAACAACTAACTGTTCACTCACTGAGATCTTAGAGGAAACTAAGCAAAAGTTGAGCTAGAGTGGGCAAGAGTCACACTCCTGCAAGAATATGAATCAGACAAGTCTGTACAGGCTTGTGCCAGAACACCTGTGATTAGCAGACTATTTACTCACATGCTATCCTTAATTTGTCTGTAGATTTAGTAAATCATTATCTGTAATAGACCCTAATGTAAATTGGTTACCTTATATAGCCAATGTATTTTTTTTTTTTTTTTTACCTTACAAAAGTTAAAGGTAGCAATGTAGCCCTAACTGGTATTTAAAACAATAACATTGGTACCATAACTCCTGATCCCATTGAAATCCCACTCTAGAAGTTTCAGGATTTAAAGCTTATAATATTACAAAAAACATATATTTTTTTCAAAAATTTAAAATAAAACACTATCTTAAAAATTTTTATATTTTTTTTTAATTTAAAAAAAATTTTACCAAGCATAGTCAAGTTGATATCAAATTAAAACTTATGAAATTCTCTTTCAAATGAGAGGGTCAAACAACTTTCTAGGCCTTACAGAACTTGAGAAATCCAAGACTGAAAAAGTTTAAGCAAGCCAAAAAACGACGATTTAAAAAAAAAAAAAAATTATTAATTACATGAAAACCAAATGAGAAAAAAATTTAAAAATATATCCTCATTTATATCACTGGGAGAATGATCCCTGAAGGTTTCAATGAAATCTGAAGTGGTCAGGTTGATTGACTGGTTGATTTGGCATGGAATCACCCAGCTGCATAATCCTCCCATCGTGCTGGCGAATCTTTAAAAAGGTGATACGAACAAAATAAGTAACTATTCAGATCCCAGCCACTTGCTTTACATCCACTTTTAAAAGTATTATTTATTACGTGAAGCCCACAGCTCCCAACATTCAAAATCAGTTTCTCACATTCTCTGTGAATTTCATCTTGCAACAACTTCTTTTTTTTTTTTGTGGAATAACTTTTTTACGGGTCTTATAGAGGTTATTTTTAATGAAAGTTGGTTGTCAAATTTTCGAACTAAAGCCTAGTTCGTCATCAGGACTATGTCACTGGAGTAGTTGCTGCCACTCAATTGGAAGAGTCCATCCGCAATTATCGTTAATTGTGGTACTTCTTCTTCTTGCTATTTCGATCCCTTCTTCTAGTTTCCTCTTTACTAAGTTTGACTGGTGGGCGATTATTTTCACTGAGTCCCAATTTATGGAGTGTCCACTTGCTTGTACATGTCTGTCTAGCCCTGTTTTGTTCCCAATGTTCCTAATAGCTGCTTGGTGTTCTTTCATTCGGACCTTAATACTTCCTGTTTCTCCTATATAGCTGAGTCCGCAGTTACAGTCGATACAGTAAATTACTCCTTCCTGCAATTGGATGTCCAATTCTTTCTGCTTTAAAGCTGGCAGGAATTTCTTTATTTTGTTATTAAGATCTGGAGCTAGCCTGATATTATATTTTGCTCCGATCCTTTTCAGTTTCTCGAAAAGTCCCTTGTGGTACGTAATTTTGCTGGTGAAGTTGGTTTTTTCCTGCTTCTTTTTGGCACTTGTTTAAATATTTTCTCAACATATGGGGAGGGGTAATTGTTTTCTGCCAACATTTCCTTTAATTCTTCTTTGTGAAGATCTTTTTGAGAAGCTGAAGAGACCAGGATTTCAATTTTTTCCAAAAATTGTCTCGCTGTATTCGATTTAATATAATCAGGGTGGAATGAGCAGAAGTCTAACATCTTCCCTGTGTTGGTGGGTTTTCTAAAAAGCTGAGTGAATATTTTCCCTTCTCTTGAGGTCAAGGTTAAAACTAGGTAATTGATGCTATGGTCTTTTTCCTGTTCCAGGGTGTACTTCAAGGTATTCTCTAGTAAGTTAAATTCTTCCAGAATCTGAGAGGGTAGAGATTGGTCCACAGTATCTACTATAATTAGGACATCATCCATGTACCTTACATAGAGAGCAAACACGGAGGGTTGTATAAGGATTTTTGCCTCTAGTTTACTTATATAATAATTTGCTAGCAGAGGTGCTAGTGGAGAACCCATTGCAAGTCCTGAAGTTTGCCTGTTTTTTTAATTGGAGGTTTAACGACCACCGTGAGCAACTCAATGGGCTATAAGCAGTCGCCCGTCCCTAATTTAGGGTCACTGGTTCCAGGGAAGAGAGAGAGCCAGTGCCGTAAGACAAACACAACATCCATGCCCCACCGGGATTCGAACCCGGACCTCTTACGGACGAATGATCAGAGGCCATTGCTTGGACCACTGCGCCTCCGAGGCGGCCTTGCAACAACTTCAAAATTTTCCAGTTGACTGCTGCCCCATCCATTAACACTTGAATAACTTTTGCCATTTTCAAAGGCAAAACTGCAGCTCGAAAAATTGTCTACAATGTCTGTTACAGTAGAGTGTCCCATAAATGCAGATGCTAAGAAATATGTTTTGACTTTATTATCAGTACTCCAGAAACTAACATGAATTTTGTTTCTTCTGCTTTGAAATATTCAAGGTTTCATCAAACAATAGAACATAATTCTTCATTTCACACAGTTCTTGCAACATAAGACTTTTGAAGTAAGGTGCTATCCCAAACATCGCATAATAGGCACTTTTTCTTTCTCCACAAGTAAAATGTGAGGCGATCAAACTGTCAGGGAACATTTTCTGAAGTCTTATGTATACCTGCATTAGAAGAATTATGACAGTTCACTGTTCTGAGGACCCATAAAATCTCTGCATCCAAGACTGCATTATTAGAAACATTTATATTCATACTGGCCTTATTAATTAATGACTGATACCTGAACTTCGCTTCCACCTACTGATAAGCTACAGTTTCCGATGCATTTGATATTCCCTTAGTGAAAGACAAAATACTACGAGAATTCTTCAATGCAATGAGCTCAGTATGTCTTGCACCTTTCCATGTGGCTTTTAACAGCTGATTCACTCATTTTAGCAATGCTGAAGCTTTTGTGACATACTCTACATCTGGCTCTATGCTTATCATTTACCATACAGTTCATTTGTAATCCAACGGCTATTAAAAACACACTTTCCTGCCATTATTTTGAATTTTTCAAATCTGCTTATACTAGAACACGTAAATACTTCAAAATGCATATGATCTAAAAACTATTTTAACACAAGCACTTCTTAAAAAGAAATCCAAAAAAAAAAAAAAAAAAAAAAGTTTCCCACGCATAGGTGCCTTACCGATGGCACCACACATCATGAAATACCGAATGCAAAACACAGAAACTGTAACACAAACTTATGAACACTCGAGACAGCAGCGTCACGTATGGCATTCTGGATAAGCCTCACTCCGGCTGGCTTCCTACAATCACTTCCCGCTCGCAAGATCGTATAGCGCCAAAATCGCATTGTGCATTGCAAGATCCATGAGCCACTACTTGAAGCATGTGTTTAGAATATCTATTTGATCAATGAATCTTACCAGGGCGCGATTTCGACCAGTAATTAGTAGCAAATTGCTAGCAAGCAAACACATTTTATTAATGATAAAAATAGGTTCTAGAAAAAGTTGCTAGTGGAAAAATTTTGAATGTTTTAGTGTGAAATGTAAACATGACGATGATGGGCAAAACACGTAACAATATTAACAAATAAAGGTAACTTGATCACGCTAGTTACGTTAAATGAAAACTTTTACAAAAAGTTCATAAGTTGGAAGCTTTCGACCTTATCTTAGGTCTTCATCACGCCAATGGAGGACTAAGATTGTTGCCAGATTCTACATTTGAATTTTTCCTATTTTTGTTGCCAAAACTTAGAATTGATCTCCAGATCATCGGAATGTAGAGAGGAGATTCGGAATTGCAAGTCATTGAGTTGAAAATAATTTCCAGGCTTTCACGGTAACGGAGGGCAAAACGATTGTCAAAAGAAGCAATTCATTTTGCTTCGTTCCAGTGGGGAACTGCAGATGTGTCTTCCATTGTCAAAATAGACAAGGCAGTATTAGGATTGGCTTACGAAACATCTTTTTTATGTTCTAAAATTCTATGGTTAATGCTCCTGTATGTGCTTCCAATGTATAAGTTATCCCCAGTAGAAGAAGAGATAGAAATGCAGTAAACTCCTGGGAGGTTCAGGCTTTCAACTTTGTCCCTATCTCTTTGTAGAAGTTTCAAGATGTTTGGGTTAGATTTAATGGTAAGATGGTAACCAAAACTTCTAAAAAGAATCTGTAACTTATAAGTATAGGAAGGATGGTGAGGAACAGAACCACAGAATTTCAAGTCTTCTTTCTTATGAGGAAGGAGGCATTCGATTTTCGAATGGTTTTCATATTTCTTTATGAGGGAGTTAACTGTAAGAGCAGGGAAACCATGGGAGAGGGCTATTGCAGAAATTTTGGAGAGTTCTTCTTGAAGAGAGAGTTGGTTGTTGCAAATGATATGAGCCCTGTGGATGCAGGACTTCAATGCTGCAAGCTTCTAGAGATGCAGGGTGAAAGATTTGTAGGAAATGATGTTAGTGGCCACAGAAGGTTTATGATAGACGGAACGAGTAAAGGAGAGATCAGCGTTTCTGCAGATAGATACATCTAGGAAATCAATTTTGTGGTTTACTTCCTTAGATATAGTGAGATTAATAGAAGGAATTTTTTCCGTAATGGAGTTGATCAGTGTCTGTAGTTCAGACTTGGAATGTGGCCAGCTAATGAAAATGTCGTCTACAAATCTTAACCATAGGGAAGGTTGAAAAGGGTGTTGAGGAATGATGGAAACTTCAATATGTTGCATGTAGATTTCTGCAAGCAGAGGGGAAAGAGGTGAGCCCATGGGGAGACCAGATTGTTGCCTATACACAATTTTGTTGAAAACAAAACAACTGTGTTGATGAATAGTGTGGAAACAATCATAAAGATCTTTGATAAGAGTTTACTTGGTAAAATTAATAAAAGTTTTACCAGGTAAAATTAATAAAAGTTTCAAAATGAAGAATCAATTTCTTCATGAGGAGCATGTAGGAATGAAAATATGGTACAGAGGGAAACAAAGATTCTACATCAAGAGTATACAGATTAACACTAGGAGAAAAGGAATTAGGAAGTAAACAGATTAACACTAGAAGAAAAGGAATTAGGAAGTTTGTGGATGAAGTTGAGATAAATTCTTATCATTAGGCCCAAAATTTTCACCTGCTCTTCCTATCAATCTTCCACAAACTGTTTCTGTTATAGAATCAGCCATCCACAGAACTGAGACTGTTCACCAGCCTATCCTTCGTGCCAACGCTGCTGTTATCTTATCCAAGCAAAATTCTGTGCCAATCAAGTACTCTTCTTCTTGTTTAAAAGAATTCAGGTTATTTATTCAGGAAAATGACCTAGCCATATGCAAAGCAGATAAAGTTGGTTTCCCAGTCATCATTGGTAAAGAAACACTAAACCAAAAAGTGCATTCATTTCTTACATCTGCTAACTGCATTCCTTTGCAGTCAGACACCACCAACTCACTCAAAAACTCAGTTGACAGATTAGCTAAGAAAGAAGCTCTTCAATCCTTCCTTGGTGATATATCACCCCCTCCTTACTTTAGAACTCACAGGCTTTTCCTGCAAGTGAAACTGCATAAAGCTGGTAACCCCATCAGACCTTTAGTGGAATATTCTTTTTCTCCAGCAGTAAACCTTGAAAAGAGATTGGTCCTCAAATGAAAATCCCTGGCAGCCAACCATCCTCATACTGTTGTCTCTACTTCAAACTTCATCCACAAACTTCCTAATTCCTTTTCTCTTAGTGTTAATCTGTATACTATTGATGTAGAATCTTTGTTTCCCTCTGTACCCTATTTTGATTCCTACAGGCTCCTCATGAAGAAATTGATTCTTCATTTTGAACCCCCGGTACTCTTATCAAAGATCTTTATGATTGTTTCCACACTATTCATCAACACAGTTGTTTTGTTTTCAACAAAATTGTGTATAGGCAACAATCTGGTCTCCCCATGGGCTCACCTCTTTCCCCTCTGCTTGCAGAAATCTACATGCAACATATTGAAGTTTCCATCATTCCTCAACACCCTTTTCAACCTTCCCTATGGTTAAGATATGTAGACGACATTTTCATTAGCTGGCCACATTCCGAGTCTGAACTACAGACACTGATCAACTCCATTACGGAAAAAATTCCTTCTATTAATCTCACTATATCTAAGGAAGTAAACCACAAAATTGATTTCCTAGATGTATCTATCTGCAGAAACGCTGATCTCTCCTTTACTCGTTCCGTCCATCGTAAACCTTCTGTGGCCACTAACATCATTTCCTACAAATCTTTCACCCTGCATCTCAACAAGCTTGCAGCATTGAAGTCCTACATCCATAGGGCTCATATCATTTGCAACAACCAACTCTCTCTTCAAGAAGAACTCTCCGAAATTTCTACAATAGCCCTCTCCCATGGTTTCCCTGCTCTTACAGTCAACTCCCTCATAAAGAAATATGAAAACCATTCGAAAATCGAATGCCTCCTTCCTCATAAGAAAGAAGGCCTGAAATTCTGTGGTTCTGTTCCTTACCATCCTTCCTATGCTTATAAGTTACAGATTCTTTTTAGAAGTTTTGGTTACCATCTTGCCATTAAATCTACCCCAAACATCTTGAAACTTCTACAAAGCGATAGGGACAAAGTTGAAAGCCTGAACCTCCCAGGAGTTTACTGCATTTCTATCTCTTCTTCTACTGGGGATAACTTATACATTGGAAGCACATACAGGAGCATTAACCATAGAATTTTAGAACATAGAAAAGATGTTTCGAAAGCCAATCCTAATACTGCCTTGTCTATTTTGACAATGGAAGACACATCTGCAGTTCCCCACTGGAACGAAGCAAAACGAATTGTTTCTTTTGACAATCGTTTTGCCCTCCGTTACCGTGAAAGCCTGGAAATTATTTTCAACTCAATGACTTGCAATTCCGAATCTCCTCTCTACATTCCGATGATCTGGAGATCAATTCTAAGTTTTGGCAACAAAAATAGGAAAAATTCAAATGTAGAATCTGGCAACAATCTTAGTCCTCCATTGGCATGATGAAGACCTAAGATAAGGTCGAAAGCTTCCAACTTACGAACTTTTTGTAAAAGTTTTCATTTAATGTAACTAGCATGATCAAGTTACCTTTATTTGTGAAATGTAAAGCACCAACTGCATTGCGCATGTGGAATAAAGGTCTGTGCCATGAGGAAAAAAATCGGCGGTGTGCTGGAAAAAAAAATTAACGGCTGCACGTTCCTTCCCCATAACTGTAACTCACTTCTGGGTAAAGCTGGGAGGCATTGACAAGACTTAAATTTTTTCACTCTAGACACCCCAACCCCACTCCACGGTAAACCGTAACAAATTAGGCATTATGTTCGCATTTGCCTCCTTTATCTAAAAGGTGGCAAATGTTTTACTTCCTTTTTTCTGGAAGTAAAACATTTCAACTCTGAAAGCATTTATTTTCCCCTGCTCCCGATCCTGTCTAAACGACCTGCCAGAATTGCATCTGCTGTTCGCTGTTTCAGTAGGAATAAAAATGTGAAAATTTAAGAAAATTATGCGATTTTTTTAAAGACACCAAATTTGCTAAGAAAAACAGATTCCGCAAATTTCGCCAAAATCTACCAATAACTTTCAAAGTTACACCGAATTTTTTTGGAGAATATTCAAAGCAAACAGAATTTGCTTGTACCATTTACTGGTCATCCATGCAACACTTTTCAGAAAACTTGAAAATTTCATTGCCCTGGAGCGGGAATCGAACCCCGAATTTTTAATTTAAATTTATAATTAAAAATTCCATTCAAATCGGTCATTACCACGGAAGTTATTGTGCGAAAATTCTGACAAACAAATCTTCCTCGCGCGTGTGTACGCACTGTCCCCGTGAGTGCTGATAGTAATAACCATCTTCAACAGGATAGGTCGGTCCACTATGGGTGATGAACATCGTACCAAAAATTCATTGCAATCTTGCTTTAATTTTCCGCAAGCCATCCCGCAAAAGGGCAGGAGAGTGAATTTCGCTTTTATTTCCTGACCTTTGACCATTTTCAATATGGATTCGACAAATTAGTATGAATCCCAACATATTAATTTCGTCGAATCAAGTAAAGACATTTTTATGCAAGTTATTGTACTTGCATAAAAATGTCAGGACAAAGCACGGTTGGAAAGCGTAGAAAACTTTCTAACGGACCAGCAAAATAAATCATTGCTGGAGAAGCACTGGGTCGAATGAACATTGGACTTATTTTTTAACTTCGTTATAGTAGTATTCTTCTGTTAGGTCAAATTTATTGCTAGAGAAGAAGTTACAAAACCATGCCCCAAATGCATTTTTAATTTCACAAAAGTGACAGCTTTTTTTTAATTTCGTCATGTTAGGTATCAATCTGAACTTAAAAATTCCACAGATTTTAAATCCGTTTTAATTTTTTTCTACGATAACTACGTTCGGAGATCGCATTTCGAACTAGAAGTAATAAAGAGAAGAGAGGTGCTTCCAATGCCGGCCTTCTTGAGAAGTTGCTACTTGGGGGACGAACAATCCATTAAGTGGGAGGGGGAAACAGAGCTAGAGATAAATAAACAAGCCCAGCTGGGGCAGTTCAGTTTACGCAAGCAAGCTCTTTAGTGTTTGAAACAACGAAAAACCTAAAACATGTGGGAAAACTGCGGACAAATGTTCCCACATAAACACATGTAAGCGAAAAGTTGATTCGTACCTTACCTCGGCGCTTTATTTTAAATGGACTAAGTTAAATAAAAAAAATGTTTTAATGGTGGGTGCAAAATCATCAGGAAAAAAAAAATCTCGGAGAATCACCAAATCCGTAAAATTAGCATTTTGCCCATAAAACAAGTAGCGTTTCGGTAAATTTTACAGGTAAACCGTAAAACTTGGTAGGTATGAAATCATGGCCTGAATCTTACCTTTGTGAAGTTACTCCGATTACTAGAGGTCAACATTTATTCCTTTATAGACAAATACACAAATATCCTCGAAGATACACTAGCACAGAAGCATTACAAACCACGAACATTTTGCTCACTTCGCATCTAGTGTCTAACGTCTATTCTTCCTTATTTCGCACTTTGTTCTTTTTCACGTAAGTCAAAATCAGAACCAAAACCACCGGCATACCTTAGTCGCAGTTCATGTGTCATTCATACAAACAGTCAGTCGCCAGCGGCTGCTAAGTCCAAGTTCCAACAGCATGCGCAGAATGAATCCCTCTGCCAGGGCTGTAGACGCTGCTCCGTCATTCCCTCCCATTTGTTGGGTCATGCAAACATACACTGCACAATCGAGTACACTTTAAAAACGAAGCAGGAAAAACTGCATTTACATATGATCGTAATACAAAAAAACGGGACATAAAAATTAAGGACTTTTTAAGGATCAGCATCATTTTTAAGGACTTTTAAGGCCTTGAAAATTGCCGGGAAAAAAATCAAGTACTTTTTAAGGATTTTCAAGGGCCGTGCAAACTATGGTTACACGCTTTGTGACACACGTGCTCCCGCCCCGAGAGAAGCCTAATTATGCAACAAGTTTTTGTTAGTTAAAAAATATTTACAAAATAAAACATTTTAGTTAAAATATTATTTTCAATCAAACACTCACTCATTAGCACAAGTATCCATTAATTAAAACATATCTCATTAGAAACGGCTATACTCATCGGGTCGGGAGACATGGCTCAGGTAAAAAAACCACTTCGTCGATGATAGAGGACATATCTCATTAGAACGTCGACATTCTAATGAGATATGTTTTAATTAATGGATAGTTTTAAATTTATGAGTGTGTTAATGAGTGAGTGTTTGATTGAAAATAATACTTTAACTAAAATGTTTTATTTTGTAAATATTTTTAACCAACAAAAATTTGTTTCATGATTAGGCTTCTCTCAGGGTGGGAGCATGTGTCTCATGGAGCGTATAATGTATGATATACCTTTAGGTACACAATACCTTTGATATTATATTTGTATAAGCTAAGAATAAGTGATAACACCACACAATTTTAAAATACAAAACCTTGTGTATGGAGAAAATAAAACAAAAATTAATAAAATTAATTGTGGGACACGTAAAAGAATTTTAGGACATTTCCAGAAAAATGCGGAATTCCACGACTTTCCCGGCATATGAACGAATCATGCAAACAAAAAAATTTAGTTTGTGATATGTGGTTCGTATGCATCACAACTACTTCCTAAGTAGCTTGAACATTAAAGGAAATGTACATGTGGGATACAAAACTTTAAAAGAAAGATGCATTATCCCAAATGCCTGATCAGAACATTTAGAGATATCTGAAATTCAGTACTCCATGAAAAAGAGGATGGAGATCAAGTCACGAAACTATAAAAATGCTCATAATCTCAGTTACATACCTCACCACTATTATTCAGCAATGTGGTGCTCATGCTGTCGGACACAAACCATGCTTGCCCTTTCATAACAATATCAATTGGTGGGTTGTGTGTGACCCCAGCATCTGCACTCCACACCTATACAAAATGGAACAAATTTTCAGATTAAGTGAAATAGTTTTCATTACATGCCAGAACACATGTGCATGCATTTAATAACATTTTTTTCTTGTTTTAATTTAAATAAAGAAAAAAAAGTCTATAGCTGCCAACAACAACAAAATCTTTAATATCACACAATGAAAATGTTCGACAAATGGGACATTCCACGTCAGATCAATAAAAAAAAAATAAGTTTTTGACCTCGCCATTTCTGATTTTGATGAAATTTGGTATGAAGCACACATATGACAAGGTAAGTAATTCTGCCAATTTTCAGATTTTTGTTTTGAAAAATGTCCAAGGTACACACATAATAAAAATCGAAATTTTCGTAAAAAATGACAAACTCGCACACTTATAAATGGCTGCAACTGTTTTCCTAATTGTAGTACAGTGACAATTGAAACACAGCTGCAAAGCTAAAGCATTGAGCTTTCTATAGATACCATACATGACCTTCTTACAACAGATTAAAGTTTCAAGGTCATCCACTGTGACCTTTGACCTTGAATATCTCAAAACATACCATCTTAAAAAATTACGAAAAAAATATATTTTATTGCTACAACATTCTTCTACCCATGTGCCAGATATTAGCAGCATAAACCAGCGTTTGATGGAGCATATCGCGGATGTTAAGAAAGGTAGCCCTTCCACCTCCCTTTCAATTTTAACCATCAGCGATACGTCCGCGGCTCCCGATTGGCGCAATGTTAAGTGAATTGCCCCGTTCAGCAACCGGCATGTCCTCAGATACCGCGAAAGCATTGAAATCTACCTTACCCCTTACACCTGCAATACTGATGCACCTTTTGACATCCCTATTATTTGGAAAGCGATTTTGAAATCTGGCAACAACTGACATTTTTACCACGTGTCTCATTCTATGGCTGATGAAGGTAGAAGTCGCTACCGAAACGTCCCGCTCATAATTTTTCAACGTAACTTATGCGTGTGATTACGATTTCAAGAATTCCTTTCATGTTTTGTGTGCTTACGTGTTTTCCTGCCAATTCTTCTCACTATGATTGTTTTGTAGCGCCATCCCATGTTACAGTTGCTTAAAAACCAGTATAAATATTGAACAATTGTCAGGGATGGCAAATAGAATCATACAACCAGAGGTAAAAAACTACTGAAGGTTACAGGAAAACTGAAAGCTTAACCTACAAAAACATTATGTTTAATTGTAACATGAGCCACTGAAGCTGCAAGGCAAGCAAGACACTTTACAGTGCTATAAGAAAATGTTCAAGGTAAAGAAGAAAAATATTACACAAAGTACTTTTAAGTTGTTGGTGACAGTTTAACAAGAAAGATTATAAAAGAGCTTGCGAAAATGTCAAATGGAGTGCTAACGATGCCAAAACAAAAGGCATCAGTAGATTTCAGGAATTATATTGAAATTACAAGCTTCAAAATGTCCTGAAACTGTTTTGGAGACATGCTTGATACCTGAGAAAGGCTGAAAAATAGGTAACCAAAGAATTGTTCAACAAAGACAGTTTCTCATATCGGCATAGCAATATACTGAATAAATTAAGTTAATAATATTTTGAAGGCTTGGTGAATACAAATCTGGGGACTAGCAGACAGGAAACTCATTATAATCATTAAGACTGAAGACCACAGGTGCTTGTGAAATAAGAGATGCAGCTGTGTGTGTCACTGAATTGTAAAACTGCATTTTACTGTGACAATCTGGAGCTACTAGTACAGTGAAATGGAATATGTCTTTTAGCTACATAGAACTAATCAAGGTGCCATGGAACACTAAGTTTGTTCCTGATCCCTTGCAGACAGCATTCATAGTGCCAATTAACAAACAAATAGGAAAAAAAAAACTCTAGAAGGTCAGAGTAACTGCCATGGTACTTCTTAATGTGCTTCTTGCTGAAACACATTCAGTGTTACCTAGAAATATGATAAAATAAATACAAATTCCTCAAAACTTACTGTGACATAGCTGTTTGCCTTTATTACAGCTGTTCGGTGAAATTTGTAAATGGTTTCCTGTTCACCAGCTTTACGAAGGAGCTGCCATCCACCCAGAGGTACATCCTGCAAAAAAAAAAAAAAAAAAAAAAAATTAATTTCAACATTTTCAATTAGTAGTTCTAATTCTGACTATTATATAGATCTAATCATTCTACTATTCTCTTTTATGTGCGATATTTCAAAGTAACTTGTACAAAATTCTAGCGGATAATGCTTACCTTGGCATTCCTTTCTAGCGAAGGGAACATTTCACGCACGTGTTTTCCGGTCTTTGTTGATGTTATTGTCCTAAAGTCCATTGTATGCGATGACTGGCTTTACTTCTCACACTTTTCGCTGGGTATACTCATTGGATCTTTGCCTTAGGATTCAAACACATCAATTTTTACCGTTCTTTATACTCGAAATTTTCGCCCATCCTCTGGGCATCCTCAGGAGCGTGGCGACTTTACCACCGATGTTCGTGGTTAACTTCACGCTAATGGAGTCTGATACTCCTTGTTGCCATTCGTCGGATATACTTTCCTGGATATATTTCGTTATCAAGCCCAGCTGGCGCCATCTATGTTTCATTAAAACAACTTTTTTCTTTTTTTATTAATTTCTTCTCCTATCCTGGTTTTCTTGTCTTTTTTGCCGGTTTTTCTTTTGTTGTTGTTTTTCTTGTCTTATTAGTTCTTTCCACAGGCCCAATACAACTGAAAGAGCTAAAGAATACCTTATATTTCATCAAGGAAAACAACATCTTCCATTTTGAAGGAAATATATTTAAACAAACGCAAGGTGGCCCTATGGTATCCCCATTATCGGCATTATACGCAGAAGTGATTATGGCATACCTCGAAAAAAATTATTCAAAATCTACCTGAAAAACCAATACTTTATGCTCGATATGTAGACGACATTATTATAATGTCTAAACTTAACAAAGCCGAGCTACAAGATCTAGCACAGCAGTTTAGCAAAATCTGCAACACCATAGAGCTAACTATTGAGTTTGAAGAGGATAATCACCTTCCTGGACATTCAACTAAAGAAAAACAAAAATAGTTTTGAATACTCTGTGTTCAGAAAAGCAACTTACATACCTGTACTGATACCATACTCGTCACACCATCCAGTGATACATTAAAAAAACAGCATAGTAAACTTGATACGGCGAGCGTACACACACACACACACACATCTAACAACAGGCTAAAAAATCAAGAACTAGAGTTTATCTCGAAAATATCACAAGAGTATGGGTACCCGAGCAAGCTAATTAATAAATGGATACATGAGAGTAAAAAGCATATGACTCAGAGTAAAGAAGGCCAAGAAGTGCACAACCAAAGGAAGACGAGGAATAAAAATTTGAAATACATTGGAGCTTTCCCATACTTGGAAGGAGTGAGTAAAGAAATCAATAAGCACTGTGCTAAATATGACTTACAACTAGGAAGCTCAGTGCACACCGTGAAAAGTATGACTGTCAACAAAAAAACAGAGGAAAAAATGCTAGAAGAATCAGGAACCTACGAAATTCCAATTGCACACCCCCCAATATCGTACATTTGAAGTATGAAAAACAGATTAAAAAAAGACTTAAACAACACATATCTAACTGGCAAAAAAAAAAAAAGCCAAAACTGCTTTAGTGCAATTCTGCATGGAAAACTGGACATTCCCAAAATTCAATGAAATTAAAATGCTAAAGAAGAATAAAAAATCGGAAAGCCAAATGAGGAGGGAAGAAGCAATATTAATCTATAAAAATAAAGCAAGGGTATGTAACCAGAACGACACTAGCACATTATCGGGCCTGTGGAAAGAACTAATAAGACAAGAAAAACAACAACAAAAGAAAAACCGGCAAAAAGACAAGAAAACCAGGATAGGAGAAGAAAAAAAAATAAATAAATAAAAAAGAAAAGTTGTTTTAATGAAACATAGATGGCGCCAGCCGGGCTTGATAATGAAATATATCCAGGAAAGTATATCCGACGAATGGCAACAAGGAGTATCGGACTCCATTAGCGCGAAGTTAACTACGAACATCGGTGGTAAAGTCGCCACGCTCCTGAGGATGCCCAGAGGATGGGCGAAAATTTCGAGTATAAAGAATGGTAAAAATTGATGTGTTTGAATCCTAAGGCAAAGATCCAATGAGTATACCCAGCGAAAGTGTGAGAAGTAAAGCCAGTCATCGCATACAATGGACTTTAGGACAATAACATCAACAAAGACCAGAAAACATGTGCATGAAATGTTCCCATCGCCAGAAAGGAATGCCAAGGTAAGCATTATCCGCTAGAATTTTGTACAAGTTAATTTCAACATAACTAGAAAATATATATTAGACATAAAATATGTCACACACGAATATTAAAATAAGTCATACTACGACATCAATGATATAATAAAAAATCTGTTTTCAGAGATGTCAACTTTTTTTCTTTTTTAAGATTTAATAACATGACTTTTAGGGCCCAGTAGTTATACAAACCACTAGCATAGCATGCAGTACAAAATTGATTGGCTTGCTGAAGCCATCCAATCAGCCAATGCCAATACAGATTGACAGACTGTACTGAGTAATACAGATTGGCAGACTGTATTGAATACTCTTTCCATTCATGTCCTTTATTGCAAAAATTTAGAAAAAAAAAAAAAACTTTAACTTAACTTTCTTTGCTCAACACCAAACGATATTATAACAAAAACAGAAAGAAGACAACAATTTACATGTCTTGTGGCGGCAGTGAAGTCTTCCAAATAACCAGAGCACTGTACACTGAATCTTAATCGCAGGTGCTAAAATTCAGAAAGATCCCAATGGTTTCCTTCTACTTTGTCTACAAAGGAAACAAAAGTTATAATATTCCAGTCTGGCACAACAAATCTTCAGGAGAAGTAGAGGAAAAGAGAGGTAGATAGGATTCTTTTGTCTCATTACTTTTTGCCTTGGGTTATATCCAACAGACAGTACAGCCACTACTATACATATCAAATACACAGTCTTGTGTCAGCAAAGTCAAAGTAGCATTGCGATTTTGATGCTTTGTGTTGTCATATCACATTTTAAAAATGCAGTCTGCAGGGTTTGTACTTATTTTTGGAAGTTTATTTAAAGTTTTCCAGAAGTCCAAAACCTATTTTCCAGGAGACGACAACATTAGCCATACCTGCCAACCAGCCTTTGCGAATGTTGGCTACCAGTCACCAAATGACGACCAGATAGTTTGTAGTGGCTAGTAAATTTTTTCCCCTAAGTGAGCAACTATTTTGTCCAACTTCTCCCCCCTACTAGGACTAGGTGATGTATAGATACATCGAGAAAAACCAGTGTGAATTTAACATCGATGTTATGGTGTTTCGATTGACGAAACTAAGATTCACCGCCACCGTGATGTAAATGTGTGTGATGTAATCATCACGCAGAGATGCCAACCTGTTTCAGATATTTTCAGTAGTACTCGTACAAATTTTCAGTAGTTTTGGCATTTTTTCAGTAGTCCCAAAAAGAAAAATTTTAACTGAGGAAAACATGGTATTACTCATTTAATTTAATTAGTATTTTTTACTTACTTATTCATTTATATACATGAAAATCTGTATCAAAATATTCCAAATTTTTCACATGGAAAATAATATACACCATGACAGATACATTTTTTTTTACACAACAAAAAATTGATTAAACAGCTTTCTTTAGTGATTTGGCTGTACATTGTTTTGCAGATTTGAGTTCCTCAGCAGAAAATATTTTTTCATAACACCCAGAGGAGAACATATTCATTTTTGCAATAAGAAGTGCTCCTACAGCAGTAGCTTTTGGTTATCTTATGACCTTGATCACCTGCGATTGACTGGATGGGCTGGTTGCCAGAACTACAATTTGAAGTTGGGGTGTTGGAAATGTTGCCAGATTTTAGAAGAGAGATCCAAATAAATGGGATTTGGTGAGGGGTCTCTGAATTGCAGTTTTTGGAGAACAAAATTTCAATGATCTCTTGGAAATGCATAGATGCCTTGTTGATGAATGGGGCAACTTTTTTGGTTTCTTTCCAAACGGGAACTGCAGAGGTGTCTTCAAGGGTTAGTGCAGATAAAGCTGTCTTTGGAAACATCTTTTTTGTGTTCACCAAGTCTTGTTTTGATGCTTCGGTATATGCTTCCACAATATACACTGAGAGACCAGAGGAAGTTGAAATGGGAATAGCAAAAACTCCAGGGGTGTCCAAGGGTGAGACAGGATCCCTGTCTTTAAGCAGGCACATTATTGCAGAAGGGTTTGGTTTCACTGTGAGAGTGTAGCCCATAGTTTTGAAAAGTTAACACATCTTATAAGAGAAGGATCCATTGAAAGGGACGGAACCAATGATTGGTGATTTTCCCATTATTATTGGTGAGAGAGCAGACAGATTTTTTAAGTGGGAATTTTGGAGGAATTTTTGAATTGTAGAAGGTGGGAACTGGTGGGCTTCGGCAATTTTCTTTATGGTGTCAGTTTCTTCATTGAAGGAAGATTCAGTGTTGCAGACAATCCTGGCAAGATTGACATAAGTTTTAAAGGCTGCAAATTTGTGAGCAGTTGGGGAGTGATATTTTCACCTCTACTCTCACAGTGGGATTTTCATCCCACTCCCCAACTGCTCACAAATTTGCAGCCTTTAAAACTTATGTCAATCGTGCCAGAATTGTCTGCAACACTGAACCTTCCTTCAATGAAGAAATTGACACCATAAAGAAAATTGCTGAAGCCCATCAGTTCCCACCTTCTACAATTCAAAAATTCCTCCAAAATTCCCACTTGAAAAATCTGTCTGCTCTCTCACCAATAATAATGGAAAAGCCACCAATCATTAGTTCTATCCCTTTCCATGGATCCTTCTCTTATAAGATGTGTAAACTTTTCAAAACTATGGGCTACACTCTCACAGTGAAACCAAACCCTTCTGCAATAATGTGCCTGCCTGAAGACAGGTATCCTGTCTCACCCTTGGACACCCCTGGAGTTTATGCTATTCCCATTTCAACTTCCTCTGGTCTCTCAGTGTATATTGGAAGCACATACCGAAGCATCAAAACAAAACTTGGTGAACACAAAAAAGATGTTTCCAAAGACAGCTTTATCTGCACTAATCCTTGAAGACACCTCTGGAGTTCCCATTTGGAAAGAAACCAAAAAAGTTGCCCAATTTATCAACAAGGCATCTCTGCATTTCCTAGAAAGCATTGAAATTTTGTTCACCAAAATTGCAATTCAGAGACCCCTCACCAAATCCCATTTATTTGGATCTCTTCTAACATCTGGCAACATTTCCAACACCCCAACTTCAAATTGTAGTTCCGACAACCAGCCCATCCAGTTGATCGCGGGTGATCAAGGTCGCAGGATGACCGAAAGCTACCGCTAAATGAACCTTTTACTGTACATGGCTCAGTGTGTTTTGCTCGTTTTACATGTTTATGTGTTATTGTCGCGTGAAGCCCGAGTTTTAAACCAAGTAATTACCCATTTTGGCGAACTCTGCACGGCGAAGAATAAAAAAATATTTCTCACTTCACCGCAATTATTAGCGCAGCTATTCCAACACTGAGAGGGGGGTTGGAAGGATTGGCGGGAGAGGGTTTGTGCTATCTCTAAATAAATATCGCTTACTGCTAGAAACGTGAGATAACATAAGGTTCAATCGCTATGAGATCATAATAAAACAAAAGCAGGAGTCAATACTAAGCAACAATAACAACTCAATTTCCATCAACAACAAAAAAAATTCACAAGTCATTTTGTCGAAAATCCGGAAGAAACTATCTTCCGACCGTAAAACTACCCAAAAATCTGTAAAACTTCCGAGAAATCCGGAATACTTGGCAGGTATGGAAATATTATACTTTTTGTTTTCCAGTAAAGAAAACAAAAAGTCAGACTGATTTCAGAGGTGATTGTGAGGTGTCACAAGAAACCCTGAAACTCTCAGCTCAGTGCCAATATACATATAATGTATAATATGCACATATAAACTAGCTACACAACAAATAGGCCCTAGTGCTTGTGCAGTTAAACTTTGCATCTTTTCTTGTACCCAATTTTCTTTCACTGTGCAAAATCCTTCAGGCATTGCATCTTTAAAATCAAATTTTGCACTTCATATTATATGTTAATTGAGCAGTCTATGTAGACCAGTTTTACTTGAACTTGAAGCCTACAGTGGATTCCATTCAATTTCTAAAAGTAGTTAGAAAAAATAATCAAATTATTTGAGCTTTCAAAATAATGAAAGAAGCCTTCCTTTCAGCAGGCTGTTATCTTGAGAGCTTGTTTGATAACAAAAATGCACAAGGTGTCACAAATCGTCTACATTCACCATTCGCACGGACATGCAGTGTTTTTAATCAAACACTGTAATTCTCAAAGAAAATGGAACCTGAGGTTTAGTTACCATTTTGCAGCATTTTTAGAAATGAAATGTCCGAAGCATCTCAAATTCTTCTAAAACTTAAAAACCTGGATTTACGGGTTTGGAATGTGACAAAAACCCCGATTACAAACAGGTCTGCTGATTTATTACTGTTTTTGTTGTCAGAGGATGAGAATGGCAAAACTTCCGCCACTCTCGCGCGCTCATGGAAAGGTGTTTAACGACATGTTCTTTTTTGACCTACGAATATTTAGTACGCACTGCTTTTCTTTTCTAAAAGGGATACGCAGAGTTTTTATAAAAATATTTTCTTCGTGCGTACACACTTTTGGCACCGAAAATTTCCTGCGAGTTTTCAGGGGTCAAGAATTCTTCCAATCTGACACTGCTGAAAAACTGGAACCAGTGGTGGGACGGGACGGGGAGAGTTCTCTCCATTAGCTTATTCAACTGCAGGAATGACTAATTGCTGCCTTCATTGCCAGAGGCAAATGCATAAACACCAAACATAAGAGACGAAACGTGAAGGAATTGTAACTCTACTCTCACCCTCCCTAGTCTGTTTCGTGCTGCTTTCTCTTTGCAGTGCTTTCACCCCCCCCCCCCCAGGGCCTCACTTTAAAAAAATTGTTTTAACAGCATATTAAATAAAATTTCTTTAAAATAAAAAAATACACAGTACACTACAGCCTAAAATTCGGACATTACAGTACTTATTTTTTTGCGGATGCAAAAACGTGTTGAAATCCGGAAAAATGATTTTTCCGTACGGAAAACTACAGCAAAATTCGGAAAACTTCCAGAAAATTTGGCAGGTATGCCAATGTGAATCTTTGTTTATTCAACATGTTATGTATATAGTGATCACCTTATATTTTAATTAAATTTCTTCTTTAATGGACATCCTTATTCAAGGTGAATTTATTTGCACGCATGCAATAATTCTTTTTCGAAGTTTTAAGTCCTCCACTGGAGCATTGCGCTTCTAGCATTCCAAAGGCATCAACAACAAAGAGTAGATATATAAACATTCTGTTTTATATATCACACATAATAAAGATACACAACCAATAGTGAGGATATTCCACAATAATTTATTTGTGCCCAGATGGTTTTTCAAAAATCCTTCACCAGGTGTATCACTATTTACATATTGAGTGAACCAGGATTTACATATTGATTACATTGATTATGAGTCCTTTGTTAAGATTCCTACAAATAAGTTGTTCAGTAATTAAAATCGTATGGAGTGAAAGGCAAGTTGATGGAGTTGGTCAAATACCTTTGTCCCAAAAGTCTTGCAAAAAAGCAAGACAGGATTAACTGAATTCTAATAAGTGGTTTGATATTAAAAAAAATTACAAAGGAGATTTGTCTGTGCTTTATGCTTTTTAATTTATACAAATAGTTATATAAATAAACTTGTTAAGAAGAGTAATGATGGATTAAACATTCATCATTAAATTATTCTAACAGGTTCAAATGCCTCTAGAGTTGTGGGGGTTAACAGCAAAATTTTTATTAGCAAAGTACACTATCTACCAACAAGTAATTGGACACCCCTGCAATCGACGACATCTGCGGTCCTGATACACATCACAGCCGCCACCATTAAATATCGTGTGGGAAACAACAACGCAACCAGTCACATGCAAGATGCCACGCAGTTCGGAGCTCTCTGATTTCGACACAGGTGTAATCGTCGAGTATCACAGAAATGGCCGATCCATACGTGACATATCCAGCAAGTTGAAGTACCCAAAATCGACACTGGCCTACGTGATTGGCAAGTGGAAGATGAGAGATGACTGTCGGAATGTGCCCCGACCCAGCAGACCCACAAAACTGGGAGTTAGAGACCGACGGGCGCTGGCCAGAGAAATTCAGAAGAACCGCACCATATCGATGGGCCACGTCCGCGAGGAGTTTCCACAGGCATTCGGGGGTATTCTTTCGAAGAATACCATCCGTAAGGAAGCCCATCTGCTCGGTTATCACAGACGTGCTGCCACCCACAAGCCTTTGATCACCAAGTCCAATAGCGCTGCTCGGCTAATGTGGTGCAAAGAACGTCGACAGTGGACCGTTGAACAGTGGAAACAGGTTCTCTGGAGCGACGAATCAAGGTTCACCCTCTACCGTTCGGATGGCAGGGTCTGGGTTTGGAGTCTGCCTGGAGAATGCCTCCTGCCGGAATGTATTGTGCCAACTGTGAAGTTCGGCGGCGGTGGAATTATGCTATGGGGGGTGTATTTTCTGGTATGGCACTGGACCCTTGGTTGCAATTCCTGGTAGACTCAACGCCGAGACCTACTGCACCATTTTGGATGACCATGCGCTTCCTACGCTGTGGCAGTTTTACGGGGTGGACCCATGTTACTTTCAGGATGACCATGCGCTTCCTACGCTGTGGCAGTTTTACGGGGTGGACCCATGTTACTTTCAGGATGACAATGCTACCTGTCATGTTGCGAGGTCCACCATGGCTTGGTATGGTGACAATGGGGTTAATCGAATGGACTGGCCTGCGCAGAGCTCGGACCTTAACCCTATCGAGCACCTCTGGGACGAGTTGCAGCGTCGACTTAAGGGGTGCCCCCACCATCCAAAATCGGTGAAAGAACTGACCTGTCTTCTCCAAGCCGAGTGGAAGAAAATATCGCTAGCCATCGTACAACGCCTGGTTGAGAGTATGCCACGGAGGGTCGCAACTGTAATCGCCGCTCGCGGAGGCTCCACCAACTATTGAAGGTGAATAAACTTCATTTTCCTTTGCTATCACAGGTGTCCAATTACTTGTTGGTAGATAGCGTACAATATATGAAGAATTTAGAATGAGAATTAATATTCAAGAAGAAATTACGAAAAGATTATTATTAAACATTTGGTTCTGGGGCAGGTGCTACGACAAGCAATAGACTATAACAATTGTTGTGCAGAGTAATTGATGAGGCAT
This sequence comes from Macrothele yani, assembly GCA_039090855.1. NCBI lineage: Eukaryota > Metazoa > Arthropoda > Arachnida > Araneae > Macrothelidae > Macrothele > Macrothele yani. Next base: position 110,877,073 of record CM077007.1, read on the forward strand.
GGATGGTTGATACAGAACTAAATTACTGGTGTACGGAAAGTATAGACTGTACAAAACTATTTCTTCTATGAATGAAACAAAAGTTTGCTGCGAATAATGCAGTATTTAGGCCTACATTCTTCTACAACAACAAGAGTTGGGTGCAAATAAGTTTATTTGGTAATAAAAAATTATATATGCTTTTGAGTTTTAAAAAGGGCATTCAATGGCTTGCATGCACTTTCTGTAAACAAACCCCAAAAAATGTTTTAAATATTTCACATGAAACAAGGGGTTAAATGATATAATGTATCAGAGTTGAACATTTAAAATTACAGTGCTCTGTAATTTCCAAAGACACATGCTCACAAATACAAGAATTTTAATCATGAACTATTACTCTACTTCCTGAAAATGAAGCACATTTCCAAATAATCAACTCAAACTTGCATATGCAAATACAAATATAATACATACGGTATTTCCTTTGTTGAAAAGCTTCACATATTTGCCATCTTGATCATGATCATTGATTTCTACGTCCCCTTTAGCTGATGCATTAATTTGAGAATCTCCACTGCTGCGCTCTTCGGACTGCAGGACAGTGCGCTTACGTTTTCCTCTAACTGGAGTGCGTCGAACAGGTGTACTACGACGCACTTCAGCAAGGGGCGATTTCACTGCCGTTATGTTTAACCTAAAAAATAAGGAAATCCAATAAACAGCAGGTTTGTAGTACTCTTTGCAGAAACGATTTTCCAGTTCAAAAATAAAAAAAAGCTACAGAAAACTGGTAGCACCGGCACAGAAATGCAAATGACTTTTATTAGAACTTCAGCAAATAACTCAAGAAAAGAACTACATAGTACATCTGCAGTTTCAATTATCAGGTAATCCCAAAAATGCTGTCGTTTTTTTCAACGTGTGAATTAAAGAAAGAAAAACGGACCTGGAACAGATGTTTTAATCCATATAATAAGTGGCCCCGGTAGTTTCAACCTTCTTCCATCGATCGACAAGGTTTTGAATCACAGACTTGTAGAATTCCATGGGTTTGTTTCGATGCAAAAAAGGCAGAAAGGGTTTGCCGTACTTCCTCCACATTTCGAAGTGTAGTCCCAGCAAGACGGTTTTGCAGGCTGCGAAAGGTGGTAGTCGGATGGGGTGATTAATGTCAGGGGAATATGCTGGATGCGGAAGTTTTTCCCATCCGAAGTCCTGCAACGTGGCACTGGTCATTTTCACTGTGTGTGGTTTTGCGTTGTCCTGCCGCAGTAGCACACCTTTACGATTTCATGGGTGCTGGACGTTTATCCTGCAAAGCAGTGCATAGACGCTGCAGCTGCTGACAGTAGACTTCCCCTGTAATGGATTTGTTGGATGGCAGCCGCTCGTTATGGATTATGCCTTGCAAATCCCACCACACAGACATCAAAATCTTTTGTGGGAAACATCCTGGTTTCGTCACTGCTGCAGGCACATTCCCTTTGGGAAGCCACTGCCATTTATGCTTAATGTTGTGATGAACAATCCATTTTTCATCGCCCGTGACAATTCTGTGCAAAAAATGCTCCCGTTTTTCACGGGAGAGCAAAGAAGTGCAAATGTCCACACGCTGTTGTGGAGTGAGATCATGGGGTACCCACTTATCCAGTTTTGACACATAACCGAGGTCCTGCAGATGCCGGTGAACAGTGGAATGGGTTGAATGACTAAGTGTGACCAATTCCTTGACTGTTGCCTACAGATTTCCCTCAACAGCAGCTTTCAGCACGTCGTTATCAAGCTCAACAGGCCGTCCGGGTCGCTGCATATCCTTGAGACTGATGTCTCTCCTTCAAAATTTGTGGAACCAGCGTTAACATGGAAAACGCCAGATCATGTGAAAAGAGTGGCATATTGTCAGTGGTTTCACACATTCCTGCAGCAAAATTCTGGAATACTGGATTACGGTTGGTTCACAGATGAGGCCTGGTTTCATCTTTCTGGATATGTCAATGCTCAAAATTACCATTTTTGGGCAACTGACAATCCCCACACGACACATGAAGAACCTCTATATTCAGCAAAGATCGGTGCTTGGTGTGCGACGTCACAGTAGCGCATTATTGGGCCGATCTTCTTCGAAACAACCATCTTTGACAGCAGCTTACATGGAAATTTTTCAGACTTTTGTGAATCAGTTGAACGATGAAGAATTATCCATTGGATACTTCCAGCAGGATGGAGCAACACGCTATACTAACTGTACCAGCATTGCCGAAATTGAGTCATTTTTTTCAAGAACAGTCATTTCGAAGCGACTTTGGCCCGTGGTAGCCAGATTTGACGCCGGTCGATTACTTTCTCTGGGGCTATCTGAAAGGTAGTTTACAGCAATAATCCACGATCCATCGCTGCATTGAAATTCAAAATCATTAAGGAAATTCAGGCAATTCCTGGGGACATGCTGCCCCGAATTTTCCAAACTATCGAGCGTCGTGTTCAGCTCTGCCTGGACGTAAATGTTGACCATTTCCAACATGTTATGGTGCCATCTCCTTTCTCACAGCCTAAGGTAAGTCCAGTTCAAATTTCATTATGATATCTTCATTCCTCTTTCAGTTATTGCAAAAATGCCGGGTAAAGCAGCAAGTGAAACACCCTGTATATTATGTATCGTCAATTCCCTGCTGGATGAAGTACTCCCTAAGTCTTCTCCACAACTTTCTACCTTGAGCTTGTCACTCTAGCATGCTTTCAAATTTCATCCACCCATCTCCCACATGGTCTTCTTCTGGGTCTTTCCCTGTCCCTTGATATCCAATCTATTGCCGACTGGGTACCTGCACTTTAATCATGATGTCATCAACTCATGTGCGTGGGTGGGTGCGTGCGCACGTTTCATTTTCATTATACACCAAGTAAAAATCATACACAATTTACAACAAATACTGATCAATAGAAACCAATTAAAAATTTTAAGGAAATCCAAGATGCAATCAAACATGCTAATGAGAGACAGCCAAAATTTTCTCCAATCCTTAAACCTCCCATTTGTGGCATTTTTGACTGCATCTTGGATTTCCTTAAAATTTAAATTGGTTTCTATTGGTCAGTATTTGTTGTAAACTGTGTATGATTTTTACTTGGTGTTCCTTTTGAAAATTCTCTTCTGAAGCTTCACATGCATTAAGAAATTTGTAGTTTTGCTGAGGTTAATTTTAATATTTGCATCATGCGCACGCATGTGCACACACACGTGTTATATTACAGTTTTCCTGAGCTACTGCTCAACTTTTTACTACGAAAATTTTCCATATGAAATGCATCATGTTATTTCGGCTGAGTATAAAAATTTTACAACTGAAATACTACTTTTTTTATTGTTTAATCTTATACTAGCATATAACAATTATCATCAACCAAATTTTCAGATTAAAAAACAACAAAAATGGTCTTTTTTAATATTATTTTTTTGAATGACTTTTTTCTTAAATCTTCCATTTTTTTTATTTTTTCAATATTTGGATGTTTATTCATTGCAAAGGTAAAATTTAAATGCAGGTAAAGCATTTTTTAAATAAAAATGAGCAAAGGGAGGTGCCACCTGTACACGAATTTTCAAGGTAAAACAACTGTATAATTTCTTTTAAAAAATAATTAGAAATTGAATTGTTTACACTTTGCTATTTTTTTTACAAAACCATGAGGCAAGTAGTTGTGCATATTAACATTATGCTCCCTATGGGAAGAAAATCTTAGCTGTAGCTTTAAAATTTCGAGTTTTTAAATCCTAAAAATAAAGAAATTCCTGCTCTGCAAAGGCTTCACTGCAGCACACCCTTTCAAAAGCATCATAATTTGCATATGAATTTTTTTCAGAAGTGATATTTTCTGTTATATGACTAAATATATTTTTTCCAGGAAAATTCCCGAGGGTCACTGACACACTTTTCGTAAAATTGCCTGAATTGAAATAAAATGGGCCTTAATACAGCTATAAACTGAAGTTACACAGGGGTCCAAAATCACGAGGAATGACCCTATCAGAATACACAATCTTGCTCTAACTTCGGCAACACTGTAAGTCCATATTAGGGAACTCCTGAAGATGGACCTCATTGTTTCACAATATATCAGGTTGAAAAGAAAGTTTCCAGAAAAAACAAAACAAAAAAAACTCATGTGTGTGGTATGTGCAATGCAAGATACTGTGATCCTGCAGTGATGTAAACATCCCACAGTGCTCTGCATTAAGAGAAAAACGGAAGGGTTTTTTTTTTTTTTTTTGGTTTTTTTTTTTTGGTTTTTTTGCATCAGCAGACCTGCCATCTTTTAGAACCAAAAAACGTAACACTCACTCAGATTGAAAAATCGTAACACGACGCATGCTGATAATTTTTTAAGCCTATTTCAGCTATATAAATTTTTGATGATGAGAATGTAAGGATTTTTTCCTTACATCGAAATTTTATTGAGAAACTAATTAAATATAATCAGCAAACATTTTTATAATGTTAATTATTAGAAAAGAAATTATGATTACGGGAGAAATCCTCACTTCGCCTAACTTCTGTTTTCTGAAATTTTGAGAGGTGGAAAACTTCCATCTTAGGAGGTCTGCAAGATGGTTTAATCGGGTTCTGGAGATGTTGTTTTTGTCTGCAAGACCAAAATAAATCTGCGATGCGCATCGGCCATCGCCACGATTCTGCTACGAGGATTAGTAGAAAATGAATCTGCAATGTACGTCGGGCATCGCCGTGATTCTGCTATGAGGATGAGCAGGGCTCGACAAATCCTGGGCGTCAGGGTGCCCAGGCGCCTAATTTTCGTCTTACTTGAAATTTCATAATTTGCAGTAAATACTGTAATTTCTGTTGTATAATCCAAAGATTATCTATTAAAAAGTTTTAAATTTAGGTACGTGGACATCGCTAAAGGTAAAAAAAAAAAAAACGATGCGGCGTTTGAAAAATTCTGCGAGGTAATTGTCAGGAGAGGTGCTGTTATTGGGAAAGTGCTCAAAATGCGGTAACAGTAAAAATGTATTGTAACAGCGAAATAAAAGACTGCGAGGAGATTGTAAGAATATATATATATATATATATTTATATTTATTTGTACTTTAGAAGCCTTTTGACAGAAAATATGAAGCAAGGAAGGCGTTACTATTCGCGCATGCGGAAGCCTACGTGGTGTGAGAATCCGCTACCCTCGATCAAGTTCAGCCTTGCTCTCGGGAATCCCGCAAAGCTATTCCGTTGCATGTAACCTTTCTGCGAATCGCATTGGCTAGTTTTGGTGCGCCAATTGTGTTAGTTAATTCTTTTTTACTTTTGGTATTCAGCTAAAACGTATCCAGAAATAAGACAATGCTATGGACTATCCGCAATTTCAATGGGTTTTTTAGTGTAACTACAGTAATGCTGCAACAGCTAGCGATTTCAGTTCTTTATTTACTTAAAAGTAGCACAGAAGTACTTCAAAATGACAGTTACTTTTTCAATAAGACGATCATTTCTTTCTTACATCTTTGGATTTCTGAGGCGGTCCTGTGAATCGCAGTTTTCTGTCGGAAATTACTATTCACGATTAACATGATAGGTGCGGATTATACGACTATCGTACATGCCAATTATTACGGAATGTCTAGTTTCTACGGATTTTGTTGTCTGACTACGGAACTCACGCTCGAAACTACGGATTCTACGAATTTTCATTTTGTTTAAAAACAACATATTTGGGGGGTGGGTCATTTTCCGTTTTGGGACGGTATTTTATTTCAAAGCTTTCGAAAACAGTAGTTAAATGGAGTAAAAAGAATTTGCCCTAATCGTAATTTTTTCTCCCGATTATAGTTTGTGTCTAGTATTCTTGTTAAATATCATTTTATGGCATACATGTTCGTATTTCAGCTTGAAACTGTAGCAAGAATTTGTGGAAACGGAAGTTAGACGCCTCAAAAATTGCCTCCTAATCTTCAGGCTTCTTCCGCGAATTCGAAAAATTCCGTCTTTTTTGTTATGTTGGCCACTCAGGAGATCGATGCACAAGTAAACAGAATTTGAAGGGGGGGGTCCGAGGAGGATGGAATTCCGTCTTTACGAAACTTTCGAAAACGGAAAGCCGACGGAGTTCAGATTTTTTTTCCTAATTATAATTTCTTTTTTCTCGCAATGTTACTTCTGTTCAGTATTTTTAAGTATCATTTCACTGCATATTTTTTTGTATTTCAGGCTTGAAAATAGGAGAAAAATTTCCAAAACCGGAAGTCGGACGGATTTCCCATAATCGAATACCCCCCCACACACACACACACACACACGCACGATGTTCCCACTCTCCAGCGCTGTTAAATCTTGTTAAAGGAAGAAGGAAATTCCCGAAAACGGAAGTGACGAAAAATTTTAAAAATTGATGCATGGTGTTCAAAAGTAAATATTCCCAAAGTTACACCATTTATCTAAAATAGTTGAAGCTTTGATATCATGCACTCATGGTCCTCAGACTGATGGTTTTTATCAGAGGGCATAAAAAACAAGAAAAGAAAAGTGACAGTGAAGAAGTCAGGAGAGAATGATATCAGCACAAAGAAAAATTAAGCAGTGGTGCTGTGAAGTTGCAGAGTCAATAAAAGACAAACTGACGGTAGTACGCATTCTTGCTGTCTGTTTTGATTTTTCACCAGTTAAAATATTCAGCTTTTTTCCCCGTTCTTTGGTCTCATCTTCTTCTTAAAACTGTTATTTTAGGGGCAGTATGATCATGTGGTAAGTGGAGGTTCGTGCACTGCGCGTTCACTTGCTTGGATTTCCTGTCTGTCAAGCATCGTGGAATCCTTAACGCATCTTACTGATTTTCACTGGTGAAAGTTTCGAATCTCGCTGAGGAAAATACTTTGTGTTTCACACGTGTTAAGTTTGTTTCATTAGAGTCCTTGTTTGTTGCAATGTTTTGTTGAGGCACATATTTGTTTTTTACAAAGAGATGGATTATTTCATAAAATAGTCCATTTATTAGTAACAAGGCTGTTGGCAGGTATGGACTATTTTTTTTAATTTTTTTTTAATTTTTTTTTTTTAAATATCATGTTCTGCGACATGCTGCTGCAGATTATGCGAAGGAAAAAATTTCTTTTCTCAGAATTTCACGATCTACAGATCATTTGCTGCAGCGGATTATACGTGGTATTTTTTTTCCCCACAGCCTTTTGGATTATATACCCTTGTAGATCTCACAAACAAAATTGTTTTTCTGAATTTTATGGTTTACAGATTATACGAAGAAAAAAATGGCACTTTAAAATAATATGTAAAAAATATGACTTCCGCAAATAGTATTTAATAAAATCGAAATCTGAAATTTTTTGAGATCGTCTACTGAAAGAATATAAAAAGAAAATTATGAAGCAAATTGGAACTTTTATTTTGCAATAAGTGGTTTGCGTAATAAGAAAAAAAAAATGACAACAAATATGGTTTACCACTTTTTGTTCCAGCGTCATAACCAAACATGTGTTCATGCGTTATTGACTTTGTTTCACCTGGCGCCTAAATTTTGGAGCTGGCTCCTAGATCTAGAACATATTTGTTGAGCCCTGAGGATGAGTACAAAATAAACCTGCAATGTACGTCCCCGCGATTCTTCTAAAGGGATGATGATGATGAGTACAAAAAAAATCTGCGATGTACGTCAGCCGTCGCCGCTATTCTGCTATGGGGATGAGTACAAAATAAACCTGTGATGTACATCACTGCGATTCTTCTACAGGGATGAGTACAAAATAAACCTGCGATGTACGTTGCCGATGAGTGCAAAATAAATCTGTGATGTACGTTGGCCGTCGATGCGATTCTGCTACGGGGATGAGTACAAAATAGTTCTGAAACATACATCATCCTTCGTGAGAAAAAAAAATATGATTATGAAAGAAATCCTCACTACGCCTAACTTCCATTTTCAGAAATTTTGAAAGGCAGAAACTTGCATCTATGATAGGGAGTCTGGCAAGATGGTTTAACAGGGCTCTGGGGATGTCGTTTTTGCCTGCAGGACCAAAATAAATCTGCGACGTACGTCGCCTGTCGCCACGATTCTGCTACAACAAGGCTTCTGTATGAAAAGGAAAAAAATGGAAGAAAACATGACTATTTAAAAAAAAAAAAAAAAAAAAAATTGGTTGCAAAATCGTTTTAGCATACTGCAGAATGATTTATCATACTAAATACGATAAAATCGTAACAGTTGGCAGGTCTGCATCAGTCGCTCACGGGCGACGAAAAATAGGGGACCCCTTCCCCCAGAAGGTCGCTTCATAGACGGAAGGTGATGCTGAGTTGCTGGTGGGATTGTTGAGGTGTGATTCACTATGAACACATACCGTGGAACAATACCACCACAGCAAATGCTTACACCCAACAGTTGGACCGCCTCCATGCCGCACTGCAAGAAAAGTGCCCAGCATTGATTAATCACCACAGAGTTTTCTTTTACCAGGATAACGCTCGTCCTAATGTCCTTTTATGGACCTAGCAAAAACTGCACCAGCTGGAATGGGAAATATTGTCGCATTCCACTTATTCCCCAGACCTTGACCCATCCAACTTACATCTCTTCCAGTCTTTGTCGAATTTTCTCGCCGAGAAAAACTTCGCTAATGACAATGTGAAACGTTGCATGGATGACTTCTTCAACTCCCACTCACCAGGCTTCTATCGCAATGGGATATTTCAACTCATAGATTGGTGGAACAAGGTCATCAGTTTCAATGGGGACTATCTGGACACGATTAGGTTAAGTATTTGGTACGATTTTCTAAGCTTGAAATACATGCTTCTGTATTTTCGGGATACTTTCAGTTTCTTTACAACCTGATACAATCAAATCACTTGGTCATAATTAACAATGAAATACATGACACATCTATGTTTATATATACATGCTTATACTAGGCAACAAACCAGCACTACTAAAAATATGTTATAAAATTAAGAACAGTAACTGTAGTTCCACGATACTAAATAAAATACCTGGATTCTTCAACTTCAAGTAGCTTGCGGTATGCAGCAATTTCCATGTCTAAAGCAACCTTTATGTCTAATAGGTCTTGGTACTCTTGAAGCTGTCTTTCCATGTCCTCTCGCAAAATCCGTAATTCTTCCTCTTTACTTTGCATTGCAGTCTGATGCCAATCTCTTTCTTGTTCCAGAAGACCTTCTAAGTCTTTAATGCGATTCTTGAGAGATTCATTCTGAAAAGCACCACATATTAAAAACAAAAAGCAATTAAAAGAAAACAAAGACACAGGAAAATGCAAAAAGGAAAAACAAAAACACTTAAACAAAGGATTCCAAGTATATTTAATATAGCACAAGCAATGAAAGAGAGTAAACTCAAAACTACATTCAATATTTACAAATAATAAGAGTTACCAAATGCTGCTGTAATTTAGGTGGTAACAACAGGTCGGATATTTTTCCACCTTACATAGCTGATGATACAAGATTTTTTTTTACAAGTTATGTACATGTTAACATGAACTTAAATGCAGGTACAATGATGCAAAGCATAAAAATTATACATACATATATTATGTGCCAATAACATTTATCTTTCAGCCCACAAAACATGGCGATTTTTGAAACACATGCTCAGCCTTATTGAAGCCTTATCTGAAACCATAAAACACATCCCCACACATATAGATTTAAAATCTAGGTCAGAAGGTGCAGCTATTAAGGATAAAAGGAGCAGGCTGCCAAGTTTTGAATAACTTTGACAGGAACAGTAAGTAGCCTTTTGCGCATGACACGGACATTCATCTTTACCACTATGTGCAACATAAAGGTAGACTTTGCAAAAAATAAGGCTGCCTGATTTTCCTGTGTCAGAACACTGAGAACAGGCCATAATGTTTTATACTTGTCTTTGAACTGTTGTTGACATTCCCTTTTTGACATGCTATATTTTCTACATGTGACAACATACTAGCAAATCAAACCTCACCAAATCAGACTATCTAAAACAAAATGGTTTCTCTCCAAGTTTTGAGTACGAAGGTAGCAAAAAGACAAATCACATTCATAAAAAAAAAAAAATCCAAAATGAGGTTTTACGTTCGTTTGTTAAAGAAGTATTGTTCATTATGTGTCCACAGAATAATCCTAAGTACTCATCCCTAAAATGTGCATTTGAAGTACATGCTGAAAGAAGAGCACCAGGACCAGTGGCTTTGATAAGCATAAGCCAACAGAGAACACGATGAGATCAGGTCAACCAGGCCTTCTCTTCGAATCTATGTTGCAAGAATACTGCATACTGGGGAGTGTTTTTCACTTGAAGATGGCTTGGCACTATAAGTCACCTCTAGCTGTTGGTGGATATCAACAAATACAATGCTGTAATGGATCGCAGTGGGATCATGGTTTCACTGATTTTTAAAAATATTATGCAAAGGAAAAACTATCGGGATGCGAAAGAAAAATTGTTCAATTTTAATTCAGAATTTTTAATTCCTTTGGACAAGCTAATTTATTGAAAATTATAACTAATTACATACCTTTTTAGTATTGTTACCATCCCTTTCACGTTAACAACTTCAACAATCCCTTGCAAGGTAGTTTTGAAGTGCCATGGTTGTTGCGTCCATCTCTTCCTTGTGAAGGTAGTAAGTGCGGCCAGTGGGACACATGGGTTCCACCGTTGTCAGGATTTTACAGGCAGGCACTTCAAAGTTCATCTTCAAAGTCCTGTGGATATGTAAAGGATGGAGCAGAACCTTCAGGGTGTAGAAACTTCACTTCCACCATCTCTGTTGCCTTGTTTCTGTTTAAAACTACAGCAAGCCACCATTTCTTGTCATACTCACATGCTACGTATCCTTTAACTTCTGATTCAAATCTCCTGACAAAGAAAACTTGTGTGATTGCGCACTCTTTTTGAAAATACCTTTGTCAATATTACTTTATCTGACACAGGAAGGAAACTGTGGAACTTTTGGGTGCCTAGTATTGGTTTTGCAACCAGAAATCACTCTTCAAGCACTTTCTCTTCTTTTAAGTGATGTTTCTTATTAAAAAAAAAAAAAAAAAAAAAAAAAAAAGAACTCAATGCAGTCAATGTTGGCCTGACTTCATGCAAACAGCTGTGATGGTGTCATATTTTGTTCTTCATAGAGTCGTCGGAGGTTTCACTGTTGCCCCCAGACCATCACATACTCCTTTACCGTGGGCTGTTGTGTAGAAATGCCATTCAGTTTTGATTCCAAACTCACTTTCATGGTGGCATATGTTTGAGAAGTTTTTTCGGTTTTTAAACTGTACAGCTGAACCATCAGAGAAGTAGTAGATCTTTTTCAAATTTGGTATCAGTCCAAATCTTAGATATGAGATAAGTGTTTTCTGAAACAAGTGTACGGCAACTGTATCATGCTTAAGAGATTCAGAGATACAAACAATACTTTTAAATTTTAAACCATCAGAATCCTTGTAATACACTGCTATTGGAAAAACTTGCCTGGTCATTGTTCCAATGGAAAGACTGGGCCTCATCTTGCAATACAAAGGCATAACTTTCTGCAAAATCAAAAGATACCACAGCCTCAAAGAAAATGAGGCTGTGGTATCTTTAAGGCTATGGTCTGGGGGCAACAGTGAAAAGACTAGTAGCAAGGGCAAGCCTGGTGCAACGACCCTATGAAGAACAAATTATGACACCATCACAGCTGTTTGCATGGAGTCAGGCCAACATTGACTCCCTCGAGTTCTTTTTTTTTAATAACGAACAACACTTAGAAGAAGAGCAAGTGCTTGAAGGGCGATTTCTGGTTGCAAAACCAATACCAGGCACCCAAAAGTTCCAGTTTCCTCCCTGTGTCAGATAAAGTAATACTGACAAAGGTATTTTCAAAGAGTGGGCAATCACACAAGTTTCCTTTGTCAAGAGATTTGAATTATAAGCTCTCACTATCATAAGTTAAAGGATACGTAGCATGTGAGTATGACAAGAAATGGTGGCTTGCTGTAGTTTTAAACAGAAATGAGACAACTGAGATGGTGGAAGTGAAGTTTCAACACCCTGAAGGTCCTGCTCCATCCTTTACATATCCACAGGACTTTGAAGATGAACTTGAAGTGCCTGTCTGCCAAATCCTGACCACAGTGGAACCCATATGTCCCACTGGCCGCACTTACTACCTTCTCAAGGAAGAGATGGACGCAACAACCATGGCACTTCAAAACTACCTTGCAAGGGATTGTTGAAGTTGTTAACGTGGAAGGGATGGTGACAATACTAAAAGGTATGTAATTAGTTATAATTTTCAATAAATTAGCTTGTCCAAAGGAATAAAAATTGTGAATTAAAATTGAACAATTTTTCTTTCGCATCTCGATGGTTTTTCCTTTGCCTAATATTTTTTTAAAATCCGTGAAACCATGATCCCACTGCGATCTCATTATGAAACTTTCCACAAATGATGCTAAAATATAGAAGTTTGTGTGCGAATTTTTTCAAAATTAAAAAAAATTAGGTTTTTGAGAAATTCAAGCTCAAAAATTGTATCGTATGACCTTGAAATCAAGAAGGGGCCAAAACAAGCAATGTTACATATGATATGAAAGCTTATAAAATAAGCTACAAAATGGTTCTTACCCCAACCTCCTATCTCGTTTCTAGTTTGAGTAATAATTTATTTTGGAATTGCATGTCAGCTGAAAATTGCGTTGTTGTTTTTTAAGATTTCAGAAGGCCATAACTTTAAAACTACTGCAGGCAAAAATCTAAAAATTTGGATTTTTTACTATCTCTAGGGGTACATTAGATGAGCCAAATTTGAAACAAATCCAAGATGCATACCTGCCAACTTTCAGAAACCGAATTCCGCAAAAAAATTAATCGATATGTTCGATGAAAATTTTAATCGATATATTCAATGAAATTACTTGTTGCGCATATTGATTAAATGTACTGAACATATTGATTAAAAAACGATATGTTACCTATGAAACAAGTATCAACTTTTAATTGTTATGACTACAGATGTTTGATTTTATCGGCACGTTTATTTCGATTAAAATAGAATCTATGCATAATTTATCATTACTATGCTATCATTATGATCTATAAAGATATAAAAAATTATTTTTATAGAGGTTTGCATCTCAAGGGAAGGATGTTCCACCCTTTGACCCCCAAATTCAATAGGATCGTATCCCACGCCATCACGGAACAAACTAAAATGTTTTCAAAAACGAACCACTTTCATGCTAGGATTATCTTACGGAGAGACAGACGATGAAACAGTCAAATGAAATAAATGAAGTGCCTGAGGGACACTAATTGGTAAATTATGCTCAACTAAAAACGAAGTGAATAAACACTTTGCACGAATCGCATCCAGTTCATTATAACTTTTAACAAAGGAAGTTAATTTCATATTTATTTATTTTTCACGCAGTCAACATTAGATTTATGCTTGGCGCTATATGATTAGTAATATCATTCCTTTCACCACGCGAAACGCTGAAATTACATCGACACGTAGAGCAAAATGCATATTTTTAATTTTTTGAAGATTTTGCAATTCACAGGAAACTCCGCAGAATATGCATTTTTATATTGCTGCTCATAGCAAATCACTAATACTAAATTTATTGACACTTGAAAAAAAATGCAAGTAAAACTGCTATAGTAAAACAGTAACAGTTTAAAGAGATGCAATTTGCAGAGGAAAAAATAGTACCGCAACATATTAATTTGGTTGAATCAAGGCAAAATATTTTTACACATGTTATCGAGAGACGAACAAAGCACGGTTGCAAAACGTACAAACTTACTAACGGACGAGCAAAATAAATCATTGCTGGAGAAGCACTGGCTCGAATGAACATTGGACTTACTTTTTTCTTTTAACTTCCTCTTATATTAGCATTCTTTCGTTAGGTCAAATTTATTACCAGAGAAGAATTTACGAAACCATGACCCAATGCAGTTTTAATTTCCCAAAACTGACAGCTTTTGCTTAATTTCGTCATGTTGGGTATCGATCTGGGCTTAAAAATTACAAAGATTTAAAATCCGTTTGATTTTTTTTTTTCTACGATAACTACGTTTTGAGATTGCATTTCGAACTAGGAGTAGTAAAGACACCTGCTCCCAAGCCCAGCTGGTTGTTATCCTTATCAGTTTAAGCGCGGCGCAAGTTTTTGAAACGACGCAAAACCTAACGTGGGGAAAACTGCTGCAAATGTTCCCACATAAACACATTACGAATATGTTTATTATAAAAACTGAAAAGTTGTTCATAACTTACATCGGTGCTTAACTTTGAACGGATTAAGTTAAATAAAAAAAGTTTTAATAGCGGGTGCAAAATCATGAGAAAAAGGAAAATAAATCTCAGGAAACCATCAAATCCGTAAAATTAACATTTTGCCCGTAAAACAAGTCATGTTTCCGTAAATTTTACGGGAAAATCGTAAAACCTGGTAAGGCTTTTTCACTGGATTACTTGGCATGGAATGACCCAACTATGGATTCTATGAATTTTTATTTTGTTTAACTGTTTCTTATTTAGCTCTTATTTTATGATATGCACGAGATTCTTAAGCGGATTCATAGAATCCCGGGGGATTTTTTTTTTTTTTTTTTTTTGTCATTTAGATCATCAAAATCCATGCACAACTGAAGAGCATTGGGGTGGTCCATCTGGGGGACGATATTTCATGTTCCAAAACTTTCTAAAACAGTTATTAAACAGAGTACAAAAAAAAAAATTCTGTAACTGTAATTTTTTCTCCCAATGTTGCCTTTGTGTCTAGTATTGTTGTTAAATATAATTTTATTGCATAAATGTGTTTGTATTTCAGCTTGAGACTGTTGCGACAATTTGCGAAAATTGAAGTTTTAGATGCTGCGAAAATTTCCCCGTAATCTTCAGGCATAAGATTCCTTTCACGAATTCGACGAATTCCGCCACTTTCGTTATTATTTTGATCATTTACAAGATCAGTGCACAATTGAACAGAAATTGGAGATGGGGTGGGGGTCATTGGAGGATGGAATTCCATCTTTACAAAACTTTTTAAAATGGAAGATCGCCACAGTTAAGATTTTTTCCGTTGTCGTAATTTCTTTTTCTCGCAATGTTGCCTCTGTCTAGTATTATTGTTAAATAACATTTTGCTGTATAAACATTTTTATTTCAGCTTGAAAATAGGGAGAAAATTTCTAAAATCGGAAGTCGAACGAAGCAAAAGTTTCTCCCGTGATTGCAACCCCACGATGTCCCCACTCTCCTGTGTTGTTAAATATCTCCCGTCCCATAAGTTTTTGCATTTAAGTTTGATAAGGGAGCAGGAAATTCCCGAAACGGGAGCAACAAAGTTAGAAAATTTGTAAAAATTGATGCATTTTTACAAATTTTGGATTTCCTGTCTGTCGAGTGTTGTGGAATTCTGAACGCATCTGACTGATTTTTACAGGTGGGGGTTTAAAACTTATATCTTGCCTATCATGACCTTGCCAGGGAAATCAACTTTGTTTTTCTCACGTGTTAAGTTTGTTTCATTAGTGTCCTTATTTTTATTATCTGGAAACCTTTACCCATTCAATATTATGTCGACACAGCCAGAACTGAGTGAACCCTAACAACTGGACATAATTGAAGTAGGGTACAACTTTTGACAAAATGGCTCTCAAGTTAACTCTAACAACTGGCCATATTGAAGCAAGATACAACTTTGGACAAAGAAACTCTCAATAACTACTGACGTTGGACTGAACACGCACTTCCATGAGTAACATTTTTAGGACTTTTAACCGATTTATATCTTAATTGAATAATTTAATGCACCACTGCAGACTGTATCCACTTAATAACTTGTAAAACAGAACTTGCAGACATCAAAGTGTCTTCCTGAGGATTCATCACTTCCGTTTTGGGAATTTCCCCCTCCCTTATCAAGCTTAAATGCAAAAAACTTTTGGGACGGGGGATATTTAATAATGCAGGAGAGTGGGAACATTGGGTGGAGGGGGGGGGGTTGAACTTACTGGAAAAGCCTTTATTCCATCTGACTTCCGGTTTTGGAAATTTTCCCCCTTTTCTAATGCTGAAATAGAAATATTAGTGCAGTAAAATGTTATTTAACAATAATACCAGACAGAGACAACATAGCGAGAAAAAGAAATTATGATTATGGAAAAATCAGAACTTTGTCGACCTTCCGTTTTCAGAAGTTTCGTAAAGCGGGAATTTCGTCCTCCGACAGACATCTCCCCCCCCCATCACCACTAACCCCCCAAAAATTTCTGTTCACTTGTGCATCGATCTAATTAATGACCAAAATAATAACGAAAACGGCAGAATTCCTCGAATTCGAGGGAATAATCTCATGCCTGAAGATTATGGGGAAATTTTTGCGGCATCTAACTTCTGTTTATGCAAATTGTTGCCTACAGTTTCAAGCAGAAATACAAACCTTTATGCAATAAGATGATATTTTGCAAGAATAGTGGACACAAAGGCAACAACGGGAGAAAAAATTATGATTACGGAAAAATGTTTTACTCCATTTAACTACTGTTTTCGAAAGTTTTGGAACATGAAATACCGTCCTCTGACTGAAAACTTATCCCCCACCCCAAATTCTCTTCAGTTTTGCATTGATCTTGGGAATGATCTAAATGATGACAAAAAAAAAAAAAAAAAAAAATTCTGTGAATTCGCTTAAGAATATTATGTTTGTCATAAAAATAATTGCAAAATATTAAAAAATTAAACAAATAAAAATTCGTAGAATTCTTAGTTCCGTAGTCAGACAACTAAATCCGTAGAAACTAAAGGACACTCTGTAGCAGTTGGCAGGTATACAATACTCCTATTATGCATTCTTTCCATTCTTATCTTAATAAGCATTGCTCTTTTCAAAGCAGTTTGTCCACTAGTTGAGTTAGCATTAGTGCAGAATAAATTAATTTCTTAAATTCAGAAAAAAAAAAAAAAGATAAGAGAACTGTGAATGTTATGTAGTAAATTGTGAATGTTATTTCAAGCTTCACTGTTACCTATCACACGTCTCTCATTAAGACCTTTTGTACTTTATGCTCATTGTATTTTTCTCCTGAAGACTTTCCTAAATATGGTCCTCCTGGGATTTTCTCTACCTTCCTTTCCAGCCATTTAAGATAAATGAATGCTCTTAGCATCACATCCTTCAATATTCCAACATGGCCAAACCCCTCAAAATATTTGTCTCCATTCTACTAACAACATTTTGTTTCACATCTTCATTCCTCACATGATCAGAAACTCATCTTGCAACAAACTGCACAGAGGTAATGCGCCTCTCCAGAACACAAATGACTCCTGTCTCTTCTGTAGTACCCAGATTTTGCTAACATACATAAGAGTAGGAATAACTACGCTTTCATATACAGCCATTTCGAACCTTT
Organism: Macrothele yani; assembly: GCA_039090855.1. NCBI lineage: Eukaryota > Metazoa > Arthropoda > Arachnida > Araneae > Macrothelidae > Macrothele > Macrothele yani. The sequence continues at coordinate 110,894,491 of CM077007.1, forward strand.
TTGAGAATCCACTAGTCCTGCGAAATTTTGCTACAGCAGCTATGACTTTCAAAATTGAATTCATTCACCTATCGATTGTACCCTCTCATCAATTTTCTCTGTCAAACATGCTTTCTGCATACACAAACTCAATCACCGGGTGTAACTCTGTACCACTTAAACTGCGATTGTGCATTCAGTACTAACAATTCCTCACTGAAAACCATAACTTTGGGGTTTCCCTTATTTACAGGAATTTCATAAAAACTTGGTATGTCCAGGACAAGTAACCTGCAACTCAGTTTTGCTCTAAACCAGGGCTGTGTCATCAGCACACCACAACCTGGGCACAAGGGAATTACCAAGACATAAGTCAGTATAGATGAAAATATAAATCAACAATATTTGAGTAAACCACTGCTCATCTATCTTGATCTAAAACTTTTTCTCTTTTTACTCCGTCACATAGAAACAAATATATTCCAGCAAACTCAAATGTTACAGAGACCCCACTCGAAAAAAATAATTCCTTGACTTTTCCAAGTTAAGTAGTTTTGAAAGATTTTTTGCCAGAGTGGCGACCAAAATCAAATGGCAATGAATTATTATATTTCCTTCTGCTCTTGTGTTTTCTTACCAAAGAACACATTTGTAAATTCTTTAAATAACAAATATTTATACAATTACCTGCTTTTCATTAATAAAAGCTAAATGCACAAGACACATTATTTATGGTACCATAATTTCATGATTTTTTTGTGAACCTGAGTGGTATAGTGCTAACGTAGAATGTGTTAATACATTTCCATAGACGTGGAAGAAAAAATGTGTCAGCTGATTAGTTTCGGTTATTCTTTTTTCTATAACATAATGCCGCTAGGCTCCTGTTCAGAGAAACATGTTGCAAGGGAACCAATAAACAAAGAGCTTTCATTCACTGGTTTGTTGGTTTTCTTGAGATGTTTTTGTTCAAGCAGGAGGGTACAAGGTTCATACACATTTACAAAATAAATTCCAAGACATTTTCGTGAGTTCAGCAAAAAATTTCATGAGCTTAAATTTTTGCAAGAATCATCTAGTGCTTTGTTTCATATTTTGCACATTGGGATGAAATTTACTATGTGTTTAGAATTCTTGTGAAATCCTACGGGTTTTGCTGTTACAGAGTGCTCTTCAGTGAAGTGGAAAAATTTCCCCATATAAGAATTGCTATATAATAAATACACTGGGGCGGGGGAAAGGGAAAAAAGAACACCAAGAAGGAGACTTCTGATACCAATGAAATTTATACAGCATAATAACAGAATACAGAGGATAACGTGATCAAAACATTATGGCAAAATACAGCAGTATTTGCTGGTAAACTGAAAAATAACATTTCCATGTAACATGGTTAGTACGAGGTTGAACCACCATGAGCTGCATCACACTGTGCAATTCTGGCATGGAGTCTGTCATACAGATGTTGGATGTAAGTTTGGGGTATTGAGTTCCAAGCATCCTCAACCTGGACGCGTAATTCGGGGATGGTCGTGGCTGGCCGTGGAGACCGGATAAGTCGTTGTCCCATAAAATCCCACACATGCTCAATAGGGGACAAATCCGGTGAACATGCAGGTCATGGAAGTTGTCTCATCCCCTGAAGTTCATGTTGTGTTGCACGTGCTGTGTGTGGGCGTGCGTTATCTTGCTGGAAAACACCACGATGGACTGACCTTACAAATGGCATAACAACGGGCTGAATGATGTTGTTGATGTAGGAGGTGCTGTTTAACGTACCCGGTACAAACACTAGTTGTGTACGGGAGTGATAGCTGATCGCTCCCCACACCAGGAGACCAGGTGTAGGCCCTGTATGTCGTTGGCGGATGCATGAAGGGTGGAGACGCTCCCCTGTGCGTCTGCGAACACGCATACGGCCATCGGAGGCTCCCAAGCAGAATCTGCTTTCATCGCTAAACACGACAGATCGCCATTGCGTTCTCCAGTGCAGACGTTGGCGACACCACTGCAGCCGTTCCTGACGGTGGGCTGGAGTCAGAGGTACACATGCTAGGGGCACACGTGCACGTAGTCCTGCACCCAGTAGACGGTTGCGGATTGTTCGCACAGTCACTTCAGGTGCAACGGCAGCTCGGATTTGCATCACAGTGGATGTTCTGCTTGACTACGCCGCTCTTCTTATGCATCGATCGGTCCGCTCATCAGTCCGTCTGCGACTCCCTGTTCCACATCTTCTCGTGTGGGAATGTTCCTCAAACCATCTACGCCACCATCGTACCACCACCGATACTTCCCGTCTAATTCGCTCCGCAATACGACTAGACGACCTCGCTCAAAGTCCGATAACTGCTGAAATTGTACACGTCTTCCATGTCCAGGCGTTGCAGCTTCTTCAGGGTCTTCGCACGTGTCCGTACGCCGACAACTGATTACATTCACTTCGCCGTACTCCTTAAATACCACCGACGATAATTTGCATATTATGTCATGCTGTGGTGTAAGCGCTCACCTGTTGGTCCCGAAGTTAACATCACACTTACATAAACTCAACCCAATTAACATATGTAAATTTCATGATCGTCTGCCAATTCCTTCTTGGTGTTCTTTTTTCACTTTCCGCCAGGGTATATATATATGAAGCAAATATATAATATGAAGTAAAATATATAAATATGAAGCAACATGGTACTTAGCACAATGATAATAATACAGAACAATTTTGCCATGGCATTGAAATGAAAATTCCCTATTTTATAGTCATCTATTCCAATGTACGTTGGCAGTAAGGAGGCCAGATAGTAATCTCCTTCAGTGAGGAAAGTATGTGCTAGGAGGAAGGACTCATGGGAAAGTTTCCACTAGCTGTTGTGACTCCAACTGCAGCTATACCACCAATCAAAGTCGCTGGAAATAATACAGCACTCAAAAATCTTGCACTGCAACATCACATAAGATGAAAAAGATGGCATCATATCTCTATATTCCATGGAAGGAAGTGATGTCATCAAGAGTAGAAGCCACTGAGATCTAGAACAAAGTGATGTAATAAATTCAAACATTTCGAACATTTTCTTTTTTCACTAGCAATTATGCCCATTCTCCGAACAGTGAATCTATAATTTCTTGAACATAAAGAAAGGAAAACTAATTAATGGAAAGAAAAGTAATTTAAGATCTGTAACTATTTCACGATTCAGAACAGGGTTGTGATGTCAATGCATACGGTTTGACGTAAAACGGATCAGGCTTTGGAGGCCCTTAATTTTAAATCAAAATTTCACGGAATTTTTACAGCATTTCGACATTTCTGGCATAATTATCTTTAAACGTGTCAGCATTTTGAACAGTAAAGCTAAGCATCCCTTTTGAATTGTTTGGTATTTAGACTTTTTTAGGTATCCAGACCTGAAGGACTATCAGCAGGCCAATTTTCAGATCTCAAGGTTAATGAGAAGTGGCTGAACAATTCACAAAAAATTTAAGAGAGAATGTTCTAAAGCCACTACTTTTTTTATTTTTACCTTTTTTTTTTTTTTTCGGACTCTTTTAGGCATTTGGATTTTAAGATATATCAGCATGACAATTTTCAAACCTCTAGGTTATTTAGAAGCGATCAAACAATTCAGCAGACAATATTCCAAAGCCGCCATTTTAATTTTTTTTTTTTTTCGGACTCTTCTAGATATTCGGACCTTAAGACCTATCAACATGACAATTTTCAAATCTCCAGGTCATGTAGAAATGGTCGAACAATTTACGAAAATTTCAAGCAGAGAAATGTTCTAAGCCACCATTTCTGTTTTTGTTTTATTTTAAGCTGGCAAAAAACACTGAACTTCAACTGCGTCACTATGTCATTAAGCATTGCGTCATTACCAATTTGATTGTAGCCTGTCTTTTTACCCAGTAAGAAGAGAGCGCTAAAAATAGCTGTGTCACCATGGCAGCAGGTCATGGGACCAGAACTTTCCTGTGTGGTTACCGTTGAAGACAGAGGAAGCGGTTCGTTCCTTTCCGTCTAAGCGTCTGAAAAATGCTTAAAAAACAGAAAATGATTTTTCTAATTGTTTTTTTTTTAAAGACGGATGATAGTTATGAACTCGTGTTGTAAAAATGGCAATGCATTATGATTTACAGTTTGCAATATATCCATTTTTAAAATGGATCCCATCGCATAATAGAGAATTTTGTGAAATTTAAAAACTTACTTTCTCGTAAACTAAATCAAAATTCAAAAGCGTGGCAAGGTGCAAAAATTTGGCCATGGCCCTACATGCCTGCAAAGTTTCATGGTTCTGTTGCTGTTAGTGTGTCCGGAACGCAAACTGATAGCACTTTTGCTTACCTTAACTTGAAATACAATAGCTCTTGAAGTATGACCAGAATCAAAAAACGGTTTAGTTCAGCATGTTCCCCAAACAATTCTCTACAAACAATGTAAATTTCATATTTTTGTGTTCACTATATTTTGTGTTGCAAGCTAGGAAAGTGTGAGTGTCATGAAATTTCTAAAACAGCGGCAGTTACTTTTTTTCGGGGGGACGGAGAGATTGCAAGAAAAATTACCGGAACTTTGCATGAAAAAAAAAAAAAATGCACATTCAAAGACTTTCCAAGCTTACAAAATAAAAAGGGGGGGGGGTCAAATTCCAGGATTCCAGGGCCAGGGTGAATTCTGAATGTATCAGGTGATTATGCCTAATAGCTCTATATTAAATAACATAAAACACACTGCAAAGACCTTATTTTTCCGTGTGTGACATAAAGTATATATTTCTTCAGGCAGCTTCCTTAGTTGCACAATACCTTAAAAGAGTTAAAACCCTCACAAGTACAAAAGGGCTTTGTTTGACGGTTAAAAATTAAAACATCAAATAAAAAATAAATAAAATATCAATGTTTAATGTTTTAATTTTAACAACAAAGTAAAATTCTTATGAACTTGAGGGTTTTAACTCTTAAGTTTTTATGGTTTTAAAGGTACCATGCCACGAAGGAAGCTGCCTGAAATATATAAGATAAAACACACTGTCTACAAAACGAAATAAAAACTTAACAGGCAATATTTAAAATTCAGTTTTGATAATTTTTAAGGAATTAAAGAATAATTTAACTTATTAAAAGTAAGATCTGTCAAATTCTAAGGCATGCAGCAAATGTAAACAAAGTTTGGAAATCTCGAAGAAAAAAAAAGAAAAAAAAAAGTTTTCAGTAAAATAAAAAAAATCCTAATTTTTACAAGAAAGAAAAACTATTTTCCCTGATTTTTGGAACTATTTTGAAATTCCCTGATAATTCCTGATTTTCCGGGTTCCATGGCAACTCCGTATTACCCTTTCTTTTATGGCAAAACAAATGGGTAATATTTGAGTTTGCTACAATATAGAGCTCTGTTCCTCTATATCAGGCAAACATTTTTTGTAAGGGGCCAAATGGTAAATATTTTAGGCTCTGCGGGCCAAGAGGCAAACTCGAGGGTATTTATGTAGGTATTTATTTTCTTTTTCCTTGTTATTTAAGTAAGTAGGCCTACTAAAAAAAAAATACTTGTTTTCATAAATTTATTGAACAAAATGTAATGTAATGTAATAATAATAAGTGGACCAAAAAATAAAAAAGACTACAATTGTTTGACATACAGCTCTACTAATGAGAAGAATGATATTGCTTTTTTTTTTTGGAATAACATTTCACCAAATTGGGGTTCAAAGTTAGTACTCCCTATCATCAAAATTGATTGCAAATGTTCATCTGTTAATGCTGACCTGTATTGAGATTTTTCATCTTTGAAAATGTCTTTTCACATAGGTAGGTACTGCCAAATACAGATATAAATCCCCAAGCATATGATCTTAACTGTCCATCACATATTCAAACAGCATTGCAAATGTCAAATGTCACCTAGCTGTTTAATTATTCACGTGCTATTTAGACATAATCTACATTTTGAGGTACTAACTTTTATTCCAAAAATCTTTAGGAGGTTTTCGTTTCTACACATTTTCCATCACATATTTTTCTTAGTTACATCGTGGTTCAAGCCCCCCCCCCGTCTTTTTCAACTTACGCAAACTTTGTTCCCATCTTTTCTTTTCCCAATGATCAAATAATCAACCACAAGTATACATAGCTGAAGCTCTCTAATCAATCACAAGTATACATAATTGAACTCCCTAAATGTGATTTAGGGAGTTCATAATTGAAACTCCCTAATCAACCACAAGTATACATAATTGAACTCCCTAAATGTGATTTAGGGAGTTCAATTTTGTATACTTGTGGTTGATTATTTGAATTCGTATTTGATCCTTGGGAAAAGAAAAGATGGGAACGAAGTTTGCGCGAGTTAAAAAAAGACGGGGTTTTTTTTGGGGGTGGGGGGGGCCTTGAACCACGATGTAACTAAGAAAAATATGTCTTGGAAATGTGTAGAGACGAAAACCTCCTAAAGATTTTTGGAATAAAGGTGAGTAACCTCAAAATGTAGATTAAATGTCCATATTCATCGCATGGAAGACATTTATGGAATTCTGTTAGATTCTTCTCTTGAAATTTACTTTTCAGCATATCATCACTTTGCAGATTATTCACTTCCAGTTGAAGGTTAGGTGGAAGCTACTCAATTGTACAGTCGAATGAATTTTGAAATATGAAAATGTCTTCTGCACTTGCATCAAGATCCGAAAAAAGCTGCTGGAACTGTAGTTTGAGCTCAGAAAATATATCCACCGCGAATTTGTGTGGGAATGGAGATTTCACTTCTTTTAATTTTTGACAGCCGGGGAAATGCACAAAGCTGCTGGACATGATTTGTGAATCAATCAACGCCTGTTGTCGTTGAAATGACTTTACTGCAGTATTAGTTTTACATATGAGCACTGTTTTTGCCTTGTAGTTTTAAGTTGAATCTATTAAGAAATCCTATGATATCTGCAGCAAAAGCTAATTTCAGTGATGGAAAGTTGCAAAACCATTTTCGGAGCAGGTAAAATACATTTTTTGGAGCAGCAAAATGCAATTTTGGAGCAGGTGAAATACATTTTTGGAGCAACAAAATGCATTTTTTGAGCAGGTAAAATACATTTTCGGAGCAGCAAAATGTGTTTTTGGAGCATATAAAATACATTTTGGTTGTAAGAAAACATTTTTTAGAGCAGGTAAAATATTAGTAGATAGAACAAACTCTTAAGCAAAAAATGTTTTGGAAATAAATGCACCCTACTCAAATTTAAAACATCTTGCATTGAAATACACACACACATATGCAAACATTTTAGTTTTCAAATAGATCAAAAAAATTGTAACCATAGCAGGATTCTATTAATTATTAATCATTTATTTTACAAAAAATGTTTAATTTTTCGCTGCTTTTCTCAATATTTAATTGCTCACTTTTATTCTTTTCTAATTTTTTAAGATAGTTAGCAATGTTTTGTTTTGCTTCTTTTAATAGTATCTGTCCACTTTCTATTGCACTCATGTCTTTTTTTTATGCCACATTCAATGTTCATCTCAGCATTGTTTAACATTTTATGAGGGAATCCAACTGCTGCAAATGTTCAGCTTCTTCCCATTTCAAATCACTTTGTGAACATTCAATTTCTTCTATCTTTTGCTTGTTTTGCTGCATTTTTCCAGCATTAATATTCTCTTGATATTTTTTCCAGGATTCTTTTGACTTTATAAGCTGTCAGAAGTTTTTTTGGTTACATTAATTTTACTCACATCTCCATTTAATCTTTTGACATGATCTTTGTGCTTCTTGCTCTCCGCATGATGCCGACAATCATCGAAACCGCTTTGTGACAGGCTGAAATCGCAGCCACATGGCTTATAAAACTTGATTCAGCAAAACTTTAGATGTTTCATAAAAAGGCCATTGTTTACTATACATACCGCAATACACTTGACGATAAGTTTTATCTGACTTTGTTCTTTTTGTTGTCATAGCTGTTTCACTGCTACGTTTCGTTTCGTTTTAATCTAAATTAACCCTTTCCACTCAAATAACTTTTCACCCATACTCACACAGAACTCGCATTTTTTTTTTTCTTTTCTGCAGTAGAGGCCACAACTAAGCAGCGAAAGCCCCGACATACGAGCTATAGAGGCATCATCAGCGTGGCGGCCGACACCCGACCTATTCGGCAAAAAAAGAAATGTCTCGCGAACATCGACATGGAGGGTGACACCCGACACACAAGCTATTCTACAAAAAAAAAATGTCTCGCGAGCGCCAACATGCGAACTGTAGAGGCATCATTGGCATGGAAGGTGATAACCGACACGCGAGATATTCGGCGAAAAAGAAATGTCTCAAAAGCCCCGACATACGAGCCATAGAGGCGTCATAGACGTGGCGGATGACACCCGACCTATTCGTCGAAAAAGAAATTCCTTGCACGCGCCGACATCAGAGCTATAGAGGCATCATAGGCGTGGCAGATAACACCCGACATGCGAGCTATTCAGTGAAAACGAAATTCCTCGCGAGCGCCAAACTGCGAGCCATAGAGGTGTCATCGGCATGGCGGGTGACACCCAACACGCAGATGACGCTTTTTCTTTATCCGGTGAAAAAGAAACGTCTCGCAAGCCCCGACATGCAAGCTATATGGGGCGTCATCAACGTGGCGAGTGACACCCAACCTATTCAATGAAAAATAAATGTCTCACGAGCTATAGAGGCGTCATGGGCATGGAGGGGTGCCACCCGACACGTGCAATATTCGGCGAAAAAGAAATGTCTTGCAAGCCCCGACCCACGAGCGATAGAGGTGTAATGAGCGCGGCGGATGATATCCAAATATCCAACACGCAAGCTATTCGGCGAAAAAGAAATTTCTCCCGAGCGCCAACATGCGAGATATAGAGGCATCATTGGCATGGAGGGTGACACCAGACATATTCAGCGAAAAAGAAATGTATCGCAAGCCCCAACATACGAGCTATAGAGGCGTCATAGACGTGGCGAATGACACCCAACATATTCGGCGAAATAGAAAATCCTCGCGAGCGCCAACATCCGAGCTATAGAGGTGTCATAGGCGTCGCGGATAAAACTCAATACGCGAGCTATTCGGTGAAAACAAAATTCCTCGCGAGCGCCGCCATGCGAGCTATAGAGGCGTCATCAGCATGGCGGGTGGCACCGACACGCAAATGACGTTTCTTTTTCTTTATCCGGTGAAAAAGAAACGTCTCGCGAGCCCCTACATGCAAGCTATAGGGGCGTCATCGGCGTGACGAGTGACACCCGACATATTCGCCGAAAAGTAAATGTCTCGCAACCACCACCATGCGAACAAGGCTGGCATCGGAGTGGCGGGTGAGCTATTCGGCGATTTCATAATGTCGGGTGTCACCCGACAGTCGAGTGGAAAGGTTTAAAACGTTTGCACCGAAATTTTCACAAGCACAAAGCCACATGTAATCAATGTAAAGAGTTGGCAAAAGGTGCTGAGCTGAGATCCCTCTCGACTTTTGCGCACGATACTCTCAAATGGCTGTATGCGGAATCACGTGACAAACTCCGCCTCCGTTGGCAGGGGAAGTCAGAACATCGAAGGGACTATCTGTAAAGTGTGTTTTTTTTACCAAAAGACAGTAAAAAAATAGAAATTGCATGCAGGGATCTTGCGAGGGCTTTTCCGTAGTTTTTTAGGGTGTAAAACCGTAAGAGGGAGTGAAAATCCGTAAAAGTTGGCATCTCTGAATCCTTTAGAAACAGAACCATTGTATCCTGCCACGGAAGAGCCATTTTCAGTCGTCCTCCACGTCAACGAAATAGCTAATGACTGACCTCACGCTGTATTTACGTAATCGCACACCTCACCCGGGATGAAATAATTGCGCTATCCCAAAGAGCAGGGAACGACATATAAACAGTCTCAATTGCACAGCACTCCGAAAGACCACCAAACTATCAGTAAACAATCTTCATCAGGATTTCATAACGTACAGCATCGTTTCTCCTACATACCACGTGATTACAACAAAACTCCTCCTCCATAAGCAAAAACAATTTAATTTCCTACATCGCGAAAATCATTGTTTTTTGGTCACTTTTGCCGAAAAAACAACGAATTAGAAGGTAGGCGAAAAACATTCCGAAATTTTGGGATTGGCGGTACGGTACGTCGTTTTCACCAAATTACGCATAGACCTTAAAAAAAGTGGCATTCGATTCAACGTTGAAAACAACATTTTTTGCCGTGAAAAAAAAACATTTCGCTCGGCAATAAATTGCTGTGGATTGCCGTTTTGGCGCAGTTGGGTGCAAATATTTATTTTTTTCGAAATTTGTAGCAGTTTGGCGCAAGATAATGAAATTGGCGCAGTTCGGCGCAAACTTTCCATCACTGTAATTTTCAAAGCCATTTTATGTTCAATAATAGTGTTTGAGGGCATTTTTTCTCGTTGAGAAAAATTGCAATCGCTCCTCTAAGTTCAAAAAATCTCAATAAAACTACCATCGAACAAACTGCTGTATGGCAGGGCAAGTCAGAATATTCATCTTCCATTTCTGATTTTACAAAAAAAAAAAAAAAAAAAAAATCACAGAACTGACAATGGTTAAGTTTATGAGAGCGAATAAAGTTCACTGCTGACACAACTGGTTCAAGAACACATGAAAGATCCAAAAATTTCCCACAAAGTACCTGCTGGTGAATAAATAACATAATGAATAACCATAGGCTTTGAGCACCTTGCATTTTCAAAAGCCTCGTAAATTTTTCCAACTAAGCCTTTCCCTGTTCCGCACACATTTTTACCAATATCAGTTGCGACACATTTTAGCTGATTCCACTTCAGATTGTACTTTGTCAACGTTTTCTCAACTTCTCTGAAAATATTTTCGCCTGGACTTGTTCCACGCAGACTATTCATAGAAACTAATTCTTTATTCACTTCAAACTCAGCATTGACTCCTCAAATAAACAGCAGCAATTGAGCAGCATCAGTAACATCTGTCGAGTCATCAAGAGCCAAGGAAAACCACTCAAAATCATTTGTCTTGTTTTTAATTGGTTGTTGATGTTGCTCTCAATGTCCTCAACTCTTCGAGCAACTGTTCTCGCTGAAAAGCTGATAGATTTAAATAAAAATATTTTCCCTGGACACATTTCTTCTGCTGCTACAAACCAAACATCATTTAATTAACTCACCATCGGGTCATTCCACATCAATTCATCCAATTTTTTGGGGAAATGTGTAACCCACCATCTCAGATTTTGATGAAGTTTGGCATGCAGGTATACTTCACCAAGATATAGAAACTGACCAGATTTTAACTTCCTACACCTCATAGTTTCCGAGATACAGTGCTCCAAAGTTTCACTGAACACCAATCGCACACGTAGAGTGACAAAGTACCACTTTTTACAAAATGCTGCATAACTGTAGTGCTATTTAGTTTAGAAGAAAGACATTTTGTACCCTTATGCAAAAGAGCTTCCAGAATAAGAAACCATTTCAAATTTCGTTAAAAACACTGAATAAATAAATGAAATATAGTGGTAAAGTGAAAATTTAAGAAAAAACTTGCTATTTTATATTAGGCTCTACAGAAAATAGCAGAGGTATGAGGGTGCTCTTTTTTAATGTATATTGGTCTTTGATATATACTGTCACATAACAAGAAAAAAAAATAGTGGCTTTCAGCTTACTTTTGGAGACATGTGCAAATATCTGAAACGCGTGCGGGGTCCCACTTCGTCAATTCAACCACTTTTTTTTTGTTAATTAAAATTAATCTCTGACATTCAAGAAATTTCACAAGGAGATAAAACTAACAAGGATGCAAAAATATAAAAAATCAAGTTTTCTTACACCATATAGTTTTTAGAGATACCAAATTAACACAAGTTTGATGATATGGCTAGTTTAGCTGCACCCCACAACAAGTGTGGTGAGGTTTTAAAGTTTTTCAGTCATTTCAAAATATGTTATTCTCTTATTGCAGATTGCAAAAATTCCTGAAAAAAAAATTACTCTGACAAATCTCCCTAAAACAGAATTCTGGAATCCCCCCCCCCCCCCAAAAATTTAACATTTCCACAAAAGATATAAATAGTTTTATATGTGCATGACTGGATAATACACTAAAGTAAACTTGCAATGGATGGGTACTAGGAAATAATTGCAACTTGTCAGAGAGCACTTTTTAAAAGAAAATGTTGCATAGGGCAAAGGATACAGCATGATTCCTAAGGTCATGAGAATTTGTTTTGACTTCATCCCAGATCCTGTGCTCAACTGACCACCAGTTCAAAAGGGGTAAGTTTTATGACATCGTAAAACTCCCAAAGTGCTGAGATGAGGGTCAAATGAAAAAGATTTCTCTTTTCTCACCTCACTCTCCTAGGGATGCCCTCCAGCTAAAGAGAAATAAGGTTTCAGTCCCTCATTCCCAGTTAAGAAAACAATGGTTCAGATGCTCATGCTGATTTCACTGTGGGCAGGCTATCCAGAAGTCTCTTACATTTTGCTGTGAAATATATTGCTTCCAACATTTTCTTTTTTGTGTATTGGCTGCTCTGTGTTAATCTGACTTTGGGACAAGTTTGTCAACCTCAATCATGGAAAAAGATAATGGACCAGTGTAGTGTTGGATCCCTTACTAATACAGAATGCAGTAAATCAAGTTATGTGAAGACAAAAGGGTTTTTCAGTAGTGAAGAATTTTCTGTTGCTGACAAGGAACTTATTTCTTTAAGACCTAATATTCCACATAAAGGTATAATCTCAGTATGTTTACATCACAAATGTTATTATCTGAAGAAATATGAAACCTGCCAAGTAACTTATTGCAACCCTTTTGGTGACCATGATGTGAAAAAACCTGTTGAAGAGGTTCCTGCATCAAGTCAGTATACAAATAGCCCAACAGCTGCAATCTAAAAACATCAGTGTATGCCCAGGTCAAAAATTATGTCCTCAGTGTCATGGGAAAGCATCTAAATTAGGACAACCATAGAAGATGAAGTTTTAAGTGAGACTGATGATAGTGAAATGGTCCCTGACTATTTTATTATTAAATAACGTGCTGTTAAAGAAGTAAATGAAAGTTCATTTGATTTAGAATTGTCACCGTTAAAATTACTTTCCTTGCCATCCCATAGTAAACCAGCATATGGAAAAAGAAAACTTCTTCAAGCAAAGTTAGCTATGCAGAGTAAAATATCTTGTGTTCTGGAGTATGGCTTTACAGCTCAGTCTTCTACTAGGGACAGTGATGATGAACACTCCATAGATGAATTAAAACTAAAAGCTCATGATTTGGATGAACTTGTTGCTTTAATGAAAGAAAAGATGTACCTACTGTTAGTCATAAAAAAAAAAATAATAATAATAATTCAGATATTAACAATGGCTCCCCCCATCATGGTTCAGAAAAAAAGTAGCACAACAGCTTGAAGTTTCAGAATACACAGTACATCAGGCAAGAAAATTAGCAAAAGATAAAGGCATTATATCAGTTCCCAAACCCAGCCATGGTAAGAAACTTTCACAAGATGCCATAAAACAGATTATAGAATTTTATGAAGATAACTATTCTAGGCAAATGCCAGGAATGAAGGACAAAGTAAGTGGTGCTAGAAACGTCCATGCTCAGAAAAAACTTATTCTGTGCAATTTGAAAGAATTATATCAACAATTTAAGCAAAAACATACTAATGAAAAAGTAGGATTTTCTAAATTTTGTGTTCTTCATCCATAATGGTGCATTCTTGCGGGCTCCTCGGGAACCCATTCTGTGTGTGTGCGTGCGCTATACATCAAAATGTCTAACTTTTGATTAGTGCAGCACACTTTGAAGAATCACATCAGGACTTTATCAATAGTCTTCTTGTCTGCAGCAGTAAGGATTCAAAGTGCATGCTTTGGTGGTGTTCAGTGTCCAAATAGTACAAATCTGAATCAGTTATTGTTGCAGAAATTAAAAATTGTGATCCTACTGATGAAATCGAATATCACCAGTGGGTGTCTACAGACAGAATCGAGCTTCAAAAGTTTTCTTCTTGAGTTGAGGAATTCATTGAATTATTTGTGCCAAAAATTGAGAAGCTCATTCTGCATTCATAACATTACCAAAGCACAGTCTTCATTTTTCAGTAAGTTGAAAGGAACAATTGGTCTAGAATCTACCATTATACTGATGGACTTCAGTGAAAATTATGCATTTGTAGTTCAGGAAGAAGCAAAATGGTATCATTGGACTCGCCATGCATGCACAGTTCACCCTGTTGTTATTTACTGTAAAAAAAAAAATTCTGACTCTTTGACCTCTGCATTAAGTCGCTGTTTCATTTCTGATGATCGTGATCATGATGTTGCAATGGTGTACAAGATTCAGAGTGAAATAATAACTTTCTTTAAAAAGAACTACCAACAAGTAAAAGAAGTACATTATTTTACTGATGGTTGTGCTGCTCAGTATAAAAACTATAAATCTATGTCATCACATTAATGATTTTGCAGTGACAGCTTCATGGTCTTTCTTTGCCACCAGCAACAGGAAGTCTCCTTGTGATGGCATAGGTGGAACTGTCAAACGAATCACTGCAAAAGCAAGTCTCCAACGTCTACTGAAAGAGCAAATAACCACTCCACAGGAGATGTTTGACTTAACTGTCGTAAAAATATCATGAAAATAGAGTTTCATTTTGAAAAGTGATATGAATGCTGTGCGCAATGAGTGTCAAGTAAGATTGTTTCATGTTCAAACAATACCTGATACATGGAGTTTCCACAGCTTTATTCCATTATCAACATCTAAAATAGCAACCAAGTGAACAAGCTTGGATGAAAATTACTTTTTGATTTTGGCTGTAAAATTCTAGGAATTCAAAGGCAGTTATATACACATTGTTATGTAGCATGTGTATATGATTCTAACTGGTTTCTAGGAATAATAGGGAAAATCAATTATGAAGAAAGTGATGCATCTGTAAAATTTATGCACCCAAACGGCCCTGCAGTTTCTTTTTACTGGCCTTCATTTACAGATGAGTGCAATATTCCATTTGGACACATTTCATGTTTAATTGATGCTCCCATGACAACAAGTTCTGGTAGAACATATGTGTTTTCCAAGTTGGACATGAAAACCTGTCAAACTAAGTGGCTGAATTATAAGGACACTATCCTCAAGAGTTAATCATGGCATATTAAAAACATCAATGTAAATATTTGTGAACAGTGCAAAACTACTTGCTTGTGTTTATTTTTTCAAGTCAAAACTAATTATGAAAAATAGATCTATGTACCATAGGTGCGCATGACTAAGCAGTTTGTTGCATATGCTCACCTAACTTGTTGTGGGGTACAGCTAAACTAGCTATTTCACCAAATTTGTTAATATGTTATTTCTGAAACTATATGGTGTAAGAAAACATTATTTTTTATATTTTTGTGTCCTTGTTAGTTATGTCTCCTTGTGAAATTTCTTAAATGTCAGAGATGAGTTATAATTAATAAAAAAAAAAAAAAAGTGGTTGAATTAACGAAGTGGAACCTCACACGCATTTCAGATATTTGCACATATCTCCAAAAGCAAGCTAAAAGCCACTACTTCTTTTTCTTGTTATGTGACAATATACACTGACAGACAAAAAAATCCCAACACCAAGAAGGGGTTGTGTTAGATAAACGACAGTTGGTAGACGGTGAGAGTACATCTGTAAGATGAAGTCTACGCAAATTTCGCGCTCGGCACATACGTGTGGCGCTAGTAGCGCCCATCGGAACATGCAAAGTAGGTTTGCTGTAAATACGTGCTGTAACGTTCGTGAGCGTTAGTTATCGTTGAGATTCGACGTAGGGTGTTGATGTTAGTCAAGAATGCCTTTAAGAAGACGAAGAAGCCATTATCAACAGCTCACGGAGTTTGAACGAGGTCGTGTAATAGGGCTACGAGAAGGTGGATTTTCTTTCCGCAATATTGCAGAACGACTTGGCAGGAATGTAGCCACTGTGCATTATTGTTGGCAGCGGTGGTCAAGGGAAGGTACTGCCTCAAGAAGACCGGGTTCCGGCCGGCCACGTTGCACAACTGAGAGGAAAGACCGCCGTGCACGGATTATGGCCGTGGCGCTTCGTACCGTGTCTGCGGCAGCAATTCGAGCTGCAGTTGCCACCACAGTGGCACAACGAACTGTTACAAATCGGTTACTTGAAGGACAGCTCCGAGCCAGACGCCCTGTAGCGTGCAATCCACTTACTCCAAACCACTGCCGTTTGCAACGTCAGTGGTGTCAAGCTAGAGCTCATTGGAGGACGGAATGGAGATCTGTTGTGTTTTCTGATGAAAGCCGGTTCTGCCTGGGTGCCAGTGATGGCCGTGTGTTGGTTAGGAGGAGGCCGGGTGAGCGCCTGCAACCAACCTGTCTGCGGCCGAGACACACTGGACCTACACCTGGAGTTATGGTCTGGGGAGCAATTTCCTATGACAGCAGGAGCACTCTCGTGGTTATCCCACGCACCCTGATAGCACAGTTGTACGTCGGTCTGGTGATTCAACCTGTTGTGCTGCCATTCATGAACAGTATTTCAGGGGGTGTTTTCCAACAGGATAACGCTCGCCCGCATACCGCTGTTGTAACCCAACATGCTCTACAGAGTGTCGACATGTTGCCGTGGCCTGCTAGATCACCAGATCTTTCACCAATCGAGCACGTATGGGACATCATTGGACGACAACTCCAGCGTCACCCCCAACCAGCATTAACCGTCCCTGTATTGACCGACCAAGTGCAACAGGCATGGAACTCCATCACAACTATTTTTTCGTGGTGTTGGGATTTTTTTTTTCCGTCAGTGTATGTCAAAGGCCAATATACATTAAAAAAGAGCTCCCTCATACCTCTGCTATTTGCTGTAGAGCCTAATGTAGAATAGCAAGTTTTTTTCTTAAATTTTCACTTTACCACTATATTTCATTTATTTATTCAGTGTTTTCAACGAAATTTGAAATGGTTTCTTATTCTGGAAGCTCTTTTGCATAAGGGTACAAAATTTCTTTCTTCTAAACTAAATAGCACTACAGTTATGCAGCATTTTGTGAAAAGTGGTCGCTCTACATGCGAGATTGATGTTCAGAGAAACTTTAGAGCATTGTATCTCAGAAACTATGAGGTGTAGGAAGTTAAAATCTGGTCATTTTCTATATCTTGGTGAAGTATGCCCCCATGCCAAATTTCATCAAAATTTGAGATGGTGGGTTACATGGCCTGGATGAAGTGATGTGGAATGACCCCATCAGTAAATGGTTTTCCTTCCTTAGCTAACAAATGAGCCACTTGTAAACTGGCTTTAGTTGCAGCCTCATTTTCATTTTTGTGAATAAATTGCTATGTGATGAAATATTCCGTTTCAAAGTTTTCAATTTTTCTGATCATTGCTTTCCTGTGAGTTGTGAATATTGTGTCCAGTGCTTAGTCTGGTAATGACGATGTATATTGTACTCGTTTAGTACAGCTATAGTGTCATTGCACAATAAACACAATGCTTTGTCATCTAATTCAGTAACAAAATAATTTACACTCCACTCTGCCTTAAAAGCACAACATATTCGAAGTCCACTTCTCTAGTTTTCACAGTGACAAATGGATATGCAAAAGTAATCAAACGAGAACAAAATGCCACAGAACAGTGATACACGTGGCACTGGAAATCCTGCCAAATTATAACTGTGTGGCGTAACAGCAGAAGCCACCGAATGCGAAGCTACAGGAGCGCCACATACAGTCGTATCTCGCAACTCCTCAACTCGCCAGTAGGCCGTTCCATTACAGCCTATACTTTGAAATTTTAAAGAATTTGAAAATGTAAAATCCATTTTTAGAGCTCACAGGCTGTACAATAAGAGGTGACGGGCCAGATTTGCCTTGTGGGCCATAGGTTTGCCGACCCCTACTCTACATGATAAAATAGAAAAATTAATTTAAGATCAGAAACAAGCCCATGATCCCTAATCTGGTCATAATTTTTTCATGTGTGGAGCACATACATGTTTTTTTTTTTTTTTTTATTGGAGGTTTAACGACCACCGTGAGCAACTCAATGGGCTATAAGCAGTCGCCCGTCCCTAATTTAGGGTCACTGGTTCCAGGGAAGGGAGAGAGCCAGTGCCGTAAGACAAACACAACATCCATGCCTCACCAGGATTCGAACCCGGACCCCTTTCGGACGAATGATCAGAGGCCATTGCCTTAGACCACTGCGCCACCGGGGCGGCCATACATGTTTGTCTTGGTCACTATATGTTTTACCAGGAATGCCTTTTCTCTGTGTTCTACAGACTCAATGTACATCTAAGAGGCAATATCAGACATACAGTAAACAGAAACATATACTGTCCGTCTGTGGCCACAATATCTCATGTTCGTTTAAATCTGAAGTTTACATTCTGACTACTTCAGACCATTTGAAATCAGTACATTACACACATGAACTTTTGAAAGTACTTTTCCTTTTTTAGAAATTAGTGGAATATGTGAAACTTGGAAAATAAACATCTGGATCTTTAACAAGAAGAACATGCACATACACAAGTAGGAGGAGGAAAAGTGTAACACTCACCTGAGCCTCTAATTCTGTAATCTTAGAAGTAACACTCTCAAACTTGGTTCTGAACATTCTAGCTTCATCTCTAGCACTGTGACTGCTGTTTGTATAATCATCACACACTTTCTGTAACTCTGAAAGCTTAAGAAAAAAAGCACATACAGCACATACTGATACACTCACATTTTACATACAGTGTCACACTCCATAAACAGAAGTTATTAAAGTAAACAATATGCTTTAAGGTCGTTGGAGAAGGAGACAAAACAGCAAAGGAACACTAGATGGCATTGGAGTTAACGGCGGTAGATGCAAAAACCTCAGCAAAATGGTGCTAATCACTAAGCCCAAGGGGTCAATTACTTCACACTTCTCTCTGGACCATCGTTAATTGTTTGGGGAGGGGTAAGAAAGGGAATGGTTCGGGTCACAGCTATAGACTACTGAAGCCCTCCACAGGCAAACAATGAGTGCCGAGTGCCTGTGCTTTCAAGGGAACAGGGCTGAGTTGGCTGAGCACCAAGGAGGTTAGAAGAAGAGGAGGTGAAAGGACCTGTTTTGAGTGAAGACAAAACAGATCAGCTGTTTCGATGCTCTCTATGAGGTGGTGGGAGCAGAGAAGGGCTGCTCCATCGCTTTGTGAAACCAAATGCTGACATGGTCCTCATGACAGAGGGTGGGGGACCAGTTGTGGCGTCACTGTGCTGCTTAGACATCTTCAGTGTTCTCCAGATAGATTTCTAACTTGAGCTTTATTCCATCAAACTAGATTATTTTATTGTTTGCGCTATACATTTTTTATTAGAGTACATGTAAAAAAAATGTGTGAATATCTAATAGTGCACCTACTGTATGCCTGTATATAAATAGTTTAGCTGCATAAATCGGTGCACCTTTTTGTTTTTGTTTTTTTTTACAAATATTTTCGTGTTCCGCTGCAATGTGTCGGAATTAACACAGGTACCGGAAAGGACAAAATATTGTATTGCTTGCTTTTTCCCGAAATAAACCAGTGCTGGTAAAAGAATAAATAAACAAGTGTCGAAGACTGGACTAGTACACCAGAATTGATGGCGAACATTTAAGCGTTGTGATTATGAAGATAATATGAAAAACGATTATTTGGATTGCCTTTGTGAAAGGTATTTAAATTTGATGCTGTGTCTAGTTAAATGTCCCTTCTTTAAATTCTGAAGAAATAACATAGAGGACCCAAAGACACAGGGAAAAAAATATGTTCAAAATGCTTTGGAACAATAAAGTGAATTAAGCCCGAAGGAAATTAATCTGGGTACTAAAGGTGAAACGAACGCTGGAATACGAAATGCAGAATCAGTAGAACGTAGAGCTGTAAACATTGGCACCATGCTTTATATGATGATTCTGTACACGACCAGAAAGGTTGGGTAAATTCACTCCCCTCCCTCCCGAAGTTTCTATGAGCGGAGACAAGGTGTTCAAAGTTAAGTTATTCTCGCAATTTCCATGCTTCATGTTGTGTTGAATGGCAGACTACTTGTGGGTTTGCCCTTCTCTCAGAAATTTGGTGGTCTGTAACAGGTATCTCAGGTGCTTGGGTTGGGAGGCCCTTCCCCCAACTTCCGTAATTTTATATTCTGCACCGCTAGAGTCGGTCAGTTTATCGGGGATGTTCCCAAGTACAATGACCGACTTCAGCAGTACTGACTGACGGAAGATGGGGGCAGGGCCCCCAACCCAAGCACCTCGGATTTCTGTTACAGACTTCAAATTTCTGAGGGAAGTGCATACCCACCCACAAGTAGAGTGTCACTCAACACAAAGGAAGCATTTAAATTGCGAGCAAATAACTTACCTGAACACCTTGTCTCCGCTCTTAGAAACCTTGGAGGGGAGGGGGATTCACCCCACTGTAAAATTCATGGTCGTGTAAAGAATCATATAAAGCACAGCACCAATTCTTACAGCTCTACGTCCATTTTAACATTTTTGGGGAAGCCACCCCCCCCCCCAAGCTCGAGAACCTCGTGGACGCTTCAGGAGGAATATTCCAGCAGTCCAGAATATAAAATTACGGAAGTTGGGGTAAGGGCCCCCTTACTTGGATCCCAGTTACAGACTTCAATAAATTTCTGAGGGAAGGGCATACCAACAAGCGGAGTCTGCCACTCAACACAACATGAAGCATGGAAATTGGGAGCAAATAACTTTCCAACTTTCCTTGAACATACATGTTGACCCCGCCCTCCTGAAAATTCTTGGCCGTGTACAGAATCATCATATAAAGCATGATACCGATGTTAACAGCTCTATGTCCATTTAAACGTTTTGGGGAAGACGCAATGTCGACAAGATCAAAATGTCAACAACAAAAATGTCGACAGAGTCCAGAAAATGTCCGCATGGTACTCTAACCTAGATCGTAGACGGTTTTTGGAAGGGGTTGGAGCCCGGGTTTAAGGGGCTCCCATACAAAATTTTCATAAAATTTAGTTTTCAATTTAGAACCACCAAATTTGGTATACTATCTCATGGTATTCTAACTTAGATCGTAAACGGTTTTTGGAAGAGGTCGGGGCTCGGGGTCATGGGTCTCCCATACAAAATTTTCGTAAAAAGTTCCATTTTTTAATTTTAAGAACTGCAACTCAGCACTCCAATACCCGATCTGCCGTCTAAGTTAGAAACCGTTGATAACAATAAAGTGCAAAAATATCCGTTTAATGGTGTATCTACGATCTCTAACTCAGACCGTAGATCGCGTACTAGAGTGCTGAATTGTGTTGCAGTTTTCAACAGTAAAAAAAAAGAAATTTTACGAAATTTTTGTATGGGTCCCTTGAACTCAGGCTCTGATCCCTTCCGTCTACGGTCTAAGTTAGAGTACCATGAGATAGTATACCAAATTTGGTGGCTCTAAATCGAAAACTGTAAATCTTACGAATTTTTTTTTTTTTTTTTCGACGAATTGGGTACGACGAATTGACGTATAACCGGTAAGATCACTCAGACTTTATATGTTCACTAGTCACTACCCAGTGAAAACATTTTGGCAGCCCCTGCCAATGCTAACGCTATTGGAAATGATTCAACCGATTCAACAAGTGTTGTTACTGTTGAAATAACGATTTCACCACAGTAAAGCAGATAGGAATAGGCTATTTATCGAATTTCGCAAATGTCGGACTCCAAAACTACAAAAGCAACAGCAATCATTTCCTATAAAAATGTGACTACCAGTTACGTGGCATTTCATAATCAGCAAACATAACATGGAAATCCGTGTGCATCGTGAAACATTTTTACAGGAACTGCATTCATACTTTTGTGTAAACATATAAAATGAGCGAAACACACAGAGTCACGTACAGTAAAAGGTTCGTTTAGCGGTAGCTTTCGGTCATGCTACGACCTTGATCACCCAAAAGCTACAGCTAAACGAACCTTTTACCGTACGCGACTCTGTGTGTTTCTCTCGTTTTATATGTTTATGTGTTATTGTCACGTGATGCCTGAGTTTTAAACCATACTTTTGTGTTCCGATATTCGTGAAACTCAATGAATATACTGTGAAAATGGATGCAAAGTTTATTAGGGTACTCCATATTTCCTTTTCTGATGTACTGTAATAAAATCATTATTAGATGCAAACGATTACAATTGCATGTGCGCTGCAATTGTAATCATTGCAAATTTCGTGCAAATCATGATTTTATATATCAGTGCTCGCCACTGATATATAAAATTTATTTTTCATCTGTAGTAATGTCCTCCCTCAACGCGCACCATTTTTAGCACAAGTTTCATCATACGATGCAGAGCATTTCGATGAATATATCTCTTCATTTGCCTGTGTTCTCATGCATTTTCTAGTACATTGGTTCACCTTACAAATTATTAGTTCAAACTTGGCACGGTTATAGTTTCAGAAGTTTTAAAGCTAGCAGCCTGCTTGCATAACCCACTTGGTGATTTATACACCCTGCTAACATCCGCCCTCCGCCCATAAATATCCCAATAAAATCACAATGCTGGTAATATACGTAATCTGCAAGTGACCGCAATGGTTCCATTTGGAAGTGTTATATTTTTAAATTTCTGTATTAGTCATTTTTGTTATCATATAGCACAGATGTGAACAGGAGTTAGCATGTATATACACGAATTCTTCAGTTTTTCTTATTTAAATCATATTCAAAGTCAACTAATACAACCATCAAACATGTATCTCTTCTTTGGTCTTACGGATTTTCCACATGTATTTCCGAATCATTGCGGCATGTACAAAATTTGTGGAAACATCAATGTCTACTGTTTCAGTGACTCATGTAATACTTCGTTTCTCTATCCTTGTTTAGGAAAACATTTAGACACTAAAGGTAAAAAATAAAAACAACACAAAAACAAAATAACCGTGTGTAGTTTTTTTGGGGGGGGGGGGGGAGATTCCCTGTTATAACCATCCTTAATTATAAAAATTTAAGCAGTTCACCATTTTTTGAGATTCTTCCCGTTTTAAATCTTAGGTTTAAAGCTTAAATGTATCACAATAAAAATTGTCAGTCTTTGACACACACACACCCCCCGACTTGCACACTAAATTTTCAGCACACCAGCAAACACGCGGTCCATGGTTTCATCACATTTTAACAACTGATCACAAGATGAAGGCATTTTGTAAAATAAAATAAACAACAGATGTTGTTTCCAAAGAAATGGGTGCAAAATTATTATTCCGTTTCTCAGGTTTACTACCAAAAGATCAGAGACAGCACAGAGGCTTGTGGAGAAAAGCCCGGAAAAGCAACTGTCCTCGCCGTGCATCACAGCCCCCTTGCAGTAGCTTAAATACTCGTCCTACAACAAAGGAATGACCCAGCCCTTCTCTTTCTACAGCCCTGCCTTGGGATGAGCTGCATGGGAGGTGATTTATTGCCCACTGGTCGCAAACAGTGCCGCCCAATGACTTCGACTGCCCCCACTTTCTCTGATCGTAAAACCAACAGTACAGGGGCTGTTGTTATCAAGAAATTTGAAGGTCTGTTAATTGGATACATTTTTTACAAACGAAACACTGTATCGCTATGGAATTAATTCAGCATGTACAAAAAGGTTCAAGTTTCGAAGTGAAGAACTTTGGTTATCCAGAGCATCATAGTTTTTTCCTGAAAAACCTTGAAAATCAGCAAACAACATTGCTTAAATTTCTTAACTTTGAGAATTTTAAAGATGAAAGACAAAAGAAATTTCGTTCCAAAAATGTAATTAGGTTTCCATGCCTATCATATTCAACAATAATGACTAAAGTCTTGAAAAATTCCTGGAAAGAAATTATTTATTTTACTTTTGGAAGGTATTTTAAACTTCCCAAAATGTATCATTCACACACACACAGCCAACACAATTTCACAATAACTAATAATGTATAACAAAAATTGCTTTATGATATTTCAGAGCCAAACTTGGAAAACATAGGTATTAGGCACAGACACACATTTATGTAAATAAGTCATTCTTCACAGCATCATTCAGATACTATAATCAGAAGTTATTCTCCCAGCTACACTGTCCATACTGAGAGACGGAAAGAGACTGGGAGCTAAATTTTGACAGTGCAGGAGTAAAATATGGCCACTAAGTTGTCAGCCATAAGATTCAGGAAAGAACAACAATATTATTGGGTATATAAATAAGTTTTGAAGGATTTGAGGTGAACAAAACACATTGTCGGGGAACAGAAACAATAGTTTAATATTAATCAAAGCATGCTCCCTCTGAAGCTACAACTTTACCCCATCTTTCGGGCAGTGAACGTATGCCCCGAAGGAAGAATTCAGATTCCTTGGAAGAGATCCAGTTGTCTAGCCAATTTTTGATGTCTTCATAAGAACTAAACCGTTCTCCAGAAAGTGCTGACTGCATCGACCGGAACAAATGGTAATCTGATGACACAATATCTGCCGAATATGGCGGGTGGGGTAGAACTTCCCAGTCGGATCCTTCTAAGTACTTTTTCACAGGTCGAGAAACATGTGGTCTTGCATTGTCATGCTGTAAGATTACTTTGTTGAGTCTATTCTCCCATTCTGGCCGTTTCTGCACAAGAGCTCATTTTAAACACATTAATTGGGTTTGATACCGATCACCAGTAATAGTTTCTGATGGTTTCAGCAGTGCATAGTGGATCACACTCTTCTTGTCCCACCAGATACACAGCATTACCTTTGAACCATGGATATTGCATTTTGGCATTGAAGGACCTGGTTCACCTGGCTTCATCCATTGTTTTCTGCCGTTGAGGGTTATCGTACCATATTCATTTCTCGTCGGCAGTAATAATACGATGCAAAAAAAACTTTCTTTTTTGCCTTTGAAGCAGCAATTCACAAATGGTTTTTTGACATTCAAGGTCTCTTTCCCGCAAAGCATGTGGAACCCAATTCCCTTCTTTTTGCACCATTCCCATGACAGCTAAATGCTGTGAAATGCATGGTTAACTAACATTTAATGCTGCTGCTAGTTCTTTTTGGGTCTGGCACGGATCCTCATCGAGTAAAGCTTCCAATATGGCATCAGCAATTTTTTTTGGGTGGTCTAGAACATTCTTTATCACTGACATCGAAATTGTTCCTTTTGAGTCGTCTAAACCAATACTCACATGTTTTTATGGATGGGGAATGTTCACCATAGATTTCTGACATTAAGCGATAGCTGTCGGCAGCACTTTTCTTGACAATAAAGTAATGCACTAACACTTCCCGCAAATGCTGTTTTGTCGGGAGGAAAGTTGCTATTTTCCATTGAGTAAAACAAATATGTCTTCACACCTCAATCGAACGTCGCATACTGACTCTGACAGCTGGTGTCTCGTACTGCGATATTGCAGTGTTGCCAGCTTAAAATACATGCGAGCAGTAATAAGCACGACACCGAACGGAAATCCCTCAAAACTTATTTATATACCCAATAACATAACATTCAGCTCAGCTATGCTATACTGAAGACATCTTACATTTCACAGATGATGTTGGATAAGCTTTAAACGTTTTCTTCCAACTGCTATCAATCATTTGGTTAAAATAAAAAAAAAAAAATAGAAGGCATTATAATTTGAATTGATTTTCATTAGATTGTTACAATGTTTATCAGTTTCTGTTTTGCAAATTGTTCTTTGTGGGAAGAGGAATCATTACGGAAAGCTTTTATGTTTTAAATCAGTTGCAGAGGATGCCAAGAACTTAGAAGTTTGTTTTGCGGACAAGAAAGGGGGAGAAGTGGTCAAGTGACATACCCTTAACTAACCCCTAGTGTTTTTGCTTTTTAACACTGAAAAAGGTGCTTGCGACAAGTCCACAGGGGTGAAGTTATGCTTTTCTCATCTCCATTACCAAGAAGTTTGGAGCAGCAGTGAAGGAAGTCTGTTGTTATTGAAGTGGGAGTGACAAATGAGCTTTTTAGGAGCTGGTGACTTGATCTGAGCTCGTAATGCCCAGCTTAAGAGCATTTTCTGCAGCCACTTTTTTAACATGTAAAACTGATTAACTTTTGCTGTTGTTGTTGCTGATTGTTTAACGACCACCGTAAGCAACTCAATGAGCGGCTATATGCAGTCGCCCATCCATAATTTAGGGCCACTGGTTTCAGGGAAGGGAGAGAGTCAGTGCCGTAAGACAAGCACAACATCCATGCCTCACTAGGATTCGAACCCAGACCCATCTTGGACAAACGTTCAGAAGACATCGCTTAGACCACTGCACTACTGGGGCGGCATTAACTTTTGCTTATAATGAGCTAATTTGCAGTATGCAGATAACTTCGGAATCCTACCAACACTGTGACTTGTTTTCTTGTAAATTACGTTCTTTGTTAAAGCTGAAATGCTGGCAAACTCTATGCACTGGAAATTCTTTTGACTGAAAATTGTTCATGATAGTTCAGTTATTTTGTTGCACATTTGTGGAGAATTTTTGTTATACAGAATTTTAGGACATTTTATTTATAAGAGTTTGTTTCAATGTTCTGAAGTGATTATACATTATGTGGAATGAGAAAATTAAGACCAAAATACCATTAATACCTTCATGTGTTGTGCAGTATCTCTTAAACATGCAATAATTATTATAATAAATTAAAAGGTATGCTTATAAGGCTAATGATGAAGTTACCATTTAGATGCTGATGCCTTTTCAAATGTTCTTAATGTGATGGGAAATTAAAGTTAAAGAAAGTTGAAAAAAATGCCAAAATCAATTGTACATATGACCAAAATAATGTTTTAACTTCTATATTTAAAGAGGAAATATCATTCCTTTATCCACACATAGCCTTCGAAGAGTAGAATTCCATCAGGATAAGGCTACCAGTCATATACTTTCAAATCTACGTTAAATGTCTTTATTAAATGCCTGTACTATTTACCCTATTTCTTGAAAAAATGAAAAAAGAGACTGGTATCAAGTCTACATGTTTTGTTCATATTCCTTCAAGTCTGCTGATGTGTTACTAATGGAGTATTGTGCCTTTGGACTGCTAAAAAGTGTGCTTTCTAAACACAGACCTAAAACAATGATTGGACTATGGAAAGCAGTGGAAGAGGAGTGGAATAAAATATCACTACAAATTTTAACAAAAGCTCAATTATCTTGGAAATGTAAATGTAGATTCATAGTCCAGAGAAAGGGCTATCAGATAGAACATTTAAGAAATAATTTTATTTTAAACAATTATGTTGCTGGAAAATTGTTCTAGAAATGTGTGAACATCCTCTGTAATTCTATTTGGTAACTGGGAAATGACATACACTAATATCATTAGGGGGTAGGGGAATTACATGAAAGCAAAAATGAAACG
This sequence comes from Macrothele yani, assembly GCA_039090855.1. Lineage (NCBI taxonomy): Eukaryota > Metazoa > Arthropoda > Arachnida > Araneae > Macrothelidae > Macrothele > Macrothele yani. The sequence goes on from CM077007.1 coordinate 110,921,872, forward strand.
TAACTGCTGCATTTGTTTCTGGTATGGGAGAATTTTTGGTAGCAACATGAGCTATTCAAGTAAAAGGAAATTCATAGCTCTTAAACTCTTGGAACCCCATTTTGAAAGTCAGTACATGTATGTTTAAGGAAATGGGAAAAAGCCCTCCTAAAAACAAGGAACATTCAATATTTTAAGATTTCAAGGACAGCATTTAGTTACTGTCTTACTTTTAAAAAAAAATGGGGCAGGGAAGCAAAACCCACTCATGATTACATATCAAATGAAAGGCCATTCAAAGCTTTCTAACCAGAAGTACTTGTTAAGCACACTGTAAATTGAAATCTATATTAATAAAACGAAGTGTAAATGTGTGTGTGTGTGTGTGTGTGTGTGTGTGTGTGTGTGTGTGTGTGTGTGTGTGTGTGTGTGTGTGTGTGTGTGTGTGTCCTTCACGATACAAAAAAACTACTTAGCCTAGAAACCTGAAAGTTTGCAAGAAGGTAGCTTACATACCAAGGATGCGCACCTTGGACTTAGATTTTTAAAATTTTTGAGAAAAATGTGATTTCTGATTTCCCATGTATCGTTCCGCTTTGTTTACAAACAACCTGATCACACCCAACGTGAAGGAAAGTAGTTTACGAAAAATTCTAAGAATTTCTTTTTTAGAAGTTCGTTATAGATGCCTTAATGACTATTTTGATTTGTCAATACATTTTATGAAGAAAATATAGTGAATAAAAGTACTACGGTCTTTTTTAGTTTTTATTCGGAACTAGTATATTCTTTAAGCGAAGCTATTTCAAACTTTCGATGGCACGAGATGGAATTATGACGCATAAATTTGTGATATGAAAAAAAATGTATTATTTTCCATAATAAAGTAGATGCCTATGATTATTTCCATTACAATAAGATTTATTTCTTTCGGTGATAATAATAAAAAAAAATTGTATATTATTGTGAACTACTTTCTTTCACAAATTTTGAAGATGGCAATCCGATTTTTGGCGTAAATGTGACAAGGATGGTAAATCAGATAATATCCGAAAACCTGAAAATTTTCATCGTCCTGGAGCGGGACTCGAACCCGCGTCTCCCAGAAAACGCCCGGGTATGCTATGAAAATTTTCAAGTTTTCGGATATTATCTGATTTACCATCCTTGTCACATTTACGCCAAAAATCGAATTGCCATCTTCAAAATTTTTATTAAATGGCGTAATCCCGTATTTCTTTCATGATACTTTCTTTCACGTTGGGTATTATCAGGCTGTATGTAAACAAAATGGAACAATACATGGGAAATCGGAAACTACTTCAAAGAGTTCTGATTCGGTAATACAGCCGTATTTTTAAAATTTAATTAGCATTTTCGTCAAGGAAAGTGAGCTACGAATAATGTTGATTCATTCACTTCTGAAGTTACTGTTGTGAATTACATTGATACTAATGTCTAGCTATGGTGATGAAATGCTTAAAAAATTATGTTTAACATGTTCTCACATCATGGCATGGACAAGCTCTTTTCACTGCATTTCATCAAATTACAGTTTATGTATATTCATTTCAAATAATACCAATTAAGATTTCTTTATTGAATTAATTAACGTATCCTTATGATTTACGGTCAGATATTTCACTCGTCCAAGAGAAAACTACTTGCAGTTAGTTAACACAAAATCAAATATGTTTCAGCACAAGTTGATTTTTTTTTTATCGGATTTATCTGCTCAAAAACCATGATGAGTCGCCGACGAAGCTTAACATTGAGTTCTGTTCTCTAGCTTAAACAAGCCTACACCAACAAACAGCGTCAGCAAAGCGGCGGGCTAAAAGCTAGTTGTGAAATAAAATAAGCTAAAATCTGCACATTTCTATTTCTCATGCATAACTGCTAATCCAACAGTTTAAAAACTAAATGAGATAGCGAGATAAATTTCATGTTTTCGTTGTTGATTAGACGTGAAAAACCCCAAGCACTTTGGGGGTGGGGGAGTTCAATGACAGGATGGAATTGGTAATGCAGAAATCAAATTAAAACACAACTGGATCCTTTAGCAGAGGTTAATAAGAACATATTACTGTAGTCTTGGAACATTCATGGGGGGATTAAAAAATACTACACAGTTATTACATTTTGAGGTATCAGGCACATGCTGATTTTGGTACTCCATGGTGCCAAGAACAGCAATTGGTGAATAACACAGTAATTTGGTAGAAGCAGGAAATATGGTTTACTTAAAACAGAATTATTAATTTACTTAAATGAGCTGTACCATAAGCATGCCTAAACAGTGTTTTGGTATGTTTATAGTTAACTTTAGATCATCATCAGATAGTGATAAGCCACAGTTAATTTAGTATTGCAACATATTAGTGGTAGCAGAAACTTGGGTGTAGTGCATGCATCAGCACCTAAGAGTTGAAATATCATTGTTGGCACATGGAAATCATTGGCAAATGAATAATCTGTATAATATATATATAAGCTTATAACACACACACACACACACACACACACACACACACAAACAAAGGATTACAAGAAATATAAAAAACCACAAACCTTTGTTTCGTATAATGTTTCTATTTCATCCCTGTTGATTCTCATTTGTGTCTCATACTGCTCACGAAGTTCTCTGATGGAATCGCTCAATCTCTGATCAAGAATATCTTTTAGATTGTTATCTATCTCTGATATTTCAGTCTGCTTCATAATTCTGGATTCTGACATCTCCTAAAATAATAAAAGAAAACAGTTAAAACAAGGACTTGGGGAATGTGATACTTAAAAAATTTCAAAGTTACATTAATCCTAGAATAGCACCTGAAATTAAACTAACATGAACACAGAAATGAAATACACTGCTGGACAATTGCTAAGGACGGATCATAAACGGCTATATAGCGCATAAAAAAGTAAGTGTGGTTGGATGCCAAGTGAAATAAAATAATGTCAGAATGCCAGGACATTACAAGAAAGACAATTTATTGTGCTCTGAAATCCAGAAGGCTTTGGAACTTGTTCAAGGGACAAACAGGCCATTTTGTGCAGAATACGTAAACGTGAAAAAAATGCAATTACCGTCCGCAGGCGTTCCGGCGTAAGATGTCAATACAGGATATGGCCACCATGGAGGACGATGCAAGATTCTACACGTCGTGTCATGTTTTGCACAACATTATCAAGCAGCTGTTGGGGTAATTTATCCCATTCCTATGTCAGTGCACGGATGAGGGTGTCCTTGTTTATTGGAGGGCATTGGCGACCAGCAAGACTCCTCCCCAAAGCATCCCACACATTTTCAATGGGATTCAGATCTGGAGAACGTGCTGGCCATACGAGGTGTTGAATATCCTCGCTCTCAAGACACTCCTGGGCAGCGACTTTTCGATGACATGTTGCGTTGTCGTCCATCAAAATGAATCTATCACCGACAGCACCACGGAACATGCGAACATGAGGTAGCAGAACATCATTAATGTAGCGTTGGCCAGTCATAGTCCCAGTTGAAAGCACATAGAGGGACGTACGGCCATTGATCATGATGCCAGCCCATACCATGACACTACATGTCGGATATCGGTCCCTTTCCTGTATGTTTGCTGGACAATATGCAGTACCACTATCACGCCAGATCAGTTGTCGTCGACAATCAGACGATAGACTGTATCTACTCTCATCTGAGAAGAGGACAGCAGACCAGTCGTTATCAGTCCAATTGCGATGTTGATGGCACCATTGCAAACGGGCGGTACGGTGACGTCTGGACAATGGGATGCACACAACAGGACGGCGGGCGTATAGTCCTCCTTCATGCAAACGTCTGGCGACAGTTTTTCGGGAGATCCGCTTGCCAGTAGCAGCCATAAACTGATTTGCTACCTCACTAGCTGTGCTACGCCTGTGTCTTTTTGTTGATAGCACTATGTACCGATCTTCTGCAGGTGTCGTACTGCAAACACGACCTCCCCCGTGACGTTTGCAACACTCTCCATTTGTTTGAAATGATTTCCAAAGCCTTGAAACAACACTGTGGCCAACGTCGAACTCCCTGGCAACATCTGTTATTTTTCGCCCTTCTTCAATCTTGCCAATAATACGGCCACGCGTAAAATCATCTAGGTGATGTCGGGAAGACATACTGAAAATTGCAAGTTCGTCAATTGATTCTTTCCTTTTCAACTTTGCGTTTGAACAACAACGGTCAATACGCGTCAAATCCTTTATATCTCTTATCAGTGCTCTGACGTCACTAACAAGTTCGGCAATCCAAAATTTGCATACGCACAACACGTCTTACTGTATCCTGCTCTTATGCTAATTTCTACATTTTCCTGTCTTCTATTTTATGGTTGCTATCATTGCTATTGTCATCCGTCCTTAGCAATTGTCCAGCAGTGTACAACCACACTTCCTATGTGATCCTACAACAATTCAAGCAGTTTAAAATATTTGATATTACAACAATAAATTGTCTGTCTGTTAACACAAAGATTGATTCAGATTATAGATTTAATCTTATAACAGGCATTAGCGTTTCTTTGCAATACTTTTTCTTTGTGTGTTAACTAATATTTCACTGCTTATGTGACCAAGGTTTTATCAGGACAAATGACATCATTATCATTGCTGATGGCCTTCAGGGTTCATATTCTTTTATTAAAAAAAACTCCCAGACTTCTCCACAACTCAAGAAAAAAATTCTATGAGTGTAAACTGAAATTTACCTTTGTTGGCCAGTAAGTCAAAGTAATACAGCACGTGTGGTGAATGACAAGAAATAGGGAGGGCAAAGGGCAGATGAAGGGGAGGGGAATTGGAAAATTAAATTTGTGGTGAAGGAAGTTGGAGGATAGAATTTAGCAAACAGATTTTGTGTGGCTTAAATTTCTAATTCACAATACCACAATTTAACATATAAATGAAAAGGAAGCTGTTCAGCTAACATATAATTGATAACATTTAGCATTTAAGGGCAAATCAGACTTTTTGGATTGATGACATTTTATGTATATAAAAAAAAAAAACGTATAAGTTCTATAAAACATATCTTTTTTGATTACTTGAATGATGGTCCTAAATTATCTTTTCATCATAAAACAATAATCACTAATTTTGACCACTGCAGGTGCTTTGAATGCATCAATGACTGCAGAAGAAATTATAATGAAATGCAAATGCAGTATAATTTTGTGTCTTGCTCAGGTATTTTCCAAATCTGAATTTGGCAATTAGTAACACCAGGGTTGCCACTCATACTGGTTTAAAAATTCCCAGAGTTTTCCAGAAGATAATTTTGTGAGGAATTTCAGGTAAAATTTACAGATTATGTTTAACTCCATGATAATATACATATTAAATACCACATCTATAATGCAATACATTCAATGCAAGAACAAGAAAGATGACACCGAATTGTTGGGTGTAATGAGCACGTCTTTTGAATCCGTTCTGATGCAAATTAAATTTATCAAAGCTATTCAAAGTCAATGGAACCGGTACGGAAAACAACAGCATCTGACCGAAAAAAATAAGTCTTTCAATCGGGTTTTCAATCCCACAGATATTGCTGCAAACAGAATCGTGAACTTACGCCCTCTGGTTGCAGACTTGTGCGTTAAGAAGAATTTGAATTTATATGAGAAACATTTCGCAGCAGAAACACTCTCCAACAAAGAATTTTTCAAATCGGACTCTTAGAAGCAGATATAGACAAATATAAGATATGCATCTACGTCAACTGGCGGAAAAAAACATGCATTTTAGGAAGAAAGTATTCTCGAAAGGTTTTTCGATGTGAGCGCTTTCGGTCCAAGAAAAATATAGTAGAGTTTTCAAAAGCTCAGATTTTGCTGCAATACATCAGAAGCAGAAATTAAAACTTATGCCCCTTGGTGGCCAAACCATTCTTTATCAAATATTAGAAATTATATGAAAAACATTTTCCATCAGGAGCTGTATGCGATATACGAAGAATTTTACAAATCAGGAGTTTTAGAAGCAGAAATATCAGGGAAAACACAATTTGCCCTTGCATGCCCTAGCAGAAAGTCTATGACTTATTTGAAAATTTTGAATTATATATAAAAAACATTTCACATCAGAAACACCATCCAACAAAGAAAGAATTTTTCAAATCAAACTCCTAGAAGTAGATATATTGACAAAAATTGGATATATATCTACGCCCCTGGTGTTGAAGCCATGCATTATTTTAAGAAAATATTCCTAAAAGGTTTGTCGACGTGAGTAGTATTGGTCCACAAACGAATTTTTTTCAATCGAGATTTTAGAAGCTCAGATTTTGCTGCAAATACATCAGAAGTGGAAATTAAGACCTATGCCTCCTGGTGGCCAAACAATTTTTACCAAAAATTAGAAATTATATGCAAAGGATTTCCCAACAGGAGCTGTATCCGATGCAGGAAGAATTTTACAAATTGGAGTTTTAGAAGCAGAGATATCAGGGGATACCCAATTTACCTTTACGCCTCCTAGCAGAAAGTCTATGAATTACTTGAAATCATATGAAAAACATGTCACATTGGAAACTCTATCCAATGAAGGAAGAATTTTTTCAAATCGGACCTTTAGAAGCAGAGACATTGACAAAAATAAGATATACATCTACGCCCACTGGAGGAGAAACCACGCATTATTTTAAGAAGAAAATATTTTGAAAAGGTTTACCAATGTGAGTAGTATCGGTCTACAAACGATTTTTTTTTTCAATCAAGAATTTAGAAGCTCAGATTCTGCTGCAAATATATCAGAAGTGGAAATTAAGACTTACGCTCCCTGTTGGCCAAACCATTTTTTTTTTTTTTTTTTAGCAAAAGTTAGAAATTACATGCAAAAGATTTTCTAACAGGAACTGTATCTGCTGAAGAAAAAAATTTCAAATCAGAGTTTTAGAAGAGATAATTAATTCAAACACTCGACGTGGATCAGGAATATCAAACAGAAATCATCGCTCTTTCCACGTTAATAAGTGAGTCCCCGAAAAATTCTCATCGGCCACCACAGGGAATCAAACCCAGGGTCTTCTAGTTATGCGCCAGACATGCTACCACTGCGGCTTCAAATTCTCCAGACTCACATGTGATTAACTGCCAAACTACAAGGCAGGTTGCTTCATGGAGACCCACACAATGCTGAGGATTCACCAAAGATGGAAAGCAGCATTTTTGTTCAGTTGCTACTTTCCATCTTTGGTGAATTATCAGCATTGTGTGGGGCTTTACGAAGCAACCTGCCTTGTAGTTTGGCAGTTAATCACATCTGAGTCTGGAGAATTTGAAGCCACTGTGGTGCAGTGGTACCATGTCTGGCGCATAACTAGAAGACCCTGGGTTTGATTCTCGGTGGCGGCCGATGAGAATTTTTTCGGGACTCACTTATTAACGTGGAAAGAGCGATGATTTCTGTTTGATGATATTTAGAAGAGATATCGGGAAAACGTAATTTACTTTTACACCCCTAGCGGAAAATCTATGCATAACTTGAAAAAGTAACTATACCTAAAATACTTTTCGACATAAATGGAATCGAAAGATAAAATAATTTTTTTAATCGGACGTTTAGAAGCAAATATATGGAATAAAATGTATTTTGAATCCAACATCATCTGCATTTACGCTCTCTAGTGGTGAAATCGTACATCGTAAAAAAAAAAAAAAAACGAAGGATCACCATTCACATATTTCAAGCTTTCCAATGCAAAAGAATTTTTCAAATCAGACTAATAGTTGCAGAGATATGGTGTCTACAGGTGGACGGACAAACCTATAACATAAGCACGATCTTGTTTTACAAAAGACGTGCCAAAAAAATTATCATTGTACACTTGAATTAATTGCTTGTTTTGTTTTTTAGCACGTCTTTTGTAAAAAAAGATCGTGCTTCTGTTTATCGGTTTGTCCGTCCGTCTGTATCCACGGTATCTCTGCAACTATTAGTCCGATTTGAAAAATTATTTTTGCATTCGGAAGCTTGAAATGTGCGAATGATGATCCTTCATTTCGGTTGTCTTTTTTACGATGTACAATTTTGCCGCTAGAGGGCGTAAATGCAGATGATGTCGAATTCAAAATTACGTTTTGATCCACATATTTGCTTCGAAACATCCGGTTGAAAAAATTCTTTCATCTTTCGATTCCATTTATGTCGAAGAGTGTTTTAGATATAGTTTCCTTTTCAAATTACGCATAGATTTTCCGCTAAGGAGCGTAAAAGTAAATAACATTTTTCCTGATAACTCTTCTCCTAAAACCCCGATTTGAAAAAAAAAATTCATCGGATACATCTCCTGATGGAAAATCTTTTGCATATAATTTCGAATTTTTGGTAAAGAATACTTTGGCCACCAGGGGCGTAAGTGTTAATTTTTGCTTCTGATGTATTTGCCATAAAATCTGAGCTTCTAAAATATTGATAGAAAAAAATTCTTTCGTGGACTGATGCCACTCGCATCGATAAACCTTTTCGGAATATTTCCTTCCTAAAATATCCCACGGTTTCTCCGCCAGGAGGCGTAGATATATATCTTATTTTTGTCAATATCTCTCCTTCTAGGAGTCCGATTTGAAAAATTCCTTCTTTGTTGGATAGTGTTTTTCGTGTGACATGTTTTTCATATAATTTCAAAATTTTCAAGTAATTCATAGACTTTCCGCTAGGGGGCGTAAAGGTACATTGCGTTTCTCCCTATATCTCTGCTTCTAAACCTCCGATTTGAAAAATTCTTTCTGCACCGGATACAGCTCCTGATGGGAAATCGCTTGTACATAATTTCTACTTTTTGTAAAAAAAAAAAAAAAAAAAAAAAAAAAAGGTTTGGCCACCAGGGGGCATAAATCTTAATTTCTGCTTCTGATGTATTTGCAGCAAAATATGAGCTTCTAAATTCTCGATTGAAAAAAACGTCGTCTGTAGACTGATACTACTCGTGTCGACAAACCTTTTAGAAACATTTTCTTAAAATAGTGCATGGTTTCTGCGCCAAGGGGCGTAGATGCATATCTTATTTTTGTCAATATCTCGACTTCTAGGAGTCCGATTTAAAAAATTCCTTCTTTGCTGGATAGTGTTTCTAGTGTGACATGTTTTTCCTATAATTTCAAAATTTTCAAGTAATTCATTGACTTTCCGCTAGGGGGCGTAAAGCTAAATTGCGTTTTTCTCTATATCATCTCTGCTTCTAAACCTGTGATATGAAAAATTCTTTCTGCACCGGATACAGCTCCTGATGAGAAATCGCTTGCACATAATTTGTAATTTTTGTAAAAAATGGTATGGCCACCAGGTGGCTTAAGTCTTAATTTCCGCTTCTGATGTATTTGCAGCAAAATCTAAAATCTCGATTGAAAAAAAGTCTTTTGTTGGCCTCTGTTTCTAAGAATTCGAAAGCTCAAGATTCCGTTTACACCAATATCTGAGGGATTAAAGATCCGATTGAAAAACTTCTTTCTTCCGTCAGATACTATTGTTTTCCATACCGGTTCCATTGCCTTTGAATAGCTTTGATAAATTTAATTTGCGTCAGAACGGATTCAAAAGACGTGCTTATTACACCCGAAAATTCGGTGTCATCTTTCTTGTTCAATTGCTGGCTGAAATTTTTGATTTCCATTGCATACTTTACGTTTTTTCGTGGTCCGTAGCGGACTGACGATTTTTATAGCATACTCTATGTTTTCCGTCATCCGTAGCGGATCGACGATTTGCATAGCATACCCGATAATTTTCGTCATCCGTAACGGAGCAACGATTTCCATAGCATACTTGATATTTTCCGTCATCCATAGCGGACCGACGATTTCCATAGCACATTCGATGTTTTCCGGTGTCTGTAGTGGACGACGATTTCCATTAACTACATAAAGCCCTTTGTACTTGGAATCGCTGAATCTTTCTTCCCAACACATGGTCTTACTCAGCATCAAGCAGAACTCGGTGCGCATGGAAAATGTAGTGTGCCAAAGTAACGGCGATGACAACGGGGCACGGCAGTGTTCTGGCATACAATGGCACAAAATCTGTCTTTTGTAGCAAGATGGCACAAGATTTTTGTTTTGGCGCATTCTAGCGCAGAATTCCCATCCCTGGTAACTGCATATGCATTACAAAAAAAATTATCAGTTTAATTTTCCCTGACTTTTCCAGGTTTTTGCAAAAAAATTATTTCTCCCCGAATTTTTTCTGATTTTCAAATTCCGTGATTTTTCCGGTTTCCTGGTCGGCTGGCAACCCTGAACACTGCTTCTTGCTCAAATTTCATTAATCCCAGAAGTTCAAGAATTTGTTAACATTTTTTGAAAATTTGGTGCTTTGATTTAATATGCTACACAAATATACATCCCAATTCCCAAAAAATCTGTCAGTGCGGCTCACTCTAAACGTCGGACTGAAACAATAACACCTCTTTGACATAAGTCATCAAAATTACAAATGGAAAAATGGTTTACAAAATTAGAAGCAACATAACACTGTAAAACCAAACAAGACACCAGAAATATGGGAAATTACAAGCCTTCTTTCTGATACTAATCTAGTTCTAGACCATACATGAGGACAGAGAAAAAAAGATTGGGTCATAATTGACATGGAGATCAACAGTGATGTGTAGTGCAGCGTGTTCCCATGAACAAAAGGCACTTGGCCACCTTGATCCTTCTCTGCAGCATCGAACACTCACACCAAAGCCTCAACTAATGTGAGGAAAAACAAAAAATCTCCCTATTTCTTGGGAGGTGAATCTATAAATAGACTGCACACAGCTGTTTCCCACATAGAAATCTGTTTTTTCATACATGCATGAGATGAGTTGTATATTTTCCTATTTTTTTAATTATTTTTTTTTTCTCACAGCTGTAACTATTCTGCTCACTGCGCTTGATATTCTCTGTTCCTTAGTTTGCACTTCCAGCACTTTTGCTATCAGAAACATGCAAAGAAGAAAATACATTCAGAATGAAAAAAAGAAAGGGAGGAACAAAAACATATTTAGAATGAAAAAATTATGTATACAGTGATGGAAAGTTGCAAAACCATTTTTGGAGCACATAAAATACGTTTTTGGAGCAGCAAAATGTGTTTTTGGAGCAGGTAAAATACATTTTTGGAGCAGCAAAATGCGTTTTTGGAGCAGGTGAAATACATTTTTGGAGCAACAAAATGCATTTTTGGAGCAACAAAATGCATTTTTTGAACAGGTAAAATATATTTTTAAAGCAGCAAAATGTGTTTTAGGAGCAACAAAATGCATTTTTGGAGCAAATAAAATACATTTTTGGTGTAAGAAAACATTTTATAGAGCAGGTAAAATATTAGTAGATAGAACAAACTCTTAAGCAAAAAATGTTTTGGAAATAGATGCACCCTACTCAAATTTAAAACATCTTGCATTGAAACACAAACACACATATATGCAAACATTTTAGTTTTCAAATAGATAAAAAAATTAGTAACCATAGCAGGATTCTATTATTTATCATTTATTTTACAAAAAAAATTTTATTTTTCACTGCTTTTCTCAAAATTTAATTGCTCACTTCTATTCTTTTCTCATTTTTTAGTTAGCAATGTTTTGTTTTGCTTCTTTTAATAGTATCTGTCCACTTTCTATTGCACTCATGTATTGTTGTTTGTTATGCCACATTCAATGTTCATCTCAGCATTATTTAACATTTTATGAGGGAATCCAACTGCTGCAAATGTTCAGCTTCTTCCCATTTCAAATCACCTTGCAAACATTCAATTTCTGCTCTTTTTTTACTTGTTTTGATACATTTTTCCAGCACTAATCTGCTCGATATTTTTTTCAGGATTCTTTATAAGCTATCAGAAGTTTTTCGGTTACATTAATTTTGCTCACATCTCCACTTAATCTTTTGACATGATCTTTGTGCTTCTTGCTCTCCACATGACGCCTACAATCATCACGGCCGCCTTGTGACAGCCTAAAATCGCAGCCACATGGCTTATAAAATGTGATTCAGCAAAACTTTGGATGCTTCATAAAAAGGCCATTCTTTACTATACATACTGTGATACACTTGATAAGTTTTATCTGATTTCGTTCTTTTTGTTGTCATAGCTGTTTCACAATGTTTTGTTTCGTTTTAATCTAAATTAACCCTTTCCACTGAAACAACCTTTCACCCATACTCACACAGAACTCACATTTTTTTTTTCTTTTCTGCAGTAGAAGCCACAACTTAGCAGTGAAAGCTCAGCTTTAGCTCGCCAGCCCCAACATACGAGCTATAGAGGCATCATCAATGTGGCGGCTGACACACGGCCTATTCGGCAAAAAAATGTCTCTCGCGAGCGTCGACATGCGAGCTATAGAGGCGTCATCGGCATGGAGGGTGCCACCCGACATGGGCGATATTCGGCGAAAAAGAAATGTCTTGCCAGCCCCGACCCACGAGCTATATAGGCGTAATGAGCACAAATGATGACACCCGACACGCAAGCTATTCGGCGAGAAGAAATTACTCGCGAGCGCCAACATGCGAGCTATAGGCATCATTGGCATGGAGGGTGACACCCGACATGCGAGATATTTGGCGAAAAAGAAATATCTTGCAAGCCCCGACATACGAGCTACAGAGGCGTCATAGATGTGGTGGATGACACCCGACCTATTCGGCGAAAAAGAAATTCCTCGCGAACGCCGACATCCGAGCTACAGAGACGTCGTAGGCGTGGCAGATAACACTCGACACGCGAGCTATTCGGGAAAAATGACCGGAGTTATTCGGTGAAAACGAAATTCCTCGCGAGCGCCGACATGCGAGCCATAGAGGCGTTATCGGCATGGCGGGTGACACCCGACACGCTGATGAAGTTTCTTTTTCTTTATTCGGTGAAAAGAAAAGTCTCGCAAGCCCCGACATGCGAGCTATAGAGGCGTCATCAGCGTGGCGAGTGACACCCGACCTATTCGACGAAAAAGAAATGTCTCGCAAGCACCGACATGCGAGCTATAGAGGCGTCATCGGCATGGCGGATGCCACCCGACACGTGCGATATTCGGCGAAAAAGAAATGTCTCGCAAGCCCCGACCCACGAGCTAAAAAGGCGTAATGAGCGCGGCGGGTGACACCCGACACGCAAGCTATTCGGCGAAAAAGAAATGTCTCGCGAGCGCCAACATGCGAGATGTAGAGGCATCATTGGCATGGAGGGTGACACCCGACACGAGATATTCAGCGAAAAAGAAATGTGTCGCAAGCCTCGACATACGAGTATAGAGACGTCATAGACATGGCGGATGACACCTGACCTATTCGGCCAAAAAGAAATTCCTCGCGAGCGCCAACATCCGAGCTATAGATGTGTCATCGGCATGGCGGGTGACACCCGACATGCAGACGACGTTTCTTTTTCTTTATCTGGTGAAAAAGAAACGTGTCGCGAGCCCGACATGCGAGCTATAGGGGCGTCATCGGTGGTGCGAGTGACACCCGACCTATTGGAGGAAAAAGAAGTGTCTCTCGACCACCGACATGCGAGCTATAGGGGCGTCATCGGAGTGGCGGGTGAGCTATTCGGCGATTTCGTAATGCCGGGTGTCACCCGACAGTCGAGTGGAAAGGGTTAAAACGTTTGCACCGAAATTTTCACAAGCACAAAGCCACATGCAATCAATGTAAAGATTTAGTTGGCAAAAGACGCTGAGCTGAGTTCCCTCTAGACTTTTGCGCACAGTACTCTCAAATGGCTGTATGGGGAATCACGTGACAAGCTCCGCCTCCGTTGGCGGGGGAAATCAGAACATCGAAGGCACATAAGGGACTACCTGTAAAGTGCGTTTTTTCGACCAAAAGACGGTGAAAAAATAGAAATTGCGTGCAGGGATCTTGCGAGGTCTTTTCCGTAGTTTTTTTTTTTTCGGGTGACTTCCGTAAAACCGGAAGATGGAGTGAAAATCCGTAAAAGTTTTCATCTCTGAATACTTATGAATCCTTTAGAAACAGAACCATTGTATCCTGCCACGGGAGAGCCATTTTTAGTCGTCCTCCGCATCAACGAAATAGCCAATGACTGACCTTACGCTGTATTTACGTAATCGCGCACCTCGCCCGGAATGAAATAACTGCGTACATAACCACTGAATCAGAAAACATGCTGTAAACCCGCGAAGGGCAAACCACGATAAAAATAGGAGAAAATGTAAAGAAAAATTAATAAAACAATAAATAATTATTAGAACATTACAGATTCCAATGAGGACAAAATAAGTATGTTACAACTGAATATGCAGCAGTGTGTGTCAAGTGGACTTTTATGGCAAAATATTAAAATATTGAACCATGAACCCATAAAAATTAACGAAAGTTTTTATCCAGAAAAACAGTTCCGTCAACGAATCTTCAAAAATTATAAATAGCATTTTCAACAAGTTAAAGCAAAAATACCGGACTTACAAAATAGATAAGGACATTATTTTTATTTATTAACTGGCACTGCAAGAGGAACCTGGAAATAAAATTTTAATTCTTTCTGCGTAAACGAAACTTTTTATAGTCCTATACTTTGAGAACAAGCCTTGATGAAATCTAGAGGCCATAAATGTCTGTAAAAACAAAAGAACTCACAAGATGTAAAAAATAATTGAAAGTTCTCCAAGTTAAAATTGAATTTAGTATATTAATCTGAGTAAAGCCATTATTTTTTTTTTAATCTACAAGCAAAAGCTATCTGCAAAACCTGCTAATAATTTGGAAACTATCCGCGTACATCGTATTTGTACATTCTGCTACTCTGGTGGTTTCTAGAGATTACTTTAATGAACAATATTGAGCCACAGATTCCTTCGATTATTCAGTGTTTTGGATTCCAATTTTAACCTTGGATTAGTTGTCAGCTGAAATCCTGTGTTCATTTTCTGAGGATAGCTTTTTTCTTTTTTTAAGTCACTTTATAAAAACCTTTTCTTATCACAGAAGTGAAAGTATGGCGCTGTTTATGAAACAATGGAAAATAGAAATTTTATATTGTAACAGGTGGAGTCAAATAAAATAAGACAAGACTTGGCACATAAGTTTTTTTCAGAAAACTTAATAAACAATTGTATGAATATGTATAGTTGTAAGTAAAGGGTCATTCCATGTCAGATCAACACATCTGGAATTAAATTCTCCTTTGACCTCTCAGATTTTGATAAAACATTGTGTATCAAGAGTCCTTACATAGTTATGAAAAGAAATCTTTAAAAAATTGCCTTTCGTTCAAGTTAAGTATTAATTATTTTATTTTTTATTAAAAATTGCTGCATCCTGAAATAGTTAACTGCCATTTTCTCAAGAGCCAGATGTGATACAGGCCTGGACGATGTCTCATTTTAAAGCTATTTTGATGGGCTTTAATTTCATATTAAACATGACTTAAAAATTTAAAAATGCAAAAAAGCAAATTTAATTTTAAAATTTAAATTTTCCAAAAAATCACATTTTTTAAACTTTGAAAAAATTCACAAAATTACTTTGTACTATTTTCTTACATCTCTCAAAGTTTCGTTTTGGGATCACAATGGGATCAGGTGATACAGGGAGTATAAGTTCAGTTCCACATGTATGGAGAAAATGTCAATTTAATTTTCAAAATACAATGGTAAATTTATGACAAAAAAGGTTATCTACATTTAAATGCTTTGGATTGTAGAAAGCAGAAACCAGAAGAAATCTTACTGATTGCCCCTCCCATCTCCTCCTCTACTTAGCTTGAGGACCATTGAACAGGCTGCTTGTGCCTGCTGGAACATGCAAAAACATGCTTGTAAGCATGTTCTTCAGTCAGTTCACCATTAGAGCTCCTTCTAGTAGGCTCACTTTGGTTGTGCTGTGCCATTTTTGTTCCCTTAAAATCCAGCACTGTGAGTGGTTTTAATGTAATTTTTGAGTGTTCATCATACTACTTGCAAATTATTATTATTCCCTTAATAACACTAGCCAACAATGGTTCTGCGGTAAACGCGAAAGTAGGCGATTCTTGTGGAAATCTGTGTCCTGAATCCGAAAATAACGTTAGGTTTGGTCCATCACATCTAGTTGTTTCGCAATATTGTTTTTTCCGTATACGTGAACTGACGTATCCACATTGCATGTAATGTAGAGCCATCTCCTCACAATCGCACTTAAATATCCACAAAGAACTTTACTTAAACCTATGAAATGCTATATTACTATGAGAAATGCCCCTTGTCAACGAATGTTCCGGTGTACTTCTATGTTTCGTTAGTGTTTATGTTTTCAGACGGCGCTGCGTCGCGTCAGAGCCATTGGTGCGACACTAGGCGGCGTGCCACCGCTTATTTATTGTACCCCTGGGAGTTTCTGTTTAAAGAACCCTCACATTTCCTCACTGAATATCCTATCAGTTGAGCAGAGGGCAGGCACCCTTGTGCATGTGCCCATCCTATATTGGAAGTGTGAAAGTAAAACGCGAGTTTGTAAGTATGGCTAGTGCGTCGGGATTGTGTAGAAGACAGTGTGTGCAAAGTTCTCAGCAATTTTGTTACATTTGTGGATGTTATGTGTTTGATGGTAAGGTACGTAAACTAGATTCATTCGTGAAGAAACTATACTTTGCGCACTTCAAAGTGAAAGTCGGCGACCAATATAAGTCGTTCACGCCTCACGTTGCTTGTAACAGTTGTGTCGAGGGACTGCGGTACTGGTACGAAGGAAAACAGAAGGCAATGCCGTTTGCAATTACAATTATATGGCGTGAACAGAAGAACCACCACAATGACTGCTATTTCTGTATGTACAATGTTGCTGGTTATAACATAAAGAAAAAGAAAGGAATTAAATACCCAAATCTGCCATTAGCCTGTACCTCATGGACTTTACTTACCAGTACCTACACCACCAGCTAACTTGAGTGATGAATCTGAACGCAGTTCTCTACATTCAGACACTGAGGACATAAGTTTCGAACCAGAAGAATTTGACCATTCACCAAAAATGTCTACTCAACCCGAGTTGAATGACTTAATAAGAGAACTGGGCTCACGAGGAAAAGAGTGAATTATTAGGCTCAAGACTCTATGAGAAAAACCTGCTGACACTCTGAGTTACATTTTCTTGGTACAGGAATTGTGACAAGTGTTTTCGGAAGTACTATTCAAAGGAAGATGATCTGGTTTTTTGTACGGACATCCATAATCTTTATGTAACGGTAGCATTTTTATGTCTACCGTTGCCTTGAAAAAGCCTCCCAGGGAGTGCGAAAGCTTGGCGATTCTCTGTGATTACTACACTTTAAGAAATAAACGGATTTAATACGCTATATGCGTTTCTTGAATATCCATAATCTTATTCATCAGTTGGGAGAGGAAATCTATCAACCTAGTTCCTGGCGCCGTTTCATTGACTCTTCCAAAAAGAAGCCTCAAGACGGTTTTACTTCATAACGGCAACAAATTCGCTTCTGTACCAATTGCTCATTCCACAATATTGTCAGAATCATACGAAACATTAAAGCTAGTGCTTGAAAAATTTTAATTCCATGAACATGAATGGCAAATATGTGGTGACTTGAAAGTCATTGGAATATTTGTTAGGACAGCAGAGAGGATACACAAAATTTTCCTGTTTCCTTTGCAAGTGGGATAGCAGAGCCAGGGACAAACATTGGAATACTGCACATTGGCCTGAGAGGAAGCAACTGACAACAGGTTCCAAGAATGTCATTAATGAAAGTCTAGTTGATCGTGAGAAAATTCTACTCCCTCCATCACACATAAAACTTGGCATTATGAAACAGTTTGTAAAGGCACTAGACAAAAGTCGACCATGCTTCCAGTACTTATGCACAACATTTCCAGCATAGTCACAAGCTAAAATCAGAGACGGAATATTTGATGGCCCGCAAATTCGTAAACTGATGATGGATATCAATTTCACCTGTACAATGATCGAAACTGAAGAAGAGGCATGGAACGCTTTCAAAGAAGTGGTGAAAACTTTTCTTGGAAACATAAAGAACCCGTCATACAATACAATTGTACAAAATATGTTGGACAAATTCAAATTGCTTGGTTGTAATATGAGCCTAAAACTTCATTTCTTAAGTGCACATCTCGATTACTTCCCTCCGAATTTGGGAGCTTTGAGTGAAGAGCAAGGTGAAAGGTTCCACCAGGACTTAAAAGAGGCAGAGCGATGTTATCAGGGACGTTGGGATGAGCGTATGATGGCTGATTACTGTTGGTCTATTGCACGTGAGGATCCTTCCAGAGAACACTCAAGGGCATCGCGAACATGGCAAGAGAAGAAAAAGAACTACCAACTAACATTAAGGAATGTAATTAGGTAAGTTTTCAACTCTTGTACACTTTTTATTTTATTTCTATGTAGTTTTTTTAATTATTCCCTTTCACTTTTAAAGGCTGTTCTTGCTTATGTTTAGTTTTAAAAATGGTTAAATATGCATGCTATATATACAAAGACATTAAATGTATCGCTTCGGTCAACAGAAATTGATGTACTTACATTATACCAAATTGCTAAGGAACCCGATGTGATACAGCAGAACCGAATGTATTTTTGAATTCAGCGTACAAAGATTAGTAAAAGTCATATATTCAAGTTCATACCGCAGAAAAAAACTTTTCATTTGCAGGCTAGTGTAATCATCTCTATTATGAATCCCAGTGGAAAGACAGTGGGTGCTTTAAATTGTTTCAACTCTTTAAAAAGCCTCATCACTCCCATGTAAGAAAGGGATTAAGATCTGTTATGTCATGGATGTGTTCATTGATACCAGGAATGCCTGAAAATTCCTTAAGTCTGTGATAGCTGTAGAAAACAGCTTTCAAAGCTGAAGAATGAAAGTAGGCCCACCACAGAGGATCTCCCCAGCACCAGCCTGTGTGACCCTCAACTTGGGAATGATGGAAGATCTGATGATAATCTTGACACTGATGCTTCATTTTATAATAAGTCTTGAGTCATTAAGATCATTTAATGCCTCTCTTATGGAGATGGTGAATCCCCAATAAACAGAGAAAAGACAGAATATAAAAAATATTCTAATTAGAAAGCCAAAGGAATCAGTTCAGCAATAAAAAGTAAACTTATTCCAAATGCTGATTCTTCTGGTGATGAGCAAGACAGTGTTTCAAAGATGAGATGATGAACCACTTAACAAATGCCTACCAAAATTATGAAAGCAGGACAAAGAAGATTATGATATTGACCTTGTTGCCTGAGAGTTGGAGCATAAGGAAGATTGTTAAAGAGTTCAAAGATCCAAATTATCAGGCTAGGCAAGCCAAAAAGCTTTTACAACAGAAGGGGATTTTGTCCACACCAGATCATATGCCAGTGAAAATCCTACCCACACAAACTGCCAATGTTATAAAGCAGTTTCACGAGAATGACGAAGTCAGTAGACCAATTGCAGGCATCAAGGACTGTGTTCCAATCAGGGACAGTGAAGGCAAGAAAGTGAAAGTTTCCAAAAGGTTTATGCTATATAATTTGAAAGAGGCATACAAGTTCTTCCAAGAAAAGTTTACTAATACAGCAGTCTCGAAAACTCGGCACTCAATAACCCAACAGTCCGGATAACTCGGCCAGACCCTGGCAGGGCGAAAAAAACCCGCGTGCGTGCAGACCCGTTCAAGGTCATTGCCCGCGTGCGTGTGTCCCCCTCTTCCCGCATTCCTTTTTCTCGCCGGCACGCGCTCAGCCGTTCAGTCTACCTGCAGCCTTTGCCAGGGTTAGTCGATTTCTTAATTGCGTTGCGTAACTCGATGTGAGTGAGTGTACTGTATTGTTCAGAGCTGTTTCAAAGTTTGTGGGTGCTAGACAGTAGTACTCTGCGATGGCATCTTCCTTTAAAAGAAAACAAGTGAACTTGTCTATGGAGCAAAAGTTGGGGACATTAAAGAGACTGGATAAGGGGGAAAGTGTCAGTGCAGTGGCTAAGGACTTGGGAGTCGGCAAAAGTACGACTGGATACTGGAAGAAGAAGCGGACGGAAATTGAGTCGTGGTGTGTTAAGAGAAAGTGTACAGAAACATTGAAAGAAAGGAAAAGTATGAAGGAAAGTGAGTTTAATGAGGTAAATGAAGCATTTCACATTTGGTTTCGCCAAACAAGAGAGAAGGGCATCCCAATTAGTGGGCCAATCGTGCAAGAGAAGGCCTTGAAATTTTATCGAGCATTAAAAAAGACAACGATCCTAAATTTGTCGCAAGCACTGGCTGGCTTGATCGCTGGAAGAAACGCTATGGAGTCCGGCAGCTTAGTATTTCTGGGGAAAAACTATCTGGGGACACGGAGGGTCTGTCTCAGTTTAATGAAAACTTGCAGAAATTTATCGAAGTTGAAGGTTTGACCAGGGAGCAATTGTACAATTGTGATGAAACAGGGTTAAATTATAAACTGTTACCAGCAAAAAGTCTAGCTTTCAAGGAAGAACAGTCAGCCCCAGGTTTTAAAAGGAGCAAGGAGAGGGTAACAATCCTAGCATACAGTAATGCAACAGGTGACCACAAATTAAAACTTGGTCTCATAGGAAAATCAAAGAAACCACATGCGTTTAAGCACATTGAAATGGATAAACTTTTCATTTGGTACCGAAACCAGTCACATGCCTGGATGAGCTGTGCAATTTTCAAAGAATGGTTCCATGAAGTATTTGTTCCATCGGTTCAGCACTTTTTAAAATCTAAAAACCTGCCAAGGAAGGCTATTCTGATTTTGGACAACGCGTCTTCGCACCCAGACATTGAAGAATTAAAAAATGGGGACATAAGAGCAATGTTTTTACCACCCAATGTCACAGCGTTAGGCCAGCCAATGGACCAAGGAGTTTTTGTTAGTCTCAAGAGAAGATAAAGGCGCAAGCTGTTATCCTCCCTTCTTTCTGCAAACGATGATGGTCAAGGTCTTATCCAGAACTTAAAGAAAATTAACCTATTGGATGTTGTTTTAGATGGGTGGTGGACGCCTGGAACGAGTTAAGAGTCATTAACACTAGTTCTTTCGTGGCGAAAACTCCTTGATAATGAGGGAAATGAGTCCGTTGAACATGAAGATGCAGAAAATGTAAACTTACTCGACCTCCTGAAAAGAGTTCCTGGATGTGCAAAAGCCGATGAAAATGACGTCGAACAGTAGTTCCACAATGATACCGAGCAAGACATTATGTGCGATGCAGAAATTATTGCTGCTGTCACAGTTACAGAAGAAATGCTGGAAAATAATGAAGACGTTGACGTTGAGAACTCTACCGTACAAGCCCCTAGAATATCACATAGTGAGGGACTAAAGGCTGTCGAAACTGCCCTTCAGTATTTTGAACAACAAGGTGCGTCGGTAATGGACTTACTGTTCCTTCGTCGTCTTCGTGATGAAGCAGCAAAATGCAGAGTGCAGTGCGGAAAACAACAAGACATTACGCATTTCTTTAACAAAAAGTAGCCAGTTTTTTCTGAGGTCTATCTTACATATCAGGTAAATTACTGTACATTGTGTACATATTCATTAATTTTCATTTTCATGTAGTAAAGGCTCTATGCCTTTATAAAGTATGTACTTTTCCTTTGTTTAAGGGTATTTGGGCAGTTTATATTCTCTGTTGTATTCTCAAGCAACCAATACATACAAGTACAGTACAGTATACACTGTATTTTCTGAGAAAACACTCTTACTTATTCTTTAACCCCATTCCCGATAACCCGGCATTTTCACAAACTCGGCCACCCTTCGGTCCACATTAGGCCGAGTTTTCGAGACTCTACTCTACTAAAGTTGGCTTTTCAAAATTTGCTGAGCTACAGCCAAAAAACTGTATACTAGCCAGCCAGAGTGGTTGGTTGGTTGATTAGTTGGAGTTTAGTAGCACAAGGGCCTCGAAGAGCCAGAAAGCGCCAAAGTGAATGTTTTAAAAGTTACAAACAACATGAAAAGATAATGTGAAACAGAACAAGCAGTGGAAAAGGCCAATAAAACAACACACTATAAAGCAACAACACTGGTACATAGAATCATATGATTAATGTAACAAAAACAATATAAAATAACAACTTACGAGATAAAATCAGAACAATTAAAAAGATGTAACAATGACGTGATAAAAACATGATTTAAAAGATGTAAAAGGCCGATAAAACAGAAAGAAGCTACACAAAACGAAAAACACTGGTAACGCGAAGAAATGATAAAACAGAGGGGATGTCAAACTGATCGTTTAAAAGGTGACTCAGGGTCACTGAGTCATCTGGTAGAATTGGTAAAAGAAAATGACGAGAACATACATGAACAAATCGATGACTTGAACATAAAATATGAACAACAGTTAAAGGCACATTACATGTCCCACACATAGGGGCAGTGTCACCACACAGCAAATAGCGGTGAGTGAAAAGACAATGCCCAATGAGACATGTAAGTACAACCTCCTCCCTACAGTTCCGGCGACAAGAGGAATTCCGGACACCAAGAACTGGTTTGATACGATGCAGTTTGTCAACCTGTTGGTCCCACTAACCCTGCCACGTCCGCATGATATAATCACGGATCAGAAAACGCAAATCCCGGTAAAACAGTGGCAGGGGCGTGGCGAGCAAATAGGATGTAGATCTAGCAGCCACATTAGCACACTCATTGCCTGAGATTCCAACATAGCCGGGAATTCAGCAAACCGACCTGAAGCAAGGTACGCAGTAATCGCCTTATGCCAAAGAGAAAAGGATTGTCAGATATGTCGGCAGAAGAGAGGGCCTGCAGTACACTCAAAGAATCCATATATATATATTATAGCTCGATGATAAGTGCTCAACTGTAGATCACAAAGGACAAGATAGACAGAATACATCTCTGCCGAAAACACTGTGGCCTCAGCCGGGATCCGCACGATAGAGACGTGCAGACAGCCGCTGATACAACAACTACATGCATCTTGGAGCTATCAGGGAATATGGGAGAGTAGTCAGAATTTAGGGAACGGTGCTCAGCGAAGAGCTGCTGGTAGACGAACGCAGGAGTTGAGGACTTATCATACAATGTAAAGCTGGTATCAACCATGACACCAAGAGGGTGCCATGGAGGGCCCTCAAAGCCTCTGGTTTCTCCAACAATAGACAAGTTGACAGCCAGAGTTTTACACACTCAATTTGTGTGTGTGTACCATCCATCAAAACATAAAACTGATGGAAAACTCCAAGATGAGTTCTATCACGGATGGGCAGATTCAAAACTAAAAGGATTGTCTTTTGAAAATGGTGTGTAATCTAGCGTCTATTAATTGTTACTTTTCAAATTGTGATTCTTGTCTTGGTTTTGATGAAAGAAAAATCTTGGAACATGGATTTGAAAAGAATTAACTGAAACAGTAATTTTCTTCCAATGGATTTCATTTGACAGGTACAACTTGGAAACTGGAAACTACAAAAACCTGTTCATGAATTTGTGGATCTTTTCTGCAACAATCTCAAAGTTATAATCATGAAACGCATATAGCATACTCAATCCGTTTATTTTTGTGGTGTAGTCAGCACAAAGATTCACTAAGCTTTTGCACTCCACTGGGAAGAGTTTTCAAGGCAATGGTAGACATAAAAATGCTTTTCATGATTATTCAAGTCTGGTGTATTTAAAATAATCTCAAAGTTCTTCTTCATGATTTCACTGCCAACCAACAGAATGCTTTTATGAGTCATACCAAGGAAACTTTGTTCTATTCCAAGGTGGCAGTAGGTGACTTTCCTGAAAACTACCATTTTGTTTTACAAGACGAAGCACAATCTTATCATTGGGACAGCACTCAGGCTACTGCTCACTCCTTTATGGTTTATTTCAAGAAGGAAGACAAGTTAGAACACTGTATCTTTGTTGTCATCTCAGAATGCCTTGTGCACAACACGGCTGTCCATTTATTTCAGAAAAAAAAATATTAATTTTGTGAATTTTTTCAGAATTTTAATTTTTTAATTTAAATTTTACAATTAAATTTGGTTTTTAAGAAAGAAAATTATTTTAAACTCCATCATGTTCAATATCAAATTAAAGCCCAGCAAAAGAGCTTTAAAATGAGACATTGCCCAGGTCTGTATCGTATTTTATCTGGTTCCTGAGAAAATAGCAATTAACTACTTCAAGATGCAGCAATTTTTAATAAAAATTAAAATAATTAAAATTCAATAACTTCTGAACAGAAGGAAAAATTTTTTTTATGATTTCCATTTATAACTATGTAAGGGCACTTGATACACCAAGTTTCATCAAAATCTTAGAACATCAGTCAGAATCAGGGTGTTGATTTGACATGGAATGACCCTAAAGAAAAAATTATAACTCCTTGTCTTTTTGAAATTTCATTGCTGCACTGTCCATGTATGATATTTTTCTGAAAAATATAAAGAGTTTTATTCGTTGTAAGTCAAAGAAAGATCACTTGTGTGCAGGGCAAGATTTTATCTATTTTGTTAGTGACCAAATAGTTTGCAAGCAAAACATTTTCATGACTACAGGTAAAACTAAATTAATTTGCACAGTAATCTATTTTGTAACATAGTTACACAAAAATTTTAATATACAAATATTCTGACTAACTTTTTTATTACAATAATTAGAATCTTAGACAAGTTCAGTGAATGTTCTTAACATTAATTTCTTATAATTTTATATACAACTCTGGTTGAATGAAATCAACTTTCTTTCCCCTTTTGCAGGTGCGCAGAACTTTTCTGCCCTCTCTCACTCTGTTCGCTTGTAGCTGCAAATGCAAATGTTCAAGGGTAATGGAATCCTCCTACATAGCTCAGTGAATGCTTTATTTCTTCCCACTATCTAGTTCCTAAAAATAGATCAGTTAACGTGGGGGGGTCTCTCTCTGTTGGCTATCCAATGACTGGAAGGAATGAGATATGGGGAAGATGGGAATAAAATGTCAAAAAGAAATTGGTGATAGTGCATCGCTGGTCGTCGCTGTTTTAATAACTGGTGACAATAGAAAATGCTGCGTCAACTTTGTGGATTGACAATGATTTTGGGTTGGTTTAACTAAAAAAAATGGTAAAGATGTAGTTTAGCATCCTAAATTATTTGGCTGTAAAATTTCGAGAAAAAATTATACATATTTTAAAATATGTAATTTGACAGAAAATGGTAAAAGAAAATTCAGCTTTACAATGAATTTTAAAGATTTTTACTGTAAAATTTACCTGCCAGTATAGAAATGTGAACTGAACACACCGGTGAGATTACTCTTAGCACTGCCGCAACGTCCTCAAAGGCTCCGCCAAAACAAAGATCATGCATGTGGTTTTTTTAATTTCTTTTTGCTTTTGTAATATGTTTAGAAAAAAATTTGAACACCCTTTCTCGAGACAATAATGATAAATTTAGAATTATTTTCCAGAGCAAAGATTGTAAGGTATGGCAGCAATTTTATGGGCAGAAAACTATGAGACAGAGAGAACCTTTTCATCTTACAACAATCTACTTTGCTCTGAAAAATATTATAATTCCAAATTTATCATTATTATCTCTAGAAAGGGTGTTGAAGCTCACTTTCTAAGTGAATTATAAAAGCAAAAGGGAAAAAGAAAAACATGACCGTGATCTTCATTTCGACTGAGCCTTGGATGACATCACAGCAGTGCTGGGGGCAGGCTTGCTGCAATGTTCGTTCACATCCTCATGCTAACAGGTAAATTTTATGGTGAAAGAATATCTTTAAAATGCATTGTAGAGCTGAATTTTTTTTTCTACCATTTTATACCAAATTACATACTTTACCACCCATTACAGCACAAGCTTTATACTCTTCCAAAAAAAATAAAGTCAAGCACTTTTCAAGGATTTTTTAAAACCAAATTATCATATGTGTGTGTGCTATCTGTCGATCAGTAGATAGGTATTTTAGTAAGTTCAAACCATGAAACTCGATTGGGACCAGAGTTGTATAAAAATAAAATGTATCTGCATATACAACTACCGAAGCAGAAAACTTGCTGCAAACCCGCGAAGTGTGAACAACGATAAAAATAGAATAAGATAATTTAAAGAAAAAATTAATAAAACAATAGATAATTATTAGAACAATACAGATTTCAATGAGGACAAAATATATATATATTTATTGATTGGAGGTTTAACGACCACCGCGAGCAACTCAGTGGGCTATAAGTCACCCGTTCCCTAATTTAGGGCCACTGATTCCACGGAAGGGAGAGAGCCAGCGCCATAAGACAAACACAACATCCATGCCTCACAGGGATTCGAACCCGGACCCATCTCGACGAATGATCTGAAGACAGCTCTTAGACCATCGCACCAACGGGGCGGCAAGGACAAAATAAGTACATTACAATTGAATGTGCAGCAGTGCTTGCGAAATGGACCTTTATGGCAAAATATCGGATTATGAACTATAACAAATTAAATTTCTTTGTTTTTGTCCATGCCAGACATTGAACTCGGGTCCCCTCACTCTGGAGTAAGTCGCTCTCCCAACTGAGCTATGCGGACGTAGGCTTTCGCTGCTATGTGCCTTTATCTCATGTGCGTCCTGCGGTGCAGGCACGTCACAGAACCTCATAAAGACAAGAGAATATAATTAAAGGAAGTTTTTATATCCAGAAAAACAGTTCCATCAATGAACCTTCATATATTATAAATAGCATTTTCAACAAGTTAATTCAAAATATTAGACTTATGAAATGCATAAGGAAAAGATTTTGATTTAATAACTGGCAACAGAAAAAAAGAACCTGGCAATAAAATTTAAATTCTTTCAATGTGGACGAAACTTTTGATACAATTCCTTCACATTGAGAACGGGATTTGATAAAACCTACAGGCCAGAAACGTCTATATAAACAAAAGAATCAAAAGATGTGAAAAATAGTTGAAAGTTAAAGTTATAATACAATTAAGAATATTAATTTGAGTAAAGCCTTGAATAAGCATTTTAATTGCTGTATATAATTTTATTTCTTTTCTACAAGCAAAAACTATCTGCAAAATCTGCTAATAATTGAGAAAGTATCTGCGTGCAGCGCACGTCTACATTCTGCTACTCTGGTTGGGACAGGCACTCCTCAATGACCTGCCTGTTACCCCCTGTCAGTTTATTTTATTAACTTTGAATTGCCCCTCTCTTTGTGTTTTTTGAAATCATTTTATTTTGTGGAGTATTTTGAAAGGGTACATTATTTTCATATTCACCCTCCAGCAAGAACGTCTCCCCTGCGAATACATCTTTCTGCTTATTTTATTCCCATGGCTGATGTTTTACTCTATAGTGATGCCTTAGCCAAGGTACCAGATGTCCACGTGCTCCCTGAGTTGAACAAGTTCTGCACTTGGTGTTTTTATTTGAACTACTCAGAAATCTCCTATACAACATTTTAGCACACACAATTGTTTTACACATGCTCTTAAAGTCATATCATTACTTAAAAAAACATAAAAAAATTTAAAAAAAAATTTCAAGTACTATTTACGGACTCAAACTTTTTCAAGCACTTTTGAGGACTTGAAAACGAACCTCCCCCCCCCCAAACTCAAATTGGTACGCTTCAAGGAGCGTACGAACCATGGAGCATAAACCTAAACCTTCTGGGTTTTTTTAATTTATAAAAAGAGCATGATTCCACATCTCCAATAAATGGTTCACAAGGAGTTAAAAAATTGGAAAACCAATTTACGGTGTTTCAACCACAAACCAACTAATTCAGCAGTTCAAAACCTCAATCCATAAAACAAAATAAAAGAGCAGGAAACCTAAAATTATGTGGTTCAATGCCACATATTGAAGGGATTTCAAACTATTAAAAAGATAAAATTAAATTTCTAAAAAAAAAGGAGTCTGTGAGGCATGCATTTACTTGTAAAAGAGAAGTCAAGACAAAATTTTCTGAGGCAGCATCATTCCATTGGCATAGCAAACAAAGCAACATCAAATTCTTAACTTCACAGCAGAAAATAACAATAATAAACTCTACACTGCAGAGTCAATAGTCATCTTCAAACCACAAGCACTACTAACTGCACCTTCAGTTATCTAGAAGAAATCTCTATGCATGGAAACACAACACTGAGGAAGAAACAAACTCTAACGTCTGACTATTCACCAAAAAGACAGGAAGAAAAGGCACCACAATACATGTTTAAAAATAATGGCTAAATACCAAACACCAGTGGTTATCACTAAAATTCATTATACTTCTTAGGATGTCCTAAAAGATGATTGAATATACTGTATATGCCACAACACTTACACTAGAATAAGATCACACCTAATAACATGGACAAAAGCTTTTTAAATTTCTCTTTATGGATGTTGTTTGACCACATATAAAACTCTGAATTAAGGGAATACAAGTTTTCCAGACTGTAATGCAATTTCAGGATTTTTTGAAAATACAAAAATCTACATCTTGTGCTTCTGCTTCAATGCAGTTGCTTGAAATTTAGATTTTTATATTATTAGATCCATTTTTCTAATCAAAAGAAAATTTTCAAAATATTTAATAAGAGTATGTAAAACATACATACACGCTCATGGATAGATTCTTTAAACTGTAATTCTTCTTTCATACTCTGCAATCGGTTTTCCAAATCAACACGGTATATGGCTTCATCTTCTGACTGATTCTTCAGGGCATTTAGCAGCTTTGCAAACTTATCTCTTTCACTTTCAGCTTCCTAAGAAAGAAGGTAAAAATTACTAAAATAACCACATAATCAAAATAAAAATATTTTACACCAGATGACATACAGCAGTGAATATATCGATAAAGTTCATCTTCGAGCCATGTTTCACAGTAGAAATATTTGATGCCAGAGTGTATTTCCAAAAGGGGGGAGGGGGGAGGATTTTCAGATTCTCTATGTTGATGAGGTAATTGGAATGTATGCAATAAAAACAACTCATTTACAAACTGAATCAGCTGCTTAAACACTGTGAGAGTTACAGCATGAATCAGAAGAGCTATTCCATGCCAAACCAACAGAGCATTTTTAATCTGATATCTTTTGAACTTAACATATTGGGCACACTTGCCTGCTTTATGTAGAAAGGAAAATATGCCACATTAGATAAGTCCTTGCCTTTTAGTCACATCAGGAAAAAAAAAAAAAAAGAGGAATTATTTCTTAGGGGTAAACTGGTAAAATTTCTTTTTATTGAAGGCATAACTTTCATATTTGTCTCATTTAAATGCCATTTATATGAACTTTATAATGACAAAGTCACATCTTTCAGAAACTCTCAAGATAACACTTTTTTGATAAACAATTTTAAAAGGGGAATTTCAGTTTTTTGGATGAATTTTTAATATTATTATTACTCCCCATAATATCTGTTGTGAATTCTTTATTCTCTGTAATATCTGTGAATTTTCTCTTACTACCACAATGGCAGTAAGAGATATAAAAATCAAAAGTAATAAAGCTATAAAAATCAAAAGTAATCAAAAGTATCAAAAGTAATCAAAAGTAATTTTCATGAATGAACAGGTCAATTGCGACCTACCATTGTATGTGCTTTGCATTATATATATATCAGGGTTGGGGTTTTGGACAGGACATGTGGTTTTTACCGTCTAAAATTGTCCAAAACCTAAAGCTGTCAAAATATGAAAAATATCACGTAAAACCAAGTAGATTTTCCTAGAACTATACTAACAGACTGAAAAAATAAAGTTTTTTAGTTTTTTTACTAAACACATTTTGCATGTAAAATTCTGTACAGTAATAATAATTAATAAATAAGTGATTATCATGTTGTGTAAAAAAAAAAAAAGTATTACTGTACCAGCATTTCATTGAAATATAAATATTTCATTACATTTCAGGAGACAGACTTCTTTATTTTGATTTGGGGAGATTGGTTTTGAGGTGCCTAAAACCTGAAGAAGAAAGAAGTGTTTTTGTTTTAGTAAAAAAATCTGAATTAAATTTTAAACTGAAAATGCACAAAGATGGTAGACCATCAGATAGTGTGTGGCAACATTTTCTTAAGGTACAGAATGAGGGAAAATCTGGAAGTAATAGTAAATATGCCAAATGTAAATACTGTGGAAATGTTCAACTTGGAAAAGCAGACAGATTAAGAACACATTTTATCTTGCAAAGCTGAAAAGGTATGTAATGATAGAACTGTAAGTAATACAGAAACTGGAGATCGGGATTCATCTAACCTTAAACTCCTAGAAGTAAATGAAAGTGGATTTGTGTTGCCACCAAAAAAGATGAAAACTCACAGTGTTTAGATTCCTATATTTTAAAAACAAGTGACAGAACTGCAGAAAATTTGAATACACTGGTTGCCAATTTTTTTACGCCAACAATATTGCCTTTACTGCAGTAAAACATCAAACCTTCAAAGAATTAGTTTCAGCTCTGCGTCCAGGATATAGACCGCCAGCCAAGTCATAAAGCATTAGCAGGAGAACTTTTAGATATAGTGTCAGCAGAAGTCAAAAATAGAACCAAGACACCTATCGAAGACAAACAGGTCACCCTGATTGAAGATGGATGTAGTAATATACACAATGATCCACTTATTGCAACTTGTATTCAGTGTGAGGGGAAATCTTATTTTTGGATTCAGTGGAAGCAGGTACACATACAAAAAATGCACAATATCACAAAGATGTTTTACAATTGGCTATTGCAAAGGCAAAGAAAGAATATAATTGTGATATAAAGACTGTGGTCACTGATAATGCCAGAGTTATGGAGAAAGCAAAGGAGCTGCTGTGTGAAGAAGATAATAGTTTGGTGGTATATGGATGCAGTGCCCATTATTTAAACCTGCTCGGACAAGATATAACACCAGTTTCAGTGCTAAACAACATTGTGAAGGTTCAAAAGTTTTTCCGCAACCACCATGTACCTAGTGCATTGTTTAATGAAATTCCTAATTCACTGAAGCCCCAGTTACTGGGAGATACAAAGTGGAAGAGTCAAATGACTTGCATTGAAACTTTTCTGCGCAACAGAGCAGCATACCAAAAAATAGTTGAGGAACATGAAGATCGCATAGACAGAGACATAGTCACTCTTATAAATGATTATAATTTATATAAACAGGCTAAAGATGCATTGAAACAACTGAAGCCAGTTGCCGATTCACTGGACTGTTTGCAAAGAGATAATGCTACCATTCATGAAGCCTGCCGTACATGGCTCATGTTGTTGAAAGAAGTGTTTACAGCCTCGCATCCAAGAAGTTACAAAACGAATGGATCAAGCCATAAAACTTTTCCACTTCCTGAATCCAAAATATAAAGGAGAAGGTCTGTCTAACATTCAAAAAGAAAGTGCACGTTCATGCTAGTTAACAGGTATCCCAACAGCATTTCCCTTTTTATTGCATATGAAGCTGAAGCTGAGCCATTTCCTCCTACTTACTTCACTGTATCTGGAAGAAGTATCAGTCCTGTCACGTGGTGCACAGCAGTAGGAAAAAGACTAGAACTAGAAGGATTTTCAAAAGATTGTCTACAGCATATTGCTTTCCTACTTTCGTGCCCTGCAAGTTCCGCATCGATTGAAAGAATTTTTTCAAACTTAGGAGTAATACATTAAAAACTCAGAAATAGTCCTGGCACAAACACAGCATCTAAACTGGTTATGTGTTATCGGATGTTAAGAGGACCAATTGTGCTGGATTATTAACATTTCTCTTGTACTTTGCACTAATATCTTTCTGTAGTGTTGGTAACTGTTTTTTTTCCCCATTTCATGTAAAGTGAACAGTAATGTTTCATATTACTGTTCACTTTTTGTAGTGCAACAAATGTACATTTTTTTAAAAATTAAACCCAATAATGAGCCTAATAAACGTAACATAGTGTGTCATCAATGGCTGTATATATGTAAAATTTAACAAAAACGTCATATCTGTATTAAAATGTTGGACTTGTTAATCTAAAAACAATTAATATAACTGTAGGCTGCCATTTGATGCTGACCTTGGCTACCTACAACGGACGCTCCCTATCTTCTGATTCAAGGCTTCTTGAATTGGAAGAGGAACTACAAAGGATCAAGTGGGACATCGTCGGGCTGAGTGAGGTAAGAAGAAAAGGAGAAGATCTCATTGAACTGAAAAGTGGACATCTCTTCTATTATCGTGGGACAGATACTGGCAGAACTAGTGGTGTTGGATTTATAATAAACAAGAAACTGAAGGATAAAGTGGTAGAAGTTGAAAGTTCCTCTGACAGAGCTGCACGACTCGTTATCCAACTATCGAGAAGATACCAGGCTCAGATTATTCAAACTTATGCACCCACCACAAGTCATCCTGAAGAAGAAATTGAAGAATTTTATGAGGAAATTCGTCATCTAAATAATAAAGGTAAGCAGCACTTGAAGATAATTATGGGAGATTTCAATGCAAAAATAGGGCACCGGCAACAGAATGAAACTTCAGTAGGTAAATTCGGTCACGGCAACAGAAACCAGCGTGGAAATACTCTCGTTGAGTTTGCAGAGGCAGAAGGATTTTTCATCTTGAATTCCTTTTTCAAGAAAAAGCCACACAGGAAATGGACATGGAGACATCCAATTGGGACGACAAGTGAAATTGATTTTATTATGTGTAACAAAAAATTCGTCATCGAAGACTGCAGTGTGCTAAACAAGTTCAACACAGGTAGTGACCATAGATTGGTGAGATGTAAGATGCACCTTAACACTAAACTGGAACGTGGCAAGCTCATAAGACAAACAAATTGTATTGACATAACCAACCTTAAAAAACACCATAATACTTTCAAGTTGGAACTGAAGAACAGATTCTCTGCTTTAGAAGGCCTAACATCAGAAGAAGTGGATATTTCTGAAGTTAACAGAAAAGTAACCAAAGCTCTTATGGAAACAGCAACAAAATTAGCTGGGTCTAAGAACAAGTTGCATGTAAACAAATTATCAGGAAAAACCAAAATGTTGATGCAAAAAAGAAGAGAGATGAGGACAACTAAAGAAGATGTGACTTCCAAAGTGGAATATATAGAGCTATGCAAGACAGTAAGAAAAAGTATCACTGAAGACGTAAGAAAATTCAACTGTGAACTAGTAAGGAAAGCAATTGAAAACAACCAAAGCCTAAAGATAGCAAAGGGACATCTCAGTAAGGGAAGAAAACAGATTATGGCTCTGAGAAAAAAGATGGTTCTATAACAAGAAATAGAGGCGAAATTTTGACAAGAGTGAAAGATTTCTACTCCAAACTATATGAAAGGGATGATACATGTACTCCAGACATCATGAAAGGTACCAGAGTTCTTCCAGTCCTCCCAGCAGAAGTTGCTCATGCAATCAAGAACATGAAGCGGGGGAAAGCTCCAGGAGAAGATGGAATTACTATAGACATCATACAAGAAGCAAATGGAGAAATTGAAACAGTACTCGCCCAAATTTTCACTCGATGCCTTAATGAAGGGAAGATTCCTGAGGATTGGAACAATGCTACAATGATCCTGCTACATAAAAAAGGTGACATTGAGGATCTCAGGAACTACAGACCTATCAGCCTCCTATCAGTGGTTTATAAAATCTTCACTAAAGTTCTTTCACACCATTTGAAGGTAACACTGGACATGGCTCAACCGAGAGAACAAGCTGGATTCAGGAGTGGCTACAGCACAATAGATCATATCCACGTACTGAGGGAACTAATTGAAAGAGCGAGGGAATATGAACTTCCATTGTGCATGGCTTTTATCGATTACGAAAAAGCCTTTGATTCG
Organism: Macrothele yani; assembly: GCA_039090855.1. Lineage (NCBI taxonomy): Eukaryota > Metazoa > Arthropoda > Arachnida > Araneae > Macrothelidae > Macrothele > Macrothele yani. The sequence goes on from CM077007.1 coordinate 110,955,596, forward strand.
GTGAAACCATCAGCAGTTACCACGGCTCTGAAATCCTGCGGTATTGAAGATGCATACATTAATATTATTAATAACATCTATGAAAATGCAAGTGCAAAGATTCGGCTGTTTGAAAATACAACACACATAAAAATTGGAAAGGGAGTGAGACAAGGTGACACCATATCTCCGAAGCTCTTTAATGCCACATTGGAAAATGTCTTTCAATCACTAAACTGGGAAAACAAAGGGATAAAGATTAATGGAGATTATCTAACCCACCTTCGTTTTGCTGATGACGTAGTCATTTTTGCAACTACCCCATCAGAGCTGCAGAGTATGATCCAGGAACTTGCTGACAAGAGTAAAGAAGTGGGATTAAAAATGAACTTTCAGAAGACAAAAGTGATGTTCAATGCTTTTACAAGAAATGAAGATTTATCGATTGATGGAGAAAAACTGGAGATAACAGATACATATGTTTATCTTGGACAGCAGATATCAAGTGAGGGTCACATTGATGAAGAAATTAATCGGCGTACAAAACTTGCCTGGAGAGCTTTTGGAAGAAACAGCATAATTTTCAAGAGCAATATGCCGTTATGTCTTAAAAGAAAAGTGTTTGATCAATGCATCCTTCCAGTGCTTACGTATGGTGCAGAGACGTGGACCTTAACTAAAAGAGACATACAAAGGCTGCAGACAACTCAAAGCAGCATGGAGAGGTGCATGCTTGGTATAACCAGGAGAGATAAGAAGAGGAACTCGTGGATCCGAAAAATGACGAGAGTGGAAGACATCATGATCAGAGTTAAATCCCTGAAATGGCAATGGGCTGGACATACTGCCAGAAGGACAGACCATAGATGGACAGCCGAAATTTTAGATTGGATTCCAAGGGACAGGAAAAGACCCAGAAAAAGACCACATGGGAGATGGGTGGATGAAATTCGTAAATATGCGGGAGTGACATGGAGGAGACTGGCACAAGACAGACCGTTGTGGAGGAAACTTGGGGAGACCTTCGTCCAGCAGTGGATTGATAATGGTTGACGATGATGATGATATGTACATATAGTTTTCAATTTCAAAATTTTTACATATGGTTATTTATATTATTGTGTATTTTTACATATTTTAACATTTTATAATTTTTTTACATACGGTTGTCTGGCAGAGGTTTCAGACAGTTTTGGACAGTACGGTAAAAACCTTGCCACCAACCCTGATATATATATAAGGGTTGGCAAGTTTTTGCCAAAGGTGGAAAAAAACCACAAAAAAACGCCCCAGCAAAAATAGCTGTTTTGTCAAAGTGGCAAAATTAGGGATTTACTGTGCTTATTTACGGGAAATATAATCAAGTTATTTTTTGTTCTCTACAAATGATTTTAAAGGAAAATGAAATAATTTTGAATTTTTAAACCTTGTATTATTTTTTGACATACAGTAAAATATATTAATAATCTAAAGCAACTTATGGGAATTTACTAGGAATTTTTTTCCATTTATAGCAAATTTTCGGAGAAAACTCTTCTCCTTCTTCAGGCTCTCTTGTTGTTGTCACTTTTTGCTTGTCACTATCATGGTTACGGTTTACCTTGACGGTTACGGTTAACCTTGACAGTTTAGGTTATTTTTCAACAAATCCTGCCAGATGTTAGGCAGGGAAAATCCTTTGCAGTCATTGATGATGGAATTTTGATTTTTCTCAATCTCTATTCCTTCTTTCAGTTTTCTTTTTGGAAATTGCTTTGGAAACTGATTACTTTAAGGGAATTCAATCCATGCTGTGCCCAGTTTCTCTAACATGCCTATCTAATCCAGTCTTGTTGGAGCAATTGCTCCAACAAGACTGGATTAGATAGGCATGTTAGAGAAACTGGGCACAGCATGGATTGGAATTCCCTTAAAGTAATCAGTTTCCAAAGCAATTTCCAAAAAGAAAACTGAAAGAAGGAATAGAGATTGAGAAAAATCAAAATTCCATCATCAATGACTGCAAAGGATTTTCCCTGCCTAACATCTGGCAGGATTTGTTGAAAAATAACCTAAACTGTCAAGGTTAACCGTAACCGTCAAGGTAAACCGTAACCATGATAGTGACAAGCAAAAAGTGACAACAACAAGAGAGCCTGAAGAAGGAGAAGAGTTTTCTCCGAAAATTTGCTATAAATGGAAAAAAATTCCTAGTAAATTCCCATAAGTTGCTTTAGATTATTAATTCAATTAAACTAGGAAGCCATTTCTCAATATGAGCTTTATTCGTAAAATATATGTTTATCACTTTGAAGCTGATTTAAGGAGAAATACGAGCACAAAATACAAATTATGTGTTTATAAAGGTATGATTTTGTTTACCCAATCATAGGGATGAAACCATTCTCTCATTCAAAACAGTAATCAAAATCAAAAGCTATTAATAAACTGCTCATGTTTATAATGAAAAATTATTAACAATATTTGAAAATCCAAAAAATTTACACCCACTTTGAAGATGAACTAACAAATTTTACAGCCCATGTACAAATAAGAAATGGGTAATTTCACGCGATATCGTCAGATTTTGAATTAATTTTCCACCAAAACATCTCCGATTCTTACGATTTTTTTTTAGTGGGTAGCTACTACCAACTTATAAAAACCCTGAAAGTTTCAATTTTTATTTCCGATAGGTTAAAAGATATAATTTTTTGAATTTTGGTGCATGGCGGACATATTTTGTGTAAAAACGCAAATATCTTCGTTATTTAGAGTAAAATGAAATACATAAATCGTCATTCTTTCTTAATGTCTACCAAGGAATCTATTAGTGCAATGCACGCGTTTCTGTCTGCTTTAGTTTTTGAGTTATGAGCAATGAGAGAGCCTTTCTTCAATGCTTAAAAAGGCAATGTAGTACAGCACTTAGAAAGCTGCAGTTACTATTCGTTGCAAAGAAAGGTTTAATCTATCAAATGAAAAAAAAAACCTTGGGGTTTTGCCTGAGCGCCGAGAAAAGAATTTTTAAACATGGTGCATGGCCAGTGCATTGCCACGGTGACAGCGCAATTGGTGAAGCACGCTGCATCGTGGCCACGGCTGTGCAGAGACTTGGTACTGGAAGAAGAACGGCATCCCTCCCGCACGCAAGAAGCGATCCCACCCATCACCCCCATCGCGCGGACGCATGTATTGTTGAACTCACGTTTTGAAGGAAAGGAATTTTTTATTTTAAAAAGCACGATTAGTTCATGAACGATGCATTTCGATGTCTCACAACATTTTTGATTATATTTAATCAAATCAGACAAGAGGAAGTTGAGCTTCCGTGGAACGCATTTTTTTTTCTTCCGATAACAAATTTGGCGATTATCATAAAATTTAGCATCTACAGGTTTTACAGTGTGCGCAAGATTTTTTCCGCGTTTTGTGTCATCATCTGAATCATTTCTTGAAATTGATGCAAAACCAAAATTATATGGAGGGAGGGGGGGGTGATTGCTGCCAATGCTTTCGCTCTAGACGAGAGATTGTGGTAAAATTTCTTCGGCTAATTTTGGGGATCGTCTTGGTTTTTTTTTTATTCTGGCGAGTATGTATGTATGGATAAAAAGTTCCGTCGTGCTTAGTTTTCAGATTTATCATGCCGGCGATGAAATGAAGCCTCTCTCCTTTTTAGATGTTGTTTGTAGAGGGTTACTGCAAATGACCTGACACTCCTGACCTTTTGCGCACTTTGTCTGATCAACATCCCGCAAATTTATTTCTCCTCGTAAAGATATCCTTAAGTATAAACTTGCGCAGTGGTCTAAGCGATGGCTTATGAATATGATCATTCGTCCAAATTGGGTCCGGATTAGAATCCCGGTGAGGCATGGATGTTGTGTTTAGTCTTACGGCGCTGGATCTTTCCCTTCCCTGGAACCAGTGGGCCCCAAATTAGGGACGGGCGACCTCCAATAAAAAAAAAAATTAAAAGAGAAGTATAAACTTGCAATTCACCGCAGGATGAAAAATGATGTTGACAAAAAAGTGTCAGGAAGATTTTATATGTGCACGCAAAATCTCCGATTATTTTCTGTGAAGGTAATATACTTTTTCTGTAGCGTGGAAACTAAATATGACCCACGAGAAAATTTAATGTTCGTGTCACCGATGTAAACCAATCATTCTAAACTTTCGGCTTTTGGAAGTTTATGAATTGTAGCCTCTTAAGGTAAAAAAAAAAAAAAAAAAAAAAAAAAGCAAAATGGCATTCCACGTGGCTGTTAGTTTTTGTACTTATGAAAGGGAAATGGGGGGACCTCTGAACGAATTTCTAAGAGAGCAGCAGAAACACTAGTTTTGTAATTATAGTTGAGAGAGAGAGAGAGAGGGAGAGAGAGAGAGAGAGAGAGATAAGTAAGCTAAAATTGCGAATAGTAACTTGCCATAGAGATTCGTATCCATGGTTCCCATACTATATACGTTGAATAAATACTACGTACAGTATTCCCTTGAAAAATTTCTACCAAACACTTCAAAGTGTGTGTGCCCCCTCTCCCATCACGTTTAGCCCCCTCCCCCTTCCTTAATGGCCCACCCTGTTCTGAGCAGCTAGCGTCGCCACTGCCCTGCGTTTGTTAACTTATTTGCCATTATGGTACGACGTTTTCCGTTCGACACAGATGTAGAACTGTTTATTTTTCTTAGAGATGATTTATTCTTTTTATCCGTGCTATGGCCAACACGCTTGCTTCTAGTCTTTTTTTTTCCCCCTCTCTCTCTCTCTTTTAAAGACAGGATAGCCCCAGACCTCGATCCTAATTTACGACCTCTGGCAAACAGAGAACGAATTTCTAAGAGAGAGCACCGCAAGTGGAAAAGCTCCGTAGTGTATTTTCTCAGATCTCTTTTATTCTCTTGCGATTTGAAAGTTGCTGCCTATTTTTTCAGCGTCTTTGTGCATTGTTATTGTGGCGTAATGCATTAAACAAAACAAAATAACCTAATTCTTAATTCAAGAGACAGTTAAAGTAACTTGTCAATATGAGGACGATAACTGCGTTGCTACTGATAAAGAGAAACAGAAACTCATAAAACAGAGCGGACAAATTACGATCGCTAAATAATAACACGAGTTCCATACTTGTTTTTCCTAAATTCGTAATCAATAATTGCGATACATTGGGTATTACATTAACAAAAACGTACTCATACGTTCGAGATCTGTTAATGTTTCCCATTATTTCTAAATTTATTGGCATGATTAATAAAAAAAAGTAATAATAATAACGGAACAAAATCCAATTGCTACCACTCTGACACCGGGATGTGATTATAGGAGGAACACAATTTTTCGTTCAGTGTAACCGTCAAACTGTATTTTCCTATTTTTGGGCTACACCACGAACAGTTAAACTGCGTTTTTCTTATTTTAGGGTGCAGTGGTGCGTTTTGTTTCTTTTTTTCTTTTCTTTTTTTGATTGGAGGTTTAACGACCACTGTGAGCAACTCAATGGGCTATAAGCAGTTGTCCGTCCCTAATTTAGGGTCACTGGTTCCAGGGAAGGGAGAGAACCAGTGCCGTAAGACAAGTACAACATCCATGCCTCACCGGGATCCGAACCCGGACCCCGTTCAAACGAATGATCAGAGGCCATCGCTTAGACCACTGCGCCACCGGGGCGGCGCGTTTTATTTCATATAAGCTTTTGAGTTTCGTGAGCTCCCACCTGATGCGCAATCTTTAAATAAGCAACTGAAATTTAAAAAAATTATAAAAAACAGGCAAGATGACAACTGCAAGATATACTCGTTCATTTAAATACCAGATCTACCAGATAATAATCGATAACATTTTTCTTAACCCGACGCTGAGCCTTGCTAACGTAATCATCTGTGATTGTCAATTATCTGACGTTAACTAAAACGCAGTATATATCTCCTCTACCACGCAAGAATAGGCACCGAGATATATATCCCCAATTACTTTATTTCTCAAGCTGTCATTCCTTGATCATTTTCTCTTACGGCAGGCGTGGACAACTAGACAATTTATTAATTCCTGAAATAGAACTATTTCATGTCTAAAAATTCTGCCGGATATTGCGTCAGCTGTAGAAATACATACATACATATCACTAAGCTGTTCTCTGAAATTCAGAGGTTAGCTCCAAAAAGAAATACAAACTTCCAGGTATTTTTACTTATTGTTGTCGTATCAAACTTCTCCATTTACAGCGATCTTGACATACAACTCGTGCTTCACTGATATCCATTACACGCCATACACAAGATCTTTTATACTTCATACTCATAATCTTTTTCTCATGCAGACACTCCTGAATCTGATCCACCCATGTCTTCCTTGGCCTTCCTCCCTGCCACTTGGGCTAAAAAGATTTTCTTAGTAAGCATTTCATCACTCATTCTTTCAACATGGCCAAACCACCGAAGCATATTGGTCTCCACCTTGCTAACAACATTTTGCTTCACATCACACAACTGCAATACATCTTCATTTCTCACACAATCATATCGTGTCTTGCCGCAAACCCCACGTAAGTAGCGCATTTCTCCAGCACACAAACGACTCCTATGTTTCTTCTGCAGTACCCAGGTTTCACTGCCATACATCAGAGTAGGAACAATTACAGTTTCATACACAGCCATGCGGGACTCTCTAGAGAACCCATCATTCCTGTGAAAACCTCCCAGAGCAGCTATGACTTTCAAAGAAGAATTCACTCGCCCACTGATTTCACCATCCAACTTGTTCTCTCTGTCAAACATGCTTCCTAAATACACAAACTCACTCACCTGGTCAATCACAGTGCCATTTATACTTACATTACATTCAGTGCTACCCGTTCCTCTCTCAAACACCATAACTTTGGTTTTTCCCTTATTTATACTCAGTTTGAATTTCATGCAAATTTCGTGCATCCAAGTCAACATACTCTGCAACTCACTTTTGCTCTCTGCCAACAGGACAGTGTCATCAGCATACAGCAATCTGCACACATGGATATCACCAAGACATAAACCACTATTATCTATTTTGGCATCACGTATGCATGCATCCATAAATATATTAAACAGCCATGGTGACATTACACAACCTTGTCTAACTCCTGCACCAATGGAAAACCATTTTGATAAAACACCATTCACTCATACACAAGCTCTACTACCAGCATACATGGCTTTTACACTATTAAGTAGATTTCCAGTAACACCATATTCATTCAATACCTTCCACAAAAGTGTCTTATTCACTCGGTCGTAAGCTTTCTCTAAATCTATGAAGGCAGTAAAAACTTTCTTTCCAACAGCCAGATACTTTTCAATCATCGTGCATAATGCAAAAATCTGGTTAGTGCAGCCTTTACCAGGCATAAAACCACTCTGAACATCCAGCACTTTCAATGATGTAAGACCCCGTACTTTTTCAATAACAACCTTAGCAAACATTTTCCCTGGCACACTCAGTAGGCTAATACCACGATAGTTCTTGCATTCAGTCTGATCACCTTTTCCCTTATACAAGGGAACAATGACAGCATCCTTCCATTCCCGAGGGACCATTCCTAACTCCCAGCACAACTGGCAAATTTCAGTTAACCAGTCAATTATAGAGTCACCACCATATTTCAACATCTTTGCAGTTATGCCATCAACTCCCGGAGCCTTGCCATTCTGAAGAGATTTTAGAGCTTTACACACTTCTTCTCTTGAGATCCCTCCTGTGCTTTCATCCCTCATTGTGACATCATCTGCGTCGGTCTCAGAATCATCTTTGCTTTCCTGATCTAATAACTCACAGAAGTATTCACCCTATCTGTCACTTAACTCATTGGGCTCCCATATCATTTCCCCAATCTCATTCTTCACACAACTTACAACTTTGTTTCCCCTATTTTTCCTGAGTCTCGTGTACTTCCAGAAGGACTTCCTATCTTTCCAAAAAGCCAGTTCATGCCTTTCCACTTTCTCCTTCCTATCTTTTGCCTTACTGTGGCAAACCAGCTTAGCAGCTTCACGCTTCTTACAGCGATATTCATCCACAGAGACTCTACCTTGCAACATCCCCAAATAGGCTTCCTTCTTTCTCTTTACTGCCTCTTCAATCTCACTATTCCACCAAGCATCACCTCTATTGTTACCCACTATTGTGGTGCCACAGACCCCTCTTTAGCAGCAGTGACAACACAGTTCTTAAAACATTCCCACTTCTTTTCTACATCCCTCTCACCAGACTTCAGATCCTTCAGTCATTCTCTGAGTAAGTCAGAATACCGCTGATGATCTTCAAGGAGCCTATCAACCTTTATTCTTTCTATCCTGGGTCTCTTCCTATTTCTTTTCCTCCAACCAACATTAAGTTTCACTCGTGACACTACCAAGTAATGATCAGAACCAACATCCACACCTCTCATCACACGGGTGTCAACAACTAAGTGTTTCAAACGCTGATCGTAGACAACAAAATCTATCACACTCTTTTGACCAAGAGTACGATTTTCCCAAGTATATGTGTGGATATACTTGTGGTTGAAAAATGTATTAGATACAAACACAAACCATTCTCAATGCAGAGTTCAATTAATCTTTCACCATTATCATTCACACAAGGATCATTAAACTTACCCAGAACATTGTCAGAAATTGCATTCTGCACACCTACTCTAGCATTGAAATCCCCTGCTATTATAACTTTTTCTTTAGCACCAAACTGGCTCAAAACAGCTTTTAGCTCATTCCAGAAATCTTCCTTCTTATCAGAAGGTTCCGAGTCACAAGGAGCATACACTACAACAATTACAATTCTTTGAAGTTTCACTTTCAAACGAATCCAGAGAATTCTCTCACTTATGCAACTATAGTGAATCAAGTTGTTCTTCATCTTTTCACTTAAAATCACACCTACACCAGCCTGTCCTCTCATATTATCCAATACTCCAGACCACACACTCACCGTGCCATTCACTTCTTCTACCCCAATTTCCTTCTTTTTGGTTTCACTTACACACAGCACATCCAGTCTATACTTATTCATCTCCTCAATCACCTCACTCATCTTGCCATTTATACCTCTAGTATTCCATACACCAATCTTACATTCACTCAGCCGAGATCTCTTTCTCATACGCCGTTTAGAAAGTCTAGGTCGATTCCGTGGTGGACCGTCCTACTCAAGTGTGGTAGGTCCACCATATCCCACACTTGAGTCATTCTTAATATTTCTTTTTGTCTTTTTAATCAGGTAAGTACATCAGTGTGGGGGATTAGCCCACAGCTGAGGGTTCCAGTTGGTCATTCAACCTAAGGATTCTGGAACAAAACCCAGCGAGTTGGGGTCTTTTCGCCAATGTCACACAGAACTAGCTTGTACCTCTCCAAAATTCACAGAGGCCCTACCTGCTGTTGTGTATGCCATTGTTACCACGGAGCGCCCCGAGGAGGCAAACCCATCGCTCACTACGACCGCCCGAGCTGTAGAAATCATTAATCAATATTCCAAAAACTGTTTTCAACGTCAATTGCATAATTTATAAGCGTCAGTACTGTATATCGTCAAGCTATACGGGGAGAAAAAAGTTTATATTAGTTCTTCTCGTCTTTGATTGGTAAGAATACCAATACATTTCCGACGTCTGTCGCATAATTTTTATGCGTTATTTGTGTGTAACCTTTTTCACGGTATAGCTCATATTGGTAAGCTGTATGGAGAAAATGGTTTATATTAGTTTTCCTCGTCGTCGAATGGCATCTGACAATTTGGCGTGAAATGACCTTTTAGTAATATTTTACAGTTATATTATTTGAAATGCCTTTAAACATAACATTAATTCACAATCTTTCCTCCTTCAAGCATCACATCAAATTATCGTGCGATTTCACAGTGGCAAAATATGAGCCGTGCACCATATTTACAAATTCTTTTCTCAGCGCGCACCCGAAAGCCCAAGGTTGTTTTTTTTATTCATTTGTTAGACTAAACTTTTCTTTAAAAACCAAAACCAATTGCGATCTTCTAAGTGCTGTACTACATTGCTTTTTTACGTTTTGAAAAAAGGCTCTCTCGTTGCACGTAACTCAAAAACTAAAGTTGATAGAAATGTGTGCAATGCACCAATCGATTCCTTAAGGGAAATTACGAAGGAGTGGGGATTTTGGTACTCTTTTTATCCAAACAATGGAGATATTTGAATTTTTACGCGATTAAGGCCTGCCATGCACCAGAATTCGAAAATTAATATCTTCTAATCTACGGGAAATAAAAAAATGAAACTTTCAGGATTTTCATACCTTGAGGTGATCTATTCATGAAAAAAAATCGCAAGAATCGGAGATGGTGTGGTGGATAGCATCTGACGATTTGGCGTGGAATGACCCAAATATAAAATTGAAATAAATGAAACAGATTCTATGTTTTAAATTCAAATTTCATCATCTATTTAGCAATATCTCCTACATCAAAGCCAAATTTTTGTTGTTTCAGCACTGCATAACAAAAAACAGTTTTGAAACATTTTCTGTTGAAAACCTATTCTGGATTTTGGAGTGCACAAATAAAATTTTTGAAAATATTCTTACTACTGCAGCGTTACTTGGACATGTTTGATTATAATTAATTCCCCAAATTGTTTATTTTAATCAACTACTTACATGGTTTCTTATTAATTTCTAAGAATCTGTTTCATGCACTGATGAAACAGATTCTTGGAACACTAATTTTGTTTCAACGTTGAAATTGTTTTACATTGTCAATATGATTTGGAAACACTATTTAATACACGATGTAGTAACTTGTGATGCAAACCTTCACCAGGTTTTAAAAAGAGTTTCGTCTCACTTCACCAGGTTTTTCAAAGGGTTTCGTCGCATTTCTCTGCTTGAAACACACATATCAGGATAAAAGCCAAACAGAATTTATAAATGTGATCAAAGCAGAAAATTTCAGAGTTTGATTTTATTAAATTACAATTTGTTGAAGTTACATTTTGCATCTATGAACTCAAAGTAATGACTGCAAATAATGAAATTTGAAGTAAAAAGTTGGGTGCTAGGACCAAATTTCTAGGCACCCGGGCGACCTGGGGCCTGGTAATTTTCCAGCCCTGCCTTACTTTTGTTAGATTTATAATTTACTTACTGTATTTTCAAATTATAACATCATGGCACTAAACTCAATTTTATAAATATGCAACTCTGAAATGTGTCATTTAACTACATGCAGCTTATAATCATTTTCAGTAAAACTATTAATTTCAACTGTTGTTTACAATATTAAAACATATCATTTCGTGAATTGTTTCTGGTAGACACCAAGCCAAGAATTTGAAGTGCTAACTTTTCATTGAATAGCATGGAAACCCAACAGTTGCGCAAAAGGGGCTACAGGTGGCCTGGTGGTTAACGTTCATGACTGCCACGGAGAATACTTCGGGTTTGATCTTAGGCAGGTACGAACGCTCGAATCACTAAATATCCGCCGTGCGTCGGATGGGTACGTTAAGCAGTCGGACCCCGGGTACTGGCCCCCGGTAATAAATAAGGGCGTCTTCCTCCCTCTTTCTACTTCGTTTCCGTGTCAGTTTCCTATCGGGCACTCTAGTTCAAATCTCCTAGCTTCCTATTTCTAAGGGTTGTTTAAGACCTGGGGGTCAGACACTCCCTTCCTAAAATCCTCTACATATGATCTGATCTGAGTTGTGCAAATGAAGCCACAAAACCTACACAATTATATGTGAATACAGTAATTAGGAGAATAGCAAAGGTTTCAAGTGGTTTATAATTAGTTGTTCAAAAATATCTGGGATTAATAAATTGCACTTTATAGCACCTTTTTTTCTTTGTCTTAGATTTTTTATCTTATCTCATGTTAGGGAGGGTAAAATATGGACTTCTCTCCAGCATTCTACATAGTACAATCCATGAGCCCATAACAGGAAAACCCACAAAATTCTACACACTTTTTCATGTGCAAAACTAGAGGGGTACAGCTATTTTTCTAAATGTGTCAACCACTGCATGAAACTGACATTCACTTTCCCGGATTGATAGCAAACACCCCACTGTGAAACAGCCTTTCACATCTTCATCTGTAAGTGGCATGTGAAGTTCTTTTACACATTGGGAGAGAGGCCTACACAATTATAGCAATGAAGCAGTAGTGACAGCAGCCAATTAGTGCAAAACATTTCACAAATCAACCATGCTTTCAGCTCTGATGTTATTAGAATTGAGTTGTGCAGTCAATTTGAAATGTATTAAAAAAGTTTTCCTACCACCTCCTTTCACTGCATCATTTATCTTTGAAGAAAGTCACACAACGTATTCTGCTACCACGTCGGCAGGGGGTAGGATTAGAATGATCAAATAAAAATTTATTTATTGTTAAGATTACCTGCAGCTTTAAACTGAGTGTGGGATTATTCCTAATAACAAACCAAGAAGATAAATGGAACTGTAGCATTAACCTCAGAAAACACAGTATGCACAATTCGCACAAGTTTATTTTCCAAGGTAAGCACATTTGGAACTACAATACTTGTCATTGCATTAAGATAAACTTTCAACATTAAAACACAGCCTTCTTGATTCATCCTGAGGAACTTGAAACCTGTAAGAAAGCTTACGGTGCCAAGTTTGATGAGTGGGAAATCTGATACTATAGTTATTTCTGAGATAAAAAAATAATCTTTTTTAAATAATCACAGCACAAATCATTTTTTTTTTTTTTTAGTCAATCACAGCACCTTGAAGATAAAAACACAAAAATCCGAATTTCATAATTTCAGTTATTTAACATCACAAGTAGCATAAATCAACTTTCATCACATAGTAATCAATTCCATATCACTTTACCTTTAATGCATCTTCCAGTCTTTTTTCTCCGATGCATTCTGGTTCATTCGGGCATGAAGATCCTGATTCTGAGTCTCTAAACTGATAAGCTTCTTTTCAGCAACAGCCAAGTCTTTTTCCTTTCTACTTAATCTATATTCAAAAACAAGAAAGCATAACAGAGTTAACCCACAAAATATAACAACACAACTTCAACAATATTTGAATAAAATGAACTATTTTTTTACAATGCAAAGAAAGAAAAGTGCATTTTTACCACCAGTATAAAAAACTAAATGGGATTCTTTTGCTATTGTTTTAGTCATTCCATGTCAAGTCAACACAGTGATTTTACCCCACCATCTCAGATTTTGATGAAACTTGGCACAGAGGTAGCCTACATATAGATGAAGAAAAATACCCAATTTTATTAAAATACGTCAACCCATTTTGAAAATATGGCGATGTGAAGTTGTCAAAAATCGCCAAAAAACACCCCACTGCCATCATTTCAAATGCAGCAACTCTCCTAATTAAGCTAAAATAATGGGAGAAGTGTTATTTTGCAGCTTTTTCCAAGAGCTTTCCTATGATATACAACACAATTATGGGTTTGAGATGAAAATTGTTTTTTAAATTTAAATTAACATTAAAATCCTTAATTTATCAAAAAGTGCATCTTCAAAAAATTTTTACAAATTATATACACTTCACATTATTGTTAAGTAATTCCCTAAGTATGAAAGTGGGACTGTCACGGGTTCACACCTTTATAAAATTTCAAAATTACGTATTTCACTAAAAAAATTATATTTTTGTAAAATTTATAGATTTAAGCGGAAATATACATAACTTACTCGTAAATAAATCTTCACTCTTTATTCTTAATATATATATATGTACACATTCAAATTTACTGTTAACACATACATTCGAAATGTCACTTGCGAAACCTGATACAAACAGTATGTGTTTTAAGATTTCACTTCTTTTCAAACACTTCATTTGTTTTTACAGTATCATCCCCAGGAATTTGATATATTCTTCCTGTTGGTGTTACTAGGTTTACTATCAGGTTTTGTAGGATATGTATAAGATAGTGATGGGCCAGCTGGGTGAAGGAAAGTAACTTTAACTTCATCTAGACCTTCTCTTCATCTTTTGTTAAAACATAAGCTAGCCACCATTTGTTGTCCTAGATGACAGAAATGTATCCATGAATATCTCTCATAGCCAGTTTTCCCGGAGATTTTGTGACTGTTTCAACAGTAGATTCCGTTGTATCTGAAAAAGTTTTAATCAATATTTTTGATGTACTTGATGCTATTGGTATAAAGGAATGTAACCTCTGTGTCCCTTTGATGGTAACAGATTGACTAAAACACTCTTCAAGAAATGTTTCAGCTTCAATGTACTCTTCCTGTGTTGGAAATTCAAAGTGTACAGATGTAATGTTTTTAACTGCCCAATCAAAAAGTTGTGGAGTAAGAATTTCGTTATCATATGGCCTCTGCAGACTTGCTTTTGTTGCTAATCTCTTAACAGTGCCACCGACACCATCGCAAGGTCCTTTTCTGTGAGCAGAGGCAAAAAAATGCCATTCTGTTTCAATGCCAAAATCTTCTTTGTGGAAACATAAGTTTACGAAATTCTTTTTATTTTTGTATTGGGCTGCACTGCCATCTGAAAAGTAGTATATCTTCTGTATATCAGTTTGAAATTTGGTTTTTAAAAATTGAATTAGCTTTGTTTGAAAACAGTAGACTGCTATGGTGTTATCAGGGTTCCCACTCAAAAGTAATAAACAAATTGCCTGACTTTTCCAGGTTCTCCAGGTGGTTTTTAAAGTTTTCCAGAGTGGCATGTTGCAAAGAATTGTTACATTTCATTCCATTCCATTAATTTTTCTCACCAAAGCACACACTTGTAAATTCTTTAAGTAATTTGTCTTTATAAAATTACCTGCTTTTCATTAATAACAACTAACTGTGCACATTATTTTCTGTACTAAAGTTCCGTGAACTTTTGTGAATACTACCCACACGGAATTATCTGTCAGTTGAATAGTTTCAGTTTTTCTATAACACAATGCAGCTAAGCTTAATGATGGAATGGCTCTGTTCAAAGAAACATGTTTCAAGAGAACCAACAGACAAAGGACTTTGATCCATCATTTGGTTGGTTATCTTGTGAAGTGTTTCTTCAAGCAGGAACCATTGTGACTAATTGTTCCATGTTATAACAATTGCCTGCAGAAACTGAACAAAAGCTTAATAACTGGCAATTTTAAAAGTTCAATTTTGCATCTTTTTTTTAGAGAATAAAGGAAATACTTAATATAACTGAAAGTAAGATCTACCAAATTCTAGGCAGGCAGTAATTGCAAGGAAAAGTTTGAAATCTTGAAAAAATAAGGGTTTTTTTTTAAATAAAGTATCCATTGATTTTTACAAAAAAAAAAAAGGGTAATTTTCCTTGAGTTTTCCCTGATTTTTACAAAAAAGGGTCATTTTTCCTGAATTTTCCCTGATTTTTGGAACCATTTTCCAATTCCCTAAGAATTCCAGGTTTTCCCTGTTTTCCAGGTTGAGTGGGAACCCTAGTTATGCTCTAGACAGTTAGAAATTATGACAGCTCATATGCTCTGTTTTCTTCTCTCCTTTGTAATACACTACAAAGGGGTGCACTGTTACATGATCACTTGACCAATGATAACTCTGGGCCTCATCTTGGATCACGAAAGTGTAATTCTCAGAGAAGTCGCATGCAACAACATATTCACCCGCATTCAAGTTTTCCTTGACTTAATTTATAAAAGAGCTTTGCTGCTTAGCTAGAAAATCATGGAGTATTAATGTGGTCAATTTTTCAGAAAATAATTCAGTAAACTCTGATGAGATCTTCTGCATTGTTTCTAAGTTACATCTGTCTACTGAAACCCACTGTCAAAAAGTGATATTTTCAACCAAATTATTATCAAATGCATTTTGTAGTGTACTTTTTATTGGGTCGGTTCCCTGGGCAAGAAGTACATTTTCCCATAATGCAGTGAATTGATACTGGGTTGCACTGAACTTTTGCCAAACAGTGTTTGTAAGAGGCCAATTCTCCATTGGTTAACACACCGAGCTTAGCATTTTCTATCATAAGTTTGACATTTTGATGTGTAGTGCAAACACATACTGAGTGTGTTCCACTATGTCCTGCTAAAATGCAGTGTTTTGGGCACAGTTCTGCATCTGCAAATTTAGAAAACCCAATCATCATTTCTTGAAATTTATCTTTGAAAATGTTATATGCTTCTTTTAAATTGCACAAAATAAATCTTTTAGATATTACTGAATTTTATCTCCATTCTCCCCCTTCACAGTTACACAGTCTCTCTTCCCTGGCATTATTCTACTTATTTCATCATTTTCATAAAAAGAACGTACTGTTTGCACAACTTTTTGTGATAGATTCTTTCCTGGTTTTTGGTCAGGACTTTCTAATATACCTCTTTCCTTTAAAAGCCATTTTGCCTGGAGTACCATGTAGTTAGGAGCATTGAATTCATGCATTATCTTTCTTATACTCCAAGATTCAGGCAAACAAGTTAGTAGCATTACTTTCTTTTTCCTACTACTTGAAGAAAAGCTAGTTTTCAGATTACCTATGACAGATTGTTCTAGTGACTCACATTCATTTTCTGAGGAATCCTCTGCATTAGCAAATAGTTGTTTTTTAAGTGCTAACCCAATGTTTTTTAATTTTTTTGGTTGAATACTGCTTCATCTCAAGATTTGTACTACGTACAGGGGACTCTCCTAATTCCTGAAGAGAGACGTATTTAGTGTCTCCAGAACAGCTGAAGGTGGAGGATCATAGCTTGTTTCATCATCATCATCTGAACTGCAATCATTATTTTCTTGCATATTTTTCAATGAACCAATCTGCTTCCTACAATTATCACAATTTTTTTATATCTTTGGCATCATATCAGGAAACATATCACACATCCATTCATGCCCATTTCTTAGTCTCTTTATGTTTTTCACAGAATGATTATGTTTTTTAAAGGATTGCAACATTGTAGTGTCCGATATCTTTCTTTCTCCATTGTATATCACACAGATCTTAGTTAAAATTTAGAAATGTTTCTGAAGAGAACACTAAGAAAATATACTGAAATAATGAGTAACAACTTTGAAAATATCTTTTTCGCTAATACCAACACCTTACAAAATATTAACATTTAAAAAAGAAACTTATACCACCACATTAATCACCAACAACATACACATCCAACTGCCACTAAATCAGTACGAAGACTGATTCAGTCTGCCTGTGGTTTAAACTAGTTGGAACAGGTTTAAAGTGGTTTAAACCAGTTGGAATAGGTTTAAAGTGGTTTAAACCAGTTAGTACAGGTTTAAACCTGTTGAGTCATAACAGCTCCAGACTCTGGCAGTTCCAGACATGTGGCTTGACCCTGAACTGGCATAGCTGGGTCTGAGCAGATCCAATACAATTGCAATTTGCTATTTATGATAGTTGGAATAAACAATAAGATTTTTTTATCCCAATTTGTACTTTTTATATATACTCAAAACTTTTAATAATTATGGCTATCAGATTACAATTGTATTCATAAAAAACTTATATTCTTAGTAGTTCTAATAGAATAATCACCCTGTCATAGTCACTAGTTACATTTTAAACATATTACAAATAAATTTACGAAAAAGTGATGTTTTATTTACGAGTAAGTTATGTATATTTCTGCTTAAATCTATAAATTTTACAAAAATGTCATATTTTTAGTGAAATATGTATTTTTGAAATTTCATGAAGGTGTGAACCCATGACAGTCCCACTTTCATACTAGGGAGTTTAACAATAATGTGAAGTGTATATAATTTTTTTTAAACTTTTGAAGATGCACTTTTTGATAAATTAAAAATGTTAATTTAAATTTAAAAAACAATTTTCATCTCAAACATATAATTGTGTTGTACATCATAGGAACGCTCTTGGAAAATGCTGTAAAACGACACCTCTCCCATCATTTTAGCTTAATTAGGAGAGTTGCTACAGCAATTTGAAATTATGGCAGTGGGGTGTTTTTGGCGATTTTTGACAACTTCACATCGCCGTATTTTCAAAAGGGGTTGACGTATTTTAATAAAATTGGGTATTTTTCTTCATCTATATGTAGGCTACCTATGTGCCAAGTTTCATCGAAATCTGGGACGGTGAGTGAGTTAAAATTCATATTAAAATTGTGTGGATTTGACACAGAAAAGAATGAACTTTTAAGGCAAGATATATCTTTTCTTTTCAAGAAAAATATAACCTTATCAATTTTTATGATTTTTCTATATCGCATGTTTTGTAGCTCTGTACATTTTTTTTTCTTCTCAGTCAGCATACAGAAATCTTCTTGAACCCAGTACTAAATAAACTTTCATACTAAACTACATTAAAAACTTCAATGTAGCAAGACTAAAGGACATTCACCTCACAAGATTCACTCGATCAATTTCCAAAAGCAGAAGTTGTCGGAGCAAAGATTTATCCCATAAGAGTTTTTCTTTTTCTCTCCATTACAGTGTTCCCTCTGACTTGTATTGTTATTAAATTTAATTTTATTCCATAAATCCTTGTGTTCTGCTTGAAAATGGAGGCAAAAATTCCCAACAACTGAAGTTAGATGGAATAATAATTTCTCCCAGTCATAAAAAAGTTATTGTAATGTTTCCACTGTTATTCATCATTGTTAAATATTATTTTATTCCATAAATGTTGGTGCTTCAGCATGACAGTAAGTCAAAAGATCTTCCTTTGTACTTAGAGCTTTAAAGAGTATACCAAGAAATGCATGCCCTATGCTTCCATGATGTTCTTAGTCACTGTTTAGTGTGGCTGAAATCAACAGACCTTGACTCTTGTGGAGTGATGTAATATTCAGAGAAAATGCTTGCATACATTGTTAAAATTTGACGGTTCGGTAAAGCCTCAAAACTATAGCTGCAGACTGTAATTGTAGCTATAAGTGGCCAGTAAGTCAACAAAAGTTAGAGGCATAAAAAAAAAAAAACTGGCTGGTAAGTTAACAAAACTTAGTGGCCAAAAAGAAGTCTCCAATTTAAGTCATTTTAGGACAAGGGAGGAAGCACATCAGCGAGAAACATCTATATTAGACATCAGTGGTTACTCATTCCCAAAACATCGATAGTATCAGTGGAAATTTTAGATATATCTATGAAAACCACAATGTTTCAATGCCTTTGCTAATAAGCTGAAGAATTCATACTTTTCCAACTGCAGCAATAAATGGGCACATCGGTAGGTAAAATCTCTGCTCAATATAACAGTGATTACTCACAAATTCAAATTGAGTAAACAATAATATTTGTTAAAATACTCGATGTATCAGTGGAAACCTTAAATTTTTTTTATGTATCTGTTCCTGTAGAAAGAGAAATATATAAAGTAGAGCGTCGAAAATCCGAACTAATTGGGACCACTGGTAGTTCCGATTTTCAATGTGTTCGGATTATCAAACATGTAAAAAACTACACACGCTAACATTTCTACATTATGTTATCCAAATACATGAACCAAAAATATGCAACTGTATGCAAAAAAAATTACATAAGACAAAAGATTTTTTTTTGTTATGCAATACGAAACAAGCTTGCCATTTTTACTAATGCTGTGAAATTTTTAAACAAAGTACAAATTCCAAAATTTTCCAAATCATTACAAGCTGGTTTTGGATTGCAAAGGGGTGTACTTTATGCTAAGTGCAGGGGGAATAACTTTCTTTCCGGCTCACAGTGTACCACCCCTTGTTTCATCACAGTCCTCCGGCTCAGATAAAACAAAGGGTGGTACTGCCATGGTAACGGGTTGTAAAATCTTAGCCCCGCAGGGAAACAAGTGACTGGGGAAGTTTTCGCCTTTGGTCTGTGAGTAGCAGAAGTCACCTCCACCTTCGACAGGTCGCCCTCAAAATCAGGCGATTCCATTATCATCAAGGGCCAAGTTAAAATGAACAGACTATACTTAAATTTTCTGCCAACGCACACACACACACAAAATGTGGAGGAGGGCTTGTTCGGATTTTTGACATTTGGATTTTCAACGCTCTAGTATGTTTTGTGCTCAATTACGTGGTCTGAACTATAGCTCAGCGGGCTTTCCAGGCTAAGCACTCTGGAAAGCCTGTTGAGCTATTTCACACCACATAATTGTTGCAGTAATCACTTTTTGAATTGCATTTGTTAGTTTTGTTGCATAATTAATCACATTACACATTAGTTAAGGCTTTTGTTCATCTTTCAGTTTTTAAAAAATATTTTCAAAAATGCCAAATACTATGGACTGTCCGCAGTTTCTATGAATTTTTAGGTCTAACTAATGAACAATAGTAATGCTGAAAAAAAAAAAAGATGGGAATTTTCGTTCTTTTTTTATTTGATATTAAATAACACAAAAGTATTTAAAAATGAGTTACTTTTTTTTAAATAAGATCGTTTCTTTCATAGTTCGGATTTTTGGTCATCTTGTGAATCATGACTTTTCTGTCAGAAATTGTGGTACAGGATCAATATAACAGGTGCCAATATTTTATTTCTAAATTTCACGGTGTGGGGATAGGTCGTCCAGAATTAGAATACAGAAAAATTGTGAATTTGACTACAATAAATTGTACTTGAATAGAATGGAAATCTAAAATTTTAATTTTTTGAGAGAACCAAAAACCACTAAAAATACAGGGGGGGGGGGTACCAAATTGAAATTGTATTTAACAGTAAGTGATTTAGGTTTAAAAAAATTAGCAGGAAATACATTACATAACTTTTTGTTCCATCATCATCACACGTTACATTTGTGTGTTATTCTTTAAAATTTGAATTTACTGCTCCTGGCACCTAAATTTTGGAGCTTGCTCCTAGACCTGGAACATGTTTCCAGACCTGGCATACACAATCATCGAAACAGAAAACTTGGTGCAAACCCAGGAAGCATGAATCACAATAAGCAATAAAAATAAGATGAAATTAAAATACTAAAAAATAACTGAAAAAATTAAATAAAATGATTTTTATTTTCAGAATAATAGTTATAGATACCCCCCCCCCTCCGGAATACGCGCAGGTGTTCATTGCTCTATAATCCGTATTTATTTTCTTTTATTATATATTCAATGATACGGATAAGCAGAGATCGCGATAACGCATCTACACGCGTATTTCACGCCTTAAAAATGCTGAATACGCTTTAAAATTTAGAAATGCGTATTTTTACGCATTGTTTTTCCATATGCAATTTCTTTTTATAATCGGTGATTACACCGGGATTTTGTCATAAAAGTGACCACTTTTTTTATAAAAATTGTATGCTAACTTTTATGTCACAGTTTATGAAAAAAAGAACCTTCGGAAGAAACTTCAGGGCAGAGCAGCTCAACCGATGGGCATGCGCATTGGTCAGAGGTAACGATTCAGCAGCGTCGGTATTGAGACGCTAGTGTATCGGTGCAGCGTGGTGCAGTTAAGCGTTGGCGTGGAGCAAGTGAAAAGCGACGTGTTTTGAAGTTCGTTTAAATTGCCATTTCAGGGCGGGATGGCGGGTTTCCCGCCAAAACAAAGCTATTAAGCGGGGGTTTCCCGCCTTACGAAATTTTAAGAAAAAATATATATAAATATAAAATCTTGGGTCCGTTTTATGATCGCTTGCAAAATTCATGTGTTAAAAACGTATCCTTTGTAAAAAATACGTGATTTAGAAACGAGCCGTTCAGAGTTCCGAAAATTGCAATCTAATACATCGGGAACATAATCAGTTTATGGGCCCGTGAATCGCTTCATGCGTAGCCGCATGAGCAGTTCATTTTGCATATTCAGATTCGCGGAATTCCACATTTCGGTTATACTCGAGAGCGATGAAAAAAAAAACTGAAGGTAATGTTTTATTTTCTGAGGATTAGGGGAGGGAGCTCGTTTTTCAGAACTACCGAAAACGAAAGCTAAACGGAGTGAAAATTTTTCCCGTGATCATAATTTCTTTTTCTCGCGAAGTTTCCTCTGTCCAGTATTGTTATTAAATATCAATTTATTGCATAAATGTTTGCATTTCAGCTTGAAAGTGTAGACAATAATTTCCGATAAGGGAAGTTTGATGGAGCAAAAATTTTCGAGTAAACTTTACGCACGAGTTTCTTTCGCGGATTCGAAGAGTAACTCTGACTTTGTTGTCATCAAAACTGAAGATAATTTTTGGGGGGTGTTGTGTGCGTGGTGGCGGTGGAAGGGGGGCGTTTTCCGGCTTGGGATGGAATTTCGTCTTTCAAAACTTTCAAAAATGGAAGTTAGACGAACTGCAGCTTAATGTGTAATCGTAATTTTTTTTCTTTCCTCGCAATATTTCCTCTGCTCATTTTTATTGTAAATATAATTTTGTTTGATAACTGATTGTGTTTCAGCTTGAAAACGGAGGGAAATTTTCCGAAGACGGAGCGAAGTTTGTTTTCGTAATCGTAATTTTTTTTCGCGATGTTTCCACTGTCCTGAATTATTTTTAAATGTTATTTTCCCTCTATAAATAGTTGCAAAGGGAGAAACTGGACATTTCTCATATCAGAAGAATGGTTGAATTGACCAAGTCTCAATTATGTGAACTGTAAACATCTCATAGTATTCAAGATTTTTTTTTTTTCAGAGCTGAAGGAAAACATGCTCAAAAATAATAAATTAGTTGATCTTTGTAATACTAAACTTGCAGATAACAATGTCCAATGAAGGTTTATTTTATCTTTTGTGATTGAGATAGACTGTAGACTTTCTTCTTCCACAATAGAACTCTTTTTGAAGTTTGAGTGTGTAGAAACTGAATCTGTGAAGCAACACACACACACACAAGTTTTGGTACAGTCTTTAAAAAGCAAAACATTTTTTTTTTTTTTGCATCCTCGTGGATAAAACAAGACAAGTATGTAAGATTTTGATAAATTACGATTTACTTATTTTATATAAAAGAAATTCAATTCCATGCTAATTCATGTTGACATATTTATATATAGATATAATTATTTGTTTTTATATTAAATATTTAGCTAAAAATTTAATGCGATAATTGTTTGTTCTCTAAAATTACTTCTTTGGAAAGAAAATACTATTTTGGAAAGAAAAATACTCGTTCAAAAAATGTGAAGGAGTACTTTTACTCTTTTGAAAAAATCCTAGCACGATCTCTGCCAGTAAGGCTTGATTGGAAATATTAAGCAAAAATAAAACTGCACTACTAAAAATACAAATATACCTACCTACCGCACTTTGCACAAATAAAGTGGGTAATATCTGTACATAGTATATAACCAGGAGTTTATTCCTCCTGAATAAACTTATAATATTTAATGTAAATTAAGAAAATGTTTTCCATATTTTCACAAACTTACACATCAATGTGAAACTTGAGCATGTTTTGAATTGCACAAATGATCGATGTTTGGTTCTATTAATAACTGTGTCAGTCCCACACGCAGGTCGTTCTCCATATACATATTTTTTTTTAATTTGGGGTTCAACGACCACCATGAGCAACTCAGACTCAGGGGGCTATAAGCAGTCACCCGTCCCTAATGTAGGGCTGCTAGTTCCAGGGAAGGGACAGAGCCCATGCCGTAAGACAAACACAACATCCCTGCCTCATCGGAATTCGAACCTGGACCCATCGCGGATCAATAGTCAGTAGCCATCGCTTAGACCACTGCACCACCGGGGCGGCTCCACTCCACATTAAGCCAATTTCTGTGATTCGTTTTAACTGCATCCATTGCTTTTTGAAAATCCAGCTTCACACAGGTATCTTGTTACAGCTACTGTTGGCCATTGAGTTGCATCGACCTGCGCCTCCCCTGCAGATGCTCCGCACCTTCCAAGGGAAGTGCGCCTCACCGGTTGGGAACCTAGGATCTAGAGGGCTTAGATAAGCTTTGCATGAACTATGGCCATGCTACCTGCTAAGCTCCTAGACACCATGATCAACAGCATGAAACATTGCTGTGAATGGTGCCTACACTCCTTATTGAGGTACTTTGACTATTTCATTTTATTTTTCACCAAGTTCTGTGCATGTTCATTTTTGTCAGAATGAAGTATTTCTTAACGAAATGCTTCAGGATCTTTCTCTAACGTACGATATGATACAGTTTTTTTTACCAAATTTCATAACATTTTCACGTATTTCTTGAGTTAAAAGCGATTTTTCAGTTTTTCCCTTAATTTACGGAAACCGGTGTACATCAGAACCTATATCATACAAAGGCCACACCGCTACAAACTAGGCAGGAAAGTAGGTTTTTAACATTTCCTTTTAACAACAACAACAAAAAACATTTCGGAACTATGAAATCCAATGATTCAAGAATGAAATTTATATTCATGTCTTGAGAACTACTTCCTCTGCTCCTTAATGCTGGTTGTGAGTAGGATGTATGTAAACATGGCAAAGTGATACATGGAAAATTTGGGTTCTACTTGAAAGTGTGCATAAATTCTGAAGTTCACTTAAAAGCTATTCTACTTCTCTGCACTTGGCAAATAGGGCAAGCAGAAGTAACCCCAATCTGACATTTCTTGCCACCCAGCTTAAGAAATTGGTTAAATTTTCATTTCAGAATGAAAGTTTAGAAATCTTAAGAAATTCATAAACTTTCATTTCAATGATAGAGGAGCTAGAGCTAACATCTGTTAGCTGATGTGAAAGGTAAAATCATGTAACTTCTGTATGGCTCACCTGTCGCTACTATTGGGTCATTTTCATATCAAATCAACACAGCACTCAACCCTGACATCTCTGATTTTAACGAAAATTGGCGAGAAGGTGGTCCCTTACATAGTAAAGTAAAAAAAAAAAAAAAAAAATTTGGAATTTTCTTCTTGATTGCTTTGTATTTAAAAAAGGTCGAAATTTTGAATTTCTGTGCATTTTTTGAAAATTCATAACCCTTCAGCTTTTAATATCTTGAGATAAAAATATGTTATCCAGTTGGTTCTGGTGTCAATAGAAGGCTTATTAAACAAGCTTAAACATAATAAAAATTTCACCATAAAATTTCCCTTTCAATTTAAAATTTCTTTAATTTTAAAATTTCAAAAAGTGACATTAATTTTTTCAAAAAATTATATGTTGGACTTCTTGATATCCTTAACGGCTAAACTTCCGCATTCGGCCCGGAGTTAGTTTTCGAAAGCAATGATAGATAGAGCCACGGTACCGCTTGAGCTCTCTCCTCTGCTCTTCTTGCACTTTCACGTGCAATACATTATAGATTTACAATTTTCTGGGCTACCAAAGTTTCATACTTCAAATTAAAGGGCCAAATTTCTATAGCACGTTCACACACAGGAGAATTTTCAACCTACCTGTATGAACAGAATTTTAGTGACATTTTTACAGCATTATCCACATTTAAATAATCCTCACGCCATGCTGGTGAATTTTTAAATAACCTGTATAGGCTTGAGAGAAATTTTTCTATTTCCCAATCACTCACAGTAGTAGCATGTCTCAATGCATTATGCACTATGTGCAATCCACAGGTACCTGGGTTTAAGAGAGATGCATTTGAATTAGCCGATAAATCATCTTGAAAAAAAGAAAAAGGTTTAAATTCACATTCGGCCCATCCACATAGAAAACTGAACTGTATTTGTTTAAGGCAAATCCTTTAAAGACTGCTTAAGTTTGTCTAACAAACTTTCTGCACTTGCATGGCCTAAAAACACAGAAGTCAGATACTGTGATGTTACTCTGTTCTTGTCCCAAAATTTTATATGGATGTCCATTTGTTTTTGTTGAGAGTATTTATTTAAACTCTCATCAAACAAAACAACAAAATCTTTAGTTTCATTAATCTGTTGCAAAACAAAAGTGGTTTAAAATGGGGTGCCAGGCTAAAGCAGCAAATATATGAACATTTTGTTTGCCCACAAGAAAAGTTGAGAGCCGTTTCACTGTCTGGAAACATCAATCGAAACAACTTATCAATTCCAGCACATGATCTGTACGAATAATGGCTTTCTACCACTTTTAAAGCCCATAATATTTCGGCTTTTGTAGGATCTTTTCTGGGTAAACAACCTGCTGATGATGATGAAGATGGCTCTGGGGATGATGGTGTCTGTGATGCTGGTACTTTTTCAAACAGTCTATCTAAGGTGGAATTCCAACTTTTGTTTTCAGAACGGGTCACGTGCTTTTTGCTTTTCATGTGGCTTCACAATTCAGACTCTCCCATGGACGAAATATCGATGTTCTTTAAGCATAACAAACATCTCGCAACATGATTATTGCTGCAATCCTTACCAAACCCACGTGGAATACTTGGGATTACACAACCAAGGATCCCTGAAATTGCACTTATGACTCATATTTATTAAACACCAGAACAAGAAAATTCTAATATCTAACAATTAGATGACAACTAGAGACATCTCAAAGCAAAACACTAAGCCAACAAAAATCAAAGATTTTTTTTTTTTTCAGTCGCTACACGCACCTTGCAAAGAACTTTCCGGAAAAGCAATGTAAGGAATTCCTACTCAGTAATGCCATGAGCATTGTGTGTAATCCTATGCTATTGTCAGATACATAAGAGTAATATAATACTCTGTGGCTAGAAAAAAGTGCAACCAAAATATGGAAAATGAACCAACACAAACAAATAATTTCAACTTTTTGTTCTCATGGAACAACAGCAGCAAGTCAATCACCTGTTGGCATGCACATTTTGTCAATCACATCTACCATTTCATTCGCAATCCCGTGGACCACCTGTTGAACTGCCTCCTTCCCTAACTAATGATAAAAATGCAAAAAACATAATTTTCCAAATTTTCATTTAACATAGCTGAATTTTTGACAGATACCATAACTTGGTCTTATAAGGTTACCCTGCAAATTTCGCTTGAATCCAATGAAGTTTTTAAATTACGCATTTTTTTATTAACCCTCCGAGCGGTTTGAACATGCTGTGGGTGTTCAAGGTCACCCGTTTCTTAAACTGCTCGACCATGGGGGGGGGGGATTCACCTATCAACAGCATCAAATGAACCCGCTTTCAAGCAGATAAAGAAATAACAAAAAGGGGAAATCCCCACCTTGCCGTAAGGATGAAAGAAACAATACGATAGTTTTCCCCGTCACAGAACAAGTGCTCTGGGGTAGCAAACAGTCAACTACTCTCGTGGTAGATGGGGAAGGGGGGGGGGTCCAATCTTGACCTACTTAACTCCCCGTTAGACCGCAGTGCACCCTTTCTCCCAGTGACGCAGCTGCTTTGAAGTTTACTCTTTTTGACTTCCGATGTCAGTGAGGGATTGCAGAAAAAAAGTGAAAAATAACAAAAGGAAAAAGTAATTCAATGTTAGAACATCTATAGCACAAGCCACAACTGTTCTTAATTTACGTTCATACAATTATAGTCATAATAGGTTGCTTACCTTTTGTACACATTTCCTTGCACGTTTTATTCCTTTGGTTATCTTGCTTGCATGGTTCAAGCCTCTGGGTGCGGTAGTCCTTTTTTGGTTCATTCAATGTCTGGTGAATGCATAAGTCCATGAAGTGTACTGCTTTAATTATACTAAGTCCCAACAGCGTCGTCTTCCCCTCCAATGCTTCTTACCAGTGTGGGACCCACACTCGTCTTCCCCTCAATGCTTCTTACCAGTGTGGGACCCACACTGGTAAGAAGCAACAAAAGGAAAAAGCACTCGTCTTCCCCTCCAATTCTTCTTACCAGTGTGGGACCCACACTGGTAAGAAGCATTGGAGGGGAAGACGACGCTGTTGGGACTTAGTGTAATTAAAGCAGTACACTTCATGGACTTGTGCATTCACCAGACATTGAATGAACCAAAAAAGGACCACCACACCCAGAGGCTTGAACCATGCAAGCAAGACAACCAAAGGAATAAAACGTGCAAGGAAATGTGTACAAAAGGTAAACAACTTATTATGACAAAAAGGAAAAAGGTTGGAAATTTCGATCGAAATTGTTCGGCTGTGGGATTTAAAAATTTAAGGACTTTCCAGTCTAATTAAAGAAATTCAAGGACATTCCAGGCCTTGAATTTTTTTTTTTGAAATTCAAGGACTTTTCAGGTTTTCAAGGACGCGTGGGCGTGTATTGTAGGAAAATTTCGAGGCAAAAATCCAGTAATCTGATTCCCCCAGTTAACTACCCACCATTAGGACATTATTTAGACAAAATTTCAGAATTTTTAAAAATGGGGTTTTTGAGATGTTGCAATTCAAAAATGTTGATTTTTTGAAATTTTGTATATTTTAAAAATTAATTTTATGAGTTGCAGGCATCACAGGATAAAAATAAAATTACTGCTAAGACAATACTAGTAGGAGTGCAGGTTGACACACTTACCCACTTGATAAGTCCTTTTCTTAAAATAAAAAAAAATCCTAAATTTGTGGAAAATTAAATTTTTTTGTAATAAATATAGACTTTCTTTTCTTTTTTTTTTTTTGCCATCTAGCAACATTCCCTTGATTGATTTCTGTGAACATAAAAAAAGGCCAATTCAATAGCTTCAAAATAAAATAAAAAATTCAAGTCTCTACCTGTTATAGTACAGGAGCAGTGTACATTTAAAAATCTGGTGTTTCACATTATTTTCGTCACGGGTGTATTTTCCTATTTTCAAAATGCTGTAGCTCGACCAAAAATTTTTTTTATGAAAGATCCTTTTGCAGTACTTTATTACCTTTATTAGGAGTGGCTAACAATTTTTTCAAAAAAATTGGAGGTGGTCAACTGAAACCCCTGCCTGAATTGAGATGGAAAGGGTCAAACTTTAACTTTCAACCTTGAGAAAATTATATACTTTTCTGATGCCAGCTCATCATAATATAAGAATAGGAAAAACTTCAACAATTTATGTCTCCACAAAACAGATTTTGGAATTAAGGTACAGTGGCAGTTCTTCACTACTTCACATGGCAAGAGCGCATGTGATGGACTTGGTGGTACTGTTAAAAGACTTGCTGCTAAAGCAAGTTTACAAAGGCCATATGACGACCAAATTTTGACTCCAAAACAATTATACGATTTTTCTGTTCACAACATTCCAGGCATAGACTTTGAGTACTGCACAGTTGATGAGTACGAAGAAGTTGAAAAAATACTGTTGCCACGGTTCAATGAATCTAAAGCGATATGGGTACTCAAAATTATTTTTGTCCAATTTCTGAAAATCAGCTTCTTGTTAAGCATTATTACTTTAGTGAACATCAGTTTACTGAACGTGTGACAACAATAGACTCTATCACACCAACAGACTTAGCAAAAATTGAATCTGGATTTGTTACTATAGTCTATGAAGATTCTTGGTGGCTTGCATGCATTCTTGCAAAGAATAATGTTACAAGTGAGTTAAAGTAAGGTTCCTACATCCTAAGGGACCAGCTCCTTTTTTTATCCACAACCGAGTGATATATTGAATGTGCCAGGTGAGACCCTTTTGAAAAATAGTAGAGCCCGTTACTGCAACTGGGAGAGTTTATACTCTGAGCAAGGAAAAAATGAAATTGTCTTCACTTAGTTTGGAAAAGTACTTATCTTAAAAGTACTTGAAGTGAGGTTTTTGAAAGTATGACTTTAAATAAATTTTAATTTTGAGTGACATGTGAAAAATTAAATGTGTAGCAAATAGTTAAAATTAAAAAGAAAATATGTGTGCTGAATGTTTGAAACAACTGGTTCATGAATTATGTACAAAAAATTGTTAAATTGGATCCAGGTGTTAGAAGTGTTCTTTTCTCTTGATAACTACAGCCTGAAGCTTCAAATTAAATAGAAGCCAGCCAATAACAATATACATATCTTATGTCAAGCTACTTTACTGAACTGCTCATTACTAACACCTGATCTCCACTGAGGACAACTTGAAGTTGATTATGGTAAGCTAACTTCACACAGATTATAGGTTAATTTCTTTTTGCAAATCTCTTCATTGTTTAGGCTAATTCCGAAATAGACCTTGTATTTGTAGATATACTCTATAGTAAAAAAATGTGATAACAAACAAGACTTCAATTTGCTATTACCTGATATTAAAATTGATAATTATTAAAGGAATTTTCATATTATTTGTGGTACAGAATTATAAAATAAATTATTAGCAACTTTCAAACCTCAACCACTCAGTTTATAGTTACGGTATTGACATGGAAGTCAACAAATTTAGCGAATTTCGTGTACATTAAATACCAAAAATTTTATTTTATAGGAACCCATTGGCGTCCCATTATGAAATCTGGCACACAAATAGTCAATGTCTTTGAAACATACATTTTTTTTTCAAAAAAAATTAAAAGGGGTGTTTTTGAGATTTTCCTTTTTTTTGTTTTTGAGATTTTTAAAAATTACAAAATTTAACTACCAAAGTCATGTTGCATATCAAATTGAAGCTCATTAAAAACAGAAGAGAATAGCACCAATTTGAGCTTTCTAGGTCAAAAAGTTTTTGATCTACAGTCTTTTAAAGATTTCAAAATGTTGTCAAATTTGTGTGATTTTTGCTTTTTTTAAAGTTAATATCTCAAAAACTAAGAGCTCAAAAAATCTGAAATTTTGAATTTTTTGTCCTCTTGATAGGTACAATGAATCCTAAAGGTTCAAAAATGTTTTTTATTGGTTGATTCGACATGGATGGCCCATGGGAAGATCAGACATAATACGTATCACTGGTAAACTGTATCAACATTATTTGTGCCACTTTATGTATATAAATCCTAGCTTTTGTCCCTTTGTTTTAAATATTATTAAAAGAAATCAGACATCTAAATTCAATGGCCTCTCAAAAATAAATTATGTATGTGTAAATTAAGATAGTAGGAGTAATGATATTACAGTACTGAAAATAAAGTATCAAAAAATCAATCATTTTGGAACAAAAGCATATGCAATATTTGCAGTCAATCTAATAATCCTATGCAGTAACTGCTCTGCATATGTTTTTATGAAGTTAATAAGGGAGGTGTCTCCCATTAGAAAGAAGAAAAAACATGCACCCATTTAATTTCATAGAAACGTAAGTAGAGAAGTTACTGAATTATCATTATTTTTTTAATTTCATATGGCCAGTAGATTTTGTCATTTGGCTACTAAAATTTTAATTCCACTAGCCACATTGGCTAGTAGAAATTTCATCAGTTTCGAAAGGGCTGATACCATCGCTCAGCAGACCTGGTGTTTGCGTCAGATGCTCTTGTGCAATTTTTTCAGCATGGTATAGTGCTGATCAGTGTTGATGGTGCATCCATGCTCTAATTCACCGAAAGCACACCTGAGGAATCCCAGAAAACGGATGCCATAATTTGTTTGGCGGACGGTGTGACTTTTAAAACTTCCTCCTTGGTGGTGAAGCAAGGTTTTTCCATTGCATGGAAGCTCTCTTCCTGGCGGGTGAGAAGTGGTGGTGCCGCGTCTCCTCCCGTCACAATACGGTCAAGAAAGCCCTGTCCATCTTCAGCGCTACGCTGCAGGAACATCAAACATGCTATCATTCGTCCTGCTACATGATCAACAGATGATGAACGTGGCATCCATCTAGCACAAACCTTAGACTACTGCAAAACATCCACCACAAGATGTTGAACACCACCATAGCTCAATCCCAGCTCAGACTTGTATAGCACAAAGCTACCCCTCAGTCATCTTGAATCATTTTATCCATACATTTAAACTGCCTTTAATATTTATCTCTGTCGACGAACCTGGACGTCCAGTGTTCATGCGATGTCGTTTCCCCACATCATCCTAGCTGGATTGAAACAAAATGTACCATTTCGTCGTGTGTTGTTGAGACATCACGTTGTCACCACAAACTTCAATGAGCTGCCAATGAATTTCGGCTGCAGGTCTGTTCTTGACCCATAAAAACTTGATCACTGCTCTCACTTCAACCTAAGAACACACTTCCAACGGTGTCGCCATTTTGAAATATCACTGTGCATCATGTCTCGAAGATACATGTCATCTATGCCACCCCTCATACATTATATGTGCAACCTTTTCTTCTGATCGACCTACAAAGCAATGTAAACCTTCCTAAAGGTACTTCTCAGGGCCAATGAAAACAGTAACAAAACATGATCGATATAGAGCTCATATGTAAAAAACATGTTAAAACAAGTTAACAGGCTCCCACTAGAAAATACACAAACAACAAACTGACAGTAACAGCTAGGACCGTTAATATTATGAAACACAATCAACAGAGATTACATGCTATCTTTTGAATCAGCCAATAGATGGCAGCACTAACTCCTGTATCATGGATAGCAGGCCAGGGATGGAAGTATAGCAAAGAATTTGGTAAACCTTCCACGTTCGGCCCAAAAATAGTTTTATGAAGCGACGATAGATGGCGACACGTTATCGGTTCATTGTGAAGCATTTCGTTACGTTGTGAAAGTGGCAAAGGAAGTGAATAATATGGATGAAAGGTGGTGGGACCTTTTTGAAAGTTGATTGTGGCATGTGTGTGAAATATTTATTTTAACGGAAGAATATGAAACTGTGTAGCTAGCAGAATAAAAGCAAGGAAAGTTTTATCTGCCAGGGAAGAACTGTCTGATCGCAAGAATCAGGACTTTTTTTTTTTTTTTCCTTTTTGATTGGAGGTTTAACGACCACCGTGAGCAACTCAATGGGCTATAAGCAGTTGCCTGCCCCTAATTTTGGGTCACTGGTTCCAGGGAAGGGAGAGAGCCAGTGCCGTAAGACAAACACAACATCCATGCCTCACCGGGATTCGAACCCGGACCCCTTTCGGACGAATGATTTTCGATCGAATGGCCATCGCTTAGACCACTGCGCCACCGGGGCGGCGAATCAGGACTTCAAAGCAAAGACTGCAATTCCGTCGGAATAAATATTCCAGAATATGGTGTGCCAAGTACATTTACATTGCAAGGCTATCATAAACTGTGAAACTAGTTGTCTGCAATACGAACACCAGTCGCTGACTGTCTCAGTGGATGTGGACATGTGAGGTTTTTTTAATTGCCTCATCGGAAGACAATCCTTTGGCGAAAAAATACGTGAGAATCGTCACTCTATCAAAAGGAATCTCAGCACAAAAAAAAACACGTACCAAGTGTGCGGGAACAGTACTCATCATTCCCTGAAGCGTACTTCTTCCGACACATGAATTGTCCTAAACGATGAGACGCATTGACACATAGAGTCAAGATATGGCTGAATGCATTTCACATGCGAGAAGAGCGGAGGATAGATGAAGTGTTACCATGGCGCCATCTATTATTGCTTTCGGAACTAGCGGGGGACCGAACGTGGAAATTTAGCCAAAAAATTTTCTAAGGAGAATACTGTAACAATTGCTTATATCACTAAATGGCCATTTTTAGCATTTGCAGATTTCTTACCAAGAAACATGTAACAGGTGTTGCATTTTATTTTATTTTTTGACAGGATAATACTGTTTCTTGGATTCTGATTTTTGTTAGTTTATACATTTTCCTTTCAATTTAAGATATTTCATGATCTTAATTTATAACACAAACACTGTCAGCTGCTACACTAGAAAATCCTAATACTTGGGTCTAAGGAAGGCCAACGATGTTGCCCATCCATTATTTTGCTCACCTTCTGCAAAAAAACATTTGCCACACCTACACAATTTTGAATATCTTGAAATACTTTAATAATGGCATTGTTGTTTAAAAAAAAATGTCCATCTTTCAAATTAACTTTGTATTGTAGGAACTACAAATGATTCTCATAAATCCAAGGAATCAACCGGCGGTCCGTAAAAAATTCTGCCGATGACTGACACCGTTATCCAACCTGCAGGCTGCTGCAAAACGTGCTTTGCCGGTCATAACATAAAAAAACATGCTGCATATAAAAATATTTAAACGACTGATCAAGCAAGACTTTTGCCACAGCAACATACTAAAAAAAAAATGAAAAGTTAAAATGTAAAACTTACTTTGCACTAATATCATCTAACTCATCCTTCCACTTGGTGTTCTCAATTTGTAATTTGGCTTTATCTCTGGCAGTTTCATCCAAAACTTTTCTAGCATCAGACAATTCTTGCTCATACATAGACTTAATACTGGTGACTTCTCTGGTGATAGTCTCTTGAGTTGTTTGAACTTGCAACGAAAGACGGCTATTTTCTGTTTCCAAATACCGAACTCGGTCAATGTAGGCCGCCAAACGGTCATTGAGATTTTGTAGTTCAAGCTTTTCTTGCAGCCGGGTAAGGCGAGTTGGACTCAGCGGTGATGCTAGTGCTTCTGAAAAACTAGTGGTGATATGAGGACTACTAACAGATGACTGATGGCTAACTGAAGTTGTAGCAGTTTTCCTTGTTGTTTTAGCTGACATTTTTACTTATAATAAAAGTACGAAAACACACCAAAATTGACTCAAAAAGTTAAAAACATACAAACCGCACCCTAGGAGGTCCGCTAAAATGGCAATGCTACGCGGTGCGGTTAATTACTGTCAACGTTGTGGTTGATCCGAAATAAATTTGAAAATGGACCACATGACTTGAAGCTAGGGGATTAGGTTATTGATCACGGTTATCACAAAATCACAGGTAGCGCCTGCTACTGAAAACCGTGAGTAACAGTGATCGTCCAATAAACGTTCCTCTGCTCCTCACTCTGTTATTGATCATGCTCTTCATGATTTTTGACAGCTCCATGTCAATGTTGCCGTTCTACTGATTTTGACTCTTGTCTACTAATCTACTGATGGATTTTTGAAATTTACGAGATCTACTAATTTTTCCCGCTTTTGGAGATAGGCTACTGATTTTTTCTACTGAATTCTTAGAAATTCCTAATCTTGGCTTTTAGTGTTTTAGGGTTTTTAAATTTTTTCCCATATAAAGCGTGATTGTAGCCTGGGATACCGTAACTGTGATTTGTGATAACCACAACTGTACCTTTTGTATGTAGTGGTTGTTTGTGGGAGATGCTAAGTTTACAAGGCCAAGATACAAGATACCATGCTGACGTCAGAGATTTTCTCAGTTGCCCCCATGGAGGCAGGAATAAGAGGTGGCGCTGTCGCCAACTCTTCCCCTAGAGCTGCGAATGGCTTAGTGGTTAGCGAGTCAGACTATCAATGCAAGGTCCTCAGGTTCGATCCTGGCTTGATCTTTCAGAGATTGTATGATTTACTAACAATCACTGAATATTCGCCGTGCATCGGACGAGCACGTTAAGTGACGGCCCCCAGGCTGGACCCACTGCTTAAATGGGTATCCTTTCCTATGCCCCCCCCCCCCCGCCGAAATTCTCTCACCCTTCTATGTGCGCCATCTACTGTACTCTAATCTCCCTACAGTTTGTTCTGTCAAAAGTCGCTAGACTTGCTCTCATTCCTTCCGTTTCTGTGTCCTGCCCAAAAGGCGAACTCGCTGTAGGTGGCTGGGACCTAAACTCTACTTACTGTGGACGGAAGTCCTACAAGATAATTACAAATATTTATAACTCTTCAGAAGCCGGGTTGTACGGGTTGTACGCTTCCGCGGTGAAAATAGTACCACCAGCTTTGGCGTGGTTACCCTCAAGATGCCAAAGCAGACGATTTTCCGTAGGAAAGCATTAGCGAGACCCTGTTCGTTTTCTTAAGATTTTACATTGACCTAAATTAAATTATAAGCAAAATGGAAAAGCAGTGAAATAGGTTTAAAAAACTCTTAGGTTTACATGAAAGGAATTTCAGTACAGAAACTTAGATTTTCATGGAGAAAATGAGATCTAAAAAAGCGTCTTCGTAACGACTGCGACGTATATGAACTGATGACTGATGGATGACGTATATGAACTGATCACTGTTTATACTAACCATAATTTTATAACACATCTAAAATATTTCTCTGTCTTAGCGGATTATCGTAAAATATTGTTTATCATAGAAATTGTAACGATCGAGCTTCAGAGAATTTGTATTATGAGTGAATTTTTCAAAAGATCGCACTTTAAGGGAACACTTCTGCCATGTTGTCAGGAGGAAAATTAACGTAAACAACGATGTTCCACACATGTTTTACTTGAAGAACAATTATGATTGTTCTTAAGCAAAGGAGGGGGAGAATATTCTCTTTGAACATTATTATCTAAAAAAAACAAAAATTCATGAAATATCTAGATTTTAATTCCAAGCCTTTATAGAAAAATTGGGGAATCTGCGAGCTTGTTCAAAGAAATTTAGCCGACCCGGTGGCGCAGTGGTCTAAGGCTCTGGCCTCCGATCATTCGTCCGTAAGTGGTCCGGGTTCGAATCCCGGTCAGGCATGGATGTTGTGTTTGTCTTACGGCACTGGCTCTCTCCCTTCCCTGGAACCACGGGCGACTGCTTATAGCCCATTGAGTTGCTCACGGTGGTCGTTAAACCTCCAATCAAAAAAAAAAAAAAAAAAAAAAGAAAGAAATTTAAAAAATCAGACTCAAAATGTAATGTTACTGTGTGTACATTTTTTTTTATAATTGCTTTAAGCACTTGACTGATTTTAGTTTCTTCTAATGAAGGTAGGGAATTCCAACTGGTTTGGTTAGAACTGTGGTGGGCTTCAAAGGTATGAATGCAAATAATTTTAAAACTACAGGCCTTAATAGAAGGGAACTTTTTTCGGGGGGTAACTTTTAATATTTTTAAAGGGTGCAGTTTCAAAATATAGCTAGAAAATATACAATTTATTAGTTTGCGGAAATAGGATTTACAAGTCCTGCTGATAGCAAAGGAAATCTGACTTGATAAAATGTCTTGATAAAAACAGATTTACATAAGCAGCAGAAATAATTCCCACTGTAAGATCTCTTTTAAAAGAAATCCAACTGCATTCAAAATATTATACTAATACACATCACTATTATCAGAGGCGCATTCATAATGTAATAAGTTAATAGCTTTTAAGTAGTAAAGGAAACAGAAGTGTGTCGCCCCGGTGGCGCAGTGGTCTAAGGCGCTGGCCTCTGATCATTCGTCCGTAAGGGGTCCGGGTTCGAATCCCGGTGAGGCATGGATGTTGTGTTTGTCTTACGGCACTGGCTCTCTCCCTTCCCTGGAACCAGTGACCCTAAATTAGGGACGGGCGACTGCTTATAGCCCATTGAGTTGCTCACGGTGGTCGTTAAACCTCCAATCCAAAAAAAAAAAAAAAAAAAAAAAAACAGAAGTGTGTATATAATAAGGATTTTTAATTTGGTTTTTGAAATATACGTACGGCCGCCCCGGTGGCGCAGTGGTCTAAGGCGCTGGCCTCTGATCATTCGTCCGTAAGGGGTCCGGGTTCGAATCCCGGTGAGGCATGGATGTTGTGTTTGTCTTACGGCACTGGCTCTTTCCCTTCCCTGGAACCAGCGACCCTAAATTAGGGACGGGCGACTGCTTATAGCCCATTGAGTTGCTCACGGTGGTCGTTAAACCTCCAAACAAAAAAAAAAAAAGTAGCGAAACTACTGTAGTCGCTACTTTTCCGCGTAGTTTGTAGTGTAACGCGCTACTTTAACAAAAAGGTAGTGTGGCGAGTAGCGCAATGCAAACTTTTGTAGTTTGTAGCGAGTTTCGACACTACTTTTAACGTTACTTCAGTAAACAAACAGCCGCCCCGGTGGCGCAGTGGTCTAAGCGATGGCCTCTGATCATTCGTCCGAAAGGGGTCCGGGTTCGAATCCCGGTCATGCATGGATGTTGTGTTTGTCTTACGGCCCTGGCTTTCTCCCTTCCCTGGAACCAGTGACCCTAAATTAGGGACGGGCGACTGCTTATAGCCCGTTGAGATGCTCACGGTGGTCGTTAAACCTCCAATCAAAAAAAAAAATCAATCAGTAAACAAACAAGGTGCCCTTCTACATATCCCTTGATCGTCACGTGTGTTTGCGACACAACGCCAATACTCCTCGTTTGAACTGCACAGCATCAGCGCTAAGTATCCCCATCTTGCGAACATTTCTTGCATGATAATGGCCGTGGAGCGGTTAAAATGACAGGTTATAACGAACTAGGGTCTCGGAATAAGAACGTTTGGTGTTTCAAAGCACAGAGTTTTCTAGCATAGGTCGGCAACACCAACACTTGTCTCGTTGTCGTTTTCGTCTCGTGTGAATACGAACGTGTTTGCTTTCCTTGCCTCGAAGACTTATTTAACTTATGTTTCCAGGTGATTATAATTTTTTTCCCTGAAATATGGCACCTACTGTCCAGCTTGATGAAGAAAGAATTGAACTGCCTTGGTCGGCGTATAATAATTATTTCACAGTGCTTTGGAAGCACGTAAAGTTAGCAGTCACGTGCAAACTTTGCCCGTTAAATAAGAAGCTGTCGGTTTCAAAGTCATCTGTCTCTAATTTTAAATTGCACATAGAGGTAAATCAAATTTTTCAGTACTAATAGCAATGAAAAAAATAATTAGTTATGTGTATTTTTCGCTGCCTTTATATCCAATACTTTAAAAATCCCGGACTTTTTTCAATCCAGGACACAGCCCCGGACATCATTACTAATCCAGGACCGTCCAAGACAATCCCGGACGACTGGTAACCCTAATTATATGTCATAACCAAGTTTTTATATGCTATGCTATATTCTACACTGCTGGCCACCCAAAATGCTACACCAAGAAGTAAACGAGATAGCAAACCCAGATTTACTGGACACATAACAACAGATACAAAGATGAAACGATTGAGCTTACAGGCTCGTGCGACTTGCGGAACACGCAGACAACAATAGTTCGTGTGGCCCCCATGGCTGGCAATAACGGCCGCTACACGCCGCGGCATCGAACGAAAGAGGCTTTGGATGTGGGCTTGGGGTATGTCGGTCCAGGCTGCTTCCACACGTTTCCGCAGTTCATCAGGAGCAGTAGCGGTTGGCGCTTGCCAGGCTACTCGGTTGCCAATCAGCGACCAGATGTGTTCGATGGGCGACATATCAGGAGAACAGGCGGGCTACGGCAGCAGTGACACCTGGTGGGCCGTGAAGAATTGTTGAACGATGCGGGCGCGCATTGTCCTGTAAAAACGTGGCCACTGGCAGATAAGGGAGGACTACAGGCTCCAAAACGTCGGAGATGTAGTGGTGGCTGTTGAGTGTACCGGCAATGCGTCCAGATGGGTGCGGGTGTCATATCCAATTGCGCCCCAAACCATAACGCCAGGCGACGGGCCGGTGGTGTAACGTCAATGGTAATCGGAGCAATGGGCGCCGTGCGACAAGTCCTCGCTCCTGCAGACGACGTCGAACGGTACTTGCTGCACAGGTTGTTGCGCAACTCACCCTATTTCGTGCACTAACGTTCGTGATGTGGCGGTGCGAGCCGTCAATGCCCGCCGCACAACATGCCGGTCCTCTCGCTCGGCGGTGTGATGCGGCAATCGCACACGTCTGTCCGTCCGTCCCTCCTGCACCCACCGAATCCATACTCGCCTCACTGTGGCTGGATGTCGTCCCACACGGGCGCCGATGTCTCGGTACGATAAACCGCTATCGCGATAAGCCACTATTCGTCCTCTGTCGAACTCCGAAACGTGCTAGAATGATTGCCGTATTCTGTGACGAGGCATCAGGAAGCTTCCCATGCACAGGTCCGGCAGCACAACACACTTCCACTGCTTACACCCCGCCTTGTGCACCCTTCTTATAGTGCTTCTCGGTAGCGTGCCATGCGCACATGATTTGCATATGCCCTGCAATGTCAATCGTTTGCATAGTCTCTCGCGGGCGACGCTTGCTGCAAATTTCGGGGCAGTCGGATGCTTCCTTCTTGGTGTTGCATTTTGGGTGGCCATCAGTGTATATGCTACATTGTACAGTCTTGTGCAGTTCATTTTATATGATATGCTATATGCTACATTGTAAAGTCTGGTGTATATGGGATATACAAAATTTTGTAGTAATATAACATCTTTAACTTTGAGTGTGTATTGAATAATCTCGCAAAATTCGGGTCCTAAAAGTAGTGAAGTAGTGACTACATTTTCAAAGTGGTTTGTAGTCACTACTTTGTTAAAAATGTAGTTGTAGTTGTAGTTAACTGCATTTATCATAAAGTAGTTGTAGTTGTAGTTCGCTACAAATAAAAAGTAGTTTTTCCAACCACTGCATACCATTAATGAGCAAGGTTATATTTATCAATAAAGAATTCATTCAGGATAAATCCTGCAGTTTGTTGCTAGCACAACATATGTTCAAGAATAGAAAAATCTGATCACATAAGGTGTGGTTAATAATGACAGAGCTCTAACAGCAGCCCATATGCTATTTTAGCTCTAACAGCAGCCCATATGCTATTTTAGCTCTAACAGCAACCCATATGCTAATGCACATTTAACCTGCATTTTCTGGCCACAAAAATTAATGGATAACTAATCAGAAGTGCATGGGAAATATTGAAGTGCAAATTTTCTGCCATCAGACGCGAAATCATCTTTAGTTTACTTTTACCTATGTTACATCTCCAGTACCAAAATCTGATTTCCAAAAATTATGCTGACCTTTTAACCTAGAACTTCTTACGACCGTCTATTTCATCTGATTAGTTAAGTAATAAAGTTTTCACTCAAGTAATTAATTTGTTTATCATAACTATACATTTTCATATATTGCATTTAATATCTTTATATATTTATGCTGGTATATTTTTACTTCAGCTGAATTCAAGATTTCCCCCTTTCTGTCATCAGAAAGCCTAGCTGTGAAGTACATTTCACACTCATTATGTACATTGTAAGCTGTAGAAAATATATCAGTACTATCATTTCCTAATGGGGATTCAATATACCTCTAGTTACATAAGACAAAAGAGAATGAGCTAGTATAGAACATGAAGAAATATTATTATGAATTGATGCCCACATACACATTAAACTTCTTGAAGTCCTTTTTATATATGCAAGAAAAGAAAAGCTTACCCAACAGTATTTGTAGCTGGAACTTAGTTTACTGCTGCAATTCAAACCATTAAAGGCAAATGTTTGTATGGAAATTTATATGTATATCCAATACAAAACGCTTATTTTTTTTTTTTTTTTTTTATTGGAGGTTTAACGACCACCGTGAGCAACTCAATGGGCTATAAGCAGTCGCCCGTCCCTAATTTAGGGTCACTGGTTCCAGGGAAGGGAGAGAGCCAGTGCCGTAAGACAAACACAACATCCATGCCTGACCGGGATTCGAACCCGGACCCCTTACGGACGAATGATCAGAGGCCAACGCCTTAGACCACTGCGCCACCGGGGCGGCACAAAACGCTTATCTCAAATAGTTAAATCTCATCTTCAGTAACCTTCACTAGCAGCAGCAAAATGCTTTCTTTAACATACAATGGGTGCCACACCAGGTATAAGTGTCTTTTTTTCTTAAATGGCTTAGTCCTTCAGTCCTAATGGGAAAACAAAAAACTGAAGGGTGGGGGATACATAGATACACAACAAGAATACCAAAGAATATAAAAATATATATATACAATACAGGAAATCTGTAACAACTATCAAAATATTGGGTACAAGAGATTTACATTGATGTGCGAAACAGTACAGGCTAATTACACTGAGCTAATCAGAACATAAACTGTGAGCAAATAAACCACAATAAATATTTGAATGTTTCAGCTGCCACAAATACCTCGGCTTTGAAGAAATTACAATATGCTGATAAAACAGAGACAGACAGGGCCCGATTTACTACATGCGAGGCCCAGGGCACAAAACATTTCCGGGGCCCCCTTGTTATTCTCTATCGACCAAATAATAGTCACTGTGTGCAGAGTAGCAAAATGTAGGCGTACGTGCGTACGCTGATAGTTTCCAATACATTAGCAGGTTTGCAGATAGTTTTTACATGTAGATTTAAAAAATTAAAATGTTAGGCCTATATACAGCAATTAAAACACTTACTCAACGCTTTACGCAGATTAATATACTTAATTCTATTTCAACTGAAGAACTTAATTTTTTTTTCACATCTTCTGAGTTCTTTTGTTTTTACAGACATTTCTGGCCTCTAGATTTTATCAAGACCTTGTTCTCAATGTATACGAACTGTATTAAAGGTTTTGTTTACACAGAATTTAAATTTTATTGCCAGGTTCCACTTTCAGTTGCCAATTAAATAAAAATAATCTCCTTATGCATTTTGTAAAGTCCAGTATTTTTGAATTAACTTGTTGAAAATCATATTTATAATTTTTGAAGGTTCATTGATATAACTGTTTTTCTGGATATAAAAACTTTCTTTAACTAATCTCTTGTGTTTATGAGGTTCGTAGTCCAATATTTTGCCATAAAAGTCCATTTTACACACATTGCTGCACATTCAATGGAATGTACTTATTTTGTCCTCATTGGAATCTGTAATGTTCTAATATTTATTTGTTTTATTAATTTTCCCTTAAATTATCTTATTCTATTTGTTATCATGGTTTGCGGGTTTGCAGCGAGTTTTTTGTTTCAATAGCTGTGTACGCAGATACATTTTATTTTTATACAACTCTGGCTGTGCGGGGACAACTGGTTGATCAGTTGTTTGTGCTGCTAATGACCCCATAGATTCTAACTATAACAATATATCTATGACGAAATGGATGGACATCTTAATTTTAGTGAATATTGTGGTCTTGCAATGTACTGATTCTTGCGTCTAGAACATGAGAACAATGCATCCTACAAAAATGTGAATTAAAACAAGAAAAAAATAATCCATGGTGACCTCCACTGGACCTTCTCATGAATAGAGATATGAAACTGCATA
This sequence comes from Macrothele yani, assembly GCA_039090855.1. Taxonomy (NCBI): domain Eukaryota; kingdom Metazoa; phylum Arthropoda; class Arachnida; order Araneae; family Macrothelidae; genus Macrothele; species Macrothele yani. The sequence goes on from CM077007.1 coordinate 110,998,200, forward strand.
AACAATTGAAAAAGTGCTATGGGAACTCCTACTTCCAGCTTCCCGGTTTCTACCAAGATCAAATCAGCACATCATGATCAATATATCAGAAAACTGCAAAACATAAAATTTTGTGTTGATGGGGAAAAGTCTGAGTTAAACATTATAATCTGAAAAGCTGAGGGAAACATCTAGTACCGGTTCAATTTTTTGGTAAATGTGTACTTCAGCGTCCTAAATTATTTCGTCAGAAAATTTGCAAAATTAAAAAAAAACAAAAAAAAAAGTCATATTACAGATGTTTACCGAAAAACTTACCTCCAAGTACGATGAGTAAACACACGCCGCGACGACGACCTGAAGCTTTGCTCCGTTGAAAGGAAGGTTTGCTGTGGCGGGGAATTCATGGACAGAAGAGTACAACACGAATCAGGTACGCTCTTGTCAGGAAAGAGTAACAGAATATACTTCTATGCTAAAGAATGTAGTTTGAAATTTCTGCCTCACTTTTTAAAGAAACATGCAGAGATTGTCTTCGTTCTTTGGCATGTAATTCCGTGATACGAAATAGTAAGTATGCACATTCCTTTCTTGTTTCTAGAAAAGCGTTGGAGTAGGTGTCGCATTCTCTCCAACGGAAGTTAGATGGCAAGCCTCAATGTGAAAGTTTGATTACTAAATAAAAAAAAGCTTCCATGGAGAAATGAGTTCATACATTCAGCATCAAAGAATCCCATGGGAAAAAAACAACAAACTCTCCGACTACGATGTCAATAAATGACACCGAAATTAACTATTTTCTGTAGCGTAGCACTACACTCTTTCCTGACAACAGCGTACCCGGTTCCTGTTGTACTATTCCACCCGTGAATATCCTGGCTGCAGCGATCCTTTCTTTCAACGGAGCACAGCTTTCATGTCAACGCCGCAGCGTTGTTTACGGCCTCCCGCAGCGTCTTCTGACTCGTCATACTTGGAGTTCAAGTTTTTCGGTAAACATCTTTAATATTCATTCTGACGATGAAATTTGTTTACCATTTCCCCTTAAATTGCATATTTTAGAATCTGTACGTCACACTTTTTCGAAATTTTACATCTTTTCCGACCAAATAATTTAGGACGCTAAACTACACATTTACCTAATTTTTACCAAAATCTAATGAGCACATAATGACATGAATGTATAAGTTGTCCAGTGTCAAACAAAAATGACAATACGATGACAAAGTTCTGTGTTTGGGCACCAGATCTTTTTTATTTGTAATAACTCATTTACTATTCTTTATTTTTAGAATGAATAAAAAGAATTGAAAATTTACCTCCTATATCTGGACGAAACAGTTGGGTTGAACATTTTTCTTCTACATTTCCTAGATGCAAAGTCATGTATTAGAGAATCATAATTCAAAGACTATGTCACATCACTCTCCAAAGACAGCAGAGCTAATGATGCCAGTTTTGTTTGTCGCATGGTTGATCGTAAGGGATTTTTCAGTCTTTTCAGCAAAGAAAATGATCTCTCACTTGTACAATTTGAAATCGGTAATGTCATGAACATTCCAAGTGCAGTCTCAGTGTTCGGAAATGTGGCTTCTAAATTGCTTACCTTCAAAGTTTGCAGCATCTGGGGAACGGTTGCATGCTGCCCCATCATTGAGGAGAATTGCAAAAACTCATCAGCAAACTGGTCGTCAAGGTCATTGTTATAGTATTCCTGCAATGCTTTTGCCCCTTGAAAAATTTCAGATCTTGATTTTTTTGTAAAAAATTCAAATTTTCTCATTATATTTTCATAAGCACTTTTTCTGCTTGAAAGCTGAGTGATTAAAGCATCACAAAGCACATAATGAACCTGAGTTCTAAATAAATCCTTTGCACTGAGTTCTATATGCTAACTGTAACATTCATCTAGGAGTTTATTCTTGGGCACTTTCTTTCTTCGGAATTCATGACCATGGTATTGCACATTTTCAGACACTAATGTTTTAGCTTCCTCTTTCATAGACTTCAAAATTTTCCCTCACGAACTGAATGAATTCAATTAACGACTCAAAAATTTTAAGTACTTCAGAAATATTTCCTTTTGGATTCTGGCAAGTTTGATTTGCGCAGTTTAATCTCTGAAGTATTGTGTCCCATACTACTGTGCTGATCGATATTTCCATTGTTCGCATTTTCTTCAGCAGTGATTTTGCTTCATCTCTTGTCTGTCGAGAATCATCTACATTTTCTGACAGAAATACTAAAACTTTCTCTATTTCACAATAATTTTTCCTCACTGATCGTGTAGCTGCAGCATCTGTACACCATCTGGTAACTGACCGACTCTTCAGTGTGAGTGATGAATTTCCATGTGCTTTCTGGACTTTCTCCTGAAGTATCTTCCAACGGTGAGTTGATGCAGAAAAAAAAGTATAGAGTTTTTGCAAAAATGTGAAAAAAGAAAGAACTTTACCACAACTATTTATGCTATTCACACCAACTAAATTTAAAGTGTGAGCAGAACATGGCACATATTCCCCTAGTGGATTGATTTCCATAATGCGTGTTTGAACACCAGAATACTTCCCAGACATGTTGCTGGCATTGTCGTAGCTTTGGCCTCTGACATTCATAATATCCAGGCCAGCGACCTGTAGAAAAGATATAATGGTATTTGTAATGTTTTCTGCAGTATATCCATGGAATGGAATAAATGTCAAAACCCGTTCTTTTGCTTCACAATCTTTGTTGACATACCTTATGATAAAAGCCAGTTGATCTATGTGTGTAATATCTGGAGTAGAGTCAACTATGACAGAAAAATATTTTGACATTTTACTTTCATCAGTGACGGCATTAAAAACACGTACAGCCATTAATTTAACAAATTCATTAACACATGTTGAAGATAAGTAACTGGTGTTACCACTTCCTGGATTCCCACATTTTTCCAAGTGTTGAGCTAAGAATGGATCAAATTCTTTAATTCTAAGCAGCCCAGGAAATTTCCATTCTGAACTGATCCAATTGTTTCATGATCACGATACATTGCCAACCCACTAACTCAGAGATACTTAACTGTTGCAACAACTCTATGCAAAACATCTTGCCGCCCCGGTGGCGCAGTGGTCTAAGGCAATGGCCTCTGATCATTCCTCCAAAAGGGGTCAGGGTTCGGATCCCGGTTGGTTGGTTGGTTGGTTGGTTGTCGGATTTTATTGGCGCAAGGGCCAGGTTTGGCCAAAGAGCGCCAGACCAAGAACTATCAGCCACAGATTTTTAAAAAACGTGGAAAATGATTAAGAGCAGACAAGCTTGGTAAAAGTTGAAAAAGAGTATGATGAAAGCTGTGAAGACAAGGTAGTTAATTAGGTTTATATAAAAATTTATTAATTGACTATTATAATTATAATTTTTTTTTTTTTTTTAAACAGAACTACACAAAGGATGAGTCACTCTCCTCCCCCCACACTCCCCTGCAATGCTGGCAGAGGGCGGGGACGAACTGTCACTCTCTTCTCCCCCATGTTCCTCTGCAATGTTGTTTGAGGCTGGGGACGAACTGTCACTCTCCTCCCCTATGTTCCTCTATAATGTTGGTTGAGGGTGGGGACCTCGCTGAGGCCGAGACAGTTGGATGGACACTGCACACCTTTGCGGATTGAGGGCCGGGTCGTCCGCACGTGCAGGCTTTCTGCTTTAAACTGGAAGAGAGGGTCGGCTGCAAAGAGAAGGCCCAGAATCAGGTAGTCGAAAAATCGCGAGCTCGGGGAAAAACACCTGTGTCGCTTGGTCAGCTGTAGATCGCTTGGCAAGCGCTGCGAGAGCTACAGGGCGCGGAACAAAGGGCTGCACGGGTTGTGGCAGAGACTTAACAACTGCGGCAAAACTACGCTGTCGGGTGTTGGGAATACCCAACTTGGCTTTGGCAGCAGGGTACGAGAGGCCTTCCAGGGTCTTGAGGCGGTGGATCGCCATCTCGTCCTTCCATTTCATACAGTTGCGGGAGTAAGCTGCATGGGCCTCACCGCAGTTAACACAGCAGGCCGCAGAAGTGCAACCTTCCCCGTCATGTTCACCGGAGCCACAATTAGCGCAACGAGCGGAACTCTTACAGAATCGTTGTGAATGCCCGTACCTCTGGCACCTGAAACAGCGCAGAGGACTGGGAATGTACGGGCGAACTGCACAGACCAAGTAGCCTGCTTTGATTTCTGTCGGAACTTTCGGGGAGTCAAAAGTCAAGATGACATTTTTTGACTTAATCATGGAACCATCACGCCGGAACATCATACGACGTGCAGCAATAACACCTTGATCAGCAAGTTCAGTCACGAATTCGTCTTCACTGCATGGCAAGAGATCAAACTCCGAAATAACACCCCGAGAGGTGTTAAGAAACGGGTGAGGTGTCACTTTCACAGGAATGCCTTGAAGACTAGTGAGGTTCAGAAAAGTGTTACTCTGAGAAACACTGCAAGTTTGGACAAGCAGGTCCCCAGAGCGAAGCTTCCTCACAGACTTCAAGGGGCCAACCGCAGCGTCCAAAGCTTTAGAAATGAAAAAGGAGATCTGGTGGACAGTCTCTCATTCGGATCGATGGATTCTACAAGCAAGTGAGTAGCATGCGTAGTCACAGCAATTGAGGGGAGACGACGCTTCGGAGCGACTGGTACAGCTGCCGAAGAAGAGGTTCCACATTCTTGGTCCAGGTCAAGGTCTAAAGACCGTTTAAGGGTATGAGACTTGGTAGGTTGAGAAGACGAAGGAGTGTCGTTGGCAACTATCATTTTGTCAGGTGACTTAAATTTGGAGTTTTTGTTCTTTTTACCCATGGAAAAAAAGGAGGAAGATTCGTCTGCAGACTACTCCACCCACCACCGAGCCCTACAAGGGAGAACTGGAGGTCTGCAAGCCAAGAAAATGACGCTGGACACAGTTCTGGAGCTTATACGTTGCAGATATAGTCCGTTGGCTGTGATCACACGCACTCGGCGGACACTTCGGCCTCCGGGTACCGTCATGCCAACGCCTTTGGCATGATTCCACAGCCCCCGGGCTCACCCTGCCGTGCTATACGACAAAAAGCCGCTAAAGCCGTGTACACAACTTGGTACAAGACTTCTTGACTAGAGGTGGGTTAGTCTCTAGCCTCCCGTTTACAGCGAAGCCGGGGTCGAAGAGGAGTGTTGGTACACAGGAGGCACTTATCCGGTCTCCTGCGACCTCAGCCGCCAGACATCCCATTTCCGCCTCACGGGTCTCCGCACGCGGCAAACATGCAGGTAGGTCTAGCACCCAAACCAGCGAAAAGGAAAAAAAGAAATCCAAAGAAGACAAATCCTGTCAGGGAACCTAAACGGAATCTCAGCAACCTACGAACTGAGCGGTTAATATAAATCAGTTAGTGGTGGAGGGTAACAAAACCACAAGACCGGGGTGTTAGTGCATAACGTGGTAGCGATTAGGTAAAGTATACAACACGGGCAACTAGCCAGTGGAGAAAATAAATAAAAACGAAAAAGCGAGACACAAGACCAGCTCGGGAACGTGGGGCCGCCACTCCCCAACAGCTGGATGAACAGCTGTCCCTGCAAACACCAAAATAAAAAACAAGCGGTGGCGTGACATCAGATGGTGACCAGTCACAAGGTCAGCTCGGGCCGTGGGGCGTTGCTCCCCAAATAACTGGAAAACCAGTTATCCCCGTGCGGGGTCGGATCCCGGTGAGGCATGGATGTTGTGTTTGTCTTACGGCACTGGCTCTCTCCCTTCCCTGGAACCAGTGACCCTGAATTAGGGATGGGCGACTGCTTATAGCCCATTGAGTTGCTCACGGTGGTCGTTAAACCTAAAAAAAAAAAAAAAACTCCAATCAAAAAAAAAACATCTTGCCAGTACTTGGATTCCTTCCGATACTGCATAACTATCTGACAGTCAATGCGTGCAGAAGCATTCATGCGTGATAAATAGTCACATACTGCTTGCCTGTGTATGTGTAAATTTGCATGCTTCCAGTCAGAAAAAACCTGTGGATCCTAATGCTGTAGTGCTCCTAGCATACAATTTGCATATCCGGCAGAATAGTAAACAAGTTAATGGGGATAAAAGAAGAAAGTCGCGTTTTACCTTCTCATTATTTTTTTTTTATTCTGAAAAAATTACCTTCTGTTAGGAAACTATTTTTTACCACAGATATCCTTCCCTGTGAATGCCAGCAACTTCAAATTTTGGACTGGTGGATTGCTCAAAAAGCATTTGCGCATTTCTTCTGTAATTTCCCCCATAAGGCAAGATCCACTGCATTCATTGTGGAACTTGTGCTCTCTTCATTAGATGAATTCAAAAGATTTCCCAAATTAGGAGCACCTGTGATGTTAGATGATTCTGAAGTCAGATTACTGGCTTCCAAAGGCAAATTACACTCAAGATACTCACCAGTAGTAAAATTAGAGTAATGTGTAGGAATTTTGGGACCAAGTGAAATATCCAATTTTTTAATGGCAAAACGTTCAATGCTACCATGCTGCAGGTCATTATCCTTCAGTTTCAATTGTTTGGCTTTCCGTTTAAGCACTGCTGGATAAATATGTTTGTTTTGATATAATTTAACTGTTAAATAATTCAACTTAAATATATTGTTACAACTAACAAAATTTGATTATATATAAAATTAACATATATCCAACATTCCATCAGACTACAAGAAACGCAACACAAAATACAACCACGCCATCGCGTTTGCGGTTACAATTACGAGTTACGACAACGACAATCCGTGTGCAGGAAGTTGAAGGATCAGTTAAGTTTAGGTGCGTTCGGAGAAGCAAGAAAAGGTCACGTGAATCAATGAAAGCAGTCCTCCTTCTCAATGGCCACCTGAAGGTTATTAAACCACTGAAACTCATTAATGGCCACGTGTTTACGTAAAACTCGAAACTCAAACTCACTGCATGTAAGTACCACATTTATAAACACATGACTCATGAGCATGCAAAAGTAAAACAATAAATTTTACATATACACACACAAAATTCCCATTAACTAAGTACACATTTAATTCAAATTTGGGCCCCCCCAAAATCGGGGGCCCTGGGCACGTGCCCCGTGTGCCCTCCCGTAAATCAGGGCCTGGAGACAGATCATAAGCTCGATAGACAAAACACACATGCCACAACCACTGTGCAAGGAATGACCTTTTAGCTACATCTCACTGATTTTACCAAAAAAAGTAAGATATGATGTAAAGGAAGAAAAGGTAACAAGAAGGACTTTAAATATCAACAGAGAACCAAAAGGGAAAAGTTTAATTAGAGCATTAATGCTATAATTAATATTAGACAGAAAAAGCAGGTTTTTCATTAAAGAGTTAAAATGCATGAAAACAATGTTTAATCTCAGAACATATACATGCATTACAGAATAGCAACTAAATCAGGTAAAGAAAACATTTGGTACCAGAAGTGAATGAAATATATGACTGATAGCAAATTTATGGAATATCAAAGTAACTGATGATCTAAAATGTTTACTGCTCTGTAAAATGAATAAGAGAACATGAAGTTTTAGAATACCAAAAATTTGCAGTGACTAGTAATGGGGTGAGCGAAGAGAATCAAATCTATTTTTGGAATGAACAGGAAATACAGGCAATTTAGAGATGTATGATTCCTGTGTTAATAATTATAATGTATTTCCATGTATTATGAGAATATTTCTTCAAAAATCAAAATATGCATACATATGTTTACTGGGTCATAGCTTGAGAGGAGCCAGAAGTGCAAATCTTCACTGTAAGGTACTCTTGTTCAGTCGCTTTCAAATGTTTCCTTGTTCATTTGTCTCTTACTTCTATCTTTTTTTTTTTTTTTTAATCTTTTAAATATCTGTGCACCCTTTGTGTTTCAACTTTCACTTTTCTCCTCTACTGTGTTTAGTATCACCATCATTTTATGTTTCACATACAAAGTGGTTTTGTTGTGAATCAGGAGATATTAACAGTTATGTTTTGCATTGTCATATAATTCCAAGAAATGGTGAGTGCAGTGTCTCAATGCAAAAGTTTCTGTTTTAATGGTATCTGCTAATCCAGAGAATCTGTATTTGTACTGTGAAGTTCAGTTTTAAATAAAGGAGCTCCAGTTCTATTAACTGATCTTGTAGCACACTATTAAAAACACTTTGTCTATTAGTTTAAAATGAGTATTTACTAACAATGGTCAAATCTGCAATTTGGTATACTGGTTAAGCCCTAAAACAGGAAAAAAGAAATGGATGAACTTTTGGTAAATGTAGCTAATTCCTAACCCCTATCGTAGTTGTTTATAGTGCAAAGTTTTTGGATATGAACACTCTCATAATTATAAATGGGTCATTAATAATTCAAAGACGATTATCTTAATAATGTAGTTATATTGAACATCCTTTTAAACGTGGTTCAGTTATGAATACTCCTCTGATTACATAAACTGCACTATTCCAGAAAAATTTGCTACAACTTTCGTAAACAGATCTGTAGAACCTACGTAAACCTAGCGACTTCTTTAATTTTGCTAAAAATTTAGAACATTACATAATGGACCTTATTCATGTGACATCAGAACTGGATTTATGCGGACCAACATGGCTGCTGATTCAATGTTTTCGCTATTTGATTATTCCATACTGTTCTCTAATTTTTACAATGCTAACGTCATGGATTTTGCCGAGAAATTAATAGAGCTATAGGGCGAAGAAGAAATTAATTTCTTAAAAGAACAAATCAAGGTTGCAAAAATATACCAAGACAATTTGGGGGGGGGTTGGAAGTTTAACGACAACCGTGAGCAACGCAATGGGCTATAAGCAGTCGCCCGTCCCTAATTTAGGGTCACTAGTTCCAGGGAAGGGAGAGAGCCAGTGCCTTTAGACAAACGCAACATCCATGCCTCACCGGAATTCGAACCCGGACTCCTTTCCGACGAATGATCAGAGGCCATCGCTTAGACCACGGTGTCACCGGGGCGGCCAAGACAATTTTGTGTTCGATGTTTATTTCGCATGACGCAGGAGACCACCGCCGTTAGTAATCATGAAGTTTTTAATATAGCATTTCTCGTACACGGTATATTAAATTTTCATGTTCCTATTGTCAGACGTTGGGGACATATCTGAAACATTCGTACATTGAGTACCTTGTTTTGTAAAACAAAAATATTTAGAAGCTCAGACAAATACCTAATAAGGAAACAAAATATGGTTCGCACGCTAGGCAATCTGCTTAAAAAATTAAATAAACGCGTAAGATTAAATAAAAAGGAAATAATAGATATTTTTGTTTTATTCTTTGAAGAAAGTAGAACTTAATGTGTATTTTACTGATTCAAATATTCTATCAATTCTCTTCTACCCCTTTTTTTCTATTTTGAAATTCGAAGGAATACTACAAGGTTTAACCTGCCTTTGATTCGTAGTGTTATAATATCCAAAAGTTTTTTTTTGTTATAATGGACAGAACATATCGGAGAGTGCACATCGGATTGGAAATCACCGCGTTTGATTTTACGCAGCCATTGCTTTAAAAGTTTGGTCTTTTTCAGAGGAAAATTAAGGAATGTTTTTCTTTCGCCTACACAATTTAGGTTGCAGGATTTATTAGCACAACCATACGATGAGCAAAAGTCAGATGTATCGTTAGTAAATTTACGAAAATCGCGATTTTCCTGAACTCTTGCAACTTAACGCCATGTTAAACAATGGGAAAACGCATGTAAACAAACTGTTGTTGGTCCTCGGCCACGGAAAGGCTTTTCCAAGATGCAATGCGAGGTGAATAAGGTCCATTTGCTAAACGTAAGCATATCACAGCCAAACATACAGTTGTCGTTCACAGTAAATTGCAATCGACGATTGAATCCCAAACAACTTAATTAAACCTAGTAAACGGAAAATAAAGTGATACTAACCGGTGGAATGACATACCTGGTATTTTATTTTTAAAATTATTTGCACAGCTGAATGTCACGCAGGATCCCATGAAAACTAAATATGAACAAGCCAAAGTATGTTGTCAAACACAGAAAAAAATCTCCGCTGACAAACAAGTTTAACGAAAAATATGAGCTTCTAAAAATCACAATTTTTTTTTTTTGATTGGAGGTTTAACGACCACCGTGAGCAACTCAATGGGCTATAAGCAGTCGCCCGTCCCTAATTTAGGGTCACTGGTTCCAGGTTAGGGAGAGCCAGTGCCGTAAGACAAACACAACATCCATACCTCACCGGGATTCGAACCCGGATCCCTTACGGACGAATGATCAGAGGCCATCGCTTAGACCACTGCGCCACCGGGTCGGCCACAAATTTTCAAAGCTTTCCTATGGCAGACACGACCAAGAGGGTAACACAGCACGCGGAGGGATACATAGCAGTTAACAGGTCGGCTTTAGAAATCTGCGGTTACAGCGACTCCTATATATCCTACTTCCATGCCTGCGCCTGTGCAAGGAATTTATATTACTGGTGGCACCACTCCTATCCACACAGCATTGGCCGCCATAAGTCACCGTCTGTGCTGCAAATGACGTCATGAGCAGGCACGACGCAGCCGCAGGAGAGAAGCTGTTTGGAAACAAATGGAATAAAAGCTTCTAAGCGTATAAACAGATAAAATGAGTAATTCAATAATCTTTATAAATGATACACAAGCTTACTGTTTCATCAAGGGTATAATTTAGTTTATTTTTGCCTGCTTGTGACGTCACACCACAGATTAGCAGTGACATATGGCGGCAGACCCAGTGGTGTCTCCAGTTCTCAACACTGCGTGAACGGGAGCAGCTGTGTCTACCATATTCATGGTCTAAGGTGTTAACAATGACCAATAGTCTTCGTAGAAATCGACATATTCACAGGTGGCGGGAGAAATTGCTTAACAAAATAGTCACCAGAAATGCTCATTACTGCAATGACTTCTTTGCTAATGCTGTAAATACCATGATAGCAAGCTGTATTAAATTTTAGAAAATCACTGTTGATCATCAAAATTCAAAAACATCCAAATGCTAAGTGCACTAACAGTGAACTTAATGCCAAATGACCTGTCAATAGTTTATTATTGTGCACTTTATTGATTATTTTATTTAGTGGTTGTGAAATATACAGGAGGATATATTGCTGTTCATATGAAAATATTACGGTTGGCAAGGTTTTATCGTTTAACAGTATTAATCTTCTGTCATTGTATTTTAATTGTTGAATTAACAGAAAGTGCTGTTACAACTGTATGTGCCGCCCCGGTGGCGCAGTGGTCTAAGCGATGGCCTCTGATCATTCGTCCGAAGGGGTCCGGGTTCGAATCCCGGTGAGGCATGGATGTTGTGTTTGTCTTTCGGCACTGGCTCTCTCCCTTCCCTTTAACCAGTGACCATAAATTAGGGACGGGCGACTGCTTATAGCCCATTGAGTTGCTCACGGTGGTCGTTAAACCTCCAATAAAAAAAAAAACTGTATGTAATTATAAAAGAAGTTAGTTGGGCAAAGAATGTCCTCAATGCTTTCTTGAATGAGATTTGTAAATATTTACCTTGGGGACAATTATATTGAATCCAACACTCACAGGTTCAGTAGTTTGACCCAACTATTGAACATAATTTTGTAAAATAAGTATTTTTATTTGGTTTTCTTGTAAAAAGTAATTCTGGCTAAGTAATTTTTTTTTATTGTAGTTGAACTGCGGTGGAATTTAATGTAATGTTTTTCGGATATATTACGGATTGTGGGTCCACTTTGGAGTGATATGTATAATTTTTTTTTCCTGAAAATGTGGTGTTATATTTATGTCACATATGTTATCACAAAAGTGTTGGCCGCCCGGTGGCGCAGTGGTCTAAGCGATGGCCTCTGATCATTCGTCCGAACGGGGTCCGGGTTTGAATACCGGTGAGGCATGGATGTTGTGTTTGTCTTACGGCACTGGCTCTCTCCCTTCCCTGGAGCCAGTGACCCTAAATTAGGGATGGGTGACTCCTTATAGCCCATTGAGTTTCTCACGGTGGTCGTTAAAATTCCAATAAAAAAAATCAAAAGTGTTGAATCGTTTTTTTAACCTGTTTTCCTTATTTATATTTATTAGTTATTGTAAGAATAGCAGTGGACATAAACAGATTTGATTCTATGTCCCTAGATAGTGAATGAAATTTTTAATGTAATGAAAAATAAGTGACATGCTATGACACCTATGCACATTTTGTGTTATAAGGGAATATCTTTGAAAGCTGATGTGATGTGAGCATAAGAATGACCCTTTTTTTTTTTTGATTGGAGGTTTAACGACCACCGTGAGCAACTCAATGGGCTATAAGCAGTCGCCCGTCCCTAATTTAGGGTCACTGGTTCCAGGGAAGGGAGAGAGCCAGTGCCGTAAGACAAACACAACATCCATGCCTGACCGGGATTCGAACCCGGACCCCTTACAGACGAATGATCAGAGGCCAACGCCTTTAGACCACTGCGCCACCGGGGCGGCAAATGACCTTTGTGTGGAGAATATACACTGAAGAGCAATTGAATTAGAGACAGCTGGCGTTATGCAAATGTGAGGGCTGTGGGCGGCCTTGTAAACGAAAACGACATGACGTATGCAGCGATCAAACAATATAAGGAGTAATGCGACGGGAATTAGTAAGAGTCGAACGCAGTATGGGTAAGACGAAGGATTTAAGCGCATTTGATCGTGGGCAAATTGTCGGGGCCCGACGAATGGGTCATTCCATCTCGAAAGTCGTGTAGGCACTGGGATTTTCATGAGCCACTGTGTCACGGGTGCACCGTGAGTACATCGAATCCGGTAAAACCATCCCTGCAAGGGCCAAATGCCCTGGCCAACAACGTGTGGATGAGCAGGGTCATCGTCGGCTAGCTCGAATTGCAACAGCGGATAGACGGGCCACAGTGCAAGAAATCACTCGGCCATTTACCGCTGGTGCACAAAAACGTGTAAGCAGCCACACCATCCAGAACCATCTCATCGCTATGGGGTACAGAAGCCATCGTCCCACGAGGGTACTGCTGCTGACCGCACATCACAGGGTGCAAAGATTAGATGGGCGCAGGAACATCGCCACTGGGCCCGACATGTGGAAAAATATTGCCTGGACTGATGAGTCGATATTCACGTTGGTACATGAGGATGGCAGGATACGAGTGCGGCGCAAACCACATGAAGCGATGGATCCTTCTTGCCAGCAGGGTACTCTTTAAGCTGGTGGGGGCTGCATTCTTGTCTGGGGACTATTTACGTGGACTGAAATGGGACCCCTGGTACGTGTGACATCGTCCCTCACAAGTCAACGTTACCGGGATATCCTGGACGACCATTTGCTCCCGTTTGTGCGTCTTCAACATCCCACCGGGGACCTCATCCTACAACAAGACAATGCACCGTGCCATGGCTCCCGGATTGTATCCAAATGGTTGGATGAACACTCCACCGGCGTGACCTCGCTTCCTTGGCCAGCTAGGTCCCCTGACCTCAATCTCATCGAGCACATCTGGGATGCCATCGAGAGAGATGTTCGAGGCTCTGACCCCCTCAATCAAATCTTCGTGAACTGTGGGAGCTTGTTCAGGGGTCGTGTATCCGTATGGCTTCCCAACGCTCCCGGTGTCACGTCAAGTCCATGCCGAGACGAATCGCACCCGCTATCAAGGCGAAAGGTGGTGCTACACGTTCTAGACAGGTATACCTAATTCAATTGCTCTTCAGTTTATGTGTATGCATGTTTATTATTTGTTTTGTATTTCTTTATTTTTCCTCTATTCTGGTTGAATACAGTTTGAATGATTTAATACAGTAGCGAGATTTCAAAAATATGACCTTTTAATAGCGATCCTTCACTTATTGTAAAATTTGAAGTAAGGTAATACATTCGACTTCAGAAACTTAAATTAGTGAGATTACTGAAAATATCTAATTATCTGCACATATCAGGCAAGTAATTCTATTCTTTCAGCATCTAACCCTCTGTGAAAAAATCGCATTCCGATTTTTGTTTCGTAACGTCTCCGAGGTTAGATTCCCGAAATGCTGTTTTTTTTTCTGTTTCTGTTTAGAAATCTTGTGAAATTAAGAAGAAAAAAAACATTCTTATTTACACAGTTGCTTAAACAGTAAGGTTGTATAATTGATAATTAATAAATCATTCATTTTATCTGTCTAAACGCCTCGTAGCTTCAGTGGTTTCCGTAGTTTCAAAACAGGATTTGCCTGCTTGTGACGTCACACGCAGCGCTGTCGGTGACTTATGGTGGACAATGCTGCGTGGATAGGAGTAGTGTCTCCATCTAATATATAAGTGATCTGCTTTGATTCTAACCTCCTAGTAGTGTCTCCATCTAATATATAAGTGAGCTCGATGATTCTAACCTCCTTGTGCAGGACTGGTGAGGTATAAAGATGGCCTTGTCAGTGGACTTTATTCATGTGACGCCAGAAGTGGATTTCTGCGTACCAACATGGCTGTTGATTCAATGTTTTCGCTATTTGATTATGCCTTACTGTTGCCTAATTTTTACAATCCTAACGTCATGGATTCTGCCGAGGGATTAATAGAGCTACAGGGCGAAGAAGAAGAAATTAATTTCTTAGAAGAACAAATCAAGGTTGCAAAAATATACAAAGACAATTTTCTGTTCGATGTTTATTTCGCATGACGCAGGAAAGCATCGCCGTTAGTCATAATGAAGTTTTTAATGTATCGTTTCTCGTACATGCTATATTAAATTTTCATGTTCTTATTGCCAGACATGGGCGAAATATCTGAAACATAAAATTTAGTACCTTGTTTTGTAAAACAAAACATTTAAAACCTCAGACAAATACGTAATAAGGAAAAAAATAGGGTTCGCACGCTAGGCAATCTGCTTAAAAGTTAAATGAATGCGTAACATTAAATAAAAGAGAAATTATAGATATGTTTGTTTTATTCTTTGAGAAAAGTAGAACTTAATTCGTAATTTACCGATCCAAATATTCTATTAATTTTCGCCTACCATTTTTTTTCTTTTTTTAAATTGAAATTCCAAGGAATACTACGAGGTTTTTTTTTTTTTTTTTTTTTTTTTTTTTGATTGGAGGTTTAACGACCACCGTGAGCAACTCAATGGGCTATAAGCAGTCGCCCGTCCCTAATTTAGGGTCACTGGTTCCAGGGAAGGGAGAGAGCCAGTGCCGTAAGACAAACAACATCCATGCCTGACCGGGATTCGAACCCGGACCCCTTACGGACGAATGATCAGAGGCCAGTGCCTTAGACCACTGCGCCACCGGGGCGGCAATACTACGAGGTTTCAACTGCCTTTGATTCGTAGTGTCATAATATCCAAAAGCTTTTTCGTAAAAATGGACAGAACATATTGGAGAGTGCACATCGGAATGGAAATCACTGCGTTTCAATTTACACAGCCATTTCCTTAATAATTTCGTCTTTTTAAGAGGAAAACTAAAGAATGTTTTTCTTTCGTCTACACAATTTAGGTTGCAGGATTTATTGGCACAACCATACGATGAGCAAAAGTTATACATGTCGTTAATAAATTTACGAAAATCGCGTTTTTCCTGAACCCTTGCAACGTAACGCCATGTTAAGCAATGGGAAAACGCATGTAAATAAACTCTTGTTGGTCCTCAGCCCCGGAAAGGCTTTCCCATGATGCAATGCGAGTTGAATAAGGTCCGTTGTCCCAGCCCATCTTGGGCTGCTGCGCCGCCGTGTAGGCAATTCGGGACAGTCCCTCTCAAACCTATAGACGTATGGTAAGCATAGTTTGATTGCGATTCGACTGTAGTCCAGAAATGGCTGTTTTCAGGTTTGAGTTTGTCGCAAGAAACTTTCGCTGTTGGTGTGGCAACACAGTCCGCGTGTTTTTTTTTTTTTTTTCTTGAAATTAAATCCTATTCGTGATAGGGAGATCGTTTGAAGTAACGCGGTGTTTTAGAATTTGATGAAGTATAAATGCTGCTAAGTATTTTGCGGGTAAATTAATATCTTTCCTAAATTTTAGTCAACGACAAGTACACATAGTAAATTATTGGTTGGTTAATACGAGAGAACTTGCTTCCGTATTATCCTCGAAATTATTTGTCCTTTAAATAACCTAGTGCGTGGTATTTATATCTCTGTTCCCGTTCCGCGATTTTATTTACTTATGTTTCTTTGGGGAGGTCGGTATATTCCGGAATGGCAGCGTAGTGTTTTTTCTTTTACATCAGTAGTTTTTTTCTTTTCGTTAGCAAATATTATATTTTTAGGTGATAGGATTAACGAATTTTTTATGTTGATTGAACATCTTGTAGCATGTAAAAGAAGTTCATGTTGTGCAGTTAAACTCTGAGGTCGTATGCTTTTCTGTCTCGTTGATAAGAAAGTGCTTCCAACGTCCAGAACTTTAGGTTCATCGTCCGCAATGGGACCGGGCAGGGCCCGATTTAGGTCAGCGGAGGCCCTGTGCACATCCTATGTCTGGGGCCCCCCTCGATTAAAATTTTCAGCCAACGGTTAAAAAGAAAATCTGCTGGTAAATATTTTTTTGCAGGCAATTTTTCTAGTAGTAAAACATTAAAATACATCCCACATGCTAGTCAACTTTATAGCCATTGTGGTTTGTAATAGACCAGCATTCACACCACTTGTACTTCCGTGCATCCCATCCGCTCCCGCACAGCTTACAGCTGCAACATTAATCACTCTGGAATTCTTTTTAGTTTTATAGTATCATTTACAAAACAAATAACTATCCTCCCAGAGATATAATTTAAAACCTCTAGTTTACCATAAATTTAATGGAAATGATGAACGGATGGTACTGTAAGAAGTAATACCTCACAAAATGTTACAGCTGACAACACACACTGTGGGATAAATTATTACAACAGTCTTTAAATAAAGTAGTGTCATTTGAGTTTTTTCCGTATTTTCATTTATGTGAAAATAAACCCTACATAATTATGAATATTGATTCACAAATCTTGTTCTCACAAAACTAATATTAATGAAAATATTTTTAGTAAATTCTACATGTTTTGCTGCTTCATCCGTGATATGATATTTTAAGGGAAAACGAACCATACTTACATGCTATTACAGGAGCGTGATTATAAGTCACACCCTATTTTTAAACAAACCATTAAAAATGTATGAATAAAAATATTTAAAAAATACTTAATAATTTTTAACTGTTGAATTGGCAGCAGGACATTAAAAATGACTTTCTTCTACCTTTTGTGGCTGCAAAATCATCAATTATATCGTCAAAACTTAAATCTGCTGTTACATCACTTTTAATAGAAGAGCATCAATTGATTCTTCTTT
This sequence comes from Macrothele yani, assembly GCA_039090855.1. Lineage (NCBI taxonomy): Eukaryota > Metazoa > Arthropoda > Arachnida > Araneae > Macrothelidae > Macrothele > Macrothele yani. Next base: position 111,015,509 of record CM077007.1, read on the forward strand.
TAGACTTTAATGCTTTGTTCTCTTTAGAACCGCAAACGAGCGTTCATTTGAACAGTTGGAAATTGGTATTGGTAAAAAAATCCTGAGGTATGTGTCAACAATGGGAAAAATATGAACTAAATTCAAGTCCCTTAACTTCCTAAGGCAAGTGAGGGGATCTGTGCTCTCAGCAAATGAATTGTTTCGTCAGGATTCGAAACTGAAGGAACTCTTCAGCAAAGTCTTCTTCAAGTTCATTTGAATACTTCTTTTGCAACAATTCAGCTGCTTCCATCACATCACTTAGGTCATTTTTGTAGACAAATCCAAATCTAGAGTCCAATTCTTCATATGACTTCTTTCTGGTTTGCAACTGTGAAACAAGATTGTCACATATTACCTAAAACGTTTGAGTGAGTGATGAAGGAATCTCGATTATTAAAAGCAACGTCTGGAGTTGATGAGTCATCTAGAAGTCGGTTCTTGGGTATTTTCTTCTTTTTGAGGATTCATAATCCATTTCTCTTCCAAACAACTGATTGGATTCTTTCTCGAACAGTTCGAAATTTTTTCTCACGAAATTCAGAATGAAGTCAATAATTGACTCATATAATGGTAAAACTAACGACAAATTGCCCGTGGAAGATTGAAAGGGAAGTGCTTACTGTATATTCGTTGCAATATTGTCCCAGATAATCGTTAACAAAACAGTCTCTTTTTTCATTAATTTGGCATGAAGAGACTTAAAAATATATTTGGTTTTGGGAGGTAGTTTGGAGCCCCCCCACCAATTCTGAGGCCCTGTGCACTTACAGAAATCAGGCCCTGGGTCTGGGTCTGGGTTTGAATCTCAGTGATGCATGGATGTCTTTTTGCGTTACACCACTTGCTCTCTCCCTTCCCTGGAACCAGTGGCGTCGCAAAGTGAAATTCGTTGACCGGGCCTGAAATTTCGAATCGTGGTGCACCCCCTCTCTTCCCGCTTCCCGGAACAAACAGAAGAAAAACAATGCCTAAGGAGCTTTGTTAGGGATTAGGACCACCTGACCACTTACCTAGAGGTACTTTCTAAGGCACATCACAAACAAAAAAATTGCACGAATGCCAAATAAATAAAAATCTTAGCTAAAATTATTGAAATTATTGACCGGGCCCGGGTGGTTCAGCTGCCTCACTAACCAATGGTCCTAAGTTAGGGATGAGCGATGCTTATGCCCCATCAAGAGTGCTCATGGTGGTTGTTAAACCTCCAAAAAAAAAAAATGTTCTTGTGTTTGTTCCGCTCTGGTTTTTACCTGTGGAACCAGTAATCTTAAATTAGAATGAACTGTTTGTTGAAGTTTGTAAAAGCTGTTAAGCAGGAAATAAGCATTGTAATAATACCTTTCTAAAAATTTTCATTTTTTAAAAATATTTAATGTAGGACATTAAAACAAGCAGTTGCAAATGGTGAAATTGAACTAGGTTTAAATCTTAGATGATGTGGTGCATATAGTTCAAAAGTGAAAATACACCATTTAAAGATATACTTCAGAAAACTAGAAGTTTCTATATGTAGATTTATTGGTTTAAAAAATTATACATACAACATTGAGCTTTCTCAAGATTCTAAACTTAGTGTACATACAATGTAGAATTCTCTTAACTGTAGTGTACATACAAAGTAGAATTCTCTTAACTGTAGGGTACATATAATGTAGAATTCTACACTGTATGTACACTATAGTTTAAAACCTTGAGAAAGCCATCTGGTAGACATGTGAAAGCTTGGTGTTGTATGTATATATATGCATTTTTTATATGTATATAATCGGTGTATGACATCTGACGTCACCTTCCGATCTCCAAGAGGTTTTTCCATCTTTATCTATCTAAGCATCATTATTCTATCAGGCCATTTTGTCTAAGTGCTTTCTTTATTCCATCAGGCCATTTTGTCTAAGTGCTTTCTTTATTCCATCAGGCCATTTTGTCTAAGTGCTTTTTTTATTCCACCAGACCATGTTCTTCTAGGCTGGACTCTATTTTTTCGTTTGATTTAAATTTATTTCATGGTGATTTTGGGCAGTGTTTCATTGATCATTTTTTTACATGACCAAACCAATACAATTGTCTCTTCTGTATATCTTTTGAAATTATTTCTTTCACCTCTATCGATTCTTTAATCCTTTCATTTATTATTTTCTGTCTTCTTGAACTACCTGACCTCCTTAAAGCATCTATCTCTCCAGTTGTTATTTTATTTCTATCCGCTTTTGTGAATTGCCAGGCCTTGGCCCCATATGTAAGATGCTCTTAACAATACTATTATAAATACCCGATTTCATGATTATTTCTTCACTCCACCAGATTCCATTCAGACATTTAACAGCTTTTCTTCCCTGTGCAATTCTATTTCTTAATTCCATTGCATCTCTACCTTTTGTAATTTTAACACCTAGGTAATTTAATGATCGCATCTTTCAATTTCTTCATTATCTTGTAGCTGTAGGTTTGTTTCATTACTTCCAATGCATAAATATTTTGTTTTATTTAAATTCATAGTTAATCCCCACTTTCCATATTCTTTTATTTTTCTAGTCATGTACTCCAAATCAAATTTATTTTCTGCAATAAGTACCTGATCATCAGCGAATTGTGAAGTAAATACCATCGTTCCATTTAAATTAATCCCAATTGCTCGACACTTCCTTTTCCATTTTTTCAAAGCTTGTTCCACATAAATCTCAAATAATGTTGGAGATATGCAACATCCCTATCTTAGTCCTTTAGTCACTTGGAAACCTTTTGGACCGATTTCCTGTTATCTGCCCACCACTATTTGACTTCCGAATAAGAACGCTTTCAAGTAGTTCCCGATCTCGAAAGTAGAACACAGAGCCCTCGGCAGTGATCATTTGCTTCTCTATACATACCACCTATGCGCAGTGATCACTTTCTTTTGACCGCTTGTCTGCGCTTTGGAATTATATGAATTTATGTACAAAAAAGATTGAAAACTAATCACGATCCATTTTTAGAAATTATGAAAGATATCGTAGCGTATTGGTCTCCAGAGTGATATTGGTACCTAATTTGTAGCTATTTGTTTTCATTTGTTTTCTTATACTGTATGATTTTTTTCTTCTATATATTTTTTAAACAATTTAAATTTTATTAAAAAGTGAATAAGTAGGTTATTGCTTTTTATAGTATTTTATATATTAATAAGACAAAATTCCCATAACATTTATCATGAACTACTTTCTCTCATGTTGGGTGTTATCAGGTTTCATGTAAACAAAGCAGAATGATACACTCAAAATCTAGAACTGCTTGAAAACTTTCTTATTCGGAAGTCAAAGAGTGGACCATTTTATATAGTTCAATGAACAAAGGCAAACAGTGGTGTGCAGATAACAGGAAAGGTCCATTCTTTTGAAGTTTTCTGGCCCATTTTTATTTTTGTTATTGATCCTTGATAAAGTTCATCGACATATTTTTTTACACCAATGAATTTATGGATAGGAACTTCTAGTTTTCCGAAGTGGAGCATAAATTTTCTTACAAGTTCTTGATTGCTCACATTCCTGGTACTGCTATCTCAGAATTCGAATTTTATTACTGGAGTTAAGGACACAATTTTTGGTGTTGTGCAGTTATGTGACACATAAGTATTATTTGTATTGCACTTTGGTGTTCTCTTTTCTCTAAAGGGCTACCTTGGTAGCTGAGTGGTCTGAGGTTTGGGCCTCAGATTAGTCTTCCGAGATTGCTTAGGGCAGTGTGCTTGTTGGATGGTCCTTTTATGGAACCAGTGGCCCTAAATTAATGACACCCTACTGCATATCCCTTACAGTTGTCCAGGGTGGTTGTTAAACTCAAAACAAAAACTAACAAATCTTCCCTGGAGCTCCGCACAGGGGTGGGTCCAGAAATTTACTCGGGGAAGGGGGGGGAGAAGACATTTTGGAAGGGTTTTTTAGTTATAGATTATACATATTGGCGGTGCTGCTCCTACCTGGCTTTCCTTTGCAAGGTCTTTAAAACACTTTCACTTGCTCTAGGAATGTTAAATTGTTAAATACCTGAAAAATCACAATTGCTTTAGTGCAATCGATTGCACATTTCCTGAAGAAATGAAATTGGCACACCCTATGTCTGAATGAAATCCTTCAAAATAAAGCCCAAGCCCTTACATTCGGAGTTGGTTAATTTAATAAAAAAATTTTTTAGTGGTCTCCACCTGACATATTCCCATACATTAAAGTAAATGCACGCCTAATTTCAGCCAAAACAAAATGAACACACGTTTTAGTCATAAAAATCGTTAAATATAAAACACAAAAACTGGAATTTTGTGCTTTTCCCTTTTTTGTTCTTACTGTGCCCGACAGCGACAAAAAAAAAAAATCATTTTCAACTTCTTTTCATTGGTGATAAAATAACAAAACTCTACGTCGATTGGAAATTAACGTAAAAAAGGAAAAAGAAAGTTCTGATATCAGTTACTTTACGTACATGAATGCAAACTCCAATGAAGGACGATAGACACACGGGCATACTCAGTGTGTGTTATAATCGCTCTCGTACAAAAATGAGATGAAGAGAACTTAGTTTTTCTTTTGAAAAACAAAGTTCCCCTAATCTTCTTTGAAGAACTGAAAACTTCATTTAAATGAGTACATAATGTGAAACCAAGTAAACAGTGCCTCCTAAATATATATAATTCAAGACTACACACTTGTGATGTTGATTTAGAATAAATTATCAACGTTTATTCACAATTAAATGTTTTATTAACATCAACTATAGTTTCACAGAGCGTTTGGCTTGGCATCATCAGGACGAATGATGATGCCGAGCCAAACGCTCTGCAAAACTATAGTCGATGTTAATAAAACATTTAATTGTGGATAAATGTTGATAATTACTCTAAGTGCCTCCTAATATTCAACAATTACCAAATTTTAAACAGTTTGGAATTTTTACAATATTATTAATCTTTTCCTGCGGAAATTTTATAGCACCAAAATTCCTAAAAGCTACTGTAATAGAAAGTGAGAAAGTTTCCGTTTTTATGATAGTTCAGAATAGACTTCTATATTAATTACAATTTAGAGACATTAACTTTCATGAGAAAAATGAGTAGGTTTGAATTATGGATTCAGGATTGTTTTAAATCTTTCACCTAGACTGTTTCAAGACGTTACAGACGCTAGACAATATGACAGTAGCAAAGAACTAACAACGAATACTCCTATGCTTTTCCCTCCCGCTGTCCCTGCCTTCCCTTTATCTTCTGTGCTCTCTCTATTCTATTCTAGTCTCTTTATTTTTTTCTACTGAAGCTAAATCAGTGTAATACATATTTTAAATCCAATTCTATAGTAAGTTTAATTGTTAAATTTGTTTTAGAAAAACTGAAAACAAAATATGCAAAGTTAATCATTTACGATCTTTGCTACTTTAAACAAAAACTTCATTAGGGTTTGGGGGGGTCACCCAGTCATCCCCACTGGTTCCAGAAATACAAACTTGTGTGTGTGGTACACATGGAAGTCAGTAAAGTTAAGATAAGTGGCTGGTTATCTGGTGGAAATAATGCTGTGCCAAAGATGAAGGTGTTCATGTTTTCTTAAGGTTTGTTACATCTCATTGATGTGGTAACTCTTATATTAAGGAAAGGCAGATTATTTGAATCTTTTTTTTTTGCTTGTGGTAGGCATAAAACTAAATAACTGAATAAGAAAAAAATGTCATAATCACTTTGGGATTTGAGAAGTACATATTATATAATTTGTGCAGTAAGGGCTTAGTTTTATGTCCCACAATTTAAATATAATGCCTTTTCTCCCTCTCTCTTCTCAATTCCAGTCTTTCTGGAGTGTGTTAATAGAGTGTAATCCTGAATTTTGACTGCACCTAACATATGAAAAATGTAAGGGTTGGATAATCTTTTAGGAGTAGGACGCAAGCATTTTTGAAGGGTTTGACCAACTGCTTTTTTTTTTTTTTTTTTCATTTAAGATATTCTCAGCATTTATGGAAAATAAATTTTGGGTGGACTTCTGGTTATCAGCTCTTCAAGTAGTTCTGCTTATCAATGTGTGTGCTATGTTCACATGTAAGGTCTTCACATATCCACCATCATTAAGCAAAGAAACTAATTCTGCTGCTATATTTCTTGTGGAATGTGTTAGAATTATAATAATTTAGACATTGTAATTGCACAGTTTTTTTTATATAAAAACAAGCAGTTATTTTTGTTCAAAGGAAATGCATAATAATAGAACAGCTTTTTTTTTCCTTTGAGGAATTATTGTAGTTAGCTCAAAAGTTTTTGCCTGGTTTTTAATGCAAAGTGATTGGATAGAGTTATATGTAAGTTATAAATACACTGACGGAAAAAAAAAATCCCAACACCACGAAAAAATAGTTGTAGAGGAATGAAATGGCGGCAATACATTTGTATAGATAGGTAACATATTTAATCGATTAAGGTTTCAAGATCACAGCTTATTGTAAGCGCGAGAAGAGCCATTTTAAATGTGAAATGCTGGTACATTAATAACCGGTGTAACTACCAGAATGTTGAATGCAAGCACGCAAACGTTCATGTATTGTGTCGTACAGGTGCTGGATGTCAGTTTGTGGGATGGAGTTCCATGCCTGTTGCACTTGGTCGGTCGATACAGGGACGGTTAATGCTGGTTGGGGGTGACGCTGGAGTTGTCGTCCAATGATGTCCCATACGTGCTTGATTGGTGAAAGATCTGGTGATCTAGCAGGCCACGGCAACATGTCGACACTCTGTAGAGCATGTTGCGTTACAACAGCGGTATGCGGGCGAGCGTTATCCTGTTAGAAAACACCCCCTGGAATGCTGTTCATGAATGGCAGCACAACAGGTTGAATCACCAGACCGACGTACAACTGTGCCGTCAGGGTGCGTGGGATAACCACGAGAGTGCTCCTGCTGTCATAGAAAATTGCTCCCCAGACCATAACTCCAGGTGTAGGTCCAGTGTGTCTCGGCCGCAAACAGGTTGGTTGCAGGCGCTCACCTGGCCTCCTTCTAACCAACACACGGCTATCACTGGCACCTAGGCAGAACCGGCTTTCATCAGAAAACACAACAGATTTCCACTCCGTCCTCCAATGAGCTCTAGCTTGACACCACTGACGTCGCAAATGGCAGTGGTTTGGAGTAAGGGGAATGCTTGCTACAGGGCGTCGGGCTCGGAGCTGTCCTTCAAGTAACCGATTTGTAACAGTTCATTGTGTCACTGTGGTGGCAACTGCAGCTTGAATTGCTGCCACAGACGCGGTATTATGCGCCACGGCCATACGCCGTACACGGCGGTCTTCCCTCTCAGTAGTGCCACGTGGCCGGCCGGAACCCGGTCTTCTTGAGGCAGTACCTTCCCTTGACCACCGCTGCCAACAATCATGCACAGTGGCTACATTCCTGCCAAGTCGTTCTGCAATATTGCGGAAAGAAAATCCACTTTCTCGTAGCCCTATTACACGACCTCGTTCAAACTCCGTGAGCTGTTGATAATGGCTTCTTCGTCTTCTTAAAGGCATTCTTGACTAACATCAACACCCTACGTCGAATCTCAACGATAACCAACGCTCATGAACGTTACAGCGCGTATTTACAGAAACCTGCTTTGCATGTTCCGAGGGGCGCTACTAGCGCCACACGTATGCGCCGAGCGCGAAATTTGCATAGACGTCATCTTACAGATTTACTCTCACCGCCTACCAACTGTCGTTTATCTGACACAACCCTTTCTTGGTGTTGGGATTTTTTTCCGTCAGTGTATATAATACACCAAATAGATATGAACTTCGAAAATTCATTCCTTTAAAATATGTAGTTTGTTAATTTTATATATATGTAGGTTATTGAGGAAGCAAAAGCTAGAAACCCATACCTTTTTATGTCAGAACGTTTAGCTCTTGGAATTTTTGTTTCAATGTAGGTGCCACACACACACACGCACACACAAATACAGTATTTAGATTTCTTTTAGGAATCAAAGTAATTCAATTAGCAGAATGTATAAGAAATGATTCAGAGACATTATCATTAACCATTTAGGCTCAAATAGTTAACTGTCTGTGAAAGAAAGATTTCAGTTTGTCTTTTATTAAGCTGTCAATTCATATCCTCTACTTCATGTATTGATTTGTTCTCTGTTCCATGTTTAAATATTTTCTATTCAGGAAAAAAATCATTCAAATTGTAAGATTTTTTTTATTGTCTTTCTTTAGCAGTGGAGCTAGTTTCTTTGCCCAGTGATGGCGTGTGTGATACCCTGTGGCGCAGTGGTCCAAGTGCTGGCTTATGACCGTTCATCCGAGAAGTGTCTGAGTTCGAATTCTGGTGAGGCATGGGATGGTGTATTTGTCTTATGGCACTGGCTCTCTTTCTTCCCTGGAACCACTGTCCCTAATTAGGGATGGGTGACTGCTTATAGCCCATAGAGTTGCTCATGGTGGTCATTAAAACCTTTAAAAAAAAAAGATGGTGTGTGTGTGCAGGGCTTATGTAAACAGATCGCATCAATACACAGAACTGCTTAAAGAGCTGATAATCACAAGACCACCCTTAATGTTATAGTCTTGGGAAGTGGGTTTATGTTTTGTTGGCTCTCACTTGTGATACCAGGTTGCTGTGTTATGCCTAAGATTGGGCATATCTCATTCTTGTTTCATCTTCAAACTACCATTTTTTAGCCAATTATCCTCTATGACAGAACATTCACAAAAACAAGGACATAAAAAACAAAACAAATTAAGAATCACCAACTTCTAATCTCAAACTGACCTATAACCTGATCATATCACTTGGCACAACTCTTCACTCTGTCTGCAGAGCTGCAGGCATTTATATGCTACACTGTCAGGTGGCATCATCATCATCAGAGCTTCATGAAGTGAGGCATAGAATATTCCTTGCATCATTTGGTGATGAGTCAGCAGGGGGAGTACTAAGATTGAGGAAGCTTCTGGAGCAAAGCAGCAGTAGAATATCCATGCGCTATCGGTGTTGGAATGATTAGTGTCAAATGTTGCCACATGAATTTTAATTCGCACATAAAAATTTAGGACCAATATTTTTTTCCACCATTGCACATTTTTGTTTTGTGAAATCTGTGACACCCCATTATGGAACTCAGTTTGAGAAACACTGGCTTAGATCATAGTGATCAAAGTCGGGCCTTCATCACTACACTCCATCGCCTGATTTCTATCATGTTTTGAATGATATATTTAGTTTGCTGTGTATTCTTTGAGAACAAGTTGGCATACGATCAACTTTACTGGATGATGTGTCTTGTAACTGATTTATCAATAGCTGTTTCATGCCCACAGGTGTAATTAAGTTACACTTTGTTGAACTGGCATTTGCAACAGCATGTTTGTCATAATGTGCATATTTCATCTGGGACAAAAAAAGAAAAAAAAAACATTTTAGGTGTAACCAAATTTTTGCTGTTCAGTGCCAATTGAATTGTGTTAAATCCATACATACTGTTTTTCTGGGAAATTTAAATTCACCACATATTTTCTCCTGCAGATACCATAATAACCAGAAATAAATTATTCAATGTAACAAGATGACAGCGAGAAAGTTCTTTTAAAATTTTCTAATACAGTATGTCAAACAGTTTGTCCGTGACAGGAATCGAACCCATGTCTCCTCACTCCAGAGTAAGTCGCTCTCCCAACTGAGCTATGCGTACAGAATGTCTCGCTGCAGATCTGTTGTCTTGACACATGTTTTCACCTCTGTAGCACGTCACAAGTATTTGAAATAACTGTATCATGATTAGTTGCATTAATTTGGAAATTAACAAATGGAACATTTCAGTAGTTACTACTGCTTTTGTCAGCCATAGAAAGAATAGAAGTGATATGAGGTAGTAAACATGTGTGGACTCAAAATCCATTCTCAAATCTGGCAATACCTGTACTAATAGAATAAAATACTGTGGATGCACCATAGTTGATTAGAAACAAATAAGTACAAGACTTTATAAGATAATAAACTTCTTTTTTTTTTGTATAGGTATAAACAGGATCATACATACAGATCTGCTGAGCTTTCACTCACCAATAGGTGGCTTTTTCTTTCAAGGCACTAGAATGACATATAGACTAAAACTAAAAATTTTCAGCTTTAATCTGTATGTTGTTGTAGTGCTTTGAAAAAGCCGCCTGTAACGACCCTCGCTCCTTTCTATCTCTTACTTAACATAACCATGATCCAATGAAAGCCGTCACATAATTTTGTTGGTTTGTTCCATAGAATCACTACTTGAAAAAAATGTAGAACCTGGAGCCTTTGTAACAATAATTAAAACAAACAATTTATTTTGCTAAAACTTTGTGGCTTAGGACTTATTGAAGGGCAGGTTAATAGAATGCTCAATTGATTTGGTCTCCACCCATGCTGTATGAACCCTAGACCCTAAACTTCGTTCTTTTCGTACACCGACACCAAATTCACGACCCGACTTCCCTCTTCAAAACAAAAGACCCATCTCTCTCTCTTACACTTCCAAAGTGACCTTTCTCTCTTAAAAACTTCAGAAAATCTCCACTCCCCACTTAATCGGATTTTGGAGTTAATCCTCACTTATGTTGGGCTACCTGCAAACACAAGCTTGTGTTTATCTCCTTAACGTGCCCTTGAAATAATTCCATTGCTGCACAAGACAGGTACAATACGCTTTAAATACTTATGTACTAAGCCAACTATAATGCGGCTAATTACATGTATCTGACAGCAACAGCCTTAAAACATGTTGAGTTGGTCCACTTTGGCCTAAAATGGCGCAAACAAAGAAATTCCACTTGAGAATGAACATTTGCTTACGTAATTACAATTAATTTTTATGAACTGGAGGTTAGCAAATCTTGCAGCCGCGTGTTGGTGAGATAAAGCTTGGCAGATCCTGTATGATCCTGTTTACACCTGTATAAAAAACTGGATTATCATCTTGTAAAGTCTTGTACTTATGTGATTGTTTCTAATAAACATCTGAATCAATATGTTTGCTGCCTCTCATAACTTTATTCATTCTATGGCTGAAGAAAGGCAGTAAATACCAAAACTTTCCATTTGCTAATTTCTACTTTAATATGACTGATCGATCAGTTTAGGGTTATTTCTTATATCAGGTAATCCAAAAAATACTGTAGTTTTTTCAACGTGTGAAGAAAAGAAAGAAAAACGTACCTGGAACAGATGTTTTAATCCATATAATAAGGGCCCCGATAGTTACAACCTTCTCCCATCGATCGACATTTTGAATCTCAGACTTGTAGTATTCCATGGGTTTCGATATAAAAAAGCAGAAAGGGTTCGCCATACCTCCTCCACATTTCGAAGTGTAGTCCCAGCAAGATGATTTTGCAGGCTGTGAAGGAGGTGGTAGTTGGATGGAGCGATGTCAGGGGAATATGCTGGATGCGGAAGTTTTGCCCATCCGAAGTACTGCAACGTGACACTGGTCATTTTTGCTATGTGTGGTTTTGCGTTATCCTGTGCAGCAGCACGCCTTTACGATTCATGAATGCTGGACGTTTATCCTGCAAAGCATTGCGTACACACTGCAGCTGCTGACAGTAGACTTCCCCTGTAATGGTTTTATTGGGTGGCAGCAGCTCATAATGGATTATGCCTTGCATATCCCACAACACAGACATCAAAACCTTTTGTGGGTAACGTCCTGGTTTTTCCACTGCTGCAGAAACATTCCCTTTGGGAAGCCACTGCCGTTTACGCTTAATGTTGTGATAAACAATCCATTTTTCATCGCTCGTGACAATACTGTGCAAAAACGGCTCCCTTTTTTCAAGGGAGAGCAAAGAAGTGCAAATGTCCACACGCTGTTGCAGCTGTTGTGGAGTCAAATCATGGGGTACCCACTTATCCAGTTTCGACACATAACCAAGGTCTTGCAGATGGCGGTGAACAGGGGAATGGGTTGAATGAATAAGTGTGGCCAATTCCTCGGCTGTTGCCTGAAGATTTCCCTAAACAGCAGCTTTCAGCACGTCGTTATCCAGTTAACAGGCCGTCCAGGTCGCTGCATATCTTTGAGGCTGGTGTCCTTCCCCCTTTGAAATTTTTGGAACCAGCGTTGACATTTCCTGACCTCCAGGGTACCCGGCTCATATACGGCATTGATGTTTCGTGTTGTTACAGTCGCTGAATGTCGATGGTAGAACTCGTACAGCATAATGTGTCTAATGTGGTCTTCTGACAGTGCCATTTCCTATGCGGTTTAAGTACACAACGACTGCACCTAGAACTCCCGTTTGCGGTCTCAAGTGACTTGAAGGTCTGCTCGCGTGATCCCTCTTATACTCACCATGGTCGATGTCATAGTCTGGGCACCAGGGGGATCACTACTGTTGGGCTTGCGCAAAACGACATTACTTCTGGGATGACCTGATATTATATAAGACTTCAATGAACCTTTCTATATGTCCTGTGTTTAGCATAATGTGCTCAGTAAATTTTAGTATTTTTAAGACCTGTCTGTGTACTTTTATTAAAGCCCATCAGTTATTCATTCCACTGGTGTTCATGCATGTGTGCAGGGAATTTTATGTTTTTGTGCCTTGTACTCCGTCCCTCTCAAAAAAAAGAAAATTTTCAATGAGCATACTTTGTGCATATGTTCAAGAATTTATGCAGGTTTGTTAAACATTTTAGGTTTTGTGTGTGGTTTGTCTTCTGCACACTTCATTTGTGGCATGTGAAGAAAATGAACATGTTGTAGGATCCCATCCACCATGTACTGTAAATGGTGCGGTGAGTCTACGTTTCGGAAATTTTTAATAATTTCTTAAGTAACAATGTCATTCATGTAGAGATGTGTGATTGGTGTACATTTATTTGCAACAACCTAATTTTTTTCTTTATTATGTGAGAAATAGAATGGTTTTATTTCCTCTCTGAATTTTCAAAAGCATGTCAACATTTTCACTTTTCCAAGTGTACTGCATAATATAGTTTTATTTCACATTCTTCAATAACTTGTAAAGTATATTAATATACTCTGATGAGCCATTCCCTTATGACCACCCCCAGCCTAGAGAAATGAGCATGACAGGAGACTGAACGGTGGCGCAGGTGAAGTTCACAGAGCAGTATATATACAACCCAAAGACTGGCTTTTGGTTAATAGAGTGTTCGGAGTTAGAATGGGAAAAGCTGCCGATTTATCGGAGTTTGATAAAGGGCAAATTGTGATAGCACGGGGCCTCGGAACTACAATCTTGGAAACGGTACGGATTGTGGGTTGTTCCCGTGCTGCTGTAGTGAGTACGTATCAAAAGTGGTGCACAGGTGGCCAAATGACGAACCATCATCCAGCAGTGTGTCGTTCGTAGCTCATTGATGCCAGAGGGAAGCGCAGACTATCGTGTATTGTTCATAGTGGCTACAGTGCGACAAATCACCTGCAGCTACACCAGTGGTGATCAGGGCAATGTGTCACAGCACACAGTTCATCGCAGCCTTCTGCACATGGGCCTGCCCTGCATGGGGATAACTGGTTTTCCAGTTATTTGGGGAGTGGCGCCCCCACAGCCTGAGCTGACCTTGTACGGATCATCTTGTCATTTCTTCTTGAAGCGATGATGCTACCGAAGGGACAGCTGTTCATCCAGCTGATGGGGAGTGGAGACCCACGGCCTGAGCCGACATGTACTCTAGGATGTTTTCCCACTTTTAAGCTTTTTGTTGTTTTCTTGACACGCACCCGCCTCAGTTTGTAGGTTGCTGAGGTTTTGATTATGCACCAGCTCTGGATTTTAGTTTCTCTTTTTCTTTCCTGTCTTCTCCATTTTATGTTCCCTTCTTTGTTTCTCCGAGCTGGTTAGCTAGACCTACCTGCACGTTTGCTGTGTGTGATGACCCGTAAGGTGGAAAAAGGGATGCTGGAGGCTGAGGTTTCTGGAGGCCGGGGTGTTGTTGTCACCAGTTACCAACACACTTCTTTCCCCCTGCTTCACCCTAAACGGGCAGCTAGGAACTAACCCACTCTTAGTCAATGAGGTCTGTGGCCGAGTGGAGTCCAGACTGTGTCGTTTCGTATGACAGGGTGAGTCTGGGGATAGGGCCAAAGGGGTGTTCCCCAGTCACGGGAAAGTCTGGGTGCACGCCGAGTGCATATCTGCCCTATCAACTTGCTATATCCGCTTCCTATCCCTAGAGCCACGTCTTGCGTCCACTTGGGCTTGCGGACCTCCGGCTCTCCCTTGTTGGTCTCGGTTGTGGGTGGGGAAGTCGGCAGACAAATTCTTTCCTTTTCTTCATGGATGACAATAAAGTTTCCCACGAACCTAAAACCAAAAGAGGTATTCCTTCTGCCAAAAAGCATGTTCCTGATTCTTCGAATGCTCATTTCTTTTTTGTGCACTCATTGGACCCTTCAAAGCCTTTGAGTGCAAACAGTCCATTTTGGATTAATAAAGCACTTCAATCCATTGCAAGCTCTCCAAAGAGCATAAAGAGCTCCAGTCTGGAGATCTTCTTGTAGAGATGTCCACTGTGGCCTACAGTTCCACACTTCTTAACACCACCATGCTGCTTAAGACTCCTGTCAAAATAACACAACATGGATACCTAAATACATCTCGAGGTGTTGTCTCCTCTCGGGACTTCATTGAGTGTACCGAGGATGAACTTCTTGAAGAATTGAGGAGTCAACACGTTATGGGAGTGCGGCATATTCTTTTCAGGTGGAATGGGCAGTCCGTCCCATCCCTCAACATCATTTTAACATTTGACAGCCTTTCCCTGCCTACTTCCATCAAGGCAGGGTATCTTCACCTGGAGGTACGACCGTACATCCCTAACCCCTTGAGATGCTTTAGGTATCAGTCGTACAGACATTCTCAACAGTCTTGCAGGAGCACTCCTAGGTGTGGATGCTGTGGTGCCACAGACCATCATTTACCAGACTGTGTGGTCGAAGCCAAGTTTTGCGTGAATTGCAGGGTTTGCACTCAGCATCAGCCAAAGATTGTCCCAAATAGATGGAGGAGAAAGAAATCCAGAGGCTGAAAATGGTGGAGAATATTTCTTATCCTGAGGCCAGGAGGAGAGTGGTTCCTGTTTCATCTGATCGGTGATCATATGCATCAGTGGTGGTTGCCAAATCTACGGTTGCCATTCAAACCAACAGTCAGATCCCCCTAAATGTCCCTACAAGCTGGACAATATCATCGCAGCTGGGCTGGAGGCACTCCAGTCTCGAGCTAGCAGTCTGAAAGCGGCACCCACCACTTCGCCAAAGCATACTCACCCCACCACCAGCAAGGGAACTCAGGCCACTTCTTCTGGCAGAAACATCAAAGCCAAGGATAAGAAATTCTGGGGGACCACTCGTCAGAGGAGATGGAAGCTGACCTCATTTGAGCATTTCCTTTTTCATCTCACTTTTAACCTTAGCTTCAATCATTCAGTGGAACTGCCGAGGTTTTCGGATGAGTTTTGATGACGTGAGACATCTGCTTCCGTTGTACTCTCTGGTTGGCCTTTGTCTACAGGAGACAAAACTTAAACTATCAGACCTGCTTTCAGTTCGAGGCTACAGTGCATTTCGGAGGGATTCATCATCATCATCATTGTCAACCATTATCAATCCACTGCTGGACGAAGGTCTCCCCAAGTTTCCTCCACAACGGTCTGTCTTGTGCCAGTCTCCTCCATGTCACTCCCGCATATTTACGAATTTCATCCACCCATCTCCCATGTGGTCTTTTTCTGGGTCTTTTCCTGTCCCTTGGAATCCAATCTAAAATTTCGGCTGTCCATCTATGGTCTGTCCTTCTGGCAGTATGTCCAGCCCATTGCCATTTCAGGGATTTAACTCTGATCATGATGTCTTCCACTCTCGTCATTTTTCGGATCCACGAGTTCCTCTTCTTATCTCTCCTGGTTATACCAAGCATGCACCTCTCCATGCTTCTTTGAGTTGTCTGCAGCCTTTGTATGTCTCTTTTAGTTAAGGTCCACGTCTCTGCACCATACGTAAGCACTGGAATGATGCATTGATCAAACACTTTTCTTTTAAGACATAATGGCATATTGCTCTTGAAAATTATGCTGTTTCTTCCAAAAGCTCTCCAGGCAAGTTTTGTACGCCGATTAATTTCTTCATCAATGTGACCCTCACTTGATATCTGCTGTCCAAGATAAACATACGTATCTGTTATCTCCAGTTTTTCTCCATCAATCGATAAATCTTCATTTCTTGTAAAAGCATTGAACATCACTTTTGTCTTCTGAAAGTTCATTTTTAATCCCACTTCTTTACTCTTGTCAGCAAGTTCCTAGATCATACTCTGCCGCTCTGATGGGGTAGTTGCAAAAATGACTACGTCATCAGCAAAACGAAGGTGGGTTAGATAATCTCCATTAATCTTTATCCCTTTGTTTTCCCAGTTCAGTGATTGAAATTACGTGTCAGGAAATATAGTCTGTGCTGTGGAGGAGTTGCTATTCTTGTCCCTCACAGGGTTCCAGTCTCTTCTGTTGCGGTATCCACAACTTTGTAGGCCGTGGCGGTTCGTATATCTGTGCCTGTGCCTCTTACTGTTTGCAGTGTCTGCCACCGGATAAGGACGTGAGCATCTCTCTTCTGGAGAGCTTGGTCGATCAGCTGACTTCACCCTTCTTTCTACTGGATGACTTCAATGCCCATCATCCTTTGTGGGGTAGTGTCAGCATCAGCACGAGAGGTCGCCGAATCGAATCTCTTCTGTCCTCGACCTCTTTGTGCCTTTCTAACACCGGTGCTGACACTTACTTCCATGAGCTGACAAGATCTTTCGGTGTGATCGATTTGACCTTGGGATCGCCATTGATTACTGCTGATTGGTCGTGGACTATGTGTAACGACCTACACTGGAGCGATCATTTTCCAATTGTGCTCTCTCATCATGCAAACATGCCATCTTCTGCCTCCGGCCCTCCTCGATGGAGGATGGAGTGTGCCAGATGGGAGGTCTTCACATCGTCTGCAGTGATATCTTCTGCCATGGTGACCCAAGAGTCAATCGACGCAGCTGTTCTTGATGTCACGAATTGCATTATTCAGGCGGCTGATCATTCTATACCAAGAACATCTATGACGCTCCACAGAAGTCTGAAGCCTTGGTGGACCCCTGAATGCGCAGCGGCTAAGAGAGCTCAACATAAGGCCTGGTCTACGTTTCGGCATTATCCAACCGATGCCAATCTCATTGCATTTAAATGAGCAAAATCCTATGCTCGGTTGGTGCGTCGATGTGGCAAGAGGGAGTCTGAGATCCAGTATGTTTCATCTCTCACTTCACGTTCGAAAAGTGTATGGGACAAGATTCGTAAGATTCAGGGTAACTACAGTTCTCACCAGATTTCCATTCTCGAGAGTAACAGCTGCACATATGCTGAAGTCGGGGAGATTGCTGATTGTTTGGGGGAGGCGTTTGCCTCCATGTCAAGTGATCTGGCGTATCCTTCCTCCTTTCAGAGGATTAAATCCACTGCAGAACGCCAGAGAATCTCCTTTGCGCCTTTTTGTAACACCGACTATAGCTCCCCCTTCAGCATGGTTGAACTACAGATGGCTCTGCAGCGGTCCGGTGCTGTATCTGTCGGTTCCGATGGCATCCACTATGACATGCTCCGTCATCTCTCGCAGTCGTCTCTTGAGAATCTTTTAATCCTGTATTTGGTTGGAGGACAGTTTCCCGGAATCTTGGCAAAAAGCTTTTGTTCTGCCTTTTCCCAAGCCTGGCAAGGATTTTAAGTATCCCTCTAGTTATTGTCCAATTGCTCTCACTAGCTGTCTGTGTAAAGTTCTCGAGTGCACGGTTAATTCTTGGTTAATTCATTTTTTAGAACAAAATCACGTACATTCACCATCACAAAGTGGCTTTTGCCATCATCGTTCATCTCACGATCATCTCCTGCACCTTGAGACATTCTGTGTGCATGGCGTTCGTGCATAGGCAGCACCTGATTTCTGTTTTTGACATCGAGAAAGCCTATGATCTTGCTTGGCGGCATGGGATCATCCGTGACCTCCATGCATGCGGATTGCGAGGAAATCTTCCCACATTCATTGTTAATTTTCTTCGCAATCGAGTGTTCGAGGTGCGCCTGGGTGCGATGCTCTCGGCACTGTTCCATCAACAACAAGGTGTTCCTCAAGGTTGCATTTTACCCGTCACATTGTTCATCCTACTTATTAATTGTCTACTACAAACTCTTCCTCCTGCGATTTCGGCTACTGTATATGTCGAGGATGTAAGGTCAGGTGATGCGTAACATCACAGCCTCTCCTTGACAAATGTCAACCCCGCCTTCTCGTGGTGCATCCTGTTCCCACTAAAGGGGCTCTGACGACCGCCAATAGCGGTATAACTATACCATCGGGATCAGAGGAAATGTTATCCCACACTCACCAACCCGCTTGGCCAGCGTGGTGAGTTATGGCCAAACACCTCCAAAATGACTCTACAACTTAAATCTTGGCCCTCAGTCTCCGGGCAGCTGGAATGTACCTGGCCAAGGCAGCGGCCAGTGCGACATGAAGGCAGAGGGTGCTAAGAATCCCCGGAGGACCGGACTAGGCTGCCATTTGATGCTGACCTTGGCTACCTATAACGGACGCTCCCTATCTTCTGATTCAAGGCTTCTTGAATTGGAAGAGGAACTACAAAGGATCAAGTGGGACATCGTCGGGCTAAGTGAGGTAAGGAGAAAAGGAGAAGATCTCATTGAACTGAAAAGTGGACATCTCTTCTATTATCGTGGGACAGATACTGGCAGAACTAGTGGTGTTGGATTTATAATAAACAAGAAACTGAAGGATAAAATGGTAGAAGTTGAAAGTTCCTCTGTCAGAGCTGCACGACTCGTTATCCAACTATCGAGAAGATACCAGGCTCAGATTATTCAAACTTATGCACCCACCACAAGTCATCCTGAAGAAGAAATTGAAGAATTTTATGAGGAAATTCGTCATCTAAATAATAAAGGTAAGCAGCACTTGAAGATAATTATGGGAGATTTCAATGCAAAAATAGGGCAACGGCAACAGAATGAAACTTCAGTAGGTAAATTCGGTCACGGCAACAGAAACCAGCGTGGAAATACTCTCGTTGAGTTTGCAGAGGCAGAAGGATTTTTCATCTTGAACTCCTTTTTCAAGAAAAAGCCACACAGGAAATGGACATGGAGACATCCAATTGGGACGACAAGTGAAATTGATTTTATTATGTGTAACAAAAAATTCGTCATCGAAGACTGCACTGTGCTGAACAAGTTCAACACAGGTAGTGACCATAGATTGGTGAGATGTAAGATGCACCTCAACACTAAACTGGAACGTGGCAAGCTCATAAGACAAACAAAATGTATTGACATAACCAACCTTAAAAAACACCATAATACTTTCAAGTTGGAACTGAAGAACAGATTCTCTGCCTTAGAAGGCCTAACATCGGAAGAAGTGGATATTTCGGAAGTTAACAGAAAAGTAACCAAAGCTCTAATGGAAACAGCAACAAAATTAGCTGGGTCTAAGAACAAGTTGCATGTGAACAAATTATCAGGAAAACCAAAATGTTGATGCAAAAAGAAGAGAGATGAGGACAACTAAAGAAGATGTGACTTCCAAAGTGGAATATATAGAGCTATGCAAGACAACACGAAAAAGTATCACTGAAGACGTAAGGAAATTCAACTGTGAGCTAGTGAGGAAAGCAATTGAAAACAACCAAAGCCTTAAGATAGCAAAGGGACATCTCAGTAAGGGAAGAAAACAGATTATGGCTCTGAGAAAAGAAGATGGTTCTATAACAAGAAATAGAGGCGAAATTTTGACAAGAGTGAAAGATTTCTACTCCAAATTATATGAAAGGGATGATACATGTACTCCAGACATCATGAAAGGTACCAGAGTTCTTCCAGTCCTCCCAGCAGAAGTTGCTCATGCAATCAAGAACATGAAGCGGGGAAAGCTCCAGGAGAAGATGGAATTACTATAGACATCATACAAGAAGCAAGTGGAGAAATTGAAACAGTACTCGCCCAAATTTTCACTCGATGCCTTAATGAAGGGAAGATTCCTGAGGATTGGAACAATGCTACAATGATCCTGCTACATAAAAAAGGTGACATTGAGGATCTCAGGAACTACAGACCTATCAGCCTCCTATCAGTGGTTTATAAAATCTTCACTAAAGTTCTTTCACACCGCTTGAAGGTAACACTGGACATGGCTCAACCGAGAGAACAAGCTGGATTCAGGAGTGGCTACAGCACAATAGATCATATCCACGTACTGAGAGAACTAATTGAAAGAGCGAGGGAATATGAACTTCCATTGTGCATGGCTTTTATCGATTATGAAAAAGCCTTTGATTCGGTGAAACCATCAGCAGTTACCACGGCTCTGAAATCCAGCGGTATTGAAGATGCATACATTAATATTATTAATAACATCTATGAAAATGCAAGTGCAAAGATTCGGCTGTTTGAAAATACAACACACATAAAAATTGGAAAGGGAGTGAGACAAGGTGACACCATATCTCCGAAGCTCTTTAATGCCACATTGGAGGGTGTTTTTCAGTCGCTGAGCTGGGAAAACAAAGGGATAAAGATTAATGGAGATTATCTAACCCACCTTCGTTTTGCTGATGACGTAGTCATTTTTGCAACTACCCCATCAGAGCTGCAGAGTATGATCCAAGAACTTGCTGACAAGAGTAAAGAAGTGGGATTAAAAATGAACTTTCAGAAGACAAAAGTGATGTTCAATGCTTTTACAAGAAATGAAGATTTATCGATTGATGGAGAAAAACTGGAGATAACAGATACGTATGTTTATCTTGGACAGCAGATATCAAGTGAGGGTCACATTGATAAAGAAATTAATCGGCGTACAAAACTTGCCTGGAGAGCTTTTGGAAGAAACAGCATAATTTTCAAGAGCAATATGCCATTATGTCTTAAAAGAAAAGTGTTTGATCAATGCATCCTTCCAGTGCTTACGTATGGTGCAGAGACGTGGACCTTAACTAAAAGAGACATACAAAGGCTGCAGACAACTCAAAGAAGCATGGAGAGGTGCATGCTTGGTATAACCAGGAGAGATAAGAAGAGGAACTCGTGGATCCGAAAATGACGAGAGTGGAAGACATCATGATCAGAGTTAAATCCTTGAAATGGCAATGGGCTGGACATACTGCCAGAAGGACAGACCATAGATGGACAGCCGAAATTTTAGATTGGATTCCAAGGGACAGGAAAAGACCCAGAAAAAGACCACATGGGAGATGGGTGGATGAAATTCGTAAATATGCGGGAGTGACATGGAGGAGACTGGCACAAGACAGACCGTTGTGGAGGAAACTTGGGGAGACCTTCGTCCAGCAGTGGATTGATAATGGTTGACAATGATGATGATGATATGTCGATGACTTGCATATCTTCTGTTCGTCTTCAAGTATGCATTTTATTGAAAGGCAGTTTGCAGTCTGCGATTAACCAGATCTTTAAAGCGGCGAATAGCAATGGCTTTGTTCTTTCACCCAACAAGACAGCGTGTGTCCATTTCTGCCGGAGGCGTGGCCTCCATCCTGAACCCGAGCTGTATTTAGACCGTGCAGCCATACCAGTTTTGCCCGAGACCAAGTTCCTTGGATTGACATCTATTCTTAAGATCCTTTCGAGAGTCTTGTGGGGTGCAGACAGGGTGTCTTTGTTCCACATTTACCATTCTTTAATACGTTTGAAACTGGATTATGGTTGTATCATGTATGGCTCTGCTAATCATTCCGTTCTTCGGCCTTTGGATACTATTCACCATCAAGCGCTGCATCTTTGTACAGGAGCATTTCTAACATTCCCGATTCCCAGCCTTTATACTGGCGCAAATGAACCGTCGCTTGAATTACTCCGTCTGCAGCTGTCTCTTCAATTTTACTTGAAACTTTGATCTCTTCCAGACCATGCTTTGTACGATGCAGTTTTTCATCCCCAGCATGCTCGTTTATTTGAGAACCAGCCCTCGTGCATTTCCATCTTCGGTCTTCGTATGGCGGCCGTAGCTTGTGATGCAGGGCTCGGCTTGTCTCTTGTTGGAGTGACCAGGGGCTTGGGTGCCATGGTTGATACCACCTTTACATTGTTTGACAAATCCTCAACCCCTGCTTCAGTGTACCAGCAGCTCTTCGCTGAGCACCGTTCCCTCAATTCTGACTGCACTCCCATTTTCACTGATGGCTCCAACTCATCATCGAGCTATCATTTATTTGGATTCTTTGAGTGTACTGCAGCACCTCTCTTCTGCTGATATATCTGACCATCCTTTCCTTTTTGGCATGAGGCAGTTACTGCGTACCTTTCTTCAGGCTGGTTTCCAGATAACATTTTTCTGGATTCCTGGCCGTGTGGGAATTTCGGGTAACAAGTGTGCTGATGCAGCTGCTAGATCTGCTTCCTCTTTGGCCGTTACACCCTTGCCACTGTTTCACCGGGATTTCCGCTTTCTTGTTCACGATCATATCAAGCGAACGTGACAGGGTCTGTGGGACCAACAGTTGGAAAATAAACTGCATCATATCAAACCTATTCTTGGAATCTGGAAATTCTCATTTCGTCGGAACTGTAGGGAGGAAGTTGTGCTTGTGCTTCTCCGCATTGGGCATTGTCGTTTCATTCACCGGTTTTTGCTGTGTGGCAACACTGTGCTGATGTGTGGGATGTGCAATTGTCGACTCACTATCACTCATCTTCTGTGCAGCTGTGTTCGTTTTCGTGATGTACGTTTTCACTTCTTTCATTTTCATTTGTTGACCGAGGATGCCGCTACTGTACAGTGGCTCCCAGATGACCACTGTGATACAGTTGCTGTCTTTTCATTTTTAAAACAAATTGACTTTTTTAAACATATCTAGATTTTAGCCCTTCCATTATTCTCATTTTTCACTTTTACTGAATCAGCCAGATTTAAATCTTTATACCACATTTTTAATACTGTTTGTTTGTCTTGTGCCTGGTGCTCTTTGGCCAAACATGGCCCTTGTGCCATAAAAATCAAACCAGCCAACCAAGCACATGGGCTGGTGTAGCCAAAGACCTAGCCAGATACCCATGCTCACTGCACGTCATCACCAACAACGCATAAAATGGGCCCAAGATCGAGATTGCACCATGGATGATTGGAAGAAAGTAGCCTGGTCTGAAGAATCAAGATTCTCGGTGCATCACATAGATGGCCGAGTGTGGATACTCCGATTACCAGTGGAAGCTATGGCACCTGGATGCAGTGTTGGTTGGAAAAAGGCCGGCAGTGGCGGCGTTATGCTGTGGGCGATGATTTCTTGAGACACTTTAGGCCCCATTATCCCAATAGCACATTCCCTGACAGCTGCCAGGCATGTGAACATCATTGCGGACCAAGTTCACCCACACATGGCAACTGTATTCCCTGCTGGTGATGGCCATTACCAAAAGGATAATGCGCCATGCCACACTGCCAGAATCTTCAAGGAGTGGTTCGAAGAACACGCTGGTGACTTTCTGTTAATGCCCTAGCCTCCAAATTAACCTGATGCGAACTCAATCGAACATTTGTGGTTTGACTTGGAAGAGCGGGTTTGCCCTAAATCACTACCACCCCAAAATGAGTGGGAACTGGAGGACCTGCTGTTGAAATTATGGTACCAGATATCCCAGGATACCTATCACCATCTCATCGAATCGATGTCTTGCCAAGTGGCTGCTGCTTTGCGGGCTAAAGGGGGTCCTACAGCTTAGTAGGTTGGTGGTCATAATGCAATGGCTCATCGGTGTAATCAACTAAGTTGAATTTTGTGTATTCTGTTGCTGAAAGACAAGCTTTGTGTTGTAGTTCAATGAGAAAACTGTCAGTTTGCTTTCTGACATCAGCATCCTTATTATAGCTGAAATGCCCTGCATTATAAAAAAATGAGTAGCCTTCTTCCTTCCCATGTTTTTTTTTTCATTTGTGTGTTCATCTAAGTTGTTACAGCAGATGTTTCATTTTTGCATGCAAAAATAATGGGAATTTTACTTCTCATGTATGAAATAAAGGTTATGCTGTGTCTGGTGCCCTCTAATGTTTCAGTTGTATTCCTTTTAATTGTACTTGAGTTGTTGATCTCAGTTTTCTAGGTTGTGTTCCTTTTAACGAGATTTTTTTTTTTTTTTTTTGAACTCAGCATTATTCATTTTGTTGGAAATATGGTTAAATGTTATAAAATTCTGCATAAAATAGCTTTTAAGATTTCACCTCTGCACCATTTTAAAAATGTTAACATTTCATATCTAGTTCTAGTGTCATGGAAAAAATTGCCATTGGTGGTTTTTGTGTACTGTGGTAGCTTTGAAAATCCAGTTCTGTGAAGATGGATAGTATATAGGATGTTATATCTGGTTTCAGCTATATTTACTTAATTATATTTTCACTTAAAGAACTTTCATTTAATCTTCCTCTTCTTCTGAGTTCTTTTGGACGTTTCTGGTTCTGGATTTTTGTCAAGGCCTGTTCCTTAGAGAAACCATTATATTCTTAACAGGAATTAAAACTCTTAATCAAGGCTTTACTCAGATACATTTATTTCTCTTTTCAATAAAAGAATTTTCACTTAATTTTCACTTCTTCTGAGTTCTTTTGGTTTGACAGATGTTTCTGGACTCTGAATTTTTGTGAAGGCCTGTTCTCAAAGTTAGAACAGGCCTTGACAAAAATCCAGAGGCCAGAAACATCTGTAAAAAAAAAAAAACTTAGGAGACTGGAAGTTTAAGTGAAAGTTCTTCAAGTGAAAAGAGAATTAAATAAATATATCTGAGAAAAGTCTCGAGTAAGTGTTTTAATTTCAGCTATAGTAAGACTACCTCTGGAGGACATATCTACTGAATTATCATAACACCTTGTCAAACCTATGGCCATTCAATAACAGAGATGGATTTCCCAATAAACTGATTAGGCCTGGGCCTAGGGCAGCAAATTTTAGGGGTGGCAAATTCTAGTGGTAGTAAAAATTAATAATTTGTTGAAAGCCCATAAAAATAATGAAAGAAATTTTTTAAATTAAAATAAAAGTGGAAACTAACATTTAGTCTGAAAACTGCTGCATACAAGATTTTGTTTTCAAATTCCTGTAAACCCCCATCTCTTCGACTTGAGAAACCGTAGACAAACATATGTTTATCTGTTTGACTATGCTTAAGAATTGAAATCAGTATGAATGGGTGGGGTGGGGGAATGAGTGGGGTGTTAACGTTGCTCTTTGGAGCCCGATAAAAGTTTTCAGGCTTAGATAAAGGCAGATCGCTTTGGGCTTTAGAAGGCTATATTCACAGGATGTTCATGCAAAGCTATCCCATCTTCACTCAGAATGAATAATACAGTGGTGTGGAGCAGGGCAAGGAAAAACAAGTTAGTAAAATCATGCAATGCATTTATTATGATATGCTTTCCAACATACCAGAAATCATTACTCAAGTTATGAGGATAATGGCTGTGGAATAAATCTCGCTCCTGTGTCCTGGCCTTTGACCCCATTTTGATATTAAACAGAATTAGTTCAGTATACCTCCGGAACAACACACTAAAGTTTTGTTGCGATAGAAGCATTTTTAGTCAAGTTATGAGGGTAATGGCTGTGGAATAAATCTCGCTCCTGTGCCCTGACCTTTGACCCCATTTCGATGATACTAAACATAATTGGTTCAGTATACCTCCGGAACAACATGATAAACTTTTGTCGCAATTGAAGCATTTTTAAAACATAAGTTATGACACATAAGGGTGATGGAATGGATCCCACTCCTATGTCCTGACCTTTGACCCCATTTCACCCATTTTCAATAGGGTTCATCCCCAGGTTGTCCACATACTAAAATTTCATCGAAATTGAACCATTTTTCCGTGAGTTATTGTGCAGACAGACAAAGCTGGGGCATATACTCTTCTTCAACCTACGGTTGGAAAACATAAAAAAAGGGGGGGAGAAAGAAGACAGAAACTTCTACCAAAGCAACTGATTAATTACAAAGATTTAATCGAAAGTCAAAAATAAGTTATTGTTGTGAACGATGGACGGAATTTTGTTATTAATTAATTGTTATAAGAAAAATTCTTGTTTATAATGTCACCACATTTAAATTGTTATTTTTATTTGTACTTAGCTTTGGATAGGCCACATTCCTCCCCAACCTCCCCTAACATTTCGTTTTGCTCCTGGATCAGATCTGTATGAGTTACATGAAATTGTAGCCATCAAATTCTTCATTTTAGAGGGGAATAGGGGTGGCAAATTTGTCTAGGCCAAAGGACAGCAAAGCCCAAAATCCATCTCTGTTCAATAATGTATGTTCTATGTGTGCTAGAATTTGGTAACAGTGATAAGCCATTAAATTGAGCTCTGCTTATCAACACAATCTTGAATTGCCACTTTACTGTCCGAGTGATTATGAAACTATCCATTTTATTATACAAGTGATTTGGAGATTGACTATTACTGTCCAAAATTTTATCTGTTAAAGAAATCCATGTTCAAAAGGGAAAAAAATCTGTGACATATAATATATCTCTGTGCAGTATTGGTGTGACTGCATGTGGGAGATGGTGTTGAGTAGAAAAAGATTTTACCATTTGCCCTGGATTCACTCTACAGAACCACAATAAATATTGAGAGCCAATTACTTGGTTCAGTGTGTTTGCATGAAAGGTTTGATCTTCAGACAAAATTCTGTATTTTTCATGTAAATGAAGACTGAAAACATTCTTAAGTTTTCATTACATGAAAAAGTCACAATTATCTTTAAAAACAACTTGAAAAAATATGATGCTATATGAATTTCATTTATTATTTATGACAATTATCATTTGTAATGAATTATAATTGTGGTAAGGCTTAGTAATTAACGAAAGCACCTACTGATATACTTTTGAATGAACTCTTTAGAAGCCTGTTACAAGGGAATGTGAGTAACATCCTGTGTTCTTGTACTCACTCTCATGGTGTAAATTTGATTTTGATCACTAGATTGTAGTGTTTCACTTATACTCTGAGGATAAAGCAAAGAAGGCAGTAAGGTTCCCGCACTCATTTTGTTTTGCGAGTATAGGAAAATTGTGCATGATTTATCGTTCTACTGTGTACAAAGTTGTGGCTGATTTTACAGCTGCATTTTTATGATTTTAAAAGTACTTTGTAAAAGCAAAGCAGAAGTGATATGAATTATGGGAAATTATACCAAGCCATAGAAGACAGTCTAATCAAATTTTTGCTTTATGCATGATGATTGAAAAGTATCTGTCTGTTGGTAAGAAGGTTTTTCGTGCCATCATAGATTTAGAAAACGTTTATGACAGAGTAAATAGGATACTTCTGTGGAAGGTACTGAATAAATATGATATTACTGGAAATCTACTAAATCGTGTAAAAGCCATGTATGTATGCTAGCAGTACAGCGTGTGCACAAGTGAATGGTGTTGTGCTGAAATGGTTTCTTATTGGCACAGGAGTCAGACAAGGTTGTGTAATGTCACCCTGACTGTTTAAATATGTTTATGGATGCATGTATGTGTGATGTCAAAATGGATAATGCTGGTTTATGTCTTGGTAATATGTTTGTTGCAGATTGCTCTATGCTGATGACAGAGTCCTGTTGGCATAGAGCAAAAGTGAGTCACAGAGTATGTTGTCTTGGATGTACGAAGTTTGTATGAAATTCAAACTGAGTATAAATAAGGGAAAAATCAAAGTTATGGTTTTTGAGCAAGGAACTGTTAGTACTGAATGCAAGATAAGTCGTAATGGCACACAGATTGACCAGGCGAATGAGTTTGTATATTTAGGGAGTATGACAGAGAGAACAAATTAGATGGTGAAATTAGTAGGTGAGCAAATACTTCATTGAAAGTCATAGCTGCATTAGTAGGATTTCACAGGAATGATGGGTTCTCAAGAAAGTCCTAAATGGCTGTATATGAAAATGTAATTGTTCCTATTCTGATATATGGCATTGAAACCTGGGTACTACAGAAAAGATGTAGGAGTCATTTGTGTGCTTGGTAGTTGTGTTACATGGTGTTTGTGGTAAGACTTGCTCTGATCATTTGAGGAATGAAGATGTGTTATGTGAGACAAAATGTTGTTTTGGCCATGTTGAGAGAATGAGTGATGAGGTGCTAACTCAGATAATTTTTCAGCTCAAGTGGCAGGAAATAAAGGTAGATGAAGGCCAAAGAAATCATGGGAGGACCAGATTCAGGAATGTCTGCTTGAGAAAAAGATTATATATAAAGTACAAAAAGTCTTGTGTGCTGCATGTGATGGATGTCAATGAAGCTTGAGTTGCGTGCGAAGATCGTTGTAAATGGAGACATCTGATACACTAATGGTAAGTAAATTCTATTTCCATCAGTTAAACATTTACTTGGCATATGGTCTTTCTTTGTGGAGCTAACCTTTGAATCTAAGAGAACAGCTTAATGATTATGTAAACTATATTGACAAAAGTCACTGGACACCTAGAAGGGAAACACAACATAGCATTTATTGACATACATTAGCACGGTGTTGATCCACCTTTGGCCTTAATGCATGCACTGACCCTTCGAGACATGCTTTAGACAAGGTTTTGGAACACAGCGATAGGTATGCGCTTTCATTCGGTACATAATGCTGTCTCTAACTTTTGCTTAGTAGTAGGCCTTGGTTCCAAACTTCTTATGCAGCACTCTAATTCATCCCATAGGTGCTTTAAGGGATTAAGATCAGGGCTATATGCTGGCCATGTCCACAAGATATGAAATTATCGTCAAACCACGCCGTAACTGTCCTTTCTATATGGCTCGATGCATTATCCTGCGGGTAACAACAAGGCTTGGTTCCATAGTATAGCCACAGAGTTGGTAGGGCATTATTGACCAGAATATCGAGGTAGACATGCTGGTTAACAGGTTTGTCCATGATAACCAATGGGCCGGGACCATACCATGTAAAACACCCCCACACAAGTATAGGCTGCCAACTCCAAACTTGACCGTAAGAACAGTACACTGTGGTAAATAGTGTTTCCCTGGCTGCCGCCATACCCACACATGGCCATCAGGCTGATGTATTGTGTATCTGGATTCATCAGTCCATAGGACCCGTTTCCATTTATATACGGTCCACGATAAATGCTCTTAACACCATGCTAAATGATGAGTAGCATCTCGAGTGGAAATGAAAGCAGCCGCACAACCATGGTAACCCATGGAATGAAGTTCTCTGTGAATGGTACGTGTACATACCGAGGTTCTAGAATTTTTACTCACCTGTACACTGAGGTCTCCCTGTCGTTTAACGGTAATGACTCTCCTGAGGCTTCGACGTCCTCTATCACTGATTTTGTTTGGTCTGCCAGTACGTTTTGCTGCTTCAGGCATGGCATGTGTCTTCCACCTATTCAGTTCATCCAAAACAGTTGACTTGGGTATGTTCAAATGCCTCTCAGTTTCTCTCGTGGACAACCCACTAATATAACACCTAACAATCTTTCCTTTCTCAAAGTCAGTTCTTTCCCGTCGCGACATTTTCACTCAACCTCACAGTGCGATATGATTGCGGTCAGCTGCAGGCTTGTTTTGTATACCATTTGCTGCTGTACAGTGCATCTTAACAATGCAGCGGATCCGTTCATTTACTTTTGAAGGGATGTCCGGTGACTTTTGTCAATATAGTGTATGTACTAAAGGGCATCCTGAAAGTGAATGCCTCCTCTTTAATAATTTTTGAAATTTTGAAGTGATTTTAGTGAAACTGCACTGACATGTACTATGATAAGTTACCAATGTGGGGAAATTTTTTTTTCAGAATCAGAAATAAAAATCATGAATGACAGAAAAAAGCAGGAAGCTGTAATTGAATTCCTGGAGAAAGAGGGATGTGATGCTCCAGAAATCCACAGAAAACTCCTGGCGGTGTATGGAACTGCCACAATCTATATCAGTAATGCCCAAAGATGGATGAAGAGGTTTCGAGAGGGAGAAAGTTCAGTGTCAGACAAACAACAGAGTATAAGACCCATAATTGCAGTGACAGATGCCAACAGGCAACGAGCGAAAGACCTCATCACAGCTTATCCTCGTGCCGCCATCCAAAAGTTGTGTGATGCAATTCATTGTGGTCATAGTGCTATAGATTAAAAACATTAATTAGGGATTTGGGCTGCAGAAAAATTTATTCAAAGTGGATCCCAATAAACCAAACCCGTGAATAATATGAGCAAAGGGTGGACATCTGCCGGAACCTCTTGGACTGTTATGAGAGGGAGGGTCAGGTGTTTTTCTCTAATGTTGTGACAGGGGATGAAACCTGGGTGTCCTTTCATGACCCAGAAACAAAGCGTGCATTAATGGAATGGCACCACACACCTTTACCTCGCCAGAAAAAGGTGAAAAGAGCTCGTTCCGCAGGGAAAGTGATGGTGACAGTTTTCTGGGACAAACGTGGTGTCATTTTGACTGATTTCTTTGAACAGGGTGCAACAATAAACAGTGTTCACTATGTGCAGACATTGAAGAAGCTAAAGGAAGCTATCAGAAGGAAAAGACGTGACATTCCATATCATAGTGTTGTTTTACACCTTGATAATGCACATACCCACACCTCAGTGGAGACTTCACAGGCTGTTGCCAAAATGGGGTGGACGATGATGCCCCAATCCCCCTACAGTCCTAATTTGGTTCCCTCAGACTTTTTCCTGTTTGCCCTTTGAAAAACACCCTTTGTGGGGAACATTTCGACCATGTGACACGTTAAACCGGCTGTGAACTCATGGGTAAAATCACAGCCTCAGGAATTTTTCCAAAATGTGTTATAGCAATGGGTTCGAAGATGGTGGAAATGTATAAAAAGTGATGGACAATACTTTCAATAGGCTAGCATTATTATCAATATGTCCAAGTATTTTGCCACCGAGTTTCACATTTTTACTGCTACAAATAAAAATCTTATTAGAGACGAGACATTACTTTCATGATGCTCTTTGTTTGTTTGTATGTATGTATGTATGTACATGCATGCATACATATATAAATGAATGAATGAGACTGAAATTTTGGTTTTGGATGCAGGTGTGCCATTTTTTTATTATTATTATTATTTTTTTTTTTTTGATGGGTATGGCAAAAGGAAAGTGTGAGAAGTCAGTGAATGTGTGTAATTGCTAGTTTTACCTGATCTTTCATGACTTGGCCAGCATTTCATGTTACATGGTTAAAATAATGAATGGAAAAGTGAAAAAGTGAACAGCTAAGTTACCTTATAGATTCATAAATTGTAGTTGCTGCTGTTATTGATACCTTGTAAGCTGCATTGTTATACTTGTGAAGGGGGGGGTTAGAACATCTTGTCTTGCACTTGTTTTTCACAATAAAACATGTTCTGAACTGGTTTAATTACTGTTATTTTACTTATATAATGTAAGTAGGTACTACAAGTCAGCATTCCTAGCTGAAATTTTGGACTGTCATTCATGTATTTACAATAATTGTTTTATTATATATGCTATATCAGTGAGCTAATGAATGAAATTCTTAAGTCCTGTTGCATAAAGATAACATTAATATTTAAAAGAAAAAGTGCCCCACTAGTGTCACTTGTCCTCACTAGTTTTACATATAGCTTTCCTGAAAACTGCTTATGTCTAGTATACACATTATGTAAGTCTGCTCAATTTTTATTTACATAATATAGAGTATACATTTATTTTTTGCCCTCATGCTTTTCATTGTTTTTGTTATTATGTGCACTTTGACCTTTTAGCATTCTGCAGTTCTAAGAAGGCTACTTTAATTCTCATGCAGGTGTGGATTCCAAATCGATGAGCACTGCTTGAGAAACCCACTTCATTTTTCGATCTATTTGACAAATTGCTTAACTCAGCATTGAAGCTTTTGCAGTGATATTTTTGCTCTGAAGCCAAGGTATCACATATTTCAGTGCTAGCATGTTTTTTATTCTGTTACTCTTATTACTGTTTTGCTTATAACAGTTTTATCGTGGAGAAAAAATGTGTCACTTTGAAAAGGTTATTTTTGATGTATTGGAAAATGAAACAGAAAGAAAAAAGCAAGCTCCGAGTTTTGTGCTTGTTTATCAGATATTGTTTGTTTAGTTACCTGCAACCAGTGGCTCAAAATTAGAGAAAGGGTAGGTTGGGCTTTGGTGCTGAAGAGGGCTGTTAGATTTTATATAAAAATAACAGTAATAATGCTTTCTGTCCCAAATAGTAACAATACTTTTTATCCCAAATTTGCCTTTAATTTAAAATTAAGCTTGTGAAATTTCACACTTATATATGGAACAGATATTTTACAGTTTATTTGCATTCAGTTTTTGATGTTAATATGTAATCTTGCAATTCTTTTTTTCCCTTGCTACAAGACCATAATGGCCTCTTTCATTGTAGTTTTGATTCATTATTACTACTGTTTCAGTGCATTATCTGTGAATGGTAATAGCAGTGTGAATTTAAATTTCTGCATTTCTTATGTTCACTTTTTAATGCAAAGCTTTTTTTTTCATTGTCCTGTGCTCGTTGTAAAGAGGTGGCAGGATTTATTCTGCAGAGCAGTTGTGAGGCAGTTAATTAAACATATTACAGATGAAATTTGAAATTGCAGTACATTACTTTTTCTTTTTACTTCAGACATATTGTCTTTGTAAATAATATGCTGTGTCTTTTTAACATTTTATTTTTTACATGTTTATTGAGACCAAAGTGAGACAGAAACCGTGAGGAAGTGTCTGAACTTCAGAAAGAGATATAAACATGTTTCAATTATTTGTATCTTGGCCAAAAAATGGCATAAAATGTTTACTATAATGAATTTAATGTTCAGAGATAATGTTATATATAAAAAAAAATTCTGGATAAAAAAGAACATAATTGATAGTGTTTATTTAACTGGATTCACAGAATAGTAAAAGTAGAAATTCACTTTAATAAAGATGGAACAATCAATAGCATTTTAAAACATGAACAGTGAAAACTCACATGTACAAGTTAAAGTTGCCCTAGAGCCTTGCATGGGCTGAGCCTGCTCAGTAGTTTAAAACTTACGGGCTGGGCTGGACCGGGCCTACAATTTCGTAGGCAGGCTTGGATGGGCCTGCACTTGCATGTGTACCGTGTAGTCAGGTTGTTGATAAATTTAGGTCATTCTGTTTTTGGAGTCTGTGTCTTTCCCTTTCCGTGATCATATTTCTTCTTTCTTGCAATCATTCTTCTCTCCCCACTTTGTGCTATTAGATGTTGGACCAACAGAACTAAAACATATTCTGCGTATGAGAGTTTGTTGTATAATATTAACTATTAACCATTAAGCATGTTAGTGTGTATATGTGTGTGTAACTGAGCATCAGTTTATATTATGTTCTGGGCAAAAGTGTCAACGAAGGCAGTACTTGATTCATATAAACAGTGATCTGACCCTATGAAGGGTTTGATTATGAAATGATGATAATTTACCTAAGTTAACTGAATACTATATTGCATTTGCAATTTTTCTGGTTACTGGTGGGTTAGTTAACTTGCTTATGCCCTCTGTTTACACAAGTTTTGAGTTATTTCAAAAAGTTACATTATAAATACCGCCTATGTTAAAGCAAGTGACAGTTACGCAAATGAAACCTATAACGGGCCTGAATGGCCGGGCCAGGTTGCGCCTGACATTAACTGGGTGGGCCCAGGCCTAAAAATATTGCCACTGCAGGGCTCTAAGTTGCGCAATTTGCAATTTCACATTATTTTCAAATTACTTCCTTTATTATTCCTTTTGTGTGTTGTAAGATTCTGGAATGTGTGGTGACTAACACTGACTTTGATGTTAAGGAGAGGGTCTCTGCCGAACAATTGCAGATGCTATCACTAATGAGGAGCATGAGAGCTGGCATGATGAGACCCAGAAGACCAAATAGGAGATGGGTGGATGGAATTTGGAAGCATGGTGCAATGTCAAACATACACCTTGAGTAACTATGTATTGAGAATTTATGGTTTACATTTGATGTTGCTATGACTACAAATATGTGATCATGATGTCATACACTGAAGTGCCAAAAAAACTGGGATGCCTCTCTAATACCACATCGGTCCTCCTCGCAATTGAATGAATTCGCTGAGCTCTCTGTAGTACTGTGGAGACAATACACACCATGCTTCCTGAAAAGCATCCCACAATTCTTCAATATTCACTAGTGGAGGATTCCAGGCATTGAAGGCACATTGAACAGTATCCCAAATGTGTTTGATGGCATTTAAATGCAGCTAACAAGGAGGCCAAGTCGGGATGGCAAACTCTGCAGAATGTTCATCCATCCATAATTGGGCAACTGTGGATGTGTGCGGTGGCACATTGTCGTGTTGAAAGAGGTCACACCCATCAGAGTGGCTACATTACATGAACAGGTGCAAATGA
The DNA here is from genome assembly GCA_039090855.1 of Macrothele yani. Classification (NCBI taxonomy): domain Eukaryota; kingdom Metazoa; phylum Arthropoda; class Arachnida; order Araneae; family Macrothelidae; genus Macrothele; species Macrothele yani. The sequence continues at coordinate 111,050,008 of CM077007.1, forward strand.
TCCCCAAGGATGGTTATATAACCACCATCAGTCAGAGCGGTCTGCAGACGTATGGGGGTGGTTTTAATGTGTGCCAGATGAAAACACTTCACACCATAACAGAGCCACCGCTAGCCTGCACTGTCACTTGTAGGCATACAGGATCATTTGCCTTGTGGGGTTGTCGCCACACCCGAAGTCGGCCATCTGCCTGAAACAGTTGCTACCACAATTCATCAGACCAGGCTACACATTTCCAGTCATCTTGCATACAATTTCGGTGTTCCCAAGCCCAGGCGAGGTGCATAGCCTTGTGTCGTCAAGTCAGCAATGAAACCCGGGTGAGCTGTCAGCTCTGTAACCCTATAGAACTGTCTGAATGCTGATGCTACTACTGGCCCCAGCACTGAATTGCACTGTGATTTGTGGCAATTTTGCACATTGGGCGGATGTTACAATGTGTGCCAGATGCTGCTATCCACGATCATCCAGGACTTTTCTACGGCTACACCAGTCTCACACGCTGGATGTTCACCCTTGAAATTGTTGATTGTGTAAATCCAAATTTTATCATAATTTTCGAGATGGAGTGATCCATCTCCCAAGCACGAACTGTTATACCACATTCGAAATTGCTTAAATCCTGATAAGCTGCCATCTGAACTGTGAATACTATTACTTGAGCTTGTGGAGATATCTGCCCCTATATATACACTGTATGTCATTTGCAGATGATACCGTTTACTGCATGGGCGTGGTGGCATGTAATGGAAGTAATAGCTCCCTTCCCAGCTTTTTTAAGCACCTCAGTGTATACTAAATAGAACATACACCATCTTTACACGATTTAAAAACTTGATGAATTTCTAAAACTGCTCAAGTTAATTTAAAAAAAAGTGATCCGATAAAGTCTGACTATAAATGTGGTTTCTACATTATTCCTCTACAAGCTACGGACACCGAAGAACCTCCTAAAGTATACATAGGATCTGCAAAACGGAAAGACAAGAATTAGTGAACATGTGTATAATGTAAAGACAGCCTTCCATGTCTACTACTCTTTCAAGACTCGCCACTGATGGATCATACCTACCCCTATAGAAAGATTCATCTATCCTTGCTACACCTCAAAATAAAACTCTTACAGTTCACTGAAAGTCTATACATCTATCATTATGGTTCATAGTCTTGCAACAACAATATTCCTTCATTCATTCCAACCCCTGGAAATCTCTACTTTATCCATGATCACATGGGAAACCCTCCCTCCAATAGTGACTCTCAACAGAAGTTATAGACTGATGTCATACCATGATGTACATTATCTCCTATGTCATCAAAACAACTTTCATCAAGCATACATAAACTCGTTACTGTCCACCTGTAAAATAGTTTACATCTGAGGATGAAGCCACTGTGGGTTTGAAAGGTCTCGTGTTTATATGTATTTCAAACCTTTTAGAATTAAACTAAAATTTCAACTTTAGCAGTTTTAGGAATTCAAGTTTTCAAATCATGTAAAGATGGTGTGTGTTCTATTTAGTCTACATTACTACACGCAAATTATATTATTCTTCACCTCAGTGTATGTTACCATAACTACTTGAAATTAACAAGAAAACCTTTCATTTGTTTTGAACAAAATTAATGGCTTCAAGAGCAGCATATTACACTGACTATTGTAATGCCAGAAGAAAAGCAGAGTGAGCAAATTAATCTTATTGATGAAGCAAACAAACTAAAAACTAAAAAATCAAGTCAACAAAAATGAAATAGCTAATGAAGATAAAAAACAGAGAGAAGAATATAACCAAAAACAAAATAGAGAATGTGCTAATTGGAGTGTGGAAACAAGAGAAAATTGACTAAGCGAGATAAAACAAGTTAAATAACATACAGTGGATACAAATAATTCTTAGCTTGAGGTTACCATTGAAGAACATGTGTAATTAGTACATTTGCCTGAATAGCACTGATTAATTTATTATGAAGCACAAGAAGACAAGGCAGTTCATGAGCATCTACAAAGCACTGTTAACTTCATGGTTTAAGCTTAATCAAACTATGAGGAACAACCATGTAGCTACACATAACCAGATATGCAAAGTACTTCATTTTTTATAAGAATGGAGCAAAATGGAAAAGATGCCAATGAGGAGAAGGATATGCAAAGAACACTTATACTGTAGTAAATCTTTTATTTCCGTGGTGTAAATTTGTATAAAAATTCGCCAAGCTTTCACACTCCACTGGGAGGCTTTAGATATAAGGCAAGGCAGACATAAAATGCATTTTATGTATTTATGTCTACATTTAAAATGTATTTTATGTCTACACTGCCTTGAGAAAGTCTCCCAGTGAAGTGTGAAAGCTTGGCGAATTTTTATACAAATTTACACCATGAAAATAAATGGATTTACTACGTTATAAGCATTCCTTGCATATTCACAACCTGGTGTATTTAAAATAAGAGAGGAGAAGGAGTTATTGGAAGAATATTGGTAGTTAGTATACGAGATAGCAAACTGTACTATTTGTGAATGTTAACACAAACTAAGGGTGTGACTGGTTTTGAGATTCTGAAGACTGCTAATGGGATACTATCTGGGACTTCCTGAGAGAAGCATGTAGAGAATCCGAACTTCTTGAAAGTGATAGAAATTGGCATGATATGCTAATGGAAGCAGCTCAGACACTATTTTCTGAGTTACCATGAATATTATTCATGATAATCTGTGGATTTGGAGAACTAAAAAATGTTCTTAAACTTTGCGCTTAGCATAAAGATGCAATATCATATGTCGTGACCTACATATTATGAAGAGACTGGGCCATAGCACATGCTTGCAAAAGTTGGCAAACTATTCAAGGCTAGTGGTTTGAGTCTGAGAGAACTTAAGCTGCTAGTTGTAAATCTTTCATTAACTATTCTGAATTTGTACTTTTTTAACATTTTAGAACAAACCAAAGCCCATACAAAACAGAAAAACTTAATGATGAGCAACAAATGGCAGCTGAAACTACTTAATGTTATACACTGGTTTCCATAAATTAAGCAACAAATGGAAAAATTGTGATAATTCAAAAAGTATGCAACCAATTCGGATGAAATTTGGTGGTAAGCTTTATCAGACCAAATGCAACAAAAAAACATAAGAACATGTGATGCAAAGCATTTACATTTTGTATGAGTGATGCAAATATGAAAATTCAGAAATATAGGTATCAAGGCGAAATAGCAAAAGATACTTCAATACGGAGTGTGGTTACCTCGAACAGCAATACAGGCCCGACAGCGATGTTCCATGCTTTTAATTATGGTGTTGAGCAGTTCTGTGAGTAGCTGTGCAAAGCAGTGTGGAGCCCCTGAACGGTTTGGGGAGGGTGCTAGAGGCCAGCAACATGCCTACTGAGAGCATCCCAGACATGCTCAATGGGATTCAGATCAGGAGTGTGCTGGCCACTCCATACGGACTATAGTCTCCTGTTCCAGGTATTGGTGCATGACGCGAGCGTTATCCAGGCAGGGTGGGGAGCTAAGGCGACATTTCAAAAAGGTGAGAAAGGTGACAAATTTTTTTAAAAGGTGATTAAAAGAGGCTTCTAACCAATAGCACAAAACAACAAATATAGTTATAAAAAAATATTTTTTAAATTTTTTTTTATACTCCTTTACCAAAAAAGGCCTGGTAAGATTATAGTAAGTTTCTTTATTATGGTTCTGGAAGGGATATGGCCATTTTATTGTCATTATATAATTTTACAGAAAAAAATATTACACAAAATTATACAAAATTCTGAAAATCAAATGTCGTACAATTCTTTTTAATGTTCCAGAAAAACAATTATGAAGAAAAAACTGTTTAGCTTACTGTTTTCTAGGCATCTTAGCAAAAAAAAAAAAAAAAAAAAAAAATGTAACCATATTTAATTTCCTTTTCTCAAGGTTCTTCTGAACGATTTCCACTTTTTTTCTCACTCTTTCTTCCGTTTGCATACATTTTACTCCCTCGAGCATGCCTTCAGCTAATTTTGCTCCCTTTAAATAATTGTTTTCGAGTGCTTTCTTCAGTTAAGCCAAAGCTTCCAAAAAGAGTTCTTTTCTTGCCTCCTTAGTTTGTAGGTGTTCTTTTTCTTCTCATTCAGAGCAGCAGTCTCACATTCAATTGACTTTTTTATCTTCTCCATCTTTTTCATATCTTCTTCATAATCCGTTCTTTTTGTTCTTCTTTTCGCTTTTCTTCTAATTCGATTTTCTTTTTCCTCTTATATTCTTCCATAAAGGCAGTGTACTTTGAATGTGTTTTTCGTCCGTACTTAATGAGTTTTGGATTAACGGGTACAAAAAGAAAACTAGGATACTGTTTCAAGGCATCCCTCATAGTCTCCCTCGAGCATGCCTTCAGCTATATATGATTTTTAAACAGTACACTGTTTAAAAATCTTTCGGTCATTGCTGATTTATCTTCTCCTAATATATGCTTAGAAATGGAAAATCGTCTCCCTATGTCAGCGTTTCTATGTGACAAAGTGAGAGCTGCCTTTATGACTTTTGCAACGTTTGGAAACTTTATATCTTTCGATAATGAGTCCCTTTTTGAGATGTGTTGTTGCCAGTAATCATCAATAGTTTTGTTTTCAAATGCTGTATCAACTTTTTCCAGTTGCAAAATTTTCCACTCATCTAACAAATAATCCAGTTGAACATGAAATGGCATAATTTTTGCAACTTTCAAAATATCTCTGCAGCTTCTGTCATTCATTCTTCCTTTTGGGTCTAAAAATCTAAAAATTTTAAGTGATGCATTTGATAAGCAAGCCTTTTCCATCACATGCTTACAAGCAGTAATATAGTGCTTTTGAGCTTCCTTCAGAAACAACAACTTATCACTTTCTTTCAGTTTAGAAAGCTAATGTGTGACCGTTTCATTGATGACAAGTTCTTCAAGAGGAAGCAGATTACCAACTGTAAACAGTTCATCAAGATCAACTTTAGAAGAATTAGTGATTTTTCTAATGACAGCAGTCTTTAAAACACGAGCCATGAAGGTCTGAAGAACGTTCCCTATTTCTTCATGCAATTTGTGGATCATGGGTGCTTGGCACTAAAAACATTGTGTGAACTTCATGAATAGTTCTGCTGATGAAATAATGAAATAAAGAAGTTCAGTTTTTATTGAAGGTTTCTTTAAGGCACTCACAACAGCCTTGTAGGATCTGGATTGAAGAGCAGCATAATTTTTTTCTCAGAGGCATGTGCTTAAGGAAATAGAACTGAATAATGTCCCACTGCTCCAAAATCCTTTTGGTTAAAGGCACCAAGGTAAGCCACCTTGTTGTATGTTTCAAAAATTTGTGACGTGGAACATTATATTTAGATTGGATTTCTTCAAACTCTTCCCAACGGACAGGCCAACTGTCAAAACAATGGTAAATGTTGATCAGCAGCTCAGAAGTTTCTTCACCTAAATACTCCAATGATTTTACATATGCATTATGCATTGTGTGGATGTTGCAGGTACCTATGTTTATAAGACTTGTCCCTCATGTCTCCTCGACATTACTATTGAAAAGTCTAAAAACTTTTTTATTAACATTAGGTCCATCTGATCCAAGCATTAGGCATCTGTTTTGTGATAAATTGGCTTCAGAAAGTGTTTTACATAGTTTTTTGTGCCATGCTTCACCATCCGCTTTACCTAGAAAGAAAAAGTTCTGAGGTGCCTTTCAGCAGAACAGTAAACTTAAAATAACTGGAACCCCCATACAATTTTGTTGGCATTTGCCGCTTTGTACTTACAGCGTGAAGTAAAGTTGGACGGCATATAATGTCATGTCACTGGATGTGCAGTAGCATATGCTGCCTTGCCCGCAAACATGATAATTATGAGGCCTTCCTACAATTATTAGGGAGGTGCAGAAGTACAGAAATAACTACATTCACATAGTTGTGTGCATACTTACAATATTATAATAATCTTTCAACTTCCAGCATCTTCTTTTGAAACTATATTGTTGAATTGTACATTTTCCCCCAATATGGTGAAAAAAAAGGTTTGAAAAGGTGACAAAAACTGAAAAAGGTGACAAAAGGTGACTAATTTAAAAAAAGGTGAGAAAGATGACCGGCTCCTCACCCTGCGCCTGCAGTATGAATGTATCGCCAATTGCGGCGGCATGCGGATGGGTCCAGGATGTCGTCTTTATATCTCTGAGAATTGAAGTTTCCATGTGGCAACACATAGAGGTCAGTACGGCTGCCTAACGATATGTCTGCCTGCATCAGAACACTACCACCACCATAGGTGTCCCTTTCCTGGATATTAGAGGGAAGATAGCAAGTACTGGCCTCTTGCCAGATGTAAACTTGGTGAGAATCACTCTTAAACAGTATCGCAACTCATCAGTGAACAGAACGGACCTCCACTGATTTTGAGTCCAGTTCACATGTGTTCGTGCCCAATTGAAATGTTCCCTCCTGTGGCAAGAAGTGAGGGGCACGCATAATACCTGTTGCCGAGCATACAGTCCTCCTGCATGTAACCTTCTGTGTACCATCGAAGCTGATACTGTCTGTCCGGTGGCTGCCACAAGCACAGATCTGAGATGAGTCGGTGTAGCCATCCTACTCTGCCATGCCAAAAGCAGCAAATAATGGTCATCCGTGGAGGTCGCCGCCCTTGGCCTACCTTCGCTGTACCTTCGGGATGCTGCGCCCGTGGCCTGGAACTACTCCTACATCCTGCTGACCCCAGAACGATCAACATTGAGCCATCTGTTGACTTCCGCCTGCCTTTGTCCTGCTTCAAGTCTGCCTATCGCTCTGTAGCATAACTCCACTGGTAAATGACATCTCGAAGATATGTTTAACAAAATTGCTATCTCGAAATCTTGTCATTCACCACTGCACATGAATCGGCGACTCCCTCCAAAACAGCTGGTTTTAAGCTCTTGCGCATTTTCATAAAGCACTGCCAGCACCACTTATTTGCCTTCCTCACATCGATGACATACCTTCACCTGTAACATATGCAAATTTTGTGCAATTTTTGAACTGTATTTTGCCCAATTATTGCGATTTTTTGGTCTGTTACTTAATTTATGGAAACCAGTGTATATGGAAATCAAAAGATTTCAAAATGTTCCTTTTGAAGATACAGGAAAAATGTTCATTTACTGAACACTACTATATAGATTCAGAGACAAGAGAGATCATGCTGCTCTGGTAGCTTCAACTATTGGGTTGTCGGAAAAGTCATGACGTATTTTGGCACCCGATGGCGGTTTGGCGGTTTTGGAAGTACTAGAGGCATGCGCAGCTCTGTTATCGCTATGGCATTCGACAGGTGCCAGTTCTAGCTGCAGTCTAAAAGGAATAGTGAGTGATTTGGTTGATTTGACATCAAGTTGAAGATGGAAGACCAAACTGTGCATTTTCGCAGTATTTTACTGTTTTACTTCCGTAAAGGGAAGAACGCGCATCAAGCTTGTGAAAAGTTGCGTAAAGTGTACGGTGATAATGCTCTACAAGAACGTCAGTGCCAGCGGTGGTTCGCAAAATTCCGCGCTGGTGATTTTGACCTCAATGATGCTCCTCGGTCTGGGAGGCCCACCGAGGTTGATGACGACCAAATCAAGGCATTGATCGAGTCAAACCCACGTTACATGACACGAGAGATTGCAGACACATTGCACATCCATCATTAAAGTGTTCATGACCACCTGAAGAAGCTGGGATACGTAAGCAAGCTCAACGTGTGGGTTCCTGATGAACTCAAAGAAGCTCAATTGATGGCGCGTATAAACATCTGCAATATGCTCATTAAACGTGAGGAAAACGATCCTTTTTGAAGCGACTGATAACTGGTGACTAAAAGTGGATTGTGTACAACAATGTGCTACACAAACTGTCTTGGTCCTGACGTGCTGCTTCGCCTCAAACGACATCCAAAGCAGACATTCATCAGCAAGAGGTTCTGGTCTCAGTGTGGTGGGATTTTAAAGGTGTCGTGTTTTTCGAGCTCCTACCATGGAACCAAACAATCAATTCGAATGTGTACTGTCAACAATTGGACAGTTTGAATGAATCCAATATCCAGAAATGTCCAGAGCTCGTTCATCGTAAAGGTGTTGTGTTCCATCACAACAACGCGAGACCACACACAAGTTTGATCACCAGCCAAAAATTATTGGAGCTTGGGTGGGATGTGTTGCCACACCCAGCATACTCACCTGACCTTGCGCCGTCAGACTTCCACTTGTTTCACTCTCTTCAACAGTCCTTGTGTGGTATAACGTTCAATTCAGATGAGGCTGTAAATCAGCACCTTGTACAGCTTTTAGCCACGAAAGACAGATTCTTCTATGAACGAGGCATTCTGCAGCTCACTGAAAGAAGGCAAAAGGGTTATCGAACAAAACGGGCATTATATCATTGATTGATCTTTGTTCTTACATACATACATACATACATACATACATACATACATACATATCACTAAGCTGTTCTGTGAGATTCAGAGGTTAGCTCCAAAAAGAAATGCATACTTCCAGATATTTTTACTTATTGTTGTTGTATCAAACTCCTCCATTTACAGCGATCTTGACGTACAACTCGTGCTTCACTGATATCCATTACACGCCATACACAAGATCTTTTATACTTCATACTCATAATCTTTTTCTCATGCAGACACTCCTGAATCTGATCCACCCATGTCTTCCTTGGCCTTCCTCTGCCTTTCCTTCCTGCCACTTGGGCTGAAAAGATTTTCTTAGTAAGCATTTCATCACTCATTCTTTCAACATGGCCAAACCACCAAAGCATATTGGTCTCCGCCTTGCTAACAACATTTTGCTTCACATCACACAACTGCAATACATCTTCATTCCTCACACAATCAGATCGTGTCTTGCCACAAACCCCACGTAAGTAACACATTTCTCCAGCACACAAACGACTCCTATGTTTCTTCTGCAGTACCCAGGTTTCACTGCCATTCATCAGAGTAGGAACAATTACAATTTCATACACAGCCATGCGGGACTCTCTAGAGAACCCATCATTCCTATGAAAACCTCCCAGAGCAGCTATGACTTTCAAAGAAGAATTCACTCACCTACTGATTTCACCATCCAACTTGTTCTCTCTGTCAAACATGCTTCCTAAATACAGAAACTCACTCACCTGGTGAATCACAGTGCCATTTATACTTACATTACATTCAGTGCTGCCAGTTCCTCTCTCAAACACCATAACTTTGGTTTTTCCGTTATTTATACTCAGTTTGAATTTCATGCAAACTTCGTGCATCAGAGTCAACATACTCTGCAACTCACTTTTGCTCTCTGCCAACAGGACAGTGTCATCAGCATACAGCAATCTGCACACACGGATATCACCAAGACATAAACCACTATTATCTATTTTGACATCACGCATGCATGCGTCCATAAATATATTAAACAGCCATAGTGACATTACACAACCTTGTCTAACTCCTGCACCAATGGAAAACCATTTTGATAAAACACCATTCACTCGTACACAAGCTCTACTACCAGCATACATGGCTTTTACACTATTAAGTAGATTCCCAGTAACACCACATTCATTCAATACCTTCCACAAAAGTGTCCTATTCACTCGGTCGTAAGCTTTCTCTAAATCTATGAAGGCAGTGAAAACTTTCTTCCCAACAGCCAGATCCTTTTCAATCATCGTGCGTAATGCAAAAATCTAGTTAGTGCAGCCTTTACCAGGCATAAAACCATTCTGAACATCCCACACTTTCAATGATGTAAGACCCCGTACTTTTTCAATAACAATCTTACCAAACACTTTCCCTGGCACACTCAGTAGGCTAATACCACGATAGTTCTTGCATTCAGTCTGATCACCTGAATGCAAGAACTATCGTGGTTGACTATTATTGTTCAGACTATTATCAGACTATTATTGTTTCCCTTATACAAGGGAACAATAATATGCTATTATTGTTCCCTTGTATAAGGGAAACAATAATAGTCTGATGCTATTATTGTTTCCCTTATACAAGGGAACAATAATAGCATCCTTCCAATCCCGAGGGACCATTCCTAACTCCCAGCACAACTGGCAAATTTCATTTAACCAGTCAATTATAGAGTCACCACCATATTTCAAAATCTCTGCAGTTATGCCATCAACTCCTGGAGCCTTACCATTCTGAAGAGCTTTTACAGCTTTACATACTTCTTCTCTTGAGATCCCTCCTGTGCTTTCATCCCTCATTGTGACATCATATGCGTCTGTCTCAGAATCATCTTGGCTTTCCTGATCTAATAACTCACAGAAGTATTCACCCCATCTGTCACTTAACTCATTGGGCTCCCATATCATTTCCCCAATCTCATTCTTCACATAACTTACAACTTTGTTTCCCCTATTTTTCCTGAGTCTCGTGTACTTCCAGAAGGACTTTCTATCTTTCCAAAAAGCCAGTTCATGCCTTTCCACTTTCTCCTTCCTATCTTTTGCCTTACTGTGGTGAACCAGTTTAGCAGCTTCACGCTTCTTACAGCGATATTCATCTACAGAGACTCTACCTTGCAACATCCCCAAATAGGCTTCCTTCTTTCTCATTACTGCTTCTTCAATCTCACTATTCCACCAAGCATCACCTCTATTGTTACATACTATTGTGGTGTCACAGACCTCTTTAGCAGCAGTGGCAACACAGTTCTTAAAACATTCCCACTTTTTTTCTACATCCCTCTCACAAGATTTCAGTCGTTCTCTGAGTGAGTCAGAATACCACTGATGATCTTCAAGGAGGCTATCAACCTTTATTCTTTCCATCCTGGGTCTTCCTATTCCTTTTCCTCCAACCAACATTAAGTTTCACTCGTGACACTACCAAGTAATGATCAGAACCAACATCCGCACCTCTCATCACATGGGTGTCAACAACTAAGTGTTTCAAACGCTGATCGTAAACAACAAAATATATCACACTCGTTTGACCAAGAGTACGATTTTCCCAAGTATATGTGTGTATATACTTGTGGTTGAAAAATGTATTAGATACACACAAATCATTCTCAATGCAGAGTTCAATTAATCTTTCACCATTATCATTCACACAAGGATCATTAAACTTACCCAGAACATTGTCAGAAATTGCATTCTGCACACCTACTCTAGCATTGAAATCCCCTGCTATTATAACTTTTTCTTTAGCACCAAACTGGCTCAAAACAGCTTTTAGCTCATTCCAGAAATCTTCTTTCTTATCAGAAGGTTCCGAGTCACAAGGAGCATACACTACAACAATTACAATTCTCTGAAGTTTCACTTTCAAACGAATCCAGAGAATTCTCTGACTTATGGAACTATAGTGAATCAAGTTGTTCTTCATCTTTTCACTTAAAATCACACCTACACCAGCCTGTCCTCTCATATTATCCAATACTCCAGACCACACACTCACCGTGCCATTCACTTCTTCTACCCCAATTTCCTTCTTTTTGGTTTCACTTACACACAGCACATCCAGTCTATACTTATTCATCTCCTCAATCACCTCACTCATCTTGCCATTTATACCTCTAGTATTCCATACACTAATCTTACATTCACTCAGCCGAGATCTCTTTCTCATATGCCGTTTAGAAAGTCCAGGTCGATTCCGTGGTGGACCGTCCTTCTCAAGTGTGGTAGGGTCCACCATATCCCACACTTGAGTCATTCTTAATATTTCTTTTTGTCTTTTTAATCAGGTAAGTACATCAGTGTGGGAGATTAGCCCACAGCTGAGGGTTCCAGTTGGTCATTCAACCTAAGGATTCTGGAACAAAACCCAGTGAGTTGGGGTCTTTTTGCCAATGTCACACAGAACTAGCTTGCACCTCTCCAAGATTCACAGAGGCCCTAGTTGCTGTTGTGTGTGCCATTGTTACCAAGGAGCACCCGAGGAGGCAAACCCATCGCTCACTACGACCGCCCGCTCTTTGTTCTTTCTATCAATAAATGACCTTTGCAAAACATGGCTAAAATATGTCATGACTTTTCCGACAACGCAATAGAATTGCAGCTACTCCGTTGCATGTAGGAAGAACTGCTCACTCTGTTTTCGAAATGGCTCTCATCTTGAGTGCTGCTTCAACCTTCAACTGGCAATTTAAGCCAAACACATCTGGAGCAAAATCAATCTTAGATATGAAATTAATAGTGTGGGATGAAGCTTCAGTTGTGCACACGTGCACAGGGGTGCCAACTTCACCAAATTATTGGGGTGAGGAAGGCATGAAGAGATCGGACATGAGAGGGGTGCATCTCTTCCGTTATCAGGAGGAAAATTAAAAAAAAAAAAGGCTAAATGATAAACTACAAGATTGGACATATATTTAAAAATGCAATTGTAATTGCTCATCAGCAAATGAACAAGGAAACAAATATTCCTTTGCTGAATATTAATATTTTAAAAAATAAAATTTAGCTTGTGATTTTATAAAAATATCCAGATATTTTTTTTCCAAATGTTTATAAAAAAATATGAGAAATTTGTGGGGTTACTCAAACAAAGAACAAGAAGCGTGAAATATAAATAGGTAAATAAAGGCACTAGAAATGATATGTCTCTATATTTTTATTTATTTTATTTTTTATAATTTTTTTAAACATTTACCATGTACCACGAGAACATGTCAAACACTATTAATATGGGGCTGGCAATCCAGTTTCTTATCAAATGAGCTATGCTGAATATGGAAAAAAGTTTTTACTTATTTTATTGTTTATTAATTTTTTAAATTAATCATTTTGGCCTCATAAAGTGCATCTTGGTCTACCTTATGAGGTCAAAGTGATAAGTAAATAAACACGAAAAATATTGGATGAAACACTGCCCCCAGTAAAATTATTGGAGAAGCAAGATTTACTTTGCCCCCTTAGTCGGTGCATATGCATGCCTTCCTGGTTGTAGATAGACTTCCTGCAGATTTAGCAAAATGTGCTAAACCATTAATTTCTAAAACCATCTTACTGGGAGAAGATTTCCGTCAAGTTGTGCATGTAATCTTGAGAATCTTATGATCTCAGACTGTTGCTAGTTGTATGCAGTAATTTCACCTTTGGTCTGAACATCATATAGTTTCAACCTCCACTTAAATGTGCATGCTCCTGATACTAAGAGAAAATTTGCAAAATGACTTTTAGACATTCCCGTAGGCAAGAATGGAGAAAAACTTAATTACCTCCAAGGTTCAGTCTGTAAACACAGGACCCAGTTTAATAACTATTGGTGATATAAAATTCACTACAGTCACCCCAGAGAAGCTTAAAGAAAAAGAAATTCCCAGTGTAACAAATGAAATATCGCTTGAAAACAACAATCACATACTTGAACATATACCAGGAGGTGAGACAGTTTGCAAGAGCATAGACAGTGTTGTTAGTGAACATACTAAAGATCAACTTGCATACCTTGTGGGGCTTGTGAACAGTCTAACACTAACTGGAATGCCATCTCATAAACTGAGATTGAAACCAGTAGCTGTGATCATCATGTTATTCAGAAATTTAGTACACCCCTACCCTCTCTAAAGGTTTGTGTACAATGGGATACGACTCCCAGTTACATGATTGTAATGTAACATAATCAAAACAATAGTTGCGGATTCACTTAATAGTGAAACTGTTCTTATATCGTGAACACCAATTATCCCATTAGGTTCTAACATGCCTTTTAAATTAAAACGAAAGCAATTCCCTATATCATTAACTTTTTATATGACCATCAACAAGTTGCAGGGTCAGATTTTTGACAAAATCTATATTTATTTGTAAAAAGCAGTATTTAGTGATGATCAGTGGTACTTGTACCAATGGGGGGGGGGTCTAAATTGACCCAGCACCGCGACCTAAGGTCTATTGTGCATCCCCAGCCCTAATCTCGAAAGAGACCAGATGCACGAGCAAAAGCAAGAATGCTCTTGACTGGTACTAAAGAGAGATCACTTGGTCTCAAGTTGTGAGTACCAAAGTGTTCAAGCCTGAGTGCTGCAAAAAAGTCAGTCACAAAGAAAATGCAAGGAAGTCTCCTCTTCCAGATGGCATCCTCTACAAAGTGGATCCTCTTTCACCCCAATCAAATTAAGGTGCCTGTTAAGATGACAGTGTCTTGTAAGTAGACCAACAATCAGTCCAATATCCTTTTTTGGCAGTTTAAGGAGTTCCTTAGCCCTATGAGGCAAGGGTCCTTGATTAAGTTCCTTTGCCTGCCTTTGACCCCTGGTAGCATGCCAGAGGTCAAGCTGCTTAGTCCTCAGCAGCCTTTTAGTTAGTCCTCTGGCCACACCAGAGGCGAGCCCTAATGCAGGCTCTGGACCATAAAAAGCCTGCTCTGCCCCCTCTTTAGCAAGAAGGTCAGCTTTCTCATTACCTTCAATACCCCTATGTCCTGGAACCCAGAAAAGTTGCACTTTGTTCCTGTTTGCCAGTTCAGTTAGGGTCTGGAGGCAGTTCCAAACAATTTTGGATGAAATGCGGCACTGACAAAGTACAAGTAAAGCCGCCTGGCTGTCTGAACAAATCTGGATAAGCACATTGTGATACCCTTTGATCAGACATTCTGAGGCCCATGCTAGAATAGCATACACCTCAGCTTGGAACACGGTAGCATGCCTTCCAAGGCTTTGGCATGAACCATAACCTCTGGGTAGGCGACAATCAGTGGTACTTAGGTCTTTCATGAACAAGATCATTTGACTAATTATTGTATCAGCAAATCGAAAGTTTAAAAATTGTGTATTACATTTAAAGTATTTTTTAAATATTATTGAACAAGTTTGACTAGTGTGCAGTTTCTCTGCACTGGTAATGCTAGTGTGTACATTCAAAAATAACTTTTGATAGCAAACTACTGAGTCGAATTGACAAGTGCAAATTTAGAAGTGAAACCTCACTACTTTATCCATGTATTGAAGTGCACAGATTTGCAGAAAAGATTCCAATTATTAAAATAATCTTATAAGCTTCTGCCTTTTAGGAGGTGGTGTTAGTATGTTTGTTGAGACTTCCACCATGTATGTGACACTTTTAAAGAGAAAACCCTTTTCACTCTTTTGTGTATGCCCATACAGTTACAGTCAGCAATGAATTTTTCATTTTGTTGTAGTGTGTTGATTTATCAACAGTACATGTTATTTTTGACGAAAAACACTAGTGCTTTATGAAGAGATTCTCTGTTTGTGCTAAAACTTTTTGCATGTTGTCTCCAGGTATCCGTTTTTGGCATAAGGAGGAAGCTCATTGATAACTCTAAAAACTCTAAAATCCTTAAAATTACTGTAGTTCCTACTAAAATGAAATATGATACACCAAATACAAATTGAGTGATTGAGTGAACATACAACCGAAACTAAAAAAAACAAACAAAAAAAAACAGATTAATACGAATTGGAACGAATTTAAACGAATTGGGATATAATAAAAGAGAGATAATACATCAAAAAACGACCTGGGAGAACATACCTTTCACTGTAGTGCCATTCGTTGCGTCATTACGTTCTTCCAATCTTGTCTTCGATATGACGGGATTCCCACTAGGCATAAACAACACTGAAATTCTATTCTCAACATAGTATGTCGCCAAACTTCCCAACATTAAGGAATATGGTTTAGAAAAATCGAAGTTCCGTGCGCCGATCGCTCCCGCCGACTCTCATCTCCCGGCACTCCGTCCACAACCTTCCCCTTTTATTTTTCGTACCCTCCTGTACCTCTCTCATCAATATTTTCCAGGGGAGTGGTAGGTCGATACCAGAGTGTATGTTGCAGTTGTTCTTTTTGGTTTTCTCCATTACGATAGCTTCTGCGTACCGGATCATATTTTCTGTTAGTTGTTGACAACTACACTTATTTCTTCAAAGTGTTCCTCTCTCACCAATATTTTTCAGGGGAGTGGTGGGTCGATACCAGAATGTATGTTGCAGTTGTTCTTTTTGTTTTTCTATTATGATAGCTTCTGCATACCGGATCATATTTTCTGTTGGTTGTTGACACACTTTCAAGAAATAAATGATAGTGTGTCAACAACCAACAGAAAATATGATCTGGTACGCAGAAGCTATCGTAATGGAAAAAACCAAAAAGAACAACTGCAACATACACTCTGGTATCGACCTACCACTCCCCTGGGAAATATTGATGAGAGAGGTACAGGAGGGTACGAAAAATAAAAGGGGAAGGTTGCGGACGGAGTGCCGGGAGATGAGAGTCGGCGGGAGCAATCGGCGCACGGAACTTCGATTTTTCGAAACCGTGAAGTGACAACACCCCAAAATAATGATGTCATGGATCTTGATGAAGATGAGGCAGCGGTTTAGTCAAATGTGGCAGAGAGAGTGTGATCGCAAAGGACACAGCAGACGTTCCTGAAGATGGTAATGCGTACATTACCGAAATGCATCCGAAAGCGATTATCGGAAGGACACCATTCCATATGCTTGGGTCACCGTAATTAGGCATATCGTGAGGATTTTTTTTTTTGTTGTTGTTATTTAGTATCTTTTTCCACTTCGTTCTAGAGCAGTATTTGGTATTTCAGCTGTGTTTTTACGTCGTATACGACAAGAGTTCGACCGTTTTCGTATTCGGGAATTTTAGTGTTTTAAGTTGATTTTCGTGTGGGTTTGTTCCATATTCCTTAATGTTGGGAAGTTTGGCGACATACTAGGTTGAGAATAGAATTTCAGTGTTGTTTATGCCTAGTGGGAATCCCGTCATATCGAAGACAAGATTGGAACAACGTAATGACTCGAGGAATGGCACTACAGTGAGAGGTATGTTCTCCCAGTTCATTTTTTGATGTATTATCTCTCTTTTATTATATCCCAATTCATTTAAATTCGTTCCAATTTGTATTAATTTTTTTTTTTTCGTTTCGGTTGTATGTTCACCCTATTTGTATTTGCTGTATCATATTTCATTTTAGTAGGAACTACAGTAATTTTAAGGGTTTTAGAGTTTTTAGAGTTATCAATGAGCTTCCTCCTTATGCCAAAAACGGAGACCTGGAGACAACATGCAAAAAGTTTTAGCACAAACAGAGAATATTTTCATAAAGGACGTGTTTTTGTCAAAAATGACGTTTCAGCATGTTATTAGAAACTTGGAATAGCAAATAAGTGAAGCTCACGTACTTGGGTTATCACTAAAGATATCTTAAAAGTTTTTCTGTGTTTATAGTGCATGTTATTTTGTTGTTTTGTTATGTACCTATATATACTGTTTTGATTGGCTTTTAAAAAAATCAACGCTATTGATGATTTTTTTCCTTATTATTTAGATGAGTTCTTCTGTTGACTATGAGGTTTTTGGGATAGTTCAAGGTGTTTTCTTTCGAAAATACACTGCTGACAAAGCACTCCAGCTTGGGTTGAAAGGCTATGTGAAGAACACCAGATCTGGAACTGTTGTTGGCACCATTCAAGGACCAAATGATAAAATATCAGAAATGAAAAGGTGGTTGCAGACCATTGGGAGTCCATTATCTAGGATTGACAGGTGTGAATTTAAAAATGAGAAATCCATCACTTCCTACCAGTTTTCAGACTTTAGAATCAAACATTAATTTAAATTTTGGGGAAGGGAAATGTTCATTTTTCAGGGCTTGTTTCCGGGTTCTTTATTTTCAATTTCAAATTTTATGTTTGGACTGTGTTATTTATTGAAATACTCATTTTGACAGAAATGCACTGTATTTGTGAAGCTCACAGAACAGCATTCATATAGTTTTTGTTTATTTATTTTTATGTATTGCCTAAATTATTAAAGCAGTTACTTCCTGTGCCTTTCTTGTAGTTAATTTTTAGTCTAAGTGTTGTGTCAGCATGTGAGCCACTCCTGAAAATTTAGGAAACAAATTCATTGTAAGGACTGCCCTCCAAAATTTTTTGATCTCTTAGTTATTGATGACATCATACCCCATGGTTGGATCACTATCTGAACAACCTATATATTTTTAAAGTCATGTTCCCATAATTTCATAATCAGTGTTATTTTTAGTAATTTAATGAGCTAATATAAGAATAAAATGGATGATGGCATTGGAAATCCTGAATATTTCCCCCTTTATGTATTTATTTATTTGATTATGAATTCCAATTTGTAAATGCAGTTTTCATGGCATGAATTACCATACCAGTGCTATTTTTAGCTGAAAAAAAGCTGGTTTGTGCTATCAGAAAAATCCGAAAGAAAATAAAGTGAGAAATATTAAATAGCCATTTCTTATGGAAGCATGTTCAGTAAAAAGTACATGTAAATGGTTGAATGATGCAGAAATATGCTGGCAAGAAGAAATAGAAATCAGTTCTGTTTTTAACTTCAAGCACTTTTACGACCTGTGAGTAAATCACCAATGCCATTTTTGATAACAATTTTAACCCTATTTTTTGGAACAACACTAAATTCTCTAAGTGCCATAGGTTGTGAGAAATGTCTCCCAGCTTTATCATGCAGTCATCCTTGGTTTTGAGTTTACAGCTAGAGAGAGGACAAAAGAGACATCCAAGGGTACGCAACATCATGTGTTAGTGGACAGTGAGAGAGAAAATGCCCATAAAAACAGAGTGACAGAGCCAGATGCAGCCTGCCACTCTTCAGGGGGGGGGGATGGGCAAGAGAGAGAAGCCCCCAAAACTATGGCATGCAATTCGAAGACAAATGGTACTAGGTGCAGTTGTGTAAAAAAAAAAAAAAAAATTCTAGGTGAGCGCCACATTGGCATAGAAGCCACAGGGTGGGGAAAACCAGATATTATTGCACCATAAGAGCTGTGGATCTTAGCCTGAAAATTATAGTAATCTATACTAAGGAAACAAAAGTATTTGGACAATTCCACATATGCAAGTAAATATGCATTTGTAGAACCACACAAGCATGTGCAGGATGTGTTTGGTGCTGTATTATCAAGGGGATGTTTGCACACCCGTTGGACCACACTGGAAGCAACTATGACGTGTGGAGATGAACTGACATGGTCGTTAGATGCCATCTGAGTTAACAATCTGTGTAGCACTGCTGCTCTCCTAGGATTCCCAAAAATCCACTGTTGTTGATATTCTTCATTGATGGAAAGCAAATGACACCACTACAGTGAAGTTGTGTTCTGGGAGGCTGCACAAACCGAGTTATTAGGCCAAATGAAATTCACTGCAGTATGTGGAGAAGGCACACACATCTTCCACAACAGACCTGGCCATTGCACAAGTCACTGGAACAACAATTTTCACCAGAAAAATCCATCAAGAATTGCATGGTTACAGTAACCATGCTATACAGCTGTACACAAATCCTACATCACTCCAGGCAATGATGACTTTAGTGATGCCTCACTTGTCATTCATGGACAGTAGAAGAGTGGAAGAGGGTCATGTGGAGTGGCAAATCACACTGCTCGCTCTTTCTTTTGGATGCATATATTTATCTGAGGAATGCCGTCAGATTGACTGCATTGTCCTTACAGTTAAGTGTTGAGAGGGATCTGTGATAGTGTGGAGCTGTTTCTATTGGAAAGTACTGTCTTTTGATTTTGGTGCCCTCCAGCCTAACAGCTGCAAAGACATTCTGAACAATTCCACTCTACCTATGCTGTAGCAGTACTTTGGCACAGTTCCCTGCCTGTGTCTGCAAGATCGAGTGCCTTTCCACACTGCAAAGGCTATCCAGGCCTGCTTTGAGGCCCAAAGGCCTAATATAAATCCAATAGAACACCTGTGGGGTAAGCTGGAATGCACCTGGCGAATCCAATCTCAGCCAGTAAGTTTTCTGTATGGCAACTCTGCCAGAAGCTTTGCAGGAGGAGTGGAAATCTGATACAGAGCTACCAGCATCTCATGGAAAGCCTGCCTAGAAGGGTCACTGTAATCACAACATCTGAAAGGTTGGTTGACTATGAATTGATTTTGCCTAGTAAATGCTCTTGATTCTGTTTGATCTAGGTGTCTGAATTCTTTTGTGTCGATTGTGTATTTTGCTATGGGTAGGTGTTTGATTTCAACAATCTGACTAACTTTGCCAGATCATTTCCACTTATTATTCACTCAAAAATGAAGAGTGAAGGTGATTTGACTGAAGCAAGAGGAAATTCAACTGATTGGAAAAAAAAAATTGTTTCAAAATTTGAAATTCTGTTTGCACTACAAAGGTAATGATGGCTGGATCATGCTTGTGTTTCCAAAGAACTGATTTGCAGTTTCATGTTTAAGTGACATCATCATCATCATCATCATCATCGTCAACCATTATCAATCCACTGCTGGATGAAGGTATCTCCAAATTTCTTCCACAACCAGTAACGTAGCAAGAAATTTCTTGAAGGGGGGGTCCATGGGTTTGGTTCATTGGTGAAAGCCTCATCATCATCATCATTGTCAACCATTATCAATCCACTGCTGGACGAAGGTCTCCCCAAGTTTCCTCCACAACGGTCTGTCTTGTGCCAGTCTCCTCCATGTCACCCCTGCATACTTTCGAATTTCATCCACCCATCTCCCATGTGGTCTTCTTCTGGGTCTTATCCTATCCCTTGGAATCCAATCTAAAATTTCGGCTGTCCATCGATGATCTGTCCTTCTGGCAGTATGTCCAGCCCATTGCCATTTCAGGGATTTAACTCTGATCATGATGTCTTCCACTCTTGTCATTTTTCGGATCCACGAGTTCCTCTTCTTATCTCTCCTGGTTACACCAAGTATGCACCTCTCCATGCTTCTTTGAGTTGTCTGCAGCCTTTGTATGTCTCTTTTAGTTAAGGTCCACGTCTCTGCACCATACGTAAGCACTGGAAGGATGCATTGATCAAACACTTTTCTTTTAAGACATAATGGCATATTGCTCTTGAAAATTATGCTGTTTCTTCCAAAAGCTCTCCAGGCAAGTTTTGTACGCCGATTAATTTCTTCATCAATGTGACCCTCACTTGATATCTGCTGTCCAAGATAAACGTACGTGTCTGTTATCTCCAGCTTTTCTCCATCAATTGATAAATCTTCATTTCCTGTAAAAGCATTGAACATCACTTTTGTCTTCTGAAAGTTCATTTTTAATCCCACTTCTTTACTCTTGTCAGCAAGTTCCTGGATCATACTCTGCAGCTCTGATGGGCTAGTTGCAAAAATGACTACGTCATCAGCAAAACGAAGGTGGGTTAGATAATCTCCATTAATCTTTATCCCCTTGTTTTCCCAGCTCAGTGACTGAAAAACACCCTCCAATGTGGCATTAAAGAGCTTCGGAGATATGGTGTCACCTTGTCTCACTCCTTTTCCAATTTTTATGTGTGTTGTATTTTCAAACAGCCTAATCTTTGCACTTGCATTTTCATAGATGTTATTAATAATATTAATGTATGCATCTTCAATACCGCAGGTTTTCAGAGCCATTGTAACTGCTGATGGTTTCACCGAATCAAAGGCTTTTTCGTAATCGATAAAAGCCATGCACAATGGAAGTTCATATTCCCTCGCTCTTTCAATTAGTTCTCTCAGCACATGGATATGATCTATTGTGCTATAGCCACACCTGAATCCAGCTTGTTCTCTCGGTTGAGCCATGTCCAGTGTTACCTTCAAGCGGTGTGAAAGAACTTTAGTGAAGATTTTATAAACTACTGATAGGAGGCTGATAGGTCTGTAGTTTCCGAAAGCCTCATATATACATATATATATCGCTTTAAATTCATACTAAATCTCCACTCAAGGGGGGTGAGGTCCACCCCCTTGGCTACGCCTATGTCCACAACGGTCTGTCTTGTGCCAGGCCAGTCTCCTCCATGTTGCTCCCGCATACTTTCTAATTTCATCCACCCATCTCCCATGTGGTCTTCTGGGTCTTTTCCTGTCACTTGGAATCCAATCTAAAATTTCGGCTGTCCATCGATGATCTGTCCTTCTGGCAGTATGTCCAGCCCATTGCCATTTCAGGGATTTAACTCTGATCATGATGTCTTCCACTCTTGTCATTTTTCGGATCCACGAGTTCCTCTTCTTATCTCTCCTGGTTACCCCAAGCATGCACCTCTCCATGCTGCTTTGAGTTGTCTGCAGCCTTTGTATGTCTCTTTTAGTTAAGGTCCACGTCTCTGCACCATACGTAAGAACTGGAAAGATGCATTGATCAAACACTTTTCTTTTAAGACATAATGGAATATTGCTCTTAAAAATTATGCTGTTTCTTCCAAAAGCTCTCCAGGCAAGTGTTATACACCAATTAATTTCTTTATCAATGTGACCCTCACTTGATATCTGCTGTCCAAGATAAACGTTGGTATCTGTTACCTCCAGCTTTTCTCCATCAATCGATAAACTTCATTTCTTGTAAAAGCATTGTACATCACTTTTGTCTTTTGGAAGTTCATTTTTAATCCCACTTCTTTACTCTTGTCAGCAAGTTCCTGGATCATACACTGCAGCTCTGATGGGGTAGTTGCAAAAATGACTACGTCATCAGCAAAATGAAGGTGAGTTATATAATCTCCATTTATCTTTATCCCTTTGTTTTCCCAGTTCAGTGATTGAAAGACATTTTCCATTGTGGCATTAAAGAGCTTAGGAGATATGGTGTCACCTTGTCTCACTCCCTTTCCAATTTTTATGTGTACTGTATTCTCAAACAGCCGAATCTTTGCACTTGCATTTTCATAGTTCTTATTAATAATATTAATGTAGGCATCTTCAATACTGCAGGATTTCAAAGCCATTGTAACTGCTGATGGTTTCACCGAATCAAAGGCCTTTTCATAATCGATAAAAGCCATGCGTAATGGAAGTTCATTCTCAACCGAGAGAACAAGCTGATTCAGGAGTGCTGTAGCCACTCCTGAATCCAGATTGTTCTCTCGGTTGAGCCATGTCCAGTGTTACCTTCAAGCGGTGTGAAAGAACTTTAGTGAAGATTTTATAAACCACTGATAGATTTGTAGTTTCCGAGATCCTCAACGTCACCTTTTTTATGTAGCAGGATCATTTTAGCATTGTTCCAATCCTCAGGAATTTTTCCTTCATTAAGGCATCGAGTGAAAACTTGGGCGAGTACTGTTTCAATTTCTCCACTTGTTTCTTGTATGGTGTCTACAGTAATTCCATCTTCTCCTGGAGCTTTCCCCCGCTTCATGTTCTTGATTGCATGTGCAACTTCTGCTGGAAGGACTGGAAGAACTCTGGTACTGGTACCTTTCATGATGTCTGGAGTACATGTATCATCCCTTTCATATAATTTGGAGTAGAAATCTTTCACTCTTGTCAAAATTTCACCTCTATTTCTTGTTACAGAACCATCTTCTTTTCTCAGTGCCATAATCTGTTTTTTTCCCTTACTGAGATGTCCCTTTGTTATCTTTAGGCTTTGGTTGTTTCCTATTGCTTTCCTCACTAGTTCACAGGTGAATTTCCTTACGTCTTCAGTGATACTTTTTTGTACTGTCTTGCACAGCTCTATATATTCCACCTTTGGAAGTTACATCTTCTTTAGTTGTCCTCATCTCTCTTCTTTTTTGCATCAACATTTTGGTTTTTCCTGATAATTCGTTCACATGCAGCTTGTTCTTAGACCCAGCTAATTTTGTTGCTGTTTCCATAAGAGTTTTGGTTACTTTTCTACTAACTTCACAGATGTCCAGTTCTTCCATTGTTAGACCTTCTAGAGTAGAGAATCTGTTCCTCAGTTCCAATTTGTAGGTGTTATGATGTTTTTTAAGGTTGGTCATGTCAATACACTTTGTTTGTTTTATGAGTTTGCCATGCTAGAGTTTAGCATTGAGGTGCATCTTACCATTCTGTGGTCACTACCTGTGTTGAACTTGTTCAGCACACTGCAGTCTTCCATGACAAATTTCTTGTTACACATAATAAAATCAATTTTAAATGTCAATCCATTGGAATGCCTCCATGTCAATTTCCTTTGCAGCTATTTCTTGAAAAAGGAGTTCATGATGAATAACCCTTCTGCCTCTGCAAACTCTACAAGAGTATTTCCATGCTGGTTTCTGTTGCCGTGACCGAATTTACCTACTGAAGTTTCATTCTGTTGCTGTTGCCCTATTTTTGCATTGAAATCTCCCATAATTATCTTCAAGTGCTGCTTGCCTTCATTATTTAGATGACGAATTTCCTCATAAAATTCTTTAATTTCTTCTTCAGGATAACTTGGTGCATAAGCTTGAATAATATGAGCCTAGTATCTTCTCGAGAGTCGGATAACGAGTCATGCAGCTCTGTCACAGGAACTTTCAACTTCTAGAACTTCATCCTTCAGTTTCTTGTTTATTAATAAATATATAATATAAATCCAACACCACTAGTTCTGCTAGTGTTTGTCCCATGATAGTAGAAGAGATGTCCACTTTTCTGTTAAATGAGATCTTCTTTTCGCCTTACCTCACTTAGCCCAATGATGTCCCACTTGAGCCTTTGTAGTTCCTCTTCCAATTCAAGAAGCCTTGAATCAGAAGATAGGGATTGTCCATTGTAAGCAGCCAAGGTCAGCATCAAATGGCAGCTTAGTCCGGTCCTCCAGTGATTCTTAGCACTCTCTGCCTTCATGTCTCACTGTACAGTA
Source organism: Macrothele yani (assembly GCA_039090855.1). Taxonomy (NCBI): domain Eukaryota; kingdom Metazoa; phylum Arthropoda; class Arachnida; order Araneae; family Macrothelidae; genus Macrothele; species Macrothele yani. The sequence goes on from CM077007.1 coordinate 111,074,588, forward strand.
ACTCATTGTTTTGGCAGTTGTGAGTCTGCCCTGGGTGCCCACAGAGAGAGACAAAAAGGGACATCTGATTACAATTTTTTACAGTTAATACAAAAAATCTTATACAAATTATTTCTTCTGTTGGATGGATTGGGAAATGAATTTCCCTGAAGAAATATTTCTTCATAAATACATGGTAGGGATTTAAATCTTTTATATTTTAACTGTACACCATGTAAGCCCTTCATTCAGAAAACTTGAAAATTTTCATCGTCCTGGAGCGAAGATAGAACTCGCACCTTCGGATTCCGGTTGAGCATGCTAGGCATTACACTACCCAGGACAAGGAAATTCCAAGCAACTGAACATAAATATCTGAGAATCTTCATATTTGCGCTAGCTGAAGCGATTCTGCCCCATTGTAGTGTCTCAACACCTTTTCTCACATCTTTCCGATGTAGGTCGGAAATTCCAGTGATGGAAATATGTCATATACAAATTATTTCTTCTGTTGGATTGATTGGGAAACAAATTTCCCTGAAGAAATATTTCTTCATAAATACATGGTAGGGATTTAAATCTTTTATATTTTCACTGTACACCATGTAAGCCCTTCATTCAGAAAACTTGAAAATTTTTTGTCCTGGAGCGAGGAGCGAACTCGCACCTCCCGATTTCCGGTGGAGCATGCTAGGCATTACACTACCCAGGACAAGGAAATTCCAAGCAACTGAACATAATCACTTTGACTAGCGCAAATATGAAGATTCTCAGATATTTATGTTCATTTGCTTGGAATTTCCTTGTCCTGGGTAGTGTAATGCCTAGCATGCTCAACTGGAAATCGGGAAGTGCAGGTTTGATCCCCGCTCCAGAACGATGAAAATTTTCAAGTTTTCTGAACAAAGGACTTACATGGTGTACAGTGAAAAATATAAAAGATTTAAATCCCTACCATGTATTTGTGAAGAAATATTTCTTCAGGGAAATTTGTTTCCCAATCCATCCCACAGAAGAAATAATTTGTATATGAGATATTTCCATCACTGGAATTTCCGACCTACATCGGAAAGATGTGAGAAAAGGTGTTGAGACACTACGATGGGGCAGAATCATTTCGGCTAGCGCAAATATGAAGATTCTCAGATATTTATGTTCAGTTGCTTGGAATTTTCTTGTCCTGGGTAGTGCAATGCCTAGCACGCTCGACCGGAAATCGGGAGGTGCGAGTTCGATCCCCGATCCAGGACGATGAAAATTTTCAAGTTTTCTGAACGAAGGGCTTACGTGGTGTACAGTGAAAATATAAAAGATTCAGAAAATCTTGTAACTGTACAACTTTTGATTCAAAACAGATTCAGGAAGTCAAAATTGAATGGTTAAAAAATTAATAAAAATTACTGTTTGAAAATGTTTGCTTCACTTTTGATTTTATATATCTGTAAAAATATCTGTTTGAAAACTTTGTCTTGGAACAAATAAAGCCAATGCAAAAGTGATTGACCACTGTGATTGAGGATCAATTTTGTTTCTGTGACATTCTATCTTTTTGTTCCAAATTTCTCTTTGCAACAAGTTCTTTCCCCAGCATGCACGCACATACACATTCTACTTTCCTGAGGAGTTTCTGAGAGTGGGTAAAGGAGATAATTGTCCAATATGGTATTTCAATATTTGCCTCTGATTTCATTAATTTGAACTGCTTTCCTTTTATTGTTTAACTTTGAAACTGGCCTTCTTGTAGAGTATTGAACAGCAGATTGGTTGACAACATGGGTGCCCATAGGGAGGGGCAAGAGGAGGCACTTGCCCTCTCCTGAAAATCTGACTTCACAGTTTCTGGTCCTGGAAGGTACTGCTAAGATTTTTGTGATGACCCTATTTCTGATTGCTTATTTTCTTGCTGAACTTCTGAATGCTTGTGCATGCAGTAAAAGTAGGAAAAATGTTGTGAATGCACAATAGAAAATAATAATATCAAATTTTTGTATTGAAGGTTAGACAACAGCGTAGATACGTACATCATGAAAGACGAAGGGATGAAAAATATGATATCTTTCTCAGCAGCAGCCGCATTCACTGCTTGAAAAAGATCTGAAATTGTTTTCAGAACTTTTTCTTGATGATTGATGAAGCGATCGCTGGAGTTTCGTGGTGCATATTTACAAGTAGCCAAAATGCGCAAGGCACAGAAAAACAGCAAAGAAATTTCACTTTTGTTTCAACAAGCTGACAAATTTAATTTATCAACCTCTTTTATGTAGGTTTTAGATCGTCTGATTTTCAGTTAAATTTATGCGTTGTATGTATGGGTTTAAAACTAGTCAGAAACAAGGAGGGACAGATGAAATTTGCGTGTGGTGTTTATCTTGTTTATATACTCCAACTCACCCTAAAAGTGTACTATTGGTAAAGGTGGGAAAGCCTTATCACGGCGATTTATGGAACGCAAGAATAGTATCCAACCGCGTTAATGTTCTTCTCTATTGGTTCCTTTCTGATCCTTCCCACCTACCTACACATCTCATAAGCAGCAGGGATTGTGAGCTGAAGTCTGGTGGAGGCCGAACTGCTTCCCCTACCTCCTGTTTAAGTAATGTACCCTTCGAGTTTCCCCGATTATCAATTTATTGTCTCTGTGTTGTTAATGTTGGGAGAGGTCTTCCACCCCTTCCCCCTGTCTGAGTTGTATCCCAAGTGGGCAGAAACAGCCGAAAGTGCGAAGCTGTTGATTCAGTAACTTTTCGTAATAAATTTATTTCCAAAAGCGCACTAACTTCTGGAACTTTTTTTAGATGGCAGTTTGGTCTGATAAACTGCTGAACAAACAAAAATGGATTCTGAGCAATAATTCAACTGATTTTCGCTCAAAACTCTAGGGACTACTTTTCGCTACATAGTGGTACACTCTTAGTTGACTCGAAGTATAGTTACAACTGAGGAGCTAAGTAGAACAACGACTTAACCAGAACAAAATGTTTCTGAGAAATTCAGTTTTAAAGATTTTAAACAGCACATACTCATATCTGCAAGCACATAAAAACAACAATTATGTTATAAAATGATATTGATATAAACAAGTTAGTAAAATCATGCAATGCATTGATTATAATACACTTTCCAACATACCAGAAATCATTACTCAAGTTATTACTCAAGTTATGAGAATAATGGCTGTGGAATAAATCTCGGTCCTGTGCCCTGACCTTTGATCCCATTTTGATGATATTCAACAGAACCGGTTCGGTATACCTCCGAAATAACAAGATAAAATTTTGTCGCAATCAAAGCATTTTTACGTAAGTTATGATGCACAAGAGCTATGGAATAGATCCCGCTCCTGTGTCCTAACCTTTGACCCCATTTTGCCCATTTTCAATAGAATTCGTCCCCAGGCAAGACCCTACAACATACTAACATTTCATCCAAATCGAAGCATTTTTACATAAGTTATGACGCATAATGGCGATGGAAGTGATTCCACTTTTATGTCCTGACCTTTGACCCCATTTTTCCCATTTTCAATAAGGTTTGTCGCCAGGTGGTCCCCTACCACATACTAAAAGTTCATCGAAATCGAACCTTTTTTATGTTAGTTATGATGCATAAAAGCAGTGGAATGAATCCCGCTCCCATGTACTGACCTTTGACCCCATTTCGTTCACTTTAAATAGGGCTCCTTCCCAGGTGATCCCCTACCAGATACTAAAATTTCATCGAAATTGAACGATTGTTACGCGAGTTATCCTGCGGACGGACATATGCACACTACGCGTGGCGTAATGACTGCGCAGATGGGAATCGCGACCATCTGCTTGCCGCAAAAGTGTGACGTCATAAAACTTTAATAGGATCCACACACAATGCATGACATAATGAGACAGATGGAGTGACCGTGCGCCAACATTCTCAAAGGCGAGATTATGACGTCATAAGATTTCTAAGCACTGGTAACATTAATGGAACAACGCCATCACTGAAAATGTTATAATTCGGGGTGGTTATTTAATCCACTAAATGAATTCTCCTAAAGTGGAGATCAAGCTAAATCGATTTCTAGTACCAGAAAACGGTAGGTTAATGACTTTCATCAAAATTCTTAGAGCCGTTTTCAAAATAAAATGTACATACATACATACAAGAATTGCTACTTTAAGGTGGACGTCAAGTAATTTTGCTTCCTATACTTCCAATGGAAGAACTTCTGTACACATTTTCTTCACAATTAATGAGTTCCCAAGGATGAAAATTTGAACATCGATTAAAATATCTTCATTTTATAACTTGCAATACTTAATATTTTCTAAAACATAACCATATTTATGCAATTCAACATTTGTTTGTCTAATGACGTCATGAAAACACAGGTCGCGCCATCTTTTTTCTGGACAATTAATGCGTTCACAAGGATGAAAATTTGAACATCGATTAAAATAGCTTCATTTCATAACTTGGAATACTTAATATTTTCTAAACCATAACTGTAATTATGCAATCCAACATTTTTTTGTCCACTGACATCATCAAAGTACAGGTCGCGCCATCTTTTCTCTGGTTTCAACACCACCAAAGGAAAAGTGATTGATTTTTAATATAATTATGGTTATGTTTTAGAAAATATTAAGTTTTCCAAGTTATAATATGAATTTATTTTAATGGATGTTAAAATTTTCATCCTTGGGAACACATTAATTGTGAAGGAAATGTTTACAAAAGTTTTTCCATTGGAAGTATAGGAAAAAAAAATTACTTGACGTCCACCTTAATAATATGGGATAAGGGCAATGGAATGGATCGCAATCCTATGTCCTGACCTTTGACCACATTTCGTCCATTTTCAATAGGGTTCGTCCTCAGGTGGTCCTCTACTACATACTGAAATTTCATCGAAATCGAACCATTTTTACGCACGTTATGACGCATAAGGGCAATGGAATGCATCTCGATCTTATGTCCTGACCTTTGACCCCACTTCACCCATTTTGAATAGGGTTCGTCCCCAGGCGGTCTCCTACCACATAGTAAACTTTCATTGAAATCGAACCATATTTACGCAAGTTATGTCGCATAAGGGCAATGGAATAATCCCGCTCCTACGTCATGACCTTTGACCCCATTTGTCCCATTTTCAATAGGGTTCGTCCTCCGGTGGTCCCCTACCACATACTAAAATTTCATCAAAATCGAACCATTTTTACGCCAGTTATCGTGCGGACGGACGGACGAATGGACAAAGCTGGAGCATATACGCTTCTTCAACCTACGGTTGGAAAGCATAAAAAATGAAGGAGCCATCTAAAACACCTTAAGTCATTGTTCCAATCCAGCTAATCGATTTCTGTTTGCCCCCTCCTGAAAACTATGCTATGGGTGCCCATGGTTGACAACAATATATAACATCATTCTGCCAGCAATATATATATATATATATATATCATGGTGAATATTTTGGTGTTGCATGTGCTGTTTATATACCTCAGTTTCACATACGGTGATTGGAGCCAGTGTTCTTAAAGGAATTGTTTTTTCTTCCCACCATTTTGTTGAAAATGAAATAGCCTTATTTATTGAATCACCTTCCCATAAAGATTGCTGTATCACCATGAGATTTTGTGTCACTTATCTTCGTAGTAAAGAAAATGCAATCAAATAATGATTGTCACTTATCTTAATATGGAAGAAAAGGCAATCGAATAATAATTTTGCTAAAATTTTAGGCTAATTTTTTTTTTTTAGTTTTGTTTCATTACATTTTTACTTGAAAACAATTCTATATTCTTAATGTAACAATAATAATTATTGTTTCATTATGATATTATCGCATCAAGTCATATCTTTAATTTTTCCCATATGGTAAACATTTGAAAATTTTTCAGGAATAGAAAATTTAAATTCACCCTATCGCAAATAGTTGATGACATCATTAGCAATTCATGAGACTGAACAATGAAAAAAAGAATGGTTTATCCCAAGCTTCAAACAAAACTAAAGCAACGATAAATCCAGAATGAGTGTCCAATATTGAGCTGCAGAAATGGAAATACATGATTTACATAAAGTTACTAATATCTTGACTTGGGAACATGTGTAGATGGTAGCACACATTGGGAATATTTACTGACAAATCCTCCAAAAGCATATAGTTTTAAAGGTGACAGGTGTGGGTTATGGATGGCCATATGAATTGCTGGAATAGTATTCATCATGGTTGGTATATTCCTAGAAACTGAAAGATGCATATGCCTTCCCCCCCCTTCTTCTGAAGTGCATCACGTTCTTCAAAAGATCTTTCACCATTCATATTCATGTAAAATACAAAGGTTTTCATAAATGTGCTATAAAACATGAAATCTTGGTGGCATCGTGAAAATGTTTTGGTATTGAAATCTTTTGTCAATATCCTGCCAAGCAAAACAAGTATTGAAATTGCAGCTTGCTGGTGCTGGATGATAACAGTGGAAAAAGTTATTTCAACAGTTATTAATTGTGCTATTGCTGATATACCACTGAGAGAAGAAATGGCCAGTGAAGTAGATATCAGTGATTTACAGATCCTTCGTGTCATACCTAGGAATACATTGCTGAGGAGCATTTTAGATCTTATAAGAACAAATTCATCTGTTTGCAATTTAAAATTAATGTATGCATTTTTGTGAGGAGCATTTTAGATCTTTTAAGAACAAACACATCTCTGCAATTTAAAATTAATGTTTGTGCATGTTGTTAACAAAAATACTCTTGTTATGTTTAAATTATCATGCTTTAAATGTAGAATTTGCTGATAAAACATAATGTAGTTTAGTTGTTTTATTTGTTTGTTTTTGGAAATGTATTTAGAGAATGTTAGGCATATAATTCAACACAAGAGAGTAAAATAAAAGAATTGAGAAAACTGAAAACAAAAATTGCAATTGTACCAAAATTGCTATTCTGCTGCATTCATGAAAGGAATTAATAAGAAACAAGTTTGTAAAATCATGCAATGCATTGATTATAATATGCTTTCCAACATATTATAAATCATTACTCAAGTTATCACTCAAGTAATGAGAATAATGGCTGTGGAATAAATCTCGGTCCTGTGCCCTGACCCTTGATCCCATATCAATGATATTCAACAGAACCAGTTCGGTATACCTCCGAAATAACATGATAAAGTTTTGTCGCAATCGAAGCATTTTTACGTAAGTTATGATGCATAATGGCTATGGAATAGATCCCGCTCCTGTGTCCTAACCTTTGACCCCATTTTGCCCATTTTCAATAGAATTGGTCCCCAGACAGGTCCCTACAACATACTAACATTTCATCCAAATCGAAACATTTTTACGTAAGTTATGACTCATAATGGCGATGGAAGTGATTCCGCTCATGTGTCCTGACCTTTGACACCATTTCGCCCATTTTCAATAGGGTTTGTGGCCAGGTGGTCCCCTACCACATACTAAAATTTCATCGAAATCGAACCTTTTTTATGTTAGTTATGATGCATAACAGCAGTGGAATGGATCCCACTCCTATGTACTGACCTTTCACCCCATTTCGTTCACTTTAAATAAGGTTCCTTCCCAGGTGATCCCCCTACCAGATACTAAAATTTCATCGAAATCGAACAATTGTTACGTGAGTTATTTTGCGGACGGACATACGCACGCTACGCGTGACGTAATGAAGCAGATGGGAATCGCAACCATCTGCTGGCAAGAGTATGACGTCATAAAACTTTAATAGGATCCACGCACAATGCGTGACGTAATGAGACAGATGGTGTGACTGCGCGCCAACATTCTCAAATGCGAGATTGTGACGTCATAAGATTTCTAAGCATTGGAAACATTAATGGAACGACGCCATGACACTAAAAACGTTATAATTCGGGGTGGTTATTTAACCCACTAAACAAATTCTCCTAAAGTCGAGATCAAGCTAAATCGATTTCTAGTACCAGAAAATGGTAGGTTAACGACTTTCATCAAAATTCTTAGAGCCGTTTTCAAAATAAAATGTACATACATACATACAAGAATTGCTACTTTAAGGTGGACGTCAAGTAATTTTGCTTCCTATACTTCCAATGGAAAAACTTCTGTACACATTTTCTTCACAATTAATGCGTTCTCAAGAATGAAAATTTGAACATCGATTAAAATAGCTTCATTTCATAACTTGGAATACTTAATATTTTCTAAGGCCGCCCCGGTGGCGCAGTGGTCTAAGCGATGGCCTCCGATCATTCGTCCAAAAGGGGTCCGGGTTCGAATCCCGGTGAGGCCTGGATGTTGTGTTTGTCTTACGGCACTGGCTCTCCCCCTTCCCTGTAACCAGTGGCCCTAAATTAGGGACGGGCGACTGCTTATAGCCCATTGAGTTGCTCACGTGGTCGCTAAACCTCCAATCAAAAATAATAATAATAATAATAAAATTTTCTAAACCATAACCGTAATAATATTTTCTAAACCATAACGTTACTGTAACAATATTTTCTAAACCATAACGTTACTGTAACAATATTTTCTAAACTATAACCGTAATTATGCAATCCAACATTTATTTGTCCACTGACATCATCAAAGTACAGGTCGCGCCATCTTTTTTCTGGTTTCACCACCACCAAAGGAAAGGTTATTGTTTTTTAATATAATTATGCTTATGTTTTAGAAAATGTTAAGTATTCCAAGTTATAGTATGAAGTTATTTTAATCGATGTTCGAATTTCCATCCTTGGGAACACACTAATTGTGAAGGAAATGTGTACAAAAGGTTTTCCATTGGAAATATAGGAAGCAAAATTACTTGACGTCCACCTTAATAGTGTGGGATAAGGGCGATGGAATGGATCCCGATCTCATGTCCTGACCTTTGACTCCATTTGTCCCATTTTCAATAGGGTTCTTCTCCAGGTGGTCCCTTACCACATACTAAAATTTCATCAAAATCGAACCATTTTTACACACCTTATGATGCATAAGGGCAATGGAATGAATCGCGCTCCTATGTCCTGACCTTTGACTCCACTTCACCCATTTTTAATAGGGTTCGTCCCCAGGTGGTCCCCTACCACATACTAAAATTTCATTGAGATCGAACCGTATTTATGCAAGTTATGACTCATAAGGGCAATTGAATGGATCCCGCTCTTATGGCTTGACGTTTGACCCCATTTCACCCATTTTCAATAGGGTTCGTCTCCTGGTGGTCCCCTACCACATACTAAAATTTCATCGAAATCGAACCATTTTTACCTGAGTTATCGTGCCGACAGACAGACGGACATAAGCTGGAGCATATACGCTTCTTCAACCTACGGTTGGAAAGCGTAAGAAGGGGGGGCTCATTTAATTAGAATATTTAAGACATCAATGATAACTGTGGTAAACAGCAACACCAAAGCAGGCATATTTGATAGTTCCGGGAGCATGCACAAATGGAAAAAATGCGGTGAGAGCCCAAAGAGAAGACCCTTTTCTGTGTTAGACATATCAATGAGATGGCCATGAATGAATTTTCTAAGGATGGCCAGTGAGTACTGCAACTGAAATGTGTCATTTGGTTGAAGTTGAAGAAATTGAAGATTGAATACAGTTGTAAGGCCCTTTGCAAGATTTCCCCCAAAGCATAGAACAATAACACTAGAGCCAACAAGCAACCCAGTTTCAGAGTGTTTATTAAAATATTGCTGATACAGTAAAGAATTTGATCATGTATATATTGGAGATAAGAATGCAATCATAACATTACGAGGGGTGTTCCAGAAATTATCTGACCATGAAGAAATGGGCATGGGAAAATATGATAGGTCTATTTTTCTACATAGTTTCCTTGAAGGGTCACATACTTTATCCTGCAACTACAAGGCTCTTAAGCCCTCCAACTAAAGTGATTTGTCAAGGCTGTCAAAATAGGCTTCCACAGCACCAGTAGCATCTTTGTCCATCCCAAAATGCACACCAGACAAGTTCTTTTGGAGAGTCAGGAACAAATGATAGTCTCAGAGGGCAAGATCAGGCAAGCGGGGAGGGTGCGAATTAGAGGTGGTCTTCTGTCACACTGACAATGGTGACAGTTTCATGGAAGTAACGGTGACTTTAAACAGTGACAAAAGTCACCATTTACGACAGGAATGACAGAGTTGTAACGGGATGGCGAGTCACTGTCTTACCGGTATCAGTGACAAAATCACTGTTTACAATGGGGATGATGCAGTGGTGTAACCATGTTTCAAAATCTGAGGAGGTGGGGGTCCGTTCACACACACACACATTATATATATCGTCATCATCATTGTCAACCATTATCAATCCACTGCTGGACGAAGGTCTCCCCAAGTTTATTCCACAACGGTCTGTCTTGTGCCAGTCTCCTCCATGTTACTCCTGCATACTTTCAAATTTCATCCACCCATCTCCCATGTGGTCTTCTTCTAGGTCTTTTCCTGTCCCTTGGAATCCAATATAAAATTTCGACTGTCCATCTATGGTCTGTCCTTCTGGCAGTATGTCCAGCCCATTGCCATTTCAAGGAATTTAACTCTGATCATGATGTCTTCCACTCTTGTCATTTTTCAGATCCACAAGTTCCTCTTCTTATCTCTCCTGGTTACACCAAACATGCACCTCTCCATGCTGCTTTGAGTTGTCTGCAGCCTTTGTATGTCTCTTTTAGTTAAGGTCCACGTCTCTGCACCATACGTAAGAACTGGAAGGATGCATTGATCAAACACTTTTCTTTTAAGACATAATGGCATATTGCTCTTGAAAATTATACTGTTTCTTCCAAAAGCTCTCCAGGCAAGTTTTATACGCCAATTAATTTCTTCATCAATGTGACCCTCACTTGATATCTGCTGTCCAAGATAAACGTAGGTATCTGTTACCTCCAGCTTTTCTCCATCAATAGATAAATCTTCATTTCTTGTAGAAGCATTGTACATCACTTTTGTCTTTTGAAAGTTCATTTTTAATCCCACTTCTTTACTCTTGTCAGCAAGTTCCTGGATCATACTCTGCAGCTCTGATGGGATAGTTGGAAAAATGACTACATCATCAGCAAAACAAAGGTGAGTTAGATAATCTCCATTAATCTTTATCGCTTTGTTTTCCCAGTTCAGTGATTGAAAAACATTTTCCAATGTGGCATTAAAGAGCTTAAGAGATATGGTGTCACCTTGTCTCACTCCCTTTCCAATATTTATGTGTGTTGTATTTTCAAACAGCCGAACCATAGATTGGTTAGATGTAAGATGCACCTCAACACTGAACTCGAACGTGGCAAGCTCATAAGACAAACAAAATGTATTGACATAACCAACCTTAAAAAACACCATAATACCTTCAAGTTGGAACTGAAGAACAAATTCTCTGCTTTAGAAGGCCTAACATCGGAAGAAGTGGATATTTCTGAAATTAACAGAAAAGTAACCAAAGCTCTTATGGAAACAGCAGCAAAATTAGCTGGGTCTAAGAACAAGTTGCATGTGAACAAATTATCAGGAAAAACCAAAATATTGTTGCAAAAAAGAAGAGAGAAAGGACAACTAAAGAAGATGTGACTTCCAAAGTGGAATATATAGAGCTATGCAAGACAGTACGAAAAAGTATCACTGAAGACGTAAGGAAACTCAACTGTGAACTAGTGAGGAAAGCAATTGAAAACAACCAAAGCCTAAAGATAGCAAAGGGAAATCTTAGTAAGGGAAGAAAACAGATTATGGCACTGAGAAAAGAAGATGGTTCTGTAACAAGAAATAGAGGCGAAATTTTGACAAGAGTGAAAGATTTCTACTCCAAATTATATGAAAGGGATGATACGTGTACTCCAGACATCATGAAAGGTGCCAGTACCAGAGTTCTTCCAGTCCTCCTAGCAGAAGTTGCACATGCAATCAAGAAGTGGGGAAAAGCTCCAAGAAAAGATGGAATTACTGTAGACATCATACAAGAAGCAAGTGGAGAAATCGAAACAGTACTCGCCCAAATTTTCATTCAATGCCTTAATGAAGGGAAGATTCCTGAGGATTGGAACAACGCTACAATGATCCTGCTACATAAAAAAGATGACATTGAGGATCTCAGGAACTACAGATCTACCAGCCTGCTATCAGTGGTTTATAAAATCTTAACTAAAGTTCTTTCACACCGCTTGAAGGTAACACTGGACATGGGTCAACCGAGAGAACAAGCTGGATTCAGGAGTGGCTACAGCACAATAGATCATATCCACGTACGGATAGAACTAATTGAAAGAGTGAGGGAATATGAAATTCCATTGTGCATGGCATTTATCGATTATGAAAAGGCCTTTGATTCGGTGAAACCATCAGCAGTTGCAATGACTATGAAATTTTGCGGTATTGAAGATGCATACATTATATATATATATATGGTCCCATACTTTGAAAATCTGGGGGTCCTGACTTACCCCCCACCCCAGTGGTTAAGCCTATGGGGTGACGGAGCTGTAACAGAACAGCGAGTCAAACTCTTGTAAGAAAGCTTTTGCTTGCAAATATCACGTGAAGCAAAATTTTCATCAATGACAGTGAAATAATTCCACATTTCACTGGTTTTTCTATGCTTGGCATCATACATTTTATTATGTTGAATTCTGAATAACACTAACACTTTGTTATTGTCCATGTCCATTCTTAAAGGTTCCTCATTAAGAGATGAGGAAAGAAAACCAGTTTCTTCTAAAGAAAGCTGGCATCACTAGCAACCTCTATGATGTTTCAACAGAAACTACATGGTGACATGGTAACCTTGGACTCCAAGCATTGCTCGGGCGTGGCTAATGGTGAGATTCTTATCAGTGACTTTTGGATGCTACTTTTTGTCACCAGTCATAACAGTGACAGTTATTTTTCAGTGGTGGTGACAAAGTAACAGTTACATGATTCCCAACCCATCTCTAGTGTGAACCCACATTCATGGATGGCAGCCATACTAACTAACTGCTTCATTTATGGCTTGGAGCATTATCCTGATGAAACAACACCCCTTTGGTCTGTGTTTTCCTTGGCATTTATTCTTCAAATGCTGTCAAAGTTTCCTTAGTTAGCATTGTATGCTCCAATAATGGTTTGGCTCTTTGCAAGGTAATCCACCATCATCACCCCAGAAAACTGCTGCCATCAGTTTTCTAGCAGAAGTGATAGACTTTGCCTTCTTTGGAGTTGGTGAACCACTATATATATTTCCATTGCTTTGACTCTGGAATGTAATGGTATGCCCAGATTTCATCCATTGTTACAAATCATTCCGTTTTTTTGGTTTTTTTTTTTCTGGATTGGCTTCAAACAGTGCAAGATAGTCTTGTGGCATGTTCCATCCAATCAGCTTTTGCTGAGATGATAAAAGAGTTTTGGGACCCACAAGGGACAGCAATCTTTGTCATTGACAGAATGTGATCAGATGTTGTTTTTGACATGTGCAGTGTCTCATACTGTATGTAGTATTTATGGAACATATGTAGTATGGAAATCATGGATAGGAGTCTTTATGGCAAGTTACTATTTCTTTGCAGTTTTAGCTTACTGTGTTTCTTTTTTTGTTGTTGATGATGATGTCATAAGACTTCCTCTCTCATCTTTTAAACTATAATTATAAAAATGGTATGTTTCTACTATCCTCGAAGAAATTTACCCAGAGGACAGAGCGACCTGTGACACTAGATTTCCATTCAAGCTTCCCAGTCATTCTTCTGTTTAAGATAATGAATTTTCAAATTACAGAATTATTTCAAGCTAATTAACAGACTAAAATGACCAGTGAAAGGACATTGCAATGGTTGCCATCCATATTGATAACAGTATATTTTTGTTTTGTTTCCTTTTCTCTCTGATTTCAGATTGGAAATCACCTTTTCAATCCGATCAGAAGCATATGCTTGAACTAGAGGCTTAAGTGTATTTCCCCCATAAGGATTTATGGATGTGGTGTGGAAAGTGCCTTTTCTAGAACATTTTGGCAGATTGAATGAACTTAAAATATCCCATTTGCCTTGAAGTACATTGTTCTGGGGGATGTAACAATGAGCATGATTGGTTGACATTCAAAAGGTGTAGACTGGATTCTTTCACAGAGGAGAGAGCAACAAGTTTTCTGGGAAGTTTTTCACACAGATTGCTTTGCAAAAAAATTGAATGCAAAATAAAAAAAAAAACTTTAAATTTAAGAATTTTAAAATTCAGCAGTTTTTAAAACTGCTGAATTTTTTGAAAATCTGACAGGTTATATTATTAGTCAGCCCATTTTCATCTTCCTTAACTGGTTGGTAGGATGTTTTGGTGTAAGATTGCTGTTCTTGGTCAGTGATCAGGAGCGCCGACTTCACCAAATTATTGGGGGGACAGGCGTAATTTCTCATCAGCAAATGAACAAGGAAACAGTATTATCGCTCGGGTTCCTAATTGAGTTCACCCAGCGTAATATTGGGAGCCAAGGGGGTGTCGAGTGGATTGTGATTCTGCGATTCCCTGATTTAGGACTGACGCAGCTTCAGAATCCACTGACGGGGCTTTGCATTTCACACAGCAGATTTTCCTTTGGGAGTCAAAGGGTCCGCTGTGTGCCGCAATATTTTTGTGAACATCTAGATTTAAAATAAAAAGCATAAATGAACAGATTTGCTAAGGTCCGGTTCCAAAAGTTATATATATATTCTCCAAATAATCTAAGGTAGAGCACACATATTGTAGTTAACGACACACTCATCATAGAACTTAAGACAAAATTAACAAACAAAAACAAATTTATTGGTTATGATTTGGCATAATAATAAATATACACTCATGATATTAGCAAAAATGATTTATGACTCTCTGACAGGAGCCTGTACTCAATTAACTATTTGCTTATAAAAATATTAACTCTATGTGTGGACTGCTCTGATAAAGATTTTATGAGGGGACACCAAAGAAAGAATAGGATGGATTTCCAACCTCAACATCCGAATCTGGCCTAGATATCGTGCTGCTGAACACTCCTGATCCGGGAGAGTTCTTGTCCGGTGGGTATTACTTCCATCCGCAGCTGCGACTGTCGTATGGGCCCTAATGGTCCTTAGTGGGGGGTCTGTTCATCCGGAAACCTCAGTTGCGATCTTCCATCTGCAGCTTACGGTAGCTTTAGTCCTGCAGTTACATTGGCAGTGATTAAGTTGCCAGTCATGGAGGAAAGTGCCAGTGATGCACGCTGCGAAACCAGCAAAAATAAAAGTTTCGTGTAAAACTGTAAACGTGAAGTGACTCGTGTAAAAACTAAACGTGAAGTGACGAAGTTCTTCTCTTTCCTTGTTAAAATTTTGACGACCCCCAAGAAGACCCACACTACCTCAAAACATCCCATCACCCAATCACTAGCTGGCAAACGCAAGCCTCTCTGAATTAAATTCCCCAGTGTAAATCTTACTGGTCAGAGAATTAACATTTTGATCTTCCATTCGTTAGGGGGTCAAGATTTTTACCCGCTCCAGTGAAATTCTGAGAACCCCTCGTTACGTTTGCCGCGTGATACAACCACCGGCCATAAATCCTTACTCCAATTAAACTGTTAGCTCTGGTTCCAACAAGTCTCCGGTCTGCCCAACACGCATTGTGGATTCTATAGATGGTGGACACTTCTATTGCCCCCATAAAACATACTACAAAGCCAGCTCGCCGATGGCTGTCGCCAGTGTTTTCTTACAATGTCAGTCCGTCCTGTTCCGTCTTGTGCTGGGAGAGGGGGACGGAGAGAAAAAAAGGAAAAGATTCACCCGAAAGTATATGGCAAAATAAAACGTACTCCTTCTTCAAAAAAATACACGAATTAATAAAAATGAATAAATTAATAAATAAATGAATAAATAAATGAATAAATAAATGAATGAATAAATAAAATAATAATTAAGTAAATAAATAAACTAGGGAATGGATTTTCAACCTAAATGTGCAGTGCTGGAGTCAGTTCAGTGTGCTGTCACAACAGAAACATTCTTTTGTTGAATATTAATATTTAAAAAAATAAAACTCAGGCTGTGGTTTTATAAAAGTATCCAGAGAGATTTTATTTCCAAATGTTTATAAAAAATAATGAGAAATTAACTGAGTTACTTAAACAAAGAACATGAAGCACAAAAAATAAATATATAAATAAAGGTGCTAGTGATCATAGTTTCTGTATTTTTATTTTTGATAATTGTTTTAAACATTTGCCACACATCACAAAAAAATGTCAGACACAATATGGGGCTGACAGTCAGTTTCTTATCAAATGAGCAAGGCTGAAATGGCAAAAAAAAAAAAAAAATATTTTGTTATTAATTTTTTGGAAATAAATCAGTTTGGGCCCATAAGGTGGAGCCTGGTCCACCTTATGAGGCTAAAGCGATTATTTAATTAAACAGGACAAAAATTGAGTGGGCACTCCCCCACACACACACACACGTAAAATTATTGGAGGGGCAAGATTCACCTTGCCCCCCCCCCTAGTCGAGACCTATGTCAGTGATAGAGCTTTTTCCTTTGTTGTGTAATCTGTAAATTTTACCATCATTTGCAATCACTACAGTCTGGCTACTGGAGAATTTATGTGTACCCACAATTTATTTACCATTAACAGTTGAGATAAGCCCATGGCACTGGTTTGGGAAAGATTACGTTGAAGTGTCTGGAGGATTATTGCCCTTCAGCCCAGGGCCGGCTGCATAATTTGCGGGGCCCAGTGCAAAATGAAAGCGAGTTCTACATCTACTAAATGGGCTTGGGCATTGGAACATTTTTGAAAGAAAGGCGGGGTCAGGTAGAGAAACTACATTTTTTCATTTTCTCATGCTGCTTAATAAAGCATGGTGGTACTAAGGAATATTATTATTTATTCATTAGTTATAATAAGCTGTTATTATTACTCATGAAAAAATAAAAAGAGACATTTTAAAATTATACTATATTTATTTACATTGCCAGATCAAATTGAAGTTGATTGAATTGAAGCGACAAAATATCATTCCCTCACCTCGTCGAAATGCAATGCGTGTTGATGGCAAAATTTAATGTAACTTACCCAAAATTAAAAAAATATCTATCGTTTAAACAAATGGGATCATAGGAAATGTCATTTCCAATGATTCATGGTTGGAATATTGAGGTACTAAAGACGTACCGGTACCGTCCATACAATACTAAATGAGTAAGGCAATTTTTCAGAAAACTCTTACCTTATTACTCTGTCTCTTTACTTCTAGGAAGAAAGATTCTTTTGCTGGTCATGTTCTATGGCTCATTGTAATTTGTTTCAGTGAGTAGTGGGAACTTTCAGCTTTGTAGCTCAAATGAGGTGAGTGCGCTAGCAGTCTAGTGCAATGTTTCCCAAACACCACCGGTCCGTTACGAGGTTTCCGCCGGTCAGCGGAAACGGAGGAAAACTTGAGAAGTGGCACAGATTTCCAATTTGACCAGTAAAAACAGTGCAGCCGTCCTAAAACGGTTGTTGCTAAACTAAATAAATACTAAAATATAAGGGATGTTGCCCGTCTTAGGACAGGGTGAAATTTTTAATTGAAGCAGATTGAAAGCAAATCAAATAGACGCCGGATTCATTATATGCTATTTATTTCCGTTTTTCAAAAGACCTCGCGATGTTACATTCTGTGTAAAATATTTGTTGTTGTTTAACAATTTTCCTTGCAGTCCAGTTGTTTTCGTGTAAACTTTCAGCTGATTGGGGTGTGCTTTCGGTGCGACACCTGTTTTTAGAGCTGCGCATAAAAAATACAAAAACAAACTTTGCGAAATCTTAACGAAACGGGCTAAAATTTTGATCTAGACCATGAATTGGCAATAGGAAGAGTCCCTCAAATTTTCACCGAAATCGATTAAAAACTTTTTAAAATGGGCATGGAACTTTTAATTCATCACTAAACAGAAATATATACACAGAAACGTTTAATTAAACTTTTGACTGCTAATTTTAAAAAGTTTTTAACCGATTCAGGCGAAATTTGGAGGCCATGTTCCTATGAGCGATTTATAGTATTCATTAAAATTTCAGCTAGTTTCATACAAAATTCGCAAAGATACGTTTTTCACTTTCTTTTTATTGATAAAACATCTGCCAGAAATTCCCCGCCCACGCGCGAGAAAAACTGACCGCGTTGATTGCGGGGCAGAATGCCGACGTAGATGTAACATTGCTGTGACTTCAGCGTTCCAGAGAGATCTGGGTGATTATATATATGATGTTATTAATACAAATTCTCTCTAGGTGACAAGGTGAATCATCTGATGGACCCCAGATACTTGAATTCTGTTTACTAAGGCAATAAACTGTAGTAATGTAAAAATTTAAAAAATGCCATTTTCGCGTCGTTAAGTGTCATTTATTTTTAATACAAGAAAAAAAAAATTATGAAAAAATCAAAAACATCACAAAAAGGCGGGGGGGGGGGGGGGCTGTGCGACTGCACATGTCCCACACCCATGAAGCTGGCCCTGCTTCAGCCAGGCAATTAGGATATTAGCCTTTTGTCCCAATGACCAGAATATGAGTATCACCTGAGGCATGGGTATTATGTTTATCATTTCAAGCTTTTGCCTTCCTGAAATTAGTGGGCAGTATCAAATTAAGGATGAAGTGACCCATCATAAGCCTCTCTGAGCTCATAGCTGTTAAAAAGAAAGCAAACTGATATAAATCGGTATATTAGTCTGTTGCCTAAGCTGCAACAAATTTGTCCTACCATGAAGGCCATTGTAAGAAACTCGAGGTGGTAAGTAAAACGTCCCACTGCTTAAGGGCATAAATAATAGAATATATATTTTTTTCGAGACCTGGAAGGAAATTAAAATATATTATTGTAAGGACGAATTACTGTATTATCCATACAGTTTGTAGAATTTGACTGTAGAATTTGTCCATGTAAAGAAATGGAGAAACAGTTTGAGATCCATCCATGTGGCAGAGAATATAGCTGCGGTCATAAATGCAAGTATAGCAAGCAAAGTATGGCTGAACATGCACATTAAAAATACAGTGCGTTTCACAGAAGTGTAGTTTACAAAAATCGTAGCTTTTAAATCTGTTCCAAAAGAAAAATGGGAGAGGGGTTGTAAATTGATCAAAAACATGAAGCTAGGATGGATGATCCTAAGAGTGGCAATATTTATTATTTTGATAGTATTCCATAGAGGAGCTGCCATTCAACCCACGCATTTGGCACTGCATTCACACAAGCATATTTCAAATAATTTCTGTAAAGCTTGGAGTTTGCAAAGTAATTTAAATTCATTGATAAATATGTTTTGTGTGAGTAATCATAATCTATTTCGCAATAATTTCCTCATTTTATAAATTAGTGAGGCAGTTCTTGAATGTTCTGAAACACAAATCCATTGAAAGTTCTTTTTGAAAACTCTGTGGAATTGAATCTTGTAATTCAAGAGAAATTCCATAGTGTTTGATAGAACTTAGAAAAAAAAAAAACTATAAGAATACTTGTTGCAATTTTTGAGAGTTCTATAAAAACGTTTTTGTTGACTTTTATGTAGAATTTCATAGATCTTGTGTTGTAAGGTTTTCTTAAATACATTAAAGCCCAACCTATCCAGCATTTACAACGCATCTGTGCGCAGTGCTGATACATTGCAGACACATGTCAAAGATGCATGAAAGCATTCTGCAGTGTGGCATTGAAAAGTTTTGGTGATATGATATCACCTTGTCTCACTCCCTTGCCAATTTTAATAAGTGCTGTGTCCTCAAACAGTCGTATTTTTGTGCTTGCATTTTCATGGATGTTAATAATTAATGCTGTACGTCTTTCAATGCCACAGGATTTCAAAGACATTAAAAGTGCTGATGATTTCAAGGAATAAAGTGCCTTTTTGTAATCAATAAAAACCATATATGGTAGGAATTCACAGGACTGTAGCTAGGTCACAGAATCTGGGGGTGAGGGGGGATCTGAAAAGTCATCTGGAGGAGGCTTGTATTCAACTACAAACTGTGTTTTTCCATGAATACAGAAGCAAGTTTTGCATTGTTTTTTATTCTCTTTTGTTAATTTACTTCATTAGCAAATAGTTATACCAAAAAAAAAAAAAAACGAAAAAGAAAACACTTAGGTAAAATACAAAATGTGAAATAAAAAGGGGGAGAAAGGAAACAGAACTACTCTCTTGAAATTTATAAAAAAAATCACTTTCTTTGAATATGATTCATAGTGTTTGAGCTGCACATTCCTTATCACTGGAGTCAAAGTAACTACCATCTAGCATATATATTAAGATAATACAACATAGTTTGTAACAAATATTTATTTTTTCAAGTCGAACATGATTGACCTATCTTCATCAGGACGAATGCTTGTAAATAATCAAATTGCCTTCAAAAATTCTCAAAACCTTTAATTTTAAAGTATTTTTTAAACCAATAAACAAAATTGACTTTTTAGGATCAAAGGACTATGTTGAAAACAGCAACTCGTGGGGAATTTATCAAATTCCATGTGAATGTGGCGCTTCGTATACTGTATAGGACAGACCCATAGAGCCATGAATTTTTTATTGAAGGAGCACAAGATCTACATTCGGAGCTGTAACCTAAAGAAGTCATCAATGGCTAAATACTGTTACGAAAAGGACCATAAATTTCTCTTTGAAGAAGCAAAACTGATTGACAAGCCAGATTCAGCCACCAAAAATTGATATTTTGGAAGCTTTCCATATACGTATCTCAGAAGTCTTTGCAACTTGTTAATGACATGGCATCCACCCCATTTCTATCAAGCGTGTGGAAACAACTAACCAAAACCCATGACTGTAAGCACCATTTATGATATCATATACATTTTGAATATTTACATGCATTCATCCTGATGTAGCTAGGTCTGTACCCAGCGAAACCCTGCTCGACTTGAAAAATAAATATTTGTGACAAACTATGTTGTATTATCTTAATATATATAATAGTCACAAGACTGTAGTCTTTGAGATCAAGTATCATCTAGCATGATTGTTTTTTAGTTTACTGTTCTGGTCTCTTTTCACTGGATGCATGCAATGGCATCTGAGATTTACTAACTGTCACACTTCAACTCTTTCTACTTCTCTTTGTCAGTTCCACTCTATTCTCCATCTTTAATCGTGTATCCTCCTCTATTGGAGCTTGATGGTAGCAACGACTTGCCATGGTCAATAGCCTAACTATACTCCCTTTCCTTCTCAAAAAACCAAGAGCACCATAATCCCACAAAAAAAAAAAAAAAAAAAAAAAAAATTCCAACACAAGAAGGATCGTAAAACCAGTCCTACTGAATGAAAAATATATGAACAAGATATTGAAAGCTCTTTCTCTTTCGTGCACATGCAGGGATTTCCCTTTAGCATTATTTTACAATGCTTAGAGGATACGTTTTGTTAAAATGTCCCCATGATAGCACCTCTTTGTAGGCTGCCCTGGTGGGGCAGTGGTCTAAGCGCTGCCTTATGACCATTTGTCTGAGATAGGTCTGGGTTCGAACCGTGGTGAGGAATAGACTGTGTTTTTATCTTACAGCAGGGGTTCTCTCCCTTCTCTGGAACCAGTGCCCCTAAATTAGAGATGGGAAACTGCTTATAGTCTATTGAGTTGCTCATGGTGATCATTAAACCCCCAATAAAAAAATAAAAAACTTTGTAGCAGCGAACTACCTGGAAACTTTTAAACAGCAGCTTAGTATCTCATAGTCACTTACCAAATTACAAACAGAGGTTTAGCCATCTGCCCAACTACACCTCAACCTTCTTCACTATTTTTTTTCTTTTCTTTTCTTTTCTTTTTTTTTTTTTTTTTTTGGTGATGTTCTTTAAAATTTTACGTTTTTCCTAAAAAAAAAAAGGGCATTTCTCTCTTTTCTGGCCCGAAACACCAACAAGCCCTGTCATCATGCAGCAGAGA
This sequence comes from Macrothele yani, assembly GCA_039090855.1. Classification (NCBI taxonomy): domain Eukaryota; kingdom Metazoa; phylum Arthropoda; class Arachnida; order Araneae; family Macrothelidae; genus Macrothele; species Macrothele yani. The sequence continues at coordinate 111,096,478 of CM077007.1, forward strand.
ATCATTGGCGCAGTTGCTCTTACTGATTCACATTTAAAAGTGATTTCTCTGTAGTTATTATTTGCTTGTCTGTGTCACCTCAATTTTTCTTGTTTTTAAAAAACATGTAATGCACGACAAAATAAGTAAAAGCATTTATGCTTATAATGAAATACAAAAGATGTTTTCATAAACCAACGAAATTGAAAGTTCAAAGAATTTACAACAACGTGCATTTTTAGGGGAAGGGGCTTGCTTGCCTTGCAGGAAAGGCTGAGCCCCCTCTAGCTCCCTGCTAGGTACAGCCCTGGGAATTCATATTCTTTCATTCTTTCAATTAGTTCTCTCACCATATGTATATGATCTACACTGCTGGCCACCCAAAATGCAACACCAAGAAGGACACGAGATAGCAAAGCCAGATTTACTGGACACATAACAGATACAAAGATGAAACGATTGAGCTTACAGGCCCGTGCGACTTGCGGAACACGTAGACATCAATAGTTCGTGTGGACCCCATGGCTAGCAATAACGGCCGCTACACGCCGCGGCATCGAACGAAAGAGGCTTTGGATGTGGGCTTGGGGTATGTCGGTCCAGGCTGCTTCCACACGTTGCCACAGTTCATCAGGCGTAGCCGCGGGTGGTGCTTGCCGGGCCACCCGGTTGCCGATCAGCGACCAGACGTGTTCGATGGGCAACATATCGGGAGAACAGGCGGGCCACGGCAGCAGTGACACCTTTTGGGCCGTGAAGAATTGTTGCACGATGCGTGCTACGTGCGGGTGCGCATTGTCCTGTAAAAACGTGGCCACTGGCAGGTCCTGCAGGTAAGGGAGGACTACAGGCTCCAAAACGTCGGAGATGTAGCGGTGGCTGTTGAGTGTACCGGCAATGCGTACCAGAGGGGTACGGGTGTCATATCCAATTGTGCCCCAAACCATAACGCCAGGCGACGGACCGATATGGCGATGCATAATGCAGGCGCCATACAGTCTCTCGCCGCGGTGCCGCCACACGCGGATCCGACCATCGTGGTGTTGTAAGCAGAAGCGGGATTCGTCGGAGACGACAATGTCGTGCCATTCCGTAGTCCAGGTGCGGCGTTCAACGGCCCACTGCCGCCGCACCCGCAGGTGGTGTAACGTCAATGGTAATCGGAGCAATGGGCGCCGTACGACAAGTCCCCGCTCCTGCAGACAACGTCGAACGGTACGTGCACAGGTTGTTACGGAACACACCCTAATTCCTGCGCTAACGTTCGTGATGTAGCGGTGCGAGCCGTCAATGCCCGCCGCACAACATGTCGGTCCTCTCGTTCGGTGGTGTGATGCGGCTGCAGCAATCGCTCACGTCGGTCCGTCCGTCCCTCCTGCACCCGCCGAATCCATACTCGCCTCACTGTGGCTGGATGTCTTCCCACACGGGCGCCGATGTCTCGGTACGATAAACTGCTGTCGCGATAAGCCATTATTCGAACTCCGAAACGTGCTGGAATGACTTCCGTATTCTGCGACGAGGCATCAGGAAGCTTCCCACGCACAGGTCCGGCAGCACAACACACTTCCACTACTTACACCCCGCCTTCTGTTCACCCTTCTTATAGTGCTTCTCGGTGGCGTGCCGGGCGCATATGATTTGCATATGCCCTGCAATGCTAATCGTTTGCATGTCCCCTCGCGGGCGACGCATGCTTCGAATTTCAGGCCAATCGGATGCTTCCTTCTTGGTGTTGCATTTTGGGTGGCCAGCAGTGTATATAGTGTTATATCCACTCTTGAATCCAGTTTGTTTTCCTGGTTAAGCCAAGTCCATTGTTTTCTTCAAACCATGCCACAGTACCTTAGTGAAGATTTTGTAAGCAGGTGATAGGATGCTGATATACTCCTGAGTTCAAGTCCTGTAGGTTTATTCCATATCCAATATCATGTCTGCCTTTCATGTTTTATTCTGTACATTTCAATATACAGTACATACTTTTTACAAAATAATTATTCAAATTCGTGCATCGTTTCCCCCCTTAAGTTGATAAGAATAATAATGTTAGACGTAGTTCTTACAACTAAATTTTAATGTATATGATGTAACACATTCAGCACTTTTTTCTGTTTTTGTGTTTTGTCTTCTCTCTACTCATGCAACAACACACGAGACCCTGTGCAGGAGGGACTATAAAGTATTGCCAGGCAAAGTTATTTTATTGCATCACTTACAGCCTTATTTTGAAAATCTACGATTCATACAACGGTAAAGTCATATCTTATGTAGTGTGGGAAATCGAAACGGACACCATAAAAATTGATACTTGCAGACATTGCTACAACTTTGGTTGCCTGTGAACAGGAATTCTGCCCAAGTATTCAGAGGCTGTTGTGTCAAAGATGCATGAAAGCATTCTGCAGTGTGGCATTGAAAAGTTTTGGTGATATGATATCACCTTGTCTCACTCCCTTGCCAATTTTAATAAGTGCTGTGTCCTCAAACAGTCGTATTTTTGTGCTTGCATTTTCATGGATGTTAATAATTAATGTACGTCTTTCAATGCCACAGGATTTCAAAGACATTAAAAGTGCTGATGATTTCAAGGAATAAAGTGCCTTTTTGTAATCAATAAAAACCATATATGGTAGGAATTCACAGGACTGTAGCTAGGTCACAGAATCTGGGGGTGAGGGGGGGGATCTGAAAAGTCATCTGGAGGAGGCTTGTATTCAACTACAAACTGTGTTTTTCCATGAATACAGAAGCAAGTTTTGCATTGTTTTTTATTCTCTTTTGTTAATTTACTTCATTAGCAAATAGTTATACCAAAAAAAAAAAAAACGAAAAAGAAAACACTTAGGTAAAATACAAAATGTGAAATAAAAAGGGGGAGAAAGGAAACAGAACTACTCTCTTGAAATTTATAAAAAAAATCACTTTCTTTGAATATGATTCATAGTGTTTGAGCTGCACATTCCTTATCACTGGAGTCAAAGTAACTACCATCTAGCATATATATTAAGATAATACAACATAGTTTGTAACAAATATTTATTTTTTCAAGTCGAACATGATTGACCTATCTTCATCAGGACGAATGCTTGTAAATAATCAAATTGCCTTCAAAAATTCTCAAAACCTTTAATTTTAAAGTATTTTTTAAACCAATAAACAAAATTGACTTTTTAGGATCAAAGGACTATGTTGAAAACAGCAACTCGTGGGGAATTTATCAAATTCCATGTGAATGTGGCGCTTCGTATACTGTATAGGACAGACCCATAGAGCCATGAATTTTTTATTGAAGGAGCACAAGATCTACATTCGGAGCTGTAACCTAAAGAAGTCATCAATGGCTAAATACTGTTACGAAAAGGACCATAAATTTCTCTTTGAAGAAGCAAAACTGATTGACAAGCCAGATTCAGCCACCAAAAATTGATATTTTGGAAGCTTTCCATATACGTATCTCAGAAGTCTTTGCAACTTGTTAATGACATGGCATCCACCCCATTTCTATCAAGCGTGTGGAAACAACTAACCAAAACCCATGACTGTAAGCACCATTTATGATATCATATACATTTTGAATATTTACATGCATTCATCCTGATGTAGCTAGGTCTGTACCCAGCGAAACCCTGCTCGACTTGAAAAATAAATATTTGTGACAAACTATGTTGTATTATCTTAATATATATAATAGTCACAAGACTGTAGTCTTTGAGATCAAGTATCATCTAGCATGATTGTTTTTTAGTTTACTGTTCTGGTCTCTTTTCACTGGATGCATGCAATGGCATCTGAGATTTACTAACTGTCACACTTCAACTCTTTCTACTTCTCTTTGTCAGTTCCACTCTATTCTCCATCTTTAATCGTGTATCCTCCTCTATTGGAGCTTGATGGTAGCAACGACTTGCCATGGTCAATAGCCTAACTATACTCCCTTTCCTTCTCAAAAAACCAAGAGCACCATAATCCCACAAAAAAAAAAAAAAAAAAAAAAAAAAAAAATTCCAACACAAGAAGGATCGTAAAACCAGTCCTACTGAATGAAAAATATATGAACAAGATATTGAAAGCTCTTTCTCTTTCGTGCACATGCAGGGATTTCCCTTTAGCATTATTTTACAATGCTTAGAGGATACGTTTTGTTAAAATGTCCCCATGATAGCACCTTTTTGTAGGCTGCCCTGGTGGGGCAGTGGTCTAAGCGCTGCCTTATGACCATTTGTCTGAGATAGGTCTGGGTTCGAACCGTGGTGAGGAATAGACTGTGTTTTTATCTTACAGCAGGGGTTCTCTCCCTTCTCTGGAACCAGTGCCCCTAAATTAGAGATGGGAAACTGCTTATAGTCTATTGAGTTGCTCATGGTGATCATTAAACCCCCAATAAAAAAATAAAAAAAACTTTGTAGCAGCGAACTACCTGGAAACTTTTAAACAGCAGCTTAGTATCTCATAGTCACTTACCAAATTACAAACAGAGGTTTAGCCATCTGCCCAACTACACCTCAACCTTCTTCACTATTTTTTTCTTTTCTTTTCTTTTTTTTTTTTTTTTTTTTTTTTTTTGGTGATGTTCTTTAAAATTTTACGTTTTTCCTAAAAAAAAAAAAAGGGCATTTCTCTCTTTTCTGGCCCGAAACACCAACAAGCCCTGTCATCATGCAGCAGAGAATCATTGGCGCAGTTGCTCTTACTGATTCACATTTAAAAGTGATTTCTCTGTAGTTATTATTTGCTTGTCTGTGTCACCTCAATTTTTCTTGTTTTTAAAAAACATGTAATGCACGACTATTAAAATAAGTAAAAGCATTTATGCTTATAATGAAATACAAAAGATGTTTTCATAAACCAACGAAATTGAAAGTTCAAAGAATTTACAACAACGTGCATTTTTAGGGGAAGGGGCTTGCTTGCCTTGCAGGAAAGGCTGAGCCCCCTCTAGCTCCCTGCTAGGTACAGCCCTGGGAATTCATATTCTTTCATTCTTTCAATTAGTTCTCTCACCATATGTATATGATCTACACTGCTGGCCACCCAAAATGCAACACCAAGAAGGACACGAGATAGCAAAGCCAGATTTACTGGACACATAACAGATACAAAGATGAAACGATTGAGCTTACAGGCCCGTGCGACTTGCGGAACACGTAGACATCAATAGTTCGTGTGGACCCCATGGCTAGCAATAACGGCCGCTACACGCCGCGGCATCGAACGAAAGAGGCTTTGGATGTGGGCTTGGGGTATGTCGGTCCAGGCTGCTTCCACACGTTGCCACAGTTCATCAGGCGTAGCCGCGGGTGGTGCTTGCCGGGCCACCCGGTTGCCGATCAGCGACCAGACGTGTTCGATGGGCAACATATCGGGAGAACAGGCGGGCCACGGCAGCAGTGACACCTTTTGGGCCGTGAAGAATTGTTGCACGATGCGTGCTACGTGCGGGTGCGCATTGTCCTGTAAAAACGTGGCCACTGGCAGGTCCTGCAGGTAAGGGAGGACTACAGGCTCCAAAACGTCGGAGATGTAGCGGTGGCTGTTGAGTGTACCGGCAATGCGTACCAGAGGGGTACGGGTGTCATATCCAATTGTGCCCCAAACCATAACGCCAGGCGACGGACCGATATGGCGATGCATAATGCAGGCGCCATACAGTCTCTCGCCGCGGTGCCGCCACACGCGGATCCGACCATCGTGGTGTTGTAAGCAGAAGCGGGATTCGTCGGAGACGACAATGTCGTGCCATTCCGTAGTCCAGGTGCGGCGTTCAACGGCCCACTGCCGCCGCACCCGCAGGTGGTGTAACGTCAATGGTAATCGGAGCAATGGGCGCCGTACGACAAGTCCCCGCTCCTGCAGACAACGTCGAACGGTACGTGCACAGGTTGTTACGGAACACACCCTAATTCCTGCGCTAACGTTCGTGATGTAGCGGTGCGAGCCGTCAATGCCCGCCGCACAACATGTCGGTCCTCTCGTTCGGTGGTGTGATGCGGCTGCAGCAATCGCTCACGTCGGTCCGTCCGTCCCTCCTGCACCCGCCGAATCCATACTCGCCTCACTGTGGCTGGATGTCTTCCCACACGGGCGCCGATGTCTCGGTACGATAAACTGCTGTCGCGATAAGCCATTATTCGAACTCCGAAACGTGCTGGAATGACTTCCGTATTCTGCGACGAGGCATCAGGAAGCTTCCCACGCACAGGTCCGGCAGCACAACACACTTCCACTACTTACACCCCGCCTTCTGTTCACCCTTCTTATAGTGCTTCTCGGTGGCGTGCCGGGCGCATATGATTTGCATATGCCCTGCAATGCTAATCGTTTGCATGTCCCCTCGCGGGCGACGCATGCTTCGAATTTCAGGCCAATCGGATGCTTCCTTCTTGGTGTTGCATTTTGGGTGGCCAGCAGTGTATATAGTGTTATATCCACTCTTGAATCCAGTTTGTTTTCCTGGTTAAGCCAAGTCCATTGTTTTCTTCAAACCATGCCACAGTACCTTAGTGAAGATTTTGTAAGCAGGTGATAGGATGCTGATATACTCCTGAGTTCAAGTCCTGTAGGTTTATTCCATATCCAATATCATGTCTGCCTTTCATGTTTTATTCTGTACATTTCAATATACAGTACATACTTTTTACAAAATAATTATTCAAATTCGTGCATCGTTTCCCCCCTTAAGTTGATAAGAATAATAATGTTAGACGTAGTTCTTACAACTAAATTTTAATGTATATGATGTAACACATTCAGCACTTTTTTCTGTTTTTGTGTTTTGTCTTCTCTCTACTCATGCAACAACACACGAGACCCTGTGCAGGAGGGACTATAAAGTATTGCCAGGCAAAGTTATTTTATTGCATCACTTACAGCCTTATTTTGAAAATCTACGATTCATACAACGGTAAAGTCATATCTTATGTAGTGTGGGAAATCGAAACGGACACCATAAAAATTGATACTTGCAGACATTGCTACAACTTTGGTTGCCTGTGAACAGGAATTCTGCCCAAGTATTCAGAGGCTGTTGTGTCAAAGATGCATGAAAGCATTCTGCAGTGTGGCATTGAAAAGTTTTGGTGATATGATATCACCTTGTCTCACTCCCTTGCCAATTTTAATAAGTGCTGTGTCCTCAAACAGTCGTATTTTTGTGCTTGCATTTTCATGGATGTTAATAATTAATGTTGTACGTCTTTCAATGCCACAGGATTTCAAAGACATTAAAAGTGCTGATGATTTCAAGGAATAAAGTGCCTTTTTGTAATCAATAAAAACCATATATGGTAGGAATTCACAGGACTGTAGCTAGGTCACAGAATCTGGGGGTGAGGGGGGGATCTGAAAAGTCATCTGGAGGAGGCTTGTATTCAACTACAAACTGTGTTTTTCCATGAATACAGAAGCAAGTTTTGCATTGTTTTTTATTCTCTTTTGTTAATTTACTTCATTAGCAAATAGTTATACCAAAAAAAAAAAAAAAAAACGAAAAAGAAAACACTTAGGTAAAATACAAAATGTGAAATAAAAAGGGGGAGAAAGGAAACAGAACTACTCTCTTGAAATTTATAAAAAAAATCACTTTCTTTGAATATGATTCATAGTGTTTGAGCTGCACATTCCTTATCACTGGAGTCAAAGTAACTACCATCTAGCATATATATTAAGATAATACAACATAGTTTGTAACAAATATTTATTTTTTCAAGTCGAACATGATTGACCTATCTTCATCAGGACGAATGCTTGTAAATAATCAAATTGCCTTCAAAAATTCTCAAAACCTTTAATTTTAAAGTATTTTTTAAACCAATAAACAAAATTGACTTTTTAGGATCAAAGGACTATGTTGAAAACAGCAACTCGTGGGGAATTTATCAAATTCCATGTGAATGTGGCGCTTCGTATACTGTATAGGACAGACCCATAGAGCCATGAATTTTTTATTGAAGGAGCACAAGATCTACATTCGGAGCTGTAACCTAAAGAAGTCATCAATGGCTAAATACTGTTACGAAAAGGACCATAAATTTCTCTTTGAAGAAGCAAAACTGATTGACAAGCCAGATTCAGCCACCAAAAATTGATATTTTGGAAGCTTTCCATATACGTATCTCAGAAGTCTTTGCAACTTGTTAATGACATGGCATCCACCCCATTTCTATCAAGCGTGTGGAAACAACTAACCAAAACCCATGACTGTAAGCACCATTTATGATATCATATACATTTTGAATATTTACATGCATTCATCCTGATGTAGCTAGGTCTGTACCCAGCGAAACCCTGCTCGACTTGAAAAAATAAATATTTGTGACAAACTATGTTGTATTATCTTAATATATATAATAGTCACAAGACTGTAGTCTTTGAGATCAAGTATCATCTAGCATGATTGTTTTTTAGTTTACTGTTCTGGTCTCTTTTCACTGGATGCATGCAATGGCATCTGAGATTTACTAACTGTCACACTTCAACTCTTTCTACTTCTCTTTGTCAGTTCCACTCTATTCTCCATCTTTAATCGTGTATCCTCCTCTATTGGAGCTTGATGGTAGCAACGACTTGCCATGGTCAATAGCCTAACTATACTCCCTTTCCTTCTCAAAAAACCAAGAGCACCATAATCCCACAAAAAAAAAAAAAAAAAAATTCCAACACAAGAAGGATCGTAAAACCAGTCCTACTGAATGAAAAATATATGAACAAGATATTGAAAGCTCTTTCTCTTTCGTGCACATGCAGGGATTTCCCTTTAGCATTATTTTACAATGCTTAGAGGATACGTTTTGTTAAAATGTCCCCATGATAGCACCTTTTTGTAGGCTGCCCTGGTGGGGCAGTGGTCTAAGCGCTGCCTTATGACCATTTGTCTGAGATAGGTCTGGGTTCGAACCGTGGTGAGGAATAGACTGTGTTTTTATCTTACAGCAGGGGTTCTCTCCCTTCTCTGGAACCAGTGCCCCTAAATTAGAGATGGGAAACTGCTTATAGTCTATTGAGTTGCTCATGGTGATCATTAAACCCCCAATAAAAAAATAAAAAAAACTTTGTAGCAGCGAACTACCTGGAAACTTTTAAACAGCAGCTTAGTATCTCATAGTCACTTACCAAATTACAAACAGAGGTTTAGCCATCTGCCCAACTACACCTCAACCTTCTTCACTATTTTTTTTCTTTTCTTTTCTTTTTTTTTTTTTTTTTTTTTGGTGATGTTCTTTAAAATTTTACGTTTTTCCTAAAAAAAAAAGGGCATTTCTCTCTTTTCTGGCCCGAAACACCAACAAGCCCTGTCATCATGCAGCAGAGAATCATTGGCGCAGTTGCTCTTACTGATTCACATTTAAAAGTGATTTCTCTGTAGTTATTATTTGCTTGTCTGTGTCACCTCAATTTTTCTTGTTTTTAAAAAAACATGTAATGCACGACAAAATAAGTAAAAGCATTTATGCTTATAATGAAATACAAAAGATGTTTTCATAAACCAACGAAATTGAAAGTTCAAAGAATTTACAACAACGTGCATTTTTAGGGGAAGGGGCTTGCTTGCCTTGCAGGAAAGGCTGAGCCCCCTCTAGCTCCCTGCTAGGTACAGCCCTGGGAATTCATATTCTTTCATTCTTTCAATTAGTTCTCTCACCATATGTATATGATCTACACTGCTGGCCACCCAAAATGCAACACCAAGAAGGACACGAGATAGCAAAGCCAGATTTACTGGACACATAACAGATACAAAGATGAAACGATTGAGCTTACAGGCCCGTGCGACTTGCGGAACACGTAGACATCAATAGTTCGTGTGGACCCCATGGCTAGCAATAACGGCCGCTACACGCCGCGGCATCGAACGAAAGAGGCTTTGGATGTGGGCTTGGGGTATGTCGGTCCAGGCTGCTTCCACACGTTGCCACAGTTCATCAGGCGTAGCCGCGGGTGGTGCTTGCCGGGCCACCCGGTTGCCGATCAGCGACCAGACGTGTTCGATGGGCAACATATCGGGAGAACAGGCGGGCCACGGCAGCAGTGACACCTTTTGGGCCGTGAAGAATTGTTGCACGATGCGTGCTACGTGCGGGTGCGCATTGTCCTGTAAAAACGTGGCCACTGGCAGGTCCTGCAGGTAAGGGAGGACTACAGGCTCCAAAACGTCGGAGATGTAGCGGTGGCTGTTGAGTGTACCGGCAATGCGTACCAGAGGGGTACGGGTGTCATATCCAATTGTGCCCCAAACCATAACGCCAGGCGACGGACCGGTATGGCGATGCATAATGCAGGCGCCATACAGTCTCTCGCCGCGGTGCCGCCACACGCGGATCCGACCATCGTGGTGTTGTAAGCAGAAGCGGGATTCGTCGGAGACGACAATGTCGTGCCATTCCGTAGTCCAGGTGCGGCGTTCAACGGCCCACTGCCGCCGCACCCGCAGGTGGTGTAACGTCAATGGTAATCGGAGCAATGGGCGCCGTACGACAAGTCCCCGCTCCTGCAGACAACGTCGAACGGTACGTGCACAGGTTGTTACGGAACACACCCTAATTCCTGCGCTAACGTTCGTGATGTAGCGGTGCGAGCCGTCAATGCCCGCCGCACAACATGTCGGTCCTCTCGTTCGGTGGTGTGATGCGGCTGCAGCAATCGCTCACGTCGGTCCGTCCGTCCCTCCTGCACCCGCCGAATCCATACTCGCCTCACTGTGGCTGGATGTCTTCCCACACGGGCGCCGATGTCTCGGTACGATAAACTGCTGTCGCGATAAGCCATTATTCGAACTCCGAAACGTGCTGGAATGACTTCCGTATTCTGCGACGAGGCATCAGGAAGCTTCCCACGCACAGGTCCGGCAGCACAACACACTTCCACTACTTACACCCCGCCTTCTGTTCACCCTTCTTATAGTGCTTCTCGGTGGCGTGCCGGGCGCATATGATTTGCATATGCCCTGCAATGCTAATCGTTTGCATGTCCCCTCGCGGGCGACGCATGCTTCGAATTTCAGGCCAATCGGATGCTTCCTTCTTGGTGTTGCATTTTGGGTGGCCAGCAGTGTATATAGTGTTATATCCACTCTTGAATCCAGTTTGTTTTCCTGGTTAAGCCAAGTCCATTGTTTTCTTCAAACCATGCCACAGTACCTTAGTGAAGATTTTGTAAGCAGGTGATAGGATGCTGATATACTCCTGAGTTCAAGTCCTGTAGGTTTATTCCATATCCAATATCATGTCTGCCTTTCATGTTTTATTCTGTACATTTCAATATACAGTACATACTTTTTACAAAATAATTATTCAAATTCGTGCATCGTTTCCCCCTTAAGTTGATAAGAATAATAATGTTAGACGTAGTTCTTACAACTAAATTTTAATGTATATGATGTAACACATTCAGCACTTTTTTCTGTTTTTGTGTTTTGTCTTCTCTCTACTCATGCAACAACACACGAGACCCTGTGCAGGAGGGACTATAAAGTATTGCCAGGCAAAGTTATTTTATTGCATCACTTACAGCCTTATTTTGAAAATCTACGATTCATACAACGGTAAAGTCATATCTTATGTAGTGTGGGAAATCGAAACGGACACCATAAAAATTGATACTTGCAGACATTGCTACAACTTTGGTTGCCTGTGAACAGGAATTCTGCCCAAGTATTCAGAGGCTGTTAAAAGTTCTGGATTAGATTCCAGTCTCAACAGCAAGTAAATGGTCCTTTTTGATGATGAAAAGGGTTAAAACCATTTTAAGGAACATAACTGGACAGAGATAACTGTATGGTTTGACTCTTCTTTCAGTGCATTCAAATGTTTCTCTTAGTGCAAATGAAGTATTTTAGAGGTAATGTCTCTCCACCCAAGGTGTCTCCCTTTTGCTCTCCAATAAAATACTTTTACAGTGATGAGAAGTTTCCAAATAACAATTTGAAAAATTTTAGGAGGGGCTGGACTCCTAAGTCCCTCCACTTGGCTATGCGCTGTTAACCATTACTCCTTTCATCTTTTTGTAGTCATCACTTTCCCTATCTCATAATTCCCTGTGGGCCATCATTCGAGAAGTGGCCCATTTTCTCCTATTCTTTTTATCTGAATTTTTTGGAATGAATGAGTAATTATTTTGGTTCTTATAATTATTATAATGTTGAACTTCTGATTCAAGCTTTATTTCTACCTGAAAGGTTATTTACTTAAAATAAGAACAAAGAAAAAAACTTCTATTTATGGTGTGTGTTGGCCTCAAAGTAAAACAGCAAAGCTCTATGCATGGCTGTGAGAAAAGTGGCTCTTGACCAAACACGTTGTTATAAATTAATTAAGCTAAGGCTAACTGCAGTTAGATGTAGGTTGCTGGATTTGGTCCCCAGGGTAATTGATATGCTCTACCCTCATTTTATAATTTTGAAGGCACTAGTACCCATTATGCTAGTCTCTCATCCCCACACATGTATAACACTGACTGATAGAGAGCACAAAGCGCTTTTCCGGCAGAAATATTCCGAAGTCTGTGACCCTTGCATATGTACAGTATCTTATAATAAACAATGGTTACCCAGTTCTGGCTCATGGGACAAAATAATTTGTAGACTTAGAAAAGGCCTCTACTCATAGAGGAGATATCAATATCATTTTGCAATAGGCAATCAGTGACCAAATAGATATAAAAATTAATTGTGTAGAAAAATTGCTATGTTGCACGTGCACATTTTGACTTTGAGAATGATCTTCATTGTGATTTAGTTGGAAATGGAGTCTTGAAAAGACACTCACTTTTCTTTCTTTTATTTTTTTTTATTTTGTCAAAACTGAATTTGTACCTGGTACAACACCCCGTTTTGAGCATGCTTGAATTTGTTTTACGTTGCAGATTTCAAAAGTTTTACTTCATCCAGGATTTAATAGAACTTTTTTCATGATGCAATTTATAATGTGTTGTTCCCCTGTAGATATGTGTGTTTCTAGAGTGAACTGCAAGACTAAAATTCACGGGATGGTTTGGTCATCCCAGTCTGCCCCCGTTGAAAAATAAAATATATAGTTTTAATATACTGATACCCATCATAAGCACCAACTATAGGGGCAAGGCAAAACTTGCCTCCCAAATAATTTTACTGAGGAGACAGTGCCCACCCAATAATTTTCATCCTGTTTAAATACGTTTTTGTTTTTGTGTGTGCCTGTCATTTTCGAAATGCATGATTTGAAATATTTTTTTAGGGAAAAAATGTTTTCCCAATGCTATTCGGGCTATCTATCATAATTGCAAAAAATGCATTTCTTCCCCTTACAGAAATGTATTATTCTATATAAGATGGACCAAGCTCCACTTTATGAGGCCAAAGCGATTTATTAAATAAAATAATAAAAACTTCTTTTCCATATTCAGCTTTGTTGATTTGATAAGAAACTTGATTGTCAGTCCCATATTGTGTTTGACATGTTCTTAAATATGTGGTGACTGTTTAAAACTATTATTTTTAAAAAATAATAATGCCAAAACGTGAAATCTCTAGCGCCTTTAGATAGAATATTGGATTGTGGGTTGTGCGCCGCTTACAATAATACGATATAACACACTAATGCGTTTTTTTAATCCGTTAATAGGCGTAAAATTACAAAAGTTTCGCAGGCTTTCACTACCAACGGACAGCTTCTTCAGGCTTCTGAATATAAACACTTAACAAAAACAGACAAAGAATAAATGCAAATGTAAAATTTAAAATCATTACAACATAGCATGAGACTCGTATTACGCCTCGTGCTCATCGATTGTCCAGCGAGCTCTTAATGTTTAATACCTTGTGCCAGATAGGCGAAATTCCAGTAGTTATGTCTGTGTTACATACGTCACTGCCTGATATAATCTCTATTGATTCTCTGACTGCTGTTGACCTAGGACCGCTGTAGGGCGCAAGTCTTCTTATATCCTTCCAGATCGGTTGAGCATCCTTAAAATTCACGTCTCGTGCTGACGCGGTAGTTAGCTTTCTATTTTTATATCCCGTTTATGCTCTGCTTCTCTGATGTGGTAAGACCTCTTTGTCATTCCGATATACCACCTTGTGGATGCGTCCGAGTATATTACTAGGATGCCGTATACCCCGGCTTGGGTGGACAGTGGTTGCCGGTCACGATCAGCGGTGAGAATGGTCCCTATAGTCCTCGGGGATCTTAGACCTACATCCAGCTTCAGCTTACACAGAATATTCTTGAGTTGGTAAGAAAATCCCGGGATATATGGTATGGAACCGACAAAACTTGCTCTTTCCGGAGGTGACCTTTGAGCACGCCCTGTACCTTTCAAAGATGCTTTATGTATTATCCTTTCGATACGCTCAATGTTGTAACCAGCTGCAGTGGCAAACTCTCTTAGGTTGCGGATTTCTGCTAGCAGATCCTCTTTATCTGAAGAGAGATCGTAAGATCTCTTCGCTCGGGCTCCAAACATGGCGTACTTGTGCGAGCTAGGCGCTGCAGATGAAGGGAGAATCGGGTTATGAACGTAACAAGGTTTGCAATACACATGCGTTCTAAGATTTCCCGATGGCTTCCTTCGCACTAGGATGTCTAAAAACGGGAGGCATCCATCCTCTTCATAATCAGCAGAGAATTTTATTTCTTGGTGGGTGGAGTTCATGCAATCTAAGAAACCATTTAGGAATACATTGTCGTGACTCCAAACAAAAAAGATATCGTCTGCGTATCTTTGGAACTAGTCCTCCGGAATTTAAGATGGAATCTTCCATAGGTCGCAAAATGGCTTCTGCAAGCACGGCGGAAAAGGCGGAACCCATTGGTGCTCCTTTTATTTGCTGGAACACCTTTGAACTAAAAGTGAAAAAATTCGAATCAGTTAGAACTTTCAAAGTTTTTATGATGGCTAAGATGGTATCGCGGTCGATAAGATTGGAATTTTCAATGAAGTTTTTAAGATTACCGGATGCTTCTTGCACTGGGATAGACGGGTACATCGCTGTGACATCAAACTTCCCATAATGTCTTCCTTCCCTAGGCGAATGTCTTTGATTCTTGCGATGAAGTCTTTGGATAAGGATAGGACTCTAACTGAAGGTGGCAGAAATAGCAAAAATGTTGACATTGCTTTCTCCAGGTTTGCAGATGGCGAATTTTTCCTGGAGACAATGGGACGGATGAGCATTCCTTGTTTATGATGTTTCGCCCGCGCAAATATCCTGGGGAGATAAGTGCCTGGGGGTGGTTTTGCCGCTTTCTTGAGCTCTTGTGGCAGAGCTGGCATTTTGGCGACTGCTTTCACCCTTGCGACCCAACGGTTTAAAGGGTTGACTGATTGCAGAACTGATCCGGATTGGCGGATATATTCATTGAGCTTATTATTGTAGTCCTGCGTGTCCATCACAACGATTTTTCCGGGACGATCCATTAGGGTGAACGTGATGGTTTGGTCCTTTCTGAGCCGATCCAGAGTTTTTCGGGCTTGTTGTGACACGCTGCGCCCATCATTTCGTAGAATCCTTCTGAACTGGGTGGTACAGTTCACCCGGATTGCATTTCTCTCACCTGGAGGGATGCTCGGAAGAACGCTTTCTACAGCTGGGATAATTTCTTTAGGTCGGATTTTATCCTGGAGCGCAAATTTTGAATCTTTGTTGAGGAGTTTTAGTTCTTCTTTGGAAAATGTCCTGGACGATAAATTAATCATGGGCACGCCAAACTGTGACTGCTTGGATCGCTGCACTGGAAGTAGGCGCTGTAGCTTGTTCTGGTGCCTTGCGTGGAGCAAACTGAACTGTCTATTGGCAAGCATATTTACACTTAGAAGGATTCTACGAAATGATAGGCGCAGCGTGTCACAACAAGCCCGAAAAACTCTGGATCGGCTCAGAAAGGACCAAACTATCACGTTCACCCTAACGGATCGTTCCGGAAAAATAGTTGTGATGGACACGCAGGACTACAATAATAAACTCAATGAATATATCCGCCAATCCGGATCAGTCCTGCAATCAGTCAACCCTTTAAACCGTTGGGTCTCAAGGGTGAAAGCAATCGCCAAAATGCCAGCTCTGCCACAAGAGCTCAAGAAAGTGGCAAAAACACCCCCAGGCACTTATCTCCCCAGGATATTTGCGCGGGTGAAACATCATAAACAAGGAATGCCCATCCGTCCCATTGTCTCCAGGAGAAATTCGCCACCTGCAAACCTGGAGAAAGCAATGTCAACATTTTTGCCGATATTTCTGCCACCTTCGGATAGAGTCCAATCCTCATCCAAAGACTTCATCGCAAGAATCAAAGACATTCGCCTAGGGAAGGAGGACAATATAGGAAGTTTTGAAGTCACAGCGATGTATCCGTCTATCCCAGTGCAAGAAGCATCCGATAATCTTAAAAACTTTATTGAAAATTCCAATCTTATCGACCGCGATACCATCTTAGCCATCATAAAAACTTTGAAAGTTCTAACTGATTCGAATTTTTTCACTTTTAGTTCAAAGGTGTTCCAGCAAATAAAAGGAGCACCAATGGGTTCCGCCTTCTCCGCCGTGCTTGCAGAAGCCATTTTGCGACCTATGGATGATTCCATCTTAAATTCCGGAGGACTAGTTCCAAAGATACGCGCAGACGATATCTTTTTTGTTTGGAGTCACGACAATGTATCCCTAAATGGTTTCTTAGATTGCATGCTCCACCCACCAAGAAATAAAATTCTCTGCTGAGTATGAAGAGGATGGATGCCTCCCGTTTTTTGACATCCTGGTGCGAAGGAAGCCATCGGGAAATCTTAGAACGCAAGTGTATTACAAACCTTGTTACGTTCATAACCCGATTCTCCCTTCATCTGCAGCGCCCAGCTCGCACAAGTACGCCATGTTTAGAGCCCTAGCGAAGAGATCTTACGATCTCTCTTCAGATAAAGAGGATCTGCTAGCAGAAATCCGCAACCTAAGAGAGTTTGCCACTGCAGCTGGTTACAACATTGAGCGTATCGAAAATACAATACATAAAACATCATTGAAAGGAACAGGGTGAGCACAAAGGTCACCTCCGGAAAGAGGAAGTTTTGTCGGATCCATACTATATATCCCGGGATTTTCTTACCAACTCAAGAATATTCTGTGTAAGCTGAAGCTGGATATAGGTCTAAGATCCCAGAGGACAATCGGGACCATTCTCACTGCTGATCGTGACCGGCAACCACTGTCCACCCAAGCCGGGGTATACGGCATCCCATTAATATACCCGGACGCATCCACAAGGTGGTATATTGGAATGACAAAGAGGTCTTACCACATCAGAGAAGCAGAGCATAAACGGGATATAAAAAACAGAAAGCTAACTACCGCGTTAGCACGAAACGTGAATTTTAAGGATGCTCAATCAATCTGGAAAGATATAAGAAGACTTGCGCCCTACAGCGGTCCTAGGTCAGCAGCAGTCAGAGAATCAATCGAGATTGTATCAGACAGTGACGTATGTAACATAGACATTACTACTGAAATTTCACCTATCTGGCACAAGGTATTAAACATTAAGAGCTCGCTGGACAATCGATGAGCACGAGGCGTAATACGAGTCTCATGCTATGTTGTAATGATTTTAAATTTTACATTTGCATTTATTCTTTGTCTGTTTTTGTTAAGTGTTTATATTCAGAAGCCTGAAGAAGCTGTCCGTTGGTAGTGAAAGCCTGCGAAACTTTTGTAATTTTACGCCTATTAACGGATTAAAAAAACACATTAGTGTGTCATATCGTATTATCTAGCGCCTTTATTTATCTATTTATTCTTTGCACTTCCCGTTCTTTGTTTGAGTAACCGCGCTGATTTTTCATATTTTTTTATAAACGTTTGGAAATAAAATCTCTGGATATTTTTATAAAATCACCGACTGAAATTTTTTTTTTAAATATTAATGTTCAGCAAAAGAATATTTATGTTTCCTTGTTCATTCTCCGATGAGTAGTAATTACAGTTACTTTTTAAAATATACGGCGGATGTCGTAGTTTATCTTTTTGCCCCTGTTTTTTTTCATTTTCCTCCTAAAAATTGAAGAGATGTGCCCCCCCCCCCCCAGTAACTTGGTGAAGTCGGCGATCCTGACACCCGTTGGCTATGTGTAGGGCCGTAGCCAGGGAGGGGTTTTGAGAATTTATACCCTGCCCGAGCCGTTTCGGTGGCGCAGTTTTGTCTAAGTGATGGCCTCTGATCATTCGTCTGAACGGGGTCTGGGTTCGAATCCCGGAGAGGCCCGGATGTTGTGTTTGTCTTACGCCACTGGCTCTCTCCCTTCCCTGGAACCAGTGACCCTAAATTAGGGACGGGCGACTGCTTATAGCCCATTGAGTTGCTCACGGTGGTCGTTAAACCTCCAACCAAAAAAAAAAAATACCCTGCCCGAAATGTTTAAAATGTCTCAAAAATGAAATAATTGTTTAATGAATTTTACAAATTTGTGTAACTAGAATAGCGTATAAGTCACTATTTGAAAAATTGGGAATATTAAATAGAAGTATTTCGTGTGCAAATAAAATGTGACAGAAAAAAAAACTCAACGTATGTATAACGTACGGTGAAAACTAATTTTCAAATTCGGAAACCTTCTTGAAATTTTTTTTTTCTGCATACGGTCCTGCCTATGTATTATTGAAAGTTGTCATGATGTGGTCTAAATCATACATCGAAAGCGTTCAAACTAATTGAGGGGGAAGGGGGCTAAATTTCCGCGAAATTTTTGGGATACACTACTGAGAATGGGCGACGTCTGTATCTTTAGATGCCTGTGAGGGTCATGTCAGAATATCTTCCCACTAAAAAAAAAGCAAAGGAAAAAAATAAAGCATGAATGTTTAGACGCAGAATTATTTTAACCTCCAGCTCGTTCCAACAGATTTCTCTTGCTCACGTTATCAAAACTAGAAACTTCTTTAACATCTCAGTTATTTTTCGTAGAGAAAGATGCGTAATTACGGAAAAGTCTACCATGTCCGGAAGTATCCATCCTTAAATGATAATCGATAGATGTCGCCACTGTAGTTTAAAAACAACGCGGATGAAAATATGCTCTCAAATGATGGGAATTGTTTCGGTACACAGAAGAACCCTAGAGTAGCTTACCGGGAAATTTAAAATTTCGTCGCTCACCCTAAAAGTGATAGTTTATATCTTTTATACGAAATAAATATGCAGGTCAGTAATGTCAAATTAGTGTAAATGGTGTTTGTAAATATTGAAGGCAAAGTTCAGTGTTGAAACCTGGTCGTTGAAAGGCCAACGGCCTCGTAAGAAAAGGAATACGGACATGTACTAGTTCATGTACATGAGATTACTGTGTATAATTTAGCCGTATAATGCCAAAAATAATGAATGCATTGCTATCAGTGGCGGCTTCTCAGGTGAAGTAGGTGAAGTACCTCTTCACCTATTTTACTCAAAATAAAGTTTTATTCAGTATGTTTTTATAATATATTCTTTTTTGCCTTTATTCAGTTCCAAAATACTCAAAATTTTGAATAGATATTAATTCACATGGTGCGCTCAATACGGAAAACAAATCCTTATACGCAAAACAGTGCAAGTGAAGAGCCAAAATGAGAATGCTTGGAAGTCTGCAGTTTCACGCCGAGTTGCCATGGTAACCGTGACGTCACCCTCCCCAATCTGCTCGCTCAAGTGAAGTGTTTCAGCTTCACGCGCCTTACTTCTGCATCTTTTAGTTTTTTTAGCATAAAGTCGTGAGAGATCACGGTGGAGTGGGCGGACTACCAGGCTACTATGCAATCTTTTTTTTTTTTTTTTTTTTTTTTTTTTGGAGGTTTAACGACCACCGTGAGCAACTCAATGGGCTATAAGCAGTCGCCCGTCCCTAATTTAGGGTCACTGGTTCCAGGGAAGGGAGAGAGCCAGTGCCGTAAGACAAACACAACATCCATGCCTGACCGGGATTCGAACCCAGACCCCTTACGGACGAATGATCAGAGGCCAGCGCCTTAGACCACTGCGCCACCGGGGCGGCCTATGCAATCTTCTAGGGATTTTTCCTTGTAATGCTGTGGTACATTATTTTCCGAAAGGAATTTGTTCTTTCGTGCTTTGTGATTATTTGTTGAAAGCTTTAACTGATATTTTAGGTTTGTGTACAATTTAACTGATAGTGATAGTTTTTAGTATGCATCCTGTGGACGACATTGTTTGTAATTTATTGCAAACTCCATTTACTCTGTGGAAAGATGAAGATGAAAGAGACATTTTGCTTCAAGGACGACCAACGGATTCTTTTTTTTTTTTTTTTAATTGGAATTTTAACGACCACCGTGAGCAACTCAATGGGCTATAAGCAGTCGCCCGTCCCTAATTTAGGGTCACTGGTTCCAGGGAAGGGAGAGAGCCAGTACCGTAAGACAAACACAACATCCATGCCTGAACGGGATTCGAACCCGGACCCCTTACGGACGAATGATTAGAGGCCAGCGCCTTAGACCACTGCGCCACAGGGGCGGCGACCAACGGATTCACTGACAATTGTTGCCACGAACGAAATCAAGAAGAGCGGTAAATCTAATAATATTAATTTTAAAAATTGTTAGTTTACTGAATATAAATGGATTTGCAGCACTTCTGTGTTAATTTTTTTTTTTTTTGGGCCCTTCTTACTTTTTAGTAATAAACATTCGGCGTGGAATAAAGACGGAATCTCAGATTTATTAAGCGAAACACGGTCACTTCATAAACATCGTGATTCTAGCGAACTCCTGAAATGCGGATTAATGTTAAGGAATTTTGAAAAAATTCAAAACACCATTGCCGATGCCCTGAGGAAGAATGCTAGGCTTTTGAAAACGCATTTTAACGAAAACGTTCCTTTAAATAGACTTTTCCTGCAGACAGTGATTCATGCAGTATTAGTTAGTCTATACTGTATTTGAGCAAACAAGAACTAGCATTCCATAGCCATGACGAAAGCATGATGGGCTCGATAAATCGTGGAAATTTCATTGAATTACTTTCATTGTTGATATGAAGAAGTTCTGCAGAAATTGAAAATCAATACGAAAGGATAAAAAACTATTCAAAATGAATTAATTGAATGTATTTCTGAATATATAAACGATCACGTCAAAAATTAAATAATTTTTGATTGTTGATTCGGAAGGTGTATTGGTTGAGGGATTTTTGGGTTTCCATCATGTGAATGAAGATAGAACGTCAGGAGCTTTATACAAAATGCTGGACAAAATTTTGGAACAGTCTGATTACCAACACAAATAAATAGGACAATGTTACGATGGGGCAAGTATAATGCCTCGACACTTAAATGGACTACAGAAAAAAAAGTCAAGGATAAAGCTTCGCAAGCTGTTTTTGTTCAGTGCTTAGTTCATCGTTTGAATCTTGTATTACACTAGAGTTTTTCTAAAATTTCTAGTGTCGAATACATTTTGCAAGCCTCAGTGGAATTGCTTCGTTTGTTCACCATTCTGCGAAGCGGTCTTATACACTTATATCAACAACCGCAAGATGATTGATTGATTGATTGATTGGAGGTTTAACGACCACCGTGAGCAACTCAATGGGCTATAAGCAGTCGCCCGTCTCTAATTTAGGGTCACTGGTTGCAGGGAAGGGAGAGAGCCAGTGCCGTAAGACAAACACAACATCCATGCCTCACCGGGATTCGAACCCGGACCTCGTTCGGACGAATAATCAGAGGCCTTCGCTTAGACCACTGCGCCACCGGGGCGGCAAAACCGCAGGATGCAAACCAACCATAGCAGAAACTCGATGGTCCTCCACTTCGAAATTAATAAGTGTACTTGTTGAAGATTGGAATGCCGCCCCGGTGGCGCAGTGGTCTAAGGCGCTGGCCTCTGATCATTCGTCCGTACGGGGTCCGGGTTCGAATCCCGGTCAGGCATGGATGTTGTGTTTGTCTTACGGCACTGGCTCTCTCCCTTCCCTGGAACCAGTGACCCTAAATTAGGGACGGGCGACTGCTTATAGCCCATTGAGTTGCTCACGGTGGTCGTTAAATTTCCAATAAAAAAAAAAAAAAAAAAGATTGGAATAAATTGAAGGAAGTGTTCGGGTTTCTGACGAATAGCGAATAATCAGACAAAAATCAATCAATCTTGCCAAGGGGTTTTTGAAATATATTAACACTTTCGAATTTACACTTTTGGCTCCACCAATTTACTGTATTATTCGAACTTTTGAAGAAAAAATAACTAAACATAAACTACTGTGTAACTCAAATTAAAAAAAAAAACCTCGTGAAATTTTGAGCCATAAAAGGAACGATGAGTTATTTGAAGCACAGTTTGGAAAAGCTAGCAAAATAACAGAAATAAGCACGGGAATATGCTGCTCTTACACAGGAAACAATTTTTCAAAATTATATACAATTGTATTTTGAAATTTTGGACCACATTCTTATGGAAATGGATATAAGATTTCAAGACTATAAGAAACTTCAATTTGTCTGACTTGCTGACACAACCAAATTCGAATAATTTAATGCATGCTTTCCCACTCGCGCTCTTGAAAATCTACATTTTCACGGAAACATATTTACTAAACATCAACGCCTTAAAAATGAACTGAGTCTTGTATATTCCGATGAAAAATTAAGGAATATATTGACTCAAGAACTCCTTCGAGTGTTTCACGGAGACAAAGACATTTTTACAGAAGATTATAAATTGGTTTTCCTCAGTTTAACAATTCCATCTACAAGTGTGCCAGTGGAAAGAAGTTTTCTTAAAAGAATGCAATCTTGCCCAAGAAACACTAGTTCTTAAGATGGACTTGCTTCTCTGGCAAATATTTCCATTCAGGAAGACATTTTATTGATGCTCACGAAGAATCAACCATCTAACCCTCTGATGACGACATAATCGACAAATCTGCAGCTTTAAAAGGAAGAAAAATTGATTTAATATAAAAAAAAAATAAGTAAGTCCTCATTAAGGGATTTTCATTGTAGACAGTAGATATATTTTCATACTGCTCTTGTACCTCTTCAACTATTTTTCCAACCACGAGCCGCCACTGATTGCTATCATCTAGCTGAGTTGAGGGTATTTTTTCATGGTCCTGCTTTGATGTTTAAGGCTGTAGGCGTTCGATCATTTTCGAAATGGGGACTGATTTCAAATGAAAATGATCAGGACTTATAGAGCTTCTCGTTGACCTTCCTTCTTGGTGTTGCATTTTGGGTGGCCAGCAGTGTATTATGAGGGTTTTCAAATAAGTTACTTTTTGTGCGTGTGTGTGTGGGGGGGGGGGGGATGTTTTATTTACCATGAATATCGCAAAAATAATGCATTATGGTTTTGTGGAAACTTAAGTGTAGGAATGCCTTACATTGTGAAATTTTGCTGCGTTTATTTGCTTGCTATGAGTTGTATTTTTACTGTTGTATTTTTACCTTTACTGCGATAAGAACATGAAAAGCAATAATGTATTTGAAATGGTGCCATTTGTTTCTGGACACCCAATCGCTCAGTCAAAGACAAATGTAAAAAAAAAATTACGTGAGTAATAAAAAAAGTTAATAAAATATTTTCAGATGACTTGCTCTGTGTCAGGAAATTTACTTCTGTGTATACATGGATTCCTCTCTGTGGCATTTTCAGTTCATAACAATATCATGCTATTGATATGCCTAAAGACAATTCTGTGAATCTGATTTTTCGTGGAAGTTAACGAATAATAATTTTTGTGTTAGTATTCTGCTCGGTTTGATCTGTTTTATTATAACTTAGCGTTCTTTTAGTGATTTCAGCAAATAGTTGAGCCGAAAGTATTGAAAATTTAATCCACCTCGTATGAATTTTTAGGTTATATAAACTTGTCTCCAAACAAGCAAAATATAGACCAAGTTGTTGTTTTGGGCGGATAAGGGGCGTGGCTCTCCCGTCGAGCTCCCTTCGCACCCAAAGGAAATTTGAGTAACCGGCTTCAGCAGCGGCTGCGAGGGACATAGCTGATGAAACAGCTTTGTCGACCCTATTCTTTCCTCTAAGATGCCGAAACTTATAAATAATAGCGACTACTATTTCCAAAAACGTACATATGTGTTTGGATTATCATTCTTCTTCTTTGAGCGGTTTAACAACCACCGTGAGCTACAAGCAGTGGCTTGTCACTAATATAAGACCACTGGTTCCCGACAAGGGAGACAGCCGGTGCTGTAAGGCAAACAGAACATCCATGCCTCACCGAGACTCGAACCCGGACTAATCTCGGACAGGTAGGCCAATGCTTAGACTAATGCGCCACCAGAGCGGTTTGTCGTTTATCTCCGAGAAAAAACTTGCTTGGAAATAGTTTTCTAAAGCAAGTTCTTTAGCTGCTCTCGAGATCACGGTGTAAACATTTAAATTTATACCCCAGATCTAAATCTTGGAGCTTTTGTTTCATTTACATTTGTT
This sequence comes from Macrothele yani, assembly GCA_039090855.1. Classification (NCBI taxonomy): domain Eukaryota; kingdom Metazoa; phylum Arthropoda; class Arachnida; order Araneae; family Macrothelidae; genus Macrothele; species Macrothele yani. The sequence continues at coordinate 111,120,857 of CM077007.1, forward strand.
GTAAACATATGCATTTAGGTACCGGTTTGTTAGGCACACCTGCCCCTTCACATACATGTAAATGGCTGACTCAACATTTTCAGAAATCATTCTTGTAAACGAAAAAGTTACTAATTGTAAGAATCTGCTAAATCATTCGATGAATCCCCCTCCATAAGTTTTAGGTGAAGTGGTACTTCACTTACTTCACAGGACGAGCAGGTCCATAACCAGACATAGAAGTTGCTGGTAGGGACAGCTGATGAGTGAGGTCTGACGAAGAATATAAAGAGGTCGGGCAAAAGATGTAAAAGAGGAAGAGCCGCGGATGGCTTAGTAATTAGCGAGTCAGACTATTGATTCAAGGTCCACAGGTTCGAACCTGGGCTGATCTTTCACAGATGGTGTGATTTACTAACAATCGTTGAATATCGGACGTGCACGTTAAGTGACGGCCCCCAGGCTGGACCCACTGGTTAAATGGGTATCCTTTCCTATGCCCCCTGAAATTTTCTCACCCCTCTGTGTGCAACATCGTACTTGTACGGTGGCACCATCTACTGTACTCTAATCTCACTACAAACTGTTCTGTCAAAGTCGCTAGACTTGCTCTCATTCCTTCCGTTTCTGTGTCCTGCCCAAAAGGCGATCTCGCTGTAGGTGGCTGGGTCCTAAACTCTACTCACTGTGGACGGTAGTCCTACAAGAAAATGACAAATACTGTGTGTAGATGTAAAAGAGATGAGCTGCGGATGTCCCCGTGGTCAAAGTTCGGGACTGGCACTGAAAAGTCTCAGGATCGGTGCCAGGCGGGTACGAACGTTCAACCACTAAATAATCGCCGTGCATCGGATGGGCGCGTGAAGCCGTCGGACCCTGAGTACTGGCACCGATGTTATCAATAAAGGCGCATTTCCCTCCCTTTCTACCTCCCTTCCGTGTGACTTTCCTGTCCGGCACTTTAGCCCAAATCTCCTACCTCCTTACTTCCAAGGGTTGTTTAAGACCTTGGGTCAGACACTACCTTCCTAAAATCCTCTGCATAAATTTATAATCTCTATAAAAAGAGGTCGGGCACTGTAGTGTGAGTCGATAGGACGGACAAAAGGAAACGTAGCTCGGGCGCTGCCGGTCCTGGCCCTCCCCTGGCTACGGCCCTGCTGACGAGCCGCCACTGGCGGAAAGGTTTCGAAAAATAAATTTAGAATTTTCCTGGCGTATGAAAAATCAGTGAAATTCAGGTTTTTTCCCCCGGAAAAAAACCTGAATTTCACTGATTGTTGCACCAGGAATATGCTTGCGTATATAAGTGAAGATGGAACTTCTCTGATTACTATTGAGTGTTTCGAATAATTATCTGCTACAGCGTATATTGGAGATGAAACACTTAATAAGTGTTTTTACGTGGTAAGTCAATATTTTACTTAAAAAGCGACAGAACTTTTCAGTATCCTTGATACTAATTCAGTTGCAGAGCAGCAGTTGGTTACTAATTCTCCGATTTTTATGCACAATAAACGGTCAGTAAAGAACGAACCAGAAGTTTTTACAGTGTAACAGAATTTAGTACCAGCGTCACGAATATTTCGCAAACTAACGAAACCCAACGCGTTCGTACAAGTGAGCATGACTGCGTACTTTTGCTATATACAGGTTTTCCCCACTATCTGAAAGAATAGCGTTCCTATGAAACTTTTCGTAAGCCGAAATGGAGTAAAGCAAAAACAAGTAAATACTATTTATTAATTTATATGGGAAAAATTGTTGAGCGTTCCTAGACCCAAAAAATAACCTACCGAATCGTACCAAAAATAACGCATGAAACCTAAAATAACCCTAACATTTAATAAAAGCAAGAATGATATGATAAATACACAGCATATTACAAAAGAGATCACTTTTCTATTAGCAAAACCAATAGTAACTTCGGCAGCTTTCAAGATCTGCGTGTAAATAGTACGAAAGGACGCGGGCAAGTTCAACGTACGCACAATGTCCTTATTTTGCTCCCCACGATCGAAACGCTTAATTACGTCTAGTTTTACGCTAAGAGTAACAACCTTATTAACTCTTTTAGGCTTTTCTGATAAATTAGATCGCACCTTGTTAACGGATGCACAAAATAAATCGGGATAAAGGGCAAATGCTCACAGACACAGTTCAAAGCTATGGCGGCTTGATGCTGAGTGTAGTTCTTAGGAAAAGAGCTTGGTAGCGCCACTTTCGCTGCTCGGGGTGCGCGCTGCCTCTATAACGGCTCGCTCCAAAACAAACGCTGAACACTATTTTCCCGTTTCGCCTTTTTCCGTAAAAGTGAAAATCCTCTTCGGATTTCTTTCGGTTAGCCTACTAATGTAGGTCTTTCGTAAAAACAAGTGGCCTAATGTGAACTTTCTTAAAGGTGGGGATACCTGTACCTGGCAGGAACACTGCACCGTTGAAATGCTTGTTTCCATTCGAATTTAGAAGAATTATTATTATTTTTTAATTATGTTCGCCACAGGAAAACTCTTCCACGAAAAGTCATCCACCGTTGTCAAGTGAAGTATTGCGCATTAATTTCATTTTACACGAAGTTTAGGTACTTATGCATAAGCCGGGCCCCAGTAGAAATGTATCAGTAAATGTCACAATTGTCAATTCATTGCGCCACATGAATGGTTATTTCTTTTTGAATTTAGCTGTAATGAACGACGTGATGAGTTCATTTTTGGTAAACACAATTTATGAAGGAAATATATCGCAACATACAATCATTATTAGTGGCCTGAAACCTCCACATTAATTGGGGGGGGGGCAAGAAGTTTTAATACAATTTAAAATGGAATCAAATGGGTCTGATGAAGCTAAATGATGTCTCCACATGAATTCAACTAAGTACGAATAGATATGCTGTGTGACATTTCCGCGATGACATTTGCTTCTCCATTTAGCTGACCCCCACAATCTCTATTTGTTTGAGTATGGGCTCCATTCCATTCTACGGGTCGACAAAGTTGTACTTATGATTGACTTTGAAATGTTCAAAACCTGCCTCTACTGGCTCCTGAGTTTTATATGCCTTTCATGAATCCGAATAGATTGTAGAATGTTTCGCAACATGGTTCTTAATTTCCTTCAATCGGGTTTTCGCACTTCTGTCTGGCACTTTGACTAAAAAACAGTCATTAGTAGAACGACAAATTCCTCCGAAAATCCACTGCTCTGGAAGCACACGACCTGCATTAGACTTTCTTTTCGAAAATAACGTTTCGTCTATCTCCACAATTAATCCTTAGGCACCAATTTTTTTGTCCGACAAATTTTCGAAAACATCTGCGCATATTTCTCGCAAATAGTTATTCCAATCAACAGTTGTGTGACTTGCCATTGTTCACACCATTTAATAGAAGTTAAATTCTCACTCCAGCTATAAATAAATCGGACAGCAGTTGAAAAAGTAAGCCGACTACTCTGAAACCAATTTCCAACGCGTAAGCCTACCTTAGATCTGATCTGCATGTTCTAATGTTGCACCGCCATTGAATACTTTCACTTCCAAAGTATAGCTTCATATTATGGCCCAATTTACAAATTCTTTCAGTCGGCAGAATTCCTTTACTTTGAAGAAATGACACAGCACTTCCTTCATCTCGAGGTAAGTCCCAAATTTTCATATTGTTCCACACCACAGAAACAGATAACCGAGTGACATGAGAATCACGTTGTCAATAATCCAAATAACGAGATGCTATCTGCGGTACTGATGTAGCGCCATGTACAACTTCGAATACAAATATGCTGCCTCTAGATAAAAAAAAAATCGCAATATTACTGCCATTTTTGCAATATATTTCCTTCATAAATTGTATTTACCAAAAATAAACTCATCACGTCATTCATTACAGCTAAATTCTAAAAAGAAATGACCATTTATGTGGCGCCATCTATCGATAATTATGACATTTCCTGATATATTTCTACTGGCGCCCGGTTGATGCATAAAAGTACGGAATTTTCTAACGTGGAGGACTTTTCCGGTAGCATTGCCTTCAAGTATTTTATTTTTGCTTGATACCATGCTCGTTGCCCACTAATTTTCTCATAATGTGAAAAAAAGATGATTTTCTAAAGCTGAAGCAATAGAAAAAGCACGTTTGTGATTGAAATACATTCCAATTTTACGACAATTAATTTATACGCAACGTACTGATAAATTTAGAGAAATTCCATTTTCAGCGCCCTTAGCGTTAAATTTGCCAAATAAGTTGCAAATTAAAAGGTGCTAAAGTAATCAGTTTTTTTATTTTCAAAATATAGTAATCAGTTTTGCCTAACTTATCAAATTCAGATAGAACTTGTGCTGTAACTGAAATGGTCACTTCGTAGCGTAAAGCAAAAATTTATTAAATTTGTACTTTGAGAACTCCTGGCAGAATTTAAAATGGGCAAAATTTAATAAATACTAATGTCCTACCATTCGAAAAAATAATGTTTCAAAAATCTGTGAAAACCAAATTGTTTGGACTTGCGCCTCTAGCAGGAAATTAACGAACTAACTGAAAATTTTAAATATTTGAGAAGGAACAGTTAAGCCTAATCGAGAGGCACAGAAATAATCTTTTCCTCTAAGTCGAATAGTTTCTTCACAATAAAAGTTGTGAAGCCCTTAGCGGTAAATTCATGAAGTATTATATATGGGATATTTAAAGTGCCAAACTTAAATGTACTTTGATTTCCTATTAGCCGCAAAAATAATTTTTGAAATATCTCTAAAACCAAGAAGTTCGATGTGCAAGGACAAAGTGATTACACTAACACTGTTTCGAACAAAACGTTCTAGTAATAGGAAGATAGAATGACATTTTAAAAAGCGTAAAAATATTTTTCTAAGCTTTACTTTTTTTTATTAATCTGACGGATGGAAATTTCTGAGGCGATAAGAGGGGGGGGGGGCGCTGAATCTTTTAGCGCCTACGGCCCCGAAAGATCTAAAGTTGCCTTTGCAACTGACACTAACTGCAGCCCTATAAGTGTAAGCTACGCAAGGCAAAAGCAATGACAGTCAAATTATAGGATTTACTTTCTTTGCAAAGCGCAGCTCTCAAGCGTAAGATACCCAACGCAAAATAGTGTTAGTCAAGTCTCATCTAAGATTTTACTTGCTTTAGCTTTGGCACGCACTCAGCCAACAATAATACTTAATGCACTCGTTTTGAAAATTCAACAATAATTATCTTTAAACAGACTTAAAATTTCTTTGTTAAGGAATTTCTTTCTTTTTGTTCAATTCTTTATTTTTAAATAACAGACGTAAAATTTCTTTGCTAAGGAAAAATACATCGTTCTGGAGAAAAACAGAACTGGCCCGTATGGGGATCGAACCCACGACTTTCGCGTTATTAGCACGACGCTCTAACCGACTGAGCTAACAGGCCACGTGGAGCATAGCTTAATTAATATTTAAACATAAGATACCGATGCTGACAAATTACAATCTTTCCAACACATTGTCAGTAAAATTAATTCAGTTAAAAACACTCCTCACAATGATCACGCAAATTAATTATTTAAAACACCAAATTAAAAACATACAAAAAGTAATTTAAATTAGAGTGTGAAACAGCGTTTCCATTACTTAGCATTTAGCCAATGGCAGTGCGTACACTCTACCTCTAGTTTTTCATCACTTTTACTTTAAAGCTTTCCTAACTGAGCATCTGTTCATTTTTATTTTCGAGACGGTGGGACCTACGACGTCACGTCTTCCCCGTCTGTTAGGATTCGTAAGAATTGCATGCGGGCGGCTGAATCTTTTGAGTGAAATAGCAATCGAAGACTGTTTTTAAAATTATTTGAGCTAACAGGCCACGAGGAGAGTGGCTTTATTAATATTTAAACATAAGATACCGATGCTGACAAATTACAATCTTTCCAACACATTGTCAGTAAAATTAATTCAGTTAAAAACACTCCTCACAATGATCACGCAAATTAATTATTTAAAACACCAAATTAAAAACATACAAAAAGTAATTTAAATTAGAGTATGAAACAGCGTTTCCATTACTTAGCATTTAGCCAATGGCAGTGCGTACACTCTACCTCTAGTTTTTCATCACTTTTACTTTAAAACTTTCCTTTGAGTGAAATAGCAATCGAAGACTGCTTTTAAAATTACTAAAGCTTCGTTTCAAAGTTTCCGAGTTCCAGCGTGGATTGGTTATAGGATGTCTTTTGAGTAACGTTTCCATATGGAGCATTGAAGCTAAACTAAACATACCAAAATCCACTATAAGTGGTGTTATGAAGAGATGGAAATAGGACGGTGAAACTACAGAATATATAAATATATATATATATATGCTTAGGTCTCTTCTTAATAGAATATATATATCATCATCATCATTGTCAACCATTATCAATCCACTGCTGGACGAAGGTCTCCCCAAGTTTCCTCCACAACGGTCTGTCTTGTGCCAGTCTCCTCCATGTCACTCCCGCATACTTTCGAATTTCATCCACCCATCTTCCATGTGGTCTTCTTCTGGGTCTTTTCCTGTCATTTGGAATCCAATCTAAAATTTCGGCTGTCCATCGATGGTCTGTTCTTCTGGCAGCATGTCCAGCCCATTGCCATTTCAGGGATTTAACTCTGATCATGATGTCTTCCACTCTTGTCATTTTTCGGATCCACGTGTTCCTCTTCTTATCTCTCCTGGTTACACCAAGCATACACCTCTCCATGCCTCTTTGAGTTGTCTGCAGCCTTTGTATGTCTCTTTTAGCTAAGGTCCACGTCTCTGCACCATACGTAAGCACTGGAAGGATGCATTGATCAAACACTTTTCTTTTAAGACATAATGGCATATTGCTCTTGAAAATTATGCTGTTTCTTCCAAAAGCTCTCCAGGCAAGTTTTGTACGCCGATTAATTTCTTCACCAATGTGACCCTCACTTGATATCTGCTGTCCAAGATAAACGTACGTGTCTGTTATCTCCAGCTTTTCTCCATCAATCGATAAATCTTCATTTCTTGTAAAAGCATTGTACATCACTTTTGTCTTCTGAAAGTTCATTTTTAATCCCACTTCTTTACTCTTGTCAGCAAGTTCCTGGATCATACTCTGTAGCTCTGATGGGGTAGTTGCAAAAATGACTATGTCATCAGCAAAACGAAGGTGGGTTAGATAATCTCCATTAATCTTTATCCCTTTGTTTTCCCAGTTCAGTGATTGAAAGACATTTTCCAATGTGGCATTAAAGAGCTTCGGAGATATGGTGTCACCTTGTCTCACTCCTTTTCCAATTTTTATGTGTGTTGTATTTTCAAACAGCCGAATCTTTGCACTTGCATTTTCATAGATGTTATTAATAATATTAATGTATGCATCTTCAATACCGCAGGATTTCAGAGCCATTGTAACTGCTGATGGTTTCACCGAATCAAAGGCTTTTTCATAATCGATAAAAGCCATGCACAATGGAAGCTCATATTCCCTCGCTCTTTCAATTAGTTCTCTCAGTACGTGGATATGATCTATTGTGCTGTAGCCACTCCTGAATCCAGCTTGTTCTCTCGGTTGAGCCATGTCCAGTGTCACCTTCAAGCGGTGTGAAAGAACTTTAGTGAAGATTTTATAAACCACTGATAAGAGGCTGATAGGTCTGTAGTTCCTGAGATCCTCAATGTCACCTTTTTTATGTAGCAAGATCATTGTAGCGTTGTTCCAATCCTCAGGAATTTTCCCTTCATTAAGGCATCGAGTGAAAATTTGGGCGAGTACTGTTTCGATTTCTCCACTTGCTTCTTGTATGATGTCTAGAGTAATTCCATCTTCTCCTGGAGCTTTTCCCCGCTTCATGTTCTTGATTGCATGTGCAACTTCTGCTGGAAGGACTGGAAGAACTTTGGTACTGGTACCTTTCATGATGTCTGGAGTACATGTATCATCCCTTTCATATAATTTGGAGTAGAAATCTTTCACTCTTGTCAAAATTTCGCCTCTATTTCTTGTTACAGAACCATCTTCTTTTCTCAGTGCCATAATATGTTTTTTTCCCTTACTGAGATGTCCCTTTGCTATCTTTAGGCTTTGGTTGTTTTCAATTGCTTTCCTTACTAGTTCACAGTTGAATTTCCTTACGTCTTCAGTGATACTTTTTCGTACTGTCTTGCATAGCTCTATATATTCCACTTTGGAAGTCACATCTTCTTTAGTTGTCCTCATCACTCTTCTTTTTTGCATCAACATTTTGGTTTTTCCTGATAATTTGTTCACATGCAATTTGTTCTTAGACCCAGCTAATTTTGTTGCTGTTTCCATAAGAGCTTTGGTTACTTTTCTGTTAACTTCAGAAATATCCACTTCTTCCGATGTTAGGCCTTCTAAAGCAGAGAATCTGTTCTTCAGTTCCAATTTGAAGGTATTATGGTGTTTTTTAAGGTTGGTTATGTCAATACATTTTGTTTGTCTTATGAGCTTGCTACGTTCGAGTTTAGTGTTGAGGTGCATCTTACATCTCACCAATCTATGGTCACTGCCTGTGTTGAACTTGTTTAGCACACTGCAGTCTTCGATGACGAATTTTTTGTTACACATAATAAAATCAATTTCACTTGTCGTCCCATTTGGATGTCTCCATGTCCATTTCCTGTGTGGCTTTTTCTTGAAAAAGGAGTTCGAGATGAAAAACCCTTCTGCCTCTGCAAACTCTACGAGAGTATTTCCACGCTGGTTTCTGTTGCCATGACCGAATTTACCTACTGAAGTTTCATTCTGTTGCCGTTGCCCTATTTTTGCATTGAAATCTCCCATAATTATCTTCAAGTGCTGCTTACCTTTATTATTTAGATCACGAATTTCCTCATAAAATTCTTCAATTTCTTCTTCAGCATGACTTGTGGTGGGTGCATAAGTTTGAATAATCTGAGCCTGGTATCTTCTCGAGAGTTGGATAACGAGTCGTGCAGCTCTGTCAGAGGAACTTTCAACTTCTACCACTTTATCCTTCAGTTTCTTGTTTATTATAAATCCAACAATACTAGTTCTGCCAGTATCTGTCCCACGATAGTAGAAGAGATGTCCACTTTTCAGTTCAATGAGATCTTCTCCTTTTGTCCTTACCTCACTTAGCCCGACGATGTCCCACTTGATCCTTTGTAGTTCCTCTTCCAATTCAAGAAGCCTTGAATCAGAAGATAGGGAGCGTCCGTTGTACGTAGCCAAGGTCAGCATCAGATGGCAGCCTAGTACGGTCCTCCGGGGATTCTTAGCACCCTCTGCCTTCATGTCGCACTGGCCGCTGCCTTGTATATATATATATATATATATATATATATACAGTCGAGTCACATTATTGTGACCACGTCCTACTTTTGACGCCAACAGCGCGTAGCCATTGAAGGAAGGCACGTGTCGTGAGCTGGCTTTACGGGTATATAAGGTGTGCTGTAGGCAATCTAGGCAATCTAGGCAATCTTTGAGCTGAAAACATATCGGGCCGCGGGTGGCCTAGTGGTCAACGTTCGTGACTGCCACAGAGAAGACCTCAGGTTTGATCCCAGCAGGTACGAACGCTCAAACCATTAAATATCCGCTGTGTGTCAGATGGGCACGTTAAGCCGTCAAACCCCGGGTACACCCCCTCCCCCGGTAATAAATAAGGGCGTCTTCCTCCCCCTTTCTACCTCGCTCCCGTGTCACTTTCCTATCGGACACTCTAGCCCAAATATCCTAGCTTCCTATTTCTAAGGGTTGTTTAAGACCTGGGTTCAGACACTCCCTTCCTAAAATCCTCTACATATGATCTGATCTGATCTGAAAACATATCACTCGAATTGCTGTCATGGATAAAAGGAGCGATTTATCAGATTTGCAAAAAGGGATGATTATTGACTTTCGGGCCAAGGGTGGCAGTATTTCTGAAACAGCGCAGTTCGTGAACTGTTCGCGTGCTGCTGTTGTTAAAGTGTATCGTGATTGGAGAAATGGCACCATTGCAAATAAGCGATGTGAAAACTGCATAGCACCACGTGCCATTGATGCGAGAGGTGAAATTCGGTTTTGAAGGTGCGTGAGGACCGACCGACACGGTACACTGAAGCAAATCACTGGCCGAATGAACCAGGGGCTCCCGGAAGCGTGTCTAAAACGATCTCTGCAGCGTATGGGGCTCCGATGCAGACTGATGGTCATTGTATACCTATGCTAACGAAGGCGCATCGGCAGAAAAGGCTTACATTTACACGACAATATCGGAATTAGACCTCCGCTGATTGGCAAAGGATTGCCTTCTCCGATGAGTCACGTTTTCTGCTTCATCGAATAGATGGACGTTGGCGTAAAAGGCGAGAAACATCGTAAAACAAACGCTCTTCAACCATTGCTGGAAGAACATAAGTTGGTGGGGGCAGCGTTATGGTCTGAGGAATGTTTTCGTGGCGTTCTGTGGGTCCACTCATACCTGTGGAAAGCACTATGGACTGAATTCATTATGAATCCATCCTTGCAGACCACATGCACCCATACATGCTGATTGTCTTCCCTGGGGCAGATGTGATCTTCCAGCACGACAATGTAAGGCGTCACACAGCTAGAAATGTCCGAGAGTGGTTGGAAGAGCATAATAAAGACTTCAAAGTATTTCCCTGGCCTCCTAATTCTTCAGACTTAAATCCAATTGAGCATCTGTGGGACCACCTGGATCGTGTTGTTCGTTATATGGAACGTCCACCACGCACCCTCCAGGAGCTGTCAGATGCACTGCAGTCACCATGGCTCCACATGCCTGTGAACACCTGCCAGCACCTTACTGAGTTACTCCCAGCCCATCTAGCTGCTGTGCGCCCTGCACACAGAGGTAACTCTGGTTATTAGCTGGTGGTCACAAGAATAACCTTCAGGAAGGCCATACAAACTGACGGAATGTGACAGAGGATCCATGGTAAGAGATGTTAAGAAATCCTGTTCTTCCTGTGCCGTTTAAATCGCTGCTGAAGTAGGGAATACTTGTAATGGATCGGTTAGTGCAATAACTGTCAGCAGAGAGTTGCACAGTGTGAGTTATTATGGCATAGCAGCGGCACGCAGGCCACACATTCCTACCGTATATGGAAAGCGCCGTTTGGAGTGGTGTTTCTCCCGTCGTTACTGAACTGTGGGCGATTGGTCAACTGTTCTTTGAACTGATGAGTCACGCTTTTTACTCTTCAAATCTGATGGGTGTGTTTGGATTTGGCGACAGCCCGGCGAACGATTTTTGTCGGACTGTGTTTTTATTCGGCGGAGGCTCCACCATTATGGAATTGTTTTTCGTGGATGGGACTCGGATCGTTGGTTATAATACCACAAACCATGAAGTCTGAAGTGTGTCGTGACGTTCTAGATTATTCTGCTCTACCAACAATGTGGTAGTATTATGGTAATGACCGTTTTCCTTTCCAGAACGACCGAGCTCCCTGCCCATTGTGCATGACGTGTGCAGAACTGGATTCTTGAAAATGAGATCCAATTATTAGACTGGCTTGCTCATGGGGTGATGCCTTAACCCCATAGAACACCTCTGGGATGAACTGACGCAACGGATACGAAATCGACTACAATGACCGTGTTCGCTCTCCACTCTGGCTGCAGCTTTGCAGGACGAATGGGGAGCCATTTTTGACGAGACCTATACCGGAAATTGGTCAATGATAGTATGCCTCGATGTGTTACTGCTGTTATACAAGCAAAAGGTGGACCGATTAACTACTAATTGCGATAATAAAGCCATTTGTCCCAAAACATTGTGGTGTCCGAATACTTTTGATAATATAGTGTATGTATCGGACTGTGGCTCGGTAAGGTCGTGAATGTGGCGAATCAATGCGTGCTGTACGTAAAGAAATGTATTCTCTCGAATCACTCGTTTTATTTCACACCTACAAAGATCTTGTCATGCGAAAGATGCATAGCATACATTATCTACAACAAAGCGTACCAGGGTACTTTCTCGTTTTTTGTTTTTTTATCTGTCTTAAGCTTTATTCAGTATTCAACTGTCACCTGTATTTTTCCATGAAGATAGATGCAAGTTTTGCTTTGTATTTTCGCTCCGTTTTTTTCTTTAACTTACTTACTAACGAATAATTCTCCATGCCAAAAAATAAAAACAACAAAATAAAACGTAAGAAAAACAAAATTAGTAAAATCATGCAATGCGTTGATTACGATACGTTTTCCAACATACAATAAATCATTACTCAAGTTATGATCGGATAATGTCTGTGGAATAAATCTCGCGCCTGTATCCTGACCTTTGACCCCATTTCGATGATATTAAACGGAATTGGTTCAGTATACCCCTGGAACAACATACTAATAAAATTTTGTGGCAATAGAAGCATTTTTAGTCAAGTTACGAGGATAATGGCTGTGGAATAAATCTCGCTCTTGTGCCTTGACCTTTGACCCCATTTTGATGATATTCAGCAGAACCGTTTCAGCATACCTCCGGAACAACAACATGATAAAGTTTTGCCGCAATTGAACCATTTTTACCTAAGTTATGACGCATAAGAGCAATGGAATGGATCCCGGTCCTATGTCCTGACCTTTGATCCCATTTCGCCCATTTTCAATAGGGTTCGTCCCCAGTACTAAAATTTCATCGAAATCGAACTTACTAAAATTTCATCGAAATAGAACCTACTAAAATTTCATCGGAATCGAACCAATTTTACACGAGTTATCGTGAGAACGAACAGACAGACGGACGGACGGACAGACAGACAGACGGACATAGCTGGAGCCAGTGGCGGCTTTTCAGGTGATGTAGGTGAAGTGCCTCTTCACCTATTTTACTCAAAATAAAGTTTTATTCAGTATGTTTTTATAATATATTCTTTTTTGCCTTTATTCAGTTCCAAAATACTCAAAATTTTGAAAAGATATTAATTCACATGGCGCGCTCAATACGGAAAACAAATCCTTATACGCAAAACAGTGCAAGTGAAGAGCCAAAATGAGAATACTTGGAAGTCTGCAGTTTCACGCCGAGTTGCCATGGTAACCGTGATGTCACCCTACCCAATCTGCTCGCTCAAGTGAAGTGTTTCAGCTTCACGCGCCTTACTTCTGCATCTTTCAGTTTTTTAGCATAAAGTCGTGAGAGATCACGGTGGAGTGGGCGGACTACCAGGCTACTATGCAATCTTCTAGGGATTTTTCCTTGTAATGCTGTGGTACACTATTTTCCGAAAGGAATTTGTTCTTTCGTGCTTTGTGATTATTTGTTGAAAGCTTTAACTGATATTTTAGGTTTGTGTACAATTTAACTGATAGTGATAGTTTTTAGTATGCATCCTGTGGACGACATTGTTTGTAATTTATTGCAAACTCCATTTACTCTGTGGAAAGATGAAGATGAAAGAGACATTTTGCTTCAAGGACGACCAACGGATTCACTGACAATTGTTGCCAAGAACGAAATCAAGAAGAGCGGTAAATCTAATAATATTAATTTTAAAAATTGTTAGTTTACTGAATATAAATGGATTTGCAGCACTTCTGTGTTAATTTTTTTTTTTTTGGAGGGGCCCTGCTTACTTTTTAGTAATAAACATTCGGCGTGGAATAAAGACGGAAACTCAGATTTATTAAGCGAAACACGGTCACTTCATAAACATCGTGATTCTAGCGAACTCCTGAAATGCGGATTAATGTTAAGGAATTTTGAAAAAATTCAAAACACCATTGCCGATGTCCTGAGGAAGAATGCTAGGCTTTTGAAAACGCATTTTAACGAAGACGCTTTTTTAAATAGACGTTTCCTGCAGACAGTGATTCATGCAGTATTAGTTAGTCTATACTGTATTTGAGCAAACAAGAACTAGCATTCCATAGCCATGACGAAAGCATGGGCTCGATAAATCGTGGAAATTTCATAGAATTACTTTCATTGTTGATATGAAGAAGTTCTGCAGAAATTGAAAATCAATACGAAAGGATAAAAAACCATTCAAAATGAATTAATTGAATGTATTTCTGAATATATAAACGATCATGTCAAAAATTAAATAATTTTTTATTGTTGACTCGGAAGGTGTATTGGTTGAGGGATTTTTGGGTTTCCATGATGTGAATGAAGATAGAACGTCAGGAGCTTTACACAAAATGCTAGACAAAATTTTGGAACAGTTTGATTACCAACACAAATAAATAGGACAATGTTACGATGGGGCAAGTATAATGTCTGGGCACTTAAATGGGCTACAGAAAAAAGTCAAGGATAAAGCTTCTCAAGCTGTTTTTGTTCAGTGCTTAGTTCATCGTTTGAATCTTGTATTACACCAGAGTTTTTCAAAAATTTCGAAGTGTCGAATACGTTTTGCAAGCCTCAGTGGAATTTCTTCGTTTGTTCACCATTCTGCAAAGCGGTCTTATACACTTATATCAACAACCGGACGATGCAGACCACCCATAACAGAAACTCGATGGTCCTCCACTTCGAAATTAGTAAGTGTAGTTGTTGAAGATTGGGATAAATTGAAGGAAGTGTTCGGATTTCTGACGAATAGCGAATAATCAGACAAAAAATCAATTCCTCTTGCCAATGGGGTTTTTGAATGATATGAACACTTTCGAATTTACATTTTTGGCTCCACTGATCTATTATTCGAACTTTTGAAGAAAAAATAACTAAATATAACCTACTGTGTAACTCAAATTAAGAAAAAAAAAACCTCGTGAAATTTTCAGCCATAAAAGGAACGATGAGTTATTTAAAACACAGTTTGGAAAAGCTAGCAAAATCGCAGAAATAAGCACGGGAATATGCTGCTCTTACACAGGAAACAATTTTTCAAAATTATAAACTATTGTATTTTGAAATTTTGGACCACATTCCTATGGAAATGGATATAAGATTTCAAGACTGTAAGAAACTTCAATTTGTCTGACTTGCTAACGCAACCAAATTCGAATAATTTAATGCATGCTTTCCCACTCGCGCTCTTGAAAATCTACATTTTTACGGAAACATATTTACTAAACACCAGCCCCTTAAAAATGAACTGAGTCTTGTATATTCCGATGAAAATGAAGGAATATATTGATTCAAGAACTCCTTCGAGTGTTTCACGGAGACAAAGACATTTTTACAGAAGATTATAAATTGGTTTACAAGTGTGCCAGTGGAAAGAAGTTTTCTTAAAAGAATACAAACTTGCTCAAGAAACACTAGTTCCCAAGATAAACTTGCTTCTCTGACAGATATTTCTATTCAGGAAGACATTTTATTGATGATCACGAAGAAACAAGCATCTAACCATCTTATGACGACATAATCGACAAATTTGCCGCTTTAAGAGGAAGAAAAATTGATTTAATATACAAAAAATAAGTAAGTCCTCAATAAGGGATTTTCATTGTAGACAGTATGTATCTTTTCATACTGCTCTTGTACCTCTTCACCCATTTTTCCAACCACGAGCCGCCACTGGCTAAATGATGTCTCCACATAAACTCAACTAAGTACGAATAGATATGCTGTGTGACATTTCCGCGATGACATTTGCTTCTCCATTTAGCTGACCCCCACAATCTCTATTTGTTTGAGTACGGGCTCCATTCCACTCTCCGCGTCAACAAAGTTGTACTTATGATTGACTTTGAAATGTTCAAAACCTGCCTCTTCTGGCTCCTGAGTTTTATATGCCTTTCATGAATCCGAATAGATTGTAGAATGTTTCGCAACATGGTTCTTAATTTCCTTCAATCGGGTTTTCGCACTTCTGTCTGGCACTTTGACTAAAAAACAGTCATTAGTAGAACGACAAATTCCTCCGAAAATCCACTGCTCTGGAAGCACACGACCTGCATTAGACTTTCTTTTCGAAAATAACGTTTCGTCTATCTCCACAATTAATCCTTAGGCACCAATTTTTTTGTCCGACAAATTTTCGAAAACATCTGCGCATATTTCTCGCAAATAGTTATTCCAATCAACAGTTGTGTGACTTGCCATTGTTCACACCATTTAATAGAAGTTAAATTCTCATTCCAGCTATAAATAAATCGGACAGCAGTTGAAAAAGTAAGCCGACTACTCTGAAACCAATTTCCAACGCGTAAGCCTACCTTAGATCTGATCTGCATGTTCTAATGTTGCACCGCCATTGAATACTTTCACTTCCAAAGTATAGCTTCATAATATGGCATAATTTACAAATTCTTTCAGTCGGCAGAATTCCTTTACTTTGAAGAAATGACACAGCACTTCCTTCATCTCGAGGTAAGTCCCAAATTTTCATATTGTTCCACACCACAGAAACAGATAACCGAGTGACATGAGAATCACGTTGTCAATAATCCAAATAACGAGATGCTATCTGCGGTACTGATGTAGCGCCATGTACAACTTCGAATACAAATATGCTGCCTCTAGATAAAAAAATCGCAATATTACTGCCATTTTTGCAATATATTTCCTTCATAAATTGTATTTACCAAAAATAAACTCATCACGTCATTCATTACAGCTAAATTCTAAAAAGAAATGACCATTTATGTGGCGCCATCTATCGATAATTATGACATTTCCTGATATATTTCTACTGGCGCCCGGTTGATGCATAAAAGTACGGAATTTTCTAACGTGGAGGACTTTTCCGGTAGCATTGCCTTCAAGTATTTTATTTTTGCTTGATACCATGCTCGTTGCCCACTAATTTTCTCATAATGTGAAAAAAAGATGATTTTCTAAAGCTGAAGCAATAGAAAAAGCACGTTTGTAATTGAAATACATTCCAATTTTACGACAATTAATTTATACGCAACGTACTGATAAATTTAGAGAAATTCCATTTTCAGCGCCCTTAGCGTTAAATTTGCCAAATAAGTTGCAAATTAAAAGGTGCTAAAGTAATCAGTTTTTTTATTTTCAAAATATAGTAATCAGTTTTGTCTAACTTATCAAATTCAGATAGAACTTGTGCTGTAACTGAAATGGTCACTTCGTAGCGTAAAGCAAAAATTTATTAAATTTGTACTTTGAGAACTCCTGGCAGAATTTAAAATGGGCAAAATTTAATAAATACTAATGTCCTACCATTCGAAAAAATAATGTTTCAAAAATCTGTGAAAACCAAATTGTTTGGACTTGCGCCTCTAGCAGGAAATTAACGAACTAACTGAAAAATTTAAATATTTGAGAAGGAACAGTTAAGCCTAATCGAGAGGCACAGAAATAATCTTTTCCTCTAAGTCGAATAGTTTCTTCACAATAAAAGTTGTGAAGCCCTTAGCGGTAAATTCATGAAGTATTATATATGGGATATTTAAAGTGCCAAACTTAAATGTACTTTGATTTCCTATTAGCCGCAAAAATAATTTTTGAAATATCTCTAAAACCAAGAAGTTCGATGTGCAAGGACAAAGTGATTACACTAACACTGTTTCGTACAAAACGTTCTAGTAATAGGAAGATAGAATGACATTTTAAAAAGCGTAAAAATATTTTTCTAAGCTTTACTTTTTTTTTATTAATCTGACGGATGGAAATTTCTGAGGCGATAAGAGGGGGGGGGGGGGCGCTGAATCTTTTAGCGCCTACGGCCCCGAAAGATCTAAAGTTGCCTTTGCAACTGACACTAACTGCAGCCCTATAAGTGTAAGCTACGCAAGGCAAAAGCAATGACAGTCAAATTATAGGATTTACTTTCTTTGCAAAGCGCAGCTCTCAAGCGTAAGATACCCAACGCAAAATAGTGTTGATACCGATGCTGAGTCAAGTCTCATCTAAGATTTTACTTGCTTTAGCTTTGGCACGCACTCAGCCAACAATAATACTTAATGCACTCGTTTTGAAAATTCAACAATAATTATCTTTAAACAGACGTAAAATTTCTTTGTTAAGGAATTTCTTTCTTTTTGTTCAATTCTTTATTTTTAAATAACAGACGTAAAATTTCTTTGCTAAGGAAAAATACATCGTTCTGGAGAAAAACAGAACTGGCCCGTATGGGGATCGAACCCACGACTTTCGCGTTATTAGCACGACGCTCCAACCGACTGAGCTAACAGGCCACGTGGAGCACAGCTTAATTAATATTTAAACATAAGATACCGATGCTGACAAATTACAATCTTTCCAACACATTGTCAGTAAAATTAATTCAGTTAAAAACACTCCTCACAATGATCACGCAAATTAATTATTTAAAACACCAAATTAAAAACATACAAAAAGTAATTTAAATTAGAGTGTGAAACAGCGTTTCCATTACTTAGCATTTAGCCAATGGCAGTGCGTACACTCTACCTCTAGTTTTTCATCACTTTTACTTTAAAGCTTTCCTAACTGAGTTCATTTTTATTTTCGAGACGGTGGGACCTACGACGTCACGTCTTCCCCGTCTGTTAGGATTCGTAAGAATTGCATGCGGGCGGCTGAATCTTTTGAGTGAAATAGCAATCGAAGACTGTTTTTAAAATTATTTGAGCTAACAGGCCACGAGGAGAGTGGCTTTATTAATATTTAAACATAAGATACCGATGCTGACAAATTACAATCTTTCCAACACATTGTCAGTAAAATTAATTCAGTTAAAAACACTCCTCACAATGATCACGCAAATTAATTATTTAAAACACCAAATTAAAAACATACAAAAAGTAATTTAAATTAGAGTATGAAACAGCGTTTCCATTACTTAGCATTTAGCCAATGGCAGTGCGTACACTCTACCTCTAGTTTTTCATCACTTTTACTTTAAAGCTTTCCTAACTGAGTTCATTTTTATTTTCGAGACGGTGGGACCTACGACGTCACGTCTTCCCCGTCTGTTAGGATTCGTAAGAATTGCATGCGGGCGGCTGAATCTTTTGAGTGAAATAGCAATGGAAGACTGTTTTTAAAATTATTTGAGCTAACAGGCCACGAGGAGAGTGGCTTTATTAATATTTAAACATAAGATACCGATGCTGACAAATTACAATCTTTCCAACACATTGTCAGTAAAATTAATTCAGTTAAAAACACTCCTCACAATGATCACGCAAATTAATTATTTAAAACACCAAATTAAAAACATACAAAAAGTAATTTAAATTAGAGTATGAAACAGCGTTTCCATTACTTAGCATTTAGCCAATGGCAGTGCGTACACTCTACCTCTAGTTTTTCATCACTTTTACTTTAAAACTTTCCTTTGAGTGAAATAGCAATCGAAGACTGCTTTTAAAATTACTAAAGCTTCGTTTCAAAGTTTCCGAGTTCCAGCGTGGATTGGTTATAGGATGTCTTTTGAGTAACGTTTCCATATGGAGCATTGAAGCTAAACTAAACATACCAAAATCCACTATAAGTGGTGTTATGAAGAGATGGAAATAGGACGGTGAAACTACAGAATATATAAATATATATATATATATATATATGGGATGTAAGGTCAGGTGATGCGTAACATCACAGCCTCTCCTTGACAAATGTCAACCCCGCCTTCTCGTGGTGCATCCTATTCCCACTAAAGGGGCTCTGACGACCGCCCATAGCGGTATAACTATACCATCGGGATCAGAGGAAATTCTATCCCACACTCACCAACCCGCTTGGCCAGCGTGGTGATTTATGGCCAAACCCCTCCAAAATGATTCCACAACTTAAATCTTGGCCCTCAGTCTCCGGCAGCTGGAATGTACCTGGCCAAGGCAGCGGCCAGTGCGACATGAAGGCAGAGGGTGCTAAGAATCCCCGGAGAACCGGACTAGGCTGCCATCTGATGCTGACCTTGGCTACTTACAATGGACGCTCCCTATCTTCTGATTCAAGGCTTCTTGAATTGGAAGAGGAACTACAAAAGATCAAGTGGGACATCGTGGGGCTAAGTGAGGTAAGGAGAAAAGGAGAAGATCTCATCGAACTGAAAAGTGGACATCTCTTCTACTATCGTGGGACAGATACTGGCAGAACTAGTGGTGTTGGATTTATAATAAACAAGAAACTGAAGGACAAAGTTGTAGAAGTTGAAAGTTCCTCTGACAGAGCTGCACGACTTGTTATCCAACTCTCGAAAAGATACCAGGCTCAGATTATTCAAACTTATGCACCCACCACAAGTCATCCTGAAGAAGAAATTGAAGAATTTTATGAGGAAATTTGTCATCTAAATAATAAAGGTAAGCAGCATTTGAAGATAATTATGGGAGATTTCAATGCAAAAATAGGGCAACGGCAACAGAATGAAACTTCAGTAGGTAAATTCGGTCATGGCAACAGAAACCAGCGTGGAAATACTCTCGTTGAGTTTGCAGAGGCAGAAGGGTTTTTCATCTTGAACTCCTTCTTCAAGAAAAAGCCACACAGGAAATGGACATGGAGACATCCAAATGGGACGACAAGTGAAATTGATTTTATTATGTGTAACAAAAAATTCGTCATAGAAGACTGCAGTGTGCTAAACAAGTTCAACACAGGTAGTGACCATAGATTGGTGAGATGTAAGATGCACCTCAACACTAAACTTGAACGTGGCAAGCTCATAGGACAAACAAAATCTATTGACATAACCAACCTTAAAAAACACCATAATACCTTCAAGTTAGAACTGAAGAACAGGTTCTCTGCTTTAGAAGGCCTAACATCGGAAGAAGTGGACATCTCTGAAGTTAACAGAAAAGTAACCAAAGCTCTTATGGAAACCGCAACAAAATTAGCTGGGTCTAAGAACAAGTTGCATGTGAACAAATTATCAGCAAAAACCAAAATGTTGATGCAAAATAGAAGAGAGATGAGGACAACTAAAGAAGATGTGACTTCCAAAGTGGAATATATAGAGCTATGCAAGACAGTAAGAAAAAGTATCACTGAAGACGTAAGGAAATTCAACTGTGAACTAGTGAGGAAAGCAATTGAAAACAACCAAAGCCTAAAGATAGCAAAACGACATCTCAGTAAGGGAAGAAAACAGATTATGGCACTGAGAAAAGAAGATGGTTCTGTAACAAGAAATAGAGGCGAAATTTTGACAAGAGTGAAAGATTTCTACTCCAAATTATATGAAAGGGATGATATATGCACTCCAGACACCATGAAAGATACCAGTACCAGAGTTCCTCCAGTCCTTCCAGCAGAAGTTGCACATGCAATCAAGAACATGAAGCGAGGAAAAGCTCCAGGAGAAGATGGAATTACTGTAGACATCATACAAGAAGCAAGTGGAGAAATCGAAACAGTACTCGCCCAAATTTTCACTCGATGCCTTAATGAAGGAAAGATTCCTGAGGATTGGAACACCGCTACAATGATCCTGCTACATAAAAAAGGTGACATTGAGGATCTCGGAAACTACAGACCTATCAGCCTCCTATCAGTAGTTTATAAAATCTTCACTAAAGTTCTTTCACACCGCTTGAAGGTAACACTGGACATGGCTCAACCGAGAGAACAAGCTGGATTCAGGAGTGGCTACAGCACAATAGATCATATCCACGTGCTGAGAGAACTAATTGAAAGAGCGAGGGAATATGAACTTCCATTGTGCATGGCTTTTATCGATTATGAAAAAGCCTTTGATTCGGTGAAACCATCAGCAGTTACAATGGCTCTGAAAACCTGCGGTATTGAAGATGCATACATTAATATTATTAATAACATCTATGAAAATGCAAGTGCAAAGATTAGGCTGTTTGAAAATACAACACACGTAAAAATTGGAAAGGGAGTGAGACAAGGTGACACCATATCTCCGAAGCTCTTTAATGCCACATTGGAATGTGTTTTTCAGTCACTGAGCTGGGAAAACAAGGGGATAAAGATTAATGGAGATTATCTAACCCACCTTCGTTTTGCTGATGACGTAGTCATTTTTGCAACTACCCCATCAGAGCTGCAGAGTATGATCCAGGAACTTGCTGACAAGAGTAAAGAAGTGGGATTAAAAATGAACTTTCAGAAGACAAAAGTGATGTTCAATGCTTTTACAAGAAATGAAGATTTATCGATTGATGGAGAAAAGCTGGAGATAACAGACACGTACGTTTATCTTGGACAGCAGATATCAAGTGAGGGTCACATTGATGAAGAAATTAATCGGCGTACAAAACTTGCCTGGAGAGCTTTTGGAAGAAACAGCATAATTTTCAAGAGCAATATGCCATTATGTCTTAAAAGAAAAGTGTTTGATCAATGCATCCTTCCAGTGCTTACGTATGGTGCGGAGACGTGGACCTTAACTAAAAGAGACATACAAAGGCTGCAGACAACTCAAAGGAGCATGGAGAGGTGCATGCTTGGTGTAACCAGGAGAGATAAGAAGAGGAACTCGTGGATCCGAAAAATGACAAGAGTGGAAGACATCATGATCAGAGTTAAATCCCTGAAATGGCAATGGGCTGGACATACTGCCAGAAGGACAGATCATCGATGGACAGCCGAAATTTTAGATTGGATTCCAAGTGACAGGAAAAGACCCAGAAGAAGACCACATGGGAGATGGGTGGATGAAATTCGAAAGTATGCAGGGGTGACATGGAGGAGACTGGCACAAGACAGACCGTTGTGGAGGAAACTTGGGGAGACCTTCGTCCAGCAGTGGATTGATAATGGTTGACAATGATGATGATGATGATATATATATATATATATATACAGTCGAGTCACATTATTGTGACCACGTCCTACTTTTGACGCCAACAGCGCGTAGCCATTGAAGGAAGGCACGTGTCGTGAGCTGGCTTTACGGGTATATAAGGTGTGCTGTAGGCAATCTAGGCAATCTTTGATCTGAAAACATATCGGGCCGCGGATGGCCTAGTGGTCAACGTGCGTGACTGCCACAGAGAAGACCTCAGGTTTGATCCCAGCAGGTACGAACGCTCGAACCATTAAATATCCGCTGTGTGTCAGATGGGCACGTTAAGCCGTCAAACCCCGGGTACACCCCTCCCCCGGTAATAAATAAGGGCGTCTTCCTCCCCCTTTCTACCTCGCTCCCGTGTCACTTTCCTATCGGACACTCTAGCCCAAATATCCTAGCTTCCTATTTCTAAGGGTTGTTTAAGACCTGGGTTCAGACACTCCCTTCCTAAAATCCTCTACATATGATCTGATCTGATCTGAAAACATATCACTCGAATTGCTGTCATGGATAAAAGGAGCGATTTATCAGATTTGCAAAAAAGGGATGATTATTGACTTTCGGGCCAAGGGTGGCAGTATTTCTGAAACAGCGCAGTTCGTGAACTGTTCGCGTGCTGCTGTTGTTAAAGTGTATCGTGATTGGAGAAATGGCACCATTGCAAATAAGCGATGTGAAAACTGCATAGCACCACGTGCCATTGATGCGAGAGGTGAAATTCGGTTTTGAAGGTGCGTGAGGACCGACCGACACGGTACACTGAAGCAAATCACTGGCCGAATGAACCAGGGGGCTCCCGGAAGCGTGTCTAAAACGATCTCTGCAGCGTATGGGGCTCCGATGCAGACTGATGGTCATTGTATACCTATGCTAACGAAGGCGCATCTGCAGAAAAGGCTTACATTTACACGACAATATCGGAATTAGACCTCCGCTGATTGGCAAAGGATTGCCTTCTCCGATGAGTCACGTTTTCTGCTTCATCGAATAGATGGACGTTGGCGTAAAAGGCGAGAAACATCGTAAAACAAACGCTCTTCAACCATTGCTGGAAGAACATAAGTTGGTGGGGGCAGCGTTATGGTCTGAGGAATGTTTTCGTGGCGTTCTGTGGGTCCACTCATACCTGTGGAAAGCACTATGGACCGAATTCATTATGAATCCATCCTTGCAGACCACATGCACCCATACATGCTGATTGTCTTCCCTGGGGCAGATGTGATCTTCCAGCACGACAATGCAAGGCGTCACACAGCTAGAAATGTCTGAGAGTGGTTGGAAGAGCACAACAAAGACTTCAAAGTATTTCCCTGGCCTCCCAATTCTTCAGACTTAAATCCAATTGAGCATCTGTGGGACCACCTGGATCGTGTTGTTCGTTCTATGGAGCGTCCACCAAGCACCCTCCAGGAGCTGTCAGATGCACTGGCTCCACATACCTGTGAACACCTGCCAGCACCTTACTGAGTTACTCCCAGCCCATCTAGCTGCTGTGCGCCCTGCACACAGGGGTAACTCTGGTTATTAGCTGGTGGTCACAAGAATAACCTTCAGGAAGGCCATACAAACTGACGGAATGTGACAGAGGATCCATGGTAAGAGATGTTAAGAAATCCTGTTCTTCCTGTGCCGTTTAAATCGCTGCTGAAGTAGGGAATACTTGTAATGGATCGGTTAGTGCAATAACTGTCAGCAGAGAGTTGCACAGTGTGAGTTATTATGGAATAGCAGCGGCACGCAGGCCACACATTCCTACCGTATATGGAAAGCGCCGTTTGGAGTGGTGTTTCTCCCGTCGTTACTGAACTGTGGGCGATTGGTCAACTGTTCTTTGAACTGATGAGTCACGCTTTTTACTCTTCAAATCTGATGGGTGTGTTTGGATTTGGCGACAGCCCGGCGAACGATTTTTGTCGGACTGTGTTTTTATTCGGCGGAGGCTCCACCATTATGGAATTGTTTTTCGTGGATGGGACTCGGATCGTTGGTTATAATACCACAAACCATGAAGTCTGAAGTGTGTCGTGACGTTCTAGATTATTCTGCTCTACCAACAATGTGGTAGTATTATGGTAATGACCGTTTTCCTTTCCAGAACGACCGAGCTCCCTGCCCATTGTGCATGACGTGTGCAGAACTGGATTCTTGAAAATGAGATGGAATTATTAGACTGGCTTGCTCATGGGGCGATGCCTTAACCCCATAGAACACCTCTGGGATGAACTGACGCAACGGATACGAAATCGACTACAATGACCGTGTTCGCTCTCCACTCTGGCTGCAGCTTTGCAGGACGAATGGGGAGCCATTTTTGACGAGACCTATACCGGAAATTGGTCAATGATAGTATGCCTCGATGTGTTACTGCTGTTATACAAGCAAAAGGTGGACCGATTAACTACTAATTGCGATAATAAAGCCATTTGTCCCAAAACATCGTGGTGTCCGAATACTTTTGATAATATAGTGTATGTATCGGACTGTGGCTCGGTAAGGTCGTGAATGTGGCGAATCAATGCGTGCTGTACGTAAAGAAATGTATTCTCTCGAATCACTCGTTTTATTTCACACCTACAGAGATCTTGTCATGCGAAAGATGCATAGCATACATTATCTACAACAAAGCGTACCAGGGTATTTTCTCGTTTTTTGTTTTTTTATCTGTCTTAAGCTTTATTCAGTATTCAACTGTCACCTGTATTTTTCCATGAAGATAGATGCAAGTTTTGCTTTGTAATTTCGCTCTGTTTTTTTTTTTCTTTAACTTACTTACTAACGAATAATTCTCCATGCCAAAAAATAAAAACAACAAAATAAAACGTAAGAAAAACAAAATTAGTAAAATCATGCAATGCGTTGATTACGATACGTTTTCCAACATACAATAAATCATTACTCAAGTTATGATCGGATAATGGCTGTGGAATAAATCTCGCGCCTGTATCCTGACCTTTGACCCCATTTCGATGATATTAAACGGGATAGGTTCAGTATACCCCTGGAACAACATACTAAAGTTTTGTGGCAATAGAAGCATTTTTAGTCAAGTTACGAGGATAATGGCTGTGGAATAAATCTCGCTCTTGTGCCTTGACCTTTGACCCCATTTTGATGATATTCAGCAGAACCGTTTCAGCATACCTCCGGAACAACAACATGATAAAGTTTTGCCGCAATTGAACCATTTTTACCTAAGTTATGACGCATAAGAGCAATGGAATGGATCCCGGTCCTATGTCCTGACCTTTTGATCCCATTTCGCCCATTTTCAATAGGGTTCGTCCCCAGTACTAAAATTTCATCGAAATCGAACTTACTAAAATTTCATCGAAATAGAACCTACTAAAATTTCATCGGAATCGAACCAATTTTACACGAGTTATCGTGAGAACGAACAGACAGACGGACGGACGGACAGACAGACAGACGGACATAGCTGGAGCCAGTGGCGGCTTTTCAGGTGATGCAGGTGAAGTGCCTCTTCACCTATTTTACTCAAAATAAAGTTTTATTCAGTATGTTTTTATAATATATTCTTTTTTGCCTTTATTCAGTTCCAAAATACTCAAAATTTTGAAAAGATATTAATTCACATGGCGCGCTCAATACGGAAAACAAATCCTTATACGCAAAACAGTGCAAGTGAAGAGCCAAAATGAGAATGCTTGGAAGTCTGCAGTTTCACGCCGAGTTGCCATGGTAACCGTGATGTCACCCTACCCAATCTGCTCGCTCAAGTGAAGTGTTTCAGCTTCACGCGCCTTACTTCTGCATCTTTCAGTTTTTTTAGCATAAAGTCGTGAGAGATCACGGTGGAGTGGGCGGACTACCAGGCTACTATGCAATCTTCTAGGGATTTTTCCTTGTAATGCTGTGGTACACTATTTTCCGAAAGGAATTTGTTCTTTCGTGCTTTGTGATTATTTGTTGAAAGCTTTAACTGATATTTTAGGTTTGTGTACAATTTAACTGATAGTGATAGTTTTTAGTATGCATCCTGTGGACGACATTGTTTGTAATTTATTGCAAACTCCATTTACTCTGTGGAAAGATGAAGATGAAAGAGACATTTTGCTTCAAGGACGACCAACGGATTCACTGACAATTGTTGCCAAGAACGAAATCAAGAAGAGCGGTAAATCTAATAATATTAATTTTAAAAATTGTTAGTTTACTGAATATAAATGGATTTGCAGCACTTCTGTGTTAATTTTTTTTTTTTTTGGAGGGGCCCTGCTTACTTTTTAGTAATAAACATTCGGCGTGGAATAAAGACGGAAACTCAGATTTATTAAGCGAAACACGGTCACTTCATAAACATCGTGATTCTAGCGAACTCCTGAAATGCGGATTAATGTTAAGGAATTTTGAAAAAATTCAAAACACCATTGCCGATGTCCTGAGGAAGAATGCTAGGCTTTTGAAAACGCATTTTAACGAAGACGTTTTTTTAAATAGACGTTTCCTGCAGACAGTGATTCATGCAGTATTAGTTAGTCTATACTGTATTTGAGCAAACAAGAACTAGCATTCCATAGCCATGACGAAAGCATGGGCTCGATAAATCGTGGAAATTTCATAGAATTACTTTCATTGTTGATATGAAGAAGTTCTGCAGAAATTGAAAATCAATACGAAAGGATAAAAAACCATTCAAAATGAATTAATTGAATGTATTTCTGAATATATAAACGATCATGTCAAAAATTAAATAATTTTTTATTGTTGACTCGGAAGGTGTATTGGTTGAGGGATTTTTGGGTTTCCATGATGTGAATGAAGATAGAACGTCAGGAGCTTTACACAAAATGCTAGACAAAATTTTGGAACAGTTTGATTACCAACACAAATAAATAGGACAATGTTACGATGGGGCAAGTATAATGTCTGGGCACTTAAATGGGCTACAGAAAAAAAAGTCAAGGATAAAGCTTCTCAAGCTGTTTTTGTTCAGTGCTTAGTTCATCGTTTGAATCTTGTATTACACCAGAGTTTTTCAAAAATTTCGAAGTGTCGAATACGTTTTGCAAGCCTCAGTGGAATTTCTTCGTTTGTTCACCATTCTGCAAAGCGGTCTTACACACTTTTATCAACAACCGGACGATGCAGACCAACCATAACAGAAACTCGATGGTCCTCCACTTCGAAATTAGTAAGTGTAGTTGTTGAAGATTGGGATAAATTGAAGGAAGTGTTCGGATTTCTGACGAATAGCGAATAATCAGACAAAAAATCAATTCCTCTTGCCAATGGGGTTTTTGAATGATATGAACACTTTCGAATTTACATTTTTGGCTCCACTGATCTATTATTCGAACTTTTGAAGAAAAAATAACTAAATATAACCTACTGTGTAACTCAAATTAAGAAAAAAAAAAACCTCGTGAAATTTTCAGCCATAAAAGGAACGATGAGTTATTTAAAACACAGTTTGGAAAAGCTAGCAAAATCGCAGAAATAAGCACGGGAATATGCTGCTCTTACACAGGAAACAATTTTTCAAAATTATAAACTATTGTATTTTGAAATTTTGGACCACATTCCTATGGAAATGGATATAAGATTTCAAGACTGTAAGAAACTTCAATTTGTCTGACTTGCTAACGCAACCAAATTCGAATAATTTAATGCATGCTTTCCCACTCGCGCTCTTGAAAATCTACATTTTTACGGAAACATATTTACTAAACACCAGCCCCTTAAAAATGAACTGAGTCTTGTATATTCCGATGAAAAATGAAGGAATATATTGACTCAAGAACTCCTTCGAGTGTTTCACGTAGACAAAGACATTTTTACAGAAGATTATAAATTGGTTTACAAGTGTGCCAGTGGAAAGAAGTTTTCTTAAAAGAATACAAACTTGCTCAAGAAACACTAGTTCCCAAGATAAACTTGCTTCTCTGACAGATATTTCTATTCAGGAAGACATTTTATTGATGATCACGAAGAAACAAGCACCTAACCATCTTATGACGACATAATCGACAAATTTGCCGCTTTAAGAGGAAGAAAAATTGATTTAATATACAAAAAATAAGTAAGTCCTCAATAAGGGATTTTCATTTTAGACAGTATGTATCTTTTCATACTGCTCTTGTACCTCTTCACCCATTTTTCCAACCACGAGCCGCCACTGGCTAAATGATGTCTCCACATGAACTCAACTAAGTACGAATAGATATGCTGTGTGACATTTCCGCGATGACATTTGCTTCTCCATTTAGCTGACCCCCACAATCTCTATTTGTTTGAGTATGGGCTCCATTCCATTCTACGGGTCGACAAAGTTGTACTTATGATTGACTTTGAAATGTTCAAAACCTGCCTCTACTGGCTCCTGAGTTTTATATGCCTTTCATGAATCCGAATAGATTGTAGAATGTTTCGCAACATGGTTCTTAATTTCCTTCAATCGGGTTTTCGCACTTCTGTCTGGCACTTTGACTAAAAAACAGTCATTAGTAGAACGACAAATTCCTCCGAAAATCCACTGCTCTGGAAGCACACGACCTGCATTAGACTTTCTTTTCGAAAATAACGTTTCGTCTATCTCCACAATTAATCCTTAGGCACCAATTTTTTTGTCCGACAAATTTTCGAAAACATCTGCGCATAATTCTCGCAAATAGTTATTCCAATCAACAGTTGTGTGACTTGCCATTGTTCACACCATTTAATAGAAGTTAAATTCTCACTCCAGCTATAAATAAATCGGACAGCAGTTGAAAAAGTAAGCCGACTACTCTGAAACCAATTTCCAACGCGTAAGCCTACCTTAGATCTGATCTGCATGTTCTAATGTTGCACCGCCATTGAATACTTTCACTTCCAAAGTATAGCTTCATATTATGGCCCAATTTACAAATTCTTTCAGTCGGCAGAATTCCTTTACTTTGAAGAAATGACACAGCACTTCCTTCATCTCGAGGTAAGTCCCAAATTTTCATATTGTTCCACACCACAGAAACAGATAACCGAGTGACATGAGAATCACGTTGTCAATAATCCAAATAACGAGATGCTATCTGCGGTACTGATGTAGCGCCATGTACAACTTCGAATACAAATATGCTGCCTCTAGATAAAAAAAATCGCAATATTACTGCCATTTTTGCAATATATTTCCTTCATAAATTGTATTTACCAAAAATAAACTCATCACGTCATTCATTACAGCTAAATTCTAAAAAGAAATGACCATTTATGTGGCGCCATCTATCGATAATTATGACATTTCCTGATATATTTCTACTGGCGCCCGGTTGATGCATAAAAGTACGGAATTTTCTAACGTGGAGGACTTTTCCGGTAGCATTGCCTTCAAGTATTTTATTTTTGCTTGATACCATGCTCGTTGCCCACTAATTTTCTCATAATGTGAAAAAGATGATTTTCTAAAGCTGAAGCAATAGAAAAAGCACGTTTGTAATTGAAATACATTCCAATTTTACGACAATTAATTTATACGCAACGTACTGATAAATTTAGAGAAATTCCATTTTCAGCGCCCTTAGCGTTAAATTTGCCAAATAAGTTGCAAATTAAAAGGTGCTAAAGTAATCAGTTTTTTTATTTTCAAAATATAGTAATCAGTTTTGCCTAACTTATCAAATTCAGATAGAACTTGTGCTGTAACTGAAATGGTCACTTCGTAGCGTAAAGCAAAAATTTATTAAATTTGTACTTTGAGAACTCCTGGCAGAATTTAAAATGGGCAAAATTTAATAAATACTAATGTCCTACCATTCGAAAAAATAATGTTTCAAAAATCTGTGAAAACCAAATTGTTTGGACTTGCGCCTCTAGCAGGAAATTAACGAACTAACTGAAAAATTTAAATATTTGAGAAGGAACAGTTAAGCCTAATCGAGAGGCACAGAAATAATCTTTTCCTCCAAGTCGAATAGTTTCTTCACAATAAAAGTTGTGAAGCCCTTAGCGGTA
This sequence comes from Macrothele yani, assembly GCA_039090855.1. Lineage (NCBI taxonomy): Eukaryota > Metazoa > Arthropoda > Arachnida > Araneae > Macrothelidae > Macrothele > Macrothele yani. The sequence continues at coordinate 111,151,381 of CM077007.1, forward strand.
AATTCATGAAGTATTATATATGGGATATTTAAAGTGCCAAACTTAAATGTACTTTGATTTCCTATTAGCCGCAAAAATAATTTTTGAAATATCTCTAAAACCAAGAAGTTCGATGTGCAAGGACAAAGTGATTACACTAACACTGTTTCGTACAAAACGTTCTAGTAATAGGAAGATAGAATGACATTTTAAAAAGCGTAAAAATATTTTTCTAAGCTTTACTTTTTTTTTTATTAATCTGACGGATGGAAATTTCTGAGGCGATAAGAGGGGGGGGGGGCGCTGAATCTTTTAGCGCCTACGGCCCCGAAAGATCTAAAGTTGCCTTTGCAACTGACACTAACTGCAGCCCTATAAGTGTAAGCTACGCAAGGCAAAAGCAATGACAGTCAAATTATAGGATTTACTTTCTTTGCAAAGCGCAGCTCTCAAGCGTAAGATACCCAACGCAAAATAGTGTTAGTCAAGTCTCATCTAAGATTTTACTTGCTTTAGCTTTGGCACGCACTCAGCCAACAATAATACTTAATGCACTCGTTTTGAAAATTCAACAATAATTATCTTTAAACAGACGTAAAATTTCTTTGTTAAGGAATTTCTTTCTTTTTGTTCAATTCTTTATTTTTAAATAACAGACGTAAAATTTCTTTGCTAAGGAAAAATACATCGTTCTGGAGAAAAACAGAACTGGCCCGTATGGGGATCGAACCCACGACTTTCGCGTTATTAGCACGACGCTCTAACCGACTGAGCTAACAGGCCACGTGGAGCACAGCTTAATTAATATTTAAACATAAGATACCGATGCTGACAAATTACAATCTTTCCAACACATTGTCAGTAAAATTAATTCAGTTAAAAACACTCCTCACAATGATCACGCAAATTAATTATTTAAAACACCAAATTAAAAACATACAAAAAGTAATTTAAATTAGAGTGTGAAACAGCGTTTCCATTACTTAGCATTTAGCCAATGGCAGTGCGTACACTCTACCTCTAGTTTTTCATCACTTTTACTTTAAAGCTTTCCTAACTGAGCATCTGTTCATTTTTATTTTCGAGACGGTGGGACCTACGACGTCACGTCTTCCCCGTCTGTTAGGATTTGTAAGAATTGCATGCGGGCGGCTGAATCTTTTGAGTGAAATAGCAATCGAAGACTGTTTTTAAAATTATTTGAGCTAACAGGCCACGAGGAGAGTGGCTTTATTAATATTTAAACATAAGATACCGATGCTGACAAATTACAATCTTTCCAACACATTGTCAGTAAAATTAATTCAGTTAAAAACACTCCTCACAATGATCACGCAAATTAATTATTTAAAACACCAAATTAAAAACATACAAAAAGTAATTTAAATTAGAGTATGAAACAGCGTTTCCATTACTTAGCATTTAGCCAATGGCAGTGCGTACACTCTACCTCTAGTTTTTCATCACTTTTACTTTAAAACTTTCCTTTGAGTGAAATAGCAATCGAAGACTGCTTTTAAAATTACTAAAGCTTCGTTTCAAAGTTTCCGAGTTCCAGCGTGGATTGGTTATAGGATGTCTTTTGAGTAACGTTTCCATATGGAGCATTGAAGCTAAACTAAACATACCAAAATCCACTATAAGTGGTGTTATGAAGAGATGGAAATAGGACGGTGAAACTACAGAATATATAAATATATATATATATATATATATATATATGGGATGTAAGGTCAGGTGATGCGTAACATCACAGCCTCTCCTTGACAAATGTCAACCCCGCCTTCTCGTGGTGCATCCTGTTCCCACTAAAGGGGCTCTGACGACCGCCCATAGCGGTATAACTATACCATCGGGATCAGAGGAAATGCTATCCCACACTCACCAACCCGCTTGGCCAGCGTGGTGATTTATGGCCAAACCCTCCAAAATGATTCCACAACTTAAATCTTGGCCCTCAGTCTCCGACAGCTGGAATGTACCTGGCCAAGGCAGCGGCCAGTGCGACATGAAGGCAGAGGGTGCTAAGAATCCCCGGAGGACCGGACTAGGCTGCCATCTGATGCTGACCTTGGCTACTTACAATGGACGCTCCCTATCTTCTGATTCAAGGCTTCTTGAATTGGAAGAGGAACTACAAAAGATCAAGTGGGACATCGTGGGGCTAAGTGAGGTAAGGAGAAAAGGAGAAGATCTCATCGAACTGAAAAGTGGACATCTCTTCTACTATCGTGGGACAGATACTGGCAGAACTAGTGGTGTTGGATTTATAATAAACAAGAAACTGAAGGACAAAGTTGTAGAAGTTGAAAGTTCCTCTGACAGAGCTGCACGACTTGTTATCCAACTCTCGAAAAGATACCAGGCTCAGATTATTCAAACTTATGCACCCACCACAAGTCATCCTGAAGAAGAAATTGAAGAATTTTATGAGGAAATTTGTCATCTAAATAATAAAGGTAAGCAGCATTTGAAGATAATTATGGGAGATTTCAATGCAAAAAATAGGGCAACGGCAACAGAATGAAACTTCAGTAGGTAAATTCGGTCATGGCAACAGAAACCAGCGTGGAAATACTCTCGTTGAGTTTGCAGAGGCAGAAGGGTTTTTCATCTTGAACTCCTTCTTCAAGAAAAAGCCACACAGGAAATGGACATGGAGACATCCAAATGGGACGACAAGTGAAATTGATTTTATTATGTGTAACAAAAAATTCGTCATAGAAGACTGCAGTGTGCTAAACAAGTTCAACACAGGTAGTGACCATAGATTGGTGAGATGTAAGATGCACCTCAACACTAAACTTGACGTGGCAAGCTCATAGGACAAACAAAATCTATTGACATAACCAACCTTAAAAAACACCATAATACCTTCAAGTTAGAACTGAAGAACAGGTTCTCTGCTTTAGAAGGCCTAACATCGGAAGAAGTGGACATCTCTGAAGTTAACAGAAAAGTAACCAAAGCTCTTATGGAAACCGCAACAAAATTAGCTGGGTCTAAGAACAAGTTGCATGTGAACAAATTATCAGGAAAAACCAAAATGTTGATGCAAAAAAGAAGAGAGATGAGGACAACTAAAGAAGATGTGACTTCCAAAGTGGAATATATAGAGCTATGCAAGACAGTAAGAAAAAGTATCACTGAAGACGTAAGGAAATTCAACTGTGAACTAGTGAGGAAAGCAATTGAAAACAACCAAAGCCTAAAGATAGCAAAACGACATCTCAGTAAGGGAAGAAAACAGATTATGGCACTGAGAAAAGAAGATGGTTCTGTAACAAGAAATAGAGGCGAAATTTTGACAAGAGTGAAAGATTTCTACTCCAAATTATATGAAAGGGATGATATATGCACTCCAGACATCATGAAAGATACCAGTACCAGAGTTCCTCCAGTCCTTCCAGCAGAAGTTGCACATGCAATCAAGAACATGAAGCGAGGAAAAGCTCCAGGAGAAGACGGAATTACTGTAGACATCATACAAGAAGCAAGTGGAGAAATCGAAACAGTACTCGCCCAAATTTTCACTCGATGCCTTAATGAAGGGAAGATTCCTGAGGATTGGAACAATGCTACAATGATCCTGCTACATAAAAAAGGTGACATTGAGGATCTCAGGAACTACAGACCTATCAGCCTCCTATCAGTGGTTTATAAAATCTTCACTAAAGTTCTTTCACACCGCTTGAAATTAACACTGGACATGGCTCAACCGAGAGAACAAGCTGGATTCAGGAGTGGCTACAGCACAATAGATCATATCCACGTACTGAGAGAACTAATTGAAAGAGCGAGGGAATATGAACTTCCATTGTGCATGGCTTTTATCGATTATGAAAACGCCTTCGATTCGGTGAAACCATCAGCAGTTACAATGGCTCTGAAATCCTGCGGTATTGAAGATGCATACATTAATATTATTAATAACATCTATGAAAATGCAAGTGCAAAGATTCGGCTGTTTGAAAATACAACACACATAAAAATTGGAAAGGGAGTGAGACAAGGTGACACCATATCTCCGAAGCTCTTTAATGCCACATTGGAAAACGTCTTTCAATCACTGAACTGGGAAAACAAAGGGATAAAGATTAATGGAGATTATCTAACCCACCTTCGTTTTGCTGATGACGTAGTCATTTTTGCAACTACCCCATCAGAGCTGCAGAGTATGATCCAGGAACTTGCTGACAAGAGTAAAGAAGTGGGATTAAAAATGAACTTTCAGAAGACAAAAGTGATGTTCAATGCTTTTACAAGAAATGAAGATTTATCGATTGATGGAGAAAAACTGGAGATAACAGATATGTATGTTTATCTTGGACAGCAGATATCAAGTGAGGGTCACATTGATGAAGAAATTAATCGGCGTACAAAACTTGCCTGGAGAGCTTTTGGAAGAAACAGCATAATTTTCAAGAGCAATATGCCATTATGTCTTAAAAAAGAAGAAGTGTTTGATCAATGCATCCTTCCAGAGCTTACGTATGGTGCAGAGTCGTGGACCTTAACTAAAAGAGACATACAAAGGCTGCAGACAACTCAAAGCAGCATGGAGAGGTGCATACTTGGTATAACCAGGAGAGATAAGAAGAGGAACTCGTGGATCCGAAAAATGACGAGAGTGGAAGACATCATGATCAGAGTTAAATCCCTGAAGTGGCAATGGGCTGGACATACTGCCAGAAGGACAGACCATAGATGGACAGCCGAAATTTTAGATTGGATTCCAAGGGACAGGAAAAGACCCAGAAAAAGACCACATGGGAGATGGGTGGATGAAATTCGTAAATATGCGGGAGTGACATGGAGGAGACTGGCACAAGACAGACCGTTGTGGAGGAAACTTGGGAGACTTTCGTCCAGCAGTGGATTGATAATGGTTGACAATGATGATGATGATGATGACCGTTGTGGAGGAAACTTGGGGAGACCTTCGTCCAGCAGTGGATTGATAATGGTTGACAATGATGATGATGATGATATGATCATATCATCATCATCATCATTGTCAACCATTATCAATCATATCATCATCATCATCATTGTCAACCATTATCAATCCACTGCTGGACGAAGGTCTCCCCATTGATAATGGTTGACAATGATGATGATGATGATATGATCATATCATCATCATCATCATTGTCAACCATTATCAATCATATCATCATCATCATCATTGTCAACCATTATCAATCCACTGCTGGACGAAGGTCTCCCCAAGTTTCCTCCACAACGGTCATCATCATCATCATCATCATTGTCAACCATTATCAATCCACTGCTGGACGAAGGTCTCCCCAAGTTTCCTCCACAACGGTCTGTCTTGATATCATCATCATCATCATTGTCAACCATTATCAATCCACTGCTGGACGAAGGTCTCCCCAAGTTTCCTCCACAACGGTCTGTCTTGTGCCAGTCTCCTCCATGTCACCCCTGCATACTTTCGAATTTCATCCACCCATCTCCCATGTGGTCTTCTTCTGGGTCTTTTCCTGTCCCTTGGAATCCAATCTAAAATTTCGGCTGTCCATCGATGATCTGTCCTTCTGGCAGTATGTCCAGCCCATTGCCACTTCAGGGATTTAACTCTGATCATGATGTCTTCCACTCTTGTCATTTTTCGGATCCACGAGTTCCTCTTCTTATCTCTCCTGGTTACACCAAGCATGCACCTGTCCATGCTGCTTTGAGTTGTCTGCAGCCTTTGTATGTCTCTTTTAGTTAAGGTCCACGTCTCTGCACCATACGTAAGCACTGGAAGGATGCATTGATCAAACACTTTTCTTTTAAGACATAATGGCATATTGCTCTTGAAAATTATGCTGTTTCTTCCAAAAGCTCTCCAGGCAAGTTTTGTACGCCGATTAATTTCTTCATCAATGTGATCCTCACTTGATATCTGCTGTCCAAGATAAACGTACGTGTCTGTTATCTCCAGCTTTTCTCCATCAATCGATAAATCTTCACTTCTTGTAAAAGCATTGAACATCACTTTTGTCTTCTGAAAGTTCATTTTTAATCCCACTTCTTTACTCTTGTCAGACAGTTCCTGGATCATACTCTGCAGCTCTGATGCAGTAGTTGCAAAAATGACTATGTCATCAGCAAAACGAAGGTGGGTTAGATAATCTCCATTAATCTCTATCGCCTTGTTTTCCCAGCTCAGCGACTGAAAAACACCCTCCAATGTGGCATTAAAGAGCTTCGGAGATATGGTGTCACCTTGTCTCACTCCCTTTCCAATTTTTATGTGTGTTGTATTTTCAAACAGCCTAATCTTTGCACTTGCATTTTCATAGATGTTATTAATAATATTAATGTATGCATCTTCAATACCGCAGGTTTTCAGAGCCATTGTAACTGCTGATGGTTTCACCGAATCAAAGGCTTTTTCATAATCGATAAAAGCCATGCACAATGGAAGTTCATATTCCCTCGCTCTTTCAATTAGTTCTCTCAGCACGTGGATATGATCTGTTGTGCTGTAGCCACTCCTGAATCCAGCTTGTTCTCTCGGTTGAACCATGTCCAGTGTTACCTTCAAGCGGTGTGAAAGAACTTTAGTGAAGATTTTATAAACTACTGATAGGAGGCTGATAGGTCTGTAGTTTCCGAGATCCTCAATGTCACCTTTCTTATGTAGCAGGATCATTGTAGCGGTGTTCCAATCCTCAGGAATCTTTCCTTCATTAAGGCATCGAGTGAAAATTTGGGCGAGTACTGTTTCGATTTCTCCACTTGCTTCTTGTATGATGTCTACAGTAATTCCGTCTTCTCCTGGAGCTTTTCCTCGCTTCATGTTCTTGATTGCATGTGCAACTTCTGCTGGAAGGACTGGAGGAACTCTGGTACTGGTATCTTTCATGATGTCTGGAGTGCATATATCATCCCTTTCATATAATTTGGAGTAGAAATCTTTCACTCTTGTCAAAATTTCGCCTCTATTTCTTGTTACAGAACCATCTTCTTTTCTCAGTGCCATAATCTGTTTTCTTCCCTTATTGAGATGTCCCTTTGCTATCTTTAGGCTTTGGTTGTTTTCAATTGCTTTCCTCACTAGTTCACAGTTGAATTTCCTTACGTCTTCAGTGATACTTTTTCTTACTGTCTTGCATAGCTCTATATATTCCACTTTGGAAGTCACATCTTCTTTAGTTGTCCTCATCTCTCTTCTTTTTTGCATCAACATTTTGGTTTTTCCTGATAATTTGTTCACATGCAACTTGTTCTTAGACCCAGCTAATTTTGTTGCGGTTTCCATAAGAGCTTTGGTTACTTTTCTGTTAACTTCAGAGATGTCCACTTCTTCCGATGTTAGGCCTTCTAAAGCAGAGAACCTGTTCTTCAGTTCTAACTTGAAGGTATTATGGTGTTTTTTAAGGTTGGTTATGTCAATAGATTTTGTTTGTCTTATGAGCTTGCCACGTTCAAGTTTAGTGTTGAGGTGCATCTTACATCTCACCAATCTATGGTCACTACCTGTGTTGAACTTGTTTAGCACACTGCAGTCTTCTATGACGAATTTTTTGTTACACATAATAAAATCAATTTCACTTGTCGTCCCATTTGGATGTCTCCATGTCCATTTCCTGTGTGACTTTTTCTTGAAGAAGGAGTTCAAGATGAAAAACCCTTCTGCCTCTGCAAACTCAACGAGAGTATTTCTACGATGGTTTCTGTTGCCATGACCGAATTTACCTACTGAAGTTTCATTCTGTTGCCGTTGCCCTATTTTTGCATTGAAATCTCCCATAATTATTTTCAAGTGCTGCTTACCTTTATTATTTAGATGACAAATTTACTCATAAAATTCTTCAATTTCTTCTTCAGGATGACTTGTGGTGGGTGCATAAGTTTGAATAATCTGAGCCTGGTATCTTTTCGAGAGTTGGATAACAAGTCGTGCAGCTCTGTCAGAGGAACTTTCAACTTCTACAACTTTATCCTTCAGTTTCTTGTTTATTATAAATCCAACACCACTAGTTCTGCCAGTATCTGTCCCACGATAGTAGAAGAGATGTCCACTTTTCAGTTCGATGAGATCTTCTCCTTTTCTCCTTACCTCACTTAGCCCCACGATGTCCCACTTGATCCTTTGTAGTTCCTCTTCCAATTCAAGAAGCCTTGAATCAGAAGATAGGGAGCGTCCATTGTAAGTAGCCAAGGTCAGCATCAGATGGCAGCCTAGTCCGGTCCTCCGGGGATTCTTAGCACCCTCTGCCTTCATGTCGCACTGGCCGCTGCCTTGACCAGGTACATTCCAGCTGCCGGAGACTGAGGGCCAAGATTTAAGTTGTGGAATCATTTTGGAGGGGTTTGGCCATAACTCACCACGCTGGCCAAGCGGGTTGGTGAGTGTGGGATAGAATTTCCTCTAATCCCGATGGTATAGTTATACCGCTATGGGCGGTATATATATATATATATATATTCTATAAAGAAGATACCTAAGCAAAAAAATACATATATAATTTTGACTCACACCTAGTACAACATAGAAAAGGTTATGTATCTACCTGTGTGAGTAAAAGGAGAAAAGATAAAAAAATAAAATAAAACTACTGAATGTAGAAGGTGTCGAGAATACTGAGCCTTGGCTTTATCAAGGACCAGCAAAAACTCTGCATTTTCTCACTTCCACAAAGACCTAGTTGGAAATGGGTTTCTGCAAGGCCATAGATGCAAGTAACATTCCCACCTAAAATAGTTTAAAATATATATATATGTCATGTCCTCCGTAGAGTTGCATGACCTAGCACTAGTTAACAATTTCGCTTGCATCCATTAACCTTCCTGGCCCGACCCATGCTCTTCATCTGTTACTATTAAACAGAGAGAAGAAGATTAAAGAGAACTCAAGCTGTGAGAGTGACATAATAATTAGAAATGATTTTCAGCCATAACGAAATGCCAAGTTCGTTTGAGAGAGAATTTAAACCTGAAAATCAATGCAAAAGAAATCCAAATTTTTACATTGCAATTAAAAAAGGAAATATTAATTTTTAACGAACAGATTTTTGAAAGAAAACTTGAGTCTAAAACCCCCTACTCTACAACTTATGACAGCACGAAAACGAGAATAAGTTAAAAGATAATAATTAACTAAAGAAAACTTTGTGAAAGTTATATACCTTAAACAGTTAGTTGCAATATGTACAAAGTATTTCAGCAGTGCTTTAAGTGCATAATTAATTAGTTATTAAGAACTTAACTACTTTGAAAAAACAGCGCATAGAAAAGGAACAAGCTTAGCCATCTTCTGTTCCTAGGTACCCCAAAAGACGCTCAAAGTTACAAAGAAAAGAAAGAGTTAAAACCCGCAAAAATGTTAACAGACAAACCAATGCCTAAAAGCTGAAAAGCTAAAAAACAACAGAGAAAAAGTACATGAAGTACAAACATTGAACTTATAAAACCTAGAACCCAAAAACAAGGAAGAGAGCTTACCTCTTGTGTGACAAAAACTTTTCTCCTCACAAGAGAAGAACATGGCTGACCTCTTCCGCCACTCCCTAGTTGCTGGGGGGCAGTGAGGGTGGGGCTGATGGCCTCCTCATACAGCAAGAAACCAACGCGCGGATATTTTAACCAGAGAAAAAAATATATATAAACTTAAGACTGTGGATCTGTATGATCAGAAAGAGCAGAATTAACTCTCCAGAATACATGAGAAATATTATAAAATACACGAGCAGTGTATTTAATAATCTTTGCATGTATTAAATCACCTTAGTGAGCTTCTATAGATTAATCAGAATCTTATTAATTTTAATGTTGGTTTTACTATTTTTAGTATAGCTATCCTAGTGATGAATAACTAGTTTTCTTTTTTATTTGTTTTTATTTTCTTTTATAAACAGATTTTTAAGCTTTTTTGTGATTTTGTTTATATTATTTAATTTTTTGTTTTAATAGGACCGTCATATCCATAGCACTAAGGTTCCTTTAGGTAGTTAATAGGCATCCTCTAGCCAACTTCCTTACGGCTTTGATTGGTCAGAATCATATTATTAACTGTGTAGAAAATTAAAGCAGATCTGCCAACCTTACTCTATTATTCAGAATAATTTTTCTTAAAGTTCTTTTGATGAAAGAAGAAGGAATTTCGTTCTCTAGAAAACTTTCTAATAGTATATTAATGTGGTAATTGAAGTCCAAATTGTTGCTGCAAATTCTTGAAATTCTTAGGACCTGAGAAATTAGTACATTCTCAATTACTTTGGTTGAAATGTTATTATTCCAGTGTAGATATTTAATTACTTTGAAAGGAAAATTAACTCTTTTATCAAAGAGGCTAATAGATGGGTTACCTCTGTTGAGCTTAATGCTTAAGTCTAGGAACTCAAGTTCCTGATTACTGTGGTTGGTTTTACATAAGTTAAGAGAGCTAGGATAGATATTATCAAAATCACTCTCTATAACTTCTGAATTATTGATACACAGCAGATCATCAATATATCTAAAAGTGTAAAGGAGCCTCTTTGATAAAAGAGTTAATTTTCCTTTCAAAGTAATTAAATATCTACACTGGAATAATAACATTTCAACCAAAGTAATTGAGAATGTACTAATTTCTCAGGTCCTAAGAATTTCAAGAATTTGCAGCAACAATTTGGACTTCAATTACCACATTAATATACTATTAGAAAGTTTTCTAGAGAACGAAATTCCTTCTTCTTTCATCAAAAGAACTTTAAGAAAAAATTATTCTGAATAATAGAGTAAGGTTGGCAGATCTGCTTTAATTTTCTACACAGTTAATAATATGATTCTGACCAATCAAAGCCGTAAGGAAGTTGGCTAGAGGATGCCTATTAACTACCTAAAGGAACCTTAGTGCTATGAATATGACGGTCCTATTAAAACAAAAAATTAAATAATATAAACAAAATCACAAAAAAAGCTTAAAAATCTGTTTATAAAAGAAAATAAAAACAAATAAAAAAGAAAACTAGTTAAAAATACTAAAAATAGTAAAACCAACATTAAAATTAATAAGATTCTGATTAATCTATAGAAGCTCACTAAGGTGATTTAATACATGCAAAGATTATTAAATACACTGCTCGTGTATTTTATAATATTTCTCATGTATTCTGGAGAGTTAATTCTGCTCTTTCTGATCATACAGATCCACAGTCTTAAGTTTATATATATTTTTTTCTCTGGTTAAAATATCCGCGCGTTGGTTTCTTGCTGTATGAGGAGGCCATCAGCCCCACCCTCACTGCCCCCCAGCAACTAGGGAGTGGCGGAAGAGGTCAGCCATGTTCTTCTCTTGTGAGGAGAAAAGTTTTTGTCACACAAGATGTAAGCTCTCTTCCTTGTTTTTGGGTTCTAGGTTTTATAAGTTCAATGTTTGTACTTCATGTACTTTTTCTCTGTTGTTTTTTAGCTTTTCAGCTTTTAGGCATTGGTTTGTCTGTTAACATTTTTGCGGGTTTTAACTCTTTCTTTTCTTTGTAACTTTGAGCGTCTTTTGGGGTACCTAGGAACAGAAGATGGCTAAGCTTGTTCCTTTTCTATGCGCTGTTTTTTCAAAGTAGTTAAGTTCTTAATAACTAATTAATTATGCACTTAAAGCACTGCTGAAATACTTTGTACATATTGCAACTAACTGTTTAAGGTATATAACTTTCACAAAGTTTTCTTTAGTTAATTATTATCTTTAACTTATTCTCGTTTTCGTGCTGTCATAAGTTGTAGAGTAGGGGGTTTTAGACTCAAGTTTTCTTTCAAAAATCTGTTCGTTAAAAATTAATATTTCCTTTTTTAATTGCAATGTAAAAATTTGGATTTCTTTTGCATTGATTTTCAGGTTTAAATTCTCTCTCAAACGAACTTGGCATTTCGTTATGGCTGAAAATCATTTCTAATTATTATGTCACTCTCACAGCTTGAGTTCTCTTTAATCTTCTTCTCTCTGTTTAATAGTAACAGATGAAGAGCATGGGTCGGGCCAGGAAGGTTAATGGATGCAAGCGAAATTGTTAACTAGTGCTAGGTCATGCAACTCTACGGAGGACATGACATATATATATATTTTAAACTATTTTAGGTGGGAATGTTACTTGCATCTATGGCCTTGCAGAAACCCATTTCCAACTAGGTCTTTGTGGAAGTGAGAAAATGCAGAGTTTTTGCTGGTCCTTGATAAAGCCAAGGCTCAGTATTCTCGACACCTTCTACATTCAGTAGTTTTATTTTATTTTTTTATCTTTTCTCCTTTTACTCACACAGGTAGATACATAACCTTTTCTATGTTGTACTAGGTGTGAGTCAAAATTATATATGTATTTTTTTGCTTAGGTATCTTCTTTATAGAATGTGAATTCTGAATTTTCAAAACTGCTGCGTTGCGCGTTTTGATCTTCAGGTTATTTTGCAACCTTCGTTTTAAATTCTAAAGTTTTTCCTTAGTCTTCAGTTTTGCTCTTAAGTATATATATATATATATATAGATTGGTGAGATGTAAGATGCACCTCAACACTAAACTTGAACGTGGCAAGCTCATAAGACAAACAAAATCTATTGACATAACCAACCTTAAAAACACCATAATACCTTCAAGTTGGAACTGAAGAACAGGTTCTCTGCTTTAGAAGGCCTAACATTGGAAGAAGTGGACATCTCTGAAGTTAACAGAAAAGTAACCAAAGCTCTTATGGAAACAGCAACAAAATTAGCTGGGTCTAAGAACAAGTTGCATGTAAATAAATTATCAGGAAAAACGAAAATGTTGATGCAAAAAAGAAGAGAGATGAGGACAACTAAAGAAGATGTGACTTCCAAAGTGGAATATATAGAGCTATGCAAGACAGTACGAAAAAGTATCACTGAAGACGTAAGAAAATTCAACTGTGAACTAGTGAGGAAAGCAATTGAAAACAACCAAAGCCTAAAGATAGCAAAGGGATATCTCAGTAAGGGAAGAAAACAGATTATGGCACTGAGAAAAGAAGATGGTTCTGTAACAAGAAATAGAGGCGAAATTTTGACAAGAGTGAAAGATTTCTACTCCAAATTATATGAAAGGGATGATACATGCACTCCAGACATCATGAAAGATACCAGTACCAGAGTTCCTCCAATCCTTCCAGCAGAAGTTGCACATGCAATCAAGAACATGAAGCGGGGAAAAGCTCCAGGAGAAGATGGAATTACTGTAGACATCATACAAGAAGCAAGTGGAGAAATCGAAACAGTACTCGCCCAAATTTTCACTCGATGCCTTAATGAAGGAAAGATTCCTGAAGATTGGAACACCGCTACAATGATCCTGCTACATAAGAAAGGTGACATTGAGGATCTCGGAAACTACAGACCTATCAGCCTCCTATCAGTAGTTTATAAAATCTTCACTAAAGTTCTTTCACACCGCTTGAAGGTAACACTGGACATGGCTCAACCGAGAGAACAAGCTGGATTCAGGAGTGGCTACAGCACAATAGATCATATCCATGTGCTGAGAGAACTAATTGAAAGAGCAAAAGAATATGAACTTCCATTGTGCATGGCTTTTATCGATTATGAAAAAGCCTTTGATTCGGTGAAACCATCAGCAGTTACAATGGCTCTGAAAACCTGCGGTATAGAAGATGCATACATTAATATTATTTATAACATCTATGAAAATGCAAGTGCAAAGATTAGGCTGTTTGAAAATACAACACACATAAAAATTGGAAAGGGAGTGAGACAAGGTGACACCATATCTCCGAAGCTCTTTAATGCCACATTGGAGGGTGTTTTTCAGTCGCTGAGCTGGGAAAACAAGGGGATAAAGATTAATGGAGATTATCTAACCCACCTTCGTTTTGCTGATGACGTAGTCATTTTTGCAACTAGCCCATCAGAGCTGCAGAGTATGATCCAGGAACTTGCTGACAAGAGTAAAGAAGTGGGATTAAAAATGAACTTTCAGAAGACAAAAGTGATGTTCAATGCTTTTACAAGAAATGAAGATTTATCGATTGATGGAGAAAAGCTGGAGATAACAGACACGTACGTTTATCTTGGACAGCAGATATCAAGTGAGGGTCACATTGATGAAGAAATTAATCGGCGTACAAAACTTGCCTGGAGAGCTTTTGGAAGAAACAGCATAATTTTCAAGAGCAATATGCCATTATGTCTTAAAAGAAAAGTGTTTGATCAATGCATCCTTCCAGTGCTTACGTATGGTGCAGAGACGTGGACCTTAACTAAAAGAGACATACAAAGGCTGCAGACAATTCAAAGAAGCATGGAGAGGTGCATACTTGGTGTAACCAGGAGAGATAAGAAGAGGAACTCGTGGATCCGAAAAATGACAAGAGTGGAAGACATCATGATCAGAGTTAAATCCCTGAAATGGCAATGGGCTGGTCATACTGCCAGAAGGACAGATCATCGATGGACAGCCGAAATTTTAGATTGGATTCCAAGGGACAGGAAAAGACCCAGAAGAAGACCACATGGGAGATGGGTGGATGAAATTCGAAAGTATGCAGGGGTGACATGGAGGAGACTGGCACAAGACAGACCGTTGTGGAGGAAACTTGGGGAGACCTTCGTCCAGCAGTGGATTGATAATGGTTGACAATGATGATGATGATACAGTCGAGTCACATTATTGTGACCACGTCCTACTTTTGACGCCAACAGCGCGTAGCCATTGAAGGAAGGCACGTGTCGTGAGCTTGCTTTACGGGTATATAAGGTGTGCTGTAGGCAATCTAGGCAATCTTTGATCTGAAAACATATCGGGCCGCGGGTGGCCTAGTGGTCAACGTTCGTGACTGCCACAGAGAAGACCTCAGGTTTGATCCCAGCAGGTACGAACGCTCGAACCATTAAATATCCGCTGTGTGTCAGATGGGCACGTTAAGCCGTCAAACCCCGGGTACACCCCCTCCTCCGGTAATAAATAAGGGCGTCTTCCTCCCCTTTCTACCTCGCTCCCGTGTCACTTTCTTATCGGACACTCTAGCCCAAATATCCTAGCTTCCTATTTCTAAGGGTTGTTTAAGACCTGGGTTCAGACACTCCCTTCCTAAAATCCTCTACATATGATCTGATCTGATCTGAAAACATATCACTCGAATTGCTGTCATGGATAAAAGGAGCGATTTATCAGATTTGCAAAAAGGGATGATTATTGACTTTCGGGCCAAGGGTGGCAGTATTTCTGAAACAGCGCAGTTCGTGAACTGTTCGCGTGCTGCTGTTGTTAAAGTGTATCGTGATTGGAGAAATGGCACCATTGCAAATAAGCGATGTGAAAACTGCATAGCACCACGTGCCATTGATGCGAGAGGTGAAATTCGGTTTTGAAGGTGCGTGAGGACCGACCGACACGGTACACTGAAGCAAATCACTGGCCGAATGAACCAGGGGGCTCCCGGAAGCGTGTCTAAAACGATCTCTGCAGCGTATGGGGCTCCGATGCAGACTGATGGTCATTGTATACCTATGCTAACGAAGGCGCATCGGCAGAAAAGGCTTACATTTACACGACAATATCGGAATTAGACCTCCGCTGATTGGCAAAGGATTGCCTTCTCCGATGAGTCACGTTTTCTGCTTCATCGAATAGATGGACGTTGGCGTAAAAGGCGAGAAACATCGTAAAACAAACGCTCTTCAACCATTGCTGGAAGAACATAAGTTGGTGGGGGCAGCGTTATGGTCTGAGGAATGTTTTCGTGGCGTTCTGTGGGTCCACTCATACTTGTGGAAAGCACTATGGACCGAATTCATTATGAATCCATCCTTGCAGAGCACATACACCCATACATGCTGATTGTCTTCCCTGGGGCAGATGTGATCTTCCAGCACGACAATGCAAGGCGTCACACAGCTAGAAATGTCCGAGAGTGGTTGGAAGAGCACAATAAAGACTTCAAAGTATTTCCCTGGCCTCCTAATTCTTCAGACTTAAATCCAATTGAGCATCTGTGGGACCACCTGGATCGTGTTGTTCGTTATATGGAACGTCCACCACGCACCCTCCAGGAGCTGTCAGATGCACTGCAGTCACCATGGCTCCACATGCCTGTGAACACCTGCCAGCACCTTACTGAGTTACTCCCAGCCCATCTAGCTGCTGTGCGCCCTGCACACAGAGGTAACTCTGGTTATTAGCTGGTGGTCACAAGAATAACCTTCAGGAAGGCCATACAAACTGACGGAATGTGACAGAGGATCCATGGTAAGAGATGTTAAGAAATCCTGTTCTTCCTGTGCCGTTTAAATCGCTGCTGAAGTAGGGAATACTTGTAATGGATCGGTTAGTGCAATAACTGTCAGCAGAGAGTTGCACAGTGTGAGTTATTATGGAATAGCAGCGGCACGCAGGCCACACATTCCTACCGTATATGGAAAGCGCCGTTTGGAGTGGTGTTTCTCCCGTCGTTACTGAACTGTGGGCGATTGGTCAACTGTTCTTTGAACTGATGAGTCACGCTTTTACTCTTCAAATCTGATGGGTGTGTTTGGATTTGGCGACAGCCCGGCGAACGATTTTTGGCGGACTGTGTTTTTATTCGGCGGAGGCTCCACCATTATGGAATTGTTTTTCGTGGATGGGACTCGGATCGTTGGTTATAATACCACAAACCATGAAGTCTGAAGTGTGTCGTGACGTTCTAGATTATTCTGCTCTACCAACAATGTGGTAGTATTATGGTAATGACCGTTTTCCTTTCCAGAACGACCGAGCTCCCTGCCCATTGTGCATGACGTGTGCAGAACTGGATTCTTGAAAATGAGATGGAATTATTAGACTGGCTTGCTCATGGGGCGATGCCTTAACCCCATAGAACACCTCTGGGATGAACTGACGCAACGGATACGAAATCGACTACAATGACCGTGTTCGCTCTCCACTCTGGCTGCAGCTTTGCAGGACGAATGGGGAGCCATTTTTGACGAGACCTATACCGGAAATTGGTCAATGATAGTATGCCTCGATGTGTTACTGCTATTATACAAGCAAAAGGTGGACCGATTAACTACTAATTGCGATAATAAAGCCATTTGTCCCAAAACATTGTGGTGTCCGAATACTTTTGATAATATAGTGTATGTATCGGACTGTGGCTCGGTAAGGTCGTGAATGTGGCGAATCAATGCGTGCTGTACGTAAAGAAATGTATTCTCTCGAATCACTCGTTTTATTTCACACCTACAAAGATCTTGTCATGCGAAAGATGCATAGCATACATTATCTACATCAAAGCGTACCAGGGTACTTTCTCGTTTTTTGTTTTTTTATCTGTCTTAAGCTTTATTCAGTATTCAACTGTCACCTGTATTTTTCCATGAAGATAGATGCAAGTTTTGCTTTGTAATTTCGCTCCGTTTTTTTTTTCTTTAACTTACTTACTAACGAATAATTCTCCATGCCAAAAAATAAAAACAACAAAATAAAACGTAAGAAAAACAAAATTAGTAAAATCATGCAATGCGTTGATTACGATACGTTTTGCAACATACAATAAATCATTACTCAAGTTATGATCGGATAATGGCTGTGGAATAAATCTCGCGCCTGTATCCTGACCTTTGACCCCATTTCGATGATATTAAACGGGATAGGTTCAGTATACCCCTGGAACAACATACTAAAGTTTTGTGGCAATAGAAGCATTTTTAGTCAAGTTACGAGGATAATGGCTGTGGAATAAATCTCGCTCTTGTGCCTTGACCTTTGACCCCATTTTGATGATATTCAGCAGAACCGTTTCAGCATACCTCCGGAACAACAACATGATAAAGTTTTGCCGCAATTGAACCATTTTTACCTAAGTTATGACGCATAAGAGCAATGGAATGGATCCCGGTCCTATGTCCTGACCTTTGATCCCATTTCGCCCATTTTCAATAGGGTTCGTCCCCAGTACTAAAATTTCATCGAAATCGAACTTACTAAAATTTCATCGAAATAGAACCTACTAAAATTTCATCGGAATCGAACCAATTTTACACGAGTTATCGTGAGAACGAACAGACAGACGGACGGACGGACAGACAGACAGACGGACATAGCTGGAGCCAGTGGCGGCTTTTCAGGTGATGTAGGTGAAGTGCCTCTTCACCTATTTTACTCAAAATAAAGTTTTATTCAGTATGTTTTTATAATATATTCTTTTTTGCCTTTATTCAGTTCCAAAATACTCAAAATTTTGAAAAGATATTAATTCACATGGCGCGCTCAATACGGAAAACAAATCCTTATACGCAAAACAGTGCAAGTGAAGAGCCAAAATGAGAATGCTTGGAAGTCTGCAGTTTCACGCCGAGTTGCCATGGTAACCGTGATGTCACCCTACCCAATCTGCTCGCTCAAGTGAAGTGTTTCAGCTTCACGCGCCTTACTTCTGCATCTTTCAGTTTTTTTAGCATAAAGTCGTGAGAGATCACGGTGGAGTGGGCGGACTACCAGGCTACTATGCAATCTTCTAGGGATTTTTCCTTGTAATGCTGTGGTACACTATTTTCCGAAAGGAATTTGTTCTTTCGTGCTTTGTGATTATTTGTTGAAAGCTTTAACTGATATTTTAGGTTTGTGTACAATTTAACTGATAGTGATAGTTTTTAGTATGCATCCTGTGGACGACATTGTTTGTAATTTATTGCAAACTCCATTTACTCTGTGGAAAGATGAAGATGAAAGAGACATTTTGCTTCAAGGACGACCAACGGATTCACTGACAATTGTTGCCAAGAACGAAATCAAGAAGAGCGGTAAATCTAATAATATTAATTTTAAAAATTGTTAGTTTACTGAATATAAATGGATTTGCAGCACTTCTGTGTTAATTTTTTTTTTTTTGGAGGGGCCCTGCTTACTTTTTAGTAATAAACATTCGGCGTGGAATAAAGACGGAAACTCAGATTTATTAAGCGAAACACGGTCACTTCATAAACATCGTGATTCTAGCGAACTCCTGAAATGCGGATTAATGTTAAGGAATTTTGAAAAAATTCAAAACACCATTGCCGATGTCCTGAGGAAGAATGCTAGGCTTTTTGAAAACGCATTTTAACGAAGACGTTTTTTTAAATAGACGTTTCCTGCAGACAGTGATTCATGCAGTATTAGTTAGTCTATACTGTATTTGAGCAAACAAGAACTAGCATTCCATAGCCATGACGAAAGCATGGGCTCGATAAATCGTGGAAATTTCATAGAATTACTTTCATTGTTGATATGAAGAAGTTCTGCAGAAATTGAAAATCAATACGAAAGGATAAAAAACCATTCAAAATGAATTAATTGAATGTATTTCTGAATATATAAACGATCATGTCAAAAATTAAATAATTTTTTATTGTTGACTCGGAAGGTGTATTGGTTGAGGGATTTTTGGGTTTCCATGATGTGAATGAAGATAGAACGTCAGGAGCTTTACACAAAATGCTAGACAAAATTTTGGAACAGTTTGATTACCAACACAAATAAATAGGACAATGTTACGATGGGGCAAGTATAATGTCTGGGCACTTAAATGGGCTACAGAAAAAAAGTCAAGGATAAAGCTTCGCAAGCTGTTTTTGTTCAGTGCTTAGTTCATCGTTTGAATCTTGTATTACACCAGAGTTTTTCAAAAATTTCGAAGTGTCGAATACGTTTTGCAAGCCTCAGTGGAATTTCTTCGTTTGTTCACCATTCTGCAAAGCGGTCTTATACACTTATATCAACAACCGGACGATGCAGACCAACCATAACAGAAACTCGATGGTCCTCCACTTCGAAATTAGTAAGTGTAGTTGTTGAAGATTGGGATAAATTGAAGGAAGTGTTCGGATTTCTGACGAATAGCGAATAATCAGACAAAAAATCAATTCCTCTTGCCAATGGGGTTTTTGAATGATATGAACACTTTCGAATTTACATTTTTGGCTCCACTGATCTATTATTCGAACTTTTGAAGAAAAAATAACTAAATATAACCTACTGTGTAACTCAAATTAAGAAAAAAAAACCTCGTGAAATTTTCAGCCATAAAAGGAACGATGAGTTATTTAAAACACAGTTTGGAAAAGCTAGCAAAATCGCAGAAATAAGCACGGGAATATGCTGCTCTTACACAGGAAACAATTTTTCAAAATTATAAACTATTGTATTTTGAAATTTTGGACCACATTCCTATGGAAATGGATATAAGATTTCAAGACTGTAAGAAACTTCAATTTGTCTGACTTGCTAACGCAACCAAATTCGAATAATTTAATGCATGCTTTCCCACTCGCGCTCTTGAAAATCTACATTTTTACGGAAACATATTTACTAAACACCAGCCCCTTAAAAATGAACTGAGTCTTGTATATTCCGATGAAAAATGAAGGAATATATTGACTCAAGAACTCCTTCGAGTGTTTCACGGAGACAAAGACATTTTTACAGAAGATTATAAATTGGTTTACAAGTGTGCCAGTGGAAAGAAGTTTTCTTAAAAAGAATACAAACTTGCTCAAGAAACACTAGTTCCCAAGATAAACTTGCTTCTCTGACAGATATTTCTATGCAGGAAGACATTTTATTGATGATCACGAAGAAACAAGCATCTAACCATCTTATGACGACATAATCGACAAATTTGCCGCTTTAAGAGGAAGAAAAATTGATTTAATATACAAAAAATAAGTAAGTCCTCAATAAGGGATTTTCATTGTAGACAGTATGTATCTTTTCATACTGCTCTTGTACCTCTTCACCCATTTTTCCAACCACGAGCCGCCACTGGCTAAATGATGTCTCCACATGAACTCAACTAAGTACGAATAGATATGCTGTGTGACATTTCCGCGATGACATTTGCTTCTCCATTTAGCTGACCCCCACAATCTCTATTTGTTTGAGTACGGGCTCCATTCCACTCTCCGCGTCAACAAAGTTGTACTTATGATTGACTTTGAAATGTTCAAAACCTGCCTCTTCTGGCTCCTGAGTTTTATATGCCTTTCATGAATCCGAATAGATTGTAGAATGTTTCGCAACATGGTTCTTAATTTCCTTCAATCGGGTTTTCGCACTTCTGTCTGGCACTTTGACTAAAAAACAGTCATTAGTAGAACGACAAATTCCTCCGAAAAATCCACTGCTCTGGAAGCACACGACCTGCATTAGACTTTCTTTTCGAAAATAACGTTTCGTCTATCTCCACAATTAATCCTTAGGCACCAATTTTTTTGTCCGACAAATTTTCGAAAACATCTGCGCATATTTCTCGCAAATAGTTATTCCAATCAACAGTTGTGTGACTTGCCATTGTTCACACCATTTAATAGAAGTTAAATTCTCACTCCAGCTATAAATAAATCGGACAGCAGTTGAAAAAGTAAGCCGACTACTCTGAAACCAATTTCCAACGCGTAAGCCTACCTTAGATCTGATCTGCATGTTCTAATGTTGCACCGCCATTGAATACTTTCACTTCCAAAGTATAGCTTCATATTATGGCCCAATTTACAAATTCTTTCAGTCGGCAGAATTCCTTTACTTTGAAGAAATGACACAGCACTTCCTTCATCTCGAGGTAAGTCCCAAATTTTCATATTGTTCCACACCACAGAAACAGATAACCGAGTGACATGAGAATCACGTTGTCAATAATCCAAATAACGAGATGCTATCTGCGGTACTGATGTAGCGCCATGTACAACTTCGAATACAAATATGCTGCCTCTAGATAAAAAAAAATCGCAATATTACTGCCATTTTTGCAATATATTTCCTTCATAAATTGTATTTACCAAAAATAAACTCATCACGTCATTAATTACAGCTAAATTCTAAAAAGAAATGACCATTTATGTGGCGCCATCTATCGATAATTATGACATTTCCGGATATATTTCTACTGGCGCCCGGTTGATGCATAAAAGTACGGAATTTTCTAACGTGGAGGACTTTTCCGGTAGCATTGCCTTCAAGCAGTGGCGGCCCGTCAGATGAGGCAAGCGAGGCGCCGCCTCACCTGAAATTCTGCAGAATGAGAAGTGAAAGAAAAAAAAACGTTCTGTCAGTAACAAAAATATAAGAACTTTGCAGGATAAATGAAACACTGAAATTCACATTGTGATTCATGAATGGTTAAAGAAAGGCTTTCGAGAAGAGGAATGAATCATTATTTTTGCAAAGCAGCTGCATGTTTTAAGCGCTTAGAGGCGACCGGCTGAATCGTCTCGATGAGAAGCCGGTTTAGGGAACTGGGGATCAGAGAAGAGCCCTACAGACTGAACCCCCCACCCCCACGGTCCGAGGTCTACCTAAAGAGGTGCCGGACTTCCAGTAAGAGAAAGGAAATTTCTGAGGCGACCCTCCATTTCGCTTAAACTGGAATCGCATCTCCGCTGTTATTGGAGAACCCAAGGATTGTGTATCCAATGGGCGCGGGAAAATGAGCAGATGACCCTTGTGAAAAGTGGTTTCACAGGCGATGACGCCGTTCGCCTCTATACGCTTTGGAGTACGAAGATTTCTACGTAGCTTTAACTATTCGTCAGAGTGTATTTGAATCTAACTTTTTGTAGTGTGTTTTCAATCCTCTCTTCTGCGGGTGTTTGCTAGTTCATAGTAATGTTGAGTTTTTCTTTTTCATTTTGTTATTGTTACTAAACAGCATATTTTGATTTTGGTTGGAAAATATGAATGGCCCAACAAGCGACGTGATTTGTGTTCTGGAAGAAATTCCTTTTAAACACTGGAAAGATTATGATAACAAGGATGTTCTCATATCTGGAAGACCGACACCTATAATAAGTTCAATATCTAAAGATAAGAAGTGCGGCAAATCGTTTTTTAGGTCTTTCAATAAATCATAGTACGAGATTTTTCCCTGGCTTTCTGATGCTATTACAAGCAAACTCTCTTTTGCTGGCCATGTTTACTTTTGAGCAATAAGAAAAATGTGTGGAATGCAACGGGTTATTTTGATCTAAAAACTTTTCTCGTAGTGCAAAATTGCACGAAAGCTCTAAAGAGCATAGAACTAACCACGTAGGTCTAAAACGAATGGAAAAAAACAAACACTATTTCTGATATGCTCAAAGAAAATGCTGCTCTTCATAAAGTCAAGTTTAATGAAAAGGTCAGACTAAATAGGCTTTTTATGGAACATATAATTGATTTAGTTGTCGTTCTAAGCAAGCAAGAACTGCCTTTTCGAGGACATGATGAAATTATTTCCTCATTAAATAAAGGTAATTTCAAGGAAATGTTCCAAATGTTACTTCGTAGGAGCACCCCAGAATTAAAAGCACATTTTGAAGAAATACGAAGCTTATTTTCTGGACAATCTAAAACGATACAGAATGATTTAATTGAGTGTATTCATGAATATATAAAAGTCCAAATAAATACCAGATTTGAAGATATGGGAAAGCTCGAGTTTCTGCAGCTAGTTGACAGCTCAAAATACCATAGTTATTCAGAGTCATTTCCATCCAGTGCCTTTAACACTCTCAAAAAAATTTATCCAAACATTTTTACAGACACACAACGACTAAAAAACGAATTAGATTTTTTATATAATGATCACAACTTCAGGGAACTCAGTTTTCAGAAAACCTTGAAAACAATGAAAGAAAACGAGCTGAAAGAGGTGTTACCAGAAGCCTACAAATTATTTTCTCTTGTATTGACACTGGCGTCAACAAGTTCTTCTGATGAAAGGAATTTTTTCTTGTTTGAAGAGAATTAAGACTTACCTCCGTAATACAACGGCACAAGATCGTTTGTCTTCACTCGCTAAAATTTCAATCGGGAAAGAATTGCTGAACCATCTAATGTCCATTCAACCGTTTTATGATCTGATCATAGACAAATTTGCAGCCAAAAAGGATCGCAGAATTGAACTTATTTATAAAAAATAAACTGAAAGCATTCTGTTCGAGACCAAAGCAAATTAATATCGCATTCCCCTGTTTTTAATTCCAGGTTTAAATTATTTTATACTTTTTTTATATAGAAATGTGCTTCCTTAGCTTGACTTCTCCTGTACATAGTTATCACGAGCCTGGACTTCAGTTTGTGACCCGTGCTAAATGCACCTTCACTAATATGCCAATCGAACTGTGACTTTTATTCAAGCTCAAGAAACACTTCGTGAGAAAAAAAATTATATTCAAATGATTTACTTTGAATTTTTTAAGAAGTGGATCTCCGATTGGCGTTGGGATGTGAGTGACGCATTGACTAGCTAAAGAAACCGCGCAAATTGCGTATTTTCGCTCAAGTGTATTACATAAAAGAATACTGGTGAAATATTTCTTTCTTTGTTGTAAAATTATCGAATAATTGTTTTCATAAAAATATTGTTGCAAAAGTAGCGTATATTACACACACACATATATAGAGAGGTATATGTACATTTTTCCTCTAAAATTTTTGGATTTTTTCGTGAAGAAAGACTCCCACGCTGTGTTTCATATATTTCTATAATTTTATTCCATTACTGTTTAATAATATTTGTATATAAGGGCTAAATGACATGGGATGGAGCCCTAAGGGATGGGGTTTACAGCTGTTAATAACAAGGCGCCGCTTACCCTGGACCAATGGCTTAACGAGACTTCCGAATCTCAGCGGATTTTAATGATTCAGCCGACTCGAACCCAGGACTTCAAAGATATCCAATGGGGGATACTGCCTTTGACATGAAACTTTTTGAAGGGGGGGTTCTGCACTTCTGCTGTATAACTGTGTATAAGTACATATAACAATTGGGGGGGGGGGCGCTTCGACAAATATTTTCCTATTGGTACGTACGCACATCTTGAATATTAATACAAAATGAAGCTAATTTAATAAAATGAAGAAAATGCAATAAATTATAGTTGTTTTAATAAAAATTTAATAAAGCAACTTCTTTGGCCGCTTTGCTTTACTTTCTCTTCTATTATCAAGAAATTACATTGCTTTCCGAGTTATATAAAAATCAAAGAATTTAAATAGGGAAATTATCTATAAAACGTACTTAGAAAAAGCTAACTGTCTCGCCTAATAAGGGGTGTGCAAACCACGACCCCCCCCCTGCTACGCCACTGATATATATCTATATATATATATATATATTCGTATAACGTTATACGAATTTATATATTTTTCAATAACATACGTTTTACTGTTTTACATTTACATCAGGACCGTTCGCCTCACCAGCATTTTACACCACGAGCCGCCACTGCCTTCAAGTATTTTATTTTTGCTTGATACCATGCTCGTTGCCCACTAATTTTCTCATAATGTGAAAAAGATGATTTTCTAAAGCTGAAGCAATAGAAAAAGCACGTTTGTAATTGAAATACATTCCAATTTTACGACAATTAATTTATACGCAACGTACTGATAAATTTAGAGAAATTCCATTTTCAGCGCCCTTAGCGTTAAATTTGCCAAATAAGTTGCAAAATAAAAGGTGCTAAAGTAATCAGTTTTTTTATTTTCAAAATATAGTAATCAGTTTTGCCTAACTTATCAAATTCAGATAGAACTTGTGCTGTAACTGAAATGGTCACTTCGTAGCGTAAAGCAAAAATTTATTAAATTTGTACTTTGAGAACTCCTGGCAGAATTTAAAATGGGCAAAATTTAATAAATACTAATGTCCTACCATTCGAAAAAATAATGTTTCAAAATCTGTGAAAACCAAATTGTTTGGACTTGCGCCTCTAGCAGGAAATTAACGAACTAACTGAAAAATTTAAATATTTGAGAAGGAACAGTTAAGCCTAATCGAGAGGCACAGAAATAATCTTTTCCTCCAAGTCGAATAGTTTCTTCACAATAAAAGTTGTGAAGCCCTTAGCGGTAAATTCATGAAGTATTATATATGGGATATTTAAAGTGCCAAACTTAAATGTACTTTGATTTCCTATTAGCCGCAAAAATAATTTTTGAAATATCTCTAAAACCAAGAAGTTCGATGTGCAAGGACAAAGTGATTACACTAACACTGTTTCGTACAAAACGTTCTAGTAATAGGAAGATAGAATGACATTTTAAAAAGCGTAAAAATATTTTTCTAAGCTTTACTTTTTTTTTTATTAATCTGACGGATGGAAATTTCTGAGGCGATAAGAGGGGGGCGCTGAATCTTTTAGCGCCTACGGCCCCGAAAGATCTAAAGTTGCCTTTGCAACTGACACTAACTGCAGCCCTATAAGTGTAAGCTACGCAAGGCAAAAGCAATGACAGTCAAATTATAGGATTTACTTTCTTTGCAAAGCGCAGCTCTCAAGCGTAAGATACCCAACGCAAAATAGTGTTAGTCAAGTCTCATCTAAGATTTTACTTGCTTTAGCTTTGGCACGCACTCAGCCAACAATAATACTTAATGCACTCGTTTTGAAAATTCAACAATAATTATCTTTAAACAGATGTAAAATTTCTTTGTTAAGGAATTTCTTTCTTTTTGTTCAATTCTTTATTTTTAAATAACAGACGTAAAATTTCTTTGCTAAGGAAAAATACATCGTTCTGGAGAAAAACAGAACTGGCCCGTATGGGGATCGAACCCACGACTTTCGCGTTATTAGCACGACGCTCTAACCGACTGAGCTAACAGGCCACGTGGAGCACAGCTTAATTAATATTTAAACATAAGATACCGATGCTGACAAATTACAATCTTTCCAACACATTGTCAGTAAAATTAATTCAGTTAAAAACACTCCTCACAATGATCACGCAAATTAATTATTTAAAACACCAAATTAAAAACATACAAAAAGTAATTTAAATTAGAGTGTGAAACAGCGTTTCCATTACTTAGCATTTAGCCAATGGCAGTGCGTACACTCTACCTCTAGTTTTTCATCACTTTTACTTTAAAGCTTTCCTAACTGAGCATCTGTTCATTTTTATTTTCGAGACGGTGGGACCTACGACGTCACGTCTTCCCCGTCTGTTAGGATTCGTAAGAATTGCATGCGGGCGGCTGAATCTTTTGAGTGAAATAGCAATCGAAGACTGTTTTTAAAATTATTTGAGCTAACAGGCCACGAGGAGAGTGGCTTAATTAATATTTAAACATAAGATACCGATGCTGACAAATTACAATCTTTCCAACACATTGTCAGTAAAATTAATTCAGTTAAAAACACTCCTCACAATGATCACGCAAATTAATTATTTAAAACACCAAATTAAAAACATACAAAAAGTAATTTAAATTAGAGTGTGAAACAGCGTTTCCATTACTTAGCATTTAGCCAATGGCAGTGCGTACACTCTACCTCTAGTTTTTCATCACTTTTACTTTAAAGCTTTCCTAACTGAGTTCATTTTTATTTTCGAGACGGTGGGACCTACGACGTCACGTCTTCCCCGTCTGTTAGGATTCGTAAGAATTGCATGCGGGCGGCTGAATCTTTTGAGTGAAATAGCAATCGAAGACTGTTTTTAAAATTATTTGAGCTAACAGGCCACGAGGAGAGTGGCTTTATTAATATTTAAACATAAGATACCGATGCTGACAAATTACAATCTTTCCAACACATTGTCAGTAAAATTAATTCAGTTAAAAACACTCCTCACAATGATCACGCAAATTAATTATTTAAAACACCAAATTAAAAACATACAAAAAGTAATTTAAATTAGAGTATGAAACAGCGTTTCCATTACTTAGCATTTAGCCAATGGCAGTGCGTACACTCTACATCTAGTTTTTCATCACTTTTACTTTAAAACTTTCCTTTGAGTGAAATAGCAATCAAAGACTGCTTTTAAAATTACTAAAGCTTCGTTTCAAAGTTTCCGAGTTCCAGCGTGGATTGGTTATAGGATGTCTTTTGAGTAACGTTTCCATATGGAGCATTGAAGCTAAACTAAACATACCAAAATCCACTATAAGTGGTGTTATGAAGAGATGGAAATAGGACGGTGAAACTACAGAATATATAAATATATATATATCATACAAGAAGCAAGTGGAGAAATTGAAACAGTACTCGCCCAAATTTTCACTCGATGCCTTAATGAAGGGAAGATTCCTGAGGATTGGAACAATGCTACAATGATCCTGCTACATAAAAAAGGTGACATTGAGGATCTCAGGAACTACAGACCTATCAGCCTCCTATCAGTGGTTTATAAAATCTTCACTAAAGTTCTTTCACACCGCTTGAAATTAACACTGGACATGGCTCAACCGAGAGAACAAGCTGGATTCAGGAGTGGCTACAGCACAATAGATCATATCAACGTACTGAGAGAACTAATTGAAAGAGCGAGGGAATATGAACTTCCATTGTGCATGGCTTTTATCGATTATGAAAACGCCTTCGATTCGGTGAAACCATCAGCAGTTACAATGGCTCTGAAATCCTGCGGTATTGAAGATGCATACATTAATATTATTAATAACATCTATGAAAATGCAAGTGCAAAGATTCGGCTGTTTGAAAATACAACACACATAAAAATTGGAAAGGGAGTGAGACAAGGTGACACCATATCTCCGAAGCTCTTTAATGCCACATTGGAAAAATGTCTTTCAATCACTGAACTGGGAAAACAAAGGGATAAAGATTAATGGAGATTATCTAACCCACCTTCGTTTTGCTGATGACGTAGTCATTTTTGCAACTACCCCATCAGAGCTGCAGAGTATGATCCAGGAACTTGCTGACAAGAGTAAAGAAGTGGGATTAAAAATGAACTTTCAGAAGACAAAAGTGATGTTCAATGCTTTTACAAGAAATGAAGATTTATCGATTGATGGAGAAAAACTGGAGATAACAGATATGTATGTTTATCTTGACAGCAGATATCAAGTGAGGGTCACATTGATGAAGAAATTAATCGGCGTACAAAACTTGCCTGGAGAGCTTTTGGAAGAAACAGCATAATTTTCAAGAGCAATATGCCATTATGTCTTAAAAGAAAAGTGTTTGATCAATGCATCCTTCCAGTGCTTACGTATGGTGCAGAGACGTGGACCTTAACTAAAAGAGACATACAAAGGCTGCAGACAACTCAAAGCAGCATGGAGAGGTGCATGCTTGGTATAACCAGGAGAGATAAGAAGAGGAACTCGTGGATCCGAAAAATGACGAGAGTGGAAGACATCATGATCAGAGTTAAATCCCTGAAATGGCAATGGGCTGGACATACTGCCAGAAGGACAGATCATAGATGGACAGCCGAAATTTTAGATTGGATTCCAAGGGACAGGAAAAGACCCAGAAAAAGACCACATGGGAGATGGGTGGATGAAATTCGTAAATATGCGGGAGTGACATGGAGGAGACTGGCACAAGACAGACCGTTGTGGAGGAAACTTGGGGAGACCTTCGTCCAGCAGTGGATTGATAATGGTTGACAATGATGATGATGATGATATATCATCATCATCATCACAGCAGTGGATTGATAATGGTTGACAATGATGATGATGATGATATATCATCATCATCATCATTGTCAACCATTATCAATCCACTGCTGGACGAAGGTCTCCCCAAGTTTCCTCCACAACGGTCTGTCTTGATATCATCATCATCATCATTGTCAACCATTATCAATCCACTGCTGGACGAAGGTCTCCCCAAGTTTCCTCCACAACGGTCTGTCTTGTGCCAGTCTCCTCCATGTCACCCCTGCATACTTTCGAATTTCATCCACCCATCTCCCATGTGGTCTTCTTCTGGGTCTTTTCCTGTCCCTTGGAATCCAATCTAAAATTTCGGCTGTCCATCGATGATCTGTCCTTCTGGCAGTATGTCCAGCCCATTGCCACTTCAGGGATTTAACTCTGATCATGATGTCTTCCACTCTTGTCATTTTTCGGATCCACGAGTTCCTCTTCTTATCTCTCCTGGTTACACCAAGCATGCACCTCTCCATGCTTCTTTGAGTTGTCTGCAGCCTTTGTATGTCTCTTTTAGTTAAGGTCCACGTCTCTTTTTTTTTTTTTTTTTGATTGGAGGTTTAACGACCACCGTGAGCAACTCAATGGGCTATAAGCAGTCGCCCGTCCCTAATTTAGGGTCACTGGTTCCAGGGAAGGGAGAGAGCCAGTGCCGTAAGACAAACACAACATCCATGCCTGACCGGGATTCGAACCCGGACCCCTTACGGACGAATGATCAGAGGCTAACGCCTTAGACCACTGCGCCACCGAGGCGGCGTCCACGTCTCTGCACCATACGTAAGCACTGGAAGGATGCATTGATCAAACACTTTTCTTTTAAGACATAATGGCATATTGCTCTTGAAAATTATGCTGTTTCTTCCAAAAGCTCTCCAGGCAAGTTTTGTACGCCGATTAATTTCTTCATCAATGTGACCCTCACTTGATATCTGCTGTCCAAGATAAACGTACGTGTCTGTTATCTCCAGCTTTTCTCCATCAATCGATAAATCTTCACTTCTTGTAAAAGCATTGAACATCACTTTTGTCTTCTGAGAGTTCATTTTTAATCCCACTTCTTTACTCTTGTCAGACAGTTCCTGGATCATACTCTGCAGCTCTGATGGAGTAGTTGCAAAAATGACTATGTCATCAGCAAAACG
The DNA here is from genome assembly GCA_039090855.1 of Macrothele yani. Lineage (NCBI taxonomy): Eukaryota > Metazoa > Arthropoda > Arachnida > Araneae > Macrothelidae > Macrothele > Macrothele yani. The sequence continues at coordinate 111,181,884 of CM077007.1, forward strand.
AAGGTGGGTTAGATAATCTCCATTAATCTTTATCCCCTTGTTTTCCCAGCTCAGTGACTGAAAAACACCCTCCAATGTGGCATTAAAGAGCTTCGGAGATATGGTGTCACCTTGTCTCACTCCCTTTCCAATTTTTAAGTGTGTTGTATTTTCAAACAGCCTAATCTTTGCACTTGCATTTTCATAGATGTTATTAATAATATTAATGTATGCATCTTCAATACCGCAGGTTTTCAGAGCCATTGTAACTGCTGATGGTTTCACCGAATCAAAGGCTTTTTCATAATCGATAAAAGCCATGCACAATGGAAGTTCATATTCCCTCGCTCTTTCAATTAGTTCTCTCAGCACGTGGATATGATCTATTGTGCTGTAGCCACTCCTGAATCCAGCTTGTTCTCTCGGTTGAACCATGTCCAGTGTTACCTTCAAGCGGTGTGAAAGAACTTTAGTGAAGATTTTATAAACTACTGATAGGAGGCTGATAGGTCTGTAGTTTCCGAAATCCTCAATGTCACCTTTCTTATGTAGCAGGATCATTGTAGCGGTGTTCCAATCCTCAGGAATCTTTCCTTCATTAAGGCATCGAGTGAAAATTTGGGCGAGTACTGTTTCGATTTCTCCACTTGCTTCTTGTATGATGTCTACAGTAATTCCGTCTTCTCCTGGAGCTTTTCCTCGCTTCATGTTCTTGATTGCATGTGCAACTTCTGCTGGAAGGACTGGAGGAACTCTGGTACTGGTATCTTTCATGATGTCTGGAGTGCATATATCATCCCTTTCATATAATTTGGAGTAGAAATCTTTCACTCTTGTCAAAATTTCGCCTCTATTTCTTGTTACAGAACCATCTTCTTTTCTCAGTGCCATAATCTGTTTTCTTCCCTTATTGAGATGTCCCTTTGCTATCTTTAGGCTTTGGTTGTTTTCAATTGCTTTCCTCACTAGTTCACAGTTGAATTTCCTTACGTCTTCAGTGATACTTTTTCTTACTGTCTTGCATAGCTCTATGTATTCCACTTTGGAAGTCACATCTTCTTTAGTTGTCCTCATCTCTCTTCTTTTTTGCATCAATATTTTGGTTTTTCCTGATAATTTGTTCACATGCAACTTGTTCTTAGACCCAGCTAATTTTGTTGCGGTTTCCATAAGAGCTTTGGTTACTTTTCTGTTAACTTCAGAGATGTCCACTTCTTCCGATGTTAGGCCTTCTAAAGCAGAGAACCTGTTCTTCAGTTCTAACTTGAAGGTATTATGGTGTTTTTTAAGGTTGGTTATGTTAATAGATTTTGTTTGTCTTATGAGCTTGCCACGTTCAAGTTTAGTGTTGAGGTGCATCTTACATCTCACCAATCTATGGTCACTACCTGTGTTGAACTTGTTTAGCACACTGCAGTCTTCTATGACGAATTTTTTGTTACACATAATAAAATCAATTTCACTTGTCGTCCCATTTGGATGTCTCCATGTCCATTTCCTGTGTGGCTTTTTCTTGAAGAAGGAGTTCAAGATGAAAAACCCTTCTGCCTCTGCAAACTCAACGAGAGTATTTCCACGCTGGTTTCTGTTGCCATGACCGAATTTACCTACTGAAGTTTCATTCTGTTGCCGTTGCCCTATTTTTTGCATTGAAATCTCCCATAATTATTTTCAAGTGCTGCTTACCTTTATTATTTAGATGACAAATTTCCTCATAAAATTCTTCAATTTCTTCTTCAGGATGACTTGTGGTGGGTGCATAAGTTTGAATAATCTGAGCCTGGTATCTTTTCGAGAGTTGGATAACAAGTCGTGCAGCTCTGTCAGAGGAACTTTCAACTTCTACAACTTTATCCTTCAGTTTCTTGTTTATTATAAATCCAACACCACTAGTTCTGCCAGTATCTGTCCCACGATAGTAGAAGAGATGTCCATTTTTCAGTTCGATGAGATCTTCTCCTTTTCTCCTTACCTCACTTAGCCCCACGATGTCCCACTTGATCCTTTGTAGTTCCTCTTCCAATTCAAGAAGCCTTGAATTAGAAGATAGGGAGCGTCCATTGTAAGTAGCCAAGGTCAGCATCAGATGGCAGCCCAGTCCGGTCCTCCGGGGATTCTTAGCACCCTCTGCCTTCATGTCGCACTGGCCGCTGCCTTGGCCAGGTACATTCCAGCTGCCGGAGACTGAGGGCCAAGATTTAAGTTGTGGAATCATTTTGGAGGGGTTTGGCCATAACTCACCACGCTGGCCAAGCGGGTTGGTGAGTGTGGGATAGAATTTCCTCTAATCCCGATGGTATAGTTATACCGCTATGGGCGGTATATATCATCATCATCATTGTCAACCATTATCAATCCACTGCTGGACGAAGGTCTCCCCAAGTTTCCTCCACAACGGTCTGTCTTGTGCCAGTCTCCTCCATGTCACTCCCGCATACTTTCGAATTTCATCCACCCATCTTCCATGTGGTCTTCTTCTGGGTCTTTTCCTGTCCCTTGGAATCCAATCTAAAATTTCGGCTGTCCATCGATGGTCTGTTCTTCTGGCAGTATGTCCAGCCCATTGCCATTTCAGGGATTTAACTCTGATCATGATGTCTTCCACTCTTGTCATTTTTCGGATCCACGTGTTCCTCTTCTTATCTCTCCTGGTTACACCAAGCATGCACCTCTCCATGCTTCTTTGAGTTGTCTGCAGCCTTTGTATGTCTCTTTTAGCTAAGGTCCACGTCTCTGCACCATACGTAAGCACTGGAAGGATGCATTGATCAAACACTTTTCTTTTAAGACATAATGGCATATTGCTCTTGAAAATTATGCTGTTTCTTCCAAAAGCTCTCCAGGCAAGTTTTGTACGCCGATTAATTTCTTCACCAATGTGACCCTCACTTGATATCTGCTGTCCAAGATAAACGTACGTGTCTGTTATCTCCAGCTTTTCTCCATCAATCGATAAATCTTCATTTCTTGTAAAAGCATTGTACATCACTTTTGTCTTCTGAAAGTTCATTTTTAATCCCACTTCTTTACTCTTGTCAGCAAGTTCCTGGATCATACTCTGCAGCTCTGATGGGGTAGTTGCAAAAATGACTATGTCATCAGCAAAACGAAGGTGGGTTAGATAATCTCCATTAATCTTTATCCCTTTGTTTTCCCAGTTCAGTGATTGAAAGACATTTTCCAATGTGGCATTAAAGAGCTTCGGAGATATGGTGTCACCTTGTCTCACTCCTTTTCCAATTTTTATGTGTGTTGTATTTTCAAACAGCCGAATCTTTGCACTTGCATTTTCATAGATGTTATTAATAATATTAATGTATGCATCTTCAATACCGCAGGATTTCAGAGCCATTGCAACTGCTGATGGTTTCACCGAATCAAAGGCTTTTTCATAATCGATAAAAGCCATGCACAATGGAAGTTCATATTCCCTCGCTCTTTCAATTAGTTCTCTCAGTACGTGGATATGATCTATTGTGCTGTAGCCACTCCTGAATCCAGCTTGTTCTCTCGGTTGAGCCATGTCCAGTGTCACCTTAAAGCGGTGTGAAAGAACTTTAGTGAAGATTTTATAAACCACTGATAGGAGGCTGATAGGTCTGTAGTTCCTGAGATCCTCAATGTCACCTTTTTTATGTAGCAAGATCATTGTAGCGTTGTTCCAATCCTCAGGAATTTTCCCTTCATTAAGGCATCGAGTGAAAATTTGGGCGAGTACTGTTTCAATTTCTCCACTTGCTTCTTGTATGATGTCTACAGTAATTCCATCTTCTCCTGGAGCTTTTCCCCGCTTCATGTTCTTGATTGCATGTGCAACTTCTGCTGGAAGGACTGGAAGAACTCTGGTACTGGTACCTTTCATGATGTCTGGAGTACATGTATCATCCCTTTCATATAGTTTGGAGTAGAAATCTTTCACTCTTGTCAAAATTTCGCCTCTATTTCTTGTTATAGAACCATCTTCTTTTCTCAGTGCCATAATCTGTTTTCTTCCCTTACTGAGATGTCCCTTTGCTATCTTTAGGCTTTGGTTGTTTTCAATTGCTTTCCTTACTAGTTCACAGTTGAATTTCCTTACGTCTTCGGTGATACTTTTTCGTACTGTCTTGCATAGCTCTATATATTCCACTTTGGAAGTCACATCTTCTTTAGTTGTCCTCATCTCTCTTCTTTTTTGCATCAACATTTTGGTTTTTCCTGATAATTTGTTCACATGCAATTTGTTCTTAGACCCAGCTAATTTTGTTGCTGTTTCCATAAGAGCTATGGTTACTTTTCTGTTAACTTCAGAAATATCCACTTCTTCCGATGTTAGGCCTTCTAAAGCAGAGAATCTGTTCTTCAGTTCCAAATATATATATATATATACAGTCGAGTCACATTATTGTGACCACGTCCTACTTTTGACGCCAACAGCGCGTAGCCATTGAAGGAAGGCACGTGTCGTGAGCTGGCTTTACGGGTATATAAGGTGTGCTGTAGGCAATCTAGGCAATCTTTGATCTGAAAACACATCGGGCCGCGGGTGGCCTAGTGGTCAACGTTCGTGACTGCCACAGAGAAGACCTCAGGTTTGATCCCAGCAGGTACGAACGCTCGAACCATTAAATATCCGCTGTGTGTCAGATGGGCACGTTAAGCCGTCAAACCCCGGGTACACCCCCTCCCCGGTAATAAATAAGGGCGTCTTCCTCCCCTTTCTACCTCGCTCCCGTGTCACTTTCCTATCGGACACTATAGCCCAAATATCCTAGCTTCCTATTTCTAAGGGTTGTTTAAGACCTGGGTTCAGACACTCCCTTCCTAAAATCCTCTACATATGATCTGATCTGATCTGAAAACATATCACTCGAATTGCTGTCATGGATAAAAGGAGCGATTTATCAGATTTGCAAAAAGGGATGATTATTGACTTTCGGGCCAAGGGTGGCAGTATTTCTGAAACAGCGCAGTTCGTTAACTGTTCGCGTGCTGCTGTTGTTAAAGTGTATCGTGATTGGAGAAATGGCACCATTGCAAATAAGCGATGTGAAAACTGCATAGCACCACGTGCCATTGATGCGAGAGGTGAAATTCGGTTTTGAAGGTGCGTGAGGACCGACCGACCCGGTACACTGAAGCAAATCACTGGCCGAATGAACCAGGGGCTACCGGAAGCGTGTCTAAAACGATCTCTGCAGCGTATGGGGCTCCGATGCAGACTGATGGTCATTGTATACCTATGCTAACGAAGGCGCATCGGCAGAAAAGGCTTACATTTACACGACAATATCGGAATTAGACCTCCGCTGATTGGCAAAGGATTGCCTTCTCCGATGAGTCACGTTTTCTGCTTCATCGAATAGATGGACGTTGGCGTAAAAGGCGAGAAACATCGTAAAACAAACGCTCTTCAACCATTGCTGGAAGAACATAAGTTGGTGGGGGCAGCGTTATGGTCTGAGGAATGTTTTCGTGGCGTTCTGTGGGTCCACTCATACCTGTGGAAAGCACTATGGACCGAATTCATTATGAATCCATCCTTGCAGAGCACATACACCCATACATGCTGATTGTCTTCCCTGGGGCAGATGTGATCTTCCAGCACGACAATGCAAGGCGTCACACAGCTAGAAATGTCCGAGAGTGGTTGGAAGAGCACAATAAAGACTTCAAAGTATTTCCCTGGCCTCCTAATTCTTCAGACTTAAATCCAATTGAGCATCTGTGGGACCACCTGGATCGTGTTGTTCGTTATATGGAACGTCCACCACGCACCCTCCAGGAGCTGTCAGATGCACTGCAGTCACCATGGCTCCACATGCCTGTGAACACCTGCCAGCACCTTACTGAGTTACTCCCAGCCCATCTAGCTGCTGTGCGCCCTGCACACAGAGGTAACTCTGGTTATTAGCTGGTGGTCACAAGAATAACCTTCAGGAAGGCCATACAAACTGACGGAATGTGACAGAGGATCCATGGTAAGAGATGTTAAGAAATCCTGTTCTTCCTGTGCCGTTTAAATCGCTGCTGAAGTAGGGAATACTTGTAATGGATCGGTTAGTGCAATAACTGTCAGCAGAGAGTTGCACAGTGTGAGTTATTATGGAATAGCAGCGGCACGCAGGCCACACATTCCTACCGTATATGGAAAGCGCCGTTTGGAGTGGTGTTTCTCCCGTCGTTACTGAGCTGTGGGCGACTGGTCAACTGTTCTTTGAACTGATGAGTCACGCTTTTTACTCTTCAAATCTGATGGGTGTGTTTGGATTTGGCGACAGCCCGGCGAACGATTTTTGTCGGACTGTGTTTTTATTCGGCGGAGGCTCCACCATTATGGAATTGTTTTTCGTGGATGGGACTCGGATCGTTGGTTATAATACCACAAACCACGAAGTCTGAAGTGTGTCGTGACGTTCTAGATTATTCTGCTCTACCAACAATGTGGTAGTATTATGGTAATGACCGTTTTCCTTTCCAGAACGACCGAGCTCCCTGCCCATTGTGCATGACGTGTGCAGAACTGGATTCTTGAAAATGAGATGGAATTATTAGACTGGCTTGCTCATGGGGCGATGCCTTAACCCCATAGAACACCTCTGGGATGAACTGACGCAACGGATACGAAATCGACTACAATGACCGTGTTCGCTCTCCACTCTGGCTGCAGCTTTGCAGGACGAATGGGGAGCCATTTTTGACGAGACCTATACCGGAAATTGGTCAATGATAGTATGCCTCGATGTGTTACTGCTGTTATACAAGCAAAAGGTGGACCGATTAACTACTAATTGCGATAATAAAGCCATTTGTCCCAAAACATTGTGGTGTCCGAATACTTTTGATAATATAGTGTATGTATCGGACTGTGGCTCGGTAAGGTCGTGAATGTGGCGAATCAATGCGTGCTGTACGTAAAGAAATGTATTCTCTCGAATCACTCGTTTTATTTCACACCTACAAAGATCTTGTCATGCGAAAGATGCATAGCATACATTATCTACATCAAAGCGTACCAGGGTACTTTCTCGTTTTTTGTTTTTTTATCTGTCTTAAGCTTTATTCAGTATTCAACTGTCACCTGTATTTTTCCATGAAGATAGATGCAAGTTTTGCTTTGTAATTTCGCTCCGTTTTTTTTTTTCTTTAACTTACTTACTAACGAATAATTCTCCATGCCAAAAAATAAAAACAACAAAATAAAACGTAAGAAAAACAAAATTAGTAAAATCATGCAATGCGTTGATTACGATACGTTTTCCAACATACAATAAATCATTACTCAAGTTATGATCGGATAATGGCTGTGGAATAAATCTCGCGCCTGTATCCTGACCTTTGACCCCATTTCGATGATATTAAACGGAATAGGTTCAGTATACCCCTGGAACAACATACTAAAGTTTTGTGGCAATAGAAGCATTTTTAGTCAAGTTACGAGGATAATGGCTGTGGAATAAATCTCGCTCTTGTGCCTTGACCTTTGACCCCATTTTGATGATATTCAGCAGAACCGTTTCAGCATACCTCCGGAACAACAACATGATAAAGTTTTGCCGCAATTGAACCATTTTTACCTAAGTTATGACGCATAAGAGCAATGGAATGGATCCCGGTCCTATGTCCTGACCTTTGATCCCATTTCGCCCATTTTCAATAGGGTTCGTCCCCAGTACTAAAATTTCATCGAAATCGAACTTACTAAAATTTCATCGAAATAGAACCTACTAAAATTTCATCGGAATCGAACCAATTTTACACGAGTTATCGTGAGAACGAACAGACAGACGGACGGACGGACAGACAGACAGACGGACATAGCTGGAGCCAGTGGCGGCTTTTCAGGTGATGTAGGTGAAGTGCCTCTTCACCTATTTTACTCAAAATAAAGTTTTATTCAGTATGTTTTTATAATATATTCTTTTTTGCCTTTATTCAGTTCCAAAATACTCAAAATTTTGAAAAGATATTAATTCACATGGCGCGCTCAATACGGAAAACAAATCCTTATACGCAAAACAGTGCAAGTGAAGAGCCAAAATGAGAATACTTGGAAGTCTGCAGTTTCACGCCGAGTTGCCATGGTAACCGTGATGTCACCCTACCCAATCTGCTCGCTCAAGTGAAGTGTTTCAGCTTCACGCGCCTTACTTCTGCATCTTTCAGTTTTTTTAGCATAAAGTCGTGAGAGATCACGGTGGAGTGGGCGGACTACCAGGCTACTATGCAATCTTCTAGGGATTTTCCCTTGTAATGCTGTGGTACACTATTTTCCGAAAGGAATTTGTTCTTTCGTGCTTTGTGATTATTTGTTGAAAGCTTTAACTGATATTTTAGGTTTGTGTACAATTTAACTGATAGTGATAGTTTTTAGTATGCATCCTGTGGACGACATTGTTTGTAATTTATTGCAAACTCCATTTACTCTGTGGAAAGATGAAGATGAAAGAGACATTTTGCTTCAAGGACGACCAACGGATTCACTGAAAATTGTTGCCAAGAACGAAATCAAGAAGAGCGGTAAATCTAATAATATTAATTTTAAAAATTGTTAGTTTACTGAATATAAATGGATTTGCAGCACTTCTGTGTTAATTTTTTTTTGGAGGGGCCCTGCTTACTTTTTAGTAATAAACATTCGGCGTGGAATAAAGACGGAATCTCAGATTTATTAAGCGAAACACGGTCACTTCATAAACATCGTGATTCTAGCGAACTCCTGAAATGCGGATTAATGTTAAGGAATTTTGAAAAAATTCAAAACACCATTGCCGATGTCCTGAGGAAGAATGCTAGGCTTTTGAAAACGCATTTTAACGAAGACGTTTTTTTAAATAGACGTTTCCTGCAGACAGTGATTCATGCAGTATTAGTTAGTCTATACTGTATTTGAGCAAACAAGAACTAGCATTCCATAGCCATGACGAAAGCATGGGCTCGATAAATCGTGGAAATTTCATTGAATTACTTTTATTGTTGATATGAAGAAGTTCTGCAGAAATTGAAAATCAATACGAAAGGATAAAAAACCGTTCAAAATGAATTAATTGAATGTATTTCTGAACATATAAACGATCATGTCAAAAATTAAATAATTTTTTATTGTTGACTCGGAAGGTGTATTGGTTGAGGGATTTTTGGGTTTCCATGATGTGAATGAAGATAGAACGTCAGGAGCTTTACACAAAATGCTAGACAAAATTTTGGAACAGTTTGATTACCAACACAAATAAATAGGACAATGTTACGATGGGGCAAGTATAATGTCTGGGCACTTAAATGGGCTACAGAAAAAAAGTCAAGGATAAAGCTTCTCAAGCTGTTTTTGTTCAGTGCTTAGTTCATCGTTTGAATCTTGTATTACACCAGAGTTTTTCAAAAATTTCGAAGTGTCGAATACGTTTTGCAAGCCTCAGTGGAATTTCTTCGTTTGTTCACCATTCTGCAAAGCGGTCTTATACACTTATATCAACAACCGGACGATGCAGACCAACCATAAAAGAAACTCGATGGTCCTCCACTTCGAAATTAGTAAGTGTAGTTGTTGAAGATTGGGATAAATTGAAGGAAGTGTTCGGATTTCTGACGAATAGCGAATAATCAGACAAAAAATCAATTCCTCTTGCCAATGGGGTTTTTGAATGATATGAACACTTTCGAATTTACATTTTTGGCTCCACTGATCTATTATTCGAACTTTTGAAGAAAAAATAACTAAATATAACCTACTGTGTAACTCAAATTAAGAAAAAAAAACCTCGTGAAATTTTCAGCCATAAAGGAACGATGAGTTATTTAAAACACAGTTTGGAAAAGCTAGCAAAATCGCAGAAATAAGCACGGGAATATGCTGCTCTTACACAGGAAACAATTTTTCAAAATTATAAACAATTGTATTTTGAAATTTTGGACCACATTCCTATGGAAATGGATATAAGATTTCAAGACTGTAAGAAACTTCAATTTGTCTGACTTGCTAACGCAACCAAATTCGAACAATTTAATGCATGCTTTCCCACTCGCGCTCTTGAAAATCTATATTTTTACGGAAACATATTTACTAAACACCAGCGCCTTAAAAATGAACTGAGTCTTGTATATTCCGATGAAAAATTAAGGAATATATTGACTCAAGAACTCCTTCGAGTGTTTCACGGAGACAAAGACATTTTTACAGAAGATTATAAATTGGTTTTCCTCAGTTTAACAATTACATCTACAAGTGTGCCAGTGGAAAGAAGTTTTCTTAAAAGAATACAAACTGGCTCAAGAAACACTAGTTCCTAAGATAAACTTGCTTCTCTGACAGATATTTCTATTTAGGAAGACATTTTATTGATGCTCACGAAGAAACAACCATTTAACCATCTTATGACGACATAATCGACAAATTTGCAGCATTAAGAGGAAGAAAAATTGATTTAATATACAAAAAATAAGTAAGTCCTCAATAAGGGATTTTCATTGTAGACAGTATGTATCTTTTCATACTGCTCTTGTACCTCTTCACCCATTTTTCCAACCACGAGCAGCCACTGGCTAAATGATGTCTCCACATGAACTCAACTAAGTACGAATAGATATGCTGTGTGACATTTCCGCGATGACATTTGCTTCTCCATTTAGCTGACCCCCACAATCTCTATTTGTTTGAGTACGGGCTCCATTCCACTCTCCGCGTCGACAAAGTTGTACTTATGATTGACTTTGAAATGTTCAAAACCTGCCTCTTCTGGCTCCTGAGTTTTATATGCCTTTCATGAATCCGAATAGATTGTAGAATGTTTCGCAACATGGTTCTTAATTTCCTTCAATCGGGTTTTCGCACTTCTGTCTGGCACTTGACTAAAAAACAGTCATTAGTAGAACTACAAATTCCTCCGAAAATCCACTGCTCTGGAAGCACACGACCTGCATTAGACTTTCTTTTCGAAAATAACGTTTCGTCTATCTCCACAATTAATCCTTAGGCACCAATTTTTTTGTCCGACAAATTTTCGAAAACATCTGCGCATATTTCTCGCAAATAGTTATTCCAATCAACAGTTGTGTGACTTGCCATTGTTCACACCATTTAATAGAAGTTAAATTCTCACTCCAGCTATAAATAAATCAGACAGCAGTTGAAAAAGTAAGCCGACTACTCTGAAACCAATTTCCAACGCGTAAGCCTACCTTAGATCTGATCTGCATGTTCTAATGTTGCACCGCCATTGAATACTTTCACTTCCAAAGTATAGCTTCATATTATGGCCCAATTTACAAATTCTTTCAGTCGGCAGAATTCCTTTATGTGAAGAAATGACACAGCACTTCCTTCATCTCGAGGTAATATTGTTCCAAACCACAGAAACAGACAACCGAGTGACATGAGAATCACGTTGTCAATAATCCAAATAACGAGATGCTATCTGCGGTACTGATGTAGCGCCATGTACAACTTCGAATACAAATATGCTGCCTCTAGATAAAAAAAATCGCAATATTACTGCCATTTTTGCAATATATTTCCTTCATAAATTGTATTTACCAAAAATAAACTCATCACGTCATTCATTACAGCTAAATTCAAAAAAGAAATGACCATTTATGTGGCGCCATCTATCGATAATTATGACATTTGCTGATATATTTCTACTGGCGCCCGGTTGATGCATAAAAGTACGGAATTTTCTAACGTGGAGGACTTTTCCGTTAGCATTGCCTTCAAGTATTTTATTTTTGCTTGATACCATGCTCGTTGCCCACTAATTTTCTCATAATGTGAAAAAAAAGATGATTTTCTAAAGCTGAAGCAATAGAAAAAGCACGTTTGTAATTGAAATACATTCCAATTTTACGACAATTAATTTATACGCAACGTACTGATAAATTTAGAGAAATTCCATTTTCAGCGCCCTTAGCGTTAAATTTGCCAAATAAGTTGCAAATTAAAAGGTGCTAAAGTAATCAGTTTTTTTATTTTCAAAATATAGTAATCAGTTTTGCCTAACTTATCAAATTCAGATAGAACTTGTGCTGTAACTGAAATGGTCACTTCGTAGCGTAAAGCAAAAATTTATTAAATTTGTACTTTGAGAACTCCTGGCAGAATTTAAAATGGGTAAAATTTAATAAATACTAATGTCCTACCATTCGAAAAAATAATGTTTCAAAAATCTGTGAAAACCAAATTGTTTGGACTTGCGGCTCTAGCAGGAAATTAACGAACTAACTGAAAAATTTAAATATTTGAGAAGGAACAGTTAAGCCTAATCAAGAGGCACAGAAATAATCTTTTCCTCTAAGTCGAATAGTTTCTTCACAATAAAAGTTGTGAAGCTCCTTAGCGGTAAATAAATGAAGTATTTATTATATATGGGATATTTAAAGTGCCAAACTTAAATGTACTTTGATTTCCTATTAGCCGCAAAAATAATTTTTGAAATATCTCTAAAACCAAGAAGTTCGATGTGCAAGGACAAAGTGATTACACTAACACTGTTTCGAACAAAACGTTCTAGTAATAGGAAGATAGAATGACATTTTAAAAAGCGTAAAAATATTTTTCTAAGCTTTACTTTTTTTTTTTATTAATCTGACGGATGGAAATTTCTGAGGCGATAAGAGGGGGGGGGCGCTGAATCTTTTAGCGCCTACGGCCCCGAAAAGATCTAAAGTTGCCTTTGCAACTGACACTAACTGCAGCCCTATAAGTGTAAGCTACGCAAGGCAAAAGCAATGACAGTCAAATTATAGGATTTACTTTCTTTGCAAAGCGCAGCTCTCAAGCGTAAGATACCCAACGCAAAATAGTGTTAGTCAAGTCTCATCTAAGATTTTACTTGCTTTAGCTTTGGCACGCACTCAGCCAACAATAATACTTAATGCACTCGTTTTGAAAATTCAACAATAATTATCTTTAAACAGACGTAAAATTTCTTTGTTAAGGAATTTCTTTCTTTTTGTTCAATTCTTTATTTTTAAATAACAGACGTAAAATTTCTTTGCTAAGGAAAAATACATCGCTCTGGAGAAAAACAGAACTGGCCCGTATGGAGATCGAACCCACGACTTTCGCGTTATTAGCACGACGCTCTAACCGACTGAGCTAACAGGCCACGGGGAGCGCAGCTTTATTAATATTTAAACATAAAATACCGATGCTGACAAATTACAATCTTTCCAACACATTGTAAGTAAAATTAATTCAGTTAAAAACACTCCTCACAATGATCACGCAAATTAATTATTTAAAACACCAAAATAAAAACATACAAAAAGTAATTTAAATTAGAGTGTGAAACAGCGTTTCCATTACTTAGCATTTAGCCAATGGCAGTGCGTACACTCTACCTCTAGTTTTTCATCACTTTTACTTTAAAACTTTCCTTTGAGTGAAATAGCAATCGAAGACTGCTTTTAAAATTACTAAAGCTTCGTTTCAAAGTTTCCGAGTTCCAGCGTGGATTGGTTATAGGATGTCTTTGAGTAACGTTTCCATATGGAGCATTGAAGCTAAACTAAACATACCAAAATCCACTATAAGTGGTGTTATGAAGAGATGGAAATAGGACGGTGAAACTACAGAATATATAAATATATATATATATATGCTTAGGTCTCTTCTTAATAGAATATATATATCATCATCATCATCATCATTGTCAACCATTATCAATCCACTGCTGGACGAAGGTCTCCCCAAGTTTCCTCCACAACGGTCTGTCTTGTGCCAGTCTCCTCCATGTCACTCCCGCATATTTACGAATTTCATCCACCCATCTCCCATGTGGTCTTTTTCTGGGTCTTTTCCTGTCCCTTGGAATCCAATCTAAAATTTCGGCTGTCCATCTATGGTCTGTCCTTCTGGCAGTATGTCCAGCCCATTGCCATTTCAGGGATTTAACTCTGATCATGATGTCTTCCACTCTCGTCATTTTTCGGATCCACGAGTTCCTCTTCTTATCTCTCCTGGTTACACCAAGCATGACCTCTCCATGCTTCTTTGAGTTGCCTGCAGTCTTTGTATGCCTCTTTTAGTTAAGGTCCACGTCTCTGCACCATATGTAAGCACTGGAAGGATGCATTGATCAAACACTTTTCTTTTAAGACATAATGGCATATTGCTCTTGAAAATTATGCTGTTTCTTCCAAAAGCTCTCCATGCAAGTTTTGTAAGCCGATTAATTTCTTCATCAATGTGACCCTCACTTGATATCTGCTGTCCAAGATAAACGTACGTGTCTGTTATCTCCAGTTTTTCTCCATCAATCGATAAATCTTCATTTCTTGTAAAAGCATTGAACATCACTTTTGTCTTCTGAAAGTTCATTTTTAGTCCCACTTCTTTACTCTTGTCAGCAAGTTCCTGGATCATACTCTGCAGCTCTGATGGGGTAGTTGCAAAAATGACTACGTCATCAGCAAAACGAAGGTGGGTTAGATAATCTCCATTAATCTTTATCCCTTTGTTTTCCCAGTTCAGTGATTGAAAGACATTTTCCAATGTGGCATTAAAGAGCTTCGGAGATATGGTGTCACCTTGTCTCACTCCCTTTCCAATTTTTATGTGTGTTGTATTTTCAAACAGCCGAATCTTTGCACTTGCATTTTCATAGATATTATTAATAATATTAATGTATGCATCTTCAATACCGCAGGATTTCAAAGCCGTGGTAACTGCTGATGGTTTCACCGAATCAAAGGCTTTTTCATAATCGATAAAAGCCATGCACAATGGAAGTTCATATTCCCTCGCTCTTTCAATTAGTTCTCTCAGTAGGTGGATATGATCTATTGTGCTGTAGCCACTCCTGAATCCAGCTTGTTCTCTCGGTTGAGCCATGTCCAGTGTTACCTTCAAGCGGTGTGAAAGAACTTTAGTGAAGATTTTATAAACCACTGATAGGAGGCTGATAGGTCTGTAGTTCCTGAGATCCTCAATGTCACCTTTTTTATGTAGCAGGATCATTGTAGCATTGTTCCAATCCTCAGGAATCTTCCCTTCATTAAGGCATCGAGTGAAAATTTGGGCGAGTACTGTTTCAATTTCTCCACTTGCTTCTTGTATGATGTCTATAGTAATTCCATCTTCTCCTGGAGCTTTCCCCCGCTTCATGTTCTTGATTGCATGAGCAACTTCTGCTGGGAGGACTGGAAGAACTCTGGTACCTTTCATGATGTCTGGAGTACATGTATCATCCCTTTCATATAATTTGGAGTAGAAATCTTTCACTCTTGTCAAAATTTCGCCTCTATTTCTTGGTATAGAACCATCTTCTTTTCTCAGAGCCATAATCTGTTTTCTTCCCTTACTGAGATGTCCCTTTGCTATCTTAAGGCTTTGGTTGTTTTCAATTGCTTTCCTCACTAGCTCACAGTTGAATTTCCTTACGTCTTCAGTGATACTTTTTCGTGTTGTCTTGCATAGCTCTATATATTCCACTTTGGAAGTCACATCTTCTTTAGTTGTCCTCATCTCTCTTCTTTTTTGCATCAACATTTTGGTTTTTCCTGATAATTTGTTCACATGCAACTTGTTCTTAGACCCAGCTAATTTTGTTGCTGTTTCCATTAGAGCTTTGGTTACTTTTCTGTTAACTTCCGAAATATCCACTTCTTCCGATGTTAGGCCTTCTAAAGCAGAGAATCTGTTCTTCAGTTCCAACTTGAAAGTATTAAGGTGTTTTTTAAGGTTGGTTATGTCAATACATTTTGTTTGTCTTATGAGCTTGCCACGTTCAAGTTTAGTGTTGAGGTGCATCTTACATCTCACCAATCTATGGTCACTACCTGTGTTGAACTTGTTCAGCACACTGCAGTCTTCGATGACGAATTTTTTGTTACACATAATAAAATCAATATCACTTGTCGTCCCAATCGGATGTCTCCATGTCCATTTCCTGTGTGGCTTTTTCTTGAAAAAGGAGTTCAAGATGAAAAATCCTTCTGCCTCTGCAAACTCAACGAGAGTATTTCCACGCTGGTTTCTGTTGCCGTGACCGAATTTACCTACTGAAGTTTCATTCTGTTGCCGTTGCCCTATTTTTGCATTGAAATCTCCCATAATTATCTTCAAGTGCTGCTTACCTTTATTATTTAGATGACGAATTTCCTCATAAAATTCTTCAATTTCTTCTTCAGGATGACTTGTGGTGGGTGCATAAGTTTGAATAATCTGAGCCTGGTATCTTCTCGATAGTTGGATAACGAGTCGTGCAGCTCTGTCAGAGGAACTTTCAACTTCTACCACTTTATCCTTCAGTTTCTTGTTTATTATAAATCCAACACCACTAGTTCTGCCAGTATCTGTCCCACGATAATAGAAGAGATGTCCACTTTTCAGTTCAATGAGATCTTCTCCTTTTCTCCTTACCTCACTTAGCCCGACGATGTCCCACTTGATCCTTTGTAGTTCCTCTTCCAATTCAAGAAGCCTTGAATCAGAAGATAGGGAGCGTCCGTTATAGGTAGCCAAGGTCAGCATCAAATGGCAGCCTAGTCCGGTCCTCCGGGGATTCTTAGCACCCTCTGCCTTCATGTCGCACTGGCCGCTGCCTTGGCCAGGTACATTCCAGCTGCCGGAGACTGAGGGCCAAGATTTAAGTTGTAGAGTCATTTTGGAGGTGTTTGGCCATAACTCACCACGCTGGCCAAGCGGGTTGGTGAGTGTGGGATAGCATTTCCTCTGATCCCGATGGTATAGTTATACCGCTATTGGCGGTCGTCAGAGCCCCTTTAGTGGGAACAGGATGCACCACGAGAAGGCGGGGTTGACATTTGTCAAGGAGAGGCTGTGATGTTACGCATCACCTGACCTTACATCCCATATATATATATATATATATATATATATATATATACAGTCGAGTCACATTATTGTGACCACGTCCTACTTTTGACGCCAACAGCGCGTAGCCATTGAAGGAAGGCACGTGTCGTGAGCTGGCTTTACGGGTATATAAGGTGTGCTGTAGGCAATCTAGGCAATCTTTGATCTGAAAACATATCGGGCCGCGGGTGGCCTAGTGGTCAACGTTCGTGACTGCCACAGAGAAGACCTCAGGTTTGATCCCAGCAGGTACGAACGCTCGAACCATTAAATATCCGCTGTGTGTCAGATGGGCACGTTAAGCCGTCAAACCCCGGGTACACCCCCTCCCCCGGTAATAAATAAGGGCGTCTTCCTCCCCCTTTCTACCTCGCTCCCGTGTCACTTTCCTATCGGACACTCTAGCCCAAATATCCTAGCTTCCTATTTCTAAGGGTTGTTTAAGACCTGGGTTCAGACACTCCCTTCCTAAAATCCTCTACATATGATCTGATCTGATCTGAAAACATATCACTCGAATTGCTGTCATGGATAAAAGGAGCGATTTATCAGATTTGCAAAAAGGGATGATTATTGACTTTCGGGCCAAGGGTGGCAGTATTTCTGAAACAGCGCAGTTCGTGAACTGTTCGCGTGCTGCTGTTGTTAAAGTGTATCGTGATTGGAGAAATGGCACCATTGCAAATAAGCGATGTGGAAACTGCATAGCACCACGTGCCATTGATGCGAGAGGTGAAATTCGGTTTTGAAGGTGCGTGAGGACCGACCGACCCGGTACACTGAAGCAAATCACTGGCCGAATGAACCAGGGGGCTACCGGAAGCGTGTCTAAAACGATCTCTGCAGCGTATGGGGCTCCGATGCAGACTGATGGTCATTGTATACCTATGCTAACGAAGGCGCATCGGCAGAAAAGGCTTACATTTACACGACAATATCGGAATTAGACCTCCGCTGATTGGCAAAGGATTGCCTTCTCCGATGAGTCACGTTTTCTGCTTCATCGAATAGATGGACGTTGGCGTAAAAGGCGAGAAACATCGTAAAACAAACGCTCTTCAACCATTGCTGGAAGAACATAAGTTGGTGGGGGCAGCGTTATGGTCTGAGGAATGTTTTCGTGGCGTTCTGTGGGTCCACTCATACCTGTGGAAAGCACTATGGACCGAATTCATTATGAATCCATCCTTGCAGACCACATGCACCCATACATGCTGATTGTCTTCCCTGGGGCAGATGTGATCTTCCAGCACGACAATGCAAGGCGTCACACAGCTAGAAATGTCTGAGAGTGGTTGGAAGAGCACAATAAAGACTTCAAAGTATTTCCCTGGCCTCCTAATTCTTCAGACTTAAATCCAATTGAGCATCTGTGGGACCACCTGGATCGTGTTGTTCGTTCTATGGAGCGTCCACCAAGCACCCTCCAGGAGCTGTCAGATGCACTGGCTCCACATACCTGTGAACACCTGCCAGCACCTTACTGAGTTACTCCCAGCCCATCTAGCTGCTGTGCGCCCTGCACACAGAGGTAACTCTGGTTATTAGCTGGTGGTCACAAGAATAACCTTCAGGAAGGCCATACAAACTGACGGAATGTGACAGAGGATCCATGGTAAGAGATGTTAAGAAATCCTGTTCTTCCTGTGCCGTTTAAATCGCTGCTGAAGTAGGGAATACTTGTAATGGATCGGTTAGTGCAATAACTGTCAGCAGAGAGTTGCACAGTGTGAGTTATTATGGCATAGCAGCGGCACACAGGCCAAACATTCCTACCGTATATGGAAAGCGCCGTTTGGAGTGGTGTTTCTCCCGTCGTTACTGAGCTGTGGGTGACTGGTCAACTGTTCTTTGAAGTGATGAGTCACGCTTTTTACTCTTCAAATCTGATGGGTGTGTTTGGATTTGGCGACAGCCCGGCGAACGATTTTTGTCGGACTGTGTTTTTATTCGGCGGAGGCTCCACCATTGTGGAATTGATTTTCGTGGATGGGACTCGGATCGTTGGTTATAATACCACAAACCATGAAGTCTGAAGTGTGTCGTGACGTTCTAGATTAATCTGCCCTACCAACAATGTGGTAGTATTATGGTAATGACCGTTTTCCTTTCCAGAACGATCGAGCTCCCTGCCCATAGTGCATGACGTGTGCAGAACTGGATTCTTGAAAATGAGATGGAATTATTAGACTGGCTTGCTCAGGGGGCGATGCCTTAACCCCATAGAACACCTCTGGGATGAACTGACGTAACGGATACGAAATCGACTACAATGACCGTCTTCGCTCTCCACTCTGGCTTCAGCTTTGCAGGACGAATGGGAGTCATTTTTGACGAGACCCATGCCGGAAATTGGTCAATGATAGTATGCCTCGATGTGTTACCGTGGTTATACAGGCAAAAAGTGGACCGATTAACTACTAATTGCGATAATAAAGCCATTTGTCCCAAAACATTTTGGTGTCCGAATACTTTTGATAATATAGTGTATATATCGGACTGTAGCTCGGTAAGGTCGTGAATGTGGCGAATCAATGCGTGTTGTACGTAAAGAAATGTATTCTCTCGAATCACTCGTTTTATTTCACACCCACAAAGATCTTGTCATGCGAAAGATGCATAGCATACATTATCTACATCAAAGCGTACCAGGGTACTTTCTCGTTTTTTTTTTTGTTCTTTTTTTCTATCTTAAGCTTTATTCAGTATTCAACTGTCACCTGTATTTTCCCATGAAGATAGAGTCAAGTTTTGCTTTGTATTTTCGCTCCGGTTTTTTTTCTTTAACTTACTTACTAACGAATAATTCTCCATGCCAAAAAATAAAAACAACAAAATAAAACGTAAGAAAAACAAAATTAGTAAAATCATGCAATGCGTTGATTACGATACGTTTACCAACATACAATAAATCATTACTCAAGTTATGATCGGATAATGGCTGTGGAATAAACCTCGCGCCTGAGTCCTGAATTTTTTTTTTTTTTTTTTTTTTTTTTGTTTGGAGGTGTAACGACCACCGTGAGCAACTCAATGGGCTATAAGCAGTCTCCCGTCCCTAATTTAGGGTCACTGGCTCCAGGGAAGGGAGAGAGCCAGTGCCGTAAGACAAACACAACATCCATGCCTGACCGGGATTTGAACCCGGACCCCTTACGGACGAATGATTTGAAGCCAGCACCTTAGACCACTGCGCCACCGGGGCGGCGTCCTGACCTTTGACCCCATTTCGATGATATTAAACAGAATTGGTTCAGCATACCTCCGGAACAACAACATGATAAAGTTTTGTCGCAATCGAACCATTTTTATCTAAGTTATTACGCATAAGAGCAATGGAATGGATCCCGCTCCTGTGTCCTGACCTTTGATCCCATTTCGCCCATTTTCAATAGGGTTCGTCCCCAGATACTAAAATTTCATCGAAATCGAACCTACTAAAATATCATCGGAATCGAACCAATTTTACACGAGTTATCGTGAGGACGAACAGACAGACGGACGGACGGACAGACAGACAGACGGACATAGCTGGAGCCAGTGGCGGCTTTTCAGGTGATGTAGGTGAAGTGCCTCTTCACCTATTTTACTCAAAATAAAGTTTTATTCAGTATGTTTTTATAATATATTATTTTTTGCCTTTATTCAGTTCCAAAATACTCAAAATTTTGAATAGATATTAATTCACATGGCGCGCTCAATACGGAAAACAAATCCTTATACGCAAAACAGTGCAAGTGAAGTGCCAAAATGAGAATGCTTGGAAGTCTGCAGTTTCACGCCGAGTTGCCATGGTAACCGTGACGTCACCCTCCCCAATCTGCTCGCTCAAGTGAAGTGTTTCAGCTTCACGCGCCTTACTTACTTCTGCATCTTTCAGTTTTTTTAGCATAAAGTCGTGAGAGATCACGGTGGAGTGGGCGGACTACCAGGCTACTATGCAATCTTCTAGGGATTTTTCCTTGTAATGCTGTGGTACACTATTTTCCGAAAGGAATTTGTTCTTTCATGCTTTGTGATTATTTGTTGAAAGCTTTAACTGATATTTTAGGTTTGTGTACAATTTAACTGATAGTGATAGTTTTTGGTATGTATCCTGTGGACGACATTGTTGGTAATTTATTGCAAACTCCATTTATTCTGTGGAAAGATGAAGATGAAAGAGACATTTTGCTTCAAGGACGACCAACGGATTCACTGACAATTGTTGCCAAGAACGAAATCAAGAAGAGCGGTAAATCTAACAATATTAATTTTAAAAATTGTTAGTTTACTGAATATAAATGGATTTGCAGCACTTCTGTGTTAATTTTTTTTTTGGGGGGGGCCCTGCTTACTTTTTAGTAATAAACATTCGGCGTGAAATAAAGACGGAATCTCAGATTTATTAAGCGAAACACGGTCACTTCATAAACATCGTGATTCTAGCGAACTCCTGAAATGCGGATTAATGTTAAGGAATTTTGAAAAAATTCAAAACACCATTGACGATGCCCTGAGGAAGAATGCTAGGCTTTTGAAAACGCATTTTAACGAAAACGGTCCTTTAAATAGACTTTTCCTGCAGACAGTGATTCATGCAGTATTAGTTAGTCTATACTGTATTTGAGCAAACAAGAACTAGCATTCCATGGCCATGACGAAAGCATGGGCTCGATAAATCGTGGAAATTTCATTGAATTACTTTCATTATTGATATGAAGAAGTTCTGTAGAAATTGAAAATCAATACGAAAGGATAAAAAACTATTCAAAATGAATTAATTGAATGTATTTCTGAATATATAAACGATCATGTCAAAAATTAAATAATTTTTGATTGTTGATTCGGAAGGTGTATTGGTTGAGGGATTTTTGGGTTTCCATGATGTGAATGAAGATAGAACGTCAGGAGCTTTATACAAAATGCTAGACAAAATTTTCGAACAGTTTGATTACCAACACAAATAAATAGGACAATGTTACGATGGGGCAAGTATAATGTCTGGGCACTTAAATGGGCTACAGAAAAAAAAGTCAAGGTTAAAGCTTCTCAAGCTGTTTTTGTTCAGTACTTAGTTCATCGTTTGAATTTTGTATTACACTAGAGTTTTTCTAAAATTTCTAAGTGTCGGATAAAACCGTGTTTCGCCCGAACGGAACATGTAAGTCATAAAAGCTGTCTACGTACGATTAAAAAAATTATCCCTGCTGATACTATAGACTAGTTTAAAAAACTTTATTCACAAGTAAAAGCAAGTTAAAAGCGAGAACTTTCGGGATCCCTAGATCCCATCTTCAGGCTTTAGGCCATAAAGAACAACAAGTGGTCCACTTATATACGATCAGGTTTGACCCATGATGCAACGCAGTGGGCGTTGACATCGGTCAACATAGCAAATCAAAAACAATAAAAAGTTCGAAGATATGAAAGGTTATACAATATTGTCCGTAGTGGTGCCGGGCATATCGATGGGGATTAGTTTTTTCCATATGTGAGGAATGAATGACGGAAGTTCTGAGTTACAGCATAAAGGCCCATATGAATGGATATATAGGCTCTCGGAGAGGAAAACATTTCCCCTTGTTACTTTAGAGTTCAAAACCACGGCGTTCTTCCAGTCAGGTATTTTCCCCTCTTGGTCCACAGTTTCAGTTAGTGCTGTGTTGGTGGAGCCTGACCTCAAGTAATATTGGTGTTCCGATAATCGTACTTTTAAGGTCCTGAGTGTCGAACCTATATAATATTTCACATCCACTGGATTATTAGGGTTGACTAAAGGTATACGGTATACACCGGGTCTAGATAGATCGGGAATCACGTCACGATCAGTTCTGATAATAGAAAAGATGTTACGAGTCGAGACTCCAAAACCAAGTCCATATTTCTTGCATGTTTTTCTAAGGATTGTCACAAGTGGTTGAGAAAACTCAGTCTTGCCTATATACCGTAAAGTTGTTTTTGGAGTAGTTAGGGTAGTGGATCGAGTTCGTTGAACTATATTCATGAAGCGTCCGAAGTACGAATCCGGGTTCCCAAAGGATCGGGCCATAGTCCGAATATACTTAAGTTCATTGTCCAGGGTGCCGGGTGACGACGAATGAGAATAAGCTCGTTTAATATGGAAGTAGAAGGAGGTAGATTTATGACAAATAGGGTTAAAGGACGAAAACGAAACACTTACTAGTAACTCTCCTTTTTCTATTAAAAGCTCTACCCAAGCCATTTCACGTATAACTGCGGTTAACACTACGGGAACGAACTTCATCATGGCTTCATTAGACGTGGTCTCTCTGTTCCCGAGTGTTCCCCTTGATATTGTTCATTCCATCATTACCACCAAATTACAGGCCAACTTAACTATATCCCCCCACGAGATTGAAGCCATTAAATATGCCCTCCAGTTGGTAGCCAAGAGATCTTATTTCAAATTTGGTGACAAAATTTATCTTCAAAAGGAGGGTGCACCTATGGGCTCCCCCTTTCCCCGGTTTTGGCGGAAATTTTCCTCCAGTCTCTTGAGGAATTAGTTATGTCAATTTTTCCTGCTCAACCTATTTTATTGATCAGGTATGTAGACGACATGTTAGTCTTTTGGCCACATTCAATGTCTCTACTAGAGGAATTTACCGAATGCTTCTCCTCACAGTTCCCCACGATTAAGTTTACTTTGGAACTGGAAACTGAGGGCAAGCTCCCCTTTTTAGACATACTACTCACTCGAGACTTAAATACCAATTTTATCAGTTTTTCTGTGTATCGTAAACCAACAGCTGTGCCCTGTATGATTCCGTTTTCGTCCTTTAACCCTATTTGTCATAAATCTACCTCCTTCTACTTCCATATTAAACGAGCTTATTCTCATTCGTCGTCACCCGGGACCCTGGACAATGAACTTAAGTATATTAGGACTATGGCCCGATCCATTGGGTACCTGGATTCGTACTTCGGACGCTTCATGAGTATAGTTCAACGAACTCGATCCACTACCCTAACTACTCCAAAAACAACTTTACGGTATATAGGCAAGACTGAGTTTTCCCAACCACTTGTGACAATCCTTAGAAAAACATGCAAGAAATATGGACTTGGTTTTGGAGTCTCGACTCGTAACATCTTTTCTATTATCAGAACTGATCGTGACGTGATTCCCGATCTATCTAGACCCGGTGTATACCGCATACCTTTAGTCAACCCTAATAATCCAGAGGATGTGAAATATTATATAGGTTCGACACTCAAGACTTTAAAAGTACGATTATCGGAACACCAATATTACTTGAGGTCAGACTCCACCAACACAGCACTAACTGAAACTGTGGACCAAGAGGGAAAATACCTGACTGGAAGAACGCCGTGGTTTTGAACTCTAAAGTAACAAGGGGAAATGCTTTCCTCTCCGAGAGCCTATATATCCATTCATATGGGCCTTTATGCTGTAACTCAGAACTTCCGTCATTCATTCCTCACATATGGAAAAAACTAATCCCCATCGATATGCCCGGCACCACTACGGACAATATTGTATAACCTTTCATATCTTCGAACTTTTTATTGTTTTTGATTTGCTATGTTGACCGATGTCAACGCCCACTGCGTTGCATCATGGGTCAAACCTGATCGTATATAAGTGGACCACTTGTTGTTCTTTATGGCCTAAAGCCTGAAGATGGGATCTAGGGATCCCGAAAGTTCTCGCTTTTAACTTGCTTTTACTTGTGAATAAAGTTTTTAAACTAGTCTATAGTATCAGCAGGGATAATTTTTTTAATCGTACGTAGACAGCTTTTATGACTTACATGTTCTAAGTGTCGAATACTTTTTGCAAGCCTCAGTGGAATTGCTTCGTTTGTTCACCATTCTGCGAAGCGGTCTTATACACTTATATGAACAACCGGACGATGCAGACCAACCATAACAGAAGCTCAATGGTCCTCCACTTCGAAATTAGTAAGTGTAGTTGTTGAAGATTGTGATAAATTAAAGGAAGTGTTCGGATTTCTGACGAATAGCGAATAATCAGACAAAAAATCAATTCATCTTGCCAATGGGGTTTTTGAATGATATGAACACTTTCGAATTTACATTTTTGGCTCCACCGATCTATTATTCGAACTTTTTGAAGAAAAAATAACTAAACATAAACTACTGTGTAACTCAAATTAAAAAAAAACCTCGTGAAATTTTGAGCCATAAAAGGAACGATGAGTTATTTGAAACAGTTTGGAAAAGCTAGCAAAATCACAGAAATAAGCACGGGAATATGCTGCTCTTACACAGGAAACAATTTTTCAAAATTATAAACAATTGTATTTTGAAATTTTGGACCACATTCTTATGGAAATGGATATAAGATTTCAAGACTGTAAGAAACTTCAATTTGTCTGACTTGCTGACACAACCAAATTCGAACAATTTAATGCATGCTTTCCCACTCGCGCTCTTGAAAATCTATATTTTTACGGAAACATATTTACTAAACACCAGCGCCTTAAAAATGAACTGAGTCTTGTATATTCCGATGAAAAATTAAGGAATATATTGACTCAAGAACTCCTTCGAGTGTTTCACGGAGACAAAGACATTTTTACAGAAGATTATAAATTGGTTTTCCTCAGTTTAACAATTACATCTACAAGTGTGCCAGTGGAAAGAAGTTTTCTTAAAAGAATACAAACTGGCTCAAGAAACACTAGTTCCCAAGATAAACTTGCTTCTCTGACAGATATTTCTATTTAGGAAGACATTTTATTGATGCTCACGAAGAAACAACCATTTAACCATCTTATGACGACATAATCGACAAATTTGCAGCATTAAGAGGAAGAAAAATTGATTTAATATACAAAAAATAAGTAAGTCCTCAATAAGGGATTTTCATTGTAGACAGTATATATCTTTTCATACTGCTCTTGTACCTCTTCACCTATTTTTCCAACCACGAGCCGCCACTGGCTAAACGATGTTTCCACATGAACTCAACTAAGTACGAATAGATATGCTGTGTGACATTTCCGCGATGACATTTGCTTCTCCATTTAGCTGACCCCCACAATCTCTATTTGTTTGAGTATGGGCTCCATTCCACTCTCCGGGTCGACAAAGTTGTACTTATGATTGACTTTGAAATGTTCAAAACCTGCCTCTTCTGGCTCCTGAGTTTTATATGCCTTTCATGAATCCGAATAGATTGTAGAATGTTTCGCAACATGGTTCTTAATTTCCTTCAATATGGTTTTCGCACTTCTGTCTGGCACTTTGACTAAAAAACAGTCATTAATAGAACGACAAATTCCTCCGAAAATCCACTGCTCTGGAAGCACACGACCTGCATTAGACTTTCTTTTCGAAAATAACGTTTCGTCTATCTCCACAATTAATCCTTAGGCACCAATTTTTTTGTCCGACAAATTTTCGAAAACATCTGCGCATATTTCTCGCAAATAGTTATTCCAATCAACAGTTGTGTGACTTGCCATTGTTCACACCATTTAATAGAAGTTAAATTCTCACTCCAGCTATAAATAAATCGGACAGCAGTTAAAAAGTAAGCCGACTACTCTGAAACCAATTTCCAACGCGTAAGCCTACCTTAGATCTGATCTGCATGTTCTAATGTTGCACCGCCATTGAATACTTTCACTTCCAAAGTATAGCTTCATAATATGGCCCAATTTACAAATTCTTTCAGTCGGCAGAATTCCTTTACTTTGAAGAAATGACACAGCACTTCCTTCATCTCGAGGTAATATTGTTCCACACCACAGAAACAGACAACCGAGTGACATGAGAATCACGTTGTCAATAATCCAAATAACGAGATGCTATCTGCGGTACTGATGTAGTGCCATGTACAACTTTGAATACAAATATGTTGCCTCTTGATAAAAAAAAATCGCAATATTACTGCCATTTTTGCAATATATTTCCTTCATAAATTGTATTTACCAAAAATAAACTCATCACGTCGTTCATTACAGCTAAATTCTAAAAAGAAATGACCATTTATGTGGCGCCATCTATCGATAATTATGACATTTGCTGATATATTTCTACTGGCGCCCGGTTGATGCATAAAAGTACGGAATTTTCTAACGTGGAGGACTTTTCCGGTAGCATTGCCTTCAAGTATTTTATTTTTGCTTGATACCATGCTCGTTGCCCACTAATTTTCTCATAATGTGAAAAAAGATGATTTTCTAAAGCTGAAGCAATAGAAAAAGCACGTTTGTAATTGAAATACATTCCAATTTTACGACAATTAATTTATACGCAACGTACTGATAAATTTAGAGAAATTCCATTTTCAGCGCCATTAGCGTTAAATTTGCCAAATAAGTTGCAAATTAAAAGGTGCCAAAGTAATCAGTTTTGCCTAACGTATCAAATTCAGATAGAACTTGTGCTGTAACTGAAATGGTCACTTCGTAGCGTAAAGCAAAAATTTGCTAAATTTGTACTTTGAGAACTCCTGGCAGAATTTAAAATGGGCAAAATTTAATAAATACTAATGTCCTACCATTCGAAAAAATAATGTTTCAAAAATCTGTGAAAACCAAATTGTTTGGACTTGCGCCTCTAGCAGGAAATTAACGAACTAACTGAAAAATTTAAATATTTGAGAAGGAACAGTTAAGCCTAATCGAGAGGCACAGAAATAATCTTTTCCTCTAAGTCGAATAGTTTCTTCACAATAAAAGTTGTGAAGCCCTTAGCGGTAAATAAATGAAGTATTTATTATATATGGGATATTTAAAGTGCCAAACTTAAATGTACTTTGATTTCCTATTAGCCGCAAAAATAGTTTTTGAAATATCTCTAAAACCAAGAAGTTCGATGTGCAAGGACAAAGTGATTACACTAACACTGTTTCGTACAAAACGTTCTAGTAATAGGAAGATAGAATGACATTTTAAAAAGCGTAAAAATATTTTTCTAAGCTTTACTTTTCTTTTTATTAATCTGACGGATGGAAATTTCTGAGGCGATAAGAGGGGGGGGCGCTGAATCTTTTAGCGCCTACGGCCCCGAAAGATCTAAAGTTGCCTTTGCAACTGACACTAACTGCAGCCCTATAAGTGTAAGCTACGCAAGGCAAAAGCAATGACATTCAAATTATAGGATTTACTTTCTTTGCAAAGCGCAGCTCTCAAGCGTAAGATACCCAACGCAAAATAGTGTTAGTCAAGTCTCATCTAAGATTTTACTTGCTTTAGCTTTGGCACGCACTCAGCCAACAATAATACTTAATGCACTCGTTTTGAAAATTCAACAATAATTATCTTTAAACAGACGTAAAATTTCTTTGTTAAGGAATTTTTTTTTTCAACAATTCTTTATTTTTAAACAACAGACGTAAAATTTCTTTGTTAAGGCAAAATACATCGTTCTGAAGAAAAATCGAAATTTGCCCGTATGGGGATCGAACCCCGCGTTATTAGCACGACGCTCTAACCGTCTTAGCTAACAGGCCACAAAGAAAGTGGCTTTATTAATATTTAAACACAAGATACCCAATGCTGACAAATTGCAATTTTTTCAACACATTGTAAGTAAAATTAATTCAGTTAAAAACACTCCTCAATGATCACGCAAATTAATTATTTAAAACACCAAATTAAAAACATACAAAAAGTAATTTAAATTAGAGTGTGAAACAGCGTTTCCATTACTTAGCATTTAGCCAATGGCAGTGCGTACACTCTACCTCTAGTTTTTCATCACTTTTACTTTAAAGCTTTCCTAACTGAGCATCTGTTCATTTTTATTTTCGAGACGGTGGGACCTACCACGTCACGTCTTCCCCGTCTGTTAGGATTCGTAAGAATTGCATGCGGGCGGCTGAATCTTTTGAGTGAAATAGCAATCGAAGACTGCTTTTAAAATTACTGAAGCTTCGCTTCAAAGTTTTGAATCTTTGATTCTTGAGATATTCTATTCGTGCCATCAACAACTTTGAAGCGGATATGCCACGTGGGTGAACTTTCCGAGTTCAAGCGTGGATTGGTTATAAGATGTCTTTTGAGTAACGTTTCCATATGGAGCATTGAAGCTAAACTAAACATACCAAAATGCACTACAAGTGGTGTTATGAAGAGATAGAAATAGGACGGTGAAACTACAGAATATATAAATATATATATATACAGTCGAGTCACATTATTGTGACCACGTCCTACTTTTGACGCCAACAGCGCGTAGCCATTGAAAGAAGGCACGTGTCGGTAGCTGGCTTGAAGGGTATATAAGGTGTGCTGTAGGTAATCTAGGCAATCTTTGATCTTTTGATCTGAAAACATATCGGGCCGCGGGTGGCCTAGTGGTCAACGTTCGTGACTGTCACGGAGAAGACCTCAGGTTCGATCCCAGCAGGTACGAACGCTCGAACCACTAAATATCCACCGTGCGTCGATGGGCACGTTAAGCCGTCGAACCCCGGGTACTGCCCCCCCACGCGGTAATAAATAAGGGTGTCTTCCTCCCCCTTTCTACCTCGCTTCCGTGTCACTTTCCTATCGGACACTCTAGCCCAAATATTCTAGCTTCCTATTTCTAAGGGTTGTTTAAGACCTGTGGTCAGACACTCCTTCCTAAAATCCTCTAAAAATGATCTGATCTGATCTGAAAACATATCACTCGTTGCTGTCATGGATAAAAGGAGCGATTTATCAGATTTGCAAAAAGGGATGATTATTGGCAGTATTTCAGAAACAGCGCAGTTCGTGAACTGTTCGCGTGCTGCTGTTGTTAAAGTGTATCGTGATTGGAGAAATGGCACCATTGGAAATAAGCTATGTGAAAACTGCAAAGCACCACGTGCCAGTGATGCGAAAGGTGAAATTCGGTTTCGAAGGTGCGTGAGGACCGATCGACACGGTACACTGAAGCAACTCACTGGCCGAATGAACCAGGAGGCTACCGGAAGCGTGTCTAAAACGATCTCTGCAGCGTATGGGGCTCCGATGCGGACCGATGGTCATTGTATACCTATGCTAACGAAGGCGCATCGGCAGAAAAGGCTTACATTTACACGACAATATCGGAATTAGACCTCCGCTGATTGGCAAAGGATTGCCTTCTCCGATGAGTCACGTTTTCTGCTTCATCGAATAGATGGACGTTGGCGTAAAAGGCGAGAAACATCGTAAAACAAACGCTCTTCAACCATTGCTGGAAGAACATAAGTTGGTGGGGGCAGCGTTATGGTCTGAGGAATGTTTTCGTGGCGTTCTGTGGGTCCACTCATACCTGTGGAAAGCACTATGGACCGAATTCATTATGAATCCATCCTTGCAGACCACATGCACCCATACATGCTGATTGTCTTCCCTGGGGCAGATGTGATCTTCCAGCACGACAATGCAAGGCGTCACACAGCTAGAAATGTCTGAGAGTGGTTGGAAGAACACAATAAAGACTTCAAAGTATTTCCCTGGCCTCCTAATTCTTCAGACTTAAATCCAATTGAGCATCTGCGGGACCACCTGGATCGTGTTCTTCGCTCTATGGAGCGTCCACCACGCACCCTCCAGGAGCTGTCAGATGCACTGCAGTCACCATGGCTCCACATACCTGTGAACACCTGCCAGCACCTTACTGAGTCACACCCAGCTCATCTAGCTGCTGTGCGCGCTGCACACAGAGGTAACTCTGGATATTAGCTGGTGGTCACAATAATAACCTTCAGGAAGGCCATACAAACTGACGGAATGTGACAGAGTATCCATGGTAAGAGATGTTAAGAAATCCTGTTCTTCCTGTGCCGTTTTTCTATCGCTGCCGAAGTAGGGAATACTTGTAATGGATCGGTTAGTGCAATAACCGTCCGCAGAGAGTTGCACAGTGTGAGTTATTATGTCATAGCAGCGGCACACAGGCCAGACATTTCTACCGTGTATGGAAAGCGCCGTTTGGAGTGGTGTTTCTCCCGTCGTTACTGAACTGTGGGTGAGTGGTAAACTGTTCTTTGGAGTGATGAATCACGCTTTTTACTCTTCAAATGTGATGCGTGTATTTGGATTTGGCGACAGCCCGGCGAACGATTTTCGTCGGACTGTGTTTTTATTCGGCGGAGGCTCCACCATTGTGGAATTGATTTTCGTGGATGGGACTCGGATCGTTGGTTATAATACCACAAACCATGAAGTCTGAAGTGTGTCGTGACATTCTAGATTATTCTGCCCTACCAACAATGTGGTAGTATTATGGTAATGACCGTTTTCCTTTCCAGAACGATCGAGCTCCCTGCCCATAGTGCATGACGTGTGCAGAACTGGATTCTTGAAAATGAGATGGAATTATTAGACTGGCTTACTTAGGGGGCGATGCCTTAACCCCATAGAACACCTCTGGGATGAATTGACGCAGCGGATACCAAATCGACTACAATGACCGTCTTCGCTCTCCACTCTGGCTGCAGCTTTGCAGGACGAATGGGGAGCCATTTTTGACGAGACCCATACCGGAAATTGGTCAATGATAGTATGCCTCGATGTGTTACCGTGGTTATACAGGCAAAAGGTGGACCGATTAACTACTAATTGCGATAATAAAGCCATTTGTCCCAAAACATTGTGGTGTCCGAATACTTTTGATAATATAGTGTATACACCGGACTGTGGCTCAGCAAGATCGTGAATGTGGCGAATCAATGCGTGCTGTACGTAAAGAAATGTATTCTCTCGAATCACTCGTTTTATTTCACACCTACAAAGATCTTGTCATGTGAAAGATGCATAGCATACATTATCTACAAAGTGCACTAGGGTACTCTGCCGTTTTTTTCTGTTTTTTTTTCTGTCTTAAGCTTTATTCAGTATTCAACTGTCACCTGTATTTTTCCATGAAGATAGATGCAAGTTTTGCTTTGTATTTTCGCTCCGTTTTTTTCTTTAACGTACTTCACTAACGAATAATTCTCCATGCTAAAAAATAAAAACAACACGATAAAACGTAAGAAAAACAAAATTAGTAAAATCATGCAATGCGTTGATTACGATACGTTTTCCAACATACAAGAAATCATTACTCAAATCATGATCGGATATTGGTTGTGGAATAAATCTCGCGCCTGCGTGATGACCTTTGACCCCATTTCGATGATATTAAACAGAATTGGTTCAGTATACCCCTGGAACAACATACTAAAGTTTTGTCGCAATAGAAGCATTTTTAGTCAAGTTATGAGGATAATGGCTGTGGAATAAATCTCGCTCCTGTGCCCTGACCTTTGACCCCATTTTGATGATATTCAGCAGAACCGTTTCAGTATACCTTCGGAAGAACAACATGATAAAGTTTCGTCGCAATGGAAGCATTTTTACGTAAGTTATGACGCATAAGGGCAGTGGAATGGATCCCGGTCCTATGTCCTGACCTTTGACCCCCATTTCGCCCATTTTCAATAGGATTCGTCCTCAGGTGGTACCCTACCACATACTAAAATTTCATCGAAATCGAACTATTTTTACTTAAGTTATGACGCAAAAGAGCAATGGAATGGATTCCGATCCTATGTCCTGACCTTTGACCCCATTTCGTTCATTTTCAATAGGGTTCGTCCCCAGTACTAAAATTTCATCGAAATCGAACCTACTAAAATTTACTGAAATTTCATCGGAATCGAACCAATTTTACGCAAGTTATCGTGAGGATGGACAGACGGACATAGCTGGAGCATATACGCTTCTTCAGCCAACGGTTGGAAAGCGTAAAAAAAAAAAAGGAGCAGAAAGAATATTGAACCCTCCTGAAATATAAGATAAATCACATTCTCTGGATTATCGTGAAAATGGTTGAGCTGATGGTTCCTTATTGATGGAGGCAAAATAACTCCCAATCAGCACGGAAAACTTTTTTTTTCGTTCATTCTTTCGGTTCCGTTCCGTGGATTCACGAAACAGTATCGAGCAGCTGTTGTCACTAACACTAACTTCCACTCTTTCTACTCCTTTTCTTCAGTTTCCCATTTTTCTGCACCTTCAACTGTGCGTTCTCCTTGGCTGATGCTCGGAGTTAGCATCTTCTTACCCTGCTCAACAACCAAACCGTTTCGGCCCCATTCGAAAACCAGGGGTCCTCAGATTCCCGCCAACAAACCCCTTTTCTTCTGCAAGTATCGCAAAACCGCTCCTACTGCGTGCAAAACAATTAACACGAAAAATTAATAACAAGGAACTGTACACCAAATATGCATAAAATAGCAATACTATGCTAGTTATCTGATTTATTGGGGTAAAAATATAAGTCAACGATTCCAAGCTTTTGCACATTAACCTTCCTTGCTTGAATTGTAAGAACTGTTTTTGGGTGTTAGTTGTATGTGTACATACATAACTGTACAACCTTTGAGATAGTGGGCTTTAGGGATCAGCACACACCAAATACACTCATCACAGAAAGTTAGGGATATTGCGGCTTCGAAGGGAAACCGTGGGGATATGCAATTTACCGACTAATGAAGATCGGTGTTCAGCGTGGGTAGTTACGCCATATGTAAATTAGCATTATGATAACAAAGCACGTGGCGTGACAGCTCTGATAAAAGTAGAGAAGTGGGTAACGGTCGTTGCACCTTTTGGTCTAGAAATATGCTGAATGGTTTGCTTTTAGTGTGGGATTAACCAGAAATGATACCCAGACGACATCGATGTGGCCGCTGCACGTGTCCCACAGATCGATGTGGCCGCTGCTTTAGGAGTAGAAAGTCGGCTACACACAAGATTTCTGCGCATGGAAATGTTGCAGGTCGACCCAAGAGTGGTCGCCCGAGGATAACCACCAGGGGGCAAGATACGGACCCAGCAGTGGTTGCCCGAGGATAACCACCAAGAGGCAAGATACCGACCCAGGAGTGGTCGCCCGAGGATAACCACCAAGAGGCAAGATACCGACCCGGGAGTGGTTGCCCAAGGGTAACTACCAGGAGGCAAGATCGTTACCTCATAATAAATGCTCGGAGGAGGCATAGTATCACGAACAGCCAACTCGGAAATCACTTCGAGCTGCTTCTGGTGTCTCAGTATGTACTTAAACGGTTCGAAACCGTTTTCACGAGTGCGGACTCAGAGCAGGGATGTAGAAGAGCCTTAGCGTGGCTTAGCGGCGCTAAGGTACTTTTCGTAGTTGGGTGGTTGCAGAAGATGGATAAAGAAACTTTTTAGATGATCATATATTCGAAAATAGCGAATACTGTGTTTTATATGATCATAACTGAAATTATTGCAAGGATGAAATTATACCGTCGGATCACACAATAGGACATCTCACGGATCATAAGGGTAAAGACAATGCTGTTTGTGTCTGGATGTAACTTTCACCGTGAGCTACTGCCAGGATTATGTGCCGCTGGCAATCCCTGATTTCGGGCGGAGGAAAGCATACTACCCAAGCTTCATACGGCGCTTAGACCACTAAACCAGAAACCTATGCTTCTCACTACTCGGGCACCAGGACGGCGTAAAGCGAATATAAAATCCTAGACGGTAGTCCTCAAATTTATTTCATTACTCGGAGAAAAAACTGTAGAGAGAAATTATGTAGCCATTAATTAAGTAATAAGAGTTTTATGTGTGGGAAATATATTTTTACTGAACTACCCCTTCTCTGATTCCTTAAGGATAACGTAACCCACATCTCCTTCATTTACCTCAGAATCTTAGGAAAAAGGCGTATTAGTCATACTGAATATGTGTGTTAATTACATTTATTCAGTGTGACTGTATTACATGGTTACATCTATTCAGTGTGATTCAAATAATAACCACACTGAACATTTGAAATCGTTTCAACTGACAGCGTTAATTAAAAACTCTTGCATATCTTAAGGAAGTGACTAACAAACACAATTGCTTTTCCTTATTAAAACCTGCTCAAATTAAGCAAGTTAAATAAAAGCATAATTTATCAAACTATACTGTACAAGAAAAATAGCAAATCAAAATTCATTATGTTTTTAAAACCTTTGAGTCTCTTTCCAAATCTTTTTTACGTGATCAGTTTACCGCAAAGACACTTTTTTAATTAAACCTACATCACTGACTCAGAGAAAGGAGGTCGCTGAGATGTGTACCATTGACATAAGCTCATCATCGTTAACGATGTACCTGGATCCGACAGTACATGTCACGGAATACAGAGTGGCATCATGTACTTTTCACAGACGAATCTCGTTTCACTCTTTATCCTGATAATCGACGAGGACACGTGTGGAGGAGATCCGGCACACGAATGCCACCACACTATTACCACTCTTACCAGCGGTGGTCAGTTCTGGTCTCGGAAGGAGTGTGTTTTTAAGACTGTACTTCTTTGTATGTCTCAGTCTACCGAAAGAAGATCACTCTGCCCGTTGTGACTCTGTTTCATGCTGCTATTGATATTTATTCCGTTTTCTCGATGACAATGCAACCAGTCACTGTGCCGCAGCTTACTTCAGGAAGCTATTGATATTTATTCCGTTTTCTCGATGACAATGCAACCAGTCACTGTGCCGCAGCTTACTTCAAGAAGCTATTGATATTCATTCCGTTGTCTTGATGACAATGCAACCAGTCACTGTGCCGCAGCTTACTTCAGGAAGCTATTGATATTTATTCCGTTTTCTCGATGACAATGCAACCAGTCACTGTGCCGCAGCTTACTTCAAGAAGCTATTGATATTTATTCCTTTTTCTGGATGACAATGCAACCAGTCACTGTGCCGCAGCTTACTTCAGGAAGCTATTGATATTTATTCCGTTTTCTCGATGACAATGCAACCAGTCATTGTGCCGCAGCGTACTTCAGGAAGCTGGAAAATCATGGGATTGAATTGGCTGAGTCGTTACAGCTGTCCCGAGGTCTTCTGACCTTAATCCTATTGATAATATTTGGGACGCACAGTGACGTATGGATAAGACGTCACTGTGATTCCCAAAATTTAAGTACAAGATTAGAATGCAAGTAGCCAACGACTTTACAGAGAAAACCCATTAGAAATAGTTTTGTGGGTTCCATGGACTGTGTTCCCGATGTTATTATTAACGTCATAAAGAACCACTGCCGACACAACAACGTATCCTTTGGAATTAGGACGAGGAATACCCTATCCATGGTCAGAAATGAAAAAGATCCTACGAATAACGACCATAAATTTGGGGTATACCGTATACCGCTAAGGGCTACAGATTCGTCCCTAGAAGACAAAGTCTACATAGGATCGACATTACGCACATTGCGAACCAGGATTAGGGAACACAGATACAATGTCAAAATGGGTGCACAAACAACGGCACTATCCAGACTGACTTCAAAAGGAACTCATGTACCAATTTGGGAGGATTTCTGTGTCCTCACCACTGCAAATACGAGATTCATCACACTCATTGCGGAAAGTTTATTTATCCGTGGATATGGCCTGTCCTGTTGTAATGAAGAAACACCTTGCTATATTTCAGACTCGTGGATACCAGCTGTCTGGAGTGGCCATTCGAACTCAAGTGACAACTCGCACTAGAACATTTTTTGCAGTTTTCATTGATTGTTTACACGCATATTTGTCGCGCATCCTTCAATCATGCATGTGACGGAGAATTTGATGTTTAAACACCAGTTCCATTAGTTTATAGTTCCCCATCTGAGGATGAGCTCGTAGCGAGCTTGAAAGGTCTTATGGTTTTAAACCACGATAGTATTATGTCTTTTAATTGTAAATTAAAGATTTCAGTAAGTCAGTGGCTTTAAATAATGTCTTATTGAATATCGTGCAAAAACGGAAGTTGTTTTGTTCAGATTGTACGTCTGGATAACCACGTTCCACAACTACACTGGTATAACTCCTTAACGTGTTGCCTGTAAAACGGGACGAGCTGCCCCAGACACTCGTCCATAATATCATTGCAAGCAGGCCTCGCAGGTGTCAAGACGTTCTTCGACGCAGAGGTGGTGTTACCGTGTACTGAAATCCAGAAGCACGGACATTCTGCGAATGCACTACTTTGTCTACATTGCAGTGCTACTTTGTTGCGTGCAGAAATTTCACAACAAATTATTTTTGTAAACGCACCCTTTACCGTTTGTGTTACGTAGCCTCACTGATATTATTTCAATGCGTGTTACTTCAGTCAGATACATACAGTGGTGGCAAACATTGTGGACACTTTTTTTAAATTTTAATGTTTTACAACTTTGCAGGCTTACAGGAAATGTTATTTTGCACCAAATGCAAATGCTTATATGTCAATTTAAAGAAAGTTTAATGCTGAATTCAATACAAAAAAAAAAAAAAAATTGCAAATATATGCAGTACAAAATAAGTTATGCTTACTTTAGTCTAAAAAAGAAACACAAGTGTGATTCATTTAAGAAGCAGTTTGTAAGTGCAAACCCTACTGGCCAATCACAGTTCTTGTTCTGAGGACCAATCAAATCGCAGTAGCTGCAATACATCTTGTGAGAAGTTGAGGAAAGTCAGTTTTGCTGTTTGTTCTGTAGAAGAGACTGTTAGGGATGTGAGTGAAGCGTAATTGTAGATTGTGTGAATGTTTTTAGTATTTCTTTAAATTTAACGTGTAGATAATAAGTACAGCAATGACACCAAAGAAAAGGGTTGAGTGGTCACCCACGAAAAAGACCGGATTGTTTTATTACATGAATCGTGTCTTTCTTATGCTGAAAATGCAAGGCAAGTTGGTGGATCAGTGAGAACATCTGGTGTACGAAAGTGCTGTTTACGTTATTAGGAAACGAGATCACTGAAAAACAAACCAGGATATAAGGCCGAAAAAAGTACACAAAAGCTGTTGATGACAGAAGAATAAAAAGACTGTGTCTGAAAGACAGAAAAATTTCATCTGAGGCTATCAGAGCTGAACTGTCTGCAACTGGTGTTTCTGTCATTTCAAGAACAATACGGAGCAGACTATCAGATATGAGACTAAGACCTAGGATTCCAGGAAACAAGTTAGTAAAATCATGCAATGCATTGATTATAATACGCTTTCCAACATACCAGAAATCATTACTCAAGTTATGAGGATAATGGCTGTGGAATAAATCTCGGTCCTGTGCTCTGACCTTTGATCCCATTTCGATGACATTCAACAGAACCGGTTCAGTGTACTTCCGAAATAACATGATAAAGTTTTGTCGCAATGGAAGCATTTTTACGTAAGTTATGCTGCATAAGGGCTATGGAATAGATCCCGCTCCCGTGTCCTAACCTTTGACCTCATTTCGCCCATTTTCAGTAGGATTCGCCCCCAGGCAGGCCCCTACAACATACTAACATTTCATCCAAAATCGAAGAATTTTTACGCAAGTTATGACGCATAATGGCAATGGAAGTGATTCCGCTCCTACGTCCTGATCTTTGACCCCATTTCGCCCATTTTCAATAGGGTTTGTTCCCAAGTGGTCCCCTACCACATACTAAAATTTAATCGAAATCGAACTTTTTTTTACGTTAGTTATGACGCATAAGAGCAGTGGAATGGGTCCCGCTCCTATGTCTTGACCTTTGACCCCATTTCGTTCACTTTAAATAGGGTTCCTTCCCAGGTGTTTCCCTTCCACATGCTAAAAGTTCATCGAAATCGAACCATTTTTACGCGAGTTATCGTGCGGACGGACATACTCACACAACGCGTGACTTAATGAGGCAGATAGGAATCGCGACCATCTGCTCGAAAGAGTGTGACGTCATAAAACTTTAATAGGATCCACACACAACGCGTGACGCAATGACACAGATGGCGTGACCGCGTGCCAACATCTCAATCGCAAGAGTGTGACGTCATAAAACTTTAATAGGATCCACACACAACGCGTGACGTAATGAGACAGATGGCGTGACCGCGCGCCAACATCTCAATCGCAAGAGTGTGACGTCATAAGATTTATAAGCACGGGCAACATTAATGGGATGACGCATGCCACTATAAAAACGTGGTAATTCGGAGTGGTTATTTAACGCACTAAATGAATTTTCCTGAAGTCGAGATCAAGCTAACTCGATTTCTAGTACCAGAAAACAGTAGGTTAACGACTTTCATCAAAATCCTTAGAGCCGTTTTAAAATAAAATTTACATACATACAAGAATTGCTCCTTTAATACAGTAGCATGGGATAAGGGCGATGGAATGGATCCCGATCCTATGTCCTGACCTTTGACCCCATTTCGTCCACTTTCAATAGGGTGCGTCCCCAGTGGTCTCCTACCACATACTAAAATTTCATCGAAATCGAACAATTTTTACGCACGTTATGACGCATAAGGGCAATGGAATGCCTCCCGCTCCTATGTCCTGACCTTTGACCGCACTTCCCATATCTTCAATAGGGTTCATTCCCAGGTGGTCCCCTGCAATATACTAAAATTTCATTGAAATCGAACCACATTTACACAAGTTATGACGCATAAGAGCAATGGAATGGATCCTGCTCCTATGCCGTGATCTTTGACCCCATTTCGTCCATTTTCAATAGGGTTCGTCCCCAGGTGGTCCCCTACCACATACTAAAATTTCATCGAAATCGAACCATTTTTACGCGAGTTATCGTGCCGACAGACGGACGGACAAAGCTGGAGCATATACGCTTCTTCAACCTACGGTTGGAAAACGTAAAAAACCCGTATCTGAATCTGCAGCAGTACGAGAAACGACTTTAGTGGGCAAAAGAACACGTTTGATGGACAGACGATCAGTGGAAGCAAGTTATTTGGAGTGACGAAAGTAAGATATGCTTATTTTGTAGTGATGGCCGAAAATACGTGAGACGTAGAGTAGGAGAAGAACTACGGCCTGACTGCATGAAGGCCAATGTAAAACACCCAACAAGCGTTACAATTTGGGCATGTATGGCAGCAAATGGTGTTGGCCGCCTTTATGTAATCGAAGGCACGATGAAGTCAAGAAAATACATTGTCACCATCCTGGAACCAAAACTGCTACCTTCCATCAGGGATCTCTTTTCCAACAATGCACCCTTTCTTTTTCAGCAGGATTCAGCTCCCTGCCACACAGCAAAAATATGCAATCAGTGGTTCACAACAAAGTCCATTCCATTGTTGACGTGGCCAAGAAACAGTCCTGATCTGAACCCTATAGGAAATTTGTGACACAGTTTGAAAAGCCTTGTACGAATGAGGCATCCGTCAAATAAAAGGCAATTAATTGAGGCTATAACTGCTCTCTGGCACCACGTAATAACGAAGGCAGAGCTTCAAACACTTGTTGGCTCAATGTGACGTCGCTGTGATGTGGTTTTAAAGAATAAAGGCTGCCCTACTAAACACTGATAGTACATTGAAATCCTAAGTGCATTACAGTTTATTAAGCATGATTGCAGTATTCTCTGCATAACTTCTTTTGTAATGCATATATTTGCATTCTGTTTTTGCATTGAATTCAGCATTAAAATTTCTTTAAATCGACACGTAAACATTTGCATTTGGTGCAAAATATCATTTCCTATAATCCTGCAAATTTGCAAAACATGAAAATTTCAAAAAGTGCCCACAATTTTTGTCACCATTGTATATCCTTCGTTTCGTACTATATCCCTAACATTTTGGAAGCAGTGATTTTGTAACTGAATAAATATTACATACTCTCTATGTCAGAAAAACATTCAATGTTATTATTATTTTTTCAATTTACGTGTTGTAAAGAAAAAAAAAAGGTGGGGGGGGGGGGGGCTCTGTATCTGCACCTGTTGCGAAATTTGTGTTGTTTGCTTACGTCCCCATAAACAGGGGCGTCGGGTCTTTTTTTTTTTTTCACAACATAAGAAAAAAAAGGAGAAAATATCAGGATATACATTTTTTGGTTAGATCATAAAACTTATTGCGACTTTGTAAAACAGCACATAATGACGTCATTTGAACAGGCTACAGGTAAAATAATTATATCGATAAATCTAAATTAATATATAAACCTGGAATTTTTATATCTGTATTATATGATGTTTCGATATAAAGCGTTTTTCTGATATTATAAACGACGTTAAACTGCATTGATTTGAATACCACAAGAACTGTTGTCCTTATACATGATACATAAAACAACATAATAATAAAAATATATCTCATTCCTTTCTCTCTCCTCCATTTCCTTTCTTAAAGGAAGACTGGTTTTATTATAATGAAATGAAATAGAAATGTTCTTTTAATAAAAACACAATAATTTTCAGGGAAACTGTTTTTAAATAAGGCTAGTATCTCGTGAAAGTTCTTTGTTCGACAAGCCAGGTAAGTTTAGCCAAGGCTATCTAGAAAATGCAAGGCCATGACGTTAGAGAGATGAGTTCCCTCCGTTTGTGACGTCACTCTCATGTTACACTATCTGTTCGGCAGTGACGTGTTTGACGTCATACACGGCAGCATTAGAAACCAGTCGGAAGACTTTGTTTCCGCGTACGTCAGTGTCAAGTCCAGACAAATTTATACATTTTGTAAATAATTTGTCTTTTAGTTGTTGGCAACACTTCTATTGCTCTCTACTACTTTTCACGATGTAAATAAAAAGTTTAGTTCGTTTTTGATTTTGGAATCTGTGTTTTGTGGTGAGTGTGTGCGTTTGCTGCGCTGTGTGTTACAAATATTGTAGCTTCGAAATGCCTTAGAGTGTTCATCAACCGAAAAAGAATAAAAATAAAGAGTTGCTGGAACTGGATAACAAAATACTGTTATTAAAATTAGAAGTTGGTGAAGGTGATTTCGATGAGGAATGTAAATTAGCAGAAGAATACCAGAGGAAATTTTTAGCAGTAGAATATCGTGCAAATGACATAGCAAAGCCAAATGTTGATACTATTTCAAATGATACCACAAGTGGTAATAATAAACTGAGCAGTAAAAGAAAATTTAGATTGCCAAAGTTAGAGCTTAGAGCTTTTAATGGTAATGTTAAAGAATGGCTAAAGTTCTGGTGTCATTTCGAAAAGATACATAATGACTCAAACATAGTTCTTGAGGATAAATTCCAGTATCTGATACAGGCTACTGAAAAGGGTTCTAGAGCAAGGGAAGTTGTTGACAGTTTTCTCCCTACAGCTGATAATTATGAGAAAGCAGTTGAATGCTTAAAATCTAGGTTTGGCCGTGAAGATGTTTTAGTAGAAGTATACATTAGGAAACTGTTACAGTTAGTTTTAAAAAATACATTATCACATACAGATTCACGTTCCATGTGCACACTATATGACAAGCTGGAAACACCCATTCGGGCACTTGTGACACTGGGTGTTACAACTGACAAGTGTGCTGGCTGCGACGCTGTTTCCATTAGTAGAATCCTGTATGCCAGAAGACCTACTGAGGGCATGGCAGAGATGTGCTACTTTTTGCACATGCAGGTGAACCAAAAGCTAGACTGGATAACCTAATGTCATTTTTAAAGTCAGAAGTTGTGTCTGAAGAATAAGTTTAGCCGTAGCTGGTTTTGGTATAAAAGGTGAATCTAAAACAAAAAAGAAAATCAGTAATGTCATAGAACACAAAGTACCAACTGCTGCTGATTTACTGAACACAAATTCTGTAGATAACAGGAACTGTATATTTTGTGATGTTACACATGACAGTGTAAACTGATTAAATACCCAGAAGATTAACCTGAAACAAAAACACAAAATTCTGAAGGAAAAGGGTGGTGGTTTCAAATGTTTTAAAAGGGGACATTCCATTGCCAAGTGCAAGACACGTGTAAAATGTGTTATTTGTTCCGAAGGACATGCAATGGTCATGTGTCCTGAGCTTCCAATAAATAAAGACACTTAACCAAAAATGGTTCTGTTAGTCAGAATAAGGATGAAGATATAGGTCAGAAGCCAATATCATATCACGAAGCCTATAACCACGAGCGGCGGCTCTCAAAGTGTGGGAATTGCAGCCCCGGTAGGGCGCAGTGGTCTAAGCGCTGGATTATGACCATTCTCCCGAGAAGGGTCCGGGTTCGAATCCTGGTGAGGCAAGGATGATGTGTATGTCTTACGTCACTGGCTCTCTCCCTTCCCTGGAACCAGTGGCCCTAAATTACGGACGGGCGAATGCTTATAGCCTATTGAGTTGCTCACGGTGGCTGTTAAACCTTCAATAACAATAAAAAAACGACAACAAAAAAACAAAGTGTGGGAAAGCTGACGTTTTTTTTAATTAGAGGTTTAACGACCACCGTGTGCAACTCAGTGGGCTGTGAGCAGTCGCCCGTCCCTAATTTAGGGCCGCTGGTTCCAGGGAAAGG
Source organism: Macrothele yani (assembly GCA_039090855.1). Taxonomy (NCBI): domain Eukaryota; kingdom Metazoa; phylum Arthropoda; class Arachnida; order Araneae; family Macrothelidae; genus Macrothele; species Macrothele yani. The sequence goes on from CM077007.1 coordinate 111,224,854, forward strand.
AAAGAGCCAGCGCCGTAAGACAAACACAACATCCATGCCTCACCGGGATTTGAACCCGGACTCATCTCGGACGAATGATCAGAAGCCATCGCTTAGACCACTGCGCCACCGGGACCGCCTGATGGTTTTCAAGGCTGCTGCAATGCATTTTGTATTGGCAGAATCGCCTTCTTTCCTCGTAAAAGTTTCTAATTTTGAATCGTAACTTACAGCCGATGTATGAGATAATGCTGAATTTATTAATTTATTAATTATTTTGAGGCTGTTTCCCATTTTTATTTCAAATTTGGATACACGAACGTCAGTGAGTATTCTAAACAAAGCAAAACGTTAAAATTGAAACTTCACTTGTGTAAGAAGTATAATTCATTCCGGTTTGATGTTAACACGCTTACTGCTGCCCCAAACCACGCAATTCCAAAATACGCATAGTTGAAATTACATTATCATGTAAACAACACGAAATTCCCACACTTCGCGGCTTCACGGTTAAGTAACTTAGGGCAGGTAACTCCAGAAGTATTATCCTAACCTCCTTGGGCCTGATACGTCAGTGTCATGTGTGACGTCACACACGACAGCGTTGGAAACCAATCGGAAGCTTTGGTTTCAGCGTGACGTCACTAAAAGAGGGAACTCATTTCTCTAATGTCATGGCTTTGTGTTTTCTAGACTTCCTTGGCTTAACCCGGGTCTCAGGAATTCAGAATTCTAGGTGCTAAGGTGCTAAGTAATTAAAGTAAGAAACAATCTCTTGTTTTACCAAAAGTTCAGTGGTACATCTGTTGGCAGAAATAACTCTGAATTCTCTTTTTGCTTTGCTTTAAGATCCCCCCCCCCTTTTTTTTTTCTGCGGTGAGAAGCGGAGCGAAGCACATGGAATGGATTATCTTGAGAATGTCCCTGAATTGCTCGAACACAACAGGTTGCTTCCGGAAAAAGGTTAACTTTAACCTTTCAGAATTGTTGCCTTTTTGGATTATCCCCTGCTGCGGAAAGGCTTGAAATCATAAAATCAGAATAAAATTAAAATGAGCATTTTTTTTACACTTTTTCATTTTTCCCCCTGCTGGATTTCTGGGAAGATTTCCGTCCTTAGTAGGAACATCTGGCAGTAAACATGGGAGGGATCACCAGTAAAATCAGGAGCCTGTTCTGCGAGAAGTGTGCGTGTGTGCTCAGTGCAAATAAACCTCCTACTAATAAGTTTCACAGAGCGATGCACGCGATGACTTGACTGGATCTGTGCCTGCGAAAAGAGATACGTTAACACTAAAGTAAATCTGTTAGTATTCAGCAGGTATTAAAAAAATACAAGGGGGAAGGAGGGGGTGTTCTGGGGTATGAGTTTCCCTACCAAGAAAGGGGTTGGATTGGGGCGAAAGCAAACTCCGCTTTTAGCTGACAGTCGGCGCTTTAGTCGATCCGAAGCGGATTTAAAGGATTCTCTACGCAGGTGGAATGTCCTTGAGCATGACAGGTACTTTCTCAATTCATATGCCTCTTCTGTTCACATCCTTTTAAGGAAAAGCATCCAAGACCTCCAGAGAACCTCTTCCCCACCGTTCCCCCCCCCATCACCTATCCTGTTCTTTGGCTGGCAAACCAGCTCCTCTAGCCTCCCTACAACTAACCGGCGGGCCGCCAACTAGCCTATGTTCTTGGCCGTAGCTATTAGCACGTGACACTGACGCCCTTGGCCACTTGACGAATCCCCGCAGGCTGCGTTCGAAGCCTGTGCAGTTAACGTTACCACAACCCTCCCCCTCCTCCCCTCCTTCGTCGCTCTTGCTGATTTTGCTCTCAATGGCGGAATGAGAGGTTTCTTTGAACGAAATTGATTGGTGGGGATTTGCGGGCCTAGGAATTACAGAAGGATGCTCTGGCTATGTCATTATCTTGCCTTCCCTCTGAACATTCGCGAAGCCATCAGGTTTTAAGCAACTGCAGATTACACTGCAGGGATCAGTGCCTTGCCTAACAAAAAAATGTGTTTGTTCTAATTATGGCGCAAACTATCCATGACGCTGATATAACTTCCCGATATGAAAATATTATTCCCTTAGTATTTACGCATAAATGTGTCGACATTCGCTTTTCCTCGAAAAGGAAATTTCAGAGAGTGTCCAACTTCTTCGAGAGTTAAAACAATAAAAGAAGAAAAAGAAGATGACCGAGAGTGAGAAAAAACCCTGTAGGATATACATGTATATAATCGTATCATTATCAATCCACTACTGGTTGGTCTCCTCAAGTGCCTTCCAGAACTTTCTGGAGCGTGTCACTGCAACAGTCTTTCGAATTTCATCCATCCATCTCCCACGTGGTCTTCTTCTGGATCTTTTCCTGCCCCTTGGTAATCTAATCTAAAATTAAGTTGTTCAACAATGGTCAGTTCTTCTAGCAATATGTCCAGCGCATTTTCATTTCAGCGATTTTACTTTGATCATGACGTCATCAAATCTTGTCATTTTTCTGATCCATGAGTTCCTCTTCCTTATTTCGACAATAGTTGTTCTCGCAGCAAAAACACACACAAATTCGTCCAGGCTAGTTCATCTTCTACGCAACAAAACTCCAAGGAAGTCATGTGTACTACAAGCAGTAATATACTTATCGGTGAATTTGAGTTCGAGTTATTTCTTGTTCAAATATTTATTTGGCAGATGCATTGGGTTTTCCGATCTCGAGTAGGACACTTTCGGAGGACTTGGAAAAGAAAACACCAACAGGGAAAAAGAACCTCCTGGTTAGTGCTTTTAAATCATTTAAAGAATTATTTAATGGTCTTTTTTAAAGAGAAAAACGCAACACTAAGTTAACTGTTCAGCTTATGTGCAAATCAATGTTTTTAATTATGTTTGAAGCGTTTTCCAGAGAACTGTTAAGCGTGGTGGCGATTTCCTGAAAATCTTTTTTAAAAAAGACAATAAATCATATGTGAGCCAGAAATCTAAGACCCCAGTGAGGGCGACCATGAAATTCCAAGAGGGGGACGGTTGCACCGCCCTTGTTCAGGGACCACGTGAAATAGGGAGGGGTAACATATTTCAGTGAGAGAAAGAGAGTTCTGTAGATATTGGTTTTAAAGTTATTGTGTGTCTGCTAGTATATTGCTGTAGATTTATCCCAAATGTTGGGAGGGGGGGGGGACGGAGACAGTTATGATAAAAGAAAATATTTCAAGGGATCTGTACATATATAAAATTAGTTTTCATTAAGAATTTTATTTTTATAGTATGTATATCAATTATAACTTTTCGGCCTGCAGTCTTTCTTCCTGTGGTCAACGGTGAGAAGATCATCGAACGGAAGAGCTAATTGAATGACATACCATAAAATAGGAAGGCAACTCTGCATCTGCAGATTGCATAAGACATCCGGACACAAGCAAATGGAATTAGGGAGGGTACGATGACGGAAACTCAGCTCGGATTATGTCTTGCTCATCCACAAATCCCATTCACATGAGATAACATTACATACAGTCATGTGAAGACAAAAATTACCTCACAACAACGCCTTTGGCCTTAGAAAAATGCATTACTCAATCATTTTGAATTTTAACTTACATTCTAAAAATAATGAGTGTAAGATTCTCTTACCCCGGCTCAGAAATGATCCTTGTAAATATGGATCATTATATATACTCGTTCCCACGTAGAATTCCTTTGTTCGCGCCATTTTGGGCAAAGCTGTCGAAATAAGCTTGTTTTAAGCCTGCTGGCGTTCAACAAAAAGAGATTAGCTACATTAGATTTGCCATAAGAGTATAAAATGTTGTTGGCAAGAGATTATCACTTTAGAGTGTGTGAATGGGGGATGCGCGCCTGAGGGCAATTTACAACGTAATCAGGCAGGTAAGGATCAACTACTTTAAAATCTATCAAAATTGACTTTAGAGCTCAATTTTGATAGATTTTGAAATATATCTCTGGCCGAGAGACCATGAAACTTGACTAACAGCTTCTTCTATATACACATACATCTTTCTTCGACATTTTTTATTTCAAGATGAGCCTCAGTACTGTTGTTCTTCTGTAGGAACATACTACATCTTGTCAAAAATTTGATACCAAAATCAACTTGATGAATATTTTTTCTGCCCATTGACATCATACAGTTTACTCTGAAGACTTTTCTGGTGTAAGAATTATTCTTGTTATAATTCATGAGGATCAGCTTTGGTTTGCTGAAAAAAGGTGTTCAGCCTTAAAAATTCTTGTGCAACAGGTGTCACAAACACAAAGATCAAGTAATTTTTTAGCCTAACATAATTTCCTAGCGAAAACAAGTGTTGGAAAACTGCTGGCCACCAGCTGGCAGTGATGGGTCGCTGCTGGCAGAAATATGCCGCTCACGGTACAGTAGCGGTCCGTTGATGGCCCTACAGCATTTTTGTGAATTACGGGCCTCCAAGCCCTACAGCAAGCAAGCGCCACTAGTGGCAACCGAAGCAACCCCAACACGAGGTGGAAGCAGCAGAACTGCGCGTGCGCAGAAGCAACACGTGCGCAGTCTCTCGTGGTATCAGTTAGTTGAAGATGACGCCATCGCCATCGTGTTGTTTTAGTGGATGTTAAGAAAAAAAAAGCCATATGGAGAGATACGAATTAATTTCCTAATGAAATGCCACGTTGACGAAGATTACTATCGGAGGAAAATTATATAAATAATTAATGAACTGTAAGAAATAATCAATTACTCTCATGTATTTATAGAAACTCATTTCGTAGCAAAATTCCTGAATTAACACACAAAGAATCGAGAATACAGACAGCCATGAAACACATCCACTCCACTCCCATAAAAAAACAAAAAAAAAACTTCTGTATAATCTTTCGTTAACATACACTAAATCGCTTCAAACAAAAGTTCCGGAAAAACATTAAAAAATCGTTATGTTGAAAAAAAAAAAATTATACGCGAACAAAATTTATCAACTATTAGAAAAAAAAAAAAAAAAAAAGCTATGTGGATATAATGTACTCATTCATGGGTTTAATGTACAAGATTGGACTCAGCAAAAAACACAAGCGTTGGGTGGCCAGCAGTGATCACTGCTGGCCGAAATCTGCCGCTCACGGCACGGTAGCGGTCCGTTGGCTGCAGCGCCATCAGTTGGCAGCCATTGATGGTCCTGCAGAGTCGCCTTGAATTGCGGGCCTCCAGGCAATTGCCACTAGTGGCTCTCAGCTGGTAACCCCACCACGAGGTGGGAGCAACAAAAATAAAATCTTTCCTCTTTAGAACAAATATAGTTTCGGACCGTGGAAAGATAAGACACAAAGTTAAAAATGTAACAGAATGTGACATGAACGGGTAGTTGCTTCGACTAGCGAATGCTGTGATGGTTAAATTCAAATTGATCAGAAACTTGAAACTTGGTCGTTCTGGGTGGTGTAGTGGGTAGCATACCCGGGCGTTTTCTGGGAGACGCGGGTTCGAGTCCCACTTCAGGACGATGAAAATTTTCAAGTTTTCGGATATTATCTGTCTTACCATCCTTGTCATATTTACGCCAAAAATCGGATTGTCATCCTCAAAATTTGTATTATATGGCGTAATCCCGTATTTCTTTCATGATACAATATATTAATTAAACAATCGCTTTTCAAGACTACAATGGCAGCCCAAAACTTTGGAAAGCGCCTTTAAGTTGGTACACTTGTTGAAAATGAGTGAAGTTCCCTTAAGGTAAATAAAACAATCGTTATCAGGAAAGAAATACTGGATTACACCATATAATACAAATTTATAAAAACGAATTGCCGTCTTCAAAATTTGTAGCAATCGTTATGTTGAAAAAATTAATTTATGAGTTATATGAAACGGACATTTATGAAAAATACCTCGCAATATTGTAAAATTAAAAAGAGAACCCTTCGTTTCAGATCGCGCAGGAAAGAGGCTCAGCTTCAAGCAAAGGCTCTCGCGTGGCAAACCAGTGTAATGGCTAGAACGATCGCTTCCCAAACTGACTGTCTTTGGTTCGATGCCCGCCAGATCCAAACGGGCGTTTTTCTAGACCGGTCGAGAAAATTTCCCTCGTGCCGTCAGGAAGAAGTTTTATAGAGGGTAAAAAAAAATAGTAGTTGTGGCTTTGGGAAACTGCGGCTCTCTCCCTCTCTTTTTCTTTATGGCTACTAATGGGAAATTGGCGGAAAAGATTCGGCAAGCCATCAGTTACGTCACGTGATTGCCGGCTGCCACTGCAGGAAACTAGCGGACCACGTTAGGCTAGCCATCATTTATGGCACGTGCTTGCAGGGTCACTTGTGGCAGCCACTGCCTGTGATGGATAACTGATGGTCCTGTTCTGGCATATGACAACTGATGGGATGCCAGCTACTGGCCTGAACTGCTGGCCCATGTGGTGGCCACCGGGACATTTTATTGACGGTTGGGCAGCGGCAACATAGTGCTGGGCCACTGCTGGCTTGAGTGCTGGCCCAGCAACACTGTTTTTGCTGGGTTCCTTTAACAGACTTGTTTTGAATTTTGTGTAAAACTTTGATTTGGCTAATTCAGCGCTACTGAAATAAGCCTTTAGCTCTTCCCAATTCATCAAAATGTTAAACATAAACTGGAACTTTGAGTCAAGTGTAAATCAAAGTTTTAATTGCGTGGGTTCCGATTTCTGGCCAGTCTGTCATTAAGGTGTTGCTATTTTGGAGCAAAAATAACTTTTTTAAAGGAAAATTATTTTAACAGAGGATGGTATGTTTGTGATTTTCGTGCAACTAATATCAGGAAAAAGCTAAACAAGCCAAATCAATTCTCAGACACCAACTAAACTGAAAGAAAACAACAACAAAAACAACAAAAACCACACGTTTCTGGAATTTAGCGTCAAGAAAGCCATATGGCAACCCTGGTCGTCTCGACGTACTTGCCATCGAGACGGAGGTTAGGTTTGCCAAATGCAGTTCGTTTTAAGTCTTCTTTGTGTTTTGCGATCTTTCTGTTTTTCAGTCAGTATGGATAAAACTTTTAAATATAGGTACAAAACGTGACATTTCTGACATATCATGCAGTTCTAAAGAAGAAAGTACACGAAAATACCGGAAGTATGGCAACGGTTACTTGGATTTCGGGTTTACATGCACTATTGTAGGAAATGAAGAACATCCGCAGTGCGCCATTTGCATTTTAAAGTACTGGCCACGGAAAGCGTTCTTCCCAATAAAATGAAACGACATTTGGAGTCAGTTCATGGTAGTTTCGTAAATAAACCACGCGAGTTTTTTACTAGCGAGTTAAAAGAAATGACTGAACAGAAAGCAACTTTCTGTAAACAAGCTACGATTCCTACGAAGGCTCTTCTTTCATCTTACAAAGTTGCTTACCGAGTAGCAATGCAAAGAGCAAAAAACCTCACACCATTGCGGAAGACCTTATTTTACCAACTGCTATGGACATGGTGTTTATTGTAATGGGAGAATCTACTCTGCTGCCAAGCATCCGCTGGGTGTGCCTTTGTCAGATAACCCTATTAGTCGTCGAATAGTCAATATGGCTGACGATATTAACGACCAGTTGATTGAAAAACTGAAAGGTGATTTTGCTATGCAATGATGCGCGTTTAATATGTTATGGGCAGTTTATAGATGATAATAATAACAAGTTTCACGAAGATCTTCTTTTCTGCAAAAGTACATATAAAATCTGGAACAAAAAGCAGCACATCTCTTTGAAATACTGCATTCTTTTATGGAAGAAAACAACATTAACTGGAAGAAATGTGTAGGTGTGTACCGTTTTATGGCTGTTGCTATAGCGGACTGCAAGCTTTGATCCGTGAAAAAGCTCCTTGCGCTGTTCGGACACAGTGAAAACTGCATCATTCACAGGGAAGCACTTGCATCAAAAAACACCAGCCCTTCCCTTAATGAGGTCGTTCAATTAGTGATCGAAGTGATAAACTTCATAAAAACTCGGCCACAAAAGTCCTGGTGTTTTGAACGAATGTGCTCTGATATGAGGGCTGAAAGCTCTTCCCAACTTTATTATTGTAATATCCGCTGGCTTTCACGTGGAAATGTCTTGAAAAGGGTGTATGAACACAGTAGTGAACTTCATTCTTATCTTGTTGAAGAAAAACACTCCAGTTCCGAGAAGTTCGTGGACAGTGACTTTGTTTCGAAGCTATCATATCCTTTTCATTTCTTTGAAAAACTCACTTCATTCATTTTGTCCCTGCAAGGTACTAAGACCCACATTCTGCAACTGTCAGACAAAATTTCAGCCTTCAGAAAGAAATTACGAATACTATTGTGGGAGAAAAAGTTGGGTGATAAAATGTAAATTACATCTTTTCTGCTCTGCACACGTGTTTAGAAGACAATGACTTAGAGTTAGTGAAGAACTGAAGTCTGTGTTTGTGGACTATTTAACACAGCTCAGTGTGTACTTTGACAAGTACTTTTCGTAAGAGGTTGACCTGCACAACAGGATCAAAGATTCTTTCAGTACAGAGGCCTAACTAGGCATTTCTGCGCCGGGGGCAAACCACAAAATATTGCACCCTTATCTGTCTGGGGACGCAATATTTTGTAGTTTGCCTACATATACTGTATATACAAACGAACAGTGCTGGATATAACAAAATTAATGTCACCCAAGGTTACCTTATGCGGGAGGCGTAATCAAACTATAACAGCTTTTACAGATTTACGCAACTGAAGTTCGGACATCAAACGGACCGAACGTAGCTGGCAGTCGTGGTTTGCAGCCACCGTTATGCCCCCAGAGAATCTCTAGCAATGCGAGAGACATCCTTATATGTTTAGTCTATCCAACCAAAGACAAACCTCAGGACTCATTGTTGTCGACAAAGGCCGTGGTTCTTCTTTAGTTGGACGAACTGTAGAATCGTGCCTTCAATTTCTGAATGTGACTAACTAACATCACCTGAACATTTTAAGGAAGAAATTAGCATTTTAACTGTACCAATAATTGGTACAAAGCGAGCGACATCCTTATCGTGCAACATCCTTATCTTGCACTGTACGTTTAGTCCATCCAACCAAAGACAAACCGCAGGTTCCATTGTAGTCAACAAAAGCCGTGGTTCTTCTTTAGTTGGACGAACTATAGAATCGTGCCTTCATTTCTGAATGTGAGCAACTAACATCCCCTGAACATTTTGAGACGCCGACCCGGTGGCCCAGTGGCCTAAGCGATGGCCTCTGATCATTCGTCCGAAAGGGGTCCGGGTTCGAAATCCGGTGAGGCATGGATGTTGTGTTTGTCTTACGGCACTTTCTCTCTCCCTTCCCTGGAACCAGTGACCCTAAATGAGGGACGGGTGACTGCTTTATAGCCCATTGAGTTGCTCACGGTGGTCGTTTAACCTACAATCCAAAAAAAAAAAAAAAAAAAAAAGGACATTTTGAGGAAGAAATGCCAATTTTAACTGTACCAAAAACTGGTACAAAAGTTTCAATTTTAATCAGTTTGCAAGCAATGACTTTTGCGCCCTCTCTTGAGCTGCGCCAGGGGCCGCTGCCTCGTCTACCCCGCCTGCCCCTCCCTAGTTAAGCAGATGCTTCAGTATAGAACTTCCATCAACACTCACCACTGGAGAACAAGAGCAACTTATTAATATTTCGTCAGACTCCACATTGAAATCGAAGTCCGTTTCCGCATCAGCACCCGAGTTTTGGAGCTTGGTGAAGCAGGAGTATTCCAAAAATAGGAAAGAAGGCCCTACGAGTTTTGATTGCTTCTGCGATATCCTACACTGTAAAAAATAAGCGGTGTGGATTCACGAAAAATTTCTGAAAATAACGTGCAGCAAAGTTGCCGGTAAGTGTCCGTCTTTTAACGAAAAATCCGTTTTTAAAAGTGCCCGGTTTTTTTTTAACCCGTATTTTCACAGATTTTCAGTATAGTCAGAAATTCCGTTTATTTAAAAAAATCCGTTTCAGGTTTTTCCGTATTTGTACAGAAATTTCAGAAAACTGAAGACACTGAATTTTTCAGCCCTTACACCAGATAATCCTTTCGCAGCGATGGGGATCGAACTGACGTCGTTTGGGATGGTTCAACAGATGTCTTAACCACTGAGCCAGAAAAACTCGGAAGCTTGGATAACGTTCATGGTGAAACTAATTTCACGATAATGATTTTTCCCCCTGTTAATGACGGTGATTTAGACATTTTATTTTCTGTTGAAGCTTATATATTATTATTATTATTATTATTATTTTGAATATAGGTTTGCAATTTATTTTTCCAGCCCCTCCTGAAGTGGTCTAGCTGATCCAATTCCAGAATTTTCTGTAAATATAATAAGCGTTTTTGTGCGCATGCGCTTAACGTACAGCATTAATGTTTTGTTGAAATTCTCGTGAATCTTTCCTATAGGACGGCTGTGTGCGTATCATATTGCTTTATGGAGGAAATATTACGATTTACTGTAAAAAAATCAGAGAACTTTAGCCCTTCCTTGCTTCCGTACGAACCAGAAATAATTTTTCTATACATCTTTCACAAACAGAGATGCGATGCTCTTCATAGCAGAAAAACTGTTGACCATCAAAAATTAGGAGGTACAGATTGAGAACGTCGTATCCGAAATTTGTGGGTCCGGAAGTGTCTTAGATTGCGGATCTTTTCCCGTTTTTGGAGTATTTGAATGCAGTATATACCCACAATTGAAAAGCAATTGAAAACAACCAAAGCCTAAAGATAGCAAAGGGACATCTCAGTAAGGGAAGAAAACAGATTATGGCACTGAGAAAAGAAGATGGTTCTGTAACAAGAAATAGAGACGAAATTTTGACAAGAGTGAAAGATTTCTACTCCAAATTATATGAAAGGGATGATACATGTACTCCAGACATCACGAAAAGTACCAGTACCAGAGTTCTTCCAGTCCTCCCAGCAGAAGTTGCACATGCAATCAAGAACATGAAGCGCGGAAAAGCTCCAGGAGAAGATGGAATTACTGTAGACATCATACAAGAAGCAAGTGGAGAAATCGAAACAATACTCGCCCAGATTTTCACTCGATGCCTTAATGAAGGGAAGATTCCTGAGGATTGGAACAAAGCTAAAATGATCCTGCTACATAAAAAAGGTGGCATTGAGGATCTCAGGAACTACAGACCTATCAGCCTCCTATCACTGGTTTATAAAATCTTCACTAAAGTTCTTTCACACCGCTTGAAGGTGACACTGGACATGGCTCAATCGAGAGAACAAGCTAGATTCAGGAGTGGCTACAGCACAATAGATCATATCCACGTTCTGAGAGAACTAATTGAAAGAGCGAGGGAATATGAACTTCCATTGTGCATGGCTTTTATCGATTATGAAAAAGCCTTTGATTCGGTGAAACCATCAGCAGTTACAATGGCTCTGAAATCCTGCGGTATTGAAGATGCATACATTAATATTATTAATAACATCTATGAAAATGCAAGTGCAAAGATCCGGCTGTTTGAAAATACAACACACATAAAAATTGGAAAAGGAGTGAGACAAGGTGACACCATATCTCCCAAGCTCTTTAATACCACATTGGAAAATGTCTTTCAATCATTGAACTGGGAAAACAAAGGGATAAAGATTAATGGAGATTATCTAACCCACCTTTGTTTTGTTGATAACGTAGTCATTTTCGCAACTACCCCATCAGATCTGCAGAGTATGATCCAGGAACTTATTGACAAGAGTAAAGAAGTGGGATTAAAAATCTACTTTCAGAAGACAAAAGTGATGTTCAATGCTTTTACAAGAAATGAAGATTTATCGATTGATGGAGAAAAGCTGGAGATAACAGACACATACGTTTATCTTGGACAGCAGATATCAAGTGAGGGTCACATTGATGAAGAAATTAATCGTCTTAAAAAATTTGCATGGAGAGCTTTTGGAAGAAACAGCATAATTTTCAAGAGCAATATGCCATTATGTCTTAAAAGAAAAGTGTTTGATCAATGCATCCTTTCAGTGCTTACGTATGGTGCAGAGACGTGGACCTTAACTAAAAGAGACATACAAAGGCTGCAGATAACTCAAAGCAGCATGGAGAGGTTCATGTTTGGTGTAACCAGGGGAGATAAGAAGAGGAACTCGTGGATCCGAAAAATGACAAAAGTGGAAGACATCATGATCAGAGTTAAATCCCTGAAATGGCAATGGGCTGGACATACTGCCAGAAGGACAGACCATCGATGGACAGCCGAAATTTTAGATTGGATTCCATGGGACAAGAAAAGACCCAGGAGAAGACCACATGGGAGATGGGTGGATGAAATTCGAAAGTATGCGGGAGTGACATGGAGGAGACTGGCACAAGACAGACCGTTCTGGAGGAAACTTGGGAGACCTTCGTCCAGCAGTGGATTGATAATGGTTGACAATGATGATGATGATTTACCCACATAATAAAATAGCTTTGGGATGGGATCAAGTCTAAGTACTAAATCCGTTTACACTCAGTAGACAAAACATTAGAAATAGGTGTGATGGGCAGTTGACATGGGCAGCACAGAGTTGGAACAGACCCAAACCAAACGCAGGCGATAAATAAGCGGACAGCAATAGGAAATCACAAGTTTGTCCGGTCCCCCTCACTCCGGAGTAAGTTGTTCTCCCAACTAAGCTACACGGACAGAATGTATCGCTGCAGATTGGTCGTCTTCATTCGTGCTTTTTTACCTCTGTAGTACGTCATATTATGTCCCTCTTAATTTTTTTTTTAAAGCGAAGAACGAACTTTTATTAATTTTAGACGATTTGCGAAACAAACATCACACATTTTCGGGTCTGGCTCATTTGCCCGACGTTTACTTAACCGAAGGGTTACTGACCGAAAATCCCTTCACCGAAAAAATTGTTTCACCGAAAGATCACTTGATCGAAAAGTTCATTAAACCGAAGGATCACTTGATCGAAAGGTTCATTTCCCTGAAGGGTCACTTGATCGAAAAGTTAATTTCACCGAAAGGTATCTTTACCCAAAAGTTCATTTCATCGAAAGGTCATTTCACCGAAGGGTCAGTTTATCGAAAACTTTGGATTTCGTTACAGGATCTGTTGAAGCATCGTACAAGTTCGGCAGACAGACCAACGAAACGTTAGGGGATTATATTCAAATTGCACTTTTGATTTCTCCGTGTCCCAGAGAACGATTTAGTTTTAAGACAAAACTTTTTTTTTTAAGAAACTAGGCCTCAGCTTAGGCCTTTTTAGCGAATTTTTATTATGCTCATAATTTTAATCCTTGTCATATTTACACCAAAAAATGAATTGTCATCTTCAAAATTTGTATTCCATTCATGTTCATAAGGTTTACATAAAAGTCATGTTCAGTGCTCATGTTCGTAAGATTTACATAAAAAGTAAAATTAATAATGTTGCAAATTTTTTCAGGCAAAAAAAAAGAAAATCAATTTTAGGTCCCTAGGCCTTGGATTAGGCCTTTTTACCCAATTCCAATCGTGCGAATTCATGTTCATATGGTTAACATAAAAAGTCAAGTTAATAATGTTGCACATTTTTTCAGGCAGAAAGAATCAAGTTTAAGGCTCTAGGCTTCGGCTTAGGCTTTTTTAGCAAATTTTAACCGTGTGTGCTCATATTCATAAGGTTTACATAAAAAGTCAAGTTAATAATGTTGCACACTTTTTCAGGCAAAAAGAATCAATTTTAGGACCCTAGGTCTCGGCTTAGGCCTTTCTACCACATTTTAACCGTGCGTGCTCATGTTCATAAGGTTCGGTGAAATGATCTTTCGATATAATGATCTTTTAGGTAAAGTAATCCTTCGGTGAAATGAACTTTTCGATCAAATGTCTTTTCGATGAAATTAACTTTTAGGTGAAGTGACCTTTCGGTGAAATTAACTTTTCGGTCAAGTGACCCTTCGGTGAAATGTACCTTTCGAACAAACGATTTTCGGCGAAGTGATTTTCGGTTAAGTGACCTTTCGATCAAGCGAACGATACCCCACATTTTCCGAAGGACCCAACGGCCGGTACACCCATTTTTACGTTCGGGCGCCAATGTGAGAACAAAAGTTTGTCCGTGACGGGGATCGAATCCTCGGCCCCCTCACTCCGGAGTAAGTTGATCTCCCAACTAAGCTACACGGACGGAATGTATCGCTGCAGATTTGTCGTCTTGACGCGTGCTCTACCACTGCAGTACGTCACATTAACAGTGTATCGCAATCGAACAACATGCACTGGGAAAAACGTTTTGTTAATTCAACAAAACATGTTGTCGATATACAGCCAACAAAATTTTTTTGTTGAATTTGCAAAATTATTTTGTTGAAAATTATTGTTGATTTAACAAAATTTATTGTTATCACGACAAAACGTTTTGTTCAGTTAACAAAATTATTTGTCGATTTTTGGGAATTTGTTTGATCCAAAAAAACATATTGTTATATCATGACAAAATGTTTTGTTGGATCAAACAAATTCCCAAAAATGGACCTAATCCTTTTGTTAAGTGAGCAAAACGTTTTGTCGTGATAACAATAAATTTTGTTAAATCAACAATAATTTTCAACAATAATTTTGCAAAATTTTTTGTTGACTGTATATCGACAAACTTTTTTTTTGATTCAACAAAATGTTTGTTGAATTAACAAAACGTTTTTCTCAGTGTGGGTAGACGTGGTGATCTGAGCGACTTTGATTGTGGATGCATTGTCGGAACAAAACAGATGACGGAGTGGTAAGAACCCTAGAGTTTCGAAGGGCAACCGTATCAAGGGTGTACTGCGAGTATACGATCGACGAACGTATGAGCGCCTAGAGAGAAAGCGGTGGCCGACCACACACCATTGATGACTGGGTCGACGTAGACTATCCAGGCTCGTACAGACTGACCGCGTGGTGCAAATCACATTCAGGTTAAACGTCTGAGGTCCAAGCAGCGTCAGCGCTACGGGAGCCGACGCCCTACTCGTCTGACACTGTTGACTGCTCCTCATCAAGAATTATGCGTCGCCTGGTGCATCAAAACTGGAACTCTTCAGAGTGGCGCCGCGTCGCGTGGCCCGAGGAATCCCATTTTCAGCTGTACTAAGCAGAGGGGAGGGTGCGGGTGGGGCGTCGACAGATGAGCCCATGACACCGTCGTGCCAGGTCGGCCATGTTCACGGAGGTGGTGGCTCTGTGATGGTCTGGGGAGCCTTCTCGTGTGACACATTAGGTCCCTTAGTATGTCTGGAGAGGTCCTTAAAAGCTGCGCACTACCAGCATGTGTTGACTCTGATCACCTACACGCTTTCATGGCCTCCGCGGGTTAGAGATGAGTTCAGGCTCAATTTTAGGAGCCCGGGCCTGGCCCCGCCAAGGCCCGGATTCTTGGAAAATTTTGCTTATCAAGGCTTGTATTTATGCATTATACACTGGCCAAAGATATGGTCCAAGCAAGGATTAGTTTAAAAAGTTTAGTTCAGTTAATCCACTTCACAACATTAATATGTTTTTAGAAATACTACGCATATAAAGCCAAATGTTCTAAAATGTGGATTTGAAAATAAATAAATAATCAACGTGCCCTTCGATCGTATCAGTGGAATCAGTAATTTTGGTAAAAGCTGAAGAAAAGAAAATCGTTTAGAAACAAAAAATTCCATTCGTTATTTCTTTTTGATTTCTAAATTTACTTTTATTTTGAATAAATTGCATTATACAACGTACAACGCCGTACAGACAGTTGCAAGTGTTTGAAATTTTGACTCAAGAAAACTAATCATTGCAATGTAATTTACATATATGCTAATTGGTAAAAGTAGTTTAGGTGATGTAGTAGTATATAAAAAAAAAAAACATGTACGGAAATTTCAAAAAAAAAAAAAAAAAAAAAAAAAAAATAGGACGCAAAAGCATTCCAGACCAGATTATTCTGCATTTTGTAACATTAACAAAGCTTTGCGCTTAATAGTATAATAATCACAATATTATCATATGTGTGTGCAGTTTCCAGATCAAGTGTATCATGAAAAGAGAGAGAGAGAGAGAGAGAATTGCATCTAATGCCTCAGCGCTTCAACTTGATCTTCTTTTCTCTAAAACTCGACCTGCTGCACTAAAAACCAACGTCACCCTAAAAATCGCGGGTGAGGAAATTTAAAAAAATAAATAACAATACTTCTAAATGCACAATTTTGGAAATTAATACATCATTTTAAAGAAAATATTCTTGATTTTTAATAACATACAAAAAATAGGAATGTGATTTTTTCCCAGTTTTTCGATACCAGACCTCCTTAAACTAATCCTTGCTTGGGCCATAGCTTTGGACAAATGCATAATGCAAGTCTTGCTAAGCAAAATTTGTCTTGCAATGGCAGCTAGCTTAGGAAATTGAAAATCCTTCCACCATGGTAACAAATCCACAATGAAATTCAACACGTGTAATTCGACCGGGCTCGGAATTACACGTGTTGAATAAATTACAGTAATGAAATTAAAGACGTGTAATTCCGAGCCCGGGCTTTTCGGTAGTTAATGAATTCTGAGCCCGTCCGAGCCCGGGCCCGAGGTCATCTCTACCGAGCATCCTGTGGCCGAGAAGAACAATATGCCACAACTACCGAAACATTGCTCGAGGATCATTCATCTGAGTTTGGAATCATCCAGTTGTTTCCAAGGTTCCCGGATTTAAACCCTGTGGAAGCTCTGTGGGAGGCCGTGGAGTAAAACTCTCGGGCGGAGTTGAGGACAATTTGCTGCAACAGTCATAGCAAAGAATATAAAGCTTCACGGGAAGAACGTCAACTCTCGTTGAGATAACGTGAAACAGGCGACTACAGTGCCCCCCCCCCCACACACATACACAAGCTGGGAGGTTTTGGGTTCTGCCGGAAAGCAAACATTCAGGAGCAAAAGGCGTTAAGGAGCTTTTTTTTTTTTTGATCCACGATTGTTTCCTTCGACCTGATGACTATTTGCTTAGAGCAGTTTGTTGTTGTTGTTGTTGTTTTCTGATATCCCGCCCGTCCCTTATTTTGGTGAAACAAATATGCAATAACAATTAATATTACTATTTAAATTAAATTTTAGCAGATATTATAGTTAGGCCTAAGAATCCGTACAAAATGCAGACAATCCGTAGTATTTGGCATTTCTGAAAATGTTTCTGAAAAACTGAAGAGCAAACAAAAGATTTAACTAACCCGATTGGCGCAAGAAAACTAACATATCCGATTTGCGAAGTTATTATGCTACCGAGAAGCAGGAACGGCGCTAGACGTCGAAATCAAGATGGGCAACGGGCGGGCGGGTATTATTTTTGGTGGGGCAAGTTTGATAGTAACTTTATTAACAAAACACCGAAAGAAAGAATTTGTTTTCCATTTTCTACAGGCTGCAAAGGTATTCCTCCTCCCTCCCCTCCTGGACACATACTCATTAAGTGTGGAACTGTTGAAGTTTTTTCACTTTTTGGAATACAAAAGAATCTAAAGCTTGGAGTTATTTTTTTGCTAATTTTCCGTTCATCCATTTTTAATAAAATTAGTAAAACCTAAAGAGTTACATAACCGTATGATAAACATGATACAATGCCACCGACACCATTAAAAGAAAATTTCATGCCTAGGAAAAAGTTCTAAAAGCAAATGTTTTCGTGGATTAGGAGTGAGGAGAAATGTTCAAGTTAGGTATGATAAACTTGCACATTTCACATTTCTGTTTATTGTTTACTAAACAGCCTCCTGATGAAGCAGCCCGTAGGTGGTGAAAGTTAGAAGAATTGTTGTTCTCTATGGTTTTTTCTACGCCAATAAACGGATTTATATACGTTTAGTCTCCTTATTAGCAGAGCAATTACTGATGACCTCAGTGAATTCCTATTCATCCTCTTCATTCACCCCTGATCATACTAACTTGAAGAAAAGGCTTAAGTTCAGGATTTGGACGAGTGGGGAACAACTGTATTTTCATGGCCCTGAGGACGATAACATTTCTACGGAGAAGGAAAAACACATTTTCCAGGGGGAAATACGTACGGCTACACGACGAAAAACACTGGAGTCATTATTCCTTGACAAATTCCAGAATATGTTTCAAAGTTAAAAAAAAAATAATTGAAATACGGCACATCTTGAATTGGGTAGGCGGCAGGGTGGGCAAGACAATTTTCAGGGTGGGCAAGACAATTTTCGGGGTGGGCTGGAGCCCATACTCGCACACCTTTGGCCACGTCCTTTGCCGAGAAGGTAACAATCACGTGCTGTGAGTAGCTCAGCTGACTGTTCTTTGCCAGAACACTGTTGCCAGACAGTTCAATGAGAAAGTAGCAGACTTAGCTTTGCAAAGTAGCCAAATTAATTCAAAAGTAGCCCAATTTTTATTACTGTTTCTTCAATAAAAAGCAACAACTGAAAGTCAAAAATTTTCAGTTTTTAAAAAGTTTAATTACGAAATAAAATGGATGAATGTAGTAAAAACTACCTGTTGTAGAATACTAAATTTTGCTAAACTGTCTATAGTATATACATAGTAGTCCATATAAATATTTATCGCCGAACTGGTTTCGCAGTGATCTGAGCGCTGGCTGATGACCATTTATCCGAGAAGGGCCCGGGTTCGGATCCCGGTGAGACATGGATGTTGTGTTCGTCTCACGATGCTGGCTCTCTCCCTTCCCTGGAGCCAGTGGCTTTAAATTAGAGACGAGGGACTGTTTATTATAGCCCATTGAATTGTTCACAGTGGTCGTTAATCCACAATTAAAAAAAAAAAGACATTTACCAATATATCCATATATATTTGGGACACACTTCAGTAAAAATCTGTGTCAAATTAAATATATATATCATCATCATCACTGTCAACCATTATCAATCCACTGCTGAACGAAGGTCTCCCCAAGTTTCCTCCAGAACGGTCTGTCTTGTGCCAGTCTCCTCCATGTCACTCCCGCATACTTTCGAATTTCATCCACCCATCTCCCATGTGGTCTTCTTCTGGGTCTTTTCCTGTCCCTTGGAATCCAAACTAAAATTTCGGCTGTCCATCGATGTTCTGGCAGTATGTCCAGCCCATTGCCATTTCAGGGATTTAACTCTGATCATGATGTCTTCCACTTTTGTCATTTTTCGGATCCACGAGTTCCTCTTCTTATCTCTCCTGGTTACACCAAACATGAACCTCTCCCTGCTGCTTTGAGTTATCTGCAGCCTTTGTATGTCTCTTTTAGTTAAAGTCCACGTCTCTGCACCATACGTAAGCACTGAAAGGATGCATTGATCAAACACTTTTCTTTTAAGACCTAATGGCATATTGTTCCTGAAAATTATGCTGTTTCTTCCAAAAAGCTCTCCATGCAAGTTTTGTAAGCCGATTAATTTCTTCATCAATGTGACCCTCACTTGATATCTGCTGTCCAAGATAAACGTACGTGTCTGTTATCTCCAGCTTTTCTCCATCAATCGATAAATCTTCATTTCTTGTAAAAGCATTGAACATCACTTTTGTCTTCTGAAAGTTCATTTTTAATCACACTTCTTTACTCTTGTCAGTAACTTCCTGGATCATACTCTGCAGCTCTGATGGGGTAGTTGCGAAAATGACTACGTTATCAACAAAACGAAGGTGGGTTAGATAATCTCCATTTAATCTTTATCCCTTTGTTTTGCCAGTTCAGTGGTTGAAAAACATTTTCCAATGTGGCATTAAAGAGCTTGGGAGATATGGTGTCACCTTGTCTCACTACCTTTCCAATTTTTATGTGTGTTGTATTTTCAAACAGCCGAATCTTCGCACTTGCATTTTCATAGATGTTATTAATAATATTAATGTATGCATGTTCAATACCGCAGGATTTCAGAGCCATTGTAACTGCTGATGGTTTCACCGAATCAAAGGCTTTTTCATAATCGATAAAAGCCATGCACAATGAAAGTTCATATTCCCTCGCTCTTTCAATTAGTTCTCTCAGTACGTGGATATGATCTATTGTGCTGTAGCCACTCCTGAATCTAGCTTGTTCTCTCGGTTGAGCCATGTCCAGTGTTACCTTCAAGTGGTGTGAAAGAACTTTAGTGAAGATTTTATAAACTACTGATAGGAGGCTGATAGGTCTGTAGTTTCCGAGATCCTCAATGTCACCTTTCTTATGTAGTAGGATCATTGTAGCGTTGTTCCAATCCTCAGGAATCTTCCCTTCATTAAGGCATGGAGTGAAAATTTGGGCAAGTACCGTTTCGATTTCTCCACTTGCTTCTTGTATGATGTCTACAGTAATTCCTTTTTCTCCTGGAGCTTTTCCCCGCTTCATGTTCTTGATTGCATATGCAACTTCCTGCTGGGAGGACTGGAAGAACTCTGGTACTGGTACTTTCATGATGTCTGGAGTACATGTACCATCCCTTTCATATAATTTGGAGTAGAAATCTTTCACTCTTGTCAAAATTTCGCCTCTATTTCTTGTTACAGAACCATCTTCTTTTCTCAGTGCCATAATCTGTTTTCTTCCCTTACTGAGACGTCCTTTTGCTATCTTTAGGCTTGGTTGTTTTCAATTGCTTTCCTCACTAGTTCACAGTTGAATTTCCTTACGTCTTCAGTGATACTTTTTCGTACTGTCTTTCATAGGTCTATATATTCCACTTTGGAAGTCACATCTTCTTTAATTGTCCTCATCTCTCTTCTTTTTTGCATCAACATTTTGGGTTTTCCTGATAGTTTGTTCACATGCAACTTGTTCTTAGACCCAGCTAATTTTGTTGCTGTTTCCATAAGAGCTTTGGTTACTTTTCTGTTAACTTCAGAAATATCCACTTCTTCCGATGTTAGGCCTTTTAAAGCAGAGAATCTGTTCTTCGGTTCCAACTTGAAGGTATTATGGTGTTTTTTAAGGTTGGTTATGTCAATAGATTTTGTTTGTCTTATGAGCTTGCCACGTTCGAGTTTAGTGTTGAGGTGCATCTTACATCTCACCAATCTATGGTCACTACCTGTGTTGAACTTGTGTAGCACATTGCAGTCTTCTATGACGAATTTTTTTTTTCACATAATAAAATCAATTTCACTTTTCGTCCCATTTGGATGTCTCCATGTCCATTTCCTGTGTGGGTTTTTCTTGAAAAAAGAGTTCAAGATGAAAAATCCTTCTGCCTCTGCAAACTCAACGAAAGAATTTCCACGCTGGTTTCTGTTGCCGTGACCGAATTTACCTACTGAAGTTTCATTCTGCTGCCGTTGCCCTATTTTTGCATGAAATCTGCCATAATTATCTTCAAGTGCTGCTTATCTTTATTATTTAGATGACGAATTGCCTCATAAAATTCTTCCATTTCTTCTTCAGGATGACTTGTGGTGGGTGCATAAGTTTGAATAATCTGAGCCTGGTATCTTCTCCAGAGTTGGATAACGAGTCGTGCAGCTCTGTCAGAGGAACTTTCAACTTCTACAACTTTATCCTTCAGTTTCTTGTTTATTATAAATCCAACACCACTAGTTCTGCCAGTATTTGTCCCACGATAGTAGAAGAGATGTCCACTTTTCAGTTCAATGAGATCTTCTCCTTTTCTCCTTACCTCACTTAGCCCCACGATGTCCCACTTGATCCTTTGTAGTTCCTCTTCCAATTCAAGAAGCCTTGAATCAGAAGATAGGGAGCGTCCATTATACGTAGCCAAGGTCAGCATCAGATGGCATCCTAGTCCGGTCCTCCGGGGATTCTAAGCACCCTCTGCCTTCATGTTGCACTGGCCGCTGCCTTGGCCAGGTACATTCCAGCTGTCGGAGACTGAGGGCCAAGATTTAAGTTGTGGAGTCATTTTGGAGGGGTTCGGCCATAACTCACCACGCTGGCCAAGCGGGTTGATGAGTGTTTGATAGCATTTCCTCTAATCCCGATGGTATAGTTATACCGCTATTGGCGGTCGTCAGAGTCCCTTTAGTGGGAGCAGGATGCACCACGAGAAGGCGGGGTTGACATTTGTCAAGGAGAGGCTGTGATGTTACGCATCACCTGACCTTACATCCCAAATATATACATGTATATATATATATATATATATATACAAATGAGATAAAAATCTATTTCAAAATGAAAAAAATTTAATTATTTTTTATTGTTTAATTAATTTATTACATGGTTGGCAAATAAATGAAATTCAGATTGAAGCATGCTGATTAGTGTACACAACTCTTTGGGAAAAAGGTGGTCCCAAATTTGAAGTCACTGGTTCCAAGGAAGCGAGAGAGCCAGTCCCGTAAGACAAACACAACATCCGTGCCTCAACAGGATTCGAACTCGGACCTATCTTTGACGAATGATCAGAAGTCAACGTTTAGACAATATTACGTTATCTACTCGAGATTTTTAAATAATCTACAGAGAAAAATACTTAAAACGGGCAGGAAAAAAGTAGCCCCAAAAGTAGCCAAGTAGCAGACCGAAAAAAACAGTAGTAGATTGCTTTCCAAAGTAGCCCAATCTGGCAACACTGTGCCCAAATTGAAGTCAACAAAACAACAAAAACACGCATGCGCAGTCTGCTCCGGCATCAGCCTGTATGTTGGTTTCTGTGCACTGCATCTTGTATCCCAGGATATAGCGGCGCTAGTTACGTCTCGCCGAACTTTAACTTCTCAGTTAGATATTCTTTGGTCATAGCAGGCATTACCTCTGAAAATCCTCCGGCTTCTGGTGGAGTCGATGCCTCGGCGTGTACAGGCTGTTATTCGCGCTAGAGGAAGACCAACACGCTATGAGTTAGGTATCTTTAATGTAATGTCCATTCAGTGCAGGGGCGGATTGGCCCATCGGGACATTTCCCAGTAGACCACTCAAGAAATGGCCTATATTCTCATAATCTTTTATTGTGGATTTTTTTAACGAAGGAATTATTATTTTACTACTTATGAATAACAATCGGTAACTTCATTTGTGCTTCATATCTATCTGAAAAGTTATTTCCTTAAGAAAAGGAGCGTTTCTTTCTATCTATAATTTGGGCGTTTGCTCTGAAAAGCATAGCAAAATTCTCTGCACTTATGCAAGAAAAGTGCAGCCGGACCCAGTACAATGTTATAAATTAATTAAGCAAACGCTAACTACAGTTGGACGTAGGTCATTGGACTTGGATCCGAGCGTAATTGATAGACCCTACTATCCTTTTGTAAATTTGACGGAGACACTAGTAACCATTGTGATGGCCCATCACAATGGGTACAAACTGTTTTCCTCAGTTTGATGACTATCGATTCTCCGACAGTCATCAAATTGAGGAAAACGATTCTTTGATGAAAAGGAATTGATTCTGCAAATTGATTAAGGGGAAATCCAACGATTTTAACGCCGATGTTATATCGATGACAAATGAGATCTTGATCGACTACCCACAGAATTTGCCTTTCCAAGAAAAAAAAAATAAAAGAAAAGAGAGAGACAGAAAAGAAAAGAATATACACATTTCCTAAAGAAAATAGCAATAATATCAATTCACGACTAAATATGAAATGAAAATTCGTGCTGAATGTATCATTATATACACAAATCACGCTGTCTAAGCACGATTAAAGAAAATTAAAACTGTTTCGGAATAAAAGTTGACATTTATTTACACGCTAAAAACACAGTAAATAAAAAACAAGAGACGGCAAGATCTTTCAGGGTTCACTGTGACCCCGTCCTCAGGCCGAATACATAAATGAAGACAAGCACGAAGGCACATAGTTTCCCATATCACCCATAATACATTGCAAACCTGGGTGTTAAGGGTTGCCATTAATGAAAGAGAAACTCACTTACAGAATGTAGTTGCAAACCATTACGCAGTTGGCACGTCATCACCATCCCTGCCGAACTGCTCCCTCATAAGTGAACGCCACGGTGCCGGAATGAGAACTGGGTAGTCCTCGTTACAACAAATTGACGAGTGTCTGTAAATATATAGGTTCTCCGCGAAGAGCAAGGTAGCTTTATTTGGAGCAGACATCATAACTTTGGACTGTTCCCAGTTGGGTGTATGTTCACCCCTCGCTACAGTTCGAGTCAATGAAGTTGAAGACATACCCGAACGCACGGCCTACTTATGCTCCAACAGTCTCACTCCCAGAGTGCGCATAGTCGAACCAATATAGATTTTATCATCCATCCCCGGGGTATTAGAAAAGAGAGGCACACAATAAACACCATGGCAACCCTTAATACCCAGGTTTGCAATGTATTATGGGAGATATGTGAATCTATATGTCTTCGTGCTAGTCTTCATTTGGGCATTCGGTCTGAGAATGGGGTCACAGGTAAACCTGAAAGATCTTGCCATCTCTTGTTTTTAACTTATCTGTGTTTTTAGCGTGTAAATAAATGTCAGCTTTTATTCCGCAACACTTTTAAGTGTTTTCAATCGTGCTTACACAGCGTGGTTTGTGTATATAGTGATCAATTCAAAAATAACAGTTCATCAAAAAATAATGTTTTCCCCAGAATTCGAGGAATCGCAAGGGCCTCCTCTCCCAATTTAGTCGGCAACTTTTGGACAAAATACTTAACTCTTAAAGTCTCAAAACCAGCTATCCATGCTAAAAACATTTGGAACAACGATTTTTTCAAAAAAGACATCATTTCGTGTTATTTCTTGCGGTAGAGCTGCATAAATTATTTTGTTGCAACCTAAAATGCAGATCAGATCAGATCATATGTAGAAGATTTTAGGAAGAAAGTGTCTGACACCAAGTCTTAAACAACCCTTAGAAATAGGAAGCCAGGAGATTTGGGATACAGTGTTCGATAGGAAAGTGACACGGAAGCGAGGTACAAAGAGGGAGGAAGACGCCCTTATTTATTACCGGAGGGCCAACACCCGGGGTTCGACGGCTTAATGTACCCATCCGACGCACGGCGGATATTTAGTGGTTGGAGCGTTCGTACCAGCCTGGGATCAAACCTGAGGTTTTCTTCGTGGCAGTCACGAATGTTGACCACTAGGCCACCCGCGGCACCGACCTAAAATGCAAAGTTGGCATGTTTTATTTAGTGAGTCGTAAGTCATAGGGTCTGGATAGGCCTAAATAAAGGTTTTCCTGCTTCACCGCTCAGTTGATTTCAACCAAGGGACGTCACTGTCTCGGCGGAGAGGGTGCAGCAGCCGCCTTGTTTACCATCAACCTTTTCTACTCTACTTACCTTGCTTCCACCTATGTCGACTCGCACTTTTGATTTGATCTCCTACAGCTTTCTCGCCGTACGCCTAACAAATCCACTCTGGTACTTCTGCAGCTGTTTTCGCGAGATTAAACCATCGAATTTATATTAGGTGTAGTCACCACTCCTATCCACGCTGCACTGGCCGCCGCATAAGTCACCGCCAGTGCAGGTGACGTCATATTCAGGCACTGCGCAGGCAAAAAAGCTGCTTTGAAACTATTGAAACCAATGAAACACAAGCTTCGCAGCGTATAGACAAGTAAAATGATGGATTTAATAATCTTAATCAATTATACAAATTTACTGTTTTACCAACTGTATAATTTATTTTGCTTTTACCTGTATGTGACTTCACTCCTAAGATTAGCTGTGACTTATGACGGCAGAGCCAGTGGTGTCTCCACCTAATGTAAGCTCGATGGATTAAACATGAACAACAGACAGTGACGAATATGGACCTTTTGGTCGCCATGTCCTTGCTCAATTAACCGCACGTGTGGGCCGTCCACCAACACGAGTCGTTTGACGAATCGTTGTCATCTGACTCCCACAGTACGAAATTCAGACCATAGTTTAACCGTTCCGCTTTTACAGGACGCTACGCAGACTGCCGGAAACTTATGCATGGACCTAACACAATGCAGATTACTTATTCTCGTCTAAGAATTAAGCACTTGTATGTTGATCAGAAAACCATGAA
Source organism: Macrothele yani (assembly GCA_039090855.1). NCBI lineage: Eukaryota > Metazoa > Arthropoda > Arachnida > Araneae > Macrothelidae > Macrothele > Macrothele yani. The sequence continues at coordinate 111,250,694 of CM077007.1, forward strand.
ATGTGGTCCTATTTCAGGTACTAATTGCTTTTTTTGTGCAGCATGTGATGGACTCAATTCGCGTAGCTGAAATTAGAAGGACTTAATCTTCTAGAAAGGCACTGCTGCGTTGACGAAACAGAGAAATTCATTATTCTCCCTACCACCAAAAGTTTCCAATTTGCACTCTGGAAGTGCTAAATTCAGGAAGACGAACTGTCCGAACGATCGAGTTTCTAGCTGTTGTTGTTTCTCGATTTGTTAAAGCACATGTTCAGCTATGGTGACTGTTTCTGTTTGATGACAGATTGTTTAAAAAAAACTCTTCTGTTAAGCAATTCACTATCCTATTCTTTTCTTCTGAGTTCCAAAAAGCACAAGGATAAGCACGGTTGGAACGGCTATTTTGCGAACAGTTGTTCTATTTTCTTTCTTAAAAGATGAGATTTCGTGATTGCATTGTTCTAAACATATGTGCTTAAAATATTTTACCTGAGTTAATTTCGCGGAAGTTGCTATTCTATCCTTAAACACGAGGAACTATTGTTGTACATTAATTAGGTGTATATATACACGGATCACGTTACAGGGGTCTTAGTAGATGACAAATAAGTTAAGAAGACGATGGATACATAACGAAGGGCCAAAGGTTAAGTCTTTGCAAAGATATGTACTCTTCAGATAGGACGCAGCTGCAACAATTTTTATTTGTTGCATTTAATTGTTCTGATTGTTTCATAATATTTAAGTGAAAGTCGATCATTTCATATGTGTTTAAAAATGGATTTTAGGAAGACGGCACAAGTACGTTTTGTGCTCCGTCAAACTAGATATGGCGCCCTCCTGTTGGCGTTCGTGCCAGTGGAACAATGAAATCAAACTCAATTTTTGCAGTCTTAGAATGTCATGCAAAGTAAAATTCATTAGAAGATAGCCGAAATCGGGAGAATTCGATTACTGAGGCTATCAAAATCACGTGGAGTGAGAGACAAGAGCCAGTCAAAAGTTCGTCCCGTTTTGTGATATACAAAATGCTGGGCATCCATTTCTACCGCGATGACGTGGAAAACACGAGGTTGATGGCGTGCATTTGGCACATTGCTTTATCAGGTGAGCGCGGGATGGAGGTCAATAAGCGCACTGTTTGGGTGCTCCTACGGCATTATTGAAGAAAAAAGGGGATTAAACGCAGAAGCAACAGCGACAGAAATTTTTGCAGGAAACATAATAATAATAATAATGATAATACATTTTTAACTCTTGCTGTTACATTTAGGATTTATGAATGTACATCAGTATTGTGTATTTCAGATAACCGCAAGGGGGGATCAGGGAATAAGCCTAAGAGAGTCATGACAAAGCTCTGATTTCCCGAATATGTCAACAAACAAGCACAGGTTCATCAAACGCAGCAGTAATGTTAAGTGTTAGTTATATTATAAATAATTTGTTTTTCATTATTATGTTTTTTTTATTTAACTTAATAAGTATTTTTTAAAAATTTATTTTTGAATAAGTTTAGGTTGTTTATTGTAGTCAACTCAACTGGCAGTGCATTCCAAAACTCAGGACCTATATAATTTAAGTTCCGTTTCATCATGAGGGTTCTTGGATGTATGGGTCTTAATAATGATCTATGTCTTGTTTTGGAGACATGAGCATGAAAATGCAACTCAGTGGTAATCTGTGTGCAGATTTTGTTTAATTCTTTGGAACTTTAATTTATCAATTTTAAAGTCAAATAATTGTTTAACAGATAAAATTCCATAATGATTGGGGTTGACATGAGTATGGTGATAAATGAGAGGTTGGAAGTTGATATGCGAAGCAGAATTTGTTTTTAAGCCTAATAATCTTATTACAGGATGATTCAGAACTCATGGGACAAACTTTAAGGGGTGGTAGAGCACACTGCAACAAACATTTTTTTGTATAGGAATGTATGGGCGCAAGTGACGCGTTGAGGCACAAACACAAGAAATTCCCAGCTCATGTGCTATTCACAGATGAGGTGATTTTTACACACGAAGATGTTTTCAATGTGCGCAATTGTAATGTGTGGGCGACCTCTAACCCACACGCTGCACGTCCACATGCGTGCCAAGAACGATTCTCTGTGAATGTGTGGGCGGGTATTGTGAACGACTTCCTGCATGGTCCATATCTACTACCAACGCGACTCGATGGCAGTTGTTATCGTATTTTTGCTGGAAGAGGATTTTACCAGAATTGCTTCAAGATGTACCACTGGCCGTCCGACAAGGACTGCTGTGGTTTCAGCATGATGGGGCGCCAGCCCATTTCAGCATTAATGCGCGCAATTACCTGAATGCCCCTTTTGGGGCGCGATGGATTGGCCGTAGTGGACCAGTCCGTTGGCCACCCCAATCGCCCGATTTATCGAGCCTCCTTTACTTCTTATGGGGACATATGAATGCCCTCGTTTACGAGACTCGAGTTGACTCTGTTGAGGAACTTTGTCGCTCGAATATCCGTTGCGGCTGCACGTGTGCGAGAAATACCTGGCATCTTTGAAACTGTACGCCAGTCACTCCGTCGACGCTGCCACGCATGTATTACTGTTGGTGCAGCGCCGTCAGAACCGCGGGGGCAGCTGCCCCCGCACGCAGATGAGGGCGAAGGCAAAACATTCGATATGCCCTTCACTTTTCTTCCTTATCAGTAACGTTCGTGATTACAAATGTCATAAACATTCAGATTTTTTTATTTTCTCTTTTAAAGTTTCCTTTGATAAAATTAGGGGGAGGGGATGTTTTCTGTTTTTACCTATTTTCCATTTTAAAGTTACTTTGATAAAATTAGGGGGCGGGGGAGGGGGCTAGTTTTACCATGAACTAACTAGAAATCTGATTTTTTATTCTACTCCTTTGTGAGGAGGGAGGGTAACCACCGCCGTGAGCAATTCAGTGGTCTGTAAGTAGTAGCCCGTTCCTAATTTAGGGCCACTGGTTCCAAGGAGAGAGAGAGAGAGAGAGAGAGAGAGAGAGAGAGAGAGAGAGAGCCAGTGCCATAAGAGGCAAATACGACATTCATATTTCGCCGGAATTCAAACCATGGCTCGTCTCTGACGGATGGTCAGAAGCCTATTCCACTCCTTAGGCGGGCTTTATGATCATTCGTCCCAGAAGGGCTTCGAATCCCGGTGAGGCATCGATGTTGTGTTTGTCTTACGGCACTGGCTTTCTCCCTTCCCTGAAACAAGTGACCTTAAATTATGGATGGGCGATTGCTTATAGCCCATTGAGTTGCTCACGGGGGTCGTTAAACCTTCAATTAAAAAAAAAAAAAAATCCCCTCCTGAGACGCCTGGTTTAACTGACCTCGTTCTGTCCGGCAAAGGAAAAAGTTATGGCCTCTGATCATTCGTCCGAAAGGGGTCCGGATTCAAATCCCAGTGAGGCATGATGATGTGTTTGTCTTACGGCTCTGGCTCTCTCCTTTCCCTGTAACCAGAGACCCTAAATTAGGGACGGGCGACTGCTTATATCCCATTGAGTTGCTCACGGTGGTCGTTAAACCTCCAATCAAAAAAAAAAAAAGAAAAAAAAAAAAAAGACAAAAGCTTCAAGAAATACTAGTTCCATTAATTAATCCAGTGGGGTGGATCCCGTTCGAAGGACAGTAACGTTTTGTGTTTCATTTGGTATAAAAAATTCAGTCTTCCTCTTAAAAAAAAGAAATAAAGAAAAAGGAAATGAAAGTAGAGCGCGGAATGAGAAATGCCTTTGTTCACTGTGTGATTATGACACTACTGTTCTTATGGAATTCGAACCATACAATGTGGAAGTATCAATGTGTACGGTTTACATTGGTAAACTTTACGTACATTGATATAAAACAATATTTTTTTTATAGATGAATGTTTTACCGGTATACGTTCTGCACTTTTCTTAATGACGTCAGCCCGTCCTGTTTTGCAATAGTACGATAAATTTTATGTTTTCATCAAAAATTTCGTATTCTGACATCTTGCCCCCGCTGTCAAAAAATCGTTCCGACGCTCCTGTGTTGGTGGACGCAATTTTGAGCAATTATTGTAAACATTGCTGTAAATAAGCACTTGTAAACGATGCTGTAAGTAAACAATTTATGTTTCCTTTCATATCTATTTCTTGTGTTTGTGCGTCAACGTGTCACTTGCGCCCATACATTCTTATGCAAAAATGTTTGTTGCAGTGTGCTCCACCACCCCTTAAAGTTTGTCCCATGAGTTCTGAATCACCCTGTATATTTATTCTGTAATATTTGTAGTTTATTGATATTTGTTTCAGTGGTTTGTCCCATGAGTTCTGAATCACCCTGTATATTTATTCTGTAATATTTGTAGTTTATTGATATTTGTTTCAGTGGTTTGTCCCATAAACAATGGACAAGCAATACTTCACGAAACCAGTTCCGGCGTTTCAATGCACAGGATGTCAGTCTCGAAGACAAGCTGAGGTCGGGACGTCAAACGACCACCAATACTGACACTCTGGTCGAAGCTGTGACAGCAAAACCCCAGTACCAGTACACGAAGCTTGGCAGCTGAGGTGGGCATGGGCGCCCATACCTTAATTTTCAGGAGGGGACAAACAGAAATTGTAACTACGAATAGCATATAAAAACACCATATAGAAATTTCCACTGTGACTTTTTTGTTTATTAACTGTTTTCACGACACTCTCAACAAATAAATTTAATTGGAAATCAGAATACCCCACCCCCTTTCCAAAAAAAAAAAAAAAAAAAAACTACATAAAAACCATGGATAAATAAAATTAGGTACCTTGTTGGTACAACAAGGAAATTTTTTGTTGCTCTTTCGAGCCTTGCGTCTTTTGGCCACTTGCATACCCCACGAAATCCCAGCAGCCACTCAGACGGTCAACAAAAAGAAAAAAGATACCCACAATACGAAGTTCGGGAAAAAAATTTCAAGATATTTTTGTGCTCTGCAGTGACTGGCTGCTGCAGGGGATAAGGTAATTTTCGTTTCTTCATCTTCCATGTATTTCGATATATATACTCTGTGTTCTAAAATGCAATGGAAAATATCATTATTACTTCCTACCGTGAATTTCCGTTTTTCCCCGACTAGTAATTCCCAACGTTTTAACTGTTTTTACGACGTACACGTGCATCCAGAAGTTCAACAGAAAAATTAACAATCAAAATTTGTGTTATTACGAAAATATCCGTTGTACCTTCCAAGAACAGAAAGAGAATGGTCAGATTTTCAGGGAGGGCAAGTGCCCCAGAGGTGTAGAAAGGACTTAGCGACGCTTAGCGGCGCTAACGCACTATTTTTGTAGGCTTAGAGACAATAAGGTACTTTTCGTAGTTATGTGGTTGCAGATGATGGGTAAACAATTTTTTTAGGTGATAATGTATTCGAGAATAGCGAATATTGGGTTTTATATACTATACTGTGCAAATTAATTGGGACAAAGTAAAAAATCACTTTTTTTTCCAAAACTATGCGTTTATGTCATTCTATGCCTTGATATACACTGATACATACCTGTATAAGTATGAAGTATGTCCTCCTTTAGCAGAAATGACCTCTTGAATTTGTTCTGGCATTGACTCCACTAATTGAGTGCACATATTTTTGACTTCATAATCGTGGAACCACACTTTTATAGCATTCATTATCATGCGTTCTTTGGTTGTACAGTCCATTTTACCTAAACGTCTCTTCGAAATATTCCACAAGTTTTCTGTGGGATTTAAGTCAGATGAATTTCCAGGCCAATCAAGCAAATGAATTTGATTTTCCAGCATGAAATTCTTGACCAATTTCGAACTGTGACATGGGGCCAAGTCATGTTGAAATCTCCCGTCAAAAGTTTGCAAGAATAGAACAGTCCTACGTTGTAATATTTCTATGTACTTGGCCGAATTCATCATACCTTGAACAGGAATTAAGCTTCCAGTGCCATTTGATGTGCAAAAAACCCTAAAACATCTGTTTCAGAGGGTGTTTTACAGTTTGTTTGACATGCTCAGGTCTTAAGGGTTCACAGTTGCTTCGTCTGTCTAACGACATTTGCTTGGTAACCCTGCACAAATAAATGAGTTTCATTACTGAAAATTACCTTTTTCCAGTCGTCAGCAGTCCATGATTTATATTTTTTGGCCCATGCTAAACGTTTTATCTTCATTTTCGCATTCAAATATTGCTTTTTCGTTGGTCTTCTTGATTTCCGGCCAACTTCCAGAAGCCTACGGTGTACAATTGAATCACTAACATCACAACGCTAGCCAATAAATCTCTTTGAAGGTCGGTGCTTGTTATTTTTGGATTCATTTTACTATTTATGATTAGATATTTATCGGTTGGCATGAAGGCAGACGGTGCTAAGAATCCCCGGAGGACCGGACTAGGCTGCCATCTGATGCTGACCTTGGCTACGTACAACGGACGCTCCCTATCTTCTGATTCAAGGCTTCTTGAATTGGAAGAGGAACTACAAAGGATCAACTGGGACATCGTGGGGCTAAGTGAGGTAAGGAGAAAAGGAGAAGATCTCATCGAACTGAAAAGTGGACATCTCTTCTACTATCGTGGGACAGATACTGGCAGAACTAGTGGTGTTGGATTTATAATAAACAAGAAACTGAAGGCTAAAGTTGTAGAAGTTGAAAGTTCCTCTGACAGAGCTGCACGGCTTGTTATCCAACTCTCGAAAAGATACCAGGCTCAGATTATTCAAACTTATGCACCCACCACAAGTCATCCTGAAGAAGAAATTGAAGAATTTTATGAGGAAATTTGTCATCTAAATAATAAAGGTAAGCAGCACTTGAAAATAATTATGGGAGATTTCAATGCAAAAATAGGGCAACGGCAACAGAATGAAACTTCAGTAGGTAAATTCGGTCACGGCAACAGAAACCAGCGTGGAAATACTCTCGTTGAGTTTGCAGAGGCAGAAGGGTTTTTCATCTTGAACTCCTTCTTCAAGAAAAAGCCACCCAGGAAATGGACATGGAGACATCCAAATGGGACGACAAGTGAAATTGATTTTATTATGTGTAACAAAAAATTCGTCATAGAAGACTGCAGTGTGCTAAACAAGTTCAACACAGGTAGTGACCATAGATTGGTGAGATGTAAGATGCACCTCAACACCAAACTTGAACGTGGCAAGCTCATAAGACAAACAAAATCTATTGACATAACCAACCTTAAAAAACACCATAATACCTTCAAGTTGGAACTGAAGAACAGGTTCTCTGCTTTAGAAGGCCTAACATCGGAAGAAGTGGACATCTCTGAAGTTAACAGAAAAGTAACCAAAGCTCTTATGGAAACAGCAACAAAATTAGCTGGGTCTAAGAACAAGTTGCATGTAAACAAATTATCAGGAAAAACGAAAATGTTGATGCAAAAAGAAGAGAGATGAGGACAACTAAAGAAGATGTGACTTCCAAAGTGGAATATATAGAGCTATGCAAGACAGTAAGAAAAAGTATCACTGAAGACGTAAGAAAATTCAACTGTGAACTAGTGAGGAAAGCAATTGAAAACAACCAAAGCCTAAAGATAGCAAAGGGACATCTCAGTAAGGGAAGAAAACAGATTATGGCACTGAGAAAAGAAGATGGTTCTGTAACAAGAAATAGAGGCGAAATTTTGACAAGAGTGAAAGATTTCTACTCCAAATTATATGAAAGGGATGATACATGCACTCCAGACATCATGAAAGATACCAGTACCAGAGTTCCTCCAGTCCTTCCAGCAGAAGTTGCACATGCAATCAAGAACATGAAGCGGGGAAAAGCTCCAGGAGAAGATGGAATTACTGTAGACATCATACAAGAAGCAAGTGGAGAAATCGAAACAGTACTCGCCCAAATTTTCACTCGATGTGTAACGTACCAGGAGATGTGACGTACCTGCCAGAAGGACGCACACGACATAAAGGCAGATAGGAATCAGAATAAAATGTCCGCGTAGCTTAATTGGTAGAGCAACTTATTCCGGAATGAGTGGACCCGGGTTCGAATCCTGGCGCGGATAAAAATTGCGGAGAAATTCACTTCGTTATAATGGCGCCCGAACTATCCGGATGACCCGACCGTTCAAAATCTCGCAATGGTGTGATGTTATTTCCACACCGCGAGATAGGAAAAATAAGAGCAGCACTTCGAAAAAAAAAAAAAAAAAATAAGGGGGAGATAATGTAACGTACCAGGAGATGTGATGTACCTGCCAGAAGGACGCACACGACATAAAGACAGATAGGAATCAGAATAAAATGTCCGCGTAGCTTAATTGGTAGAGCAACTTATTCCGGAATGAGTGGACCCGGGTTCGAATCCTGGCGCGGATAAAAATGACGGAGAAATTCACTTCGTTATAGATGCCTTAATGAAGGAAAGATTCCTGAGGATTGGAACACCGCTACAATGATCCTGCTACATAAGAAAGGTGACATTGAGGATCTCGGAAACTACAGTCCTGTCAGCCTCCTATCAGTAGTTTATAAAATCTTCACTAAAGTTCTTTCACACCGCTTGAAGGTAACACTGGACATGGCTCAACCGAGAGAACAAGCTGGATTCAGGAGTGGCTACAGCACAATAGATCATATCCACGTACTGAGAGAACTAATTGAAAGAGCGAGGGAATATGAACTTCCATTGTGCATGACTTTTATCGATTATGAAAAAGCCTTTGATTCGGTGAAACCATCAGCAGTTACAATGGCTCTGAAAACCTGCGGTATTGAAGATGCATACATTAATATTATTAATAACATCTATGAAAATGCAAGTGCAAAGATTCGGCTGTTTGAAAATACAACACACATAAAAATTGGAAAGGGAGTGACACAAGGTGACACCATATCTCCGAAGCTCTTTAATGCCACATTGGAGGGTGTTTTTCAGTCGCTGAGCTGGGGAAACAAAGGGATAAAGATTAATGGAGATTATCTAACCCACCTTCGTTTTGCTGATGACGTAGTCATTTTTGCAACTACCCCATCAGAGCTGCAGAGTATGATCCAGGAACTTGCTGACAAGAGTAAAGAAGTGGGATTAAAAATGAACTTTCAGAAGACAAAAGTGATGTTCAATGCTTTTACAAGAAATGAAGATTTATTGATTGATGGAGAAAAGCTGGAGATAACAGACACGTACGTTTATCTTGGACAGCAGATATCAAGTGAGGGTCACATTGATGAAGAAATTAATCGGCGTACAAAACTTGCCTGGAGAGCTTTTGGAAGAAACAGCATAATTTTCAAGAGCAATATGCCATTATGTCTTAAAAGAAAAGTGTTTGATCAATGCATCCTTCCAGTGCTTACGTATGGTGCAGAGACGTGGACCTTAACTAAAAGAGATATACAAAGACTGCAGACAACTCAAAGCAGCATGGAGAGGTGCATGCTTCGTGTAATAAGGAGAGATAAGAAGAGGAACTCGTGGATCCGAAAAGTGACAAGAGTGGAAGAGATAAATCCCTGAAATGGCAATGGGCTGGGCATACTGCCAGAAGGACAGACCATCGATGGACAGCTGAAATTTTAGATTGGATTCCAAGGGACAGGAAAAGACCCAGAAGAAGACCACATGGGAGATGGGTGGATGAAATTCGAAAGTATGCAGGGGTGACATGGAGGAGACTGGCACAAGACAGACCGTTGTGGAGGAAACTTGGGGAGACCTTCGTCCAGCAGTGGATTGATAATGGTTGACAATGATGAATGATGATGATTTATCGGTTGGTGGATTTGTTTTTCGTTCTCTTCCACATTTACCTCTCCTTTTTGGAGACGATGATCCAGATGCATTGTATCGCGTAAGCAGTCTTGATTTGCCTACACCAACTATAGAAGCGACGTCTCTCACTGTCATAGAAGTGTGATCCTTCAGAGCAATTATATTTGCACGCTTCTTCGGGGAAATATCCATTTTTCAATACACGAGAGCAACACGTACTCGCAGAGAGTAAAAACTAACATCCACCTGTCACACATGAAAGCTCACAACTGAAGCTGAAGTGCCTATTTCTTGTTTAAAATCGGTCAAACCACTTTCTTACTATCAAGTTTTAACAGTCACACCACCTCACAGCTGATAAAACCGGTTTACGTGGGTTTCTGACATCAACTGGCGATCACATTACAATTCTGAGAATAAAATAGCTTGTCCCAATTAATTTGCACGGTATAGTACAATCATAACCGAAATATTCGTATAGTAAGGACGAGGTTATACCGCCAGAGCACACAATAGGACACCTCACGGATCATACGAGTTAAGAGAATGTCGTTTGTTTCTGTTTTAACTTTCACCGTGAGCTACTAAGGGTTATATTCCGTTGGCCGTCCCTGATTCAGGGGAGGGAGAGGAGCACCACCCATGCTTCATGCGAATTCAGACCACGAACGAAAAACGTACACCACTGACCACTCGCCCAGCGGGATGGCGTAAAGAGAAGATAAAATCCACTGTCTAGACGGCAATCCTTAAAATTATTTCATTGCTCCGAGAAAAAAACTCCAGAGAGACCCTATGCAGTCATTAATGCTAAGAAATAAGAGTTTTATGCGTGAGAAAAATATTTTTTCCCTTATTCGTTAAGAATAATACAACAGATGTCTTCTTCATTTACCTCAGAATCTTAGGAAAAAAGCTTATTAGTCACACTGAATAGATGTAATAATATAGGTAATATTTGTTCAATGTGACTATATTAGTTACATCTATTCAGTGTGACTCAATCACAATGAATGTTTGTAATCTTGTGAAATGAAATAAAAACTGCATATTTTTAGGAGGTGACTAACAATGGCGTTTTTTTCCTTTATTAAAAACTGCTCAAATTAAACGATTGCAATAAAACTAATTAGTAATAATTTTTTTTATAAAATACGAGGGTTGTACCGAAAGTAATGCAAAAGCAGCATAACTTTTTTATTAACTGACAGAGGCGTTCAAATTTTCTATGTTAGTAGAGTAACACTTCTTCTTCGTTGCAGGTAAATAATGGATTCCATGAAGAAGCAAAGTGCCATCAATGAGTTCTTGCCGAAGAAAGGGTGCAGGCTATCCTACATCCACAGAAGGCTACAGGATGTTTGCGGAGATGGCACCTTTGGCAAGAGCAATGTGCAATGATGGATTAAGAAGTTTGAAGAAGGGGAACCAGCATTGAAGACAAACCACGCAGTGGGAGACCATCATCTGCGACCACTGACACGAACCATCAGCGAGTGGATGAAATGATTCGCGCGGAGAGACAAGTCATGATCCGTGAGCTTGTTGCACAACTGGACTGTGGTCACAATGCCATACAGAAGATGGTGGAAGACTTAGGGTATCGGTAAGTGTGTGCAAAGGTTCCTTAGCAGTTGACACCTGATTTCAAGGAGAGAAGGGTGGAAGTCTGCTCGGATCTGCTGGAAGCATTTAAAGCTAACGAAGACACGTTTTTTTTCGATCAGGTGAGAGGGGATGAAACGTGTGTGTATCTTTATGATCCAGAAACGAAGAGACAATCCATGGAGTGGCGTCACACATCTTCACCAAGGCCTAAGAAATTCAAGAGCCAGCGATCAGCACAAAAAGTCATGGTGACTGTTTTTTTGGGATCACAGAGGTGTCATTCTCCTTGAGCTTTTAAAACGTGGCCGTACCGTAACCAACGAGCGGTACATTGAGACACTCAAGAAGTTTAGAGAAGCCATAAGGAGGAAGAGACCAAACGAGAATATGAAAAGGATCCACATTCACCATGACAATGCGAGACCACACTCATCTTTGGCAACCAATCAGGCGATCAGCAATTTAGGCTGGTCGGTGGTCTCCCATCCACCGTACAGCCCAGATCTGGTGCCCTCCGACTTCCACCTGTTCTACCCAATGAAGGACAATCTCCGGGGAGATCGATTTAATGACGCAGACGAGGTCAAAGTAGCTGTGAAGTGGGTACAACAGTCCACACCTGAATTTTTCAAAGAGGATTCGAGAGTTGGGTTTGACGATGGCGCAAATGCATCGCTTGTGATGGAGACTATGTTGAGTAGTACCTTTGTATAGAGAAAGAGTTATAAGTTATACCCACTTTTGCATTACTTTCAGTACAGAGCTCTTGTATATATACGTAGTATATACACTGAAGAGCAATTGAATTAAAGACAGCTGGCGTTATGCAAATGTGGCGCTGTGGGCGGCCCTGTAAATGGAAACGACATGACGTATGCAGCGATCCGACAATATAAGGAGTGATGCGACAGGAATCAGTAAGAGTCGGACGCAATATGGGTAAGACGAAGGATCTAAGCGCATTTGATCGTGGGCAAATTGTCGGGGCCCGACGAATGGGTCACTCCATCTCGGAAGTCGTGCAGGCACTGAGATTTTCACGAGCCACTGTGTCACGAGTGCACCGTGAGTACATCGAATCCGGTAAAAATATCCCTGCAAGGGCCAACTGCCGTGGACAACAGCGTGTGGATGACCGGGGTCGTCGTCGGCTAGCTCGCATTGTAATGGCGGGTAGACGGGCCACATTGGAAGAAATCACTCGGCAATTTAACGCTGGTGCACAAAAACGTGTAAGCAGCCACACCATCCAGAACGATCTCCTCGCTATGGGGTACAGAAGCCATCATCCCACGAGGGTACCGCTGCTGACCGCACATCACAGGGTGCAAAGATTAGCATGGGCGCGGGAACATCGCCACTGGACCCTAGACACGTGGAAAAATGTTGCCTGGACTGATGAGTCGAGATTCACGTTGGTACATGCGGATGGCAGGATACGAGTACGGCGCAAACCACATGAAGCGATGGATCCTTCTTGCCAGCAGGGTAATCTTCTAGCCAATGGGTTCTCGTTTAGGGACTGTTTACGTGGACTGAAATGGGACCCCTGGTACGTGTGACATCGTCCCTCACAGGTCAACGTTACCGGGATATCCTGGACGAACATTTGCTCCCGTTTGTGCGTCTTCAACATCCCACTGGGGACCTCATCCCGCAACAAGACAATGCACCGTGCCATCGCTCCCGAATTGTATCCGAATGGTTGGATGAACACTCCACCGACGTGACCTCGCTTCCTTGGCCAGCTAGGTTACCTGACCTTAATCCCATCGAGCACATCTGGGATGCCATCGAGAGAGATGTTCGAGGCTCTGACCCCCTCCATCAAATCTTCGTGAACTGTGGGAGCTTGTTCAGGGGTGTGGATCAGTATGGCTTCCCAAAACTTCCGGTGTCTTGTCGTGTCCATGCCGAGACGAATCGCCGCCGTCATCAGGACGAAAGGTGGTGCTACACTTTACTAGACAGGTATCTCTAATTCAATTGCTCTTCAGTGTACAGAGGGAGTAAAAAAACCTTCTACGAAATTTTGAATATGAAAGACTTGCCTCTTCAACAGGCGTCGCTTCTTAATGAGGCTCCGAGGCTCCCTCCGTTTTTTGACCTTTAATTTCATCTCGAGTCAGAGACAGCCAATAAATCGTGTCGTTCCTGACACATGATTCTCACTGAGGTTATGTGTATCTGAACCAGTCTCTCCCCAAAATATGAAACAATAAAATAAAATAAAAAATAAAGATTATAAGTAAATAAATGAAATATAGCAGACCATTTGTGACGGGGAGCGAAGGATTTCACCCTGTCGAAGAACTGCTTTGCGCTCCTCTCGTGTTTTCTGATCAGAGTATAGGCTTTTTTTATTCGCTGTTGTAGAGTGCGTCTCGTTTGAGAAGAGCAATGTGATGCTTATTCGGGTAAAAATGATCAGATGATTCTTCAGATTTTTAGCGTCAGTGATTATCAAATGATACAAAACCTGAAAATGTTAAGAAAATGAATGTGTTTTGTGTTGCTGATCCATATATATATATATCTTTCACTTCGAAATCGCCGAGCTTTTTGAGTCCTAGAAGAATTACCTACCTGTACTGCATTTCAGTATGCGTTCGCACGCTGCCGTTACTGAGTGCTTAAAAAAACGAAACAATCGCTACTGCCTGTTTATTCGCCGTCATTTCCTTTCACCATTTCGCTTTCTTTTGTTTATTTAACGTGCGCGATGACAAAAGATATGGGTAGTCAGCGGTAACAGCAAAGTTATGCAAGTCCACTACCCCAGACCATTCTGTGCCTGTGTTCTTTACCCGGACAAGGTTTTCATGTCCTTTCGGAGAAACCTAAGGTATTTTGTTCAGCATGAGCGCTATTTGTGACTGTATCTCAGTTCAACAAAAGACTGAGTAGAAATTGCATATGCACAATCTTCTTTCTGTCTGGATTTCCATTATGGAGGTGCTCCGGATTAGAAACTCTGATTTATTTTTCTTCCGTTGTTTGTTTGTTTTGTCGTGTAACACTGCACTGGCATAATAATGGAAGAAGTAAATTTAGCACATGGAAAAAAATACCAATTTTACAAGCTACGCCATTATGTTTATTGCAAAAATTACGCTTTCGTCTATCGACTCTTCACAGGGTAAGTTTTCCTTACTGATACGAGTGTTTTACTTAATTTTTTAGCAACCAGTTACTCCATTCACCACTCATCAGTTTTCATTTCAGAACAAGTTTTCAGAACATAGGTAAAAACTATTAAGTACAACAGAATAGTAATCTATAAGGGGATTTGCAACTGACATATTTTCCGATCACTGATTTCTATAGGTTTCTCGTTCATTTGGGACACCTCAAGTCTAACGAGTTCTATTTATGAAGATCATCTGCCACACATGAACAATGAAGTGGACCGTTGAATGGGTAGATCTGCACGGGCCAATGTACGCATGTGTGTCGGACGGGGTTTTTCTATTTTATTTAATTTGTAAGTTAAAAGAACGGCTCAGGATTTTGTATCTCAAACCGAATTTCGCTGAAAGATTCAGCGTCCCCCCCCTGCAACCACCAGCAGGCACGCAACTCAAATTTTTTTTGAGGTGTTATGATATCAATGAAAACGCAACAAGTTTATCTTTACTTGCATTAAATATCGATACTTGCATTAAATATTCGCAATATAGGTATAAAAGACAGTACGAAAAAGCATCACTGAAGACGTAAGGAAATTCAACTGTGAACTAGTAAGGAAAGCAATTGAAAACAACCAAAGCCTAAAGATAGCAAAGGGACATCTCAGTAAGGGAAGAAAACAGATTATAACACTGAGAAAAGAAGATGGTTCTGTAACAAGAAATAGAGGCGAAATTTTGACAAGAGTGAAAGATTTCTACTCCAAATTATATGAAAGGGATGATATATGTACTCCAGACATCATGAAAGATACCAGTACCAGAGTTCCTCCAGTCCTTCCAGCAGAAGTTGCACATGCAATCAAGAACATGAAGCGGGGAAAAGCTCCAGGAGAAGATGGAATTACTGTAGACATCATACAAGAAGCAAGTGGAGAAATTGAAACAGTACTCGCCCAAATTTTCACTCGATGCCTTAATGAAAGGAAGATTCCTGAGGATTGGAACAACGCTACAATGATCTTGCTACATAAAAAAGGTGACATTGAGGATCTCAGGAACTACAGACCTATCAGCCTCCTATCAGTGGTTTATAAAATCTTCACTAAAGTTCTTTCACACCGCTTGAAGGTGACACTGGAAATGGCTCAACCGAGAGAACAAGCTGGATTCAGGAGTGGCTACAGCACAATAGATCATATCCACGTACTGAGAGAACTAATTGAAAGAGCGAGGGAATATGAACTTCCATTGTGCATGGCTTTTATCGATTATGAAAAAGCCTTTGATTCGGTGAAACCATCAGCAGTTACAATAGCCCTGAAATCCTGCGGTATTGAAGATGTGTACATTAATATTATTAATAACATCTATGAAAATGCAAGTGCAAAGATTCGGCTGTTTGAAAATACAACACCCATAAAAATTGGAAAAGGAGTGAGACAAGGTGACACCATATCTCCGAAGCTCTTTAATGTCACATTGGAAAATGTCTTTCAATCACTGAACTGGGAAAACAAAGGGATAAAGATTAATGGAGATTATCTAACCCACCTTCGTTTTGCTGATGGAATAGTCATTTTTGCAACTACCCCATCATAGCTGCAGAGTATGATCCAGAAACTTGCTGACAAGAATAAAGAAGTGGGATTAAAAATGAACTTTCAGAAGACAAAAGTGATGTTCAATGCTTTTACAAGAAATGAAGATTTATCGATTGACGGAGAAAAGCTGGAGATAACAGACACGTACGTTTATCTTGGACAGCAGATATCAAGTGAGGGTCACATTGATGAAGAAATTAATCGGCGTACAAAACTTGTCTGGAGAGCTTTTGGAAGAAACAGCATAATTTTCAAGAGCAATATGCCATTATGTTTTAAAAGAAAAGTGTTTGATCAATGCATCCTTCCAGTGCTTACGTATGGTGCAGAGACGTGGACCTTAACTAAAAGAGATATACAAAGGCTGCAGACAACTCAAAGTAGCATGGAGAGGTGCATGCTTGGTGTACCCAGGAGAGATAAGAAGAGGAACTCGTGGATCCGCAAAATGTCAATAGTGGAAGACATCATGATCAGAGTTAAATCCCTGAAATGGCAATGGGATGGGCATACTGCCAGAAGGACAGACCATCGATGGACAGCCAAAATTTTAGATTGGATTCCAAGGGACGGGAAAAGACCCAGAAGAAGACCACATGGAAGATGGGTGGATGAAATTCGAAAGTATGCGGGAGTGACATGGAGGCGACTTGCACAAGACAGACCGTTGTGGAGGAAACTTGGGGAGACCTTCGTCCAGCAGTGGATTGATAATGGTTGACAATGATGATGATGATGATATAAAACTAAAAGCAGAGTTAAAGACAAAATTAAAAAAATAAATTTGAACTTACATTCTTAAGATCATGACGCGCAACGCAGCAGTGATGAAGTCTCAGAACTAACAACCTACAAAGCAGAAACTGTAACAAAAAGGTTCTTTAACTACGACAAAAAATAAAAATAAAACGCAAAACCCAACAGGCAAGAGAACAAAAATAATAATAAATAACGAAACCTGAATGCAGAAAGTGTCGAAAATGCCGAGCCTTGGCTTTATCAAGGACCAGCAAAAGTCTGCATTTTCTCACTTCCACAAAGACCTAGTTGAAAATGGGTTTCTGCAAAGTCATAGATGCAAGTATAAGTACCCCCCCCCCCTTAAAATAATATTTTACATAATCGCCCCTCAAAGGTGCGGAAATTAAATAATTGAGCAAACGCTTTAGCATACATCTATCACTTTCCTGGCCCAACCCATACTCTTCATCTCCCACAAAAACCAGAAAAACGTTGTCAAAGAGCTCACAAAAATTGTGAGAAGGCCTATAATTTTAGACCCAGAAAACTAGGCAAATCCCACTACAAATAAAAATATATCAACTGACCAACTTCCAGAAAACTACAGTTTTAACATGTGGTAAGCAACCTTACCGCCCAAGTGAAGTTCCAAACGGGGACCAAAAAATAAAAAGCACTTAAAAAGTGTCATTCCCTAGGAAAAAAGCACTTCCAAAAAAATAATAAAAATAAAAGAATAAAAAATTAAAACAGAGACCACGGTAGCAAATAGGAACGTTTTACATACACTTCCCACTAAAAAACGGAATGCCAGAAGAACAAAAATACGTAATATAATGCATTGGAAGAGGTACTTATAGTTAAATATAAAAGTTGCAATAATTACATAGCATTTTATCCTATAATACTGTGAAGAGGGAGAAAAATCAACAAAAAGCTGTGGACTCTGGAAGGGATTCTAACCTTAAAACTCCATCCTGGCTGCGTCCCTGACCAGAAGCAGCTCTTAAGGCAACTCTGGGCTCTGGAAGGGTTTCTAACCCTTAAACTCCATCCTGGCTGCGTCCCTGACCACAAGCAGCTCTTAAGGCAACTCTTGGCTCTGTAAGGGGTTCTAACCCTTAAAACTCTATCCTGGCTGCTCCCTTGAACACAAACAACTCTTAAGACTATAAGAGTCGCTCGTCGCAAATTTAGGGCCACTGGTTCTAGGAAAGGCTTCGAAACAGAGCTATTATACAGGCGCATCCTCCGCGTTTTACCGGAGATTCGAACTCAGGCTCGTTGCTGACGAACAGTCAGAATCTAGCGCCTCAGACCATTTGGTCACCTGGAAGGCTTCAACGTCTTCTAATGGATTAACAAAAACATTTCAACTGGCAAAATTAAGAATGGCTTCTGACTGAATCATATGTATCTTCCATTGTTGCCAAGAAGTGAATATTTAGATTAAATTTTTTAATAGGAATGTTATTCCCCATGCTTTCACCACGGGCCATACAACAATTCTCAAACAACTGAAACATCGAACCCTAACGCGCTGAAAGTTAATTCCGTTTTTAGTGCTCGATTTTTCTTCCTTTCCGTTGGCTTTAGTTAGCTTTCAGAAGAGGATGTATCAGTAACGAAGATCGCAGAGTGGAACGGAAGTCATGAAAGTGTATCACGAACCTGGCCTTTAATAATAGCTGTAATCGATTGGCCTAGCTATAAGTTCAAATCCTAAAATGGGCCGAGCTTTGTAATTAAGGCCTGTGCATGCTTCTCTATGGAGCTAAGTCCCTTCGAACTTTTTCTTTGGAAAGCGTCTTTAATTATAACCCATTTGTTGCTTACGCTGCGTGTAGTTTTGCAGCGAAAGCGAATGAATTCTATTCATAATCAAGCCATGCTCTCTCTCCCTCGCTCACAAACGCAAATAATAATTCTGTGAAGAGTTTTCTAGAGAAAACAAAATTCTATCGATAATATTGTGACTTCCTTTTACTCTTTCTCTCACACTCCCATGTCAATAGTCACTATGAGAAAAATATCGAGAAGACGAACAAATGCTATATTTTATCAGATACTTATTGACGGTATTTACGTTTATATGCAAATAGCAAAGGACCCGGCGTTGCCCATGTTTAAAAATACATCTATCAGCTTCTGGGTGAGCGCTTTCCCAGTTTTACTGAAATTATGGTTAGGATACTTTGCACGGAAACGTTTAATTGAAATGTAAACAATGAAAAGGAAGGAATTTAAAAAAAGAGAACAAAGTCTTCTTCCAGCACAATTGGATAAAACCGGGAATCTTTATTGACTGCGAACACAGAAAATTTGAAAATACAGGTCCACAATCCATTTTCCGAAACTCTTGGGGACCATTTGCGCTTCGGATTTCAGAATAAAGGTAGCACCTCCCAGTGGAGTCTAGTGCAGCACCCCATAATCAAACATTAATAGTGCTGCAAAAACGTATGAATACTCACACTAAGTGGGATAAACATAGACTACAAATACTACTACACTTTATGTATAGAGTAATGTATTGATAAATGAAATAATGGGATAATTATAGACCATAAATAATCAAGAACATTTTATTTCCAAGAAAAACATTCGGTAATACTTGAGCATACGCAGCTTCAATAAGTGGGATTATGTAAAGACTATAAATAGTACAGGTATTACAGTTTATGACACAGTGGAATAAATATAGAATGCAAATAATCTAGGACATGTAGGCAACAGGTTGAAACTGAGCTAAATACGTATCTGCAGTAAATTAGTACGTCTGGCAAACAAAGCTAAATACTGCACAGCTATTTTTTTTTTTTTTTATTGGCGGTTGTTCTTATTTTCTTTGGAGGTTCAACGACCACCGTGAGCAACTCAGTGGGCTATGAGCAGTCGCTCGAGTAGGGCCACTTGTTCCAGGGAAGAGAGAGAGAGAGCCAGGACCGTAAAACAAACACACCATCCATGCCTCACGGGATTCGAACCCGGACGAATGATCAAAAGCCATCGCTTAGACCACTGCGCCACCAGGGCGGCACTGTGCAACTACGTATCTGCAACGTACATGCAGTTGAGGTGCATGACATCCAGTTTGAGGATCTTTGAGAAGAGGGTACATCAATGTCGCCATCATCGTTGTCATCAGGGTGCAGCTGGACATCTGATGATGGGCCAGGAACAGGATTCTCAAGTGATGAAGCAGCACTATGACAGACGGCGTTTTTAAAGACTTATGCAAGTGTCATCTGTCTCATTAACATAGGTTTCTGCCTAAGCAATCTCTCTTTTACTGAGTAAATTGCCACAATCACTGAAAAATGCACGTTGTTCAAGGAAAGCAATTAACTGATCACACATTTTCACCATAGCGTCTATGGGAGACTTTTTCACCTGTGTTCCCAAATGTTATCATCAGCACTACTATCCTCATGCAACACCTTTTTAGCAATTTCCCCATTACTCAAGGAATGCACAATAGATGCATTCCTTGAGTGATGATTGAAAATGAACTGTTATCCATTTTTCAACCATGCATTTTGACATTTTCTTGCTAACACTGATTTGTCCATGATGGGATACACACTTCAATATAGCGGGAATACTTTTATGGATTCCACGTCATATTTTGGAAATGTTTTCTCCTGAATATTTTTATTCGCCCACCCATAGTGAAATCCTAGATGTGCCACTAATACCGGGGCCCTAAAATACTGTCCAGCCCCCGGGCCCCCTGTATCCTTATATGAGCTCTGTACACCCCCTCAGCCTCATAGCGCTTGCTGCCACTATACATAAACCTATAAATCTCTCATTCATAAGAAACATTAACTGAATGTTTTAATGATAGCCGGAGTATATGAAAAATAAATACCTCTAAAAAGCCGTCCATTGACATTTAAAATGCTCACAATTGTTATCATTGTTCTACTGAGAAAACTAACTGAATAAGCGAATGAACTCCCATTATTATTTTTCTTTTATTGGAGGTTTAACGACCACCGTGAGCAACTCAATGGGCTATAAGCAGTCGCCCGTCTCTAATTTAGGGTCACTGGTTCCAGGGAAGGGAGAGAGCTAGTGCTGTAAGACAAACACAACATCCATACCTCACCGGGATTCGAACCCGGACCCCTTTCGGACACTCCCATTATGTATAAGCTTTTTATTCCTTATGAAAAAGGCTTTTTATTCCGTGAAATCATCAGCAGTTATAACTATACTTTCAAATCCTGTGGTATTGAACATACACACGCACGGGCGTCTGACATCCCCCGCAACAAGGGGCACAGACTTGCAAGGCTGGAGAGGCCCTCTTAGCCGCAGGGGGTGGGGGAGGTTCACGGTTAAGAGGGACCCTAGGCTTAGCAAAAATATTTTACAAAATGTTTGGAGGAAATTTCGTACGAAGCTGGTTAGAAATAGCGGGGAATTTTGACGGCAGTTTTGAAAGAAGTATTAAAAAAAGAAAAGCACTCTTTTATTTTCATTGAATAAAGTAAAATATTTAGAAATATATTTCGCGGTTTCAGTTCATAAAAGCCGGATGACGGAAAGGCAGCTACTCAAGATGACTTGAGGCCCCTTTTCACAGCCATAGCAAATGTGAAAGAAACATCAGTTCAATGAATGGCATTTTTATACCAATGAGGATAAGGGGTTATGTATTTGAATCGTTTGCACGTACTTATGCATCCTTCAGAATACAATGAACTAAAAGATGTTATTCGCGGGGACATTTTACTACGTATAAAATATTGTGGAGTGATGCTGAATGTGATTTTTATATTCAAGAGTAAATGATTTAAGATCAATGAATGAAATACGGGATTACACGATTGTACAATACAAATTTGAAAGATGTGAATCCGTTTATTGGTGTAAACATGACATGGATGTTAAGTCAGATAATATCTGAAAACTTGAACATTTCGTCGTCCTGGAGCTGGAATCGAAACCGCGTCTCCCGGATAGCGCACGAGTATGCTAACCACTACACTGAGAAAAAAGTCGTGTTAATTCAGCAAAAAAAATGTTTGAATCAAACAAATTTTTTTGTCTATATGCAGTCAAATAATTTTTTTGTTGAATTTACAAATGTATTTTGCTGAAAATTATTGTTGATTCAACAAAATTTATTGTTATCATGACAAAACGTTTTGTTCATTTAACAAAATGCCTAGGTCGATTTTTGGGAATTTATTTGATCCAACAATATGTATTGTTATCGTGATAAAACGTTTAGTTGAATTAACAAAATATAGCCAACGAAATGATTTTGTGTTGCCAACAAAACAGTTTTGATGGAGTTTGGCTAAAGCAACAAAATAAATCGACAAAGTAGCTCAAAAAAACTATTTAGTTGTTTCAAACAATTTTTTTTCTCAGTGATACTACCCAGAACGACCAAGTTTCAAGTTTCTCATTAATTTGAATATAGCCATCACAGCATCCGCTTCAAATTAATCGGAAACTTGAAACTTGGTTGTTCTGGGTGGTGTAGTGGATAGCATACTCGGGCGCTATCCGGGAGACGCGGGTTCGATTCTCGCTTCACGACTACGAAATTTTCATGTTTTCGGATATTATCTGACTTAACATCCATGTCATATTTACACCAATAAACGGATTCACATCTTCCAAATTTGTATTAATATAAGAAGTTTCGCTTTTTTGTGTCACAATTATTTATTGTTACTTACTTATGTTCTATATTTTCGTATAAATTGGAAAAAGTCCTTAGGTGCTGGCAGATGTCAGTTACATGTGATGTTTTTCGTTTTGCGTAATCCGTTGTCTGATTGTCGGCCATTTAAATCGTTTCTCGTCAGGTTTCTATTTCGCACCTTATCTTTTGTTATAACTTCGATGCCGCCTTTGTATCTGATGTAAACCGTTTGGCATGGCGCTTTTTGGCCCATTGCGCGAATAAACTCAAACCAACAGCAGTTACGTGTTTTATGTGTGTGCTGGTAATGGATTTCAAAGAGGAAGCCTTAGCTCCGTAAGAGAATAAAATTTGCATATATTGCCTACTACCTTTGACGTAAGTGTTTTGTAATACACTGTATTGGTATAAAACTAGGGCGATCATTTCAATTACAACGTGCTCATTCGTGTTACACACAATAAATGCAATTAATTTGGTTTTAGCTGTGGGTCCAAAAGAATTTGAATTATTGAAAAGCTCATAAAACATAGTTAATAATATGGAATTTAAAATTTTCAGTAATTAAAAGCTAATACAGTTTCGCAAAAGGGCCTCCAAGATTCAAAAGTTAAAGACAACACCGTCACTACACGATGAAAACTTATGAAAGGAGAAAACCCTTTACAAGTCAGGTAAAATTTTACTAAACGCTAAAATATTTACAGATAAAAATGTTAGATCTTTCGGGATCACTATGTCCCATCCTCAGACTGCAATGGTATGTGCTGATGTGCTCTATATATACATTGTCTAAGAGTTTCCATGATGTAGATCCGATTCTGAAGAGTGCTCACCCCGCAATCTAGAGGAAATCAGGTTACAAGAGGAAGTTCGTCAACATTACGCAATTGAATCAACATGATACACATAAGGTAAGTTATGACATAAATTCAAAACTAACGGGGTTATTCCGTCTGATGTGGATACTCTTCTGGAAATAACAATTTCCACGGTTGTGGTGTTTCACTAGGTAATGAGTCATTACAACAGACTTGTAACTGGGAGTAGATATACAAACTCACTGTGAAAAGAAGAATAGATACGTCTGAAGAAGTGAAAAGGATACTGGACTCTTCCCAGACAGGATAATGGGTTCCACTGTGTGTAAGTCGAGCTAGGGCAGAATTCATAGCCCCGGTCTTCACACTATAAATGTATTCTGAAAGGCGAAGTTGTATAAAGCGTTTTGTGGCTGTCCACTGGTTTCATAGGAATGCTGTAAATTCCAAGCCTTTCACCGGGATCTATGGGGTCTCTGTCTTTCTTAATAATTGATAAAATATTTGAAGTCCAAATGCCAAGCTGCATCGACTACAAACATTCCCGAGACTTTACGAGGAAGCAGGGTAATAGTTGACTGTTTGACAGACCCTACAAACCTGGGTCTCTCACTCTCACGTTGAAGAGTACAGTGGGAGAGACCAGAGTGCTGAAGACGTTGAAGGCCTCCAAGATATTATTTTCTGGAGGCTCCGACCTTTTCCGGTACGCTACTGTACATACGTTAATATTACTACAACCTAATCCGTATTTAACAAAGTTGAAGGGGAGAGTAAAAAACATTCGATATATAACCGGGCACATAAAAAAGGGGACGGGGCGGTATTTTTGGATATTACATTATGCCAGGTTAAAACTAGTCAATAATAAACTACCTATCAATTAACTGAAGGTAAATAATACTTTTTAATTGAAAACTACAGCTAGCAAAATATTATAATACGAGTGAGATCTGCAATAAGCAAAACATTTAACGAATGAAAAAATTATAGTAACAACCGAAAATTTGAAATTTCACCTGTTATTGCTTGTTTTATTACGTCCGATATATGAGTCGATTATTGCTTGTTTTGTGCTTATCATGATTGCTGTTTCAAAAAATAGCTTTTCATCTTCCTCCGAAGGGGGTAACTTAGATAGTTCTAGACGCGAAATATCTAAACAGGGATTGAAACGTGGCGAGCGGAGGGAATAAAAGACAGCATTTGCCCAGGAGGTGTATATTTGGCAGGCGCGCGCGGGGGGGGAGTCCCCTACAGATAGGTCAGAATTTTCTTTTCCTTTTATAAGTCAGAAATTTTCCTCTTGTTTTCCAGTGAAAGAGAAAGGTTCAAAGACTTGGCGAATGCCACGTATTTTGTTTGCTGCTGATAACTGACCTGAACCTCAATATAAGCAGTTCCACCAAAATTTATTTCTCGTAATATGTGGTTAAAATTACAAGGGAGAATATTACGAAGTTCGAAAGATCTGTGAAAACTTCGGTTGATGCGGAACTTCGTATTATGCGAGCTCATAATGTGGGTTTCATAATAACATCTATGAAAATTCAAGTGTAAAGATTCGACCGTGTAATGTTCTTAGGCTTTAAGAGTGTAACTATATGCAAAAATGTAAGTTTAACCAGAACATTAACATTACGTGAGGCTTGATTCGTTTAAATTGAAACGATGCATTGTAAATTTTTTTCTAAAATTCACGAACCACTTTCTGTGATTCATTTCGTGAATTAAAGAAGCAAATTTTTGTTACTACCTTTTCCGTGAAATGACGGAAATAAACCTGAATTTCACGGAATTTTCGTACTCCAGGATAATTTTGAATTTTCAGAAACCTATCCTCAATTCCTTTCTTATATTGACGGTAAATTGACGATTTAAAGATGTGTTAACGGAAAATTCTGAATTTTCAGAAACCTATCCGCAATTCCTCTCTTATATTGACGGTAAATTGACGTTTTAAAGATGTATTAACGGAAAATTCTGAATTTTCAGAAATCTATCCGCATTTCCTTTCTTATATTAACGGAAAAACTCCGTTTTAAGTTTTTCCATATCCATATGGCAAGAAATTTCCGGTAATAGGAGCGATTCGTGGGAATATTTGAGGTTTGATTAACTGTTAAATTTTCAATCGTCTGTCGAAGGATCTGATTTTGAAGTTCTCCAGCGAGATCGGATATTGTGGATATCATATCGCATGAATTTTGGTTATTGTGGAACAAGATATTTCTTCTCCTCTCCCCCCCCCCCCTTTTGTGCACCAGCTATTATACAGAGTGTCCGAGAATTATTGAACACATTACAAAATTATATAGCCGCCCCGGTGGCGCAGTGGTCTAAGGCGCTGGCCTCTGATCATTCGTCCGTAAGGGGTCCGGGTTCGAATCCCGGTCAGGCAAGGATGTTGTGTTTGTCTTACGGCACTGGCTCTCTCCCTTCCCTGGAACCAGTGACCCTAAATTAGGGACGGGCGACTGCTTATAGCCCATTGAATTGCTCACGGTGGTCGTTAAACCTCAAAAAAAAAATATATATATATATATAAAACAAAACATTAAACAAATAGAAAGGAACTGACTGTACTAACTTACAATGTAACTACACAAGTTAATAAATTTCGATGTGAGATCCCTTGGTTGTTCGCAGTACGTCCAAGCGATACTCGATTACATGTCATGTATTGGCAAGCATCTGAGGAGTTATGGAATTAATAGCAGCTGTGATACGCTGCTTCAGTTTCTACAAATCTGTACAAGGCGTCTCATAGACACGCTCCTTCACGTAACCCTACATGAAATAATCCAATGGAGTTAGATCTGGAGAGCGAGGAGGCCACGGAATGGGACCACCACGCCCAATCCATCTGTTGGGGAAATGCTCATTTATGCACTTACGTACACACGTTGACCAATGCGGAGGCGCGGTCTTGTTGGAAAACGACGTTGCCATATCTTTTGATCATGGGTATAGCGAAATTTTCTAGCATATCAAAGTAAATGCCACCGTTTATGGTTTTTTCACAGAAGAAGAAAGAGCCAATCACTTCTCTTTTTAATAAGGCGCACCACACATTAACTTTTGGAGAATCACGTTCCAGTTCAATAGCAGCATGAGGCGGTTCACTGCCCAATATCCTACAGTTGTGACGATTCACAATTCCTGACACATGAAATGTGGGTTCATCACAAAAAATTACAGTACTGATAAAGTTTTCGTCGTTTTCCACTCGATTCAGCATATCCACAGCGAAATCGTATTGCAGAGTGTGATAATTTGCATGCATCTTTTGTACTAATTGAATTTTATAAGCATGAAATTTTAATTTCTTGTGCAAGATATCGTGAACTGTCGATTTCGGAATGCACAGTTCTCTGCTTGCTTTACGAACGGATTTCCTGGGGCTTCGTCGGAAACTTTCATTAACTTGGTCAACTGTCTCACCGCTGACGCTATGCCTACCGGCTCCTCCACGATGTTCCACATTGCCAGTTTCTTTAAACTGTTTCATCCACTGCTTAATTGAATTCGTTGACGGAGGATTACAACCATGCTCTAAACGGTATCGTCTTTTAACTTTAATGACAGACTTTAATTCTACAAGCCATAACACACACATCGCCTTCTGCTGTGCGGATGACATGACTACTGATTGCGTATTTCTCATACATTCCTCATCAGGACACACCTAGCGCCATCTATCGGATTCTGGAAATAACAATTCAGCAAAACAAAAATATAGAAACTGTGTTAGTAATACGTGACATAGAAAAACAGACAATGCTCATAGTTTTTTTTGTACATAATTTTGTAATGTGTCCAATAATTCTCGGGCACCCTGTATATTGTGTTGCTGTATGAAACCATTATTGTACATGTGGATTGTACGATGCCTACGTGCCGCCCCGGTGACGCAGTGGTCTAAGAGATGGCCTCTGATCATTCGTCCAAAAGGGGTCTGGGTTCGAATCCCGGTCAGGCATGGATGTTGTGTTTGTCTTACGGCACTGGCTCTCTCCCTTCCCTGGAACCAGTGACCCTTAAGTAGTGACGGGCGGCTGCTTATAGCCCATTGAGTTGCTCACGGTGGTCGTTAAACCTCCAATCAAAAAAAAAAAAATGCCTATGTATCAATCTGTGGAGTCCTTAAGACAGAAGCTATTACAGCTATCAAGAGTAAATTTTATATTTAGGAGTTTTGTGAAATAATACTCTAAAACAGTGCATTTCACCTTTTCTTAAAGATAATTGAAAGTCATTTTCAGTTTAAAAAAAGATCTCAAGTTCCAAAGCATTTCGTTGCTTCGAAAAATCACGATTAAAAAATACCTAATTTGTTATAAGTCCTCCTACGGAAGAAATAAAATGATAACTAAAAAAAGTTCTAACAGAAAATAAAATTACTAATTCACCCATGTTAACATAACAACACTGACATTTCATCGTCACGTGATTGGAGTTAATCCTTATAAGCGACTAAACACTACGTATTTTTCTGGCTTAACGGTAGTAGGCGCGCCTGCTGTTGTAAAGATATTTGCTTCGAAACCCACCAGTGCCAAAGGAGAAAAAAATCTCTTCTAAGAGAGATAGATAAGTCAAGATCGAAGTGTCAGCGAGATTTTTGGATAAACACGAAAAATCCCGAAACGGTCTCCTCTGAAATAAACGGAATTACTAAGACAATTCTGTCAAAATATTGAAGTTAGAAGAAATGGAAACTTTGTATAAATGGAAATGTCATTAAAAGACGAATCCCTGCCGGCAACTTTGCTGCACAGCATTTTCAGGAATTTTCCGTTAATTCACACCACTTATTTCTTACAATGTAGGAGAAGTGACCACCTTTTAACAACTGAGATATATATAGTTGATTGGGTACCAGGGAAGAGGAAAAGACCCAACAGAAGACCACGCGGAAGAAATGTGGATGACATTCGAAATCATGGTGGAGTGACATAGAATAGAGTAAGCTCAAGACAGAGGGTTGTGGAAGAGATTTGGGGCAACCTTCGTGTATTGAGAATGGTTAACAGTGATGAGGTAGTGACTTCAGAAATCAATATTTCTGTTAATTTAAAAGCACCGATAATCAAAAATTCCAAATTTTTATTTATGTTCCGACAATTAAATCTACTTCCATTGTGTTCACTGCTTTCTTTCCCTTCCAGCAATTTCAAGCTGGTTTTTTCTTAATTCCGCAAACGTCTGGCGTGCGTCGTTCAAACGACTACGCTGCTGTTTTCAAGATTTGCCGAGTGAGTGTATGAGTGTGTGTATGTATGCGTAGGTACGATTGTAATTTCGCCCGACGCGTGAAGGTTCCTACAGTACGCCTCTGTTTGTTCCCCTTGCCCTGTGTAACGTGGGCACGTCTGTTTGCGTAGGTGAACACGCCGAGGAATATTTTACCTGCGACCTCTTTATTTTCTCGGAAAAGTTAAATAACTTCCTTTGTTCGGATTCTCACCCTGCTGAAAAATGAAAAGATGACAGCGAGCAGAATGCAATTACACTTTTTTCGTTGTTAACATAAATAAATAATTTTATTGCACGTGGTCCACGTGGTCACAATTTTAGGCACACCCTTATTTTGCCCATATGGAAAGGAGCGGCAGTGGTCAGTGTGACAATTAAAATAGCATTTTTATGCAAAAATGAACTGAACGCAAGCTGGAATTGGCATGAACTGGCTGAAACACTAAAACATAGTGTAATTAATAAATGCATTAATTACGCATTTTATGTAGACAACAAAAACTTATAATTTTGGGGATAGAGAGTGGGTTACGGCCCCCGTCCTCCAGTGGCGTAACCATGTTTCAAAATCTGGGGGTGGGGTGGGGGTGCGGTCACACATACACAGTGATCGGAACCCCAGATTATATGTAATATATACATGCTGTATAAAATAGTTCCCCCCCCTCCTACACACACATGCAGGAGCAAAGCAGTGTCTGAAGCGCGATCAAACGGGCACGACACAGGCACCTCTGTTGGCGAATTGTGGAACTTAGCTAACACAACTGTAAAACTATGATAGATAGGGCAGAAATGTAAATTACAGAGTTGTAGAGCTGACTTTGCTTATTAGAAATCGATATAGCTGTTTTATTAAGTACACATTATACACGTGTTTGCATTTTACGAAAAATCACAATCTTACATTATTAAATTTAAACGGTTTACATCATAAAAAAATGCGCATTATATCATTTTATTCCCGAAAAAATTTGAGGGGTCCTTTACATTGAGGATCCCCGACTCTGAAAATCAGAGGAGTCCTGACCCCCAGTGGTTACGCCTATGCCGTCCTCAATTTATGACCATTGGCAGTGGCGGATTTAGAGTCTTGGGCCCCTGCGTATAGCATTGTTTTTGGGGCCATCATCACTTTGGCCGGCATCCTTGAAAAATAACGTTTTTTGGTGCGGCATGTCCCCCGCTTTTTACTCTCTTAATGCATGCAAAAATGTGTATTTGTGTTGAAATGTGGAAGACGATTTTTTTTGCGATTTCAAAGTATTGTAATAAACCCCACCCCCAAAAAAGAGACTTACAGATTTCAGCAGAAGTACACATGTAGGGTTCCCCCGAAAATGATATGGCCACTTTCACCTTAGAGTGTGGGTTTGTTACGGCCATAACTCAAACTATTACAGCTATCAAGATGACATTTCATATTTAAGGGTTTTGTGATGTCCTAATGGGGAAGAAATAGCGGAAGTTACAAGTGGGAAACCCGCTGTTAAGATAGAAAAGTTCCAACTTCTATAAGGCTGGTCACTGAAGCATAGCATTTAATATGTTACCTATACGTTAGGGACGTAACCAGGAGAGAGCCCGGCCGGGAACCGCCCAACCTGCGTTTCGTTTTGCCCGTCATAGCAATTCACACAACAGTACAGGGCCCGATCTCTTTTATATCCATAGGCGTAACCACGGGGGGGGGAGTCGAGGGGTCAGGACTCCCCAGATTTTCAGAGTCGGGGATCCCCAATGTAAAGGACCCCCCCCCCATTTTTTTTCGCGGGCATATAATGATTTAATGCACACTTTATGATGTGAACCAACCAAATTTAATAATATTAATAATACAAGATTGTAATTTTTCGTAGAATGCAAACACGTGTACAATGTGTACTTAATAAAACAGCGATATCGATTCCTAATAAGCAAAGTCAGTTCTACAACTTTGTAATTTACATTTCTGCCCCATCTATCATAGTTTTACAGTTGTGTTGGCTAAGTTCCACAATTCGCCAACAGAGGCGCCCATGTCGTGCCCGTTAGATCGCGCCTCAGCAACTGCTTTGCTACTGCGCGCGTTTGTGTGTAGGGCGAGGGGGTCCCAAACTCTATCTTATACAGTATGTATGGACATGTTACCAGAAGAACGGACCACCGATGGACAACCGAAATTTTAAACTGGCTTCCGAGGGACAGAAAAAGGCCTAG
This sequence comes from Macrothele yani, assembly GCA_039090855.1. Classification (NCBI taxonomy): domain Eukaryota; kingdom Metazoa; phylum Arthropoda; class Arachnida; order Araneae; family Macrothelidae; genus Macrothele; species Macrothele yani. Next base: position 111,281,439 of record CM077007.1, read on the forward strand.
AAGAAGACTCCATGGGTGATGGATGGATGAAATTTGAAAGCACGCCGGAGTGACATGGAGGAGGCAGGCTCAAGGCAGACAATTGTGGAAGAAACTTGGGGAGACCTTCATCCAGTATTGGATCGATAATGGTTGATAATGATGATATAATATTGTATATATATGTATACATACAATGTGTGATCGCATCGCCCCCCCCCCAGATTTTGAAACATGGTTGCGCCACTGTTTATATCTTTTGCCCGACCTGCTTTATTTCCTTTGCCCGATCTCAATAATCAGCCGCCCTATCAACTTCTCTATCTGGCTACGAGCCTGCGTACGGTTAGTTTATGGTACGGCTTTACTTGACATTAATGCTAGATGCGGTGTGGGATCTGCTGTTGTGTATCATCAAATTACACCCAATGTCAGTTCCACTAGAATCCGAACATGGATGAAATCTGTTTCTGTGTCTCGTAAAACCAGCTTTTCCAATGCCATTTTATTCGTCTTGTGATTGTCTCTTAAACTGGACTGAATGAGGCAAAACATATTTTAAAGGCACGACGGGCAGTCAGATAAACCTTTTCATCGACTGGAACGAATTAACTTTGGGCTAGCAAAATCGGCTGATATCAGCTCCTAAGAATATATTCAGTGTCTGAAAAGTGGACCAATAGCGGCTGGAACGAGTGTACCTGCCCATGAAAAGTGTTGCTTAGTTCTGTTATTCAAAGTGAAGATTAAGGGGGATCATTGAAATTAATCCTTTCTGATTCATTACTTGCTAAAAGGGCAGAATATTACAAAAATGTGTCCTCCCATTAGTGACGTCACGCGAAAGCCAAGCTTACCGACTGATTTTCAACGTTGTCATATGTGACGTCAAAGACGGCACCAACGTACCACTCCAAGGAGAGAAAAGACTTTAGTGTCACTTGATTTTACCCAGTGGCATGATGGCCGTGTCAAGGAGACTAGCCCTTCCCCATCATGTCTTAGAAAATAAAGGATTGGAAGGGAGCGTTTCTCACTATTGACAGGTTTATGGTTGTTACTGCTGAGACAAGAGAAGGAAACGAAATGATTTACCACAGTTTCCATAAAAGTCGGCTGCCGTGTGAACAATTCTGGGCTACACTTTAGAGTTCGGCCCCCATCGTCTGCTTCGCTATCGTGCGAATGGAATGCGGGGAGAAACGTTTCGCGATGGCGCTGCAGCTGCTTCGGCGTTTTCTCCCGCGTTGTGTGTGTTACGTAATCGCTGTTTGCTGAGTGCATCTTCCGTCTTCTGTTCGCTCTGTTCTAAGCTGTTCTTTTCAGAGTGCGTTGTAGCTCTGTCAGTAGCCATGTGGAACTGGAGGCGTTTCTTCGACGAAGTTGGGAAGGATGAAGAAACATGTATTGCATGGTGTGAGCGGAAAGGATTGCTTCCAACCGAAAGAAGATTTGTTTTGGAGACCATTTGGTTCAAATAAATCGGCCGCTTAAAGGGTTAAATACCGGATTAAAGAGAAAAATGTCCATTGCATTCTAAAATAAGTGGCCAGAAATAACATCACAACTCCTGTGCTCAGATGTAGTGTAGTATTTAGTATTATTACTCACAAAATGATTTTTAGTGATCCTGCATTTTATACTTGTATAGATGACACACGTGGAGTTCAGACGAAATCATGCTCCCAGACCTAGGACAGCTATTTTTATCACTCACTCTATACCTCTTTTTTTTTTTTTTTTTTGGTTGGAGATTTAACGACCACCGTGAGCAACTCAATGGTCTATAAACAGTCGCCCGTCCCTAATTTAGGGTCACTGGTTCCAGGGAAGGGAGAGAGCCAGTGCCGTAAGACAAACACAACATCTATGCCTCACCGGGATTCGAACCCGGACCCCTTTCGGACGAATGATCAGAAGCCATAGCTTAGACCACCGCCACGGGGCGCCTTTTTTTTTTTTTTTTTTTTTTTTTAGAAACACATGAAATAAAAATGCGAAAAATCGTTATTTCTGAGGCTTTCCAGCATCGTGGGGCCCCGCGCATAGACTTCGTGGGATTTCCTGTAAATACACTGACGGAAAAAAATATCCCAACACCAAGAAGGGGTTTATAACGAAGTAAATTTCTCCGTCATTTTTGGTCTACGCCGGGATTCGAACCCGAGGCCGCTTATTCCGGAACAAGTCGCTCTACCAACTGAGCTACGCAGACGATTATTCTGATTCCTATCTGCCTTTATGTCGTGTGCGTCCTGCTGGCAGGTACGTCACATCTCCCCCCCCCGAAAGAGGGCCGGGGGCATGGCCCACGGGTCAGCCGTGACCATGAATCGTTGCAGGCAGCCATCTACTGTAGAACGTGCACTTGAGAACTCCCAGTCAATCTGCTGTGTGGAATGCAACATCACACATTTTTATTTTTCGAAGCGCTGGAGAAGGGATTCTCTGATTTTTCCTGTCTCGCGGTGTGGAAATAACATCACACCAATGCGAGATTTTGAACGGCCGGGTCATCCGGATAGTTCGGGCGCCATTATAACGAAGTAAATTTCTCCGTCATTTTTGGTCTACGCCGGGATTCGAACCCGAGGCCGCTTATTCCGGAACAAGTCGCTCTACCAACTGAGCTACGCAGACGATTATTCTGATTCCTATCTGCCTTTATGTCGTGTGCGTCCTGCTGGCAGGTACGTCACAGGTTGTGTTAGATAAACGACAGTTGGTAGGCGGTGAGAGTACATCTGTAAGATGACGTCTATGCAAATTTCGCGCTCGGCGCATACGCGTGGCGCTAGTAGCGCCTCTCGGAACATGCAAAGCAGGTTTGCTGTCAATACGCGCTGAAACGTTCGTGAGCGTTAGTTATCGTTGAGATTCAACGTAGAGTGTTGGTGTTAGTCAAGAATGCCTTTAAGAAGACGAAGAAGCCATTATCAACAGCTCACGGAGTTTGAACGAGGTCGTGTAATAGGGCTACGAGAAGGTGGATTTTCTTTCCGTAATATTGCAGAACGACTTGGCAGGAATGTAGCCACTGTGCATGATTGTTGGCAGCGGTGGTCAAGGGAAGGTACTGCCTCAAGAAGACCGGGTTCCGGCCGACCACGTGGCACTACTGAGAGGGAAGACCGCCGTGTACGGCGTATGGCCGTGGCGCATCGTACTGCGTCTGCGGCAGCAATTCGAGCTGCAGTTGCCACCACAGGGACACAACGAACTGTTACAAATCGGTTATTTGAAGGACAGCCCCCGAGCTAGACGCCCTGTAGCGTGCATTCCACTTACTCCAAACCACTGCCGTTTGCGACGTCAGTGGTGTCAAGCTAGAGCTCATTGGAGGACGGAGTGGAGATCTGTTGTGTTTTCTGATGAAAGCCGGTTCTGCTTGGGTGCCAGTGATAGCCGTGTGTTGGTTAGAAGGAAGCCAGGTGAGCGCCTGCAACCAACCTGTCTGCGGCCGAGACACACTGGACCTACACCTGGAGTTATGGTCTGGGGCGCAATTTCCTATGACAGCAGGAGCACTCTCGTGGTTATCCCACGCACCCTGACGGCACAGTTGTACGTCGGTCTGGTGATTCAACCTGTTGTGCTGCCATTCATGAACAGCATTCCAGGGGGTGTTTTCCAACAGGATAACGCTCGCCCGCATGACGCTGTTGTAACCCAACATGCTCTACAGAGTGTCGACATGTTCCCGTGGCCTGCTAGATCACCAGATCTTTCACCAATCGAGCACGTATGGGACATCATTGGACGACAACTCCAGCGTCACCCCCAACCAGCATTAACCGTCCATGTATTGACCGACCAAGTGCAACAGTCATGGAACTGCATCCCACAAACTGACATCCAGCACCTGTACGACACAATGCATGAACGTTTGCCTGCTTGCATTCAACATTTGGTGATTACACCGGTTATTAATGTACCAACATTTCACATTTAAAATGGCTCTTCTCGCGCTTACATTAAGCTGTGATCTTGAAACCTTAATCGATTAAATATGTTACCTATACAAATGTATTGCCGCCGTTTCATTCCTCTACAACTATTTTTTCGTGGTGTTGGGATTTTTTTCCGTCAGTGTATATGCCCTTAACCGTTGGTTTCAGGGAACGGGAAAAGCCAATTCCGTATAACCAGCACCTCACCAATGACACCACGACCCTTCCCCCGGATTCGTGAACTTGGACCTGTCTCGAAAAAATGATCAGCAGTGGCGTACCCAAAGGGCTATATGCACCCCCCAAATTTTTTTTTGTCTAGTATTGAAAATTGAAAAAAATTGAGGGTGACGTTATTTTGCTAGTGTTGACGTTCTGGTCTTCCTTAAATTGTCCTTAGTAACTTCTTTATTTGGAATGGTCAGACGAGGTCACATATGCCTATTTTAATGCCTATTCTCCCCCCCCTTTCCCTGCGCATTTCCTACTCGTATGCCACCATAGAAAGAAGAGAGCGAATTGGTATACTCAAGCAACGCATATAGCGCATTAAATCCGTTTATTTTTATATTGTAATAATCACAGAGATTCGCCGAGCTTTCGCACTCCACTGGAAGGCTTTTTTAAGGCATTGGTAGACATAAAAATGCCTACTATTGCCTTGAAAAAGCCAAAATGCCTACCATTGCTTTGAAAGAGCGAATTGGTGTTGTATATTGCAGTGGTCAGGGTCAAGGGTTTATCCAGAAATTTCAAATTGGGCAGAGGGGGTGGTGGGGGGTGGGGGTGGCTGCTGAAAATGTTTGAGGGAGTGTTGCATGAAAGAAAATTTTTCCGAGGCTAAAAATTTTTGCAGTGGAATACGCATTTGTTTTTTGACCAAGGATAAAACTGGGGAACACTTCAAAAGTAACTGCTGTTGATATTTTATAGTTAAGAATGGTTACAAATGAAAACCCTTTTTCAAAGCTTCACATGGTTATTTTTTTTTATTAACAGGAGTTTCTGAAGCAGACACAGATATTTTCGCAAATCTTGTGCACGCTGATATGAGTCCTCTTATTCCGGAACAAGTCTCTCTACCAACTGAGCTAGACAGACGTTCGTTCTCGCTGCTATCTGCCTTTATATCGTGTGCGTCCTGTGGGGCAGGCACGTCCCAACTGTTAGGTTCATTCGCTCACAGTTACCGGTATTAAAGGGAGTGTTGCCTTTACTTTTTGATTCTTCTTCTTATGTAACAGAAAATATGTCTCACTCATGATCTTAACCTCTCCAGCGGAAGTACAGCGAAGTTACGTAATATGTTTTGCATAGGTGTTCTGTAAAGAAATACGTCGAAGGAAGAGCAATCACGAGAGGCTTTTTTCTTTCTTCGGGTCCAACAATAAATCATACACCACCTTTCTCCGCCCACAGCGATGTCCCGGATGTGACGTTATTCCAGAAATGCCGTATGCCCGACACATTCTTGATACTGCAATTCCTGTACCACGTCCGCGATAGAAAGACCCACGTGTCGGGCGCTCACTATCATGCCTCTTTCACACTTTGTTAACTTAAGACTTTTATCTATACTGACATCGAATTGCCGTCTACATGAACGCAGTGATGTCCTCTTACAGCATATACACGATAGAGTCACATTATTGTGACCACCAGATAATATCCAGGGTAACCGCCGTGTGCAGCGCGGACAACAGATAGACGGGCTGGGAGTGACTTAGTAAGGTGCTGAAAGGTGTTCACAGGTATGTGGAGCCATGCTGACTGCAGTGCATCTGAAAGCTGCTGGACGGTGTGTGGTGAAGGATTCAAAGAGCGAATAACACGATCGAGGTGGTCCCACAGGTGCTTAGTTGGGTTTAAGCCTTTGGGAATCAGGGCGCCCGGGAAGCACTTCGAAGTCTTCATCGTGCTCTTCCATCCACTCTCGGACATTTCTAGCTGTGTGACACGTCGCAGGGTCGTTCTGGAAGATCCCATCCGCCCCAGAAAAGACAATCAGCATGTATGGATATACATGGTCTGCAAGGATGGATTCATAACGAATTCGATCCATAGTGCCTTCCACAGGTATGAGTGGAACCAAGGAATGCCACGAAAACATTCCCAGACCATAACGCTGCCCCCACCATGTTATGTTCTTCCAGCAATGGTTGAAGAGTGTTTGTTCTCCGATGTTTCTCGCCTTATACGCCAACGCCCATCCGTTCGATGAAGCAGAAAACGTGACCCATCTGAGAAGGCAATCCTTTGCCAATCAGCGGAGGTCCAATTCCGATACTGCTGTGCAAATGTAAGCCTTTTCGGCAGATGCACCACGTTAGGATAGGTGCAGTGACCATTCGTCTGCATCGGAGCCTCATACGCAGCAGGATTCGTTGAACTGTCATTTTAGACACCCTTCCGGCAGTCCCTGGTTCATTCAGCCCGTGAGTTGCTCCACTGTAGCGTGTCGATCAGCCCTCTCGTACCTTCGCAGCCGACGTTTACCTCTCACATCAATGGCACGTTGTGCTCCGCAGTTATCGCGTCGCTTATTCGCAAGGCTGCCGTTTCTCCAATCACGATACACTTTAACCACAGCAGCACGCGAACAGTTCACAAACTGCGCTATTTTAGAAATACTGCCACCCTTGGCCCGAAATCCGATGATCATCCCTTTTTGCAAATCTGATAAATCGCTGCTTTTATCCATGACAGCAATGACACCCCTGGGACAGATTTGTCCTTGTGACGACGGTCCTGTACTGCACTCGCCTCCATAATAACGAAATGACATTTTCTGGTATATTTAACTTTCTGGACACCTTCAACCAGTGGCGACGCCAGAAGTTCAAATGGAGGAGGGCGAGATGGTGTTAGGGAGCTGAGTACCGAATGGAAGGACATAAATGTTTAAGTGTTTGGCCGAAATTTTGCCAAAAACTTCCGTTCATTAGATTTTACCCGACGCTAATGATTTCCCCAATAAGAGAGAAAAAAAGAGCGTTTACAGGTACGTACTGTACATAATATTTATTCAATGCGTGCAGTACTGGAAACCATGGGTACGAACCTTCATGTCTTTAGATAAGTTACTGCTTCTTCGCAATTTTAACTTACGTCATTTTTTTTTAATATTTGTTGTCATAAGAGACTGTTTATGAATTTTAGTTTGTAACCTTACAAGGGGAATCTCTCTCTCTCTCTCTCTCTCTCTCTCTCTCTCTCTCTTTCATCTTTTAAAACTATAGAGGGTTTTCAGAAAGTAATGCTTCCATATGTTTTTACATACAAGTCTAGTGGCAAGATACCAAATTGAAACAAAACAAGAATGAAGCTCAGAATTTCTACTTTAATTCACATATTTTACTTTTCCACGCTCGATACAGATACGCCAACGGTTTTCCATCAAGTTTTTAAACCCGTCTCTGTAAAAATCTTCAGGTTGTTCTAGGAACTACTTCCTCGTAGCTGCTTCAACATCTTCGTTACAGTTCAACTGAATTCCACTGAGATGTCTCTTGAGGGCAGAAAGCAACCAGAAGTTGGACGGCGCCAGATCTGGGCTGTAGGCAGGGTGTTCAAGAACTTCAAACCCGATTTTCTGCATAGCCTCTGAAGTGAAGGCACTGGCGTGGGGATAAGCGTTGTCGTGTGCAAATCATTGGCTCCCCCTCCCACACGCAGTTTATTCTTAGCTTTAACTTCAACTTATGCATACCGTGCATACCTTTAACTCTTTTAAGGTATGCACGTAGCTCTCAGAGTTGATAGTCGTACCACTGACCATGAACTCCTGATGATTAATACCTCTGTAGTAGCAGAACACAGCAAGCATGCACTTACCAGAAGAAATTCCAGTTTTTAATTGTTTTCGCTCAAGGAGAAGATTAGTGTCGGTATTCCAGCGATTGATTTTTCATTTCTGGGTAGGCATGGTGAACCCAACTCTCATCAACAGTCACACTGCTTTGGAGAAAATTACTTCCATATCTTTCACAGCGAGCAAGCAACCTTTGGAATGTTTCAAGTCTTGATTTCTTCATTTCAGACGTTAGGTGACGCGGTACTCAACGAGCACACCTTTTCGTGTATCCTAAGACTTTAACAATGTCATTGATACTACCAAAACTAATATCCAACTTACCTGCTACCGTTCTCTGGGTTATTCTTCGATTTTCTCTGATGAGCTCATCGACTTTTTTCCTGCTCAAATAGCAAGTTACGATTACGGGCCTTCCACACCGCCGCTTGATCCTTTACGGCCCAACATTTCTCCACTGTCCTTTGTTTTCTTAAACAACGATGTTACAGAATCATAAACTGCCACTAATGTAGCGTGAATTTTTTCGGGAGGTACGTTTTCATGAGTTACAAACTCTATAACTGATTATTGTTTGATACCCGTCCACGCAGTTGAAAACAAATCGTCCATTTTTAAATACAATTAAATACGAAAAAATACATGAACAGAGTTCTATTACGTAGTAATATGAAGCTGATGGCGAAAAGAACCGTTTGCCGTCTGACTGGTTGCTAGGCAACAAGCCATGCGTGGGACACTTGCGCAGAGGCGTTACTTATTAAACACGCATCTTATAGTTACGAAAATTATGTCTCTCTACTACTCTCTTAGACATTCACTCAGGGGATTTCCTCCATTTCACAGAATAGTTCATTAAATTTAAGAGAAAATTCATATTGTGTAATAAAATGTCTGAGAATTCGAAAAATTTACGTATGTTTATTCAAGTTGCTCCAAAATCTTAGACGGTTATACTAGCTAACTGCTTAAATACTGTAGTGGGCACCGGAACCGTCGCACCCGCCTCCGACTTGGATTGATCTGCTTCCATCCATCGCTGTGAATCGTCCAAATGCTGTGTTCAGGATATTTTCAAGTTAATCTAACACCGCAATATTGTGCGCCCTACTTCGAGAACGAATACCAAGTGCGATTAAAAGAGAGCCGATCGACCGCCTTTATGACGCGGTCCTGATTTGCATATTCTGAGCTAATAGAGACGCATGTGCACATGGTTTCTTCTTCGGTATCACTGTATTTCGATATTTATCCGATTTCACTACATTTCCTTCCATGTATCGCGTGTTTAATACGATTTTCTCTATTTTTCTTCAATTTAACTCACCAGTGTAGTAAGAATTGATTTTTAGAAATGTAAAGACGAGGATTAGACGATGTGATGAGTATAATGTTTAAAAATTATCTCGCTAATAATGAAAGAGAAGCTGCTATGAGGAAATAAAATGCAACGCGTAAAAGAAATTCTGCTCCGAAATAGCTAAGAATTACGAACGATATCTTGAAGAGATGTCTCTGGCAGTTTGTGATTTAAAACCTGCAAGTAATGACCTTCCCCGAGGGAAAACCAGCACTTGTGACCTTTTTTTTTTTTGTTATTTTCGTCCGTGGAAACTTGTAACATGAAGCAAGAATTACTGAATTGGAGTATCTGATGTTCACTGCTTGAATTCGTTTTTCTTTTAACAGTGACAGTTTTGTCTGTCTAACTGCGACGGATGTGTGCGCGCGTGCTGTGTTTGTGTGTTTGTGTGTGTGTGTGTGTGCGTGTGTACAGTATGTGTGCGTGCGTGCTTTACCAAATTTCGCAAAGAAAGGCTCGCTTTTTAGCTTTATACTTAACATTACTGGCAAACAATTTTCACCACACCACCGTGACACAGTGGATCAAAGTGGAGCACCAGCCAGTCCTAATGTTTGAAAGAGGAAGAATAATAGATGTAAAAGCATACTGTAGTTAGCACCTGACCTACTTACATTTCTTCCTTGATCGTTAACATGAATACATTGAAAATCGCTCATGTTTTGTATCACAGTGCGCCCTCCCTCAATTAAAAAGGATGTTTCACACATCTTTAGGTAGAGGAACACTGTGAACCTGCACATATGCATACTCATCCCTAATTTAGAGCACTCTTCAGCTCATGGAACGTCGAAGATTTTATCGGGAAAAAGCTCATCCGTCCAAACCTTCTCACATGTGTTCAGTAGGGTTGAGAATGAGCGTAGAATGGGGCCAATCCAAGAGCGTGATGTCCTGCAGTGTCCGTGAGCCACTGACAAGATGTTGCACATTTTATGGACGACAAACCTTCGGTGGAAATATTTGTTATGTGTAATAAAATGTTTCACTCACAGCTTTTCAAACATGCTCGATCGGGTTCAGATTGGATGACAAAACTGCCCTGTCCGATGAGCTCATTGATATTTCCATACGCCCGTAGATGGCGGAAGGAGAAGGAGTAACGAGTGCTTCGTCAGAAAACGCACTCTACAGCTACTGGAATTCGTTGCGCAGGCATGCGTCCTCTAAGAGCTTTCTGTCAGTGCCGTATGAAGTCCAGGTGTAAAGAAGCCAACCAATCAACGAGCTCATAGTTAGTATCATACGTTATCAATGATAAAATATCTTATCGTGATAAATGCGCCCAGTACATGCTCAGCTCATTTGTTAGCTGTTGGAACAGTTTAACAATCTGTGGAGAACACTCCTTCTGAGAGTATCCCACGCATGTTCAGTACGACTTAGTTTGGTTGAAGAAACCAACCTTCCAATTAGCTTAGTAGATAGGAGATCTTCACGCAACTTGAACATTTATTCATACGATAACGAATCCTGGTATGTGTGTGGCAGTGTTTCCTTTAAGGCATCTAGCAGCTCCTGGAATGCCTCTTAGAATATATATTGGAAAACATCGTGTCATTCAATTGAAGATGCTGGGATGCTCCGGTGGCGCAGTAGTCTAGGCTTCTGATTATTCGTCCAAGATGGGTCTGGGTTCTGCATGGGTGTTGTGTTTGTCTTATGTCCATGTCTCTCGCCTTTTTTGGCACCAGTAACCCTAAATTAGGGACGGGCGATTGTTTATTGCCCATCGAGTTGCCGACTGTGGTTGTTACCCCTCCCCCCAAAAGAGAGATGCTGGTCATGTTAAGAAGTTCTGCAGTCCATGATATAGATTACGTCTGCCAATGACAGGAGCAGTTTGTGAAGGTTGGATTAGTGCTGGTTAGGACTTCAACTGAATACAAAAATCAACAGAAAATGTAAAGGTTTAAATATTCTTGTGTCTTAGCCAGGACATTGCAGGTACGAACGCCGCCCAGACATAGTGGTCTTTCTGACCATTTGTCCGAGTGTGCCCGGGCTCTTTTCCCGGTTGAGGCATGGGTGGTGTGCTTGTCTTGCTGCACTGGCACTCCGTCCTCGCCTGGGAATCAGCAGCCTTTAATTAGGGGAAGTAGACAGTTTATGATCCTTAGAATTGCTTGTGGTTTAAATATGAGCCGTGAAGATGCCAAAATAGATTATACTTGTTCATGTCTTGGTGATATCCGTGTGTGCAGATTGCTGTATGCTAATGACACTCTCCTGTTGGCAGAGAGCAAAAGTGAGTTGCAGAGTATGTTGTCCCGGATGTAAGAAGTTTGCATGAAATTCAAACTGAGTATAAATAAGGAAAACACCAAAGTTATGGTTTTTGAGAGAGGAACTGGTAGCACTGAATGTAATGTAAGTCTGAATGGCACAGTGATTGACCAGGTGAATGAGTTTGTGTATTTAGGAATCATGTTTGACAGAGAGAACAAATTGGATGGTGAAATTAGTAGGCGAGCGAATTTTTCATTGAAGGTCATGGATGCTCTTGGAGGTTTTCACAGGAATGATGGGTTCTCAAGAGAGTCCCGCATGGCTGTGTATGAAAGTGTAATTGTTCTTACTCTGATGTATGGCAGTGAAACCTGGGTACTACAGAAGAAACATAGAAGTTATTTTGTGTGCTGGAGAAATGCGTTACTTACCGGGGGTTTGTGGCAAGACACGTTCTGATTGTGTGAGGAATGAAGATGTGTTGCAGTTGCGTGATGTGAAGCAAAATGTTGTTAGCAAGGTGGAGACTAATATGCTCTGGTGGTTTGGCCATGTTTAAAGAATGAGTGATGAGATGCTAACTGACAAAGTCTTTTTAGACCAAGTGGCAGGAAGGAAAGGAAGAGGAAGGCCAAGGAAATCATGGGAAGATCAGATTTAGGAGTGTCTGCATGAGAAAAAGATTATGAGTATGAAGTACAGAAGATCTTGTGTACGGCGTGTAATGAATGTCAGTGAAGCCCAAGTTGTATGTCAAGTTCGCTGTAAATGGAGAAGTTTGATGCGAGAACAGTACGTAAAAATTATCTGATAGTTTGTATTTCTTTTTGGAATTAACCTCTGAATCTCAGAGAACAACATAGTGATATATGTATGTATGTATGAGTTGCTCGTGGTGGTCGTCAATTCTCCGCTCTGAAACAAAAAAAAAAAAAAAAAGAAATAAAGCACGCAGACCCATTAAGCAAGACGATTCTTGTATACCTTGTAGAACACCATTTAGTTTTTACTGTTGTAATAGTTACAGTTTAAATATAAGCTGTAACTGTAGTTGTTTATATAAATGCTTACGTTGCTTGGTCTGTTAACTACGCCCTTTTTTCTGAACTTGTCATAAACATAAACAAACTTATAAATATAAAAATAAATCGCAAACGGTCAAGGTAATGAATCAGCTGAAACAATTTACATGAATCCGCTTTTATTCTCTTGTCACTGAAACTATAAAACAAGAAAGATGACACCGAATTTTCGGTTGTAATGAGCACGTCTTTCGAATACTTTCCGACACGAATAACATATTTTAGTTATTCATAGTCAATGGAAACCATTGAAAAAAATTGCAAAAAATCAACCGCATTTTTACAATTGATAAAACATCTACAAACAGAAGCAGTTACGTTCCTCACTAGTGGTGGAAAAGTATGCAACGAAAATTAACAAACTGTCCTCAAAAATTTCTCTTAGCTGAAGGAACATATGAGAGACAAAGCGATTGTTATATAAAACAATTGGAAGAACAGATGTAGAGGAAAACATTATCTAACTTTACACCCTTGAGCGGAAGAATGTTGAAAAATGGAAAAGCAGAAAATGTGTGAAAGGTATTCTTCACAGCAACAGCTATATTAAGGAAAAGGAATTATTTAGATACGACTCTTGAAAGCAAAGATAGCGAGAAAAATGTTTTGACATTTCTGCCTCTTCCCCTAGCGGGTAATTTATGAAATATTTTAAAAAGATAACATTCCCCATCTTTACTTTAACAAACGGTATACAGTAAAAACAGATTTTTTAAAGGATTTTTAGATGCGAAGATAACAACATCTAACAAAAATACACACTAACGTCACCTAGCGCCAGAGCTGTGAAATACAAAACCACACGAGTGCAAAGTGTTCCACAAAGTAAATATTAGGTGTGTGCAAAAGGTCTACCCGTTTCTTAGTAGAGAATATTTTTTTAAAAATAAATAACATCTTTATTCTTTTACATAATTGCCATTATTATCTGCAACCTCTTGCCATCTTTCTGGTAGTAACTGAATTCTTTTTCTGTAGAACTCGACACCTTCAACTTCATCGAAAGTTTTTCCAGACAAGTTGTTCTGAAAAGATCGAAAAACGTAATGGACGGTAGGTGCAAGATCTGGAGAATACGGGAGGTGAGGTGACATTTCCTTTCCAATATCCAGTAATTGAGTGGCTAAAGCTGCATGTGGTCTTGCTTTGTCATGTTGCAAGATGACATCTTTGCTGTTAACCACTGTTGCCCAAGTAGATTTCAATTTTTCTTTCAACTTTTCCAACTGTTGGCAGTACAGGTCGGTATATATCGTTTGGTTAGGTGCAACTCCAAGTGGATTACCCCTTGACATTCCACCATACATTTAGCAAGACCTTTCTCGGATGCAGTCCTCCTCTTAAAGTCGATGGAACGGGCTCTCCAACTCGGCATACAGTCCTTTGACGCATTACATTTCTGTAACGGACCCACTTTTCATCACCCGTTACTAATCGTTCCAAGAAAGGTTTATTTTTGTGACGCGCAAGCAAAGAAAAACACGTGGTTATTCTGTCCAATCGATGTCTTGTGGATAGGTCATGTGGGATCCCTTGTCGAACTTTGTGATAAACCCAAGAGCATGCATCGTTCTTTCCACTGTTGTTCTGTGTACAAAAAACCTTTCCGATAATTCTTCAACGGTTAGATGTAGGTCATTTGATATGGTTTGATTCAGACCCTCTTAAGAAACCTCCGATAGACGTACAGAACGTGGCTAATCTCTGTAGCTTCTGTCTCCACGGAATTTCTAGAACCAAAAGCAATGCATTTCTAGAACCAAAAACAATGCAGCTTTAGCAGGCTTCAGCTGCATTGTTTCATTTCGGAAACTAAAGCAAACAATGCCTAATATGATTCTTACTGCTTGACATTCTAACCCTTATGTGACTTGTTTACGAATAAAATGCATCTGCATACTTGGTGCCATTTTATAGCCCAGTCCTCGAAGCATTTTTGCCATCACACACGCCATCTGTTATTGCATTTATTAATTAAATTTTCTACTTGTAATTTGCAGCATGAAAAATGGGTAGAACTTTTACACACACCTAATAGTATAACCGCATTCAAATAATTTTTTATATAGGACTTTTAAAAATTGAAATATTTACAAAAACCGATAAGTCATTTGCGCTTCTTGTGGGAAAATTGTGCTCTGTTTTTGGCATAAATTTACACAAAATGTTTTGAGAGTTGGTAGTATCTGACCGAAAAAAGAATTTTTTTTCAATCGGGTTTTTAAACGTACAGATGTTGCTGTTAATATGCTGCGAACGGGAACGTGAATTTACGCCATCTTAGCGACACACTTGTGCATTTCGAAAAATTTCAAATTGCATGCAAGACATTTCGCACCCGAAACGCTCTCCGACAAAGTAAAAAAAAAAAAATCAAATCGGAATGTCAGAAGCTGAGATATCGACAAAAATATGATATTCATCTACGCTCCCTGAAGAAAAAATTGTGCACTAACACAATGTATTTTTAAAAAGCTAGTCGTGGTGAGTGGTATGTAATCATGAAATAATTTTTGAATCGAACTTTCAGAAGCACAGAACTATGCACTTACGCCTCCTAGTGGGCCAAACCATTCTTTACAAAACTTTGAAATTATTTGCAGAACTTTTCTCACTAGAAATTCTATCCGAGGCAAAAATAATTTTTCAAATAGGACTTTTAGAAGCAGAGGTATCGGAAAATAGCAATTTAACTTTACACCCCCTAGCAGAAAAACTATGAATTACTTGAAAAAGAAGATGTACCAAAAATAGTCTTCGCTATAAATGGTATCGAATGGAAGAAAGAATGTTTTTAATTGGATGTTCAGAAGTAATTATATTGAGTAAAATGTATTTTGAATTCCATAGTAACTGCACTTACGCCCTCTGGTGTCGAAGTTTTGCATCGCAGAAAGACCGAAAGAAGGATTATCATTCACACATTTCAAGCTTCCCAATGCAAAAATAATTTTTCAAATCGAGCTAATAATTGCAGAGATATGGTGTCCACAGGCGGACGGACGGTTAAAATGATAAACATAAGCACGATATATATATTTTGTTCTTTTTTACAAAAGACATTCTAAAAAAGTAGATCAACACTGACCAGAATATGAACTTGCTGGCTTCAATTCAAGTAACATTCACAATACTCATACGTTTCTAACAAGACACTATATCAAATGCACTTCTAATAAATCGCTATATGAAATGCCTCTATCAAAATGTGCCTGTAACAAGTCGCTCTCACAAATTCACTCTTGCTGCATTAAGCGTTGACGTTATGTTGACTTCTGCCCCACTGTCAGTGATGCCAAACTTAGAAAGCTCTTCGTGGAAACCAATGTGTCGTTCAGTAAGAAAATATTTAAGAAGAAACCAAATTGGGACCTTGCACTCATCGCTTATGACGTCATACTTGGTAGAAATGCGAGCCATACCTCATGTAAGAGGCAACAACAAAAACTACTTCGGGAACAGTTTGACGTGGGGGGGGGCACCATTATGAGCAAACCTGCAATAAGCAGTCTCTCGTCCCTAATTTAGTGTAACTAGTTCCAGGAAAAGAAGAGATTTAGGGCCATCGAACAAGCACACCACCTAAGCCTCATCCGGGACATCAACCTAGGACCATCACGGACGAATGTCAGAAGATAGCAATACGGACTACTTGGCCAGCAGGATGGCTTGGTGTGTTTTTACTATGTAGTATAGAACCCTTTCAATCACCAAAATTTCGTCAATCTGATTTTTGTGCTGTTTCTCCAGGAAAGCTTGTAGAACGCCTTCTTTATGATGTCTACACAGTGATTGGAGAGCGAATGCTGCTTATTCTAAGCAGTCATCAGAAAGAAGTTCGAATGTCATTAATTCACTCAGAGAAAGATTAAAGAAGTTTTGACAGAAAATTACGTTTAGACATAGCTTTGAACAACTAACTAAACAATTTGGCGTGAACAGTCAGTTTGATCCCAATGTTTGCATACTTATAAACTCTTCAGCATTTCATCAATTAAAAGATGCGTTGGCGAAAAAATAATTGTTCGCTACCCCAAGTGTGTGTTGTAACATGATATTATGACCTTTTAACTAGATGATCATGAGAGAGATACATATTCCTTTCTTGCGTCAACATTTGGAGAAGTTTGACTGACACTGTTAATGAAATAAATAAAGAAACTGGCCTTTATTATCATTATTTTTTTTCCTTTGGCATTTACTCAAGAAAGGAGTGTTTTCTTGCATCATCACTTGAAGCTAGCTTCTTTTTTGCTCCACTGCAAAACTGGTTTCCGTGCCTTTTTGCTGCATTGCACATTATTTCGTTATCAAGTTGACCCAAGTTTTGAAATGATTTCATCTATTGGTGGAACTGCCGCTGAAAACTGCCAGGCTGGCATTATCATTTCAAATCGTCTCATCACGGCTCTATTTCTTTCCCTTTCTGGATGAGGATTTTTTTATTTTTGAACCGAACTCTAATAACGTTTTCGTGATAACTCTTATCTCTTTCGTGTCAAAAGAGTGACATGTTCATGCAATTGATTTGCGTTCTGTCTGTCCGTATATCTGCAGGCATGAACCTTTTTCTATGGAATGGTGCTGTGAGAGCATATCTATACAGGATTTAAATAACATAGTCCCAGGTAACTCCACATGTTTTCTAACTCCTTTTTGGTGCGTGAATTTCCCGTTAGGAAATATAAATATTTGTATTTGTTACGATATACTCATTTTTCTAAAAGACGTATTAAGAACAAGTCTGCAGCCAATGGCTGCTTTTAAGCTTTAAATCAATATTCATATATAGGAGATGTTGCCCGAGCTAGGACTGGGTGAAATTTTTAATTGAAGCAGATTGAAAACATATCAAATAGACGCCGGATTTCTGTAACGAAATATACAAAAAACACATTCATGTAAGAACTGAAAATGTTTTTAGATACGATTTTGCTCACTTCGACATCTCAAAATATAAATTTTTATTGTAGGTTAAAGCGTTTTAAATAGATCTGGATATTTATATTTATAATAATGCTGATTCCTTTTTATGAAATTACTTTACAATATTATTCCTTTTTACGAAATTACTCTGCAATGCGAAGAAAATGAAATAAAACACGATATAACACCTACGTAACAGAACAAACGTCGCAGCCAGTTGTTCGAGCGCGTGTGTGTTGCCACAGATGAAGTCGCTTTTCTTACTAACTTGATTTTATTTTCCGGTATTCCTCCATGATTTTACGTATCGTGCGGTAGCGGTGAGCTTAGTTCCGATTTCGGCCACCGGATAAAAGCATATGGCGCTGCAAGAACTGAATGACGTCAGAGCGTTAGGGACAGACGTAGCCTATTATATAGGTTTTATATAGGTGGAACGATCTCATTTGGAAAGCAATATGTAATAGCTCGATTATTATAACATTGTTGCTAAAAATGCCTACCTTTCAACACAAATTTTGAAGATGTGAATCCTTTACTTGGTGCAAATATCATGTGGATGGTAAGTCATGAATGCACGAATGCTGGTTGCTTCGACTAGCGAATCCTGTGACAGTTATATTCAAATTAATCGGGAACTTGGGATTTGGTCGTTCTGGGTGGTGTAGTGGTTAGCATACTCGGGCGCTATCCGGGAGACGCGGGTTCGATTCCCGTTCCAGAACGACGAAATTTTCAAGTTTTCGGATATTATCTGACTTACCATCCACGTCATATTTGCACCAAAAAACGGATTCACATTTTCAGAATTTGTATTGTATGGTGTAATCCCGTATTCCATTCATCATGTTTACCTTCGTTTTAGCATCTTCCACACTTTCGCTTTTAAGTTCTTACCAAATGAAAGGTAAATCGTGTTGAGTCCATTTAAAATACTCTTTCGGATGTCAGTTTCGTATTCTTAAAATCTCATAAGAGAAAGCAATAATGATGCGATTAAGTTCAATAAGTCGGCTACTTACTCATTCCGTAGAAAATGTTTTTTTGTGTCGTCCCAGTGGCTAAGTAGTCTGAGACCCTGACTTCTGGCTACCCGTCCGAGATGGGCCCGTGTTCGAGTCCCGGATGAAGCATAGGTGGTGTGTTTGTCTGATTACGCTGGTTATGTCTCTTTCCTGGAACCAG
The DNA here is from genome assembly GCA_039090855.1 of Macrothele yani. NCBI lineage: Eukaryota > Metazoa > Arthropoda > Arachnida > Araneae > Macrothelidae > Macrothele > Macrothele yani. The sequence continues at coordinate 111,299,964 of CM077007.1, forward strand.
TGGCCATAATCAAAGAAACGGGCGACTACTTAAAGCCTTAAGAGTTGCTCATGACGATCGTTAAACCCCCAAAAAGAAGAAGTATAAAAAAATTCAGTAACGGTTTCCACTACTTTGGGTTTGTTTCTTTGGAACAGCAGGCCACAGATGCAACTCCGATGATGACAACTCAATAAGTGACTTTACGCATTGCATTGCCTCAGTATTTAGACGACTTCTCGTGTGTGCAGATCAGAATATTTCTCTACAGAACCACAAGCGGATTTTGAGACAGGTCAGGAAATAAAAAAAAATTCAACGAAAATATTACTTAGAGGGAAAGACCACTGATATTGAAGTTAACCTTGAACGTATATGCACTCGTAGCCCAAATCATAGACGCATCCCACAGCACGTAACACGACGTCACCGACCTACCCGGAAATACACTGAAGAGCAATTGAATTAGAGATACCTGTCTAGTAACGTGTAGCACCACCTTTCGCCCTGATGACGGCGGTGATTCGTCTCGGCATGGACTCGACAAGACACCGGAAGCGTTGGGAAGCCATACGGATCCACGATCCCTGAACAAGCTCCCACAGTTCACGAAGATTTTATGGAGGGGGTCACAGCCTCGAACATCTCTCTCGATGGCATCCCAGATGTGCTCGATGGGATTGAGGTCAGGTTTGCGCTTGCAGGAGCTCAAATATATCCTAAAAGCTAACCTAAATAACGCAGCTGTGACAAGGAATGTAAATTCCGGAATTATATACCTACTGGCAGAACACTAAATTATTAGCAACTCCCGCCTCTGCCCACTCACTACTGTGTGTGAAAAGTATATATTTATATTAGAGCTTTTGGTGACCAGTGTTGCAACGATTACAGCCTTTATGAACTTTCTGGAACTTAGGAGTACCTCATTAATACGTTTAGTAACACACTGTTGTTTCAGGTAGCGTAATGTGTTTAATTTGGAGTAACCTGTTCTTACAGCTTACCTGCTTTATCATGATTTGCATAAGTTGTCTACAAATCCCGTTTATCACGTGTTCTTGGAGTAACGTACCCATGGTGGACATGGACAGTGTATATAAGATGTTATGTTGGCGTGTCTGATACATCTGAGGATGAGGTGATCGTCACCTTGAAAGTACTAATGGTTTTAATCTGTACATATTATTCATCTTTTAGTAAATCGTGCCCAGACGATATTGGTTGTAATTAGTTGTTTCTTTTGCACGAAGTTCTCGTTTCATATACTTTGAACGCTCTGTGCATAATGGAATGGCATTTCTTCTTTAAATATAAGAGTTGAAACTTTATTTTGATAATATGTAGAGTTGATTCTAACATTCTTTTAAACTTTTCGTAACTTTAATTTCTCATTTTATAATACGAGAAACCAACAATAATCATGAATCGTTTAATAAAACTTTCATTGGATTCACGGAACCAAGTTCGTGTTCACATGCTGTTTTTTTCTTGTAACAGTCGTTTAGGTAGATACGTGCTTCATCAATAGTCACAATAAATTTCCACCTGTCTCCAGCTAAGTGATTTGCATAAAGAAGTCTACACCGTATTCTGCGCTCGGCCACGTGCCTAGGCAAAAGGCGGTGAATATTACGTTTTTTTTTTTTTTTCAGATTCAAATCTTTGTCTATTACCTTGTTTACAGTTTGTACAGAGATTTTTAACGACTTAGCGATTGCTCTTTGGGTCGATGGATTTTCTTTTAAGGCCAGAGGGATATGAAAAAGCTGGAGGCATTTGAGATGTGGAGCTATAGAATAATGGAGAGAATAAGCTGGCTCAATAGGAAGACTAATGAGGAGATCCTGGAGAGAGTGGGAGAACCCAGGAATCTGATCAATATGTTAAAAAGAAGAAGAATGTTATGGATGAGACACACATTGCGCCATGAAGGCCCGATTCTGAAAGTTTTGGAAGTGAAAATTCAAGGCAAGAGAGGAAGAGGACGACCAAGGAATGGTTTTGTGGCACAGTTACTTCAAGACACCAATACTAGAACATTCTATGACTTGAAGAGACCGGCGGAGAATAGAGAAGAATGGAGAGACAGAGTACATCTACTGAACAACCAGTCCTTAGACTGAGTAACCAAGAAGAAGAAAGCCAGAGAGACCTTACTTTTGAAATAGTCGTAAAAGTACGTACCTTCTTTGGATATTTGTTTGGTGTTCTTTTTCTTGTTAAAAGTAATGCTTGACGATTTCCCCCTCTATTATTAATAATATTACTTATTCTATATTTAGAGAAGCTAATTCCATGATTTTCAAGCGTTTTTGATTTACAGAATACGAATATATCATTTCGTAAAGAGCAAAACCATAACCTTCTATCCACAGCTTGTTTACGTGCGCCATTTTCTTATCAGAAGTTTTTTAACTGCAACAGATGTTTCTTTCGTGTTCATCTAATACGCTGTTGCCAGTTTCAATTCTTTGAACTTCTTTTATTTTCTGTAATTTCTTATCAAAAACGTTCTAAAAATGTATGAACAACATCTGCTTGTGTGTATACATATATGACCAAAACATATTTTGGACTTTTAAATAAAATATGTAAGTGATAAAGTAACGCAGAAAATATGGCCCATGCATATTTCTCCGAAATGTTACTATATGAGAAACAGATTATTTTCTCTTAGACTATGAATTTGTATCCTACGTGACAAAGAAAATAAATAAAAGAGCAATGTAAATGACTGAGAGAGAGAGACAGACAGAGAGAGAGAGAGAGTGAGAGAGAAACAGAGAGAGAGAGAGAGAGAGACAGAGAGAGAGAGAGAGAGAGAGAGAGAGAGAGAGAGAGACAGAGAGAGAGAGTGAGAGAGAAAGAGAGAGAATTTCCTTCCTATTTGAGTCAAGTTAGTAACATTGCACTTTTTCTTAGGCCTCAAATATTAATTAACAGGATCTAGACCTAAGACTTTTTAACAGTTTTACGTCGTGCTCATGTTCATAAAGTTTGAATGCCAATTCAAGTTAGTATTATTGCACTCTACTTAGTCATTAGATATTCAATAATAAACCTTAGGCCTAGGCCTTTTTAACAGGCTTCATTCTGCCGTGCTCATATTCATAAGGTTTGGACACCCAGTTAAGTTAATAATATTGCCTTTCACTTAGGCATTAAATATTAATTAGCTGGCCTTTGGCTTTGGCTTTTTTAACAGATTTTATTCCGTCGTGCTCATATTCATAGGGCTTGCATAACAAATCATTATAATATTTTGCTTTTACTCAGGCACGAATTATTAATTAACAGGTCCTACGCCTATTAATTAATCATTTAATTAATAGCCATTTTGGCGAGTTTTCAATCCGCCACGCTTATTTTCACACGGTCTGCATAACAAGTCAAGTAACTAATGTTGAGCTTAATAAAATTTTCTAAAAAGGCCTAAGGCCTATTAATTAACGTTTGATGCTTAAGTGCAACTTTACTAAATTGACTTGGTGTCTAAATCTTATGAACATGAGAATGGCGGAAAAAATATGTTGAAACGGCCTAGGCCTAGGCCCTATTCATTTATATTTGATGCCAAAGTAAAAGCATAATCTCACTAACTTGATTTGGAGTCCAAACATTATGAATACGAGCAAGACGGAAAAACTGTTAAAAGGCCTCAGCCTAGGCCTTATTATTGAACGTTTTGGGCTTGAGTAAGAGCGCAATATTACTAACTTGTTATGTTGTGCAAACCATATGAATGTGAGCAGCGCAGTTTAAAAATTTCTAAAAAGGCCGAGGCCTAGGGACCTAAACTATTCTTTTGCGCCTTAGTGAAAGTATGGCATTATTATTTTTATTTCTTATATTAATCTTACAACTATGAGAACTATGGGTTCAAACTTGCTAAAATGGCTCAACCCAAGGCCTATATTATCAATCAATGCCTTGGTAGAAACGCAACAGTAGGATTAGGTAACTCGATACAAATAATTTATTTTCCCATTAAACTAATGCGAAAGAATAGGGTGAGGTGACAGCAATAAAACTGTATGAAATCAAAAGTGTGAACTTTGTAAAACTTCCTAGCGGTTTTGTGGTAATCCGACATGAAAGTGGACACGAAGAAATAAAAAAATGCAATTTTTATACGCTTCCCAAACGTTTTTGTGGCCACTTGGCTAAATTACACTTATAGTCGAAGTTTTCGAGAAAAGCTTACCCTACGATATTGCATCTTTCTGGGATTTCATTGTCGATGACTTCACCTGAAGTCCTGATTTTCGAAAAATTTGCTCTTCGATGAATTCAGCCGGAGCCTGTAGTTTTCGGGCTCGGCATTTCAGTTCGTCAATATGAATGCAGTGTAAAGGGGAACCGATGTCAAGAAATCTTCATTTTCGTGTTTTCAAACATATGCTTTTTGGCTGTTCCAACCTAAAATGTCCTTTTTTTTTTTTTTTGATTGGAGGTTTAACGACCACCGTGAGCAACTCAATGGGCTATAAGCAGTCATCCGTCCCTAATTTAGGGTCACTGGTTCTAGGGAAGGGAGAGAGCCAGTGCCGTAAGACAAACACAACGTCCATGCCTCACCGGGGTTCGAACCCGGACCCCGTTCGGACGAATGATCAGAGGCCATCGCTTAGACCACTGCGCCACCGGGGCGGCAAAATATGTCCTTTTACTTGCGTCAGCACGATGTGAAGAAAACGCAACATTACGATTAGGTATCTCGATACAAATATTTTATTTTTCCCATTAAACCAATGCAAAAGAACAGGGTGAAGTGACAACAATAAAATGGTAATCTTTAGAGGCGATCTATCGAGGAAGTGGACACGGTGAAATCAAAAGAGTGATTTTTGTAAGACTTCCTAAGGGTTTTGTGGTCATCCTAAATGAAAGTGGACACGACAGTGGCGTAACTGAAAAACTCAGCCCCCCCGCGAAAAAATAGTTTCGAAGCCCCTTTGCGGAAATCTGTTTGCTTCTCATATTACACTAGGTTTTACGAGTGTTCTGTAATTCAAATTCTTTAAGACATATTGGTACTTTTCGTAAAAACAAAATTGTTATACTTTATAGCGTATAGCTAAAATGTATGCGTCTTAATTAAAATAATTGCTCTAGTTTTTTTACCAATACAAAGTATTACAAAATACTTACGCCAAGGTTACTCATATCATACAAGTTTTATTCTTTTAGGGAATTACGGCTAACCTCTTTGAAATACATCCCGATCACTCACACGAAAAGCATAACGGCCATGTGACAGTGTCTAATGACCTTTTCCGATTGATACGAAAGTAAAGAACAAAAGTGAGCAAATAAAAAAGTGACAATTAAGAATTGTGGCACAAAAAGAGTGAAATTACTTAAATCATTTACTCTTGAATACAAAAAACACACTTAACAATACGTTACAATGTTTTGCATAGAGTTTAAGTTTTTTCTTTTGAATCTGTTATTTAAAAAAATGACATAGTTCTCTGTTTTTTGTTCCCCAGAAGAACACCTTCTTGCTCATTATATTCTGAAGGATGCGTACTTATGTGCAAACCAGTGTAATATACACTCTACGTGAAAAAAATAGTTGCACCCAGAAGGACGTGTCGGATTGCAATGCTATTCGGGAGGAAGGTAAAGGTTACAAGGAACAATAAATGATTAAACGTTGAGACTGATATGGATGATAGTTATTGAACTACACGCCAATGAGTAGTGTGTCTTAGTATGGCGTCGGGTCGCCATGTTTGCTCACACACCATGCCAGATGTCTCGGCATGGAGTTGTATGGATTTGTACAGGTTTTTAATGGTGCCCTGCGATAAGCCATCCCATGCAACTTGAATCATCTCACGCAGTTCCTGCAGATCGTGCGGTAGGAATCGAGTGTGGATAACGCGTCCAATAGCATCCCACACATTTTCGATCGGGGATAGGTCTGGCGATTCGGCTGGCTATGGCAGAGTGTCAGTGCCTTGAAGGCAAGCTCCCGAGACAGCAACAATATGCGGACGAGCGTTGTCCTGTTGGAAAATCGTACCGGAGTGAGTGTTCAGAAAAGGTAGTGCCACTAATTGCATAACCTCATTAACGTCACGTTGGGCTGTCAAAGTGCCTGTAATGAACACCAAAGGTGATTTAGCATCGTATGCAATTGCACCCAGCACCGTCACACCAGGCCTTCTGGACGTGTGACGCTCGACAACGAACCAATAATCTTGGCGATGACCACAGTGACTCTACACACGAATTCCTTGGTCGTCACCTCCAAGACAGAAGTGGGACTCGTCACTAAAGACCACCCGCTGCCATTCTGAGTGGCTCCTTGACAGTCTGGCACGACACCATTGCAGTCTTGGGTGACAATGCAATAGTGTTAAGGGCAGTCGCCGTAACGGTCTGCGTGCGTGTAGTCCAACGTCGTGCAGCCGTCTGCCAATGGTGTTGGCACTAATCGGACGATGCATGGAGGGCACCACTGCTCGCTGAATATCCGCAATCGTGGCTGTTGGGTCACTCCGCGCATGTCGGACAACCCGTCCGTTCTCTCTCTCTGTGGTTCGTCTAGGTCTCCCAGACCCTTCCTGTCGCTGCTGCGTGCCTTGTTCTATCTACTGCCGCCAACAGTGTGCTATGGTGATATCCGCACGACCGGTATAGCCCTTCCTGTCGCTGCTGCGTGCCTTGTTCTATCCACTGCCGCCAACAGCGTGATATGGTGATATGTGCACGACCGTTATAGCGCGCAATACGGCGATAAGACCATCCCGCTTCCCGAAACCCGACGATACGGCCCCTCCCGAACTCCTCCTACTGCTCATATTGCATCTGAACTTTTCTCCGAGGCATACTTCACTTGCAAAGGATGCAACCATCACAACAGCACGAGTCAGAATGGAAAGCACGCGCAACGGGACGACTTTATATAGCTGATCAGGCACAGCGCTACGACCCTTTCTTGTTTGCATCACATGCGCGGCCGAGCGTGATACTTGAATAGTTTGCATGTCTCACGATGTGAAACCTACTCACCAAGTTTCATTCCTGTCGGTTGCTTCCTTCTGGGTGCAACTATTTTTATGACGTAGTGTGTACAACGCCTTATCCTCATTGATATAAAAATTTTATTTATTTAACTGATATTTCAATCACATTCTGTTGTTAATATACATGTATAGGAACTATTGCTATGGCTGAGAAAAGGGTCTCAAGTCAACTGGAATTGCGGCTTTCTCGTCACCCAGTTTTCATAAACTATAGCGAAAATGATTTCTTGAAGTTTTTACTTATTTACTAAAACAAATATATCAAAAATTGCTTTTCCTTTTAGTGCTTCATTCAGAGCTGCCGTCGAAAGTTCCTGTATATTTCTTTAACAAATTCCATACGAAATTTCTGCAAAAATTTTGAAAAATCCTTCTGCTGAGGCTAGAGGTCCTCTTAGCTGCGAGGACCCCTCGCGCTGCGCGGGTGGCGAGAGCTATCAGTACGCACATGGGACACGAAGAAACAAAAATGCAATTTTTAACGTTTTTGTGGCCCCTTGGCTGAATTCCACTTATAATCAAAGTTTCGAGAAAAGCTTACCCTACGCTACTGCATCTTTCGGGGATTTTACTTTCGATGAATTCGTTATCAATGAATTCACCCGAAGCCCTGATTTTTGAAGTAATTGCTCTTCGATGAATTCAGCCGGAGCCTGTAGTTTTCACGCCCGGACTCTTAAAATTGAGCACCAACTTAGCATTGCAGGGTATTTCAGTTCTTCTGTATGAATACGATGTAAAGTGGATCGATGCAAAGAAATCTTCCTTTTCGTATCTTCAAACCAGGATCGGCTGGCCCATAGGGGCAACCGGGGTGGGTGCCCCAGGTCCCGCGCCTTAACGAGGACCCGGAGTTTAGAAAATAAAAGCAAAAGCATTATTTTTGTTAAAATTCTCTCTATTTATTGCTATTTTTTTTTTTTAAAGTTTTGGAGGGCCGAAATATATTTTTGTGTTTTTATTTTTAGTTTGCAATCTCCCCCCCCCCATCGCTTTTTCAAACCTTAAACCTTTCCACATTCATGAAATAGCAAATTAAATTTCATCGCATTTTGTGACTCCCAACTGTTGCTCAACAATTTGTGTAAACCAGAAACTGAATTCTAAAAAACTAAAAAGAACAATGTTTTTTGGCTATATATGGAGGCCAAATGTTCAGTGACTTTAAAAACAGTACTGGAAATTAAAAAAAAAAAAAAAAAAAGCAATTTTTGCACATGAGCGCGTTTAAAAGTACAAAAAGTCACTAATTTGCCAGTTATTTCATTTGCATAAAAATCAATCACTAAAACATGTGCCAATATATATATATATATATATATACTGGACGGGGATGTAAGGTCAGGTGATGCGTAACATCACAGCCTCTCCTTGACAAATGCCAACCCCGCCTTCTCGTGGTGCATCCTGTTCCCACTAAAGGGGCTCTGACGACCGCCAATAGCGGTATAACTATACCATCGGGATTAGAGGAAATTCTATCCCACACTCACCAACCCGCTTGGCCAGCGTGGTGAGTTATGGCCAAACCCCTCCAAAATGATTCCACAACTTAAATCTTGGCCCTCAGTCTCCGGCAGCTGGAATGTACCTGGCCAAGGCAGCGGCCAGTGCGACATGAAGGCAGAGGGTGCTAAGAATCCCCGGAGGACCGGACTAGGCTGCCATCTGATGCTGACCTTGGCTACGTATAATGGACGCTCCCTATCTTCTGATTCAAGGCTTCTTGAATTGGAAGAGGAACTACAAAGGATCAAGTGGGACATCGTTGGGCTAAGTGAGGTAAGGAGAAAAGGAGAAGATCTCATCGAACTGAAAAGTGGACATCTCTTCTACTATCGTGGGACAGATACTGGCAGAACTAGTGGTGTTGGATTTATAATAAACAAGAAACTGAAGGATAAAGTTGTAGAAGTTGAAAGTTCCTCTGACAGAGCTGCACGACTTGTTATCCAACTCTCGAAAAGATACCAGGCTCAGATTATTCAAACTTATGCACCCACCACAAGTCATCCTGAAGAAGAAATTGAAGAATTTTATGAGGAAATTTGTCATCTAAATAATAAAGGTAAGCAGCACTTGAAAATAATTATGGGAGATTTCAATGCAAAAATAGGGCAACGGCAACAGAATGAAACTTCAGTAGGTAAATTCGGTCACGGCAACAGAAACCAGCGTGGAAATACTCTCGTTGAGTTTGCAGAGGCAGAAGGGTTTTTCATCTTGAACTCCTTCTTCAAGAAAAAGGCACACAGGAAATGGACATGGAGACATCCAAATGGGATGACAAGTGAAATTGATTTTATTATGTGTAACAAAAAATTCGTCATAGAAGACTGCAGTGTGCTAAACAAGTTCAACACAGGTAGTGACCATAGATTGGTGAGATGTAAGATGCACCTCAACACTAAACTTGAACGTGGCAAGCTCATAAGACAAACAAAATCTATTGACATAACCAACCTTAAAAAACACTATAATACCTTCAAATTGGAACTGAAGAACAGATTCTCTGCTTTAGAAGGCCTAACATCAGAAGAAGTGGACATCTCTGAAGTTAACAGAAAAGTAACCAAAGCTCTTATGGAAACAGCAACAAAATTAGCTGGGTCTAAGAACAAGTTTCATGTAAATAAATTATCAGGAAAAACGAAAATGTTGATGCAAAAAAGAAGAGAGATGAGGACAACTAAAGAAGATGTGACTTCCAAAGTGGAATATATAGAGCTATGCAAGACAGTAAGAAAAAGTATCACTGAAGACGTAAGAAAATTCAACTGTGAACTAGTGAGGAAAGCAATTGAAAACAACCAAAGCCTAAAGATAGCAAAGGGACATCTCAGTAAGGGAAGAAAACAGATTATGGCACTGAGAAAAGAAGATGGTTCTGTAACAAGAAATAGAGGCGAAATTTGGACAAGAGTGAAAGATTTCTGCTCCAAATTATATGAAAGGGATGATACATGCACTCCAGACATCATGAAAGATACCAGTACCAGAGTTCCTCCAGTCCTTCCAGCAGAAGTTGCACATGCAATCAAGAACATGAAGCGGAGAAAAGCTCCAGGAGAAGATGGAATTACTGTAGACATCATACAAGAAGCAAGTGGAGAAATCGAAACAGTACTCTCCCAAATTTTCACTCGATGCCTTAATGAAGGAAAGATTCCTGAGGATTGGAACACCGCTACAATGATCCTGCTACATAAGAAAGGTGACATTGAGGATCTCGGAAACTACAGACCTATCAGCCTCCTATCAGTAGTTTATAAAATCTTCACTAAAGTTCTTTCACACCGCTTGAAGGTAACACTGGACATGGCTCAACCGAGAGAACAAGCTGGATTCAGGAGTGGCTACAGCACAATAGATCATATCCACGTGCTGAGAGAACTAATTGAAAGAGCGAGGGAATATGAACTTCCATTGTGCATGGCTTTTATCGATTATGAAAAAGCCTTTGATTCGGTGAAACCATCAGCAGTTGCAATGGTTCTGAAAACCTGCGGTATTGAAGATGCATACATTAATATTATTAATAACATCTATGAAAATGCAAGTGCAAAGATTAGGCTGTTTGAAAATACAACACACGTAAAAATTGGAAAGGGAGTGAGACAAGGTGACACCATATCTCCGAAGCTCTTTAATGCCACATTGGAGGGTGTTTTCCAGTCGCTGAGCTGGGAAAACACGGGGATAAAGATTAATGGAGATTATCTAACCCACCTTCGTTTTGCTGATGACGTAGTCATTTTTGCAACTACCCCATCAGAGCTGCAGAGTATGATCCAGGAACTTGCTGACAAGAGTAAAGAAGTGGGGTTAAAAATGAACTTTCAGAAGACAAAAGTGATGTTCAATGCTTTTACAAGAAATGAAGATTTATCGATTGATGGAGAAAAGCTGGAGATAACAGACACGTACGTTTATCTTGGACAGCAGATATCAAGTGAGGGTCACATTGATGAAGAAATTAATCGGCGTACAAAATTTGCCTGGAGAGCTTTTGGAAGAAACAGCATAATTTTCAAGAGCAATATGCCATTATGTCTTAAAAGAAAAGTGTTTGATCAATGCATCCTTCCAGTGCTTACGTATGGTGCAGAGACGTGGACCTTAACTAAAAGAGACATACAAAGGCTGCAGACAACTCAAAGAAGCATGGAGAGGTGCATACTTGGTGTAACCAGGAGAGATAAGAAGAGGAACTCGTGGATCCGAAAAATGACAAGAGTGGAAGACATCATGATCAGAGTTAAATCCCTGAAATGGCAATGGGCTGGACATACTGCCAGAAGGACAGATCATCGATGGACAGCCGAAATTTTAGATTGGATTCCAAGGGACAGGAAAAGACCCAGAAGAAGACCCCATGGGAGATGGGTGGATGAAATTCGAAAGTATGCAGGGGTGACATGGAGGAGACTGGCACAAGACAGACCGTTGTGGAGGAAACTTGGGGAGACCTTCGTCCAGCAGTGGATTGATAATGGTTGACAATGATGATGATGATGATGATGATGATATACTGGACGAAAGTCTCCCCAAGTTTCTTCCACAACGGTCTGTCTTGTGCCAGTCTCCTCCATGTTACTTCCGCATACTTTCGAATTTCATCCACCCATCTCACATGTGGTATTCTTCTGGGTCTTTTCCTGTCCCTTGGAATCCAGTCTAAAATTTCAGCTGTCCATCGCTGGTCTGTCCTTCTGGCAGTATGTCCAGCCCATTGCCATTTGGGGATTTTACTCTGATCATGATGTCTTCAGAGTAAAATCCCTGAAATGGCAATGGGCTGGACATACTGCCAGAAGGACAGACCAGCGATGGACAGCTGAAATTTTAGACTGGATTCCAAGGGACAGGAAAAGACCCAGAAGAATACCACATGTGAGATGGGTGGATGAAATTCGAAAGTATGCGGAAGTAACATGGTGGAGACTGGCACAAGACAGACCGTTGTGGAAGAAACTTGGGGAGACCTTCATCAAACAGTGGATTGATAATGGTTGACAGTGATGATGATGATGATGATGATATATAAACGAATTTATTTAAGAATGATTATTATTATTCGCTACGCAAAAATGTTTGCTATGGGAAAATATTCGCTATGCAGAACAGTGAAAGTTATCTTTTTATCATTTTGTGATAAAGTTTTTATAAAACTCACAATGCAGCCTAAACCACCTTCTTCCCGGAAAGGAAATCTTAGATTTTAGCATTTTTTTTTCTGTCTCTCTCTCTGTCTGTCTCTATATCTGTCTCTGCCTATCTCTAACTGTCTCTATATCTGTCTCTGTCTCTCTCTAACTGTCTCTCTCTCTGTCTCTGTCTCTCTCTAACTGTCTCTCTCTCTGTCTCTCTGTCTGTGTTTCATTCTCTGTCTGTCTCTCACGCTGTGCCTCTGTCTGTGCCTCATTCTCTCATTGTCTGTCTCTCTGTCTCTCTATCTGTCTCTGCCTCATTCTCTCTCTTTCTCTGAACTCTCAACCCATATTATGGTGTTTTTCTTAAGCTCACAGTAATTTGAGATAACCATTTTCTTTATGATAATTTTTGTGTATTTTCATTTTTCACGTAACGAGTTTATTAAACTACGAGATTTATTTTCTAGAGTCAGCAATGAAATTTTTCCCGGGCCCGCAAAATTTCCATCCGGCCCTGTTTCAAACCTACGCTTTTTTTAGCATTTAATTTAAAAACGAAAGGATGTTGTTCGATTACGTTGCTAATCGCATTCACAATAGTTACCGCAGAATGAAGATTCTGAAGTTCAATTTACTGTTTCACACGTTATTAATGAAGATTCTGAAGTTCAATTTACTGTTTCACACGTTATTAATTAATAACGTGTGAAACAGTAAATTGAACTTCAGAATCTTCATTCTGAAGGAACTATTGTGTACGCATTCTTTTTTATTGTTTCTCGAAAGCTGTTGCAAACTAAAATGTCATTTTACTTTAGTCAGCACGATGTGAAGAAAATGAGTCCATTGATACAAAATGATCTTCCTCCCTGTCCAGTTTGTTGGCTTTCCCTCAAAAGAAAGATGGTTCCTTTAGAGGGAATGACGTTAGTTGGGCGCAGGTATTAAGGCAGAGTAAGGAGAGGAACCCACACACATGCAGTTGACCTGAGAAAGAGAGAGTCTGGTTCCTTGCCCTTGACCGCCCTGAGTTCATGAATATTCTCTTCTCGCCGCCGTCGCTTGTTCCTCCTGGACCAGGGATCATCATCAGAGGCGGCTGTTCACGCAGTCAGTACGTGCATTTACGTGGCCGGTGCTCTGGGAAAAAAACCTGTTTTCTTCAAACCCCGGAGGAAGAAGCAGCCCAGAGACAGTCAATGCAGGCAGAAAGACGACTCTCGGAGCTTGTCTGGATGTCGACTTCCGACTGATGCTCCCCGCAATACATAATTTTTAGACAGGGGTCTCATACCTAACTGCACACTTGAACCTGGGCCGGTTTTGGATGCCTGCGGTATTTTGGGGGCGAGATATCTCCTGTTGTCTCCCCCCACACATTATCATCGAGTACAAAAATGTGCTCAGCACAGTGCGATTTTCTTTGAGCATTTTTTCTGCTTATTATTTGTTTGCCTTCTTTTTTTAACTACGCAGAAAGTATAAAAGGGAAGACTTTTTTCGAGAATTTTCTTTCTTTTGCTTATACGTGTTCCTTTGGAAAATATTCGAAACATGAGCGGAGTTTTAACAAGCTAGTACATTCACCCTAAGATGCAATTTCGACTTCTGCTTCAAATATGTAAAATAATAAAAATAAAAAGAGATTCCCGCAATTTTGACAGATGAGATTAAATGATGATAATCTCTAATGTTCTGTATAAATTTGCTTGTTAAAAACCCAGGAACATGGAGAAAGACGCTTAATTCAGACACTTGCTAGCTGATTTATTAGAAATAAATTCCCTTTATGTCAAAAGGTCAGTAAATTCAGTCTAACAGCTTTTTAAAAAAAATATGAAAATTACATTTATTGAGCTTGAAAAGTTGAAGAGAGTTGCTCCAAGGGCTATTCTAAAGAAATTTTTTAACGGTTAACAATATTCAACCATTTAGATATGATTTGGATACATTTACTATCGTTTTCTGGATACCTTGTTCGAAGAATAGAGAAGGCGAACTGATACATGATAGAAAAGAAATAATGGACATCTGTGAGGAGTTATATACCACCCTTTATTAATGTATATAACAAACTGATGATTCGGAAGAACATCTGGAAGAAAATTTAGAAGATATTCCAAAAATAACAATAGATGAAATAGAAAAGGCTATTTCAGAACTAAAGAAAAATAAAAGTCCAGGGCAAGATGGAATAACAGCAGAATACTTAAAAGAAGGAGGAGAAATTTTATGGAAATCCCTGACAGCTTTATTTAATGAAGTGATAGAAAAGGAAGAAATCACTGAACAAGGGAATAATGCAGTTATAACACTTATTTATAAAATAAACAAAGATGATATTAACAACTATAGACCTATAAACATTTTGTCACAAGTGTATAAACTTTTCACAAAAAATAATATTAAAAAGATGAACTTCAAAATTAGAAGATACACAGTCGGTAGAACAAGCGGGTTTTAGGTCTGGTTACTTTACAATAGACCATTTACATACAATTAACCAATTAGTAGAAAAAACAAATGAATATCAGAAAGAAATTCACTTAGCTTTTGTAGACTACACCGAAGCTTTTTATTCTATATATCAAATGGAAATGAGTTCTTCAATAAAAAGACAAACATTGGAAGGAAAATATGTCAGTTTCATAAATAAAATATATAGCAAGGCTACAGCAACAATAAAGTTGGAGAACATAGGCTTAGTTTTCGAGGCGGAGAGAGGGGGTAGATAAAGAGACCCACTATTTCCAAAATTACTTAACTCTGTATTGGAAGATATTTTTAGAAATTAAAACCGGGATGAAAAAGAATTAAGCATAAATGGAAGGTATCTAAATCACTTAAGATTTGCTGATGATATAGTCATCATTACAACTAGCAATAGTGAAATGCAAAATATAATGATAGAGTATTTATGAATGGAAAGTCTTAAATAGGGTCTGACAATAAACACAGCAAAAACTAAATGTATGAACAATACAGAAAAGGATACAGAAAAGATTTTGATAGAAGGAAAATAAATCGAAAAAGTAGAGGGATACGTTTGTTTAGGCCACGTAATCAGTTTTAAAGAAAGAACAAGAAAGAGAAATCAATAGAAGAATTATCGAAGATAACAGAGTCCTTTGGGGACTTAAAGACGATTTCACCGGCGATCTTCCATTGTTGTTTAAAAAGCAAAATCTTCAATGCATGTATTAACCCTGTGTTTACTTATGAAAGTGAAACGTGGAGTATCAGAGAACGAATGAGAAAAAATAAAGAGTACCTGTAAGAAAGTTAGAGAAGAATGTTGGGAATAACAGGAAGAGACAGAGTTGGAAATGTACTTATAAGAGAAAGAACAGGAATAATAGATAATATAAAAATAGTAAAAGAATCAAAGTGGAGATGGGGTGGACATGTTGGAAAACTGAAAGATGAAATATTAACACGATTAATAACAGAATGACCACCGACAGATGGAAAGAGACGAAGAGGGCGCCACAGAACCAGATGGAGAGATAACCTTCAGAAATTTAGAGGTGCTAAATGGTGGACGGAGGTTAGGGATGGAGGAAGTTGAAAAAGACTGGGGAATACCCTGCAGAGGGTGCCAACAGGATAAGAAGAAGAAGAAGACTACCGTTTTCTACTTACTCAAGAAACCACCATGCTTTGGGGGATATCCTGCCAAAAACTCAGTAAAAAAATTCGAGAAGTAATCGTTCTCGAAGTTCTGTGTAGAGATACATTCTTTAAAAGACCACCAGATAAAAGTCGAGAGGTGCTAGATCTGGACTATATGACGGTACAACGTTTTTCATTTTTTGTTTCGTGTTTTAACGACTTGTATAAGGCTAGAAGGAGACTCTTGTACATACACTCATTGTCATAAAAATTCGCGCACCAAGAAAAAACCGTGCGATTAACGCGAAACTCGGCGAATAGCAGACATGCAAATGATTAAAGCTTCGTGCGATTCCGCATGCCCGCGAGTTCAAGACCGGCGCTACAATCGCAAACCTTGGGGGTTATAAGGCGCCGCGTAAGGAACTCCATATTCGTGCCGAAGTGCACGGTAAGAGTCAGGTGAGATCTCTGAGCGATAGACAGGCCGAGGAGCCGCCGTAGATGTGCGTACGGGCAACTGACGGAGTTTGAACGAGGCCGTATCGTCGGGATGAGCAGAATCGGCCGCCATTTGGGCCGCGGTCTGACAGTACGGTGCGATCATGTTGGAAGTAATGGACACGGGAAGTTACCCACACACGGCGGACTGTCTGTGAAGGACCCAGACACACCACAAGCAGAAAGGACCGTGGGATCGTGAGAGCGGAACGCACAGATGCAACGACGTCCTTGTCCGATATCTAGAGACACGTGGCTGCTGTACAAGGGACTCCTGTGTCCGCCAGAACCATTTCCAGACGCCTGGCAGAGGCGAATCTGCACTCTCGAAGGCCCTTACGTTTTTGGCATTAATATCTGACCATCGTCGGCGTCGATTGCAGTAGTGTAAGCAGCAAGCAACGTGGAATGCGACAGACTGGCGACGTTTGGTGTTCAGCGACGAATACCGCTTCCGCATGAGAACGGATGACCCCCGCGCCAGAGTGTGGAGGACCGCAGGTGAGCGTTACAATCCCAACCTCACTGTACAGCTGCACACGTCCCAAACTGAAGGCGTGATGGTCTGGGGAGCCATCGCGTATGGCAGCCGGACTTTCCTCTTAGTGATCGGAGGGACGTTGACAGCCTAGCGCTACGTACAGGAGATCCTGCGGCTCCATGTTCTGCCTTTCCTGGCGAGGTGGCCCGGAACCATTTTCCAACGAGATAACGCCTGTCCGCACACAGCACGGGTTTCCCAGGACTGTCTACGTCATGCTTTGACGCTTCCATGGCCCGTCAGATCGCCTGATCTCTCGCCTATCGAGCACGTGTGGGACCGGATGGGACGCCAGCTTTTTCCATGTCCCAGTGATCGTAATTTAGAGTGTCAGTTGCAAGAAGTGTGAGCCAATCTATCCCAGGATAACGTACGGCGTCTCTTTGATTCCATGCCGGACCGTATCACCGCATGTATCCGAGCACGAGGCTGTCTAACGCGCGGTACTAAAGCTGGACGGAATGTGTACCGTATGTCCGCGGACAATCGTCCTGCTGCTGTGATATTGTAATCACTTCTGTCCTTGGTATGCAATATCTCACTACTAAAATCTCATTTCAATCCGACGCCTCCTTCTTGGTGCGCGGATTTTTATGACAATGAGTGCATTATGTATATGCAGTATGTACTATATATATATATACATTTCCCATATGTTTACATACATACCCATATCCACATGTATTTACGGTTCTATAAGCTCAATTTGCAAACAGTGGAAAAGACTTGGAGGGAATCTCTGAGTGCAGTAGTCTCTTTACCAGGGAGAAGGTTGGAATGGGGTGGAGTGGAGTGGAGTGGAGTGGAGTGGAGTGGGTGCCTCTTGAGGGCAGTTAGCCAATTAATCGGGAGTGGCTGTGAAGGCAGTTGACTCTTTTCATAGTTCCTTGAGAGGAGCTGACTAACACCTTGAGAGATGTAGCGAAGCCCTAGATGGACGTCCATGCTGACAGGAGGGAGGCCTTACATCTTCCAACAGGACTGTTCCCCAGCCCACAAGACCAAAGCGACTCAGAAATTGCTTGAAGAGAACGTGCCCTACCACTGGTCTCCAGACATCCACCCCCCCCCCCCAGCTCCCACGACTTGAATCCCTTGAATTACTATATGTGTGGAGTAGTTAAAACAGAGAGTAACAAGCATCCCCATAACTCCCTAGACTCCGTGATTTGTACTCGGAAGGGAGCCCACCATAGCAATCGACTACAATCATCCATCACTCGCTTACTAGAGGCAGAATAACATAGACCGATGAGGGTGGGACAGAGAACTCTTGCATAAGAAGTTCTGTGCTGGACAATGCTTGGGTGACCCCTTGCAAAACATTGATATCATTCTTCAAACAGCTATTCCAGGCATAACATGGAGTTTATGTAGAGTGAAAAAGTGAAAATAAAATACTATTGATACATTCAGGACATATATAAATTCTATACAGCACTCAGTAGTGTGACTGTCACATCAAACAAAGGAGAGAAAATGCTCATGATGAAATTGTAGAATTAAATTGTCGACGAAGCACGACAAAAACAGATGCAGTTATACAATGTACGACATGTTAAAATCTTTTACTGTTAAAACACACCTTACACTTCATTAGATCTTTCGAAGACACATCGTCTTCATCATTAGATGTTACAGCGTAATATCACTAGAAGGACATTGACCTAAATGGTGTTGGGAGACGTCACAAGCACGTAAATCACGCCATCTATGAGAGAACAATGCTGAGCACAATCACATCCTGCATACCCCATTAACATTAAAAAATACTAACTAACACATTTATCCACGGTTTGGCTATCATTTTTGGTACATAATCATTACAGCACCTATTTCCAAGTGAGGCAATATACAGACTTTCCATTAAAAGCAAGATTGATTGCTTACCTGGTGTGTTCAGCATAGTAACGCCATCCCAATTAAGAAAGTAGGATCCAGACGTCACCAAACGAGACAAAGCAGTCGATAGGCTGCCAGTTCTGAGGTTATACTTGTGCTCTTTTATTCTGGTGCTTAAACACCTTTTAGTGGAGCTGATGTAAACAGTATCTCGTGCCTTCGGATCGACAACTTGTAGAAGAACTGAATATATGCCGTACTGGTGTTTCAATGTAACAGAGTCGCGGTCTTTCTTTTTTTTTTTTTTTTTTTGATTGGAGGTTTAACGACCACCGTGAGTAACTCAATGGGCTATAAGCAGTCGCCCGTCCCTAATTTAGGGTCACTGGTTCCAGGGAAGGGAGAGAACCAGTGCCGTAAGACAAACACAACATCCATGCCTCACCGGGATTCGAACTCGGACCCCGTTCGGACGAACGATCAAAGGCCATCCCTTAGACCACTGCGCCACCGGGGTCTTTCTTGATCAAACTAAAAATGTTTCGAGTTTTAAGATCAATATCAATATTGTGGGGTTTACACTTATTTCTCAGAATAAGTGTAAACCTTGGAACTGCTGTAAGTGACTCTTGGAACTGTTGCCAATTAATCACAGACTCTGAAAGGTAATATGTTTCACCACAAATTCTAATAAGGCGTATCTTTGCAAAATAGACAAATTATTCGTGTACGAATTACTGCGTTGAAAATTGATTTCATATCCCATTAGTGTTTTGTTTTCTTCCAAAGATAAAGTCAAAGACAGACTTTGATAGAGCCTCTGAGTGCAGTTATCCCATACCAGAGAGAAGCTTCTAGGGGGTATCTCTGAGTGCAATTAGTCCATGCACCGGGAGAGGCTATGAGTTCAACTGACCCTTTCTGCAGATTTTTGAGTGGAACTGACCAACACCCAAACACATTACCCATGCCTCATGCATGACCATCTCGGACGACTAGCCAGTTGAGGGCGCATCTGAATATTCTGCCACCGGGGCTCTGGGGGAAGGAGGGGAAGAGCTTTGCATTACAACGTTTGATCATACAGCTGTAATATTTTACGCAAGCGAAATAACTGGTACGCAAAGCTCTTCATCATCATATGTTACAGATGTTACAGCTAGTTTACAGAACTTTGCAATGCGTTCACAGCTGTAACATTTTAAAAAAATAAATTTTATTTTAATCTCTTAAGACTTCATCTTTAATTTTCACGCAAAACGCATTATTTTCAGTAGGCAGATTTATTATGTGTACCGGCGACATCACACAGTTTATCAGTAACAGTTTATAATCGATAAACATGTATTTTGTGCAACCGATAAAATTATTCATTGTACACAATGTATTAATTCGTTGCTTGTGTAACAGTAATGTTCCTTGAAGGGCATTTCAGGCTCCGACGTGCCAGGAAACTAGGGAATTTCGTGGAAAATGTTAAACTTCAGTAAACTTCTAACAAAAAAAAAAAAAATGCAGATTTCCAATCTTTTGCCCGTTTGTTTGATTTTGCCCTTATTTTCTACACGGAACACAGAGCCAATTATAATTGCTAACGATTGTTGGTCTCCTGAACGATGATCACTTGTTTTGAATTCCAAACCCCCTAAAGTATAAATTGTGTCCCCCACCCGGACTACAGACGGCGCTTCCCCTAACTGGTTGTTCTTCGCACTTTGTGACAGCGCAGCCAGCTACGTATGGAGCGGCAGCAGGTGTTAAGGTTGAGGAACAGGTGTTATGTATTACTTAAAGAGCATATTTAATTACTTGTTTTGTATTTTTAGTGTACTAATTACATGCGGTACTAATTCTACATTCGGCTTTCATATGGATTAATTGAAGATGACAAGGCACAAGAGTTCTGGTTTCAAAAAAAAAAAAAAAAAACGTTGGGGAAAGAAGATTTATGCAGAGGATTTTAGTAATGGGATATCTGACTTCAGGTCTTAAACAACCCTAAGAAATAGGGAGGTAGGAGATTTGGGCTAGAATGCCCGACAGGAAAGTAACACGGAAGCAGCGTTGTTTTCAGACAGTTTTTTTGGAGGGGGGGGGGTACACATTTTGAGGGGGCTGAAACTCGTTGGCCACGCCGGTGGTGCAGTTATCTAAGCGATGGCTTCTGATTATTCGTCCGAGATGGGTCCGGGTTCGAATCCCAGTGAGGCATGAATGTTGTGTTTGTCTTACGGCGCTGGCTCTCTCCCTTCACTGGAACCAGGGGCCCTAAATCAGGGACGGGCGACTGCTTATAGCCCATTGAGTTGCTCACGGTGGTCGTTAATCCTCTAATTAAAAAAAAAACGACAAAACTTGTTGGCAGATTATATACATATAATCACAATTTTGTTTTTTATATATGCATTAATACATCTAAAAATTGTAAATTAAGTATAAAAATTGTCTTATGCTGGTATATCGCAAATGTGAATTCCAAGAAATTTGCACATACAAGTGATTAAAAATGTAAAAATGTTATACCCTTGCTTTAACTCAGTAATGCACGATGACACCACAACGTGTGCTGGAAGTGGCCATCATTTGCGTCTAGACAGCATTAAACCCGTACGCACCATATTGTGGAAAGTCCTCGCCAGTACGTCCGCGGTCACTGCCTGAGTTTCTTCGGTGATGTTTGCTTTCAAGGCATCTATGGTTCGCGGTTTCTTTTGTTAAACTCTCCCTTTTAGATGTCCTCCTAAAAAGTAATCAGGAGGCGTCAGGTCAGGGGAGCAAGGTGGCCATAGACCCTTCGAAATGACGCGGTCGCCGAAAAAGGACTGAATTTCACCCATACTGGTGTGTAATGTCGCTCCATCATGTTTGTAATATCCAATTCGTCGTCCGATTGATTTACAAAGGTGTTGAAGATTTCTATATATGCAGCTGTTGTGATGGTTGTATCGAAGAAGATGGGACCAATTATGCGGCCTCGGGTCATCCCACATCAAATACCAATTTTCTGTGAATGAAGGGGCTCTTACTGTATCGCGTTGGGATTTTCAGTGGCCCAAATACGGGAATTTTGAGAATTTACGTATCCGGACAGGTAAAACGACGCCTCTCCCCAGAACCACGTGTAGTCCAGAATGCCCGGATTTTCCTGAAGAAATGTCTGAAACCATTGACAGTATGTCACGTGGTCAGGCTCTTTCAGTTCGTGGAAAACGCACGAAGCTTCGCTTTTTTCACAGCACGTTGACAAGTGCTTTTGGACAACCCTGTTTCCCGTGACAGTCGGCGAAGTGACTTCCTGGAAGACGAAAGTAATATATACTGATTTCATTGACCCGTTCCGCCAATCTGTCTTGGCTCCACGGGGACTTGTTGAGCACCTTGGATGTTATTTTGAAATGTTGCGACAATTATCCTGCCTTGAGACGCGGTTCGGACCCTGGCCACCCCAATGGCCCAGAGACCAGCCCGTGGTGACGTGCTGGCAGGCGACCTAGAATACCTTGTCTGGGTTCCCGCTCTGTCTGGCGGGATAGGTCGTTTCTTACTTTTTCGCTGACTGGAAGATTCCTTGCAGTCGAACTTTTTTTGGGGAATAATTTCCCTTTATTTTCATTTTCAAACACCTACACACATGTATACACTGTCCTCATGCTTAGGACTTACAACATCAAGAGATAGCAAAATTTATGTACAGAATATTTACATTGGTGGTCTCTTTGTCTGCTTTCCCACAGACTTCTACCCTCATTCATCTTCCGATTCGCTTTCGGTGTGCACGTTCACCTCCTGCGTTTCGGTCCCCGTTTGATTGGGGAAGATGGTATGTTGCTGGAGGGTTAGCCTTTCTACGAAGGCTATTATCCCCCTCCTGTTAACGGAAGATTGGATGAGCAGATCCAATCTTCGCGTTCTTTGCACACCTGGGATCAGTGTGTTTCTCCATTCGGCGAAGCCACTGCATTCAAGTACGCAGTGTTCTATGCTTGCCGTTCTCTTTCCACAGGGACAAGTGCAGTTCCTGATGGCAAATCTGCCTAGGTATTCAGGGCTGATGCCATGGCCACTGAGTACTTGATTCAGGAACTTATTTGTCTGTGCTCGTTTGGTCGAGACTTTCGGAAACACTCTGTGTGTCTTCCGCCCTGTCTCTCCCGTGTCCCATCTGACCTGCCATTCGGTCATGGTCCGACGTGCTAATGCGGCGCGAGTACACCTTCGCGGCGTTCTGCATTGCACGTCGACCGTCTCTTTCAGCGTGGCTGCCTTCGCCAGCTGATCTGCCCTTTCGTTTCCTAGGGTTCCGACATGGCTTCGTACCCAGTGGAAACTAACTGCCCCATCTCCCTCTGCCCTCAAGAGGGTTTTGATCCTCTGGACGATGGGGTTTCTTCCCCTGAATCTACTCAGAGCCTGCAGTGCTGCCTCACTGTCCGAGTAGAGTTTTATTCTTTCTTCACTACGCCTGGGGAGTGCCCAGGTGAGTGCCATCTCTATCGCCAGAAGTTCTGCCTGGAAGACAGAAGCGTTCTGCGATAATTTCACGCTTCCTGCAGTGGCTTCGTTCCCGTCCGAGAACGCACAGAAGCCTGCCCCCACTTGTCCCTTCAACTTTGAGCCGTCCGTGAACAGCTCATGCCCAACTCCCGTGGGTTTCTCCTTGTCCCACGGTGGGCAAATTTCCTCGGCAGGGTGGATCTGCCAGTCCACACTTTCCATCTCCATGTCGGAGGCTCGATGCGGCGCCCCGAGAAGGTAGGCGTCCTCGCCTGACCTTAGGCAGTGCATTGCTGCCTCGCTTTCCACTACTAGGTCTGCCGGCTCGCACCCCGCCAGCACTTGGAGTGCTAGGGTTGACGTTGTGCGAAAACAACCGGTTATCCCCAGTAGGGCCAACCTTTGGATTTGGTTTATCCCCTTCTTCATTCTGACTGTGGGATTCCACCATGCCCCACTTGCATACGTCAGAATTCTTTCAATTCCTCTCTGATAGATGGCCTTCTTGGTTTTGCCCGTTAACCTCATGCCATTCAATCTATTGAGAATCATCGTGCACCTTGTTCTAAGGTGCCTCAGGTGTGGCAGCCCTGATAGACTCTGATCCAGGATCACACCCAAGTATTTCATTTCACGCACCGCCTTGATAGTGCACCCTTGGAATCTGCACTGGGGTGGTGTTTTCATTACTCCTCTCTTAGCTATTGCTAGCAGAGTGGTCTTCTCAGGAGCGAAGCACAGTTTGCTTTCTCTGCTCCAATTTTCTAGCACATCCAAGGCCCTATGTGCTTCTCTTTCGATCACGTGTCTCCCTGAGGCGGAGACCACGAGAACGAAATCGTCCGCATAGGCTTGAATCTCCACTGCGGGCCCCAGGTCTAGGTTCAGTGCTGAATCAGCAACTATATTCCACCAGAGCGGCCCGGAGTTGGATCCTTGCGGACACCCTCTATGGTACGAACGCGAGGATTGCCCATTCCCCGCTTCGAACTCGACTCTTCTATCAGACAGGTAGCTGCTGATCAGTTTGAACAGGTTCCTTGGACAGCCAAGTTCTTTAAGTCTGGTTAAAACCATTGGCCACCAGACACTGTTGAATGCCCCCCTCACGTCTAGTGAGATGAAGCAGGTATGGAGCCCCTCCGCTTTGTTCCTCTCTGCCCTCTCTCGGAGGCTGCGAATTGCCTGCGTTGCGCAACGCCCCGGAAGGAAACCAAATTGGTTCCTGTTTAGCTTTCCCTGCTCCATGAGGAAGCCAAGCGCTCTGTTCGTTATGAGCTTGTCCAGCACCTTGCTCCACGCCGAGAGGAGGCAGATGGGCCTATAGGCTGCGGGGTCATTTTTGTTCTTTCCGGTCTTGTTGAAAAGAACTAGCACCGCTGTTTTCCACAAGTCTGGGAAGATTCCCCTCCCTAGGCATTCGTTTAGGAGCGCCACAAAATACCCGGGATTTGCATAGTAGATTTCTCTGATTATGCTGAGGTCGAACCCATCCTTGCCTGGTGCTTTGCCCGTATTTAGACTGGAGAGGGCATTCTCCACTTCGTCTCTCGTGAAGGGGGGGGGGGGTCCTCACCAGTGTCCGGCGGGATCCGACTTTCTTCCCTTATTTCTTTTTGTTGAGGGGAGTCCCCTTCTCCCTCGTCTCCTTGGAAGTGGTAATCCAAGAGACTTTCTACGGTACTATCAAGAGTCTTTGATAGGCTACCGTCTGCCCTTTCTACCGCTGCTAGTTTTAGCGGTTCGGTTATGGATCCCCTCGAAATCTTATAGGGGATCCCGAAAGGGTCAGCCGGAGTTTGAAACTCACACAGTTTTCTTCAGTAGGAGATTTTCGAGAGATTCAGTTCTCTCCTGTATGCTGAACGAGCTTTTTTATGCACTTCTGTGCACTCCCTGTCTTGCGGAGTAGCTTTTGCTCTTTGCAGAGCTTTCCTACTCCGCCTAGCTCTCGCCCTTAGAGCTTTTAGTTTCTCCGACCACCAGGGGTGGGGGTCCTTGGCTCCCCTTTTTATTTCCCCTACTACTCTCGCATAGCGTTGTTATTTGACTGGTAAGTTCTTCAAAGAGGAGTTGAGGTCCGACACTTCTGCGGCCTCTTCTTCCCTCCTACCTCCCAACAAGGTAGTTAACTTGGCTTTAAAAGCCCACCAGTCTAGATTATTCATTAAGAATCTTTTGCGCTTGGGTCGGATGGGCTTTTCCGATCCCAAAACGAAAGATAGCGCTAGGTGGTCACTGCAGCTCTCGTCGTCCAGTACTTGCCAATCCTGGACAAGGCTGCGCTTTGAGACTCTGACGAGAGTCACGTCGATCCAAGAGGAGCCCCTCGCCCCTTGGAAGGTCGGGGTGCTCTCTGGATCGTTCAAGAAACTCAGGTCTGCCGCGTTGGCAAAGTCCACTAGTAGCTGGCCGCGTTCGTCCTCGTTCTGATTGCCCCAGAGAGGACTCTTCGCGTTGAAGTCGCCTGCTATTATTATCTCATGACTGGGGAATTCCCCTAATAGAGCCATTAGCTCATTCAGCGTTTCTCTCAAATTGCCTGCCGGAGAACTGTATACGTTCACCATTAAAAATTTTGCATCACCACATTCCACGCCGAGGGCGACCACGTTCTCGGAGCATTTTATCTCGAGAACCGCTAGGGACGGGTCTTTCACGACCGTGGCCACCCTGGGCTTTGCCACCCTAGGGTGGTAGATCCGGTAGGAGTTAGGGAAGCCCACCACTCTTCCCCCCTGTTCGAATGGTTCCTGCAATAGCAGAATATGAGCTTTTTGCTCAGTGGCTGTCACCAGGGCCTGTGTTGTTGCTGCCCGTGCGTGGTGCAGATTGATTTGAAGCACCTTAACGCCTCTCTTTGGTTTATTATCCATAATGAGTGCGTTCTTTTAGCAGAGCCAGTTCTCTGACAAGGCTTGGGCATTCCTTGTCTAGACTCGAGTGGCCTACATCCACTCGACGTCTGAATCTCTTGTTGTTTGCCAAGCAGTTAGTGCAGACCGGGCTATTGCTGCACTCTTGGTGCTTGTGCCCGGTTTCCCCACACCGGGCACATCTATCCTGCTCTTCGGTGCACCTTGACCTAAAGTGCCCGAACCCGTTACACCTGTAGCAACGGACCTCCCTCAGATATTCCCTTACTGAGTGGACGGTCCATCCCACTCCGAGTTTGCCTCGCTTCATTACTCTTTTGAAGGTCAGTGGGTCCGCCTCTGCTACCCAGTGGCGTTTCCCACCCTTCACCTTCAATGGGAACTTGAGCTGGAGGCTGCTCTCCTCCAACTCTGGGTTCTGTTCCGCGAGACATTGCTCGACCTCTTCCCTTGACAGGTTTCCGTCTATCCCGTAGACGATAAACCTTGGATTCCTCTTAGCTGGCAATCTGGACCGAAGGTTCTCCTTCGTCACTGCATTGCTCTTTAGCTCCGAATCCAGTTTCTCTATTTCTTTGGCGGAGGAGCATTCCACCATTACTCCTCCCCATTCACCTTTCTAACTCCCTTAACCCCAATCTGGAGTTTGGCGGGGCAAATCTGTGTTTGCAGAACCGCCTTGACGTCTTCTGACGAGGGAGAACCCTTGTCTGTTGCGGGGTAAACGAGAAGCACGTGCCTCTTCTCGACCCTCTTGGGTGCCACCTTCTTGGCTACCTCCTTCTTCGCCGTTTTTTGCTTAGGGGCCGTATTCCCCTTGCCGGGCTTCGCTCGAGCCGCTTCGGCATATGTCTTTGGAGCCGCGCTAGCGTGCTCACTTCTTTCCTGGAGTCTCCCTTGGATGAGACTCATCTCTATCACTTGCTTGGTGCAAGCTGCTTGTAGCGAGTTCGCTACTTTCCTTATCTTGGTTCTGGTGTTAACCAGAACCTTGTTTGAAGGATTCTCTAGAATCCTCTCCAACTCTTGGAAGAAGGAGTTGACTGCGCTTGCGAATTCCGACGGAATTTCTAAGTCGCAGTCTGCCTCAACGGGCTCACTTGGACCGGGGGTTGAAGCCCCCGCGTCCTCTGCCATCTCTCTACTCGGGTTGCTAACCGAGTGTAAGCCCTGGGACCTGTGTCCCTGGTCGGTCAGACTTAGTACGTTCGAAAGTCAGGTGCTCAGCGGTACCCTATGGTTCTTTCCGCTGTAACCTGCACCTGACCCTGGTTGAGTGCGGGATTTGGCCTGATCCGTAGATCAGGGGGACCGGCACGACGACGACGTACCCGCTCGTGTGTCAGAGTTGCGCACCGTGCTTTGACCGCAGCCCGGACTTTGCCCTTACAAGGACAGTTTTTCTAAGTCTGAACTGACTGCACCGAAACACTTTTTCTTCCCTTCGTTTTGAGAAACGAAAGAGAAGAAAAATCAAGTTTTGAGGGGAGAAACAACTCCCCTCGCTCTGCTAACAGAGTCTTATTGGAACAGCAGTCGATTTGATTCGCAATCAATCACACAGTACTCACTCAACCAGCCTCTGACAACGGCCGGTCGAAGACGAAAGTAGTCGGCCCTTTACATTCTGGATCGTTTCCTCAGACATTTGCGGACAACCTAATGCATGGTCGTCTAATAAAATCCACTTGGTTTCCAATTTCTTCGACGATGCCCAAATGGTGGACTTGCTCGGCGGATGTCTGCTTGCAAACCTCTCCGGGAATTGCTGTTGACAAGACTTTCTCTATTCTATTTTCCAATAAGTGCGAACAATCAACTCCTCCAGAGTATACCGATATTAAAAGCTCCTCTAGAGTATACTGATACATTTTCACACGTACGCGAACAGCCACGAGCACTCACTATCAACAACCGTATTGTGTAGACACGCTCAGCGAAATGGCATAGCAAAGCTTCAGAGAGGCGCATCCGGCTGGCTGACGGACTACTTCTAAGTGGCGCCACACTTAGGAATGTGTCTGCCACTAAGGAGCACTCCGGCTGGCTGGCGGACAGCGCCGGGTTCAATGCTGTCTGGACGCAAATGGTGGCCACCTCCAGCACATGTTGCGATGTCATCACACTTCGCACGAGATGAGGTAAGCCAACTTCAAATTTCGTTCCAATATCTTCATCGGTGTTAATATTATTAAAGAAATGCTGGGTTCGGCAGCGAGTAGGACACCCTGTATATAAAGCATGACTATGTACAACATGTGTTAAAAGCAGCCGCCATTTGCTCCAAGGGCTCTTGAATACGGAACTCCATGTCGTTGAAGATTTGAACCAGGAAATCTGGAGACACTGCTTCACTTCCCTGCCAGATGTTTTCTAGAAGTTTATTTTATTTCTTATATCGGACTTTACAAAAAGCTGAACACGAGGGTTTAATAAAGAATTGATACGGATTTATTTATTTTTTTCCTATCATTTCATTCAGTCCATTCACTTTCATTCTAAAAAACTTATTTGTAATTCATTTAGGTTAACCATTTTATAATTTCAAGCCTATTAGAAATAAAATTTTTAAGGATCTTGAAAAAATACATTTTTCGAACTTTATTAAAAGCATTCTTTCTATTCTTTGAAAAGGAACTCTCATTTCTACTTTGCGGGAGGGTGCCCGACCAATAATTACTACCTGAATCAGGTAATATGCAATTTTTCTAGGAACACTCTTTTAGAAGGCTCTAAGGAGAGGTTCATATAGAATGTTTCATAAAAATACAGAGTAAATGAAATAAACAAAAAAAATATATTTTGAGAAAAATAGTTACGGTTAATTATAAGATAGTATAGGAAGAGATAGTAAGCATATTGAAAATTTTTGTTGGATCCGTTAGACATCTTGTATAATATATTCCTGTCATTTCTGTTTTATTTGAATATTTACATTTATATGTTTCAATTTCTTTTAACTTATATTAGGTATACAAATATTTTTATTTTTTCTCATATTTTACTGGATATTATCATACGAGTATTTAATTTTATATTATTTTTAATAATATTTTACTGTTTAGCATTCCTTTTTTTATTATTTTAACTCTCATTTAGCATGTACTTTAATTTCTATAATTAAATCGTAATGTTATAGTATTTTTTAAGTTTCAAATTTTTAATGGTTTACCAGAAACCATTTTTTCTTGTAGGGCCTCGATTCTTCGTGGTTTGTTGTTGTACACATTACCTTTCAGAAGGCCCCAAATGAGAAATAAAATCAAGCGGAGTTAAATCTGGCGACCGTAATGGCCAAAAAACCCATTGAAATGATTCTATTGACAAATAATGAATCAATTTCCGCCATGCTGGCATTGGATGTGTGGCAAGTTGCGCCATCCTGTTGGAAGTATCCCTCAGTGAAATCCTCATCTTCTAATTTACTGACGAAAGAGTACAAGATTTCCAAGTACATTGCGGTTGTAACTTTTTCGTGGAACAAGACTAGATCAATTATGCGACGCAGTGCACATGGACAAACGGTATCGCCGCGTCTGTGTGTGTAAGAGAACTAACTGTGCCACAGTGTTTGTTTCGCAACAATTTGTCATAGCAGTTAAGGAACTCAACAAGCGTAGTGCATATGGAGCATAAAGTTTCTTTTACAGTGTCAGAGACGGCAATACCATCCATATACGTAACGTCAGCGAGATTCTGTTTTTCGGTTCAATGCCACGTTTGCCTGTGATGCGCATTGACAAACTCGGGCTGCTCGTGACCTTGTAGCTAGGATGCACGACTTGGCGACGGAGGCTCAGCGATTCGTGCTCAGCTGTCATCAAGCACCTGCGTGGTTCAGAAGTCACGTGAAGTCGGTGGCCTCAAGGGACAGACTCCTTGTTTAAAATGTATATGTATACACCACGAAAATATTTTGCTTTGTTTTCATCACTTTCCAAACAGAATGCCCTATCCCTCATCTTAACATTTTCATTTCTCTGACATAAGAATCTCCACAAGAAGTTAATGCCAAACCCATAAAAGTAATCAATTCCTTCAGCAAAATTTTATATTAGCGCACAGTCTTCGTTGCTTTTTAACTGAAGAATGCTCTGAAGGTGCCTTCGAAATTCCTCGTTGCAGATTTCCTCCTATGAAGATACGCAGTAAAAATGGCTTATGAAATCAGAACGGTAAAAAGAGGGTGGATTTAAAAAAAATACATACATGTACATATTTTTCAAAAGAGAAAATATAATATATACATATACACCGATAAGCCATATTACACTATAACCACCCTGAGCCAAGAGAAATGAGCGCGCCTGGAGACCGAAGGTAGCGCAGGTGAAGTTCACACAGCAGTATGTATACAACCCAAGGACCGGCTTTCGGTTAGTAGAGTGTTCGGCGTCAGAATGGGAAAAGTTGCCGATTTATCGGAGTTTGGTAAAGGATAAATTGGGATGGTACGCCGCCTCAGAACTACGATCTCGGAAACGGCGTGGCTTGTGGGTTGTTCACGTGCCGCTGTAGTGAGTACGTATCAAAAGTGGTGCACAGATGGCCAATCGACGAATCGTCGTTTAGCCGTGTGTTGTCCGCAACTCATTGATGCCAAAGGGTAGCGGAGACTGTCGCGCATTGTTCACAGTGACCGCAGGCCCACAGTGTGACAAATCACCCGCAGCTACAACAGTGGTGCTCATGGCAATGTGTCACAGAACACAGTTCATCGCAGCCTTCTGCGCATGAGCCTGCGTAGCCGAAGACCCAGCCGGGTCTCCATGCTAACTGCACGTCATCGCCAACAACGAATGAAATCGGCGTAAGAATATCCAGATTGGACCGTGGATGATTGGAAGAAAGTGGCCTGGTCTGACGAATCAAGATTCCTGGTGCATCACGTAGACGGTTGAGCGCGCATACGTCGATTATCAACGGAGGCTATGGTACCTGGATGCACTGTTGGGCGGAAACAGGCCGGCGGCGGCGGTGTTATGCTCTGGGCAATGTTTTGGGGGTGACATTTTAGGCCCCATTATCCCAGTAGCACAATCCCTGGCAGCTGTCAGGTATGTGAACATAGTTGTGAACCAAGTTCACCCATTCATGGCAACTGTGTTCCCTGCTGGTGACGGCTATCACCAACAGGATAATGCGCCATGCCACACTGCCAGAATCGCCAAGGAGTGGTTCGAAGAACATGCAGGCGACTTTCTGTTAATGCCCTGGCTTCCAAATTCACCTGACATGAGCCCAATCTAACATATGTAGTTCAACTTGGAAAAGAGGGTTCGCACTAAACCACCACCTCCCCGAAATCTACGGAACTAGAGGACCTGCTATTGCTTATTAGGTAGGTGGTCATAATGTAATGGTTAATCGGTGTGTGTGTGTGTGTGTGTGTGTGTGTGTGTGTGTGTGTGTGTGTGTGTCGTCGTCATCATCATCATCATCATCATCATCATCAACCATTATCAATCCACTGCTGGACGAAGGTCTCCCCAAGTTTCCTCCACAACGGTCTGTCTTGTGCCAGTCTCCTCCATGTCACTCCTGCATACTTTCGAATTTCATTCATCCACCCATCTCCCATGTGGTCTTCTTCTGGGTCTTTTCCTGTCCCTTGGAATCCAATATAAAATTTCGGCTGTCCATCGATGATCTGTCCTTCTGGCAGTATGTCCAGCCCATTGCCATTTCAGGGATTTAACTCTGATCATGATGTCTTCCACTCTTGTCATTTTTCGGATACACGAGTTCCTCTTCTTATCTCTCCTGGTTACACGAAGCATGCACCTCTCCATGCTGCTTTGAGTTGTCTGCAGTCTTTGTATATCTCTTTTAGTTAAGGTCCACGTCTCTGCACCATACGTAAGCACTGGAAGGATGCATTGATCAAACACTTTTCTTTTAAGACATAATGGCATATTGCTCTTGAAAATTATGCTGTTTCTTCCAAAGGCTCTCCAGGCAAGTTTCATACGCCGATTAATTTCTTCATCAATGTAACCCTCACTTGATATCTGCTGTCCAAGATAAACGTACGAATCTGTTATCTCCAGCATTTCTCGATCAATCGATAAATCTTTAATTCTTGTAAAAGCATTGTACATCACTTTTGTTTTCTGAAAGTTCATTTTTAATCCCACTTCTTTACTCTTGTCAGCAAGTTCCTGGATCATACTCTGCAGCTCTGATGGGGTAGTTGCAAAAATGACTACGTCATCACAAAACGAAGGTGCGCTAGATAATCTCCATTAATTTTTATCCCTTTGTTTTCCCAGTTCAGTGATTGAAAGACATTTTCCAATGTGGCATTAAAGAGCTTGGGCGTCACCTTGGCTCACTCCCTTTCCAATTTTTATGTGTGCTGTATTCTCAAACAACCGAATCTTTGCACTTGCATTTTCATAGATGTTATTAATAATATGAATGTATGCATCTTCCATACCGCAGGATTTCAGAGCCATTGTAACTGCTGATGGTTTCACTGAATCAAAGGCCTTTTCATAATAGATAAAAGCCATGCACAATGGAGTGACATGGAGGAGACTGGCACAAGACAGACCGTTGTGGAGGAAACTTGGGGAGACCTTCGTCCAGCAGTGGATTGATAATGGTTGACAATGATGATGATATATAAATTGAGTTTCGAATTTATAGTTCAAAGCAGATTTGTCCGGGTCAGTTACGGATCTGAGTCAGGTCCAGTTATGGGACGTCCTGGTCCGGGTCCGAAAATTTTGGCCCGTTTCCAACTCTGCGCAGGGGCGGATAGGCCTGATGGACTACTCGAGAAATCGCCCAATTTCTCTGATTTGATTTTTCGGAACGAACGAGTAATTATTTTTGGTACTTATACATGGTAATGGTTAACTTCATTTGAGTTTTATTTCCGTCTGAAAAGTTATTTCCTTACAAAAAGTTCCCTTCTATCTATCTCTCCTGGGCGTTTGCTCTAAAATGGCACAGCAAAATTATCTGTTCTTATGTGAGAAAAGTGCTGCCAGACCTAGCACGCTGCTATAAATCAATTAAGCTAAAGCTAACTACAGCTCGACGTAGGTCATCGGACTTGGAGCCCAGGGTCATTGGTGTGCCCTACCTTCCTTTTGTAATATGGAAAGGGTGACTAGAATAAATTGTGCTGGCCCATCATCCTCACTTCCGTATACAAAGAGCACAAAGTGATTCTCCCGCAGAGATATTCCGAAATCCTGGTCTTACCCACATTTATCTTGAAAGAAACAATGATTTACCAGCACAGGTTCTGTGACGTACTATAGAGGTGAATCACACGTGTCACGACGACAGATCTGCAGTGGAATATTCCGTCCGTGTTACTTAATTGGGAGGGCAACTTACTCCGGAGTGAGGGGGGGGGGGGCTCAGATTCGATTCCGTCACGGACAAATTTGTATTTTCACAGTTCATGGATCAAGATAATTGGCAGACGTAGAAAAAGGAGTCTACTTAATGAGAAGTTAAACTCAATGAGATGTAAAAAAAGAAGTCTACTCAATGAGACGTAAAAAAAGGAGTTTACTCAATGAGGAGTTAAGTTAAACTCAATGAGACGTAAAAAAAGGAGTTTACTCAATGAGGAGTTAAGTTAAACTCAATGAGACGTAAAAAAGGGGGTCTACTGAATGAGGAGTTAAATTCAATGAGACGTTAAAAAAATGAGTCTACTCAATAAGACGTAAAAAAAGGAGTTTACTCAATGAGGAGTTAAGTTATACTCAATGAGACGTAAAAAAAGGAGTCTACTGAATGAGGAGTTAAACTCAATGAGACGAAAAAAAAAGGAGTCTACTCAATGAGACGTAAAAAAAGGAGTTTACTCAACGATGAGTTAAACTCAATGAAACGTAAAAAAGGAGTCTACTGAATGAGACGCAAAAAAATGAGTCTACTCAATGAGGAGTTACTAATACCATTGCGCAATAGGCGATTAGTGACTAAATAAATATAAAAATTAATTGCGTAGTAAAATAGCTATGTGGCATGTGCACATTTCAAGTTTCAGAATGACCTTTATGGCGATTGTAGTCGGAGATGAGGTCTTCAAGAAACTTATGAGTTTTTTTTTTTTTTTTGACGTTGAACTACGTCTTTCTCCCCTCATTCCGGAATAAGTTGCTCTACCAATTGAGCTACGCGGACGTTTTATTCTGATTCCTATCTGCCTTTATGTCGAGTGCGTCCTTCGGGCAGGTACGTCACATCTCCTGGTACGTTACAGTTCCACTAACAGAAAATTCTTAACTTTTTTTTTCTTGAAGCGAAGTAGGAATTAATTAACTCACAC
This sequence comes from Macrothele yani, assembly GCA_039090855.1. Taxonomy (NCBI): domain Eukaryota; kingdom Metazoa; phylum Arthropoda; class Arachnida; order Araneae; family Macrothelidae; genus Macrothele; species Macrothele yani. The sequence continues at coordinate 111,334,301 of CM077007.1, forward strand.
GACATAAAGGCAGATAGGAATCAGAATAAAACGTCCGCGTAGCTCAATTGGTAGAGCAACTTATTCCGGAATGAGGGGACCCGGGTTCGAATCCTGGCGCGGATAGAAATGACGGAGAAATTTACTTCGTTGTAGAACAAACATCACACATTTTTCGAGGAACCCAAGAGCCAGTAAATCCATTTTTAAGTTCGGGAGCCTATGTAAAAACACAAGTTTGTCCGTAACGGAAATCAAAGTCGTGCCCCCTCACTCCGGTGTAAGTTGCTCTCCCAACTAAGCTACACGGACGAAATGTATCGCTGCAGATTTGTTGTCTTGGCACGTGCTTTACCTCCGTAGTAAGTCACAAGGGCTACGTCAACTGTCCTAAGCTCAAAACTTTAAGGGCGTAGAACTAGTGAAATAGTGCCATGAAATAGTGACAGCTGACGTAGTTCTACGTTGAAGATTGCGGCACAGTTGCTACTGTGTCCTTTTCATTTGTTCCATATTTTATCTGAAAAATAAATAAATTTTAAATCCATTTTATTTCAGTTTATCACATACGTCCATTAGCTCTGCCCGTCAGCTACGGAAAGTGGGGCTGAGGTCATCGCTATGATTAATCTATTCACTAGTTATCAACCTTAAAATGGCGTGCGGTCACGCGAAATTTAGCTTAACTTTCTAACGCTACTGTATCGAAGGGTTAAAGGGTGGAGGGTTGAAACTTCTTTTGTTATACAGTAAATGGGACTCTACACTGTAAAAAAATTTTTGAAATTCACAAGCCACTTTCCGTCAATTTCTCGTCATACAGATACGAAAAAAGTGAGTTCTTTCGTGAATTAACGAATCACATTTGTGATACAACCTTTTCCGTAAAATGACAGAAAGAAATCTGAATTACACGGATTTTTCGCACCACGCGAAAATTCTGAATTTTCAGAAACCTTACCGCAATTTATTTCTTATGTTGACGGTACAGCACCGTTTTAGAGATGTGTTAACGGAAAATTCTGAATTTTCAGAAACCTTTCCGCAGTTCCTTTCGTATATTAACGGGAAAACTCTGTTCTCACTTTTTTTCGTATCTGTATGACGAGAAATTACCGGTAATAGGAGATATTGGTAGGAATACTTGAGGTTTGATTAACTTTTAAATTTCAATCGTCTGTCGAATTTTGAAGTTCCGTAGCGAGATCTGATATTGCTTGTGGAGAGAATATCGCATGAATTTTGTTTTTTTGTGGCACAGGATATTTCTTCTCCTCTCCCTTATTTTGTGCACCAATAATTTATTATATATTGTGTTACTGTAAGAAACCGGGTACTTAACTTATTGTACAGATGATTATACGTTGTCTATGTATCAGTCTTTGGACAACTTAAGACAAAAGCTATTATGGCTATCAAGGGTAAATTTTATATTTAGGAGGTTGGTTTTTGTGACATAGTTATATTACACCTTTTTTTAATGATAACTGAAAGTCAGTGTGAGTTTAAAAAATCAAGTTGTATGCAAAGCATTCTGTTGCTTCGAAAAACCACGATGAAAAATGCTGAATTTGTGAAAAGTCCTCCTACAGAACAAAAAAAAAAAAAAAAAATTACAAACCTATTCAGAAAAAAATAAGCTCCAACAGAAAATAAAATGAATAAATCGCTCGCATTAATAACAAAAAAAAGCGTGTGTGGCTCAGTGGTTAAAGGCATGGGTTGCATGTTAAACCAATCCAAGCAACGCCGGGTGTTCGATCCTGACACAGTGGAAGGATTGCATGGGGTAACGGTTGAGAAATGCAGTGTCGCTGAATTTCGGTTTAAATATGGAAAAACCTGCAGTAGATTTTTTCTGAAATAAACGGAATTTCTGACTACGGAAAATCTGTGAAAATACGGAAGTTAAAATAAACGGGCACGTTTTAAAAACAGAAATTTCTGAAAAGCACGGTCACCTACCGGCAAATTTGCTGCACAATATTTTCAGAAATTTTCCGTGAATTCACACCAGTTATTTTTTACAGTGTATAAACTATCTAATGATGTATTATTTATTACTCTACGATAATTAGTTTGGAAGATATAAGCGTTCAAAGTGTGACATATTTTCGTTGCATCCGTGCTCCTGATGTTACCTTCAACCCAGCGCGGAGAAAGACGTAGTTCTACGTCAAAAAAAAAAAAAAACAAACAAAAAAAAAAAACTCATAAGTTTCTTGAAGACCTCATTCTCCGACTACAATCGCAATAAAGGTCATTCTGAAACTTGAAATGTGCACATGCCACATAGCTATTTTACTACGCAATTAATTTTTATATTTATTTAGTCACTAATCGCCTATTGCGCAATGGTATTAGTAACTCCTCATTGAGTAGACTCATTTTTTTGCGTCTCATTCAGTAGACTCCTTTTTTTACGTTTCATTGAGTTTAACTCATCGTTGAGTAAACTCCTTTTTTTACGTCTCATTGAGTAGACTCCTTTTTTTTTTCGTCTCATTGAGTTTAACTCCTCATTCAGTAGACTCCTTTCTTTACGTCTCATTGAGTTTAACTTAACTCCTCATTGAGTAAACTCCTTTTTTTACGTCTCATTGAGTAGACTCATTTTTTTAACGTCTCATTGAGTTTAACTCCTCATTCAGTAGACTCCCTTTTTACGTCTCATTGAGTTTAACTCCTCATTCAGTAGACCCCCTTTTTACGTCTCATTGAGTTTAACTCATTCAGTAGACCCCCTTTTTACGTCTCATTGAGTTTAACTTAACTCCTCATTGAATAAACTCCTTTTTTTACGTCTCATTGAGTAGACTTCTTTTTTTTTACGTCTCATTGAGTTTAACTTCTCATTAAGTAGACTCCTTTTTTTACGTCTGCCAGTTATCTTGATCCATGAACTGTGAAAATACAAATTTGTCCGTGACGGAATCGAATCTGAGCCCCCCCCCCCCTCACTCCGGAGTAAGTTGCTCTCCCAATTAAGTAACACGGACGGAATATTCCACTGCAGATCTGTCGTCGTGATACGTGTGATTCACCTCTGTAGTACGTCACAGAACATGTGCTGGTAAATCAATGTTTCTTTCAAGATAAATGTGGGTAAGACCAGGATTTCGGAATATCTCTGCGGGAGAATCACTTTGTGCTCTTTGGATACGGAAGTGAGGATGATGGGCCAGCACAATTTATTCTAGTCACTCTTTCCAGATTACAAAAGGAAGGTAGGGCACACCAATGACCCTGGGCTCCAAGTCCGATGACCTACGTCGAGCTGTAGTTAGCTTTAGCTTAATTGATTTATAGCAGCGTGCTAAGTCTGGCAGCACTTTTCTCACATAAGAACAGATAATTTTGCTGTGCCATTTTAGAGCAAACGCCCAGGAGAGATAGATAGAAGGGAACTTTTTGGGAGGAAATAACTTTTCAGACGGAAATAAAACTCAAATGAAGTTAACCATTACCATGTATAAGTACCAAAAATAATTATTCGTTCGTTCCGAAAAATCAAATCAGAGAAATTGGGCGATTTCTCGAGTAGTCCATCAGGCCTATCCGCCCCTGCCCAGAGTTGGAAACGGGCCAAAATTTTCGGACCCGGACCAGGACGTCCCATAACTGGACCTGACTCAGACCCGTAACTGACCCGGACAAATCTGCTTTGAACTATAAATTTGAAACTCAATTTATATATCATCATCATTGTCAACCATTATCAATCCACTGCTGGACGAAGGTCTCCCCAAGTTTCCTCCACAACGGTCTGTCTTGTGCCAGTCTCATCCATGTCACTCCCGCATACTTTCGAATTTCATCCACCCATCTCCCATGTGGTCTTCTTCTAGGTCTTTTCCTGTCCCTTGGAATCCAATCTAAAATTTCGGTTGGCCATCGATGGTCTGTCCTTCTGGCAGTATGTCCAGCCCATTGCCATTTCAGGGATTTAACTCTGATCATGATGTCTTCCACTCTTGTCATTTTTCGGATCCACGAGTTCCTCTTCTTATCTCTCCTGGTTACACCAAGTATGCACCTCTCCATGCTGCTTTGAGTTGTCTGCAGCCTTTGTATGTCTCTTTTAGTTAAGGTCCACGTCTCTGCACCATACGTAAGAACTGGAAGGATGCATTGATCAAACACTTTTCTTTTAAGACATAATGGCATATTGCTCTTGAAAATTATACTGTTTCTTCCAAAAGCTCTCCAGGCAAGTTTTGTACACCAATTAATTTCTTTATCAATGTGACCCTCACTTGATATCTGCTGTCCAAGATAAACGTACGTGCCTGTTATCTCCAGCTTTTCTCCATCAATCGATAAATCTTCATTTCTTGTAAAAGCATTGTCTTCTAAACGTTCATTTTTAATCCCACTTCTTTACTCTTGTCAGCAAGTTCCTGGATCATACTCTGCAGCTCTGATGGGGTAGTTGCAAAAATGACTACGTCATTAGCAAAACGAAGGTGGGTTAGATAATCTCCATTAATCTTTATCCCTTTGTTTTCCCAGTTCAGTGATTGAAAATTTTCCAATGTGGCATTAAAGAGCTTTGGAGATATGGTGTCACCTTGTCTCACTCCCTTTTCAATTTTTATGTGTGTTGTATTTTCAAACAGCCGAATCTTTGCACTTGCATTTTCATAGATGTTATTAATAATATTAATGTATGCATCTTCAATACCGCAGGATTTCAGAGCCATTGTAACTGCTGATGGTTTCACCGAATCAAAGGCTTTTTCATAATCGATAAAAGCCATGCACACACACACACACACACACACACATATATATATATATATCATCATTGTCAACCATTATCAATCCACTGCTGGACGAAGGTCTCTCCAAGTTTCCTCCACAACGGTCTGTCTTGTGCCAGTCTCCTCCATGTCACTCCCGCATACTTTCGAATTTCATCCACCCATCTTCCATGTGGTCTTCTTCTGGGTCTTTTCCTGTCCCTTGGAATCCAATCTATGAAAGTATGCGCACCTCCATCAAAGCGTGGAAAGAGTGAACAATGTAAATATATTAAAAAAATACATTTGTGTAATCGTAAATAATGATTCCCATTTGTAATATACTCACGGTCACGGCTAGCCATTACTTCTGGATTACGCAAAATAGTGGCACTAAAAATGACACTAAAACTTAGCAAGTAACCAAATTTTATTATTAAAAAAAGGATTTCGGTTATTAAATATCAAGCAGTTATTGGGATTAGCGTAATACATATATTAATCCCAATAACTGCTTGATATTTAATAACCGAAATCCTTTTTTTAATAATAAAATTTGGTTACTTGCTAAGTTTTAGTGTCATTTTTAGTGCCACTATTTTGCGTAATCCAGAAGTAATGGCTAGCCGTGACCGTGAGTATATTACAAATGGGAATCATTATTAACGATTACACAAATGTATTTTTTTTAAATATATTTACATTGTTCACTCTTTCCACGCTTTGATGGAGGCGCGCATACTTTCATATGGTCCATTAGATTTTTTGGTTTCATAATCTTTTATTACACCGTCGACATATTTCTTTGTAATTACACACTTTACACATTTTGAACAACAAGCAAGACCAAACAACACAGAATTATTCACCGGTTCCTTAATAAGACGAAACAATCTCCAGAATTCATTCTCCCCTTTGTGATTTTGAACAAGCAAGTATTTGTTGGCCTCGACGCCTTTCTCAACCTCCTTAATATTAAATTCATCCATATTAACAAATAAGGAGTTAATTATGACATGTCATGGGAACGGGATCTTAGCACATCAATCGAAAACCTCTGAATGCTCGATGTAAAAAATGCTATGTGAAAAGTATCTCTTAGTCGTACAGTGAACTTCGCACGGAGAGAGTGCATCAACTGAGAAGCAGGCGAATGGCGTTTGCCTGTACCTTGCCCTGGGCAATCGCACTGTAGAAGAACGCAAAGGAAGTATCTTTTTACGATATGGTGTCGGTGTGTTTGACGTCGGTCGGTGGAAATCTTTGTTGCTTTATGAAAGAGACGACAATATTTTTGCGTGGCAAACCATTATTCACTCCGTGGGCACCAGTATCGACGACAGAATTCCACAACGCGCATTTTTCTTTGGAATATATTTTTCTCTTTTCAAAAATAAACCGGGAATAAAACCGGGTCAAAATCGGTTCAGGAACACCTTGACCGAACCCATTGGACACGAAAGAAATTGTCGACCCGTTGACCCGTGACCAGTTTCCATCTCTGCCTCTGCCCACAAGCCTATTTATGGGTGCTTTACGAACTTTTTTTTTTTTTAATTGGAGGTTTAATGACCACCGTGAGCTACTCGATGGGCTACAAGCAGTCACCCGTCGCTAATTTAGGGCCACTGGTTTCAGGGAAGGGAGGGAGCCAGTGCCGTAAGACAAACACAACAGCCATGCCTCACCGGGATTCGAACCCGGACCCCTTCCGTACGAATGATCAGAAGCCATCGTCTGGACCACTGCGCCACCGGTGCGGCTTTGCGAGTTTTCGAGAGCTTTTTTGTAGTTCCTTGGCAGATAAATTCCGTTTCAAAGTTCAAACATTTTAAGTTGCTCTTTGTATGCTGACGTTCTTCCCACGCACCTACTAAGCAAAGTGGGGACGGTAAATTACAAAGAAGTTATTAATTTACGGCAGTAAAGTGCAGTTCATCTCTGTCTCACACTGGTTTTTATTTCTTGGCAAAGCAGCATCAGGATGTATCTGCTCAGCTCTGCTTTGGTTAAGGAACCGCCAAACCAGTTTCGAATGCATCTGCGTGGCCGGATTATACGAAAGGAAAAAAAAAAAAAAAAAAAGAAGTAGAAAAGCATGTGAAGTTCGAAAACGGAACTAGCAAACTTGATTGTGAAGTGATGCAGATGAAAGGAGGAAGAGGAGGAGGAGAAGGAGCACGAGACAGAGGCTGAATGACGGACGAATGTTCCAATGTTGTGCATCTGGTGTGTAACAAGGGTCTGATTTCTAATGGAATGCACTTTTGTTTCCCTTCATTCGCAGAAAGATTAAAATCCTCTGAGAATTACAACACGTTTTCCAAATATACCGCTCACCAATGGCATTGACCCAGATGGTCAAGGACCCAAAGCGCATTATTTAGTTAATGCTGCGAACACACGCATACCCATAAACGACGGTAAATGAACAAAAAGTCTTCAGCAAGCATTTTTTTATGCTTATGTATCTTTTCCGACAGTAATAAAGTACATCCCAAGTAAAAAAATTCGATGTAACGGAAATGAGCAACGGAAGCAGTCAAAATCATTCTTTAAATCTGATTTTTGAATGTCGTTCCATGAAGTGACGCAACAGTAGTTAATTTCATTATTACTCAACAATATATACACCGACGAGCCATTACATTATATGACCACCTACTTAATAAGCTGTAGGACCCCCTTTAGCCCACAAAACAGCTGCCACTCGGCGAGGCATCGATTCAATGAGGTGGCGATAGGTATCCTGGGGTATCTGGTACCATAATGTCAACAGCAGCCCCTCCAGTTCCCATACATTTCGGGGTGGTGGTGATTTAGCGCGAACCCGCATCTCCAAGTCGAACCACAAATGTTCGATTGGGTTCATGTCAGGTGAATTTGGTGGCCAGAGCATTAACAAAAAGTCACCAGCATGTTATTCGAACCACTCCTTGACTATTCTGGCAGTGTGGCTTGGTGCATTATCATGTTGGTGATGGCCATCACCAGCAGAAAACACAGTTGACATGAATGGGTGAACTTGGTCCGCAACGAAGTTCAGATACCTGACAGCTGTCAGGGGTTGTGCTATTGGAATAATGGGGCCTAAAATGTCCCAAGAAAACATAAATAGCATAATATCGCCGCCACCGCCTGCCTGTTTCCGCCCAATAGTGCATCCAGCTTCCATAACCTCTGTTGGTAATCGGCGTAATCGCGCTTGGCCGTCTACGTGATGCACCGGGAATTTTGATTCGTAAGACCAGGCCACTTTCTTCCAATCATCCACGGTCTAATATCGATTATCTTGGGCCCATTTCATGCGTTGTTGGCGATGACGTGCAGTGAGCATGGGGACCCGTTTGGGTCTTCAGCTACGCAGGCCCATGCGCAAAAGACTGCGGAGAACTCTGTGCTGTGACACATTGCCCTGATCACTGCTGTAGAAGCTGCGGGTGATTTGTCGCACTGTGGCCCCGAGGTCGCTGTGAATAATGCGCGACAGTCTTTGGCGTCAATGAGCTGTGGGCGACACACTCTCTGGATATTTTTATAAAATCACAGGCTGAATTTTGTTTTGAAAATATTAATATTCAGCAATAGAATTCTTCTGTTTCCTTGTTCATTTGCTGATTAGCAATTACAATTGCGCTTTAAAATATTTTTGAATGTCGTAGTTTATCTTTTTGTCCTTTTTTTTCATTTTCCTTCTGAAAACGGAAGAGACGTGCCCCTCCCCCGTGCGATCCCTTTTATGCCTGCCCCCCTCCCAATAATTTAGTGAAGCCGAAGCTCTTGAGGCCAGCTGTCACAAAAGACAGGAAGAACATAAATAATGGATTGTTTCCGATTTTGCTAATTGTAAATACCAGTTCCGAAATAGTAAAAGTGAGAACTTGAGCTTTCCATATTTATTCCCTTTCCCTATCTTCAGGAAATAAAAATATAGATCCATTTTTTCAACTTACAAAAAAGTAATTATCCCGAAGTAATAACAGTTCGAGGTAATTGAAAGTGGAATAAGAAATCTCTTGTGTGATTCGAGAAATATTCCTGATGCGTAGTGCCTCGGAATGTCCTACTCTTTATTCCATTCAAAAACGGCGTAGGAAAGAATCGATTAAATGAAGACAGCGAAAACGCGAGTTTCACGGAGAACAACTTGTAGAGCAGAAAGTCCGCTAAAGGTGCTGCTTCCTCGCAGCAGAGTGGCGCAGTGGAAGCGTGCTGGGCCCATAACCCAGAGGTCCGTGGATCGAAACCACGCTCTGCTATACTCAATATTTTATTCCTACTCACGATTCTTTTTTTCAGAAAGCGTTATGTTTTAAAATTAGTTGATTTCAAAAATATTTTTACTACGTATGGTTCAGACGTATTTATGTTCGACAGGGTTGAATTAAGCGGTTCGCAAGGTGCGGAAGCCCAAGGATAGACGAGAACCCTCAATGGGTTAATTCTTTTAGACCAGCAAATGTGGAAGACTTGCCCTGTAAAGAGGGAGATCTTACGTTTTTAATAATCCATTCTTCCTCCCAGAGGCGACTTTATGTTTTTTGGGGCCCTAGGCGCTAAAAGGTTCATACTTATCGCCTTAGAAATGGGAGAATCAAAAAATGGTTTCTACGCTTCTTAAAATACCATTTCATTTCCTTATTATTAGAACGTTCTGTAAGAAACATTGCTAGTGTAATCATTTTGTCTGTCCGTGCACATGGAACTTTTTGTTTTTAGAGATATTTCAAAAATTAATTTTGCAGTTAATAGGAATTTAAAGGACATGAAGTTTGCCACTTTAGATATCCGTATACATCATGAATTTATCGCTAAGGGCTGTCAAAGTCGAAAATTCAAAAAATTAAACTTCTATTGTGAAGAAACTATTCAACTCAGAGGAAAAAAAATGTTTCTGTGTCTCTCAAATTAGTCTTAGCTATTCCTTCTGAAATATTTAAATTTTCCAATTAGTTCATTAATTTCCTGCTAGAGGCGCCAAGTCCATAGAATTTGGTTTTCACAGATTTTTGAAACATTATTTTTGCGAATGGTAGGACATTAACATTCATTAAATTTTCCCCATCTAAAATTCACTACAAGTTCATAAATTTTCCGCTAGGAGTTCTCAAAGTGTAATTTAGTAAATTTTAGCTTTACGCTACGAAGAGACCACTTCAGTTACAGCAAAAGTTCTTTTTGAATTGGATACGTTTGGAAAAACTGATTACTTTAACAGCTTTTCATTTGCAATTTACTTGGCAAATTTAACGCTAAGGGAGCTGAAAATGGAATTTCTCTAAATTTATCAGTACGTTGGGTATTTTTCATAAAATTTGAATGCGTTTCATTTACAAAACGTGCTTTTACTATTGCTTCAGCTTTGGAAAATCATCTTGTTTTACGTTATCAGCAAATTAATAGGCAAAGAGCATGGTATCAAGAAAAAATAAATACATGAAGACATTGGCAACGGGAGAAGTCCTCCACATTAGAAAATTCGTGTAAAATGCAATTTGCGCAAAATACTTCAGTTGAAATAGGTGGATGACTTTTCGTGGATGAGTTTTCTTATGGCCCACAATTCCCTAAATCGATGAGATTCAGTCGTCAATGGTATAGACGAATGCCATAGATTAAGAAAGCTGAACAGTAAAAATGTCATCAGTCAGTGTTGGAAAGCGAGAACGTAAAGAGTTTTGAAGAGTTTCTTGAAAGCATTTTTTCTTATTATTTTCATCGGGAAATTGAGAAAGTCTGCATTTTTCATTCTGTCAAAAAGATGCGTGAGATTCTTTTTATACTTGCACTGCAGTTATCAGAAACAGAAACACAAAAATTAAATGCAGACGATCCGGTTTGAAAATCGAAAAGTAGGAACCACAGGTTTTTGAGTTAGAGTATCATTGAAATTTTTACTGTTTTTTCAAAAGTTTGTTTTATGTGGGTTTAAGGAATAGAAAAGGTGAGGATACTAGATAATTATTATCAGTATTAAACCAGGCGGGGATGAAGTAATCAGAAAATGTTGTTGCAAAGCAATATAAATTACTTTTAATACTATTAAATAAGAAAACGATAGTGAGATATTCTCGAATTTCTTTACTTTTTCTGCCTAAATTCTTTTGGTTTAGGCTGTTTAGGGTGATTAGGGCTGAGAAAATAACTTGATTATCCTACCACGAAGGATAAAACAAAACAATTGACAGCAAACACCCTCGATCATCAAGAAATTTTTTACAAGCACTCCTCATCGCATCTCGGGAGGAAAGTTCCAACACAGATGTGTTCCCTTGGCTGGAAGTAGCATGAAAGCAATTTGTAGAACAGCAGGCCAGTTAAGAATTTGTCTTAAAAAAATGAAAAGTGTGGCAAGCGTGAATACTTCCTTTACCTACCACTAAAAGGAAGACAAAATTATTTTAACCGTTCCTTTCAAAATAAGTACATCGACAAGAACTCGAAAATTCGGAGTATCAGCAACAGCAAGAAAAAATATATGTTACTAATATGAAAAAGTAAAATATCAATTGGCAATACAAAGTAGTCCCTTTAAGAATTGATCTGTTTCGGTTAGTGAAAACCAAAACAAAACTGGCAATCCAATTATACGTTTTCGGGGTCCCTCTAGCTGTGGGGCTCTAGGCGCCCGCCTAGTCGGAAATCCGCCCCTGCTTACTCCCAAGAAACTCCGTCTCACTCTCTCCAGGTTCCTATTAGGAGATAAACTTCTCGTCTCTTGTGCCTTCTTTCCAGAATCAGAATTATTTTCAGGAGTTTTTACTAGATATGTGGTTAATGATGTATCAAAATATACTGATATATGCTCTTGACTGGACTGTCCATGTGACTCATGCTAATGATCCCACTGATTTAAAATTTACGCATTAAGTTGTCCCACAGATTGTGAATATTCTGAACAATGTGTGTAAACCATGTGGACTTGATTTTGGTGTAAAAACACGTAACATCCTTTCTAGAGTTAAAAAGGTCCGAGACCTGGTGGGAATGGGTAACAGACATGGTATTTATCGTATTCCACTGAAAACGACCAACGTGGATCAAGAATACATAGGGTCTACCTCACGCATATAGAACACCCGAATCAAGGAAGATATGTATAATGTTCGTGTTGGAGGTATGACAACTGCACTCGCTAGATTGGTTCACTCGGGAACGCACTTTCCGGTCGGAAGGAAGCGACGATCCTCCTTACCCCAGGTAAAAGGTCGCATTTAACTTTTGCCGAAAGTTTATTCATTATTTGGAGGGGACATTTATGTTGCAACGACTATGTTCCACATGTTGTACCGATACCTTGAACATTCTTGTTTTCGGACAATGCTTTTCATAATTCGATATGTCAACCTGATACAGTTTAATCATTAATCGGTATTTTAATCGTGTGTTTCGTCAGTTTGCTCCTATTCCACACTAGGTGGCATTTTGTAATTACGTCATATACAACATTATACAGTATATATATGTTTGGGGCCAGCCCATCTTTCTCTTTTTTAGTGTATCTGATGAAGGATCCCGGTGCTCGTGTCCGAAAGATCTTATGATTTTAAACTTTTACTTTTATGTTTTAATAAAACCTATCTGGGTGTTCCTCTATGGACCCCGGAGCATACCGTGCACAGACGGCATTTTTTCATTATTGTACAAGTTCTGCACGCAGTTCTTCATTATTAAGTTGTAAACTTGTCGCTATTTTAAATCTAAAAAAATCATTTTTCGAGTATTATTTTCTTATTAAATATGTTTCGCCAACTGCTTCCATTAACGCCATTTCCTCTCACATTTTAGGGTTATTGCTCAAATCAAGCGAATCCTAGGTACCTAAAATCTCACCAGTGGCGAATAAGCATTTGGAATCCCCAAGCGCAACTTGATTTTAAGGCCCATTTCTAAAAATTTTAAATAATTTTTTAAGAATGTTCAACTAAAATTCATTAATTGAAAAAAAAAAATTAGTTAAACAAAAAAACATATAAGAAATCACATACTCTATAACGAAGTGAATTTCTCCGTCATTTTTATCCGCGCCATTATTCGAACCCGGGTCCACTCATTCCGGAATAAGTTGCTCTACCATTTGAGCTACGCGGACATTTTGTTCTGATTCCTATCTGCCTTTATGTCGTGTGCGTCCTTCTGGCAGGTACGTCACATCTTCTGGTACGTTACAACTCGTGTAATAGAAAACTAACATTGTACATCCCATTTAGTGTCATTAAATAGTAACAAATAAACACGTACATAAACATACTAGTTTTTGTTTTGAGCTAAAATGAGTGAAATATCTAAATTAGTTGCAATACATAGCACATTCACATATACAAATCACATTAAAGTGGAACTTTCCTCGCGTTGAGAATTTATCAATAATTGATGCAAAATCTAAAAAATCGAACTTCATTCTCTATAAGCATAAGTGGCAAATTGTTCAAATGCAACTGGCTTAATGAATTGCATAAACAATTTTTAACCGTTTAAGTACGGAAAATGAACGCTCACCGCTAGCCATTACAAACAGGAATTGTTGAAAAAAAATAGTACTTTTTTCAAAACAGTTTATTTATTTTTTAAGGATTTATCGAATGGGTGCAAGACTGAATACTTTCAATAATGCTGTTTTACCAGCTTTGGTGTAATAATAATCACCATCATCATCATTGTCAACCACTATCAATCCACTGCTGGACGAAGGTCTCCCCAAGTTTCTTCCACAACGGTCTGTCTAGTACCAGTTTCTTCCATGTTACTCCCGCATACTTTCGAATTTCATCCGCCTATCTCCCATGTGGTCTTCGTCTGGGTCTTTTACTGTCACTTGGAATCCAATCTAAAATTTCAGCTGTTCATCGATGGTCTGTCCTTCTGGCAATATGTCCAGCCCATTGCCATTTCAGGGATTTTACTCTGATCATGATGTCTTCCACTCTTGTCATTTTTCTGATCCACGAGTTCCTCTTCTTATCTCTCCTGGTTACACCAAGCATGACCTCTCCATGCTTCTTTGAGTTGCCTGCAGTCTTTGTATGCCTCTTTTAGTTAAGGTCCACGTCTCTGCACCATATGTAAGCACTGGAAGGATGCATTGATCAAACACTTTTCTTTTAAGACATAATGGCATATTGCTCTTGAAAATTATGCTATTTCTTCCAAAAGCTCTCCAGGCAAGTTTTGTACGCCGATTAATTTCTTCATCAATAATGACCCTCATTTGATATCTGCTATCGAAGATAAACGTACGTGTCTGTTATCTCCAGCTTTTCTCCATCAATCAATAAATCTTCATTTCTTGTAAAAGCATTGAACATCACTTTTGTCTTCTGAAAGTTCATTTTTAATCCCACTTCTTTACTGTTGTCAGCAAGTTCCTGGATCATACTCTGCAACTCTGATAGGGTAGTTGCAAAAATGACTACGTCATCAGCAAAACGAAGGTGGGTTAGATAATCTCCATTAATCTTTATCCCTTTGTTTTCCCAGTTCAGTGATTGAAAGACATTTCGCAATGTGGCATTAAAGAGTTTGGGAGATATAGTGTCACCTTGTCTCACTCCCTTTCCAATCTTTATGGGTGCTTATTTCTCAAATAGCCGAATCTTTGCACTTTTGCATAGATGTTATGAATAATATTAATGTATGCATCTTCAATACCGCCGGATTTCAAAGCCATTGTAACTGCTGATGGTTTCACCGAATCAAAGGCCTTTTCATAGTCAATAAAAGCCATGCATAATGGAAGTTCACATTCCCTCGCTCTTTCAATTAGTTCTCTCAGTACGTGGATATGATCTATAGTGCTGAAGCCACTCCTAAATCCAGCTTGTTCTCTCGGTTGAGCCATGCCCATTGTCACTTTCAAGCGGTGTGAAATAACTTTAGTGAAGATTTTATAAACCACTGATAGGAGGCTGATAGGTCTGTAGTTCCTGAGATCCTCAATGTCACCTTTTTTACAGGTAGCAGGATGATTGTAGCATTGTTCCAATCCTCAGGAATCTTCCCTTCATTAAGGCATCGAGTGAAAACTTGGGCGAGTACTGTTTCAATTTCTCCACTTTCTTCTTGTATGATGTCTACTGTAATTTCATCTTCTCCTGGAGCTTTTCCCCGCTTCATGTTCTTGATTGCATGTGTAACTTCTGCTGGGAGGACTGGAAGAACCCTGGTACTTTTTGTAATGTCTGGAGTACATGTATCATCCCTTTCATACAGTTTTGAGTAGAAATATTTCACTCTTGTCAAAATTTCACCCCTGTTTCTTGTTATAGAACCATCTTCTTTTCTCAGAGCCATAATCTGTTTTTTCCCTTACTCAGATGTCCCTTTGCTTTCTTTAGGCTTTGGTTGTTTTCAATTGCTTTCCTCACTAGTTCACAGTTAAATTTCCTTACATCTTCAGCGATACTTTTTGGTACCGTCTTGCATAGCTCTATATATTCCACTTTGGAAGTCACATCTTCTTTAGTTGTCCTCATCTTTCTTCTTTTTTGCATCAGAATTTTGGTTTTTCCTGACAGTTTGTTCGTATCCAACTTGTTCTTAAGTACCAGATAATTTTGTTGCTGTTTCCATAAGAGCTTTGGTTAGTTTTCTGTTAACTTCAGAGATGTGCACTTCTTCCGACGTTAGACCTTCTAGAGCAGAGAATCTGTTCCTCAGTTCCAATTCAAAGGTATTATGATGTTTTTTAAGGTTGGTCGTGTCAATACACTTTGTTTGTTTTATGAACTTGCGACGGCCGCCCCGGTGGCGCAGTGGTCTAAGGCGTTGGCCTCTGATCATTCGTCCGTAAGGGGTCCGGGTTCGAATCCCGGTGAGGCATGGATGTTGTGTTTGTCTTACGGCACTGGCTCTCTCCCTTCCCTGGAACCAGTGACCCTAAATTAGGGACGGGCGACTGCTTATAGCCCATTGAGTTGCTCACGGTGGTCGTTAAACCTCCAATCAAAAAAACAAAAACAAAAAAAAAACTTGCGACGCTCGAGTTTAGCATTGAGGTGCATCTTACATCTTACCATTCTATGGTCACTACCTGTGTTGAACTTGTTTAGCACACTGCAGTCTTCCCTGACAAATTTCTTGTTACACATAATAAAATCAATTTCACTTGTCAATCCATTGGGATGCCTCCATGTCCATTTCCTTTGCAGCTTTTTCTTGAAAAAGGATTTCATGATGAAAAACCCTTCTGCCTCTGCAGACTCTACGATAGTATTTCCACGCTAGTTTCTGTTGCCGTGATCGAATTTACCTACCGAAGTTTCATTCTGTTGTCGTTGACCTATTTTCGCATTGAAATCTCCCATAATGATCTTCAAGTGCTGCTTGCCTTTATTATTTAGATGACGAATTTCCTCATAAAATTATTCAATCGCTTCTTCACGATGACTTGTAGTGGGTGCACAAGCTTGAATAATCTATGCCTGGTATCTTCTCGAAAGTTCGATAATAAGTCGTGTTGCTCTATCAGAGGAACTTTCAACTTCTACAACTTTATCCTTCAGTTTCTTGTTTATTATAAATCCAACACCACTAGTTCTTCCAGTATCTGTCCCACGATAATACAAGAGATGTCCACTTTTCAGTTCAATGAGATCTCCTCCTTTTCTCCTTACCTCACTTAGCCCGACGATGTCCCACTTGGTCCTTTGTAGTTCTTCTTCCAATTCAAGGAGCCTTGAATCAGAAGATAGGGAGCGTCCGTTATACGTAGCCAAGGTCAGCATCAGATGGCAGCCTAGTCCGGTCCTCCGGTGATTCTTAACAAAGCCTCCCGGCCGTTTACTGGGAGGCCATAGAAATCCTGAGGTTTCTCCCATTACAGAGAGCACCCCCTCCTCCACCACGGAGATTCTAAATGAACCACTCTTCTACTCATCAGCTCTTCTTCCCTCTGACCGACCATTCTTTGCCTCTCCAGAATGTATGCGTGCAGGCATTATTACTGTACGAGACCTTGTGAACCTCAACCTTACCTGGAAAGACTTCTCTCTCTTTTCTACTGATCTTCATGATTCCTTCTCCTCCAGGACATTCTACACGTTGATAAAATCGTCGATCATCCGTTTATACCCATCTTTTGCCTATCCTGAAGTAATTCTACAGGTTGCAGCAGCACCGCAACTCTTCCCGTTTTTTGTGCAACTCCGTATGAAATCTTTTACGCTTGAGGCATCCTCACAGAAGATTTTGAGTGAAATTCTTCGCCCATGTGCACCTCAGCGACCAAATACTATCACTACTGTTCCGTCTGCCTCCTTGACAGTTGTTTGGTCTGCGGCACACCCTTTCCTTCCTGCACCTCATGAGAAGAATGTTCATTGGCTGTTTCTGCATCGCCGCCTCCCCGTCCCTCAATTATTACACCGAATAGCTCTTGTTGTCTCTCCACAATGTGCCTACTGTGATGTCTCTGTAGACATTGAACATGTCTATTGGTTTTGCCCAGTCTTGCTACCTGCGTTAAATCTCATGTTCGGTATTGCACACCATCTTTGCCCAGGGAATTTGAGTGCTGTCTCATATTTTACCCTACTTCAAGATATTCTTCCTGCTTCTCCTCTCCCATCAGTGTGTGTTTATATTTTCACGCTTGCAAAAATAGTAATTTACTACCATCAACTGACGCATCAGGAAAACTCCACTGTACCTACTTTTACAGAGGCAAGCGAGAAGCTTGTCTATCACTTCACAGCTCGACTACAGTTCCGTCTACGGTCAGCGCATGAACACGCTGTCAATACAGAAACTCTTCCCAACTTATACAAACTCTGGAGACCTTACCTCACCTGGTTCCACATTGATGGCCTGAAAGTTTCCTTTACAGTTTGAACTATTATGAATATTATATCCTTTTGTTGACAATTACATCGTTAATTAACCTGTTTAATTTCCCCCTCTATCTTACCCTCAGGAAGTGTATATAGTTTTATTTCTTTGCCTACTTGTTCTGGCGCTCATTTGTACATAATCATTTCATGACTCACATTCTCATTCTGTACTCCGAGTGTTTAATAAATGCATATTTAAACCTTAGCACATTCTGCCTTCATGTCGCAGTGGCCGCTGCCTTGGCCAGGTACATTCCAGCTGCCGGAGACTGAGGGCCAAGATTTAAGTTGTGGAGTCATTTTGGAGGGGTTTGGTCATAACTCACCACGCTGGCCAAACGAGTTGGTGAGTGTGGGGTAGCATTTCCTCTAATCCCGATGGTATAGTGTGACGTGCCTGCCCCGCAGGACGCACACGACATAAAGGCAGATAGCAGCAAGAACGAACGTCAGTTGGTAGAGCGACTTGTTCCGGAATAAGTGCACTCGGGTTCGATCCCCGGCGTGGACAAAAAATGACGGAGGAATTTACTATGTTATAATGGCGCCCAAAGTTCCCGGATGACCCGGCCGTTAAAGATCTCGCAATGGTGTGATGTTCTTTCCACACCGCGAGATAAGAAAAATAAGAGAATCCCTTCTCCAGCGCTTCGAAAAATAAATGTGTGTGACGTTGCATTCCACACACTGACTGGGAGTTCTCAAGTGCACGTTCTACAGCGGAGGGCTGCCTGCAACGATTCATGGTCACGGCTGACCCGTGGGCCATGCCCCCGGCCCTCTTTCGGGGGGGAGATGGGACGTGATTGCCTCGCAGGACGCACACGACATAAAGGCAGATAGCAGCTAGAACGAACGTCTGCGTAGCTCAGTTGGTAGAGCGACTTGTTTCGGAATAAGTGGGCTCGGGTTCGATTCCCGGCGTGGACCAAAAATGACGGAGAAATTTACTTCGTTGTCATAGTTATACCGCTATTTGGCGGTCGTCAGAGCCCCGTTAGTGGCAACAGGATGCACCATGAAAAAGCCGGGTTGACATTTGTCAAAGAGAGGCTGTAGTATATTGCGCATCACCTGACCTTCCATCCCTTTGGTTTAATATTGGTCCTTAAATCTAGTTAAGCGCTTATCAAGGTAAGTAATTTGCCCGAAGCACTATTATCATACGCCCTACGCTGAATGCAGTTCCGTTCATAGCGCGCAAATCTGCTACCTGCTATAAAAAAGCATCATAAAACACAATACAATTTGCCTTTATCACAATGATATATTTTTTTATCAATTTACGAAATGTTGTAAATAAAAAAGTCTGGTTTTCTGTTTTTTTGTTTTAAGGTTCGAGCGATTTTGAGGCCCCAACCGCCTCTTCCTGCTCCCGCGCGGTGATCCGCCACTGGATTTTACATTTCTTGCCTATGAGTCTAGAATGTGTGGGGCTCATTAAGGAAAACTAAAATAAATAGGGGCCTGCGCTGTAGTTTCATCTAATGCACCTTTAATAATGAAAATGAAACTACACCGTTTTAGCACCATATTCAAGTTTGGGATAAGGCGTGAGTGGCATAGGCTCCGAAAGGCAGGGGGGGGGGGCAGGGTGAATCTTGCCCCCTAATATGTTTACTAGTGGGCAGTGCTCACCCAATATTCTTCGTCCTGTTTAATTAAATAATGGCTTTGGCTCCATAAAGTCCACTTTATGAGGCCAAAGCAATTTATTTCCGAAAAATTTATAAATAACAAAGTAAGTGAACCTGCGGTATTGAAGATGCATACATTAATATTATTAATAACATCTATGAAAATGCAAGTGCAAAGATTCGGCTGTTTGAAAATACAACACAAAAAAAATTGGAAAAGGAGTGAGACAAGGTGACACCATATCTCCGAAGCTCTTTAATGCCACATTGGAAAATGTCTTTCAATCACTGAACTGGGAAAACAAAGGGATAAAGATTAATGGAGATTATCTAACCCACCTTCGTTTTGCTGATGACATAGTCATTTTTGCAACTACCCCATCAGAGCTGCAGAGTATGATCCAGGAACTTGCTGACAAGAGTAAAGAAGTGGGATTAAAAATGAACTTTCAGAAGACAAAAGTGATGTACAATGCTTTTACAAGAAATGAAGATTTATCGATTGATGGAGAAAAGCTGGAGATAACAGACACGTACGTTTATCTTGGACAGCAGATATCAAGTGAGGGTCACATTGATGAAGAAATTAATCGGCGTACAAAACTTGCCTGGAGAGCTTTTGAAAGAAACAGCATAATTTTCAAGAGCAATATGCCATTATGTCTTAAAAGAAAAGTGTTTGATCAATGCATCCTTCCAGTGCTTACGTATGGTGCAGAGACGTGGACCTTAGCTAAAAGAGACATACAAAGGCTGCAGACAACTCAAAGCAGCATGGAGAGGTGCATGCTTGGTGTAACCAGGAGAGATAAGAAGAGGAACACGTGGATCCGAAAAATGACAAGAGTTTAAGACATCGTGATCAGAGTTAAATCCCTGAAATGGCAATGGGCTGGAGATACTGCCAGAAGGACAGACCATCGATGGACAGCCGAAATTTTAGATTAGATTCCAAAGGACAGGAAAAGACCCAGAAGAAGACCACATGGAAGATGGGTGGATGAAATTCGAAAGTATGCGGGAGTAACATGGAAGAAACTGGTACTAGACAGACCGTTGTGGAGGAAACTTGGGGAGACCTTCGTCCAGCAGTGGATTGATAATGGTTGACAATGATGATGATGATGATTTGATAAGAAACTTGATTGTAAGCCTCGTATTTTGTTCGACACGTTCTCGTGACGTTTAAAACAATTATGAAAAATAAAAGAAATAAAAATACAGAAACGTATAATCCCCAGCGCCTTTATGTATCTTTTTATTGTTTGCACTTCTCGTTCTTTGTTTGAATAACAGCTATAATTTTTTTTATATTTTTGATAAACGTTTGGAAACAAAATCTCTCGGGAAATTTCTATAAAATCTCAGGCTGAATTTTATTTTTAAAAATATGCTCAGCAAAAGAATATTTCTACTTACTTGTTCATTTTCTGATGAGCAGTTACAATTGCGTTTCAAAATATACGTCGAGTCTCTTAGTTTATCTTTTAGCACCCCTCATCCCTTTTTAATTTCCATTTTCCTCCTGACAAAGGAACAGACATGCTCTTTCCACGTCTGATCTCTTCAAGCCTGCCCCCTCAATAATTTGGTGAAGTTGGCGCCTCTGCAGGTGAGTAAAAATGCTGGAACCTCGTTATGTACACGTACCATTCACAGAAAACTTTATTACATGGGTTACCGTGGTAGTGCGGCTGCTCATAAGCCTTTCATCTCCACTCGGAATGCTACTCGTCGTTTAGCATGGTGTATAAAGAACATTTATCGTAGACCGTAGATCAATGGAAACGCCTCCTATGGACTGTTGAATATAGATACACGATCCATCAGTCTGATGGCCGTATGTGGGTATGGCGGCAGCCGGGAGAACGCTATTTACCACAGTGTACTGTGCCTACGGTCAAGTTTGGAGCTGTCAATGTACTCGTGTGGGGGTGTTTTTCGTCGTATGGTCCCGGCCCATTGGTTATCATGGACAAACCTGCTAACCAGCACGTCTACCTCGATATTCTGGTCAATTATGCCCTACCAACTCTGTGGGAATACTATGGAACCGAGCCTTGTTGGTACCAGCAAGATAATGCATCGAGCAATAAAGCAAGGACTGTTACGGCGTGGTATGACGATAATTCCGTATCGTGTGTGAACTGGCCAGCACAGAGCCCTGATATTAATCCCATAGAGCACTTATGGGATGAATTCGAGCGCCGCATAAGAAGTTTGGAACCAAGGCCTACTACTAAGCAACAGTTAGGGGCAACATTATGTACTGAATGGAAGCGCATACCTATCGTTGTATTCCAAAACCTTGTCGAAATCATGTCTCGAAGGGTCAGTGCATGCATTAAGGCCAAAGGTGTACCGACACCGTACTAATGAATGTCAATAAATACTATGTTGTGTTTCTCTTCTAGGTGTCCGGTGACTTTTGTCAATATGGTGTATATGTACTCACACTATATTGACAAATCGTGCGGTCTACAGGTGCGCTCATTTCTCTAGGCTGTATTTTACTAAATTATCGTCAAACATTATTTCATCGAGTTTTACATAAATGAAACAATATCTTATAGCAATCTGCGTAAATTACGAGAGCCTGATGCTAAATGTGTTAAAAGCCATTACAAAAATGCATTTTGATGCTGTACATCGTTCCCGATAATAGCAAAGTGTGCTTTGTGGCGAAATTTCGCTTGATCTCGATTCCCGAAAAAGGTAGGTTACCTCCTATTGACGAGTGCTTTAAAATGCTGTGTAACACGATGGGGCCATGCAACCTGTAGATATCTTAGACCAAAAGTTGCCAATCCCCCTCACTAACACATTTGATGCGAATCAGCTTTTCTTGCTACCTTGAGGTCATCGGTGTCAGGGTCTTTTGTTACATTCCTCTAAATATAAATAATATATAATAATAAAAATAAACATTGTTTTTGAAAAACTAAACAGTCAAAATACTTACTGCAGTATTACCGCCACCATAATTTAGTAAATATTTATTTTTATGACTCACACAGCTTCTGTCATTGGTTTTATGACAATAACATTCATTAATCCACATTCCTAAGTACTGCTCAATATCAGGAATTAGTAAACCTTATTGTTTGCTGTTATGATTTAATTCCATTTAATATGCACCGGACTGTGACTGGATGTAGTCGTGAGTGACGCGAATAAATGCAATGAATTGTTCATAAATAAATGTATATTCTCGAATCACTCGTTTTATTTCACACCCAGAAAGATCTTGGCATACGAAAGAGGCATAGCATAAATTATCTACAAAGAGTACCAAGGTATTCTCTCGATTTTTTTAGATGAATTGCATAAATTATTAAAAGATGAATATCATAAATTATCTACAAAGAGTACCAGGGTACTCTCTAAATTTTTAAAAGATGAATCGCATAAATTATAAAAAGATGAATAGCATAAATTATCTACAAAGAGTACCAGGGTACTCTCTCGATTTTTTTAAAAGATGAATAGTATAAATTATTAAATTATCTACAAAGAGTACCAGGGTATTCTCTCAATTTTTAAAAAGATGAATAGCATAAATTATTAAATGAATAGCATAAATTATCTACAAATAGTACCAGAGTACTCTCTCGATTTTTTTAGATGAATAGCATACATTATTAAAAGATTAATAGCATAAATTACCTACAAAGGGTACCAGGCTACTCTCTAAATTTTTAAAGGAGGAATAGCATAAATTATCTACAAAGAGTACCAGGGTCCTCTCTCGATTTTTTAAAAAGATGAATAGCATAAATTATTAAAATAGGAATAGCTTAAATTATCTACAAAAAGTACCAGGGTACTCTCTCGATTTAAAAAAAAATGAATAGCATAAATTATTAAATGAATAGCATAAGTTATCTACAGATAGTACTAGGCTACTCTCTCGATTTTTTTAGATGAATAGCATAAATTATTAAAAGATGAATAGCATAAATTATCTACAAAGAGTACCAGGGTATTCTCTCGATTTTTTCAAAAGATGAATAGCATAAATTATTAAAATGTGAACAGCTTAAATTATCTACAAAGAGTACCAGGGTACTCTCTCGATTTTTTTAAAAGATGAATAGCATAAATTATTAAATGAATAGCATAAATTTTCTACAAATAGTACCAGGGTACTCTCTCGATTTTTTTAGATGAATAGCATAAATTATTAAAAGATTAATAGCATAAATTATCTACAAAGGGTACCAGGGTACTCTCTAAATTTTTAAAAGATGAATAGCATAAATTATAAAAAGAGGAATAGCATACATTATCTACAAAGAGTACCAGGGTACTCTCTCGATTTTTTAAAAGATGAATAGCATAAATTATTAAATGAATAGCATCAGTGACGGCTCGTGGTTGGAAAAATAGGTGAAGAGGTACAGAGCAGTATGAAAAGATATCTACTGTCTACAATGAAAATCCCTTAATGAGGACTTACTTATTTTTTCTATATTAAATCAATTTTTCTTCCTCTTAAAGCTGCAAATTTGTCGATTATGTCGTCATAAGATGGTTAGATGGTTGTTTCTTCGTGAGCATCAATAAAATGTCTTCCTGAATAGAAATATCTGTCAGAGAAGCAAGTCTATCTTGGGAACTAGTGTTTCTTGAGCAAGTTTGTATTCTTTTAAGAAAACTTCTTTCCACTGGCACACTTGTAGATGTAATTGTTAAACTGAGGAAAACCAATTTATAATCTTCTGTAAAAATGTCTTTGTCTCCGTGAAACACTCGAAGGAGTTCTTAAGTCAATATATTCCTTAATTTTTCATCGGAACATACAAGACTCAGTTCATTTTTAAGGGGCTGGTGTTTAGTAAATATGTTTCCGTAAAAATGTAGATTTTCAAGAGCGCGAGTGGGAAAGCATGCATTAAATTATTCGAATTTGGTTGTGTCAGCAAGTCAGACAAATTGAAGTTTCTTATAGTCTTGAAATCTTATATCCATTTCTATAAGAATGTGGTTCAAAATTTCAAAATACAATTGTTTATAACTGATTTTGCTAGCTTTTCCAAACTGTGTTTCAAATAACTCATCGTTCCTTTTATGGCTCAAAAAATTTCACGAGGTTTTTTTTTATTATTATTTTTTTAATGTGTGTTACACAGTAGTTTATGTTTAGTTATTTTTTCTTCAAAAGTTCGAATAATAGATCGGTGGAGCCAAAAATGTAAATTCGAAAGTGTTAATATAATTCAAAAACCCCATTGGCAAGATGAATTGATTTTTTGCCTGATTATTCGCTATTCGTTAGAAATCCGAGCACTTCCTTCAATTTATCCCAATCTTCAACAACTACACTTACTAATTTCGAAGTGGAGGACCATCGAGTTTCTGTTATGGTTGGTCTGCATCTTGCGGTTGTTGATATAAGTGTATAAGACCGCTTCGCAGAATGGTGAACAAACGAAGCAATTCCACTGATACTTGCAAAAAGTATTCGACACTTAGAAATTTTAGAAAAACTCTGGTGTAATACAAGATTCAAACGATGAACTAAGCATTGAACAAAAACAGCTTGAGAAGCTTTATCCTTGACTTTTTTTTCTGTAGCCCATTTAAGTGTCCAGACATTATACTTGCCCCATCGTAACATTGTCCTATTTATTTGTGTTGGTAATCAGACTGTTCCAAAATTTTGTCTAGCATTTTGTATAAAGCTCCTGATGTTCTATCTTCATTCACATCATGGAAACCCAAAAATCCCTCAACCAATACACCTTCCGAATCAACAATAAAAAATTATGTCATTTTTGACGTGATCGTTTATATATTCAGAAATACATTCAATTAATTCATTTTGAATAGTTTTTTATCCTTTCGTATTGATTTTCAATTTCTACAGAACTTCTTCATATCAACAATGAAAGTAATTCAATGAAATTTCCACGATTTATCGAGCCCATGCTTTCGTCATGGCCATGGAATTCTAGTTCTTGTTTGCTCAAATACAGTTTAGACTAATACTGCATCAATCACTGTCTGCAGGAAAAGTCTATTTAAACGAACGTTTTCGTTAAAATGCGTTTTCAAAAGCCTAGCATTCTTCCTCAGGGCATCGGCAATGGTGTTTTGAATTTTTTCGAAATTCCTTAACATTAATCCGCATTTCAGGTGTTCGCTAGAATCACGATGTTTATGAAGTGACCGTGTTACGCTTAATAAATCTGAGAATCCGTCTTTATTCCACGCCGAATGTTTATTACTAAAAAGTAAGCAGGCCCCCCCCCCCCAAAAAAAAAAAATTAACACAGAAGTGCTGCAAATCCATTTAGATTCAGTAAACTAACAATTTTTAAAATTAATATTGTTAGATTTACCGCTCTTCTTGATTTCGTTCTTGGCAACAATTGTCAGTGAATCCGTTGGACGTCTTTGAAGCAAAATGTCTCTTTCATCTTCATCTTTCCACAGAATAAATGGAGTGTGCAATAAATTACAAACAATGTCGTCCACAGGATGCATACTAAAAACTATCACTATTAGTTAAATTGTACACAAACCTAAAATATCAGTTAAAGCTTTCAACAAATAATCACAAAGCACGAAAGAACAAATTCCTTTCGGAAAATAATGTACCACAGCAATACAAGGGGAAAAAAATCCCTAGCAGATTGAATGGTAGTCCGCCCACTCCACCGTGATCTCTCACGAATTTACGCTCAAAAACTCAAAGATGCAGAGGTACGGTGCGTGAAGCTGAAACACTTCACTTGAGCGAGCAGATTGGGGAGGGTGACGTCACGGTTACCATGGCAACTCGTCGGAAAACTGCAGACTTCCAAGCATTCTCATTTCGGCTCTTCACTTGCAGTGTTTTGCGTATAAGGATTTGTTTTCCGTATTGAGCGTGCCATGTGAATTAATATCTATTCAAAATTTTGAGTATTTTGGAACTGAATAAAGGCAAAAAATAATATATTATAAAAAAATACTGAATAAAACTTTATTTTGAGTAAAGTAGGTGAAGAGGCACTTCACCTACTTCCCCTGTAAAGCCACCACTGAATAGCATAAATTATCTACAAAGAGTACCAGGGTACTCTCTAGATTTTTATTAATTTGACACATCCACGGTACAGAGCACATCAGAATGTACGAGTGCGAGATGAATCTCAACTGCCCATTTTAATCATTTTCTGTTTGTCAGTGGTCTAATGATATAAAGTGAGGCTTCTGGTACTGGGTTCAAAATCTGAGCCAAGACATCGACGTTATGTATTATTCCTCGGAAGAGAGATGCCGTACTTAAATATTACTATGCCGGCATCCAATGTTCCGTCTAAGCTGTGAGCGCGTGCTGCCGCGCAGCGACTTAACTTCCTCCTCGCAGCTGAAATATAATCCGCGCAGTAAGGGTTTTAGATTAAAATTCCCCAATCCCTAATTGATTTTCATAAACCGAAAATCCTGCAAAGGTAATAATAAATAAATAAAATTCGGGCTCTCAAAAGTCAAAACAACACTTTTCTTAAATACCCTTCGCCTCCTTCTAAGTTCGTCTCATTGTCCTTTTCATTCTCAAAGGCTTCTTACAAAGTAGCCTCGTGCGAGAAATTCCCACGCCGAGAAAGAGGCAGATATTAAGTCTTTTCTCAAAAGAACACATCAGCACGAGCCAATCACAGCAAAACGTAACCAAGTTCATTGTAATAATTAATACACCCATGCTAGTTGGCGGGATAAGGGCATTCAGGTCAGTTAAATTGTAAACTGCTGATCAGTAAAATTGTAAGCATTCCAGAAGATAGTTTGAGCTTCTCCCTTTTTATAAAAAAACAAAAAAAACATTAATTAATGAAATGTTTTTAATATTTTTTTAAATTTTAAATCAATTGCGGAAAGAACGGTGATAAAAATGGGGGGATTATAAAAACTAAGGGTTCCAATCCAAGTTCCAACTTCAAAAGCATTAGTAAGAAAACCTGAGAAAATAAATTTTTTTGCCCAAGTGGTTTTGATGCCTGCCCAGCTCATTGGGTTAGGAGCGCATTCCCCATGCCCGCTTAGAGGGAATATTGCCCTAAATACGAGGTATTTCCGTGATAACAAGACGTTTCAAACTTGTACTGCATTAGTAAGAGAAGCTGAGAAAATAAAAAAATGTGCCCAAGTGGTTTTGATGCCTGCCCAGCTCACTGGGTTAGCGGCACATTGCCCATGGCCACTTAGAGGGAATATTGCCCGAAATACGAGGTATTTCCGTGATAACAAGACATTTCAAACTTCTACTGCATTAGTAAGAGAAGCTGAGAAAATAAAAAAAATTGCGCAAATGGTTTTGATGCCTGCCCAGCTCATTGGGTTAGCGGCACATTGCCCATGGCCGCTTAGAGGGAATATTGCCCGAAATACGAGGTATTTCCGTGATAACAAGACATTTCAAACTTCTACTGCATTAGTAAGAGAAGCTGAGAAAATAAAATTTTTTGCGCAAATGGTTTTGATGCCTGCCCAGCTCTTTGAGTAAGGCGCGCTTTCCCCATGGCCGCTTAGAGGGAATATTGCCCGAAATACGAGGTATTTCCGTGATAACAAGACGTTTCAAACTTCTACTGCATTAGTAAGAGAAACTGAGAAAATAAAATTTCTTGCCCAAGTGGTTTTGATGCCTGCCTAGCTCATTGGGTTAGGCGGCCATTACTGATGTCCGCTTAGAGGGAATATTGCCGACATCTAAAAAAAATTGTAACTTGCATCACCTTGGAGAGAAAGTGATCCTGCCTTTCTATATTTCCGTTTCAGTATGTGTAACCTCCCTTTTCACTTATACCGTAAAAGACATATTTTGTGGCGTCATTCTTCTCCGGAGCCGAAGGCTTTCCCAATTAAGCTACACCGACGAAGTTTATCGCTATAACTTTGCCGTCCTGACGGATGGAGTCGTAGGTTTCCGAGTGAGCCGGCAAAATACGCTTGAAGGACAGCTCACCGTAGTAGTAGAAATTCTAATTCCAGACGATGTGTGGAACGAACATCGCACATTGTTCGAAGAATCCAGCGGCCAGGAGATTTATTTTACTAAAATTTTTCGATTCCTGCCACTGGCAAGGAGCTACGTAAAAGCTATTTGTCGGTGGCGGTATATATTGAGCCTCCATCCTTCGGCTCCGGAATTGAATGCTTTCCCAATTAAGCTACGTCGACGGAGTTAGTCGCTGCGACTTTGCTCTCATGACATGTGCGGCACCTCTATCCCCGTTATCTATGCAAATTTTAGTTCGTTCTCTTTAAATATATTCCATACTTAACTTCACATTCTCTCTCTCTCTCTCTCTCTGAATGTTTTGTGGAACCTGAATTGAGGTCAGTCGTATGAGTTCAACAGAGAGTTTACGATGTATCATGGCTCTTCTCTGGTTAGATATTCCAGGCTCTCGTTACAATTAAACTAGAGCTCGTTTGCAATTGATTTGAAAAGAGATTTTTATGAGATCTTAAACTAACTTGATGTTTGGAGTTTGATGTTATTGTTTAGCTCTCTCGCTTTGATTATCAAGGTTGATCATCGAAGACAAGTTACTTTCAAACTAATGTGACTTGGAGATCATTTGATATTACGAGCAGGATGCTGTTCAGCTATTGAAGTATTTTCGATGTAGTGCTAACATATATGCTTGAGATGGAGTAAAAGGTTGGATTTGTAAGTTAACTTGTTTCACGGCATCTCTAGACGTGTTCTTGAAGTGAGATTAGTTAAGGACTTTTTTTTTATTGGAGTTTTAACGACCACCGTGAGCTACTTAATGGGCTAAAAGCAGTCGCCCGTCCCTAATTTAGGGCCACTGGTTCCAGGGAAGGGAGAGAGAGCCAGGGCCGTAAGACAAACATAACATCCATGCCTCACCTGGATTCGAACCCGGACCCCTTTCGAACGAATGATAAGAAGCCATCACTTAGTCCACTGCGTCACGGGGGCGGCAAAGGGACTTTTGCAACTGTTAATTTAATTAAATCAAAGCAGTATTCTGACTCACGTGGTGTAATATTCTATTGAGACTTACTTTTCTTCACATATAATTAACTAAAAATATTACATATGCAACTGGCATTTTTTTTTTTTTTTTTGGTGGTTGGGGGTGGGACGATAATTCCTCACGCTGGCCAAATGGTTTGTGCGTCCTACCGGTTTTTACTTATGGATCAAAGAGATGAACCTTAACTAATAAATATACACAGAGGCAGCAGACAACTGAAAAAAGACATGGAAAGGCACATTCTTTGTGTAGCCAGGAAAGATAGGAAGAGGTACTCATGGAACAATAAAATGTCAAAAGCTGAAAACATGACCATGCAAATTAAAACCACAGCTGCAATACTATAAAAATATCGCACTGATAAAACTGCGTAAAATTTTGCAAGATTGATGAATAGCACTGTCCAGGAGTGTGAGATTGCAGGGTGGTGTATGCAGCTGTCTGATAGCTCGTTCAACTTCATCCCAGAAATTTTCAATGGGGTTGAGATCTGGAGATTGTGGGGGCCACCTAAGCAAAGTAAACTCACCGGCATGTTCCTGAAACCAATCCTGTACAATACGAGCACTATGGCAGGACGCATTATCTTGTTGAAAGCAGCCATCGCTATTGGGATAAACCATCCACATGACAGGATGCACTTGGTCCGCAACGATGTTTAGATATGATGTGCCAGTCAGACGTTGATCAACACGAATTAAAGGGCCCAAAGCATGCCAGGAAAACATTCCCCAAACCATAACGTTGCCTCCACCAGCTTGAAGGGTTGTAGCAATGCATTTGGAGTCCATGCTTTCGTGCTGTTTCCGCCAAATTCTCACTCGGCCATCGGCATGGTGCAACTGAAAACGTGATTCATCGGACCACATAATTTGTTTCCAATTATCGATTGTCCAATCCTTGTGCTCCTGTGCGAACTGGAGACGTTTTCTCTTGTTAACTGCAGACAGCGAAGGTGTTCGAACATGCCTTCGGCTGCCATATCCCATCCGATGCAGTGTACGGCGAACACTGCGTGCAGAGATCATTTGAGTGGATCCTTGATTAAGATGGTCTGTAATTTGCTGCACTGTTGCCCTTCTGTTGTCTGTTACCAGTCTGGACACTCTTCGTTCCGCCCGAGCAGACACCAGTCGATGACGACCACACGTTGCACGTAGAGACCCAGTTTTTTGGCTGACAGTCCAGTCTTTAAACACTTTAACAACAGCTGCTCTGGAACATTTCACGAATGCGGCGGTTTAGTCCGTCAACGTTGAAAGTCCGTCAAATCGCATTTTTTACCCATCTCGTCACCCAAAAATCACTTCTACTACTGACGCAAGCACCAAGCTTTCCCTTTTTATACTAGCCTCGCCCTCTGGCGATAACAGCGTGCAGCCATAGCTCATTTGCTTAAAACTGTCAGGTGGTCATAATAAAGTGGCCACTCAGTATTTAAAAATTGCCACACTTTAACATCGGCTTCATGGGTAAGATCCTCAAATCATCTGTAGTAGAGATGTGTCGTTCGCGAACGATTCGCTCCAAAAGAACGAATCAGCAAACTGAGTCATTGGGGAGCGAATCTTTCCTGAAAAGAATCGATTCGCGAAAGAGCTGATTCCCTGAAGGAATCAGTCAGAATTTACTGGACATCAAATTTTCACCTTTGTGTCTCGATGAGGTTCATGTTCTGGTCAGAAAATCTTACCTTATTCAGAAGTGTTTTATCACATCGGAATGAACGAAAGGATTCGACTCAGATTCGCTTTCCTAGACACAAATCGTTCTTTAAACAGAATGAATCACCGACCGAAACGAACGAATCTTTTTGACGTAAACTACGTCTTCCTCCGCGCATGGGTAGGGAGTGACATCGAGAGCACGGATGCAATGAAAACATGTTACACTTTAAACGCTTATCTCTTCGAAACTAATAACCATAGAGTAGTAAATAATGAATCGTTAAATGCATTCCTGGCCAAAAGTCCTGCACCAGTAGACCGAAAGTCAATTTTTGATGTTTGAAGTCAACTTTTACAGCGTAATGGTAAAGTCAGGAATACATATTATACATCATTTTAAAGGAAATTGTATGGTGAATTCAGATATTTTTACAGAATGTTATTACCGATAATAAAAGTGAACTTACAAGCAAAAGTACAGCGTCTCGTCATAAAAAGCAAAAATAGTGGAATTTGTAAAATTAGTGTACAATGCATTTAACTTAAAATTACTGTACAGTACATTATTGAAACTTGCAGGATACTTGAAATAATTTACCAACAAGCAAAATATGCTCTAATATTTAATTGGATAACCACAGTTTTTTAGTAACAAAGTGCCCCTTCTTGACATGGAACTAATGAGCTTTTCTAGTTGTTCATTGGTGACAACACAGTGCCATACGGCCCTTACAGACTCAATTAATGCTGTTTTATATGTGGTTCCTTGTCGACGGATCTTTTATTTCAATCTCACCCACATAATTTCTATGGGATTAAGATCCGGTGACTCTGCCGGTCACTGAAGTTTTCTTATAAGTTTTCCATTAAACCACTCGTCAACCAACTTTGACCGATGACAATGGCGCGTTATTGTCTTGAACGATAAAATTCCGCAAACTCATGTCTTGTGCAGATGGTAGGAGTTTGGACTAAAATATCCGCATATTTCGATCCATTCAATGTACCATCAACAATTTGCAGACGGTCAACGCCACTGGCTGAAATACAGGACCATAACATTACCGAATATTTTTATGCTTAACTGTTAATGTTTTTTATGCTTGACTGTTAAGTGCAGCATGTTGAATGTTTTCTATGCTTGACTGTTGGGTAAGTGCGGGATGTCTTATATCTTTCACCAGCCCGACGACGTACATAATTATTTCCATTATTAGCGGAAATAGTAACAGTTGTTTCATCACTGAAAATAACATTTTTGCATTTATCAACAGTCCAATTCTTGTGTGCCTTGGCCCAAGCAATTCTTTTGAGCCGTTGTTGTTAAGTAACGAAAGACTTTCGTGCAGCTTTTCGTGCAGTCAGTCCATTTTCTTGTAGCCTACGACGAACCTTACGTGCAGATGCAATAATGCCTACTTCATTCTCCCATTCATTTCTTAAATCAGTGGGTGTTTTAAACCTTGATTTTAACGAACGACGAATAAGCATGCGATCATCACGTTCAGTACACAGCCTTGGTCAACCTCTTTTTTCTTCTGTTATATAGTTTCTGCAATATATGGTATATTTTTCTGTTATATAGTTTCTACGCAAGACAGTGGAATGATCACAGCCACATTTAACAGCGATTTTACGACTACTGAATCCAAATTCATACAAAGTAATAATTTTTGCCCTGGTTTGAAGAGGCAGGACCAATTTTCGGGTCTTTGATATTCCGAAATTCAAACATCACCAGGAATTCTGCATAAACGTCCGTCAACTGACTACAAGCAGCTGCGTTCTAAGTTGGTTCTAACTGCGTTCTAAGTTTTTCAGAACTGAATTTGTGCTTCCTCACTTGCACATTTTTGCTTGTAACTTCTGTGGCGTATATTCTAAATTAACTTTCATTTTTAGTTTCTTTTCCTATGCAAATTTTGAGTTTGTTCTGCGTCATACTTCCCAACTTAACGGGACATCTTCTCTCTCACGAAAATACTGTTGGCAACACTCTTGAGGTCAGAGTGAACGCGACGAATGAATGAATGAGATAAGAACGATAGATAATATCTGCTGTGGATATGTAGTGGATGTGTGTTTGTAGACGTTCAATTATTAGATAATGTAATCTGATATCTGCTGTCTTAAAATTGTGGAGTGCTATTGAAATTCGTGCTGGGACCAATAAAAGAATTCCCGTAAGTTGACTTCTGTTTTATGATTCGTCTGGCCGTAATCATTCAATTAGGAACTATTGCATCGTATTCATATCTAATGATTTAGAAATAACGTAAGAACGACAAGATCTCTACACGAAAAGAAATTAAGTTATACTTCCCTTCTATTACTGGTAATAACTTTCTGAAAGAATTCAGCAAACATTTTTCTTTAAAATGCTCTATAATATGTATTCCTGACTTTACCATTACGCTCTATAAGTTGACTTCAAATATCAAAAACTGACTTTCGGTGTCATCATCATCATCATCATTGTCAACCATTATCAATCCACTGCTGGACGAAGGTCTCCCCAAGTTTCCTCCACAACGGTCTGTCTTGTGCCAGTCTCCTCCATGTCACTCCCGCATTTTTACGAATTTCATCCACCCATCTCCCATGTGGTCTTTTTCTGGGTCTTTTCCTGTCCCTTGGAATCCAATCTAAAATTTCGGCTGTCCATCTATGGTCTGTCCTTCTGGCAGTATGTCCAGCCCATTGCCATTTCAGGGATTTAACTCTGATCATGAGGTCTTCCACTCTCGTCATTTTTCGGATCCACAAGTTCCTCTTCTTATCTCTCCTGGTTATACCAAGCATGCACCTCTCCATGCTTCTTTCAGTTGTCTGCAGCCGTTGTATGTCTCTTTTAGTTAAGGTCCACGTCTCTGCACCATACGTAAGCACTGGAAGGATGCATTGATCAAACACTTTTCTTTTAAGACATAATGGCATATTGCTCTTGAAAATTATGCTGTTTCTTCCAAAAGCTCTCCAAGCAAGTTTTGTACGCCGATTAATTTCTTCATCAATGTGACCCTCACTTGATATCTGCTGTCCAAGATAAACATACGTATCTGTTATCTCCAGTTGTTCTCCATCAATCGATAAATCTTCATTTCTTGTAAAAGCATTGAACATCACTTTTGTCTTCTGAAAGTTCATTTTTAATCCCACTTCTTTACTCTTGTCAGCAAGTTCCTGGATCATACTCTGCAGCTCTGATGGGGTAGTTGCAAAAATGACTACGTCATCAGCAAAACGAAGTTGGGTTAGATAATCTCCATTAATCTTTATCCCTTTGTTTTCCCAGTTCAGTGATTGAAAGACATTTTCCAATGTGGCATTAAAGAGCTTCGGAGATATGGTGTCACCTTGTCTCACTCCCTTTCCAATTTTTATGTGTGTTGTATTTTCAAACAGCCGAATCTTTGCACTTGCATTTTCATAGATGTTATTAATAATATTAATGTATGCATCTTCAATACCGCAGGATTTCAGAGCCGTGGTAACTGCTGATGGTTTCACCGAATCAAAGGCTTTTTCATAATCGATAAAAGCCATGCACAATGGAAGTTCATATTCCCTCGCTCTTTCAATTAGTTCTCTCAGTACGTGGATATGATCTATTGTGCTGTAGCCACTCCTGAATCCAGCTTGTTCTCTCGGTTGAGCCATGTCCAGTGTTACCTTCAAGCGGTGTGAAAGAACTTTAGTGAAGATTTTATAAACCACTGATAGGAGGCTGATAGGTCTGTAGTTCCTGAGATCCTCAATGTCACCTTTTTTATGTAGCAGGATCATTGTAGCATTGTTCCAATCCTCAGGAATCTTCCCTTCATTAAGGCATCGAGTGAAAATTTGGGCGAGTACTGTTTCAATTTCTCCACTTGCTTCTTGTATGATGTCTATAGTAATTCCATCTTCTCCTGGAGCTTTCCCCCGCTTCATGTTCTTGATTGCATGAGCAACTTCTGCTGGGAGGACTGGAAGAACTCTGGTACCTTTCATGATGTCTGGAGTACATGTATCATCCCTTTCATATAATTTGGAGTAGAAATCTTTCACTCTTGTCAAAATTTCGCCTCTATTTCTTGTTATAGAACCATCTTCTTTTCTCAGAGCCATAATCTGTTTTCTTCCCTTACTGAGATGTCCCTTTACTTTCGGTGTACTGGTGCAGAACTTTTGCCCACGACTGTAGTTTATAGAGTTCCATTTGTAGCAAAACAAGTTTCAACCTGCCACCCCTTAACCCTTCGATACACTAGTGTTAGAAAGTTAAGCTAATTTTTTTTTTTTTGATTGAAGGTTTAACGACTACCGTAAGCAACTCAGTAGACTATAAGCAGTCGCCCATCCCTAATTTAGGGCCACTGACTCCAGGGAAGGGAGAGAGCCAGTGCCGTAAGACATAACCATAATTATGCAATCCAACATTTGTCTACTGACGTCATCAAAGTACAGGTCGCGCCATCTTTTTTCTGGTTTCAACACCACCGAAGGAAAAGTTATTGATTTTTAATATAATTATGGTTATGTTTTAGAAAATATTAAGTATTCCAAGTTATAAAATGAAGCTATTTTAATTCGATGTTCAAATTTTCATCATTGGGAATGCATTAATTGTGAAAAAAATGTGTACAGAAGATTTTCCATTGGAAGTATAGGAAGCAAAATTACTTGACGTCCACCTTAAGTCAAAAAAAAAAAAAAGGGGGGGGGGATGAACATTCAACTAACTGCAAGACAATTTTCTACATGTGAAAGTATGCATTTTTTCATACTGAAAAATTATTGGCCGTGATGAATTTCCAACTTTAGCAGTAATATCATTCCAATTTCCAACCTTTTCGGCGCCCTCATAGACTGTCGCTCTGGGACAACTGCCCCTCTCTGCCCCCCCCCCCCCCCCATCCAAGGAACTGCGGCCAGCAACCAGTTGGTACAATGGAATCAACAGCAGAACTGATCTTTCGTAGATAAAACCGCAGTGGATGACGAATACGAAAGTTACTATACACGGTCGTATCAGAATAATGTGATCATCCCTGGAATCACCGCGTACCCGCCCAGGAGCGCCACAGGTTGCACGTGACAAGGTCGATCACACGGCGATGTAAGCGGCCGGACAGGACAGGTGAGCCATAGTATTGGGTTGTCGGAAAAGTCATGACGTATTTTGGCGCCCGATGGCGGTTAGGCGGTTTTGGAAGTACTAGAGGCATGCGTAGCTCTGTTATCGCTATGGCATTCGACAGGTGTCAGTTCCAGCTGCAGTATAAAAGGAATAGTGAGCGATTTGGTTGATTTGCGGAGATTTGACATCAAGTTGATGATGGAAGACCAAACTGTGCATTTTCACAATATTTTACTGTTTTACTTCCGTAAAGGGAAGAACGCGCATCAAGCTTGTGAAAAGTTGCGTAAAGTGTACGGTGATAATGCTCTACAAGAACGTCAGTGCCAGCGGTGGTTCGCAAAATTCCGTGCTGGTGATCTTGACCTCAACGATGCTCCTCGGTCCGGAAGGCCAACCGAGGATGATGACGGCCAAATCAAGGCATTGATAGAGTCAAACCCACGTTACACGACACGAGAGATTACAGACACATTGCACATCCATCATTCAAGCGTTCACGACCACCTGAAGAAGCTGGGATACGTAAGCAAGCTCGATGTGTGGGTTCATCATGAACTCAAAGAAGCTCAATTTACGACACGTATAAACATCAGCGATATGCTCATTAAACGTGAGGAAACCGATCCTTTTTGAAACGACTGAAACTGGTGACGAAAAGTGGATTGTGCACAACAATGTGCTGCGCAAACGGTCTTGGTTCCGACGTGCTGCTTCACCTCAAACGACATCCAAAGCAGACATTCATCAGCGGAAGGTTCTGGTCTCAGTGTGGTGGGATTTTAAAGGTGTCGTGTTTTTCGAGCTCCTACCACGGAACCAAACAATCAATTCGAATGTGTACTGTCGGCAATTGGACAGTTTGAACGAATCCATCATCCAGAAATGTTCAGAGCTCGTTCATCGTAAAGGTGTTGTGTTCCATCACGACAAAGCGAGACCACACACAAGTTTGATCACCCGCCGAAAATTATTGGAGCTTGGGTGGGATGTGTTACCAAACCCAGCATACTCGCCTGATCTTGCGCCGTCAGATTTCCTCTTGTTTTGCTCTCTTCAACAGTCCTTGCGTATTATAACGTTCAATTTAGATGAGGCTGTAAATCATCAACTTGCACAGTTTTTCGCCACGAAAGACAGGTCCTTCTACGAACGAAGCATTCTGCAGCTCACTGAAAGATGGCAAAAGGTTATCGAACAAAACGGGCATTATATCATTGATTGATCTTTGTTCTTTCTATTAATAAATGACCTTTGCAAAACATGGCTGAAATACGTCATGACTTTTCCGACAACCCAATACAATGGGCAGAGCCAGTGATTTGAAGTACGTTAAAAAAGGAGTGATCATCGGCTACCGCGCCAACGGTGGAAGCATATCAGAAACAGCATACTTTGTGGGCTGTTTGCGAGGTGCTGTAGTCAGGGTGTACCAAGAATGGATCGCTGGCACGCCGAGTGCCTCCTGACGTCATAACTGTGGATCCCAAAGGAGAACGTCGCCTCGTCGACTGGTAAATGGCAATCGACGCGCAACAGGGCGGCAACTGACCACGCAAATGAACGCTGTGGCACCCAGGTACATGTCCCCGATTACAGTAGACCGAACCCTATTACTCATGGGTCTCCGGAGTCGACGCTGCGTCAAGGCGCTTATGGTAACTCAAGTCCATCGGCAACGATGCATGCAGTTCTCATGGGACTACCGTCATTGGACAGTGGAAGAGTCAGAAAAGGTTGTCTTCTCCGATGAATCGAGGTTTCTACTCCACAGACGTGACGGGCGGTGGCGGATATGACGTCAGACACACAAGAACCAACACCCGGACACGCTTGTCGGTCAATTACAGGCCGGCGGTGGTAGTGTGCATGTCCGGGGGATGTTTTATTGGTATGACCTGGGACTACTGGTACCACTGGATGGGTCCCTGAACGCGAGTGGCTTCCTGTCAGTCTTCGCTGACCACATGTATCCCTTCATGTTGGACGTGTACCCTGGTGGTAATGGTGTCTACCAACAGGACAATGCGCTGTGCCAAGTCGCTTAGGTGGTACATGACTGGTTCACGACAGCGATGTCTCCGCTCTCCCTTGCCCGGTGAAATCGCCCTGCCTCAATCCCATAGAGCACTTGTGGGACTATTTAGATGGACAGGTTCGACGAGCCGACCGACAACCACGTCATCTTCGGGACCTCCATGCCCTGCTGCAGTCTGAATGGGCACGTGTGCCTTGCGCAACCTTTCAGGCCCTCATTGCGTCCATGCCACGCCGTCTCGCCGCTGTCATCCG
Source organism: Macrothele yani (assembly GCA_039090855.1). Taxonomy (NCBI): domain Eukaryota; kingdom Metazoa; phylum Arthropoda; class Arachnida; order Araneae; family Macrothelidae; genus Macrothele; species Macrothele yani. The sequence goes on from CM077007.1 coordinate 111,372,568, forward strand.
GGCCAAGGGTGGTTATTCCCATTATTAGGTAGGTGGTCATATAATTCTGATACGATTGTGTACGTAGTTATTAATTTATTTTTCCCAGATGAAAGCAGGTGATTCAAATTGTGAAAATTCCTCCAAAAGAAGTAAACCAAGTGAAAAAACAACAACTAAAAAAAACGACGATGTAGCAATCAAATATACGTACAATATGAGGAGACATGGTTTCGTTGAGCAGACAGCCCGGCGGAAATGGAGAGCTTGGGATATGTATAGGTATCTCAAAAGAAAGTTTTCTTTCCTCACGCGATTTCAAAGAGTTTGAGGAAAACGCTAAGGGGCATTAATATATTTTTTTTTTAAATTGCCGACTGGCTGCAAGTTGGATAAAATTAGCCCTCGCAGTGAACCCTGTTGCGTGAGGCAGGGGCAAAAGCTATTCGGGGTGTCCATCCCACATGTATTTCTAGGCAGCGGACTTGCCAGTTAGGCCTACCTACGTGCATGTTCCGTAATTGGCTTCGGCATTCTGCTCTTGGAATCCGCCACAGGTACCTGAAGTATTGGCACGCAGGTCAACGGAACACCTACACGCAGCCGCACTGCACTTGAATCCGGTCTCAGCGGAGACCCTCAGGTGGTTTAGGATTCCAACCCACAATCATGTTTTGCAGGAACCACCTCTCTTCCCCCACCTGCGACGCCAAACCTGCTCGCTCACGCGCCAGCTTCTCCTGACGCTTCACTGGGCGATCGGACCCAACGTCGTGGCCAACTCTCCGTTAAAGGGAACACGCCGACTGGAGCCGGTGAGTGAATGTGTATATGTGTGTTTGTGCGTGCCTATTACGTACTGCATTTTTGATCAAAAGTACTTTTTTTTTTGGGTAGTATTCCATCAACTTAATCAACCGCACAAGGTCTTAGATAATCAGATGGACGCAGATCTTCGTTGTAACCCTTGTATTCCAAAATATAAAGTCAGATTAGGTAGGAATTTTCTTGATTTCGAAACATTTTACGAGTTTAAACTATCATTCTTTCTCGGAGGTGGAAATTTTAAAATGTTGTTTTACTCTACTGTTTAGACATATTCAGCTATTTTTTTTTTTTTTTTTTTTTTTTTTTTTGACCACTGTGGCTTTTCAGACTAAGACGAACCACTTATCCCTAATTAAAGGTTATTCGGTCCAGTAAAGAGAGAAAAATGTATATATATAATTATTATGTTCAGAATATCTGTTTTGATAATGCAGAAATATGTGATCATATAATAAATAATAGAAAGCACAAGTGGTCGATCAGCTACCTTTCCTCACCATATTGGAGTTTCCGCTGAATAATGGGTAGCGCGTTTGCTCTATCTCTTTTCTAGGGTCAGGAACTTTAAAACAGAGAATCTGAGGTTTTCCATCACTAATGATTGATCTCAGATCAATGCATATGTGATCTTCAAACTTAAAGAAGTCTTTTTTTTTTTTTTTTTGGAGGTTTAACGACCTCCGTGAGCAACTCTATGGGCTATAAGCAGTCGCCCATCCCTAATTTAGGGTCACTGGTTCCAGGGAAGGAAGAGAGCCAGTGCCGTAAGACAAACACAACATCCATGCCTCATCGGGATTCGAACCCAGACTCCTTCCGGACGAACAATCAGAGGCCATCGCTTAGACCACTGCGCCACCGGGACGGCCTTAAAGAAGTCAGTAAATATGTAAATAAACATTTACGTAAAAGTCAAAGTAAGCAATTTGTCCACATAATTTAGCGTAACGTGATCATAGCCTTCGGCATGATGGTGCCTGGTGGCGCAGTGGTCTAAGCGATGGCTTCTGATCATTCGTCGGAGAGCGGTCAGGGTTCGAACCCCGATGAGGCATGGAAGTTGTGTTTGTCTTACGGTGCTGGCTCTCTCCCTTCACTAGAGCCAATGGCCCTAAATTAGGGACGGGCGACTGCTTATAGCTCACTGAGTTATTCACGGTGAGCATATTCAAACTTCACTCATTCTGGGGGGCGGGAGGGGTCAGCGACCACCGTGAACAACTCTAAGGGTTACAAGCAGCCGCTCTTCCCTGATTTGGGACAACTGGTTCCAGGAAAGGGAGACAGCCAGCACCATAAAATCACCTCACAGCCCATTCCTCATCCTGGGTCGAACCTGGGTCTCGCTCGGATAAGACAATATAAAAAAAAAATTATACGTACATACTTACAACCATAGCGCATTTAATAACTGAGTTATTACAAAACCACCGTCCATATTCAACAAGTTTTAAGCCAACTTGCCTCCCTAAGCGAAGAAGTCCCAATATTGAGATTAAGGGAAATGTGCTTTTCAAAGTATTGAACCATACTGAGGAGAGTTTTATAACCGAAGTTCACAGTTCCTAATGAGTGTAAGAAAGAATTTATTTTTTATTCTTAATGTTCTCGTTTTCTGAATCTCTCTCTCTCTCTCACTCTCTCTTTTTAATTTATTCTTGTGTCATTGTATTTTGCTGATATTTATTGAAAAGTTTGTGATCCAAGACATCGTGCCAAAATCATGGGTTAAACCATTAAATCTTTTTTTTATTTTTGGCATTCTTCTGACGTGATTTCTGAAAAATAAAAAAATGTACAATGCAATTTGAAATGTAAAATCAACACAAGTATTTACGTTTCGTAGAAAGACTAATATAGCAGCACAAATAAGCATTGACACCGCAATTCTCATCAAGGCGAGCGCAGTCCTGAATGTCTCTACCCCCCCCTCCGTGGCGCAGTGGCCTAAGCGCTTGCTTATAACCTTTCGTCCTAGAAGTGTCCCGGCTCGAATCTCGGTGAGGCATGATGGATGTTGTGTTTGTCTTACGGCAATTTTCTTCCTTCCCTGGAATCAGTGGCCCTGAATTAGGGACGGGCGACTTTATGAAGTTGCTCACAGTGGTCGTTAAACCTTCAGTCAAAAAAGAAAAAAAAAAGTCTTTAACTCTGGTAAAAATTTTAGTATCAGCAAAGTTTGGTTCCTCCAGTATAAAAAAAAAAGGAAAAAGAAAGAAATTGGCCTGCATCTGTGGAAGGCAAACTTGAAGAAAAGTTTGCCGTTTTTTTTTTAATCTCTTCGAGAACTTTGATTTCCTCAAGACAAACTATTTTTATGAGAATAAAACCTTGTGAATATTCTAAATCTGTCAAAAACACATGGCACCTCCCGACAACAACGATAATTCCCCGTGACACTAAATTTCGGAGGGAAACGCTTTCACTAATGTCGTTTTTTCAATGATTTGTGCAAAATTTGTTATTCATGAAGTGAACTGATTATTTCTGGTTTTTTGGAGGGGAAAAAAACTGGTCCGAAATCGGAAAAGCATTGAGATTTTTTTTTTTTTTTTTGAGGTTTAGCGACCACCGTGAGCAACTCAATGGGCTATAAGCAGTCGCCCGTCCCTAATTTAGGGCCACCGGTTCTAGGGAAGGGAGAGAGCCAGTGCCGTAAGGCAAACACAACATCCATGCCTGACCGGGATTCGAACCCAGACCCCTTACGGACGAATGATCAGAGGCTAGTGCCTTAGACCACTGCGCCACCGGGGGGCGGCTGAGATCTTGTGGTTCAATAAATTTAGACTAAGATCAGCCGGTTAAATGCAAAGCAGCTATGAAAACTGTTTTTCACCCGAAAGCTGCTAAAATTCTAATTAACACCTCCATTTAAAATGAAATTTCGGAGCCTTTTTTTAGGGAGGATGGGGAAGACCTTACGTATATATTGTAATGTCGTTATTTAATTATGCGTGAAGAACAGTTAAGTCTCATTAGAACACTACATTAGGTGAGTCAGAAAACTGCTTTGATTTAAAGGTTCCGTAGATTTTATGTGATGCCCGGGATAGCTGAACATCCCACACAAACATTTCTAACTACACAGTGATTGGCTTGAACGGCCAATAAATAACAAGTCTACTTACTGAAACTTTAACTTCTTTTTATTTCATCCAAAACTGGTCACTTTAACGATTAACACACTTCATCATATCACTGGTATCATGTAACATCCTTCAAGTATATAGCAATCTTGGTAACAGATTAATGCTGTAAGCTTGAAGCAATATGACAATTATTTGCTAACAAACTCGAACGTCAAAACATCTAACAAAATATATCCAAGAAACAGCACTTTGACGAAAATCAGATTGAAAGCATCTGACCAAAGCGAGCTAAAATACCACCACCCAGCCGGAAAACTAGACAGCATGCATTGTAACATCATTCTTATCTCTATTTTTCACATACGTCATTTTAGTTCTGACTTCAATTCAGGTTGCCACAAGACGTTCATTCGAGAGAGAAATACAGCTTTAAGTTTAGAAACCGTTTAAGGAGAACGAACCAAAATTTACATAGATGCAGGTCGCAGGAACTAAAAAAGAAAGTTATATTGGTGTATATACGTCTCATACTTACCCCACAAAAACTACCCACGTCAAGATTCCCACAAAAGCAACCCACGTTTACTGGGTCTTTGTAGAAACGAGAGAGGTTTATTATGCCGGTCCTTGAAAGAGTGAAAGAGCCATGGATAACGGTTATCAAATTTTTTGCAGTTCTTCCTATTCCTTCCAATCTAGCTGTACTGCACTTTTTTGTTTGTTTGTTGTTGGTGTTGCTGATTAGTCTTGTTTTTTAGCTTGGTTTTTTGTTTGCTTATATATCACCAACATCATCATCATCATCATCATCATCAATATCAACATCAACCATTATCAATCCACTGCTGGATGAAGGTCTCCCCAAATTTCTTCCACAATTGTCTGTCTTGGGCCTGTCTTGTCCGTGTCACTCCAGCATACTTTCGAATTTGACCCATCCATCTCCCATGGAGTCTTCTTTTGGGTCTTTTCCTGTCCCTCAGAATCCAGTCTAAAATTTCGGTTGTCCATCGGTGGTCCGTTCTTCTGGCAACATGTCCAGCCCATTGCCATTTCAGTGATTTCGCTCTGGTCATGATGTCCTCCTCTCCTGTCAGTTTCCTTACCACAAGTTCGTCTTCTTATCTTTCCTGGTTACACCAAGCATGCATCTCTCCATGCTACTTTGAGTTGTCTGCAGTCTTTGTATGTCTTTTTTAGTTAAGATCCATGTCTCTGCTCCATACGTAAGCACTGGCAGGATTATATATATATATATATATATATATATATATCATCATCATCATCATTGTCAACCATTATCAATCCACTGCTGGACGAAGGTCTCCCCAAGTTTCCTCCACAACGGTCTGTCTTGTGCCAGTCTCCTCCATGTCACTCCCGCATATTTACGAATTTCATCCACCTATCTCCCATGTGGTCTTTTTCTGGGTCTTTTCCTGTCCCTTGGAATCCAATCTAAAATTTCTGCTGTCCATCTATGGTCTGTCCTTCTGGCAGTATGTCCAGCCCATTGCCATTTCAGGGATTTAACCCTGATCATGATGTCTTCCACTCTCGTCATTTTTCGGATCCACGAGTTTCTCTTCTTATCTCTCCTGGTTATACCAAGCATGCACCTCTCCATGCATCTTTGAGTTGTCTGCAGCCTTTGTATGTCTCTTTTAGTTAAGGTCCACGTCTCTGCACCATACGTAAGCACTGGAAGGATGCATTGATCAAACACTTTTCTTTTAAGACATAATGGCATATTGCTCTTGAAAATTATGCTGTTTCTTCCAAAAGCTCTCCAGGCAAGTTTTGTACGCCGATTAATTTCTTCATCAATGTGACCCTCACTTGATATCTGCTGTCCAAGATAAACATACGTATCTGTTATCTCCAGTTTTTCTCCATCAATCGATAAATCTTCATTTCTTGTAAAAGCATTGAACATCACTTTTGTCTTCTGAAAGTTCATTTTTAATCCCACTTCTTTACTCTTGTCAGCAAGTTCCTGGATCATACTCTGCAGCTCTGATGGGGTAGTTGCAAAAATGACTACGTCATCAGCAAAACGAAGGTGGGTTAGATAATCTCCATCAATCTTTATCCCTTTGTTTTCCCAGTTCAGTGATTGAAAGACATTTTTCCAATGTGGCATTAAAGAGCTTCGGAGATATGGTGTCACCTTGTCTCACTCCCTTTCCAATTTTTATGTGTGTTGTATTTTCAAACAGCCGAATCTTTGCACTTGCATTTTCATAGATGTTATTAATAATATTAATGTATGCATCTTCAATACCGCAGGATTTCAGAGCCGTGGTAACTGCTGATGGTTTCACCGAATCAAAGGCTTTTTCATAATCGATAAAAGCCATGCACAATGGAAGTTCATATTCCCTCGCTCTTTCAATTAGTTCTCTCAGTACGTGGATATGATCTATTGTGCTGTAGCCACTCCTGAATCCAGCTTGTTCTCTCGGTTGAGCTGCATGTCCAGTGTTACCTTCAAGCGGTGTGAAAGAACTTTAGTGAAGATTTTATAAACCACTGATAGGAGGCTGATAGGTCTGTAGTTCCTGAGATCCTCAATGTCACCTTTTTTATGTAGCAGGATCATTGTAGCATTGTTCCAATCCTCAGGAATCTTCCCTTCATTAAGGCATCAGTGAAAATTTGGGCGAGTACTGTTTCAATTTCTCCACTTGCTTCTTGTATGATGTCTATAGTAATTCCATCTTCTCCTGGAGCTTTCCCCCGCTTCATGTTCTTGATTGCATGAGCAACTTCTGCTGGGAGGACTGGAAGAACTCTGGTACCTTTCATGATGTCTGAGTACATGTATCATCCCTTTCATATAATTTGGAGTAGAAATCTTTCACTCTTGTCAAAATTTCGCCTCTATTTCTTGTTATAGAACCATCTTCTTTTCTCAGAGCCATAATCTGTTTTCTTCCCTTACTGAGATGTCCCTTTGCTATCTTAAGGCTTTGGTTGTTTTCAATTGCTTTCCTCACTAGCTCACAGTTGAATTTCCTTACGTCTTCAGTGATACTTTTTTCGTGTTGTCTTGCATAGCTCTATATATTCCACTTTGGAAGTCACATCTTCTTTAGTTGTCCTCATCTCTCTTCTTTTTTGCATCAACATTTTGGTTTTTCCTGATAATTTGTTCACATGCAACTTGTTCTTAGACCCAGCTAATTTTGTTGCTGTTTCCATTAGAGCTTTGGTTACTTTTCTGTTAACTTCCGAAATATCCACTTCTTCCGATGTTAGGCCTTCTAAAGCAGAGAATCTGTTCTTCAGTTCTAACTTGAAGGTATTATGGTGTTTTTTAAGGTTGGTTATGTCAATACATTTTGTTTGTCTTATGAGCTTGCCACGTTCCAGTTTAGTGTTGAGGTGCATCTTACATCTCACCAATCTATGGTCACTACCTGTGTTGAACTTGTTTAGCACACTGCAGTCTTCGATGACGAATTTTTGTTACACATAATAAAATCAATTTCACTTGTCGTTCCAATTGGATGTCTCCATGTCCATTTCCTGTGTGGCTTTTTCTTGAAAAAGCCATATATATATATATATATATATATATATATTATAAAATACGGTGTATAAAACTTGGTTGTACAGCTTTTGGAAGAAACAGTACAATTTTCAAGAGCAATACACCATTATGTCTTAAAAGAAAAGTGTTTGATCAATGCATCCTTCCGGTTCTTAAGTATGGAGCAGAGACTTGGACCTTCACTAAAAAAGACATTCAAAGGCTACAGACAGTTGAGAGAAGCATGGAGAGGAACTCGTGCATCAGAAAAATGGCAAGAGTTGAAGACATCGTGATCAGAGTAAAATCCCTGAAGTGGCAATGAGCTGGACATATTGCCAGAAGAACGGACCACCAATGGACAATCAAAATTTTAGACTGGATACCAAGGGACAGGAAACGACCCAAAAGAAGACCACGTGGGAAATGGGTGGATGAAATTCGAAAGCCTGACGGAGTGACGTGCAGGAGGCTGGTTGAATACAGACCGTTATGGAAGAAACGTGGGGAGACCTTCATCCAGCAGCGGATTGATTATGGTTGGCAATGATGATGTCATATTTATATTGCTCATTACGTTTTTGCTGTTTTGATGAGTAAGGCTGATTTTGATGCTGGTAAAACTGAATGCCGTGAAATCATCACTATACTAACCTGAACTCCGTTTTGATTTCTATGAAAAATGGGTAAAATTATGCCTATACAGGAATAGAATTGAAGAAATTTTAGAAGTTACAATATTCAATTGAAGAAATCAACAGAATCATTGCTACCTTTAACCAAAAGAACTCTTCGCAGTTTTGGTAATTCAGCATGAATGACGTTTAGACGATGCGAATGAATATGCAATTTACAAGGGAAAAATTTGTATTATCTCTCTTATTGTGTTGATTCCTCCAGAAAACGGATAAAATGTTTGAGGTTCGAAGCAGATATGGATGGGAGAAGGGGGTTGGGGGTTATTGAAAGAGATAAAAATTCAGCTATGCGGCAAGCAAGCACATAAAATGGCAAAATATTTAGTTTTCGGAAATAATATTTAACAAATGGTAAAAAAATTATGCTGTAGGATATGTGAAAACCGCATTCATTATCGATTGCTGTTTACAGAAGAAATAAAGCAATTCCAATATGAAAAATGTTCATTATGGTCATGAATTTCGTATTTTTTTTTCTGCTCCTATGAGAATTAATTGTGATATATACGAAAAAAAAAAAGAATAAGGTAAGAAGAACAAAAATAAATTCAAAGGAATAAAAAAAATTCCAGGAAGGAAATTTCTATTTTTAATAATTAATTTGATGATTATAAATGAATGCTACTCGCACTTATGGAAACAAATTCATCAATTACTCAATAAAAATTTTGTACAGTTCCATTTCCTACAGGAAATACTGATATAGTTGAAATTCGTTTATTTCTATGAATGGCTTCAATTTTTTTCTTTTTAATATTAGATTTGTTTTACTAGAAGCGATTTTCGATAGCAGATTTAAGCTACTTCTAAATTTGGATTTCAAGGCAGCAATATGGAAGAGTTATAGGCGATCCGAGGAATCATTCTATGTTTGAAACTTTGAGTACAAAAACATGTCTCAGAATTATTTAAATCGTTTCAGCGTTTCTCAAACTGTAATTTAAGCCATCTTAGCATATATTCAGTACTGTTTTAATCATCAGATGCAGCTTTATGAAAATCATATAATCCATATTTAAAGGTGATGTGCTTGATACAGAAGCTACAGAATAAGAGCCTGGAGCATCATACTCTCAATAAAAGCTTTGAAAGCATTGCCACTTCAATATTTTAAAGACGAAAATGATCGGTAATCAAAAAGTGAAAGTAAAGGTGTTGAGTGCTGGCTGAGCTGTGAGCTGTTCCGTGGTCGTCGCCGAATCAAAGCTGGTTCAATCCATGCTTTAACACGATGCAAGAAAGTTAGTGAGAGAGCACTTCTGTGAAAAAGTGAAAGACATATTATATAGCATGATTACGAAACAGAAGGGGAGGAAGATACGGAGGAGGAGGAGGAGAGAGAGAGAGAGAGTTAGAGCGATAGTTCTATTATCCGTGCACTTTGAACCGTTATCCCAGGTAGAAATCACACGAGAAGTTGTCACGTTCAGCTGAATGGTGACTAGGGTAGCGGTGAGGTAAATTTCTCAATTTCTTTGAAAATTGGCGAGGTGAATCATACAACTTCAACAAATCGCACAATTTGTGCTCCCAGTAATTTCATGCTCCCCTGCCTCTGAACCAGCCAAATATGCGAAGAAAATCTAGACTGGACTTAAGATTAAATTATTATATTGGCTTCTGACTTCAGAGCAGTGGACCCGTCAGTGGATTAGCTGAAAAGATTCAAAGCAAGAAACCAAATATTGACTGGACGCGTACCATACTGCAGAAAAGACACCTGACAAAATACTATTCAAAAATTAAATGTAAAATTCAACGTCATAACGATTTCAAGTGGATACTCTGTACACTTCCTTTCTGCAGCACGGTCCGTCGTTTGAATGTGTATCACTAATATGGCTCAGGTATCACAAGGTATGTTTGCCAAACATGTCGAACCAACAGCATCTTTTGATCCAATTGCTACCCGACTTTAACGGTTATAGCCTTTAATCTCCTTTTTGCTTTGTTTGTTTTCATGTTCTGAAAGAGTTCCTAACTACTCAACATTAGTACTTGAGTATGATCAACATAAAAATAATGAAACCTAATGGCACAAAGAAACATGATACTAAGAAACAATGCTATGCTTACGAGAAATCTAAGGCTTCTTTATTTGAAGCCGATAACTATGCAAATTTCACTCGAAGAATCACTATTTCATACAACTTCACAATTCTTCGTAGCTGATAAAAACAGATCAATAGTAACAGGAAGCTTATCGCAAATTCACTGAGTCTTAGTTAACATTTTTTTGTTACTTATCTCTATCTCTTTATCGAGTCTATCATTTTATTTACCTTCTGACTAGTTGCCAGCCGTTATTAAACCGTTCGAGAAACTTGGAGATTTTACACGCGAGATGTACGTCACATGACATTTTATTTTTTAAATGACTTAATTCCCTATAGTGAAAATTGATAAATCTGTACATTATCTCTTGAATGATACAGTTCCACGTCCGAGTATCCTTCCTGGTATGCGAACAATCAAAACTTCCTCATGTATTTAACGACTGGTAGCGTCGTACCATCGTGATTACATTGGCATATAAAAAATCATGACAGCACATTTTGATGTTCAACATATGATTTACGTAAGTTATGAACTTGAGGTATGTTATGATTTATTTGTGTACGTGAATGAGTAGCCATTTTATTTACTTGATTGGGTATTATTTTAGCAACAAGGAAGAAACTGGCCTCTATACGTATTTGGTGATCATTACATATATACATATTTATTAGATAGGTTCTTTAAATTACGTACATCTATGGAAAGGAACAGCCCATAGTCAGTACAACATTTTAAATTACAAGTTTTTCAGGAAAGAATGCAATGAAATCTAACTGACCCTGAAATAGCTTAGCACTGAAACATGGCATCAGTCACTCAGATTTTAAGAATATGGGATATAAACTTCTTGTACTCAATTTCTTCGCACACACACAGAAGAGGAATTCTCCTGATTTTGACCAAAACTTTAAAAACTGTTGTAGACATAAACGTTTTGCGTATTTAATCGAAAATAGGAGCACAATATATTAGGCAGAGAACTAACTTTAGTTTCCAATTTCTTGCAATGGGTCAAAAGAGCAATGATTTAGTTTCCATTTTCTCGTAATGCGTTAAATGAGCGATCATTTAGTATCCATTTCCCTGGAATGCGCTAAACGGGTGATAATTTAGCTTCCATTTTCTTTGAATGAGTTAAATGAGTGATAATTCAGTTTCCATTTTTTTTTTTTTTTTTTGGAATTCGTTAAATGACTGATGATTTAGTTTCGATTTTCTTGGAATGGGTTTAATGAGCGATAGTTTTGTTTCTATTTTCTTGGAATGCGTTAAATGACTGATGATTTAGTTTCCATTTTCTTGGAATGGGTTTAATGAGTGATAATTTTGTTTCCATTTTCTTGGAATGCGTTAAATGATTGATGATTTAGTTTCCGTTTTCTTGGAATGCGTTAAATGAGTGATAATTTAGTTTCCATTTTCTTTGAATGCGTTAAACGTGTGATAATAAATCGAAACGCTTTGCTCAGATTTTGCCCCAGCATTCGACGTCCCTACGTCCCCTCACCACCGTTCTTGCGTGCATCTCAGGGGCGCCAACTTCAACAAAATTATGGGAGGGGGGGGGGGGGGCAGGCGTGAAGAAATCAGATGTGGGAGGAGGCACGTTTCTTCCATGGTGAGGAGGAAAAATAAGAAAAGGGAAAAAAGGTAAACTATCAAATTCGACGTATGTTTTAAAATACCATTGTAATTGCTCATCAGCAAATGAAGAAATATTCCTTTGCTGAATATTAATATTTAAAAAAATATAATTCAGCTTGTGATTTTATACAAATATCCAGAAAGATTTTATTTCCAAACATTTATAAAAAATATGAGAAATCAGCGCAATTATTCAAACAAAGAACAAGAAGCGCAAAAATAGATAAAGGCGCTAAAAATTAAACGTTTCTAAATTTTTATTTATTAATTTTATTTTTTGCAATTGTCTTAAACATTTACCACATATCACGGAAACATGTCAAACATAATACGGGGCTGGCAATCGTGTTTCTTATCAAATCAGCAACGCTAAATATGAGGGAAAAAAAGAGTTTTTACTTGTTTTGTTATTATTTTTCTGCAAATAATCTCATAAGTTGGAGCTTGGTCCATCTTATAAAGAATAATACATTTCTGTAAAGGAAAGAAATGCATTTTTTGCAATTAGCGCAGCATACAATAATATCAATAGCATGGGAAAGCATTTTTTTCTCTGTAAAAATGTCTCAACTAACGCTTTTCGAAAGTGACATACGCACAAAAAAAAAAAAAAAAAAAAAAAAAAAACTTACCTAGTTAAACGCGGCAAAAAATATTGGGTGAGAAGTGCCCCCCTAGTAAAATAATTGGATGGGCAAGATTGACCTTGCCCCCTATAGTCGGCGCCTATGGTGCACCTGTTATTTCGATAATTACCCTATCTGTTAGTGTCAACATGAGGATGCATCTAATTATGTGGCAACTTTGTGTGTATGTGATCCGCATTAAACGTTATATTTTATACAACAGAAGCTTTTGGAATTGAAACTTTAAGAGCTGAGGTGCAGGTTAATAGAATTGGTATGCCGTGGGAATACACAAAATTCCATCTGCATACTATAAGTTACGTACAGTAAAACGTTTGGATAGCGGCCACCCTCGGACTTCAACATTTGTCCGCTATAGGGAGGTGCCGGCTATTTAGGAAACTGGCTCCTGAGCTCAACTAGGCTCACGATGCAAAAACCTTTATATTAAATACGTACATTCAATATATAATTAAAATGATTTTTTTTAAATTAAATATTTTATTTTTTTGCTAATGTTTCACAGTGAGAAGCAATACAATACGCTTGGATACATACGTTAGGGAGTGCGAGTGCGGGCAAGAGGCCACCCTAAAATTTTTCTTGTACACCCTGCCGCCTATCCTGTTTAAGATGTGCCGGTTTTCAATTTTTTTACTTTAAAATCTGGACTTTGCCAAGTAATAATAAACCTCGTGTTTTTCCCTACTCATTTTCCCCTGGGAAGACGTTGTTCCCTTCTTCGCAGAAAGGCTATCAAATTAGCATCCTCAGGACCACGAAAAAGTTCAGTTGTCCTCCACTCAGTTTTCAGGTCATAGCCAGGGGTGAATGAGGAGGGTGGATAAAAATTCATCGAGGAGATCATTATTAATTGCTCTGCTGTTTGTTTTGACTACGAAATAGGGAATTCCAACTCAGAAAGTGGAGTCTAACGTTACACCGGCGCTCTTAAGACCTTCCCGGGACAGCGAGGGAGCAAGATGTGGCTGACGACTGCTTTGGAGGAGAGGAGTGCACGGCAATGTAGCTGGCTTGAAAGAAGGAAGTTAATTAGGAGGGGAGATATTGTGTCTGCGTCTTACGACGTAACAATTTGATTTAGATAACCCAAAACAACTTTCTTCTTTAAAGGAATTGTCAAAGGGCCTTTTTCCTAAGAAAAAATGTTCCCAAGAAAAAAATGCAAAATTTTGAAAAGCAATTAAGAAAATGCATTCACAGCAAGAAAAGAATTGAAGGACACGTTTTGCCACCACTCGTATCTTACACAACTAACTCACTAGTCGCGACTGGTTTACCAGTCGCATAACTAGTAAGATCCAGGTGTTTGTGTGTGTGTGTGTGTGTGTGTGTGTGTGTGTGTTGAAGGAGGGATTTCACGGATTTCTTTGTAAAGTGACATACTAATTATCAATGATCAATGAAAAAAAAAAGATATTTGAAAAAACTACTTAAATGTAATGTACACTGAGGTTTTAACAAATAAAAATATATGTACAGAGACTTGTTTCAAGATGAATCTGAACTTTCAGATAATGATTCTAACTTTCAGATAATGATATAGTAAAGAAGCATCGAAAATTCTTTGTTTCAGTGTTTAGCTAATAAAGTTACTATTAAACGTGCTCTCGTAAAAGTAATATTCGTCCACCCGTCGGCTACCCTGATTTTGAAGTCCACGGACGTTCTTGTAAACAGTACATGTACAGTACTACGTACAATGTAGGTATTCTGATGCATGCTGAAACGAAGGACGCCACTAGACCTCGAAATCAGGATGGGCGAGCATTATTTTTGGTAGGGTTTGAGAGCAATTTTTTTTTTCACGAAGCACTGAAAGAACAAATTTTTAATGCTTTTCACTACCAGCTACAAAGGAATTCGTACAATCCAGACCCCCTCCACTTGGGCACACATACACACACGGATCTTACTAGTTACGCCACTGGTGTAAGATAGAAGTGTTGGTAGAATATCGCCTTCAACTTTTTGCTTGCCCTGAATGCGTTGTCTTGAATTCCTTTTCAAAATTTTGCGTTTTTGCTTACGAAAATAGTACAGTACTTAAGCAATTTATTTAAAAGAAAATGGCATTTTTGTTTATCTAAAACAAATTTTAGCGTCGTGCTACGCCGACACAATACCCTTCTCCTTAACTTCCTTCCTTCCAGCCAGCGACTTTGCCCTGCACTCCTCTCCTGTAAAGCAGTCGTCAACCACTTTCGACACTTTCACTGTCCCGGGGAAGTCTGAAGAGCGTTAGTGTAGCTTTAGACTCCACTTATCGTGTTTAATCCCCTATTTTGTAAAGAAAACAAACAGAGCAATCAGTAGTGACTATATACCCCAGGGAATTCCTCTTCACCCTCCTCATTGGCCCCCTGGCCAGGCAAACACGAAAAAGTGGCTGAAACCAAGGAACTGGAAGAGTGGAGAACAATTGAATTTTCATGGCCCTGCGGTGCTATTTTAATAACTTTTTTTTTTTTTTTTAAAGACGCAAACAACGCATTTCCTACGGGAAACACGTAGGGCTACATGAAATAAAACACAAGACTTATTAAACAGAAGTCATCGCTCTTTCCACGTTTATAAGGGAGTCACGGAAAAATTCTCATTGGCCCCCACCGGGAATCGAACCCAGGGTCTTCCAGTTACGCGACGGACACGCTTCCGCTGCGGCCTCGAATTCCTCCAGACTCACATACACTAACTGCCAAGCCACTTGGCAGGTTGCTTCTTGGAGCCCCGCACAGTGCTGGGGATTCACCAAAGATGGTGAGCAGCAACTGAATAAATAATTAGAAGGCGAATGAATAATTAATATAGACATTTGACGTGAACTAGGAACATTGAACAGAAGTCATCGCTCTTTCCACGTTTATAAGTGAGTCACGGATTATTTAGTTATTTGTTCAGTTACTGCTTATCATCTTTGGTGAACCCCCAGCATTGTGCGGGGCTCCAAGAAGCAACCTGCCAAGTGGTTTGGCAGTTACTGCATGTGAGTCTGAGGGAATTCGAGGCCGTTGTGGTGCAGTGGTAGCATGTTCGGCGCATAACTGTAAGACCCTGAGTTCGATTCCCGGTGGCGGCCAATGAGTATTTTTCCGTGACACACTTATAAACGTGGAAAGAGCAATGACTTCTTTTTGATGTTCCTAGTCCACGTCAAATGTCTGCATTAACAAGACTTATTACTCAGCACACTGCAGATTATATTTTAAAGTTAAATATAAAACAAAATGGAATATTCTGAACTGGGTCGGCAAGGCAAAATTTAGGGTGGGCTCAAACCCACCCCCGCATCCCTTTGGCGACACCCATGACTGAAAGATACACTATCTACCAACAAGTAATTGGACACCTGTGATAGCAAAGGAAAACGAAGTTCATTCACCTTCAATAGTTGGTGGAGCCTCCACGAGCGGCGATTACAGCTGCGACCCTCCGGGGCATACTCTCAACCAGGCGTTGTACTACGGCTAGCGGTATTTTCTTCCACTCGGCTTGGAGAAGACAGGTCAGTTCCTTCACCGATTTCGGACGGTGGGGGCACCCCTTAAGTCGACGCTCCAACTCGTCCCAGAGGTGCTCGATAGGGTTAAGGTCCGGGCTCTGCGCAGGCCAGTCCATTCGATTAACCCCATTGTCACCATACCAAGCCATGGTGGATCTCGCAACATGACAGGTGGCATTGTCATTATGAAAGTAACATGGGCCCACCCCGTAAAACTGCCACAACGTAGGAAGCGCATGGTCTTCCAAAATGGTGCAGTAGGTCTCGGCTTTTAGTATACCAGGAATTGCGACCAAGGGTCCCGTGCCATACCAGGAGAAACACCCTCATAGCATAATTCCAACCCCGCCGAACTTCACAGTTGGCAAAATACATTCCGGCAGGAGGCGTTCTCCATGCAGACTCCAAACCCAGACCCTGCCATCCGAGCGGTAGAGGGTGAACCTTGATTCGTTGCTCCAGAGAACCTGTTTCCCTTGTTCAACAGTCCACTGTCGACGTTCTTTACACCACGTTAGCGGAGCAGCTATATTGGACTTGGTGATCAAAGGCTTGTGGGCGGCAGCACGTCCATGATAACCGAGCAGATGGGCTTCTTTACGGATGGTATTCATCGAAAGAACACTCCCGGATGCCTATTGAAACTCCTCGCGGATGTGGCCCATCGATTTGGTGCGGTTCTTAGGAATTTCTTTGGCCAGCACCCGTCGGTCTCTAACTCCTAGTTTTGCCGGGTCGGGGCACATTCCGACAGTCACCTCTCATCTTCCACTTGCCACTCACGTAGGCCACTGTCGATTTTGGGTACTTCAACTCACTGGATATGTCACTTATGGATCGGCCATTTCTGTGATACCCGACGATTACACCTTTCTCTAAATAAGAGAGCTCCGAACTGCGTGGCATCTTGCATGCGACTGGCTTCGTTGTTGTTTCCCACACGATATTTAACGGGGGCGGCCGTGACGTGTATCAGGACCGCAGATATCGTCGATTGCAGGGGTGTGAAATTACTTGTTAGTATATAGTGTATGTCGTAACAATAAAGTATGATACATCATAACGTAATTATAAATACACCACACTGTAAACACGCAAGAGACGCATATAGCATATTAAATCAGCTTATTTTTGTGGCGTATTGATAGCAATGAAGTCCCCGACCCCGTTATCACATATAATATGAAGTTCCAAGGAGAGACAGTGTGAGAAAGAAAAGGAAGGTGTGTACGCAATACAGTTGGTATATCCTGACAACACGAAAAAGATATATATCCGAATGACAAAGCAATCCTTGGACACGGGTCGCGGGTGCCCTAGTGGTCAACGTTCGTGACAGCTACGGAGAAGATCTCGGATTCTATCCCAGCAGGTACGAACGCTCAAACCACTAAATATCCGCCGTGCGTCGGATGGGCACGTTAAGCCTTCGGGCCTCGGATACTGCCCCCCCCCGGTAATAAATAAGGGCGTCTTCCTCCCCCTTTCTACCTCGCTTCCGTGTCACTTTCCTATCGGGCACTAGCCCAAATCTCCTAGCTTCCTATTTCTAAGGGTTGTTTAAGACCTGGGGTTAGACACTCCCTTCCTAAAATCCTCTGTATATGATCTGATGACCTGATCCTTGGACACTAGATGTAAAGAGCACGTGTGAAGTGTCAATCAGGACATGCAGAATACAGCCCTTACCAGAGAAGTCATGCATTCATCGGCCGCTCCTCTATGGAATAGTATTAGAAGAATTGCCCCCATATACACGAACTTTAAAGAGACTGCCTTCAGGGAAACAGTCGAAATCCTATCCAGTAAATTAGCGTGCAATGATATAGTTTTTACAGAGCTACCAAGAGCTTGGCATGCGTTATTAAAAGATGGAAACACATCGCGACACACCATGTAATTGCTTGGTAAAAATTCGTGTAATTTGCTCGTGATGTCACCCACGTTATTTTAAAAAACCATCTTTGTTCCTTACGTGTTCCAATTCTCTGCATTTTTATGTCTACCATTGCCTTGAAAAAGCCTCCCAGTGGAGTGCGAAAGCTTGGTGAATCTTTGTACTTACTACGCCACAAAAGTAAGCGGATTTAATACGCTGTATGCGTCTCTTGAGTGTATGTTACATCATGATTTTTTTAAAACGCACATACTTACCGCTCATTATTTAATTAAAT
This sequence comes from Macrothele yani, assembly GCA_039090855.1. Lineage (NCBI taxonomy): Eukaryota > Metazoa > Arthropoda > Arachnida > Araneae > Macrothelidae > Macrothele > Macrothele yani. Next base: position 111,390,725 of record CM077007.1, read on the forward strand.
GAATCAGCAAATTTTGTCTGCAAAAAATCTCATAAAAGCGTTTGCATTTTTTTATTGGCAATTCATAACATGTTTTTTAAAATGTATTTTAAATTTTTTCAATAGTGTGCTAATCCCTCCATATCCCCTTTGTTTACAAAACAGTTTTGTAATACTTCACTGCATGTTTAAAAAATCAGCCACCTCTCATACAACTGCATGAGATGCTTCCCCAAATCAAATCATTTTATTCGATGGTTTTAAAGCAACGAAATCGCGCACGTTGCTTGTTGCGTCTTCGATGTACAGATTTTCATCGACCGCATCTTTTGCATTTCCTTCACTGCTTAGACGCGTAATTAGTTCAAAAATGGCATTCTAAATACTCCTCGTCTGAATTGACAACGAATACTCCTGTTTGTTTGAAAGAAGCTGCTTCTTTAGCTGCACTTCTACGAAAAATCAGCCATATTGAAACCAGTAGTTTTTGTAATTGGGATCTGGAGGACAAAAAGCTTTTACACACATGAGAACTTTTATAGGATCCCCTTGTCATTTTCTGTAAGTAAGATAACATACTTTACATTTTTCAGAAGTTTTCGGCCGGCCTTATTTTAAAGCTTATTGCCATGTTTGTGAAACAAATAACTAAACTTGAGTAAGTTTAGGTTAAAAAAGAAAATAACGGGTTTTATTCCACAGTTTCTAATATATTATTCGTTTCCCAAGTAAAATAACATACGTATATATATTTTACCAACTAAATGCATTTTTTTAGATTAAGTTTGCTATCATTAACGGTTTGAGGAAGGTATAGGTAACAACGTACGTATATATATTTACAAACTATGTGGATTTTTCTTGATTAAATCTGCTATTGCTAACGTTTTGGGGAAGGAAATAGGTAGAAAAAGCTCTAAAGCGTCATCACCTCCATCAGAGACTGATCGTAAAAGCAACTGGTTCTCTAAACAGCAGCTATAAGTAAATAGCGCTGCAATTTCCTGTTTATGTTTCAACATTAAGTGCCTGCATTTTATTACATACTCGTTTTGCGTTTGACACTGAAATCATGACATGTTCGTTATGTACAGCGCGATTAACAAAGATTAGCTCTTCAGGTTTTCTTTACAGATTGTTGTTTCTGTTCTCTGGTAAGACGCGAGCGTCTGTAGGATTTTAGGCATATTTACGTCAATTAGGCATTAGCATCGATTATGTAGATACAGTTGTAAACTGCAATTCTAAGAACAATGTCAACGTCTATGATTCCCTAGAAGCCGTCTCTTCCGGGAACGGCTTCGTAAATCTATCTCATGTAGGTTGTATCAACCTCATTACAAGGGTGCACAAACTTTTTCTACGGTAATTTCTATTCCTCCAGTACTGTCAGGAAGTGATGTCCGGACCTAAGGATAAAAGGGGTTTAGAACCCCTCCCCTCCGAAAAGGACTTGGACTTGGACTCAAATCAACAGTAAGACGGAAGTCTCCGCTGAAGACACATCGTACCTAGTCAAACGAATATTTCGCCTGCGATTATTTCTCGAACTCTGCTGAATTCAAAACAAAAAAAAAAAAAAAACTGCTCATAAACTCTTTGAAGTGGAAAATCAACAAAGGCTTTGACCTATGTATGATCAGAGATGGAAGTGGGTAAACATTTTGTCCACGGCTTACAGAGGCCGATTGGTTCACCAGGACACCGTGTCCCACTTTCTCGTGTTCTTTTGTCTAACTTTTTTGGAACGAACAACAATTATTTTGGTACTGAGGCATAATAATCGTTAATTTCATTTGAACTTTATATACACCGATGAGCCTTTACATTATGACCACCCCCAGCCTACAGAAATGAGAGCGCCTAGAGACCGAACGGTGGCGCATATAAAGTTCACAGAGCAGTATATATACAACCCAAAAACCAGCTTTCGATTAGGAGAGTGTTCGGAGTCAGAATGGGAAAAGCTGCCGATTTATTGGAGTTTGATAAAAGGACAAATTATGATGGCACGAGGCCTCGGAACTACGATCTCGGAAACGGCGCGGCTTGTGAGTTGTTCACGTGCCGCGCCGTTTCCGAGATCGTAGTCCCGAGGCCCCGTGACATCACAATACGTTTCAAAAGTAGTGCACATGGCTAAACGACGAACCGTTGTCCAGCCATGTGTCGTCCGCAGCTCATTAATGCCAGAGGGAAGCGGAGACAGTCGCACATTATTATTCACAGTGACCGCAGGGCCATAGTTTGACAAATCACCTGCAGCTACAACAGTAGTGATCAGGGCAAGGTGTCACAGCACACAGTTCATCGCAGCCTTCTGCGCATCGGCTTGCGTAGCCGAAACCCAGCCGGATCCCTGTGCTCACTGCACGTCATCGCCAAAAACGCATGAAATGGGCCCAAGATCATCGAGATTGGACTGTGGATGATTGAAAGAAAGTGGCCTGGTCTGACGAATCAAGATTCCTGGTGCATCACGTAGACCGCCGAGCAGGTATACGCCGATTACAGACGAAAGCTATGGCTCCTGGATGCACTGTTGGGCGGAAACAGGCCGGCGGTGGCGGTGTTATGCTGTGGGCGATGTATTCTTGGGACACTTTAGGCCCCATTATCGTAATGGCCCAATCCTGGCCAGCTGTCTGTCATCGCTGCTCATCAAGTTCACCCATTTATGGCAACTGCGCTTCCTGCTGGTGATGGCCATTACCAACAGGGGTAATGCGCCATGCCACACTGCCAGAATCGTCCAAGAGTGGTTCGAAGAACATGCTGGTGACTTTCTGTTAATGTCCTAGCCTCCAAATTCACCAAACATGCACCCAATCGAACATTTGTGGTTCGACTTGGAAAAGTGGGTTCGTGCTAAATCACCACCACGGCAAAATATACGGGAGTTGGAGGACCTGCTGTTGACATTGTGGTACCAGATGCCCCAGGATACCTATCGACACCTCATGGAATCGATGCCTCGCCGACTGACAGCTGCTTTGCGGGATAAAGTGGATCCTACAGCTTGTTAGGTAGGTGGCCATAATGTTATAGCTTATCGGTGTATATGTTGGGCGCTTGCTGTGAAATGACAGAGAAATTCTCTCCACTTACATGAGAAAAATACCGATGGATTAAGCATGCTCTTATTAATTCATTAAGCTACAGGTAACTACAGTTAGGCGTAGGTCATTGAACTTGGAACCCAGGGTCATTAGTATACCCTACCTTCCTTTTGTAATCTTGAAGGAATCTTGCGATAGCCCATCATCCTGACACCGTTATCCCCAGACTGACACAGAACACAAAGTTATTCTCTGACACAGATATTCCGAAATACTTATCTTAAAGGAAACAGGTTAGTAAAATCATGCATTGCATTGATTGTGATAAGTTTTCCAACATACCAGAAATCATTACTCAAGTTATTACTCAAGTTATGAGGATAATGGCTGTAGAATAAATCTCGCTCCTATGACCCGACCTTTGACCCCACTTCGATGATATTCAACAGAACCGGTAAAGTATACTTCCGGAACAACATGAAAAGTTTGTCTCAATCGAAACATTTTTACGTAAGTTATAACGCATAAGGGCAATGGAATGGATCCCTATCCTATGTCCTGACCTTTGATCCCACTTCACCCATTTTCAATAGAGTTAGTCCCCAAGTGGTCCTCTACGACATACTAAAATTTCATTGAAATCGAACCATATTTACGCAAATTATGACGCATAAGGGCAATGAAATGGATCCCGCTCCTATGTCGTGACCTTTGACCCCATTTGTTCCGTTTTCAATAGGGTTCGTCCCCAGATCGCCCCCTACCACATACTAAAATTTCATTGAAATCGAACTATTTTTACGCGAGTTATCGTGCGGACAGACGGACAGACGAACAAAGCTGGAGCATATACGCTTCTTCAACCTAGGGTTGGAAAGCGTAAACAACGATTTACCTGCGCAGTCAAAATAGGAGTTCATGGGTCAACATAATGGATAGACTTAACAAGTTTGTAAAATCATGCAATGCATTGAGTATGATACGCTTTCCAACATACCAGAAATCATTACTCAAGATATGAGGATAATGGCTGTGGAATACATCTCGCTCCTGTGCCCTGACCTTTGACCTCATTTCTATGATATTCAACAGAACCGGTTCAGTATACCTCCGAAACAACATACTAAAGTTTTGTCGCAATCGAAGCATTTTTACGTAAGTTATGACGGATAAGGGCGATGGAATGGATCCCGCTCTTATGTCGTGATCTTTGACCCCATTTCGTCCATTTTCAATAGGGTTCGTTCCCAGTTGTCCCCTACCGCATACTAAAATTCTATCGAAATCGAACCGTTTTTACGCGAGTTATCGTGCAGACGGGTGGACAGACAGACAGACAGAGAAACCTGGAGCATATACGCTTCTTCAACCTACGGTTGGAAAGCGTAAAAAAGGAGTCTACTCAAGGAAGAACGTAAGCAGTAAATGGTTAGATACCAAATAAATGTAAAGACTAATTACTCAAAAAAATTGTAATGTGACATATGCACATACTAAATCTCAGAATTAACTTCATGGTGATTTAATTGAAAACGGACTCTCCAAGACACTCGTGACTTTGGTTTTCAAAAGAAAATAATTACCCTGCACAACACTCAGCTTTGAGCCTTGTTTGATGCTACATTCAATGACGATCAGATTTTTAAATTTCCATCACTTTTAAATTGTACCTAAAATCTGTTCACAAGTGAATTCGTTTTACATATAAGCCATTATAACCATACTACTGATCTGAAATTATTTGCATAGATAAAAATCGAAGTTTCCAAACTTTCGCACATCGATCAGATGGCAGATGGCTTTTTCAAGAAAGGTAGACAGCTAACTGCAAACTGGATTATACAGTAGAACGCTTCAGCATTTGAACGCGGTAATTTTGTAGAGGTATGGCCATACCTCTACAATATCCGGACGGCTCCAAGAGATACAACATTGGAATGACCAAACGTTCATTTAGAATTAGGGTCAACGAGTATAAGAGGGACATAAAGAACGGCACATTAACCAGGGCCCTATACAGAGAAGTCCAGTTCATGTCCGCTGATTCTTTATGGGATGACATAAAGAAATTAGCTTCCTACTCTACTCCTTAATCCAGGGGTGGCGGAAAGTGGAGTTCATTGACCGGGCCCGAAATTTTGAATAGGGGTGCACCCGCTCCCTTCCCGCTTCCCGGAACAAACAGAAGAAAAACAATGCCTGAAGAGCTTTGTTGGGGATTAGGACCACCAGACCACTTACCTATAGGAACTTTCTATAGAACATCACAAAAATCGCACATATGCCAAAAAAAAAAAAAAAAATCTTGGCGGAAATTATTGACCGGGCCCGGGCAATGGCAGTGCCTCAATCCACTGCCATTCGGCAAACTTTGATGATCATTACCAACAATGAGGCCTGCAATGACAGCGTCTCGCTAGAGTTACCACGAATTTGGAACCAATTCTTCAAATAGGGAATGCCTCTTTGTTTTCCCCCAATTATTCCGGGTGCAAAACGAACATGATACCTCGTGTCTTTAATTGAATACTTACATTTGCATCTCTTCGTTTATTGTCAAGTCAAGTGACTGCCCTCAAATTGTTGAAGCGTTCTATGATCCAGTTTTCTGTCTACCTCCCTTGAAAAAGCCATCTGGTTGATGTGCGAAAGCTGGGAAACTTCGATTTTTATCTACGCCAATAAACTCAGATCAGTAGTATTGTTATACTATCTCATATATAGTTGGTGCAAAGTTCCTTTCGTAAATATTTGAATTCGTTTTACAATGCATGTTTCAACAGTTCTCCTTAATCCAGGATCTAACAGATTTTTTTTCATACGAAAATTTATAAGGTGTTTCCCTGTGTATTTTTGTAGTATAGTAAACTTCAAGGCTAAAATTCCCGGCCTAGTTTGGTCGTCACAGTCCGCCCCTGCCGGCTTGCATGTAGTTTTATCACAAACTAAACTCTTTTGGAAATATTTCAGTACCTCCTCAAATATTAATTGCAAGACTTCCTGGCTCTTGATTTGGAAACAATGGTTCCAGGGAAGGGAGAGCGCAACCCGGTGCCGCAGTGGTCTAAAACGCTGGCTTTTGACCATTCGTCCGAAATGAGTGCGGATTCGAATCCCCGTGAGGTATGGTTGTTGTGTTCGTCTTACGCTCTTTCCCTGGAACTAGTGGCCCTTTAGATCAGATCAGATCAGATCAGTTCACATGTAGAGGAGTTTAGGGAAGGAGTGTCTGATCCCAGGTCCTAAACGACCCTTAGAAATAGGAAGCTAGGAGATTTGGGCTAGAGTGCCCGATAGAAAAGTGACGCGGAAGCGAGGTAGAAAGGGGGAGGAGGACGCCTGTATTTATAACCGGGGGCCAGTACCCGGGGCCCGACAGCTTAACGTGCCCATCCGACGCACGGCCGATATTTAGTGGTTCGAGCGTTCGTACCTGCATGGGATCGAACATGGGTCCTCTCCGGAGCAATCACGAATGCTGACCACTAGGTCATCCGTGGTCCCAGTGGCCCTTTAGGGCCGAGCGACTGCTTATATCTCATCGAGTTGCTCACGGTGGTAGTTAAACCCCCAAACAAAAAACAAACAAAACCAGTGAAAGGAAACAACTACACTGTAGAGATTAAGTGGTGTGAATTCATGGAAAATTCCTGAAAATAACGTGCAGCAAAGTTGTTGTTAAGCGTCAGTCTTTTAACAAAATTTCCGTTTTTAAAAGTTCCTTTTTCTTCTAACTTCAGTATTTTGATAGAATTTCCGGTCAGCAATTCCGAAAAGTCCGTTTCGGGTTTTTTCGTATTTACTCAGAAATTTTGCAAAAGCTTCGATTTTGACTTTTTTAGCGCTTACACGAATCCGCTCCCTACTGGGGGGATTTCGAAACGCACATGCTACCATTGAGCCAGAAAGACGCGTAACGTACAGTCACGTATAAAGTAGAACTCTAATCGTGCAATGATGAATTTTTTTATTATTAAGGTGGACGTCAAGTAATTTTGCTTCCTATACTTCCAATGGAAAAACTTCTGTACACATTTTCTTCGCAACTAATGCGTTCCCAAGGATGAAAATTTGAACATCGATTAAAATAGCTTCATATTATAACTTGGAATACTTAATATTTTCTAAAACATAACATTAAATATATTAAAAATTAATAACTTTTCCTTTGGTGGTGTTGAAACCAGAAAAAAGATGGCGTGACCTGTACTTTGATGACGTCAGTAGACAAACAAATGTTGGATTGCATAATTATGGTTATGTTTTAGAAAATACTAATTATTCCGAGTTATAAAATGAAGCTATTTTAATCGATGTTTAAATTTTCATCCTTGGGAACGCATTAATTATGAAGAAAATGTGTACAGAAGTTTTTCCGTTGGAAGTATAGGAAGCAAAATTACTTGACGTCCACCTTAATGCAGAAGAATCAGTCATTTTATTTTCTATTGGGGCTTATTTTTCTGAATAAGTTTGTAATAACTCTATTTCTTTTCTATATGGGGACGTATTACAAATCACGTGTTTTTTTTATCGTGATTTTTTGAAGCAACAGAATGCTTTGGAACTTGAGATTTTATTAAACTGGCAATAACTTTCAATTATCTTTACGAAAAGGTGCAATGTACTACTTTATAGCATTATTTCACAAAATTCCTAAATACAAAACTTACTCTTGATAACTATAATAGCTTTTATCTTTAGTGGCCCACGAATTGATACAGGCATCATACAGTACATAATTGAAGTGCAAGGTTTATTACGGTAAACCAATATACATTAGCTGGTGCAGAAAATGAGAGAGAAAGAACAAAAAAAAAAAAAAAAAAAAAAAAAAGAAATATCCTGTGCCACAATAACCAAATTTGCATCCGATGTGCTATCGAAATTATCCGACCTCGCTACAGGACCTCAAAATCAGGTCGTCCGACAGAAGATTGAAATTTAGTAGTAATCAAACCTCAAGTATACATTCCCGCAAATCGCTCTTATTACCGGAAATTTTCCGTGATATGGATACGGAAGAAGTGAGAAGATATTTTTTCCATTAATTTTTCGTCATGTGGATACCGAAGAAGTTCGAAGAAATTTTTTCCATTAATTTTCCGTCATGTGGATACGGAAGAAGTGTGAAGACATTTTTTCCATTAATTTTCCGTCATATGGATACGAAAGAAGTGAGAAGAAATTTTTCCCATTAATTTTCGGTCATATGGATACGGAAGAAGTGAGGAGAAAAAATTTCCATTAATTTTCCGTCATATGGATACGGAAGAAAAGAGAAGAATTTTTTTCATTATTTTTCCGTCATATGGATACGGAAGAAGTGAGAAGAAATTTTTTCCATTAATTTTCCGTCATATGAATACGGAAGAAGTGAGAAGAAATTTTTCCATTAATATGCGAAAGGAATTACGCAATGGTTTCTGAAAATTCAGAATTTTCCTTTGATACCTCTTAAAAACGGCAACTTACCGACCGTCAATATAAGAAAGGAATTACAGAAGGGTTTCTGAACAATCTTTCCTGGCGTACGAAAAAATCCATGAAATTCAGGTAGTTTTTTCCGCCTAATTAAATAACAAAGAATTGTACACCAACTGTACTTAAATAGTATAACTATACTAATTATCCGAAATTTCTTGGTGTAGAAAAGAAATCAAAGTTTCCAAGCTTTCGCACATCAACCAGATGGCTTTTTCAAGGAAGGTAGACAGCAAACCGCACCTTCCTTGAAAAAGCCATCTGGTTGATGTGCGAAAGTGTAGAAACTTTGATTTCTTTTCTACACCAAGAAATTTCGGGTCACTAGTATAATTACACTATTTAAGTTTTTTCCGTCATTTCACGGAAAAGTTTGCTCCAGGAATACGCTTCATTGATTTACGAAAGGAATAACTTAAAATGGCTCGTGAATTCCGGAACATTTTTTATAGTGTAGATTTCGGAAAAAAAAATTATAGTGTAGATTTCGGGAAAAAAATTTTACAGAGTAGATTTCGTAAAGACTTTTATAGCGTAGATTTCGGGAAAAAATTTATAGTGTAGATTTCGGAAAAAAAATTATAGTGTAGATTTCGGAAATTTTTTTATAGTGTAGATTTCGTAAAAAAATTATAGCGTATATTTCGGAAACATTTTTATAGTGCAAGGATAAACAACAAAAATGCGTACGTGAAGCCAAAAGCCAGCTCCTTAGACCACTTGGCCGTTTTAAATTGAGAATATACAATTATAAGTAACTTACCACATGCAGATTTAACGCTTGTGGTTCAATCATTCAACTCTAAGAATGTAATTTTACTTCCGTTCTATAAAACGCAGTGTTTATAATAATTTCTATTTATACGTTAGGTCATTCATGTTTTGGATAAGAGAGAATACTGAAGTTAAATAAAATCACTAAATTAGCTCATTATACTTGCTCATAAATAAATTATGGAATACCCTCAGGATCCAAACTGAAGAGACGCATTTTAATTAGCCTTTACATAAATCATGTATTAGATATCTTATTTATGCAAATGCCAGTATGGAGTACTGTTGCCTTGATGCTGTCAGCCTTTAAAGATATAGAGTTGCGTGTGTTCGTATACCCCAAGGGAAGTGCCGGAAGACAGCTTCTGGAATAACACCGTGAAGAAAGTTATCCAGAAGTTGATATTCTTTTTATTTGGGACTAAAATTATTTGACTTCTGAAACGTCATTAAAAACGGTTCAAAAAATTCTTTATCTGTTGACCCGTTACCACTATCGATCATCGTTTGTAACAACGAATTCACTCCGTGAATGCCCACATGTAAGCACATTTTGCCTGTTTTGATTGCTTGTCATTGTCAGTTCAGTTCCGGTAAAAATTTGCACAAGAAAGAATGCGCTATACATTAACAAAATCCTATGTATAAACAGTCAGTACGAGTTGTTGTCCAGAATATATTTAGCTTGAAAGATGCGTGATTACCGGATGACTTATCAGTTGCCTCCCGTTTCTCCAAAGTCAAGTTTTCAAGTTTTCTCCAAATTCTCCAAAGTCAAGCCACAGGTCATCGGTCATTGAGGAGGGGTTACGCAGCCAGTAGACGTGTCCAAAAATGTAATCGCATGCCCCTTCACTATTCATCTGAAAACTGCACGGGGTTGGTTGTAATATTCTAGCTGTGCAGACAATCCGCACATCATGACATTGAACAGCAGTCTGTTTTCTTTTCTTTTGCATTAACAGAAAACACGACCTTGCAATCCGGAAAATTACCAGTTAGTGTTCCAATTCACGAATGGTATTATTCGCTGACTGGAATGGTAGAATATCGCCTACTATATCCATAAATAAAAAGCTAGGTTCGTTCATTCGTCTGTTCGTGAGTAATTAAGTTGAATGACCGGGATTAGTCATGTGGCGCCATCTATTATCAAAATTACTGCTAAACATTAAAATTCTTGTAAGTAAACAAATAAGAAATGCTGTTTTGAGTTAATGTAATTAACACAAAACAGCATTTTATATTTAATTAAATGCTGTTTTAAGTTAATGTTATTATCAGAAAAAATTTCGGTTCTATTTCGGTTCAAGAATTTTATATTTAATTAAATGCTGTTTTAAGTTAATGTTATTATCAGAAAAAAATTTCCGATTTTTAGCCACTCTTCTAATGTTTCTTAAGTGGAAAATAATTTACGAAAATGGCAATTCAGCCTGAAAAAACTCCAAATTCTTCAAAACACAAGGTGATTTTTCGTTCGCTTTGTTCTTGAGGAGAAAATTTCCACAAGCTCGAATTTTTATTTTCAGATTTCTATTATTATCATCCGGTCTCTAGTTTCCCTATGTTTAAACAAGGGAAGGGGGCAGTGCAATTGTGTGAAGTACGTTTGGTTATTGGAACTCGGCCTATCGTTTGGGATCACATTGCGCATGCCTGTGTAGGCATTCTGAAAAAATGCACTTTGCCTGTTCTATGATAACATCACCGGAAATATTTTTTCTTGTAGTTTCAGCTGAAAACAAAATCTCGGACATAGGCTATCCAACGAAAAGTTGCAGTCTTCACCCGAACTTTTCTGTTGAAATCTTTGAATCTACGAGCTGCTCACCTGATTGCAGCACGCATTTGATGAAACTGTGCTTTGTAGATTTGAAAACCATGCTTTATAAGGGGAATGACAAAATATGTCTGCAACAAAAACCTTTGGGAAAATCTGTAGGAGAAGATCAAACTAGGCTTCACTCGCAAACATGTGCTTTTACATTGCTCAGCGAAAACCATTTTCTAAAAACTGAAAGGCGTCCATTAACTTTTTGTGACAGAATTTACATTCATCATGATATGAGGGTAAATCGAAGAAAGAAAGCTTTTGTGAAACACTCTTTTTATTTGAACTTTAGGAACTTTACACGACATGAAAATCGAGACTGAGCCTTTAACCAACTTACACTCTTTATAACGAAGTAAATTTCTCCGTCATTTCTGGTATACGCCGGGATTCGAACCCGGATCGCCTCATTCCGGAATAAGTCACTCTACCAATTGAGCTACGCGGACCTTTGTTCTAACTACTATCTGCCTTTATGTCGTGTGCGTCCTGCTGGCAGGTACGTCACATCTTTTTATTTTAATGTTACGAACCTTTCACGACATGAAAATCAAGACTGAGCCTTTAACCAACTTACACTCTTTTTATTTGAACGTTACGAACCTTTCAGGACATGAAAATCGAGACTGAGCCTTTAACAAACTTAGTATTTTCACCGAAGATGGAAAAGAATGTCACGTCTCTCCTGTATGTGTCCACGCGCGCGCGCGCGTGTGTGTGTGTGTGTGTGTGTGGGGGGGGGTGCAAGGAAGTTGTGTGCGAATAACAGTCTGGAACCATAAATATCACACGACATTCTGTTGCTTCTCTGTGTGGACGCAGGTAGATGAGACACCATGCTTAGGATGCCATATACTTAAATAGATAGAGTAATTCTCAAACTCGAACTTTTATACTGCTGTGAAACATGGACAATGATCCAGAGAGATCAAAACATATTATTAATACAAATATGGGAACGGAAGGTTTAAGAAAGATCTTTGGACCAATTAATGAGAATGGACTTTGGAGACTGAGGAACGACAAAGAAATAGGGGAGGAAATTCAATGAAACGGATATTATCACTGGAAATAAAGATGAGAAGACTAGAATGACTGGGGCATCTCCAGCGAATGAAAGATGACAAAGCAGCAAAAATGGTCTTTCATCCATGAACCCGGCGGATCTAGGCCCGGAGGACGATCAAGAAGAAGATGGTTTGATGATGCGGAGGATGATTTAAATAAAGTGAGTATAAATAACTGGAGGAGCAAGGCACAGAATCGTGAAGAATGCTGGAGGGCTATCCTGAGGCAGGCTCAGGTCCTAAATGGAATTTAATGCCAAGGAGTTGTAGTAGTAGTAATATACATAAATAGGGCAATGGTATTACTTACCGGAAAAAATATGAATACGGTGAAAATAATTCTTTGATTTGCATATTGTAAATTGCATAAAAATGAGATATAGAAAATTAGAAAAAAGATGCTGTCACTGGCCTTTTCATTTACCTTAGTAGATAGCAGAAAGAAACTGAAATCTTGGCCTTTGAAATGTAATTTACAGTATGTCAATATGGTTAAAAAGAAAACGAAACTGCAATTGCTGTCTTTGCATTTAAAGAACAGTTTGTTTTTGCAATAGGCAGCTGCCCAGAAAGGTTCTGTCTCGACTAACAAGCCACATTGGAGATGAGTAATCACTAGATATCTCGTACTACAACAATGGCATGGTTTGTCTTCAGCAAGGATTTACAACCTCTATCTGGCCTTCCAAGAGGCATTTTATTCTGTCATCGAAATTAAAGTCTTTTCCTTCCGAATAATACTATAAAAAATAAGTTATGCGTTTTCTTTGTCATTAAGTTTTGATGAAACGATTTCATAAATACATTCGTCGTAGAAACCAACAGGCAATTACATATTACTTTTATAGGAACCTGCGTAGTCCTACTACCATTTAAAAAACGAAATCTATTTCGGTTCAAGAATTTCCAAAATAGTAAAATTTAATAATTCAAAATGATTCAGAGGCTGTGGGCAACTCAAAGAAACATGGAGATATGCATGTTTGCGATAAGGAGAGATAAGAAGAGGGACTCATGGATCAGGAAAATGACAAGAGTGGAGGGTATGTTAATCAAAGTAAAGGTCTTCAAGTGACAATGGGCTGGACATATTGCTAGAACTGACCACCTGTGGACAATTGAAATATTAGAGTGGATACCAAGAAACAGGAAAAGATCCAGATGAAGAGCATTTGGGATATGGGGGATGCAATTCGAAAGCATGTCGAAGTGACATGGAGGAGACTAGCTCAAGGCAGTGAGTTGTGGAAGAAATTTGGGGAGACCTACATCCAGCAGTGGATTGATAGATTGATAATGGTTGATGACGATGGCACTGTATTTGCAGGCTTCGTTCACTTCAAATAATAATATTATCTTGAGTTTCATTCTTGGTTGTTCCAAAGGAATGAGCTTTGTCATATTCACAAGAAACGCCTTTCATGGTGAATGAAATAAAAGACACTGTTTAAATTACAAGACGCGTTTTTCAGTCCAACAATTTCAGGTGGTATTCATTTTACGCTAAAGAACGACAGGGAATACTTCGATACGATTTCCTCCAGGAATGTAAACGTCAAGCGAGCTGTCTTGAGCTTCCGGTGCTGCACAAGCAACTCCAGCAGCGTCTGCTGAAATTATCTTAGAAGTTTTTGTCACTTCTATATTTCCTAGTTCCGGTTACTTAAGCAAAAAAAAAAGAAAAATCTTCCTTTGCGGTATGGCTGGCATTTTTAGGCTTTATAAACACACCTTCACCTGTTACGGCGATGCTCGCAGGTGGGGAGAGGCCTGCTTAGGGGTATGGGGAAAAGAGGGGGTGTATATGCTCGTAAAGCTAGCTGCGTATGGTAGGGATGGGACCCAAATTGGAGGGTGAATCCAAGATCTCTGCAGGTATCACCAAAAGGTTGGTAAACATGGCGCGTACAAAAAGACTCCCCTCCCTGTAAAACCGATGGTCTCCATTGCGTGAAGACTAGAGAAGACGGAGAGGGAGCCTGGGGGTCGGGGTTGGCGCCATGTACTGGGAGGTCACCTGACTTCGGGGTAAATTCCTTTTCTTCGATTCTGAGGATAAAGGAATGTTCCCACTTTAGACTGCAGGTTATCTACCTTGACGATTAGTAATCAGAATCATCGTAGTCCCCATGAATCTTCTCCATGTTCTCTTGGGGCGACAGAGCAGGAGAATCTGTTTGGCAGAAATGCAGCGGTTCACACCCGTTTGTTGTCTGCGCCAAATGCGCGGATCATTATGAGACTGCCATTATGACGACGTCTTTCTTTGCGCTTATTACCTACCAGAAAAAACTTTTAAGAGAGAAAAGAAAAACAACACAATAAAAATTAAAAAGGTGTAAATGACCCTCAGGAATGACTAAATTCCACAAGCAAAAATATTAATAAATGAATTCGTAATAATATTTTGCAAAGTAATTTCATTTTCTTTCACTAAGAAAGCTGCATGGGTGTTTCACCCTTTAATTAGCAAATCTTGGAATTCCCGTGAAAAGCCAGAGTCCAACTGTCAGTGGTGCAACTTCAAATTTTCTTTTTTGATTTAAGGTTTAACGACCGCCGTGAGTAACTCGATGGGGTACAAGCAGTCACCCGACCCTAATTTAGGGCCACTGGTTCCAGGGAGGGGAGAGAGCCAGTGCGATAAGGCAAACACAACATACATGCAACACCGAGACTCGAACCCGGACCCTTTCTCGGGATATTTGTTTCCAGCAATTTGGTCACCGCGCCACCGGGGCGGTCTTCAAATTTTGGACCCGGGGGAAGGCGCTTGAATAGCGGTCCCTAACTGTAAAAAGATGAGAAGGTAAAAACATGTAGACTTAGTAGAAAAGTATTTTAGAATAGCATCAAACAGAAGTCATCGCTCTTTCCACGTTTATAAGTGAGTCACGGAAAAATTCTGATCGGCCACAACCGGGAAAAAAATCGTATGTGAGTCTGGAGGATTCGAGGCCGCTGTGGTGCAGTGGTAGCATGTCCGGCGCGTAACTGGAAGACTGTGGGTTCGTTTCCCGGTGGCGGCCGATGAGAATTTTTCCGTTACTCACTTATAAACGTGGAAAGAGCGATGCCTTCTGTTTGATGTTACTAATCCACGTCAATAGTGTGTAATAATCTTGTGGAATAGTTTGCATTAGGGTGCATAAAAACTATTCTAAGATATTTATTAGGGTGCCGAAAAAAAAAAAAAAAAAAGCTATGGACGAAAGGGATTGTGAAAACTCCAAAGCGTAGTTCTCCATCAAATACGTAGAACTGCTAAAGATGAAACGCAAATAAAACAGCTAACCGATTGCTGCAGATATTGTATATGCAACGGCCGTTCCATAAAAACTGACAGTAAAATCACATAAAATGAAGAAATATAGCTGCAGCAAAATATGATATTCTTTCTCAAAGTATCTTCCCTCGGATGATATGCAACGGTCCCATCGTTCTGTCCACTTTTCAGCTTGTGGAGGAACGGCACGCTGGTAGACTACACCTTTACGATGAAAGAAAATTATCATCATCACCTTCCCAGCTGACTTGGTTTGGCGGACTTTTTTCGGAGGAGGCGAGCCTGTGTGTTTCCAGACACATGTTACGCGCTTCGTGAGGAGGTCGAAATAGTGGGCCCATGTTTCATCGGCTGTTATTACTGTATTTAGAAAGTTTGGATATTTTGCAATCATTTGTTTCCACTCATGACATACCTGTAGTACTCTGGCTAACAATTGTTCTCTCGTCAGGTGATGAGGAACCCATCTGGAACACACACGATGCAGCAGTAATTTGTCGCGTAGAATGCGGAATGCCGACGTTTTTGAAATATTAGTTGACGCCGCTATGTCTTCATACGTCATTCGTCTATTTTCTTGCAGGATTGCCCAGACAATGTTAACAATACGCTCCGTAACAACACTTTCAGGTCGACCAGGCTTAGGAGCGAGTTCTGCCTACAAACGCCTTTTTTTGAAATCATGGTGCCATCTAAAAATCGTTGACTCACCCAAGCATTTATCTTTGTAAGCTTTTTTACAGTAAATCAACTGTTTTTGGAGCCGTTTTAGCCAAACGACCGCAAAATTTTATCGCAGAACGCATTTCACTTCTTAATTCTGAATCACTCACCTCCATATCTTTATGGCGAAATTCAGGCGTCCCTTAAACAACTGCGCAATAACAAAACCAGAATCGTCTGCCACGGCTAATAACTGTTGCCATAGATACTTTCTTAATTCAGTAAATCGTCTGCTTGGTTATTTTCTCCATTTGCACTGTTGCCAACTCAATAGAAATTACTCTTAGTTTTTATGGAACGGCCTTCGCACATGTAAATAAACATCAAAAGTATACTTGTATGATACATCATAATATCATCAATCATTCTTAACCTACTTGCTGGATGAAGGTCTCCCCAAATCTCTTCCGAAACTCTGTCTTAAGCCACTCTCTCCGATATCACTCCCTGCACGCTGTCGAATTTTTAATCACCCCATATCACTCACGTGGTCTTCTTCTCGGTCTTTTCTTGTTCCTTTGTATCCGGTCTAGTATTTCCAACAGCGGTCAGTTCTTCTAACAATATGTCCAGCCCATTGCGACTTAAGTGTCTTTACTTTGATCGTGATGTTGTCAACTCTCGTCATTCTCCTGATCCACGAATTCCTTTCCCTATCTTGCTAAAGAAATCTAACATTCATGATAACAATAGAAAGGACTTTAGACTATTAAATTTTTTCCACAAAGTGGAAAATTTTGTAGCCTTTGAGATCGTCTGTGGCCCGTGCATGATAGTCAAAATATTTTATACAGCTGTTCCACTAGGTATTCCTCCCCCTACTCCCAAAGAGTCAGCCATATTTTGCAACACACTCAGCTTGGCATGTCGCTCCATCCGTGTGGCATGTCGCTCCATCCTGTTGAAAAAAACATGACATGTGGTTTACAACGTACCTTAATTCATGGGAATGTAGCACCATTCACAACAAATGCTGAAAATGCCCTCCACCGACATCCAAACACACTCGAACGCCAAGCTACATATTATCGAAGGTCTTCTGCAGCATATGCTCATCGATAGTCCGGATTGCTGCATTGATGCTGCTTTCTAAGTCTTCTAACGTGCGGGCTTACTGCTGTAAACACAACACTTCAAATATCCCCATAAGAAAAAATCGGGAGGAGTCAAATCGGGTGAACGAGGTGGCCACAGTCCTTTGGAGATCACTCGGTCACCGAAGAAAGTGAAAATTTCACTCATGCTCACACGTGACGTATGGCATGTCGCTCCATCCTGTTGAAAATACCCCTCTGTCAAATCGATGTCGGTTAATTGGTCCACAAATTGTCTGAAAATGTTCACATATGACGCCGTGTTTACTACGCTCCTGAAGAAAATGGGTGAAATTATTCTGGTTCGGTACACATCACATGAGACTTCGACTTTTGCACGGGATTCGTGTAATTCACGTGGATTAACTGTAGCCCAGATGCGGAAGTTTTGGGAATTGACATACCCGTCCAAATGAAACCATGCTTCGCCAGTGAACCATGTTCGGAATTACGAGTAAAAATGTTAGGAACCAGGAACAATAAGACACACGCTTTTCAAGATCCGATTCTTGCAACTCTTGCACAGCTGTCACATGGTACGGATGAAGCAACGCTTTCTTCGCGGCTCTTCGGAAGGTGGAAACAGAATAAACACGCATGTTAGAAACACGCATGTTAGAAACAGAAAACACGCATGTTAATATTTCGAGCCGCCCCGGTGGCGCAGTGGTCTAAGCGATGGCCTCTAATCATTCGTCCGAAAGGGATCCGGGTTCGAATCCCGGTGAGGCACGGGTGTTGTGTTTGTCTTTTGGCACTGGCTATCTGCCTTCCCTGGAACCAGTGACCCTAAATTAGTGACGGGCAACTGCTTATAGCCCATTGAGTTGCTCACGGTGGTCTTTAAACCTCCTATCAAAAAACAAAACAAAAACAATCTTACGGTGACGTCATCGAAACAATCTCATGATAATATCTCTGCCTCGATGACGTCATAGCCGACGGTTAGGTATAAAGTTTTTAATCATCTAGTGACAAATCAAATTACTTTAGATTAGACTGAAAGTGTTCATCTCTTCTCCTGACAAGAAAAATTAAAGAAATGTATTTGCAAATTTTACGTGTGTATTCATGGCTTGGAAACATTGATCCACTAACCACGTAGCACTCAGGAATTGTTTAAAGCAACAGTAAATTAAAAGGAAAAATTACCTTTTTGTATTCTTGTTATATGCTACCGTGTTGACATTTGCGACAGAACGTGTGCATGCAGGATAACAAACAATATGAAACGTGACACTTTTAAAAAAATTACCTCTTTGAAAATCAGTATGCAGTCGTACAGAATAACTAGGAATGCAAAAAGGAAACAGATTTAAGAAAATGATTGCGTCATGTCAAGGTCGGACTCTCAGCAACGCGGTGATGTCAGAACGACGCGCTATCATTTGCTGTGTAGACGTGGTAGGGTTTGGAAATGGAAGCGTGCAGCTCCTCAGGTCTAGTCACAGCGTTAGACCAGCGCTCGTACCTGAAAATAGAAAGTCTGCGGAGAAAAACTGCAACACCGAACCACACTGCCTTGCAAGAAGTTTGTGGGGAAGGAACTCTTGATCGAAGCACAATTTCCCGCTGGGCATCGCGCTTTCGGGAGGGCTGAAGCAGCATCGAAGATGATCACCGCTCAGGCCGACCTCAAATGGCGACAGACAAAAAATCTCTCACCACTGTTGCAACACTTCTCGAAGAGAATCGCCGTTTGACAGTCGAAGAGATTGCTCATCAGGCAAATTTGTCCACCATGTCTGTTCACCACATTTGGACCGACTCACTAGGAAAAAGAAAAATCGCCATGCGCTGGGTGCTCCATCAACTCACCTCCGAACAGAAGGCAGCCAGAGTGAGCATCGCACAGGATCACCTCCACAGGTTCGAAAGGGAGGGCGACACATTTCTGAACAGAATTGTTGCAACGGATGAAACTTGGACCCGTGATTTTGAGCCGCTACTGAAATCACAATCAGCGGAATGGAAGCATCCAAGTTTCCCACGCCTCTCAAAGTGTCGTTGGCAACAATCCAAAGTGAAGCAAATGATAATTTTTGTGTATGATGCTTAGGGTGTTGTGGTCTCTGATCGAGTGCTGGTAGGGCAAAATGTCAACGTACAATATTATCGTGACTGTCTAGGATAAAGTTGAGATCAAAAATTCATCAAAATCGCCCGAACTTGTTGGAAACGGGAGCGATCTTGCTGCATGACAACGCATCGTTTCATGATGCAGCGTCGGTACGGAAACTTTTGGCGAAATATGGCTGGGAAACTTTATCCAACCCACCATACATCCCTGATCTCAGTCCACCCGACTTTGTTCTTTTTCCAAAGTTAAAAAATCTGCTCCGTGGTATCAGCTACGAATCGCTGGACGAACTGTAATTGGACGTGACGCGAGTAATACGACAGCTGAACAAAGATGGCGTACTACGGGGCATCCAGGACCTACCTCACCGCTGGTAAGCTGTCATTAGCAGCGGAGGGGAGTACATTGAACGGCAATAAGGTAAGTTTTCTCCGTTACTTCACACTTTTCTCAAAAATGGATAGTGTGCAGAACTTATGTTAGGACCCCCTTATAATAACAAGGATTTAATAAGTAATTTCTTAAATTTCCCTTTATATGCCCATGAGCAATATCGAGTTAACATTGCCAAGATAATTTTTCCGCCCCAATACTTCCATATGTTGTTTTCTGTGGAAATTTTCTAGGTATTCCAGTAGAAATGTCATTGAGTTTTCTTTCAGTTTTCGTAAAGTTATCGTGCACTTTTACGAGCATATTTCTTTTATACAACTCAATGTTAGCTTTAATATAATTAATGTAAATACGCATGTTAATATTTCGAGCCGCCCCGGTGGCGCAGTGGTCTAAGCGATGGCCTCTAATCATTCGTCCAAAAGGGATCCGGGTTCGAATCCCGGTGAGGCATGGATGTTGTGTTTGTCTTACGGCACTGGCTCTCTCCCTTCCCTGGAGCCAGTGACCCTAAATTAGGGACGGGCGACTGCTTATAGCCCATTGAGTTGCTCACGGTGGTCGTTAAACCTCCAATCAAAAAAAAAAAAATAATAATAATATTTCGACAGCATTTTAAAAGAATACAAAGATGTCGTCATCGACGCCCCGGTGGCGCAGTGGTCTAAGCGATGGCCTCTGATCATTCGTCCAAAAGGGGTCCGGGTTCGAATCCCGATGAGGCATGGATGTTGTGTTTGTCTTACGGCACTGGCTCTCTCCCTTCCCTGGAACCAGTGACCCTAAATTAGGGACGGGCGACTGCTTATAGCCCATTGAGTTGCTCACGGTGGTCGTTAAACCTCCAATCAAAAAAAAAAAAATAATAATAATATTTCGACAGCATTTTAAAAGAATACAAAGATGTCGTCATCGACGCCCCGGTGGCGCAGTGGTCTAAGCGATGGCCTCTGATCATTCGTCCAAAAGGGGTCCGGGTTCGAATCCCGATGAGGCATGGATGTTGTGTTTGTCTTACGGCACTGACTCTCTCCCTTCCCTAGAACCAGTGACCCTAAATTAGGGGACGGGCGACTGCTTATAGCCCATTGAGTTGCTCACGGTGGTCGTTAAACCTCCAATAAAAAAAAAAAAAGATGTCATCATCAGGCGTAACCATTTTCAATCCACTGCTGGATGAAAGTTTTCCCAAGCCTTTTCCATAACTCTCTGTCTCGAGTCATATGGAAATTTTCCAGGTATACCAGTAAAAAGGTACACCTAGAAAATTATACTCTTCAGTATCACTCCGGACATACCTTCGCATTTCATCCATTCGTCTCTTACATAGTCTTCCTCGGGTTTCTTCCTGTCCCTTGCTGTTCGGTCTTGTATTTCGTTTGTCAAACGGCGTTGTCAGTTCTTCTAGAAATATGATCAACCCATTGCCACTTACTTTGATTATGACATCATTCAGTTTTGTCATTTTCTTGATCCATGATTTCCTCTTCCTGTCTTTCCTGGTTACACCAAGCACGCATCTCTCCATGCTTCTTTAGTTACCCGTTGATTCGTTAATTTAATTCGACTTTAAAAAATTAAATTATTAAAATGAGTAAATAAACTAATTTATA
The DNA here is from genome assembly GCA_039090855.1 of Macrothele yani. Classification (NCBI taxonomy): domain Eukaryota; kingdom Metazoa; phylum Arthropoda; class Arachnida; order Araneae; family Macrothelidae; genus Macrothele; species Macrothele yani. Next base: position 111,412,111 of record CM077007.1, read on the forward strand.
AAATAAAACAAAGCTAAACGCGCCATTTCCCACTCCATAAATGAATTAATTTTAATTTAGTGGGCAAAGACTGCGCTAGCAAAAAAGCTCTCTTCACAAGAAGTGGAAAACTTAGGGGTGATCTCAGGATGTCTCAAACATTTGCAGGGGAAAACCTAGAAAACGTAACACCAATTTTGAACGGGGGATAATTATGCCAGGATAGAGTGAAAAGGAGAAAAAAATTAGAATTTTAAATTTTGAATAACAAAAAAAAAAAAAAAAAAAAAAAAACCACCCTCTACAGGAAAGCACAGATCCACAGGCATTAGAGGACAATAATTTCTCTTTGAAGTTGAATTGAGAATCTTCTTGAGTTTTCTAATACTTCCTGGATCCAAACCTTCGTGTAATGAATAGGAACGAGATCTCTTGCGAGATCTCCTTTAAATTTCTCTTGAAATGGGATCTGATGAAGTTTTGGAAGGAGGGAGCGGGTCTCATGAAGATCACGGGCGAGTGCTCAGAAGCCAGGGCCTCTGAGCATCGGGTCACCCGAGCGGCATTGCGTCTATTGCCCAAGGTATTCAAATCAGTCTCGTGCGCAGAGCGGGAAAATGACGAAGGCAACTGCTATGCATAGGAGAAATGTTTTACAGTACCAGAGAAGTGCTAATTTTCTGAAATGAAAATTACACCTACATTTCCAACTGAGTGAGCTAGCCATTATACTTCACGGAGCAGCGAATTTTCCTGCAACCAAAGTGCTTTTAAGCCCAATCACCGTCTAAAATTCGCTTTTAAGGGCATACACTTAGATACAGGTACAGCAGTGTGGCCTGCATTATTGCGGTTGGACCTACAGTGAAAGTAGCGTGTTCTGAGCAGTTACCAGGAGGTAGATTCTGTTGGCATTTCTATGCTTCAAACCTTGTTTTAACGACCATCATGAACAACTCTAATGGCGATCGCCCATCCTCAATTTAGGCCCACTGATTCCAGGGAAGGGAGAGAGCCAATTCCGTAAGACAAACACACCACTCATGTCCCGTCGGGGACTTGAACCCAAGCCCAGCTCGAGCGGCTTGTCAGGAAACTCCGCGCCGCTGTGGTGGCGCAGTTTTCTAAGCACTGGCTTGTGACCTTCAGTCCAATTGAGCCCGGGTTCGAGTCCTGAATGAGCCATGGATGGTGTGTATATCTCACTGCACTAGCTCTCTCCCTTCCATGGAACCAGTGGCCCTAAATTAGGGACGGTTGACTGCTTACAGCGCTTAGAGTTACTCACGGTGGTTGTTAAACTCCGAAAAGCCTTCCGGTGGCGCAGTGGTCTAAGCGCTGGCTTATGACCATTCGTCCGAGCAGAGTCCGGGTTCGAATCCCAGTGAGGCATAAATGTTGTGTTTGTCTTACGGCACTGGCTCTCTCCGTTCCCTGGAGTCAGTGGCCCTAAATTAGGGACGGGCGACTGCTTATAGCCCACTGAGTTGCTCACGATGGTCGTTAAACCTGAAAATAAAAAAAAAAAAACCGAAAAAAACAACAAGAAGAAAACCTGCTGTGCTCAAAATGTTTCGTCATTTCTTCGTTGCTTTATTAAAGGTGACAGGAATGATGGTCTTGTGACTAATTTTTAATGAGGATAAAATTTAAATTTTAGCACAGCAACCGAAAACTAACGTAGAGTTCAGTCCCCAGGAAAGCAGAAATTAAAAATGAATAAATAAAGTGAAGCGCATTTCCACCATTGTTTAATCTCAGTTCTTTCACGAGTAACACGAAATTCGAGACGATTTTCCGCGACATTAGAACGCAGGGTCGCCTTTCCGTGAATATGAATTTTTGGCAGGTCAGTCTTGGGGGGCTAAATCCGTGGGAGTGAGTTCTGTGCAGCGGTAGTCGTGACATGGGAAAGGGTGAGGTTTAGTTCTTGTGGCTTGGCGGGAGCCTCTCTCGGAATGCGGTCCAAACAACATACCTTGTCTTGACCTCATCAGTGCCACACAGGACAGGTTGTAAGCTAGGAGGGTCCGAGATAACATCGCCCAAGCAAGCGGCCATTGCTGCCAGTCGAGATGGTCCTCGCCGCAGCGGCCGCCAGCCGGTTATTGCAAATAGGATTTTCCGCTCGACTCCACTGCGGGTGTCGTCGTCTTCGTCACGGTCAGCCTAGCAGGAAAGTGTCCGCTGCCTTTTCCGATCCTTCTCGATGCAAGGTTACATTTACATAAGTGTTTCGCAGAATCTTAGGTCAATAGAGCCGGTAAGAAACGTTGTAAAACGTCTATTTTTATTTGCTTTTGAAAATGTAATTTTTAGTGTATTTTTTTAATTTACTGTCTTAAGGTGAAGGCAAGATTTTTTGGGCCACTAAATGTGTTGTTTTGTGACTCAGCATAAAATTATATCGCTGTTTTAGATATTCTTTGAGGCATGAAGTCAGCCAGGGATGAATCAATAGTCATCACTTCGACTTGTCGAAAACCGCAATGGAATCAGCAATATATTCTTCCTGTGAATTCAGAGGTGTGGTTTGGCTAGAAGCCACAGCAGCTTAGAAAACAGAAACTAAATAAATAAGAAGACAAAATAATGACTTCATGGTTTTGAGGTACTCTATTATTCATTTGGGACTTAAAATACCAAATACGATAATACGATAACTGCAGTGGTGTTTCTTATGTCCGAGACCTGGGCTATCTCACCTGTCACCCCGCCCCACAGTAATGTTCTTTAAAAAATTGCGAAGTTTAATTTTTAATTGATAAGTAATAGAAGTAACTTATTTCAGGTACATGATATTGCTAACATAATACCAAATAATTATGAGGATTAGGATTTGAATACTTTATTTGTGCATGAACTACATTCTTTCCTTTTGTGTGAACTTGAGTATTGCATTTTCATAAAAGTTTTTTCGAGTAGTTTTTCATATTTAAAAAGAATGTTTCTCTCTATTGACAAGTCAGCAAAGCAAGTAGCTCGAATGTATACGTCCTTGTGTGGCTCTAAGAGATATCCTGAATATTTTTAATGCAGAAAAACGTCTTTCCGCAGTTGCAGTTGTTGATGGAAACTTTAATATTAGGTCTGCTAATTTGTGCACCTCACTAAGCATTATGACCACTTTATGCAACTTTACGTAACAAGTAATGTCTCTTACTGATTTGTTTTTGTATTCATCAAGAGAATAAAACACCTTCAGTTAATTTTTCAGTCGATCTGTGTCAAAATTTTAAGCATAGAATTCTTTAAGCTCTGATAGTAGATGTTCAGGGAAGCTTTCAAAACATTTATCAAAACAGTTTGGATCCAACAAAGCCACGAATTTAAAATATAATATCACTGATTTTAATTCATTGACACTTCACACAAACTGAAACAACTCTCGAGAAACATGTGCTGCTACAAGCGGTACAGGAGGGTGACTGAGGTAGTCGAAGTCTTCTCTTTTCTGAGCGAACCGTTGCGCAAAGCAAAAGTCAATTCCCCCTCCATACGCTCATTCATGTTGTAATGGAAACGCTAGCAGGTGAGTGTATCGAAGTCTTCGAATCAGAGCAACGAAGACTCTGGAAGAGCTGCTTGCGTTATGAAGTTTGCTTCGTTCGCCAGACTGATTCAAAGAAGCGAATCTGTGTTTTTTTCGCAGGGGAAACATCGCCATATCTTAATGCCGTTGATAATTGACTTTTATTTGGGTATATTTAACTGACTTTTATTTGCGCATTATCTGAACTTCGCAGCTAGCCTAGAATATACGTCACTGGATAGTTGGAATAAAGGATACATGTAACCAGTGCTCGAAATGGAAAGTTTGAATTTTAGCAGTGCTTAGTTAACTACATATGTGCGGTATGTTCTTAGTTAGCTAAAAGACATCCAGAAAAAAAATCTTCTCCAGAAAATCTCCAAAATTGAAAAAATTAAATAAAAATCTCTGGAAGAAAAAATCCTTTTGTGAAAATGTAATTGATAATTCCATAGAATACTATATTGCACTATAAGTCAGAAACTATGGAGATCGATTTCAGTTGGTTGGTTTGTGGATCCAGCGGGCACTACTTATGCTGCATCGAGGACTGGGGTTAGACTTGTTTACAACGAGGAGTCTATTCCCCGGGACCAACGGATTAACGAGACTTCTGAACATCGGCTAATCATTATTAGTGATTCAGCACAGGGACGTCGCCAAGGGGGTGCAAGCCCACCCTGAAATTTGTTTTGCCCACCCAGTTCGAAATGTGCCAATTTTTCAATATATTTAACTTTCAAATATAATCTGCACTTTGCCACGTAACAAGTCTTGTGTTTTATTTCATGTAACCTTACGTATTTTCCCCTAGGAAGTGAGTTGTTTAAGTCTCCAAAAAAAGTTTATCAAAATAGCACCGCAAGGCCATGGAAATTCAGTTGTCCTCCAATTTTTTAGTTTCAGCCTTTCATGTTTGTACAGCCAGGGGGACTAATGAGGAGGATAGATTGGATTTCACTGAGAGGGTCACTACTAACTGTTCTGTTTGTTTTCTTTACAAAATAGGGGATTCCAACACGAAAAGTGGAGCCTAAAGCTACACTAGCGTCCTTAAGACTGCCACTGAAAGTGCAGAAAGTGGCTGACGATTGCTTTGTGTGAGAGGAGTGCAAGGCAAAGTCGCTGGCTGGGAGGAAGGAAGTTAAGGTCGGGTGAGGTATTGTGTCTGCGGGGAACAGCGTTAAAATTTGATTTAAATAAGCGAAAACGACATTTTGTTTTAAATAAGTTGTTTAAGTACAGTATTATTTTCGTAAGCAAAAATGGAAACTTTTGAAAAGAAATTTAAGACAATGCATCCAGAGCAAACAAAAACTTGAAGGCGTCATTCCACCAACACTTGTATCTTACACCCGTGGCGTAACCAGTATATGTGTCCAGGTGGAGGGGATCGGAATTGCACGAATTCTTTTGTACCCGGTACTGAAAAGCACTGAAATCATCCCGGTGCGCAGTGGTCTAAGCGCTGGCTTATGACCATTCGTCAGAGAAGAGTCTGGATTCGAATCCCGGTGAGGCATGGATGTTGTGTTTGTCTTACGGCATGGGCTCTTTTCTCTTACCTGGAACCAGTGACCCTAAATTAGGGTCGGGCGACTGCTTATAGCCCCTCAATCATAAAAGCTTAAGGTAGCAATCTTAAAAGCACGATAATTAAAACACTACGTAGGCTTCCGATGAAGTGAATAACTTATTTAATGTATAAGTTAAAAGATTAAACATAAAGCCATAAGAACTTTCGGTCTTCCTAAAGACCATCATCAGATGGAAGTACTGCTGAATCTTAAAAGCACGATATCAGATGATATCAGACCATCATCAGATGGAAGTACTGCTGATGGTCTTTAGGGAAACCGAAAGTTCTTATGGCTTTATTTTTAATTGTTAACTTATATATTAAATAAGTTCTTCACTTTATCGGAAGCCTGCGTAGTGTTTTAATTATCGTGCTTTTAAGATTGATACCTTAAGCTTTTATGATTGACTCATTCCGCACGAGAACCTGATATCTTGCTTATAGCCCATTGAGTTGCTCACGGCGGTTGTTTAACCTTGAATTAAAAGAAAAAAGAAGCATTAAAATTTTGTTCTTTCAGTGTTTCGTAACAAAAAGTTACAATCAAGCTTGCCCCACCAAAAATAACGCTCGCCCACCCGTCGCCCATCCTTATTTCGAAGTCTAGCGAAGTCCCTGATTCAGCAGGACTTGAATCTAGAACTTTTAAGGTTCCGAGCTGAAAAGACAGCCCCATTCCAATAGGGTCTTTCATGAGGTAGAAAGTCGGGCAAATTAGAATCGCCCACAATCAGAATGGATACCAAGTCTCGGAAAAAGTTTATACTCATTGCTGCAAAAAGAAAATTTGTGATTAATCTGTAACTCCCAATTCTTTATTCTACGAGGAAGCTTTTAATTGAATATATTAAACTAATAATATAATAAATATTACAGACATCTTTAGTGGGATGATCTGGGGCTTGGGCAAGATGTGATCATGGGCTATGGGTAGTTTCATTTCCATCCTTTGAAGAATTGAACTTATAGCTCAAGTGTACACCACTCCCTACCCTTTACCGTTCATACACAGCTATTTCTAAAAAGGCACGAAGCACATAAGGTTTCTATGTTTAAAAATACCCTCTTGTAAGTCAGGGACAACAAAAATTAATTTCTGCAAATTCCACTATTAAAATTAGTGTCGGTGTGTAAATTTCGGATAAAAAAAAAAAAAAGAACCGGTATGAAATTCTAGGAAAAAAAGAACTGCCGGTATGCCATACCAGCGTATACCGGCCCATTGCGAGCACTGCATGTTCCCGAAATTTCCCATTCTGCCAGAAATTTCAAATTGGAAAGCTGGAGGATGGGGTAGAATTTTGGGAAGGGGAGTTGGATGAAAGCAAATTTTTCAAAGGGAAAATTTTTTTGTAGTGAAGTACTTAGGTCTTAAACGTAGGATTAAAATTGGGGTGAACTTTAAAAAATGGAGAACTGTTGAATTTCTTATATAGTAGTTAATAGTGGTTGAAACTGGAAATCTTTTCTCCTAAAGTACACACGGTTCAGGACCGTAGCCAAAGGGGACTCAACCCCTCTGCAAGGCAAGTAAACCCCCTCCCCTGGAAAATACACGTTGTTGTAAATTCTTTGAATTTTTGTTTTCGTTGATTTATGAAAATGACTTGTATTTCATTATAAGCACAAATTCTTTTCCTTATTTTGTCGCGCAAAGAAAAAAATATATATTGTACAAATTCTTTTCCTTATTTTAAAAGAAAAAAAAAATTAGGTTATACAGCACAAATGATGAAAAACTACAGAGAAATTACTTAAATTACTTATAAAGGTGAACCAGTAGGAGCAGCTGCTCCAATGATTTTCTACCACACGGTGACAGGGCTTGTTCGTGGTTTAGGCCGGTAAAGTTTTTTTTTTTTTTTTTTTTTTTACTTTTTCGAATTTTAAAGGACAACATATATCTATACACAGTCGAGTCACATTACTATGACCACCTCCTGCCTCTGACGTCAGCAGCGCGTAGCAAATGAAAGAAGGCACGCGTCGTGAGCTGGCTTGGAACGTTGGAGGGTATATAAGGTGTCCTATTAATAGGCATTCTGAAAACTATCACTCGTTGCTGTCGTGGATACAAATTGAGCTATAATTTTCTCTTATTTGCAAAAAAGGGATGATTATCGACTTTCGGGCCAAGGATGGCAGTATTTTTAAAACGGCACGGTTTGTGAACTGTTCGCGTTCTGTTGTGGTTAAAGTGTATCGTGATTTGAGAAACGGCACCATTGCGAATAAGCGACGTGCGAACTGCGGAGCACCACGTGCCATTGATGTGAGAGGTGAACGTCGGCTTCGCAGATGCGTGAGGGCCGATCGAAAAGCAACAGTGGAGCAACTCACTGGCCGAATGAACAAGGGGGCTACCGGAGGTGTGTCTAAAACGACAGTTCAGCGAACCCTGCTGCGTATGGGGCTCCGATGCAGTCGGATGTTCACTGCACCTATGTTAACGAAGCTGCATCGGCAGAATGCACGGCAGTATCGGAATTAGACCTCCGCTGATTGGCAAAGGATTTCCTTCTCCGATGAGTCACGTTTTCTGCTTCATCGAACGGATGGACGTTGGCATATAAGGCGAGAAACATCGGAGAACAAACACTCTTCAACCATTACTGGAAGAACACAAGTTGGCGGGGGCAGCGTTATGGTCTGGGGAATGCTTTCGTGGCGTTCCCTGGGCCCACTCACACCTGTGGAAGGCACTACGAACCGAATTCGTTATGAATCCATCCTTGCAGACGACGTACACCCATAAATGCTGATTGGCTTCCCTGTGGCGGATGGGATCTTCCAGAACGACAATGCGACGTGGCATATAGCTAGAAATGTCCGACAGTGGTTGGAAGAGCACGATGAAGACTTGAAAGTACTTCCCTGCCGCCCTGATTCCCCAGACTTAAACCCAATTGAGCTTCTGTGGGACCACCTCGATCATGTTGTTAGCTCTATGGATCCTCTACCACACACCGTCCAGCAGCTGTCAGACGCACTGCAGTTAGCACGGCTTCATATACCCGTGAACACCTTCCAGCACCTTATTGAGTCACTCCGAGCCCGTCTAGCTGCTGTCGGCGCTCCACACGGCGGTTACACTGGATATTAGCTGGTGGTCACAATAATGTGACTCGACCGTGTATATACATACACACACATATATATATATACATAGGGATGTAAGGTCAGGTGATGCGTAACATCACAGCCTCTCCTTGACAAATGTCAACCCCGCCTTCTCGTGGTGCATCCTGTTCCCACTAAAGGGGCTCTGACGACCGCCAATAGCGGTATAACTATACCATCGGGATCAGAGGAAATGCTATCCCACACTCACCAACCCGCTTGGCCAGCGTGGTGAGTTATGGCCAAACACCTCCAAAATGACTCTACAACTTAAATCTTGGCCCTCAGTCTCCGGCAGCTGGAATGTACCTGGCCAAGGCAGCGGCCAGTGCGACATGAAGGCAGAGGGTGCTAAGAATCCCCGGAGGATCGGACTAGGCTGCCATTTGATGCTGACCTTGGCTACCTATAACGGACGCTCCCTATCTTCTGATTCAAGGCTTCTTGAACTGGAAGAGGAACTACAAAGGATCAAGTGGGACATCGTCGGGCTAAGTGAGGTAAGGAGAAAAGGAGAAGATCTCATTGAACTGAAGAGTGGACATCTCTTCTATTATCGTGGGACAGATACTGGCAGAACTAGTGGTGTTGGATTTATAATAAACAAGAAACTGAAGGATAAAGTGGTAGAAGTTGAAAGTTCCTCTGACAGAGCTGCACGACTCGTTATCCAACTATCGAGAAGATACCAGGCTCAGATTATTCAAACTTATGCACCCACCACAAGTCATCCTGAAGAAGAAATTGAAGAATTTTATGAGGAAATTCGTCATCTAAATAATAAAGGTAAGCAGCACTTGAAGATAATTATGGGAGATTTCAATGCAAAAATAGGGCAACGGCAACAGAATGAAACTTCAGTAGGTAAATTCGGTCACGGCAACAGAAACCAGCGTGGAAATACTCTCGTTGAGTTTGCAGAGGCAGAAGGATTTTTCATCTTGAACTCCTTTTTCAAGAAAAAGCCACACAGGAAATGGACATGGAGACATCCAATTGGGACGACAAGTGAAATTGATTTTATTATGTGTAACAAAAAATTCGTCATCGAAGACTGCAGTGTGCTGAACAAGTTCAACACAGGTAGTGACCATAGATTGGTGAGATGTAAGATGCACCTCAACACTAAATTGGAACGTGGCAAACTCATAAGACAAACAAAATGTATTGACATAACCAACCTTAAAAAACACCATAATACTTTCAAGTTGGAACTGAAGAACAGATTCTCTGCTTTAGAAGGCCTAACATCGGAAGAAGTGGATATTTCGGAAGTTAACAGAAAAGTAACCAAAGCTCTAATGGAAACAGCAACAAAATTAGCTGGGTCTAAGAACAAGTTGCATGTGAACAAATTATCAGGAAAAACCAAAATGTTGATGCAAAAAAGAAGAGAGATGAGGACAACTAAAGAAGATGTGACTTCCAAAGTGGAATATATAGAGCTATGCAAGACAACACGAAAAAGTATCACTGAAGACGTAAGGAAATTCAACTGTGAGCTAGTGAGGAAAGCAATTGAAAACAACCAAAGCCTTAAGATAGCAAAGGGACATCTCAGTAAGGGAAGAAAACAGATTATGGCTCTGAGAAAAGAAGATGGTTCTATAACAAGAAATAGAGGCGAAATTTTGACAAGAGTGAAAGATTTCTACTCCAAATTATATGAAAGGGATGATACATGTACTCCAGACATCATGAAAGGTACCAGAGTTCTTCCAGTCCTCCCAGCAGAAGTTGCTCATGCAATCAAGAACATGAAGCGGGGGAAAGCTCCAGGAGAAGATGGAATTACTATAGACATCATACAAGAAGCAAGTGGAGAAATTGAAACAGTACTCGCCCAAATTTTCACTCGATGCCTTAATGAAGGGAAGATTCCTGAGGATTGGAACAATGCTACAATGATCCTGCTACATAAAAAAGGTGACATTGAGGATCTCAGGAACTACAGACCTATCAGCCTCCTATCAGTGGTTTATAAAATCTTCACTAAAGTTCTTTCACACCGCTTGAAGGTAACACTGGACATGGCTCAACCGAGAGAACAAGCTGGATTCAGGAGTGGCTACAGCACAATAGATCATATCCACGTACTGAGAGAACTAATTGAAAGAGCGAGGGAATATGAACTTCCATTGTGCATGGCTTTTATCGATTATGAAAAAGCCTTTGATTCGGTGAAACCATCAGCAGTTACCACGGCTCTGAAATCCTGCGGTATTGAAGATGCATACATTAATATTATTAATAACATCTATGAAAATGCAAGTGCAAAGATTTGGCTGTTTGAAAATACAACACGCATAAAAATTGGAAAGGAGTGAGACAAGGTGACACCATATCTCCGAAGCTCTTTAATGCCACATTGGAAAATGTCTTTCAATCACTGAACTGGGAAAACAAAGGGATAAAGATTAATGGAGATTATCTAACCCACCTTCGTTTTGCTGATGACGTAGTCATTTTTGCAACTACCCCATCAGAGCTGCAGAGTATGATCCAGGAACTTGCTGACAAGAGTAAAGAAGTGGGATTAAAAATGAACTTTCAGAAGACAAAAGTGATGTTCAATGCTTTTACAAGAAATGAAGATTTATCGATTGATGGAGAAAAACTGGAGATAACAGATACGTATGTTTATCTTGACAGCAGATATCAAGTGAGGGTCACATTGATGAAGAAATTAATCGGCGTACAAAACTTGCCTGGAGAGCTTTGGAAGAAACAGCATAATTTTCAAGAGCAATATGCCATTATGTCTTAAAAGAAAAGTGTTTGATCAATGCATCCTTCCAGTGCTTACGTATGGTGCAGAGACGTGGACCTTAACTAAAAGAGACATACAAAGGCTGCAGACAACTCAAAGAAGCATGGAGAGGTGCATGCTTGGTATAACCAGGAGAGATAAGAAGAGGAACTCGTGGATCCGAAAATGACGAGAGTGGAAGACATCATGATCAGAGTTAAATCCCTTAAATGGCAATGGGCTGGACATACTGCCAGAAGGACAGACCATAGATGGACAGCCGAAATTTTAGATTGGATTCCAAGGGACAGGAAAAGACCCAGAAAAAGACCACATGGGAGATGGGTGGATGAAATTCGTAAATATGCGGGAGTGACATGGAGGAGACTGGCACAAGACAGACCGTTTTGGAGGAAACTTGGGGAGACCTTCGTCCAGCAGTGGATTGATAATGGTTGACAATGATGATGATGATGATATATACATACACGGTCGCAGTTTAAAAAAAAATCATTTTTATTAGAATTCTCTATATTTATTTCCATTTTTTTTTCAAGTTTTGGAGGCCCGAAATATATTTTTATGGTTTTTTTTTAGTTTACAATCTACCCTTCCTCTCACTTTTTTAAACCTTAAACTTTTTTCCACATTCATGAAATAGAAAATTAAATTTCATCACATTTTGTGGCTCAACAATTTGGAAAATTTATCTTCAACGCATTCTGAACATTTTTTTTTCTGCCCGGTAGCAACAAGCTGCCACTTCATATAACGTCCAAGCTACAGGGGCAGAGATACGATGGCGTCGTTTTTAAGAATGCCACCTGCGGGTAAAATGAAAACGTTTTTTTTTTTAAACACATTAAAGATTCGATTTTCAATCATATGTTTGTGACAATACGATATGTCAAATGAAAAGATGTCGGCCGTGAATTCACTGATCGTACATTTGGCAAACTGGATGGTTGAAGCTTTCAACTGAGAAAAAATTCCTTTATAACTCAATTTAAGACCAGCTGCTGCCTTTCAAATGAGTCAGCATTCGCAGGTAGTGTGCCAAATAATAATGCCAAACCGATGAAAAAATCACATAAAAAAAATAAGAAATCCAGCTGTTGATTTCACAATACGTTGGTGAATATAATAATTCTAAAATCAGGAAATGCGATGTAGATTAAATTACGGAAGTTGTATCTGGAGGATTAATTTTAAAACTTCTTCAATAAAAAGTAAAAAAGTTGCCTTACTGATTTTGTTTTTATTTTATATATGCGTCTGACACGCTAAACTGAACTGCTCCTATAAATTTATTCAGCTTGCACTACTGATAAAAACTGTCCACTACATTACTGCAGCGTAAGATCACAATAGCTGTTTGTCACAGCGGCAAGGAACACATGTCAAACAAAGCAAGATACATTTCCTCATTTTTCACACGCTTGCATACACAATTTCTTAGGGCAGCTACTGTTGATATGGTGGTTGTTTTTGTGGTGAAAATATTACTAGGTAGATCAACACACCGGAATAAATAATTTTCAAATAACGACATATTAAAATATTAACCACACATTTTCTGCTTTTTAAAAATGTACAGTTTCCCACAACGCGGTGTATCGGTATTTTTTGCAATGCTTCCGTTCCTAGAGCAGGAATTGGAAATATCCTTCTTAGAATTTCTGGCACCTTTTGGCATATTTTTTAGTTTTTTTGGAGAGTATATTCGTATTAGTCGAGATGTTTTTATTTGTAGCTAACGGAATGTGAAAATTTCATCCAGATGGGAAATCCTGACTGACATTTCGTCGTTTTTTAGAAATTTTTTATCAAGTCAACGTACAGATAACAAAAGCAGTGTTTTTTCTGTCTAAGAACGAAATGCATCGAACTCGGTTACAGCTACATCTCGGCTATGGCATCAAATGCTGAATGGTACTAATTAAATATCGCCGCCCCGGTGGCGCAGTGGTCTAAGCGATGGCCTCTGATCATTCGTCCGAAAGGGGTCTGGGTTCGAATCCCGGTGAGGCATGGATGTTGTGTTTGTCTTACGGCACTGGCTCTCTCCCTTCCCTGGAACAAGTGACCCTAATTTAGGGACGGGCGACTGCTTATAGCCCATTGAGTTGCTCACGGTGGTCGTTAAACCTCCAATCCAAAAAAAAAAAAATTAAATATCCATGAATGTACCTTATTCACCTCGCATTGCATCATGGGATAACTTTTCCGTGTCTACGGAGCAGCAATAGTTTGTTTACATGCATTTTCCCATTCTTTAACAAGGCTTCCGTTGCAGACGTTCAGGAAAATCGCGATTTTCGTAAATTTATTAACGACATGCCCAACTTTTGCTCATCGTATGGTTTTGCTAATAAACCCTGCCACCATAATCATATCTAGAGGAAGGAAAAACTCCATAATTTTCCTCTGAAAAAGGCTGAAACTGTTAAAGAATATCTGCGTAAAATGAAACGCAATGATTTCCATCAAAATGTTCATTCTCTAATATGTTCTAACCTCCCTCTTTAACGAAAAATATTTTGGATATTATGACGCTACGAATCAAAGGCAGTTGAAATCTCGTAGTGTGCCTTCAAATTTCAATTTCCAAAGAAAAAAAAGGAAGGTAGAAGGAGAAAACTGATGGCATATTTGTATCGGTAAATTACGAATTAAGTTCTACGTTCTTTCCTCAAAGAACGAAACAAACATATCCATAATATTTCTTTTATGTAATATTACGCATTCATTTTTAAGCTGAAAGCCTAACGTACGACAGAGGGAAGTTTTTAGTTGTTGTTTTTTGACCCTAGTTTGTTTTCCATAATACGTATTTGTCTTGGCTTCTAAATGTCTTGTTTTGCAAAAAGGATTCTCAAGTTCATATTTCAGATGTTTCCCCAAGTCTGATAAGAACGTGGAAGTTTAATAAACCGCGTACGAGAAATGCTTCATTAAAAACTTCATGACTAATGGCGATGTTGTCCTGCATCATGCGAAATAAACATGCACCACAAAATTGTCTTGAATCCACCAAACAAATGGTAACATCCACCAAACAAATTGTCAAAATTGTTGTTACAACACTGATTTGCTCATGTAAGAAATTAATTTCTTCTACTTCGCCCTGTAGCTCTATTTATTCGCTGGCATTATTACTCCATGACGTTAAAATTGCAAAAATTGGCAAACAGTAAGCGGTAATCAAATGGAGACAACATTGAATCAGCAGCTATGATGGTCCGCAAAAGTCCACTTCTGACGTCACACGAATAAGGTCCATTAATTTGTAACCTCCATCGGTCAGTACGATACTCGTGGTCATCTATAGCTTAGTTTTTAGGAGCAGCAAACAGAAACTGTAACTAAAAGTAACATACACAAACACCTTATGCAAAGTTCTACTGTTCTTCCTTGTCACTTAAAGGAATTTACCAGGCAAACAATACGAGGTCAGTTGAAAATCAGAACACCAAATCCCACATAAAAGAGATAAAAAAAAAATAGACCTTTTGTTGGGACAATAAGGAAATTATTTTCTTTTTCGCATGCGCCACGAAACCCCAGCGATCACTCAATCTGTCATCAATAAGGGAAAAACATGGAAAATATTTCGCCCAACAGTGGACAGCTGCTGCAGAGAATGATATTATAATTTTCACCCCTTTCATGCTTTTCCATACTATAGGTATATACGCTGTGTTCTCCAACATTAAATGCAAAATTTCAATATTATTACTTTCTACCATAAATTTCTAACACTTTACCTATTTTTACTGCGCACAAATACATCCAGAAGTTAAACAGAAAAAAAAATCTGAAATAGTTGTACAAAATCGTTGTAGTAAAAAAAAATCAATCAAAAATCGTTCTAGTACCTCCCAAAAACAGAAATGCAATACTCAGATTTCCAGGATGAACCATGCGTTTGCCCCCTCTTGCTCCCTCCTCATTTGGGCGTCCATGACGACATTCGTTTACAGTGACAAATTCCGCAGTTCTTTCGATAGCGTTATAACCAAGTTTGACAGTATCTTTGTTTCCAAACAATATTACAGAAGGTTCCAATTGGTTTTTGAATATCGTGGAGCATTCTAAATTTTCGATTGTTTTGCTTAAAAACAATGTGCTAGTGACTTCAATGGCATTCTTGATATTTTTATCGTTGTAAATACGTAAAATAAAGGTAAAATCTAGCAGACCGTATATAGTAGAGGTTTGTGCGGGTAGTCTATTGCAGTTAAGTTTCTTGATGCTGGCTGGTGATTGAGTTTTCTAGGGCGTTGGTTCGATTCCAAGAAATATCGTGGTGAATTTTGTGTTCTTTCTTTGAGCACTGGTTCTCTTTTTTTCCTGGTAACATTTACCATAAATTAGGGTCAAGGGAGTTCTTCTAAATTCGTGCCCACAAAAGTCGATAAACTTTACCCTCCAAAACAAAAGGGGGATCGTTTCTACTTACTAATTTTTTCTCTGAAAGGAGTGGTTTCCGCATACGTGCTTAGAAATTTCATGGCATCAGAGGTTATCGATTAAAATATGTCTGCATTTGTAGACTGCATCTACCTGCACCGCGAGAAATTTTACTGCCGATACTTTTTTTTTTTTTAATTTTAACATCGATAACTTCGAGTTTTTATGGTTCAGGAACTTACTAACAAGAGTAAAGAAGTGGGCATGGAACTTACAGAAAACAAAATTGATGTACATTGCTTTTGCAAGAACGGAAGACTTAGACAGATGGGGAAAATCTAGAAGTAACCGATTCCAATATTTGCCTTGGAAATAGATATCAAGCAATGGCCACATCGAAAAAGAAATTAATAGGCATATAAAACTTGGATAGAGAGGTTTCGGACAATTTTCAAGATCAATTTATCTTGATGTCTTCAAAGAAAAGTGTTCAATCAGTGCATCATTCCAGTTCTAACTTATAGATCAGAGACATGGATTTTATCTACAAAAGACATTCAGATGCTGCAACCTACTGAAAGATGCATCGAAAATGCATCGCTTCGAAGAATAGGAATAGGAGTTCATGAATCGCTTGGAAGAATAAGAAGCGCTCATAAATCGCTTGGAAGAACAGAAATAGGAGCACATATCGCTTGGAAGAATAGGAATAGGAGCTCATGCATCGAATGAAGAATAGGAATAGCAACTCATGAATCGTTCAGAAGAATAGGAATAGGAGCCCATGAATCGTTTGGAAAAATAGGAAAAGGAGACCACGAATCGCTTGGAAGAAACAGAATAGGAGCTCATAAATCGCTTGGAAGAATAGGAATAGGAGCTCATGAATTGCTTGGAAGAATAGGAAGAGGAGCTCGTGAATGACTTGGAAGAGGAGCTCATATCACTTGGAAGAATAGGAAGAGGAGCTGGTGAATGACTTGGAAGAGGAGCTCATATCACTTGGAAGAATAGGAATAGGAGCTCATGCATCGAATGAAAGAATAGAAATAGCAACTCATGACGTGTTCAGAAGATTAGGAATAGGAGCCCATGAATCGTTTGGAAGAATAGGAACAGGAGACCAGGAATCGCTTGGAAGAAGCAGAATAGGAACTCATGAAGCCCTTGGAAGAACAGGAATAGGAGCTCGTGAATTGCTTGGAAGAACAGGAAAAGGAGCTCATAAATCGTTTGGAAGAGCAGGAATAGAAGCTCATGAATTGCTTGGAAGAATAGGAATAGGAACTCGTGAATGGTTTGAAAGAATAGAAAAAAGAACTTATGAATTACGAAAGCAATGGGGGTCATGACATTACAGTCAAGATTAAATTAAGTTAAATGGAAAGACATATGTTTGGACATATTGCTAAAAGAACTGATCACCGTTGAAAAGCTAAAATACTAGACTGGATTCCAAGAGACAGGAAAAGACCCAGAGTAAGATCCCGTAGGAGATGGTTGGGTGAAATTCGAAAGCATGTCGAACTGACACGAAGAGACGGGCTCAAGACAGAAAATTGTGCAAGAAACTTGGGTAGATCTTCGTCCAGCAGTGGATTGATAACGGTTAATGATGATGATCTTTGAATAAATGAAGCTTAAATTCAGACAGCTCATGTAAGCCAGCATAGTTACTTTATTAATAACCTTCTCTCTGTGGGATACAGGTATGGAAAGTAACAATTACTAACGTCATTTTTAATACACCACAATGTGAATACTCAAGAAACGCATATAGCATATTAAATCCGTTTATTTTTATGGCGTAATAAGCACAAAGATTTGCCAAGCTTTCGCAGCCTCCCAGTGGAGTGCGAAAGCTTGGCGAATTTTTGTGCTTATTACGCCAAAAAAATAAGCGGATTTAATACGCTATATGCGTTTCTTGAGTATCAATTACTAGTTTAAAATAGTCTTTAAATCTCATTTTAAAATGTCCCCGAATTTAAACACTATTAGAGAGAGATTTGACAAGTTAATGGAAAACAAAAACGCTCAAAAATCCACTATCTCGTTTGATCTTTCAGATTAACTTTTTGTTTTACTTTAACGAAAATGACCTCTTCACGTCAGCTCCAAAAAGTTTTGGCAGTTCTCTGTTTTTCATGTCTTCTAGAAGAGAAATTATGAACCGCATTTTAAAATATAAATGCTCCGAAATTACATTTTTTATGCTCTCTTAGCCCCATTTTTTTGCAAAATATCAAAAAAAAATATATATATATATGCCAGCAGTGGATTGATAATGGTTGACAATGATGATGATGATGGTATATGTACTTGCGGACGAACGGAAATGCAAAGAGACTGAATTAACAATCCTTTTGTGAAACGTTGTTCAACTAAATAACCCCATAAATAATGAACTAATTATCTTGCTTTTTTGTTTGCTTTTCGTACAACAAAATTAAAAAAACATAATAATATGGAAATTACACGCGGGATCTAAATCGATGATTATAGAGTGAAAAAAATTCATTTCGTCTCTAAGTCATCATTATCAAGGCACTGCTGCCTGAAGGTCTCCCAAGCTCCTGCAACTTTCTGTCTTGAGCCAGTTGTGACGTATATTCTAAACTAATTTTCCTTTTTAGTTTCTTTCCCTATGTAAATTTTGAGTTTGTTCTCAGTTATACTTCACAACTTAACGTGACATCTTCTCTCTCAAACGAATACTGTTGGCAACACATTTGAGGTCAGAGTGAACGTGACGTATATGACTGTATGAGATAAGAACGACAGATAAAAACTACGATACAACAGTTGCTCGTGTGGGGTGTTGGATGCGTGGTGAATATTGATTTGTTAAGCAAAATGTGAAGTGCGATGTTGTGTTGGTGAGATAGTAGTGGAATAAATCAATTGACGTAAGTTGACTTTGTCTTATGTTTCGTCTGGTCGTTAAGGTTTAATTAAGGAAGTGTTCCATCGTATTCATACCTAATGATATAGACATAACGTAAGAACGACAAGATTTCAGTACGAAAGAAATTTACGTTATACAGTCTCTTCTAAATTACTTCAGCATGCCTTCGAATTTCATCCACCCACCTCCTACGTGATGTTCTTCTGGATCTTTTTCTGCCTCTTGGTATACAATCTAGCATTTCAGTTGTCCAACGGCGGTCAGTTCTTTAAGGCCCATGTCTCTGCTCCATACTTAAGGAATGGAACGATGCATTGATTAAACACTTTTCTTTTAAGACAAAATTGTAAATTTCTTTCTTGAAATCGTACTGCTTCTTCCAAAATCTCTCCACCCAAGTTTTATACGCCTGTTTACTTCTTTCTCCTTCCACGTGGCCCTCGTTCGATATCTGTTGCCCAAATTAAAAGAACCACTAAACTTTTTCCGTGGTCAGTTGTTCAATGTAACTACAAAATGCCAAATTGATTTCGTCTATTGAAAAAAAAAAAAAGCTACTTTGCTTGCTACTCCTTTTTCGATACACGATGAATAATATTCTTTCCTAAAGTATACTTTTTGGAACTGAAACTGTTGGCATTATTTGTGTTTCACATCAAAACTCATGATGAATTTTTCTGAAAATTTATGTAAATACAACAACCGTTCCATAAAAACTGAGAGTAAAATCACACAAAATGAAAAAATATAGGTGCAGCGAAACATATGTTATTCTTTCTTAAAGTATCTTCCCTCCGATGATATGCAACGGTCTCATCGTTCAGTCCGCTTTTCAAAGCATGTGGCGAAGGCATTTTGTGGAAGCTGCTTTTGCGATCCCTGTACAGCTTGAATAACGTCAGCATCTGTGTCGAATGTTGCGTCACGGAACATCTCCTTCATTGTTGGAAACAACCAGATATCGCACGTGAGGCTACGTCAGGACTGTAGGCAAGCTGTGACATGATTTCAATACTGCATTTCGTAAGAAACTGTTGAACACAAGCAGTCACATGTGGGCGGGCGTTATCATGGTGTAGGGTCCACTTGCCCTCCAGTTCCGTTCGCTTAATCTATATGTGTCGTCGCAGACGCTTCAAGACTGAAATGTAATACTCAGCATTGACAGTAATTTGTGGAGGAACGGTATGCTGGTAGACTACACTTTTATGATCAAAGAAAATTATTATCATCACCTTCCCAGCTGATTTGGCTTGGCGGATGTTTTTCGGAGGAGGCGAGCCTGTGTGCTTCCAGACACTCATTGCGCGCTTTGTGAGGGGATCAAAATAGTGGACCCATGTTTCATCGGCAGTTATTACTGCGTTTAGAAAGTTTGGTTCCTTTACAATCATTTGTTTCCATTTATAGCACACCTGAACTCTGGCTAACAATTGTTCTCTCGTCAGGTGATGAGGTACCCATTTGGAACATACACGATGCAGCAGTAATTTGTCACGTAGAATGCGGAATGCCGACGTTTTTGAAATATTAGTTGACGCCGCTATGTCTTCACACGTCATTCGTCGATCTTCTTGCAGGATTGCCCAAACAGTGTTAATAATATGCCCCGTAACAACACTTTCAAGTCGACCAGGCCTAGGAGTGAGTTCTGCAGACAAACGCCCTTTTCTGAAATCATGATGCCATCTAAAAATCGTTGACTCACCCAAGCATTTATCTTTGTAAGCTTTGTACATTAAATCAACTATTTCTGGAGCCGTTTTACTCAAACGATAGTAAAATTTTATCGCACAACGTATTTCACTTCTTAACTCTGAATCACTCACTGTATGGCGAAATGCAGACGTACGTTAAACAACTGCGCAATAACAAAACATGAATCTAATGGTAGATTAAAATGTCGACTGAACACGATAAAAACAAATGCAGTGCACAACGTACCACATGTTAAAATACTTTACTAATAAAAACACATTAGATCTTTCGAAGACACATCGTTTTCATCATCAGATGATACAGTGTAATATCACGAGATGGACATTGACTTCAAATACTGCTGGGCGACGTCACAAACACATATACCAGAATCGTCTGCCACGGCTAATAACTGTCGCTATAGATACTTAGTTCAGTAAGTCGTCTGCGTGATTATTTATCCCCATTGCACTGTTGCCAACTCAAAAAAATACTCTCAGTTTTTGTGGAACGGTCTTTGTACATTGCCAGGCAAAACTTCTGCGAAAAAAGTGTTGTTCCTGGTGTCAAAACTCAATGAAACCCAAGCTGTGTTCGCCGTCCCAGGCGCGCAGTGTCAAAGCGGTGGGCTTTGACCTCTCGTCGAAGTGGGCTAGTGTTCATGGCCCAGGTGAGACAACGGCAACCACCCTTCCCTTCGAAATCAGCGGCCCCAAATTAGGGATGGGTGACTGGTGATAGCCCTTAGAGTTGCCCGTGGTAGTTGTTAAACCCCTCAAAAAAATAAAGGCATGTTTATCATAGATCTCTAAAAATTTTTTTGCAGAAATAATTCTTGATAAAAACTACAAATAATTTGTGACAGGTAGTTGCGACGCCAAAAAGAAAACAGTTTTTGACTTCATAATAAACTTATAGACCATATGATTTTATTAAATTTAAGCTCAAAACATGCGTCATTAGAGCATCATTTACCGAAAACATACTTACAAAGGTAAGGGACAACCAGGTAATAAAGCATTTCATTTGGCTGAGGTCAGTTTTTGCAGATTCCAGCTTTTTTTTTTTTTTTTTTCAAAAAATGTCCAAGAAGCCTTTTCCACGTTGGTTTCGTTGATATTTCAATCCCTTTTCTGGATGAGGCGATGTCGAATAATTTTGGCAATTTGGACTCTGTAAGCCAGTTCAAATTTCACTCGAATGTTTTCGAATGATACATGTCATAAGCCGCTCAGATTAAATGATTTTTTTTTACCAGATTTTACCTGGAAATAAATTCTGCAATTTCTTAATTAATTTTTTAAATCTGGCATATTTTTTTCAGTGACTCCTATCTTTCAATTTTATTAGAAAAACTTCTTTTTTATAGCAGTTTCGAAGTTAAAAGAATATGTCTATTTCTCTTAAATGCTTTATTTCACATACACTGTAAAAAATAGGTGGTGTGAGTTCACTAAAAGTTCCTGAAAATAACACACAAAAAAAAAAAAAAATAATAATAATAACAGCAAAGTTGCCGTAGGTGTCGGTCTTTTGACGAAATTTCCGTTTTGAAAAGTTCCCCTTTCTTCTAACTTCAGTATTTTGACAGATTTACCGTAGTCAGTAACTCTTTTTATTTCAGAAAAGTCAGTTTAGGTTTTCCGTATTCATACAGAAATTTTGCAAAATCTTCTATTTTGACTTTTTAAGCTCTTTTGCCAGAGATTATTATTTCCTCACGTACGAATCTTTTCACTTGCTGAGGTTCGACCAGGGTTCTTCTCAATGGCAGCAGCGCGTGCTACCCTCGAGCCATAAAGACCCGCAGCGCGCACTCACGTATAAGATAGAATTGTAATCGCGCGATGATGAAATGTTTTTTGCTATTAATGCAAGTGAATTACACATTTTTTTTGTTGAAGCTTATTACTTTTTTGAATATGTTTATAATAATTTTTTTATAGGAGGACTTATTGCAAATTACGTATTTTTTCGTCGTGATTTTTTGAAGTAACAGAATGCTTTGGAACTTGAAAACATATTAAACTGACAGTGACTTTCAATTATGCTCAAGAAAAGGTGAAATGTACTGCTTCAAGTATCATTTCACAAACTCCCAAATATAATATTTGCTCTTGATAGCTATAATAGCTTTTGTCTTAAGGTGGTTCACAGGCTAATACATAGACATCATGCAATTACCTGTACGACAATTTAAATGCCCGATTTCCTACCGTAACACAATACACAATAGGTGGTGCACAAAATGGGGGTGGGGTGGAGAAGGGAAGGAATATGCGGTGTCGCAGTAACCAAAATTTCATGCGATATGCCATCCGCAATATCCGATCTCGCTACAGAACTTCGAAATCAGATCTTCCTACAGACGATTGAAATGTAATAGTTAATCAAACCTCAAATATATTCCCGCAAATCGCTCCTGCTACCAGAAATTCTCTTACATATAGATATGAAAAAAGTGAGAACGGAGTTTTTCTGTTTATGTACGAAAGGAATGGCGAAAAGTTTCTGAAAATTCAGAATTTTTCTGGCGTACAAGAAATACTTGAAATTCAGATTTTCTCCCATCATTTCACAGAAAGGTCACCTCAGGGAATATGCTTCGTTAATTCACTGAAGGAATCATGGAAAATGGCTTGGAATCATGGGGATTTCAGAATTTTTTTTTTTTTTTTTTTTACGGTGTGGTGTCACATGATCAGTAAAACGAATTCTGATTCCCGTTTAATTTTTATTAGAAACTTTATTCATATCTCACGCTTAAATACGAAGAGTACGATATACTTCGATGTCTTTTCACTGTTCTACCGAGCAAAAGAAACTTCGTCTATCTAGGAAACTACGTCTATAATGTCTATAATGGAAACTTCGTCTATCAAGAGAAACTTCGTCTATAATGCTAAAGACGTAAGAAAGAAAATTAAACAATTAGCCTAAAGAGAAGAATAAGCAATCCTTCCCCTCTAGCTTTGTCTAAATGGGACCCCTTATTATTCTAAAATCGATATGGATCTTCAACTGATGCCAATCAATGTTACGATATGTTCGCTGAGAATGCCATCCTCAGAGAACGGACGTCGTAATTTTTTATGATTAACAACTTTCTGCTTTGGAGGAGAGCTCCGCATTGTAAAATTATGGAAGAAAACACCACCAATAGCATCCTCATTGAAATCTTTTTATTGCAATATTTTTATATCTTATTTTGTATATCGCATTATATAATATCTATGATTGCTCTGAAGACAGAGGAAGCGCTTTAAAAAAAGCCCTGCTTATAGAAAAAATATTGAGCATCTTAATGCGGAGATGTGAAGTCGGCCCTGGACGCATTTGTCCCTTACCCACATGCAGCAGAGGAATGGCAAGCCGGGTGCATTGATTTGCCAGTAACCCTCACAGGCGCATGAGCGTCTTTGCGGGTCTCAACCCATCATAAACGGAAGAGATAAAGAAGAAGAAGAAGAATGTGGAGAAAGTTCTGTAAACTTTCGAATTAGTGAAATACCAAGGTGGAAAAAATTGCCGAAGAAAATTATTATTGCTTACAATATATTTTCCAACCTTTCCAACCGATGCTTCAAGTGTTGTTGCAGACACTGTTATAGGTACTAGTTTTTAACCTTTTGAAAATGGTTTTATTCACGAAAGGAAGTTTTTAAAAAGTTGTTAAGCATTCTAGTGCCATGAATTAAATACTATGCAGTTCTGAATGGAAGCCTTTTCAAGAAAACCGGTATTTGGGGAATGGTTAAGTGATATGCACTACATTCTCCTCTAGAATGGGTTTCAAAGACTGCTCTTGACGCAAAAAATTTTGATTATGTTAAACTTAAGATACATTTAATGATTCTCCGGTTGTCACGAGGTAATGTAATTCTGATTCAAGACCTCAAGGCAAGTCTCAAGCAAAGTCTGGTAGGTGTCGCAGTCCTTGATTGGAAGGTGTCGCAGTCCTTGATTGGAAGGTGTCGCAAGTCCTTGATTGGAAGGTGTCGCAGTCCTTGACTTCAGAGTTGTTGCTCCTAGGGAAGCGAGATCTCAGGAAACACCACGTGATTTAGACAGATGGAACTTGAGTTTCAACAGGCAGTATGACATTGAAAACGTGGTCACAGAATATTGGATATTATGCGGAATGAAGGTGTGTGCTACAGATACTCAATAAAAATTCTCATGCATCTCTTTCTTCAGGAAGTATGAATAGGAAAATGTTTATCTCAACATTTCCGAAACTACTGCATTAAAGATAGAATCAGTCAGCAAAAGTGAGGAAGAGACAGAGAGAAAGAGAGAGAAGAAAAAGAAGTCAGATAAGGAGAAAGAACCAAAGAGAAAGACAGGATATTTAGAGATAATACATGGATCCGTAAGTGGAGACGCCATAGACCGCCCCGGTGGCGCAGTGGTCTTAACGCTGGCTTATGACTGTTCGTTCAAGCGGATCTGGGTGCGAATCCCGGTGAAGCATGGATGTTGAGTTTGTCTTACGGCACTGGCTCTCTCCCTTACCTGGAGCCAGTGGCCCTAAATTAGGGACGGACGACTGCTTATAGCCCATTGAGTTGCTCACAGTGGTTGTTAAACCCTCAACTAAAAAAAAAAAAAAAAAACATTAGAGAGAGAGAGAGTAGAACAGGGTGAATAAAATTTGAGAACAAATATGAGAGGATGTGTGACGTAACACAGGTGAAAGGCTAGATGAACAGAAATGAGTAATGGAGGGAAATAGTATAAGACAGACAAAATGAGACGGAAAGCGCCCCCCCCCCCCTCCAAAAAAAGAAAACCCGCATTGGTGAGAATTAGAATGACAGAAAGAATGGGATAATGCCATAACATTCTTCCCATCATTTTCATGAGAGATCACATGAAAATGATGGAAAGAATTCGAATCAGTGCTAACTAATCAGAAACAATTGTGAGGAAAAGCGAAGCGGAAAATAAGATATTCACGAACGACAAGAGAGTGATCTTCGAACGTGAAACAATAAAAGTGATAAAATATGAATATGGGAACAAATTGGAATATGAAATTAAAAAGAAAAGGTAATGAAAGAGAGAACAAGAGAGGAGGAAGTTCAGAAGAGAGTTTCTAATAGAACGTGAATGCGAGCAAGAGAAATTTCAAGGGGAATGGAGGAAAAGCAAAAAAACGGAGGAATTAGTGAAGGATAACGAACGGAAGAATGAACAAGAGGAGTTGTAAGATAGAAAGAAAGAATCGTCGGTGGTCGACGGAATGTGAGTGAAAACAGAAACGAATGAGACTGTAGTATGAAGAGACAGAAAACGCGCATTTAAAGTGTAGATAAAGTATGCATAAGAAATGAAAAAGTGAGACGGAGGGGAAAAAGAAAGTAAACATTAAGTGAGGACTAAGTGAATAAAAGGTCGAAAGAAAAATAAAATTGTTGTAAATTTTATATATAGGAATTTTGTGAAATAATACTACGAAGTAGCACATTTCACCTTTTCTTAAACATATTTGAAAGTAATTGTCAGTTTAAAAAAAATCTAAAACCTTCTATTGCTTGGAAAATTATGATGGAAAAGAAATATAAGTTGTGATAAGTCCTCTTACGAAAAATAAACAAATAAAATTATTCATTTATTTATTACAACAATATTATATATAATATTGTTACAGTAATTTCTTAATAAAAAAATACTACAAATCTCTTCAGAAAAACAGCAAGCTCCCATGGGCGCTCATAGCTTAGTTTTCAGGAGGAGCAAACAGAAATTATAACTAAACGCAGCATACGCAAGCGCCATAAGCCAATTTCCACTGTGCTGTTACATGACTGTTTATATCATACACTCAACACATAAATTTAACTGAAAATCAGAAGACCTCAAAATAACATAAATAGATGGGTAAATAAAATTAGACAGCTTGTTTGAACAATAAAAGATATCTTGTTCTTTGGAGCTTTTCGCTTTTTGGACACTGGTGTCCCGTGCGGTCATCGAAAAGGGGAGAAAAATATCCTCAAGACAAAGTTCTAGAACAAACTTCGGGAGATCCATTTCCCGCAGTGAATAGCTGCTGCAAAAATTAATGCATGGATATTACATTTGCAGATGGTAATATATTTTTCATTCCTTTGTCTTTCATGCTTTTCCATACTTTACGTATGTACTGTTCCAACATTCAATATTATACTTTCTAGTGTAAATTCCCGTCGCTTTTGGTATTTTTACTACACACACGCAGCAGAAGTTCAACAGAAAAGTTAACAACCAGAATAAGTGTTGTCGCTAAAATCTCTGTAGTCCCTTCTAAGAACAGAAATTGCATCGAAAAACATTTCACCATTGAGCGACTCCACTCTGTTATTTGAAACGGAAGCTTTCTTAAAAGTCGGAGACCAACTTTGCTGCAAGTATACTGGGCTGTCCGGGAAAAATAGCATTTTCGATACAACAGTTTCGCTTACCCAGAACCTCGGAAGAATCCAAGCTAAATTTCAAAGTACATGCCATCGTGTTCAATAGTTTGAACGCAACTGTTTTCCAGTTATTCAATTCCCTCACGGTGCCAAGCTTTTGGTTTAGAAGCAAAGAACTTTTGACACTAGCGTTCGACATCGTTAAAAATATTCAACTACTTGCTATGGAGAAAATGCGCCATCGACCGAAACAAATGGTAGTCTGAAGGGGACAAGGTCGATGTTGAATGCTAGAAGAGGCAGCAGTTCGATTCCATGCAGTTCTTGAAGTTTAACTTGGGTCCGATTAGCGGTATGAGGTTTTGAATTGCCTTGTTTCAGCAGTGCTCGCTTTCGGTGGAATAAGGAAGGATACTTCCGCTGAAGTTTGTCATACATCTTATTCAGTTGCTGGAAATACAGCGTGGCACTGATAAACCGGCCATTTGGAATGAGCTCAAAGTGGATTACACCTTCATAATTCCACCAGACACACAGCATGAACTTTTTTTTTTTTTCAAAAAAGTCCGCGTTTGGGGGTAGGTAAAACAGGTTCACCTATATCCAAACCAGCGCGTAAATTACCCAAAAACAAAAAAGGACCCATAATTAAAAATTCTACGCGTCCTTTGGGACACATATTTTATTTCGGATTTTTTTAACATGCCAAATTTGGTAAAAGTAAAATTCGTGAGGATTAGGGAAAGAAAGAAAACAGCCAGCAATACACCGTCCCTCAAGATTATGTAAATATACAGCATAAGATAATATAAATATACAAATGTCCTAATTACTTTATTAAACCTTTCAGATCTTTTAATCAATATGAAATAAAAAATTTGAAAAACAAATAAACTTACATTTATAATGAGAGCACTATGAACGGTTATACTCTACTAAAAGTTGTACGTCTACTTCAATGATTTTTCGTTAAAAGTACAAACAAACTGTTCAAGAGTAGTCATCACACAGTTCCCGTGTTTTAAAAATTAAAAACCACTCTGGTGTTCTGAGCTGACTTAAAACGCGTCTTTGTGTATTTCCATTATGATAAAATTTAGTTGAAAATGATAAAATTTAATTCTGTAAGTACTCGATTTTTTCAAAGATTGCTTTCAAAAAGCATAAATTAAAGTGTCGAACGATGTATATTACATTTATTTTTCATTTGCTTATGTAAGTAAAAAGATTCATTATCTCTTGATTCTTTTGATTTTTAAAAGCACCCAGAATATCTCACAAAGTACCCACTTTAAAAAATCTGTGGGTCCCAGCTTGATAACAATGCAACAACAGCTCTGCAACAACTGCTGTAAGAAATCTGTATTACGCAGGTATATCCACTTTTCATCAGCAGTAACTATTCGTTTGATAAATTGAGTATCGTATGGATTTCTGAGCAGTTTGCTAATACCTCGACACGTCGTTGAACTTGAGCTGGAATGAGCTCAGGAGCCACCTTACGGCTTTGTCTGTAAACCTTTTATAACGAAGTAAATTTCTCCGTCATTTTTATCCATGCCAGGGCCGAACCCGGGTCCCCTCATTCCGGAATAAGTCGCTCTACCATATGAGCTACGCGGACGTTCCTTATCGCTGATATCTGCCTTTATGTCGTGTGCGTCCTGCTGGGCAGGCACGTCACACTTTCCATTCTTGTGTATGTGATCAGCGAATTTAGATTAAGAAACTCCCAGTTCTTCTGACAATTCGCGAGTGCTTGTTCGTGGATTGTCTGCCACAGCCGCTTGCAGGGCATCCGAATCAACTGCAGAGGGACTACCCGAACCTTCCTTTCTTTTAAAGCTAAAATAACCAGTCGCAAATTTCCTGAACCATGTTTGCGCGGTACGAGTAACTGCCAGGCCTTCAGCTTCAACTTCGTTATTTTTTCGGACTGGTACAGCAGCTTTAAACCCGTGTTTCCAGTAATGTCGCTATAGAACCAATATTTCAAACTTTGTAGCCATTGTAATTGCCCGCAGTACAAGTTCAACGCATGGGTCGTGACGTGTACTTCGCACCTGGTTTGATTACCCACGATATGCGCTTTCAGTCGACTGTAGCACAGGAAAACTGCCCAGTAGAGAACATGCATATTTACGTCTTAGAACTGTCTAATGTAAAAACTGTTTTTTGTTTTTTTTTTTTTTCCGGACACCCCAATAATTTTTCAGGAATTTTCCGTAAATTCACACCACTAATTGTTTTACAGTGTTGTTTATTAAGTCGCTATTAATTTATTTTTCATGTGATAAATCATATGAGATAGCAACTCTCTTATTTGATGCAGGGAAACCTAACTACGAGTGAAAATTTTGCCCTAAACTGTTGCTGACAGAGGATATAAACACTTTGCTAAATTACAGGAGAGAAGACGAAATTAATGAATCAGCTCAAAGAACGAAAAGAATTACTTATTTTGCGACTATATTAAAAGCATTTGACTGTCAATCACAGAGCAGGTACGGTATCTTAGCTCCGTCTTTCTGGCCGGAAACCGTTGCAAACACAACACGCCACCAAAAGGAACTACACTGATTTCATTCTTACAGTTTCTTCAACAATTTTTTTGTCGATTGCTCTTTTTTAAAACAAAAGCCCCCCCCCCCCCTGCTTTTTTTAAAGCATTGATTGCTTCTTCGAGTTTTAAAAACAATGTAAGTGAAATTTCCCTTTTTTTTCAAAATATATCCTTTTAACCGTTTGCAGTCAACACAGACTTCCGGTTTCTTTGTTTCCTGACCATCATTTGCAGTCAATCAATAATATAAGAAGAAAAAAAAACTCACACCTTTTTAACATCTAAATTTCGTCTTGAAGGCTAATTTCATTCCATCAATCAAGAACAAAATCCACACCATTCTAACATATTGTGTTTGTACAATGTCACAGTTTCGTTCCCTTTTTATTTGCTTGTTTTGGTTTCCTTTTTTTTTATATGTAAGATATGAAAAATAAAAAAAATAAAAATAAGTTATCTATAGTTTTAAATTTTGGTTTCCCTTATGTCTTTCGCGGCACAGGGTTTCTGCAATCATTTTAAAATCATACTGAAACTCATTTTCAAATGTAAAAAAGTGCGACATTTGCTGGCATATCTATTGCCTTACTGCTTCCCAGATTTTGTATCTATATTCCTAAGCATTTGTTTTCTTAGGTAGAATATTTGAAAACTATATTTAAAAATTTTTTTCTTTCACAGGTAGAATATTTTAAAACTAACTCTCCTTTTTCTTGGTCTGGAGTTTGCACCAAAACTAGCGTCCTTAACTTGCAATTCAATTGATTTCCTTGTAATTAGCTTTTGATAGGTTATACCATTTTTAATATAACTTTGTTATAATTTCGTTTTTCTCCTTTTTTTTTTTTTTTTTTTTTTTTGGACCTTTCTGCATTTCTAAAATTTGAGTGATGGATAATAGAGTAGATCTGAAACCCCAACTGACTTACTAACTTTTTTTTTGGTGTACGCACATTTCTTTTCCTTCTGTATGTCAGTGTATAAGGTAAGTATCTTTCCGCTGTAACTTAGACCTTACGTCAGTAATTACGTTATGTGTGCTAAGTCAATGCAATATTAGAAGGTACCCATACACTTTACAAGAAAGAGGTCAAGTAGTACTTACAAATACTTTTATTTTGCTTGCATGGGTTGACTCCACACTCACATATGGTTTACTGGCTTACTCGATATAGTATCAGTGAATCATAAAAGCTTAAGGTAGCAATCTTAAAAGCACGATACTTAAAACACTACGCAGGATTCCGATGAAGTGAAGAACTTATTTAATGTATAAGTTAAAAGATTAAAAATAAAGCCATAAGAACTTTCGGTCTTTCTAAAGATCATCATCAGATGGAAGTACTGAAGGAGCATTTTTTGGTGGGGAGACCTAAAGGTAAGCTACGGGCGTAACGTACAGAACAGGTGATCATGCCGTCAATCCAAATATGATGATTTTAAATCGATATATGAATACATACAATCAAATGGTCAAATTATCAAAGACATTTTATTATACAAGATAAGTAAGACGTAGGAAAATAATAAATGAATGAAGTAAGGCAAATACAGACAATAAGGAGGCAATCTTACGCAACTTACCTACAATAACCGGATAATATGCATACTTAAGTCTAATAACAATCATATATACACTGCCGGACAATTGCTAAGGACGGATGACAATAGCAACGATAGCAACCATAAAATGAAAGGCAGGAAAATGTGGAAATTAGCATAAGTGCGGGATACAGTAACACGTGTTGTGCGTATGCAAATTTTGGATTGCCGAACTTTTTCGTGACGTCATAGCGCTGATAAGAGATATAAAGGATTTGACGCGTATTGACCGTTGTTGTTCAAACGCAAAGTTGAAAGGGACAGAATCAATTGACGAACTTGCAATTTTCAGTATGTCTTCCCGACATCACCAAGATGATTTTACGCGTGGCCGTATCATTGGCAAGATTGAAGAAGGGCGAAAAATAACAGATGTTGCCAGAGAGTTCGACGTCAGCCACAGTGTTGTTTCAAGGCTTTGGAAATCATTTCAAACAAATGGAGAGTGTAGCAAACGTCACGGGGGAGGTTGTATTCGCAGTACGACACCTGCAGAAGATCGGTACATAGTGCTATCAACAAAAAGACACCGGTGCAGCACAGCTAGTGAGGTAGCAAATCAGTTTATGGCTGCTACTGGGAAGCGGATCTCCCGAAAAACTGTCGCCAGACGTTTGCATGAAGGAGGACTATACGCCCGCCGTCCTGTTTTGTGCATCCCATTGTCCAGACGTCACCGTACCGCCCGTTTGCAATGGTGCCATCAACATCGCAATTGGACTGATAACGACTTGTCTGCTGTCCTCTTCTCAGATGAGAGTAGATACAGTCTATCGTCTGATTGTCGACGACAACTGATCTGGCGTGATAGTGGTACTGCATATTGTCCAGCAAACATACAGGAAAGGGACCGATATCCGACATGTAGTGTCATGGTATGGGCTGGCATCATGATGAATGGCCGTACGTCCCTCTATGTGCTTCCAGCTGGGACTATGACTGGCCAACGATACATTAATGATGTTCTGCTACCTCATGTTCGCATGTTCCGTGGTGCTGTCGGTGATTGATTCATGTTCATGGACGACAACGCAACATGTCATCGAACAGTCGCTGTCCAGGAGTGTCTTGAGAGCGAGGATATTCAACGCCTCGTATGGCCAGCACGTTCTCCAGATCTGAATCCCATTGAAAATGTGTGGGATGCTTTGGGGAGGAGTCTTGCTGGTCGCCAATGCCCTCCAATAAACAAGGACACCCTCATCCGTGCACTGATAGAGGAATGGGATAAATTACCCCAACAGCTGCTTGATAATGTTGTGCAAAGCATGACACGACGTGTGAAATCTTGCATCGCCCTCCATGGTGGCCATATTCCGCATTGACACCCTACGCCGGAACGCCTGCTGACGGTAATTGCATTTTTTTCACGTTTACGTATTCTGCACAAAATGGCCTGTTTGTCCCTTGAACACGTTCCAAAGCCTTCTGGATTTCAGAGCACAATAAATTGTCTTTCTTGTAATGTCCTGGCATTCTGACATTATTTTATTTCACTTGGCATCCAACCACACTTACTTTTTTATGCGCTATATAGCCGTTTATGATCCGTCCTTAGCAATTGTCCAGCAGTGTATATATACTAAATATATTCATTCTCCTCAACTGGAGGGGAAAGTTTTAATAGTTGTGTCCAAGGTTTTGGTATGTAGACTGGAGTATTGTCATTACAACATGAAGTTCCATGTTCAGCAATTATCAAACTTTCGGTGAATAATAAGGAGGAGATAGTACGTGGTGTTGTAATCATTTTTGCCTCTTTCCAATTAGGATAATGTTGTCCTTCGTTCACTAGTCTTGCAAGGGCAGTATTTGATAGGCCATTGTTAACCGCATATTTATGTTCGTTGAGCATAATTCCCAATGATCTTTGGTTGATCCGATGTATTGGTTGCAAGGGGGAATTTGATTTAAACTATCAAGTGGGATAGTGTATACACTAAATTTGTTAGCCTCTGGAACCAGGTCACGATCTTTCTTGATCAAGGTAAAAATATTTGTGGTCTAACAGTATCAGTGATTTACCATCCAATCGCAGTATAACAGCACGTCTATCATCAATAACATCAATCCTCGTGAACAACCGCTGCATTGTATTTTTATCTATCGTTCTTATCAGGCCACACATGCATCACTTGTTCCGACCTCAGTGTTGCCAACATTATTCTCGTTTGAGGGGAAAGATATAACGTTAAAGTTTAAAAATGTCTAAGAGAACAAATTCAAATTTAAATAGAAAAAGAAACTCAAAAGAAAAGTTAAAATAGAATATACGTTACAAGTGAGAGCACGAATGTTCGTCCACAAACGATATTTTTTTCTCGAGAACTAAAAAGTGATCGTCTGCCACCTGCGTTTAGGATATGTAAAAGAGTCAATCAAGTGACACCCTGGCGAGGCCCAAATCCCTGCACAGGTAGAATATTAGCTTCAAAATCATCCAAACGATTAAAGCAACTGCTCAATTAAGCGATGAAGTCCGGTTTTAGAATACAGTTGTACAATGGCTTGTGAGGAAGCCATTGTTCAACTACCTTCACATGTTCTTCGGAGCGAACCTTCTTCCTTTCAGTGATGAAGTGACAATACGGCTGCCTACTGAATGATTAGGAACTTCCCATCTAAACTTTCTAAGCGCTTCTGAAGTGCGGTATGGAATCTAACTTTACCATGCAGAAGATAACGCCATCAGACGGAAGTTCTGGACGTTTGATTTTGAACTCTTGATGCTACTTGGCCAAGATTTCGCAATGCCCATTCAGCTGCAACGGTGTGACCACGTGGACAGATGCCAATTAGAAGCGGTTCTTTGTGGTCGAAGAAAAGCTTCAGTATTGTACTTTGAACTTTAGAGGTGGTGATTGGTTGGTTGGTTGGAGTTAATTAGACCAAGGGCCTCCGCGATCCAAAGGGCACCATGCGCCACGCTTACATTATAGATTGGTTGAGTTTATTGGCGCAAGGTCCTCAATGGGTCAAAGAACATAAAGTCCTATGGTTTAGAACTTAGAGGTGATAGATGGGACATGTCTTCGTTGCAAGTTTGATCGCAAGGTTCCAGTCTCGTAAGGATGACACTATTACTCATGGCAAACGATTATCTGAGGAAGAAAATTATTCCACTTGGGACGGCATCTGTCCAAATGCATTAAACAAGTATCCGTTACCTTTTATCCAACACTCAGGCTTTTGGGTACCCACCGTGCACCTTACTATACTACAGCTACCCATGTAATATTGTATGCACAGTTATATAGCTAGTGCTAATCTCCTGCGCAATTTCCCCACAATAAATTGTGCATTGCGCTGCATGAGTTCCTTAACTTTCGCAACATTGTGTTTTTGTGATGACGACGTTGGCTTGTGTTTTCATACGCTACTGTAATACGCCGATAAATGTCTGCAAGTGAAACCATTTCAGCCATCAGGAAACGTATCCAAGACGTTATTCTCGTTCGGGTGGATAGTAAGGTGCGTCGCATAAATATAGAGACAGTCGACTTTGCGCCGTGAACGCAATGCGAATATAAGTAGGAAGCTGAAGTGGAACCCAATTAGACATAACCCTACAACGAACGTTTCGATTCGTCGGGATGACCGGATTGTGTGAAAAGAACACCACAAAGTGAAATAGTGTAATTTTAGGTGTCTCATAAATATAAAGACAACTAAGTAAAGTAGCCACATGCAAATGAGATGTACAAATTAGCATATTGTACGCACGTGCATGGGCCGTAATTCGGTCCAGCCTACAAAAGACAGCGGACCTGCCGTCAGACATTCATTTGCCGAAATGCCACGCAACAGTCAACCTTCTGGTGAGGGGGTACAGAAGATTTGGAGACTGAGAGCAAATGGATTGCCTGTAGCGAAAATTTGTAAAGCCATGGGGAGGAGTAGGGCAGTCATTTATAAGACTTTATCGAAACGCGGTGCATTAACTGCCAGAAAACAGCCTGGAAGGCCTCGAATAACAACCAAATGAGATGACCGTGCCATCATGCGTTTAGTTTCATCCCAAAGGTTATCACTACGTCAAGTTTCCCGTCTCAAAGGACACAGTTCATCGACGAACCAAGGAAAGTCGCAACAGTGTGCTCCGTAAAATGCGCCGTCTGCCACACCTCACGCGGTGCCACAAGGAAGCTATATTGTAATGGGCAAGCAGCCACATGCACTGGACGGACGAGTGGATCACAAATATTTTCTCCGATGAGAAAAAATTCAACCTGGACGACCCTGACGGTTGCAACTGCTATTGGCATCATTTACTACGCGAGCCAAGCACCTTCTTTAGCAGACAGAAAGGAGGGGGATCTGTGATTGTCTGGGGAGCTTTTGCGTTCAATGGGACAACGGATATCGCTTTTCTGCAAGGTAAGAAAAACTCCGAAACGCATCAGGACATACTCAGCAGCCACCTGCTACCGTTTGCTGAAACTCTAGCGGGTGTTGATTATCTGTTCCAGCAAGACAATGCCTCTATCCATCGGTCTACATCAACGAAAAGCTTGTTTAACACCCATCATGTGACCGTAATGGATTGGCCAGCCCTCAGTCCAGATCTGAACCCTATCGATAACCTCTGGGGCATCCTAGCTCGTGATGTGTATGCGTATGGACGGCAGTTCTCAAGTGTGGTGGCATTGAAAGAGCAGATTGAACGAAGCTGGTACGCTCTCCGTCCAGAACACTTACATCACTTGGTGGACGGCATGCACAATCGGATTTTCAGTGTTATTCGGAACAACGGCTCCAGTATTCGTACCGGAGGTGCTCATAACTAGCAAGTCTTTATATTTTTGAGACAGCGTATTTCTGTTTTTCTCTTGTACTTGGCGTTGGAATTGTTATGTTTCCGTCAAACTATTGTGCAGATACGTGTCCTATGCTATTTTTGCTATAAATATGAGGTGTACATTTCAGCTCGTTGTTGTTTCTTTTTTATTGGAGAATTTGTTCTGTCTCTATATTTATGCGACGCACTATACAACCAGCTCCTTTAGAAAGCAAACCGTCTCGGTGACGGAATGGTCAGAGGCGCCGATTTTTCGCCATTTGTCCCAGGTCGGCCCACTCTAGAGTAAGGCGTGATGTATTGGGGGCGCTCCTTTCCCCCTCCCTGGTACCAGTGGCCCAAAATTAAGTGACTTTATTTTTAAAGCAAAAGCATAAGGTGACTTTCTGCTCTTAGGCGGACATGCTTTGAATCTGTCATTTAGTTCCCAGAGATTAAGCAGCGGAAGGTACCTTTCTACGGGAGTTAGATTCCGTAATCCCCTTCCCCCAACACACTCAGTCTCTGGGCCGCTCTGCAGGGACCCTTTCCTTCAAGTTTGGCAAGATTGAATCTAGTCTCACTAAAGTATGATAAGAAGGATGGACACAAAGTGCCCCAAGGCTACAAACGCGGATGCCGTTCAGTAGCTGATGTTTCCAAACGAAATAAATGTGTCTTTTAACGAGGAGTTAAAAACACTCGTATTTGAGGAAATCTCATTGAATGTACTGCAAACATACTGTCCGCTAGATGTCGATAAATGCGTGAAGTAAAAAGCCAAATCTTGGCAATAAGCGAGCTGACTGTGAAGCCCTTGTAAATGGGATACTCCAGTGGTGGATCGCACAGCATTGGTTTTGGGGCTCTCGCTTTCCCCGCAGTCCTTCAAAAATTGCATTTTTGTTGTCACATAGCCCCCTTGCCACCCCCCTTCTCCCTATTTCATTTTCCTTCTCAAATAAATTCAAGATTTCAACAGAAATATACATATTGGGTTTCTCCCGAATATGATTTGACTATTTTCACTGTGATGCCTGTGTGCCCGTCTGTATGGTTTGCTGCCGCCATAACTCAGAAAGTATTATAGATATCAAGACGAAATTTAATATTTAGGGGCATAGACGGCGGAACCCAGTAAATTCAGAGGAGGGACCAACTTCTCCGAGAGTTAAAACAGTAAAAAAAAAAAGAGAGAAAACTCCGTAGCATATATATACATATGCAAGTACTCGTACAAATCATCATCAACTATGACCAAACCACTGCTGAATGAAGGTCTCTTCCATAACTTTCTGTCTTCAGCATATATCTCTTCTAAGTCACTCTATCACGTTTTCGGATTTAATCCACCGATCTCCCATGTAGTCGTCTTCTGGGCCTTTTCCTGTCCTTTGGTATCCAGGCTAGCGATATGAACCCTGTGAAAAATCCTTAGGATTCTGCGGGAGGGTTCGTTTGAGCTTTGGATCCTCCACCAAGGAATGCGATGAAATTATAAACAGCGGTACAGCAAATATGGGAGGCAGAGTTAATTATAAAGAGACAGGGGGGGGGGGCTGGACAGTATTTTAACGCCCCAGTATTAGTGGCACATCTGGGATTTCATTTTGGGTGGCTGAACAAAAATACCCAGGAGAAAACATTCCCGAAATCTGGCGCGCGAGCCATGAAAATATCCCCACTATATCGAAGTGTGTATCCCATGATTCATGGACGAATCAGTACTAGCAAGAAAATGTAAAATATCATGGTTGAAAAATGGACACTAGTTCAGTTCCGCTTTAATACCCCCCCCTTCATCTTGTTGAAATTATATCGAAGTAGTGGACAAAATCATGTGCGCTAAAATATCATGATTCAAATGAATTCTTAATGTATGAAAATTTTCCCTAATTACAGATGTGTACATGTGTACAAAAACATCTGAAATGCTGAAATGCTTTCGAACGATTTCAGGATGGACTGGGGGTGGCTTTACTTTTTGCAGACTCCTTCTAAAAAAGGGGAAAAAAATCACAAGGTAGTTTCTTACAGCTTTCGCTGTGCTATACTTGCAAAAAAAATAACGAAAAACAAACTGTAGAACTCTGTCAATTCTTCAAGCATCCTTCATAAATCTAGGAAGCCTTGAAAATGTGGGGCCCCGGGCTTCAGCCCCTAGCCCCCTCTTAAATTGACTCGGATGGGGGTAGATACTTGTGTAACGCTTTCCAGTGCCGCACTGAGTGGGAGTAGCCGAGGGGACTGGGCCCTCCCCATGAAGTATCATTTGGACGTTCGTTCTTTATTATTGGTATATATTTTTAAGTATATGTTTCAGGAATCAGTAGAAACGCATTTTAATATGGAGGAGATATTTTTATCGCTTTTTATTACTTTGGGAGATGTTTTTTCCGGGGTATTTTTATAGCTTTTTATTATTTTGGGAGATGTTTTTTCCGTTGTATTTTTATCGCTTTTTATTATTTTGGGAGATGTTTTTTCCGGGGTATTTTTTATCGCTTTTTATTATTTTGGGAGATGTTTTTTCCGGGGTACTTTTATCGCTTTTTATTATTTTGGGAGATGTTTTTTCCGGGGTATTTTTATTTGCATCTTCAATATTTTGGGCCACTCCTATAAAGAAATCTTGGATGCGCTACTGAGTCGCTTTCTTTACTTAGTGGACTCAGTTCTTTGCCGTGTGGCAGTCCTTATTCGTACGAAAGGTGAGCCTACCCGTTACTACGCAGGTTTCCTATCGGGTCACTCCCAGACGGGAACGGGGCCGCCGGGATACCGGGAGAATTCCCGGTGGGCAGCTATATTCTGGGCCGGTAGGCCTCATGCTAAATGAAGAAATAAAAAAAATATACACTATATTGACAAAAGCCGCCGGACACCTAGAAGAGAAACACAACATAGCATTTATTGACATACAGTGTCGGTTCGCATTTGGCCTTAATGCATGCCGAGACATGCTTTCGACAAGGTTTTAGAACACAGCGATAGGTATGCGCTTCCATTCAGTACATAATGTTGCCGCTAACTGTTGCTTAGTAGTAGACCTTGGTTCCAAACTTCTCATGCGGCTCTCTAATTCATCTCATAGGTACTCTATGGGATTAAGATCAGGGCTCTGTGCTGGCCAGTCCACACACGATACGGAATTATCCTCAAACCATGTCGTAACAGTCCTTGCTTTATGGCTCGGTGCATTATCTTGCTGGTACCAACAAGGATCGGTGCATTATCTTGCTGGTACCAACAAGGCTCGGTGCATTATCTTGCTGGTACCAACAACGCTCGGTGCATTATCTTACTGGTACCAACAACGTTCGGTTCCATAGTATTGCCATAGAGTTGGTAGGGCATAACTGTTCAGAATATCGAGGTAAACGTGCTGGTTAACAGGTGTGTCCACGATAACCAATGTGCCGGAACCATACCACGAACCCCCCCCCCCCCCACACACACACGAGTACACTGCCAGCACCAAGCCACCATACCCACACACGCCCGTCAGACTTATAGATCGTATATCTGGATTCATCAGTCCATAGGACACGTTTCCATTGATGTACGGTCCACGTTAAATGGTATTTACACCATGCTAAACGACGAGTAGCATTCCGAGTGGAGATGAAAGGCTTATGAGCAGCCGCACGACCACGGTAACCCATGGAATGAAGTTCTCCCCGAATGGTACGTGTACATACCAAGGTTCCAGCATTTTTACTCACCTGTACGCTGAGGTCTTGTGCACTACTCCGTCGATTAGCTGTAACGACTCTCCTGAGGCTTCGACGTCCTCTATCACTGATTTTCTTTGGTCTGCCGGTACGTTTTGCTGCTTCAGGCACGCCATGGGTATTCCACTTATTCAGTACATCCAAAACAGTTAACTTGGATATGTTTAAACGCCTCTGGGTTTCTCTCATGGACAACCCACTAACATAACACCCGACAATCTTTCCTTTCTGAAAGTCAGGTTTTTCCCGCCGCGACATTTTCATTCAACCTCACAGCGCGATATGATCGCGGTCAGCTGCAGGCTTATTTTTATACCATTTGCAGTTGTACCGCGCGTCTTAACAACGTAACAGATCCGTTCATTTGCTTTTGAAGGGGTGTCCGATGACTATTTTCAATGTATTGTATATACAGTACTTTTGATTCAATGTTCTTGCAGAGGAAAACATAGTTATACTAGAACGGCAAAGTTTGTTTTTCACTTTGATGGTTTTAGAAGAAAACAAATTCTACGTAGCGAATGTTTTGTTAAGTCATACACTGTTTTTGATTCGCTCCCTTCCCCTTTCTGGGCTTTCAAAATTAGGCCCCGTCTTCTTGGGCTGATAACCTCTACTTCATTCTACTTCTTCCAATTGCAGTTGTTATAGTTGAATAATCAGTGTGCTATCTAATAAAATATTCTATCAATAGAGTGGGATAGAAACTTAAAATTCACTGTATACGTTAGTACATTGAGGTTCACCTACGGTAAAATTTTGGGCTGCGCTTTTTATACGTATGTTGTTGTTGTTTTTTAACGAGATCTGCATCTGATTTACTGTTTTTAGGGCCTTGCAGTTACACGAATTCTTGAACTGCAATCGTGGAAATTCTGTTTCAGTTACAGCAAAAATACCTTTTCCATTTGAAAGTAAATAAATGAAAATTAATTTTCGCAGTTTTAATTTCTCTCGCTTTATAAATTTGAACTGAAATTCTTGCAATTCTGGACATTTTTAATTTTTTCAAGATTTTTTTTCGTAATTATTTTATTAATGTTGGGTAAGTTTTGAAACAAAGTAATTTTTGGCGCATTTGGATTTCCATTCTCACTGAAAGCGAAAAAAATATTGCGAATTCTGAAGACAGCTGTCGCAGTGGAATTCATGAGAATGAAATAGTCTTCGACAGTTTCTCTCAGAGAATGTACCTTGTCTGTTGGTTCTCAGAAATGGAAGTAATTTTTTTCTTACATTTAATTGTACTACGGCTCTGCGGTTAAACAAAATGAGTAAAATGTTGCTAATTATTTTCAGAGTACAAAACCCTACAAAGATTCGTAGACTTGTATTGAAAAGATGTTTAAGCAGTAAACGGTGATACTAAAATACCGTTTTTTTTGTTTTGTTTTTACGGGGATGAGGTGCTTTTATAATTTTTGCGCAGAAGTGAGCCGCTCAAAATCACCTTCCAGGGTTATTTATGGATCGCCAGTCCGCCATAAAAAAATATAATATATACTATAAAAATCCTGGATTCGCCACTCTCACTTTGTCTTCATATGCACGCGAGAATTTTCGTGATGCTATCTCGCATTTTCAAGAAAACTGTTCGGTAAAATCTCATTAATACTTGAATGTACTATTTTGTGAAATCAAAGCAACCCAAAGAAAACTCGGCATCATCAAAAAACATTATTCTGGAATTTCAATTAAAACAACTTTTCCTTTTTTTTATCCTCATTTACGTAGCTGTTGTTCAAAGACGTCTGCTTTTCAGTGGAGAAGTCAATCACATCGGAATTCAAGACTTCCTGCTCACATTTGTTTTACTACTGGTGCGTATCATCGAAGTTTTGTTCACTTTCTGCATCTCGCGATTCAGTCACTGCACTATTTGTGAGTCTTTTTTGTTCTTAGTGTTCATTTTCTTGCGAATTTACTTTATTTTTGTCAATTCACTCTTCTTTTTTTACTTCACCTGACAGAAAAACAATATTTTATTTTTGTTGGATGTTTCACCATTATTTTATGACAACACGATATTCCGACAGATAATTTTCCGCAGCTTACCGTGCTTTCGAGAATTACTTGTGCGGCACATTTTTGTTAGCCTCAACGTTATTACTGACATGCCTGTGCGTGTGAAGTGGTGATAAGTGGGGAAAATTTAGGTGTCCTCCTCCATACATGATGCACTTGATGGCCAGAGCGTGAAATGCTTGCCTCTTCTTGTTGGCAGGAAATTTATCTGTAGTGAAGGCAGCAGTTTGCTCGCAATTCAGACCACACATTTCCAATAATGTCACGAAAAATAAAATTAAACGAACAAGCAATATTTACAGATTCCCTTGGGGTTTACAGAATAAAAGTTTATAAAATCTAGGCACGTTAAAATATTTTAATTTTCGCTAAAATACACTAGCGCTTTCGAAACCTTTACATGGTTAATCGTCAGGTGTAATATAGGACACAAATACTTTCAAATACACACTACACCAGTGGCGTAGCCAGAGGGGGGGGTTGAACTCCTCCCTTGAGGGGAGATTGAGCATGAATTAAAGAGATATATGTATATGTGTATACGAGACTTTCACCAATGAACCAAACCCATGGACCCCCCACCCCTTAAGAAATTTCTGGCTACGCCACTGCACTACACAATACTCAAATGACCCCTTACTCAAATACTCAAATGAGCCCTTGATACTCAAAAAATGCCTCTTGATCCTAAAAATCTAAAAATATACCCTTTGATACACACTAAATAGCAAAAATACCCTTTGATAAAATGACCCTTTGATACACACTACCCCTTGATACTCAAAATACTCAAATGACCCCTTGAGGTCATACTCAAATGACCCCTTGATACACACTAAACACCCCCAAAATACCCCTTGATAAAATGACCATTCGATATTTGACACAAAAAAATACCCCTTGATAAAATGACCACAAACACTTTCAAATACATACTGCACCAGTGGGGCATCCAGAGCGGGAGGTTCAACCCCTCCCTCGAGGGGAGACTGGGCACGATTTTTTTTTGATTGAAGGTTTAACGACCACCGTGAGCAACTCAATGGGCTATAAGCAGTTGCCCGTCCCTAATTTAGGGTCACTGGTTCCAGGGAAGGGAAAGAGCCAGTGCCGTAAGACAAACACAACATCCATGCCTCACCGGGA
Source organism: Macrothele yani (assembly GCA_039090855.1). Taxonomy (NCBI): domain Eukaryota; kingdom Metazoa; phylum Arthropoda; class Arachnida; order Araneae; family Macrothelidae; genus Macrothele; species Macrothele yani. Next base: position 111,454,334 of record CM077007.1, read on the forward strand.
TTCGGACCCGGACCCCGTTCGGATGAATGATCGGAGGCCATCGCTTAGACCACTGCGCCATGCCAAACCGATCGCCGTAATTTAATATTGAAAACCCCTAGGGAGCATTAAATATCCCCAAGTGATGCACTCGGCACAATTTAAAGAGATATATATTAAATGACCCCATGGCAGCACGAATTTAAAGAAATATATATGTGTATAAGAGGCTTCCAACAATGAACCAAACCCATGCCCCCCCCCCCCTAAGAAATTTCTGGCTATGCCATTGTACTACACAATACTCAAATGACCCCTTGAGGTCATACTCAAACGACCCCTTACTCAAATACACAAATGACCCCATGATACTAAAAAAATACCTCGTGGTACTAAAAATATACCCCTTGATACACACTAAATATCAAAAATACCCCTTGATAAAATGACCCTTTGAGACACAAATACCCCTTGATAAAATGACCCTTTGAGACACAAATACCCCTTGATAAAATGACCCTTTGAGACACAAATACCCCTTGATATAGGACAGCAGATATCAAGTGAGGGTCACATTGATGAAGAAATTAATCGGCGTACAAAACTTGCCTGGAGAGCTTTTGGAAGAAACAGCATAATTTTCAAGAGCAATATGCCATTATGTCTTAAAAGAAAAGTGTTTGATCAATGCATCCTTCCAGTGCTTACGTATGGTGCAGAGACGTGGACCTTAACTAAAAGAGACATACAAAGGCTGCAGACAACTCAAAGAAGCATGGAGAGGTGCATGCTTGGTATAACCAGGAGAGATAAGAAGAGGAACTCGTGGATCCGAAAAATGACGAGAGTGGAAGACATCATGATCAGAGTTAAATCCCTGAAATGGCAATGGGCTGGACATACTGCCAGAAGGACAGACCATAGATGGACAGCCGAAATTTTAGATTGGATTCCAAGGGACAGGAAAAGACCCAGAAAAAGACCACATGGGAGATGGGTGGATGAAATTCGTAAATATGCGGGAGTGACATGGAGGAGACTGGCACAAGACAGACCGTTGTGGAGGAAACTTGGGGAGACCTTCGTCCAGCAGTGGATTGATAATGGTTGACAATGATGATGATGATGATAATGACTCTTTGAGACACCCACCCTTGATACTCAAAATACTCAAATGACTTCACACTACACAAATGATCCCTTGAGGTCATACTCAAATGATCCCTTACTCAAATACTCAAATGACCCCTTGATACACACTAAATACCAAAACAATACCCATTTATAAAATGACCATTTGATACATACTACTCCTTGATACTCAAAATGCTCAAATGATCCCACATTATTCAAATGACCTCTTGAGGTCGTTACGACCTCAAATGGTCATTTGAGTATTGTGTAGTGTACATTTGAAAGGATTTGTGTCTTATACAGTATTACACCTGATGATGAAACCATGTAAAGGTTTCGAAAGCGCTAGTTTATTTTAGCGAAAATTAAAATATTTTAACGTGCCTTGACGTTATAAACTTTTATTCTATAGATATAATCCGGTGCGTTGTTCACCTTACCGAGTGCATGACTTCGTAAATCATCATACAGAGTGCATCACTTGGAGATATTTAATGCTCCTTAGGGGTTTTCAATATTAAATTACGGCGATCGGTGTGGCATTAGCTAGAGATACAAACAGTTATAGCAAGTTCATTGAATAAGAAATATTTTCAACCCCCCTCTCTGGCTACGCCACTGGTGTATTTGGACTGTTGTAACAATTCAAGAACTTTGAGATTTCAGCAATCTTAGTTTTTGCTTGCCGTTCTCTCTAGGAAAATTCGCAACTAGTAAAATTTTCTAGTCAGAGACTGATCTCTTCTCCAGACGCGTGTGCTGGGTCAGATAGAACATTTCTGGGTCTCTGGGAAAATTTCATTGCAGACCCTAGGAAATAAAGCTCATATTTAATAAAGTCGTTGCGTGAAAAATGCTGTCTATGAAGAACGCACACGAAGACTATCATGCAGGAAAAATAATTATCTCAAAGAAGTACGGGGGTTGTACCGAAAGTAATGCGAAATGGGGCATAACTTTTTCATTAACTCACAGAGGTCGTTGAAATTTCACATGTTTGTAGGGTAATTCTTTCTCTATACAAAGGTACAACCCAACATAGTCTCCATCACAAGCGATGCATTTGCGCCATCGTTGAACCCAACCCTCGAATCCTCTTTGAAAAAATTCAGGTGTGGACTGTTGCACCCATTTCTTCACAGCCACATTCACCTCGTCTGTGTCATCAAATCCTTGTCCCTGGAGACTGTCCTTCATTAGACCGAGCATGTGGAAGTCGGAGGGTGCCAGATCTAGGCTGTACGGTGGACCACAGACCAGCCTGATTTGCTACCAAAGATGTGTGTGGTCTCACATTTTCATGGTGAATGTGGACGCTTTTCAGGTTCCTGTTCGGTCTCTTCCTTCTTATGGCTTCTCTGAGCTTCTTGAGTGTCTCAATGTACCGCTCGCTGATCACGGTACTGCCACGTTCCAGAAAATCAAGGAGAACAACGCCCCTGTCATACCCCCTTCCCCCCCCCCCCCAAAAAAACCAGTCACCATGACTTTCTGTGCTGATCGCTGGCTCTTGAATTCCTTAGGCCTCGGTGAAGAGGTGTGACGCCATTCAGTGGATTGATTCCTCGTTTCCGGATCGTAAAGATACGCCCACGTTTCATCCCCTGTCACCAGATCGAAAAAAAAAAAAACGTGTTTTCATTGGCTTCAAACGTTTCCAGCAAATCAGAGCAGGCTTCCACCCTTCTCTCCTTCAAATCGGGTGTCAACGCCACTTTGTAAACACTTTCCAATACCCTAAGTCTTCCACCATCTTCTGTATGGCATTGTGACCACAGTCGGCAACACGCTTACGGATTTGTAACTCGTCTCTCCGCGCGATCAGTAACTCGTCCCTTCGCGCGATCAGTAACTCGTCTCTCCGCGCGATCAGTAACTCGTCTCTCCGCGCGATCAGTAACTCGTCTCTCTTTGTCGGCAACAAGCTCACGGATTGTAACTCTTCTCTCCGCGCGAATCAATTCATCCACTCGCTGACGATTCGTATCAGTGGTCGCAGGTGATGGTCTCCCACTGCGTGGTTTGTCGTCAATGCTGTTTTCCCTTTCTTTAAACTTCTTCGTCCATCTGTGCACATTGATCTTGTCAATGGTGTCATCTCCATAAACATTCTGTAACCTTCTGTGGAAGTCGGACAGCCTGCACCCTTCCTTCGTCAAGAACACAACGACGGCAAGTTGCTTCTGCTTGGAATCCATTATTTACCTGCAACGAAGAAGAAGGGTTACTATAGATGAAAACTTACTCTACCAACATGTGCAATATGAACAATATCTGTCAGTTATTAAAAAAGTTATGCCCACTTTTGCATTACTTGCTTTAAGCTTAAGAAAAAGGCCATAATATGGATTGAGAGTTCAGAGAGTGATTGAGTAAAAAAATGTTGAAATCTACGAATTTCTTTCCGGAGAGAAAGGTTTGAGGTTGTACTGTGATTCTTGTAAGAATTTCCTCACAAAATTATACAAAGATAACTTCAACTAACATAAGTAGCGAATAATAAGAATCCCTCTAATATAAATTCGTATAAATACCCCCCCTCCACCGATAGATATTTTAGTGATTGATGCTTGATGAATGGCGGAGTAACTGACAAATTACTGACTTTTTTTTTAACTTTTATAAACGTTGAAATATGAAAATTGCTTTTTTATTTTAATCTCCAGTACTATTTTTTAAATCAGTCACTGGAAAATTGGCCTTCAGATATACCACTGAAAGAACTTTGATATTGTACTTTTCATTTATTTTTTAAAATTTGAGTATCGGCTTAACACACGCATTGTTGAACATATAAAAGAAGAGAGCCACAAAATGACCAAATTTAATTTGCTATTTCATAAATGAGGAGAAGTTTAAGGTGGCTAGAATAATCATTTAAAAACTGCAAATCACTGTGACTGTAGGCAGAACGGCGGTAACCTATTTGAAGGTGGGGAGAATTAGAAAACTGAAAAACAAACACATAAAACACATCTTTTTAAGAGCCCGCTCCCCAAAACTTAAATTAATATTAATAATAATAATAATAATAATAAATATAGAAAATATACATAAAATGATTTTTTTCCTAAACTGCGGTGTTACGTGAAAGCGCGGGGCCCGGAGCAACCGCCCTAGTTGCCTTGTCCGAATGGTCCAGTCGGCCTTGGGTAAGAGAGGTATGCCTGTCCCCATCCCTTCTCCCCGAACGAGCGTTTTTTTTTTTTTTTTTTTTTTTCCTATTTCATTTTATTTTTTTATCTATTAAATAATGAAAACAGTATTGTAGCCGAATGCTAGTACTTGATGGAAAATATACTTTTTGGGTAAGAGTAACGACGGTTAGATGCTAGTCTTATTTCAACGGCTTGTTTGAGTGGATGGGGTGGAGAGTAAAACCGGACAAGAATAGAGTTTATTTAAGTCTCTCGATCTAATTAATTGTAGGTATTTTTGGAAATTGCTTAAATTAGAGCAATTAGTGTATCACCGTTCTCCCCCTCCCCCGTCCAATTTCAAGTTCCGGAATTATATATGGTGGTCCTGGCAAAGTGAGGACTTGAAGCTCCCCGAACTCACCCAATCTTATTTATTTATTTGAGAATAGGAACCATTTAGAGATAAGAAGTTTTGCCTAGTCAGTGTAAATCTTCGTTGATGCCTATTGTGACTATTTACTAGTGTTGCCTATTATGGTGGCGCAGTGGTCTAAGCGATGGCTTCTGATCATTCGTCTGCGATGGGTCTGCTTTCGAATCCCGGTGAGGAATGGATGTTGTGTTTGTCTTACGGCACGGGCTCTCTCCCTTCCTGGTACCAGAGGCCCTAAATTAGAGACGGGCGACTGCTTAGAGCCCACTGAGTTGCACACGGTGATCGTTAAACCCGCAATAAAAAAAAAAAAAAAAGGGCGTTCGCTTTTGACCGTTCGTCCGAGATGGGTCAGGGTTCGAATCCCGGTGAGGCATGGATGTTGTGTTTGTCTAACGGCAGTGGTTTTCTCTCTTCCCTGTAACCAGTGCCCTAAATTAGTGACGGACGACTGCTTATAGCCCATGGAGTTGCTTACGGTGGTCGTAAAACCTTCAATCAGAAAAGAAAGAAAGTACTTATATTGAATGCTGTCAACTTTTCGATTTTAAATAGCATTACATAACTTATGCTTGACTGCTCTGACCTCTACCGAGCTTTGTGTGAACTGCATGACCATTCTTTGTGTTTGTGTATGGCTCCTTGCTAGAAACTTATTATATGTTACAGTAATACAGGGAACCAATCACCGCACCCTGGCGGGAGCCATCTAGATCAACCCCTAGATGCGACCCTGTCCGGAAGTTATGGTGACCGACGTCAGATATTGAAGTTTACTCTCATGCCAGAACTAAAAAATAATGTGCTTTTGCAACAGATCATTAACGATGTCCATTAACTACGACTTTCCATTAACTACGACTCATTATGGTCATCGCACAAAAAATCCTCCAACTTATTTCAGAAATGCGTATTCAGGGCAAACTAAAACAGATGGTGCAAAAATGTTCCTTCTCTAGCTGGAAGAAAGCGGCAACTAGTATAAGAGAGTCTAGTTCTTCGCTCAGCAAAACCTTTCCAACGCTTACACGGCATGCTAGTGAATTCAGCTGACAGGGCTTCGACGTGAGCCTGTAAAGACACCGTACACATAGATGACGCAAGAGGACGTGTTGATGGTAGCTGATTGTGAGATTTGATTCTCTTTCAAAGTAAACGAAATAGAACATATCTCTTAATATACTTTTTCTCTTCTTACGCATTTCAGTTCCCTGTGGTTCGCCGCCAACCTAACTAGCACACAATATACGCCATTTCACTCACTGTTATCTCAACGTATTGGAAAAACGACATTGAAAACAAAAGTACTAACTTCAAAATTTGTAACAAAGATATCAGGGCTGTAACTCAGAAATTGTGGACCGGCTTACCAATTTTTCGTCAACTATGTCTTTAAATAAATGCCAAATATATAAATGAAAATTTCAATGTCTTTGAATTTCAATGTCTTTGAATTTCAAGTAGCGCTTTCTCTACATAAGTCCTTTGCCGTGCATGTCGTTTGATGTTCAGAAGCAGAATGAGTCGTACATACTCGTATAATTTCAATAATAAGTTTGCAACTAATAAGACTGTTGAAATTTCACTTCCGACAACTAAAAACTTTAATAGTTCACGACTAATGAAACGCACTGGTATTGGATTTCTCTTCTGACAATTGAGAACTTATAACGGTAACGGCATTACCTACTTCTTTTCTTTGAACAAATAATTAAAATCTGATTATACGCAGAACAAATGCTTTCATTGAAGTCAGTTTTGGATTTACGTAGTAAGTAGTATGCAAGCAACGATAGTAATTGGACGGAATAATTTATAACTTCGTTAATACTTTTGGTTTTCGAGCTTTCATATTCGATACTCAATATGGCCAATTCTATCGATTGTCAGTATTTCTTGAATAATTGTTTTATTAATTTCATTCAGAAAAAAAAAACATTTTTGTAGTCGCAATAGTGACTTGCATTGTTAATACTAACACTGAAGGTATGCAGCCATCTTCGGAATTTGCACATGAATAATAATTATCATTAACTAATACATCTGTTAATTTTTATGTTTCATGCATGTATGTTTCCAGCCAAGGCTGTTTTGAAAAAATATATAAGCTAAGTGAAAAGTGTTTCTCATCTGAGCGTTCGTCATAATGGGCCTGGGTTCGAGTCATGAATGAGGCACGGGTGGTGTGCTTGTCTTACATAACTGTAGCTCTCTTCCTTCCTTGGAACCAGTGACTAAATTAGGGACAGGCGGCTGCTTATATTCCTCAGAGTTTTTCATAATAGTTGTTAACACCCCCTCCTTCCCCCAAAAAATAAATTAAAAAAGCGTTTCTTGTAATTGCAGCAAAAGCTACAAAAGAAATGTGGCTTGCAAGTATTAAAAGCGATGTTTTCAAGAAGTTTTTGATATAATGTGCGATTTTTGAAAAGGCAGAATTTAAGCCATTTGTAAACGAGAAAACCGAAACAAAGGAGCCATTTCAATACCAAAAGTGATACTTCAAGGAAGATTTTCAGGGGCCTCTAAAATTTTGGAAGCCTTATACTTGCAATGCCCATGGGGCACATAATTACGACCCTAAAAATAATAAATATCTTAGTTGACATAGCTTTTGCTTGTCAACTAAGAAGCCTACAGACTATAATTCTATCAGCTAGATTTACAGCCTACAATTATTCACGTTTATTTTACACCTGAAAATTTCAAAGACCTCTCAGGATAGGTAATCACTGTTTGCCCTTTAGCTTTTATATTTACTACTATCCCTCAGGAGCGTATTTAGAGGGGAAGCCAGGTGGCTTTGTTCCTCCGAAAGTGTTTCATTTTTTTAAGTTTTTGTTTAAAATGCGACTTACATTAGAAAAGTGCCTTAATTTAATAAAAATGTATCAACTTACATTAGGAAAAAATGCGTTAATTTTTTCTTCTGTTTTTCATTAACTTTAATTTTGTTCTGCTGGATTTTAAAAACTTCAATTCTCCGTCGTCTCCCCCCCCGAAAAAAAATTATATACGCCCCTGACCATCCCTTAAACGAATAGTAACAAATTTAAACCAGTTGAACTGTGGATGAGTATATGCAGACTAAGAATGATACATATTCTTTCATTTATAAAAATGCATAGGTATTGACATCTTGCAAAATAACGTAATCATAGTCCGTCAATTTAGCTATGAAAACTGAATTCGATAAATAGCCATTTTTATGTAAAATGTTCGTAAAATAATATTTCCTCGAAATTATCAGTTGTTTTTTTGGCTGGCAAACTGCAGAAACAGATTCCTTATATTCGCATTCGACATTTCATATTTTTTATTTGTAAGCTTTTATTGAAATTCAATGATAAAGACATTCAGTACCATGCCACACGAGCATTCGTGAATCTGGCTTTAGTGATGTACGACATAAGTAACTTGACCACAAAAGGCTAAAAGACTAATATTTTTTGTTGAAAGCATGGGTACATCTTCCTTTAATAAAACGTTGGCTGAAATGTAGCACCTTGGGTTATATGTAGCGCGAAAACCATTCTGACGGTGGTGAGATTCGAATCCACATCTTCCTATTCCGAAAGTGGCTATTCACCCAACCTAACTACGCAGGCATTGCAGGGCTTAGTACTGAATATATATCAGTGCACTGTTGAATGGTTCGTAATGCTTCGCTTGCAGATAATTTTTGTATCGGAAGTTTAACCTGTATTTTATCCGACTTAAAGCAGATAAATAAACTATCGACTAAAGTTATAACTCGCTCTTGCAGTGAGTTATTCAGATGTTATTAGGAAGGTCGCAAGCATTGTTCGGATTTCCATTCATTCTCTATATTAACACGATCTCCTTCCACCACGGCCGGTATTCTCTTCCCTAATCATGAGCGTTACCTCCTTTCCCCCCTTATCTAGGTTTCGCACTCACGAGAGAAAATCTCCCACCTACTTCTTCCACTACCACCAACAGATTCCTTCCTTCAGCCTCTTGCGTTTTTTCCTCGGACGAAAGTGTCAACCTAAAACAACATTCCTCCACATTGGGACAGCTAAAGAACAAAATAGCCCCCAGTTCGTTATTCCTAGAAGGCGCAGATGTTCCTTCACTGACTACTCTCTGATCATTATATAATTCCACCCTAGACTACGACGAAACCCATAAATCTCGCTTTCCCTCTGATGGGACACCGAGAAGTGAGAGTCTGCCTCATTGACGCAGCTGCATCGAGAACAGCGGGAAAAGTGCTAAGGAAAACATAGATGCCCAAGTTATACACTCAAGCTAATCCCTTCAATTTTGCCTATTTCACGTCACCGCAGTAGTAGCTCATCTACGTAGTAAGTTATATCAACCCCCCACCCTTAAGAAGAAGTGAACACAAAATCGCAGGCTTTCGGGTTCGTCGACAGCCATGCTTGAAGGACCAGCTCACTGTAGAAGAAGAATTACTTTATTAATTCCATACGATGTGTGAAAGAATCATCACGCATCTTTCCAAACCTCACTACCAAGAGACTCATTTACGTTCGGGCGTCAATATAGCGTAAATCTTATCTACCGATAGTGGAATTCGAACCAACGTCATGCTAATCCGAAGGCGGCTATTCTTCCAACCAAACTGCGCTGGCAAGGCTGATCGGTACTTCACTGTTGATTCATACTCAAACGTTACCGCAGTAGTACGTCAACTACGTCATTTTAGGTTGTGCGTTACAAGGCTCCATAAAATTAAGGAACTGGTCAGATTATTGACATCAGGCATTCTCTACCGACTTATAGATGTGAACTTTCCTTGGTAATCGAAACAAAAGGTTTTTTTTTTTTTTTTTTACATGGACTTACAGAATTATTTGCGAAGGCTAGTGTGATCCCTTGACAAAACTAACTGACGTCGAGATGGTATCAGCGAGCAGTGGCGCATCCACAATGGCGCACCGGAAAATCTCGAGGCACCCCCGTGAAAAATATTTCGAGACTCTTTTGCGAAAATCTATTAACTTTTCATTAATGAAAATTTTAACTTCCATAACATTAGCTAAGCTATACGGACGTTTAAATAAATCAAATTCTTTAGAACCAAGTTTGAAAAGGACAATCCGTTTTGTGGTGTAAATATGACAAGGATGGTAAGTCAGACAATATCCGAAGTGGTTAGCATACCCGGGCGCTATCTGGGAGACGCGGATTCGATTTACGCTCCAGGACGAAGGAATTTTCAAATCTTCGGATATTATCTGACTTACTATCCTTGTCATATTTACACCAAAAAACGGATTATCATCTTCAAAATTTGTATTATATGGTGTAATCCCGTATTTCATTCATGATTTATCTGCTCCTCCGGGTAATCACAGGATAGGATTCTTAATCTCCAGATTCGCTAAACATGAATGCCGGTTGCTTCGACTAGCGAATCCTGTGATGGTTATTTTCAAATTAATCGGAAACTTGAGACTTGCTCGTTCTGGGTGGTGTAGTGGTTAGCATACCCGGGCGATATCTAGGAGACGCAGGTTTGATTCCCGCTCCTGGACGACACAGTTTTCAAGTTTTCGAATATTATCTGTCTTAACGTCCTTTTCATACTTACACCAAAAAACGGGTTGTCATCTTCAAAATTTGTATTGTATGGTGTAATCCCGTATTCCGTTCACGATTCTTCAGAACCTGAAAGTAGTTTACGTAAAACCAAAATTACTGCACTTTATTGCGTGAAACAAATATATGCACATTGTAATTAAAACGATTGCCCTGTTTTTATACTGATACAAAATACTACAAAACACTTACGCCAAAGTTAATCATATTATGCAAATTTTATTCTTTTAGAGAACTAAGGCTAGCATCTTTGAAATGCCTCATGGTCACACATACAGAACAATGTAACAGCCCTGTGATAGTGTCCAATTATCTTTTCTGGTTTATGCGAAAATTCAGAACTAAGTGAGCAAATAAATAAGTAACAATTCAAAATTGTAGAACAAAAAACGCAAAACTACTTCAATTATTTACTCTTGAATATAAAAAAAACACTTAAGGGTCCTCCATACCCAGTATTGTTTCAATTCCGCCGAATGCGAAATCGAAACAAATATAGCATCGTGCAGATGGAAAAATCGATGTATCATATCACTTGTATATGTCCCCAAATTTTTATATTTCGAGGGAAAATGTCAAACTATTTTTCTGCTTTTTAACCTAGTAGATATCAAAATCAGAACTTTTTAAAAATAATTGTCAATCTTCCCATTATTTTACACTTTTGGGATAATAATCAAAATATTACTTCGCAAAGAGACGGTAATATAGAAACGCAGAAAGATCGTTCAATGTAAAAAAAAAAAAACGGACTTCTAAATTGTTTTATATATATATATAATTTTGTTCTGCAAATGCGTGTTTTGAGCTATTTTTCACGAGGTATGGAGGACACTGAACATAATGAAAAAGTGTTTTGCATGTAGCAAAAATCTTTCGCTTGACTCTGTTACAAAAAACAAAACAAAACAGGTTTTAGTCCATTATATTCTAAAAAATGCGTAATTATGGGCAAACAACGGAATAGACAACATCTTAACTTCAGTGGTGTACAAAAATTCCATTCTTTGAACTGATATTTCTTTTGCATTATCTTAATTAACATACATGCATAAGAACTATTGCAGTGGCTGTGAAAAGGGACCTCAAGTACTCTGGAGTTTTTATGAACTAAAGCAACAAAAATAGTTTCTTAAGATTTTACTTATTTACTAAACAAAAAAAAGCAAATATTACTTTTCTCTTTAAAACTCCATTCAAAGATGCCTAAATTCCTGGCTATTTCTTTTACCAGCTACACATGAAGTTATGGCTAAAGGCCCTCTTAGTCGTGAGGCACCCTGCAAAGGAGGGGGGGTGTGCAGGGGCTATCAGTACGTCCCTGTGCACCCAGGATTTCTTCAGGTGGCCTAAAGTGTTGAAGATGCAAATAAAAATATGCCGGAGAAAATATCTTCCAATATATTGAAAAGCGATAAAAATATCTCCACCATATTAAGGTGGTTTTCCAATGATTCGTAAAATATATATTTCAAAACATATACACAAATATTTAAAAATAAGCAGCCAATAACAAAGAGTGACCTAGTGATGATACCCCACGGAGAGGGCCCCGGCCCCAGAGCCACCCTTACTGAGTGCCCCTCTGTCAGGAAGACTTCAAAATAAACCAATTCGTGCAATAATATCTGCGTCAACAGCTGCGAATTTCTACTGACGGAAGGACAGACTGCTAAAGTAACAATATCTTCTTGGACTTCTAACGGTATACCGAGTCGTGGTGTAAGTGCTGTTGATTTTTAAAGCCTAATTTGCGTGATATCCCCTCCACAAGGAAATCAAGGTTCTCATACTTGTTACGGCACCCACATCACCTTCAAGGTCATTTCAGAAATCTTTAAGGTGTGTGCATGCAGCAGGAGAGAGCTTATCCAGGAATTTTATATTAGGGAGTGATGAAAAATGGGGAGATGTTCTTTAGAAATTTTGGGGGTGGGGGATGAAAGGAAATTTTACGAAGACTAAAAATTTCTATAGTGAAGAATTTAGGTTCAAACCTAGAACTGAAAATGGGGGAAACTTCAAAAAATGGAGAACTGTTGAATTTTTATAGTTGTGAATAGTTACAACCCGGAATGTTTTCCCGAAAACTACAGGCGGTTATTTTGTTTTTGAACTGTTTTTATTATCTATCTTGATAGGGGAAAGGGGGGGATGAGGGGGGGGTCGCAGATGAGAATGCTTGCTAAACATAGCTAGAGCAAAGAAGTACTGTATTAATATATGTTGATGAAACAGTAGATATTGGTACGTTAACAAAATCTTATGCATACTGAAATGATTCAGAAGTATACCTGAGAAATCTATAACAAACTAAAATGAAGGAATACATACATATGTTTTATGATTGCAGTGACTGACTTTAAACATACAATTTAAACAAGTAAAACTAAAAAAATGCACATTAGATTGCTATATATACGTATATATAGGCTTCAAATTAAAAAAAAAAAAGGAAAATTATTACATTATGGTAAAAGATACTTCATGGTAAAGCTGACGAATTCATGCACATGCTAACTGCTAACTGCTTTTGACATTCACAACCTTGCTATATGATAAGGAAAACGGCTAACACAAAAATTAAAACGTATATATATAAGTTTATACACTATATTGACAAAAGTCACCGGACACCTAGAAGAGAAACACAACATAGCATTTATTGACATACATTAGTACGTTGTCGGTCCACCTTTGGCCTTAATGATCCTTCGAGACATGCATTCGACAAAGTATTGGAACATAGCGATAGGTATGCGCTTCCATTCAGTACAAAATGCTGCAGCTAACTGTTGCTTAGTAGTAGGCTTTGGTTCCAAACTTCTTATGCGGCGCTCTAATTCATACCATGTGTATTCTATGGGAGTAATATCAGGGCTCTGTGCTGGTCAGTCCACACACGATACGGAATTATCGTCAAACCACGCCGTAACAGTCCTTGCTTTATGGCTCGGTGCATTATTCTGCTGGTGCCAACAAGGCTCGATTCCATAGTATTGCCACAAAGTTGGTAGAGCACAGTTGTTCAGAATATCGAGGCAGACGTGCTGGTTAACAAGTTTGTCCACGATAACCAATGGGTCAGGACCATACTACGAAAAAACACCCCCACGCGAGTACACTGCCAGCTCCAAACTTGACCGTAAGAACAGTACACTGTGGTAAATAATGTTCCCTTTGCTGCCTCCATACCCACATACTGCGATCAGACTGTTGGATCGTGTATCTGGATTCATCAGTCCATCGGACCCGTATCCATTGATCTACGGTCCGCGATAAATGATTTTTACACCATGCTAAACGACGCGTAGCATTCCGAGGTGAGATGAAAGACTTACGAGCAGCCGCACAACCACGGTAACCCATGGAATGAAGTTTTCTGCGAATGGTACGTTTACATACCGAGGTTACAGCATTTTTACTCACCTGTACACTGAGGTCTTGTGCAATACTCCGTTGACTAGCTGTAACGATTCTCTTGAGGCTTTGACGTCCTCTATCACTGATTGTTTTTGGTCTGCCGGTACGTTTTGCTGCTTCAAGCACGCCATGCGTCTTCCACCTATTCAATTCATCCAAAACAGTTGACTTGGGTATGTTTAAACGCTTCTCAGGTTCTCTTATGGACAACCCACTAATATAAAACCCAACAATCTTTACTTCCTCAAAATCAGTTCTCTCCGGCCGTGACATTTTCACTCAACCTCACAGTGCAATATGATCGCGATCAGCTGCGGGCTTGTTTTTATACCGTTTGCAGCTGTACAGCGCATCTTAACAACGCAGCGGATCTGTTCATTTGCTTTTGAAGGGGTGTCCGGTAACTTTTGTCAATACAGTGTATATAAATGACGGGAGTTGATGGCATCACGATCAAGGATTTGAAATGGCAATGGGCTGGACATATTGCTAGAAGAACTAACCACCGATGAACAACTGAAATACTACACTGGATTTCTAGGGACAGGAAAAAATCCGGAAGAAGACCGACTGGGAAATGGGTGGATGAAATTTGGAAGCATGTCGGAGTAATATCGAGGAAACTGGTTCAAGAAAAAGTTGTGGAAAAAAATATTTGGGGAAACAATCCAGCAGTGGATTGATAATGGTTGATAATGATAATGATATATAAATACGTATATAAATTCTCTGTGTGTGTGTTGAGATTTTTTTGGGAGGTGTCTTGAGATTTTTTTGGAAGGTGTCTGAGGAAATTCGGGGATGTATCAGGGATGTTGCGGTAGAGAATGAATCCCTAATGTACAGAAAGAGAGATAGACAAATCAACAGAACGCATTTATTGTTATTATGGATGTCATGTCAACTGAGTGGGACCACTTGCTTTCTTAAGATTTTAAAAAAACAAACGACAACTGCAAATAAAAGATGAAACTCAAATGAATTTTTAACAATACTTTACAGGCAGACAATGGCACAGCAGAACACATGGAGTTAAGGCACTCCGAACGCGTCCGCCATACTGCAGAAACAAGATGGTTTGCTATTTTTAAGATCTTTGAAGTACCATTGTTTCACACTATGTGGCATTTATAGGCAGTTGGTCCTTCAGTATTATTTCTGAGTGTTTATTAATCTTCAACAATAGAACTGTGGATGTTTTGGTGTATTCTTAGAAGAAATGAAGCTCACCAGAAATTTTATACAGAAGACATCCGCAGATAAACACCCTTTTGTCTAACACTTTTAGGTAGCATTTTCATATCCTGAAGCGTTACATTATAAGAAAAAGAAATATATGTTTAGAATGTTGTAACAGTAGATGCGGTACTGCCACTTTCCGGAAAAATGCTACATTTTCAAAATCCATGTTTCATTTCTATATTCTTGAATGTTCAAAACGTTTCATTGTGTTAAATGAAAATAACTTGGAAAGGCCTCATTGATTTATTTTCATAGACTGAATAAATGAAGGCGGTGGCCGTCGCGGTGGTCTAGTAGTAAGAGGCATAGGTTTTTCTCTAGCCGTCCGAGCTGAGCCCGGGTTCGAGTGCCGAACGAGGCATGGCTGGAGTTGTTTGGCTTACAGCTCTGGGTCTTTTTCTTACCTGGAACCAGGCGCTCTAAATTTGGGTCGGTCGACTGCTTATAGCTCTTAGGGTTGCTCATGGTGGTCGTTAAGCATGCTAACAACAACAACAACAAAATGATGGAACTTTACAGGGTTCAGGTCAGGAGTCCGGGCTTGCCAGTTCATCTTTTCGACACCCATATCCTCAAACCAATCTGTAAAAATGCTGCGTTGTCCTGTTGATAGAGGTATGGACCTTCTTTAAAGTACTGCCACAACGTTGATAAAGTATAATTGTTCAGGACGTCTAGGTAGATATCAGCATTTACGATTTTGTCCAAAACCACTAATGGGCCCAAGCGGAATTACAGAAAAACAGCTTTATTCCATCACGCTGCCTCCACCGAAATTCACTGTCGGGACGATACGGTCTAGAAAAGTACCTTACACCAGGCGTTCGCCACCTCCAGTGCCGCATCTTCTGTTACGACGTTCCAACCACGTAGTCTTTTCGATTTCAGAAATCTGCACTAGGAATAATTTCGAAAAGCGCAATTGCTCTCACCTCGAAAAAAAAATGTTACGTGCGGTAACATTCGACTCAAAACTAAGGACCACGTGAAAATGTTCTGCACAAGAAGCCTTTTTTTTATATAAACCCACTTCTGGACATGAAGATATGACCACAGACAGGCAAATAGATGGACAGAAAGTCAAGCAGCGCGATTTTTATAAGTGTTTGTTTGTACGTACTTCAAAGTGGCTGACGGGTGAAGCCTTTACATTAGAGTTTCTTATATTGTGAATGAAATGCTGTAGTGTAATACGATTATCCCAGTAAATAAATATCTGTCCCCCTTTTTTTAGGTGCTTTTAAACGGACAACAGCTAACGTTTCTGACGACACAAGCAGTCAAATTTTTGAGACGAACTTCATAGTTTACGTTTACATTGCTGTGAGTACTTCCTTTTTGTGATTTTATTTTGAATGCAATTTTAAGAGAGAGAGAGAGAGTGACACAGGCTGTGGAAGAAAAACAGACAGGAGACAGACAGCGAGAAGGAGAGATAGAGAGATGAGGAAACGCACACAGAGAGAGAGTTAGACAGAGGCTGAGGAAGAAAAACAGATAGGAGACAGACAGCGAGAAGGGGAGATAGAGAGATGAGGAAGCGCACAGAGAGAGAGAGAGAGAGAGAGAGAGTTAGACAGAGGCTGAGGAAGAAAAACAGGTAGGAGACACACAGCGAGAAGGAGAGATAGAGATGACGAAGCGCGCGCGCACACACACACACACACACACACACAGATATACAGACAGAGGCTGAGGAAGAGAAACAGAGCTCGAAGACAGAGAGCGAGAAGGAGAGATAGAGAGATGGGTAGTGAGCACAGAGAGAGAAAGCAATATTGAAATTCTAGAGCATAAAAATTTGGGGGCATCTGAAAATTTTTATTCCATTATTTCCAGAGAGAGAAAAAGCTAGACAGATAAAGGCTGAGAGAGAAAAACAGCTATGGGACAGACAGCGAGAAGGACGGATAGAGAGATGAGGAAGCGGACTGAGAGCGAGCTAGACAGACAGAGGCTGAGGAAGAGAAGCAGAGCTGGGAGACAGAGAGCGAGAAGGAGGGGCAGAGAGATGGGGAAGTGAGCACATAGAGAGAAGGCAATATTGAAATTCCAGAACATAAAAACTTGGGCGAATCTGAAAATTTCTATACCATTATTTCTGTTCTTAATTTAACAGAAAAAATAAATCTTTGGATAAATCAGGTGAAATTAAATAAATGAGTCGGTGAATGAGTGAAACGAAAAAGAAATGAGCTATGATTTTATAAATGAAAAAGCTGAAAATAATTGAAATTTTGTCTTGAAGTATCTTAGAGCTGAAATTAAAATCCTAATTTCTTTTTTTTTTTTTTTTTTAATTGGAAGTTTAACGACCACCGTGAGCAACTCAATGGGCTATAAGCAGTCGCCCGTCCCTAATTTAGGGTCACTGGTTCCAGGGAAGGGATAGAGCCAGTGCCGTAAGACAAACACAACATCCATGCCTGACCGGGATTCGAACCCCGGACCCCTTACGACGAATGATCAGAGGCCAGCGCCTTAGACCACTGCGCCACCGGGGCGGCCCTAATTTCTTTGTATGACGCATCAGTAAAGTATTAAAAAATACTTAACTCATTTGTTCCCGACACCTATGAGTGTAATTAAGGGAACATATAGGAGTTCAGACTGCATTCTCGCTGAGCAGTGACGTCACGTCATAGTATCAGTGTCAAAGAAAGCAACCCAATGACGTTTGATATTCAACACATACAGTTCAGTTGCTAAACTAGAATCTGTCTGTGTTCACACACCTAGAAATTTCTCGTAGGGTTTACACCCACAGGAAATGTTTAGACACAACTACTTGTGGCCCTTGGGACTTTTGTCCTGCGTATCAGAAACGGGTAGTATTGTGTAGTATGGATTCTACCCGACAATAAAAGTATAAATTCTACGCAACATTAGATACTCTGTTAACTAGCAGGATAATGCCGTGCCACATAATGCACAAACTTCTCCAGAACGTCATCGTGCTTCTCAGAATCACAGACGCGTGTTTTATAGAGCATATCACTGATTTTACAACGACACATCGACGATCTCAGAAAGCAGTTCGTAACAACTAAATATCAGGAATGACGTTTCTGTAATGGCTCATACACGTAGAGATAGGGGCGTGCACACACACACACACACGCCCTGTTGATTCTTCTGTATGTCCTGACAAGAAGATAAATTCATTTGTTTTGTCCCGATGCTGTTATCATTGCTTCTTCATCCTAACATTTCATTTTAATTACATTTGTTTCTTTTTGGGTGGGCTATTTCGGTGACAAGAAGTGCGTTTTCAACATCCTCGAAACGATGCTTAACTTTAATTTCTTCACCACTATCATTTCTGAAATGACCACTCCGCGTTTTGTTTTTATTTCCTTGTTTCCATGCTCTAATAAAACGGAACTAACGAAAGTCTGTTCTGTCAGATTAAGTGTTTTTCTTTTAACAAAACATTTTCATTCCGTTGCAGTGTTTAAGCGTTTATTGACAGCATTTTTTCCCCCCTCTTGAGGATCTAGAATTTTTTACTTTTGATTTTGCACTTGCATGCATTTTGACTTCTTCAATTCACTTTTTATTCTACAAATAAAACGAACTAAGGTGAAAGACTAAAACAGTTTCTCAACGCTTTCAAGGACGCCATTTCTTTTCTCCTTTCGATTGTTTTGTTTTGTTTTCTTTTTCCATTTTTTTTTCTTTTTGTTCGTAGGAACAATGATAGTTGTCATTTCATTATGCCAGATTCGTATGACGAAAAACATCAAACGCTCCAGCCTCTTTAAAAGCATTTCAGATAGCTATGTTCTTATTTAGATTACTATGTCTACTTTTTTCTGTTCTTGCTATTCATTAAATGACAAAGGCAACATTCACTTGTGAGTTTTTTTACCACATCCGCATTTTTCCTACAATGTAAAAGGAATTTTTTTCAATTTTTCTTCAAGATTCATATTTTTTTATCCAATGTATATGCCATAATGAATACTAACATCATCTAACTCGGCAGACCATAAGTGTTACGGAAATGAAAGTAAAAGTTTCGTTAATGCAGTGTTAATACCTAGCACGTAGCTAACAGGTTTTCGAGTCGGGTCGTATGATCTTTGTTGATCACAACGAGTTAGACAGGCTCCCGAAATTCAGCCTATACCAGATATGCACAATGGTTTGATGCTTTTCACAATACATGGATCCTGAACAGAACGGGAATCTTAAAAAAAGAAGAAAAACTTTCTCGAGGTAGACAACTGACCAATTTCTTAGGATGTCGTAGTCGATCGGACAAAGGACTATTTCCATTCTGTAATTTCTTTTCTGAAACTGCTTCAGTATTTGCTCCTGTTTTCGATCTTTTCATATGAAGCCGATATCGTAATTTATTTCCATATTTAATACAGGTAAATGTAAAAAAAAATCCACGTTACTAGTGTGAAAGTGATGGACATTTAGGAGAACGAAACGAGCTGTAACCAGTGATGTAGTGGTTTCAACATCGCTTTATTGAGTGTCTGGGACTATTACATCGAAGAACGGGGCACAGTAAAACAACAGAATATGGAGGGGCGCGCCAGAACAAAAAAACACAGCATGGTACCAGGAACACAGTGCATTGACAAAACGCAGGACGAGGGTGGTGCACAAGCATAGTGATGTACTGGTACCGAAACGGCGTTCAGGTGCTATTTTTTTTTCTAGCCGGCACCAGTTCATGTAATCCCTACACCGCATAATTTGTTTTCTTTTCAAAATGCGAATGTCCCATAATTATTTTCCAATACAAAATGCAACAGAAAAACTGCACAGTTAACGTTTGTAATTAATGCCCCGTGTTTGTTTGAAGGTATAGTCTCTAAATCCATTCCCACTTGGCAGTCCCTTGAAAATCCTTTTTCTGCTGTTGTTAAGTGCGTTAAGGTGAGGATATTACAGTGGCGCTATTATTGTGATTGGCAATTAAATTAATCTAGTCGTTATTAAGAGGTCCAACTGTGAGTCTCAGTGAATTTAGTCCAGTTACGAGTGCCCCCTTAATCACCCTGGTAGCAGAGGAGATTATTATTTTTTTCTCTGTAGCTTTAGACCCGTTTAACACGGGCGGAAAAAATCCGTCGAAGCAATCAATCTCCAGGATGTTCTACCGGTCGTTTTCAGGCGGACTATAAAATTGTACGTGCTGTACCCAAACTGCCCTCTATCCAAATAACTCGAGTAAGAAATAGCTCCAAGAAGCACCGCTAGGGGCAGCACATAATCATCGAGTAGACTTCCCCCTATATCCATCCCCCCAAGCATCAACATATCCAACACATATGCAACCTCCTTTCCCCCCTCAGTCGTTGCCATCCCTCAAAATCAAAGATCCAATGCAATAATAAAGTTCCAAGGAGCACCGCAAGGGGAAGCACATAAGCATAACCAACACCTATGCAACCCCCTTTCCCGACTCGGTCGTTGCCATCCCTCAAAGATCCATCGAAATAAAAAAGTTCCGAGAAGCACCGCAAGGGGGCAGCACATAAGCATCATTGGAGGGGGTATGATCACGTGACAAAAAATGTGACAAATGGACAGCTGGGGCAGCCTCGGGGACAGCCTCGTGGGCAGCCAATGTTAAGTCATCGGGGGCTGCCCCTGGGTAGAACGCTCCCTTTTTCTCTACTCCCAGTAAAAAATATATCTTTCACTATTGCACACTAAATTAGTTTCGGCTTCCAACGACATCTTACTCGATAACATGGGGCGGATTTTAATATTTGCACTCCAAAACGAGCCCGATTTCGGCCCCAACATTTCAGTCTTTTCTTACCGAGATGGTGAAATCTGTTTCCTTGAATGGCAAAACGCGTAAATCGGGAAGTCTGATTTCGACCGATCACTACTCTTTCTTATACTATAAATATAAGGAAGTAAAATCGCGAGAGGCGGAATGGTGGGAGGGAGGGAGGGGGAGGGAACAGTATTGAAGACGCAAAGGCACCGAACATTCCTGTACTTTTTCAATTAACGCTACACAACGGGCGGTAACCAGAAAAAATTTTCGAGGCGTATGTATGTGAAAGCAGAAAGTTACAATTCCGTTAACCTTTGAACAGCTTTCAGCAAACAGTGGCACCGAAAGTGCGGAGAGAAACATGTGACACATGACTTCTTCGTTGCCCGTACCACAGAGGAGAAGATACAGAGATAAAACTCATGAATTTGACTAGCGTTCCAGCTGAAAAATGTAAAAAACAGTTATACTTTCTCGGTTGCGGTTGCGGCGCGTTGTGCCATGTTCGCCCACTGGCTAGCTGTTTTACTGAGAACTTCGAGGCCAACCTCTTTCCATTAGCCTCAATGGAAGATTTATCTCTGTGGCCTTTACTGGTATCCACGTAACTTAGTAAGAAATATTTTCTGTTGCCACCCTTTTTGCGAGACCGAACATACGTAAATAAGGAACCTTAGTCGTGACTGAAGAGTAAAGGTTTGTTATAGCAGCCAAGGGGCTCAGTTGTTATTTGTCTGTGCTGGTAAAGATCTGTGTTTTGTAACTTCTCAGGTAAAAACTTTTTGTCTTCGAATGTAGTCTCCGAGGTAATGAACCAGGACATAAACAGGTGGCAGTAGTGGAATTGTTTTGAGAGACCGAAAAATCGACGTAGCTGTGTGAGTAAGCTTATTCTTCCAATTTCTGAACTGCAGTGTTAAGTAATATTACTCTCAAATCGCTATTTTTCGAGCCTGCTGCTCTTGAGTTCATACTTGTGCATGGCATACTTCGAGTCAGGGCGGAATCTTGCTCCCTAAAACAGAACAGCGAACATTTTTTTTTTTGATTGGTGGTTTAACGACCACCGTGAGCAACTCAATGGGCTATAAGCAGTCGCCCGTCCCTAATTTAGGGTCACTGGTTCCAGGGAAGGGAGAGAGCCAGTGCCGTAAGACAAACACAACATCCATGCCTCACCGGGATTCGAACCCGGACCCCTTACGGGCGAATGATCAGAGGCCAGCGCCTTAGACCACTGCGCCACTAACATTTCGAGCCGTCCATGTAAGTAATCTGTGCGTATCCTATGTCGTTCCCTATTAACTCGGCTCTGCGTTACAACTTTGAAATTAGACTTTCGTTTCGATCTCGCGTTGTTGGCAAGTTAGGTTTCCTAACTTCTAACCTCTGCGGCTAGGAGCGCTCCAATTACTTTCATTCGATCGGTTATTGTACTTTTCCTATACATAGACCTAACTTGTGTACCACTCGGATTCTTTCCCCCGCAGTTATTGCCCTTAATAAGGACTTTCCTTTGAACCCTGTATACTCTACTCAAGCTCTCTAGCCGTACGCCCTTCTAACAAAATTCGCGATTTGAAGCATAAATAACGAGATGTTAACTTTTCGACGCCAGGCAAAATCAGTACAACAAACTTGAAATATTCCCGCAATAAAACCCAAGACGTTTCACGGCTCTTTCTTTTAAAATAACTGAAGCGCGTGAACTTCCTTGAGTAGGAGATGGCATTAACAGTCAACGGGCCATAACCCTTTGTTCTCTCACGATGTCCACACAACAGGGCTGTAGCTAAATCCAAGAACCAGGAGTGGGGGGCTGAAGAGTCATCTGGGGGGGGGGGGGAAGATCTCTGTGTTTAACTACAAACTGCATTTTCCCACGAATACAGAGGCAAGTTTTGCTTTGCTTTTTTACTTCATTGGTGAATAATTATGCAAAAAGTAAAAACAATTAAAATAAAAAGTGAGAGAAAGAAAGCAGAACTATTTTGAAATATAAAACATAAATCACAGTTTTTGAATTTGTTTGATGGTGGTTAAGCTGCGCGTTTCCTATCGCTGGAGTCAAATTAACTGCCAACTAGTGTGATTTTTGTTTTTTAGATTACTGTTCTGGCCTCTTTTTCATTGATACACGCAATGACATCGGGGATTTACTGAAATCATACTTCAACTTTTCTTACTCATTTTCTTCGGTTCCACTTTTTTCACCATATTTAATCGCGTATTCTCCTTCGCTAGTGCTCTGTGGTAGTAACTTCTTACCGTGGTCAATAGCCACCCCCTCCCCGTTTCCCTTACAAACACTGTGATCACCAGATCCTGAAAAAGAAAAAAAAACTTTTCGCCAGAACAATCATCGGAAAACCATTCCTATTGGAAAAAAAAAAAAAAAAAAAAAAAAGGAAGAAAAGATCTGTAAAGCTCTTTCTCTCTGGCACACGCGCAAGGATTTCCCTTTAGCACTGTTTTCCAACGCGCATAAGGATACATTTAGTTAAAATGTCCCAACGATAGCACTTGTCTGTAGACAACTAACTACCTAGAAGCTTTTAAACAGCAGCTTAGCATTTCATAGACATTTACCAAATGACAAACAGGAGTTTAGCCTTCCGTCCAACTATGCCTCCACCTGAGTC
Source organism: Macrothele yani (assembly GCA_039090855.1). Lineage (NCBI taxonomy): Eukaryota > Metazoa > Arthropoda > Arachnida > Araneae > Macrothelidae > Macrothele > Macrothele yani. The sequence goes on from CM077007.1 coordinate 111,477,671, forward strand.
ACTGTTTCTATCTATCTCTTTTTTTTTCTTGTAATGCTCTTTAAAATTTTACGTTTTCCCGAAAAAAAAAAAATGGTGGTGCTCCCACAGTTCACGAAGATTTGATGGAGGGGGTCAGAGCCTCGAACATCTCTCTCGATGGGATTCAGGTCAGGTGACCTAGCTGGCCAAGGAAGCGAGGTCACGTCGGTGGAGTGTTCATCCAACCATTCGGATACAATTCGGGAGCGATGGCACGGTGCATTGTCTTGTGCAGGATGAGGTCCCCAGTGGGATGTTGAAGACGCACAAACGGGAGCAAATGGTCGTCCAGGATATCCTGGTAACGTTGACCTGTGAGGGACGCTGTCACACGTACCAGGGGTCCCATTTCAGTCCACGTAAACAGTCCGCAGACGAGAATGCCACCCCCACCAGCTTGAAGAGTACCCTGCTGGCAAGAAGGATCCATCGCTTCATGTGGTTTGCGCCGTACTCGCATCCTGCCATCCGCATGTACCAACGAGAATCTCGACTCATCAGTCCAGGAAACATTTTTTCCACATGTCTAGGGTCCAGTGGCGATGTTCCTGCGCCCATGTTAATCTTTGCAACCTGTGATGTGCGGTCAGCAGCGGTACCCTAGTGGGACGGTGGCTTCTGTACCTCACAGCGAGGAGATGGTTCTGGATGGTGTGGCTGCTTACACGTTTTTGTGCACCAACGTTAAATTGCCAAGTGATTTCTTACACTGTGGCCCGTCTATCCGCTGTTACAATGCGAGCTAGCCGACGATGACCACGCTCATCTACACGCGGTTGTCCACGGCAGTTGGCCCTTGCAGGGATGGTTTTACCGGATTCGATGTACTGACGGTGCACCCGTGACACAGTGGCTCGTGAAAATCCCAGTACCTGCATGACTTTCGAGATGGAGTGACCCATTCGTCGGGCCCCAATAAATTTCCCACGATCAAATGCACTTAGTCTTACTCATACTGCGTCCGACTCTTACTGATTCCCGTCGCATCACTCCTTATATTGTCGAATCGCTGCATACGTCATGCCGTTTCCGTTTACAGGGCCGCCCACAGCGCCACATTTGCATAACGCCAGCTGTCTCTAATTCAATTGCTCTTCAGTGTATAATGTCCAAGTATTCGCCGGCAGTAATTCGACCATGTGGGGTAATGCTGCCGAATACAAAGATATGACTACCCAAACATTCACAGATAGAGCCCAATGTTTGACGGTTGGAACCAGACATTCCGAAATGTACGCTTCTTTGGGGGTCGGCCATGCATAAACCCGAGCTATTAAAGTCGGGAATAATGTAAATGAGGACTCATCGGACCTGTCATGCGTTTCCTGTCATCGGCTGTCTAGGTTTTATGCTCACGACACCATTTTTTTCGCATTGTAACGTTAATTTCTGTGCTTAAAGGTTCAGCAACTTCAGCTCTTCCATGGATGTTAGCTTTGTGAAACTCTTTGAAGACTGTTTCTGTGGAAACAGGGTCTTCCAGGTGGACATTGAGTTCTGCTGTCTCTTTTGCTGCAGTAGTTCTGTGTTGTTTGTATACAATCCTTGTTCATTCAGTCTCGGTTTTTACCCACCATTCTTCTTCGCCGATGAAGTCTTGCTATGCCTTTTGTACGCAGTCATAATCGTGGAGACTGTTGCTCCTGAAACACCAAACAATTTGACTGGTATTTTTAAAGACGGTCCTGATAAACTGGCTCCTACGATTTGTCCTCTTTGGAAGTCTGACAGGCCATCGATTTCACTGACTGCTTGTACAAATCACTGCTGAACACAACTTGTAGTACACTGACATACAACCTACAGAATACGTACAAAGAAATGATACACAAGACATAATAACAACTTTTTTCTTCTTCTGTGTAGCCTACACGAATAACATTAAATCCTATGATCATGGTGTTCACAATATTTTGTCCAACCCATGTATGTGCTTATGTTATCGCCTTCTCCCTCTATGATATGTCTCTCGGTGGCCATGATACCTCCGATCTTAAGAAAACAATATCGATAAGTTTTTTTTCTTTTGGACCAAAATTAGCATGGCAAATTTCTTTTGCACGTGTTCAACTTTTTCCGCAGAAAGGTTAGAACCTCTAAGTGGCGAAAATGTGCATTTAAACTTTTCGCGACGCCTTGGTTTGTAAGAGACACGAAAGATTTCTAGTTCTGTCAGAGAGAGAGAGAGAGAGAAAATGTCAATGCTTATCTTTATTGTTTTCAAGCCTTTCCTGAGGCACAATATTTTCGTTTCCGCATTTCTTTCAGGTGGAGGCAATGTATAACTCAATTTTTGTCTCGGCATTTCTATGAAAAAAAACAAAAAAAAAACGGGTGAGAAATGCTCTTGGGGTCAGATTAACAAATAAATTTCAGTGATTTTCCGGATGTACTGAGTTTATCACTAGGCAACATTAACATAAAATATAGACAAAAAATAACGCCTCTGTGGATAGACTGTCTCGGTTGCCAAGAAGTTACACGTGATTATGCAACGCGTATTGCGGAAAATTCTAACAAACCAGATTCACGCGGCTTCAACATTTCTGTGCTTAGGAATCACGTTTCTGAACAGCTCATGCGGACGAAACGCGCAATGTTTTTACAGTGCCTCTTTTCCTTCCTTGTTAGTCATAGATAAGTTGAAGCAAACGCATATTCATGGCTATGAAGTTTTCTCCTTTATTTAGAAGACCTTGTCTGCTGAGTTAATGAGATATGATTCCGAAATATATAAAATAAAACAAGGAAACTTGAAATCGTAATAATAAAAAAAAAAAAAAAGACGCGAAAGATTTATTCAATCAAGGTCGAAACGTGTCTCAGATGTTGCCGGGACTGAGATCATTTGCATTCTCGAGTTTTTTTAATATTTTCTAAACGCAGTATGCTAAGCTGCTGCCATCTGATGTTTGACAATAAATGAAAATGACAAAAAAAAAAAAAAAGCAGAAATTAGGCCAATTAATTCCTTCCCCGTCCGCTGGATAATCCCTAATGAGAGAGAGAGAGAGAGAAATGAACGAATTTCTGTTTGTTAAAATCCGATACTAATTAACCTATTTCTCTGTTTCGCTTACTGAGAAAATAAAAGTAGGATTATCATAAAGCAATTAGTAGTTTTGATACCTACGGTTTCCGGTTTCGAAAAGAAATATTGAAATATCAAGTGTCACAATGAATCTATTAAATTGTTTTTTGCAATTAAATTAGATTGCAAATAAGTGGGTTAACTGCCATCCCATAAAACTGAGAAGCGAGTTCTGTGTAGAATAAAGTCATTGCAAAACAGATGTATCTATCTACATACTAAGATCGCGCGTGTGCATCTCTGAATGTTTTCCGGTGCATTGTGGTTAAATTTATGACTTTTAAGTACCACCCAATAAGAAGAATTGAGGCTGAAAAAAAAAAAAAAAAAAAACCCTTCAGATTCTCTTTGCATAACGACGGATTCGGAAAACTGGATGTATTGCGATTTAAGAGCCATGAAGTTGTTGTGCGTAAACAAATAAAGTGCTGCTTTGTTTCCCTCTATTTGAGGATAAATACGAGGGCTGTACCGAAAGTAATGCAAAAGTGGTCATAACTTTTTTATTAACTGACAGATATTGTTCACATGTTGGTAGAGTAACTTTTCCTCTATAGTGACTCTTCTTCATTGCAGGTAAATAATGGATTCAAGCAGAAGCAGCGTGCGCCGTCATTGAGTTCTTGACGAAGGAAGGGTGCAGGCTGTCCGACATCTACAGAAGGCTTCAGAATGCTTAAGGAGATGACACTATTGACAAGAGCACTGTGCACAGATGGATGAAGAAGTTTAAAGAAGGGAAACCAGCATTGAAGACAAACCACGCAGGGGGAGACCATCATCTGCCACCACTGACACGAATCGTCAGCGAGTGGATAAATTGATTCGCGCGGAGAGATGAGTCACAATCTGTGAGCTTGTTGCACAACTGGACTGTGGTCACGATGCCATACAGAAGATGGTGGAAGACTTAGGGTATCGGAAAGTGGGTACCTCCGCAGTTGACATCCGATTTGAAGGAGATAAGGGTGGAAGTCTGCTTTCTGCTGGAACCATTTGAAGCCAATAAAGACACTTTTTTTTTGATCTGATGACAGGGGATGAAACGTGGGCGAATCTGTATGATCCGAAAACGAAGAATCAATCCATAGAATGGGCGCCACACTTCTTTATCAAGGCCTAAGAAGTTCAAGAGCCAGCGATCAGCACAGAAATTCATGGTGACCTTTTTTCGGGATGACACGAGTGTCATTCTCCTTGATTTTCTGGAACGTGGCAGCACCGTGACCAGCGAGAGGTACATTGAGATACTCAAGAAGCTCAGAGAAGCCACAAGGAGGAAGAGACCGAGCAAGAATCCGAAAAGGATCCACATTCGCCATGACAATGCGAGACCACACACATCTTTGGCAACAAATCAGGCGATCAGCAAATTAAGCTGGTGGTGGTCTCCCATCCACCGTACAGCCCAGATCTGGCGCCCTCCGACTTCCACATGTTCGGTCCAATGAATAACAGTCTCCAGGGGGCAACAATTTGATGACACAGACTAAGTGAAAGTGGCTGTGAAGAACTGGGTACAAGAGTCCTCACCTGAATTTTTTCAAAGAGGATTAGATAGTTGGGTTCAACGATGGCGCAAATGCATCGCTTGTGATGGAGACTATGTTGAGTATTACCTTTGTATAGAAAAAGAGTTACTCTACCAACGTGTGCAATTTAAACGATCTGTGTCAGTTAATAAAAAAGTTATGCCCACGTTTGCATTACTTTCGGTACAACCCTCATATTATGCACAAACAAAAATTTTTTCATATCTCATTTTCATTAAGAAATTGCTTTTTATAATTTTTCTGCAAATGAAAAAGCGAATTGGCCTCCCGGAGAGTTGACCGCAAAAACCTTAGGGAGTGGAGGTAGGGTAGGGGTGTTACGAAAATTGCTTTTCTGATTTCTTTTACTCAGGCACAAAACATTGATTATTTAAGGCCTTAGGACTTTTTAGTAATGTTAAATTCATAGTTCTCATATTCAGAAGGTTTACGTAATTAGAGAAGTTAAAGGTGCCACACTTTAAGGAGGCACAATACGCAGTTATAAGACCGCAATTATAAGGCATTAGGCATGGGCCTTCGTAAAAAAAAAAAAAAAAATACACACAGTGCTCGTAAGATTTAACATGGCTAGCAAATTTAATAATGCCACACTTGTACTCAGCCCAAAGTCTAATTATACGCCAATACACATGAGTGTTCTTGCGAATTTTTAGCGCGCAAAGCTCATATTACTAATACTAATTTCGATACCAACAATGGTGGTATCATTTAATTGAACGTGCTGTGGAAATATATAATAATATCATACACCTTAATAAAAAGTGTGTATGCTTGTATGAAAACTCTATGCACGTTGCTCTTGAGTACCTAAGGACGCTTATGAACATTGAAGTACAGTATATTAAGTCTAATACTGTAGATGACAACTAATATGTATGTTATTGACATTTATTATATAATTTTTACATAATTAAAAATGTATGAGCTATCCGTTACTATTGTCATTGTAAAAGTCATCTATGCGCATGATTTAGAGACATACACTGGCGGAAAGTGAAAAAGAACACCAAGAAGGAATTGCCGGACGATTATGAAATTTACATATATTAATGGGGTCGAGTTTACGTAGGTGTGATGTTGATTTCGGGACCAACCGGTGAGCGCTTACGCCACAGCACGGCATAATATGCAAATTATCGTCGGTGGTATTTAAGCAGTACGGCGAAGTGAAAGTAATCAGTCGTCGGCGTACAGACACGTGCGAAGACCCTGTAGAAGCTGCAATGCCTGGACATGGAAGACGTGTACGATTTCAGCAGTTATCGGACTTTGAGCTAGGTCGTCTAGTCGGACTCCGCGAGGCCGGGTGGTCGTATCGTCGTATTGCGGAGCGAATTGGACGGGAAGTATCGGTGGTGGTACGATGGTGGCGTAGATGGTCCGAGGAACATTCCCACACGAGAAGACGTGGAACCGGGAGTCACAGACGGACTGATGAGCGGACCGATCGACGCATAAGAAGAGAGGCGTTGTCAAACAGAACATCCACTGCGACGCAAATCCGAGCTGCCGTTGCACCTGAGATGACTGTGCGAACAATCCGCAACCGTCTACTGGATGCAGGACTACGTGCACGTGTGCCTCTGACTCCAGCCCACCGTCAGGAACGGCTGCAGTGGTGTCGCCAACGTCTGCACTGGAGAACGCAATGGCTATCTGTCGTGTTCAACGATGAAAGCAGATTCTGCTTGGGAGCCTCCGATGGCCGTATGCGTGTTCGCAGACGCACAGGGGAGCGTCTCCACCCTTCTTGCATCCGCCAGCGACACACAGGGCCTACACCTGGTCTCCTGGTGTGGGGAGCGATCAGCTATCACTCACGTACACAACTAGTGTTTGTACCGGGTAAGTTAAACAGCACCTCCTACATCAACAACATCATTCAGCCCGTTGTTGTGCCATTTGTAAGGTCGGTCCATCGCGGGATTTTCCAGCAAGATACCGCACGCCCACACACGGCACGTGCAGCGCAACATGCACTTCAGGGTGTGAGACAACTTCCATGGCCTGCACGTTCACCGGATTTGTCCCCCATTGAGCACGTGTGGGATTTTATGGGACAACGACTTATCCGATCTCCACGGCCAGCCACGACCATCCCCGATTTACGCGTCCAGGTTGAGGATGCTTGGAACTCAATACTCCAAACTTACATCCAACATCTGTACGACAGACTCCATGCCAGAATTGCGCAGTGTGACGCAGTTCATGGCGGTTCAACCTAGTACTAACCATGTTACACGGAAATGTTATTTTTCAGTTTACCAGCGAATACAGCTGTATTTTGCCATAATGTTTTGATCACGTTATCCTCTGTATTCCGTTATTATACTGTATAAATTTCGTTGGTATCAGACGTCTCCTTCTTGGTGTTCTGTTTTCACTTTCCGGCAGTGTATATTCAAACACATCTGTACATATATTCATTATATTGAAATAAGAAATTATCTGGGAAGTCCAATGTGCAAATATCACAAAAATACATGAAACAGTTCTCTATGATGCGATAAATTAATATACCGGAACTTATACAGTGTTTGCAATAATTACGTTACAAAAATACAAAAAAGTCAGCTTACAGTGGATGGTCGCAGATATTCTGTTTAATGAGTACTGAAAGTCAACCTACAGCAGATGTTCCTAAACTACAGTTCAGATGGAGTTTTCCGAGATTAAATACTTTGTCGCATCATAGAGAACTGTTTCATGTATTTTTGTGATATTTGCACAATAGACTTGTCAGAGAATTTCTTATTTGAATATGATGAATATACACTATCTACCAACAAGTAATTGGACACCCATGAAATCGACGATATCTGCGGTCCTGATACACGTCACGGCCGCCGCCGTCAAATATCGTGTGGGAAACAACAATGCAATCAGTCGCATGCAAGATGCCACGCAGTTCAGAGCTCTCTGATTTCGAGAAAGGTGTAATCGTCGGGTATCACAGAAATGGCCGATCCATACGTGACATATCCAGAGAGTTGAAATACCCAAAATCGACAGTGGCCTACGTAATTGGCAAGTGGAAGATGATAGGTGACTGTCGGAATGTGACCTGACCCGACAGACCCACAAAACTAGGAGTTAGAGACCGACGGGTGCTGGCCAGGGAAATTCGGCAGAACCGAACCAAATCGATGGGCCACATCCGCGAGGAGTTTCAACAGGTATCCGGAAGTGTTCTTTTGATGAATACCTTCCGTAAGAAAGCCCATCTTCGCGGTTATCATGGATGTGTTGCCGCCCACAAGCCTTTGATCACCAAGTCCAATAGCGCTGCTCGGCTAACGTGCTGCAAAGAACGTCGACAGTGGACCGTTGAACAGTGGAAACAGGTTCTCTGGAGCGACGAATCAAGGTTCACCCTCTACCGTTTGGATGGCAGGGTCTGGGTTTGGAGTCTGCCTGGAGAACGCCTCCTGCCGGAATGTATTGTGCCAACTGTGAAGTTCGGTGGCGGTGGAATTATGCTATGGGGGTGTTTCTCCTGGTATGGCACGGGACCCTTGGTCGCAATTCCTGGTAGATTCGACGCCGAGACCTACTGCACCATTTTGGATGACCATGCGCTTCCTACGTTGTGGCAGTTTTACGGGGTGTACCCATGTTACTTTCAGGATGACAATGCCACCTGTCATGTTGCGAGGTCCACCATGGCTTGGTATGGTGACAATGGGGTTAATCGAATGGACTGGCCTGCGCAGAGCACGGACTTTAACCCTATCGAGCACCTCTGGGACGAGTTGGAGCGTCAACTTAAGGGGTGCCCCCACCGTCCGAAATCGGTGAAAGAACTTACCTGTCTTGTCCAAGCCGAGTGGAAGAAAATACCGCTAACCGTCGTACAACGCCTGGTTGAGAGTATGCCCCGGAGGCTCGCAGCTGTAATCGCCGCTCGTGGAGGTTCCACCAACTATTGAAGGTGAATAAACTTCGTTTTCCTTTACTATCACAGGTGTCCAATTACTTGTTGGTAGATAGTGTATATATATATATATATATATATATATATATATATATATATATATATATATATATATATGTGTGTGAAATTGATTTTATTATGTGTAACAAAAAATTCGTCATAGAAGACTGCAGTGTGCTAAACAAGTTCAACACAGGCAGTCACCATAGATTGGTGAGATGTAAGATGCACCTCAACACTAAACTCGAACGTAGCAAGCTCATAAGACAAACAAAATGTATTGACATAACCGACCTTAAAAAACATCATAATACCTTCAAATTGGAACTGAAGAACAGATTCTCTGCTTTAGAAGGCCTAACATTGGAAGAAGTGGTGGATATTTCTGAAGTTAACAGAAAAGTAACCAAAGCTCTTATGGAAACAGCAACAAAATTAGCTGGGTCTAAGAACAAATTGCATGTGAACAAATTATCAGGAAAAACCAAAATGTTGATGCAAAAGAAGAGTGATGAGGACAACTAAAGAAGATGTGACTTCCAAAGTGGAATATATAGAGCTATGCAAGACAGTAAGAAAAAGTATCACTGAAGACGTAAGAAAATTCAACTGTGAACTAGTAAGGAAAGCAATTGAAAACAACCAAAGCCTAAAGATAGCAAAGGGACATCTCAGTAAGGGGAAAAAACAGATTATGGCACTGAGAAAGAAGATGGTTCTGAAACAAGAAATAGAGGCGAAATTTTCACAAGAGTTAAAGATTTCTACTCCAAATTATATGAAAGGGATGATACATGTACACCAAACATCATGAAAGGTACCAGTACCAGAGTTCTTCCAGTCCTTATAGCAGAAGTTGCACATGCAGTCAAGAACATGAAGCAGGGAAAAGCTTCAGGAGAAGATGGAATTACTGTAGACATCATACAAGAAGCAAGTGGAGAAATCGAAACAGTACTCGCCCAAATTTTCACTCGATGCCTTAATGAAGGGAAAATTCCTGAGGATTGAAACAACGCTACAATGATCTTGCTACATAAAAAAGGTGACATTGAGGATCTCAGGAACTACAGACCTATCAGCCTCCTATCAGTGGTTTATAAAATCTTCACTAAAGTTCTTTCACACCGCTTGAAGGTGACACTGGACATGGCTCAACCGAGAGAACAAGCTGGATTCAGGAGTGGCTACAGCACAATAGATCATATCCACGTGCTGAGAGAACTAATTGAAAGAGCGAGGGAATATGAGCTTCCATTGTGCATGGCTTTTATCGATTATGAAAAAGCCTTTGATTCGGTGAAACCATCAGCAGTTGCAATGGCTCTGACATCCAGCGGTATTGAAGATGCATACATTAATATTATTAATAACATCTATGAAAATGCAAGTGCAAAGATTCGGCTGTTTGAAAATACAACACACATAAAAATTGGAAAAGGAGTGAGACAAGGTGACACCATATCTCCGAAGCTCTTTAATGCCACATTTTGGAAAATGTCTTTCAATCACTGAACTGGGAAAACAAAGGGATAAAGATTAATGGAGATTATCTAACCCACCTTCGTTTTGCTGATGACATAGTCAATTTTGCAACTACCCAATTAGAGCTACAGAGTATGATCCAGGAACTTGCTGACAAGAGTAAAGAAGTGGGATTAAAAGTGAACTTTCCGAAGACAAAGTGATGTTCAATGCTTTTACAAGAAATGAAGATTTATCGATTGATGGAGAAAAGCTGGAGATAACAGACACGTACGTTTATCTTGGACAGCAGATATCAAGTGAGGGTCACATTGGTGAAGAAATTAATCGGCATACAAAACTTGCCTGGAGAGCTTTTGGAAGAAACAGCATAATTTTCAAGAGCAATATGCCATTATGTCTTAAAAGAAAAGTGTTTGATCAATGCATCCTTCCAGTGCTTACGTATGGTGCAGAGACGTGGACCTTAGCTAAAAGAGACATACAAAGGCTGCAGACAACTCAAAGCGACATGGAGAGGTGCATGCTTGGTGTAACCAGGAGAGATAAGAAGAGGAACACGTGGATCCGAAAAATGACAAGAGTGGAAGACATCATGATCAGAGTTAAATCCCTGAAATGGCAATGGGCTGGACATACTGCCAGAAGAACAGACCATCGATGGACAGCCGAAATTTTAGATTGGATTCCAAGAGACAGGAAAAGACCCAGAAGAAGACCACATGGAAGATGGGTGGATGAAATTCGAAAGTATGCGAGAGTGACATGGAGGAGACTGGCACAAGACAGACTGTTGTGGAGGAAACTTGGGAAGACCTTCGTCCAGCAGTGGATTGATAATGGGAGACGATGATGATGATGACATCATCATCATCATTGTCAACCATTATCAATCCACTGCTGGACGAAGGTCTCCCGAAGTTTCCTCCACAACAGTCTGTCTTGTGCCAGTCTCCTCCATGTTACTCCAGCTTACTTTCGAATTTCATCCACCCATCTCCCATGTGGTCTTCTTCTGGGTCTTTTCCTGTCCCTTGGAATCCAATCTAAAATTTCGACTGTCCATCGATAGTCTGTCTTTCTGGCAGTATGTCCAGCCCATTGCAATTTCAGAGATTTTACTCTCATCCCATCATGATGCCTTCAACTCGTGTCATTTTTCTGATCCACGAGTCCCTTTTCTTATCTCTCCTGGTGACACCAAGCATGCACCTCTCCATCCTCCTTTGAGTTGTCTGCAGCCTTTGTATGTCTCTTTCAGTTAAGGTCCACGTCTCTGCACCATACGTAAGCACTGGAAGGATGCATTGATCAAACACTTTTCTTTTAAGACATAATGGCATATTGCTTTTGAAAATTATGCTGTTTCTTCCAAAAGCTCTCCAGGCAAGTTTTGTACGCCGATTAATTTCTTCATCAATATGATCCTCACTTGATATCTGCTGTCCAAGATAAACGTACGTGTCTGTTATCTCCAGCTTTTCTCCATCAATCGATAAATCTTCACTTCTTGTAAAAGCATTGAACATCACTTTTGTCTTCTGAAAGTTCATTTTTAATCCCACTTCTTTACTCTTGTCAGCAAGTTCCTGGATCATACTCTGCAGCTCTGATGGGGTAGTTGCAAAAATGACTACGTCATCAGCAAAACGAAGGTGGGTTAGATAATCTCCATTAATCTTTATCCCTTTGTTTTCCCAGTTCAGTGATTGAAAGACATTTTCCAAAGTGTCATTAAAGAGCTTCGGAGATATGGTGTCACCTTGTCTCACTCCCTTTCCAATTCTTGTGTGTGTTGTTTTTTCAAACAGCGGAATCTTTGCACTTGCATTTTCATAGATGTTATTAATAATATTAATGTACGCATGTTCAATACCGCAGGATTTCAGAGCCATTGTAACTGCTAATGGTTTCACCGAATCAAAGGCTTTTTCATAATCGATAAAAGCCATGCACAATGGAAGTTCATATTCCCTCGCTCTTTCAATTAGTTCTCTCAGTACGTGGATATGATCTATTGTGCTGTAGTCACTCCTGAATCCAGCTTGTTCTCTCGGTTGAACCATGCCCAGTGTTACCTTCAAACGGTGTGAAAGAACTTCAGTGAAGATTTTATAAACCACTGATAGGAGGCTGATAGGTCTGTAGTTCATGAGATCCTCAATGTCACCTTTTTTATGTAGCAGGATCATTGTAGCGTTGTTCCAATCCTCAGGAATCTTCCCTACATTAAGGCATCGAGTGAAAATTTGGGCGAGTACTGTTTCAATTTCTCCACTTTCTTCTTGTATGATGTCTACAGCAATTCCATGTTCTCCTGGAGCTTTTCCCTGCTTCATGTTCTTGATTGCATGTGTAAATTCTGCTGGGAGGACTGGAAGAACTCTGGTACTGGTACCTTTCATGATGTCTGGAGTACATGTATCATCCCTTTCATATAATTTGGAGTAGAAATCTTTAACTCTTGTCAAAATTTCGCCTCTATTTCTTGTTTCAGAACCATCTTCTTTTCTCAGTGCCACAATCTGTTTTCTTCCCTTACTGAGGTGTCCCTTTGCTATCTTTAGGCTTTGGTTGTTTACAATTGCTTTCCTCACTAGTTCACAGTTGAATTTCCTTACGTCTTCAGTGATACTTTTTTGTACTGTCTTGCATAACTCTATATATTCCACTTTGTAAGTCACATCTTCTTTAGTTGTCCTCATCTCTCTTCTTTTTTGCATCAACATTTATATATATGTATCATCATCATCATCATCATCATTGTCAACTATTATCAATCTACTGCTGGACGAAGGTCTCCCCAAGTTTCCTCCACAACGGTCTGTCTTGTGCCAGTCTCCTCCATGTCACTCCCGCACACTTTCGAATTTCATCCACCCATCTTCCATGTGGTCTTCTTCTGGGTCTTTTCCTGTCCCTTGGAATCCAATCTAAAATTTCGACTGTCCATCGATGGTCTGTCCTTCTGGCAGTATGCCCAGCCCATTGTCATTTCAGGGATTTAACACTGATCATGATGTTTTCCACTCTTGTCATTTTTCGGATCCACGAGTTCCTCTTCTTATCTCTCCTGGTTACACCAAGCATGCACCTCTCCATTATTCTTTGAGTTGCCTGCAGCCTTTGTATGTCTCTTTCAGTTAAGGTCCACGTCTCTGCACCATACGTAAGCGCTGGAAGGATGCATTGATCAAACACTTTTCTTTTAAGACATAATGGCATATTGCTCTTGAAAATTATGCTGTTTCTTCCAAAAGCTCTCCAGGCAAGTTTTGTACGCCGATTAATTTCTTCATCAACGTGACCCTCACTTGATATCTGCTGTCCAAGATAAACGTACGTGACTGTTATCTCCAGCTTTTCTCCATCAATCGATAAATCTTCATTTCTTGTTAAAGCATTTAACATCACTTTTGTCTTATGAAAGTTCATTTTTAATCCCACTTCTTTACTCTTGTCAGCAAGTTCCTGGAGCATATTCTGCAGCTCTGATGGGGTAGTTGCAAATATATATATATATATCATCATCATCATCATTGTCAACCATTATCAATCTACTGCTGGACGAAGGTCTCCCCAAGTTTACTCCACAACGGTCTGTCTTGTGCCAGTCTCCGCCATGTCACTCCCGCATATTTACGAATTTCATCCACCCATCTCCCATGTGGTCTTTTTCTGGGTCTTTTCCTGTCCCTTGGAATCCAATCTAAAATTTCGGCTGTCCATCTATGGTCTGTCCTTCTGGCAGTATGTCCAGCCCATTGCCATTTCAGGGATTTAACTCTGATCATGATGTCTTCCACTCTCGTCATTTTTCGGATCCACGAGTTCCTCTTCTTATCTCTCCTGGTTATACCAAGCATGCACCTCTCCATGCTTCTTTGAGTTGTCTGCAGCCTTTGTATGTCTCTTTTAGTTAAGGTCCACGTCTCTGCACCATACGTAAGCACTGGAAGGATGCATTGATCAAACACTTTTCTTTTAAGACATAATGGCATATTGCTCTTGAAAATTATGCTGTTTCTTCCAAAAGCTCTCCAGGCAAGTTTTGTACGCCGATTAATTTCTTTATCAATGTGACCCTCACTTGATATCTGCTGTCCAAGATAAACATACGTATCTGTTATCTCCAGTTTTTCTCCATCAATCGATAAATTTTCATTTCTTGTAAAAGCATTGAACATCACTTTTGTCTTCTGAAAGTTCATTTTTAATCCCACTTCTTTACTCTTGTCAGCAAGTTCCTGGATCTTACTCTGCAGCTCTGATGGGGTAGTTGCAAAAATGACTACGTCATCAGCAAAACGAAGGTGGGTTAGATAATCTCCATTAATCTTTATCCCTTTGTTTTCCCAGTTCAGTGATTGAAAGACATTTTCCAATGTGGCATTAAAGAGCTTCGGAGATATGGTGTCACCTTGTCTCACTCCCTTTCCAATTTTTATGTGTGTTGTATTTTCAAACAGCCGAATCTTTGCACTTGCATTTTCATAGATGTTATTAATAATATTAATGTATGCATCTTCAATACCGCAGGATTTCAGAGCCGTGGTTTTCACCGAATCAAAGGCTTTTTCATAATCGATAAAAGCCATGCACAATGGAAGTTCATATACCCTCGCTCTTTCAATTAGTTCTCTCAGTACATGGATATGATCTATTGTGCTCTAGCCACTCCTGAATCCAGCTTGTTCTCTCGGTTGAGCCATGTCCAGTGTTACCTTCAAGCGGTGTGAAAGAACTTTAGTGAAGATTTTATAAACCACTGATAGGAGGCTGATAGGTCTGTAGTTCCTGAGATCCTCAATGTCACCTTTTTTATGTAGCAGGATCATTGTAGCATTGTTCCAATCCTCAGGGATCTTCCCTTCATTAAGGCATCGAGTGAAAATTTGGGCGAGTACTGTTTCAATTTCTCCACTTGCTTCTTGTATGATGTCTATAGTAATTCCATCTTCTCCTGGAGCTTTCCCCCGCTTCATGTTCTTGATTGCATGAGCAACTTCTGCTGGGAGGACTGGAAGAACTCTGGTACCTTTCATGATGTCTGGAGTACATGTATCATCCCTTTCATATAATTTGGAGTAGAAATCTTTCACTCTTGTCAAAATTTCGCCTATATTTCTTGTTATAGAACCATCTTCTTTTCTCAGAGCCATAATCTGTTTTCTTCCCTTACTGAGATGTCCCTTTGCTATCTTTAGGCTTTGGTTGTTTTCAATTGCTTTCCTCACTAGCTCACAGTTGAATTTCCTTACGTCTTCAGTGATACTTTTTCGTGCTGTCTTGCATAGCTCTATATATTCCACTTTGGAAGTCACATCTTCTTTAGTTGTCCTCATCTCTCTTCTTTTTTGCATCAACATTTTGGTTTTTCCCGATAATTTGTTTACATGCAACTTGTTCTTAGACCCAGCTAATTTTGTTGCTGTTTCCATAAGAGCTTTGGTTACTTTTCTGTTAACTTCCGAAATATCCACTTCTTCCGATGTTAGGCCATCTAAAGCAGAGAATCTGTTCTTCAGTTCCAACTTGAAAGTATTATGGTGTTTTTTAAGGTTGGTTATGTCAATACATTTTGTTTGTCTTATGAGCTTGCCACGTTCCAGTTTAGTGTTGAGGTGCATCTTACATCTCACCAATCTATGGTCACTACCTGTGTTGAACTTGTTTAGCACACTGCAGTCTTCGATGACGAATTTTTTGTTACACATAATAAAATTAATTTCACTTGTCGTCCCAATTGGATGTCTCCATGTCCATTTCCTGTGTGGCTTTTTCTTGAAAAAGGAATTCAAGATGAAAAATCCTTCTGCCTCTGCAAACTCAACAAGAGTATTTCCACGCTGGTTTCTGTTGCCGTGACCGAATTTACCTACTGAAGTTTCATTCTGTTGCCGGTGCCCTATTTTTGCATTGAAATCTCCCATAATTATCTTCAAGTGCTGCTTACCTTTATTATTTAGATGACGAATTTCCTCATAAAATTCTTCAATTTCTTCTTCAGGATGACTTGTGGTGGGTGCATAAGTTTGAATAATCTGAGCCTGGTATCTTCTCGAGAGTTGGATAACGAGTCGTGCAGCTCTGTCAGAGGAACTTTCAACTTCTACCACTTTATCCTTCAGTTTCTTGTTTATTATAAATCCAACACCACTAGTTCTGCCAGTATCTGTCCCTCGATAATAGAAGAGATGTCCACTTTTCAGTTCAATGAGATCTTCTCCTTTTCTCCTTACCTCACTTAGCCCGACGATGTCCCACTTGATCCTTTGTAGTTCCTCTTCCAATTCAAGAAGCCTTGAATCAGAAGATAGGGAGCGTCCGTTGTAGGTAGCCAAGGTCAGCATCAAATGGCAGCCTAGTCCGGTCCTCCGCGGATTCTTAGCACCCTCTGCCTTCATGTCGCACTGGCCGCTGCCTTGGCCAGGTACATTCCAGCTGCCGGAGACTGAGGGCCAAGATTTAAGTTGTAGAGTCATTTTGGAGGTGTTTGGCCATAACTCACCACGCTGGCCAAGCGGGTTGGTGAGTGTGGGATAGCATTTCCTCTGATCCCGATGGTATAGTTATACCGCTATTTGCGGTCGTCAGAGCCCCTTTAGTGGGAACAGGATGCACCACGAGAAGGCGGGGTTGACATTTGTCAAGGAGAGGCTGTGATGTTACGCATCACCTGACCTTACATATATATATATATATATATATATATGTAGATATATAGATAGATAGAGAGAGAAAGAGAGAGAGAGAGAGAGAATTGTTGAAAATTGAAATTTTGTAAAACATGAAAAAAAAAAAATTCAAAATGGAAGTTCAGAATTGTAAACCGGAAAATATGAAACAAAAAAGAGGTTTCATTGTGTGTGCGTGTGCGCGCGCGTGTGTTTTGTATTATGTAGGTATGTATACTTACATTTACTCACCACGCTCCGAATTGTACTACCTACTGCTCCACTGACACTTTATATATGCTATGTCGGTCGACTAATCGCGCTGTCTCGGAAATCACTTGGTCAGCGGGCCGCATCCACTTTCGATAGGGGTGGTCATAATTCAGTGATCACTGTGTTTTTCGAATAAAAGCAAGCAAATAAAAAATGGCTGCGATAGCGATTCATAAATTTGCGGCACTATCAGAATTTCGATAATTGGTTGGCGACCACTAATGCTTGCAGATTTTTTCGTTTCCTTTGTTTAGCGAAGTCACAGGATTTTTCTTGTGTGTGTTTGTGTGTGTAAGCGGTCGTTGCGGTTACATTTCCTCAATCCATAACAACACTCTTTCATGTTTCACCGCAAATATAAGAAATTTTTATTTTGAGGCATTACAGTAGAATGACGTCAGCATTATGTATTGGGTTCTATAAGGGCTATAGCCTTAGGGCCCACCATGACCAAGGGCCCATGAGACATGCCTGGGCAAATAATAGGAAGAGAGGGAGAGAGAGAGAGAGATTTGTAAAATTGTTTTGCTTTTGTCTCGTATGATTTCCACTTGGTCAGAAACAGAGGCTGGAAGACGAACAGATTTCAAGACAGTGACTCACCAAGATTTCATATCGCTGTGTACAACGAAGTTTGTAACGTATACTCTATATTCACTTTCCTTTTGATTTTACTATCTCTGGTTATTTTATTTTACTATGTAAATTATCTTCCTACTGAACGAAATATTATTTCACCCGCTGAATGAGATCTGGCAATGAGTGTAAGTCATGACGTGGTGGTAGCTCGTATATAGGCGCGTTCATCGAGAGTTGGGTGGTTAGTGGAAGTTGTGTTGAGGTTGTGTTGGAGTTGTGTTGGTTGTGTGCGTACTATAAGAGGAAAGTTTATTCATTATTATGTACAAGATATATGAGTGCCTTAGTTGACCAAGAGTCTGGGAAATAAACAGTTGTTCAGTAAGTTCAGTCTTTCTCAATTCTTAGTTTTGTCAGACCTCTGTCTGGCTGTTAGGTTTATGACTTTGATTACTTAATATAAATAACCAGCGTTGAGACTTTGTTTAAGTCATTAATTAACGAGTAACAACACCCTTTTGGGAATTCATTATTTTGGAAGCTTAGAGCATTATTCATTCATAATAATTAGCTTAGCAAAAAGTATATAAAGCTAATTCATTATAAGTTGACGAGACAGTTTCAGCTTTTTCATTACCATCCACATACGCCTCCCAATTTGCACTTGGAACCATTAATCATCGAAGACCTCTGTTGCTTCACATTGCATTAACAAAAAAGATGCACTAAGAAAAGTACACAATGCTAAATCATTAGAAAATCCGAGATAAAATCTAGGAAGCTTAAGCTTTTAACTTATGTTCTTATGAGAACAATAGAAAATGTAGTGACTTATTATGAAAGCTCTGCAGATAATTTATTAGTTTGAAGAATGTCGTACGTATTAATTATCACAAGCATATTATTACAGTTTCGTGTTTTTACGGACTTCATAATGATTCCCCGTCATAATTCTTTGAGGGCCCACTTAGATGTCTCAGCATGGGGGCCCACTAAGGATTTAATCCGGCCCTGGCAATGATGAAAGATTCACTTTGGTAAATCAGATTCAGAAAAAAAAATTAAAAAAGAAAAAAATGGAAGCAAGAAAACTCGTGGCCAAAGAAAAAAATCCTGTTGATGTAAATGCAAGGACAAATTAAGTAATAGCCGAATGGCAAGCTGTAGTATGATTGCAAAATAGAAAATGAAGTTAAAGGTGCTAGACGAACAAGGGGATAATGAAAATGTTAGGGAACGAAATAGAAAGCCTGAATAATGTAAGATTTGCTAAGTTTAAGGAGTATTTCAAATGGGGGGGTGGGGGAGGGACAGTCACTCTGATCGCCAGGAACATGTGCGTCATGAGCAATCTGAGTCTGAAAATCGAGATCGCAAACTAAATGAGTGGTGCCCCTTGACAAAACGCAGAACAAGTTACTTTCATCCCCCCCACACAAAAGTCATGTAGACTGATCTATTACGTCGCCTAACTGCAAACTTCCTTCAGTGGAGTGTCTTTACTTCGCAGTGTTTGGTAATAAATCATCGCAAAAGTTTTTTAATTTGTATAGTCGACGCAAGTCAAAGAAGGAAGAAGCACTGATGAAATTAAATTAATTAATTAAAATGATAAATCCCTACAGACGATTCCAAAAACTTACAATGTATGATTTTCCAAAGCTGAAAGACTGTAATCGTTAATATCATAGATAACCTTGAGCAGTCGGTGAAGATTAAAAAGAGAAAAAGGGGATTAGGAAAGGAGTTATATCTTTTTTTTTTTTTTTAAACAAAATATTAATGTAACGCGTAAGGAATTTCAACAAAACGAAAACATAAGAAACGTTCTCTAAATGAGGTAATATATTGAAGAAATGCAGAAGCTAAAAGAAATGTAATGAATTGGCAAAAGAAATTTATTTTTTAGCGAAACGGAATGTTACTCTATGGTGACCAGACTTCCTTCATCAGTTTAAAAAAGAACGAAATGTAAACATGTTTGGAAAAATTACATGGTTGGCAGGTACGTCGCCAAGGGGAAGCTAGGGTGAAAATTTTCGTGCCCACCCTGCAGCCCACTCAGTTTAAGATGTGCCATTTAAATTTTTTTTTTACTTTAAAATATGATCTGGATTTTTCCAAGTACACTAATAATGAGTCTTGTGCTTTTCGTCCTATAGCCCTACATATTTTCCACTAGGAAGGGTATTCTTCTGTGTAGAAAGGTTTTCAAAATGGCATCCGCAGGACCTTGAAAATGTAGTTGTTCTCCATTCTTCCAAATCCTTAGTCTAAGAAGTTTTTCGTGTTATTATGGCCAGGGTCGAACAAGGATGGTGGACAGGAATTCACTGAGAGAGAGGCCATTACTAGTTGCGCTGGTTTTTTTTTTTTGTTGTTGTTTTTTCTTTTGTGCTACTAAACAGGGACTTCTGACACGGAAAGTAAAGTCTAAAGCTATACAAAGACTGCCCCGTGGCAGTGTGGAAGTAGGACATGTCTGATGACTGCTTTGTAAGAGATGAGTGCAAGACAAGGTTGCTGGCTTGAAGGAAGGGAGTTACGGAGAGGGAAGGTATTACGTCTGCGTGCCCTTATTTCTCCTCAACCCTAATCATGAAAACATTTGCTTTCAGACCCTTCTCCTCGGCACAAAATGTTCTTTTAATTAGTGCGTGCTACTGGGTCTGGTGGCAGTCTGTCATGTTTTGTTATACGCATATGTAAATTTTCAGATTTTACTAATTTTACTAACATGGACGGAAGGAACATTGAAAAAAAAAAAAAAAAAACCACCAAACTTTAGATTCTTTTGAGTTCCCAAAAAATGCAGAAACTTCAAGACAGTTCCAAAATTAATGAGTAGTCTGCACGGGTCTTAATTCAGAAAGCCCTGTCCGTTTCAAAGTTTTTAATTAAAGCCTGGCTGGTATATTTCTCTTGGCCGCCCCAGCGGCGCAGGGTCTAAGCGATGGCCTCTGATCATTCGTCCGAAAGGGGTCCGGGTTCGAATCCCGGTGAGGCATGGATGTTGTGTCTGTCTTACGGCACTGGCTCCCTCCCTTCCCTGGAACCAGTGACCCTAAATTAGGGACGGGCGACTGCTTATAGCCCATTGAGTTGCTCACAGTGGTCGTTAAACCTCCAACAACAACAACAAAAAATCTCTTGTTTCCAAGGCCCGGGCCGGCCCGTAAAATTTCAACAATTACCAAAACACGAATTTGACACCTGGTGCACTCGGTCATTTGACTCCTGAAGAGTTTTCGTTTTCCTAATTGCTACACGTATTTTATTACAATAAACGTTAATTCGGAATATTTCTGTGACTATGTATAAGTCACGTGACGTCTGAGGAGGGGGAAGGGCTTGTATACTCAAAAACATTGCATGTAAACGACAATTTCCATGCCTTTCAAATTTTCAGGGTTTTCAAATTATCATTGCCTCCCGCGAGACCCCGAATACCCTTGGGTGATAAGGAGGGGAGGGGGGCTAATTCGAAATGTACGAAATATCCAGAATTACGAATCCGATCGTCGTACTTTACATTGTCTACAAGCACATATTTTCCGGAAGCGATTTTTTCGCGAAAGTCTTTCGCTTTCTTAAACTCCATAATAAGTATGGAAGAGTATTTATCAGGAACACTGAACTGAGCATATGCTAGTGAAAACAACGACAGACTGCCCAGCTAACCAATGTCACAGAAGTTTTGAAAACGGCTAGGCTGGGATACCTGAGAGTTCATTTGCCATCTGCTGACTCCCTGAGAGTACAAATGGGAAAACAACGACAGACTGCCCAGCTAACCAATGTCACAGAAGTTTTGAAAACGGCTGGGCTGGGATACCTGAGGGTTCATTTGCCATCTGCTGACTCCCTAAGAGTACAAATGGGAAAACAACGACAGACTGCCCAGCTAACCAATGTCACAGAAGTTTTGAAAACGGCTAGGCTGGGATACCTGAGGGTTCATTTGCCATCTGCTGACTCCCTGAGAGTACAAATGGGAAAACAACGACAGACTGCCCAGCTAACCAATGTCACAGAAGTTTTGAAAACGGCTAGGCTGGGATACCTGAGAGTTCATTTGCCATCTGCTGACTCCCTGAGAGTACAAATGGGAAAACAACGACAGACTGCCCAGCTAACCAATGTCACAGAAGTTTTGAAAACGGCTAGGCTGGGATACCTGAGAGTTCATTTGCCATCTGCTGACTCCCTAAGAGTACAAATGGGAAAACAACGACAGACTGCCCAGCTAACCAATGTCACAGAAGTTTTGAAAACGGCTGGGCTGGGATACCTGAGAGTTCATTTGCCATCTGCTGACTCCCTGAGAGTACAAATGGGAAAACAACGACAGACTGCCCAGCTAACCAATGTCACAGAAGTTTTGAAAACGGCTAGGCTGGGATACCTGAGAGTTCATTTGCCATCTGCTGACTCCCTGAGAGTACAAATGGGAAAACAACGACAGACTGCCCAGCTAACCAATGTCACAGAAGTTTTGAAAACGGCTAGGCTGGGATACCTGAGAGTTCATTTGCCATCTGCTGACTCCTAAGAGTACAAATGGGAAAACAACGACAGACTGCCCAGCTAACCAATGTCACAGAAGTTTTGAAAACGGCTGGGCTGGGATACCTGAGAGTTCATTTGCCATCTGCTGACTCCCTAAGAGTACAAATGGGAAAACAACGACAGACTGCTCAGCTAACCAATGTCACAGAAGTTTTGAAAACAGCTAGGCTGAGAGTTCATTTGCCATCTGCTGACTCCTGAGAGTATAATGGGAAAACAACGACAGACTGCCCAGCTAACCAATGTCACAGAAGTTTTGAAAACGGCTAGGCTGGGATACCTGAGAGTTCATTTGCCATCTGCTGACTCCCTGAGAGTACAAATGGGAAAACAACGACAGACTGCACAGCTAACCAATGTCACAGAAGTTTTGAAAACGGCTGGGCTGGGATACCTGAGAGTTTATTTGCCATCTGCTGACTCCTAAGAGTACAAATGGGAAAACAACGACAGACTGCCCAGCTAACCAATGTCACAGAAGTTTTGAAAACGGCTGGGCTGGGATACCTGAGGGTTCATTTGCCATCTGCTGACTCCCTAAGAGTACAAAGGGGAAAACAACGACAGACTGCCCAGCTAACCAATGTCACAGAAGTTTTGAAAACGGCTAGGCTGAGAGTTCATTAGCCATCTGCTGACTCCCTGAGAGTATAAATGGGAAAACAACGACAGACTGCCCAGCTAACCAATGTCACAGAAGTTTTGAAAACGGCTAGGCTGGGATACCTGAGAGTTCATTTGCCATGTGCTGACTCCCTGAGAGTACAAATGGGAAAACAACGACAGACTGCACAGCTAACCAATGTCACAGAAGTTTTGAAAACGGCTGGGCTGGGATACCTGAGAGTTCATTTGCCATCTGCTGACTCCCTAAGAGTACAAATGGGAAAACAACGACAGACTGCCCAGCTAACCAATGTCACAGAAGTTTTGAAAACGGCTGGGCTGGGATACCTGAGGGTTCATTTGCCATCTGCTGACTGCCTAAGAGTACAAATGGGAAAACAACGACAGACTGCCCAGCTAACCAATGTCACAGAAGTTTTGAAAACGGCTGGGCTGGGATACCTGAGGGTTCATTTGCCATCTGCTGACTCCCTGAGAGTACAAATGGGAAAACAACGACAGACTGCCCAGCTAACCAATGTCACAGAAGTTTTGAAAACGGCTAGGCTGGGATACCTGAGAGTTCATTTGCCATCTGCTGACTCCCTGAGAGTACAAATGGGAAAACAACGACAGACTGCCCAGCTAACCAATGTCACAGAAGTTTTGAAAACGGCTGGGCTGGGATACCTGAGAGTTCATTTGCCATCTGCTGACTCCCTAAGAGTACAAATGGGAAAACAACGACAGACTGCCCAGCTAACCAATGTCACAGAAGTTTTGAAAACGGCTAGGCTGGGATACCTGAGAGTTCATTTGCCATCTGCTGACTCCCTGAGAGTACAAATGGGAAAACAACGACAGACTGCCCAGCTAACCAATGTCACAGAAGTTTTGAAAACGGCTGGGCTGGGATACCTGAGAGTTCATTTGCCATCTGCTGACTCCCTGAGAGTACAAATGGGAAAACAACGACAGACTGCCCAGCTAACCAATGTCACAGAAGTTTTGAAAACGGCTAGGCTGGGATACCTGAGAGTTCATTTGCCATCTGCTGACTCCCTGAGAGTACAAATGGGAAAACAACGACAGACTGCCCAGCTAACCAATGTCACAGAAGTTTTGAAAACGGCTGGGCTGGGATACCTGAGGGTTCATTTGCCATCTGCTGACTCCCTGAGAGTACAAATGGGAAAACAACGACAGACTGCCCAGCTAACCAATGTCACAGAAGTTTTGAAAACGGCTAGGCTGGGATACCTGAGAGTTCATTTGCCATCTGCTGACTCCCTGAGAGTACAAATGGGAAAACAACGACAGACTGCCCAGCTAACCAATGTCACAGAAGTTTTGAAAACGGCTAGGCTGGGATACCTGAGAGTTCATTTGCCATCTGCTGACTCCCTGAGAGTACAAATGGGAAAACAACGACAGACTGCCCAGCTAACCAATGTCACAGAAGTTTTGAAAACGGCTAGGCTGGGATACCTGAGAGTTCATTTGCCATCTGCTGACTCCCTGAGAGTACAAATGGGAAAACAACGACAGACTGCCCAGCTAACCAATGTCACAGAAGTTTTGAAAACGGCTAGGCTGGGATACCTGAGGGTTCATTTGCCATCTGCTGACTCCCTGAGAGTACAAATGGGAAAACAACGACAGACTGCACAGCTAACCAATGTCACAGAAGTTTTGAAAACGGCTAGGCTGGGATACCTGAGAGTTCATTTGCCATCTGCTGACTCCCTGAGAGTACAAATGGGAAAACAACGACAGACTGCCCAGCTAACCAATGTCACAGAAGTTTTGAAAACGGCTAGGCTGGGATACCTGAGAGTTCATTTGCCATCTGCTGACTCCCTGAGAGTACAAATGGGAAAACAACGACAGACTGCCCAGCTAACCAATGTCACAGAAGTTTTGAAA
Organism: Macrothele yani; assembly: GCA_039090855.1. NCBI lineage: Eukaryota > Metazoa > Arthropoda > Arachnida > Araneae > Macrothelidae > Macrothele > Macrothele yani. Next base: position 111,502,388 of record CM077007.1, read on the forward strand.
ACGGCTAGGCTGGGATACCTGAGAGTTCATTTGCCATCTGCTGACTCCCTGAGAGTACAAATGGGAAAACAACGACAGACTGCACAGCTAACCAATGTCACAGAAGTTTTGAAAACGGCTAGGCTGGGATACCTGAGGGTTCATTTGCCATCTGCTGACTCCCTGAGAGTACAAATGGGAAAACAACGACAGACTGCCCAGCTAACCAATGTCACAGAAGTTTTGAAAACGGCTAGGCTGGGATACCTGAGAGTTCATTTGCCATCTGCTGACTCCCTGAGAGTACAAATGGGAAAACAACGACAGACTGCCCAGCTAACCAATGTCACAGAAGTTTTGAAAACGGCTAGGCTGGGATACCTGAGAGTTCATTTGCCATCTGCTGACTCCCTAAGAGTACAAATGGGAAAACAACGACAGACTGCCCAGCTAACCAATGTCACAGAAGTTTTGAAAACGGCTGGGCTGGGATACCTGAGAGTTCATTTGCCATCTGCTGACTCCCTAAGAGTACAAATGGGAAAACAACGACAGACTGCTCAGCTAACCAATGTCACAGAAGTTTTGAAAACGGCTAGGCTGAGAGTTCATTTGCCATCTGCTGACTCCCTGAGAGTATAAATGGGAAAACAACGACAGACTGCCCAGCTAACCAATGTCACAGAAGTTTTGAAAACGGCTAGGCTGGGATACCTGAGAGTTCATTTGCCATCTGCTGACTCCCTGAGAGTACAAATGGGAAAACAACGACAGACTGCACAGCTAACCAATGTCACAGAAGTTTTGAAAACGGCTGGGCTGGGATACCTGAGAGTTTATTTGCCATCTGCTGACTCCCTAAGAGTACAAATGGGAAAACAACGACAGACTGCCCAGCTAACCAATGTCACAGAAGTTTTGAAAACGGCTGGGCTGGGATACCTGAGGGTTCATTTGCCATCTGCTGACTGCCTAAGAGTACAAAGGGGAAAACAACGACAGACTGCCCAGCTAACCAATGTCACAGAAGTTTTGAAAACGGCTAGGCTGAGAGTTCATTTGCCATCTGCTGACTCCTGAGAGTATAAATGGGAAAACAACGACAGACTGCCCAGCTAACCAATGTCACAGAAGTTTTGAAAACGGCTAGGCTGGGATACCTGAGAGTTCATTTGCCATGTGCTGACTCCCTGAGAGTACAAATGGGAAAACAACGACAGACTGCACAGCTAACCAATGTCACAGAAGTTTTGAAAACGGCTGGGCTGGGATACCTGAGAGTTCATTTGCCATCTGCTGACTCCCTAAGAGTACAAATGGGAAAACAACGACAGACTGCCCAGCTAACCAATGTCACAGAAGTTTTGAAAACGGCTGGGCTGGGATACCTGAGGGTTCATTTGCCATCTGCTGACTGCCTAAGAGTACAAATGGGAAAACAACGACAGACTGCCCAGCTAACCAATGTCACAGAAGTTTTGAAAACGGCTGGGCTGGGATACCTGAGGGTTCATTTGCCATCTGCTGACTCCCTGAGAGTACAAATGGGAAAACAACGACAGACTGCCCAGCTAACCAATGTCACAGAAGTTTTGAAAACGGCTGGGCTGGGATACCTGAGAGTTCATTTGCCATCTCCTGACTCCCTGAGAGTACAAATGGGGAAACAACGACAGACTGCCCAGCTAACCAATGTCACAGAAGTTTTGAAAACGGCTGGGCTGGGATACCTGAGAGTTCATTTGCCATCTGCTGACTCCCAGAGAGTACAAATGGGAAAACAACGACAGACTGCCCAGCTAACCAATGTCACAGAAGTTTTGAAAACGGCTGGGCTGGGATACCTGAGAGTTCATTTGCCATCTGCTGACTCCCTAAGAGTACAAATGGGAAAACAACGACAGACTGCACAGCTAACCAATGTCACAGAAGTTTTGAAAACGGCTAGGCTGAGAGTTCATTTGCCATCTGCTGACTCCTGAGAGTATAAATGGGAAAACAACGACAGACTGCCCAGCTAACCAATGTCACAGAAGTTTTGAAAACGGCTAGGCTGGGATACCTGAGAGTTCATTTGCCATCTGCTGACTCCCTGAGAGTACAAATGGGAAAACAACGACAGACTGCACAGCTAACCAATGTCACAGAAGTTTTGAAAACGGCTGGGCTGGGATACCTGAGAGTTCATTTGCCATCTGCTGACTCCCTAAGAGTACAAATGGGAAAACAACGACAGACTGCCCAGCTAACCAATGTCACAGAAGTTTTGAAAACGGCTGGGCTGGGATACCTGAGGGTTCATTTGCCATCTGCTGACTCCCTAAGAGTACAAATGGGAAAACAACGACAGACTGCCCAGCTAACCAATGTCACAGAAGTTTTGAAAACGGCTAGGCTGAGAGTTCATTTGCCATCTGCTGACTCCCTGAGAGTATAAATGGGAAAACAACGACAGACTGCCCAGCTAACCAATGTCACAGAAGTTTTGAAAACGGCTAGGCTGGGATACCTGAGAGTTCATTTGCCATCTGCTGACTCCCTGAGAGTACAAATGGGAAAACAACGACAGACTGCACAGCTAACCAATGTCACAGAAGTTTTGAAAACGGCTGGGCTGGGATACCTGAGAGTTCATTTGCCATCTGCTGACTCCCTAAGAGTGCAAATGGGAAAACAACGACAGACTGCCCAGCTAACCAATGTCACAGAAGTTTTGAAAACGGCTGGGCTGGGATACCTGAGGGTTCATTTGCCATCTGCTGACTGCCTAAGAGTACAAATGGGAAAACAACGACAGACTGCCCAGCTAACCAATGTCACAGAAGTTTTGAAAACGGCTGGGCTGGGATACCTGAGGGTTCATTTGCCATCTGCTGACTCCCTGAGAGTACAAATGGGAAAACAACGACAGACTGCCCAGCTAACCAATGTCACAGAAGTTTTGAAAACGGCTAGGCTGGGATACCTGAGAGTTCATTTGCCATCTCCTGACTCCCTGAGAGTACAAATGGGAAAACAACGACAGACTGCCCAGCTAACCAATGTCACAGAAGTTTTGAAAACGGCTGGGCTGGGATACCTGAGGGTTCATTTGCCATCTGCTGACTCCCTGAGAGTACAAATGGGAAAACAACGACAGACTGCCCAGCTAACCAATGTCACAGAAGTTTTGAAAACGGCTAGGCTGGGATACCTGAGAGTTCATTTGCCATCTGCTGACTCCCTGAGAGTACAAATGGGGAAAATACGGCACAGATTTATACACAGAAGTAAGTTTCTTCCAGCCCATTTCTCCCGTGCCATTTAAGACAACTTAAAACCTTTTCACACATCTAGAGAACAAAATGCCGCCGACCAGAACAATAAAAAAGATCGTCTGCGAGCGGGTGGCTCGGTTTATAAATGCTGCAGTTAATAGCCTTCCCCGAGGCATGAGAGGAGGGTGGGAGTTAGAGGGAGATAGAAGGGATCACACTTTGAAAAACTAAGGGAGCTGACCCACACCAATTGTTTTGTAGGAGGGGAGGACGTCGTAAAACTTCCATTTTTTCCAACAGCGGAAATTATTCAATCTTATCCAGCTGCCGTATGTTGTGAGATTTCCAAACGAGAAAGGCGTACAGCGACTGTTTTGCTCATAAAAAAAAAAAAACCCTGCTCGGCCCGTGTCTGTTTTACATTAAATATAGAAGGCCCGCGGGCCCGTTTTCCCAACTTAGAAATTGGCAATGACCTGACTCTGCCCGCGCCCGTGCAGACCTCTAATGAGCAGGGGAGGGGAGCACGAAATCCTGTGCAATAGTATGAAAAATTCTTTCTTTCAGTGTTTCGAAAAATAAAGTTGCTATCTATTTTGTGAGCGCACAGTATTTCTGCCCTAGCAATAGTAATACTTGCCGACCTGATTTCGAAGCCTAGAGACGTTCCTGTTGGTTGGCGTAGAGAAAAAAATTACCGTGAAAAAGTTATAAAAGTTATCGAACTTTGACAGCTTGTGGTGGAAGATAAACGAACTAGAGGTGATAATCAAGAATGAGGTAAATAGAAGTTCTGAAGATCAATCATATTTTTCTTTAATCGTAAGCGGACTTCGTGACAAAGTTTTTTTCTTTTCTTTTCTTTTCTTTCTTTCTTTTTTTTTTTTTAAGATGGGAGGGGAACCGTACAGAATGTTGTAGACTTTGATTTTATAAACGTTATGTACCATGCGCCATCTCTCTGGGTTTTAACGACGTACACTATTTTTTTCGTTGGAGGAAAAGGGGGAGACGAATAAAAAGCGCAAAAAAAAAAAAAAAAACTTGCGAAGACCTCGATTCCATGCACTGTCAAAAACTCCAGAAATTCACGAGCCATTCCCTGTGAATCCTTTCGTATGTTAACGGTGCACATTCCTAATTCAACTTTTCCCGTGCAATGGCGGAAAAAAAATACTAAATTTCATGGATTTTTCATATGTGAATTGACAGTAATACTCCTGTTCATCTTTCACCATTTAATAACGGAAAATTTCCGTTTTCAAGAGGTGCTACCGGGAACTCCTGAATTTTCAGGAAACTTTCCCGTGATTCCGTTGGTGCATTATATTAACAAAAGTCACCGGACACCTAGAAGAGAAACACATCATAGCATTTATTGACATGCATTAGTACGGTATCGGTCCACCTTTGGTGCATGCACTGACCCTTCAAGACATGCTTTCGACAAGGTTTTGGAACACAGCAATAGGTATGCGCTTCCATTCAGTACATAATGCTGCAGCTAACTGTTGCTTAGTAGTACGCGTTGGTTCCAAACTTCTTATGCGGCGCTCGAATTCATCCCATAGGTGCTCTATGGGGTTAAGATTAGGGCTCTGTGCTGGTCAGTCCACACACGATATGGATTTATCGTCAAACAGTCCTTGCTTTATGGTTCGGTGCATTATCCTGCTGGTACCAACAAGGCTGGGTACCATAGTATTGCCACAAAGTTGGTTGGGCACAATTGCCCAGAATATCGAGGTAGACGTGCTGGTTAACAGGTTTGTCCACGATAGCCAATGGGCCAAGATCATATCACGAAAAACACCCCCCACACGAGTACACCGCCAGCTCCAAACTTAACCGTAGGAACAGTACAGTGTGGTAAATGACGTTACCCCGGCTGCTGCCATACCCACACACGGCCATCAGAATGATGGATAGATAAATGTCCTTTACACCATGCTAAAGGAAGAGTAGCATTCCGAGTGGAGATGAAAGGATTATGAGCAGCCGCACGACCACGGTAACCCATGGAATGAAGTTCTCTGCGAATGGTACGTGTTTACGTGTTTTGGTCTGCCGGTACGTTTGCTGCTTCAGGCATGCCATGTGTCTTCCACTTATTCAGTACATCCAAAACAGTTGACTTGGATATGTTTAAACGCCTCTCGGTTTCTCTTATGGGCAACCCACTAATATAACACCCAACAATCTTTCCTTTCTCAAATTCAGTTCTCTCCCGCCGCGACATTTTCACTCAACCTCACAGTGCGATATGATCGCCGTCTGCTGTAGGCTTGTTTTTATACCATTTGCAGCTGTACCGCGTATCTTAACAACGCAGAGGATCCGTTCATTTACTTTTAAGGGGTGTCCGGTGACTTTAGTCAATAGTGTGTGTGTGTGTGTGTGTGTGTGTGTGTGTGTGTGTGTGTGTGTGTGTGTGTGTGTGTGTATTGAAAAAGTTTTTATGAAAATCAAAATTTAACCTAAATCCCCTTCTACCCGGAAAATCGTAGATTTTAGCACTTTTTACTTTCTCTGTTTTTCTTTGCGTCTGTCTGTCTGTCTCTCCCTCTCTCTCTGCGTTTCTCCCTGTCTCTGTGTCTGTCTGTCTCTCTCTCTCTGCGTTTCTCATTGTTTCTGTGTCTGTCTGTCTCTCTCTCTCTCTCTATCTCTCTCTCTCCGCGTTTCTCCCTGCCTGTGTGTCTGCCTGTGTGTCTGTCTGTCTCTCTCTCTCTCCGCGTTTCTCCCTGCCTGTGTGTCTGTCTGTCTGTCTCTCTCTCTCTCTCTCTCCCGCGTTTCTCCCTGCCTGTGTGTCTGTCTGTCTGTCTGTCTCTCTCTCTCTCTCTCCCTCCCTCTCCGCGTTTCTCCCTGCCTGTGTGTCTGTCTGTCTCTCTCTCTCTCTCTCTCTCCGCGTTTCTCCCTGCCTGTGTGTCTGTCTGTCTGTCTGTCTCTCTCTCTCTCTCTCTCTCTCTCTCTCTCTCTCTCTCTCTCTCTCTCCGCGTTTCTCCCTGCCTGTGTGTGTGTCTCTCTCTCTCTCTCTCCGCGTTTCTCCCTGCCTGTGTGTGTGTGTGTGTGTGTGTCTCTCTCTCTCTCTCTCTCCGCGTTTCTCCCTGCCTGTGTGTCTGTCTGTCTGTCTCTCTCTCCCCCCGCGTTTCTCCCTGCCTGTGTGTATGTCTGTCTGTCTGTCTGTCTGTCTCTCTCTCTCCGCGTTTCTCCCTGCCTGTGTGTCTGTCTGTCTGTCTGTCTCTCTCTCTCTCTCCGCGCTTCTCCCTGCCTGTGTGTCTGTCTGTCTGTCTCTCTCTCTCTGCGCGTTTCTCCCTGCCTGTTGTCTGTCTGTCTCTTTCCCTGTCTGTCTCTATCTGTCTCTCTGAACTTTCAACCCATATTATGGTCTCTTTCTTAAGCTCGCAGTAATTTGAGATAATCTTTTTCTTTATAATAGTTTTCGAGTGTTTTTATTTTTTTACTTAACGATTTTATTAAACTATGAGATATATTTTCTAGGGCCCGCAATTAAATTTTTGCTCTGGTCCCTGCTATGAAATTTCGCCCCGGATCCTACAAAAAGTTCCATCCGGTCCTACGTGGAAATGTTGTGTTCCTATGTTCAAATTAAATTGTGCGAAAAATGATAAAGCATCAGTCTTCAGCTTCCCTGAAGAGGAAGACATCGAGCTTAAATGGATTAACCTCGGAAGGATTTCAAGCAAACGTAGTTGCAGATAAAGTTTAGTATAGGGATTTCAAAAGCTCTCTTATACTGATATGGAAGTTTTCTTGAGAATTATATGCTTCACTTTGTAAGATGCAAATCTTGTATATATATTTGGTAGTTCCATTTTTTCTTTTTTTTTCTTCTTCCGTTAATAGTATGTTAATTGGTATTCCTGATATTATCTTTTAAGTACGAAAAATGCTGAGAAAAGAGTGCATGCAATTTCAGCAAAAAAAAAAAAAAAAAACTGTGTGCCGTAACAATGCTGCAAAAAAAAAAAAATGCCCTTTGTATGATATTTTTACAAAGTTGAAAAAAAAAAAAGAATACGATATTCAGAATTTCCAGCATAAAATTTTAGACGTCATGTGTAAATCGAAGATATCAAAAATTAACATCTTCCATGTTTATTGGGCAAAGTTTTCCTTATGGATTGTAATGCATGAATCTTTTTTCCTTCTGTAAGTAGAGGCAAGATTTCAGTTTGGAGAATTTCAGATCACTTCACCTTTCTGAAAATGTACTCACTAAATCAGAAATTTTGCTTTCGTGTTTGTTATGTAATTAGAGAAAATAACGAACGTGAAAGTAACTCAAAAATTTTAAAGTGAAGTGTTTAAAGGAAAGCTCTCAGTTACTAAAATGTTGGATTTCTTATGTGATGCGTGAAGAAACGCAAATATAGTAGTTTATTCAACATTGAATACTTGCAGATATTGCAGAAAAAAGAATAAAACTAAGAATTTCTCCCGTTTACAGTATGTAAGACCAAAATTAAGAAAAAAAAAAGAAAAAAAAAACAGAAAAGAAAACATGGCTAATTTATCGCCGTTTGCGATAATTATGTATAGCATCGCACTCTAGAAAATATTTCTCCCCCGAGACAACGCAATACTCGATCAGCGTTCAAGAGTGGCTCGGCCTTCTAGCTGTAACGTCACAAAGCAGTTCTGAGGCTTTCTGTTTGAGACGGTTTTGGCCACTCCCACTGAGGGTGCCACTGAAAAGCGCTAACGTTTTTGTTTTGCAGAGGGGATGGAAGTGGGCCTCGCAGAAGACCTTGGTTTCATCCATGTTACGAACACTTTGATGTTTGCTTGAACCTTAATGAAGCGTGTCCGGGTCTTACTCCGGTGGATGGTGGAGGCGGGGGGGGTAAATAGAATGTCTCACGAGATCCTGATTTCGTACGGGAAAATTCTGCCGCATTTTTCTGGACTCTCATGATATGACTTTAATTCTTCATTTTTCGAGAATGAGTGAGAAACTTCAGTTTTGGGTTCTCACAAGCAACAGATCTAATCAGCGGTAGTTCGATTATTTTTTCATTTAGTAAAAATGTCTTAAGGGACGGAATTTGATTTTACGTCGACAAGGTGACACGAGATGCTAACTGCCATGGGCGCCCATACTGGGGGGAAGGAAGGGGGTGCTATCCTCTGGAAATTGTATTGTACCATTTCAGTTCTTGGAAGGCACTGCGAAGATTTTCGTAATAACACTAATTCTGATTAAAAAAATTGTTTGTTGAACTTCTGGATGCATCTGCATGTTGTAAAAGTAAGAAAAACTATGGTATAAAATTAAAAAGTGGGACTTTATGACAAAAAGAAACAATATTGAGATCTTGCATTGAATATTGGAGCACAACGTACACGCACATACAATACAGTAAGGAAAACCATGAAAGTCAGAGGAATGAAAAATGTAATATCATCCTTTGCAGCACGTTCGAGGAGGGTTTTTTTTTTGTCCTCGGACCACTTTTTGAAGGTCCTGGCCACGATTGACCTTGAGCATCTCAAAAGCCAAGCTGTCTCGAAAATGCCCTGACCCAGCCATCAGGCCATTACAATTTGGCCTTTGTCAAACCCTCTTAAGTCGGCTGCCTTACTCTGTGAAGAACAAGAATAACACTGATTAACAGAGCTCAGTATCAGGTGTTATTTACAATCGTGGCCAAAAGTCCTGCACCAGTACACTGAAAGTCAAATTTTTTATGTTTGGAGTCAACTATACAGCGTAATGGTAAAGTCAGGAATACATATTATACATCATTTTAAAGGAAATTTTATGCTGAAATCAAATACTTTTACATAATGTTATTACAATACTAATACTTTTACAGAATGTTATTACAATACTAATACTTTTACAGAATGTTATTACAATACTAATACTTTTACAGAATGTTATTACAATACTAATACTTTTACAGAATGTTATTACAAAAAGTACAGCGTCTAGTCATAAAAAGAAAAAATAGTGAAATTAGTGTACAATGCATTTAACGTAAAATTACTGTACAATACATTATTGCAACTTGCAGGACACTTGAAATAGCTTACCAGCAAGCAAAATACGCTTTAATATTTAATTGGATAACCACGGTTACTTAGTAACAAAGTGCACCTTCTTGGCATGGAACTAATGAGCTTCTGTAGTTGTCCATTGGTGATAACACGGTGTCATACGCCCTTTACAGAATCAATTAAAGATTTTAATTGAGTCTGTAAGGGCCAATTAAGGTCTTTAATTGCGCCTGAATCAATTAAAGACTTCAATCCTTACAGAATCAATTAAAGAACCAATCCTTACGGAATAAATTAATTGAGTCTGTAAGGTTCAATTAAAGACTTTAATTGAGTCTGTAAGGACCGTATGGCACCATGTTATCACCAATGGACAGCTAGAGGAGCTCATTAGTTGCAAGAAGGTGGACTTTGTTACTGAGTAACCGTGGCTATCAAATTAAATATTAAAGCGTATTTTTCTTGTTGGCCAGTTATTTCAAGTGTCCTGCAAGTGTCAATAATGTACTGTACAATGTTTGTACGTTAAATGCATTGTACACTAATTTCACAAATGCTACTATTTTTTGCTTTTTATGACTAGAAGCTGTACATTTGCTTGTAACTTCGCTTCTATTACTGGTAAGAACATTCTGTTAAAATATTTGAATTCAGCATAACATTTCCTTTTAAATGGTTTATAATATGTATTCCTGACTTTACCATTACGCTGTATAAGTTGACTTCAAACATCAAAAATTTGACTTTCGGTCTACTGGTGCAGGACTTTTGGCCACGATTGTATATACTGTTTCATGACTTTCACACCCGCCTTCGTTGACCTGCAGTTGCTTCGATGTGCATAAAGTCCCGCTGGTCATGATGATTTTGGCTGTTCGGCGTATAGTCAGGGGCGGATTTCCGACTAGGCGCACTAGGCGCGCGCCTAGGGCCCTCGAGCTTGAGGGGCCCCGAAAACATGTAATTGGATTGCCAGTTTTGTTTTGGTTTTCACGAACCGAAACAAATCAATCCTCAAGGCGACCACTTTGTTTTTATAGTCAATTTATATTTCACTTTCTGATATTAGTAACATATATTTTTTCTTGCTTTGTTGATACTCAGAATTTTCGAGTTCTTATTGATGTATACTTGTTTTGAAAGGAACAGTTAAAATAATGTAACCTTCCTTTTAGTGGTATAGGTGAAGGAAGGATACACGCTTCCCACACTTTTTATTGTTTAAGGAGAATTCTTAACTGGCCTGCTGTGCTATAAATTGCTTTCATGCTACTTCCAAGCCAAGGGAAAACATCTGTGTTGGACCTCCAGATTTGCAATGAGGAGTGCTTGTAGAAACTTTCCTGATGATCGGGGGTGTTTGCTGTTAATTGTTTTTTTTTTTCCTTTGTGGTAGGATAATCAACCTAAAGCAACCAAAACCCAAAGATTTTTATCCTGTCTTTACACCACAAGTTTAGTAGTCATAAATTATACTTGTATATGAATATCTTTGATTTAGGGAATTGCTCGCCGCAGAAAAATTCTTCCACGAAAAGTCATCCACCTTTTTCAAGTGAAGTACTGTGTATAAATTGCATTTTACTCGAATTTTCTAATGTGGAGGACTTTCCTGGTTACCAATGTCTTCAAGTATTTTATTTTTGCTTGATACCATGATCATTGCCTACTAATTTACTCATAACGTAAATAAAAGATGATTTTCCAAAGCTGAAGCAATATAAAAAGCACGTTTTGTAATTGAAACACATTCCAATTTTATGACAATTAATTTATACGCAACGTACTGATAAATGTAGAGAAATTCCATTTTAAGCGCCGTTAGCGTTAAATTTGCCTAGTAATTTTCGAATGGAAAGGTGCTAAAGTAATCACTTTTTCCTAACGTATGAAATTCAAAAAGAACTTTTAATGTAACTGAAATGGTCTCTTTGCAGCGTAAACCTAAAATTTACTAAATTTTCGTTTTGAGAACTCCTAGCGGAAAATTTATGAACTAGTAGTAAAATTTAAAACGGGCAAAATTTAATGAATGTTGATGTCCTACCATTCGCAAAAATAATGTTTCTAAAATCTGTGAAAACCAAATTCTTTGGGCCTAGCGCCTCTAGCAGGAAATTAACGAACTAATTGGAAAATTTAAATATTTGAGAAGGAAGAGTTAAGCCTAATATAAGAGGCACAGAAATAATTTTTTCCCTAAGTTCAATAGTTTCTTAAAAATGGAAGTTTAATTTTTGGTTTTGACAGCCCTTAGCAACAAATTCATGGTATATCTGGGATATTTAAAGTGCCGAACTTAATGTATTTTTGATTTCCTATTAGCCACAAAAATAATTTTTGAAATATCTCTAAAAACAAAAAGCTCAATGTGCACGTACAGACAAAGGGATTACACTAACACTATTTCTTACAAAACGTTCTAATAAAAGGAAGATAGAATGCCATTTTAAAAAGCGTAAAAAACTTTATCTTGACTTTACTATTTTTTTTGTTGTGGTTGTTATTCTGACGAATGAAAATTTCGGAGGCAATAAAGAGGGAAGGGGGGGGGGCAATCTTTTAGCGCCTAGGGCCCCAAAAGATCTAAAGTCGCCTCTGCGTATAGTCTTTGGTTCTTCTGGTTTTCAATTAAATTTATGTGTTGAGAGTGTGATGAAAACGGTCAGCTAACAAGGAGGAACTTGCACACGGTGTTTATGTATGCTATTTAGTAAAAAAATTCTGTTTGCCCTCTCCTGAAAACTAAGCTATGGGAGCCCCTACTAACTGTGCATGGATGAAACTATCTATTTATGTGAACGAAACTATTCCAGAAAAATCGTAATTCCATTCAGTCGAGGCTTCCGAAACGTTTATATGTGCTTTAATAAAGTTTGTTCAGTTGCTGTTTTTTTTGGGGGGGGGGGGAGGCGATCGGGGTGTGATGCCGTGATAAAATGTCAGGACTTAAGTTCTGTTCAGAACCCGCAGCATATAACTCGACTCAAGTGAAATTTGTCTCATTTTCACCGAGTTTGCTGCCTAACTGTATGTACTTTAACTGCACGTCCCTGTTAGGTACTTAAACTGTTGTACAACCCCCAATGAAATAATAGCAGAAAAGGGCGAATAGCGTGACTCTTGAAACTATCACATGTCTCAAATCATTGGACTAAACACGTATTTAAGAGAACTGCGCTATTGCTATTGTATCTGGCCGAATAAATGGCAAGTTGCTTTATTGAGTCTCGCGACGTAAGAAATTGTCCCTATGAAATAAAAGGCATTTAAAAACCGTTGAGGCCTTTGTTTCTGCGACGCGCTGAGTGTTCTGAAGTGAAAGACTTTTATCATAAACGCAGCCCAATAAAATTGCGGAACTTTTTCAGATGACGGCACCAGCATAAATATTAACCGGTTTAATTAGAAAGTAAGCTTTCGTGCTTTCCTTGGTTCGCATTAGGAAGGGCATTAAGATAGAACGAAGTAGAGAGGTGTGTGTTTATGCCTTAGGTGAATGACGGCAGCCAATCAACAAACAGTGTAAAAATCAGAACCCCCCCCCCCCTCCCGTCTGCCTTTTGTTTTTGTACGAAGAACCATTATCAGACTTCATTTGCATTCCCACGTTCTAGAATTATTTAGTAGAAGATATCGATGCTTCTTCAGGCTTATGTGTTTTGAGAGATCTGTTATTGCGTAATACGCACTACATCCGAAGTCAAGGGCGCCGAGGGGGGGGTTACGACCCCCACCGGCACCCTTGACTTATAGCCACATTTTTGATAAATTTAAATTAAACATGTATAGCCACATTTTTGATAAATTTAAATTTAAATTACTGAAATAGACGAAACCTTTTTTTAAAGCATTTTTAAAAATAATAAGATATTAATGATTGATTGTATCAATTATTTTTGTTGTATTTTAGTATCTTGTACATTTACTAAAATGTTTGACCGCCTTGAAGGAGGTCATGACTTTTTCTTAGCCCTCCCTCTCCCTCCCCCAAAGTACTCATATGGGCGCTACTGTCCAAGGTCTAACCAGAATTCATTTTCACGGGTAGGAAAGGAATTTGGTTTTTCGAAAGAGCGTCAACCCTCCCCCCCTCAAAATCGTTATAAAACATTAAAATTGTTATAAAGCATTAAATGTCCACACGTACCTACAACGCAGGGGCGCATATATAATTTTTTTCGGGGAGGGATGCGCGACGAAAATTGGAAGTTTTTGAAATCCACCAGGGCAAAATTAAAATGAATGGAAATTAGAAGAAAAAAGTTAAAATATTTTTATTAAATTAAATCATTTTAGTGGCATTTTAAAAAACAAAAAAATTAGGGGCATGGACCATTTTTCCCCTTCTAAATATTCCCCTGCTACAAGGGAACACCTCATAAATTTCCTCATGAAAGAAATTCTCTTAAATTCTGGATGAAAGAGAACATGAATTGTAAAACGAATCCAGTCGTGAGCAAATTTTAATAATTTAACTGTCAAAAAACTTTTTTTAATGTAATATGAAGCCACGCTCAAAACGAGGTGTTGTACCAGATAATTATTTTTCTTAAAAAATTTGGTTCTGACAAGAAAAAAAAGTCCCTTAGATAGCCCATTTCCGATTAAGTCACCCCATTGAGTTGATTCTGAAACTTGAAACGTGCACATGCCATATAGAAATTTCTCAAAGCAATTACTTTTTACATTTATTTGGTCGTTGATCGCCTACTGCGCAATGGTATGGGTATCTCTTCCTTGAATGGACGCATTTTTTCAGTCCACCCGTTATTTTGGCCGATAAATCGGTACTGATAAATCCTTGTTTCGTTTAAGATGCATGTGGATGAGACACGAATTTCGCAATAGGACAATTGCTTTGTGCATTATGTCACTCTGTGAGAAGGGGCAAGGATAATGGATACTAGTGTGCCCTGCCCTTCAAGATTACGAAAGGAGGGTAAAGAATGCCAATGTGTTATCCTGGGCCCCAAGTCCAACAACCTACGTCTAACTGTAGTTAGATTTAGCTTAATTAATTCAAAATAGCGTGCTTAGTCCGGCGGGACTTTTCTTGCATATGTACAGAGAGTTTTGCTACGTCATTTCAGAGCAACCACACCCAACATAAAATATATATATATATATATATATATATATATTTGAACTGAAAAGTGGACATCTCTTCTATTATCGTGGGACAGATACTGGCAGGACTAGTGGTGTTGGATTTATAATAAACAAGAAACTGAAGGATAAAGTTGTAGAAGTTGAAAGTTCCTCTGACAGAGCTGCACGACTCGTTATCCAACTATCGAGAAGATACCAGGCTCAGATTATTCAAACTTATGCACCCACCACAAGTCATCCTGAAGAAGAAATTGAAGAATTTTATGAGGAAATTCGTCATCTAAATAATAAAGGTAAGCAGCACTTGAAGATAATTATGGGAGATTTCAATGCAAAAATAGGGCACCGACAACAGAATGAAACTTCAGTAGGTAAATTCGGTCACGGCAACAGAAACCAGCGTGGAAATACTCTCGTTGAGTTTGCAGAGGCAAAAGGATTTTTCATCTTGAACTCCTTTTTCAAGAAAAAGCCACACAGGAAATGGACATGGAGACATCCAATTGGGACGACAAGTGAAATTGATTTTATTATGTGTAACAAAAAATTCGTCGTCGAAGACTGCAGTGTGCTGAACAAGTTCAACACAGGTAGTGACCATAGATTGGTGAGATGTAAGATGCACCTCAACACTAAACTGGAACGTGGCAAGCTCATAAGACAAACAAAATGTATTGACATAACCAACCTTAAAAAACACCATAATACTTTCAAGTTGGAACTGAAGAACAGATTCTCTGCTTTAGAAGGCCTAACATCGGAAGAAGTGGATATTTCGGAAGTTAACAGAAAAGTAACCAAAGCTCTTATGGAAACAGCAACAAAATTAGCTGGGTCTAAGAACAAGTTGCATGTGAACAAATTATCAGGAAAAACCAAAATGTTGATGCAAAAAAGAAGAGAGATGAGGACAACTAAAGAAGATGTGACTTCCAAAGTAGAATATATAGAGCTATGCAAGACAGCACGAAAAAGTATCACTGAAGACGTAAGGAAATTCAACTGTGAGCTAGTGAGGAAAGCAATTGAAAACAACCAAAGCCTTAAGATAGCAAAGGGACATCTCAGTAAGGGAAGAAAACAGATTATGGCTCTGAGAAAAGAAGATGGTTCTATAACAAGAAATAGAGGCGAAATTTTGACAAGAGTGAAAGATTTCTACTCCAAATTATATGAAAGGGATGATACATGTACTCCAGACATCATGAAAGGTACCAGAGTTCTTCCAGTACTCCCAGCAGAAGTTGCTCATGCAATCAAGAACATGAAGCGGGGGAAAGCTCCAGGAGAAGATGGAATTACTATAGACATCATACAAGAAGCAAGTGGAGAAATTGAAACAGTACTCGCCCAAATTTTCACTCGATGCCTTAATGAAGGGAAGATTCCTGAGGATTGGAACAATGCTACAATGATCCTGCTACATAAAAAAGGTGACATTGAGGATCTCAGGAACTACAGACCTATCAGCCTCCTATCAGTGGTTTATAAAATCTTCACTAAAGTTCTTTCACACCGCTTGAAGGTAACACTGGACATGGCTCAACCGAGAGAACAAGCTGGATTCAGGAGTGGCTACAGCACAATAGATCATATCCACGTACTGAGAGAACTAATTGAAAGAGCGAGGGAATATGAACTTCCATTGTGCATAGCTTTTATCGATTATGAAAAAGCCTTTGATTCGGTGAAACCATCAGCAGTTACCACGGCTCTGAAATCCTGCGGTATTGAAGATGCATACATTAATATTATTAATAACATTTATGAAAATGCAAGTGCAAAGATTAGGCTGTTTGAAAATACAACACACATAAAAATTGGAAAGGGAGTGAGACAAGGTGACACCATATCTCCGAAGCTCTTTAATGCCACATTGGAAAATGTCTTTCAATCACTGAACTGGGAAAACAAAGGGATAAAGATTAATGGAGATTATCTAACCCACCTTCGTTTTGCTGATGACGTAGTCATTTTTGCAACTACCCCATCAGAGCTGCAGAGTATGATCCAGGAACTTGCTGACAAGAGTAAAGAAGTGGGATTAAAAATGAACTTTCAGAAGACAAAAGTGATGTTCAATGCTTTTACAAGAAATGAAGATTTATCGATTGATGGAGAAAAACTGGAGATAACAGATACGTATGTTTATCTTGGACAGCAGATATCAAGTGAGGGTCACACTGATGAAGAAATTAATAGGCGTACAAAACTTGCCTGGAGAGCTTTTGGAAGAAACAGCATAATTTTCAAGAGCAATATGCCATTATGTCTTAAAAGAAAAGTGTTTGATCAATGCATCCTTCCAGTGTTTACGTATGGTGCAGAGACGTGGACCTTAACTAAAAGAGACATACAAAGGCTGCAAACAACTCAAAGAAGCATGGAGAGGTGCATGCTTGGTATAACCAGGAGAGATAAGAAGAGAAACTCGTGGATCCGAAAAATGACGAGAGTGGAAGACATCATGATCAGAGTTAAATCCCTGAAATGGCAACGGGCTGGACATACTGCCAGAAGGACAGACCATAGATGGACAGCCGAAATTTTAGATTGGATTCCAAGGGACAGGAAAAGACCCAGAAAAAGACCACATGGGAGATGGGTGGATGAAATTCGTAAATATGCGGGAGTGACATGGAGGAGACTGGCACAAGACAGACCGTTGTGGAGGAAACTTGGGGAGACCTTCGTCCAGCAGTGGATTGATAATGGTTGAAATGATGATGATGATGATGATATATATATATATATATTCTATTAAGAAGATACCTAAGCAAAAAAGTCTTCAGTTTTGCTCTTCAGTATATATATATATATATATATATTTTTTTTTTTAAGAGATACAAAGTTCTAGTCAGAAATAAAGCTCAAATGAAGTTAACGATTATGATTTATATACTCGGTGAAAGCCCGTCAGTAATGACTGAGGAAAATAAGATATGTAAAATATTTTTTTTTAATAAAAAGGCATTTTTTTTTTTGTGATGTCCAAATGTGACAGTATGTTTCATGAACATTGCAAACAACACGAAAAAAGTATATTGTATAAGGCAAGGATTCGACAATTACAACAGGCCAGCGCTCTTTCCGCTGCGCAACCAAAGTGATACAGACGTTCAAACGTTCAGACAAAGGAAATTATATTGTTTTAGATACCAAAACAATTATTCCCTCGTTCCAGAAATTCCAGACGAGAAAGTGGGCTATTTTTCGAGTGGTCCAACAGGAATGTCCCAGTGGACCAATCCGTCTCTGGATGCATTATTTTGGCTACGATACAAATACTTTGTGGCGTATATTCTAAATTAACTTTCATTTTTAGTTCATTTTTCTTTGTAAATTTGAGTTTGTTCTCCATTACACTTTCCAAACTTAACGTGATATTATCTCTCTCACAAGAATGAGATTGGAAACACAACTGAGGTCAGAGAGAGTGATGTACGAATGTGATAAGAACGATAGATAAAAAGGACGATTCAGCAGTTGCTATGTGTATGTGTGTGTGTGGAGATGTTCAATCACTGTTAAGATAAATGTGAAATTTACAACTTGTAGTGGCTATATTGTGAATGCCTTCAATTTGCTGGACCAATAAGAGGTTATCGTAAGTTGACTTCTGTTTATGTTTCGGCTGGCCGTAAAAGCTTAGTTAAGAACTATAGCATCGTATTCTCATTTAGTTTTAACATTTACTTAGACATGGTTTTTGACATAGCGTAACGCCAATATAGCACACGAAAAAGGCTTACGTTATAGCTTGCTTAAGCTGATACTCCGAAAATCGTGAAGTGTCAGAGCAAATGAAAAAAAAAATAGTTGTGCACATTCTGTTGCCTGACATACTGCACTGATGTGAACATTTTAAAATAAAAAAGCCTCCCGGTGGTGTAGTGGTCTAATCTAAGCATTGGCTTCTGATCATTCGTACGAGTTGGGTCCGAGTTCGAATCCTGGTGATGTTGTGTTTGTCTTACGGCACTATACTCCGAGTCAACCTAAGACTGTAACACTATGTAGAAACAGCTACCTTCGCTACGAAAAGTAGTACTAAGAGTTTAGAGCGAAAACCAGTAAAATGATTACTCAGAATCCATTTTTGTTTGCTCAGCAGTTTATCAGACAAAATTGCCATCTATAAAAAAGGTCCAGAAGTTAGTGCGCTTTTGGAAATAAATTTGTTATGAGAAGTTGATGAATCAAGAGCTTCGCACTTTCGGATGTTTCTGCCCACTTGAGATACAACTCGGACAGGGGGAAAGGGTGGAAGAACTCTCCCAATATTAACAACACAGAGACAGTAAATTGACAATCGAGGAAAGAGTTCGGCCTCCACCAGACCCCCACTCACAATTCCCATTGCTTGTGAGATGTGTGGGTGTGGGTGATCAGAAAGGACACAGTAGAAGAGCACATTAACGCGGATGGATACCGTTCTTGCGTTTCCACGAGAAGTCGTGATAAGGCTCTCCCGCCTTTAACACCAATACACTTTTACGGTAACTTGGAATATAGCTCTCTCCCTTCCCTGGAACCAGTTGCCTTAAATTACGGACAGGGTGTCCTAAAAGCCCTTGACACATGTTAAAACGCAGTCGCTATTGGTCATTCACACAGGTGATACCGCGGGCAAAGGAATCACATTTCTTCAATGCATTGCTTTTATATTGCAGTTATGTTTATGATAAAGTGCTTGCATTACTGTTATCTGACTGTTCCTAATGGAATTTATCATTTCATTTTTTGTTATAAATTACTTTTTAATTTCTGTACTTTATTTCGCTCAGTAAGGATGCTTATGTTGAGGATACCGATTAAATTTCCAGTGATGCAAATTAGGGTAAAAATTTCTTTCCTCCAAAGATATCAATAATATATCGATATTGCATGCAAATTACAATTTTTTGTATATTGGCGTACTGATCAAACAGCTTTTACAGATATACATATAATCCTCCTAAATGAAAAAAGATTCTAGTTGCACAACTGGATGTCATATACTAAGTGCATTGCATTTGCAGATGACTCCTGGTATGTTTTCTTTCCCATGTAAAGTACAGTCATAAGCAGAGGCCACCTGCCAATAAATGCCACTGGGTGTGGTTTTCCGAAACCACAAAAAAATCTCACAGGTTACACGCCTTGGCTAGAATGCTGCAACAGGAAGTTTGGTGTTGCCACTCTTCCGATAAGATTTCTAAAAATACGGGGAAGATTTTTCTTTCATTTACTCATACTTGAATTTTCACAAAAATGAAACATGCTTAGAGGAAATGTTGGCAAAGAAGAAGTTTCACCTCCTCCCACCCCCGGGTGGAAATCATATAATTATTGTAGAGATGAGTACGTTTAGTGCTTCAGCTTCATCCTGTTGTAATTTATTGCGAATGGTACTTTTATATTACAACAAAAACTCTTTGCAGGATGAAATGATCTCGTGTGTTTGCGCTTTCTCAGTGATACAACGTGATAACATTTTACTATAATATGGGCCGCCCCGGTGGCGCAGTGGTCTAGACGCTGGTTTCTCACCATTCGCCCGAGATGGGTCCGGGTTCGAATCCCGGTGAGGCATGGATGCTGTGTTTGTCTTACGGCACCGGCTCTCTCCCTTCCATGGAGCAAATGGTCCTAAGTTAGGGATGGGCGACTGCTTACAGTCCGTCGAGTTAGTCGATAACCCCCCCCCCCAAGCGTCAATTTGAGCCCTTCCCATCTTGGTCTTAAATATGTATCCCTAGTAACAACCTGTTAGATACGTTAACTATCCCCTATGTAGCGACGCAGATTGTACAAATGCTTTACCATCTGATCTCTCTCTGAATGCTGTAAACAGGAATACATATAGTATTCTCCTCGCCTAAGGAATTATTGTGCCGCCCCGGTGGCGCAGTGGTCTAAGCGATGACCTCTGATCATTCGTTCCGTAAGGGGTCCGGGTTTGAATCCCGGTGAGGCATGGATGTTGTGTTTGTCTTACGGCACTGGCTCTCTCCTTTCCCTGGAACCAATGAGCCTAAATTAGGGACGGGCGACTGCTTATAGCCCATTGAGTTGCTCAGGGAGGTCGTTAAACCTCCAATTAAAAAAAAAAAAAAAAAAAGGAATTATTGTTGGAACCGCTGTTTTACAACTCTGTCCTCCATCCCCCACAGCTCTGCTTCTTCGCCTATCTACGTGGCTTACTGCAGGGATTGCAGTGGTATCTCAACTTTTCACCGTTGATTTCAGATGGGAACGTTTGTCCAATCTCTCTAAGAAGCCTATTGTGTCGGACATCAACTACGCTCAGTACCGAATAATTAAGACGGCCCTTTACTCCCTTCCCGTAATGGATCACCATGGATGCAGGGGCCGTAGCTAGTAGGGAGCTAAAAGAGATTCATCCCCCTGAGAGGCAAGCCCACCCCCGAAAAATGGACTCTGTAAATCCTCTGAACCTCCATTGTCGGTGGTTTATGAAATTTAATTTTATTTCATTAGGAGCATAAATACTTTATCTTATTTATTCGTGTACTGTACGTCTAAAAAAATGCAAAATTGAAATGATACAGCTGGAATGATGGATAACTCAAAAGAAATTACTTCTCGAGGTGAATTAATACGAACAGCTGCGCCAATAGTTCTCTGCCCCCATGGCCACAGGACTTGTTGCTGCTGAGGGTCATCGAACAGAGAAATCCATTTTTTTTTCTTTTGTAAAATGTAAAAGAATATTACAAAGAGAGAGAGAGAGAGAGAGAGAGAGAGAGAGAGAGAGAGAGAGAGAGAGAGAGAGAGTTAACTATTCTGGTGAAATGCTTAGCTGTTCAAAAGTTCCAGGTGGTTAATTGTCAACAAAGAAGTTCTGTTGTGATGGGAACGGTTTAGCTAAATGTATCGTTTTGTGCGATGCATGTGAAATAGGGCTTGCCATGTTCGAGCGCGTGCGCGCGCGTGTATGTGTGTGTGTGAGAGAGAGAGAGAGAGAGAGTAAGAAAGCTTTCAACTTCATATTGTCCATTGTTTTTAAGTCAGCAGGAGTGGTTTTGCAGCGCATGTAATGGGAGAAGTGTTTATTAGCGGCAATCTGAGGACTTTTGATTTTTGAATGGATAAGGGAGGTTTGGCTGTTTACCACAGTAAGAAAAGTCTACCTCCGAGCACCAGCAAAAAAGAAAAAAAAAGAATGCGCGATTAAAGATGAAGGAGAAACAGCCGAAATTCGGGGTCAGTATCGCGAGGATCCACGGAAAGGAACCGGAATAGTAAATTGGAAAAACAGTTTTTTCACGCTAGTTGGGAGTTTTTTTTTTTTTTTTTTTTTTTTTTTTTTATTTTTGATTGAAGGTTTAACGACCACCGTGAGTAACTCAGTGGGCTAAAAGCAGTCGCCCGTACCTAAAGGTCAATGGTTCCAGGGAAGGGACATAGCCAGTGCCGTAAGACAAACACAACATCCATGCCTCACTGGGATTCCAACCCAGACCCTTCCGGGACGAATGGTAACAAGCCAGCGCTCAGACCACTGCGCCACTGGGGAAGTTATCTTTCCTTATATTATTCTGCCCACTACTTCAATATTACTTCAACAAGCTGAACCCCCTGGGAGGGGGTTTAAGCAAAAATGAACTGGTATCTATTTTTCGACCACTACCACTGATTCGCCCATGAGTAATGAGATAAACACTTCAATACGGCGGGGATAGTTTTTATGGCTTACTTGTCATATTTTGAGAATGTTTTCTCCAGGGTATTTTCATTCATCCACCCATAGTGAAATCTTTAATGTGCCACTAATACTGGGGCCCCAAAATACTGTCCAGCCCCCGGGCCCCATTCTCCTTAAATGGGCTCTGCGTCCTCTATTTGCAGTTTTCAGACGTAAGAGAACTGATGTTGCAATTACTGGGAAATCTGTATAGCGAAATTTGTTGCGTTCGCTAGAAAATTCCAAAATGATGTTGAACACACCTGTGCTCAGCCGCCAGAATTGGAAGCTTGCAGAAGTAATTCAGCTATCTGTTCCTTTTATGCTTACTTGTCTCCCGTTGAGGTACGAGTGTATTTACCACTTAGCAATAGTGGCATCGCGTACAAATGAAGTGGCTGTCATACAACTAAAACGGCAATGTGCCATGGGAACTAAGGAACCGTGTCTTCATACTCACGACTCTAACTCCGAAGTTTGGCGTGAGCGATTGGCGTCAAAAGCCCTCACTTCCGTGTTCTGACTGTTAAGGTTACAGCGACAAACATTTTAATTGAACCTGCCTGCTAATTTTTTTTTTTTCAAAATTCTACTGCCTGCCTTTAAACCACAATTACTGTACGTAGAAAACCATTGTCAACTAAATAAAACAATCATTCACTAGGCTGTCAGAAACTGAGCCTTCAGTGACACCCTAACAAATAACAGCAGGACAAAACGTCCACTCTGTTTTAACGCATTAGCATTATACTGCGAAACTCGTGAATTAAAGTAGCAGGCATCTTTCATGTGTTTGCAAGACGTCGTAACTGTCGGAAGGAGAAGCCGCATGGATTAGAAAAAAACGTAGATAAAAAAAATAATAATAAAAGATGTACACCGCGTTACGTATGAGTAGGTTTGACTTCATCGGTAAAGTATTGTGCGGTCATGACTGGTCAAGTACTACAGACGTTCCAGATGATTTCTCAAGCTTTACAAGTCTTCTAATGAGTGAAAAACTCTCAAAGGCAGACCGGCCGCTTTCCAAGACCTCTGGTTATGATGGTCCCTTCGAACGGCGTTCGTAAGCGCATGCGCTGTTCGTCTTCATCAAAAAAGACAATGGTCGCGTTTGGAAACATCTGCTTGATCCTCCCCCACCCCATTCCGTCGTCTTTAACGCACGAGAGAAGAACTTATATCCATCTCCCGCCCCATTGTTCTATGCTGCATTCAGTTTTCCACGGAATCAACTCTCACATCATTAATGAAAGACCCGCAAGTCGAACAGAGGTCAATGATTTTGTGATACTTCGCTATTGTTTTACGCCATCCCCTGAACGACTCAAAATAGGACATGAACCGATTTTCGTAGTTTTTTGAACTTTTTATTTTATCTGTATTTTTGATGCCATTGAAATCCTGGGAAAGGCAGAATTTGGGAATTAATCTCTTTGCCATGGAAGGAAAGGAAACGCGCAATACGATACGTTCTCAAGTTTGTGCGCCGCCATTTCTGAAATGCGAAAGCGAATTATGATAATATTTTCAACAATATCGGACTAAATAAGAAAATAGCAGATAATAGGATTTGCTTTTGATGCAATCATTCATACGGTTTTTTTCTGGCACTCCTTGAAGGTGTTTTTTTTAGAAGATTTTCTCCCTAAACTTTTTCAAGGTTGGATATAATAAGCAATAATTTTGTCATCAGCATTTCTTTATTAAATTTCTAAATTTTCGTACGGCAGAGCTGAATTAGTCTAAAAATAAGTTGACCTTGAAATGACTGTTTAGGATCACGTTGAATTAAAAAAAATATAAATAAATAAAAAAAGATGTGACGTACCTGCCAGCAGGACGCACACGACATAAAGGCAGATTGCAGTCAGAATAAACGTCTGCGTAGCTCAGTTGGTAGAGCGACTTGTTCCGGAATAAGCGGACTCGGGTTCGAATCGCCCGGCGTAGACCAAAAATGACGGAGAAATTCACTTCGTTATAAGTTTGAGCTCCTCACTTCTTATAAAACAAAAATTTTAACTAATGAAATGTTTTTATAATTTTTCTTATTTAAAATCAATTACGGAAAGAACGGTGATAACAATGGGGAATGATAAAGAAAATAAGGGTTCCAATCGAAGTTCGAACTTGTACTGCTGAGAAAATAAAATTGCTTGCCCAAGTGGTTTTGATGCTTGCCTAGTTCATTGGGTTACGCGGAAATTCCTCATGGCCGCTTAGAGGGAATATTGGATCCCAGGTAGGATGAGAATACTGAATATTAGATCCGAGGTAAGATGAACCACTGAATACTCCGCCGTGCTTCGGATGGCACGATAAGCTGTCGGGCCTGGGTTATTGGACCCACCTATATAAATAAGGTCATCTGTTCTTTCCCACGGCCTTGTTCTTTCTCCTTGAAAGCACTCTTTGCGACGTCATAGCCTGGCACTCCCAACTATATCATGTAAAACTCACAAATTTGCCGGTGGCGGATCTTTCAGCTCCGGAGCCGAATGCTTTCCCAATTAAACTACATCGACGGAATTTATCACTGCAACTTCGCCATCTTGCCATGTGCTTAACTTCTGTAGTACGTCACATATATCTCTCTCCTTTGAGAAAAGGCTGGGACGGAATCATTAGTTTCCGAGTCAGCCGGCAAATAATGCTTAAAGTAGCTCGCTGAAGAAGGAGTTCTGATTAATTCCAGACGATGTGTGGAAGAATCATCACACATTTTTCGAAGCGAAGAATGATTTGTTATTTATTTCAAAGAACATCACATATTTTTCGAAGAACACAACGGCCAATAGATCCATTTCCACAATCGGGCGCCAACGGTAAAACACAAATTAGCCGGTGGCTGCTCCGGAGCCGAATGTTTTTTCCAATTAAGCTACACCGACGGAATTTATCTCTGCAAATTTGCCGTCTTCAGATGTGCTTCACCTCTGTAGTACGTCAAAACTGACTTGCACTTTTAATCTGGCCCTCTAACTTCTCTGACCTGTCTACCCTCTTTCGTATTTGAGCCTCTAGGTTCGATCTAACGTAATTTTTTTTCTGATACGCAGCACAAAAGTCCAATAGGTCATAAGAAGTTTCGTTTAAACCTTCCTAGAAGGTATGAACCGTGCAAGGGTGTGAATGGAAACTGAAAATCATTTTCAAACATCAAATGCGAAATTAGGAAAAGCATACAAATTTTGAAGATGGCAATCCAATTTTTGGTGTAAATGTGACAAGGATGGTAAGTCAGATAATATCCGAAAACTTTGAAAATTTTCATCGTCCTGGAGCGGGACTCGAATCCGTGTCTCGCAGAAAACGGCCGGGTATGCTAACCACTACACAACCCAGAACGACCAAGTTCCAAGTTTCCGATCAATTTGAATATAACCATCACAGGATTTTTTTTTTTTTTTTTTTGATTGGAGGTTTAACGACAACCGTGAGCAACTCAATGGGCTATAAGCAGTCGCCCGTCCTTAATTTAGGGTCACTGGTTCCAGGGAAGGGAGAGAGCCAGTGCCGTAAGACAAACACAACATCCATACCTCACGGGATTCGAACCCGGACCCCTTTCGGACGAATGATCAGAGGCCATCGCGTAGACCACTGCGCCACCGGGGGACGGCTCACAAGATTTCGCTAGTCGAAGCAACCGGCATTCATGTTTGACTAGCGACGACAAGCGAATCCTGTGATGGTTATATTCAAATTGATCGGAACTTGGTCGTTCTTGGTGGTGTAGTGGTTAGCATACCCGGGCGTTTTTTGGGAGACGCGGATTCGAGTCCCGCTCCAGGACGATGAAAATTTTCAAAAAAATTCAAGTTTTTGGATATAATCTGACTTACCATCATCATTGTCACATTTACGCCAAAAATCGGATTGCCATCTTCAAAATTTGTATTATATGGCGTAATCCCGTATTTCTTTCATGATAGGAAAAGCATGTTTGCACATAAGGCTAGTTTGTAAGAAGCCTTTGAGAACGAAGAGGACAACGAGACGAATTTAGAAGGAGGCGAACGGCATTCAAGAAAAGTATTGTTTTGACTTTTGAGAGCCCGAATTTTATTTATTTATTTATTTATTTATTATTATTATTGCAGGTAATTGATTTTCTATGTATGAAAATTAATTAGGGATTTGGGAATTTTATTCTATAATGCTTACTGCGCGGAAGATATTTCAGCTGCTCTGCCGCGCACACGCGCGTGGCTTAGAGGGAACATTGCTGGGATTCATCCCTCGAAAATCTGATTGGAAGCCGGTTCAGTAACCTTCAACGAACGTGTTTTTTTGCACTTAAATATGAAATACGCTGGGGATAGTGCTATTTAATGGGGACCCGAAAAATAGAAAGGGCCACGAGAGCATGGCAATGGCCTACGAAGATGCTGTCTCATACTATGTTACGATTCAAAGACGGGCGATAGTTTTAAACAAGGAAGTGCTCCACCGGAAGATGATCCTTATTCGGGTCGACCACTTAAAGGACCACAGAAGACAAGCTCAGGAATTCGTTGTGACAGAAGACAAGCTCAGGAATTCGTTGTGACAGAAGACAAGCTCAGGAATTCGTTGTGACAGAAGACAAGCTCAGGAATTCGTTGTGACAGAAGACAAGCTCAGGAATTCGTTGTGGAAAATTGCCGCCTGGTCGTTGTACAGAAATAAAGTTGATGAGTATTCTGACTGAAGACGCAATTCTACACAGAAAACTCAGTCCAAAGCGAATGTAAAATATGCATCATTTCGCCTAGCTCACTTTAAGACCAGCTTTGAGGTTAGTCGCCAAGGTAAACGACGCGTATGGCCAGATGTCAGCTACGTAAAAAATATATCCCATAATCCGCTTCATTTACTTCCTGCTCATGGAACGAGAATTACATTTGAACGTCGATCGCATTGGTGCATCTATTGCTATATTATTAGCATTTGTGCGTTCAGAATTGAAAAAACAAAACAAAACAAAAAACACAGCAGTTGTTGTGGGGTGAGAGCGCAATAAAACACTGCAGGTAGAGCAGTGAAAATTACTCCTAGTAAGACATGATTTAAAATAGATGTAACTTGTTTATTTATTACGATAATAAAATCTATTAAACATAAACAATTAAAAAGAATAGAATTCAGCGACGACGCTCGAACACAACCTTTCTCTCAGAAGACAAGAACAGCTCTGATCGAGCTCTGATAATACTTTCGCCGTTACAGCAAAGAATATAAACGCTTCGCGTGAAGAAGCTCAACTCTCGTAGAGATAATGTAAAACAGGCGACAGCAGCGCCACCATGTAATGCGGCAGCAGGTGCTCTGCGGGAAAGTTAACATTCAGGCGCAAAAAGCGTAGGAGACACGGGACGGGAAGCCTATTTCACGGAAAGGAAGCTAAGCTTTGATCTGCGACTGTTTCCTTCGGTCTCATTGGGTCTACTAAAGCATTTTTTTTTGTTGTTCTTTTCTGAGTATCCCTCCTGTCCCTTCTTTTGGTGAAACAAATATATACATTAGCAATTAATATTATTTTAAGGAAATTTCAGCAGTTTTATTCTCACTTTAAGCACCGTAGTAATACCAGGTTGCTTGGCATGAATTTCATATTTACAATATACCTTAAATGTCAAAAATTCTGAGGCTGGTTTCCCAGTAGCAGCCATAATAATAAAAAAAAAAAAAAGCAAAGACAACCGCAGTTTCCCAAAGCTACAATTTTTTTCTACCCTTCCGAAGTTTGTAAATTAAACGCACTGCGCTGGAGAAATTTTCTCAACAGATAGGAAAAACACCCGTTCGTATCTTAGTAGGTTCGAACCTGGGCCGCTGGCGTGAATAGCTGAGCTCTCTACCGACCGGACTAACTCGCCACGATTGAGTGTATGCTTAAAGCTGTCTGTTTGGTATGCATTGTGTAATCGAATGCTTCCTCTTTCATTTTACAATATTACGAGGTATTTTTCATAAAAGTCAGTTTCATATAATTGATAAATTAATTTTTTCAACGTAACGATAGCTTTTTTTTCAGCAAACGTTGTTTTAATGGTTTTCCAGGATATTTGTTTCAAACGGTTTCAAATTTGTTCTTGTTATTCATCCACTCCATTCCATGAATTGTTATTCATCGGAATGGAGTGGGTGTATTTCATGGCTGTAATATAAACGCAGATCTAGATGAGAACAACAAAACCTTTGAACAAAACGCCAACACAAACAAGCGTTTATATTCTTTGAACACAAACACGCATGCTCAGTCTAACTCAGTCTGCTCGGCATCCTGCGGCATCAGCCTGTAATGTTGGCTTCTGTGTAGTAATTCTTTGCCGCATAATATAGTGACGCACATTTGAAAATGCTGGTCACTAGAACAATGAGTGACATTATACATATATATCTCACTTAACTTGAATTACATTATACAGTAACAGATGAATGAATTACGTCATTACATGAGAATAAATAACAAATAAGGATTGATTTCCAACAGTTATTAGGAAAGAAGTCGGTTTAGAAGAGTTAAAAGGAAAGAAGTCAGTTTAGAAACTACTAAGCGAGTTCGATATGATAGCAGTAGATTTTGCAATATTTAATGATTCCCGAATTTTTTTCCTTTGAGAACAAAATATTTTTACAGTTCTATTTAAAATTCAAAGAGAACATGTCGAGATTTCCAAAATGTCACCACTAGAAATTGAGATATCACTATGCAACATTTCAAGAGCTACGCTTGTTACTGACAGCGCTATGGTCATGCTATTTTTCTCTTTTTTTTTTCGTAAAAATTAAGTTTAGGTTTTTTTAGTTCTATTTGAAATTCGAACGCTCAACAGCGTTTGAATTTCCAAAACCGTATTAATAGAAATTGAAATGCAACACTGATATCGCGCGGCGACTGAGGCCAAAGCCGTCTAGAAATTACAAGGCCATGACATTAGAGAGATGAGTTCTTTCCGTTTGTGACGTCACTCTCATATTACACGGCCTGATTCGTCGGTGTCGTGTTTTGACGTCATACACGACAGCGGTGGAAACCAATCGAAAATTTTGGTTTCCGCGTGACGCCACAAAAACAAAGAACTCGTCTCTCTAATGTCCTGGCCTTGTACTTTCGAGACAGCCTTGCAGGCCCAGTCCGGATTAGCATTGGGTGACGTCGGTGTACTGAATGGTACCAATCAGCAGTTTTATTTTCATGGTTAAGGAAATGGAAGATGACATCATTTCCTTAATGCCATTTCCGTTGCATCGACGAGCGAAGTTTGTCTGTTACAAAATTTGGGGTACCACCGGTAAAGATATTTCTCATCGGAAATACTTCTAATAGTATATGTGATTAAATATGCAAATAATACTGTTATGTCTTGCACCACGTGGACGAGTTATTACAGAAACTTTTCTTAAGAAAAATTTATTTTATTCATAGTTTTTATCTATTATTCGTTTTAGGAATCTCGGACCCATTTCAAATGATTGCCCAGGCTTCACCAAGAAGGAATTTTCGTAACAGCTCTCATCTGCCGAGCCATGCCTTCCTTAAAGATTTGAAGGATTATGACAGCGTTATCGTTGCTATTTTCTTTGGTTATCTAGCTGTATGAGTGAAACCTACGTCATAAAGCTAGGTTACCAAAGCTAAGAACAGCGTTAGAAATTCATCTAACGGAAAGATTTAACACGAGTGCATTTCCTTGACTGTCATTCACGATGCCCAAAGCAACCAATTTGGAAGCTGATTGGAAGAAAATACGTGTTACGCAGCAATTACTCACAAGTGGATCGTTACAGTGTTGACACCCATGAAAGTTACAGCAAAAATAGCCCCTGTAGACCAGGTAAGCATCTAAATGCTTTTTTGTTGTTGTTGTTGTTTTGCTTTGCTTGTTTGCGTTTTTTGCCCACTAATAAGGGATTTGATAAACTGAATCTTCCTGTATAGATAAATATCTCTTTCCCTTCTTCAGCTGTCAAAAAATGCAATTGGCCATAGTGGAAAAAGTGGGATCAACAATCTGATGAGGTCTGCGTTCTGGGGGTTTTCATGTCTAAAATTGGAATCTTGTTGGTGTCCCCTGCTCACTTTTTTGCGACTATCATCCACAAAAAGAACTTAGAAGACGGTAGCTCCCACGAGCCGGAACAAAACCAACTGCACCGGCCCTCGTTTCTCTTTTGTCACATTGCATAAGACTTGATCAGCCTTAGAATTCCGCGAGAACCATCACACATGAGCTGTTTCGTTTTCCTATGTCGTAAGACGTCGTTAGTTCCTCTTGTTTTAAACATATCTGACAAATCAACTGTGTTCAAAGTGAAATCAGTTTCTATAATGCGTTCAATCTCCTTTTCAGCTTAACAAAGGAATATGTTAATTACTCAAAGAACGATAGTTCCGGTTTCCGTGCTTTTCGTCTCGTCAGCTAATGAAGAAACTTAAGCTTATTCTTTCTCCACGGTCTCGTTAATTCTGAACACAACGGACTCTCGTTCACTCTTGAGGTGAGACCACGCTAAAACAATGCTTATAAATTTCGTCGAAAGCTACAGCGGTGTAAATCTTTCCACTTAGGATTCTTTAAAGTTATCTGATCTCATGCATTTTCCACCGACTGACACGAAAGTGAAAAACACGCACCGACACATTAACACAGCACATTGGAATAATACATTAGGGTGTGCAGCTGTTATTTCTAAATACTGAATCCATTTCAATCGGGTGATAGCGCATTGTTAATGTGTTTACAAGAGTTTTTAATCCCTAGTAGCTTTCAGTTCTTAGGGCCAGTTGTCTGAAACATATTCTTTCCCCACGACGCTGCACAAAATGATGTAAACAAAGTAGGGCTCGAAAATTATATTGTGCGACATGCCAGGGCATGTAAACATTCTATCAACATGTCCAAATAAACATTAGATGTGACTGTGTTTTCGGCGAAAAAGATTGGGCCGATGATGCGGTTGTGCAAGAGACCGCACCAGTTAGTGACGTCACGTTCAATCTCACGGACGTCATGTGGGTTTTCAGACACCCGAATTCTGCAGTTATATCTGCTGATAACACCACAGACATGAAACGTTGCCTCATCGCTGAATAAAACACGTTACAGGAAGCCTTCATCATTATCAGTCCTGTGTAGCGCATTAACAGCAAAATCGAAACGTTTCGGTTTATCTCCGGGGTGCAGTGCCTGTGTGAAATGCGCTTTGTAAACAATCGGGTACAACTGCTTGTGCAGCACCCCGTGTATCGTTGTAGGTGGTAACCACAACTGCCTGGAAGTCGTACGAATGGACTTCTCTGGACTTCGTAGGAAACTCTGTCGAACACGTTCCGTATCCTCTTCACTTGTTCTTGGCCGGTCTGCCAGCGCCCTATTTATGAAGCACACAACCAGACTTCATAAACTTCTTGTGCCACTCTCGTATTGAGGGTCTGGATGGTGGATTACGTCGGTATTTGGTACGGAAATTTCTTTGGAATTGTGTATGACTTCGTCTCTGTGAACCTTTTCATGTTTAGTATCCATTACAAGTTCAGGGTCTTACCTGAAAGTAAACAAAAACCTTTTGCGTAAGAATAAAACTTTATGCGTTGATATTATACGTAAAAAACAAAACAAAAAAGAGAACTTCGCTATCTTATTTCTTTTAGGTTTTATTGAGGGTAAGAGTTGCAAATATAATTTTGGAGCACACTGTATATATGTATATATATATATAACGTCGGGAATGCACGCTTTATATGTAAACATCTTTGTACAGCTTTTGCAGCTGGACGTCGCGGTTTGCAGTCGCAGTAATGATCGAATAGCTCCCAAAGAATCTTCAATAATGTGAACAATGCCCTTATCTTGCAGCGTACTAACGAAAAATGGGCCCCGTTGTTGTTTATAAAGGCCGAGGTGGTTCTTTAGTTGGACGGACTAACCGTTCCTTCATTTCTGAATGTGAGCAGTTAACATCCCCTGAACATTTTGAGGGAGAAATTTGAATTTTAAGTGTAACAGAATCTGGTGAAGAAGTTTCTATTCGAATTTTAATCAGATTGCAAGCGGTGATTTTTGCGCCCTTTCTTGAGCTGCGCCGGTGGGACGTCGTTAGCCTTTGAAATCTGGAAGGGCGACGGGTGGGCAAACATTATTTTTGGTATAGGGCAAGTTTGATAATTTTTTTTTCTTTTTCTCTACGAAACACTGAAAGAACGGATTTTTCATGCTTTTCACTACCCGCTACAAAGGAATTCGTGCAATATTCACTCCCTCCACATGGACACACACACAGATATACACTGATCTGATTAGTTTCGACACTGGTGTAAGATACAAGTGTTACTAAAATGTCGCTTTCAACTTTTTACTTGCTCTGAATGTATTGTCTTATATTACTTTTCAAAATTTTGCCTTTTTGCTTACGAAAATACTACTGTACTTGATCGATTTTTTAAAAAAATGTCGTTTTTGTTTATCTAAATCAAATTTTAATATCGTGTCACGGAGATACAATACTTCCCCACTCTTTAAATTCCTTCCTTCAAGCCAGCGACTTTGCTTTGCTTCGGCTACTTCCTGCACTTACACTGTCTTGGGGCAATCTTAAGAGCGCTGGTTTAGCTTTACACTCCACTTTCGGTGTTGAAATCTCCTATTTTGTTAAAAAAAACAACAACAGAGCAATTAGTAGTGACCTCCTCAGTTAATTCCCATCCACCCTCCAGGTTAGCCCCTTGGCAGTACAAACATGAAAAAGAGGATTAAACTAAGGAATTAGAAAAGTGGAGAACAATTGAATTTTCATGGCCCTTGGGATGCTATTTTGATAACTGTTTTGGAAACTTAAACAAAGCACTTCCTAGGGGAAAATACATAGGGCTACATGAAATAAAAAACAATATAACGAAGTAAATTTCTCCGTCATTTTTATCCGCGCCGGGGTTCGAACCCGGATCCCTTCATTCCGGAATAAGTCACTCTACCAATTGAGCTACGCGGACGTTTTATTCTGATTCCTATCTGCCTTTATGTCGTGTGCGTCCTTCGGGCAGGTACGTCACATCTCCTGGTACGTTACATCATCTCCCCTTATTTTTTTATTTTTTTTTCGAAGTGCTGGAGAAGGGATTCTCTTATTTTTCCTATCTCGCGGTGTGGAAATAACATCACACCATAGCGAGATTTTGAACGGTCGGGTCATCCGGATAGTTCGGGCGCCATTACAACGAAGTAAATTTCTCCGTCATTTTTATCCGCGCCGGGGTTCTTCGAACCCGAATCCCCTCATTCCGGAATAAGTCACTCTACCAATTGAGCTACGCGGACGTTTTATTCTGATTCCTATCTGCCTTTATGTCGTGTGCGTCCTTCGGGCAGGTACGTCACATCTCCTGGTACGTTACATCATCTCCCCCTTATTTTTTTTTTTTTTTTGTTCGAAGTGCTGGAGAAAGGATTCTCTTATTTTTCCTATCTCGCGGTGTGGAAATAACATCACACCATAGCGAGATTTTGAACGGTCGGGTCATCCGGATAGTTCGGGCGCCATTATAACGAAGTAAATTTCTCCGTCATTTTTATCCGCGCCGGGGTTCGAACCCGAATCCCCTCATTCCGGAATAAGTCACTCTACCAATTGAGCTACGCGGACGTTTTATTCTGATTCCTATCTGCCTTTATGTCGTGTGCGTCCTTCGGGCAGGTACGTCACATCTCCTGGTACGTTACAACAAGACTTATTACTTGGCAAAGTGCAGACTACATTTTAAAGTTAAATATATTTAAAAATGGCACATTTTGAACTGGGTGGGCAAGACAAATTTCAGGTGAGCTCGAGCCCACCCTCGCATCCCCTTGGCGACATCCCTGCATCTGCTCAGTCTTTCCCGCCCTAGTTACGCCTCAGGTCCTAGGCAAAGATTGATTTGGTGGACCCTTATAGTATTTTAGACAAAAAAAAAACTTACATGGTTCTTCATTGTTAAAATATCAACTTTCAATCAGATCTGAGTAACATACTATACCGTGCAAATTAATTGGGACAAGCTATTTTATTGTCAGAATTGTAATGTGATCGCCAGTTGATGTCGAAAACCCACGTAAACCGATTTTATCAGCTGTGAGGTGGTGTGACTATTAGAACTTGATAGTAAGAATGTGGTGTGACTGTTAGAACTTGATAGTAAGAATGTGGTGTGACTGTTAGAACTTGATAGTAAGAATGTGGTGTGACTGTTAGAACTTGATTGTAAGAATGTGGTGTGACTGTTAGAACTTGATAGTAAGAATGTGGTTTGACCGGTTTCAAACAGGAAATAGGCACTTCAGCTTCAGTTGTGAGCTTTCGTGGGTGACAGATGGATGTTAGTTTTTGCTCTCTGTGAGTACGTGTTGCTTTCGTGTATTGAAAAATGGATATTTCTCCAAGGAAGCGTGCAAAAATAATTGCTCTGAAGGATCACACTTCTATGACAGTGAGAGATTCCGCTTCTGCAGTTGGTGTAGGCAAATCAAGTGTATCAAGACTGCTTATGCGATACAATGCATCTGGATCATCGTCTCCAAAAAGGAGAGGTAAATGTGGAAGAAAACGAAAAAACTCCACAAACGGATAAATATCTAATCAGAAATAGTAAAATGAATCCACAAAAAAACAAGCACTGACCTTCAAAGAGATTTATTGGCTAGTGGTTGTGATGTTAGTGATTCAACTGTACGCCCTAGGCTTCTGGAAGTTGGCCGGAAGGCAAGAAGACCAACGAAAAAGCAATATTTGAATGCAAAAATGAAGATAAAACGTTCAGCATGGGCCAAAAAATATAAATCATGGACTGCTGACGACTGGAAAAGGGTAATTTTCAGTGATGAAACTCATTTGTTTGTGCAGGGTTACCAAGCAAATGTCGTTAGACGAAGCAACTGTGAACCGTTAAGACCTGAGCGTGTCAAACAAACTGTAAAATACACTCTGAAACAGATGTTTTGGGTTTTTTCACATCAAATGGCACTGGAAGCTTAGTTCCTGTTCAAGGTATGATGAATTTAGCCAAGTACGTAGAAATATTACAACGTAGAATTGTTCCATTCTTGCAAACTTTTGACGGGACATTTCAACATGACTTAGCCCCATGTCACAATTCGAAATTGGTCAAGAATTTCATGCTGGAAAATCAAATTCATTTGCTTGATTGGCCTGGAAATTCACCAGACTTAAATCACATGGAAAACTTGTGGAATATTTTGAAGAGACGTTTAGGTAAAATGGACTGTACAACCAAAGAACGCATGATAACGAATGCTATAAAAGTGTGGTTTCACGATTATGAAGTCAAAAATATGTGCACTCAATTAGTGGAGTCAATGCCAAAATGAATTTAATAGGTCATTTCTGCTAAAGGAGGACATACTTCATACTAATACAGGTATTTATCAGTGTATATGAAGGCATGGAATGACATAAATGCATAGTTTTGGAAAAAAGAGTGAATTTTTACTTTGTCCCAATCAATTTGCACAGTATAGTAGCTTATCGTCAATGACAGAAAATTGAAAGTTATTGAATAAAATGAACTTAAGGCATGCTTATAACCAGGGATGGTTTAAGACCTCCTGGAATGAATTAGAGCTCCGCCTAAGAAGTTGAGAGCCAAGGCTTACTACTAAGCGACAGTTAGCTGCAGCATTATAATATGTGTTTCAAAACCTTATCGAAAGCAC
The DNA here is from genome assembly GCA_039090855.1 of Macrothele yani. Taxonomy (NCBI): domain Eukaryota; kingdom Metazoa; phylum Arthropoda; class Arachnida; order Araneae; family Macrothelidae; genus Macrothele; species Macrothele yani. The sequence continues at coordinate 111,538,144 of CM077007.1, forward strand.
GTCTCGAAGGGTCAGTGCATGCATTAAGGCCAAAGATGGACCGACACCGTACTAACGTGCGTCAATAAATGCTATGTTGTGTTTTTGTTCTAGGTGTCCGGTGACTTTTGTCAATATAGTGATATACTGTATATCATCATCATCATTGTCAACCATTATCAATCCACTGCTGGACGAAGGTCTCCCCAAGTTTCCTCCACAACGGTCTGTCTTGTGCCAGTCTCCTCCATGTCACCCCTGTATACTTTCGAATTTCATCCACCCATCTCCCATGTGGTCTTCTTCTGGGTCCTTTCCTGTCCCTTGGAATCCAATCTAAAATTTCGGCTGTCCATCGATGATCTGTCCTTCTGGCAGTATGTCCAGCCCATTGCCATTTCAGGGATTTAACTCTGATCATGATGTCTTCCACTCTTGTCATTTTTCGGATCCACGAGTTCCTCTTCTTATCTCTCCTGGTTACACCAAGTATGCACCTCTCCATGCTGCTTTGAGTTGTCTGCAGCCTTTGTATGTCTCTTTTAGTTAAGGTCCACGTCTCTGCACCATACGTAAGCACTGGAAGGATGCATTGATCAAACACTTTTCTTTTAAGACATAATGGCATATTGCTCTTGAAAATTATGCTGTTTCTTCCAAAAGCTCTCCAGGCAAGTTTTGTACGCCGATTAATTTCTTCATCAATGTGACCCTCACTTGATATCTGCTGTCCAAGATAAACGTACGTGTCTGTTATCTCCAGCTTTTCTCCATCAATCGATAAATCTTCATTTCTTGTAAAAGCATTGAACATCACTTTTGTCTTCTGAAAGTTCATTTTTAATCCCACTTCTTTACTCTTGTCAGCAAGTTCCTGGATCATACTCTGCAGCTCTGATGGGCTAGTTGCAAAAATGACTACGTCATCAGCAAAACGAAGGTGGGTTAGATAATCTCCATTAATCTTTATCCCCTTGTTTTCCCAGCTCAGTGACTGAAAAACACCCTCCAATGTGGCATTAAAGAGCTTCGGAGATATGGTGTCACTGTATATACTCCTATATATATTAAAAACAGGAAAAATTATTTCATTAGATATGTGAAATAACAATAACAGTAAATTAAAAGTATGATTTAAAATAGCTTTTTTCTCTTTCTGATAGTGAAGTCATTGATTAGGGCATTTAACACTAAATAGAAGTAAGCAATATAAGCAAATTACAATAGTTTCCTATATCTAGAAAACTGCAAATTTTCAAAAATATTTTTTATTTATTTTGTAAAAATACTGTAAAAGGGAAAAATGCAAACACAAAACATATTGAAAACGATTCTTTCCATTGAAATAAATGTAGATTATTTAAAAAAAATATTAATTGAAGAAATATCATTATTTGCACGAAACAAAACACATTTTACTCCATTGCTTTCTAGCCATGAAGATACATAACAAATCATCATACACGGATCAAAATATACAAAATAATGTTTATTGTTGCCTACTTACAGCTTTAGCCTTTATTTATACTTTCAAAAGTTTTATCCGGCCTCTTTTAATTGCAAAGCCTTTGGTCAAGTCCTCAAAACTAATCTGACGTAACAAATCTGCTTGTACACTTAAAGAAGACAAGGCATCCAGACTGTTTTGTCGCATAGTCGTTCTGATGGGGCTTTTAATTATGCTTCAACTGAGAAAATGAACGCTCCTGTGCAATTTGTGAGCATTAATGTCAAAAATATGAGCAAGGCAATGTCGACATTTGGAAACACGCATTCAATATGGTCTTCTACAATTGTTTTATAAAGTTTAGCATGACGGAATCTTGTTTGTACAGTTTTTGTTGCACTGAACTTATGGCGCACGAGTGAAACTGTTGAAACTCAGCAGAGAAATTAGTGTTCGAGTCCTCTGGGTAAGCATCAATTAGCTTTTGACATAAGTGAGAGTATCTTTGAGTTTCAGTAGATGATGAAATGATATTTTTGACACATCACTCATCTGTCCGCTATTTCTTTGTACACCTATCTTCTCATCTGAGATTCTACTCTGTCCATAATTGTGTAAAACGTGGTGATACCAAATTTATCTCTGCCATTCAGATATACTTCTAGTGCATCTCTGTCTATGGGTACCTTCTCTCTGATGCTTTTATGAGTTTGATTTGCATTGCAATCAACATCTGGTAGTATTTCCTTCGCAATTGCTTCAAATCCTTTAAGGCGGATCCACCTGAAATCTTTGCCTTGTATTTCCAATGGGGAAACTTCTGAAGCCATTTGCTTCGCAATTAATGCATTCCCAAAGATGAAAATTTGAACATCGATAAAAATATCTTCATATTATAGCCTAGTATACTTAATATTTTCTAAAATTTTACCATAATCAAGCAATCCAACATTTGTTTGTCTACTAACGTCATCAATTTACAAGTCGCGCCATTTATTTTCCGGTCTCAACACCATCAGAGAAAAAGTTATTGATTTTTAATATAATTATGGTTAAGTTTTAGAAAATATTAAGTATACTAGGCTATAATATGAAGTCGTTTTTATCGATGTTCAAATTTTCATCCTTGGAAAAACATTAATTGTGAAGAAAATGGCTACAGTAGTTTACCCATTGGAAATACAAGGCAAACATTTTAGGTGGATCCACCTTAAAGTCATCTCTTGAAGTGCGCACTGGTCAGCTAATGACGCATACAGATCTTCACATGTTTTTAAGTTCACATCCTCATTTTGCAAAACTTGATTTGCTCTATGAAAAGTGTGAAAAATCGCATCCCAAAAGCTCAACATAAAACAAATTCTATCTCTCGCATCTTATTTGCAATATTGTCTGCTTCTCTTCTAGTGTCTCCCTTTTGAGATTGATTTTCATCTAGTATCCTAAAGCTTCCAAAATCTTAAAAGAAACACTTCAGAATTGATGCTTTTGCCATATAATGTGCTTTCCATCTGGTATCAGAAAGGGATTTTAACGCACTTTCATTTCCAATACAAACTTTAATAATTTTCTACCGGCTGGAAGAGGCTGAGAAAAATGTATAGAACATTTGCACTGAAGAGAAGAAATTAACTGCTACTTGACAGCAGTCAACAGCACTCCGGCCTACCAGATTTAGGGAATGGGCTGCACAGGGCATATGTATGGCAAACTTATTTTATTATAATTTTTTTACTGTAACTCTTTATAACGCCCCGACATGTTAGCTAGCATACCGCATGTTAGTAAGTTCAGAAATTTTCCTGGCGTATAAAAAATCCGTGAAATTCACGTTTTTCTCATTATTTCACGAAAAAGGTTGAATCAGGAATACGGGAATCCTAACAAAAGTTCTGCACATTGTCCATTTTTGAGAAAAGTGTGAAGTAACGGAGAAAACTTACCTTATTGCCATTCAATGTACTCCCCTCAGTTGCTAATAACAGCTTGCCAGTGGTGAGGTAGGTCCTGGATGCCCCGTAGTATACGCCATCTTTGTTCAGCTGTGGTATTACTCGGGTCACGTCCAATGACAGTTCGTCCAGCGAATCGTAGAGGATGCCACGGAGTCAATTTATTAACTTTGGGAAAAGATCAAAGTGCCGCCCCGGTGGCGCAGTGGTCTAAGGCGTTGGCCTCTGATCATTCGTCCGAAGGGGTCCGGGTTCGAATCCCGGTGAGGCATGGATGTTGTGTTTGTCTTACGGCACTGGCTCTCTCCCTTCCCTGGAACCAGTGACCCTAAATTAGGGACGGGCGACTGCTTATAGCCCATTGAGTTGCTCACGGTGGTCGTTAAACCTCCAATCAAAAAAAAAAAAAAAGATCAAAGTCGAGTGGACTGAGATCACGGATGTATGGTGTGTGGGATAAAGTTTCCAAGTTTCCCAGCCATATTTTGACAAAAGTCCCGATTCCAACAAGTTGGGGCGATTTTGACGAATTTTCGGTCTCAACTTTGTCCTCAGAAAGTCACGATAATATTGTGCGTTGACATTTTGCCCTACCGGTACTCGATCAGAGACCACAACACCCTGGACACTGTACGCACAAATCATCATTTGCTTCACTTTGGATTGTTGCCGACGACACTTTGAGGGGCGTGGGAAACTGGGATGCCTCCATTCCGCTGATTGTGACTTCAGTTCTGGCTCAAAATCATTGGTCCAAGTCTCATTAATTGCGACAATTCTGTTCAGAAATGTGTCGCCCTCCCTTTGAACCCGTGGAGGTGGTCCTGTGCGATGCTCACTCTGGCTGCCTTCTGCTCGGAGGTGAGTTGATGGAGCGCCCAGCGCGTGGCGATTTTTCTTTTTCCTAGTGAGTCGGTCCTAATCTGGTGAACAGACATGGTGGACAAATTTGGACTGATGAGCAATCCCTTCGACTGTCAAACTGCGATTATCTTCGAGAAGCGTTGAAACAATGGTGACAGATGTTTTGTCTGTCGCTGTCTGAGGTCGGCCTGAGCGGTGATCATCTTTGATGCTGCTTCGGCCCTCCCGAAAGCGCGATACCCAGCGAGAAATTGTGCTTCGATCAAGAGTTCCTTCCCCACAAACTTCTTGCAAGGCAGTGTGGATCTGTGTCTGAGTTTTCCCTCGAAGAGTTTCTATTTTCTCGTACGAACGCTGGTAAAATGTCGTGACTCGACCTGAAGAGCTGCTCACTTCCATTTCCAAACTCTCCCACGTCCACACAGCAAATGACAACGCGTCGTTCTGACACCACTGCGTTGCTGAGAGTCTTATGTTGACATGACGCGATCATTTTTCCGATTGCGTCATCTGCTTCCGTTTTAGATTAACGTGTGCAGAACTTTTGTTATCACCCTCGTATGTTTCATTAATTCACGAAAGGGAAAACAAAAAATGGCTCGCAAATTTCAGAAATTCTTTTACAGTGTAGAATCACTTCTTTAATGCAAACACTTACGTCACTGGAAGTAATTCATGTTTCAGTTTGATAGCAATCTATCCAACCACTAGATCACACAAATTTTATAACCAAGTAGTTTAGCCACCCTTGATGAGCAGTACATCAATCAACATTCACATCAGCTCTCTTTTGCTGTTTGAATCTCTTAAACAACGCAGTCTCTGACACCCGGTTCATCAGGACTTTCCTGTCTTTTCTTTTTCTGCTTCAAAAGCGGGAAATATTTTCTTCAAATTATTTCCAGATTGTTTAAACAGTTTAATTTGTAAGATACTAGCAAGGTGGCCCGACTTCGCACGGTAGCAATTTAGAGTTTACTGCGAATCTAAAGAGAGACGATTATTACGTTCAACAGGCGACTGTTTTTCTCTTTGTAAAGCCATTCTTTGTCTGTCATTTGCCAATCGAGATTCTGTTTCTTGGAAAGTTTCATTATGACAGGATAAACAAATTCTTTTAGCGTCCAATGTACTACGACCTATATTCAATTTTCGTCTCGGCATAATGTTAGTACAATATTTAAATTTTAATTAAAGAGCTACTCAAAGAGATACATACGTGTGGACGAAAACAACTACGCATTTAGTCTGTGCGAGCGCCGATAAACCAATTCTCTTTCAGCGTCCGATGTAACTACACATTTAGTCTATGATCTTGCTGTCTGACCGGCCGCCGAGTATGCGCCTCGCGTCTTTTTCCCAGTGAGCAAAAAAGTTTCGTAAACCGGTTGCCGCGCTTCGTTGTTTAGGCAGTGGAAGCCACGAAAGAATGCGAACGGCGGTTTTTTCTTTGACTTGTCACTAAAATCGTTACTGCTCGGCTCCCCTTTGTCATAAATTAATGTTTCATACACCTACACCTTCCTCGACAAATGATCTATGGAATGTTGAAAACCGCATCAAAATCCGTTCATCAATTCACGAGATTAGCCCGAACAAACAGACAGACGCCTACCGGGGACTTTATTTTATACTATGTATTGATAATAGTAGATAAACGTCACATTTTTATCCCTTGTGACGTACACCTCTAATGTGACCTTCGTTTTGAGTTTATGTGTTCTCAAGAAAATTTGGTTTCTCCATGTTAAATATTTTCTTATACCTAACACCCCATGATTTCTCTCGAATATTTAAATATTTGAATATTTCCCAATTGGATAAAGTTAGGTCAGAGGTAAATAGAAGTAAAATGTTCTGAGATCAGAGAAAACTGATGTTTCGAGAGCTGTATGCGGCGTATGAAAAGAAAGCTGTATTTTGAGTACGATAAGAGAGCTGTGTTTGGAGTACAGTTACAGATCAATGTGACTCAGAATTGTTATGTAGCAAATTATAAGCTGTAAATGTTTAGCAAGTTGAACGTCGGAACTATGTGAAATCTCTAAGCAGTTTTTTCTACGAGTGTTGTGTATGCCAAACTATTCACCTCATGGGATCTTCTGAATCAATGCAAGTGGATACTCAATTTGTAGGTAGTTTCTCTACTGCGTACTTGAACCTGGTCGCTTTTCTACTCTGGTGTCCAACAGTTAAGCATAACCAACAAAATGTGTTAAATAACAAAAACGAGAAGGCACAATGAAATAGGCTGTTTATTATACATAGATATCTTAGTGAGGGACTAAATATACAGAATAAATCACGTAAAATATGAACCGAGAAAACGTACCAGTAGTAGAAATTGGTGAAAGGAGTAGTAATTTTCTAGAGGTGTTTCTGATTTTGTAAAAGAATCTAGTAAGACGTTTGGTGACCTGTTACAGAAATACAGGTGTCACACCGATGTCTCATGCTGTTGACAAGGGAAACAAGAAGACTCTGTGGCAGCAAATCCCACTCCCGAACAAGAGCAGATCGGAGTTAGTAGGTCGTATGGTGACCTTTTACAGCGATGCATGTGTCACACCGATGTCTCATGCTGTTGACAAGGGAAACAAGAAGACTCTGTGGCAGCAAATCCCACTCCCGAACAAGAGCAGATTGGAGTTAGTAGGTCGTATGGTGACCTTTTACAGCGATGCAAGTGTCACACCGATGTCTCATGCTGTTGACAAGGGAAACAAGAAGACTCTGTGGCAGCAAATCCCACTCCCGAACAAGAGCAGATCGGAGTTAGTAGGTCGTATGGTGACCTTTTACAGCGATGCATGTGTCACACCGATGTCTCATGCTGTTGACAAGGGAAACAAGAAGACTCTGTGGCAGCAAATCCCACTCCCGAACAAGAGCAGATTGGAGTTAGTAGGTCGTATGGTGACCTTTTACAGCGATGCAAGTGTCACACCGATGTCTCATGCTGTTGACAAGGGAAACAAGAAGACTCTGTGGCAGCAATTTCCACTATTGAACAAGAGTAGATCGGTGTTAATGAGGCGTATCGTGACCTCTTACAGCGATGCAAGTGTCACACCGATGTCTCATGCTGTTGACAAGGGAAACAAGAAGACTCTGTGGCAGCAAATCCCACTCCTGAACAAGAGCAGATCGGAGTTAGTAGGTCGTATGGTGACCTTTTACAGCGATGCAAGTGTCACACCGATGTCTCATGCTGTTGACAAGGGAAACAAGAAGACTCTGTGGCAGCAAATTCCACTATTGAACAAGAGTAGATCGGTGTTAATGAGGCGTATCGTGACCTCTTACAGCGATGCAAGTGTCACACCGATGTCTCATGCTGTTGACAAGGGAAACAAGAAGACTCTGTGGCAGCAAATCCCACTCCCGAACAAGAGCAGATTGGAGTTAGTAGGTCGTATGGTGACCTTTTACAGCGATGCAAGTGTCACACCGATGTCTCATGCTGTTGACAAGGGAAACAAGAAGACTCTGTGGCAGCAAATCCCACTCCCGAACAAGAGCAGATCGGAGTTAGTAGGTCGTATGGTGACCTTTTACAGCGATGCATGTGTCACACCGATGTCTCATGCTGTTGACAAGGGAAACAAGAAGACTCTGTGGCAGCAAATCCCACTCCCGAACAAGAGCAGATTGGAGTTAGTAGGTCGTATGGTGACCTTTTACAGCGATGCAAGTGTCACACCGATGTCTCATGCTGTTGACAAGGGAAACAAGAAGACTCTGTGGCAGCAAATCCCACTCCCGAACAAGAGCAGATCGTAGTCAGTAGGTCGTATGGTGACCTTTTACAGCGATGCAAGTGTCACACCGACGTCTCATGCTGCTGACAAGGGAAGCAAGAAGACTCTGTGGCAGCAAATCCCACTCCCGAACAAGAGCAGATCGGAGTTAGTAGATCGTATGGTGGCCTTTTACAGCGATGCAAGTGTCACACTGATATCTCATGCTGTTGACAAGGGAAACAAGAAGACTCTGTGGCAGCAAATTCCACTATTGAACAAGAGTAGATCGGTGTTAATGAGGCGTATCGTGACCTCTTACAGCGATGCAAGTGTCACACCGATGTCTCATGCTGTTGACAAGGGAAACAAGAAGACTCTGTGGCAGCAAATCCCACTCCCGAACAAGAGCAGATCGGAGTTAGTAGGTCGTATGGTGACCTTTTACAGCGATGCAAGTGTCACACCGATGTCTCATGCTGTTGACAAGGGAAACAAGAAGACTCTGTGGCAGCAAATCCCACTCCCGAACAAGAGCAGATCGGAGTTAGTAGGTTCGTATGGTGACATTTTACAGCGATGCAAGTGTCACACCGATGTCTCATGCTGTTGACAAGGGAAACAAGAAGACTCTGTGGCAGCAAATCCCACTCCCGAACAAGAGCAGATCGGAGTTAGTAGGTCGTATGGTGACCTTTTACAGCGATGCAAGTGTCACACCGACGTCTCATGCTGCTGACAAGGGAAGCAAGAAGACTCTGTGGCAGCAAATCCCACTCCCGAACAAGAGCAGATCGGAGTTAGTAGGTCGTATGGTGGCCTTTTACAGCGATGCAAGTGTCACACTGATATCTCATGCTGTTGACAAGGGAAACAAGAAGACTCTGTGGCAGCAAATTCCACTCCTGAACAAGAGTAGATCGGTGTTAATGAGGTCGTATGGTGACCTCTTACAGCGATGCAAGTGTCACACAGATGTCTCATGCTGTTGACAAGGGAAACAAGAAGACTCTGTGGCAGCAAATCCCACTCCCGAACAAGAGCAGATCGGAGTTAGTAGGTCGTATGGTGACCTTTTACAGCGATGCAAGTGTCACACCGATGTCTCATGCTGTTGACAAGGGAAACAAGAAGACTCTGTGGCAGCAAATCCCACTCCCGAACAAGAGCAGATCGGAGTTAGTGAGGTCGTATGGTGACCTCTTACAGCGATGCAAGTGTCACACTGATGTCTCATGCTGTTGACAAGGGAAACAAGAAGACTCTGTGGCAGCAAATTCCACTCCTGAACAAGAGTAGATCGGTGTTAATGAGGCGTATGGTGACCTTTTACAGCGATGCAAGTGTCACACCGATGTCTCATGCTGTTGACAAGGGAAACAAGAAGACTCTGTGGCAGCAAATCCCACTCCTGAACAAGAGCAGATCGGAGTTAGTAGGTCGTATGGTGACCTTTTACAGCGATGCAAGTGTCACACTGATATCTCATGCTGTTGACAAGGGAAACAAGAAGACTCTGTGGCAGCAAATTCCACTATTGAACAAGAGTAGATCGGTGTTAATGAGGCGTATCGTGACCTCTTACAGCGATGCAAGTGTCACACCGATGTCTCATGCTGTTGACAAGGGAAACAAGAAGACTCTGTGGCAGCAAATCCCACTCCCGAACAAGAGCAGATCGGAGTTAGTAGGTCGTATGGTGACCTTTTACAGCGATGCAAGTGTCACACCGACGTCTCATGCTGCTGACAAGGGAAGCAAGAAGACTCTGTGGCAGCAAATCCCACTCCCGAACAAGAGCAGATCGGAGTTAGTAGGTCGTATGGTGACCTTTTACAGCGATGCAAGTGTCACACCGATGTCTCATGCTGTTGACAAGGGAAACAAGAAGACTCTGTGGCAGCAAATCCCACTCCCGAACAAGAGCAGATCGGAGTTAGTAGGTCGTATGGTGACCTTTTACAGCGATGCAAGTGTCACACCGACGTTTCATGCTGCTGACAAGGGAAGCAAGAAGACTCTGTGGCAGCAAATCCCACTCCCGAACAAGAGCAGATCGGAGTTAGTAGGTCGTATGGTGGCCTTTTACAGCGATGCAAGTGTCACACTGATATCTCATGCTGTTGACAAGGGAAACAAGAAGACTCTGTGGCAGCAAATTCCACTATTGAACAAGAGTAGATCGGTGTTAATGAGGCGTATCGTGACCTCTTACAGGGATGCAAGTGTCACACCGATGTCTCATGCTGTTGACAAGGGAAACAAGAAGACTCTGTGGCAGCAAATCCCACTCCCGAACAAGAGCAGATCGGAGTTAGTAGGTCGTATGGTGACCTTTTACAGCGATGCAAGTGTCACACCGACGTCTCATGCTGTTGACAAGGGAAGCAAGAAGACTCTGTGGCAGCAAATCCCACTCCCGAACAAGAGCAGATCGGAGTTAGTAGGTCGTATGGTGGCCTTTTACAGCGATGCAAGTGTCACACTGATATCTCATACTGTTGACAAGGGAAACAAGAAGACTCTGTGGCAGCAAATTCCACTATTGAACAAGAGTAGATCGGTGTTAATGAGGCGTATGGTGACCTCTTACAGCGATGCAAGTGTCACACCGATGTCTCATGCTGTTGACAAGGGAAACAAGAAGACTCTGTGGCAGCAAATCCCACTCCCGAACAAGAGCAGATCGGAGTTAGTAGGTCGTATGGTGACCTTTTACAGCGATGCAAGTGTCACACCGATGTCTCATGCTGTTGACAAGGGAAACAAGAAGACTCTGTGGCAGCAAATTCCACTCCCGAACAAGAGCAGATCGGTGTTAGTGAGGTCGTATGGTGACCTTTTACAGCGATGCAAGTGTCACACCGATGTCTCATGCTGTTGACAAGGGAAACAAGAAGACTCTGTGACAGCAAATCCCACTCCCGAACAAGAGCAGATCGGAGTTAGTAGGTCGTATGGTGACCTTTTACAGCGATGCAAGTGTCACACCGATGTCTCATGCTGCTGACAAGGGAAGCAAGAAGACTCTGTGGCAGCAAATCCCACTCCCGAACAAGAGCAGATCGGAGTTAGTAGGTCGTATGGTGACCTTTTACAGCGATGCAAGTGTCACACTGATGTCTCATGCTGTTGACAAGGGAAACAAGAAGACTCTGTGGCAGCAAATTCCACTCCTGAACAAGAGCAGATCGGAGTTAGTAGGTCGTATGGTGACCTTTTACAGCGATGCAAGTGTCACACTGATGTCTCATGCTGTTGACAAGGGAAACAAGAAGACTCTGTGGCAGCAAATTCCACTCCCGAACAAGAGTAGATCGGTGTTAATGAGGCGTATGGTGACCTTCTTACAGCGATGCAAGTGTCACACCGATGTCTCATGCTGTTGACAAGGGAAACAAAGAAGACTCTGTGGCAGCAAATCCCACTCCCGAACAAGAGCAGATCGGAGTTAGTAGGTCGTATGGTGACCTTTTACAGCGATGCAAGTGTCACACCGATGTCTCATGCTGTTGACAAGGGAAACAAGAAGACTGTGGCAGCAAATTCCACTCCTGAACAAGAGTAGATCGGTGTTAATGAGGCGTATGGTGACCTCTTACAGCGATGCAAGTGTCACACCGATGTCTCATGCTGTTGACAAGGGAAACAAGAAGACTCTGTGGCAGCAAATCCCACTCCCGAACAAGAGCAGATCGGAGTTAGTAGGTCGTATGGTGACCTTTTACAGCGATGCAAGTGTCACACCGATGTCTCATGCTGTTGACAAGGGAAACAAGGAGACTTTGTGGCAGCAAATCCCACTCCTGAACAAAAGCAGATCGGAGTTCCTCGATAGTTCTGACAGAAAGTTGACGACCTGCAATGCGTCTCTCCAATGCATTCCGCATATGTTCTATTGGGTTGTGGTCTGGGGAATGCGATGGTCACGGCATACGGTGGATATATTCGCTTTCCAGGTAATCATCTGTAATTATATATGATTATACCTAGAAAGCATCATCTGTGATTGCAGATGATTACCATAGTAGAGCTGGTCCATGAACAGGAAATCTGGGCCAACAGCACCCCGGAAAAGCTTCACGTAGGACCCAAGGATTTCGACTCTGTTTCTCCGGCGTGTTAAAGTCCTCACGAACAGATATGGAGCTTTACGTGCCCGCTGGACATAATGCCACCACAGATAAGTACGCAACCATCTCTGTAATGGCGCATTTCTCGGATGCTTGTGGGGTCATAATGGATTCCAGGTTCTCTTAAGATCATAGCACGACGAATCTCACTTACGAGACTGATCCTGCATTCACTTGGAGAATAGGACATTGGCCCATTGATTTTCGTCCCAGTCTTGATGTTGTCTGCATCAGAGTATCCTGTCATTTCTTGCTGACGGAGTGAGATGTAAACTTCAGGTCTTCTCGCATATAGTCCTTGTTTATTAGCCGTCTGTATACTGTTTTTCGTGAAACAGCTGGTCCGTTTTTCATGAAAGAAAAGACAGCACTAAAGCAAACTCTTTCGCTGACATCGACCAGTTACGTTTTGTTGTTCGTGCCGCATACCTATCATCCTGAGCCGTTGTAATCCGTTGGCGATCTGCTTCAGGTTGGCAATTAACATCTGCGGTGTCCTGGTACTTTTTCCAAAGTCTGGATACAATGGACTGATTCACGCTAGTGGATCTGGCAACATTACTCTGCGTCTGGCCGGATTCCAACATTCCGATAATCCGACCACGTGTAAATACATCCACTTGCCGTCTTTCTACCACACTGTTTCAATAAAAAATAAATTATATTACTGGCAGGGCGCGATGACGGCAAGAAATGTCATCTTCTTGCATTTTTGCAGCTCTTTCTGAAATCCACAAATGTGCTGCTTCGGCTTATATGCCAATCATCGTTCGTCACATGATATTCGTTATAATTTCCACATTTGCAAATTATCACGTCTTCTGCACTTTATTATCCTTCTTCCCCCTTTCGTTTGTTCCAAAATGCCTTCTTCTTAAACTATGTTTAATTTTAGGACACAAGTGTAATTAATTATATGAAAAGTGTTTAATTGAGATTAAAGTATTGCAGCTACAAAATCTTCAAGCAACGATACAAATTAAAATAATAAGGGTTCACCAAATTAAAATTGAGTCAAATGACATTTAAGTTGAAGTAACCTTAAACCTATGTATTTATACAACCAGTTAAATTCAATTATTCTATAATCTTTCCACTCTTTGTTTCTGGGACAGCGTTGAATTTATAGCCCACCTTCAAAATTTTCAGTGCCGCCCCGGTGGTGAAGTGGTCTGAGAGTTTGTTTCTGATCATTCGTCCGAGATGGGTCCGGGTTCGAATCCCGGTGACGCATGTGTGTTGTGTTTGTCTTTCGGCACGGGCTCTCTTCCTTCCGTGGAACCAGTGGCCCTACATTAGGGACAGGCGGCTGCTTATAGCGCATTGAGTTGCTCACAGTGGTCGTTAAACCTCCAATTAAAAAAAATATATATATTCGGTTTCAGACAAAAAACGTGTTTAGCATTTGCTCGATATTAATTATCTTAAATATGTACAAAAGTAACAGTTAATCAATTTTGTCATGAGCCAAAAACAGAACTAAGCTTTCTCAACCGTGACCGTTCTCCGTTCTGTTTTCTAAAACTTATTACTTTGTATGCCTGTCAACGATGAAACTTCCCTCCTACAAAATTAAGCAAATATTAACCAGATCTGGCACTTGGGAATGGAGAGGCATGTGATTAATTGAAAGATTTCACAAATGTTCAGGGTTTTCACATGTTAAATTCTATCCAACAATAGAACCTGTAAGTCGTGAAAAATGACAAAGCTGCAGTCGCTTTATTTAGGAGAGTAACAAATGGAAATTTCATGTGTATATTCGGCGTGCATAGTGGTCTTGAAATGCGAGGTCACCAGGGTTACAAAAACAGCGTACAGCGTGGAAAAAGCAGAAAAAAAAAAGGAAGAAAGGAAAAGAAAAACTCCTTTGTACCAGATGTCACTCAAGATCCTACAAGTCACAAAAGACAACATGCTTGCTCAGTGGGGTGCCCAGAAATTTTTTTCGGGGTTGTGGTGGTACCAAGTTAATTTTCTATGCAACTAAATGTGTTATAAGGGCATTTTTTAAATGTATGTAACATCAGCGCAAAAGTATTCAAATAAATATTGCTGGAAATTATTATTAATATCGTTATTACCTATATTCTTATCACCACGTAATGGTTGACCACTTATCTTTGCTATTTACCTATGGAGAAAACAAGCTGGGAAAAGTGACCGAACTCCTGATAAGACCGATTAGTGTGCCCGAAATCTATTTTCCAACGCAGTAATAAACGTGTCTAAAAATGGTACATAAATTTAAATCCTGTCTTCTGGGTTTTCTGTGTTTGTGTTACAGCATTGGCTTTGTTTTGATGTGAGTCTTGGTACTTTAACCAAAACCCCTTACTTTTCAGCGTGCTTTAGAGTAATCTGAAGTAAGTCATGGAACTCAAATTTGGCATTTACTCGTTGTTATAGAAACCTTCTGTATACCCATATATTGGCTTTTCATTACAATGGGACATTCTAGTCCTTGACTTCTTGCCTCTTCCTAGTCTTCCTGGAGAAAACACGTTCAATTGTTGCCATGAGACAAAAAAACAATTTCAAATACAGTACTATCAAAACTTTGATTTTTAAAATCGCGTTTTTGAAAGATCGAAAGGTTCCAAATTGGAAAGGGGATCCCCCTTTGGGGGGGGGGGGGGGGGGAGCACGCCACTGTGCTTGCTCCTCTGGAAGTTGGCGCCTTCACCCGAAAGCGACATAACTGAATTAACTTACCATCTCGCGAGGTACCTTCTCTCTCACTCTCTCTTGCCGGACGAGCTTGGAATTTATCAGTGTTTCAATCGTATCTATCTGCAGTTTCTGTGTGTTGTGACGTGCCTGCCCCGCAGGACGCACACGACATAAAGGCAGATAGCAGCGAGAACGAACGTCTGCGTAGCTCAGTTGGTAGAGCGACTTGTTCCGGAATAAGTGGACTCGGGTTCGATTCCAGGCGTGGACTAAAAATGACGGAGAAATTTACTTCGTTATAATGGCGCCCGAACTTTCCGGATGACCCGGCCGTTCAAGATCTCGCAATGGTGTGATGTTCTTTCCACACCGCGAGAAAAGAAAAATAAGATAATCCCTTCTTCAGCGTTTCGAAAAATAAATGTGTGTGATGTTGCATTCCACACACCAGATTGACTGGGAGTTCTCAAGTGCTCGTTATACAGCGGATGGCTGCCTGCAACGATTCATGGTCACGGCTGGCCCGCGGGCCATGCCCCCGGCCCTCTTTCAGGGGAGGGTGTGTGTGTGTGTGACGTGTCTGCCCCTCAGGACGCACACGACATAAAGGCAGATAGCAGCGAGAACGAACGTATGCATAGCTCAGTTGGTAGAGCGACTTGTTCCGGAATAAGTGGACTCGAGTTCGATTCCAGGCGTGGACCAAAAATGACGGAGAAATTTACTTCGTTATAGTGTGTGCGTGTTGGAATGTAGACTCAGAGAATTCAGCCGTCTTCCGCACGATTTACTAGATAAAAAACACTTTAATATAAAAACAATGAGGTTAAAAGCTTACACATAAGAACTACAAAAAAAAAAAACTGTAAAAGCAAAACACACAAGAACTTTCGAGACTTCTTTAGGTGTTGATGAAGAGACTAAGGCAGTCTCGAAAGTTCTTGTGTGTTTTAACTATGCGTAAGCTTTTTTTTTTTAAACGTGGCACGAAAATCGATCTGTTGGAATGTACACCAGGTGTTCAAAATTAATGTGGCAAATATAAATTCGAGAAGATGTCCAAAATGATACGACCGGTGGTCGAAGCAACATTGTGCTTGCTCCTATTGAAGTATGAAAATGATGACCGAACGTCATCGGGCTGGCAGACACGCGACCTTGATAAACGTTGCTCTGTATGAGGGGCGGCAACTGAAGCTTGAGTTGGACTGTTGGAGGAAGAATGGCTGTGCATCATTGCTTAGAAGATTCTTCAAGGTGAAGAATAATCGATAGATTGGAAGCAGGGCAATCGCAAGCGGAGGTTGCAAGATGGCTGAATGTGTCAAGGCAAGTGGTCTCCAGTCTCTGGAGACAGTCACAGGAAACCGAAACAATAACCAGAAGGTCAGGACAAGGAGTCCCACGAGCCCAGAGATGTCAAGACGACCGGTATTTGTCTCTAACCGCTCGTCGCCATAGAGAGGGAGTTGACAGCCAGGCAACCCTCGCAGGAGATCTCCTCTGTTACGGGAACAGCGATATCGAGGCAAACAGTTTACAGAAGACTCCACAAGAGAAGTTTGTATACGTAAGACGGCCAATATCTGTATCCCAGGCACCGCATCGTACAGAAGGGTTAATTGGAATTGGGCTCGGCACCATTGACTCCTGATCAGTGGGCCTGCGTTCTCCTCAGTGGTTAGTCAGGATACAGCCGAAACACCGATTCTCCACGTGCATACGTTTGGAGAGAGGTGGCAAGCCGAAATCTTTCCTCCAAAATTGGAGAAATTGACCACTCCAGTGGTGGATGACTCCTGGTTTGGACTGACAACATGTTGGGTGGACGCACTCCGCTGCATATGTTTCTAGGAGGCTCGCCAACTACTGCGCAACACAGGGATGACATCCTAGTGCCGTATGTACGGTTTTTCAGGGGAGCTGTTGGTCCACAGTTTCTTTTTATATGGACGATAACGCCTGTCACCGTAGGGTTCGGCTAGACGACGAATTCCTAGAAAGTGAGGATATTCACAGGATGGAGTGTCCCACGAGATCTCCGGACCTGAACCTGATCGAGGATATCTGGGAAGAGCAATTACAAGCCGACAGCCCCATCACAGAATCCTCCCCGGACTCCGACGCGCCTTGTTGAGAAGTGGCTCTTATTACCCCAAACTCTGATTCACAGCTTTGTAAACAGCATGAGGGCTCCTTGTGCAAGCCGTATCGCTGTTCTGGGTAATCACACTCCCTGCTAGCCCCTCGAAATCCGCGCCATTTGCTTCATCACTTTTGGACTGCTATCATGCTCATGCATCCTCCTGATGCGGTGATGGCATCCCTTTTCTGTTATGCATTTATGCGTTTTCGACATATGTATAACCATACCAACTGATATTAAACTCTGTCTTGTGGGTTTTGCGTTGTTCATGATTTTTTGTTTGTCACGTTCATTTTGGCCGTAACTGTGACCCCCCCCCATGGCCAAGTTGTCAGAGGTGTGACCTCCTGACTGATCGCCGCAGTTGATCCTGGGTTTGAATCCCGAATGAAGACGGTATTGCTTCGGCTCCTTCTTTGGATTGAAATGACGACCCCTACGTTAGAAACGAGATACATGTTAGATGTGCATGAGGGTTTTTAAACTCCTTCCGAAAAAAAATTTAGGTTCTTTGAATTCATCTTGCGGTGCACAGTGCTCGACATAGAAAATGCCATACCAGGGAGTATTTATCGGAGCGCCAGCGCCAAGCAGATTGGTGGATATGTGTCCACAGTTATGTAAATGATTGCAGTTGCGAAAAATTCACGTGATAGGTGAGGGTGATAAAAGGGCAAAACTGCTCGGCGTAGCTAAGTTTGATCGTCCTCGCCTGAGCGTGTGTGCTACTACATCGGAGGGATCTCGGTGGCGAAAGCACGTGTAAGCAGTGAGAATGTCTGGCCGACGTCACCGGAAATCCTACTACCACACGGAAACTATTGCCAGAAGCTTCACCTCAGGACTACGTAGTCTGGTTGTAGTCCCTGGGTCGCATCGGGGCGAATGGTATGCCACGACTGCCGGCCTAATGTGGCGACAGTGATTGGAGCATTGTAATATACTTTGCAATAGTGGGACTGGTACATGTAATGCACGTCCGAAAGCCTAGATCGCCGCGTTCGACGGTAATCAGTAGCAGACCCACAGTCAACATCTGACCGCATTCGACGAGGTGTACAGGCGTTTAGGGATACAGGGCCGTATTCAGGGAAGGATCAGTACTGGCGGCACCTGATCTGCGTTTCCTTTTGCCAGACCTGACGACTCACACTAAAGATCAGTATCCAACCTGTTTTATGTCTGTTGCCTCACCTTCATTACATCCTTTGCCAGACCACAATCATGAGCCCCATTCCCCCTAACTTCTCTGTCTGACTACGGGCCTGTATGGTTATCCACGTATCGACACGTACTGTGAACCACAGATGGGCCGAGGCAGGCTTGCGCTCTCGCCAGCGATTGCGACGACTGCTACTGACCTCAGCACATCGTCGCAAGGTTGCAGTGGTTCCGTACCAGACATGCTTGGGGGAGGGGGATGTAACCACTATCTTATTCAGCGACGAGTCTCGCTTCTGTGTCAGCGTCGACGATGGCTAATTGTGAATCTGGAAAAAACGTGGTCACTGGGCTGATCTTGCTGTCATCCATCAGGGTCAGCCTGTTGTCATGGTTTGGGGCGCTACCAGTTTCAACAGCCGTTCATCTCAGCCTGGTGTCATGGTTTGGGGCGCTACCAGTTTCAACAGCCGTTCATCTCAGCCTGGTGTCATGGTTTGGGGCGCTACTAGTTTCAACAGCCGTTCACCTCAGCCTGGTGTCATGGTTTGGGGCGCTACCAGTTTCAACAGCCATTCACCTTTTGTACTAATTGTGGATACAACGACAGCGCGACGATACGTCGATGAGGTGCTGCAGCCCGTTTTGTTGCTGTGTCTCCGTGGTATCCCTGGTGCGCAGTTTCAACAGGTAACGCCCATCCGCATACTGTCAACGTTAGCAGACGGTGCCTACAAAGTGTCCAGATACTGCCGTGACCAGCGTGACCCCCAGACTTCTCTCCAACAGAGAACGTATGGGACGTCATTGGCAGACAACTTCATACCTCTGCACGACCCCCTTCGCAGTGCCGATGAATAGTGGACAAATGTCAATGACGCATGGTCAGCAATACGTCAGAACAATATCCGGGAACTTTTCCACTTGATGCCATGCCCTGTTGCCGAATCTAAAACCCAGAATGGCGGCCTGCTAACTCAGGCTATATATACTGTCTTCTCTCCCATCGCATTCATGTAATCCCTCAGAAACTAAGTCACTTTCTCACACCAACTTATCTACCCGTGTAAATTTCGTCTCTAATTTTATGCATTTCTTCATGGTGTGGCATTTTCTATGTCGAGCACAAGGAGGTTAGAATAGATGGAGTAAGGATGACGTCACAAACTTGAAGCGCAGACGGCGCGGAGCTGATGGCTACACCCAGTGCAATGTTACTTGTACTTTTTCAATGTTATGTTTAATTCTCAATCGTCTCACCAACATGGCGGCAGAGGCTGTGATTGGCTGCGATTCGTCTCACCAACATGCCGGCACAGGCTGTGATTGGCTGTGATGGCATGATCATGACGTTTCGGTGTCTTCATTTTGATTACACAAGAGGAACGGCTGGCCCTTACTCCATCTATTCTAACGTCCTCTGTCGAGCAACACGGTAATTGAAACAATCAAATTATAAAGAAGTAAATTTCTCCGTCATTTTTATCCGCGCCGGGGCTCGAACCCGGATCCCCTCATTCCGGAATAAGTTGCTCTACCAATTGAGCTAAGCGGACGTTTTATTCTGATTCCTATCTGCCTTTATGTCGTGTGCGTCCTTCTGGCAGGTACGTCACATCTCCTGGTACGTTACATCATCTCCCCCTTATTTTTTTTTTTCGAAGTGCTGGAGAAGGGATTCTCTTATTTTTCCTATCTCGCGGTGTGGAAATAACATCACGCCATTGCGATATTTTGAACGGTCGGGTCATCCGGATAGTTCGGGCGCCATTATAACGAAGTAAATTTCTCCGTCATTTTTATCCGCGCCGGGGCTCGAACCCGGATCCCCTCATTCCGGAATAAGTTACTCTACCAATTGAGCTACGCGGACGTTTTATTCTGATTCCTATCTGCCTTTATGTCGTGTGCGTCCTTCTGGCAGGTACGTCACGTCTCCTGGTACGTTACAAAATGTAAGAGTCATTCAAATGAAAACGAGCCAACGGACATAGCAAACTGCTAAATGAGTTTACCTGGAGCTATCGTTATACTTGATCGAGCGGTTTACCGCGGCAGAGTCGACACAAAACGTAGGTGGCACCACTGTAGCGTTATGATGCAGTGAAATGTGGCACTGCGATGACTCGACAACGGAAGCAGTTGGCCTTTGTACAGGACCTCGTGCAGGCGTGCGGTCCAGACTCCAGTCAGTGATGATTGAAACCACGAACGTTGAATAGAGGGCGGTTATCCGGTTTTTAACCGTAGAAGGTGTCGGGAGTACAGAAATTCATCGCCGTATGAGTAACATGCACGGAAACTACATGTCTTCGTGACGTGTTAAGGTGATTCCACCTAAAATCTCTGCCTTATGTTAATGGTGAAATCTCTCTACATATTTTCTTCGCAATTAATATATTCCCAAGGATGAAAATCTGCACATCGATAAAACTAACTCTAAGTTATAGTATGGGATGCCTAATAATTGTTAAAACATAACCTTAATTATATTAAAAATGAATCATTTTTCTTTTAATAATGTTCAGACCTGTTAATACAGTATATGGCGCCACCAGTACATTTATGACGTCAGTAGACAAACAAATGTTGGATTGCTCACTTATGGTTATGTTTTAACAAGTATTAAGTATCCCATGCTATAGCTTAAAGTTAGTTTTATCGATGTGAAAATTTTCTTCCTTGGGAATACATTAATTGCGCAGAAAATATGAAAAGAAATTTTACCGTTGGAAACATAAGGCAGAGATTTTAGATGGAACCACCTTAAAGACTGGAGTAAGCGGTTCCAAAATGAGAGGTCATCGTTGACTGATGATTCGAGGCCAGGGCAAGTACACCGGATGATCACCGATGTTTTCGTCGCTGAAGTGGATAGTCACATTCGGGAAATCAGAAGAGACAAGGTGGAAGCACTTACCGACAAAGTTGGAATCAGTGTAAAGAGTGTGCACACCATTATCTGGGATCGTCTGCAGTACCGGAAGATTTGCGCACAGTGGGTGCCATACAACTTGTAATCAGTGCAAAATACGGCAGATGTCCTTATAACATTTACTGCGGTATCATGTGGAAGGCCACTGTTTCATCAACAGAATCATTGTGGAAGATGAAACGTGCTGCTTTCATTATCAGCCTGAAACCAAAAGACAAAACAACCAGTGGAAGCACATGTCGTCTCCCCCGCCAAAGAAGTCAAAGGGAGTGCAGACAAGTGCACGAAAGGTCAACTCCCAAGTGCACAAAAGGTCATGTTGACCTCCTTTTATGATCACAGGGGTCCTCCTGGTGATCGACTTTCTCGTCACCGTAAACGCTTCCCGGTATGTTGAACACACTCAAATCTCTGCGAGCATTACTGAAGTCCAAGCGGCCTGGGCTGCTCCCCGCAAGGAGTAATTCTTCTTCATGACAACGCCCGCCCCCACACTGCGAGACTCGTCCAGGATTATCTTTCCGAATTCAGGTGGAAAACACTCCTACATCCAGCATACAGCCCAGATTTGTCCCCTTGTGACCTTCGTGTTTTTGTGGAGCTGAAGAAGCGCCTGCGGGAATCTCACTCGGACGATGAGGTGCAGGAAGCTGTTGGGGAATGGTTCCGCCATCAACCCACTGCCTTCCATGCACCAGGAATCGAACGTCTAGTGTCAGATCGGGGTAAGTGCCTTAATAGCACGGTGTTTATTTTTAAGATAAGTTACCATACTTTTCTGATACGCCTTTTGGCTCGTTTTCAATTGAATGACCCTTATATTTAAGCTTCTTTGAAAAGGAATTTCTTTAGTATACCCACATTAGAACTTTCTTTTCGACGGGTTCCTTCGCTTTATGTTTATCAAATATGAAAACCCTGAATCGAGGAAATGAGATGAAATCGCTGCGGTTTCAAAGCATGTTAAGAGACGTTAGAAATTTTTTCACAGACTCCTGTTGGGCAGTTTAGGAAGAAGCATTAGAAAAGAGATTAGAAAAGAGCATTCGTCATATGCGAGTATTCTGACTGGATCACCTAATTTTTGACTCAACAAATACACGGTCGAGTCACATTATTGTGATTTGTGACCACCAGCTAATACAACCGCCGTGTGCAGCGCGAACAGCAGCTAGACGGGCTGGGAGTGACTCAATAAGGTGCTGGAAGGTGTTCACAAGTATGTGGAGCCATGCTGACTGCAGTGCATCCGACAGCTGCTGGAGGGTGCGTCGTGGAGGATCCATAGAGCGAAAAACACGATTGAGGTGGTCACACAGATGCTCAGTGAGGTTTAAGTCTGGGGAATCAGGAGGCCAGAGAAGTACTTTGAAGTCTTCATCCTGCTCTTTCAACCACTCTCGGACATTTCTAGCTGTTTGACACGTCGCATTTTTGTGCTGGAAGATCCCATCCGACTCAGGCAAGAAAATCAGCATATATGGGTGTACGTGGTCTACAAGGATCGATTCACAACGAATTCGGTCCATAGTGCCTTCCACAATGGTTGAAGAGTGTTTGTTCTCCGATGTTTCTCGCCTTATACGCCAACGTCCATCCGTTTGATGAAGCTGGAAACGTGACTCATCAGAGAAGGCAAACCTTTGCCAATCAGCGGAGGTCCAATTCCGATACTGCTGTGCAAATGTAAGCCTTTTCGGCCGATGCACCTTCGTTAGCATAGATGCAGTGACCATCCGTCTGCATCGGAGCCCCCATACGCAGCAGAATTTGCTGAACTGTCGTTTTTGACACACTTCTGGTAGCCCCCTGGTTCATCCGACCAGTGAGTTTCTCCACTGTAGTGTATCGATCGGCCCTCACGCACCTTCGAAGCCGACGTTCATCTATCACATCAATGGCACGTGGTGCTCCGCAGTTTCCACTTCGCTTATTCGCAAGGGTGCCATTTCTCCGATCACGATACACTTTAACCACAGCAGCACGCGAACAGTTCACAAACTGCGCTGTTTCAGAAATACTGCCACCCTTGGCCCGAAAGCCGATAATCATCCCTTTTTGCAAATCTGTTAAATCGCTCCTTTTATCCATGACAGCAACAAGTGATATATTTTCAGATTGCCTACAGCACACTTTATATATCCTCCAAGCCAGCTCACGACACGTGCCTTTTTTCATTGGCTACGCGTCGTTGACGTTAAAGGTAGGAGGTAGTCACAATAATGTGACTCGGCTGTGTATGTTTGTTGCTTTAATCATGGACAGCTGTGCAGTGGTGGATCCCTGCACAGACTCAAGAAGCATTCTCTTGGGGCCTCATTTTTTTTTATTTCTAAAAAGAAGAAAAACTAGTTTTTTTTTTAATTTTTAACGTTTTGTTAATTGAGAGAAATATAAAATATTAATAACGATAATAAAGGCAAATTATGTTATGTTCTATGATGCCATTTTCACAGTAACAGCTTCACGCGCTGTGAACGTTACTGCGCTTAGCACGCATTATTACTAGTGCAGGCCTTTCTGGATTTAACTAGCAATATTAAACCAAAGCTGGTAATGAAGTACCACGGATTCAGTCTTGCAGCCATTCTATAAATTCTAAAAAAAAAAAAAAAAAAAGAAAAAAAAAAAAAGTTTTGAGCAAAACTGATATTAAAATTTTTGTTTATCAGCACTTGTAGTGGTGAAAGCTCATTTCTGTACTTAAACGAAGTACAAATTACTTGCGCGATTAATTTAAATCAGTTGCTTTTAAACACTTTATTAAATATTTTTGTAGAAAACGATGTTAGTTCAATCATTAGATTATGAATCTGTTATTGAGATATTCACTAAACTTAAAGCGAGAAACGTTTCGCTTTAATAAGATTTTTAAATATAAACTATACCGAATAACCAAGGTATTTCCTTTATTTTTGTTCGAAACAAAAAACGAGTTTGTTTATTACTTCATCATCATCCATGCCCTTAGCTGCCTGCCACCAGATGGCAGCAGATTACAATTTTTGCATTGTGCCTACCAGTGCATCGACACTCATCTGGTAAATCCTGTCAGTCGAATGAAGGGAGACCAGGGACAAAGTGCGTCCGAGGCCGACTTCAAAGGGAGCCATCCACGCACTCGCGTCCACACACCCGGGGAATCCGCGGAAAACCCAGAAAAACCGCAGATTAGATGGCCGGCAGGATCGGGCCAAAAACGTCCTCTGCGCTATGCCGGTGGCTTGATTGTTGCTTACTGTTTAATAATCCTAAATGGGATACACAATGTAATTCTTTTATTATACGAGTATGTGATTTCTTACGTATTTATGTTTGATTAAAAACCGAAAAATGTATTTTTTGAATTTATGCATTTATTTTAAGGTCCTTGAAAAACATTTCTTTAAATTTTAGAGGGGGGGGTGTCTCAAAATCAGGTTGCGCTTGGGGCCTCCAAATTCTTAATCAGTCACTGCGGCTATATCAAGAAATCAAACTGATTTACGTTGTTACCAAATTAAAGATAACTTCTCAGTGTTGCTGCTTAGAAGACTGTTTCTGATGCTGAGTCGAAAGGGAGACCGCCAACTACTTCGTTTAAATATGAAATTGAAAAAAAAAAAAAAATGAGCAAAATGCTTGCTGTGAGGCTAATGGTTGAAATTATTCCCACGAATATTTCATTCATGAAAATTACCGGTTAAGGATTTGTCAGAAGAGGAAACGTCATTGGAAGAAAATTTCGAGTATGCACATGACTCACGTTAAGGAGTCAAACAATAAATTTTCCCGAGGGCGAAAGACTCTGTATCCTTGATTATGGAAATTATTTTCAAACTCGTTAAAAACCGGAACACTGCGGGAGGGGGGGGAGAGAAGTGCTGAAAGAGAAAGTGAAGAGCATAAAGTACCGCAATAAGAAATTTAGCAACATGGCAGAAGAAACCACAGCAAGAAAATGCATTTCAATAGTGCGCTTTAATAGAAGACAACATCATAAGAATGTATAGGCAAGGTGTTGCCTAATTCTCATCAAAACGTTTGACAAAGTGGCTCACCAGTTGTCATCTAATCTTTAGGCTTCGTCAGACGTTAATGAACGCCTTCCAACACAGGTGGGTGTAATTGAATTACAAGTGATGCAAGATGATTCGTGTTAAAAACGGTAGAAGTTAAAATACCAACTAAACACGATTAAACACAGATGTAGCACACATGCACTACATGTAATTAAACTTTACTGCTAAAACACACACCACATAAGATCTTCCGAGGATCACAACGTCCCCATCTTCAGATGTGCATTACAAGTATTATCTTTGATAGATTACAAGTACTAAGTATAATGATTTTGAGGGTGTAAATTTCGCAAGAAAGCATGAAGAAGTAATTTCCACATGGAAAGGCAAAGAGCTCTTTTTTGTTTTTGTTGTTTTTTGTTTTGTTTTTTGTTTTTAAATAAAGATACCGGAATTAGTTTCCGTCCGTGTGAATAACTCTTCAGAAAAGTTGCAAATTGCATTAACCCGCGTCAGAGCAATGAAGTTATCAATTTTTTTGACCACTGCATCAGAGTTATCTCTGTGGCGAAAGCACGTGTAAGAAGTGAGAATGCCTGGGCGACATCACTGGGAATTGTACCACCACGAGA
Source organism: Macrothele yani (assembly GCA_039090855.1). Classification (NCBI taxonomy): domain Eukaryota; kingdom Metazoa; phylum Arthropoda; class Arachnida; order Araneae; family Macrothelidae; genus Macrothele; species Macrothele yani. Next base: position 111,563,807 of record CM077007.1, read on the forward strand.
AAATCTTTATCTGAGACTTCATCCTATGGCTACATACAACTGGTTGGCCCCAGCGTGGCAACCAGTTGTATGTAGCCCTATGAAAGATTCGGGATGAAACAACGCATCGGGAAAAACAACTGTCATGTGGCAACAATTGTTGGAGAAAGATAACATGTGTCGCCGTAGTGAGACTGGTGCCAGTAGGCTGACGTCCGCACGTCTCGATCGCCGATTGCAGCCGTTATCGTAAGACAAGCTGCTGGAAGAACCTTTAAAATACATCTTAGCAGAGCAGTATTTGAAAGATTTTTTTCATCTTGTTCACTAAACCACGTTGGTCGCAGTTGCATCCTGAGCTCTGAACTTTTGTAACACACCGATCAAAGATCCGAACGAGGCGTACCGTGCTGCCAACACTGACTACCTTCTTTCAGTTGTTCTTTTAATTAAATCTTGGATGTGACATGCTTTGTCATATCTGGTAGTTGGTTCATTGAATAAACCTTTCTAAAATGAAAAGTACTCACCCGCATGCGTAGTATAATCAATCCCTATAACAACCACACTAATCGTGCAGCCAACAACTCTTATATATGTCTTTCAGTTGCATCGTGTGCGTCGCACTCTTCGGATGAATATTAATCCTATGAACAATTTCTCTGTCAGCTCGTCTATTGCCTTTAATCTAAACCTTTAAAAGATCGCATTAATTCCCATCTAGCCCGTCCCATTAGGGATAGAGCGCAGGCTTCTGATGCTACGAGCTGGAAGTGCGTTGGAGTCAGTGGCGTGAATTGAGGATATGTACTACATACCCGCAATTCACGCCACAAACTCCAGGAGTTTGTGTGTGTGGGGGGGGGGGGCTACTTACCCTCATGCATAGTATAATCACTTCCTTTAACATCCAAACTAATCGTGTAACCAACAACTCGTATTTGCCTTTCAGTTGTATCCTGTGCGCCGCGCTCTTCGGATATACACCGATAAGCCATTACATTATGACCACCCCCAGTCTAGAGAAATGAGCGCGTCTGGAGACCGAACTGTGGCGCAGGTGAAGTTCACAGAGCAGTATATACACTGAGTGGCCACTTTATTATGCCCACCTGACAGTTTTAAGCAAATGAGCACGCTGTTGCCGCCAGAGGGCGAGGCTAGTATAAAAAGGGAAAACTTAGTGCTTGCGACAGTAGTAGAAGTGATTTTTGGGTGACGAAATGGGTAAAAAATGCGCTTTGACGGACTTTCACCGTGGGATGATTGTAGAAGCTCGGAGCCATGGAGCGAGTTTGACCGAAACCGCCGCATTCGTGAAATGTTCCAGAGCAGCTGTTGTTAAAGTGTTTAAAGACTGAAATGACAGCCAAAAAACTGGGTCTATACGAGCAATGTGTGGTCATAATCGACTAGTGACTGCTCGGGCGGAACGGAGAGTGTCCAGACTCGTAACAGACACCAGAAGGACAACAGTGCAGCAAATTACAGACCATCTTAATCAAGAATCCCCTCAATGCACGCACTGTTCGCCGTACACTACATCGGATGGGATGTGGCAGCCGAAGGCCTGTTCGAACACCTTTGCTGTCTGCAGTTAACAAGAGAAAACCTCTCCAGTTTGCACAGGAGCAAAAGGATTGGACAGTCGATAATTGGAAACAAATTATGTGGTCCGATGAATCACGTTTTCAGTTTCATCATGCCGATGGCCGAGTGAGAATTTGGCGGAAACAGCACGAAAGCATGGACCCCAAATGCATTGCTACAACCCTTCAAGCTGGTGGAGGCAACTTTATGGTTTGGGAATGTTTTCCTGGCATGCTTTGGGCCCTTTAATTCGTGTTGATCAACGTCTGACTGGCACATCATATCTAAACATCGTTGCGGACCAAGTGCATCCTGTCATGTGGATCGTTTATCATAATGGCGATGGCTACTTTCAACAAGATAATGCGTCCTGCCATAGTACTCGTATTGTACAGGATTGGTTTCAGGAACATGCTGGTGAGTTTACTAATCTCCAGATCTCAACCCCATTGAGAATTTGTGGGATGAAGTTGAACGAGCCATCAGACAGCTGGACCCACAACCGTGGAATCTCACACTCCTGGAAAGTGCTACTCATCAAGCATGGTCTCAGATTCCACAAACCTCCTATCAGCATCTCGTGGAGTCCATGCCACGAAGAATCGACGCAGTATTAAAGGCAAAAGGTGGCCCAATGAAGTACTGAGGGATTGGTCATAATAAAGTGGCAACTCAGTGTATACAACTCGAGGACCGGCTTTCGGTTATGTGAAAACACAAGTTTGTCCGTGTCCCCCTCACTCCGGAGTAAGTCGCTCTCCCAAATAAGTTACGCGGACACAACATTTCGCTTCAGATTTGTCGTCTTGACACAGATTTTAACCTCTGTAGTACGTCACATCATCTTCCTCTTAATTTTTTTTCTTTTTGGAAGCGAAGTAGGAATAAGTAGGAATTGTTCATTAATTCCAAACAATGTGTGGAACAAATGTCACATGCCGCCCCGGTGGCGCCGTGGTCTAAGCGATGGCCTCTGATCATTCGTCCGAAAGGGGTCTGGGTTCGAATCCCGTGAGGCATGGATGTTGTGTATGTCTTACGACACTGGCTCTCTCCCATCCCTGGAAGCAGTGACCATAAATTAGGGACGGACGACTGCTTATAGCTTATAGCCCATTGAGTTGTTCACGGTAGTCGTTAAACCACAAAAAAAAAAAAAAAAAAAAAAAAAAAAAAATTGTCACACATTTTTCGAAGAACCCAACCCGGTGGTGCAGTGGTCTAAGCGATGGCCTCTGATCATTCTTCCGAAAGGGGTCTGGGTTCGAATCCCGTGAGGCATGGATGTTGTGTATGTCTTACGACACTGGCTCCCTTCCTTCCCTGGAACCAGTGACCCTAAATTAGGGACGGGCGACTGCTTATAGCCCATTGAGTTGCTCACGGTGGTCGTTAAACCTCCAATCAAAAAAAAAAAAAAAAAAAAAAAAAAAAAAAAAAAAGAACCCAACGGCCAGTGGATCCATTTCCCACAATCGGGCGCCAATGTGAAAACACAAGCTTGTCCGCGACGGTCATCGAATCCGTGTCCCCCTCACTCCGGAGTAAGTCGCTCTCCCAACTAAGCTACGCGAACAGAATGTCTCGCTGCAGATTTGTCATCTTGACACATGTTTTTACCTTTGTCGTTCGATAGAGCTAGTAGAATGTGCGTTCGGGGTCCGAATGGGAAAAGCGGCCGATTTATCGGAGTTTGATAAAGGACAAATTGTGATGACACGGCTCCTGGGAACTACGATCTCGGAAACGGCGAGGTTACGCGTTGTTCACGCACCGCTGTAGTGAGTACGTATCAAAAGTGGTGCACAGATGGCCAAACGACGAATCGTCGTTCAGCCGTGTGTTGTCCGCAGACAGAGGGGAGCGGTGAGTGACGCGCATAGCTCGCCGCGACCGCAAGGTCACAGTGCGACAAATCACTCGAAGCTACAACACTGGTGATCAGAGCAATGTGTCACAGCACACGGTTCATCGCAGTCTTCTGCGCATGGGCCTGTGTAGCCGAAGACCCAGCCGGGTCCCTATGCTCACTGAACATCATCACCAAAAACGCATGAAATGGGGCCCAAGATCATCGAGATTGGACCGTGGATGATTTGAAGAAAGTGGCCTGGTCTGACGAATCAAGATTCTTGGTGCATCACGTAGACGGTCGAGCGCGGATACACCGATTGCCAACGTAGGCTATGGCATCTGGATGCACTGTTAGGCGGAAACGGCAGATGGCGCTTGGGATACTTTAGTCCCCATTATCGCAATAGCACAATCCCTGACATTTGTCAGGCATCTGAACATCGCTGCGGACCAAGTTCACCTATTCATGGCAACTGTGTTCCCTGCTGGCGATGACCATTACCAACAAGATAATGCGCCATGCCACACTACCAGAATCGTGAAGGAGTGGTTTGAGGAACATGCTGGTGACTTTCTGTTAATGCCCTGGCCTTCAAATTCACCTGACATGAACCTAATCGAGCATTTATGGTTCGACTTGGAAAAGCTGGTTCGCGGTAAATCACCCTCCCGCGGCGAAATGTACGGGAACTGGAGGACCTGTTGTTGACATTGTGGTACTAGATACCCCAGGATACCTATCTCCACCTCATCGAATCGATGTCTCGCCGAGTGGCCGCAGCTTTGCGGGCTAAAGGTTGTCCTGCAGCTCATTAGGTAGGTGGTCATAATGTGATGGATCATCGGTGTAAGAGTAATATAATAATCCTATGAGCCATTTGCTCTGTAAGGCCTCGTGCATTGCCTTTAATCTAAACCTATAAAAGATCGCATTAATTCCCATCTTGCTCGTCCCGTTAGGAATGGAGAGCAGGCTTCTGATCCTACGAGCTGGAACTGCGTTCGAGTGAGAGGCGTGAATTGTGGGTATGTACTACATACTTGCAATTCATACCACAAATTCCAGGAGGTCAAAGCAAAGTTCCAGTACACGAGACCTCTATAAGCTCTAAGTCATTCGAGATAAATGACAGAAATACAGTCTCAGTCGCACTAGGTAAAGGGAAATATATTTAGTTCTTAAGGCAAAGAGAAAATATATAATGACAATTTCACTAAAACATAATTCAACAAAATGTGGCGGAACCTATTTAGCTAGAAAAGAACAGCTTCTTACGATGATTAAGCTCGATTATGGTTGTGTGACTCATGTTTTAAAAAATAAATAAAAACTGAAATCTATTGTTTTGCTCGAATGGATCGCCAACTTTTCTTATAAAATTTGCATTTCCGTACACTCAATTTCAATGCGCACTCATTATACATAGATCACCTAGCCTCTCCTCAGCCGTGGTTGATCTCGCCCAAGAGTTTCACTCCGCGCAGGGTACTGAAAGATCTTTAAATTTTGCACGTTGTTGCGGGGAATGTGGCGACGATTTGTAGTGCCCTTGAAACTCCCTCGTAAAATTTCTCTGCTTCTTGCGTACTTTCGAAAAGGGAAATCTTTTGTGCTTCCGCTGCTGATTTGCTTTTTCAAAAGTGGTTCCACGATGGGGACTCTGCTTCTAAATGATCAAGATATTCGCCGTACGTTGCTGAAATGTCTTGGACGCATAAATGAAATTTAGCCTCATCAATATTTTTGGAAAGTAAATTAAAAAGAAAAATGAAGGTCTTTCGAGAACCTACTTTTCAAAGAAGTTATTTAAAAAATTCAAATAATGAGTGTAGATAGATGAAAGGTAATATTCTTCCGCCGAATGTCATGTTACATTAAATTTATACACTTGTTTGGCCATATTAAGAGGAGCAGGGAAGAAAATGGGTTTCTGCTGTTGAGAGATTCATTGAGACGACAGCAAACGAGGACCACGACGAGCGTGGTTTGCCGTAGTGAGCGTGGAGAGCAAGTCTGGAGGCTCAGCCTCTATATTCTTTAAAAATAATTGAAATTCATCCCTTCTCTATTCTGCGTTTATTATTATTATTATTATTATTTTTAATTTTATGATTTAGGGGTATTCAAATTTTCGGGGGAGGGGGAAGGAGTCACTTGACCCTCGCTGCGGGCGCCCAGGCTGTCCGTGCTCCTGTACTTATTTATCTTTCATTATAGTATCACTATTCTAAAAAATTCAGAAGTCCTTATCGTAAGTTTGTTTCTTTAAGCCCGATTTGTGGCTTTGTGCAGGGCTCATCTGGTTGATTTGTTTCTCTGATCACTAAAGGGTAAGTCAAAAGTCGCAGGACACCCTTGTATTTCAGAAACGGGAGAAAAAATAAAATATCTGAATACCCCAGCAAAGAATTGATGAGGGGATCTATGCTTTAAGCTATTTCCGGAACATGGCCGCCATCTTAAAATCCGCCATATTGGATCAAGGTCAAATTTTTCAAATGGTAAGAGGGTGACATTGCATATCAAACAAGACCAGAATTTTCTCAGAAATTTATTGCCGTAATCAGATTTGACATATGTGTTGTCAAATCTGATTATAGGAATAAATTTCATTGTGTTTCTATAAAATATTTTTCATTGTGTGTATATAATTTCATTGTGTTAAATTTTTATTGTGTATCAACTCGCATTCATCTCTTTTCTACGATACACGTTTCATATTGTTTATGATTGTAGGACCTTCGTATCCTCAACCTCTTCTTTGTCCGAGTTTGGACCAGATAGGGATGGACCGGCTTGTCTACTTCCAAGAGAAGTATGGGATAACATGTCCTCATATCCCGATGCTGTAGCCATAACCCTCACCTTTTGTCCGGGCTTGGGGTTGGAATAGGTTGTAACGTACCAGGAGATGTGACGTACCTGCCCGAAGGACGCACACGACATAAAGGCACATAGCAATCAGAACAAATGTCTGCGTAGCTCAGTTGGTAGAGCGACTTGTTCCGGAATAAGCGGCCTCGGGTTCGAATCCCGGCGTAGACCAAAAATGACGGAGAAATTTACTTCGTTATAATGGCGCCCGAACAGGGACAAGGGGGAGATGATGTAACGTACCAGGAGATGTGACGTACCTGCCCGAAGGACGCACACGACATAAAGGCGCATAGCAATCAGAACAAATGTCTGCGTAGCTCAGTTGGTAGAGCGACTTGTTCCGGAATAAGCGGCCTCGGGTTCGAGTCCCGGCGTAGACCAAAAATGACGGAGAAATTTACTTCGTTATAAGGTATGGACTGTCTTGTCTATACTACCAGATAAAGTGTGGGATAACATTTCCTCATATACCGGAATGCTGTAGTCATCCACCTTCTCCTTTTCTTGGGCTTGGGACTGGCTACGAGTGGTCTAGCTTGTCTTTCTAAGGTACAGTATTTTTTTTTTTTTTTTTTTTTTTTTTTGATTGGAGGTTTAACGACCACCGTGAGCAACTCAATGGGCTGTAAGCAGTCGCCCGTCCCTAATTTAGGGTCACTAGTTCCAGGGAAGGGAGAGAACCAGTGCCGTAAGACAAACACAACATCCATGCCTCACCGGGATTCGAACCCGGACCCCTTACGGACGAATGATCAGAGGCCATCGCTTAGACCACTGCGCCACCGGGGCGGCGTACAGTATTTCCTCGTATTCCGATGTTTTAGTTACAGCACCCATGTTCAGTCATCAGGTCCCTTTTATAAGAACTGCTGCACTATACGAAGGCGGTCTTCACAGTAGGCTTATTTTCCGCATCACTGGTCCATTAGGAATTCAAAAAAAGTAGTGTCTATTCAGTGAAAATAACCTTCAACCAATAACCAGAGGAATTGATCGATCAGAGAAAATAGGTAAACAAGAGCAAATTATCAAAAATGTGTTAAGTCCTTAAAGGAAAAATAACCAATGATTCAAAATGGTCAGCTTATGTCTACAGAGAATATCCGAGATCCTACAAGTGTAGCAGATTGTTCTGCTCAATGTCTCTTTAGGAGAGAAATAGTCAAGGACCGATTACCAAAATTGGTCAGCAGCTATTCAAAAAAAACACCCGAGAAACAAAGATCCGTTGCACACTCCGATGCGTTGTTTCTTTTTCGAATACATAGAATTGGAAGGCATTACGGACTATTAAATGCTATATCTTATTTCCGAATCAGGACACGTTTTCAGCATCCTCCTCGTCTGAAAGCGAGCTTGGTATTAGACGGCAAAGGCCAAAGGTTGAATTTTCAACTTAATCTCACAAAGTGCTTTTGACCTATTTGGTTATGGGATTCTTCAGGTATGTCGATCGAAAACCCATTCCGCACCCAATTTCTTTTTGCGTAGCGAAAGGTTACCATTCTGAGGAAAGTTAAATCACTACAAGCGTGAATTTTAAAGTGGCCCACCAACGTAAGGTCAGAATACGGAGGTCAAAATTACAAGGGAGTGGTATTATGCGGTGATCAACTTGGTCTGCAGTCAAGTCTTTAGGAGAAAGAGAGTACGGCACGATATTATGATTTGGTTTTATAGTCACGAAGTCTCTCATTCTCAATAGGTACAAATTAGAAAAGATTTCGAATGCATGTTTGTGTGCGAAATGTACTCACCCCCTGATTTCCACATGTATTTTTTTTAACAAATAACAACTCGGCGGTTTCACTATTGTAAAAAATTGCGAAATGAAAACTATCGACCTTTATAATCTCTGAGTGATGTTTATACTGTATGATTCGCACATTTAATTGCCGATAATTGATTAAAAAATAGTTATTCCGGAGTTACCAGTTAACACACAGATCTCATCTGCCACAAATTTGAGTGGACAAGTAGTTTAAGCCAGTTTGTAATTGTGTTAATGAAACTTTTTGTCTTATACTTTTTCTCAGTTGAGCTTAACAACAAACAGAAGCAAACAAAACTTAAAAAAAAAAAAAAAAAAAAAAACTCTGTGCACGAGGACTGGGAAAACCCAGGTACAGCATTTTCATGATCAGCTCGAGCCATTCATAAACAAAATAATTTTTTTTTCCAGAGCAGGATATTTGTTCTGGAAAGAAAATTTATCCTGCTCTGGAAATTTTTTTTATTGAATTTTTTATTGTAGTTGTCCTAGTATAGGCCTTTTCTGTTGTCCAGTAACGTTTTGTTGGATCTTAATAACTCTGATTTCATTTTATATGGCTGGGGGGAGGAAGAGCATTTATCTGCTAGTTATTTCTACTGTTCATTTCTCGAAACAAAAATTTTAAACCTTTATCTATTGGTTTTCATTTGTCCGTGTATGGTTTTTTTTTTCTCTTTGTACGAATTTTTTTTCTGCATTTGCTCCATTGCTATACTTTTCCTACTAGTAAACAATCTTTGTTGCATTTACCGCTTCATTGTAAATCTTTTTCTGTTGGCAAAAAGGTTTTTGACATATTGCATCAGAGCAGCTCTAGAAAAGGTCTGTGCCAACTTTTACCACGACTCTCCCAGAGTAGGACTCCTGTCTTCAAGAAATCGTTTCCCTTATCTCTTCTATTGCGGGCCTGTACTTCCTTTCCGTTTTGGCACAGAAAAAAAAATTCTTCTGCATTGGCCTGATAATGGTACTTTTTCTGTTCGTAAAGAAGTTTCTACCTCATTTATTCTAATTAACTTCAGTGACTATACCATCAGCTCAGAACTGGATGCCGTATTAGAACTGGGGGGGGGGGTATACTGTTCTACAGCTGGATGACTTTGAAGTTTTGCTAACAAAACTTCAAAGTCATCCAGCTATGCAACACTAGAACCAGCGCAGCAGAGAAGTTCTGAATTCACTGTTTACTAAGCTGTTGCATTTTCCCAGTGCAATTCTTTACTAGACTTGAGTATTAATTTTGCTGTTTAAGCTGCATGCAGATGATTTCTTTTTCTCATTTCGTGCGATTCTGGAAACTCAAAAAAGTTCTGGTAACGGAGATATTTGTGCAGAAATAATATCATCTGCATTTTTTAAGAACTCAGATTCCGGCGTTATTTTATGAAATATCGGTTTGCTTATCGTTGTCTTATACCGAATTTTCGGTTAATCAGATGATCTGATCATATGTAGAGGATTTTAGGAAGGGAGTGTCTGACCCCAGGTTTTAAACAACCCTTAGAAATAGGATGCTAGGAGATTTGGGCTAGAGTGCCCGTTAGGAAAGTGACACGGAAGCGAAGTAGAAAGGGGGAGGAAGACGCCCTTATTTATTACCGGGGGCCAGTACCTGGGGTGCGACTGCTTAACGTGCCGATCCGACGCACGGCGGGTATTTAGTGGTTCGAACGTTCGTACCTGCCCAGGATCGAACCTGAGGTTATCTCCATGGCAGTCACGAACGCTGACCACTAGGCCACCCGCGGCCCCTAAGTTAATCAGATGTGACTTTCTTGGGCACTTTGTGTCGATTTTTGCGACTAAAGTAGTCATTGTTTCATATCATGGAATCAGAGCTCTCGAGTGAACATGAAAACTGAAATCCCGACATATTTTTAGGAAGTAATGAATTCTTGTAACTAGTTGTACCCGGGTTACCATCACAAGCCAATTTAACTGGGATGACAGTTCCTGAACTCAACGGAGCCGCCCCGGTGGCGCAGTGGTCTAAGGCGATGGCCTCTGATCATTCGTCCGAAAGGGTCCGGGTTCGAATCCCGGTGAGGCATGGATGTTGTGTTTGTCTTACGGCACTGGTTCTCTCCCTTCCCTGGAACCACTGACCTTAAATTAGGGACGGGCGACAGCTTATAGCCCATTGAGTTGCTCACGGTGGTCGTTAAACCTCCAATCAAAAAAAAAAAAAAAAAAAAAAAGAACTCAACGGACTGAATTTTTCGAACTGAGCTCGCTTAATGAGACCTCTGAGTCGACAATTCATAAAACTATTTTGCATATCTTTTCCCATATTATTCAAAAACCTTGGTAAAATTATGCAGCAGGGAAAATCCTGATGCATAATTTAACCAAGATTTTTGAATAACATGGGAAAAGGAACAAAAGCTGTTCCCCCTTTTTTTTCTTGTCCTTCGATTTTTTTTAACACAAAATAGACCTTGAATTTTCGGATTTCTCAATCAATTATGTAAAGATTACGTTTTGTATCTGGGATTATCTTTTTCAATATGGGCATTTCATTGAAAACTTTCTCTTTATTGGAAACATACGATTACTAACCTATTGGTGAGCTATAAAATCCAGTGAGTTTATAAGAGAAGGAAATAGTTCTGTTGGGTACAGCAGCATAGCCATACATTAAAGGTCGTAACGTACAAGTTTGTTTGTCAGCGCCGGGCATCGAATCCAGGTCCCCCCTCACTCCGGAGTAAGTCGCTCATCCAACTGAGCTACGCGGAGCTCTCACTGCTATCTGCCTTTACCCCATGTGCGTCCTGCGGTGCAGGCTCGTCACCCCCTCCCCCTTTCGAAAGAGGGCCAGGGGCATGGTCCACTGGTCAGTCCTGACCATGTGTCGCTGTAGACAGTCATCCCATGAAGAACGTGCATTTGTGAAATCCCAGACAATTTGGTGTGTGGAACGTAACATCGCACACATTTATTTTTTCGAAGTCCTGAAGAAGGGATTCTCATTTTTCCAGTCTCGCCGTGTGGAAAGAACATCACATTATTGCGAGAAACTTAACAGCCGGATCATCCTGAAAGTTCGGGCGCCAATATAACGTACAAGTTGTCCGCGTCGGGCGTCGAATACGGGACCCCTCACTTTGCCAACTGAGCTACGCGGTTTGCCAAGCTACGCGAACATGTTTTCAAATCGTTTTATTCAGAGCAAATGAAGGGGATTTGAATACAGAGGGAACGGAACAATATAGTGCCAGAAAAGTAGACAAAAGATGTAAAATGCAAAATGAGATCGTAATATATACGAGAAGCGTATGTACAATATATACAAGGTGGTACAACAATAAATAGGATATCTCATGGCTGTAGTATGTGAAACAAATGATAAATATGTACAGATATTCCAAGCGACGTGATATTTACCAGATGTATATGTACAAGAATCAAAGCTAATAAGAACAACAATAGTGACAATAAGAAAACAATAGGACGAAAATGCGTCAAAGATGACTCTGAGGACATAGTGTACATGATACAACATTGCAATGTACAAAGGTATAGTGAAAAAATAAGAGATGTATGAAAGATATATGCACAGATACACTGCCGGACAATTGCTAAGGACGGATGACAATAGCAACGATAGCAACCATAAAATGGAAGGCAGGAAAATGTGGAAATTAGCATAAGTGCGGGATACAGTAAGACGTGTTGTGCGTATGCAAATTTTGGATTGCCGAACTTGTTCGTGACGTCATAGCGCTGATAAGAGATATAAAGGATTTGACGCGTATTGACCGTTGTTGTTCAAACGCAAAGTTGAAAGGAAAAGAATCAATTGACGAACTTGCAATTTCCAGTATGTCTTCCCGACATCACCTAGATGATTTTACGCGTGGCCGTATTATTGGCAAGATTGAAGAAGGGCGAAAAATGACAGATGTTGCCAGGGAGTTCGACGTCAGCCACAGTGTTGTTTCAAGGCTTTGGAAATCATTTCAAACAAATGGAGAGTGTAGCAAACGTTACGGGGGAGGTCGTGTTCGCAGTACGACACCTGCAGAAGATCGGTACATAGTGCTATCAACAAAAAGACACCGGCGCAGCACAGCTAGTGAGGTAGCAAATCAGTTTATGGCTGCTACTGGCAAGCGGATCTCCCGAAAAACTGTCGCCAGACGTTTGCATGAAGGAGGACTATACGCCCGCCGTCCTGTTGTGTGCATCCCATTGTCCAGACGTCACCGTACCGCCCGTTTGCAATGGTGCCATCGACATCGCAATTGGACTGATAACGACTGGTCTGCTGTCCTCTTCTCAGATGAGAGTAGATACAGTCTATCGTCTGATTGTCGACGACAACTGATCTGGCGTGATAGTGGTACTGCACATTGTCCAGCAAACATAGAGGAAAGGGACCGATATCCGACATGTAGTGTCATGGTATGGGCTGGCATCATGATCAATGGCCGTACGTCCCTCTACGTGCTTCCAACTGGGACTATGACTGGCCAACGATACATTAATGATGTTCTGCTACCTCATGTTCGCATGTTCCGTGGTGCTGTCGGTGATAGATTCATTTTCATGGACGACAACGCAACATGTCATCGAACAGTCGCTGTCCAGGAGTGTCTTGAGAGCGAGGATATTCAACGCCTCGTATGGCCAGCACGTTCTCCAGATCTGAATCCCATTGAAAATGTGTGGGATGCTTTGGGGAGGAGTCTTGCTATTCGCCAATGCCCTCCAATAAACAAGGACACCCTCATCCGCGCACTGACATAGGAATGGGATAAATTACCCCAACAGCTGCTTGATAATGTTGTGCAAAGCATGACACGACGTGTGGAATCTTGCATCGCCCTCCATGGTGGTCATATCCCGTATTGACATCTTACGCCGGAACGCCTGCGGACGGTAATTGCATTTTTTTCACGTTTACGTATTCTGCAGAAAATGTCCTGGTTGTCCCTTGAACACGTTCCAAAGCCTTCTGGATTTCAGAGCACAATAAATTGTTTTTCTTGTAATGTCCTGGCATTCTGACATTATTTTATTTCACTTGGCATCCAACCACACTTACTTTTTTTATGCGCTATATAGCCGTTTATGATCCGTCCTTAGCAATTGTCCAGCAGTGTATATGGTAAATAATATGATGAACAGCGAGGACAGTGCATAACCAGAACATGCGTGGAAAGTACGCAATATCGTGCAGGATTACAAAGAGTGTGTAATATATATAAGGTGCATATGTACAATCCAATGTAGGCGTAATAACATGAGCAGAAAAATCGGATAAGAGAAGATTGAATGAGTACCAGGTAATGCTGGCGACAGTAATAATCATGATAATAGTAATGATAACAAAACTAGCAGCAGGAAGACATAACGAAAACTACAAGGATCCAAGAAACAAGCACAGGTCAAAGAGAAGTGCATAAGTACAGTGAAAGCATGCAATGTGCAAAATAAGTATGTATAAATATATGACAAATAATAATATAAACATCAAAGAACATTGCAGAGCTAGTCCAAGTGCTGAAAAACATAATATCGTGCAAGAATACGAACAGGATGTAATATACCCAAGATGCAAATGTACAGAATCCTATGCAATAATAATAAAATGCGTGCTGGAAAACATGAAAAGAAAGAAATGCATTGGTACAAAATAATGCTGACAACAATAATAATAGTAACAAGTAATCTGTAGAAAAACATAAAGAACTGACATGATTCTAAAATCAGGTATGTATGAGGAAGCAAAGTCAGATTGACGCTGGGATCTGCCAGGTCGGCAAGGAGTGAAGTGATGCGGTTGTGGAGGAAGAGTCCAGTGCAGAGGAGATGGCGATGAACCAGATAATCACGGAGAAAGGCACAAGGAAAGTCCCGACGATGCCACGGTGATCAAAGCAAGAGGCAGAGCTTGTCTGAAGGATCGGTGAACCACCTCCGACATGGAGACCAGACGGACATGAGCTTGGGCGGAAGTAAACGCTAGACGTAGGCGGGCAAGAAGGCGGTTTCAGAATTGACAACAGAGTTCGTCCCCCGTCTGGAACAGAGATGGCGGAAGAGTAACGGATCGAAGCTGCAGATAGCTGGGTTGAGGGGATGGATGTCTTCATGTACAAGAGAATTTGCCAACGGGGTACAAAAGCCCCGGCTATGCAGTGTTACTACCTTGAAGAGATATATCTGATGGTGGTTGGATGAGATTATCAGCAGCCTGCCGAAGCTTGTCAAGACGGCTGCGGATGGTCTTGGCCCAAGACGAGTCCCCAAAGGTCATGGGGGGAGGGGCATGGCCCGGAAGTGCGTAAGCATGGCCAGCATTTGCGTCATAGTCTCAGCAAGATGGTCCTGGTACGGTGCTAAAAATTTACGAGACATCTTGTTCTGTCGTGGACCAATAAGAAAAGCGTATAACGCTTCCGCAGGAATTGGTGTCTGAGGGAGGACGGAACCTTCCAGGAGACACAGAAAATCTTCAAGAGGGAGTGGAGAAACAGAGCAAACTTCTGATTCAGATTCAACAGAACCATCAAAGGTGTCTGGAAGACTAGTTGAGTGATCACGACCACCCTGGAAGGTGGGCGATGTTTTAGTCATCTTCGTGCGATTTCGAGGAGCACGGCGACGCTTCGTGCGGTTATGGGTCTGAGCAGAGACCGATAAAGAAATATCCGGCACTTTAAAAGGCATGGAAGAAGGGGCAGTGTAATCAGGCACAGATGCGAGTGGAGGATCTTCCACTGAAAGCCGAGTAGAAGGCAGAGGGCCTCCAGCAGGTAGAGCACCAGACTGTTGTTACGCTGGAAGCATAAAAGTGGAACAAGAAGACGTAGGCGGAGCCGAAGACATCCGTCGACCAACGGCTTTAGTGCGACTTTCTTCATAAGACATCGGTCGACCAACGGCTGTAGTACGACTTTCTTCATAAGTCATCGGTCGACCAACGGCTTTAGTACGACTTTCTTCATAAGACATCGGTCGACCAACGGCTTTAGTACGACTTTCTTCATAAGTCGACTCCTGCTGATCGGATGCATGGGAAGCAGATGCTGCAGGAGGAAATGAAGGATGAGGAGGTCGTCCTGTCGACTTGGGGGCTGACGACGTATTATGAGGGCAAAGGACGCGAGGGTGCCCTGTACCCTTGCAAATCGGGCAGATGGAGCCCACAGTGATGGTTATTTGACGGAGATGCGTGCTACAACGAACACGAAGTACAGGTGGAAAACAAAGCATATGTTCATCCGATGGAAAGATCATTCGAATGTTACGATGGAAGCCCAGCAGGTACCGGTCTTTAGGCACATCAGGAAATGAGAAATAGGTATGAACTGGACCAACAATTCGACCGTAGGGACTCAGAGCAGCAATCAGTAGACACCTTTAGGGGTACAGGTGAAAATCAAACGAGGACTAACATTTGGGAGATAGGATCTGCCTGAAGGTGACGGTCTCCAATTGAAATCCCATTAGTCAGAACCTTGAGCTTGAGAGTATATTCATGAGTGATGAAATATGCAATGACTTTGCCAGGCTTTTTGCTCACGTGATTAATGGCAATAGGAGAAACAGTCTTTCGAAGGGCGGCACTGTATGCAGTGAGTTTAGTATTCTGTAGGCTTGGAAAGACGACTCCGCGCTCCACAGTACTAATGAAGTCGTGACCATGAGGTGAGTCCACAGGGAGATCAACAACAATGGAGTAAGCATCACGCGTCATTTGAAATGGCCATGTAGAAGAAGAAGAAGAAGAAGGCTGAAGAGAAGGTAGAGACTTAGCCGAGGTGACGTCAGCGTAAGTGAAGGTAAGTAGTACGTTGCGATGAAGGGGCATTGACAACGGGGTGCGAGACATCCATTGTGTCATCTGCTGATTTCGAAAAGGACAGCAAATCGTCGCTTGGTACTCCGAAAGAAGAAGCACGATCAGCTGGGAGGGCAACAGAAGAACGCTGAGGAGAGGAGGAGCTTAGCGAGAGCTGTTCATAAGTGGTGGATGATCCAATGGGAGCTTGTGCAAAGGAGCAGATCAATTCCGGAAGCGAGGGCGGGGACTTCACTCTCGCCGGAAGCCGCCATTTGCAATGGCGATAAGAATTCCCTGCCTCGGCCGACTTGGCCAAGACAATAAAATGATGATTACTAAATAAATTTTGCACTTACCGGCTTAGTAGGCACACAGAAAGGGACACGAAAGCTTAACGAATGACACACACACAAAATAACGAGCTAGAAATCCAGGATAGAGCACTAACCGATCGATGAAAGACGAGCTCGAAAATTAGCAGCACTGCCGCGGACATGTGCTAGCACTGCTATCTGCCTTTATCTCATGTGCATCCTGCGGTGCAGTCACGTCACAAGGTCAAGTGGAAATTCAAGTGCTTAATTTTCGGGGCCTCCCCGGTGATGCAGTGGTCTAAGGCGTTGGCCTCTGATCATTCGTCCGTAAGGGGTCCGGGTTCGAATCCCGGTCAGGCATGGATGTTGTGTTTTTCTTACGGCACTGGCTCGCTCCCTTCCCTGGAGCCAGTGACCCTAAATTAGGGACGGGCGACTGCTTATAGCCCATTGAGTTGCTCACGGCGGTCGTTAAACCTCCAATCAAAAAAAATAATAATAATTTTCGGGACTCTTGTTTTCTCCGGGGGGGGGGGGAGTTAACGATTGCTATGGGCACTTTGACGCTGGGTAAACCTAACCTGACTAAGGAGTGCACTCTGGGAGAGCCTTTTCACCGAAAAGATTTCATGGTTTTTTACTAATTCTCCGTATTGATGGCGTATGTAGTGCATCGAGGTCCATGCTAGAAAACCTGAGCATGTGCTACTGCAACGGGAGGCTGAACAAAGGAAACTTCCCGTTGATCCTTCTATGAGTGATTTTACCCTCAGGAAGAAAGGAGAAAAGCTACCCCCCCCCTAAAAAAAAACAACAACAAAAAAAAAAAAAAAAAAAAACTAGATAGTCCGCCTACTCTTCCACCCGCAATAAATATTATCCTGGTATGGCTTCTTTAACAAAAATGGCCAACTAACCAAAACACATGAATACTTGCATTTTTTATAAATGTAACCGAAACTGAGATTTACATTTTTAAATGCACTTACACACAGCATTTAGAACGTCTATGTACACACATCGACCACTGAATTAGAAACCTTTATGCAGCTGTACGTTAACGCCACTTACGCAGCATATATATATATATATACAAAATACGTGGTCACTACAAGAAGCAGTCTTAAATAGTTGCCTTGTTCACCACGTGATCTAGGCAACTATTTAAACTGTTGCTTGTCAGTAATCGTTCAAGTGTTGATCACAATGGGGACAACAAAGGACCTTTCGGAGTTCCATAAAGGGCATATTGTGGATGCCCGTCTGACTGGAGCGACGATTTTGGAAGCAATAGAGCTGACTATTTTCTCAAAAGGTGAGGTATCCCGGGACTTTAATCAGTAAAAAAATAACCCACTTTGCTTGTATACTAAGAAAAGCAACTCTGGCGCGACGACAATCTGTGAGAAACGAGATCGCCGTAGTCTGAGAAGGCTTGTACGGAGAAACAGAACTTCCTGCATGCAGCAATTGACCGAATCATTCAGTGAAGGCTGTTTCCGACACATATCTCAGCTAACTATGCTCAGGAAAATGAAGAGGAACGGTACTGGCCGTCGCATGCCTATACGGAAACCACTGATTTCAACAAAGAACGGAAAGTTCGTCTACAGTGGTGTGAAGAACACCGTGACTGGACACAGGAAAACTGGAAAAGAGTCATGTGGTCCGACGAGTCGTGGTTCTTCTTGTTCTGTATACCGACGGTAGGCAGAGAATTCGGCCAGAGCCCCACAAAGCGACGGATCCAGCTTTCTTTATAAACACAACTCAAGGTTCAGGAGGTGGTGTCATGGTGTGAGGTACATTCTGTTGGTACGAATAAATATAATATCGTATATTTATTCGTACTCGCTGGAAGGTCGGGTGTCCTCCAAAGATTATTTGAACACTGTTGCCGATCAAGTCCATCCTACAATGGTGACTTTTTTCCAGCAGATGTTAACTGTTTCTTAGATGATAATGTTACAGCCCATTGGGCAAAATGTATTCAACAGTGGTTGAGCGAGCATGACAGCGACTTCCACCATCTTCCCTGGCCACATAAAGCCCGGATATGAACCCCATTGAGAATTTATGGGCCATGTTAGAAAAACAGATCCGGGAACAAAGTTCTCTTCCGTCAAACCTGAGCCAATTAAAGGCACTGTCTGGTGAACACCTGGTATTCTGTAGACGTACTCCAACACCTTGTAGTATCTATGCCGAACCGCATGCGTACTGCAATTCAAAGTACGGGAGGTCCAACCCGGTACTGAATGAAAGTTTCTAAATCAGTGGCCGGTATGTACTTTCTAAGATCCAGTTCAAGCTCGAATACGAACTTACAGGCTGAAACTGCAGGGTGATCGTAAACTCGCGCAACCCAAAGTTTGAATTTTCATAAATTGTTGTTAAATCGTTATAATAATTCTTTATGCCACTAGATGTCACTATCATACTGTTAGGAAGTATCAGTAAAGCCGAGGTGACTGCGATATATATATTTTTTTTGATTGCAGGTTTAACGACCACCGTGAGCAACTCAATGGGCTATAAGCAGTCGCCCGTCCCTACTTTAGGGCCACTGGTTCCAGGGAAGGAGAGAGCCAGTGCCGTAAGACAAACACAACATCCATGCCTCACCGGGATTCGAACCCGGACCCCTTTCGGACGAATGATCAGAGGCCATCGCTTAGACCACTGCGCCACCGGGGCGGCAAGCACTGTGATTTGTACAGGTTGTTCGTAGTGTAGTTTCGTTCATTGTGGAGATGAAATGTCTTTTTCCCTGACGCAGCGAATTTTCATTCTGGAAAGTTATTTCACAACTCGTTCATACGGATGTGTTGCCCAGGGCTTTCGCAAGAAATTTCCGGGTACAGGAGTCCCCAATAAGTTTACAATATCGGGATTAGTGCAGCGTTTTCGGAACACTGGACCTGTTGCGGATAAAAAACGCTGGAGGAGACCCTTGATTTTGACTGACCATAAAGTGGATGAGATAAAGCGAGCACTGCAGCGGTCGCCACGAAAAAGAATCAGGAAACTCGTCGTGCAATCATCAATCTCATACGGTAGTGCTCATAAAGCTGCGAGATCGTTACATCTTCGTCCATATCGTATTCGTGCAGTGCATGAACACAAGGCCCCAGATGCAGGCAAACGAATACACTTCTGCTGATGGTTCCGCTCATGGGTCTGGTACGATTCGTCCAACGACGATTGGTCCAATGCCTATTCGTCCAATGCCGATTGGTCCAATGCCTATTCGTCCAAAGGGACGATTCGTCCAATGGACGATTGGTCCAAAGGTACGATTCGTCCAATGGTACGGTTGGTCCAATGGTACGGTTGGTCCAATGCCGATTCGTCCAATGGACGATTGGTCCAATTCCGTCCTATCTGTCCAAAGTGCTACTCGTGTTATAAAAATCTCAGCTGTTCTGATTTTTTCTCCGATGTTGTACGAAAGTGCCGGTAGTACAAAGAATGTAAAATAATGTTACATTTCATGCGTAATATTGTGGTAACAGATTTTTTTTTTTTTTTTACTGTCCTTGCTGCCGTATGAAGTTACTGATGTACGAGCCGTTCAATTAACTTCAATGTTTCTCTTTTGCATGAAATAATTCAAAATACTAGTTTTCCGTTTCTGTTTGTAGCAGCAGTGCGGTTCCGCCAACTGGCCAATGGAAACGTTCTGGTCGGGTTCGGACAGAGGCCTTTTCACAGTTTTTATTCTAGCGATGTCATATTCATAATGTTTACATATCAAATCAAATTAATAATATTACGCTTTTACTTAAGCACGAAATATTAATTCATAGGCTATAAAGCCTAGGCCTTTTTAGCACTTTGTATTCTACCGATGTCATATTCATAACGTAAGCACGAAATATTAATTCCTAAGGCCTAGGCCTAGGCCTTTTTAACAGTTTTTATTCTACCGATGTCAGATTAGCAATGTTTACATATTAAATCCAGTTAATAATATTTCGCTTTTACTTAAGCACGAAATATTAATTCATAGGCCCTATGCCTAGGCCTTTTTAACAGTTTATATTCTACCGATGTCATATCCATAACGTTTACATACTAAATCAAGTTAATAATATTACGCTTTTACTTAAGCACCAAATATTAATTCATAAGCTCTAGGCCTAGGCTTTTTTAACAGGTTTAATTCTACCGATGTCAGATTCATAACATTTACATAACAAATCAAGTTAATAATATTGAGCTTTTACTTAGGCATGAAATATTAATTCGTAAGGCCTAGGCCTATGCCTTTTTGACAGTTTTTATCTCTACCGATGTCAGATTCATAACGTTTACCTATCAATAAAACTTACTAATGTTATGCTAGTATTTGTAACTTTACTTAAACGTTAGAATATGACATCAGTAGAATACAAAAGTGCTAAAAGGCCTAGGCCTAGGTGCGTGTAAAGAGCTAAGAAATGATACGATGAGTGCCTTTTATTAGATTCTATAACATATTTGCAAATACCAAATACCTAGGTTGTAACTTAAAGTCTTCTAAAAAGGCCCGCGGCCAGGGTGCCTGGTACAGTGCTGAGAAACGATCCGTTGAATGCCTCTTATAAGGTTTTATCAAATGTTTACAAATACCAAATATCTAGGTTGTAACTTATAATCTTCTAAAAAGGCCCGCGGCCTAGGCGCTCTTGTATAAAGGTCTGATAAATGATACGATGAGTGTCTTTTATTAGGTTTTATAACATATTTACAAATACCAAATATCTAGGTTATAACTTAAAATCTTCTAAAAAGGCCCGCGGCCTAGATGCCTTGTAAAGACCTGAGAAACGATACGATGAGTGCCTTTTATTAGATTTTATAAAATGTTTACAAATACCAAATATCTAGGTTGTAACTTAAAATCTTCTGAAAAGGCCTGCTGCCTAGGTGCCTTGTAAAGACATGAGAAATGATAAGATGAGTGCCTTTTAAAAGGTTTTATAAAAGGTCTACAAATACCAAATATCTAGGTTTTAACTTAAAATATTCTAAAAAGGCCGGCGCCTAGGTGCTTTGCAAACAGCTGAGAAATGCTCCATTGAGTGCCTTTTTACCAGGTTTATGTAAAATGTTTACAATTACCAAATATACGGAAATGATCTTTCAAAAGGATATAATGAGCAGAATAATTTAAATCCTTATTCCTTTCTGGAAAATAAAACAGTTTACCGTTGGTAAGATGATACCATTGGACGAATCGGCGTTGGACCAATCGTACCATTGGACGAATAGGCATTGGACGAATCGGACATTGGACCAATTGTCCATTTGGACGAATCGGCACTGGACCAATCGTCGTTGGACGAATCATCCGGAACCGTCAGCTCATTCCTTGAACATCGTGGAATATACAGTCTGGATACAGTTTTCTTCAGTGACGAGGCCTGGTTTCACCTCGGAGGTTATGTCAATAGTCAGAACAATAGGATTTGGTCATGTGAAAATCCACGTGTTTTTCTTGAAAAAGATTTGCATTCGAAAAAACTTGGAGTTTGGTGTTCGATATCACGTCGTCGCATAGTGGGACCGATTTTTTTCGAAACAACTGTGGATAGTTCAGTCTACCAAGACATTATCACACAGTTTGTGGCACTCCTTGATATCAGCGAACGACATTGTTGGCTACAGCAAGACAATGCCACATGCCACACGTCGGTTAGTACCGTCAATTTTTTGCGAGATTTTTTCAGTGAACGCCTCATCTCTAAAGACCTGTGGCGTCCCAGATCCCCAGATTTATCGCCGCTCGACTTCTTTCTTTGGGGGTACCTCAAAGGTGTTGTGTATCACAATAATCCTCACACCCTGGATGAACTTAAAATGATCATCACAACAGAGATTGAAAACATCAGTGTGGAGGTGCTTACAAGGTTTCATCAAACTTCGTAAAAAGAGCGCGCGTTTGCATTCGCGAACACGGAACCCACTTTGAATATATGTTATAATGAGGTTCTCCTTCTTTTGTTGTTATAATGGTAATATTGTAACCTATATTTGACCATGTTTGTTTCTTTTAAAAATTGAAATTAACCTCATAATTTATTTTTCTGGGTTGCGCGACTTTATGATCACCCTGCATATTATTCAGCGGAGGCACACACTCTGTACCTTTTACTCTGTAGTCAGGTTAGCCTTGCGGCGAATTTACCCCTATTGGAAGTCTCGATTTTTTAATTTGGAGCAACTGATTCCAGGGAATAGACAGAATGATTGTCGAAGGGCAAGTCTTACGCCTCATTCAGGAATTTAGCTCGCACCAAACTCGGATGATTAGCCAGAGGCCTACACCTCTGACAACTAGAATTCGCTGGCTGGCAAACTCTGTCGCCAGAAATTTCTCTCTCTCTCTCTCTCTCTCTTTCTCTCTTTGTTTCGGGAGTTTGAATTGCCATCAGCAACTAACAGCTATTAGCTGTAGTTACTCCCTAACTTAGGCTTACGGTTTCAGAAAAGGGAGAGAACCAGACCTGCAATACCACCCATGCTTCAACGGAATTTCGAACACCCGATCCAAGCTTGTACAATTAGTCAGAAACCTAGTCGCCCGAGTTATGTCACCAAAGCGACAATTTTGTCTTCCCAGATCGGAAAAGAAGAGTTTTCACTTCAGTGTGCGACATGCATTGGGATGATGGCTGTTTGATTTAATATGAAATCCACTCCAGTATTGTAGGCATCAAGGTTGAACAAATTCCCTGAGAAATAATTCTTCACAAAAGCATGGTAGTTAAATACAAATGTCATTACTGACACAAAGGTGCCGTAATTTCACTGTTTCCCGCATATATACATGTAGGAGATGGCTATATATACTGTATATGTAGCCATCTCTTCAGAAATCTTAAAAACTGCAGCGCCGTGGAGCTTGAATCGAATCAGAACCCCACAATTTCCGTTCGAGCATGTTACCGTTACACCACCCAGGACAATGAATTTCTAAGCAACTGAAGCCAGCAGATGTAGCTTAGGAATCTCAGGGGTCGAAAAACCGGCTGGCCCGACGCTCGGGACTCTCTGTTTTTATGTTTGGACAAAAGCAAAATATCTTCTTTATTAGCCCTGGACTACCGTTTAAAAGTTTGTTTTTCCAAAGCTGTGGCGCTTAAGTCGGTGTATTTTCTGATATTTTACTTGTGTGTTTTTTTGGTTATTTTCCTATGAGGTGTACAGTTGTTGAACCTTATAAATGTTGATATATAACATTTCTATTCCAGGAACCGCATCTGTTAAGTAACAAAGTGGTGTGTGTGTGTGTGTGTGTGTGTGTGTGAAGGGGGGGGGGTAAAAAGAGATACTGATCAAGTTTGCCTGCTTTCTAGTGTTTGGTGATCTGGGAGAGTGAAAAAAATAAATCACGACACACTGAGATGTTAAATGTAAGTGAGCGTTACGTGAGAGCGGATGAAGAGTGTTTCTCTGCTAGAGATGAGTTCGGGCTCAATTTTAGGAGCCCGGGTTCCCGCCCGGTCTGGATTCTTGGAAAATTTTGCTTATCAAGGCTTGCATTTATACAAAATGCACTGGCCAAAGATATGGCCCAAGCAAGCATTAGTTTAAAAATCATTAGTTTAAAAAGTTTAGTTCAATTAATCCACTTCACAATATTAATATGTTCTTAGAAATACTACGCATAAAGCCAAATGTTCTAAAATGTGGATTTGAAAATAAATAAATAATCAACGTGCCCTTCGATCGTATCAGGGGAATCAGTACTTTTGGTAAAAGCTGAAGAAAAGTAAATCGTTTAGGAACAAAAATTCCATTCGTTATTTCTTTTTGATTTCTAAATTTACTTTTATTTTGAATAAATTGCATTACAAAACGTACAACGCCGTACAGACAGTTGCAAGTGTTTGAAATTTTTACTCTAGAAAACTAATCTTTGCAATGTAATTTACATATATGCTAATTGGTAAAGGTAGTTTAGAGTGATGTAGTAGAACATAAAAAAAGCATGTAGGGAAATTTCCGAAATTAAAAAAAAAGAACGTAAAAGCATTTCAGACCAGATTATTCTGCATTTTGTAACATTAACAAAGCTTTGCGCTTAATAGTATAATAATCACAATATTATCATATGTGTGTGCAGTTTCCAGATCAAGTTCATCATGAAAAAAGAGAGAGAGAGAATTGCATCTAATGCCTCAGCGCTTCAACTTGATCTTCTTTTCTCTAAAACTCGACCTGCTGCACTAAAAATCAACGTCACCCCAAAAATCCCGGTAGTGAGGAAATTTTAAAAAATAAATAACAATATTTCTAACTGCACAATTTTGGAAATTAATACATCATTTTAAAGATAAGATTCTTGATTTTTAATAAAGTACAAAAAATGGGAATGTGATTTTTTCCCAGTTTTTTGATACCAGACCTCCTTAAACTAATCCTTGCTTGGGCCATAGCTTTGGACAATGCATAATGCAAGTCTTGCTAAGCAAAATTTGTCTTGCAATGGCAGCTAGCTTAGGAAATTGAAAATCCTTCCACCATGGTAACAAATCCACAATGAAATTCAACACGTGTAATTCAACCGGGCTCGGAATTGCAAGTGTTGAATTAATTACAGTAATGAAATTCAAGACGTGTGAGTTTTCGGTAGTTAATGAATTCTGAGCCCGTTCGAGCCCGAGCCTGAGCTCATCTCTATTGTCTGCATCTCATAGTTTGTATAAATCGACATTTCCGAAATTTGAGCTTTATAAATTTGCTTGGGACTAGATCAAAGTAAGTTGGGACTCGCGAATTCTCATTCCACTTAGTCCTGGACTAAATGGGCAAAAAGCATTTTTGAACACCTGTGTCTGAATACCGTTCAGATTTGAGATAGTCGAAGCTGCATGGGGTTTTATTTATTTATTTATTTATTTTTGTTTGTTTGGAGGTTTTTTCATCCTGAACAACTGTAAAGACGGCCAATGACGCACACGTTTGAGTGTCCTGCCAGCAAACTGGGGGAGTTTTGTGCCTGAAGCAGCATGCAGCGGGGAGGGAAGAGGATTTCTTTTTTTTTTTTTTTTGATTGGAGGTTTAACGACCACCGTGAGCAACTCAATGGGCTATAAGCAGTCGCCCGTCCCTAATTTAGGGTCACTGGTTCCAGGGAAGGGAGAGAGCCAGTGCCGTAAGACAAACACAACATCCATGCCTGACCGGGATTCGAACCCGGACCCCTTACGGAAGAATGATCAGAGGCCAACGCCTTAGACCACTGCGCCACCGGGGCGGCAAGAAAAGAGAGGATTTCAGGCAGGCGTTGAAGAGCTTCACTCCTGCTCCACTCCGCGCTACATGCCGCCTCAAGCACAACATCTCCGTTTGCTGGCGTGACACTCAAACGTGTGTGCCTGTGGCCACCGTAAGGGCAATACCTAGTCGCTCGTCCAGAATTCGCTGCCACTGGTTCCATTGAGAGGTGAAAGTCAGTGCCGCTTGGATGAATGGTCTGAGGTCAGCGCTTAGACCACTTCGCTACCGGTGCAGCCGGTTCGATTTTCAAGTTCTCTGAAGAGATAGTTACATGGGATTCAGTGAAAGTACGGCACATTTGCTCCGATAATGACATCAGTTCCAGTATGTCGAAACGCCAGTCTAAATGACAGGGGCGTATATGGATTTTTGGGGGGAGGAGGGGAGACGAAAAAGGGAAGTTTTGGGGATCCACCGAGCATAATAGTTAATGACAAATAGAAGAAAGAATTAAAGCATTTTTTTTCTAAGGTTAGGCACATTTTAACCAAAAAACATAAAAAAATAATATTTTCGGGGGAAGGGAGCACGGCTCCTTGGGACTCCTCTAAATGCGCCCCAGCAAAATGGCAAGTACATCGTTGAGGTGGCAGAACCAAATTTAATCACTTGCGGCTGTGACATAATGTGTTCTCTGAGTTAACTGAGTAATATCAGCCTGAAGAGTGCGCACTTTGCTTTTTCGTCTCTAATTAATCGCTCTTTTGATTTTAAGACACACGTCTCCGCCAGGTGTCCCCCCCCCCCCCTCCTTTTTTTTTCTTTCCGTGATGCTTGCTTCACTATGTGACCTATATTAACGGCGTCGCAGTCTTGCCAGTGCGTTTTGTTCTTCTTCAAATCGTAGTTCTGGTATTCCATAAAAGGAACCGCCTACGCCCGTTGCGAACAAAAGAAATCGCGTAGGAAAGAGGGTGAACCCATCTGGGCTCCTTGCTTGTGTTCACTCCCTCAAATGGGTAACGAGATCTCAGCTGTTGCCGCAAAGAGTGATCACGCCAAAAAATACTCATGAGTCACCTAACACTTACCCTCTTCTGGAAAGAACAAATAATTTTTCTTCGATGTCCTTACATCATAAACCGAAAAATCCCCCGCCACTAATCTGTAGGCCTTTACGAATAAATTTAGGGCGGGGAGGAGGGGGGGGGGGAGGCTTCAGAGGAATAATGGCTGGTGCCGGTTGCTTCGACTAGCAAATCATGTGATGGTTATTTTCAAATTAATCGGAAACTTGAAACTTGGCCGTCCTGGGTGGTGTAGTGGTTAGCATACTCGAACGCTATCCGGGAGACGTGGGTTTGATTCCCGCTCCAGGACGACGAAGTTTTCGGGTGTTATCTGACTTACCATCCATGTCATATTTACACCACAAAAAGGGATTCACATCTTCAAAATTTATATTGTACGGTGTAATCCCGTATTCCATTCATGATATAAACGAAGTGTCCAAAGCAGTGGCGTAGGAACCGCGGGGGCTGAGGGGCGACTGCCCCCGTACTCATTTGTGTGCAGGGGCGAAATTTTATACTTGCCCCCTCAATTTTCATACTTTTTAATTACTTCTGTAGTCGAAAAGCGAATAAATATCTGGATTTTTTTTTCTGCCATTTTAAATGCTTTCTGATAAGACAACATTATTTTCTGTTTGTTTATGAACATCTAGAAATGGGAATTTTTTTAATGCCATTCTTGAGACGCGGGTTAAACTCTCCTCGTTCCGTCCAGTATGAGAAGAAAAAAAAAGAAAGAAAAAAAAGAATGGTTCACAATAATTATCAGTATGAGAACATAACTGTTTCACGAGCTACCTGACGTATAGTTATTAGCATGAAAAAATAAGAAAACATTTGAAGACGTACTAGTCTTCTTAAAAAGTAATTAACCTCTAAAATTGCTGAAAGATATTACGTTTTTATAAGAAGAGCAGCAACGTTTTCTGCTTCATTCAGTCTTCGGCTCACCCCATATAGTTACGTGACGTGGAACAACGCCTTAAGAAGCTCGTCTTTGTATGACCGCATTGAGTGTTAGGGGACAGAGGGAGCGTTGTCTTTAAACATCGGGTTGTAAATAAGATTGACATTAGTTTGCTTGTTTTGAATGAGCGCCTTGAGTGTTAGGGGTCAGAGGGAGCGTTGTCTTTAAACGTGGGGTTGTAAATAAGATTGACATCAATGAATGACCGCCTATAGTGTGAGAGAACAAGGCTCTTGGTTTTAAAGGAAAAAACTTCCCATGTTCATCTTTAGGAAGGTTAGCATCTGATAGTACCCCCTCAACTCCCCTTCCGGTTGGATCCACAAATATTTCCTAGTGGAAATCCCGGCAACATTCAGTTCCAAGTTCTCCAACGAGTCGGACGTCTCTGTTTTAAATCATTATTCGTTTAAGATCGAAGTTGCTTCAGAACCCAACGTCTCTTAGTCATAATCATCTGTAAGAGAGGATTTAGTTTCTTTATCTTTACCCCTTTCAGTTGAGATTATTCTAGCATGAAGCGATTTAGTGAATTACCTACTAGCGCCAAGAAGCAATGCGTTACTGCTACTGATATTGGATCTTCAAGTTTAGCTAAAAATTCATGTGTTGTGAGTAATTCGTCATCGGTAGCTACCACCTCATCTGATATTACTGTTTTACCTCCATCTCTCACTGAGATTCCATTAATGTCGGCATCACCCAAAGGATTTACCCTTGACAAACTCCCTCCTCACCATTTTCATCTTGAAGGCAACCGTTTTATGGTGGTGTCTGTTTTTCTTCAGTCATAAAAGTACACATCAGAGTATACAAATGGACAAGGGAAGTGTTCATTCCAACAACATGCGAAGTAACACTGTCGGCAAGCTGTTTCCTCAAACTAGGAGACTGTATTTTTCGACTTGGAAACAAAGGGAAAACATATAGTGTAGGCAGTGAACTTTTTGTGTCAACTTCATGTGATGGAAAAATTCATCGCTTCCAGAAGCAGTATTCGGATGCTAGTGGAGATTTTCACCTTACTCCTGGAATTGCACTGAACAAAACGCAATTTGAAGAACTGAGAACAATTTTGGATGATGTGTGGGCCAGTGTGCAGAATTTACTGTTCGGCTTAGAATTTCAGCAGATTGTGCTTTCTGAAACTAGAAACAGAGGGTATACAACGCTTGATGAGTGGGAACAAAGAATTGTTCTGATGGAATCTCTGAAGACTTTAATTAGTGACAGCATTGGCGAGGTATTTGAATGTCCAGAATGTTTGTCGGGAGAACTTGAATATGTATCTCACAATCAGTTACAACATACTTGCATAAGCACAGAATTTGAAATGAAAGTCAGCATATACTTCGAGGAAGCGGTGGCTCGTCTAAGCCCCTTTAGTATTGCGAAATCCTTTATTAGCGCATGTAAAGGAACGAAGATTTCTCAAGAGCTCCTGTCTGGTATAAAGGGGGAAGAGATTCTTGCTGAAGTTAAAAGAATGATGGAAACCATGTGCTAAAGTTTACATGTTTGTGATATAGAAAAAAGAGGATTATATGGCTAATGGCGATACCTCTATAAAAAAAACGCATCAGGACTTCTACCTTTTGGGTGATGTGGAAACGGAGTCAAAAAAAAAAAAGACACCAAATAATTTAAGTACAAACACGAGCAACATTCGTTTAAGTGTGAACTCCTGGTGATAATGATAGACAAGATGTGCATTACAATAATATTTTTTTACATTATAACGTGTGTGCAAATAATACTGATGTTAAACAATAATATTCACATGCTATTTTTTACCTATTTTACACATTTTTTACTTTCCTCAAAGCATGATTTACCTTACGGTTTCAAAGCACTGTATTCATCTGTAATTAGAAACATCTTGTTAAGAAAAAAGAAAGAAAAAGCAATGAACTTATTTGAACAATAACGAAAACAGTAGAAGTGGATTTAATATATCTTTAATATGATATCCATTGCGAAGTTGAAGTTTTAGGTTTCTCAATTTTCTTAGACCTTACGTATTTCTTCAGTTTAGTTCGTTCAGGAAAAGCATCACACAACATAGATTTTCCTTCTTGAACAGAACCTATTATTAAACTTCTATTTTTTATATATTTAGATGGTAAATTAATGTCTTTTAAAGCTTTAGTAAATTCAGAAGGTACATGTAGTTTAGAACTTTTACTTCGAAACATGAAGTCAACAAGATCAACAATATTGGAGTTTTTCACAACGTGTCCTCTGTACTTGAGTTCAGCTCTGGGTGTCCAAGATATGATGTCAGAATTCTATTTGAACAGGTCTAAAACATTTCGAGCGAAGCGTTTTAAATTTTGAGGAACAGATTGAATGATGAAGTCTTCCACATAATCTTCTCTCCGCGCTTCGGAAATATCTTCTTTCTTTGGATACCCCTCTATTTTCGACGCTATTTCCTCCGCTTGAATTGGAATTTCCTGCACTATGGAGTTGAAAGAAGTTGTGTGAATTTTCTTGTTTAAAACCTGATTATACAATTTTATTTTCAGATCATCAGGTTCTTTACTTAACAAAAATTTTTTCATTTCCTTGTCGAGATCAGATTTAATCGTAAAAACTAAACTGACGAAAATTTATGAAAGAAAAACTGATCTGGTAAAAATTTGTGAAATCAGATATTGACTTTTGGAGAAATGATCGTTTAAAATTTTTTACTTTAAGGAAAAATGAACGATTAAAATATTGACTTTTAGTTGGATGGCATTTCCGTGTTATTTTATGAGATTTTTGCGATTATAAAAAAAGGAAAATTTAAAAATCGCCCTCTTTGTAAAAACAACAAAACCATTTTTGACTTGCTGAAATTTATTCGAGTCAAAAACGAACTTTATGAAAAATGAACTTTTCAAATATTTACCTGACAATTTCATGAAAGAAACTGACCCGAAGAAATTTTATGTTAGAGAAAACTAGCACCAAGAAATTTCATGAAAGAAAAAACTGATCTCCTGAAAATTTATGAACTCAAATTTCGCCTTTTAGAAAAATGAACGTTTCAATGCTAGCTTTTATAAAAATAATAATGATTTCGTAAATGTTTTCTGAAAGACTTAGCTTGCTCTCACCTTCGAAGTGGATATGATCGAAAATAACATTTGTATGTATAAACTCATTTTGTTAAGACTTTATGAATTGTTCACTGTATTCTTCACTAGTGCATTGTTCACTGTATTGTTCTAAGATGTTTAGTTACTGTTTTGGAAAAATAACTTTTTAGATTAGAGGGAATATGTTTGTATACAAGGTGAAGCGTTAAGAACATCATTGCTGTGGAACTATAGAATTTGATGTGGCAAAGACATGAAAGCAAGGAATTGATGATGTTCGTTTCAGTGTGGAGACTTCTTGATGTTTGTTCGTTTATAAGAATCAAGAGAAAGCATATTTAGAATACGATTGACTGTTCTCTATGTTCAAGACTAATATGTTCCTGAAGTAATTAAATAAATGGTGTGATCGTATCTCAGAAAACAGATGTGATAGAGATAGTCTATTTAAAACGAATGTAAAAGGAAACAAAAGTTAACGCCTAGAGGAAATAGAGCAGACACGGGTGTTTTCACATGTACGTGTGATATCTGAGATGTTAGAACTGGTCAGTGAGTGAATGAAATATACGCAAAGTTTTGATCAATGGAAATCGTTAAATTCACGAAGTTATCGAACCTCTGAGGAAAGTAGACCCAATTCTGTAAGCATATCGTTAGTAACGAAAGATTGTAGTAATTTTAACATGTATTAAATTTCCGCGTATCCATCTTTAAACATAAGCACGATTCTCTTTGAATTATTATTGTAACAGAATTCAAAATTCAACCTAAAATCGTTTCAACTTCCGGAAGAGGTGGCCTTCAGTTCAGTACTGCTCCATATTCCACCCTGTTTTATGAAACTTTCATGTTTTCGGGAAATTGTATTATCAAGAAATTACAACTTCAGTTATTTATACAAATCGAAATATCAGATTAACATAAATGGAAAAAGTCATATGGGAATTTAATGGCAAATGATACATGTCGCTGAAAAAAAAAAAAAAAGAAAAGAACAAAAATACAGCACGATGCCCAATTTGTTCTCCGGCATCTAGAAATTTCGGCGGACCCTTGTTTCCAAAAATCACTTTATACTCATCAAAGTTGCGTCCTGACGCTCAATGAAATTCTGTCATTACCAACAAGGGCGCAAATCTAAATCCCTTCCTCTCGGCTCTCTATTTGTTCCCGAATTCCCATTAATGTAAAATAATAACACACAAACGAAAACGTCCACAGTCACTGTCCACCACTGTACGAGGCACGTGATGTCATGCAAGCAACTTCGACAGCGCGCTCTCTCTCACTCTCGTGTTATCTCCCCTTCCGTCTATCACCCCCCAGCCGATAGCAGCTTCGCTGCTCTGGCCGGCGGATTTTTTTTTGTTTATTTTTTTTTTTTTGGTTTCATTCACCAAGCAACTCCCTGGCTACCGACCCCCATCCACTCATTGACCCTCTCTGCTCCGCTGACCCCTCTCTGCGGATCCCCCCCCTCGTCGTCCCCCCTCCCCTACGCCGCCTAGTCCACCGGATCGGCGGATTTTGCTCTCTCAATTCCCCCCTACTTATGTTGCTTGATGTATAACGTCAAAACTACGGTTCTCGTGGATTTTGTACTAACGTGGAGGTGTGCAGATTAATATAGTTTAACTTTAACATCTTTTATAATATGGGTAAAATTCTTTATATCCATAAACCCTATATCGGTATAAAACTTAAGTTTTATATTGCCTTTGATTTTATCAGTATAATCGTTTTAACTGTTGCATTTTCTAATGACGTTATCAAGTCTTTTCTTACAACAGTACAATAAGTTTTACGCTCTGACAAAAAAGTACATATTCTGATATCCTGCCCCCGTTGTCTAAAAATAGTTCCAGCGCCCCTGATCCAAAGCATAAACGTATCCAAATTGGGAATCCACTGAAAATTGAAGAGGGAGTAAACGTTGGCATTTTCATTTTCGGCAGAGAGCAAGATATCCTTCCTGTTTAGTATGAAACGGAAACGAACTTGAAATTTTATTGAAATTTAAAACGAACACGCACCGCATAAAGTGGGCTGGGGAAAATAGGAAATGCTACAGAACTCTCCTCGTAGAAGGAGTTCTCAATCATTCGTCCGAGATGGGTCTGAGTTCGAATCCCGATGAGGCATGCGTGTCGTGTTTGCCTTACGGCATTAGCTTTCTCCCTTCACTGGAACCAGTGGCCATAAATTAGGGACGGGCGACTGCTAATATCCCACTGAGTTGCTCATAGTGGCCATTAATAAACCTCCAACAAAAAAAAAAAAAAAAAAAAAAAAAAAAAAGAAGGGTTCTCAAAAGTGTGTCATTATGCTTTCGGTGAACAGGTGTGGCTCTTGAGCATCTATGTCCCCTTAACTGTCCTTGATGTTTTAAACACTTTCCTTCACATACCACTAAAGAACAGACACAAAAGTGCGTGTGTTATCAATAAACAGGATTGATTAAATAACTGTCGGATGAAGGTCTCTCAAAGTTTCAGTGATGTAGAAGAGCCTTAGCGCGGCTTAGCGGCGCTAAGGCACTTTTTCTCTAGGTTTAGCGGCGCTAAGGCACTTTTACTCTAGGCTTAGCTGCGCTAAGGCACTTTTTCTATAGGTTTAGCGGCGCTAACGCACTTTTTCTATAGGTTTAGCGGCGCTAAGGCACTTTTTCTATAGGTTTAGCGGCGCTAAAGCACTTTTCGTGATTGTTTGGGAGGAAAATCAGGGCAAAGAAATTTTTTAGATGATCATATGCAAAGAACACTGATTTATATGAAAGCATACTCGTATCTTTACAGAACATTCATATTGCAAGGACGATATTAAGCTGCCAGATCACGGAGTAAGGCGTGTCGTGATCATTCATGTAGACAGAGCGACAAGTGGCCGCTACAATGGTATAAGCTAGTTACCGTTCTTTTGGGTGGGTGTGGGTTCGAGTCCTAGTCGAGACATAAGTAGTGTGCTTGTCTTACAGCACTGCTTTGTCCCCCTTCCCTCGAGCTAGTGACCTTAAATGAGGAACGAAGGGTCAAAATTTAAGGACCCTGCTTATATCCCCTTACAGTTCCTTATCCTGGTCGTTACCCCCCCCCCTCCTCCCACACCCTTCTCGAAAAATGGCAATATTTTTATGGCTGAGAAGGACATTTCAGCCAAACTCGCCACTGGCTCCAACAAAAGTAATCTCTGAACCCATTCTGTGATTCCTTGTGAATAACGCAGAAGGACGCTCCGGGAGTCCGAGTGGTCAGAGGCACTGGCTTCTGGCCAATCGCTCGAGATTAGCTCTCGCTCCGGGCGAGAAATGAGTGGTGCGCCCGCTTTACGGCGCTGGCCCGGAATCAATGGTTCCAAATCAGGGTAAGGCGACTATGGCCCTAGATGATCTCAATGGTTTTATACAAGGAAAGAAACAAAAAGCAACCCAGGAGATATCCGCCATTCCCACCTCATAATCTTTACAAGAGCGGCATATAAGTAGCATGTATTCAGTGTGACTGACACATATTATTCACGCTAAGTATTTAGAACCGTGTAACAGAAGAGTATCTAAAGGGAAACTTAACATTCTTACAATCTGATGCATATACGTAACTTTCATTGCTCCAATTAAGTAATTTTAATGTAAGTTGATAGAAATAATTGTTAATAAAACTGTAGTTAAAATATACTGACTGATGAAAACAACAAAACAAATTCTAAATTGCTTTTGAAAAATTGATGGTCCTTCTAGTTTAGGTTTGTTTCAGCTAGCCCGTTCACCGCTAAGGCACTTTTCCCCTTAGAACTACATCACTGCCAAGTTTAATTCAAAATTCTGGTGTTTCTCACTCCCCCACCGAGGTTTAGCGACTCCGGTGAGCATCTAAGGCCAACTAAGCCTAAATTAGCATCTAAGGCTAAATTAAGCGCGCACCATTAATTTAGAAACACTAATTCCAGGGATGTGCAAAGATCATCTAGAAATCCGTGCCTCTGATCACTCGGCCTTCGAGGAGGCCATAACAACACTGTCCCTCACAGTTTTCTCTTCAGCATAATTCCTAAATCCATTTACCCGTCACCCATGTGGTTATTTTCTTGGCTTTTTTGTGGACTTTGGGAACAGTGGCGGATCCCGGGGAATAGGAGCGGCTCTCATGGAATAATTTTTTGCACCTATTTAAACATTTTACGAAAATTTGTGATTTGAAAGCTTGCAAAGTCTCTATTAAATGTCGATATTTCCCGTTCTTAAATACTGTTAAAAAACTGGCGAAACTCAGAATGATAGAAAGATTTCGCATGTTAATCAGTTGCTAGTAACATTCCCAAGGCCGCCCCGGTGGCGCAGTGGTCTAAGCGATGACCTCTGATCATTCGTCCGAAAGGGATCCGGGTCCGAATCGCGATGAGGCATGGATGTTGTGTTTGTCTTACGGCACTGGCTCCTTCCCTGGAACTAGTGACCCTAAATTACGGACGGGCGACTGCTTATAGCCCGCTGAGTTGCTCACGGTAGTCGTTAAACCTCCAATAAAAAAAAAACATTTCCAAGTTTGAAAACTCTCCCCTCCCACCCTTTACTGCGAAGTAAATGCTGAACCTACTAGGAATTTTGCATTCACTTAGGAATTTCTGTCGTCCAACGCTGATCCTTTCATCTGGAAACATGTAGCAACATGTAGCAAATAGAAATGCAGAATTACGCCCTTTTCTCGCAGGAAAAACCGTGCATCATTATAAGTAGAATTTTCTACTTCTAATCGTGCACGGTTTTTCTTTTTACATGCGCAGGCTGATCAATAAATAACTTCCAATAAACTATGGCGGCAGATTAGAGATATGCATATCGGTGTCTCCCAGTGTCACTACACCCTCCTGACTACAGGACGCTGTTTGACACAGGAGTTTGAATAAAAAGGCAGCGTGCTGTAAAACAGATTCAAGTTTAAAGGACGGCCAACCTGGGAACATTGTCTCACTCGGAGGTACGCGCGGTGATTAGGTTGAATATGTGACGACACTCTCCTGAGCAGAGGACTTGGTTTGACACAGAAGTCTGAAACAAAAGGCAGCGTGCTGGAGAGCAGATTCAAGCGAAAAGGACGAGCATTGTCTCGCTCGGAGGCACGCACGATTATTAGATATCTCCGTGCACAAATAACGCAGGCAGCGGAGATATATCGCCATCTACAAGAAATCTAAGGTCATCAAGTCATGGGCATTCGGAACGTGTAAGAATGGTGTTCAAAATTCGCACGAGGGCGCAATGCGTTGACGGATGAAAAACTTCAATATCAGTAAGAGGCAGCAATGTGGCGTGCGTGGATGCTCTATTGTAGAGTAGAAGGGGAACTTTGCATCAGGTTGCTGCAAATGTTTCTTTCTGTACCACGAGTTACATCGTTCAACGTAATCAACAGGTGTACCTCCAGGTGAGACCATGCTTTCAGGCCGATCGTCGTTTTCACTTGAATTCGTTCTCCAGACGTTGCCTTTTAATTCAAACTTCCGTGCGAAACAACGTTCTCCGTTCAGGAAAGTGTAACATTAACATATCTTTA
Source organism: Macrothele yani (assembly GCA_039090855.1). Lineage (NCBI taxonomy): Eukaryota > Metazoa > Arthropoda > Arachnida > Araneae > Macrothelidae > Macrothele > Macrothele yani. The sequence continues at coordinate 111,599,876 of CM077007.1, forward strand.
ATCCGCCGTCAAAGGCCATAGAGAGTTACTTATAGATCAGATCTCGTACTTTCTTCTCCAGCACTTTGCCTGTTTATTCAAACTGTTGTGCTAAACAACGTTCTTTAGTCAGGAGAGTGTCATGACGTTAGTAGACACTGATTTACATATCACTAATCCGCCAGCCAAAGGTAACTGGAAATGACTTATTAATCAGCCTAAGCAAACATTTCTCTAGTGGCTGATATCTGATTCAAAATATTTTTTTTGCAATCGATATTTTAGAAGCAAGGATATCTTCTTCCCTAGAGATAGAATTGTGTCTTTTTTTTCTTTTTTGGTTGGAGGTTTAACGACCACCGTGAGCAACTCAATGGGCTGTAAGCAGTCACCCGTCCCTAATTTAGGGCCCCTTGTTCTAGGGAAGGGAGAGAGACAGTGCAGTAAGGCAAACACAACATCCATGCCTCACCGGGATTCGAACCAGGACTCCTTTCGGACGAATGATCAGAGGTCATCGCTTAGGTGACTGCGCCACCGGGGGCGGCCTGTGACTTAAGATAATGAAAGAAAATGCACATGAAATAACAAATTTGTGAACTTCGCACCGTCAATATTCGAAAGGAATGGCGAAAAGGTTTCTGAAAATTAAGAATTTTGCTGTAGTCTGTGAAATTTTGGGTTTTTCCCCGTCATTTCAAGGGGAAATTGTATCAGGAATATGCTTCGTTATTTTACGAAAGGAATCAAGGAAAATGGCTTGTGAATTTCAGAAAATTTTTACAGTGTAACATGAAGAAAATGATTCTGCTACAGTCGAACCTACATACACTATCTACCAACAAGTAATTGGACACCACTGCAATCGACGATATCTGCGGTCCTGATACACGTCACGGCCGCCGCCGTTAAATATCGTGAGGGAAACAACAGCGCAACCAGTCGCATGCAAGATGCCACGCAGTTCGGAGCTCTCTGATTTCGAGAAAGGTGTAATCGTCGGGTATCACAGAAATGGCCGATCCATACGTGACATATCCAGCTAGTTGAAGTACCCAAAATCGACAGTGGCCTACGTGATTGGCAAGTGTAAGATGAGAGGTAACTGTCGGAATGTGCCCAAACCCGGCAGACCCACAAAACTGGGAGTTAGAGACCGACGGGTGCTGGCCAGAGAAATTCCGAAGAACCGCACCAAATCGATGGGCCATATCTGCAAGGAGTTTCAACAGGCATCCGGGAGTGTTCTTTCGATGAATACCATCCGTAAGGAAGCCCATCTGCTCGGTTATCATAGACGTCCTGCCGCCCACAAGCCTTTGATCACTAAGTCCAATAGCGCGGCTCGGCCAACGTGGTGCGAAGAACGTAGACAGTGGACCGTTGAACAGTGGAAACAGGTTCTATGGAGCGACGAATCAAGGTCCACCCTCTACCGTTCGGATGGCAGGGTCTGGGTTTGGCGTCTGCCTGGAGAACGCCTCCTGCCGGAATGTATTGTGCCAACTGTGAAGTTCGGTGGCGGTGGAATTATGCTATGGGGTTGTTTCTCCTAGTATGGCACGGGACCGTTGGTCGCAATTCCTGGTAGACTCAACGCCAAGACCTACTGCACCAGTTTGGATGACCATGCGCTTCCTACGTTGTGGCAGTTTTACGGGGTGGACCCATGTTACTTTCAGGATGACAATGCCACCTACCATTTTGCGAGATCCACCATGGCTTGGTATGGTGACAATGGGGTTAATCGAATGGACTGGCCTGTGCAGAGCCTGGACCTTAACCCTATCGAGAACCTCTGGGATGAGTTGGAGAGTCGACTTAAGGGGTGCCCCGGCCGTCCGAAATCGGTGAAGAAACTGAGCTGTCTTCTCCAAGCTGAGTGGAAGAAAATGCAGCTAGCCGTCTTACAACGCCTGGTTGAGAGTATGGCCCGGAGGGTCGCAGCTGTAATCGCCGCTCGTGGAGGCTCCACCAACTATTGAAGGTGAATTAACTTCGTTTTCCTTTGCTATCACAGGTGTCCAATTACTTGTTGGTAGATAGTGTATAACGAGTTCGCATAACACGAAGTTCCGCATAAACCAAAGTTTTTATGGATCCCTTGAAATTTGCAATATTCTACCTTGTGATTTTAATTGCATTTTTATCATCATCAACCACGGGTACAATTCCCGTAGGTATCTGTTGCAATTTCGACTATATTGTCCCACTGAAGTCTGTTCATTGCAGCGTGGCTCAGTTCTTGAAGAGTTCCACTGCACCAGTCTTTAATATCGCCAGCTCACACACGGTGAGGGAGTCCTCTTGCATTTCTTCCGTTTATTAACACCAATGTCTATCTTTCTGCCATTTTTCATTCTTCAGATGTGTCCAAAGAATCTTAATTTTCTCTGTATGATTCTTCCGTACACTTCATTTCTTATCCTCTGGGACCATCCGATACGCAAGATTTTACGATAGCACTTTCTTTCAAAAGCAAGTACCCTTCTCTCTGATTCCTTTTTCAATGTTCAAGTCTCGCAACCATATAGCATGCTGCTGAAGATGCATGTCTCGAGAATGCTTAACTTAGTTTTGAGGCCAATAGCTCTGCTCTTCCAAATTTTATCCGTGGCTTTTAACAGTGTTATAGCCTTAGCAGTTCTAATTAAAATTTATTTTTTTTGCTGTTTAAGTCTTATGTCATACAGCTTCCGAGATAAGTGAGTTTTTCCACATTTTAAAGTTCTTTGCTTTCCTGAATGATCTTTTTCCTGATCTCTTTTGCGCCAAGTTTTTGCCTTTTCTACGTTCATCTTTAGTCCATATCTTTTACCCTCTCTATTCAGTTCTTGTACCATTTCATCTTCTTCAATCAGTACAATGTCATCTGCAAAACACAGATGGTTAAATCTTTGTTCTCCAACAGAAATTCCCGCGTCCTCATACCCGATTTTGTCCAACATTCTCTCCAGATGCGAGATGAAGATGCTTGGCGATATTGGATCTCCTTGTTTTGTACCTCTGGTGGTGGAAAACCAAGCTCCACATCTGTCTCCTACCCGGACAGCTGTCTGGGCATTTATGTTTATTTTTTCAGAAGCCGAATTATCCTGGCATCCACTCCATACGATTCCAGCACAGCCGAGGTGATGATGTTTTGTTCAATACTGTCAAAAGCTTTTTGGAAGTCCACAAAGCATATGAAAACTTTCTGTTCTTTCTTCGTGCCTTTTCTGCAATGAGTCGTAAGTCTAATATCTGCTGTATGATACTCCTGTCTTTCCGAAAGCCTGCTTGTTCATTAGCCAGGTGTTCTTCAATCTGTCTTTTTAATTTTTCAGTTAATATAATCATCAAAATTTTACCCACATGACTAATCAGCGGAATAGTTCTATAGTTGCATTCCAATGCATTTACTTTTTTATGGAGAACTATCAATATTGATTTCTTCCATTCTTCCTTATCCTGATGCAGATTTTTTGTATTTCTTGAAATAAGATGTTGTCACTATTCTTTATCATTTCCCCCACTATGTCACCATTGCCAGGACTTTTGTTGTTTTTTAATTTCATTATTGCCTTCCGTACTTCATCTCCCAAAATATCATTCTCAAAATCTGAGGTTGTTGGTGATATTTCCTTTAACTATTTGATAACCTGCATTGCAGCATTTTGATCATTCTGAGTTTTGTATAGGTCACTACAGTATTTCGTCCATCTCTGTTTAATTTCTTCAATGTTCACTAAAATCTTGCCTTGTTCATCCTTGATAGCAGTAGATCTTGGTTGCCATTTTCTGTTGATATTTCTAATCAACTTATACTCTTCTCTTGACTTATATTCACCATGGTATTTTTCAATATCTCTACATTGGTTTTCCAACCAATTGGTTTTATCCATTCTTGCAGCTCTTCTTACCTCATTGCACTTTTCTCTGTATGTTCTATCTGCTACCTCAGAGTCGTCTTGTTTTAGTCTTAGCTTTTTTTTCTTCTACCAATTTTAGGGTCTGTTGAATAATCCATTTGTTGCGACTTTTGTTCTTTTTGTTTTTTGGGATTATTGTCTGTACAGTTTCCAGTATTGCAGCAGTCAGTTGTTCAGCTCTTTTGTTTATGTCTTTGGTTTCTTCCAGGTCTTTTAATCTTTTTTCAAGTGCATCTCTTCACAAATTTCTAGTACTGTTATCAGAGAGTTTTCCAATATCATGTACTTTCAGAAATTTGTTATTACACTTTCTTTTTAGTTTCACTTTTAAATTGGCGATCACCAAGCTATGGTCTGAGTCTACATCCGCCCCTTGAAAGGTTCTTCATTGTTGGACTGATGTTATCCATCGTTTATTGATTAGGATCAAGTCTATGATATTCTTAGTTTTACCATCAGGGGAACGCCATGTCCATTTCCTGCAGTCTTTTTGTTGGTACCTGGTGTTACAGATCATTAATTCATTTTCCACGGCAAATTCCAGCAGTCTTTCTCCAAGCAGATTTCTACTGCCATGTCCGAATTTTCCCATAACAAGTTCCCAACCTATATTATCGGTTCCTATCTTTGCATTCCAATCTCCATTTATAATGCGAATGTCTTGTTTTGGGGTTTGGTCAATTTCTAATTGAAGAGGTTCATAGAATTTGTTGGCTTTCTCTTCGGAACTATCACTTGTTGGTGCATACACCTGGATGACAGTTAAGTTGAGCGGTTGGTCTTTGAATCTTTCAGTAATTATTCCTTCATTCACAGGTATATTCTAAAAGAGCATTTCGTGCTTTATTGCTTAAAAGGAATCCCACCCCTGCCTCATGCCTATACTCATGTCCTGACCAAATGATTTTGTATCCATCCATATCACTCGAAAGTGCCCATCTCATTTCTGAAATCCCAAAAGAATGTCACATCTATACCTTCATAATTCTTCCTGAAAGATCTGCAATAGTATATTACGAACAATAATTTTTGAAGAACCCGTATACATCGAAATTCGGTATGGTTATCAGTAAACAAAATAAGTGACATTCACCCAGCTTTTTAATCCTTCCTTTTTCACTGGAAAACTACCTTATGTGGAAAAAAGTCTCCGGACACCCACTTCCGCAACAAAAATGGAACATTACGATAGATCACGTGTACCAGATTTCCTTTAAAACTGAGAGCAAGCTCCTCACACGTCGTATCAGAGAGGTCCATTTCGATGCGCAGTAGTGAAGGATTTTTTGGGCGACTCGCGCATGACGTAGTTGTGGAGGCAAATCATTTGCTTCGTGGTTTGTTAACATGCGGTTACTATCAGTCTTGCGCTTATTTAGTGATATCTGATCAGTTCTTTGTGATACATTCATATTTTTAGCGTCATAGAATAAAGATAACGATTGTGGTAGCAAAAAAGAAATCGTTCTATTGCTGTATGTTTGTTTGCTAGAAAAAAATTCACGACCCCACCATTCTGTGCTATTATTTCGTAAGAACGATGCCTAATTGAGCCGTTGCTGTGTGCTCATCACAGAATAAGAAAGCAAAAGCAATTGGAATTATTTATCACACAATCTTAAAACATCAGATGTTGAAAACAACGTGGCTACTCAAATGTAAACATGCTTTTCTTTGCCACAGTATTTGTCATTTTCATGTTGGACTTCCGTCCACAGTGAGTAGAGTTTAGGTCCCAGCCACCTACAGCGAGATCGCCTTTTGGGCAAGGACACAGAAACGGAAGGAATGAGAGCAAGTCTAGCGACTTTGACAGAACAGTTTGTAGTGAGATTAGAGTACAGTAGATGGCGCCACCGTACAAGTACGATGTTGCACACAGAGGGGTGAGAGAATTTCAGGGGGGGGGCATAGGAAGGAATACCCATTTAACCAGTGGGTCCAGCCTTGGGGCCGTCACTTAACGTGCTCGTCCGATGCACGGCGGATATTCAGCGATTGTTAGTAAATCACACCATCTCTGAAAGATCAGCCCAGGTTCGAACCTGAGGACCTTGCACCGATCGTCTGACTCGCTAACCATTAAGCCATCCGCAGCTCTTAAACGAAAACATGTTGTCAATGTGAAACATACTTGAATTTGTTCTAAACATTTTACTGAAGATGATTACGAACGTGATTTTCAAAAACGTTCGTTCTTTCACTGCAGTAAAAGTTCAAATATACAGATTGCACAACTGAAATTTTAGCGACTTTCTAAATAAATTTTAAGCATAATTTCTATCAGAATTAAAGAAAAATTATCGCCATTTCTAGATTGAAATATAAAACGGAGATAAAAAAAATAAGAATGTCTTGTGTAAAAGAAAATCGACTACATTTCGATAGCGAAAAGAAACAGATTAATTTTTGGTATGATTCAATACAAACCTTTATTTTGTATCCAAATTTTATGTCCCATGAGCTATCTACGAGAGTAGTTCTAACGCTAGTTATTAAAACTGTGTTAATTAAAAAATGGTCGAGGGATATTTTTTGTTGATATAAATTCTTTATTTGTATTGGTAAAAATCTCAGGTCCTCACCATGTTGTTTTACAAATGCATATGGCAAACGATGAACATAACTCTATTATATTAGTTAAGAATTCATTCTGAACTGGACATTTTTCTTTCCTTTGGTAATACCGTGACGAAGTGAAATATTTTAAACGGAAAAAAAATTAGCCTTTGCTCATATAAACTTTAAGTTCTTCTCTCTGCCTTGAGTTACGTATGAGCCCTGTGTTTTTCTTCCGCTCCGTGCCTCCACAATGACGTCAAATGAAAGAGCCAATAAGAGCGAAGATCGCTAATGGACACAGCCTAAGATATCAGTAAAGCCCTGAGAGATATCTAAGAACCTTGCGTCGTATATCGTCTACTCGGGAGACATGGCCACCCGTGTTGAGCTTACTGACTTCCAACGAGGTGTTATTATAGGGTGCCACATCAGCAACCTGTCAGTGCGTGCGATTGCAGAACAACGGCAATACCCAGGCTGAACTATTCAAGACGTTATTAGTAAATAGAAACGTGAGGGACTTAACTTACGACTGCCAAGAAACGTTCAGAGAGGCCAAGCAAATTGGCGGAAAGGGACAGGAGAACTCTAAAACGTGTTGTCCGTTGGTACCGTCATTCGTTTGCACAAATCATCACCAAAGAATTTCAGGATTTCGTTTAAGGATTCAATAGTGAGTGTGTGCAGTGTAAGACATTTCGTAAGGAATTGCACAAATTAAATTTTCATGCCCGAGCTGCTTCATACAAGCAGAGGCGACTTTAGGTCTTTTGGGGCCCTAGGCGCTAAAACATCTAGGGGGCCCCCTCCCGTTCTTATCGCCTCAGAAATTTTCATTTGTGAAATTAACAACAAAATAATAATAATAAAGCCAAGAAAAAAGTGTTTTACGCTTTTTAAAATGTCATTCTATGTTCCTATTATTACACCATTTTGTAAGAAATAGGGTTAGTGTAATCACTTTGTCTGTGCTCACATCGAACGTTTTTTAGAGATATTATGAAAAAAGGATATTAGGTTTAGCACTCTCAGTGGCGGATTTCCAAACAGGTATAAAATGCAAAAGATGTGGTTTAAAAATGGAAAAGTGGGAAACCACAGTTTTTTGTATAAGAGTATCATTGAAACTCTTATTGCTATTTCAAAAGTTAATTTTATGTCGATTTAAAGAATAAAAAAAGTGAGAATACTTCATAATTACCTGTATTGAACCAGGGGTGAAAAAGTAATAAGAAAATGGTGTTGCTATACAATAGAAATTTCTTTTAACATTATTACATAAGAAAAAGATAGAAATTTTGAAGATGACAATCCGATTTTTGGCGTAAATGTGACAATTTGTGTTATATGGCGTAATCCCGTATAACGACCAAGTTTCAAGTTTCCGATCAATTTGAATATAAGTCAGATAATATCCGAAAACTTGAAAATTTTCATTGTCCTGGAACGGGACTCGAACCCGCGTCTCCCAGAAAGCGCCCGGGTATGCTAACCACTACACCACCCAGAACGACCAAGTTTCAAGTTTCCGATCAATTTGAATATAGCCGTCACAGGATTCGCTACTCGAAGCAACCGGCATTCATGTTTAGCGAATATGGAATTTAAGAATCTTCTCCCGTGTTTGCCCGGACGGAGAAGCAGATAAATCATGAAAGAAATACGGGATTACGCCATATAATACAAATTTTGAAGATGTCAATCCGATTTTTGGCGTAAATGTGCGTTTTCTGGGAGGCGCGGCATACCCGGGCGCTTTCTGGGAGATGCGGATTCGAGTCCCGCTCCAGGACGATGAAAAATTTCACGTTTTCGGATATTATCTGACTTCCCATCCTTGTAACATTTACGCCAAAAATCGGATTGTCATCTTCAAAATTGGTATTATATGGCGTAATCCCGTATTTCTTTCATGAGAAAAAGATACATACTGTGACATTCTCGAATTTCTTTTTTTTTCAGCCTAAAAAAAATTACCTCTTTTGGTTTAGGCTGGTTTAGGGGGAGGAATAGCGCTGAGGAAGAACTTGATTACCCTACGCCAAAGTGAAAAGGCCCCGATCATCAAGACAGTTTCTACAAACATTCCTCATTGCAACTCAGGGAGGAAGGAGGTTCGAACACACAGACGTTTTCCTTTGGCTGGAGGTATCATGAAAGTAATTTATGTAACAGCAAGCTAGTTAAGTATTCGCTTTACACAATGAAATGTTTGGGAAGCGTCAATTCTTCCTTCTCCTACCGCTGAATGGAAGGCTAAATTATTTTAACTGTTCCTTTCAAAACAAGGACATCGATAAGAACTCGAAAATTTGGAGTATCAACAACAGCAAGGAAGAAATATATGTTACTAATATGAGAAAGTAAAATATCAATTCACAATACAAATAAAGTGGTCGCTTTAATAATTGATTTATTTGGGTCTGTGAAAACCAAAAGATTACTGGCAATCCAATTATACGTTTTCTGTTCCCCTCAAACTCAGGGGCCCTAGGCGCTCGCCTAATGCGCCTATTCGGAAATCCGCCACTGCATACAAGCCGTTAATAACTCATACATATGAAAGTAACCGACTTGCTTGGTACAAAGCACATCGTCCATGGACCCTACACCTGTGAAAACGAATGTTGTGTAGTGTTGAATCACGCTACGCCGTTTTCAAATCCTATGGTCATTGCTGGGTGTGGCCCATGTCAGGCGAACCGTATCTGCCAGAATGTGTCATCCCAACTGTTAAATTTTGTGGTGGCAGTGTCATGGTATGGGGATGTTTCTCGTGATATGGACTAGGACCGTTAGTGGTTGTAGATGAAAACATGAATGCCACGAAGCACAGGAACATTCTAGACAGCGCAGCACTGCCTACACTTTACCAGTTTTACCGAGACGGACGCCATTCTTGTTTCAGAAAGACAATGCGCCATTCTTGTTTCAGAAAGACAATGCTCCGTGCCATATAGCTCGCGCCATTTCGACATGGTTTAACGATATAGGTGTACAGAATTTAAAGTGGTTAACTCAAAGCCCCGACCTAAATCTCATAGAGGCACTTTGGGATGAAGTTGAAAGTCGGATTCAGGCTCGAACGACGTGTTCAACTTCTGTGTCTGAACTAACCACTGATTTGCTAGGAATGGAACAATATAGCAGCGACTATTTAGCAGAACCTCATTCAAAGTGTGCCAAGGAGAGTGCACAATGTGATTGTGGTCAAAGATGGGCCAACTGCTTATTGATTTTGCCATAAATGCAGCACTGTGTAAAAAGCATTGGTGTCCGGAGATTTTTTGTACACAAATTGTAGGAATTTCCTGTTGTTGATAATTCCACATGATTCCCCCCACAGACAGACCAGTTTACATAAATACAAGCATGTTTGAGTTGTTTTTTTTTTTTTGTTTTGTTTTGACGTAAGACCACGTTTAACTCTGCGGATTGTATGGGGCGACTTACGGCCTACCGCCTGTGACAAAATTAGGTTCCAATCAAAATCATTATAGCGTCAAAAATACGGGCCGCACACTAATCATGATAGCATATTCGTAAACAGCATGGAGTCCAATCCGCGTACTGCGCAATACAACGTCCGCGCGACGCTCCCCTCCGTCCCTGTGCGCGAGGGAGATGATGCAATATTTATAGGTGTGCCGCCGCGTTTGACTCAGTCTATCTCAGCAACCGCGAGCGCGACACGACTGTGCGTGGTATCGTTTGAAAGCTCTCGACGAGATCTATTAAAATATCCGGAAAACATTTTGCAATGGTTTGAACTGAACATTTAAAAAATTGTTTTCTTGTGAACCGGTGAATGCTTTTGACAATATCGCGGTTTATCTGGACAACCGTGAGCGCAAAACGAATGTGCCTGGTATCGTTTTAAAGCTCTCTAAGAGATCTATCCAAATATGTAAAGAACATATTGCAGTGGTTTAAACTAAAAATTTTAAAAATTGTTTTCTTGTGAACGGGTTAACATTTTTGATAATGCCGCGGAATTCGCAGAATGAACGCAATCAAAAGTGGAGGAAATCAGAACGGGAGACAAGAGCAAGTGATGAAGAATGTAAGAAGCCTAAGAAGACTGCAGCCCAACGAGCTAGAGAGTATCGAGAACGCCTAAAAGCAGCCTCCGCCAAACAAAAATCCAACACACCGATCGAACCCGTACCCGGTCCATCTCGAACTAGGCTTTGTGTTCGCAATGTATCCAGCATTCTTTGTAAAAATTATGTAAACTACTTTTCATATCATAGACCTGTGTTGGCTATAACAAATTAAATAAATGCTTTGAAACCATACTCGACTAGCTGATTTCAACTCTTCGATTTGCAAGTCGGAGTCCTACGTTCCAAACTGATGGCTCAATCAAAACTGAGCCTACCTGTACTTTTTTCTGAGCCAAGGTTTTTCAATGTACAAATATACAAAGAAATGTACAACAAAGTTATGCGAATGTAAAAAAGAATAATGTTTTGTGTAACTCCAAGTGCCACAATAGTGGGCCATGTAATAACAAGTAAATTGTAATGTCCTGATTTTATGATTTTCCAACAAATAATTTTTCTGCATTTTATCGAGTGATCTTATTTTACGATTTTCAAATAAATAATTTTCTGTATTTTATTCATTGTACTTCATGTTTACCATACGAGTTCATATCTGTTGTAATCATTTCGGATTTTTGCTGTTCCGCGTCTATAGTGAGAACGGGTTTTGACTCAAAAAAATAAGTAAATACCCAAAGTAAACTTTTTATTCTGCATTTTTTTGAGGATGTTAGTCATTTCTAGATGTTATTGTAAAAACTCGAAGTTACCAATGCTCGTGGACACTTCGCGTTCTTACTAGTAATTTCGCGAATTAACGGATTTCGGATATTTACGGTAACATATATATATATATACGCCGCTCGCGTTATTGCCGCTGTTGTTGATGCGGTTCTGTTGAATTTCTGCGGTTAGCATGTTCTCCTTTCTACGATAATTCTGCTCCTATATTAGGCGCTGAAGTGTGGTTGTAAAATGCACTGTATTAGTTATTTCTAGAAGCTGGGTAACTGTGTCGAATGAATTTCTGCGAAAAACTTTCAAATACGTGGAGACAATGTAAATAGACAAAGTCATCGCTCTTTCCACGTTTTTCTTTAGTTAACACACAGCAGCCGAAAAATTGTATTTCGACATCGCTGGGATGGAATCCCAGATCTCTCGATAACTAGCCGAGTGCGTTCGTGTTACGCTACGGTGCCAACAATCCACGGCGTTATGTGCGTTTGTCTGTGAGCATCTGACATCAGAAAAACGAAGGGATGGGCTCAGCAACTGAGACGCCTCCATCTGGTGGAACTTAACGGCACAAGCTATTTAATTATAGCCGATAATTAAATAGCTTGTTGGAAGATTTGTCAATATCATTTGGAAGATTTTCAGTATAATTTGGAAGATTTTCATTATCACTCTCGCCCTTTGTATTTATTAGCTATAATTAAATAACTTGTGCCGTTAAGCCCCACCAGATGGAGACGTCTCAGTTGCTGAGCCCATCCCTACGGATTTGTGAAGTCAGATGCTGACAGATAAACACACGTAGCGCCGTGGATTGTTGTCCACCGTAGCGTAAGGCGAACACACTCGGCTAGTTATCGAGAGATCTGGGGTTCGATCCCAGCAGTGTCGAAATACACTTTTTCGGTTCTTGTGTGTTAATTAAAGAAAAACGTGGAAAGAGCGATGAATTTCTGTGTTGAATCTTAACGAGTATTCTGCCTCTTCATCCCGAGTTTATGTGTGAAAAAGCATACCACGAATCCGAAGTCCAAGAAAAGTAACAAACACGTAACAGCATCCTATTAAAAAAAAAAAAAAAAAAAAAGCTGGGTGCGTGTGACATCACGTGACATTTTCCACTACAAGGAAAATAAGTCAGGACCAAACGCAAAGCCAACACATCAATTGCAACTCCAAAGAACATTTTCTATCAAATGTATAGCCGTGATTAGTAAGTTGAGTACTAACATTATTATTTTTTTATCACAGAAAATAACTAGTTACATTATCGTCGAAGAAAAGATATTTTTATTTTCAGCAAACATTTTTGAAATTATTAGCATATATAATATAAATATTTTCCCGCTTTTAGCACATAAAAATCCGTTTCTTAATGATGATCCATAGTATACTTAACTGAATCTTCTGAGTTTGGAGTCAACAAGACGAGAGCGGTCTGTGCAAGACTATGTTACCGTGGTGTTCGAATAGAGCTGACCTTCGTATTGTCATGCCGCATGCTGAGCTGACGTTACGAAATAGCAACGATGCCTGGCCTTTGCTTATACAACATTTCTATGCAAATATGATAAGGGAAAGGTTTTGTTTCTCATTTCTCGGAGCTGTCCAAAGGAAACATTTGTGACATATGTGTGGCCCTGAACTCTGCAACTCTGCTCAACTAGCAGGAAACATATAGAGAGAACAGCAGATCCTCTAGATAAATCGTAAGAATGTATGGTTGAAAGACACCGCTTTAGAATGTTGAGCAGCACTTGGTTTATTACTTCAACTGACGTTGTGCTAGTTTTTTTTTTTTTTTTTACTTCAACGTTAGCGCATTTGTACTTCTGCGTTTGAATTCGTTTCGTAATTTTTCTACGATAACATTAGGAACGAAAGATGTATTAGGCTGTAAAGTACTACGTGACATGACGTAGATGACGTACTACTGCGGTGACGTATGAGTTAAACAATGGAGCAGCGATAAACCAGCCAGCGAAGTTCAGTTGGGATAACAGCGCTCAGGGTAGGTGGACTTGGCTTCGAATTCCACCACGGGCAAAAGGTTATATGTTACACTAGCTAAACACCCGTTCATAGAACGTGAAGATATTAAAAATATTTCTATAATACAGGATTTCATACCATACCATAATATAATTTGTACCATAAATATACTAATAATACACTTAATCTGCTGGCCAACTGTTTCACGGTGTTTTTGACACAATTTCTATACGTAACACTACACAGTTCAAATTAACAGTAGGACTAATATCTTCAATAGAAAAGAAAGGATGTCTTACTTGATTAATAGTTTTGCAATCCATGTAAAACTGGTCACTCCTCCTTAAAATAACATCTGTTTAGTCGACTGAAAAGAAAGATTTTGATAAACCTACATCATAACAAATTGCGGCAGTTGAAATGGCTATACACTGCACTGCATATTTCTTCGCTCTTTTGGAAAAGACATGTCTGCCCGACTTGTTCTGCCAGACGGCACATAAGCAATTTCGTTCATAACTGTAAATTTAAAATTTCAAGACTACACGAAACAAATCAAAATACGTCGTTACTCTTCACTTTCATCGATAAACTATTAATAGACAACAGAACAAAATAATAATAGAAGACAGAACAAAATAATAACAGAAGACAGAACAAAATAATAATAGAAGACAGAACAAAATAATAACAGAAGACAGAACAAAATAATAATAGAAGACAGAACAAAATAATAACAGAAGACAGAACAAAATAATAATAGAAGACAGAACAAAATAATAACAGAAGACAGAACAAAATAATAATAGAAGACAGAACAAAATACGTTGTTACTTCCAGCATAAATGTAAAAAGAACCTTGCTTATAAACAGTTTCGTAAACAATTTCGTTCAAAACTGTACATTACTTAGCAAGTCAGATGTTTTTGGAAGCGTGAGCAAAATTGTGTAGCCATCGCTAATATCTCAAGGGATTTTTTTTTTCAAATTTTAATTACAATGAAAATCTACCCGCATATTTATATTTATTGTAGTCACCTTACCACTTATATCACGTCACCGTTGCTTCGGTGAAAACGAATGTTGGTAATTTGATTTTGACTCAAAAATCATTGACATTCGATATGTCAAACGATATTACAAATGTTTAAATGCAAAGCATATTATGATATAGCGCTTTTTACGTGGTATTTTTAAAAGTTTTTTTTAAATAAATTTAGAACAAATAAAAAAACCTTGACATTCGTTATGTCAAATGATAATAAATGTTTCAATGCAAAGCGTATTATGGATATAGCGCTTTTTACGTAATTTTTAAGGTTTTTTGTTAAACAAATTCAGAACAAAATATATGCTGAGCAAGGTCAACTCAAGTCATTCAAAACTTAGGGCGGGGCTTCAGTTGCTGGGCAACAGTGGCTCGATCATTGCAAAACGTCCTAGCGTTATCAAAGCTGGGTTATTTAAAAAACCCATTTCGACCCACTTAAAGTTATCGTAGGAAAAAGTCCTTTCTTAGTGCGCCTCTACGTTGTAAAAGGAACATTCCTTCCAAATATGAAAGTTCTAAGTTCAATAGTTTCTGGGATTCGGTGATGAGTCAGTTAGGGCTTTCAGTTTTATATGTACAGATTAATGTCCAAACAGGGATGAATCTCCCGACCGTAAGGTTTGAAAATACACGCAGTAGACAAAACATTAGAGATAGGAGAGATGGGCAGTTGACATGGGCATCTCCCGCGCTGAGTGGAATAGACCCAAACCAAACGCAGGCGATAAATAGGAGGACGATTTCCCGAGTGTCGCAATCGACGAACATGGGTAAACGTGGTGAGCAGAGATACTTTGATTGTGGGCGCATTGATGGGCGATAGAATGGCCCATAGATGCGCAAGGCAGATGGGCCATTCTATCGCCCAAGTGGTAAGAACTTTGGGGTCCCCGAGGGCAACCGTATCAAGGGTGCACCGTGAGTACACCATCGACGGAAAAACCAGCGTCCAAAGAGCAAACTGTGATCACTCACACGCCATTGACGACCGGGGTCGCCGTAGACTATCTACGTCGTGCAAACCGACCGCTTGGCAACGGCGGTACAAATTATCCAGGTTAAATGTCGTACCTCTGCAAAGGACTGTCCTCACGGAACGTAAGTCAGCATTACCTCAAATCCCATAAGCCCTATGTGATAGTACTGAGACTGGTGACGGCACCAGTGCAGTGCGCAGAACATCCGGTGAAGTTCGCCAAGGGGCTGTCTTCTCAGAATGGAAATCAGCATTGCCTCAAATCACATAACCTTTATGTGATACTACTGGGACTGATCTTAACACCAATACAGTGGGCAGAACGGTACCCTGTAAAGCTCGCCAAGTGACTGTCTTCTCAGAACGCAAATCAGCATTGCTACAAATCACATAAGCGTTATGTGATTCTACTGAGACTGACGTTAGCATCAGTACAGTGCGCAAAACACCCGGTAAAGCTCGCCAAGGGACTGTCCTCTAAGAACGCAAATAAGCATTGCCTTAAATAATACTACTGAGACTGATATTAGCACTAGCACAGTGCACAGAACGCTGCATGACATGTATTACCGCTGGGGAGTAGCCATCCAAAAGCCGCTGATGACTTCGACTAATGCCACACGCCGATTAGAGTGGCAAAGGAACTTTGATCTTGGGTTGTTAGCCAATGGACAACTGTACTTTGGACTGATGAATTACGGAACACAGTCTACCAGTCTGATGTGGGTGTGGCGGATGCAGGGAGAAAGGTTCTTTCTGGACTGTATCGTCCCGAAAATCAAGTTTAGTGGAGGCCGCATAATGGTTTGGTGTTGTTCTTCGTGGTTCTGCTTGAGACCAAGAGTCATTTCGGACAAACCATTAATATTGATCCTTACTTAGACTGCCTGGACAATACGCTACCAACGTTGAGGCAGTACTTTGGGAAAGACCGATATCTCTATCAACATGTCGTACTTCACGCGTTTTTTACGCTTTCCAACCGTAGGTTGAAGAAGCGTATATGCTCCAGCTTTGTCCGTCTGTCCGTCCGTCAGTCTGTCTGTCCGCACGATAACTCGCGTAAAAATGGCTCGATTTCGATACAATTTTAGTATGTGGTAGGGGACCACCTGGGGACGAACCCTATTGAAAATGGGTGAAGTGAGGCCAAAGGTCACGACATATGAGCGGGATCCATACCATTGCCCTTATGCATCATAACTTGCGTAAATATGGTTCGATTTCGATGAAATTTTAGTATGTGGCAGGGGACCACCTGGGGATGAACCCTGTCGAAAATGGAAGAAGTGAGGTCAAAGGTCAGGACATAGGAGTGGGATCCAGTGCCATTGCCCTTATGTGTCATAACGTGCGTAAAATGGTTCGATTTCGATGCAATTTTGGTATGTCGTAGGGGACCACCTGGGAATGAACCCTATTGAAAATGGGTGAAGTGGGGTCAAAGGTCAGGACATAGTAGCGTGGTGCATTCCATTGTCCTTATGCGTCATAAAGTGCGTAAAAATGGTTCGATTTCGATGAAATTTTAGTATGTGGTAGAGAGCCACCTGGGGACGAACCCTATTGAAAATAGACGAAATGGGGTCAAAGGTCAGGACATAGGATTGGGATCCATTCCATCGCCCTTATCCCATACTATTAAAGGAGCAATTCTTGTATGTATGCAAATTTTATTTTGAAAACGGCTCTAAGGATTTTGATAAAAGTCGTTAACCTACGGATTTCTGGTACTAGAAATCGATTTAGCTTGATCTCGACTTTAGGAAAATTCGTTTAGTAGGCTAAATAACCACTCCGAATCACCACGTTTTTAGTGCCACGGCGTCGTTCCATTACATTTTGGCGCGCGGTCACACCATCTGTGTCATTACGTCACGCTTTGTGTGTGGATCCCATTTAAGTTTTATCACGTCACACTCTTGCTAGCAGATGATCGCGATTCCCATCTGCCTCATTACGTCACGCGTTGTGTGCGTATGTCCTTCCACACGATAACTCACGTAAAAATTGTTCGATTTTTTTGAAATTTTTAGTATGTGGTTGGGGAACACCTGGGAAGGAACCCTACTGAAAGTGAACGAAATGGTGTTAAAGGTCAGGACATAGGAGCAGGATCCATTCCACTGCTCTTATGCGTCATAACTAACGTAAAACAGGTTCGATTTCGATGAAATTTTAGTATGTGGTAGGGGACCACCTTGGAACAAACCCTATTAAAAATGTGCGAAATGGGGTCGAAGGTCAGGACATAGGAGCGGACTCACTTCCATCGCCACTATGCGTCATAACTTACGTAAAAATGGTTCGATTTGGATGAAATGTTAGTATGTTGTAGGACCCTGCCTGGGGACGAATCCTATTGAAAAATGGGCGAAATGGGGTCAAAGGTTAGGACACAGGAGCGGGATCTATTCCATAGCCCTTATGCATCATAACTTACGTAAAAATGCTTCCATTGCGACAAAAGTTTATCATGTTATTTCGGAGGTATACTGAACCGGTTCTGTTTTTGTTTTTTGTTTTTTGGTTGGAGGTTTAACGACCACCGTGAGCAACTCAATGGGCTATAAGCAGTCGCCCGTCCCTAATTTAGGGTCACTGGTTCCAGGGAAGGGAGAGAGCCAGTGCCGTAAGACAAACACAACATCCATGCCTGACCGGGATTCGAACCCGGACCCCTTACGGACAAATGATCAGAGTCCAGCGCCTTAGACCACTGCGCCACCGGGGCGGCCCGGTTCTGTTGAATATAATCGAAATAGGATCAAACGTCAGGGCACAGGACCGAGATTTATTCCACAGCCATTATCCTCATAACTTGAGTAATGATTTCTGGTATGTTGGAAAGCGTATCATAATCAATGCATTGCATGATTTTACTAACTTGTTACAGATTAGTTCATGGACATGGGCGTCGAAAGTTGGACTGGCCAGAGTTACGTTCACCGGTTGTCATATACGTTTCTGAAACAGCACGGTGGGGCACCTGAGAGTTTTACCAAAACAAATAAGGAATTTATATCGACAAAAAAATTCCCCTACCTTTCCTAATTTGCAGTTTTAATATGCTGATTAATACCACTTTTAGCTGTACGCATAAAGGCGTGGCCATCGATATACAATACTTTGGATTTTTTCTTCATTCACAAGCATTTGTCGTCGCTTTGCAGATAGCAAACCATTTCAAACTTTATGTCAAGAATTTAATTTAACACAAGCAGCCTTAAGTCTTTGATTTTCAGCTTGTTATACCAAATTCTGGCATCTTTCACATTGATAGCATCTTTTTGTTTACATCACGGTTTTTTTTTTTTTTTTTTTGCCGTATTTGATCTTCTGGAAAGCATGATAAATAATCCCAGTTCCTTTTGTTTTCATTTTCTCTGATGGGCACAGCGCTACAGCACAATTAGGCATCGTTCTTTCGAAATAACAGCACAGAATAGTGGGGTTGTGGAATTTGCTGGCAAACACACCACGGAAAATAAAAATAAAAAAAGAGAGGAGGAGCAAAAGCATGTCACGAATGTTGAAAAACAGAAAACGACTGCATTTTAGTAAGCGTTATGTTCACAGAAACCCCCGGAACAATGCACTGTCGATAAATTTGCGCATTTCACACAGGAAGCAAAACACTTTACATTTCGACAAACACTTTTGTCTTTTCAACATCTTCTCTGAAAAACCTGCTTTAGTATAATGTAAAAAAAAAAAAATGAAAGCAAATGAAAACAGCAAGAAGGAATCTCTTTTTTTTTTTTTTTTTTTTTTTGCGAGATATAAGGTGGGCACACCCAAATGAGATTAATATTCTCAGATCGCATCAGGCATGCTAATCAGAAGTGAAGCTGAAAAAATCCCGGACTTTTCATACGCAGCCCTCATTTGGATTAAAAACCTAGAATGACTGGTTTCCTGATCCAACAAAAATGAAAGAATTTTTTTTTTTTAGTTTCCTTTTTGTCTGGTGTGCCCCCTTCCCCCTTGCCATATAAGTACGAGGAACCAACTTTATCGAAGAAATCTTGTAAACGGGAGCACGAAGACGGAGTTTTTCTAAACTTTTTTTTATTCATTTTCTTTCATATGAGCATACACAGCCCTATCAATAATACCCAAATACCTGCGTGTCTACAAATAACCACTATTTACAGAAAACTTGATATTGTATGTTGAAATCTTTAACCCTTACGATGACCTATAGTCTTCGTGGAATACTTTTCACCAAATTTTGTAAATGTCTGTCGACAGGATCTGATTGTCCCACCGGGTCTGGGGATATTTCCCGGAGGACCACTCGAGAAATGGCCCACTTTCTCGTACCCTTTTTTTTTGTGTGGATTGTTTAGAAAGAACGAATAACTATTTCGGTACTTATGAATAAGAATCGTTAACTTCATTTGAGCTTTATAGAGTGTTATCTATATGAAATGTTATTGTCTTTTTAAAAAATTGGCGTTTCCTTAGTTCTACCTACACTTATCGTCAAAAAAAAAAAAATAGTTGCACCCAGAAGTACGTGTCGGATTGCAATGCTATTCGTGAGGTAGGTTAACGTTACCAGGAACAATAAATGATTAAACATTGAGACTGATATGGGCAATATTTATGGAGCTACACGCCAATAGGTAGTGTCTCTCAGTATGGCGTCGGGCCGCCATGTTTGCTCACACAGCATGCCAGACGTCTCGGCATGGAGTTGTACAGGTTCCTAATGGTGTCCTGCGATAAGCCATCCCATGCAGCTTGAATTTTCCCACGCAGTTCCTGCAGATTGTGCGATAGGGCTGGATTGTGGATAGCGCGTCTAATAGAATCCCACACATTTTCAATCGGCGATAGGTCTGGCGATGCGGCTGGCCATGGCAGAGTGTCAGTGCTTTGAAGGCAAGCTCTCGACACAGCAGCAGTTTGCGGACGAGCGTTGTCCTGTTGGAAAATCGCACCGGAGTGAGCGTTCAGAAAAGGTAGGGCCACTGGTTGCAGGACCTCATTAAGGTAACGTTGGGTTGTCAAAGTGCCTGTAATGAACACTAAAGGTGATCTGGCATCGTAGGCAATATAACAAACCGTTCGCCTTGGCACCGACCACGGTGCCTCCACACACGGATTCGGTGGTCGTCTCCTCCAAGACAAAAGAGGGACTCGTCACTGAAGATCACCCGCTGCCATTCTGCGTGGCTCCATGACAGTCTGGCACGATACCATGCAGTCTTTGGCGACAATGCACTGGTGTTAAGGGCAGTGGTCGCAACCGCCTACGTCATGCAGCTGTCTGCCAATGGTGCTGGCACTAATCGGACGATGTATGGAGGGCCCCACTGCTCGCTGATTATCGGCAATCGGGGCTGTTGCGGGTCACTACGCGCATGTCGGAAGACCCGTCGGTTCTGTCTCTGCGTGGTTTGTATAGGTCTCCCAGACCCTTCCTGTCGCTGCTGCGTGCCTTGCCCTATCCACTACCGCCAACAGCGTGTTATGGTGATAACCGCACAACCGGTATGGCCCGCAATACGGCGATAAGACCATCACGCTTCCCGGGGCCCGACCCTGCGGCCCCTCCCGAACTCCTCCAACTGCTCGAATTGCTTCCGAACTTTTCTGCGAGGCATACTTCACTTGCAAAAGAATGCAACAACCAACACAACAGCATGAGTCAGAATGGCAAGCACGCGCAACGGGATGACCTTATATACCCGGTTAGGCACAGCGCTACGACCCCTCCTTGCTTGCGTCACATGCGCGGCCGAGCGTGATACTTGAATCATGTGCATGTTTCACGTTAAACTTACCCACCAAGTTTCATTCCTGTCGGTTGCTTCCTTCTGGGTGCAACTAATTTTTTGACGATGAGTGTATATATATATATATATATATATATATATATGCTGGTAGTTTTCTCTATAACAAAGCAAAATATGTTAGTTAAAAATTAGCTGCCATACGAAGCACGCTGTTATAACTAAATTAAGCTAACTACGGTTAAGCGTAGGTCGTTGGACTTGGAGCCAAATGGTCATTGTTAGGCCTTACTCTGCTTTCGTAGTGTTGAAGGAGACTCTAGTAACAAATTTGATGGCCCATTATCCACACACCCAGACACAGAGCACACGTACAGACATCAGAGACGGCTGAAGGTAGGGGACACGGAGGTCCGGACCCACCTTAGAATTTCGCGGTTCCCCTCAGTAGGGCCCTTTCTACGAAAGATTTCTTGTTCACGTATAATATATCATTTTCTTAGGTAGTTTTACCGGAGACCGCCATCACGCTTTAGAGTTTCCTACGAAACGCTCCAAATTGATTTAATAAAAATTTATTTTGCATAAATGAGTTGAACAGTTACTCAGCGCTGTGTTTTTCTCTTTGAAAAAGATTATTAAAAATTATTTAAAAACAATAAAAAGGGCGTTTTTCTCTCTCTCTCTCTCTCTCTCTCTCTCTCTCTCTCTCTGTGTGTTTTCATTTCCTTCTTTTTTTGCAAGTCCGAATGTATCCTACTCGAGATCAGAAAATACAATACATCTGCGAAATAAATAACTGAACAAAAAAAAAAAACAAAAAAAACTGGAGCTCAATTTAAATGGTAAGTATACTACTGCTTGATGTACATACGTTTTTCTCGGAGTTTTGTCACAATAGAAGATAAACGATCCTGGACGAACATGTGTGTGTGTGTGTGTGTGTGTGTGTGCTCTTGCTGCGAGAACAAGTATTGTGAGGAACTCGTGGATCAGGAAAATGGCAAGAGTGCTTGACATCATGATCAAAGTGAAGACCAACAAGTGAAAGTGATCTGGACATATTGCTAGAAGAACTGATAGCTGTTGAACAACTGAAATTTTCGATTGGATACCAAGGAGTAGAAAAAGACCCAGAAGAAGACCACCCAGGCTGGATGAAATTCGAAAAATGCTGGAGTGTCAGGCTCGAGACTGAAAGTTGTGTAGTTGTGGAAGACAGTTGAAAAGACCATCCACACAGCAATGCATTGATAATGATTAATATGTACGAGTATACATACAGGGTGATCCAAAAGTCTTGCACATTTTGAAAACGTAATAACTCGCGGAGTTTTGAGAGTAGGGCAACGCGGTTTACGTAGAAATTATCAGAATGACATGGGGTTTTTTATGAAATCTCCTAAATGTTTACTCATTTTACTTACATTTTTCATCGCCACATGGCGCAGTAACTACAGGTTGGTAGTGTCGAGAAAAACATACACCTGATTGTACCAGGTGTTCAATGTGATGGCCGTCCTGTTCCAGCACTGCCTGCAGACGAGAGAAAACACCATGGGCAGCATTGAAGAGCATGTCCGGTGGTATAGCTGCCACATGGTGTCGAATGGCATCTTTCAGCATGGCCAATGAAGTGGGGCGACATCTGTACACTTGTCATTTTAGGTAACCCCAGAGCCAAAAATCGCAGGGTGTCAGGTCTGGTGACCGAGGAGACCAGGCCTTCGGAAAGTGTGGCTCAACACACGATTTGCGCCAAACGTCTCTTGCAGCAGTTGCTTAAAGGAACGTGCGATGTGGGGTGGTGCTCCATCCTGCATAAATGTACACAGATTCACTGCATCCCGCTCTTGCACGCTGAGGATAACGTACGTTCGTAACATGTTCGCATAACGTGCACCTGTCACTGAAACGGTTTCAAAGGAGGTGCCGCGGACCTCTTCAAATAAAAAAAGGACCGATAATGAAGGAAGCCGTGAATCCACACCATACTGTCACTTTCGGCTGATGAAGTGGCGCTTCAACGACTGCTCGGGGATGTTCCGTTGCCCAGATGCGGCAGTTGTGCGCGTTTACCGCTCCATTTAAAGAAAGTGTGCCTTATCAGTCCATAAAACGTTAATCAGCCAGTTCTGGTCGACATCCATTTGTCGAAAAAACCATGCTGCGAACTCCTGACGCTGCACGTAATCGCTAGCTTACAGTTCGTGATGCCTTCGCAGTTTGTACGGGTATCTGGGCAGAATCCGTCGTAGTGTTCGCCATACAGTCCCGTATGGAATGCCTGTTTGCCGAGAAACATGGCGAGCACTGGAGTCGCCATGTGTGCATGACATTACAACCACATCCGTTTCCTGCGTAATCGTCTGTGCTGCAGTAGCACGTGTTCGTGGTCTACCGCTTCGTGGGCATGCTACCAAAGATCCCGTTTCCTCGAATTTTTTCACCATTCGCCGCAGCGCAGCACTTTTCACCGATCCTTTCCCACTGCGATCACCTTTCAGTGACCAGTAAGCTCTCAACGCAGCACTCGCACATTCAGCGTTGCAATAGAACAATTTCACCAAGTGCGCTTTGTCCGGTAATGACAGCATACTGACACGGACCGCTGTAACTTGTGGTTGCTTCCCAAATGCTGCTTTTATACCCACTATCCCAGACCTTTTCGCCTATGGCGCCATCTGGTGATGAAAATGTAAGTAAAATGAGTAAAAATTTATGTGATTTCATAAAAAATCCGATGTCGTTCTGATCATTTCTACGCAAACCGCGTTGCCTTACTCTCAAAACTCCGCGAGTTATTACGTTTTCAAAATGTGCAAGACTTTTGGATCACCCGGTATATATTCTACGGGGTTTTCTCCTTCTCTCTCTCTCTCGATCACCTTTTTATTATTTTTATTTTTTTCAGCTGTCGAAGAAGTTGGACCTCTTCTGAAATTATTAGCTTTCGCCGCTCGTGGCAGACATAGAACACAAAGCGCACATATAGACATAGAGCGCAACGCGATTCTCCAGCTGAGATGTTCTGAAATCCATGTTGCACCCACATGTATCTGAAAAGAAACAACGATTTGCCGGTACTAGTTCATTACCGGTACTGGTTCATGGATCAAAACGGTAGTTCATGAGTCAAAGTAATGGATAGACTTAAAAAGGAGTCTATTCAAAGAGGTGGCACGAATACCGTTGCGCAGTAGACAATCAGTAATCGAATAAACATAATTAACCCGGTACAACACCCTATTTTGAGCCTGGTTTGATATATCACATTCAATCGTGAGCGGATTTTAAAAATTCTCCGTTGAATTGCTGTTGAAATTTGTTCACGACTGAATTAGTTTTACGATGCATATTTCAGCAGTTCTCTTTCAGAATTTTTTCATGGGGGAATTTATGAGGTGTTTCCCTATTTGTATGTGTATTTCTGTAGTGGATCACAAGGCCGGTTTCGTGGACCGAATCCGCCTCTGTCCGTCGATATGATCCGCATTCAGTTTTCATAGCAGTGACCAGTTCACCTTTTTTAATTGCGTGACCTCTTCTTCCACGCATCCGACGATTTCAATTCATCCCAGAGATTCTCTACAGGGTTCACCTCAGGATTCTGTTAAAAATTCATTCTGAGCTGGACATTTTTCTCTTCTTCAGTAATTACGCGACGAAGCGAAAATTTTTAAGTGGAGAAAACCTATAGCTTTTGCTCATATAAACTTTAAGTTCTCCTCTGTGCCTTAAGTTACGTATAAACACTGTGTTGCTTCCTCTCGGTTCCTCCACAGTGACGTCAAATAAAAGAGCCAATGAGAGCATATATCTTCAATGGACCCAACCTAAAGGGATATCTAAGAACCTTGCCTAAACTGCAGGGCCCCGGAAACGTTGCTCCGATGATCCAGCCGGTCCTGGTGACTGATTAACAACTAATACAAGCAGAAAGAGACTCAATCATCATTTAGGTATAGTATTTATACCCACAGAGAAAGTTTAGATCTGATTAGTCGAAACTGCACCTGTACAGATTCGATTGTGTGCAGTGGTGTAAGCGATGGCTTCTGATCATTTGGCCGAGATGGGTCCGGGTTCGAATTCCGGTGAGGCATGGATTTTGTACTTGTCTTACGGCGCTGGCTCTCACCCTTACCTGGAACCAGTGGCCCTAAACTAGGGACGGGCGACTGCTTATAGTCCACTGAGTTGCTTCCGGTGGCGCATCGGTCTAAGCGATGGCCTCTGATCATTCGTCCGAAAAGGGGTCCGGGTTCGAATCCCGGTGAGGCATGGATGTTGTGTTTGTCTTACGGCGCTGGCTCTCTCCCTTTCCTTGAACCAGTTACCCTAAATTAGGGACTTATAGCCCATTGAGTTGTTCACGGTGGTCGTTAAACCCCCAATAAAACACACCCACACAGAAGTGAAGTGGCATTAAGTAGAACCTAGAGGCTCACAATGGGAAAGTTCGTAGACAGAGAGAAACCTAATCAGTTCACACGGCGTCAAAATACCCATCAACTGTCGGGAAGAAAGAAGCGGGTGGGATGAACAAATTCCCTTATTTCTAACGGGGATTGCCCAAATTCGACGGCCCAACGTGCCCATCCGACGCACATTTTGTGGTTCAACACAGGCTACTGGGATCCATCCCGAGGCTTTTAGGTTGCTCGGCGGATGTGTTAAACACAAGGCCATGGTGCTGCTCCACCAATGAATGCAACATTATGATATATGTTCGTATTACTATGAAAACCGATTTAGGCATACGTGTGCACACGTTATGGTTTAAAATCTAGGAAAAATTCAACATTCAAAATTGGTTATAAATGGTAATCACGAAGAATAATGTACTGAAAATTTTGTTTGAGCTTAAAACATTTTCACAACATTGTTCATAACTGCCTTTTAAAATATTTCGAGCATTTTTTATTTTAATGCCGTAAATGTATTTTAATGCTCTCATAATGAGAATTAAACTTATTTTCATCCCGTTGATAATTAGAATTAAATATATTTTTAATCCCGTTTCTTATTGCAGTGTCACAGAACTTCAGTGTTACTGTTTTACTTGTTGTGTCTCTTCAGCTAATCTAAAAACTAAAAACGAACATCAGGCAAACAACAGAAAAAAAAAAAAAATGTGTAAGCAGTCCAGCAAGCACTTAAACCTACTGAAATATATTTCACGGAAATAAAGAATTCACTGGAAAAATGGAGTTGCAAAATAATCAGCAGATCAGGGGCGTATTTAGAGGTTGTGGGGGGCTGAAGGGGTCTTTCCCCCTGAAAGTGTTTCATTTCTTTGTTAAAACGCGACATACATTAGGAAAAATGCTTTATTTTAATAAAAATGCGTCAACTCACAATAGAAAATAATGCTTTAATTTTTTCGTCTAATTTTCATTAAATTTTATTTTGTCCTGACGGATTTCATAAACTTTCACCCCCCTCCCCCGAAAACAATTTCTATATACGCCCCTGCAGCAGATGACTTATAACTGATCTTGTCTCCCTTGAAGGCGACACTTTATAAATGCTTATATCGTCATTAATTAACTCATACACAGAGTTGCCACTTTATTATGACCACCCCCTCAGTGCTTCGTTGGGCCACCTTTTGCCTTTAATATTGCGTCGATTCTTCGTGGCATGGACTCCACGAGATGTTGATAGGTGGTTTGTGGAATCTGAGACCATGCTTGATGAATAGCAGTTTCCAGGAGTGTGAGATTGCAGGGTTGTGGATCCAGCTGTCTGATGGCTCGTTCAACTTCATCCCACAAATTCTCAATGGGGTTGAGATCTAGAAATTGTAGGGGCCACCTAAGCAAAGTAAACTCACCGGCATGTTCCTGAAACCAATCCTGTACAATACGAGCACTATGGTAGGACGCATTATCTTGTTGAAAGTAGCCATCGCCATTAGGATAAACCATCCACATGATAGGATGCACTTGGTCCGCAACGATGTTTGGATATGATGTGCCAGTCAGACATTGATCAACACGAATTAAAGCGTCCAAAGCGTGCCAGGAAAACATTCCCCAAACCATAACGTTGCCTCCACGAGCTTGAAGGGTTGTAGCAATGCATTTGGGGTCCATACTTTCGTGCTGTTTCCGCCAAATTCTCACTCGCCCATCGGCATGGTGCAACTGAAAACGTGATTCATCGAACCACATAAATTGTTTCCAATTATCGACTGTCCAATCCTAGAGCTCCTGTGCGAACTGGAGACGTTTTCTCTTGTTAATTGCAGACAGCAAAGGTGTTCGAACAGGCCGTCGGCTGCCATATCCCATCCGATGCCGTGTACGCGACGAACAGTGCGTGCAGAGATCATTTGAGGGGATCCTTGATTAAGATGGTCTGTAATTTACTTCACTTTTGCCCTTCTGTTGTCTGTTACTAGTCTGGACACTCTCCGTTCCGCCCGAGCAGTCACTATTCGATGACGATCATACGTTGCACGTAGAGATCCAGTTTTTTGGCTGACAGTCTAGTCTTTAAACACTTTAACAACAGCTGCTCCAGAACATTTCACGAATGCGGCGGCTTCGGTGATACTCGCTCCATGGCTTCGAGCTCCTACAATCATCCCACGTTGAAAGTCCGTCAAATCACATTTTTTACCCATCTCGTCACCCAAAAATCACTTTACTACTGTCGCAAGCACTAAGCTTTCGCTTTTTATACTAGCCTCGCCGTCCGGCGGCAACAGTGTGCAGCCATAGCTTAAAACTGTCAGGTGGACATAATAAAGTGGCCACTCAGTGTATATTAGTTAATGTGGTGTCACTCAAGCTACTAACATTGGCTGCAAATCATATTTCGATTCCTTGAAATCAGATTAGATGAGATCAGATCATATGTACAGGATTTTAGGAAGGGATGGTCTGACCTCAGGTCTTAAACAACCCTTAGAAATAGGAAGCTAGGAGATTTGGGCTAGAGTGCCTGATAGGAAAGTGACACGGAAGCGAGGTAGAAAGGGGAGGAAGACGCCCTTATTTATTACCGGGGTGCCAGCACCCGAGGCCCGACGGTTTAACATGCCCATCCGCGACGCACGGAGGATATTTAGTGGTTCGAGCGTTCGTATCTGCTGGGATCGAACCCGAAGTCTTTTCCGTGGTAGTCACGAACGTTAAATTCCTTGAAAGATGTGCTCGATAGAGGAAAACTGGTAGTTTTCGAACGAAATGCTGAAATTAATTATTTTTGCACCAGTAACAAGCACTGTGTGTGTGTGTGTGTGTGTGTGTGTGTGTGTTCATCCTATAACATAATTTTATACAAAAAATTCCGATACAGTAGAGTAAAAAGCATCTCACGGGCCGTCATCTGTTGATTTCTTTGTTCTCTTTTAATTACATATCACACGAGGCGACTGTGTGAGTGCTCCCGGGCTCAGGCACCAATTAAGCCACTGAAAATATCTAGAAAACAGGGGCGGGCAAAACACTGGAGCAACCTGGGCAATGGCTCAGGGAACTGCAGATTGAGGGGCGCCAAAATTGTGGGAGTACATGTGACAAATATCGTTTTACCTTGTCACGGAAACAAACAAATAAAAAACTTGCAACGAAACAGCATTTTGCATTTATACAAATAAAACTGAGTAGTAAAATACAATAAATACTTAATATTACCATTATATTAGTACCCTTTCATTTTATTTAATAGTTTAAGATGTCAAAATGTTGAAACAAGGGCAACAAGAATCGCGCGAGATAAGGTGAATTCAGTAAGCCAGCGAAGTTGCTTCTTTCTGGCAAAGTCAAACTCAAAACACAAAAGATAAGGAGAGAGGCGGGGAAGAGGGCATTTCTTTAACAGAGCTCGCTGACAGCCAGTTATGCCTGGGAGCATGGAGCGGATAGTTTTTACAAGGCATTTTAATAAATTTGAGGGAAGCCCCAAATCCGAATGATTTACTCCAGGAGTCTTCAACCTTTCAGGAACGAGGGCCACATCAATAAATTCGAAAACTTCCACTGGCAGCATAGCATGGCTGTCGACACTGATAGCAAATAACACGACACATTTTAGTTCATTATTTATTGTCAAAACTATATTAAACAGAATGAATACATAGATTGTACTATATTAAACAGAATGAATACAGTACTAGTATATAACTATCATCATCATCATCATCAACAATTATCAATCGACTGCTGGATGAAGGTCTCCCCAAATTTCCTCCACAATTGTCTGTCTTGGGCCTGTCTCCTCCACGTCACTCCAGCATACTTTCGAATTTCATCCTTCCATCTCTCATGGGGTCTTCCTCTGGGTTTTTTTCGTGTCCCTCGGAATCCAGTCTAAAATTTCGGTTGTCCATCGGTGGTCCGTTCTTCTGGCAACATGTCCAGCCCATTGCCATTTCAGTGATTTCACTCCTGTCATTTTCCTTATTTACAAGTTCCTCTTCTTATCTTTCCTGGTTACACCAAGCATGCATCTCTCCATGCTTTTTTGAGTTTGTAACGTACCAGGAGGTGTGACGTACCTGCCAGAAGGACGCACACGACATAAAGGCAGATAGGAATCAGAATAAAACGTCCGCGTAGCTCAATTGGTAGAGTAACTTATTCCGGAATGAGGGGACCCGGGTTCAAATTCTGGCGCGGATATAGAAATGACGGAAAAATTTACTTCGTTATAATGGCGCTCGAACTATCCGGATGACCCGACCGTTCAAAATCTTGCAATGGTGTGATGTTCTTTCCACACCGCGAGATAAGAAAAATAAGAGAATCCCTTCTCCAGCACTTCGAAAAAAAAAAAAAAAAAAAAGAAGGAGGAGATGATGTAACGTACCAGGAGATGTGACGTACCTGCCAGAAGGACGCACACGACATAAAGGCAGATAGGAATCAGAATAAACGTCCGCGTAGCTCAATTGGTAGAGCGACTTATTCCGGAATGAGGGGATCCAGGTTCGAGCCCCGGCGCGGATAAAAATGACGGAGAAATTTACTTCGTTATAAGTTGTCTGCAGTCTTTGTATTTTTTTTAATTAAGGTCCATGTCTCGACCATACGTAAGCACTGGCAGGATGCATTGATTAAACACTTTTCTTTTGAGACATACTGGCATACTGCTTTTAAAAATTGTACTGTTTCTTGCAAAAGTTGTCCATCCAAGTTTTATACGCCGACTAATTTCTTCATCAATGTGACCCTCAATCGATATCTGTTAAATGTAGGAATCAGTTGTCTCAAGCTTTTCTCCATCAATCGATAAATCTTCGTTTCTTGTAAAAGCATTATACATCACTTTTGTCTTCTGAAAGTTCATTTTTAATCCTACTTCTTTACTCTTGTCAGCAAGTTCTTGGATCACACTCTGCAGCTCTGAAGGGGTAGTTGCAAAGATGACTACGTCATCAGCAAAACGAAGGTGAGTTAAGTAACCTCCATTAATCTTTATCCCTTTGTTTTCTCACTTCAATGATTGAAAGACATTTTGCAATGTGGCGGCATTAAAGAGCTTGCGAGATATGGTGTCGCCTTGTCTCACTCCTTTTCTAATTCTTATTTCTGATGTATCCTCCAATATCCGAACCTTTGCATTTGCATTTTCATAGATGTTTTTAATAATTCTAATGTATGCATCTTCGATACCGCAGGATTTAAAAGCCATTGTTACTGCTGATGTTTTCACGGAATCGAAGGCTTTTTCATAGTCAATAAAGGCCATACATAATGGGAGTTCATATTCTCTTGTTCTTTCAATTAGTTCTCTCAGTACATGTAAATGATCTATAGTGATGTAACCACTCCTGAATCCAGCTTGTTCTCTTGGTTCGGCCATGTCTAGTGTTACCTTCAAGCGATGTGAAAGAACCTTAGTGAAGATTTTATAAACCACTCCTAAAGGAGGCTGATGGGCCTGTAGTTCCTGAGATCCTCAGTGTCACCTTTTTTGTAGAGCAAGATCATTGTAGCATTGTTCCAATCCTCAGGAATCTTTCCTTCACTAAGACATCTGGTGAAAATTTGGGCGAGTGTAGTTTCAATTTCTCCACTTGCTTCTTGTACAATGTCTATGGTAATTCAATCTTCTCCTGGAGCCCTTCCCCGTTTCATGTTCTTAATTGCATATGTACTTTCTGAAGGGAGGATTGGAGGGACTTTGGCACTGGTACCTGTCGTAATGTCTGGAATAGATGTATCATCCCTTTGATAAAGTCTTGAATAGAAATCTTTCACCCTTGTCAAAATTTCGCTTCTATTTCTTGTTACAGTACCATCTTCTTTTCTCAGAGCCATAATCTGTTTTCTTCCCTTACTGAGATGTCCTTTTGCTCTCTTCAGGCTCTGGTTATTTTCAATTGCTTTCCTCACTAGTTCACAGTTGAATTTCCTTATGTCTTCAGTGATACTTTTTCGCACTGTCTTGCATACCTCTATATATTCCACGTTGGAAGTTACGTCTTTTATTGTCCTCATCTCCCTTTTCTTTTGCATCAACATTTTTGTTTTTCCTGAAATTTTCTTCAAATGTAACTTGTCCTTAGTACCACCTATTTTTGTTGCTGTTTCCATAAAAGCCTTGGTGAGTTCTTTGTTAACTTCAGAAATATCCACTTCTTCCGATGTTATGCCTTCTAAAGCAGAGAATCTGTTCCTCAGTTCCAACTTGAAAGTATTATGTTGTTTTTTAAGGTTGGTTATGTCAATACATTTTGTTTGTCTTATGAGCTTGCCACGTTCGAGTTTAGTGTTGAGGTGCATCTTACATCTCACTAATCCATGGTCACTACCTGTGTTGAACTTGTTTAGCACATTGCAGTCTTCGATGACGTATGTTTTGTTACACATAATAAAATCAATTTCACTTGTCGTCCCAATTGGATGTCTCCAGGTCCATTTCCTGTGTGGCTTTTTCTTGAAAAAGGAGTTCATGATGAAAAACCTTTCTGCTTTTGCAAATTCTACGAGAGTATTTCCACGTTGATTTCTGTTCCCGTAACCGAATTTACCAACCAAAGTTTCATTCTGTTGCTGTTGCCCTACTTTTGCATTGAAATCACCCATAATGATCTTCAAGTGCTGTTTGCATTAGTTATTTAGATTCCGAATTTCCTCGTAAAATTCTTCAATTTCTTCTTCAGGGTGACTTGTGGTGGGTGCATAAGCTTGAATAATCTGGGCTTGGTATCTTCTCGACAGTTGGATAACGAGTCGTGCGGCTCTGTCAGAGGAACTTTCAACTTCTACAACTTTATTCTTCAGTTTCTTGTTTATTATGAATCCAACACCACTAGTTCTGCCAGTATCTGTCCCACGATAGTAGAAGAGATGTCCACTTTTCAGTTCAATGAGATCTTCTGCTTTTCTCCTTACCTCACTTAGCCAGACGATGTCCCACTTGATCCTTTGTAGTTCCTCTTCCAATTCAAGAAGCCTTGAATCAGAAGATAGGGAGCGTCCATTATACGTAGCCAAGGTCAGCATCAAATGGCAGCTTAGTCCGGTCCTCTGGTGATTCTTAGCACCCTCTGCCTTCATGTCGCTTTGGCCGCTGCCTTGGCCAGTTACATTCCAGCTGCCGGAGACTGAGGGCCAAGATTTAAGTTGTACTACAAGTAAAATCCATTGACAATAAGGTACTCACATTACAGCAGGGATGGATGTCATTTCAGTCTTAATGAGAAACTTGACATTTTTTTTGCTTGACTAAAGCTTCAATATGAGGTGTAATCCGTGTTGTCGCGATTCGCAAAGTGTTCTCCAAATTTTGATCTGTTAGACGTGTTCTTGTTCCTGATTTTGTGTTCTTCATTTGCCTGAAAAACTACTAACAT
Source organism: Macrothele yani (assembly GCA_039090855.1). Taxonomy (NCBI): domain Eukaryota; kingdom Metazoa; phylum Arthropoda; class Arachnida; order Araneae; family Macrothelidae; genus Macrothele; species Macrothele yani. The sequence continues at coordinate 111,632,690 of CM077007.1, forward strand.
ATGTAGGTATTGCCAAAGATAGAAGACATGAACAATGCATGTTTTCGTATTTCTGAATACTTTTCTTCGACCACCTATTCGGAATAAAAATTAATTACTGTAGGAACTTGTAAAAACTTGCCTTTCATGCAGAGTCACACTGCGCATCTGCAAACTCTAATTGTACATGAGGTAGAACACTTTCAATGTCAACCAAGAAGGGCGAGGAGAATATTGCCATGGAAATTTCGTTCTCTCAGAAGTCAGAAATTCTACTTTTGAACTCCTCTCTCAGATTTGAAACGCATTGTACATAATCATCTGAGCTCCATATTCTATTTTAATTCACCAATGCAGCTAATTTTGGAAAGTGAATGCAGGTTTTATTTTGCAATTGACTTTCCCACAGGATTAATTTGGTTTCAAAAGCTTTCACATAGTCATAAAGATATGAACAAGTTGACCTACTCAAGTAAATGGCAGTTTAGCTTATTGAAGTGACCAGTAATGTCGACAAGGACTGCAAAGTCACTTAAGCCACTTCTCATCAGGGTCCTCGTGAATAGGTTTTCCTTTGGATTCCATGAATTATTGAACTTCGCCCTTCAAAGAAAAGAGGCGCTGAAGCATCTTCCCGCTGCTCAACTAACGTACTTCCGCAAAATTTTATGGTAAATTATGTTTTGAAAATCACAAAATGAGCAATATTATGTTAGCAATTATTGTCATTTTTTAACCCCCCCCCCCTCTCACGTGAACATTGCTTTTGTTCCCCATTGAGGATTTCGGCACATGCATATCTCACTCCTCCAAACGAAATGCCGCCCCGGATAGAATGTTTGCCTAGTTGACGGGAAATGGCTTGACGGGCCACGGAAATGTCGGCGGGCCACAATTGACCCGCGGGCCTCGGCTTGAAGACCCCTAGTTTACGCCATTAAGCAGATTTCTACGAAATCAATTCTGTTCAGAATAATACAACTGAGAGTGAGAAAGGAAGTGATAGACTTCAGAATCATATACTGAGTGTGGGGAATGAAGCGGCGTGTTTAAAAATCCTGTTTAGAATCTTACACTGAGAATAAAGAAGGAAGCGGTGCTTTTGAAAATTGTGCTTAGCATCATACACTAAAGGAGAGGAAATAAAACGGTAAATTATGTTCAGAATCGTACATTTAGAGCGTGGAAGGAAGTGATAGACTTCAGAATCATACACTGGGAATGGAGAAAGAAGCGGTGGATTTGAGAATTCTGTTTAGATTCATGCACTCAGAAGGAGGAAGGAAGTGGAACACTTCAATATCGTGTGTAGAGTCATACTTTGAAATACGTTTGAAAATCTTATTTAGGATTATGCACTGACAAGAATGAAGAAAGTGATGGATTTAAAAAGGAACTTTTGAATCATACACTGAGAGCAATGAAGAAAGAGACGTGTTTGAACATACTGTGTGAGGAAGAAGTGGGTTTGAAATTCCATTTTAGCAAAGAAGCTTAAGAGTCCATCTAGAAGTCGGGTTGAAAAAGCTCACTTTGCGTTGGAGAGTACTGTCCATGAGGATGATGACTCTTGTACTTCTGATTTTGCGTGATGCACGGTTTTCTCTTAGGAAACTCAACTTATATATACACTGAAGCAGCAAATTATTAGAAACACCTACCTAATATCGTGTTGGACCGCCCTAGCCTTCAAAACAGCCTTGATTCGATGTGGCATGGATTCAACGAGGTGCTGATATCGTTCTGCAGGTATGTTCAGGCTAGCGGATGTGATGACGTTAGTCAGTTGCCAAATGTTCGCTGGAGGAGGATTTGTGTTACGAATGACTATCTAAATCTCATTTCACGGGTGTTCAATTGGAATAATAACTGGGGACTGTGGTAATCAGTTTCATTACTGTAATGCAACTGTCGTACTTCCGGAAACACTGTGAGATGATCTGAATCTTGTTGCATGGCGCGTTTTCCATCCGGAAAGACCAATCTCCATCAAGAAACTCCATGCTCATGTACAGGTGTGCCTGGTCATCAATAATATTTCTGTAAAATACCACGAGGCATCCAAATGCTGTTCCAAAAGTATTAAGGAACCCAATGTCCGACCAAAGAGGTTAGAATAACACTTCTGGAGATGCCCTGGTCTCTTAACCGTGAAGCCGCAAGGTGTGGAAATTTGCCATTGTTTACACGATACCTATGTAATTTCATCTCTTCGTATTTTGAAATTGCGTGGTTTTTGGTTGCAGAAACCGTGTTAATATCAAACCGGAATGAATTATACTTCTTACACGAGTGAAGTTTATAATTTTAACGTTATGATTTGTTTAGAATTCGCGCCAATCTTCGTGTATTTCAATTTAAAATAAAAATGGAAAAGAACCTAAAAAAAAATTAAGAATTTTATAAATTCAGCATTTTGTCACACAATGGCAACAAGTTACCATGCGAAATTGGAAATATTTGCGATAAAAGAAGGCATTTCGGCCAACACAAAATGCATTGCAATAGCATTGAAAGCCATCAGCTTTCCCACACTTTTACGGCCGTCTCTCGCGGTAATAAGCTGCACGCAAAGTGGTACTGCTTTATTAACAAGTTAGTAAAATCATGCAATGCATTGATTATGATACGTTTTCCAACATACTAGAAATCATTACTCAAGTTATTACTCAAGTTATGAGGAAAATGGCTGTGGAATAAATCTCACTCCTGTGCCCTGACCTTTGATCCTATTTCTATGATATTCAACAGAACTGGTTCAGTATACCTCCGAAATAACATGATAAATTTTTGTCGTAATCGAAGCAATTTTACGTAAGTTATGACGCATAAGGGCAATGGAATAGATCCCGCTTCTGTGCCCGACCCTTTGACCCCATTTCGCCCATTTTCAATAGAATTCGTCCTCAGGAAGGTCCCTACAACATACTAACATTTCATCCAAATCGAAACAGTTTTACGTAAGTTATGACGCATAATGGCGATGGAAGTGATTCCGCTCCTATGTCCTGACCTTTGACCTCCATTTCGCCAATTTTCAATAGGGTTTGTCCCCAGGTGGTCTCCTACCACATACTAAAATTTAATCGAAATCGAACCCTTTTTACGTTAGTTATGACGCATAAGAGCAGGGGAATGGATCTCGCTCCTATGTCCTGACCTTTGACCCCATTTCTTTCACTTTCACTAGGGTTCCTTCCCAGGTATTCCCCTACGACATACTAAAATTTCATCGAAATCGAACGATTTTTACACGAGGTATCGTGCGGACGAACATACGCACACAACGTGTGACGTAAGAGGCAGATGGGAATCACGACCATCAGCTTCCAAGAGTGTGACGTCATAGAACTTTAATAGGATCCACACACAACGCGTGACGTAATGAGACAGATGGCGTGACCGCGCGCCAACATCTAATGGAACGACGCCATGACACTACACTAAAAACGTGGTAATTCGGGGTGGTTATTTAACCCACTGAACGAATTTTCCTAAAGTCGAGATCAAGCTAAATCGATTTCTAGTACCAGAAAACGGTAGGTTAACAACTTTCATCAAAATCCTTAGAGCCGTTTTCAAAATAAAATTTACATACATACAAGAATTGCTCCTTTAAGGTGACGTCAAGTAATTTTGCTTCCTGTACTTCGAATGGAAAAATTTCTGTACACATTTTCTTCCCAATTAATGCGTTCCCAAGGATGAAATTTTGAACATCGATTAAAATATCTTCATTTTATTACTTGCAATACTTAATATTTTCTAAAGCATAACCATAATTATGCAATCCAACATTTGTTTGTCTACTGACGTCATGAAAATACAGGTCGCGCCAACTTTTTTCTGGACAATTAATGCGTTCACAAGGATGAAAATTTGAACATCGATTAAAACAGCTTCATTTTATAACTTGGAATATTTAATAATTTTCTGAAACATAACCATAATTATGCAATCCAACATTTGTTTGTCTACTGACGTCATTAAAGTACAGGTCGCGCCATCCTTCTTCTGGTTTCAACACCACCAAAGGAAAAGTTATTGACTTTTAATATAATTATGGTTATGTTTTGGATAATATTAAGTATTCCAAGTTATAATATGAAGTTATTTTAATCGATGTTAAAATTTTCACTCTTGGGAACACATTAATTGTGAAGGAAATGTGTACAAAAGTTTTTCCATTGGAAGTATAGGAAGCAAAATTACTTGACGTCCACCTTAATAATATGGGATAAAGGCGATGGAATGGATCGCAATCCTATGTCCTGACCTTTGACCCCATTTCGTACATTTTCAATAGGGTTCGTCCCCAGGTGGCCCCCTACCACATACTGAAATTTCATCGAAATCGAACCATTTTTACGCACGTTATGACGCATAAGGGCAATGGAATGCATCCCACTCTTATGTCCTGACCTTTGACCCCAATTCACCCATTTTGAATAGGGTTCGTTCCCGGGTGGTCCCCTACCACATAGTAAAATTTCATTGAAATCGAACCATATTTACGCAAGTTATGACGCATAAGTGTAATGGAATGAATCCTGCTCCTACGTCGTGACCTTTGACCCCATTTGTCCCATTTTCAACAGGGTTCGTCCCCAGGTGGTCCCCTACTACATACTAAAATTTCATCGAAATCGAACCATTTTTACGCCAGTTATCGTGCGGACGGACGGACAAAGCTGGAGCATATACGCTTCTTCAACCTACGGTTGGAAAGCGTAAACAAGGGCATCTCCAGATATCTTATTCTAACCTCCTTCTGTCCGACACGAAAACAGACTTCACACAGTTACACTACTTCCATCAGCTTGTATAGTCGACTTCAGATAGCTAATATGGTAGGAGTATCTCAGCACCGTATGAATAAATTCTGCATATGTAGTAATTGCTGCCAGTAAAAATAAGTTTAATTGAGAGTTCAGTTGTTCTCTTAATGTAATATACTTTCTATATTGTATTACACGTCATTGAACGATTTTATTTTTCATTTCAATGTTATCCCAAATTATAGAAATTTTAAGACTTCCTTAATACTACTTATGAGATTCAAAATAAATCTGGCAACAGTAATCACGTGGAGTTCAAATTTCTGCATACTTATATTGCATATAATTTACGATGGAGAACTAGTTATCATATAAACATTCAAAATCAATTGCACGATTTGTGTGTAGTAAGAATTTCAGTCACTGTATAAAAAATCAAATTTAAGATCACTCTTTCAGCATGGAGCTTTTCGAATAATGTGCAGTTATTATAGCGATCGATTCTTTTCTGGTTGGATGTTTTTATATTTTTGTATTTTCTTTTCCTCTCTCCTTTGACGGAATCACGGACTGATAACAATTAATGATTCTGTAAGTGATAAATTCGGGACATCGTGGACTTCTCGATTAAAAATCTAAGAAATTCCTGACATCGCATAGAGAACAGACTACAATGGACATGTTACGTTTCGGTGAAGTGATCTTTCGGTGAAATGAACCTTTACGTGAAACGACCTTTCAGTGAAACGAACTTTTCGATGAAATGATCGTTCGGGGAAGTGAACCTTTCGGCGAAATGAACTTTTCGGTGAAGTGATTTTCGGTTAAATGATCTTTCGGCTAAATGAGTGATACCCTTTTGTGACATATGGCTATTTAAATATGTATTAAGAACTGTAGTCGCAGTGTGATGCGATGTGCGACTCCTTGCGACATTTGTCCTAATATTTCACTGACCACCACCTATCGGATTAGGGCATTTCTAAAAACCGGTTTGTCCAGGTGTTAAATATGATCAGATCCGGAGGGTGAAATTAAAAATGTTTAGTGATAGATTCTAAGGATGTGCAAACACATACTTATTTATGTAACTTGGGACATACATCCTTAAATTGCAAGTTGCTTTAAGCCTGAAGTCACTTCCACTGTACTTGTACAGTTTTCGTTCCTTTGTGGCTAGTTGCACCAGTAGATATGTTCTGAGGAGAAATAACATGACACACTCTAAAAATAAATAAACAAAGATATCGCTCTTTTCCCGTTTTAGCAACACACAGCAACCGAAAAATTGTTATTCAGTCACCGCCGGGGAATTGAAACCACGGATCTCTCGATATCTAGTCGAGCGCGTTAACCTTACACCACGGTGGCCAACAATCCACGGCGCTATGTGTGTTTTTCAGTCTGCTTCTGACATCATAAATCCGTAAGATGGGCTCAGCTACTGAGACGGCTCCATCTGGTGGGCATTAACGGCTTTGCTTATATATTAATTGTAACAGTTAAATCCAAAGAGCGAGATCCAAAGTGAAAATCCTCCAAATACGTGGCGTCAGCAAATAAACAAAGATATCACTCTTTCACGTTTTAGCAACACACACCAACCGAAAAATTGTTGTTCGGTCACCGCCGGGGAAATGAATACACGGATCTCTCGATATCTAGCCAAGGGCGTTAGCCTTGCACCACGGTGGCCAACAATGACACATTCTAATCAATCTAACTATCCGGGGACTGTTGATGTCTCATAGTATGTGAGGGGGGGACTCTGGGGTCCATGCCACACTTAATTGGACGTTCCCTCACTCCTCCTTCTTTCAAAGGGGGGGGCGAGCTCAAGATAACTGTGTGCTATCATACTTCTCTCCGTGATATCTTAACACAAGGCCAATATTTAGAAACAGAAATAAGCTTAACCTTACTAAGAGTTGCTACATAATATGTACATTATTATTCTAAATTTCTTTCCGATCTGGAAAGGTGTATGTGTTTCTGTGAAAGAAAAAAAAAACAATTTTAAGTTTCCCTGTTTTCCCTGTTTTTTTTTTTATTTATTTGTATTATTTTTAGCTACACATCATTCAGCACTATATGCCAACTACAAGTCATCCAGATAAAGAAATTGGAGTTGTATGAGGATATTCGATATCTACAAGGAAATAATATATTTACTCATCAACCATTTACAATCTACTGCTGGGCACAGCATTTCAAAGACCATTAGGTTTCACGGAATTAAAAGCCTTTTCGCAATCGAATAAAGCCGTACCTAGTGGGAGTTGATATTCATTCTTTTAGTTCCAATTTCGGCCACCGGATAAAAGCAGATGGCGCTGCAAGCACTGACTGACGTCAGAGCGTTAGGCACAGACGTGCATGTATATGATTTATAGTGCAGCAGCCACACATGAATCCTGCTTGTTGTCTTGTTGGAGCCATGCCCTCTGTTTCCTTCGAGCAATATGAGGATACCTTAGTGAAGATTTTGTAAACTGATAGCAAAACTAATGGATCTGTATGCAGTACCTCAGATCCTTGAATTCACCCTTTTTTATGTACCAGGGTCACTGTAGCATTTCTTCAGTCAACATGAACATTCCTTTCGTTAAAGCATCTGATGAAAACTTGGATGAGTGTGGTTTCTATTTCTTCACTAGCTTCCAGTTCAATGCCCGAGGTAATTTCATCTTCCACTGGAGGCCTAGCCTGCAGCCCGTCCTAGGACGACTGCTTTTAAGCTTTAAATAAATATTCACATATAGGGGATGTTGCACTACCTAGGACGGGGTGAAATTTTTAATTGAAGCAGATTGAAAACATATCAAATAGACGACGGATTTCTGTAACAAAATATACAAAAAACACATTCATGTAAGAGCTGAAAATGTTTTTAGATGCGATTTTTGCTTAATTTGACATCCCAAAATTTCAGTTTTTATTGTACTTTAGAGCGTTTTAAATAGATCTGGATATTTATATTTATAATAACGCTGATTCATTTTTATGCAAATACTCTACAATTTTATTGCTTTTTATGAAATTACTCTGTAATTCGAAGAAAATTAAATAAAGCACGTCATAACACCTACGTAACAGAACAAACGTCGCAGACAGTTGTTCGAGCACGTGCGTGTTGCCACAGATGAACTAGTTTGTCTTACTAACTTTACTTTATTTTCCGGTTTAATGTATCGTGCGATAGCGGTGAGTTTAGTGCCAATTTCGGCCACCGGATAAGAGCAGATGGCGCTGCAAGTACTGAATGACGTCAGAGCGTTGGGGACAGACGTAGCCTATTATATAAGTTTTATTGTTGTGCCATCCCTTTTACATAGTTTTGTGAAGAACTATTTCAATTATCCTTCGAATTTTCTTTCCATTTCTTGCTACAGTATCTTCTTTTCTGAGTGTATGTCATAATCTGTTTTCTTCCGTTTGTGAACTGACTCTTTATTTTCTGAAGGCTTTGGTTGTTCTCAATTGCGACCGAATTTTTTACTGTTTTCAGAGATACTTTTTAGCACTGTTCTGATATACTCGTAGTTTTTTATATTATACAGTAGTTTAGAAGTTGAAGTTTCTTTCTTTATTTTCATCTCTTTTCTTTCTTGCATCAATATTTTTGTTTTCTCTGATATTTTCTTTATGAGGTTTTAGTTCTTGATACCACCTGTTTTTGTCGCTGTTTCCATAAATGCTCTCGTAATTTTTCAGTTAATTTCGGAGACGTTCTATTTTTTTCTTTTTCCAGATATTTTAGTGTATATACACTGCTGGCCACCCAAAATGCAACACCAAGAAGGACACGAGATAGCAAAGCCAGATTTACTGGACACATAACAACAGATACAAAGATGAAACGATTGAACTTACAGGCCCGTGCGACTTGCGGAACACGCAGACATCAATAGCTCGTGTGGCCCCCATGGCTGGCAATAACGGCCGCTACACGCCGCGGCATCGAACGAAAGAAGCTTTGGATGTGGGCTTGGGGTATGTCGGTCCAGGCTGCTTCGACACGTTGCCACAGTTCATCAGGCGTAGCCGCGGGTGGTGCTTGCCGGGCCACTCGGTTGCCGATCAGCGACCAGACGTGTTCGATGGGCGACATATCGGGAGAACAGGCGGGTCACGGCAGCAGCGACACCTGGTGGGCCGTGAAGAATTGTTGCACGATGCGTGCCACGTGCGGGTGCGCATTGTCCTGTTGAAATGTGGCCGCTGGCAGGTCCTACAGGTAAGGGAGGACTGCAGGCTCCAAAACGTCGGAGATGGTGCTGTGGCTGTTGAGTGTACCTGCGATGCGTACCAGTGGGGTGCGGGTGTCATATACAATTGCGCTCCAAAGTATAACGCCAGGCGGCGGACCGGTATGGTGATTCATAATGCAGGCGTCATACAGTCCCTCGCCGCGGTGCCGCCACACACGGATCCGACCATCGTGGTGTTGCAGGCAGAAGCGGGATTCGTCGGAGAAGACAATGTCATACCATTCCGTAGTCCAGGTGCGGCGTTCAACGGCCCACTGCCGCCGCACTCACCGGTGGTGTAACGTCAATGGTAATCGGAGCAATAGGCGCCGTACGACAAGTCCCCGCTCCTGCAGACGATGTCGAACGGTACGTGCTGACACAGGTTGTTGCGCAACACACCCTAATTCCTGCGCTAACGTTCGTGATGTGGCGGTGCGAGCCGTCAATGCCCGCCGCACAACATGCCGGTACTCTCGTTCGGTGATGTGCAGCGGCTGCGGCAATCGCTCACGTCGGTCCGTCCGTCCCTCCTGCACCCACCGAATGCATACTCGCCTCACTGTGGCTGGATGTCGTCCCACACGAGCGCCGATGTCTCGGTAAGATAAGCCGCTGTCGCGATAAGCCACTATTCGTCCTCTGTCGAACTCCGAAACGAGGTGGAATGACTGCCGTATTCTGTGACGAGGCATCAGGAAGCTTCCCACGCACAGGTCCGGTAGCACAACACACTTCCACTACTTACACCCAGCCTTCTGTGCATCCTTCTTATAGTGCTTCTCGGTGACGTGCCGGGCGCACATGAATTGCATATGCCCTGCAATGCTAATCGTCTGCATGTCCTCTCGCGGGCGACGCATGCTGCGAATTTCAGGCCAATCGGATGCTTCCTTCTTGGTGCTGCATTTTGGGCGGCCAGCAGTGTAGTATGTTAGATATTTTAGTATATACACTAAAATATCAAACAATATATAGAAAAAGTACACGTCTCCGAAATTAACAGAAAAAATACGTCTGAAAGGAATCAAAAGACAAGCTCATTACACTGGAGAATTAGGTGCCAACTTTGTTGCTGTTCCTAAACTGTCTAATCCTCAAAACTCATTACTGAAAACGTAAATTTACATGGCCTTAGCAAAATTCTGGACTAAAAATGTTATCGTTAATTATTATTATTATTTCTTTTTTACATAGCTGCAAGATTTTTTGCTTAAAAAAAGTTCTAGCTTTCTCTCTCTCTCTGACGCACACACACAAGGAATGCTATAAAGATCGCAGGGCTAGACCTGGGTTCCTCCTTTAAATAGGCGCTTTATTTGATTGATAAATAAATAGAGCAATATAGAATTGATGCCTCTCTGAGTTGAAAATTGCCGCTTTCTTCAGTTTTTGTTTTGTTTATGTTTTAATGAAGGTTCAGAGAACTATTGAGACCAAGAACAGGCATGGAATTTCCTCTTGTTATTTTTTAAATATCAAATTCCTGACTTTTTTTTTTTTTTTTTTTTTAATGTATATAACGAGAAAGGTCTGGGTTTAGAAAGCAGAAAACTCTACAATGGTATCTTCGTGCCAAATGCTGAATCTCGGGGTGTGGGGGTGGGGGGTTAAACTCGGAACGAGCGGCACATCTGTAAACGAAACAAAAAATTCCGGTTTTCTCGCGGTTCTGAGAAATGAACAAAACCACAACGAAATTTTCGCAGTGTTCTTTCCCGGTGTGAAAGTTGCACGCCGATCGTGTATTTTTTTTTTTTTTTTTTGTTTTTGTTTCTTTTAGGCATGTGAACAACTTAAGCAACGAGCCACTTAGTTGAGTATTACTTATTCCATGGAAGGTGGATAACACGTACACCAGGGCAGTCAAAATTCCCTTTGATCTGTGCTTATGGGTATTTCAGAACACACAAATATGAGATAAATCTTGGAATTGTTCTTAACGATTTTTTTCTTTTACGTTAAGTGACAGTACTGTACTTTTGTTGCCTACTACAAACCCAATGCCCTCTCGTCACTGGTAGGTAATCACCTGCGTGTTATGCGATCTTCATGATTTCTACCTGTTTAAACACCTGAACACTGGGGGGGGGGGGAGCTGAAACTTTATAAAAAAAATTCAGACTATTATTATTATTATTCCTATCGCATTGATATAGACAGAGCAGACGACTTGTTTTAAATGGCGTAATAGCAAAGTAAAGTGTAGTCATTTCCCCCGAAATTATTAAAAACACATTATTAGCGTTTCATCTTTTAGGTACATACACGGCCGTGTCACGTTATTGTGACCACCAGCTAATGTCCAGAGTAACCGCCGTGTGCAGCGCGGACAGCAGCTAGACTGACTGGTAGTGACTCAATAAGGTGCTGGAAGATGTTCACAAGCATGTGGAGCCATGCTGACTGCAGTGCATCTGACAGCTTCTGGAAGGTGCGTCGTCGAGGATCCATAGAGCGAACAACACGATCCAGGTGGTCCTACAGACGCTCAATTGGGTTTAAGTCTGGGGAATTAGGGGCTAGGGAAGTACTTTAAGGTCTTTATCGTGCTCTTCTAACCACTCTCGGACATTTCTAGCTGTGTGAGACGTCGCATTGTCGTGCTGGAAGATCCCATCCTCCCCAACGAAGACAATCAGCATGTATGGGTGTACGTGGTCTGCAAGGAGGGATTCATAACGAATTCGGTCCATAGTGCCTTCCACAGGTATGAGTGGAACCAGGGAATGCTACGAAATCATTCCCCAGACCATAACGCTGCTCCCAGCAGCTTGTGTTCTTCCAGCAATGGTTGAAGAATGTTTGGTCTCCGATGTTTCTCACCCTATGCGCCAACGCCCATCCGTTCGATGAAGCAGAAAACGTGACCCATCGGAGAAGGCAATCCTTTGCCAATCAGCGGAGGTCCAATTCCGATACTACCGTTCAAATGTAAACCTTTTCTGCCGATGCACCTTCGTTAGCATAGGTGCAGTGACCATCCGTTCTGCATCGAAGCCCCATACGCAGCAGGGTTCGCTGAACTGTCGTTTTAGACACACTTCCGGTAGCCCCTTGGTTCATTCGGCCAGTGAAATGCTCCACTCTAGCGTGTCGATCGGCCCTCACGCACCTTCGCAGCCGACGTTCACCTCTCACATCAATGGCACGTGGACCTCCGCAGTTTCTACGTAGCTTATTCGCAATGGTGCCATTTCGTGAATCACGATAAACTTTAACCACAGCAGCACGCGAACAGTTCACAAACTGCACTGTTTCAGAAATACTGCCACCCTTGGCCCGAAAGTCGATAATCACCCCTTTTTGTAAATCAGATAAATCGCTCTTTTTATTCATGATAGCAATGAGTGATACGTTTTCAGATCATATGATCATATGTAGAGGATTTTTTTAGGAAGGGAGTGTCTGACCTTATGTCTTAAACAGCCCTTAGAAACAGGAAACTAGGAGATTTTGGCTAGAGCGCCCGATAGGAAAGTGACACCTAAGCGAAGTAGAAAGGGGGAGGAAAGACGCCCTTATTAATTACCGGGGGGGCCAGTACCTGGGGTTCGACGGCTTAACGTGCCCATCCGACGCAAGGCGGATATTTGGTGGATCGAGTGTTCGTACCTGCCTGGGATCGAACCTGAGGCCGTTTCTGTGGCAGTCACGAACGTAGCCCACTAGACCACCCGCGGTCCTATGTTTTCAGAATGCCTACAGCACACCTTATACAGTATACCCTCCAAGCCAGCTCACGGCACGTGCCTTCTTTCATTGGCTACGTGCTGTTGACGTCAAAAAGTAGGAGGTGGTCACAATAATGTGACTCGACTGTGCATAATCAAAACATCAAACAAACAAGTAAAATATGGGTAAAGATTTCTTGACTTCACTCTGATGTCTTGCTTACAAGCGTAGCTGTAGCTTTTTCCATTACTTCTCACCCTCTGTCTTTTAAACCAGAGTTTCCTAATTCAAACATCATCTTCCTCCTAGATATCCTCGGACATAATAGAGTTGAAGATTTTTTTATTTTTATTTTTAATTTTGTTTGATGAGTGCTTAAGGCAGTAGCGAAACTACAAATTTTCGGCCCTCAAGCAGTTATATATAAAAAAAAACTGCTCCCGCTTGCAAAACTGACAAAGAAAGTCAAAATCAAAATTTTAACTTGTGTACGTAAAAACAGTTATTTCATTAAAAATTTGATATTTTTACAGATAGCTAGATTATAGATATTCAAATAAAAAAATATTTCTTCCTACCTTTTCGAATTGGCAAAGTCTCTTATTAAACCTTTGGCATATAATTTATTTGTCTTCTTTGGTAACTGGTAAAAGATATTTCAGTCGCTCCTGACTCGTGTTTCGCAAATAATTTTTGTCCTTTTTCAGCTTGCTGAATGATTTTAGCTACTGTAACAGGTAGATATAAAATAAGTGCTGTAAAGACGTCTGGGTAACTACAAGACATACTAAAAATAGTATAACTATACTAGTAATCCGAATTTCTTGACGTATAATAGAAATCAAAGTTTCCAAGCTTTCGCACAAAGCCATCTGGTTGATGTGTGAAAGCTTGGAAACTTTGATTTCTACTGTATTCTACGCCATGAAATTCGGATTCTTAGTATAGTTATACTATTTTTGGTATTGTTGGTGTATAATTAGTTATTATTAATTACTACAAGATATATTGTTAAACTTCGTAATCAACAATTCTGCGAATTCCTTTATGAGTTTACTTGATTTTTTCTTCTTTTATAAAGCTAATTGAAACTATTAACAAAAATTGAAAGAAGAAATTTTTACTTAGATCCTTATCATATGGTTTTTGCAAATCACCTGCATATTTTAAAATATCGCTTTATAAAATAAGTTCCGATGTTCCAAAAATGCAAAATGCATATCGATCAGTAGCGAGCGGTATGCAACGCATCCCTAATTACGTGCAAAAATTTGCTCTATAGAAAAAAAAAAATCACACGAAAAATACGTTTGTGCTGCAGTTTTATAAGCGAAAATTTGAAGTTTTATTTAAAACAAAATTCACACATATTTTTGGGAACTTTTAGTTGGAATTGATGAAACAAGCTACTGCTTTCGTATCGTGAGATTGCGCCGTATGAGGGATGAGAGTAGAAATACTGTGATGCGAAATCTACCGTTGCATCTACAGGGTACCGCCAAAACCTGTCGATCAGTTAGAGAAACGACTGACCTTTCGTTTTGTCCCACCTTTTTTTCCCACTTCGGATGCTGCTTCCTTAACTGCCAGGGTAAAACATGTAGAAATGCGAAATTGCCTGTTGCATTGACCAATGAAAAGCAGAATTTGTTTCGAATTGCCATCTTGACATGTGCGCAACCTCTGAGCTAGGTACGTCACAAATAATCTTTATTCCACTTAACGTCGCCTGTAAGGTAGGTACGTCACAAATCATCTTTATACCCCATAACGTCGCCTCTGAGATAGGTACGTCACATATCATCTTTATGCCCTTTCGTTGCCTCTGACATAGGTACGTCACAAATCATCTTTATTCCCCTTCTTCCCTTAACGTCGCCTGTAAGGTAGGTACGTCACAAATCATCTTTAGGCCTCTCAACGTCGCCTCTGAGGTAGGTACGTCACAAATCATCTTTAGGCCTCTCAACGTCGCCTCTGAGGTAGGTACGTCACAAATCATCTTTCATACCCCTTAACGTCGCCTCTGAGATAGGTACGTCACATATCATCTTTATGCCCTTTCGTTGCCTCTGACATAGGTACGTCACAAATCATCTTTATTCCCCTTCTTCCCTTAACGTCGCCTGTAAGGTAGGTACGTCACAAATCATCTTTAGGCCTCTCAACGTCGCTTCTGAGGTAGGTACGTCACAAATCCTCTTTAGGCCTCTCAACGTCGCCTCTGAGGTAGGTACGTCACAAATAATCTTTATGCCACTTAACGTCGCTTCTGAGGTTGGTACGTCACAAATCCTCCTTTAGGCCCCTTAACGTCGCCTTTGAGGTAGGTACGTCACAAATAATCTTTATTCCCCTTAACGTCGCCTGTAAGGTAGGTACGTCACAAATCATCTTTATGTCCCTTAACGTTGCCTCTGAGATAGGTACGTCACAAATAATCTTTAGGCCCCTTAACGACGCCTTCTGAGGTAGGTACGTCACAAATCATCTTTATGCCCCTTAACTCGCCTCTGAGGTAGGTACGTCACAAATAATTTTTATGCCCCTTAACGTCGCCTCTGAGGTAGGTACGTTACAAATCACTTTTTATGTCCCTTAACGTTGCCTCTGAGGGAGGTAGGTCACAAATCATCTTTAGGCCCCTTAACGTCGCCTCTGAGGTAGGTACGTCACAAATCATCTTTATGCCCCTTAACGTCGCCTCTGAGGTAGGTACGTCGCAAATCATTTTTATGCCCCTTAACGTCGCCTCTGAGGGAGGTAGGTCACAAGTCACCTTTAGGCCCCCTTAACGTCGCCTCTGAGGTAGGTAGGTCACAAATCATCTTTAGGCCCCTTAACGTCGCCTCTGAGGTAGGTAGGTTACAAATCATCTTTAGGCCCCTTAACGTCGCCTCTGACGTAGGTACGTCACAAATCATTTTTATGCCCCTTAACGTCGCCTCTGAGGTAGGTAGGTCACAAACAATCTTTAGGCCCCTTAACGTCGCCTTTGAGGTAGGTACGTCGCAAATCATCTTTATGCCCCTTAATGACTCCTCTGAGGTAAGTACGTCGCAATCATTTTTATGCCCCAATAATTTGTGACCTACCTCCCTCAGGCGCCTCTTTGGAGGTAGGTCACTAATATTTTCATGCCCCTTAACGACGCCTCTGAGGTAGGTACGTCACAAATAATCTTTATGCTCCTTAACGACGCCTCTGAGGTAGGTACGTCACAAATCATTCTTTGCCCCTTAACGTTGCCTGTAAGGTTGTTACGTCACAAATCATCTTTAGGCTCCTTAACGACGCCTCTGACGTAGGTACGTCACAAATCATTTTTATGCCCCTTAACGTCGCCTCTGAGGGAGGGAGGTCACAAATTATCTTAAGGCCCCTTAACGTCGCCTCTGAGGTCTTGAAAAAGGAGTTCAAGATGAAAAACCCTTCTGCCTCTGCAAACTCAACGAGAGTATTTCCACGCTGGTTTCTGTTGCCGTGACCGAATTTACTTACTGAAGTTTCATTCTGTTGCCGTTGCCCTATTTTTGCATTGAAATCTCCCATAATTATCTTCAAGTGCTGCTTACCTTTATTATTTAGATGACGAATTTCCTCATAAAATTCTTCAATTTCTTCTTCAGGATGACTAGTGGTGGGTGCATAAGTTTGAATAATCTGAGCCTGGTATCTTCTCGAGAGTTGGATAACGAGTCGTGCAGCTCTGTCAGAGGAACTTTCAACTTTATCTTTCAGTTTCTTGTTTATTATAAATCCAACACCACTAGTTCTGCCAGTATCTGTCCCACGATAGTAGAAGAGATGTCCACTTTTCAGTTCAATGAGATCTCCTTTTCTCCTTACCTCACTTAGCCCGACGATGTCCCACTTGATCCTTTGTAGTTCCTCTTCCAATTCAAGAAGCCTTGAATCAGAAGATAGGAAGCGTCCATTATACGTAGCCAAGGTCAGCATCAGATGGCAGCCTAGTCCGGTCCTCCGGGGATTCTTAGCACCCTCTGCCTTCATGTCGCACTGGCCGCTGCCTTGGCCAGGTACATTCCAGCTGCCGGAGACTGAGGGCCAAGATTTAAGTTGTGGAATCATTTTGGAGGGGTTTGGCCATAACTCACCACGCTGGCCAAGCGGGTTGGTGAGTGTAGGATAGCATTTCCTCTAATCCCGATGGTATAGTTATACCGCTATTGGCGGTCGTCAAAGCCCCTTTAGTGGGAACAGGATGCACCACGAGAAGGCGGGGTTGACATTTGTTAAGGAGAGGTTGTGATGTTGCGCATCACCTGACCTTACATCCTTGTATATATATATCATCATCATCATCATCATTGTCAACCATTATCAATCCACTGCTGGACGAAGGTCTCCCCAAGTTTCCTCCACAGCGGTCTGTCTTGTGCCAGTCTCCTCCATGTCACCCCTGCATACTTTCGAATTTCATCCACCCATCTCCCATGTGGTCTTCTTCTGGGTCTTTTCCTGTCCCTTGGAATCCAATCTAAAATTTCGGCTGTCCATCGATGATCTGTCCTTCTTGCAGTATGTCCAGCCCATTGCCATTTCAGGGATTTAACTCTGATCATGATGTCCTCCACTCTTGTCATTTTTCGGATCCACGTGTTCCTCTTCTTATCTCTCCTGGTTACACCAAGCATGCACCTCTCCATGCTGCTTTGAGTTGTCTGCAGCCTTTGTATGTCTCTTTTAGTTAAGGTCCACGTCTCTGCACCATACGTAAGCACTGGAAGGATGCATTGATCAAAAACTTTTCTTTTAAGACATAATGGCATATTGCTCTTGAAAATTATGCTGTTTCTTCCAAAAGCTCTCCAGGCAAGTTTTGTACTCCGATTAATTTCTTCATCAATGTGACCCTCACTTGATATCTGCTGTCCAAGATAAACGTACGTGTCTGTTATCTCCAGCTTTTCTCCATCAATCGATAAATCTTCATTTCTTGTAAAAGCATTGAACATCACTTTTGTCTTCTGAAAGTTCATTTTTAATCCCACTTCTTTACTCTTGTCAGCAAGTTCCTGGATCATACTCTGCAGCTCTGATGGGGTAGTTGCAAAAATGACTACGTCATCAGCAAAACGAAGGTGGGTTAGATAATCTCCATTAATCTTTATCCCCTTGTTTTCCCAGCTCAGCGACTGAAAAACACCCTCCAATGTGGCATTAAAGAGCTTCGGAGATATGGTGTCACCTTGTCTCACTCCCTTTCCAATTTTTACGTGTGTTGTATTTTCAAACAGCCGAATCTTTGCACTTGCATTTTCATAGATGTTATTAATAATATTAATGTATGCATCTTCAATACCGCAGGTTTTCAGAGCCATTGTAACTGCTGATGGTTTCACCGAATCAAAGGCTTTTTCATAATCGATAAAAGCCATGCACAATGGAAGTTCATATTCCCTCGCTCTTTCAATTAGTTCTCTCAGCACGTGGATATGATCTATTGTGTTGTAGCCACTCCTGAATCCAGCTTGTTCTCTCGGTTGAGCCATGTCCAGTGTTACCTTCAAGCGGTGTGAAAGAACTTTAGTGAAGATTTTATAAACTACTGATAGGAGGCTGATAGGTCTGTAGTTTCCGAGATCCTCAATGTCACCTTTCTTATGTAGCAGGATCATTGTAGCGGTGTTGCAATCCTCAGGAATCTTTCCTTCATTAAGGCATCGAGTGAAAATTTGGGCGAGTACTGTTTCGATTTCTCCACTTGCTTCTTGTATGATGTCTACAGTAATTCCATCTTCTCCTGGAGCTTTTCCTCGCTTCATGTTCTTGATTGCATGTGCAACTTCTGCTGGAAGGACTGGAGGAACTCTGGTACTGGTATCTTTCATGATGTCTGGAGTGCATATATCATCCCTTTCATATAATTTGGAGTAGAAATCTTTCACTCTTGTCAAAATTTCGCCTCTATTTCTTGTTACAGAACCATCTTCTTTTCTCAGTGCCATAATTTGTTTTCTTCCCTTACTGAGATGTCCCTTTGCTATCTTTAGGCTTTGGTTGTTTTCAATTGCTTTCCTCACTAGTTCACAGTTGAATTTTCTTACGTCTTCAGTGATACTTTTTCTTACTGTCTTGCATAGCTCTATATATTCCACTTTGGAAGTCACATCTTCTTTAGTTGTCTTCATCTCTCTTCTTTTTTGCATCAACATTTTGGTTTTTCCTGATAATTTGTTCACATGGAACTTGTTCTTAGACCCAGCTAATTTTGTTGCTGTTTCCATAAGAGCTTTGGTTACTTTTCTGTTAACTTCAGAGATGTCCGCTTCTTCCAATGTTAGGCCTTCTAAAGCAGAGAACCTGTTCTTCAGTTCTAACTTGAAGGTATTATGGTGTTTTTTAAGGTTGGTTATGTCAATAGATTTTGTTTGTCTTATGAGCTTGCCACGTTCAAGTTTAGTGTTGAGGTGCATCTTACATCTCACCAATCTATGGTCACTACCTGTGTTGAACTTGTTTAGCACACTGCAGTCTTCTATGACGAATTTTTTGTTACACATAATAAAATCAATTTCATTTGTCGTCCCATTTGGATGTCTCCATGTCCATTTCCTGTGTGGCTTTTTCTTGAAGAAGGAGTTCAAGATGAAAAACCCTTCTGCCTCTGCAAACTCAACGAGAGTATTTCCACGCTGGTTTCTGTTGCCATGACCGAATTTACCTACTGAAGTTTCATTCTGTTGCCGTTGCCCTATTTTTGCATTGAAATCTCCCATAATTATTTTCAAGTGCTGCTTTCCTTTATTATTTAGATGACAAATTTCCTCATAAATTTCTTCAATTTCTTCTTCAGGATGACTTGTGGTGGGTGCATAAGTTTGAATAATCTGAGCCTGGTATCTTTTCGAGAGTTGGATAACAAGTCGTGCAGCTCTGTCAGAGGAACTTTCAACTTCTACAACTTTATCCTTCAGTTTCTTGTTTATTATAAATCCAACACCACTAGTTCTGCCAGTATCTGTCCCACGATAGTAGAAGAGATGTCCACTTTTCAGTTCGATGAGATCTTCTCCTTTTCTCCTTACCTCACTTAGCCCCACGATGTCCCACTTGATCTTTTGTAGTTCCTCTTCCAATTCAAGAAGCCTTGAATCAGAAGATAGGGAGCGTCCATTGTACGTAGCCAAGGTCAGCATCAGATGGCAGCCTAGTCCGGTCCTCCGGGGATTCTTAGCACCCTCTGCCTTCATGTCGCACTGGCCGCTGCCTTGGCCAGGTACATTCCAGCTGCCGGAGACTGAGGGCCAAGATTTAAGTTGTGGAATCATTTTGGAGGGGTTTGGCCATAACTCACCACGCTGGCCAAGCGGGTTGGTGAGTGTGGGATAGAATTTCCTCTAATCCCGATGGTATAGTTATACCGCTATTGGCGGTCGTCAGAGCCCCTTTAGTGGGAACAGGATGCACCACGAGAAGGCGGGGTTGACATTTGTCAAGGAGAGGCTGTGATGTTACGCATCACCTGACCTTACATCCCATATATATATATATATATATAAAATTGAGTTTAGAATTAATTTATAGTTCAAAGCAGATTTGTCCGGGTCGGGTCAGAGTCCGAAATTTTTGACCCATTTCCAACTCTGGTAGATACATCACAAATCATCATTAGGCACCTTAACGTCGTGGGATCTTAAGCCACAGGTCAAAAGCTAGAAGCCCTAATTTAGGACCACACTTTTTCCAGGTAAGGCACAAGGCAGTGGCGGATATATGGTTTTACTGGGGCCCCGTGCACATCATCGGTTTTGGGGCCTGCTTCACTTTGCCGCCCATGCTTGAAAAATAAATTTTGTTGTTGCCGACTCGCCATATTTCCCGCATTTTTACTTTCTCATATTGTAATGGCGAAAATGAAAAAAAAATGGTTTCTAGGTTTCAACTGAAATACACATTTTGTGTTTCCCTTGATCATTATTTGATTATTTTCATTGTGGTGTGTGAGTTGGGAGGGGGGATGCCGTCATAACTCAAAAGCTATTAAGTTATCTAACGAAATTTAATATTCAGGAGCTTTGTGATACCCTCATGGGAAAGGAACAGCAGAAGTTACAAGTGGGTACTTTTACAAGGATGGTGACTGAAGCACAGTACTAGCATTTAACACGTTACATGCAGCAATAATGTTATGGCTTGCTACATGCAGCGTTGCAGAGGCGTAACTACGGTGGTGCAGACGAGCAGGTATCCCGGGCGCAGTTTAAGAGAGGACGCAATACTCACAGCTTGCAATCTGATTAAAATTGGAATTGAAACTCTTGCGCCAGTTTCTGGTACAGAATTTTCGCTCTCCTACTTTGTCATTTGTCCATCTACCGAATTGGCTCATAATATGTGCGAGAGCGAAAGTACTGGTCCCGTGTTGTGACGCCGCCTCCTGCTTATGGATCTGAGGCGTCCACGCTATAGGGTCTCTCAAAACAACAAGGAAGTGTTTGTGCTTCTCTGAAACACACCCTCAAACGCTGTTCGAGCGAACAAACGAAGCCTTCTCCACTTTAATATTAGATCTGTGATTCGGGAAGACGGAGTGACAACAGCTGAACGTACGAAATAATATTCACACTAAGATATAATGATATCCACAGGAACTTCTGTTAACAACACACACACATTTATTTCATAAACAATTAGCGTTTAGACGGTGGCGGATTAGTCGTTCTCTAACCTCAGGCTTCACTAAGGTTTGGACCTGACAAGAATCGTGGAACGCGAAAGTTAGGATGATTACTTCCCAAGAAAAATCTCTCTCGACGTGGAAGTTGTAGCTAGAGTCCACCCGACACTAAATAGCTCTATATCTCAGTGAATCTTGAGAAATAGTATTCTAACTATTCTTCTCTACCAGATGTTCCAGACTTAGCCTGTGTTAAGCTCGTATTTCCTGTAGCGAAATATCTACTACACCAGCGGAATTCCTGACTAGGGTCTACTCCGCTGCAGCCGGGCGATCTATCTCTTCTAGGATAGATGCTCGCTAAACTCCCCTTGAGCGTCGGACACTCTCTAGCTTGGAGCGTCCCTCGGGCCACACAAAAAAAAGGCAAACGCTTCGCGTCTCCTTCTCTTCGGAGAACTGCTCTAATTCTCAAAATCTTCATCGCCATATACAGAACACGATCCGGTGTAACTCCACGCAGATCGCTTCTACGAATCACGCTGGTAGCCATCATGTACGGAGTTACCCGTACGTGGATATTGAACTAATATATCGCCGGAAAGGAAAACTCTTCTGCGTGTACGTCATACACCAAGTTGATCGGAGTCGCGTGCTGACCTGGAGCGATATCCAAGCACTGTTCTTCGTTCCAGAGCATCGTGTGTTGTCTTGCAAGCAAAACTTCCGACTCTGGCACCGAATCCGGCTCCATGGATTCGATCGGACACTCACTATCCGTCTGCTTGCTCTCGTCGATTGCTTCCCAATTGATCTGAATGTTGTAATGCTTCTACAACGGTTGGTTCACCAAGAATCGAAGATAAGCCTTCACCACTGACTTCTTTACGAAACCACAAAGTACGTTGACTTGTATACATATATTCTTGATATTGACGTTGAAAGCGTGATCATCGTCCAGACGCCGTGGCAACTGCTGCACCACTGTGTTAACATCCACTGGAACGTTTATCACTTGGCCAACGATTCCATAGTTTCCCTCGTAGCGAAGTCGACGGATCTGCATGAATGGAAGCCTCGGAGAAATCAATCTGGTACTTATCGGATCCAACGGTGGCAAACCGGTCGGTTTTCGGTAGATACTTGAAACCGTTCGATCGCGACAATTTCGGAATCTTGTTGCTGTCCGATGACTTACGACACATACTGCACAACTTGAACTCCGCTACGTTCTCGCCATGAAACGTGTTTTCGTGCAATTCCACATGTTTTGGCTTCACTGGCTTCAAATCCTTCAGAAACCACACTCTGTCGCAAACCTCACACGAATGACCGAACGAATTGCTCACAAACGTGTTCTCGAAAAGTTCACTCGCCGATCTCCAACACTTCTCAAACCGCGCCGATCTCTTGAAATCTACTTCCATTTCGTCGTTTCCGTGTTCCGAAGCATGGGCAGAATCGATTTCATGCTCCACATCCATGTGCTTGTGCGCCGCTGCCGCCGAAGTGTTCGCGTCGTCGCTCGAGCGCTGCGCCGAATCAATTTTCTTTCGCTCCCGATTCTTTTTCATGCGTTCTGCCGCGGACATTACGGTGTTTATCGAAAGCTGACGAGTTGCTCTTCCACGTAGACTGCGTTCGATGCATTTCTGCTTGGCTTTTCGACGCGTATATGCCGACACTGTGAATTTTTTAACATTTTTTCAACTGCGATCCATAGTTTCACAACCAACATTGTATTCGATTTCACTTCTAATGTCTTAAATCGGCAGATCTCGTCGTTAGCTTCCGTTTGAGAGCAAAGTCTTAGCGTCTCGCAGTCCCGAGTTATACTGATTTAAAGTTTGCGCGGCGCAGCGGAAAGTCCCCCAAACCACGCCCCCGCCCCGCTTATCGCGGCGCGCGAACTCAAGGTCACTAACAAGTCTTTGTTCCCTTAGCTATCGAATGGCACTAGGCTGGTTTGGTTAGCGTTGATAATATAGAAATTATTAGACCGAACTAGATGCCCATTTTTTCGTAAAGCTCAACTTTCCGTACTGGCCACTTATTACTGGTCTGATTTTAAAGACGTATTCAGGTCAAAATCATTATTTTGCGGGCCCTTCAGTAACGTGGAATCCTGCGCCTAGGCTTCCATGTAAATCCGCCCCTAGTTAAAGGCCAGCGACGCAGAAAAGCCACGTCACTCATGACTCATCTCGAACTAGAACCTGGAACAATTGGTCAGAACACCACGCTTCTTCCAGTGGCGATGCCAGTATCTCAGGACTGAAGGGGGGGGGCATGTTCGGACTGTGTGAGGAATGAAGATGTGTTGTAGTTGTGTAATATGAAGCAAAATGTTGTTAGCAAGTGGAGACAAATATGTTTAGGTGGTTTGGCCATGTTGAAAGAAGGAGTGATGAGATGCTTGATAAGAAAATTATTTTAGCCCAAGTGGCAGGAAGGAAAGGCAGAAGAAGGCCAAGGAAGTCATGGGAGGATCAGATTCAGGAGTGTCTGCATAAGAAAAAGATTACCAGTATCAAGTACAGAAGGTCTTGTGTACGTCGTGTGATGGATGTCAGTGAAGCCCGAGTTGTGTGTTAAGATCAGAGCACATTTAAGGAGACAGGAGGCCCGGGGCTGGACTGCATTTTGCGGCCTCAGTATTAGTAGCATATCTAGGGTTTGGGAGGATGAATAAACTACTTAAGGGAAAACATTTCCAAAATATGATGATGAAGCCATCAAAATTTTCCCGCCGTATTGAAGTGTGTGTCTCCCATGAATCATGGACGAATCAGTGGTATCAAGAAAATATAAAAATGCATGGTTGAAAAATGGATAGCAGTTCAGTTCTGCGTTAATCCCCTCCCCCTCCCCCAGGGTTGGGTTCAGCTTGTTGAAATTATATCGCAGTAGAGGGCAAAATAATATGATACAAACGAATTCTTAATGTATGAAAAATTCCTCCAATTACAGTAAAAAATATATATATATATATTTGACAATTTTGAAAGATTTGAGGATGGACTGAGGCCGACTATATTTTTTGCGGACTCCTAATAAAGCGGAAAGAAATAGAATATTTTTTTCCCCAAGGCAGTTTCTTATAGTTTTTATTGTGTTATCTGCAAAATAAAGAAAAAAACATGGAGAATTCTGTCAATTCTACAAGCAACCTGCATAATTCTGGAGCCCCTTGAAAATGCGGGGCCCGGGGCTGCAGCCCCCCCTCTTAAATGGGTTCTGGACTCATGATCGCTGTAAATGGAAAGGTTTGATACAGCAACAGTACGTAAATAATCAGTTAAAAATTTATCTGGTAGTTTGTATTTCTTTGTGGAGCTAACCTCTGAATCTCGGAGAACAGCTTAGTGATATGTATGTATATATGTATAAGGCTGTTTACGCATTTTAATTTGAATCCCGACGAAGAACCCCTCTTTTTCCCCTCTCTATCTCATTACGAAAGTAGTATCTTTCTACTATTCTTAGACATTCACTCTAGAGAATTCCTCCATTTTATAGAATAGTTAAACATTAAATTTAACAGAAAATTGATTTTGTATAGCAAAAACCTCTGTGAATTCGAAAAATTCACAGAGGTTTACCCAGGTTTCCCAAAATATTAGATGGTTGAATTCGCCATGTGTTCCAACTGACGAAATATTCGAGTTGGTAGGTTAACGGTTGGTCTATCAAGACAGAAGGTTAAAGGGTGGTCTCAAAGAAAAGTTGGGTGGACTTCCCACCAGGGCGGAAACTGAAGCTTGACTTAGAAATTCGAAGCACACAAAAGAAATAAATAAGTGAAGAAGAATTATATGAAAACATTTCTTCAAACTACAGTTCGTCTTAAAATAACATGCACCATCATAAACAGGAAATTGAAATTTTTGTAAGATAACGTTTTTCAGAAAGTTGACAACGCAGCAAATCTATGTACGTACTGTCACTTCCATCGAGCACAAGGGGTATTTGTCGTTTCACTATTAACCATGTCACAATAAAACTAGATTATCATCAAACGAATGCTGAAAGCTAGTCTGGATGCAGTTTTTCTTGCGGCACCGTTCCGAAATGAAAAACCGTTCGTCAGCGTTTCATCAACGGTTTTCTTTCCTTATTTTTTTTTTTTTTTTTTGTTCGGTATTAAGAAAAAGGGGGAGGAGCACAGAGGTGTAGAGAACCTTTACTTCCAGCACAAACCGAAACTTCCATAAGACAAAGGCGCTGACTTCAGTGAATTCCTTGGCGTCAGCCGTTGGAGTGGTACTTTGCTGACAGAGTAACGCCCACGCGATGCGATGACGTTTGCGTTTCGAGAATTTTCCGTGTGGGAGTATGCGAGCAGAAGAGGAGGCGGTCTCCCGCTGTGTGGTTTAATGCAGCTAGGCGATCAGCAGGTATTCCTTACCTCTTGAGAAGTATCCGCCTTCCTTGAGGCAAAAATTTATTGATAAATCGTTTTTACCGAACGTGAAGAGCATGAGAAAACTACGGAAGATATACATGTGAGGTGATCACCTTGAATAAGAACGTTGCTGTTTAGTTTCGTCACTAGACACATATCAGTGTGGGTGTATTACGAACACTTTCAATCAAGACAGGAAGTTCCGGGTCAGAAGCTAAACGTGTATAAAAATGGTGATCAAAAAATACCTCCAGATACAGTATGTTTTTTGTTTATAGTGTCATGTCAGCTTTCTTCAGATCAGATCTTCGCGACCTATCAGCTGTTTAGTGTTTATCTTTTTCTTCTCAAAACCCCTTCCTAAAAATAGCTGCGTTATACGATTCTGTAGTTGCGCATCAGCGAACTTTCTAAATCTTCATCAGGTGAATTTTTCAGTTCTTCCCACGAGTTCAGGTGCATTAAATTAAAAAGTCGGAAAACTGCCAGCAGCAGAATTCTGGAAGTGTATATTTATTTTGATAAATATGGCAACAGACACAGATTAATCTTTCTCAAATGAGTTTTGCAATCGTTATCGGAAGTATATAAAAAAAAAAGTATTTGAAATAAAGTTATACATATGTATGAAAGGAAATAACGAGTAGTTGTAATCCGAGTCGGTCGTCTCATAATTGGACCCGACCAAACCTGACCCGGACAAATCTCCTTTGAACTATAAATTCGAAACTCAATTTATAATTATACATAATATATATACAGGGCGTTCAAAAAGTCTCACCGCGGTGGGTATCGTAGGTTATGTAGAAATCATACAAATGTATTACGGGAACGTATAATTTTACTCACTAACTTACAGAAAGTGTTGGAACTGTCCAGAGATGGAAACGGGTCACGAGTCAACGGGTCGACAATTTCTTGTGGGTTCAACGGGTCAGGTCAAGGTGTTCTTGACCCAGTTTTATTCCTGTTTTATTTTTGAAAACAGAAAAATATATTCCAAAGAAAAATGCGCGTTGTGGAATTCTGTAGTCAATGCTGGTGCCCACGGAGTGAATAATAATTTGTCATGCAAAAATATTATCGTCTCTTTCTTAAAGCAATGAAGTTTTCCACCGACCGACGTCAGACACACCGACATCATATAATAAAAAGATATTTCCTTTGCGTTCTTTTACAGTGCGATTGTCCAGGAAAACGCCATTCGCCTGCTTCTCAGCTGATTCACTCTCTCCGTTCAAAGTTCACTGTATGACAAAGAGTTACTTTTCACATCACATCTTTTACATTGAGCATTCAGAAGTTTTCGATTGATGTGCTAACATCCCGTTCCCATGACATGTCATGTCGAAATTAACTCCTTATTTCATAATATGGATGGATTCAATATTAAGGAGGTTGAGAAAGACGTCGAGGCGTACAAATGCGTGCTTGTTGAAAACCACAAGGGGAAGCGTGAATGCTGGAAATTGTTTCGTCTCATTAAGGAACCGGTGAATAATTCTGTGTTGTTTGGTCTTGCTTGTTGTTCAAAATGTGGAAAGTGTATAATACAAAAAAAAAAAATGTCGGCGGTGTAATAAAAGATTATGGAACCAAAAATCTAACGGACCATATGAACGTATGCGCACCTCCATCAAAGCGTGGAAAGAATGAACAATCTAAATATATTTAAAAAAATACAATTATATAATCGTAAATAATGATTCCCATTTGTAATATACTCCATGGCCATGGTCACAGTCAGCCATTACTTCTGGATTACGCAAAATAGTGGCACTAAAATTTAGCAAGTAACAAAATTTTATTATTAAAAAAAGGATTTCAGCTATTTCCTGTCAAGCAGTTATTGGGATGAATATATACATATATATATATATGTTACGTTTATATATATATATATATATATATATATATATATATATATATATATATATATATATATATATATATAAATTGAGTTTCGAATTTATAGTTCAAAGCAGATTTGTCTGGGTCAGTTACGGGTCCGGGTCGGGTCCAGTTATGGGACGTCCGGGTCCGAAATTTTTGACCCGTTTCCAACTCTGGAACTGTCATCCTTCACATAACCTATACTGTTTTACACATGTTTTCGAACACATCTGCGAGAGTCAAAAAGTCCCTCCGCAGTAATGTTAAGGCTGTTCCACTTAATTCTGAAGGTTTTACAGTTAAAAATTTTGAATTAAGTAACTTATTGTATGCTTAATTTCAGTTTTTGCTGTTTTCTTGATAACATATCAAGCTTCAGAGTATGTTTCACAGCAACCCCAGCTTCTGATGAATTGAAAGTTTACAAAATGTGGACGTTGATTTCATCATTGCCCCTCAGAAGGAAGGAACACTCATGAAATTCAACATTCACATTTTGGAAACTTTCAACTCATCACTAGTTTGTGAAAATTGGTGCTTCTGTGAAACATCTTCTGGTTTCTTAATGAGACGAAACAACTTCCAGCATTCACGTTTCCTCTTTTGGTTTTCAACAATCACGTATTTGTTGGTCTCGTCGCCTTTTTCAATCTCTTTAATATTAAATTCATCCATATTAACAAATAAGGCATTAATTCCGACACGACATGCAATGGAACGGAATGTTAGCACGTCAAAGGTAAGCCTCTGAATGCTCAATGCAAAAGATGAGATGCGAAAAGTAACTCTCAGTCTTACAATGTGACACGCGGGGTTTAAGACAGTGAATCGCCAGAGAAACAAGCGACAGTCGTTTGCCTGTATGCTGCTTCGGAAAATCGCACTGAAAACAAACGCAAAGGAAGTATTGTTTTGCGATATGGTATCGGTGTGACAAGCGCCTGCGCCGTATCATCGGTCGGTGGAAATCTTCGTTGCTTTAAGAAACAGACGGCAATATTTTTGTATGACAAATCATTTTTCACTCAGCTGGCCCCAGTATCGAGCACAAAATTCCACGCATTTTTCTTTGAAATATTTTTTTTTTTCCAAAAATAAAACGGAAATAAAACCGGGTCAGGAACACCTTGACCCGACCTGTTTGACCCGTAAGAAATTGTTGACCCGTTGACCCTCTGACTCGTGGCCGGTTTCCATCTCTGGTAATAGTCACAAGCTTTTGGAGACGTATATGAATTAATAATGTTCCCAGTTGAGTTTTCTATTCTTCACAGAAGTTCAAAGTCTCACAAAAAGGGGGGGGGGAGGGGGATCATAGTAATAGTATTCTACGAATAAAAATAAATAATTTCCTCAACTTGAATTCTCAATCCTTCCCAAAAAGTTTAAAAAAAAAAGTTTCGATCACAGGTTAATGGTGTCGTGTATGAACTTATATCTCTCAATTAAGTGCTTAGGTTTTCTCAGATGTTCAAATTCTTAACGAAAAAAAAAAAAAAAAAAAATTAGGAAGCAAACAAAAAATACGGGTAGTAACAATCTTGGATTCCAGAGCCATGTACAAACTAAACTTCTTCAGATGAGTTTTTCAGCGCATTCAAGTTTAAATTCTCTTGAATGAAATTCTGAAAGTAAAGAAAAACGTATTAAACATGATCACGTTCAAGCCCTTTTAGGCGCCCCGTGGCGTAGTGGTCTAAGCAGAAGCGTAACTAGGATGAGGCAGTTCAAGAAAGAGCGCAAAAATTACGGCTTGCAATCTGACTAAAGCTGGAATTGATAAACTTTTGCACAACTTTCTGGTACAATGATTTTCGTACCATGCTTTGACATTTGTCCATTTGCAGAATTTGCTTATAATATGTTTTGCCAGTTTCGTTAACCATGGCAGCTTAAAATTCTCATTTCTTCGTCAAAATGTTCAGAACATGTCAGTTACTCACATTCCGAAATACAGTCATTTGCAAAAGTTTAAGACCACCTGTCAATTTATTGAAAATTAAGATTTTCAAAGGAACAACTAATTACTAGTCAGACATATTTGAAAAAATGACACCATAGATGAATACTTACATTCTTTAGAACACAAAAGACAGAAAAAAAGTAAGACCGAAATCAGTACTTTGTGTGGCCGCCTTTGTTTTTTATAACGGACAGAATACGATGCGACATACTCTCAATGAGGGATTTGCCGTAGTCACTTGAAATGTCTTCGCACCACACGTCCTTTACAGCGTCAATCAAAGCTTGGGAATTTAATGGCTGTTTTCCTGTTACCTTGTCTTTTAAAATAATCCACAAATTTTCAATGGAGTTAAGGTAGGGACTATTACTCGGCCAGTCAAGCACAGTTATGTTTTTCCTCTGCATGTAGTCCTTTACTGTTTTGGATCTGTGGCATGGAGCACCATCATCCATAAAGGTTGTTTTGTTTGTTTGATTGGAGGTTTAACGACAACCGTGAGCAACTCAATGGGCTATAAGCAGTCGCCCGTCCCTAATTTAGGGCCACCGGTTCTAGGGAATGGAGAGAGCCAGTGCCGTAAGACAAACAAAACATCCATGCCTCACCAGGATTCGAACCCGGACCCCCTTTCGGACGAATGATCAGAAGCCATCGCTTAGACAACTGCGCCATAAAGATCGCGCATCTGTGCGCTTGCACATGAGTTAACAGCTTCACACGCAACATTTCCACATAAAACGGACCAGTCATGGTAGTGCCTGTAGCGAAAAAGATAATGAAGCTGTACCGGATGCTGACATAGCACCCCATATCATCTGACTAGGCGGATGTCTCACGTTGCTACCGGTGTATTTTCCATCAAACCTTTTTGTCGTCGAACATGTGATTCAAATCTACGCTCAGTTGATTCATCGGAAAGAAAAACTTTTCTCCAATTTTCAGCAGAACACGACTGATGACGCTTCGCAAACTGGAGTCTCTTCTTTTTCATGACAGAGGTTAGTTCCAGGTTTATGTGCAAGTTATAAGACTTTAATCCAAAATCTTTCCTAAGACGTCGAGAAACAGTTCTGATACTAATATCTGACCCTTTCGAATGTAGAACGGCCTTGATTTTCTTGCACGAACTCCTGGGAGAACGCATAACTATTCGCCTTATGGTGTTGCCATCACGTAGGGGTTGTTTTCCTTGGACGTCCACTTCTCTTTCGGTAGCTAAATTCACCTGCATCTCGATATTTCATGATCGTATTATGAATAGCAGTCTTGCTCACATTCACCTTTCTGCTTATGTCACGTTCGGAGTATCCTTCATGATATAAAGTCACGATTTGTGTCCTCTGAGTAACACTTGACGCTTTTTTTATTAAATTCTACTGTAAATTTCTCCATTTTCTACTGGAAATTCCCAACGTTTTTTCCATTTTTATTGCATACACACGCATCCAGGAAGTTCTACAGCAAAATTAAAAACTAGAATCTATCTATCTATTCCTCTCTCTCTATAATATACATATATGTGAAAATGCAAGTGTAAAGGTTCGGGTACTTGAGGATAGATACAGCACCAATAAAAATTGGAAAGGAAGTGAGACAATGTGACACCTTATCTCTCAAACTATTTAGCGCCACATTGCAAAATGTCTTTCAATCATTGAACTGGGAAAACAAAGAGATAAAGATTAATAGAGATTATTTAACTCACCTTCGTTTTACTGATGACTTAGTCATTTTTGCAACTACCCATTCAGAGTTGCAGAGTGTGATCCAGGAACTTGCTGACAAGAGTAAAGAAGTGGGATTAAAAATGAACTTTCAGAAGACAAAACTGATGCTTTTATAAGAAATGAAGATTTATCAATTGATGGGGAAAAGCTAGAGGTAACCAGTGCCTACATTTACCTTGGACAGCAGATATCAAGCAAATGTAACATTGATGAAGAAATTAATCGACGTATAAAACTTGGTTGGAGAGCCTTTGGAAGAAACAGCACAATTTTTAAGAGCAATATGCCATTATGTCTTAAAAGAAAAGTGTTTGATCAATGCATCCTTCCAGTGCTTACGTATGGTGCAGAGACGTGGACCTTAACTAAAAGAGACATAAAAAGGCTGCAAACAACTGAAAGAGGCATGGAGAGATGCATGCTTGGTGTAACCAGAAGAGATAAGAAGAGGAACTCCTGGATAAGGAAAATGACAAGAGCGGAAGCCATCATGATCAGAGTAAAATCCCTGAAAAGGCGATGCGCTGGAATGTTGCCACATGCATGGACCATCGATGGGCACCCGAAATTCTAAACAGGGTTCCAAGGGACAGGAAAAGACCCAGAAGAAGACCACATAGGAGATAGTTGGATGGAATTCGAAAGCGTGCTGGAGTGACACGGAGGAGACTGGCGCAAGATAGACCGTTGTGGAAGAAACTTTGGGGAGACCTTCACCCAGCAGTGAATTGATAATGGCTGATGATGAAGATATCTTGAAAGTCTGTGTAGTATCTTCCAAGAACAGAAATGATATGGTCCGATTTCCAGGAGGGGGCTAATGCCCCTTCTTGCGACCCTATGATGGGTGGATGAAATTCGAAAGCGTGCGGGAGTGACATGGGGGAGAATGGCGCAAGACAGATCGTTGTGGAAGAAACTTGGGGAGACTTTCATTCAGCAGTGAATTGATAACGTTGTAGCTGCTGCTGATCATGATGATATACTGTTATCTTGAAAATCTCTGTCGTGCCTTCCAAGAACAGAAAGGGTATGGTCCGATTTCCAGGAAGGAGGCAAATGCCCCTCTTGCAGTCTTATGATGGCGCCAATGGTAGCATTTTTCAGTGTTCTAAAGGAATTGTTCCGTAGTTGAAAGTTTTACTCCGTCGGAGCATAAAATCCACTCTTCACTTTAATGAGCCGTTCGTTTAAGGTTTTCATCGAACTAACTTGACTACAGAACGTACAATGACAATAGCGTTCGCCATTCCGCTATTAAGTTTCGGATTGTTAGTCGTTTATGACGAAAATTGGTACTTTACCTGTGAGTATGCTGAAAAAGGTGATAACGAGTAAAGATTAGCTACTAGTCTTGTGGGATGGAGAGGGGTTGCGAACACCGTCAGCATCCAAAGCATCAACAGTTTCTAATTTAGGGCCACTGATGAGGAAAGGAGTAGAACCAGATCCCGTAGGATAAGCTGACCAGAAGTCTCGAATTCTTCAAGACAGTCCTCGAATTTAGTTTACCTTCACTTGTGAGTATGCTGTGCTGAAAAAGGTGATAACGAGTAAAGATCTGTTCTTTCCAAGACTCTTAGTCTTGGGGGATGGGGGGTTGCGACCACCGTCAGCATCTAAAGCATCAACCGTTCCTAATTTAGGGTCACTGATGAGGAAAGGGGTAGAACCAGATCCCGTAGGATAAGTCCCGAATTCTTGAGGACAGTCCTCGAATTTAGTTAACTGTCCCCAAAAACGTCCGATGCCTTTGGGGACGAAAATTGTCCTCAAATTTTGAAGTTTGTCCTCAAGTGTTCTCGACTTTACACTTCCTCGTTAGCTCGTTAGATTTCTAATGAAAAATGTTTTTAAAAATAGTTTTCGTTGTATTAGTTTTCCAACATGCTTCTTGTGAAAACATTTTTTGACTGTTTTTGTTTTTCTTTTTTCCGAGTTTAATCACCATTGTGAGAAACTTTAAAGACTATAAGCAGTTACCTGCCCCTAATTTGGGGACATTCCTTCTAGGGATGGGAGAGAACAAGTGCTATAAGACAAACACACCACCCATGCCTCATTAGGGACTCGAACCCGTACAACTTGTACGAATGGTCAGTGGCCAGCACCGAAAGCACTGCACCACTGGCGCTGCCAACTTTCGACTGTACTTGTTCTAAGTTCCTCCAAAAACTTTGGCAAAATGAAAAATTCACCATGCGATTCGTTTATCATTCTGAAGCTTGATTTTATCATAATTCAGCAGATATACTTAAAGTAAAATATTTCACTTTTGCTAATTTGTTGTCGCCATCATAGCTCTGCTTTTTCAGTACAAATTACCAACATTATACACTATCTACCAACAAGTAATTGGACACCTGTGATAGCAAAGGAAAACGAAGTTTATTCACCTTCAATAGTTAGTGGAGCCTCCACGAGCGGCGATTACATCTGCGACATTCCGGGGCATACTCTCAACCAGGCGTTGTACGACGGCTAGCGGTATTTTTTTCCACTCGGCTTGGAGAAGACAGGTCAGTTCCTTCACCGATTTCGGACGGTGGGGGCACCCCTTAAGTCGACGCTCCAACTCGTCCCAGAGGTGCTCGATAGGGTTAAGGTCCGGGCTCTCCGCAGACCAGTCCATTCGATTAACCCCATTGTCACCATACCAAACCATGGACCTCGCAACACGACAGGTGGCATTGTCATCCTGAAAGTAACATGGGTCCACCCCGTAAAACTGCCACAACGTAGGAAGCGCATGGTCATACAAAATGGTGCAGTAGGTCTCGGCGTCGAGTCTACCAGGAATTGCGACCAAGGGTCCCGTGCCATACCAGGAGAAACACCCCCATAGCATAATTCCACCGCCACCGAACTTCACAGTTGGCACAATACATTCCGGCAGGAGGCGATCTCCAGGCAGACGCCAAACCCAGACCCTGCCAACCAAACGGTAGAGGGTGAACCTTGATTCGCCGCTCCAGAGAACCTGTTTCCACTGTTCAACGGTCCACTGTCGACGTTCTTTGCACCACGTTAGCCGAGCAGCGCTATTGGACTTAGTGATCAAAGGCTTGTGGGCGGCAACACGTCCATGATAACCTAGCAGATGGGCTTCCTTATGGATGGTATTCATCGAAAGAACACTCCCGGATGCCTGTTGAAACTCCTCGCGGATGTGGTCCATCGATTTGGTGCGGTTCTTCCGAATTTCTCTGGCCAGCACCCGTCGGTCTCTAACTCCCAGTTTTGTGGGTCTGCCGGGCCTGGGCGCATTCCGACAGTAATCTCCCATCTTCCACTTACCAATCACGTAGGTCACTGTCGATTTTGGGCACTTCAACTAGCTGGATATGTCACGTATGGATCGGCCATTTCTGTGATACCCGACGATTACACCTTTCTCGAAATCAGAGAGCTCCAAACTGCGTGGCATCTCGCATGCGACTGGTTGCGTTGTTGTTTCCCACACGATATTTAACGGCGGCGGCCGTGACGTGTATCAGGACCGCAGATATCGTCGATTGCAGGGGTGTCCAATTACTTGATGGTAGATAGTGTACAAGCTATATCTTTTTAAGACAAATTTTCATATGTAATATCACACTTATATAAACAATACAATTTTGTGGCAAAACAAATTTCATATTTATTTGGAGTATCTACGTGTCCCTAAATGATCTGCTGATTTGGGAACAACACGCCATTTTGTCCTCAAATCAGTGTTCCGACTTCCGATATCTGGTCACCTTACCGTAGGATATTTTTTGGAGTTTCAAAGTTTAGCGACCAACTCAAAGGACTATAAAACTAGCCGCCTATCGCTAATTTAGGGCCATTGGTTCCAGGGAAGGTAAACAGCCAGTTCCGTCAGATAGTGTCTCGCCTGGGAATCGACCAGAGGGGCCGCGGATGACCTAGTGGTCAACGTTCGTGACTGATACGGAGAGGTCTCAGGTTCGATCCCAGCAGGTACGAACGCTCGAACCACTAAATATCCGCCGTGCGTCGCATGGGCACGTTAAGCCGTCGGACCCCGGGTACTGTCCCCCGGTTATAAATAAGGGCGTCTTCCTCCCCTTTTCTACCTCGCTTCCGTGTCACTTTCCCATCGGGCACTGCAGCCCAAATCTCCTAGCTTCCTATTTCTAAGGGTTGTTTAAGACCTGAGGTCAGACATTTCCTTCCTAAAATCCTCTACATCTGATCTGAATCGACCAGTGTCCCAACTCGGGCGACAAGCCACAAACTTAGGCCTCTGACCACTCGATCACCGGGGAGGCGCAGCACAACAATCACACAACCCATGAATCATTTGGGAATTGAACACAGGTACAACTGAGACGATTAGCCAGAGATCCGCGCCTGTGATTATCGCCAGCACGGCGGATTTTGTAATTCTTTTGTTTGTTTCGGTGTTTAACGACCACAGTGAGCAACTCATTGGGCTAATAACAGGTCGTCCGTCTCTAATTTAGGGGGCCTGCTGGTTCCAGGAAAGGGACAGTTCTGTTCTTTCCAAGACAAGCATGCCATTTATGCCTCACCGGGATTCGAAACGGGAACCATCTCGAACGAATGAATAGAAGCCAACGCTTCCTACTACTCGGTTACAGAGAAGGAGGACATTTAAGAGAGAATACTCTTTAAATCATCTGTCTCATTTTTGTGCTTGCATCATTCCCGCGTTTTAAATGCAGTGTTAAATAAAGATGCTTTTAGCATCTAAATATCCCCTGTCATGTGTTAAAAAAAACAAAAAAAAAACCCGCCAAATTGGCTTGGCAGTTAGTGTGTGTGAGTCTAGAGGAACTCGAGGCCGCTGTGGTGCAGTGGAAGCATATCCGGCGCGTAACTGGAAGACCTGGGTTCGATTCCAGGTGGCGGCCAATGAGAGTTTTTCCGTGACTCACTTATAAACGTGGAAAGAGCGATGACCTCAGTTTGATGTTCCTAGTCCACGTCAAATGTCTGTATTAAAAAAGATGGTACAACTGATTCTGGTAACATGAGTGTTAGGAGTGTCTCAGAAATCAATTATGATCGTTGGAAATGGTTTTGCATTTGGATTTTAAGTTTTCTTTCTTTTTTTCAAACGTGCTAGGCAGATGTCATCCAAGAACATAATGATTGCGAAGTTTCTTAACTATCCTTTTTATCCACGTACAGTAAAACATAGTAAGAGGCTATGGCACCAACTATTTTTCACAGTAATAAAAATATATGAAATAAACAGCAAGGCCAGTGCATACACACACTGGCCAAAAAATTTCCAATCTTTATTACAAGACGGTCACAGACAATAGACTCCAATATAAGCATATACACTGCCAGACAATTGCTAAGGACGGATGACAATAGCAACGATAGCAACCATAAAATGGAAGGCAGGGAAATGTGGGAATTAGCATAAGTGCGGGATACAGTAAGACGTGTTGTGCGTATGCAAATTTTGGATTGCCGAACTTGTTGGTGACGTCATAGCTCTGATAAGAGATATAAAGGATTTGACGCGTATCGACCGTTGTTGTTCAAACGCAAAGTTGAAAGGGAAAGAATCAATTGACGAACTTGCAATTTTCAGTATGTCTTCCCGACATCACCTAGATGATTTTACGCGTGGTCGTATTATTGGCAAGATTGAAGAAGGGCGAAAAATAACAGATGTTGCCAGGGAGTTCGACGTCAGCCACAGTGTTGTTTCAAGGCTTTGGAAATCATTTCAAACAAATGGAGAGTGTAGCAAACGTCACGGGGGCGGTCGTGTTCGCAGTACGACACCTGCAGAAGATCGGTACATAGTGCTATCAACAAAAAGACACCGGCGCAGCACAGCTAGTGAGGTAGCAAATCAGTTTATGGCTGCTACTGGCAAGCGGATCTCCCGAAAAACTGTCGCCAAACGTTTGCATGAAGGAGGACTATATGCCCGCCGTCCTGTTGTGTGCATCCCATTGTCCAGACGTCACCATACCGCCCGTTTGTAATGGTGCCATCAACATCGCAATTGGACTGATAACGACTGGTCTACTGTCCTCTTCTCAGATGAGAGTAGATACAGTCTATCGTCTGATTGTCGACGACAACTGATCTGGCGTGATGGTGGTACTGCATATTGTCCAGCAAACATACAGGAAAGGGACCGATATCCGACATGTAGTGTCATGGTATGGCTGGCATCATGATCAATGGCCGTACGTCCCTCTATGTGCTTCCAACTGGGACTATGACTGGCCAACGATACATTAATGATGTTCTGCTACCTCATGTTCGCATGTTCCGTGGTGCTGTCGGTGATAGATTCATTTTCATGGACGACAACGCAACATGTAATCGAACAGTCGCTGTCCAGGAGTGTCTTGAGAGCGAGGATATTCAACGCCTCGTATGGCCAGCACGTTCTCCAGATCTGAATCCCATTGAAAATGTGTGGGATGCTTTAGGGAGGAGTCTTGCTGGTCGCCAATGCCCTCCAATAAACAAGGACACCCTCATCCGTGCACTGACAGAGGAATGGGATAAATTACCCCAACAGCTGCTTGATAATGTTGTGCAAAGCATGACACGACGTGTGGAATCTCGCATCGCCCTCCATGGTGGCCATATCCCGTATTGACATCTTACGCCGGAACGCCTGCGGACGGTAATTGCATTTTTTTCACGTTTACGTATTCTGCACAAAATGGCCTGTTTGTCCCTTGAACACGTTCCAAAGCTATCTGGATTTCAGAGCACAATAAATTGTCTTTCTTGTAATGTCCTGGCATTCTGACATTATTTTATTTCACTTGGCATCCAACCACACTTACTTTTTTAGGCGCTATATAGCCGTTTATGGTCCGTCCTTAGCAATTGTCTAGCAGTGTATATAACAGTTACATCACTTGATGATGTTTTGCCTTGTGCTTGAAGAAGAGCGTACAGATTATCGGAATTCGAAAACGGACTAATAATAGCCGCACGTTTAGCGGAACATGACAAACAGAACAAAATAAATACTTATTTCTGAAAAGCAACCATTTCAACGAGAACTCGTCGATGTACAGCAGACCAATGGAAGAAAACGAAGTGCTCAGATGAATCACGCTATATGCACTTACACCGATGAGCCACTGCATTATGACCACCCCAGCCTAGAGAAATGAGCGCGCCTGGAGACCGAACGGTGGCGTAGATGAGAACCGGCTTTCGGTTAGTAGAGTGTTCGGAGTCAGAATGGGAAAGGCTGCCAATTTATCAGAGTTTGATAAAGGACAAATTGGGATGGCACGGCACCTCGGAACTACGATCTCGGAAACGGCGTGGCTTGTTCACGTGACGCTGTAGTTAGTACGTATCAAAAGTGGTGCACAGATGAGCAAACCACAAACCGTCGTCCAGCCGCATGTTGTCTGCAGCTCATTGATGCCAGAGGAGAATGAAGACTCGCGCATTGTTCACAGTGACACAAATCGCCCACAGATACAACAGTGGTGATCAGGACAATGTGTCACAGCACACAGTTCATCGCAAACTTCCGCGCATGGGCCTCCGTAGCCAAAAACCCAGCCGGGTCCTCATGCTCACCGCACGTCATCGCCAAAAACGCATGAAATGGGCATCGAGATTTTTTTTTTTTTGATTGGAGTTTTAACGACCACCGTGAGCAACTCAATGGGCTATAAGCAGTCACCCGTCCCTAATTTAGGGTCACTGGTTCCAGGAAAGGGGAGAGCCAGTGCCATAAGACGAAAACAACATCCATGCCTCACCGGGATTCGAACCGGACCCGTTTTGGACGAATAATAATCAGAGGCCATCGCTTAGAACACTGCCCCGCCGGAGTGGCTCATCGAGATTGGACCGTGGATGGTTGAAAGAAAGTGGCCTGGTCTGATGAATCAAGATTCCTGGTGCATCCCGTAGACGCCCTAGCACGGATACGCAAATTACCAACGAAGGCTATGGCACCTGGATGCACTGTTGGGCCGAAACAAGCCTGCGGGGGCTATGTTATGTGCAGGCGATGTTTTCTTGGGACACTTTAGGCCCTATTATCCCAATAGATGTTCAGATCCCTGACAAATGTCAGGTATCTGAACATTGTTGCGGACCAAGTTCACCCATTCATGGCAACTGTGTTCCCTGCTGGTGATGGCCATTACCAACAGGATAACGCGCCATGCCACACTGCCAGAAT
This sequence comes from Macrothele yani, assembly GCA_039090855.1. Classification (NCBI taxonomy): domain Eukaryota; kingdom Metazoa; phylum Arthropoda; class Arachnida; order Araneae; family Macrothelidae; genus Macrothele; species Macrothele yani. Next base: position 111,672,177 of record CM077007.1, read on the forward strand.
CGTCAACGAGCGGTTCGAGGAACATGCTGGTAACTTTCTGTTAATGCCTTTGGTCTGCAAATTAGAATGACTATGAATCCAATCGAACATTTGTGGTTCGACGTTCGACTTGGAGAAACGGGTTCGCACTATATCACAACCACCCCGAAATGTACGGGAACTGGAGGACCTGCTGTTGACATTATGGTACCAAATACCTCAGGATACATATCGTCACCTCATCGAATCGATGCCTTACTGAGTGCCCGCTGTTTTGCTGGCTAAAGTGTGTGTGTGTGTGGGGGGGAGCTTATTAGGTATAGATGGTCATAATGTAATGGCTGATCAGTGGTATTTGCAGCAAGAGCAGTCTGAGCCGCCATATTCTGGGCCGGTAGACCTTATGCTAACTCAATAAAAAACAAATTAAATACACTGAGGAGCAATTGAATTAGAGACAGCTGGCGTTATGCAAATGTGGCGCTGTCAGCGGCCCTGTAAACAGAAACGACATGACGTATGCAGCAATCCGACAATATAAGGAGTGATGCGACGGGAATCAGTGAGATTCGGACGCAGTATGGGTAAGACGAAGGATCTTAGCGCATTTGATCGTGGGCAAATTATCGGGGCCCAACGAATGGGTCACTCCATCTCGGAAGTCGTGCAGGCACTGGGATTTTCACGAGCCAGTGTGTCACGGCTGCACCGTGAGTACATCGAATCCGGTAAAACCATCCCTGTAAGGGCCAACTGCCGTGGACAACAGCGTGTGGATCAGCGGGGTCTTCGTCGGCTAGCTCGCATTGTAACAGTGGATAGACGGGCCACAGTGCAAGAAATCACTCGGCAATTTAACGCTGGTGCACAAAAACGTGTAAGCAGCCACACCATCCAGAACCATCTCCTCGCTATGGGGTACAGAAGCCATCGACCCACGAGGGTACCGCTGCTGACCGCACATCACAGGGTGCAAAGATTAGCATGGGCGCGGGAACATCGCCACTGGACCCTAGACATGCGGAAAAATGTTGCCTGGACTGATGAGTCGAGATTCACGTTGGGACATGCGGATGGCAGGATAAGAGTACGGCGCAAACCACACGAAGCGATGGATCCTTCTTGCCAGCAGGGTACTCTTCAAGCTGGTGGGGGTGGCATTCTCGTCTGGGGACTGTTTACGTGGAATGAAATGGGGCCCCTGGTACGGGTGACATCGTCCCTCACAGGTCAACGTTACCGGAATATCCTGGACGACCATTTGCTCCCGTTTGTGAGTCTTCAACATCTCACTGGGGACCTCATCCTGCAACAAGACAATGCACCGTGCCATCGCTCCCGAATTGTATCCGAATGGTTGGGTGAACACTCCACCGACGTGACCTCGCCTCCTTGGCCAGCTAGGTCACCGGACCTCGATTCAATCGAGCACATCTGGGATGCCATCGAGAGAGATGTTCGAGGCTCTGACCCCCTCCATCAAATCTTCGTGAACTGTGGGAGCTTGTTCAGGGGTCGTGGATCCGTATGGCTTCCCAACGTTTCCGGTGTCTTGTCAGTCCATGCCGAGACAAATCGCCGCCGTCATCAGGACGAAAGGTGGTGCTACACGTTACTAGACAGGTATCTGTAATTCAATTGCTCTTCAGTGTATACTTGCACTATAATATTTTTGTAGATGATAAGCAAGTAATGCTAAAACGACATAGTTTGTCTACCACTTCTACGGTTTCGAGAAAAAGAAACGTACCCAGCAAATGTTCCTTCGAGCCAAACCCTTGTTTGGTGCACCCCTTTCTCGAATTCCAAATTTATGTCCGTCCCTTTGGGCTGAAATCCTCCACCTGAGTTCAGTTTTGTAAATTGCAGTTGAATAACCAATACAATCTAATCAAATATGTTATCAATAATCCGGGACAGAAACTCGAAATTCATTGTGTGCTTTAATGCATTGAGGTTCGCCTACGGGAATATTTTTGGGTTGCTGCTTTTTTACGCTTTCCAACCGTTGGTTGAAGAAGCGTATATGATCCAGCTTTGTCCGTCTGTCCGTTAGTCCGCACGATAACTCGCGTAAAAATGGTTCGATTTCGATGAAATTTTAGTATGTGGTAAGGGACAACGTGGTGACGAACCCTATTGAAAATGGAAGAAATGGGGTCGAAGTTCAGGACATAGGAGCGGGATCCATTGCATCGCCCTTATGCATCATAACTTACGTAAAAATGTTTCGATTGCGGCAAAACTTTACCATGTTATTTCGGAGGTATACTGAACTGGTTCTGTTGAACATAATTGAAATGGAGTCGAAGGTCAAGGCACAGGAGCGAGATTTATTCCACAGCCATATCCTCATAACTTGACTAAAAATGCTTCTATTGCGACAAAACTTTGTAGTATGTTGTTCCGGAGATATGCCGAACCAATTCTGTTTAATATCATCGAAATGGGGTCAAAGGTCAGGGCACAGGAGCGAGATTTATTCCACAGCCATTATCCTCATAACTTGAGCAATGATTTCTGATATGTTGGAAAGCGTATCGTAATCAATGGATTGCATGCTTTTACTAACTTGTTATATCTACATTCTTTTTCATTTTGTACGAGATCTGCATATGATTTACCACTTTTTGAGCCCTCTCGTTACATGAATTGCTGAACTCAAGTTCTGGGAAGTCTGTTTCAGCTGCAGCAAAAAATACTTTTTCCATTTGGAAGTAATTTAAAAATAAAATCATTTTCGCATTCCTTAAATTCTCTCACTTTATTAATTTTCACTGAAATTCTTAAAATACTGGACATTTTCAATTTTATCAAGATCTTTTTTGTAATTATTTTATTAGTGACAGGTAAATTTTGAAAAAGAAATAATTTTTTTTGGCAATTTGGATTTCCGTTCTCACTAAAACCGAAGAAACTGTTACAAAATCTGAATTCAGTTGTAGTAATAAAATTAATAAGAATGGAATAGTCTCCTACAGTCTCTCTCAGAGAATGTCTGTCGCTTCTCAGCAACGGAAGTAATTTTCTGCATTCAATACAAAGACCTTTAAGATACATAGACAGGAAGTTCTCGTGTAAATGAGTGGCAACATTTTGATCGCAGAGCTTGTTTGTAAGGCAAAATGGCATGTTTCCTATGTAAAAAACGTTAATGCCTGCGAGAAAGAAGAAATTTTACATTGTTATAGTACCGTGTATTAATTTTTTTCCAATGGGGGATAAATTGGACTTTGAACCTTTTAACTTACGATTAAAGAAAACATCATTATCGCAATTTTGGGGGGATATGAAATAACTGAAGGGGAAACGTCGCTTGTCCTACGTGTAAAATATATTTCGGCTTCAACTGCTTGAAAACTGCGTGGCCGCCCCGCCCCGGTGGCGCAGTGGTCTAAGCGATGGCCTCTGATCATTCGTCCGAAAGGGGGTCCGGGTTCGAATCCCGGTGAGGCATGGATGTTGTGTTTGTCTTACGTCACTGGCTCTCTCCCTTCCCTGGAACCAGTGACCCTAAATTAGGGTCGGGCGACTGCTTATAGCCCATTGAGTTGCTCACGGTGGTCGTTAAACCTCCAAACAAAACAAAACTGCGTGATCTAGTTGCTTCGTGGAATTCCTATTTCACACTCTAAGTAGTGTCAAAAATCATTTTAATGTGGCCATTTGTTTATTAAGAGAAGTTGCCGAGAACAAAACTTTTAATTGGAGGTTTTCCCCTCAGTATTAGGAGTTCGTATTAGCTACTCAACGGGAGAAAAAATAAATAAAATTAAATATGATAGAAAGAAATGCCCTCTTCACATAATTTAGAGTTTAGACAATTTCAAATCTCGGTTATTAAAGTCTCGGAAAACAGAATTATTTAAATTGAGAAATTTGGAGCTCATTAAAAAGTTTTGTTTAAATTGAAAAATTTGTAGCCAATTGAAAAGTTTTGCTGAATTGAAAATATATTTAGCTCATTAAATCTGGCTGTATTATTTTCAGAAATACTTTACAATATATACATACTATTATAAAAACAAAAAAATAATAAATCTTACTGGTTATATATATATTAGAAAAATGGATGTAACGCGCGAACGCCTATAGTAAACAACGAGATGTGACAGATTCTTTTCGTACAACGTTGAACTTCAAATATCGCACGGGTAACTTACGGTTTTCCAGTCTATGTATCTTAAAGGTCTTTGATTCAATAACATTTACCAATATAAAATGAGGGGGGAGGGGGTGAAACCATAAATGATTCGTAGACTTGTATTGAAAAGATGTTTAAACAGGTGTGCTGACATAACTTGGGGTGGGGGGCTTGATAATTTCCTCCAAAAAAGGGCCACTCAAAATCCACTTTCAGGGTCGTTTATGGATCGCCAGTCCGCTACTGATTTGCACTTTTTTTTTTTTTTTTTTTTTTTTTTTTTTTTTTGAGGTTTAACGACCACCGTGAGCAACTCAATGGGCTATAAGCAGTCGCCCGTCCCTAATTTAGAGTCACTGGTTCCAGGGAAGGGAAAGAGCCAGTGCCGTAAGACAAACACAACATCCATGCCTCACCGGGATTCGAACCCGGACCCCTTCCGACGAATGATCAGAGGCCAACGCCTTAGACCACTGCGCCACCGGGGCGGCGATTTGCACTGATGGTCGCCAGAGCGTACAGCAAAAAACTCATGATGCGATGAACTTGGCATGTCTTGTGAACACAATCCAAGCATTTAGAGGTGGCACCATAACATGAAAAACGTTCTGTTGGCACGTACTGAATCCGCTGATACCAGTGGAAAGTCAGATAATATCAAAGGTGTACACAGACAGATAAATCAGCCCCCCCCCCAAGTTTGCATGTACATAGTGACATTTTTAGCTATCATATAATATCCAAATTTCTTTGTGTTGCATACAGAGGCAAACATTTGTTTGCTAGTGAAATTCTGAAGAATTTCAGTTCCAGAGATACACCAGCACTAAGGAAACGGGATTAGGACACTCAGTCTATTCGCCCTAATGGCTTCTTATTTTTTTTTTTTTTTTTTTTGATTGGAGGTTTAACGACCACCGTGAGCAACTCAATGGGCTATAAGCAGTCGCCCGTCTCTAATTTAGGGTAACTGGTTCTAGGGAAGGCAGAGAGCCAGTGCCGTAAGACAAACACAACATCCATGCCTCACCGGGATTTGAACCTGGACCCCTTTCGGACGAATGATCAGAGGCCATCGCTTAGACCACTGCGCCACCGCGGCGGCCCTAATGGCTTAAACCAGTGTTAAGCCGGAAATGGCTGCCGGACATCGTTTATGCCGAAGGTGTTCTGTAGAACCGGATCCTCTGATATCATAACTGAAAGGCAGAGTTTTTGTCAACTACAAAATAGCCTGCACTAGCATTGTACGTTTGTGTTCCTTCTCCCGGTGATCATCTATTCTCAAGAGCAAGGCAGTAGCTTCTCAGAGACATTGGATATTTTGTATTTTGGGGCAAAGAAGGAATTCTCTACATAAGCTATCAGGAAGCGGCCGCAGGGTTTTTTTTTTTTTTTTTTTTTTTGATTGGAGATTTAACGACCACCGTGAGCGCAACTCAATGGGCTATAAGCAGTCGCCCGTCCCTAATTTAGGGTCACTGGTTCCAGGGAAGGGAGAGAGCCAGTGCCGTAAGACAAACACAACATCCATGCCTAACCGGGATTCGAACCCGGACCCCTAACGGACGAATGATCAGAGGCCAACGCCTTAGACCACTGCGACGAACAGTCTACAACTCCGATCAGACGGAGAGGGACGATGACTGTTCTAGTCGTCAAGAACGAGCAACATGGCCAAAAGGCATATTTTTTCAGCGCGGAACCGCGAAAAGCCTGATCAGGTGGGGCTTCTGGAAAAAGTTACACAGAGAGGTTTCCCGGTTTGAAGGTGTAGATTTTAGTGTGAGCAGCTGCTGCGTAGTCGATGGGAAAGGACGATCTCCCGGGAATTCTTTTTTTTTTTTTTTTTGATTGGAGTTTTAACGACCACCGTGAGCAACTCAATGGACTATAAGCAGTCGCCCGTCCCTAATTTAGGGTCACTGGTTCCAGGGAAGGAGAGAGCCAGTGCCGTAAGCCAAACACAACATCCATACCTCACCGGGATTCGAACCCGGAGCCCTTACGGACGAATGATCAGAGGCCATCGCTTAGACCAACCACTGCGCCACCGGGGCGGCCCCGGGAATTCAATGATTTCGGATACAATAAACTCTGAAGGAAAAGTCTCTTTGATCCACCTGCAGATAGCACGAACTCTTACATGCATATTAACTCGATACCAGATCCTAATAAAAAAGGTGAGGTAGGATAATTCTCGATTCTAGGATAATTCTCGATTCCACAAACAAAGAAACATAAACAGAGGCGTGAGAGTGCATCGTGCATAATCGCCATTAGTTAGAACTCCCCGCCTCTTACACAGGGAATACCTGAGTGTCGTAGAGAAACAAAGTGCACCCTACAATATCATAATTTGTTTTCACCTGCATGTGATGATATCTAGGATGGCGATGTGGAAACACGTAGTCTCACAGTCGTTCAAGAATGGTTTGATGAGGACTTCCATCGTCTTTCCAGGTCTTCACAGTCACAATTAGCTCATTCCTGTGGAAAACGTGCATGAAACATGCTAGAAAGACCTGTTCGGCGTCGATGCCCTCTTCCGGTAAGACTAACAGATTTGCACGATATTTTGCTACCGGAATAGCTATCTTTAGGCCAAAACAAACTTAAGTATCCCATAGAATCCATGCCGAGTCGTATTTTTTTTTATTAATTGGAGGTTTAACGACCACCGTGAGCAACTCAATGGGCTATAAGCAGTCGCCCGTCCCTAATTTAGGGTCACTGGTTCCAGGGAAGGGGGAGAGCTAGTGCCGTAAGACAAACACAACATCCATGCCTCACCGGGATTCGAACCTGGACCTCTTTCAGACGAATGATCAGAAGCCTTCGCTTAGACCACTGCGCCACCGGGGCGTCGCCGAGTCGTATGCATACTGTCATTCGCAACGAAGGTGGCCCGCCTACTCAGTACTAAATAAACATTCGCATTTATTTTGGGTAAGAGGGCCGCGAGTGGCCTAGTGGGAAACGTTCGTGACTGCCACGGAAAGGACCTCAGGCTCGATCCACTAAATATCCGCCGTACGTCGGATGGGCACGTTAAGCCGTCGGACCCCGGGTACTGGCCCCCGGTAATAAATAAGGGCGTATTCCTCCCCCTTTCTACTTCGCTTCCGTGTCACTTTCTTATCGGGCGTTCTAGCCCAAATCTCCTAGCTTCCTATTTCTAAGGGTTGTGTAAGACCTACGGTCAGACACTCTCTTCCCAAAATCCTCTACATATGATCATTTTGTGTGAGGGGGTGGACTGTGTATACGTTGACACTTCACCGTGTTGAATCTATACACTTTTGGACGTAGGACCATGGGAAAGTATAAAACTGAATCAGTCCATGATAATTACAGCAATATGAGCTGTGGTGTCCGGTGTTCGAAACGTCGTACGGTGAGTGAGTCATTCTTCAGGTACCATCACCACGCAAGGGAGTAGGCAATCCGTTATCATGACCTGCCTACAGTCATGGTGACGAATATTTAGAGAAACAGAAATAATAATGAGGTGGTCTCCCGTTGCTTTCCTCAAGTGTTTCTTCTTGTCCTTCTTCAGGTGCCATGTCTAAAAAAAGACGTCTGGCAATTCATCAGTATGAGCTATGCACCGTTATGGAAACTAATATCCTGGGGAATGCTGATTACGATGCGGTGGTCTCCCATTGCCTTCGTCATCAAGTACCATCAGCTGCTCAGTCATTGTGACGAATATCCGAGGAACGGGAATCATGATGAGATTTCCCGTTGCCTTCCTCATCAAGTGCCATGAGTTGCCACAGTCATAGTGACGAATATCATGGAAAATGGGAATCGTGATTAGGTGTTTTTCCGTTGCCATCACCATGTGCTATGAGCTGCTCACACTCATGGTGACGAATGTCTTGGAAAATAGGGATCATGATGAGGTGATTTTGCGTTGCTTTTCTCAAGTGTCTCCTATCCTTTTTGTTCAGGTGTCATGTCCAAACAAGGAAGTTGGCGATTAGTCACCACGAGGTGCGCAGTCACGGAGACGAATTACGTGGGGAATGGGTATGATGACGTCAATGTAAAGGGACAAACGCCAGAAATGCCTAATTATGTCCAGGACAGATTTTAAGGGTCCATCCACACATTCAAGTTACATTCATACAAAACCCTGGAAATCAGCAAACTGCACTGTCGGCAGCTGGATTTCAACCCGCAACAGTCGCTGACCACACAGGCATGAGGTTAGCGATTAGCCAACTGCGCCACACCAGTAGTACATTATGTGGAAAAAAGTGATTGGACACCACGCGGGCGCAATCGTGTGCTTCCGCAGCAGACACGTAGTCAATAAAGTATAAAAAGAGCAACCAGAGTATGCTCAGATCAATAGCTGATAAAATAGCTAGCAGGAGAGCTTTCAGAGTTTGAAAACGGCGTTATAATACGCTGCTCAATTGGAAGTTGTTTTTTTTTTGATTGGAGGTTTAACGACCACCGTGAGCAACTCAATGGGCTATAAGCAGTCGCCCATCCCTACTTTAGGGTCACTGGTTCCAGGGAAGGGAGAGAGCAAGTGCCGTAAGACAAACACAACATCCATGCCTCACCGGGATTCGAACCCGGACCCCGTTTGGACGAATGATCAGAGGCCATCGCTTAGACCACTGCGCCACCGGGGCGGCCGTCTTTGTCATCAAGTGGAAGAAGACTTGACATTGCAAGAACTCACCTCGCCTTGGAAGATCCACGAAACTGAAACCCAGGGACCGGAGGGTACTGTAGAGGGAGATCTGGAAAACCAGGTTTCGTCCAATGCACGCCATAGAACATACATTCCAGATGGCTTTCTTTCTCAAAGTATCTTCCATTGGATGATATCCAATGGTCCAGTCGTTCAGTCCACCTTTTAAATCATGTGATAAAGACATTTTGTTGAAGCTGCTTTAACGACTTCTGTACAGCTTGAATAACGTCAGCATCTGTGTTGAATGACATATGTTATGGTCTCCAAGAAGACACTTCGAAATGAGGCCCTTTCACTCGAGTAACATGGCCGAGCAGCCTATAAACCTCTCATCACAAAGACCAATAAAGCCACGAGGCTACGATGGTGTCAACAGCACAAAAATTGGACATTGGCAGCAGGTGTTATGGAGCGACGAATCCCGCTTCACATTATTCCGATCGGACGGACGAGTCTGGGTTGCGCGGTTACTCGGAGAATGTCTGCTTCCGGAGTGTACAGTGCCAACTGTGAAGCTCGAAGGCGGTGAAGTTATGGTATGGGGCTGTTTCAGCTGGTACAGTATGGGCCCATTGGTTGTTACTCATGGCAACATGAACTCTGTGCTGTATAGATATACCCTGGATAACTCTATGCTCCCAACGTTGTGGCAGTTCGACGGACACGGTGATTGTTTCTTCCAGGACGACAATGCCACTTGTCATGTTTCCAGGGTTACAATGGAATGATATGAAGAAAATCAGGTCCCGCAGATGGACTGGCCTGCTCAGAGACCGGACCTCAATCCCATTGAACACCTATGGGATGAACTTGAGCGACGGGTGAGGTCTAGACTAATACGAGCTTCTTCGCTGACAGATTTGGTCGATGTACTCAAGGTGAAACCGATCTCCGTTCTCCATGGACAGTTTACCTCGACTGATGGCCATTGTAATCTCTACAAATAGAGGACCTACTCGCTACTGATTTAAGTGCAGCACTGTTTTTGTTTTTCTATTTACTTACAGTGTCCGATCAGGTTTGTCTACATAGCGTATGTGAGCTAATTATTGAAATTCGTGTAATTCTACATTACTGGTAAAAACGGGATGAATCTACTTAAGCGGCGCGAGAGATATGCAAAGTTGTAGGAGGTGGCGAGGGCAGTTTCCACCATAGCTGCTCAACCTTGGTTCAAGAGTTCAAAGGTGGTGACTCGAGCCTTGAGAACTAAGCAAAGTCAAATATCAATACATTCTGTGCCACAATGTGGGAACAAATCCAAAATCAGTGGCTCGAAACAAGCTAACCTGCACTTCCTGTGCCGAAAAGGAGGCAATTCAAAATGAAGACAATGTTTTGTGTGCGTGTGGGGTGGAATTTTGAAGATGCGCACTCCGAAATGGTTCCCGACTGACATGCCATCAATGCCGGACTCTAGTTTAGGACAACTGGAGCACGGGCACCCCGTGATGCTTCGGTGCTACTCGTGATTTAAAGAGACGCACTTTTCTAGTAACGTCAAACCACACACTGCAGTTTGGACCAAATAACCACCTCGACGGCTGATATTTGAATTTCTTTCTCACTCAGTGAACAGTACGGACTTAGCTAGCTAGCTCTTTCAGATTACAATCCTCATGATTTTTGTTCAATGCAGGTTTAAGCATTGGAGGAATTCGAAAATGGGTATCGGGACTTTTTTCGCCTCCATGGATAGCGAGAATGTATCAAAGAAAAATAGACCATATTGTTACGAACTACTGAAAAATGTTAGTTCACATTTCTCTGAGTAAGTTTCACTATTTCTATTGCAATCACCGGTTTTCAAATACACAATAAAATGCACACACTTATGAATTATTAAAAACTATCATATTAGTGTGAGAATGTTATAATACATGAATTCCTAAAACTTAGAAATGGGCTGTGTAAAGTTGCACGAGAAGTTTTTTTACATGTAAAACCGAAAGAAAAATAATGTACTCACGCATTATTCAATTTGCCACCACAGTGGCTCAGTGGTCAAAGCACTGGCTATGACCGCTGGTCCAACTGCACTCAGGTGCAAATCCCAAATGAGGCATGGGTGGTGTGTTTCTCTTATGGCACTGGCTCTTTCACCTCCATGGAACCAATGGTCCCAAATCACAGATGGGCAACTGCTTATAGCCCGAAGAGTTGACAGCTTGCTAACCCTTCCCTTTCCAAAAAAAATAATAATAAACTAAACACTTTTGCTTTTCAATCGAACTTTTCAATTTAAGCTAATTCAGTTTTTCAGGTCAATGTCCAAATCTGAATGGCTCTCAAGTGCAAGTCTTACAAAAAAACGACTCAAATTTCGGACACCTAAGTATTCCAGAATTATACAGAAGCTTTGAGAAGCTGCTAAAATAGCAGGGACATCGGTTTGCGGGCACAAAAAAGAACCATCGTGCTCTTTTTTCAACCATAGTACAAGAGATCACCTTTTAGCAGGCAAGTTCTACTACAAATTTGCAATATGGGTTGTTGAAGTGTTTTTTCTGAATGGGCAAAGCCTTGACAACCACAGTCTGGATGTTTGTTGAGATGAATTACTTGCTTCAAAATACACTAGTGTAATCATACCATGCTCAGAAAGAACTTGATAGAGAAAGTTTAATTTCTTCTGTAGGAAACTAAACCCACATCTACCAAGTAAGATATTTTAGTTCCCTACACAGATGATCACATGGAGGACAATTAATTGTAGCACTTCTATAAGAAAAAATAAGAAAGAAAAAATATTATTAAGAAGTCTTTTTACATACCGAGCTTATATTTGCAATCAAAATAAAATATTTTGTGTCTGTGATCAGTGTACTTATTACCATGGCCGATGCAGGGGAAATGCTACAATATCATATATGGAAAATCTAATCTAAACAATAAATGAGAGAAGCACAGATGTATTCACCAGAAGAAGAAAAACACACTTGAAGTGTGCTCTGTCTGTCTCCCCAGTTTATCTCATTCTTGGGGATCTTACAGCAAACTTAGCCCCATGAAAAAATAAATAAATAAATAAACCCACAAAGTCCTGAGAGTATGTAAACCATTATTTATTCAACTTTGAGAAGCTGTTACTATACACAAAATCACACTTTGTACATCATAATGCAGAAATTATGGAATTTCATGCAAAAGGAACAAAAAAAAAAAAAAAGACCAGAAAATACAAAACTTTTAGCCATGCAATTAGTTTACCAGTCAAAATAAAAATCCAAAAGTGCACATGTATATCATCAAAAAGAACCAAATATGGTCAGAAGAAAATTGATTACAATGGAGTTAACAATTTTTTGATATGATTTGCCTTCACATTTATACTCTGAATTTATATCACATAAAAAAAATCACAAAAAGTTGCCCACACTAAAAATATAAATGTTTCATTATTCTACTTCTAATAAAGAATCAATATCAACACATTTTCAAAAAACTATCTCTCAAAAAATTTTCTCTCAGTTTTATACAGAATTTAAAATATATGTTCACAAGAAATTAATCAAGTTAAGTGTTGTAAGATGAATTAACATGTTTTTCCTAGGCTACTCCCCACTGCCTAATTTCAAAATAGACATGGATATATTTATTTTATTGGTGGCTAATATTGTTCTTTTTTTTTCTGGATAACTACAGTTATCTATCCGGACTTGGAGAAGTGCTCAAGTAGTAAAATATACTGTTCCCAGAAATGTTACAGTAAACCTGTTTCATGGTTACTTAATATTGATGATTCCTCAGGTTGCTTTTATAGCTAAGGCTACAAAACTGATTCTTTGCAGCCTGTTTGCATGTCATTATAACACAGACATATAACTTATGACATCTTAATAATATGTAAGCTCTCTGTGGGTTTCATATATTTGTATTTCAACTTACAATTTAGAATTGGTTATAGTAGTGCTGCCATCTACTGAGTACCTCAAATTTCAACTAATATTAGTATGTCAACCAAGAGGAAACCTACGGGTGCTAAAATTGCTGAAATGCATGCTACTGACATGGAGGCAATTTCTAAGTCACTGCAGGAAATATCAGGAAAAATTAACTGTTCTCATGCTTCTATTAAAAATGACCTACAAAACTCTCTGGACAAATAAATATCAAGTTACTGCTGCTTACCAAATTGAGGTCTAAAATGGCCGAGTGTAAAGTCACTATAAATCAACTAACAACAAACTTCTGTTCAGTGTTGGATCAGATTGAATCACTTAAAAATACAAAATTTGAGTTTACAAAAAAATCAAGACTGTATGTTGCAACAGCTTAATAAAAAACTAATAAAATTTCTTTGCTAAGATGTGACTAGCATGAGGTTTCTCAATATTCCCGAAGTAGAAATATAGAGCTCCATGGTACATGTATTTGATTTGATGCTTATTGAAGATGAGAATCAAAGTGTGTACATGTGCACTCTGGCTAAATTTTATGGCCTCTTGGATTTTAATGTGCAAGATATTGACATAATACGTCCTTTTGGACAGAACTCTTTCCAGACATCAAATGCTAAAGTTCTAATCCAGTTTCATTCAAGAAAGTTTAAGGAACACTGGCTGTCAAAGAAAAAAATCATGGTTAACAATTCTGACTTAAATAGTTCACTGCCAAATACATGACTCTATATGAACGAGAACCTTATTCCAGTGTATAGGAAAATCTTTTGGCAAGACTCGGAGTTATTACAACAGGGTCTTATTCAGTCAACCTGGATTTATAATGGTATAGTATATTTGATGAAAAATGATCCAACATCTGGGATGAAGGTGTTGACTCTATGGGACTTGAGTGCTTTGGTTCTTCCTATTAACTGTGATGGATAGAGAGAATTTTTTATATGAACTTTAATTGAATTGAATTGAATTGTTTTCTGTTTTTTTTTTTTTTTTTTGCACATGTGAACTCTATTAATAATAGCAATTACGCATTTACTATCAATTTACTTTGGACTTTGGAAGCTGACTTTGATACTTTGTGGATATGTGGAAGATTATGCTTTTCTTTTTTTTTTTATCAAATACCATTTTACTATTGATTGTGATAAAAGTTTGGGGAGTAAGCCATTATAAAAAGTTGAGTCAACCCTCTAGGGAACTTTTTTCTTCTTCTTTCTCTTGGTTTCTTATTTCTGTTGTTGTTTCCTTTCTGTGTGGGTTTAAATTCTATAATAAGCATTAACTAATTTCTTTATCTAATATATTACTAAGTAAATCGAAACTTTGGTTTCATTATTGCTTAGTCTTACTTTATTCTTTGGTTAAAAGTCACAATTATTGCTCTTTATCAAATTTGAAGGATATTACAGATAATTGTCAAACTGACACTTAAAACCATTCATTTTAATGCTAGATCTTTACTTAATAAGATGTCAGAACTGGAGGTACTATTAGTTACATTAAACTATCAAATTGATATTATTTGTATTTCGGAAACCTGGTTCTCGGGGGAGGTTTTTTTTTGTCCCTCTTTACTGTTTTCTTATTCATTCTTTAAAAATCGGACAGAAAGCGAGGGGTGGAGTGTCAATTTATGTTAATATAAATATTAGCAATTATTTGCAAGTTAATGATTTGTCTTTTAGTCAACATAATTTAGAAATAATTACAATGGATAACCATTTTAGTATTATTTTGGCTTGCTATTGCCCACCCTCTGCAAGTACTGGTACTTTTATAAATAACTTTGTGGAAATCTTAACTTATATAATACTAACCAAAAAACAGGGAATCCTTTTGGGTGACTTTAATATAGACCTATTAAGATCTAATACAGATTCCGTGGAATTTTTAAATGAAATTGCATCTGTGGGTTTCGGTAATACTATTACTATCCCCACAAGGCTTGGTTGGGATGCTGATGAAATCTTGGATTTGTGCATTACAAATGTGATTTGTGATGTTATTGTTGGTTTAATGACCACCGTGAGCAACTCAATGGGCTATAAGCAGTCGCCCGTCCCTAATTTAGGGTCACTGGTTCCAGGGAAGGAGAGAACCAGTGCCCATTACAAATGTCCTATTTAATTTGGTTTCCTCAGGGGTTCTGGATATTGCCCTGAGCTATCACTTAATTATTTATTTTATTCCCACTAATTCATATGCCAGAAAAATTAGTAATCATGATGAGCAAATTCGATCATTTGCCTCAAATAGTTTGGACTACTTTACAAATTTAATAAAATTTACTAACTAGGTTGAGCTTCTTAAAATTACTAATCCAAACCTGGCTTTTAATGCTTTTGGTAAACTGTTTTATGAGGCATACAACAGGGCATTTCCCCTGGTTATGGGGACAAACTCGATCAGAAAAAAACAGAAGAAACAACCTTGGTTAACTAGACGTTGCCTAAATCAAATTAATAAAAAAAATAGATTACATGCGATATTCATGAGATCTAGGGAGCAGTCAGATTTTAAACTGTTTAAAGAATTTCGAAATAACCTTAACGTATTTATCCACAAATTAAAAAGAGAGTATTATTTTTATAATGAGAAACACTACACCAATTAAGTAGTAAATAGTAACACTGTACACTAGTGCTCTGATTTATTGGCGTAGGTAATAAACATAAAAGCGTATCCAAGCTTTTGCACATCAACCAGATGGCTTTTTCAAGGAAGTGAGACAGAAACTGCAAACTGAAAAATAGAATGCTTAAAAATTTGAACGCGGGAACTTGACAATAAATGTCAAGTTTCCGCATTCAAATTGTTAAGCGTTCTATTTTTCAGTTTGCAGTTTCTGTCTAACTTCCTTGAAAAATCCATCTGGTTGATATGCAAAAGCTTGGAAACGCTGTGTGTTTATTACTAACGCCAATAAATCGGATCACTAGTACAGTGTTACTATTTACTAGAGTATTATTATAACATTTTTGCTCAAAACAATGCTCAATTAACTTAGAAACACATAAATACTATATTAGGTCCTAAAAATACACAAAGTTCTGAAATTCATTTAACTCAGGGATCTGATGTTTTGACTAACCCAACTGAGGTAGCGAACTGTTTTCATGATTTTTTCATTACTGGCCCACAAACTCTTATTGGTCAACTACCAGGTGTGAGGAACCAAACATCCTCATTCAAATATTTGAGCAACTACATTTATAAATAACTCTATCCATATATTAAAAATTACAAAAACAGAATTAATTCATCAACTACAGCAAATTGATGTTACTACAGGTCCAGATGATATCTCTCCGAAAACTCTTAAACCCATTATTTCTTATATTTTAACACCATTATTGAACATATATAATAACGCTTTACTCTCTGGTATTTTTCCTGAAGCATTTAAGATTGCTAAAATTTCCCCAACTTTTAAAATGGGTTCTACTTCAGATGTTAACTATTATAAGACCCATTGCCAAATTATCCATTTTCTGTAAAATCTTTGAAAAATTATTTACTAGACTCTATTCATTTATTAGTAAATTTGGCATACTTAACAATAATCAATTCGGTTTTCTACCCAACTCTTTTACAGAAATTGCCACATTACATTTAAAAAATAAAATACAACAAAATTTACATTACAACAAGTATTCCTTATTTTATAACATGGTTAAGAGCAATGTATTTATTTATTTACTGTCGCCACGTATTTGGAGTATTTTTAATTCCTTATGTCTTTTTATGGATTTATCAAAGGTGTCTGATACTGTAAACCATACAATATTGCTACAGAAATTATATAAGTGGTGTCAGGGGAATATTTTGGGATATATTTAAATCCTATTTTCTTAATAGGAAGCAATACACAGAAATTCGCTCTGTTCCATCTAAAACTCAAATTATAAATATGGGGATTCCCCAGGGCTCTGTTCTTGTGCCTTCACTATTCAATATCTAAATTATTGATTTTTTTTTTGCTTTCCCCAAATATTGATTCTATTTTATAGGCTGATGACATAACTGTTCTACTCTACGGTGACAGCATTCTTACATTAACCAAACAACTGCAAACTCAATTTGTTATAATTTTGAATTGGTTGGTTGCTAATTATTTAGTGACAAACATGACTAAAACAAAAATTATGATTTTTTCTTATTTTGGTCCGGATCAATCATTATTGAATTACATTTATTTAAAGGATACTCCAGTTGAAATTGTGGAAAACAATAATTACTTGGGTGTAGTGCTCCAAAACAACTTAAATTGAAATCAACACATTGATTATCTATCGGGTAAAATTTCAAGAAATATGGGGGTGATTGCGAATATAATGTTTAATTTAACTCCCCAACTAATGATACTCCTGTATTATACCTTAATTCAATCACATCCACATTACTGTATTTCAATTTGGGGCATGACAACAAACTATAACATTTTGAACAAAAGGAGAAATATTATTCTTGTTTCAAAGTATTTCACCACCATCACAACAACCAGAAAAAATGCACTCTACAAAGCAGGCGATTTTGTAAACAGACACAAAACAGCATGAGTCCTTCACTTCAGTTAAATCCAATGATATAGTTTAGAAACATGCTAAAAATTAATACCAAATGAAAAAATGTTCCATATTCTGATTAGGTAATATCAATAACATTCTTAACATTGAATTATCCTTTAAATTACTACTTCAAGCATGACTTGGGCACATATTTTATAACAAAGAGAGAATAAAATATTTGAATAACTGGACGATCAAAAATGGACCATTCTTGCAAAAGGATGAGCATGATGGCTAGAATTTGTAGGTAATCAGTAATAATTTTCATTTTCTGTTATCATTCTTCGTGTTTATGTTTTTTGAGCCTCAGTTACCAAAAATGACTTTGGTATGCAGCTATGATGTGATAACAAATAAAGGTAAGCTTACTTTACATTTTATTCTATCCCATTGTTGAACCCATTAAAACTGGACTCAGGTTCGGTTTTCCCCTATTACATTAAATAACATGAAAGAAACAGAATTTAAGACATGATAATACTGGTTTTGCATCATGTATAATTAATATAGCTTAAGCACATGAAGTATAATGGCTATTATCCACAGGTGATTGGAGCCTGCAGTTTTAACACATTTCAGTGATAAAATGGCATCTCTTACTTCATGAACACTTCAGAACATTCCCCTTCTCATACTCATCATTACTAACACACAGTAATTACATCTGCTAATCAGGTATGGTGGTTACAACCATACATAATAAAATGCCATATGTACTGGAATGACAAAGAACACCTACAAGTATGTTAAAATAACCCACCTAGTAGGTTTTAATTTAAAAATGTGTTGACACAAAATAATAAAGCAATAGTCTTCAGAAGAATATGAGTATTAATTCACCTCCTTGATGATCTAATCTATTAATGCCACATTTAACACACATTATTTCCTCTGACAGTTTAATCCATATTACGTTCACCAGGGGAGGGACTGGATTTCAAATTAAAAAAATTAATAATAACTACTTTAAACTATAAACAATTTTATGATAAAAATGCGTCAAACAAATAAACTGATGTACATCTGAAATACTATGGAATGCTCAACTGAAACTCAATCTCTTCCCTGATATAGTGTTAGAATACACATTTGAAAATTCTCTAAAAAATTAAGATCAGCAGGTTTTTCTTTTTAAATTAAAAATTCATGTAGAATATGTATTTTTTTGAAAAACCTGCGAATCTTAATTTTTTATAGAATTTGTAAATGTGTATTCTAACACTTTATATCAGGGAAGCTATGCTCGAACTTGATTTTTAGTTGGATTTTTTTAAATTAAAAATTCATGTAAAACATGAATTTTTCTGAAAAAATCTGCTGATCTAAAATATTTATAGAATTTTTAAATGTGTATGCTAACACTATATCAGGGAAGCTACACTCAAAATTGATTTTTAGTTGAGGATTTCATAGCATTTCAGATGTACATCAATGTCATTTGTTTGACACATTTTTATCATAAAAAATTTAAAACTAAAATAGTTAAGTTTTTTTTTTTAAATTGTTTGAAATCTTGTCACTCCCCTGGTGTACAAAATATGGATGAAAACTCTCAGAAGAAATGTGTATTGTGAATATGGTGTTAATAAATCAGATCATCAAAGAGGTGAGTTAATGCTCATATTCTTCCGAAGACTATTGATTTATTATACTGGAATGTTTCTTTTTTGAAAACTGGAATCCTATTAAAGTGAAGACAATACAAACTGCATTAGTAAACATTGAAATAAAATGGAAACCCTGAATGGCAGGTCAATCCAGATAATTCTCAAAGCTTTTCAGATCTAATACAATGTCATTAACAGTACAATGATAATATATCACAAACTTTAGTCAACATTTCTATAAAAAATACTTTTCAACATGTCATATACACAACATTTTCTGCATGCACACAAGCTTTAGAAGGTATTCAAGGTAAAAGTTGATTACTAAATGGCTGAGAGCTGCCACTACAGCTTCTCTGTACATTTCTCAACAAGTAAAATAATATGGGATGGCCAACAATCCACTCACTACATGCCACTGACTGTAGAACATGAAATCATGATCCTGATGGGTTAAGTAGGCAATTTTAAAAATGTAGAAGTTACAATCAGAATAGCTACATGTATAAACCAAACTCAATTTCTTTCAGTATATTAACCTTTCAAACAGCATAAAATAAGAGGGGGAGGGCACCGGAGCGCTAAAATTTGTTTTGTGTTTAGGATGTGGAGGGTGGTAGGAGTGGGGATCAAAGAAGTTTTAATAATTTCAAGGTCCACCTTGCCTCTTTTTTGGGGAGAAACAAAGAAATCCCCAAATAGATTTTTTTTTTTTTTTTTTGCATGAGTAATGCTTTTCTCCATCTTTTATTGGCAAAAGCATTTGGATCTGACACTCCTGAAAACAAGAGACTGTAGAAACTGGACATGACATGACATGTCTTTTTAAATTAAAACTTCTCCAACACAGATAATGTACTATAAAAATACATGAGGAGATTCAGACTTACATTCCCCCCCCCCATTTATTTTTTAAATAAATGTGCTGTTTACAGCTCTTTTTAAGTGCAAAAGTCTACTTGAGAAATGGACAGTTCGTGTTATTTATTTTTATTTGGTTTCTACACATATCAAACATAAATGCTGTTTGTTTTGCAGATTCATTAAGTATCCCTTTATCTCTCTGTGGAAATCTTATGGAAAATACCTTCAGAAATGGTCTTCTATATGAACTCAAAAATTGTAACAGTGATTTTCTGCACTCAACCAATTTATCGGGGCAACACCCCCATGCATGATGATACATTTCTGCAAGGTAAGTATTCTAACAAAAATTATAGGTAGAACAGTGGTAGCAAAAGAGAAGCAAAGGGGCTCCTTCTGTAGCACATTCTCATAAATAATTCAGTTTCACATACTTCAATTACTAAGAAAGTAATTTATTCTGGGCAGTGGAATGCACCAAAAATGCAAGCTTAATTCTGGCTCTATAATGGTAAATTTTCTGATCCATTTTTCACATGCATAACAATCATGGAAGATATAGCCTTTACTAAAATAATACTAAGAATCTCATAAAAAAATAATACATCATTTTTTTTTTTTAACTGAGCATATAAGTCTGAGTTTGCTATTTCATATGCAGTTCTTTTAGCTGCTTGAAAGGAAGTTTTTGTAATTTGTTGCAGACATACAGTTTGTTTCATCCACCTTCATACAGTAAAACATTAATCCTTTATTTCTTTCATATTACTTAAAAGTAATCACAAAGGAAAATCATTATTTACCTTACCTTTCTTACTGTATCATGAATGTTAATATCATATCTTGTTCATATTTTCATAAAGGCATTTTTGAAACTTATGCTTTTCAAAACACAAGGTACCTAATTTGTAAATATATATTATGCCCATGCGAAGGTAGTAGGATATGCACAGTAATTATGTTAAGAAATAGTGGAAAAACATTTTATGAAAAAATCTGGCAACCAGTTTTGCTCCAAATGTTTACAAGTGATTAAGATCCCGCCAAGTTGAAAGTCTATGTTTTTTCAATTTCTTCTTGATGTATCTAGCATACATTTATTCTATTACCATCATTTACTTGTTAGGTGTATGTTGCTTACTTCTTATTATGACCATACTTAGTTCTTAGTGAGAAAAATCAAAAGAGAAAGAAAATGACAAAAACTTTGTGGGAGGGAGAGAGAGAGAGCAAAGGAAAGTTGATTTTACTATCAGTATGCTCTTTTTTAACTCACAGGAATATTTTGAATTCCAATAATATTTGAAATTTTCAGTCTCCTTTTCCTATAATAAATTTATCATTACTATTCATTTTACACTTTGGCACAACATGCAGTTCCATGGCACGTCCTTTAGATGAACAGTGTTTTCAAGGATGAGTAATAGATATCTATTTCTACAGGAATTATGATGTTCTGTCTATTTAGGTTATGCACACAATTCAGTTTTCACCTAATAAACTCATCTATTATTAATTACTCATCTATTATGTTTAATAATTATGTAGTCATAATTGAAATTTCACATGATCCTAAGAAAAACAAAATCCCAAAACTGGAAGCTTTTCAAAACTGTAACCATGCAGTGCCACCTCACAACATATCTAATAACAAAAATAGAAACAGAATACATGATGAGCACAGCAATGAAAACTAATGCAAGAATGTGATGAATATAAGCTGACAGAGAAACAATGAACTTCTCAAGACTTCATAGCTTTAACCACATTGCTTAGTTAGCCTTTCAGACAAATACAGAGTGGTATCCTTTCCTTCACTTTTGATCTTGCCACATCTTCACATTTGAGGATCAAGATATTGCTCTTAATCTTCCTAATGTACAGTTTATTTCAGACTTGGCTTTTAAAAATGGAATCTGCAACAATTGTAACTGGAAACAAAAAAAAAAAAAAAAAAATGGAGGGGGGGGGGCTGTGCAAATTTAGAACTATATATATAGTGGGGAACATTGAGCGGGTAAATGAGTCTGTGAACTTAGGAAGTATGTTTGACAGAGAGAACAAATTAGATGACGAAATTAGTAGGCAAGTGAATTCTTCATTGAAAGTCATAGCTGCTTTAGGAAGTTTTCACAGGAATGATGGGTTCTCAAAAGAGTCCCAAATGGCTGTTTATGAAAGTGTAATTGTTCCTATTCTGGTGTATGGCAGTGAAACCTGAGTATGGGTGCTGGAGAGATGCATTACTTACGGGGAGTTTGTGGCCAGACATGCTCTGATCATGTGAGGAATGAAGATGAGATGCAGATGAGATGCATGTGAGGCAAAATGATGTTAGAGACTAATATTCTTAGGTGGTTTGACCATGTAGAAAGAATGAGTGATGAGATGCTTACTAAGAAAAAATTTCAACCCAAGGGGCAGAAAAGAAAGGCAAAAGAAGACCAAGGAAGTCATGGGAGGATCAGATTCAGGAGTATCTGCATGAGAAAAAGATTATGAGTATGAAGTACAGAAGGTCTTGTGCACATCGTGTGATGGATGTCAGTGAAGCCCAACTTGTGTGTCAAGATTGCTTTAAATGGAGAAGTTTGATACAGCAACAGTAAGTAAATAATCACTTAAAAATTTATCTGGTGGTTTGCATTTCTTTGTGGGGGTTAACCTCCAAGTCTCAGAGAACAGCTTAGTGATATGTACGTATGTATAGCAGAGAACATCATCTATAATAATTTCTGGCTCACAGCTTGAAAACACTAAATATTGAAAAAAAAAAACATTTCCTAAATTTTTGCAAACTTTGTCACAAAAATATGTACATGGTTTTATAGTTTCATAAGAAAGATTTTTTTTTCTGTGAAAAAAAATTTTTTAGGCATCTTTCAAACAACTTTTTGCTACTTTTATTTTAATCATTGCCACTGTCTCACAAACTCTTTGTAAAGTGCAATGCTTCTTCCAGCCCTTTTCCAAGTTACTATAAATTAGACACAACCTCTATACTCATTGACAAATTGAAGAAATCTCGACAATTATGGAACGATTAGTTTCTGATTTTAGTTAATTTTAGTTTTCATGAAACTAAATTGCCTAAATGTACATTTACACACAAGTCTAAGATAAAAAATGCTGCCAAAATAAATTGTGGTATAGGAATAGCTGTATATTTATAGAATACAACAAATCCCCTAATTTTTTTTTCCACTGTGACATTTATATTACTGAGTTATTATTTTAAATGCTCATCTTACAAAGTTTCATTCTTTTATGATGGAACTCATTAGTGCTGCTTCTAGTATACAAAGGCAACAATCTACTTTGAATTGTCTGCATATTTTGTACATCACTGACCACCAGAAATATGAGGGAAAACATACATCAAGGACCATGACTGCAAAATCAAAAATTATCTTGTAGAAAATATTGATCACCTTTCTTTCCTCAGCTGAATTACCATCTTGTGTTACATGGATAAAGCAGTGATTCTACCTAATCTGCTGTGGTATAAAGAATCAAATATATTGTTCAGTGTATAATTAAAAGCTTAAACTGTTTGGGCAATTTGATTATACAGAATCTTTTGATATCATTACATGTATAAATTTATTGCTCACACGATATTACAATCATGCTTTTTTCACTACCACTTTTTAAATAATTCGTAATATCTCAACAGCACAGCTATCATCCCAGTCAAATTCACAACAAAAAAGACAAAAGCATAAGCTAGGGTATTCCACATACTTGGAGTGGAAAATAGAGGGATACCTATAATTCGTACAAAAGAGTACAACATTTTGATATATCAATCAACATTTTGATATATCACATTTTGATATATCAATACATATTCCTTCTCTGTAGTGACATATACACAAAGTATTAACAGTATAGATATTCTTCCTGTGTAGTGACATATGCATGAAGTATTAAAACATGTTAATCTTCAAAGCTGCTACTAAGAGGTTCAAATTATTTATTTTGCTAAATATAGCAAAGCAGCAGCCATCTTATGATTTTGAAAACCTTTGTAAGCAAGAACAAATAATAACAAGTAGTTCCCTTCACTTCATTGTTAAGAGCAAATTCCTACAGCTACCAGTAACCTTCAAGCCTTGAATCCTTCTAAAGCATGTTTTAGTGATAAACTGAACAATTTAAATAGTGAATTGATAATAATTACAGAGCCATACAAAATCCACAAAACTATTTACAACCACAATAAGCATCTCAGCCTCGCATATATACACCAGATTTTACTTCATCCAAAAAGCTGTGAAAAAAAAAAGAAAGAAAAAATCACATTTAACATGTTTAAAGTAACGTATAAATAAATAACAAAAAGAAAAAATGGCACTACAAAGAAAACCTTGAATATATAACAGTGCTAAGTTCAGTTATGCTAGCTATTTAAAAATTATAACCTTTAGAATAATTACTATTTAAAATGATTTGCACTATTAAAAGAAATGCTACATGAATAACTCAGCTAGTGCAATCAAATATATAAGCAAAACTTTGAAAGAGATACCAGGTAACATCAAGACCACTAAATGTGATAATAAATCTAAAATCTGATAAATATCCTGATAATTGACACAGCAATCAGACATCTGTAAATTGATTGTAATTACTATTTCACATGTCTATACTTTAATTTGGACAGTCAAAACATCTGATATTTATCAGATGTTTTTGACTGTCTATTAAATTGATAAATATAAATTTTAGATAGTCAGAACATCTGATAAATATCAGATTTTAGACAGTCAAACATCTGATAAATATCAGATGTTTTGACTGTCTAAAATTAAAGGCAGTTATCTGCAATTTTTAATGATGCTGACTTAACTCAAACATTAAATCAACATCACCATACATACCATTTTCACTAGTTTGCATTACAACTACCAGTCAATACACAAATGTAGACCACTGAGCATCAAATCTGCTATTGATCTTTAATCACTGTTTTTTAAATTTTGTTCACAAACCAGCATGCCAATCCACAAATAGTTTTCCTATTCAATGGTAAAAAATCAAAACTTAGATAAAAATGATTAAATATAAGTGGCATACACTGGTGCTCAAAATTAAAGCAACAACGACACAAACCTTGTTAAATGAAAGATCCTATCCTGAAATCGCATGGTACACAATAAACAATATGTAAGCAGCAAATGCTGTGGCCAGTAAATTAACAATGGTGCTTTAGGAAGCCACAGGACAGCAAAATTTACATATGCCACTCGTGTGTGGCATATGTAAATGCAAATGTAATTTTGTTCACAAGGTTCTGTATATAAGCAATTGAAGTCTAATAAGTAGGAAATTTTGGGGTTTGCACTATCAGGTGCAGTGAAAATATGCCATTATGTCTCGAGAGAGTTCGTTTTGATGATTCATTGCAGTGGGTAACTACAGGAAGATTTGAAGCAGGAGTCTCAAGCTGAAGTGGCCAGATGGTTAAATGTGGATTGATCTGTTGTGTGCTGTCTCTGAAGACAGTTTCAGGATACTGAAAACATCTCAAGATGACCTGGGCAAAGAATGTTGGAGAGTCACTTCTGTTCGACAAGACCGTTTATTATTATTTTTTTTTATTGAAGGTTTAGCGGCGACAGCGAACAACTTGATGGGCTATAAGTAGTCACCTGTCCTTAATTTAGGACTGCTGGTTCCAGGGAAGGGAGATAACCAGTGCAGTAAGACAAACACACCATCCATGCCTCACCGGAATTCGAACCTGGACCCTTCTCAGAAGAATTGTCATAAGCCAGCACTTAGATCCCTGTGCCATGGTGGTGGCACCATTTATTGGTGTTAACCGCAAGGTGTAATCCAAGCAACATGGCATGTCAATTGGCCCTGATGCTCACTGAGACAATTGGGCAGACTACATCCCAACATACGATATACCCAAGATTACATAACGGTAGTCTGTATGCAAAATGGCCTAATGCGTGTGTTACCTCGAGCATATCCCAGAGAAGAGCTCACTTCAAATGGTGTCATCAACATGTTCATTGGACTTACCAAGAATGGGTACACATACTCTTTACCAATAAGTGCAGATTCTGTTTGCAACCCGATTCCTGGGGAACATTTGTATGGCAAGAACATGGAACATGATATCAGCCAATGGACACTAAAAGAACAAGACAATTTCAGACGCAGTGTAATAACAGTTTGTTCTGGATCCATATCAACAGTCGCTCACCTCTCCACACACTAATCAGGAAAAACTATCAAGATATTGCAATGAGGTCCTTATGTTAATCTTTTTAGAGGTGCAGTAGGTCCAGATTTCCTGTTGATGGATGACAACATGCTACCTCAAAGGGCTTTTCTGGACAATAAATACCTTGAAAACAAAGACATTGCATGTATGGATTAACCAGTGTGGTCACCAGATCTTGATCCAAGTGAGCATGTTTGGGACACTTTAGGTCAATGAACTGCTGCTTACTCTCCTCCTCCTACAACTCTACAAGATCTTTATTTATGTTCATCACAAGAGCTCTACAGTTCCTTTCTTTATGTTCATTACTTTGTCAGTTATTATGTTACTAGGTTTTTGTGCTTGTTGTTTTAAATTTGAGCACCAGTGTATTTTGTGGGTTGTGCTTTATTATCAGGAATCAATTCAGTACCAAAATAAAAGTCACAATTATGGCCATGTACATGTAAAAATGTATGGTGCAACTTCTCTTTTGCTAATAAAAATTTACTTCACATGTGCAAGTAAATTTGTTCAGGATATACAAATGAAAGATTCAAAATAAAACTCACATAGGGTCTAAAGGGTTAAGGGGAAAAAACAAACAAACAAACTCAAGGCAAAAAGTAATGATGTAAGTTCTCTTCTTTTCAGTTATTGATAGGGCATGGATGTTGATGACCTAAAAATTCCTAAAAAATGTCCTTAAAAATATTTTTAAAAATGCCTTTAAAAAGATGAAAAAATGCCCTTAAAAATAAAAAATAAAAATGCCTTTAGAATTTATGAATTTATAAGAAAAATCCCTCTAAAACAGTTTGGATTATATTTTTTCAAAATTATAAATTAAATAACTTCAATCGTAGACAATTCATAAACTAGAATTTTGTATTTTCTTTATGAAATGCACTTTAACAGCAGAAGAAAAAAACCAAAAAAAAAAAAAAAAAAAAAACCCAAGTAAATACCTGCCAGGCAGTAACATAAAGGGTTTGGAATGCCAGCAACAGTACAAGAGAAGAAGCTCTGAATTTGAATTCTTTTGTTCACTACCCTCCTCCCACAGTCCATTTCAAAAGTGAATGATGAGGATTATCTTTCCCTGAAACTGGATAGCACTAAACAGTGTCTTGAACAGATTTACCAGAATAAGCTACTTTTGAAGGTTTTTACAGCTTTGGTCATCTGACAACCCTGGTTTTGAGTGTTGCAATTTGAAAGCATAATCCTTATGAAAATCAGTTTTTTTTAAATCAAAACAATGACAGAAAAATGCAAAAAAAAAAAAAAAAAAAAAAAAAAAAATGCCCTAAAAGAGTAAAAGAAAAAAAAAAGGGGGGCCTCAAAATGAAAAAACAATGCAAATGTTATCAAAGTCTAGGCCCTGGTCATTAATTTTAAGGCAGACAGAGAATTGGGCAGCAATGTGCAACTGAAATAAAATATGTGAAGGAAATAAGAGGAACATGCTTAAGTTATGTAAAAGAGCATGCTATCTATATATTACGTTTACATAACTTAAGCGTGTTCCTCTATTTTCTTCACATCCAAAATAAAGCAGATGTTTCAGATCTTTTGCTGACAGATGATCAAGTTCTGCCCTGAATAGTGATAATTTAAAACAAATTGATTTACAAAGGAAATATATTTGTATCAGCATTGAAATATACAAGAGATTACACACACTTTTTTAAATGCATAAATAAAACAAAATGTGTGTGTCAATATTGTAACCCCATAACCATTCTATCTCTATATAGAAATGAAACTTCCCATGTGAACTTAAGGGAAAATGAGGATGTGCACCTCAGGCACTCTTTTTTTTTTTTTTTACTTTTACTGCATGCCCCCTTTTGGGTGGTGGCCCCAAATTCCTCATTACATGTTTTAATTTTTTTTTTCATTATAGATCACTTGTTAGAAACGAGAACATATATTTGTTTCAGTTCATCATTAACTGGAAAAAAAAATCTAGAAAGGCAGAAAATGTGAAACAACTTTCACTGCTAAAAAAAAAAAAAAATGAAGACTGAGCCCATGCTGCATATCTCAGCTTTTGTGAGTTGACAATAAATGCCTTTATCATGTTAGTTACTTTTCCATACATATACATGTATGCCATTAACCTGTTCACTGATATCAAAAGGTTAGCTCTAAAAGAAAAGCCAAGACCATCTTCCAAATCCAAGGAAGTTATTCATGTCAGACTTCAATTACTGCTGATGTATCAAAGGTCTCAGTTTGCAGTGATCTTAATACACAACTAAGGGTGTTGTCGACCATGAAATTATTGAGGGGGCAGGTGTGAAGAGATCAGACGTGGGAGGAGCACATCTGTTCCTTATTCAGGAGGAAAATAAAAATTTAAAGGGGAGGGGCAAAAAGATAAACTACGAGATTTGACATATATTTTGAAACACAATTGTAATTACTCATCAGCAAATGAACAGGGACACAGAAATATTATTTTGCTGGATATTAATATTTTCAAAAATGAAATTCAGCCAGCAATTTAACAAAAATATCCTGAGATGTTTTGTTTCCAAATGTTTATGAAAAATATGAAAAATTAGCGGTTACTCAAACGAAGAATGAGAAGCGCAAAAAATATATGCATAAAGGAGCTAGAGATTATATGTTTCTGTATTTTTATTTTTCATAATTGTTTTAAACATCACAAGAACATATCGAACAAAATATGGGGCTGACAATCATGTTTCTTATCAAATAAGCAATGCTTTATATGGAATCAAGTTTACTTATTTTCTTATTTATAAACTTTTCGGAAATAAATTGCTTTGGCCCTATGAGGTGGAAATTAGTCCACTTTATACGAGGCCAAAGCAATTATTTAATTAAACAGGAAGAGAAATATTGGGTGGGCACTGCTCCCTTAGTAATATTATTAAGGTGGGCAAGATTCACCTTGCCCGCCTAGAGTCAGTGCTTATGTACACAACTCAGGCTTCAGTGACACCAATGTTTCACACAGTACCTTTCATACTTCATGTGAATAATCTCTCAGGGATAACTGAATTTGATTTCATCCAATGATCTCAATCTTCCTCTATACAGATTTCACCAACATTTACAGAAAATAAATTCTAGGACTTTTCTATGAATTCACGAAAAAAATCAAATCAAATCCAGGAGCCTAAATTTTTGCTGGAATCTTTATATTTTGTGGTGAAATTTACTATGCATTTAAAATTCTTATGAAATCCAATGGGTTCTTCTGTTACAGAGTGTTCTTCAGTGTATGTGTCACATCTTCAATGAAGTGGTAAAATTTCCCCATATAAAAATTGCTCCATATAAAATGTATACAAAGTAATCTAGAACCCAGCACAATGATAACAATATGAAACAATTTTGTCATGACACTAAAGATATCTTGTTTCACAGTCATCTATTCCCATGCGCACTGGTGACAGGGAAGCCAGATATCAATCTCCTTTAGTGAGGAAAATGCATGCTGCACAGAATGGTCATTTTAGACTTGCAAGAAGGTTTCCACATGCTGTTATGACTCCAACAGCACACAACTGGTATACCACAAAACAAGGTCCCAAGAAATATGGCACTCAAACATCTTGCACTGCAGCATCATGAGATAAAAAATTAGAGATGACATCATGTCTTCACACTCCACATAGGTAAGTAATGTCATCATGAGCAGACGCCACAAGGAGCTAGAACAAAGTAACGCAATCAAACTTTCTAGGCCAGGAAAAAAGGGAAATAAAATTCCAGGACTTTTCCAGGATTCCAGAAGCCATGTGCCTAAGGCAGATGTTCAACTGAAAGATCTCACTGGAAATAAATTGTTAAAATCATACACAACAAATAATTGAGTGAAAAGATCCATCATTAGTTTTCTGTTTGGAAATTTAAAAACAGTTTCCACCTGCTTGGTCTTCCAACAGACCAAATAAATGGAACAGAAAAAAATTGCACAACATTTTTGAAAACATGCTAATAACTGACTTCTATATTTTGAAATGTTTACAGAGATACAAAATGTCACATAAAAAATGATGGCAAAGATATTACTTCTACCAGTAATTCATACCTTCAAACAGTTAACACAGATACTGTCATTTATTTATGCCTGTTAAAGTCGTAAGTATTCGTTATACAACTTGCATATGGTATAATCAAGAATTGAAAATTTAGAAACAAATAGTACCTTGAAAAATTGTGAACTGAAGTACCACCTAGTAGCACTTTCACACCAGGAGTACTTTTGTTCAGTTGATGAACCGCATATGATTCTTCATAAGTTGTGCCACCAATGTAGAACACAATTATATCTTGTGGTCTGAAAGTTTTCAAAAGATGAAGTATGCATTTCAGATGTTAGATTTACGAAGTGGGCATTACAAGTTGAATTTTACATCAAAAAGACATGCAACTTATAAAGAATCAGCAATTAAAAAATAATAAAAAAAGGTGCAATATTTTATTCTCTTCTAATTATATATACATACAGGATACTCCTAAAATGTTTGGCCATACTTTGGGAACTTACTGATGCTTCTGATTTTAAAAAGTCGTATTAACATAGGGACAAAAATGATTTCCAAAAGAGATATACATGGTGAATAGTAAAGTTATGCACCAGCCACATCACAGGTGACCAGCAGCTCAGAACAATGTAAAACCAAAGGGATTGATTGATGTAAGTGCCAGAAGGTAAATCTTATCTTCAGTGCTCCTAACAGTGAATTCACGAACTCAGTTCCCCAAACTCTGAGAGTGTGATCAACTGAGCAGAAATGGTAATTACAAAGTTGTAGGGCATTTTTTGTTTGCTACAAATCAGTCATAAAAAGTGGGGGGGGGTCAATGGAAGAATTTAGGTTGTACACAGAGCAGGCAAAAGTGTCCAAGGGCATTTCTAAGAGTACAATATCATTGGATGGCTGCCTAGAAATGGCAGGACTTCTAAACAGAGGAGAGGATACATCATGACACTGGAATCCTCCCCTCCCTATTTCTATGAAAATCTGATTACAAAATGTGAACAGATGGAATCACAAGTGACAAAAGAAATCTGGCAGTTTTATACGAATGGGGAGGCAGGATTTCAATGTCACAATGTATCCTCTCCTCTGTTTAGAGGTTTATCTCTAGACAGCAATCAAAAGATCGATTAAAAAAGAAAAATCGTTTGGGTTATTTTATTGGAAATTATTACATAACAGTTCATTTATTTAGCAAAAATCTTTAAAAAAAACTTCTTTGATAACTGTTGTTCCACAATTATATTTGCAATCTCATTGTTCATCCTTAATTCTTATTTCATTATGAAATTTTTAAAATGTTTCATTCTTAAATATAAAAAAAAATGTCAAAAAGGTTATTTGAATAAAATTAAGTCACAAGAAAAGTTTGTGACTCCTCCTTTTCACATCTTGTTTCAACTTCTTTCTTTTCAGCAGCTTCCTAAACACTTGTTCCTAATTATGTGACTCAAGAAAACAGTTTCTTTAAAAGAATGAGTTGGACTGCATGAAAATGCAGTTATCTTAAAACCATTTTTCACTGGGTTTCTTTCATTGTTGACAGTTTTTCAGTAAAAATACATAGTTGCCACTCTGCAACTTCTAGATTGGTAATCATATTCTCTAATGTTTACTGCAACTTTAATGACATCAAAATTTTCTGCGCAATTTCAATCTTATTTGAAAACATAAGATACAAGAGTTTAGTACACTGGTGTACAAAAATTAAGGACGAAGAGGAGAAATTAGCATAACAGCAGAACGAACAGGCAGAACGGACTGAAAGACCACTCAAAAGATAGACTAGGGTCCGGTATGGTATGGCATGGGCATATATGCAGCATGACATGGGGAGGGGGGAGGTGTCGGAAGGGTATAAAGCACATGGGCGGTGTACGCTCAGCAATTCGGTGAAAGCTATTGCACGGTGTACATCGGTTTGAACGACGTCGAGTTGCTGCCACCATGTGATATGGCCAACAGGCAATTCAGTAGATGACATCTGGATGACTTTACCCGAGGTCGCGTCCTTGGGAAGTTGGAAGAAGGTCGAAGTGCGACTGAAGAGTTCGGGATCGTTCACAGCATCGTTTCAGGAGCTTGGAGAGCATTTCAAACAACAGGAACAGCTGTTCGAGAGTTTAGCAGTGGTCGTCCATGAGCAACCATGGCGGCGGATGACCGGTATATTGTCCTACAGGCGAGAAGAGACAGACGGCAGACAGCGGGAGAAATCGTAAGGCACATGCAACAGACAACTGGATGTCCGTTATCGCGTTTTACCGTGACCAGGAGGCTGCACAAAGGTGGTCTATTTGCACGATGACCAGTACGGTGTGTGTCATTAACGCCTGCTCATCGGAGATGGAAGTTTCTGTGGTGCCAAGAACACAAGAACTGGACACATCAGCAATGGGGTCGAGTTCTCTTTACGGATGAGAGCCAATTTAGTCTGACGAGCGATTCTGAACGTATACACATCTGGAGAGAGCAAGGAACACGCAATCACACCTCCAACATCATCGAAAAGGACCGGTTTGGAGGTGGCGAAGTTCTCATTTGGGGCGGTATCATGCTTGGTAGCCGTACTGACCTCCACATCTTCCAAGGAGGTTCAGTCACTGGTGTCCGCTATTGTACCGAGGTTCTCCTGCCTCACGTGCGTCTGTTTAGGTGCTGTGGGTCCTGAGTTCCTTTTCATGGACGACAACGCTACACCTCATCGTACAGTGGCCGTCGCAGAGCTGTTGGAGAGTAAAGATATTCAACCCATGGATTGGCCCGCAAGGTCCCCGGACCTAAATCCAATCGAACACGTGTGGGACCTTCTCGGGAGACGCTTGGCAGCACGTCACCAGCAACGATTCCGCAGCTGTGATTGGCGCTACAAGAGGAATGGACCGTGATGCCTCAACAGCTCCTTGACAACCTCGTCCTCAGCATGGACAGACATTGTAAATCCTGCAACGCAGTCAGAGGATATATCCCCTACTAAAGACTGGATTTTTCTTGGAAGCCGCCAGTAACATGGACGTTTCCGTCTTCTGTCCAGTTGTGCTCGAAGCTATCTTTTCAATAAAGTGCCTTTGTATCCTTTGGATTCCTTGTTTGGATGGTTTTGCTCACTTGTCCCATATTCTAAAATCTTGGGGATCTTATGCATACCTGCCAACATTGGGTAGAGCCTTGTCAGGAGTAAGTAGTAGCATTACCGCGCTGCATACATAGACGTTTTTTTACAAAACAATCCATCTCTTTGTGAAAAATAAATACACACCACAACAAAACATTACAACAAACAAGGACAGCAATGAAACAAACTTAACATGTGGGAAGCACAAAGTTGATTCCCCTGGTCAGGGCATGATAGGTAACATTGTGAGATTCAATTTCAAAACTACCACCAGTAAAAATCCGTCAGATGCGTTCAGAATTTCACACCTGACAGATGGGAAATCCAAGCAAGTGAACGTGCAGTGCACAAACCTCCACTTACCATATAATCATACTGCCTCTGACATTGCAATTTATGACAAGATGAGACCAAAGAAGGAAAAAAAGCTGAACATTTTAACTGGGTGAAAAATCAAAGTCAACAAAAGACAAACTGACAATAGTAGAATGCAGACTACTGTCAGTTTGTGTTTTGTTGACTGTGTAGCTGCACAGCATTCATTGCTTAAATTTTCTTTCTGCTATCTTTCTCTCCCTATTTTTCCATTGTGGCTTTTCTTTCTTCCCCCTTTTTTTTATGCCTTCCGATAATAATTTCACCCATCATATCATGCTGAAAGAACTTTTGGCCTGAGGACCATGAATGAGTGCATGATATCAAAACTTTAATTTAACTATTTCAGATAAACGGTGTAACTTTGAGAATATTAATACTTTTGAACACCATTCATCAATCTTTACAAATATTCCAACTTCGTCACTTTCCGTTTTGGGAATTTTCACCCCCCCCCTTATCATGCTTGAATGCAAAAACTTATGAGGCCGGGGATATTTAACAGCGCAAGAGAGCAGGAACATCGCGACGCGCGGATGAGGGGGGTTACAGAGGAACTCTTTCCTCTGTCTGACTTCCGGTTTAAAAATCTCCCCCCTATTTTCAAGCTGAAATATAAATATTTATGAAATAAAATGTTATTTAACAATAATAATGGGGAGAGGCAAAATCGCGAGAAAAAAAAATTACGATTACAAAAAGATCTGAACTCCGTCGACCTTCCGTTTCCGAAAAAGTTTCGTAAAAATGAATCCCCCCTCTCCCCGTTGCCACCAACTCCCAAAAAATTCTGTTCACTTGTACATCGATCTCGCAAATGAATGACCAAAATAATAACGAAAAAGGCGGAATTTCTCAAATTCACGAAAGATGTTAACGAGGAAATTTTTGCGGAGTCTAACTTCCGTTTTCGCAAATTGTTGCCTACAGTTTCAAGATGAAATACAAACATTTATGCAATAAAATGATATTTAACAAGACTACTGGACACAAAGACAACATTGAGAGAAAAAAATACGATTACGACAAAAATTTTTACTCCGTTTAACTACGGTTTTCGAAAGTTTTGAAACACGAAATACCGTCAGCTGACGTAAAACGATCGCTATCCCCAAATTCTCTTTAGTTTTACACCGATTTAAAATGACATTTAACAAGAATATTGGACACAAACGCAACATAGGGAAAAAAAACTAAGGTTACAGCAAAATCTTTTACTCCGTTTAACTACGATTTTCGAAAGTTTTGAAACACGAAATAAAGTCCGAAGACGGTATTTCGTGTTATTTCGTAATAGCAAAAAAAAAACAAAAAAAAAAACGCAAATTCGTATAGATTCCGTAGTTTTGACAGTGAGTTCCGTAGTTTTGACAGTGAGTTCTGTAGTTCCGTAGTCAAACAACTGAATCCGTAGAAACTACGGACATTCCATAGTAGTTGGCAGGAATGCTTACAGTATGATTTGAGTCGATGTGGAGCCCTTCTGCATGATGTTACATTCGAAAGACCGTCTCGTCCTTAATTTTTGCACGCCAGTGTATATACAAGGTGTGTCCGATAAGTAACCGGATTTTTATTCCTATTGATACAAAACCATGTGTATGATGGTATGTATGAGTGAAACTATTACAACTACTTTCAGTGAAGTGTTGTAAATCGGAGCGGCTTGATACTAATGTTAGGTGGCGCTGTCAATCAAAAACAATGGCAGCTACGTTAAGTGTTCAGTTTGAGCAGCAAACAGTAGTGAAATTTTTAACAAAAGAAGACGTAAGGGCAGCGGACATTACGAGAAGACTTCGGACAATGTATGGCGATGCGGCTATGTCTCATTCCAGTGTTTACGAATGGGTTAGGAAGTTCAAAGCTAACCAAGAGAGCCTTGAAGATGAGGCACGATCAGGTAGGCCTAACATGGAGGTGACCAATGAAATGATTAAATGGGTTGACGACTTGATTAAATGTGACAGACACATTCATTTTTGGGATATTGCCATGGAATTGGATATCAGTAAAAATCCTGTTGGACGAATTATTGATGAACATCTCAACTACAGGAAGATCTGTGCCAGAAGGGAACCCCAATGCTTACAGCGGTGCACATATGCCAAAGGCTGACATTTTGACACTTTCCTGGGATGCATAATCACAGGCGATGAAGCGTGGATTTATCAGTTCGAACTGGAGACAAAATGGCAAAGTATGCAATGGCGCCATCCGAATTCGCCCCCCATCAAAGAAGTTTAAAAAGTTGGTTCGTCGGCGTCCAAGGTCATGGCTACTGTCTTCTGGGACAAATACGGTAACCTTTTGGTTGAGTACTTGGCAAAAAATGAAACAATAAATGCGAAGGCCTACGTGAAGACACTGAGAAAACTTGTGCAGCGTATCCAGACCAAACAGCCAACACTGAAAACCAATCAAGTGTTGTTTCAGCCCGCTAACGCTCGCCCGCATATTGCTAAACCTGTGCAAGCAGAAATCGCAAAACAGAGGTGGAACATTCTTCCGCACCCTACTTACAGTCCGGAATTGGCGCAAGTTCCGATTTTCATGTTTTTGGTCCCTTGAAGGATAGTCTTCATGGCCACCACTATGAGAGCATGGATGATCTGCGAGCGGCTGTCCGGCAATGGATTTGCAACACCCCTGCTGATTTCTTCGCTACTAGAATGAATAGACTTGTTGATTGGTGGAGGAAGTGCATTGTGCTGAATGGAGAACACGTGGAAAAGTGACTTGGACTGTTCGTACCACTGTATTACGTATGTGAGTATCATATTTATGCAGCCTGTATTTTTTATTTCTCTCCTGTAATTGATAGGAATAAAAATCTGGATACTTATAGGATGCCCCGCATATATTCTAAGCATCATTTCCACAAAAGCAAAACAAATACTGAGAAAACACTTGCATGATCCACCAAGCAAGCTCATAAAATGGGCAGCAAACAACATGAATAATAGTAGTGCATTTTTAAAAACTAGGAATATGAAGAAGTATTTTTCACCTCTTCACAAAAGTCTAGCATTTATACTTTTTATTTGAAACCTCAGCAAATTAAGCATCATTTATTTCAAAATTCCCAGAAGCTTTATGAAAACTACTAGCTTTTTGATATTGAACATTAAATGGACAAATTATATACACCCCAATAACAATATGCACAGCAGAAGTATCATGTCCAGTTACGTGGGGTGCTGAAACTGTCAATGCTGAGTGAGTTCCCCACCGTGGTCATTACTCCCCACCCCACTAAAAAAACAACAACAATGAAACAAAATAATCTGATAAAACAGCATAAAATACACTTTTTCATAATGTCATTAAAAGAATTATGGAAAGCACTCACTTCTCCTTTATAAATGGTCCAGTAAGATAAGGGTAGCTAGACTCTTTTAAACGTCCCTTAATTGCATCATCTAAAATTTCTTTTAACAGTGGAGTGTGTTGTGTGTAAATATTTTCAACTCCCTACAAATAAAAAAATAATCTGCATTTAAATACCCAAGATTTCATTACAAAAAAAAGAAAAAAAAAAAAAAAAAAAAAAACACACGCACACACAAAATGACAAAGATTTCAATAGCAGTCAACATTTGACTGCAAAACCAATGGAAACTCACTGCATGCACTGGTTAAAGTGACATGATTGATGATAATAGTGGACTGACACTACCAACACATAATATTCAGCATTCCAAACTCTATACATAAACTACCAATAAATTTCTATTACCACATAATATAAACAGTGAGTTATTAATTCAGCAATCAGACATCCCTGAATTGTCTGTATTTACTGTTGATCATGTAACGTCAATCACTTAAAACTTGAAAATTACATTGCTCTGGAGCAGAAATCAAACCAGCATCTCCTGATTTCTGTTTGGGCATGCTATTTGTTACACCACTCTAGACAATAAAGTCCCAAGTATCTTAATGTTAAGAATCTGAACTTCCTCAGATTTTCGCCCAGTCAAAGCGAATCCTGCTTCCTTGTTGCACAGTTTAGTGAAATCACCAATCTCTCAGGTATAAATTCTGTGGAAGAAATATTCCTCTCTAACATGCGGAAGTATGCCAGAATTATTGACTCAGCAATCTGACATCCCCAAAATGCCTGTATTTACTGTTCAACACATAACATCGACCATATCAGAAAACTTTAAAATTACATTGCCCTAGAGTAGGAATCGAACTCGCATCTCCCACTTTCCGTTCAAGCATGTTATCCGTTACACCACCCAGAATGACGAAGTCCCAAGCATCTGAAGCTTCTCAGATTTTCACCAGTTGAAGCTAATTCTGCTTCCTTGTAGTATAGTCAAATGAAATCGCCAGTCTTTCAGGTATAAATTCTGTGGAAGAAATACTCTTTTAATTCATGGAAGTATGTCAGAATTATTAACTCAGCCATCAGACATCCCTGAATTGCTTGTATTTCCCGTTCATCATGTGACATCAATCTCTTCAACTGGAAAAATCTGTAACATCAATAGCTTCCACTGGCAAAAATCTGAGAAGGTTCAGATTCTTAACATTCAGATACTTGTGACTTCATTATCCTGGGTGGTATAATGGATAGCATGCTTGAACAGAAATCAGGAGATGCGGGTTTGATTCCAGCTCCAGGGCAAAGTAATTTTCAAGTTTTCTGACGCAATTGATGTTATGTGATGAACAGTAAATATAGGCGATTCAGAGATATCTGATTGCTGAGTTAATAATTCAGATGTACTTCCATGCATTAAGAGAAGTATATTTCTCCCACAGAATTTATAGACATTGAGTGCTCACTAAATTACAACCACCACCATGTAAAGCGAGTTACACCCAATACTGGTGTAAGGAGAAGGAGAGTGTGGCTACAGAGGTGTATATCAGAGGTTGGTGGCTCAGTCGAGAGTGAAGTCACAGATGTGTTGGGTAAAACCGAGGAATTATTGGAGTTGGAAACCACAATACTTGCGAGTTGTTCGAGGTCCTTTGTGGTTAAAGTGTACCAGTAGTGGTGCAAAATGGTGAAACAACCAATAGGCGACACAACTGTAAAGGCAGGTCAAGTGTGAATTCTAGAGGTGAATGACAGGTGTGTTGACTTCTACAGGGCATTTGGTGCAGCACAGTTTTACAGTTGGCAGCCCAATACAACATGGGTCAATCAGAAACATTATTCCGCATGACTAAACATCACACACTGTCATGGAGAGGCTACCCAAGAAAAGATGCCCTATATGCCACCTTCTCCTAACAACAGTCCATTAACGTAAACAACTCTAAATTATTCTTTATGGGAATTACTAGGAAAGTTTTTTTAATTTTAATCGCACATTTTCTGAGAAAACTCTTTTCCTTCTTCAAGCTGTTACTTGTTGTCACTCTTTTTTTTTGTTTTCCATTTACCATCAGGGTTACGATTGACCTTGGCAGTTATGATTATTTCTCACAACATCCAGATGTTAAGCAGTGACAAACCTCTGCAGTCACTAATGCTGGAATTCTATTACTTCTCAATTTCATATCCCTTTAATTTTAGGAAGTTGTTTTGAAATCTGATGATTTTCAGGGAATTCGAGTCTATGTGTGACCAGTCTCTCTAACTTGCTTATCTAACCCTGTTAACAGGTTTAGATAGGCACGTTAGAGAAGCTGGTCACAACATGGGTTGACCCTGTTAACAGGTTCTCCTGCAACAACACCTTTTCTCACATGCCTATCCAAACCTTTCAACAGGTTTAGATAGGCATGTTGGAGAAACTGGTTCCAACATGGACTGGGATTCCCTAATATCATCAGCTTTCAAAACAACTTGCTAAAAATAAAAATAAAAAAGCATGCAATTGAGAAGAATCAGAATTCCATCATCAATGACTGTAGAGGTTTGTCACTGCCTAACATCTGTCAAGATATTGTGAAAAATAATTGTAACCCGTAAGGTTAACCATAACCGTGATAGTAATAGTGAGAGAAAAAAGAGTGACAAGTAACATCCTGAAAATGGAGAGGAGTTTTCTTCGAAAATTTGCAATTGAAATTAAAAAAAAACTTCCTTAGTAATTCCCACAAAGAATTAATTTAGTGTTTAATTTAATGTACTAGGAAGCCAGTATTTCAAAATGAGCTTTATTTACAGAATGTAAGCAACTCTCCTGGTGCCAATAGCATGCAGATTGGGTGACAGAAGATTGGAAACAGGTCTGCTGATCCAATGAAACACATATAGCTACATTCTTCTGATGGTTGAGTTGTATTTGGTGTGAGAAGCATGAGGCCATGGATCTCTCGTGCATGGCATTGACTATCCAGGCTGATGGGGGCAGCAGTATGATATGGAGTAGTGTTTAGATGGCATGAACTGGGATCTCGGGTGTGTGTGGATCCATCCATGTATGGATGTCAGCTACTACCAGGGACTATTTCCAGACCATTTACACCCCACAATGTTGTAACTGCATGCAGAGGGGGATAGGTACTTCCAAAATGATGATTCATGTCACTGGGCTACATCTCAAGTAGGAATGGTTTGACAAACACAGTGTTGGCCCCAAAACTCAATTGATCTCAACCAATTTAACACCTGTGGGATGTTGTGGAATGCCAGGTGAGGCAGTTGGACAAACCACCCCACTACATACTAAAAGTGTGGACCACAATGCAGACAGCTTAGCTGCAGATCCTCACACAACTGTGCAAATACCTCATTGAGTTGCTGCCATGCCGAGTGGTGGCCCTTCTCCAGGTGAAAGGAGGGCTGATAAAGTATTACAGGGTTCACACTTTTTTCCCCATATAAAAAAACAACTTCCAAGCACCCAGCAAAATTTTTAAGGACCTTACCAATTGCATATACAGCAATGACATGTGCACAAATATATTTTTACATGTGATTTACCTATGTAAATTGAACTATGCTGATAAAGTTTGCAATATTTTCCCACACAATTTAAATTTGTGGATGTAATAAGTTAGAATTTATGCAATTTAAAAGACAGTTCTGTTGGTCAAATCACTTTTCTTATCTGAGAATAATAATCACGTATGCAATAAAGTGTATGTAATTTTTTTTTCAATTGGAGGTTTAATGACTACTTTGAGCAACTCAATGGGCTATAAGCAGTTGCCCTTTCCTCATTTAGGGCCACTTGTTCCAGGGAAGGGAGAGAGCCAGTACCGTAAGACAAACACAACATCCATGCCTCCTAAGGATTCAAACTTGGACCCAACTCGGATGAATGATCAGAAGCCAGAGTTTAGACCATTGCACCCATGTTCTAACAATTATTTATTATTTTATCAATTTGTCTTTAAATGATCTTATTCTATTGTTATCATGGTTTGCACTTCACAGGTTTGAGCAAGTTTTCTGTTTCAATGGTTGTGTACACAGATACATTTTATTTTTATACAGCTCTTTACTTTTCTATTATGGACTATGCCTACTCCTAATATTCACAGCATTCTTCTTT
Organism: Macrothele yani; assembly: GCA_039090855.1. Classification (NCBI taxonomy): domain Eukaryota; kingdom Metazoa; phylum Arthropoda; class Arachnida; order Araneae; family Macrothelidae; genus Macrothele; species Macrothele yani. The sequence continues at coordinate 111,713,162 of CM077007.1, forward strand.
GGATCCACATTTCGAATGCTTCCAGTTTTTTACATGCCTTGAACACAGAAAAGATATAGCATCTGAGTAAGCAGATTCTTAGAGGATATTGAAATCACAATCACAAAGAAGCATTCTCATTTGATTCAACACTACTCAAGTCATCTCTATTCTCAAATGGATATCTTGTAATTGGTCCCATTGTTAAAAAAGCTGAGGATATTCTGCAACTCCCATTTAACAGAATGCAGAGAACATAGCTTGGGAATGGGGTTTAAAAACAACAGTGTAAATAAAATGCCCAATTATCAATAAAAATGACAAAGTCCAACATACCAGTACTGAAACAGCTGGTTGAAGTGAAAAGTGAAGCCGAAAGTTCTCAAAATCAGCTTGAAGTTTAACCGTGAATCGGCTGTAGAAGGTTGATGAAAATGTGATGATTAGATAAAATTGATACATGCATATCACTAAGCTGTTCTCTGAGATTCAGAGGTTAGCTCCACAAAGACAATCATTATAGCTTAGGAATCCTCAGATTTTTTCACTAGTCAAAGCAATCTTGCCTCATCATAGCATCAATGACCCTTTCACATCCAGGTTTAAAATCTAAGGTTCAGATTCCTAAGCTATAATTGCTTAGCCTTAGTTGCTTGGAACTTCATTGTCCTGGGTGATGTAACAGACAGCATGCTCAAACAGGAATAGGGAGATGCAGGTTTGATTCCAGCTCCAGGGCAATGTAATTTTCAAGTTTTCTGAGGAGATGTTATGCGGAGACCAATAAAGTACAGACAATTTAGTACACAATTCTGATTGCTTTGAATAATCTTGTGAATTTCCCATGTATTTCTGAGGAATATTTTGTCCTTAATTTTTAATTTGTGTTAAAAGCATGGGTGCCACTAAGGTGTTCAAGCCAAGACTGAAATTGAATCACACTCACCGTGAGAAATTCACCCTTGTTGGTCAATGCGGCAACGAATACATATACGTATAATTACAATATGCAAATGTATTAAAGACATACCTAATTATAAATACGTTTCTGAAGACGAACATTTTTCTTTCGGTGTTCCTATATTGATCCAGATAACACTTGAATATTTTCTTATCCCTTGTAGTCTCTTCTTGCTGTACCCAACACAGGGGAAAACATTTTTATTTTCACAGAGAACAATTCAATTTTAAAATCGTTTCTTAACTGTGGGTGCTAGAAACAGCGCCATTTCGGTGATCCGCTCAGTTGTTCTTACAGTACAGTGAGAAGTGGTAATATTGCATTTTAAACTTTAATTCTGCTTAAAATGAATGCTTTCCCATTTATTAGCCACTCTTTGCTATATTGTAAAGAACAGAAATTAAGTTCAAAATTGGAACTTCAACTGTCTGCCGTCATTTATTGTGGCAGGCAAAGTAGTTTTTTCTGCACAGTTAGTAAAAAGTGACTGTTTTGAGCATTAATTTTTTTAAGAAAATGAAAACATGGCTGCACTGTTCTTGGACACAGCAAGAGGTGACTAAGGTATGGTAAAACATGTGCATTTTATGAGAAATTAATTCCAAAAAAATTGGTATTACCGTAGTTCACTCGGGCGTGAAAGCAATGTTAGGAATCACGAAATGGCGCCAATTCCATCAGACAGATTAAGCACCGAATATAAAATTTAATTTTGCCAGGGGGGGGGGTAAAAGTGCTAGCTCCATTGATTGATTTTGAAGGAGATATTCTCAAAACAGGAAAACACACATTTAATTCAAAAACATTCTTAAAAAAATACCAAATTGCTCTTCTTTTGCACCATTATGAAAAAAATAAGAAATGAACATTATCAGAAAACAATTGAAAATGAGGAATGCACTCGGGAAGAGAGAGAGAGAAACAGAACTTTGTCAAAAAACTTCAAAACTCGAAAAATCACGGAATATTTTCATCCCTGCTAGAACGGCATTTCCGCCGATATAAAAAAATGTCGGCCGGCGAACGGACATCTACCGAACTTCCAGAAATGCAATGAAGTCCGGTAAAAAGTATCTTTCTGACCAGAAGACATCATAATAATCTGGAAAACTTGGCAGGTATGCAATTGCAGCGAATTTCTTAAAACATTTTAAAGACGTAAATAAAGCTCATTTTGAAAACTGGCTTCCTGGGTATTAAATTAAACACTTTTAAAACATTTGGTACAACCACAATTTCAGTGATCACAGAAATACGATTTTGCAAATCTTTCCAAAAAAAAAAAAAAAAAAAAGGAAAAGTGGGAACAGTTTTAAAATAATCTGACGAAATTTTCGAAAGACAGAAATTCGTCCCCAGAACGAAAGAATGGCAGCCATGTAAAAGTTTCCAAATAAACAGTTGAAAATGTCAGCATGTTTATAACCCTCATGTACGTATGTAAACAACTTCAAGCTTTAACATTTGGCATATGTGTGAGCTTATTTTGTAAGTTTTATAAAACTGAAACATGTTAAACAAAAAATATATAAACAGTACACCTAAGAAACAAACTAAACACTTTCTGCACACTTTATACTGCTTAATGAATTCAAAATGATTCACATAAAGCAAGAAGAATATATACATAAAAAAAAGGTTAACACATACTTTGAGGCCCTTGATAACTTTCTTTGTAAATGTGCGAACATTTTCCTTGGTAAATAAATCCTTTTGGCAAGATTTGTTTCCACCAAATTCAAGCACAGCACGAACCATCTGAAATTTTACACTTAATAAGCAGAGCATTTTTCCATGAACAATAAATAACTGCATTTACTATCTGCATACAGCACAGTAAAATAGAAATCTTCATAAGTATCACTATAATATATATTAATTTTCAAATGCAGCACACATTATATGAACTTAATTAATTAGGAAAAATAAAACATATATATATTGTTGTGACTCTTGCATTGTCAATGAAGCTAAAATGTCAACAGAATTTTAGCTGAGATTATAACCCTCATGTAAGTATGTCAAAATACATTAATCAAAAAAAAATTTCCTGCCTGGTAACTAATATTTTACATCTTTGTAATGGTTGAAAAAAATTCATAAGATGTGAGGGAAACACATGAAAAAAATGGTACGTAAAGCCATGGAGAACTAAATCATACTGTGTATCCAATTCATCCATCCAAAAATAACACAATAGTTTCCCTCTGTCTTTTGGGACTGAGAACATATACATATTTAAGATACAAAGGAAGTTTAGGCTATGTAGATGTGAAAATCAAAAAATAAATATGAAAATGCATAAAAAGAAGCACCTTTTACGAAAATCCTACAATGAAAGAAAAGTAAGAAAGCACTGTAATCATAATTATTTATTTGTGATAATGCAACTTTAAAAAAAAAAAAGTATCAAATTTTGCACCCTTAAGAGAATTTAAGAGTGTGTAGTATCATTAGTCATCTAAAAACTGAGAATTTTGTAGACATTTTTCTGTTTAGATTTTGACTACTATAAGTGTCGGAAACCGCCGGACTAGTCTTGTTGTCAAGGTCGAATGCTTTCTCTCTTCCAAACGGTCCCGACTCAAACTTTTTTTGTGTGTGTATGCAATGTGACCTGTCGCAGAAATTGTAATGTCCGTAACAGATAGTCGGATAAATCATACACTCGGATTCAGTCAATCGTTGGAGGAAACAGTCATGTACAAACTTAACAAGTTTATTCAAATACGAAAATTAAGCTTTGGATGATAAACTATATTCTGACATGGGCAGGCTTCCAGGTGCGATTATAACACTGCCTCACTCCGAGATTGTTCTATCGGGAACCTTGCTCGCTATCCTCGCGAGCTCTCACCGTTATCCTTCTGTTGATTAACGAACACCCCACGTGTTCCTTTGCTGACCGTGATGCGCACGGCCTGGAGAGCTTAACAAAGCTTCCTCCCCACACTCCTGTGCTATCTGAGGCCTTCCATCAAGTGACCTCAATGCAGAGCAACCAAACTCTAATCGAACACCTGGGGCTACAGACAATGCACCCCTACGCCAACTGACAAGTAAACAACCAAACCCCTAAAAGCCCCGATCAGATCAGATCACATGTAGATGATTTTAGGGAGTGTCTGACCCCAGGTCTTAAACAACCCTTACAAAATAGGAAGCTAGGAGATTTGGGCTAGAGTGCCCAATAGGAAAGTGACAAAAAGCGAGGTAGAAAGGGTGAGGAAGACACCCTTATTTATTACCGGGGTCCGACGCCTTAATGTGCCCATCCGACGCACAGCGGATATTTAGTGGTTCAAGCGTTCGTACCTGCCTGGGATCAAACCCGAGGTCTTCTCTGTAGCAGTCACGAACGTTGACCACTAGGCCCTCCATGGCCCCAGGCAAAAATGCTCGCCCCCTTTTATAGGACTCCTAATCTCCTCCCCCTCCCTCCGCATCTGGGAGCCATCCACGCCTTGGAAGACATTCTATCAAGAAGGGTGTTGGCGACCTTGACGCCATACATCAATGGCCCTGAGCCAACATCACTGCAGGCAAAGCGTTTGCTTGACCTGGCAACCATGCCATGTTCGCATTGTACAATGGAAATTTAACCATGTGTCCACCACGTGCACTTTATCGTTGCTTTACGCAGTGTGCTTAGTATTAATTAATACAAAGAAAAAAGAAACATTTTTACAAATAGACTTCTGGGGTTGAACCAGTGTAACCTTACAATAAGAATGCCAAATACACTCTTATACAGGGAGATTCACTTGCTCATGGCCCTTAATTTTCCCTTATAACTTGCAAACTAATGGATGTAATTCAGTGAAATTTGACACGGACCTACCTTGGTGTATGAAAAGCATAGTCAGCGAACATGCAATCGGCTTTCACTTCATGCAGGCGCGACACACAAGCTAGAGAGTAGCAAATGGCGGTGCTGCCCATGTGTCGTGCCTATGCGAAGTGAAGACTGATTGCAAGTTCGCTATCCTGGGCAGTTGGCGTGATGCATCTGATTGTGCTGTTGTTACGGGATTGTCAACAGTCATTGTGCCTTTGTGTTATGAGCAATTACAGTATGAAACCAGTACACAGTGGAACAGCACATGTTTATTACCTGCACGTACTGGAAAACTGCGTCGATAAAGGAGTGCCAAAGACAATTTATTGTGCAGTTTGGGGTTTGGAAACCACTGGCAAAATCTTCCATTTAGTATCTGGTGAAGATACTGGAAACCACAGAAACATTGTTGGATGTCCAGAAAGGGAGACGTCCGAAACTGCCAGAAGCCGCAGTGCAGGAAGTCAAAAACAGACTGCTGGCCTCCCCACAGAAGTCCTTGCACACATTGGCACAAGAGATGGGTTTTTTCACAAGCACATGTCAACGAGCTGCAAAAAAAAAAAAAGCAAAGCTGCATACATATAGAGTTACTGCTGTGCAAGAATTGAAAACTCCCGACAAAGAGAAGAGACATGGATTACTGTCATTGGTTCCAGCAGTTTGTCAATGCACATCCGGAAATACTGGACTACACATGGTTCTCTGACAAGGCGAGGTTCCATCTAAGTGGGCACATCAATTCCCTGAATAGCCATATTTGAGCTAGTGAAAATCCTAACACTGTGCATGAGACACCTCTTCACGATGAAAAAATTGGGGTATGGTGCCGCATTATTGGTCCAATCTTCTTCCATACAACGGTGGACACTGCAGTCTACATGGAAATCTTCCATGAGTTTGTGAATCAGTTGGACGACGTGGAACTCTGTACTGGCTATTTTCAGTAGGATGGTGCCACCTCCCACACCTCCAATGACAGCATGGCTGAAATTGCTTCCTTCTTTGAAGATCATGTCCTTTCTAGGAGACTTTTGGCCACCAACGTTGCATGACCTTACCCCACCAGATTTCTTTCTATGGGCCATGTTGAATGGGAAAATGTATCGCAGAATACATTCCGTAACATGGAGAGGCATGTGCAGGCATGCCTTGATGCTAATGGTGACCACTTTCAACACTTGCGCTGAGATCATCATGCTTGTCATGCACCAAGGTAGATCCATGTCAAATTTCCCTGAATTACGTCTATTAGTATGCAAGTTATAAGGGAAATTCAATGGCTGAGAGCGAGTGAAACAATATGTACTAACTAACTAATGAAAAAATTCTGTATTAGCAAAGAGAGAACAGACAGACCATGTGATGGAATAAATATATTAAAACTGATATTGTTACCCTTTAACACATTGTTTTTGTTTAATTAGTGATAGTACTTTTGCACAGCCATGTGTGCATCTTCAGCCACTGTGGCCATATGTTATGGTTTTTATTGCAAAAGGTATCTAACGAAGAACTATTTCAATCAGATTTTAAGAAGCAATGATAAGAAACAAAATATATTTTGAATTCAACAGTATAAGCATTTATGCTCCTAGTAGCTAAATTATCCATCAGGAAAAGATCAAAAGTCAAGGATTGTCACTTTCACAGTTCAGGCTTTTTAATTATGTTCTGCATGAATTTAAGTGAGATATATATTCATATCCCATACTTTTACATTAAATTACAGGGCACAATGCCCAAAATATCTTGAAAATATCAATGTATTTTCACAAAATTATTAAAAGAGACAGGTTAAAATCCGATAAAAGCATTTCTTATGAAAAACATTTTTCTTACCTTAGTTTCAAAGGATTAATTTCCTAGTTTTCCTGTTTATTTCATTTTATGATTGTTTCTATTAAAGAGAGGTGGTGTTAAATAACATGGTTATAGTAAAAAAACTTTTTGGTTCTTCCTTTTTGCATGTTGTTAAAATTTGAGGATGAAATAGCTCCTCTTTTCACCTATTTCATCCTCAATGTTCAGGCTTGTGTATAGCTATCCTGATGCGGAGACCCAGGTATTCAACTCTCTATGGATAGTTTTAGTGTTGACAAATGTTCCTACAGCATTTTCAGGCTCAGCAGAGAGGCTGACTAAAGACAACACGAGCGATTCTTCGAATCTCTTCAACATGGTTCCTCATCCCTAAACTGAGCATTTCTGCACTCCTCAGTCGGTGCACTTTTTCTTCTTTTTGCTGTAGTAGCACTGTGGGTATTTTATCTTGGAATTAAATCTACTATGGCAGATTTTGGTATGATAATATTTTTTTTTTTTTTCATTATTGGTTTAATGACCGTGAGCAACTCAGTGGGCTATAAGCAGTTGCTGATCCCTAATTTAGGGCTATTAGTTCCAGAGAAGGGAGAGAACCAGTGCTGTAAGACAAACACAACACCCATGCGGCACTGGAATATGAACCCGGACCCATCTTGGATTAATATTTAGAAGCCAGCGCTTAGACCACTGTGCCACTGGGGTGGCACACAGTTTGTAACATTGTCCACAGAAATTTTACTTGTGTGGCATCCAACCACCATCCCACATTTGTAAGCCTGTAAGTTCTGTTGCATGCGGCATATTGATCTCCAGTGTACTTTTACTTCTCCACAGATCCACGCTTTTAATGCAGAACTTCCACAAGCACGATGCAAGACATGTCAGCATGTTTATCCACAATCTGAATAATCAACCAGGTGTCTGAATACTTTTGGCAATTTGGTGGATGCATGTATAGCACACATTAAACACAAACTAAAGTTATCAATGGTATGGAATGTCAAAATGACTAATAGATATAATTAACCAATGTGCAAACAAAGTGGAATGATTCTTTAATTTGGATTCTTCACTGAAACTTGAGTTCAAAATAATGATATCAAAAATCAAATTCACCAAATTGTTTTGGAAACTGACTGAATTTTTTTTTTGTGTTACATACTGTATGAAAATATGTGCATAAATGTTTTAAATACAGAAAATCTCTATGGAGCAAATAAATCCACTCAAATAATGAAGGCTCAATGGGCACTACCTACCACGTCAGAGGAAAAGGTAATAAGACATGCGATCTTAAGTGGAAAGTCACGTTTCTAAACTGTGAACCATGCGCACAACTGTATATATATAAAAAGTAGTAAAATATAATTATTTGGTACTGTAACATGTTCTCAATATAAGATGTGCTTAAAATTTCATGTCTGAACTTACACGAAATGGATTTTAATAACAAAGTTTTGGTCTTAAAATCCACTATTTTAAGACCAAAATTAACACAGCCTGTTCTTCATCCAATTCATTTGGTAAAATTCATACAAAGTGGTCTATACTGAATGGTTTGAGAAAAAATCACATGACAAATAAAGTTAGTTGAAAATGAATCCCTACTTTTTCAGAAACAATTTCTTGGAAGTATGATAACTGTTGCACTTCATACACAAACAAAAGCCATGTCCCCCTATCAATAAGCATGCACACTTTTTTTTTTTTTTTGACATGGATAAAGAACGGTTGTTCCCATTAAAAAAAAAATAAAGCATAAATTTTATACAAATTATCATGATCAAAAACTAAATGACAACAGCAAAGGGTCATTCCATGCCAAATCGTCAGATGCTATCCACTACACCATCTCTGATTCTTACGATTTTTTTTTTTTCATGAATAGATCACCCCAATGTATGAAAATCCCAAAAGTTTCATTTTTTTATTTCCCATAGATTAGAAGATATTAATTTTCGAATTCTGGTGCATAGCATGCCTTAGTCGTGTAAAAACGCGAATATCTCCGTTGTGTGGATCAAAAAGTACCAAAATCACCACTCCTTCGTAATTTACCCCAAGGAATAGACTGGTGCACTGCACAAATTTCTATCTTCTTTGGTTTTTGAGTTACGTGCAATGGGAGAGACTCTTTACAAAATGTAAAAAAGAAATGTAGTACAACACTTAAAAGATCACAATTGTTTTTCGTTTTTAAAGAAAAGTTTAGTCTAACAAATGAAGAAAAAAAAACCTTGGACTTTCGAGTGCGCGTTGAGAGAAGAATTTTTAAACATGGTGCACGGCTCGTATTTTGCCACTGTGAAACCGCGCGCAGAGAATAGCATTGGCAGCCAGCCAAACGGCAGCAAGAGTGGATGTTGGCCTTCGGACGGGCGGCAGATCAAGATACCATTTGCACACGTTGGTCCGATCGCACGATAATTTGATGTGATGCTTGAAGGAGGAAGGATACTGAATTAATGTTATGTTTAAAGGCATTTCAAATAATATAACTGTTAAATATTACTAAAGGGTTATTTCACGCCAAATCGTCAGATGCTATCCACCACATTCTTAGCCATTCGACGACAAGGAAAACTAATATAAACCATTTTCTCCGTACAGCTTACCAACCAATATGAACTATATGGTGAAAAAGGTTACACACAAATAATGCATATAAATTATGCAACAGACGTCGAAAATATTTGGTATTCTTAGCCATTCAATGACGAGAAGAACTAATATAAACTTTTTCTCCCCGTATAGCTTAACAATATACAGTACTGACGCTCATAAATTATGCAATTGACATTGAATACAGTTTTGGGAATACTGATTAATGATTTCTACAGCTCACGCAATATCCGACAGAATTTTTAGACATGAAATAGTTCTATTTCAGGAATTAATAAATTGTCTAGTTGTCCACGCCTGCTGCAAGAAAAAATTATCAAGGAATGATAGCTTGAGAAATAAAATAATTGGGGATATATATCTCCATGTCTAATCTTGCGAGGTAGAGGAGATATATACTGCATTTTAGTTAACGTCAGATACTTGATGATCACAGATGATGACGTTAGCAAGGCTCAGCGTTGGGTTAGAAAAAATGTTATCGATTATTTTCTAGTAGATCTGGTATTTAAATGAACGAGTATATCTCGCAGTTGTCATCTTGCCTGTTTTTCATTTATTTATTTTTTATTTCAGTTGCTTATTTAAAGATTACGCGTCAGGTGGGAGCTCACAAAACTCTCAAGACCTCATATGAAACAAAACGAACCACAGCACTCTAAAATAAGGAAAACACAGTTTAACTGTTTGTGGTGTAGCCCAAAAATAGAAAAATACAGTTTGACGGTTACACTGAACGAAAAATTTTATGCCTCCTAATCACATCCCGGTGACAGCAATTGGATTTATTTCCATTATTATTATTATTTTTTTATTAATCATGTCAATAAATTTAGAAATAAGGGGAAACATTATCAGACCTCGAACGTATGAGTACATTTTCGTTAATGTAATACCCAATGCATCGCAATTATTGATTACCAATTTATGAAAAACAAGTATGGAACTCGTGTTACTATTTAGCGATCATAATTTGTCCGCTCTGTTTCATGAGCTTCTGTTTCTCTTTATCAGTAGCAACGTAGTTGTCGTCCTCATATTGACAAGTTACTTTAGCTGTCTCTTGAATTAAGAATTTTTTTTTTTTTTTTTTGTTTAACGCATTACACCACAATCACAATACACAAAGACGCTGAAAAACTAGGCAACAACTTTCAAATTGCAAGAGAATAAAAGAGATCTGAGAAAATACACTATGGAGCTTTTCCATTTGCGGTGCTCTCTCAGAAATTCGTTCTCTGTTTGCCAGAGGTCATAAATTAGGATCTGAGGGGTGCGAGGTCTGGGCCTATCCTGTCTTTAAAAGAGAAAAAAAAAAAAAAAAAACCCAAAAAACTAGAAGCAAGCATGATGGCCATAGCATGGATAAAAAGAGTAAATCGTTTCTAAGAAAAATAAACAGTTTGACATCTGTGGCGAACAGAAAACGTTACACCATAATGGCAAATAAATTAACAAACGTAGGGCAGTGGCGATGCTAGCCGTTCAGAACTGGGTGGGCCGTTAAGGAAGGGGGAGGAGGCTAAACATGATGGGAGAGGCTGCACACACTTTGAAGTGTTTGGCAGATATTTTGGCAAAAATTCTGTTCATGTGCACTTTACTCGACGCTGATAATGTTATCATTAGTCAAAAAAAGTTTTCAAGTGAATACTGTACATAGTATTTATTCAACGTATGTACACTAGCATGCAAAAATTAAGGACAAGGCGGTTTTTCGAATGTAACGTCGTGCAGAAGGGCTTCACATCGACTCAAATCATACCATAAGATCCCCAAGATGTAAGAATATGGGACAAGTGAGCAAAACCGTCCAAACAAGGAATCTAAAGGATACAAAGGCACTTTATTGAAAAGGTAGCTTCGAGCACAACTGGACAGAAGACAGAAACATCGATGTGACAGGTGGCTGCCAAGAAAAATACAGTCTTTAGTAAGGGATATGATCACCCCTGACTGCGTTGCAGTATTTACAACGTCTGTCCATGCTGAGGACGAGGTTGTCAAGAAGCTGTTGAGGCATCACGGCCCATTCCTCTTGTAGCGCCAATCGCAGCTGTGGAATCGTTGCTGGTGACGTGCTACCAAGCGTCTCCCGAGAAGGTCCCACACGTGCTCGATTGAATTTAGGTCCGGGGACCTTGCGGGCCAATCCATGCGTTGAATATCTTCACTCTCCAACAGCTCTGCGACAGCCACTGTACGATGAGGTGTAGCGTTGTCATCCATGAAGAGGAACTCAGGACCCACAGCACTTCTAAACAGATGCACGTGAGGCAGGAGAATCTCGGTACAATAGTGGACACCAGTGACTGAACATCCTTGGAAGACGTGGAGGTCAGTACGGCTACCAAGCATGATACTGCCCCAAACGAGAACTCCGCCACCTCCAAACCGGTCCCTTTCGATGATGTTGGAGGTGTGATTGCGTGTTCCCTGCTCTCTCCAGATGTGTATACGTCCAGAATCGCTCATCAGACTAAATCGGCTCTCATCCGTAAAGAGAACTCGACCCCATTGCTGATGTGTCCAGTTCTTGTGTTCTTGGCATCACAGAAACCACCGTTGCCGATGAGCAGGCACTAATGGCACACACCGTACTGGTCGTCGTGCAAATAGACCACCTTTGTGCAGCCTCCTGGTCATGGTAAAACGCGACAATGGACGTCCAGTTGTCTGTTGCATGTGCCTTGCAATTTCTTCTGCTGTCTGTCTCTTCTTGCCTGTAGGACAATATACCAGTCGTCCGCCGCCATGGTTGCTCGTGGACGACCACTGCTAAACTCTCGGACAGCTGTTCCTGTCCTTTGAAATGATCTCCAAGCTCGTGAAAGGATGCTGTGAGCGATCTCGAACTCCTCGGCCACACTAGTCACACTTCGACCTTCTTCCAACTTCCCAATGACGCAACCTCATGTCGTCTACTGGACTGCCCGTTGGCCATATCACACAGTGGCAGCAACTAGACGTTATTCAAACCGATGTACACCATGCAATAGCTTTCACAAAATTGCTGAGCGTACACCACCCGTGTGCTTTATACCCTTCCGACACTCCTCCCCCTACGTCATGCTGCATATATGTGCATGCCCTACTGTACCGGATTTTAGTCTATCTCCTGAGTGGTCTTTCGGTCCATTCTGCCTGCTCGTTCTGCTGTTATGCTAATTTCTCCTCTTCGTCCTTAATTTTTGCACATCAGTGTAGTATGGGAACCATGGATACAAATCTCTAAGGCAAGTTACTATTTTTTCGCAGTTTTAGCTTACTCTGTGTTTTATTTCTCTCTCTCTCTCTTTCATAAGGCTATTTATGAAGTACAGTTCGTAACCTGACAAGGAATCTCTCTCTCTGATCGTTTTCAACTATAATTCCAAAATGCTTGTTTCTGCTGCTCTCTTAGAAATTCGTTCAGAGGATCCACCCCCCATTTCCCTCCCACAAGTACAAAAACTAACAGTCATGTGGAATGTCATTTTGCTTTTTGATTTAAGAGGCTACAATTCCTGAACTTCCAAAAGCCGAAAGTTTAGAACTGATTGGTTTACATCGGTGACACAAACATTTAAATTTTCTCGCAGGTCATATTTAGTTTTCATGCTACAGAAAAAGTATCATATTACCCTCACAGAAAATAATCGGAGATTTTGTGTGCACATATAAAATCTCCCTAACACTTTTTTGTCAACATTTTTCATCCTGCGGCGAATGAGAAATTTATACATTTTTTATTTTTTTTTATTGGAGGTTTAACGACCACCGTGAGCAACTCAGTGGGCTATAAGCAATCGCCCGTCCCTAATTTGGGGCCACTGGTTCCAGGGAAGGGAGAGAGCCAGTGCCGTAAGACAAACACAACATCCATGTCTCATTGGGATTCAAATCTGGACCCATCTTGGACGAATGATCATTCATAAACCATCGCTTAGACCACTGCGCCACCGGGGCGGCAAGTTTAAACTTAACGATATCTTTACAAGGAGCAATAAATTTGCGAGATGTTGATCAGACGAAGTGCGCAAAAGGTCTGGAGCGTCAGATCATTTGCAGTAACCATCTACAAACAACATCTAAAAAGGAAAGAGGCTTCATTTAATCGCCAGCATGATAAATCTGAAAACTAAGCATGACAGAACTTTTTATCCACGTATACATACATAAATTCCGCCAGAATAATAATAATAAAAAAGGCTGATTAAAAAAAAATACAAGATGATCCCTAAAATTAGCCAAAGAAATTTCTCCACAATCTCTCGTCTAGAGCAAAAGCATTGGCAGCGATCACCCCCCCCCCCCCCCAAATTTTTTTTGGTTTTGCATCGATTTCAAGAAATGATTCAAATGATGACACAAAACGCGGGAAAATCTCGCGAACACTGTAAAACCTTTAGATGTTAAATTTTATGATAATCACCAAATTCGTTATCGGAGAAAATAAAAAAAGTGTTCCATGGAAGTTCAACTTCCACTTGTCTGATTTGATCAAATACAAACAAAAACTGGCATGGAAGTTCATTACAGAGTTGTGAGACATTGAAATATAAACATAGTTTGTGAACTAATCATGCTTTTTTAAAATGAATTCCTTTCCTTCAAAGCATGAGTTCAACAATACATGCGTATGCGCAGTGGGGAGGGGAGGGGTAATGGGGGGGGGTTGCTTCTTGCATGCGGGAGGAATACCGTTCTTCTTCCAGTACCAAGTCTCCGCACAGCTGTGGCCATGACGCAGCGTGCTTCGCCAATTGCTCTTTCACCATGGCAATGCACTGGCCATGCACCATGTTTAAAAATTATGTTCTTGGCACTCAGGCAAAAGCCCAAGTTTTTTTTTTTGTTTTCCTTTTGATACATTAAACCTTTCTTTGCAACGAATAATAACTGCAGCTTTCTAAGTGCTGTACTACATTGCCTTTTTAAGCATTGAAGAAAGGCTCTCTCATTGCTCATAACTCAAAAACTAAAGCAGATAGAAATGTGTGCATTGCACCAATGGATTCCTTGGTAAAAATTAAGAAAGAATGATGATTTATGTATTTCTTTTTATTCTAAATAACGGAGATATTTGCGTTTTTATGCAAAATATATCTGCCATGCACCAAAATTTAAAAAAATTATATCTTCTAACTTATCGGAAAAAAAAAATGGAAACTTTCAGGGTTTTTATAAGTTGGCAGTAGCTACCCATTAAAAAAATCATAAGAATCAGAGATGTGTTGGTGGAAAATTAATTCAAAATCTGATGATTTCGCGTAGAATGACCCAAAAGGAAACCTCCCTCACACAGACATACAAGGTGCTCACTTGTATATAAATATATAAAAGTTACTTACTTTAGTAAACTTATCACTAACTCCTTTCTTCTTCAGGGCATCAACCAGACCAGTTATATCATTGTTACTATGCTTTTCATAATGCAGAGCATACAGCATTACAAGACGAGTGGCATCAATATCTCTCACTTTGTCACTGCTGATTAATTTTCGGATCTTCTGCATAAAAAAGAAAAAAAAGACTAATGACTGAAAGAAAAATGAGGAATATTAAACACAAAACCCCACTAAACCAGCTCAGTATGGATTTTTTAGTTCACATGGGAAAAACACTTGTTCTTAACTTAAATTCCAAGGCGTTAGCACTCAGTTCCCTTGTATGACAATTCCATCCTGCTATGTAGAACTGACATAGCACAGTAAAAAATTGACAGAAAAAGAAATATTTTCAGAGTTTATTTCACAACACTGGTATCAAATGGATATTTATGTGAACAAAGGTAATTGTATGACATAGCAGTACAAAATGGACCAGCTTTTATGAATTTTTTTTTTAGATGGACACTAGAACTTAATCAGAGCACTAAAAAAATATTTTTTCAACCAATTTAGCACCAAACATCAAAATTTACAAAAATGTATTATGGCACCTCAATAAATGTTTCAATTTTAATATTTTGAATTGCAATAAATTTCCAAAGAATTAAAAAAATTTCTTGGAAATGAAAAAAAAAATACATTTAAATATGCCACGTATAGTGTGATGATATTATTAAGAATATTCTGTAGCAGTCTGCATATCTTCATTAGCAGCTTGGAACTATTTGTATCATTGCGTATCAACTACTTTGTTTTCCTAGAATTATTTTAACTGAAAATAAATAAAGAAACTGAAATATTTTCATTGATAGTTTGGCTCTACATTGAGTTTATCTGCATTTTGTGATATTCTGTGTCATGAATAGTTTACTTTAAGTAAAAAATAAAAGTCATAATGAGAACTAACTTTGCAAAACAATACCAACAAAATAACAACAACATGGCAACTAAGTAAGAACAGTAAAACCTGACAAAATTAAGAAAATGTTTTAATTCTACTCACATTAGCAGTTCATGTCGAGATCTATCACTAGTCCTGATATTGCTGCTATTTTTTTTTACGTGCTATATTTCAATAATAATAGGAATATTCTAGAAATTTATTGCTTACCTATGCATTCCACTTCTAGAGATGATTTACATTTCATACACGTTGTTAGGTCCTCGTTGATGTCTTTGTCCTTTAGTCCATTGTATATAATGCAACACTCGCTCATTACACACTCTTCCATTTGGGTAGAAACTGTAGATCTTAACCTTAGGACTTCAAAAAAGCCAACTAATAACCGTTATTGATGCTCTAAATTTTTCGCTCAGCCTTTGGGCATCTTCAGAAAGGTGGCGATGTCCCCACCGATGTTCGTGGTTCTTTTATCACCAATAGAGTGTGATACTCCAATGTTGCCATTCGTCGGAGACTCAATCTTATATACACTTCTTGAAACCATGCTTTATAAAAGAGCATTCAATTTTTGAAAATTGAATGCCTCCTTCCTCAAAAGATAGAAAACCTAAAATTCTCTGGTCCTGTTCCTTACCATCCTTCCTATGCTTATAAGTTACAGATTCTTTTTAGAAGTTTTGGTGACCATCTTGCCATTAAATCCACCCCAAACATCTTGAAACTTCTACAAAGGGATAGGGACAAAGTTGAAAATCTGGACCTCCTAGGAGTTTACTGCTTTCCTATCTCTTCTTCAACAGGGGATAACTTATACATTGGAAGCACATACAGGAGCATTAACTACAGAATTTTAGAACATAAAAAAGATGTTTTGAAAGCCAATCCTAATACAGCCTTGTCTATTTTGACAATGGAAGACGCACATGCAGTTCCCCGCTGGAAAGAAGCAAAACGAATTGCTTCTTTTGACAATCGCTTTGCCCTCCGTTACCGTGAAAGCCTGGAAATTATTTTCAACTCAATGACTTGCAATTCCGAATCTCCTCTCTACATTCCGATGATCTGGAGATCAATTCTAAGTTTTGGCAACAAAAATAGAAAAAATTCAAATGTAGAATCTGGCAACAATCTTAGTCCTTTATTGGCGTAATGAAGACCTAAGATAAGATCGAAAGCTCCCAACTTATGAACTTTCTTGTAAAAGTTTTTCTTTAACGTAACTAGCGTGATCAAATTACCTTTATTTGTTGGGATTTACCACGAGATGAAAGCAGTGCAGTGTCATTTCTTCAAAGTAAAGGAATTCCGCGGAATGAAAGAATCTGTAAATTGGGCCATAATATGAAGCTATACTTTGGAAGTGAAAGTATTCAACGGCAGTGCAACATTAGAACATGCACATCAGATCTAAGGTAGGCTTATGCATTGGAAATTGGTTTCAGAGTAGTCGGCTTTCTTTTTTAACTGGTGTTTGATTTATTTATAGCTGGAGTGAGAATTTAACTTTTATTAAATGGTGTGAACAACAGTTGGATGGCAAGTCACACAACTGTTCATTGGAATAACTATTTGTGAGAAATTTGCGCAGAAGTTCTCAAACATCAGTCGGACAAACAAAATTGGTGGCACAGGATTAATTGTGGAGATAGTCGAAACTTCGAGAGCAGTGGATTTTCGTAGGAATTTGTCGTTCTACTAACGACTGTTTTTTAGTGAAAGTGCCAAACAGAAGGACTAAAAAACCCTGTTGAAGGAAATTAAGAATCATGTTGCGGAACATTCTACAATCTATTCAGATTCATGGAAGGTATATAAGACTGAGGAGCTAGAAGAGGCAGGTTTTGAACATTTCAAAGTCAATCATAAGTACAACTTTGTGGACCCGGAGAGTGGAGCCCATACTCAAACAATAGAAAGATTGTGGGGATAAGCTAAATGGAGAAACAAATGCCATCGAGGAACTGCTAGACAGCATAACGATTCGTACTTAGCTGAGTTCATGTGGAGACATCATTTAGCTTCATCAGACCCATTTGATTCCATTTTAAATTGCATTAAAACTTCTTGCCCCCCAAAAATTAGCGTGTTGGTTTCAGGCCTCTAATAATGCCTGTATGTTGCAATATATTTCCTTCATAAATTGTGTTTACCAAAAATAAACTCACCACGTCATTCATTACAACTAAATTCTAAAAAAAAAATGCCCATTCATGTAGCGCCATCTATCGACAATTGTGACATTTACTGATACATTTCTACTGCCGCCTGGCTAATGCATAAGTACCATCTTGACATTGCTGCGGCTCTGTCGTGCTTTTTTGGGTCCGAGAGAGTTTGGGGTCCTTCCACTATGAAGACTGGGCTTTAGTTTTAAGGTCATACCCTTATACCCACAATTCATCACCAGTTATGATAGTTTTTAAAACGTTTTCGTTGTTTTCAATGCACTCAAGCATGTCACAAGCAGCTGAAACATGGACCTGTTTTTGCTCAACTCAGAGCAGTTTTGGCATAAATTTGGATGAGACTTATCTCATACCCGAATTGCCAATAAGGATCGACTGAACTGAACTGAAACTAATGCTGAAGTCTTCAGATAATTCACGAATATTAATTTGGCAATTATTCCACACATCTGTGCACACAATTTCGACATTATTTACACTTTTGCTGGTTTGTAGGTCTTCCAGACTGTTCATCACTCTCAACACTTTCATAACCATCTTTAAAACGTTTATACCACTCATAAACTTGTGCACAACTCATACAATCCTCCCCATAGAGTTTCTTTAACTTTAAGTATGTGTCTGCAAGTTTTGCCAAGTTTTTGACAAAAGCTGATGCAAATTCTTTTATTTTCCGACATGAAAATGTGATGAACAGCTACACGTACATAAGAACAAAGCACTACTGTAAAAAACAAAACAAAATATGGACGAGCTGGGAAGATGACTCACGGCACATGTGTAGCAGGTTCCAGATCTAACTACTTCCTGCTTTGTTGGACAATTTCAAACTTAAGCAACCAGTTTGGATACTTTTTGATAACACCTTGTAGTCTACTTACTGTGTAATGTTTCAATTTCAGGAAATTCAGATTTCTTATTTGAGAGATCGTTAACATGATCAGGCTAACTACACTATTCATGCACTTAATACAGGGTGAGCCAAAAGTCCCTGTGCACCTGACATACTGTGATAAGAAATAATACAGAGAAACCCATAAAGTGTAGTAACCGCACACATACATCCAAAATTGTGAATAAAGAATGTTCATGTGTTTAGGGCGGGGTTATGCACAACCTGCCATCTGACCTTGAATAATGCAGCCAGTATTTCCAACGTCTGGCCGTGATTGAATCCACTAGTAGGGAGGCGTCACAGTGGTCAGTTAAACATGGTGTTGTCGCTTGAGGATAGAGTGTTTCTGATCGAACATGTGTTCTGCAGTGGAGGCAAATATATGGACAAAGCGAAACATAAGTACAGAGAACAATTTCCCGATACTGAAGCACCCCATCATAATGAAGCGACTCTGTTTACAAGAACAATCTCAGTTCTCTGCCGGAACTACAGGAAGCTGTCACCACAGTAATCAGCAACATTTCTCTGTTAGGCCTGTCATGTGTCTTTGAGAACATGTTCAGACACGCGGATGCATGTCTACGCACAGGAGGGGGCCATTTCCAGCATTTAATGTAACAGGTACGTTTGTAGTTTTTTTTTTTTTTTTTTTTTTTTTTTGATTGGAGGTTTAATGACCGCCGTGAGCAACTCAATGGGCTATAAGCAGTCGCCCATCCCTAATTTAGGGTCACTGGTTCCAGGGAAGGGAGAGAGCCAGTGCCGTAAGACAAACACAACATCCATGCCTCACCGGGATTCGAACCCGGACCCCGTTCGGACGAATGATCAGAGGCCATCGCTTAGACCACTGCGCCACCGGGGCGGCATTTGTAGTTGCTGTACGTGTATTGCTTTCCCAGGTACACAGTGACTTTTGGCTCATCCTGTAGTAATACCAGAATTTGTTGACAGATGCACCATCTTTACACTATTAGTTCATTTGGTAAACTGCAAGAATATATGTATCAAATGACTGAAGAGTCAACCCCTCATTCATAATTGAAATAAAGATGCAATAGATGGAAAAAATATGACTAACATTTTAACAACCATTACTGCAAAAACATTTAATAGTAATACAACTTAATGCAAGTCAGCATGGAAAATCATAGCATAACATGGCTAATGGCAGGGCAATAGAGATTAAGTACACTAATGAGTCAGATAATTATGATCACATCTAGCATGTAGCAGTGCAGTAATGAAACACTGGAGAGAGGGGGGGATTATTACTGCAAACAACTTAAAGAAGCATGGAAAAGATGCTTGCTTGGTATAACCATGAAATATAAGAGGAATACATGGATTAGGGAAATGGCAAGAGTTGATAACATCGTGATCAGAGTTGATGACATCACTGGCTGGTCATACTGCTAGAAGAACTGACCACTGCTGGACAACTGAACCACTAGACTGGATAAGAATAGAAAGGAAAAGACCCAGAAGAACACCACATGGAGGATGGGTCGATGAAATTTGCAAGCATGCTGAAGTGACTTGGAAGAGACTGACTCAATATACAAAGTTGTGGAAAAGACTTAGGGAGACCTTCATCCAACAGTGGATTGAGAATGGTTGATGATGTTGATATATATGGCATGCGCAGGCTGTGCCAATTTGCCACTATGAAACCCACACACTAGGGAAAGGGAAGGACTCATTAGGATTTAGATGGGGAATGGCTGCTGGCAAGAAGAAGGCAGAGGTCAACATTTAAGCAATGCCATGCATCATTTAGTGAAGGCGTTGTGGAATGGTCAAGAGACGGACACAAATGCATCCACCATACCAAAAACGGGAGACCATCACTGGTTGACAGTCAGCTTGAACAGCCATTGACACACGCTATCCAGGACAACAGACAGCAAACTTTAATCCCATCGATTAATTACTTGTGTAATGCAGTGGAACACAGCATTTATCACTGCCTCACTATGACACTGAACTCCAGGATGCCATTCTGTCTAGTTGGCATAGAATACCAGAGGACATATTTTGCAGTCTACAGGAGTCAATATCACGCAGAGTGCAAGCAGCAATTGTAACACAATGGGTTTTTGAGAGAGGAACTGGTAGTACTGTATGCAATATAAATCTAAATGGCACAGTGATTGACCAGGTGAGTGAGTTTGTGTATTTAGGAAGCATGTTTGACAGAGATAGCAAATTGGATGGTGAAATTAGTAGGCAAGTGAATTCTTCATTGACAGTCATGGCTGTGTTGGAAGGTTTTCACAGGAATGATGTGTTCTAAAGAGAGTCCTGCATGGCTGTGTATGAAAGTGTAATAGTTCCTACTTTGATGTACGACAGTGAGACCTGGGTACTACAGAAGAAACATAGGAGTCATTTGTGTGCTGGAGAAATGCGTTACCTGCTGGGGATTTGTGGCAAGGCACATTCTTATCATGTGAGGAAAGAAGATGTGTTGCAGTTGTGTAATGTGAAGCAAAATGTTACTAGCAAGATGGAGACTAATATGCTTCAGTGGTTTGGCCATGCTGAAAGAATGAGTAATGAGATGCTTACTAAGAAAATCTTTTTAGCCCAAGTGGCAGGAAGGAAAAGCAGAGGAATGTCAAGAAAGTCATGGGAGGATCAGATGCAGGAGTGTCTGTATGAGAAAAAGATTATGAGTATGAAGTATAAAAGATCTTGTGTACGGCGTGTGATGGATGTAAGTGAAGCACGAGTTGTATGTCAAGATTGCTGTAAATGGAGAAGTTTGATATGGCAATAGTAAGTAAATAATCAGCTAAAAACTTATTAGGTAGTTTGTATTTCTTTGTGAAGCTAACCTCTGAATCTCAGAGAACACTCAACAGCTTAGTGATATGTATTATGTATGTATAAATGTTAAGGCCTAGTCACATCATACTTTTCAGCGTAACATTTTTTAACTTCATTATGCCACCTCTCTCATGAAAAAATTAATCTTTGAAATTTGACAAAAACAATACATACATTCTTTTTTTAACAAATTAGTATAATCTGAAACACAAACTTTTGTAGCATAAAGAAACATGACAAAAAGGCACAGCACTAAATCCTCACCTTCAGGGATTCAGAATGGTCAGCTTGACAAGCCAGTTCCTGCTCAGCCTCTGATGCCTCTAAAAGACTGTGAGTTGCAACCAAGCGAGAGAGTTCACCCACCAAGGTTACATGCTTTGTTACAGTCCCAGACATCTTTCTGAACTGAGGGTAAGTCTCTATAAAAGACTAGAACAAATGACAGCAATGAATAACAATGGCACACTACTTGTATTCAATATTTTTCAAATTTGATTATGAAAGAGAAAAACTGTAGTGTGGCTACTGTAAATAATGAACACTGCTGAAAAAGAAAAGGCACAAAATAATGAATGAACATTATATGAAGCCTAGTAAGTTTTGCTTAATGATTTTGTTGTAACGGTTACCAAAATTTTCTACTTTCCAACCATGCATTTTGATCTATCAATGAAACGCTTTCACGTTCAGTTGAAGTACAATTAAATATATATATATATGTAAAGACAAACATCAGGAACTAACAAATAATTGTTAAGAACATTTTTACAAAGAAAATAAAAGTTTCCTCTGAAGATCCAAATGCACAAAAGCAGCAGAGAAGAAATTTTCAACGTGATCCAAGAGCTAGAGAAAAAAACAAAGAAACATACAATGCAAACAGCAGAGAAAAACATGCAAGAATGCAGAAAGTTTTGTAAATGCCGGGCTTTGGCTTTTTCAAGGATTAGCAAAACACAGCATTAACTCATCTCTACAAAGACCTAGTTGAATATGGGTTTATGCTATGTCATAAATGTAATTCAGGCAAAGGTCCCTTTCTTTCACAAATTAGACCTTTGCCTGAATTACATTTATGACATAGCATAAACCCATATTCAACTAGGTCTTTGTAGAGATGAGTTAATGCTGTGTTTTGCTAATCCTTGAAAAAGCCAAAGCCCGGCATTTACAAAACTTTCTGCATTCTTGCATGTTTTTCTCTGCTGTTTGCATTGTATGTTTCTTTGTTTTTTTCTCTAGCTCTTGGATCACGCTGAAAATGCTTCTTGCTTTTGAGTATATATCATCATCATCATCATCATTGTCAACCATTATCAATCCACTGCTGGACGAAGGTCTCCCCAAGTTTCCTCCACAACGGTCTGTCTTGTGCCAGTCTCCTCCATGTCACCCCTGCATACTTTCGAATTTCATCCACCCATCTCCCATGTGGTCTTCTTCTGGGTCTTTTCCTGTCCCTTGGAATCCAATCTAAAATTTCGGCTGTCCATCGATGATCTGTCCTTCTGGCAGTATGTCCAGCCCATTGCCATTTCAGGGATTTAACTCTGATCATGATGTCTTCCACTCTTGTCATTTTTCGGATCCACGTGTTCCTCTTCTTATCTCTCCTGGTTACACCAAGCATGCACCTCTCCATGCTTCTTTGAGTTGTCTGCAGCCTTTGTATGTCTCTTTTAGTTAAGGTCCACGTCTCTGCACCATACGTAAGCACTGGAAGGATGCATTGATCAAACACTTTTCTTTTAAGACATAATGGCATATTGCTTTTGAAAATTATGCTGTTTCTTCCAAAAGCTCTCCAGGCAAGTTTTGTACGCTGATTAATTTCTTCATCAATGTGACCCTCACTTGATATCTGCTGTCCAAGATAAACGTACGTGTCTGTTATCTCCAGCTTTTCTCCATCAATCGATAAATCTTCATTTCTAGTAAAAGCATTGAACATCACTTTTGTCTTCTGAAAGTTCATTTTTAATCCCACTTCTTTACTCTTGTCAGCAAGTTCCTGGATCATACTCTGCAGCTCTGATGGGGTAGTTGCAAAAATGACTACGTCATCAGCAAAACGAAGGTGGGTTAGATAATCTCCATTAATCTTTATCCCCTTGTTTTCCCAGCTCAGCGACTGAAAAACACCCTCCAATGTGGCATTGAAGAGCTTCGGAGATATGGTGTCACCTTGTCTCACTCCCTTTCCAATTTTTACGTGTGTTGTATTTTCAAACAGCCTAATCTTTGCACTTGCATTTTCATAGATGTTATTAATAATATTAATGTATGCATCTTCAATACCGCAGGTTTTCAGAGCCATTGTAACTGCTGATGGTTTCACCGAATCAAAGGCTTTTTTCATAATCGATAAAAGCCATGCACAATGGAAGTTCATATTCCTCGCTCTTTCAATTAGTTCTCTCAGCACGTGGATATGATCTATTGTGCTGTAGCCACTCCTGAATCCAGCTTGTTCTCTCGGTTGAGCCATGTCCAGTGTTACCTTCAAGCGGTGTGAAAGAACTTTAGTGAAGATTTTATAAACTACTGATAGGAGGCTGATAGGTCTGTAGTTTCCTAGATCCTCAATGTCACCTTTCTTATGTAGCAGGATCATTGTAGCGGTGTTCCAATCCTCAGGAATCTTTCCTTCATTAAGGCATCGAGTGAAAATTTGGGCGAGTACTGTTTCGATTTCTCCACTTGCTTCTTGTATGATGTCTACAGTAATTCCATCTTCTCCTGGAGCTTTTCCCCGCTTCATGTTCTTGATTGCATGTGCAACTTCTGCTGGAAGGACTGGAGGAACTCTGGTACTGGTATCTTCCATGATGTCTGGAGTGAATATATCATCCCTTTCATATAATTTGGAGTAGAAATCTTTCACTCTTGTCAAAATTTCTGCCTCTATTTCTTGTTACAGAACCATCTTCTTTTCTCAGTGCCATAATCTGTTTTCTTCCCTTACTGAGATGTCCCTTTGCTATCTTTAGGCTTTGGTTGTTTTCAATTGCTTTCCTCACTAGTTCACAGTTGAATTTCCTTACGTCTTCAGTGATACTTTTTCTTACTGTCTTGCATAGCTCTATATATTCCACTTTGGAAGTCACATCTTCTTTAGTTGTCCTCATCTCTTTCTTTTTGCATCAACATTTTGGTTTTTCCTGATAATTTGTTCACATGCAACTTGTTCTTAGACCCAGCTAATTTTGTTGCTGTTTCCATAAGAGCTTTGGTTACTTTTCTGTTAACTTCAGAGATGTCCACTTCTTCCGATGTTAGGCCTTCTAAAGCAGAGAACCTGTTCTTCAGTTCTAACTTGAAGGTATTATGGTGTTTTTTAAGGTTGGTTATGTCAATAGATTTAGTTTGTCTTATGAGCTTGCCACGTTCAAGTTTAGTGTTGAAGTGCATCTTACATCTCACCAATCTATGGTCACTACCTGTGTTGAACTTGTTTAGCACACTGCAGTCTTCTATGACGAATTTTTTGTTACACATAATAAAATCAATTTCACTTGTCGTCCCATTTGGATGTCTCCATGTCCATTTCCTGTGTGGCTTTTTCTTGAAGAAGGAGTTCAAGATGAAAAACCCTTCTGCCTCTGCAAACTCAACGAGAGTATTTCCACGCTGGTTTCTGTTGCCATGACCGAATTTACCTACTGAAGTTTCATTCTGTTGCCGTTGCCCTATTTTTGCATTGAAATCTCCCATAATTATTTTCAAGTGCTGCTTACCTTTATTATTTAGATGACAAATTTCCTCATAAAATTCTTCAATTTCTTCTTCAGGATGACTTGTGGTGGGTGCATAAGTTTGAATAATCTGAGCCTGGTATCTTTTCGAGAGTTGGATAACAAGTCGTGCAGCTCTGTCAGAGGAACTTTCAACTTCTACAACTTTATCCTTCAGTTTCTTGTTTATTATAAATCCAACACCACTAGTTCTGCCAGTATCTGTCCCACGATAGTAGAAGAGTATATATATATATATATATATAAGAGACTGGCACAAGACAGACCGTTGTGGAAGAAACTTGGGGAGACCTTCGTCCAGCAGTGGATTGATAATGGTTGACCATGATGATACATATATATACAATGCACACTGGAAGACACTTGATTTCAGATCACACACATGCAATTAAACAAAAGGCCAGATGATTGCTACATCTGTTCATGGTACATACTACCATAATTTCTCAGTTTGAATCATACACTGGTGTGCAAAAATTAAGGACGGAGAGGAGAAATTAGCACAACAGCAAAACGAGCAGGCAGAACGAACCGAAATACCACTCAGGAGATAGACTAGGGTCCGGTATGGTAGGGCATGCGCATATATGCAGCATGACGTAGGGGTTGTGGGGGTTGGAAGGGTATAAAGCACACGGGCGGTGTACGCTCAGCAATTTGGTAAAAGCTATTGCATCGTGTACATTGGTTTGAACAACGTCGAGTTGCTTCCACCGTGTGATATGGCCAACAGGCAATCCAGTAGATGACATCTGGATAACTTTACCCGAGGTCGCGTCATTGGGAAGTTGGAAGAAGGTCAAAGTGTGATGTGCGGCCGAGGAGTTTGGGATCGCTCGCTCACAGCATCATTTTACGAGCTTGGAGAGCATTTCAAATGACAGGAACAGCTGTCCGAGAGTTTAGGAGAGGTCATCCACGAGCAACCACAGCAGCGGACTACCGGTATATTGTCCTACAGGCGAGAAGAGGCAGATGGCAGACAGCGGGAGAAATCGCAGGGCACATGCAACAGACAACTGGACGTCCGTTATCGCATTTTACCGTGGCCACGAGACTGCACAAAGGTGGTCTATTTGCACGACGACCAGTGCAGTGTGTGTCATTAATGCCTGCTCATCGGAGACGGTGGTTTCTGTGGTGCCAGGAACACAAGAACTGGACACATCAGCAATGTGGTCGAGTTCTCTTTACGGATGAGAGCCGATTTAGTCTGACAAGCGATTCTGGATGTATACACATCTGGAGAGAGCAGGGAACACGCAATTACACCTCCAACATCATCGAAAGGGACCGGTTTGGAGGTGGCGGAGTTCTCGTTTGGGGCGGTATCATGCTTGGTAGCCGTACTGACCTCCACGTCTTTCAAGGATGTTCAGTCACTGGTGTTCACTATTGTACCGAGATTCTCCTGCCTCACGTGCATCTGTTTAGAGGTGCTGTGGGTCCTGAGTTCGTCTTCATGGATGACAACGCTACACCTCATCGTACAGTGGCTGTCGCAGAGCTGTTGGAGAGTGAAGATATTCAACGCATGGATTGGCCCGCAAGGTCCCTGGACCTAAATCCAATCGAGCACATGTTGGACCTTCTCGGGAGACGCTTGGCAGCACGTCACCAGCAACGATTCCACAGCTGCGATTGGGCCACGACGCCTCAACAGCTCCTTGACAACCTCGTCCTCAGCATGGTCAGACGTTGTAAATCCTGCAACGCAGTCAGGGGTGATCATATCCCCTACTAAAGACTGGATTTTTCTTGGCAGCCGCCTGTCACATGGACGTTTCTGTCTTCTGTCCAGTTGTGCTCAAAGCTACTTTTTCAATAAAGTGCCTTTGTATCCTTTGGATTCCTTGTTTGGACGGTTTTGCTCACTTGTTCCATATTCTTACATTTTGGGGATCTTATTGTATGATTTGAGTCGATGTGGAGCATTTCTGCACGACGTTACATTCGAAAAACCGTCTCGTCCTTAATTTTTGCACGCCAGTGTAGTTGTTCATTGAAGTTTTAAGTCAAAAACTTGTGACATTGCAAGATATTAAGATACATTTTTTGTAATATGTCACATAACTGAACAGCATCGAATTTCTAGTGCAAGTTCCTAGCAAAAAACTTGAGAGAGGAAATTTCATTTATCACTATAAAAAGACAGATCCAGGAAATCAGTGTTGTTTCATTTTTGCACTTCTAAAAAGTGAATATTATTTAGCCATTTAATGAGACAAATCAATAA
Source organism: Macrothele yani (assembly GCA_039090855.1). NCBI lineage: Eukaryota > Metazoa > Arthropoda > Arachnida > Araneae > Macrothelidae > Macrothele > Macrothele yani. Next base: position 111,740,575 of record CM077007.1, read on the forward strand.
AAAAATTTTTCTGGAAATCCAGAATCTTGATTTTTAAAATGTATACACATGGTTCATAAGTTTTTTCAATCACAAAATTTGAGGACTTTTCCAGGACTTTTGGATTCTTTTTCCAGGACATATGGTCCAAATGGTCTTACTTAAAATATAGTGAAACCATAGGTCTGTTCAACATGTAACAACCAACTTCCTACATGCTTGGGCAAACTTAATACTAATTGTTAAAATTGATGTCCACTGCAGCTAATCAGAAACTCAGAATCACAGATAAATACTGAAATACCAAAGCTGTCACTGAAAATGTGACCAGGTTTAATATCTACTAAACTTTTATATAAAGTATACTACACTGATTTTGAGAAAAAATTATTTTACTATTTTTTGGCTTTAGTTCAACTATTGAAGCAAATTACAGAATAAAAAACAACAACATAAAACTCAAAAATACATAGGTGTGTGGCATTACTCTTGCAATGATTTCATATACCACACAATAAATACATAAAATACTATTTATATTTAACTATTTTGAAATAATGCTTACATTGGAAATTTAAGGGTAAGGAAAGGTGAGATATTTGGAACTTTTCCAAAGGGATTGTTATTTCTTAAACACATAATCATGGGAGTGAGTATTTGAGTTACATTTTAAAGGAATTTTCAACATAATATTGATGCTGTAGCTATGTTTTAAATTTGTACTTACCAGCAAACAAAGTATGCACAAAAATTTCCAACGTGAAATGAAAGAGAATAACGAGAAAACCTTAAGTCCAAGGGCTGTGTACAACTGCATTCATTAGTGATCAAGGCAATTTAACTGGCTGGGCATGATTAGAAAACTAATTATGGAAGATGCATAGTGATTACTTAGCTCAGAAAATATCAAAAAACAACTAGATTTAAGTTTCTGATATTAAAAAGCAATCTGATTTTATGATAAATTTTTACATAAAGTATTCATTAGAATACTTTTTTTTTTTTACGTTATTTTATTATTTTAGATCTTAAGAATATGTGCACCAAATTTCAAATCGAAATTCACAAAACTGGTCAAGTTATAATCTATTAACAGACTAGGCGAGCAGGTATAGAATTTGGAGCGCGCAGCAGCTGCTCGGCGTAATTTACAAAGGAGATAGTCAACAAAAGGCTTTGAATTCCACGAAAGACTAGTCCCAATGGTAGTGTCACGTCAAAACATCCGGCAGTGAGCAGCTCATTATTCTGTGAAACTCTGCCTTGAACAGACGCGTATACAGAACATCCATGGATAGGAAACAGTCAAGACAAACTCATGCACGTGCTGATAGACACAAAAAAAGAAACTTTTCTGGGAATATTCACACTCGAGAAGCAGAAACCACGTTTGCAAGCACGTCAGCTGAAAAATTGTGAACAGCGGGAGATGAGGAAATTATAGTGAATTTGGGTCATGGTTATCGCATTATCCCTTTGTCTGTTTTCACGGCAATCTCTCAACTAGTCATTTGTAAACAGTGTAAAGGACAAGTGCTGTTCGGTGAATCCATTGCTTATGACTTGGGTTTTAAAATAGCAGTACAGTGCAAGTGTGATGTACAATACATCAATTCTTGTCCTCTGATTGATGACAAATCGTGTGAAATAAACAAGAGAATGGTTTTGGTCATGAGACTGTTGGGAATTGGCAGAGAGGATATCAATTTATTCTGCGGCTTGATGGATTTATCCCAAGGACTAAGCACAAATTTGTGCTATGCCTTTATGGAAAATATTTACTGTGGAGCAAAAGATATGTTAACGAAAAAAGCAGCAAACAAGGAGAAAATAAAGAATGTTGAGCACGGAAATCCAATGACAGATATTTCTGTGTCCGGAGATGGAACATGGAAAAAAGAGAGGCTACAGTTCATTGTATGGGATCACAACACTTATTGGGAAATATACAAGCAAAGTGGTTGACCTTGTGGTGAAATCTTCCTATTGTCATGCTTGTAAATTATGGGAATCAAAATCTGGCACCGAGGAATACGACAATTGAAACAATGAACATACAGACGAGTGTACTGCGAATCATGATGGGTCAGCTGGGAAGATGGAAGTTGATTCTATAAAAGAAATGTTCTGACGATCTTGGGAAATGCACCAAGTACGGTATGCTAAATACATCGGTGTTGGAGACACAAAAATGTTCAAAGCCTTGTTGGATGACAATCCTTAAGGCGATGATTTTACGGTGATGAAAAAAGAATGCGTAGGGCACGTTGAGAAGCCTATGGGCTCACGACTGAGGAATATGAAGAAAACTATAAAACTTGGTGGAAGAGGAAAATTGACAGATAAATTAATAAAAGAATTGACAATTTTCTATGGTTTAGCTATCAGAAGACATCCAGACTCTGTTGATGACATGTACAATGCTGTGTGGTCCATGTTCTATCACAAGATCTGGATGAAAGAAAATCCCTAGCATATGTACTGACCATATGCACCATTACTTCATAGAGATATCGAAAATGCTATAAAGCCGATTTACAACTATTTGTCATCAAGAAGGTTGCTAGAAAGGTGTTTGGTTGGTGACACTCAAAACAACAACAAAAGCTTCAATTCTACTGTTTGGCGGTTCGCACCCAAACATCTTCACTGTAGCTCAAAAACCATCAAAATGACAGCTAATGTAGCAGCACGCATTTTTAATGAAGGCTTTTCTGCCATCCTGAAAACGATGACAACGATAAGAATCGTTATTGGTGAGCAAACGAAGATATTTGGCAATGCACAGGACCAGACACAGCCTCGAGGCTACAAAAGAGGCTCATAGAAGGCGTAGAAGTGAGCAAATGTCTCTAAACGAGTTCTACAAAGCAGAGGAAGGAACACTGTATTGCCCTGGTATAGCAGATTAGCAGAAAAATACTGTAAATACTCGATATGCCTCCGTAAACTCTACTTAAAACTTTAAATGTGTTTTTCTCGAAAAAGCTTTTTCGCGAATGGTTGGCATGATACTACAAAAACTATTGGACCGATAGACTTCAAATGTAAAACTGCACGTTCAGCAAACATCCTTTTATCGTTTGATGAACCAGAAATGTGATACGTTATGTACATTTTTTTAATAGCAAAAAACATTGTCAACTTTTTTAGCAAAATTGATAATTTGAGTTTGACAAGTCACCATTTCCTCAAATATATATATATATATTTTTTTTTCTGGTTCATCAAACGATAACTACTTGTGTGTAGAGTAAAATGCCGTTCGAGTTTTTTGTTTCAGATCACCTGGAGTGGAGAAATTAAGCCAACCAGCGACCGCGGATCTTCGTGCAGTGTCATGGTCAAGGGGGTTTGCGGGCGTGATTCTTCATGAAACTTATTAAAAATTGTTTTGTAAATGCCTGAAATGATAATAAATAGATGTACCTACTTTGGAATCAATTGATTGCATAGTTTTGCCAATAAACACACACACACACACACACACACACACACACACACAAAAAAAAAAAGCAGTAATTTTAGCGTACAAAACGAGAATCCCCCCTTTAAGTCCAAGGGCGGTGTACAACTGCATTCATTAGTGATCAAGGCAATTTAACCAGGCACGATGAGAAAAAAGCTCATAAAACAATCAAAGTGTATTGACGTGATCAACCTTAAAAAGCATCATAATAACTTCAAATTAGAACTGAGGAACAGATTCTCTATTCTAGAAGGTCTAACATCAGAAAAAGTGGGCATCTCTGAAGTTAACAGAAAAGTAACCAAAGCTCTTGTGGAAACAGCAACAAAATTAGCTGGGTCTAAGAACAAGTTGCATGTGAACAAACTATCAGGAAAAACCAAAATGTTGATGTAAAAAAAAAAAAAAAAAAAAAAAAAAAAAAAAAGAGAGATGAGGACAACTAAAGAAGATGTGACTTCCAAAGTGGAATATATAGAGCTATGCAAGACAGTACAAAAAAGTATCACTGAAGACGTAAGGAAATTCAACTGTGAACTAGTGAGGAAAGCAATTGAAAACAACCAAAGCCTAAAGATAGCAAAGGGACATCTCAGTAAGGGAAGAAAACAGATTATGGCACTGAGAAAAGAAGATGGTTCTGTAAGCAAGAAATAGAGGCGAAATTTTGACAAGAGTGAAAGATTTCTACTCCAAATTATTTGAAAGGGATGATACATGTACTCCACACATCATGATACGTATCAGTACCAGAGTTTTTCCAGTCCTTCCAGCAGAAGTTGCACATGCAATCAAGAACATGAAGTGGGGAAAAGCTCCAGGAGAAGATGGAATTATTGTAGACATCATACAAGAAGCAAGTGGAGAAATTGAAACAGTACTCGCCCAAGTTTTCACTCTATGCCTTAATGAAGGAAAGTATCCTGAGGATTGGAACAATGCTACAATGATCCTGCTACATAAAAAATAGGTGACATTGAGGATCTCAGGAACTACAGACCTATTAGCTGCCTCCTATCAGTGGTTTATAAAATCTTCACTAAAGTCCTTTCACACCGCTTGAAGGTAACACTGGACATGGCTCAACCGAGAGATCAAGCTAGATTCAAGAGTGGTTATAGCACTATAGATTATATCCACGTACTGAGAGAACTAACTGAAAGAGAGAGGGAATATGAACTTCCATTATGCATGGCTTTTATCGATTATGAAAAGGCCTTTGATTCAGTGAAACCATCAGCAGTTACAATGGCTTTGAAATTCTGCGGTATTGAAGATGCATACATTAATATTATTAATAACATCTACGAAAATGCAAGCGCAAAGATTTGGCCGTTTGAGAATACAGCACACATAAAAATTGGAAAGGGAGTGAGACAAGGTGACACCTTATCTCCCAAGCTCTTTAATGCCACATTGGAAAATGTCTTTCAATCACTGAACTGGGAAAATAAAGGGATAAAGATTAATGGAGATTATCTAACCCACCTTCGTTTTGCTGATGACATAGTCATTTTTGCAACTACCCCATCAGAGCTGCAGAGTATGATCCAAGAACTTGCTGACAAGAATAAAGAAGTGGGATTAAAAATGAACTTTCAGAAGACAAAAGTGATGTTCAATGCTTTTACACGAAATGAAGATTTATCGATTGATGGAGAAAAGCTGGAGATAACAGACACATACGTTTATCTTGGACAGCAGATATCAAGTGAGGGTCACATTGATTAAGAAATTAATCGGCTTATAAAACTTGCCTGGAGAGCGTTTGGAAGAAACAGTATAATTTTCAAGAGCAATATGCCATTATGTCTTAGAAGAAAAGTGATTGATCAATGCATCCTTCCAGTGCTTACATATGGTGCAGAGACATGGACCTTAACTAAAAGCGACATACAAAGGCTGCAGACAACTCAAAGAATCATGGAGAGGTGCATGCTTGGTGTAACCAGGAGAGATAAGAAGAGGAACTCGTGGATCCGAAAAATGACAAGAGTGGAAGACATCATGATCAGAGTTAAATCCCTGAAATGGCAATGGGCTGGATATACTGCCAGAAGGACAGACCATCAATGGACAGCCAAAATTTTAGATTGGATTCCAAGGGACAGGAAAAGACGCAGAAGAAGACCACGTGGGAGATGGGTGGATGAAATTCGTAAGTATGCAGGAGTGACATGGAGGAGACTGGCACAAGACAGACCGTTGTGGAGGAAACTTGGGGAGACCTTCGTCCAGCAGTGGATTGATAATGGTTGACGATGATGATGATATATGCTGAGTGGCCACTTTATTATGACCACCCCCTCAGTACTTCGTTGGACCACCTTTTGCCTTTAATACTGTACTGTGTCGATTCTTCGTGGCATGGACTCCACGAGATGTTTATAGGTGATTTGTGGAATCTGAGACCATGCTTGATGAATAACACTTTCCAGGAGTGTGAGATTGCAGGGTTGGTATATGAGTAAGGGAAGGTAGAGTACAAAAGCTGTTAAAAGGTACCGGGGGAGTAAGGGGGTAATAAAGGGGTGGATGAGGGTTGTGATAGAGGAGGAACAGGTTATCAAAAATGGGGTTCCATAATAGTAAAGAACATAACTAACATACGGAAAAGTACAAACTCATATCAATATATAAACAGATATAGTGTACAAAAAGTCCAAGGCATAAAAGGTGCTTACGGCAATGTCGACAATAATGTTTCCAAGCAGTCGACATACATTGTGGCAGGTCTTCATTACAGCAACCTGTTCAAGCCTGGAATACAGCAAGGCTTTCCACAAATAAAAATGTAGATTGGTGTATCGGGGAAGACATGATATGTGCTTCCTCCCAGATTACAGAGTAGGTACTAGAATTAACTAGTCTAGAGAGTGCGGTTGTCAGAAGTCCATTTTTTATGTCCTATTTATGTTCTTTAATTCTTATTCCCAAGGTATGGCATGTTGATCCGATGTATGCTGAGTTGCGATCCCATGTATCGCTACTAATTAACGGGATGGAGTAGAAACCTCCTCTATTCAACATTGGGTCTTTGTCTCTATCTCTTTTCACCAAAGAGACTATTGCAAGTCTTTGACCTAAAGTCAATATCAATTCACTTAACTGATGGGGGGGAGAGAGAAAAGATAGGGTATAGAGTATAGATTGTGCATATGTTTCATGCCTTTTTCTGTACATGGTCGATTTGCAGCTGAAATCCAATAAGCTTTGCTCTTTCAAACAAGAAGTCAAAAGTTCTGCATTTGATTTTATTAGCCCCAAGTCTCTTATTAAGTCATCTAGTTCTTGTTGATTTGGAAAATGTGGCTGAGCAGTACACGACGCACCTTGGGAGTCCATATCGTCCTTACAATCAGACTGGACATTTTCCTCTACTGTCTCCACACTTTTTAGTGGTTGTGGAATGGGAAGCTCATTGTGATGCAGAACTGGTGCAGCACATGATGGTATGTTGGGATATGTAATGGTATTCTAGTCTTCAGGCTTCTTGTACTCTGAAATATCCACCATACAAAAGAGACAGTCATCAAGATGACTCTTTGGTTCCCTTGAAATCCGAAGAATAGCAAATGGCATTGCTTTCCTTACACCACGAAGCCAAGCTTCCAAAGTTGACCCGAATTACCACAGCAAAAATGCAATGCCCAAACACCTTATATGTCTCATACAAACAATTTTTGTTAGTGTTATTTAACAAGTCAGTCTATTTTTTTTTTAGTTGAAACTCTTTTTTTTTTTATCCAGCAGCAAAATGCTAACCCTCCCCCCCACACACACACACATGCACGCACACCGGGTCTGAGCCCAGAATTTTTCACTTGACATGGAGAAAAACAAAAGTCCAGCCTATGCAGAACTCTAGTGCAGTTATTGCAACTCCATATAGCAACATTTTAGTCCATGAAAATAAAAGCAGAGCCAACTAACTCATGTGGGTATCTCACTTTTTAAGGCTATATTTCCCCACATAAGTTGGCTTCCGCAGACTAAGAAGAATGATCCATCAAATGGTACTCAAGAGCCATTTTATAGCTATTGCTGAGTGTGTGTTTCACATGAAAACTAGCTACCTGAGTACAAGAAACATCAATACAGCACTATAAAAAACAAAAATGGCATTCAGCACAATGGAGTTTAAGGTTGAATTTCCTAAACAACCCCCATATATAATTGGCATGTAACTTTTTAATCAGCAATAAATCCAGTAGTGCAATACATACATCAAAATTTTAATGTGGTATTATCAACTGATAACAATTTGCACGTAGATTGGAACTCAAAACTATATGTAAAGACAATCTACTTCCAAGAAACTGCCTTATATGAAGATTTTCATTGTAAAGGATATCTAAAAGGTACATCCAAGAATCAGATGACAAAAAGCATATGATACATATTCAGTGCTTAATATGTACAATGCTTACTCTTTTTCCCAAACTTAAGTTTCTACCTTTTTTACTTCTTTCTAATAGAAAAAGTAGTTCTAAAAACTCATATATTTTTGTGTCACTAGGAACATTATCTCATTTGTAATTGCTGGCATTGCAGAAGGCAGATAATCAGAAGGCATAAACCAATTATACCATCCATGTTTTGTCTGTAATTTATATTTGTGTTCTGTTGCACAAATTTGGACTAACTATATAACCATAAGAGAAAAATTGCTTCCCCTCTCCTTTGTTTTTCTTTACAAGTAAATTTCCTTTGGAATCTCATTACACAAGATAATTCTAACTGTAACAAACTTACAACAAAAATTAATACTAATGTAAACATTTGGTGTCAACACTAATTATTTCACTAAAATTACAAAAAATGAAATATGTTACCTTCATATCAGCAATAGATTCAACTTTCTTTTGGCTTTTGGTTTTTCTTTGAAATTCATCCATTAATTCTTTAATGTTTGAGCCAATCTCACCAAAGTTCAAATACATGTTCTACAATGGTAAAGAGCACTTTGTTTTATAATATCTCTAATGCACACATTGAGACATAATACATGATTAGTAACTACACAATAATGTAACTATGAAACAGTTGGCAATCAGCAGTCTTTGATTACCACAAGTATGACAGTTTTAATTTTTTTCCCCCTTTACACTTTGTACCAATGTAATATGACTATATGGTTCACCGTTTGAATAAAGAACAGCTGGACATGTGGGGAGACTTCAAAAAAGTGGAACTGCTGTCTTGCATGTTTTAAAATTTGCTGTTTTACTTTCAAACTCAACTGAAATGCAGAAGAAACCAACTTGGACTACAAAGATCTTCGTTGATTTTTCCATGAGTGCCATGATCTTTGACCTATGAAGAGTTTGAGAATGAGATACAATTATAAGAAGAGAACTAATGCTGCATAAAGAATTATGAACCATTTTATTATTCTTACATATCTGTGTGAATAATATTTCTGTATTACTTTATATATGTGAGAAAACTCATAGGATAATCAGATCATTTGTTGAAAAAAACCTTAATTCTTCTATAATGTGTGTTGTGATAATAAATTCACTTAAGATACAGTTTCTCCTTCTTATACAAATATACAGTTTTAAAACGCCAATACATTACAGGTAGCATTACAGTTTTAAAACTGTGTACTCTTATCATGTTTCCTAATCTCTTGAAGAATAAAATAATTTCTATTAACTAAAGGATCATCAGTGATAAAAGCAGGGTTTATTATAGAAAGTTTGACAGCTGACAGAAAATGCGCGATGCTTTACACTAAAGAAGAGAGTTCGTAAACTTCTCAAAATGCTCTGGTAATAATGCTCGCTGGAATCTGATAATTTACTACTGAAAGCCAGACACAACTAACCAATTTTTTAAATATTCTTTCTTTTCATTCCCTTGTGATTCAAGCCAAGAATTTGATAAGGAAAAAAACAACAACAAAGTCACGGCTTTCAAGTGAGAAACAGTGCCAAATGCAAAGTCAATATAAATGGAACAAATACAGAACAGGTGAATGAGCTTATGTATTTAAGAAGTATGCTCAACAAAGAAAACAGGTTAGATGGCGAAATCAGAAGGTGAGCAAATTCAGTTTTGAAAGTCATACTTGCTTTATGAGGATTTCACAGGAGAGATGGGTTCTCAGAAAAGTCCCGAATGGCTGGGTATGAAGAAGTTATTATTTTTACTGTGCTGTACAGTAATAAAACTAGGTAGGGCAGACATTTGTGTGCTGGAGAAAAGCATTAATCGCAGGAGTTTGTTGCAAGATTTTCTCAGATCATGGCTGGAACAAAGATGTGTTGCAGGTTTGCAACGTGAAGTGTAACACTGTAAATAGGGTGGATACAAATATTTTGAGGTGGTTTGACCATATTAAAAGAATGAGTGATGCAGTGCTAAGAGAAATTATTAAGCCCAAGTGGCAGGGGAAAGAAAAGTAGAGGACGGCCAAGAGAGTTGCTGAAGAACCAGATTCGGGAATACCTGCAAGGAAAAACAAACAAACATGAATACGAAATACAAAAGGTCCCGTGTGAGACATATGATGAATGTCAGTGAAGCTCAAATTGTTCATTACAGGTTCAAGATCATTTAAATAAAAACTTGTGATACATCAGCAACAAGCAAAATCTAACACCATCAAATAACTTGAGTTGCCAGATAATCTTGCTTTGAGGAACTAACTTCTGAATATCAGAAAACAGCTTAGTGATATTTATGAGCTGTATATACTCATGCATAAGCCAACCCCTATTTCAAGAGCTAAAAATGTGTGAAAAACCTTGAACTGCATATAAACTGACATTAAATTTCAAGAGTTTGGAAAATACACTTATTGAAATGATTATGCAAATTTTTGAGATCTTCGTTAAAAACCTTTGAAGTATGATCCACTATCGGAGTTTCCAAATACATAACTACACTAACATCCATTACATTACTTATGCAGCATTTTTTGAGAGACTTTATAACCATTTCTAGTGAAATTGCATTCCACAATTCTTTCACCCAAGAAGTAAAGAGGCCATGTCAGCCTTTTATTCAAGTTACCACCTTTTGTAAAGACCTGTATATTTGCACTTTGACAGTGCAAATGGCTTTTGCCAGCGCAGAGCAGAAGACATGCTTGTCCTTGCTTGCCGTGAAAATTCGAGAGAAGAGAGATGCCTGAGAAATTGGCTGTGGCCCATCCCAACAGCTAAGTGATTTACACAGTGTCTGACTCACTGTGTGTTCTAATTTGAAAGATGGTGCCCTGTGGCTGCTTGGAAACAAGAAATTTCACGATCTCAATTTGAAATGGGAATAGGATTTTCACTTTTTTTTTTTTTTTAAATTTTTGAAGAACTTTCGAAGAACACATGAAAACCCGCTGTCAAAAACAGATTTGTTTACGTTTTTGACACACTGAAAGCAGTGGTCTAAAATGTAAACAAATTCCTCAATAAATTTTGTGGAATAATTCATTTATATCCAGCCCAATTTTTTACTGATCCACAAATAAGCCAACGCCCCAACTTTGAAAACAGAATTTTTTCAAAAAACTTTTGGCTTATATGAAAGTATATATGGTATGCCTAACATCAGAAGAAGTGGATATTTCTGAAGTTAACAGAAAAGTAACCAAAGCTCTTATGGAAACAGCAACAAAATTAGCTGGGTCTAAGAACAAGTTGCATGTGAACAAATTATCAGGAAAAACCAAAATGTTGATGCAAAAAAGAAGAGACATGAGGACAACTAAAGAAGATGTGACTTCCAAAGTGGAATACATAGAGCTATGCAAGACGTTACGAAAAAGTATCACTGAAGACGTAAGGAAATTCAACTGTGAACTAGTGAAGAAAGCAATTGAAAACAACCAAAGCCTAAAGATAGCAAAGGGACATCTCAGTAAGGGAAGAAAACAGATTATGGCATTGAGAAAAGAAGATGGTTCTGTAACAAGAAATAGAGACGAAATTTTGACAAGAGTGAAAGATTTCTACTCCAAGTTATATGAAAGGGATGATGCATGTACCCCAAACATCATGGAAGGTACCAGTACCAGAGTTCTTCCAGTCCTTCCAGCAGAAGTTGCACATGCAATCAAGAACATGAAGCGGGGAAAAGCTCCAGGAGAAGATGGAATTACTGTAGACATCATACAAGAAGCAAGTGGAGAAATCGGAACAGTACTCGCCCAAATTTTCACTTGATGCCTTAATGTAGGGAAGATTCCTGAGGATTGGAACAACCCTATAATGATCCTGCTACATAAAAAAGGTGACATTGAGGATCTCAGGAACTACAGATCTATCAGCCTCCTATCAGTGGTTTATAAAACACTAAAGTTCTTTCACACCGTTTGAAGGTAACACTGCACATGGCTCAACCGAGAGAACAAGCTGGATTCAGGAGTGGCTACAGCACAATAGATCATATCCACGTACTGAGAGAACTAATTGAAAGAGCGAGGGAATATGAACTTCCATTGTGCATGGCTTTTATCGATTATGAAAAAGCCTTTGATTCGGTGAAACCATCAGCAGTTACAATGGCTCTGAAATCCTGCAGTATTGAAGATGCATACATTAATATTATTAATAACATCTATGAAAATGCAAGTGCAAAGATTCGGCTGTTTGAAAATACAACACACATAAAAATTGGAAAGGGAGTGAGACAAGGTGACACCATATCTCCGAAGCTCTTTAACGCCACATTGGAAAATGTCTTTCAATCACTGAACTGGGAAAACAAAGGGATAAAAATTAATGGAGATTATCTAACCCACCTTCGTTTTGCTGATGACAGTCATTTTTGCAACTACCCAATCAGAGTTGCAGAGTATGATCCCAGAACTTGCTGACAAGAGTAAAGAAGTGGGATTAAAAATGAACTTTCAGAAGACAAAAGTGATGTTCAATGCTTTTACAAGAAATGAAGATTTATCGATTGATGGAGAAAAGCTGGAGATAACAGACACATACATTTATCTTGGACAGCAGATATCAAGTGAGGGTCACATTAATGAAGAAATTAATCGGCGTACAAAACTTGCCTGGAGAGCTTTTGGAAGAAACAGCATAATTTTCAAGAGCAATATGCCATTATGTCTTAAAAGAAAAGTGTTTGATCAATGCATCCTTCCAGTGCTTACATATGGTGCAGAGACGTGGACCTTAACTAAAAGTGACATACAAAGGCTGCAGACAACTCAAAGCAGCATGGAGAGGTGCATGCTTGGTGTAACCAGGAGAAATAAGAAGAGGAACTCGTGGAACCGAAAAATGACAAGAGCGGAAGACATCATGATCAGAGTTAAATCCCTGAAATGGCAATGGGCTGGACATCCTGCCAGAAGGACAGACCATCGATGGACAGCCGAAATTTTAGATTGGATTCCAAGGGATAGGAAAAGACCCAGAAGAAGACCACATGGAAGATGGGTGGATGAAATTCGAAAGTATGCAGGAGTGACATGGAGGAGACTGGCACAAGACAGACCGTTGTGGAGGAAACTTGGGGAGACCTTCGTCCAGCAGTGGATTGATAATGGTTGACAATGATGATGATTATATGGTATGAATATTTTTTACTGCACATTTGCATGAATTTGGTCCAGCTTGTATGTCCATCTGACCAAATGTGCAAAAGTGACAAACCAAAGGCAAAGTTTTTTTGTTTTTTTTTAACAAACATCACTTTGGACAGTGGCACTGCAAAATATTTTGCAGAAAAATATTTTAAACTTAAGAAAAATGCAAGCAAGCAAGCGCACACACACACACACACACACACACACACACACACACACACACAAGCCATTATATTTTCTCTATTCAATTGTAGTACTACAGGGTGGCACACATAAAACCAACCGTTCAAATGCAAAAAAGACAGTTGTACAGTTTTGTTTGGTTACAATATACTGTACATTTCCGTTACACTTAGTATGGCAAATAAACAGTATTTTTAACTTAAAAAAAGGCTGTAATGTTAACAACTGGCACGTTTATCAGCATTTTCTACGAATCTTCTCAAAGTCTGTGTTGGAAGTGGTTGCCACTTGGCTCAATGCATTTTTCTGCTCGCTGAAGCATGTGCAGGAAAATGCCCAGCAATTTGGTGACTGAAAAATGCGGGTGGCTGCTTTCCACATATCGGTTTTAGACTCTTCCAACATTCGAGCATTGTTGCGGTAGGCTTTCCCTTTTAGCAAGCCCCACAGTTGAAGGTTGCACAGTGATAAGTCGGGAGAGCATGGTGGCCATAGATATTTACTGATTGTCCTTTCCTGAGTAAAATCCCTGTTGATTCAAGTGAGTGAAAGATCAGAGGTATGGCAAGTCATCCCATCTTGTTGGAAGAAGGCATAAGTGAGTTCATATAGAGGTACAGGAAACTATTTGATATCTTAATAAGACGTGCCTTCACCCATTCTTCGACAAGTAAAACTCGACATGTTGAACTTTCTAGAGTTCAAAATTTGGCCTTATTGTTTGGGTTCTCTATCAACCTCTTCCAAGGACTATTACAACAATTGCAAAGACTGAGATTCATGACTTTGTCCACAGAGAATAAACCTACTAAGTACATCGGCAAAGTTGATTTCATTCCAGCTCTGGTGTCTATCTTAAGAAAAGCCTGTTACAAACACAATCTAACATTTGGAGTGTCCACCAGAAACCTTTTTTCCACGATAAGAAATGATAGAGATAGAGTCCCAGCACTTAACAAACCAGGCGTCTACTGCATACCATTAATTCATGAAGATTCAGATACTGCAGTTAAATACTATATAGGTTCTACCCTAAGAACCGTTAATGTCAGAATGGGTGAACACAAATACGCTCTTCGTTCTGGAACGGTTTCCACAGCTTTCACTCAAGCTGTTAACCAGGGAGGTTACTCCCCAGATTGGACAAATGTTAGGGTACTTAACTCAAGTGTTAATAAACGTACTGTCTTGTCTTCCTTACGGAAAGCCTCTTCATTATTGCATATGGGGAGCATACTGTAACATTGAACTCCCAACATTTGTTCCAAGACAGTGGAGAAAGATGGTCGCCCCCTCCTCACACAACTCTGAAGAAGAGGACTTTATAGGATAAGAGATTAAGACTTGATTTTTTGGACTTTAAGGATTTGTTGATGGCATCACCGGTGATTGAGAAAACCGAGTGAATTGTGGGTCATGTTGACAGTATATAATGTCTGCTCCTGTGTTTCGTGGCGCTTGAGCCAGATGATGGGTGCTATGTTCAGCCCCGAAAGATCTCGCGTGTAAATATTAATTTTTCATTCTAAATAAAGTGTTTTTTAGGGCTAGTTGTGCGTACACCATCCTGCACAATATGCTCGCTCGCTCTCTCTCTCTCTCACTCTCTCTCACACACACACACACACACACACACACACACACACACACACACACACACACACACACACACACACACACACACACACACACACACACACACACCACTAAGCTGTTCTCTGAGATTCAGAGGTTAGCTCCACAAAGAAATATAAACTACCAGATAATTTTTACTTACTGTTGCCATATCAAACCTCTATTTACAGCGATCTTAACATACAACTCGGGCTTCACTGACATTCATTACATGCAGTGCACAAGATCTTCTATACTTCATACTCATAATCTTTTTCTCATGCAGACACTCCTGAATCTGATCCTCCCATGACTTCCTTCGCCTTTCTCTGCCTTTCCTTCCTGCCACTTGAGCTAAAAAGATTTTTTTGGTAAGCATCTCATCACTCATTCTTTCAACATGGCCAAACTACCGAAGCATATTAGTCTCCACTTTGCTAACAACATTTTGCTTCACATCACACAACTGCAACACATCTTCATCCCTCACACAATCAGAACATGTCTTGTCACAAACCCCCTGTAAGTAATGCATTTCTCCAGCACACAATCAACTTCTATGTTTCTTCTGTAGTACCCAGGTTTCACTGCCCTACATCAGAGTAGGAACAATTACACTTTCATACACAGACATGCAGGACTCTTTTGAGAACCCATCATTCCCCTGAAAACCTCCTAGAGCGGCCATGACATTCAATGAAGAATTCACTCGCCTACTAATTTCACCATCCAATTTATTCTCTCTGTCAAACATGCTTCCTAAATACACAAACTCACTCACCCGGCCAATCACTGTGCCATTTAGACTTACATTACATTCAGTGCTACCAGTTCCTCTCTCAAAAACCATAACTTTGGTTTTCCCCTTATTTATACTCAGTTTGAATTTCATGCAAACTTCGTACATCCGAGACAACATACTCTGCAAATCACTTTTGCTCTCTGCCAATAGGACAGTGTTATCAGCATACAGCAATTTGCACACACGGATATCACCAAGACATAAACCAGTATTATCTATTTTGGCATCACGCATGTACACATCCATAAATATATTAAACAGCCATGGTGACATTACCCAACCTTGTCTTACTCCTGCACCAATAGAAAACCATTTTGATAAAACACCATTCACTCATACACAGGCTCTACTGCCGGCATACATGGGTTTTACACTATTAAGTAGATTCCCAATAACACCATATTCATTCAATACCTTCCACAAAAGTGTCCTATTCACTCGGTCGTAAGCTTTCTCTAAATCTATGAAGGCAACAAAAACTTTCTTACCAACAGCCAGATACTTTTCAATCATCATGTGTAATGCAAAAATTTGGTTAGTGTAGCCTTTACCAGGCATAAAACCACTCTGAACATCCCACACTTTCTCTGATGTAAGACTCCATACTTTTTCAATAACGACCTCATCAAACACTTTCCCTGGAACACTTAGTAGGCTAATACCACGATAGTTCTTGCAGTCAGTCTAATCACCTTTTCCCTTATAAAAGGGAAAAATGATAGCATCCTTCCAATCCTGAGAGACCATTCTTAACTTCCAGCACAACTGGCAAATTTCAGTTAACCAATCAATTAAAGAGTCACCACCATATTTCAACATCTCGGCAGTTATGCCATCAACTTCCCGAGCCTTACCATTCTGAAGAGATTTAGAGCTTTACACACTTCTTCTCTTGAAATCCCTCCTCTGCTTACATCATTCACTGTGGCATCATCTGCCTTAGAATCATCTTTGCTTTCCTGGTCTAATAACTCACAGAAGTATTCACCCCATCTTTCACTTAACTCGTTGGGCTCCCATATCATTTCCTTAACTCTATTCTTCACACAACTTACAACTTTGTTTCCCCTATTTTTCCTGAATCTCATGTACTTCCAGGAAGTCTTCCTATCTTTCCAAAAAGCCAATTTATGCCTTTCCACCTTCTCCTTCCTATCTTTTGCCTTACTCTGGCGAACCAGCTTAGCGGCTTCACGCTTCTTACAGCGATATTCATCCATAGAAACTCTACCTTGCAGCATCCCCAAATAGGCTTTCATCTGCCTCAGATAATGAGTTCTGTTTTCTGTTTACCAAGTATTATGATATTTTCATCAATCAGATTGTGATACTGAATTACTTTTGGTTTACTATTCACCATGTGGCACCCCATCAGAAGATTTGAAAATTACATTGTCCTGGAGTGCAAATTGAACTACATCTCTCAATTCTGTTTGATCATGTTACTGTTATTTGGACAAAGAAATTCCAAGTAAAGCTAAGCAATTATAGCCTGCAAATCTGAACAATTTCAGATTTCCACTAGTTAAGGCAAACCAAGGCTTCCTCATAGCATACGTGGCAACCCCTTTCATATCCTGAAATGGATACAGGTCACAAATCTCCTAGTGCACCAGATATCAGATTTTTGCTAGTTGAAGCAATCCAAGGCTTTCTTGTAGCATATGCAACAAACCTTTTCATATCCAGGAATGGATATAGGTCACAAATCTCCTAGTGCACCAGATATCAGCACAGAAATTAAGAAAGGAATATTTTTCAGAAATGCATGGGAAATTAACAAGTACATTATTTTCAGCAATCAGACTGCAGTACTGAACTGGTTTTAGTTCACTGCTCAACATGTTGCACCCCAGGAAATTTAGATTCCTGCTCATTTGGGCAATGTAATCTTTAAGTTTTCCTATATGTCACAAGGTGAGGAGTGAACTGAAAGCTATTTAAGTACTGCAGTCTGATTGCTGAAAATAATGTACTTCTGAAACAGAAGTCAGATACAGCAACAAAGGAATCACTGAAAAATATTTATATATAAGATTCACCATAAATATTACAGAGAACCTTAACTGTGAAACTATTACTACCGGGCAGAACGAACGAACGAATGAACGAAAGAGAGCGAGAGAGAGCACTAGCGTCATCACTAATGAACCTGGTAAGCAAAAGAACAATACCATTCACACTCAACAAGCACACATCTTAGTGAGCTATTTTATTTAAGAGATCTATTGATAATAGGGTTTAAATATGCAACTCAAAAACTAGTCAGGATTTTTGTAACTTGTTTTTAAAATGAATTATCCACAAAAATGTGCATGCAGGATATGGGTTACATGTAGAACAACAGATATCTTGACTTCTTTTTCTGAAAATAAGCATATCTGAACAGAAATACAATTTACAAGGAATGTGCTTCACAATGAGAAAATTTATAACAGTAAAGACAGCAAAAGAGGCACTCACAGATCATTTGGTAACAAGAATTTTGTTACTGAATGATCGGTGAATGCTCTGATGTACATATTTCCTTCTTTTTTGAGATTTTCTAAAAGATCTAAATCTCAACAGTTATGTTTTAAAATTTGAATAATATAGTGTATGCACTGCTTGCAAATGAACAGTGAATAAGCAAATACATAAAAATGTTTTGTGGTATAGCAAATTATCTTCCAGATGTTAAAATTTCAAGCAATGAAAATTTTTATGCTACCGGAAGCTTAAATTGCTACTATCAGCTTTACAGAGAATTAATGAGGCTTGAGGGTGAGGATAAAAACTATGAAGCACATTTTCAGAGTGCACCTTCTTACACTGATGAAATGCTGGACAAACTACACTGATGAAATGCTGGACAAACTACAGATACTGAAGAATGAAAATTAATCATGTGGAAAATAAAAAGGTCTAAGTGTTCATTTATCTTCAATATTTTTCTATCAAAACTAAGTGTTGATTTTTAATCAAAGTTTTATGTAACTCTGAAGACTGTTTTTCATTCTTTAATATCTGATTCGCATACTGCACTGTTAATCATAATTCACAATCTAGTGTATGGATAAGAATTAAGCATTTAACTCTTAACTGCAATGCAATAAATTGAAATACTCATCTCACTTACTGCAGCATAGAACTCATCATGTTCTGGTGAAAGGACAACTTCATGTAGATCTTTGCTGATTCCTGGAATTTTAGCCAAGTTCACTCGATTGTTATTAATTCCCAGTAACTCATGAACCATAGCTTGGTAAGTCCACTATATGATAAAAAAAGGTGATCAAAAACATGATAAGGATATCAGAAAGTACATAAAATATTTTTATATCCTCATGCAGTTAACAAATATTGCAAAGCATTTTAATTTATTTCTCTTGCACACAACACTTTTTCAAGCTGCAGGATTCAATATTTTTGCTATTACACTATAGCATACATTAAGGTGGTCCTTAATGTAATGGGGAATTTTTTTTTTTATAAATTCGATACTCCCACCTACTAGAAATATTCTTTTTGGTGTTATATATCAATATCAGAAAAAAATTAAAACAATCAAGCGATGACATATCAATAAAAAAATCAACCACTTACCCAAACGATCTTGGTCACTTTTTTGCTATACACTTCATGCACATCGATTATAACATCATGTTATGTAGCTGGCCTTCAAAGGTTGAAAAACTCCTTGCTTATAATAGGGCACTGTTTTATATTCGTTCTTCCGGTCGTGAAACATCGCATTTTTATTCACAGGACATTAATGACTTGCACGTAAATATGCGCACTTTGTTGGTATTTAATACTTTTAAAGATGCAAATAATATGATACGATCAAGCGATGTTTCATGTTTCAAGGTTGCCTGATACATTACAAATTTCGTGTTATTTGCGTAAAATGTGCTACATAATAGTGCAATAATAATACAGCCATTCATATATATAATTTGTGACTACAGAATGAAAATACTAATGTTTACCAAAATAAAATGTTTATTATACATTGAATATAGTTTTGTAGAGCGTTTGGCTCGACATCATCAGGACAATAAAATTAATCTTTTATTATTCAAAATTTAAAGCACACAAACTTAAAATGACATTGTTTTTATGTAAAAGTATAGTAGAAAACAAATTCATAGGAATACCAGTTCTATTATTTAGCTAAGAGTAGACCAGCTGCTCCACAAGAGATCTTTCAGTACAGGTGCAACAATTGTAATGAGCAGCCACAACTTGCATAAGAAACTGAAATTGGTCTTCATTTTAAGTAATGAGCTTGTTTGATTGCTGGACAAGAGTTACCCCGCATTCAGCATTGTCATTAGCTACCACGATCTCTGTACAATAGCACTACCTACCTTATAGTCTTCTCTGTCTCCCTAAGTCTGTGGGTCAAATTGTAGAAATTCAATAGAGATATTCAGTTTTGTAAAGAATGCAGTTGTGTTGGGTGTAACAAAATCCGCAAGGCTCCTCTGTACTGCACTACTGGCATTAAGAATGACACAGTTCAAGCCATTTGGAGTAAGAAGGCTGTTGCCTTCTTTTAAATCTAAAGCATTGACCATTTACCGTTTTGTTGAGATCAACACTTCAGTATCAAAAAATGCAAGGCCAATCATCTGCTCTGACAAATACTATAGATGATTCTCCAATTTTTTACAAGTTTCTTTTGAAATATTTTTTATTGTTTCTTGATCTCAAAGACTACAGTCTTGTGACACTTATATATATATTAAGGTAATACAACGTAGTTTGTTCCAATTTTTTTTTTTTCAAGCCGACCATGGTTTCGCTGGGTATTGACCTATACCAGCAAAAGGGTGAAACCATGGTCGGCTTGAAAAAAAAAAATTGTGACAAACTACTTTGTATTACCTTAATATACACTGCTGGCCACCCAAAATGCAACACCAAGAAGGAAGCATTCGATTTGCCTGAAATTCGCAGCATGCTTCGCCCGCGAGAGGACATGCAAACAATTAGCATTGCAGGGCATATGCAAATCATGTGCTCCCGGCACGCCACCGAGAAGCACTATAAGAAGGGTGCACAAAAGATGGGGTGTAAGTAGTGGAAGTGTGTTGTGCTGCCGGACCTGTGCGTGGGAAGCTTCCCCATGCCTCGTTGCAGAATACGGCAGTCATTCCAGCACGTTTCGGAGTTCGACAGAGGACGAAGAGTGGCTTATCGCGACAGCAGTTTATCATACCGAGACATCTGCGCCCGTGTGGGACGACATCCAGCCACAGTGAGGCGAGTGTGGATTCGGTGGGTGCAGGAGGGACGGACGGACGGACCAACGTGAGCGATTGCCCCAGCCGCGGCACACCACCGAACGAGAGGACCAGCATGTTGTGTGGCAGGCATTGACGGCTCGCACCGCCACATCACGAACGTTAGCGCAGGAATTAGGGTGAGTTGCACAACAACCTGTGTCAGCACGTACCGTTCGACGTCATCTGCAGGAGTAGGGATTCGCCGCACGGCGCCCATTGCTCCAATTACCATTGACGTTACACCACCGGCGAGTGCGGCGGCAGTGGGCCGTTCAACGCCGCACCTGGACTACGGTATGGCACGACTTTGTCTTTTCTGACGAATCCTGCTTCTGCCTGCAACACCACGATGGTCGGATCCGCTTGTGGCGGCACCACGGCGAGAGACTGTATGACGCCTGCATTATGCATCGCCATACCGGTCTGTCACCTGGCGTTATGGTTTGGTGCGCAATTGGTTATGACACCCGCAGCCCTCTGGTACGCATCGCCGGTACACTCAACAGCCACCTCTACATCTCCAACGTTTTGGAGCCTGTAGGTCCTCCCTTACCTGCAGGACCTGTCAGCGGCCACGTTTCAACAGGACAATGCGCGCCCACACGTGGCACGCATCATGCAACAGTTCTTCACGGCCCACCAGGTGTCACTGCTGCCGTGGCTCGCCTATTCTCCAGATATGTCGCCCATCAAACACGTCTGGTCGCTGATTGGCAACCGAGTGGCCCGGCAAGCACCACCCGCAGCTACGCCTGATGAACTGTGGCAACATGTGGAAGCAGCCTGGACCGACATACCCCAAGCCCACATCCAAAGCCTCTTTCGTTCGATGCCGTGGCATGTAGCGGCCGTTATTGCCAGCCATGGGGGCCACACGAACTATTGATGTCTGCGTGTTCCGCAAGTCGCACGGGCCTGTAAGCTCAATCGTTTCATCTTTGTATGTGTTGTTATGTGTCCAGTAAATCTGGCTTTGCTATCTCGTGTCCTTCTTGGTGTTGCATTTTTGGTGGCCAGCAGTGTATATATATAAGTAACACAAGACTGTAGTCTTTGAGAAAAAGAATCTTTAGTTTAACGGACTTCCAGACTACACCGGTGCGTAAGTATACATCTGTGCATCTTAAACAGAAGCCATTTTAACATCCTGATTGGCTACTTCAAATTCAACCTTCTACATAAAGAGAATTATAGGAACGTTGTACATCTAATGTTCTTTGTTCCTGAGAAGGCATGCCTACTTTAAAAAGTACGATTAATCGTTTTTTGAAACTGAGAATAAAGAAGTTCATATTACTGAACCATTTGAACTTCTTACAATGATGCAAAAGACATTGCATCTTACCGAGTTTTATATCCTTGAAATGTAATCTAATACCTACTCAGAATGTAACAAAAGCAGTGAGCATTTGTTTCGTTCGCCATTCTTAGAGCTGTTATTAAGGACACTTGGAAGGACATTACGAAGGTGAAACATGAACTTTATGATCTACATCTTTGGTTAACTAACAAATTAGCAGATTTTTATACTTTAGACAAAAACACTTCAGTTCGTAGTGCCAATATGCCAACGAATCACAGAATTTCCCTTGAAAGAAAATTCCAAAAATTGCTAGCTGATAATAAGGATAAGCAGGCTTGTACCCATAGTAATAATAACGGAATGGTGAATCCAGATAATGAAGTGTTTGTCAACTTGTCCGGTCATAGTCTCACTGAAATGCAGAAGTGGACTTTATGATATAATTCTAACTTTGCTATCTCAAGAAAGATACCGGTATCAGACATAGTTGCTTCAGTTGAGGAATCTCTAATACAAAGCAGTCTCAACTTTGAAGAAAAATAAATAGTTAGACATTGTATCAGCCAAGTGATAACCGCACATCACGCTACATTACCTAGACCAAATTTAACCACCAAAGAAATTAATGCGCTTAAAGAATTGAGCTCAAATTCAAATTTAATCATCACTAGAGCTGACAAAGGTCAGGTGGTTGTGTTAGACAAACACCATTATGTCAAAGTCAAAAATCTTATTTCGGATGGACCTTACAAAGAAATAAAGAATGATCCTTCAGATAAACAATTGAAAGAAATACAGAAATTGATCAAAAACTCAGAAACTCTGAACCAAAACATAAAGAACAAACTTAAACCTTCATATGGCCGTTGTGCAAGATTCTATGCTCTCCCTAAATTACATAAATCTGGAATTCCTTTCCGGCCTATAGTAAGTAATATCGGCACAGCAGCATATAAGTTATCAAAGTTCTTATCTTCAAAATTATCTACATTGGCCACTTCAAACAAAACATCTATGAAAAATTCCATTGAGTTTACCAATCAACTCAAACTACACCCCTACGTAGATCAACTAATGCTATATATCCTTTGATGTGGTATCTATGCTCACCAATGTTCCAGTAAAAGGAGCTCTGGAATCCCTAAAAGCAAGTCTTGTAAAACATCATCACAGCCAACCTGAAGTTGAAGAAATAACAAGACTAGTGGACATTTGCATAAAACAGAACAGTTTTACTTTCCGTGGAATGTTCTATGAACAGACGGAAGGTCTAGCCATGGGCAGCCCACTGTCACCTATATTATGTGAAATCTACATGCATTGATTTGAAAAAAAACTTTTCAAACTTGTGAAATTTGACTTATGGATACAATATGTAGACAATACTTTCATTATATGGAAGGGAAAACATTCTGAAATTCCGGAATTACTCAAACTTATAAATTCCATTAATCCTCACATTCAATTCAGCTACAAAACTGAAAATAACAGATGCCTATCATTCCTTGACGTCCTGGTAACTCGCTTAAATGGATCTCTCACAACCACAATTTATCGGAAGCCTTTCGCTATTTCTTCACCTCTACATGCCAAGTCCAATCACCCATATCAACAAAAACTCAGTGCCTTTTACACTTGCGTATATTGCACGCTACATATATATGTTCAGATAAGGACAGTTTGGAAAAAGAACTTTATTTCCTTAAACATGTTGCAGTAGAGCGAGGATACAACCCTTCCATTATAGACAAGGCTCTAACAAAATTCTGAAAACTGAAGCCTATCTCCACATTAACTCCTGTGATGCGCCCATTGCGAGAGAATTCTGCCATTATTCCATTTTCCCGTGACATTGCCTTCAAAATTACAAAAATTTTCAAAACCTTTAATTTTAAGGTGATTTTTAAACCCATAAACAAAATGAGATTTTTAGTATTAAAGGACTATGTTGAAGACAAAAACTCGTGGGGAATTTATCAAATTCCGTGTGAATGTGGTGCTTCGTATATAGGACAGACCCATAGAGCCTTGCATTTTCAATTGAAGGAGCACAAGACCTACATTCGGAATTGTGACCTAAAGAAGTCATTGATGGCTAAACACTGTTACCAAAAGGACCACAAATTTCTCTTTGAAGAAGCAAAGTAATTGAAAAGCCAGATTCAACCACCAAACTTGATATTTTGGAAGCTTTTCATATATATCAGAAGTATTTGCAACTCGTTAATGACATGGCATCCACGCCATTTCTATCAAGCACGTGGAAGCATCTAACCAAAACACGTGACTGTAAACACTATTTATGATGTCATATACAATTTGAATATTTACGTGTCATTAGTCTTGATGAAGCTAGGTCAATGCCCAGCGAAACACCATGGTCGGATTGAAAAATAAATAATTGTGACAAACTATGTTGTATTACCTTAATATATATATTTTTATTGTGTTTTTCATACTAATTGATATCATTAAGATGAAGGCCCTAAGTTAAAAAACAATGCAGTCTTATGCACAATTTAAAAAACAAAATTAATATTAAAAAATATATACATACATCGTACATACATATCACTAAGCTGTTCTCTGAGATTCAGAGGTTAGCTCCAAAAAGAAATACAAACTTCCAGATATTTTTACTTATTGTTGTCGTATCAAACTTCTCCATTTACAGCGATCTTGACATACAACTCGTGCTTCACTGATATCCATTACATGCCATACACAAGATCTTTTATACTTCATACTCATAATCTTTTTCTCATGCAGACACTCCTGAATCTGATCCACCCATGTCTTCCTTGGCCTTCCTCTGCCTTTCCTTCCTGCAACTTGGGCTATAAAGTTTTTCTTAGTAAGCATTTCATCACTCATTCTTTGAACATGGCCAAACCACCGAAGCATATTGGTCTCCACCTTGCTAACAACATTTTGCTTCACATCACACAACTGCAATACATCTTCATTTCTCACACAATCATATCGTGTCTTACCACAAACCCCACGTAAGTAACGCATTTCTCCAGCACACAAACGACTCTTATGTTTCTTCTGCAGTACCCAGGTTTCACTGCCATACATCAGAGTAGGAACAATTACTGTTTCATACACGGCCATGCGGGACTCTCTAGAGAACCCATCATTCCTGTGAAAACCTCCCAGAGCAGCTATGACTTTCAAAGAAGAATTCACTCGCCTACTGATTTCACCATCCAACTTGTTCTCTCTGTCAAACATGCTTCCTAAATACACAAACTCACTCACCTGGTCAATCACAGTGCCATTTATACTTACATTACATTCAGTGCTACCCGTTCCTCTCTCAAACACCATAAATTTGTTTTTTCCCTTATTTATACTCAGTTTGAATTTCATGAAAACTTCGTGCATCCGAGTCAACATACTATACAAGTTAAAATATATAAACATTAGACCTTTTGAGTTTACAATAAACTCATCCTCAGATGTAATAGAATGCACAAACACAAGCAACAAGGTGTTAGTTATATACACTGAAGAGCAATTGAATTAGAGATACCTGTCTAGTAATGTGTTGCCCCACCTTTTGCCCTGACGGCGGCGCCGATTCGTCTCAGCATGGACTTGGCAAGACACCAGAAGCGTTGGGAAACTATATGGATCCACGTACCCCTGAACAAGCTCCCACAGTTCATGAAGATTTGATGGAGGGGGTGAGAACCTCGAACATCTCTCTCTCAATGACATCCCAGATGTGCTCGATGGGATTGAGGTCAGGTGACCTAGCTGACCAAGGAAGCGAGGTCACGTCGGTGGAGTGTTCATCCAACCATTCGGATACAATTTGGGAGCGATGGCACGGTGCATTGTCTTGTAGCAGGATGAGGTCCCCAGTGGGATGTTGAAGACGCACAAATGGGAGCAAATGGTTGTCCAGGATATCCCGGTAACATTGACTTGTGAGGAACGATGTCACACGTACCAGGGGTCCCATTTCAGTCCACGTAAACAGTCCCTAGATGAGAATGCCACCCCCACCAGCTTGAAGAGTACCCTGCTGGCAAGAAGGATCCATTGCTTCATGTGGTTTGTGGTTTGCGACGTACTCGTATCCTGTCATCCGCATGTACCAACGTGAATCTCGACTCATCCATCCGTCTAGGCAACATTTCCCCACATGTCTAGGGTCCAGTGGCGATGTTCCCGCGCCCATGCTAATTTTTGCACCCTGTGATGTGCGGTCAGGAGCGGTACCCTCCCGGAACGATGGCTTCTGTACCCCATAGCGAGGAGATGGTTCTGGATGGTGTGGCTGCTAACACGTTTTTGTGCACCAGCGTTAAATTGCCGAGTGATTTCTTGCACTGTGGCCCGTCTATCCGCTGTTACAATGCTAGCTAGCCAACGATGACCCCGCTTATCCAGAAGCTGTTGTCTACAGCAGTTGGCCCGTGCAAGGATGGTTTTATCAGATTCGATGTCCTCACGGTGCACCCGTGACACAGTGGCTCGTGAAAATCCCAGTGCCTGCACGACTTCCAAGATGGAGTGACCCATTCGTCGGGCCCCGGCAATTTGCCCATGATCAAATGCTCTTAGATCCTTCATCTTACCCATACTGCGTCTAACTCTTACTGATTCCAATCGCATCACTCCTTGTATTGTCGGATCACTGCATACGTCATGTCGTTTCTGCTTATAGGAAAGCCCACAGCGCCACATTTGCATAATGCCAGCTGTCTCTAATTCAATTGCTCTTCAGTGTACACCATGGCAGTCATGTCACAAGTGATGTATGGCCATAAAAGTGGTTTAACGCATGTGTGGAAATAATTGGTCAATCTCAATTTCTGGAGACTCAGGGTGTTTGTCCCTGGTCCATTAACTGTTTCCAAGGGAGGGGGATAGTACAAGCAGAATCTTCATTGCAGCATAGATGACTGTATTTATAAATCAGTAAACTTTCTGTGAAAAGAATAATAGAACAAATCTAGAGATATTCAGTATAATTGCTGCCTCCTAAATAGGAGTATGCGTACCAGCTAAATAGGACCTGGAGAGAGCTGTAGAAGTTGAAGAGGTTTTAATGTTATATTTGTGTTCCGAAACTCTACATTTCAAAGAATGAGAGGTCGAACCCACATACATCATATTCTGCCCTTCCTCCAGTGAAGCCTTCAGTGGTATGGCATAAATGCCATGTCAATTGTTCAGTTCAACTCTGTCTCTGCCACTTTTTATAATTGCTAAAATGTTATTAGTCTTGATCCCAAATCCGATTTTACATTTTTTTACAAATACCTTTAAGGGGTTGGTAACTTCAGGTACAAATGGAACAGATCCGACATATTTGATGGATTGGTGATCTCTAGTTAAGGAAGAAACAAGGTTCAAATAAATTTTTCAGAGTAGTTTTTCCACAGTAAAAGCTGTGTATCCATAGTCACTAGTCAACTTCTAATATTTGTACACTCTCTAATATTAAATATCCATATCCAAGGGTATCCATAGTTTGCCAGTGACTATGGATACCCAGCTTTTACTGTGGAAAAACTACTCCAACGAATTTATTTAAACTCTGTTTCATCCTTAACTAGAGATCACCAATCCATCAAATATGTCGAATCTGTTCCTTTTATACCTGGAGTTACCAACCCCTTAAAAGATATTTGTGAAAAAATATAAAATCTGATTCGGTATCAAGACTAATAACTTTCAATTTACTTCCGATATTGGAGGTTATATTTTTAACGTGCATTAATGCATTTGCATTTTTGAACTTCACTTTTAGTTTGTAAAGAATAGCAGAGTCGGTAATGATTGAAAAAAATAGGACAAAAGTTTGCAATCATAATGACCCTAATATTTTGAGGAACAGCTGGAGAAATTTAATTAAAATTGAGCAAAAAAATGAAAAAGTTCGAAAAATGAGATCACTGACCAACAAGAGATGGCGCCACAACGCCCAAGAAGAAGCGATAGCCGATGACAGAAGCAGCCCGCGATAGCCGATGACAGAAGCAGCCCGCGAGAACCACCGAAATGCCCAGCTGACACGGTCCGTGCTAGTCGGAGCAAAACGTCCCTCGAAGACGGTAATGGAGTATTACCGAAAGTACTAGGGTTATGAATAAGTATTGAAGTAAATGAGGATGCAGCAAACGAAAAAAACTCATTTGGTGATGAGGCAAAATAAATTCCAACGGAAAAAAAAAAGAAGTGGACCCATGGCCAAATGAAAACCCCCCATGCCGCATCCACATAACGGAAATATGAATTGAAAGCCAAGCCCCACGTGCGGTAAGTGTTCATCAAACTTTACAAACTAAAAGTGAAGTTCAAAAATGCAAAGACTAATAACATT
Organism: Macrothele yani; assembly: GCA_039090855.1. Classification (NCBI taxonomy): domain Eukaryota; kingdom Metazoa; phylum Arthropoda; class Arachnida; order Araneae; family Macrothelidae; genus Macrothele; species Macrothele yani. The sequence goes on from CM077007.1 coordinate 111,769,094, forward strand.
TTAGCAATTATGAAAGTGACAAAGACAGAGTTGAACTGGACAATCAACATGGCATTTATGCCATACCACTGAAGGCTTCACTAGAGGAAGTGCAGAACATGGTGTATGTGGGTTCGACCTCTCATTCCTTGAAATGTAGTGTTTCGGAACACAAATATAAAATTGAAACCTCTTCAACTTCTACAGCTCTCTCCCGGTCCTATTTAGCGGGTACGCATACTCCTATTTGGGAAGCAGCAATTATACTGAAAACCCCTAGACTTCGTTCTACTATTCTTTTCACAGACAGCTTACTGATTTATAAATAGTCTTCTATGCTGTAATGAAGATTTTCCTTGTACTATCTCCCTCCCTTGGGAAACAGTTAATGGACCGGGAAAAACACCCCAAGTCTCCACAAATTGAGATTGACTAATTATTTCTGCACATGCATTAAACCTCTTTTTTGGACATACATCACACTTATGACAAGACTGTCATGGTATATATAACTAACACCTTGTTGCTTGCGTTTGTGCATTTTATTACATCTGAGGATGAGTTTATTGTAAACTCGAAAGGTCTAATGTGTATATATTTTAACTTGTATATACATTTTTTAATATTAATTTTTTTTAATCGTGTGTAAGACTGCGTTGTTTTTTAACTTAGATCATTTTTAGCACGAAAATATCATGTCTGATGCAGATGAAGGCCAATACGTGGTGCACTTACTGCTAGTGGTGTTGTGAACCAGGCTTTGAGGTACAAAATCACTATAAACTTACATATTTCTTGAAGTTCTTTTTCCTCTGAGGATGTGAGTTTTAATTGGGATTGAAACATATAAAACTTGAGGGAGTAAATTAGCTTGGACATCCAATGAGCATAGTGCATGGCACCCGGTGCTTCAAAATGAATTCCACATGGTGTAGTGTCTTCCAGAAAGATAATTGACAGTTCTAGTAATTCACGGTAATCATCTGTTATGTTAATTTGTTGCAGAACTTGATGCTTGGCAAAATCGTTTATGTCTTTCTTCACAGACATAAACGAATTGTCATTACATGAAGAATGTTCTGATTTATAACATGCCAATTCTTTTGAAACCTCTTAAACAATAAAACTTCAGGAGCTGAAGACGGTGAAAGACTTTGTTGGAATGCAGTGCCGAGAAGTAACTCCATACTGTGGTAGCTACATGCAATAAGTCTTTGCTAAGTTTTTTTTTTTTTCTAAGAAATTGAACCCATGTACCAACATGGTGACAGGTATTCGAGCTTGTAGTATCAAAGCATATCCCCACAGTATTATTCTTAACATTCCATTCTTCCAAACCTTCAATAACAGCTTCTGAGTGGTTTTCTTCTGATCCACTGGACAGTTTGCTTACTTTCAGAAGCTGTGAAACACCAGAACCAGACATAATCACAGGAAGTTGATCAACATGTTGCCTCCCAGAGAGGTCACATATTAACTTTCCGTCCCAATGGACCACAAGGAGGACATCCCCAGAGATCCCTTGCTTTAACGCAGCTGCAATTTGAGCACAATGTTTTTCACTGTGATGCCTTATAGAACTACGATCAATATTAAAATCTTCAATGTTATGCCCAAGTTTGTGGGTTGTTTCAGTAATGACAACGGTGGCCCTTCTGTCACTCATTTGCATATGGTCTAAGGCAGCAGCAAGTGATGGAGTCATGATATTTACCTTTGCTCTTCTAGTCCTTTATATAGAAGGAGAACCATTGCTTTCGCTACTGGATTCCTTGTGCAAGTAGGTCCTCTTCAACTTTATTTCTTCCAGAAGACTGATTTTCAGTTGTGTCATCTTTATCATAACTGCAGTTTGGCAAACAAACTGGAAGATGACTCTTTTTAGCTTTTTCAGGGGTTTTTTTTTTCCTGTTTGATATGTTCAAATTTACGTGCTTCTTTAGCTGTTAATGCGATGTCAACTAAGCTCGTGTAAGCACGACATCCAGGTTCTCATTGCGCAAGGAGAAATTTTTGATCTTCTGTTTTGATGAGGGTGAGTGCATCAGCATGAGCAACATCGAAGAGATTATTCAGTTTCGTGCAGAATTCGTATTCCATTGAATGGTGTGTTTAAGAGTATCGATCTTAGTGCTTCTTTAGGTTTGTCCACTCTTTATGAAGTTTTTCTAGTTTTGTAATGGCATGATCTTTTCTACATGTTGGTACATGAGCCTTGTTCCACACTTACATGACTTGCTTTATCACAGAGGATGATGCCTACCGAATCAGTTTCTTTAAATTTAGATGGATATGAAAGAATAGCCCAAATGTCCACTTTATGCTAGTTTGGTAAAAATGCTTGGGCAACCCCTAAATATCATTTAATCTTCATGAAATTTTAACTTAAGTCTATTATCATGTAAACAAATATTTGTAAGGGGTAGGAGCAAAAGATTTATAATTTTTGAAAATGAGGACCATCCTACTATACATACAGAAATACACTGCTGGACAATTGCTAAGGACGGATCATAAACGGCTATATAGTGCATAAAAAAGTCAGTGTGGTTGGATGCCAAGTGAAATAAAATAATGTCAGAATGCCAGGACATTACAAGAAAGACAATTTATTGTGCTCTGAAATCCAGAAGGCTTTGGAACGTGTTCAGGGGACAAACAGGCCATTTTGTGCAGACTACGTAAACGTGAAAAATGCAATTACCGTCCACAGGCGTTCCGGCGTAAGATGTCAATACGGGATATGGCCACCATGGAGGGCGATGCAAGATTCCACGCGTCGTGTTATGCTTTGCACAACATTATCAAGCAGCTGTTGGGGTAATTTATCCCATTCCTCTGTCAGTGCACGCATGAGGGTGTCCTTGTTTATTGGAGGGCATTGGCGACCAGCAAGACTCCTCCCCAAAGCATCCCACACATTTTCAATGGGATTCAGATCTGGAGAATGTGCTGGCCATACGAGGCGTTGAATATCCTCGTTCTCAAGACACTCCTGGACAGCGACTGTTCGATGACATGTTGGGTTGTCATGTCGTCCATGAAAATGAATCTATCACCGACAGCACCACAGAACATGCGAACATGAGGTAGCAGAACATCATTAATGTATCGTTGCCCAGTCGCAGTCCCAGTTGGAAGCACACAGAGGGACGTACGGCCATTGATCATGATGCCAGCCCATAGCATGACACTACATGTCGGATATCGGTCCCTTTCCTGTATGTTTGCTGGACAATATGCAGTACCACTATCACGCCAGATCAGTTGTCGTCGACAATCAGACCATAGACTGTATCTACTCTCATCTGAGAAGAGGACAGCAGACCAGTTGTTATCTGTCCAATTGCGATGTTGATGGCACCATTGCAAACGGGCGGTACGGTGACGTCTGGACAATGGGATGCACACAACAGGACGGCGGGCGTATAGTCCTCCTTCATGCAAACGTCTGGCGACAGTTTTTCGGGAGATCCGCTTGCCAGTAGCAGCCATAAACTGATTTGCTACCTCATTAGCTATGCTGCACCAGTGTCTTTTTGTTGATAGCACTATGTACCGATCTTCTGCAGGTGTCGTACTGCAAACACGACCTCCCCCGTGACGTTTGCTACACTCTTCATTTGTTTGAAATGATTTCCAAAGCCTTGAAACAACAATGTGGCTGACGTCGAACTTCCTGGCAACATCTGTTATTTTTCGCCCTTCTTCAATCTTGCCAATAATATGGCCATGCGTAAAATCATCTAGGTGATGTCGGGAAGACATACTGAAAATTACAAGTTCGTCAATTGATTCTTTCCCTTTCAACTTTGCGTTTGAACAACAACAGTCAATGCGCATCAAACCCTTTATATCTCTTATCAGCGCTATGAAGTCACGAACAAGTTCGGCAATCCAAAATTTGCATACGCACAACACGTCTTACTGTATCCCGCACTTATGCTAATTTCCACATTTTCCTGCCTTCCATTTTATGGTTGCTATCATTGCTATTGTTATCCGTCCTTAGCAATTGTCCGGCAGTGTAAAATATACTGAAAACAATGTATTTAAAACCACTACATACTTGAGATTCATAAGTGCACGCTTTTCAACTTTCAAAGTTTGTATTTTAATTTATAACCATACTGTATTTGAATGCCACTGCATGTGAGACTAAAGGAAAGTATGAAGTCCATGTCTGTCCATACCTATTACAATAAGCTGAGTCACAGTGTTCAGCGTTCGAAATGTTTTACAATAATGAGTTAAATATTGAAATTTATGCATTTCTACATCATTACCAGAAAAAAAGGATCAAAAGTTACAGAAGTGACCTAAGATATATAAGCAAGGGTGAAAACAAGGGGGCATGCACCATTTCCAAAGTTGCATACTTGCCAACTTTGGAAACGGTGCATCAGTAAAACTTTTGCGTGAACGCCATTTACCACAAAACAAAACATAATTATATTAATAAACATGCAGTAAAAATCTTTGCATATGCCACAATAACTAAACTAGTATTATCTGTGTTTAAAATAATAATTTAAAGTGGTGTTTCAATACTAAACTGAAATTTTCATTTGCTGATATCTTTGTTTCCCTTCCCATTTCTTTATTAACATTTTTTTTAATGTCCTTGGATGACAATTTTATCCATCATGAATGCACGACAGCTTTGTCTTTTTTAGATAAAAGATGAATTCGGACCCCCCCCTCCCCCATCTCCCCGTTTTCAAACTGAAATACAAATATCTATGGAATAAAATAATATATACACTGAAGTGTCAGAAAAACTGGTACAGACGAGCTTATGCAAAATACATAGCAACATCACCTATGCGTGTACTCGGTTGCATCCGCCACTGCATATATAAAGCGACAGACATCCTTGTCAGCTGTCAGAGCTGTTTTGGGCATAAGAATGACAAGTAATAACGATTTAAGCGATTTTCAACGCGGTGTCATAGTTGGCGCTCGTGAGATGGGCCATAGTATTTTGGAGGTAGAAATGAAGTTCGGATTTTCACGGACGACCATTGCAAAGGGTGTACTATGACTACAAGAATTCCGGCAAAACCTCCAACCTATGATACCAGTGTGGCTATAAAAAGACATTGGGTGAACGTGACCATCGTCGGCTGTCAAGAATCATTTCACGTGATAGGCGTGCAACATTCTTGCAGGTATCATTGGAATTCAATGCTGGAGTCTCAACAAGCATCAGCGTCCGGACTGTGCAACGTACCCTGCACGATATGGACATTGGGAGCCGACGCCCAACTCCAGTCCCCTTGATGGGTGCACGACACAGAGCTATGCGCCTTGCTTGGGCAGGGCAACACCATCACTGGACACTTGATGACTGGAAACAAGTAGCTTGGTCTGACGAGTCGCGTTTCCAACTGTATCGGGCAGATGGAAGGATTCGTGTGTGGCGCAAACCCCATAAAGCATTGGGTCCCGCCTATCAATAGGGAACTGTACCGGCTGGTGGGGGAGGGGGGTCCGTAATGGTATGGGGGGTGTTTAGCTGGACTTCACTGTGACCCCTGGTACGTCTCTACAAACGTCTGTGACTGGCCAACGCTATGTGCGCATCCTTTCTGACGAGGTACACCCGTTCATGTCCTGCATTCATGCTGATGGGTTGGGCCTGTTTCACAGGACAATGCACCTCAAACACAAGTGTCGGGACGCCACATTACGGTTAGAGGAGCATTCATCTGAGTTTGGGGTGTTGCCATTTGCACCCAAGTCCCCAGATCTGAATGTGATAGAACACATTTGGGATGCCATGCAATGAGCTATCGAACACAGGAATCCGAGACCTCGGAATGCACCCGAATTGTGGAACACTCTGCAGGAAGAATGGTGTGCATTGCCTACACCATATTTCCAGAAGTTAGTGGAGTCCATGCCTCCTCGTATTTCTGCAGTACTGCGCTCCCATGGGGGACCTACCAAGTATTAGACTGGTGTACCAGCTTTTCTGGCACTTCAGTGTATAACAACAATACTGGACAGAGGTAACATCACAGGAAAAAGAAATTACGATTACAGAAAAAATATTTCGTTTACTTCAGTCCCCGAAAGACAAAATACCAGCCCAATGCATATTTTTACGAATTGGCAACATTCTTCGATGCATAGTTTTACGCACCGAGAAAAATGCTCGAAGCGTATTTTTACACATCGAGAAAAATTCCTGACTCCTACTTTTACACGCCGAGAAAAATTCCTGATGCATATTTTTACGAGTTGGTAAACTTTTGATGCGTAAACACATTCTTCAATGCATACTAGATGCATAATTACACATTTTGGAGAACTCTTGTCGGCACGTCACTTGAGCACTCCCAGGGAGAGAAAGCTACCGCACGATGTCACGAAGCTGGCGAGTCAAAGATGACATCATCGCATAACACAACGCTCCTAAGGTCCGGTAGAAAATCTAAGTGGATGATTGCAGGGGATTGAAATATTTTGATTAAGCAATCGAAATATTAAAAAATCCGTAAAAAAAAAAACTATTCGTAAATCAGTAAAATCAAGCCGAAATCCGTAAATTTTAATAATCCGTAAAAGTTGGCAAGCATGTGTTTGTCTAATCAAGTTTAGTTTAAGAAGTTCAAAAATGGTGACATAAAAGCTTCAATAGTAAGCAGTGATTGGGACATCTAACATTGTGTGAACTGAAATATCCTGCTCTGCCATAATGAGGAAGCTAATCCAATGATAAGCACTTACAGAATATCATCTGAGCATCGCTGCTTATAAGTAACTACAGTTTGGCATCTGCTATGCATCAGTTTAGGACAGTGGTTTTTTGAAGCACCTTTTCATCTCTGAGACCCCACTGAAGAATTATTTTATTGTGGTGACCATGTAAATAAAACAAGGGGTTAAAAATTATAATTATATATGCATTTTAAAAGACATTTATTTTATATTCAACAATATTAGTTACATTTATTAATTAAAAATTCACCTCTCCACCGAGGGTCCGTAAGAGTATTTGAGACAGCTCAGTATTACGAAGATTGCATATTATCCAATTTTAATCATATTCCTTTGGTATCCACTGTATTTTCTATAAAAAAGAAAAAATGAGAAAGAAATGTGGCAACCCCTTAATAAACCCTGAGACCCCAAACTGGAGGGGGGTTGAAAGACGTTGGAATTTTGCCAGCATTTACCCTCTGGGCATTATCCCCATTCCCTTTCTCTTCCCGTTCTCTTTTGATGCTTAAATGGACAAGACTTAACGACCCAAAGGTTGTGCACCCCCTAGTCTAGGAACCTGGAAGCAAACTGCACTGTTGTTGTTACTGTAACTTCAACAATACAATTACCTCCCGTACTCCTGTAACCTGAAAGAAATTCTCAGCAGCTTTGTTGCTTCTTCTCACTTGGAAGTCAGATAAAAGAAGCAATAAACCTAAAATCTAGGAAATTCTATGAAGAAAGTGTGCAATAAAAGAAAACCTGAAAAGGAAAAAATAAAATAAAAAAACAAGATATGCAAAGGTTTTTAAGAGTTGTATTTACATTACTTCTTATCACAAATAAATGCAGCTTTTAATTTTCTAACTCGATGAAATTCAAGCATTTGCTGAACGTGTTTAGCTCTTCATTTCCCATCTGTAATACGGTACGCAATAACTTATGATGCTTAGTAGTTGTACTGATACATGCATAGCTGTATCTTGTAGCTTGATCTAATTTGCACATGTAGTAAACCATAATAGTTCCATAATAGTTTTATTTATAACTTAAGAAAGCTTTTATCAGTTTTATTTCTTACCTGATTAAGAAGTGGAGTAACAGCATCACTTCTCCTGTCCAATATTAACAGCAAAGGCGGCACGTCTGTACGGCGAAAATCGAAGAGTGCAGCTTCTTTTGATGTAACTTGCTAAAAAAAAAAGATAAAGAAAAACATTAAGTATCAAAGTTTGAAAGCAAAAGTAACCCACAGCTAACAAAAGCTGTGAAGTGTTTACATATAAAAGTAACCTAAAACTGATGAAGCCGACAAATCTACAAGCAGCTAAATACAGTCAATTCTGGATATAGTGAACTCTGTTATAGTGAAACATTCGGCTATAGTGAACCTAAATCATTGGTCCTGACCCGCAACATCAAAACTGTACATTAAAATTTTTATTTATAGTGAACCCTCAACTTCGGTTATAGTGAACCTAAAAAATAAAACTTCAAAGAAAAGAAGAACTTGTAACATGAAATTATAACTTATTTCAAAACAAACCTTCTGGTAAAAACTTGAAAGAATGTGTTGAGAACTATATTGTAAGCCTACTATTCCTTAAGGGCATTGAAGGACAAAGGTAGGATAAGTTCTGATTCTTTTAAAAGAGGCTATTGTGTCCAGTATGGACGAAAAGGGGCGAGTGTTATTTCCTACAACTGAGGTCGTTAAGTCTTGTCCATTTAAGCATCAAAAGAGAACGGGAAGAGAAAGGGAATGGGGATAATGCCCAGAGGGTAAATGCTGGCAAAATTCCAACGTCTTTCAACCCCCCCCCCTCCAGTTTGTTGTAAAAATGAACCCGGAAAAATTCCAAGACTGAGTCACCACTCCCTAATCACTCTGCAGGTAGGCACTGATCAATTTGTTCCAAGTTTTGAACAGTGAATGCGTACAGGATGTCGAAGTGTAAAGTGTTTTCTTTGGAAGATAAGGCGAACATAATCGGTGACATTTAACGTGGTCTTTTGCAAGCAGACATGGATCGGAAGTAGTTTAAGTAAATCAATCATGAATAATGTCTTGAAAAACAAGAACAAAATTCTGAGTGCTTTAAATACAAACAAGCCTGATATAAAATAACTTCAGTTGTCTGATCGAGACAACGTTGACCAAGCATTACTTCAATGGTTTACTATTTAGAGGCCTTTAGAAGTCGCTCTCAATGGGCATGTGCTGAAGGCCAAAGCTGAGCAGCTAGCCAGTTATTGGACAAGAATTAAGAGTTTGTGTGTTCAGAGGGGTGGCTGGACAGGTGGAAGAAAAGGCATAACATTATAGTTGGGAAGATTAGTGAGGAAGTGAAGTCTGTGGATCGAGAAATGACGTCAGAGTGATTGAGTTTGGATTGGCCAAGAACTTGTACCGGCTATTCGCCTGATGAAATTTTCAACGGTGATGGGACCGGACTATTCTATCAATTAACGCCGGACACAACATTGAAGTTTATTTAAAGGGAAAAAATGTGTTGGTGGTAAAATGTCAAAAAACCGAGTAACGCTGTGGATATGTGCTAACATGTCAGGGTCAGAAAAGAGAGAACTGCTGCTAATTGGGAAATTTAAGAACCAGAGGTGTTTTAAAAATGTCAAGTGACTCCCAGTTAATTATCAGTTCAATAATAAAGCCTGAATGACATCAATTTTTCAAGAAGAACTTCGACAGTGTCATCAAGATCTGAGAGTGAAAAGAAGGAAAATTCTGCTTCTGGTAGACAACTTGCCAGCTCATTCTCATGTTGAAAACCTCAGCAACATCAAGCTGGTGTTTCTGCCAGCCAACACCACGTGAGTCCTCCAACCCACATATCAAGGTGTGATTCGCAGCTTTAAAACCTATTACAGAAGGGAAGAAAGGCTTCATTTAATCCAAGCCTTGGAATCAAAGAAAAACATATCAATAAATGTTCTGAATGCTGTACGTTTTGGAAACAAAGCATGGAAGAGTGTGTCAATGGTCACTATACAGAACTGTTTCCGGAGGGCTGGTTTGGCTACTGGACGTGTGGCGTTCGAAGAAGAGGATGATGTGCCTCTCAAGGACCTGCTTCAGCATATTGGTGCGAATCCCACTGAAGCTGAAGATTTTATTGATGCTGACTGTGAAGTTATAACGAATGAAATCCCGTCAGATGAAGCTATTGTTGAGGCTGTGAAAGGCAGTTCCAGCAGGGAAGAAAACGAGGCTGAAGATGACGAGGACAATAATGAAGAATATGTTCTACAGTGAAAGATGCATTGGAGGGTGTCAGGACTGTGCTAAGGTTCCTAGAATGTATGGAAAATGTAGAATCGAGTATAGTAAAAGCACAGACTCTAGAAAAGGACATAGAGAAAATATTTATCAAAACTGTTTGCAGCAAGAAGCGGCACATAACAGACTATTTTCATGTTAATTAAGGTAATGTAAAATTAATTTTGTTTACTTAATTTAATGAATATACATTACGTACATAAAAATATATTTTTTTTAGATACATATTGTACATATGTACATATTTTATTTTCTTGCTCACCATTCCACTCAATTCAGGTTAAAGGAAGACACTTTGGTTTTAGTGAACCTCGGACATAGTGAACGAAATATGCGAGTCCGCAGAGGTTCACTATTAGCGAAGTTGACTGTAATTGTAAACATGCCGTTTCCAGTGAAAGAGGTTATCAGATGAGTAAGTGCATTTATGTAACTCATGTTCACTGTTTTATTTTAAAGATGTCATACAGAAAAGCTGTATTAAAAATTTTACTGTAATAGAATTACTTTGCTATCCTAAATTTAATTTAAATTTAGCCAACACAAAAAGTTTATGCATTACATATTAGCTAACATAAAATATGGAATTAAACTTGCTGTAAAACATACAGATGAAACAAATTAGGGTGGATGAGGGGAGGGCTAGTGTGTAATTAATCTGCTACTGTTTACATGCATTATCTTACACAGCAGTTTCTTAATAACTATGATGTCATTTTATTTGTCCTTACAACACAACATTTCTTAGCCAAACAGAGATAATGTTGTTGATGGAGAGAACTGAAGCATTTTTGATTCACGAAGTATTGACTACTCTATTGCACCCAAAATATCCAATGCTGTAACAGTAGTACTGGGCATGGGAGTGATCTATGCATATGCACACCATTATCAGACAATTTGGGTGTAAACAGCAATAGAACTCGCTTGCTGAAGCAGATTCTCAACATCGCCTACTGAAGTTGTCAACCCAAATATACTGCTATGAGATTTCCCTCTAATTATGTAAATCAGCTAGAAGGTGGGAACTTTTTTTTTATGTAAATAATTGTAAATAATTAAAAGTGCTATTAAGCATCAGTCTAAGAAAAGAGGTAGGTAAATTGCTACAAGATAAAGAAGCAAGATTCATACCTTTCTTTTTCAAGAGCCTCTGGACCACCCAGAGAATGTGGTAAGAAATATGGAGGGAGGTACAGAAATCTTGAGATGAAAACAAAGCTGTAAAGTTATCAATACAGTCCACACCACAGGCTTAAAAAAAGAAGCTGGTTTGAGAACGCAAAATAGTAATGCAGGCTAAAGGTCCTGGTTTTGATGGGTGAAATGCCACTGTGTGTGAAAAAAGAAGCTACAGCAATACATTTTTACCCTGTGTCCTAACCCACAATACACTCCATTTTGTTGACAGAATCCAGAGCCAACAAAGCTGAAACAAAAGCAAAGGAGAAAGAAAGATCAGTTACATTCTGGCTACTTGAGGAAACAGTTGACCCTGACTGAGGAGTGCCCAGAGAGGTAGCAGCACTGTGTTTTGTAACCCACTGCACTGAAGAAGACAAAGAACAAGACACTCAGATAAAGCCTGCTCAGAGATGGTACAATTAAGAAACATAACATGATCAAAGCTGTCAGCCAGTATGATGTTAAATGTCATTATTTGAAATAAAGAGAGAAACATCAGAGAAAATGTGGAATCTTCAGAGTGGTTTTAATGCCTGGTAAAGGCTGCACTAACCAAAATTTTGCATTACACATGATGACGGAAAACTACTTGGCTGTTTGTAAGAAAGTTTTTGCTGCCTTCATAGATTTACAGAAAGCTTACGACTGAGTAAATAGGACGCTTTTGTGGAAGGTATTGAATGAATATGGTGTTACTGGGAATCTACTTGACAGTGTGAAACCATGTGTGCTGGCAATAGAGCGTTTGTACGAGTGAATGGTGTTTTATCAAAATGGTTTTCTATTGGTGCAGGAGTTAGACAAGGTTGTGTAATGTTTCCATAACTGTTTAATATATTTATGGATGTGTGCATGCATGATGCTAAAATAGATGAGAGCAAAAGTGAGTTGCAGAGTATGTTGACCCCGGATGTATGAAGTTTGTGTGAAATTCAAACTGAGTATAAATAAGGGAAAAACCAAAGTTATGGATTTTGAGAGAGGAACTGGTACTACTGAATGTAATATAAGTCTAAATGGCACAGTGATTGACCAGGTGAATGAGTTCGTGTATTTAGGAAGCATGTTTGACAGAGAGAACAAATTGGATGGTGAAATCAGTAGGAGAGTGAATTCTTCATTGAAAGTCATGACTGCTCTAGGAGACTTTCACAGGAATGATGGGTTCTCAAGAGAGTCCTGCATGGCTGTGTATGAAAGTGTAATTGTTCTTACTATGATGTATGGTAGTGAAACCTGCGTACTACAGAAGAAACATAGGAGTCATTTGTGTGCCGGAGAAATGTGTTACTTACAGGGGGTTTGTGGCAAGACACATTCTGATTACGTGAGGAATGAAGATGTGTTGCAGCTGTGTAATGTGAAGTAAAATTTTGTTAGCAAGGTGGAGACTAATATGCTTTGGTGGTTTGGCCATGTTGAAAGAATGAGTGATGAGATGCTTACTAAGAAAATCTTTTTAACCCAAGTGGCAGGAAGGAAAGGCAGAGGAAGGCCAAGGAAGTCATGAGAGGAACAGATTCAGGAGTGTCGGCATGAAAAAAAGATTCTGAGTATGAAGTATGGAAGATCTTGTGTACGGCGTGTGATGGATGCCAGTTAAGTCCGAGTTGTATGTCAAGATCACTGTAAATGGAGAAGTTTGATTTGGCAACAATGAGTAAAAATTATCTGGTAGTTTGCATTTCTTTATGGAGCTAACGTCTGGAGCTCAGAGAACAGTTTAGTGAATATGAGTGATATGAATAGAGAGCCATGAACAGGACAACTGTTTAGTGGTTTGTTTACACCTTCGCTAAGCATCATCACAGCAAGTACCACCGACAAGCCAAAGATTAGCAACCCCAATATTCTGTGCTTTTGCCAAGGAAAAGAGAGAAAATGAGAAGAATTAAAACCTTACAACATTTTTTGAGCAATATTGTATTGAATACTGTATAGAACAAGTCATATTTTATTTTATTTTCATATCTGTTTCACTTCCAAAACCTATACAATCATATTTAAGTAATATTAATTTAAAAACAAATATGCTAATTGCAGCCATTTTAAAAACTATTTCCAAATACACTCACATAAATCCATAGAAATAATCAATAAAAAGAAAACAGAAAATCGTTGAAAACTGGAATCTTAACTTAGAATGGGCACATATATGTTTACAAAACATGAACTTTAGAACAGTGCACAGGTTGTTTAATGAAGCAAACCTACATAAATTAACGCTTACATCAGAAAAATATTTTTTTTAAATATGAAATATTCAAAAGAAAGTACCCTGACTGATTCTGCAAGCCGTTTTGCTACATCAGATGATTCTTGATATCTAATAACTGGAGATTTTTTCAAGGCTAAAAGAACAGCTGCGAGACCTTGGACTGTTCGCTGTAGGTAATTTAGATTCCATCCACGGCCCTTAAAGTAAATATAATAAAATAAAACTGCGTTTGATGATGTGTGCAACATTATTAAATGTATGGATACTAACAACAAAAGCATATTATGAAAGATCAAATCATTATCAACATCAGGCAATGTTCCAATTCATACTTTTTAAACTGAAAACTACAAATAATAAAAGTTAGATTTCCTTATGAGATTCACATAAAAATGGGTGTAACTTTCAAAAATGGGTGTAACTTTCATTTTATAATAATGATTTTTCAATTTCTGTACAAAATTTCAAATTCAGTTATTTGAAATCTTTTTTTGCAAATTTTGGCTCCACAGATTAAAATAAAGGGAAGGGGGGGGTCCTCTTGGAAGGAGTTTTTTTTTTTTCTTTTTCTTTGGTTTATCTTGATTTAAAAATTGAACGGGAATAAAATGCTTTAAAAATCCTAAAAACATTTCAAAATCTTCTTGTTGCATGCTGACCATTTCTTGTCGGAAACTGCAAGATCTGTCTGTCTGTGTGTGTGTGTGTGTGAGAGAGAGAGAGAGAGAGAGAGAAGTAGAGATATTGACAAAAATAAGATATACATCTACGCCCCCTGGCGGATAAACTGTGGGATATTTTAGGAAGAAAATATTCCGAAAAAGTTTATCGATGTGAGTGGCATCAGTCCACAAAAGAATTTTTTCAATCGATATTTTAGAAGCTCAAATTTTATGGCAAATACATCAGAAGCAAAAATTAACACTTATGCCCCCTGGTGGCCAAAGTATTCTTTACCAAAAATTTGAAATTATATGCAAAAGATTTTCCATCAGGAGATGCATCCGCTGAAAAAAAAAAATTTCAAATCGGAGTTTTAGGAGAAGAGTTATCGGGAAAAATGTAATTTACTTTTACGCCCCCTAGCGGAAAATCTATGCGTAATTTGAAAAAGAAACTATATCTAAAATACTCTTCAACATAAATGGAATCGAAGGATAAAAGAATTTTTTCAATTGGATGTTTAGAAGCAAATATGTGGAATAAAACGTAATTTTGAATTCAACATCATCTGCATTTACGCCCTCTAGCGGCAAAATTGTACATTGTAAAAAACAAAACAAAATAAAGGATCATCATTTGTATAATTCAAGCTTCTGAATGCAAAAAGAATTTTTCACATCGGACTAATAGTTGCAGAGATACCGTGGGTACAGACGGACGGACAAACCGATAACATAAGCACAATCTTTTTTAACAAAAGACGTGCTAAAAACGGTTAATTCTAAAGTTAACTAACCTTTTAATGTCTAGGTTGTGACTGCTTTTTGTTGGTAAGCATTTGAATATTTGGTTGCAACATGGAGGTTCGCAGTTTCAGCTGATCCTCTAGATGGGTATCTGCCACTTGTGACCTTAAGGGTGTTTTGTCTTGATTTGTATTAGACAGGAGAATGTAGATTTGCAGCATAAGTGGTTAAGAAAGCATTTTTCATGCACGTTGCCAAAGGCATGGGTATTCTATTGCATGTTTCTATATTTCAACTGGATTTTTATTAGTGTCAAATAAGGACTTCAAAATGTCATCTTCTGAGAGCTCAATTCCATCAGTAGTTCTTCAGGAGCTATTATAGAACGAAATCATGAGGCTGCAGGTGTCAAAATAGCCTTTATGACTTACTAATGTTTTAATTGTGGCTATCAGTTGGTGAGCATTATTTCGTTGAATCTTCTTTTACTCTTTGGTATTTTATATAACATTATTTTAAGATTAAAATAAAAATAATAAAAGATGAACAAAAACATTAATAAAAATAAAAGAATTTGTTCTGCAAAATTTGGATTCACTCAAAAGGCTGCACTTAATTGGCCTAGAAGGCCTCAGGTTCCCCACCCCTGCTATAAACTGTAAATATAAACCAGAAGAGTCTCTTGGGTGAACCATACTGTTGTAAATAGACTTGTTTTTTCCATCATCAATTAGTCACATTTCCAAAATTAATTGTCAGTGCAAACTTGCATTCCTGTCATGTATTCCTTAATCATCTGAATTGTATATGCTACTTTCCTTTATGAGCAGCAACATAATTATTTTTGTCACCTAGTGCTCCAACACAAGCCCAATAAAAATCAAAGGCATGAGCCTTAATAACTGCTGTTGTAAACTGAAGGCAGCAGGCAATCTGCAATAAATATTTTTACAGTAATTTTCAGTATATTGCTTATTATCAGTAACACAATCATACATTGCAGTAATTCTAAATAAAAAAATCACACATATTTCAACAGAAGATACAGAAGTTTCTGGGAAATATGTTATTGATGAAACATTTGCACCCACTTCTTTACTTGGAAATACAGCCTTTCCTGAGAACATCACAAAATGAATGTTGTCTGTGAATGCAACTATACATTCAATCACTTCAGCAGGCAAGCACATGCTGTTCTTGCTTATGTTTTGAAGTTAGACCAAAACATAAAGAATACAGCAACAGATCTTTATTATAAATTTAAGATCATTGAAAAAACATATGGCATAAATGGAAGTATAAATTACATGCTTTTTCTACTGGCACACCAAAAAATATGGAAGCGATATATGGAAAACTTTGTTGCTATATGCAAATGAATGTAATTGTGAAATGAAAACACATTTCATATCATATAACTACACAGGGTTGTCCTACCTGATAGCATCCCACGATGTTCAAGGTAAACAGATGAGGACTAACAGGAATAAAATCTCCATAAAATTCCTAATAAAAATTAAATGTATTCAGTTATATAAATTTATATATGTATAAAGAATGGTGTAATAATAATATTAAAATACAAAACACAGAGCTGCCAACTTTTCAAAATAAAAAACCGGGACATCAACGCGCGTTCGGCGGTGCGCATATTCAGAATTTAAAAATAATAAAATTATATATTATAGGTTTAGGACCTCCCCCTCCCCTCCAAAAAAAAAAAACGGTTTCTCTTCAGTTTTGCATCGATCTCGAGAATGACCCAAATGATGACAGTAAAAGCAGAATTCCGAATCCACAGTAGAATCTCATGTATGAGTAAGAAGCGACTAAGAAATTGAAAAACATACATTTTATGGAAAATTAAATGTGAAAAATTAGTACTGCACTGCTCACTCTGCAGTGAAACAATTTTATGGGGCATGGAAATGACACGGATTCCACCAGACAGATTAAATACCGATCTAGAAATTTAATTTTGTTTAATAAAAGGGGAAGGGGTGAAAACGATTGCTCTCTATTGATTAGTTTTGAAGAAGTATGTATTAGAAATAGGGAAACATGCATTTCATTAGAAAAATGTCTTGAAAAATATGAAGTCCCTCCTTTTCATTATTACCAAAGATATTAAAAACGAGGAACATGATCACACACCCAAACATAAATATATATATATATATATATATATATATATATAAAATCAGACACAGAAAAAAAAAAAGAAAGTTGGAAAAATGTAATACATGAAAATGGAAAACGACATGACATTCTCACCACTACTACAGTAATCATTTTCGGTGTGATTACAAACATTTGCAAGATATGCCAACTTTTTCTGGTTTTTTCAATTGCTCCTAACTCCATCATCACTTTACGACCTTTTTCTTTAAATTTCTCTTTGCTGGAAAGAAAGCAGTACTACTCCATGACCTTTTACCAAAATGTAAAAAATCAAGGACTTTCCAAGGCTTGGAAAAAAAAGTAAATTAAGTTTCAGAATTTTACCAGGATTCCATGGGCCGTACAAACTCTATAAATTGTTATAAGCATTACATGACCAGATGCCTATAACAATTATAACATCCAAAATAATATAAACAATTAAACAAAACAACAACAACAAAAACAATGAAGAAATGTCAAGATATTGAAAATATCCAAGAAACATTTGCAAAAATGTTGAAGTGTTAGAATCTTGAATACGAAAATATTCTTTACACAGATGTTTAAAAATGTTATTTCACTGAGTTTTTCGATTTTTATAGCATACTCGATGTTGTCAATAGAGGACTGATGATTTCTATAGTAACTATGTAAAATCCGTTATATTGGGTTGTCAGATAAGTTCGTTCGTTTGTTCCCAATTATTAGAATCCTTATTTTTCATGGAAAAGTTTTCATAAATCAGTCAATAATATATTTTCCTTCGTCGTTCATGACCTCTTGCCAACATTCCACTAGTTTGTCAATGCCTCAATGGTAGAAATCCCTGGGTTTTGACTCGAAGAAGCCATCAAGCCACCCTTTCAGCTCGACAGCATTGTTAAACGATACGCCTTGCAGGCTGTTGGAGAGCAATAGTAAAAGGTTGTAATCTGAGGGCGCTAGATCAGAAGAATACGGTGGGTGCGGCTGAACTTCCCAACTAAGATCATGAATAGCAGTTTTGGTCAGATTAGCGACATGGGGGCGAGCATTGTTATGTTAAAGAAAAACACCATGCGCCCGGTTGGGTCGTTTCAGCTAAATTGCCTCATTAAGCCAGTGCATTTGCTGAACGTAAAGCTGTGCATTGATCATGATGTTCTTTTCAAGCAATTCATAGTGGATTACACCTTCCCAATCCCACCAAACACAGACCATGGTCTTGCGTGGATGCAGTTCGGCCTTTGTTCGAGCAGTTGCTTTTTCATGAGGACTCAGCCATTCCTTCCTCTGCTTCATATTGACATAGAGACACCATTTTTCATCGCTGGTAACGATGCGGCAAATAAATTTCTGTTTGTGCCCACAAGTAGCCTGGTGTCGAGCGAGCAAACTGGCAGCGATAGTAGAGTGCTGGAGCTTGTCTCTTGCGTTCAGAGAATATGGCACCCATGCACCAACTTTTGGACCTTACACATCGAGTGAAGGTGACAGGCGATGGTATCATGAGAGCATCCCATCTGCTGGGCCAATTCCCTAGTTGATTGATGTGGAACCTCGTGGATGAGCTCGTTCAATCCATCCTCATTGAACTGAACAGGTCTGCCACAACGAGGAGAGTCTCTGAGGCCAAATTCCCTCCTCTCGAAGCGTGAATACCATTTTTGTGCAGTTCTGTCAGTAATAGCACCTTCTCTGTACACAGCACAAATGTCTCTAGCAGCTTTGGAACCTTGATTGAAAGCAAAGAGAAACAGGTGTTGAAAATGCTCATTTCTGTCTACTTGGCACACCATCTTCATATGGCTAAAAAGAGTTAACCAAATGTAATATCAAAACCAATGAACAAAAGTTGTACAGGAAGAATAGAGCTACAAAAAAAAAAAAAAAAAAAAAACATATAACACTATGCACGAATGGACACTCACCTAAAGGTTGTTGTTCCTTTTTCAACATTTTCATGAATTTAAATACAAATAGAACGTTAAATGGGAACATTTTTCAGAAATATTTAGGTATTTCCGAGCTGTGTTCCTTCTTTTATTATATAACACTATGATCAAAATATTGTTTGTGTTCCTTCAAATAATATTGGAAAAAAAAAAAACGAACAAACTCATCTGACAACCCAATACTTAGAGTCGCTTAATCTTTCTTCCCACCACACGGTCTTACTCAGCACCAAACGGAAGTGTGCATGGAGAATTTACTGTGCCCAAGTCCCAATGGGGACGATGGGGCACAGTGGTTCTGGTGCACAATGGTGCAAAACCTGTCTTTTGTAGCAAGATCGCAAAATATTTTTGTTTTGGCACACATTGGCGCAGAATTCCCATCACTGCATGAGGTACCACATAAGTGCCGTAGATGTAACGTCATAAACCAGTACTTCCAACTTCCCAAGCCACTACCATCACAAGGCTAACGACCTTGGCGCTAGAAGTGACGTGGATTAACAAAAAAACATTTGTCTCCATTCATTGCTGACTCCCGCAGCCAGCCTAAACCAAACTTTTATAACAGATAATCTGTGGATTATATGATGAAAATTGTGGTACTTAACATACACTGAGTTGCAACTTTATTAGATGCAAACCAATCTTTAATAAAGAAGTGGCCTTGACTCCAGCAAATATAGGGGGGAGGGGCCAACAGTATGCCTTGGCAGTCTCCTACATCCAGTTTGGCACTGTCAAATTATGGGGGAGTTTTAGTTAGTTGGAGCAGTAAGTCAACAGCAATTCAAAATTTCAAAAACACTGCAATACTCTCTGTTGTCAGAAACAAAGACAGTGACTTTGATCAAGGATAAATCCCTTGTTTGTGTGATTGATTACTTTCTTCATGTGGAATTTCTGGCACCCACTTCACTGGCTATTTCTGAGGAGGTTTTGGTAAACGAAAGGCCTACGGATTTGTGCACAAACACCATGAAAAAAATGAGAGAGAGAGAGAGAGAGAGAAACAAACAGACAGACAGAAGAAAGAGAAAAAAACTCAGGTATGATTACTTGTGTTAAAAAAAACGTTGATTTCGATCGACGATGACTGAATAAATAAATAAAAAAAAGTCTGGTTAATTTAAATGAAAAGCAGTTTGGTACCACCAGGCCTTGAAGAAATAAGTGCCCTGGTGGTGCCAAATCCATAGACCTTTCGCCACACCTTAGATGCAAACACATTCAGCTGGTGAAATTACTGAAATCACAGTTCCATGAGGGAATCCTGAATCCAACAAAAAAATCAACATAAAGCAATCAAATTTTTCATCACATGCACATCACATTTCACGACAACAGGAAGGTAAACATACCATATAATTCTTAAAGATTCTGCAAATTTGATTAAAAAAAGGAGGAAATAAACTAAAGTCCTTGTGTATATGGATTTAGTGTCAGCAAAACATGGATAGACAATTGTTTTTTTTATTATTATTATTATTTTGAATTGTACCTAAAAATCAGCAGAAAAATCTGACCCAAAGAAATTGGCCTTAAAAGTTTGAACCTTTGAATTTTTGTACTATGATAATGAATTTATGACATATTTTAGTGCACCAGAGAAGTTATGCCAAATTCAGTTTATCTTCAACACTGTTTAAAATGTTACATTGATTATGAGTGCTTCTTTTCATAGATGTAATACAGTATGAGCAGAGTTCGCCAAGATGCGTAATTACATGTCTAGGATGCATCGAAAAGTGTGTTTACGCATTGAAATTTTGACGATGCGTAAAAATATGCATCGAAATTTTGCCAACGCATAAAAATACGAATCGAGAATTTTAAGCTGAAAAATGTTTATTTTCAACTTTTTATTCGAATTTTGTATTTCAAACATATGATCAGCGGTATCCTTTGTTACCTCAGGCCAGATCTCACATTGTAGACGATCCATACCTCGCCGTGGTTTGCTTGGCGCGACCGGAGCTATGGCGGCGTGACCTGCCAGCCAGTCAGGGCGTGACGTCAGGGAGACATCGTTCCTTACCTTGATTTCATCGGCTTATCAGGACCACAATCGCATCGCAAAACTCCTGTCATTGCTGCTACAGCTCATGCTCGATCAGATGAGTGAAGTTCGCTTTTGCAATCGCAATTCCGAAGCGCCTTGCGGTCGTGATTTGTACTTCGTCATGACGGTGGTACGTGGTCGTGATTTGTAGAGATTGAAACAGCTTTATCAGACACTGTCGTATCGAATGATGTGTCGAAACAGCGTACTTTAACGTCTTTTTTCTTTCCGGCTAGACTCAGTCCAATGTTGTGGAAAAGAAACAAAATGCAGAGGAAGGAAACAATGAAATCTGCAAAAAACTAGCGGTGGAAATACGAAAGCAGCCAACGAACATGGTCACTTCATTAGAAAATGAAGAATGCATTGTGTTACATCGACGTCAAAGTTGGAAATTCATTCTTGTTCTTTACCAAAATGGTACAAAGAATTTCCAGGGATTACTTTCCATACACTTGTAGTGTTTATGTTATTTATGTACATATTATATATATATATATTTTTAACTAAAAAAAAAGCAAAACGTCCAAATACATTCAGTAGTAGTGAAATATTTTTAAACATGAAAAAAAAAACAGTTTTTTTTATAATTCCCCGGTGTTTTCGCAACTTTTTTTTTATTTCACTCGTTAATTTTTTTAAATTTTAAAAATTACTCCCTAAATTTTTCCGAAGGAGTAAAAATACTCCTTCAAATTATTTTTGGCAAACTCTGAATATGAGGCTTACTTATATTTCACCATTAAAAAGAGACATAATTTACAATGTTCTGCAGTTGTTATTTGCTACCAATATCAACAACTTTTTTTTTTTTTTTACAAATTACACCAATGCAAAGTAACACATTTCATCTATGCACAAAGAAACTTCAGATGAATGGGGTTTAAAAAGAGGGCATGTAAATATAAGAAGCTCAATAAATGAAACAAGCAGCTGCAACAGAAGGGTCACTGATCTGTAAATTATACGCACCTGAATTTCTCGAACTGATTCGTTTTCATCTGCTTCAGCCAAAACTTTAATGTCACTTTTGCTGATAATGTTACTAAAATCTGAAAGTTTTCAGTTATGCTTCAGTTAGTGTAGCTTCATAAAATATATTTTAAATGGAACAATACAAATTATTGTTTTCACTCATGCAATTCTGTCTTATATCTGCACATGAAAACTATGTTCAGGTAGCACTATTGCATGGCACATATACACTCATGTCCAAAAATTAAGGAACACTTATATTTTCCTAACATACTTTTACTCCAACAGGATGTGGACGAAAATATTTTAATAAGAAGTAAACAAAGATGAAAAGAACATGTACATACATAAATTAGCAAGAATTTGTGCTTATTAATAGAGAAAATTGATAAAATAACCAAACATACCATTTTATGACATTGGCTCACAACTAAAATTGACAGAAAAATTAATAATATACATATATTATGGATCATTTTAATATGGTATATGTCCACCCCTGACTCCAATGCATGGTTGGCATCAGTGGGCCATGTTTTTGCGTGAGATTGTCCACAAGATCCTGAGGAAGATTTCTCCATTCTTCTTTTAGTGCCAGTACCAGGTTTTTTTTTTTTGGTGCCCAGTGGGGAGATTGCATTCAGCAATATCCCTCTCCAGAGCATATCAAGCATTTTAGATTGGATTCAGATCAGGGGAGTATGCAGGCCACTCCATTCGGTCAATTCACTTGCTTTCCAACAGTTCATCAACACACGATGATCGACGAGGATGGGCATTGTCACCCATAAAAATGAAAGAATTTCCCACAGCATCATTAAGCAGCCTTACATGTTCTAAAATCACCTCCTCACAATAATGGAGCGCTGTACGCCCATTGATCATAATCCCAGACCATACCAATACAAATTATTAAACTCCACCACACCTGTAATGGGTCAACTGCTGCAATGTTTCTGGCTGAATAGGCAGCGAAGGGTCTCACCAGATGTATTGCCACCTAGAGTCAGACAATAAAAAAATTGGCTTTCATCTGTGAACAGAACATTGGCCCATTCCTCTTCACTTTATGTGGGGTGTTCACGGCACCACTGATAGCAAGTTATACTGCGTGCTGGGGTCAATGGGACACACTGTACAGGTTTTTTAGCATATTATCTGAAATTATTCAAATGCTTTGACACAGTATTTTGGTACCCATGCTTGATTCCAGCTGTTTTGCTAACTTGCCAGCAGTTATTTAACAAGATAATGACCTTGTGATGGAGTAATTTTTCGTGGTGGACCGCTACTGAACCTTTTGGTAGCTATTCCATGTTCAGAAAATTGTTTCCAGATCCATGATACCATGCTCTGAGCAATTCCAAACTCCTTTACTACATCTCTTGTTATCAGTCATTCTTCCAGTTTACCAACAATTCTCTCATGGGTAAAATCATCCAGATGTGTTCTTTTATATGTACTACAAGTTTCCATAACAACAAAAAAAAGGCAGATCCACACTTTGACACCCACAAAACAAACAATTTCTTCCCACTCACACTTCAGCTTCTATTGCCAATCGGCAGTATGCAGCTGTCACATGATTCCTGACAATTTGCATAAGACTAAACAGTCTCACATTGCTTGCTTTTACGAGTTCTGATGACATCAAACCAACGATTTACGAGTTCCGAAATTTAGCCTTTTGTCATTGATCCTTATTTTTTGGATATGAGTGTACATTTCTATATGTATATGCACATTAACGGGCAAAATAATAATAAAATGTTTCATCATCATCAGGGCTTGAAAAATACCATGTCCAAGATGCCTGGGTCATGTAAATTATTGGCTTGCTCAGCTAAATAAAAATCCGGTTGCCTGGGTCCAGGCAACTAAATTAAAAAAAAAAAAAGTTTGGAATAGAATTCCCTACTACAAGAAAAAAGACAGTTGTTGCAAGTTGTGTTTCATTTCACTGCTAATCACCGGAAGTTGTATTATTGTTATGGAGTGCCAAGAACAGAAGAATATCACTTCTTTAATTATATTATGCTCTAGGTCAAAAAGAAAATTGGAACCATATGTAATTTTGCTCCAAATGTTGTTTATAGTCAGCGACAGGATGCATGCCTCTGACAGATCTAGCTTCCAGTGTTTAGTGACAAAGGGCAAAAACTTTAATGACATGGTGGAATCACTAAATTTCTCAAACGCCAATAGCTTCAGCATACCAATTTCAGTATCATCATCTTAAAGCTTGAGGTACATGCTTTTGTGCATTGAATATTTTGAATACAAACCCTTCAAACGGAAATGCAAAACATGTAAAAAAAAGTTCATATTTTTTAACTTAAAAAAAAAAAAAATCAAGGTTATGATCTGTTAACTTAAAAGATAAATTGCCCCAGGCATGCAGCTTTTACCACCTGGGAAGGTAAATACTGTATTTTTCGTCGTATAAACTGGAGATTATCAGCAAAGAAAGGTGACTTGATCACGCTAGTTACGTTAACTAAAACTTTTACAAAAAGTTCGTAAGTTGAAGCTTTCGACCTTATCTTAGGTCTTCATCACGCCAATGGAGGACTAAGATTGTTCCAACAATCTTAGTCCTCCATTGGCGTGATGAAGACCTAAGATAAGGTCGAAAGCTTCCAACTTACGAACTTTTTGTAAAAGTTTTAGTTAACGTAACTAACGTGATCAAGTCACCTTTCTTTGTTAATATTGTTACGTGTTTTGCCCATAATCGTCATGGAGATTATCAGCTAAAAAGTTTAAAATATAGGTTCTACGGATTACATGCTGATGCGGATAATACGCCGATTTAAAAAAAAGTTTTTACAGCCCTTTGATTTTAAAAAAATCTGCAGGGTAATTGTGCAGGAGAGGGGGTATAATTAGAAAAGGAACTTCCTCAGAAAAATTTTCCTCAGTTCATGAGTTCGTATGGAGCAGAGAGGAGAAGGGAGGAAGTCATAATAAAAGATCAGGAAAGTTGTGGGGAAGGACAGCGGGGGTCATTTTATCTTGTTGAGAAAGACAACTTCGACTATTGTGCAGTCTCTGTTTCTGTCAACCAGCCAATTAAAACATATGCACAGTGCTTGCTGCACGTACTTATGTGTTCCTCCTTTCGAATCTCATGTGCGCTGTTGTGCTTTGTGTTTATTCTGCCCTTCACCCTTTTGACCAATGTCTTTGCAGCTGATATTTTCCTTCATTGCTATTCACAATGTCATGGAAAAGGAAATGTTTCAGTTACACTGCCAAATTTAAACTTAAAGTGGTGGGCACAGCTGAGGATATGATCATGTCATAGCGCGATAATTTTGACAAGGTCAGAAAACAATAGCACAGTAACACGTGGAAAGCCGTTGTGCCACAGTGTAAAAGTAAATGAATCTGTTGGTAAATTCCGTGGGAGAATTCATGAAAGTCCAGCCCTATTTTTTACTGGCCCAAGTATAAGCCGATCCCCAACTCTGAAAGCAGGATTTCCTCCAAAAACTTCCGACTTATACGCGAGTACATACGGTATTTCTATGACTTGGGTTCTGTATCAGCCTTTTGTCATTGGCAAGGTGTAATACAATACTCTGGAGCTGCATTGGCGTGATCTATGGATGCCACGGCACTGAGCTTTATCTGTCCGGAGGTAAAAATATGAAAAAAGTAACCTTTAAAAATGAATTTCTTCATTTAATAAAATCGTTTTTTCTTACTTCCTCAGACTCTAAGGTCATCATGTGACCAACTTTTCTCTCAGAAATTTCACTTCCGGTTGAACATCTATGATGTGCGGATTTTTTCTAAATGTCAGTCTGCGGATTATACGATGGAGGATTTTTTTTAATGTTAATTTCACGGTCTGCGGATTATACACTGGTGCAGATAATATGACGAAAATTGTGGTAATTTCTCAACATGCTCAGCTGGGGCATGTAACTCTTCAGATATTTTTTAAACCTTGATCATAGACTTCCACTTTATGCAGTTTACATGGTCTTCTGCTTCCTGAAAGCAGATCTCTACCTCATGAATGGCATATTACATTCACATCATTTCCTAGACCTACAGAGATCTGAGGCCTGATGTACACTGAGTGGACACACATCATGGGATACACCTAGAAACAGGTAGGCCCACCTTTTGCCCAGATAAAGGCAGTCATATGGTGATGCACGAGTCCTCTAGGCCACTCGAACATTCCACAGGTATCTCTATCAATGCTTGCTGCACTGTAGTCCATAATTCTGTCACATTCCAGGGTGGAGGATCCAAAGCTTGAACAGACCTTTCCACGGCATTCCGAAGATTTTCCACAAAGATCGTGTCTGGTGAAAGAAGAGTCCACTCCAGGGTGGAAATTTCTACACAATGCTTTTCTAACTGTGTTGTAGTCACCACGGCTCTGTGAGGAGATGCTCTGTCCTATTGGAAGAGTACATTACCCTTGTGAGCGCATGATGAACTCAAATGGATGCAGATGGTCTACAAGGATGGACATGTGACATGGACTATTTAGAGATGCATCTAGATGAACTAGAGGTCCCAGCATGTGCTAGCTGAACACACTGCAGACCATAACCAAGCATCCACCAGCCTGAACAGTTCCTTGCTCAAAAAGCCGGATCCATCACTTTGTGCAGTTTCCTCCAGATCGACACCCTCCCGACTGCAGAGAGTAACTGGAAATGGGACTCATCCTAGATCCAGTGCAGATGTTGTTGTTTTTTGTTGTTGTTGTTTTATTGGAGGTTTAACGACCACTGTAAGCAACTCAATGGGCTATAAGCAGTCACCCGTCCCTAATTTAGGGTCACTGGTTCCAGGGAAGGGAGAGAGCCTGTGTCGTAAGACAAACATAACATCCATGCCTCACCGGGATTCGAACCCGGACTCCTTTTGAACGAATGAGCAGAGGCCATCGCTTAGACCACTGCGCCACCGGCGCGGCCCAGTGCAGATGTTCTTTCAGTCAGTTGAGGTGTTACAGTTTGGTGATGTGGTGTTAGCAATGATCTTTTTATAATGTTGTGTGATAAAATGTTGTGAAAATACAAGTCAATCATTGATTGTTTTGTGCACTTGTTATGATAGCAGCTGTTACAGTTTTTTCAACTTCCTCTAATGCACTGGTTGAAATGTTTTCAGATGACTAAATGTTCAGTAGCAAGTCTGTTTGAAATTGTCTTCTTTTCTATGGTGACTACTTCTTCATTGCCTAACAGATAATCATTCTTTCCCTGAATTTTCTCCACTATGATAGCATCTGTGTTTAGAGATTCTACCAAGAACCCTTCATCAATGTCCACATAATCTTGAAAAGAAAAACAATCAGAGAAGACTCCTTTCCCTCTCAAATGACCCTCAAGTTTCATAATCTCTATCACTTTCATTTCATCTATCTTCAATCTTTTCTGCAGATACGTCTTCATTGCTCACCTGAAAGTTTTCCAAAACAGGTAGGGTTCTAACAGTTTTGAAACATCTTTCCAAGCACAGCTTAGCATATGCCATGCTGTTCTAACATCAATAACTTTTGCTTTGTCCTCCATTAAATAAATTAGAACTTTCCGAAGTATACTTTTTCTGTAAAGAACTTTCACATTTTCTATTATTCTTTAATCTAATGGCTGTAGCTTAGTTAGATCTAGGGGAAAGATGGTGAACAGTTGTCATTTTAAAACCACATTAGTTGTGTTGGGTCATATAGTTGTCTACTAGGGTCATTTCAAAAATTTTGCACACTGTGGGTTATCTCTTAAAAATCGAATTTATTTCACAACATACCTTTACAGGCCTTTGAAGTAATCTCCATGTTTCTTTATTACAGTGGCCCAACATTTGGGCAAGTCCTGTATTCCAGTCAGGACACCTCCATTGTTGAGGCATTGGATTACTCAGTCACCTCATTAGAAACATCCTGAATCGTTTCCCATGGAGAGGCTTCTTCAGTTTTGGGAACAAGTCAGTCTGGTGGGTGCACGTCAGGACTGTATGCCATGTAGGGAAGCAATTCCCATCCATACTTTCCCAGAATGTCTCTTACTGTATGGGCAACATGCGGCCTCACATTGTCATGCAAAATGATGACACCAGCTTCGAGCATGGAGAACCCATTTGGCAGCCACTTTTCTCTTCAGTAATTTTTCAATTAGGATTCTGAAAACCGAAGCAGTGTAGACATGTTTGCTTCATATGCAATCTCTTCATATGTTTTCCATCGATCTTTTTCCAAAATGCTGTTGACGATAACCACAGAAGTGTCGTTCGTTGCCTCTCATGACCGGCCGCTTCTTGGGTCATCTTCGATGCTTCCCAAACTTGGTGGAAACAAAAAGCCCATGATTCACTACACTAACTCTATAAACTCCACACAAACCTTTATGAATTTTGGTAGGGGATTTTCCTCACAAAGTTTCAATTTTAATGTGGGATTGCTGGTCACTAGGCAAGATCTGCCCTGACTCACTTTCTTCCTTCATTTCTAAGCAGAATTTTTGAAACAGGAACAAATTAGCCAGCAAACATAAACACAACTTTGTATACTGAAGTCTGACTCACAACTGGTGTAACAATTGGAGCGATTGCATCATCCTACGGGCAGCGCCTGCGCAGTGTGCAGAACTTTTGAAATGACCTACATATAATAAGAATATTTCATTGTTGACTGCCTTATAAATCCAGGAGGTTTGTATGTGTAAAGATGGTAGAAGATGAAATTAAAAAAAAAAAATGAAATATTTTTACTTTCATGCAGACTGATCCAACTGTTAGGGGAACCATGGGTTATTGTGAATAACAGGTACTCCTTAGTCTTCCAGTGAAACATGAAGCACTAACAACTGGGTAAATGCCACTTATTTTGCTTGCTGAATTTCAATATAAACTATATTGACAAAAGTCACTGGACACCCCTTCAAAAGCAAATGAACGGATCTGCTGCATTGTTGAGATGTGCTGTACAGCTGCAAACGGTACAAAAACAAGCCTGCAGCTGACCGCGATCATATCGCACTGTGAGGTTAAGTGAAAATGTCACAGCAAGAGAGAACTGGCTTTGAGAAAGGAAAGATTGTTGGGTGTTATGTTAATGGGTTGTCCATAAGAGAAACCAAGAGGCATTTAAACATACTCAAGTCAACTGTTTTGGATGTCCTGAATAAGTGGAAGACACATGGCATGCCTGAAGCAGCAAAACATACCGGCAGACCAAAGAAAATCAGTGATAGAGGATGTCGAAGCCTCCGGAGAGTCGTTACAGCTAATTGGCAGAGTACTGCACAAGACCTCGTGTACAGGCAAGTAAAAATGCTAGAACTTTGGTATGTACACGTACCATTTGCAGATAACTTCATTTCATAGGTTACGTGGTCATGCAGCTGCTCATAAGCCTTTCATTTCTGCTCGGAATGCTACTCATCATTTAGCATGGTGTAAAGAACATTTATCGTGGACCGCAGATCAATAGAAATGGGTCATATGGACTGATGAATCCAGATACACGATCGATCAGTCTGATGGCTGAGTATGGGTATGGCGGCAGCCGGGGGAATGCTATTTACCACAGTGTACTGTTCTTACGGTAAGTTTGGAGCTGACAGTGTACTCGTGTGGAGGTGTTTTTTGTGGTATGGTCCCGGCCCATTGGTTATTGTGGACAAACCTGTTAACCAGCACATCTACCTCAATATTCTGGACAACTATGCCCTACCAACTATGTGGCAATACTACGGAACCAAGCCTTGTTGGTACCAGCAGGACAATGCACTGAGCCATAAAGCAAGGACTGTTACAGCGTGGTTTGACAAGAATTCCGTATCATGTGCCGACTGGCTAGCACAGAGCCCTGATCTTAATCCCATAGAGCACCTATGGGATGAATTAGAGCACCGCATAAGAAGCTTGGAAACAAGACCTACTACTAAGCAACAGTTAGCGGCAGCATTATGTACTGAATGGAAGCGCATACCTATCGATGTGTTCCAAAACCTTGTCAAAAGCATGTCTCGAAGGATCAGTGCATGCATTAAGGCCACAGGTGGACCAACACCGTACTAATGTATGTCAATAAATGCTATGTTATGTTTCTCTTCTAGGTGTCTGGTAACTTTTGTCAATATAGTGTATGTAGTTTCTCTAAACAAATTTGTCTGGAATATGGGGTTTAATAACAATGGAGAATATTAAGAACTTAAAGGAATCTATAAAAACTTTGGCATATGCATAACTTCGTATTACATGAGCTCGTTATAACTGGGTTCGTCTGCATTTATGAAAAAGCAAGTAAAATTTACATAATTGTGCATTATTTTTCAACACAGCCTGCCTGCAGTTCCACATTTTTTGGAATTAGTCTACAAGCTTCTTGATTTCATTGGAAAAAAAGGTTTTGGGCTGTTCTAAAAAGACATGTGTACACTACACAATGCTTCTTTCAGGGGATCAAAGGGATGAAATTTTGTGTTGTGTGAGATCCAGACTGTAATATGGATGAAAATGAGCTTCAGATGTGATTTTGAATTGTCACCATGGTTGTAGCCACTGTGTGGGGGAAGAGTATTGTTGTGAAATGACAGTTTTTCACAATCCTCTTTCTCTGTTGCAAAATGAAGGTTTCAGCTTCATATTTAAGCATTGCTGAATATATTGTACTGATAACAGCTTGTGTGTGTTCCTGATAATGTTCCAAAATAGGCCCATGTATATCAAAAACATGGTTACATATTTTTGACAGAAGAGACACTTTTTAACATCTTTTTTGTTGGGGATGACTGGTTTTCCCCTCCATACTTTGAGTTTTGCTCTAAATATCTATGAAGGCCAAAGGACAATAAAGTTATCTATACTAAAAACTCACCTTTATAACTCCATGGAAAAGAACATGCTAACACATGTATGTCAGAGGTCATACGTGTGTTAATATGTTCTTTTCTGTGGAGTTATGGGCAAAGAGCTGAGTTTTTAGTATAGATAACTTCACTGTCCTTTGGCCTTCATAGATATTTAGCGTTACTGCTATACACGTTAAAAATACTTATAACTAGTGAGATAAGTTTCACAAGCTTTTCTCATTGAGGTTTATAGTAAAACAATATATGTATTGTCTTTTGCTTTTTTAGGGATATGGTGTACACAGGTCTTAGGGGCCGTCCATAAAGTAAGTCCGAAATTACAGGGAGAAGTTTTTAACAACCGGACCAAATGTGACATAGGGGGAGGTTTTGTAATTCAGACATCTGGCAGCAAAAATATAGTGGATGATATTTCTTCGTTTCGTTTTGTCTTTTTTAGCACATCTTTTGTAAAAAAATATTGTGCTTATGTTATCGGTTTGTCCGAACATCCATCTGTGGACACGATATCTCTGCAACTAATAGTCCCATTTGAAAAATTCTTTTTTGCATTAGGAAGCTTGAAATGTGCGAATGATGATCCTTTATTTTGTTTTTGTTTTTTACAATACAAAATTTTGCTGCTAGAGGATGTAAAAGCAGATGATATCGAATTCAAAACACATTCTATTCCATATATTTGCTTTTAAACAACCAATTCAAAAAATTCTTTTACACTCGTGTCAAAGATTATTTTAAGCATAGTCACTTTTCCAAGTCACGCATAGATTCTCCGCTAGGGGGCGTAATAGTAAATTACTTTTTGCCAGACATCTCTGCTTCTAAAACTCCGATTTGAAAATGTTTTCTTTCAGCGGACACGGCTCGTGATGGGAAATATTTTGCATATAATTTTTAATTTTTGGTATAAAATGGGTTTACCCCGAGGAGGCTTAAGTGTTGATTTCTGCTTCTGATGTATTTGCAGCAAAATCTGAGCTCCTAAAAGCTCGATTGAAGAAATTCTTTCATAGACCGATGCTACTCATGTAGACAAACCTTTTCAGAATGTTTTCTTCTTAAAATAATGTATGTTTTTTTCTGCCAGGGGGATGTAGATATATATCCTGCTTTTTTCAGTATCTCTACTTCTAATGGTCCGATTTGAAAAAATTCTTCTTTGTTGGACAGTGTTTCTGGTGCGACATGTTTCTAATAGAATTTCAAAATTTTCAAGTAATTTATTGACTTTCCGCTAGGAGGAGTAAAGGTAAATTGTGCTTTCTCCGATATCTCTACTTCTAAAACTCAGATTTCAAAAATTCTTCCAGCACCGAATACAGCTGCAGACAGAAAATCTTTTTGTTGTAATTTCTAATTTTTTATAAAATATGGTTTGGCCAGCAGGGGGACGTAAGCATTAAATTTCTGCTTCGTAGATATTTGCAGCAAAATCTCAGATTCTAAAACCCCGATTAAAATTTTTTTTTCATGGACCGATACCTGCTCATGTCGATAAACATTTGAGAATATTTTCTTCTTAAAATAATTCATGGTTTCTCCACCAGAGGGTGCAGATGTCTATCTTATTTCTGTCATTATCTCTGGCTCTAAAAGTCGGATTTGAAAAATTCCTTCTTTGTTAGACAGCGTTTTTTGGTGTAAAATGTTTCTTATATAATTTCAAAATTTTAAAGTAGTGCATAGACTTTTCACTATGGGGCGTAAAGATAAATTGTGTCTTCCTCAAAATTTCTGCTTCTAAAACTCCGATTTGAAAAATTCTTTCTGCACCGGATACAGCTCCTGATAGGAATTGTTTTGCATATAATTTGTAATATTTGATAAAGAACGGTTTGGCCACCAAGAGGCGTAAGAGTTTTGGTGGACCTATACCACTCACATCGAAAAACCTTTTGAAAATACTTTCTTCTTAAAATAATGAATGGTTTTCCTGCCAGGGGCCGTAGACGCATATCTTATATTTGTCGATATCTCTCTTTGTTTCTAAGCGCCAGATTTGAAAAAATCCTTCTTTGTTGGAGAGCGTTTCCGCTGCAAAATGTTTCGCATATAATTTCAATTTTTTCTTAACGCACAAGTCTGATACCAGAGGGCATCTGCTGGCGTTTCTGTTTAGAACAATATCTGTTGGATTAAAAACCCGACTGAAAAACTTCTTTCTTCAGACAGATACTACTGTTTTTCATACCGGTTCCACTGATTTTGAACAGCTTTGGTAAATTTAATTCGCATCAGAACGGATTCAAAAGATGTGTTCATTACACCCGAAAATTCGGTGTCATCTTTCTTGTTTCTTCTTTTGATAGTTAAAAAAAGGTATGCAATATTTCAGATTTCTGGTGATATTTAGCTAAATCACAATATTAAGTTCTCATATTTGTGCTACCAAATCTATCGTGTTTTGTAGATGGTATGATCGGGAGTGTTGCAACCTTGAATGTGTGCGTTCATTTGTAGATCTTTATTTCAGAATGATAAAGTTCAGGTAGCAATTCTGAATAAATTAATGCCTAAATAATAAATATTTTCTGAAGAAAAAGTGTAAATATATGGAAGATTCCTTTAAATAATTACATGTTTTCTTTCTGTTTCTCAACGGACTTCTAAAAGCAGTCGTCAAAAAAGGGGGAGGGTGCGTCAATTAGGACATACTTTTTAGGAGGGAGGTGTCAACAATCGGACGAAATGTAACCTGGGAGGGGGGGTCTAAAAATAGTAAAAAATCATGGACGTAATTTATGGATGGCCCCTTATTCCCAGTCACGGTCCTTTAAAGTAAATCTGGATCCTCTTAATAACATTGCAAAAACTGGGTAGAATGCACACTGTTGTTTGTGTTGAGCTGTTTTTAATGCTCAGAGACAATAACACCTAACACTCAGAATCCAAGTGATAGTGATCCTCTGTATGTACCACACTGTACAAAGATTTTTAAATCCTGCATAACTGCATTAGTGCTTTTCAAATTTGTGTTAACAGGGAAGCCATGAAATACATACCACTGTTACAACTAAGAAAAATGGAAATAATAATAATAGAAGCAACTATGAGCTATATTTAATTTATTGTTAATTATTAATCAGGTTATATGGTGTGATTACTTACTATGCAATCTTGTTTTCATGAAAAATGTTTGTTGATTGGACATAAATGAAAACAAAACACTTTTGCATTTGTTCCTCACTTTATGAGAAATAAGAGTGGGTGATGGCAATGCTGTGAGTGGGTTTATGTAAGAAGGACACACGTGGTTTGTTTATCTTTCATTAAGCAGTTAGTTAGTAGAGATGAAGGATAGAGCAGAATATAATTCCTGATTTTTGTTCATTCTTTGCATACATTTTGTGTTAGTTTTCTTCAAGGAAATTCAGAGGCAGTTCATAGAAAAATTCAAAGGCCTAGGACCAAACAAGAGCATCATTTCTTGCTTGGTGAAGAAGTTGGAGACAACTGGAAATGTGAATACTCTAAACCTAAAATGAATTCATTAAAACCAAAATTTTAAACCTAAAATGAATTCAACTTACCGTGAGGAACTGGAAGAGTAGAAAATTATCTGTGAAAACCCGAATTTGTCTATTGTGGTTACAGATAAATCTTCTCAAATGGCACTCCTACACACAATGGAATACCATCGGAAAATGCAAGAAACTATCTCAGAAATTCCCCATGAAATCATTAATAGAGATCCAGCTAATGCCATAATCTCGACCCTGAATAAACTGAGAAATTCCGGAATCCTTCCACCATCTATCACAACAATGTTTCTTCCACCCAGGTGTTGTGTACCTTGTCTATTTGGAACCCTAAAGACACACAAAGAAGGACATCCTATGAGGCCAATCGTATCAGGACGATTGAACCTTACATGACCACTGGAGAGCAGTCTGGCCAGGTATTTGAACAACCTAATCCCCAATGGCCCTTACTCTGTTGGAAATTCGAAAGAAGTCGTTCTAAGGATTTTATCGTACGACAACAAACAACCCATCATTATGGCTTCACTCGACACCGTGGCCTTATTTCCAAATGTTCCTGTAACCCTCATGCACACCATAATTGAAAATAAACTTTGGTCCTTAAATATTTCACCTTCAAAAACTGCGGCTGTTGTTACTGCACTTCAATTAATCCATGCATGATCCTACTTCAAGTTCAATAACATCATTTATAGACAGATGGGAGAGGTGCCCATGGGATTGCCACTGTCCCCACTTCTTGCGGAAATTTTCATGGTGTACTTTGAGGAGTTGGCATTCCAGCATAGACCAGTGAGCCTGGGATTGTATTTAAGGTATGTGGATGACATTCTGGTATTCTGGCATGGGACGCACGAAAGCCTTTTGGAATTTAGGAATCATCTCTCTTCTATACACCAGGCCATAAAGCTGACTCTTGAAGTAGAAATCAACAGCTCTTTACCTTTCTTGGACATCTGTATTTCCAAGAATCCTAAGTATAACGGCTTTCAAGCATCAGTTTACCGGAAACCTATGCTGAACCCAAGCATTATTCCACACTCTTTAAACCACCCACCTTGTCATAAACTGGCAGCCTTTCGATATCTAGTTCGGCGTGCGATTTCACATTCATCGAACTGTGCCTTAAAACCACATGAATTACGCAAGATTAAGGATATCGCACTCAACTATACATGGATATGGTCCCTGGACCGTTGACTCCATTTACAAGAAACTTAATAACACCATGATATCAATTTTGGCACGTGAAACCAAGAAAAGGACATTTGTGGGTTCCATTACATATGATCCACTAATTACCCGTACTTTGTAAAAGATTTGCAGCCCCTACAGATTAGATTTTGGCTTGACAACTACTAACATTTTTCAACTGTTAATAAAAGACCGCGATCTGGCCCACATGGAATCCCAACATGGTGTATATGTGATACCTTTGCTTGGTAACGACACGGAGGGACAAAACACCAATTACGTTGGATCCACGTGGAGGAGTTACAAAATTAGACAAAAGGAGCACATGTATGACATTAGAATGCATAATAGCAAGACCCCACTTTCACGAATTGTTAGTAAGGGAAGTTACATACCATCATGGGGGAAGCTAGCATCGTAAAAACCCCGAATAATAAATATGCCCTCTTACTTGCCGAAAGCATTATGATTAATTACATGGGAGATAAATGTTGTAATGACTCATCCCCACCTACACACTTTCATCACTTTGGCTTTCTGTGATATCAAAAGAAACACATGATCATTGCGATCGACCAATCACTGACCCAGACATGGGCATACCCACACAACAACAAATACTGAGACCCAGTTTCTTGTTATTCAAGCACAATAGATATTAGGCCTGCTTATAAATATGCTCACATTACTGTTTCTTAATCACATCTGAAGATGGTTCCAGGAGGAACCAAAAGTGCTCAAGTTTCTTTTAGCTTTAATATACACTGGCGGAAAGTGAAAAAAGAACACCAAGAAGGAACTGGCGGACGATCATGAAATTTACATATGTTAATGGGGTCGAGTTTACGTAGGTGGGATGTTAATTTTGGGACCAACCGGTGAGCGGTTACGCCACAGCACAGCATAATATGCAAATTATCGTTGGTGGTATTTAGGGAGTACGGCGAAGGGAATGTAATCAGTCGTCGGCGTATGGACACGTGCGAAGACCATGAAGAAGCTGCAATGCCTGGACATGGAAGACGTGCACGATTTCAGCAGTTATCGGACTTTGAACGAGGTTGTCTAGTCGGACTCCGCGAAGCCGGGTGGTCGTATCGGCGTATTGCGGAGCAAATTGGACGGGAAGTATCGGTGGTGGTACGATGGTGGCGTAGATGGTCCGAGGAACATTCCCACACGAGAAGACGTGGAACCGGGAGTCACAGACGAACTGATGAACGGACCGATCGACACATAAGAAGAGCGGCGTTGTCAAGCAGAACATCCATTGCGACGCAAATACGAGCTGCCGTTGTACCTGAGGTGACTGTGCGAACAATCCGCAACCGTCTACTGGATGCAGGACTACGTGCATGTGTGCCTCTGGTATGTGTACCTCTGACTCCAGCCCACCATCAGGAACGGCTGCAGTGGTGTCGCCAATGTCTGCACTGGAGAACGCAATGGCGATCTGTCGTGTTCAGCGATGAAAGCAGATTCTGCTTGGGAGCCTCCGATGGCCATATGCGTGTTCGCAGACACACAGGGGAGCGTCTCCACCCTTCTTGCATCCGCCAGCAACACACAGGGCCTACACCTGGTCTCCTGGTGTGGGGAGCGATCAGTTATCACTCCCGTACACAACTAGTGTTTGTACCGGGTACGTTAAACAGCACCTCCTACATCAACAACATCATTCAGCCAGCTGGTGTGCCATTTGTAAGGTCGGTCCATCGTGGTGTTTTCCAGCAAGATAACACACGCCCACACACGGCATGTGCAACGCAACATGTACTTCAGGGTATGAGACAACTTCCATGGCCTGCACGTTCACCGGATTTGTCCCCCATTGAGCACGTGTGGGATTTTATGGGACAACGACTTATCCGGTCTCTACGGCCAGCTACGACCATCCCCGATTTACGCGTCCCGGTTGAGGATGCTTGGAACTCAATACCCCAAACTTACATCCAACATCTGTATGACAGACTCCATGCCAGAATTGCACAGTGTGACGCAGTTCATGGCGGTTCAACGTCGTACTAACCATGTTACATGGAAATGTTATTTTTCATTTTACCAGCAAATACAGCTGCATTTTGCCATAATGTTTTGATCACGTTATCCTCTGTATTCTGTTATTATGCTGTATAAATTTCTTTGGTATCAGAAGTCTCCTTCTTGGTGTTTTTTTTTTTTTCACTTTCCGCCAGTGTATCATCTATTTTATCTTCATAGTTTTATCGTGCATAAGACGCCGATTATGATGTTAAGAGTGAATACTCACGCTGGTGGGCAGCCACCAATGTCTACTGAGATCACAGAAGATGTAGAACAATATTTGCTGCCATTGCTTTTACAGCAGAGGCTTTCACAAGAAACTGGACGATCATATGGCATATGGAGCAATGAAAAAAGCAAAGGTAAAGCCATATCACATTACAGTCATCCAGGAGTCTGATCATCAGAAAAGAGTGGTGTGCTGTCATTTTTTTAAAGCAACTGTTTGGTGATGATCCCTTACCATTGGATATAATGTGGTTTACAGATGAAGCCCAGTTTGATCTATCTGGGTACAGAAATTCCCAGAATACACAGATTAAGGCCACTCTCTCCTTCAAGAGTTACTGCATCTGCAGAAAATTGGTGTGTGGTGGGCAATATCCAGAAGACCCCAACTCATTGAACCATGGTTTTTTTGTGTATGAGGAGATTGTGGATATGTATTGGTATTTGCTGATTTTGAACAAGTTCCTGAAACAGTTGGACAATTATGAACTTTCCTATGGTTACATACTGCAAGATGCTGTGAAGTGCTACACATCAAATAGGAGCATCAAGGAAATCCTCCAGAGCTTCTTTGAAGATAGGATTATTTTGAAAGGATTGTGGCCACCCAGATAGCCAGACCTCACCCCCTACAGACTATTTCTTACAGGGTCATCTGAAAGGGCAAAAAGTGTATGCTAACAAACAATGGACAATTGGACAGTTGAACGACAACATCATACATGAAACAGCAGCAATTAGACATGCTTCAGTGGATTTTCTCCAATACAGTGCACTGTGTAAAAATGTGCCTGGGAGCAAATGGCAGACATTTTCAACATCTTTAATGAGGTTTGCTTTTCATGAGATAAGGCATTATACCCACTATACACCCAACAGATTTTTCAGAAAACTTGGATTGCACAGAGAGTGGATCACACTGTATATATTTTATCTTTCAGAAATAATGTCTGTACTACTAATAATAAAGGTTGACAAAAGCTACAGTCACAAAACAACATCATGCAAGCTTAGAAAGTGGCATACAAGGCTACCCTTTACAACTGAGAAGGGATGTGCTGCCATCTGCTGATCATGTTCATTACTTCAAGCTTACAGATTGTTTCTTGAAGTGCATCATCCCAAAAATCTGATTTCATATGCTGCCATTATTCAGTGATATACATATTTTAGTGGGTTGCACAGCTAAATAATATGACAAACACATACAGCTTGAAAGTTTATGTTATTGGAAAATGTTTTTGAGATCGTGATTCAAGATTGTTTTTACACTTGGTAAACAAAGATCCTTTGTGTAACAATTGGTCCTTCATTTAACATTAATGCCCTTTGCAGGCATTCTTGCTCAATGAAGTACAAAATATGTTGCTCAATGAATGAAGTAATAAATGTCATTCATGACAATGAATGTAGCATTAAATATCACAGAATTAATGAAGCATTAAATGTTACTCACAGATATAATACTGCCCATATCGAGGAAATTTAAGCTCATAGGCCAGATTATCAACATTTTCTTTTGTAGGACGAATAAAGACAATACATTTCAAGTGCTTCATTTGCTCTCTCTTTGACAGATCAAGAATTTCAAATAAAAACACTTCTTTCTGCAATATTTCAGACTGGGCAAAGGCCATGCTAACTATGCTAGTCTGAAATAAAATAAAGCCAATAAAATACTAACAAACAAAAAGACAATATGAATGAATAAAGTCACAGGTATATCATTATACATTTTAATTAGGAATTTATTTCCTTAAAATACTTAATTTACTAAAACACACGAAACTATAGTCATGACTTAATGTAAAATATATCCTTTTTTTTTCTTTGATTTTTTATTACTCATGAAATGAATTTCATGTCTTTGGGATTATCAAAGAATAACAAGCTACAAAAATCAACCAGATAAGGGAAGAAATGTGATCCAGAAATACAGAAAATATTTTACAATATCCTGAAATATTATCAGAATATCAGATGTATGTAAGATACAGTTTTGTTTTATATTGACAAAATGTTAACAGCTATTAAATTATACAGGGTGATCCATTTTGGTAGGGATAATTTAAAAATGCTGGAGTATGGCTTGTAACAGATATAAGTCAATATTTGGCAGAAATTACTTTTATGGATGGGAGCTTGTCTAAGCTTCCACATGACTTCCTTTGTGGCAGAGTTCATACCGGGTGCTCAATTCTCGCAATGTGTTTTCTAACATCTGTGGAATGATTTGTGTGAATGCAGCACTATGAAGGTCAAATTATGCCTCACGGGTGAGGAAAGATGGGAGTTTCATGTTCTGTACTCACTGCGCAAGCACCAGAATGACGAGAAAAGAGGGCAGTTTGATGTGTTGTAGTCAATGCTCATGCGCTTTCGCAGCATCGTGGCAAAAGTGAAAACAGCACTGACCATTCAACAAAGAGCAATGTGTGTCTTGTGGTATGCAAAGTTTGAGAGTGCTATGGCTGTTCAACAAGAATTTCATCATATTTGTGGGGTCAGGAAGGCACCTAAGTATGAGCGCATAATGCGTTGGTATCGCACATTTGAAGAAATGGGGTCCATTATGAAGCCAAACTCTGTTGGCCATAAACATTCTGCCGCCTTGGAGCGTATTCTGCAGAAAAGTCTACAATGCTTATCCTTGGAGCTGACAGTGCCGTACACAACATGTCAATGCATTGTGTGGTGTTACCTGGAAATGTACCTGTATATCTTACATCGTGTATAAGCACCATGGGAGCATGACCATATAAGTCGTTTCGAGTTTGCTAGTCTCATGTGCAACCAGATGGAAGCAGATACCATTTTTTGGATCGAAGGCTATTCACAGACGAGGCTATATTTCATGTGAGCAGAAGAGTGAATATGCACAATAGTATCATTTGAGGACCCAGAATTTCTATGCTTTCTACGAAGCAGAAAGAGCAAGCTCCAAGCTGCGGAGTGAGCAGTCAGCAGATGAACGGTCCTTTTTCTTCTCTGAAAACACTGTATGATCAAGACCATACCTGTACATGCTACAGATCTCCTTGGTACTACAAGTGGATAACAATGTCATTTTACAGCAAGATGGGGCCCCACCCCACTGGTCAATGGAAGTCAGGAACTTTTTCAACAACATATTCAATGACAACTGGTGTGGCTGCAATGGCCTTATTCCTTGGCCTGCAAACTCCCCGGATCTCACTTTCCATAATTTCTTTGCGTGGGGATTTGTGAAGAACATTGTCTACACACAATGACCTCAAAGCCTTGATGACTTGAAGGTGAACATTTCTGCAGCATTTGGACAAATCACTCCACATATGTCAACACGTGGCAAGAATTGAGCACGTGGTATGAACTATGACAAGTCCACAAAGGGGGTCATGTAGAAGCCTAGACAAACTCCCATCCATAAATGTAATTTCTGCCAAATATTGACTTATTATATCTGTTGCACAAGCCATACACCAGCATTTCAAAATTATCCCTACCCAAACAGATCACCCTGTACATTATAGAGTTAGATATCTCAACACCTCAGAACAGCATGAGAAAACTGAAGAAACAGACAATCTGGTAATAGAATGTGATAATTTTAATGAAGTTGGATGGATTAAACATGAACTGTCACTAGCAAGAGAAATTGCCAAAAACTCATTTTTAGAAATACCTCCTTATTCAAATGATACCAGAAAATTGGGAAATTAATACCAGTAATAGTAAAAATGCTGTATTTATTACTGGAAGGTCTGAATCACTTCTGCACAACAGGATCACAAGGATCCACTTACTAGGGATATTAAAGGAATTATTGCCAATAAATGCTAAGCCATCCTGTTCATAAATTTCTTTAAAATACCAGGCAGAAAAACATGTGTTTTTCAGAACCATACTATATTTCATTAAGTAAAGTAGGAGTAAAAAAAATGTGCACATGGTTGTGTTATTCTACAGTGTTAAATACAGCATATTGTTAGCCATGCTGGTCATTTTTGATAAGCAGAGATGCTAATGGCATTTCAGACTTGTTTCATTTTTTAAGAAATATTAAAATGCATGAAGAATGCAGGCTTTATATTAATTACTGTATGACTTACAATCAGTGGAAACCCCTTAACAATTTACCTTGTAATATACACTATCTACCAACAAGTAATTGGACACCTGTGATAGC
Organism: Macrothele yani; assembly: GCA_039090855.1. NCBI lineage: Eukaryota > Metazoa > Arthropoda > Arachnida > Araneae > Macrothelidae > Macrothele > Macrothele yani. The sequence goes on from CM077007.1 coordinate 111,810,989, forward strand.
AAAGGAAAACGAACTTTATTCACCTTCAATCGTTGGTGGAGGCCTCCACGAGAGGTGATTACAGCTGCAACCCTCCGGGGCATACTCTCAACCAGGCGTTGTACGACGGCTAGCGGTATTTTCTTCCACTCGGCTTGGAGAAGACAGGTCAGTTCCTTCACCGATTTCGGACGGTGGGGGCACCCCTTAAGTCAACGCAGCAACTCGTCCCAGAGGTGCTCGATAGGGTTAAGGTCCAGGCTCTGCGCAGGCCACTCCATTCGATTGACCCCATTGTCACCATACCAAGCCATGGTGGACCTCGCAACATGACAGGTGGCATTGTCATCCTGAAAGTAACATAGGTCCACCCCGTAAAACTGTCACAACGTAGGAAACGCATGGTCATCCAAAATGGTGCAGTAGGTCTCGCCGCCGAGTCTACCAGGAATTGCGACCAACGGTCCCGTGCCATACCAGGAGAAACACCCCCATAGCATAATTCCACCGCCGCCGAACTTCACAGTTGGCACAATACATTCCGGCAGGAGGCGTTCTCCAGGCAGACACCAAACCCAGACCATGCCATCCAAATGGTAGAGCATGAACCTTGATTCGCCACTCCAGAGAACCTGTTTCCACTGTTCAACAGTCCACTGTCGACGTTCTTTGCACCACGTTAGCTGAGCAGCGCTATTGGACTTGGTGATCAAAGGCTTATGGGCGGCAGCACGTTCATGATAACTGAGCAGATGGGTTTCCTTATGGATGGTATTCATCGAAAGAACACTCCCGGATGCCTGTTGAAACTCCTCGCGGATGTGGCCCATCGATTTGGTGCGGTTCTTCCGAATTTCTCTGGCCAGCACCCGTCAGTCTCTAACTCCCAGTTTTGTGGGTCTGCCGGATCCGGGCACATTCCGACAGTCACCTTTCATCTTCCACTTGCCAATCACGTAGGCCACTGTCAATTTTGGGTACTTCAACTCGATTTTGGGTACTTCAACTTCATTTCTGTGATACCCGACGATTACACCTTTCTCAAAATCAGAGAGCTCCGAACTGCGTGGCATCTTGCATGCGACTGGTTGCGTTGTTGTTTCCCACACGATATTTAACGGCGGCGGCCGTGACGTGTATCAGGACCGCAGATATCGTCGATTGCAGGGGTGTCCAATTACTTGTTGGTAGATAGTGTATTACATGAAGGGGCAGATCATGCAATATATTACAAGGTAAATTGTTAAGCAAAGGTTTAGTGGTTAATATAACTTTCACCCTGGCTTTGTGTAATTGGCCATCCAGATGGTATGATGAAAGTGCTCATAGTGAATATCAAGCCACATTTCTTTCAATGGCTATTTTACTTTTCAAGGTATCAAACAAATGAATAGGGGGGGGGCACAGTAATATATTTGAGAGTGTTGGTTCAAAATGAATTTATCACAAAAAATGATAACAAATTAATAGGGGGGGGGGCACATTAATATATTTGAGAGTGTTGGTTCAAAATGAATTTATCACAAAAAATTATTAAACAATGCAAAGGACATTTTTAACATATTAGAAAAATACAATTTTTTTAATTTTTTTATTTTTTGATATCAACACTACAAAAAAAAATCAACATACAACACTACAAACAAAATCAACTAAGTTTAGTTACTTGACATGTTTACATTGAAAATGACATGAAAGGTATTCTAAAAAACTTATCATGAATGAATCTTTTCTGAGATTTACTACATGCAGTAAGTGATCATTTGGCAGAAAGCCTTTGGAAATTTTTGAAAGATAATTTAAATGACTGTGCCCTGAATATAAATAAAAATAAATGTATTATCAGTTATGATCAAGCAGCTAACATGAGAGGAACACATAATGGGTTTCAGGCCAAATGTAAAACAAAATATAAAAACTCTAAGGATGTTCACTGTGCCACGCACAATCTTAATTTAGTATTTAATGAGCTCAGTTGAAATCACTTGAGGTGAAAAAGTTTAATGTATAATTTAATAACTTTCATTTTTATCTAACTGTGGTAAAAGATGGGAAACTTTGCAGTCATTTTCTAAATCAGCTAAAATAACATTAAAAAATCATCAGCTATGCTATGAAAGACTGTTCGTTGATTCACGTATCATTGCACGCTTTTGCAAATTTAAAAACGTGTGAAGGTTTTTTTACAAATAAATCTACTTTGCGAAAAGAAAGAGAACATTTTAAATTACGCAAAAGCATCAAAACAAAAATTCTAACATTTTGAAGATTCTTTCCTTTTAGTAATGCTTTTGAAAGTATTTTCGAATGTCACACATATTCTCCTGCGATAGGTGCTGGCAGGTTTGTTTATGTTTGACGTCGTGCCTCTCCATGTGCCATTACACTATATAAATACATAGGTGAATAAAAAAGTAAATTAAAACTTAGTGCCATCATGAGTGGGATTGCAGTCAGACTGTGTGTGCTTGGAAATGAAGTAGACAGTACGTCAGAGCCACCGACAAGAGGTGTTTTAGTTCAGTAACTGTGTAAGGCTTGTGCAGGAGGCAGTTTGTAATGGTGCATCAACTGGATTCTTACTTCAAATTGGAAGTGCGAGGAACCATTCGATTTTTGTGGGATAAGCACCTAAATTGCACTGACATCCATATTGAAATCTGTATTGTTTACAGGGAAAATCTGTATTGTCAATGGAAATCTGTATGTCTCGCCTAGCCACTGTAAAGTGTTGCCAACAATTTGAAAAGGGTTGCACAATTTTGACTGCAGAATACTGCAAAGGCAGAACATTAATGTCCAGAACTCCAGAGCATGTTGCCACAATTTGTGTGCGAGATGGGTGCCACATTTAATCACCGACCAGCACAAAAAAAAAAATGTTTCCTGTCATCTTTGGCTTTTCTGTAATGCTATTCTGCCAACAGTAACAATTTTTTGCATCGAATCATCACAGGTGATGAAACATGGTTTTACCTTTTCACCCCTGAAACCAAATGATCATCCACGGAATGAAAACATGTCACCTCTCCAACAAGGAAGAAGTGCAAAGTCCAACTATCTGCGGGAAAGGTCACAGCAACTGTTTTCTTTGGCTGTGAAGGTGCAATTTGCGCATAATTTCTTCCAAAAAGGACGACTATCAATGCTGACTCCTATTGCCAAACACTACGAAATTTGCGAAAAGCAATTAAGTACAGATGTTTGGGGTCAGTTCAGCGAAGGTGTCATTCGTTCAAAAATGAATTACATCCCCCGTTAGTCTGCTGCATGACAATGCCACACTCCACACAGCATGGAAAGCAAAGGAATTTCTGCAGTCATTCAAGTGGGAGGTGTGGCAACATCCACCATACAGCCCTGACTTATCCCCATGTGACTACCATTTGTTCAGTAAAATGAAACAGGACCTTAGTGGACAACAATTTCAAACCAACGAGGCTGTGAAAACTGTGGTCCTTAACTGGTTACACCAAACTGGAGGAGACTTTTTCTGTACAGTTATGGAAAAGTTAATCGCACATTCCAATAAATGTATACAGCCCTTAGGCGACTATGTCAAAAAATTAATAAATGTTGTACCTTTAAACCAACATACATCCCCTGAGTATATCTATGTTTTTTTTTTTATTCAACAGTCTAACTTTTTGATCTGCCCTCGTAGTTCCACAATAAAAGCAAAACAGGTCAGATTATTTTAATGTAACAGGTAAAATAAGTACAATGGAATGTGAAAATATCTCAAAATGTTAATTTTCTTCTTACAACTTTGGTGTGATACCAATGTCTCTTTCTGTGACACATATATTCCACAGGCTGATGAAAGGAGTGGCATTTCACTACATTGTGTTGAAAGCTGTACATGCCAGATGTTAGCCATAGCTGTGCCCCACCCATATAGGGCACAGCTGAGAATTTAGTAGCACAAACTTAAATTACGTGCAACTCCTTAGCAGGATAGCCACTTTTCACTTTGTAGACTAAACAGAGCATCACAATAATGTGTATATACACAGTCGAGTCACATTATTGTGACTACCTCCTACCTTTGACATCAACAGCGCGTAGCCAATGAAAGAAGTCACGTGTTGTGAGCTGGCTTGGAGGGTATATAAGGTATGCTGTAGCTATTCTGAAAACATATCATTCGCTGCTGTAATGGATAAAAGAAGTGATTTATCAGATTTGCAAAAAGGGACGATTATCGGCTTTTGGGCCAACGGAGGCAGTATTTCTGAAACAGCGCAGTTTGTGAACTATTCGCATGCTGTTGTGCTTAAAGTGTATCGTGATTGGAGAAATGGCACCATTGCAAACAAGCAATGTGGAAACTGCGGAGCACTACGTGCCATTGATGTGACAGGTGGACGTTGGCTGCAAAGTGCGTGAGGGCCAATTGACACGCTGCAGTGGAGCAACTCACTGGCCGAATGAACCACAGGGCTACCGGAAGTATGTCTAAAATGAGTTCAGTGAACCCTGCTATGTATGGGGCTTCGATGCAGATCGATAGTCACTGCACCTATGCTAACGAAGGTGCATCTGCAGAAAAGGCTTACATTTGCAAGGAAGTATTGGAATTGGATCTCTGCTGATTGGCAAAGGATTGCTTTCTCTGATGAGTCACATTTTCTGATTCATCGAACGGATGGACGTTGGTATATAAGGCGAGAAACATCGGAAAGCAAACACTCTTCAACCATTGCTGGAAGAACACAAGCTGGCGTGGGCAGCCTTATGGTCTGGGGAATGTTTTCATGGCATTTTCTGGGTACACTCATATCTGTGGAAAGTACTATGGACCGAATTCATTATGAATCCATCCTTGCAGACCATGTACACCCATACATGCTGATTGTCTTCCCTGGGGCAGAACGGATCTTCCAGTACTTCCCTGGCCCCCAAATTCCCCAGACTTAAACCCAATTGAGCATCTGTGGGACCACCTTGATCATGTTGTTTGCTCTATGGATCCTCCACCACGCACCCTCCAACAGCTGTTGGATGCACTGCAGTCAGCATGACTCCACATACCTATGAAAACCTTCCAGCACCTTACTGAATCACTCTCAGCCTGTCTAGCTGCTGTCCACGCTGCACACACCGATTACTCTGGATATTAGCCAGTGGTTACAATAATGTCACTCGATCATGCATATTTCTTTTACTGTTTTTAACTTTTCCAGTAACTGTGGCAACATCAAAACAGTCCTCAATGTTAAAATTAATTCAAAATTATTTGAGAAGTGCAATGACTGATAAAACATTTGTCAAGATTTATCATGTTACCTATAGAAAATCAATGAGCATATAACTTGGTCATCGAGAATATTGTAAAATCTGCTGAAAAGGAAGCACAAAAATAAATTAAAAGAGTTTTGGTGTGACACCTGGTATTTGTTGTTTTTCTATTTATATTAATGAATGCTAATTCAAATTTAGATTAGTTTGTTTACATCTTTATACTTTCTGTTTTAATGTATTAATATATGTACATACCTACTTACCATTTTGCATTAGATAAATATTTGAGGAACTATCACAATATTTATGTTAAATGTCTGCCAATAAAGGCACATTTACAGTTGCCAAATATTGATACATATGCCAAGTATGACATTTTTTGTTCTCAAAAATGTTTCCTTGGTGACCATAAACAATATTTGCACCAGCAGACTTGCCAACCTTAAGAATAGAAAAATCCTGCAATTTTCTATGAAAATCCTGCAAGCCTACTTTCGTATGTTTGAAATATCATCAATGGACATAATTTGAAGCACTAATGTTACGTTAAGGCATATAAAAAGTGTAAAACAATTTCTGTTAAAAAATATTTAAAAAAATTCTGTTAATTTATGCATCAATCTGGAGGATAACCCAAATTATGACGGAAAAGGAGAAATGCCTCGAAGCCGTCGCACTCTCATGTCTAAAGATTACAGCGAAATTTTTCGCCTTCGAATTTCTGATTTCGGAAATTTTTCCTCTATTTTTAAACTGAAATACAAATATTTATGGAATAAAATGATATATAACAACAATACTGGACAGAGGCAACATCACAGGAAAAAGAAATTATGATTACAGAGAAAATCTTTATTTCGTTTACTTCCGTTTCTGAAAGGAAAAGTACCGTACCGATGTGCACATTTTTACAAATTGGTAAAATTATTCGATGCACAGTTTTATGCGCGAGAAAAAAATTGGTGACATATTTTTATGCATCGAGAAAAATTCCTGATGCGTACTTTTTACGCGTTGGTAAAATTTCGATGCGTACTAAACGCGTAATTACGCATTTTGGCGAACTCTGGTCGGCACATCACTGGAGCACACAAGTGGAGAGTGAGAGCTACCGCACAATGTCACGAAGCCACCTAGTCAAAGATGACATCATTGCGTGACACAGCGCTTGTAAGTTCTGGTAGAAATAAGTGGATGGTTGCAAGGGGTTGAAATATTTTGATTGAGCAATCGAAATATTAAAAAAATCTGTTAAAAAAGACCTCTATCCGTAAAATTAAGCAGAAATCCGTAAAAGTTGGCAAGTATGCAAGTCTATTTTTGAAGATTTCCCCATTTTGGCAACAACACACGTTTTTGTCCTGTCGCATGCATATTTTTTTGCAATGTTACTATCTGGGAACATTTTCTTAAAAAGCACACTTGCATGGTCAGCACAGCTTAAAGGTAAGTTATGTTACACGAGGAATGAAGTAAACAAACACTCAGCATGGATAATGGCATCAGAAGAGGAACTATCTCGAGCAAAATTTAATGTTTTGTTATTTTCCACACACTTAGAATTGTCCACATGTTTTTGCGTACGAATGTGATTAACGATATCTCCTTTGCCCTTGTGGACAACGGAAAAATCACACCTACAAATGGAGCAAAAGGCAAATTGTTGGCCCTTCCTTGATTCGATTATAAACGGATAATCTGTCGTATAACACTTCTTAAAAACAGACTGATATTTTCTACCAGCCATCGCTTGATTAAACACGTGCTCAAAAAGTTCTCAGAAATTCCTGTGAAGACAGACGAAGTACATAAAAACAAACCAAAACACTACTGCGTGCTTACGATAGAAATCTGCGTCAGGACGTACAGTGGGTGTGCGCCAAGGCCAAGCCCGCTCCTACTCCCTGCCTGCAGCACCAGAGATCACTAGCGGACAGAAGAGTAAACATCGCTGCCAACGCCGTAGGCTATGGCCAACAGCAGAGCAAAACTGCTCGCTGCTGACTCAGAAGGGAAAGGTCGCTTCTCCGCTAGTGAACCAATGCCTCGGAGAACTTCGAACTTTTCCCCTAGTTACTTTTTAATTTACGCTACGGTAATCAACAAAGTTCTCCGATGCCTTGGAGAACTTCGAACTTTTCTCATTACTTTTTAATTTACGCTACGAAAATCATGATGGAATCCGGCACTATTAATTTCTAATCCGGAATTCTGGGAAGTGTAATAAAATCTGGCATTGCCGGCCTAAACCCGGAGAGTTGGCACATCTGCACCAGGGTCCATTCTAACCTGATGATGTTCCTCTGCCAATATAAGGATTCTCCACATAAATTCACAGTGAAATGGCCAATATCCAAATCAATCTAATAACTCTATAGCAAAGATGGACATATACTCTACTTTCCCCTGCATAACATTTAGGAGTTTCCTTTCATATTGAGCCTCCAAATAGCACTAAAACAGATGATAGGTAAGCACCATGTCAGCGCTTACCCTTCTCTGATTTTGCACAATAAGCGTTAACTCTGGTATATTTTGTAGCGGAAACCCGCAAGTTCTTTCATGACATGTTTTTTTATACTCATTTTTCTGAACTTTTGTTGCAAGATGTACAATTGGATGAGGTTTTTTAAAAGAAGTTGGTTGCTATGAGGACAAGTGTTTTCATGGTGTCAGTGACAGGGTTTGTTTCCCATCTCAAGATGTTCTGAGGGCCATTTACGATTTATCAAAAAAATATTTAAATTGTGATTTGTATTATGTTTTTTATTATGTGTATTTTTATAATCATACACATTGAGTTTAAATTTATAATTTCTATTATGTTAACAGAGGGGAATAAAAATATTGGGTAAATGTGTAATTTAGCATCCTAAATTATTTGGCTAAAACTTGAAAAAAAGAAAGTTTATCCATATTTTAAAGTATGCAATTTAATTTAAAGTATGCAAATTAAGAGTTTTGGTGTGACACCTGGTATTTGTTGTTTTTCTATTTATATTAATGAATGCTAATTCAAATTTAGATTAGTTTGTTTACATCTTTGTTTATAATTCAAATTAGATAAGTTTGTTTACATATAGCAATTGGTGAAAAATTTTTATCTTGAAAATGCATTTCCAAGGTTTTTACCATAAAACTTACCTCCAAGTATGATGATGTCAACAAATGATGTGGTGAGCCTAACACAACACTGTGGCGCCGAAGTCAAGCTTGGCTCCATTAAGACAAAGGTCACGGTGTCATCACTCCTGCAACCAATTCACTGAAAGACTACAAAAGGAACTGGATATGCAGTGGTCTGGGAAAGAGTTACATTTTGTAGTGCCATGCTGCAGAAAATAGTTCTTCGTTTCTGTCAGAATTTTTCGCAACACAAGCTGAGAATTTCTTTGTTCTTTCACATATGATTCCGTCATATGAAATAGAAAGTATGCAGATGCCTATATCGATTCTAGAAAAGTGTTAAAGTAAATGTCGCGTTTTCTCCAATAGAAATGGGATGGTAGGTTGGGAAGTGAAATTTTTGGTTCTGGTATCGACAGCGTTGTTCGCAGCTCACTTTGTATCCCAATCATACAAGACAAATGATGAGCTACTTTTTGAAGAGTAGCACCAAAAAATGGAGTGCTTTCCTGGCAAGAACATAATCGGTTCCTCTTGTAGTGTTCCGCCCATGAATTCGCTGCTGGAGTGAACGAGATGACCTTTGTTCCAGCGGAGCAAAGTTTAACGTCACTGTCACGTTGTGTTTGGCCTGCCACAGTGTTTGTTGATATCGTTGTACTTAGAGTTAAGTTTTACGGCTAAAATCTTTTTTTTTTTTTTTTTTTTTTTTTTTTTTTATTATTTAATTGGAGGTTTAACGACCATTGTGAGCAACTCAATGGGCTATAAGCAGTCGCCCGTCACTAATTTAGGGCCACTGACTCCAGGGAAGGGAGCGAGCCAGAGCCGTAAGACAAACACAAGATCCATGCCTCACCGGGATTCGAACCCAGACCCATCTTTTTTTTTTTTTTTTTTTGATTGAAGGTTTAACGACCACCGTGAGCAACTCAATGGGCTATAAGCAGTCGCCCGTCCCTAATTTAGGGTCACTGGTTCCAGGGAAGGGAGAGAGCCAGTGCCGTAAGACAAACACAACATCCATGCCTGGCCGGGATTCGAACCCGGACCCCTTACGGACGAATGATCAGACCCCAGCGCCTTAGACCACTGCGCCACCGGGGCGGCTAGCCCAGACCCATCTAGGATGAATGATCAGAAGCCATCGCTTAGACCAACACGCCATTGGGGCGTCCAAAAATCTTTAAAAGGCATTTTAAAGGTGAAATCTCTTTACCATTTGCTATCAAATTACATACTTTAAAATGTGTATATCTCATTTTTTCAAAATTTTTAGGCAAATAAATTAGGACGCTAAACTACACATTTACCAAAAATTCATTGGGCAGATCACATTCTAGAATATTTATTCTGGCAGAATTGTCATATTTTCTCAGAACGCTGCTTTGAGATCTTGAATTGCAACATCAGACAGTTCTCCCCTGGCTGGTAATCTACTAGACAGCTTTCATATTCACAAGGAAATAAAACTTTTCTGTCAATATAAATATTTAGGAGTAGGGAGACAATTCACATTCATAAAGGTCCTTTTAAGGGCTGGCCCAAAATTCCTATAATTCTCTTTTAAGACAGTTACACAACATAAGAAGTCACTATTGACACAGCGCTGCCATTCTGCCACCTATCGTCCATTTTAGAACTATTTCAGGACTGAATATGGAAGATTGACTAAATTTAGGTTATCTTTCAGAAAGAAAAAAAACCTCGTTTTTATGAATTTTAAGTGGTGCAGTGTGCCCATTTTAGAATTTTATTTTGTTTTGCTATTTAAACAAACATTTTGCACAGTGGATATATTTCATTTTTTTATAACTTTGTTAAAATATGTCAAGCATGCTGTGCAGAAAAGCCAACAACTGGTTCATTTACATCTGATTATTGTAGGCAACAGTTATTATTCACAGCTGTGCCCTCCCTCCCTTGCTGGTAAACACAGCTTTGATATATCTATTAGGAGTATACAGAAGTTTCCACCGCCCCCAGCTAGTGAGCGTGTAGGGATCGAACCGGCCGGCGACCCGTGCTGTCAGTTCGTACATGCAGCCAAGTATGACAGTCGATAAAGTTCATTTGCGGCAGTTTGTTATTCATGTTTAATTTAGGGAAAAGTGCGAGTGAAGCACACGGTTCAATCTGTCAGGCGTATGGCAAAACAGTTATGGGTGAGCGGACATGTCGAGAATAGTTTGCCAGGTTTAAGAAAGGTGATCTACGCTTGGAAGACAAGCCACGTGCAGGTAGACCGCAAGAACTCGCAGACAAGGAGCTGGAATCGCTGTTGCAACAGGATGCCACACAATCGACCACGAAACTGGCGAAACATTTGAAAGTGGCTCACTCGAAGATGGTACGGCATCTACAGGCCTTGGGGAATGTCCAGAAGATTGGTAAGTGGGTTCCGCATACTTTAATGGAGCGTAATATTGGTCAACGATTGGGCATCTTCTTGTCATTGCTGAAGAGGTTTCAAGGGAAGAATTTCTTGTGGAAGGTTGTTACCGAGGATGAAAAATGGGGCTATTGAGACAGCCCCATATACAAGCGATCCTGGGTCGACCCAGGCTAGCCATCAACGTCCACTGCAAAACAGGATATCCACGGGAAAAGGTGCTGTTGTATGTGTTGGGATATGCATAGAGTGCTGTACTTCGAACTGTTAAAACCAGGCAAAACAATCACTGCACAATGATTTAGCGATCAGTTGATGAAACTGAATGCCACAATTGAGCAATAACGCCCATGGACAGGTAAAGAATGCCGCCCAGTCATCCTGTTACACGATAATGCTAGACAACATGTCGGTGCCACCACGGAATCAACCCTGAACAGTTGCACTGGGAGGTTTTACTGCACACGGCTTACTCCCCAGACATTGCACCCTCAGACTTTCATCGGTTTCACTCTATGCAACATGCCCTAGCCCAGCAGCGGTTCACCACAGTTCCAGAGGTGGAAAATTTCGTCACTGCGTTCTTTAGCTCAAAACCCGAGCCCTTCGATCACAGGGACATTCATTTGTTGCCTGAAAAATGGCAAAAGGTCATTGCTGCTAAGGGCCAATATTTCGTTGAATAAATGCATACCGGTCCTGATTGTTCCTGTCTCCTTTCTTCTGAAAATGGTGGAAACTTTTGCATACCCCTAATAGTAAAAGGTAGTACAGCTATTGTATGGTTTGCGGCTAAATGTGTAGCTTAGCGTCCTTATCACTGCAAATGTTGAAGGATTTCGAAAAAGTGAGATGTACACATTTTAAATTATGTAATTTCATGGCAAATGATAAAAAAATTTCATCTGCAAAAAAGCATTTTAAAGATTTTTATCATAAATCTGACCTCAATTATGACGATGTTAACATTGCTGTGGCAGGCCTAACATAACACTGCAGCGACCGTGTTAAGCTTGGCACCGCTGAAATAGTCTTGTTCCGGTGGCCATTTTGTTGGCAGAAGAGTATTAGAGGAATGGGGAACATTTTTCCCAGGAAAGAGTTCCAATCTGTAGTGCTACCTGACAGAAAATAGTTTTTCACTTCTGTTGCAGTTTTCAAAATACGTGGTGACAATTGCTTCATTCTTTCGCACGTGATTCCCTGATACGAAATAGAAAGTATGTAGATGCCTTTCTTTTTTCTAGAAAAGCGTTAAAGTAGATATTGCATTCTCTCTGACGGAAGTTACATGGCATCGGAAAATAAGTTTTGATCCTTCTATTGATGGCGTGGTTCGCAGTTCATTCAAATTGGATTACAAAAAAAAAAAAAAAAATCCTTGAAGAAGTGAGTTCACACATTGTGAATCAAAGAATCATAAGCAAAAAAAAACAAGAAATTGTCAGATTGTCATGTGAAAAACTCAGACAGAAATGATGAGCTATTTTCTGCAGAGTAGTACTACAAAATGGAATGCTTTCTTGGCAAGAACATTTCCCATTCTTCTTGTATTCCTCTGTCAGCAAAATGGCCGACAGAGGAATACAAGAAGAATGGGAATACCGCGGCGACCACATCAAGCTTGGCTCAGTGGAGCCAAGCTTGATGTGGTCGCCGCGGTATTGTGTGTTAGGCTTACAACAGCTGGTGTTCATGTTCTCATACTTGGAGGCAAGTTTTACGGTAAAAATCTTTAAAAAGCATTTCAAATATAAAATTTGGTTACCATTTGCTGTGAAATTGCATACTTTAAAATCTGTATGTCTTCCTTTTTTAAAATCTTTCAACATTTATGATGAAATGATTTAGGACGCTAAATTATATACATTTACCGGTTTGCGTTGTGATTGTTTTGGGATCATCAAATTAACTAGTATTGCATCAGTTGCCATATTCAGTGACACAGCCAGAATTTTTTTAAGAGGGGGTTTAATGGTGAAAGCCTCATATATATATATATCATCATCATTGTCAACCATTATCAATCCACTGCTGGACGAAGATCTCTCCAAGCCTCTTTCACAATGGTCTGTCTTGTACCAGTCTCCACCATGTTACTCCCGCATACTTTCGAATTTCATCCACCCATCTCACATATGGTCTTCTTCTGGGTCTTTTCCTGTCCCTTGGAATCCAATCTAAAATTTTGACTGTCCATTGATGGTCTGTTCTTCAGGCAGTATGTCCAGCCCATTGTCATTTCAGGGATTTAACTCTGATCATGATGTCTTCCACTCTTGTCATTTTTTTGATCCACGAGTTCCTCTTCTTATCTCTCCTGGTCAAACCAAGCATGCACCTCTACATGCTTCTTTGAGTTGTCTGCAGCCTTTGTATGTCTCTTTTAGTTAAGGTCCACGTCTCTGCACCATACGTAAGCACTGGAAAGATGCATTGATCAAACACTTTTCTTTTAAGACATAATGGCATATGCTCTCCAAAATTATGCTGTTTCTTCCAAAAGCTCTCCAGGCAGGTTTTATACGCTGATTAATTTCATCAATGTTACCCTCACTTGATATCTGTGGTCCAAGGTAAATGTAGGTATAGGTTATCTCCAGCTTTTCTTCATCAATCGATAAATCTTCATTTCTTGTAAAAGCATTGAACATCACTTTTGTCTTCTGAAAGTTCATTTTTAATCCCACTTCTTTACTCTTGTCAGCAAGTTCCTGGATCATACTCTGCAGCTCTGATGGGGTAATTGCAAAAATGACTACGTCATCAGCAAAACGAAGGTGAGTTAGATAATCTCCATTAATTTTTGTCTCTTTGTTTTCCCAGTTCAGTGATTGAAAGGCATTTTCCAATGTGGCATTAAAGAGCTTAGGAGATATGGTATCACCTTGTCTCACTCCCTTTCCAATTTTTATGGGTGCTGTATTCTCAAATAGTTGAATCTTTGCACTTGCATTTTCATAGATGTTATTAATAATATTAATGTATGAATCTTCAATACCCCATGACTTCAAAGCCATTATAACTGCTGATGGTTTCACCGAATCAAAGGCCTTTTCATAATCGATAAAAGCCATGCACAATGGAAGTTCATATTCCCACGCTCTTTCAATTAGTTCTCCTGAATCCAGCTTGTTCTCTCAGTTGAGCCATGTCCAGTGTCACTTTCAAGCGGTGTGAAAGAACTTCAGTAAAGATTTTATAAACCACTGATAGGAGGCTGATAGGTCTGTAGTTCCTGAGATCCTCAATGCCACCTTTTTATGTAGCAGTATCACTGTAACATTGTTCCAATCCTCAGGAATCTTCCCTTCATTAAGGCATCGAGTGAAAACTTGGGCGAGTACTGTTTCAATTTCTCCATTTGCTTCTTGTATGATATCTACGGTAATTTCATCTCCTCCTGGAGCTTTTCCCCGTTTCAAAGTTCTTGATTGCATGTGCAACTTCTGCTGGAAGGACTGAAAGAACTCTGGTACTTTTCATAATGTCTAGAGTACATGTATCATCCCTTTCATATAGTTTTGGGTAGAAATCTTTCACTCTTGTCAAAATTTTACTTCTATTTCTTGTTACAGAACCACCTTCTTTTCCCAGAGCCATAATCTGTTTCATTCCTTTACTCAGATGTGCCTTTGCTCTCTCTTTAAGCTTTGTTTTTTTTTTTTCAATTGCTTTTTTCACCAGTTCACAGTTGAATTTCCTTAAATCTTCAGTGATACTTGTTCATACAGTCTTGCATAGCTCTATATATTCCACTTTAGAAGTCACATCTCCTATATATATATATCATCATCATCGTCAACCATTATCAATCCACTGCTGGACGAAGGTCTCCCCAAGTTTCTTCCACAACGGTCTGTCTTGTGCCAGTCTCCTCCATGTCACTCCCGCATACTTTCGAATTTCATCCACCCATCTTCCATGTGGTCTTCTTCTGGGTCTTTTCCTGTCCCTTGGAATCCAATCTAAAATTTCGGCTGTCCATCGATGGTCTGTTTTTCTGGCAGTATGTCCAGCCCATTGCCATTTTCAGGGATTTAACTCTGATGTCTTCCACTCTTGTCATTTTTTGGATCCACGTGTTCCTCTTCTTATCTCTCCTGGTTACACCAAGCATGCACCTCTCCATGCTTCTTTGAGTTGTCTGCAGCCTTTGTAGGTCTCTTTTAGCTAAGGTCCACGTCTCTGCACCATACGTAAGCACTGGAAGGATGCATTGATCAAACACTTTTCTTTTAAGACATAATGGCATATTGCTCTTGAAAATTATGCTGTTTCTTCCAAAAGCTCTCCAGGCAAGTTTTGTACGCCGATTAATTTCTTCACCAATGTGACCCTCACTTGATATCTGCTGTCCCAGATAAACATACGTGTCTGTTATCTCCAGCTCTTCTCCATCAATCGATAAATCTTCATTTTTTGTAAAAGCATTGTACATCACTTTTGTCTTCTGAAAGTTCATTTTTAATCCCACTTCTTTACTCTTGTCAGCAAGTTCCTGGATCATACTCTGTAGTTCTGATGGGGTAGTTGCAAAAATGACTGTCATCAGCAAAACGAAGGTGGGTTAGATAATCTCCATTAATCTTTATCCCTTTGTTTTCCCGGTTCAGTGATTGAAAGGCATTTTCCAATGTAGCATTAAAGAGCTTCGGAGATATGGTGTCACCTCGTCTCACTCCTTTTCCAATTTTTATGTGTGTTGTATTTTCAAACAGCCGAATCTTTGCACTTGCATTTTCATAGATGTTATTAATAATATTAATGCATGCATCTTCAATACCGCAGGATTTCAGAGCCATTGCAACTGCTGATGGTTTCACCGAATCAAAGGCTTTTTCATAATCGATAAAAGCCATGCACAATGGAAGTTCATATTCCCTCGCTCTTTCAATTAGTTCTCTCAGTATGTGGATATGATCTATATTGCGTTAAATTTGTGCTTAATGTCCCCTCAAGGGAAGGGTCCGGACCCGAGAACCCTCCTTGGCTAAGCCTATCACCCTATTCAGTAAATTGGTCATGAGAATGTGTTTTGATGAAAACACAAACAGCTCCTGGCATTTGCTCAGCAAAATGCTGAGAACTGTACGCACATTACAGAAGTTCAACTACCAATAATAAGTGTCACTTAAAATCACCAGTGTATGCAAGCTGAACATTTGCTTTCCTGCAGAGCATGCATAATAAATTTTTTAACAAAGTTACATGAATAGCATACATGAATGCTATTTCCACTATTGGATATGTCCTTGTAAGTGGCAAAACAAAGTAAAATGCCAAAATTTATGCAAAGCCAATTGGATACACATCACTTATCAGAAATTCATAAAAAAAAAAAAAATCTCAGGAGTACAGATATTTATATTGGTACTAATACTACTAGTAATAAATGCAGATAAATGCTGTTGCAATTAAAATAAGGAAAAAGAGCTAGATGCTAAACAAAATTGTGGCTTCTCTTACATTGAGAATTTATTATATGCAGTATTACTGATCATTTCTTGTTACTAAATGCAAATGGACTGTACTAAAAATCTTAATTATCTGGTCTAATTTATCTGACAAATATGCTGCTTGACATTGTAAATTCACTTGCCAAATGTGCTACATGGCATGTCTATTCTTGAATTACATCAAGAATAGACACCATGTAGACACTGTTGCATCTTGCCCATCAGGATTTTAAAAAAATTGGGACCTATGCATCACCATCTCCCCACCCCCGCCCCTTTTTTTTATTAATTTAAGAGCTTGTTTTATATAAAATCTTATTTAAATGTCTGGCGGGTAAAGATTGTGGTGCAACCAGTCAACATTTACAAATGTGTTTTCTTTTACAATGCAAACTTTTGTGCATACACATTAGTTATATGCAAATTTTTATCTGTTTCTCACCGTTTCTTTATCCATCAGAAGAACCTTCATGCCTGGTCCACATTCTTCAATCATATTGTTGACATACAATTTAATAGCTACAATGGCATTCATTTTGCAAAACCAGGAAAAAAGTAGCACAAAAAATTATGAAGTATAACTGATTTCAGAAATGATCCCTATCAAAAACACGATGAAGTTGGGTGATTGTTCATTCATTTGGTACCTTAACTGAACTCTCAAACACTAGCATGTACATATGTGCAAATTCATTGACAAATCAAATGTCACCAGCAATAAATACTCCGCCACAGAAAACAGTCTTGGTCACCACTCACCAACAACGCGGCTGCGACTTGTAAACACTGCTCACAGCAGAGATAACCATCGAGCTCGATGTCGATGGAGATAACACCTCGTATCACATACATATCGATTTCACTCTCTGATGCAATTAATCAAGTAAAAGTAGTTTTCATAATCAAAAGTAGCGTTTTTCTTTAATATTTACTGGTTTAAACAATCAACCCCAAATGTAAGTAACGACAAATGGATAACAGCTCCGAAATGTGTCAGCTTATTCACAGTTTATCAATTTTAATGTAAATATAATTAAGCAGTATCTGCCCTTCAAACGATTTAAGTCTTGTCTAATCGATTAGTTCTCTTTAATAATTCCTCTGGGGTTATTTACTACATGTGGATGGCATCGCTGAATTTGTTTCGGTTTTAGGAAATTTCGTGAAGAGTTTTATGTTTTAAGCGTGTTATGAAAAAGAGTTTATAAAACTACAAGTTTAAATTTCTTTTTATCCCTATGGCAAGTCGTCAGACCTGTAAATGACTTCATACTGAGTAAGTCATGTATGTTATTTAGATGTTCTTGAGTGAAAAGTTATGTTATTTGGTCCTACTTATGTGGAATCGTGTTTCATCTTGAAATAGGAATTCTCCGTGAAGTACGTTGCCTCTTCATGAAGTATGAATTCTTCGTGAAGCATGTGTGGTCCTGTGAGCAAACATTTTTATTTTTGTGTATATGTATGTAAAATTAGTGGCTGTCATAGGGATATTTTAATAGTAATGTGTCATTTCTGTCTTTAGTGCTTGTGTTCTGAAAACAGGAATAACTGCGTAGTGAGGTTCAAAGTGCAGTAACAAGAGCTCATATTATATAAAACATTGAATGACGTCATTAGATTTTAAAGAGCGCACCTTTTTTTTTTTTAATTTAATTTTAATTCGATATTGTGAATCTTAAATGTAACGCAATGTGCCAAAGGAAATCGCGGGTGGTTTGTTTGTCCTCTGTCCCTTTTGTGGAACCATTGGCCCCAAATTCCGAACTGCCAACTTATACTTTTATAGCGTTCCGAGTTTTCACAGTAGCTGTTAAACCCCAAAAGTAAATGTCAGTGAGGATGAGAATAAACCAGTATTGGAATTTAAATGTGCTCTTATAACTGACAGTTAAAATTTAAAAAAGAAAAAAACCTTAAGGGACATGAAACAGTTCTTATAATGTCATTGCACATAATATACAACAATAAAAAGGTGGTGGAAATTCAATTGCCACTGGCATTGCAACATATTAACTGTAATGAGAATTACAACAGTATGTGCAGATGATCTGAGAAATGCAATTACTGTGTTATGGTGAAAGTTTTAATTATTAGGTGTACAAATAAGTTTTAAGACAATGCAACATGTAATTTGAGAGAAAACTACAATACCTTTACTAATCAAAATATACGCCATCATTATTTATCACCTTCCTCCATCGGGCGAGCAACTGTCGGATTCCAGCCATCACGACGAAGTCATCAACCCATTTTTGCACTTCATCACGTGTCCGGAACTATACAGCAGACAAACCATGTTGTTTCGATCGGAACAAATGAACAAATAATACTCTGAAGGGGCTATATCGGGTCTACATGCCTGGTACTCCAAAACTTCCTAGTCAAGCATCATAAAACGTTTCCTTGACCGATTTCGCGACATGCGGCCTAGCGTTGTCGTGCAGTAATTTCACGGGACGCAATTCTTTGCCTGTGAAGGGATGTTTTCGACAGATTTCCTGGTTCAATTGCAGCAATTGTTCCTTGTAGCGATCAGCAGTAACAGTTTGACCCTGTTCCAATAGTTCATAATAGAGCACACCCTTCATATCCCACCAGATGCACGCAGAACTTCCTTGGAGTGAATATTGCATTTCGGTGTCAAAGTCTTTGCTTCACCGGTGTCTGCTCAGTGTTTTTTGTGTTTGGATTGTCGTACCATATCTACTTTTCATCACCCATAACCATTTTCCGCAGGAAAGGCTTTTTGTGTTGTTTATTCAACAGATTCAAACACTTCATGACACTCTCATCCTTGTTCCTCTGGCTCAGGTCATGTGGCACCCATTTTCCTTCCTTCTGAATTTTTCCCTATGTGCGTAAACAATTGGAAATGGTTTGTTTAGTTACCCCCAGTTGTTCAGCTAGTTCTTTTTGTGTTTGAGATGAATCTTCATCCAGCAATGCTTGCAGTTTCTCATGTGCAACTTTCTGCGGGCGCCGCTACATTCTCAAACGCTAACATCAAAATCACCTGCTTTAAACCGTCTAAACCAAAACTCACACATGCTTTTCGATACAATATTCTCTCCCAAAACAGAACAGATTGATGCACATGCTTTTGCAGCACATTTTTCCTTGATGAAATTTATAATGAATGCAGTGTCTAATAAGTGCAGTACCGCTTGCCATCTTTCACCTACCGATGTGCAAGTGCATTTGACTGTTGGGCAAACTTCTGTGTCACATTTTATACTCTGAACCAGTTACGGTTTCATGACAACAACGCGGGGAAATGTCAGATATGTAATTGTAGTGGTATATGTCACACAAAAAATGCTTTAAAACTTATTTGTACACCTAATACATCGAAATTATTAGAGATGAAATATCAGTAAATGTGTAGATTAAAATGTTATTACCTGGGAAAAGTGCGATGTACAGATTTTAGAGCATGGAAATTAATGGCAAATGGTGCAGAAATTTCATATTTGAAATGTCTTTTAAAGATTTTTATCGTAATATTTGCATGTAAGTATGATTCTGTGAAGAGAAGCTGCGGTAGGCCTAACGCATTACTCTGGCGGTGATGTGAAGCTTTGCTCTGTTAAAAGGAAAGTTTGTTGCTGTACAGAAATGACGGGCAGAAGAGTACAAGAGAAAGTGATTAAGTTGTTGGCAGGAGAACGATAAATGTTGTAGTGATACACTACAGAAAATAGGTCTACATTATCCACCATTTATTTTGTTGTATCCTGTATGTTATATTGGCAGGAAAAACTAAATAAAACCTTTTGATTTGCAAAAGATACGACGTATCAATGAGATAAAAACTGACCTGCGAACAAGGTATTAACAGGAGAACTAAAAGTGCAAGCCGTTTAAAGCAAAACTGACAGTTATACTTCCCCAGCTCTCTGTACAACATAGAAAGGCATATTCATACTTCCTGTTTCGAATCAGGGATTCGTATGTGAAAGAACAAAAAATTTCTCAACATCTGCTTTAAAAACAATGACAGAACATGAACGAACCATATTCTGTAGCGTATGAGTACAACATGGTTTGCTCTCCTGGTAAGAACGTGCGCGGTTGCACTTGTAGTCATCTGCACGTGAATTACACGTCACACTGAATCTTTCTTTCAATGGAGAAAAGCTTCACCGTTGTTGCAGCGATGCGTTAGGCCTACTGCAGCTTCTCTTCACAGCATCGTACTTATAGGTAAATATTACAATAAAAATCTTTAAAAGACATTTCAAATATGAAATTTCTGCACCATTTGACATTAATTTCCAGGTACTAAAATTTTTCCGATGAAATAAGTTAGGACGCTAATCTACACATTTACTGAAATATCATTGATATAAGGGGCATTCCACAACCATGGGGGATGGGAGAAGACAGATTCTATAGATTCTATTGTTAGAGGCAGTCCCTAAGAATGGGGGATGGGAGAGGACAGATTCCTTAGGCCACTAGTCCAACAAGGAAGGGCAGTGACAATTTAAATTAAAAGCAGCTGATATGTGGATGAAACTCAAAAGACATTTAACTAAATTAAAATAATTGTACAAATCCAAAAGATGAAGCATTTAGAAATGGCAAGTAAAGGGCATTTTCCTGAGGGAGTAATCTTCTCTCCCACTCCCTTAGCAGAATTGCGGAGACGGGCGACATACGTCGCAGATTCATTTTGGTCCTGCAGACAAAAACGATATTCACAAAACCCTATTAAAACTATCTTGCATCCCTATCATAGACGCAAGTTTTCCACCTTTTGAAATTTGCAAAACGGAAGTTAGGCGTAATGAGGATTTCTCCCGTAATCGTATTTTTTTTTTCTCGCGAAGTACAACGTACGTCGCAGAATTATTTTGTACTCTTCCCGTAGCAGAATCGCACCGATGTACATCATAGATGTATTTTATTTTGTATTCATCCCCATAGAAGAATCGCAGCAATGGCCGACGTACATCACAGATTTATTTTGTACTCATCCCCGTAGAAGAATCGCGGTGATAAGCGACGTACATTGCAGGTTTATTTTGTACTCATACCCTTTGCAGAATCACAGTGGCGGCTGACTTACGTCATAGATTCATTTTGTACTAATCCCTGTAGAAGAATTGTGGCGATGGGCAACGTACATCGCAGGTTTACTTTGTACTCATCCTCATAGCAGAATCGCGGCGACAGCCGACACGCATCGCACATTTATTTTGGTCCTGCAGACAATCGATGTCCCCAAAACCCTATTAAACCATTTTGCAGACTCCCTATCATAGATGCAAGTTTTTCGCCTTTCAAAATTTCCGAAAATGGAAGTTAGGTGGAGTTGAGGATTTCTCCTGTGATCATAATTTTTTTCTCCCGACATTCTCTCGATGCTTGAAGAGAGAATCGTCCAGTATTGTTGTTAAATATCATTTGCATAAATATTTGTGTTTTGATTTGAAAATGGAAGCAACAGTTTCCAAAAACGAAAGTTTGTCAGAACCCAGTAGTCTTGAATTCTTTTTCGTGCGATGTTCCCTCAGCTCTATATGGTCATTAAATATCATTTTATTAGATAAATGTTTGTATTTAAGATTGAAAGTGCAGGAAAATTTTCTGAAAACCAAAGTTGTACGGAACAAATATTTCTCCCTCTAATAACCCTCCATCCATTGTACTTCTGTATTACTGTTTAATCATCATTTAATTACATAAATGTTTGCACTTGAAATGGGAAATGAAGAAAAATGTTTGGAAAACGGTTAACGGGGCAAAGATTTCTCCTCTTATGATAATTTTTTCCTAGTGATGCTTCTGCACTTTATTGTTAAATATCATTTTATTCTATAAATCTTTGTGTTTCAGCTTGAAAATATTGGCGAAATTCCAGAGAGGATCAGAGTGTTTTCGATCCTAATTAACATTGCAATTGTTGTTGTACCTAGGTTAGACATTTTTTCAGGTAGAAAAATATGTGCAATTTTCATTGTATTCTGCATTTAGTAGTTATCTTGTACAGTGACTACCCATAGATTATTTTGTGGCATAATGATATCTGTCGCAGACTGACCAGGAACTTTCTGCTATGGGGGTCTCCC
Source organism: Macrothele yani (assembly GCA_039090855.1). Classification (NCBI taxonomy): domain Eukaryota; kingdom Metazoa; phylum Arthropoda; class Arachnida; order Araneae; family Macrothelidae; genus Macrothele; species Macrothele yani. The sequence goes on from CM077007.1 coordinate 111,833,266, forward strand.
ACCTGTGGAAGTGATATGCTAGGCATTACTATTCATTTTTCCCTTTTCAGGAGCCCAAAAGTCCCTAGTATTTCCCTTTTTTTTTTTTTTTTTTTTTTGTCAATGCTATGTAAATGTATTGTGTGTCTGTATTTACACACACAACATTCGGCTTTCTTTGATTTTTAATTCATTTTCACTCCATGTTCACAAAATACGTACAGAACATAAAAATTAATTAAAAATCCAGTCGAACTCACGTAGAATGAGCTCACGTAATACAAAGTTCCACATAAATCAAAAATTTTATAGATCTCTTGAGCCTTCATAATATTTCCCTCTTGTTATTTAACCTGCATATTATGAACAATAATTTTGGGAGAAGCTGCATATAGCGAAATTCGGCGCTTTTATCAGCAACTTATAGTGGCATTCACCCAGTTTTTCAACCTTCCTCTTTCACTATAAAACAAGGAATTACCTGCTGTTGACAACACCTCATGTCCCTTACAGTTGGATAAGTTTGCATGACAAGAATGCTTCAGTTTCTTTTTATGACCTATCCACTCCCCTACATTTGCCAAATGTGCATCTTCCAAGCAAATACAGTTTTTATACCCTCTCTTTACCACCTTTGAATCCTGTATAGAAAATCTTACTTTATTTTGCATCTAGAAACATTTTAACTATCTCATCAGAGGAAGTTGAAAACCATTTAAAACAGTGACCATGGTGAGAACAAAGCAAGCAAAAAATTGCTCATATATCCAACATAACATCTAACCGGTGAAATTAAAAATGCCGCCCCGGTGGCGCAGTGGTCTAAGGCGCTGGCCTCTGATCATTCGTTCGTAAGGGGTCCGGGTTCGAATCCCGGTGAGGCATGGATGTTGTGTTTGTCTTATGGCACTGGCTCTCTCCCTTCCCTGGAACCAGTGACCTTAAATTAGGGACGGGTGACTGCTTATAGCCCATTGAGTTGCTCACGGTAGTCGTTAAACCTCCAATCAAAAAAAAAAAAAAAAAAAGAAAAGAAATTAAAATTTTTTGGTAGTTTAATTTTTACATTTGCTGAATGTTTTGCTTATTGTATACAGTATTAGAATTAGAAAAAAAATCTTCTACAGGCCTGGCAGACCACTCGAATTACAAAATTACTGGTCAGCCAAAATGCCCACTGGTCTGTGCACACGTAAAAAAAAAAAAAAAAAGTGTACACATTTACAGTGTATTTATAAAATATTGTATAATTTCACTGGAGCTGTATATTGCAAATTTAGAACAATGTGCACATGTACTCATTCAAATAGTACTAATAAATAAAACACAAAACATGTACGCAGTGGTAGAAATTTAAAAAAGATAAAATAAACTTCACTAGTCTGCAGGGACCAGTGAATACCAAAAGTTGGTATAGTTTACTCATTTTTACTGTTCCAGAAATGGCACAAATATTAATACATTGTATATGCACATGATGCTAGTATCTAGGACGGTAGACTGGCTATAAGGATACTGATATAAATCACTGTGCACTATCAGTGCACTTCATACAATGCACTGATTATAAAGTACTTTGCAACATACCAAGAGCCACCTTAATAAATAAAACACAAAACATGTACGCGGTGGTAGAAATTTGAAAAAGATAAAAAAACTTCATTAGTCTGCAGGGACCAGTTTTTAATAGTACTAATACCTTGCTTTGGTGTGAAAGGCAGCTTGAAGTTTTTCCTATGTGGAACAGAAAGACAGATGGGCAAAGCTGCAGCATAATTGGTTCTTCAACCTCCAGTTGGAAAACATAAAAGATCCATACTCTATAGCCACTACTTGTGCAAAAAAAATGGCGGTGTCTTAATCCGAATATTTTGATCGAAGACCTCGATTTCCTACAGTCCAAAATTGTAACAAAACTTGAATGTGGTTTGTAAATCCGATATTCATTTTTTTTAAATAGTAAATATCTGAATTTCAAATCCGTAGTTGAAACCTGCATTATTTCAAAAAACTGCCATTGCAAAACCTGGATATTTTGAAATCTATTTCAATTATTTTATAAACTTACAAATTCCAAACACAAACTGCAAAAATTAAAAAAGTTACTGGCCACCAGGGCCAGTAACTTTTTACTAGCCAATAATGGCCAGTGGAGCCCACTGAATAATTCGAACACTGGCCATATCACTCATATTAACTTTCTAGCTATGGTTTCCAGTTAACAAGTATTATTTGCCCTTGATTAATTGATAAATAGTTTATAATAGACTAGTTTTAACGTGACTATCCAATATGCCAAAAATTACTTTTTTTTTATTTGCCCAATTATAACAAAGTTTCTTATACATCGAATGTTTCCGAGTCTCCGTTCAACTTTATTATATATGAGTTTGACTGTATCTGCAAACTGAATTTTGTAATTTGCATTTTTGAACTTACCGTTATGTTGGTGATGTAAGTTATAAAAGCAGAGCAATATCAAGCTTTACCTTCATTTCTGATGTAAAGCACTGAATACTTGAACTTAAAGTTTCTTAAAACCAAAGGGAATTGGCCTTTCAAAATTTGGGCTATATTTATGGTCATAAATAATAGTAAAATTTTCAATAAAAATCACAATTGGGGTTATTATTGTTTAGAAAAAAGTTATTAGTTGTGATCTCTTAGAAATTCTCTGGAATGTGAGTGAGTTTGACAAAAATTTTCCTTTACCATGTATATTTTAGAAAAAAATACCTAGCCCTCCCCCCCTCCCTTCAATCTAGCATCACTGGTGAGCAGCAGTGTAGCCAACTGTACTATAATTATATTACAAATACTGTAATTTAGCTCATTGTACTATGAACAATAGCACGTCTATTATATCACATAAAATCATGTAACATACTATAAGGTGAAAATCCTCCAAATATGTGGTGACAGTAAATAAATAAATACATCGCTGTTTCCACGTTCCATAAACACACAGCAATTGAAAAATTGTTTTCCATGGATTGTTGGCCACCGTGGTGTAAATGTAATGCGCTCAGCTAGTTATCGAGAGTTCTGTGGTTCAATTCTACAGCGGCGGCTGATAAACAATTTTTCGGTTGCTGTGTGTTTCTGGAACGTGGAAAGAGTGATGTGTTTATTTATTTATTTAACATACTATAACTTGGTTATCTAGTACAACTTGAAAACCTTAGGTTCATTTCTACTGGTATGCTTTTTTCTAATTTGTTAGTAAAGTTGAGTCAAAGCTGTTGTCTCTTGTGGAAATTGCGACCTGTTTATGCGTTACTTCTAGAACACAACTTTGCAACATTTCTGAACTGGAGTACAGATGCAAAAGACCAGATGCAGAATGTCTGGTTGTTGATGAGTAGACCTTCCTTGTATTAAATTTTAACTAATATAAAAAAAAAAAATAGTCGTTTTAAAAATCAAGAAATAAAAAAAATAATTCTCATCATTTAAAATTTAAATAACTAGTCATAAATGTGCATCACTTTAAACTTAGCTGATACTAAACCGAAAGAAAAGAAAAGAAAAAAGCTTTGAACACCTTTTTTTTTTTTATTCTTTAAGTCAAAAGTGTATTAAAGAGGTGCCTTTGACATATTACGTTACGTTGTTTTTGATGGACATGCCAACCACCCTCAGTGCGTGACATGATTTTTTATTCATTTCCTTATCATTTAAATTTTAACTAAAAAATTGTCTTTCTACTAAACAAAGTAAATTTCTGCATTTAATACATAGCAGCTAAGCTTCCAAAATGGAAATACACACTTCAAACTATGTTGCACACTACATACACAACATATAAGTGCATTTTTTCTAATTAGCATGTTTTTTTATTTAATGCTAATTATGATTTTCAAAGAACCATAATTAACAAAATTTGTATAATTTAAAAATAAGTGGCTAATTTCAATTACAAAAAAAAATTTATGTTTGCGCCCAACTGCGCTGAAACGGCAATCCACAGCAAAAATTGGCGAGTGAAAAAATGTTTTCACGGCAAAAAATGCCGTTTTAAATGTCGAATCGAATGACTGTTTTTTAAGGTCTACGCGTAATATGGTGAAAATGACACTAAATCAACACATACCGTACTGCCAATCCCAAAATTTCGGAATGTTTTTAAGCTACCTTCTAATTCGTTGTTTTTTCGGAAAAAGTGACGAAAAAACAACGATTTTTGCGATGTAGGAAATTAAATTGTTTTTGCTTATGGAGGAGGAGTTTTGTTGTAATCATGTGGTATGTAGGAGAAACGATGTTGTACGTTATGAAATCCTGATGAAGATTGTTTACTGATAGTTTGATGGTCTTTCGGAGTGCTGTGCAATTGAGATTGTTTATATGTCGTTCCCTGCTCTTTGGGATAGCGCAGTTATTTCATTCCGGGTGAGGTGCGCGATTACGTAAATACAGTGTAAGGTCAGTCATTAGCTATTTCGTTGATGCGGAGGACGACTAAAAATGGCTCTCCCATGGCAGGATACAATGGTTCCGTTTCTAAAGGATTCATAGGTATTCAGAGATGCCAACTTTTACGGATTTTCACTCCATCTTACGGTTTTACGGAAGTCACCCGAAAAAACTACGGAAAAGCCCTCGCAAGATCCCTGCATGCAATTTCTATTTTTTTACTGTCTTTTAGTCGAAAAAACGCACTTTACAGATAGTCCTTTATACGCCTTCGATGTTCTGACTTCCCCCGCCAACGGAGCCGCAGTTTTTCACGTGATTCCCCGTACAGCCATTTGAGAGTAACGTGCGCAAAAGTCGAGTGGGAACTCAGCTCAGCGCCTTTTGCCAACTCTTTACATTGATTGCATGTGGCTTGTGAAAAGTTCGGTGCAAACGTTTTAACCCTTTCCACTCGACTGTCGGGTGACACCCGACATTACGAAATCGCCAAATAGCTCACCCATCTGCGTGTCGGGTGTCACCCTCCATGCCAATGATGCCTCTATATCTCGCATGTTGGCGATCGCGAGACATTTCTTTTCGCCGAATAGCTTGCGTGTTGTGTGTCATCCGCCGCGCTCATTACGCCTCTATAGCTCGTGGGAGGGGCCTTGCGAGACATTTCATTTTCGCCGAATATGTCAGGTGTCACCCTCCATGCCAATGATGCATCTATAGCTCACAAGTTGGCTTTCGCGAGACATTTCTTTTTCGCCGAATAGCTTGCGAGTCGGGTGTCATACTCTGTGCTCATTACGCCTATATAGCTTGTGGGTCGGGGCTTGCGAGACATTTCTTTTTCGCCAAATAGGGCGGGTGTCAACCGCCATGCTGATGATGACCTGTAGCTCATATGTTGGGGCTCGCGAGACGTTTCTTTTTCACCGGATAAAGGAAAAGAAACATCTGCCATGCCGATGATGCCTCTATGGCTCGCATGTTGGCGTTCGCGAGGAATTTCTTTTTCGCCGAATAGGTCAGGTGTCATCAGGCACGTCTATGATGCCTCTATAGCTCGTATGTTCGGAGCTTGCGAGACATTTTTTTTCGCCGAATATCGCGCGTGTCGGTTAGCACTCTCCATGCCGATGACGCTTCCATAGCTCACATGTCGGTGCTCGCGAGACATTTCTTTTTCGTCGAATAGGTCGGGGCTCGCAAGACGTTACTTTTTCACCAGATAAAAGAGAAAGAAACGTCATCTGTGTGTCGGGTGTTACCCGCCATGCCGATGGCGCCTCTATGGCTCTGCATGTCGGCGCTCGCGAGGAATTTCGTTTTCATCGAATAGCTCTGGTGTCACCCGCCATGCCGATGACGCCTCTATGGCTCGCATGTCAGTGCTCGCGAGGAATTTTGTTTTCACCGAATAACTTGCGTGTCGGGTGTTATCTGACACGCCTATGACGCTTCTATAGCTCGGATGTCGGCGCTTGCCAGAAATTTCTTTTTCGCCGAATAGGTTTTGTGTCATCCGCCATGTCTATGACGCCTCTATAGTTCGCATGTCGGGGCTTGCAAGACATTTCTTTTCTCCAAATAACTTGCGTGTCATCCTCTGTGCTCATTACGCCTCTATATATCGTGGGTTGGGGCTTGCGAGACATTTCTGTTTCGCCAAATAGCTTGCATGTCGGGTGTGGTCCTCCGCCGCACTCATTACGCCTCTATAGCTCGTGGGTCGGGGTTTGCCAGACATTTCTTTTTCGCCGAATATCGCACATGTCGGTTGGCACCCTCCATGCCGATGACTCCTCTATAGCTTGCATGTCGACGCTCGCGAGACATTTCTTTGCCGAATAGGTAAGGTGTCAGCCACCATGCTGATGATGCCTCTATAGCTCGTATGTCGGGGCTGGCGAGCTAAAGCTGATCTTTCACTGCTAAGTTGTGGCCTTTACTGCAGAAAAAAAAAAAAAATGCAAGTTCTGTGTGAGTATGGGTGAAAAGTTATTTGAGTGGAAAGGGTTAATTTAGATTAAAATGAAACAAAACGTAGCAGTGAAACAGCTATAAGAACAAAAAGAACGAAGTCAGATAAAACTTATCGTCAAGTGTATCGCAGTATGTATAGTAAAGAATGGCCTTTTTATGAAGCATTTAAAGTTTTGCTGAATCACGTTTTATAAGCCATGTGGCTGCGATTTTAGCCTGTCGCAAGGCGGCCGCGATTATTGTAGCGTCATGCGGAGAGCAAGAAGCAAAAAGATCATGTCAAATGATTAAATGGAGATGTGAGTAAAATTAATGTAACCAAAAAACCTCTGACAGCTTATAAAGAATCCTGGAAAAAATATCAAGAGCAGATTAGTTCTGGAAAAATGCAGCAAAACAAGCAAGAAAGAGAAGAAATTGAATGTTCACAAGGTGATTTGAAATGGGAAGAAGCTGAACATTTTCAGCAGTTGAATTCCCTCATAGAATGTTAAATGATGCTGAAATGAACATTGAATGTGGCATAAAAAAAAAAAAAAAAAGACACGAGTGCAATAGAAAGTGGACAGATACTATTAAAAGAAGCAAAACGAAACATTGCTAACTATCTTAAAAAATTAGAAAAGAATAGAAGTGAGCAATTAAATATTGAGAAAAGCAGCAAAAAATTAAAAAAAATTGTAAAATAAATGATTAATAATAGAATCCTGTTATGGTTACAAATTTTTTGATCTATTTGAAAACTAAAATGTTTGCAAATGTGTGTGTGTATTTCAATACAAGATGTTTTAAATTTCAGTAGGGTGCATCTATTTCCAAAAAAATTTTCTGCTTAAGAGTTTGTTCTATCTACTAATATTTTACCTGCTCTAAAAATGTTTTCTTACACCAAAAATGTATTTTATCTGCTCCAAAAATGCATTTTGTTGCTTCAAAAATGTGTTTTACCTGCTCCAAAAACACATTTTGCTGCTCCAAAAATGTATTTTACCTGCTCTAAAAATATATTTTACCTGCTCTAAAAATATATTTTACCTGCTCCAAAAATGTATTTCACCTGCTCCAAAAACGCATTTTTCTGCTCCAAAAATGTATTTTACCTGCTCCAAAAATACATTTTGCTGCTCCAAAAATGGTTTTGCAACTTTCCATCACTGTGATTTGATACAATGCCACACATGTGACAAACAGTGGCAGTACATCAAGGGGCTGACTGTACTAGAATTTTTGCAAAAGTATTATGGTTTTTTAAAAACAGTTTTATAATTGCAACTTTAGAGGTTAGCAACACTGCTGGTTGGACTCTGAAGCATTTGGCAAAAGCTTGTCCAACATGAGCAGATTGCAATTACCTTTTCCCATCACAAATAGATGGGGGGGGGGGTAACCAAATATTAATAAATATGGAGGTATTAAAATTTGAGTTGGGTTCATTGACAAACCTTGATGTCAAAATTAAAGTTAAAAGTGTGGACTGTTTTGTTTGTGGTTTTTCCCTCTTGAAGGTCATTGTGACAGGAGACTGTCTTTCTCACAATATTGTGTTTCATGATGGTACTTTATGAGGTGCTGTATTCCAGGTTATAAAAGGAGAACCTTGCTGCCTGTGCCCCGAGACTAAACCTAGCTTTCAATCTTTAAGCCCTTCTCCCACTTTTGTTTGAAAAGGTGAAGGCTATTTAAGAACAAGTTACCTATGTGCAATGGACACAGTCTGGACTGTGAACATAGCTAATCTTCAGTACACATTCAGTCTTGCTCAGTTTTAAATATATTAGTCTGTATCTATTTTGTTGAACATGGCATTGTAAGCTAGTTGAAATTAAAAATATTTTAAATGCTTTACTTCTGAAGTGTTGTTGGCATTCCTCCACTGTGTTTGCCTGGGCATTTGTTTTCATTTGAGATCGTGGCTTTGTGGGTGCCATTACGTAATGTAAACACTTCTACAATATTATTATATTTGCACTTTTGAGGTATTAACCTCCTGCAAAGTGCGCATAGTTTACGTGCAATTCATAAATGAAAAACTATTAGAAAGTACCAATCACTCACCCTAAAGATCATGGTAACCTCCATTACAACACACTTCCAACACGTCAATCAGTTTTTCACTTCTACAATAATTCTGCTGCAGCATTTACGTGCTAGTTTGTTTGTAATTTAGACCCTGGGGTGTTCATATTGAAATGAGTTATATCCTCATCTGTGTTATCCTTTTCCCACAGAAAGGTCTGGGAGAAACACAGCTGAGAATACAAGGCGTCGGTCTAAAATGTAAGTAAAAAACTTATTTTAAAAATACAAAAATATATTTCAAACATAAATCAAAATACAAATGAACAATTGTTACAAATATCTGAAATAACAATTACGTTCTTATATTTTTCATTCAGTTGTTTTAATATATTTATACATTCATTAAACTGTGTAGACTATCTAAACCAACAAAGGATGTTAATGGTATTTGCTTTATGAAAGTGTAAGTTCTAGAAAGTCAGTTCAACTGCATATATTAAAGACCATCCAAACAAATGTAGAATGCTGCAGGACTTTGTGAAAGTCTGGTAATATTGTTCTCGCATGAATGAATTCTTTTGCATTTTGTTGTGGAACTAAGAATTTATATTGCGTAGTGGCGCACAGAGAGTCACAATGGCAAACAAACTCGTTGACCCTCAGCACTTCGGAAGTCCAGACAATGCATTCTTATATTTCTTAGACCCAAAATCATTTGGCATTAGTTTTTTTCAGTGATTTTTTTTATGCAGTAACAGCTGAAAATGCTATTTACACACATTTTAGGAAGCCAAAAACAAACAGTGGAAGGTTAAGCTGTATGTGAGCAGTGAAGTGAAAGTACGTAAACGGATCTCACATTTTTTTTGTAACAGATTCTTACTGAAAGAGAAGAATAGGATTTCTCAGTGTCGTTGTCACATCTAGAAGGAAACACTGATGGCAACACAATGGCAGAGGAACAATGCAGTTCTATTGGCCTTTAAATCAACAGGAAGTAATGTAGTGAAAACTTAACTCTTAACAGAGGAGTGCAAACTGATTTCAAAAAATGATGAAAGTGTTCTTACCAGTTCAAGTCAAAATAACAATATTTTGGTTAACGTAATGTAACCCAATGAATTTACTTGGCTTACTTGAGTGAACAGTAGATTTACTATCGTTTGCACTAAGTTGTGTCACTTGTTATCAGTACAATGTAAGCTATGTGGGCTATTCAGATATAAAACATATCAACATTAAGACAAGGTAAACATTGGTACTATTGAAGTATGAAATGAACTTACCAAAAAAGCATCTTAGTTTGAAGAGGTTTTTGCAATTGCTGATATACGTACAGTATATGTATTGTGTCTGCTTGCTGTTTTCAAAGTAGTTCTAGACGTAAGTCTTATGTTACTGCTAGGGTTAATTGATGTGTAATTACTTTTCATTCTTTATCTGGTTTGCTATCTTCATGATAGTAATGGGTGGAATTTACTCTGAACGAAGGAATAAGTTAGGGTTAAATAGTCTTTTTTTGACATGCATTTCTATGAGTCCATGCTAATTAGGCTCTATTATACATGGTGCTTTCAAGGTTGTAGTGGATGGAAGGTAACACGAATTGAACAAGAGTGAAATTATGAAATTTTCTGGGATGTATGTGGAAGTCGATGTTGTGTTAGTCCCAATAGGCTGAACGTCGGTGAATGTACCACTGAAGATAACAGCGATGGAAGCTGTTCGAAACTAATTTGGTAAATATGCGAGGAGTGAGCTATGCTTCGTTTCAGGCCTTTTAATTGTTTTTAAATGTTTTTAAATTCCATTTTAAGGTTTCATTCATATATTCCCTTGTAATTCATCTCATGTTCATTTCATGTTAGGCTTCGTATTCACGAGCCATGAATTTGAAAATTGGCTATATATGTTTTTTAACATTTTAATAGTGGGTCATTATTCCATGTCAAATCAACAAGGCTCACAACCCGACATTTTTTTATTTTTATGAAACTTGGTATAATTGTAGTATTCATCAATATAAACAAATATGATTTTTTTCAGAATTTTTAACGCCTCCGTTTTTGAGTTATTGATTTTTAAAATTTCAAAAAAACCCTGAAATTTCATCATCTGGGCAAACTTTAACTTCCAATTACTCGGGTTCTAGTAGAGCTAGGGTCATGAATTATGGCTCATTTTAAAGATCTTGAATTGGGCTTTCATTTGATATGCCATATGAGCCATTAAAAAATGTCAATTTTAAAATTTTAATATTAAAAAACGTGTTTTTTAAAAAATCTGAAAAAAATATGTTTAACAAGCATTATTTTTCTACATATCCTGAAAGTTTCATAATGAGATCGCTATGGAATCACTATAAAAAAATAACGTAGAACAATGCAACTGAAATGTGCCAGATTTACTTACTGGTTCTAAACCCTTGACTGGAAGCGTATTCTTTATGTGGTTTGTGTAAAATGTCATACTTGTTCTTTTAAGCATTGTGAATGCTAAAGAATGAAAATAAACATCTAAGTAATTTAAAACTGTGTCCCAAGGTAATTCATTTCATAATTCAGTATAAGGTTCTGTGTGCATATTTACACTTACAAAATTATTTTATCTTCTATATGTATCCTGCTTTTTTTCTTTCTTTTAAATTTTGCCGCACTTGTATGCCAGTGCTTGATTTGCCTTCTTTGTCTCAGTTATTGTTAAATTATATACTCTTCCAGTAGCTGTTGTTGGGTCAACTTTTAACAAAACATCAGATTTATGAACCAACAGTATATCCGGTGATTGAGGATACTTGTATGATGGAGATGGACCATGTGGCTCCAGGAAGCTTACTTTTACCTCTTCTGTGTCCTCATTCACACCAAGTACACATCCCAACCACCAATGCTCTGAGTACTTACTAATCACAAAACCTACCATATTTTCAAAACTAATGTTCTCTTCCCCTCATCTGTTGCACATATCTCTTCTTTAAAATGCTCAGAAAGTGAGTAAGTTTTGACTAGTAAATTGTGTTTTCCCGCAGGAATGAAACAATGGAGTTTCTGAGTACCACGTATTGTCTTAGCAGTAGCTATTCTACTTTTAAGGATAATTTCCTCCTCTTTGTAATTTTCTGTTGTTGCAAACCGAAAGTGAATGGAGGCAATATTAGCAGTGGCCCATTCAAAGAGTTGGCGTGGGGTCATAATTTGATTATTATAAACAAGTTGTAAACTTGCCTTTGCAGCTAATCGCTTCACAGTATCCCCTATCCCATCACATGAATTATTGCCATGTGCTGTTGCAAAAAAATTCCATTCTGCTTTTATATTAAAGTCAGTCTCGTGGTAGCACAAGCTGAGGAAGTTTGACTTGTTTTTGTATTGTGAAGCTGCTCCATCCGAAAAATAAAATATCTTTTCAGGTTTTTGAGAAAAATGTGACTGCATGAAATTAATTTGGTAACGCTGAAACAGATGGACAGTAATACTGTCGTGAATTAGGTAGTCGGATATAATCACAAAACTTACATGTCCTAGGTTCTGAGTTTTCTCATCTCGATAGTATATAACTATAGGATGCAGGATTGCTTGGGCATTGTTCCAGTGAAACCCCTGAGCTGCATCTTGCAATACAAAAGAATAATTTTCAGCAAAGTCACAAATTACTATGTATTGATTTTCTGTTATTGTGTCTTTAAGATGTCTTAAGTAACTTGACTGTTGAGTTGCTATAAAAGAGTAGTGAAGCAGTGCTGGAAGTTTTCCAAACAACAGGTCCAAAAACTCCTGTGTGGATTTTGATAATGTTTCAAGTACTGTCCTCTTCTCTAATTGCATCCATTGCTTGAATGTCACATTTCCTATACTATTTAGATCAAAACAATCTTCAAATCGTTGCTTGAGCTGTTCTAATGCTGGACAGTTGTTGCACTAACTGAAGTATCATCAGGTGTAGGGTTTCCACAAATTATGTTTGCAAGGACATCTTTATAGGAGTTTATTGGCTGAACAGTGTCTCCTGTTAATTCAGGTAACTTGCATTGTGTCATCATCAGTGTAACATTCTGATGCATTGTACAAACACAAACAGAATGTGTGCCATTTGCTCCTGCAAGAATGCAGTGCTTAGGGCAAAGTTCACAGAACTTGGAGAACCCCACCTTTTCCTCTTGAAATCTCTCTTTAAAAAGAGTGTACAATTCATGCAAATTACTCAGAAGCAATTTTTTTTTTACCTGTTGACACTTATTATCTATTTTAATGGAAACAGTCTTTTTTTTCCCTGGCATTTGGCGGCTTACATCGTCACTCTCATAAAATTCTTTTATACAATTTGCTGTGTCTTTGTCTAAAGTCTTTCCTGGCTTTAGATCAGGAGAAGACATGATACGGTTTTCTTTTACTAGCTTTTTTTAGCCTTTCTGGCCATAAAATTTGAAACTCTAAATTCTGTTTCAATTCGTTTCAGTGACCAAGATTTATTAGGCAGGGCACTCAATATCTGCATTCTTATGCTTTTATTTTCTGTGGAATGAAATTTTTCTTTCAACTGTCTTATAATTTCTGGTTCAGGAGATGAAATGTCCTTTGGTTTCGACGTAGGACTTAACTTTAATAATTTTGCTCGAAATGCTTCTTGGGCTTTTTTATATTTCTCTTCAGGGTATTTTTTTCTTGCAGGCGTTTTTTCTTGATTGGTGTTTCATCCAGACATTGTAAACTTCTGTTAAATGCTTCTATAGCATGCTCTTTTTCAGGAGTTGATACTTCAATGTTTTCAGATGGAACAGCATGGCCTTCGGCTTCTTGTTCATTATAGCTGTCAGAAGGTGAAGAGGAATGTTCAGCAGCTTCAGAGTGAAATTTCTGGATTGCTTTACGACAACTGTCACAGATCTTTCTCTAGTTTTGAGCAACTTGTTCTGTAGCAATAGATTGTTGGAAACTGGTTGCAGATTTTTTTTTTTTTGTTATATTTATGGTTTGGTTTCCCAAGGGGGTTGCAACAGTAAACCACACTTGAAACTTTTTATGTGGATGGTCTGCTGGCATCCATCTTTTACTTTGCTTTTACTTTAAAACCTAGGAAAGAAACACAATTTGTTACCCTTATGGATATATATTAACTTTTTAACTAATTATAATTAATTCATTAACATTTGCAGTGTTTATAAGACCAGGGATAACATTTTAGACAGACAAAATAAACAATTCCTCAGTCACTGATGGTGCGTTTAGTAACGTCCTTCTATGCTATTTTTTTTTATAGTGGTCCCATAGCGATCTCATTATGAAACTTTCAGGATATGTAGAAAAATAATGTTTGTTAAACATATATTTTTTTCAGATTTTTTAGAAAACATGTTTTTTAATATTTCAATTTCAAAATTTTAAAATTGACATTAAATTTCCTTTAATAGTGTCATGTGGCATATCAAATAAAAGCCCAATTCAAGATCTTTAAAATGAGCCATAATTCATGATCCTGGCTCTACTAGAACCCGAGTAATTGGCAGTTCAAGTTTGCTCAGATGATGAAATTTCAGGGGTTTTTTTGAAATTTCAAAAATCAATAACTAAAAAATGCATGCATTAAAAATTCTGAAAAAAATCATATATGCTTATATTGATGAATTCTACAAATATACCAAGTTTCATAAAAATCAAAAATGGGCAGGTTGAAAATGCTATTTTTGCTGGTTGATTTCACATGGAATGACCCTAGTTTTAAGTTATGTTTTAGTACTCCTTTCATGATTTCACTCTAGTTCAATTCGTGTTACCATCCGTCAACTGCAACCTTCAAAGCATCATGCATAATGGAGCTTAAAATGCATGGACTCCTAGAACTGCATGTCAACAGAAGATGATTTAACCCTAACTTATTCATTTATTCGAAGTAAATTCCACCCATGAGTATCATGAAGACAGCAAACCAGATGAAGAATGAAATCTAATTACACATCAATTAACCCTAGAGCCATGGCACAATTTACGTCCAGAACTACTTTGAAAACAGCAAGCTGACACAATACATATACAGTATATCAGTAATTGAAAAGTCTCTTCTAACTATGGTGTGCTTTTGGTAAGTTCATTTCATACTTCAGTAGTACCAACATTCATCTTGTCTTAATGTTGATATGTTTTATATTTGTTAAACATATCTCACGTAGCTTATATTGTACTGATTAGCGTATGAAACAGTAATGCAAAAGATAGTAAACCTATTGTTCACTCACAACAAGTCAAAATGTTTCAAAAAGCCATCGGATGCTAATTAAGATTCTGGAATGGCCTATTTACATCACCAATTTTGTGCACCAAAATATTATAACTTTTGCTACACCAAACTGTGAAGAAATTCTTAAATATTGTAAGTCCTTTCTGAAAGACATTGATGGCCTGTTTCCTCAAGTTCCTCTATTTTCAGATTTTTCTAATAGGGAAAAACATCCATGTAATTGACTAGTTCGGAACGCTAGTAGCCACAATTACTTGTGCTGTTTCCCAGTGTTTGTTGTTTGCTAACTCACATGATAATCATATATAGACTACACAGTGCTTTCTTGTGCCATAAGAAAACTGGAGATTACTGACATGTTAATTTTGTGATTAGAATACCATAAGTGTGGACTATTCACCAGTAATTAAGGAATGGAAAAAAACTATGCAAAACTTCCTGAACATGAAAAAAGTGTCAATTACTAAACATGTTGCTGTTATGGAAAGCTCTAGAAACCTCGGTGAAAGGTTTAAGACTTTGGTGCACAGATATTCAAACTCAGGTATTGGCTGAAACAGAAGTGGAAAGCAATTCTTCACAGACTGCTTGATGTCACATTACACCTAGCATCAAGGGGGCTTCATTTTGAAGAGACAACACAATAGTTGATCCTCATAATGGTAACTTTTGGGGCACATTTGAGTTGCTGTTTTCATGTGACGCATACACGTTTGGCAGAAGTGCAAACTAAAAGGAAATCAGTGCAAGGTCAGACACATCATTTATCATGGAAAAGTCAGACTGAGTTTATTGCAGCATGTGGTGAGAAGGTGAAAAATGTTATTCTTGGTGAAAGATAAAAAGCCACATATTTTTATATTCTGTTATAGCTGATCAACTCGTGATATATCCACAGTTAGCAACATGTTCTGATACAAAGATATGTTACACAGAAACAAGAATATGGCAAATTTGGAATTCATAGATTTCAAAAAGAAAACTGGAGAAGAATTAATTTTGTGATTCAAATACCATAAATTCCATTAAGTGAATTGTAGAGCTCAAGATTTTGATAATGGATTTAACATGCCTAGAGTGATAAAAGGTGTCCTTAAGCTCATATTGTTTAGAAAAATAATATTGTGATATATTCTCCTTGTTGAGCTCACATATTAATTCTTGCAGGTGTTCATGCTGTGATACAATGCTCTTGTGAACACTGCTGACTGCTAATGCTGTGATACAGGGTATACAGTGTTTTCATATGTGTTTAATGGCAGCTCAAACAGATGGAAACTTTTAACTAATGAAGTACATTGCAGTTTTCACCGTCAGTTGGACAGAAGGTAGAGAGAGTTCAGGGATTGCTGCTGTTTGGCCAGTTGCAATGCATCTTCCTGGAATTCATCAAGCATTGGTCTCTGCTATGGGTTCAACAAGTCTTACATAATATGAATCCTTCTCAGAGGCAAAACATTTGGGAACATATTTCAGTTCATTTATACAATAATTATGGATACTTTCATATTGAAAGTTCTTTCAAGTATTGATGGCAGGAATAAAGTTATACAGTCTAAAGCAACAGTTCCCAACCTTTTCTGCAGTATTCCTCCCCCATCGTAGCTAGCTAGAGCAATGGCGCCACCCCCAGCGTGTGCACAGGTGTTCATTGCTCTATAATCAGTATTTATTTTGTTTCATTACAAATTCAATGATACCGGTAATGCTTGATTGAAAATATTAAGCAAAAATGCAACTGCACTACAAAAAATACAAATATACCTACCTACAGCACTTTGCCCAAATAAAGTGGGTAATATCTGTATATAGTATACAACCAGGGGTTTATTCCTCTTGAATAAAGTTATAATAATGTGAATTAAAAAAAAATCCATATTTTCACAGACTGTACGCATCAATGTTAAACTTGGGCTTGTTTTGAATTGCACAAACGATCGATGTTTGCTTCTAACTGTGTCAGTCCCACACGCAGGTCATTCTCCACATTAAAGATTTCGCAGGTCTAAGGCTGACATTGGCAAGAACTTGAAAACAAATGACATACTGTGGCTGTTGAACACCGAATTTGCTACTAAAACAAGACAATCTGAACTTGATATAACTTGCGTCATATTGCCTGCACTTTTGCTTTTCTTTATCAGGAGCTGTATTTATGCCATCAGTAATAATCCTGCTACTATTACTAGGTTAACTTTAGTTTGAAGATTCTGCACTACTCATAGTTCTCTTCAAATAGTGGTCCATTCTCATTGTCAAGCATATTAGTTTAGTTCTAGATTAAGTAGAATATACGGCGACAGTCACAACGAATGCTATTTGCGCGATGACAGAAAACAAATGAGAGAGTGACAGAAAAACACTATGTTCGTGTAGAGGACTATCACATTGTGTTTGGAGGGGTGTCCGTTTTCATCCATGTACAGTAAATAATTGCGTGCATCGGCTCAGCACCCCTCACCGGTTGAAAACCTAGGGTATAGTGGTATGTCCCTCAAAGTCACATTCACACACACTCCATAATTACTCATGCTTAGAACACTAGAGAAGTCAGTGAATCTTCATTGGAAAATTAAGGACTAACACAGCTGGAGTAAAAATGTGCTGAGAGATAACATAAAAAGTTATTGAAAGTATTATTAAATACAAAGCACAGAGGTAGTTTGAAAAATTTTTGAATGCCGTCAGTCCGATTTTTTTTTTCTTTGAATAATAGTTGATAGCCAGGGCCCGGATGTTGATGACCTAAAAATTCTTTAAAAAATACAGTAAACTCTTGTTAATCTGGCCTCTCAATAATCCATCCTCCGGCTCTGGCATAAAAGAGTAAGCATGCTTGTGAAGTTGCGAGCGTGGGTTATTTTTAGACCATTTGTTGATAGCCAGGCAGCGCTGTGATGGCATGCCAGCCGGCCATGTGTGAAAAGTTTTAGTTTATATTTAGAAGCCCGGGACAATGGTCAGCACGACATGGTGGTCTTCAGTTATGGTATTAAAAAGAAAACATGTCACGTTAGAACTGGCTCAGAAATTAGAAATTTTAGAGGAGTTAAAGCGAGGTTGTTCCCAAAAAGCCATCACTGCTGAGTACAACATTGGACATGCACTATTTATGACATAAAAATGAAAGAGAATCAACTTTGACAATACGCAAGCCAAATGGACATTGAGTTGGGAAAACAAAAGGTTATGTGAAAGGGTGAGAACAGCCAATTTCATGCTGCCATTTACAGATATGGTTCATACAGCAACTCAGTAAAGAACTACTTGTCAGTGGCCTGATAAAGAAAAAGCTGTGCCCTTTAACAAAGAACTTAGCGGCAGTGAAAGGTTTGCAGCAAGTGTGGGCTGGCTATCCAACTGGAAGAAAAGACTGTGTGGTAGCTGACAGTTACTAGAGAAAGTTGCTCAGCAAACAAAAAATATGCAGAAGAGCTTATAAAAAAAGTTGGAGACAATGATAAAGGAAGAACAATCTCCTGCTACGGAGTGTACAGTGCTGAGACCGGTCTCTTTTTCAAATGCTTCCTTCACAAACACTAGCTGCTAAGAATGAAAAGGAAGCTTGTGGGTATGAACAACAAAAACAATGCATCACACTGATGGCATGTTGTAATGCCAATGGGAGTCATAAACTTTTTCTTCTGGTGATTGGAAAAGCCCAACAGCCACAATGTTTTCAACACAACGAGATAAGTACAGTACAGTATCGTTAGATTATCGTTCTCAAAAGAAAGCGTGGATGAACTCAGAAATTTTCTCTTGGTGGTTCCATGATTAATTTGTACCAGCTGTGAAGAAAACGAAGCTTCCTTTAAAAATCATCCTCCTAATTGATAATGCTACCAGTCACCCCTCCGACTTGTCTCTTGAAGTCTCTGATGATGCTACCAGTCACCACTCTGACTTGTCTCGGAAGTCAGGTGATATACGAGCTGTCTTTCTTCCACCCAATGCGACAGCTCTGATTTAATCTATGGATCAGGGAATTTTGGAATGAATTGAACGCCGCTACTGACGTGCTTCTTACCTACCTGTTAGATTAATGTGAAAATGATTCCACTGAGGCTATGCTGAAGGCGTGGAAAGTGATCAACATGTGTGATGTTGTTTTCCAAATAGAAGAAGCATGGGACATTGTGGAGAGCACTACCATACTAAAGTAGTATTGGATAAAAGTGTGGTCATTGATTGACATTGGGTTGGAGCCAGCATCGAGTGACATCAAAATCATCAATTCTAGATGCTGTGTTCATTGACATGCTCCACGAGCTTCCAGGAGGAGAAGTTGATGAAGAGAATGTTACTAAGTGGCTGAATGAAGAAAATCATGGAGACCAGGCTTTAACAGATGAAGAAATCATCAAAAGTGTGCAGGAAGAAAAAGATGAAAGTGATGAAGCAGAGATTACGAAGATTTCTCAGATTGCTGGCGCCGAAGCTGCCAACATCTTCTTGCAGTACATAATGCAACAACCAGACACATGCAGTACCAACGTAATGCTAGTAAAGCGATTGAGTGACAAAGTGTGCCATCGATGAGCATCTTCATTAAAGCAGACAAAAATCAGTGACATGTTTCGAAATGATGACACTGAGTAGGAAATGTAAGATTTCATCTGTGCTGTATTATAATTGTATGTTTCTTTTACTGTGTATCGTACCATACACATAATATTACTGATATGAAATAATATCATCATTGTAAATGAGACATTATAGTACGTATGATTGTGTTCTTTTACTGTTATCATATGCTTGTCTCTTATTTATGTTCTTTTTAATACATATGTACTACACACAGTAAACTTGAAACATTAAATTTAATGAAAAATTAAACTAAATTTTTCTGGACTATCAATTATTCAGTACTCTTGCTAATCTGGCTTCCCTCTGGGCAAGGAATGGCCAGATTAGTGTACCCTTAAAATTTAAAGAAAAAATCCCTCTAAAACAGTTTGTATTATACTTTTTCAAAATTATAAATTAAATAAAGTCTTCAATCTTCGGCAATTCATAAACTAGAATTTTGTCTTTCCTTTATAAAATGTATTATAAAACCTCTGAAGAAAATAAACAAAAAAAAAAACAAGTAAATACCTGCCAGGCAGTACATAAAGGGTTTGGAATGCCATCAACAGTACATGATAAGAAGCTCTGAATTTGAATTCTTTTGTTCGCTACCCTCCCCCACAGTCCCATTCAAAAGTGAACGTTGGGGATCGTCTTTTCCTGAAACTGGATAGCACTAAACAGTGTCTTGAACAGAGTTGCCAGAATGAACTACTTTTGAAGGTTTTTTGCTTTGGTCATCAGGCAATCCTGGTTTTGAGTGTTGCAATTTGAAAGCGTAATCATTATAAAAGTCTAATTTTTTATTAAAAAATGACAGAAAATGCAAAAAAAAAAAAAAAAAAAAAAAGAAAAAGAAAGAAAGAAAAAAAGACCTAAAAGAATGCTCCAAAAATAAAATAAAGAAAGTCCCCAAACCTCAAAAAATGTCCAAAAGTGCAAATGTCATCAAAGTCTGGGCCCTAGTAATAGCTGTGAGTAAACAAACTTGGTGTTATGGCATTTGTTATAACTGAGTTTTACTGTACATTTATTGGTTGCCTTTCTGTTTTTCTTGTAGCACAGTGTTAATCATGTTGAATCCAAAAGAAGTTGAAGGCCTCACGGCAATTTTACAGTCGCTGAGTATTGACAGATTAGTGGCAATTGCAAGAACCACCACAAAGAACATGATTAAATTTGAAACAAGTGAAGGTAAGCATACTTTTTTTAATCAGCATTTAATGACATTTCTTGTTTTTATTGTAAACCATTCTTTATAGAGAGGAAATTCAATTAAACACTCTGACCTGGAGTTCTGACGGCTGTGAAAAACTGAATTTGCACAAATGGGGAGGAGTGGTGTTTATCAATAGGAAAATGTAGAAAATAAAATAAAAAAGAACTGAATTGAGGAAGTTGCTAGTCTTTCTTTCATAGACAGATATAAATATGCATTGGGAATACATTGAAGTAGCAGATTATTAGAAACACCCAATAGCAGTCAGACAGGTGCCATTTTCACCAACTAAGACATGGACATAGCTTTACACGTAACTCACTGTGAAGGATTCAAACCCATACAAAGTGTAGATAGTGGCATTATGGAAAAGACTCATTTAAGCGACTTTGAGAGAGGCACGATAGTGGATGCTGGTGGGCTGGTGCAAACATTTCAGAAACAGCAAACCTTCTCAGCTATGTAAGAACAACTGTATTGAGGGTGTACAGTGAGTGGTGGCACAAACAACAAAACAAGCCGTCGCCGGTCTTCCTGTGGGAGAAAATGTCTGTTCAGTGTTCGAGAGCAACAGTGGCTAGAGGAGATTGTGTGAAGTAACAGATAAGCTCCATTGCGCCAAGTAACTGCTCAGTTCAACAGGAGTATCGAGAGGAAAATTGCAGTATACACAGCCCACTGCACTTCGGAGAAAATGGGCTATAACAGCAGGCATTACCTTGAAAACATGCTGTGGACAGGCCAGATCATGGCATCAGCAGCGTGAATTTATGAATCCCAGCTACCAAATGTTGACTGTACAAGGTAGTGGAGGTGGTGTAATAGTTTTTGGTTTGTGGGCATTGTTATCTTTATACCTCTGGAACAGCATTTGGATGGTGTGAAGTATCTTAACATCATTGCAGACCAGGCACATTCGTGCATGTGCATGGTGTTTCCTGATGGAGAGGGTTTCTTCGAGCAGGATAATGCCCTCAAGACTCGGATCGTTATGCAGTGATTCCAGGAGCACAACAGTGACTTGAAAGTGTTGGAATAGCTCACACAGTCCCCAGATATTAACCCAATTAAACACCTGTGGGATGAGATTGAGAGAGCTTTTCATAACAGAGATCCTCCTCCAGCAAACTTTCAGCAATTGAAGAATGCCATCATACCTGCTTGGCTGAACATACTTGTACAACAATATTTGCACCACGTTGAATCTATGCCATACCGATTTGAGGCTGTTTTGAAGGCTAAGGGCGGCCTAACACGTGATTAAATAGTTATCCCTAATAGTTTGTTACTTCAGTGCACTGTTAAAATATACAGGAATTGAACAGAATAATGGAAGCATGCACACACATCTGCAAGTATGAAACTTTCACTATGCTGAGGAAGCAAACCAAAATGAGATAAAACTCATTTGAAGTTTTTGCACTTTATTTTACTGAAAAAAAAAATTACTTGTTTTCTGTTTTTACTTTCCAGGTAAAACTTGAGAACAAAGACATCTCTGAATAAAACAGAACTTCCTGATTTCTAAAAAAAATTGTAAACCTTGATTGTGGAATACTTTGAAAACATGAGAGACCAAAAGTTAAATGTCTTTAAAAAGCACATTCATTGTGTCATAATAGTTTCCTTTCCCAGATTGCTGCTATTTGGGAATAGGAAATGGAAGAAAAACAATGCTTGGAAATTTCACTTAACACATTTGTTAACTTCTACATTTTTAAGAGGAGGAAAAAAAAAAAGTTTATATACAAAAATCTGTAATTGTGTTTAAAGGTATATCAGTCACTTTCTGTATATACCTTTAAAGGACCCACCGGTGTGTCGTACAGCACTGTATTAAAACAGTTACAACACCACCGGTGGGTCGTAACATACTAAAAGAAAATTGCCAAAAAACGTTGCCACAGCAAACATGTTAAGGTGGACGTCAAGTAATTTTGCTTCTTATACTTCCAATGGAAAAACATCTGTACACATTTTCTTCACAATTAATGTGTTCCCAAGGATGGAGATGTGAACATCGATTAAAATAACTTCATTTTATAACTTGGAATACTTAATATTTTTTAAAACATAACCATAATTATGCAATCCAACATTTGTTTGTTTACTGACGTCATCAAAGAACAGGTCGCGCCATCCTTTTTCTGGTTTCAACACCACCAAAGAAAAAGTTATTGATTTTTAATATAATTATGGTTATGTTTTAGAAAATATTAAGTATTCCAAGTTATAATATGAAGTTATTTTAATCGATGTTCAAATTTTCATCCTTGGGAACATATGTACTAATTGTGAAGGAAATGTGTACAAAAGTTTTTCCATTGGAAGTATAGGAAGCAAAATTACTTGATGTCTGCCTTAAGGGGAAATATTGTCATACCATGAGCTTCCACATTGCTTAATTAAGCAAAATTTTTAATTTGAAAGAAAAGTTAAAAATGGATTGAATTATTGAATTTCATTTCTGCGCTTTTAAATTGGAAGTGAATGGGTAAATCTAATAAAAATGAAGTGTATGGGCTCAAAACAAAATTGAATTTATGAGAGCCCATTGAAGTTCAATAGTACAAGCCTATGAAATTAGGAGAACGCATTAAAAATGTATGAAAACTGTATTTATGAGCTTCAAAATTGAAAGAAACAGTAAATCTAATTAATACGCAGCTATATATACAGAGGGTGAGTTGAAAGTTTTGCAATATTGGGATCTTTTTATGTCTTCATACTCACCTTTACGGCAAAAGCTGACTAGCAGTCAAACTATAGGCCATCCTGTTGTGCTGTCTTTAGCCATCTGTCTGCCAGTTCTTCAATTCAGTAGCGGTACCAGTTCTTGTCTTTCAAGGTAAAGAACTCCTTCACCCCAGCTACCACCTCCTGGTTGTTGAAGTGCTGCCCATGAATGACGTTGGCCATGGACGGGAACAAGAAATAATCTGATTAGGCAAGGTCCGGACTATATGCTGGGTGTGGCATCAGTTTGATGCCCTCAGGTCCTGGAGTTTTGCTTGGGTTGTTCACGCGGTATGAGACTGAGCATTGCCCTGCTGTAGGAGAGAGCGCTTTCTGTTCACCAGTGTCAGGAACTTCTCCAAAACAGCATACATCTGCTCTAGCTGTTTAGAGTAGAGGTTGACGTTGACGATCAGACTGTCTGGAACAAATTCGTAATGGATTATTCCCTCAAAATTACACCAGATGCAGAGCATTCATTACCTTGTGCTCGAAGCGCCTATGTTTGGCAACAGGTTCAGGAAGCTGGCCCGAGCTCAACCACTGCGGTCGTGTGTTAAAATTACAGAAATAGACCCACTTTTCATCGCACACAACAATTCTCTTGACGACGAAATGTACACCGCGTGGGTTTTCTAGGAGTTTCATTCACACTTCCACTCGGTGGTTTGCTTCTGCTGGTGTCAGTTCGTGAGGGACAATGCAGCAGCTCTTGTAGACCTTGCGGAGGTCCTGAAGGTGACGAACCACAGTGATCTCTGATATGCCCAGCTCCCCTGATAATCTCCGAGTGCTGGTTTTGGATTTGCCTCTACGGCCTGGCGCACGGCCTCCGAATCCACGGTTCGTGGCTTACCTGACCTTGGCTGATCGTCAAGGTTTCTGTCACCTGAGCGAAATTTCTTGAACCATCTGGTTTCGGTTCTGTGGTTCATGAAACCGAAACCAGATGGTTCGAGAAATGCAACTACCCATCAGTGCTGCAGAGTATGATCCAGGAACTTGCTGTCAAGAGTAAAGAAGTGGGATTAAAAATGAACTTTGAAGACAAAAGTGATGTACAATGCTTTTACAAGAAATGAAGATTTATTGATTGGTGAGGAAAAGCTGGAGATAAGCAATACCTACATTTACCTTGGACAGCAGATATCAAGTGAGGGTCACATTGATGAAGAAATTAATCAGGATATAAAACTTGCCTGGAGAGCTTTTGGAAGAAACAATATAATTTTCAAGAGCAATATGCCATTATGTCTTAAAAGAAAAGTGTTTGGTCAATGCATCCTGCTAGTGCTTACGTATGGTGCAGAGACGTAGATCTTACTTTACTAAAAAATACATACAAAGACTTCAGACAACTCAAAGAAGCATGTAGAGGTGCATGCTGGGTGTAACCAAGAGAGGTAAGAGGAACTCATGGATCAGAAAAATGACAAGAGTGGAAGACATCATGATCAGAGTAAAATCCCTGAAATGGCAATGGGCTAGACATATTGCCAGAAGGACAGACCATCGATGGACAACCAAAATTTTAGACTGCATTCCAAAGGGACAAGAAAAGTCCCAGAAGAAGACCACATGGGAGATGGGTGGATGAAATTCGAAAGTATGCGGGAGTAACATGGGGGAGACTGGCACAAGACAGACCGTTGTGGAAGAAAATTGGGGAGACCTTCATCCAGCAGTGGGTTGATAATGGTTGACGATGAGGATATGTATATGTATAAATAGATCTACAATCTTCCTGAGCTCTGTGTTATGGACCTAGAAAAGGTTGGAGGGGAAGAAAAGTGCTGAACACTTGAATTTCCCGGCTGTGAAACTGGCAGAAGCAATAGTAAATCTTAAAAATTTTAAATTTAATTAAGGAATTAAGAAAAAGTCGTGGCCATGAGCTAAAAACAACAAAATCATTGACTTCTGTGCCTCAAAATTGAAAGAAAACTATAGTTCTAATTGAGATGAAGTTGGTTAGTTATTTTATTTAAAAATGCTTTTGAGCCAAAGGCTTTTAACACTTTGACTTTCATGCTCCCTGTGGTTATTTAAAAAAGTGTATGGTATTCATGATTTTGGAAATTGTGCCTCCTCCATAGTTTAAATTTCTGAAAACAGGAAATTTGTGACTGAGTAATAAATAACAATTTTATTGGTCTTGTTTTATTCATTATGGTAAGTTTTTCTATGTCCAATGGATATTTAAGTGCTGTATGTATTCTATGACAAGCAGTGTGAATAACAATTTGAAAATTATGGTGAATGTACAGAAGAGAAGTTGATGCATTCAATAGGAATATTGACTTTAACAAGAACCAGCATTCAAAGCAGTTATATTCAAATCAGTCAGAATTATGTACTGAATGCCCGTGGCTTACTGGTCTTCCATGTAATAATTCTTCAGAAAATTTGAAAATTACATTGCTCTAAAGAGAGAATCGAACCCACATCTCCCACTTTCCGTTCGAGTATGCTAGCCGTTATACCACCCAGGACAATGAAGTTCCAAGCAACTAAAGCATTAGGAATCTGAAACCTCAGATTTTTCGCTAGTCGAAGTGATCAGCCTCATCATAGCGTCATTTGACCATTTCTTATCCTGGCATGGATATAAGTTTCTTCCTCAAATTATACACTGAGTGGCCACTTTATTATGACCACCTGACAGTTTTAAGCAAATGAGCTATGGCTGCACGTTGTTGCCACCAGAGGGTGAGGCTAGTATAAAAAGGGAAAGCTTAGTGCTTGCGATGGTAGTAGAAGTGATTTTTGGGTGACGAGATGGGTAAAAAATGCGATTTGACGGACTTTCAACGTGGGATGATTGTAGGAGCTCGAAGCCATGGAGCCAGTATCACCGAAACTGCCGCATTCGTTCACGAAATGTTCCAGAGCAGCTGTTGTTAAAGTGTTTAAAGACTAGACTGTCAGCCAAAAAACTGGGTCTCTATGTGCAACGTGTGGTCATCATTGACTAGTGACTCCTCTGGCGGAACGGAGAGTGTCCAGACTGGTAACAGACAACAGAAGGGCAATAGTGCAGCAAATTACAGACCATCTTAAGGAAGGATCCCCTCAAAAGGTCTCTGCATGCACTGTTCGCCGTACACTGCATCGGATGGGATATGGCTGAAGGCCTGTTCGAACACCTTTGCTGTCTGCAGTTAACACAGGAGCACAAGGATTGGACAGTCTATAATTGGAGACAAATTATGTGGTCCGAGGAATCACGTTTTCAGTTGCACCATGCTGATGGGCGAGTGAGAATTTGGCAGAAACAGCACGAAAGCATGGACTCCAAATGCATTGCTACAACCCTTCAAGCTGGTGGAGGCAACGTTATGGTTTAGGGAATGTTTTCCTGGCATGCTTTGGGCCCTTTAATTCATGTTGATCTACGTCTGACTGGCACATCATATCTAAACATCGTTGCGGACCAAGTGCATCCTGTCGTGGATGGTTTATCCCAATGGCGATGGCTTCTTTCAACAAGATAACGCGTCCTGCCATAGTGCTTGTATTGTACAGGATTGGTTTCAGGAACATGCTGGTGAGTTTTCTTTGCTTAGGTGGCCTCCACAATCTCCAGATCTCAACCCCATTGAGAATTTGTGGGATGAAGTTGAACAGCCATCAGACAGCTGGATCCACAACCCTGCAATCTCACACTCCTGGAAAGTGCTATTCATCAAGCATGGTCTCAGATTCCACAAACCACCTATCAACATCTCGTGGAGTCCATGCCACGAAGAATTGACACAGTGTTAAAGGCAAAAGGTGGCCCAACGAAGTACTGAGGGGGTGGTCATAATAATGAAGTGACCACTCAGTGTATAGAACCAGCATTTTGTGGCTTGTGTGAGTTAATTAATATGCGTTTCTTTGATATAATTTAGATTTTCTTGCCACTAGATGGCTTAATGCTTCAGTGTCCTCTAACACTAGTTAAACAATTTGATTTTCTTTAAATGCATTGTTGAGTGGACAATTAAGTATTGATAATTGGCCTTAATAAATCAGCATACTACAATCCTGAAATGAAACTTACTAAAGAAAACATAATTCAGGGCACATAATTCATTGTCTTTTTAAGTACTTAATAATTATAGTACCATATTTTTTTCTTTGTATAGTATAGTCTCTAGACCATGAAGTTGGAGAAAAAAATTTTCCTTCACATAATATGTGGGCTGTAAAATTAAGAGAAAAAAACAAAAAAACATGGAATCTGTTCCTGCAATGTTGATCCTAAACCATAATTTCCAACAGAAAAGTTGTGATTCATAGAAATTGAAAAATTGGTATTAAAAACAAAATATTTTAAAGTGCTTTTGTGTCAATTTCAAGTTAATAAAGAGCCAAGATCGTGAGTTTTTTTCAAGATTACCGCAGTTAGTTTCAGGGGGTAGTTTTGTGGGTAGTTTCAGTTGTGCGCAGTTCCATAGTCAAGCCTATGGCACTTGCGAATGTATGTGTGACATCGAGCTTCCCGCAGCTCGGGATCATTCGCAAATGCAAATAATACTGCCTTCATTGCATCATATTTTCTATCAAAATGCTGGTGAGTTAAATAAACTCTGCTCTAATTGTTTGTGAATCTGTGTCTTCGTATTTCATTATGTTTTTGGTTGTTAATGCATACTTAAACATTTTCTAAATATACAACAATTACCATAAAGATGTTTTTAAAAACCAGAGAGCTGCAAAAACGATTTTTTTTTATGGAGTATTATCCCGAAGCATGAATTTATGATCTTTTTAGCAGATCATCCACAAATTGTACAATGGAAATTATGGTGAAACAGTTGTCTGAGTAAAGATGAAGTTACTGTGAAATTAGCTCCGCGTGTAGTTTTTAAGGCAGCAAACCTTAAGTGCATTCTGAGTTTTTGATAAAATGACATGATGACCAAGTTTAGAATCATTTTTATAAATAGGTTTACCCCCCCCTCAAAATAAAAACCTGAATATAACTTTTTCTAAGTTATAATTAATTTTGAAAATCATTTGTTTTCAGTATGCCTATGGGGACAATTCCTCATATATTTTCACTTGTTCTTTCTGTAGTTTAAAAATAATTATTTCATATCTTATGATTAGTGTGTGACATAACAAAGGACTGCTGTTTAAAACTAATGAAAATAAAAGTGAAAATTCTTTATAATGAATTCATTTGTAATCTTCTTGTTTTTCCCTCTCTTAGAAGCGATGAAGGCTATATTAACTTATACAGAAAAACCATCTGATCTTTTAAGACGCCAAAAAGTAACAAAGCAAGTAATTTTTAACTACCTCAGAAGTACTGGAACTACTGTGTCAGTAAATGCAGAAAAACAAGACTATGTTCTTGCATGTCTTAAATTGTGGCAATCACAAGATGATATTAAGGTATGTTTTAAAAATTTGCTATTATTTTGTGCACACAGATGTGAATTAACATGGAAAATTAAATTCAGTCTTTAGTTTAGTTTATTGAACTGAGAATGGATGTCGTGTTACATGATTGCTCTGATTAATGGCCGTTTTCACAGGATTTCTTTGCACTTTTGTAATCTTTCTGTTTTACACTCATTTTTGCTGTTTTATAATTTAAAAAAAATTTACTTTTATTCCTATCTTTTCTATGTGTTATTTTTTTTTTGTTCGCCACCTTAAATCAATAATTTTATGAACATTTTAATATTGCATATCCACTTTACTTTATGAAAAAAGAAGCACAAAATATAAGGGGAAAAAAAGATTATTCAGGAAGACACTTTGACGTCTGTAAATTCTGTTTTACATGTTCTGTAAAGTGGATGCAGTCTGTGGTGGTGCATTAACTTACTCAATTAAAATATAAATTGGTTAAAAGTCCTAAAAATGTTACTCACAGAAGTGCTGTTCAGTCCGACGTCAGTAGTTATTGAGAGTTTCTTTGTCCAAAGTTGTATCTTGCTTCAATATGGTCAGTTGTTAGGGTTAGGTCGAGAGCCATTTCGTCATAAGTTGTACCCTACTTCGATTAAGTCCAGATGTTAGGGTTAACTCCGTTCTAGTTGTGTTGACATCATATTGAAAGGGTAAAGGTTTCCAGATAATAATTAAAGATTCTTGAGTTAAGAGTTACTATTTACATACCACTTGAAGTTCCATGTCATACTTGGCCATTAGGGCTATCTCGTCAATGCTGCACTCTCGTAGAATTGCTGAGGAAGTCTTCAAGTTAGGTCAGGTTCATAAAAAATTTAAAAAGCTTTGAAAGATTCCAGTTAAAATCATTATATACACGGACAGTATGAGGTGGTGTATATAATGATTTTAACTGGAATCTTTTAAAGCTTTTTAAATTTTTATGAACCTGACCTAACTTGAAGACTTCCTCAGCAATTCTACGAGAGTGCAGCATTGACGAGATAGCCCTAATGGCCAAGTACGACGTGGAACTTCAAGTGGTATGTAAATAGTAACTCTTAACTCAAGAATCTTTAATTATTATCTGGAAACCTTTACCCATTCAATATGATGTCGACACAACCAGAATGGAGTTAACCATAACATCTGGACGTAACGAAAGTAGGGTACAACTTATGACGAAATGGCTCTCGACCTAACCCTAACAACTGACCATATTGAAGCAAGATACAACTTTGGACAAAGAAACTCTCAATAACTACTGACGTCGGACTGAACACGCACTTCCATGAGTAGCATTTTTAGGACTTTTAACCGATTTATATTTTAATTGAATAAGTTAATGCACCACCACAGACTCTATCCACTTTACAGAACGTGTAAAACAGAATTTACAGACGTCAAAGTGTCTTCCTGAAGAACCTTGTGGTCACGTAATGGTATGTGAACTTTATGATAGAATCACATGAGAAATAATGGGGAGAAAAAAAAAAAAGACTGTGTGATGTAGTATATGAAATAATTCTCGCATGTATTGAGCATCTGTTGTTAGATTCTGATTATTAAAAGACACCTATGTTTATTCGTTATTGGAGTATTTTGTGTACATTTTCTATGTTTCCTTCTCATTACAAGGAAGAACATTTGCAGTCATGAGATTCTTCTGCAGATTTATAGAATTTTGCTTACTTTGTTATTACTTGGGTCATTGTTGAGATTCATGCAGAACTGAAGAGAGATTGGGGGGTGGGGTGGGGGGTGGCAGTGTGTTGTTTTCCCTCTGGGGATTAAATTCCATCTTTCAAAAATGGAAGTGAAAATTTCTTCTGTGATTGCATTTTTTTTTTCTTTCGCGATGTTTCCTCTCTTACAGCGTTGTTAAATATCATTTTCAGAGCTTGAAAATTTTCATGCTGGTTCCCCAATCAGGCAAATATCTCATTTGCCAGCTGAAAATTGGTAGGGCTGTTGATTTTGTTTCGTGTTTTAATGTTTGATTTGCTAAAAATTTATATACATCTCTCGAATAATATTTTATCGCTAACCTAATTTAAGCGATTAACCATTGTATAATAACCAAACTCAGTTTTCTCGCTCTAAAGTAGATGATGCAAGAGTCCTTCAATGTTTTAGAACTTTCCTCTAACAGCTCTGCAGAAATACTGATTCCTGTGTTTACTCTTTGATCTACGACAGCAATTGGCTAAGCAGCAGCTTGCTCAAGGCACATGTGACTCTTACACTGCCTGTCTTTTTACACAACATTTGGGGAATCATTCTACCAGCCTTGTGGCTTCTTGCCTCGTGTTTCTTGTTAAGCATATTGTGCCCTCCTGTTTTGACTCTCAGCATTCGCTGTCTTAATTTCTTTCGCGGAGAAATCGGTTTCACTTGCTGACACACAATCACACATCACTTCTGTGAATTAAAGTAAGCTGTATTAAGAAACTAATAGTTTTACATGTCCAACAACAGGCAGAATAACGTAGAAATAATTTTAAATTGAATTTAAACTGCTCTACTGAATTTCTTACTCGTTGCAGATGAGCAGATGACCACATTTTTGAAGCCCTGATCATTTTATTGCATGAATGCTTGTATTTCAGCTTGAAAATGTTGGCAACAATTTCTTAAACCAGAAGTTACATGGAACTAAACTTTCTCCGTAATCTCAAATTCTGTTTATTGTGATGTTTCTTTTACCTTCTATTGTTGTTAAATATCATTTTATTCCATAAGTATTTATATTTCAGCTTGAAAATTGAGGAAAATGTTCTGAAAATGGAAGTTGGATGGAGTAAAGATTTCTTTTGTAATCACATATATTTTTTTCTCATGATATTCCCACTGTCCTGTGTTGTTATTAAATGGTATTTGTTGTTTGAATGCCATTTAGTGTTTGCATTTCAGCTTGATAAAGGTGGCAAGAATTGCCAAAAAACAGAAGTGACAAAGTTGAGACAAAGTTTAAACTTTGTTAGAAGTGATTGATAGTATTCAAAAGTATCCATCCTCCCCTAGTTACACCACTTATCTAAAATAGTGAAAGCTTCGATATCATGTATTCACAGTCCTCAGACTGAGATTTCAGCATCATGAATGAATTAGAGTCGGGAAGAGCTGAAACTTATTTGACTATGTCAACTGTGGAATACAAACTTAAAACTGAGGGTAAATCTGCAGTTCAGTCCTTCAGTAAAATGTGTTATTTGGTAGAAGCAATTTATCCCAACTCTGTCAAAATCTGAGGGCTTAAGAAAAAGAAACAACAATAAAGAAATGGTAATGGAAAAATAACAGCAAAAAGAAAAATTCAGCAATGGATGCTGTGCAGCTGCAGAATCAATGAAAAAGATAGGACTGTGGAACTTGCTGAGAAAGCAAGCGAGCACAACAATAAAATAAAACAAGGGAAAAAAAGTGTTCAAAGCAATATCTTTTAAAACCATTGTTTTGAATTCAGTAGTTTTATATTGTGAATACAGTGATGTGCTCCAGTTTAATATTTACATAAATACATTACTGTGAATCATTCTGTCTCATGCTGCATTATACTCACACTTTTTCATATCTTTTTCCATTTTTTCACTTGGTCCTTTTTTAATTTCATGTATGCATTTATGAAACAGCAATAATTCTATAGCCGGAAAATTATTTGATGACCAAAAAAATAAATAAATAAATAAATAAAAATATGCATAAATAAAAAATCTCAGTTGTTGATATTACAGAAGGATATGTATGTTGTTACGTGAAGTGATTATTTTGAAGTACTCTTGAATGAAACTGTATGGAGAAGTACATAGTTGTGAATGATTTGGATTATTCACATTGTTCATGAAACATGGACATTTGTAAATGTTGAAATAATGGATACCATTTCAGCTGTAGAGAAGGGCAATAATACAGATTTGGTTAAAACAATCTAAAATTAACTAAGACCAGTACAATAACATACACTCATTGGTTACACAAGATAATTCTTTTGGCATGGGCAGTGAAAATGTTTCACAATGATTGGCAGGGGTCCAGGAATGTGCCAACAGGGGGTGCCCCCCCCCATCTAAGTGGAGGGGCAGACTGTATGTTTTGCCCCTCCAGTTTTAGCACCCAAAATATAAGTTCATTTAATTTAACAGAAAAAAAAAGCTTTCAAATTGTTTAAAAAACAGACTAAATGCTGGTGTTTTTTATAGCGTTTTAGCAGTTTTAAATTAGCATTTTTACCTTTATGGAAAGGGAAAGAAAAAAGAAAACAAAATAGTACTGGGAAAAGAACCTCCCCTGTGCTCCTGATTTTTTCTGCTCTGTTCTACGACTGGTTAATGGGTGGGGGTGGGAAGAGTAAGGGAAAATGATTCTACCCAAATACAACAAATAGTTGTGTGAATGTGTGTAGAGTGGGCAGGGACAGTCCACTCCATTTTTCCTTTTGTATTCAAGTAATTTTGAAATCCGATCTATGCGTATATTCGCAATAGGGTAGGAGGGTTCATGTTTATCTAGTTCTTGAACAATTAGTGTTGTATTATCGCCTATCAAACATACCGTTTTTCTTAGCTCAATCCATCAATCGGCAAGACCAGACGGCAAGTGCGTTTCAGCCAAAAGCAATAGTCTGAAGTGTGGCATCACTGGAGACACTTTCTCGTTGAGGCCTTGAGCTGTTTTTTCCCCAGTGTAAAGACCTTTAATCACTGCCGTGCCCGCTTCCTACCCCATCTGGGTTTCTTATCCTCTGGGCTGGGAATCATGAAGGAAACAATCTTCATTGTAGTTTGTGAATGGCCCGGGGGGGGTGCTTTACCCCAAACTTCACTTCCATGTCCATGGTCGTATCCGTACTGTGACTGTGTAGCTGGTGCTCAGATACTTCACAAGTTTTACTTTCGTGCTTTATGTGTGCTTACAAAAGTGCAATTTTTTTGGAGTGTTTTCAAGATCGTTTTCGTGATCAGAGAAGAATTTTGATCTTTGAAGGCTGAATGGAGAAACTTACAAGCAAAAGGAAACGTGAGACGGGTGCAGAATCAATAAATGTAAGTCCATTGTAAAAATCCGTTTTAAAAGATATTTGATATTTTGGGGGGAATGCACCATTGGCTTGTTTCACATAAAAGTATTTTGAATTCAGTTGTAAGATCATGGTGAATTGGTGATATTGATTGTGGGTTGTGTGAGGAATTCGCACTGGTATGGTGCAAATTCCAACAGGCGCTTGGCGGCGTAAATGGTCAGAATAATGTGACTCGACCCTATATACACCCACACACACGAGCGAGCGCGTCGTTCTGATATAGTTTTAGAGCTTTATTTAGAAAATAGGAAAATACTTTGCCCCCCACCCCCAATTTCTGAAACGTTGGCATGTCACTGCAGGGGTCATTCCATATCAAATCATCCAGGCCATGTCACCCACCAACTCTGATTTGAACAAAACTCAGCTGGTTGGTATACCTGATAAAGCTATGGAAAAATCCTAAGTTTTAGTTTTTTCACCCCATAGTTTTTAATATACAATGTTCCAAAAATTTAGCTGAGCACTCACTTCAGCAGCAGTGCAACAACATGCCATTTTTTTACAAAACTTGCTGTAACTGCTACTCTAGTCAATTTAGGAGGACAAAACTTGAGGAGTTCATGGAAAAGGGTTTACGATTCTCAAAACCATTTCAATTTTACTGGAAACACTAGATAAATAAGTGCCACCTAGTGGTGAAGTAAAAAAGTACCATAAAATTTAGCTATTTTATATCAAGCTCTGTAGAGTATTGCCCTAGCATGATGGAACTGATTTTTCTTTTATACTGATCCTTGACACATCCTGTAATTTATTCAGGAAAAAAATGATGATCAGCATACTTTCACAGATAAGTAAAATTATTTAAAATGTATGTGGGGGTTTCCTCCAACACTTCAGCCATTTATATATATACACTGCCTGACAATTGCTGAG
Organism: Macrothele yani; assembly: GCA_039090855.1. Lineage (NCBI taxonomy): Eukaryota > Metazoa > Arthropoda > Arachnida > Araneae > Macrothelidae > Macrothele > Macrothele yani. Next base: position 111,867,762 of record CM077007.1, read on the forward strand.
GACGGATGACAATAGCAACGATAGCAACCATAAAATGGAAGGCAGGAAAATGTGGAAATTAGTATAAGTGCGGGATACAGTAAGACGTGTTGTGCGTGTGCAAAGTTTGTATTGCCGAACTTGTTCGTGACGTCATAGCGCTGATAAGAGATATAAAGGATTTGACGCGTATTGTCCGTTGTTGTTCAAACGCAAAGTTGAAAGGGAAAGAATCAATTGATGAACTTGCAATTTTCAGTATGTCTTCCCGACATCACCTAGATGTTTTTACGCGCGGCCGTATTATTGGCAAGATTGAAGAAGGGCGAAAAATAACATATGTTACCACGGAGTTCGACGTCAGCCACAGTGTTGTTTCAAGGCTTTGGAAATCATTTCAAACAAATGAAGAGTGTAGCAAACGTCACGGGGGAGGTCGTGTTCGCAGTACGACACCTGAAGAAGATCGGTACATAGTGCTGTCAACAAAAAGACACCGGCGCAGCACAGCTAGTGAGGTAGCAAATCAGTTTATGGCTGCTACTGGCAAGCGGATCTCCCGAAAAACTGTCTCCAGACGTTTGCATGAAGGAGGACTATACGCCCGCCGTCCTGTTGTGTGCATCCCATTGTCCAGACGTCACCGTACCGCCCGTTTGCAATGGTGCCATCAACATCGCAATTGGACTGATAACGACTGGTCTGCTGTCCTCTTCTCAGATGAGAGTAGATACAGTCTATCGTCTGATTGACGACGACAACTGATCTAACGTGATAGTGGTACTGCATATTGTCCAGCAAACATACAGGAAAGGGACCGATATCCGACATGTAGTGTCATGGTATGGGCTGGCATCAAGATCAATGGCCGTACTTCCCTCTATGTGCTTCCAACTGGGACTATGACTGGCCAACGATACATTAATGATGTTCTGCTACCTCATGTTCGCATGTTCCGTGGTGCTGTCGGTGATAGATTCATTTTCATGGACGACAACGCAACATGTCATCGAACAGTCGCTGTCCAGGAGTGTCTTGAGAGCGAGGATATTCAACGCCTGGTATGGCCAGCACGTTCTCCAGATCTGAATCCCATTGAAAATGTGTGGGATGCTTTGGGGAGGAGTCTTGCTGGTCGCCAATGCCCTCCAATAAACAAGGTCACCCTCATCCGTGCACTGACAGAGGAATGGGATAAATTACCCCAACAGCTGCTTGATATTGTTGTGCAAAGCATGACATGACGTGTGGAATCTTGCATTGCCCTCCATGGTGGCCATATCCCGTATTGACATCTTACGCCGGAACGCCCTCGGACGGTAATTGCATTTTTTTCATGCTTACGTATTCTGTACAAAATGGCCTGTTTGTCCCTTGAACACGTTCCAAAGCCTTCTGGATTTCAGAGCACAATAAACTGTCTTTCTTGTAATGTCCTGGCATTCTGACAATATTTTATTTCACTTGGCATTAAACCGCACTTACTTTTTTATGCGCTATATAGCCGTTTATGATCCGTCCTTAGCAATTGTCCAGCAGCGTATATATATACACTTTTTTTTTTTAATTCTGATCCACCCACTTGGATGTTCAGGAAAGGGAGCATGTATGTTTACCTAACAATCCTGAGTCACAGCCCCCGCCCATAACCTCCAAGATACCATCACTCAAAGTTAGGCCTAACAACTGTTCCATCAGCAAATTCACCCATTTCAAGCTTCTGTGTGTGTGAGTTGAATAAATGTGTTGATTGAATATGTGAACATTTTCTGTTCTAAGCAATAAGAATGATCATTTTTTGAAAAAAAAAAACTAACAATAGGAAATTAATATTTTTTTATATTATATGGTTACCAGCTGTGCGGGTCAGAGCAGCACAGCATGAAAGTGAAGGTGTAAGTGAGATAGTGATTTAAATTTAATATTACTATAAGAATCTGTTTCAAAGTACCAAACACTGGAGGAAATTAATATTGACATAAGCAGTACTGATTGTTCTCCTAAAGGCCACCTGGTGGTGAAGCAAAAAATTACTGTAAAATTTTGCTATCCTTTATGAACCACCGTAGAGCATTGCTGAAGCATGGAGCTGTTTTTTTTTTTTTTTTTTTTTTTTTGGTGATCCTTGACATATCTTGTAACTTATTCAGAAAAAAAAAAACGAAAAACAGGTGGTTCTCACCTTACTTTCACAGATAGATAAAGTTATCTGAAATGCATATGAGATTACCTCTGACAGCAGTGTCAGAGGTAACCTCATATGTATTTCAGATAACAAAAAACTAACAAATTATCCTATTGTTAGTTTTTTTTTCGTTTCAAAAAATGATCATTCTTATTGCTCAGAAACCATTTTTATTTTATTACTTCTGATCCACTGGTTTAGATTTTGAAAAAAGTTGGCACGTGCATTTAACTAATAGAGCTACAAATACAGTCAGAGGGTATCTAGTGACAGAAAAGACATGCCAAATTAAAGGAAAGATTTATAGTCTGATATGAAGTTGGCAAAATATAGTTATAATCCAAATTTTGATTGTTAATTTCACTCTGAGTTTTGATTGGTAACATGGATTAAAATATATTGTTATGGATCAATGAAATTTGAAACAGAAGCACCTATAGAATGTTGTTCAAATAGAAATGTTAAACTACTGCCTTCTTTTAATTCAACCTCCAGTCTCTCCTTTTTTTTAGGTGTCAGGAATTACTCCAGAATTAAAATATTTTTTTAAAAATGCAATGAGATGCAATTTGTGCTTCTAATTTGTGCTTCTAATTTACAATTCATTGCGAATGAGCAGTTGTGGACACCTAAAAACGAAAATGTTACTAGTATCAATCTGCAAATACAGAATCAGCTGCCCAGTATACTGCCACACCATGCAAATCCATTAGCAGTATTATAGATAGGCAGCAGGCTGTACTTTTTTCCTGTTAAGTTCCTTATAATTTTGGAACCACCTAAAATGATGCTACATAACCTAAATCTTAAAATTACCAAATACACTACCTACACCATTTATAAATTATAACACAAATCTTATGTGAGTTTAAAAACTCCTTTAATGGTGTAAATGCAAACACTCAATATTTTACGAGCTTTCACACTCTGCTGGGAGGCTTTATCTGGGCTTAATTTTCAGAGCTTAGAATAGTAACAGACAACACTGAAACAATTAAAAAAACTTGTAAAACAATCTAAAAGTTTTTGAATGGTTTCACTGTTGTCTGTTACCATCCTAAGATCTGAAAATTAAGCCCAGACGATGTCTCCCAGCGGAGTGTGAAAGCTTGGCAAATATTCAGTGCTTATATTTGCATTATTAAAGGAGATCTTAGACACATGTAAGCCTTGTATTACATTGACGTGTCATTATATCATGACCACCAACCTATTAAGCTGTAGGACCCCCTTTAGCCCGCAAAACAGCAGCCACTTGGCAAGACATCGATTCGGTGAGATGGTGATAGATATCTTGGGGTGTCTGGTACCATAATGTCAACAGCAGGTTTTCCAGTTCCCATACATTTTGGGGTTGTGGTGATTTAGCGTGAACCTGCTTTTCCAAGTCGAACCACAAATGTTTGATTGGGTTCATGTCAGGTGAATTTGGAGGCGAGGGCATTAACAGAAAGTTGCCAGCATGTTCCTCGAACCACTCCTTGACAATTCTGGCAGTGCGGCATGGCGCATAATCTTGTTGGTAATGGCCATCACCAGGAGGGAACACAGTTGCCATGAATGGGTAAACTTGGTCCACAACAATGTTCAGATACTTGACAGCTGTCAGGGATTGTGCTATTGGGATAATGGGGCCTAAAGTGTCCCAAGAAAACTTTGCCCACAGCATAACACTGACGCCGCCTGCCTGTTTCCACCCAACAGTGCATCCAGGTGCCATAGCCTCCTTTGGTAATTGGCGTATCTGCTCTCGGCTGTCTATGTGATGCACCAGTAATCTTGATTCGTCAGACCAGGTCACTTTCTTCCAATCATCCACGGTCCAATCTTGATGATCTTGGGCCCATTTCGTGCGTTGTTGATGACGTGCAGTGAGCACGGGGACCCAGCTGGGTCCTCGGCTACGCAAGCCCATGTGCAGAAGGCTGCGATGAACTGTGTGCTGCGACACCTTGTCCTGATCACTACTGTTGTAGCTGCAGGTGATTTGTCAAACTGTGGCCCTGCGGTCACTGTGAACAATGTGCGGCAGTCTCCGCTCCTCTCTAGTATCAATGAGCTGCGGATGACACATGGCTGGATGACGGTTTGTCGTTTAGCCTTCTGTGCACCACTACTACAGCAGCACGTGAACAACCCACAAGCCGCGCCGTTTCCGAGATCGTAGTTCCGAGGCGCAGTGCCATCACAATTTGTCCTTTATCAAACTCCGATAAATCGGCAACTTTTCCCATTTTGACTCCAAACAGTCTGCTAACCGAAAGCCGGTCCTCAGGTTGTATGTATACAGCTCTGGAACTTCATCTGCGCTACCGTTCGGTCTCCAGGCGCACTCATTTCTGTATGCTGGGGGTGGTCATAATGCAATGGGCCGCCCCGGTGGCGCAGTGGTCTAAGGCGTTGGCCTCTGATCATTCATCCGTAAGGGGTCCGGGTTCGAATCCTGGTCAGGCATGGGTGTTGTGTTTGTCTTACGGCACTGGCTCTCTCCCTTCCCTGGAACCAGTGACCCTAAATTAGGGACGGGCGACTGCTTATAGCCCATTGAGTTGCTCACGGTGGTCATTAAACCTCCAATAAAAAAATAATAATAATAATAATGCAATGGCTCATCGGTGTATACAGTAAAAGTCATATATTACAAGAACTGACAAAAATCGGAAAAATTGTCATTGTAACAACTTCTCGTTATAGCCAGATCATCTCGTTATAGCCAGATCATCTCGTTATAGCCAGATCGTACAAATACTACATTCATGTGCATACTACATAACACATCAAAATAACTGTACTACATAATAAAGAAAAGTGATCAAAACAATACTTATTATACACGTGATGTTTATTTTTAATTCAGATTAATGGGATTTTTACAAAAAACTAAGAATCAGGAGTCTTTTGTTTTCTCTTTGACATTGATGTTTGTAACATGTAACTCTTGACTTTACGGAAAATTGCCGTTTCTTTAATAGGTGCATTTGACACACTATGAAATTATCCGATCATGTTTAAAGTTTGCATGAGTTCCAATTGAGATGGTACGCTTTATTTCTATACTCTTCATCATCCTCATCTTTTTCTTTGGAGCTTTGTTTTTCTGATTCCATGATTTCTGTATCAGACATGTCATTCCAGGTTACTATATCTGCATCAGCATTGTAATAGTCTTGAAAGCTAAATGTGAATCCCATCTTTTTGGCAATGATGCTCCATTCATCTGCTACCTGTTTTGCAGGTTTGTCCGCAAGTATTTTCAAAATCATTGTTGGTAATGAAGCCAGTATGTCTAAAGCATGCTTTAATGTACTTTACTGGCAGTTCATCAAGAGCTGTAATGGTGGTCTCAAGGACGTTCCATTTCACTGGTTCTATCATCTGATGACGTCCGCCTGATCGCATCATTTACCAGAATGGTCTGATATTTTTGCTTTATTAGTTTAATAACTCTTTGATCAAGAGCCTGAAGTACACCAGTGCAGTTAGGTGGCAATAATATCAGTTCAATTTTATCCAATTGAACATCTTTGGGACTTAAGTGTGCAGGACAGTTATTGACGAATAGCGCTATTTTCTGTTCTCAAGCTTCTCATTACAGTGGGAGCTCCTGAGTTTTACAACTTGTAATACACAAAGATCTTTCTTATCTTTAACAATAACAAATTGATGGTGCAGTTCAAATATCTTCTAACAGTGGGATTCTCGCTATAATAAGCCATACTCGTAATATCGGATTTTTATTGTATTTAAAAATTGGAGCAGTGATCTGCCTAACTTGTGTAATGGAACCAGACTATGTGTTGAGAACCTGATGCCAGACATAAATATAGGTTGTGATGGAACACCCAATGTTACATTCAAAATTCTTTCTCCAATAACAATCCTCCTCTGTAACCTCTTCTCTCAGAAATCTTCCTGCAACATTAAAAATTCTGTCAGTGCTAAGCACTATCTTCAACCTACTGTCTGGCTTCAATACGTAGACGATATTTTTGTAGTCTTATCGTACCTCATCCTCTTCAGGATTTACTTGAGTTCATCTCAGGAGTCACTAAACTTTTCCCTCAGTTTACTGTCCATGGAGAGTAAATATGAAACCGTGTGATAAATTATATGAATTGTGACTTATAAGAATTAAAAGAATAAACAACATATACGAATTAATCATAATATCATAGTTTGTTTTTTATTAATCGCATAAGTCAGTAGTTGTTCTGTGCAAACAACTACTGACTGAGTTCTTTGATGTGACCTTACTTCTTGGAAACTTGGCAGTTTGTGTGTTTTGTAACCAGTTCTCCCCCCCTTCTCTTTTTTCTGTAATTGAAAAAAAAAATCTGTAAAAGGAGAAAGTGCTGTGCATCCCATAATGCAGTTTTTTGTTTTTTTTTGGAAGCTCCTGGTATCTGTGTGTTTCAGTGGCAGTGGAACCGCTCGGGCCCGGTTAATGATTTCAATCATTTTAATTTTAGCCAATATTTTTATTTTTATTTTTTTTTATTTGGCATATGTGCGATTTTTTGTTGTGATGTGCCTTAGAAAGTTCCTCTAGGTAAGTGGTCAGGTGGTCCTAATCCCTAACAAAGCACCTTAGCCATTTTTTTTTCTGTTTGTTCCGGGAAGTGGGAAGGGATAGGGGTGCACCACGATTCATAATTTCGGGCCCGGTCAACGATCTTCACTTTCTGCCGCCCCTGGTGTGTTTGGAGGAACTCCAGGCATGCCGATTTTTTGCCTTTTTGTAAATTAAATGTTTATAATATGTATTTTTGTAAGAGAAGTCAGCCAATTATTGATCATATTAGAAAAACCTAAATAATCGTGGCCCAAATAACTAGTGCAATGTATTTTTAGTTAAACACAGGCCTCTTTGCTGGTATTTTAATAAAATATAGTTACTTCCTATTGCATTGAATTGCTAATCCAATTTATGTGCTTTCTACAATATTGTAATACTCTTTCATTACAGTCTTCTTCTTGAAAGTATTACACATTTATTGTATTGCTAGGCACATGAAGATTTTTGTGCAGAGGTGCAACTCCTAATGGAATGTTAATGCATCATGTATAATTTTTTGGCATACTTGTTAATACAGATATACTCTGAGGAGGTAAACTGCAGTGTGTGTGAAGGTCATAAAACAATATAAATAACATCTGATACTCAGCTCTGTTAATCAGTGTTACAATTGTTTTTCAGATGGGAAAGGCAGTAGTGGACTTAAAAAGTTTGACAAAGGCCAAATTTAATGGCCACACAACTGGGTCAGAGCATTTTCAAGATGGCAAGGCTTGTGGGAGCTCCTGGTCAGCGGTAGTTAGTACTTTCAAAATGTCAGCGGTAGTTAGTACTTTTAAAATGTGGTTTGAGGAGGTAAAAACCACGAACTGCCAGTAAGGTGTGGGCCCGACCATGGGTCATTGATGCTAGATATAAATGAAGTCTATCCCGTATGGTACAAGCCAACGGAAGGGATACTGTGGTGCAACTCACCTGTAATTTGAATGCTGGTGACGGAAGTAGTGTACCACAACACACAGTACACCGAACCCTGCTGAAAATGGAGTTGCGTAGCCACAGGCCTTTCCAAGTTCCCATGCTAACCTTGGTTCATCTTCAAAAGGCATGCGAGCATCAAAACTAGACCTTGAATGATTGGAAGGTCATCTGGTCTGATGAATCTCGTTTCCTGTTGCACCATGTAAATGTCCAGGTATGTGGGCATTGTTTACCTGGGGAAGTGTTGGCACCGGGATGCACAGTAGGATGAAAACAAGCCAGTGGAGGATGTGTAATGCTTTCAGCAATGTTCTGCCAGGGAAACCCTTGAGACCAGTCATTCATCTGCAGGAAACTGTAACAGTCTACCATCTACCTAAACATCATTGCAGACCAAGTACTTTTTCCACGGCAACGGTATTCCCCTCTAGTAGTGCCTTCTTTTAGCAGGATAATGTGCCATCCTACACTGCCCAGATTGTTCAAGAATGGTTCTCAGAATAGGAGGAAGACTTCTGGGTACTTCACTGGCCTCCAATTTTCACAGACATCACTCAAATCAAGCATCTGTGGTTTGTGTTGGAACAGCAAATCCGATCTGTGGTGGCTCAAGCACTTAACTTATGGTCCTGCTGGTATCATGTTTGTACCACATTCCACAAGACACCTTTAGAAATGTTGTTTTGGTGGTATGTGGAGGACCAGCATCATATTAGGCAGGTGGTCATAATGTTTTGGCTCTTTGGTGTATTTATGTTCAGTGATAGCTTTCTCAGATATTATTGATAAACTAATAATAGCGAAATGTTCAAGAGACACATATAGCGTATTAAATCCATTTATTTTTGTGGCGTAGTAAGTGCAAAGATTCACCAAGCTTTCGCACTCCACTGGGAAGCTTTTTCAAGGCAATGGTAGATACAAAAATGCAGGGAATGGAACACATAAAGAACAAAGATGATTTTTGAAAACATTGTGGGTGACATCACGAGCATATTATATGGATTTTTATCACGCAATTATATGGTGTGTCGCAATGTGTTTCCATCTTTTAATAACACATGTCAAGCTCTTGGTAGTTCAGTAGAAACTGTATTATTGCATGCTAGTTTGCTGGATAGTATTTTAACTGTTTCTCTGATGGCAGTCTCTCTAAAGTTTGTGTATGGGGCAATTCTTCTACTATTCCATAGAGGAGCGGGCAATAAATGCATGACTTCTCTGGCAAGGTCTGTATTCTGCATGTCCTGGTTGACACTTCGCACGTGCTCTTTACATCTAGTGTCCTAGGATCGCTTTGTCATTCCAATATATATCTTTTCCATGTTGTCAGGATATACCAACGGTATAGCATATATACATGCCTTTTTTTTTTCTCACACTGTCTTTCCTTGCAACTTGATATCAATATGTTGTATTTACGCAATAAACTCTTTAACCGATATGTAAAGCCTGGAAAATATGTGGGGGATCCTGCGTATCTCATTGTCTTACTAGGTGATTTTGTTATTGGTGACATTATGAGATTTCTTACAGTTCTATGTGTTCTGTCTGAGAAAGAAAAAAGCAGGTGTGTACACTATACTGTTGGTATATCCTGACAACACGGAAAAGATATATATCTGAATGACAAAGTAATCCTTGAACACTAGATGTAAAGTGTCAACCAGGACATGCAGAATACAGCCCTCACCAGAGAAGTAATGCATTCATCGGCCGCACCTCTATGGAATAGTATTAGAAGAATTGCCCCATACACGAACTTTAAAGAGACTGCCATCAGGGAAAGAGTCTAAATCCTATTCAGTAAACCAGCGTGCCATGATATAGTTTTTACTGAACTACCAAGAGCTTGGCATGCGTTATTAAAAGATGGAAACACATCGCTACACACAGTAGAATAGTGTGATAAAAATCTGTGTAATATGCTCGTGATGTCACCCGCGTTATTTTCAAAAGCCATCTTCATTCCTTACGTGTACAGATTCCCTGCATTTTATGTCTACCATTGCCTTGAAAAAGGCTCCCGGTGGAGTGCGAAAGCTTGGCAAATTTTTGTACTTACTACGCCACAAAAATAAACGGATTTAATACGCTATATGGGTTTCTTGAGTGTTCACAGTGTGGTGTATTTATAAATGTTACAGTGAAATGTTGTTTTTTATTTTTAATATTTATTCATAACTCTTTCTAGGTTGGTGATGTGTTGGATGATCAAGAAGAATCTTATGAAAATAGTAGCTCCTCATCACATTTACAACAGTCAAGTGCAACTGGCATTCAAGAATATCAAAACAATGCCTGTGCTATATTAAGCCCAGAACAAGTGGAAAGTCTTGGCTTGAATTTCCTTGTTTGGTTCTTCGATTCTCTGAATAAATTGGACAATTTTGGACCACAACACTTTTGGCCTGATTGCAAACTTTATATGGTTAGAAAGGTTCCACCAAATAAGGTAGCCCAACAACAGTGTTTTCAGAATGCAGATAGTGTAGCACAAGTCTTTTGTGACTTCATCATACGTGACCAGCTGTACTTCCACCCAAACATTGCAAAAGGTACTGTGAAATGTGAACTTGAACAGCATGGTTTGATTAAAATTGCTGTAAGTGGTGTAGTACACAGAAGTAACAATTGTATAGGAATTTTTGATCTTTTCTTTGGACTGGTACAAGATCCAGCATTTAACAGCAACTGGAAAATTAAAATTGTTCAGCTGGAATCTCAAGTTTCTGCTGCTGGTTGTGTGATACCTAACAACTCTCTTTCTACAAATGCCAATCCCTCATTACCGATGTTGGTCTACAACTGAAATAAAATTTAAGTATTGAATACACTGCTAATTGATTATTGAATTTTTTTGTGTTCACTCCAGTAACTAATATATGTAAAAAGTAACAGAAATAAGTTCAAATCACATTCTTGCCTTTATTATTTGTCTGTTTACTAGAGCAGTAAATAAATTTTTTTCCATGTACAGTATGCCTACTACATGTTTTTGTGGTGAAAATTATCAAAACAAATTTGGAGAAATACATAAATTGGCTCTAACTTAAAAATTTTATTCACAAAAAAATATTTTTGAATTATTTAACATGTTTCAAGAACAAATTAATGTACATTACTTTATGTGTAAACATCAGCAGAGTGAATAAAACACAAAATTTATTTCACATTCATGCCACAAGAGAGATTTCATATATATTATGGTTTATGACTGTGTGCTAGCATAAGAACTCTGTTAATGTGAGGGCATTCCCACAACTTAATTAAGATGCTGTGTGTTCTACTAAAATTCATTATATCTTATTTATGAGGATAAATATATCTAATTTTTCTTACTACCCTATTTAATCATGCTGTTTTGAGTAGTAATACGGGTTAAAGGCTATTCAAATTTTGGCATAAAAAATTAAAAAGGTAAACAATCAAGAGCAATAAATTTCACAAACTGTTCATATGCATGTTTAAATACTTTTAGCTGAATTACTTTTTATCCACTTTGGGTTATCATATTTCCATTTCAACTTTTTAGCATGGATTCTTAATTATTTTGCATCAGATTTGTGCAGCTCACCAATTGTTTTTCATGTTTGTATTATTGATGAAGTAATTTCAGTACCAGGGACTCCATACAAAGTACAGAAAAATCCATTGATGTAGAATTCTGTTAATCATTCTGACTTGCTAATCAACAGCAATCAAAATTAGCTTACCATCAAAAAGTATTCTCAGGGGCTTTATAATTTTCTAAGTCTTTAAACATATAGTTTATGGTAAAACTCTTGTTTAAATGGCTACAAAATTTTTTGGGGAGACATTGGAGGCTTTCATACTAACCCCAAGTCCACTGGGAATTACAAATGCAGTCATTCCTTCATAGCAATCACAAGAGCAGGCTTTCCTGTAAATTTTCAAGAGTAACAGTGAATGTAGAACATGTGCTAGAAGTGCTTGATGTTTCTGTAGATTTACATTGGGCTCAAAAATCTGGGTGCAACCCGACCACCGACATGAAAAACTGGGGAACCATTCCACAGTGAATTTCCAATTTTTGGCAGCTGATCTGGGAAAAATCTGCAACTTGAGAAATAATGACAGAGTCAATCTGGCAATGCCCTAGGCACCCTGGTGCAGAATTGGAGAACTATGAAAAAGATCTCCAATTTTTACCAACACATCCTATGTACAACCCTGTGGAATGCAGGAAATGAAAGCGGGGTCAATCTGGGAAAGACCAGAGAATCCTTGGTGGAGAATTAGAGTACTGTAGCACAAAATATCTCCAATTTTGCTAACTCCTTATAGTATGGAAATATGTACAAACTTGAGATAATAACAACAGTCTTATCTGAGAAAGACCCAAGAGCACACCTTGCAGGCTTATGACCATTCGTCCGGCAGGGGTCCTGGTTCGAATCCCGATGAAGCATGGATGTTGTGTTTGTCTTACGGCACTGTCTCTCTCCCTTCCCTGGAACCATTGGCCCTAAATTAGGGACGGGCGATTGCTCATAGCCTATTGAGTTGCTCATAGTGGTTGCTAAACCTACAATCCAAAAAAAAAAAAAAAAAAAGTAGACACCTTGCAGGAAATAGGTAACCATCACACTATAAATTTCTAAATTTTGGCAGCTTTCCGCTTTCAAGAAATAATGGTGGTGTTGATCTACAAAATGATTTGAGTACCTCTGGTGAAGAATCAAGGAATATTCCATTACAGGTTTCCAGTATCCGGCTACTCATCTTGCTGAAAAATCTTCAACTTGGGAAATAAATGGCAGATTCATTCTGGGCACGATTCTAGTACCGTGGTGAAGGGTTAAGAAATTACAACACACAAAAATCTCAATTTTCACAACCCTTTCTGCAGACAAGGAAAAGGAAGCACAATGTTGTGGTACAGCGTGCATTTTGGAAATACCAAAATGTGTGCTAAGTTTTCGGTGGCTATTCAGACTATAATAGTAAAGCACGGCAGTTGACTGTTATTAGGTACATGTAATTAATTACCAGTTGTTCAAACTAGATCACTGTTTCCCAAACTGTTAGAGGCAAGCTGCATTTTGGTGGGCCACAAAAAGTTTTTGCAATGTGAAAATTTTGTAATTACAGGCCAACCACTGTGTAATGCAGTTGAAAGGAGAGCTGAAAACGTTCGAAATATATGCAAATGTTGTTATAACCGGACAGATAAAGTATTTATTTTTTTAATGCACCGTATTTTTAAAAAAAATAGCAAATTTTTGCAACTAAGTTTAAACCTTATCCCTTAAGTCTGTGGTTCTCAAGCTTCTGACACCGAGGAGCCCTTTTCACCCAAGGACGAGGCCGTGGAGCCCCAACATTTTTTACTATGCCCGTGTTTGTATTCAGTGCAAAATGTGTTTATCATACATGAGACTGACCAAGGAACAAAAATCTGAACTTTTTAACAGGGTGAAAAATCAGAACTTGTGACAAGAATGTGTGAATATAACAGCACAAACAGCATGGAATTGTTCACTGTAATTTATTTATGTAAATATTTAGAGCACACCACTCTATTTACAATATAAAATTACTGAATTCAAAACAAAATAAAATTGTTTTAAAAGACATTGTTTCAGACACAGCTTTTTTATTTTTGGTACTTGAGCTCCATTTTCTTCTTGTGTTGCTTTCTTCTCAGCAAGATGGCCATAGAACTTGGGCTGTCTTTTGGTGACACTGCAGTTGCACAGCAATCTTTGCTTAGTTTTTCTTTCTATTAATATCATTCCCTTCCCATTTCGTCGTCACTTTTCTTCTCTCCTTTTATTCTTCCAGGTGATAATTTATCCATCATGCTGAAAGAGCTTTCAACTTGACTTGAGGACCATAATAAATGCATGATATCAAAGCTTTCAGTACTTTAGATAAATGGTGTAACTTTCAGAATATGAATACTTTTGAACAGCATGCATCAATTGTAACAAATTTCGTCACTTCCGTTTTAGAAAAACTTCCCCTCCATCTAATTCAAACATTTTTGGAGAAAAGTAACATTTGGCAACAACACAGAATAGTGAGAACATCGTGGGAAGGAAAAGGTACGAATACGGAAGAAATCTTCACTTTGGCCGACTTTCGTGTTTGGAAACTTTTCCCACTATTTTTAAGCTGAAATACAATATTTCAGGAATAAAAGGATATTTAAGAACAATACTGAGCAGAAGGAGCAAAAAATATGATTAGGGGAAAAATCTTCGCTCCATCTAACTTCTGTTTTCAAAAGTTTCGCAGGACGAAAACTGTCCCCAGACAGAAAAATGACTCCTCCCTACCCCTAAAAAATTTATCTTCAGTTCTGCATTGTTCTCGAAAATGACCCAAATGATGACAAAAAAGTGGAATTCCGCGAATCTGCAGAAGAATCTCATGTATGGTTTATACAGGCAATGAGGATTTAAGAATTTCATTTTTGAGAAGTACTGGTTTCATTTGTAGAAGCATTGGTTTTATTTAGCTAACAGCATATCCAACACTTTTAGGGTTTCTGATATTCTAGTATTTTTTCGTAATAAAACCAACAGAGATCAAAGTAGAAGGGAAATGCTATTACAAATAGCTCCTGAAAGAGTGAACTAGCCATGTTGCACCAGTTCACCGTTTCAGGAGTGGTATCGTTTTGATAACTAATTTGTTTGAGGCACATCCTATCACAGCAATACAGCTATTTCATTCATCGAGCCTGATAGCACGCAGGCATGAGAAAAATATATGCAGAGAAGAGTTTGCTAGTTGGTGTGTGCTTTCCTCCAAAAACTGGTATACTATAACCATCAGGAAGTTACCAGAAAAATGCCAATGGTGTACTGACCATGGTGGGGATTATATGGAATGTGTTATATTGTGACAGTTGCAGCTATCATCTTTAGTCTTATATTCCAGGTGAGTTTCAATTGTATATGAAATACTCTTGTATAATTGGGAATCGGTTCCTAAAATTTCTCTTAATTCAGAAAGTAATCTGAAAATAGGTCTTGTCATAGTATGGAATCAAAGGTTAACTCTCATAGATTTTAAACACAAAAGGAGAAAGTTTTAATGCTTATTCACTCAAGCTGGATAAGTAAGATTAAATTACAAACTCTTCAAATGATAGTGGTTGGAATAGTGCATACTGGATCAGTTTCTGGGAGCTCAAGGACATTGACTGTTACATGCGGCATTTCAAAACAATTATCCTTAGCTATCAAAGGAATAAAACTGACCCAGCGTGATTAACTTTTGGGTAGCATTTCTATAGTAGGTAATTAGTATGTAAATGCATAAAACTATAATAGTTACTTGAATCAAAATGCACAAAAAAATTTACTAATTTTGGTTTTATGTGAAATGTCTGTGGGTTCAAAGAATTTAAATTAAAAACTCCAAACTATCGGCCAGCGCATTAGGTTAATCACCAGCTTTGCACCTGTGTAGTAAGCTACTTCTGAGGATTTGACTGCTGACCAATCAGTTTGCAATTTCTCAGGGGTTTTTTTTTAATGTAATAGGAATGGCATGGAGGAATTGCTAAAGTCGGCCCTGGCACTATTATTTCTGGCAGTTGTCCCTGGAGAGGGTAACGGAAAAAGAAAAACTTGTACTCCCCATTATATGCATCACTATGTGATGAGGAATCACACTGACTTAGTTTAGATTGCCTGCAAACACTATATTTTTGAAGTTGTGATCTCTAGTATTTTCAGAGCAATGTTTGGACATATCATTATGGTGTATCACTAGGGAAACTGTTACATACATGTGTTTAGAAATAATGACCACCAACTGATAAAGAAATTTTTACAATACAAAGTAACACCGATTTGTACTGATAACCAGTTTAGACTATGCAATGAAATGCATGAGCACTATACAGATGCTCAAAGACTTTGCATCCCAGAAACAATTATTTTGAACTGTTAAACCTGCATCACTTTTTTCTTGGAAGACCAGGTGAGACTGAAATTACGTTTCATACAACAGGGGGGCAGTGAATCAAGTTTGTTGGATGGTGAACACAATTACTGTCTAAAAATCTGTTTTGGGAAAAGTTTGTTCTCACTACTGCAGAAAAGAAATCACCGAAGTCCGTTAACAAGTCTCGAATGTGAGCAGTATTGGAACAAGGTCTCACTAACTCAAATAACATCTACAAATGATGCAAATCTTGCACAGATTCAAGCCTACCCAAATGCAAGGTTAATACTGCTGCATAACATGCATTTTTTCTCCACCTCTGGCATTTTCCCAAACATTTAGTATATCTTACTATGTTCAATTCATGAGTTAGTGTTGCTTCCTAAAAAAGAAATGTTCTAAAATCTCCAACAGCCACCAAAGGAAAAGGCTATGAAGATATTAGATGGTAAAGCATTCAACCATCGGAGCCCCTTTTTGATTTATTAGTCCAGAATGAACATGAAAAAGCATCATTTCTGATTAAGACCCTGCAGAGTGGACAGTTGATCCAACCTACACTGAAATTTAACAGACAGTGAACTTTCTGTTAAATCTGAGTTTTAAAGCACATCATGGATGTGAAGAATGAAGCAAGCATTAATAAAAACATTTAGTTCCAGCATCATTTAGGATAAAAGACAGAAGTAATGCTTTCTCGATCTGGTGGACCAACATTCACTACTGTTTGTGAAAATTGCAACACCAAGAAAGAATCATACTATTCAAATGAAATTTATATCACATATTCCTTACATTACAGGAGATAACTGATTACATTTGTAGAGCTATGCAAGATATTTTTGCTTCAAAACTCAGTATTGTGTGAAGCCAACTTGAGCAACAATAACATCCTCTACATGGCATTGCATTGAATGGAAGAAGTTTTTGATAGGAATAGCAGACCAGGCTGCTTCTTTGCGAGACCAGAGTTCATTTGTGGTGACTGGCAGAAGTGTCTGATGAGCCAATCCCTTAGCTATCATGTCCCAGACATGTTTGATTGTGGACATATCCGGCGAACGTGTAGGCCAGTAGAGAAGCGGTATCTGCGGTGCACGGAAAAAGTCTTGTACGTTCCGGGCCACATGTGGCCGAGCATTGTCCTGATGGAATATAGCGCTAGGACAACTCTGTAGGAAGGGTATCATCTCTGCCTCCAAAACATACCTAACTTATTACTGGCTGTCAAAGGTTCCCTCAATTCGTATCAGGCGAGGTCGCAAATTGAACCCAATGACGCTGTAAGGTGCTCTTCACTACCATGTCTGTGACCATCGTGGTGCATCAAGTTGAATCACGACTCATCAGAAAGCATGACCTATTGCCAATCAGCATGCCAATATCTGTGTGTGAGACTTCACTGCAACCTGAGAAGTCTGTGGTTGAGGGTCAACGGAGTGCACAGCAATGGGCTGCTAGTGACCAGTCCTCTGTTGTTAAGCAAATGACGTCGAACTGTGTAATCGGTGACTGCCATGGGGTAGAGGTGTTTGTCATCCCTCGTAGTATTGGGAAATTGTGGTCCATTTCCCGGATTTCTGTGTGCTCAAGCCTCATCTGTGGACTGATGCCACGTTCGCATCACTGTACTAGCATTTCATTCCGTATGAGGCAATTTGTCGTAGGAAGATCCAGCTTCTTTCATCCCAACGATCTTTCCTCGCTCAAAGTCCATCAGATGTTCACAATGCTACCTTCTTTGGCGACAGGGCATAGCGAGACACAAGAAACACCCTTTTAACTCGGATGTCAGCAGTTCACCAATTTCAACATCTCCTCTGAGTCAGCTCTTTACACCCAAGACTGGACAGTTCAGAGGGTGCTGCTCCGAAACCGCATGCGTATTTTAAGAGTTTGCATGGCTAACCTGTTGTACATATCCTGTAAGTTACAAGCGAATACTAGCAGTCCACGGTATTGCAATTTTTGCAAATAGTAGTGTAGTATGCAGCATAGGTGGCAACTCTATGCCCCACTCAATAATTGTAAGAAGGGGTCTGGGCCCCTCCTTACAATTATGGGTTAATAATAAAACTGCACTGCAATTTTCACAGATCTAGGAGAACACATATTTCTTTTATAATTATTTTATTTGCTTAAAACAGGTTTTCCTTTGTGTCCGTTCTTGCTAGGAGAAGTGGTGATTTTTTTACGAAGAACTCGGGTCACGTGACTAGACTAGCCTAGCCAACCCACCAGATGTTTGTGGCTTTAAAAGTACGGAGGACCGATTCTCACCTCACTCACTTATTCATGCTGAAGGCTGTGCTTGATGTTCTCATGCCAGTGGCGTGTTGGCACGCTGCCAAAAGTTGACCAGGCAGAAGTTGCCTTCGCCGAAACCACAAACCAGTTCTTACCGGCTGTCGGACTATGCTCCGCTGTGTCCTATATGGAATAAGCCGTTCTTCATACTACAGGAAAAGTTCCATCTTCATCGTTCATGTTATGTTTTGCATTTACGTATATAGTTGTGATTTTAATTGTATTGTAACTTTTGAGCAAATTTATTCTACTTGCCAGAATGCATAAATTTATTGTTAAAAGAAAGTGTGAGTCAAGTGATTTAGTATCTAGTGAGTTTGATATGTCAACAGTAACAAGTTAAAGTGATATAACCATGTAAGTGCAGGCCATTCTTTGCCAGCATCTAGCTCTATTTCTTCTAATATTACTAAGACTCAAATACCACCAGTACGAGGACGAGCAGCACACAAAAGAAACTTTCAAGTTCGTTGGATTACTTCATTTCCATGGCTTGTATACGATGACACCAAATGTACTGCTTTTTGTACGATATGCACAGCAGCTTATACTAATCAGCTCTTACAGTGCTCAACTAAATTTGAGCTATACTTCATAGTGACTGGTTTTCAAAATTGGAAGAAAGTATGAAAAGTCAGAATGTCACCGAGAATCTGTTTTAAAAATAAGTATGCCGCCCCGGTGGCGCAGTGGTCTAAGCGATGGCCTCTGATCATTCGTCCGAACGGGGTCCGGGTTCGAATCCCGGTGAGGCATGGATGTTGTGTTTTGTCTTACGGCACTGGTTCTCTCCCTTCCTTGGATCCAGTGACCCTAAATTAGGGACGGGCGACTGCTTATAGCCCATTGAGTTGCTCACGGTGGTCGTTAAACCTCTAATAAAAAAAAAAAATAAGTACTACTACCACAGCCATAAATGTTTCTTGTCAAATGCAAAGAAACAACAAATGGAAGAAAACAGGTTTGCATTATTGAAAGTCTTTTCTTCACTGCAGTTTCTGGCTCTCCAAGGCCTTCCGGTACGCGGCCATACAGACAAAACTAGTAATTTATTAATTCTGTTACACCTACGAAGTGAAGACTGTGCGGATCTAAAATGTTGGACGGAACGCAGTTCATTCAAATGGTATTCTCATGACATATGCAACGAAATGTTAGAACTTACGAGCCACTCTGTGTTGAAACAATTTATCACACGTATCAGAGATGCAAGACATTATGCAATCATTGTGGATGAAACATCAGATATTTCTATCCAAGAACAAGTTTCCATTTGTTTTAGAATTGTCACAAATGAACTTAAAGAAGTATTTCTAGGCTTTTACTCAACAAACAATGCACAAGCGGAGACTCTGTACAGGATTGTCACCGATGCCCTTCAAAGATACAGCCTTAGTTTGAGTGACTGTAGGGGCCAGTGTTTCAATGGTGAATCCAGCATGGCAGGAATTTACACCAGTATCCAAGCCAGAATCTCTGATATAGAACCAAGAGTGCTCTTTGTTCATTGTTTGGCACACTCACTGAATCTGAGTGTGCAAGATACAGTAAAAAACATCACGGGATGCCAAAACACTCTCAACTTGATACGAGAGATAACGGATTTTGTAAGACAGTCACCAAAGAGACTGGCTTTCTTCAAGCAATTGCAAATTGAAGTTGAAGAAACTGTAAACTTGTGACCTTTCTGCCCAACTAGGTGGACAGTTCTTATCAATGTTGTCATGTTACTTAAACTAGCAAGAACTGACAAACTTCATGTTTGAGCAGTCACAGACGGACTGTTCTGGTGCAGGTGCAAAAGCTAATGGGCTTTCACATTTAAATGTAATCTATTGATGTTTTCTTCCTCTTAGCTTTGTTAACCAAGGTATTCAGTCATGTTGACACAGTGAATTGAGCTCTATGGAAAGAAATATTATGCTTTCAAGAAGCTTCCGTTATGATTGCTACTTTGATGAAGGCATCGAGACTTCTGGATACATTTTGGGAGGAAGTTGAATGCAAAGTAAATGACCTAGGTTTGCCAGAACTACAGCAACCTCGTAAGAGATGCATTCCAAAACGCACTGGTGATGGGAGCATTGATCGTGATATTAATTCTTCCAGTAGCCCCAAAGATATGCGCCAGCGGGTTTTCTTTGAAGTAATTGACACCCCAGTTCAGTGCATAGCTACTAGATTTGAATCACAAGTTTCCAGTTTCCTAACTAAAGCTGAGAATTTTGTTATTAGTGCAACTAATGACTTTGATGAGATTGCTGCATTTTATATGGATGGCATTGATCCAGAAAGATTGCTTTTGCACAGAGACATGATGATGCGGAACATGCAGACATCAATAGTTCGTGTGGCCCCCATGACTGGCAATAACGGCCACTACACGCCGCAGCATCGAACGAAAGAGGCTTTGGATATGGGGTTGGGGTATGTCGGTCCAGGCTGCTTCCACACGTTGCCACAGTTCATCAGGCGTAGCCGCGGGTGGTGCTTGCCGGGCCACTCGGTTGCCGATCAGCGACCAGACGTTTTCGATGGGCGACATATTGGGAGAACAGGAGGGCCGCGGCAGCAGTGACACCTGGTGAGCCTTGAAGAATTGTTGCATGATGCGTGCCACGTGTGGGCGCGCATTGTCCTGCAGGTAAGGGAGGACTACAGGCTCCAAAACGTCGGAGATGTAGCGGTGGCTATTGAGTGTACCGGCGATGCGTACCAGAGGGGTGCGGGTGTCATATCCAATCGCCCCAAACCATAACGCCAGGCGACGGACCAGTATGGCGATGCATAATGCAGGAGTCATGCAGTCTCTCGCCGTGGTGCCGCCACACGCGGATCCGACCATCGTGGTGTTGCAAGCAGAAGCGGGATTCATCGGAGAAGACAATGTCATGCCATTCCGTAGTCTAGGTGCTGTGTTCAACTGCCCACTGTCGCCACACTCGTCGGTGCTGTAATGTTAATGGTAATCGGAGCAATGGCCGCCGTGCAACAAGTCCCCACTCCTGCAGACGACGTCGAACGGTACGTGCTGACACAGGTTGTTGCGCAACACACCCTAATTCCTGCGCTAACGTTCGTGATGTGGCGGTGCGAGCCGTCATTGCCCGCCACACAACATGCCGGTCCTCCCGTTCAGTGGTGTGCTGTGGCTGCGGCAATCTCTCACGACGGTCCGTCCGTTCCTCCGGCACCCACCGAATCCATACTCACCTCACTGTGGCTAGATGTCGTTCCACATGGGCGCCGATATCTCTGTACGATAAACGGCTATGGCGATAAGCCACTATTCGTCCTCTGTCGAACTTCGAAACATGCTGGAATGACTGCCGTATTCTGCGCCGAGGCATCAGGAAGCTTCCCACGCACAGGCCCGGTAGCACAACACACTTCCACTACTTACACCCCGCCTTCTGTACACCCTTTTTATAGTGCTTCTCGGTGGCGTGTCGGGCGCACATGATTTGCATACGTCCTGCAATGCTAATTGTTTGCATGTCCTCTTGCGGGTGACGCGTGCTGCAAACTTCAGGCCAATCGGATGCTTCCTTTTTGGTGTTGCATTTTGGGTGGCCAGCAGTGTATATACATTGAAGTGCAAAAAGTTATGGGATATGTACCTAGTATCATGTAGGACCTCCTCTAGCCTGGCGAAGTGCAGCAACTCGATGAGGCATCGATTGCACAAGTGGCCAGAAGACTTCTGGAGAGATGTTTTGAGTCATGACATCTGAACATCTGCCCACAGTTCCCTGGTATTTGTACGTGCAGGATCTTGGGTGCAAATGGACCTTTCCACCATGTCCCATAAGTGCTCTATTGGGTTCATGTTGAGCAAACGTGGGGGCCACACCATCCGGCGGAACTGTCCAGAATGCTTCTCAAACCAATTTTGGATAACTTGAGCCTATTGACATGGTGCATTGTTCGCCTGGAAAATCCCATCGTTGTTGGGGTACACGAAGGGCTGCGAATGGTCACCCAGCAAAGCAACAAAGTGATTACCGGTTAATGACGTGTTTACGAGGATTCAAACTGTGCAACGTAAAGGCACATTACACACGTATGGAACCACCACCAGCTTGCACAGTGCCTTGTTGGCAGCTTGGGTCCATGGCCTCATTGGGTCTGTGCTACACTGAAACACTACCATCAGCTTGTAACAACTGGTAGCATGACTCATTGGACCATGTTACCAGTCTTCCAGGATCTAATTACTGTGTTCACGAGCCCAGGTAAAGCACTGTGCCCGATGTCGTGGTGTTGACAAAGGCACTTTGGTGGGTTTTTTGCTCCCATACCTCATGGATGCTAAATTGCATTGCACTCACCTGATGGATATGTCTCTGGTACCTCTTGCATTGAATGTGGATGTTATTTGAGCCAGGGTCGCTTGTCTGTTAGTATGGACAATTCGGGTCAGACGGCGCTGGTCACGGTAATTCAGCACCCATGGTCAGCCACTGCGCTGTCCATGGTGGGTGGCAATGCCTTCCAAAAGGTATTTTTGGTACACAAGTTACACCGTGGATCGAGGAATGTTGAATGTTCGCACAACTTCAGAAATTGAATGTCTAATCCATCTGGTTCCCACTACCATGCATCGTTCAAACTCCGATAATTAATGTCAGCTAGCCAGAATCATACTGATGGTTGTTCAACGTGACTCACGAAATTACACCTTGCAAATGATAAAAACTGTTGCATGCGTCAAAGCCTTTATATGATGGCAGTGCCAGTTAAAAATTTGCATACTGCTATCCCATGACTTTTGGCACTTCAGTGTATATGTACCTTGTACAATGCTTTTACAAAAAATTTATTGATTGATGGAGAAAACAAGCTGAAGATAACCGATACCTACATTTACACCTTCGACAGCAGATATCAAGCAAAGGGTCGCATTGAGGAAGAAATTAATCAACATATAAAACTTGGTTGGAGAACTTTTGGAAGAAACAGTACAATAAAAATTGTACTGCATGTCATCACAATATGCCATTACAATATATAAATTGTACAATATGTCATGTCTTAAAAGAAAAGTGTTTAATCAATGTATCCTTCCAGTGCTTATGTACGGAGCAGAGGCATGAACCTTAATTAAAAAAGACATACAAAGACTGCAGACAACTGAAAGCAGCATGAAGAGATGTATGCTTCATGTAACCAGGAAAGATAAGAAGAACTCGTGGATAAGGAAAATGAGAAAAGTGGAAGACGTCATGATCAGAGTACAATCCCTGAAATGGCAATGGGCTGGACATATTCTCAGAAGGACGGACCACTGAAATTTTAGACTGGATTCCAAGGGACAGAAAATGACCTAGAAGACCACATCGGAGATGGGCGGATGAAATTCGAAAGCATGTGGGAGTGACATGGAGGAAAGTGGTTCAAGACAGACAGTTGTGAAAGAAACGTAGAGAGATCTTCATCCAGCAGTGGATTGTTAATAGTTGACAATGATGATATATGTACTTGCTAGGGATTATGCACATATACTTGCTAGGGAGATATACAGGGTGAATCAGCTAAGCGTGTACAAACTTCTGGGAGGGGTAGGTTGCACAACGACAGATCAGAATCACATAGCAATGCAGGGTTGAAAACGCCATGTTCATGTGCTAGTGTACAGAGAGGACGAGAAATAAAAGAGCAGCACGTAAGAGGACAAAATACTTTTTATTACTCACAAGACATTTGCAAAATGCATTGAGGTTACAGAAGGCGTTCAAAGTTGCGACCATGAGCTGTAACACTAGCTTGACATCGTCGGCACATGGAATCATGTACATTTTGGAAAATTCCTGACATGTCTCGGATTTCTGAAGCAGCTACAGAGATGCATGCTACAAGGCCCTCGTTACTTTCAATGGGGATGTCGTACACCAGTCCTTTGATGTAATTCCAGAAGAAGTAATCAAGGCGTGTTAAGTCCGGCGATCTTGCAGGCCAATGAACGGACCACCACGCCCGATCCACTGATGTCCAAATGTTATGTTTTAAGTGATGACGAACGTCATTGCTGAAATGAGTTTGTACACGCTTAGCTGAATCACCCTGTATATATCCCCATCGTGCTGGAACCACATTGTATGGCACAATGACTGAGGGACCTGTTCATTCAATAGCTCTGGCAAGACATCCTCCAGAAATATCCAGTAACTCCTTCCGTCCAGACGAGGAGGTATGGACCAATTAAGTGGTCCCCGACAATGCCGGCCCAAACATTAACAGCAAAACGGGTTTGTGCTGCACGTGGTCATACAGCATGGGGTTCTCCATCGGCCATACATGCGCGTTATGTGTATTGAAGCAACCTTCCTGTGTAAATTACGGTATCCTGAAAGAGCGTATGAGCAGTCTTGTAGCCGAACACCATCTACCGCTTGAAGATGGCATTTCCGACTCTGCATTGCTACGTGATTGCGATTTGTCTTTGTGAAACATACCCCTCCCAGAAGTTTGTACACGCTTAGCTGAATCACCCTGTATATACACTGCTGGGAAGTGAAAAAAGAACACCATTAAAAATTGCAGCTGCATCTGAGATTTATGTAGTAGCAACAACTTACGGAAGGAAAGTGATCACACACATGAAGTGATTCAATGTTTATTTTACCTTTTAATGCTTATTACAGTGTACAGAAGGCACATTTTAATAAGATGTTGCACCTCCTTAGTGTCAATACAAGCTTCCAATCTGGCATGCAATCGGTCATACAAATGCTGAATATCAAACTAGGGGATAGCATTTGATGCCATTTCAACTTGGATGCGTAATTCAGAGATGGTCGCTGTCTGCCAGGGTTCACGAAAGAGCCTTTTGTCTGATCCAGTACCAGACATGCTCGATCGGGGACAAGTCCGTAGAGCATGCCGGCCAAGGGAGTTGATGCACAGCCTGAAGAGCATGTTGAGTTGTCCGGGCGGAGTTATCCTGCCAGAATATCACATCAGGGATTGCACTCAAAAATGGCAGGATGACCGGCTGCACGATGTCCCTGACGTACGTACCGCTATTCAGTGTACCCCTTATACACACCAGACTCATACGAGAGTGGTAGCTAATCGCTCCCCACACCATGATGCCCGGAATGGGGCTTGTGTGTCGTTGGCAGATGCACGATGGCAGAAGCCTCTCACCTTGTCGCCTTCGGATGCCTACATGACTGTCGGACACCCACAAGCAGAATTGGCTTTCATCTCTCAAGACCACTGACCACCATTCTTCCCTCCAATGAACTTGTTCGTGACACCACTGGAAATATGCTCAACAGTGACCAGGGGTCAGTGGTAACCGTGCCAGCGGCATGTGTGTCCGTAGTCCTGCTTCCAACAAACAATTCCATATCATTCTGGTAGACACCCTTGGTATGATAGAGAATCGAATTTGTGATGCCATAGCCACCTTTGGTATGACAGAGGATTAAATTTGTGATACCGTAGCCAGCTTCCCTATATGTCAATCCTCTCATGCATCTGTAACTCTGCGCTGCCAGGAACCACGTCTGCAAATGCTCCTCTGACCACCGACGCCACCATCTTACCACGGCCGATACCTCTCAGTCTGCAATTTGACGGAAGGACCAACTTCCTTCCCACAGACCCACTATATGGCCTGGCTCGAACTTCGAAAACTGAACAAAAGTTGCGTGCCTGTGTCATCCAGGCATGGTAGCTTCTTCAACAAGCACTGAACATGACACCAGACAAATGACTTCGTTCTGTACGCCCTAGTCCTTAAATATGCACTGCATACATTTGCATGTTGTCGTCCGCAGTGACATCATTATTTCATCCAATGACATTCCAACTTGGATCAGAGTTTCTGCTGCCCTTAGCAATTAACATATTATGCTCCTACTGACATTCCTTCTGGATGCTCTTTTTTCACTTTCCACCAACCTCCAAATTGGAACCAAGTAAAAATAATTTAGATTCGACAAAACTTAAATAACTGTTTATAATATGATGCACCTACTGACATTCCTTTTGGATGTTCTTTTTTCACTTTCCAGCAACATCCAAATTGGAACCACGTAAAAATAATTTCAATTCGACAAAACTTAAATAACCGTAACTTTATTTAGATTCCTTCCTTCGACACACAGTCATAAAATAAAGATGTTTGATAATGCAAATATCACCAATGAAATAAAAAACACAATATTTCAAATTAAATAAAGAATAGCCATTCAAAAGGCAAGTCATCAACATATACTATTTATTCAACAAAGATTTTTCTTGTAAGAATTTCAGAATAAAATTTGCTCTAAAATCTCCAAAATATCAATTTGCAATCAAATAATTCTATACAAAAATAATTATAAATTTTTGAATGTGTATTTGTGAGATTCACAGTTATGAGTTGCCAAAGAGAGCATCATCTTCTTAAGCCATGTTACATATCGTGTTATTATTTCTTTCTCCCATTCACCACACTGACTGATTTTTGAGCAGTGCGTTATAAATTTTTCCTCTTCCAAAAGGGACCAACTGCAACTAGATGCAGAACTTGTTTCTAGTTTATATTTCTTCGAATACGTTTGTTCATCTGAAATGATACAGTTCGTGGAAGCTGCAGGCAAAGTGAACCTCCCTGCGTGAAGTTTAGAAACTTTCATTACATGAAAAATCACAAAACGCCGATGGTTCCATAAAGTCTCGTGACCTGGGAATAAGAGGATTAGCTCAGTAATTAAGACTAGTTCTCTGTCAAGGGCGTGATTAAACTTTTCACTCCAAAGATCAGTTTTCTCCGAGGTTGTAGAAGAGGAATTGTGATAAGGACATACCATTACACTGCATTCAGGAAAGTTCAGTTGTGCATTTAAACACTGCATTAGGAACTGTCGATATTGGAAACCACTGTGGTCTGAAACATGGGAAGATACCCACGATTTTGTCTCTTCCAGTTCTTTGTCAATTGCCTGAAAAAAAGACTTAATTACTTGACTTGAATTATAATGGCAGTCTTTATATATTTAAAAAAAAATTCACATAAAGTGATTCAACAGTTCCCTTATCACTGCAAAACTTGCAGCAACTGTACATTAATCAGGATTTCCCACAAATTTTAAACATTAAAGCAGATCGTATTAGCCAACATGCATTAACAGAGGCACACTGCTATCATCATGGGATTAGTGTATAAATGTTTGGTTTTTTTTTCAATTTTTTCAGGTGAGACACTTCTCACTACGGTGACCCTTTGAAAATAATTAAAAAAAAATGTTTTCTGTTCTGGATTACTATTCCTATATTTCAGGCACACACTTTAAGTTATTTCTACAGCATGATGTACTTTTGTGCAGAAAAAGATTAGTGGTATGGCTTTCATGCATAATTTTTGCATGAATCAAAAAATGAGAGCGCGACACAGATTACTTCGGATTTGTAACAAACTTCCTCCATCTCACTAACAAGGAACTGTATGCCAACTGCAGTAAAACTATATTAGAAATCCAATTTATTGACATAAGACTATAAATAAATGTTTCTAAGCTTTTGAACAACTAGATGGCTTTTTCAAGGAAGATAGAGAGAAACTGCAATCTGAAGTATTCTTTTTTTCAGATTGCAGTTTCTCTTTATCTTCCTTGAAAAAGCCATCTGATTGATGCAAAAGCTTGGAAACATTTATTTATAGTCTTACACCAATAAATCAGATTTCTAGGATAGTTTTCCTCCATCTCTCTTTGTCCATGGCACGATTTTCTACCTATAACAGACTTTTTCCTCAAACACTAATATCCAGGTGTAGCAAACAACCCAAAATTTTCAGGTGCCAGCTCCTATTTTTCAGAAGCCAGGACATTTTTTCAAGAGATACAAGGAGAAAACCATGATTGATAAGTACATGCACAGAATTGCGACCTTCAACAATTAAAATTAATGTATTATTTCCTAGATATTGTACAAAAATTGAGTGCGAAATCCACAACTAAAATTAGGTACTTGTATTAATAGTTGCATTTCGAAGTACGTTTTCACTTCCGCTTTTTCTTCTGGTGTCTCATATTCAACAAACACATTAATGAATAAATACACTTATAAAAGCACATCATGCGAAATAAGTGCTATGGGTATGAACATCTCTGATGCGAACACCGCATGCATGCACATATCTCTCTTAGGTTACACAGCAGAACTTCAGCCTGAATTACTACAGCCAATATATCCCCAGCAGAGTTGCATAATGTGCAACTCTGCTGGGGATAGTGCCAAAGATTGGTATTGGCATTATCATTATTCTGATTTTATGGTACAAAGGGCATCCTGAAAGTAATGCCTCCTCCTTAATAACTTTTCAAATTTTGAAGTGATTTTAATGAAACTGCACTGACATGTACTATATGTCACCAATGTGGGAACAATTTTTTTTCAGAATCGGAAATAAAGATCATGAATGACAGAGAAAAGCAGTGAGCCGTAACTGAATTCCTGGAAAATGAGGGATGTGAGGTTCCAGAAATCCACGGAAGACTCCTGGTGGTGTATGGAGCTGCCACAATCGATATCAGTAATGTCCGAAGATGGATGAAGAAGTTTCGAGAGGGAGAAAGTTCAGTGTCGGACAAACAATGGAGAGAAGACCCGTAACTGCAGTGACGGATGCCAACAGGCAAACGAGTGAAAGACCTCATCACAGCTGATTGTTGTGTCACCATCCAGGAGTTGCAACAATAAAGAGTGCTCACTATGTGCAGACATTGAAGAAGCTAAAGGAAGCTATCAGACGTAAAAGACATGACATTCCACTTCATAGTGTTGTTTCACACCATGATAATGCACGTCCCCACACCTCAATGGAGACTTCACAGGCTATTGCCAAAATGTGGTGGGCGGTGATGCCGCAACCCCCTTACAGTCTTGATTTGACTCCCTCAGACTTCTTCCTGTTTACCCCTTTGAAAAACACCCTTTGTGGGGAACGTTTCGACGATGTGGCAGGCGTTAAACTGGCTGTGAACTCATGGGTGAAACGACAGCCTCAGGAATTTTTCCAAAATGGATTTTATCAAAAAAAGTCTGTTATAGGCTTCACAGTTATAGAAAGTGATGGACAATACTTTGAATAAAGTAAAAATATCAACGCTTACCACAATCAAAGGTTTATTATATATCGACTGTAGATGGGTTCCATTTCAACTCAGGCAGGGTCGTACCATCATGGTCTCAGATTTCTCTAAAAAAATTAAGGGCTGTTCCTTGACTAAAATAAGGAGACCCATATTTTTTTTCGGCAAGAAAAAATTTTCCCTTCGAGATAGAGGGTTTCAAATCTTGCACCGTCAAACAAGCTCTCTAGAAAATGGTTATTTTTCCGAACTTCAGTGAGTCATTGCAGCAGAGTTAAAAAAGATATTGTGTTCTTGTATTTTTTTTACATTGTGTGTATAACATATAATAATATATGGTGCTAATATTTGCTACACATCGTATGATTAAAATTTTAAAAAATCGCAAACTTTGTGATTTAAAAAAAAAATGAATTTTTTAAGTTTTTTTTAAACAGGTTTGGATGGAGTTTTTTCTATATTCGTTTTTTTCGTTAAAGACATACAAATGTGCACTTTATTTGTAATTTTTTGTGTGTCTGTGAAACTGCTAGTTTCCGCGTTTCCCCAGCGTTAAAAACAGCCGATTTTGAAAAATCTCTAACTTTGCCAACGATTTTCTCAAAAAGACCATTTTTTAAAATAAATTCTGAAAATTAAATCCCTGTTTTATTATCAACAGGAGAATATCTGTGTAAATTTTCACGGACCTAAAAACGCCTGTTTCCGAGTTAGACACGTTTGAATTCGGTTTGAAAGCCTACGATTTCCCGTGTTCTAAAGGCGCCATTTTGGAAAAATGTCAGGCGCAAAGTACGTACGTTATCTCTTACCCGAATCAAAGCGTTAGATATTCTTTGCCCGAGTGATGGAATGAGAGCATTGGGTCAGCTGGCCCTGGTTGGATACATCCACCTCACCTCACCCTTCCCCGAGTGATGACATGCCTATAAAACTGTCGGGGGGGGGGGGGGGGGGTAACCAATACATAAAGAATATTCTTGCTGCTCCACTAACAAAGTTGAGTTGCGAAAGACATCAGCAGTTGTTTGTTTGTTTGTTTACGTATATACTTAAACATCGCATAAGAAAAGACTATGAAAGAGTAGAAAACTGTTGTGAAATAATTTTAAGGAAAAGAGTGCAGGCACGTGTACTGTAAGTTAATTTTCGATGGCTAAACACCCTCGAGTTTTTCTGGGAGTTGCTAATTGTAGGCTACTGTCAGAAGAGCAGTTGCTGTTTTGTTATAGTTGCTAAAATTAACTTCTCAGTTTTTCGTAATAGTAAAATATTCGCTCAGGAGAGTTTTGTCCTCTGCGAACGGGGGGAGAAGGTGCAATGCTCTTGACCTCGCTGCTGGGTTGATAGCGCTGGTCGCTACCGAAACTCTGCTTACCCTCTCCAAAACGTAATGGCAATTGTCTAATCTACTAGATAAATAACAATTAACACATACGCGTGCATGCTTATTCATAAAATGTAAGTTCAGTATATTTCCTGTTCAATCAGCTGATTTTACAAGTAGAATTCATATACAACTTATGAGCTTATAATGGTGTAAAGATTTTTATATATTTAAAACATATTCAAAGATTTCAATTTTTTTAAAGAGGGGGGGATTGTGTTCGTAGTGATCTCCACCTGGGCCACGATAAACCATGCACTGCCCATGTCTTCTGTTCCCTTAGAAGATAATCCTGGATCGATGGGAGACCAGCGGAGTTTTGACCCCCCCCCCCTCTCACGTGGTGGTGAGGTGTCTCAAAGCTAGGTAGTTTTCAAAAATGTTTCAACTTAGTTGGCTGGTAATAAGAGAAGGATTCCATTTCAACTCTGGCAGGGTCGTATCATCACGGTCTCAGATTTCTCTAAAAAAATTAAGGGGTGTTCCTTGATTAAAATAAGTAGACCCATATCTTTTCTTTCGGCAAGAAAAAATTTTCCCTTCGAGACAGAGGGTTTCAAATCTTCCACCGTCAAACAAGCTCTCTAAAAAACCGGTTATTTTTCCTAACTTCAGCGAGTCATTGCAGCAGAATTAAAAAAGATATTTTGTTCTGGTATTTTTTATTACACTGTGTGTATAATGTATAATAATATTTGATGCTAATATTTTTTACACATCGTATGATTAAAATTAAAAAAAATCGTAAACTTTGATTTTTAAAAAAATTGAAATTTTTAAGATTTTTTTTAACTGGTTCAAATGGAGTTTTTGTTTTCTATACTCTTTTTTTGTTAAAGACATACAAATGTGCACTTTATTTGCAATTTTTTATGTGTCTATGAAACTGCTAGTTTCTGCAGCGTTAAAAACAGCCGATTTTGAAAAATCTCCAACTTTGCCAACGATATTCTCAAAAAGCCCTTTTTTTTAATTCTGAAAATTAAATCCCTGCTTCATTATCAACAGGAGAATATCTGTGTAAATTTTCACGGACCTAAAAACATCCGTTTCCGAGTTACACACGTTTGAATTTGGTTTGAAAACCTACGATTTCTCCGTGTTCTAAAGGCGCAATTTTGGAAAAATCTCAGGCGCAAAGTACATATTCTCTTACCCCAATGAGAGCGTTGGATCCGTCTACCTCACCCTACCCTGGGCGATAACATGCCTAAAAAACGGTCTTGGAAAAAAAAAATAACAAATCTATATATATAGAATTGAATGTATGTCTGCTAAACAAATTTACAGTTTTCAATTTAGAACCACCAAACTTGGTATACTATCTCATGGTACCCTAACTTAGACCGTAGATGGTTTTTGGAAGGGTTCGGAGCCCGGGGTCAAGGGGCTCCACACAAAACTTCCATAAAATCTAGTTTTCAATTTAGAACCACCAAATTTGGAATACTATAGCATGGTACCCTAACTTAGACCGCAGACTGTTTTTGGAAGGGGTCGGAGCCCTGGGTCAAAGGGCCCCCACACAAAATTTCCGTAAAATATACTTGTATACTATAGTGTCCTAACTGAGACCGTAGATGGTTTTTGGAAGGGGGGCAGGGCCCTGGGTGGGTGGGAGCCCGGGGTCAAAAAGGGCCCCACGCAAAATTTCCGTAAAATGTAGTTTTCAATTTAGAACCATCAAATTTGGTATACTTTTTCTTGGCACCCTAACTTTATAAAATATTTTACGAAAATTTTGTAGGGGTGGGGGGCTTGACCCCGGGTTCCGACCCCTTCCCAAAACCGTCTAGTCAAAGTTAGGGTGCCAAGAAAAAGTATACCAAATTTGATGGTTCTAAATTGAAAACTAGATTTTACGGAAATTTTGCGTGGGGCCCTTTGACCCGGGCTCCCCCTTCCAAAACCGTCTACAGTCTAAGTTAGGGTACCATGAGATAGTATACCAAGTTTGATGGTTCTAAATTGACATACATTCAATTCTCTATATATATAGATTTGTTATTTTTTTTTCCAAGACCGTTTTTTAGGCATGTTATCGCTCAGGGTAGGGTGAGGGGGACGGATCCAACACTCTCATTCCAGTAAGAGAATACGTACTTTGCGTCTTAGATTTTTCCAAAATGGCGCCTTTAGAACACGGAGAAATCGTAGGTTTTCAAACCAAATTCAAACGCGTCTAACTCGGAAACGGGCGTTTTTAGGTCCGTGAAAATTTACACAGATATTCTCCTGTTGATAATAAAACAGGGATTTAATTTTCAGAATTTTAAAAAGGGCTTTTTTGAGAAAATCGTTGGCAAAGTTAGAGATTTTTCAAAATCGGCTGTTTTTAACGCTGCAGAAACTAGCAGTTTCACAGACACATAAAAAATTGCAAATAAAGTGCACATTTGTATGTCTTTAACAAAAAAACGAGTATAGAAAAAACAACTCCATTTGAACCAGTTAAAAAAATCTTAAAAATTTCTATTTTTTTAAAAATCGAAGTTTACGATTTTTTAAAATTTTAATCATACGATGTGTAAAAAATATTAGCATCACATATTATTATATGTTTATACACACAATGTAATAAAAATACCAGAACAAAATATCTTTAATTCTGCTGCAATGACTCGCTGAAGTTAGGAAAAATAACCGTTTTTTAGAGAGCTTGTTTGACGGTGGAAGATTTGAAAACCTCTGTCTCAAAGGGAAAATTTTTTCTTGCCGAAAGAAAAGATATAGGTCTCCTTATTTTAATCAAGGAACACCCCCTTAATTTTTTTAGAGAAATCTGAGACCGTGATGGTACGACCCTGCCAGAGTTGAAATGGAATCCCTCTCTTGTTACCAGCCAACTAAGTTGAAACATTTTTGAAAGCTACCTAGCTTTGAGACACCTCACCACCACGTGAGATGGGGGT
This sequence comes from Macrothele yani, assembly GCA_039090855.1. Classification (NCBI taxonomy): domain Eukaryota; kingdom Metazoa; phylum Arthropoda; class Arachnida; order Araneae; family Macrothelidae; genus Macrothele; species Macrothele yani. The sequence goes on from CM077007.1 coordinate 111,901,042, forward strand.
GTGTGTCAAAACTCTGCTGGTCTCCCATCGAGAACACAATCCCCCCCCTTTAAAAAATTGAAATCTATGAATATGTTTTAAATAGATAAAAATCTTTACACCATTATAAGCGCATAAGTTGTATATGTATTCTACTTGTAAAATCAGTTGATTGAACAGGAAATATACTCAACTTACATTTTATGAATAAGCATACATGCGTATGTGTTAATTGTTACTTATTTAGTAGATTAGACAATTACCATTACGTTTTGGAGAGGAGGTAAGCAGAGTTTCGGTAGCGACCAGCGCTATCAACCCAGCAGCAAGGTCAAGAGCATTGCACCTTCTCCCCCGTTCGCAGAGGACAAAACTCTCCTGAGCGAATATTTTACTATTACGAAAAACTGAGAAGTTAATTTTAGCAACTATAACAAAACAGCAACTGCTCTTCTGACAGTAGCCTACAATTAGCAACTCCCAGAAAAACTCGAGGTTGTTTAGCCATCGAAAATTAACTTACAGTACACGTGCCTGCACTCTTTTTCTTAAAATTATTTCACAACAGTTTTCTACTCTTTCATAGTCTTTTCTTATGCGATGTTTAAGTATATACGTAAACAAACAAACAAACAACTGCTGATGTCTTTCGCAACTCAACTTTGTTAGTGGAGCAGCAAGAATATTCTTTATGTATTGGTTACCCCCCCCCCGACAGTTTTATAGGCATGTCATCACTCGGGGAAGGGTGAGGTGGATGTATCCAACCAGGGCCAGCTGACCCAATGCTCTCATTCCATCACTCGGGCAAAGAATATCTAACGCGAAATCATAGGCTTTCAAACCAAATTCAAACGCGTCTAACTCGGAAACGGGCGTTTTTAGGTCTGTGAAAATTTACACAGATATTCTCCTGTTGATAATAAAACAGGGATTTAATTTTCAGAATTTTAAAAAATGGCCTTTTTGAGAAAATCGTTGGCAAAGTTAGAGATTTTTCAAAACCGGCTGTTTTTAACGCTGGGGAAACGCGGAAACTAGCAGTTGCACAGACACACAAAAAATTACAAATAAAGTGCACATTTGTATGTCTTTAACAAAGAAAACGAATATAGAAAAACTCCATCCAAACCTTTTTAAAAAAAACTTAAAAAATTCAATTTTTTTTTAAATCACAAAGTTTGCGATTTTTTAAAATTTTAATCATACGATGTGTAGCAAATATTAGCACCATATTTTATTATATGTTATACACACAATGTAAAAAAAAATACAAGAACATGATATCTTTTTTAACTCTGCTGCAATGACTCGCTGAAGTTAGGAAAAATAACCGTTTTCTAGAGAGCTTGTTTGACGGTGCAAGATTTGAAACCCTCTATCTCGAAGGGAAAAATATGGGTCTCCTTATTTTAGTCAAGGAACACCCCTTAATGTTTTTAGAGAAATCTGAGACCATGATGGTACGACCCTGCCTGAGTTGAAATGGAACCCATCTGTAGTTTCGTAGAGCTTCTGGCTCGGCTTCATCAGGATGAATGGAGCATAAACATTCAAATCATTGTGACATCATCAGAATTCTGACGGTCACGGTTTTTGGTAAGTTGTTTCCACGCGCTTGAAAGAAATGGTGTCGACGTCATGTCGTTGACAAGCAGTGAAGAGTTCCGGTATATGTGAAAAGCTTCTAATACATTAAGCTTCATCGTTGAATCAGGTTTATCAATGAGCATAGCGTTTCCGAACAGAAATTTATGGTTGTTTTCGTGACAATGCTGGGCTATAGATGACTTTTTAAGTTCACAATTCCGTACGTAGGTCTGGTGTTCCTTCAAATGGAAAGTTAAAGCCCTGCGGGTCTGCCCTATATACCAAAGTTCACATTCACAAGGTATCTGATAAATTCCCCAGGAATTTATGTCTTCGACGTAATCTTTGGGTATGAAAAAAATTATCTTGTTTATGGGTTTGAAAATAACTTTAAAATTAAAACTCTTGAGAATTTTTGAAATTCCGAAGCAAATCTGTGGAGCAAATGGGATAACCGCCCAATTCTGTGGTATTGGGTGGTCTACCGGCGTCGTTTAAGAAATTCTAGCTCTTTCTACAAGGAATCCTCAGCTGAGAATATATGTATTGCACGATATACGTATGTGTAGATGGCAGAGATTTTTTGTATCCATGGGCGATTTGATTTTGCATGTGGTGGTAAGGAAACAGCGTATGTTTTCGATAAACTGTTGTGCTAAAGGATCCTTCAGATCGTGACACAAGGAAGTCAAGAAATGATAAGCAGCCATTATTTTCAGTCTCACATGTGAACTGTATATGAGGATCAATTGAATTGATGAGTTCCACTAATTTAGGTATTTCCGAATTCATGCCTTTCCAGAGAACAAAAGTATCATCAACATATCAAATCCAAAGGTCAAACGTAACGAGCTGAAAGAGTTTGTCCTCAAAATGACGCATATAGACTTCGCATAAAATAGGCGACAATGGGCTACCTTTATACATAATTATATATAATACTTTGAATAGGCTATCATTATTAACACTATGTCCAAGTATTTGACACCAAGTCTCACATTTTTGCTGCTACAAATAAAAATCTTGAGGGACGAGGCATTACTTTCAGGATGCTCCTTGTAAGTAGTCATTAAAAAAATGCAAACAGAAAAAATCTATACGTTGTACTTCTTCTTTATATATTTTAGATGGAAGCTTCATAACACAAAGCCAAAGTTTGAAAAATAAAATTTTCTGAGTAGAATTTAAAAACTTACGTACTAGGCAAGATTTTCAGGCACCATGGCAACTGAACATCTTGGATTTGTCTACCCCTGCTAATAACATGGTTCATACGCTTTTCCAATCACAAAATTCCAGGACTTTGGAATTTTTTTCCAGGACATACAATCAAAATGCTCTTACTTAAAATATAGTGAAACCATAGGACTGTTCAATCTGTAACCTACAACAAACAACTTCTTAAATGCTTGGGCAAACTTAATACAGAATGTTAAAAATGATGTCTGCTGCAGCTAATCAGAAACTTAGAATTGCAGATAAATACTGAAATACCAAAACTGTTACTGAAAATGTGACCAGGTTTAATATCTACTAAATTTTTATATACAGTATACTACACTGATTTTGAGAAAAATTTATTTTTTACTTTGGCTTTAGAGTTCAATTATTGAAGTAAATTACAGAATTAAAAAAAAACCCATGAAACTCAAAAATACATAGGTACGTGGCATTACACTTGAAATGCTTTCATATACCACATAATCAATACATAAAATACTATTTATATTTAATTATTTTGAAATAATGCTTACATTGGAAATTTAAGGATAAGGAAAGGTGAAATATTTGGAACTTTTTCAAAGGGCCAAAGGGATTGTTATTTCTTAAACATATAACCATGGGAGCAAGTATTTGTGTTATGTTTTATTTAGGGAAGGAATTTTCAACATAATATTGATGCTGAACCTTAAGTTCAAGGGCTGTGTACAACTGCATTCATTAGTGATCAAGGCAATTTAACTGGGCATTAATAATTAGAAAACTAATTATAGAAGATGCAAAGCGATTACTTAGTTCAAAAAATACTAAGAAACAATTAGATTTAAGTTTCTGATATTAGAAAGCAATCTGTTTTTATGGCAAATTTTTATATAAAGTATTTATTAGAAAATTTCAAAGTAACCCCCCTGCCCCCCAAAATACGCTATTTATCCCACCAGTCTCAAGAAGTATGTTACGAAAATTAACAAATGGCGCGAAAAATGTTTCCCATAGCAGAAGGACGGTATTAGAGACAAAAAGATTTTCAAGTCGAACAGTTAAAAGAAGAGATATAGAAGGAAACATGATACTCTATGCCTGTTAGCGGAAGAATTTTGCATAATGGCAAAGTTGAGAACAGCCAAAAAGCATTCTTCATAGCAAAAGCTATGCTAAGGAAAAATAACTTTTCAAATACGTCTCCTGGAAGCAGAGATAGCAAGAAAACCATTTTGACCTTTACAACCCCCCAGGGGAAGAGTTGTACATTATTTGAAGAGGATCTTCTTATTGTATCAAAAGTCTTATTCACTCTCCATCTTTATTATAGCGAATGGCATACAGTAAAAAAAGAAATTTCTCAGTAGGGTTTTTAGAGGCAGAGAAAGGCTGTTAACAGAAGTACACAAGCACCACCTAGCAACAGAAATGTAAACTACAAACCTCCTCAAACACAAACCTAAAGTGTTCCATAAGGTAAATGGTAACTGGTGTTAATTTTTTTTTTTTTTTTAATTGGACATTTAGAAGTACAGCTATTGAGAAAAATAGATTAAATATTTGTGCCCCCTAGCAGAAAAACTGTGCATTATTTTGAGAAGAAAATATACATCAGGAGTTTTCATAGTTAGTAGTATCTGATCGAAAGAGAAAGAGAATACTTTTTCAATCAGGTTTTTCGTCCCGTAGATATTGCTGTAAACGGAAATTTGAACTTACACCATCTAGTGACACACTTGTGTGTTAAGAAATATTTGAAATTCTATGAAAAAATTTTGCACTGAAAATGTTCTCCAACAAAGAAAGAATTTTTCAAATTAGACTCCTAAAAGCAGAGATATGGACAAAAATAAGATATGTGCACACCCCCTGGTGGACAAATTATGCACTATTTTAAGCAGGAGGTACCCTCAAAAGTTTTCCGAGGTGAGCGATATCGGTTCACGGAAGGAATTTTTTCAATTGAGTTTCCAGCTCAGATTTTGTTGCAAATACATCAGAAGCAAAATCAAACACTTATGTCCCCTGGTGGTCAAACCATGCTTTACCAAAAATGATAATTTATATGAAAACACTTCCCCTCAAGAGCTGTATCTGACGCAGGAAGAATTTTTTAAATCGGATTCTTAAGTGGAGATATTGGGAAAATCGCCCCTAGCTGAAAATATATGCGTTATTTGAAACAAAAAGAGACTGTAACTAAAATAGTCTTCGATATAAATGTCATCAAAAGAAAAAAGGATTTTTTCAATTGGATATTTAGAAGCAAATATATGAAATAAAATGCATTTTAAATTCGACACGATCTCCATTTGAGCCCTCTAGCGGCGAAGTTGTACATCGAAAAAAAACCGCAACGAATGAATCATCATTCTCACATTTTAAGCTTCCCAATACAAAAAGAATTTTACAAATCAAACTAATAATTGCAGAGATATGGTCTCCCCGGCCAGACAGACAAAGTGATAGCATAAGCACAATGCAAAAATATGCTAATAACACAGCTTCAGTCCTCCAAACAGACAAGAAAACCAAAATCCCCCCCCCCCACACACACACACACACATTTTTCAGGGGGTGGGGAGGGAAATTTGTCAAATATAAGTTATGTCAGTAGAAAAATCCTCAACTACAAAACATCGCACAGGGACAAAGGGACAAAAAGGCAGGAATGGATAAAATTCCAGGATATGCAACAGAATTTTAGGACATTTCTAGGACAAAATGAAATTCCAGGAGACGTACGAACCATGTAATAATAACTAACTTTGCACCTTGTTCTAGATCAACTTTTTGGTTTGTATTGTGATATCCCAGCACATAACATCTCTTTATGTAATTGAAAGCAATGGGAAGCAAATCCCTGTAAGAATTAACTCTTTACAAATACACAAAAGGCATATAAATGAAAAAAAAATTGTGAAGAATTTCCAGGGATTTGCTTCCTATTGGTTCCTATCCGCATAGCAGAAAGTTTCTGATCAGTCTGCGATAGGTATTGTGCCACAAAACCATCTGCGGGTGGTTACTGGGCATGATAACTACAAGCTGCGAAAAACAATAAAAAATTTGTACAGGTAGAAATTGAAACAACAACAAAACAAAAAAAGCCTAACCTAATTGCAACACTGCCCTATGTACCTAGACTTTTGCCACCATTTTCCAGATGAAACCCAAAGATTTAAATGATAAAATTATATTTCACAACAATACAGAACACCAGAAACATCACTAGCAAAAAAAATATATATGGTTGCGAGAAAAATGTTCACTCGTCCTACTTCCATTTTCGAAAAAAATTCTCTATTTTCATTTTAAATACATACATTAATATGTACCACTAAGCTGTTCTCTGATATTCAGAGGTTAGCTCCACAAAGAAATACAAACTGCCAGATAATTTTTACTTACTGTTGCCATATCAAACTTCTCCATTTACAGCAATCTTGACATACAACTCGGGCTTCACTGACATCCATCACACGCCATACACAGGATCTTCTATACTTCATACTCATTATCTTTTTCTCATGCAGACACTCCTGAATCTGATCCTCCCACCAGTTCCTTGGTCTTCCTCTACCTTTCCTTCCTGCCACTTGGGCTAAAAAGATTTTCTTAGTAAGTAACTCATCACTCATTCTTTCAACATGGCCAAACCACCGAAGCACATTAGTCTCCACCTTGCTAACAACAGTTTGCTTCACATTACACAACTGCAACACATCTTCATTCCTCACGCAATCAGAATGTGTCTTGCCACAAACCCCCGCAAGTAACAATTCAGCACACAAACGACTCCTATGTTTATTTTGTAGTACCCAGGTTTCACTGCCATACATCAGAATAGGAACAATCACACTTTCATACACAGCCATGCGTGACTCTCTTGAGAACCCATCATTCCTGTGAAACCCTCCCAAAGCAGCCATGACTTTCAATGAAGAATTCACTCGTCTACTAATTTCACCATCCAATTTGTTCTCTCTGTCAAACATGCTTCCTAAATACACAAACTCATTCACCTGGTCAATCACCGTGCCATTTAGTCTTATATTATTGGGTATATAAATAAGTTTTGAGGGATTTGAGGTGAACAAAACATGTTGTTGGAGAACAGAAACAATATTTTAATATTAATCGAAGTATGTTCCCTCTGAAGCTACAACTTTACCCCATCTTTCGGGCAGTGAACATATGCCCCGAAGGAAGAATTCCAGTTCCTTGAAAGAGATCCAGTTGTCCAGCCAATTTTTGATGTCTTCATAAGAACTAAACCGTTCTCCAGAAAGTACTGACTGCATCGACCAGAACAAATGGTAATCCGATGGCGCAATATCTGGTGAATATGGCGGGTGGAGTAGAACTTCCCAGTCGGATCCTTCTAAGTACTTTTTCACAGGTTGGGGAACATGTGGTCTTGTGTTGTCATGCTGTAAGATAACTTTCTTGCGTCTATTCTCCCATTTCGGCCATTTTTGCATGAGAGCTCGTTTTAAACGCATTAATTGGGTTCGATATCAATCACCAGAAATAGTTTCTGACGGTTTCAGCAGCTCATAGTGGATCACACCTTTCTGGTCCCACCAGATACACAGCATTACCTTTGAACCATGGATATTGCGTTTTGGCGTAGAAGGACCTGGTTCACCTGGCTTCACCCATGCTTTCTGTTTCTGCCGTTTAGGGTTATCGTACCATATCCATTTCTCGTAGGCAGTAATAATACAATGCAAAAAAAAAAAACGTTCTTTATTGCCTTTGAAGCAGCAATTCGCAAATGGTTTTTCGACGTTCAAGGTCTCTTTCCCGCAAAGCATGTGGAACCCAATTCCCTTCTTTTTGCACCATTCCTATGGCAGCTAACAGTTGTGAAATGCATGGTTGACTAACTTTTAATGCTGCTGCTAGTTCTTTTGGGTCTGGCACGAATCCTCGTCGAGTAAAGCTTCCAATTCGGCATCAGCAATTTTTTTTTGGGTGGTCCAGAACATTCTTTATCACTGACATCGAAATCATTCCTTTTGAATCGTCTAAATTAATACTCACGTTTTTATGGATGGGGAATGTTCACCATAGATTTCTGACATTAAGCGATAACTGTCGGCAGCACTTTTCTTGACAATAAAGTAATGCACTAACACTTTCTGCAAATGCTGTTTTGTCGGGATGAAAGTTGCCATTTTCCATCGAGTAAAACAAATACGTCTTTGCATCTCAATTGAATGTTGTATACTGACTCTGACAGCTGGTGTCTCGTACTGCGATATCGCAGTGTTGCCACTTAAAATACATGCGAGCAGTAATAAGTACGACACCGAACGGAAATCCCTCAAAACTTATTTATATACCCAATACATTCAGTGCTACCAGTTCCTCTCTCAAAAACCATAACTTTGGTTTTTTCCCTTATTTATATACTCAGTTTGAATTTCATGCAACCTTCGTACATCCAAAACAACATACTCTGCAAATCACTTTTGCTCTCTGCCAACAGGGCAGTGTCATCAGCATACAGCAATTTGCACACACGGATATCACCAAGACATAAACCAGTATTATCTATTTTGGCATCATGCATGCACACATCCATAAATATATTAAACAGCCATGGTGACATTACCCAAATTTGTCTGACTCCTGCACCAATAGAAAACCATTTTGATAAAACACCATTCACTCATACACAGGCTCTACTGCCAGCATACATGGCTTTCACACTATTAAATAGATTCCCAATAACACCATATTCATTCAATACCTTCCATAAAAGTGTCCTATTCACTTGGTCGTAAGCTTTCTCTAAATCTATGAAGGCAGCAAAAACTTTCTTACCAACAGCCAGATATTTTTCAAACATCATGCATAATGCAAAAATTTGGTTAGTGCAGCCTTTACCAGGCATAAAACCACTCTGAACATCCCACACTTTCTCTGATGTAAGACTCCATACTTTTTCAATAACAACCTTACCAAACACTTTCCCTGGAACGCTTAGTAGGCTAATACCACGATAGTTCTTGCAGTCAGTCGGATCACTTTTTCCCTTATACAAGGGAACAATGATGGCATCCTTCCAATCCCAAGGGACCATTCCTGACTCCCAGCACAACTGGAAAATTTCAGTTAACCAGTCAATTACAAGGTCACCACCATATTTCAACATTTCAGCAGTTATGTCATCAACTCCTGGAGCCTTTCCATTCTGAAGAGATTTTAGAGTTTTACACACTTCTTCTCTTGAGATCCCTCCTGTGCTTCCATCCTTCACTGTGACATCATCTGCTTCTGCCTCTGAATCACCTTTGCTTTCCTGATCTAATAACTCACAGAAGCATTCACCCCATCTTTCACTTAACTCACTGGGCTCCCATATCATTTTTCCAATCCTATTCTTTACCCAGCTTACAACTTTGTTTCCCCTATTTTTCTTGATTCTTATGTACTTCCAGAAAGTCTTCCTATCTTTCCAAAAAGCCAATTCATGCCTTTCCACCTTCTCTTTCCTATCTTTTGCCTTACTCTGGTGAACCAGCTTAGCGGCTTCATGCTTCTTACAATGATATTCATCCACAGAAACTCTACCTTGCAGTATCCCCAAATAGGCTTCCTTCTTTCTCTTTACTGCCTCTATTCCACCAAGCATCACCTCTATTGTAACCCACTATTGTGGTGCCACAGACCTCTTCAGCAGCAGTGACAACACAGTTCTTAAAACATTCACACTTCTTTTCTACATTCCTCTCAAAAGACTTCAGCTCCTTCAGTCGTTCTCTGAGTAAGTCAGAATAATGCTGATGATAATCAGGGAGCCTTTCAACCTTTATTTTTCCATCCTGGGCCTCTTCCTATTCCTTTTCCTCCAACCAACATTCAGTTTCAATCATGACACTACCAAGTAATGATCAGAACCAACATCTGCACCTCTTATCACACGAGTGTAAGCAATTAAGAGTTGCAGACGCTGATCACAGACAACAAAATCTATCACACTCTTTTGACCAAGAGTACGATTTTCCCACGTATATGTGTGGATATACTTGTGGTTGAAAAACGTATTAGATACACACAAACCATTCTCAATGCAGTTCAATTAATCTTTCCCCATTATCATTCACACAAGGATCATTAAACTTACCCAGAACATTGTCAGAAATTGCATTCTGCACACCTACTCTAGCATTGAAATCCCCTGCTATTATAACTCTTTCTTTAGCACCAAACTAGCTCAAAACAGCTTTTAGCTCATTCCAGAAATCTTCCTTCCTATCAGGTGGTTCAGAGTCACAAGGAGCATACACTACAACAATTACTATTCTCTGAAGTTTCTCTTTCAAATGAATCCAAAGAATTCCCTTGCTAATGCAGCTATAGTGAATCAAGTTGTTCATCTTTTCACTTAAAATCACACCTACACCAGCCTGTCCTTTCACATTATCCAATACTCCAGACCACACACTCACCGTTCCATTCACTTCTTCTATCCCAATTTCCTTCTTTCTGGTTTCACTTACACATAGCATATCCAATCTATACTTATTCATCTCTTCAATCACCTCGTTCATCTTGCCATTTATACCTCTAGTATTCCATACACCAATCTTGCACTTGCTCAGCCGAGATCTCTTTCTAATACACCGTTTAGAAAGTCCAGGTCGATTCCATGGTGGACCATCCTTCTCAAGTGCGGTAGGTTCACCATATCCCACACTTGAGTCATTTTTAGTATTTCTTTGTGTCTTTTTAATCAGGTAAGTAGATCAGTGTGGGGGATTAGCCCACGGCTGACAGTTCCAGTTGGTCATTCAATCTAAGGATTCTGGAACAAAACCCAGTGAGTTGGGGTGTTTTCGCCAAAGTCACACAGAACTAGCTGGCACCTCTCCAAGAATCGCAGAGAATCCCTTGTTGCTGTTATGTGTGCCAATGCTCCCACGGAGTGCCCTGAGGAGGCAAGCCCATCTCTCACTAAAATCGCCTGCTCATTTTAAATGCAAACATTTATGTAATTAAATGATGTTTAAACAATAATACAGTGTTGGGAAAACAAGGCGGAGGGGGACAGTTAAAGAAATCTTTGCTGCCTTTAGGTTCCAGTTTCCGAAAATTTTTGCCTAAATTTTACAATTACTGGAGAAATTTTTGCTTCGTCCAGCCTTTGCTTACGGAAGTTTTTCCTCCGTTTCCAATCTTAAATACAAACATTTGTGTAATAAAATGATATTTGATAATTATACGAGGCAGGAAACATTATGAGAAAAAGAATTTAAGATTATAGTGTTGCATGTAACTTCCGTTTTCTGAAAATGTTACCTCCATTTTAAAACTAAAGCACAAATACATATGCAATAAAATGACATTTGGCAAGTACTGGACAGACCGTACGTACATCGCGAGAAAAAGAAAATTACGATTACGAGAGAAATCTTCACTCCTCCTAACTTCAGTTTTCAGAAAGTTTTGAAAGACGAAATTCTGCCCGAAGACGGAAAAATTGCATCCATGAACTGGAGTCTGCACGAGAGGATTTAATAGGGGTCCAAGGATACCATTTTTGCCTGCAGGAGCAAAATAAAATCTGCGACGTTCGTCGCCCATCTCTGTGATTCTGCTATGGAGGTTTCTATGATTTAAAAACACTGGAGATATGTTGACCTATTCCATGCATGAATAAGAAATGGTTGTAATGCTAGGATGAAACAGATTGCTTTGACTAGTGCACATCTGGAATGTTGTTTGGATTCTTGAGCTGCATCTGTTTTGCTTCAGTTGCTTGGAACTTCATTGTCCTGGGTGGTGGTGTAATGGTAATATGCTCAAATGTAAATCGGGAGATGCGGGTTCAATTCCCATTCCAGGGCAATGTAATTTTCAAGTTTTCTGAATGATCACTTTAGGGGAAAAGTACATCGATATGGTGAAAATGATATCGCTTTAGATGGGTTTTTTCATCTCCTATGTGACACACACACCATTTATACATTAGCTTTTTCTTTTAACAAGAAAGTGCCCAGTCTAATTTTAATTATGAATTCTGTTTTGGATCTTCATATCCCTCTTCTGTATGCAGTACCTAACCTCCTAAAAATCTTTTCACTTTATAACCAGCTCTGCTTCCATAAAAGCCAAACTCTTTTATACAGCTAGTAAGAGAGACTCCCTAGCTTTGCTGATTCTGATGCATAGACTCCAACCTTTCGAGAAATTTTTCAGTAAAAACATCAGTAGTTTCTTGGGGGTTTTTTTTTTTTGTTTTTTTGTTTTCAGTAGTTGCTAGAAAAATCAGTATTTTTTCAGTAGTAATGAATAAAATTGTATAACGTGCTCTGTAACAAACACAATGTGAGTAAAGGCAAAATAAAAGTGTAGATTCATAAAACAGTGAATTTTTGCTTAAAAACTGTTGAAAAAATTGAAGACTTTATGTGGGAAACAAGTGTCACCAACATTTGTTTTGGTTTCTCCTCAAAAAGCCAATGTATGTGCCAAAGAGAATCCTGCAACATAGCAAGCACCTCAGCTTGTTTGAACTACTTCCAACCTGTGAAGGCACTATGTTGTCTGTCGGATAATAGAACATATATATACTTTTTTTTCTTTTCTTTTTTTGGTGGGTGAGAGAGGGGGATAGGTGCTGCTTTCCAAAATGCTGCAACACCTTTGAATTTGCCAAACATTGAACTGGCATTATCTGATCCAATTATGCCACTGCAACCCTTTTTTGGCAAATTAATCACTTATAAACTTTAAAAATTCCTTTACCAGTGCTATCATTGCATGCCAACAGAGAAACACACAAAGTAATTATTTTCCCAATCGCCTACTCAAAAAAATGTGATTAACAGTGGATACAGTTTTATATCATTACTGTCATTGCTTCCATCAGTACTAACTGCAAAGGGTGAATTTAAGGAAGAAATAATTTCTTCTATAATTGTTTGAGCCATACTTGTGATGATTGTTGGGGTTTTCGTATGGCCACTACTATAATTTCGTGCGACCTTGGAATCGGGGAACACTGCCATAAACAACGGTCTGGCATGATTGGCAGCTGATGTCGGCAGATTGTGTTCCATCAATAAATTACCAAATAAACTTTCAGCCTTTAGGGCACTTGAGGCTTCATCATCTTTAGTGATGAAAATAATGCAACATCTTTTGACTTTGCTTTTGCTTGAGCATATTCCTGGTGTTTTTTCAAAAACACGTGACGACGACAATCATCTAACCCTCTGTGGGCGATATTTATGTCCTTTGAACAATAAGTACAAAACATCCTATTTGCTAAAATTTTTGATTGCTTTTGCACTTTTTTTACCTCTTGTCCCATGGGAAAAGACTAATTTTGTTTTCCAAAGTTCATTGTTTCAAAAACAACGACAACACCAATATATCCAGACTAAATAAACAAGAAACCTGCTAGCTGCTACTACAGTCTGAAACCGAAAGCATGTGAAATATCTGTTGACATCTAGAAAAGAAGCCAGCAGCATGATATTATTGGTTAGCACAAACGAAACAAAGCAAAAACAGCATCCCACCCAGTTCCGCTACAATCACATGAGCAGAAACTTCTAAGAAATCTATAAAACATAAAAATAACAATGACGAACTAGGCTTTAGTTCAAAAATTTGACCACCAACTTTTTTTGAATAATAACCTCTATAAGACCCATAAAAAAGTTAATTCCACAGTACAATATGAATAGAGGTGCCATAAATTCATTTACAACTAGGGTAAAAATAATGTCAAAGAAATGCCACGATATTGAATTAACATTTATTAAATGTTTTTGGAATTGTTTCTTGGAATTCCAAAAACATTTAATAAATGTTAGAATCTCTCCACATTGATATAAAACTCACACAGATGCTTTTAGTAACATTTCACTAATATTTCAATTTTCGTAGTCCATAGGTCAACTAAAAATTTCTGTAAAAACTACGGAGAATCCATAACAGTTGGAATCTCTGTCTGATGTCTTAGTCCACTAATTTCCTTAATAATCATTCCCAAATAATTAAAATCTGTTCTCGGGTCTTCCTCCCTAATACTATAAAACTAGCAATTTTTAGGGTGGTGGGGTGGTGAGGGGGTGGCTTGGCACCACTGATTTATACTTTTATCTTCATTCCCAAATTTTCCCACACCCTGCTCAGTTGATTGAGCTAATTACTGTAACTTGTGAACATTCTTAGAAATTAACATTAAGCCATCAGTGTGCAACAGCTATTGTGATGTGCTGTGACCACTTACTTCAATATCCAATTAAATTATTTTCTTTAAGCAGTTCATCCACAAGACCATCCCTGTCTTACTTCAATCTCAAACCACCTGTGCTTCCATTCCACATTGCAAGTTACAAAACTTGAGCTTACAAGTGGCTTCAATAACTTGCATTCCACTCCATAATTCTGAACACCTTGCTCCATGATACTCATTTGTAGGCTTTCTCTATGTGAATAAGTACCATTTATAAGTTTTGTTTCACTTCATGAAACTTTTCTGAAAGATCCAAGCACAATATACTATCCTGATACACCCTACCTCTTCTGAAGCCAAACTGTCCTTCACTCGGGCGATTTTCCACCAAATTTCTTACTTTTGTGGTCAATATTCTTGAACAAACTACCAAGGAACATTAATTAAGGAAGTGTTTAGCAGTTATTGTGATTAAAAGGACTTGTAAAAAAACTGGGTATAATATACTATCCTGTTTGTAGCAAAACGAATTATAATAGCTGGTAATGCACAAAAAAATATGTTTACTGGCATAAATATATAAGAACTATATGCAAGCTTTCACACATCAGATGGGTGGCTTCATCAACAGTTGACTCTACACAAAATGAGAAATGGTTCTAACTGAAAACATGATCGAGATCCTTACCAACCCAAAAGCTTGCAACTAGGACATTTCCACCAACCTTCCTACTGTCTGACAAGCACTTCTGGGTGTTCCACACTCTTAAATTTAGAATTAATATCATCAGCATCATGAGGCTTAATCTAAGCACTTATGTTTTTATATGGTTTAATATTTGAATTTTTAGGTAGAAGCAATTCTCATTTAGTTCAGAATCGGTGACTCTGAAGATGACGCTACCCAACTAGTATGCGAAAGCTTCATATATATTTACACCAATAAACAGATTTTTTCACATGTTACAGCTATTCGTTACCATGATCCTTCATTTTCCCTTTTTCTTGTAAATTGGCAAAATACCAGTATCAGTTTTCCGTGCCATCTTGATGATTCTATGTAATAAGAGGCTTATATAACTAATTCTAGATTAATTTCATTATAAATAAAACCTATCATTTTTGAAGGGCAGTGAGTTATGATCACTGGCCACCTGGTATAAATTAAATCCCTCTTAAGTTTGTAATTCAATCTCTTAGGATATTGTTCTGTATTAAAAACAAAACATTCAATAGCTGCACAACGTACTTACTTTTAAATAGATCGGTACTTATCCTATTTCACCCTTATATTACACAAAATTTGATTTCACTTCATGCGAAATCATGTGTGGTAATTTACATTTGAAGTTTTTCATACTGGAGCGCACTGTGATTGATAAAATTTGGGGCAAACAACCAGTTCACAGGATGAAATTAAATACATATAATTTCTAAAAAACATGAGAGTTGTTGGCCATGTCTTCAGCCTTAAAATTGTTGTCTCGTGTCCCTGCTTATGACGTCACACACATGCACGGTCGTTTGTTTGAGAACTGGTAACCAAGCTAAAACTCGCAAGGAATGACGTCAGAGCAGGAGCTTCACTTTTTCTTTGTGTGTGATGTTCCAAAAATTAAAACTATGGGTGTGTACGACTTTTCTAACGGAAACCTTTTGCTTGTGAAGCTGGTATTTCAATGTTTTGTATCGAAGATACAACTATTTACATGTGATGTTTTGTGACATATGTGTTGTGAAAACAATGCTGTATAAAGGTAAATCATGGTAAGTTTTGGTCCAGTTCAAAGAACCAAACAGAAATGAAGCGCCACAGAATGGAGACTCACGCCATTCATTGAAAAGTTTTGTCCTTTGATTGTTATATTTTTATCTTTTCATTAGTAGCGAAATATGATTCAGTTTTTGTTTTCATTGTGTGAATATTAGAAAACAAATTTACAGAAAAGTATTTCGAAAGTATCAACATTGTTTCTGAAGTCTGTCGAGTATGAACTTGTATATCGTGGCAAAACACAAATCTTCTTTTGTTATGAAAGCATAGTAGTTCTGATATTGTACATATAGTGCTCATTATTTGAACTCCAAGTAAGCTGATGTAACATATATTTTTGATTATGAGACTGAGTATTGATTTCATGTCACAGTTTTGGAAATAGAAGCTTTGCAGGTACAAAGTGCAAGGCAGAGCAGTCGGCAAGATGGTGGCATCAAAAGATTACATCCACATCAAAAAACTGACAGAAACTAACCATGCCACTTGGAAATTTAGAATGGAAATGTTGCTAATTAGGGAAAATTTATCTGATGTAGTATTTGACCCCAAACCACAAGTTGTGGACAATACTTGGGCTAAAAGGGATAGGCAGTGCAGAGCTCTAATTTGTCTGTATATCGGCAATTCTCAACTGTATCATGTGTTACAAGAGACTAGTGCCATGGACACTTGGAACAAACTCAAACGAGTAGACGAGAGAACTAGTAAACTTTATTTGAGCTGTAACAATGAGGCAATTAAAAAAAATAAACTTTATTTGAGCCGTATAAAATACAATGAGGCAATTCCCATGCAGTCACAAATTAAGGAAGTAAGCGAACTAGCTGAAAAATGAAATAGTATTGGGAAACAAATCAAAGAAACCTATATTCTTGTTGTGTAGTAGGTCACAAAGTTACAGTACTTTGATAACAGCTCCTGAAAGCAAAAATGAAGAGGAACTATCATTGGATTATGTAAAATCTAAATTGATGAGTATGAAAGAAGAATGCACCTTAAGGAAGGGTCAGTTACACACACTGAAACACAATCTTCAGTTTTCAAAACAAAGAAAACTGTTGCAGTTCCTACTTTTAAAGCAAAAAGATACTGTACTTATTGCCATAAGTCAAACCATTTTCAAAACTAGTGTTTGCATCTGATTGTTAATAAGAATAGTAACCTTGATAAAGGTAAAACAAAGTTCAGTCCTAAGCAACCATTCCATAACAGTAAAGTACAAAGTTTTCATAACTCACCACACAGGTTGAATGTTTGTAGCAAAAATGGAAATGTAAAAGATAAATTTTGTGCTAGTGTTATAAGCACAAGTGAGAAATTTAATGCAACAAAAGGCGACGCTCAGAGTGCCTTAGTATCACAAAACAATTCAGCGTCTTGGACTGTAGATTCAGGAGCAACCAGTCTTATGTGTAGTGATATAAATTTCTTTTATAA
The DNA here is from genome assembly GCA_039090855.1 of Macrothele yani. Classification (NCBI taxonomy): domain Eukaryota; kingdom Metazoa; phylum Arthropoda; class Arachnida; order Araneae; family Macrothelidae; genus Macrothele; species Macrothele yani. Next base: position 111,918,231 of record CM077007.1, read on the forward strand.
ATTTACAGAAAAATCTGGTGAAAATGTAACCATAGCAAATGGTCATATGTTGAAATCAGAAGTTCTGGCGATGGTGAAGTATCAGTCAAAACTCTAGAGGGTAATATAAACACCCTGCATCTGTCAAATGCTATGTATATTCCAGAACTAGTTGGAAATCTCTTATTGGTGAGAGTGCGAACTAGTAAAGGGTTTACCGTACTGTTTGAAAAAAACTACTTGCACTGTAAACAAAGGCCATAACTATAGTTGCAAATACAATTGTCACAGATGGTTTATTTGAGCTCATCACTGTTGAAGATAAAAATAAACAAGCCACAAACTGTGTAACTCAAGTGGAGAGTAATAGGTGTAAAAATGAAAACTGTATTTACAAATGGCATCTCAGACTGGGACACAGAAGTGTTGATGCAATTAAACAAATATAGAATCAAAACTTAGCTAAAGGTACAAAAATAAATAATTGCAAGCATAGTTTTTATTGCGAGTCATGCATTAGAGCAAAATTTACAGAGAAACCATACCCGAAGCAGGCATCTTTCAGGGTGAAAGAACCATTAGAACTCATACATTCAGATGTGTGTGGACCTTTTGAAGTCGAAAGCTTATAGGAAGAAAGAGATATTTCTTATCCTTCATAGATGACTTTAGTAGATATGCGACAGTATATGTGATAAGTAGAAAAGATGAAGTACTAACAAAGTTGAAAGAATTTATCAATTCTACAGCAAATAAATTTAATAGAAAGGTAAAAATTCTGAGAACAGATAATGGCCTAGAATACTGCAGCAAAGTTGAAGAGTATTTAACAAGAGAAGGTATTGTACATCAAACTTTTATAATATATTCACCAGCTCAAAATGGAGTAGCAGAGAGAAAGAACAAGTCTTTAGTTAAAATGTGCAAATCAATGCTAATAAATGCAAGCTTACCAAAAGCATACTGGGGAGAAGCAGTGCTAACAGCAACATACTTGCAAAATAGGTTGATCACCAAAGTAAGTAACAAAACCCCATATGAATTGTGGAATGGAGTCCGACCTAATATTAAGCATTTAAAAGTATTTGGATGCAAGGTTCATTACTACGTTCATAAACAGAAAAGAAGGAAGTCAGATGATAAAGTGATTGAAGGTGCATTCATGGGTTATGACTTTAGGTCAAAAGGATATAGAGTGTATGTTGGAAGAAGAAATGTAATTGTGTCTAGATCAGTAAAATTCTTCGAAAATAAATTCAACAAACAAAATGAAGAAACCGAGAAACAGGGAGATTTCAACCTCATGCAAATGGGAAGCCAGAATTATCCAGAAATTGAAGATGCCGACAGTGAAATGTAGAAGAAACAGGATACCAAAGAAGAAAATACAGAAGAAGTTTCAGAAGAGCAAGGAAAGATTAAATGAGTCGTAGATATTAATCTACGTAGAGTTTCCGAGCGTCGAATAAAGGAATTCCACCAGAAAGGCTTGGATATGAAGCAAAAAGAAATGTAAACATTGGCAAAGAGTTGTCATGCAAAGCAAAAATGAACCAAACTTCTAATACAGATCCAAAACCTCTAAGTGATATAAATGATCTTCCAGGAAGAGAGAGAATGAAATGGCAAGATGCAATGGAAGAAGAAATTAAGTCTTTAAAGGTAAATGACACTCTGTCACTAACAGAGTTACCAAAAGAAAAGAAAGCTATAGGAAGCAAATGGATTTTCAAAACAAAGTATAATGATAAACAGCAAATAATAAGGTATAAGGTGAAGTTAGTAGCAAAGGGATACGACCAAAAATATGGGTCTGACTATGATGAAACTTTTGCTCCAATAGTCAAACACACAACAACGTGAACTTTTCTTACTGCAGCAGCATATAAACCAAAGTTGGGCAAAATCGTAATTGAATTAATCGGTAATGCATTACAGTATAATGGTAATGGGAACAGGAACTTAGCGTTACCATTGCATGGTAATGGTGAACTGGTCATTAGAATTACATGGTAATTGTAATGACATGTAGCAGTTACCCATTATAATCGTAATGGTTAACTATATGTTGGTAATTAACCAATAACTTATGAGTAACAATACAACGTGAATAAACCAGCAACCAGTACACCGTTACATGTTATGTAGGTTATTTGACAATTGTTCCACCCCTCGGACCTCAAATGCGTGTATCTAGGTATTGGAGATTGTACATGTATGACATGAGTAGTTGCCCCGTCTTCGCAGCAAGTAAAGTGATTTGAACGAAATAATACATATGAATTAAGTATGAATATGATGTTTATTTCGGTTAGAGATACTCATTTCGTCCATCTCCAGTACAGTATTCTTGTCCATTAGATATGTTTCACTGTCTAAAATAATTACTCCACTATAGCCACAAGCACATATTATCGCTACACTCACAGTTCAGCAATTCAGGATGCACTGCCGAATATTACAGAAATTTGCGAACTCTTTACATTTTTGCTGTACTTCTTAAGTGTTGTTGTCCATTACTTGTCCGATACAAACACTGGACTAGTGAGTAACTGACTCCTTTATATATGCTTCACGACAGGACCTGAACCTTTTGGAATATTCTTGATTTACACAAAGCTCTCTAACTTCCCACTGTGCTATCATTCTGGAACGTTCTACAAACGTCCAAGCCATTCTTGCAGCTTCTAGAACATCCTACACTGCACTTCAGTGTCTCTGCCGCCCCGGTGGCACAGTGGTCTAAGCGCTGGCTTATGATCATTCGTCTGTGAAGGGTCCGGGTTCGAATCCCGGTGAGAAATGAATGTTGTGTTTGTCTTACGGCATTGGTTCTCTCCGTTCCCTGGAACCAGTGACCCTAAATTAGGGACAGGCGACTGCTTATAGTCCATTAAGTTGCTCAAGGTGGTCATTAAACCTTCAACCAAAAAAAAAAAAAAAAATTGGTCTGTCTGCTATGTTACATGGACAACTTTTTTAGACATAGCTTTTGGCACACATACATTTCTATAAACTATTAGTATGTAATTATTATTTGAAAATTGTGTAATTTCATTACCAAATAATTCCATTGTATTTGAATGGCATTATTAAATAATTGAATTACATTCTCTTCACTGTAATACGTTACAGATTCATTCCATTACCTTGTGCAAACCATACTTGGGATTACCTTGTAATGCATTACCTGTTACTGCATTACCTTGTAATGCAGTACACTTTAATTGTAATCTGTACTTTATAATGCATTCCTGCCCAACTCTGATATAAGCACATGTATGTTCATCATATTGATATTAAATCATCATATTTAAATTAAAAATTAAATGAGGAAATATATATGAAGCAGCCGGAAGGATTCAAAGTGCAAGGCGAAGAACACAAAGTTTGTAAATTGGATAAATCCATATATGGCTTAAAACAAGCAGCAAAAGCATGGAATCAATCAATAAAACAAATGCTGTAAAGTCTTTGATTCAGTAAAAGCAAAGCTGATTCCTGCTTTTTTTTTCAAAACAGAAAAAGAAAGTACTGTATATTTAATTATGTACATACACAACATTCTGATCAGCGCTAAGAATCTTGCACAAATAAAAGGTGTGGTTGAAGAATGCAGGAAAGGTACGAAATGACAAATTTAGGTGAAGTGCAATGCTACTTAGGAACTGAAGTACAAAGAAACAAAAATGAAAGTTTTCACTTAAGCCAACGAAATAAAATCCAAAAACTGATTGAAAATTTTGGGTTGAGAGAAGCAAAACCCAGTAATATTCCCATGGAAACCGGATATTATAAGTCTGAAGGTGAACAAGATATATTACCAGACAACCACAAATACAAACATGCTATTGGATCACTATTATATATTTCTAATATCACAAGATCTGACATTTCCACTGCTGTACATATACTGAGCAGAAGGTGTCAAAGTCCAAGGCCAAGAGACTGGACAGCTGTTAAAAGAGTAATAAGATTCCTAAAGGAATCACAAAATATGAAACTTAAAATATCTGCAGAACAGCGTCCAGTAATTAAAGTTTATACAGATTCAGATTGGGAGGTAAGCAAGCAAGACAGAAAATCAACTTCTGGTCACTTATTTTTCTTAGGAAACCAACTGTATAAACTGGAAGTCACAAAAACAAAATTGTATAGCCTTATCATCCACAGAAGTGGAGTATGTATCATTAGCAAAATCAGCATAAGAAACGAATGGATGTTGGAATTACTGAAAGATTTAGGTTTAAAGCAGCAATTACCAATCAAAGGGTTACAAGGCAACCAGTAAGTAATTAAACTTGTTCAATCTGATAAAGGGTATTCAAGGATTAAACACACTGATATAAAGCAACACTATATCAAAAACTTGTTCAACAAAAGCGTTTTGGAACTGGAATACTGTGCCTCAGAAAACAACATTGCTGACTTCACGACAAAGCCACTTCCACATCCTGCATTTAAAAAGTTCAGACATGAACTTGGCATAAACTAGCGTGGACGCAGGATAGGTTTGTTGGCTCCTGTCCTTGCTTATGACGTCAAGCACTTAAACTCGAAAGGAATGCTGGGTAGAATCCTGGATGTCTTCTTATGACATCAGAGCAGAAGCAGAAGTTTCACTTTTTCTCTACGTGTGGTGATGTTCCAAAAATGAAAACTATGGGTGTGTGTGATTTTTCTAAAGAAAATATTTTGCGTATGAACCTGATATTTCAAAGTTCTGTATCAAAGATACGACTATTTACATGCGATGTTTTGTGACATGTGTGCTGTGAAAAGAATGCTGAATAAAGGTAAATTATGGTAAGTTTTAGACCAGTTCAAAGAACCAAAAAGAAATGAAGCGCCACAATAGAGACTCGCGTCGTTCATTGAAAAGTTTCATCCTTCGATTGTTATATTTTTATCTTTTTATTAGTAGCTAAATATGATTCAGTTTCTGTTTTTATTGGGTGAATATTAAGAAATAAATTAACAGAAAAGTATTTCGGAAGTATCAACATTATTGTTTCCAAAGTCTGTCGAGTATGAACTTGTATACCGTAGCAAAGCACCGATCTTCTTTTGTCATGAAAGCATGGTAGTTCTAATATTGTACATATAGTGCTCATTATTTGAACTCCAAGTATGCCGATGTAACAAAAATAATAAATGGATTTCAGTGGCTGCCAGATTCAACCATTGAAATTCATTTTCCTTGCACTTGGATGTCAAGTTCTAAAATTAATTTTTATATCCATGGAATATAACAAGTCCTGGGCTACAGTTTTTGAATAACAGTAAAACCTTGAAACTCTTAGCAGCAAAGTGAAAACCAATTGATATTTACTATTTGGTCACACCAATCGATAAATGTTGGTTTCTAATGCAAAAAAATTTCTGCTGTCAAACTATCAGGGCGATTCAAAAGTCACTGGCATTTTGAAATGTCATCCTGTGTCAGGTGTGCATGCATTATTCAGATAAGAACAATGCATGACCGGAAAACTGCTAACATCTAATTGGTATAAATAGGAGCACACACTGCTGTAAGTGTTCAAAAATTTTCTACTGTCAAAAGCTATGGACGAGAAATATACGATCCGAGTGCTGTTACGTTTTTCTTTTTACAAAAAGTTGGCTGCTGCAAAGGAATTTTTTGCTGTGGAAGGAGAAGGAGCAGTGTATAAAAAAACAGCAAGATTTTGGTTTCAGCAATTTAAAAATGGGGACTCCAGCCCTGAAGACTAAGCACATACTGGAAGTATAATATATTTGCTCAATCTTAATATGAGAGCAAGAATATATGTGGCTCTGTACTTCGAATTGTAGTACTCTCATTGGTACCTCAATTTTCTGTTCTACACACTATTTCAGGCATGAAAGTGGGCAGTGATAGGAAAAGCTGAACTTCCACACGTGGGGGGGGTAACAAAGTGTTGAATCTTGCATTTCACTCTCTAATGTATACAACAATGCCATTTAGGTATTGGTCACATGCCTGCCAACTAAATAGATTTAATGTATGTATTTTGTTTCAAGAAAATTAAATATATAGAACAATATAATGTAAGGGGAAAATTGCTGAAGTCATAAGCATAGAAAATCACAAATTAAGAAGGTAGTGTAGAACACGCTAAGTTACGAATAAAAGTTTAATGCATCAATATATTTCAGCCATTACTATGTCCTTCATCAGCGCGACTACGATTGGTTTACGTTACCAGATTGGAAAGGTAAGTTTTGTAATGGTAACTCCGGGTGACTTTCCAATCTGACAACGTAAACCAATCGTAGTCGCGCTGATGAAAGACATAGTAATGGCTGAAATATATTTGCATTAAACTTTTATACGTAACTTAGCGTGTTATACACTACCTTCTTCTTAATTTGTTTGTTAGTTATGTGCATTGCCTACCACTCATTTATAGAAAATCACTCACCTTAGTACAGAACGATGTCTTTAATGAAATGAGGAAATTAATCAAATGTCTTTATAGGATAACAATGTTGTATGGAAATGAAATCTTGAAGGTTTGAAAAACTTCAGACATGTTTGTTGATAAGTAATAAAACTTTGATGAAGAATAAATGTTCATTCTTGATTTGACACAAAATTATTAATGAAGAAATATGATAAATGCTTGTGAAAACGTTAGACATTTTGTAGGTAAATAATAAAAGTCATTCACAACTAATGAAATTTCATTTTCTTCTTAAGTTGTTTCTGTCTAACAATTTGTTCTAACCTTCTTTTATGAATTAGCCAGCTAGTGCTTTCTTTCTCTTGAACCAATTCATTTAATTTTAATTTGCTGCATAAATTATTAGAGATATTTAGCTCCTTTTATCTTCTTTTCATTTTTTCTTCTTTATCTTGCAATTCTTTCTCATATTCTGAATACGATGATTTCATATTTTGGCATAAATCTCTATTTACTGGGTCATGCAAATAATCGTTTTTCTTAAAAAATTCCAGGGCTGACTTGTCCTGATTCAGTAGCTTATATTTCATGGTTTAAACAGATGAAAATGTTTCAATTTTCATGTTGCTGGATTCTTTATCAAGTACATCCCCCATCATACTAAAGGAATTTTTCACTTCAGAGCCGGGAAAACAACTCAATAATGACTTCATTATTTTTGAGAGGGCACTGAATTTGTTTAACTTAAAAAGTGCATGTTTTGGGATTCACTGAAATTTATTTATGTAAATATTAAACTGGAGCACATCACTGCATCCAAAGTATAAAATTACTGACATTTAACAACAACACAGGGTAGAGGGAACGTCGCGCGAGCAGGGATTATGATTGCCGGCGAAATCTTCGCTCCGTCCGAGTTCCGTTTTTGGGCATTTTCCATCCGTTTTTCAAGCTAAAATGCAAATATTTATGCATTAAAATGAAATTTAATAACAATGCTGGGCAGAAGAAACATCGCGAGAAAAATAAATTTGGATTATAGGGGAAACCTTCACTCCGTTTAACTTCCATTTTTGAAAGTTTTGAAAGACGAAATTACATCCACAGACAGAAATTACCTCTCCTTCCCCCCAAACATCTTTTCAGTTTTACATTGATCTTGAGAATGACCCAAATGATGACAGAAAGAGCGGAATTCCGCGAATCCACGAAATAGTATCATGTATGAGTAAGAAGTAACTAAGAAATATAAAAACACGAATTTTATGGGAAATGAAAGTGAAAAATCGATACTGCGTTGCTCACTCTGTCTTTGAAACAATTTTACGGGACACGGAAACGGTGCGGATTCCACCACGGACGGATTAAATACTGATCTAGAAATTTAATTTAGTTTAATAAAAGGGAAAGAGGCGAAAACGATTGCTCTCTATTGATTAGTTTTGAAGAAGTATGTATTAGAAATAGGGTAATATGCATTTCATCAGAAAAAATTCTTTAAAAAAAAAAAACGAAGTCGCTCCTTTTCACTATTACCGAAGATATTAAAATCAAGGAATATGACAAGAAAACATCAATAATTAAAAATGTATTCAGGCAGAGAGCAGAGAGAGAGAGAGAGAGAGATAGAAGGGGGGGGGGAGAGACTTGGTGAAAAAAATTTAATATGAAGAAATGGAAAACGACGTGGCATTCTCAATACCCAAGAAACATTCCCAAAAATATTTAACAAGTGTTAGAATCTTGAAAACACGAAAATAAATTTTACGCAGATGTTTAATAACGTTATTTCACTGAGATTTTCTATTTCCGTTGCATACTCAACATTTTCTGTCGTTTGTAGCGGACCGACAATTTCCGTAGCATACTCTATGCTTTCCGTTGTCCGTAGCGGACCGATTTCCATAGCATACTGGGTGTTCTCCGTAGATGATTTCCATAGTAACTATGTAAAATTCCTAGTACTTGGAGTCGCTGAATCATTCTTCCCACTGCATGGACTTACTCAGTGTCAAGCGGAAGAGTGCATATAAAGAATTTACTGTACGGAAGTCCCGACGATGACGACGGGGCACAGAGCTTCTGGCACCCAATGGCGCAAAACCTGCCTTTTGTAGCAAGATGGTGCAAGACTTTTGTTTTGGCACACTTTGGCGCAGAATTTCCATTCCTGGAAGAGGTGATGTTATTCCCAGTCGTAACCATTCCGTCATTAAAAGTCATTACGATTTTGTTTTCCGCAAGAGGGAGGCACCCCCCCCCCTTACACACATACACAGAAATTTTATTGCATTTTTGGAATAATATCAGTAACACCCAAAACGGAACAGATAAAAGCAGATTTCCGCGTTTTGGTGGAAGTCTTTCATGCCTGCTATTTACACTTCAGACGTGTGCCGCGTGGTCCAACTTCTAGGTCTGATTTTCAATCTTGATAGCATACCTTAGATATAAAAATAAAATGTCAATAAGGCTTACCCTGTTACTCCTCAGCAATGAAGTTCACACATCATGTGCATCGTCATTCTTTCAATCCAATTCTATTTGTTGGCACAACAGCGCTCGAAGGTTGACATCACATATTCAATTCGCTATATATGCCTGTTAGTAAATGAGCTAAAAATGAATTGTGTAGGCCTAAAATCATCAATTGGCAAACTTTTTTTAAAAAGGGTGGGGGAAGGTTCTACTGCATATAAAATTAAAAGCTGTCCTGCTTCAATAGTTCTCTGTCGCATTAATCACCTCTTTCTGTAGAAGTGCATAAGCCGACGTGAACCACTCAAGTGCAAAGTCACACAATGAAACGACGATGTCCTATCCAAGGGTTAAGCAAAAATGTACTTCAAACAAAGAGCGGTTTCTCAAAAAGAAAAAAGCATACAATTGCATCCTTACGGACCAAATATCCAAAAACACTAATAATATTCTTTCAAAGTTCAATTGCGACCTGTTTCCAAGTTGTAATGGGTCAAGTTTCTTGGATTAGTATGATTAGACAGGTCGCAATTGAACTTTGAAAGAATATTATTAGCGTTCTTGGATATTTGGTCTGTAAGGATGCAATTGTATGTTTTTTCTCCTTGAGAAACCGTCCTTTGTTTGAATCTCGTTTTTGCTTAACCCTTGGATCGGACATAGTCGTTTTATTGTGACTTTGCACTTGAGTGGTTCAAGTCAGCTTATGCACTTCTACAGAAAGAGGTGATGAATGCGACAGAGAACTATTGAAGCAGGACAGCTTTTAATTTAATATGCAGGAGAACCTTCCCACCCTTTTTTAAAAAAAGTTTATCAATTGATGATTTTAGACCTACGCAATTCATTTTTAGAAGCTCATTTACTAACAGACATATATAGCAAATTGAATACGTGATGTCAACCTTCGAGCGCTGTTGTGCCAACAGATAGAATTGGATTGAAAGAATGGTAACGCACACGATGTGTGAACTTCATTGCTGAGGAGTAACAGGGTAAGCCTTATTGACGTTTTATTTTTATATCTAAGGTATGCTATCAAAATTGAAAATCAGACCTAGAAGTTGGACCACGCAGCATACGTCTGAAGTGTAAATAATGTGTAGAACAAAAAACTGAGGTACCAATGAGAGTAATACAATTCGACATACTAGAAGATCTTGAACAGTAAATTCTGAAGCTATGTGCCATGCCACACAGTCAAATCTGTCCATAAGTACTAGACAGCTGTCAAATGAGCTAGGTATACCTCAGTCCAACTGTTCACGAACTGCCCAAGCTCAGCAAGATGCACAAACGCTGTCGACAAGTAATCTATGAACTGACTTCTGCTCAAGCACAGTGACATGTGCATGTGTGTTGCCAATTGCTGGAAAATCCCCAGGACAACCACTTCTTTAGGCGAACTGTGGCATGTGATTAAAAGTGGATTCTTTCTGGAACCCTGATGTGAGAAAACAGTGGGTAGATCCCAAAAACGAAAGGCTATTTGAACACAAAGTTATGCCATGTGTGCAGTGGAACTTTGGGGTCCCATTAATTGGGAATTGGTTCCAGATGGCTGAGGTATTATTGTGCAGCTCTTCTGTGGCTGTCTGGAGCAGATGTATGCCACTTTAAGACAAATGTACCCTGCTCTGGTAAACTGTATACTCCTATACTTATTAGTTCAAGCAACACATATGACTTGCTTAAACAGCACCACGTAGGGATATGACAATGTTATTGGTATAAATATCTTGCAATATTTATTATAAAATTCTGGTTCACATGTTTAATTATTTATCGTTATAATCATGACATTCGGACAAAATTAAATACAGCTTCATAATTATCACTCTGAACAATAAAAAAATCGAAAAATGGTGTTTGCTGATATGAAGTCAGCAATAATTTGAAAGGTGTTTAAATCCAGTTATTAATACTCCTGTGGTTCCACTATATAGGCTGTTCACCAGTATAATAAAAAAAAAACTGAAGCAATGGATATAAACTCAGAATAAAAATGATGAGGAATTAAGAAATTAAAATGTAAACAATAGTCATAAGTAGTTCATTGTTGGATTAAAAGACAACTGGATACGAAACGTCTAACAGATGAATAGAACAGACAAAATACCCAAGGTGATACAGAAGTGTAGAAAAATCCATCCAAAGTCATCTTCCTAATGTGTTTCAGTGACCATGGCTAGGTGGTTGAAACGAGTTAGGAAGATGACTTTGGACAGGTTTTTCTACACTTCTATATCACCTTGGGTATTTTGTCGGTTCTATTCATCTGTTTGACGTTTTGTTCACAACTTTAAGAATTTTTATCCAGTTGTCTTTTAATCCAACAATGATCTACTTTTGACTATTGTTTACCTTTTAGCATCTTAATTCATCTTGATTTTTATTCTCATTTTATATTCTTGCTTCAATTTTGACATCTCGATGGTAAGCAAATGCCAATTTTCAATGTTTTCATATTGTTCAGGGTGATAATTATGAAGCTGTATTTAATTTCGTATGAATGTCATGACTATAACAATAACTAAACATGTGAAACAGAATTTTATAATAAATATTGCGATATATTTATATTGATAACATCGAGTTATCCTGATATTTACGAGGGTCGTCCAGAAAGTAAAGAACGTTTGACCTTGGCAAACAACACCCCCACCACCACCACCACCATTGTTGTGGCGACATCGAACACCCAGGCCTGCTAGCTCAGTTGGAGCCAAGCAGCGAGGTAGTGCGGACGTTCACCTTTTCGTTAGAGGCCGTTGAAATGCGTGACAAAATCAAAAATCCTGCGAAGTGTGAAATAAGGAGTGTAATACGCTTCTTGAACGCCAAAAAGGTTCGCCCTATTAACATCCACAGACAAATAACGGAAGTCTATGGTGAAGAGGTTATGAATGCTGCATCTACAGTCACTGAAACAGTCCAGAAAAGAAATTGACGATGAAATTCAGGACAGACAGTCCACCTTAGATAGTTTGCACAGTTTTGTTCCCGAAATTTCAAGGGCCCTGCTGCATGAAATTGTTATGGATCATTGGATATAAAAAAATGTGTGCCATATGGGTGCCTCGACTTCTGTCTGCGGAACACAAGAAAAAAGAATGTGAGCTGCCTGAACTTTTTCAGTCGATATGCAAAAGATGGAGACAAATTCTTGGACCATATTGTGACTGGTGATGAGACATGGGTCTTGCATAACACACCGGAAACCAAACGCCAGTCAATGGAATTGCATCATTCCCGGTCTCCATCGAAACCAAAAAAATGCAAACCAACAATCAGCACATGGAAAATCATGGTGATGGTGTTTTGGGACCAAATGGGCGTCCTCTTGTTTGATTTCATGGCACGAGGACAGACAATAAACTCCGAAGCCTACTGTCAGACACTTCATTGGCTCCAATGCACCATACAGAACAAACGGCGTGGCATGTTGTCCAGCGGTATTGCTCTCCTTCACGATAATGCGCGCCCTCACTCCTCTGCAGCAACTCAAGGACTTCTTCAACGTTTTGGCTGGGAAGTTTTTGATCATCCAGCATACAGCCCTGACCTAGCGCCTGGTGGCTTTCATCCGTTTCCTAAGCTGAAAGAGCTTTTAGGTGGCTGTCACTTTTACAATGATGACGAGCTGAAAGACGTTGTCACTCCATGGTTACACAACTTAGCGGTAGTGGAGTATAACGACGGCATTGAACAATTGGTACCACGCTATGATAAGTGTTTCAATTTGTATGGTGATTATGTCAAAAAATAGGTGAAGTCTTCCTGTAAGTGTCACATAAATTTTGTTTCTAATTACTTATGGTTTTTGTTTTATACCAAAACATACTTTACTTTCAGGACGACTTTTGTATATTAATAACACTGAGTTATACTCCAACAGGATAACGCTCCTGCTCATCATGCCCGGTCAACAAAGGAAAAAGCCAAGAACTGGAGGGTGTTGAGCTAATACCACCAACCTGTTTATAGTCCGGATCTTGCACTTTTGGACTATCACTTATTCCGGTCCATGGCACATTTTCTACAAGGGGAAACACACAGAGTCAAGTACGGTAAAAGGTTCGTTTAGTGGTAGCTTTCGGTCATCCTATGACTTTGATCACCTGCGATCGACTGGATGGGCTGCTTGCCAGAACTACAATTTGAAGTTGGGGGTGTTGGAAATGTTGCCAGATTTTATAAGAGAGATCCAAATAAATGGGATTTGGTGAGGTGTTTCTGAATTGCAGTTTTTGGTGAACAAAATTGCAATGCTCTCTTGGAAATGCAGAGATGCCTTGTTGATGAAAGGGGCAACATTTTTGGTTTCTTTCCAAATGGGAAATGCAGAGGTGTCTTCAAGGGTTAGTGCAGATAAAGCTGTCTTTGGAAGACCATTGAAAAAAGATGTTTCCAATGGTCTTCCAAAAACAGCTTTATCTGCACTAACCATTGAAGACACCTCCGCATTTCCCATTTAGAAAGAAACCAAAAAGTTGCCCCTTTCATCAACAAGGCATCTCTGTATTTCCAAGAGAGCATTGGAATTTTGTTCACCAAAAACTGTAATTCAGAGACCCTCACCAAATCCCATTTATTTGGATCTCTCTTCTAAAATCTGGCAACATTTCAAACACCCCAACTTCAAATTATAGTTCTGGCAACCAGCCCATCCAGTTGATCGCGGGTGATCAAGGTCGTAGGATGACCGAAAACTACCGCTAAATGAACCTTTTACCATATGTGACTCTTGTGTGTTTCACTCGTTTTATATGTTTATGTGTTATTGTGGCGTGAAGCCTGAGTTTTAAACCACATTCCAAAACATCCATGATGTTGAGCTTGGGACCTAAGGCTTTTTCACCTCAATACCAAAGAAATTTTTTCGCCGAGGGATTCAAGATATGGTGGCATCACGATCGTGTAGGACCATCGAGCATGATGGACTCTATTTTGAAGATTCGACTTTTACATTTATGCATTTACACACGTTTTCATCAACTGTCAAAAACAGGCAATGACTTTTGAATCACCCTTGTATTAACAGAAACTTTTTTTTTCTTACCCTAAAACTGTTGCCCACACATTCTTTCCTCTGCATTCTAATGATCTCAAAACCCATTTCAAAAATAAAATGTGGGATATATACAATGATATGAATCTGGCAGTACTGCTGTAGTCAAAAGTTCCTGTGCTTTATAAAATTTAATTAGTTCCTGTGCTTTATAAAATTTAATTAGTTCCTGTGCTTTATAAAATTTAATTAGTTACTGTGCTTTATAAAATTTAATTAGTTCCTGTTTTTTATTCTTTACTTTTTGGTATTCAGATACCACATTCTGATTTTCTAATTCAACATATTCAGGGGACACAATTCATAAAATGTACTCGACTGGACAAGTTTACAGTCAACAGCATACAATAAATAAATATTTTGATATTTCAAACAAGAATACACAGGAATATTAGGTTGAGGAATAAGTAATGTTGTTTGTTTCAAAAGTTGGAAAAATTTATTTCGCAACAACAAAAAATAACAATTTAATCAATAATGCACTGGCCACTAGTATTTACAACTGCTTCTCATCGTTCAACAAGTTGTTCGATGCCTCGGCGATAGAAATCTGCCGGTCATGACTCGAAAAGTCGTCCAACCGCTTCATTATTGAATGACACGCCGCGCAAATTATTGGAAAGTGATGAAAATCGGATGGAGCCAAGTCCGGAGAATAGGGCGGGTGCTGAAGAACTTCCCAATTGAGTGCTTGAATAGCGGTTTTGGTCATATTGGCAATGTGGGGCCTAGTGTTGTAGTGTGCAGCAGAACACCGTATTGCCGATCGGGTCGCTTTTGTTGCATTGCGTCATGGAGTCGATGCAGTTGTTGAACATAGAGGTCCGCATTGACCGTCTCATTGTTCCGAAGAATTTCGTAGTGGATGATGCCCTGCCAATCCCACCAGACACACAACATCGTCTTCCGAGGACGCAACTCTTGTTTTGCTCGCAGCCTTCCATGTTTCGTGGGACTGAGCCATTCTTTTCGCTGCTTCATGTTGACGCACAGACACCATTTTTCGTCACCGGTTACGATGCAGTACAGAAATCTTTCCTTGTGACCACGAGTAGCCCTGTGACGAGCAAGTAAATCGGCAGCAATTGTGGAACGTTGATTTCTGTTGTTGTTGTTCAAAACGTACGGAACTCAAGCACCGAGCTTTTGAACTTTTCCCATCGCATGAAGATGATTCACGAGTGCCTTCTGATCACAGTTCATTTGCTCAGCCAATTCTCTGGTCAATTGACGCGGGTTTTCGTGCAGCATCTGGTTAAATTGCTCTTCAACGAACTCAACTGGGCGACCGGGACGATCCGTGTCCTTAAGGTCAAAATTGCCGGATTTAAAGCGTGAAAACCACCGTTGAGCCATCCTTTCAGTCACAGCATCTTCACAGTAGACAGGGCAAATCTCGCAATCAGCGTTCATGGCTTTGGTCCCTCGCTTAAACGTGAAGAGCAGCAGATGTTGGTAATGCTCCATTTTGTCCACTTGACATTCCATTTTAATGACCTGAAAACCAAAAAAAAAAAAAAAAAAATTAATCAAATCACACACACTAGTATGTAGAGCGAACACGTATCTATCGCATAGTATATCACATGTTGCCACAATATTTTATTTTGGCACACAAATGGAACTGTGGAAAAGAAAAAACTGACATTACTTATTCCTCAACCCAATACTATTGAAATACTTTTAAAATATCTCAAAACTAGTTTCGTTACAGCTGCCCTAAGATACAAAAAAAGAAAAAAAAGCCATCCAGTAAACAGGTCTTTATAGCAAAAATAAATAAATAAATAAAAAAATAATACCTTCAAGCAATATTTTAAAATCTTTTGAATGATCCACATTCGGTGACACCAAGCGTGATAGTTGTTAGGATAGCGTGCAGCAACTTGTGTGCAGACTGAGAACTCATTTTCTATAGCATTGGCAGTGGAGCTATTATTAGGCATGCTTTCAATAAGTTCTAGCAAGGCCCATTTTCTATGCAAATGAAAGAGTATGTTAAAATAAATATTGGTATGCATATTTACAACTCGTTTTGTATAGCACAAATTATTATTTGTTTATAATAAAAAATGAAGTAAAAATATGTTTTTATACTACACTATATATCACTAGTCTCCAAAATAAAATAAAAATATGCTAAACTTTTGTTCACATTGATACTTCAAATAAATTACAAAACAATGATTTTTTTGAATCACATAAATTAAAAGTTTTTTAAAGTTTCGTATTGGCAATAAATGACCAGTAGGTACAGAATGGATCCATGTATATCACTAAGCTGTTCTCCAAGATTCAGCAGTTAGCTCTTCAAAGATAGCTTGTCTGTCTGAACCAGTCCTGTGAAATCCAGAATGGATACTTTCTACAGATTTGTTGAGAACAGTTTGCTGCAAAATGATTTAGTGAAAGAAATAAAAAAAAAAATTGTTGGTGAAGTATCATGAGAGAGTGCCATTTGCTTATCTAGAATCAGAAATTACAGCCATCTACTCGGGAAGCACTACTTTGAACACTGCCACATTGATGTGCACTGCAATTTATTTTAACTGCCAACCACCATTAACAACTTACAAGTTTTCAATAGAAATATTGGCTTGAGGTTAAAGCCACACCAAAGAATACATGAAACTACTGTAGTCCCAAAAAAACTGGTGATCCATTTTTCTATGCTGAAACATCAGCTTAAAAACAACTGAGATATAAACAGATGAGGCATCACATTATGACCATCCCCAGCCTAGAGAAATGTGCGTGCCTGGAGAACGAACGGTGGTGATGGGGGAAGTTCACAGAGTAGTATATACTGTATACAACCTGAGGACCAGCTTTTGGTTAGTAGAGTGTTAAGAGTCCACATGGGAAAAGCTGCCAATTTATTGGAGTTTGATAAAGGACAAATTGTGATGGTATGATGCCTTGGAACTATAATATTAGAAACGGCGTGGCTTGTGGCTGTAGTGAGTACGTATCAAAAGTGGTGCGCAGATGTTCAAATGACGAACTGTCGTCCACAGCTCACTGATACCAGAGGAGAGCGGAGACTATCGGGCATTGTTCACAGTGACCGCAGGGCCACGGTGTGACAAATCATCCACAGCTACAACAGTGGTGATCAGGGCAATGTGTTACAAGCACACAGTTCATGGCAGCCTTCTGCGCGTGGGCCTGTGTAGCCGAAGACCCAGCCAGGTCCCCATGCTCACTGCACGTAATCGCCAACAATGCATGAAATGGGCCCAAGATCGAACTGTGGATGATTGGAAGAAAGTGGCCTGGTCTGATGAATCAAGATTCCTGGTGCATCACGTAGACTGCTGAGCTTGGATACGTCAATTACCAGTGGAGGCTGTGGCACTTGGATGCACTGTTGTGCGGAAACAAGCCGGCTGCAGTGGTATTATACTGTGGGCGATGTTTTCTTGGGACACTTTAGGACCCATTATCCCAATACCTGACAGCTGTCAGATATCTGAACATAGTTGTGGACCAAGTTCACCCATTCATGGCAACTGTGTTCCCTGCTTGTGATGGCCATTCACACTGCCAGAATAGTCAAGGAATGGTTCAAGGAACATGCTGGTGACTTTTTGTTAATGGCCTGGCCTCCAAATTCACCTAACATGAACCCAACTCAACATTTGTGGTTCAACTTGGAAAAGCGGGTTCGCGCTAAATCACCACCACCTTGAAACGCACTGGAACTGGAGGACCTGCTGTTGACATTATGGTACCAGATACCCTATGATAGCTATCGCCACCTCATGGAATCGATGCCTCGCTGAGTGACCGCTGTTTTGCGGGCTAAAGGGAGTCCTACAGCTTATTAGTTAGGTGGTCAAAATGCAATGGCTTATCGGTGTGTTCTGCTAAAGCCATGCATGTAAATAATAGCAGTTACATTAAAGTTCTTATTAATCCTCCTTCATTTTTTTATGCTGGAGACTTCTTTTTGGCTGCTAAGATTTAATGACTTACTGGCCACTTAGCTAAAATTCCAGTCTGCACCTATACTTAGAATTTTCCTGAAGGTTCCATACTAGTTCAGAATATCCTGAGGTTCAATATTACCCCTCTTTCATCAAATGCACACAAGCCTTGGGTTGCATCCCTTCTTTTTGTTAATGAATAACAGCATGTATTTAGACACATCTGCTTTGCCTTCCAAAAATATCAAATGCTTTTGATCTTAAAATTTCATAATGATTCTGCCAAAACACTTTTCACAACGTGCAATGTGTGTAAGAATAATGTAATTTAATAATATCCCTAGTAATTAAAAATCAAGCAGATGAATTTAAAAGTATTGACTGATTCCATCTGAATTTGTTGGAAAACAATTAAAACAAAGTTACTCCTATATATTTACTGCAATGCAATTACAAAATAAGTTAGACACAAGCTAATGAAATTTTGTATTGTTGCATAGGAAAAAAATAAATAAAAAAAAACATTAACTGTCAGTAATTTTTGGTCAGAATAATGAACTTAATTTGAATACAAATATGCAATTGTGGAACAAGCAAATATTAAAAATTCCATAATTTTCTTGCTAAGTATGCTGCATTGGCATAGCAGTACCAAATGAAAATGCTACTGTTTTAAGAAACAAATTCATCGTGTGACAACAGCATAAAAACCACATACCAAAAAATTTGGTAGACACTGAAAGAGATCTGTGAGAAATAATGCTTCAACATGTTCAGATCACCCATTTTTTAACTTACTGTATCTTTTAAAGTTATTCTTCTGTAATCTCCCAAAATCCCTTATAGGTTGCTTAAGACAACTTAATTTCTTAATACAATTAAAATCTAGGCTGGCATATCCCCCTCCCCCCCCCCACACACACACTAATAGATTTTTCAGAGGATGCTGCAAGTTCCAACTTCTATATGCAGTTTTCAAAACAGTAACAAGTGGTGTTATTTTTATTTAGCATTATGAAATGTTTTACTATAAAAAAGTACCTGAACAAGCCATTCCATGTATAAGATCTTCCACAAATGTAAGGAATATATTATAATGGCAAATATGCATACCGGGCAATATAAGGGGAAAAAATCATGCATACATATTTACCCTCAGGTAAGTGCATGACTCATAGTAAACAACATAAATGCTATTTTCGAGTCTTTTCAATTATGTTTGGTGGACAGCAATAAACCCTAAGTCACATTTTGTAAGAATAACACACTGAAGTATACAGAGACATTTTCCAATATCATTCTTAAGCACTGCAGCTTATGATGAAAAATGCTTGCATGAATCACTCTAAGTTTTTTTATTCACCCTTGCCTTTTTAAGTTATTTCTTATGTATTAGCTAGATGTCAGACTCGCATCTTTCCGCATGCATGAAATTCTACTCATCACTTCTTCCTTTAAGCATGAACTCCCCAAATCCCCCCAAACTTCATCATGGATTTGTTGATAATACCTAGCCTTGGCTTTTACCCTTCTAGCAACATTACAACGAAATGTGGAAAGCAACCCACCATTTACTCATGAACATCAATTTTAAAGGTCAACTAATGGAACACAGCACAAAAATATGCCACATATATCAAGTAATTGGTTAAAAAATCCCATGCTTTCCACCAATTATTTCATGTAACTTCTTCACACTAATATATATATATCTGTGATTGAAAATTACACTGAAGAGAGTAAGAAGTCCATCACAAGTAGATGATAAATACTTTGTGTGTGTGTGTGTGAGAGAGAGAGAGAGAGAGAGAGAGAGAGAGAGAGAGAGAGAGAGAGAGAGAGAGAGTGTGTGTGTGTGTGTGTGTGTGTGTGTGTCTGTAAGAATTGAGTGTTTCCAGTGACTTAATTCTCAATTACACTCCACATAACAATTTTCTTAGATAGCTGCTCTTGCAAGTTTTATGACTCTCTTTAAAGCTGATTGGAACCTTCATGATGCTTAAGACCCACCACTGTAAGAGTGACTCTCACACAGCTGACCATGTTAGTTGGGACTGGCAGGTTAATGCTCCTTTTAATTAATACATTGTGACAATGCTTTTATGATTTGGCAAACAATTTTATGAGAATGACTCAATCAAATTAAAAAAAATTGATAGGAAATTCCAGTTAGTGAAACTTTATTTCAGTAATTAGAGAATACACACCTGTGAGCAAATCCTTCTGGACTCTTGGGTTTGTGACTTAACACAATTTCTGAGAATTTCAGTTCCTCTTCTGCTCCATACAGTTTGGAACTCACCAATTCCTTTCTGTAAAAATAAGTAAAAAAAAAAAGTAAAACTTTCTTAAACAGGCCAATTTATATATTTACCATTTTTTTCCACAAATAATGTCACAAGTACAACATCACATTTGGATTTATCTCCTTGATTTGTTACTGGGAATAATGTCATACCTAGTTTAAAGCTGCAGGTAAACCTACCACGAAAGAATTTTTATTTAACAACCAGACCCCCTGGCCGATATGGTAGCAAAGTACAATGTATGACTTTCATCAAAGATAAATGATGCAATGAAGGGAGATGTTAAGAAAACAACTATTTATTTATATTTAATACAGTTCACGAAAGAGAGAAGCACCTACATTACATACAAGAGAGAGAATGCCTGCTTGGTTCTCACATGCTGACACATTCCATGATGCTACCTTGTGGCACCATCTAGTGTAACGTGAGAACTTTCAAAGATCTTATTTTTAATTTCACTTGTATCTATTTTTTAATTTAATAGTTCCGTTCCATTGATTTGAAATAATGTCAGGTTTGTTAATAAGATCTTTGAAAGCTTTTGGTACACTAGATGGCGTGAATTGGCAGTGTCACAGGTGTCAGCATGTAACATCCAAGCTGGGTTCTGCATATTCAGTCTGCAGCAAGCACCAACATCAAGTGTTTCCACGAAGATGCTTGCATTTAGCAAGTGAAAATATTAGAATATTTTATGTGAATGGCATGACTCCCAGACAGTAACCTTTTTAAATGTTTTTAATTAGTGTAAAGTTAATTTTAATTGAATAATAAAGGTACTGTCATAGAAAAAAATGAAAAAAATTGTTTAGGCTTGAATTGTCACACGTGCGTAGAGATTCACGGGTCTTTATTGGCTTTTTCTTGTACATAGTAGACAGAAGTAGTGTAACTACAGTGTACAAAATGTACATGTAGTTAATGTCGTTAAGGTAGGTTATGTCCAGTAGATATTAGCATTTTACACGTGCAGATGAAATGTACACTGATGAGCCATTGCCTCATGATCATCTACCTAATAAGCTATAGGATCAGGCCTTGATTTTTTTTTTAGCAGCAGCAAAAGCTTGCTAGCAGCCTTATTTTTTACTAGCAAATTGCATTATCTACTAGCGAAAATTTATTAACATTATACAAAAGAAACTTTAACATGTTCCCCTTCAATCATGACAAATTTTTATTTCACCATTGTAACTGTCACATTGTAATGCTGAAAAGGTCACAAATATTTAGATATAACTCATCTTTTCATGACCTGACAGATTAATTCTAACAATTTCATTCGAAGGTAAATATTTAAAAAAACATTTTTTTTATTTAACTTTATTCACAAAATTCAAGAACACTATTCAAAATTTTAAGTTATTTTTGGTATGGTTTATGATCTGGGTTTTGGGTCTTTCCATCATACCACTTTAAAACAGCAGGCCTGGGGTCAAACTTGTCTTCGGACAGACCTTCAACCTCAATACTCGTGAGAGCATTCAACGTTTGCAAGTTTAAACTGCCCCTCCAATCACCCTGGATTCTCTTCATGAAACTGAACCCAACTTCACATGCAGAAGTAGATAAGGGAAATATACTGGATATTTATTTATTTTTATTTAACTTTATTCACAAAATTCAAGAACACTATTCGAAATTTTAAGTTATTTTTGGTATGGTTTATGATCTGGGTTTTGGGTCTTTCCATCATACCACTTTAAAACAGCAGGCCTGGGGTCAAACTTGTCTTCGGACAGACCTTCAACCTCAATACTCGTGAGAGCATTCAACGTTTGCAAGTTTAAACTGCCCCTCCAATCACCCTGGATTCTCTTCATGAAACTGAACCCAACTTCACATGCAGAAGTAGATAAGGGAAATATACTGGATATTTATTTTTTTTTATTTAACTTTATTCACAAAATTCAAGAACACTATTCAAAATTTTAAGTTATTTTTGGTATGGTTTATGATCTGGGTTTTGGGTCTTTCCATCATACCACTTTAAAACAGCAGGCCTGGGGTCAAACTTGTCTTCGGACAGACCTTCAACCTCAATACTCGTGAGAGCATTCAACGTTTGCAAGTTTAAACTGCCCCTCCAATCACCCTGGATTCTCTTCATGAAACTGAACCCAACTTCACATGCAGAAGTAGATAAGGGAAATATACTGGATATTTATTTATTTTTATTTAACTTTATTCACAAAATTCAAGAACACTATTCAAAATTTTAAGTTATTTTTGGTATGGTTTATGATCTGGGTTTTGGGTCTTTCCATCATACCACTTTAAAACAGCAGGCCTGGGGTCAAACTTGTCTTCGGACAGACCTTCAACCTCAATACTCGTGAGAGCATTCAACGTTTGCAAGTTTAAACTGCCCCTCCAATCACCCTGGATTCTCTTCATGAAACTGAACCCAACTTCACATGCAGAAGTAGATAAGGGAAATATACTGGATATTTCTACTAGTGCCAAAATGTTTGTTTGTAACTTTCAGTGGTGGAAGTGCAGACTACCCATTTTGGAGCAGTCTCTGGAGCAGGAAAATCTATATTTCGGAGCAGTTAATAAAATGATACCCTGAGCGTCGTTTGGAGGGGGGGCGGGGGCACTCTATATATTTCAGCACCAATTAATACTTGGAAAGACACAGCAAAATTTCCAAGCATGATTACTCACAATCACACAATAATGGTAGTTCTAATTTCACATTATGCAAAATCACTAGCTTTCAAAAGTGAAAAATCTTAACTGTCACAGTCTTTTCATGAGCACATTGGTAAACTAATTTCTGAAATAATTAGCATATAACGAAAATGTTAAGATAAAATATTAATTATACATTCTAAACCTTTTTTACAATTAAAACTATTTAATAACTAAATGCTTACCAGTTACTTACAGCTTTGCTGTTTCATTTTCCATTGAATGAGATTCATATTTATAATCCTACATCACTGTGCTACTAAATGTAATTTAAAATTGTCAATTTTATGCTAGTAAATCTTCATGTCAAAGTCATATGATGAAGGTTGGTGTACAGGAGAACTGAATTCGTTATTTAAACAGGGATATATATACTATCCCAGAAGCAGAACCTTTTTCAGAAGTCTGCAATGCAGAAAGGAAAAGCTAAAAACTGTCTGCAAGATAAAGAGAAGCCTAAATATTTTTTCTAGAAAATTTATCATTATGCACTGCAACAAAGCACAATTTTAGAAAACTGGCAAAATTTGTGATTTTGATAACTGTACAAATTAGTATTTAGTCGCAATAATCAAACTAGCTTTTCGCTGATAAGAAAAATAAAAGATTTTATTTTATTCAGAATTTAAACATCATTCCTTAAATGCTTTTGATATTTAAAAAAAATAATCAGGAAGTATAAACAATAGTAAATACTTTTAAATTTGTAAAATTATTATTTTTTTTTTTTTGCATTTAGTTAATTAATTAAACTTTCAACTCCATCCTTTAAAGGATGTTCCACCTGATACAATTGTGCTCTTATTATTTCCTGCAGCAATTCTGTTGTATTGGAGGCCTCATCAGCTGATGATTCAGACAGCTGTGTAAGCGTAATGATCATGGCAAGTGTGGAAATGATAGCAATCATATATGTTGTTTGAAATCTCTTTTGTGAATTGACTGCAGTTTTTGAGAAAAATTTAGTGAATTTGTTAAAATGTAGTGGGAGCATTTTTACTGATATAATTAAACCTCAAAAATAATAAAATTAAAGTGAGAAAAAAGGCAAGAGTTCTTGTAGAAAAAAAAACTTACACTCATCAATCCGAAAGTAAATGAAAAAGAAAAAAAGTGTGATCGTCAGCTATTGGAATGCTGCGTAATACGACCGTGGAAATGCAACAAAAGACATTAATTATATGATTTTAAAAGGTAGAAATACGATTTTAGTAAAAAACACACACACAAAAAAAAATTTTCACCTCAATCTACCTAAGATAAAGCTATCTCGAAGAATAAAAAAAACAACCCGCGACTGTCAACTTCCGGAATGCCACAAAAACGGAGAACGAAATGTTACAAATGCTAAAAAAATATGGCTCTTCAAAAAAACGCACAGGCACTTCTTTAGCTAAAAACGAAAAATTTGTGATCATCAGCTTTCCGGAATGCCGCATAATACGCCCGTGAAAATGGAGGAGTGAGGATAAAAAATGCATAAAAATACTATTTTTGAAAAAAAAAAAAGAAGAAGAAGAAGAAGCTTCATAAATCTAACTGAGATGAAGCCATCTGGAAGAAAAGAAAAAAAAAGAAGAAAAAATTTGGACGTCAAGTTCCGGAACACCGACGGCCGTGAAAACGGAGAAGAGAACGTTGAAAACGCGCTAAAAATATTGGTCTTGTAAAAAAAAAATAATTAAAAAATAACATAAATCTAACAAATGAGATTATACAGATGCCAAAAAAAGGAAAATTGTGGCCATCAGCTCCCGGAATGCCACGTAAGACGGACGTTGAAACGGAAAAGCCATTAAAAAAGTGTGCAAAAGCATTGCTTCCTAGCTTTATTATTGAATGAAAGCAACATGTCTCATCAACTTGTAGTTATCTGTTTGTAAAATAAGAAAGAAAGAAAATTAAAATAAAATGAAATACAATAATTGCCTACATGATCTGTCGATATAACTTCACGTCTGGAAGGGGGATACAATGTTAAAATCGCGCCAACATTTCCCTTCCTATGCTTTAAAATTGAAAGGAAAGCTAGAAACAATGAATGTTGAAGAAATAGTAAAAAAAAAAAAAAAAAAAAAATCTGCACACCTTTCCGAAAATCTGAGGCGGATGTCACGGTGTTGTGCTGTTTCTGCTACTGGGCAGAAGCGTAAGGCAATCGCAATGCATTCTGGGGCTCCACCGGAGAGGCTAAAAATAGACGGTGAGAATGTAAGTAGGCGACAGTTTTATACAGAACAGAGCAGATGCAGGGGAATTCCGCTGGGAAAAAAAGATTCGCCAAATGTATAATCATTTAATCACAGCCATTTTAAAATTGATTTGAGAGCTTTTTAAGATTTCAGGATGTTAGGAAATTTATTTCTATATCAAAACATAATTTTTTTTTTAAATGTACTATATTTTGGCACAAGCTTGGCACAATTCGATGAAAATTATGCATTTCGGAGCATCACGGTGCAGAACTTGAAAATTTGCACACTTTGGCGCAATTGGTGCAACTCTTCCACCGCTGTACTTTTCAAGAAACATTTGTTTCCGGAAAGCAGTTGTTCCTTTTTGTATGTGCCTAAAATATTCCACATGCACAATGCAGTGGCACTTTACAGTTCACACCAAAGCATTCAAAATTTTCCACTAGCAACTTTTGGTAGAACCACTTTTTATCACTAGCAAAATGCATTTGCTTGCTAGCAATTTGCTACTAACTACTGGTCGAAATCGAGCCCTGTGTAGGATCCCCTTTAGCCCGCAAAACAGTGGCCACTCAGTGAGGTATTGATTCGATGAGGTGGCAATAGGTATCCTGGGGTATTTGGTACCATAATATCTCCGGTTACCATACATTTCAGGGTGGTGGTGATTTAGCACAAACCCGCTTTTCCAAGTCAAACCACAAATGTTCCATTGGATTCATGTCAAGTGAATTTGGAGGTATAGGTGCAAATTGGCACTCGTCACTCGCCAGATGGCGATTAACAACTGGCAACTTTGGCGATTAAATTTATTTTAGTGGTCACCAGTTTGGCCATTTGTTATTTTTAGTGCCAATTTACAAAAGCATAATTCAGAAGTTAAAGTAAAAGGAAGTGAAACCAGTCCTAATTAACTAGGGATGGCAAGAAACCTCGATGTTTTTGTACATCAAAGTTTTGCCCCGATAATCGATATTTAAACCTCGATGTTGCAGAACCCTTTTAGTGCGACGTGGTCGATTCGGCCTGCGCGTTTTGTGCTAAAAGCACGGTGGGCCGAATGATCAGCCCTTAATTTTGGCCCGAGTAGTTCCCAAATTAGACAGCACATATAGGCGTGAATGATCATATCATTTATTAAACATATTGTTTTGAAATGAAATCTCCATGAATCCTACTGTCAAACAGCAATATTATTGAAAAAATCATGAGAATATACAAGAATCGTATCATAAGTTTGCGTTCGTGGCTGCCCACGCACTTTCACCACATGACAGGAGGAAGACTAATTTTAGCCAAAACTTTTCCTACTACAGTTGAGGCAGGGCTGTTCACAAGGGATTGTGGGATCACTTTTTCAAGCCCCGTTCAAAGTGCAATAACACGCAACTCATGGTCCGCTGACAATGGCGTGTTTATTTTTCTTGCGGACTTTGCCATGCAGGAGAAAGAAATGTGTGTTATTACTAGAAACTCTTCACATTATTAATTTCTTTTTCCCAAAACAAACTGACACAATCGTAAAACTCAGCAAATTACGAATCCCCCACATCTTTTTTTTTCCAAATTCGTGTGTTAGCTGAGGACAAACTTTATTGACAGCGTGTTCCTCAGTATTTGACGACGTGTGTTTTGAATCACCTTAGAATAACATCAGCCTGTAAGGAAATCTTGAAATGGCTAGTTGTAGCGAGAGTGAAAGTTTGCCAAGTGGTAGTGATGATTTTTAATCACTTTAGAATAACATCAATCTATAAAGGTATAATCAAAATTAAGGGAGTTATCATTATTTATACTTCCCTTTTTTTCTTTCAGAAGAAAGAACAATCTTTGAAAATTTGCTTTGAATTCACAATTTCTATTTCAAAAAAATTATTTCACGTAAAGTTATTTTTTAAACAGAATTCTTCAGTTATCTGAAATGCAGTATATATATATATATTACATTTATAGAAATGTTAAGAAAAATCTTATGAAGTTCAGGGAAAATTTTTGGCCCAAAATATTAAAATTTATGGAAAGTACAGCACTTTTTCTTAATGCTTGCAATTTCTAAGAAAATGGCTTAGCATTACTGGCATATACACACACACACATTACATGTAGCACTAAAAGGGCGTAAGCCTAGATGTTTCAGAAGCCAATACATCTAAAAAGAACATTGAGGTTTCATTACCGATGTTTGAAACTGGTAAAGAATATTTTTGTGCGTAGAGTATATGAATTTCTTTTTGTTGCATTCTTGTAAAGAGGAAGGGAATATCATATTTTTATGTCGTGAATTGGCTGTTTTGGTCGATGTTTCATAGACGAAATCAAGTTCTTTTCCTCGATGCTACAGGAACTGATACATTTAAAAAACAACAAGGTTTCCACCGATACATCGAGCATTTTAACAGATATGATTAGTTACTCTATTTGAATTGGTGAGTAATCATTATATTGAGCAGCGATTATACCCACCGATGTGACCATTTACTGCTGCAGATGGAAAAGTACGAATGCCTGTGATGGAAAGTTGCAAAATCATTTTTGGGGCAGCAAAATGCATTTTTGGAGCAGGTAAAATACATTTTTGGAGCAGCAAAATGCGTTTTTGGAGCAGATAAAATACATTTTTGGTGTAAAAAAAAAAAATTTCGAAGCAGGTAAAAAATTAGTAGATAGAACAAACTCTTAAGCAAAAAATGTTTTGGAACTAGATGCACTATACTCAAAATTAAAATATCTTGCATTGAAATACACACACACATATGCAAAGATTTTAGTTTTCAAATAGATCAAACTATTTGTAATCACAGCAGGATTCTATTATTAATCATTTATTTTACACAAAATGTTTACTTTTTTGCTGATTTTCTCAATATTTAATTGCTCACTTCTATTTTTTTTTTGTTTCTAATTTTTTAAGACAGTTAGCAATGTTTTCTTTTTCTTCTTTTAATAGTACCTGTCCACTTTCTATTGCACACATGTCACTTTTTTTTATGCCACATTCAATGTTCATCATCTCAGCATTGTTTAACATTTTATGAGAGGAATCCAACTGCTGCAAAAGTTCAGTTTCTTCCAGTTTCAAATCACCTTGTGAACATTCAATTTCTTCTTCTTTTTCTTGCTTATTTTGCCGTATTTTTCCAGCACTAATCCGCTCTTGATATTTTTTTCAGGATTCTTTATAAGCTGTCAGAAATTTTATGGTTACATTAATTTTACTCACATCTCTAATTATCCTCTTGACATGATCTTTGTGCTTCTTGTTCTCCACAGGACATCTACAATCATAGTGGCCACCATGCGCTGGGCTAAAATCGCAGCCACATGGCTTACAAAGCATGATTGAGCAAAACTTTAGATGCTTCATAAAAAGGCCATTCTTTACTATATATATATATAACACGATACACTTGACGATAAGTTTTACCTGACTTCATTCTTTTTGTTGTCATAGCTGTTTCACTGCTACGTTTCATTTCGTTTTAATCTAAATTTACCCTTTCCACTCGAATAACTTTTCACCCACCATACTCACCCAGCACTCATGTTTTCTTTCTTTCTTTTTCTTTTTTTTTTTTTTTCTGCAGTAGAGGCTACAACTTAGCAGTAAAAGCTCAGCTTTGGCTTGCGAGCCCCGACATAACGAGCTATAGAGGAATGCATCATCAGCGTGGTGGGTGACACCTGAGATATTCGGCGAAAAAGAAATGTCTCGTGAGCATCGACATGCGAGCTATAGAGGCATCATCGGCATGGAGGGTGACACACGTGATATTCGGCAGAAAAGAAATGTCTGGCAAACCTCGACACACGCATTATAGAGGCGTCATGGGTGTGGCGGATGACACCCAACCTATTTGGCGAAAAAGAAATGTCTCGCGAGCGCCGACATGCGAGCTATAGAGGCGTCATCGGCATGAAGGGTGACACCCAACCTATTCAGCAAAAAGAAATTCCTCGCAAGCGCCGACATCCGATCTATAGATAGAGGCATCATAGGCGTGGTGGATAACACCCGACATGCAAGCTATTTGGCGAAAAAGAAATTCCTCGAGAGCGCCGACACGCGAACTGTAGAGGCGTCATCGGTTTGGTGGGTGACACCCGACCTATTCGACGAAAAAAAATGTCTCGAGATCGCCGACGTACGAGTTATTCGGCGATTTCGTAATGTCGGGTGCCACCCAACAACCGAGGGGAAAGGGTTAAAACGTTTGCACCGAAATTTTCACAAGAACAAAGCCACATTTAATCAATGTAAAAAGTTCGCAAAAGGCGTTGAGCTGAGCTCCGTCTCGGCTTTTGCGCACAGCACTCTCAAATGGCTGTATGGGTAATTACGCGACGAAACTCCCCTCCGCTGGCAGGGGAAGTCAGAACATCAAAGGCGTACAACAGGGACTATCTGCAAAGTGCATTTTCTCGACCAAAAGACGGTAAAAAATAGAAAATTGCTTGCAGGGATCTTGCGTGGGCTTTTCCGTAGTTTTTTGGGTGACTTCCACAAAACATAAGATGGAGTGAAAATCTGTAAAAGTTGGCATCTCTGAATACCTATGGATCTTTTAGAAACAGAAGCATCGTATCCTGCCATGGTAGAGCCATTTTTAGTAGTCTTCTGCGTCAACAAAATAGCTAAGGACTGACCTTATGCTGTATTTACGTAATTGTGTACCTCGCCCGGAACGAAACAACTGCGCCATCCCAAAGAGCAGGGAACGTCATATAAACAATCTCGAATTGTACAGCTCTCCGAAAGACCACCAAACCGTCTGTAAACAATCTTCATCAGGATTTCATAACGTACAGCATCGTTTCTTCTACATACCACATGACTACAACAAAACTTCTCCTCCATACCAGCTACATCGCGAAATCTATTCATCATTTATGTCGAAAAAACAACGAATTAGAAGGTAGGTGAGAAACATTCCAAAATGTTGGGATTGGCGGTACGCGCTGATTAAGCGCCGTTATACGTTTAACCAAATTACGCATAGACCTTTAAAAAGCGTCATTCGATTCGCCGTTTAAAATGGCATTTTTTGCTGCGAAAACATTTTTTCCGCTTGCAGAATTTTGCTGTGGATTGTCGTTTTGGCGCAGTTGGGCGCTAATATTACATTTTTTTTGTAATTTGTAGCAGTTTGGCGCAAGATAGTGAAATTGACACAGTTCGGCGCAAACTTTCCATCACTGAAATTCATTGGCTTATTAGCAAAAACATCGAAATATTGAGGTTTTCACTGATACATGGTAAATTTCCACTGATACTATTGATGTTTTGTGAATGAGTAAGCCCAGAGGGAAAAAAAAGATTCACAAAATGGTTTTTATTTTGCTCAGTAAGTGGCTTCTTTTATGTTCAGTTTATAAAGCCACCCATGTAAATAATAGTAGTTATATTAATGTTCCTATTAATATCCCCCCCCCCTTTTTATCTTTTTATGCTGGAGACTTCTTTTTGACCACTAAATTTTTTGGACTAATTGGCCACTGACTGGCCACTCAGCTAAAATTCCAGTTTACACCTATATTTGGAGACCAGGGCATTAACAGAAAGTCACCACTATGTTCCTCGTACCACTCCTTGACGATTCTGGCAGTGTAGCATGGCTCATTACCCTGTTGGTAATGGCCATCACCAGCACAGAAAACAGTTGCTATGAATGGGTGAACTTGGTCTGCAACGATGTTCAGATACCTGACAGCTGTCAGGGATTGTTGTGCTATTGGGATAATGGGACCTAAAGTGTCACAAAAAAATATCGCCCACAGCATAACATCGCCGGCCTGTTTCCGCCCAATAGTGCATCCAGG
This sequence comes from Macrothele yani, assembly GCA_039090855.1. Classification (NCBI taxonomy): domain Eukaryota; kingdom Metazoa; phylum Arthropoda; class Arachnida; order Araneae; family Macrothelidae; genus Macrothele; species Macrothele yani. The sequence goes on from CM077007.1 coordinate 111,949,113, forward strand.
TGCCATGGCGTCCGTTGGTAATCGGCGTATCCGGGCTCAGCTGACTACATGATGCACCAGGAATCTTGATTCATCAGACCAGGCCACTTTCTTCCGATCATCCACGGTCCAATCTCGATTATCTTGGGCCCACTTTACGCGTTGCTGGCGATGACGTGAAGTGAGCATGGGGACCCGGCTTGGTCTTCGGTTATGCAAGCCCATGCGCAGAAGGCTGCCATGAACTCTGTGCTGTGACACATTGCCCTGATCACCACTGTTGTAGCTGCGGGTGATTTGTCGCACTGTGGACAATGCGGGAGTCTCCGCTCCCCTCTGGCATCAATGAGCTGCGGACGAGACATGGCTGGATGACGGTTTGTCAGTTGGCTATCTGTGTACCACTTTTGATACGTACTCATCACAACGGCACGTGAACAACCCACAAGCTGCGCCGTTTCCGAGATCCTAGTTCCCAAGCTCCGTGCCATCACAACTTGTCCTTTATCAAAGTCCGATAAATCGACAGCTTTTTCCATTCTGACTCTAAACACTACTAACTGAAAGCCGGTCCTCGGGTTGTATATATACTGCTCTCTGAACTTCACACGCACCACCGTTCGGTCTCCAGACGCGCCAATTTCTCTAGGCCGGGGCTGGTCATAATATAATGGCTCGTCGGTGTATAAGGAAGTTGAGATATGATGAAATGCAAGCACAGTATCTTCGAGTCGTACTCGTCTCAGTTTAGTTGGTTATAACATCATGCACATTTAATATTCACAAATTTTTGAGAAGTAAAAAGCTTTGTGCTATAAGCATCAAACTAGATTTTAAATTAGTTGGGTTGATTATTAAAATAATTGATTCGACGTAAAAAGCAGGGTGGTCCAGCTTTACCTTGTCCTATACTATATATGAGCTAGAGGGTGAGATGGATAAACTTTAGGAGAGAGGAGAGGGAGGTGGCGAGAAGCATAAAAATATTGATCAGAAAAAAATAGTAATGATAACAGAAGAGCAACTTCGTATTTTTAAATATTTTTTTTCTAATGAAATAGAAACATTTTCTATTTTTTACAGTCTCTTCTTGCAATATGAAACAGAGCAAGCATAAAATTAAGAAAAACATTTATTCACAATCATTTCTTTTATAATAAAATAATTGTTTATAAACATTTTTCTTAATCTTATACTCATCACAACGTTTTTAAGTCTACAATCTGTGAAACAGAGCAAGCATTTTTGCCCCACCCCCATGAAGAAAAACAATTTCTGAAATGTTATTTGCCCTGTCTGTGCAAGAACCAGCTTTATTTCCATACCTATTGAAGTTGCTTTCAGAGCAGAGTAAGCAATGGCAGTAATGTTTTTTTGAGCTTCAAGTTTGCTCGAAACGCATGTTTTGCTATTCTTCCAACACTGATCGCTACACTGAGTAGCAGAGCAAGCATCGCTGTTTTCACTCAAAGCAAATAATAAAGTTCAAAAATGCTACTGCCTACTCACTGCACAGAGAAAACTATTCTACAGGTTATAAAATACAGATATGGAAATTCTGATTTTGACTTGAATTTTGCTTTAAACAAAAGAGAAAATACCTGCTTCATCCCTTGATACAGCAAGGTACCCCAATATGGAATTAAGAAACTCATATTTTAAATGAAATGAAAATTTAAAAAATTGATACTACTGTTCCCTCTTCTGGCTGGACTTCTGAAGTGATATATGTTTTCTTCCATGGCAGTTGCTGGTGGATTTACGTTTGACATCGTGACTCTCCATTGCAACTATGCAATATAATTGCTACTTCAAATATTTTTAACATTCATTCATTTGTACTAATTAAAATTTCTTTTGTATTGATTCCTCTTTTGAATTTCTCTACATGATATATCGGTAATTATACATATATACAGTATATTGTCTGTCTGGAGGTTTAATGACGTCCATAAGCAGCTCAATAGGCTAAAAGCAGTTGCCCTTTCCTAATTTAGGGTCACTGGTTCCAGGGAAAGAAGACAGCCAGTGCCATAAGACAAAAACAACATCCATGTCTCACCAGGATTAAAATCCAGCACTTCTGTGCCACTGGGTTGGCCACTACATGATATTCTTCTGAGCTATCAGTTATATCCTCAGCTGTGTTTCCCCAACCCCTGCTGGAGGAGGTGGGTTGGTTATGGATAATGGTTCTAGGTGAATTCATTGAATGGAGAATTCATCGAACAGCAAATTCTTCGAAAATTAGGGCTTCAGGTGAATTCATCGAAAGCAAAATGACCGAAAGATATAATATCGTAGGATAAGCTTTTGTCGAAAACTTCGACTATAATTGGAATATGGCTAATTAGCCACAAAAGCGTTTGGGGAACATATAAAAATTGCATTTTTTTTATTTCTTAGATTACCTTTCATGTAGGATGGCCACAAAACTATTTGGGAGTCTAACAAGAATCAGATTTTTGATTTCATCATGTCTACTATCTCGTAGACTGCCTCTAAAGATACGGCCTAGGCAGTGGCCTTTTCAACAGTTTTTATTCCACCGTGATCATATTTATAAGGTTTGGACACTGAGACAGGTTAGTAATATCACGCCTTTTTTGTTGGCGCTAAAAATAAATTAATATGCATAGGCCTAAACTTAGGCCTTTTTAACTGTTTTTATTTCATCATTTTCATATTCGTAAGGTTTAAACACCAGGTCAAGACAGTACCATTGCATCTTTACTTAGGCATTAAATATTAATATATAAGTTCAAGCCTCTTTAATAGTTTTTATTCGATTGTGCTCATATTCATAAGGTTTAGACACAAGGTCAGTTAGTATTATCGCACTTTTACTTAGGCATTAAATATTAATACTTTGGCCTAGGCCTTTTTCACAGTTTTTATTCCATCGTGTTCATACTCACAAGGTTTAGACACCAAACCAAGTCAGTATTATTGCGCTTTTACTTAGGCATTAAATATTAAATAATACTGTGGCCTAGGCCTTTTTAACAGTTTTTATTCCACCATGTTCATACTCACAAGGTTTAGACACAGGGTCAAGTTAGTATTATTTCACTTTTACTTAGGAATTAAATATTAATACAAAGACCTGGGCCTAGGCCTTTTTAACAGTTTTAATTCCATCATTTTCATATTTGTAAGGTTTAGACACCAGGTCCAGGTAGTATGGTTGCACTTTTATTTAGGTATTAAATATTAATACCTTGGCCTAGGCGTTTTTAACAGTTTTTATTAGATTGTGCTCATATTCATAAGGTCATTTAAATAATATTCATCCAAGTCATTTAAATAATATTGAGGTTTTACTTAGGCAGTAAATATTAACAAATAGGCCTTAGGCCTTTTTAACAGTTTTTATCCCATTGTGCTGGTATCATAAGATTTGGATACCAAGTCAAGTTAGTATTATTGCACTTTTACTTAGGCACGAAATATTAATCAATAGGCCTTTGGTCCAGGCCTTTCTGACAGATTTTGTTCCAAGTGTATGAAATATTTTTTCTTAAGCAAAAGTGCTATATTACTAACTTGACTTGATGCAAAGCTTATAAATATGAGCATGACGGAATAAAACTTCTAAAACGGCCTATGCCTAGGCCAGGGTATTCATATTTAATGCCTTAATAAAAGCACAATAATACTAACTGGATTTGGTACCTAAACCTTATGAATATGAGCATAATCAAATAAAAACTGTTTAAAAGGCCTAGGCCAAGGTATTCATATTTAATGCCTAAGTAAAAGCGCAACAATAGTAACTTGACTTGGTGTCTAAACCTTATGAATATGAACATGATGGAATAAAAACTGTTAATAAAGCCTAGGCATTAATATTTAATGCCTAAGTAAAAGGGCAATAATACTAACTAGAAGTTTTGTCTAAACCTTATGAATATGAGCACACTCGAATAAAAACTGTTTAAAAGGCCTAGGCCAAGGCCTTTAATATTTAATGCCTAAGTAAAAGTGCAATAATGTCAACTAGACCTTGTGTCTAAACCTTCTGAATGTCAGCACACTCGAATTAAAACTGTTAAAAAGGCCTCGGTATTAATATTTAATGCCTAAGTAAAAGCGCAATGATACTAACTCCCTCCGTATAAATAAACCTTATGAATATGAACACAATCGAATAAAAACTGTTAAAAAGGCCAAAAGTAAAAGCGCAATAATACTAACTTGACTTGGTGTCTAAACCATATGAATATGAACACAATGGAATAAAAACTGTTTAAAAGGCCTAGACCTAGGCCAAGGTATTATTTAATGCCTAAGTAAAAGCGCAATGATACTAACTAGACCTTGTGTCTAAAACTTGACTTGGTGTCTAAATTATACGAATATGAACACGATGGAATAAAAACTGTTGAAAAGGCCTAGGCCAAGAAATTAATATTTAATGCCTAAATAAGAGCACAGTGATACTAACTAGATTTTGTGTCTAAACCTTATGAATATGAGCACGATCAAATAAAAACTGTTGAAAAGGTCTAGGCCTTGGCCTATTTGTTAATAATTAATGCCTAAGTAAAAGCGCAATAATACTGACTTGGTACCTAAACCTTATGAATATGAGTATGACGAGAGAAATACTGTTCAAAAAGCCTAGGGGTGCTTATTAATATTTGATGTTTAAGTAAAAGTGCAGCATTATTAGTTTGATTTATTAAGTAAACGTTATGAATATATTGTGCCGTGCTCAGATTCATAAGGTTTAGACCAATGAGATAGAAGTACACTGAAGAGCAATTGAATTAGAGACAGCTGGTGTTATGTAAATGTGGCACTGTGGGCGGCCATGTAAATGGAAACGACATGACGTATGCAGCGATACGACAATATAAGGAGTTATGCGACGGGAATCAGTAAGAGTCAGACGCAGTATGGGTAAGACGAAGGATCTAAGCGCGTTTGATCGCGGGCAAATTGTCGGTGCCCGACGAATGGGTCACTCCATCTCGGAAGTCGTGCAGGCACTGGCATTTTCACGAACCACTGTATCACGGGTGCACCGTGAATACATCGAATCCGGTAAAACCATCGCCTCAAGGGCCAACTGCCGTGGACAACAGCGTGTGGATGAGCGAAGTCATCATCGGCTAGCTCGCATTGTAACAGCAGATAGACGGGCCACAGCGCAAGAAATCACTTGGTAATTTAACGCTGGTGCACAAAAACGTGTAAGCAGCCACACCATCCAGAACAATCTCCTCGCTATGGAGTACAGAAGCCATCGTCCCACGAGGGTACCGCTGCTGACCGCACATCACAGGGTGAAAAGATTAGCATGGGCGCGGGAACATCGCCACTAGAACCTAGACATGTGGGAAAATGTTCCCCGGACTGATGAGTCGAGATTAACGTTAGTACATGCGGATGGCAGGATACGAGTACGGCGCAAATCACATGAAGCGATGGATCCTTCTTGCCAGCAGGGTACTCTTCAAGCTGGTGGGGGTGGCATTCTCGTCTGGGGACTGTTTACATGGACTGAAATGAGACCCCTGGTACGTGTGACATCGTCCCTCACAGGTCAACGTTACCGGGATATCCTGGACGACCATTTGCTTTCATTTGTGTGTCTTCAACATCCCACTGGGGACCTCATCCTGCAACAAGACAATGCACCGTGCCATCGCTCCCGAATTGTATCCGAATGGTTGCATGAACACCCCACCGACATGACCTTGCTTTTTGGCCAGCTAGGTCACCTGACCTCAATCCCATCGAGCACATCTGGGATACCATCGAGAGAGATGTTCGAGGCTCTGACCCCCTCTATCAATCTTCATGAACTGTGGGAGCTTGTTCAGGGGTCATGGGTCCATATGGCTTCCCAACGCTTCCGGTGTCTTGTCGAGTCCATGCCAAGATGTATCGCCGCCGTCATCAGGGTGAAAGGTGGTGCTACACAATTTTTTTTTTTTTTTTTTTGATTGGAGGTTTAACGACCACCGTGAGCAACTTAATGGGCTATAAGCAGTCGCCCGTCCCTAATTTAGGGTCACTGGTTCCAGGGAAGGAAGAGAGCCAGTGCCGTAAGACAAACACAACATCCATGCCTCACCGGGATTCGAACCCGGACCCCTTTCGGGCGAATGATCAGAGGCCAACGCCTTAGACCACTGCGCCACCGGGGCGGCAGGTGCTACACATTACTAGACAGGTATCTCTAATTTAATTGCTCTTCAGTGTACGTAGAGTGCTTGCATCGGTGAATGGGTGAAACTTTAACATATAAAATAACGCTTTTCATCATTAGTAGGCGGCAATGGTGTTTTAAAAACAAAATGATATTTTAATGGATGCAGCTTGCCCCGTTGAATAAAATCCCAGGACATAATTTTTCAACATTTCACAGAAATTTTTTGGGACAAGTTTTCAGTGAAATATAAGTCACCAATAATAGAGTAAATGGGGAAAAAAATAAAACTACAGTAGTAGTCAATTTACAATTTCTGTAAAAATTTTAAGATATTCAACAGTCACCTCCATCAGAATGCTGAAACAGCCCACTGCTTATCACTCCAAATACATAGATGCCAAAAATATTGAGAGGGTTTTAATTGAAAAAAAGTTCGAAGAAAAATGAATAACAAACAATGAGTTTACACAGCCAAGAGACACCAATATTAAAACACTTTTACCAACTGTCATTCTCATATAATCAGAAGAAAAATGACTACTGTAACTGGTTTTTATTTAATAAAAATTTAGTCCTCCACACTGGGCATGTTTCTAATCTTTGTTAACCTTAACATTGGACAACACAGATCTGCAGGCCTTATTTATGGGCAGGCAAGGAAATTATGATAACTTGCACTTAATAAACATAATAAAGGTATCTCCCAGCACAGGCACTAAATACTTCACACATTACAATTATACATATATATAAATATAAACATTACTTACTTTTTTCCAGTATTTTTGTTTCTGATGGTTTACTTTTTGATATATTTTAACAGCAGGAGCAGGTTAACCCTGTTTTGATGAAAATTATTTTATATATATTTATATTTGTTGTTTTTGACTTAACTATCTTCCAAGGTTTATCACATAAGAAAAAAATAATAAAATAATCTCAAGTTTAGTTTAAATAAACTTGTTGACCTTATATCAGCAAAAATGATGTCCCTCAAGGTGAATGGCATATTTAATAAATTAGTTACTGTCCTTAAACAAAATGAGTTTTGTTAATTTTTGATGCAGCATAGAACTGTTTATATGTAACAGTCCTGCACACATGATGCATTCTTATATTAAAATATATTGCAAGTAGCATTTTTATGATTTTAGACCAGTGTGATTCTTCTCCAAATTCTGAACTAAGAAATAAATTATCATATTCTTTAAAAATATCTGTGTACTGCATAACACGAAGAGTCTCACACTGAAAGTGAAGCAACTCATTGTTCCTTCTTTTAGATAGTTTCTCACGATTGTTTCGGAATACCTTTTCTGCTATCGTTAACAATTTAACAACATGGTGATTTGCGTAAATAAGACCACCACTGTCTTTGATAAATATCAGTTCCTTGGAATTTGTGGTCTGACTTTGCATGCTGATAATATCTTTACATTCTGAGCATTGAATTTTAGTCAATGCTGCACACACTACATTGTCTGAAATATATTTCACAATGCTCTTTGAGAATTCATTCATGTGGTCAAATGACATGTGGTCCCATACATAATCATGGTCAAATGGCATGTTTTCTTGAACAACTTTTTTCTGTTTAAAACTTTCACTGCTGATGTTTAAAAGATCAGTTGTTCCACATGGCAAACAATTACCCCTTGCCTCAGCATCTATTTTTGCCACTACTGTTTTCTGATATGTAGCTCTGAACCGCAAAGCAGAAGGATTATTGTTATTGCCACCTCGGCTCCTAATCGTACTGAAAAACAATTCGAGGTGATCCTGACACAGTTTTCTGGTCAAGAGGAAAAGCATAGGATTCTCAGGACACCATACATATTTTTTTTTTTTTGCAATATGGCACACACTTAATAGGTCAATAATAAAACCAAGAATGGGAGTTTTCCTTCATCCATCAATGAGGTGGTTACCCATTAGATCCTTTAAAGATTTTAGATATTCTACTGCTTGATCCTTTAAGGATGTGCAAGAGTCTCATTGCATTTTTGGATTGCCATTTTGGTACCACTTGCAAATAGATGGCAGGAGTTTAACATATCAAAAATTTTGTTTATTAACCTTATAACATGTTCAGTAGCTTCAGATTCTTCAAAACCACGAATACCATTAATTCTACAAAACTGAAGAGCACTAACCACAGAATTGCTAAGTGCCTGAGCTGCAAACCCAACTTTCATTTTCTGATTGAACCATTCAATATGCTTTTACGCAATTTATTAGAAGCATGAAGACACTTTTCTGCCTGTAGCTTTTCCAACAGTCATATATATTCCCATTTTACACCACCTTCACTTATTATAATGTTCTTTTCAGCCAATAAGTTATATGTTAATTTCAGCATGTGTCATGCATCAAGTAAATACACATACCTCTCCACTGTCACCAGGATGTTGAAAATAATGGAAGAGGACTTCTGGCTGAAATTTTGCACCTAGGCCTTGTAGCATTGCAATGTTTAAAGCAGAACCATCACGTGTTAATGCTACACATGTAACTCCACACTCCTGAAGCTTTATCAAATATTGCTGGACTAAGTTAGTATGGATATTTGCTGATGGTCCACCTATAAAGCAATATCCCACAGGAAGTTTCCAGCTGTCATTAATTGCAGTGGCCATAAATACAAGGCCTTGTGTTGCCATACCAATGGTGTCATCATCAATGTTGCCATGTCCCAAGTCACACTACTCAACAACTACTTTTCCATCCCAGTCTATTTGTTTTCTTATGGCCATTTCATTGTCCATTAGGCAGCAAAACATGGTGTTCTTTTTTCTAGCAGTGAGAGCTATTTGTGCAAATGCCTCTTCATTAAATCCTGGTTGGCCACTTAGGTTTGAAGCCCATCGCCTAAGAGTGCTAGGATGGGGAAGTTTAAGATGGGAACTTAAATAATTATGCCTTTGACGAGTAAAAATGTAAGGTCAAAGCAAAGTTTTTTACATTTTCTGAATACTCTTTCCTATTTCTGTTTTGGTTTTCCAACAAATCAAGCATTGTGTTATTGAAGCATCCTAAAATCACAGATTTTCCTTGTTCACATAGTTGAGATTTTAGAGTTGCTATAACTTGATCTTTTTTATTCACGAAAACCTTTTGTCTGCGAATCTTTTGTTGGGTTACTTTAAACCGTTTTTTAATTTCTACAAGTTCTGAATCTTTTCTCTTTGTACTCTGCTTAATTTTTGATGGACAAGGTAAAGCATAACTATGGTCAGCATGAACACAGATATCAGACACACTTTGAGATTGTATATTACTATACGGCAAAACTTTGTTCTCTACATTAATGTCAGAAAACACTAATCGGTGACATGCTACATTTCAACCCCTACGTGGTTTCTCATTCTCATTTTTCTGAAGGTGCTCCGGAAACTTGAAAACTGTAGGATAAGCATCCCATTTCAGGAATTGTTTCCCATTTCGTTCTTCAAAGCAATCAGAATTGAAGTGATCACTGCACAGTCTGCGGTGTGGGGATGGCTCCCAGTTCTCTCTTTGAATGGAATGAATCCACCTTTTCCTCCTTTCTTCATCTTGTGGAAATCTGCATTGAAAGAATATATCTAGCTATATTGAAAAATACAGTTACCAAAAAACCATAGGCTCCAGGACTTGAAAAATACCATTCCCCAGATACTTGGGGCATGTGACTTTTAGGTCTGGGCAGGTAAAAAAAGTAATTTGTCCTGCTGGTTAACTGCATTTGGAAAAAGAATTTGGAGTGCTGAATTTGCTACCATAATAAAAACAGCGGTTTTTGCCTGTTGTTTTTGATTTCACTGCAAACCAAAAACTTTGTATTACTGTTGCGGTTAGAGATATTAATGTATATACAGTATCACTTCTGCAACTATCCTGTGATCTAGGTGTATACAATGTTCCAATTGGGGCAATGCAATGCTCCAAAAAGATATTTGGCTCCAAAAGCTATTTACAGTTAGCGACACAAGTACTGAGTTGCTTAAATAGTTTTATGTGCTTTTTGAACATAAAAAAAAAAAAAAAAGACTTCTAATTTTTGGCATCAAAAGATAAAGTTTTCTACACACCCTGCTTTTAATACCTAGGCAGGTAAATGTTCTCTAGGCATGTAATATTTTAGATATTTTTCAAGCCCTGGGCCCAGTGACCAAAAAATTCAGAATATGGAGTTTAATTTTTTAAGGGACAAAAAATTGTCTTTTTTGGTTTCAATATTAAATATTTTTTATTTGCACTTTCATATTTTACTTTTTTTTTAAGAAGCCTACTTTTTGCAGTCCAAAGCTCAAATTTGGTAGTGCTCACCTGATATTTGTAAACATTTTAGCAATTGTTAAGATGTGCTCACATAGTTTTTTTGTTTTGTTTTTTCTACACTTTAAGGGCACAGCCTCTTATTAATATCAAGTAAAATATTAAGAACGGCTGATTTGCATTTATGGTGTGCAAAAAGTTTGGTGAGCAAATGTTTATGTTTTGTAATGTCATTTTGTGGGTTTCTTCAGCAGACTTGCTGGAAATACAAGTGTGACTGATTAGTACTTTAGAGAAATACAGGCATAACTTGTGCAATTCAAAAGAAGACTGATTTACGTGAGTGATGTTTGCTTAATAGTAACCTCTCATATAGTTGTTGCAAAGGAATAACTGGCAATTTATCAAATGGACCTGACTGTTCATCCATCAAGAATGAATATTAATGGTCATTTATCATTCACTTCAAATGAATCAGAGGCCACATCCTTAAAATAAAAAATAAAAAACTATCACACATAAATCAGCAAATCCAAGTAATTTTTACAAAACATTGCTAGTCCCTTTCCTTTGTATTGTTCCATTTGCATAGAGTATTAATTGCACTTTTTTTTTTCAATTGTCATTTGGTACTTCTTTTGTGCCAGTTTTCATAAGTACTTTATGCTGTTTGAATTTTTGAGGTACCACTGTATTCCCATTCCCTATTTGCAGTTTTAAAATCAATATTGCCTGTAGTTTTTTTGCTATGCAAAAGATCACACACATTGTACTTACACATTCATAAAGAGCATTCTGTCAAGTAACTTTTAAGTTTCCCACTCTCACTTTGTTGCAGTAATACTACAGATTAGTCACTAATCAGTATTCTGTTCACCCAGAACACATGCTGGATGAACCTGTGCTTTGGACAGAATACTCGATTGTTTCCCGACAGGTGTCAGCAAGCAAAAAATTTATATTGCCAATTACAATTAATACTTCTGCAATTCAGGTAACTATAAATTGATTGCTTTACCAGTATTTGCTATCTAATGGGCATTAGCCATGGGTACATGATTTTTGTCACATAAAAAACAAGGAAGATGACACCGAATTTTTGGGTGTAATAAGCACGTCTTTTGAATCCATTCTGACGCAAATTAAATTTATTAAAGCTATTCAAAGTCAATGGAACCGGTATGGAAAATAATAGTATCTAACGGAAGGAAGAAGTTTTTCAATCAGGTTTTTAATCCCTCAGATACTGCTGTAAATGGAACCGTGAGCTTACGCCCTCTGGTTGTAGACATGCGTTAAGAAAAGCATGAATTTATATGAGAAACATTTCACACCGGAAACGCTCTCCAACACAGAAAGAATTTTTCAAATCGGACTCTTAGAAACAGAGATATCCACAAAAATAAGATGTGACTTTACGTCCCCTGGTGGGAAAACCATGCATTATTTTAGAAAGAAAGTATTCTCAAAAGGTTTTTCAATATGAGCGGTATCGGTCCAAGAAAAAAATGTTTAGTCGAGTTTTCAGGAGCCCAGATTTTGCTACAAATATATGTGGAGGAAACTTGGGGAGACCTTCGTCCAGCAGTGGATTGATAATGGATGATGATGATGATGATATCAAAAGCAAAAATTAACACTTGTATCTCCTGGTGGCCAAACCATTCTTTACCAAGCATTAGAAATTATGTGAAAAATCTTTTCCATCAGGTCTTGTATGCGATACAGGAAGAATTTTTCAAATCGGAGTTTTAGGAGCAGAAATAACGCAGAAAACGCAATTTACCTTTGTGCCTCCTAGCGGAAAGTCTATGATTCACTTAAAAATTTTGAATTTATAAAAAATATTTCGCATCGGAAACACTATCAAACAAAGAAGGAATTTTTCATATCGGATGCTTAAAAGTAGAGATATTGACAAAAATAAGATATACATCTACGCCCCTGGTGTAGAAACCATGCATTATTTCAAGAAGAAAATGCTCCTAAAAGGTTTGTCGACATGAGTAGTATCGGTCAACAAACGACTTTTTTTTCAATCAAAATTTTAGAAGCTCATATTTTGCTGCAAATTCATCAGAAGCGGAAATTAAGGTTTATGCCCCTGGGGCCAAACCATTTTTTTACAAAAATTAGAAATTATGTGCAAACGATTTCCCATCAGGAGCGGTAACCGGTGCAGAAAGAAGTTTTCAAACCAGATATTTAGAAGCACAGATATAGGGGGAAACGCAATTTACTTCTACACTCCCTAGCGGAAAGTCTATGAATTACTTGAAAATTAAATTATATGAAAAACATGACACACTGAAAGTACTATCCAACAAAGAAGGAATTTTTCAAATCGGACTCCTAGAAGTAGAGATATTGACAAAAATAAGATATACATCTATGCCCCTGGCGGAGAAACTGTGGCCGAATATTTTAAGAAGAAAATATTTCGAAAAGGTTTATCGATGTGAGTGGCATCAGTCCACAAAAGAGTTTTTCAGTTGATATTTTAGAAGCTTAGATTTTATGGCAAATACATCAGAAGCAAAAATTAACACTTACACCCCTGGTGGCCAAAGTATTCTTTGCCAAAAATTTGAAATTATATGCAAAAGATTTTCCATCAGGAAGTGTATCCGCTGAAGAAAATTATTTTCAAATCGGAGTTGTAAAAGAAGAGTTATCAGGGGGAAATGTAATTTACTTTTACGCCCCCTAGCGGAAAATCTATGCATGATTTGAAAAAGTAACTATATCTAAAATACTCTTCGACATAAATGGAATCGAAAGATAAAATAATTTTTTCAATCGGATGTTTAGAAGCAAATATGTGGAATAAAACATATTTTTGAATTTGACATCATCTGCATTTACGCCCTCTAGCAGCAAAATTGTACATCGTAAAAGAAAAACGAAATAAAGAATCATCATTCGCATATTTCAAGCTTCCCAATGCAAAAAGAATTTTTCAAATCGGACTAATAGTTGCAGAGATATCGTGGGTACGGACGGACGGACAGACAAACCGGTAACATAAGCACGATCTTTTTTACAAAAGACGTGCTAAAAATGCTGGTTCCTAAGATTTTGAAATATTTGTTGTCCTGGCAGACAAGTTGCATGTACACTCTACATATCTAGAATATGTATGCAAATGCCATTTGTAAGACATGCTCAGTATATGTATAAAAAACCACATAAGTAAAAATTGTTCCCAAAATGCCTCCAAGTTGGTAACCCACAGTTAACCTCAGCTTTCCATAGTAAATAGTAAACATGATTCAGTGTTCACATTGAGTATGATTCTGTTTACAAAATATAAGGAATAAAAAGTCTTAAAATAACACAGATATTGAAATGGTTTATCTCCTGGTTTAATCACCAGCTAAACAAATTAGATATTTTATTTACTGTGTTTGATTAACTGAGCAGTTATAGCTCAACCTTATTTTAAAATGCTCACTTGTGAAATGTAGTTCCACAATCCTTGTTTCTTTTTATTCTTGTAATTATAAGCTACACAATAAAATGGTATTTTAATGTTGATATAATTATCCAAAATGTGCTGATAATTGTGAATATTCACAAAACTGTAGCCTTAAATTTGTAATTGAACACAACATGATCGCCGAACAGCTGAAAGAACTGAGGTGACTCCTTGACACATGCAGAAGTTGTACCTCAGCAAATATGGCGGGCTCTCCTCTTGTTGGCTTCAGCTGACTCAGCAGAGAACCAGACACAGAAGCACTCTATGTACTTCTATCTCATTGGTATGCAAAGACCAGTATTATTGCCCTTTTACTAATGCATTAAACATTAATCCCTAGGCCTTTGCGCACGTCTGAAACCAAGAACCTGCAAATTTTATGCGGCCCCTAAAGTGGGTGTCTGCACTTGTCGGTTTGGCCAACTGTTTAGTGGCCAGTTGCCTTAAACTCTCTTTCAATGAATTTGTTTAATTTATTTCGAAAAATTCGCCTTTCGATAAATTGCTGGTTCGATAAATTTGTTTTCGATGAATTCACCTGCTCCCTGGATAATAACTGGCACATGATTATTCTACTTTCAACAAATCGTTGAAAAATGCCACTTCTCCCATCAGCCAAACAGAGTGTATATGTTGCAGGAGGACTTTTTTCACACCAAAGTAATAAGAAAATTACAATTTGAGATATTTTTCGCATTTCATTCTATGTAATTCACTTGCTCTACTGAAATATATGTATTCTTTAAAAAATGTGGCCCTGTTTTGCATTTCATTGTGGAACTATTTATATTGCGTAGTGGCATACGAAGAGGCACCAAGTCAAACGTGAAAAACCCACCTGCGACTGCTGCAGAAGAAAACACATTACACTTTAGAAGTATTTCACTACCTCTACAGTAAAAAAACTTCAAGGGTCATCATGCAAATGAATTAACCTCAGGACATACACAGGGTAAATATCAATTATAAAATTTAATTTCACTTAGAAAAAAATAAAAAACAAAAATGCTTTCTCCACTGACTGACTGACATAGATTTTTGCTACACGTAATGAATAGGAAAATATGCATTTCATTAAGATAATAAAAAAAATATGAAGTCACTTTTCTACACTATCACACTTGCCAACTTTGGAAAATGTGCATCAGTAAAACTTTTGTGCGAACACCATTTACCACAAAGCAAAACATAATTATATTAATAAATATGCAGTAAAATCTCTGCATATGCCACAATAATTAAACTAGTATTATCTGTGTTTAAAATAATAATTTAAAAAACCATAAAGTAAAATCTTAATTTTGTTCAATGTTAGCCTTGCAAAACTGTGATGTTTCAATACCAAACTAAACATTTCCTGTAAAACGGAAAAATTCACTTTAAGAGTACCTACACATTGCATTCAAAACTGTATGTTACATACCTTCTAATCTTCATCTTGTATATCAGGATTATATAATATTGTAATCACTTTCATCATCATATGCTGCAGAAAATGGCCTTTCTTGTAAAAGTTTCACAACAGCGGAAGATCAATCACTTTCGTTTCAGCTTTGTCACTTTCGCTTTCGGACACTACCCCACCCCCTGTTTATCAGCTGAAATGCAAAACTTTTTTGTGTGGGGGGGGGGAATATTTAAGAACACAGGATACATGTTTTGATCATCGTTGGGGAAAAAAACTATTGTTACAGGGGAAATCTTTGCTATGTCCAATTTCCGTTTTCGGACATTTTCCCTCCAATTTTCAAGTTGTAATAAAAATATTTATGAAATAAAATGATATTTAACAACAATACTAGGCAGAGGAAACATCACATGAAAAATAAAATTATGATTGCGAGAGAATTTTTCACTGCATCTGACTTCCGCTTTCGAAAGTTTAGAAAGTTTCAGGTGGAAAACATCCTCTACCACTAAGTGCCCCAAAATTTCTGTTCAGTTATGCATCGATCTCGAGGATAACCCAAATTATGACGGAAAAGGAGAAATTTCTTGAAGCCGCACTCTCGTGCCTAAAGATCACGGCAAATTTTTTTTGCCATCGAATTTCCATTTTCAGAAATTTTCCCTCCATTTTCAAACTGAAATACAAATATCTATGGAAAAAAATGATATGTAACAACAATACTGGACAGAGGCAACATCACAGGAAAAAAAAAGTTATGATTACGGAAAAAATCTTTACTGTGTTTACTTTCGTTTCTGAAAGACAAAATACCATCCCGATGAGTATTTTTATGAATTGGTAAAATTCTTCGATGCCTAATTTTATGTGCGGAGAAAAATTCCCGGTGCGTATTTTTACCCATTGAGAAAAATTCTCAATGCTTATTTTTATGTTATTAACTATATGTCAACAAAATAGTTTCCATATCATCTACTGTTTCGCACGTTACTAGAAATTCGAGCACGGGAAAAACGTCCATATAATAAGAAAATTTTTATTTCAACTTGTCACTAATATTCCTTTTTTTCTTTTTGATGTTCTTTATAATAGTTTAGAATTTTATTATGAAGATTACAAATTTATATGAAAAAATGTTTTAATATGTGCAGTCAAATGCATCATAAGTTGTCAAAGTCCTCCAATACGTAGAGACAATATGTATTAAAAGATTAATATTATTCCAGTTTTTTAAGTCATGATTTACGAAATTAATACAATAGAAAAGAACTTTCAAACCTTTTGATTATGATGCGTTGAATCAGTAATAAGCCATCTTGTTATCGAAGAAGGCATGATTTTCCTTTCCTGTGGTATCAGCTTCCAAGTTGAACTTCGATCTTATAATTTCTTATTATAGATGATGGTTGCATGTTTTATTTTCCGTGGCTCGATATCCCAAACTAGTTTCAATTCCTTCTTTTTGGAATCATCTTCAGTGGATATTATGATCTTCTCATACATGTTGTGTTTCGGCCACTTACATCGATTCTACTGGCAGCGTCCGACTTTTCACGGCAGTTGTACTCTTGCGCATGCTATTTTTGGTATTAATGCACGTTCTTCGTCGTGTTTTGATATAACCGGATGACATGAATTCCGACTCCAAATTAATTGGTGTTGCCATTCGTTTGTTGAAAATAATTAATAAGGTCTTTTATTATATTTTTTATCGTTAATTTCTTTTTCGATAAAATATTTCCAAGCGTACGGTAGATTCATTGGATCATTATTATTACAATTTATTTCTTTAGTTTTTTCAATCATTATCGCTTCTGAGGTTAATATTTGATTTTTAGTTTTATGTGAGGCTATCAATTTTGCATCATACCAAACAGGATAAGCTTCATTTTCAATACAATGATTTATTAATGATGTTTTGTTTTCTTTTTTATTCCAGTTCGATATATGTTCTTTTAATCTGGTCTTAAATCTTCTTTTGGTACTTCCTATGTACACTTTATTTCTTTCTATTTCTGTATAATATTTTGTTGGTATAGAATATACTCCGGCTTTATCAAGCATTGATCTTCTTTCATTTCCATTAGTTAATATAGTTTCGTTATCTATGACGGTTTCTGCCAATATCATTTTTTCTTTAATGCATTCCTTCTTTAAGATATCTGTTATTGGAGGAATGTAGGGAATTTTACCAGCAAATTTTATTTCATTTTTTTGTTTATTTTTATTTTCATTTAAAGATTTCTTTATATTTTCAAGTATATCATCTATGATCTTTTTCTTGTATCCAAATTTCATAGCAGTTCTTTTTATCCAGTTAATCTCAATCTTTTCTTTGTGTTTATTACAGGAATGGGTTAATGCTCTTCTTATGTAAAATTGAAGTGCTGCTCTTTTATATTTCCAAGGATGATTTGAATCAATCGGAATTATCGTTGGAGTATAAGTTGGTTTTCGATATACTTCGTATTCAATCATATTATTTCGCCTGAATAAAGAAATGTCTAAATAGTTTAGTTGTCTCTTAACTTCTTTTTCCATAGTAACTTGTATTGTAGGATAAAAACTATTGTATTTGTTTACAAATGTTTCAAGTTCTTTTTCAGATTGCTTCCAGAAGATAAGGATATCGTCAACGTATCTTACGTATAGTATCAGTTGTTTTTGATTGAATGAATCCAAAAGTTTATTTTCTATGTCTTGTAATATTATTTCAGCAAGAAGTCCCGAAATTGGTGATCCCATTGGTGCACCTTGTTTTTGTCGGTATATTTTTTTATTATATGTGAAGTAGTTATTATCAGCTACTAGTTTCAATGCCTGGATAATACTAATTCTTTGTGCTTCAGGTATTTTTTCATCTTTTAACTTCTGATTTAACAATTGAATTGCTTCATAAACAGGTGTATTTGGATATAGGGAAACAATATCTAGACTGATCATCAGAAAATCGGTTGTTTTTAGTTCTTTAACTTTTTTAATCACTTCAATGGAGTTGTTAATTGTATAAATATGTTGAAAGTAATACTGTTTTAAATGTTTAAATAGTTCTTTTTCAAGGAGAATTGTTGGAGACGTTGTTTTATTTACTATTGGTCTTAATGGTTCTTCTTTTTTATGCGTTTTGATTTTGCTGAATATGCTTGGAATAGACGCTCCAACGGGCGGAATGGCTTTGTTTTTAATATTATCAAGTAAATGTCCATGGTTTTTTATATAAGCCATTTTTCTTAGAATTGTATCTGTTGGGTCAAATGTAGTTTCTTCGATATCCAATTTTTCTATAGCCGTTTTCATTTTTATATCATAATCATCTTTGTCTAATATAATAATTTGTTTGGCTTTATCAGCGCTTACGCATTTAATTGCTGGGTTGTTCTTGGGGTTCATTAGCTCTTGTCTCTCATATTTTATAGCTGGTATTTGTTCTTCTTTTTCTTTGTTATTGATTGCTCTTAATATTTTAAATCTTGTAGGGTTTTGTCTTTTATTTGGTAGTTTCTTGATGACGTCTTCTATATATGGGATTATTATCTCGGCTTTCGGAATTTCTTGTTTATATGCATATCTCGTTCCTCTATTGAGTGCTTTAACTTGTAGATATGTCAATTCATTATTAGATTTGTTAATGAACAGTGGTTTGTCTTCTAATGTTGGTAGTTTTTCTTTTCCTTCTTTGTTATTATACTTTTCTCTTATGAGGTTTTCAATTTTATGAAAGTGTCTCCTTCTGTCTTTAAATTGTTGTCTTTCTATAATAGCAAATATTTTAATTAATGCTATTTTTATTTCTTCTTTATCTTTCTCTTGCATGCATTGATTATATAATCTGTAGTTTTTCTTACTCAATCTATCAATGTCTTTTCGTTTTTCTCTAATAGAGGCTCTTAATCTTTTAATTTCACAAGTTTGTAAAATGGTTTTATCTTTATAATTCATTGGTTTATTTCTAATTTGTAAAAATTTAGTAACGTGCGAAACAGTAGATGATATGGAAACTATTTTGTTGACATATAGTTAATAATTTCTGAAACCACGTAATGTTTTCGACAAATGTTGAATTAATATAGCTTATTTTTATGTGTCGAGAAAAATTTCCGGCGCGTACTTTAACGTGTCAAGAAAATTTCGCGAAGCGTATTTTTACGCATTGGTAAAATTTCGATGTGTAAACACGCTCTTTGATGCATACTAGACGCGTAATTACACATTTTGGTGAACTCTGGTTGGCACGTCACTTCAGCATTCCCGTGGAGAGAGAGCTACCGCACGATGTCATGAAGCCGGCGAGTCAAAGATGTCATCATCGCGTGACACAGCGCTCGTAAGGTCCGCTTGAAAATCTAAGTGGATGGTTGCAGGTGATTAAAATATTTCGATTGAGCAATCAAAATATTAAAAAATCCGTAAAAAATGACCTCTATTTGTAAATCAGTAAAATTAAGCAGAAATCTGTAAAAGTTGGCAAATATGCACTATTACAAAATTAATGATAAGAATCATCATCAGAGGTGGTAGGTGGAACTTTGTCAGAAAAATTCAGGTTCACATACAGTAACATTCCCATCACTGTAAAAGTAAAATCCATGTAAGCAACGGCATTTTAGAAATGCTTAGACAGGTCATATGTACTCTGTATAATTCAGTGTTATCCACATAAATGGAAGAAACACTGCCTTGGATGCATGATTCTACAATTTCTTTAATTTCTTTTAAAAATAAATACTCAGAACATCAACTTCTCACATGAGTAATTACGTAATCTGCTCTACGTTTATTCACCAACATTTAATTTGGAAGATTAGAATGGCATACTCATTTTTCCTCTCCCCCACCCTTTTTTTACAACTGCCACTGACTGTTAAGTGTTTTCAACAGCAACCACATATAATATTTTCAATGCTACGACAGACATTTTACTTTGGCAAGCAATTTTTCCCTGTATCATTCCTCTCTCTCTCTCTCTCTCTCTCTCTCTCTCTCTCTCTCTCTCTCTCTCTCTCTCTCTCTCTCTCTCTCTCTGTGTGTGTGTGGGGGTTCCTTTTTCTATCATTACTATTAATTTCCCCAAAACAAGTTCCTGATATTTCATGAAATGAAAGTTTCTATTTCCCCTTTTTTAAAATAATAATTTTTATAAAACATCTCTTATTGTAGGACTAATTTTGTCTAAGATGGGTATACTGCCTTTATTGATGTCATCATCAAAAGAATGTAAGTATTTACAAAATTCCGAGTCCCACCTTGGGCCCACCATCAGTAACCTAGCTATTGCAATCGAACAGGATATCTGGAATATTCCACAACATATATATACTATAGACACACAATAGCTGCAAACATTTTGCTGTACTCGGTAGATCTTTAATATAAACTGAATGCTATTTTAGTACACATATACACATGCAAAAATTTACCTAACATTCCAAGCAGTCTGTACATCCGGATTGATCAATAAAACTAAACTTGTCCAGCCCAGTAAAACACTAAAATCTGGAAAATATTAAGTGCTTTAAAACTTCCGAAGATTTTTTTATTAAAAATAAAAAAAGTTCAGTGATTTATTCTTTAACAGTACAAAAACAAACACACAACAAACAGAACTATCATATTTTCCACAGATTAATAATTTTTACCTTGTGCATCAGAAGCAGTGTCACCTAGATTACTACTCTTTACATTATTATTACATACTCTGCTGCTTGAAGTAAATCAAGTAAGAAAATTTTTAACTCAAGTTCTGAAAATCACATAAAATTAATCACAAAAATTTACAATCTCCATTAGTAAAAAAATTTAAGCAGATGTCTAGCTGCCACTAAGTGATGGAAATTTCTGATCTACCTATTAGTTATCATGCTACTACTAACTTTATGAACTTTTTCCAAGTTTTCAAAAAGATCAACATGAATATCAGAATGTCTTTATGAAGAAGTTCAATAAATTTCAAATCACAGCAACTGATATTTCAAACTGTTTAGAAGTAGGGTAGCATCAAAATTTCTTGAAGCAACTTCAGTAACCCTACACATCTTAATTAAAATGCAGTGTCATTCCATGAAAATTCACCTAAGAGTAGTTGACAGTTGCATCATTTTTTTAAAATTCCAAAAAAATTATGTCATTTCTACACACTGAGGTACCAGAAATTACCATAGAATTTTTTTTTCTGTTTGTTAGGATGGTGGAGTGAAAATTTTGAAGTGTAGTGCAAAAGCAATTACAGCAACAACTGCTCATGATTTCTTTCATGTCTCAACTACCATTGAAGATTTTACTTGAAACAAAAACAGATTTATTCAGAAACATTAGTTCTTCCTTTTGATATGTTTTTTAATCATTTTCATCAAATATAAAGTGTACTTGAGGCAACTGAACAAGCAATTGTATTTTTGCCATACTTGATACTCCTATTTGATCCTTAAATTTCACAAAGAACCAACTTCATACTTATTTTTTACCCTTTCTGTGGCTACAAGGGATAATCACTCCCACAAAACTCTGCACAATAATGGTGCTACATATCAGCATTATTTCTCCTAAACTGCAAAATGGTTATACAGTAAAACCTACATTAAGAGACGCCTCTGAACAACAATAAGTTTTAATTGGTATAGGACACCTTTTAACAGCGACTAATGGACACCTCCAGTCAGTCCAAAATGAGAACAAATGGACATCTCGTCCCTTAGGATTTTAGCTCCTTTGGCACTTTGGCAGGCGAGTAAGGCTGTTTACGAAGAACATTGCTAAAAGAACTGTGCCTTGGACCAGGATGGGTTGTGTTATGATGGGCACAATGTTGCTTAAGTGAAAAGAAAAGAGTTAAAGTTTAATTCAATACATGACAGTAATTACTCGAGATGAGCTCCAGCTCCTGTGTACGTTTCAGTCCCACAATGAGGCCTAGTCAATATGAGTTTTGTTCCAGTTTTTCTGTGTGTGGCTGCCGAACTGTGCAGTTACACTTCACTGTATCATCCCCCCTCGGTAGTGTAGTGTACCTTAACTCGGATCTAGTTTGCTATTCCTAACGGCTGTTGAAGACTAGGGATTGGACACTACCCTCTTATTACACCAGGATTAACTGTTCAAGTTTAGCTGTAGGTCATCTAGTTCTAGTGAACAGGTAAAGACAACAAGAAAAACTCTTGCACTTAACTGCAATTGGTGGTTCAAAAATTCAGCTGCAAACAATAAGTGGTATTTACTGTTGCCATTTTTTTAAACCACTTAACTGCAAAATAAAGTTCCGATTTGCTCCATGATTTTCTTTTCCCATTCTTCCACACAGTTGCTGCTCTCAAAAAAATAAAATTTTAGATTTTGATTTTATTAAAACACTATAAGTCATATTACAGAGGGTGAGTTGAAAGTTTTGCAATATTTGGATCACTTTATGTCTTCATACATACTTTTACAATGAACTCCTTCACCCCAGCTGCCACCTCCTCCTGGTTGTTGAAGCGCCGCCCAAGGAAGTGGGCCATGAACCGGAACAAACAATAATCCGATGGGGCAAGGCCCGAACTATATGCTGGTTCATGCCCTCAAGTTCCTGGAGTTTTGCTCAGGTCATTCCCACGGTATGAGGCCGAGCGTGCCCTGCTGTAGGAGAGCGCACTTTCTGTTCACCAGTGCCGGGTACTTCTCCTCCAAAAAGGCATACATCCGCTACAGCTGTTCAAAGTAGAGGTTAACTGTGATGTTCTGACCGTCTGGAACAAATTCGTAATGGATATCCCCTCAAAATTCCACCAGATGCAGAGCATCACCTTGTGCTCGAACCGCCCACGTTTGGAAACAGGTTCTGGAAGCTAGCCTGGGCTCAACCACTGCTGTTGTGTGTTAGGATTACGGAAATACGTCCACTTTTCATCGCACGTAACAATTCTCTTGATGAAATGTACATTGCACAACTTTTCTAGGAGTTTCATTCACACTTCCACTCGGCAGTTTGCTTCAGCTGGCGTCAGTTCGTGAGGGACAATGCGGCAGCTCCTGTGGACTTGCCGAGGTACTGAAGGTGACAAAGAACCATGGTGGTCTGTGATATGCCCAGCTCGCCTGATAATCTCAAGAGTGCTGGTTGTCGGATTTGCTTCTACGGCCTGGTACACTGCCTTCGAATCCGTGGTTCACAGCCTACCTGACCCTGGCTGATCGCCGAGATTTCTGTCACCTGAGCAAAATTTCTTGAACCATCTGGTTGCAGTGCTGTGGTCCACGGAACCTTCTCCTTTTGCATGACAAATGTCTCATGTTGCTTGAGCAGCATTATGGCCGAATGCAAACTCGCAAAGCAAAAGTTCCCTAATTAGCCGGTTGTGGTTGTTTATCTTTTAGGCGTCCCAACCACAGGCAGAATGACGACGTGTGCAACTTGAACTAGTTTAAACACGTCAAATACCCGCTGCAGCACATTCGTTTATGCAAATATTGCAAAACTTTCGGCTCACTCTTCGTATGTACATATTAATTCAAATTACAGTATCGAACCAATTATCCGGACTCCTGAAAACCGGACCTTTTTGTAAAACTGGAATTTCTGCAATATTTCTTGACTTTGAGGTCCAGGTGTTCCATGCTGAAGCTCAGCCTCGTATTTCAGTCATCCCCAGCTGACCATCCATACCCTTTAATCACCCCATCGTATGCACATATACGTATTCAAAACAGCATTCTAGATCAATTCCAGATACATTTTCATTTCCACCATTTGAGGCAGACATCCAACTTCACCCTCCTGCCTCCCTATCTTTCCCCCAAAGGAACAGTCAGCAGAAACCCAAAGCCTCTTTCCAGGATAACGGAGGCATTATTGTCCATCAGAGCATGCGTCAAAGTCGAAGACCGGTTTCCTCAAGAGAAAAGAGAAGTGTTTCCCTTTTCAGCTGATGACGTCGCTATTCTCCCTTGCGCTGGTGACCTCCGTTAACCTGTTTTTGGAAGAAAGCCAAAAATCTTCACCACACTGTTCGTTGATCATTGGTGTGACATCATTGGCTGGTAAGGAATACTCGCGACTTCCGTATGAAGAGAGGAAGAAAGAGTACGGTGACCCACTTCGTTTCAGAAAATTAGGTCAATCACTTTGTTTCGTTGGTCGTTGCTCTGTGGTTCACGTTTATTACGCGGTGCTGCAAAAATGTTGTGTGTAATGTCGAAAAGGCCAGGAGATCAGGATGCGGGTGGACGCAAGAGGAAACATCTATCTTTAAGCATCCAGAAAAGGGTAGAATTGTTGAAAAAAATGGACAGCGGTATATCACTAAAGAGACTGATCATGGAATTGGAAAATCAACAATTTACGACCTCATAAAACAAAAGGCATCAATATTAAAGTTTTTTGCAGACAGTGATGTGTCTGGTCTAATGAGTCAGCAAAAAACTTTACATCAATCAAAGAATGTTGATGTAGACAAGGTTTTAATGGAGTGGATAAGGCAGCAGTGTACCGAAAGGGTACCTCTGGATCGCTCCATAATCGTAGGCCAGGCCAGAGTTTTTCAAGAGGAACTCTCGATTCAAACATCTTGTGATAATTCAGCGGGTTGGTTCAATAAATTTAAGAAGCGTCATGGTTTACAACTTCTTAATATTTGCAGCGAATAGGCTTCTGCTGACCACGAAAGTGCAGAATTTTTGTGGAAGAATTTGCAGATATGATTTTGAATGAAAAGTTATCGCCAGAACAGGTCTATAATGTGGACGAAACTTCCCTATTTTGGAGATACATCCCGAGGAAAGCATTTGTTACAGCAGAAGAGATGGCATCCTCCGGTGTAAAGGACTCAAAAGAACATCTCACAGTTCTCGCATGTGCCAACGCAGCTCGAACTCACAAATGCAAATTCTTGGTGATCGGGAAAAAGTATTAGGCCCAGATGCTTTAAAGGTGTTAAAGTTTTTCCTGCGATTTACAAGGCGAATAAACAGGCCTGGATCCCAAGAGAATTTTGCATGGATTGATTCCAAAAGCCTTTTGTACCTCAAGCCAGGGCACATTGTAAGTCTGTTGGTTTGCCCGATGACTCCAAAATTTTACTAACTTTGGATAACTGTCCAGCGCATCCTGATGCAAAGCTTCTCATGAAGGATAATGTATACATTGCCTACTTGACACCTAACTGTACCTTGCTTCTTCAGCCGATGGATCAAGGCATATTGCGCTCATTATAATGTGGCTACAAATCAGCTTTTATTCTAAAGTTATTGAATGCATGCAATAACGGAACTGCTATCAAGCAGTTGAAAAAAGAATTCAGCATTAGAGATGCCCTTTTCAATATTGCGAGTTCCTGGGATTTGGTATCTCGAGACACCTTGATGAATGCCTGGCACAATCTTTGGCCATTTATGATCATACTTGACAAAGAAGAGGTCGAACACGACTTCAGCGGCTTCCGCATTTCGCAGAAAAAGGTAATCCTACAGGATTTATTGCGTTATGCAAAAGGACTGCCGTGTGAAGAAGTGAGGCTCTTTGACAAATAGGCCATAGAAGAATGTGTGAACATCGACAACAATGTTTCAGTTGCTTTGAAACTCACTGATGATGAGATAATTCAAATGGTAATGAATCATGAAGAGGACAATGAATCGGATACAAGTGATGAAAGTGACGACGAAAAATTTTTTATTGAAAGGAGTATACATTTTACTTAATAATTGATAACAGGGATGGAACAAAAGAAATTCTTCACAGAACAGCACATTATGTCTGTTTATAAAATAAAAGAAGTGTTGCTAACAGAACAGCCAAAACATATGAAGCAATTAAAATTAAAAGATATGTTTGCAAATCTCACTCATTAAAGATAAAATACATAATCATTCTAGGAATGTAATTTAAAAAAAAAGTTGGCTATATACATATTTCTTAATTTAGGCTCATTTTCTTTCAGTGTTTTTATTGTTTAGACTTTTTTTTTTTTTCTTTTAACTTTTTCACAGTTTCATGAGTTCATCCTTGTACAATGCGTGATCGAAAGCGGGTCGGAGTCTGCCCTATATTTGCGTGAACGATACAGCTTTTTATCGAGAAATGACGGCGGTGGTGGCGCCGCCGACTTGAGGGGGAGGAGGATTTTTTTTTCAATGGTTTTGAAAACTGAAAAAATCTGGAAACCGGACTGCCGCTGGCCCGGACCTGTCCAGATAATCAGTTTGATACTGTACTGTATTTCTTCTTTCGTATAATCTCCAGACCTTTAAAATTCAGGGGGAAAAAAATTCTTCCTAAGATCTGCAGTGGCATATAAGGTAAACCGTCTGCATTCGGCCCACAGCTAGTTTTGCAAAGCAATAATAGATGGCAACACGTTACCACTGCATTGTTTACAGTTTTGTTGCGTTGTGAAAGTGCGAAAGGAAGTGAATGATTTGGATTATTGGTGGCCCTTAAAATGACCTTTTTGAATGGTAACTCAGCCATATCTGGGAAATATTTTTTTTGACGGAAGAGTTGTGTTTCCTCATGAATATGAAGCTGCCTATCTAGCAGAAAAAATGCAAAAAAAATCAATCTGCCAGGGAAGAACTGTCTGATAATCAAGACTTCAAAAGCAATGTGCAGAGGAAAGATGGCAATTATTAGCAGTGTGCAGAGGAAAGATGGCAATTATTAGCAGTGTGCAGAGGAAAGATGGCAATTATTAGCAGTGTGCAGAGGAAAGATGGCAATAAATATTCCAGAATATGGTCTGCCAAGTACATTTTGTGGTTGCCCTGTGTTAATTTTTGTTTTAGGGGACACCAATTGCTCTCCACTTCTCGAGTGTGTGCCTCTGTCATAGGAGTGGTTGACGGTTAAAATGCTCGTAGACACAGCTTGGCAGGTTATGGTAAGCGGCCCACTGATCCGTCATGATGGTAGTTCCTGGATCCACGTGTTTTAGGATGAGGAGCAGTAATGTCTTTGCAGAATGGTTATTATCAGGGAAGAACTCCACCCTGAATCTTCTGGTATTTCGTTCAAAGATGACCTTGACGAGACGACCACAGTTGTACTTTTGCTTGCAGACCTTGGCTTCGTATACTTCCATGATGATTCCATCACCGCTAAGCTTTCCTTCCTCACATTGCGAGACCACTATAAACTCTGAGACTAGTTGTCTGCAATCTGAATACCAGTCGCAAACTGTCTCAGTGGATGTGGTAACACCGCCATGTGAAGTTTCTTCAATCGCCTCCTCGTAGGACAAGTCACAATCCTTTGGCGAAACAATATGTCAGAATCATCACAAAGAAAGGTGACTTGATCACGCTAGTTACGTTAACTAAAACTTTTACAAAAAGTTCGTAAGTTGGAAGCTTTCGACCTTATCTTAGGTCTTCATCACGCCAATGGAGGACTAAGATTGTTGCCAGATTCTACATTTGAATTTTTCCTATTTTTGTTGCCAAAACTTAGAATTGATCTCCAGATTAACGGAATGTAGAGAGGAGATTCGGAGTTGCAAGTCATTGAGTTGAAAATAATTTCTATGCTTTCACGTTTTCAACTCAATGACTTGCAACTCCGAATCTCCTCTCTACATTCCGTTAATCTGGAGATCAATTCTAAGTTTTGGCAACAAAAATAGGAAAAATTCAAATGTAGAATCTGGCAACAATCTTAGTCCTCCATTGGCGTGATGAAGACCTAAGATAAGGTCGAAAGCTTCCAACTTACGAACTTTTTGTAAAAGTTTTAGTTAACGTAACTAGCGTGATCAAGTCACCTTTCTTTGTTAATATTGTTACGTGTTTTGCCCATAATCGTCAGAATCATCACTCTATCAATAGGAATCTTAGCATAATAACGTCCCAAGTGTACGGGCAGCATTCTCTGAAGCCTGCTGCTTCTGACACCTGAATTGTCCTAAACGACGAGATGCATCGACACGTAGAGTCATGGGATGGCCCTCAGAACATCTTCTTGAGGTCGGAAACAAACCCTGTCATTCACACCAGAAAATACATACGTTTCCTCATCCTTAGCAACTTCATCCAAAAACCTCTTCCAATTCTATATATTAAGAAAGATTGCAAGAAACACCCACAAAAAGCTCAAAGAAAAAAAAAATGGGCAGAAATAACTTTCTCTGAGATCACAGAAGCACAGATCGTTACACAAAAAACCGGAACTATAATGCACTTTCACATGCAAAAGTGCAATAAGAGAGGAGTAATCTTTAAATAAGAGCAGAGGAGTGAGTCATAGCACAGCACCATCTATCATCGCTTTTGAAAACTAGCTCGGGGCCAAATGCAGAAGTTTAGCACACGCTGCCGTGGATTAATGTGAAGGAAAAAATTATTCTCAGAATTTCACAATTTACAGACAGTTCAAAAACGTCTTTCTCCCTCATCGGCACGTCATTGTAAACATCAGTATTCCCATCTATGCCTGAGTCATCAGAATCACTGTCGTTGTCACTCATAAAAATCTCACCATCCTCTGTACCATCAAATTCGTTACTAACGCAACACTTCTTGAATGATTTCACGACCATTTCCGCAGGTATCGCATCCCAAGCATCCTTGACCCATCACGCAATCAAAACGATATCTGGCTTCTTTAGTTTCCGTCCTTGGTTTCAATCGGCAAATCGGAACTTATCCAATCTGCCCAATACCTCCGCACATTGTCCTTGAAGGGCTTATTAAGGCAGACATCTAGTGGTTGAAGAACAGATGTCAACCCACCTGGGATGACAGCAAGAGTTGTTTTTGAATTTTCTGCAGTTTTTTTTCACTTGTGCACAACGATGTGCAACAAACATATCCCACACCAAAAGGGAAGGTTTCCTCAAATGTGCACCTGGCCTTTTGTTCCACACATTCTTTAACCAGTCAATTGTTCCAGATTCGTTCACCCATCCTTTTTCATGGGCACGAACGAGCACACCAGACGGAAAGACGACGCTTTTCGGCAGAGTTTTGCGTTTGAAAATAATTATCGGAGGTAGCTTTCTGCCGTCAGCAAAACAGGAAAGAACAACCGTGAAACTGGTTTTTTCGTGGCCAGTTGTTTTAATCAAGATATTTTTTTTTGCCCTTTTGGTTCACCGTCCTATTTCCAGGAAGGTCGAAACACATGGCGGTTTCATCCATATTCCCTATTTGGGAAAATTCAAAAGCAGTCTCATTTCTCTTTTGAAATTCCATTATCTTTGCTTCGAGGTCACGAGGTAACTTTCATACAATTTTGGTGCGCTGGCATAGACGCATCCCATAGCGGTTCATGAACTTTGTGCACCAACCTGGTGAGGCACGAAAAGTGTTATTTGCGGCTGCAAACTTTTCATCTTTTGCGAGCTTCATTGCTCGCAAACGTATACCAGTTCGCGTTACAATGTAACCATTTTGTCTGCAGCCCACAATCCAATTATTCAAGACACTTTCCAGTTCTGGAAAAGATGCAGTTCCATGGCGCAGCGCCTTTTGTGATTTTCACCAACTCTGTTTTTCATTTTACGCCAATCTAGGAATCAGTTTTTCATTAATGCCAAATTGACATGAAGCAGCACTGTTGTTAGTATTTTATGCTAAAGAAACCACTTTCAACTTAAATCCTGAGTTATAGGTCATCCGCTTCTTTACACAATCCGTGTCAGCCATAATAGGAGAAGCGAGACAAAACGTGTGATTAAGAACAAGCAACACCTAACAATGGCTGTTGCATGGCTGCGTTAGGTCATAGGTCAGTGCAATAAACTGGTAGTCGGGAGGGCAGAGCTTTCGATGTGTGGCTGCGACTGCGCTGTGGATACGCAAAGCCAGGAGACTTTTTAAAGCGTTGAGAAATTCGGAGGGGCACGATTTCGTAATTACTACCGCATCAGTGTTTTTTCTTTTATCTTGGAGGGTCGTGATTTTTTAATTAATAAAGCATCGGCATTTTTTTCTTCTTTTGGGATGGAGTGCCTTTTCCTTCTAGGGAAGAACTTTTGAACTAATGATTTTTTTAGGCTCTGCGTATAAGTCGACCCCCTTACTTTGAAGCTCTTTTTTTGTACCAAATTTCTTGACTTATACGCAAGTATATACGGTTACTATAATTTTTAAGTACTTTTGTGTCACTTTTAAGTAAACAAAGAACTAAAATTCCTAGCTTCTGAAGCATTACCATAATTCATTAGTTAGATCTAAAAAATCTGTAGACATTTCGGACAATCCATATTATTCGTCTCTTTCCTGAATATGTTCCACCTCAACAATGAAAAAAAAGCTTAACTAATATGATCAGTGTCGTAAAACTAATGAATGCAATTCGCAAATACACTATTTACCAACAAGTAATTGGACAC
Organism: Macrothele yani; assembly: GCA_039090855.1. Lineage (NCBI taxonomy): Eukaryota > Metazoa > Arthropoda > Arachnida > Araneae > Macrothelidae > Macrothele > Macrothele yani. The sequence goes on from CM077007.1 coordinate 111,979,697, forward strand.
CCCTGCAATCAACGATAACTGCGGTCCTGATACACACCACGGCCGCCGCCGTTAAATATTGTGTGGGAAACAACAACGCAACCAGTCACATGCAAGATGCCACGCAGTTCGGAGCTCTCTGATTTCGAGAAAGGTGTAATCGTCGGGTATCACAGAAATGGCCGATCCATACACGACATATCCAGCGAGTTGAAGTACCCAAAATCGACAGTGGCCTACGTGATTGGCAAGTGGAAGATGAGAGGTGACTGTCGGAATGTACCGCGACCCGGCAGACCCACAAAACTGGGAGTTGGAGACCGACAGGTGCTGGCCAGAGAAATTCGGAAGAACCTCACCTAATCGATGGGCCACATCCGCGAGGAGTTTCAACAGGCACCCGGGAGTGTTCTTTCGATGAATACCATCCGTAAGGAAGCCCATCTGCTTGGTCATCATGGATGTGCTGCCGCCCACAAGCCTTTGATCACCAAGTCTAATAGTGCTGCTCGGTTAACGTGGTGCAAAGAACGTCGACAGTGGACCGTTGAACAGTGGAAACAGGTTCACTGGAGCGACGAATCAAGGTTCATGCTCTACCGTTTGGATGGCAGGGTCCGGGTTTGGTGTCTGCCTGGAGAATGCCAACTGTGAAGTTCGGCAGCGGTGGAATCATGCTATGGGGGTGTTTCTCCTGGTATGGCACGGGACCCTTGGTCGCAATTCCTGGTAGACTCAACGCCGAGACCTAATGCACCATTTTGGATGACCATGCACTTCCTACGTTTTGGCAGTTTTACGGGGTGGACCCATGTTACTTTCAGGATGACAATGCCACCTGTCATGTTGCGAGGTCCACCATTCCTTGGTATGGTGACAATGGGGTTAATTGAATGAACTGGCCTGCGCAGAGCCCGGACCTTAACCCTATCGAGCACCGCTGGGACGAGTTGGAGCGTCGACTTAAGGGGTGCCCCCACCGTCCGAAATCAGTGAAGGAACTGACCTGTCTTCCCCAAGCCGAGTGGAAAAAAAATACCGCTAGCCATAGTACAACGCCTGGTTGAGAGTATGCCCGGGAGGGTCGCAGCTATAATCGCCGCTCGTGGAGGCTCCACCAACTATTGAAGGTGAATAAACTTTGTTTTCCTTTGCTATCACAGGTGTCCAATTACTTGTTGGTAGATAGTGTAGTTATGTGCCATGGAATAACTCTGCGGGCTCCTTACAGCACGTAGGCTTTCTTGTGAGTGAATAGTACCACCTTCGTTGAGTCATATTTTGTATCAGAATGCTCGCAAGCCAAAAACAAAACAAAAAAAAACAAAAAAAATTCTTACAATCTCTTTGTGGTCCTCTATCTCAGTGTTGCATTACATTTTTGTTACCACATTTCTGGTGCTTTTACAGTAACACCACCTATCCTGACAATAAGCTTGCAGACTTATCAATCAGAAAAGCCAAACACTTACCTAAAAGCTCTTGGCTACTTTCTTGCTATACACTTCATGCACGTCAATTAGAACATCCTGTTATGTAGCTGGCCTTCAAAGGTTGAAAGTTTCAGCTTATAGGGCGTTGTTTTATATACGTTCTTCCAGTCATGAAACAACATATTTTTATTCACAGGACAAAAATGCTGACTGCCGTCTGCCGTTTGACATGTAACATAGCTCGTCATCACTAAGTGTATATTCACTATTACGTGAGTGTTGTCAACTTTCATTACACCTATTTTTTTTATCTTATTCCTCTTTCATTCCCCCCATATGCAACATGGCCTTAAAATTCACAATTCAAAAATGGTACTCACTTTGAAAACACATATTCACCCACCCAATAAATACTCACACATAGAACTCTCAACAATTTAAACTCCCCATATCATACACTCAATTAAAACCACTATGTACATAATTACACTAGTTACATTCCATGGCAGTCAAACTGTTCTCAACTGTGACTAATGTAGTGCTCCATCTGCCTCATATATCGCAAACGCCAACCTCATTCAGCCTGTCGCACACAATCCCCAAGCGCTTTCAACAGTATCCCTGTCGTCTTCAAGAGGTTGATGGGTCCCTCTGCTCTGCTAACCACAGCTCAAGTGAGCAAAGTCATTGAGGTTCCGGCTTCAGTCGCAAACTCTGCCTTGTTGTGTCTCTGGCACCATCTATTGTCAGTGCTGTTCTCTTTATCTCTTTTTTTCCCTCTTAATTGTTGTTCAACTTTTATTAAGGCTTTCCACTGTTCGTTTAAGTTGTTTGGTTCATTAATGTTACACACTCTTGATCTGTTTTTTTCGATTAATACCGATTCTGCAATTCTCAACTGCCTTTTGTTTTTACAGCTCTTAATAATTTTAATATCTTCGAATTTCGGACATTGGTAATTTTCTAGACAATACTGCATTAATGCTGTCTTAGCTTTTTTTATTCCAATTATTCATATGTTGGTGTAATCTATACTTTAACTTGTTCTTAGTGCTGCCTATATATGACAAAGGTGGTTTCTGATTTATAGGGATCTCATATACACCTGCTCTATCTAGTTGGCTGATTTTTTATGCTTTCCAACCGTAGGTTGAAGAAGCGTATATGCTCCAGCTTTTTCCGTCCGTCTGTCGGCACGATAACTCAGGTAAAAATGGTTCGATTTTGATGAAATTTTAGTATGTGGCAGGGGACCAATTGGGGACAAACCCTATTGAAAATGGGACAAATGGGGTTAAAGGTCACAACATAGAAGCGGGATCCATTCCATTGCCCTTATGCCTCATAACTTGCGTAAATATGGTTCGATTTCAATGAAATTTTAGTATGTGGTAGGGGATCGCCTGGGGACCGAACCCTATTGAAAATGGGACAAATGGGGTCAAAGGTCAGGACATAGGATCGGGATCCATTCCATCGCCCTTATCCCACACTATTAAGGTGGACGTCAAGTAATTTTGCTTCCTGTATTTTCATTTCAATGGAAAAACTTTTCTATATATTTTCTTCACAATTAGTGTGTTCCCAAGGATGGAAATTTGAACATTGATTAAAATAACTTCATACTATAACTTGGAATACTTAACATTTTCTAAAACATAACCATATTTATATTAAAAAACAATAACGTTTCCTTTGGTGGTGGTGAAACCACAAAAAGGATGGCGCAACCTATACTTTGATGGCATCAGTAGACAAATAAATGTTGGATTGCATAATTATGGTTATGTTTTAGAAAATATTAAGTATTCCAAGTTATAAAATGAAGCTATTTTAATCAAATGTTCAAATTTTCATCCTTGGGAATGCATTAACTGTGAAGAAAATGTGTACAGAAGTTTTTCCATTGGAAGTATAGGAAGCAAAATTACTTGATGTCCACCTTAAAGGAGCAATTCTAGTATCTATGAAAATTTTATTTTGAAAACGGCTCTAAGGATTTTGATGAAAGTTGTTAACCTACCGTTTTCTGGCACTAGAAATCGATTTAGCTTGATCTCGACTTTAGGAAAATTTGTTCAGTGGGTTAAATAACCACCCCGAATTAACACGTTTTCAGTGTCATGGCGTCGTTCCATTAATGCTATCCATGCTTAGAAATCTTATGACGTCACAAGCTCGCGATTGAGATGTTGGCGCACAGTCACACCATCTGTCTCATTACATCACGCGTTGTGTGTGGATCCTATTAAAGTTTTATGACATCACACTCTTTCGAGCAGATGGTCGCGATTCCCATCTGCCTCATTACGTCACGCGTTGTGTGCGTATGCCCGTCAGCACGATAACTCGCGTAACAATAGTTCGATTTCGATGCAATTTTAGTATGTGGTAGGGGACCACCTGGGAAGGAACCCTATTGAAAGTGAACGAAATGGGGTCAAAGGTCAGTACATCGGAGCGGGATCCATTCCACTGCTCTTAAGCATCATAACTAACATAAAAAAGGTTTGATTCTGATGAAATTTTAGTATGTGGTAGGGGACCACCTGGGGACAAACCCTATTAAAAATGGGCAAAATGGGGTCAAAGGTCAGGACATAGGAGCAGAATCACTTCCATCGCCATTATGCGTCATAACTTACGTTAAAATGCTTCAATTTGGATGAAATGTTAGTATGTTGTAGGGGCCTGCCTGGGGATGAATCCTATTGAAAATGGGCGAAATGGGGTCAAAGGTTAAGACACAGGAGCAGGATCTATTACATAGCCCTTATGCATCATAACTTAAGTATAAATGCTTCTATTGTGACAAAACTTTATCATGTTATTTCGGAGGTATACTGAACCGGTTCTTTTGAATATCATCGAAATGGGATCAAAGGTCAGGGCACAGGAGCGAGATTTATTCCACAGCCATTATCCTCATAACTTGAGTAATGATTTCTGGTATGTTGGAAAGCGTATTATAATCAATGCATTGCATAATTTTACTAACTTGTTTCGTTTTTTATTACTATATTTTTATAGTATACTATATACAACACATTTTTTTATAGTATACTAGACAGGCTGAATGAGGTTAGTATACTATAAAAAATATAGTAATAAAAAATGAAAAAATCAGTCAACTAGATAGAGCTGGTGTATATGAGATTCCTATAAATCAGAAACCACCTTTGTCATATATAGGCAGCACTAAGAACGAGTTAAAGTATAGATTACACCAACATATGAATAATTGGAATAAAAAGAAGCTAAGACAGCATTAATGCAGTATTGTCTAGAAAATTACCAATGTCCGAAATTCGAAGATATTAAAATTATTAAGAGCTGTAAAAACGAAAGGCAGTTGAGAATTGCGGAATCGGTATTAATCGAAAAACAGATCAAGAGTGTGTAACATTAATGAACCAAACAACTTAAACGAACAGTGGAAAGCCTTAATAAAAGTTGAACAACAATTAAGAAGGGGAAAAAAAGTAAAAGAACAGCACTGACAATAGATGGCGCCAGAGACACAACAATGCAAAGTTTGTGACTGAAGCCGGAACCTCAATGACTTTGCTCACTTGAGCTGCGGTTAGCAGAGCAGAGGGACCCATCAACCTCTTGAAGACGACAGGGATACTGTTGAAAGCGCTTGGGGATTGTGTGCGACAGGCTGAATGAGGTTGGCGTTTGCGATATATGAGGCAGATGGAGCACTACATTAGTCACAGTTGAGAACAGTTTGACTGCCATGGAATGTAACTAGTGTAATTATGTACATAGTGGTTTTAATTGAGTGTATGATATGGGGAGTTTAAATTGTTGAGAGTTCTATATGTGAGTATTTATTGGGTGGGTGAATATGTGTTTTCAAAGTGAGTACCATTTTTGAATTGTGAATTTTAAGGCCATGTTGCATATGGGGGGAATGAAAGAGGAATAAGATAAAAAAATAGGTGTAATGAAAGTTGACAACACTCACGTAATAGTGAATATACACTTAGTGATGACGAGCTATGTTACATGTCAAACGGCAGACGGCAGTCAGCATTTTTTGTCCTGTGAATAAAAATATGTTGTTTCATGACCGGAAGAACGTATATAAAACAACGCCCTATAAGCTGAAACTTTCAACCTTTGAAGGCCAGCTACATAACAGGATGTTCTAATTGACGTGCATGAAGTGTATAGCAAGAAAGTAGCCAAGAGCTTTTAGGTAAGTGTTTGGCTTTTCTGATTGATAAGTCATTAATGACTTGCATGTAAATATGCACACTTTGTACTTAATGTCTTTAAAGATGCAAATAATATGATAGCTTGCAGACTTTTTTAAATGCTGTGAGGTAATTGTCAGGAGATGTGGTATTACTGCAGTCTAAAATCATTATGCATGCTTGGCATCAATGAAGTCTGCAGCACCTAGGAATTATACAATTGCATTGGGAAGCAGAGAATGGCAGCACTTTTCTGAGTTAGGCTTAAGGTCCATCATTATTAGTGGGATCAGACACTGACGCCAAGCATGCATGAGGCTGAGAGACAGGTTTGGTGTTCACTGTGTGGATGCACCTTATTTTTCAGTAGAAGAATTTAGTATATAAGTAAAGCAGGAAAGCGTCAAGATTCTAACTCACTCGTACAACAAAAATCAGCCTTCGGACCTATCAGATGCATGGTGAAACCTGAACAAACAGCAAGGAAACAAATAAATAATGCCACCTTTACGATGTACACATAATGTCTTGCCCATAAAGTTTTGCACAAGTAAGACATTATACATCTGTTTCAACATATGATTTTGGAATCACTTCAACATTATATTTCACTGTACACTGTGAAAAATAAGTCCAGAAGAAGCCTCCCAGCGAAATGCAAAAACTTGATGAATATTGAATGTTTAGTGCATTTATGCCATTATTATAGATTCATTTTAAAATCCAGTATTATTGTAATATTTAATGGTACAATATGTTCAATAATTATAAGTTATTAGGTTCAACCAAATAGTAAACAATAATAAAATAAGTGGAATGCCAGAAAAAAAAAATCTTTGCGTAGAACTTTCAAAACCAGGATATGGATTGCTAAAAATGCTTCACTAGCAAAGACAGTGGAGAAAAGTGATGTTCCTATTTCTCCATAAGGGAAGATTGTTTTCGACATTTTTATGATAAAAATTTTTTAACATATTACCTCTACTTTCTTTTTTTTTTTTTTTTTTATATTTTACTGGAAATTTACAAGCAATTCCAAAGATCATTCTCTTCCAAGCAAAAGAAATTTAAGCACTTTTCAAGGACTTTTCAAACCCGAATTATCATACATGTGTACTGTCGGTGGTCAGTAGGTAGGTATTTTAGTAAGTTCAGACCATTAATCTTAGCTGGGGCAGGCACACCTTCAATGGCAAGGATACATTATTTTTGTATTTGTCTGCTTTTTATTTTGTGATGCATGACTGATGTTTGTTTTGTTTTTTCTTTTTTCTTGTGGAGCCAGGAGACAAAAAGTCCACGCATGAAGAACAAGCAACTCCTGGAAGTTCCACCCTCCGGCAAGAAAGCGATCCTAACTCCAGTAAAAAGAAGCCCATCACAATTTGAGAATACATCATTCCGCTTATTTTACTCACATGGCCGATGGCTTTAATCTGTAGTGATATCACAGCCACAGTACCTGCTGTCTTCATACTCCCCTGGGTTGAACACAAGTTCTGCACTATTTGATCAGCTTGGTGTTTTTATCAGAACTACACAGTACTCTTCTATACATCTTTTTAGCATAAACAATTATTTAACACATGCTCTTTCATATCATTACTTAACAAACAAAACAATTTTTTTAAGTACCATTTACAGAACCTTAAACTTTTTTAAGTACTTTCAAGGACTTGAAAATGAACTTTTTATTCAAGGAGTTTTCAAGGAGTGTACGAACCATGAATTCAGAGATGTCTGATTGCTGTGTTAATAATTCTGACCTATTTCCATGCATTATGAAAATATTTCTTCCACAGAATCTGCCCGAGAAACTGGTGTAGTTTCTCTGTTTAACAATGCGTTTTGTCAAGAAAATCATTCTGGAGAGATGCCGGCATGTGTCCTATCTATGCACATTTTCAACACAATAATATAAATCACACAATATCAACATTCTACCAATCACAATGCAAACTACAAAGACTTTTACTAAATCATTCACAGCTCCCATAACTAAACTACATGATTTTCTACCTAGCAGGATTTTTTAAGGATAAGTATCTCCAATAATGTAAGTGGAGAAAGAAATCTGACTGTGGATTTATACAGTATATACGATTTGATCAGTTAGATATATCTAACAGAAAAACAGAAAGAAATTAAGGGTAAATTTGGAAGTAATTGACGTTACAAACATTTCAAAAAATGCTTGTACATCTGAAAACCAAATCTTGAATGTTCTTGTTATTTATTGTCCATATGTTAGGCTTTTATAGTGCAAGAGCAGGATACGAAAAATACGGTCGCCTGGTTGCCCAGGGGGACCAAAAAAGTTTTCCGGGCCATCACAGAAAACATCACTGAAAAACATGTACCGTAATTTTCATTGTATAATTTGCAGATAAACGCTGATTAAAGAAAAAAAAAGTCTTTGTGGCTGTTTAATTTTTTTAAAAAAATCCTCAGAGTAATTGTGCAGGAGAGTACAATAAAATGGAACTCCCTCGGAAACATTCTCAATTCAGGACTTTGTGCGGAAAGGAGGGGGAAAGGGGTGCCAAAATGACAATCGGCGAAAGTTGTAGGGAGGGACAGCGGGAGTTATTTTGTCTTTGTATTGTTGGGAAAGAGAAAATGCTGACTGTGCTTCTGCCCTCTATGCATCAATCAGCCAATAAAAATGTACACAAAGCGCTCGCTGCACGAACCTACACATGCATGCCTCATTTTTAAGTTTCTAGTTCGCCCTTCATCATTTTGACCAAAGTCTTTGCTGCTAATAGTTTCCTTCGTTGCAATTTATGATGTCTTCGAAAAGGAAACGTTTCAGTTACACTGCCGAATTTAAACTTAAAGTGGGGTAACAGCTGAGGATATGATCGTGTCACTACGCGATAGTTTTCAAAAGGTGAGAAAATTAGAGTGCAGTGACACGCGAAAAGCCACGGTCTGAAATGTAAACAAACACGCCGTTAAACTCTGCGGTAGAATTCACGCGGGAATTTGCAGAAGTTTTACCTGTGTGTAAGTAGACTCCCTACTTTGAAAGCAGGATTTCTTCCAAAAACTTTCGACTTGCACACGAGTGCATATACAGTATTTCTATGAATTGTTCTGTATCAGCGTTTCATCATGGGCAATGGTGTAATGCAATTGAAGCTATTGCATCGGCATGATTGAATTTTGTGCTCTATGGATGCCACGCCACCACTAAGCTTCTTTTGTGTCCGAAGATAAAAATATATTAAAAAAGTTTCCTATAAAAGATGAATTTCTTTATTTAATAAGACAGGTTTTTTTTAATTCTCCGGACTACGGGGTCTTTATGTGACCGACGTTTCTGTCAAAAATTCCGCTTTTGAATCAGCATTTGTGATGTGCGGATTATACTGCAATTTTTTTTTTTTTCTGAATGTCACAATCTGCAAATTATACGCCGGCGCAAATTATACGAAGGTTAAAAAAAAAATTGTGCAAATTCTAGTCTGGGGATAAACGACAAAAATTACAGAAATTCAAGAATTTGCAAGCCCCAGACAAAATAAAGAAAAAAAAAAGAACAAGTACCAATTTTTTTTGCTATGGAGAGATTAGCTGACGGTAGAAAAATTTTTTGGACAGAAGTTTACATACATGACTTTGATATTATATATATACCCCCCCCCCACCCTTTCCCGCTGGTCCAGTGTCTGGCCACTAAAAAATTTAGCTGGCCACCAGATTTCAGAATATTTTTCTACCCCTGTGCAAGAGCCTTATTTAGCCACAGAGCACTATGCCGCGATATAGCATGGACAAAATTTCAGTTGGAATACGGGGATGCAAACCTTCAAAAGCAACTGAAAATTTAGGTCTCTGAATCTGCCTTTTAATGGTGCTTTTTAAAAATTTTCCTGGAAGTAGCAATGCTGAACTGCATCTCAAACTGGTCTCTTGTAGATAGACTCATTCCAGATAATAAGTACCATGTAATTGTGGTCCCAGTACGTCACACCATAAGACATTTATGGAAAGAAATGTTTCTTGTGAGAGAATGATGGTGTCAGAAGTTCAAACCTAAATGAAATAATAATCTGACAATATATCACCAATTTGTGACAAACACCCCCCTCCCCCATGTATCAAGGACCACTACATGACAAATATTAGTAAGATGTAATATTCTATAATTAGAAAAATTGCACATCACTTCAAAATTCAATTGTACACACTGACTTGAAATGTTATAATAGCTTTTGATGATTACCATACACATTCATCTCCCATTTATAAATCCTAAAATATTAAATTTATAAAAATATGAAACACCAACACTGCAAAAGATTTTTTGAGAAAAGGATGAAACATTAATGAAGTACTAAATTTTGCATATCAATGCATCTTGATTTAATCCTAAGTGATTCTTTAGTGGAATTGAAACAGATTTCATTATCCAGGTGGGGAACTTGAGCCCATGCCACTCAATGCTTATCCAAGTAGAACAAAAACTTGAGACATGGGTTGCTGGAACAAAATGTGAGCACAATAACATACACACATAAATAAGAGAATTAACATTGTTCATAATTACTGGCTAGTAAAGTTCATTATGTCATTTCAACAATATTTCTCAAAGAAAATGGACAAACAAAAAAACTTGCCTGTTTTGTATTTGTGTTGTTTCCAATCAAATAATTTTTTATATGCATAGACATATACATGCTTTACACACCAGCTTTCCAATGCAATTTTATGTTGAACATGCACAACTGGACTCCTGTTGTACAATGCATCATCCACAGAAATAATATCAAACTCATCACTGAAAGAAACAAAAATAAGGTGTGGCATTACACAACAATTTTCACACACCAACACAAAAAATGATGCATATCTTTAATACTACATAGCATCATCTGTGGTAACTATAAGATATTTAGTACCATTAACTGTAACACTGTTACATTAACCCTTCACAACCCAGGTCTGGTCCCACAGACCGCATTGGAAATGAATTGTTTTCTTTTAGCCTACTTCCAGGAAAGGTTTGAGTACATGCGCATGTGTAGTTGTCCCCCTCTCCACCAACATAACACATGAACATGAAGTAAATGATAAAAATGTGGTGGTCTGAGAGATCAGACATGGGTTGATATGTGACAAACATAAGGCCTGGGCAGTTAAGGGTTCATGCATACATTTACACGGTATAATGATTACATATAATTTGTGAAAAAAACTCAAGGTTTTTTAGTAGTTCTAAAAACTGACAACTCTGTTACTTGCGTTTAGTATTCAAGATGTAGCCATAAGTTATACATTGGACAGAATAATGTGAACACCTAGGAAAAGGAGGTTTTATGTACCTAACAGGGTGTGGGACCACCTTTGGCATTCAAAACCGCCTGAATTCTCCTTGGAATAGACGCATACAAATCCTGGATGGTGGTTAGTGGGATGTTACACCATTCTTCATGTAGAAACTGCTCCAGGTCCTTCAGAGATGCAGGAGGAGAATAACAGGATCTAACTTTGTTTTCTAACACAGACCACAGTGGCTCAATGATGTTTAAGTCTGGTGATTAGGGAGGCCAAGGAAGGTGGGAAAGTTCGTCCTCATGTTCCTCAAACCATGATTGGACATTCCGAGCTCTGTGAATTGGGGCATTATCATCTTGATAGATGGCACCCCTGCAGGAAACAAAGCCTGAGCCATTAGATGGACTTGGTCAGCCAAAATGGTTTCATACGCCCTACCAGTTATCCGTCCTTTCAAGGTGATCAGGGGATCTGCTGAAAACCATGATATGACCATCCAGAGCATGACAGAATCACAACCATACTATACTTTTGGGAGCAGACAGTCTGGGCTTTATGCTCTGACAGCGTTCTCCACATGTATACACGTCCTACGGTGGGGAACAGTGTGAATGTGGATTCATCCCATCACATTTCACGCTTCCATGCATCGGCAGTCCACGTTGTATGCTCCTGGCAACACTACCGTCACCGTTGTGCATTCACTCGGGTCATCAGATGTCTTGCAATAGCAGAGCTCTGTGCCATGAATATCTTGTTTATGCAGTTCCTTGTGCACTGTTTTCATTGATACTGGGGGTTTTGGAGATGCAGATTGAGTACCGCACTAATTTTCAGCGCCGTGGTCTTCATATTACAGGTAACAATCCTCTTTAATGCTCTTCTGTCTCTATCACGCAGGGTCGTTTTCCGGCCACTCTGGAGATGAGGTTTTGCCGTGAACACGGTATACTTCACGACACTAGACACAGTAGCTCTTGATACCCCCACTAGGATGGCGACTGTTGTCACAGATGTACCAACTAGACAGCCACCGGCAATTAGCCCTTTCTCGAAGTCCTTTAGGTTGCTCATTTCATTGTCACCCTGAAAGAATTTTTGCAACAAGACACTTTAAATGCACTTAAATAGGACCTTGAGGTACTAAACAATGCTACTGATGCAACCTAAAAGTGGTGAATACCTTTGCTTATTGCAACATACACAGCTGCATTAAAAGTCGCGTCTCTGAGCGTGGCATTCACATTATTCTGTCCAACCCCTGTACATGCACTGATATTACTGCTTGCTAATCCAATTAATCAAGTTTTCCTTACATACCATTGCTTGACATTGATGAAAATGGCAATGCGAAGTTCAACATCATGCAATGGTGTGTAATGAAAACTTGATTTAATTGGATAAGCAAGCAATAATACCAATGCATATACTACATCACAGTAACTTATGGTTATGTCTTGAATACGAAACACGAGTAACAGAGTTGTCAATGATAATTATTAAAACATAACAGATTTCAGTGAAGACAAAATAAGTACATTACAACTGAATGTGCAGCAATGTGTGTGAAATGAACCTTTATGGCAAAATATTAAAATATTGGACTACGAACCTCAGAAAAACAAGAGACCAATTAAAGAAAGTTTTTATATCCAGAAAAACAGATCCATTAATGAGCCTTCAAAATTTAAAAATAGTAGACTTACAAAATACATAAGGAAAAGATTTTAATTTAATTACTGGAAAATGCAAGAGGAACCTGGCAAAGTTTAAATTCTTTCTGTGTAAATGAAGTTTTTGATATAGTTCTTATACATTGAGAACAAACAGGCTTTGATAAAATCTAGAGGCCAGAAACGTCGGTAAAAACAAAAGAACTCAGGAGATGTGAAAAAAATTGAAAGTTCTTCAAGTTAAAATAAAATTAAATATATTAATCTAAGTATAGATACTATATTGAGTGTTTTAATTGCTGTAAATAACATTTTATTTTTTGTAATCTACAACCAAAAACTATCTGCAAAATCTGCTAATAATTTGGAAACTATCCGCGTACAGCATATGCGTGTACGTCTACATTCTGCTACTCTGCTAATGTGTATTGTTAAATATATAACAAATCATGCACAATTTTTTTTTCTTTATTGTGAAAATACAGTAGTTGTTTTCTATGCTCATTCTTATTACTGGGTCAAAACTCCTCTATCTCTCCTCCTACTTATTTCACTTTGTGACTGGCTGATGGCCAGGATTGTATAAAAATATTTTCTTCCTGCGTACACACTTTTGGCACCTAAAATTTCCTGCGAGTTTTCTGTGGGGATCTGAGGTCGCGTCACTCAACAGAAACACTCATTTGCTGCCTATGAAGTTTGCTGAAAACATATCATCATCATCATTGTCAACCATTATCAATCCACTGCTGGATGAAGGTCTCCCCAAGTTTCTTCCACAACGGTCTGCCTTGTGCCGTTCTCCTCCATGTTACTCCCGCATACTTTTGAATTTCATCCACCCATCTCCCATGTGGTCTTCTTCTGGGTCTTTTCCTGTCCCTTGGAATCCAGTCTAAAATTTGGCTGTCTGTCGATGGTCTGTCCTTCTGGCAATATGTCCAGCCCATTGCCATTTCAGGGATTTAACTCTGATCATGATGTCTTCCACTCTTGTCATTTTTCGGATCCACGAGTTCCACTTCTTATCTCTCCTGGTTACACCAAGCATGCACCTCTCCATGCTTCTTTGAGTTGTCTGCAGCCTTTGTATGTCTCTTTTAGTTAAGGTCCACATCTCTGCACCATATGTAAGCACTGGAAGGATGCATTGATCAAACACTTTTCTTTTAAGACATAATGGCATATTGCTCTTGAAAATTATACTGGTTTCTTCCAAAAGCTCTCCAGGCAAGTTTTATATGCCGATTAATTTCTTCATCAATGTAACAGTCACTTGATATCTGCTGTCCAAGATAAATGTAGGTCATATCTTTATAATTAGTATAAAAAAATGTTTACTTGTAAAATAACTCTGGTGCAAATACAAAAGGTTAGAGGAGTGAGGAGAGTCAAAAGGTAAGTAGGACTGCCGTTTTGAGTGGGGGATGGAGGGGGGGGTGGAGGTTGAAAGTGAAAGTTTAGGACCTAAACTTTCACCTCTTAAAAAATAATTTTGAAACACTTCTGCAAAAAGTCAAAAATATAAAAATTGTTCCAATTTTGGGGGAAACCAGCTTTACATTTTGCAACCTGATTTACATTTGACTCACCCTAGCCCCTCTATTCTTTTGTATTCACCAGAGTTACTTCATGAGTAAACATGGTTTTTATGCTAAATTCCAAACACATATACATTTTCAGCAAACTTGACACGCAGTCAAATGAGTGTCACTATTGTGTTCTGCAAATCCCATAAAATTACTGATGTTTTCCATACCTGAATTCTGAATACTTCCTTGAAAACTATCAATTTCTCCCAAATGTATATGCTGCAGTTTGTAGGAATAACTTAATATGTTCATTGTTTGTTAAAGCATAATTGAAATAAAGCATAATAAGCCATTATATTTATATTGATTCAGTGATTCTATTCCCTGAAAATGGTTTTTAAGATTTCAGTAGACCAACCATAAAATAAGGAATAACTTTTTAGGAATTGTATTAAAGCACTAATGAAGTGGATTTGTAGTACATTTAACCAAAGAGTCCGATTCTTTCGTACCACAGTATTAGCTATCATTGGCTTGATAAATGAGGTGGTCGCAATCCGATGCCACTAAAAAGCGGACCCTGTGGCCTGATGTGCTGGGAGGGGAGTTCTCTCTGTTAGCTCACTCAAGGCGGCAGGGAGGAAGCAAGAATGACTAATTGCTGCCGTCCTCGTCGTAAGCAAAGGCATACATAAACACCAAACGGATAATACAAAACGTGAGGCAAGTTTTCTCTTTGCAGTGCTTTTAACCCTCAACCACATTTTCCGGCCTCCGCTCCGCAACTGTGCAACCTAGCTGTCCACAATGCGATGCGCTTGCACTGTGTAACATTCCCCCATCTGCATCCCCTACCGTCTGGAAGGGAGTGTTACTTCCTTCAAACAGAAAAAAGCGGTTCCCTTTGTAACTGGATCTATGTCTTCGGTAGGAGGTAGGTTTTTGCGAAACCCAAAGTCGCCGACGTGGACTCATCAACGTCGGCAGTCAGAATGCTGACAGTTAGATTAAAGCGGTACCTGTGGCTGTTGAGCATGGCATAGTGGCTGGCTAAAATGAAACAAAATTTATTTTAGGAATTAATCCTGACCGAGTATCCCATCCACTTTCTATGTTAAGATTAAAAAAAAAACTTTTCACAACATATCCAGTAACATTTCTTTAAAAAAAAAGGAAAAAACAACCATTACAGCCTAAAATTTCCTGCGAACATCCGATACTTCCTGCGCATGTACTTCGATTTTATACAGCCATGCTGATGGCCCCCTTCAGAGGCGTAACTAGGATGAGGCAGACGGTGCACTTGCCTCAGACACAGCTCAGAGGGTGCACAAATCACTGCTTGTAATCTGCTTAAAATTCGAATTGAAACTTTTACACCCGTTTCTGGTACACTTAAAATTCAAATTTCTTCCTGAGTATGTTAAGGGCATGCTAGTTGCTCAGACTATAACTGAAAGCGCATCCAACGGAAGAAACCTCGGCCTTCCTCAACAACAACGGCACCTGCGGTTTTCTTTAGTCTGATGGATAGGGATCTTGTTTTTCTTTAGATGGGTCTTCACATTGTTGAAGATCTTTAGAAAGAGAATCTAGTTACAGAATCTTCACATTGTTGAAGATTTTCTAGGGGGTATTCAATCATTACTGTGACTATGAGCCACGACAGCCAGCTACATTTGGACCTTTCGTTTGATGTGGTGCCGAAGGTCCCAAACTTCGAAGCAGTTGCCAAAAGCTGTACAAACAGTAATGGTTTCATTGTGCCTCCCACATACAGATGAAATTGGGTTATAATGTCAATTTTGTTTTGTCAAGCAGTATATGCTATGTGTGTGTTAGTGTGTGTGTGTGTGTGTGTGTGTGTGTGTGTGTGTGTGTGTGTGTGTGTGTGTGTGTGTGTGTAAAAGATAGAAACAGATGGGGCACACATTTTTTTTGCAGTCTGCCCCAGGTGCAGAAATGCATAGTTAAGCCCCTGCTCTCCTTCAACAAATGTTTCCTCTCTATCACCACTACTGATCACAACAGCACATCAAAATTTTATGAAAAAACAACTTTTTTGTAAAAGTTCTTGGTCTTCGGACAAAACATAAAAAAAACTCCAAACACAGCACATCCTTGAAATCTGTTTCAAAGATCAGAATTGATTTAACTGCATTAAATTGAAGCCTGTTTATCTCACCAGTCCACAATAAATTTCTTAGAGAAAAAGTATATTATCTTGAAACATTAGATCCTGGTAATGTAAGACAGAAACTTAGGAGCAGTTCTACTACAGCATATATACAACTTTTTCTTCCTTAAGATGTGAAAAGATTTCTTACCAACAATCTTTGATTTTACATTTAGCATTATTCCACACAGTTATTTTACTTTCACAACTGCAGACATTTTGAGATGACTGTTGTAGTCAACAAAAAGATGTTTTCTTTATGTATGTTAAAGTTCGGCAAGACGGTCTTTATTTCTTACACACAGTCCATGATATTTTTCCAACAAAAAGATGTACTGAGTGAAACCCCTTCCAGCCTTGCAAATACATTAAATGAACGTTGCGGCTACTCTGGAATGTACTGAACTGCAACAGTATAAACATTAAGAACAATTTTTGAAAGAATCTTCAGTCATCCAAGCTTCTTCATTAAGGACTTTCAGCTATGCTTCCGAAATGCTGTGTCGTGTTTGAAATTTGTTTGCCTTTACCATCATGACTATGTGTGACACTACACAAAAGTTCCACAACAAAATGCAAAAGAATGTGTGTGTGTGTGTGTGTGTGTGTGTGTGTGTGTGTGTGTGTGTGTGTGTGTGTGTGCGTGTGTGTGCACATAGAATAATAACAGACTTCCTTGAAGTCAATGTTCTTTGTTTGTTTGGATGGTCTTTAATATGTTGCTGAACTGACTTTCTAAATTTGCTTGCATTTAGGAGAAAGTGATGTCATGTTTTCATTGTTTCAGATGGATTTTACTATGCAGTTTAATGAATTTATAAATATAACTAAAACAACTGAATTGAAGAAATAAGAAGGTAATTGTTATTTCAGAAATTTGCACCATTCATTCACTTGTATTTTATGTTTCATTGAAGCAAATTTCTTTACCTTGTAACACAACTCGTTTACATGTTTATATCAACACTTTCTTGCTGTTGATGATTTAATAATAGATCATCATCCCAAGGGGGTTTTTTTTAGCTTCTAAACTTCTAAGAAAAGATGTTTGGTAGGAACAATTTGCATTTCCTAGGTTTACTTTTTAAAATTATGCCAGTTTTTATTACAAAAAAGTCATTTGCATTTTTGAACTTCACTTTTAGTTGGTAAAGTTCGATGAACACTTACCGCACGTGGGGCTTGGCTTTCAATCCATATTTCCGTTACGTGGATGCGGCACGGGATTTTTTCATTTGGCCACGGGTCTGCTTCTTCTTTTTTTTTTTTTCTCCGTTGGAATTTATTTTGTCTTATCACCAAATGAGTTTTTCCTTTGCTGCATCCTCATTTACTTCAATATTTATTCATACCCGAGTACTTTCGGTACTACTACTATACCGTCTTCGAGGGGACATTTTGCCCCAACTAGCACGGACCGTGTCAGCTGGGCATTTCGGTGGTTCTCGCGGGCTGCTTCTGTCATCTGCTATCGCTTCTTCTTGGGCGTTGTGGCGCCATCTCTTGTTGGTCAGTGATCTCCTTTTTCGAACTTTTTCTTTTTTTTGCTCAATTTTAATTAAATTTCTCCAGCTGTTTCTCAAATTATTAGGGTCATTGTGGTTGCAAACTTTTGTCCTATTTTTTTCAATCATTACCGACTCTGCTATTCTGAGGTGTTTTTCGGATTTACAGCTTTTAATGATTTTTATATTTTCGAATTTTGGATATTTTTGGTTATCCAGACAGTATTGAATCAGTGCTGTTTTTCTTCTTTTTTCTGCCAGTTTTTTATGTGTTGTTTTAATCTGTGTTTAAGCTTATTTTTGGTACTTCCTATATAAGCCATTGGAGGATTTTCAGTAATAGGAATTGAATAAATACCTGCTTTTTCTAACATTCTTATTTTATCATTATTTTTTGTTACTATATTTTTGATGGTATTTACTTTTCCTCCAATTTGAATGTTATGCTTTTTACAAATATTATTAATTTCATTGGTAGTGCCTTTAATGTAAGGAAAACCATTTAAATATTTGATTTCTTTTTTAATTACTACAGCATTATTTTTTTTTATTTTCTTTATTACTTCTGTGTCCCATTTTTTTATTAAATGGTTAGGATAACCAAAGCTGCTTGCAATTTTTTTTTATGAATTTGATTTCTTCATTGATGAACTGACTATTTTCAGAATGCGTATATGCTCTTTTAATTAAGGTTTTTATACTATTGCATTTTTGAGGATATGGATGTGCTGAATTGTATGGGATTAGGACCGGAACAAATGAACTTTTCCGATAAACTCTGTATAGTAACTTATCTGTGGATTTGATAACATGTACATCCAAAAAGGCTATTGCATTATTTTTTTCCATTTCAACCGTGAGTTCTATAGTTGGATATAATGCGCTGTAACGTTTTGTTAATTTTTTTAATTCTTCTTCGTTCAGTTTTGATAGAATGAAAATGTCATCTACGTATCGACAGTACACTTCTGGTTTTTCTTCCATATGATGTAGGACATTTTCTTCAATTTCGTTCATCACAACCTCAGCATATAGAGTTGATAATGGTGAGCCCATTGGGCCTCCTGAATTTTGTTTGAATATTTTGTTCTTGTAAGTAAAAATATTATTTTCATATAAATAAACTAAAACTTTTTTGAATTCTTGAATTTGTGTGTTATTTAAAATTTTAAGATTTTGCAACTTCTTAATGATGATTTCAATAGCTTCTGGAACTGGAGTGCTTGGATATAATGCTTTAACATCCATGCTTGCCATGTTTAAGTCCATTAGGCCAGTTTTTACATTTTTAATTTTCTCTATAAACTCATATGTGTTCTTGATGGTGAACTTGTTGTTCATGAAAAAGGGTGCTAGGAATTTGTAAATGTTTTTCTCTAATGTTATCAAAGGTGAGTTTTTTTTGAAACTATCAGTCTCATTGGAGCACCATCTTTGTGCGTTTTTATCTTTGCAACGATACGTGGTATGCCTGCTCCCATTGGTGGAAACGAGCGTTTGATTTCATCAGGTAATGTGCTATGATTTCTTATATCCGCTAAGAATTTAATTTGATTATCAGTTGGGTCTTTCTTAATTTCAGTACAATTTAATCCATCAATTGCTTCTGTCATTTTTTGTTCAAATTCATCAGTGTTGAGAATAATGATTTGGCCGGATTTATCTGCTTCACAAAATTTGATATATGGGTCATTTTTCAATTCCAATAGTTGTTTTTTTTCATATTTTAATTTTTTCTCTATATAGAAGTTTTTGTTGTTTTTGGCATTATATTCTTTTAGAATAACTCTATATAATTTGTTCTCTACTTCAGTTTTATTCTCTGCGCCTGGTATATTTTTGAGAATATCTTCGAGGCAAGGGATGATTTCTTCAGTTTTAGGGAGGCCTTGTGGAAAGGCAAATTTTTTCCCTTTTTGTAAAATTGCTTTTTGTGTAAAGCTTAAATTCTTATCAGACCGATTTTCATATACATTAAATTCATTTATGGGTTCTTTATTTAATTTTTGTTCATCAAATAGTGCATTTAATTTTTTATCTACCGTAACGCTATTGGAGTTGGCTTCTTTGTTAGCAATTTCGTTAATTTCGATGAACGTAGTATCCAAAATGCGATCTTTCCAAGTGCCATCAAATTGTGCATATTTTGAGTTCCTTATCAGCTTCCATAATTCATAAACTTGAGCATTAAGTCTGAATATTTGTTTTCTTTTAGCTATAATTTCGTTACTAAGTCGTTTTTGTTGACATCGAAGCAGGATGTAATAATCCTTCTTACTTGTTGGCTTGTTCTTAAGTCTCAAAAATTTGGGGATAAATCCAAAATCTCTGCAAGTTACAAGAAAACGTTCTTGAACTTCAAATTTCATACATTTGATTTTAAGACGTTTGAATTTGGTGATTGTTGTTAATTCACGGTTCGAAAAGAGATTGCGATAGTGCATCGTGAGGCCTAAACTGCCTTTGATCTAACCACTTGAAAGAATAATTCGTGTGCTTCAAAGTTTCAATTTACTTCCGATATTGGAGGTTAATTTGAAGTTCAAGAACGTTTTCTTGTAACTTGCAGAGATTTTGGATTTATCCCCAAATTTTTGAGACTTAAGAACAAGCCAACAAGTAAGAAGGATTATTACATCCTGCTTCGATGTCAACAAAAACGACTTAGTAACGAAATTATAGCTAAAAGAAAACAAATATTCAGACTTAATGCTCAAGTTTATGAATTATGGAAGCTGATAAGGAACTCAAAATATGCACAATTTGATGGCACTTGGAAAGATCGCATTTTGGATACTACGTTCATCGAAATTAACGAAATTGCTAACAAAGAAGCCAACTCCAATAGCGTTACGGTAGATAAAAAATTAAATGCACTATTTGATGAACAAAAATTAAATAAAGAACCCATAAATGAATTTAATGTATATGAAAATCGGTCTGATAAGAATTTAAGCTTTACACAAAAAGCAATTTTACAAAAAGGAAAAAATTTGCCTTTCCACAAGGCCTCCCTAAAACTGAAGAAATCATCCCTTGCCTCGAAGATATTCTCAAAAATATACCAGGCGCAGAGAATAAAACTGAAGTAGAGAACAAATTATATAGAGTTATTCTAAAAGAATATAATGCCAAAAACAACAAAAACTTCTATATAGAGAAAAAATTAAAATATGAAAAAACAACTATTGGAATTGAAAAATGACCCATATATCAAATTTTGTGAAGCAGATAAATCCGGCCAAATCATTATTCTCAACACTGATGAATTTGAACAAAAAATGACAGAAGCAATTGATGGATTAAATTGTACTGAAATTAAGAAAGACCCAACTGATAATCAAATTAAATTCTTAGCGGATATAAGAAATCATAGCACATTACCTGATGAAATCAAACGCTCGTTTCCACCAATGGGAGCAGGCATACCACGTATCGTTGCAAAGATAAAAACGCACAAAGATGGTGCTCCAATGAGACTGATAGTTTCAAAAAAACTCACCTTTGATAACATTAGAGAAAAACATTTACAAATTCCTAGCACCCTTTTTCATGAACAACAAGTTCACCATCAAGAACACATATGAGTTTATAGAGAAAATTAAAAATGTAAAAACTGGCCTAATGGACTTAAACATGGCAAGCATGGATGTTAAAGCATTATATCCAAGCACTCCAGTTCCAGAAGCTATTGAAATCATCATTAAGAAGTTGCAAAATCTTAAAATTTTAAATAACACACAAATTCAAGAATTCAAAAAGTTTTAGTTTATTTATATGAAAATAATATTTTTACTTACAAGAACAAAATATTCAAACAAAATTCAGGAGGCCCAATGGGCTCACCATTATCAACTCTATATGCTGAGGTTGTGATGAACGAAATTGAAGAAAATGTCCTACATCATATGGAAGAAAAACCAGAAGTGTACTGTCGATACGTAGATGACATTTTCATTCTATCAAAACTGAACGAAGAAGAATTAAAAATTAACAAAACGTTACAGCGCATTATATCCAACTATAGAACTCACGGTTGAAATGGAAAAAAATAATGCAATAGCCTTTTTGGATGTACATGTTATCAAATCCACAGATAAGTTACTATACAGAGTTTATCGGAAAAGTTCATTTGTTCCGGTCCTAATCCCATACAATTCAGCACATCCATATCCTCAAAAATGCAATAGTATAAAAACCTTAATTAAAAGAGCATATACGCATTCTGAAAATAGTCAGTTCATCAATGAAGAAATCAAATTCATAAAAAAAAATTGCAAGCAGCTTTGTTATCCTAACCATTTAATAAAAAAATGGGACACAGAAGTAATAAAGAAAATAAAAAAATAATGCTGTAGTAATTAAAAGAAATCAAATATTTAAATGGTTTTCCTTACATTAAAGGCACTACCAATGAAATTAATAATATTTGTAAAAAGCATAACATTCAAATTGGAGGAAAAGTAAATACCATCAAAAATATAGTAACAAAAAATAATGATAAAATAAGAATGTTAGAAAAAGCAGGTATTTATTCAATTCCTATTACTGAAAATCCTCCAATGGCTTATATAGGAAGTACCAAAAATAAGCTTAAACACAGATTAAAACAACACATAAAAAACTGGCAGAAAAAGAAGAAAAAACAGCACTGATTCAATACTGTCTGGATAACCAAAAATATCCAAAATTCGAAAATATAAAAATCATTAAAAGCTGTAAATCCGAAAAACACCTCAGAATAGCAGAGTCGGTAATGATTGAAAAAAATAGGACAAAAGTTTGCAACCACAATGACCCTAATAATTTGAGAAACAGCTGGAGAAATTTAATTAAAATTGAGCAAAAAAAGAAAAAGTTCGAAAAAGGAGATCACTGACCAACAAGAGATGGCGCCACAACGCCCAAGAAGAAGCGATAGCAGATGACAGAAGCAGCCCGCGAGAACCACCGAAATGCCCAGCTGACACGGTCCGTGCTAGTTGGGGCAAAATGTCCCCTCGAAGACGGTATAGTAGTAGTACCGAAAGTACTCGGGTATGAATAAATATTGAAGTAAATGAGGATGCAGCAAAGGAAAAACTCATTTGGTGATAAGACAAAATAAATTCCAACGGAGAAAAAAAAAAAAAAGAAGAAGCAGACCCGTGGCCAAATGAAAAAATCCCGTGCCGCATCCACGTAACGGAAATATGGATTGAAAGCCAAGCCCCACGTGCGGTAAGTGTTCATCGAACTTTACCAACTAAAAGTGAAGTTCAAAAATGCAAATGCATTAATGCACGTTAAATAATTAACCTCCAATATCGGAAGTAAATTGAAAAAAAGTCATGTGCAAATTTATCCCATACATAACAATGCAAATGATGCATACACATTACATGTTAAGACTGTTTTTATTACCCAGGGTATTTCTTTTTCAAATATTAATTAAATAGTTTGTGACTTATAAATCAGGCACACTTAATTAAAAAGGTCCCACAGAGACATCAGACATCTGTAAGAAGTATTTAGAGATGCATGAATAGAGAAATTGGAGAAGCCAAGAAAATGAAATACAGAAAACATGATTTCAGGGCTGCCAGCCTATCACACCCAAGAAAATAGTTGCTTTAGTAGCCATTAATGGTTAAAATAGTAGCATTAACAACTTATGTTAATGACTAAAATAGTTGCCCAAAAAAAGTGTATGAGTTTTAGAATGTAAGCACTCCACACCAAAAAAAAAAAAAAAATTTGTTAATTTTTTTTATTTATTTCAAACCACAGTGACAAAATTAGCCCATGTTCATATTTTGGTGGGGGAAAAAATTATATAAGTATATATACACACACACACATCCATACACTACAAAAAGGGCATCTCAAGTTTCAATGTAATGCTACTCAAGACACTTGGAACTATAAAGGTTATGAAAATTACACCCCCCCCCCCCAAAAAAAAATTATTCAATTATAAATCAAAAACTACCCTGATACAAACTTTAGAATTACAAAACACTTCCTTCCTTGTCACTGTTCTGGAGGTCAGATGTTCTCATCTGTATCAAGTCAGTACGGAGAACTTTCTTCCGCATTTGTGGTTGGTAAACAAATATAAGATTTTCCAAGTGGGCTCCATACACTGTGTTGAAAAAATTGTGAATTTCTTTTTTGAAAGGCCATAGTTGTGGTCATTCAGTATTATGATTATCACTTGTTTTGTTCTGTACGCATAATAATCATAGTTATCTGATATGAGGTATATCAAGAATCTCATTCGAATAGATGAACATTTGGAAATATTTCAAACTTGCCTTTTGTACAGCTGTGACAATAAATATCAAACACTGTGAATGCGTTTAGTATGGAACAAAAACACGAAGCCTAGAACTAAAAAAAATGAAAACTTGCAGTTTATTATCATCAGAAATGGAATGGGTATAGTGTAATCTCCCTCTTCAATAATGTAACCCTTTAACTCATAAGTAATAATAATAATGGTGCTTAACATGATTTTGAATTATGTTGTAAAAGAGTACATTTTATTTTGATTCCCATATTTGAAAGGTAAACGTGAAAAACCTGTCTGAAACGTCTTTATTTCATTAGGGCATGGACAATTGTCTTATGATTCAAGCTCAAGTCTGTGTAGGTCAGGTATAATTGATAATGAAGCATTACACTGATGTACACCTGCCTTGATAATGTTACAGTCATTCTTCACAGTGTCCTTGATGCTTTTGAGACAAATATAAAGACATTACTTTATCCTATAAAATTATTCCAACTCATAATTACAGAAATAAGAAAACAAAAAACTTTACTTTCTTCTATTTTGGGTTACTTTTATAACAGCAGACAGTTAAAATTCCTAGATGTTAACCATGATCAATTTTCAAAGCTCTAACAACAGTAAAACTAAGATTATCCTTACACCCACTGATGACAATAATAATACCAAAGCAATTTTTTTTAAATGATTAACTCTTCTGAAAATTATCATGGAACATCAAAAACTTTTATATGATGCCCCCCCCTCCAATATGTATAAACAAACCGTTTTTTATCATTTAGCAATTTTTGGTGGGGTAGAGGGGAGGGGGAGTTCTCTTTAAAGTTTACATTATTCTTATACCATAGTAGCAATTTTAAAGAGTTATATAAAGTAAATTATTTCAAAAGATTGAGTGTGAATTGTTACCACTGTCATCAGTCCATATAAGGGTAGGCTTAACAAAAAAGCTTCCTCATTAACCTTAGATTTATTCCTTTTTTGAGGTTATCTGCATACATGCATCAATTAGGGAGAATTTTCTTTTATGAACTACCGTATTCATTTTTAATGCTTCAAGTTCATGTTGTCTTTCCTTGTGTCGAAGTTTTTCTGACCCTTCTAGAATCCATGTGCAACTCGTACTGCAGGTACGTTTTTTTTTTTTTTTAATGCTTGCTTTAAGTCTCTCGCTGGCTTCTTTAAACACAGAGTTTGACGATTCTTGTACTTCTCTTTTTTCTTGAACAATAATTTTTATCTTATTTTCCTTGTTTTCTATAGTTTGCTTTCTGCTCTTCAAATCCTTTATTTAGCAATTCTTGTTTCAATCTAAAGAATTCTTGAAATAGTGATCACATGCGTAGGTTACGTTGAAAAATTAAGAGCGGGACGTTTCGGTAGCGACTTCTACCTTCATCAGCCACGGAATGAGACACGTGGTAAAAGCGTCCGTTGTTGCCAGATTTCAAAATCGCTTTCCAAATAATAGGGATGTTAAAAGGTGCGTCAGTATTGCAGGTGTTAGGGGTAAGGTAGATTCCAATGCTTTCGCAGTATCTGAGGGCATGCCGATTGCTGAACGGGGCGATTCGCATAACATTGTGCCAATCGAGAGTCGCGGATGTATCGCTGATGGTTAAAATTGAAAGGGAAGTGGAAGAGCTACCTTTCTTAACATCAGCGATATGCTCCATCAAACCAGCGTTCATGTTGCCGTTCCTTTAATCTCTGCTCCTCTTCTATTGGTAGTACTTACCGCACCATAAACCAGCATTTGATGGAGCATATCGCTGATGTTAAGAAAAGTAGCTCTTCCACTTCCCTTTCAATTTTAACCATCAGCGATACATCCGCGACTCTCGATTGGCACAATGTTATGCGAATCGCCCCGTTCAGCAATCGGCATGCCCTTAGATACCGCGAAAGCATTGAAATCTACCTTACCCCTAACACCTGCAATATTGATGCACCTTTCAACATCCCTATTATTTGGAAAGCGATTTTGAAATCTGGCAACAACTGATGCTTTTACCACGTGTCTCATTCCATGGCTGATGAAGGTAGAAGTCGCTACCGAAACATCCCGCTCTTAATTTTTCAACGTAACTTACGCGTGTGATCACTATTTCAATAATTCCTTAAATTTTTTGTGTGTTACGTGTTTTCCTGCCAATTCTTCTCACTTTGTTTCAATCTCTCAGCACTTTCTTTCTCTGCTTTCAGTTGCTGTTCCTTTAATTTGTGCTCCTCTTCCAAATGGTTGCTGTATGGCCTATGTGCATTAAGTGCAAATTTTATTAGTTCTTTAGTTATTAGCACCTCTGCAACTTGGTTGTTATACATTTTTAGTGCATTTCGAATTGTTAGTCTCTCATTCCACATCTTCTCAGACATAGATGCCTTCTCATCTGAAAGAACTCTTCATGATTAGAAGAGCCTCTCTCTACATCAAAGTTGCCATGTGATAAAGCAAGGCATGCTTTCACAACTTTAGCCAAAGATGGATATTTCCAGCCTCCAAATGTCTTTTGATACAATATGTCTCTCCAAAAATGATCAATCCTAATTTCGCTGTTTGGAATAAATTCTTATACATACAAGTACATCTATACCTAGACCCACGTGACTAGAGGAACGATGTACTCAAATGACAAAAAGTACAGTCTTGTTATTTTTAACAGATACACTGAAATGTCTCACCAAGTGTTTTTTCGATTACCACTTGATTTTTTCGTTATGAACAATTAATAATTTACATTAAACAGTTTGTAGATAATGTAAAGTAAGTTTAAATGTCTGTTGGCGAAAACATGCATTTTCCGTGGCATTCGGAAAATAAAGCTGTAAAAACAATCACGTATCATTCATGAAATTCTAGGTACAAAATTTTTTACTTGAAATTGATACATTTAAATGCAAATAAACTTCAGTAAGCACAGAAAACAACAGTCTTTAATACGGCGAAGGCAAGATATGTGCTCGCTCTTGGCACTGCCGTACGGCAATC
The DNA here is from genome assembly GCA_039090855.1 of Macrothele yani. Taxonomy (NCBI): domain Eukaryota; kingdom Metazoa; phylum Arthropoda; class Arachnida; order Araneae; family Macrothelidae; genus Macrothele; species Macrothele yani. Next base: position 112,006,746 of record CM077007.1, read on the forward strand.
TCTGCCATATTCCAAACAGAAAAACAGGACACTTTTTCTGCGGAATATCTTGATTTATGTCGCACCTTTAATCACATATGGGTCTAGTCTATACTTGCCATTGACTTTCCTCCATCATATTTGCAATAAAGCAAAAAGCAATAAACTGAACAAGACATTATATTAATTCAACATTTGTCGAAATCATTACGTGGTTTCAGAAATTATTAACTATATGTCAACAAAATAGTTTCCATATCATCTACTGTTTCGCACATTACTAGAAATTCAAGCACGGGAAAAACATCCATATAATAAAAAATTTTTATTTCAACTTGTCACTAATATTCCTTTTTGATGTTCCTTATAATAGTTTAGAATTTTATTATATGAAGATTACAAATTTATATGAAAAAATGTTTTTATATGTACAGTCATATGCATCATAAGTTGTCAAAGTCTTCCAATACGCAGAGACAATATGTATTAAATGATTAACATTATTCCAGTTTTTTAACTCATGATTCACGAAATTAATACAATAGAAAAGAACTTTCGAACCTCTTGATTATGATGTGTTGAATCAGTAATAAGCCATCTTGTTATCGAAGAAGGCACGATTTTTCTTTCCTGTATTATCAGCTTCCAAGTTGAACTTCGATCTTATAATTTCTTATCATAGATGATGGTTGCATGTTTCGTTTTCCGTGGCTCGATATCCCAAACTAGTTTCAATTCCTTCTTTTTGGAATCATCTTCACGTGGGTATTATGATCTACTTCTCATACACGTTGTATTTCGGCCACTTACATCGATTTTACTGGCGGCGTCCGACATTCCACGGCAGTTGTACTCTTGCGCATGCTATTTTTGGTATTAATGCTCATTCTTAGTCGTGTTTTGATATAATTGGATGATATGAATTTCTGATTCTAAATTAATTGGTGTTGCCATTCGTTTGTTGAAAACAATTAATAAGGTCTTTTATTATATTTTTTAGCATTATTTTCTTTTTCGATAAAATATTTCCAAGCGTGCGGTAGACTCATTGGATCATTATTATTACAATTTATTTCTTTAGTTTTTTCAATCATTACTGCTTCTGAGGTTAATATTTGATTTTTAGTTTTATGTGAGGTTATTAATTGTGCATCATACCAATCAGGATAAGCTTCATTTTCAATACAATTATTTATTAATGATGTTTTGTTTTCTTTTTTATTCCAGTTGGATATATGTTCGTTTAATCTGGTCTTAAACCTTCTTTTGGTACTTCCTATGTACACTTTATTTCTTTCTATTTCTGTATAATAGTTTGATGGTATAGAATATACTCCGGCTTTATCAAGCATTGATCTTCTTTCATTTCCTGTAGTTAATATAGTTTTGTTATCTATGACGGTTTCTGCCAATATCATTTTTTTTAACGCATTCCTTCTTTGGGATATTTGTTATTGGAGGAATGTAGGGAATTTTACCAGCAAATTTTATTTCATTTTTTTGTTTATTCTTACTTTCATTTAAAGATTTCTTTGTATTTTCAAGTATATCATCTATGATCTTTTTCTTGTATCCAAATTTCATAGCAGTTCTTTTTATCCAGTTAATCACTATCTTTTCTTTGTGTTTATTACAGGAATGGGTTAATGCTCTTCTTATGTAAAATTGAAGTGCTGCCCTTTTATATTTCCAAGGATGATTTGAATCAATCGGAATTATCGTTGGAGTATAAGTTGGTTTTTGATATACTTCCTATTCAATCATATTATTTCGCCTGAATAAAGAAATGTCTAAATAGTGTAGTTGTCTGTTAACTTCTTTTTCCATAGTAACTTGTATTGTAGGATAAAAACTATTGTATTTTTTTACAAATGTTTCAAGTTCTTTTTCAGATTGCTTCCAGAAGATAAGGATATTGTCAACGTATCTTATGTATAGTATTAGTTATTTTTGATTGAATGAATCCAAGAGTTTATTTTCTATGTCTTGTAATATTATTTCAGCAAGAAGTCCCGAAATTGGTAATCCCATTGGTGCACCTTGTTTTTGTCGGTATATTTTTTTATTATACATGAAGTAGTTATTATCAGCTACTAGTTTCAATGCCTGGATAATACTAATTCTTTGTGCTTCAGGTATTTTTTCATCTTTTAACTTCTGATCTAATAATTGAATTGCTTCATAAACAGGAGTATTTGGATATAGGGAAACAATATCTAGACTGATCATCAGAAAATCGGTTGTTTTTAGTTCTTTAACTTTTTTAATCACTTCAATTGAGTTGTTAATTGTATAAATATGTTGAAAGTAATACTGGTTTAAATGTTTAAATAGTTCTTTTTCAAGAAGAATAGTTGGAGCCGTTGTTTTATTTACTATTGGTCTTAATGGTTCTTCTTTTGTATGCGTTTTGATTTTGCTGAATATGCATATCTCATTCCTCTATTGAGTGCTTTAACTTGTAGATATGTCAATTCATTATTAAATTTATTAATGAACATTGGTTTGTCTTCTAATGTTGGTATTTTTTTCTTTTTCTTCTTTGTTATTATATTTTTCTCTTATGAGGTTTTCAATTTTATGAAAGTGTCTCCTTCTATCTTTAAATTGTTGTCTTTCTATAATAGCAAATATTTTAATTAATGCTATTTTTGTTTCTTCTTTATCTTTCTCTTGCATACATTGATTATATAATCTGTAGTTTTTCTTACTCAATCTATCAATGTCTTTTCTTTTTCTCTAATAGAGGCTCTTAATCTTTTAATTTCACAGGTTTGTAAAATTGGTTTTATCTTTATAATTCATTGGTTTATTTCTAATCTGTAAAAATTTAGGTGTAATTCCATTGTTTTTACAAGTTGTCAAAAAGTTTAAATGTTCGACTTCTTTGCTCAACAGGATTCTATTCTTTTTAAAGTTTTTGATATTCATTTTGTTCAGTTTGTATATCTATTATGGTAAAGACATTGATAGACTGAGTAAGAAAAACTACAGATTATATAATCAATGTATGCAAGAGAAAGATAAAGAAGAAATAAAAATAGCATTAATTAAAATATTTGCTATTATAGAAAGACAACAATTTAAAGATAGGAGACACTTTCATAAAATTAAAAACCTCATAAGAGAAAAATATAATAACAAAGAAGAAAAAGAAAAAATACCAACATTAGAAGACAAACCAATGTTCATTAATAAATCTAATAATGAATTGACATATCTACAAGTTAAAGCACTCAATAGAGGAATGAGATATGCATATAAACAAAAATTCCGAAAGCAGAGATAATAATCCCATATATAGAAGACGTCATCAAGAAACTACCAAATAAAAGACAAAACCCTACAAGATTTAAAATATTAAGAGCAATCAATAACAAAGAAAAAGAAAAAGAAGAACAAATACCAGCTATAAAATATGAGAGACAAGAGCTAATGAACCTCAAGAACAACCCAGCAATTAAATGCGTAAGCGCTGATAAAGCCAAACAAATTATTATATTAGACAAAGATGATTATGATATAAAAATGAAAAAGGCTATAGAAGAATTGGATATCGAAGAAACTACACTTGACCCAACAGATACAATTCTAAGAAAAATGGCTTATACAAAAAACCATGGACATTTGCCTTATAATATTAAAAACAAAGCCATTCCGCCCGTTGGAGCATCTATTCCAAGCATATTCAGCAAAATCAAAACGCAAAAAAAAAAGAACCATTAAGACCAATAGTAAATAAAACAACGGCTCCAACTATTCTCCTTGAAAAAGAACTATTTAAACATTTAAAACAGTATTACTTTCAACATATTTATACAATTAACAACTCAATTGAAGTGATTAAAAAAGTTAAAGAACTAAAAACAACCGATTTTCTGATGATCAGTCTAGATATTGTTTCCCTATATATAAATACTCCTGTTTATGAAGCAATTCAATTATTAGATCAGAAGTTAAAAGATGAAAAAATACCTGAAGCACAAAGAATTAGTATTATCCACGCATTGAAACTAGTAGCTGATAATAACTACTTCACATATAATAAAAATATATACCGACAAAAACAAGGTGCACCAATAGGATCACCAATTTCGGGACTTCTTGCTGAAATAATATTACAAGACATAGAAAATAAACTCTTGGATTCATTCAATCAAACACAACTAATACTATACATAAGATACGTTGACGATATCCTTATCTTCTGGAAGCAATCTGAAAAAGAACTTGAAACATTTGTAAAAAAATACAATAGTTTTTATCCTACAATACAAGTTACTATGGAAAAAGAAGTTAACAGACAACTACACTATTTAGACATTTCTTTATTCAGGCGAAATAATATGATTGAATAGGAAGTATATCAAAAACCAACTTATACTCCAACGATAATTCCGATTGATTCAAATCATCCTTGGAAATATAAAAGGGCAGCACTTCAATTTTACATAAGAAGAGCATTAACCCATTCCTGTAATAAACACAAAGAAAAGATAGAGATTAACTGGATAAAAAGAACTGCTATGAAATTTGGATACAAGAAAAAGATCATAGATGATATACTTGAAAATACAAAGAAATCTTTAAATGAAAGTAAGAATAAACAAAAAAATGAAATAAAATTTGCTGGTAAAATTCCCTACATTCCTCCAGTAACAAATATCCCAAAGAAGGAATGCGTTAAAAAAAATGATATTGGCAGAAACCGTCATAGATAACAAAACTATATTAACTACAGGAAATGAAAGAAGATCAATGCTTGATAAAGCCGGAGTATATTCTATACCATCAAACTATTATACAGAAATAGAAAGAAATGAAAGAAATAAAGTGTACATAGGAAGTACAAAAAGAAGGTTTAAGACCAGATTAAAAGAACATATATCCAACTGGAATAAAAAAGAAAACAAAACATCATTAATAAATAATTGTATTGAAAATGAAGCTTATCCTGATTGGTATGATGCAAAATTAATAACCTCACATAAAACTAAAAATCAAATATTAACCTCAGAAGCAGTAATGATTGAAAAAACTAAAGAAATAAATTGTAATAATAATGATCCAATGAGTCTACCGTACGCTTGGAAATATTTTATCGAAAAAGAAAATAATGCTAAAAAATATAATAAAAGACCTTATTAATTGTTTTCAACAAACGAATGGCAACATTAATTTAATTTAGAATCAGAAATTCATATCATCCAATTATATCAAAACACGACTAAGAATGAACATTAATACCAAAAATAGCATGTGCAAGAGTACAACTGTCGTGGAATGTCGGACGCCGCCAGTAAAATCGATGTAAGTGGCCAAAATACAACGTGTATGAGAAGTATAGTGCGTTCACTATAACTTGACAGTTGGGAAGGATTCACTTTACCAGTTTCAGGGGAGCTTCGCATCGTAAGCAGCGTGCTTACAACTAATCGCCTCCAACCCTCTTGGAGCAGGGCAATAAACAATGAAGATACGTGGGGGATGGGGGGAGTGTTGGCAGTCCCTTCTAATGCTGATTCCTTCAATGGTCTTTGTGGGAGGGAAAAGAATAAGGCATTCTTGAACATCACCAAACGACTCTTTCCGACTTTTGTTACTGATTTCTCAAGCTAGCTTTGTAGCAAGCAAGAGATCTTTACTCACGGTTTTTTTCTTTTGCTGTTTATTTAATCTTTTTTTTTTTTTTTGTGATACTGTTAATATTATTGCTCAGAACTATGGCACTCAGCACACTGAAAGCTGGAAAAGTACTGAAAAGCCAAGCTAGGGAAATTATTGGGAATGTAATAATGTTCATGGACGAAGAAAAACGAAATGGAGTTCCGAAAGTGGATGTGAAAAAATCCAATGAACGCGTTTCGGAGGCTACAGGAGTTTCACTGAGAACTGTTTACAGAATTCGGAAACAGACTGCTACAAGCGAGGTTTTGTCAACTCCTGGTAAAAGACGAAACAAGAAAGCGCCGAAGCGCGAAATAGATTATTTTGACAAATGCGTTGTGCGCAGAATGGTACATGGCATGTATGAAAAAAGGAAATCCCTACTCTTCAGTCTTTATTAATCAAATTACGCGACAGTATTGATTTTGACGGAGGTAAGACTACATTGAGTAAAATACTAGATGATTTGGGTTTCAAATATAAGCGATGGAATGGTCGAAAGTTCTTAATAGAGAAACCCGCTTTGTCTTTTTCCCGAAAATCATGGAAATGTTTAAATTTCTTACTGAAAATGAAATATTTAAAAAAAAAAATTTGGACAGTAGTTGCTTAAGTAGTGGGGAATATAGCGACACAAAATTTGTTTATGCAGAACAATTTTATGGCACTGAAATTCCAATGTATCCAGTTCTCCGGTGTGGCCAGTTCTCCGTACCCGTTATGATATGAGATACACACTTCAATGAGGAGGGGATATTTATATGGCTTCCTTATCAATATCATGCTTTTTGGGAAATTTTTCTCTTTGGTATTTCTATTCGGTCACCCGTAGTGAGATCCTAGGTGTGCACTAATACTGAGGCCCAAAAATAATGGCCCAGCCCTGGACCCACTATCTGCTTAAAGAAATGTGCTTGGCGATAGTGTATATATACGATATATAACTGCTGAAGACTTTTCGTTTAAATTGTATCACAGAGAACAAAAAAAAAAAAAAAATAATAATAATAATAATAATTCCCCGTGTTATCTGTAAATGCAATGACAGTATTTGGCATTTGCTACCGAATATTAACAGCATGCATTTTCTTATTAAAACCTAACCGTGATTGTTTCCGTATTTGACCGCATTTGGTTGAAACTTTTAATGTGAACCCCCAGGCCCATCATGGAAATCCGATACCATCTCACAAAACCGTAGAGGATACCCAGCATGCAAAGTCTGCGGTATCCTTCATGCAAAGTCTATTTAACGAGAAGCTTCGAAGCGCCACAGGGAGTCCCTCCCCTCCACCTCCCGTCGTCATTGTTCAAAGGCTCTTTGGTCTGCTGGAAGCGATTAGTTCCTAAAAGGCACGCTGCTTACTCCCCTCAAACTGGTAAAATGAATCCTTCTCAACTGCCAAGTTAGAGTGAACGCACTATAGATCATAATACCCACTGAAGATGATTCCAAAAAGAAGGAATTGAAACTAGTTTGGGATATCGAACCACGGAAAACGAAACATGCAACCATCATCTATAATAAGAAATTATAAGATCGAAGTTCAACTTGGAAGCTGATAATACAGGAAAGAAAAATCGTGCCTTCTTCGATAACAAGATGGCTTATTACTGATTCAACACATCATAATCAAGAGGTTCGAAAGTTCTTTCTATTGTATTAATTTCGTGAATCATGAGTTAAAAAACTGGAATAATGTTAATCATTTAATACATATTGTCTCTACGTATTGGAAGACTTTGACAACTTATGATGCATATGACTGTACATATAAAAACATTTTTTCATATAAATTTGTAATCTTCATATAATAAAATTCTAAACTATTATAAGGAACATCAAAAAGGAATATTAGTGACAAGTTGAAATAAAAATTTTTATTATATGGACGTTTTTCCCGTGCTTGAATTTCTAGTAATGTGTGAAACAGTAGATGATATGGAAACTATTTTGTTGACATATAGTTAATAATGAACAGGACATATTGATAACAATTCGCATGGTTCATACGCTTTTTCAATAACAAAATTCCAGGACTTTTCCAGGACATACGATCCAAATGCTCTTACTTAAAATATAGTGAAACCATACGTCTGTTCCATTTGTAACCTACAACAAACAACTTCCTACACGCTTGGGCAAACTTAATGCAGAATGTTAAAAATGATGTCTGCTACAGCTAATCAGAAACTTAGAATCACAGATAAATACTGAAATATCAAAACTGTCACTGAAATGTGACCAGCTTTAATATCTACTAAACTTTTATATATAATACTATACTGACTTTGAGAAAACTTCATTTTTCTACTTCGGCTTTAGTTCAATTATTGAAGCAAATTCCAGAATTAAAAAAACCCATAAAACTCCAAAATACATAGTTATGTGGCATTTCTTTTGAAATGCTTTCACATACCACACAATCAATACATAAAATACTATTTAGATTTAATTATTTTGAAATAATGCTTACATTAAAAATTTAAGGGTAAGGAAAGGTAAAATATCTAGAACTTTTTCAAAGGACCAAAGGGATTGTTATTTCTTAAACACATAATCATGGTAGCAAGTATTTGTGTTACATTTTACTTATGGAAGGAATTTTCAACATAATATCGATGCTGTAGCTATGTTTTAAATGTTTACTCGCCAGCAAACAAAGTATTATGGCAAATTTTTATATATTCATTAGAAAATTTCAGTAAAGGTAAAATACTCCCCCCCTTTCCCCCTACACAAAATCAGCTATTTACTTCCATCAGTAGGCTAAAAAAACATGTTATGAAAATTAACAAATGGAGCAAAAAACATTTCCCATAGCAGAAGGAATGGTATTAGAGACAAAAAGATTTTTAAATCGGTCAGTTAAAAGTAGAGATATTTTCAGTGGAAGAATTTTGCATAATGGAAACAGGAGAAAAGCATTCTTCACAGCAAAAGCTATGCTAAGGAAAATAACTTTTCAAATATGTCTGCCGGAAGCAGAGATAGTTGGTTGGTTGGTTGGTGGATTTTATTGGCGCAAGGGCCAGGTTTGGCCAAAGAGCGCCAGACAAAGAACTATCAGCCACAGATTTTTAAAAACGTGGAAAATGATTAAGAGCAGACAGGCTTGGTAAAAGTTGAAAAAGAGTATGATGAAAGCTGTGAAGACAAGGTAGTTAATTAGGTTTATATAAAAATTTATTAATTTACTATTATAATTATATATATATATATATATATATATATATATATATATATACACGCATATACATATATATTTTTTTTTCTTTAAACACAACTACACAAAGGATGAGTCACTCTCCTCCCCCCACACTCCTCTGCAATGCTGGCAGAGGGCGGGGACGAACTGTCACTCTCTTCCCCCCATGTTCCTCTGCAATGTTGTTTGAGGCTGGGGACGAACTGTCACTCTCCTCCCCCCTATGTTCCTCTATAATGTTGGTTGAGGGTGGGGACCTCGCTGAGGCCGAGACAGTTGGATGGACACTGCACACCTTTGCGGATTGAGGGCCGGGTCTTCCGCACGTGCAGGCTTTCGGCTGGAAACTGGAAGAGACGGTCGGCAGCAAAAGAGAAGGCCCAGAATCAGGTATTCGAAAAATCTCGAGCTCGGGGAAAAACACCTGTGTCGATTGGTCAGCTGTAGATCGCTTGGCAAGGGCGGCGAGAGCTACAGGGCGCGGAACAAAGGGCTGCACGGGTTGTGGCAGAGACTGAACTACTGCGGCAAAAGTACGCTGTCGGGTGGTGGGTATACCCAACTTGGCCTTGGCAGCAGGGTACGAGAGGCCTTCCAGGGTCTTGAGGCGCTGGATCGCCATCTCGTCCTTCCATTTCATACAATTGCGGGAGTAAGCTGCATGGGCCTCACCGCAGTTAACACAACAGGCCGCAGAAGTGCAACCTTCCCCGTCATGTTCACTGGAGCCACAATTTGCGCAACGAGCGGAACTCTTACAGAAACGTTGTGAATGCTCGTACCTCTGGCACCTGAAACAGCGCAGAGGACTGGGAATGTACGGGCGAACTCCACAGACCAAGTAGCCAGCCTTGATTTCGGTCGGAACTTTCGAGGAGTTAAAAGTCAAGATGACATTTTTTGACTTAATCATGGAACCATCACGCCGGAACATCATACGACGTGCAGCAATAACACCTTGATCAGCAAGTTCAGTCACGAATTCGTCTTCACTGCATGGCAAGAGATCAAACTCCGAAATAACACCCCGAGAGGTGTTAAGAAACGGGTGAGGTGTCACTTTTACAGGAATGCCTTGAAGACTAGTGAGGTTTAGAAAAGTGTTACTCTGAGAAACACTGCAAGTTTGGACAAGCAGGTCCCCAGAGCGAAGCTTCCTCACAGACTTCAAGGGGCCAACCGCAGCGTCCAAAGCTTTAGAAATGAAAAAGGGAGATCTGGTGGACAGTCTCTCATGCGGATCGATGGATTCTACAAGCAAGTGAGTAGCATGCGTAGTCACAGCAATTGAGGGGAGACGACGCTTCGGAGCGACTGGTACAGCCGCCGAAGAAGAGGTTCCACATTCTTGGTCCAGATCAAGGTCTAAAGACCGCTTAAGGGTATGAGACTTGGTAGGTTGAGAAGACGAAGGAGAGTCATTGTCAATAATCATTTTCTCAGGCGACTTAAATTTGGAGTTTTTCTTTTTGTTTTTACCCATGGAAAAAAGGAAGAGGATTCGTCTGCAAACTACTCCACCCACCACCGAGCCCTACGAGGGAGAACTGGAGGTCTGCAAGTCAAGAAAATGACGCTGGACACAGTTCTGGAGCTTATACGTTGCAGATATAGTCCATTGGCTGTGATCACACGCACTCGGCGGACACTTTGGCCTCCGGGTACCGTCATGCCAACGCCTTTGGCATGATCCCACAGCCCCCGGGCTTACCCTGCCGTGCTATACGACAAAAAGCCGCTAAAGCCCTGTACACAACTTGGTACAAGACTTCTGACTAGAGGTGGGTTAGTCTCTAGCCTCCCGTTTACAGCAAAGCCGGGGTCGAAGAGGAGTGTTGGTACACAGGAGGCACTTATCCGGTCTCCTGCGACCTCAGCCGCCAGACATCCCATTTCCGCCTCACGGGTCTCCGCACGCGGCAAACATGCAGGTAGGTCTAGCACCCAAACCAGTTAAAAGGAAAAAAAGAAATCCAAAGAAGACAAATCCTGGAAGGGAACCTAAACAGAATCTCAGCAACCTACGAACTGAGCGGTTAATATAAATCAGTTAGTGGTGGAGGGGCAACAAAACCACAAGACCGGGGTGTTAGTACATAACGTGGTAGCGATTAGGTAGAGAATACAACACGGGCAACTAGCCAGTGGAGAAAATAAATAAAAACAAAAAGCGAGACACAAGACCAGCTCGGGATCGTGGGGCCGCGACTCCCCAACAGCTGGATGAACAGCCGTCCCTGCAAACACCAACAGCACCAAAATAAGAAAAAAACAAGCTGTGGCATGACATCAGATGTTGACCAGTCACAAGGTCAGCTCGGGCCGTGGGGCGCCGCTCCCCAAATAACTGGAAAACCAGTTATCCCCGTGCGGGAAAGCAGAGATAGCAAGAAAAACGTTTTGACCTTTACAACCCCTAGAGGGACAGTTGTACACTATTTGAAGAGGATCTTCTTATTGTAGCAAAAATCTTATTCACTCTCCATATTCATCTTTATTATAGCGAATGGCATACAGAAAAAAATAAATTTCTCAATAGGGTTTTTATAGGCAGAGATATAGCCTGCAAACAGAAGTACACAAACACCACCTAGCGACAGAACTGTGAACCACAAACCTCCACAAAAACAAACCTAAAGTGTTCCATAAGGTAAATGGTATCTGTTGTTAAAAAATTTTTAAATCGTACAGATATTAAGAATAATAGATTAAATATTTGCGCCCCTAGCAGCAAAATTGTGCATTATTTTGTGAAGAAAATACAAATAAGGAGTTTTCATAGTTAGGTATTGGATCGAAATAGAACATTTTTCTGTCAGGTTTTTAGTCCGCAGATATTGCTGTAAACGGAAATGTGAGCTTGCACCCTCTAGTGGCACACTTGTGTGTTAAGAAATATTTGAAATTTTAAGAGAAACATTTCGCACTGAAAATGTTCTCCAACAAAGAAAGAATTTTTCAAATCTGACACCTAGAAACAGAGATATGGACAAAAATAAGATATACATGTATGCCCTCTGGTGGAATAATTGTGCACTATTTTAAGCAGGAATTATTCTCAAAAAACTTTCCGAGTTGAGCGGTATCCGTTCACGGAAGAATTTTTCAATCGAGTTTCCAGTTCATATTTTGTTGCAAATACATCAGAAGCAAAAATAAACATTTGTGCCTCCTGGTGGCCAAACCATTCTTTACCAGAAATGAGAATTTGTATGCAAAACATTTCAACCTCATAAGCTGTATCCGACTCAGGAAGAATGTTTCAAATCGGACTTTTAGAAGTGGAGATATTGGGAAAATCGTGATTTACCTTTATGCCCCCTAGCGGAAAATGTATGCATTATTTGAAAAAAGGAGTGTAACTAAAACAGTCTTCGCTATAAATGTCATCGAAAGGAAAGATAATTTTTTCAATTGGATATTTAGAAGCAAATATATGAAATGAAATGCATTTTAAATTCGATACGATCTCCATTTGCTGTCCTCTAGCGGTGAAGTTGTGCATCGAAAAAAAAACAACAGAACGAACGGATCGCCATTCACATATTTTAAGCTTCCCAACACAAAAAGAATTTTACCAATCGAACTAATAATTGCGGAGATATTGTCTCCGCGGCATGACACACAAAGTGACAACATAAGCATGACACAAAAGGTGCTAATAACGCAGCTTCAGTCCTCCTAAACAAGAAAACCGATAGCCTCTCCCCCTCCCCACACACGCACATTTTGCAGGGGGTGGGGAGGAAAAATTTTCAAACATAAGTTATGTCAGTAGAAAAATCCTCAACTACAAAACATTGTGAACGGACAAAACGTCAGGAATGGATCAAATTCCAGGACATGTAACAGAATTTTAGGACATTTTCAGGACAAAATGGAATTCCAGGATGTGTATGAACCATGGATTTGACATATACACATCTATATCAAAGTTGATATTCACATGTATCAACATTAAAACTGATGTTATACAAGCACATCGACAACACAAATTACATTTTCTAAAAAATAGTAGCCTTACAATTAAAATAATTCAAGTTTTTCTGAAAATAGTTGCTTTTGGCTGTTTTTTGTAAGAAATAGTAGCAACAGTCGCCACTGGCAGCCCTGTGATTTCTTAATATTATTGCAGGGATAAACTCTAAACACTTCAATGTGTTACACATTACTAGACAAACTGTCTAGTGCTGGACTTCAAAATACTACAAGAAAAAGGGTCAGAAACATCCCAGAATCAACCATGATTTATTTATCTGGATGTACTGTAAAACCGCTTGGAATTGACAGAAAGCTGTGAAACACATCACGTTAAAATCTATGGCCTAGATAAATACGAAATGTTTGATGATTAATGATGGAATATTCAAACACAAGAACCGCTTAAAAATTTTGGGAACACTAATGATTTAATACATTTAAGACTTTCCAATTCTGTTCCTACTCATTTTATCTCACATTTTGGATTCGCCTAAAAAACCGTAAATAATTTAATGTATTTCATTGGTTAATTATCAATCGAAAGTCGTTATACAATACAAATATGTTAATTACTGCTGCGAATTAACTAAGCCGTATTACACAACACATATATTTGTTAAAACGGCAATAATTGGGGGCAGCCCTTAGGCTACCTAAGTACAGTAGACCCCGGTTAATCGGGCCTAGTCGGCCCAATTAAACAGCTGCCCCACATATGCGAAGCTTTATCCCAAAGAGCTACTTTGGGAAGTTTTTTTTTTTAATTGGAAGATTAACGACCACCATGAGCAACTCAGTGGGCTATAAGCAGTCGCCCGTCCCTAATTTGGGGTCACTGGCTCCAGGGAAGGGAGAGAGCCAGTGCCGTAAGACAAACACAGCATCCATGCCTCACGGGATTCGAACCCGGACCCCTTTCGGACGAATGATCAGAGGCCATCGCTTAGACCACTGCGCCACCGGGGCGGCCTACTTTGGGATGTTCTTCAAGAACTGTCCCAAATAAACGGCTACCTCGATTAAGCGGAATCTTGCTGTACTCAAATCAATTTCTCTAGCTAGAGTAACTTACATGAGAGGATCTTTCTTAAACGTGTTGCACAAGTCCAACAAAATTCTTTCCGCTAAAGGTCCGGCTTCCGTATCCATAATAACAATAGTACATAATTTTTGCAATGAGAAACAAACATATGGGCGTTCCCAGAGAATAAGGGCTAGTCCTCACATATAAAGCACAAGATGAAAATCGGATGAAGTTTCACAACAATCATCCGTCTGCTTGCAGGTACTAGCAGCACACGATATGCCCGAAACAAATTTCCCTTAAAACAACATACTACAAGATTATAAATTATTTTAAAAAATTAGGTACCCCCAAAGCACGCGAACTAATTTATTTGAATCACATTATTTTACACCAATGCAGTTAAATTATTTTACACCAAATGCACTACTTCCCAAACTTTCCCACGAAATGCTGTTGCCATTTTTAACTGGAAAGTTAAAACTTGCAAGTAGATTTTTTCGGGCCATGGCTTTTCTTTCTGCTTCTTGGAATAGTAAACTTAAGATGTCTTTCACTGAATCAGCAGTCTTCGTTATTTCCAACTTTCTATTCCCGAAATTCATTTTGTTTTGTTTGAATCTCATGTCAGTCCGGCAAGTTTGTTTATCCTGAAAATCATACGTGCAAATCTTCCAGACACATTTTTCACCGAAGAAAAGTTTGTTAGAATTTTCTCATCCTGAATTTTATCCCCGGACCACTAAGCTGGCTTTTCTAACTACGGGACACTTTAATTATGCATTAAGGACATGATAATCGTGAATATTCTATGTTGTTTTTCTGGGTCATATTTACGTTTCTTCCACTCTTTCGGATTTCCACTGAAGAAAATAACGTCCAAATTAATTTCTTCGAAGTTTTTTCCCTTCCCATATGTCAATATATGCTGCTAGTCTTCATTTTGACTACTTATTCATCATGATGTCACACGTTTTATTATCTTTGAAGCACTAAGAAATTGATGAGAGAGTTGAGACAGAACCGTGCAAAATCCTTTTGAGTCATTCCATTGGACTGAGTGACCACGAGATCAATGTGAAAGTGGAAATATTGACGGTAATCTGGAACGGCTATGGTTGATCTAAGGCTTTCTGCGATCATACGATTACGTGCAGAAAGCCGTGACCCAAGACAGGAAACAGAAGATAAAGAGGATATGTCACAGCAACTCCACCTAGAAGTGGGACTAATCATACTGCAGAAGAAGAAGCAGAAATTCATCAAAAAGTTCATATCGATATAAATCGTTGTGCAATGTTGGTTTCCGTAATGCTTTCCGTGGATTGTTTACGATTTCAGGTTCTCGTGTGAATTTAGGTATTGTGTGTGCATTAATGTGAGTAGTAAAATATTGCTACGAAGTACGAATTTTTAAGCGATGGCTATTAACAAAGAATTTTCAATAACGGTACGTATGCGTAAAGTTTCGAAACCATGTGTATTTTTTCTAGGTTTGGTCACATTTTTTGGTGGTCTTATATGAGTTCCTTAGTAATTGTTGTTCTGGTACTCACCTTATTCGTGGCATGTAGAGATAAGAGTTGGCAGAAGGATTTTGATACGATGAAATCTTCAAAAGGTTTAGAGCCCTTCTGGCTGCAACTATCTGAGTTTCTATGTTAGCAGAAAGATCAGATCATATAATATGTAGAGGATTTTAGGAAGGGAGTGTCTGACCCCCAGGTCTTAAACAACCCTTAGAAATAGGAAGCTAGGAGATTTGGGCTAGAGTGCCCGTTAGGAAAGGGACACGGAAGGGAGGTAGAAAGGGGGATGAAGACGCCCTTATTTATTACTGGGGGGCCAGTACTTGGGGCTTAGCGTGCCCATCCGACGTACGGCGGTTATTTAGTGGTTAGAGCTTTCGTACCTGCCTGGGATCGAACCCGAGGTCTTCTCCGTGGCAGTAACGAACGTTGACCACTAGGCCACCCGCGGCCCGTTAGAAGAAGGCTTAGGGAGTTACGTATATATATGGTTTTGACCGTACGTCTGGGATGTGTCCAGGGTCGAATCCCGGATGAGGCATAATTAGCATGTTTGTCTTACGACACTGACTCTCCCCTCCTGTGAGCCAGTTGTCCTAAATTAAACCTGAAGCGAAAAAACGCTATGTACAGGGTGGTCCAAATGTCTTGTTATCCCCTATGGTTATTACAATGGAACTAATGAAGTTTGTTCTCTGCTTTCAGGTGGATGACACAAGCAACTGTAGTGTGGAAGAGCGGTTAGTAGCAAGTGTATGGACACATGAACGTCCACTGACTGGTAAAACAATGAGGGAAGGGCAACGTAACTTTACTGCAAGATTTAACAAAAAAGCGCCACCAAAACATACATTATTGAGATGGGAACATAAGCTGTTCACAACTGGATCAATACTGGATAAGAAGAGAACTGGAAGACTACAATTGAGGCCAGAAAAGTGTGCAGCCGTGGCGGCATCAGTGCTGAGATCTCCCAAAAAAGTTTCTGAGGAAACAATCGGCAGAACTTAGAATCCCAAAGACCACCATACCAACTCGCCTGAAAACAGATCAGCAGTTGAAGTACTATTGTCCTGTGTTTATCAACGAGCATACTGATGCTGATTTGGAGAAATGGAGTGCCGCATGTGAAAGATTGTTGGAGACATTTGTGACGATCCCTCAATGTGGGGGCAGTGATGAATGTGTCATCTACCGAAGTAGCTATGATGGGAACATTTATTTTTGGAGCAAAGAAAGCCCACATTATTATGAGGAGTTAGAGCACAATCCACCACATGTAATGATTTGGGCTGCACTGTCCAGTAAGCATTTGATAGGCCCTTATTTTTTTGACAACAGACTAGTTCTATCTCACCATGCTAAGGGTTGTTTTGTTTCCAAGCTGCAAAGACATGGTCTTTTAGCAGAAAACTGGTTCCAACAAGATGGTGCTCCAGCTCATTATGCTATCCATGTTCGGGAATATTTGTATAAAGTGTTTTCTGATAGATGGATTGGGAGAGGATCTGCTCACCTGCCTGCACCTTTTAAATGGCATCCACAGAGTCCAGAACTCTCCTCTTATGACAATTTCCTATGGGGTATTATTAAGAACTGCGTGTCCAAGACAAGGTACCAGACAACCGACCGGTTGCAAGATGCTGTTCATTTTGCATTTATGCAAATTGATAAAGCTTGTCTCCATAAAATCTTGCACAGGACATGGAGACAAATTAGTTTGTGTCACAGAAATGGTGGAAATCATACTGAGCTTCTGGATTGATACTTCGTAAGCTGTTCAGGGAGGGGAGGGGAGGGGTAACGACATTTGGGACCACCCTGTTTATATTACATGTCATTGAGATTTGGTAGAAAAGTATTGTAAAGTATTTTTGCTATGGAAGTATGATCACTGTACTGTAGCTCATTATAATTTTATTAGGGGAACAAGAACACAGAATATGTCTCATGTTATTCTATCATAAAGTTCATATACCATCACATGACGGCTACAAGGTTCTTCACAAAGACGCTTTGACGTCTGTAAGTTTTCTGTTTTGCAGCGGTGTATTAAATTAATCAATTTAGATACAATTTGGTTTAAAGTCCTAAAAATGTTACTTACGGAAGTGCGAGTTCAGTCCTACATCGGTAGTTTATTGAGAGCCTCTTGGTCAAAATTTATATCCTGCTTCTATATGGTTGGTTGTTAGGGTTAATCTGGGAGCCTTTTAGTCAAAAGTTGTAACCTACTTCGATGATGTCCTGTTGTTAGGGTTAACTCAGTTCTGGCTGTATTGACTTCGTATTGAGTGGGCAAAGGTTTTCAGATAACATTTAAAAATTCTTGAATTAAGAGTTACTATTTACATTCTACTTGAAGCTCTACGTACGAACATGACCTAACTTGAAGATTTCTTCGGCAATTCTACGAGAATACAACATTGACAAAATAGCCCTATTAGCCAAGTACGATGTAGAGCTTCAAGTGGAATGTAAATAGTAACTTTTAATTCAAGAATTTTTAAATATTACAGCGTCGCAGTCTGTGCCCACTTTGTATAACGTGTAAAACAGAAAACTTACAGACGTCAAAGCATCTTTATGAAGAAGAACACAGAAATCTGTGATGTACCTCCCAAAGTGAATTTTGCAAAAAAAAAAAAAAAAAAAAGTGTTATTTCGAACTATGGAAATGAGTGTGTAATTACAGCATATTTTTCATTTGGGCAACATGAATAATAATTTATTGATTGATTACATAAGATATTGGAAAATTATATCTAATCAACAAAAGTATTTGTAAACAATATACAAAGCTATGGAAAGTTGCATCTGTACACTTGGTTCAGCTTGGTATTTAGCTGAGTATATAGGAATTATAAATGTCCAATTACCAGCTAATAATGGTGTTGCTGTCCCAGTGGTCTTAAGTGTTCGTCAGAGATGTGTCTGAGTTTGAATCCTGATGATGCATGGATGTTGTGTTTTGTCTTACAGTACTGGCTCTATCTTTTCCCTGAAAACAGTGGCTCTAAATTAGGTACAGGTGACTACTTATAGCCCATTGAGTTGCTCACAGTGGTCATTAAACCTTCAATCAAACTAATAAAAATGCTGTTCATTGTGGATAGTATAGCATCAGTTATAGTGTACAGTTCTAGGTACTTGACTCTTAGGTTGTTCATATTTGTAGGTTTGAAAATCTACATGTGTGAGGGGAATAAGCTGTTGATGCCAGATCTATGCTGCCAAAGAAGCCCCTATGAGACTTGTAAATACAGGTGTTCATGTTTGATACATTTCAAGAGAAATATTTTTTCAAAAAATTTTAGACTTGTGCATATTCACATTCTTTTCTAAAAAAGTGTGAGATTCATTTTGCCCTCAAATCTATCGTGTTTGCCAGAGTATAGAGAAGGTAATTAACGGGAGTTGACTGTGTTATCTGGAGTGTTCCATATTCATCAATAACCATTTGCTCTAAAAAAAATTCCACTTCATGTTAGTTTACACAATCCATTTCTCATTACTCATTTCAGAAATAGGCTATTTTTATTCTGTTTGAGAAGTGAATCATGAATAGATTTGTAGTCAAGAACATTTTTCTTACCCATACGTGTGGTACCCAAACGTAAAAGTGATTCACATATCCAAGCTTTGCCAAATGCAATGTCATGGTGTGGTTGGGTGTCTGCAATAATGCCTTGACTTGGTTGTCATTAGCTTTAATGTGTCTTTCAGAGTGTGGTTCATTAGCAAGTGAGAGAGTAATCATGACAGAATTTTGTAAATCAATGCTAATGAACCCTTATCGCATCATTATCGCCCACAGCACATCTTTTTTTTTTTTTTTTTTTTTTACTTTTTTTTCCTGTATGTTTTGCATTTTCAGCCTTGCAATAGAAAAACTGCATTAAATGATGAAAATAAACCTTATTGTATCCCATTTTCAAACCTTTGCCAAATGAACAAAACTAAATTGATCCCCGATCTCCTCAAACTCCTGTTATACAGACATTTTGGAACCCCACCTTTTCGAGTACATAAATATTGTGTGTACAATGCAAATTAACCTTTAAAATAGGCAGCAATGACAACTGTGCTAAAAGACAAAGTCTTATTACACAGTCCAATACATAAACTGATAAGTCCACAAGATGCTTAGAGTAAAAGTTTATATTTGTTTGACTACCATGAAACCATTGACTATCATATGCAGTTGTGTAGTGGTGGCAGAATGCCCCAAGATGGTGTTCCCATACTTTTTCTAGCCGGCAAATGTTCCAGTAAACCATATACATCACGATTTGTTTTTTTAATGAAAATGTTCTGTTAATTCTTTTCAAGTAAAAAAAACAAATGTGTCAGAAAAAAATGCATAGTTAGTGGAATTAATATCCCATGTTTGTTTGAAGGTAGAGTTAGCAATATACTGTAGCTCAAGCTTAGGCTAAGCTTGTTGCTGGACTATGTGGCAAAAAATGTTAATAGCAATTTTGAAGAATATATTTCATTTTTCTTAACTTTTCTGTTTCACACGTGATAATAATAATTCTTCGTTTCTGACTATGAAAGACCCAGGAGCAGAAAGTACTTAAAACTGTGACGTGCGTCGCAGTAAGAAGTTCCCCCTTGCGGAACATTTTCTTTTTATCTTAGATTTCAATTTCCTTGTAGGATATTTTTATTTGTAGAACATATTTTGTTAAATCTTAAATTTCAATCTGTTGCAGAATTTTTTTTTATCTTAAATTTGTGCTCACTCACGTACCGGATCTGCTGGTAACTCTTCTTATCTACACTCCCTGCCTTCTGCCCAGAGCACCAAACAATCCCCCTCCCCCACACAATCAGCTACCATGCACCCATCCATTTTGGATGGTAGCTGATTGTTTCTCCCTGCGCTTTTTGAAAGACCCTTTTCCCCCTCTTCGCCGGTATGTTGTGAAAGTGGGATGAGCCAAGCTGTGTTAAATCACATATTGCTGGGGAGAGAGTGTGTTTGGTGTCCATCTTAGAAAAAATTACCTCAAGTCAACAGCGCGGGATTCCCTCTCAAAGTATTAAACTCCGGCCGAAGTAAAGTTGCTAGGAAGGGGTATCCCGCCTTAGAAAATTTTAAGGAAAAAAAAAAAATTGACCACTCACAAAATTTGAGCTTTAAAAACGTATCCTTCATAAAATTATGTGCGTTAAAAACGAATCCTTCCCTGAGTTACGAAAATGCAGTCGAATACATCATTCACATCATTCATGTCGGGAATATAATCAATTTACGGACATGGGAATCGGCTTCCTTACGTAGCAGCCTGTACAATTCAGTTTGCATATCGCCAACTGTTACAAATCAGGCATGGGATTCGTTAGTGGAATTCCGTGTTTTTGATCATTTGGGATCGATGCGAAACTAAAGGGAATTGGGGGGGGTCCCCCATCCGGAAACAGTATTCCGTTCTTCAAAACTTTAATTTTTTCCTGTTATCATTATTTCTTCTTCTTTTGAAATTACTTCTGCCCAGTATTGTTTATAAATATCAGTCAATTGCATAAATGTTTATTTCAGCTTGAAACTGTAGGCAACAATTTTCCGAAAACATAAATTCAACGGAGCGAAAATTTCCCTGTAATCTTTAGGCGTGGATTCGGGAAATTTTGCCTTTGTTGTCATCATTTGCATCATTCTCAAGAGCAAAGAGAATTGGGAATGGGGGAGGGTCCGTCGTCTGGCTGTAAACGGAATTCCGTCTTCCGAAAACAGAAGCCAGACGAAGTGATGATTACTCCCGTAATCATAAATTTTTTTCTCGTGATTCCCTCTGTTCAGTATTAATGTAAAATATGATTTTGTTCAATAAATGATTGTGTTTCAGCTTCAAAATAGAGGAAAAATTTCTGAAAATGGACATCGGACTGAGCGAAGAGTTTGAAAAAACTGCACTCCCCTCAGAATAACTCTGACATAGCACCCTTATGTTGTGATATTCAATAGATAGCAGGCTACATAGCTGATCTATTGAATAATAAAGTGTATATTTTGGAAAATGAGGCATTCGTTGACATACCGTATATACTCACGTATAACATCGACACCCCCACCCCACTTTCAGAGTAAAGAATTCGTAGAAATGAAAAACTCACGTATAAGTCGATCCCGGAATGAGAAAAAAATTTCAATCAATTTATTCAAAAATACTTGAAAACGAAAAAAAAATGATATGTATAATGATAAATTTAATTTGCATACCCAAAAACTTCATCGGAACCCTTCAAAATCTGATTCAGAGTCAGACTCGCCAACCAGTTCAAAAAAGTCTTTCTCTGTCATCGTAAACATCAGTATTCCCATCTATGCCTGTATCATAAAAATCTCATCATCCTCTGTGCCATCAAGTTCGTTACTAATGCAACATTTCTTGAATGATTTCACGACCATTTCTGCAAGTATCACATCCCAAGAATCCTTGACCCATCGTGCAATCAAAACGATATCCGGCTTCTTTAGATTTCTGCCCTTGGTTTCAGTTGGCAAATCAGAATTTATCCAATCCATCCAATACCTCCGCACATTGTCCTTGAAGGGCTTATTAAGGCAGACATCTAGTGGTTGAAGAACAGATATCAACCCACCTGAGATGACAGTAAGAGTTGTTTCTGAATTTTCTGCAGTGTTTTTAACTTCTGCACAACAGTGTGCAACAAACATATCCCACACCAAAAGGGAAGGTTTCCTCAAAAGAACACCTGGCCTTTTGTTCCACACATTCTTTAACCAATCAATTGTTCCGGATTCGTTCATCCATCCTTTTTCATGGGCACGAACGAGCACACCAGACGGAAAGACGACGCTTTTCAGCATAGTTTTGCATTTGAAAATAATTACCGGAGGTAGCTTCCTGCCGTCAGCCAAACAGGAAAGAACAACCATGAAACTGGTTTTTTCGTTGCCAGTCATTTTAATCAAGATATTTTTTCGCCCTTTTGGTTCACCATCTCATTTCCAGGAAAGTCAAAACACATGGCAGTTTCATCCATGTCCCGTATTTGGGAAAGTTCAAAAGCAGTCTCTTTTCTCTTTTGAATTACATACTTTTGAAATTCTATTATCTTTGCTTCGAGGTCACGAGGTAACTTTTGTGAAATTTTGGTACGCTGGCGTAGACACAACCGATAGCAGTTCATGAACCTTGTGCACCAACCTGGTGAGGCACGAAAAGTGTTATTTGCGACTGCAAACTGTTCATCTTTTGTGAGCTTCATTGCTCGCAAACGTATACCAGTTTGCGTTACAATGTAACCATTTTGTTTGCAGACCACAATCCAATCATTCAAGACACTTTCCAGCTCTGGAAAAGTTGCTGTTCCAGGGCACAGCGCCTGTTGCAATTTTCACCAAATGCGGGGTTTTTTTACACCAATCTCAAATCAGTTTTTCGTTAATGCCAAATTGACGTGAAGCAGCACAGTTGTTAGTATTTTCTGCAAAAGAAACCACTTTCAACTTAAATCCTGCTTTATAGGACATCCGCTTCTTTACACAATCGGTGTCAGCCATAATAGAAGCGAGACAAAAACATGTGTGATTAAGAACAAGCAACACCTAACAATGGCTGTCGCATGGCTGCATTAGGTCGTAGGTCAGCGCAATAAACTGGTAGTCATAGGGCGGAGCTTTCGATGCGGTGCTGCGACTGCGCTGTGGATACGCAAAGCCAGGAGACTTTTCAAAGCGCAGAGAAATTTGGAGGGTCGCAATTTCGTAATTACTACCGCATCGGTGTTTTTTCTTTCTTTCTTTCTTTCTTTTTTTTTTTTTTTTTTTTTTGGAGGGTCGCAATTTTGTAATTAATACCGCATCAGCATTTTTTTTTTCTTTTGGGATGGATTACCTTTTACCTCACAGGAAGAACTTTTGGACTTACGATTTTTTTAGGCTCCACATATAAGTCAACCCCCTTACTTTGAAGCTTCTTTTTTGTCCCAAATTTCTCGACTTATGCACGAGTATATGTGGTAATTATAAGAAGAGCAGGCATTTTATTGAATTTTGAATAATTAACATTTCCAAGAACTCATGTCAGTTATGAGCAAAAGAATGAATTGGAAGATCTTTCCAATTTCATTAAATTTGTAAAGGTTTTTCTATGTGTTCCACACTCTGAAGAAAAAAAAAGATTTATTCTTTGAGTACACTGGTTTTGTCACTTGGATCTATAGAAATATGCAAGAAAGTAGGACAAGTGGAACATTTTTTCCAGATTAAAGCTCTCTTAAAACAAGCTGTAAATGAAATGAAAGCAGAGATTCCAAACTTTATTAAGTAACCTGCTTTTATTCTTTCTCTGCCTGTCTCAGAGACAATTTGTGAATCCTGGGTTTCAGCAATTGACAGATTGTTTAAGTAAAAGACCCAATACTAATGACAGACATAATGTTATAGTTGGAACAAATGATAAATGACTGTTTTTAATGTCAAACAGAGCACAGTTTGGACATAAGTCAGTCCAAAAAATATTGAGAGCTGCCCTAGTTTCAATGTATGGACCAAATTACCACAAACACTTTGTAAATAATTCATGTTCAACAATGACACACTATTTAACTTCAAAAGTTATTAACAGAATATCAAATTCTAAATACATACCGTTGTTCTAAATAAATTTATTTGATTTAAGTAACAGGTTTATGTTTTTTTATATTTAACAAGGGGTTTTAACTGATGGTAATTTTTTAATGTTTGTTTTACTGTGATTTATTCACTTAATTTTTTTATGAAATTTGGTCAAAGTGTTTCACGCTTTGCCCGCAGAACATTTGCAATCTTTGGAAGTCATGTTGCAGAACACTGAACATAATTCTGCTCCTGGGATGGAAGGCAGTGTGCACAATTATGTAAGGGAGTTTTTGTAAAATCACTTATATCAAATAATGCAAAAATGTTAACTCACCTTGGTTCTTCGTGGACTTCATGCTAGTTGTTTGGTGTTCTCGCAATATATTTTGCCTATTCGATGATATTAGCATAAGCCAAAAGAACCAATGTCTTTATTCAATGAATTAGTAAGAACCAGGATGAAGTAAGGACCCTTGAAATTCAAATAAAATTTGGAATAAAATTTGAGTAAGATTACGATAAAAAACGGCAATGACGAATCCTCCAAACCTTCAGATATGCTATGACATGCGCACTGACGACTACGACGTGAAAGCAGAACATGTCTTTTGGCAAGAAATTGACATGGCATAAATGACTAGGCAGTTGGGGCAAGAACATCGCCGACCACTGACGAAGACTGCGACTTCGGCAGTTGAAACGCATGTGGAATGACTAGGAAGGTGTGTTTGAATGGCATAAGCATATCTGAAGTTTTGGAGGATTCATCATTGCTGTTTTTTTATTGTAATCTTATTCAGATTGTGTTCGAATTTTATTTGAATTTTAAGTGTTTACTTCATCTTAGTTCTTACTAATTCATTGAATAAGGGATATTGGTTTATCTGGCTTATGCTAATATCATCAAGTAGGCAATATATATTGCTGGAACACCAAACAATTAGCACGAAGAACGAAAGTGAGTTAACATTTTTGCATTATTGATTTTATAAAAAACTCCCTTACATAATTGTGCATATCGCCTTCCATAGTCAGAAACGAAGAATTATAATGTGTGAATCAGAAAAGTTAAGAAAAACGAAATATATTCTTCAAAATTGCTATTAATGATAGAGTTAATCTCTAAATCCATTCTCACTTGACAGTCCTAAATGGTGCAGTCTTGTTCATTGAATGCCAATATACACTGAAGAGCAATTGAATTAGAGAAACCTGTCTAGTAACGTGTAGCTCCACCTTTTGCCCTGATGACGGCGGCGATTCGTATCGGCATGGACTCGACAAGACACCGGAAGCGTTGGGAAGCCATACGGATCCATGACCCCTGAACAAGCTCCCACAGTTCACAAAGATTTGATGGAGGGGGTCAGAGCCTCAAACATCTCTCTCGGTGGCATCACAGATGTGCTCGATGGGATTGAGGTCAGGTGACCTAGCTGGCAAAGGAAGTGATGTCACGTCGGTGGAGTGTTATTCAACCATTCGGATATAATTCAGGAGTGATGACACAGTGCATTGTCTTGTTGCAGGATGAGGTCCCAGTGGGATAATTGAAGACGCACAAACGGGAGCAAATGGTCATCCAGGGTAACCCGGTAATGTTGACCTGTGAGGAACGATGTCACACATACCAGGGGTCTCATTTCAGTCCATGTAAACAGTCCCCAGATGAGAATGCCACCCCCACCAGCTTGAAGAGTACCCTGCTGGCAAGAAGGATCCATCGCTTCATGTGGTTTGCGCCGTACTCTTATCCTGCCATCCACATGTACCAACGTGAATCTCGACTCATCAGTCCAGGCAACATTTTTCCACATGTCTCTGGTCCAGTGGCGATGTTTCCACGCCCATGCTAATCTTTGCATCCTGTGATGTGCGGTCAGAAGAGGTACCCTCGTGGGACGATGGCTTCTGTACCCCATAGCAAGGAGATGGTTCTGAATGGTGTGGCTGCTTACACATTTTTGTGCACCAGCGTTAAATTGCCGAGTGATTTCTTGCGCTGCGGTCCGTCTATCCGCTGTTACAATGCGAGCTAGCCGACGATGACCCCGCTCATCCACATACTGTTGTCCACGGCAGTTGGCCCTTGCAGGGATGGTTTTACCGGATTCGATGTACTCACGGTGCACCCGTGACACAGTGGCTCGTCAAAATCCCAGTGCTTGCACGACTTCCGAGATGGAGTGACCCATTCGTCGAGCCCCGACAATTTGCCCAAGATCAAATGCGCTTAGATCCTTCATCTTACCCATACTGCGTCCAACTCTTACTGATTCCCATCGCATCACTCTTTATATTGTCGGATCGCTGCATACGTCAAGTCATTTCTGTTTATAGGGCCGCCCACAGTGCCTCGTTTGCATAACGCTAGCTGTCTCATGGGAGACATGGGAGGAGGGGGGTTAAGAAGGGAAAGGTATTGAAGACGTAAAGGCATCACATGTTCCTGTACTTTTTCACTTAGCACTACACCACTGATCATATGCATCCTGTGCTGTGATGTAATTGGTGAAAGGTCACAAAACTGCTTCTACAAAACACATCACAACTTGCTAAAATGGCTACCAGCATGATAACATAAAATGGGAAGAGTCTGAATCAGTGAAAAACCAAACTATGTAATCGTTTCATGCTTTTTCATCAGTTGCATTCAGAGTTCACATGACCACTGTAATCCAGGACTTTGATTTATCTTTTCCCCAGGCCTGAAAAACTCTTATTTTTCATATTTTTGTGAAAAAGCCTGGAATAATTTCTTGAGGGGGTGGGGGGTGGATTGGTTGTGTCACTTTGTTTTAGCCCCCTGCTGCATCTGCTATCGATGACATCACTTATTTCCATGTAATGTGGAGATATGATGTCGTCTTCTTCCAACTTGTGTGCAGTAGTGTCTTCTTCAACTCCATGATGTCATCTTCTTCCAACTCGTGTGCAGTACATTGGCTTTCCTGTAGATCATGTCACACTCCTTGGCACGTTTATAATGAAATCATACGAGTACAAAATGCAAAACACATGAAATTTTATTTCCAGTCACTGAAATGGAAAGAAAGCATTGTCTGTCATCATAAAAGAGCATTTCTTGCTGTGGTGCACCCAGGAATTCCAGGGGTGGTGGTAAATATATATATATGTGTGTGCATGCTTCCAGGAATTCCTGTTGGATATCCCCTCCCCCCAACAGAAATCTATATATAGAGAGATATATAAAAGAGTTGACGTAAATCGTTCTTAATCTCTTTGGAGCTTCGAGAGGGAGGGAGGCTTAAGGTATCCGTACACCTTTAAAATGTGATTTTCGGTCAAAGTTTTGATTTCCCAATTTCGTTCTAATATGTTTTTTCATCTTTCCAAATCCGTTTAAAATTTGTTTCTTTTTTAGAACATGGGTTACAGTTTTTTTTTTATGTTACTTGACAGCAACTTTTTAGAACCGGAAGTACTGTTATGCTAACCAGAAGTGAGCTTAAATGTTTAATTACATTGCAATTTTATTAAATATGAATGCTCAGATTTGATCCTGTATATAAATCAAAACAGAAATTAAAATTTCAATTATTTAAAATTCTTAAAAAATGTCTGGCAACACATGTTTTGGTCAAGCATCTACAACAAAGTTATGATATGACAGAAAATACCAAAGGGGTTTTTTATTTGCCTCAAAAATATGAAATTAGGCATACATGATGCTGTCATAGAATTCGATGATTGCTTTCAAGGTTGTTTGAAAGTACTAGCCAAATTGAACATTGAAAATCCAATATTTTTCATATTGCAGGGGTTATAGCATTTAGATAGCATTCAAATCCATGACTGGAAATGGCATTCAACCCCTGTTGCAAAAAAAAACATAGAAAAGTTTTGTGAGCCCTCAGGATAAAAAAAATAACTGTTTTGCATAGTATAAGTGGTGAAACTTATAAATCAGAGGCACTTGAACATTTAATTTTGATTTTTAAAGTAGGATTTGTGTTGAAAAGCTATTTTCAGCTTTTTCTCGAAATGAATTTTGTTATATTTTGCCTTCATCCAAAACATCATAATGCAAAATATTATGCTTGAAATGCCTTGAAACTTTACAGGAATATATTGTCAAAGAATATAAAACAGGGATCGCATTTCTCCTAAAATTCCTAATATTTTGTGACCCTCCTTAAATTCCTAAAATTATAACTAAAATTTGCTATTCTTCCTAAAATTTTCATAAGCATATTTTTTAAAATACAACCGTTATTAACGCCAATAAATTTACCATTACGGTAAGGTAAAAAGACCTGTTATTGTAGAAACACAGCCTATATGCTGTGCTGCTGAAGGGAGGGAAAATGGCGCCATCGAGATGCGCTTGCTTCGGGGCGGGCGCTCCACTTTTGTGCCTTCGGACAGTTTTCGAGAGTAACAAGAGATCTAAGGGAAAAGGGAAGGGGTCATTTTCACCCCTGGTTTGCGCTTTGCAGACGAACTCAGTGGCATGCAGAAGATCGTACTTTATTTTTGGACATGCCTCGTGGAACCTCCTCTTTCTGCTGATGTTTTGTTATTGTAAACCGCAGGTGGGTGGAAGCAAAGAGGAAACATGTGGTCTCCTTCCGTAACCTCCGGTAATGACGATGGGATGGTAGCTGAGTGTTATCGTGGCAGGCAGTAGAGCACGTGATCATTAACCTTCCATCGTGCGTCGGCGACAGCGACCTTCGATACGCAATATATCTCGGCTCCGACTCGCTTTGACTGAACTTGCGTGAGATGTGTATGATAGTTTCTGCTTTTGCGTCTTTTATGGTGTTCTCTGTGCTGTGTGCAGGTTCAGTTCTCTAGTGGTGACTTGCTTTTTTTTTTCTATCTTCTGACATCCTCGCAGCCAAACTTCAGGAAGTTGTCTGGTTTTGCAATATTGGAACGTGTTTTTGTACTTCCCTTTCATTTTCTGGTTAGTAATACAAGTGTTTAAGATGCCTAAATCCAAAACGAAATTTCAAGATGCGTGGCTCGCCAAAGAATTGGACGGAGTGAAGTTGAAAGAATGGTGTTCTGCAACTGAAAAAATATTTTCTGCTAAGTGTATATTGTGTTCAGAAATTTTCAACATTTCTAATAGTGGCTTTTCACAAGTAAAAGCGCATCATAAAGGAAAAGAACATTTGCAGAAATTTCAAAGTAAATTTCAAAATAAGTCCATCCTGAAAGCCTTTGGAGGACGGGATCTTCAGCCCAAAACAAATATTAGTGAAGTACTGAGTCATGATTTACAGTTGGCTAAAGCCGAAGCATTATGGGCCACGAAAGTTGCTAAGGACAATATGTCTTTTGTTTCATGCACTGAAACAGTTGAACTTTTCAAAGAAATGTTTCCTGATTCTGCTATTACAGCCAAAATGCAACTTAAAGAAAAAAAGTTGCTTATGTGATATCACATGGATTGTCAAAATATTTTGAAGAGGATTTGAAAAAAGACATTGCATCTAGTAGCCCAGGAAAGGTTACTATAGCATTTGATGAAACTACAAATGCACAAGTGAAATGGCAGTTGGATGTGTATCTCAGGTACTGGTCTTCAGAAATAAATTCAGTTTCTTGCCGATACCTAACAAGCGTTTTTCTGGGTCATGCAACAGCAGATATTTTGCTAAAAGAAATTCTTGATGTGTTATCATCCTTCAATATTTCGTTGAACAGAATTATTTGTATATCCATGGACAGCCCAAATGTAAATAAGTGCTTTTTACGCAAATTCAATGAAGTTGTAAAACAAGAAACAGGCCAGAAATCTTTGGAACTAGGTTTTTGCAACCTGCGTGTTGTTAGTAATGCATTTAAAATTTGACAAGCTTAAATATAGATTTTGACGAATTTGCTACTGATATGCATTACTTTTTAAAGAGTAGTGCTGCAAGACGAGAGGATTATAAATCTGTCAAGGATATAACATTGGTCCCAGCCAAATTTCTTTTGCGTCATGTCAGCAACAGATGGTTAACCATTGGTTCTGTAGCCCAGAGGCTCTTGGATCAATGGCTAAATATTACAGAATATTTTTTAAACTTCTTGCCATCTCAAAAAATATTTGATAAACAACTACGCAATTCAGCAAGGTATAAAAGAATTCACTGTTTCCTGAAAAATGAGCTAACTCCTTGCTATTTAGCATTAATTTCATTTTCACACCAAAATTTTGAAAAGTTTTCATTATGTTATCAGAGTGAAGAACCAAAAATACACCACTTTTATTCTGATTTAAATACTTTAATGAGGAATGTTATGGCTCAGTTTATCCAAGATGACGTTATTGCAGGGAAATTTGGAGAAGACCTAAAGAATGTAGATTTTGAAAACTAAAATTCATGGAAAAAACTAGGGGAGTTAGAAGTTGGTATGAAGACAAAAAATCTCCTCAGGAATGTTCAGGAGACCAGGCAGAAATTATTTCTCTTAGATGTAAGATCATCACTAATTGCAACCACAAAATATTTAAAGTCAAATTTGCCATTCTGCAATCAAAAGCTAAGAGACATAGAAGTTTTAAAGGTAAAAGAACCAAAGAAAGAGTCAACTCAACTTTCAGTCACTGAAGGACTTTCAGAAATAACCAGAATTTCAAGTGCTTTGCATCTTTCTGAGGAACAAATTGATAGAGTAAGAGAAGAGTGGAAACTTTTAAATTCTGATAAGCCAACTCTAGATGAACTAGTGAAATTTTCAGATTAAGGGCATATTCCAGTGCAGATTGATCATTACTGGCGTAATATGTTTAGTATTAAAGACTCTAGCGGAAAAGAAAAATACTCAAATCTTGCTAAACTCATCAAGTCAATTTTAGTTTTACCTCATGGTAATGCTGATGCAGAAAGGGGATTTTTGGTTAACACTGCTCTGTTAAGGAAGGACAAGGCTAACTTAAAAGACTCAACTATAACATCATTAAGAATAGTTAAAGGGGCCATTAAACACTATGGATGTGTAAGTAAAGTTCCCATAACAAGAAATTTGTTAAATAGTGTTCGTGATTCACATAAATTTTATAAAGAGTATGTTGATAAGCTGAAGGAAGAAGAATAAAAAAAGGTAAAAGAAAGAAAGCAGAAAGAGAAGGAAAATAATTTTCCTTATTTTCCTAGAGAAAAAAGAAAAGCTAGAGAAAAAAAGAAAAGCTGAGTTTGATGACAAAATAAAAGAAAATGATGCAGAAATAAATAGGCTTAAAAAAGATAAAGAAGTCTCCCTAGCAGTAATTCAAGAGGGAACAGAAATAATGAGAAAAGCTGTAGAAAAACAAAATACTGTTGAAATAGCAGTTGCCTCTAACTTGATCATACAAGGTTCAGCTGAAATAAAGAAAACTGGAAAGAAATTAGTTGTGGTGGAAGCAGAAAAAGATAGGCTTATCAGGAATAGGTTGAAACAATAATATGAAAAAAGTAATTCAGTTAACAATTGTACATAGTTCTTGGTTTTTAATTACCTTTTTAGGATATTATAATTTAATGTGAAACCTGAAAACTTTACTGTGAAAATCGTGAATTGCTTCTGGTTCAACAGCATATTAATGTTCAAAGTGAAACTTGAATGTGGTAAATGTACTTGAATATGATAATAACACGTGAAAAGATAAGAACTGAACATTAGAAGTAAATCCTAGATGTATACAAATATACACCTAGTTTTTATTGAAATACACTCCTAAAATTTTCCTAAAATTTTTCCAAAAATTCCTAAAATTCCTACCTAAAATTTTCCAGAAGTATGCTATGATCCCTGATAAAAGGAATAGAGTATTCCCATGATTGTACATCCATTATTTTTATTTTTTATTTTTATGGTATGAATTATGAATTGCTATAAATTTTGAAAGATTTTCTTTTTGACAGTACGTTAACTTTTACAGCTTTTTAAATAACTGCGCTATGATAATGGGAGCAGTCTGTTCCCCAGAGGATGTTATTGTCATCCTAATAAAATTTACAAAATGAAAATATATTTGATTTGATTTTGAGTCATCATCTTTTGCAGTAATGTTTATGTTTTGCTATTTTTACCTATTTTTTTAGCTAAAAAGGAAAACAAAAAATCAGAACTTTTTTTTTTTATGTTATTCCCTATTTTTAGCCATATTCCATTATAAGATGCAGAAAAGAAAAAAAAAATTCAAATAATTTGAAAAAAATCCTCCTGGGAGGTTTACGGATACCTTAAGCCCCAAAGCCCCCGCCATCAGTGATGTATTCAGGCATCTTCTCAGGGGTGCTTAGCCCCCAAAAATCCATGAATGCCCCCGTAGGTTTTTGGGCGATCGCTCCTTATATTTAGTCTAATTGTGTTCGTTTATAGCTGAATATTTGGAGAAATTAGTTAAAAGAAAATGAGGGAAAATATTATAATAATAAAAAAAACATCCACATGTAGACTTTAGTCTGAAATTTCCATCATCCTTTAACAAAACATTAAACAGTTGTCGCTGAAGGGGCAATTTTTTAAGCACCGCCAACTCAGACTATTTCTGCAATAAAAAAAAAGAATGTCAGTGCACCTCAAACGAGGATGTTTGCACTGCAATACTTCATCATATTTTGGAAATTAGCATTCAACTTTATTTTAGTCTTCTGGATACTGACATTCCATGTATACAGTTAAGCCTCAGTGTAGCTAATGTGACATTAGTGCTTCCAATACAATAAAATATTTGCTACCTAATTTTTAACAATAGCAAATTATTAGAAATTGTTCCCATTTTATAATAAGTTTTTTTTTTTTTTTCTGGCGATGGTTCTTTACACTTTGTGACAAAAAAAATATAAGTAAATAAAAATAAAAAAAGAATGTTGAGGCACCTCAAGCAAGCATCCAAATGGTTAGTTAGTTTTTAGTTTTTTTTTTGCTACTTTTTGCTAATCTAAATAATCTAAGGAGACTGAAACCAAATGGCAGAGGAATGGCTTACACCATTTTGATTCCTTAATAATCAGAAACACGCATGAAGTAAGGTGAATACACTTTTACCATTCCTAATGCCTTGGGGTGGTTTTCTCCAGCACATCCTTACCTTACTAGCATCCTCAATGTTTTACACCACCCCAGGGTGAAATAGTCTGTGGTTCATTACTGAATTAAAGTAAAGGTATAACATTTTTAATTACTTGTATGCAGAGATCGCGAGAACGGCTCTACACGCATATTCCACGCCTTAAAAATGCTGAATACACTTTAAAATTTAGAAATGTTCATTTTTACGCATTGTTTTTCCATATGAAATTTCCTTTTATAATCAGTGATTATTACACTGGGATTTTGTCATAAAAATGACCATTTTTTTTATCAAGAAATTATTCTGTGGAATTAACTTTTTCACAGGTTTTATCGAGGTTATTGTTAAAAAAAGTTGGTGGTCAAATTTTCGAACGAGAGCCTAGTTCGTCATCAGGACTACGTCACTGGAGTAGTTGCTGCCACTCAGTTGGAAGAGTCCAACCGCAATTATCGTTAAATGTGGTACTTCTTCAAAATTATAAGAAACTTTTACTGGCTTTTTTACAAATTTTGAGACGCAGTTCACTGGTAACCCTATTGATCAAACTGTCAAAAATCTTAAGAAATTAATCAGCTCTTTAAAAAGTAAAAATCAGCTAAATGAGCTCTTCAAAAGCTTCTCCAAAATACAGGCAAGAGTTCCACAGATCTGTGGTACAATAAAAATTCACAAAAAAGGCCATCCAATAAGACCTATAATAGACACTAGAAATTCACCACTCTCCAACATTAATTATTATTTACTTACTCACCTCAGAGATATTTTCCCTTCTCCCTACCTTCTAAAAAATTCCATGCAGCTGAAAGGAAACCTAGACAACTTGCCACAATTAATTCATCCAGTAATGGCAAGCCTTGATATAGTATCTATGTATACCAACATTAACCTGGACCTCCTGCTGGAATTCATTGCAGATGACCTGGCGGAAAAAATAGTATTCCATAATCACAATAGAGAAATACTACTTGGCATATATGAACTGCTCCTGTTTTCTTTCAAGAATAATTTCTTCCAGTTTGGAAAGAAATATTACAGGCAAACTTCAGGACTTGCAATGGGTTCTCCACTAGCATCTCTGCTAGTAAATTATTGTGTAAGTAAACTAGAGGCAAAAATCCTTATGCAACCCTCAATATTTGCTCTCTATGTAAGATACATGGATGATGTCCTATTTATAGTAGATACTGTGGACCAATCTCTACCCTCTCAGATTCTGGCAGAATTTAACTCGCTAAAATACCTTGCAGTACACCCTGGAGCTGGAAAAAAAAGCCATGGCATCAATTTCCTTGATTTAACCTTGACCTCCAGAGAGGGGAGAATATTCACTCAGCTTTCAAGAAAACCCACTAACACAGGGAAGATGTTAGACTTCTACTCATTCCACCCTGTTTATATTAAATCAAATACAGCAAGACAATTTTTGGAAAAAATTGAAGTCCTGGTCTCTTCAGATGCTCAAAAAGATCTTCACAGAGAAGAATTAAAAGAAATATTGGCAGGAAACAATTACCCCTCCCCATATGTTGAGAAATTATTTAGACAAGTGCCAAAAAAGAAGCAGGAAATAAACAACTTCAAATTCACCAGCAAAATTACGTACCACAAGGGACTTTTCGAGAAACTGAAAAGGATCGGAGCAAAATATAATATCAGGCTAGCTCCAGATCTTAATAACAAAATAAAGAAATTCCTGCCAGCTTTAAAGCAGAAAGAAGTGGACATCCAATTGCAAGAAGGAGTAATATATTGCATCAACTGTAACTGCGGACTCAGCTATATAGGAGAAATAGGGAGAAGTATTAAAGTCCGAATGAAAGAACACCAAGCAGCTATTAGGAACATTAGTACAAAACAGGGCTAGACAGACATATACAAGCAAGTGGACTCTCCATAAATTGGGACTCGTTAAGAATGGAAACTAGAAGAAGGGATCGAAATAGCAAGAACAAGTACCACAATTAATGATAATTGCGGTTGGACTCTTCCAACTGAGTGGCAGCAACTACTCCAGTGACGTAGTCCTGATGACGAACTAGGTTTTAGTTCAAAAATTTGACCACCAACTTTTTTTAATAATAACCTCTATAAGACCCGTAAAAAAGTTAATTCCACAGTACACTATGAATAGATGTGCCATAAATTCATTTACAACTAAAAAATTTTATGTTAACTTTTATGTCACAGTTTATGAAAAAATCGTGATTTGGTTCCCATTGCCGAGCTAATTAGCTAGGGATCGGCTTTTGGCAATCATTCGGAAGAACCTTCAGGGCAGAGTGCGACTTAAGAGCAGCTCAATCAATGAGCATGCACATTACATTGAAGGAGGATTCAGCTGTGTTGGAGGTAACGATTCAGCCACGTCGAGATGCTAGTGTATCAGTGCAGTTAAGCCTTGGCGTGGAGGAAGTGAATAGTGACGTGTTTTGAAGTTCATTTAATTGTCATTTCAGGGCGGGATTCCTGCGGAAACAAAGCTGTTAAGTGGGAGTCTCCCGCCTTACAAAATTTAAAGAAAAAATATATCTAAATATAAAATCTTGGGTCCGTTTTTGGATCGCTCACAAAATTTTCGCATTATAAATTTATCCTTTGTAAAAATATGTGATTTAGAAACAGACCATTCAGAGTTCCGAAAATTGCAATCGAATACATCGGGAACATAATCAGTTTATGGACCCATGAATCGGCTCCCATGCGCAGCCGTATGAGCAGTTCATTTTGCATAAGACCGTTACGAATCAGGCATGAGATTGTTCTTCGGATTCACGGAATTCCACATTTCGGTTATACTTGAGCGATGAAAAAAAACTGAAGATAATGTTTTATTTTTGGAGGATTGGGGGGGGGCTCGTTTTCCGCCTGGTGAGCGGTATTCCGTCTCTCAGAACTTACGAAAGCTAAACGGAGTGAAATTTTTCCCCGCGATCGTAATTTCTTTTTCTCACAAAGTTTCCTCTGTCCAGTATTGTTATTAAATATCAATTTATTGCATAAATGTTTGCATTTCTGCTTGAAAGTGTAGACAATAGTTTCCGATAACAGAAGTTCGACGGAGCAAAAATTTCCTTGTAAACTTTAGGCACGAGTTTCTTTCTTGGATTCGAAGAGTAACTCTTTGTTATCATCAAAACTGAAGATAATTTTTGGGGGGGGGCGTGGTGGCGGTGGATTGGGGGTCCGGCTGGGGACGGAATTTCATCTTTCAAAACTTTCAAAAACTGAAGTTAGACGAACTGCAGATTTAATCTGTAATCGTAATTGTTTTTTCCTCGTAATATTTCCTCTGCTCATTTTTATTGTAAAATATAATTTTGTTTGATAACTGATTGTGTTTCAGCTTGAAAACGCAGGGAAAATTTCTGAAAATGGAAGTCGGACGGAGCACAGATTTTTTCGTAATCATATTTTTTTATATATTTTTTCGCGGTGTTTCCACTGTCCTGAATTATTGTTAAATGTTATTTTCCCTTTATAATTAGTTGCAAAGGGAGAAACTGGACATTCCTTATATCAGAAGAATGGTTAAATCAACCAAGTCTCAATTATGTGAACTGTAAACATCTCATACGTAGTTTTCAAGAAGATATTTTTTTTTCAGAGCTGTAGGAAAATATGTTCAAAAATAATAAATTAGTTGACCTTTGTAATACTAAACTTGCACATCACAATGTCCAATGAAGGACATTGTGATGAAATCTGTGTCTTTGTTTTTAATTCGCATTTTCTTTCCAAAAATTCATTTGAAAAAGACTAGGGATATAATCTGATAAAGCTTCGATACTGTATTTTTAATATTACTCATAAATTTAGTTCTTGCTGAGCACTATATTTCTAATAGTTACACATTTTTGCCCAGTTCTTTCAATTGGAATTAGGTGGTAGTGAATTTGGAAAATATATAAATTCAGGCAACTGTTCATGTCCATTTATTCTGATCATGACTGACTGTTACTATCTTTGCCGTCAATGATTTAGTATTGAAGTCACTGCTTCTGATGTACAGTTTTTGAGAATGACACCAAAATTAATGAATGCAGAATAATTGTTTCAAATTACATAACAGGCATACTAACATGTTATT
Organism: Macrothele yani; assembly: GCA_039090855.1. Classification (NCBI taxonomy): domain Eukaryota; kingdom Metazoa; phylum Arthropoda; class Arachnida; order Araneae; family Macrothelidae; genus Macrothele; species Macrothele yani. Next base: position 112,043,843 of record CM077007.1, read on the forward strand.
TTTGGGCATGGCAATGCTGTATTTAAATGTTACCATGTACCCATGCCCTGAAAAAACTGGTGAATCGCTTTCTAATTTTTTGAGTTGTCCACCTGATAAGATTGAAATGTGGAATTTCTCTGTTAAGAAATAATCTCATATTTAAAAAAAAAAAATTCTATGTTGAAAAATGTTACAAAACAAGAAGAGGTGTCAAAAAATGCTGTAAAATTTCATGACAAATTTGTAGACAACCCACAAAGTAAAGGTGCTTAAATTAGGTTGTCAAGAGCTGTAATTGTAGCAAATCATATCATTGTGCATTTAATATTAGAGTAATGCATGCTTTTTTTTTTTTCTTTTAACTTTTGTGACATAAGTATTCTTATAGTTTGAAAACAAAAATTTAATAAAAAAAATGCTGAGATGGTTGGGTTAAAAAAATTTTTTAATTATATGTGTTTACAGGATTAAATTTCAGCAATAAGTGCAGGTATGTGTAAAGATCTCGCCCCCCCCCCCCCCTCCCTTTATTATTGCAGCAGTAAAGAGCGATAATTTCTGTTTGATATAAGGATTTGTTTAACGTTGTGTTTTTCCTAATCAGCCCCCTTCCCCTTGATTGGTGACAACACATAATTTTGTTAATAGCATGTTCCACCTATACTCCTTTAACAATTCAATAAAATCTTAGGTAACAAAAATATATATATATTTTTTTTTCAGGTGCACGAGTATCATGACTTAGTGAAGGCTACCATCATCCTTTTAAGAGAGGTTTCAGAATTGAAAAAAGATGAGAGCAAAGAACTTCAGCTTAAGGTTCTGTTTTTTATTTTCATGTGTATATGTTTGTATGTAATTTAAATTTGTTCTGGAAATTCCTTTTTATTTTCACCGTTAATAGCTAGAGCACAAACAGTATTTTTGCAGATCTATCATGATAATATAATGAAGCCTGAGTGAAGTTTGAAGTGGCAGTGCTCAATAATTGCATCCTGCCTGCATAGAGGGTAAAAGTTAGATATTCTGTGGGGTTTTGTTTTGTTTTGTTTTGTTTTGTTTTTTTATGTAGCCTGCTCATTTGACGATCATATGCCATTCATGCTTAATCTGTTGTCTACTTGCCTATTACACCACGATGCTTAAAACCTCTATCATTTTGTCTCATCCTTTGAGCATATACTTCAAAATGCCACTCATGTTATCTTTCAGTTTCGAATCGAATAGAATTGTGCGTTTCCACTTTAGAACAGCTGTGTAAAACTGGCTTACACATGCAGGCACATGCATTTTTGTTTATATATATAAACAAACAAGTGTGTGTGTGTGTGTGTGTGTGTGTGTGTGTGTGTGTGTGTGTGTGTGTGTGTGTGTGAAAAGATAAAATTAATGGTGCAAGAGAAAGTCAAAGAAAATGAAAAAGTATTGAAAAATGAAAGGAAGAAATATTCTTTGAATTGAATGAGCAGAGATTTAAAATTCTTGAACATACAAGATTGCTTCAAAGGAGGACAAACCAAATAACTTGGAACAGAAAAACATGTATGGGAAATGAGCAAATATTTACCTCAAATTTTAATTCAAAAGAATTGTTTTAGGGGCACAACTACACTACTACAGTGACCAGATTAAAATTTTCATACATGAGATTCTTCAGCGGATTCGCGGAATTCCATTTTTTTTCTTTGTCATCATTTGGGTCATACTCAAGATCTATGCAAAACTGAAGAGAAATGGGGGGGGGGGTACTAGTTGATGCCGTTTTTTCGGCGAAGTATGGTTTTTGATCTTTCAAACCTTACAAATACGGAAGCTAAACAAAGTGAAGATTTCCCCCATAATCGTAATTTCTTTTCTTCGTGATGTTTCCCTGTCCAATACTGTTGTTAAATATAATTTTATTCTATAAATATTGTATTTCAGCTTGAAAAATAGGAGGAAAATTTTCCGAAAACGGAAGTTAGAGGGCCAAAAATTTCCCTGTAATCTCAAGGCACGAGATTCTTCCCAGAATTTGAGGAACTCCGCCATTTCCATCATATGTGATTCTCGAGATAGATGCATAGCTGTACAGACATTTTTGAGGGATTGGTGGGGTCGTTTTCCGTCTGAAGGCGGAATTGCAGCTTTCAAAACTTTTGCTGTATTGCTCCGCAGTTATTTTCTTATTATTTTTAAGCGGTGCATTTTTTTTCTTCCAGTTACAAAGTCAATCTGATTTTTTATTCTGTGCATGTAAAAAGTTTGACAGATGTGATTGCATTTCTTTTAATTTATATTTAGTCCATTAGATTTGGTTTAGAGCTTCTTGGTCCAGACTACTTATCTCAGTTTTCTAGGGAGATATCTTATCATTTAGGTTTTTAAAAATTTTGGCTTCTAAGTGATATCAACACTTTGCTTCTTGAAATATATCATACGATTTAAAATAAAATATTCAGTATAACAATATTTGTAATTAATCTTTTATTGTATTAAATGATAGTTAAGAGTATGGTTTTCTTTGCACAGGCTAAGACAGAAGAGTTGTTAGCAATATATTCTGCACTTTCCAATCCAGATCTTGTTTGCCAAATTCAGACAAGACTAAAGAAGATTCAAAAGAAAAGGGTTAGTGTTATATATTTTTCATACTTTTTTTTTCTGTGTTTGAATCATTTGTAGAATTAATGGTGTTATTAATTTTAAATCTTATTTTTGGATTTGTATTGGTGTTATGGTTCTTAATAGTGAAAATGCTGTCATTGTTTATATTTGCTGAAATGTGCCAGAGCATAAACATGCATGCATTCACACTTTATTTTATTCAGACCACTTTGGTGGCACATTAGTCAGAGCACTAGCTTCTGACCACTCGTTCGAGATAGGTCTAGGTTCAAATCCCGGTTAAACATGGATATCAATTGTAATAAAAAAAAAATAGGCAATTGTAGAAATTGTAATTGAGAAGCTATTGTGATCGAAAAAATAAAAAATAGGAATTGCAACAGTAAATATGTACCAGTTGAATTACCGTATGCCTGGAAGTGCTTGATCAAAATCGAAGAGAAAATGAAGAAACATTATTGTAATAAAAGAAAGAAAATACAGAATGACAGAATAGAAGACCCAGAAGAAATTAAGTTCTTGATCTCACCATAGATGGCACCATGGGTGTTGTGTTCTCATGATCCCAGGATACTTTACGTTCAGAAAACCAAGGGTGTGGCTTCCGTGTCTGACGAGTTCGGCATTGATGTGCGCACGTTCATACGATAAAGAAGCGCTGTTGGGAGTACCACTGAAGATAGCGTGAAACATGCTGAAACCGATCTGGTAATGTGGTTTGACGACTGTGACCTTCCATCTACTTTTAGTTCATTTTACTCTTGGTTCCATTTAATATTGTTGGGTCTTTTTGTCTTGTGGTCGTTTGTGGTGTCTTTTGTTTTAATTCTGACTTCGTCCAGTGGGAGGACCACATATTTTATCACACGTACAATTTCACCACCAGTGTTCCTGGGTGTTGAAAGGAAGCGGAATATTTGACTTGGCCTACATTTGACATTAGCCGTGGATGATTTTTGGACATATTCATCGACATCGTAGGTAAAGCACTTTATATATATGTAATTTGGAGTGTGCTATTTGGTATGTTGATATGAATAACTTTTATGGTGCGTTATGTGTCAATATGAATAACTTTTGTGACGCATGATATGTTGGAGGTCACGTTGGAGGGCTATGTTTATACCAAGAACAATGTGATGAACAGTAAATGTTTAACTTTTATGCAATAATATAGTGATAAAGCAAGGATGTTTTGTTTGTCTTGTATCACTTGCTGTCATCCTTCCCTGGAACCAATGGCCCTGAATTATGAATGAGCGACTGTTTATCCGGAAGAGCAAAGACAAAAGGTGGTAACTTGAAAAAGGCCAACATTGGCCTTTTTACTTCTTGGGTGAAGTAAATATGGGACTCAGTTTCACCAGAAATGGTTATAAGGTATAAATTATTTCAAACAATGATGCATAAGTAATGCCATGGATGTTACAGGAGTTATTTGAAAACACTGATAGTGAATCATGCCTTGAAGGAATTCAGAGATGTTTACTGTGTTAATCATTCAGATGTATTTCCTTGTATTATATGAAGAATATTTCTTCCACGCTATTTACCTGAGTGACTGGAGATACACTAATGACCCATTACATAATGACCACCTACCTAACAAGCTGTAGAATCCCCTTTAGCCCACAAAACAGTGGCCACTCAGCGAATCATCGATTCAATGAGATGGTGATAGGTATCTTGGGGTATCTGGTACCATAATGTCAACAGCAGGTGCTCCAACTTCTGAACATTTCGAGGTGGTGGTGATTTAGCGCGAACCCGCTTTTCCAAGTCGAACCACAAATGTTCATTCCAGATTTTTTCAATGCAAAGCATCCCGCATATGTTGTGTACATTCAGACTGACATTGTGCAATCTTCTGTATGTTGGATTAAAAAAATGCTCCCCATTTATAAAATTATTTTCTACATCTGATTGCTATCCCCACAGTCGAAATTCTCATTGAGTTTTCTGGCTGTTATGAAATAAAATATTACGCTTGGAATAGATTTATATTTTTAATTGAGCAATAATCTCAGCTTCTGCAGGCCCGATTGAAAAATGCTTTTAGCGTGATCAATAATACCCATGGATATGTTATTCATTACTATCTGGGATAAATGATGTTTTTGTATTTGACACTAATTTGATTCTTAAAGTCACATTTGTAAAAGAAAATCTCATTCACAGATTTTTTTGTCTGTTTGACCTGAAGATTTCCCACTAGGTGGCATAACTAACTGTATTCTTGAATTAAACACCATGCTTTTCTGAAGTTGAATTGGAAAAAATTCTTTTCATCAGAGCTGTAACCAGCAGTGACATTTTCCATTATCTCCAGCTTTTTCCAGGTGCCCAATTTTCTTGCCAACTGAAAATTCATCTTTTTGGGATTTGTGTAGCCATCACCAGGATTTTCTGCACAGTTTCTATCCTCTACAAATTGTGTGGGGAAAATTTTTTATTTACATCAGATAAAGGGCACATGACCAAGACTATCCAATATGTTGTCTAGAGAACTTTCTCAATTTTTAGAAAACTGCTGATTACACACTTCCAAACACCTTTAGTGTACTAGGTTTGAAACTTTTGCCAGAACTCATATGTTCATTCGGCTATGATTTCAGTGTGATTTGTTCACTTTAAGTATGTACAGATATGAAGGAACTTGCTCTAAATATGCTTAGGTATAGGTTGTCCCACTCGCTACCGAACCCGGCATTTCTTTAATAATATTAACACCAAAGAAGATATTGCAACGAAATTTGAACTGGACTTACCTCATTTTGTGAGATATGTGAGGACATCAAACCATGTGCTGGAAGTGTCCACCATTTGCGTCCAGACAGCATTGAACCTGGTGCTGTCCACCAGCCAGCCAGAGTGCTCCTTAGTGACAGACACATTCCCAAGTGTGGTGACACTAAGGAGCAGTCTGCCAGCCAGCCGGACATGCCTCTCTACTGCTTTGATATGCCATTTCGATGAGCGTGTTTACACAATACAGTTATTGATAGTTAGTGCTCATGCATGTGGCTGTTTGCGTACATGTGAAAATGTATCGGTATACTCTGGAGGAGCGAGTGTTTATTGTTCGCACTTATTGGAAAACAGAACCAATAAAGTCTTGTCAACAGCAATTCCTGGAGAAGTTTGCAGACAGACATCCATTCCACCATTTGGGCATTGTCAAAGAAATTAGAAACCAAGGGGACTTTATTCGACGACCATATGCAGAAGGTCGTCCACAAATGTTTGTGGAAACGATCCAGAATGTAAAGGGCCAACTACTTGCTTCTCCCAGGAAGTCACTTCGCCGACTGTCACAGGAAACAGAGTTGTCCAAAAGCACTTGTCAACATGCTGTGGAAAAAGTGAAGCTTCTGCATACCGTATCTCCGTGGTCCACAAATTGAAAGAGCCTGACCATGTGAAACGAGTGACATACTGTCGATGGTTTCAGACATTTCTTCAGGAAAATCCCGGCAATCTGGAGTACACATGGTTCTCAGACAAGGCGTGGTTTCACTTGTCTGGATACGTCAATTCTCAAAATTCCCGAATTTGGGCCAGTGAAAATCCCAACGTGATATATGAAGAACCTTCATTCACAGAAAATTGGTGTTTAGTGTGGAATGACCCGGCGTTGCATAATTGGTCCCATCTTCTTCGATACAACCATCACAACAGCTGCATATATTGAAATCTTTAGCACCTTTGTAAATCAATTGGATGACGAAGAACTGTCCATTGGATATTACCTGCATGATGGAGTGACATCACACACCAGTATGGCCGAAATTCAGTCCTCTTTCGGCGACCACGTCATTTTGAAGGGTCTATGGCCACCGCGCTCACCCGATCTGACACCTCCTGATTATGTTTTATGGAGATGTCTAAAAGAGAGAGTTTACCAAAAGAAACCATGAACCATAGATGCCTTAAAAGCAAATATCACCAAAGAAATTCAGGCAGTGATGGCAGATATACTGGCAAAGATTTTCCACAATATGGTGCACCAGGTTCAATGCTGTCTGGATGCAAATGGTGGCCACTTCCAGCACATGTTGTGATGTCATCACATTTTGCACAAAATGAGGTAAGTCCACTTCAAATTTCATGGAAATATCTTCATTGCTGTTATGCCATGTTCGGTAGCGAGTGAGACACCCTGTAAAACAAATATGCTCACTCTTATATTGGCCAATAGTAGATATTTTCTTTTGAAATTACTGTATTTTTTGTCCTATAAGATGAGTCTTTTTCATTGGGCTGCAACTTATACACCACATCAACTTATCGATTGATTGGTCATAGAAATTTGTCAATGAGAGAAAAACTATTGTGCCTTAGATTTGGTCGTGATCTGAGTACCTGAAATGCAATATTACATTTATAAGAAACCTTTCTGAAAATGTATTAAACGTAATGTTCTAGTCATTAAGAACTTTTAAAAGCTGCTGAAATGGGTATTTCTGTTTATCAGAAACATTAATAAAATTGCTATGACCGATTTGGAGTGGTATCAGCCATATGTTAATTGCATTCCGTTTGTGATCTGCCCAAGACCTCATAGGGGACATTCAACCCTGCTTTTGCAAAGCCACCAGAACTACAGTGGGTGCACTTCATTTATCTCACAATGATTAAAAGAAAACATACCACTGTCGTGCAGTTGATTGTCTTGTGGCCATCGTGAAGACAGCAATGGCACATGTGCTTTAAGAACAGCAACAACCAGCAGCTAGTGAAGCTGGCCTTTTTTTTCACTTTGTCAATCTCTCAGTTGTATCTCTCAACTGAATTAAATCAACTATTGCTTCCATTTCTTATGCATATTTGTTTCTGAATTTAACTGGACTCTGTAAGAAAGCAGCAAATATACTAACTAAAGCTGCAAGCATCACTCTGATTTGGCATACTTGTGTGACCTTGTTTTTTTTTTATCTTTGTACAGTGATTTCTGCAAATGGTCAGTCAGAGGGAAGGAATATGGTTGTAGCACTTCGTAAAGAAAAATATAAACTTACAAAATTCATCTTTTTGCCGAATGGAAAAATGCAGAAGTTATCTATTTTATCTTCCTTGAAATATTTACTGGAACATTAAAAATATTGTTACAGAATTTCAGATTACCAATGGCATTTGTTCAGTCCTTGTCTTATATTCATGACTGACTCATGTCCAAAAATTAGGGATCACTTATGCATTCATAGCATACTTTTATTCCAACAGGATGTGGATGAAAATACTTTTAATAAGGAGTGAACAAAAAGGACATGTACACACATAAATAAGCATGGATTTGTGCTTATTAGTAGAGAAAATTGATAAAAAAACAAAACATAACATTTTCTGACATTGGCTCACAATAACTAAAATAGAAAAAATTAATTATTTTTCATGGATCATTTCAATAATGTCCACCCTTGACTGCAATGCATGATTGGCATCAGTGGACCATGCTTTTCACGTGATTTTCCAGAAGATCCTGAGGGAGGTTTCGTCATTCTTCTTTCAGCACCATCACCAAGTCATTTTTGGTGCCAGGTGGGGGATCATGTTCAACAATGCACCTCTCCATAGCATCTCAAGCATGTTCAATTGGATTTAGGTCGGGGAGGCAGGCCACTTCATTCGGTTGATCCCCTCGCTTTTTAACAGTTTAACACGTGATGATTGATGAGGATTGGCATTATATTATCATCCATAAAAATGAAAGAATTTCCAACAGCACCATGAAACAGCCTTACATGTTCTAAAATGACTTCACAATAACGTTGGGCATTCATTGACCCTTTCTTCAACACGAGGAGTGCTGTACACCCATTCATTGATCATAACCCTAGACTAGACCATTACTCCACCACACCTGTAATGGTCAATTTCTACGATGTTTCTGGCTGAATAGGCAGTGAAGGGTTCTCACCAGATGTATTGCCACCTAGAGTTAGACAGTAAACAAAATTGGCTTTCGTCTGTGAACAGAATATTGACCCATTTGCTTTTCACTCCATGTGGAGTGTTCACGACACCACTGACAGCAAGTTGTATTGCATGCTGAGATCAGTGGAACGCTGTACAGGTTTTTGGGCATATAATCCAAAATTATTCAAACACCTTGACATGGTTTGATGCAATATTTTGGTACACATGCTTGATTCCAGCCATTTTGCTAACTTGCCAGCAGTTAGGTGGTGAGGTCTTTTAGCCGTTACAATAAGATAATGATCTTGTGATGGAGTAGTTTTGCGTGAACGACCCCTACTGAACCTTCTGGTAGCTATCCCATGTTCAGAAAATTGTTTCCATAACCATGATACTACGTTGCAGGCAATTACGAATTCCTTCGCTACCTTTCTCACAGCTTTTATCGCCAATCAGCAGTACACAGCTGTCACATGATTCCTGACAATTTGCATATGACCAAACACTCTCACATAGTTTGCTCTTACATGTTTAGATGACGTCAGAATGTTTTTACTGCAAGCCAATGACTTGACAGTCCGAAATTTAGCCTTTTGTCGCTGGTCCTTAATTTTTGGACATGAGTGCATGAATGAAGATAAGGAAATTGAGAAATTTAACCTATTCAACTTATACTCCATATTGACTTATAAGCCAAGAAATACAGTAGTTCCAGTGGTAGTTACCATATATTATAGTAATGTGCCTCTGAAACATTTTCTAGGAAAGTCAAAGAAGAAAGAAAATCCTTCTCTCTGCTAATAAGAAGAGAGCAGAGCAGCACAGAACTGAACAACATGAAAAAATTGATCAATGGTTGAATTCAATTAAAAAAAAGAATCTCCAGATTAAGAAGGTAAATAATGTTATTGCTGTAACTTAGTTTTTTCAACTCATCAGATTAGTGCTAGTATCCTATTGTTAAATAATGTGCAAAATTGCTCACTTCTAAGAAGCTTTACTGTAGAAGTTGCTTTAAATTTAAGCTGTTGTTTTGTACTGTTATGAATTTTTAAATGTTCTCAATGCAGAATGCCAAGTATTGTCAAGTATTGTGCTTTAAATGAAAAATAGTGACTATCTCTTAGTAGTCACTATTTTTCTAAAGTTGAGGTCTAATTAGTTGGGTTTCCAATTTCTCAGAATCTTTCGTATGTCACTAACAGTAGAACATTGGTATTTCCAACAAATGATGTTACAGCAAAAACTTTAGAATTGGAATCCATTTTCAAATGGTACCACTAAACAAGCCATAATTCTAGATCACTCAAATATAAAACAACAATTATTTGAATTTTTGAGTGATATGGTGATGAAAAATATACCATCTAAAGTTCTGTTAAATGCAGTTTTAATCACACATTGTTGTTATATCTCTTCATTTCCAACTGATCTTTTTTTTTGGGGGGGGGATCTCCCCATCTCATCAAAGTAAACAAAAACGCAAACGGTGATATCCAATTTTTCAGTCAAGTGCTGGCAAGTTACCTCCAAGTCAACAGTGTTTTGTTGGAGGGGGATGATATCACTGTGTGTGTGAAAAATATTCTCCACTTGGAGGTTTGGGCCATATGCCATATGCTTTGTCATATTCATTATAAGGTGCTATCTCCTGTGGCAGTATGTGGACATTGATTCTACATGACTTTTCCTTCATTTCCCTCCCATTGTATTTCTTCAGTTTTATTCTCTTATTCAAATCGATTGTCTTCTCTTTTTTCAATGAGCAACTTCACAAGTTACTAAAAGATGTATGTAATAATTGGCTTTTTATTCCCTTTCAAGATGGGGGAGATAACCTTGTGAAACCGGTCGGAAATGAAGAAATATAACAACAATGTGGAATTAAAACTGCAATTTAACAGAAGTTTAGATGTAAATGAATGAACCAGAACTTGGAAAGCTGTGTACCTTTAAGAGATTTTTCTGGAACTACAGATAAGTTTTTACAGTTTTTAAAGGTTCTTAAATGTTTAAACACCGTATTTTCTGGCACATAATCCACGGATTATCTGTTCCTAAAAGTTTAAAATCTAGCCATTGTGGATTATACAATGTTGCGGATAATACGTAGCTATTTTTTTCCCCCGTAAAATTCAACAAGAAAGATGACACCGAATTTTCGGGTGTAATAAGCACGTCTTTTAAATCTGTCCTCACGCAAATTAAATTTATCATTGATATTCAAATTCAATGGAACCGGTATGGAAAACAATAGTATCTGACGGAAGAAAGAAGTTTTTCAATCGAGTGTTTAATCCCTCAGATATTGCTGTAAACGAAATCGTGAGTTTACAAACTCTTAGAAACAGAGATATCGACAAAAGTAAGATGTGACTTTACGTCCCCTGGTGGGAAAACCATGCATTATTTTAGGAAGAAAGTACTCTCAAAAGGTTTATCCACATGAGCGGTATCGGTCCAAGAAAAAAATATATGGTCGAGTTTTCAGGAGCCCAGATTTTAATTCAAATACATCAGAAGCAGAAATTAACACTTATGACCCCTGTTGACCAAACCATTTTTTACCAAACATTAGAAATTATGTTAAAAATATTTTCCATCGGGTCTTGTATGTGATACAGGAATAATTTTTCAAATCGGAGTTTTAGGAGCAGAAATAACGCAGAAAACATAATTTACCTTTGTGCCCCCTAGCGGAAAGACTTTGATTTACTTGAAAATTTTGAATTTATAGGGAAAACATTTCTCATCGGAAACACTATCCAACAAAAAAGGAATTTTTAAAATCAAACTCTTAGAAGTAGGGATATTGACAAAAATAAGATATGCATCTACGCCTCCTGGCATAGAAACCATGCATTATTTTAAGAAGAAAATGTTCTTAAAAGGTTTGTCGACATGTGTATTATCGGTCAACAAACGACTTTTTTCCAATCGGGATTTTAGAAGCTCATATTTGGCTGCAAATACATCACAAGCGGAAATAAGGATTTATGCCACCTGGTGGCCAAACCATTTTTTACAGAAATTAGAAATTATGTGTAAAGGATTTCCCATCAGGAGCTGTATCCGGTGCAGAAAGAATTTTTCAAATTGGAGATTTAGAAGCAGAGATATAGGGGGAAACACAATTTACCTTTGCACCCCCTAGCGGAAAGTCTTTGAATTACTTGAAAATTTTGAAATTATATGAAACACATGTCACACTAGAAACACTATCCAACAAAGAAGGAATTTTTCAAATCGGACTCCTAGAAGTAGAGATATTGACAAAAATAAGATGTACATTACGCCCCCTGTTGGAGAAACTGTGGAACATTTTAAGAAGAAAATATTCCAAAAAGTTTTATCGATGTGGGTGGCATCACTCCACGAAAGAATTTTTTTCAATCGATACTTTAGAAGCTCAGATTTTATGGCAAATACATCAGAAGCAAAAATTAACACTTACGCCCCCTGGTGGCCAAAGTATTCTTTACCAAAAATTAGATATTATATGCAAAAGATTTTCCATCAGGAGATGTATCCGCTGAAATTTTTTTTCTTTCAAATTGTAGTTTTAGAAGAAGAGTTATCGGGAAAAAAGTAATTTACTTTTACGCCCCTAGCGGAAAATCTATGCATAATTTGAAAAAGTAACTATATCAAAAATACTCTTCAACATAAATGGAATCGAAAGATTAAAGATTTTTTTCAATCGAATGATTAGAAGCCAATATGTGGAATAAAACGTATTTTTGAATTCGACATCATCTGCATTTACGCCCTCTAGCAGCGAAATTGTGCATCGTAAAAAAAAAATGAAATGAAGGATCGCCATTCGCATATTTCAAGCTTCCCAATGCAAAAAGAATTTTTCATGTCTGGCTAATAGCTGTAGAGATATCGTGGGTACAGACGGACGGACAAACCGATAACATAAGTACGATTTTTTGTACAAAAGACCTGCTAAAAATGAAGCATTTTTGCTCTTCGTACCAGGTTATATGCCATATAACGAGGGAAATCTGTATCACGTCAAAGCTTTAAGATTGCCACTTGTTCGACGATAATGTGTAGTGTCACTGCATCAACATATCTCCCCCTCTCCCTTCCTTGGCTTTGACAAAAACGTCTGTGTATGTGTGTGCAGACATTTCCTCTTTGTGGATTGCTGCTTTGTGAAAGTTAGGGGAGAAAACATTGCATGCAGCAAAGCGCGTTGACCTTGAATAAGGAAGTGTCGTTTCCATTCCATGCTGCTCTGACCCGTAACATCACTCCCACCCCCCCACACACACTCTTCCCGAGGTTCCAACCCCACTCCCACTTGTTTATTTTGCTCTGCTTCAAAGAGAATGCCTCTGGCACTATAGCTCCAAGACTGTAGGGGAGAACTTTGACACCATCACACATTATTTATGGTCTGAAATCCAGTGTTTCAGCTGTTGATGTAATTTAGGCATTACTCAGAGTTACAGCACGATTGCCACAAAAATTAAAAATATATATCACAACTGTTTGAAAGTTGAGGGGTATTGTAACGGTAACATTTTTAAATTTTCAAAAAATTTCAGCAATTTTATATTTTGCTAAACTCATTATATGGAAAAAAACTATATATGTATATGTAGTGTGATCAAAATGTTCCAAGACTAGATACGTAGCTTGCCAGCAGGTGGCACTATGTGGATGCCTGAGCAGTGGTTGAGGGCAATGACCTTCATGAGTCATTGTGCCGAGTGGCGTCATTCTGTGAGCATCAGGAGCTGTGCTGCACGATATTTGGTGACCACGTGCAGAACACAGCTGCGAATTCGGTATGGACTGCAACTAGAGCAGCAAGCGAACATCAAATTCTGCATCAAACTTGGCAAATCGGGAACAGAGACGCATGAAATGTTGATGCAAGCTTATGGCAATGAAGCAATGAGTCGTGTTTTGAGTGGCACTCGTGCTTCAAGAGCGGCAGAACGGCACTAGAAAATGACGAGGTCAGAGCGACCGTCCACAAGCAAAACCCTCAAACGTGGACGAAATTAGGGAACTTGTGCATGAGGATTGTCGGAGAACCATTCAAGACATTGCTACCATTACCAATGTGTCATACAGAACAGTGCAAGAAATTCTGACATCGGTTTTGAACATGCACCGCATTGCTGCAAAGTTTGTACCAAAGATTCTGAACCCTGAACACGCTCCGTGTCTAACTCTGTCAAGATCTTCATCAGCAGGTGGTGAATAAACCAATGTTCTGTCGCGGGTCATCACTGGGGATGAGACTTGTGTCTATGGTTATGACCCAGAAACCAAACAACCGTCGTCGCAGTTGAAGAGTCCGGCATTTCCATGACCGCAGAAGGCCTGACAGGTCCAGAGCTCAACCAAAAGCATGCTCATCGTGTTCTTCCACATTCGTGGGGTTGTGCACCGTGAATTTGTCTCCCAGGGCCAAACCGTCACTGCCCTTTTTTACTGCGATGTTCTGTGGTGTCTTGGGGAGAACATTCGCTGCAAACAACCTGAAATGTGGCACAGGGGCGATTTCCTGCTCCATCACAACAATGCAGCAGCTCACAGAGCATTAGCAACATGCCAGTTTTGCAGCCCTAATAGCTTGACTGCCCTTCCTCATCCGCCTTACTCACCGGATTTGGCCCCCTGCGACTTCTTTCTGTTCCCAAAGCTGAAGCTCAAGGGTCGCCGTTTTGAAACCATAGACGAGATCCAGCGTAAATTGCAGACGGTGCTTGACACGACTCGCGAACAGGACTTCCAGGGAGCATTCCAACAGTGGCAAAAATGCTGGCAGTGATGTATCGCTGCCCAAGGAGACTACTTTCAGGGAAATCGTAGCCGGACTTAAGTAACGTAAGTACTTTGTTGTATTATCGGCCTAGTCTCGGAACTTTTTGATCGGACCTCGTATATATACAGTAAAACCTCGAAAATCCGGCATCGACGGGACCAGACAAGTGTTGGATTTATGAAGCTTTTCAAAAATTGCATAATGGGCATTACGTAAAGCACGTACATTTAACAGATCTCTTTAACGAAAAATTGTGTGTCTACACCTTATAAATATGCAGGGGTCACGATGCCGATCTTATTCTTTGCAATTTGCGAGAAAACAAAATAGAATCACCTTTTTGTATTATTTATTATAAAACTTTGTTGTGGATCATGCATCTGTTTTTTAACTTTTACTATGAATTTTGTTTGCGGGTTATATGCCGGTGTGGATTATATGCCGACTTTTTTTCTCTCGTGCTGAATTTTATTGTCTGCAGATTATATGCCGAAAAGCACAGTAGTTTTTTTTTTATTACAGCTTTTTTTTTCAAATGCTTTGTCTTTTAAGACCAGCAGAATATCAAGAAGTTTTTTAGGGTTTTAAGGCATTTTATTTCCATTTTAGTTTTCAAATCATAATAAGCCAGAATGAAAAAACTCTTTCTAGGAAGTAAACAGAGTGGAAGAAATATTCTTCTCATAATACGGGGCAAATTCGTCATGATAATTAACACAGCAATCGGACATCGCTGAATTGACTGTAATTACTGTTTCACATGGGAATTCAATCACATCAGAAAGCTCCACGGCGATGAAATTTTCAAGTTTTCTGATGTGATTGAATTCACGTGTGAAACCGTAATTACAGTCAATTCAGCGATGTCTGTTTGCTGTGTTAATTATTAGGAAGTAAAACTTTTTCATCATAATTGCACAGCTAAAAATGTGCAGAAAAGCTGTGAAGAGGAACATACCAAACAAGTAACTGACTTTGAAAGCTTTCATGGAAATAAAAAATTGTGATTCAAGAATGGAGGTTAAGCCACCCTTTTCTTATATGAATCTTATGTGAGAATTGTGTCTTTCCAGATCACATTGTGTGAAATTCAAAAAGTGACTTCCGGAGGGAAACCATCACAGGCAGAATGCTGTGAACCTGTCAGCACCATGATTATCATCAGCTGACAGACTTCAATAGAGGATGTATAATAGGCCTGCGTGAAGCAGGCTAGTTGACTTGGCATGTTGGATACTACAATGTCACAATCTATTGATGCTGTACATGCTGGATGAAAGATGTGCACAGCCAACAGTTTCAAAGCATTTAACCTAGAGTGGCTACAGGACAAGACCATTTGGTCCAGTGACAGACCCTTACAGGACCAACAGCCTCACTCTTAGCCATGAGAAGAGTGGCAGTGCTGAACATCAGTCACCCAATCATGTGGTAAACAACTTCAAACTGTCGCTATGGGAAGCGGGCTTTCATGTATGGAATCCATAGTCACTGCCACCTACTCTTAGCTATCGTTGTCAGTTCTTAGAGGGTTGAAGAATAACATTGTGTAGTGTACAGTGATGGATCTTGCTTCTGCCTTCACTCAGACAGACATTGAATGCACGTGTTGTGTTGATGTGGTCAACTCAACAATCCAGAGAATGTCGTCAAATGACATTCCACCTAGACAGTGAACCTCATGGTTCGAGGAGATAGAACAATGGTACAAAATGTAATGGAGCAACTGTTGTAAATTTAAAAGTTCAGTTGGAGTGGGTGCTTCTATTTATAGAAAGAACAATACAAATAATAAATTAAATATTAGAGGTGGGACGAATCCTAAATTTTCTCAAATCCGAATCCGAATTCGAATCCTAAAAGGTTCACGAATCTCTTGAATCCTTCATATAAGAATAATTATAAGAAAAAAAGATAAAGAAAAGATTTGTACTTAAAATTAAAAGTTTTTAATTGAAGCTAAATTTGAAATCTGTGTTTAATGAAAAACAAATTAAAGAATACAGTTTTCAAAAAATATACCCATACTTATTAAGAAAATACAAATGAAATTTATAATTTGCATTTACTAAATGAAGTACATAACTCTTAAGTCTTGAGGTTCATTTTCATTTTCTGAACATAATTTGACAAAAAAATATTTGAGTAACAATTCACATTTTTGACATTTTTTGTTTACAGGCACAAGATAAATTGTTCTTAAGTATGCGTAAATGCTGTGGTTAGCGATAGAGACTACGTAGGAATAAAAACAATAAAGTGTGACAAACACAGGGATTGAGATAAAAACACAGACTGTATAACGCTGAGCGTATACTGATAGCATGTGCAAGTGAGACACTGGAGAGTTGAGTAGAACTAGAAAGGCTGAGCTGTAGACAGAGTAACTTGAGTCACGTGCGCGACATGGCTCAGGGTCACCCACCCGCCTCTGTTTTCACGCTTGCTACCACGGTAACGGCTGCCAGGAAAGAGCTAAAATATGGCTAAGTCACTTTTCCCACTACACTTGAAGTATGGTGGCTAATGCACTGTTCGATGGAAAACACCAGTCACTTCGGCGGTTGCTGTCTGCGTTTGGCTGAACAATTCCTTCACTGTTTTTTGCATCTGATTTGGAAGTAACGAGCTATTTCAAATACCTGTGTACACACATCTTCTTCGATTGTTTTCTAATGTCAAAACTCGTCATGCTGACAAAAATCCGAACAAATATCGCTCTAGAACAAGTACCAAATGCCAAGTTCTTTTAGGTTTAGATTCGAAAGATTCGAGTCTTTGAATCTCAAATCTTTTTCAAGATTTGCGGGCTTCAAGGATTCGAATGTCCCATCCCTGTTAAATATGCATTTGTTGAGAGAATGATCCTACATTATATGGGTGTTCTCTCTTCTCTGTTGGTGAATACTTTATTAGATTGAATGCACATTCAATCTTGGAACATTTCAATCAACATTTATCCATGTTTATTCTGCTAGTCATTTTTCCGTTTTGGGGAGAGGGGGCAGTGAAGGTACTAGGTGTCAGTGCATACTGTTATATTTGTGATGTTTATTTTTCTCTGATGAAATTTATTTTCAGGAAAATGAAATAAAAGCAGAAGCTGACAACATTTTGGGTGAGGTGAAGAAGAAAACTTCTGAGGGCAGACATAACCTAGACAGACTAGTAGCATTAGAGAAGCTAAGGAATGCTAGAAAAGCAAGCTCTCTAGCTAAAGGTAAGTAAGCAATATATGCCTTATTGTGGTATATTATTTTTAGCAATCAGATTCAGTACTGAATTACTTTTAGTTCATTGCTCTCCATATACATCTCAGAAAACTACAAAATTACATTACCCTGGAGTGGGATATAATTTTCAAGTTTTCTGAAAAGGTGTTACGTGGAGGGCAGTGAATTAACTGCAATTCAGTGTTAAATCTGATTGGTGAAAATAATGCACTTCTGTGTGCTGTGTGTACCACTGAAGATTTTCTTCATAAATAGTTGTAACATCTTATTGTGGTAATAGTATGACATTGTTTGGAAAATAAATTATAAGCATATTTGATACATGTCCTGAAAATCATATAAAAGTCCCAGAACTTTGTTGTCCTGGAAATGTCCAAAAACTCTGGTTTCATGTCCGAGAACTTTATTCATCCCCCCCCCTCCCGGGCAATGATTTGTGTTGTGGTTTAGGATATTTCTAGTGTTGTAACTTTTGCGTAGCTGCCAACAAGTGTCCGATTTAATTAGATTTTGTCTGGATTCTGAACCATTTCCGAGAATCTGATTTTTTGAGAAGACATCTAGTTTTTGTGGAATTTTAATAATTTGTAATATTTTGTTTATTTTTGGTGTGATATGTTTCGTAGGAATCAGTCTGCTATGGAGTTCAGGGAACATTGAATATACGACAGAAATCAAAAATCACAGTGCAGTAATGTTTTTCCACATCTGTGTAAAGTTTATTTACATGGTTTCAAAATCATAACATTGATTAAACATTTTAGGGATTGTTTATTGTATGTTTTTAATATTATGACATTTCTTCAGTATTTTTGTTTTTATAGTTTTTGGAGGTCTTCATGCCATCTGCTGGCCAAAAATATTCAGAACTACTGAAAATTATTGTTCCAGCAGGGATGAGTGTTCCGTGATTTTCAAATTTTTATGACCAAGTTGCATCACCTCCCACTTCTTTTTGTGATTATGTTCTTATTCTTTATATTCTCCTGATCATGTTCCTCATTTTTAATATTTAATAGATCATTTTTAATAGATCACTGTAAATGGAGAAGTTTGATACGCCAACAGTAAGTAAAAATTATCTGGTAGTTTGTGTTTCTTCGTGGAGCTAACCTCTGAATGTCAGAGAACAGCTTTGTGATATGTATGTATGTAGTAGTAGTGAAAAAAGTGACTTCATAATTTTTAAGGGTTTTTTTTCTAATGAAACGCATGTTTTCCTACTTTTTCAAAACCAATCAGTAGAACAAGCATGTTTGCCCTCCTCCCATTTTTTAAAGTGAAATTAAAATTCAAAATCAGTACTTAATCTATACGTGATCAGATCTGAGCCGTTTCCTGACCTGTAAAATTTTTTCATGGCAGAATGAACAATGCATTGCAAATTTTTGATATTTAATTTAATCTAAAACATGTGGGCAAGTAAGCATGCTTTCTTTTGTTTAAAGCCAGAATGTGATCAAAAACAGTTATGTGATCTCACTATGCAGAGAAAACAACTTTACTGGAAACGAAAGATGGTGAAAGTTGAAGTTCTGATGGTGAACTTTATTTTTTATTGTAAACAAAAGAAAACTGCATGTTATTTTTGTCGGTCAATATAGCCAGAAGTTACTAAGGCAACCATAATGTTTTCAGAGAAATTGAACTTTGAAAAATGTTAATGCCCCTACTCACTCCACTATGAAAAGAACTGTGTGGGTCACAAAAGCGGCACAGTTTTAACAATGACAAATGAAGTAACAATTATCAACTTGAATTTTGCTTTAATGATAGAAATGCTTAGTCTTTATTTTGCTTTTTCTTATCCTTAAATTTCCATTGTATTTCAAAACACTCAAGTATAAACAATATTTAGTTTTTATTTTGATTGTGGTATGTTAAAGTATTTCAAGAGCAATGGCACATTTGTGATCTAACTATAGATTTTATACTTACATATTTTTGAGTTTTGTAACTATTTTATTCAATAATTTCCTTTAATAATCAAATAAAAACCAATGTGGAAATTAATTTGTTTCAAAATCAGTGTAGTGTGTATACATAAAAGTTTTGTACAAATTAAATCTGGCTATTTTTTGTTGACAGTTTTGGTATTTCAGTTTTCATCTGTGATTCTGAATTTTTTATCAGGTGCAGCAAACATAAATTTTAGCACTATTACCTATAAGGATGTCAAAAACATTCTTAATATGTTTTTAAGGAAAAACATGTCAAATCAAAACTAATTAAACAAATAATCTCGTAAAAATATGAGCATAACTCACCTTCTTCTTGATCTATTCACTTTCCCACATTTATAGCACATTACTTCGGCCAACTGTCCATTTGTTTTTATGTTATCAAGGAGGGACAGGCATATATTGGATTGATATTTTATGTTTATATTAATTTTCTAATCGATTTTTAACAAAGAACTAATTGTTAATCTTTTTTTTTTACAAAAACTTTTTATCAAACTCCTATTTTAATCAATTTTTTGTAAGTACTTACTTCTTAACTTTATTATTGCATTATTCTATTAGTATATTATGTAATATAACATTTATTAATATAATAGATGAAACCAAACATACATAAAGAGGGACAATGTATGTATGGTGTCGTGTATTATATTAATAGTTATTATATTACATAATATACTAATGGAATAATGCAATAATAAAGTTAAGAAGTAAGTACTTACAAAAAATTGATTAAAATAGGAGTTTGATAAAAAGTTTTTGTAAAAAAAAAAACTAACAATTAGTCCTTTGTTAAAAATTGATTATAAAATTAATAAAAACATAAAATATCAATCCAAAATGATCAAGGATATATTTACTAATTAATGTGTGAAAATCTGTCCCTCCCCGATAACATAAAAACAATGGACAATCGGAGGAAGTAACATGCTAAAATGTGGGAAAATGAATAGATCAAGAAGAAGGTGAGTTATGTTCATATTCTAACGAGAATATTTGTTTAATTAATAATTTTTAGCATTCTGTACATACATGAGATTCTTCCGCGGATTCGCGGAATTCTGTTGTTGTTGTTTTTTTTATCATTTGGGTTATTCTCGAGATCAATGCAAAACTAAAGAGAAATTTTGTAGGATTAGTTGGTCTGGGGATGATATTTCGTTTTTCAAAACTTCGGAAAACGGAAGTTAAACGGAGTGAAAAAATTTCCCGTAATCGTGATCCCTTTTTCTCACAATGTTTCTTCTGCGCAATATTGTTATCAAATATAATTTTAGTCCATAAATATTTGCATTTCAGCTTGAAAATGGAAGAATAGTTCCAAAAACGGAATTTGACGCGAAAATTTCCCGTTGATCTTCAGGCACGAGATTCTTCAGTGGATTTGAAGAATTTCGCCTTCTCCATCGTCATTTCGACGGGTCTCGAGCTCAATGCAGAAATTTGGAAGAGATTGGTGGTGGGGTCGTTTTCCATCGATGGGCGGAATTCCGACTTTCAAAACCTTTGGAAATGGAAGTTAGACAGAGTGAAGGTTTCTCCCGTAATCGTAATCCTTTTTTCTCGCGATGTTTTTTCTACCCAGTAGTATTGTTAAATATAATTTTATTCCATAAATACTTGTTTTGCAGCTTCAAAATGGAGGAAAACTTTCCTAAAACGTAAATCGGACAGAGCGTAGATTTCATTAATAATTTTATTTTTCTCTGCGATGTTAACATTTATCCTGTTTTGCTGTTAAATGTAATATATATATATATATATATATAGAATACAGTGATGTGCTCCAGCTTAATATTTACATAACAAATTTTAGTGAACAATTTCGTCTGCAGTGTTATATTCACGCTGTTTTGCAGCACGTTTTTATTTCTCAACCGTGTGGTTAAAAAGTTCAGCTTTTATTTTCCTTCGTCAGTCTCATGTATGTCTGTATTAAGTTTGCTCAAGCTTGTAGAGGTTGTATGTCATAGGTTATAGGCTAAATAGATCTGTGGTTTCACCATTTTTTCAGTAAGAGTATTTGGTTCATATGTCCTGGAAGAAAAATTAAAAGTCCTAGAGTTCTAGGATTGCATAAGTATATGAACCATGTATAAAATGAATTAAATGTTCCATATCTAAAAATTGTTTAAAAAGGAGCATAGAGAGCATGTCAATGAATTGCATAAAATTTCAGGGAGTGCACTTGTGTTAGTCCGTTTTCATGCACATATCTACAGAGGAGACTGTTTGGATGTCAGTAGAAATGCAATGTGCATTTGAGGAGCTTGCAGCAAAAGGGGGCAGCTCCCTTTTTGACATTTTGTGGGAAATAAGAAAAAAGTGTTCATAAAAAATACAGTTTAACTGAGGTTGGCAAAAAATTCCCCACTGTAAAGATAACATTATTTCTAATAAGTACATATGTTTTCTGAATGTTTTGTCCCTCTAATGAATATAGGATAAATATAAAAAAATTGGAGCTGCCCCCTTTTTGCACTAAATGTCATAAATTTCATTAAATTTCCCATTTAGTGCAGGATAGGAAAACTAAATAATGTTAATAAAGTGTGTTTAATGACCACTAAACAATATTACAAATCTCTTTGTGAATGAACATATAAAATATTATAATTTTATTCATCAGCCTGCATCATACTTGCACCAAACAGTGATAGGGGCAGATCCCAAAACATTAATATGTCACCCATTTATCAGCAAATCTGCCTCATTCTTGCACCAATTGGTCTGGCATATTTTTCTTAGATTAATAAGCGTGTTAAGTAAAAATCGACCAAAAATGGAGCTGACCCTCTTTTGCTGCAAACTCCTCATAGTCTCTCATGATTATGCACTATAGATATCCAGAAGATTTACCCTACAAAGGATTAATATTTGTACTCTAAAAAGCATGGAGATCATGAAGTTTTGTCAATGAATTGCATAAAATTTCAAGGAGTGCACTGAAATTTTATGCCATTCATTGGCATAACTTCATTCTGTTAGTCCTTTTGCATGCACATATCTACAAAGGAGACTGTTTGGAAGCCAGTAGAAATGCAATTTGCATATTCTCTGCAGATTATGCACCATACATATCCAGAAGATTTGCCTACAAAGGATTCATATTTGTAGTCTACAATAAGGTGTATGTGTAATTCAGGGTTTTCACTTATGAACTGTGCATCTCCTTTTGTCTCAAACTGTGTTCAGGGAAGAGTGTGGAAGTTCTGATTTTAATGGAGATAAGCAAAAGACAATCTCACCACAATTGCTTAAATGAATGTATCATATTATTTCGGTGGAAGTGACATTCGTGCTATGTTCATTTTGGCCAGATTAAATGCATTCTAGTTTTAAATGTGTCTTGCTGATTATTGCCAAGATATTTTGCAGAGAAAATGTGTGTTTGTATTCCCATAATGTTACTTTCCATACACACAAAAGACCAAAACCAGTGTCGTAGTTCTGGCACTTAATAGGTGTGCAGCAAAAAGTGTAGCTCTTATGTAAGCCATTGAAGATCAAGGAAAGTGAAGGCTTGGTGAAAGGTTTAAATGTTGGTTAGGCATGATCTGTGTAATTTCAGTATTTAAAGTTAAGTTACAATTTTTGAAACAGATAGACTGACAAGGCTGTGAATGTGATGCAATTTCGTTAAATTCTTTGAAACAGTAAATGTATTTCATATTACATTCAGGTATTAATTATTAGTCTCCTTTATTAACATGTGTTAATATGAATTTTATGAAATAAATTTCTATATTTATATTTTTTAGAATCTTAACAATTCATCTTGTAGCAAAATTTAAGAATATGAAAAAACATTATTACTACTAAAAGGTATAAGGACACTTAACATAGACATTTGGAAGTTTCAAAACTATCCACTGCTTTTAAGACCCAAAACTAGAAGTTGCTGTATTAGTTTTTACTATTCCTTTCAGAAAAAATGGCTTGATATAACTTTGTTTTTCTTAATATTGCACTTTGTGAGAACAGAGCTGAAGCATCATGTATTTCGTGAATCACGTTTGCCAGTTTTTCTGTGAAATATATTCATATCAATGATTTCTAGCATTGCCCCAGGGTTTTTGAAAACAAAATCATATATAGCTGCAATTTTTCATCATTCAACCATATGACAGGGTGTTCTGAGTGTGGATGATATGTATTTTTTTTAATTTCATTTTTTTTCATCTCCTTGCAATGTTCTTGTGTTACACTTGATGTTTCCTAACTCATTAGAATGGATTGCTTTTATGATTAAATGCTCCTGCTCACAGATGACGTTTGCCATTTGCTTGTCCAGTCATGCTTGACAGACAGATTTCTTGCTCGGCTTGTTAGTTCAGTGCCCATTTAGCTCTTGTTCTGTGAAACTCCCACTTGTTAATAAAGTGATTTTAACTTCAAACAAGAGGGCATCTCCGATTAGCTGAAACTATAATTAATTTGATTGTAATTTCATTTCACTGAACATTTTACAATTATAATTGGTATGAAATTATATTTCAGTGTAGCATTTGATAAATCTAATATAAAATTTTGAAATGTGTGATGTTAATGAGCTACTTATGTTTCTTTGCATAAGCCCAAAACATTTCGTGTAACCTTTGTATATCGTGTCTGTGAGTATGATTTCAAGCTTTACTATCTTCTAAATCCCATTCACTTCAGGATAGTTATACAGTGAGCTGCTCATTGAATTGTGACCACTTACCTAATACTTTGTGAACTCTCCTTTCACCCTGAAAATGGCCACCGCCTGGTATTGCATCGACTCAATGAGGTGTCTGTACAGTTGCGTGGTGATCTGCATGGTGATCTGATTCTTCATTTTGAACCCCCGGTCCTCTTATCAAAGATCTTTATGATTGTTTCCACACTATTCATCAACACAGTTGTTTTGTTTTCAACAAAATTGTGTATAGGCAACAATCTGGTCTCCCCATGGGCTTCTTTCCCCTCTGCTTGCTGAAATCTACATGCAACATATTGAAGTTTCCATCATTCCTCTATACCCTTTTCAACCTTCCCTATGGTTAAGATATGTAGACGACATTTTCATTAGCTGGCCACATTCCGAGTCTGAACTACAGAGACTGATCAACTCCATTACGGAAAAATTTCCTTCCATTAAGCTCACTATATCTAAGGAAGTAAATCACAAAATTGATTTCCTGGATGTATCTATCTGCAGAAACGCTGATCTCTCCATTACTCGTTCCGTCTATCGAAAACCTTCTGCGGCCACTAACATCATTCCCTACAAATCTTGCACCCTGCATCTCTACAAACTTGCAGCATTGAAGTCCTACATCCACAGGGCTCATATCATTTGCAACAACCAACTCTCTCTTCAAGAAGAACTCTCCAAAATTTCTACAATAGCCCTCTCTCATGGTTTCCCTGCTGTTATAGTCAACTCCCTCATAAAGAAATATGAAAACCATTCGAAAATCGAATGCCTCCTTCCTCACAAGAAAGAAGACCTGAAATTCTGTGGTTCTGTTCCTTACCATCCTTCCTATGCTTATAAGTTACAGATTCTTTTTAGAAGTTTTGGTTACCATCTTGCCATTAAATCTATCCCAAACATCTTAAAACTTCTACAAAGGGATAGGGACAAAGTTGAAAGCCTGAACCTCCCAGGAGTTTACTGCATTCCTATCTCTTCTTCTACTGGGGATAACTTATACATTGGAAGCACATACAGGAGCATTAGCCATAGAATTTTAGAACATAGAAAAGATGTTTCGAAAGCCAATCCCAATACTGCCTTGTCTATTTTGACAATGGAAGACACATCTGCAGTTCCCCACTGGAACGAAGCAAAGCGAATTGCTTCTTTTGACAATCGTTTTGCCCTCCGTTACCGTGAAAGCATAGAAATTATGTTCAACTCAATGACTTGCAACTCCAAATCTCCTCTCTACATTCCGTTGATCTGGAGATCAATTCTAAGTTTTGGCAACAAAAATAAGAAAAATTCAAATGTAGAATCTGGCAACAATCTTAGTCCTCCATTGGCGTGATGAAGACCTAAGATAAGGTCGAAAGCTTCCAACTTACGAACTTTTTATAAAAGTTTCATTTAACGTAACTAGCGTGATCAAGTTACCTTTATTTGTCAAAAAAAAGATCTGCAATCAACCTTTTTGTATTGCATTCCAGGAGTAGTATAACTAGCTGCTCACCTGGCATTCCACAGATGTTCAATTGTAATGAGGTGAGTTTGGGGACCACTTAAGATGTCTCATATCAGCACTGTGGTCATCAAATCATTTCTGCACAAGGCAGGCCTGATTTATGTGGGGGCATTATCATTCTGGAAGAACCCATATGATGTTGTGGGGTGTACGTGGTCTGCAAGCAGTCCCTTCTTGTAGCTTGCATCCATAAGCTGAGACGCACACCTGGGGGGTTTCAGTTCATGCTAGCTAACAGCCTTCCATATCATACAACTTCTCCCAGCGGCCTGGACACTTGGTATCATGCATATTGGATCCATAGCCTCATGCTGCTGAAGCCAGATGCAGATTCAACCATTGGCAGAACAGAGTACATATCATAAAGAGCGCGATTTCGACCTGTAGTTGGTAGAAAATTGCTAGCAAGCAAATGCATTTTGCTAGTGATAAAAAGTGGTTCTTGCAAAAGTTGCTAGTGGAAAAATTTTGAATGTTTTAGTGTGAAATGTAAAGTGCCAACTACATTGCGCATGTGGAATAAAGGTCTGCACTGTGGAAAAAAAATTGGCTGCAGCGTGCTGGAAAAAAATTAATGGCTGCATGTTCCTTCCCCAAAACTTGTTGAATGACTAACTGTAACTCACTCCTGGGTGAAAGATGGGAGGCATTGCCAAGACTGAATTATTTTTCACTCTAGAACACCCCTACCAAGGTACTTAGAAAGAAGAGAGGTAGGTCCAATCGCCTTTGCTTCCGTGCCGCCAGCGAGCTGTCACCCTACGAGCTGGAGTGTGACGTCACAGTGGCCATAAACGATCTCTTGAGCATTCAGAGCTTGTGCTGTAGTGTCGATTACTCGCTGCATTTCTTTGTCAATTTTAGACCTGCTTTGTCGTTTCATTCATGTTTTTCTTCATTTATTTTCTGTGTACAACTATCTCAAAAATACCTGGATACGCTGTTGCACTTTGTCGTAATAACAGTTCAAAGGAAAGGAAGTTAGATGTTACATACCATGTTTTCCCATCGGATAGAGATTTCTTGAAGCAATGGGTAGCGAAATGCTGTCGAAAGGATGTATTCGATGCAAAGAAAGTTCGAATGTGTTCAGAACACTTTGATGTCACGAAGTAAGAGCGAGATCTTAGAAATGAATTGCTGAACTTGCCTTCCAGAAAAAAACAGAAAAGATGTCATGCCTACAAAAAATATGCCTTAGCAGATGGAGGAGCAAACTTCTGTTCGAAGTGAACGGTTTAAGATCGGAGAGGTCAGGAAAAAAATGCGTTAAATCGAAGTGAAAGTATATCTCCAATTAAACGTCAAATCGCAGGTTACAATGAAAGTGACATCATTCCTGACCAACATTTATCACACCGTCAATGTTATGTGAGAAGTGCGAATGTTTGAACAAAAATATAATGCAACTGAAGAGTGAAAATAATTCACTACGGGAAGAATTGACAAACGTAAGAAAACAGTTGGTAATGGTAAAACAATGCTTTTGCCTTGAGAAAAGTAGCCTGAAAACGGAAATTAATATTATGAAACGCAAATGCAAGAACAGAAATTTGCTGAGCAACAATGAAAGGTGGCCAGCTATCATAAATTTGCTTGGCCATTGTTTCACTGAAATGCAAATTCAAACTGTTGTGTCAAAAAAGAGACCAGCAAAATGGAATGAAGAAATACGTATAAGTCAAGCACTTGTTTTGCATGCTATTTCTCAAAAAGCATATCTTTTCATCAAAAATAAAATGCACATACTGCTTCCAAGCATTTCCTCTCTGAAACGGTGGTGTGGTAAATTTGTGTTACCGGTGGTTTAATTGAGCCCGTTTTAAAGGTGACAAAAATGAATGCTATACACCTAACCGAATTCGACAAAGTTTCAGTTTTATCTTTTGGTGAAATGGGCGTTGATTGCCGATATTGTTATGAAGCTTCTGCAGATAAAATTTTAGTACTGCATAGTAACGTTTTAGTTGTTATGCTGAGAGGCTTATGGAAAGCTTGGAAACAACCACATACTGTTATAATCCCTTTGATAAGCAGATGGATCAAAAGCTGTTAACTGACATAATTCGAGCCGTTGAGTAATCGGGTTATTTAGTGCTGATCTTGGAGGGGGGATAGCAAGCTTTGGAGGTAGCTTGGAATAACCCCAATTTTGTCTTCTTTTCCAAATCCAGTAAACGAAAATCGAAAAATATGGATGTTTGCAGATGTGCCCCATCTAATTAAACTTCTCTGAAATCATATATTTGATCGCGGAACACGCTGTAGTGTGGAACCATCACTCGCAAGATATTTGACCTTTTGCTGGAACGTAATAACTCAGAATTAAAGGTGTTTCATAAAATAAAATGGATCCACACAAATGTAAGAGGCCCCGTGAGAAAGAGAATGAGTTTTAGTGTCCCAGATGCCATCTAACAACGTAAGCAAAGATGTAGAGTATTTTTTTTTGTGTGAAAGAAAACAAATTGCTAATTTTATAAAATTGGTAAATCACTGATTCGACGTAATGAAATGTAGATTTCCCATCTCCAAAGAGCCATCACAGTGTGCTTTTAGAAAAGAAAAAAATATTCAGCAAAAAAGCATCGAACAGTATTTATGTCATATTCCCGTTTTTTCACAGTATATATATATATATATAAATTTTTACTCTATTTTGAAAAATAGTTGGATGTTTGTACAATTTTTACTTAAAAATTATTTACTCAAAAGTAGCTCTGTTATTTCGATTGAAAATTCACAGAGCACACGACACTTTCTCGGTATGGCTGTGCGCGTTACAGCTTTGCTCATGGCCACCGTGACGTCACAGCGCAGCGAAGAGAAGCGGAAAGACGGCGCGGTTACGATGGACCTACCTCTTCTTTCTCCTTCTAAGTACCTTGATCCCTACTCCCAGGCCACGGTAAACCGTAACAAATTAGGCACTATGGTTGCATTCACCTCCTTTATCTAAAAGGTGGCAAATGTTTTACTTCCTTTTTCTAGAAGTAAAACGTTTCAACTCTGAAAGCATTAATTCTCCTCGGCTTCCGACCCCATCTACACGACCCATCAGAATCGCATCTGCTGTTCACTGTTTCAGTAGGAGTAAAAATGTAAAATTTATTTTCAACATTCTAATGAAGGGGGACATGTTAAAGTTTCTTCTGTATAATGTTAATAAACTTTTGCTAGTAGATAAATGCAATTTGCTAGTAAAAAATAAGGCCACTAGCAAATGTTGCTACTGCTAAAAAAATGAAATCATGGCCTGATCATGGCTCTTCGGATCAGCACACCTGCTTCTAATCTTCTATTGTCTTGTCTGCATGCTGTTGGCACCAGGAGAGTAATTTACATTGATAGATGGTTATTTTGAAGAGGGTGGATTTTGCTCTTGTAGCTCATTTGTGTCAGTGTGTGATGCATATTTGTGCAGGATATCGTTTCTGATTGACCCATATTGTGTTGGGCTGTCAACTGTGAAATTGTGCTGCAGTTGTTGCCCTATACAAGAAGATGTACCCCATCTTTCACCCCCAGAATCCAGCTTTTGCTGCTGTTTACAGTCATTTTGCCATTTTGACACCCCTCCCAGTATATTTTATTATTACAGGCCACGCCCTCCTCTTCATTGCTCCAGTATCAGGGTGGTCTTAATTTAGTAAGTACTCAGTGTATGAACAACTGAGGTCAAAATGTTTTCTTTCTTGAGATACATGTATCTCGCAATTGAATAATTATTGTAAAATTTGGATTGAAAAATTAGTAATTTAAATAAGACTTTCTGTATGTTTTCTGTGTCTGCACGTAATTATGTTTCATACAGGGTGCGCACGGGTGCTTGAAAACCTGGAAAGTCTTTGAAAATCATGATAACATTTTCAAGGCCTGGAATAACTTGGAAAAACGGTGTTTTTTTAAAGCTGTCTTGAAAAGCTTTGAAATTTGAAATTAGTGCTTAAGTTTGAATTTCTTTCAAAAAATCAGTGTTACATCTTTTTTAGCCCTTCTTTTGTAAAAATAGATCGAGCTTATGTTACTGATTTGTCCGCCCGCCCATCTGTCTGTGGACACCATATCTCTGCAACTATTACCCCAGTTAGTCCGATTTGAACATTTTTTTCTCCATTGGCAAGCTTAAAATGTGCAAATGATGATCTTTGCGCTTCGTTTTTTTTTTTTTTTTTTTTACTCGGTGCACTATTTTGTTGCTAGAGGGTGTAAACGCAGAAGATATCGAATTCAAAATATATTTTATTCCATATATTTGCTTCTAAACATCCGCTGGAAAAATTATTTTACCTTTTGATTCCATTTAAGGCAAAGACTATTTTAGGCGTAGTCACTTTTTCAAGTTGCGCAAAGATTTTCCGCTAGGAGACGTAAAAGTAAATCATGTTTTCCATGATTTCTCTGCTTCTAAAACTTCGATTTGAAAAATTCTTTCTGAACCGGATACAGCTCCTGATATGAAATGTTTGCATATAATTTCTAATTTTTGGTAAAAAATGATTTGGCCACCAGGGGTCATAAATGTTCATTTCTGCTTCTGACGTATTTGCAGCAAAATTTGAGCTTCTAAAATCTCGACTGAAATTTTTTTTTCATAGACCGATACCACTCATGCCGCAATAAACCTTTTCGGAATATTATCTCAAAATAATGCATGGTTTCTCCATCAGAGGGCGTAAATGTATATCTTATTTTTTGTCTATATCTCTGCTTCTAAGAGTCCGATTTGAAAAATTCCTTCATTGCCGTTTGTGCAAAATGTTTCTCATATTATCTTCAAAATTTTCAAGTAATTCATTAACTTTCCACTATGGGGCGTAAAGGCAGATAGTGTTTTCCCCTATATCTCTATATATAGGGTTTAAGTTCATGTTTCCATTTACAGCAATATCAGTGGGACTAAAAATCCGATTGAAAAACTTCTTTCTTTAGTTAGATGCTACTAACTATGCAAAAACTCTCTGCATTTTTTCTTCCCAACAATTTCACTGCTGGGGGTTGCCAGCAGTGAAATTGTTGGGAAGAAAAAAATGCAGTTTTCTCAATCTGTTTCTACATGTGCTTCTGTTTAATCTGTTTTCTCAATCTGTTTCTACATGTGCAATTTAAAAATTCTTCAACACCAGATGCCACTTTCCTTGTAGAACACTTTAGGCTAGTATACGAGGAATTTTGTAGTTCACCGTTCTGTTGCTAGGTGGTGTTTTTGTACTTCAGTTTGCAGCTGTATTGCCATTACCAAAAACCCTATTGAGAAATTTCTTCTTTACTGTATGCCATTTGCTACGATAGAGATGTGGAGCATTATCTTCTTTAAATAATGCATAGATTTCCCACTAGGGGCATAAAGGTTAAAACCCTTTTTTTTTTTTTTTTTTTTCGCTATCTCTCTTTTTCCTTAGCATAGCTTTTTCCATGAAGAATATTCTTCACCTATTTTCAACATTTCCATTATTCTCAATTCTTCCGCTAACAGGCATAGACTTGTATCATGTTTCCTTCTACACTGCTGGCCACCCAAAATGCAACACCAAGAAGGAAGCATCCGATTGGCCTGAAATTCGCAGCATGCGTCGCCCGCTAGAGGACATGCAAACGATTAGCATTGCAGGGCATATGCAAATCATGTGAGCCCGGCACGCCACCGAGAAGCACTATAAGAAGGGTGCACAGAAGGCGGGGTGTAAGTAGTGGAAGTGTGTTGTGCTGCCGGACCTGTGCGTGGGAAGCTTCCTGATGCCTCGTCGCAGAATATGGCAGTCATTCCAGCACGTTTCGGAGTTCGATAGAGGACGAATAGTGGCTTATCGTGACAGTGGTTTATTGTACCGAGACATCGGCGGCTGTGTGGGACGGCATCCAGCCACAGTGAGGCGAGTATGGATTCGGTGGATGCAGGAGGGATGGACGGACCGACGTGAGCGATTGCCGCAGCCGCGGCACACCACCGAACGAGAGGACCGGCATATTGTGCAGCGGGCATTGACAGCTTACACTGCCACATTACGAATGTTTGCACAGGAATTAGGGTGTGTTGCGCAACAACCTGTGTCAGCACGTACAGTTCAACATCATCTGCAGGAACGGACACTTGTCGCACAGCGCCCATTGCTTCGATTACCATTGACGTTACACCACCGGCAAATGCGGCGGCTATGGGCCATTGAACGCCGCACCTGGACTATGGAATGGCACGACATTGTCTTCTCCGACGAATCCTGGTTCTGCCTGCAACACCACATTGGTCGGATCCGCCTGCGGCGGCACCGCGGCGAAATACTGTAGGACGCCTGCATTATGCATCGCCGTATCAGTCCGTCACCTGGCGTTATGGTTTGGGGCGCAATTGGATATGACACCCGCACCCCTCTGGTATGCATCGCCAGTACACTCAACAGCCACCGCTACATCTTCGACATTTTGGAGCCTGTAGTCCTCCCTTACCTGCAGGACCTGCCAGCGGCCACATTTCAACAGGACAATGCACCCCCACACGTGGCACGCATCGTGCAACAATTCTTCACGGCCCACCAGGTGTCAATGCTGCCGTAGCCCACTTGTTCTCCTGATATGTCGCCCATCGAACACGTCTGGTCGCTGATCAGCAACCGAGTGGCCCGGCAAGCACCATTCGCGGCTACGCCGGATGAACTGTGGCAACGTGTGGAAGCAACCTGGACCGACATACCCCAAGCTCACATCCAAAGCCTCTTTCGTTCGATGCTGCAGCGTGTAGCGGCCATTGTTGCCAGCCATGAAGGCCACACAAACTATTGATGTCTGCATGTTCTGCAAGTCTCACGGGCCTGTAAGCTCAATCGTTTTATCTGTGTATCTGTTGTTATGTGTCCAGTAAATCTGGCTTTGCTATCTCGTGTCCTTCTTGGTGTTGCATTTTGGGTAGCCAGCAGTGTATATTTCTTATTTTAACTGATTAGACGTGTGCCCTCCCAGTTCTTAAATTCTGGATCTGCCCTTACTTTGTTTTATGAGAATTTCAATTTTTATCAATAATAGAGATTACATGGAAAGATAGTGCAGAATTGTGATGAATTAATCATTTTCAAATTGAGGAAAAGGATTTTCTGAGATAGGCCTTGTGGTAATTGCACCACCATGACTCAGTTATGCATTATTGGGTAATTCTCCAATTAAAAACATTAAAAAGATATGTAATGAGTAAAGAGCACACTAATCCATTTACATCTTTCATCATTTTTATTACTTAAAACCAAAATTGCTTTTAAACAATAATTTAGCAATGATACTGTAAAGTGCAATTAATCATCCTAGAATTTTTTTGTATTTGTCCTGGAAAAGGCCTGGAAAGTCCTTAAATTTTTCCCCCCAAAAGTGTATGAACCCTGTTCATAATTGTAAAATTTCCTCATCTTTAAAAAGAAGTTATATTTTGTAGGTTTGTTTGTTCCTTCAAAGTATGAGACTCAGTTCACGGAAAAAGTGTCCCAGATGAAAGTGATGATGCAAAAACAACTAAATGTTTATGAAGATGAAGAAAGGGCTTTATCTGTCATGTTGGAGACTGAACAAGAGGGTCAACGAGAGGAGGAAAAGAACCGGAAGATTAAGAAGCTAAAGGAGTTTCAGGAAGAGAAACAAGCAAATATTGTACAATGCTTGTTTGAAACATTAGGTTTGTAAAACCTTTTCATTTGATGTTGTAATTGTTTTAGCTTATTCTATTAAAAAAATAGTTTTTCAGTTTCTGTGTTAAAGCAGAAAAAGCAGTTGGTGTGATTGTAGCATGTTTTATTTTTATGTACTATATTGATTTCCTGTTGAAGAAGGGGTTAAAAAAGTGACTACAAACTAACTCTCAATGGCTCCCATCTCATTTACTCTCAAATGAATCCTAAGGTATCAGTTGTTAGAGACACACTAAGTGTTATTAATTTTTGTTATTATCATCACTGATGATATTCAGTGTCAGTTTGATTCTGACATTCTAACAACTGGAGTGCTAACATTATGTAAAGAAAAAAAAAAGTGTGGCCGAGGAGTTTGGGATCATTTCACAAGCTTGAAAAGCATTTCAAACGACAGGAACAGCTGTCCGAGAGTTTAGCAGTGGTCGTCCACGAGCAACCATGGCGGCGGACGACCGGTATATTGTCCTACGGGCGAGAAGAGACAGACGGCAGACAGTGGGAGAAATCGCATGGCACATGCAACAGACAACTGGACGTCCGTTATCGCGTTTTACCATGGCCAGGAGGCTGCACAAAGGTGGTCAATTTGCATGACGATCAGTACGGTGTGTGCCATTAACGCCTGCTCATTAGAGACGGCGGTTTCTGTGGTGTCAGGAACACAAGAACTGGACACATCAGCAATGGGGTCGAGTTCTCTTTACGGATGACTTTACCCGAGGTCGCGTCATTGGGAAGTTGGAAGAAGGTTGAAGTGTGGCCGAGGAGTTCGGGATCATTTCACAAGCTTGGAAAGCATTTCAAACGACAGGAACAGCTGTCCGAGAGTTTAGCAGTGGTCGTCCACGAGCAACCACGGCGGCGGACGACCGGTATATTGTCCTACGGGCGAGAAGAGACAGACGGCAGACAGCGGGAGAAATCGCATGGCACATGCAACAGACAACTGGACGTCCGCTATCGCGTTTTACCATGGCCAGGAGGCTGCACAAAGGTGGTCAATTTGCATGACGATCAGTACGGTGTGTGCCATTAACGCCTGCTCATTGGAGACGGCGGTTTCTGTGGTGTCAGGAACACAAGAACTGGACACATCAGCAATGGGGTCGAGTTCTCTTTACGGATGACTTTACCCGAGGTCGCGTCATTGGGAAGTTGGAAGAAGGTTGAAGTGTGGCCGAGGAGTTCGGGATCATTTCACAAGCTTGGAAAGCATTTCAAACGACAGGAACAGCTGTCCGAGAGTTTAGCAGTGGTCGTCCACGAGCAACCACGGCGGCGGACGACCGGTATATTGTCCTACGGGCGAGAAGAGACAGACGGCAGACAGCGGGAGAAATCGCATGGCACATGCAACAGACAACTGGACGTCCGTTATCGCGTTTTACCATGGCCAGGAGGCTGCACAAAGGTGGTCAATTTGCATGACGATCAGTACGGTGTGTGCCATTAACGCCTGCTCATTGGAGACGTCGGTTTCTGTGGTGTCAGGAACACAAGAACTGGACACATCGGCAATGGGGTCGAGTTCTCTTTACGGATGACTTTACCCGAGGTCGCGTCATTGGGAAGTTGGAAGAAGGTTGAAGTGTGGCCGAGGAGTTCGGGATCATTTCACAAGCTTGGAAAGCATTTCAAACGACAGGAACAGCTGTCCGAGAGTTTAGCAGTGGTCGTCCACGAGCAACCACGGCGGCGTACGACCGGTATATTGTCCTACGGGCGAGAAGAGACAGACGGCAGACAGCGGGAGAAATCGCATGGCACATGCAACAGACAACTGGACGTCCGTTATCGCGTTTTACCATGGCCAGGAGGCTGCACAAAGGTGGTCAATTTGCATGACGATCAGTACGGTGTGTGCCATTAACGCCTGCTCATTGGAGACGGCGGTTTCTGTGGTGTCAGGAACACAAGAACTGGACACATCAGCAATGGGGTCGAGTTCTCTTTACGGATGACTTTACCCGAGGTCGCGTCATTGGGAAGTTGGAAGAAGGTTGAAGTTTGGCCGAGGAGTTCGGGATCATTTCACAAGCTTGGAAAGCATTTCAAACGACAGGAACAGCTGTCCGAGAGTTTAGCAGTGGTCGTCCACGAGCAACCACGGCGGCGGACGACCGGTATATTGTCCTACGGGCGAGAAGAGACAGACGGCAGACAGCGGGAGAAATCGCATGGCACATGCAACAGACAACTGGACGTCCGTTATCGCGTTTTACCATGGCCAGGAGGCTGCACAAAGGTGGTCAATTTGCATGACGATCAGTACGGTGTGTGCCATTAACGCCTGCTCATTGGAGACGGCGGTTTCTGTGGTGTCAGGAACACAAGAACTGGACACATCAGCAATGGGGTCAAGTTCTCTTTACGGATGACTTTACCCGAGGTCGCGTCATTGGGAAGTTGGAAGAAGGTTGAAGTGTGGCCGTGGAGTTCGGGATCATTTCACAAGCTTGGAAAGCATTTCAAACGACAGGAACAGCTGTCCGAGAGTTTAGCGGTGGTCGTCCATGAGCAACCACGGCGGCGGACGACCGGTATATTGTCCTACAGGCGAGAAGAGACAGACGGTAGACAGCGGGAGAAATCGCATGGCACATGCAACAGACAACTGGACGTCCGTTATCGCGTTTTACCATGGCCAGGAGGCTGCACAAAGGTGGTCAATTTGCATGACGACCAGTACAGTGTGTGCCATTAACGCCTGCTCATTGGAGACGGCGGTTTGTGTGGTGTCAGGAACACAAGGACTGGACACATCAGCAATGGGGTCGAGTTCTCTTTACGGATGAGAGCCGGTTTAGTCTGACGAGCGATTCTGGATGTATACACATCTGGAGAGAG
Source organism: Macrothele yani (assembly GCA_039090855.1). Taxonomy (NCBI): domain Eukaryota; kingdom Metazoa; phylum Arthropoda; class Arachnida; order Araneae; family Macrothelidae; genus Macrothele; species Macrothele yani. Next base: position 112,080,047 of record CM077007.1, read on the forward strand.
CAGGGAACACGCAATCACACCTCCATCATCATCGAAAGGGACCGGTTTGGAGGTGGCGGAGTTCTCGTTTGGGGCAATAGCATGCTTGGCAGCCGTACAAACCTCCTCATCTTCCAAGGAAGTTCAGTCACTGGTGTCTGCTATTACCGAGGTTCTCCTGCCTCACATGCGTCTGTTTAGAGGTGCTGTGGGTCCTGAGTTCCTCTTCATGGACGACAACGGTACACCTCATCGTACAGTGGCTGTCGCAGAGCTGTTGGAGAGTGAAGATATTCAATGCATGGATTGGCCCACAAGATCCTCGGACCTAAATCCAATTGAACACATGTGGGACCTTCTCGGGAGACACTTGGCAGCATGTCACCAGCAACGATTCCGCAGCTGGAATTGGCGCTACTAGAGGAATGAGGTGCGATGCCTTGACAGCTCCTTGACAACCTCGTCCTCAGCATGGACAGACGTTGTACATCCTGCAACGCAGTCAGGGGTGATCATATCCCCTACTAAAAACTGGATTTTTCTTGGCAGCCGCCTGTCACATGGACGTTTCTGTCTTCTGTCAAATTGTGCTCGAAGCTACCTTTTCAGTAAAGTGCCTTTGTATCCTTTGGATTCTTTGTTTGGACGATTTTGCTCACTTGTCTCATATTCTTAAATCTTGGGGATCTTATGGTATTATTTGAGTTGATGTGGAGCCTCTCTGCACGACGTTACATTCTAAAAACCGTCTCGACCTTAATTTTTGCACGCCAGTGTATAATTTAAATGAATCGTGAGGTTTCCAAATGCCACCTCCTGAAATCATACTTAACCACATAAAATGACGTAGAAATTTTGCATATATACACTATCTACCAACAATTGATTGGACACCTGTGATAGCAAAGAGAAACGAAGTTTATTCACCTTCAATAATTGGTGGAGCCTCCACGAGCGGCAATTACAGCTGTGACCCTCCAAGGCATACTCTCAACCAGGCGTTGTACGATGGCTAGCGGTATTTTCTTCCACTCGGCTTGGAAAAGACAGGTCAGTTCCTTCACCGATTTCGGATGGTGGGGGCACCCCTTAAGTCAACACTCCAACTTGTCCCAGAGGTGCTTGATAATGTTAAGGTCCGGGCTCTGCGCAGGTCAGTCCATTTGATTAACCCCATTGTCACCATACCAAGCCATGGTGGACCTCGCAACATGACAGGTGGCATTGTCATCCTGAAAGTAACTTGGGTCCACCCCGTAAAACTGCCACAACATAGGAAGCGCATGGTCATCCAAAATGGTGCAGTAGATCTTGGCATTGAGTCTACCAGGAATTGCGACCAAGGGCCCTGTGCCATATCAGGAGAAACACCCCCATAGCATAATTCCACAGCCGCCGAACTTCACAGTTGGCACAATACATTCTGGCAGGAGGCGTTCTCCAGGCAGACGCCAAACCCACACCCTGCCATCCGAACGGTAGAGGGTGAACCTTGATTCGTCGCTCCTGAGAACCTGTTTCCACTGTTCAACGGTCCACTGTCGATGTTCTTTGCACCACGTTAGCCGAGCAGTGAGCGGCAGCACGTCCATGATAACCGAGCAGATGGGATTCCTTACGGATGGTATTCATCAAAAGAACACTCCCGGATGCCTGTTGAAACTCCTTGCGGATGTGGCCCATCGATTTGGTGCGGTTCTTCCAAATTTCTCTGGCCAGCACCCGTCGGTCTCTAGCTCCCAGTTTTGTGGGTCTGCCGGGTCGGGGCACATTCCGACTGTCACCTCTCATCTTCCACTTGCCAATCATGTAGGCCACTGTCGATTTTGGGTACTTCAACTCGCTGGATATGTCACGTATGGATCGGCCTTTTCTGTGATACCTGATGATTGCACCTTTCTTGATATCAGAGAGCTCCGAACTGTATGGCATCTTGCATGCAACTGGTTGCGTTGTTGTTTCCCACACGATATTTAATGGCGGCGGTCGTGACGTGTATCAGGACCGCAGATATCATCGATTGCAGGGGTGTCCAATTACTTGTTGGTAGATAGTGTATATATATATATATATATATATATATATATATATCCAGTGCTGTATAACTTTAAAAAAAAACTCAGTAGAAACAAAACAGTAGTAAACAGTAGAAACAAAACATTAGTAAACATTAAAAACAAAACATAAATGAACAGTAGAAACAAAACAAAGTATGTTTGGTTTTGCTTCCAGTTAACCAGGATATTTTGCTATAACTCAACATTAAAAGTACTAGACTGATTCTTATGTTTTAATCCTAGTTGTAAATGAATTTATAGCACCTCTATTCATAGTGTGCTGTGGAATTAACTTTTTTACGGGTCTTGTAGAGGTTATTATTCAAAAAAATGTTAGTGGTCAAATTTTCAAACTAAAGCCTAGTTCGTCATCAGGACTACGTCACCAGCCTCTATAAGACCTGTAAAAAGTTAATTCCACAGTCTTATGTTTTTTCAAGCAAATATTTGGTTAATGTGGGCCCAAGTCTTTAATGGGTTTTTTTTTCTTCATCCCTTAATAAACTAAAAGGGTGTTCCAATAAAAAGTCTCTTTGTTCATTTTACTTACACGAACAAACTTTATAGCTTAACTGCACAAGCGAAAATCAGCCACTCACTCACTGTTCGACAACACAGAAGCAAAATTGTTCCTGTTAAACAGAAAGGCGACCAGCCCCGAACGACAGTTTTACGCATGTGCAGTTCAGTGCGCATCTGTTTATTCATTACTTTTCTCCAAAGCTTTGTCAAGGCATCTGTGGTGACGGGTTGATGGATGTAGCCTCTACCATCATACAATATTCATTGTGCATAGTAAATGGATGTGGAAGGTTGCAAAGTGTTACCCAGTTACTCAACTTTTGTAGTGGTTCACATTTGCATTCAGAAAATCTGGGAAATGGTTACTAACGGAAACACGGATTTTCTTTCGGAATTTTTCCAATTAAAAGGGATTTTTTTTTTCTCCTTTTCATTCGGGGCTTAGCCTCGGATGCCCATAATGGCCCAATGTCACTGAATGTGCCCATGAACATGGTCAGTCTTGACAGAATTCCATTTGCTAATACTCATATACTTCTCAGTAATATGAATAACTGAGTTATGATTATCATAATTTTTTGTACTCAAATTATTTCTTCTCCAGAATGTCTGCTTGAAAGCTTCAAAGGGTAAAAGAAAAGTACATGGTGAAGGTTAGATATTTCAGGACAAGTGTAAAATTATGTACTTTACATAGTCACAAATATACTGACATCCCCCCCCCCCACTTCAACAGCTAAAATTTGTGGAAAACCTTGACCCGCATATAAGCCGGCCTTAAATTTCTAGATTTTGGAAAACAAATTCATATTGAAATGAATTATGCAAATTTCTGAGATTATCTTCTGTAAAAACTTTTAAAGTAAGATTCACTATCAAAGTAGTTTCCAAATAACTCCTGTAACATCCATGGGATTATTTATGCAGCAATTTTTGAAAGACTTTATAACCATTTCTGATGAAATTGCATCCCACAGTTCTTTTACCTAAGAAGTAACAAAGCTAATTTTGGCCTTTTCAAGTTCCTACTTTTCATAAAACACTGTATCTTTGCTTATACCGTTAATCATGCTGGCTGCCAGCTGTGTCAACACAAGGGCAGAAAACACACACCCACTCTTGCTGTGAAATCTCAGGAGAGGAAAGATGCCTGATTGGTTGCATGTGGGACCCCAACATCTAAGTGATGGCTGATTGATGAAAAGTAAGTGATAGCTGCTGAATTCCCAACAGCCAAGTGATTTACCTGGTGTCTGACTCACTGCACGTCCAGTTCCAAAGATGGTGTTCCACTGTTGCGCAGAGAAAATGATGAGGTATTCCTTCAGGTTTGGAAGCAAGAAATTCCATGGTCTCAATTTGAAGTGAGATTAGGTTGAAATACTATGGTCTCAATTTGGAACAAGATTAGGTGAAATACCACGGTCTCAATTTGAAATGAGATTAGCTTTATCACTTATCATATTAGTGGTACCTATTCCCATAAGAATCCTATTCTAGGTGAAAAAATTTCATTTTTTTTTTTTACAAATTTTTGGAAGTACTTACAAAGTGTTACATGAATCCTTCCCTGCTGCATTTGTCAACAATTTGTTTACTTTGAGACTGTTGTCCATGTGTCACTACAAGATATAAATATTGAAATGCAGAACAGGGGCAGATTTTTTTAAAGGATATATACGTATTTCAGTGAACAGAAGTAAAATACATAGAATGGAGTGAAAAATTCCTGTGATCGTAATTTTCTTCAGTGTGAAATCAGTGTGTCCTTTCGCATATTTTTTCTTTCTTTTTTTATTTGGAGGTTTAACAACCACCATGATCAACTCGATGAGCTGTAAGCAGTCGCCTGCCCATAACACCTTTTGCATTGCATGTGTGCCATTGGCTGATTAAAGGAGTGTCGTTTTTCCACAATATCTTGAGAACAGAATAGCCATACCTACCAGTTATCATCCATAGTTCAGGATATAACTCACAGAAGGCCAGAAAACTATCATGTAGTGATGCATGGAGAGCTGCAGTCTAAAACATAAACAAACCCTCTGGCAAATGCAGTGGAAGAATTCACATAAAACTTTAGAAGCCCAACCCTGTGTTTTTCTAACCCGTGTATAAGCTGACTACCCCATTTTGAAAGCAGGATTTCTTTCAAAAACCGTCAGCTTATATGCAAGTATATACCTTACTTCTTTTTTTTTTTTTAAATGCTGTGCATGGAAATACTGTGTGCCTCATTTGCAGTAAGAGCACATCTGTTGCAGATGATAACCTGTGCCAACACCATGAAATGAATCACTAAGAGGATTTCAAGGATCTGCAGAATTTAGGGAAGAAAACGGTCATATCATAAAATCTGGCTTACAATGACAACACAGATTTTTTTACTGCTGATAATAAATCTAATTATGCAATGGTTCGTGCAATACTTTCTCACACACCAATTATTGCAAACTGATCAATGTCTTTTACTGATGGTGAGTTTGTGCAAGAATGTTTGAGATGGCTGAATTGCTTTGCTCGAAAACCAAAACTTTTTGAAAATATTACTTTGTGTGCAAATTCTATACCACAGTACATTAATGTAATGCCCTGCAATTTATGACCTCAGCTTAATGAAGAAAAAAAAACTCGTTATTTTGGAATTTACTGTCGCATTTGATGAATGCAACAACATTGCAAATTTCTCAGAACTTGCAGTTTTCTCAATAGAAGTGTCATTGGTGAAGTTATCAAGGATGTTTTTTTTTCTGAAGTAGTGAATGTAATGGAGAAATACCATTTATAGTAGAGTTCAGTGGTAAGATTTGCAAGTGATGGAGCCACTACTATGGTTGTAAAAAGAAATAGAATTATAGATCAATTAAAATCTGTAATTGAAGAAGTAAATCCACTGGACTGCACCTTCACTATGCATTGTATTATTCATCAAAAAGCACTTTATACTAGAATTTACAGATGGGCCATATAATAGAAATTATAGTTAAAGCTGTAAACTTATTACTCATGGATGGAGACGTAGTAATTGAGAGTTTGTAAAATTATTGGAAGAAATTGAAAATGAGTGCAGCAAGATAATTTAATGCAGCAGTGTTAAGTTAGAGGATCTGTGTCAAAACAATTTTTTTTTGTTTATTAAATGAAATTAAAGTTTTCGTGACACCGAAAAATAAAACAATCGAGAATTCAGTTTTCACTTGTGGATAAGCAATTTAATGTTTCTTGTTGGCGTTACCACTCTTTCAAAGTCTCTTAACAAAGAGTTACAAGGTAAGGAATTAGTTAATAACCAACATGTTTGTCTATAATAAGCTTGTAAACTCCAATTGTGAGAGAAGTCATGGAAATTGAAAAATCTCTATTGTTAAACTTTAAATTGTGAGAGGAATAATTAAGAAACTTTACGCATTTCCCCATATCTTAAGTCCCTTTCAAATATTACATTACCTGTAATGAGAGTCCAAGAATAAGCTGAGAAAGCAGCAACACTGCAACAAGAATTTGGTTACAGATTTAATGGTTTTTCAGTATTCTAATTCACATTACTTACATTGCTGTTAAAAATTAATGTAGATAAGGTGCCAGAACATTTGCAAATGCAGACGCAGACCTGCCAACTGTTACGATTTTATCGTATTTAGTACGATAAATCATGCTGCAGTACACTAATCCGATTTTGTAGCCAAAAATACGATTTTTTTTTTAAATAGTCATGCTTTCCCTCATTTTTTTCCTTTTCAGACAGAAGCCTTGTAGCAGAATCGCAGCTACGGGCGACATACGTCGCAGATTTATTTTGGTCCTGCAAACAAAAACGACATCCCTAGAACCCTATTAAACCATCTTGCAGACTTCCTGTCATAGATGCAAGTTTTCCGCCTTTCAAAATTTCCGAAAACGGAAGTTAGGCGTAGTAAGGATTTCTTCTATAATCGTAATGTTTTTCTTGCGAAGGATGATGTATGTCGCAGAATTATTTTGTACTCATCCCCGTAGAAGAATCGCGGCAACAGCCAACGCACATCGCAGATTTATTTTGTACTCGTCCCCGTAGAAGAATCGCGGCAACGTACATCACAGGTTTTTTTTTTTACTCATTCCCGTAGTAGCAGAATCGCTGCGACGAGCGACGTACACCACAAGTTTATTTTATACTCATCCCTGTAACAGAATAGCAACAAATGCCAATGTACAGCACAGATTTATTTTGTACTCATCCCCGTAGAAAAATCGCAGTGACGTACATCGCAGGTTTATTTTGTACTCATCCTTGTAGCAGAATCGCGGCGATGGCCGACATACATCGCAGATCTATTTTTACTCATTCCTGTAGAAGAATTGTGGCGGCGGGCGACGTACACCACAGGTTTATTTTGTACCCACCCCCATAGAAGAATCGCTGCAATGGCCGATGTACATTGCAGATTTATTTTGGTCCTGCAGACCAAAACGACATCCCCAGAACCCAATTAAACCATCTTGCAGACTCCCTAAGATGCAAGTTTTCCGCCTTTCAAAATTTCTGAATATAGAAGTTAGGCGGAGTGAGGATTTCTCCTGTAATCATAATTTTTTTTCTCCTGACGTTCCCACAATGCTTGAAGGGAGGATTATCTGATATAGTTGTTAAATATAATTTTATTGCATAAATGTTTTTGTTTTGGTTTTAAAATGGGGGCAACAGTTTTTGAAAACGAAAGTTTGACGGAACCTAGTATTCTTGAATTCTTTTTCTTGTGATATTCCCTCAGCTTTTTATGGTCTTTAAATATCATTTTATTAGATAAATGTGTGTATTTAAGATTGAAAATGAAGGAAAATGTTCTGAAAACGAAAGTTGTACGAAATGAAAATTTCTCTCTCTAATAACCCTCCACCTGCCGTGCTTCTATATTATTGTTTAATCATTATTTAATTACATAAATGTTTGCATTTGAGATGGGAAATGGAGAAAAATGTTCCGAAAGCAGAAGTGGAACGAACGGAGCAAAGATTTCTCCTCTTATGACAATTTTTTCGTAGTGGTGCCTCTGCACTTTATTGTTGTTAAATATCATTTTATTCCATAACTCTTTATGTTTCAGCTTGAAAATGTTGGAAGAATTCCAGATACAGTGGCCAGGATGTTCTTGATCCTAATTAACAGTGCAATTGCTGTAGTACCTAGGTTAGACATTTTTCTAGGTAGAAAAATATGTCTCTTCAATTCTTATTGTTTTTCGCATCTAGTAGTTATTTTGCCTAGTGACCACCCGCAGTTTATTTTGTGGCTCCATGATATCTGTCGCAGACTGACCAGGAACTTTCTGCTATGGGGGACAGAAGTAGGGGGGAAATTACATGTAATATGTATTTTCCACTTTGAAAGAGTTTTTTTCTCTAAGAGGTTTCCGATTTCTTGATGCTTAACTTTATTTTTTAAAGAAGAGTGTTCTAATGAAAATGAAAAAAAGATTGGTTTCTCTCCAAAAATTGGTTCACATACCATTCCAAAATTGAATCGTTCAAAATCAGAAAGTTGTAAACCCAATGAACCGTTAAAGAGGGAAAATGTTAATTTGACTTCTGTTAATAAGAAATTTAAAATGACTGCAGTTGACCCTGAACATGATAAAAAAAATGTCAAACACATGTAATTAAAAAGTGACAAGAACTGCATGAAAAAAATATTGTAAAAAATGCATTAAATAAGCAAGAGAAGATTTTTTTTTTTTTTTTTTTTTTTTTTTTTTTTGCCTTGAGTTCAACTGTGAATCAAGTTTATGCAGTGTTTCTCTGCCATGTTACAAAAGTTTTTGAAAAATCCGATATAATGTTTCAGCAGGAGGAACCTCTTGTGCATACTCTTAAATCCCATATTGAAAGTCTTTTTAATGAACTAATTAGATTTGTAAGAGTAAGTGTTATTAAGCAAGAAAAATCAACATTTAATATTAAATATAAGGAAATAGAGCACTAAAATGACAATGCAGAGTTGCCAGTCGAGTTTGAAACCAAAAAATTGTTAAAACAGTTAGCACTGAAGGAGCAGAAAAAAAAATTTTCTGAAGTTAGAAACTATTTTTTTAAGGGCTGCGACTATATAATTTCTAAGTTTCCATGGAATTTGGAAATGTTAAATCATGTCCAAGTTGCTGATATTTCTAGAAGTGAACAGTCTAATTTTTCATCAATTCAGTATGTAATAGATATGTTCCTGTGTCTCCTTTTTAGGTGTGAGAATGAAGCAATTCCTGAAGCTGTTGATGCCATAGAAAGTGAATTTTTGACATTTCAAATAGCATCATTACCAGATAACATTTTAAATAGCAAAAGTATTTGTGAACAATGGTATTTATTATCAGAAGAAAAGAACCTCTTGTGGCAAATTTCTTTATAGCAGACTTTGTAAAGTCATGTTAGGGATTTCAATCTTGCCTCGTAGTAATGCCTCATGTGAAAGAGTTATTAGTTTAGTAAGGAGAAACAAGATTGATGTATGAGACTCTTTGAGTACTTCAACACTTGAATCACTTTTAATTGCAAAAACCAGTATGTCTGGACATTGCTTCCAGCAAAGATATTCTGTTGAATTAAAAAAAAAAAGCAAAGTCAGCCACACTTGTTGGTTTAAATAAAAGTTAGATTTCTTAATGGTGTCATGTATGAAATTTAATGTTTCTTTGCTTTTAATGGAAAGCAAAAATCCATAAGCTACAATATTGTTTTCTAAAGGTTTCATATTAATAAATTTTTTCCCTGAACAATTAAGATTTTTGTTTAAATTTAATAAATGTTTGAAATGTTGAATATTGAATTTAATAATTAACAACATAAAAGTGTTTGCTGATTAGATTTAATTAGTTTCTGAATAAAATTTTGACGTAGGGAAAAAATCCCTACATTCTCATCATCAAGAATTTATATAGCTGAAATAGGCTTCAAAAATTATCAGCATGTGTCGCATTACAATTTTTCTATCTGAGCGTTACGTTTTTTGGTTCTGAGAGGTTGGCAGGTCTGCAGACGTGCCAACTCTCTGGACTTAGTCGGGAGATTCCGAATTTTCAGATCTTCAGACCTGTTTGTAATCCGGGTGTAGCCCGGAATTCCGGGTTTTTGTCACATTCCAAACCCGTAAATCCAGGTTTTTAAGTTTTAGAAGAATTTGAGATGCTTCGGACATTTCATTTCTAAAAATGCTACAAAATGGTAACTAAACTTCAGGTTCCATTTTCTTTGAGAATTACAGTGTTTGATTAAAAACACTGCATGTCCGTGCGAATGGTGAATGTAGGCAATTTGTGACACCTTGTGCGTTTCTTTTGTTATCAAACAAGCTCTAAAGATAACCGCCTGCTGAAAGGAAGGCTTCTTTTCATTATTTTGAAAGTTCAAATAATTTGATTATTTTTTCTAACTACTTTTAGAAATTGAATGGAATCCACTGTAGGCTTCAAGTTCAAGTAAAACTGGTCTACATAGACTGCTCAATTAACATATAATATGAAGTGCAAAATTTGATTTTAAAGATGCAATGCCTGCCTGAAGGATTTTGCACAGTGAAAGAAAATTGGGTACAAGAAAAGATGTGAAGTTTAACTGCACAATCACTAAGGCCTATTTGTTGTGTAGCTAGTTTATATGTGCATATTATACATTATATGTATATTGGCACTGAGTTGAGAGTTTCAGGGTTTCTTGTGTCACCTCACAATCACCCCTGGATCTTTCTCCCGCCCTCCAGATGAATGTCAAATGCTCTTGATTTTCACCAAGAATTAGCCATTAGGAACAGTCGAAATTTCATCAACCACCATGATTTCGAACCATCTGTGAAATGTTTTTATTTCTGTGTTTATGCAAGGCAACATTACAGTCATCACTTTCGTACTTTTCCTCTCCTATCTGCAAAAAGAAAGCTTCCCGGTGGTGCAGTGGTCTAAGCACTGGCTTCTGACCAATCATCCAAGATGGGTAGAAAAAAAATTTTCTTTAGAAAAATGTCTCCTAGTCTGATTGTCATGCAACGCCTTCAACAAAGAGCTCACCCACTCTGGCACTAGAATGCTGAGGAGGGTCAGTAATTGATTGATAGATGGGAGCTGCACTGCTTTCTCCTTGCAGTTCAGTCTTTCAACCCATCACCTCAACAGAGCTCCGTGCATTCTAAGTGATGATAAACAGTTGAGTTCGTGGAGAATTCACTGAACAACAAAAGGGAAGAGTTACAGTTGGCCTCGCCTTGTAACGAAAGGCGATGTTAGTACGATGCTTGTTGTCATCTTCGCCTTTGCGCACAATCTAAAGAAGAAACAAAAAACAGTTAGCTGTTATTTTATTCATCAAAAACAACATGAGGGCCATTTTACGTTTTCATTATCTTGCGAAATTGACGTACCTGAAAACGAATTTCAGTAGGGGGAAGGAGTGTTGATTTTTGCACTGGGTTTTTTTCCTCCAGAACTTTTAGTGGACCAATAATACTACTTCTGGAAAATTGTTCATATGTCTAGGAAACGTCGATAAAAAATAGTGCTTGTGGGATTTTAAGTACTGTAAAAATCTCCCGATTTTCAAATTTTGAAGATTGGCATGTCTGCAAATAGAATTAATGTTCAGTGTGATACAAACATTGTACAAAAATTTCAATACTCATATTTGTTACATTTTTAGTAGTACAGTCGAGCCTCCATTAATGGACACCGCCAAACTGTGGTAAACTCTGAACAATGGCAAGTTTTGCTTAGTACAGAAAACCTGTAGCAAGTTTAACATTAGTGGTAGCCCTCAAACAATGGAACCTCTTAAAAGCTGTTAGTGGACACTGGTCAGTTTGGGAGAAGGCTTAAAGGACTTCTTATCCCTTAGGATTTTACTTAGCCCCTGTGTACATCGGCAGGTGAGTAAGAAGGGAACAAAGAATGCTCCCTGGGCAGGATGGTTGCATTGCTGTGTAAATAATGGAGTGCTGATGCGAAAAGAAGGGTGTTAAAGTTTAGTTCCACGTGTGATGGTAATTACTGGATACAAGCTGCAGCTCCCATGTATGTCTCAATCCCCCACCGAAGCCCATGTATGTCTCAATCCCCCACCGAAACCCATGTATGTCTCAATGCCAGACCGAGTGCTAGTGCCTGGAATATTGCCCTGCAGTGTCTTTTGGTTTGGTCTCTGTGGGTTCTGTTCCTGCTTTCCCTCATGCATCTACCTAGCTGTGCAGTTATACTTCATTGTTTCCAAAATTATTCTGTTTTTCTTTCCTTATAGGGTGTCCTAAGCATAACATATAGCTATTTCCAAGAGCTTTCTAAGATCAAGGCCCACACACTGCCTTCCTAAAATCCTCTACATCATGATTAATAGTTAACGTTTAGCTGTAGTTAATCGAATTCTGGTGAACAACAGGCACAGATAATGAGAAAAACTCATGCATTTCAACTGCTGTTGCTAGTTCAAAAATTCAGCTGCAAACAGTCAGTTGTATTTACTGCTTTTAATCTGGACACCCCTTTAGAATTCGATATGGTTCTCTGACGTGTAAATATGCTAGCCGATAGACAGTCCAGTTTGCTCCACCCAAGGCACCAGAACAAGCTACAGCACCTACGTCTAGTGCAGCGATCCAAACAGTTGCAGTTTGGCGTGCCCATTATTAATTTATCGTCTAGGACATTTTCCAAAGAAGAACTAAAACTCCTCAACAAAGGTCCAAAATTTGCGCTCCAGGATAAAATCCGACCTAAAGAAATTATCCCAGCTGTAGAAAGTATTTTTCCAAGCATCCCTCCAGATGAGAGAAATGGAATCCAGGTGAACTGCACCACCCAGCTCAGAAGGATTCTACGAAATGATTTGCGCAGCGTGTCGCAACAAGCCCGAAAAACTCTGGATCGGCTCAGAAAGGACCAAACTATCACGTTCACCCTAGCGGATCGTTCCGTACAAATGGCTGTGATGGACATGCAGGACTACAATAATAAGCTCAATGAATATATCTGCCAATCCGGATCAGTCCTGCAATCAGTCAACCCTTTAAACCGTTGGGTCGCAAGGGTGAAAGCAATCGCCAAAATGCCAGCCCTTCCACAACAGCTTGCAAGAAAGCGGCAAAACCACCCCCAGGCACTTATCTCCCCAGGATATTTGTGCAGGTGAAACATCATAAACAAGGAATGCCCATCCATCCTATTGTCTCCACGAGAAATTCGCCATCTGCAAACCTGGAGAAAGCAATGTCAAAATTTTTGCTGATATTTCTGCCACCTTCGGTAGAGTCCTATCCTCATCCAAAGACTTCATCGCAAGAATCAAAGACATTTGCCTAGGGAAGGATGACATTATGGGAAGTTTCGATGTCACAGCGATGTACCCGTCTATTTGAGTGCAAGAAGCATCCGATGATAATCTTAAAAACTTCATTGAAAATTCCAATCTTTTCGACCGCGATACCATCTTAGCCATCATAAAAACTTTGAAAGTTTTAACTGATTCGAATTTTTTCACTTTTAGTTCAAAGGTGTTCCAGCAAATAAAAGGAGTACCAATGGGTTCCGCCTTATCCGCCGTGCTTGCAGAAGCCATTTTACGACCTATGGATGATTCCATCTTAAATTCCGGAGGACTAGTTCCAAAGATATGGTTAAGATACGCAGACGATATCTTTTTTATTTGGAGTCACGACAATGTATCCCTAAATAGTTTCTTAGATCGTATGAACTCCACCCACCAAGAAATAAAATTCACTGCTGAGTATGAAAAGGATAGATGCCTCCCGTTTTTAGACATCCTGCTGCGAAGGAAGCCATTGGAAAATCTTAGAACGCAAACCTTGTTACGTTCATAACCTGATTCTCCCTTCATCTGCAGCGTACAGCTCGCACAAGTATGCCATGTTTAGAGCCCGAGCGAAAAGAGCTTACGATCTCTCTTCAGATAAAGAGGATCTGCTAACAGAAATCCGCAACCTAAGAGAGTTTGCCACTGAAGCTGGTTACAACATTGAGCATATCGAAAGGATAATACATAAAGCATCTTTGAAAGGTACAGGGCGAGCTCAAAGGTCACCTACGGAAAGAGCAAGTTTTGTCGGTTCCATACCATATATCTCGGGATTTTCTTACCAACTCAAGAATACTCTGCGTAAGCTGAAGCTGGGTGTAGGTCTAAGATCCCCGAGGACGATTGGGACCATTCTCACCGCTGATCGTGACCGGCAACCACTGTCCACCCAAGCCGGGGTATACGGCATCCCATTAATATACCTGTACGCATCCACAAGGTGGTATATCGGAATGACAAAGAGGTCTTTCCACATCAGAGAGGCAGAGCACAAACGGGATATAAAAAATAAAAAACTTACTACCGCGTTATCACGAAACGTGAATTTTAAGGATGCTCAACTGATCTGGAAAGATATAAGAAGACTTGCGCCCTACAGCGGTCCTAGGTCAACAGCTGTCAGAGAATCAATCGAGATTATATCAGGCAGTGACGTATGTAACACAGACATAACTACCGAAATTTCACCTATCTGGCACAAGATATTAAACATTAAGAGCTCGCTGAACAATCGATGAGCACGAGGCGTAATACGAGTCTCGTGCAATGCTATAATGATTTTAAAAGTTTTACATTTGCATTTATTATTTGTCGGTTTCTGTTAAGTGTTTATATTCAGAAGCCTGAAGAAGCTGTCCGTTGGCCGCCCCGGTGGCGCAGTGGTCTAAGGTGCTGGCCTCTGATCATTCGTCCGTAAGGGGTCCGGGTTCGAATCCCGGTCAGGCATGGATGTTGTGTTTGTCTTACGGCACTGGCTCCCTCCCTTCCCTGGAACCAGTGACCCTAAATTAGGGACGGGCGACTGCTTATAGCCCATTGAGTTGCTCACGGTGGTCGTTAAACCTCCAATCAAAAAAAAAAAAAGCTGTCCGTTGGCAGTAAAAGCTTGCAAAACTTTTGTAATTTTATGCCTATTAACGGGGGAGAAAAAACACACACACACACACATTAGTGTGTTATATAATATTTATTTAGGCCTGATTTTCGAACAATAACCACCTCCCAACAATGATTCTTTTTTTTTTTTTTTTTTTTTCTTCTGGTCTGAGTGTTGACCATTATTATCAAAGCACAATTATCCTCAGTTAAGAGCTTTTTCTTTAAAGACTGTTGCTCTGTTTGGCAGTGCATATGAGCAATTATTTTCATTGTTGAAGATTTACAAATCCAAGAAGGGAAATAGGTATAGTGAAGATTGTTTTTCTCTATTTTTTGTCAAAATTATTGATATTAGAAGTATTAAAGCATAAGCAAATTTTGAGTTGTACTAGGAAATAAATGTTTATGTGTTTTTAATAATACATAAATGCTCCTGGTTGTACATGCTTTTTTTCCCTTCCAATTTTGGTGAACTTTTCTTTTTATATACTAGCTATTTTTGCATGAAGACGTATGTTTTGTTCACGGTCTTATATATGATTCCGTAGGGTTGCACAAAATTGTGGGACACAGGACGACCTTGGAATATGGTTCATTTTACAAATCCTGACCCCAAGAATTTGGGGAAAATAAAAGTTTTCTTCAAAATTTAATCAGCTGGCTGTTGTATGTCAAGTACTCTCACTTTGTCTCATAGCTACGTGGGATCAGACGTGACGGGTACATCTTGCCACACCTGATGGCGTACAACCTTCGGAGATGGTGCCAGCCGGTGCAGGTGAGCAAGGAGCTGATTGCCAGCGAGCAAGGAGCCTTCAAGGACAACTTTGCTACACTGCTGTTGAACTGTAAGCTGTGTTACAGTGAGGACGGAAACAGGGTTCTGTTATGAGTAGTGTTCGAGAGCAGCCACCCAAACAAGGGCGTTTTTCATAATGTACGCAAGTGAAGAAATGTTGACAGCACACGTGTGTTATCACAGTAATACACGCAGCAACCTACCTTTCTGAAAAGCTTTATTGGACGAAAGTGCCATACATGGGCACAGCTTGGGTTCAATGTATTGAGTGTGTGCACTGCCATGCTTTGCATTTCGCTAATCAGGAAACTAATGATCATTTTAATTCCTGTTGTTGTAACAACCTTATTTTCCTCCCAGAAGTACAGATAAATAATAGGCTGAAAGACTTGCTTTTGAACAGTCCTAATTTTGTCCAACACATTTGGAAATACAGTAAGTATGATGTCATTTGCTTCCCTCTTGGCCACAAGAAAGGAGATTCCAGGCAATTGTCCATACTGCTTTAAAATTTAAGGGCAGATTCACCGGTGCATCTCGGATTTGTTACCACTTACTTGTGAAAACCCTTCACATGGCCAATTGTACTTTATACATTCCTTGACAGCTACTGATGTTCGTATTGGTCTTAATGATATAAAGAATTAAAGCAATTGATGTTGACAGCCCTGGCAGATATTTTGGCTAGAATTTCTTACGGTCAAACATACAAGACTGCAGCTGAGACAATTGAACATGAAGTAGCAGGACACAACCTGGACCTGCATTTTGTTGGTAACATATTTATGAATTATTTATATCCCCTCTACAGAAATGCATATGAAAAAATATGCAATTTTATTACCACTTTCTAACTAAAAAATACTTTTTACTAGATTGGAGCTTTTGCCCCACCAAGCCACTAGTTAAAAATTAGAAACATAAATGTGTTTTTATTTACTAAAATACATATATCTTGCTAACAATTATATTCCTTGCCTTTCATGTGGTCAAAATGTCGCAGTGTGGCCTTCAAAATCTTAAATTTTATTTTCAGCCAGCTTGCAATTTGAGTTTGAGACTATACTAAAAGATTTTGGCAGGTACAGCATAAAGTGGTGTGTTGTCCTTATAGTAAGTAGGCAGTAGCTAAATGTATTTGCATTTGTCACTCATTTCAAAGTTATTCTGTAGATAAATATATAGTTTTTTTCCTTTTATCTCATCTGAAATAGTTTGTACTATATTTGTAAAGATCCAGACTTACAAATTTTGCTAGTAGACATTGGCCACCAAGGACAAAATTGTTAGTGGTCATAAAAAAAAATTCAGTGGCCAAACTTTGAAAAACAAAAATTCAAATTGTATATTTCATACTAAATTATTTTTATAAAATTGCTTAGTATAATATCAGTATGTTTTATTTTGCATATTTCAGTTATAGTATGCTTAAAAGTTGAAACTGAAGTAATAAAACAATGCAGGAGAGTGGGAACATCGCGCGGGGAGGGGTGCGCTTACAGGAGAAATCTTTGCACCATCCGACTTCCGGTTTTGGAAATTTTCCCGCTATTTTCAAGCTGAAATACAAATATTTTTGCAGTTAAATATTACTTAACAATAATACGGAGCAGAGGCAACATCGCGAGAAAAAAGGAATTACGTTTGCGGGAAAAACCTGAACTCCGTCGACCTTCCGTTTTCAAAATTTTCGTAAAGATGGAATTCCGTCCTCCGACAAACATCCCCTGTCGTCAACCCCCCCCCCACACACACACACACACACACACACACCCTCCCAATTGTGTTCACTGGTTCATTGATCTCGCGAATGACCAAAATAATAACGAAAAAGGCGGAGTTCCTCGGTTTCGCGGAAGAATCTGATGTCCGAGATTACGGGGAAATTTTTGGGGGGGTCTAACCTCCGTTTTCGCACATTGTTGCCTAGTTTCAAGCTGAAATACTTTTATGCAATAAAATTATATTTAACAATAAAACTTTACACTAAGGCAACATCGGGAGAAAAAAATTACGATTACTGTAACTCCATTCAACTACCGTTTTCGAAAGTTTTGAGACACGAAATACTGTCTCCAAACGGAACTCCACTCCACCCCACCCCACCCACCCACAAATTGTCTTCAGTTTTATGCTGATCCTGAGAACGTTCTAAATGATGACAAAAAAAAAACGCGGAATTCCGCGAGTCCGCTTAAGAATCTCGTGCATATCATAAAACAATAAAATAAAAATAAAAAATCGTAGAATCCGTAGTTTCGACAGCGAGGTCCGTAGTCAGCCAACTAAATCCGTAGAAACTACGGACATTTCATAGTAGTTCGCAGGTATGGAAATATTATTACCGTACAACCTCGAAAATCCGGACTATGCCGATTCCGAATTTTAGAATTTTCCTATGGAATATGTAGGCTTTCAGCGAACATTCACTTAAAATAATAAAAAGAAAATGCCTAACTTCTAAAGTTTTCATCGGATTTTGACGAAATTTCACATGGGGGTTTATTTTGATGTGTCTTGGTTACTGTTAAATTTGCATTCAGTTATTTAAAAAATTGGAGAATTTTTTTTAAATAAAAATTTCTCCCAGTTGGACTTTTCCGCACAGACGTTGAGCTGTCCACCACCGGCTTTCATCCCCACCGCAGCCTCGTTCCCCTACAATGAACCATCCGCCTTGGCGCATTCTTTGTGATCAAAAACCAACGTCCTCGCCTTGTTTATAAACTTTTTTTTCTTTTCTGCTGTTTAAGCAGAATGAAAAAGGTGATGGCCGACTTCCGTACAACTAAAATTTTGTGCCATTTCGTGCCATTTCTGTACATTTGGAGTAAAATTTTTCAAAAACGTTCGAGTTCTGTACAAGTTAAAAAAAATTTCAATACAAGTTAAATAAAATAAACGTTTTCCCCATACAGGTCGCCAGAATTGGCGACTTAATCGAACATTTTTAGTCGCCACGACGATGAAGTTTATCGCCAGTGGCGACCTGGCGACCGTGAGTCTGGATCTTTATATATTTGTATATGTTGAGTTTACATTACACTTTTGAGTTATGTAGCTTTCTAGTGATTGTAAAAAAATATTTAACTATTCCATTTGACGTTAAATATAAGAACAAATAATTTTTGTCATATTTCTGTCTTTCTGACATATTATAATCACTTATGACTTTGTGTAATTACTGTATATACTGTTATGACATCTCAGGTGTGTGTGTTTATTCCTATCTTTGTCGAGGAACAGTGGAATGCCTTGTTATTTTTTATCCCCTGCCTTCTCTTCTCTAATGTCACATCAAGTAATTTGTGTTAGCATTTTCTGATGTGTATATTTCAGCTACATTTCCTTTCTTCGTAGATGCCCCATCTCCTTCTGATCCAAAGTACTTGTATTGGAATTATTACACCAGTGCCGCAAACAACATGGAAAGTCTTCTGAAAATACGGTACAGTAGTGTTCTTTAATTATAATGACCTGGCTGTATGAATGCTTTTCAACCAACCTACCTAATTTTTCTAGCCTACCTATTCATGCCTGCCTTTGTGACTGACTGTGAATTGTTGTTTGACTTGTTTTGCCATAGAAATATTGTTACAGTTTGTGTAGATTTTCTGAAACTTACTAGTAAGTTCTACTATTTTGTAAGTGCACTATTGTGGCTTGTGGAAGTAAGAATCACTCCTACATCTGTGTACATATTACTAAGCTGTTATCTGAGATTCAGAGGTTAGCCTTCTCAAAGAAAGCTCATGAAAGCAAGTTTGTAACTAATGGAGCTAGATTTTACTTTCTGATTTATCAAACATATCTGTTTATGGCTATCTTGGCTTACAACTTAAGCTTCACTGTCATCCATCACTCATCTCACATCAACACCTTTTGTACTTCATATTCATTTATCTTTTTCTTATGCAGACATTCCTGATTCCAGCTCTCCTATGATTTCCTTAGCCTTCTTGTACCTTTCTTTTCTGCCACTTGAACTGAATGCATTCTATTAGTTAGCATCTCACCACTCATACATGAAGGTAATAATATTTTGGCACACTGTAGTTACGTAAAGAAATTAGAAACTCAGAAGTTTAAACTTCCCGAGGTCTTAATTACCTGTAAGCAAATCAAGCAAGAGTGGTTGCCAGATTTTCATTTCCAAGTTCTTTAATTCTGTTGTTGCCAAACAGTTGGAGAGACTTCCAAATCATAGGGATAAATACTGACTGTCGGTATTACAGTTGGATATGTATTTAATGCTCTCATGAAAACATAAAGCCTTCTGTTGATGAAAGGAGCAATTTTCTCACTAAAAATGTCTCACATTTGATCATTCATGAATCATAAAGAAGAAAAGAATCATGAAAATTTATTCTTTAAGTGTTTCCTAGAATTCTGCATTTTTGAATGAAATTTCCTTGTGAGTACAATTATTTCCTATTTCACAGGGTTCCCATGTAACCTGGAAAACAAGAAAAATTTGGAATACTCTGGGAATTTGAAAATGGTTCTACAAATGAGTGAAAACTCAAGGGAAAATTACATTTTTTTATAAAAGTTGGGTGAATTTTTTATCAGAGAATAGAAAATTCAGAACTTTTTATTTTGCCAAAAAAAAACTTTTTTTTTTTTTCAGATTTCTAGATTATATTTGTTGTTATTAAGTTTTAAAATAATCCAGGGTTTCTTTTATTACCATGTGATACAACTGGATACTTGGTTTGCAGTTTCAGCAATCATTGATTTAACAAAAGTACTATTCAGGGAAAGACACCAAATCATCTACTTAATGCACATCTTATCATCATCATCATCATCATTGTCAACCATTATCAATCCACTGCTGGACGAAGGTCTCCCCAAGTTTCCTCCAAAACGGTCTGTCTTGTGCCAGTCTCCTCCATGTCACCCCTGCATACTTTCGAATTTCATCCACCCATCTCCCATGTGGTCTTCTTCTGGGTCTTTTCCTGTCCCTTGGAATCCAATCTAAAATTTCGGCTGTCCATCGATGGTCTGTCCTTCTGGCAGTATGTCCAGCCCATTGCCATTTCAGGGATTTAACTCTGATCATGATGTCTTCCACTCTTGTCATTTTTCGGATCCACGAGTTCCTCTTCTTATCTCTCCTGGTTACACCAAGCATTCACCTCTCTATGCTTCTTTGAGTTGTCTGCAGCCTTTGTATGTCTCTTTTAGTTAAGGTCCACGTCTCTGCACCATACGTAAGCACTGGAAGGATGCATTGATCAAACACTTTTCTTTTAAGACATAATGGCATATTGCTCTTGAAAATTATGCTGTTTCTTCCAAAAGCTCTCCAGGCAAGTTTTGTACGCCGATTAATTTCTTCATCAATGTGACCCTCACTTGATATCTGCTGTCCAAGATAAACGTATGTGTCTGTTATCTCCAGCTTTTCTCCATCAATCGATAAATCTTCATTTCTTGAAAAAGCATTGAACATCACTTTTGTCTTCTGAAAGTTCATTTTTAATCCCACTTCTTTACTCTTGTCAGCAAGTTCCTGGATCCATACTCTGCAGCTCTGATAGAGTTGTTGCAAAAATGACTATGTCATCAGCAAAACGATGGTGAATTAGATAATCTCCATTAATCTTTATCCCCTTGTTTTCCCAGCTCAGCGACTGAAAGACACCCTCCATTGTAGCATTAAAGAGCTTCGGAGATATGGTGTCACCTTGTCTCACTCCCTTTCCAACTTTTATGTGTGCTGTATTCTCAAACAGCCAAATCTTTGCACTTGCATTTTCATAGATGTTATTAATAATAATAATGTATGCATCTTCAATACCGCATTATTTCAGAGCCATTGTAACTGCTGATGGTTTCACCGAATCAAAGGCTTTTTCATAATTGATAAAAGCCATGCACAATGGAAGTTCATATTCCCTCGCTCTTTCAATTAGTTCTCTCAGTACGTGGATATGATCTATTGTGCTGTAGCCACTCCTGAACCCAGCTTGTTCTCTCGGTTGAGCCATGTCCAGTGTTACCTTCCAGCGGTGTGAAAGAACTTTAGTGAAGATTTTATAAACCTCTGATAGGAGGCTGATAGGTCTGTAGTTCCTGAGATCCTCAATGTCACCCTTTTTATGTAGCAGGATCATTGTAGCGTTGTTCCAGTTCTCAGGAATCTTCCCTTCATTAAGGCATCGTGAAAATTTGGGCGAGTACTGTTTTGATTTCTCCACTCGCTTCTTGTATGATGTCTACAGTAATTCCATCTTCTCCTGGAGCTTTTCCCCGCTTCATGTTCTTGATTACATGTGCAACTTCTGCTGGGAGGACTGGAAGAACTCTGGTACTGGTACCTTTCATGCTGTCTGGAGTACATGTATCATCCCTTTCATATAATTTGAAGTAGAAATCTTTCACTCTTGTCAAACTTTTGCCTCTATTTCTTGTTACAGAACCATCTTCTTTTCTCAGTGCCATAATCTGTTTTCTTCCCTTACTGAGATGTCCCTTTGCTATCTTTAGGCTTTGGTTGTTTTCAATTGCTTTCCTCACTAGTTCACAGTTGAATTTCCTTACGTCTTCAGTGATACTTTTTCGTACTGTCTTGCATAGCTCTATATATTCCACTTTGGAAGCCACATCTTCTTTAGTTGTCCTCATCTCTCTTCTTTTTTGCATCAACATTTTGGTTTTTCCTGATAATTTGTTCACATGCAACTTGTTCTTAGACCCAGCTAATTTTGTTGCTGTTTCCATAAGAGCTTTGGTTACTTTTCTGTTAACTTCAGAAATATCCACTTCTTCCGATGTTAGGCCTTCTAAAGCAGAGAATCTGTTCTTCAGTTCCAACTTGAAGGTATTATGGTGTTTTTTAAGGTTGGTTATGTCAATATATTTTGTTTGTCTTATGAGCTTGCCACGTTCAAGTTTAGTGTTAAGGTGCATCTTACATCTCACCAATCTATGATCACTACCTGTGTTGAACTTGTTTAGCACACTGCAGTCTTCTATGACGAATTTTTTGTTACACATAATAAAATCAATTTCAGTTGTCGTTCCATTCGGATGTCTCCATGTCCATTTCCTGTGTGGCTTTTTCTTGAAAAAGGAGTTCAAGATGAAAAACCCTTCTGCCTCTGCAAACTCAACGAGAGTATTTCCACGCTGGTTTCTGTTGCCGTGATGGAATTTACCTACTGAAATTTCATTCTGTTGCCGTTTCCCTATTTTTGCGTTGAAATCTCCCATAATTATCTTCAAATGCTGCTTACCTTTATTATTTAGATGACGAATTTCCTCATAAAATTCTTCAAGTTCTTCTTCAGGATGACTTGTGGTGGGTGCATAAGTTTGAATTATCTGAGCCTGGTATCTTCTCGAGAGTTCGATAACTAGTCGTGCAACTCTGTCAGAGGAACTTTCAACTTCTACAACTTTATCCTTCAGTTTCTTGTTTATTATAAATCCAACACCACTGGTTCTGCCAGTATCTGTCCCACGATAGTAGAAGAGATGCCCACTTTTCAGTTCAGTGAGATCTTCTCCTTTTCTCAATTAGCCCGATGATGTCCCACTTGATCCTTTGTAGTTCTTCTTCCAATTCAAGAAGCCTTGAATCAGAAGATAGTGAGTGTCCATTATACGTAGCCAAGGTCAGCATCAGCTGGCAGCCTAGTCCAGTCCTCCGGGGATTCTTAGCACCCTCTGCCTTCATGTCACACTGGCCGCTGCCTTGGCCAGGTACATTCCAGCTGCGGGAGACTGAGGGCCAAGATTTAAGTTGTGGAGTCATTTTGGAGGGGTTTGGCCATAACTCACCACACTGGCCAAGCGTATTAGTGAGTGTGGGATAGCATTTCCTCTAATCCCGATGGTATAGTTATACCGCTATTGACGGTCGTCAGAGCCCCTTTAGTGGGAACAGGATGCACCACGAGAAGGCGGGGTTGACATTTGTCAAGGAGAGGCTGTGATGTTACGCATCACCTGATCTTACATCCCGCACATCTTATATGCAGGTGTATATGAAATTCCAAAATTTTCAGACACCAGCTTTTCTTTCCTTTTTTTTTTTTTTTTTTTTTTTTCTATACCCGCACACACTTTTTCAAGAGATATGAGAGAAAACCACAATTGTTATGAACAAAAACTACACATACAGAATTGTGACCTTCAAATGCTAAAATTAATATATTATTTCTTTTATATTGTTCAATAATTCAGTGCAAAATCTGCAACAAAAATGAGGAAACATATTAAAATCACATGCTCATTGTCGTGCGTGCATAGGTCTCTCTTGGGTTGCATTGCAGAACTTCAGCCTAAATTACTTACTGCCTCTATCACTGTAGAATTCATAATTCTGCCAGCCAGCATATGGCGAAAATTTTATATTGATATCTTCATTGTCCTGATTTTATGGTTAAAATGGTGATGCATGCAGTATGAACTTACCACATCGAACCCAAAATGCACTATTTTTGTCTTTGGTTTTGTTGAAAAATAAGAACCGCAACATTATGATGAGAATGTTCCATGATTTACGGAATTTGGAATTATTCTGACCTATTTCTAACAGTCTTCCTCAAAACCAATCAGTAGAGCAACCATTTTTGCCCCTTCCCTGTTTTCTTTAAAGCAGAATATAATTTCAAAATCTGTACTCAATGTGCCCTTGGTGGAATCTGAGCAAAATTTGTGTGATTTGTCAAATTTTCATGGCTGAGTGAACAAGGCAGTACCAATTTTTGACATTTGTTTTCATCTAAAACATATGGGAAAGGATGTTTTCTTTTTATTTAAAGCAAAATATATGTATAACTTTCAAAATTGGTACTGCATGCTCCCTGTTCAGAGAAAATCATTTTATGGGGAACAAATGATGGTGATGGAGAGTTGAATTTCCAGTTTTAATTGTTTTGCAAGTGAAAGGAAAAACATTTGCTTTTTTTGTCTGTTGACGTATCAAGCAGTAGCTAGCAAACTGTATTTTTTAGAGAAATTAAACTTTAAAAAGTGATAGTGCTACTTCCTAAGTCTGCTGTGAAAACAACTGTGCAGGTCACAGAAATGGTGTGATTTCTAACAAGGAGAAATGGAGTAATAATTTTCAAAAGAACAAGTGGAGTAACAGTTTTCAATTTGAATTTTGCTTTAATAAAAAAAATTCTTACTCTATAGTTCACCTTTCCTTAAATTTCCATAAAAATTATAAAACTCAAAAATATATAGGTGTAAAATCTATAGTTAGATCACAAATACTCCAGAAAGGCTTTCATATGCCACAATCAACATATAAACTAAATGCTCTTTATATATACATATTTTGAAATAATATTTTATAGTTTAAGTCCAAATGATTTCCTTCTGACACTATGCTATAATGATTTTAAGGAAATTATTTTTGGTGGCAACAATATTACAAGAACGTTTAAATTACAAAAATCAGTGTATTTCATTACATTTCATTTAAATATAAACAGTATTTAGTTTATATATTGATTGTGACACATTTATAGTCTAACTATAGATTGTATTCATTTATATATTTTTGAGTTTTCTATTCAATAAATTGCTTTAATAATCAAATTAGTCAAAGTAGAAATAAATTCATTCAAAATCAGTATAGCATAGTACACATAAAAGTTTTGTAAGAATTAAACCTGGTTACATTTTCGTTGATAGTTTTTTGGTATTTGTTTTTATCTGTGATTCCAAATTTCTTATTGGTGAGGTGGACATCATTTTCAAAGTTCTGCATTAAGT
Source organism: Macrothele yani (assembly GCA_039090855.1). Classification (NCBI taxonomy): domain Eukaryota; kingdom Metazoa; phylum Arthropoda; class Arachnida; order Araneae; family Macrothelidae; genus Macrothele; species Macrothele yani. The sequence continues at coordinate 112,105,064 of CM077007.1, forward strand.
TTACTCAGCCTACAGGAGTTGTTTGTTGCGGGTTGAACAGACCTGATTTTTCACTATATTTTAAGTCATACGTGAGATTCTTTCACTGATTTGTGTGTGTGTGTGTGTGTGTGTGTGTGTGTTGTTGTTGTTGTTGTTTTTATTTGGGCAATTATTGAGAGCCCAAATAAGAGCAATGCAAAACCAAAGAAAAAGTTTAAAGTTTTTGGGGATTAGTAGAAGGATAGAAGGAGGTGTTTTTCATCAAAGGATGGTATTTCATCTTTTGGAATGGAAATTAAATGAAGTTAAGATTTTTCCCTATGATCGTTTTTTTTTTTTTTTTTTTTTTGCTGGGGGGGGTTGCCTTTGTCCAGTATTGTTGTTAAATAGAATTATATTGCATAAATGTTTGTATTTTAGTTTCAAACTGTAGGCAACAATTTTCAAAAATGGAAGTTGGGCGATGCAAAAATTTAGTGTACAGAAGTATTTTTGGAATTAGTGTAGGAGATCATTTTCCATTGGAGGATCGAATTCTGCCTTTTAAAAACAGAAGGTAGATGGAGTGAAAATTTCTACCATAATTGTAATTCTTTTTTTTTTCTCACAATGTTCCATCTACAAAGTGCTGTTGTTAAATATAATTTTATTCCATGGATATTTGAGCTTGAAAATGGGGAATTTAAAAAAAAAGTCAAACAAATAAAGACCTCTCTCATAATTGCAATTTTTTTTTCTGCAATGTTGACACTGTAATATGTTGTTTTCTCACATAAACGTTTGTATTTAGGCTTGATAAGGGGAAAAATAATTCCCCAAAACAGAAGTAACGAAGGTGAAAAATTTCAGAATTTTCCAACTGTTGTAAAATCATTTATAAAAGTAGTGAAAACTTTGATATCATACATTCATGGTCCTTGTGATGACAGTTCTTTCAGAATGATGAATGAAATTATCACCTGAGGGCATAGAAGGAAAAAAAGTGACAATGGATTTGTGGGGAGTGAGAGATATCATCAACAGAAAGAACAAGAAAGATGACACCGAATTTTCGGGTGTAATGAGCGCATCTTTTGAATTCGTTCTGATGCAAATTAAATTCATCAAAGGTATTCAAAGTCAATAAAGCGGGTATGGAAAACAATAGTATCTGACCGAAGAAAGAAGTTTTGCAATCGGGTTTTTAATCCGGCAGATATTACTGTAAACGGAATCCCGAACTGGTTGCAGACTTATGAGTTAAGAAAAATTTGAATTTATATGTGAAACATTTCGCAGCAGAAACTATCTCCAACAAAGAAAGAATTTTTCAAATTGGACTCTTAGAAGCAGAGATATGGACAAATATAAGATATGTATGGTTTTCCCTAGCAGGAAAACCATGCATTATTTTAGGAAGAAAGTATTCTCAAAAGGCTTTTCATGTGGACAGTATCGATCCAAGAAAAAAAAATTTAGTCGAGTTTTCAGGAGCTCAGATTTTGCTGCAAATACACCAGAAGCAGAAATTAACACTTATGCCCCTGGTGGCCAAAACCATTCTTTGCCAAATATTAGAAATCATATGAAAAACATTTTCCATCAGCAGCTGTATGCAATACAGGAAGAATTTTTCAAATCAGAGTTTTAGAAGCTGAAATATCAGAAAAAAATGCAATCCTTTGCACCCCTGGCTGAAAGTCTATGATTTACTTAAAAATTTTGAATTTATATGAAAAACATTTTGCATCAAAAACGCTATCCAACAAAGAAGGAATTTTTCAAATAGGACTTCTAGAAGTAGAGATATTGACAAAAATAAGATATACATCTGCACCTCCTGGCATAGAAACCATGCATTATTTTAAGAAGAAAATATTCCTAAAAGGTTTGGCGGCATGAGTAGTATCGGTCCACAAACAAATTTTTTCAATCGAGATTTTAGAAGCTCATATTTTGCTACAAATACATCAGAAGCAAAAATCAACCCTTCCCCTTCCTGGTGGCCAAAGTATTCTTTACCAAAAGTTAGAAATTATATGCAAGAGATTTTCCATCAGGAGCTGTATCCGCTGAAGAAAAAAATTCAAATCGGAGTTTTAGAAGAAGAGGTATCGGGGAAAACCTAATTTACTTTTATGCCCCCTAGCGGGAAATCTATGTGTAACTTGAAAAAGTAACTATACCTTAAATACTTTTCAACATAAATGCTATCGAAAGATAAAAGAATTTTTTCAATCGGATGCTTAGAAGCAGATGTATGGAATAAAATATATTTTGAATTCTACATCATCTGCATTTTCGCCCTCTAGCGGCAAAATCGTACATCGTAAAAAGAAAGAAAGGATCATCATTCGCACATTTCAAGCTTCCCAACGGAAAAATAATTTTTTAAATCGGACTATTTGTTGCAGAGATATGGTGTCTACAGATGTACGGACAAACCGATAACATAAGCATGATCTTTTTTTACAAAAGACGTGCTAAAAATTAAGCAATGGATGCTGTGAACTTGCTGAGAAAAAAGCAAGGCTTGCTTGCAAGAGGAACCCTTGCTTTTTTTCAGCTGATGTTCTAGCAAGTACAAAGAAACTGCTTGAAGTAATGTCTTTTAATTTATTTTGTTTTGGATTTAGTAACTTTGTATTGTGAATTCACTGGTGTGCTCCAGTTTAATACTTACAAAAATAAATTACAGTAAACAATTCCTTCTTGCTCGGGTTGCGTTATATTCACAATTTCTTCCAGCATACTCTGATTTTTGACTCTGCTAAAAAGTTCAGCTTTTTTTCTTTTTTTCTATCTGATATTTTTTTAAGTAGCAGTATTTAGATCATGTGTCCCTAAAAAACTTTCAAAATCCTTGGAATTTTGTGATTGAATAAAATTACGAATTTTGGTGTTTTCCAAATTATTTGGAGATTATTTCTTCATGGGTTTCATCCATTTGCAAATTTATGGTTTGTTGCTAAATCTCATTTGGATTGTTAAATTACAAATGCCTTAGCAACTGCTTTGTTACATATCGTACAATTTTCCACCAAATTACATAAACTTAGTAAAATATGATTTGTGAACCTAGTTTTGTTCTACACTTGTTTTCCTAGCATAAAAATTGCTCCTTTTGTGTAAGATTACTGATTATCTTTAATAACAACAGCTGATGAAATCTTATGAAAAAAAAATGTTGACATAAAAACCTGATTATATGAGTTTATCCAAAATCTTGTTTAATTGTATTCCTATTCTAGGTGCAGTTGGGATTCCTGTTTAGTACCCCCAAGTTGTGAAGAAGGCTCAACTATCCCTCAGCAGTGGGTTGTGCCAGATGCGCCTTGTAGCAAAGTTTGGGCTACAACTTTGCAAAGACATTTAAATCACAAAAATCAGTATATTTTGTAAGAAAATGTTTGTGCATATTATTAATAAATTTGTGTCATCATTGTCAGCGACTTGTGTTCTGATGTCATTTTACAAAAATAGTGACTATATACAAGTATGTAATTAGGTTGTTCACAAACTGTTCTGCAGGTAACAGGATCATTTAGATGCATATTGAGTTTTGTAGTTACTGCTGTTACAGTGGTTTTATGTTAGACACATTGAATTTTGTAGTTACTGTAACTGCAGTGCTTCTAAAAGCTCAATATGATAATTGTGATGTAGAAGCTGTGAATAAAGTAAAAATGCTTAATGCATTGACATTTTTGGAATAAAAATTCCAATAAAAAGTTTCCCAAATAGGTTTTTTTTAAGCTTGTCAGTCAGTCATGCTTTGTGAATTAGCATCTTGTTTGTATGTATTATTCATATGAATATAGTCTATTCAATATTATTTTTATGTATATGTTAGGATATAACTAGTTTGCATCCCTATGTGAATTTCCTAAACAAGTTATGTCTAACAAAACAGCAAACTTGAATATGAGGTCTGTTTAAACAGTTCCTCAGCTTTTATGATAGCATGCTAACGAGATGTCACAATGATGTACAGTAGGTGACGTTACGTAGCAGTGACTTTGGGAAGTAACTTCTCGTTAACTGCATCTTTCTATTATTATTAGTCATTGTGCTGTATCACTTTGTGCAAGAGATTGTTGTGCACGTTTTCATATTTTCAAGATGGGCAAGTTTCACGAGCAGCATATTAATGTCAAATTTTGCCTCAAACTTAGGAAAACATTTACAGAAACTGATGACATAAATTTCTGGTGTTCGGTGCTTAGGCTGTGCACAGTGTTATGAATGGTTTATGCAATTCAAAAGGACCCTGCCATGTCTTCGGCTACACAGTCCCATGTGCAGAAGGCTGCGATGAACTGTGTGCTGTGACACATTGCCCTTATCACTACTGTTGTAGCTGCGGGTGATTTGTCCCACTGTGGCCTTCGGTCGCTGTGAAGAATGTGCGACAGTCTACTCCCCTCTGGCATCAGTGAGCTTAGGACAACGGTTCATCATTCGGCCATCTGTGCACCACTTTTGATATGTACTCACTACAGCAGCACGTAAACAATAGGGTGGGCCAATTTTTTTTTTTTTTTTTTTTTCGAAATCGTTAACGCAATAGTGACCAAAAGTTGCTCTACCCATAGTTTGCACGGCCCTTGAAAGTCCTTAAAAAGTACTTGATTTTTTTCAGCGATTTTCAAGACCTTAAAAGTCCTTAAAAATGATGCTGATCCTTAAGTCCTTAATTTTTTATGTCCCTCCATTTTTTTTATTATGATCATATGTTAATGCAGTTTTTCCTGCTTTCGTTTTTAAAGTGTACCCGATTGTGCAATGTATGTTTGCATGACCCAAAAAACGGGAGTGAATGACGGAGCAGTGCCAACTGAGGGATTAATTCTGCGCATGCTGTGGGAACTTGGACTTAGCAGCCGCTGGCGACTGACTGTTTGTATGAATGACACATGAACTACAACTAAGGTATGCCGGTTGTTTTGGTTCTGATTTTGACTCACGTGAAAAAGAACAAAGTGCGAAATAATGAAAAATAGACATTAGAATCACTAGATGCGAAGTGAGCAAAATGTTCGTGATTTGTAATGCTTCTGTGCTAGTGTATCTTCGAGGATATTTGTGTATTCATCAATAAAGGAATAAATGTTGACCTTTAGTAATTGGAGTAACTTCTCAATAGTAATTCAGACCATAATTTCATACCTACTAGGTTTTACGGTTTACATGTAAAATTTACGGAAATGCTATTTGTTTTACGGGCAAAATGTTAATTTTACGGATTTGGTGATTCTCCGAGATTTTTTTTTATTATTATGATTTTGCACCCACCATTAAAACTTTTTTTATTTAACTTAGTCCATTTAAAATAAAGTGCTGAGGTGAGTTACGAATCAACTTTTCACTTACATGTGTTTATGTAGGAACATTTACCCGCAGTTTTCCCACATGTTTTTAGGTTTATCGTTTTTCGTTGTTTCAAACGCTAAAGAGCTTGCGCCGCGCATAAACTGAACTCTCCAGCTGGGCTTGTTTATTTATCTCTCCCTGTGTTTCCCCCTCCCATGTAATGCATTGTTCGTCCCCCAAGTAGTAACTTCTCAAGTAGGCCGGCGTTGTAGCTCCTCTCTCTTCTCTTTATTACTTTCAGTTCAAAATGCTATCTCAGAACGTAGTTATCGTAGAAAAAAATTCTAACGAATTTTAAATCTGTGGAATTTTTAAGCCCAGATCGATACCCAACATGACAAAATTAAACAAAAGCTGCCACTTTTGTGAAATTAAAAATGCATTTGGGGCATGGTTTTGTAACTTCTCTGGCAATAAATTTGACCTAACAAAAGAATACTATAACGAAGTTAAAAAATAAGTCCAGTGTTCATTCGACCCAGTGCTTCTCCAGCAATGATTTATTTAGCTGATCCGTTAGAAAGTTTTCTACGCTTTCCAACCGTGCTTTGTCCTGACATTTTTATGCAAGTACAATAACTTGCATAAAAATGTCTTGGCTTGATTCGACGAAATTAATATGTTGGGGTACATACTAATTCGTCGAATCCATATTGAAAATGATCAAAGGTCAGGAAATAGGAGCGGAATTTATTCTTTGGCCTTTTGCGTGATGACTTGCGTAAAATTAGAACAAGATTGTGATGAAGTTTTGGTACAATGTTCATCGCCCATAGTGGACCTATCCTATTGAAAATGGTTATTATTATCAGCATGCACGGGAGCAGTGCGTATATGCGCACGAAGAAGATTTGTTTGTCAGAATTTTCACACAATTACTTCCATGGAAATTGACTGATCTGGATGGAATTTTTAGTTATAAAATGATGCATGTTTTTTATTAAAAATTTGGGGTTCCATTCCCATTCCAGGGCGATGAAATTTTCGAGTTTTCTGAGAATTGTTACATGGATGACCAGTAAATGGTATAAGCAAATTCAGTTTGCTTTGAATATTCTCCAAAAAAATTAGGTGTAACTTTAAAAGTTATCGGTAGATTTTGGCGGAATTTGGGGTATCTGTTTTTCTTAGCAAATCATGATGTCTTTAAAAAATTCACATAATTTTCTTAAATTTTCAAGAAAATAAAATTTTAACATTGTTATTCCTACTGAAACAGTGAACAGCAGATGCGATTCTGGCAGGTCGGGTAGACAGGATCGGAAGCGGGGGAAAATTAATGCTGTTAGAGTTTAAATGTTTTACTTCCAGAAAAAGGAAGTAAAACATTTGCCACCTTTTAGATAAAGGAGGCAAATGCGAACATAGTGCCTAATTTGTTACGGTTTACCGTGGGGTGGGGGGTCTAGAGTGAAAAAAATTAAGTCTTGTCAATACCTCCCAGCTTTACCCAGGGTGAGTTACAGTTAGTCATTCAACAAGCTTTGGGGAAAGAACGCGTAGCTGTTAAATTTTTTTGCAGCACGCCGCCAATTTTTTTTTCCACGGTGCAGACCTTTATTCCACACGCGCAATGCAGTTGGTGCTTTACATTTCACACTAAAACATTCAAAATTTTTCCACTAGCAACTTTTACTAGAACCATTTTTTATCGCTAATAAAATGCATTTGTTTGCTAGCAATTTGCTTACTAACTGCTGGTTGAAATCGCGCCCTGGTAAGGTTTATTGATCAAATGGGTATTCAAAGCACATGTGTCAAGTAGTGGTTTGTCTTTGAATGGCGCGACGCAATCTTGCCAGCGGGAAGCGATTGTGTAGGAAGCCAGCCGGAGAGAGGCTTTCCCAGAATGCCATACGTGACGCTGCTGTCTCGAGTGTTCATAAGTTTGTGCTACAGCTTCTGTGTTTTGCATTCGGTATTTCATGACGTGTGTGGTGTCATCGGTCTGTGCGTGAGAAACTTTTTTTTTTTTTGTATTTATTTTTAAGAAGTGCTTGCGTTAAAATAGTTTTTAGATCATATGTATTTTGAAGTATTTACGTCTTCTAGTATAAGCACATTTGAAAAATTAAACTAATGGCGGGAAAGTGTGTTTTTAATAGCCGTTGGATTACAAATGAACTGTATGAAGAATGGCTCGTGTGTGATGAAAATGATAAGCATAGAGCCAGATGTAGAGTATGTCACAAAAGCTTCAGCATTGCTAAAATGAGTGAATCAGCTGTTAAAAGCCACATGAAAGGTGCAAGACACACTGAGCTCATTGCACTGAAGAATCCTTGTAGTATTTCGTCTTTCACTAAGGGAAGATCAAATACATCCGAAACAGTTAGAAACTGTAGCTTATCAGTAGGTGGAAGCGAAGTTCAGGTATCAGAGTCATTAATTGATAAGGCCAGTATGAATATACATGTTTCTAATAATAAAGTCTTGGATGCAGAGATTTTATGGGTCCTCAGAACAGTGAAATGTCATAATTCTTATAAATCTAATGCAGGCATACACAAGACTTTTCAGAAAATGTTCCCTGACAGTTTGATCACCTGAAATTTTACTTGTGGAGAAAGAAAAAGTGTCTATTATGCGATGTTTGGGATAGCACCTTACTTCAAAAGTCTTATGTTGCAAGAACTGTGTGAAATGAAGAATTATGTTCTATTGTTTGATGAAACCTTGAACATTTCAAAGCAGAAGAAACAAATGGGCATTCATGTTACGTTGCCGCCCCGGTGGCGCAGTGGTCTAAGCGATGGCCTCTGATAATTCGTCCGAAAGGGGTTTGGGTTCGAATCCTGGTGAGGCATGGATGTTTTGTTTGCCTTATGGCACTGACTCGCTCCCTTCCCTGGAACCAGTGACCCTAAATTTGGGATGGGCGACTGCTTATACCCCATTGAGTTGCTCACGATGGTCGTTAAACCTCCAATCAATAATCAACAACATCATGTTAGATTCTGGAGTTCTGATAATAAAGTCAAAACACATTTCTTAGCATCTGTATTTATGGGGCACTTTACTGCAACAGACATTGTAGATAATTTTCGAGCTGCAGTTTTGCCTTTGAAAATGGCAAAAGTAATTCAAGTGTCAAGATGGGCCAGCAGTCAACTGGAAATATTTGAAGTTGCTGCAAGATGAAATTCGCAGAGAATGTGGGAAACTGATTTTGAATGTTGGGAGCTGTGTGCTTCACGAAATAAATAAATCTTTTAAAAGTGGATGTAAAGCAAGTGGTTGGGATCTGGATAGTTACTTATTTTGTTCGTATCACTGTTTTAAAGATTCGCCAGCACGACAGGAGGATTATGCAGCTGTCACTGGGGAAGAATGTTTCCCCAAAAAATTTGTCAGCGATAGATGGCTAGAAAATGTTGAAGTTGGTGAACGTGCGATCAAGATTTTGCCAAGCATTTGCAAGTATCACTGTAGAAATTTCTACCCCACAATGCAAATCTTTTAACACTGTTAAAAACTTTTGTAATGATAATCTACTTTCTGTTAAGCTGCTAATTTTTGTTTCAGTTTCAAAACTTCTTTCCCCTTTTCTGACATTGTACCAAGCTGACAGGCCATTGATATGTTTCCTAGCTAGGGATCTAAAAAACTATTGCTATCAATTTTGCAGCAGTTTGTTAAGCCTGAAATTCTGAGCTGTGCCAAGACATTGCCAAAGCTTTTACAGTTGTAAAAGAAGTCATAATGCTCTGGAAAAAGTGGATATTGGTTTTGCTGCTGAAAAACGCTGAAAGAACTGTATTCCACCAAAAAGGTAACAAAGAAACAGATGTTTGATATTCGAATGTCTGCAAAGATGTTCCTGGTACATGTAGCTTCCAAACTGGTTGAAAAATCATCAGTTACCTTTTCTCTAGTAAGAAGTTTAACATGTTTAGACCCCAGAAATATGGCAGCACAGAAGGAAGGATGCATGAAAAAAAAATGAAACTTATTCTAGGGTCATTAGTGGATGCTCAGCAAATATGTGAACTAAAGTAATTCACCGATGCTGTCACACGTACGGTCATTCACAAACATAATTTTCAAATTGTAGGTCAAGATTAAAAACACTTTATTTACAATTAAAAACTAATATTTACACGCGAGATCTTTCGGGGCTAAATATGTGAAGGTGAATATGATGAAATACTGCAACAGTATTGTGATTTTTTGCAGACAGTAGTGCTATTGAAGTATTCAGCTTTTATGGATTTTGACCATAAAATGTAAATTGTCGCATTGATACACTTTTTCATGACACATTGTGTGATTCAACATATTGTAAACTGTGGGAACTTGTTAAGATGTTGCTTTTATTAAGCCACGGACAAGCATCTGTGCAAAGAGGGTTTAGTGTTAATAAGAAACTAGAGGTTGAAAATTTAGAAGAGTGTTCTTACGTTGCTCAACGGATAATTTGTGAACATGTGGACAAAATAGGTGGTAATGTTAATGATTTCACTGTTACTAAAGACATGAGGAAATCTGTTTCATTGGCCAGACAACAATACATGCGATATCTGGAGGACCAGAAACTGAAAAAAGATATTATTGCAAATAAAGAAAAAAGACATTTGTAGATTACGGAGCAAGAAGAATTCAGGGGAAAAAAAGCAAAGACTTGAACAGGATATTCATGCAATGTTGAAATCTGCAGATGAATTTGCTGAGAAAGCAGAAATTGGTGGGGACATAACTCTGATTGCCAAATCTAACAGTTTCAGACGTACTGTCAAAGAAAAGCAACTGCAAGTGATTAATATTGATGAAGTAGTACTCAAAAAAAGTTCCAAAGGCGTTGCTTTACAAAAAGCTACTGTTTCCTGAATTATTACACAAGTCTAGAAAATGAGTTTTATGTTTTGTTAGTGGTGACTTTTTTTAATAGCCGTCAGGGAATTTTAATGCCAGTATGTTACAATATCTTCAAAAATTGCATATTGAAAGATTTTTAGTTGGTCAAATTTGTGGTTTAATTTTAGATGCTTATTTCAAGACCTATTCCTGTAGCATTATGATCTGAGTATAAAACAAGGTGACTAGCATTTGACATTCGATAAGGATGTTGGATCTGTGTATGAAAATTGAAGGCATTTGATGCTTGGTATAACAAAACATAGTTCATTATTAATATACTTTTCATGGTTTACCTAAATGTGTAACCCTCTTTAATGACAGCAAAACATGAAAAAAGAAAAAATAGGGAACATCCAGTATAATTTTTTTATTTCACTAAAACTTCAGATGACTGCTTTCATGGGATGTTTGGTGAGTTATTAACTATATATTTAGTTTTGATTTGGTGTTATTTTGAAGGTCTCAAAATGCTTCTCAGTCCTGGATAGTTGCACTTAGTCAGCTGAAATGTACTGAAATTCTGCCTAAGCTCAGTTTTGGTAGTACTCTTACCATTGAACTTAACTTTGTAGGGGACTTTGGAGGGTTTTTTTGTTATTTTTTAACCAAATTACTAAAAGTTTCATTTTGAGGAGATGCTTAGTTTTTGCTTTACAGAGTACTCAGTAACCCAATTTTCTTACTGTTACTACGTTTTCCTGTTCCAGTTGCTGCCAGTCAGCCACAAGGCCCATAAGTGGCAATTTTCTAAAGGTATTACTTTGATCAAAATTTTTTGGTTCACTTTTTTCTGACATGCTTTCTCTGAGATTTGTTTGGCGCAGTGGTATAGTGATTAGGGCACTAGGCTGCCATGCCTGAGGTCCCTGGTTCATTTCCAGCTAGGACAGGAGTTCTGTTTTCCAGGCTGCTGGAATGGGTACTGGATTTTCTGGGAAGGGGAAAGGCCGCCGAGAGAAAGAAACTGGTCCCACTACCCTCATCTGTGCCAATGGGGCCAGCTCACCGTGTACCATGCTTTTAAATTCTGAAGTTTGCTTTTTGAACATGGAACTATTTTTTTTTTTATTTAAGATTTGTTTCTCTTCATTTACCAAAAAATACCAATGCAATATTATAAGTGTAGATGGACCAAACTGACTAATGCTATGATAGATTAGGGTTTAAAATTATGTGTAAAACAGAAATGAAGCACCTCCTCCTTATCCAATGTAGGTTGAAAATTATTTCAAACAAGTTACAGCAAATATTGCACCTAGAAACACCATATGAAATTAAACAACGGAATTTCTCTGAATTTTCACATGAATGTGCACTTTGACTGGTTGCAAACCCGTGTTTCTCAAAAGCATTTCATGCATATAGATTTGCAAAAATAACTTCTGCATATCAGGGATGCAGGATGTCTTATATTTCAGAATAATAGTATTTTATAATTTGTGTATCTCCCATACCGAGATCATCCTTGAAGAAAAAGTTTTTATCCTTAAAAAGTACTTGAATTTTTTTGGACGAAAGTGTATGAACAATGTCTACCTGATCCCTAGTTAGTGTATAAATTTTTTAAACAATATTCCATTACCTGTCCATAAAGTTTCAATTTTGAAACTTGCAGTGTTCAAACACACTGCAAGCGGATGTAATTTTAATTTAATAATTAAACTTCAAAAATTTGAAATGAAAATACTTTTCCGAAAAAACAGTTTATAGATTGATGTTTTATGTCCGAATTTGTCCAGCAGATGGCACTCCCTCCTAGAAGCTGTGAATTTCGCAATACTACGGAAGTCAGCAGTCGAAAGTTAGTTCTCTCGGAGGGAGAACAGGTTTTCAAACGACGTTGTTTTTGCAGCACAGTGTTTGTTGGATGCGCTAAAAGTCTCAAATTGTGCGACAACAATGAGCTTAAGTAAAGTAAGTACTAGAAGTGTAAATTCGTGTCCTGTTTTTGGGGCACCATCGGATTTACGTCATTTTGTGCTACCCACGTACGAAGACGTAAGTGTTATTTATTTGTTCAACCTAAAACATACATCATCTGGTAAAGATCCGAGTGTTTTTAACATCAGTCAGATAGTTGCTAAAAAATCCAAAACATCTGGATGCGAGCATCAATTCCAACTGTTTCTCATGATCGTGTTTTACAACTGATTCGAGCATACCACGACAAGTACCTTAAGTTAGTTCGTTTCCAAAAACCAAAAGAAACTATAGTTATGAACTCAAAGTCCATGACTAATAAAGGAGATGCACAAAAAAGTTATTTGATATTGGGTCTTGCAAATGTCTGGATTTTCATAAATGCAAGTGTGAAAAGGCGCGAAAAGTTCCCGCTGAGCCATTATAATGTAATGGCTAATCGGTGTATATCTTACAGGGGCGGCTCCTGCTATGGGGCTGTGGTGCTGCAGCCCCCTACCCAAAGCAGTTTTTTTTTCATGCCGTACCAAGAAAGAAGTTTTGTGAACACCGCTGTAAGTTTTCCCAGCATAATGCCACGACTGCAGTGTTCTGAACTCAACTGGAAGTTTTCCCTGCATAACACCACTGGGAGCGGGAAGAACGTCACGGACTGTGCTTCTTGCAGCCCTGACGGCTATTGAAACAAACTCATGTGGGAAACTCCGCCTATTCCCACATCAGTTCGTTTCCTTTTAATAAAACTTCCCTGGGGACTGCATTCATGGCAGCTCTCGCTAGCAGGGTTACTCGCGAATGCAGTCAATACGGTTCTTGTGCTTCCGAATAAGACATAAAATAGGGGAATGAATTAAAAATAATGACGAATGTTGAAATAAAGTATTAAATAAAGTACGTTTGAATGTATTACTCAACCTGTTTTTTTGTTTTTTTCTTCCAATATTTGGTTTGTTCCTGCTTTTATTCAACGTAATAGTTTTAACAACAATGTTGCTCCCATCTAATAACAAATTCTCAGTTGCCGGAATGCCGGGACTTATGAAAAAAGTTTTACTTATATTTTCTCTTCTGGTGAAAATGGGCATGTGAACAAAATGCGATTAAAAATAGAGTTCAGTATTGGATAAATTGAAAAAAAAGAGAGAGAGAGAGAGAGAGAGATACTAATTTCTGCCGCGAAATACTTGCACAAACTTGATTTCTTCACTTACCAAGCACAGCTAAATTTTCGCTTTTAAACTCACGTAAATTTTTATTCACCAAAAATCATTGAAGTCACTCCACTGGATACATTTTATTTTTCTGCTGCATCCCCCTCCCTCCCAAAAATCAGCTGCGCATTTCAATTGAGGTAGTGTACTTAATTACTTTGAAAAGAACATTTAATCAGATATCATTGTTTAGAAAATTTACGAAGTTTGTAAATTTTGGAAAACAAATTTTTCTACACTAAATTGTTATCATGATGGCTTCAGAATTAAAACTGGACTGAATATGTTTGCAATCCGTTTTTATCAAAGAGAATGCCGGTGTGTGAGTATCGCAATAACAACTCGTCACGAAATTCTGGAAGACCCTTCAAAATTCCACAAAATGTTTTTCATCGCCGTCCAAGTTGCAGTGGTCGGTATAAAGTCGAAGTTTCAAAGGGAGTGTATCAGAAGAAAAAATATATATTGTCATATTTCTAGGGGTCACAATGAGACACTTGAGAACGCGTAACGCGTACATGACCTTGAGTGTGTCTCCGCTACCACTGGCACACGCATTAATTTTTTTAATTTTTTTGTCCTTATATATATATCATCATCATTGTCAACCATTATCAATCCACTGCTGGACGAAGGTCTCCCCAAGTTTCCTCCACAACGGTCTGTCTTGTGCCAGTCTCCTCCATGTCACTCCCGCATACTTTCGAATTTCATCCACCCATCTTCCATGTGGTCTTCTTCTGGGTCTTTTCCTGTCCCTTGGAATCCAATCTAAAATTTCGGCTGTCCATCGATGGTCTGTTCTTCTGGCAGTATGTCCAGCCCATTGCCATTTCAGGGATTTAACTCTGATCATGATGTCTTCCACTCTTGTCATTTTTCGGATCCACGTGTTCCTCTTCTTATCTCTCCTGGTTACACCAAGCATGCACCTCTCCATGCTGCTTTGAGTTGTCTGCAGCCTTTGTATGTCTCTTTTAGTTAAGGTCCACGTCTCTGCACCATACGTAAGCACTGGAAGGATGCATTGATCAAACACTTTTCTTTTAAGACATAATGGCATATTGCTCTTGAAAATTATGCTGTTTCTTCCAAAAGCTCTCCAGGCAAGTTTTGTACGCCGATTAATTTCTTCATCAATGTGACCCTCACTTGATATCTGCTGTCCAAGATAAATGTATGTGTCTGTTATCTCCAGCTTTTCTCCATCAATCGATAAATATATATATATATATATATATATATATATATGTATGTATACGTACAGTATATGCATGTATATATAATTTGCAACCACCATCAATCCACTGCTGGATGAAAGTCTCCAAGTTTCTTCTTCCACAACAGTCTGCCTTGAGTCAGTTTTTTTCATGCTTTCGAATTTCATGTACCCATCTCCCTCTTGTCATCTTCTGGATATTGTTTTTTCCCTTGCTATCCAGTTCAATATTTCAACTCTCCGTCGGTGGTTCTATCTTCTAGCAATATGTTCATCCCATTGCAATTTCAGGAATTTTGACCATGTCTTCCACTCTTGTCATTTTCCCGATCCACGAGTTCCTATTTGTATCATTCCAGGTAACAACAAACAGGCATCTCTACATGCTTCTTTCAGTTGTCTGCAACGTCTCTCTGTCTATTTTAGTTGAGGTCCATGTCTCTGCTCCATGCGTAAGAACTAGAAGGATGCACTGATTAATCAGTTTCTTTTTAAGAAATAATGTATCCGACGAAGTTTTATAGGTCGATTATTTTCTTCATAAATATGAAAATGTGGCCATCGCTTAATATCTGTTGCCTAATTTAGGCATCGGTACATTTACATTTTCCCCATCAATCGCTAAATATAAAATCTAAATATTAATTTCTTGTAAAAAAAAGCACTTTCGATCTGTATATATATATATATATATTATTTTTATTGTTATTATTATAATTATTATTAAACGGACAGCGTCAGCACAGGTGCAATAACTTAACTTTCGAAGTGGTATCGTGATATCTACAAAATTGAGATGAAGCACCCCCCCCCATCTCAGCTTACCACGAGCCGCCACTGATATCTTACATTATAAATTAGGGTAATCTAAAATTGTGAGTAACCTCTCTTCTTTGTAGAGGCATTCAAAATGTTACACTAGTATTTAAGATTTTGTACATTACTTTATATGTTTTTAAGGCCATCACCTAGAAAAACGTATAACTGAAGTTCCACTGTATACACTCAGTAGATAAAACATTAGAGATAAGGGTGATGGGCAGTAAACATGGCCATTCCTTGCACAGAGAGTGGAACAGACTCAAACTGAACACGGGTGATAAACAGGCGGACGGCACAGCTGCCCAGCAGGGTATCGCAATCGACGAACATGGGTAATCTGAGTAACTTTTATTGTGGACACTGTCAGTACAAGACAGATGGGTCATCCTATCTCCCAAACGGCATGAACCCGAGAGCAACTGTACCAAGGGTGTACTGCGAGTATACCATTGACGGAAATACCAGCGCCCAGAGAGTAAACGGTGGCTGACCACACGCTGTTAATGACCAGGGTCAACAAAGACTATTCAGTCTTGTACATAACAACGGCTTGGCAATGGCAGCACAAATAACTTCCAGGTTAAATGTCGGAGGCTCAAGCAGCATCAGAGAGTGAACAGTGCGATGCATACCTTGGGCTATAGGAGCCCGGACAGTCTACATCAACCCCAGTCATCAAGGATGTGTGGGCGGCCATCACTTGCTCTCTGGGAACTAGTGTATCCATTGATTGTATACTCGCAGTGCACCCTTGATATGGTTGCCCGAGGGTTCTTACCGCTTGGGTGTTAGATTGACCCATCTGTCTTGTGCCAACAATGCATTCATGATCCAAGTTGCTCAGATCACGTTTACCCATATTTGTTGATTGCAACAGACTGTTGGGAAGACCATCACCCTTATCGCTAACATTTTGTCCACTGAGTAAGAGTATATACAGGGTGTATAGGAAAGTCCTTAAACAGGGAAATAACTTTTGAACGCAAAATGCTAGAGTTGTGGAAGTAGTGTGTACATATAGTAAAGTGACTGTGTTCTATCAGTTTAGACCGATTGCAGCACCCCTAGCGGATAATTTTGGAAGTTAGCTATCCTATCGCGAGAACCAAGAGAGATGGCGAAAAAAAGTCAATAGCAAACGTTTAGAGCGTCACCAATTTAGTATGAAATGACGCCCTACATTCACCAAAAACTCCAATAGAAGTCCGGAAATGCAGATCTTTCGGTATCCGATCACCGGCATAAATACGTCACTTATCGCGTGCAGAAGTGTAACATTATAAGGTGATGCAAATTTACTAATAAAACTAATACATGTACGTGTCAGCAAGGTACAATTTATTATGTACTGTACAGTAAAGTAATAGGAAATTCATACAGCAGTAAGACATCATGAAGAAGAAAAACACAAAATAATGTTCTAGAAATACAAAATATCAGTACTAATACTTAAGCATTCGCGATGTGTCTACCATCGCCAGCAATACACATCTGTATTCAAGCTAGAACTTCTTGTTGGACGTTCTGCGGCATTTCAGGTGTTACGTTACTGCATGCTTGGATAATACGGGGTTGTAGAAATTTGCCATACACGACCAAATGTAAGGCCACACGTCGCACTGATGTTCCTCGTACTGCAGTGTGGGTGTGCTAGCGCATAGGCCAGGACGTCCCCTGGCTGCACGTGCACACCTGCAAGTGTCGGCCTACCTGAACGAGAACGACTTGTAATGCTCCCGGTTTCTCTCAGCCGGCTCACGACATTGATGATAGTAGCCGCAGTAGGATGAGAACGATTAAGGAAACGTAATGCACATTGGCGAGCTGCCTCTCTTGCCCGACGACCGCATTCCCCGTACAACATAACCATCTCGCAGTACTCCTCGGTGGAATAACTAGCCATGTATAGACTCGAAGATCCAGTCCACGCACTGTCTGACAAACCTTCCCTGACCGTCAATTTATGCATCCCGATGAGGTATGACGTAGCCAGTGCCGGATCTAGGGGGCAGCCCCGGTTGCTGCATTGAGAGGGGCGCTAAATTGTCTCTGCGGAAAGAAAATAATTTTCGAGAGGAACGAAAAGAAAAGCGGAAAAGAATTTTTTTATTACTCAAAAAAAAAAAAATTAAAGGAAGAAAGATTTTTTGCTAAATAGACTTTTAGATTTTTTTGCTTAAAGAAAGATAGATTTTTTTGCTTAATGGAAAAAAATGTGAGATAAGAAAATACCTCAGAGAAGGAAAACAAACGTTGTCCCTTTTGTGTGAAACGATGTCAGGTCAAATCGGGAACAAAAGTAGCATTATCGGAAAATTACGTGAGAACTGTTGGGAACACTGGCGCTGGCCAATCCAGTTCAGCCTTGCGCTGGCCAATCCAGTTCAGCCTTGCGCTGGCTAAGCAAGGTCTTTTCCTTGCGTCTTCTCTTTTGCACGTGCGCGGTGCCATAGGAGGTAACAGCCTAGGGCTCTCTCCACACGTGCAGTGCTAAACTAAACAAAAAAAATTTATTCCCCGCAATTCCTAACGAAGAAGTAAGATGCTGTCAATGAAAAGATTGTCAGGAAGTCAAAATGCTAAAAGAGCTCAGAAGAAGAAAATGGAAATTCAACAATCAGCAGAAATGTTTTCAACGTGGATGAAGTCGTCGGATCGTACTGACCAGGTCAGTGAAGAAGGTAAGGAGAGAAATTGTTATCGTCTTATATTGAAAACATTAAAAATAGCCCATTGTATTTTAAATAGAGACCCGTGTAACCCCTCTTCCGGGGCCATAGTAATGGTTTTTAACCCTTATTAATATAATTGCCTTGCTGTGGATTTTTGTTTTAAAATAACTTTTATTTTGTTTAATGTGATCGGAAAATATGTTTAACTGTGTAAATTTTCGAAATTTTTACTAACTGCCGAGTTGTCGTGTGGTAACTTTGTCGCTGATTTTAACCCTTTATTTGCACTGTGTCCGTATGAAACGGACAATAGAAAACTATGGACGTAATCAATGCGTAATCTGGGTTAATATTGTAAAGACAAAAGTGGCCTGACAATTTATTAGATCCGGGTTTGTAATGGGGGGGGCAGGTTTCTAAAGACGTTAAATCGAACAAAGTGTTTCGCAAGGTATTTTTATTTAGATATTTGCGTGTGTGTTTTAAACGGCGTAACTGGAAGTGATGAACGATCTTTTTTAATAGCCGCTTGCGTGTATGAAACAGTTGTATTTGCAGGCTGAATTTTTTTATGTGGTGGTTGTGTTTAATTTATGGATGATTTCTTGATGTGTGTTTTAAATGTTGAGTGTTTTTATTGATGTGCGTGTTTGAAATGTTCAGGGCGCAGTAGTCTAAGCGATGGCCTCTGATCATTCGTCCGAAAGGGGTCCGGGTTCGAATCCAGATGAGGCATGGATGTTGGTTTTGTCTTACGGCACTGGCTCTATCCCTTCCCTTGAACCAGTGACCCTAAATTAGGGACGGGCGACTGCTTATAGCCCATTGAGTTGCTCACGGTGGTCGTTAAACCTCTCGTAAAAAAAATGTTCAGTTATTACGGTGTGTTTTAAATTATGTTTATTAATACTCGTAATCAGTGATCGCGTTAATGCCTGGACAGGCGTATTTTACGCATCAAAAACGGAAATGAATTCCTAAAAAAAGCTGGGAAGAATTTTTACTTCTCCAAAAATTTTTAAAACCGAATCCAGGTTGTTGTTTTTTATTATCATCATTAGTCATTACTATATATACCCCCTCCCCTTTTGAGTTGACTGTTGAACACAGAAGTTGCGCCACCGATAATGTAATTCCTTCCTCGTTCCCCACCCCAAGCTCTGCCACTCTTCTCGGTTTCGCATATCTCGGACTGCGGGAAAACACGACCCCGAAAGGCCAAGTCATGTGTGGACAAACGACTATCTCTGTCACCACTTAGGAAGAGAAATTCCAGTGACCTTGGTCTCTGCTGCCGTGCCCGGTGAACAACAGAGCTACAAAAACGCTGTAAATAGAGGGAGGAAGGCAACTTTTTTTTTTTCGAGAGTTCTGAAGGAAAAAGAATAGCTGTTCTGTATAAAAAAGCTTCGGGGTGGTGGCAGATTCCCGCTATTTACAACTGAAATGTTTTCTGTTGTACTTCTTTTTTGGGGGGGGGGGGGAATCTAAAAATATGAGCTAGTATGCGTGGTATATAATATTTTACATATATCTGCGTATTTTTATACTTTAAATTTAATGGAATTCATATTTCTTACGATTGCCACAATACTTCCTTCATATAATTATCGTTATGATTTACATGCTGCATTTGTAGGAATCATACAATAGAACTTTATTTCATTTGTAGGAAAACTTCCTATTGTCCTACATAATGGTTTTTTATTTCATATCTTCCCACAGATATTCCCAGAGAGCTGACGCAAATTGAAAATGAAAGAAGGCACAGTGAGCACCACGAGGAAGATCAGATAGTTGTAGTTAAAGAAGATCAGAACAAGGTCCAACTCCAAGAAAATGACATGAAGGAAAACGAGAAGCGTTCAGATCAAATGCAAGATGACGAAGAGGGTATAAATGTAGATTTACGTATTGGTGGCGCAGGAAAAAATATTCCGTCAACTTCTGGGGAATTGGATTTAGATTATCATGATCCAGGAAGTTGGCCTGAAAAGTTTTGTGATGCCCAAAGATGCTATTTGATAATGATGAGAGCTGAAATTCGAGATGTCCATGAGCCTAATGATCTTGCTAACAGTCCTACCTTACCGAAGAATGGTTTTACAGGCAGCTTCTAAACAATTTCAGAGTTCGGAGATCATGGTTAGCGTACAGTAAGTCGAAAAAGGCACTTTTGTGTATCCCCTGCAGATTATTTTCAGATTCCATTCCCGATCAAAAGTTATCAACTCTAGCTAAGAAAGATGAGTTCATTCAGTGGAATAAATTAAGTGATCGAATTCCAGAGCACGAAAACTCGTTAAATCACAAAATGTGTTTTTGTTCATGGAAGACGCTGGAGTCATCATTGGTAACAAGAAAAGGCATATATAAAGAGCTTCAAGAGCAAATCAGAGAAGAGGAAAACCATTGGAAAGCTGTGTTGCTATCAGTGGCGGCTTTTGGGAGGAGGCAAGGGAGGCAGTGCCTCCTCAGAATTTTAAGACTCTTAGTTAGAATTATTCGTCTTGTTCATTCAGTACTTTTGGGTATACGAGAGCAAACGTTTATGCTAGTTAACTCTCTTGAATTAAATGTCGTCTATGCGTTTATTCCGTTTTTTTTTTAAATTGACGCTTTTCGAAAACAATCGGTAGCGCGTAGTTGCGAATTGTCCTCAGCTGGCGATATCCGTCTTTGAGGCAGAAAGCGAACTGCCTCTTGTACATTTTGCGCCAAACCTGTTTACTCCCACTGAATCAGTAGATACGAAGGTAGGCGGTGGAACTGCCAATACAAAGAGCGCACGCGCACTGTGAATTTCCCGTGAGGCAGATGCTATCTTGCCTCATGGGAACAGCTGCAGCAGCTCCGCTATGTTAACTCCTCATTCGGACAGCTTCGAGCGTCATTACATAGCATCTTCTTCATAGTTGCTTTTCTTTCACACTAATGTTTGTGTAACTAATTTTATTTGTGTTTTATGAAGAGTTAATTGTTTATCAGACCATGGCCTCTGCTTCAAACATATCTAATATGGTGGATAGCTTACTGGAAAAGCCTTTCAGTAGAAGAGATTTTGAAGAAAAGAATCAAATTAAAAATGATGGTAAGCCTACACCTGAAATGAAAAAGACGACTTCAAAGGGCAAAACTTCAAACAGAGGTTTGAATATTGACTGGTACAGAAAAGAACAATGACTAACTGGTAGTGAATCAACGAACAAACTATATTGTTGGCCATGTTTGCTGTTTCCTGTGAGTGGCAATGAAGTCTGGCAAGTGAAAGGCTTCATGATTTGAAAAATTTACCACGTGCTTTGGACAGGCATAAAAAGTGTAAAGATCATATTCTGGCAGTTGTTAAATTACAGTTGCTAGGCAAAACAAGGATAGACTACTCTCTCAACGAAGAGAAGATAACAAGTAACTTACGTCATAATGAAAAAGTAAAAAGAATCGTGATGTAATGAAGAAGTTGATTGATATTACAACACTACTGGCGCGGCAAGAGCTCCCATTTCGTGGACAAGATGAGAGCGAAGTCTCTGAAAATAAAGGAAATTACCTCGAGATGATTGATTTACTCTCCAAGAGTGACAAAACATTGAAAGTGTTTATGGAGAATAGTACAACATTTTCAGGAACTTCAAAAACAATACAGAATGATTTAATCGAATCAGTTGCTCATATAGTTAGAAATGAAATCAATGCAGATATTGAAAATGTCTAGTTTTTTTCCTTGGCAGATTGATGAAGCGACAGGCATTAGCTCCCATGCACAAGTATCAATTGTAGTTCGATTCGTGAAAGATGGAGTACCAGTTGAAAGAGATTTGGGATTTTTGACGTAAGTTCTGATCGGTGTGCTACTTCGCTTAAAGAATTACTGGCTCGTGAGCTGGAAAGATTTAGCTACAAAGAAAAACTAGTTGCACAGACATATGATGGCGCAGCAGTGATGGCATCAGAGCTGAATGGATTGCAAGCAAACGTGAAGTGTGATGCCCCTCAAGCATTATTTGTTCACTGCTAGGCACACAGGCTGAACTTAGTTTTTAGCAGAGCAGCGTCAGTGTTGAAGGAATCACGTATTTTTTGTGCAAATTTAAATGCAACTTGTGCATTCTTTTCCAAATCGACAAAGCATGTTCATTTACTAGAATCTGTTGGTGGACCCAGACCACCTTGTGTATCTCAGACCAGGTTCAAATCTCGTTCAGTGTCTACCATAGCTAACCACAGGTGCCTGCTAATTGAAGTATTTGAAAAAATTGAGGATGATTCCAACTATGATGATGAGACAATTCACGAAGCAGCAGGACTAAAACGGTGGCTCCAAGATTTTAATTTCGGTTTTCTTCTCTTCTCACATAAAAAAATATCTGATTTAACTGAGGTTACTTTCTCTGTACTGCAATCAAATAGTTCCGATGTTACTTTTTGTAACAAACGAATTACTGGCTTATGTGAAAAATTGTTGTACTTTCGAGAGCCGAGACAGTTTGATGAACTCTATCATAACGTGTGCAGTGAGGTTGGTTCTCCAAATAAAAGATTTAAAGAAAGCAATGATATTCCAGCCACCGTGCAATACAGAAGACTGTATTATGAGGTAATAGACAATGTTACAACTCAGTTAAAATGCCGGTTTTCTGACATTGAGAAATTAAAATTTCTTCAGCTGGTCGATGTACACTGCTTTGAAGCTCATTCTAGAATTTTTCCTGAACACTGTTTTAAAGCTCTGCTTCAAACTTATGAAAAATACTTTGACAGCACCAAGCTGCATAGTGAGCTGCAGGTTCTGTATTCAGACAGAGATCTGTGGAACAATGCCAAAAGTACAACAGAACTTCTATCTGCCATATACAGTACAATAATAATCTAGCACAGGCACTGCCAGAGCTATTTAGACTTCTTTCCCTCGTAGTAATAATTCCTGCAACATCGGCCTCTGTGGAACGCAGTTTCTCGTGCCCGAAGAGGATGAAAAACTACAAGAGAAACTCCATTGGGCAAGAAAGGTTGTCAAGTTTATCAGTTCTGTCCATCGAGAAGGCGCTTGTGAAGAGGATGGAAGCAGAACAGACATAGTATGACCATATAATAAATCACTTCGCCAAACAGAAAGAACGAACGATAGATCTCATATACAAGACAATATAAGCGTAAGGTAAGCTTTCTCTCTCGCTGTATAGGTAAACGCTGTGTTCAGAAGTCTTCAAGACTTTTTACTTTTGGCGTCAGTGAAGGCAGAGGCGTACATACAATAGAATTTCATTTGAGATGAAAAAGATGTATAGTTCAGTTTTGCTTTTTATCTTCTGTTGATCTCTTTAATAAAAATCTATTTCGATGCAATATATTTCATATTCAAACTGGCATAACAGTTCCCAAATAGTCAAAGAGGGCAATTCAGACTGAAAAAAATATATTTAGGCGAAGGGCCGGAACCTTACATAAACAGGTTTTGTGTTGGTAAGTCATGTAAAACGTGCGTTTCCGGTAAAAATTTATAAATCTTTTCACGGGTCACGTTACTAATTTCATACTTCGCACACGAGAAAGTAAATAAAAAAATATATTGTAAAAAAAATGGCATTAAATTGAATAAATTTATCATGAAAGAAATACGGGATAACACCATATAATACAAATGTTGAAGATGACAATCCGAATTTTGGTGTAAATGTGACAAGGATGGTAAGTCAGATAATATCCGAAAACTTTAAAATTTCATCGTCCTGGATCGGGACTCGAATCCGCGTCTCCCAGATAGCGCCCGGGTATGTTAGCCACTGCACCACCCAGAACGACCAAGTTTTAAGTTTCCGATTAATTTGAATATAACCATCACAGGATTCGCTCGTCGAAGCAACCGGCATTCATGTTTAGCGCATCTGGAGGTTAAGAATCCTATTCCGTCACTGCCCGGAACAGCAGATAAATCAAGAAAAAAATACGGGATTACGCCATATAATACAAATTTTGAAGATTACAATCCGATTTTTGGCGTAAATGTGACAAGGATGGTAAGTCAGATAATATCCGAAAACTTGAAAATTTTCATCGTCCTGGAGCGGGACACCCGCGTCTCCCAGATAGTGCCCGGGTATGCTAGCCACTACACCACCCAGGACGATGGAAATTTTCAAGTTTTCGGATATTATCTGACTTACCATCCTTGTTACATTTACGCCAAAAATCGGATTGTCATCTTCAAAATTTGAATAAATTTGTTTGAATCCAGGCTGAAAAGTAATTTGCCTCCCCAGCAATTTTGGTCACGGGCCGCCACTGGTTGCTATCTATTGTTGATGTCATTGTGCATTTGGCAAAACAGGGTAGCCCGTTTAGAGGATCAGAAGAAACCAGTGACTTTGGTGACCCTAGCAGTGCGAAGTTTCTCAATACCATAGAGCTCGTTTCACATTACCATGCTCCTTTACGAGAACATATTGAACGCCACAAAAAAGGTCAGCTTACTTATTTTTCTCACGCAATACAAGATGAATTTTTGAAAATAATTTCAAGAAAAATTAGGTAAAAAATACTGAACGGCATTAAGGAAGCAAAGTATTTTTCCATGATGTTTGACTGCACTCCCGAAGTAAGCCATCAGGAGCAGATGTCTCAGATTATAAGGTACATACGGGTTGATGAGAATGGTCCAGAAGTTGTTGAGAGCTTCATTGATTTCTTCACTGTGACGGATAAAACTGGTTCAGGCCTGTCAGAGCCGCCCCGGTGGCGCAGTGGTCTAAGCGATGGCCTCTGATCATTCGTCCGAACGGGGTCCGGGTTCGAATCCCGGTGAGGCATGGATGTTGTGTTTGTCTTGCGGCACTGGTTCTCTCCCTTCCCTGGAACCAGTGACCCTAAATTAGGGACGGGCGACTGCTTATAGCCCATTGAGTTGCTCACGGTGGTCGTTAAACCTCCAATAAAAAAAAAAAAAAAAAAAAAGGCCTGTCAGAAGCCTTCATAGATAAACTGAAAAGGGATGGGTTGGATATCAGCAACTGCATGGGCCAGTCCTATGATAATGGTGCTAATATGGCTAGAAAGAACAAGGGTGTTCAGAAACATATCTTGGATAAGAATCCCTTAGCCTTTTTATAACATGTGCAGCTCATTCACTCAATTAAGTGGGTTTTCACGCTGCTTGTGTGGTGGTAGAGGCAGAAACATACTTCGGTACACTTCACCGCTTCTATTTATTCTTTGCTGCATCAACTTCAAGGTGGGAAGTTCTTCAGGCTCATGTGATAACCACGCTGAAATCGCAGACACAAACCAGATGGTCAGCCAAAATTGAAGCCGTGCGAGTTGTTTTTTTCCAACTGGAAAAAGTCATGAAGGCCTTAGATGAGTTTAAAAACTACAGTGACTCAAACTTGGAGACGAAAGATGGGGCCAAAAATCTTTTGAAAGACCGATCAATATATGAATTTATTGTGATGACCTGTTTCTGGTTCAAAGTTTTGAGTCTTATTCACCGGGTCAACAAACTTCTTCAAACAGAGGATATAACAATTGATATGTCTGCAAAGCACATCCGTGGACTCATCAAACTTCTGGTATCGTCTTGAGATACTTGTGCAAATGATACAATCACTGAAGCCCGAGAAAAGGCAGAGGAATTTGGGTTGAGCCCCAATTTCCGTAAAGTTCGAATGAGGAAAAGGAAGACATTTTTGGATGAAGATGAAGAGTTTCAAATGTCTACAGAAAAAAAATTTCAAGATCCTTCTTTTGGAAGTAATGGACAGGGTGCTTTCAGAACTGAGAAGGCGATTTGAGGCAATCGAGGAACTAGATAAAAATTTAGCTTCCTTCATGGCTCCAAGTTCCAGCCACTTTCTGCAGAAGAACTAAGATCGAAGGCAGCTCAGCTTGGGGAGACGTATTCAGATAATATCTTTAAAGTTGAGCTTGAAGTAGAAGTAGAGAGCTTTAAGCAACTATGAGGCGGGAACGTCTCTCAAACCTAAGTATAATTAACATTGAACACAAAGTGGCATCACAAATATCATATGATGAAGTCGTTAAAACCTTTGCAGCCAAGAAAGCTCGCAAGATAAAGTTATAGGAATTTTTTTGCAATCATTTTTGTACACTTTTAGTAGAATTTTTTGTGTTCACACCATAAGTGTTAATAAATAATACCTTCATTTCGATAACCTGGTAAAAGGCCTCTTGTATACACTTTTTTAAATAATTCTTTTTGATCAAACCATAACTGTAAATAAATAATACCTTCATTTTGAAAATCTGGTAAAAAGCCTCGTGTGGAGAGGGGCTTTTTACCAGATTTTGTCAGTCTGAGGTTTTGCCCACCAAATTTAGTCAGTCTGAGGTTTAGTGAGTCTGAGGTTTTGCCCCACCAAAGAAAATTCTTTTCGGAATTTTATTTTTCTAGTTCCGGCACTGACGTAGCGTTTGTATTTGCATAATTTCATCCATCCTGCGCTGTTTTGCAGGCAAAATTCGTTTACAGATTTTACTTTTTGTGATGTCATTCGTGACGTATTTATGCCGGTGATCGGATACCGAGAGATCTGCATTTCCGGACTTTTATTGGAGTTTTTGGTGAATGTAGGCAGTCATTTCACACTAAATCGGTGACGCTCTAAACGTTTGCTATTGATTTATTTTCGCTATCTCTCTTGGTTCTCGCGATAGGATTGCTCACTTCCAAAATTCGCCGCTAGGGTGCTGCGATCTATCTCATCTGATAGAACATAGTCACTTTACTAAATGTACACACTACTTTCACAATTCTAGCATTTTGCGTTCAAAAGTTATTTCCTTGTTTAAGGACTTTCCTATACACCCTGTATAGATTACTGAGCTGCAGGATTTTCCTTGGTTTTGGTAATGTTTGAGCTTTTTGTTATTTTATTTTTTATAACTTTTTTTTTTTGGGGGGGGGGGGGGGTTGTTCCACTGTCTCCTTAGAGGTTGGAATTTAGGTTTGGTGGTATTTTAAGTTTTTCCGGGCATACTTAGTAAGGTGGGCAGAAAAAAACTTTTTTTCGAAATTGATCTTGGTATAGCGCGGAAAAGTGGCCTAATGTGTCAGGTAGAACCCACAAGAAATTTAATCAATTTTGCTCAACATCTAGCCGCACCCATCTGGCATTGAAAAAGTAAGAGAAAATACACTTTGAAGCCTTTTTCGGAAAATTTCTTTTCGGAATTTTATTTTTTTCGAAATCGATCTTGGCATATTGCGGAAAAGTTGCGTAATGAGCCAGTTAGAACACCAAAAAATTTCGTCTATTTTGCTCAATATCTAGCCGCGCCCCTCTGGCATTCGAAAAGTATAAACAATATGAAAAATTAAAAAAAAAAGTCAAAAGTGCAATTACTGAAATATTACTTTTTGCAATACAGAAATCTGGAAACTGGAAGTATAATAAAGCAAAAAAAGGGGCTTTAGAATAATACTGTCTCTTGTTGTCAAAGGTTGGAAGTTCTCTCCTTGCTTGAATTTTAGCCCATATGTAACCATCTCTTGCAGTATCACCACAAACTTTCGTTGCAGCTTCAGATATGAGTTTAACACATCTCTCGACTGATTTAGTGTGACATGGAAACTTCTGGAAAGTTAGTGGCGGAACCTGTTCTTGTTTTCCCATATCTTTTAACTTTTCATCTGTTATATGCATTGTAAGAGATGGTGCAGTTCGACCAGTTTATTACATCGAGGTAATTAATGGCTTTAAAGTTGAGTTCGAGAGGTTTGAAAAAGCGTATGCCTTCGAATTTCTTATTTCTAGTGTTCAGGATTCGCCTCACTGCCAATTCTCGGATGTGACTTTGAGAATCCGTTAGCATTGCCAGTAGTATGTTTTCAGGATGCGCAAAGTATGCAATGTTTGAAATTACTTTGTCGGTAATTTTTTTTACATGGTTAGGCAACTGCCTTGTGAGAGAAATCATCAAGGAGGTTATATTACTGGAGACACCACTGGCTCTGCCGCCATAGGCCACAGCTAATCTGTGGTGTGACGTCACAAGCAGGCAAAAACCGAACTAAATTATACCGTTGATGAAACAGTAAGCAATTATACCGTTGATGAAACAGTATCATGGATAAAGATTATTGAATTACTCATTTTATCAGTTTATACGCTTGGAAGCTTTTGTTCCATTGGTTTCCAAGCAGCTTCTCTTCTGCGGCTGCGTCGTGCCTGCTCATGACGTCATTTGCAGCACAGACGGTGACTTATGGCGGCCAATGCTGCTTGGATAGGAGTGGTGTCTCCAGTAACATAACCTCCTTGGAAATCATCTTCCAGATATGTCGTGCTCCATCTTGGCACTGTGGTTTCATTTTTATCTCGAACCACATTGGTGCATAAACCAGTATCACAAACTTTACAATTGTACAAAGATTATCGGAAGGATTTTGGGTACTGATGTATAATCAAGGAGGTTATATTACTGGAGACACCACTTCTATCCACGCAACATTGGCCGCCATAAGTCACCGTTCGTGCTGCAAATGACGTGGTGGGTAATACGACGCAGCCGTAGAAAAGAAGTTGCTTTGAAACCAATGGAACAAAAGCTTCTAAGCGTATAAACAGATAAAATGAGTAATTCAATAATCTTTATCAATGTTACACAAGCTTACTGTTTTATCAACGGTATAATTTAGTTCGTGTTTGCCTGCTTGTAGCGTCACACCACAGATTAGCTGCGACCTATGGCGGCAGAGCCAGTGGTGTCTCCAGTAATACGTATAACCTCCTTGTGTATAATCGTGACATACGGTTTGCGGTCGTCAGCCAGCGTGCGCAACTGATTTTGTCTGGATTGGTCTAGCCAGATTTTTTGGGGGGCAACTGCCATCTGTAACAACAATGCATATGCGATATAAGTATTGCTGATCAGTGCTTAGATTGCTGATATATTTAGGGTCCAAATGCGGGGGGGGGGGGGGATCAATTTTGTCAAATTTGACCACTGTCTTGTTTTCACAATCTTTTAGGAGCAAACCAACAGGTCCAGAGTAGAAATATGGTCCTTTTGTGTGACCACCGAGTTCCTGAATGAGATGCCTTAGTGGCAACTCATTGGTATGTAACAAACATATGCTCTATTGCGGAGGTCTTCCATAGTGGGTTTCAAGCAAACGTATTACTGCACCCTTCCATCCCGTATTAACATTTGTTCCATCGCGTCCGATGATCATTAGGCTCTGGATATTGACATTATATGTTTCCGTAAAGGCGATTATGCTTTTTGACTATTTCTTTCGCATTTCCATCAGAATTTAGCGAGATATGTCCTATGTACTTGCCTTCGGGCTTCTCTATCAGTGCTATGTGCGCTTCAGATTTTATCTTTCGACGACCTGTCATCAGCTTAAGAGTCGAATCTTTGAGCCCATCAAAACACAAGCTTTTAAATGGGGGTCTCTTTTACTGCCCGCAAATCATTTTCTGGGCTTTATTTTCTTTTCTTTTCTACTTCCCTTCTGATATTGTTCTTGTCAACTATATATGTTGGGTTTTCTGGTGAAACTAGACTGAAAACAGCAAGACATGCTGTAGTAATTTTGGCCACGGCTCTACTTGAAGCGCCCATTAAATCTGCAGCCAATGCAGTACGAGACATGCTAATCCTCATTTGACTTGATCAGGGCTGGATTAAGGCCTTAGTGGGCCCCTAGGCTAAAGAATTTGAGTGGGCCCACAAAGAACTTATAACGGGGAACTATTATGAAGTCCATTAAAACACAAAACTGTAACTACTAAATTATCTGGAGAGTTTTCATATTAAGTCACTGTATTTTTTATTGTTCTCAGAAAAACATGAGTTAAAAGCTTAAGATTCCTAGATATTGTCTTGGATTTTCTATTGATTTACCATTGCATAACTTTCTTAGTTCATCTTTTTTTGTTAAATACAATGTGAAGCCAAAGAATTGACTTCGATAACTACCGGTTCCAAGTACAAATTGGGAGGTGTGGGTGGATGGCAATGAAAAAAGCTGAAACTCTCTCTCCGACTCCGCTGTGCACAGCGATATGAAACCTTTACCCTTGGTGAGTCACTGTCTTGAAATCTGTGCGGCTTCCAGCCTCTGTTTCTTACCAAGTGAAAATCATACGAGACAAAAGTAAAACAATTTTATAAACTTTTCTCTTTCCCTGTCTCTCTTTTACTTGCCCAGGCATGCTTCCTGGGCCCTTGGTCATGGTGAGCCCCCCACCCCTAATCAGGCCCTGGACTTGATGATGGTCTGACTTCTTTCTTATAACTTTTCTCTTAAGGATAGGTCATGGTGTTCGATAGACAGGTGATTTAACTCCGTATGACCGTCGTGCTGGAAAAAAGTCCCTTAATGTAATAACCACTATAGGGCGTTAGAGGAAATGCGGGCCACTCGAATCTCCGTCCTCTGTGACTTGAATCGTCATATGAGTAAACAAATCGAAGAAGGTATTTGTTACAGGAGGTTAGAACAAGGTAAGTAACTGAAATCTTTGCTTTTCTATTTCTTGACCTACTTTGAAATCAGTGTAAACTGCCTTATTTCTTTTGTTGGTTGTTGTTTTTTACTGAAGCGTTTAGTTTTTCGGAGTTTTCGATTCCCATGACATGGGACGAAAATGTTTCGTTCCGAATTGCTGTTCTGGTTATGCTAGTAGTGAAGAACTTGCTTCTTTATTTAAAGCACTTCAAAATGAAAAAGTGCTTGCTAAATGGCAGAAAGCAATCCCTCGAGCCGATCGGAAACTCAGCACTAACGATTTTGTTTGTGAGAAACATTTTCTCTTCCATGATGTAATTAGACGCAGGAGTGAGACATTCAATGGTCAAGTTTATATGATGTGCCTTTCCGTGTGAAACTTTACTCCACTGTTATTCCATTTCCTGAATGTCCAATTTACCTTTCAAAGAAGGCAGCAAAGTCATTACTTGGTAAATGTGTAGTTTAGCGTCCTAAATTATTTCGTAGGATTTCAAAAAAGTGGGACATAAATAGGATTTCCAAAAAGTGGGACGTGCAGATTTTAAAGTATACAATTTCAAGGCAAATGGTGAAAAAATTTCATCATTATGGTGCATTTAAAAGACTGTTACTGTAATATTTCATCATCATCATCATCATTGTCAACCATTATCAATCCACTGCTGGACGAAGGTCTCCCCAAGTTTCCTCCACAACGGTCTGTCTTGTGCCAGTCTCCTCCATGTCACCCCTGCATACTTTCGAATTTCATCCACCCATCTCCCATGTGGTCTTCTTCTGGGTCTTTTCCTGTCCCTTGGAATCCAATCTAAAATTTCGGCTGTCCATCGATGATCTGTCCTTCTGGCAGTATGTCCAGCCCATTGCGATTTCAGGGATTTAACTCTGATCATGATGTCTTCCACTCTTGTCATTTTTCGGATCCACGAGTTCCTCTTCTTATCTCTCCTGGTTACACCAAGCATGCACCTCTCCATGCTTCTTTGAGTTGTCTGCAGCCTTTGTATGTCTCTTTTAGTTAAGGTCCACGTCTCCGCACCATACGTAAGCACTGGAAGGATGCATTGATCAAACACTTTTCTTTTAAGACATAATGGCATATTGCTCTTGAAAATTATGCTGTTTCTTCCAAAAGCTCTCCAGGCAAGTTTTGTACGCCGATTAATTTCTTCACCAATGTGACCCTCACTTGATATCTGCTGTCCAAGATAAACATACGTGTCTGTTATCTCCAGCTTTTCTCCATCAATCGATAAATCTTCATTTCTTGTAAAAGCATTGAACATCACTTTTGTCTTCTGAAAGTTCATTTTTAATCCCACTTCTTTACTCTTGTCAGCAAGTTCCTGGATCATACTCTGCAGCTCTGATGGGGTAGTTGCAAAAATGACTACGTCATCAGCAAAACGAAGGTGGGTTAGATAATCTCCATTAATCTTTATCCCCTTGTTTTCCCAGCTCAGTGACTGAAAAAACACCCTCCAATGTGGCATTAAAGAGCTTCGGAGATATGGTGTCACCTTGTCTCACTCCCTTCCCAATTTTTACGTGTGTTGTATTTTCAAATAGCCTAATCTTTGCACTTGCATTTTCATAGATGTTATTAATAATATTAATGTATGCATCTTCAATACCGCAGGTTTTCAGAGCCATTGTAACTGCTGATGGTTTCACCGAATCAAAGGCTTTTTCATAATCGATAAAAGCCATGCACAATGGAAGTTCATATTCCCTCGCTCTTTCAATTAGTTCTCTCAGCACGTGGATATGATCTATTGTGCTGTAGCCACTCCTGAATCCAGCTTGTTCTCTCGGTTGAGCCATGTCCAGTGTTACCTTCAAGCGGTGTGAAAGAACTTTAGTGAAGATTTTATAAACTACTGATAGGAGGCTGATAGGTCTGTAGTTTCCGAGATCCTCAATGTCACCTTTCTTATGTAGCAGGATCATTGTAGCGGTGTTCCAATCCTCAGGAATCTTTCCTTCATTAAGGCATCGAGTGAAAATTTGGGCGAGTACTGTTTCGATTTCTCCACTTGCTTCTTGTATGATGTCTACAGTAATTTCATCTTCTCCTGGAGCTTTTCCTCGCTTCATGTTCTTGATTGCATGTGCAACTTCTGCTGGAAGGACTGGAGGAACTCTGGTACTGGTATCTTTCATGATGTCTGGAGTGCATATATCATCCCTTTCATATAATTTGGAGTAGAAATCTTTCACTCTTGTCAAAATTTCGCCTCTATTTCTTGTTATAGAACCATCTTCTTTTCTCAGTGCCATAATCTGTTTTCTTCCCTTACTGAGATGTCCCTTTGCTATCTTTAGGCTTTGGTTGTTTTCAATTGCTTTCCTCACTAGTTCACAGTTGAATTTCCTTACGTCTTCAGTGATACTTTTTCTTACTGTCTTGCATAGCTCTATATATTCCACTTTGGAAGTCACATCTTCTTTAGTTGTCCTCATCTCTCTTCTTTTTTGCATCAACATTTTGGTTTTTCCTGATAATTTGTTCACATGCAACTTGTTCTTAGACCCAGCTAATTTTGTTGCTGTTTCCATAAGAGCTTTGGTTACTTTTCTGTTAACTTCAGAGATATCCACTTCTTCCGATGTTAGGCCTTCTAAAGCAGAGAACCTGTTCTTCAGTTCTAACTTGAAGGTATTATGGTGTTTTTTAAGGTTGGTTATGTCAATAGATTTTGTTTGTCCTATGAGCTTGCCACGTTCAAGTTTAGTGTTGAGGTGCATCTTACATCTCACCAATCTATGGTCACTACCTGTGTTGAACTTGTTTAGCACACTGCAGTCTTCTATGACGAATTTTTTGTTACACATAATAAAATCAATTTCACTTGTCGTCCCATTTGGATGTCTCCATGTCCATTTGCTGTGTGGCTTTTTCTTGAAAAAAGGAGTTCAAGATGAAAAACCCTTCTGCCTCTGCAAACTCAACGAGTGTATTTCCACGCTGGTTTCTGTTGCCATGACCGAATTTACCTACTGAAGTTTCATTCTGTTGCCGTTGCCCTATTTTTGCATTGAAATCTCCCATAATTATCTTCAAATGCTGCTTACCTTTATTATTTAGATGACAAATTTCCTCATAAAATTCTTCAATTTCTTCTTCAGGATGACTTGTGGTGGGTGCATAAGTTTGAATAATCTGAGCCTGGTATCTTTTCGAGAGTTGGATAACAAGTCGTGCAGCTCTGTCAGAGGAACTTTCAACTTCTACATTGCTTCAATAACATATGAAAATTTGTGTCTTAAAAGGATATATCTTGTAGAATGTTGGTAATTTGTATTGACAAAGTAGAACTATGATGGCGAGAACATATTAGCAAAAGTGGAATGCTTTACCTTAGGTATATGTGCCTAATTAAAATCCAGCTGCACACCAAAGTTGCATGGCAAATTTTTCATTTTGCCAAAGTTTTATGAGAAGTTAGTACAGTCGAAATTTGGCCACCCCAATGGTACAGTGTCCTAGTGCTGGCAGGGCCCGATTTACTACATGCGAGGCCCAGGGCACAAACGTTTCCGGGGCCCCCCTTGTTATTCTCTATCGACCAAATAATAGTCACTGTATGCAGAGTAGCAAAATGTAGGCGTACGTGCGTACGCTGATAGTTTCCAATACATTAACAGGTTTGCAGATAGTTTTTGCATGTAGATTTAAAAAATTAAAATGTTAGGCCTACATACAGCAATTAAAACACTTACTCAACGCTTTACGCAGATTAATATACTTAATTCTATTTCAACTGAAGAACTTAATTTTTTTCACATCTTCTGAGTTCTTTTGTTTTT
Source organism: Macrothele yani (assembly GCA_039090855.1). Taxonomy (NCBI): domain Eukaryota; kingdom Metazoa; phylum Arthropoda; class Arachnida; order Araneae; family Macrothelidae; genus Macrothele; species Macrothele yani. The sequence continues at coordinate 112,139,387 of CM077007.1, forward strand.
ACAGACATTTCTGGCCTCTAGATTTTATCAAGACCTTGTTCTCAATGTATACGAACTGTATTAAAGGTTTTGTTTACACAGAATTTAAATTTTATTGCCAGGTTCCACTTTCAGTTGCCAATTAAATAAAAATAATCTCCTTATGCATTTTGTAAAGTCCAGTATTTTTGAATTAACTTGTTGAAAATCATATTTATAAATTTTGAAGGTTCATTGATATAACTGTTTTTCTGGATATAAAAACTTTCTTTAACTAATCTCTTGTTTTTATGAGGTTCGTAGTCCAATATTTTGCCATAAAAGTCCATTTTACACACATTGCTGCACATTCAATGGAATGTACTTATTTTGTCCTCATTGGAATCTGTAATGTTCTAATATTTATTTGTTTTATTAATTTTCCCTTAAATTATCTTATTCTATTGTTATCATGGTTTGCGGGTTTGCAGCGAGTTTTTGTTTCAATAGCTGTGTACGCAGATACATTTTATTTTTATACAACTCTGGCTGTGCGGGGACAACTGGTTGATCAGTTGTTTGTGCTGTTAATGACCCCATAGATTCTAACTATAACAATATATCTATGACGAAATGGATGGACATCTTAATTTTAGTGAATATTGTGGTCTTGCAATGTACTGATTCTTGCGTCTAGAACATGAGAACAATGCATCCTACAAAAAATGTGAATTAAAACAAGAAAAAATAATCCATGGTGACCTCCACTGGACCTTCTCATGAATAGAGATATGAAACTGCATAAACAATTGAAAAAGTGCTATGGGAACTCCTACTTCCAGCTTCCCGGTTTCTACCAAGATCAAATCAGCACATCATGATCAATATATCAGAAAACTGCAAAACATAAAATTTTGTGTTGATGGGGAAAAGTCTGAGTTAAACATTATAATCTGAAAAGCTGAGGGGAACATCTAGTACCGGTTCAATTTTTGGTAAATGTGTACTTCAGCGTCCTAAATTATTTCGTCAGAAAATTTGCAAAATTTCAAAAAAAAAAACAAAAAAAAGTCATATTACAGATGTTTACCGAAAAACTTACCTCCAAGTACGATGAGTAAACACACGCCGCGACGACGACCTGAAGCTTTGCTCCGTTGAAAGGAAGGTTTGCTGTGGCGGGGAATTCATGGACAGAAGAGTACAACACGAATCAGGTACGCTCTTGTCAGGAAAGAGTAACAGAATATACTTCTATGCTAAAGAATGTAGTTTGAAATTTCTGTCTCACTTTTTAAAGAAACATGCAGAGATTGTCTTCGCTCTTTGGCATGTAATTCCGTGATACGAAATAGTAAGTATGCACATTCCTTTCTTGTTTCTAGAAAAGCGTTAGAGTAGGTGTCGCATTCTCTCCAACGGAAGTTAGATGGCAAGCCTCAATGTGAAAGTTTGATTACTAAATAAAAAAAGCTTCCATGGAGAAATGAGTTCATACATTCAGCATCAAAGAATCCCATGGGAAAAAACAACAAACTCTCCGACTGCGATGTCAATAACTGACACCGAAATTAACTATTTTCTGTAGTGTAGCACTACACTCTTTCCTGACAACAGCGTACCCGGTTCCTGTTGTACTATTCCGCCCGTGAATATCCTGGCTGCAGCGATCCTTTCTTTCAACGGAGCACAGCTTCATGTCAACGCCGCAGCGTTGTTTACGGCCTCCCGCAGCGTCTTCTGACTCGTCATACTTGGAGTTCAAGTTTTTCGGTAAACATCTTTAATATTCATTCTGACGATGAAATTTGTTCACCATTTCCCCTTAAATTGCATATTTTAGAATCTGTACGTCACACTTTTTCGAAATTTTACATCTTTTCCGACCAAATAATTTAGGACGCTAAACTACACATTTACCTAATTTTTACCAAAATCTAATGAGCACATAATGACATGAATGTATAAGTTGTCCAGTGTCAAACAAAAATGACAATACGATGACAAAGTTCTGTGTTTGGGCACCAGATCTTTTTATTTGTAATAACTCATTTACTATTCTTTATTTTTAGGAATGAATAAAAATAATTGAAAATTTACCTCCTATATCTGGACGAAACAGTTGGGTTGAATATTTTTCTTCTACATTTCCTAGATGCAAAGTCATGTATTAGAGAATCATAATTCAAAGACTATGTCACATCACTCTCCAAAGACAGCAGAGCTAATGATGCCAGTTTTGTTTGTCGCATGGTTGATCGTAAGGGATTTTTCAGTCTTTTCAGCAAAGAAAATGATCTCTCACTTGTACAATTTGAAATCGGTAATGTCATGAACATTCCAAGTGCAGTCTCAGTGTTCGGAAATGTGGCTTCTAAATTGCTTACCTTCAAAGTTTGCAGCATCTGGGGAACGGTTGCATGCTCCCCCATCATTGAGGAGAATTGCAAAAACTCATCAGCAAACTGGTCGTCAAGGTCATTGTTATAGTATTCCTGCAATGCTTTTGCCCCTTCAAAAATTTCAGATCTTGATTTTTTTGTAAAAAATTCAAATTTTCTCATTATATTTTCATAAGCACTTTTTCTGCTTGAAAGCTGAGTGATTAAAGCATCACAAAGCACATAATGAACCTGAGTTCTAAATATATCCTTTGCACTGAGTTCTATATGTTCACTGTAACATTCATCTAGGAGTTTATTCTTGGGCACTTTCTTTCTTCGGAATTCATGACCATGATATTGCACATTTTCAGACACTAATGTTTTAGCTTCCTCTTCACAGACTTCAAAATTTTCCCTCACGAACTGAATGAATTCAATTAACGACTCAAAAATTTTAAGTACTTCAGAAATATTTCCTTTTGGATTCTGGCAAGTTTGATTTGCGCAGTTTAATCTCTGAAGTATTGTGTCCCAAACTACTGTGCTGATCGATATTTCCATTGTTCGCATTTTCTTCAGCAGTGATTTTGCTTCATCTCTTGTCTGTCGAGAATCATCTACATTTTCTGACAGAAATACTAAAACTTTCTCTATTTCACGATAATTTTTCCTCACTGATCGTGTAGCTGCAGCATCTGTACACCATCTGGTAACTGACCGACTCTTCAGTGTGAGTGATGAATTTCCATGTGCTTTCTGGACTTTCTCCTGAAGAATCTTCCAACGGTGAGTTGATGCAGAAAAAAAGTATAGAGTTTTTGCAAAAATGTGAAAAAAGAAAGAACTTTACCACAACTATTTATGCTATTTACACCAACTAAATTTAAAGTGTGAGCAGAACATGGCACATATTCCCCTAGTGGATTGATTTCCATAATGAGTGTTTGAACACCAGAATACTTCCCAGACATGTTGCTGGCATTGTCGTAGCTTTGGCCTCTGACATTCATAATATCCAGGCCAGCGTCCTGTAGAAAAGATATAATGGTATTTGTAATGTTTTCTGCAGTATATCCATGGAATGGAATAAATGTCAAAAACCGTTCTTTTGCTTCACAATCTTTGTTGACATATCTTATGATAAAAGCCAGTTGATCTATGTGTGTAATATCTGGAGTAGAGTCAACTATGACAGAAAAATATTTTGACATTTTTCTTTCATCAGTGATGGCATTAAAAACACGTACAGCCATTAATTTAACAAATTCATCCACACATGTTGAAGATAAGTAACTGGTGTTACCACTTCCTGGATTCACACATTTTTCCAAGTGTTGAGCTAAGAATGGATCAAATTCTTTAATTCTAAGCAGCCCAGGAAATTTCCATTCTGAACTGATCCAATTGTTTCATGATCACCATACATTGCCAACCCACTAACTGAGAGATACTTAACTGTTGCAACAACTCTATGCAAAACATCTTGCCGCCCCGGTGGCGCAGTGGTCTAAGGCAATGGCCTCTGATCATTCGTCCAAAAGGGGTCCGGGTTCGAATCCCGGTGAGGCATGGATGTTGTGTTTGTCTTACGGCACTGGCTCTCTCCCTTCCCTGGAACCAGTGACCCTGAATTAGGGACAGGCGACTGCTTAAAGCCCATTGAGTTGCTCACGGTGGTCGTTAAACCTAAAAAAAAAAAAAAAAAAACTCCAATAAAAAAAAAACCATCTTGCCAGTACTTGGATTCCTTCCGATACTGCATAACTATCTGACAGTCAATGCCTGCAGAAGCATTCATGCGTGATGAATAGTCACATACTGCTTGCCTGTGTATGTGTAAATTTGCATGCTTCCAGTCAGAAAAACCTGTGGATCCTAATGCTGTAGTGCTCCTAGCATACAATTTGCATATCCGGCAGAATAGTAAACAAGTTAATGGGGATAAAAGAAGAAAGTCGCATTTTACCTTCTCATTATTTTTTATTCTGAAAAAATTACCTTGTTAGGAAACGATTTTTTACCACAGATATCCTTCCCTGTGAATGCCAGCAACTTCAAGTCTTGGACTGGTGGATTGCTCAAAAAGCATTTGCGCATTTCTTCTGTAATTTCTCCCCATAAGGCAAGATCCACTGCATTCATTGAGGAACTTGTGCTCTCTTCATTAGATGAATTCAAAATATTTCCCAAATTAGGAGCACCTGTGATGTTAGATGATTCTGAAGTCAGATTCCTGGCTTCCAAAGGCAAATTACACTCAAGATACTCACCAGTAGTAAAATTAGAGGAATGTGTAGGAATTTTGGGACCAAGTGAAATATCCAATTTTTTAATGGCAAAACGTTCAATGCTACCATGCTGCAGGTCATTGTCCTTCAGTTTCAATTGTTTGGCTTTCCGTTTAGCACTGCTGGATAAATATGTTTGTTTTGACATAATTTAACTGTTAAATAATTCAACTTAAATATATTGTTACAACTAACTAAATTTGATTATATATAAAATTAACATATATCCAACATTCCATCAGACTACAAGAAACGCAACGCAAAATACAACCATGCCATCGCGTTTGCGGTTACAGTTACGAGTTACGACAACGACAATCCGTGTGCAGGAAGTTGAAGGATCAGTTAAGTTTAGGTGCGTTCGGAGAAGCAAGAAAAGGTCACGTGAATCAATGAAAGCAGTCCTCCTTCTCAATGGCCACCTGAAGGTTATTAAACCACTGAAACTCATTAATGGCCACGTGTTTACGTAAAACTCGAAACTCAAACTCACTGCATGTAAGTACCACATTTATAAACACATGACTCATGAGCATGCAAAAGTAAAAAAATAAATTTTACATATACACACACAAAATTCCCATTAACTAAGTACACATTTAATTCAAATTTGGGGGCCCCCAAAATCGGGGGCCCTGGGCACGTGCCCCGTGTGCCCTCCCGTAAATCAGGGCCTGACAGACAGCGGTTTACTCACCTCTTGGAATTGATGGCCCGCATCTCCCCAGCGGCATCTGGTGGCCGATTACATTAAGAGTCCACATTTTAGGTGAGAGTTGAATCACCTGTCGCCGCCCCGGTGGCGCAGTGGTCTAAGGCGTTGGCCTCTGATCATTCGTCCGTAAGGGGTCCGGGTTCGAATCCCGGTCAGGCATGGATGTTGTGTTTGTCTTACGGCACTGGCTCTCTCCCTTCCCTGGAGCCAGTGACCCTAAATTAGGGACGGGCGACTGCTTATAGCCCATTGAGTTGCTCACGGTGGTCGTTAAACCTCCAATCAAAAAAAAAAAAAATCACCTGTCTATTGTACACCGTGGGATAGGGCCACGGGAAGTCTGTATCTGTGTCCGTTACTGATTCAAGTTCAGTGTCTTTGGTTGTCGCTTCCAAATTGTCCTGAGATCCCAGACTTTCCTTAACAGGAGTAGCCTTGTCTCTCTGAAGTCTACTGGTACTGGGACACGACTTTTTATCCGAAACAATAATCTATTTTTTTTTTTTTGGCGTAATCTTTCCTCTCTTCTTTGCAATTGCTGTGTTGTTGCGATATCAACATTTCCGATGGTCATTTGTCTTACAATCATTTGGTCATTCCCTGTCCGGAACTTTTGAATCTTTTTTCGCAGGTACAAAATGCTAGATCGTGGCACTTGCAAGCACAAATGTCGAATAAATTTCCAGCATCTGTTTTAAATTTCTGTATTTTAGAATTTTAGAATGGTGTATATCTACTTTTTACAGGTTTATCTACATTCTTGCATTTATGGTTGTGGAATAAAATCATGGCAATCACGCGTTTTAAAGATACAACAGGAATGGAGGCACGTACCCAGATGTTAATAATTTTCCTGGCAACTATACATCCTCCACGCTTCGAGAAGAAGACTATTTACTTTCTTCTCTCTTTATCTGAAAACGGGTGCTCTGGTTACATCTAATCATGTCTTCGTGAGTTGGGAGTAGAATTGCATCGTGGGGAAATAAATCATTTCCTGTATCAAATGACAGCTTGTGCTTGCCCGAGTCATCTGCTTAGCTCCTTGTTTCTCCATTACCATTTCTCATCGCAAAACAACGTAGATGTCTAACACACCGATGCAGGCACGTGTTTCTAAACATACTAGTGACCTTCGAAGATAATGAAAGGTGCGGGTGCACACTGCACAGCGCCGCCTGGCGTTGAGGGAGGGAAGGGGAAGGAATGACACAAGTTATTTTGCGGTATTAATCGCGTATATATTTTGAAGCCAAGAAGGGCTTTGTAGATATTGAGTAAAATTGAAGACATTTTTTTGGGGGTTCTAACTGACCCATTAAGCAACTTTTCCGCGCTATGCCAAGATCGATTTAAAAAAAAATCTCCGAAAAGAAATTTCTCGAAAAAGGCTTCAAAGTGGATTGTTCGTCTTTTTTTTTTTTACTTTTTCAATGCCAGAGGGGAGTAGCTAGATATTGAGCAAAATTGACGAATTCATTTTTGGTTTCTAACTGATGAATTAGGCAACTTTTCCGCGCTATACCAAGATCGATTTCGAAAAAAAGTTTTTTCGGCCCACCCTAATACTTAGGACCGCGTTCGGGCTTCTTTGTTACAGTAACCAAATTTTTTAAGTTTGAAGTTGCACTCTTGCCTTTTGGCTTATGCTCATCTTTCAACATTATGACTTATTTGAACAATTTGTAAATAGATACACTTTTTCAAGCAATTATCTACGTAATTTTTATTAATGGTTGTTTTCTCTAGTTTAGTGGTGTAATGAATGTTTGCATTTTTTCCCAGTGTACTTGGCACGATTTCTTTTGTACTGGTCTTTGTTGTGTGCGCAACATGAATTTTTTCCTCTGTCTCCTTTGAGGTTTGAAAATCTGTTTGGTCGGTTTTTTAAGGTGGCCGGTCATCCTTAGATCCGCGAACGGGTTTGTTTGTAACCACGTTTTATGGTTTTAAATGTGCTCACTCTCTTTTGACTTAAAACTGTCTTTCAAACTTTTTTCAGCAATGCTTTACGTATTTTTATCATTTAATGGTTGTTTTCTGTAATTTTGTGGTATAATGGATGTTCGCTAATTTTTGTATTGTATTTAGCATTAATTCTCTTAATCTGGTCATTGTTGAGTGTGCATTGGGCAATAGCTGTCAGTTCGCTGGTAGGGGTATTCGTCCTGGTTTTGTTCATTGCGTAAATCCTTAATTTTATTTTGTCATTTATAGCAAACCAAATAGGCAGAAACCCACACTTTTCTGGTCTATGTAGAAATGTGAGATATTTTCTTCACGATCGCCCCTGACGAAGCCATTAATAATTTCTGCCTCATATTCTGCAATCCCTGTTTTTCTCCTGTTTAAAATTTTGTTTTGTTTGCTTGCACTGGTACATGTTTGTTTTGCAAATTTTGGATTTTTTACTTTTATATATATATATATTTTTTTTTTTAAATATTTTTTAGCTTGCTTATCTCTTGTAGTCCTTGTATGTTTTGATTTTTCTTGGGTACTTTAGAATTTCAAATTCGATTTTATTTTAGTACCATTTGATTAGTAATTTGCTCTATATACACACACAGGGGTTGGACAGAATAATGTGAACACCGCACTTGAAGGTGTGGCTTTTAATGCAGTTGCATATTTCGCAACATGCAACCCACCACTTTTTGGTTGTAATAGCTTTGTTTAGGACCTCAAGGTCCTGCTTAACTGCATTCAAAGTAAATTCAGTGTTAGAACATCTACAGCACTAGCCACAATTGTTCGTAATTTACGTGCATACAATTATAATTATATAGGTTGCTTACCTTTTTACACATTTCCCTGCGCGTTTTATTCCTTTGGTTGTCTTGCTTGCTTCAAGCCTCTGGTGCGGTCTTCCATTTTCGTCTTCAGGTTCATTCAAATGCCCGGTGAATGCTCAAGTCCACAAAGTGCACTGCATTAATGATTCTAGGTCCCAACAGCATCTTCAAGAATTGGGGTTTTAATAAATGGCAATCAACCAACGAAAGTTGGGTTTTACACGCTGGTGGGAAGGCTAGAAGGGGAGGAAGATGCTGTTGGGACCTAGAATCATTAATGCAGTGCACTTTGTGGACTTGAGCATTCGCCGGGCATTTGAATGAAGCTGAAGACGAAAATGGAACACCGCACAACAGGCTTGAACCAAACAAGACAGCCAAAGTAATAAAACGTGCAGGGAAATGTGTAAAAAGTAAGCAATCTATTATAATTGCATTTAAAGTGTCTTGTTGCATAATTTCTTTCAGACTGACGACGAAATGAGAGGCCTAACGGACTTCGAAAGAGGGCTAACTGTTGGTGCCTCCCTGACAACAGTCACTAGGGTAGTGGGGGTATCAAGACTACTGTGCTTAGTGTCATGACAGCATACTGTGTTCGTGGCAAAACCTCATCTGCGAAACACAAGAGGGAGACAAGGAAACTACCCTTACTGATAGAGACAGGAGAACATAAAAGAGGATTGTTACCTGTAATAAGACTAAGCTGCTGAAAATTAGTGCGGAGCTCGATTTGCATCTCAAGCCCCCAGTATCAACGAAAACAGTGCGCAGGGAACTACATAAATAAAATATTCATGACAGAGCTGCTATTGCAAAATTTCGGGTGACCTGGGTGAATGCACAACGACGATGGCAGTGGTGCCAGCAGAATAGAACCTGGAAGCGTGTAATGTGGTCAGATGAGTCCACATCCACACTATTCCCCACTGCATGATATGTTTACGTGTGGGTGCCATCAGAAGCGCACAACTCAGACTGTCTGCTCCCAACAGTGCAGCCTGGTGGTGGTTCTCTCATGCTCCGAGCTTTCATATCGTGGTTTTCATCAGGTCCTCTGATTACCTTAAAAGGACGGATGACTGCAGGGCGTATGAAATCATTTTGGCCGACCAAGTCCATCCAGTGGCTCAGGCATTGTTTCCTGCAGGGGATGCCATCTTTCAAGATGGTAGCGCCCCAATTCACGAGCTCGGAATGTCCAGTCATGGTTTGAGAAATATGAGGACGAACTTTTAAACCTTCCTTGGCCTCCCCAGTCACCAGATGTAAAAATCATTGAGCCACTGTGATCTATGTTAGAAAACAGAGTAAGATTCAGTCATCCTTCTCCTGTATCTCTCAAGGACCTGTCGCAGTTTCTGCATGAAGAATGGCGTAACATCCCACTAACCACATTCAGGATTTGTATGCATGCATTCCAAGGAGGATTCGGGCTATTTTGAATGCCAAAGGTGGTTTCACACCCAATTAGACACATAAAACTTTCTTTTCCTAGGTGTTCACATTATTCTGTCCAACCCCTGTATACATCAATCAGCCAAAACATTAAAACCACCTATCTAATATGATGTAGGTCCCAGTGGCGGCTCGTGGTTGGAAAAATAGGTGAAGAGGTACAAAAGCAGAATGAAAAGATATCTACTGTCTACAATGAAAATCACTTAATGAGGACTTACCTATTTTTTGTATATTAAATAAATTTTTCTTCCTTTTAAAGCTGCAAATTTGTCGATTATGTCGTCATAAGATGGTTAGATGGTTGTTTCTTCGTGAGCATCAATAAAATGTCTTCCTGAATAGAAATATTAGCCAAAGAAGCAAGTCTATCTTGGGAACCAGTGTTTCTTGAGCAAGTTTGTATTTTTTTAAGAAAACTTCTTTCCACTGGCACACTTGTAGATGGAATTGTTAAAAATGAGGAAAACCAATTTATAATCTTTTGTAAAAATGTCTTTGTCTCCGTGAAACACTCAAAGTTCGAGTTTTTGAGTCAATATATTCCGTAATTTTTCCATCAGCATATACAGGACTCAGTTCATTTTTAAGGCGCTGGTGTTTAGTAAACATGTTTCCGTAAAAATGTAGATTTTCAAGAGCAAGAGAGGGAAAGCGTGCATTAAATTATTCGAATTTGGTTGTGTCAGCAAGTCAGACAAATTGAAGTTTCCTTGAAATCTTATATCCATTTCCATAAGAATGTGGTCCAAAATTTCAAAATACAATTGTTCATAATTTTGAAAAATTGTTTCCTGTGTAAGAGCAGCATATACCCGTGCTTATTTCTGTGATTTTGCTAGCTTTTTCAAACTGCGTTTCAAATATCTCATCGTTCCTTTTATGGCTCAAAATTTGATGAGTTTTTTTTTTTTTTTTAATTTGAGTTACACAGTAGTTTATGTTTAGGTATTTTTTCTTCAAAAGTTCGAATAATAGATCAGTGGAGCCAAAAATGTAAATTCGAAAGTGTTCATATCATTCAAAAACCCCTTGGCAAGATGAATTGATTTTTTGTCTGATTGTTCGCTATTCGTCAGAAATCCGAACACTTCCTTCAATTTATCCCAATCTTCAACAACTACACATACTAATTTCGAAGTGGAGGACCATCGAGTTTCTGTTATGGTTGGTCTGCGTCTTGCGGTTGTTGATATAAGTGTATAAGACCGCTTCGCAGAATGGTGAACAAACGAAGCAATTCCACTCAGGCTTGCAAAAAGTATTCGACACTTGGAAATTTTAGAAAAACTCTGGTGTAATACAAGATTCAAACGATGAATTAAACAATGAACAAAAACAGTTCGAGAAGCTTTATCCTTGACTTTTTTCTGTAGCCCATTTAAGTGTTCAGACATTATACTTGCCCAAACATTGTCCTATTTATTTGTGTTGGTAATCAAACTGTTCCAAAATTTCGTCTAGCATTTTGTATAAAGCTCCTGACGTTCTATCTTCACTCACATAATGGAAACCCAGAAATCCCTCAACCAATACACCTTCGAATCAACAATCAGAAATTATTTAATTTCTGACGAGATCGTTTATACAGTATATTCAGAAATACATCCAATTAATTCATTTTGAATAGTTTTTTATCCTTTCGTATTGATTTTAAATTTCTAAAGAATATCTTCATATCAACAATGAAAGTAATTCAATGAAATGTCCACGATTTATTGAGCCCATGCTTTCGTCATGGCCATGGAGTGCTAGTTCTTGTTTGCTCAAATACAGTATAGACTAATACTGCATCCATGACTGTCTGCTGGAAAAGTCTATTTAAACGAACGTTTTCGTTAAAATGCGTTTTTAAAACCATAGTATTCTTCCTCAGGGCATCGGCAATGGTGTTTGGAAATTTTTCAAAATTCCTTAACATTAATCCGCATTTCAGGTGTTTGCTAGAATCACGATGTTTATGAAGTGACCGTGTTACGCTTAATAAATCTGAGAATCCGTCTTTACTCCACGCCGAATGTTTATTTACTAAAAAGTAAGCAGGGAAAAAAAAAAAATTAACACAGAAGTGCTGCAAATCCATTTTATATTCAGCAAACCAACAATTTTTAAAATTAATATTGTTAGATTTACACTTCATGATTTCGTTCTTGGCAACAATTGTCAGTGAATCCGTCGGTCGTCCTTGAAGCAAAATGTCTCTTTTTATCTTCATCTTTCCACAGAGTAAATGGAGTTTGCAATAAATTACAAACAATGTCGTCCACAGGATGCATACTAAAAACTATCACTATCAGTGAAATTGTACACAAACCTAAAATATCAGTTAAAGCTTTCAACAAATAATCACAAAGCACGAAAGAACAAATTCCTTTCGGAAAATAATGTACCACAGCACCACAAGGAAAAAGCCCTAGTAGATTGCAAGGTACCCTGGTAGTCCGCCCGCTCCACCGTGATTTCTCGACTTTACGCTCAAAAACTGAGAGATGCAGAGCTAAGGCGTCTGAAGCTGACACACTTCACTTGAGCGAGCAGATTGGGGAGGGTGACTTCACGGTTACCATGACAACTCAGCCGAAAACTGCAGACTTCCAAGCATTCTCATTTCGGCTCTTCACTTGCACTGTTTTGCGTATGAGGATTTGTTTTCCGTATTAAGCGCGCCATGTGAATTAATATCTATTCAAAATTTTGAGTATTTTGGAACTGAATAAAGGCAAAAAAGAATATTTTATAAAAAAAATACTGAATAAAATTTTATTTTGAGTAAAATAGGTGAAGAGGCACTTCACCTACTTCACCTGAAAAGCCGCCACTGGTAGGCCCTCTTGCTGCCAAAAAAAGCTCTCACCTGATGAGGCATAGATTTAACAAGATGTTGGTGTCTCTTAATATTTGGTACCATGACTGCAACAGAAGATCCCACAGTTCCCATAAATTAAATGGTTGGGATGATGATGCTTATACCCGTTTCTCCAACTCAAACCACAAATGCTCAATAGGATTCATGTCCGGCAAATTAAGGGGCCATGGCAACAAATGGAAATCCTTTTCATGTTCTTGGAACCATTTCTGAACCTTCTTTGCAGTGTGGCATGGAGCATTGTCTTGGTGAAAGACACCATCTCTGCTACGGAATACAAGTCGCCATAAAGGTGTGTGTTTGGTCAGCCACGATGTTCAGGTATGCGACAAATGTCGGAGTTCGTTCTACAGGGAAAATGGGTCCAAATGTTTCCTAAGACAATAATGCCTCGAGCACCACACTCCCTCCATCCATCCAACAGGATCCGTCTCATAGTGCATCCAGGTGAGAAGGCTTTCTTGAGTCAAGCTCATCTGTCGATATGGTGTAACAGAAAACTGGATTTGTCTGACCATGAGACCCTCTTCCAAGGTCCAATTTCAGTTTTTCTGTGCTATGAAATTTGTATTCCTTGAAGTTCGCAAGGAAGGACGTTTGTCAGCACACCAGAAAGATTAGGCAAGTCAATGAGGTAAGGCTTATTCTGTACACCATCTTTCTCAGTGTCAAATGATAAAAATACAACACTGCCCCTGAACTAAAGCTATATGTGTGTAACAGAAGAAAAGACACTAATCTTAGGACAATTTTAATTGTCTAACACAATAATCAGAAACACCACATGAAAACTGGGTTAATAAATTATGAGTATCCTGGTTAAAATCATATACATTGGGCGCTTCACCACAATTGAAATTATGGGTAATATCATCAACAGCAGCCCTCCTGTTGCTGCAGACAAGACAAAGATCAGATCATATATAGAGGATTTTAGGAAGGGAGTGTCTGACCCCAGGTCTTAAACAACTCTTAGAAATAGGAAGCTAGGAGATATGAGCTAGAGTGCCCAATAGGAAAGTGGCACGAACGCGAGGTAGAAAGACGCCCTTATTTATTACCGGTGGGCCAGTACCCGGGGTCCGACGGCTTAACGTGCCCATCCGACGCACAGCGGATATTTAGCGGTTCGAGCGTTCGTACCTGCCTGGGATCGAATCTGAGGTCTTCTCCGTGGCAGTCAGGAACGTTGACCACTAGGCCACCCGCAGCCTACAGACAAGACAAGATAGCCTGCTCTGACCTCTACATCAATGAGGCGTGGCCTGCCCATGCCTTTGCCAACAGCTCGAAATGTCACCTGTTTCGGACCATCTTTGATAGGTAGTAACTACTGCATAGTGTGAGCAACCTATCAGTCTCTATTTCAGAGATGCTCTTAAAAAGGCGTCTTGCCACGACAATGTGGCATTTGTCAAAAACAGTTAAATCCTTGCCTTTCCTATGTAGAGGTAAAATGAAACACCGACTGAGTGAGCTCCGAATCCAAGTATTATAGATGTATATACACTGCTGGCCACCCAAAATGCAACACCAAGAAGGAAGCATCCGATTGGCCTGAAATTCGCCGCATGCGTCGCCCGCGAGAGGACATGCAAACGATTAGCATTGCAGGGCATATGCAAATCATGTGCGCCCCCGGCACGCCACCGAGATGCACTATAAGAAGGGTGCACAGAAGGCGGGCTGTAAGTAGTGGAAGTGTGTTGTGCTGCCGGACCTGTGCGTGGGAAGCTTCCTGATGCCTCGTCGCAGAATACGAGTCATTCCAGCACGTTTCGGAGTTCGACAGAGGACGAATACCGGTTTATCGTAGCGAGACATCGGTGCCCGTGTGGGACGACATCCAGCCACAGTGAGGTATGGATTCGGTGGGTGCAGGAGGGACGGACGGACCGATTGCCGCAGCACACCACCGAACGAGAGGACCGGCATGTTGTGCGGCGGGCATTGACGGCTCGCACCGCCACATCACGAACGTTAGCGCAGGAATTAGGGTGTGTTGCGCAACAACCTGTGCAGCACGTAACGTTCGACGTCGTCTGCAGGAGCGGGGACTTGTCGTACGGCGCCCACTGCTCCGATTACCATTGACGTTACACCACCGGCAATTACGGCGGCAGTGGGCAGTTCAACGCCGCACCTGGACTACGGAATGGCACGACATTGTCTCCTCCGACGAATCCCTCTTCTGCCTGCAACACCACGATGACCGGATCCGCGTGTGGCGGCAGCGCTGCGAGAGACTGTATGACGCCTGCATTATGCATCGCCATACCGGTCCGTCGCCTGGCGTTATGGTTTGGGGTGCAATTGGATATGACACCCGCACCCCTCCGGTACGCATCGCCGGTACACTCAACAGCCACCACACCATCTCCGACGTTTTGGAGCCTGAAGTCCTCCCTTACTTGCAGGACCTGCCAGCGGCCACGTTTCAACAGGACAATGCGCGCCCGCACGTGGCATGCATCATGCAACAATTCTTCACGGCCCGCCTGTTCTCCCGATATGTCGCCCATCGAACACGTCTGGTCGCTGATCAGCAACAGAGTGGCCCGGCAAGCATCACCCGCGGCTACGCCGGATGAACTGTGACAACGTGTGGAAGCAGCCTGGACCGACATACCCCAAGCCCACATCCAAAGCCTCTTTCGTTCGATGCCGCGGCGTGTAACGGCCATTATTGCCAGCCATGGGGGCCACACGAACTATTGATGTCTGCGTGTTCCGCAAGTCGCACAGGCCTGTAAGCTCAATCGTTTCATCTTTGTATCTGTTACGTGTCCAGTAAATCTGGCTTTGCTATCTCGTGTCCTTCTTGGTGTTGCATTTTGGGTGGCCAGCAGTGTATATCACTTGCAACCTTGGCACATGAGCTTATTTGCATATAGCAAGGTGGTTTTAATGTTTTGTTGGCTGATCAGTGTAAATTCCTCACTTTACCCCAGTTGCAATGTCTATGTTGTGTATCATTTTTATTCCAATCCTTATGAATATGCATATATGTGTGTGTATGATCTTGAATAGATACATTTAACAAGATTTAAGATTGTGATAATCACAAAAAATAAATCTATATATCTTGTGAGAATAATATGTACCACGAAAATGGGTAATTTTAATCAGGTGTACATCACAAAAATCCAAAACGAATTTTCGACTCTGTTCTCTAGAAAATATCATGAGAAACACACTTACACTACCTAGGAGGAAATACAGCTCTATATGGATAATGATGATCATATTTATTCAATAGAAATTATTTTTCTTAATCTGTTTCCTATAAGTGGAGGTACAGTGTCACAGATGAGCACACTGACAAAATTGTATTCTAAACATCTCAGGTTTTGGTTATACACATCAGGTGTGACTAGTACCATTTGAAAATTATTTGGTTAAAAACTTTTAAGGTCGCAGCACATTTCCTTTTTGTATCTGCCATTATGAAATACTAGATGCCCACAATCAAATATGTCACCTAATTCTGAGACATTAAAGACTATAAAAGTATGGATGCACTAAACAAAACCTAGTTTCATAATTATCAAACAGCATTTATTAAACCTTTTAAACAACAGTACAATGCAGATGGAGTATAAAACAACTCTTCGTATGTACATTTTGATTGATAACAGTTGAAATTTTCAGTAAGTTGCAAAATACCATTTTTCCAAACAATATATATTCCTAATATCATATAAGCAGAAAAACACTCTTGCAAAACATTCTGTTCTTACAGTGTATAAACAGCAAAGCACATGAAAATATACACAGTAAAACTTCATCACGAAATAAGCTATGTGCATTGGAGAGGAGTATTTTACCTAAGTTCTAAACCAGCTTGAACAACCCTCCACTTCCAAATATTAATAATCACACCTGTGCATCTACTAATTAAAATATACAAAAATATTGATCAGTGGTACAAATGCATACACATTTATTGGGAAGGTAAAAATTTTTATGACTGGAGAAGGTAACAGTCGTGGTGGTTTGCCAAATTTTAAATAGAAATCTCTATTAGTATCTCATTCTACCACCACAATGCTCATCATTTGCCAAGATTGGAAAGTGTAGTCACATGATCAGTAACGTGGGATAATTGACCCAAATCATGGCTCACTGTTTTCAGGGTATTAAAGGTTAGTTTTTCTACAATATGTCATTCTTGATTCTGGTTTTTCAGGAAACCCTGCGCTCGCGCTCTCTCTTTAAATTTTTTGCTGCTCTCAGCGTGGACTTTGTCACTTCTGTTTTCGTAAAATTTCTCCTCCTTTATCAAGCTTAAATGCAAACATTTATGAAGAGAAGTAATATTTAACAATAACACAGGATAGTGAGAACATCTCGGGAAGAAAAAAATTATGATTACGGGAGAAATCTTCGCTTCGACAAACTTCCATTTTAGAAAACATTTTCCTCCAGTTTTAAGCTGAAATGCAAATGTTCATGGAATAAAAAAAGGATATTTGAAAACAATACTACGCAGAAGGAACATCATGCGAGAAAACAATTAGGATTACAGAAGAAATCTTCACTCAATCTAACTTCCGTTTTTGAAAGACAGAATTCCGTCCTCAAACAGAAAACGAAGAGAAAGAAAGACAGACAGATGGGGGCTCAATATTTTGTGCTTTTCCCAAGGTGCAAAAATTCCTAGTTACACCTCTGTTCAAGAGTAATTTATTTCTGGAATATTTCCTATGAAAGCAAAATCTTCTTGAAACTGCAGGCAATTTTGTCATTAGTGAGCCTTTGTACTAGTGGTTATACAGCTTGTACATTCCAAAACATTTAAAAAAATTCTTCCATGACATGTCTCAGGTGCATATATAGAAGAATTTGGGGGTGGAAGCGGGGCAAGGAAATTTTTGAAATGCACCAGAACAAAATAAATGTTAATGAAACAGAAGAAAAAAATAAAGCATTTTTTAAAGTAAGTTGGTGCATTTTTATTAAATTAAAGTATTTGTTTTCTAATATAAGTCACATTTTAACCAAAAACGTAAAAAAAAAAAAAAAAATGAAAAACCTTCAGTGGGAAGGGCAAGACACCTTGCCCCCCCTTCCCTGCCATATCTACAGCTATTTGATTAAGAACTTGCTGTTGATCTTTGCTTTGGCACCAGAGCATATTTCACACAAAACGATTTTGTTTTCTAAGTTGATATAACAACACTGTGAATTATTTCCATAATATAGCATACATTGACTCTCTGTATGCACATGGTGGATCCTCTCTATTTTTTTACAGGTCTTGTCCATATAAATTAAACTAAACAATTTAACACTAATATTTAATTTAATGCGGTGTTAAGGGCATCTGTACTATTAGGTGTAAGTTCACAAATGTAGAATTAATATTCTTGATAATGTTAAAACATGCAATTTCAACCACATTTAGAGATCTTAGTAATTATGCAGTCATTTATGTGTTGTGAGACACCAATCTTTTACTCGCAGTAAAGCTGATTATCACCCTCAAATTATGGAATCAAATAAGTTCATACATATTTTACACAATAACATTTAGCTTTTTATGCAATGAAGTTTTACTGCACACAATACTTCAAACAACAGTATTAGTGGAATATTATGTCACTGAAATAAAGTGCAAATTATTTTAATACTTTTTTTGACTAGTTTGAATAATGTATTTTTTTGTTTCCTTTTTCTCCATTGGGGGGTAGAAGATTTGAAATTTTGGTGACTAGTTTCAACATTTGTCCAAACAACAGAGTTATTCAGTATAAAGATATATAAACTGTAAAAAGTTTGTGACAAACTATCCCCAGAATAGCACAAGAATAACTGAAAGTTATACCAAAAAAAGAAAAAGAAAAGTTCTCCATAAAACCATTGATAGTAAAAATTCAATTTTTAAAAAATTGTACTGCCATGCTCACACAAGACAATTTCATATAAACTTGGGATTAAAAAACTGAAAAGTAAATTTGAATAGCATATTAAAAAATTGAAATGATTTATGAGATTTTAGGTAGGAATTTATTCTTAAAATTATGTGAATTTTCAAAGAAAAATCTCCTTTTTCAGGTACTTAATTTGTTGCCCCTCTTTTACTCCACTATTAAATTACTAGATTTTAATTCCTACCATCCATATCCTATACAGTCAAATGTTGCAATTCAGTTTGTAGAAAAAATAAGTAATTTAGTCTGAGATGCAAAAAAGCCCACAGACTTTTTTTTTCTTTTTTTTTTTTAATCTTTGCTGCGAAGAGATGAAAAAATTCTTTGTACCCAAAAAGTCACATCAACAATAATCTAAATAGTTTGGTAAAGAAAAAGAACTCTCAAATGAAAGAAACAAAATTTACTGGAAACATTATTTATCACAAAGGCTTATTCGAGAATAAACAAAAATTAGCAGAAAATATAATATAAGACTAGCTCCAAGTCCAGAAAACAAAGTGACAATATTTTCCCCAAGGATAATTCAAAATGAAAATATTTTGAAAATGCAAGGTGTAAAATATGAAGTAAAATGTAGTTGTGTACTATCTTACACACAAGAGACATGTCGCAGACAGGAAACTCAAATAGCAGAACATAAAACAGCGATAAAAAATTACTCCCATAAAACGGGTTTAGATAGTCATGTTAGAGAAACTGGGAACAGTCTGGGATGGGTTTCCCTAAAAATCACCAGCTTTCAAAAACAGCTCTTTAGAAAGAAAATTATGACAACTTAAAATTGAGGAGGATTCCATCAATGACTGCATGGGTTTGTCTCACTAGCTAATATCTGGCAAGATCTTATGCAAAATAACCAAACCATAACCACAATAGTGGAATGAAAGAGAGACAACAAATATCTATCTGTAGAAGACAAAACGTTTTCTCTGAAATTTACAGTTTTAAGAATAAGTTCCAAGTTAAAATCCCATAAATCATTTCATTTATTTAATTAATAAAACTAGAAAGCCTGTTTTAGAAAAGACTATGTTTATTTTCAGAATATCATGTATAAAACACGATTCGTGCAAAAAACTACACTTGTATCTATAAAAGCTGCACTTAAATGACTTGCACTACCTACTTAAAAAAGAAAAAGTAAAGCACAGTGCTGACAACTACATGTTTTTCTACTGTTTTTAAAATGAAAACAGAAGTAAAGCAAAACAAAAAAAATATAAAACATCTGTGAACAAGATTTGTGTTTCATTAACATTCATGAATCCACATTTAAAATAGTTAAAAAGTTATGTATTACCATTCAAGAATATGCAGTAGTTGTTACAGGAATGTGTTGGCTATTCTGTATGAACTACGGAAAAATAAATATGATGTATGAACACTACAGTTCTAAAAGATGCAAAAATCAATGGCAAATAGTCACAATAAATGGAATGTAATCTAAATATTGGAATAGAACATAATGATGTATTTTACATACACGAGCTTCACCGCATAGTACATTAATCTTATTATGTTCACCATCTTATGTCACAATCACCCCAAATTACATTATAGATTTCAAGAAGGCCAATAATTCAACACACACACAATATGACCTTTTTCCTTTTTAACAAATAAACACAGGAAAAAAACATTAACACTGAAGATTTACAAAGTGTAATGGAAACCTAAATGTTGCTAAAAACGTGATTCCAGCTTGCTATCTAGAAATACATTCCATTATTAAAAACACTTTGCAATTGTTCTTCCTGGAAGTCCAGAATCCATTTTTAAAAGCAATGGCATACCACTTTCAAATGTTTATAACTGTTAAATCTTTGTAAACATTTTCTTAGAAGAAAATCGCTGATAGCCATAATTTTTTAAGCCACCCTCTTGACAAACATGCACAGTGGTGTGCAATGAAAGTTATGTGCAGGGACGCAAAAAAAAAAAAAAACATTTGTAAGGGAATTTTATCCTGCAAGGGTTTTTTTCCTGTTTTTTTTTAATTCTTCAGTTGTTTTGCCTTAAAATACATGATTTTGCATCAGTATAACTTTTCAAACAAAAATAAAGTTTAGGTAATCTATTTTGTCTTTGCGTATACATCTTTAATAGGTTTTTATTCACTCAATATAATGGCACAATGTGTTATTTCCATAAAGCATTTATCCAAATCAAGCTTATGCAAAGCTTTAAACAATTTGCAGAATGTTTTACAGCTTAATCAAGGGGAAAGAGTTAAAAAAAAAAAAAAAACGTTTTAACTTAGCAAAGTGAAAGCAAATGAGATTTTTCTTTTAGTGAATTCAGGCTCTCTTCAGAAAACTCTATGCTTTTTGTATCATAATTTTTTAGACCATTAGCTTTTCATATGGGATATTTATAGAGTATGATTATGAATTGGGAACAACTAGGGAGGGAAACTTTATCCTCTCGAGGGGGTACGGAATGTTGAAGTACACTTTCAGATAAGTGCAGGAAAATGAACAGTACATGAATTTTGACTATATTTTGAATTTTAAGTTGTTTTTTTCTATAGAAAAGGGTAAACAGTTTCTCATAACTTCATTACAAAATAAACATGACCAACAAATCAGCTTTTGGAGTTTTAAAATACTACAAATCCTGTCTGTTTGGTAAATATAAGTGTTGAAATATGTAATAAGTTTGTAAGTTTTCACCTGCACACTTAACGATGATGTTAAGCCACTCAGGTCTGAGGTTGGTCTTTCGTTGCTTACACACTCGGATTTTTCTGTAAAACTTGGGAAATTGAAAGACATTAATTTTGTATCATCTATTCACTTATTTTATTTTGTAATTTGATTAAATTATCTTGAACCATTATTGAGGTTCAAAAAGCCAACGAATATATAAAAAGTAGCTTCGCATTTTCCCAACTGTATTGGAAAAGATCCCTCTGAAATTAAGCAAAGGACAGTAAATCCCAGACAAAGGTCAATGCCGAAAGAAATTCTGTTTTCCATTGGTTAATGCAATATGCTTTTTCACATTTCGGCGAGTTTTTCAGCAGCAGTTAACATAGGTGCATTGTATGTGGGAATAAACAGAAGGAAAGGATCTAATTGGTTGAGGTCCAAAAAGTAAATGCAACAAAAGACTTTGCATACAATGCTTTCTTCATGATGTTGATAATTTGCTGTCTAGGACTGGCTCCTTCACACTGCATAATCTCACAGGACTACAGGCTTAATGATGATGCGAAGGTAGTTTTCGCATTATCTCTGTATTTCTAAAAATGCACGCATATAGGTGAATTTCATTTAAAATAAGAACCTTCTGAAACCAGGTATATCATTTAAATTTTCATGTAAAAAAACTCAGCACAAAGTTCTTTTGCGTGTAGTTCTTTTTTTTTCTTTTTTTTTTCATAGAGCAAATTTGTGCACGTATTTAGGGCATGCAATGTACAGTTCATTGCTTTGTTTCCCCATTTGTGAATAAAACATTGTATGTCCGAAGTTTACCCTTGATCTCCCTTCTCTTCTGCATTGCTCTTTTGCAGATGATACTGTTCTAAGGTCAAATGTCAGTTGTAAATAAAGCTCCATTGCAAAGAAGCTTTCTATTTCTAATACTACAACAAAGCTCCAAATGTTGCCTAGAGCAATAAGGATGGGAAGCGGGGATGCCTGGTGTTAAGAAAAACAGAAAGGCAAGGCATCTTGAATGCTTCCAGAAAAGTATAGTATATGCAGAGAGGCGCCAGGCAAACAGAAATCTCTAATCACTAGGCTTTAGTTCGAAAATTTGACCACCAGCTTTTTTGAATAATAACCTTAATAAGACCCGTAAAAAAGTTAATTCCACAGTACAATATGAATAGAGGTGCCATAAATTCATTTACAACTAGAAATCTCTTTCCTTTTTTTATTGTTGTTATGCTTTCTTTCATATCTCAGTTAAGCTGATGTACAGGGTGATTCACTTGGGACTGAACACTTATTATGTGGAATATATGAGATGGGGAATATACAATGAGTGTGAAAACTGAATGGAGCAGTTCTTTATTCCCTGACGAAGCAGTCGACATGCATTACCCGTGAATAAAATGTCTCCCCGGCAGCTGGGTGGCACAGCACTGGCGCACCATCTGTCCAGCAGTGGTGGAGAAATAGTGTGTCTGCGCAGATAGTTTAAACAAGGAGGTCGAATGAAGATGGTGAACTCAATTGAAGAGCGTGTGTTCACTGTGCTTTAGTACTGGGTAACCGGTTTCTTCAAACAATGTCAGGAGGAGTTTGTGAAGAAATTTGTTGGGCATAAACCAGCCACCATTTTGAAACTGGCAAAGAAGCTGGAAAGAACAGGAAGCTTGGTGGATCTGCATAAGGGCAGACGTCCCGATGCCATATCATTGGGCCAATCTTTTTTTAAAAACATGATGAATACCGACCAATACTTGGAAACCCTTAATGAGTTTGTGAACCAACTGGATGATCAGGAACTTGCAGATGGTTACTTTCAACAGGATAGTGCAACGTGCTACTTCTCCAATAAGAGCGTGGCAGAAATTTGCAGCTTTTTCCAGGACAGGATTATCTCTAAAGACCTGTGGCCGCCTAGGTCTCCCGACCTGATACCCTCAGAGTTCCTTCTTTGGGAACTTTTAAAAAGCAAGGTCTATGTTAACAAGCCAAGGTCATTTGAGGAACTGAAAGACAACATCACACGTGAAATTGCTACCATCAACGTCACTATGCTACATCGCACACTCGCCAATATGGAGCGTCAATTGAATATGTGCCTGGACGCTGGAGGTGGGCACTTCCAGCATCTTCTATAAGGTATTCCTTTTTGTCATGAATCAAGGTATGTTTTACATTAATTTCATTCAAATGTGCCTTTGCAATCGTGAGTTGATAAAAAAATAAGTGTTCAGTACTGAGTGAATCACCCTGTACATGTGTTGTGCATTTAGGCATAGTTAAGTAATAATATAAAGATGACTGTTACCAAGTTAAAATGCAAAACCAATGAAGCTACACATCATGACTTTTTCCAGTCAAAAGGAAACAAAGATGAAAATCAGGATACTGCTTTTGGGAACACACTAATATGATGAATATATTTTTATCACTTTCCAATATTTTGGGAGATATTTCCTGCATTTTAAAGAAATCTGGGTGCACCACTGGACTATGATGCTTAAACACTGCAAAGGCTTGATAAATGCAGACGTAAGGTACTCCCCCAGCAAAACAATGCCAAACCATACTGCCATACTTCAGACCAAAGAAAAACTTAAAAGAACTACACCATCTAAGCTGTCTTCTCATTGAGCTTATAGTCTAGGCCTAGTTCCACCTCTTTTGCTACATGGCTCATTTTCCTTGAAATTGGGGATTTTGAATGTTGCAGGACATCAAGAACGAATATTGATATGTATTTTTGGGGTAGTTTTTTGCCTGCATAAACCAGACACTGTATCAAAGAGGAATCAACAATTTACCAACAGCATTTGAGAAACAATAAAATGCAAATGCTTATGAATCAAGTCAGTATGTGAAATTCTCTACATGTATTACAATTGCCACATACACTCACACAACAACAGACTACTGTTTCCTCAGCACTATGTATACACAAATTAAAGAATTAAATGAATAACAAATCACTTATGATGCTTATAATAAAAATACTAAATAATCGGGGTCATGTACATTTGAAATGTTAGCATGCTGATCAGTTGCAGTTTTTATTAAATCATTTTGGCAGCAAAATACTGAGCATATTAAAATCGTTCATAAAACATAATTCTATCAACGGAATCAAAAGTGAATTATACGCAACTTTAACATTGTCAAAAAAATTTCCCATTATACTTAATACTAACTAATTGTTAATAAACTGGAATACCTCCAAGTGCTTTTCAATAACACAATGCAGAAATCAAAAGAACTGACTAATAAAAGTATATTGTAGGTTGCAATGAAGACGGCTCATCACAGATTACTGGTAGAAATCAGTTTTTAGCAGGTTTCCTTACACTTTAATGGAACAAAACACAATACATTAAAACCAGCAATTAGAACTTGATTCCATGAATAATCAACATAAAAATTACACATGATTAACACTTCAAAAATGAAGCAATATCAATACTTCCAAAATTTACAAAATCATTTTACACAAGCCATTCCTTTTCCACTCTTAAACAGGTCCTTCATTTAAAAGACACAAGTTACACAGCAAACTAAATTCAAAAACCACAATAGCACACACACACACACATTTATGAAGTGTCACATGTCTGTAAGGATTACCACAGAAAACAAGTGCACTTGACGACCAGTTTGAGCAGTTACATCTTTCTCTTTCTTATGAATGTGAAGAAAATTAAAACACTAAAACAGTAAAAGCTTTTAATACTATTCTCTAATCACTGATATGTAATCCAATCACAGATATGTGTAATGAAATTTACGAAGTACCACATCTTTCTTTTTTAATTATTATAAGCATTTGTAGCAATGTAAGCATAGCATTATAAATATTCCTGATTATTTTCCTGCCATTATTAGATTTTATGTAGTTAGTAAATCTGCAAATAGCTGACCTATGAGGGGCAGTGTCAGTGGGTACTTATGGCTGTCCAGCATGAATCTAACATTTTCAGATTGTACAAACATTCATCGATTCAGTAGGAACACACTTGTATAATTTTCCACAACTTCTATAGTTGTAGAAGACACAGCAGGGTGTACATAGTTGCCACTTTACATTTATTTTTTGCTTTATTCCAAATTACAATCACCCACCACCACTACATTATTATAACAATTAAGTACTAATTTTACTATACTGCCTCTGATTCAATGCTAAAAACTACATGTTCCATTGTCTACAATCTTGTTCTATGGGCATTCACAGAAGCATACATATCTATAGCATATATTTTGAATATTTACAATGCAAAAAAAAAAAATGTAATTCAATTGTTTTAAAAAATGAAATCTATACAGATGAACTTTATAGTAAAATGTTAATGAAGTAAGGTATTGTTACCTTTCTATGTTGATATATCTTCTGTTCATCATGCTAAAAAAGTTATCATAACATAGCTCTGGAAACTTCCATGGGGGAATGACAAAACAGTCAAGTTTTTGCACTTTCATAAGGATTTTTGGGCATACAGTAATCAATACAACATTAAAAAAGGTTCATGAGAAGCATAGAAGGGTAGCAGTACTTTAGTTGGTTAACATTTTTTAAACCATACACCAGAATTAAAATAAATTTTTTTTTAAAATTTTACATTGCTGAAGGAATGAGATTAGAAATATAACTTTATAATAGCTTGCCTTTGCTTGGAAAGTCTCCATGAATTACTTATTTGCTAAGCATGCATAATACACAGCAGCTGGTTACTTTGTTTTTGAAATGATGTAAAGACAACAGTAATTAATCACAAGAGTAACACTGCAAGACCTATATAATCAACTCCCACTAGTTCGGTAGCTTTAATTTAAAACTTCATGGATAACATTCAGTCTTGTATGGAAATCATAACAAAAGTTGAATACCTAGGTTTTTTTGTGCAGCTTTTCATAACATGATTTCATAAAATTCTTTTTTATTTCACATCTTCAAATGAAATACATTCTACACTTGCTCAGGTAAATGTACAAAAGCTGCAATGTACTGGCCAGTTATATTAACAGACTACAGCAGAATGTGGATATCTAACAACATTTTGCTGAAGTGAAGTAACTGTGTTACAAAGTAGCCCCCCCCCACCAAATTTTAGCACTAAAATAATACAAGAATTCTGTTTGTTATCAACAAAGTTGCAACACTAATAACTACTGAATTAGCTTCCTTTTGAGCTCTTTCTGTACAAATAACAGGACAAACAACTCTGTGACCTACAGTGATATTTTTTATCTCAACTGAAAACCCCCGATTTAATTAAGAAGCAATCACCTATCAAGTTTTCTTTAACCTTTATTGGACACTAAGAGCTGACATTCTTTGACTTATACAAATTAATGTAAGGAAAAATCACATAGGCTGCCCGGTAACAAATAAGTTTTTCTTTCTTCATCAGATAGTACACGCAACCTTTGAAGCAGAAATGCATTCTCCCATATAATAAGAGGGGTGACAGAAGAATGTGTTTCTGGAAAACACTAAGTTGTGTAAACCACTACCATAAGAATCCACTATAAACAATAAAAAGAATAAATAGCTTAATTTGATGAATGATACAGGTGTCTATACTGGTCACATAATTCCTCAAATGATCTAAATGCTGAATTAGGAGACAAAGAAAATTGAAATTACTGCATTTATGTTTCTGGAATGTTTATCACAAAACTATCAAATGTATATCATGGCACGCCTTTTCGTGATAATGTCAAGCAACAGACTTCTTTACTACTACTAGCACTGAGTTGTTGACTGTCAGAAATTTTTCATAAGAAATAATACAGTATACCCAATATTTTATAAGTTCTGGGCTGTTTATTTAAATATACAGACGTTTACAACCCCTGGATTATATGACCCCTAAATCAACATTGACAATGGATCCGATAGTCATCCAGGGGCTAAAAACATCTGTATATTTAAATAAACAGGCCAGTACTTATGAAATCTTTGGTGTATATTTCTTAAGAAAATTCTTACTGTTTAATTGAGGTAAGCCAACTTTATAGCTTTCAGATATTTTGTTTGTTAACTGTGAAAGTTTAAGGGAAATTCAATTTGCTATGAGCACTTTATTTAAGACTGTTATCTACGATTTGAAAACTTAGCAGCAATGAGGTTTTTTTCATTTGGACAAATCAACAGAAGGAACACCTATAGTTTATTTCATTTTTTTTTTCCAGACACTGTCCATAGAGAAACAGTTAATTTTCTACAGGTACAAAAACATGAAGAAAAGATGGTTTGCACTGCCATGCTAGCTATGTTGGCCAAAGAATCATACAATAATGTTAAAGGATAGTTTGCCCTGCCATATTAGTTATGTTGGCCAAAGAATTGTACGGTATTACATAGCCTGGCAACCATTCAATTTGTATGGATAAACATAGTTTAGATGTTACAAAAAAGTGGTACCAGTTAACTGTATTTTTTCACATGTATATACTAAACCTATAGATTATTTCCCAGAATGTTTGGAAGAGGGAGAGTTACAGAGGGGAAAAAATGTACTAGTTGAATTTTTGAGCTGAACTGTTGCTTGTAGGATGTAATTATAAATCACTGTAAGTTGCTCGTTTTCTCTCTATTTCAAGTATTTCTAAAATTTGTCTGAGAAAGAACAGTTGAAAGCTATTTAAAACATTGATATTTTAAAATTGAAAACAAAAAGCAACATTTTGCATGTTGGAATGGTACTTGAATAAATACATACACATATCACTAAGCTATTCTCTGAGATTCAGGGGGTTAGCTCTTCAAAGAAAGCTCATCTGCCAGATTAATGTTTAAAACTGATGGAATTAGGTTATACTTACTGTTGATGTATCAAACCATTTATAGTGATTTCGGCACACAACTCTAGCTTCACTGACATGCATCACGTCCCACACAATATCTTTTGTACTTTATATTCATTACCTTTTTCTTGTGTAGGTATTCCTGAATCTGGTCCTCCCATGATTTCATTGGCCTTCCTCCGCCTTTCTTTCCTGCGGCTTGGCCGAATAAATCCTCTTAGTCAGCATCTCACCACTTATTCTTTCAACACTGCCAAATGCCAAATCACCTCAGAATATCTGTTTTTACCTTACTTACAACATTCTGCTTCACGTTAACACATTTTATATACCTACATTTTCACATTCATTATACATTTTTTACGCACTTAATATACACATATTTGTACTTGATATTTGTGTATTAGCAAATGGTTTATGGTAAAACCACAAATTTTCTCACACAGGTTCTAATAATATAAAGATTACACATGGTTACAACTATTTACATCAGCCAAATATTTAAAAGAATTGTTTTTGTCTTTTCATTAAACATAAGTCCTAATAAATTTCTCGAAATATACATTTTAGAGAAAACTGCATGGGGCAAAAATACTGTGTTTTGCTACGGATTCACCATAACAAAAACTTGAAAATAAACCAGTAAAATCACCTTAAGAAAATTGTATATGGTCTTTAATTCCATACAGACAGAAAATGTTTTCTAGTTTTTAAGTGCTGTTACTAATCAAAATATTTTGACATACTTTCCAAGAAAGATTAACTGTACATTACATTGGAACTAAGCACTTCGTTTACTCTGCTCAACAATTAACTGCAATTAAAACAATATAGTAAATGTAAATATTGACAAAAAATGGTACTTGGTTGTTATTTTTACAGCTCTTAGGTGTGTGTCTGTTTACTTTTTGCACATTTACAGGCTAAGTTCTTTCAATTCACTTTCAAAATTTAGAAGCTAGTATCAACACAACAGGAACAGAAAGTTGGGAGGGGGGGTAAATGAATAAAAAAAGATTATTTTAACTCAACTGTGCACATCTTTTGCACTTTATTTAGAGTATCCTTGTGATAACACGGCCAATGTAGACGACTGCATATCATACTTATTTTTGTTTGCTGGAGCAGGAAAAAAGAAAAAACTTTTAGAAAATAGTAACACTATACTAGTGAGCCGATTTATTGGTGTAGGAATATAAATATAAGTGTTTCCAAGCTTTCACACATCAACCAGATGGCTTTTTCAAGGAAATTAGACAGAAACTGTCTTTTTCAAAGTAGTTAGTAGCAGTTTCTGTCTAACTTCCTTGATAAAGCCATCTGGTTGATGTGGGAAAGCTTGGAAACGCTCATGTATATATTCCTACGCCAGTAAATTGGATCACTAGTATAATGTTACTATTTTCTACATAATTGATGTACTGTTCCTTGTTACCAATTTGACAAAACTTTTTTTTTTCTTGCAAGTACAGAAAGGTAATTATTTCAAGATCGTGTATGCTGTAAATGCTTCCTACTTTAAAAAAATCAGAAATTCTGCATTTATAAAAATTTGATGCACATGGAATGTATAAAATGCTAGAAAGCAAATTTTCAAGATGGTTCGGTAATATCACAGATTCCACTTATATATATATAATTTGAAAATCGATCAAAGATATGGAATGCAATGTACAAAGTTTTGCCATATACATGATTTATTATCATGAAGATAATACTGAACTGGCATTATTTTCTCAAGCACTACTAGCATAATCACTAAAATATTATTACATCACTAACTAAAAGGAAGATAAAATACAAACAATAATATCTTACAGCAAATACCTAGCTGCCAACAATAGTTTTTAAGGTAGCTGAGATGGTCCAAATATTTACAGCAGTAAAAATTGAATTCATGCTTAAATTATGTAATAAAAGAATGCAATATGGAAGCTCTCAAACTGTTTTAGGCATTTTTTCCATGAAATTTTCTTCCTTAAGAGTGAATTTAATTTTTATTGCTGTATTTCTGATAGTTACATGTTTTCACCTATTTCTTGTAATGCTAACACGTTTTCTTATAATTGTAGCAAAATAATCCAGCCATATTTTTTTTAATGAATACCTCCTCAGATTGATTTTAAAATATGTCATTATAGCTTTGAAACATGACGATTATGGGCAAAACACGTAACAATATTAACAAAGAAAGGTAACTTGATCACGCTAGTTACGTTAACTAAAACTTTTACAAAAAGTTCGTAAGTTGGAAGCTTTCGACCTTATCTTAGGTCTTCATCACGCCAATGGAGGACTAAAATTGTTGCCAGATTCTACATTTGAATTTTTCCTATTTTTGTTGCCAAAACTTAGAATTGATCTCCAGATCAACGGAATGTAGAGAGGAGATTCGGAGTTGCAAGTCATTGAGTTGAAAATAATTTCTATGCTTTCACGGTAACGGAGGGCAAAACGATTGTCAAACGAAGCAATTCGTTTTGCTTCGTTCCAGTGGGGAACTGCAGATGTGTCTTCCATTGTCAAAATAGACAAGGCAGTGTTGGGATTGCCTTTCAAAACATCTTTTCTGTGTTCTAAAATTCTATGGCTAATGCTCCTGTATGTGCTTCCAATGTATAAGTTATCCCCAGTAGAAGAAGAGATAGGAATGCAGTAAACTCCTGGGAGGTTCAGGCTTTCAACTTTGTCCCTATCCCTTTGTAGAAGTTTCAAGCCCTCTGCTTGCTGAAATCTACATGCAACATATTGAAGTTTCCATAATTCCTCTACACCCTTTTCAACCTTCCCTATGGTTAAGATATGTAGACGACATTTTCATTAGCTGGCCACATTCCGAGTCTGAGCTACAGATACTGATCAACTCCATTACAGAAAAATTTCCTTCCATTAAGCTCACTATATCTAAGGAAGTAAATCACAAAATTGATTTCCTGGATGTATCTATCTGCAGAAACGCTGATCTCTCCATTACTCGTTCCGTCTATCGAAAACCTTCTGCAGCCACTAACATCATTCCCTACAAATCTTGCACCCTGCATCTCTACAAGCTTGCAGCATTGAAGTCCTACATCCACAGAGCTCATATCATTTGCAACAACCAACTCTCTCTTCAAGAAGAACTCTCCAAAATTTCTACAATAGCCCTCTCTCATGGTTTCCCTGCTGTTACAGTTAACTCCCTCATAAAGAAATATGAAAACCATTCGAAAATCGAATGCCTCCTTCCTCACAAGAAAGAAGACCTGAAATTCTGTGGTTCTGTTCCTTACCATCCTTCCTATGCTTATAAGTTACAGATCCTTTTTAGAAGTTTTGGTTACCATCTTGCCATTAAATCTACCCCAAACATCTTGAAACTTCTACAAAGGGATAGGGACAAAGTTGAAAGCCTGAACCTCCCAGGAGTTTACTGCATTCCTATCTCTTCTTCTACTGGGGATAACTTATACATTGGAAGCACATACAGGAGCATTAGCCATAGAATTTTAGAACACAGAAAAGATGTTTCGAAAGGCAATCCCAACACTGCCTTGTCTATTTTGACAATGGAAGACACATCTGCAGTTCCCCACTGGAACGAAGCAAAACGAATTGCTTCGTTTGACAATCGTTTTGCCCTCCGTTACCGTGAAAGCATAGAAATTATTTTCAACTCAATGACTTGCAACTCCGAATCTCCTCTCTACATTCCGTTGATCTGGAGATCAATTCTAAGTTTTGGCAACAAAAATAGGAAAAATTCAAATGTAGAATCTGGCAACAATTTTAGTCCTCCATTGGCGTGATGAAGACCTAAGATAAGGTCGAAAGCTTCCAACTTACGAACTTTTTGTAAAAGTTTTAGTTAACGTAACTAGCGTGATCAAGTTACCTTTCTTTGTCATTATAGCAAATAAGAAATTACAAAGGCTAAACTATAGTATGTAAATGGAAAAGGATAGGAATGTAATATCACAATGAATATAATATGTTCCTGTTTACTAGTTTATTTATAATCCCCCTTGAAATTCTGTGTTTTTGTTATCTGCTATATTCAAACACATCCAACAAGTTCATACCTATCCACACAGCACAGCTCACAGAGCAGTTCTGAGCTAAACACAGAATTCCACAAGTGAAACAGTCTTTCACTCTATCAATCACATACCATTTTCTGTGATTTTTTCTTTTCCCTCAAACATAAATTAAAAAAAATGACATGCAAATGCTACTTGAACAAAATGCAATGGAACCATAGTAAGCAGCTTAAAAAAAAGAGAAGAAAATAAGTGTATATATCATCATCATCATGATTGTCAACCATTGTCAATCCACTGATGGATGAAGGTCTTTCCAAGTTTCTTCTACAAGGTCTGTCTTGTGCCAGTCTCCTCCATGTTACTCCCACACACTTTTGAATTTCATCCACACATCTCCTACATGGTCTTTTTCTGGGTATTTTCCTGTCTAAATTTAAATTGGATTCCACTCCAAGGGTGGAATCCAATCTAAATTTCGGTTGTCCATCTTTGGTCCGTTCTTCTGGCAACATGTCCAGCACATTGCCATTTCAAGGATTTTACTCTGATCATGATGTCTTCCACTCTTGTTATTTTCCTTATCCAGGAGTTCCTCTTATCTCTTGTAGTTACACCCAAGCATGCATCACTCCATGCTTCTTTCAGGTGTCTGCAGTCTTTGTATGTCTCTTTTAGTTAATGCTCACCCACGTCTGTGCTCTGTACACAACACTGGAAGCATGCATTGACTAAACACTTTTCTTTTATATATAATATTTTACAGCAAATACAACAAATTAACAGGTAATTGCCATGACATGAGAAGGAGAGTGATAATGGAAGTTAGCCCCTTGCATTTAATTTTTTCCAAGTTGTACACAGAAAAGTTTCTTTCCTGTGCATAATGTTTGCTGGCTTTTTGTACAGTGATGTATTACATATAAAGGGAAATAACTACATCATGAACAAGAAATTAGGAAGTTATCTAAGAAGTTTCAACTAAATGAAAGAGAAATGATTGCTGGTTTTAGAGAAAACTCTTAACTTCAAGGAAGAGAAAACCTAAGCTTCTTTTAGAACAAAAGTGAACTTTGAAAATCACTGCAATACTTCTAGTGAATGTGAAAGGGGATTTACTCAGATGAATTTGATAATCATCCAGTTAAGTCTTCTCTTTCAATCACAGCAATGACTTATTTGTTATTTGTAAAAATTGTAGAGCCTCTGCTAACTAGTATGATCCTACAAAATATCTTTCTTTGAGGATACCATTCCCAAGTGGATATGGAAAGTAAGGAGCATACATACAAGGACAGTAGAAATATCTTAAGAGTTGAACAAATCTGGACTGCATTTTGGAATCAAAATGCAATCTCCTTCTGTTCCTCAGTGTAAAGTGTCCTTAGTATGAATTTAACTCTCATTTGTGGGTAAGCTTGACAGAGGAATTAATTTCATTATTTTCTATGTGTTATAAAACTGTTATGGAATGCTGCATTTTTAATATAATAATTTAATGTAATATGAATGTGTAAATAATTTTTTTTGCATTTTGTACTGGGTGTTTCACTACGTAGTCCCCACAAATAACCAACTATTGTTTTCTTCCTACTCTACATGGAAACACAACATTTTTTTTTACAAGTGACCCTGATCCTTGAGAAATGTGCAAGAGTGATTTTCCTGATAAGGTGATGACTCATTGTGATGTCACCCCACCAGATGGCCAGGCACACCAATTTTGTCCGGACGCAATCTGCTTGTTTTACTGTGTCATTGAACATCGTTCAGGATGGCTGTGCATACAGTTGCAGATAGAGCATTTATTGTGAAAAGTTATTGGATAACAAATTCTATAAAGGTAACACAGCATGAATTTCTGGAGAAGTTTGGGGGTAGAAAAGCACCAGAGAAGCATTACATCTCCAGGTCAGCAAAGAAATTTGGAACCACAGGCAGTGTTTTGAACCAATACAGTGGTGGACGTCCTCTTTTAGTGAAAGAAAAAAATCGAAGAGGTGAAGCACAAGCTGCTGGCATCATTGAAGAAGTCACTACGATGTTTGTCACAAGAAATTGGGTATTCTGTCTCCACCTGCCAAAGAGCCATAAAGGAAGCATTGCTTCATCCGTACCAAGTGACAGCTGTCCAAGAATTGCAAGAACCAGATCTTGGAAAGCACAATTGTCACTGGTTCCTGATATTTTTAATCGAAATTCTGAGCACTTTGGATTTCATACGGTTCACTGACAAAGCATGGTTTCATTTGGACAGGTATGTCAATTCCCCAAAAACTCTCACATCTGGGATACAGATAATCTACATGAATTACACTAAACCCCATTACATCCTGCAAAAGTTGGTGTTTGGTGTGCTGTGTCCCGAACCAGAATAATTGGACCCATTTTCTTTAAGAGCGTAGTAAACTCAGTGTCATATGTGAACATTTTCAGACAATTTGTGGACCAATTAACCAACATCAATTTGACAACAGGGTACTTTCAACAGGATGAAGCGCCATGTCGCATGCCCCGTGTGAGCATGCATGAAATTTCCTCTTTCTTCGGTGATTTCCAAAGGACTGTAGCTAACTCGTTCACCAGATTTGGCTCCTAATTTTTCTTATGGGGATATTTCAAGTGTCATGCTTACAGCAATAATCCTCGCATGTTAGAAGACCTAAAAAAGCTGCTGTCCAGACTATTGGCGAGGACATGCTGCGGAGGACCTTTGATAATATACAGTGCTGTGTTTGAGTAGGTTTGGATGTCGGTGAAGGACATTTCCAGCATTTACTGTGAATGGTGCTACATTCCCATGAACTAGGGTAAATTGTAAACTACATGTCATATTTCAAGTAGAGTGTGTTGCAAAATATGACTAAGTCTTTGGGGGAACTAACTAGTGAAATGCCCTGTAATATGCAAAAGTATCAAGGTTTAAAAAATAAGTCCAAGAAACTGATTTGCTTTTTATTAAGTCAACCCTTCCCCTTCTTCAGCAACTTATGCTTGCACATTCAGACACTTTTCTCCAGAAAAACAAAACTGTGTGCATAATTCCTTCACTTCAACATGTTATAAAAATTTGCACATGCAATAATCAGACAGTCTAGCTTTAAATTTAATTACTTTTGGTTTCATAGGCATTTAATTTACATTTTAAACCATTCTAAAACTTGGTTGCTTAAGATATGTTGAATCCCAAACTAAATTAAATTTAATAGAAAATTCATGAGGCCAATTATGGAATTTTCACATCCAGAAACTTTTTTTTTTTTTTTTTTTTTGGGGTTTTTTGAATGTCTATTTGTGTCTTGAGAGAAGATATGTGGCATGTACATATGAATAATGGCATGAAGAAACAGGAATAGATACTATAAAGCTGAAGAGTTTTAAGTTAAGGGTTAAAGTTAAACTTCTATCTACCAAAACACGTCTTCGATATCAATGCACAAATAATTTTTCACCACCTTCCACACAAAAACTATAATTGCGAATGCCAGGGATAAATTTCAATTTTTAGCCATTCACATGGCAGCAGTTTTTGTCATAATACTTTTCATTGATCTTCCACATTTTTTTTCCCTTTATTTTAATATGTGAGACAAGAAAAAGAAGTTTCAGAAAATTTTTGGCTGTTTCTCCTAGATTAAGTTAGCATATTTGTCACTTTGATGCCATTCATTAAGGCACTAGCTGACCACAAAATGACAAAATATACTATTTTAAAAAGTGAGGGGGGGAGCATGTTTCACAAGGGTTAGGTTCTGAAAAAAGCTTATTTTTCACTAATTTAAAAAAAAAGGAGAAATGTATTCATTAGAAAAATCTGAACCCATACCTGCCAACAATTGCAAAAGCCTTTTTGTCAGTAGTAACTAATATTATTGCATAGCATACATAGACACAGGAGAGGGGGAACATCACAGGAGGGGCGATTACGGAAGAAATATTTGCTTCGTTCGACTTCTGGTCTTGGGATGTTCCCCTATTTTCAAGCTGAAATACAAATACTTATGCAGTAAAATGTTATTTAACAATAATACTGGAGAGAGGTAAAAACGCGAAAAAAAAAAAAAAAAAGAAATTATGATTACGGAAAAAATTTGAACTCCGTCGACCTTGCATCTTTAAAGTTTCGTAAAGATGGAATTCTATCCTCTGACCCCCCCCAAAAAAAAATTTCTGTTCACTTGGGTGTCGATCGCGTGATTGACCAAAAAAGTAATGAAAAAGGCGGAATTCCTCGAATTTGCGGAAGAATCTCATTCCTGAAGATTATGAGGAAATTTTCACGCCATCTAACTTTCGTTTTCGCAAATTGTTGCCAACAGTTTCAAGCTGAAATGCCAATATTTATACAATAAAATGATATTTAACAAGAATACTGGGCACAAAGATAGCATCTGTAGAAAAAAACATTATGATTACGGCAAAAATGTTTACTCCGTTTAACTATAGTTTTCAAAAGTTTTGAAACACGAAATATCGTACCCAGACGGAAAATACCCCATGCTCCCCCATCAAATTCTCTACAGTTTTGCATCGATCTTGAGAATGATCTGAAGATGAAAAAAAAAAAAAAAGCAAAGTTCCGCGAATCTGCTTAAAAATCTTATGTATATCATAAAATAATAGCAAAAGAAAAGAAAAAAACTCAAAAGATGAAAATTCGTACAAACCGTAATTTAGACAGTTATTTCCGTAGTCAGGCAACTAAATCCATAAAAACTACAGACATTCCGTAGTAGTTGGCAGGTATGCTGAACCATTAATTAATTCTCAAAAACAGAAGGATAAGAAATAGAACAATTAGCTACACAACAAAACATATACAAAATGTGCCAAAATTAAGCCACAAGAATAAAGTATTTCATAAGTTATTTACAGCATAAATTGTTGAAGACTGATTAACAGCAGAAATAAACAGGACTAAAATGATGAACTCAAATCATTAACAAAAAATGCTTTTGACAAAATAGAACTAACTACACAGACATGTGCAGTATATGAAACATGCCATAAACTTTGGCAACTTAAAATATTACACATTGGTTAAAAACAAAAATGATGCTTGGTGCTTTTAGATGGGTTTTGGAAAAAGCTATAACTTTTCTTTGGGGATTTTTACAAAAACTTATTTAGAAGCTAATGAAATTGGAGCATGCCCTTACCAAGTCAAAATGAAAAGTTGCACTTTGTTTTTTGTTTCATTTAATAGCTCATGCACTAACAACCAATCTCAACTGTACACTCTGAATATGCAACTATTCTCAAGACATTGAATGTGATTGATTAGCACTGTCACACACATACTGGCCATTTATGACACAGGCTGAAATTCTTCAAGGGCTCCTGTACTTCCAAATTTTCAATAAATGTCTACAACACATTGGGATATATTACTACCATGCAAAAAGTTTAGAAAAAATATTGTCAGTTTCTATAACTAAGCTGTTCTCTAAGATTTAGAGGTCATCTCCTTAAAGAGAGATAATCTGAAAACAGAAAATACACCATTTTATGGTAACTATAAGATACCAGTAGTTTTAATCCATTTTTTTCTATTGTTTTTATGTTTTCATTTTCTTGCATTGTTTATCATGTAATTAGTTTCATAACTTGAAAAACTCAGAATCAGACATCTCTGAATTGTCTGTATTTACTGTTCATCACATAACATCAATCACATCAGAAAACTTGAAAATTACAACACCCTGCTGTGTTAATACAAGGGGCATCCTGAAAGTAATGCCACCTAATTAATAACTTTTGAAATTTTGAAGTGATTTTAATGAAACTGCACTGACATGTATTACTATGATATGTTACCAATGTGGGAACACATTTTTTCAGAATCATAAATAAAGATAATGAATGACAGAGAAAAGCAGCGAGCTGTAATTGAATTCCTGGAAGAAGAGCGATGTGAGGCTCCAGAAATCCACAGAAGACTCCTGGTGGTGTATGGAGCTGCCACAATTGATATCAGTAATGTCCGAAGAAGGATGGAGAGGTTTTGAGAGGGAGAAAGTTCAGTGTCAGACAAACAATGGAGTGGAAGATCCGCAACTGCAGTGACAGATGCCAACAAGCAACGAGTGAAAGATCATCACAGCTAATTGTAGTGTCACCGTCCAGGAGTTGTGTGATGCAATTCACTGTGGTCATAGTGCAATGGAAACATTAATTAGGGATCTGGGCTATAGAAAAATTTATTCAAAGTGGATCCCAAGAAACCTAACCCATGGACAATATGAGCAAAGGGTGGACATCTGCCGGAACCTCTTGGACTGTTATGAGAGGGAGGGTCAGGTGTTTTTCTCTAATGTTGTGACAAGGGATGAAACCTGGGTGTCCTTTCATGACCCAGAAACAAAACGTGCGCCAATGGAATGCCATCACACATCTTCATCTCGACAGAAAAAGGTGAAAAAGTGATGGTGACAATTTTCTGGGGCAAATGTGGTGTCATTTTGACTGATTTCCTTGAACGAGGTGCAACAATAAACAGTGCTCACTATGGGCAGACATTGAAAAAGCGAAAGGAAGCTATCACAATGAAAAAAACGTGACATTTCACTTCGTAGTGTTGTTTTACACTATGATAACGCACGTTCCCACACCTCAGTGGAGACTTCCAAAATTGGGTGGACAAATGCTCCCCCCTCCCTCCTACAGTCTTGATTTGGCTCCCTCAGACTTTTTCCTGTTTGCCCCTTAGAAAAACGCCCTTTGTGGGGAATGTTTTGACGATGTGACAGACGTTAAACTGGCTGTGAACTCGTGGATGAAATCTCAGGAATTTTTTAAAAATGGATTTTACCAATGGGTTCAAAGATGGCAGAAATGTATAAAAAGTGATGGACAATACTTTGAACAGGCTAGCATTATTAACAACATGTCCAAGTATTTTGCCACCAAGTTGCACATTTTTGCTGCTACAAATAAAAATCTTATGAGGGACGAGGCATTACTTTCAGGATGCCCTTTGTAATTCTGACATATTTTCATGCATTATGAGAAGAATATTTCTTCTACACAATTTACCAGAAAGACTGGTGATTTACTTAGTTACGAGGAAGCAGAATTTGTTTCGACTGATGAAAATCTGAGAAAGTTCTGATTCTAAACACTCAAATACTTGGGATTTGATTGTCCTGAGCAGTGTAACAGATATTATGTTGGAACAGAAATCAGGAGATATGGGTTCGATTCTTACTCCACAGCGACTTAATTTTCTGATGGGATTGACGTTATGTGATGAACAGTAAATACAGGCAATTCAGAGATGTCTGACTGCTGTGTTAATAATTCTGACATATTTCTATGCATTATGAGAATATTTCTTTGACACAATTTA
Source organism: Macrothele yani (assembly GCA_039090855.1). Lineage (NCBI taxonomy): Eukaryota > Metazoa > Arthropoda > Arachnida > Araneae > Macrothelidae > Macrothele > Macrothele yani. Next base: position 112,178,615 of record CM077007.1, read on the forward strand.
CTTGAAAAGGCTATTTGATCGACACATGAAAGCTCACCTTTATTTATTTACACAGATATGTTTATATAAATACATGTGTGTGTCTACACCAATAAAAATTGATTAAAACTACGAGTTCCGTATAGAGAGATCATCTACCAAATCAAAGTTACTAATAGTGTTAGATTTTATTGTTAGATTTTATTTAAAACTTTTAGCAGAATTTCCTTACTTTCCCATAAGTTCAGGGTAAGAATGGTATATTAGCATTTTGAAAGTGTCAAGTTCATGAACAGATTTCTTTTTTGAGCAATATATGTCACCTCATGTTGCACATAGATTTAAATTTATGCAGTATTCTCCAGTGTGGATAGAAATACCTGGTAGTAAACAGTGACTTCAGAAATTATATTCTAGTGATATCACAATGTCTTCAAAATTATACTTTGAATCATCCAATCAGTGATCACAAAGCTGTTCTTGGTGGATGACACATGCAATCTTTGTGATCATCAGTGCAGAAGCTACTTAAATGGGCTTCTCAAACTTATGTAAAGAGGGGGGGGTTGGTTGGTCATGATTGTCTATCTGTTTGCTAATTTTGTGAAACAGAAAAAGTTGTGCTGAAGAATTTATAAAAAATGACAAAAATCAGCTTATGTTTTACTCAGCAGTAGCTTTGATCATGCTAAGCAGAAAATTCCCTTCCAGTTACATAACTAATAACAAGAAGTCCTACAAATTTCCATCAACACAATACATCTAGATAATACTTAATTGCATAAAAAAAAAAAAAAGGGTTAGTCATCATTATTCCATTTTTAGCTTGAGTGACACAGATGATGCATGTTAAAAATATTGGGTCTGAATGAAAGTTCGGCCAATTTTTTGAAGGTTGATTATTACTTTCTCCCATATGCAAACTGAGCTGTGTTTGTGTTAAAAAACTGGCAGTTCGATGTTGAGATGACTGTTAAGAATACATTTAACATGAATTCAGGTTAACCATTCAGTCTGAATTGAACTTCTGTGTCTGCAATAAGTCTACGGGGAAAGCGCATTTGAGACTGTGTGTTGAATGAGTTCCAAAAAGGGAGCAACACAATTATTGCACATAAAAACTTACATGAAGCATTTGGGAAGGTTGCTATTATTGATGGCATATGTCAACGATGGTTTACCAGATTCCATTCTGGTAACTTCAGCTTGGAGAATGAACCATGGTCCAGCTATCATTCAGGCAGGTCCTTGTCAAACATGCGTAGAAATTCGTGAGACACTTGGAATTCATCAAATGCCCTAAAGTACATTCACCAGCTTGGTTCTGTTCCGATAAGTGGTGCTTGGGTATCCCATGAGTTGTAAGAAAAACAAAAAAACTTGTTTGATAGGCTCACTATACAAGTTATGCACCATGGCGGTCAGGTCTGAGAGCCCCTCCCTTTTTTATGGGGAAGGTGGTTACTGGTGATGAGAAGTGTGTTCTTTAAAACAATGAGCAATGAATGAGACACTACAAATTTTGAAAATGTGAATCCATTTTTGGGTGTAATATGACATGGATGGTAAGTCAGATAAAATCCGAAAACTTAAAATTTCGTCGTCCTGGTACAGAAATCGAGCCCGCTTCTCTCGGAAGTACCCGATTATGCTAACCACTACCCCACCCAGAACGACCATGTCTCAAGTTTTCGGATATTATCTGACTTACCATCCATGTCATATTTACACCAAAAAACGGATTCACATCTTCAAAATTTGCATTGTATGGTGTAATCCCGTATTCCAGTCATGAATGAGACACTATTGTGAAGCTGAGAAATCTCCAAATGCTACTCAGAAGCTCGAGTTCCACCAACTCAAGGTTATGCTCTGTTGCTGGTGGGATAGTACTTCTTAGATCCAATGAAACTGTTACTTCCAACAACTGACCCGACCAAATTACACTGTAAATGAAAAATTGATCAACATATGATAATTTTTAATCCTAGGTCATGAAGTAGAATGGGGTCACCCTAGCTACAAAGATGACCAAATGAAACCTTTTACCTAAGAAAGATATTGTTCACTCTTTGTTGATGTAGCATTGGCAGTATCCTTTATAAATTCCAGCATACTAGTGATGGACCTTTTGTGAATCATTCTTCATCAAATATGGTGAATGGTTTGCTCTTTTGCTGTGAAGGATCATTTAATCCACCAATACTGAAGCACACACTGAAGCCACAGCATGTTTAACTTTACTCCACCCCTATGAGTTCGGAAACGAATTCCCAGTAAGAAAAGTACAGTAAGTCCTTGATTTATCTGAAGGTTGCATTCTATGAAAATCTCAAATTGAAATCTCATACAGTAGAACCTGCTTATAATGAGACAACAAAAACTTAATTTTCACAAGTTTGAAACTAAAAAAAAAAAAAAAAACTGCACATGTAAGAAGAAAGCTATAGCATGGATGGTTTACACATTGAACTTAAATTCTACGAATTTTATAAATTCAATTGTGAAACTGACATTACTTTTTCCAGTAATAACACCTCTCCTAAAATACACCATTTCTAAGTTTTATAAATGTTATAAAATTCTTTGGGTGTTACCTGTAACTCTTAAGTTTAAATGATGTAGAAGACTGACATTTAGTAATATGGAAACTTTTCATAACAACATCATATAGCCAAATTTAACTGTTAAAGAACACATGGAATATTTTTAGTTACACACAATTATTCATTATAAAAACTAGTAGTTTCACAAAGTCAACAGATATTAGTAGCATCTTTCAAGAAAACATGGTGCCAACTGTGAGTTTTAAAACTGTACAAAAAAGAAGAAAAAAAAAGCATTTATGAAGTAAAGGTAATTAAAATACAAGCTACATATAACTCAGAAAATTCATCTATGCTTCATAATTTTTACCATATATAAATTAAAAATGGTATGAAAATTAAGAACTACTTAATAAACAGGATAAAAAGTTATCACATAAAATGTTCCTGAAAAACATCAACACTTTTCATATTCATAAAATAATCAAAGAATGATGCAAATCACAATTACATACATAATCACATATCTTGTTATACACAATCTATACAATTTTCTGTAAAAACTATTAAAACACGAATACAATAATACTTTCTCTGAAATACTACATCTGTATTTTCTTTCATGTTATTAAGTTTTCTCAAATCAGGCTAAATTTAGGTACAATTTAAAAAAAAAGAGTTACAACCTCAGTTTCACACACACTGCAATTTTTTCTGTTTTGTTTTTACAACATTTTTTTTTTTTCTGCTAGTGTCCATTTGTATGCATTTATGTTTAGCTGTAAGGCTTAGAAGTATATAATTCAAATAGCAGTAAGAAAGCTGGATGCAATACATCATTCCAAATGGTGAAAATAAAAATACAGAGAGAGGGAGAGAAAGATAGGAAATGCTGCTACTTGCTTTTTCTCTATATGTAAAAGCCTTTCCTATATTTTTTTGTCCTAGTATTTTGGTTATCTGTATTTACACTAGTTACAAAGTAGACTAATAGAAATTAAATCCCAAAGCTTCCACTTTCAGACAGAAGTTACTGTCCAACAGTGCCTTGATGGAGGAGGTGGAGGAGGAGGAATTTCATCTTGTTGGACTTCTCCATCAGAATACCTTTCACCCATGGCAAACTCTGTTGAAGGAATTTTTTTCAGGTCATTAAAATGGATCATACTTGAATAAGCTCTTGCAGTGCGGGCAAATGGACGGTTCAGTGATTTAGTTTTTTGGTCCAACGGAGCAGGACATGCTGAAAAGAAAAGTAACATTACTAGACAAAATTAACCATGGTGACAGTTGTGCATGCATGTGTTTTGGGATTTAATTAAGAATGAAGGAAACATATAAAAATTTTCATCACTTTCATGTCTATTGAAATTAGTGCAAAATGATTAATTCACATAAAAAATTCACCAAAGGATTGGGAAACAGAGATTTGGAGAAGTTTATTAAGAGGATTTTACGAAGGGAGTATCTGATCCCAGGTCTTAAACAACCCTTAAAAGTGGGAAGCCAAAAGATTTGGGCTAGAGTGCCCAACAGGAAAGTCACATGGAAGTGAGTTAGAAAAAGGAAGGGACATACCCTTATTTAAAACAGGGGAGCCAGTGACCAGGATCCAACAGATTAACATGCCCATTTGATGCACAGTGGATTTTTAGTGGTTCGAACATTCGCACCTGCCTGGGATTGATCCTGAGGCTTTTTTTTCTGTGGCAATCACAAATGTTGACCATTAGGCCATCCATGACCCAGATTGGGAAAGAGGTGTAATGGCAGTTGCCCTTGGATGTCAGCCAAGGAGGCACCAAAAAAGATTGGAATGTGCTGCTTTTAGAGTTGGAAATGCACCATGGCAAGCAATTTTATAAGATGGAAACAGAGATCAAAAATTATATCGCCCGACATGCCAGGGTCATGTAAAAATTAGGTCCAGGCATGTATTTTTTTCCCAACATGCTCAATTGGGCATGCAAAAAAATAAATCCAGTTTTTTTGCACGTAAAAAAAAATATTTTGCAGTCAATGTTTTTACAACTAAGAAGCTCTCTGTGCTTTATTTAATAAAATTAATGGGATGTGTTTTGAGAAATTAAGGTGGATGTCAAGTAATTTTGTTTCCTATACTTCCAATGGAAAAACTTCTGTACACATTTTTTTCACAATAAATGTGTTCCCAAGGATGAAAATTTGAACATCGATTAAAATAACTTCATATTATAACCTGGAATACTTAATACTTTCTAAAACATAACCATAATTATATTAAAAATCAATAACTTTTCCTTTGGTGGTGTTGAAACCAGAAAAAAGATGGCGCGACCTGTACTTTGATGATGTCAGTAGACAAACAAATGTTGGATTGCATAATTATATGTTTTAGAAAATATTAAGTATTCCAAGTTATAAAATGAAGCTATTTTAATCGTTGTTCAAATTTTCATCCTTGGGAACGCATTAATTGTGAAGAAAATGTGTACAGAAGTTTTCCCATTGGAAGTATAGGAAGCAAAATTACTTGAGGTCCACCTTAAAGGTCAAAACAGATGACTTTGAGAACTAAACTGCTCATAATATGATTGTGTGATACCTCAAAAGAAAGATAATGTAATGAGCTTTTAAAAGGGCCTAACCTGAGCTCTGTTGACCAATTAGATTTACAGTTATTATTATTTGGTAGACACAAAAATGCATTTTTTGTAAAGTAAGTCCTATAACTATAGAAGCACTGTATGTAGGGAGCTGAAATTTTGCACTGATTAGTTTCTTTATTAAAGCCTGCAAGTTAAGCTAGTTTCATGAAATCAAAAGGGTTCGGGTTAAAAATATTAAATTTTTGTAATATTTTTAATCCCTGCATTTCTGTATACTTTTAAAGCTCTGGATAGAAAAATACACTTTTCACATGTAGAAAATTTTCTTGCAATTGAATGATGAAGATTCTAGGCAGTCATCCACATTTAATTTGGGGCCACTGATTCCAGGGAAGGGAAGGAAACAGTGCTATCAGACAAATACAGCACCCATGCCTGACCTGGAACTCAAACCTAAGCCCATCTCAGATGAATAGTCAGAAGCCAGTACCACTGGTGACACAATAGTGGCAATAATTTTCCATTTTTGCTTTTAATTTGCCACTTTGCAAGTTGTTATGCATTTTTGGTGCTCCATGATTTGGTCCAGCACTTTTTTTTCTGCCTAATTTATGTTAATGTTCTTAAGATTATTATAACATGAAATTATGTATGAATTGAATAAACTCTCAGCTTATATATATTCAATATTAAAATTAAAAAGCTTTTCTTGAGTAGGTGCTTACCGGTGCTCAAGTCATTTCCTGCCACCACTTTCTCAATGATCAATGTTGTAGTTTCCCAAGAAGAGCAAATTACATATCCTTCCCCCAGATGCCCGTCACCTGTGCTATACCACTGGATCGAGATTTACTCTTGGGTATGAATGTAAATACATAAATATCACTAAGCTGTTCTCTGAGATTCAGAGGTTAGCTCCAAAAAGAATACAAACTATCAGATAATTTTTACTTACTGTTCTCGTATCAAACTTCTCCATTTACGGCGATCTTGACATACAACTCGGGCTTCGCTGACATCCATTACACGCCGTACACAAGATCTTCTATACTTCATACTCATAATTTGTTTCTCATGCAGACACTCCTGAATCTGATCTTCCCACGATTTCCTTGGCCTTCTGCTGCCTTTCCTTCCTGCCACTTGGGCAAAAAGATTTTCTTAGTAAGCATTTCATCACTCATTCTTTCAACATGGTCAAACCACCGAAGCGTATTAGTCTCCACCTTGCTAACAACATTTTGCTTCACATCACACAACTGCAACACATCTTCATTCCTCACACAATCAGAACGTGTCTTGCCACAGACACAAACAACTACTATGTTTCTTTTGCAGTACCCAGGTTTCACTGCCATATATCAGAGTAGGAACAATTACACTCTCATATACAGCCATGTGGGACTCTCTTGAGAACCCATTATTCCTGTGAAAACTTCCCAAAGCTGCTATGACTTTCAATGAAGAATTCACTCGCCTACTAATTTCTCCATCTAATTTGTTCTCTTTTCAAACATGCTTCCTAAATACACAAACTCACTCACTTGGTCAATCATTATGCCATTTCGACTTACATTACATTCAGTGCTACCAGTTTCTCTCTCAAAAACCATAATCATTTCTTATGCTAAAATAGCACAAACAATTTCGCTTACACCAAAATTTCCATTTGCAAATGATAAGCGTAGCTGAAGAAGCAATATGGGGATCAACATACATTAGTGCTGCACTTGATTGAAATTCAGATATAACATTACTCCTGATTCTGCAAGAAAAATTGGAAACCAAAAATTCCAACACACACGCAAAAATGTAGCTGATTTTGTTTCTTTGAATTCTGTGAAATACTGAATTCATACTAGCATGTTGACTCCAGCACTACTCATTATGGCATATTATACATTAAAGGCACACTTTATCAAGCACACCACACCCATGCCAAAACCTTCCCCACTCTACCACAGTAATGAATTCAGCAAAAAATCCCTCTGAGCTATAAATAGGTCAGATACCTACCTGCTGTACAGTATACCTGCGATTGTAATCTTGGACAAACATGGCTACCTGACTGAATTCAATCATGGGCAGGTAGTCAGCATGAGGAAGACGGGGTGTTCCATCTCAGTGCCTGCAGCATCTGTGTATCTGAAATGAACTTGTAAATGACAAGCACAAATATATTTTTGGGTATTCTCACAGAAAATTTCTGTATCCATGAGTTTTGGGGGTACCATCAAGCCATATATTTGAGTCATAAATTACTGCTGTAGAGTATTCATTGGTTGTCAACTCTGGCTGCTGCAGATTTATATCTTCTCCCCCATCTCCACTCAAAAGCTAGGAAACAGTGGACAGCAGCACTGAATGAAAATTGTTCCAGTGCTGCACTGCAAGGAACACAACACCAGTTTTGTAGCCAAGGTCAGGACGTCCAACAATCACCAACACTGACACCCTGGTTGAAGCTGTGAGAGCAAACCTTTGTACCAGTACACAATAGTTGGCAGCTGAGGTGGGGTCTTTCCAAATCACTATTATTCATCAGCTCCACCAGTGTGGTTTCTCCTCAGGAGCCACTGAATAGTTCTTCATGAATTGACACCACAGGAGGCAGAATGTGTCCCACTTCATCGCAGATTGCTGTCAAATCCACATCATGAAAGGTTTTGGCAGTGTGTTCACAGGTGATGAAAAGTGGATATTACTAAGTTATTCTACCATTGAGAACCAGTGGCTAAGGCCATGCCAGAAAGTACAGTCAGTGGTGAGAAGAGGGAGGTTTGAGAGGATAATCATGCTGTGCATTTCATGGAATTGTGAGGGTCGTATACACTGGGAACTCGAGCCAGATGACCAGGCCGTGGACGAGAACCTCTATGCCAAACAACTGCAGAAGCTCCATGATGCTCTGCACCAATGTTATCCAGCACTTTTAAATAGGAAGAAGGCTTTGCTGTAACTGGATAATGCAGCACACCTCTAGAGTGGTCTGCAGGAAAGCATAGGAATTGAAAGTTCAGATCCTACCCCAGTGTTGCCATTTTACTGATTATTTATCAGTAGATCTACTGATTTTGACTCCTGTCTACTGATAGATTTTTGTATAGATTTTCTGATTTTTCTGTTTTAAGACCACCTATACACTCAGGGACATGCTGTTTATGAATGTCAGCATTCTTTCAATGCTCACCACCTATTGATCCAATCGACAAGGCTTACCTCAGAAGTGGTCTGAAGAGAAAAAGCTGATAAAGACTAAAATTATTCAACACCCGCTATCTATTATTTTTGTAAATTCATACAGGTTGTCATGAAATATTTTTTAATTTTACATAGTTAATTAATCTGTTATACAAAGATTTCCTCTAGTTTTGTTAAAACGCAGAATAGCAGGAAAGCGTTTATAGCACGATTCTTGTGTAAATTATACTTTTTTTCAGTATATCACTTATTTCACATACTTTGGGAGAATCTGTGTATCCTTTAGTGAGAAGAGTTAATATATAACTCTGTTTTTAGGAAGACAACATGTGGGACCAATCCAGCTGTGACTACATTAAAAGACAAATGCCATGATTATTTACACTAACAGTTTTAATGATGAACATTATATTACAAAGGTGATTACCAGTAATATCTCATAAAAAAAAAGCAACTCAGGATTTTATTGGTTTGAATTTCATTCTTCTGTTTAATAGTAGTTTGTGGAGTATTGGTAATATTTGACATACCAGTAGATTTAAGTGCTCTTTTGCATTAAGATTTAATTCAATACTGCATTACATTTATGAGGTGGTGCATATTTCACGAAAAAAAATCTGATCTACTGATTTTTTGAGCTCTGGCCTACTGATTTCAGATAAAAGTCTCTAGTAACACTGTCCTACCCCATCCTCCATAGTCTGGACCTTGTCCCCATCCAACTACAGAGGTCCTAACAAAAGTTCTGCACACTGTCCATTTTTGAAAAAAGTACAAAGTAACAGAGAAAACTTACCTTATTGCTATTCTATGTACTCCCCTCCACTGCTAATGACAGCTTGCCAGCGGTCCTGGATGTTCCGTTTCTTTGTTCAGCTGTCGTATTACTCGGGTTACGTCTAATGGAGCCTATTTTTTAACTTTGGGAAAATATCAAAGTCGAGTGGACTGAGATCAGGGCTGTATGGTGGGTGGGGTAAAGTTTCCCAGCCATATTTCAACAAAAGTCCCCATACCGGTACTGCACCATGACACGAGGTGCTGTCATGCAGCAAGATCGCTCCCGCTTCCAACAAGGTGGGGTGATTTTGACGAATTTTCGGTCTCAACTTTGTCCTCAGAAATTAATCACAATACTGTGTGTTGACATTTTGCCCTACTGGCACTCAATCAGAGACCACAACACCATGGGCATCATATGCAAAAACCATCATTTATTTAACTTTGGATTGTTGCCGACAACACTTTGAGGGGTGTGGGGAACTTGGATGCCTCCATTCCGCTGATTGGGACTTCAGTTCCGGCTCAAAATCACGGGTCAAAGTCTCATCAATTGCGACAATTCTGTTCAGGAAGGTGTCTCCCTCCCTTTCGAATCTGTGGAGGTGATCCTGTGCGATGCTCACTCTGGGTGTCTTCTGCTCGGGGGTGAGTTGATGGGGCACTCAGCGCACGAGGGTTTTTCTTTTTCCCAGTGAGTCGGTCAAAATCCGGTGAACAGACATTTGTGGACAAATTTGCCTGATGAGCAATCTCCTCACCTGTCAAATGGCAATTCTCTTCGAAAAGCATTGCAACAATGGTGACAGATGTTTTGTTTGTCGCCATTTGAGGTTGGCTTGAGCGGATCATCTTCGATGCTGCTTTGGCCCTCCCGAAAGTGTGATGCTCAGCGAGAAATTATGCTCTGATCAAGAGTTCCTTCCCCACAAACTTCTTGCAAGGCAGTTTGGATCTGTGTCAGAGTTTCTTTTTTAACGTACGAGCGCTGGTCTAAAGCCTTGACACGACCTGAGGAGCCACACCCTTCCATTTCCAAACCCTCCCACATCCACACAGCAAATGATAGTGCGTCATTCTGACACCACTGCATTGCTGAGAATCTGACCTTGATATGACGCAATCATTTTTTTGACTGCATCATCCGCTTCTGTTTTAGATTAATGTATGCAGAACTTTTGTTATGATTCTTGTACCACCTGTTTTGCTTCACAACTCATTTCTTACAAGAATGACACTTTAATTAGTCATGATAATTAACACAGCAAGAAGAATATTTCTTCCACACTATATACTTTAATTAGTGGTGGATGTGGAATCTGGTATCCCGAGTTTCTGTTCTCAAAACCTGCTGTGTGGTACTGCTGTGTTATCATGGCTCTAGTAGAATGTTGACAAAGGACAAAACAAAACGGTCTAAACTTCACAGAATGAGATGACCATGTATAGCTTTCTTGCATCATTATTGTTTACTTGCCAGTGGGACAAACTTTTGATTCAAGTTTTAAACATATACCATGTCTGCTTCACAAGAGAAAAAAGCCTTCATATTATCAGGTTTCATTTACTGGCACTCCATATAGCCATCACAATAAGTTTTTGTGTGTGTGTGTGTGTGTGTGTGCTTTACCCTATATAATAATCAACCACATTTTTATTCAAGCTTCCAAATGCATTGTTAAATTTATAAAAAATATTTAAAAGCAGCTTATGTCAAAACTTCCATTACAATTACATAGCAGCAGGAATATTACAAATTTCTACCAACAAAATACTACTGGATAATACTTAAAAGCATAAATGAAAAAGTTAAGTCATTGTTATTCCATTGTAACTTCAGTGACACTGAAGAAACACATTTTTATTCAAGCTTCCAAATGCATTGTTATTCCATTTTTGGCTTCTAGTGACACTTTAACTTCAGTGACACTGAAGAACTAGCAAAAATTACTTTGCTGCTTTCTTTTTAATGCATGACACAAATGATACATGTTAAAAATGTTGAGTCTAAGCAAATGTTCTGTCAATTTTTTTGAGGGTCAATTATTACATTCTCCCATATGCAACAGCAGCTTGATGTTGAGGTGACAGTTATAGAATTCATCTAACATGAATTCAAGTTAACCATTCAGTCTCAACTGAACTTCTGTGCCTACAATATGTCTACGGAGAAAGTGCATTTGAGACTGTGCGTTGAATGAGTTCAAAAAAAAAAAAAAAAAAAAAAAAAAGGAGAAAGGCAATGATCGTACATAAAAACTTACATGAAGTGTTTGAGAAGGATGTTATTACTTATTGTGTTCATCAATAATGGTTTACCAGATACCATTCTGGTAACTTCAGCTTGGAAAATGAAACATGGTCCAGCTGTCATTCAGGAAGGTTCTCATCAAACATGCACAGAAATTGGTGAAAAACTTGGAATTCACCAAATGCTCTAAAGCACATTCACCAGCTTGGTTTTGTTTTGAGCAGTAGTGCTTGGATAACCCACAAGTTAGTTGTAAGAAAAGAAATTGCTTGATACTGTATACATGTTATGCATCATGGCTGTCAACTCTCAAGAGCATTCTTTTTTTTTTTTTTTTTTTTTTTTTTTTTTTTGGTGACAGTTATTACTAGTGATGAGAAGATGAAAAGTGGGTTCTTTACAAAAATGTACAACGAAAAAAAACACTATTGGAAATTGGAAAGCTGAGGAATCTCCAAATCCTATTGTGAAGCCTGAGCTCCACCAATGCAAAGTCACGCTTTGTTGCTGGTGGGATTGTTAGGGAATTGTGTACTACGAGTTCCTGATATCCAACACAACTATTGATGCCAACTGTTACTGCCAACAACTGGAAAAGCTGAACTGAACTCCAGTAGAGGATTGGTGATCCATAACCGGCCCTGGAAGCAGATTTTTGGCAGCCCATTATGTGGGAAGAATACCTCATCCCAAAAATTAACAGTATGTTAATGTCATCATCATTTTAATGTTTAAACTTCTTTTCAACACAAGTCTATGAATTACTTCAGAGTCTATGGTAAAAAATAATTTACTAATTAAAATTTTACTTATTTTTATGAACTGTAGTGTTAGTTTCCCCAGAAAAATTAAATGAAAAAGCTTTGCATGAAAAACAGTATTTAGCTTAACAGACCACTTGTTACATGACACCCTCCCTCCTCTACCTCATTTCCAAGCAGTGAAAGTGGCAAAAAGTTTCTTCTCAGTGCAACTTAATTTTCTTCTATAAGGATGGTGAAGTACAATGAAATTATTATCATTTATTTTCCTTTTGGATTAACCCAGAATATGGCAGCCCACTAGAAATTATACCAGTGTCCCAGCAGCCCAGTCCATGCCTGCTCAACTCTCACAAGAAAACATTCATCTTTGGCAAACAGATTGGGTATTGTATTTCATCAAGATAATGCAAGTCTTCACTTCATGTGGAGGTTAACCCTAAAAAAAAAAAAAGTAGATAAAAAAAGGAACTCAACTAGGAATTGTTTTCATTCAGCATATTTTGCCTGACCATCAGACTATTCTTTATTCTAATCGCTGCAGAACCATCTCAATGGAAAAAGCTTTACCTCTTTTGGAGTAGTAGAAATGAGCATTGCCAACTGCTCTGCAACCAAGACAGAAAAATTTCATATGGATGGAATTGGACAGTTGACCAACAGATGGAGACAGTCATCACAAATAATGGGCATCTCATTCAAGATTAATGTAGGTAAGTAACTTAGCAATATATCACTATGGGAGGTGACTGCTTTTTGCCTTTTTCTAAGTGAGTGTTCTGAGGGTTCACCTGAAAAACATGTCACTGTTTCTAGCAGTTTTTGTAAGCATAAAATGTAACCGATTCCTAAAATAACAGCAATGCAGGGATTTAAAAAGGAAAATCAATGTTACTAACCAACATCACAAAGATTGTCCTGACTCTTGCTGGTTTTAGAGACCTGATGAAAAAGTGGTGGCATTCTAAATGCCCAGTGATCAGCAGCCATCAATGACCCTGAAGAGGCAGTGCTGTATCCTGAAGTAGATGAAGAGGCACAGGAATGAATCGTCATGCTACTTCTCTGGTAGAATAAAATGTAGGCATCTGCAGTGCAAACTTCACTGTCTTGGAACAATTGCACTTTGGTGTCATCATAAAGATACCAACGTCCATCCACAGGATTCTTGCAATATGCTGCAATAAAAAACACAGGCAAACTGACATATACTTTTAGATGGAATGCACTGAAACCAGAATATTCTGTACTACATAAAAAATGTTAGAGAAAACATCCCATAACTGACAAAGCCTGGCAGTCATTGACGACTGTGGGCTCTGTTGGAGATACCAAATAGGAGAGAAATAAAAAATATAAATGTAAAACTGTTTTACATCCTATTAAATACTTCTCTAGATATAGCATTTTTTACTGCCAAGAAAATCCATGTGGTAGCCAAATTAAAAAAAAATTGCTAACCTAGTTTGTTTTGTTTTTCAGTTAGTTGAAAAAATGTTTTTTACAAAGCAACTAAGATTTCCCAATGAATTCTTAAAAGTTTATGTTGCTCATTTATGTCAAACCTAATTAAAAGACAAATACAAATTTCTGAATAGTTTTAACCCATTCCTTTAAATTTTAGGAAAATTATGACAGTCAGGGGAAAAAATTATATTTTCAAAGCCCATTTCTTTTCATCCATAACAAAAAACTGATAATACTAATACAAAAAAAAATAAAAAATGAGATGAGTTGTGCAAAACAGTGAACACTTTTGCTGATGTAAACTGAGATGTCTACTGTTAGTGCGTTGTCAAGCACATAGAAATGGAATGGAAGTACCGGGTGGTTACAAATAAGTACCTCTATTCTTCGATGTCTAGAAGAGCAAGAAATGGAGATATCATCTTAATAGGTAGCTTATTACGGGCACGGGGAAACAATTTAGCAGGGGGAGTGGGAGAGTTAGTTCAAAATTGCATTGCTAGAAGAACAATGACACTGCACATGCAGGAAAAGAACAGAAACTTGCATGGATTTACTGTTTACTGACAGCACAACCATTTCAGGGCAAAATATGCTCAATATAGTGGCCATCACAAGAGATGGCATGCTGCAAATGAAGAACAGCATGTGATGCGCCTACTTGCAGTATACCACGATGGTTGATGTTGGCCACTTCACTTCTGACACTGGTTTTAAGATCTAAGAGAAAGTGTATGCCTTCGAGAAAAACTCTGTTTTTCAAGTATCCCCAAAGCTAGAAATCACAAGAAGTGAAGTCTAGTGTGTGCACAGGACAGGACTGAGGAAACCTGATTCATTGCCAAATGTTTGCTGGAGAGATTACTCTTGCACCAGGAAAAAATAAGTGGTATCGCATCGCACTTTGATATGCAAAAATAGCAGTTTGCGATGCAACCTCATATTCAAATTGCAAAACCTTGATTCAAAGTTTAATATGGAAATTTCCATTAAATATCTCCATTTAAAAAAACCCGCAGGGTATGGCGAAACGTTATTGTTGTCTGTAACACTAAACCGCAGCCTATGCACATTTCTGGGATTATCTCGAACGCTTTTTTTTTGTCATATTTTATTCAGTGCATCATTTGCTATATGCCGGTGATGTTTTCGTACTGATTGCTGCCATTTTTTACGTATATTTTACAATTCCATCTTCATACTACTAAAAGCTACATAGGTTTAAACAGTGTACCTTGTACCGAGGTGAGCATTGTGGTACTCTTTACGTTCAGTTTTTCACAGGGATGGTCACAGCGCAGCCTTTAGTATATATAAAAAAACTCAGGCCTAAAAAATGTACATAAAAAAGTTCAAGCTGTGATCTCTTCCTCCTGATCGCAAGGGATATTCATTTTCCTCACTGGCATGTTTTCACATAGCCTATACGTGTTATCAACCCTGTTAAGAAGTTGCTGCAGAAAGGAATCATAGCCAGATCCCACAATCATCCCATTTTTGTCCGCTAATGAGTCATCGTATACGATTCTGCTTATATGTTAAAAAAATAAAATTGAAGTATTCATAACTTAATCGTGTTTGCTTTCAGCTAGAAAAAGCTTCCTTATGTAACCCCACCTTTGAAGTGATGATGTGGTCTCTCTCAGACAGCAGAGCGTCTATGATTTTCCATACCTACTAAAATATTTTTAGATTTTACTTTGCATTACTGATTACAGTATTACTGAGAGATATTGAAATGTGCTAGTAATTTTTTTATAATAAATTATTAATGATTTAAATAAAAATAAGTCGGAAAAGTGCACCACATAATTACTCAATTGCTCCGCAAAGCTAAATCTGAGAAGCAAAATTGCTCCTCCCAAAAATTAGTTATTTTTCTCCCTGTCTTGCACTGTTGTGTGATGGTGTGTTCCAGCTTGCTTTGTTGGCACTGGCAATTGCAACTTCATCCACAACATTTTTGAAAACTAGCAGACATCATCCTAACACTATACCCAATCCTCTAGTATTTTCATACTCCCATATCATCGTCCTCTACACCACAGGTGTAGGGGGGTACTCTACAACATCCTTTAATTCATTGATATTGGTGTAGTGCACTCATGGCATTACTTCGATTTTGGTAAAATTTTACAAGTGGCAGGCATTTTCTTTTTTGCAATAGCCACAATGAGTACCAGCAACTTGACCACTGCCACTTTTATCCTGCCAGACACAGCATGCCAAATTTGCATGTGAACATTTGTATACAGAACTTTCAATGTGAATGACCTGCAATTTCTTAGACTTCAGTAGTGATGCTTCACTTGTAATCTCTTGTAAATGGCCAGCACATTAAGCAGATTTTATCCTGAAACGTTTATGTAGTCAATAAACGGTAAATTCTCACTCACTCACTCACTCTCTCTCTCTCTCTCTCTCTCTCTCTCTCTCTCTCTCTCTCTCTCTCTCTCTCTCACACACACACACACACCTGTTCTTTTCTTGCATCTGCAGTGCCCTTATTCCCCTAGCAACACAATTTTGAGCTACTATTTTCCCCCACCAAATCGTGTTTCCTTGTCCTCAATAAGCTACCTACCAAGTTTCACTGAGATATCTCCATTTCTCACTTATCTACAGACCTGCAAATAGGGATATGTATTTTATAACCACCCAGTACTTGAGGAAGGGGAAGGTGCCCAGGAAGTGATAACTGAGCAGTTTTTTAACCATTTAAAGGCACTATCTAGTTTTGCAGGAGAGGTACACATTGAATTTGTCTTTCAAAGACAAATTGCCACATATTTGGTGCTAGCAGTCGTAAGTCATATGGCTCCAGCATTCAGTAACTCATATGTCTTCTCTATTGGTTCAGATTGTTTTACAAAACCCAAGACTGTATTTTGACATCTACATGACCCCTAATGGTAAAGTTGTTCATTATTTAGAGAGTATAATGCTTCCCATCTTTATTGTAGTGAATGGCACATAGTGAAACATTTTCAATAGGGTTTTTAGACAAACAGAACACAACCACCACCTAGTAACAGAATGGTGAACTACAAAAAACTTCGCAAGTGCAAGCAAAGTGTTCCACAAAGTAAATGGTATACAGTGTCAAAAGAATTTTTCAAATTGGTCATTTAAAAGCAGAGATATTGAGTAAAACAGATCACACATCTGTGCTTGGAAATTGTGCATTACTTTGCCAATAAAATACACACACACAAAAAAAGGGTTTCATAGTCAGTAGTATCTGGCCAAAAAAGAATGTTTTAATCAGATTTTTAGTCGCGCAGATATTGCTGCAAATATGCTGTAAACAAAAATGCGAACTTACATCCTCCAGTGGCATACTCGTGAATTAAGAAAAATTTTAAATTATATGTAAAACACAGTATTTTGCACCAGAAACACTCTCCAATAAAGAAAGAACTTTTCAAGTCGGCCTTTTAGAAGCAAAGATATCAACAACAAAAAATATATATCATGATGATGCATCTTCACTCCCTGAAAGAAAAACTATGCATTTTTAAGCAAAGGATATTCTCAAAAAGCTTTTTGTGATGAGCTGTATTGGTCCATGAAATAATTTTTAAGTTGAGTTTTTATAAGTGCAGATTTTGCTACAAATGCATCAGAAAAACAAATATACACTTATGCCTTAAGTGGTGAAAACATTCTTCAAAAAAAAAAAAAAAAACATACAGAACATTTCCCACCAGGAGCTTTATCTAATGCAGAAAGAATTTTTCAAACAGCACTTTTAAAAGCAGAGGTAATGGGAAAACTGCAGTTTACCCTTATGCCCCTAGCAGGAAATTTTTGCATTACTTAACAAAGAAATTGTATCGAAAATAGGCTTTGTTATAAATGGCAACAAAAGGAAGAAAAACAAATTCAATCAGATATTCAGAAGTAATGATATGGAATAAATTGTATTTTGCATTGAATAACATCTGCATTTAAGCCCTTTAATGGTGAAGGTATGCATCATAAAATAATAATAATAAAAAAATGGAAAGTCAAGATCAAAGTTCTCAAACTTCAAGCTTTCCATTGCAAAAAGAATTTTTCAAACTGTACTAATAGTTGAAGAGAGAGGGTGTCTACAGAAGGACTGATGGACAGACAAAGTGATATTATAAATACACTTTTTTTACAAAAAATGTTCTAAAAAAGGTTTATTACACATTTTGCTCATTTTGTGTGAATCGCATTTGATGAAATAGAAAATGCTTAACACGGGCCCTGGCTACCTTATTTAACATCTACACTCAGGCATGGGTGCATACAGTTTAGCACATATAAGAAAACAATCATCTGTCACACCCACTAACAGTCTTGCAATATGCATTTGGGCACAATTCTTGGCACTGTTCTTCAGCCGCATTTTTATCTGTGTACATTCTTTATACAAAATTTTGTCTACACAGCTGATGGTTTGCTCTTTGTAATTATCTCTTCTCATCTATGAAATTTAAATTAAAAAGTAATATGCATGCACCTAAACCATCAGTTCATCAGCCAGATCTTCAAATTTGCATTCACATATTAATAATTTGCCTTCTTAATTTATGATATTCCATCATGCTCTAGACTCCATCTGTTAAATTCCTCACTTGCAAGAGGAGTTCACCAACTGTAACATTTACTTGCATTGCACTGTTTATGTACCATAACACTATTCTGCTAAAGTTATATATATTACATAAAAAAAAAAAAAAAAAAAAAGGTAGCCTCATTTCTAATTGAGCCATCAGTTTGGAATGTAGGACTCTGACTTGCTGATCAGAGAGTTGAAATGAGCTAGTCGAGCATGGTTTCAAAGCATTTATTAAATTTGTTACAGCAAACACAGGTCTATGATATGAAAAGTAGCTTACATAATTTTTACAAATAATGCTGGATACATTGTGAACACAAAGCAGATCGATACATGAATCACCCAACATGATGTTCTGTCTTCTTGGGCTTCTTACATTCCTCATCACTTGTTCTTGCCTCTCCTTTTGATTTTCTTCACTTTTGCATGAGCTCATTCTGCGAATTCCACGGCATTGTCGAAAATGTTAACCCATTCACACAATTATTTTTTTTTAGTTTTAGTTTAAACCACTGGAATATGTTCTTTATATATTTAAATAGATCTTATCGAGAGCTTTAAAATGATACCCCTTCACAGTTGTGTTGCGCTCACAGTTGCTGAGATGACTGAGTCAAATGAGGCAGCACACCCAGAAATATTGCATCATCTTCCCTGTGCACAGGGAATGAGGGGGAGCATCGTGCGCACAATGTATTACGCAGTTCGCGAATTGGACTGCATGCTTTTTACGAATATGCTAACACAATTAGTGAGTGCCACGTATTTTTAACACTATATGATTTTAACTGGGATCTATTTTTGTCACAGGCAATCGGCCGTAAGTCACCCCATGCCATCCATAGAGTTAGACGTAGTCCTACAAAAAAAAAAAAAAAAAAATAAAATAAAAAAAAATCAATACACATCGTACATACCAAAAGTCACTCAAAATGGGCTTGTTTAGGAACTGAAAAATACTAATATATATTTCTGAATCTAAATATTTTCCCTCAATCTCTCGCTGTTATTAAAATATTTAAATATTCTTCTTCAGTCTCTCTCTGAAATTTAAATATTCTTCCGTAGTCTCTCTATGTTATGTGTCATGGTTATTTACCTACATTACAGAATTAACCAATTAAAATTAGAACAAACACTACTAAAATATTAAACAACAAAATAATATACTTAATATACTTACCAGTATAATGGCCACCTTGCATGCTGCCATGATGATTGCAAATAGCATATAGATCATAAATGTTATCTTCTCGAAAGCGCCTGGAACTAGCACGTTTCCACGGTGACCATAAGGCAAATGCACCATTATGTACATTGTGTGATATATTTGGATGTGCATCATGATTCCTTTGGGCCACATACCTGCTCATATCAAGTCCTGACAGGGGAAAGTCAACAAGGGTTGTGACTTTTGTTCGCTGACACATGGACTGAAAAATATATACACATCATAATTAAAGTTCTTAAAATACAGCATCAATTAACAATACTAAATATACAGTTAGTCAGTAATAAAAGTTCACACATAAACACATCCACAAAATAAACAATGAATCCTTTTCATAAGCTATATTCTTCTTTCCAGTCAATAAGCATTCCAATGATATTAAGAAAAAAAGTTCACTTATGGGTCATTCCATGCGAAATCGTCAGATTTTGAATTAATTTACCACCAACACATCTCTGATTCTTACAATTTTTTTAATGGGTAGCTACTCCCAACTTATGAAAAACCCTGCAAGCTTCAATTTTTTATTTCCGATAGGTTAGAAGAAATATTTGAATTTTGGTGCATGACGGACATATTTTGCGTAAAAACGCAAATATCTCCGTTATTTAGAATAAAAAGAAATACAAATTAAGAAGAAGGTAGTGTAGAACACGCTAAGTTACGTATAAAAGTTTAATGCAAATATATTTCATGCCATTACTATGGCCTTCATCAGTGTGACTACGATTGGTTTACGTTGCCAGATTGGAAAGGTAAGTTTAGTAATGGTAACTCTGAGTGACGTGATGCAATGAGGGATTTCCAGATGTAAGGAACGAAAATGGGGAGCTCAGAGCTGCAATTTTTGGAAAATAAAATTTCCAAACTTTCTCTAAACCTCAGAGCATACCGATTTTGGAAGGGAGCCAACTTCTTAGTATCGGACCAAAGTGGAATAGCAGAAGTGTCAGCCATGGTAAGAAGAGATAAAGCAGATGAAGGTTTACCAAATTTCACATCAGATTTGTGTTCCTGAAGTCTTGAGAGAATTTTCCGGAATGAAAAGGAACTAACGTTTGCTGGCTCAATCCCTTACCACGAACCTTCTGCCTACAAACTCATCAGTATCTTCAAAAGAGAAGGATATAGACTTGCCATTCGTTCTTCCCCTTCAATTTCTGTTATACTCCGTAATGACAGAGAACCAAGACCTTCGCTTTCTTCGCCTGGAGTGTATAAAATTCTGATCAAGACTAACGTTGGATTAACCGCGTACTTAGGAAGTTCATTCCGGAAAATTCTCTCAAGACTTCAGGAACACAAATCTGATGTGAAATTTGGTAAACCTTCATCTACTATATCTCTTCTTACCATGGCTGACACTTCTGCTATTCCACTTTGGTCCGATACTAAAAAGTAGGCTCTCTTCCAAAATCGGTATGCTCTGAGGTTTAGAGAAAGTTTGGATATCTTATTTTCCAAAAATCGCAATTCTGAGCTCCCCATTTTCGTTCCTTACATCTGGAAATCCCTCATTGCATCACGTCACCCGGAGTTACCATTACAAAACTTACCTTTCCAATCTGGCAACTTAAACCAATCGTAGTCGCACTGATGAAGGCCATAGTAATGGCATGAAATATATTTGCATTAAACTTTTATACGTAACTTAGCATGTTCTACACTACCTTCTTCTTAATTTGTTTGTTAGTTACGTGTATTGTCTACCACTCATTTAAAAAAAGAAATACATAAATCATCATTCTTTCTTAATTTTTACCAAGGAATCCATTAGTGCAATGCACGCATTTCTATCTGCTTTAGTTTTTGAGTTATGAGCAACGAGAGAGCCTTTCTTCAATGCTTAAAAAGGCAATGTAGTACAGCACTTAGAAAGCTGCAGTTATTATTCTTCGCAAAAAAAGGTTTAATCTGCCTGAGCGCCGAGAAAAGAATTTTTAAACATGGTGCATGGCCAGTGCATTGCCACAGTGACAGGGCAATTGGTGAAGCATGCTGCGCCGTGGCCACAGCTGTGCGGAGACTTGGTACCGGAAGAAGAACGGCATTCCTCCCGCACGCAAGAAGCGATCCCACCCATCAACCCCATCGTGGTGAAGCATGTTTTGTTGAACTCACGTTTTGAAGGAAAGGAATTCTTTATTTTAAAAAAGCATGATTAGTTCATGAACGATGTTCATATTTTGATGTCTCACAACGTTGTGATTAACTTCCATGTCAGTTTTTGATTATATTTAATCAAATCAGACAAGAGGAAGTTGAGCTTCCATGGAACAAATTTTTTCCTCCCGATAACGAATTTGGCGATGATCATAAAATTTAACACCTAAAGGTTTTACAGTGTTCGCAAGATTTTCCCGCGTTTTGTGTCATCATCTGAATCATTTCTTGAAATCGATGCAAAACCAAAATTATTTTAGGGGGTGTGGGGAATGATTGCTGTCAATGCTTTCGCTTTAGATGGGAGATTGTGGAGAAATTTCTTTGGCCAATTTTGGAGATCATCTTGTATTTTTTTTAATCAGCTTTTTTTTTTTTTTTTTATTCTGGCGAGTATATATGTATGTATACATGGATAACAAGTTCTGTCGTGCTTTGTTTTCAGATGTATCATGCCGGCGATGAAATGAAGTCTCTCTCCTTTTAAGATGTTGTTTGTAGAGGGTTATTACTACAAATGACCTGATGCTCCAGACCTTTTGGGCACTTTGTCTGATCAACATCCCGCAAATTCATTGCTCCTCGTAAATATATCGTTAAGTATCCACTTGACACACCTGTGGCGCAGTGGTCTAAGCGATTGCTTATGAATGATCATTCGTCCAAGATGGGTCCAGATTCGAATCCCTGGTGAGGCATGGATGTTGTGTTTGTCTTATGGTGCTGACTCTCTCCCTTCCCTGGAACCAGTGGCCTCAAATTAGGGACAGGCGACTGCTTATAGCCCAATGAGTAGCTCACGGCGGTCGTTGAACCTCCAATAAAAAAATAAAAAATAAAAAAAGTGTAAACTTGCCATTCGCCGCAGGATGAAAAATGATGTTGACAAAAAAGTGTTAGGATAATTTTATATGCACACGCAAAATCTCTGATTATTTTCTGTGAAGGTAATATGATACTTTTTCTGTTGCGTGGAAACTAAATATGACCCACGAGAAAATTTAATGTCTGTGTCACCGATGTAAACCAATCAGTTCTAAACTTTCGGCTTTTTGAAGTTTATGAATTGTAGCCTCTTAAATAAAAAAGCAAAATGGCATTCCACATGGCTGTTAGTTTTTGTACTTATGGGAGGGAAGGGGTGTCCTCTTTTGAACGAATTTTCAGCTTTTTGAAGTTTATGAATTAAATAAAAAAGCAAAATGGCATTCCACATGGTTGTTAGTTTTTGTACTTATGGGAGGGAAGGGAAGGGGGTCCCTCTTTTGAACGAATTTCTAAAATTCAATTTACTTGCGATATTGGAGGTTATATTTTTTAACGTGCATTAATGCATTTGCATTTTTGAACTTCACTTTTAGTTGGTAAAGTTCGATGAACACTTACCGCACGTGGGGCTTGGCTTTCAATTCATATTTCCGTTATGTGGATGCGGCATGGGGGCTTTTCATTTGGTCACGGGTCCACTTCTTTTTTTTTTTCCATTGGAATTTATTTTGCCTCATCACCAAATGAGTTTTTTTCCCTTTGCTGCATCCTCATTTACTTCAATACTTATTCATAACCCTAGTACTTTCGGTAATACTCCATTACCGTCTTCGAGGGACGTTTTGCTCCGACTAGCACGGACCGTGTCAGCTGGGCATTTCGGTGGTTCTCGCGGGCTGCTTCTGTCATCGGCTATCGCTTCTTCTTGGGCGTTGTGGCGCCATCTCTTGTTGGTCAGTGATCTCATTTTTCGAACTCTTTCATTTTTTTGCTCAATTTTAATTAAATTTCTCCAGCTGCTTCTCAAAATATTAGGGTCATTATGGTTGCAAACTTTTGTCCTATTTTTTTCAATCATTACCGACTCTGCTATTCTGAGGTGTTTTTCGGATTTACAGCTTTTAATGATTTTTATATTTTCGAATTTGATATTTTTGGTTATCCAGACAGTATTGAATAAGTGCTGTTTTTCTTCTTTTTTCTGCCAGTTTTTTATGTGTTGTTTTAATCTGTGTTTAAGCTTATTTTTGATACTTCCTATATAAGCCATTGGAGGATTTTCAGTAATAGGAATTGAGTAAATACCTGCTTTTTCTAACATTTTTATTTTTTCATTATTTTTTATTACTATATTTTTGATGGTATTTACTTTTCCTCCAATTTGAATGCTATGCTTTTTACAAATATTATTAATTTCATTGGAAGTACCTTTAATGTAAGGAAAACCATTTAAATATTTGACTTCTTTTTTATTTACTACAGCATTATTTTTTATTTTCTTTATTACTTCTGTGTCCCATTTTTTTATTAAATGGTTAGGATAACCAAAGCTGCCTGCAATTTTTTTATGAATTTGATTTCTTCATTGATGAACTGACTATTTTCAGAATGCGTATATGCTCTTTTAATTAAGGTTTTTATACTATTGCATTTTTGAGGATAAGGATGTGCTGAATTGTACGGGATTAGGACCGGAACAAATGAACTTTTCCGATAAACCCTGTATAGTAACTTATCTGTGGATTTGATAACATGTACGTCCAAAACGGCTATTGCATTATTTTTTTCTATTTCAACAGTGAGTTCTATAGTTGGATATAAAGAGCTGTAACATTTTGTTAATTTTTTTAATTCTTCTCCGTTCAGTTTTGATAGAATGAAAATATCATCCACGTATCGACAGTACACTTCTGGTTTTTCTTCCATATGATGCAGGACATTTTCTTCAATTTTGTATGGAAGAAAAACCAGAAGTGTACTGTCGATACGTGGATGATATTTTCATTCTATCAAAACTGAACGAAGAAGAATTAAAAAATTAACAAAATGTTACAGCTCTTTATATCCAACTATAGAACTCACTGTTGAAATAGAAAAAATAATGCAATAGCCTTTTTGGACGTACATGTTATCAAATCCACAGATAAGTTACTATACAGGGTTTATCGGAAAAGTTCATTTGTTCCAGTCCTAATCCCGTACAATTCAGCACATCCTTATCCTCAAAAATGCAATAGTCTAAAAACCTTAATAAAAAGAGCATATACGCACTCTGAAAACAGCCAGTTCATCAATGAAGAAATCAAATTCATAAAAAAAATTGCAGGCAGCTTTGGTTATCCTAACCATTTAATAAAAAAATGGGACACAGAAGTAATAAAGAAAATAAAAAATAATGCTGTAGTAAATAAAAAAGAAGTCAAATATTTAAATGGTTTTCCTTACATTAAAGGTACTACCAATGAAATTAATAATATTTGTAAAAAGCATAACATTCAAATTGGAGGAAAAGTAAATACCATCAAAAATATAGTAATAAAAAATAATGAAAAAATAAAAATGTTAGAAAAAGCAGGTATTTACTCAATTCCTATTACTGAAAATCCTCCAATGGCTTATATAGGAAGTACCAAAAATAAGCTTAAACACAGATTAAAACAACACGTAAAAAACTGGCAGAAAAAAGAAGAAAAACAGCACTTATTCAATACTGTCTGGATAACCAAAAATATCCTAAATTCGAAAATATAAAAATCATTAAAAGCTGTAAATCCGAAAAACACCTCAGAATAGCAGAGTCGGTAATGATTGAAAAAATAGGACAAAAGTTTGCAACCATAATGACCCTAATATTTTGAGAAACAGCTGGAGAAATTTAATTAAAATTGAGCAAAAAAATGAAAAAGTTCGAAAACTGAGATCACTGACCAACAAGAGATGGCGCTACAACGCCCAAGAAGAAGCGATAGCCGATGACAGAAGCAGCCCGCGAGAACCACTGAAATGCCCAGCTGACACGGTCCGTGCTAGTCGGAGCAAAACGTCCCTCGATTTACCAACTAAATGTGAAGTTCAAATATGCGAATTTCTACGAGAATAGCAGAAACATACGTTTTGGAAATATAGTTTAAAATGGTGTGTGTGTGTGCGAGCGAGCGAGCGAGAGAGAGAGAGAGAGAGAGAGACCTAAGTAAGCTAAAATAAATTAAAACTTTCGGGATTTTCATACATTGGGGTGATCTATTCATGAAAAAGAAAAATCGTAAGAATCGGAGGGAGATGGTGTGGTGGATAGCATCTGACGATTTAGCGTGGAATGACCCTTATTTAAAGTTAAATGGTTTCACAAGCTCATTTACAATTAATTCTATTACATACTTCTGAATAATGAACCACTAAATTACTTATTAACATCAGTGTCATAAATAATGATTATGGAATATACAGGGTGTTCAATAAATGACCGAACACTTAGTTTCTAGAAAACGTTTTATAGACAAAATATATAATTTAAGCAAACAGTGTTTCTTTGAAGTGGGCTCAAAAGGTAATTAAGTGATAACATTTTCAAAGTGTTTGCCTCCCGTTACCACAAGATGGCGCATTCGGGCTTCAAAGTTCTCTATGACTCGGCCTAGAGTATCTCGAGTTGCAGTGGAAAAAGCCTCAGAGTGATAGCGTCTTTGAGCTCAGTCACAGTGTTAGGGTGTGATTTGTAGACCAAATCTTTGATGTATCCCCAAAGGAAGAAGTCGCAAGGATTTGCGTCGGGGTAATAAGGAAGCCATTCGATAGCTCCAGGGTAATGATTGGGGTAGTTGAGAGGGAGCACGTTGTGTCCAAAGTGGCTGGTTATGGCCATAAAAACATCCAGAGTGTGATGTGGAGGTGCGCCATCTTGCACGAACCAGAAACCATTGACTATTCCCAGACGGCAAATTTCCGGGAGAAACTTGTTTTTCAGCATAGCTTTGTAGGAATCGCTTTTCACAGTGGAGTTGAAAAAAACAGGAGCAACCAGCCTGTTCCTGCAGAGAGCTGCACAAACTGTAACTTTAGCTGGATGAAGAGGGTGTGTTTCAATGAAAATTGGCTTCTCTGATCCCCATATATGGTAATTCTGTTTGTTAACATATCCTGATAACCAGAAATGGGCTTCGTTGCTGAACCAAACACAATCCAAATTCAATTGTTTGTTGTCGATGACATCAACAACTGCGTTTGCAAACGTATCCCTCTTTTCGATGGAAGTCTAATTAAGGTGTTGAAAATTTTGTATGGGAATAACTGGAGGTCTTTTTTTAGGATTGATTCAGCAGATCCAATGCTTACCTGAAGTTGACTGGCCAATTTTCTTGTTGACATGGCAAAATCATCAGTCACAGTCCTCCGTGCTTGCTCAAAATTTTCCGGTGTCCTGGCTGATCTTGGTACACCCACATTTCCTTTACAAACATCGAGAACAGAACCAGTTGTCTCAAATTTCCTAACCAGGTCCAGAACTGTTGACTTTGATGGCTTTCGAACATTCTTGTAAGCTGTTGACCACTTTTTCAGAAGGACTTTAAAAGTGCATTGTTCAGGTGAAAACACCATTTTTAACTTGCACTAAAACACAGTTGAACCAACACTGAATCAATTACCTATAAGCACTTGGTCGACAAAAAACTGATAGTGATGGCCTCTCATGGGTATTTCAAAAGCTATTCCCAAACTAAGTGTTTGGTCATTTCTTGAACACCTGGTAATTTGATTAATTATAATATTGAAACAAAAAATCTTTACATATGAACTTGAGGCCCAGTTCTTTTCTCCGTCAGTCCATTTTTAACTTTTTTCTTTTTTCCCTGGAAGAATACAGATGCACACCTCAAAGTTTTTTTAAATGGTTTTCCGTTGGAGTAAATGTCAGACAAGGTTGCCTAATGACATCACATCTGTTCAATATATTTATTGATGCATGATGAAAAAACAGATAGTACTAATATGATATTATACATAGTATGATAGATAGTACTGTACAATATAATACATACCAAAACAGATAGACTTAGTAGGAGTTATTGTCCATTCAATACAGAACCATTCAGAATTTCTGTATGTGCAGGTCGCTTTATGCTGGTGACACAGTCCTGTTGGCTGAGGGCAAAAGTGAGCTGCAGAATATGTTGACCAAGATAAATGAAGTTTGTATGAAATTTAAACTGAGTACAAAACCCAAAGAGTCATGAATGCCGGTTGCTTCGACTAGCGAATCCTGTGATGATTATATTCAAATTGATCGGAAACTTGAAACTTGGTCGTTCTGGGTGGTGTAGTGGTTAGCATACATGGGTGTTTTCTGGGAGATGTGGGTTCGAGTCCCGCTACAGGACGATGCAATTTTTTTTTCAAGTTTTCGAATATTATCTGACTTACCATCCTTGTCACATTTATACCAAAAATCGGATTGTCATCTTCAACATTTTTATTATATGGTGTAATCCCGTATTTCTTTCATGAGTCATAAGTTTTTAGGCACTTAAGAAGTATTAGTAAGTATTGAATGTAAAGTAGCCTAAATGGAACAGAATCAGACCAAATGAACGAGTTTCTTTATTTAAGAAAGCATATTTGACAGAGAATACAGATTAGAATTCAGATTCAGATTACCTCATATATTGGACACCAATCCAATATCCAAGGTTTAAATTAACGTGCAATACTGTAATAACAGATTTTGGGCAATTACTATTCTCTGGTTTTTGCTCCATATGTCTCACGTGCTAGAAATGTGAAATATGGAGCAAAACCCAGAAAATGGTAAGTTGCCCAAAATCTGAGATTAGAATTAGATGGCAAAATTAGTTACCATATATACTCGCGTATGAGTCGAGAAATTTGGGACAAAATGAGAGCTTCAAAGTAATGGGGTCTACTTATACGCGGGGTCTAAAAAAATCGTAAGTCCAAAAGTTCTTCCAGTGAGGCAAAAGGCAATCCATCCCAAAAGAAATAAAAATGCCGATGCGGTATTAATTACGAAATCGCAACCCTCCGAAAGAAAAAAAAAAAGAAAGAAAGAAAGAAAAAACACTGATGTGCTAAAATTACAAAACGCGACCCTCCAAATTTCTCTGCACTTTGAAAAGTCTCCTCTCTAATGGCTTTGCGTATCCACAGCGCAGTCACAGCCGCGCATAGAAAGCTCCGCCTTTCCGACTACCAGTTGATTGCGCTGACCTTCGACATAACGGAGCCATGCGACAGCCAGTGTTAGGTGTTGCTTGTTCTTAATCGCACGTGTCTCGCTTCTCCTATTATGGGTGACACGGATTGTGTAAAGAAACGGATGTCCTATAACACAGGATTCAAGTTGAAAGTGGTTTCTTTTGCAGAAAATACTAACAACTGTGCTGCTTCACATCAATTTGGCATTAACGAAAAACTGATTCGAGATTGTCGCAAAAAAAAACAAAAAAACGGACTTGGTGAAAATCCCAAAATCGCAAAAGGCGCTGCGTCGTGGAACGACATCTTTCCCAGAGCTGGAAAGTGTCTTGAATGATTGGATGGTGGGCTGCAGACAAAATGGTTACATTGTAACGCGAACTGGTATACGTTTGTGAGCAATGAAGCTCGCAAAAGATGAAAAGTTTGCAGCCGCAAATAACACTTTTCGTGCCTTACCAGGTTGGTGCACAAGGTTCATGAACCGCTATGGGTTGTGTCTACGCCAGCGTACCAAAATTGCACAAAAGTTACCTCGTGACCTCGAAGCAAAGATAATGGAATTTCAAAAGTATGTAATTCAAAAGAGAAAAGAGACTGCTTTTGAACTTTCCCAAATAGGAAACATGGATGAAACCGCCATGTGTTTCGACCTTCCTGGAAATAAGACGGTGAACCAAAAGGGTGAAAAAAATATCTTGATCAAAACGACTGGCCACGAAAAATCCAGTTTCACGGTTGTTCTTTCCTGTTTGGCCGACGGCAGTAAGCTACCTCCGGTAATTATTTTCAAACGCAAAACTCTGCCGAAAAGCGTTGTCTTTCCATCTGGTGTGCTCGTTCGTGCCCATGAAAAAGGATGGATGAACGAATCCGGAACAATTGACTGGTTAAAGAATGTGTGGAACAAAAAGCCAGGTGCACTTTTGAGGAAACCTTCTCTTTTGGTGTGGGATATGTTTGTTGCACACCGTTGTGCAGAAGTGAAAAAAACTGCAGAAAATTCAAAAACAACTCTTGCTGTCATCCCAGGTGAGTTGACATCTGTTCTTCAACCACTAGATGTCTGCCTTAATAAGCCCTTCAAGGACAATGTGCGGAGGTATTGGGCAGATTGCATAAGTTCCGATTTGCCGACTGAAACCAAGGGCGGAAATCTAAAGAAGCCGGATATCGTTTTGATTGCGCGATGGGTCAAGGATGCTTAGGATGCGATATCTGCGGAAATGGTTGTGAAATCATTCATGAAATGTTGCATTAGTAACAAACTTGATGGCACAGAGGATGATGAGATTTTTTATGAGTGATGGTGATAGTGATTCTGATGACACAGGCATAGATGGGAATACTGATGTTTATGATGACGCGCCGATGACGGAGAAAGACTTTTTTAACTTTTTGGCAAGTCTGACTCTGAATCGGATTTTGAAGGGTTCCGATGAAGTTTTTGGGTATGCAAATTAAATTTAGTATTATATATATAATTTTTTTCGTTTTCAAATGTCTTTGAATAAATTCAATTAATTTTTTTCTTGTTCCAGGATGGACTTATACGCGACTTTCCGATTTCTTACGATTTTTTCCTCTGAAAGTGGGGGGGGTCGACTTATACGCGAGTATATACGGTAATTCAACTTTGAAAGCCACAAGTGCTTTAGCAGGATTTTACAGGACAAATGGGTTGCAAAGAAGGTCGAGAATGGTTCTGAATAAACGGACAATAACTTCTACTCTGATGTACTGCAGAAGTGATACATCGGTCATTTGTGTGCTGAAGAAATGCATTATTTACAAGAGGTTTGCAGCAAAGATCCTTCAGAACGTATGGAACAAAGATGTGTAAAGTAAAGAAAAACGTTAGCGAGGTGGAGAAAAAATATTTTGAGGTGATTTAGCATGTTGAAAGAATGAGTGATGAGGGCTAACTAAGAAAATATTTTCTGCCCAAATAACAAGAAAGAAAGGTAGAGGACGGCTGAGGAAATCATGAGAGGACCACATTCAAGAATGCAGTCAGGCAAGAGAAGAAATAATAACTATCAAAGTACAAAAGGTCTTGTGGAGACACATGGTGGATGTCAGCGAAGCGGTTGTGTGCGACGACTGCTGGGAATGGAGATATATGATACATCAGCAGCAAGAGAAATCTAACACCATTAATCACTTTGGCAGATGATCTTGCTTTCATGAACTAATTCATGAATCTCAAACAGCTTTGTGATAGCTGTAATTTTTCCAGCACACATTTCTGCCTCATTTGTGTGAGTTTTCAATGATAACTACCTATTTTAAAGATAGATTTACAATCTGAATGCTTGTAAAATTTATTGAGCGAAGCGAGGCCGAAGGCCAAGCGGAGCTCTCTTTACGGGACTGAAGACAATTAGTTGTTCAGGCATAGGTACGAGATGACACATCCGATCACTGTGATTTTTTGTATGCCATTGGACATCGTACATGGTCAGGTTTTGACGCCTTCTGATTCCTGAAATTCCATGTCATTGAGGAATAATCATTCAAAAACTTGCATTTTTCTGGGGGTTTTCGGGTTTTGAGAAGGGGTCGTTTGTTACCTATCTCCTCCAAAGATCTTCAGCCCATTGCGGTGACACTTGCCACAGAGAAAGGGAAGGACATGGTGAGTGACATGGGGTTGGTATCATGGTGATTGGTTGTGTCATATAAAAATAATGACTATTGAAAAACTGACCAATTTTTATAATAATTGAAAACATCCGCTCTCTATGTGAGACTCGAGACAATTAGTTGTTCAGACATAGGTATGAGATGACACATCTGATCACCCCAATCTTTTGAATGTGAGTGGACATCGTCCATGGTCAGGTTTTGACGCCTTCTGATTCCCGAAATTCTGTGTCATTGAGAAATAATCATCCAAAAACTTGCATTTTTAGGGTTTTTTCCGGGTTTTGAGAAGGAGTCGCTTGTTACCTATCTCCTCCAAAGATCTTCAGCCGATCGCGGTGACACTTTCCACAGATAAAGGGAGGAACATGGTGAGTGACATGGGGTTAGTATCATGGTGATTGGTCATGTCCAATAAAAATAATGACCATTAAAAAACTGGCCAATTTTAATAATTGGGCGGTGCTCTCTTTATAAGACTCGAGACAATTAGTTATTCGGGCATAGGTACGAGACTAGGACAAGCCGCCAACGGTAAATGATAACTCGGGTACAGTTGGCAAATTTTGAGCGAAGCTATTGCAAAATCTAAGCTCATTAAGGTGTCTATTATAACAAATTCTAAAAAACAAACGAGTAAAATTTATGACTTCCAGAACAAAAGTACGAAACATTCTAAAAAAGAAATGTCTAAAATTTAATATGAACTACTTTCCTTCACACCTTCACGTTGGTTGTGATCAGGTTGCATCTAAACAAAGCAGAAAGACAAACTCAGATAGGAAACCATGTTTTTCATTTTGTATCGTGAAAGACAGACAGACAGACAGACACACACACACACACACACACACACACACACACACACACACACACACACACACACACACACACACACACACACTTCCTTTTATTATTATAGATTAAGCAAGTGCTGAGCTAACAAACAGACAAGAAACTTTCTATTTCTTTGTTTTTTAATTCAAATGATTTTTTGTAAATTACTGTTAGTGAGCCGACTTTCGTGAAATGGTTCAAGTAAAAGACGATCTAGTTTTAATTGTAATTCCTCAATGACACGGAATTTTGGGAATCGGAAGCCGTCAAAACCTGACCATGTCTAAATGCATGCCAAAAATGACAGTGATCGGATGTGTCATGTCGTAGCTATACCTGAACAACTAAATGTCCCAAGTCTCATATAGAGAGTGGATGTTTTCAATTATTAAAATTGGTCAGTTTTTTAATGGTCATTATTTTTATACGACACGACCAATCGCCACAATAACAACCTCATGTCACTCACCATGTCCTTCCCTTTCTCTGTGGCAAGTGTCACCACAATCGGCTGAAGATCTTTGGAGGAGATAGGTAACAAATGACCCCTTCTCAAAACTTGGAAAGACCCCTAAAAATGCAAGTTTTTGGATCTTGTTCCTCAATGACACGGAATTTCAGGAATTGGAAGGCATCAAAACATGACCATGGACGATGTCCAATTGCATGCAAAAAATCACGGTGATCGGATATGTCATCTCGTACCTATGCCTGAATAACTAATTGTCTAGAGTCTCATAAAGAGAGCTCCGCTTGGCCTTGCTTTGCTCAATGACACATCCAATCACCATGATTTTTTGTATGCGATTGGACATCGTCCACGGTCAGGTTTTGATGCCTTCTGATTTCCGAAATCCTGTGTCATTGAGGAAAATTTGTCCGAAAACTTGCATTTTCAGGGGATTTTCCAGGTTTTGAGAAGGGGTTGTTTGTTACCTATCTCCTTCAAAGATCTTCAGCTGATCGCGGTGACACTTGCCACAGAGAAAGGGGAGAACATGGTGAGTGACATGGAGTTGGCATCATGGTGATTGCTCGTGTCGTATAAAAATTATGACCATTAAAAAACTGACCAATTTTAATAATACACTGCTGGACAGTTGCTAAGGACGGATCATAAACGGCTATATAGCTCATAAAAAAGTAAGTGTGGTTGGATGCTAAGTGAAATAAAATAATGTCAGAATGCTAGGACATTACAAGAAAGACAATTTATTGTGCTCTGAAATCCAGAAGGCTTTGGAACATGTTCAAGGGACAAACAGGCCAATTTGTGCAGAATACATAAACATGAAAAAAATGCAATTACCGTCCGCAGGCGTAAGATGTCAATACGGGATATGGCCACCATGGAGGGCAATGCAAGATTCCACACGTCGTGTCATGCTTTGCACAACATTATCAAGCAGCTGTTGGGGTAATTTATCCCATTCCTCTGTCAGTGCACGAATGAGGGTGTCCTTGTTTATTGGAGGGCATTGGCGACCAGCAAGACTCCTCCCCAAAGCATCCCACACATTTTCAATGGGATTCAGATCTGGAGAATGTGCTGGCCATACGAGGCGTTGAATATCCTCGCTCTCAAGACACTCCTGGACAGCGACTGTTCGATGACATGTTGCGTTGTCGTCCATGAAAATGAATCTATCACCGACAGCACCACGGAACATGCGAACATGAGGTAGCAGAACATCATTAATGTATCGTTGGCCAGTCATAGTCCCAGTTGGAAGCACATAGAGGGACGTACGGCCATTGATCATGATGCCAGCCCATACCATGACACTACATGTCAGATATCGGTCCCTTTCCTGTATGTTTCCTGGACAATATGCAGTACCACTATCACACCAGATCAGTTGTCGTCGACAATCAGAAGATAGACTGCATCTACTCTCATCTGAGAAGATGACAGCAGACCAGTCGTTATCCGTCCAATTGCGATGTTGATGGCACCATTGCAATGCAAACGGGCGGTATGGTGACGTCTGGACAATGGGATGCACACAACAGGACGGCGGGCGTATAGTCCTCCTTCATGCAAACGTCTGGCGACAGTTTTTCGGGAGATCCGCTTGCCAGTAGCAGCCATAAACTGATTTGCTACCTCACTAGCTGTGCTGCGCCGGTGTCTTTTTGTTGATAGCACTATGTACCAATCTTCTGCAGGTGTCGTACTGCGAACACGACCTCACCCGTGACGTTTGCTACACTCTCCATTTGTTTGAAATGATTTCCGAAGCCTTGAAACAACACTGTGGCTGACGTCGAACTCCCTGGCAACATCTGTTATTTTTCGCCCTTCTTCAATCTTGCCAATAATACGGCCGCGCGTAAAATCATCTTGGTGATGTCGGGAAGACATACTGAAAATTGCAAGTTCGTCAATTGATTCTTTCCCTTTCAACTTTGCGTTTGAACAACAACGGTCAATACGCGTCCAATCCTTTATATCTGTTATCAGCGCTATGACGTCATGAACAAGTTTGGCAATTCAAAATTTGCATATGCACAACACGTCGTACTGTATCCCGCACTTATGCTAATTTCCACATTTTTCTGCCTTCCATTTTATGGTTGCTATTGTCATCCGTCCTTAGCAATTGTCCGGCAGTGTATTAGACGGATTTGAAAAAATATTTTTGCATTAGGAAACTTGAAATGTGCAAATAAATGATGATCCTTTATTTCGTTTTTTTTTTTTTTTTTTTTTTTTTTACAGTGCACAATTTTGCCGCTAGAGGGCGTAAATGCAAATGATATTGAATACAAAATACATTTTATTCCATATATTTGTTTTCTAAACATCTAATTGAAAACATTATTTTACCTTTCGATTCCATTTATGCCAAAAACTATTTTAGGTATAGTAACTTTTCAAGTTACGCATAGGTTTTCTGCTAGTGGGCGTAAAAGTAAATTAGGTTTTCCTCGATATCTCTTCTTCTAAAATTCCGATTTGAAAATGAAAAAAATGTTCTTCAGTGGATACAGATCCTGATGGAAAATATTTTGCATATAATTTCTAACTTTTGGTAAAGAATACTTTGACCACCAGGGGGCGTAAGTGTAAATTTCTGCTTCAGATGCATTTTCAGCAATGTCTGAGCTCCTGAAAACTCGATTGAAAAAATTCTTTAGTGAACCAATACCGCTCACCTTTTGAGAATACTTTCTTCTTAAAATAATGCATGTTTTTTTCCGCCAGGGTCGTAGGTGCATCTTATTTTTCTCGATATCTCTGCTTCTAATTTGGAATATTCTTTCTTCGTTGGAGAGTGTTTCTGCTGCAAAATGTTTCTCATATAATCTCAAAATTTTCCTAACGTACAAGTCTGCCACCAAAGGGAAGCACACATTTCTGTTTACAGTAATATCTTCCGGACTAAAAACCCGATTGAAAAACTTCTTTCTTCAGTCAGATACCACTAACTATGCAAACTCTGTGTGCAGATTTTCTTCCCAAAAGAATGCACAATTTCACCACTAGGGGTGCAAATGCTTTATTTGTTTTTCTCAATATCTCTGCTTCTACATGTGCAATGTAAAATATTCTTTCAAAACCAAATGCCATTTACATTATAGAACACTTTAGTATATGAGGAGTTTTGTAGTTCACAGTTCTGTCGGTAGGTGGTATTTGTGTACTTCAGTTTGCAGGTGTATTGTCTCTTCTAAAAACACCATTGAGAAATTTCTTCTTTACTGTATGCCATTCAATACGATAGAGATGTGGATCATTTTCCTCTTAAACTAATGCAAAGATTTCCTGCTAGCTGCATAAAGGTCGATTTTTTTTTTTCTCCACTATCTCTGCTTTTGGGAGACATATTTGAGAAGTTCTTTTTCCTTAGCCAAGCTTTTTCCATGAATAATATTTTTTACCTATTTTCAACTTTTCCATTATACAAAATTCTTCTGCTAACAGGCGTAGACTTATGTTTCCTTCTATATTTCTTCTTTTAACAGTTCGATTTGAAAAACGCTTTGTCTCTGATACCTTCTTTGTGCTATGAGAAACTTTTTATGTGTCATTTGTTAATTTTTGTAACATGCTTTTTAGCCACTGGTGGAACTAAGCAGATGTTTCTATTTCTGGGTGTTTTATGGATTGTAGAAGCAGGTTGATTGTTTTCCAAGCAGCTTCCATTGACTTTAAATAGCTTTCATAAATTTAATTCATGCCAGAACATATTCAAAAGATGTGCTCATTACAACCAAAAATTCGGTGTCATCTTGTGTAAAATAACACTGGAATATAGAGAAAATTACTAAGCATTTTGAGAAAATAATATTCAGGGTACAGAGAAAAAAAAGATAATGTAAAAATAAGTTAAAAGCACTATCAGCTGTTTTGGAAAAGTGAAACTTCATTTATTTAGTTCCTTTACCAAAAGGAAGCAGGATTTTGCAATGTCACTTATAAGATTTGGAACCTCATTTTACCAAAATACTTATTCATTGAACTTGTTGTACAGTAGATTCTAGTTAATTGGGGCACATCAGGGCTTAGAACACTTTGGCCCAATTAAGCAGCTAACCAAACTATGTGAAGCTTTATCCCAAAGAGCTAATTTGGGGTGTTCTTCAAGAATTGTCCAGATAAACTGCTGCCGCGATTAACTGGCCGCCCAATTAACCAAAATATACTGCATTGCATTAAAGCACATTCTGTAAATTAACCCAGAAAATGTCTTAGTCCCATTTTTTCTAGATGGATAGGTGACAGTAATAATTAAAGGAGGTTATGTAAAAAAGATGCCAACAGTCACTGTGATTTAACAGCTAATAGAAAGTAGGCTTCACAGGTTAGAAAATTTTTATTTCAGTATCTGCAATAAATCGGACAAGCTGCCAACAGTAACTGATAACTCGGGTACAGTTGGCAAATTTTGAGCGAAGCTATTGCAAAATCTAAGCTCATTAAGGTGTCTATTATAACAAATTCTAAGAAACGAATGAGTAAAATTTATGACTTCCAGAACAAAAGTACGAATCATTCTAAAAAAGAAATGCCTAAAATTTATCATGAACTACTTTCCTTCAGCCTTCATGTTGTTTGTGATCAGGTCTCATGTAAACAAAGCGGAAAGACAGACTCAGATCATGAACCACGTTTTTCATTTTGTATTGCAAAAGACAGACACACATACACAAACGTCCTTTTATTATTATAGATTAAGCAAGTGTTGAGCTAACAGACGGAGTCTTTCCATTTCTTCGTTTTTCAATTCAAAGCGGGGTTTTTTTTAATTAATGTTAGTGAGCAGACTTTTGTGAAATGGTTCAAGTAAAAGGCCACCTAGTTTTAATTAAAATTCCTCAATAACACAGAATTTCTGGAATCAGAAGCCATCAAAACCTGACCATGTCCAATCGCATGCCAAAAATGATGGTGATCAGATGTGTCATGTCGTAGCTATGCCCGAACAACTAATTGTCCCGAGTCTGGTATAGAGAGCAGGTTTTTTCAATTACACTGCTGGACAATTGCTAAGGACGGATCATAAACGGCTATATAGCGCATAAAAAAGTAAGTGTGGTTGGATGCTAAGTGAAATAAAATAATGTCAGAATGCCAGGACATTACAAGAAAGACAATTTATTGTGCTCTGAAATCCAGAAGGCTTTGGAACGTGTTCAAGGGACAAACAGGCCATTTTGTGCAGAATACGTAAATGTGAAAAAAATGCAATTACCGTCCGCAGGCGTTCCGGCGCAAGATGTCAATACGGGATATGGCTACCATGGAGGGCGATGCAAGATTCCACACGTCGTGTCATGCTTTACACAACATTATCAAGCAGCTGTTGGGGTAATTTATCCCATTCCTCTGTCAGTGCACGGATGAGGGTGTCCTTGTTTATTGGAGGGCATTGGCAACCAGCAAAACTCCTCCCCAAAGCATCCCACACATTTTCAATGGGATTCAGATCTGGAGAAAGTGCTGGCCATACGAGGCGTTGAATATCCTCGCTCTCAAGACACTCCTGGACAGCGACTGTTCGATGACATGTTGCGTTGTCGTCCATGAAAATGAATCTATCACCGACAGCACCACGGAACATGCAAACATGAGGTAGCAGAACATCATTAATATATTGTTTGCCAGTCATAGTCCCAGTTGGAAGCGCATAGAGGGACGTACGGCCATTGATCATGATGCCAGCCCATACCATGACACTACATGTCGGATATCGGACCCTTTCCTGTATGTTTCCTGGACAATATGCAGTACCACTATCACGCTAGATCAGTTGTTGTCGACAATCAGACGATAAGACTGTATCTACTCTCATCTGAGAAGAGGACAGCAGACCAGTCATTATCAGTCCAATTGCGATGTTGATGGCACCATTGCAAACGGGCGGTACGGTGACGTCTGGACAATGGGATGCATACAACAGGACGGCGGGCGTATAGTCCTCCTTCATGCAAACGTCTGGCGACAGTTTTTCGGGAGATCCGCTTGCCAGTAGCAGCCATAAACTGATTTGCTACCTCACTAGCTGTGCTGCGCCGGTGTCTTTTTGTTGATAGCACTATGTACCGATCTTCTGCAGGTGTCGTACTGCGAACACCACCTCCCCCGTGACATTTTCTACACTCTCCATTTGTTTGAAATGATTTCCGAAGCTTTGAAACAACACTGTGGCTGACGTCGAACTCTCTTTCAACATCTGTTATTTTTCGCCCTTCTTCAATCATGCCAATAATACGGCCACGCGTAAAATCATCTAGGTGATGTCGGGAAGACATACTGAAAATTGCAAGTTCGTCAATTGATTCTTTCCCTTTCAACTTTGCGTTTGAACAACAACGGTCAATACGCGTCAAATCCTTTATATCTCTTATCAGCGCTATGACGTCACGAACAAATTCGGCAATCCAAAATTTGCATACGCACAACACGTTTTACAGTATCCCGCACTTATGCTAATTTCCACATTTTCCTGCCTTCCATTTTATGGTTGCTATCGTTGCTATTGTCATCCGTTCTTAGCAATTGTCCAGCAGTGTAAGTAAATATAAAAATATATTGAAATATATCACAATCCACAGTTATAAAAAATACCAATCTTAGTGGGTCTAAGTTTAAGTTGTATGAAATGGAAATCATTATCTTTTTTATCGTTTTCAGGATCAGTTTGGCAATAATTTAAATTGCAAACAGTCTGATCTGTGATTAAGTTTTGCAAGTTGTGAAAAAAAATTGCATTTATGTAGCAGTTTTTAAAGATACAGTACAGCAAGCAATGACAATGCAAACAATATGTTGGTACTAAAATATTCACATGCATATAATATGCATCTTTGATAGCATGCTATCTATATATGCATTAGTTTAACTGAAAATAAATATAAACATTTTTTAGTCTCCCCAACACAGAGTACCACGCTTCACCACTGAGAATGACCCAAACGATAGGGGGAAACACACACACACAAACGGAATTTCGAGAACCTGTTGAAGAATCTTATGCATGCAAACAACATGATAATATGAGGAGTTATTTTTATGGCACAATGCTGTTTATCACTGTGCATATCATTAGAACTGGTGAATTATGAATACGTCTGAAAGTGTCATCCATTGTGCTCAATAAAATTGTTGGGTCAACTTTTGAAAAAAAAAACAAAAAAAAAACTGATATAGTTAGTATAATTAAGTATGAATAATTACCAAGAAAAAAGTACCTATAAAATATTTATAATACTATGAATACTAACTTGTCGAAACCTCTTTAAGTGTACTATAAATACATCAGGCACTGTCCAAAGGCTGAGCTGTTTGACACCTTGGAGTCTTCGATGGCAGTAGGGACACATCCACGCATCTTCTAACTCAAGCTGGCAAGGAAGAAGACAAAAATTTTAACCTATACTAGTGCATTAATGATCAATTGATAGTAAGGAAAAATCGATCAACAGCAGCAATAATAAAACATAAAATAAATTAAATACATAATAGTGTCATACATTGCAGAGACGATGAATATAAAAACCAAATTACTCTACTGTAATTCAACCTTTGTTTAACAACTACAATTAATTACTTCCATAACATTAATAAATACAATTTTTTTTAAATAATTGAATCTGCAACTGTAAAGATTGTGGAACTGATGAAAAAACAAATACATAGATGCCAACCTCTAAAAGTAGTTTTCAGTAACAAACATGTTCATTTTTCAGTAATTTTCAGTAAAAATTTTTTTTTTCAGTAATTTTCAGTAATCCAGTCTACAGCGGCAAATTTGGGTATTTAACACTGCAACAAATTTTCATCTGTCAGAACTATTAACAAAATAATAATAATAATAATAATAATAATAATAATAATACAATAAAAAATAATTTACTAGTGGGAAAATTTAAAATACTGTGTACCAGAAAAATATAATAAATTACCTCCAGACATGAAGAAAAATTATTCCTTGGAATGTTGGCCAAATTATTATGATAAACTGGCTGCAGTTGCCATTTTGGCCTTCCTTAGTTCACTTTGCGAAAACTTCTTCTGATAGCATAGTTATGCTGTTTATTTTTTCTACTAATAAAGAAGACAGCACACGAGTACTTAAATTAGGTCTGAATTCATTCATGGTTTTTTTCACAATACTGAAAAATTCTTTCTGTACTTGCATTGCTATGAAAGACTATTAAAATCCTTTTCATAATTTTGTTTAATGATTCATACTTCAACTGTCCACTTTCATTTTTTATTAAAGAAATTCTGTACCACACTTCATCCATTCTCCCAGAAGTAACAGCACAGTTAAAATTTTCAAACTGGTAGTGAGCAAATTCAGATTCCACCTCATCAGATTCTTCTCGTTTCAAAACTGGAAACAGGGAACACATATATTGGACTGATGCAAAAGAAACACTTTGGCTTAATGCTACATCTGCAATTTCAGCATGACTCAGAAATTCATCATTAAGTGGAAATTTTCTTAAAATGTAATTGCAGCCTGCCTTGTAAAATTCCCTTACCTCAGCATAAAAAGTAGTCACTGTGTCTTCACTCAGATCCGCAGTTGTGCCTATATAAGATCTCGCTTTTGACCCAATTACGAGATCACAGTTTTCTTTTGATTTCTCCTTCTTTCAAAATTTCCATCAGCAAGAGATGTTGCTGTCACATCAAATGCTGATGGCTTGATAAATTGTACAAGCAATTCAGATAACAGACTATGAAGTTTTCTTTTTAATACATGCACAAGCGGAGCTTCCTGTTGCAAGAACACGTTAACAGATGTAAACAAAGGAAGAGTAGCAGATAAAAAAAGACAAAGTTTAGATGAAGGATTTCCAATCATACTTGCAAGGTTCTTATACTGTGAATTAGCTTCTTCATTGTCACTGAAATAATGTTCTAGAGCCTCCCACTGTTCTAAAATTCTGTCAATGGATTCCAAAAGTGATAACCAGCGAGTAATGACATGCTTTAGAATTTTGTTTGGTTTAGTACCACAAACAGCTTGACTCAGTTTTAGATTGTGTTTCCTTTTTGAACTTTTCTCCAAAAAAAAAGTACAACTGTATCAGAAACTGCTCAAAATTAAATCCTTTCAGTTGAGTAGCAGATTTCTGTGCAGTAAATTTACTAAATGGCATGAGCATCCCTGCACAATGATTGCAGGCTGAACCTTCTTTATGTGAGAAACAACACCTTTTACTTGACCTATCATAGTGCATTGTCACAGGAAAATGACACACAGTTGCTCCATGAGATATTTTTTTTAACAAACTCATTGTTCAAAACGTTTATATTCTTTCACCTGTATTATTACTTGATTCAACCAATGATAACAAAACAGTTGAATTTTTCCCTATTTTTTTGTCAAAATATGTTATTGTAATGGGATACAGTTTATTTGCTTGAGCATCATTACTTCCGTCCGTAGATAGAGAAAAAGGATTTTTTTAACTTCAGATACGATGTTACTTGTAGAAACACTGGCCATGTGCTGAATTAGTGCAGTAGCCTTGGTTCTTCCACACGAATATTTTTTTGCGATCGCTGAATCGGGAAACATGGCTAGAAATAACGGTTTTTCATGCCTTCAGTTTTTGGAAATTTATCCAACATTTTCAAGCTGAAATACAAATATTTATGGAATAAAATCATATCTAACAATACTGGGTAGAGGAAATATCACGAGAAAAAAATTTACGATTACCAGAGAAATCTTACCTCCGTCTACTTTCCGTTTTCGAAGGATGAAATTCCGTCCTCTGACAGAGAAAATGACCCCCTCCCCCCGTCCCACCGCCACCAATCCTCCCAAAATTTAAGTTCAGTTATGCATCGTTTTCGTACACGGTCCAAATGATAACAAAAAAAGACGGAATTCTTCGAATCAGCGTGAGAACCTCGTCGCCGAAGATTACGGGGAAATTTTCGGGCGGCCTAACTTCTGTTTTCAGAAATCGTTGCCTACAATTTCAAGCTGAAATTGTATTTAACAATACTGAACAGAAGCATCATCGTGCGAGAGAAAAAATACGATTACAGGAAAAAATCTGCACTTCGTTTAACTTCCATTTCCGAACGTTTAAAAGGACAAAACAACGTCCCCAGACGGAATACGACCTCCCCCCCAACTAATATCCCGAACATTTCTTCACTTTTGCATCGATCTCGACGAAAATGACAAAAAAAAAAAAAAACGGAGGGGACTCCGCGGAATAATCTCACGTACGAATTAACCGCTGAATCGAGTTCGAATGTCGTAAGATAAAGCTAAAATATTGATGACCGGTAAATTTTTTAACTTTTGGCGCAAAATTAGCGCAGATTTCGTCGAAATGGCGATTTTTTTTAGCAGAATGGAGCAAGAACAACGTCTTGGCGCGGGCTGGCGCAATTGGCGCGGGCTGGCGCAATTGGCGCAGTTCTGGTAGCTCTGAATTAGCATTTAATTTTTTTTCCCCCAGAAAAACCTGAAGAACCAACAAAAATTTTTAAGTTGATGAAAATTTGCTTTCTATCTCAGAAAATTAAATCAAATGGCGATTTTCCGTAATTTCAGCGATGTTTCCGTACTTCCGTAACAGCAACCAAAAATCTGTAAAATTACGGAAAATCCGTACTAGTTGGCATCTATGCAAATATGAAATAACAGGACAACAAAGTCAGAAGCTACAGATTGATTGTTCTGCGAGGTGTAGCGGATAGAATGTTACAACGAAAATTGGGAAATGCAGGTTCAATTCCTGCTCCAGGATAATGTTAAGTTAAATGCTGAACAGTAAGTAAGGCAAAGATTATGCTACTTGCCACCTTAAAACATCTACAACTGTTTCAAACGTTTGATAAATTGAACATGCATTATCGCTACTACACTGGAGTGAAAAATTAGAGGATAATCAGTGAAAAAAGTCAAAACTTGCGCTACACTTGACAGAGTTGAAAGCAAATTGGCGAAAACATTGGTCTTGACATGCTTTATCCAAAGCAGGGTTTAAAGGTTGCCTGCATAGATAACAACATGCATATTAGGGACACATTAGCAGACAGCTAATCAGAAGGGTGGAGTTAAAGCACTTGTAACTGTGGTTTTAAACATTAGATCATTTAGTGCGGATAAAATCTGAATAGCAAATGTTCGAATGTGTCAAGAAGGCATTTGAACAACTGTTAAAAATAGAGGATGATTGGAAGAAGAGAAGCCACACAGTCAGCCAGAGGTCCAGGAGCAGAATTATGTTGTGTTTTGCAACATGACTTCCAAAGATTGTAAATGCTCTGCAGGCAAAGCGCGAAACATTTTGACCAAATTTCATAAAAAAAAATTAAGTGAATAAATCACAGTAAAACAAACATTAAAAAATTATCATCAGTTGAAACCCCTTTGTTAAATATAACAATACATAAACCTGTTACTTAAATCAAATAAATTTATTTAGAACCAGGGTATGTATTTAGAATTTGATATTCTGTTAATCACTTTTGAAGTTAAATAGTGTGCCATTGTTGCGCATGAATTATTTACAAAATGTTTTTGGTAATTTGGTCCATACATTGAAACTAGGGCAGCTTTCAGTATTTTTCAGACTGACTTATGTCCAAACTGTGCTCTGTTTGACAATATAAACAGTCATTTATCATATTCAGACTAGTTAACTTTTTATGGGATTTAAACTAGGTAAATTCTTAAAATTTCTGCAAATTTTTGGAGAGAACTCCTCTCCTTCGTCAGGCAGTTTTTCGTTCAATCTCCATCACCATCTTCGGTTAACCTTGACGGTTAAGGCAATTTTGCAAAATGTCTTGACAGATGTTAGGCAGTGAAAACCCCTTACAGTCATTTATGATGAAGTTCTGGTATTTTCCAATTTCAAGTCCCTCTTTCAATTTTCGCTTCAGGAAGTTGGATTGATGTCCAATGACAGTCAAAGAGTCCCAGTCCATGCGGTGCCCGGTTTCTCTAATGTGTCTCTCTAATCCTGTCTTGTTTGAACAATTTTTTATTGCTGTCTTGTGTTTCGCGATATGAGTTTCTAGCCTACGACCTGTTTCTACTATGTAGTATTTTCCACAACTGCAGGTTACAACAAGCTTAAAATTTTTTGCCCTAGCTTGGTTAAAAAAGAAGAAAACTTGTTAAAAATGCAAGGAGTCATTTATAAAAACACAAGGCAGCAATAAAAAATTGTTCAAACAAGACAGGATTAGATAGACACGTTAAG
This sequence comes from Macrothele yani, assembly GCA_039090855.1. Taxonomy (NCBI): domain Eukaryota; kingdom Metazoa; phylum Arthropoda; class Arachnida; order Araneae; family Macrothelidae; genus Macrothele; species Macrothele yani. The sequence goes on from CM077007.1 coordinate 112,223,333, forward strand.
AGAAACTGGACACCGCACGGACTGGGACTCTTTGACTGTCATTGGACATCAATCCAACTTCCTGAAGCGGAAATTGAAAGAGGGAATTGAAATTGGAAAATACCAGAACTTCATCATTAATGACTGTAAGGGACTTTCACTGCCTAACATCTGGCAAGACATTTTGCAAAATCGCCGTAACCATCAAGGTTAACCATAACCGAAGACCGTGATGGAGATTGAACAAAAGACTGCCTGACGGAGAGAAGTTCTCTCCGAAATTTTAAGAATTTACCTAGATAAATCCCATAAAAAAGTTAACTAGTCTGAATATAATAATCTAGGAAGCCACAGAACAAAGATGAGTCATTTATCATTTGTTCCAACTATAACATTATCTCTGTTATTAGTATTGGGTCTTTTACTTATACAACATGTCAATTGCTGAAACCCAGGATTCACAAATTGTCTCTGAGGCAGGCAGAGAACGAATAAAAGCAGATTACTTAATGAATTTTGGAATCTCTGCTTTCATTTCATTTAGAGCTTGTTTTAAGAGAGCTTTAATCTGGATTTTTTTTCACTTGTCCTACTTTCTTGCATATTTCTATAGATCCAAGTGACAAAAACAGTGTACTCAAAGAATATTTTTTCTTCTTCAGAGTGTGGAACACAGAAAAACCTTTACAAATTTAATGAAATTGGAAAGATCTTCCAATTCTTTCTTCTGCTCAGAACTGACACGAGTTCTTGGAAATGTTAATTATTCAAAATTCAATAAAATACCTGCTCTTCTAATAATTATGTTAACAATTGGCTCAATTTCAAAATATACACTTTATTATTCAATAGATCAGCTATGTAGCCTGTTATCTATTGAATATCATAACATAAGGGAGCTATGTCAGAGTTATTCTGAGTGGAGTGCAGTTTTTTCGAACTCTTTGCTCAGTCCAATTTCCATTTTCAGATATTTTTCTTCTAATTTGAAGCTGAAACACAATCATTTATTGAACAAATTCATATTTTACGTTAATACTGCACACAAGGGGAATCACGAGAAAAAAAAATACTATTACAGGAGAAATCGTCACACCATCTAGCTTCCGTTTTCGGAAGACGGAATTCTGTTTACAGCCAGACAACGTACCCTGCCCTCTTCCGAATTCTCTTCACTCTCGAGAACGACGCAAATGATGACAACAAAGGCAAAATTTCCTGAATCCGCGAGAGAAACTCATGCATAAAGATTATAGGAAAATTTTTGCTCTGTCGTCGAATTTACGTTTTCGGAAAATTGTTGCTTACAGTTTCAAAGTGAAATACAAACATTTATGCAATAGACTGATATTTAGAGACAATACTGGGCAGAGGCAACTTCGCAAGAAGAAGAAATAATGATTACGGGAAAAATTTAAAGTTTTGAAGAACGGACTACTGTTCCCAGACGGGAAATGACCCCCCCACACACAAACACACATATTAATCTCCTCTCCCCAAATTCTCTTTAGTTTTGTATCTATTCCAAATAATCAAAAATGCGGAATTCTGCTAAAGAATTTCGTGCCTAATTTGCAACAGTTGGCAATATGCAAAATGAATTGTCCAGACTGCTACGTAAGGAAGCCGATTCACGTGTCCTTAAATTGATTATATTCCCAACCTGAATGATGTATTTGACTGCATTTTCGTAACTCAGGGAAGGATTCGTTTTTAATGCACTTAATTTTATGAAGGACATGTTTTTAAAGCTCGAATTTTGTGTGTAGTCAAAAATGTTTTTTTTTTCCCTTAAAATTTTCTAAGGCGGGAGACCTCTTCCTAGCAACTTTACTTCGGCGGGAGTTTAATACTTTGGGCGGGAATCCCGTGTGTTCTGCTGTTGCTGACTTGAGGTAATTTTTTCCAAGATGGATACCTAACAAACACTCTCCTCAGCAATGTCATTTAACACTGCTTGGCTCCTCCCACTTTCACAACATACCGGCGAAGAGGGGGAAAAGGGTCTTTCAAAAAGCGCAGGGAGAAACAATCAGCTACCATCCAAAATGGTAGGGGTGGATGGATGGATGTGTGGGGGAGAGGGGATTATTTGGTGCTCTGGGCAGAAGGCAGGGAATGTAGACAAGAGGAGTTACCGGCAGATCGGGGTACGCAAGTGAGTGCTGCACTTGCAAATTTAAGATAAAAAAGTGTTCTGCAAGAGATTGAAATTTAAGATTTAACAAAATATGTTTTACAAATAAAATTATCCTACAAGAAAATTGAAATCTAAGATAAAATATATATATATATTCTGCAAGGCACTGAAATCTAAGATTAAAAAGAAAATGTTCTGCAAGGGGAGGGGACTTTGTTCTGTGACTCACGTCACAGTTTTAAGTACTTTCTGCTCCTGGGGTCAGAGGTATCCCATGTGCTTCATATAGGGTTCAGACATTTTTCGCGGGGCGGCACGCCCTGCCCGCCTTCAGGTTTGAAAACTTTTGCCCTGCCCGCCCTCACGCTAAAATTATGTGCCCTACTGCCCTTTAAAATTAAAAAATCACATCCTGACTGCCCTAAAATGGAAACTGCAAAACACGTGCTCGTACCTGCCCTAATCCTACACAGCTGTGAAACCAAAATAGCTCACCCACTCCATATTAACCTCTCATCTTCTATGTCTAGAAAGTCGTAATGAGTAATGACCCCCATTGGTTAGGATTCCTAGAAGACAGGGACTGATAAGATACAATCACTTATTGTTTGTTTCTCTGTGCCGGCAGGAAAGGAAGGAAACGTGAGATTTAAGACTAAAGGACCATTCCTCTGAACTAATGGAGGAGGAACGAGTTTGTACAAATTGCTGACAAAAGAGGTGACCAGTATTTGCTCCCTCCCCCTTCCCCCATCTCTGCATCCACACCTAAGCGCACCCACCCTTCGTGTTCCCCTTCCCAGCTCGCCTACAGGAAATTTGTACGATCCTAAAAACCTCTCGAAGTTAGCCATCAGTATTCTAATTATAACCTTCAGTCAATACGGCATTGTGGCGGGTGCCGCAGATTACTTTAATCCTTGCACATTGCTTTCACAAAGTTTCAAAAGTTTATATTATTTATTTCATCAACTATTTACTCAACTTAACCCCAGGAACAAACACAGCGCAACACAAAAAACTGCGACGGGCCTAGTTTTTTGGAAAAGTGTGCAGACTGTTTTTTCTGACTATTTCTTAAAAATTTATTGTTTCTAGCATTCCTTTCAATTTTAAAGCAAAGGAAGGAAAATATTTGCGCGATTTTAACGCTGGATCCCGCTTCTTCTTTTTTTTTTTTTTTTTTTTTGATTGGAGGTTTAACGACCACCGTGAGCAAATGGGCTATAAGCAGTCGCCCGTCCCTAATTTAGGGTCACTGGTTCCAGGGAAGGGAGAGAGCCAGTGCCGTAAGACAAGCACAACGTCCATGCCTCACCAGGATTCGAACCCGGACCCCTTTCGGACGAATGATCAGAAGCCATCGCTTAGACCACTGCGCCGCCGGGGCGGCTGGATCCCTCTTCCTGACATGCGTCGATAGATCAAGAAACAATTGAATTTTGAAGATGTAAATCCGTTTTTTGGTGTAAATATGACATGGATGGTAAGTCAGATAACATCCGAAAACTTAAATTTTGTCGTCCTGGAGGGGGAATCGAACCCACTCCCCCGGATAGCGCCCAAGTATGCTAGCCACTACACCATCCAGAACGATAAAGTAACACTTACTCAGTTTTATTTTAATTTTCTTCTTCTTCTTCTTCCTTGTTTTACAAACAGGTAACTTACTTAACAAGAATATTGCTTTCTTTCAATAATGAAGCTAGGAAGAGATACTTTTGCGCACTTTTTAACAGCGTCTTCGTTTCCACCACTTCTGTCTTTTGCGCTGCATTCCGGAAACTGGTGGCCGCAATTTTTTTCTTTTTAGCATTCATATAACATCGTGTCAGTTAGATATATGTTTTTTTTTTTTTTACAAGAGCAATATTTTTAAAGCCTTGCCAACGTTTCCTCCGTTTTCGCGGCTGTCGGTGTTTCGGAAGTTAACATTCAAACTTTTTCTTTTTGCTCTTCCAGATGGCTTCACCTCAGTAAGATTTATGAAGTTTTTTCATCCCCCCCCAAATCACTTTTGCACATTTTTTATCGTCCCTACTTCGTTTTTATGGGCACATTATGCTGAGGCATTCTGGGAACCGATGGTTGCAAATTTTCCTTTTTAGCTTCCAGATAGCTTTGTTTCAGTTATATATTAAAGGTGTATGTGTTTTTTTTTTTTTTTTCTTTGCAAGAGCCATATATTTTAGCGTTTGCAACATTTTGTTCTCCGTTTCTGTGGCATTCCGGAAGTTGACGGTCGCAATAATTTTTTTCTTCCAGATAATTTCATCTTGGTTACATTCAGGTGAAGAAAAAAACTATTTTTTTTAGTAAAATCGTACTGCTATGCATTTTTAACTTCCCCTGTTGCATTTCCACAGCAGTTTTGTCATACATGAGATTTTTCAGAGGAATCCCGCTGTTTTTGGTCATTATTTGGTTCAATTCTCGAGACCGATGCGGAAGTAAAGATAAATGGGGTGGGGGGGGGGTGGTGGAAGGGGTCGTTTTCTATCTGAGGAAGGTATTTTGTCTTTCAAAACTTCCGAAAACAAAAGTTAAACAGAGTAGAGATTTTTTCCATAATCGTAATTTCTTTTTTTCACGATGTTGTCTATGTCCAGTATTGTTGTAAAATATCATGTTATTGCATAAATGTTTGTATTTCAGCAAGAAACTGTGGGCAACGATTTCCGAAAACGGAAGTTGAGACGACACAAAGATTTTCCTGTAGTCTTCAGGCACAAGATTCTTCCGTGGAATGGAAGAATTCCGCCATTTCCATTATTATTTTGGGCATCCTCGAGATCAATGCACAACTGAACAGAAAGTTTGAGGGGAATGGGGAGAGGGGGGGGGGTCGCTTTCCGTTTCAGGACAGAATTCCATCCTTTGAAACTTTCGAAAACGGAAGTTAGACGCAGCAAAGATTTTTCCCATGGCACACTGTTCCTTCTGCCCAATAGTGTTCTTAAATATCATTTTATTCCACAAATACTGCATTTCGGCTCAAAAACAGAGGAAAGTCTCTGAAAACGGAAGTCGGTCAAAGCGAAGACTTCTCCCGCAAACATAATTTTTTCTTCCTGAAATTTCGTGTGTTGTTGTTAAATGTTACTCCCCCATCCCACACACATAAATGTCTGCACTTAAGCTTGATATGGGTGGGAAAATTTTTCCAAAAACGGAAGTGACAAAGTTTGAAAATTTGTTCGAATTGATGCATGGTGTTCAAAAAGTATTCATATTCTGAAAGTTACACCATTTATCTAAAGTGGTGACAGTGTTGACATGCATTCAAGGTCCTCAGGCTGAAAGTTCTTTCAGCAGGATGGATAAATTATTGTTGTCTGAAAGAATAAAAGGATTAAAAAAGTGACAATGAAGAAACGGGAAGGGAATGGCATCAACAGAAGGAAAAACTAAGCAACTGTTGGGCAGCTGCAGAGTTAACAAAAGACAAATATGGTCATGGAACTTTCTGAGAAGAAAGCAACACAAGAGGAAAATTGAGCTGATGTTCTAGCAAGTACCCCAAAAAAAAAAAAAAAAAAAAAAAGCGCTTTTGAAGCAATACCTTTTAAAACAATTTTATTATGTTTTGAATTCAGTAATTTGATATTGTGAATACAGTGGCGTGTACCAGCTTAATATCTGTTCGTACATAAATAAATTACAGTAAACAATTCCATCTTGCTCGTGCTGTGTTATATTCAGTTTCTTGTTGCGCGTTCTGATTTTTCACCTGGGCAAAAAGTTAAGCTTTTTTGTCCTATGGTCGGTTATGTACAGTGGTCGAAGTGGCACTGAGCTACTACCGGTATGGCATACCAGCCCACTTCGAACACTGATTATGCAGCATTCCAGTAGCTGATGGTCACAATTTTTTCCTTTTTAATTTACTTCCAGATAATTTCATTTCACATTGACGAGGGAATTTTTTTTTTGTTTTGTTTTGTTTTACAGGAAGTCTTGCCTTGTTCCTAACTTTAATTTTATAATTTTTTGGGATTTAATTGTATCAATGAAAATGCTTTCACCACATTTTCACAATTTCAGTACATTTTTGCACAGTGCACAAAAGGATTCCAAACAAAAATTCTACACTGACGGAAATAAAAAATCCCAACACCACAAAAAAATAGTTGTAGAGGAATGAAATGGCAGCAATACATTTGTATAGGTAACATATTTAATCGATTAAGGTTTCAAGATCACAGCTTAATGTAAGCGCGAGAAGAGCCATTTTAAATGTGAAATGCTGGTACATTAATAACCGGTGTAACCGCCAGAATGTTGAATGCAAGCACGCAAACGTTCATGCATTGTGTCATACAGGTGCTGGATGTCAGTTTGTGGGATGGAGTTCCATGCCTGTTGCACTTGGTCGGTCAATACAGGGACGGTTAATGCTGGTTGGGGGTGATGCTGGAGTTGTCGTCCAATGATGTCCCATACGTGCTCGATTGGTGAAAGATCTGGTGATCTAGCAGGCCACGGCAACATGTCGACACTCTGTAGAGCATGTTGGGTTACAACAGCGGTATGCGGGCGAGCGTTATCCTGTTGGAAAACACCCCCTGGAATGCTGTTCATGAATGGCAGCACAACAGGTTGAATCACCAGACCGACGTACAACTGTGCCGTCAGGGTGCGTGGGATAATCACGAGAGTGCTCCTGCGGTCATAGGAAATTGCTCCCCAGACCATAACTCCAGGTGTAGGTCCAGTGTGTCTTGGCCGCAGACAGGTTGGTTGCAGGCGCTCATCTGGCCTCCTTCTAACCAAGACACGGCCATCACTGGCACCCAGGCAGAACCGGCTTTCATCAGAAAACACAACAGATCTCCACTCCGTCCTCCAATGAGCTCTAGCTTGACACCACTGACGTCGCAAACGGTAGTGATTTGGAGTAAGTGGAATGCACGCTACAGGGAGTCTGGCTCGGAGCTGTCTTTCAAGTAACCGATTTGTAACACTTCGTTGTGTCACTGTGGTGGCAACTGCAGCTCGAATTGCTGCCGCAGACGCAGTACGATGCACCACAGCCATACGCCGTACACGGCGGTCTTCCCTCTCAGTAGTGCCACGTGGCCGGCCGGAACCCGGTCTTCTTGAGGCAGTACCTTCCCTTTACCACCGCTGCCAACAATCCTGCACAGTGGCTACATTCCTGCCAAGTTGTTCTGCAATATTGCGGAAATAAAATCCACCTTCTCGTAGCCCTATTACAAGACCTCGTTCAAACTCCATGAGCTGTTGATAATGGCTTCTTCGTCTTCTTAAAGGCATTCTTGACTAACATCAACACACTACGTCGAATCTCAACGATAACTAACGCTCACGAACGTTACAGTGCGTATTTACAGCAAACTTGCTTTGCATGTTCCGCGGGGCGCTACTAGCGCCACACATATGCGCCGAGCGCGAAATTTGCATAGACGACAGATGTACTCTCACCGCCTATCAACTGTCATTTATCTAACACAACCCCTTCTTGGTGTTGGGATTTTTTTTTCCGTCAGTGTATATGGGCACCAGTTTTACAAACAAATGAAATGTGATACATATATTTACTATCATTTCCAAAGTTGACATGATCATACACAGCTGTCTAAATCATCAGCTGATGAGGGCCCGAATAAAACATAATTGCTGCAGGAACTAATAAAAGCACAATATATATCATCCTTTAAAGGAGGCAGTTGAAAGTTTAATTGATTAACTAAATGCAAAAAAATAAAATAAAAATAAATCATTTTATGAATTTCAAACTATTTACTATTAATTATACTTCCAGATTATTATTTTTAAAAATTCAAAAGCATTTAAGGGATGATGTTTAAATTCTGCATAAAATAGCATCTCTTTTTTTCTTATCAGGGCAAAGCTAGTTTGACTATAAATTTTATTTAAAAAAATAATATTTAGGCTTCCCTTTATCTTGCAGACAGTTTTTAGCTTTTCCTTTCTGCATTGCAGACTCCTGAAAAAAATTCTGCTTCAGGGCTGGCAATAATTCCACTGCCAAATTTAGCTACAGACATTTTTTTCATTTCTACATAAAAATGTGATCCGTCCTTAACCTTTGGACAACAGTGTATGTGAACTTCAGACTGTCTGAAAACTTATCTGTATGTGTTTCTGACATAATATTGATGGGAATATACTACTTGAAGAGTTCTTGGTGTGAAATTATTTTTTCATTTCTTCATAAAAATGTGATCAGTCCTTAACCTTTGGTTGGTTAATAGATTTTAATGGCGCAAGGGCCATGGTTGGCCAAAGAGCGCCAAACAAAGGACATCAAAACAAAACAAAATCAATAAAAAACGTACACAAGGTTAAAAACAGGCTGATGTGGTAAAAATGAAATATGATAGTGAACAAGTTAAAATCTAGATAAGTTTAAAAAAGTCAATATCTTGTAAAAACGAAAACACTGCTTTCATGTCGCAGGCTTTGCCAATAATAGTTTGCAGCGTAGCTGCTCCTTCGTCCAACAGATGAGAGTGAAAATGACGAAAACGATGATCACAAAACTGAACACAAGTACACAAAACATGAAGGACAGTGAGACGACAGTTGCACGCCTCACACACCGGGACACCCTCGCCACACAGCAAAAAGCGGTGAGTAAAACGACAGTGCCCAATGCGGAGACGTGCAAGAACAACTTCCTCACGACGGTTCTTCCGCAAACTAGACTTCCAAAGTCCGATCTGTGGTTTGATAGAATGCAGCTTATTGCTGCCCTGCTAAGACCACAGGGACTGCCACTCGTCCAGGAGAAATGTCCGGATCAAAGGTCTAAAATCGCGGAAAGACAGTGGCAGCCGAGCTGACGACATGGAGGAAACAGACCTGGCAGAGAGATCTGCCAGCTCGTTACCCCGGATCCCAACATGGCTAGGAACCCAACAGAATCGGACCAGGAAGCCATCACCCTCCAAAGTTCCAAGAAGACGACGGACATCATGGGTGACAGGTGAGTCCGTGTCCTCCGGAGAAGATAAAACCATCAGAGCAAACCATAGCGCGACGATGTGATCGAGACTGTATGTGGCACAAAGCGAGGTGTACCGCATGCATCTCTGCCGAAAAGATGGTGGATTCCGGCGGAAGCCTCTCAGCATGTGAGGCATCGCCACACACAAAAGCGGATCCAACGACATCCCCGGACTTCGAGCCATCGGTGAACACAGGCACGAAATCCGGGTAGACAGACTGTAATTCGGCAAAGAGCTGCTGGTACACCAGAGCAGGAGTGGACGCCTTTGGCCACACACAAAGAGAAAGGTCAGCCGTTGCTTGAATGGGCTGCCAAGGAGGTTGGTTAAAAAAGTGGTAAAACCAATCCCAGACAAGTTTAGACCAGCATCGCGTACTACGGCAGACATCCGAATCCCGAACGTCGGAACACAGGAGGGGCGGTGGAAAAACAAGCGGACACAGTCCGGTTGGAAGATGGAACCATGCAGTGGGTGATCAGGAAGAGATTTCAGTTTTGTATAAAACTGAAGAGACAGCTGCTTACGACGGATGCATAACGGCGGCTCATGAGCCTCCGCATACAGGCTATGTACGGGAGAGGTACGGAAAGCACCAGTACATAGCCGCAATGCCTGGTGATGGACGGGGTCCAAAGGCTGTAAAACCGATGGACGTGCTGAACCGTACGTAATGCACCCGAAGTCTAACTTCAACCGAATGAGAGAGTGGTAAATGCGAAGCATTGAGCACCTGTCAGCCCCCCAAGATGTTCGAGAGAGGACCTTCAGGATACTCAATGACTTCGTGCACTTCACCTTCAAAGACTGAATGTGAGGCCGGAAGGTGAGCGCTCGGTCAAAAGTTAGCCCAAGAAACCTGGCTTCTGACACCACAGGGATGGTAGAACACCCCAGACGGAGGCTGGGGTCTGGGTGAAGACCCCGTTTGTGGCAAAAATGCACGCAAACGGTCTTCTGCGACGAGAAGCCAAATCTATTTTGGGAAGCCCAGTGAAAGATCTTGGTAATGGCAGACTGGAGCTGTCTCTCGATGGTGCGCATGTTAACAGAGGCGCAAGAGACCTGCAGATCATCCACGTACATGGTTCCATGAACCGTCGGAGGAAGCAGTTTGAATATGTGATTCACACGAAGGATGAACAGAGTGACTGATAAAATGGAGCCTTGAGGTACACCCTGTTCTTGCGGGTACAACGCAGAGAGGGTCGACCCGACGCGCACACGGAAACTCCGGTCCTGGAGAAATCCGGCGATGAAAGATGGTAAGTTTCCCCCGCAATTCACACTCGTGCGGATCACGGAGAATGCCGTATCTCCAGGTGCGGTCGTAAGCTTTCTCCATATCGAAGAACACGGAGACCATGTGCTGACGCCGGACAAACGCCTCCCTGACAGATGTCTCAAGGTGAAGATGATGATCGGTGGTAGATCGATATTAGCGAAATCCACTCTGATGAGGTGAAAAATGCAATGAAACTCTAAATAAAAAATGAGACGAAGATTAATGATGCGCTCGAGCACCTTGCAAAGGCAGCTCGTCATAGCAATTGGCCGGTAGTTCAACGGGTTGGTGGGATCTTTACCAGGTTTGGGAACAGGAACGACAATGGCAGTGTGCCAAGATTCGGGAAAGACATGCTCTTGCCAAATCCTGTTAAACAGGATTAGCAGACATTCAAGAGAGGACGGAGAAAGGTGCTTCAGCATCTCGTAATGGATGTTATCTGGTCCAACAGATGTCCGGCCGGGCCTATTTAGAGCGGTCTTCAGCTCCACGGCAGTCAGCGGGCTGTTATAATCTGCGGAAGAAAACGGCCCAAAAGAAATCTTGGACCGTTCAAGCCGCGGCTGTAACTGCCGGAATGAAGCAGGGTAATTGCCGCTGCTGGACACCGAAGAAAATGCGGCGCCCAGACAGTCAGCAATGCCCTGAGCATCAGCAACCGTTCCTCTAGCACTCTCAAGAATGGAGATTTCCCCAGATGGGTACTGTCCCGGAATCTTACGGATCCTGTCCCAAACGATCTTAGGGCTGGCATTGGTGTTAATCCCGGATACATATTGTATCCAGGACTCCCGTTGACTACACCTACGAACCAATCGCGCATAGGTCTTGGCTTTATCGAAAGCAAATAGGTTCGCGTCGGTGGGGTACCGACGAAACCTACCCCAAGCCCGATGTTGGGCCTGACGAGCTGCCATACAAGTAGAATTCCACCATGGTCTCGGGCAACGTGGAAGTTTAGTCGACGTCCTGGGGATGGTAAGTTCTGCCGCTTGCACAATATAATCCGTTACCGCCGCAACAGCGTCATTGACCGTACCTGAGGTCACCATAGCAGGAGAAATACCTTCCGAAGCCGTGAATGTGTCCCACTTGGCTCGATCAAGATTCCATCTAGCAGGGCGAGTAGGGTAACGGTACCCGCCACAAGCTAGACGGAGAAAGATGGGAAAGTGATCGCTACCAAGGGGATCACCAGACACGCTCCAGGACCAGTCAGGATATAAAGATGGTGAACTCAGAGACAGATCAATGGCAGAGTACGAGCGGGTGGGTTCATAAAAATAAGTACTAGCTCCCATGTTGTGGAGACAGAGGGACGTGTTGGAGAGAAGAGACTCAACAACACGGCCCCTGGAGTCTCGAGTGGTAGAACCCCACAACGGATTGTGTGCGTTGAAATCCCCTAAGATGAAGAAAGGAGGCGGCAGTTGGTCAACTAAATCTTCCAGATCCGAAAGGCTTACTGCTTCATCTGGTGGTATGTAGAGGGAACACACCGTGAACAGAGTGTTCACAGATAGTCTCACTGCCACTGCCTGCAAAGTCGTCCGAAGGGCAACTGCAGTGACAGGAACACCACGAGGAACAACGACGGCCACTCCTCCGCAGGCGATAACGCCATCCTGGTGATCTTTGCGGAAAAGGGAATGTCTCCGCAGCGAAGGAGTGTCCGTCGTGCGAAGCTTTGTCTCCTGGAGACAAACGCACACAGGTGTGTGCGAAGACAGTAAGCCTTTCAAATCATCAATGCGTGATCGCAGACCTCGGCAATTCCACTGAATGAGTGTGGCCATAATGAAAAATGAAATGAAAGAATGAAAAAGACAGACGACTAGAAAGTCTCAATGTCGTCCATCACCTCCAATCCATCCGTAGTGTCTGGAGGTAACACAGGGCTGTGTTTACGCCCTGTGTTGAGAGGTGGTTTTTGCCTGCTCTGTTTCGAGGAGGATGATCCTGGTTTCAACTTCTCCGGCTTCTTCTTTGCAGTGCCCTGGGTCCAAGTGCTGGCAGATGTTTTCGGCATAGAGGAAGGTTTCGGCGACGATGTTGATGTCGCCTTGGAGGCAATGCGGCGAGACTTCAGTGCCTCCAATCCAGCAGCAACGATGTCCTCAAAATCATAAGGACACCGCGCTGGGATGGTCACCTCAGTCTGGACCGCCACTGAGGCCTTCTGCACCACAACTGAAGCATATGACCGTCGGCCTGGTTGTAAAGGGGCGATCCGCCGTCTAGCTTTGGGATACGAGAGATGCTCAGTTGTCTTCAGGCGTTGGATTGCCTGTTCCTCTATCCACTTTGGACACTGCTTAGAAGAAGCAGGATGAGACCCTTCACAGTTGACACAATGATCACTCTGCAGAGCATTCCGCCAAAGAGTGTTCTCTGTGGAACCACAGCGACCACACTTTGCAACATTACGGCAAGACTGCAGGGAGTGACCGTAATGCTGGCACCTGAAACATCGCAAGGGGTTCGGGATATACGGCCGAACATCAAGCCGTAAATAACCTGCCTTGATGGAAGTAGGCAGGGTTGGGGAGTCAAAAGTTAGGATGATGTTACGGGAGGGAATAGATTTCCCATCCCGCCTAAAAAGAATCCGTCGAACCCCAATGACATGCTGTTCACCAAGTTCCTCCAGCAATTCCTCATCGCTGCACTCAAGCAGGTCGCGGGAGTTGACAACACCGCGAGAGGAATTGAGGTAACCATGGGGAGAAACCTGAACAGGAACGCCAAGCAAAACGGCCGTTTCCAGCAAGGTGGCACTGTGGTGTGGAGTAGAAGTTTCCACGAGAAGATCCCCGGAAGGGAGCTTCTTGACACTCTTAGGAGAGCCAGCAACGGCTTGCAGAGCCTTGTTGATCCAGAAAGGACTCTTGCTACTGAGTGACTGTGAAGAGTCACCAGATTTGATCAAAAGAAACAGAGCATTGCAATTAGATGTGACAAGTTTCTTTGTGGAGGAAGGTGTACTTTCCTCCACAGGGCGCTTTAAATTGTTAGCATGGGAAACACTTTGGGTTTCCATGAAGAAGGAAAAGATTCGTCCGCCGACCTCCCCACCCACTACCGAGCCCAACGAGGGAGAGCCGGAGGTCCGCAAGCCCAAGAGGATGCAGGACACGGCTCTAGGGATAGTCAGCAGATATAGCAAGTTGGTAGGGCAGACACACGCTCGGCGTGCACCCAGACTTTCCCGTGCCCGGAGAACACCCCTTTGGCATGCCCACCCTACCCCCAAACTCACCCTGCCGAACAGAACGACCAGCCGCTAGAAGACTGGACGCCCTCGGCCACAGACTTCCTGACTAGGAGTGGGTTAGCTCCCAGCCTCCCGTTTAGGGTGAAGCAGAGGGCAAAGAGGAGTGTTGGCATCTGGAGACACTACAACCCGGCCCCCAGATACCTCAGCCTCCAGCATCCCCATTTCCACCTGTACGGGTCACCGCACATGGCAAACGTGCAGGTAGGTCTAAGCTAACCAGCTCCGGAAAAACAGAAAAAGTAACATAAAAGAGAAAAGACAGGGAAGGGAACGAGGATCCAAACCCGGAGCTGGCGCCTTATCACAACCTCAGCAGCCTACAACTGAGGCGGGTACATGTCAAAATATGAACGAAAGACGAAAAAGCAAAATTATAAGAGAAAATCGGCTCGGGCCGTGGGGACGCCATCCCCCATCAACTGGATGAATGGATGAACAGCTGTCCCTTCAGTGATGTTATCGTTCATGAGTAAACAAAAAGTACTCCGTCACATGGTGAGCTCGGGCCGTGGGGGCGCCGCTCCCCAAATAACTGGAAAACCAGTTATCCCCGTGCGGGGCTTAACCTTTGGACAACAGTGTACATGAACTTCAGACTGTCTGAAAACTTATCTGTATGTGTTTCTGACATAATATTGATGAAAATATACTACTTGAAGGGTACTTACTGTGAAATTATTACTGATATGATAAACACTAACATTTACAGTTCTCCCAAAACTCCAGTAAAAGCATGTGTCCTTTTTCATATAATTGAACCTTTGCATATTATTATGTGCAACTTTATTCCATTTAGATAACAAAATAAATAAAAATAAAGAATTAAGCCCTTTTCAGTTAAAAAAGTGCCCTTTTTTCAAAGTCTGCACCCTGCCCTTTTTCAATCCTAGAATGAATCCTACTTTATAAACCCAAAAATGTTCTCTCAAGACTGTGGAAACAGTTTAGAATGGCAGGGGTAGTATCCCATTGTCCAGAACAAGGCTGTCCACGGGCCCCCAGCAACGCCAGAGGCCGAATTCTTAGATTTAACAGCAAAGAGAAACTGGAAGATGACAGAACAACAGATTGCCTAAGAGCATTGGAACTGGAGTTCCACTAACTTATGCCGAGTTCTCTTCTCTGATGAATCTGGATTTTGCTTGGAGAGTGATTCTGGATGTATCATTATCTGGAGAGAGTCAAAGACAAGAAATATCCCCAGCAACACCTTAGGGGAAAAAAAAAAAAAAAAAAACAGATTTAGAGGTGCAAGAATCATAGTTTGGGGAGGCATAATGTTAAATGGTTGAACAGACTTGCATGTCATTCAGGGAGATTCACTAATTGGTCTGAAATATAGAGACAAGATTCTAGACCAATATGGGAAACATTTTAGAGGACCTGTCAGTGAAGAATTCCTCTTAACAGATGATAATGCATGACCCCATCAAGCAAAAATCATTTCTGACAACTTGGAAAGTGAAGATTTTTAGAGAATGGAGTGGCCTGCCTACTCCCTGGATTGAAATCCAATTGAACATGTGTGGAACAGTTTAGGACGCATGATTTCAGAACTCCAGCCCCCTCCCAGGAGCTAGCAAGTATGCTTAAGGAGAAGTAAAATTTGCTCCCGCAAAATCAAATCAATAATCTTATAAACAGCATGAACAATTGTTGCAAATGCTGTGTTCCTGTCAGGAGTGAACACACTCCTTATTGAATTTTCCCCTCAAGTTCCTAAAAAATTCTCCAGTTATGTCATATCTCTTTATTTTGCACTTTTTGTTCTTTCATGTCACAAGGTGTGTTACATTCAAAATTGTGTGCTGATTCCCTTTTGCATATGACAAAATAAAGATTTTGTGCCAGTTTGTACTTTTATCTGGCCAACAAGAGTTATGGCCATTTTTAACAACTATCCTTTAATTTTCCGCTCCAGTGTATTAATATATCTGGATATTGAGTTCAGTTGTTTTCTTGGGTAAACTGCACTCATATAAGAGAAACCATTTAATTCATCCCAAAGTTTCTTGTTCAACTGGTCAGCAGAGCCCAACTTTCAGACACTCAAACCAGTCAGTCAAATGTGAGCAGTATGACATAGAACCTTGTCCTGCTGGTAGAGGTGTGACCTGCTCCAAAGCACTGCTTCAACATCCATGGATTTGCTTTAAACAACCAAACTGTTGAAAACAACCTCAGATATCTTCCACCAAATTTAACCATCAGAGCAATACAGTCCAAAAAGCTAGCATTTTCTGAACATCCACAAGAGCCATGCATGCAAATGAGATGACTGGCAAGCCATTTCCAATGGCCTGTCACTCTAAAAAAATCACAGCTTTTCATTAGATTAAGGTCCAAGAATAATGGTCATCACACTAGGTCTGGGGTCGGCAACATATGGCTCTTTGGGAATCTAAATATGGCTCTTTTAATACGTGTACTTGAAGGAATGGAAAAAATTTGCAGAGTTTCAGCTTCTACTTAAACAAAAAAATCCCATTTACTCTCCAACGTGAGAGACGAACCTAAAAATATTAAACTTGATGATGACCAAAAACCTTATTTTCCAATGTTTGGGTATTTGCGAGTGATTGTAGGCTGCACTGCTGTGACTCATCGTTCAAGCTCATTTCTCTCTCTCCAGCGCAAACGGCTATGCATCCATTACACCTCTGAGCAACTCCACGCTTAGTTCAAAGTTCAGTTCGGAGGAGCAATAGAGCATTCTATTCGCCAGCCAGGGTGTCATTGCTCGGCTGGAGAAATATGAATTGTGAAGTTTACTCACAGATGAAAGTCTCCAGGCTTGTCTGAAGATGAAAATAATGCAGTACCAACTGGACATTGAAAACCTAGCAAGAAGTGAGATGAGGGGACAGATTAGCAGTAGTCACTAAAACTAAAGTTTGTTAAAATTGTAACATTTTTTTTACTTCGACTATGTTTGTGATGAACAAGCTGAAAAACCGCGTCAGCAAAAAAACAGAACTGAATATTTCTTCATATGTTTTTTTTTTTTGCTTGCTCTGTGTTTTTCTTTTTGTTTTTTTAAAGACAGAATTTGCTATTGGTGCTTTGTTAAATGTGTAGGTCTGCTTCATCTTGCTTTAAAGTGGATATTTTTTGAAACTTCGATTACACTATATATTTTAATTCAAAGTGGAATAATATTAACTATGTATAATCAAGATCTATATTCAATATTGTGTGTACATTTTTGCAAATAATTTTGCCTGTGTCGGCCGGGGATTGCAGTGGACACCACAGTTCACATTGGCGCCATTCATGGCTCTTCTAAAAGCAAAGAATGTGTATTGTATGACTTTTTAGCCCTTCTTAAGTGCAAAGTTGCCGACCCCTGCACTAGGCTATTGGCATCTGTGGATGGCTTCATCACAGTGGTTACTAGTATAACCCACAGTCTTGTGTATCATGTTGGTTTTAATGTTTATCCTGAAAGGATGCACATGCTGACCAAACAAACATTGTATAGCCTTCCCATTATGTACCATCACCTTCAAAGATTTCCAGGGTTATTTCCTAACAGTTTTATTACAACCATTTTCCTTCCATTTGATTGTGTTGACCTAGGGAAAGCAGTGCCACTGAAATGTCTCATGCAGATAGAATGTTTATTGTGGAAGCCTACTAATATTCAATGGTGGAAGTCTCTTAACTCCACTGATAGAGGCACCTTGCTTTCGCAATTGAAGTAGAGTGTCATTGAAAGCCTATAAGAGTATCTATAAGTGTGTAGAGCTTGGGCAGATCCCAGCAATTATTGTTGAATTTCTGGATAGTAATGGTATTAAAGCATATGTGTACATAAAGTTATCTCTCAAACATAAAGTAAGAGGGAAACATCCTATTGCAAGAAGGTGTCATCTACAACATAAAATATGAAAGTGGTCTTAGCTATGTGGGAGACACAGGCAGGCAACTTAGAAGAGTGGCAGTAAAGCTGCAACAATAAGGAAGGAAAATTTCATGCTGATTTATTATGTAATTTACATTAAAATTTTGCTAGATCTTTCGGCTGCTTATGTTCAGCCTTGTTCACATTGCTAGCAAGTATTCATGGGATGGACATCATTTCTGCAAATGTTGCCAGTAGAGTATATTGGCAGCACTTTTCATTCAATCAATTGCAGAATTATGAAATATAAAAGGGATGTCAGAAAACGCTTCTCTACTTCACCTTTCTCTTCTCACACCTGAAGTTACCTCTGCATTTCCAAACTGGGAAAGCATCAAAACGACAGCACCTTTCTCAAACCAATTTTCCTAATGCTACAGGAAAAGCATCAAAACTCTGCTAAGTAAAAACTCTTGTAATTCGAACACACCTTCCAACATTCCAATTATTTGGAAATTTCTGCTGGCAAATGTTACAGAAACAATGCCCACCATGTGAATACTTGCTGCCAGTGTGAATAAGGCTGATGTTCAGCTAAAAGATCTAACAAAATTTTAATGTAAATTACATAATAAATCATAAGCATGAAATTTTCCTTCATTATTGTACTACATGAAATGCCCTTTCTCCCAATAAAGCTGCAATTAAGAACATTTCAAACAAAACGACTTTGGACAGGCATGTACAAAATACAGGACACAATGTGATCTGGGACTCTGTTGAAGTCCAGGCATGCCAACAGGACATCTTAAAAAAAAAAAAAAAAAATAGCAGAAGGTCTAGAAATAGAGAGAAGACAAGGAGCTATATTAAATGATCAAAAAAGTTTGTATTTTTATCACAGGAGAGGCAACACCTACAAAGTCCTGAAGACAGGTAGGTTCAGAGTCTGAAAATTTGACAAGAAAGCAAAAAATAACATATTCCTCAGAAACCCTGTTGTACTTAAAATTTATGAGTACATACAACCCTTGTTATTTATGGACCTCTTTATAATGGATTTCATCAGTCATGAAATTACTAAACATTCCATCACTTACTTCATTAACCTCTACTATAAATCCTTTACTTCATTCACTTAAAAAAAAAACATCTACATCTATATACATTCATATAATTCTTTACTGTTACATGCTTTGACAATCCCAATTATTTGTCTTTGGAGTAGTTTGTCTGTTTTCTTTCTATCTTTTTTTTTTTTTTTTTTTTTTTTTAACTTTTTGCACTTTGGCTAAAAACAAATACTCTAAAATTCTGAGGATTTAAATTAAAAAAAACATACTGTACATTAAAAAAAATAATTAACAATCACATTGGAAATCATGCTTTAATTTGGAAAATCGGCAAATGGAACTGCATAAAACAGTAATTTTTGTTTTCTTTACAATACAATAGTACCAGTTGCCTGCAATGATAAGTAATGACAGTTATGAATAAAAATAATCAATTCCTGGGAATTTAAGAAGTAAAATTTTCTGAAAAATACACTGACCTTTTCTTCAGTGAAATACAGGTCAAAACATTCATGCAATGATGCTTTAGGAACTGTCTTATTCATGTCTTTTAGCACTGCAACATTTTCATTTTCTTCAAGGAATTCCTTCTCTATAATAACTCTAGAGAAAATAAATCAGTAACTTTGAGTTCAGATCTCATTTTTTTTCTGCAATGCATAAAATTAACATATCTAAGCATCTTATTCACCCCAAAAGTTTTTAGTAACATACATTTCAGCCATTCCTTTTTTTTTTTTTTTTACCATATTTCAACAAAAAGGAGAAACATTTTTTTCTTTTTTAAATATACACAACTGATATTCAGAAAAAGAACCTGCTTAACAAGTGCAAACATAGCTTTTAGCAGCAACTGATCATATAAATATTCATATCCATGTGGGTGTATACATACACACAAAAACAGGAAAGAAATGTATTTGCAATAGTGGTACATGTTTTTGAGAAATTCAGTACCATTATTCTCTCCTATTAAGGATGTGTGCTGAACACTTCAGTTTATTCCACCCATTGCAACTTTGGTGTCTGCTGTTCATGAACATGTTAAACATATGTGGCAGGCCCTGCAAGATCAACAAGTGTATGTGTGTGTGTGTGTGGGGGGGGGGGCAGATTGCTTCATATTAAGCCAGTTCTTGAACTCTGGTCTTCAAGTTTTCACCAGAACCATGGAAAAACATACCCACACATATTACCTGCATCAAGGCAAAAAAAAAAAAAAAAAAAAAATAGTAACTAGTACTGCATTGCAGTTTTACAATGTGAAAATGGTAAATTGCGATGCAAATAAGAAATTGAGCCATTAAAATGTGCTTCAAAAAATAAAATAGAACAGAATAAATCAATTGTACTTTTTTTGTAGTGCCAATAATACTAACGATTTGCATTGGCACCAGGAATATTGACAAGCAAAGCTGCAGTTCCATTGTTCAGCTATCTTTGTTAGCAATAAGTATAAAAACTTTAAAACACACATAAGCTACGTAAGAAAATTTCATTTAAGAAAGCTTTCAACTGATAACTTGTCTTCATCAGCCTTGTTCATAAATGGAAACAATGATGATTCCTTGTTGATTCCCTTTATCAACTGATGAAGACTGAAGTTATCAGTTGAAAGCTTCCTTAAATTAAATTTTCTAATGTAACTTAAGCGTGTTTTAAAGTTTTTTATACTTGTTATTAATGGTTACGTGCTTACATCCATTTTTATCACATTATCTTTGTGAGCATTGGCAGTGCAGATAATTGGCCAAAGTTTCTCCCTAGGCGTCATGGGAGAGTTGACAGCCTAAACCTGTTTCTGTTGTGGGAAAATGTATCGTGTGATTTTAAACCACGGCTGCTGAGCTGCATTCTAGGTTCACATACACCATCACTTGTAGTTGATGCACTACTTACTGCACACAAAGAATTCTTTTTGGCACTACTGTGGAAGATCTGTTAAGCATGCTATTTTCATCACCACTGAGAAAAATCAATACCATTTGTTGCCATTTTTCTGTATTATATAACTTTGGCTAGTAGAATTGAAACTGCAATGATAAAGAAGTGGATTCATGAATTGCTGTGATATATAATAATCTTGTAGATAAACTCTCTATAATCTGGTCTCTATAGATTATGGTTTATAAGAACTAAAAAGCAGAGAGAAAAAAAGCAGTTGCAGATCTGATCTACTATTTCACTTAATTGCTCCTCAATTTGGAATCTGAGGACCAACTTTGCTCCCAAATTGAAATAGTTAATTTTTTCTCCACCTCACATTAAATATTGTTGCTTCACACCTCTTCTTGCTATGCATGTGAGACATGCAATTTACCAGTGACTGTTATTAATCTTTTGTGTGTTGTGTGTGCATTTTTTTTATAAACACATTCATTATTTTCATTTACCAACTACCCAACTTACATACATATCACTAAGCTGTTCTATGAGATTTAGAGGTTAGCTTCTCAAAGAAAGACAAACTACCAGATAAATGTTTAACTGATGGAACTACATTTGCTTACTGTTAGGGTATCAAATGGCTCCATTTACAGTGATCTTGGTACAGCTCGAGCTTCACTGACATCCATTACACAACGCACACAAGACCTTTAGTACCTCATATGCATTATCTTTTTCTCATGCAGACATTCCTGAATCTGGTCCTTACAAGATTTCCTGGGCCTTCTTTCTTTCTTTCCTGCCAATGGGCTGAAAAAATTCTCTTAGTAATCATCTCATCAATCCTTCTTTTAGCATGGCCAAACTACCTAAGAATATTAGTCTCCACCTTGCTAATAAAATTTTGCCCCACAACACATCTTCATTCCTCACATGATCACAGTGAGTCTTCCCACAAGCCCCCGTAAGCAACACCCCCCCCCCCAAGCACACAAACAACTCCTATGCCACCACTTCTGCAGTACCCAGGTTTTACTGCCATGCATCAGAGCAGGAACAATTACACTTTCATATATAGCCATTTGGGACTTGAGAACCCACCATTCCAGTAAAATTCCCCTATAGCAGCTATGATTTTCAATGAAGAGTTCAATCACCTACTAATTTCACCATCTAATTTGCTCTCTCTGTCAAACATGCTTCCCAAATACACAAACTTGTTCACCTGGTCAATCACTGTGCCATTTAGACTTATTTTGCATTCAGTGCTAACAGTTCATCACTCAAAACCAAAACTTTGGTTTCTCCCTTATGTATACTCACTTTAAATTTCATACACACTTCGTACATCTGAGAAAACATACTCTGCAACTCACTTTTGCTTTCTGCCAACAGGACTGTCTCTCTCTCTCTCTCTCCCTCATCAGCATATAACAATCTGCACACATGGATATTATCAAGACATAAACCAGTCTTGTCCATTTTGGCATCACACATACATGCATCCATAAATACCAACTACACAAAGACAACTCAAAATGCCTAGGTTGCCTTTTAAATAACCACTGGAATGCGCCTTCTTGCAACCCTTTTTGTATTGTATCAGTCTTTCAGTTTATGTAGTTCATCGTTTTTGTGTCAGCCCTTTACATAGCTTCACGTGGTCGTGTATTTTACGTGGTGTGTTATTTTGTTGTGTTTTGATGCTACATTTTTTTTCTTTTTTTCTGTGAATAACCATGGTGCTGGAGTTATTTGGTTCACTTAGACACTTGTGCTTCAAAAATTTACTAACCAATCAACCAGCTTTGGTGGAAATTAAAAAAAAAAAAAAAGAAAAAGAAAACCCAAACAATCAGCATGTAAAGATTATGATGTAAAAGATATTTTTTTACATGTGCCTTCATCAGAAAATAATTTTACGTTAAAAACCTGAAAAAGTTGTGCGTGAGTCTGAACCACAGCTTTTTTTTTCTTTCTTCTTCCTCTTTTTTTTTTTTTTTTTTTTTTTTAAGTAAAAACATGGAGTCTATGTGTTACGATTAAATTTTCCATAGCAAATCTTCCCAATTTTCAAACCTCTATGGTACTCAGAATGGTTCTGAAAGTTGCTTGGTTGCAGCACAGATGTGATTACGATGATTTCTTTATACTTCTTTACAAATTTGACAAGGCTTGTGTTGATAGTGTTAAGAAAAAGTTTGTGTCTTCCAAGATGGATCACAATGGAGTAAGTTTGTTGCAAATAATAATTTTTTCTCTTTCTTTTTTAGTGATCTGTGCAATAATGTACCCCCTTTTTTTTTTGGCTGGAGGTTTAATAACCACTGTGAGCAACTCAGTGGGCTATATGCAGTCACTATCCCTAATTTAGGGCCACTTGTTCCAGGGAAGGGAGAGAGTTAGTACCGCAAGACAAACACAACATCCATGCCCCACCAGGATTCAAACCCGGACCCATCTTGAACTAATAGTCAAAAGCCATCGCTTAGACCACTGCACCACCGGGCAGCAATAATGTATCTGAATACCATGTGGTAAGTCAGGTTTGAGAAAATGAACTTCCAAATGAATGTGTAAAAAAATGAATGTGTGTGTCTCTGCCTTACACTCTCTCTCTCTCTCTCTCTCTCTCTCTCTCTCTCTCTCTCTCTCTCTCTCTCTCTCTCTCTCTCTCTCTCTCTCTCTCTCTCTCTCTCTCTCTCTCTCTCTCTCTCTCTCTCCCTCCCTCCCTCCCTCCCTCCCTCCCTCCCTCCCTCCCCAGGACCTTCTGGCTCTAATTTTTTTATTACTCAGTAAACAACATCAGTTCAAAAACAGGTACTTTATTAACAATAAATTTAGATATTAAATAAAATGTACAATAAATCTCCATTTCATTTCCCAGAACTCAACAGTAGAAAAATAAATAAATGCAAAATGACTCCACAAATTTTGATAATGAAAAAAATGTGCCCTTAAAATTTTTTTTAGACTTGGGGTTGCATGGCTTACTCAGGCTACTGTTTAATGATGTCATTAACAAGGCAGACATAGCTATTTTACCGTAAACTACTGAATATTATGCTACAATTCAACTGATCTGTATTAGATATTGCAGAAGATAATCATGATGTCAGTGTGAGGCAAATGTTTCATGAAAACGGATATTTCTGGCATGCTTGCTAGCAAATTATTGTAAACTGTGTAAGAGGTAATATTGTGCAGAGCAACAAACAAAACTCCTGAAATGGATAGAGACGAAAACAATCTCTGTTCACCAGTCATGAATTTCCATGACTTTCTTTCGTATTTCTGGAAAGATACTATGTCCACTTTTAAACATGTGTGCCTTCTACTTCCTATTTTTGTTAGTAAATATTAGATAAAAAATTCACATAATTTCCTATGTTTGATCTAACAAGTAGCAATTTCAACTCAGAAATTTCTTCATAAATAATGTTATGTATCTTTCAATACTCAAACAAATTTCCTAAAAACTTCATTGCTTGTTCTTATCACCCCTGTTAGCATTACTATCAAATTTCATCAAAATTGCATAATTCTTTAACTGTGCTCTGATTTCCCTTTCCATTATTGTGTGTTTCAATTATGCAGAGCATCAAAATGGCCCTGTATATTCTAAATACACCGAATGGACAATAAACACCCTGATAACAATGGGCAAAGCAGAAGTATTGTGTCCGGTCACATGGGATGTTGAAACTAGCAATGCCAATAAATAGAGCAGGTCTCTACACATTGGAAACCAGTCATGGAAAATTAATGACAGGTACAGGCAGCAGTGTAAGAGAGTTTGACCATGGAGAGATAGTACTTGCGAGGAAGGCCAGTTGTTCAATTACTGTAACTGTTAAACTGTTGGGATTCCCACATCACACTGTTGCATATGTATACCAAGACTATGTGAAATGCAGCAAAACTTCCAATGAGGAGGAGAAATGTGACCACAAATGTGTCTTGAAGGTGAGTGCAGGCTGTCCTGCATCATTACAAGGAATCATACGGCTACCGCTCAGAAGATAGCATCAGAGTTTAGTGTGGGCCCTGTTCACAAGCTTATGCACAAAGACTATCCGCCATGCCATGTAAAGAATAGGCCATGCTAGTCGATACGCACATTGTGTCTTCTTATCAACTGCAAGGCAATGAAACATTAAGCTGTAGTTTGCAAACGCTTATCGCAATTGGACTGCGGAGGATTGGAAACATTTCATCAGGTCTCACGACTCGACTCTATCACACCAACGGACGGGTGCATGTGCAGTGATACCACCTCCTTGTTTTCAACACCTCATTGCGGTAGGCAGGTAGGTGAGTCAGTTGATCGGTAGGTGGGTATGTACTGTACAGTAGCATGCATGCATGCATACATATCACTAAGCTGTTCTCTGAGATTCAGAGGTTAGCTCCCCAAAGAAACACTTATTAGGTAGGTCAGAGGTGTTTGCAAAGCAAGGCACGAAACCCTGAAATCCTAGGTGTCTCCCAACAGCGCAAATGCATAAATTTGAGACACAAATGAACATGTGCGGGTAACCCCTCCCCCCAGCACAATAAAATTATTTCTGTTACTATTAGTACCTCTAATTATTATACTTATGAGCAAAGCTGTTACAGATTCTTCGAAAGATA
The DNA here is from genome assembly GCA_039090855.1 of Macrothele yani. Lineage (NCBI taxonomy): Eukaryota > Metazoa > Arthropoda > Arachnida > Araneae > Macrothelidae > Macrothele > Macrothele yani. Next base: position 112,248,451 of record CM077007.1, read on the forward strand.
AAATGGTTTCACTTTGGGAAGTACTTACTACCTACCTTTTGCTCACAACAGTAAATTATTTTTGGGTTGAGCTTGCAGTATTAATTTGTTGCCAAAAAATGAATTCCTTCAGTGAAATTTAAGTAACTTTGATTTCAACAACTACATGATATTGTCTTTAACATATACCACACTAAGAATGTTAATAAACATTTTGCATTTGTATAAAATTACCTTTTTAAAAAAGTTTTGCCTTTCTTTCCAATTGTAAAATTATCCATTTGGCAAATAAATAAAGCAAGAAAATTTGCAGTCAAGTTTTTATGTTACTAGAAGGGTAACTCCTCTTTTCCATAGGATATTGATCTTTTTTTAATGGAAACTTTAGTCGTTCAGTTTCAGTCAGGTGGTATTGATCTAAAGCTCTATTTACTAATAAAATAACAGTACTCTATTTACTAATAAAATAACAGTATATTTAGGAAATTGGACGTTGGTCTAAAGTTCCATTTATTAATTAAAAAACATTATATCAGTCTGGTGTGGTGTCGATCTAAAGTTATATTTACTAATAAAATAACACTATTTCTTAAAAATTTGTGCAATCTTCATTTGTTTTTTAGCGGAGACATTATCAGGCTGACGCTTACGTTTACAATATCCTTCATTTGCAGTGTCTTGTTTGTGTACCGAAGAGGAATCTTTACTATTACAAGTAGCCGTTATAATTGCTTCAACAGGTTTTGGAGGCAGAACTGTAGCATGTACTCCATTTAAACCACTGGTAGAAGGCTCATCTTTGTTTTCTGTTTCATTCAGTGACTGTTGGTATGCAGCCCAGCTATTCATAAGGTTCACAGTGAAATCCTTGCTCAATGGATCTTTGTGGATTTTTAGAACCAAAAACTTGGCAACTGGATGAATTTAATGACAGTAAATAGTATTTGACAGTTTGCATTGAATCCAAAGCTTCAATACTAAGAGATAGTCTCTTTGAGCTAACAATATCCCCCGGGAAGTTAAAAACACCTTCAACTAATGGCCCATGAAAACAAGACAGCTTTAACCATCTTTGATAAAATCGGATACTTAATATTACCTGCTGCATGCAAATTAAAAACTGTTGTCCAGTAAATACCAATATCTGACAATTGGCTCTAATTTCATCTAAGCAGCTATCAATCTGATAACTACGAAGCTCTAAATCCAGGCATCATTTCTCTTTTTGCGATATAACATTTGGCAAATCATCTGCCAACCTCATTAGTGAGGCAAATGTAGTTTCACCTCGTAATGATGGGTTCAGTCCAGTGAAGTTCACAAATAAGTTCTTCAGTGGCAATTTGGCTACCATGAATTGAGCACATAATATATACGCCTCCCTCAAAACATCTTTGAAAATTTTCACAGTGTGATCTCCTTTTGAAGATTTACTTATGATTTTGGACGCTTTTCCAGTAAAAAGGAATTTATCAGACAATCGCAAATTTTTGTCTTGCACATCAAGTTTCAGTATGTCCTTATATGTTTTGCAACTTGAAATTACCTCATGTCTCATAAAAAAGACTAGAAATTCCTTTGTGAAGTTAAAGAGTTGTACATGCAACTCATGAAGACATACATCTTTACTTTGAAATTGCTTAATATATTTGTTAAAATGAGGCAGTACAGATCTGTATGCTTCAATATAAAGCATGGTCTTTCTTTGTTCCACAAACGCTTTTGAATAATATTCTGCTTTCTAGCTTTTCCATCAGATGTTAAGGATTTATTTTTTAAAGTAGATTGAACCTTTTTAACTGTGGAAAGATCTGCATCTGACAGCACTTTCTTCTGGAACATGACTTCAATGTCTTGTGTATATAAGTGTGAATCAGATGGTGCTATCCAAGAAAAATAAAATAAAAGTAGGGCATCCCATAAATACACAATGCGATCCAACACTATGAGGACATAAATCCATCTGTGCTAAGGTCTAGAAAGGGGCTTCACATTTTTCAAATTTATCAGGGTACACAGTTCAAAAAATGCTTCTCTCTTATCAGCAGTTTTTAGATCAAAATAAATTCTATCACAAAGTATTTCAACATGCTTAAGGAAAGGATAGCAAAACCTTTTTGCACAGTTGTTTGCTGTGAGGCAGGTGCCCCCTTCTATATTTAAAAGATGAGAAGCTTTTTGATTTTTGATCTTCACTTCCACTCCATTTTTTCTTCCACGCATAGTATTACAGGAGTCCATCATCATACTTAGTAAATGCTGCCACAGAATGCCATTTTCTTCTATCAAAGACACCACTTCTAAATAGATTGTTTCTGAATTGCATGCAGGGAGCTTTACTGAGGCCAAATGTCTCAAAACAACTTTATTCTTCTCTTGGCAGTAATACCGTACTAATACTGCTCACACAGATCCTGAGGCTTTATTATAGTACTCTGATCAATATTCAGAGAAAAATATTCATGTCTTAACTGGGAAAACTGTTGATCTTTAATGGTTTTTGCAACTTTATACTTCAGCTTGTATGATGCAGTAGTGTGACTCAGTTGCAACATATTTAATGAAGTCACATCCTGTGCTAAGGTTTTAGCAAGCTCAACAATTTCAAGTGCAATAGCAAATGACAGGGAATGTTCTGCAATGAAAGAGCACACAAGAGCCTCTGACCTTGCTTTTCTTGTAGCACGGTCAATAGTTCTACTGCCATCACACAGACCTTCTTTCAAACTGGCATATGCAGAATTCAAAACTTGGGTTCCTTTCACTGAAGAACGGGCTTGGCGATGGGACTCAGACACAGAGTGGTTTATCAGTGATTTAACACCTTCACTATTATAGCGAATGGAGATGTTCCAAGATATGCAGAAACATGACCCAGCTGTATCAATTTTCCGACACCATATCCCAGCTTTCTCCTTCTGGGAGTCTTTTTTCTAGCCAATCCCACCGGAATTTATTTTTGACTGAGGCCTCTAATGTCTTGAGATTGTCAGTTTTGGTTAAAAACTTCATCGTTGATGACAAACTTAATTTAAACTGAAATCGTGTAAACTTTCAAATCCCTAAAAAGATTCTCTCTCTCTCACACACACACACACACAATAACATCACTACTTTTGGCTAAACAAAAAACCACAAACGTTTCAGCAGGGAAACAAAGACACCTTCTCCGTCACTGACTTACTAATACAATGAGGCAGGCTGCTACTGCGCGTAGATGCAGATGCATGAGTGACATACTTTATTTGCTTTAACTCGTTCCCCCCGCCATCTCCAAGTTCCAATCCCACATCACTCATCAGAGCGAAAAACCGGTTTTTTGCATTGAGGAGCAGAAGTACCGATGAAATAGAATTTACGTGCATGACCTTCCCACAGAAGAATGGACAACCACAGCACGAACTGCCGGCTTCATGTCAAGACTTCAGGCATCAAGCTCAAGTTGGCTGCATCGGCAAGGAAGACATTATTATTGTCCCATTAATTCATTGGTGAAAAGCAAATTTTTTTGGCAAATACTTTTGCCATGAATCGTCTTAAATGATTTTTTTGTTTCGCTTATTAGGACTCAAAATTTAACAGTCTTAAAAATATCTTCAAAGCTAAACATCCAGAATTCCGGGTATGAAAGATTGCCAAAACCCGGAACACCAACAACCTGGTAGGTGTATATAATAATTTGTCCATTCAATGTATTATCATGCCAAAGTTCTTAATCACACTACTTATCACAGTGAATAACTTGATCTTATGCAGCAAGGTGCAGTTACACAAATAGGAAACTTGACTTAACTGTGAAGAAGCAGAAAGGATTATCTCATCTCATAAAAACAATTTCAATGATTTTCCCTATAAAATCATTTCAACTGTTTATTCATGTTTCGGTGATACTTTCTCTGATAAAACAAAGCACTCACTAGTAAAAGAAATTTGGCCACAAGCAAATACCACATTATATGTCACAGCAGTCACTGTATTGTCTTGCTAATACATATGAAACAGTAATTAAGACAATTGTAAAATAATAACTAAAGACAACATTAAAAAAAAGTAAAGCAACACTACTAACTTCTGTTTCACTTGTTTTGGCCACTCTGCAGCAAGCTTTAGATGTTGCAAGTCTTGACCACAGAGACCTTCATATAACTGCAAGGCCTGATCCACCACTGGCATGTACAGTGGGTGATCAACGGAATGTGGCAATGCATTATCTTCTGGAACATCATCCATCACACACAACTGGAACATAGGCTCTGCATTCTAAATGGAAATAATTTGTTTTTTATTTTTCTAAATTTTATATAATTTTGAAATTATTTTATAGTTGTTTCAGAGAGTTTTACATGAAAAACATAATGAATTGAAGACCAGTCACAACTCAGATTAATCTGAGTTCTGACTATAACTAGGGTTGTAGATTATATCTATAACTAGCCTACAGTCCGTCTTAAGACGGTTGTTTTTAAGCTTTAAATATATATTAATACAGGGGATGCTGCCCGTCCTAAGATGGTTAAAATTTTAACTGAAGCACATTGAAAACAAATCAAACAGATGCTGGCTTTTTTGTAAGGAAATATAGTAAGTTAAACTGAAAATTATATGCTATTTATTTCCGTTTTTCAAAAGACCTCGCAATAAATAACATTCTGTGTAAAATATGTGTTGTTGTTTAAGAATTGTAGATTACAGCATTTAGATAGATTGATATTTTGCAAAATGTGTAATATAATCAGCACTAAATTTGGAAAGTTGTTTTCGTGTAAACTTACCTTCATAACTTTTACTTTGATTTTTCGAGTTAAATTACTTTTTCTCCGGCACACTTGTTATTCCCTTCACAGTTTGTTTTAGACTGTCCTATTCGACAGTAAGTTTGAAACCTCATACCGGACCTTTTTCTACAAAATAATGCGATATCTGGTATTACAAATTGGAACTACGTAAGTTCTCGATAATGTGCTATTGAGGTGACATCTACTTTTAGATGCAATCTTGCTTACTTCGACATCACAAGATTTCAGTTTTTATTGTAGGTCAGACCGTTTAGATAGATCGATATTTTCCAAAATCATGGTTTGTACTCATTTTCAGAAATTGAAAATAAGGAGTTTCTAAGGACTTTTAAGGACCTTAAAAGCAATTTTTAAGGACCTTAATTTTATAAAAAGTTTCAATTTTTACCACTTTTAAAAGGGCATTCATATTAAAAAACACACTTTTAAAAGAGCAAAGATCGCTTAAGTAACACAATTTTTAATCATTTATAATAATAAATTATCACATATTCATAAACAAAGACAATTTTTGCATGTAATTACTGTATTTAATTAAATTAAAAATTTACAAGGTACAATTATTTGTCAACAAGCCTTTAATAAAAAAGAAATAAATTTTTAAGTCCTGTTTTGAGTTCTTCTATCTTTGAATCAGTGGCTTCAAGTTATATTTTTTTCTCTTTCAGTAATTTTTGAAAATTGTTGCATTTTATAAAAAGATTGACGTCTTTTAAAGCTTCTGCTTGTTCAGCCATGCTATCAGCAGACTTTTCCAATTGGATTAAATCTTTTTCTACCTTAATCCTTTTAGTTTTTAACATATTTAGGTCATCACTTTGTTTTTTTCTCTTTCTTGAGAATACTGCGTTTTTCTTTTCATTCTTTTGCTCTTCCAAATGTTGCATATATCTCTGGCGAGCAGAAGATACTGAAGCTCGCAACTCCTTTGTAAGCTCTACATTGTGAATTCCCCCACAAAAATTAATTTGATCATAAACAATTCTTTGGCTTATATAAGAATTTTCTTTTAAGTTTTCTACTTGTATCTGCCTATTAACAGAAAAACCCCTCTTGACTGTTGCTTGGCCATGTGACAACACTAACATTTTTATCACATTCCAAAGATCATCAAAACCTTTTGATAAGTATTTAGCTAAGAAAGCATCTAATTGGCATTAAAGTCAGAAAAATTAGTAAAGTCTCTTTTTACTTCATTTATTAAGAAGCCTCTAAATTGCAATAAAATATTTGCACATTGTTGCTCTTCTAATTTTTTTAACTTCACTCAGATGGAAAAGGATTTTTTTCATCTTGGCTAAACAATCACTATCATTGTTTGCCATTCTTTTGCGGTCTAAGCAAACTATATTGCGTACAATTGAATAATTCACTGGGCATTTTTCAATAAAATTTGATAACATAGTTACAATAAATTTTTGGCAATCATGTTTTAGTGAAAGAACATCATTTTTAGTAACCCTTTTCATTTTCTGTAGATGATTTACAATTTTGTCACCTGCAAATCCACAACTGATATCACTAATTCTAGAAAAGCCAGATTTGCTATCAAAATCTACTTTACACATTTTAATGACAGAGCTTATTGAATTCAGATAGTCTTTGTTCAATATGTTAAAATTTGATAGACACTGTTTGAAAAGTTTAAATATGTCAGATGCAAAAAATGACAACAAAGGAGCATCACTTTGATAAAAAGTCAGAAGAGGTTTCAGTAACTTTGACACAGACAAAAAAATGTTAATCTTAACTGGCATTAGTTCATCTTTTGTGGCATCTATAATTGTACGTAAAGATTTTGTCATTTTGCTGATTTTAATTGTCCTTTTTTCAACACTTGCAACAAAAACTTTGAGATCATTCCAGATTTCTAAGGCTCTCTCAGCAGCAGGAACATTTTCTATCCATCTATGTTTCACAAACTTCAAAGGAAATTTCTTTAACTCAGATACTTTTAAAAAGTCATCTCTTCTAGCTGGTGTATCTTTAAAGAGCCAATGAACAGAACTTAAAACAGAAGAGATATCCCACTCTGTTGCTGTATCTCCACTTTTAAATGCATTATGTAATGTATGCAGTCCACAAGAGCCAATGTTTAAAACTTGGCAATCATACTTATCTTTCAGGTCAGCCTGCAACAAATCATAGAAAGCCCAATTGACAGATGGACCATCCATTGATACTTGAATAGTTTTAGACAGATTCAGCTCTTTCACAGTGTCATAGAACGATTTCAAGATATCTGTTGCAGTTCCATGACCCATAAATGCAGATGAAAGATATCGTGTGCACACTACATTTAATACTGAGTGCCAAAACCTGACATACAAATCCATTTGTTTTGTTTGAGTGCCAAGGTTTAAAGTTTCATCAAACAACAATGTATAACAATTTAAATCTTGAAGGCATTTCAACAAGAGTTGTTGAAAATGGGGAGCTAACCCAAAACAACATATGTATGCACATTTTTTCTGTCCACAAGAGAACTGCTTTGAGATGGAACTATCAGAGAACATTTTCGAAAAATAATTTGTCAATGCCTCACAAGACCTATACGAATAATGATTGTTTACACATTTTAAAATCCACATGATTTCTGCATTTTGAACATCATGTCGCAGTACAAAATTAGAGACTGTATTTTCAGAAGCCAATTCTGCAGTTATGATATTTGAATGGGATGATGTTGATGAAATAGCAGGACTAGGTTGCTCTGTAACTTTTTGTGGCCTTGAAAAAAACTTCATCAATGTACTCCTCGGTTTTGTTTCCTCTATGGATCTGTGCCGTTGACCTATGGAAAGAAAGTCCAGTATTAGATTTTTTTTATCACTTACAGACAAGTAATTAATAAAACATGTACATTTTTTGTAATTCTCAATCTTCTTACATTTTGATTAACAGATGGTGCCAGATCCACACCGCACTGCAGACTCTGCATGACATAACAGTACAAGTAAAATAAATGCAAATATATGTGCATTTGACAATTTTTAGATGTTTATAATATAAACAAATTATATCACATTTTGATACCATACTCGATGTTTTCCGTCGTCCGTAGCGGAACGACGATTTCCATAGCATATTCGATATTTTCCGTCGTCCGTAGCGGACCTACGATTATCATAGCATACTCGATGTTTTCCGTCGTCCGTATAGAGGACCGACTATTTCCATAGTAACTACGTAAATCCGCAGAATCTTTGTTCCCACCGCATGATCTTTTATTCAGCGTCAAGCATAACAGTGTGCATGAAGAATTTACTGTGCCAAAGTCCCGACGAGGCACGGGTGTTCTGGCGCACAAAGGCGCAAAATTCCCATCTCTGTTATATATTTTATTTATAGAGATATTTTTAACAAAAATACAGAAAATTTTAAAAATCTGGAAGAAAAGTTCTTCTGGCAGGAAAACCGGATGACTGTATATATATATATATATATATATAAAAAAAAAAAAAAAAAAAAAAAAAAAAAAAACAGAAAACTTCCGTAAAATCCGGAGGAGTTGGCAGGTATGATCTAACTGAAACATTAACAAATATTTCTCAATGAAGATCTAAAATTTTGTTTTAAATATACAGAAATATGTAAAAAAAACCGCGATCGATGCGTAAAATCGTAAAGAACAGTTAAAATGCATAAATTTTACGCGTAATGCGTAAAAGTTGGCAGGTATGCCCTACATCTGTCATCCAGAATGGATTCCTACGGGCCTTTGAAAGCGCCGTTCAAAGCGACAATGAAAATTCATCCCAAGCAGAAAAGCAGTCTGATTGTGAAATTGATGGCGGGGGGAACCCTTGGCTGAGAATTCCAATCTTTTTCACTGTGACAGCGATACGGAAATCGACGATTAAGAATCTCTCTCTTTTTTTCTGTCAGGCAATTCATTAATTGAAAAAATATCTATCAATCATTTATATCTATCTAACGTTTTGTTCATGTATTGTACATATTAAACTTGTAACTGTATGCTGTTTTTATTCGCTAAATTCTAAAGATAGATACGGTACCATATGTCTTGCCAAATTCTTTGCCAGTACGAAGCATTTTTACCAGCATTTATGGATTAAAGGTTGGTGAAGTGGAAAAGAAAATGGGTAAGTCACAAATTTAAGTTACTTATTTTGTTTAAAGTTTGGAAGTGCGGACTATCTGGGAAATTTTGTCGTTTTCAATAGTACTTTTTTCCTTGGGGGATTATCTACGGGGCGAACTATGTGCTCGGAAATACGGTATTTATATTACTATACAGTACAACCTCGAAAATCCGGACTTTGCCGATTCCGGATTTTAGAGTTTGGATAAAATTCAAACTTATTAATAACTAAATACACTATAGAACACTATTTTTTGGTAAAAAATGACAAAAAGTCAAGTTATTTTTAAAAATATTATTTAGTACAAAAATAATGGAAAAGAAGAAATTTTAAGAAAAATATACACATACGAAAGACTGCCTTTTATCATTTCTTTTAAACATTTCAACTAACGATTGTTGTTTAATTAATTTTGGTTTATGAGAAAGCAATTTTTTTAATTCTGTAGACGGACATTATTTCCGGTTCAGTTGTGAAGTTTCTTTGTTCAAGACCTTTAATTGCATTGAGTATTTGCAAAAGATTATCAATTGGTATTTTTATTTCTCCACGTTTTCCATCACCACTTTCATCATCTCCGCCGCTCAGTTTGTTTTGATTTAAAGCGGACTCGGTTCAGGATTAATTCGTAAAATAATGTTTTTCTTTTTAGCCGCCACTTTGCGACGCTCAAATGCCCACAGGTGGTAGATGCCCCTAAATGCAACACGGGATACGGCACAGAGAGAGAGAGAGAGAGAGAGAGAGAGAGAGAGAGAGTACGACTACGCAGACTTTCAGCGAACATTCATTAAAAATAATAAAAAGAAAATGCCCAACTTCTAAAGTTTTCATCAGATTTTGATGAAATTTCACATGTGAGTTTATTTTGACACGTCTTAGCTACTGTAAAATTTGAATGAGGTTATTTACGAAATTGGAGAATTTTTTTATTGTAAATATTTCTTCCAGTACGACGTTTATTTTTTTTTTACAGCAGTTGAGCTGTCCACCACCTGCAAGGAAGTGTTTCATTGGCAAAGGGAAGAGATTTCACCCCCCCCCCCCGGCAAACTTTCGAACACCCATGGGGCATTCTTTCTGATCAAACCGATGCTCTCGCCTTTTTATAAACTTTTTTTATTCTTTATGCTGTTCAAACAGAATAGGAAAATGAAAAAGGTGATGGCCGACTTTCGTGCATGAGCCTTCTGTACAACTTGTGCCATTTCGTTTGATTTCGGTACATTTGGAGTAACATTTTTCAACAGCGTGCATGTTTCATACAAGTTTAAAAAGAATTCCATACAGTCAAGGCCCTGTGCACATCCGTAGCTGGGGCCCCCTCGGTTAAAATTTTCATTTCCACAGTTGAAAATAATAATTTATTTTATTTTAATACCCCCATATTCTGAAGCCCTATGCACGTGCAGAAATCAGGCTCTGCGTACAATACAGTACAAGTTAATTGAATTTTTTATGAAATCATTGTGAAATTTACTGCTTATTTAAACTCAAATCATATACAGTACATAACTTAATACATTTTTCACTTTAAGTTATCATCATCATCATCATTGTCAACCATTATCAATCCACTGCTGGATGAAGGTCTCCCCAAGTTTCTCCACAACGGTCTGTCTTGTGCCAGTCTCCTCCATGTCACTCCCGCATATTTACGAATTTCATCCACCCATCTCCCATGTGGTCTTTTTCTGGGTCTTTTCCTGTCCCTTGGAATCCAATCTAAAATTTCGGCTGTCCATCTATGGTCTGTCCTTCTGGCAGTATGTCCAGCCCATTGCCATTTCAGGGATTTAACTCTAATCATGATGTCTTCCACTCTCGTCATTTTTCGGATCCACGAGTTCCTCTTCTTATCTCTCCTGGTTATACCAAGCATGCACCTCTCCATGCTTCTTTGAGTTGTCTGCAGCCTTTGTATGTCTCTTTTAGTTAAGGTCCACGTCTCTGCGCCATACGTAAGCACTGGAAGGATGCATTGATCAAACACTTTTCTTTTAAGACATAATGGCATATTGCTCTTGAAAATTATGCTGTTTCTTCCAAAAGCTCTCCAGGCAAGTTTTGTACGCCGATTAATTTCTTCATCAATGTGACCCTCACTTGATATCTGCTGTCCAAGATAAACATACGTATCTGTTATCTCCAGTTTTTCTCCATCAATCGATAAATCTTCATTTCTTGTAAAAGCATTGAACATCACTTTTGTCTTCTGAAAGTTCATTTTTAATCCCACTTCTTTACTCTTGTCAGCAAGTTCCTGGATCATACTCTGCAGCTCTGATGGGGTAGTTGCAAAAATGACTACGTCATCAGCAAAACGAAGGTGGGTTAGATAATCTCCATTAATCTTTATCCCTTTGTTTTCCCAGTTCAGTGATTGAAAGACATTTTCCAATGTGGCATTAAAGAGCTTCGGAGATATGGTGTCACCTTGTCTCACTCCTTTCCAATTTTTATGTGTGTTGTATTTTCAAACAGCCGAATCTTTGCACTTGCATTTTCATAGATGTTATTAATAATATTAATGTATGCATCTTCAATACCCCAGGATTTCAGAGCCGTGGTAACTGCTGATGGTTTCACCGAATCAAAGGCTTTTTCATAATCGATAAAAGCCATGCACAATGGAAGTTCATATTCCCTCGCTCTTTCAATTAGTTCTCTCAGTACATGGATATGATCTATTGTGCTGTAGCCACTCCTGAATCCAGCTTGTTCTCTCGGTTGAGCCATGTCCAGTGTTACCTTCAAGCGGTGTGAAAGAACTTTAGTGAAGATTTTATAAACCACTGATAGGAGGCTGATAGGTCTGTAGTTCCTGAGATCCTCAATGTCACCTTTTTTATGTAGCAGGATCATTGTAGCATTGTTCCAATCCTCAGGAATCTTCCCTTCATTAAGGCATCGAGTGAAAATTTGGGCGAGTACTGTTTCGATTTCTCCACTTGCTTCTTGTATGATGTCTATAGTAATTCCATCTTCTCCTGGAGCTTTCCCCGCTTCATGTTCTTGATTGCATGAGCAACTTCTGCTGGGAGGACTGGAAGAACTCTGGTACCTTTCATGATGTCTGGAGTACATGTATCATCCCTTTCATATAATTTGGAGTAGAAATCTTTCACTCTTGTCAAAATTTCGCCTCTATTTCTTGTTATAGAACCATCTTCTTTTCTCAGAGCCATAATCTGTTTTCTTCCCTTACTGAGATGTCCCTTTGCTATCTTTAGGCTTTGGTTGTTTTCAATTGCTTTCCTCACTAGCTCACAGTTGAATTTCCTTACGTCTTCAGTGATACTTTTTCGTGCTGTCTTGCATAGCTCTATATATTCCACTTTGGAAGTCACATCTTCTTTAGTTGTCCTCATCTGTCTTCTTTTTTGCATCAACATTTTGGTTTTTCCTGATAATTTGTTTACATGCAACTTGTTCTTAGACCCAGCTAATTTTGTTGCTGTTTCCATAAGAGCTTTGGTTACTTTTCTGTTAACTTCCGAAATATCCACTTCTTCCGATGTTAGGCCTTCTAAAGCAGAGAATCTGTTCTTCAGTTCCAACTTGAAAGTATTATGGTGTTTTTTAAGGTTGGTTATGTCAATACATTTTGTTTGTCTTATGAGCTTGCCACGTTCAAGTTTAGTGTTGAGGTGCATCTTACATCTCACCAATCTATGGTCACTACCTGTGTTGAACTTGTTTAGCACACTGCAGTCTTCGATGACGAATTTTTTGTTACACATAATAAAATCAATTTCACTTGTCGTCCCAATTGGATGTCTCCATGTCCATTTCCTGTGTGGCTTTTTCTTGAAAAAGGAATTCATGATGAAAAATCCTTCTGCCTCTGCAAACTCAACGAGTATTTCCACGCTGGTTTCTGTTGCCGTGACCGAATTTACCTACTGAAGTTTCATTCTGTTGCCGGTGCCCTATTTTTGCATTGAAATCTCCCATAATTATCTTCAAGTGCTGCTTACCTTTATTATTTAGATGACGAATTTCCTCATAAAATTCTTCAATTTCTTCTTCAGGATGACTTGTGGTGGGTGCATAAGTTTGAATAATCTGAGCCTGGTATCTTCTCGATAGTTGGATAACGAGTCGTGCAGCTCTGTCAGAGGAACTTTCAACTTCTACAACTTTATCCTTCAGTTTCTTGTTTATTATAAATCCAACACCACTAGTTCTGCCAGTATCTGTCCCACGATAATAGAAGAGATGTCCACTTTTCAGTTCAATGAGATCTTCTCCTTTTCTCCTTACCTCACTCAGCCCGACGATGTCCCACTTGATCCTTTGTAGTTCCTCTTCCAATTCAAGAAGCCTTGAATCAGAAGATAGGGAGCGTCCGTTGTAGGTAGCCAAGGTCAGCATCAAATGACAGCCTAGTCCGGTCCTCCGGGGATTCTTAGCACCCTCTGCCTTCATGTCGCACTGGCCGCTGCCTTGGCCAGGTACATTCCAGCTGCCGGAGACTGAGGGCCAAGATTTAAGTTGTAGAGTCATTTTGGAGGTGTTTGGCCATAACTCACCACGCTGGCCAAGCGGGTTGGTGAGTGTGGGATAGCATTTCCTCTGATCCCGATGGTATAGTTATACCGCTATTTGCGGTCGTCAGAGCCCCTTTAGTGGGAACAGGATGCACCACGAGAAGGCGGGGTTGACATTTGTCAAGGAGAGGCTGTGATGTTACGCATCACCTGACCTTACATCCTTTAAGTTATACCTTTAAGTTATACGGTACAGTATGTACAGAAATCGCATGAAATGGCAGAGCCTGATTTCCGCACATGCACGCGGTGAACCAAGGCCCGGAAATTACGCTATATTAATTAAAGCAAAAAATAAAAATAAAAAATAAGTTTATTTTTTACAGCATTGAATTTACAACAGTAAAATGCAATTAAGTTGTGACTTACCTGCCGTGTGAGCTTTCAGAGCAGACTCTCCCATTCTTCCAAGATCAATTGCTTTGTTACACAACGTACATCGAGCTTTATGTTTGTCCACTGAACAGATAGCCAGCCATTGCTGATAACGTGGTTGGCCTAACCACAAGGGGTTGAAGATGCATTTACCGGGCATGTTCGTATTATTCTGTACGACAAAATATTTTTTAACACATCACATCAAATAAAGCTTGAAGAAACCTAATGACAAAGCAGACAATCCGAAAACCTCATGAGGGAATGAATGCAATTAAGTGGAATGGAAGTTAAGAGAAACAGGCTCGATCTCCCGCGTACTCTACCACCTGCTGTGCATGCTGCTGCGTTCTACTGGTTCAACCAATGCCAAGGGAGGAAGACGTCAATCAACACTGACAGAAAGATCGGGAACGTGCACAAAAGCGACGTGGGGGGCAAGATAAGTAGCATTTGTTCCTACTAGAAAATGAAAAAAAAAAAAAAAAAAAAAAACCAGCAGAAAACCGAATTTCAGAAAGATTTTCACGCCTGTTTTAAGGACTTTTTAAGGGCCCTTACAAACATTTAAAAAAATAAGGAGTTTTAAACAAAAATAAGGAGTTCCTAAGGACTTTTAAGGACCGTACACACCCTGAAAATATATAATATAATCACCACTAAACTCGAAAAATTAGTTAAATTAAAAAGTAAAAAATAATTAAAGTGTACAAATTAATATTCGAATTGTGCTAAATCAAATTAATATACAAAGACAACTTGCTGCAATATTAGATTTTAATTCAAAGTTTGTAGATCGGATAAATAGAACTCAAGTCATTGATAATCCAATGTTTTTAAATTAGCACGCAATCACCTTGACATCTCAATGTGCTCGCGTGCAAACTCAACTTGCTGCGATATTAAGAATTCAATTCGAATTTTGTAGATCACAAAAAGAGAAACCGAGTAATTAATAATTCAATGTTTTTAAATTAGCACATGATCACCTTTACATCTGAAAGTGATCTCATGCTATTATATAGCAGGCAATCATTTTGACATCGCGAGAGCACACACGAATTGATCGATAAGTGATGACGCAACAATGCAGATGTTGGTGTGACATCAAGCATTCCAGAGAAATGGATCTGGGTGATTATTAATTAATTAGATAGCAATTAAGTTATCAGCAAACTGTATCTGTCCTTTGTATTTTGACAACAATGCATCAATATTTTTCAATTTAGTTCCAACTAACTTCAATGCCCATAGGGTGTCTTTATCCCAGCTTTGTTAGTCCTTGGATACAATGGTCTTTTACAACCTGTAAACCTTCTCTCTCTCAGGTCTACTGAAACCATAATCTTCTTGGAGAGTCCTCCACACTTTCCATAGACAATGAAGACCCTGTATAATATGGGATAAATAGACTCAAGACGAACGTTCATAAATATCAGCTGGTGTAATTGTTTCTCTCATTAAATTTTTTATCAGTACCTAGTGCTTCAGATTTACCCTTGCCACTTGCTGACTCATATTACAAATCACTTTGCTGAATTCCAACAACTAACATAGATTATCTAGCCATTTTTATGCTGCAACATCATGATGCAATGCTGACACAAGAAATTTCAACATCCATGCACAAGTTATCATACTCATACTTGAAACTTACTGAACACCCGACATATTGTTTCAAACAAATTCCTTTGTGTGAAGCTAAAGTAAATTCTCAACTGAAACACTTTTAAACTACTTACACACATTGCACTTTCACACTTAAGAGATTATGAATAGTTAAAATCTAAGTAAACTTTTTTTTTTTTTTACACAGATGGAGAAAAAGGAAAGAAAAACAGCACTACAATTAACCATTAACAAGAATATTAAGGGTAAATCTATGTGCATAAGGTGTGTCAATAAAAATCTGCGAATGCAGGGCAAAAATATACTTATTTTATTGGCCTTTGAAAGAATCCCTCCACCTACAGAAGATATGAAGAATATTTGGAAGCTTTTCAAGTTAAAATAGAATTGAATTATGGACATGTTCGCTCGTGTACTTGACTGCATCATGCAAGTATACCTTTCATGTGTTACAATATGTTCACAGAGCCTTATTGACACTCCTTGAATTAATTAATTTGTTCAAGAATAATTCAGCTTTTAAATATACAGGGTGTTCGGAAAGTAACTGTGCACCTAGGCTACCGTTTTGTTTTCGCAGTTATCAAGTGCAGTATGTGCCACCGGAACGTAATAAAGTGGATTCTCCCAGTCGCAGCCGATCGCGGGAACCCATGGGGCTCACTGCGCATGCGCAGCAAGCTGCTCGAAGCGCCGGTTGCGCATTGTGGCAGGTGAGTTCCAGAGGTCAACAGAGACGAGTCGTTGTTACTATAAGTATTGAAGTTATCGTGTGTGCTGTTGTTGTTCAGTTTTTCGCACTATGGTTCTTTCAATTGCGGAACGTGTGTTTCTGGTTGAATACATCTTTCGAGAACGCAATGAATACACCGATTTAGTGCGGCAGCAATTTGCTGCCAAATTCTTAGACACACCTGTACCTCATCGTAATGCAGTTCGTCGACTTATTGAGAAATTTCGTGCGACAGGCTCAGTGTTCGACGCTGAACGAAGCGGAGACCAACTAAACTTACCGATGGGAAGTTGATGGACATCTCCGACTCCCTGCTGCGGAGTCCATCGAAATCATTGAGCAAGAGGAAAATATCGGGCTTGCGACAGCGCATAAAGCGGTGACAGAATCATTGCACCTCTACAAATACAAAGTAACAGCGGTACAACAATTGCAACCGGAGGATCACGTAAAACGACTCCGGTACTGTGAATGGTTTAACAATTCTATTCAAACGAAAACTGTTGCTGTTCTTGATGTCACCTTCTTTACAGATGAGGTGTGGTTCCACCTCTCTGGGTATGTTAACGCACAAAACACACGATTGTGGTCCACGGAGACTCCTCATGCTGTGTCGGAACGACCCTTGCATGACCAGAAAATCGGAGTGTGGGTTGCGCTATCCCGACGGCGCATTGTCGGGCCGTTATTCTTTCAGGACACCGTGAATAGTGCAAGTTACTGTTCCATACTCCACGACTTCATCGGCCGCCTTGAAGAAGACGAAATCACCTACAGCTGGTTACAAAGACAACCAGTGAGCATGAGCCACTATATTCTCATCATACCACTGACAAATACATCAGTGAAAATTTTTGACTTTCATGCTTTTCAGCATTCTATTTTTTCAGGATATATGTGCCCCACATGATGTGTCACCAGTCGCAAGGGATGTTTAATAAAATCAGTACACATTTTTGTTTTCCACCTTTCAAAATGTCTATAAATAAAAGTATGGAACATTGTTTGAAATCATTTTGATTTCATTTTTAAAATGTACTAACTGGTACCATCATTTCAGCCACTTGGCTGTCAGCCATCAGGATGCATACAGTGTTTTGCTTGTAAGTCATCTTCAAATCACAAACGCAATGTTAAATATTCAAAAAAAAAAAAAAAAAAAAAAAAAAAAGCTACAGATTTTGTAAAAACAGTCATTGATGATGGGTTTACACAGGTTTGGAATAAAGCAAGTTACTTTTAGGCCCCGTAGCAGAATCGCCGAGACGGGCGTCGTACGTCGCATATTTTATTTTGGTTTTGGTCCTGCAGACAAAAACGATATCCCCAGAACCCTATTAATTCCTCTTGCAGACTCCTGTTTATGGATGCACGTTTTCCGTCTTTCAAAATTTCTAAAAACGGAAGTTTAACGGAGTGAAGATTTCTCCGGTAATCGTTTTTTTTTTTTTTCTTGCGATGTTCCCTCGATATTCCACAAGAGAGGATTGTCCGAAATTATTGTTAAATATCATTTTATTGCATAAATGTTTGTGTTTCAGTTTGAAAATAGAGGGAACATTTTCAGAAAACGGAAGTTAGACGGAGCCCAGTAGTCTTAAATTCTTTTTCTCGCAATGTTCCCTCTGCCCTGTGTGGTCATTAAATATAATTTTATTAGATAAATATTTGCATTTAAGATTGAAAGTGGTGGAAAATTATCCGAAAACGAAAGTTGGACGGCGCAAAAATTTCTTTCGTAATTGTAAAATGGAGCCAAAACTTTCCACAATGGAAGATTTCTCCCATAATCACCCACCCCTCGCTGTGTTTTCCCTGTAGTGTATTTATTGGTTAACCAACATTTAATTACAAAAACATTTGTATTTGAGATTAAAAATGGAGAATTTTTTCTCGAAAACAGAAGTAGAACGGAGCGGAGATTTCCCTTTTAATCACAATTTTTTTTCATGGGATACGTTCTTTATTGTTGTTAAGTATCATTTTATTCTCTAAATCTTTGTGTTTCAGCTTGAAAATGGTGCCATCATTCTAGGTACAGTGAGCCAGAGTGTTCTTGATCCTAGTTATTATTGTAATTGCTGTAATACCTAGGTTAAATTTTTTTTTTTTAAATTTCTATCTGTAAATTTTTATAGTCGCGCATGACTGTGTATGAAAGTGTAATTGTTCCTACTCTGATGTATGGCAGTGAAACCTGGGTGCTACAGAAGAAACATAGGAGTAGTTTGTGTGCTGGAGAAATGCGTTACTTACGGGGGTTTGTGGCAAGACATGTTCTGATTGTGTGAGGAATGAAGATGTGTTGCAGTTGTGTAATGTGAGGCAAAATGTTGTTAACAAGGTGGAGACTAATATGCTTCGGTGGTTTGGCCATTTTGAAAAAAATGGATGATGAGATGCTTACTAAGAAAATCTTTTAGCTCAAGTAGCAGGAAGGAAAGGTAGAGGAAGGCCAAGGAAGTCATGGGAGGATCAGATTCAGGAGTGTCTGCAGGAGAAAAAGATTATGAGTATGAAGTATTGAAGATCTTGTGTACAGCGTGTGATGGATGTGAGTGAAGCCCGAGTTGTGAAGATCGCTGTAAATGGAGAAATTTGATACCACAACAGTAAGTAAATATTATCTGGTAGTTTGTATTTCTTTGTGGAGCTAACCTCAGAATATTCGAGAACAGCTAGTGATATGTATGTATGTAAATTTTTATTGATTTTCGCATCTAGTAATTATTTTGCCTAGTGATCTCCCGCATAGTTTTGTGGCGCCATGATATCTGTCGCAGACTGATCGGAGACTTTCTGCTATCGGGCTTTTAGGTACACAGGATGGAAATGATCTCTCCTTTGTGAATCTATTGACATTTCTACTAATTATAAAGCTTGCAACAAGGACCCATTTATGGCAATTAACAAGGTTTGGGAAAATTCTTTGCAACATTTTGCCAAACTAAATGCAACCAAACTGAATCTTCCAAAATTTCAGTAGGATCGAACCTAAAGATGAGAGCATAAGACAGCAACCCTGTCATGTGATATTCGAGGATGACTCACAGGCAAAACACTGTTTGTGCCCTGATGGCTGATGAGTACCCAAGTGACTGATACCATGGTACCAGTTAGTACCCTTTCTGGTATTTAAAAAATGAAATCATTTCAATTTTAAACAATGTTGCATGCACCTTAAAATGACATTACAAATTTTTGCTTTATTGTTTTTTCTAAATCATCTGCCTATCCACAAAAAAATGGATTATACCTACTGAGTTTTGAATCAAACCCACAGATAATAAAAATTCTATGGTTACATAACAAAAACACCAGACAATAAAAAAATTGCAAGAACTTATGTTTAGCAGTATTAATCTTTCTTCCCCCTTAAACACACACATATAAAATAAGTGATGTAAACTTCTTGACTGCCACAATTTGAGAGGATATGTATTAGAGGTGGATCCAGAAGCATACCTTATGTGGCACTGTTCTAAAAAAACACAGACCAATAGAGAGACTTTGTGAAAGGGACACGCATGCATGTGCGTTCACACACACACACACACGTTGACCTGGCCCTTCTTGGCATTACACAGCTTTAAAAATATATTTCCATCCAAAAATTTTGGCTAAATTTTTAAATCACAAAGTGAGAAAAACAACTGAAAAATAAGCACTACTTTCCTGGTGTTGAACTGCCTGCTTTGCGATAAAACAAGAGATGTGCTTTTTAAATATCAAGTCTGGATAGAATCTTTCAAAATAAATTTGAGCATTTGAGCCCATCTATTCGGATGATTTAATTTAATAGAAAAATGTCCAGCTTGAATCATCCAACCATTCCTAAGCAATATGACCAGTAATTCCTCTTTAAAATATTCACTTATTCTTTCACAGTGCAAGATTTCCAACTTCTTTTGAAAGGAACTTCCATTTATTTCACTTCATAAAATCATTGTTGAACCATTAATTGTCTTACTAGCGATTTTCTCTCGGAAGTTTGAGAAAATCTTACATTTAACAAAGCGCACCCACTGGTTTTCGTGATCAGTCAAAATTTCTTATCCCTTATGCTACCACTTTACTTTGTTTCTGAAACTCTAGTTTTTTTTGTTTTTTTTTTTCCTTTCTGTTTTCTCTCTCTCTCTCTCTCTCTCTCTCTCTCTCTCTCTCTCTCTGAAGCTAGAATAGAACATTTAATCTTGAAATTCACTGCACATTATAATTGTTACAAGAACTCTTATGAAAATCTATGCATTTTCCACTAAAGTTCTACAAAAATAAATGCATTAATTATTTACGACTTTGACCATTTAAAAAGAAAAAGACTGTTTTAGGGGAGACACCCCCCCCAGCGGATCTGCTACTGATGTTTGCGCTCTGAAAATGCTACAGTTTCACTTATGTATAACAATAACAACAACAAACAACTCACTTTTTGCTTCATCATATCACTGGTGAACAAAAGCAAAAGTGTGAAAATGCCAGATTTCTCACCTGCAGATCCAAGTCCTCATTGACAATAGAACTCATAGCTGCCAATATCTGTTGTTGAATCTCCTTATATGTAGCTTCTCGTGGAACCTGGACAACAAATGGCCTCCAAAATCTATTTTTATCAGTAAAGAAAATAAAATTTGTGAATTCCTGATTAAAAATGCGGGGAACTGACATAGAAATTTTACTAATGAAACACATGTCATACTCCTCTTTAGTCACAAGGCAGACTTTTATCCACCAAAAAAATATTATTATGAACAATGCTATTTTGCTACACATATCAAGGTAACCAACTTAATTATGAAAAAGATGGTCATTTTTTCTTCCAAATTCAGTTGAAGAAAAATCTATGCCCTTTTTATTACGAAGGTGGAAAAATATTTTATGGCAGGATGTACAGTAAATCAAGAATAACATGGGAAATAAATCTGATTTTTCCTTTATAATGTATATTTCCTCTTTGCTCCTTCTTCAGAGTTGTAACACGTACCAGCATTTGTATTATTCTCAGTCATACTAATTTACTTTTCACAGGAGTAAAAAAAAAAACTAGAAATATGTTTTCTATCCCATCTGTGATGCCTTCTTTTGTTCTTTTTACCTGAAGACAGCAGGTAATTTTTTTTAAGTCAAGCTCAGTGTCAAGTTATCAAGTGCTTTCCAGAAAACACAAAATGATATGCGGATATTTAACATTTTAATATTGTTTTCTAGAAAATGGCAACACCCCACAATACTTATAAATGTGGTACCTATTCACAAGAAAAATGAAATGATGTTGGATTTTGTGGTTCCAGAAGGTGTTAGTGGAAACACTATTCAGTAATATGTCAACAGCAAAGAGGATAAATAAGGTTCTGTAAGATTGTGAAAGGTAAGGAAACTCAAAGATTATTCTGATGAAGAATGCACTGGCAATTGAAATGCATAAAGGTCAAGTCATGAAAGTGATGTGGATGTTTTAATTTATTCAGGGAACTATATTTTAACTTCATTTAGGTGTTTTCAATGTTTTAAAGAAGAAGTTTTTAACAAGAAAAAAATTCCATGATTTATTCATCAAATGCTCAGACTTTTCAGGTGTTGACTTTGGACATTGGGTGTTGAATTCAACAAGGACTTTGGGTGTTCAAGGCAACACAAGTTATATAAGGTGATGCGATACTGAGAAGCTACAAACCAGTTATTTTTCAAAATCTAATACAAATTTAAACACATAATGCAGATGTCATAATAACAGCTAGATGGAGAATGCTTGATAGCGTATTCACAAATACACATTTCTTTGTCTGATTCACTTTAACTAATGGGTTGAAATCACAATTTTTTAGACAGCTTGATTCTTATATTGTTTCAACCATTGGATTTTGCATCACGAGCCATAAGTGGCTTGCTAGAACCATAAAATGTAGGCTTAGCACCATCAAGTGTGTACACGCTTTTTCTCATTTTAAAAGTTCAAAGAAAAAAGAAAAGAACTGCAGTGTGGAATATTGTGGATTTGCATGGACTGGTGCACCACGGAAAAAGTCTACAAATAATAAACAGAAAATGAGGAAGAGATAACAACAGAACAAATGCAAGACTGATATATAAAATGTTACAAGAAATGCTAGGTAAAGAGAATGAACTAATTAAAGGAATAGAAAGGTATGGAATGAATTTACTTGACCGAATATAAAAAGGGAGGTTTTGAGATAAGGCAGGTAAAAGAAAAGGTGAATATGTGGTCTGGAGTAATAAATGAAAGGTTGATGTGGATGATTACAGTCAAAAGACAAAAAATAAAATAATAAATAAATAATTGACTACCATTTTGTAAATGAGAGAATTCTGTGGTTTCATTTGAAAGTGAAGATTTTATAACAGTAATTGAACAAGCAAATGTGCCTTGTGATTCAGAACATTCTGAAATATCTGGTGGTGATTTTGAAGGGGGATGTGTGATCAGGAAATGGATCTAAACCAGTCCAGTGGTGGAGAGAGTTACTAAAGCAGGAGACGTTGATGCTGAAGTAGCTCTCCAAAATGAAACAAAGAATTCTGTTGGTAAGTTAAAAAATTATCCCAGTACGGATGGCAAGGGAAAGTGATTAATTGAAATTTGCACAGAAAATAGTTTGTACATATCAGGGTTTAAGCTGGCTCAAAAATGCTGTAGCAAAAATGCTAAAATGGGGAAAAAAGTTGTAGCAAAATGCTAAAGAAAGTTTGCGGCTTTTGTCAACCAAAAAATTGTAATATCAAATTGATTATATTAATTCAACATTTGTCGAAAACATTACGTGGTTTCAGAAATTATTAACTATATGTCAACAAAATAGTTTCCATATCATCTACTGTTTCGCACGTTACTAGAAATTCGAGCACGGGAAAAACGTTCATATAATAAAAAATTTTTATTTCAACTTGTCACGAATATTCCTTTTTTTCTTTTTTTCTCTTTTTGATGTTCCTTAGAATAGTTTAGAATTTTATTATGAAGATTACAAATTTATATGAAAAAATGTTTTTATATGTGCAGTCAAATGCATCATAAGTTGTCAAAGTCCTCCAATACGTAGAGACAATATGTATTAAATGATTAATATTATTCCAGTTTTTTAACTCATGATTCACGAAATTAATACAATAGAAAAGAACTTTCGAACCTTTTGATTATGACGCGTTGAATCAGTAATAAGCCATCTTGTTATCGAAGAAGGCACGATTTTTCTTTCCTGTGGTATCAGCTTCCAAGTTGAACTTCGATCTTATAATTTCTTATTATAGATGATGGTTGCATGTTTCATTTTCCGTGGCTCGATATCCCAAACTAGTTTCAATTCCTTGTTTTTGGAATCATCTTCAGTGGGTATTATGATCTACTTCTCAAACACGTTGTGTTTCGGCCACTTACATCGATTCTACTGGCAGCGTCCGACTTTTCACGGCAGTTGTACTCTTGCGCATGCTATTTTTGGTATTAATGCACGTTCTTAGTCGTGTTTTGATATAATTGGATGATATGAATTCCGATTCTAAATTAATTGGTGTTGCCATTCGTTTGTTGAAAATAATTAATAAGGTCTTATTATATTTTTTATCGTTAATTTCTTTTTCGATAAAATATTTCCAAGCGTACAGTAGACTCATTGGATCATTATTATTACAATTTATTTCTTTAGTTTTTTCAATCATTACTGCTTCTGAGGTTAATATTTGATTTTTAATTTTATGTGAGGTTATTAATTTTGCATCATACCAATCAGGATAAGCTTCATTTTCAATACAATGATTTATTAATGATGTTTTGTATTCTTTTTTATTCCAGTTCGATATATGTTCTTTTAATCTGGTCTTAAATCTTCTTTTTGTACTTCCTATGTATACTTTATTTCTTTCATTTCTTTCTGTTTCTGTATAATATTTTGTTGGTATAGAATATACTCCGGCTTTATCAAACATTGATCTTCTTTCATTTCCAGTAGTTAATATAGTTTCGTTATCTATGACGGTTTCTGCTAATATCATTTTTTCTTTAATGCATTCCTTCTTTAGGATATTTGTTATTGGAGGAATGTAGGGAATTTTACCAGCAAATTTTATTTCATTTTTTTGTTTATTTTTATTTTTATTTAAAGATTTCTTTATATTTTCAAGTATATCATCTATGATCTTTTTCTTGTATCCAAATTTCATAGCAGTTCTTTTTATCCAGTTAATCTCAATCTTTTCTTTGTGTTTATTACAGGAATGGGTTAATGCTCTTCTTATGTAAAATTGAAGTGCTGCTCTTTTATATTTCCAAGGATGATTTGAATCAATCGGAATTATCGTTGGAGTATAAGTTGGTTTTCGATATACTTCGTATTCAATCATATTATTTCGCCTGAATAAAGAAATGTCTAAATAGTGTAGTTGTCTATTAACTTCTTTTTCCATAGTAACTTGCATTGTAGGATAAAAACTATTGTATTTGTTTACAAATGTTTCAAGTTCTTTTTCAGATTGCTTCCAGAAGATAAGGATATCGTCAACGTATCTTACGTATAGTATTAGTTGTTTTTGATTGAATGAATCCAAAAGTTTATTTTCTATGTCTTGTAATATTATTTCAGCAAGAAGTCCTGAAATTGGTGATCCCATTGGTGCACCTTGTTTTTGTCGGTATATTTTTTTATTATATGTGAAGTAGTTATTATCAGCTACTAGTTTCAATGCCTGGATAATACTAATTCTTTGTGCTTCAGGTATTTTTTCATCTTTTAACTTCGGATCTAACAATTGAATTGCTTCATAAACAGGTGTATTTGGATATAGGGAAACAATATCTAGACTGATCATCAGAAAATCGGTTGTTTTTAGTTCTTTAACTTTTTTAATCACTTCAATGGAGTTGTTAATTGTATAAATATGTTGAAAGTAATACTGTTTTAAATGTTTAAATAGTTATTTTTCAAGGAGAATTGTTGGAGCCGTTTTTTTATTTACTATTGGTCTTAATGGTTCTTCTTTTTTATGCGTTTTGATTTTGCTGAATATGCTTGGAATAGACGCTCCAACGGGCGGAATGGCTTTGTTTTTAATATTATCAGGTAAATGTCCATGGTTTTTTATATAAGCCATTTTTCTTAGAATTGTATCTGTTGGGTCAAGTGAAGTTTCTTCGATATCCAATTTTTCTATAGCCGTTTTCCATTTTTATATCATAATCATCTTTGTCTAATATAATAATTTGTTTGGCTTTATCAGCGCTTACGCATTTAATTGCTGGGTTGTTCTGGAGGTTCATTAGCTCTTGTCTCTCATATTTTATAGCTGGTATTTGTTCTTCTTTTTCTTTGTTATTGATTGCTCTTAATATTTTAAATCTTGTAGGGTTTTGTCTTTTATTTGGTAGTTTCTTGATGACGTCTTCTATACATGGGATTATTATCTCAGCTTTCGGAATTTTTTGTTTATATGCATATCTTGTTCCTCTATTGAGTGCTTTAACTTGTAAATATGTCAATTCATTATTAGATTTGTTAATGAACAGTGGTTTGTCTTCTAATGTTGGTATTTTTTCTTTTTCTTCTTTGTTATTATATTTTTTCTCTTATGAGGTTTTCAATTTTATGAAAGTGTCTCCTTCTGTCTTTAAATTGTTGTCTTTCTATAATAGCAAATATTTTAATTAATGCTATTTTTGTTTCTTCTTTATCTTTCTCTTGCATGCATTGATTATATAATCTGTAGTTTTTCTTACTCAATCTATCAATGTCTTTTCTTTTTTCTCTAATAGAGGCTCTTAATCTTTTAATTTCACAGGTTTGTAAAATGGTTTTATCTTTATAATTCATTGGTTTATTTCTAATTTGTAAAAATTTAGGTGTAATTCCATTGTTTTTACAAGTTGTCAAAAAGTTTAAATGTTCGACTTCTTTGCTCAACTGGATTCTATTCTTTTTAAAGTTTGTGATATTCATTTTGTTTAGTTTGTATATATTATGATTTCAGCCGCGAATTTCAGATTCTCTCCAATAAAATCAACATTATGAGCCTTTTTAAATCTCCAGTTTCCATAAATTATATTAATTCAACATTTGTCGAAAACATTACGTGGTTTCAGAAATTATTAACTATATGTCAACAAAATAGTTTCCATATCATCTACTGTTTCGCACGTTACTAGAAATTCGAGCACGGGAAAAACGTTCATATAATAAAAAATTTTTATTTCAACTTGTCACTAATATTCCTTTTTTTCTTTTTGATGTTCCTTATAATAGTTTAGAACTTTATTATGAAGATTACAAATTTATATGAAAAAATGTTTTTATATGTGCAGTCAAATGCATCATAAGTTGTCAAAGTCCTCCAATACGTAGAGACAATATGTATTAAATGATTAATATTATTCCAGTTTTTTAACTCATGATTCACGAAATTAATACAATAGAAAAGAACTTTCGAACCTTTTGATTATGACGCGTTGAATCAGTAATAAGCCATCTTGTTATCGAAGAAGGCACGATTTTTCTTTCCTGTGGTATCAGCTTCCAAGTTGAACTTCGATCTTATAATTTCTTATTATAGATGATGGTTGCATGTTTCATTTTCCGTGGCTCGATATCCCAAACTAGTTTCAATTCCTTCTTTTTGGAATCATCTTCAGTGGGTATTATGATCTACTTCTCATACACGTTGTGTTTCGGCCACTTACATCGATTCTACTGGCAGCGTCCGATTTTTCACGGCAGTTGTACTCTTGCGCATGCTATTTTTGGTATTAATGCACGTTCTTAGTCGTGTTTTGATATAATTGGATGATATGAATTCCGATTCTAAATTAATTAATGTTGCCATTCGTTTGTTGAAAATAATTAATAAGGTCTTTTATTATATTTTTTATCGTTAATTTCTTTTTCGATAAAATATTTCCAAGCGTACGGTAGACTCATTGGATCATTATTATTACAATTTATTTCTTTAGTTTTTTCAATCATTACTGCTTCTGAGGTTAATATTTGATTTTCAGTTTTATGTGAGGTTATTAATTTTGCATCATACCAATCAGGATAAGTAAGCTTCATTTTCAATACAATGATTTATTAATGATGTTTTGTTTTCTTTTTTATTCCAGTTCGATATATGTTCTTTTAATCTGGTCTTAAATCTTCTTTTTGTACTTCCTATGTATACTTTATTTCTTTCATTTCTTTCTGTTTCTGTATAATATTTTGTTGGCATAGAATATACTCCGGCTTTATCAAACATTGATCTTCTTTCATTTCCAGTAGTTAATATAGTTTCGTTATCTATGACGGTTTCTGCTAATATCATTTTTTCTTTAATGCATTCCTTCTTTAGGATATTTGTTATTGGAGGAATGTAGGTAATTTTACCAGCAAATTTTATTTCATTTTTTTGTTTATTTTTATTTTCATTTAAAGATTTCTTTATATTTTCAAGTATATCATCTATGATCTTTTTCTTGTATCCAAATTTCATAGCAGTTCTTTTTATCCAGTTAATCTCAATCTTTTCTTTGTGTTTATTACAGGAATGGGTTAATGCTCTTCTTATGTAAAATTGAAGTGCTGCTCTTTTATATTTCCAAGGATGATTTGAATCAATCGGAATTATCGTTGGAGTATAAGTTGGTTTTCGATATACTTCATATTCAATCATATTATTTCGCCTGAATAAAGAAATGTCTAAATAGTGTAGTTTTCCATTTTTGTGATAAAATCAAGCAAACCTCTGTCCAACAGCATGACATTATTGGTAGTTTCGACGTGGTTTCTCTTTATCGTTCAGTCCCCGTGCCAGAAGTCAACAGAACGTTAAAAGAGGCTATATATATAATTCATCACTTTATTCACAAGAATCTTGCCGCAGCATCTTCAAATTAATGGACTTGGTCTCAAATTCTAGCGACTATAGTTTCCGAGGAAAAATCTATAAACAAACAAATGGTGCTCTGATGGGATCTTCACTTTCAGCAATTCTCGCGGAAGCAATCCTTCACCCAATCGAGCAGCACATATTCACCAGCATTGGCTCTGACATGCTGACGACGTATTTTTCATATGGCCTCATGGAAAGGAGACTCTTCCGCTTTTCCAAGATAAAATCAATGATAAACACCCTATGATCAATTTCACTATGGAGTTAGACAAAAATAATGCATTGCCTTGTCTGGATGTCTTACTGAGTAAATCGCTTCCGTACACAAGTCTACTATAAAACCACTTTGGTTCCCAAACTGATGCTCTGTAGCTCATTCTGCCCAGCTGATTACTAGCAAGCTTTCTTACAGTCTCGAATCAGAAGAGCATTCGACATCTCCTCCGATGTTTCTTCTAGACTAAGCGAATTAAAAAAGTGTTATTGAATTGGCCACTGAGGCAGGATACAATCCCAGCATGCATGGTACATAGATACATCAAAAGAAACAAAAAGAGGCATGCCAATCTTTCTATGCTGCTGCTACGCTATCTGGGCTTTATTCCTTACATACCAAATGTTTCCTACAAACTCAAGAATGCGCTCAGAAAGATGAACCTCGGTGTCGGCATAAGATCTCCGACATCTTTATATGCTATGCTTAAGCGAAATACTGATGAGCTTTCACTTCCCAATGAAGCAGGTGTTTACGCCATACCTCTACAATATCCAGATGGCTCCAACTGATACTACATTGGGATGACCAAACGTTCATTTAGAATTGGAGTCAACAAGCATGAGAGGGATATAAAAAATGGCAAATTAACCATGGCCCTATCCAGAGAAGTCTAGTTCAAGTCCACTGATACTATGTTGGATGACTTAAAGAAATTAGCTTCCTACTCTATTTCTAAATCCACTGCCATTCGAGAAACATTGGAGATCATTACCAATGATGAGGCCTGCAATGATAGCTTCTCACTAGAGTTGCCACGAATTTGGAACCAATTCTTCAAATAATGAATGCCTTTTGTTTTCCTCCAAGGATTCCGCGTGCAGAACGGACATGATGCCTCGTGTTTTTATTGAATAATTACGTTTGCATCTCTTCATTTATTGTCAAGTCACCGAGTTCAAATTGTTGAAACATTCTATTACCCAGTTTGCAGTCTACCTTCCTTGAAAAAGCCATCTGGTTAATGTGTAAAAGCTTGGAAACATTGATTTTATCTATGCCAATAAATTCGGATAACTAGTATAGTTGTACTATCTTATGCAGAGGAATGTTAATGAAGAAATCTTTTGCAAATACATGGAAGGCAAATCAGCAGATCATTAATTTTTTTTTCCCCCTTAGTGCTGAAGTTTGACTGTTTCCACATAGCTGTGTCTTCAGAAAACCTGAAAATCGCATTCCTGTGATGCAGAAATCAAATCTGTGCCTGCTGATTTCTGTTGCAGGTAGCATGCTCGAACAGAAATCAGGATGCGAGAAGTTCAATTCACACTACACTGCAATGAAATTTTCCAGTTTTCTGAAGAAACAATTACCTGGAAGCAGTCAAAATACAGCATTTCTGTGCTTGCACCCCCCCCCCAAGAAAACCGCCTGCGAAACTATGTAGTTTCATCAGACAAATTCTCCACAATTCAATTACAATTGCCCCCCCTCCCAACACACACCAATATGCATTCTGCTAAGTGATGCATTGTTGCCCACAATGCACAATGTGTTAGTTGTCATAGCATCAGTTCTATCTATTTTAACTATGCCACCCCCTTCCCCATCATACCCTACTACTATTGCACCTACGTTTGTCATACTACCAGATCCCAACCCCAAAGCCCACAGTCCATGTAGTCTGCTAAAAAAAAAAAAAAAAAAATCCACGATTTTTCTAAGATCTCCTCAGCAAAATTTTCCAAGTTCATTAATGACAATTGCAAAGCTTGTAGAAAAAAACAGATAAATAAATAAAGCAGTTTTATTGAATATTGGAATTAATTCATTTGATCTAAAAACAAAATTTCTATTGTCATATGAAATTACACAACCATTTTAAAGAGTCAGACTCTACTAATACCACACATACAATTTTGCAATCTTCCCTGTTGCCAGAAAACATATTCATATAATGACATATTCTTCCCATGCCATGCGGTTTTAAAAACACATAAAAAAATAATAAAGGGACACAGTAGCAACAACCTATAATGCAGAACTACTTCAACTGTAATTATTTCATGGCACCACCTCACTAGTTATATGTCCTTAAAGTATTCAGCGAAGGACAGTTGACGTATCCCTACGTTGTAGGTTGTGGCACATTTGCTACTGTGCCCCTTTGATTTTTTTCATATATAAATTTTTTAAGAAATAAAATGAAAAAAATATTTTACTTTACTTACTTAAAAGCAACTTATACTATATACAATTCATAGTAACTTATGTTTTCTTTGCACCATCAGGTATTGTGCACAGATAATGTAAAATTAACACCAATGGAAACTGGGTTCAAATAATGATATATTCTTTCCACCACAAGGTGCTTCACATATCTTAACCTCTGTACTGGTCAGAAAAAGTTTTTTGGTTAAGAATGGTTCCAAGAGATTCAAATTCTGATAAAGCCAACACTGTAAATAACATTTTCTGTTTAAAAAAAAAAAAAATTATAAGAATTAGCATTTCAAACAAAGTCATAATCTTTATATTGTTGTAAGTATGCCTACTGTTTTCTGGTTGAAATACACAGCTTAAAATGGATTAATGCTCAAGTACAGCTGTAACTTCCTGTCGTAGCAGACCACATTTTCTAGTCAAAATACATTCTTAGAGGTGGTTCACACTCAAAACAATGCATTTTCATTTAGGTGCCATAAGACCCAAAATGTAGTCTGTTTACATAAAACATATGACAGAAAAAAAAAAAAAAAACCCATCAGGCTAATCCATTATTTTTCTGCTTCAAAACTGCTTTTTTCTTACAAATCTTGCCAAATCTACTGAATAATGAGAGTTCAGAAAACTAATTTTGCATTTGTTTAACTTAACTAAAGTTTTAAATGAAACTTACACACTCATTTGCTGGCAATAAATTGCAGTAAGTGTGAAAATACTTAATATTTCTACTATATTATTAACCTAATTTCAAATTATTAAAGCTTATGCTTTACTGTGCCATCCCTTCAAAATGGGTTATGAAACAAATAGAATGCACATTAAATATTTGTGTCATTTGCAGACCAGTAAACCTGGATGAGGACCACTCATTTCTGGTATACACTAGTCCCCAGGACCAGTGAAGTTGTTTTTTGTTATTTTTTAATTCTACCACTGCAATAAATTTCTGGTCCCTGATTGTTACAATGGATGAAATATGGGCTCATCCCTTTGATCCAGAGAAAAGCGAAGTCTAATGTGGAAGCATGCATTTTCTCCACCTTCCAAAGAGTTTTTGTGTTGCTCAATCAGCTAACAAGGTGATGGATTAGTTTTTTGGGAAGCAAAAGGCATCATCATGCCTGACTACCTGGGAAAAGGCACTACTGTCACTACATCAAACTCCTAAGACAACCTCCAGAGTAGCAGAATGTAGATATACATATATATGCAGATACTTTCCAAATTATTAGAAGATTTTGCACATAATTTTTGCTTGTAGATAAAAAAAAAAAAAAACAGTGTTATTTACAGCAATTAAACACTTACTCAAGGCTTTACTCAAATGAATATACAGTCGAACTTGGTTAAGACGAGCTCGGGTATAACGAGGTCCCGGCTATAGCGAGTAAATGCCAGAAGAAGTTTGGTTTCGCATGCAAGTAGTGTTAAATTATCCCGCTTGTTACGAGTATCAACTCTGTTATAGCGAGCAAATTTGCAAGACTTTCAGATTTCTTTTTTTTACACCCAGTAAAGATAGCGCAGCATTGAAAGGTGGCCGTCTGTGTGTCACCTGCTTCGAGAGAAAAGCGGGGAGTGTTTTATGACGTCTTGCATTTCAGCCCAAGGGTAAGTGGGGGTGGCATTTTGTGGGGGAAAGCTTCCCACCCTTTCCTTTGCCACTGTTTATGAGAGGGTTCCTGGAATTTGCTTTCTCTCATTGGCTGCAATGGTCTAACCCCACGCATGTTTTCTTAGTGCATTCAGTATTTCAACTTCGCACGGGACATATCGTAACCTTTTTTTTATCAGAAAGTCGCAGGCAGCCCTACTCTTGCGACATCACTTATGCATTCCCTCCCTCTTTTTTTATTAGGACTGATATTGTGAGCAAAATGGTTGGTGTTAAAAGAAAGGCTCTCTCCATCAGGGAGAAAATGGATATTGTTCAGGAACTGCAAGAAAAATTCAGCTGTTTGCAAAAAATACGGGCTTTCCTCATCTACCGTATCTAAATTGTGGAAGAACAACGATGCAGTTTTGTCAGCATTTGAAAACAATCTTACAGATTACAAAAAAAAAAAAAAATGAAAAAGTGTAAAAAAAAATATATTGATGAAGCTTTACTTTGTTGGTTTAAAGTTCAACGTGATGCTGGTTTTCCTATCAATGGACCGATTTTAAAAGTGCAAGCGGAAAAATTTGCAGTACAATTCGGTCATGAGAATTTTATATGCAGTAATGGGTGGCTTGATCGCTTCAAGAACAGACACAATATTTTTTTACGCAAAAATGTCAGGGAAATCAATGTCTGTGGATACGGAATCTGTAAGTCAATGGCTAAAAGTGTTTGGCCCAGCTTCATTTCTGAATTCAGTGAGCAGAACATATTCAATGCTGATGAAACGGGCATTTTTTACAAGGTAACCCCTGACATGACTTTTAACTTTTAAAGGCGAGAAATGCATTGGAGGTAAATTGGCAAAGGATCGGCTAACCGTTCTAATTTGTGCGAACATGGCCGGAAATGAAAAAAGAATATTATTGGTGATTGGCTAATTGTTAAAGCCTCGATGTTTTAATAATGTTCATCATCTCCCGGTTGATTATAAAGCAAAGAGAAAGACGTGGATGACATCAGATATCTTTACGGGAGAACTTCATAAATTGGATCGCAAACTACGAAAGAAAAACAGAAACATTTTGCTGTTAATAGACAACTGCCCAGCACATCCCAAAGTAGAAAACTTGACAAATATCAAACTTGTGTTCCTACCACCAAACACAACATCAATTTATAGATTATGGACCAAGGGATTATTAGGAGTTTTAAGTGCCATATTCGGTGATTTCTAACCGTACAATTAATCCACAAAATGGAGAAGCTAGAAATTAAGATTTCCGTATTGGATGCTGTTCGTCTTATGAGAGAAGCTTGGGATAGTGTCACTCCGACAACCATTAAAAATTGTTATAGGAAGGCTGGTCTTCTAAAGGAGACTTTAGTAGAAAGCACTGAAGTGATTGATGACGATGATCTCCCCTTATCAGAATGTTTAAAAAGTAGTGATTTAAGCACCTTTAACAATTGCAATTCTCTTGATGATTGTATCGACATTGACGCCGCGGTCTTAACAACTGGAATTTTAACAGAGGAACAAATTGTGCAAGAAGCATTGCGGTGAATGAAGAAAGTGAAGGCAAAAACATTACAGAAACACAAGAAGTTGTGACTTAAAGTCAAGCACAAGATGCTTTGGATGTTTTGACTAGATTTTATGAAATTAATTCTGGTAATGAGTGTGTGTTCAGTGCATTATCAGTTGTTAAGCGTAATCTGATGGATTTTCGGTTGAAGTCAAGGACAACGCAGCTAAAATTAACCAAATTTTTTCATACGAAATAAAAAGGATATGTGCTTTGGGCAGATAGTGCTGTATGGTACAAAAATTACAATACTGTATAGTACATATTGTATTTCATAAAGTACGTATGTAGTTTACATGTCCGTTATTCAAGAATTTCAACTTAATCTGCATCACATCGTACGTACTTCTATATGTATGTAATACAGTATGTATAATGGTACGTATAGTTCTGTGTGTGTGTAGTACTGTACGTACGCATTTTTCAAGAATTCCACAACTAACCAAAAAATTGTACGGTAATTTCAACTAAACGTAAGTACTATGTATTTCCAAACATTAAACATTATATGTACTATATTTGATAACGAAATTTATTTTTTGAAAGATTTCCTTGATATTTTGGGTCTTTCCCGGATTATATGAGTAACGGATATAACAAGCAATTTGTTCGATCCCGAAGAGCTCGTCTTAACAGAGTTCGACTGTACTTAATTCAATTTTTACTCGAACTTTCAATTATTTACCACATGTTCTAAGTTCTTTTGTTTTTGCAGGCATTTCTGGCCACTAGATTTTATCAAGGCCTGTCCTCAGTGTAAAGGAACTGCATCAAAAGTTTCATTTACACAGAAATAATTTAAATTTTATTGCCAGATTTTTCTTGAAGTTACCAGTTATTAAATAAAATCTTATGTATTTTGTAAGTCTACTATTTTTTAATTAAGTTATTGAAAATGCTATTTATAAATTTTAAAGGTTCATTAATGAAACTGTTTTTGTAGATATAAAAACTTTCTTTAATTAGTCGCTTGTCTTTACAAGGTTCATAGTCCAATATTTTAATATTTTGCCATAAAGGTTCATTTCACACATACTGCTACACTTTCAATTGTAATGTACTTATTTTGTCCTCATTGGAATCTGTAATGTTCTAATAACTATGTTGTTTTATTAATTTTTCTATTTATAAAAAATCTTATTCTATTATTATTGTGGTTCATGGGTTTGCCGAAAGTTTTCTGTTTCAGTGGTTGTGTACGCAGATACATTTTATTTTTATACAACTCTGACAACCTCATGCAGCCAAGGAAAAGAGGCAAGTAAAACTGCAAAGAAAATTCTTTCTCCTTCAAGATAATGCACTCAGTCATACCTCCCAGATTACGAAGACTGCCATTCATACTGTAGCATTTCAGTTGCTTCAGCACCCACCCAATTCCCAAGCTGAAGGAAAACATTCATAGAAAACAATGTTTCCAACTCTGAGGTTATAGCAGCTGTGGGTGACCAAAACTGAGGTTTTTTTTTTTTTTTTTTTCTCACCAGTATCAAGGCATTACACTATCAGTGGGATAAGTGTGTTGCAGTGGTTGGGGAAAGGAATCATAAAAGCTCTTTGCTGTATGTGTTAGAATATGAACTTTTTTAAAGATCTTCACATGCCTTTCTGATATCCACTGATAATGCAGTTTTCGTGGAATTTTATCTTTTTTAGTTACAGATGACTCCTTTTTGTCAATTTTTTTATCTGTTTTCCTTTTAAGGTTTGTTTTGCATTACATTAATTTACTTTTAAGTTTAAAACCTCTTCATTTCTCATGAATTGGTTAGTGTGTGCATAATGCAAATGTTTATGCTGACAGGGAAAAGAGTACACCTGAATTTTTAATTTAAGAATTACTGTATTTTTTATCATATAATTTGTTTATTACCTGTTAAAGTAGTTATAAATTTAGGTTCTGTGGATTTCATATGTCGATGTAGATAATACTCCACTTTAAAAAAAAATGTGTTTGCGGTACTCAGATTTTTAAAACTTCACATCATAATTGTCTCGGAAAATTACCAGATATGCATTAATAAAAGAAAAACATAATGCAATACGAAAATGGAGGTCTGCAAACAGTTGAAAAGAAGGGTTTTTTTAATTTTGTTTTTACTTACAAGCATTTTGATGTGATGCAATGAAGGTGGTATTATTTGCTCTCATCCATGGTCACATGCTGCGGGAAGCTCAGAGTCACGCGCTCGTGGGTGCCGTAGGTCTAGCTATGAAACCGCATACTACAGAATTTAACTATGGAACTGTAGTAATGCAGAAAAAACTTATATTTTTTGCTTTTTATTCATCTGAAAGTAACAAAAAGAATTTAAAAGTGGCAGGTCTTTTAAAAATAATATTATTTTTTCTTTTTCTTTCTGCTTTTTTGGATTGCAGGGTCATCCTGCGAATAGCAACTTTTCTGTATGAAATTAATGTTTTGGGTTCAACATTGCAGGGCAGGTATTGATCAGAGTTGGAAACGGGCCAAAATTTTTGGACCCAGACCTGGCCGTCACATAATTAGACCTGACCCAGACAAATCTGCTTTGAGCTATAAATTCGAATAAATCATTATCATTGTCAATCATTATCAATCCATTGCTGGATGAAGGTCTCCCCAAGTTTCTTCCAGCAACAGACTGTCTTGCACCAGTCTCCTCCATCCACCCATCTCCTACGTGGTCTTCTTATGGTATTTTGGTTGACCATCGGTGGTCTGTTCTTCTGGAAACATGTCCAGCACATTGCCCTTTCAGGGATTTTACTCTGATCATGTCTTACTCTTTTGTCACTTTCCTGATCCACAAGTTCCTCTTTTTATCTTTTTTTGATTACACCAAGCATGCATGTCTCCAGGCTTTTTTCAGTTGTCTACAGTATTTGTATATCTTTTTAGTCAAGGCCCACGTATCTCCTCTGTATGTAAGCACTAGAAGGATGCATTGGTTAAACACTTTTCATTTAAGACATAATGGCACATTGCTCTTAAAAATGCAGTTTCTTCCAAAAGCTATCTAACCAAGTTACATAAGCCAATTAATTTCATCACCAATGTGACTACCGCTTGATATCTGCTGCCCAAGGTAAATGTAGGTATTGGTTACCTCCAGCTTTTTCCCAACAATCGATAAATCTTAATTTCTTGTGAAAGTATTGTACATCAGTTTTGTCTTCTGAAAATTCATTTTCAATTCCATTTCTTTAACCTTCTGAGCAAGTTCCTGGATCATACTCTGCAGCTCTGAAGGGTTCTTTTAAATATTTTCTTTTTCTATTCAAAAATAAAACAGAAATAAAACCGGGTCAAAATCAGGTCAGGAACACCTTGACTCGACCTGTTTGACCCACAAAAAGTTGCCGACCCATTGACTCACTCGCGAACCATTTCCATCTCTGGTATAGATTATACATTGCTCCCCCCCCCAATCCCAATTTCATGGCCTGAAGATTATACAATTACAAAGGATATTTTACCATTACTTTAATTTCACAGTCTGTGGATTATATGAAGAAAAATAAGGTAATTCAAAAATTTCACTCTTGTGCTTTGTTTTTACAACTTATAGACAGTAGAGCTGAGACGGGATGGGCCCGAGCCCGAGCCCTAACCGGGCTCCAGCTTTATTTTAAAAACTTCTGGGCGGGCTCAGGCTGCCATATATAGATTTTTTTTTACCGGTCAGTTTTATCAAATAGTTATTTATTATTATATATATATTTTTTCGGCAGCAGTTCTCACTCACCGCCAGAAAGTTGTTCTTTTAGTTATGTCTGTTGTTTGGCTATCTGTAGGAGGGTGAATGAAATTTAATTAGTCCCTTTAGGCAATGCCGTTGTTCCGTCCATGTGAAGCCGGCTGACAGCCACCAGGGGATGGCGACAGACCAGCCAGAGAAAATGCGTTAGAGGTGAGTGGGTAGGCTGGGGGTGGAGGTCCTGACTTGTAATACGAGGTGTAAGGAAACTGACAGGCGGCAAACATAAGAAAAAGGGGATAAAGGGAACGGTTGAAATGCATCCTGATTTTCCAATCGGATAAAGGAAAGGAGAATGGATGTCTGGAAGACAGTAAAAAGCCAGTTAAGCTAACAATGTACAGTACTTTCCCATTCTCTAGTTTTATGATACCTAGCATTTGTTTCCTGGTGCTGCCGTTAGATGTTTAGGATGCCG
The DNA here is from genome assembly GCA_039090855.1 of Macrothele yani. Taxonomy (NCBI): domain Eukaryota; kingdom Metazoa; phylum Arthropoda; class Arachnida; order Araneae; family Macrothelidae; genus Macrothele; species Macrothele yani. The sequence continues at coordinate 112,286,277 of CM077007.1, forward strand.
ATGAAGAGATTTTCTGAAGGCGTAAACTAGACCCAAGATTAGTCTCCATTACCCATGACGGTTTACGCATAAGGTTAAATTCTCTCCGTAATTGCTTCGTAAAACTATACAGTAGCCGGAAAGACCGATGGGCTTTTGAAGTTTTCTGATGCTTTTTGTGATCAACATTTAAAACCAGTTACATCTTCCACATACTGTAAAGAAGTGCATATATACATTGTTATTGCTAGTGTCATTGGGACATACTTTTTGTTGATGCCATATAAATTGTGGAACAAGATGAGTACATAAAAATATGGAAGGCACGAAAATGAAACTAGATGTTAAAATTATCTAAATAAACTTTTGCTATGATTCCGGTTGGCGTGTGAAAGCTTAGGATCAATTTATAACATACGGCAAAAAAAAAATAAAAAAAAATGACCTGATTAAATAGTTTAAATTACATCTACCAAAACTGTCCGTGTCCTTCTGCACTGGGCAGTTTTTACAGCAATTTAAAATTTTCAATATTTCACAAAAGTTGCTAAAATAAAGCAAAAAAAAAAAAAAAAGAAAAAAAAAGAAAAGAAAAAAAGTGACCTGATTAAATAGTTTAAATTACATTTACCAAAACTGTTCGTGTCCTTCTGTACTGGGCAGTTTTTACAGCAATTTAAAATTTTCAATAGTTCACAAAAGTTGCTAAAATAAAGCAAAAAAAAAAAAAAAAAAAAAAAAAAAAAAAAAAGTCTACTTCGGGCTCGGGCTCAGACTCTATGACAAAAATGGTCAACAGTCCTCGGACTATAAGACTTCGGGCCGCTCGGGCCTCCATAACTGAGACCGAACTCACCTCTAATAGTTAATTGGGGATAAACACTTTGCACGGCTAACTAATGGGATAACAGTTTTCTCACATAAAATCAAACTTACATTTCTTTTTTATCCTCTAGGGTAACCTTATTTACAATTACAAGGGCCAAGTGCTCTCCTTCATTATCATTCGCAGCTTTTGGTTTTGGCATTTCAATAGCAAACACTTCATTTTCTGTTAGGCTTGACACAGGATCATAGTCGCGGAATGTTCTTTGGAATTTGCCGTCCAAAATTTCTGTTAAAAGAATCTGAAAATGTTAAAAAACAAAAATATCTTTTAGTGCATAATGTGAACATACACATTGATACAAAAATGCACACTTTATTTTCTACACATTTGGGCTCAAAGCAAAAATTCATCTCATTTTCTAAAATGGCAAATGAAGGTTTGTGCTTAGGAACTCTTTTTATGTACAAACAAGCCATAAATCATAACACTGGTCAACACGATTTTTGGCACATGGAACAATGGTGTTTCTACGACAACTTTTCATGCTGAATTCAAATATGCAATCAGAATTTTTCTATCACCCACAGTTATTCTGTGATGAAGATTTTACCTATTTTGTCACAATTGGTTATGTAATTTTTTCCCCATATACATACATTTTTTGTGTATATAGGTAGGTAGTAGACAGACAGACTGGCAGGCAAGTGGCAGAAAGACGAGTTAGCAGCATGTTGCAACATGCCACTAGTCTGAGCAGCCAATGCCAGTAGTGAATTGATATTCACTGTGTAGGCACTGAGGGAGTTTGAGTTCTCTTTTGTCTAGTGATAAGATTACTGTGCAACAGTGTTGTGGTTGACTGTGTCATTTATGCCAAGGAAGTGTTTATCATCCAGATATCTTCTGTTACATGTGTGGGGAAACTGACATTTAAAGCTCAAAGGTGAAATTTCACTCAACTTGTTAAAAAATGATATGAGCTATATTTTGGCTGCAAAGTGGGTGACCAAGATAAAAACTGGGCTCCTCGTATCAGCTGTTTGACCTGCGTGAAGTGTCTGACAGAATGAGTAGCTACAGGGTTCCCACCATATATGCTTTCCAGTTCCAACGGTGTGGAGCAAACCGAAAGATTATTCATCAGACTGTTATTTTTGTTTGACAAACTTAAAAAGGAATAACAAGTAAATCCAAACACATAGTGATACACTCAAATTTGCCATCTGCTATCAGGCCAGTTCCTCACAGTGAGGACTTACCTATACCCCAGCCTCCAATATATGTAACTGTAGAAGATGATGACTCAGACAGCCATGCAGTTAGCATAGTTCAACATAAGGAGCAAGATGACTTTTCTTTTGAGCCACATCTGTTAACTCTAGGCGATTTAATGACCTTATTCGGGATTTGAATTTGTCCAAAACATTTAGGGTCTAGGCTGAAAGGCTGTAATCTACTTCAGCGAGACACTGAAGTTTGCTTTTTTTCATAACCACCATGATAAGTTTAAAACTTTTTTATTCTCAAGAGAATGATTTAATTTTTATTGTAACAGTTTTGCTCTGTGATGGTTGTTGGCAATTGTTCATTGACTTCTATAAAACTAGCTTGAAAGGTGTCCTTTTGCACAATGGAAACACATTTTCTTCTGTTCTGTTAATTTATGCCACTGATATGAAAGAATCCTACAAAAATATGAAATTCCTTTTGGAAAAAAATTTAGTATGACAAGTATTGGAAAATCTGTGGCGATTTAAAATTCATTGTGCTGTTATTTGGTTTGCAGCTCAGCTATGCTAAATTTTGTTTTTTCTTGTGCGAGTGGGACAGTAGACAAAAGTCATTACATCAAGGAGGCCAAAGCGTGAATCACTTACTCCTGGACAGAAAAATCTTGCACTTCCCTCATTGGTCAACCCCAATAATATTTTTTTTTACTTCCACTTAATAAAAAATTAGTGTTTTTTAAAAACTTTGTTAAGGCCATAGATAAAAATGGTGCTGGGTTAACTTACTTTAAAGAAAAGTTTCCTTGAACAAGTGATGCTAAAATTAAAGAAGGCATTTTTGTGGGCCTTCAATTAAGAGATTTGATTCCAGATTGAAAATTCAAAGATCTATTAAGCCAAGTTGAATACAAAACAGAGTGGAGATCGTTCAAAAGTGTTATGGAAAATTTTTGCGGGAAATTTTAAACACAGAACTGCTGCGACACATATTGTGGGCGAATTCTTACATTCATTCAAAGATATGGAGTGTAATATGTTCCCTTAAATTCATTTCTTGGACTCCCACTTGGATTTCTTCCCTGAGAATCTCGTTGCCATCAGCGACGAATATGGCGAGTGATTTCACAATCAGACATTTTGATTGTGGAAAAGAGGTACCATGAAAAGTGTAATTTTAGCACGCTTGTGTTGGAAACTTAAGGGATGGTTCCTGATGCTAAACAGAGAAAGAAATCATCTACCGTAACTTTTTAGGTAATATGAATAAATGTATGTAAAAATACACTTTTTTCAGATTTAACCAGTGTGTCACTAAAAATCCCTGTGTAACAGAGAAAGACGAGTAACATATTTGAATTCAGCACAAAAAGTACTATTAGGATCAGACAGTTTTCCTTGTGTGCCACAAATTTAGTTTTATTCTGTAAACCTACCATTGTGTAAATGGCATAAACAGAACAAATTCCAATTAGTAATCATCCTCCGATTTCTTACATAGGATGCCAAAACATAAACTAAAGTACAGATTGAATCAACATTTTAAAAATTGGCAAAGAAAAGAAGCAAAAAAGCTTTAATACATTACTCAAGATTTGCACTCTTCCAAGCAAAATACAGGGTTCTGAGAATTATTGGACACATTACAAAATTATATAAAACAAAACATTAAACAGATAGAAAGAAACTGACTGTACTAACTTACAATGTAACTACACAAGTTAATAAATTGCGATGTGAGATCCCTTGGTTGCTCGTAGTACGTCCAGGCGATACTCAATTTCATACCATGTATTGGCAAGCATCTGAGGATTAATAGCAGCTGTGATACGCTGCTTCAGTTCCTGCAAATCAGTACAAGGCGTCTGATAGACACAATCCTTCATATAACCCCACATGAAATAATCCAATGGAGTTAGATCACGAAAGCGAGGAGGCCATGGAATGATACCAACAAGCCCAATCCATCTGTTGGGGAAATGCTCATTTAGGCACACATGTTGACCAATGTTGGAAAACGACGTCATATCTTTTGATCTGGTGTATAGCGAAATTTTCTAGCATATCCAAGTAAATGTCACCATTTATGGTTTTTTCGCAGAAGAAGAAAGGGCCAATCACTTCTCTTTTTGATAGGGCGCACCACACATTAACTTTTGAAGAATCATGTTCCAGTTCAATAGCAGAATGAGGCAGTTCACTGCCCCAAATCCTACAGTTGTGACGATTCACAATACCTGATACATGAAATGTGGATTCATCAGTAAAAATTACAATACTGAGAAAGTTTTTGTCGTTTTCCATTCGATTCAGCATATCCACAGCTAAATCGTATCGCAGAGTGCGATAATTTACATGCATCTTTTGCACTATTTGAATTTTATAAGCATGAAACTTTAATTTCTTGTGCAAGATATCGTGAACTGTCGATTTCGGAATGCACAGTTCTCTGCTTGCTTTACGAACGGATTTCCTGGGGCTTCGTTGGAAACTTTCATTAACTTGGTCAACCGTCTCACCGCTAACGCTAGGCCTACCGGCTCCTCCACGATGTTCCACATTGCCAGTTTCTTTAAACTGTTTCATCCACCGCTTAATTGAATTCGTTGACAGAGGATTACAACCATACTCTAAACGGTACCGTCTTTTACATTTAATGACAGACTTTAATTCCGCACACATCGCCTTCTGCTGTACGGATGACATGACTACTGATTGTGCATTTCTCATACATTCCTCATCAGGTCACACCTAACGCCATCTATTGGATTCTGGGAATAACAATTCTGCAAAACAAAAATATAGAAACCGTGTTAGTAATACGTGACATAGAAAAACAGACAATGCTCATAGTTTTTTTTGTACATAGTTTTGTAATGTGCCCAATAATTCTCGGACACCCTGTAAATTCAAGCACTTTTAAAGGACTTCTTAAAATGAAATTATCATATGTGTGTGTTCTGTCGGTCAGTCAGTGGGTAGTTGCTTTAGTTAGTTCAGAGCATTAAACTTAGCTGTGATGGGCACACCCTCAATGACCTGCCTGTTATCCTGTGCCCCCCCCCCATTTGTTTATTTTATAACTTTGAACAGCCCCTGTTTTCGCATTTTTCGAAATCATTTTATTTTGTGGAATATTTTGAAAGGGTACATTATTTTTACATTCATCTGCTGGTATGATATTAATTATTTGCTTTAACTTTTTATTTTTCATGCATGATTTTCATGCTACCAGGAGGCGAAGGGTTCACACAGAAAGCACAAGCAATTCCTAGAAGTTTCGCCCTCTGGCAAGAACGCATCCTTAACCCCAGTCAACAGAAGTTCATCAGAATTCCAGAATACATCATTCCACTTATTTTACTCTGTACTGATGTCATAGCCAAGGTGTCCACGAACTCTTCCTGAGTTGAAAGCAAGTTCTGCGATATTTGATCAGCTTGGTGTTTTTATCAGAACTATACAGAACTCTTTCTATACAACTGTTTAGCACAAACAATTATTTTTATACATACTCTTTCATATAATTACTTAAAAAGATTTCAAGTACTATTTATGGAGTCTTAAACTTTTTCAAGTACTTTTCAAGGTTTCCAAGAAGCGTACAAACCATGTTACTTCATCAAAAAAAAAGGTATTTCCAAAATTTGATCAAATACAAATTTTAAGAAGCTGTAAAAATGAAAAACATCTAAGATTAATAGAGATTATGTTAACTGAAAAAAATTGAAATAAAGTCTGTAATTTTAATGATCCAAATTTACTTTCACCCCATTGGAAAAGAATTGATAAAACTTGAAAAAAAAAAAAAAAAAAAAAAAAAAGGAAAACATGCAAAAGGTAGTATAATACATACTTTATTTTCACTAGATGGTGCCAGGTTTATGATGTTGTTGAAACTCTCTGTACGCCTAGCCATGATAACTCTTTCATCACTCTGCTGCAGGTAGCTGAACTATTAGGGATACCAGCATTCCTGAGGATGGCAACGGAGTTGTGTGAAAACATTCAAAAACTTGGCCTTCTCCCATTGCATAAATTTCATTTTTCTAGCCTAACAATTTTAAATTACAAAAGAAATTTGTATGTTTCGATGTGTATGTGAATTAATTACTATGCATAGGCTTTCAGAGACTTTGAGTTAAGAAGAATGAAATGTATTTTGTTGGCTGAGTATGTATTTGCCACTAACTTGGAATTTTTTTTTAAGGATGTGTTGTCGTTGCTGTTTAAGGATGTTGAATATGTTTTTTTATGCTGAATATGTAATTGACTTTGGTAAGAATAGGAATATAGATGGGCATATCTTCCCACCAAGAGTTTAAGGCATAATACCAAAAAACCATATGTGCATAAAATGTTTTCTTTGGAATAGGATTTGGCAATATGCAGTATGCCAACAGTAGGTCAATATTTTTAACATATTAATAAAAAATAAATTGTCAAAACTTTTCTCAGTTTCAATATGTAGTTATAAAAACTACTTACAGCATATATCATTTTACCAATTCAATAGTGGCATGTCCAATTCATCCAAATCTTATTTATCAGACTACCTATAATTTTTATTAAGACTTCTAATCCCATAAAGATCAGATGAAATGAAGGAAAGTTTCACTGTCATTAAGTGTTTTCCGTTTCCACATGCAACAGCTAGAGTTCTTTTGCCAGGAGACATGTAAACACAACATGTTCTTGCAGAAAAATACATTACATGTGTTTTTCCACTTTTACTATTTTGAAGTTTAAAAATCCAATTTCAGAAGTGAAAAAAAAAAGAGCAAGAAGTGATACCTAATTCCTAATTAAGGCTTCCTGCTTTTAGGAAGAGAGAAAACATCTGCATTCTTATCTGTATCTCAAAGTGCATTCTTCAGTCACCAGCTGATAATAATTAGTTCTATAAGGGAAAAATAGTTTGACAAATATATACAAAAAAAAAAAAAATTATGAGAATAGTACGTACAAATAAATGTCATTGGCATAGTCCTAATCTTACCCTTTGTTTTGGAATGTGAAACTCCACACTTAGCTTTTCACAAAAATCTTTGACAGTTGCTTGGGAATCGATAGTCATCCCTAACTTAATCTGAAAATAAAATAGAGAGAATTTCTTCATAAGCATTAACAATTTCACAGTGAGTTAGATATCTTCACAACAGCCTTCAAAACATTTATTTTAATGACACACAGCTCAAATTTTATCGCTGAAAGTTACAGGGGGTGGACGACAAAACTGAAACCTATGGGTTTAGGAAACAATTTATTAGTACAGTGTAGGGCCTCCTTTGAAGGCCAATACAGCTGCAATTCGTCATGGGAAGGACCGATACTAGTCCTGTACAGTGGCCAGAGGGATTTGAAGCCATTCCTTTTGCAGAAAAATGGCCAGTTCATGACGTGATGCTGGTGGAGGAAAACATTTCCTGACTCACTCCTCCAGAACACCCCAGAGTGGCTCAATAATGTTCAAGTCGGGTGACTGGGTAGGCCATGACAGATGTTCAACCAAACTTTCATGCCAGTAAACCACCCTTCCAAAACTTTTGGCTCCATGTGTCGGTGCGTTATCATCCTGATACACAGCACCATCATCAGGATACAATGTTTGAAACATTGGATGCACCTGGTTCTCCAGATTTGTCCAATAGCCCTTGGCGGTGGTGTGCCCCTCAAGAACAATCAGCGGGCGACATACTACCATGATGTGAAGCCTCTCCATCCGCTGAAGCTAACCGTTTGGTGTGCAATGAGTGGTGATGGCCACATTGGGCTATTTTTGCTGGAGTCCACAGTTACTGCTGCCACCTGTAGTGATCTTTTGAAGAATCGTTTTTTATCCGCTGCAGTCCAAAATAACTTGATTCACAACTGCACGTTTCAACAGGATGGAGCACCGCCACACTCTACAAATGCTGTTTTTGATTTGCTTCACCAGCAGTATGGTCCACAGGTCATCACCAGATGATTCGCCTAACGTTTTTCAGCCAGTTTCTCTTGGCCTCCGTACAGCCCCAATTTAGCACCGCTCGACTTCTTGTGGGGCTATCAGAAAGATCGGGTGTACCAGGACAACCCGCGAACACTGTCTGACCTCCGATGTGCCACCCAACAGGAAATTGCACGGATCCCATCCATCTTCCTGTCGGTATTGCAGCACTTCGAAGCAAGTATTCGCCATGTCGTGACAGCGGATGGTCATCATTTGAAACATGTCATCCATTGATTACCTTTTGCCTACTCTTACTCTTGTAAGCGTCTTTTTCCTCTTCTAATAAAGTAAGTTAACTTTATTGTCTTTCTTTTGTTACTACCCAGTGAAACACCCTGTATATATACCTACTTCAAGAAGAAGAATTTTCAACGGGCACATTTATTGTGTTTGTACTTTCTTGTAAAGCATTTTTATAATACTGTGTACATATTGCAATTTTTCTTTTTTCATTATTTAAGTAATTTTCCAAGTTTTATGTTATATTTCATTTGTCTAAAGTCTTGCTGTGTCTCACTGCAAGACTTTAGACAAATAAAATGCAGCATAAAACATAAGAAAATGTCTATAAAATATTTTTGTTTTCGTTGTTTTTTGCTCCTGGACTCTGTACTAGTTTTCCTGGATTTGTGGTCAATGTGTGTTAGCACATGTGGGCTTGTTTGTTTTTTTCTCTTGCATTTTGGCTTTGTATTATTATTATTTTGTGTGTGTGTGTGTGTGTGTGTGGCCTTGCTTCCTTGTCGAAGTTTTGCTCTAGTAGCATGCTTCGTGTTTTGAGTCACATAGCTCTGCTGTCTCATTTTATGGAGCTTGTGCCTTCAAGTAAAGCATTTTTACAATGCTGTGTACATATTGCAGCTTTCCTTTTTTTAAGTAATTTTCCAGGTTTTGTATTACATTTGATTTGCCTAAATTCTCCATGTGTCTCGCTTCAACAGTAAAGAAATTTTTTTTTTTTTTTTTTTTTGCTCATGGGCTCTATGTACTAGGTTTTCCTGGGTTTGTGGATGATGAGTCATTGTAGGTTGGACCATTTATGTCACAAATGTATTGCTAAATTTATTCTTAATTTTTACCGTTTCGTGGCTTAGAAGGTATTTTTTGATTTGTGGGTTCATTTACCTGAAATACATTTATGACATAGCGGAAACCATATTCAACTAGGTCTTTGTATAGACGAGTTAATGCTGTGTTTTGCTGGTCCTTGATAAAGCCAAAGCTCAGCATTTTCAAAACTTTCTGCATTCTTGCATGTTTTTCCCTGCTTGTTCGCAATGAGGTCCCCCCCCCCCTGCTTTTGGCTCCCATTGAAAATGCTTCTTCTTGTAGTGGGTGTTATTTCTGAGAATTCTTCTGTGCTGCTTTTGCACATTTGGTTTTCAGATTTTTTTTTTTTTTGTTCATTCCTGAAGTCTGTTTAAACTTATATAATATATATATACTACTGTCATTGTGTTTCTGAAGGAACAAATTTTGCTTTTGCTTGACAATTTTATGAATCTTATTTTTTTCTCTCTCTCTCATCTGCCCATGGTGGGTTGAGTTCCACAAAGACGACAATGCGCTCTTGAGGATTACTGGCAAATTAATGCAGCTGACTTGCCATTCCTCTGCTGCATATGGGTAAGGGACTAAGTGTATCCGGGACAGACTTCAAAGGGAACCATTTACGCATTCGCTTCCTCAAACACAGGGAAACTTCAGAAAACCCAGGAAAAACCACAGACTACATGGCCAGCAGGACCGGGATATCTTATTTTTATCACAGCAAAAAAAAATGTTTCGCTTTTGAATAAAGATAAAAATTAGTGTCCACCACTCACCATGTGGCAACTGGATAAAACAAAGTGGTCAGTAGAAAAAAGTTGCTTCATTCGCCACACTTGAAAATTTGCCTGTCTGCACTGACTAGTGGTCAAATTATTTTTTCATTACTAAAGAATTTACTTGAATTTTTTAAAACCCTTGTATTAATTAGCAAGTGCGTTTTCTATCATCTAACTTACACGTGGAGAAAACCTACCATGCATGGTATGATCTATTTATAGATTCACTGTTCAAGAAAGGAGGGGGGCAATTTTTTTCTTCCACTGAAATCGGATAGAAATAACGATAATGTTTGCCTAGAAAATTTGATCGATGTTGATTATTATGACCACCTCCTACTTTTGACGTCAACAGCGCGTAGCCAATGAAAGAAGGCACTTGTTGTGAGCTAACTTGGAGGGTATATATGGTGTGCTGTAGGCATTTTGAAAACATATCACTCATTGCTGTCATGGATAAAAGGAGCGATTTATAAGATTTGCAAAAAGGGATGATTATCGACTTTCAGGATAAGGGTAGCAGTATTTCTGAAACAGCGCAGTATGTGAACTGTTCGCGTGCTGCTGTGGTTAAAGTGTATCATGATTGGAGAAATGGCACTATTGCGAATAAGCTCTGTGGAAACTGCGGAGCACCATGTGCCACTGATGTGAGAGGTAAACGTCGTCTTCGAAGGTGCATGAGGGCAGATCGACACGCTACGGTGGAGCAACTCACTGGCTGAATGAACCAGGCGGCTATCGGAAGTGTGTCTAAAATGACAGCTTAGCGACCCCTGCTGTGTATGGGGCTCCGATGCAGACAGATGGTCACTGCATCTATGCTAACGAAGGTGCATCGGCAGAAAAGGCTTACATTTGAACGGCAGTATCGGAATTGGACCTCCGCTGATTGGCAAAGGACTGCATTCTCCAATGAGTCACGTTTTCTGCTTTATCAAACGGATGGAAGTTGGCGTATAAGGCGAGAAACATCGGAGAACAAACACTCTTCAACCATTCTTGGAAGAACACTAGCTGTTGGGGGCAGCGTTATGGTCTGGGGTATGTTTTTGTGGCATTCTCTGGGTCCACTCATACCTGTGAAAGGCACTATGGACCGAATTCATTATGAATCCATCCTTGTAGACCAATGTACACCCACCCATACATGCAGATTGTCTTCCTTGGGGCGGATAGAATCTTCCAGCATGACAATGCAACGTGTCACACAGCTAGAAATGTCCGATAGTGGTTGGAAGAGCACAATGAAGACTTCAAAGTACTTCCCTGGCCTCCCTAATTCCCCAGACTTAAACCCAATTCAACATCTGTGGGACCACCTTGATCGTGTTGTTCGCTCTATGGATCCTCCACCATGCACCCTCCTGCAGCTGTCAGATGCACTGCAGTCAGCATGGCTCCACATACCTGTGAACACCTTCCAGCACCTTATTGAGTCACTCCCAGCCAGTCTAGCTGCTGTCCACACTGCGGTTACTCTGGATGTTAGCTGGTGGTCAAAATAATGTGACTCGACTGTGTATATTTATAGAATACATTTATCTATGTCTAAATATATGAAAAGTTAGTGCAATGATAAAATGTGTATACAATGTGAACTACCCGTTAGCATAGTGGCCATTAGATTTTGACCATCCACTGGGCACTGACCACTTGGAAAAATCACCAGTTTTTATCTTTACTTTTGAATGGTGTAGTGAAGCCACTTTTTGTTTTAGGTCAACATGTTTTCTAAAGGTAGTTTGTAGCACTTGCAACTTATTAGGCTGTTGCAGATGAAATGTCAGATTTTGCACTCTTGCAGTTGGAAGTTAATTTAGGAATTAATATATATTGTGAGTTGACTTGTGATACATAAATTTAAAGCCTATAAAGCACAGGTCATTTTTTCAGTGGCATCAGTTTCAAGGGGATTGAGCTATAGTGAAGATGATGGTGGATCAGAGCCAAATTTGTGTCATTTTTGTAATAGTTAGACTTGGACACTACTTAGGAAGTATCTTGCAACATCAATGCAGCATTTGGGGGAAGCATCATCAGTGAATGCAAGACAAATGTTGGCTTGTTAAATTCCAATCCAGCGATATGGGCATCAGAGATGAACTACATGGTAAACCAGGAGCTATCAATGATGTCGAGTTGAAGCCTTTGACTGAAACCGATCCATGTCAAATGCTATGAGAACTTGGTGAGAAACTCAGAGTGCACTATGCAACCATTTCCTGTGTGCAATGGTTTAGGCAAAGTTAAAAAGATGAATAAATGGGTCCCGCATGAGTTGACAGAACACGACAGAACATGACTACTTAATGTCAGCTCTTCTCTGCTTATCTGCAACCAAACAGATGTAATTTTGAGGCTGCTTGTTATGCGCGATGATAAACGGATGCCGTTTGATAATCTCGAACATTTGCCACAATGGCTCGACTGCAGTCAAGCCCTGAAAAACACCCCCAAATACTCCATCCTAGGGAGACAATGGTCAGTGTTTGGTGGATCCCAGCTGGTGTGATCCATTCCTCCTCCTTACAACCAGATCAAATCATCACAGTGGATAGGTATTGTCAAGAACTTGATATCATGCATGGAAAACTGTCCACCAAAAACAGCTATCATTAGTCCTTCCCATGGGCCCCAAATTTCTCCATGATAATGTGAGATCCCACATTGCACACCAGATGATGCAGAAACTGCAGCAGCTGAGAAACAAAACCTTACCTTATCCACCTGATCTGTCCCCTACTTACTTCTTCAACCACCTGGACACCTTTCTACAGGGTAAATTGTTTTCCAATCAAACATTAGTTGAAACTGCATGCAATGAATTTGTTGCATCCTGAAGCTCAACATGTTTAACAACAGCATACAGAAGCTTATACACCATTGGCAAAAGTGTGTTACTACAGGTGGTGATTAATTTGATTAATGAAGTTTATTTTGCACTGTATTTGGGGTTTTGGTAGTATATTAATGTCCTGGAATTTCTTCTGCAACAACCTAGTACTTTATCAGAGCTTTTGTCATAGCTAATCTACTCAAACAACTTTCTGTAAGACAGATTGCATTTTCATTTTACCAAAAGTTTCTCAGCAAAGAAACTGTTGTCCTGAAAACTCTCAAATATATAGGCCACATAATACATATCTCTTAATATATATATATTATCATCATCATCATTGTCAACCATTATCAATCCACTGCTGGACGAAGGTCTCCCCAAGTTTCCTCCACAACGGTCTGTCTTGTGAGCACTGGAAGGATGCATTGATCAAACACTTTTCTTTTAAGACATAATGGCATATTGCTCTTGAAAATTATGCTGTTTCTTCCAAAAGCTCTCCAGGCAAGTTTTGTACGGCGATTAATTTCTTCATCAATGTGACCCTCACTTGATATCTGCTGTCCAAGATAAACGTACGTGTCTGTTATCTCCAGCTTTTCTCCATCAATCGATAAATCTTCATTTCTTGTAAAACCATTGAACATCACGTTCGTCTTCTGAAAGTTCATTTTTAATCCCACTTCTTTACTCTTGTCAGCAAGTTCCTGGATCATACTCTGCAGCTCTGATGGGGTAGTTGCAAAAATGACTACCTCATCAGCAAAACGAAGGTGGGTTAGATAATCTCCATTAATCTTTATCCCCTTGTTTTCCCAGCTCAGCGACTGAAAAACACCCTCCAATGTGGCATTAAAGAGCTTCGGAGATATGGTGTCACCTTGTCTCACTCCCTTTCCAATTTTTACGTGTGTTGTATTTTCAAACAGCCTAATCTTTGCACTTGCATTTTCATAGATGTTATTAATAATATTAATGTATGCATCTTCAATACCGCAGGTTTTCAGAGCCATTGTAACTGCTGATGGTTTCACCGAATCAAAGGCTTTTTCATAATCGATAAAAGCCATGCACAATGGAAGTTCATATTCCCTCGCTCTTTCAATTAGTTCTCTCAGTACGTGGATATGATCTATTGTGCTGTAGCCACTCCTGAATCCAGCTTGTTCTCTCGGTTGAGCCATGTCCAGTGTTACCTTCAAGCGGTGTGAAAGAACTTTAGTGAAGATTTTATAAACTACTGATAGGAGGCTGATAGGTCTGTAGTTTACGAGATCCTCAATGTCACCTTTCTTATGTAGCAGGATCATTGTAGCGGTGTTCCAATCCTCAGGAATCTTTCCTTCATTAAGGCATCGAGTGAAAATTTGGGCGAGTACTGTTTCGATTTCTCGACTTGCTTCTTGTATGATGTCTACAGTAATTCCGTATCTTCTCCTGGAGCTTTTCCCCGCTTCATGTTCTTGATTGCATGTGCAACTTCTGCTGGAAGGACTGGAGGAACTCTGGTACTGGTATCTTTCATGATGTCTGGAGTGCATGTATCATCCCTTTCATATAATTTGGAGTAGAAATCTTTCACTCTTGTCAAAATTTTGCCTCTATTTCTTGCTACAGAACCATCTTCTTTTCTCAGTGCCATAATCTGTTTTCTTCCCTTACTGAGATGTCCCTTTGCTATCTTTAGGCTTTGGTTGTTTTCAATTGCTTTCCTCACTAGTTCACAGTTGAATTTTCTTACGTCTTCAGTGATACTTTTTCTTACTGTCTTGCATAGCTCTATATATTCCACTTTGGAAGTCACATCTTCTTTAGTTGTCCTCATCTCTCTTCTTTTTGCATCAACATTTTCGTTTTTCCTGATAATTTGTTTACATGCAACTTGTTCTTAGACCCAGCTAATTTTGTTGCTGTTTCCATAAGAGCTTTGGTTACTTTTCTGTTAACTTCAGAGATGTCCACTTCTTCCGATCTTAGGCCTTCTAAAGCAGAGAATCTGTTCTTCAGTTCCAACTTGAAGGTATTATGGTGTTTTTTAAGGTTGGTTATGTCAATACATTTTGTTTGTCTTATGAGCTTGCCACGTTCAAGTTTAGTGTTGAGGTGCATCTTACATCTCACCAATCTATGGTCACTACCTGTGTTGAACTTGTTTAGCACACTGCAGTCTTCGATGACGAATTTTTTGTTACACATAATAAAATCAATTTCACTTGTCGTCCCATTTGGATGTCTCCATGTCCATTTCCTGTGTGGCTTTTTCTTGAAGAAGGAGTTCAAGATGAAAAACCCTTCTGCCTCTGCAAACTCAACGAGAGTATTTCCACGCTGGTTTCTGTTGCCGTGACCGAATTTACCTACTGAAGTTTCATTCTGTTGCCGTTGCCCTATTTTTGCATTGAAATCTCCCATAATTATTTTCAAGTGCTGCTTACCTTTATTATTTAGATGACAAATTTCCTCATAAAATTCTTCAATTTCTTCTTCGTATCAAACTGTATATATATATATATATATATATATATACTTAAGAGCAAAACTGAAGACTAAGGAAAAACTTTAGAATTTAAAACGAAAGTTGCAAAATAAACTGAAGATCAAAACGCGCAACGCAGCAGTTTTGAAAATTCAGAATTCACATTCTATTAAGAAGATACCTAAGTAAAAAAATACATATATAGTTTTGACTCACACCAAGTACAACATAGAAAAGGTTATGTATCTACCTGTGTGAGTAAAAGGAGAAAAGATAAAAAATAAAACAACTGAATGTAGAAGGTGTCGAGAATACTGAGCCTTGGCTTTATCAAGGACCAGCAAAAACTCTGCATTTTCTCACTTCCACAAAGACCTAGTTGGAAATGGGTTTCTGCAAGGCCATAGATGCAAGTAACATTCCCACCTAAAATAGTTTTAAAAAATATATATATGTCATGTCCTCCGCAGAGTTGCATGACCTAGCACTAGTTAACAATTTCGCTTGCATCCATTAACCTTCCTGGCCCGACCCATGCTCTTCATCTGTTACTATTAAACAGTGTCACACAAGAGGTAAGCTCTCTTCCTTGTTTTTGGGTTCTAGGTTTTATATGTTCAATGTTTGTACTTCATGTACTTTTTCTCTGTTGATTTTTAGCTTTTCAGCCTTTAGGCACTGGCTTGTCTGTTAACATTTTTGCGGGTTTTAACTCTTTCTTTTCTTTGTAACTTTGCGCGTCTTTTGGGGTACCTAGGAACAGAAGATGGCTAAGCTTGTTCCTTTTCTATGCGCTGTATTTTCAAAGTAGTTAAGTTCTTAATAACTAATTAATTATGCACTTAAAGCACTGCTGAAATACTTTGTACATATTGCAACTAACTGTTTAAGGCATATAACTTTCACAAAGTTTTCTTTAGTTAATTATTGTCTTTAACTTATTCTCGTTTTCGTGCTGTCATAAGTTGTAGAGTAGGGGGTTTTAGACTCAAGTTTTCTTTCAAAAATCTGTTTTTTAAAAATTAATATTTCCTTTTTTAATTGCAATGTAAAAATTTGGATTTTTTTTGCATTGATTTTCAGGTTTAAATTCTCTCTCAAACGAACTTGGCATTTCGTTATAGCTGAAAATTATTTCTAATTATTATGTCACTCTCACAGCTTGAGTTCTCTTTAATCTTCTTCTCTCTGTTTAATAGTAACAGATGAAGAGCATGGGTCGGGCCAGGAAGGTTAATGGATGCAAGCGAAATTGTTAACTAGTGCTAGGTCATGCAACTCTGCGGAGGACATGACATATATATATTTTTTAAAACTATTTTAGGTGGGAATGTTACTTGCATCTATGGCCTTGCAGAAACCCATTTCCAACTAGGTCTTTGTGGAAGTGAGAAAATGCAGAGTTTTTGCTGGTCCTTGATAAAGCCAAGGCTCAGTATTCTCGACACCTTCTACATTCAGTTGTTTTATTTTTTATCTTTTCTCCTTTTACTCACACAGGTAGATACATAACCTTTTCTATGTTGTACTTGGTGTGAGTCAAAATTATATATGTATTT
The DNA here is from genome assembly GCA_039090855.1 of Macrothele yani. Lineage (NCBI taxonomy): Eukaryota > Metazoa > Arthropoda > Arachnida > Araneae > Macrothelidae > Macrothele > Macrothele yani. The sequence continues at coordinate 112,303,009 of CM077007.1, forward strand.
TTTTGCTTAGGTATCTTCTTAATAGAATATATATATATATATATATATATATATATATTCTATAAATATATATATTCTTCACTAAAGTTCTTTCACAAGAACTTTAGTGAAGAATATATATATTCTTCACTAAAGTTCTTTCACACCGTTTGAAGGTAACACTGGACATGGCTCAACCGAGAGAACAAGCTGGATTCAGGAGTGGCTACAGCACAATAGATCATATCCACGTGCTGAGAGAACTAATTGAAAGAGCGAGGGAATATGAACTTCCATTGTGCATGGCTTTTATCGATTATGAAAAGCCTTTGATTCGGTGAAACCATCAGCAGTTACAATGGCTCTGAAAACCTGCGGTATTGAAGATGCATACATTAATATTATTAATAACATCTATGAAAATGCAAGTGCAAAGATTAGGCTGTTTGAAAATACAACACACGTAAAAATTGGAAAGGGAGTGAGACAAGGTGACACCATATCTCCGAAGCTCTTTAATGCCACATTGCAGGGTGTTTTTCAGTCGCTGAGCTGGGAAAACAAGGGGATAAAGATTAATGGAGATTATCTAACCCACCTTCGTTTTGCTGATGACGTAGTCATTTTTGCAACTACCGCATCAGAGCTGCAGAGTATGATCCAGGAACTTGCTGACAAGAGTAAAGAAGTGGGATTAAAAATGAACTTTCAGAAGACAAAAGTGGTGTTCAATGGTTTTACAAGAAATGAAGATTTATCGATTGATGGAGAAAAGCTGGAGATAACAGACACGTACGTTTATCTTGGACAGCAGATATCAAGTGAGGGTCACATTGATGAAGAAATTAATCGGCGTACAAAAGTTGCCTGGAGAGCTTTTGGAAGAAACAGCATAATTTTCAAGAGCAATATGCCATTATGTCTTAAAAGAAAAGTGTTTGATCAATGCATCCTTCCAGTGCTTACGTATGGTGCAGAGACGTGGACCTTAACTAAAAGAGACATACAAAGGCTGCAGACAACTCAAAGAAGCATGGAGAGGTGCATGCTTGGTGTAACCAGGAGAGATAAGAAGAGGAACTCGTGGATCCGAAAAATGACAAGAGTGGAAGACATCATGATCAGAGTTAAATCCCTGAAATGGCAATGGGCTGGACATACTGCCAGAAGGACAGATCATCGATGGACAGCCGAAATTTTAGATTGGATTCCAAGGGACAGGAAAAGACCCAGAAGAAGACCACATGGGAGATGGGTGGATGAAATTCGAAAGTATGCAGGGGTGACATGGAGGAGACTGGCACAAGACAGACCGTTGTGGAGGAAACTTGGGGAGACCTTCGTCCAGCAGTGGATTGATAATGGTTGACAATGATGATGATGATGATATTCTATAAAGAAGATACCATGCAACTCTACGGAGGACATGACTTATATATATATTTTTTAAAACTATTTTAGGTGGGAATGTTACTTGCATCTATGGCCTTGCAGAAACCCATTTCCAACTAGGTCTTTGTGGAAGTGAGAAAATGCAGAGTTTTTGCTGGTCCTTGATAAAGCCAAGGCTCAGTATTCTCGACACCTTCTACAATCAGTTTTTTTTTTTTTTTTTTTTTTTTGTCTTTTCTCCTTTTACTCACACAGGTAGATACATAACCTTTTCTATGTTGTACTAGGTGTGAGTCAAAATTATATATGCATTTTTTTGCTTAGGTATCTTCTTTATAGAATGTGAATTCTGAATTTTCAAAACTGCTGTGTTGCGCGTTTTGATTTTCAGGTTATTTTGCAACCTTCGTTTTAAATTCTAAAGTTTTTCCTTAGTCTTCAGTTTTGCTCTTAAGTATATATATATATATAGGATGTAAGGTCAGGGATGTAAGGTCAGGTGATGCGTAACATCACAGCCTCTCCTTGACAAATGTCAACCCCGCCTTCTCGTGGTGCATCCTGTTCCCACTAAAGGGGCTCTGACGACCGCAAATAGCGGTATAACTATACCATCGGGATCAGAGGAAATGCTATCCCACACTCACCAACCCGCTTGGCCAGCGTGGTGAGTTATGGCCAAACACCTCCAAAATGACTCTACAACTTAAATCTTGGCCCTCAGTCTCCGGCAGCTGGAATGTACCTGGCCAAGGCAGCGGCCAGTGCGACATGAAGGCAGAGGGTGCTAAGAATCCCCGGAGGACCGGACTAGGCTGCCATTTGATGCTGACCTTGGCTACCTACAACGGACGCTCCCTATCTTCTGATTCAAGGCTTCTTGAATTGGAAGAGGAACTACAAAGGATCAAGTGGGACATCGTCGGGCTAAGTGAGGTAAGGAGAAAAGGAGAAGATCTCATTGAACTGAAAAGTGGACATCTCTTCTATTATCGTGGGACAGATACTGGCAGAACTAGTGGTGTTGGATTTATAATAAACAAGAAACTGAAGGATAAAGTGGTAGAAGTTGAAAGTTCCTCTGACAGAGCTGCACGACTCGTTATCCAACTATCGAGAAGATACCAGGCTCAGATTATTCAAACTTATGCACCCACCACAAGTCATCCTGAAGAAGAAATTGAAGAATTTTATGAGGAAATTCGTCATCTAAATAATAAAGGTAAGCAGCACTTGAAGATAATTATGGGAGATTTCAATGCAAAAATAGGGCACCGGCAACAGAATGAAACTTCAGTAGGTAAATTCGGTCACGGCAATAGAAACCAGCGTGGAAATACTCTCGTTGAGTTTGCAGAGGCAGAAGGATTTTTCATCTTGAATTCATTTTTCAAAAAAAGCCACACAGGAAATGGACATGGAGACATCCAATTGGGACGACAAGTGAAATTGATTTTATTATGTGTAACAAAAAATTCGTCATCGAAGACTGCAGTGTGCTGAACAAGTTCAACACAGGTAGTGACCATAGATTGGTGAGATGTAAGATGCACCTCAACACTAAACTGGAACGTGGCAAGCTCATAAGACAAACAAAATGTATTGACATAACCAACCTTAAAAACACCATAATACTTTCAAGTTGGAACTGAAGAACAGATTCTCTGCTTTAGAAGGCCTAACATCGGAAGAAGTGGATATTTCGGAAGTTAACAGAAAAGTAACCAAAGCTCTTATGGAAACAGCGACAAAATTAGCTGGGTCTAAGAACAAGTTGCATGTAAACAAATTATCAGGAAAAACCAAAATGTTGATGCAAAAAAGAAGAGAGATGAGGACAACTAAAGAAGATGTGACTTCCAAAGTGGAATATATAGAGCTATGCAAGACAGCACGAAAAAGTATCACTGAAGACGTAAGGAAATTCAACTGTGAGCTAGTGAGGAAAGCAATTGAAAACAACCAAAGCCTAAAGATAGCAAAGGGACATCTCAGTAAGGGAAGAAAACAGATTATGGCTCTGAGAAAAGAAGATGGTTCTATAACAAGAAATAGAGGCGAAATTTTGACAAGAGTGAAAGATTTCTACTCCAAATTATATGAAAGGGATGAAACATGTACTCCAGACATCATGAAAGGTACCAGAGTTCTTCCAGTCCTCCCAGCAGAAGTTGCTCATGCAATCAAGAACATGAAGCGGGGGAAAGCTCCAGGAGAAGATGGAATTACTATAGACATCATACAAGAAGCAAGTGGAGAAATTGAAACAGTACTCGCCCAAATTTTCACTCGATGCCTTAATGAAGGGAAGATTCCTGAGGATTGGAACAATGCTACAATGATCCTGCTACATAAAAAAGGTGACATTGAGGATCTCAGGAACTACAGACCTATCAGCCTCCTATCAGTGGTTTATAAAATCTTCACTAAAGTTCTTTCACACCGCTTGAAGGTAACACTGGACATGGCTCAACCGAGAGAACAAGCTGGATTCAGGAGTGGCTACAGCACAATAGATCATATCCACGTACTGAGAGAACTAATTGAAAGAGCGAGGGAATATGAACTTCCATTGTGCATGGCTTTTATCGATTATGAAAAAGCCTTTGATTCGGTGAAACCATCAGCAGTTACCACGGCTCTGAAATCCTGCGGTATTGAAGATGCATACATTAATATTATTAATAACATCTATGAAAATGCAAGTGCAAAGATTCGGCTGTTTGAAAATACAACACACATAAAAATTGGAAAGGGAGTGAGACAAGGTGACACCATATCTCCGAAGCTCTTTAATGCCACATTGGAAAATGTCTTTCAATCACTGAACTGGGAAAACAAAGGGATAAAGATTAATGGAGATTATCTAACCCACCTTCGTTTTGCTGATGACGTAGTCATTTTTGCAACTACCCCATCAGAGCTGCAGAGTATGATCCAGGAACTTGCTGACAAGAGTAAAGAAGTGGGATTAAAAATGAACTTTCAGAAGACAAAAGTGATGTTCAATGCTTTTACAAGAAATGAAGATTTATCGATTGATGGAGAAAAACTGGAGATAACAGATACGTATGTTTATCTTGGACAGCAGATATCAAGTGAGGGTCACATTGATGAAGAAATTAATCGGCGTACAAAACTTGCCTGGAGAGCTTTTGGAAGAAACAGCATAATTTTCAAGAGCAATATGCCATTATGTCTTAAAAGAAAAGTGTTTGATCAATGCATCCTTCCAGTGCTTACGTATGGTGCAGAGACGTGGACCTTAACTAAAAGAGACATACAAAGGCTGCAGACAACTCAAAGAAGCATGGAAGAGATGCATGCTTGGTGTAACCAGGAGAGATAAGAAGAGGAACTCGTAGATCCGAAAAATGACGAGAGTGGAAGACATCATGATCAGAGTTAAATCCCTGAAATGGCAATGGGCTGGACATACTGCCAGAAGGACAGACCATAGATGGACAGCCGAAATTTTAGATTGGATTCCAAGGGACAGGAAAATACCCAGAAAAAGACCACATGGGAGATGGGTGGATGAAATTCGTAAATATGCGGGAGTGACATGGAGGAGACTGGCACAAGACAGACCGTTGTGGAGGAAACTTGGGGAGACCTTCGTCCAGCAGTGGATTGATAATGGTTGACAATGATGATGATGATGATGATATTTTGTGTCGTATCAAACTTCGCCAATATATATATATATATATATATATATATATATATATATATATACATATCACTAAGCTGTTCTCTGAGATTCAGAGGTTAGCTCCAAAAAGAAATACAAACTTCCAGATATTTTTATTTATTGTTGTCGTATCAAACTTCGCCATTTACAGCGATCTTGACATACAACTCGTGCTTCACTGATATCCATTACACGCTTTACACAAGATCTTTTATACTTCATACTCATAATCTTTTTCACCATGCAGATACTCCTGAATCTGATCCACCCATGTCTTCCTTGGCATTCCTCTGCCTTTCCTTCCTGCCACTTGGGTTGAAAATATTTTCTTAGTAAACATTTCATCACTCATTCTTTCAACATGGCCAAACCACCAAAGCATATTGGTCTCCACCTTGCTAACAACATTTTGCTTTACATCACACAACTGCAATACATCTTCATTCCTCACACAATCAGATCGTGTCTTGCCACAAATCCCACGTAAGTAACACATTTCTCCAGCACACAAACGACTCCTATGCTTCTTCTGCAGTACCCAGGTTTCACTGCCATACATCAGAGTAGGAACAATTACAGTTTCATACACAGCCATGTGGGACTCTCTAGAGAACCCATCATTCCTGTGAAAACCTCCCAGAGCAGCTATGACTTTCAAAGAAGAATTCACTCGCCTACTGATTTCACCATCCAACTTCTTCTCTCTGTCAAACATGCTTCCTAAATACACAAACTCACTCACCTGGTCAATCACAGTGCCATTTATACTTACATTACATTCAGTGTTACCCATTCCACTCTCAAACTCCATAACTTTGGTTTTTCCCTTATTTATACTCAGTTTGAATTTCATGCAAACTTCGTGCATCCGAGTCAATATACTCTGCAACTCACTTTTGCTCTCTGCCAACAGGACAGTGTCATCAGCATACAGCAATCTGCACACACGGATATCACCAAGACATAAACCACTATTATCTATTTTGGCCTCAGGCATGCATGTGTCCATAAATATATTAAACAGCCATGGTGACATTACACAACCATGTCTAACTCCTGCACCAATGGAAAACCATTTTGATAAAACATCATTCACTCGTACACAAGCTCTACTACCAGCATACATGGCTTTTACACTATTAAGTAGATTCCCAGTAACACCATATTCATTCAATACCTTCCACAAAAGTGTCCTATTCACTCGGTCGTAAGCTTTCTCTAAATCAATGAAGGCAGTAAAAACTTTCTTCCCAACAGCCAGATACTTTTCAATCATCATGAGTAATGCAAAAATCTGGTTAGTTCAGCCTTTACCAGGCATAAAACCACTCTGAACATCCCAAACTTTCAATGATGTAAGACCCCGTACTTTTTCAATAACAACCTTACCAAACACTTTCCCTGGCACACTCAGTAGGCTAATACCACGATAGTTCTTGCATTCAGTCTGATCACCTTTTCCCTTATACAAAGGAACAATAATAGCATCCTTCCAATCCCAAGGGACCATTTCCTAACTCCCAGCACAACTGGCAAATTTCAGTTAACCAGTCAATTATAGAGTCGCCACCATACTTCAACATCTCTGCAGTTATGCCATCAACTCCTGGAGCCTTACCATTCTGAAGAGATTTTAGAGCTTTACACACTTCTTCTCTTGAGATCCCTCCTGTGCTTTCATCCCTCATTGTGACATCATCTGCATCTGTCTCAGAATCATTTTTGCTCTCCTGATCTAATAACTCACAGAAGTATTCACCCCATCTGTCACTTAACTCATTGGGCTCCCATATCATTTCCCCAATCTCATTCTTCACACAACTTACAACTTTGTTTCCCCTATTTTTCCTGAGAGAACCAACATCCGCACCTCTCATCACACGGGTGTCAACAACTAAGTGTTTCAAACGCTGATCGTAAACAACAAAATCTATCACACTCTTTTGACCAAGAGTACGATTTTCCCAAGTATATGTGTTTATATACTTGTGGTTGAAAAATGTATTAGATACACACCAACCATTCTCAATGCAGAGTTCAATTAATCTTTCGCCATTACCGTTCACACAAGGATCATTAAACTTACCCAGAACATTGTCAGAAATTGCCGTGCTGTGGCGTAAGCGCTCACCGGTTGGTCCCGAAGTTAACATCACACCTACGTAAACTTGACCTCATTAACATATGTAAATTTCATGATCGTCCGCCAATTCCTTCTTGGTGTTCTTTTTTCACTTTCCGGCAGTGTCTGTTTCATTCATGGCTTTACATCAACATACATTCTACAAAAAAAACTATCATCCTATTTTCTTTTTGAACTTTGGGAGATCTTTCCAGATGCATTCTTGCTAAAAGTAATTTCCAAATTACACTTACCATGGCAGGGGCATATATAATTTTTTTTTGAGAAGGGGGATGAAAAATGGAAGTTTTTGAAGTCCACCAGAACCCAGAACAAAATAAAAGTTAACGAAAGATAGAATATTTAAAAGAAAAAAAGAAAAAAAAAGGAAAAATTGTTTCCTTTTATAATGTGAGCTGATACATTTTTATCAAATTAAAGCATTTTTTTCTAATGAAAATCACATTTTATTCAAAAACATTAAAAAAGATGAAACACTTTGGGGGGATTAAATATGTCCCTATAACATGGTGATTTTTGCCATTTGTCTCATTAAAACCATCATTTGGAGAAAATAAAATAAAATGTACATAACCTTTATCACACGACAAAAATGTGATTTTCTGAACGAACTCTTGATTGTAGTTCGCATTTTCTTTTAGGAAGATTCACATAAAAAGAAAATTTGAACTTAATGTGTGGAAAAATTCAAAAGATAAATCTTTTAAGATTTACCATCCTCTGTTTGAGCAGAAACTATTTTCATTCATTCATCTTCAACGGCTTGTAGGCAACTCTTTTTCACCTACTCGCATCCATAGTTTATTTATCTTTTGCCCAAATGTCACCACCTTTATGGATCACAGTTTATTTACTTTTTGCCCTAATGCTATTCAGCAGCTAGCTATTTTCGTTACCTCTTTATGGGGCGCAGATGAGCAAGCTTCCACATGTGCCACTCCATTTTCTGCACTGTTTGCTACTTTGATGACTTAAAAATTTAGTCCACCCTCTCACCTTGTGCACTCTGACAACGAATGATTGTTAACAAAAGATTTGATAATCACCATTAGTGAGTGCAATGAAAGGAGGAATGAAGCACAATTGGAGGGAAAAGAGTTGCCTACAAGCCTTCAATCAATAATTAGAATTATCTTACTATTTAATCCTTTCATGAATGAATAGAAAAGGTGGGGAAGGACAGCACTGTTGCTTTTTTTTGTTGTTGTTACTGACACTCCTTAATCTACCAAACATGCTACCTCTTTTCCTCCTCCTCCCCCCTCCTTTCAAATACAGAACAATAAATCCTCCCTTTCTACACAGCACCTTATTCTGTTTTGTAATTCCTCCTGCCTCACCTTTAGAATTGATTTCTCTTTTTTCAGTCGTTTTCTCTCTGGAGATAGCTTCTCTCCTCTATTTTGAAATTTCTTCCTTTCCCTCATTTGAGAAAAATAATAATAAATCCAAAACTGTACTAATGCTGAAGAGTGTATTGTTATTTTTTTAGTTACATTAGTCATTGGGGGAAAAAAACAAATTTAATTGGGGTATCTGCAAGCTCACTTTTGGCAACTAAAAATTGGATTAATTTTTTCCCATGTCAAAAATTACTTTTGGATTACTAATTTTGATTGTGTTCCTGAAGTCTTGAGAGAATTTTCAGCCATGGTAAGAAAATTCTCTCAAGACTTAGGGGGAAAAATCTGATGTGAAATTTGGAAAACCTTCATCTGCCTTATCTCTTCTTACCATGGTTGACACTTCGGCTATTCCACTTTGGTCCGATACTAAAAAGTTGGCTCCCTTCCAAAATCGATATGCTCTAAGGTTTAGAGAAAGTTTGGAAATTTTATTTTCCAAAAATTGCAACTCTGAGCTCCCCATTTTCGTTCCTTACATCTGGAAATCCCTCATTGCCTTACGTCACCAGGAGTTACCCTTACAAAACTTACCTTTCCAATCTGGCAACGTAAACCAATCGTAGTTGCACTGATGAAGGCCATAGTAATGGCTGAAATATATTTGCATTAAACTTTTATACGCAACTTAGTGTGTTCTACACTACCTTCTTCTTAATTAATTTTGATCACCATTGGTGAGAAGTTGACCGTAATCAAGCTCAAGGCCAAAGAAGCCTCAGAATTTAATGAAATTAAACTCATTACCATAAGAAATAAGTGGGTTTCACTCTACAATAATGCAGGTTGGTTGCTTTAATTATAAACTGGATAACATGAATAAAACAAATCAACATTATGAAAATGGCCAGCCTTAAAAATTAAAAAATTAAGGCCTACTAAAGTGAATATAATGCAACAATTTTTTGAAAAATGAAATTGTTACATAATAGCCATTATATTTGTTTATTATATGTACTATTGCTCGGGGGAGGGGACCCCTCGATACTACAATTAAAAATTACTTTTTATCTTTTGTCTTTTGCGGAATGGTTATTTTAATTTACATGTTGAAAGAAAAAAACATATACAGTATGGTGAATGCATCTTAACACTTTTATATCTATACCTTAGCAATCAGTTATCTGATATCAGAGTGTAGATAGGTACCTGAAATAAGAGTTAAGGCACTGAATTACAATTTTTTTCTTTTTTTTTTGGCATTTACATTTAACTTTGTGCAAACAGCTTAATCTGTACTATCTGTACACCTACACATTTCTACACATCAAGACAGCAACTACCAGTGCAACTCAAGGAAAGAAGCTGCATGTTGCAGATGGAAAGAACACAGAGATATTCAAATATTTGGCAGCTGAATGATGTCTTGACACGCATTTCTATGATTTTTCAATATGCTGCATAAAAGCTGTTTATACTCAAGGCCAAAATCACAAACAGAAAACAATAAAGTTTTACAACTTAAGAAAGTGGAATAAACATGAAGATAAAAGCTAAGGCCATACACCTATCAAGTGTCTCCTTTTAATGATTTGTGTCGCTGATAACACATGACGAGAAAGAACATAAAACTCTCTCAGTCTAAGCGATGTTTCCAGTTTCACAAATCTCAGTCAAGACACAAACAAGACAAGTGAATCTTGCAGTGAATAGCAGTTAATGCATGATAACCACCTGACACTTATGTCTAGGAGTTTTCTAGAAATTACTTTAAGGTACAATCAAGTTAAAATATAATTCAAAATAATATACATGCCACATAAGAAAAAAAGAACAGATAAGGTGACAACACTACTCATTTCAAGACAGTTAACACTTCACCAAGAGCTCTGCATCATTTAAAAATATTACACAAATTACAATGTTAACACCTAACAGGCAATTTCTTCAATTCATTTGCTGTAGTCAGTGAAGTTTATTAATAACCAATAATTTGTTTAAACTTCTCAAATTGTGTGGAATGCTTATTAACATGTACCATGCTGATTAAAAAATACTGGTGACTTAGCATATTTTGAGTTTAAAATATTAAACTGAAAGAGTAAATTACCTGTGATGTAGAGATACCAACCACAAATTGAACATCACAGCCACCATACACCCAACTCCTCAGAATACTGAAATATCATATTGTCCTGAAGAGGAATCAAACCTTCATCTCCTGATTTCTGTCTAAGCATATTAATACCCATTATACCACTCAGGACAATGTACCTTCAAGCAACTGAAGTACAGGAATCTGGACAAATATCATGTTGCACTAGCCAAGTCATTTAATGTCCTCTCACACCAATGAGCACTCTAATCTGGGAATGCTTCCATGCCAAAAATAATCAGTTTTTCAGATATCATAGAAATTAATGAAGTATAAATCTCTGTAGATACATACATGACCTATATACAATGTGAATCAAAATGGGCAATGGTGCAAAGAAATGTATTTTGAAGGCAGTAACCTCCTATTCCCATCTTAATGCAGCCTCAACATTTTTTTAATTGCCATTCATACATTCAATACTACAGCAAATTATCCAAACATTGATCTAACTTCATTAAATCCTGATACTTTTCTTTTAATAATCAAAAACAACTATTATGGGATTCAGAGTTGAAGAAATATTCTTCTCATAATGCTTGGTAAATACGTCATGTTAATTAACACAGCAATCGGACATCGCCGAATTGACTGTAATTACTGTTTCACACGTGAATTAAATCACATCACATCAGAAACGTGGTGCAACGGATAGTGCGCTCGAACGTAAATCGGGAGATGCGGGTTCGATTCCCGCTCCACGACTGCAAAATTTTCCAGTTTTCTGATGTGATTTAATTCATGTGTGAAACAGTAATTAGTCAATTCGGCGATGTCCGATTGCTGTGTTAATTATCATAACTATTATGGGAATTTTACTAGGAATTTTTTTATTTAAATTGCAAATTTTCAGAGAAAACTCTTCTTCTTCAGGCTGTCTTTTTGTTGTCACTTATTGCCGTAATTATCGCAGTTACAGTTAACTTTGAAGGTTATGGTTATTTTTCATCAAATCCTGCCAGATGTTAGGCAGGGAAAATCCTTTGCAGTCATTGATGATGGAATTTTGATTTTTCTCAACCTCTATTCCTTCTTTTAGCTTTCTTTTTGAAAATTGCTTTGGAAACTGATGACTTTAAGGGAATTCCAATACATGCTGTGACTAGTTTCTCTAACTTACCTATCTAATCCAGTCTTGTTGTAGCAATTTTTTATAGCAGCTTTATTCTCTGCTATACGAGTTTTCTAGTTGGCAACCTTTTTCACCTATGTAAGACAGTCCACAACTACATTTTACTTCATAGACTACATCTTGCATTTTTTTAAATATCTTCTGAAGTAAAATGCAGTTGTGGACTATCTTACATAGGTGAAACAGGTCGCAGACTAGAAACTCGTATAGCAGAGCATAAAGTTGCTATAAAAAATTGCTCCAACAAGACTGGATTAAATAGGCATGTTAGAGAAACTAGTCACAGCATGGATTGGAATTCCCTTAAAGTCATCAGTTTCCAAAGCAATTTTCAAAAAGAAAGCTAAAAGAAGGAATAGAGATTGAGAAAAATCAAAATTCCATCATCAATGACTGCAAAGGATTTTCCCTGTCTAACATCTGGCAGGATTTGATGAAAAATAACCGTAACCTTCAAGGTTAACCGTAACCGCGATAGTGACAGGAATAAGTGACAACAAAAAGATAACCTGAAGAAGGAGAAGAGTTTTCTCCGAAAATTTGCAATTTAAATAAAAAAAAATTCCTAGTAAAATTCCCATAATTGTTGTTTTTGATTAGTAATTGAATTAAGAAACTAGGAAGCCAATTCTCAACATGAGCTTTATTCAAAGAAACTTTTTCTTTTTTTTAATTTGTTTCTGGTCTTAACTACTATGAGCTAAGGGCTGGTCCTTAATTTAGGATCACTGGTTCCAGAAAAGTGACATAACTATGAGACAAACACCAGCAGTGCCATACATGAGGTTCCCACAGACCCTAAGGCTTGACGTAGCTCTGGCTTCAAGGGAACTTCCAAAAGCGTAAAACACTCAGGTTTTTGGACAGAATATCAAGTTCCTTTTGACATGATTGTAATTTCCATACACACACACAGAACTGATAATTGAGGGTCTTCCAACTGGGAACACGCAAACTAGGTAATTTTCGAAGAAATATGATTCAGACATGTCATATGCCATTATGAGCCATACCTTTTAAACACTCTTTGCCAAGGAAATAAAGAAAACAACTGTTGTGAAAGAATTTAGAAAAGCTTCTGATTAATGACAATAGTTGTACAGCAAGCAAGTCTACCACATTTATACGCATCATTTTTATTATACCTAACCCGTTCTTGTGATGATGAATTAAAGCTGAAATGTAGTTTTCACAAATGAAACTGATACTGCTTAGGAAACATAATAAGTGGATGTGGCTTACTGCACTAGTAGTTATAAGAGTATTGAACCTGAAGAAACTCCAAAAATAGGCATTAATGATGTTATAAATAAATTTTTCCTTACAAAGAAAACATCGTCATGGAACTCAAAATTCCATACAGCTGTGAAATATACACATATTTCATAATAGATTTCTTCTAATAATTTCTATGCATAACAACTGTAACAGGTTAGAGGCATTCACATTATTTACATTGCAGATTAAGAGACAAGTTATATTTTACAAATGAATTCTTGGAACTAAACTTATTTGTAACAAGTAGTATAATTGCTATTTTTTTTTTTTCAAATATTTTTCTTGACTCCAGTATGAATACCAGCAATGGAATGCCACTGAAATTTGGCATATCATATTTACTAGCTTCATTAAAATTCTAAGAATGCAAGGTAAAAATTACTGTAAAACATTACTCTACATTAAGTATTTTACGAACGTTCACCAAATCCTTGCTATGAGAGATTTAAGATTTTCTTTGCTTTGATACCAATACAGTATACTTACCATGCAATAAGTAATCTGACACTATGGCTATTGAGTGAATGCCATGTTCCTCCCAAGAATACACACAGTGAAAAGAGTTACCTGATTATTTGACCAATATGCAAACTGAATCTCATTTTGTGTTCAAGTTGTACAGTTTTCTGCAAAATCAACTTGAATGACTACGTTGGACTCATTTGCCTGAACACTAAGCTTCTCCTCCTTGAAAGACTGCTTGTTTTCACTTGACACAAGTATGTTGAAGAAAATACTTCAGTTGTTCTTCAAGCTCCTTAAAACATTCAACAGTATCACTTTTCACAACCTTTATTGATTTTTCATTATCAATTTCCCATTGCCGCCATTTTTCATAGTAACACACTGCACAACTTCATATCTCTCGACCAATCTAAAGTTAGAAAGTCCAGGGCAAGTTCAACATAAACTGTACACGAAGGATTCATGGTCTTGGTTGCACCCCATCTTTGGGCAAAAATCATGAAAACTTGTAGATATGTCAATTTTTTTATTCAAAGCTAAGAAGAGCAGTTTGATGTTCTCACAATATTTACATAGACATGTAATGTTAAGAACATTTTGTAAAGCAGTAATTGAACTGGGCAGAGCATGCCAGCAAATTTCATATTTGGCTAAAGTCTTTTGCTGCCCCCCCCCTCCCCCTAAAGCATCTTCAGAACCATCAAAACATCCTGAACTTTCAAGATCTCAGTAATGTCTGTCACTGACAACCAGATGACAAAGGAGCTTGCTCACATTCTTTAGTGTATAAGGGGCACTTTTTTCTTACGGACCAATAGCATGTCTACAACACAGCTTCAAACATATTATGGTGACATATAACATACATTGTGGTGAACTGGTCATTATGTTTGACTTTGAGAGTTTTTTCAGCGTTTAACTAATTTTCAGTTCAGGGTTTTCCTCCATAAAGCCTTGATGTGCTTCCTCAGCATAGATAGAATATATTGTTTTTGAACTTTTGTATTGTTTTTTTTTTTCTTTGTATAATGTAATCCTTTTTTCCTGGACAAACTGATGAGTTCTCTAGGAAAATTTTACATAATTTTCTCTTTGTATCCACAGGCAAAGCATTTCCATTCTTTTCAATATTGGTGGTGAACTGGATATTTCTAATCCGATATCTTTGGCTATCTGTTGTATAACTCTCTGCTTATTTCTTGGAGATTTTGGCAGATTTTTCATGGCATATTGTTCAGCTTTTCCTAATGACTGCAGAGTCATTCAACTCTCATACCTGGATGCCACTGATAAGTTGGCATTTTCCTTAACTTCAACTTCATTTACTTTGATTTGTAGTGTGTTTTTCACTCTTCTTTTATTTTTTTCAGCTGCTTTTTGTTTCTTGCTTATATTGCTTTTTCCTTTTTTGTTCTTTATCTGCCTTTAGTTTTCACTAACTTCCATTTTCCTGGATTGTTTTTCAATCTCTCCCCATAGTTTCGCATTTTTTTCTTTGGCTGTTAGAAGCATCTCAAATATGCTTCCCCACTAGGACTTCTGGGTGAAATAACCACTGAAAAATTATCAGCAGTCAGCTTTTGAAGTTCAACACTGCCTGAACACAGCTAATCCAATAACAGAGCTCTGAACATTTGCAATAATTTAAATCTTTAGAGAATTCTGAAATGCATGGTTAAGCTGACAAACACCTTCAATCAAGGTGATATTGAAAAAATAGAACCCTTGCTCAAGGTTCATACTCTTCCAAGCAAAATAAATTAAAGCACTTTTTAAGGACTTTTTAAAACCAAATGATCATATCTGCATGCTGTCGGTCAGTGAGTAGGTAGGTATTTTAGCAAGTTCAAACCATTAAACTTAGCTGGGATTGGCACACCTTTAATGACCTGCTTGTTATCCCCTGCTTCCTGTTAGTTTATTTTATTAACTTTGAATTGTCCCTCTGTTTTGGTATTTTTTGGAATAATTCCATTTTGTGGAATATTTTGAAAGGGCACATTATTTTCGTATTCACCCTCCAGCAAATACATGCCCCACTCAACAGAAGCCCTCATGATTCACAAATACATCATTCCACTTATTTTACTCCCATGGCTGTTTTACTCTGTAGTGATGTCACCACAGCCAAGGCACCAGCTGTCCACACATACTTGGGTTGAACGTAAGTTCTATTAGCTTGGTGTTTTTATCAGAACTACACAGAAATATCCTATACAGAGGCATAACTAAGGCAGGGCAAATGGGGCTGGGGGGGGGGGGGGCACAGCTCAAGAGAGGGAGCAAAAATCACTGCTTAAAATCTGATTAAAAGTGGAAATGTAATTTTTGTACGAGTATCTGGCGCAGTTTTTCTGTGCCATTTCTCCATTTACAGAAGTTACATACTATGCTTCGCCAGTTTTGGTAGTTTTGGCAAATTTGCATTTCTTCCTCAAAATGTTCACCAGATGTTACTTGCTTACATTTAAAAATGAAGGCGCGGTTATATTTACGTTACAAAACAAAAATGTCATTCCACCTTGTTGAAGATTCTCTGGGGGCTATTCGATCATTACTGGAGCTGCGAGTCATGACTGCCAGCTGAATTCACCCTGTCTGCTGTGGAACTGTAGGTTTGAACTCCGAAGCAGTTGGGAAAAAGCAGTAACCATTTGATTGTGCCTCTCACATACAGATAACAAGATGTGGCATTAATTAACACAAACAGTGTACATTTGTGTGTGTGTGTGTCTCTTTAAATTAGTACTCTCTCCCTTCTGTTGAACCAACAGCTCTAAATTAGGGCATGCGACTAGATAGATACACAGATGGCCTGGTAGCGTAGTTGTCCAAACTCTGGCCTCTGACAGTTGGTTCGAGATGGAGTGTCCTGGACGAGGCATGGGTGGCGTGCCTGCTTTTCACCAATGGATCTGCCCGATTCTTGGAATCAATGGCACAGAATTAGGGATGGGGGACTACTTGTAGCCCAGTGTTGGGCAAAATCGTAATTGAATTAATTGGTAATGCATTATAACGTAATAGTAATGGGAACAAGAACTTAGTAGCGCTGGCACCTGAATTTTCTATTTTTTCAGATTTCACAATTTTTAGTGAATACAATGATTTCTGGTGTATAATCCGTGAATTAAGTGTTAAAAAATAATAAATTTCAGTTCTGCGAGTAGTACACCTGTAATGAAAAAACAACATTACTTTGGTGTTTTAAAAAATCCACGTGGTAATTGGCAGGCATAATAAATTTCAGTTCTGCGAGTAGTACACCTGTAATGAAAAAACAACATTACTTTGGTGTTTTAAAAAATCCACGTGGTAATTGTCAGGACTCAGGAGATGTGGTGTTATTAGAAAAGTACCAAAAATGCGGCAACAGAAAAAATGTAGTGCGATTCAGAGATAGAGGACCGCAAAGGAACTAAAAGATGTTTTTTTTTTACTTATGGACATTTTGACAGAAAACATGATGCAACGAAGGTGGTACTATTTGCGCTCGCAGAAGCCTAAGTGCTGTGAGAAGCCCGCAGAACTCTTCCATCGCATGTAATCGTTTTGAAAAATCGCATTTGTTATTAGTTTTGCTTAACTAATCGTATTAGTTATGGTTTTTGTTTGCTATTCAGTTGAAACATATTCAGAAAAGAGACAAATGCAAACTACAGATTGCCGTAATTTCTATGGATTTTCTAGGTCTAACTAATGAACTACGGTAATGCTGCTAAAGCCAGGGATTTTAATTATTTACTTAAAAGTAACAGAGAAATACTTAAAAATGACAGCTGCTTAAATAAAACAATAATTTCTTTCTTACTTCTTTAGACTGCTGGGTTGGTCATCCTGTGAATCACGGTTTTTCTGTTAGAAATTATGGTTCATTTTAACACGACTATGGCAGATAGTATGACAATCTTTTTTCTTTGGAATTTCATGGTCTGCGGACCCACCGTGGATTATATACAAAGTATAAAACTGCTTTGCTCAGAATTTCGTGATCTACGGATTATATGCGACTGCAAATTATGCGTCAGATTATCATTTTTTTTTTCACGGTCTGTGGATTACATGCAGCTGCGGATCTTATGAAGGAAAATATGGTACTATGAATCAATATGTACAAAATTTGACTTCCATAGATTGGTTTTTAATAAAAACAAAATCTAAAATTTTAATTTTTTGAGAGCAGCAACTTGGAGTTCGGAAACTAAAATAATGGAGCGAATTCGAACTTTATTTTGTAGGTTTGGGTAAAAAGAAAATTTTGATAACAAATATACTTTATCAGTTTTCATTCCAGCATCATTACCACATTATGTTCATACATTATTCTTTGAAATTTGACTTCATTTCACCTGGCTCCTAGATCTGGAACATATTTGTCGAGCCCTGGTAATTCCATTACCCAATTTGTTGTAATATCGTTACCATTAATTATTTAAATAAAGGTAAGTCAATTAAAAAGTTGAACTGCTTATCCTTACAGTTTTGCATCCTAAGTTAAGTATAAAAGTTTTTAAAGCAAATATATTTCAGCCATTACTATGGCTTTCAGTGCGACTATGATTTGTTTCGTTGCTCGTAGTCGCACTGATGAAGGTCATAGTAATGGCTGAAATATATTTGCCTTAAAAACTTTTATACTTAACTTAGCGTGTTCTCAACTACCATCTACTTAACTTGTTTCTTAGTTATGTGCATTGCCTACCACTCTTTTATATTTGCATCCTATTTAGAAAATCATCAATTATTATAACTTCAGGAGTAAGACACTATTGAAAAAAAAATGAACTTTC
Organism: Macrothele yani; assembly: GCA_039090855.1. Classification (NCBI taxonomy): domain Eukaryota; kingdom Metazoa; phylum Arthropoda; class Arachnida; order Araneae; family Macrothelidae; genus Macrothele; species Macrothele yani. Next base: position 112,321,380 of record CM077007.1, read on the forward strand.
ATCAATTTCTGGTAATGAAATTACATTGCCTAGGGTCAGATGGGGTAAAATAGTTATAAAAACAGCACATTTTTCATTTACACTTAGTCTGCAAAAAGAATATTTTCATTTGCAAAAAAATTGCACTGAGTGTGCAAATGAGTTTGTCTGATAATATTTTAAGAACAATTTCAGTGAAAAAAATGCAAATTGGTACTGATTATACAATTTAAAAACATGTTGTCAATTAACTATTTTACCCCATGGTGTGAGGTAAAATAAGTACACCTGTTTTACACTGCCGATCACTTTAACTATATAAATAATTGTACATGAGGTTAAAGAAAGGATGTTTTAAAGCGTTTGAAATGTTTCACGACATATATCTAGGGGGAAAAAATAGTGTCCTCTGTGGTCCATCATTGGATCGGGAAGGACTTTTATTATTTGTGATGTATCGACTACAGATACGTTTTCTTTCTCTAGAAATGCAAAAAAGGAATTTCCACTTTTTTTTTTGCAAACTTGACTGTATATTCCTCATCTTGGTGAGAAATAATGATTCCATGAAATAAGTGGTTTGTTGTTTTCCCAAGAAATGCTAATTGAACCCATTTTTCGATGTTGATGATCCGTCCATTAGTACTACGCAAAATTTTGTTTTCTGTAGAAATACTTGGTTGCAGTAGTATTTTCTTGGCTTGGTTTGCAGCAGATATTTTCTTGTTTTTGGCATCTCTGTTGGTTTTCTCTATACATAGTCGATCAATAGATTGATTGGCAGTTAAGACCTCTCCAGATTTTATTTGTATGCGGGTTCTTTTTCTTGAAGTATTTTTCAGAGCATTTTTAACATAATTAGGCTGCATAGGTGATAAGGTGTTTATAATAGCTGCTTGTATATGTTTAAAATGGGAACCTATAGGCCTACTTGACTGATCTTCCGCTAACCTTGTGGATACCACAGGTTTATCTATCATTGCATTTGAAGTTGATGCCACTGGTTCATGGATCGTTGTTGTTGAAGTAGAATCCATTTCTTCATAGGCTATTGCTGCTGAAGTTGATGCCACTACTTCATCAACCACAGCTGTTGAAGTTGACTCTACACTATGCATTTTACATATTTTAGTATTTGCCAGTAAATAGCATCCTTGTTTGGAGGAAATATGCCACTTCCCCAAAAACCACTAACAGCATTTTCCCCGGAGCCCTTTTCAAACAACTTCTTTAACAGTGTAGGGAAAGTTTGTGTAGGAAATAGTTTCAGAGCAATATATTGCTTAAATGTCATACTGGTTTACATTAAAAAAAAAAAAATCCTGAAATGATCCAAAAGGTAAGAAATGTAACTATATATAGAAATGTAACCGTATATACTCGCGTATAAGTCGAGAAATTTGGGACAAAATGAGAGCTTCAAAGTAATGGGGTCGACTTATACGCGGGATCTAAAAAAATCGTAAGTCCAAAAGTTCTTCCTGTGAGGCAAAAGGCAATCCATCCCAAAAGAAATAAAAATGCCGATGCATGCAGTATTAATTACGAAATCGCAACCCTCCGAAAGAAAAAAAGAAAGAAAGAAAGAAAAACACTGATGTGGGAGAATTACGAAATCGCGACCCTCCGAATTTCTTTGCGCTTTGAAAAGTCTCCTCTCTCCTGGCTTTGCGTATCCACAGCGCAGTCACAGTGGCGCATAGAAAGCTCCGCCCTTCCGACTACCAGTTGATTGCGCTGACCTTTGACCTAATGGAGCCATGCGACAGCCAGTGTTAGGTGTTGCTTGTTCTTAATCGCACGTGTCTCGCTTCTCCTATTATGGGTGACACGGATTGTGTAAAGAAACGGATGTCCTATAACACAGGATTTAAGTTGAAAGTGGTTTCTTTTGCAGAAAATACTAACAACTGTGCTGCTTCACGTCAATTTGGCATTAATGAAAAACTGATTCGAGATTGGCGAAAAAAACCGGACTTGATGAAAATCCCAAAATCGCAAAAGGCGCTGCGCCGTGGAACGACATCTTTCCCAGAGCTGGAAAGTGTCTTGAATGATTGGATTGTGGGCTGCAGACAAAATGGTTACATTGTAATAAGAACTGGTATATGTTTGCGAGCAATGAAGCTCGCAAAAGATGAAAAGTTTGCAGCCGCAAATAACACTTTTCGTGCCTCACCAGGTTGGTGCACAAGGTTCATGAACCGCTATGGGTTGTGTCTACGCCAGCGCACCAAAATTGCACAAAAGTTACCTCGTGACCTCGAAGCAAAGATAATGGAATTTCAAAAGTATGTAATTCAAAAGAGAAAAGAGACTGCTTTTGAACTTTCCCAAATAGGGAACATGGATGAAACCGTTATGCGTTTCGACCTTCCTGGAAATAAGACGGTGAACCAAAAGGGCGAAAAAAATATCTTGATCAAAATGACTGGCCACGAAAAATCCAGTTTCACAGTTGTTCTTTCCTGTTTGGCCGACGGCAGTAAGCTACCTCCGGTAATTATTTTCAAACGCAAAACTCTGCCGAAAAGCGTTGTCTTTCCGTCTGGTGTGCTCGTTCGTACCCATGAAAAAGGATGGATGAACGAATCCGGAACAATTGACTGGTTAAAGAATGTGTGGAACAAAAGACCAGGTGCACTTTTGAGGAAACCTTCTCTTTTGGTGTGGGATATGTTTGTTGCACACCGTTGTGCGGAAGTGAAAAAAACTGCAGAAAATTCAAAAACAACTCTTGCTGTCATCCCAGGTGGGTTGACATCTGTTCTTCAACCACTAGATGTCTGCCTTAATAAGCCCTTCAAGGACAATCTGCGGAGGTATCGGGCAGATCGGATAAGTTCCGATTTGCCGACTGAAACCAAGGGCGGAAATCTAAAGAAGCCGGATATCGTTTTGATTGCACGATGGGTCAAGGATGCTTGGGATGCGATACCTGCGAAAATGGTAGTGAAATCATTCAAGAAATGTTGCATTAGTAACAAACTTGATGGCACAGAGGATGATGAGATTTTTATGAGTGATGATGACAGTGATTCTGATGACACAGGCATAGATAGGAATACTGATGTTTATGATTACACGCCGATGATGGAGAAAGACTTTTTGAACTGTTTGGTGAGTCTGACTCTGAATCGGATTTTGAAGGGTTCCGATGAAGTTTTTGGGTATGCAAATTAAATTTAGTATTATATATATAATTTTTTTCGTTTTCAAATGTTTTTGAATAAATTCATTGAAATTTTTTTTCTCATTCCAGGATCGACTTATACACGAGTTTCCGATTTCTTACGATTTTTTCCTCTGAAAGTGGGGTGGTCGACTTATACGCGAGTATATACGGTACCTGCTTCTTGTTTGCTAAGCCTAACAGTATAACTGTTTTACCCCACAGAGGTTTTTTTGCTCCAAAATATAAATTTATCATTATTTTGTAACACAAATACAGAATGTGTATCCTGAATAAGTGTTTCATGCAATATGATGGATACATTTTCTGAAACTTACCTCTGATTTACTTTAAATCCAAAGTTTTTATCAACAACACAACTAAGCTACTTTAACAAGAAAGTTCAAAATGGCTGCTAAGCATAACAGTACAACAGTAAATATTGTGTTCTGTATAAAAAAAATGATGACTCATACTTAAAATATATAAAACTGGCAAAACAAAAATGAAAAAATGTTTATTTATATTGTTTTAGGAATTTATTTTTAAAACCTACCTATTTTACCCCACCTGACCCTAATTTAGAATTAATTGCAGTTGATTAATTTAATTTCTGTCAACTATCATTGTACTTGAGCAGCAATTCATAGTGAAACACCATGCAGTTTTGCTTGAATGTGAATTAATTCTACTCTCATTTTATATGTCAAAAATGTGGCACAATATTCAAAACAAAGCTGGCATAACTTCATATTCTACAATGTATTTCCAATCAGCTCCCAAATTTGTTAAGTTCAGAGCACATTTTATTTTTGGTATGTATGTCTTTATTTCTGGAGAATTACTTACTAATTATAGCCCCCCCCCCATCAAGTTACTGATGTTCCCAACCAGTTGTTTACACCACTACACACCATCCATGCCTTACCCAGGACTGGAGCTTGGGCCCATCTCAGACAAATGATCAGAAACCAGAGCATCACACCACTTAGCCATCAGGGCAACTAATTCGATTTGAAACGGTAACAGTATGGCACAAAGTGCACAATTTTTCAGTTACATTTCCCTAAAGACTTATATCACTACTTCTGAACAAAAGATCTCTTCTTTCTTTGAACACTATAACTTGTGTGTGCTACTTTCTTTTTATCTTCCTTGATATTTACTTAAGAACAGACATTATTGCTTTCAAAGTAGAATACTATTCATAAAAATGAAAGAAACAACAAAGTAACATACAATTTCGAATTTTACACAACAACAAAAGAAGATGCCACTTACCATTTTTAAACTTTCTTGTTGAAGAACTACATTTACAATGATAGAAACTATTTGTCGATGAGGGACAGGCAATGAAACACAGAGATAAGGGTCAAATGTATTGCTGAACCTACCACAACCTGGACAACTTAAGGAGGATCGAAACTGGCCTTGAAATAAATCATGAATAAAACTGTTGTTGCAACGCAAATGGTTAGCTAATGTTTCAGCAGCTAAATCTTCATCCGAGCGACCATAGCTATTCTGTAAAGAAATAAGAAGTATATGTATTAACAATAAATAAAAATATTCAGATCTGATCAAATTTCTAGGGACACTATACATGAGACATGCTAATTTCTAACTTTGTGATTGGATTTGCAACTTTTGTTGACAACTTCAATCTGAAACCAGATAATTTATGAAAAGTTGGGGCTCGGGCAAAAGTAAAAGCTTGAATTTTGAGAGTTTGGAAAACATGACATTTATTGATATGGTAATGAAGAAGTGCATCACCATATGCTTTAAGAATTTTTTTTAATGAAATGTGTGTTTTTTCATCCCTTGTAGTATCTTCTTGCCATATTTTAGAATTATAATGCTGAGATGCTAAATTCAATTTTACAAACATATAGCTCTGAAATGCAGCATTTAACTAGGTGCGGCTCATAACCATTTTCAGTAACCAAAAATTCAGCCACCATTCACAATATTAAAACAAAAAAACTGTTTTATGAATCACCTGTGACAGACACTGGGCTATAAAGAATTCTGTAGTGTGCCAACTCTTTGTTAATTATTAACATAGGAGCCTAGCAGGGCTTGAAAATTATACTGCCCGACATGCCTGGAACACATAAAAATCTAGCTCTGCACGGAATATAATTTTTTTTTGTTTTTTTAAGTAATGTTTCTTTATTTCCTACTCAATTTTGTTACTACTTAGAGGCTCCCTCCATCTGATTTGTTTAATGAAATCAATAGGTTATGATTTGATATTAAAGGTCAAAATGGATGATTACCTTTAAAACTAAATTGCCCATAATATGATTGTGTAACATCTCAAAAGAAAGCTCATGCAATAAGCTTCCAAATATGCCCAATATGAGCTCTGTTGATCACTTAGATCTACAGTTATTGTCATTTCTGATAGGCATTGGAGACAAAAATGCCTTAAAAATATAATTTAGCAACACAAAGATTACTAGGATGACTTAATTTTTACTTTTTTGTCAAATTTTTGGGTTGCATACCATCAGGGATGACTCAAGAAAGGTGTTGCCGCTTAAGCAGTAATACCCAGCCTTTCTGTTCATTACTCGTGGCACCTCTTCTTTCGATTTGAAGACTTCAGCACCTAATTTCTTGAGTCAGTCCAAATGACAAGTTGGTGTGCAACCTGAAAATTTGACAAAAAAAGCAAAAATTAAGTTATCCTAGTAACCCACATACGTATTATTAGGTTATGCTCTTAAGATAACTCATCACTAGGACTTTGCCATGACTTCATTAACACACGGGATAAAAATACAATCAGACCTCCATATATCGAAATTATCTGTATGTTGAAGTTTTATGAATCCTCATGATCATTACACAGAAAAACTGTATCTATATATCGAAAAAAATGTTTATATATTGAATTTTTTTTCAGAACAAATCACAATTTTTCCACCCATAATAACAATGTTATAAGAAAAACAAGTCAGAAAAAAAGAATGGAGATGTCGCGAGACGAAGAAGGAAAGGGTGGTCAAGGTTGTCGTGACGCCGACAGGTCCCCTAGCGAGGGGAGGTACTGTCACCACACTCCTCCCACCCCTCTCCTCTTCTGTAAAACAGGTTCAGTTTGTTTCAGTCTCTCTAATCGATAATGTGTAATCGCGATGTCAAACAGAAAATCTCTCAGTGTTGTGGAAAAGGTGGAGCTGTAGAAAAATGTGGAGATGGGAATGCGCAAAAAGATATTGAGGTCAAATTTGGTGTTCCCCGAGTACATTGCTGACAATTATAAAAGACCTGGAGTTTGTTATGAAAACCATAATATTATTACTATAACTTCATTACTTAACGAGAAACCGTATACTCCTTACACTCTCATTTCTTCTGCACTTTAACTCTTCTTGCTTTTCAATCAGGACACTCTGTTCCCATTTCTAATATTACATTTTTTCTTTTTTTTTTCCTGTCCCTCCAAGAGGTGCAGCACGCTGAAGGCGAGTGGACTCTACATCTATTTTAGGATGTCTTCGTTCGTTCGTTCGTTCGTATGAAAACCTTTGAAAATGTCGGAAGGCATGGATGACAACGACAGAGGCGACTTTAAATCTTTTGGGGCCCTAGGCACTAAAGATTCTGGGGCCCCTCCTTCCCCTTCTTATCGCCTCAGAAATTTTCATCCGTCAGATCAACAAAAAAAAAAAAGTAAAGTCAAGAAAAATGCTTTTGAGCTTTTTGAAATGCGATTCTATCATAAATTATTAGGACGTTTTGTCAGAAACAGTGCTAATGTAATCAGTTTGACTGTTCGCACACATCAAACTTTTTGTTTTTACAGATACTTCAAAAATTATTTTTGCCGCTAATAGGAAATCAAAGGGCACTCAGTTTGGCACTTTAAATATCCCATATTCTTTATGAATTTACGACTAAGGGCTGGCTGTCAAAGTCGAACATTCAAGAAATTAAAGTTCTCTTGTGAAGAAATATTTTTGTGCCTCTCAGATTAGGCTTAACAGTTCTTTCTCAAATACCTAAATTTTCAAATCAGTTCATTAATTTCCTGCTAGAGGTACTGGGACAATAAATGTGGTTTTCACAGATTCTTCAAAAATTATTTTTGCAAATGATAGGACATAAAATTTCATTAAATTTTGGCCATTTAAAATTTCACTACCAGTTCATAAATTTTCCTGTAGTTCTGGAATTGGAAATTTAATAAATTTCAGCTTTAAGCTAAGAGAGACCATTTCGCTTACGGCAAAAGTTCTTTTTGAGTTTGATACATTTGGCAAAATTGGCTACATTAGTACATCTTCAGTTGCTATAGTTACTTGGTAAATTTAACGCTAAAGGCGCTATAAATGGAGTTTCGCTAAATTTATCAATACATTTCGTATAAATTGTCATGAAACTGGAATACGTTTCAATTACAAAACATGCCCTCTCCATTGCTTCAGCTTTAGAAAATCACCTTGTTTTTACGTTATGAGCAAATTAGTCAAATTAGTAGGCAATGAGCATGGTATCCAGCAAAAATAAAATACTTGAAGACACTGGCAACCGAAGAAGTCCTCCACGTTACAAAATACGGGTAAATTTCAGTTTGTGCACAGTACTTCGCTTAAAAAGGGTGGATGACTTTTCGTGGAGGAGTTTTCTTGTGGCGAACGATTCTCTAAATCGAATAGATTCAGCCGTTCGTGGCGTAGACAAATGTCATGGACCAAACAAGTTGGACAGTAAGAATTTCATCAGTCAGTGCAAAAAAGCGAGAGTATGAAGAGTTTCTTGAAAACATTTTTCCTTATTACTTTCATCAGAAAATTGAGGTATTTCTTTTATTATGTCAAAAAGATGCGTAAGATTTTCTTTATACTTCCACCGCAGTTATCAGAAACAGAAGCATAAGAATTAAGTGCAAAAGATCCAGCTTGAAAATGGAAAAGTAGGAACCACAGTTTTTCGAGTAATTGAAACTTTTATTGGCCGCCCGGGTGGCGCAGTGGTCTAAGCGCTGGCTTATGACCATTCGTCCGAGATGGTTCCGGGTTCGGATCCCAGTAAGACACGGATGTTGTGTTTGTCTTACGGCACTGGCTCTCTCCCTTCCCTGGAACCAGGGACCCTAAATTAGGGATGGACGACTGCTTATAGCTCATTGAGTTGCTCACGGTGGTCGTTAATCCTTCAATCAAAAAAAAAAATTGTTTTTTTAAATGTTAATTTGTTGTCAATTTAAGGAATAGAAAAGGTGAGAATACTTGATAATTATCAGTATTAAACTAAGAGAGGAGAAAGCAATAAGAAAATGCTATTGCAATACAATAGAATTTTGTTTTAACACTATTCAATAAGAAAAAGATAAACAGTGCAATATTTTCGAATTTCTTTATTTTGCAGCCTAAGCACAAACTTTTTGTGAAAAAAAAAAAAAAAAGAACGTAGCACAGGAGAAAGTCCTTTGATCCTTTTATCCTAATGAAACTCTGCATGCAAGTACCTCAGGGCCGAATATGCAAATGATTAATTAAAAAATGACGACCAGTGACTAAATAGCGGCTCACGACAGCGCATGTGAACCACATCGAGAAGGGTTTATCAAGAGCAAGGGGCGACACAACAGGTCGTAGAATGCGTCGACGTACCGGACAATTATGACAGCATATTGCTGGTACATTAACCTCCAGACTGTGAGGATGCCACGACGACGGATACGTGCACACCACGAGAAGTAGAGCGGGTTTGCGAGAGGATATACACTGAGTGGCCACTTTATTATGACCACCTGACAGTTTTACACAAATGAGCTATGGCTGCAGGCTGTTGCCCCCAGAGGGCGAGGCTAGTATAAAAAGGGAAAGCTTAGTGCTTGCGACAGTAGTAGAAGTGATTTTTGGGTGACGAGATGGGTAAAACATGTGATTTGGCGGACTTTCAACGTGGGCTGATTGTAGGAGCTTGGAGCCATGGAGCAAGTATCACCGAAACCGCCACATTCGTAAAATGTTCCAAAGCAGCTGTTGTTAAAGTGTTTAAAAACTGGACTGTCAGCCAAAAAACTGGATCTCCACCTGCAACGTGTGGTCGTCATCGACTAGTGACTGCTCGGGCGGAACGGAGAGTGTCCAGAGTGGTAACACACAACAGAAGAGCAACAGTGCAGCAAATTACAGACCATCTTAATCAAGGATCCCCTCAAATGATCTCTGAATGCACTGTTCGCCGTACACTGCATCGAATGGGCTATGGCAGCCGAAGGCCTGTTCGAACACCTTTGCTGTCTGCAGCTAACAAGAGAAAACGTCTCCAGTTCGCATAGGAGCACAAGGATTGGACAGTCGATAATTGGAAACAAATTATGTGGTCCGATTAATCATGTTTTCAGTTGCACCATGCCGATGGCAGAGTGATAATTTGGCGGAAACAGCACGAAAGCATGGACCCCAAACGCATTGCTAAAACCCTTCAAGCTGGTGGAGGCAACATTATAGCTTGGGGAATGTTTTCCTGGCATGCTATGGGCCCTTTAATTTGTGTTGATCAACGTCTGACTGGCACATCATATCTAAACACTGTTGCAGACCAAGTGCATCCTGTCATGTGGATGGTTTATCCCAATGGCAATGGCTACTTTCAACAAGATAATGCGTCCTGCCATAGTGCTCGTATAGTACAAGATTGGTTTCAGGAACATGCCGGTGAGTTTACTTTGCTTAGGTGGCCCCCACAATCTCCAGATCTCAACCACATTGAGAATTTGTGGGATGAAGTTGAACGAGCCATCAGACAGCTGGATCCACAACCCTGCAATCTCACACTCCTGGAAAGTGCTATTTCTCAAGCATGATCTCAGATTCCACAAACCACCTGTCAACATCTTGTGGAGTCCATGCCACAAAGAATCGACGCAGTATTAAAGGCAAAAGGTGGCCCAACGAAGTACTGAGGGGGTGGTCATAATAAAGTGGCCACTCAGTGTATAATTGGGCTGAGAAAAGCCGGTTGGTCAAGTCGCCGTATCGCCAGTAATTTGGATCAGAGCGACGCGGTAATCGGACGATGTTGGCGCCAATGGGTCAAATAGGGCACCACAATCCAGCGGCACACGGGCAGTGGACGGCCGAGAGCATCGGTGGAACGCAAGATTCGAGCTAATGAGAGAGCCGCACGAACAGAACCAAATTCTTTGCTCTCGACAATCCGTGGCCATGTTACGTCGCCCACAGGTACGGAAGTGGCCATTCGGCCCGTTGCCAGACGAGTTGCGGCACTGGGGTTACATTCGAGGAGGCCAATCCGCTGCTTACTACTGATCAGAGAGCACCGCAGACATCAGTTGCAGTGGTGTCAGACCCGATTGACGAGGGATAATGTCCAGTGGTGTCATGTTGTCTTCAGTGATGAATCACGGTTTGTATTTAGCGCCGATGACCAGCGCGTGCGTGTCTGGAGACAAGCCGACCAGAGTACGGATCCTGCTTTTACCGTGCAACGGCACAGTGCTCGGACACCCAATCTTGACTGTCTAGGAAGCTATTTCCTAGGATTGCTGGATACCCTTCGAAGTCCTCCGTACTACCCGCACGGCTCAACGGTACGTCAACACATTCTACGACCTGTTGTGTTGCCCATCCTGTAGCACATCACCGAGTAATTTTGCAACAGGATAATACCTGAGCACACATGGCACAGCTCTCCCGGCCTGTCTCTGTAATGTCGACACACTTCTAGGCCAGCCCGATCACCCGATTTCTGACCGATCAAACATGATGGGACCCCACCTACACCCATCCCGGAATGTCGGCGAATTGGCCCACAATTTGGACACCATCTGGCATTCTACACCTCAGAACAGTATCCGTAAACTGTATGTGTCTCTGCTACGCTGGGTTTCTGCTCGTATCCGAGTGAGAGGTGGCGCTACAACTTACTGACTTCTTCTACACATGTAACTGTTTTATCCAAATAAATGGCCCAACTGCTGTGTAATTGCAATCATTTCCTCTCCTATACATGTACATTACACGTGCCAATTTTCATCTTGATTGGATGATTCTTTCTGGGTGCTTCGTTTCCTTTTTTTTTTTTTTTGTTCTTTCTTTCTTTTTAGCGAAGATTATATTAGCTACTTTGGTTTAGGGTGATGTAGGAACATTAGGGTTAAGAAAGAACTTGATTATACTACCCCAGAGAGAAAAGGTAGTAAACAGCAAACACCAAGGATCATCAGGACAGTTTTTACAAGCACTCTTCATCGCAGTTCAGGAAAGACAGGAAAAAGTTCCAACACAGATGTTTTTCCTTGGCTTGAAGTCATATGAAAGTAATTTATATCACTAAGTATTCACCTTAAACAATGAAAAGTGTGGAAAGCGTCAATCCTTGTTTCACCTACCACTAAAAGGAAGGCTAGGCTATTTTAACAGTTTCTTTCAAAACAAGTACATCGATAACAATTCAAAAATTTAAAATGAGAAAGTAAATTATCAATTGACAATAAAGTGGTCACTTTAAGGATTGATTTATTTCAGTCCGTGAAAAGCAAAACAAAACTGACAATCCAATTATACGTTTTCGGGGCCCTAGGCGCGCTCCTAGTTCGCCTAATGGGAAATCCGCCCCTGCACAACGGATATTTTTGATTACATTTTAAATTTCAAAAAAATAAATAAATAAATAAATAAAATAAAAAATGATAAGGTAGAAAAGAATAATTGTTCTCTTTGTAGGCAATTTGCCTGGCCCATCCTAATGTAGCACGAAACTATCAAATGTAAACTTGATTTTCCTCCCCACAAACACAACTTCAAAATTGCAGCCAATGGACAAAGGAGTTATCATTCATCATCAGAAACACATTCTCAGAAGACTTATCTCAGCCTTAGAAAATGAGCAATCTACAGATAAGGTGATTGATCTGGGATTTGTACAGCTGAACTAGCTAAGGTGTGGCAAAAAGGTGTTTTAGAATCGACAGTAAAAGAATTGCTTCATAACTGAAGAAGAAAATCTGTTGCCACAAGTCGAGCACTGCCGGAAGGACTTGCAGACCTTTAAAGGCCTTATCAGGGAAGGAATTTCCTTTGATGAGTTACTTGACACAGATGAAAAATGTAATTGTTTCAAAATATCCAACAGACGACGACATAGTGATTACACTTCAGACAGAACAGTCTGACATTGAAGAGGTTGAAGAGAATGACACAGAACCCCCAAACCTTCTAAAAAAAGTTGGCAGTATTTGATACAATAAATAGGTTGTGGTCTACAATTCGCCAAAGAAGTTCCTGATCATGTGTTTCACGGATTTAATAAGAATGAACACTTTTATGATGAATCACCATCAAAAATTTTTGTGCAGCAAGACATTAGAAAGTTTTTTATGCAAATGTAAATGCATTTGAATACTACATAAATACAAGTATTGTTTTTTCCAGGTATCTTCAACACATTTTTTTCTTGTTAATTCTTGTTTTCAATAATCTGTATGAACATAACTTGTACATAATGTGATTTATGTTCATTTAAGTTATTTATAAGAACAAGTGCATTGATTAGGAAATGTGTTTCTCAATACAATATACTACACAATACATAGGTATAAAAAAGATCATTTCTATATATAATTTTTTTTTACAGAACTATCGACTTCGATATATGGAGGTCCAACTGTACCTTTTTTGTAAATTTCAAAATCCTATAACTATAAAAGTATTGAGTATAAGAAGCTGAAATTTTGCACTGATTAGTTTCTTTATACAGCCTGTAACTTTGCCAAATTTCATGAAAATTAAAAGGGTTCAGGTCCAAAAACGTTGCATTTTTCTGCTAATTTGACATAAGACTCATAGACAGTGCAATTTATGAAATGAAGTGAAATATAGATGAGTTCAAATTTCACTGCTGGTAGACAATTTATGAAATGCAGTAAAAGTACCTTGTTTCATATATTGTTTCTAACATGTTTATAGAAAATATAGTACAGTATGTGCATAATTAGTGTGCGTGTTTTCGGGCATGTATTTTACTGAAGAACGTGCACGACTGGGCATGTTACAAATTTTAAATTTTTCTAGCCCTGAAGCCAAGCGATTGTGCAAATGATGTTTCAAAACCTGCATGATTATATGCGAATAGGTGATTTGGAGAATGGAAAGAATTCAGTCTGGCTTTTCATTTCACATGCAAGTGGTAATAAATAATGCTTTAGCACCTTTTTTTTACTTCTCTCATGCTGGGGGGGGGTAAATATGGATTTTTTTTTTCGGCCTTGCATGTAGTATACTGCTAGTGATTCTGCAACAAAGCAAAACACAAAAATGCTAAGTATTTAAAAATTTCAAAACCCGCTCATGTTACGCACAAGAAAGTTAAATTTAAGGAACTTTCGACTGATAACTTCCGTCTTCGCCAGCCTTGTAACAGATGGATGGCAATGATGGTATGTTTGCCAGATTTGTAAAGTCGTGTATATTATTTCTTTTTTAAAATTGACTTCCATATTGATGGAAGTCAATTTTAACATCAAGCAAAATTGCCCTGTTTGTTAATCATTTTTGTTATGCTATTGGGAAAATTTGGAAATTTTTCTCAGCTCCAAAGAACTACAATTCTGATTCCTCCTTCATCATACAGTACCATTAATATGGTAGTCAATTTTCAAACAGAAATAATACACACAAAAATAACTGATTGCTGTCTAGACATGGTACCAAACAATGGAGATAATTGCAGATTAAAAGATAAACTTTTATTTACAACCTAAAACCACATATACATGTGAGATCTTTCAGACCCACTATGGGTCCATCATCAGGCACTGCAGAGGGGTGGTTCCGGGATTATAAAGTCAGAAAAAACAACCCACAATGCATTGGCATGGAGGTGCCGCTCAAGCCCACGCATGCACACTTGTTAAATAAACAAACATGCAAAGAATACAAAGATACAATAAACACTATTACGGATTATGATGCTATGTACAATGATGTAAAATAAAATGTCTCCATGATGAGGGTAATGTCGACTGCATGTTGTCATTACAACATTGGTTAGCAAATAGAGTTATATACATGCTTTCAGTGAACAATAAAGCCAGTTTTAGTTGCAGGTGCTGCTAAGATCTTGGTGTTGTTCCAGTCCAGACATTGTACATGTGTTCAGAAATACGGGTAGCAACAGTTCGAATCGTGGATCCTATGTAATTGGTGTCCTGTATATCAGACTCAGTAGCTTTTAATGGAATAGAATAGACACTGTGCCTTTGCTTTCCACCCCTTTCCCTTCCATTAAATTTACAATTTAACTTGAAACTCAGGGATCGTTACCTTTTTTTGATTTTTGTTTAACTCGTAATACCTCTAACCATTCCTTCCCATTCTCTGTCTATCAAAAAGCTTCTGCACCCCGCATTGATTTCATTTGCCCCAGCCAGTCCATATCAACATAAGAGGACAGCATTCTCTTTTCTGTTTCGCAGGGCGTACTCACACTCTTCTTCCGCTAGAAATCGCAATAAAGAGAAATTTATTTTTGATTTGGCCTTCCGGTTCGGGTACCCAAAGGATTTTGTGGCAAGGTAACTTCGTAAATGCCAACGATCCACCTACACCTGTTTACGAGGAAATGAGGAAACGGTTAAATGCGTTGGTTCTATCGACTGTGTTCCTGAGGTTATATACATTTTAAAAAAAGGCTTGTCAAAAACAGAACATAGCTGTTGGCATATGCACGCATAAATTATTTTCCTTGATTAGGAGGGATCGGGATAAGGTTAATATGTTCCAAAGGCACAGTGTCTATTCTATTCCATTAAAAGCTATTGAGTCTGATATACAGGACACCAATTACATAGGATCCACGATTCGAACTGTTGCTACCCATATTTCTGAACACATGTACAATGTCCGGACTGGATTGGGTACCACTGCCTTATTCCGACTAGTTAAACAAGGCCAACACATCCCGGACTGGAACACCACCAAGATCTTAGCAACACCTGCACCTAAGAGTGGCTTATTATTCACTGAAAGCATGTATATAACTCTATTTGCTAACCAATGTTGTAATCACGACATGCCGTCGACATTACCCTCATCATGGAGACATTTTATTTTACACCATTGTACATAGCATCGTAATCTGTAATAGTGTTTACTGTATCTTTGTATTATTTGCATGTTTGTATATTTAACAAGTGTGCATGTGTGGGCTTGAGCAGCACCTCCATGCCAATGCATTGTGGGTTGTTTTTCCTGACTTTATAATCCCGGAACCACCCTCTGCAATGCCTGATGATGGACCCACAGTGGGTCTGAAAGATCTCGCATGTATATATGGTTTTAAGTTGTAAATAAAAGTTAATCTTTTAATCTGCAATTATCTCCATTGTTTGGTACAGTGTTTAGACAGCAATCAGTTATTTTGGTGTATTTAGTTGACACGAATAGCATGGATGTTTAGAAATAATATGTACAACTTTACGAATCTGGCAACTACTACCATCGTCCATCTGTCACAAGGCTGACAAAGACTGAAGTTATCAGTCGGAAGCTCCCTTAAATTAAACTTTCTTATGTGGTTTAAAACTCAGGCTTCCTTTTCATATTTCAACTTCCTCTGGTCTCTCAGTGTATATAGGAAGCACATACCAAAGCATCAATACAACACTTGGTAAACACAAAAAGATGTTTTCAATGGTCTTCCAAAGACAGCTTTATCTGCACTAACCCTTGAAGACACCTCTGCAGTTGCCATTTGGAAAGAAACTAAAAAAGTTGCCCCATTCATTAACAAAGCACCTCTGCATTTCTAATAAAGCATTGAAATTTTGTTCACCAAAAACTGCAATTCAGAGATGCCTCACCAAATCCTATTTATTTGGATCTCTCTTCTAAAATCTGGCAACATTTCCAACACCCCAACTTCAAATTGTAGTTCTGGCAAGCAGCCCATCCAGTCGATCGCGGGTGATTAAGTTCGTAGGACAAACTGAAAGCTACCGCTAAACCAGTGGCGTATCTTGGGTCCGAGACCTGGGCTATCTTACTCACCCTCCACCCAACAATACTGTTTTTTTTTTAAATTGCGAATTTTATTTATTAATTGTTAAGTAATAGAAGTAAAATTTTTTTGTTCTAAAATTCAGGTACATGCTATTGCTAACATGATACCAAATAATTATGAGGATTAGGATTTGAACACTTATTTGTGCATGAACTCCATTCTTCTTTCCTTTTGTATGAACTTGAGTGTTACGTTTTCACAAAAATGTCTCTTCCGAGTACTTTTTCATATTTAAAAAGAATGTTTTTCTCTATTAACAAACCAGCCAAGTTGCTCGAATGTGCATGTCTTTGTGTGGCTCTAAGATATATCTTGATTCTTTTTAATACGGATAAACTTTTTCGGCAGTTGCAATTGTTGATGAACAGTTTAATAATAGATCTGCTAATTTGGACACCTCAATAAACACTATGCCCAATTATTCAACTTTATGTAACAAGTAATGTTTCTTACTGATTTATTTTGTATTAATCAAGGGAATAAAACACCTTCATTTCATTTTTTAATCGAGCTGTATCAAAATTTGAAGCATAGAGTTCTTTAAGCTCTGATAGTAGATGCTCAGGGAAGCTTTCACAAAATTTGAATCCAACAAAGCCACGAATTTAAGATATAATCTAACTGATTTTAATTCATTGACACTTCACACAAACAACTCTCAAGAAACATGCACTGGAAGCATGGAGGGACTGAGGTAGTCAGAAGAATTTGTTTTTTTTTTCCAGCGAACCCTGTCACTTCCGTATCTCATTCATGTTGTCATGGAAATGCTAGCAGGAGATAGTATTGAAGCTCTTCGCATCAGAACAGCGAAGTCTCTCGAAGACCTATTTGCGTTACATTGATGACGTTGATCATCGCTCGCCAGACCGATTCTCATAATCGAAAGAAGTGAATCCGCTCGTGTTTTCACACCGAAAGTATCGACATATCTTAATACCGTTGATAATTGACTTTTATTTGTGTATATTTAGTTAACTTTTATTTGTGCATTCTCTGGACTTCACAGCTAGGCTCGAATATACGCTACTGCGCTAAGCGAACCTTTTACCATGTACATGACTCAGTGTGTTTTCACTTGTTTCCTATGTTTAACTTTCTTACGTAACTCAAGCATGTCTCAAAGTTTTTACACTTATTATTAATGGTTCTGTGCTTATATCCAACTTTTATCAAAATGCCCTTCCATTGTCACACACTTCTTCATACACGAAATAAGAGTGGTGTCTCACTCTTTCTAAACACATAAGCCACTGTAGGGGTCAACCACAGGCTAAACAACATTCACTTCCTGCTGCTTGGAATTTATAACAAACACTCCACTGTGAAGCACTTATGGTTTTTCACACACCACCTCTCTCTCCAATAAAACAGGGTGTGAAGTAATTTTACATATTTGTAAGTAGATTTATACAAGCACATTAATGATGACAAACTAGTGGCAACTGCCATCTCCATGGTAGCAATAAACCACACCAGCAGCTTATTTTGACTTTAGTTTTGCCAAACTGAAAACTCTGTTTATGTAAACATTTCTCTGCAAAAAATTAAAAAAAAATAAATAAATAAAAACCATGTGTTTCAGTCACAAAAAGTGAAAACTGAGTTTGATTGATCAACCTTTAAAGCAGTGTTCCCCAACTGGGGTTCTGCAAAATTTTAAAAGACCAAATATTTGCACGGGAGTAAACGCATATATGTTGCTTATAAGATGTAAGAATAAAGACAATCAAATGTAAATATGCCGTCATGACAGAATAATTTTTGCCTTGAAGGAAATTTCGTTGGTCAAGCTGCTACTGCGCCAAGCCACGGTCAAGCGCAGGAACACCCATGTGGCGACCCGTTTTGTTGTTCTCTGGCACAGCACCGGTAGTTCTGAGAATCAGTAAGTTGCCAGCACTTGATCCCTGTCAGCGATAAGGCGCCCAACCTTCCTAGAAAAATCCCAACTCTAGAAACAACCACACTCACCACTTCTAAAATTTCTTGAATATTCCATACTTCCTCTATCAGGGCAAAGTTCCTCGAGCATTTCATACTTCCTCTATGGCTCATAGTGCTTTAATCAGCAGATATTATACTTAACTTCTGTTGTTTGTGTAAATACTTATGTGAACATGATACAAACAATTAAGACATGTGTTTTGAAGATATGGAAGTTCATACATCACAGGATCAAAAAGACAGTGCAGAGAACGGTAAACCTACAAGTGACAAAAGTAAGGCAAGTGACAGCGATTGGATGTACATAGCAAGTACACGTAGTGAGAGCCAGAAGGTAACAGACACTACACTCCGAGTCAACCTAAGAGTGTACCACTGTGAAGGGTACGAAACAGCTACCTCTGCTACAAAAATATTTAGCATTTAGAGCAAAAAGCAATGAACTGTTGCTTAGAATCCATTTTTGTTTGCTCAGCAGTTTATCAGACAAAATTTCTACCTAAAAAAAAAAAATCCAGAAGTTAAGAGCGCTTTTAGAAATAAATTTGATATGAGAAATTTCTCGATCAAGAGCTTTGCACTCTTGGCTGTTTCTATCCATTTGGGATACAACTCGGAGGGGGAGGGGTAGAAGACCTCTCCCGACATTTACAAGACAGTGGCAATAAATTGATGATCACGGAAACTCGAAGGGTAGGTTACTTAAACAGGGAAGGGGAACAAGTTCGGACTCCACCAGACCCCCATTCACAATTCCCACTGTTGTGTGATGTGTGTGTGAGAGTGGATCAGAAAGGAAACAGCAGGAGAGCACATCAACGTGGATGGATACCGTTGTTGCATTCCACGACGAGTCGTGATAAGGCTCTCCGGCCTTTAACAACAGCACACTTTTAGAGTGACTCGAAGTATAGGAAGAATGGCCTGAATTATGAAAGCTATTTAGCAATAGGTTTTACTTGGACTGGTGATGAACATTGTCTCATTCCATTGTGTATTATTTGTGCAAAAATCTAGTTACTATTATATCATTAAGTATATATATTCTTACTTAATAATATAATTTATGTTACAATCGTTGTTTATATATCATTTTCCATTGCAATTCAATATTATGCCATCCTATTTGCTCTTTTTAGATAATCTGATAAAATAAAATAAACATTAGGCAAATAGCTTAACACTGTGTAGGCCTGGCATAATTACACGAGCTGGGCTTCTGCAATGTCTGAAGGCCTACTTCAAGGGTTTTGCGAAGTAAAAAAGTTTGGGAAACACTGTTCAAAGAAAGAAACCACCCATTTCAAACTCTCATCTTTCAGCTGTAATTTATCAATGCACCTGGTGGACAATGGGGTCTTTTGTTTCACTCAGCAATCTTCACTATCTGATTATTTAACAAGTCAGCATTTGTTTTGTGTAGTGATGGGCATAATCAAGTAGAAATAATTGATTCATTTGATTATGGAAATCTCTCGAAACATTCAATTATGTCAAAATAATTCGAATGAAAAACCCTCTTGATTACTCTTGCGTGTCTCGGTCCAACGAGTGCATTCGAAAGACAAGAAAATACCAACCAATCACCTTAGGAATTCTCTTGTTCAAAATCGCTCATCTCCTCTCGAGAACTACTTGAGAGGTTCTCAAAATACTTTTCATGTGATTGAATGATCTCTCATTTGCAAGATCACTCAAATGATTTCTCACTTACAGGATCACTTCAACATCTCTCGCTTGTGGGATCACTGAAATGACTTCTCACTGGAGGATCTACTGACCTTGGGTTACTTCTACCTTGGTTAAGCTAATAGAAAAAATGGTGCGTTCATCCTTTGTTTACAGCTTGGATTCCTTACTTTGGGCAAGGAGAGGAAATCTACCGGTTAACTGAAATTAAAAATCACTCAAATTATCCTTTCAAATGAATATCTCAATTTTTCAAAAGCAGAAGGCAGCTGGTTCTGAGTGTATCACACCATTTACCAGTAAATTCTATAATTAGAAATCATTGAAATGAATATCTCGATTTGTCAGATCTCTTGATTACAACCATTCAATTTTTTAATTCAGTTACACCCAACACTAGTTCTGTGAGGCAAAATCCCAGTCTGTGCAATAGGGATTATAGACCGTCCAACAGATGGCAGCATGTCAGAGATCACTGTTACTTTTTAGCTCTGGTGTGTTTATAACGCGTTTTCAGCGGGAGCTTAGATATTGTTTCAGCACTTTTTTGTACTCAACTTGCTAGTGTTGTTTTGCTGTAAGATGTGGAATATAAAGAGGTTTTTTGATGAAATTGCTAGAGACAGTGACATATGCATATACAGTGTAAATGGTAGGAACTGCTTCTGACATCAAGATGTTCCAAGAGTCACCAAATGACTCTCCAAGTGGGGTTGTCTTATCTATATGGACAATTCAGATGTCTGGATTACATCTGAAAGATGAGAGTTTAACGTGTTGGAAGAAGCAAGTTTTAAGCATTTTTCAGATATGTGTTTTCATACACTTGGGATGAGGTTCCATACTCCTCATATTTCTTTTTATAGCATCATGACGAGGAGAGTAATTGGTGTCCACTCAAACATAAGCTAACAGAGAGGAAATCAAAAAATTTATTTGGCAGTCCACATTTTTGAATATTTATTCTGACGGAAATGTTCTCTTTCCCAGAGTTCTCTACTGAGGTGTTGATTTGCATCATCAGACAGTTTTTCACTAACAGATAATAATCAGTGTACTTGATTTATTAGCTGCTAGATAGACAGGCTCTGATTCATGAGGAAAAAATTTTCCTTCGGAATACTTTTGGAATAGGGACAGAAATGTTTCTCAAGATCCTTTTAAAGGCTAACCAAAACAGTAGCATAAAGAGATGAATACACAGCTCATGTGTTGTCATCTTTTACATTGGATGAGAGACTGTAGCACATCAGCTTTTTCTCCTCCATAGCAAGCCAGGGTTTAAGTATAACCAGTTTTTCTTTAATCCAGGAGCAAAATGTTTAGCCTTTCAGTACAGGCTCATTTCAATGGACCAGGTTAGGCCCATGAAGGCCACAAATCCTGAAGTTTCATTTTGCTTAAAAAATACGAAATTTCAGTTTTATTCTACAGCAAGACTTAGTATGAAGAGGTTTTAAAGAATGGCAACCTATTAATTTCAGTAAGAAAACTGAATAAAAAACATTAAGTCATAATGACAGATTCTACTATCAAAGCGGGGCACGGGTGGCCTGGTGGTCAACATTCATGACTGTCATGGAGCAGACCTCTGGTTCTATCCCAGGCAGGTACGAACGCTCGAACTACCAAATATCCGCCGTGCACCGGATGGGCACGTTAAGCCATCAGGCCTCTGGTGCTGGTCCCTGGTAATAAATAAGGGCGTCTTCCTCCCTCTTTAAACCTCGCTTCGGTGTCACTTTCCCATCGGGCACTCTAGCCCAAATCTCCTAGCTTCCTATTTCTAAGGGTTGTTTAAGGCCTGGGGTCAGACACTCCCTTCCTAAAATCTTCTACATATGATCTGATCTACTACCAAAGCTAAAGGATATGCATATTTTTACAAAAGAATATATTTTTTTTACTGTTCATGGCTTAAAGCTGATAGGAAATTAGATTTCTGTCCAGGGCTCTCATCAAAATGAAATGGCTAGCCTTTTGATTTTAGCAGTGCATTAAGTAGTTCCATGTTTTGCTTTATTTATTTGATCCTACTAACACCTTTTTTTTCGGTTGAGGGTTTGACCATCATGAGAAACTTGATAGGCTACAAAGTAGTGGCCCATCTTTAGGTCATTTGGCTCCAGGATAGAGAACCCAGTGTCATAATACAAACACAACATCCATGACACACTACGATTTGAACCCAGAACCATCTCAGACAAATGGTCAGAAGCCAGACCACAATGCCACTGGGGTAGCTGCCTACCATCACATGGCAAAGGAACTAGTGCCATTCCTGCAATACTTTTAGGGGGGAGGGGAGGGATTAGGATAATTTCTGTGCTACTAAGTAGCTACTTGTAAAGAAAAATAATATTTGTTTTATATAATGTTGAACAAAAAGTAATATCAGAAGTGCTGTTTACTTTTTTTAAATCGAGGTTTTTATGGGAACCTTTTTTCCTGATTCGTTGTTAATCAACACTATTAAATGCACACAGTTTACGAAATGATTCAAGAAACACAAAAGTTGTAAATATATTACAAGATATATTGAATAATAAATAATTGCAGTGGTACTGTTTTTTTATCACTTGAGGTTTTTATGCAAAACTACTTTGTTCTTTTTTCCTGGCTTGTTAATCAATGTTATTGAGTGGACACAGTTTCTGAAATGATTCAAGAAACACAGAAGTTGTAAATATATTACATGAAGTACTGAATAATAAATAATTGGAGGTGCTTCTTTTTTTTTTTTTTTTTTTTTGAAGTTTTCATGCAACCCTACTTTTTTTTTCCTTTCTTGTTGTTAAGTGCCCACAGTTCAACAAACAGGTAAGTTATTATATATTATTTTCCTTAAAAACCACTCCAATTCGTTTTATGTTTCCTTGATTTTCATCAGCATCAGCACTAGTTTCTTTGCCCCATGATGGTGCACGTTGGCAGGTGTCACATAAACAAAGTGGAGTGACACACAGAACTACTTGATGCACTGATAAACTGAAAAGCTCGCCAAATGTGACTGCACAGTGATGAAAAAATATCAAATTCAATACGCAGTGTATTTTAAGTGTTTGTAGAGAAGGAAGTAAAAAACAGACTTTATACAAGGCTTCAATTGAATATTAAGTTATACCACAAGTATTGGCTACACTATCCACTTACCTTAGGTTTTTTGTACTTTTGTTTGGAAGCTGTATTTAGGTCTTCATGAACCTTATCAATTAACCACAACAGGAATTCCTGAGCATCATGCTGATTATTTCCTTCATACTGACGACCATATTTAGATACCAAATTCTTGAATTTTTGGGAAACCTCTGGTGTACATTGACAATACCACAAAAGCTTTAACATGACTGCTAACTGAACAGTTACTTCACCTTTGGTACCATACTTTTTAGCATGTATCTTATTTCTCCGGTGAAAATCTATTTTGTACTGGTCCATTACAAAATATTCTGCAAACACATCTGTATTACTTAAACACTGGATTATCGCATTCATAAAACAAGTGTTACCATGATTCTTTATACCACACACAGCAGGCGTTTTATCTTTGAAGTGTTCATGGTATTCCACAGAGTCTGAAGTCACAGCATGATTACGAATGTCAGTGTTTGACGCTGATATCATGTAAGAAGTAGGCCTCCTTGATAGTTTTTCATATTTAACCTGCGTCAAATTTTCCGACACAATGGAATTTCGACGAAACCACCTACTAAGAAATCCACCATGCTTTTCCTTCTTTTTATCCCCCTTTTTACTATCCTTTCGTGCTGAAAATTCAGTTCCATCCTCGTCTGTCTCATCTCTGGCATTAAACGGTACATCGACTTTAATTTCCTTCACCCTCCGTCTGCTCCGTCTACGTGAACTCATCCACCTCCATCGGGGTAATGTGAAAAATGCCTGCTTGTCAATTTCGTGCAAATCGTAAGCATGTTTCTCCGCGATTTTACTAGAAACGTTTGCCTGATCATCATCTTCAACGTCGGCTAGATTACCATCGGATGCGGAACGGGCACAATTCACACATTGTTCTGTGGTCATATCTCCCTTTATTACCTAACCATGGTAAAATATATGAAAACTGATAAAATATCAAGTTCGTAGCTTACAGTGAGAAACACTAATCATGAATATTCTTCTCATGTATCTCAAAAAATATCAATTTAACCCTCCCACAGATGTTTACACGTTAGGAGATTCATATGTATGCTTTCGCTCACAAAATGAATACATTTAACAAGATCACAAGCACTTGAAAAGCAACGGAACACCAAAAGATTACTGCCACTCTCAAATCAAAACAACTACACCCAACACTAAAAATGACAGATTGCAGAAACACACAGGTTGCATAATCAAGCATAACCTGTTGCCACTGCTGAACATGGTTTGCTGTAATTAAATGCGCACGCTCAGGAAAACTCTGGCGGTCCGTTGTGTAGCAACCGTATCTTTTTAGTTAACAATCATTGTTAACAATGGTGGTAGTATGAAAACAACTAGAAATTATTTGTATTCTACTGTAATCGCTCTTTAAATTTCTATCCATAGCAAAAATACTCCGAAAAATTTAGATATATGCAACAGATTTTTCCGCTTTACTCTTTACATTTGTTCAAACAGTCGTACACATTATTACAGCGAATCAAAGATTACAGCTGATGTTTGATAAAAATTATCAAAACATACCTTTTAAGCCATAATCAAATTATTATTCTATTCAGTCTTAGCTAGACTGAATTATTCTTCCATTCAGTCTAATAATTGATTGAGCCATAATCAATTACTCTTCTATTCAGTTCTTTAAGGCCATTGGTTCCAGGGAAGAGAGAGATTCAATGCCGTAAGGCAAACACACCATCCATGACTCATCGAGGCTTGAACCCGAGCATACTCGGACCGAGGAGATTAGAATAAGATATCTGAAGATGCTCTAGTTAATGCAGCAGTGCCACTTTGCGTGAAACCTATAACCGCATAAGACGGCCAACGGTCGTCAAAGTGTGGGAAAGCTGATGGGCTTCAAGGCTATTGCAATCCATTTTGTGTTGGGCGAATCGCCTTCATTCGTCACAAATGTTTTCAATTTCGTGTCGTAACTTGCTACCAATGTGTGAGAAAATGTTGAATTTTTAAAACTCTGAATTATTTTCAAGCACCTCCCCATTTTTATTTTAAATTAAAATACACGAACGTTAGTGCGAATTCCAAAAAACATAACACTAAAATTGAAAAATTCACTTGTATAAGAAATATAATTCATTCCGGTTTGATATTAACACGGTTTCTGCAACCAAAATCCACACAATTCGAAAATACACACAGTTGAAATTACATAGGTATCATATAAACAAAGCAAAATTCCCACAGTTTGCGGCTTCACAGTTAAGAGGCTCAAGGTATCTCCAGAAGTATTATTCTCAAGGAGGTTAGAATAGATGGAGTAAAGGTCCGCCGTTCCGCTCGTGTGATCAAAATGAAGCCAGCGTAACGTCACGATTTTGACGTCACAGCCTTCGCCGCCATGTTGGTGAGATTTTTTTATCGGAGGTTTAACGATCACCGTGAGCAACTCAATGGGCTATAAGCAGTCGCCCGTTCCTAATTTAGGGTCACTGGTTCCAGGGAAGGGAGAGAGCCAGTGCCGTAAGGCAAACACAACATCCATGCCTCACCGGGATTCTACCCGGACCCCTTTCGGACGAATGATCAGAGGCCATCGCTTAGACCACTGCGCCACCGGGGCGGCGTTGGTGAGATGCAGTGAGACGATTGAGATCATAACATCACATTGATTAGTGATGATGTGGCTGCCTTTTTCAATCTGTATCTTTGAATTTCAGTATGTGGATAAGTAAAAAAACTAGCGATTACTAGGTAACAAATAATAAACGTTTTAGGCTGGCAATGATACATTTTTATTGATGTTTTTCGAACTTTGTTTTAGTATTTTAACAGTTGCAGAGGAGTATATTATTTCGTCGCCGAGGTCATAAATTCATAAATGGCAAACCTAGCATTTGTTACTTATCATGTTTTACAGAAATCTCTGTATCAAACTGAATCAATTAATATTGTTAGAAACTCAATTCTATGGGCTCTTTAAAGTTTCTGTTTACTCGCAAACCTAACGAACCGACTATAAATAACAACACATTATTTTTTCGAATTCTTGGTTGGTTGGTTGTTTGATTTTTATGGCGCAAGGGCCATGATTGGCCAAAGAGCGCCAGAGACAAGACAGACAAACAAACAGTATTAAAAACGTGGTTACGAGTTCTTCGCTTCGCACCAGTACTTAATATTATAGTTAAAGTGATTTGTGGGGGGGGGAATTTCCTCAGATCATCAGATACGAATAAATTACTCTTGAGAATATTTCTTACGTATCAGTTTATGAGTCCTACCCTTGCAAAATCGAACTCTTAAGAAGGTATGAGCTACAGCGCTTAGTATGAAAAATAAGCAGTCGAATGAAATTTTTTTGCATTTTAAAATTTTCATAATGAAAATTTCCTTTACACGTTGTTGATTTTTTCGTTTTTTTTATTGGAGGTTTAACGACCACCGTGAGCAACTCGATGGGCATTAAGCAGTCGCCCGTCCCTAATTTAGAGTCACTGGCTCCAGGGAAGAAAGAGAGCCAGTGTCGTAAGACAAACACAACATCCGTGCCTCACCGGGATTCGAACCCGGACCCCTTTTGGAAGAATGATGAGAACTTCAAAAGAGCATTTATTTACAAAAAAAGACAACATACAAACACAAATTTTCACCGCGAAAAAAATTGCTCAATAACTCACCGGTAACAACAATAACTCCACACAATCAATATCGCAATAAACAGATAGTAGGTCAGGTGATGCGTAACATCACAGCCTCTCCTTGACAAATGTCAACCCCGCCTTCTCGTGGTGCATCCTGTTCCCACTAAAGGGGCTCTGACGACCGCCAATAGCGGTATAACTATACCATCGGGATCAGAGGAAATGCTATCCCACACTCACCAACCCGCTTGGCCAGCGTGGTGAGTTATGGCCAAACACCTCCAAAATGACTCTACAACTTAAATCTTGGCCCTCAGTCTCCGGCAGCTGGAATGTACCTGGTCAAGGCAGCGGCCAGTGCGACATGAAGGCAGAGGGTGCTAAGAATCCCCGGAGGACCGGACTAGGCTGCCATTTGATGCTGACCTTGGCTACCTATAACGGACGCTCCCTCTATCTTCTGATTCAAGGCTTCTTGAATTGGAAGAGGAACTACAAAGGATCAAGTGGGACATCGTCGGGCTAAGTGAGGTAAGGAGAAAAGGAGAAGATCTCATTGAACTGAAAAGTGGACATCTCTTCTATTATCGTGGGACAGATACTGGCAGAACTAGTGGTGTTGGATTTATAATAAACAAGAAACTGAAGGATAAAGTGGTAGAAGTTGAAAGTTCCTCTGACAGAGCTGCACGACTCGTTATCCAACTATCGAGAAGATACCAGGCTCAGATTATTCAAACTTATGCACCCACCACAAGTCATCCTGAAGAAGAAATTGAAGAATTTTATGAGGAAATTCGTCATCTAAATAATAAAGGTAAGCAGCACTTGAAGATAATTATGGGAGATTTCAATGCAAAAATAGGGCAACGGCAACAGAATGAAACTTCAGTAGGTAAATTCGGTCACGGCAACAGAAACCAGCGTGGAAATACTCTCGTTGAGTTTGCAGAGGCAGAAGGATTTTTCATCTTGAACTCCTTTTTTCAAGAAAAAGCCACACAGGAAATGGACATGGAGACATCCAATTGGGACGACAAGTGAAATTGATTTTATTATGTGTAACAAAAAATTCGTCATCGAAGACTGCAGTGTGCTGAACAAGTTCAACACAGGTAGTGACCATAGATTGGTGAGATGTAAGATGCACCTCAACACTAAACTGGAACGTGGCAAGCTCATAAGACAAACAAAATGTATTGACATAACCAACCTTAAAAAACACCATAATGCTTTCAAGTTGGAACTGAAGAACAGATTCTCTGCTTTAGAAGGCCTAATATCGGAAGAAGTGGATATTTCTGAAGTTAACAGAAAAGTAACCAAAGCTCTAATGGAAACAGCAACAAAATTAGCTGGGTCTAAGAACAAGTTGCATGTGAACAAATTATCAGGAAAAACCAAAATGTTGATGCAAAAAAGAAGAGAGATGAGGACAACTAAAGTAGATGTGACTTCCAAAGTGGAATATATAGAGCTATGCAAGACAACACGAAAAAGTATCACTGAAGACGTAAGGAAATTCAACTGTGAGCTAGTGAGGAAAGCAATTGAAAACAACCAAAGCCTTAAGATAGCAAAGGGACATCTCAGTAAGGGAAGAAAACAGATTATGGCTCTGAGAAAAGAAGATGGTTCTATAACAAGAAATAGAGGTGAAATTTTGACAAGAGTGAAAGATTTCTACTCCAAATTATATGAAAGGGATGATACATGTACTCCAGACATCATGAAAGGTACCAGAGTTCTTCCAGTCCTCCCAGCAGAAGTTGCTCATGCAATCAAGAACATGAAGCGAGGGAAAGCTCCAGGAGAAGATGGAATTACTATAGACATCATACAAGAAGCAAGTGGAGAAATTGAAACAGTACTCGCCCAAAATTTCACTCGATGCCTTAATGAAGGGAAGATTCCTGAGGATTGAACAATGCTACAATGATCCTGCTACATAAAAAGGTGACATTGAGGATCTCAGGAACTACAGACCTATCAGCCTCCTATCAGTGGTTTATAAAATCTTCACTAAAGTTCTTTCACACCGCTTGAAGGTAACACTGGACATGGCTCAACTGAGAGAACAAGCTGGATTCAGGAGTGGCTACAGCACAATAGATCATATCCACGTACTGAGAGAACTGATTGAAAGAGCGAGGGAATATGAACTTCCATTGTGCATGGCTTTTATCGATTATGAAAAAGCCTTTGATTCGGTGAAACCATCAGCAGTTACCACGGCTCTGAAATCCTGCGGTATTGAAGATGCATACATTAATATTATTAATAACATCTATGAAAATGCAAGTGCAAAGATTCGGCTGTTTGAAAATACAACACACATAAAAATTGGAAAGGGAGTGAGACAAGGTGACACCATATCTCCGAAGCTCTTTAATGCCACATTGGAAAATGTCTTTCAATCACTGAACTGGGAAAACAAAGGGATAAAGATTAATGGAGATTATCTAACCCACCTTCGTTTTGCTGATGACATAGTCATTTTTGCAACTACCCCATCAGAGCTGCAGAGTATGAACCAGGAACTTGCTGACAAGAGTAAAGAAGTGGGATTAAAAATGAACTTTCAGAAGACAAAAGTGATGTTCAATGCTTTTACAAGAAATGAAGATTTATCGATTGATGGAGAAAAACTGGAGATAACAGATACGTATGTTTATCTTGGACAGCAGATATCAAGTGAGGGTCACATTGATGAAGAAATTAATCGGCGTACAAAACTTGCCTGGAGAGCTTTTGGAAGAAACAGCATAATTTTCAAGAGCAATATGCCATTATGTCTTAAAAGAAAAGTGTTTGATCAATGCATCCTTCCAGTGCTTACGTATGGTGCAGAGACGTGGACCTTAACTAAAAGAGACATACAAAAGCTGCAGACAACTCAAAGAAGCATGGAGAGGTGCATGCTTGGTATAACCAGGAGAGATAAGAAGAGGAACTCGTGGATCCGAAAAATGACGAGAGTGGAAGACATCATGATCAGAGTTAAATCCCTGAAATGGCAATGGGCTGGACATACTGCCAGAAAGACAGACCATAGATGGACAGCCGAAATTTTAGATTGGATTCCAAGGGACAGGAAAAGACCCAGAAAAAGACCACATGGGAGATGGGTGGATGAAATTCGTAAATATGCGGGAGTGACATGGAGGAGACTGGCACAAGACAGACCGTTGTGGAGGAAACTTGGGGAGACCTTCGTCCAGCAGTGGATTGATAATGGTTGACAATGATGATGATGATGATGATGATGACTCTACAGGAAGAAGCAGACGACATCAGAGCAAATTGAAGAATAACACACGGCAAGATAAAAAAAAACAGTTGCACAACAAACAATACATACAGGACAGACCACCAATGAAGCAAGGCGGTAAAGAAAAGTCAGCCGAGTTTGTCACAACTGTAAAGGAAGAAAAACACACCGTCCGACAACAAGCTGCAGCCGGAAAAAAACAACACCTGGGAGTTCGGAGAAATGCTTTGACAAATGGCTGTAAGCCGACGAACAACAAAAATTTACATTTAAAGCGTATATCGGTCACTAAGACCGACAGCAACACAGAGAAAAAAACAACCACTAGAAACTAACACCCCGTACCATTAACACAACACACAAAGCACAATATTCAAATAACACCAAGAAAACAACACACAATGCACAATACACAAATAGCACCATGAAAACTTTGTGAAAAAGAACACAGGTGTTAAACTTGCAGACAAGCATCACCACCAAATACATTCGGGTTGAAACAGCGAAAACGCACTGTATGCACTGCACTAACCACAAAAATAAACACTAACTGCACAAGAAAAAAAGAAGAAACACGTCAGTTAGGTTCAGAACCAACACAAAAAAAAAACCCTCGGTACCACACACTAGCAGTACACGTTCAGCAAGAAAAAAAAATTAAAACAAAAAAATAAAAACAACCACAACATTAAACACAAAAACATGCGACAGTAATCTGTGTGAAACCGACGAGTAATAAATATAAAATAGGTGAACGACACCAAAAGCAAACTAGAAAAGTAAGCCGACACTTGAACAAAAAAAACACACCTGACAATGTGCACGCCACAGCAAAAATGCAATCAACATCAGCAAAACAACACAAAACACCTTGGTAACAGTAAACAATAAACAGAAAATACCAAAACGCTTAGCCGGCACACAAAAAAGTTTGTCGACCAACGGCTTGAGGCCGACGAAAAATAAAAGAAAATAAAAAAAAAGAAAAAGTTAGTAAACGCTACCGACAACAAATTAACGGAATGTGTGTGCACGGAAAGCAACAAGAAGATAAACTAAAAGAGACACGAACCCACTGACACAGATCTACGGTATGTACAAAAATTATGCACTAAACAAAACAAACACCAATAAAAAAAATATATATAAATATAAATAAACTCTGGCTACGGGAGGAGAGCAATAATGCCAGCAGAAACATGAAACCATGGTAAATATGGAGACCAAAGAGAGAAAAAGGCAGGCACATCCTGCCGAACCCGCGCCATACCATACTCAAGTTTTTTATTGGAGGTTTAACGACCACCGTGAGCAACTTAATGGGCTATAAGCAGTCGCCCGTCCGTAATTTAGGGTCAATGGTTCCAGGGAAGGGAGAGAGCCAGTGCCGTAAGACAAACACAACATCCATGCCTCACCGGGATTCGAACCCGGACCCCGTTCGGACGAATGATCAGAGGCCATCGCTTAGACCACTACGCCACTGGGGCGGCATACTCAAGTTGGAGGACCGATCTGATGGATGATCGGTACCTCCGGCACAAAAACACCCTGGCAGGATGATGACGCCGGAGAGAAGCTCGATCTACGCTTGAGTGGCCGCCCCGGTGGCGCAGTGGTCTAAGGCGCTGGCCTCTGATCATTCGTCCGTAAGGGGTCCGGGTTCGAATCCCGGTCAGGCATGGATGTTGTGTTTGTCTTACGGCACTGGCTCTCTCCCTTCCCTGGAACCAGTGACCCTAAATTAGGGACGGGCGACTGCTTATAGCCCATTCAGTTGCTCACGGTGGTCGTTAAACCTTCAATAAAAAATACGCTTGAGTGGTAAAACAAATAAATCGTCAACTTCGCTTGGAGAATGATGAATGCACAAACAGAACTGTGGGCATCTACAGGGGGAGAATGGCGTCTGAGGAAATAAAAATGGAGCATTGTATGAGGACAAGGGCAAACTTTGGAAAGAAGGGAAAACATAATCAAAAACAAGGGCTGCAACACCAGACAAGAATCATAGGAATGTGACACATCACCAAGTGTAGAACAAAAGAAGCAAAGTGGGGAAGCCAAATGACGGAAAGGATGAAGGGTACGCGGAGTGAGCAACCGACGGTGTAGGTGTAGCCAATGAATGTCCCTGGCTTTCGGGGAAGCCAGGAAGTCGATGGATCACTCCACCTACCTGGAAGATTTGTAGCTGAAGCAGAAGGGATTGCTAATGGAGCTGTGAAATTGGTAAAAAAATGCGAATAAAGGAGCTTGGCTGTAACTTGATGGGGTAAAAATGGAGAATCGTTTAAGTAGAGAAGAAAGGGAAGACTGAGCGACTGGGCGGAAAACGGAATGAGGCCTGTAGAATTGACAAGAGAAGGATAAAGGCGAATAATACAGAACTGTGTACGATGCTGAGGGGTATCAAGTAATAGAGCGGAAAGGCGATCAAAAGATTTCCAGTGAAAAGAACAATAAAAAAGTTGCGAAAACTGAACGACGCCACTTGCAAACCAAGTGGAGAAGTTCAGGTACTGAGAATTTGGAGAACCAAGGACAGAGGAGAAGAAAAGAGGTTCCGCTAGGAGATCGTTAGTCGAAGCGGGAGGGGGGGGCGTACTGGGCATAAGGAGTGCCAGAGGGAGAAAACGGTACGGTAAGTAGCGGGAAAGTGATCGGGAATGAGTGGAAAGTGGTTCATGCGGATAAAAGTAGCCAGAGAAAGAAAACGACTTCGTGGAAAGAGCAAAGTGTCAATTATAGTAATCGAAGAACCGGAAGGAAGGGAAAAAAATCCTCAAAAAATGTTGGAGATGGAAAGGGTTCGATTTAAGGGACAAATCCGGAAAAGAAAGACCACCAAAAGAAACCGGAAGAACAAGCGTGGATCGATGAACCCAATGTACGACATCCCATATAAAATCTGTAAAAAGACATTGAAAAAAGACATTGAACGTGACGAAGAAAGAGGGGAGGAGGGAAATGAGCAAACCAAGTATGAGAACTGGCCGGAAGAAGAAAAGCGGAAAGAAGATGCGACCTGCTAAAAAAGAAAGAAACGGTTTCAAACGGCGAAAAGGGGCAAGGGTCGATTCATGTCCTGCACCAAAGGAGACCAATGAACACTCCAAGAAGTTTGATGACCGTGGTCGACCACCGAGCACCCCAAAGGCGGTCGCCGCGGGACGACCACGAGCCAGCCCACAAGCCAACAGATTTAGAGGTATTAAGGGCCGCACCTGAAATTGAAGCATACTTAGTATAGATAGACAAAACAACACCAAAAGCCTGTTGGGAACGTAAAAAAAGAGTAAGGTAGTCCGCATAGGCCGACAGAACCACGTGATGGTGCCGTGTGGAGGCCACACCACGCGGAATGCCTGCCAGCAAACGAGAGCGAAGGGAAATAAGAAGTGGTTCAAACGTGAGGGCAAACAGTTGACCCGACAGTGGACAACCCTGCCGGTTACCGCTTGCAAAAGGAATAGCAGCTGTCATAAAAGAAGAGGTCCGAACACGAAAGGAAGAATGGGAATATAGATTGGAAAGTGCCTGACAGAAAAGGGAAGGAAAGCCAAAGTGACGAAGAACAGAGAAAAGATAAGAATGATGGACAGAATCGAATGCTTGTTTCTGATCTAGGTCAAAAATAGCAAGAGGTTCAGAAAGACGGAAAGCAAGAGAGTGTAAATCACGAATGGTAGTGATGTTAGTTGCAATCGAGCGGGAAGGGATCGTATAAGTTTGGTCAGGATGAATAGTAAATTGTAGAACAAGGTTAAGGCGAAGGGCCAGAATTTTTGCAAAGATCTTATAGTCGGTGTTAAGAATCGAGATGGGGCGCCAGTTAGATAGAAGACCAAGATTACCAGTTTTAGGAATTAGGCGGAGAAGAGCAAAAACAAAGTCAGAAGAAACGAAAGTCGAAGAAGAAAAGATCGAGTTGAAACAAGCAACGAGAAGAGGAAGCAGAGCATTAAGAAAGGTTTTATAAAAGGAAAGTGGAAGACCGTCAATCCCAGGGGTGGAGCGGTCATTCAGATTAGAAATGGCAAACGAACCTCCGAGAGAGAGATCGATGAAACCAAGGAGGGGGAAAAAAGACGGGACCTGAGGAAGATGTGATAATAATGGAGAATTCTCTGCAGGCGGCAGGACCCGCAATCGAAACCGATCAGTGAAGTACTGAAAAGTTCGATCACAGATCTGCACTGGATCAGAAACGGTTGAGCCATCTGGAAGTGCGAGAAAAGAAATGTTGGAACTCAGAGCACGGTGGGATTTAAGATGTCGAAGGTGTTGAAACGGGTCATCATGAAAATGTAACTTGGAAAACTTTAACCGGGTAAGACACGAAGAAGCAAAGGAAGATAGAATACTATGAAGTTGCGATTGAAGAGCTGCAAACGATGGATCTGAAGGAGAAAGGAACTGTAGTTTACGGTGAAGAGTAGTTAAATCATGAAAGCGGTGAAAACGGGACGAAAAAGAGAACAAACGTGCAAACGATAGGATAGAAAGTTTGGTGGAAAGCCACAGAGCTGCTAGGTCAACCGTGAGAGGAAGTTCAGAAATGGATGAAGAAATAATCGAACGAACTTCGGCCTGAAAAGTGGGATCGGAAAGGAGAAAATCATCGAGAGACCAAACCGGGGAGGAGGGGGGCAGAGAAAGAGGACAAAAGAAATTCCAGAAGAACAGGACGATGGTCGGAGGAAACAGAAGGATGATGGGTGACTTCAACAAGGGAGGAGTGGAGGAAACTAGAAACATATAACCGGTTAAGACGAGCCGCAGCATGCGCTAAGGCGGCTGGAGGAAACCATGTGAATTCACGGGACAGAGGATGGATGGTACGAAATGCGTCAATGAGACAAAAATTACTAACTAGTTGAGACAGTTGGGAGGAAAGGTTAAGGCGACTCTCCCCGGAACCATCACGGTCAAGACCCGGTTGGAGAGTGCTGTTGAAGTCACCACCAATGAGAACGATCTCAGAAGGAGGAATTTGGGAAAGAAGGGAAATCAAATGCAAAAGAAGAGCATCAGCATCAACCGATGATTGTGGCATATGCAGATTGAAAACATGAAAACGACGGGAAAGATAACTAAAGGAGATAATTTGAAATGAGCCCAGCAGACTCTGTGACTCAACGATATGTGAAAGAAGAGAATGAAACCGAGTACGGAACGCAATCGCTGTACTGGACCCAATGCGCGTCCAGTAGTTGTGATAAAAAGCGTAGGGCCAGCGTCTCCAGCGGGAATACCCGGTCGCCAAGGAACAGTTCGTCTCCTGGAAGAGGAGGATATCTGTCCTCAGGAAATGAACGTCCTCGAAGACCAAAGCATTCGCGGCTGAAGACGCAAGGCCTCTACAGTTAAAGCAGAGCACATTTAGGGAAGGCATCACTGGGGCGGC
Organism: Macrothele yani; assembly: GCA_039090855.1. NCBI lineage: Eukaryota > Metazoa > Arthropoda > Arachnida > Araneae > Macrothelidae > Macrothele > Macrothele yani. Next base: position 112,356,662 of record CM077007.1, read on the forward strand.
TGCATCCAACCCTCCAGTTCCGCCTTCAAAACTTTAAATAAATACACCAACCGGCGAGCGTACTGCTCTGTCCCGGAAGGCAGATCAACATTTAATAAGAACTCATGCAGGAACGTCAGTTGGGTTAGCATCTCCGGAAGGTGGGAGAGTTTACTCGCTATACAAAGGAGAGTAATCAATTTCGCCCCTCTGGGGCTAGTAATCAAGGCATACAGATCTGTGAATGAGAGGGGAGTTAAGGGCACCTCAATGTCAGCAAACATAGAGGTGATGTCAACCAAGAGGGGCAGGAGAGTCGTCATCAGATTCAGCAAATAAAGTTTCTTCAGAATCGGGAAAGGTAACGTCCATGGAATCATCGTTCGGCAAACAAGAAAATCGGTTGTAGATGGAAACTGAAGAAGCAACAGGAGCCGGTCCAGGTGAAGGTGATGAGGATGTAGCCGTCTTCCTGGATTTCTGGCGGTCCGAGGAACTTGCACGACGGTTCGCCGAGCCAGCGGAGTTTTGCCTCTTGGTCCGCTGAACCTTGGGGGTGGAGGCCCCTTCAGACGCTGGCAGCGGTAGAAATTCCTGCAGGTCAGTGGATGCCGAAGCAACACGGACCACTGGAGGTGATACGGCAGAGGTGGAACCGGGAACAGTAGCCGGAACAGATTGAGTGGGGAGGGGGGGGGGCAGAATCCGGAACGGTGGGCAGAGTCTCCGCTGGAACAGCAGCATCAAGTGATTGAGTTGGAACAGTAGCAGCTGTGGAATGTGGGCATGCCGATGCAAGGTGACCTTCACCCTTGCATCTGAAGCACTGGACGCCAGCAAACATATTGAAAATGTAGGTCCGGGTTTCAGTTATGAGTTCCAGGGTGGTTGGCCAGTTAACTATTGCTTGTGGGGTTGGAAAGATGACTCGGTATTGGCGACGACCGCCCTGATCATGTTTCAGGGGGAGTCGCGAGCAGCAGCTGGAAGGTACTTTGTGGTACCGACCACTCGCCCCATTGTGTTAAGGGCATCAATTAATACCGAGTCAGGCACGGCTGTGGGTACTGGATACAAGGTGACAGCCACTGGTCTTTGAGCTGCTGCAACTGGTTGGAGATGTACGGAACCAATGTCCAAGCCAAAAGCCAGGATTTTGTCCACCGCTTGTTGATGAGTGAAGGGAAGCGGATAATAAACACAATGCTTTCTCCGAGTACAACTTTAGAAATAGCATTTAAATACTGCGGGAGGGGGTGTCGCGCAGAGCAGGAACAAATACACTTAAAAGTAAGGCAGACGAAAGTTCCTTACCTTGAGGAGAGTCGAGTGGTAATGTTATCCTTAAAGCGGAAGCAACACGTGTAAACTCTGGTCGCGAAGACACAAAAGCACTTTGTAAAGTAGATGTCGCACTCACAGCCGCGGCGAACAAACGAGACACAGGAATAGAAGAGCTGGGTATTCCAGACCCCGCCTCCGGCACATTTGTAACCAGCGGTACAGTTGTCGACGAAACCACAACACTATTTGACTGAACACATGGTGGTCACGGAAGATACAGACGACGAAGAAAGCACAGAGGAAGGAGATATAGACGGGTATATGGCACTCATGCTGGTGGAGGTAGTAGCCAGCCCGGCTACTAACCCTCGCGGCTCGAGCGTTGCAGCTTGCAACACTCAAAAACAGGAAAAAAACGAAAAAATAAGCACGTACAGCTTGTACGCCTCACTACTTGCGAGGAAGGAACTCAGGTAATAATAACACACGAACTTTCAAAGAACAAACGCAAAAAAAAAAAAAAAAAACACAAACTTCACACGAAACTTCCAATCCTGACAGGAGCTCGAAAAATGCGACTGATCAGGCAGAAGCCACCGCTTAGACCACTGCGCCACCGTGGCGGCCACTTAAACGTTTACTTGAATTCAGTGAGGGCGGCCCAGAGGCTGGGGCCTCCTCATGAGGCTTCGTTCTTGTGTTGGCCTTCGTTCTTTGTATTGGCTGCTTATTTTTAAATATAATTGTATGTGTTTTTGAGTATATATTTTACCAACAATGGGAATTTTAAATATATTTGTATATGTTTCTGAATATATATGTTTTTACTTTAATATGGAGGCGATATTTCTATCGCTTCCCAATTACTTTGGGAGATGTTTCCTACAGTGTTTTAATTTGCATCTTCAATAATTTGAGCTACCCCCATAAAAAAATCCTGGGTACGCTGCTAGAACTTATTAACGTAAAGAGCACTAAATGTAAAAATCACGAATTTATCGCTTTATATGAAACGTACGTTCATCGTAGTATATGCACGCACGTCTGAGAGAGCTCCCTCAAGAAAATTCAACCGTTTTGCCGCGACGCATTCTCTGCCGCCGTCAGCACAGATTGGGGACCCTATACATTAGTATGATTAAGTATAAAAATAACACAAATATGTAAGGTATATCAATAATTAGTAAATGAAAACATCACTGTAGACAATTTCATGAGGGGAAGATTAATCTAAATTCTGATTTTCTTAAAATTTGTCACTTTCAGAACCGGCAGTTTCATAATCAAATTACAATGACTTGCAAACAAAAATTTAATTTAGAGAAAAATTAATATTCTATGCATAATTACCTATTAAAAGTTACACCAGCAGATGCTGTAATTGACGAGTTGACACACCCAAAGGCACAGCACAATCCCATCATAAAAGAAGTATACATTTTGATGAAAAACCGTCAAATCCTTATTAACGCAATGGTGAAAAGTACAAGGAGGTTAAAATAAGGAGGAGATGGCAACAGCCACTCTCCCGGTGTTTTTGGCGTGTCGCCTAAGGAGGTTAGAAGTAAGAGGAGGTGGCAACAGCCCCTCTCCCTGTGCTTCTGGCGTGGCGCCACTTTTTATCAGCTGACTACGCCAATGCGCCCAATCTAAGAATCTCCTGTATATCTCTGTGGGAAAATTGAGATTTTGAACGGGGTTTTCGGACCCTTACTCTACCCATACAGGCATGAAAAATTGAGGCTGGAATATTCATTCCCATAATAAAAAAATTCCAGAAAAAACCGGAAAATATGTGCTGGTATTTCTTAAAAAAATTGAACAAAATAATGTTTTTTTTTATTGGAGGTTTAACGACCACCGTGAGCAACTCAATGGGCTATAAGCAGTCGCCCGTCCCTAATTTAGGGCCACTGGTTCCAGGGAAGGGAAAGAGCCAGTGCTGTAAGACAAACACAACATCCATGCCTCACCGGGATTCGAACCCGGACCCCTAACGGACGAATGATCAGAGGCCATCGCTTAGACCACTGCGCCACCGGGGCGGCAATGATTTTTTGAGCGGAAGTGCATAGTGCGCATGGTTACTTACTGTCCATGTGCAAGTAACCATGCATACTGCCCATGTGTAAGTAACTATGTTTAAAATATAACCAAAAGCCTAATGTTAAGAAATAAGAAATCCGAAATATTCCTTCCTGTCATCCTTGGTTTGCATACGCTAAGCAAACTGCTTAAGCCACAGGAAGTGACGTCACGTTCCCGAACTCTCGCAGCGCAGACTCCCACCACCTCAGAGAAAAGATAGAAACAGCTGATCTGTTTTGGCTTCACTCAAAACGGGTCCCTTCACCTCCTCTTCTTCTAACCTCCTTGGTGTCGCCCAAGGAGGTTAGAAGACTAACCTCCTTGGGCGACACCAAGGAGGTTAGTCTTCTAGTCGCACTATGCACTTCCGCTCAAAAAATCATTATTTTGCTGAATTTTTTAAAGAAATACCAACAGATATTTTCCTGATTTTTCTGGAATGTTTTTGTTATGGGAATGAATATTTCAGCCTCAATTTTTTTCATGCCTGTATGGGTAGAGTGAGGATCCGAAAAACCCGTTCAAAATCGCAATTTCCCCGTAGAGATATATACAGGAGATTCTCAGGTTGGGCGCGTTGGCGTATTCAGCTGATAAAAAGTGGCGTCACGCCAGAAGCCCAGGGAGAGGGGCTGTGGCCACCTCCTCCTACTTCTAACCTCCTTGGTGTCGCCACTTTTTATCAGCTGACTACGCCAATGAGCCCAATCCGAGAATCTCCTGTATAACTCTATGGGAAAATCACGATTTCGAACAGGTTCTTCGGACCCTTACTCTACCCATACTGTCATGAAAAAAATTGAGGAAAAAGTATTCATTCTCATAATTAAAAAATTCCAGAAAAAATAGGAAAATAAAAATATGTGTTGGTATTTCTTTTAAACATTGAACAAAATAATGATTTTTTGAGCGGAAGTGCATTTTGCGCATGTGCAAAGAACCATGTTTATAAACAAAACCCTAATGTTGAGAAATACGAAGTCCGAAATTTTCTTGGTTTGTGTCTTTGGTTTCAATGCGCTAAGCCAAACTGCTTTTGCACAGGAAGTGACGTCACGTCTCCGATCTCCCTCAGACTTCCACTGAGAGAGGATCGGACAGCTGATCTGTTTTCGCTTCACACAAAACGGCTCATTTCACCTCCTCTTTTTCTAACCTCCTTGGAAAAGTACTAGTAACGTCTCACTGCGGGTTCGAATCATGGTGAGGCATGGATGTTGTGTTTGTCTTACGGCACTGGCTCTCTCCCTTCCCTGGAACCAGTGACCCTAATTTAGGGACGGGCGACTGCTTATAGCCCATTGAGTTGCTCACGGTGGTCGTTAAACCTCCAATTAAAAAAAAAAAAAACCCAAAAAAAAAACCCGTCTCACTGGGCGTGGCCATCATCTGCGCGTCGTCTGCTCAAAGTGCTTCAAGTTTGTGACGTCACCCTTACTCCATCTATTCTAACCTCCTTGACTCGGACAAACGATCTTGAGCCAGAGTTTAGACCATAGAGGTAGGAATACGGGGAGAAACACTCTTCGTTGGCTCAATGCAATCCAAGTGAAGCCAGCGAAACGTCACGATGTGACGTCACGGTGGCCATCTTAAGCCTGACATGAGCAGATTATGCCATAGCTATGGCGTAGCTGTTAATGCTGTGAGAGGCACGAAGTTGGCAATTTGCTTTTAATATTAATAAATTTGCCCTTCTTTATTATACTAATTGTTGATATGCTGTTCTTAAGGATATTATTAGTTGATTTATCAATGTTTAGAGCGTTACCGCTACTTCCAGTTATTTAGTATTTAGGAAACATTTCGGCTGACTTCTGGGGGTTCAGCGTAAGTACTTTTCTCATTCTGTAGGTAAAACCACCATGTAATTTCAAAGTTTTGAAAGTTGTGTGTATGATAATCTGAGTTTAGTGAAGAGTTTTAATCTAAGTTTAGTGACGTTTTACAGAGATCTGCTCTGTTAAAATGAAGCGAATATGATAGTGTACGCAAATTGATATACTTTATGGACCGTATGCATTGACGTCACGAAACCACGTTACGCGTCACTTTTTCGTCTGCTGCTTTCTTGCAGAACAACTGGTGTACAAGTGAGATCAAAGATGCATTGCACGGGCTACGTAAGTGGGCTATCTGGTGACCAAAAACAGCTTTATTCTGATAAACTAAAGTTATTGGGTAATTGTAGGCACCCATATGATATTCCATACTCAAATTTCCTGAACAATATTGTAGAAAGGGGAATGTTTTTGCTTGAAAGGAACTCGAAATTCTGCATTCCCGCACAGCCACCAACTTCTGTGCTAATTCACACAATTAATTAAGATAAAAAAAGTCCTTTCATCTTTGGCTAATTACTTAATTTAAAAGTTTACCTTTCAATAATTTAGATATTCCCCAACCTGAAACTTAAACTAAGGTTAAAATCCTCAGTTTTACACAGGTAAGGCTATAATAATAATAATAATAATAATAATAATAATAATAATAATAATAATAATTCAGGCGAGTAGCACTACGTCTCTGTACCTTATATATAATAATGACAATAATAATAAACTGGTGAATGTTATCATGAGATCATTTTTCCAAAATCGGCCTGGGAACGCAACATATGAAAGTTCCATAAAATATTCACTCCCCCATAGCAGTGGATACATTCACGACAAAGAACAGCATAATCTTACTCATAAGAAAGGTTAATTCCAGTCTAAAGATCTTCATAGAGTTTTTCATATAATGCATCAGTAAATTTATGAACATATCTTTTACAAAATGTAAACTACACAATCTAGTGTTCCTTCGTTTCCTCTCATCAATGTCAACATACGTGATAATCACAAATTTTGGCGCTTCTGAATTAAATTTTCATAATTCTGATCCCACTTCGTTCGTTCAGACGGTAATATATACTAGCGCAGATGATTATCTCTCCCACTTCGGTTACCTCAGCTTAAAAAAGCACATAACACCATTTTCCCTAACGCTCTACAATGCAAATTCAAGCAGTGCTTGTACACCAGTTGATCACCAGGGCGTCTGCTACGATGGTTTACATCGCTGTGACGTCATATGCATACAGTCTATATTATATATATTATGATTTTGCCTTTTCATCTGCGAACAAGCATATGCCTTGAAAGATTACTTTCCCCAGGAAATTGCTTGGAACATATATCACATTGGTAAAACTTTTCACCTGAATGAACAAGCATATGCCTTAAAAGATGACTTTTCTGAGCAAATTGCTTAGAGCACACATCACATTGATAAAGATTTTCATCTGTGTGAAGGAGGACGGGCTGTGAAAGAAGACTTTTCCAAGAAAATTGTTTGGAGCATGCATCACATTGGTGAGGTTTTCCCCCTTGTGAATGAATAAATGCTTCGAAAGAACACTTTTTCGAGCAAATAGCTTGGAACATACATCACATGTGTGAAACTTTCTCCCGTGTGAATGAGTAAATACTTAGAAATACCACTTTTTCGAGCAAATGGTTTGGAGCATACATCACCTTGATGATCTTTTTTCCCTGTCTGAATGAGTAAATGCTTCTAAAGATCACTCTTTCGAGCAAATTATTTGGAGCATGCATCACATTGGTGACACTTTTCCCTTGTGTGGATGATAAAAGGCTTCGAATGTTCACTTTTTCGAATAAATCGTTAGAGTATACATCGCATTGGGGAAACTTTTCAATCGTCTAAATGAGTTAATGCTTCGAAAGAACACTTTTTCGAGAAAATCGTTTGGAGCGTAAATCACATTGGTGAGGCTTTTCCCCCATCTGAATGAGTAAATGCTTCGAAAGATCACTTTTTCGAGTAAATTGCTTAGAACATACATCACAGTGGTAAAGCTTTTCACCTGTGTGCATAAGTATATGCTCCGAAAGACGACATTTACGAGTTTTTATTAGAATATTTTCCTCTGTTAGCACAACAAAATGTCATACTGTTCAGTCCCATTCTGTCAATCGAAATGGGAAATTAAGCTGGTCATATCTAAATTGACTTCATATACGCGCTTTACTACTAAATGCTCTTCAGAAATTGAGAGATTTCATATTAAATATTTCTCCGTTGCTTACCTGTGAAAAGTAACTCCAGGAGGTGGTAGCCCAGAATTGTTGTGAGTTGTGACATTCGTAAGCGCAACAACACACCATTTCTAAAAAAAAGATCATATTTCGAAAATCCAACTTCTCACGTACATAACCCAATGGCTCAAAACCACCATCAGAGGCTTAATATGGCCGTCACACCGTCAGCGCCGTCTGCTAAGAAGGCTTCAAGTTTGTGACGTCATACTTTGTCCCCTTATTCCTACCTCCATGGTTTAGACCAGTGCACCACCCAACTTTCAACAACCGGATGTTCCAAAAAGAAAATAAGGTTTAGGTGGAATCAAAGACCTTTAAGATACATAAACGGGAAGTTCTTGTGCAAGTGAGTGACAGCAGCTGGCGACATTTTGATCACAGAGCTTGCACGGATAAAACGGCGTGTGTCCTATGTAAGCAACGTTAATTAAGCTAGAACCGATGAAGAAAAAGTGGAAATCTTTGCAAACTCACTCGAAAAACAGTTTAAAATAAATGATATCCCTGGCACTGATGTAGCCATTAAAATGCAAAAGGCCCTGGATACTTATTTTAAACATGCGGAGGATGTAGAAAATTCTAGAGTCAGCACCAAAAATGCACAACTCAATGAAGAATTTACTAGTAAAAAAAAACCTGTGTTAACATCCGCAATTAAAAGCAAACAGAAAGGTTTGATTAAAAAAATCGGAGGACAAAGCATTGAAAGCAGCAGCCAAAAGTAGCAAGTGCTACGACCTCTCTTACGTCCAGTAACATGACACAAGCTGCAGAAGTCAGACGGCAACCTCAAGTTGAAGGTGCTACGACCTCTCTCACGTTCGGTAACCAACAAACTGCAAAAGTGAGACAGGAACTTCAAGTTAAAGGTGCTACGACCTCTCTTACTTCCGGAGCGCCAGAAACCTAAAAAAAAAGAAAAAAAAAGAAAATTCAAAAGTCCTTTTAGGGACCAAAACATTTTTTTGTTCCTCCGGACTTTGAAAAGCCACTACCCATCAGTGATAGGGAAGTTAGGTTTCACATTAATAACCTTAAGAATAAAAAGACACCTGGCAAAGATGGCATAAATAATAAATTTATGAAAAAATTACCGGAAGAGTAGGTGCAAACCCTTACCAAAATATACAATTATGTCATTAAGTTAAAATATTTCCCTGATGATTGGAAAACAGCAGAGGTAATATTATTACCAAAGCCAGGAAAAAACCCGGCAATTCCTGAAAATCACAGACCGATTTCGTTGCTCCCAACCATGGAAAAAATCTTTGAAAAAATTATACTCGTTAGAATGCAACAGTTCTGTGAAGAATACCCAGTTATTCCATTTATTCAAGGAGGTTTTCGTGACAAACACTCCACAGTGCACCAGCTCTCGAGAGTTACTGAAAAATGTGCAGAAGGAATAATGAAAAAGAGGTACACAGCAGCCATATTCCTGGATGTAGCTATAGCTTTTGATAAATGTCCACATGAGGCAATTACCTACAAACTAATAGCACATGACTTCCCACCTTGGATTATACATATAATCAAGTCTTATCTTGAAAGCAGAAATTTTGGGTAAAAATTAACGGGAAGAAATCTTCAAAAAAAAAAAAAAAAAAAGAAAGAAAATGAAGCTGGTGTTCCACAAGTCAGTGTGCTTGCTCCTACGCCATAATCTATTTTTACGTCAGATTTTCCAAATTTTAAGAACAAGAAGCTGACAACAGCACTTTATGCTGACGACACTGCACTTGCCTATACTTCCCTAAATAAAAATCAAGCAACATTTATGTTGCAATATTATGTGGGAATACTGGAGAATTACTTCCTAGACTGGAAAATTAAAATAAATACTGACAAGATCCAAGCAATTATGTTCTCCCGTAAAATATACAATTACAATATTGACTTTGAAATTGAATTGTATGGCAAAAAATACCTTGGGTAAAGGATGTCAAATATTTAGGCCTCACTATGGATCATAATATGAGTTGGAACAAGCATATTAAGGAAACCCTGGCTAAAGCTCTTAAAATAAGAGGATGTCTCCAACCCATAATTAAAAATAAAAGGCTTAGCAAAAAAAATAAAACCTTGTTATGGAAAGCATGCTTCAGCCCGGTGATTACCTATGACTGTCTTATCTGGGGTAACTGCAGAAAGCAGCAAAAAAATAATATTACCTCGTTTCAAAATAAAACTCTTCGTATGATGGTAGAACTCAATGGAAAAACATCCAATAATGCTATCCGTAGTATGCTAAATATCAACTCTATACATTATACTATGTATGATCTAGCTAAAAGGTATTACGAGAAATCTAAGGAACATCCTAATCCTCTTGTCAGGGAGGTTGTCAATGATACTGACAAATTTAAAAGGCCGAAAGTTATTTTAAATAAAATTCTTGAAAAGAATCCATTTCACAGTTATACTTTCAAAAAAATTAGAAATAACTGGGACTAGAGCGAAGGTATTCTTCACTCATGTGAAGAAAGCAAGAATTGGAAATCAGAAGTTTTGAAGAAAAAAAAAATGATTGGCCCTTATTCTACCGTCTCATTAAATAATAAATAAAAATCTTGACTGTGGCCTTTTTTTTGTTTATTTTTCTGTTGTTTACTCAAACTGAGTAACTTAAACCTCAATCGGTGTAAACTTGTGTTAGCACCACCTCAGCTATGGTTATTCTCACCATGTCAGGCAAGAATCAGCAAAAGTAAACCTGAGAAAATTTTTTTAAACCAATGGGAAAAAATCTCTTCTCTAATTGGCTGCTGAGTAACGAAACAAATAGTCGACTCCAAGAGGAAAACTGAGCAAACGGCCAGTTTTGTTTTATCCGGTGTTGAACGTTCGATATCCCTCTGGGAAGCTTATTCTGTGTGTGATGTTTTTTTATTTCAGGTTCCCCTTTTCCCATGTCCTTCCCCTCCTTTTCCCTTGTACTCATCTGTGGCAGCGGTTCTTACCGGACATTTTTTTACAAGGAGAGATAGTGCTCGGAATAGCTTGTTGTTGCAGGTAAGTATGTAGGGCAGCTTACAACTTCACTACCTAACGGGAAACCATATACTCCTTCCACTCTAATTTTTCTGTACTTTTCTTTCGTGCTATACTATCAAGGCAATCTGTTCCCAATTCTCCTATTTTCACTTTCACCTGCCAAAAGGCATGCATAGCGCTGTGGGTTCGGATCTCTCGACCTATGATAGGAATTGTTGTTCTTCTTCTCTTTTAACTGCGCGAAAGAAAAAATTTTAGGTTGTTTTAATACTGCGTATTAATTTTTTTTCAATGGGGTATAAATTAGACATTGCGCCTTTCAACTTACGATTAAAGAAAACATCATTATCGTAATGTTGGGGAATATGAAGTAACTGAAGGGAAACGTCGCTTGTCCTACGTGTAAAATATATTTCGGCTTCAATTACTTGCAAACTGCGTGATCTAGTTGCATGAAATCCGTATTTCACACTCTAAGTAATGTCAAAAATTATTTTAATGTGGCCATTTGCTGAGAATTTTTTTTTTAATTTTGGAAGTTTTCCCCGCAGTATTATGAGTTTCTAATAGCTACTAAATGGGAGAAAAACGAAGTAAAATTAAATATGATAGAAAGAAATTCCCTCTTCATATAATTTAGAGTTTAGACAATTACAAATCTCGAGGATGAAAAGTATCGAAAAAGAAACATGAGTTAGCAACCATCTGTAGGTTTAACCAGAAAACCCTCACTTTAGAGCCATACATACTCTGGTGAATGACACAAGGATCTAGTAAAAACTAAGTCCCTCAATTTATTATTTAAATATCAAATAAGGGAACAAGGTTACTAGCTAACTATCTTTCACTTAAAATACTAAAACAATATTATTTCCAGAGAAAGATTAAAAAAGGAGGTGAGAAGCCTAGATTGAACTGCAAGTCACGGTAAATGTGACAAGGTTCTAGTAAGAAGTGAGTCCCTCAACTTAATATTTAAAGTTAAAGTAAGTGCAAAAGGTTACTAGCTAATTATTCTGCACTTAAAATACTAAAACAACTCTATTATTTCAAGGGAAACATTAGAAAAGGTGGTGAGGAGCCTAGACGAGATGTGACAGATTCTTGACATACAACACTGAACTTCAAATGTCGCCAGGCTAACTTACGGTTTTCCAATCTATGTATCTTAAAGGTCTTTGGGTGGAATATACGCGTTACGATTTATCAAATGTTGAAAAATGACAAGAGTGGAAGACATCATGATCAGAGTAAAATCCCTGAAATGGCAATGGGCTGGACATACTTCCAAAAGGACAGACCATCGATGGACAGTCGAAATTTTAGATTGGATTCCGAGGGACAGGAAAAAGACCCAGAAGAAGACCACATGGGAGATGGGTGGATGAAATTCGGACGTATGCGGGAGTAACATGGAGGAGACTGGCACAAGACAGACCGTTGTGGAAGAGGCTTGGAGAGACCTTCGTGCAGCAGTGGATTGATAATGGTTGACAATGATGATGATTAATTGTTGTGTATGCAATTAGTTCCAAACGTCTTCCGACTTCCAGCTGGAGGAAGAACTTATGAACAAGGTTCACCGCAGACAGCGACGACGGACGGAATATCAGAACTCTTAGGCAGGTGGAGGAGAATGTAATAACTTGGAGGCTACTTTTCTCATTTTCTCATGAGAAATTAAAAGCTTTTGTTTACTTCAAAAATCTATGGATATTTCTCACCAACAATTTTCTGGGGGGGGATTTCTAAGTTTGCCACATCCAGCACCTCTGGCTGCAGCTTAGTATGACGTGGCTCAATAGAAACTCAGAAATCCTACAATATTTTATTTTTCTTTCGCAATTGTTGTTTTATTAATAAAAAAAAAGTTGAATTAGAGCATGCATTCAGCAAGAAGGTTTACACCACATATTACACAATCGATTCTCATTAGAACAAATTTCGCAGGAGAGCCAAAAACATTTCGTTATAGCGAAATTTCATAAAAACGGAATCTGTCATTTCACCAAACAATTTCAATCTACATGTGCATTTATTCTGAAAATTTCGAATCAACATTTTTAATGTAAGAACCACTGCTTATTTTAAAGTAAAATTAATATAAATATGTGCAATAAAATGATCGAATCAAACCTTTACTTGTCACTTTTTTTTTCACATCCTTTGTTGCTAAAAAAGTCAGTGATTTGTTTTAGCAAAGCAATTTGCAGCTGTAAAGAATTCATATGGTTAAACATATTGTCCGGAACGTTAACTTATGATGACACCAAATGGAGAATTTTTTTTCCAAGCACGACAGTGCTTCTGAAATAGTAACATTCGTCAAAGAGATTGTGGCATCTTCTGTGTCACTGCTTTGAACATTTTCTTGATTTGCATTGCCCTGTATATTGACTGAAAGATACCCGCGTCTGTCATTTCCCAGTGAGAAGTAAACACATTGTCATCTGCAAACAAAAGTTCTTCATCATTAGGGACAAAAATTGACTTAGCAAACGATTTCCATCATGCTTCCAGAACGGCATATGGTGCTGTCTCTGCAGTTTGCTCTGAATCCTTTTTATCAGATTCGATCAATTACCGTAAGGGCGAATTTACAGGAAAGCCCACGAAGCCCAGGATCGGGGCACCGTGGCGCTGGAGTTTCCCAGAATAGCTATTTTTATTCTTTTTATTATTATTATTTTGTTTTTCAAGGAAAAGAAATGAGGTTATCGAATGAGGGATAAATTAGGAGCTCTCAGTTTTGGAAGCAAGTTTCCGCCAGAACTCGAAGTATGTCATCTATAAGTATTCGTTTCCTAGCTAAAATGCAGGATGACTAAAAATCACGCATTTTGTTATATAACTTAGTACTTACCGCACAACAACCGATCTCAGGCAGTGGGATGCCACCGAGGTGGAGTAGTGGTCTAAGGCCTGGCTTATGACTGTTCGTCGGAGAAGGATCCGGGTTCGAATTCTGGTGAGGCAGGAATGTTGTGTTTGTCTTATGGCACTGGCTCTCTTCTTTCATTGGAACCAGTGCCCCTAAATTAGGAACGGGCGACTGCTTATAACCTATTGAGTTGCTTACGGTGGTCGTTAAACCTTCAAAAGAACAAAAGATAATGGATTGTTATTTCTGACAGATTTTCTTAGAATGTAATGGATATTTCGCTCTTTGCTTCGGGTATTAATATGACCGCTCATCTTTCACTTCAAATTTTTTTTGCGTCACTCAGTACAGTTTAAGAGGTGACCACAGAGTGTTATCATCATAGGAGTAAAATGTCATTGGAAAAGCTAATTTTACGAGACACGCTAATCGATTTTATTCATGTTCGGGCTCTTTTAAGAACTGTGAAGATGGGGGAATTGGGGGCATGCGACAGCAGATTTCCACACCATACGTAGCATAAATGTGAATTAACCCTTTAAGCGGCCAGTGTACGTGTAGCTGAACCAAATGGTGCTCAAAATTTTTTGCTTTCCCCAAATAGAAATGTTTACCGGGTTTTACGAAAGCTAAGGCAAAACAATTCCTTTCCCCCATTTCACCAGGGCAATTTGGACCAATATGACCCAGGGACGTCGCTAGACTTCGAAATCAGGATGTGGGACGGGTGGGAGAGTATTTATTTTTGGTGGGGCAAGCTTGATATCAACTTTTTTTTTTTTTTTTTTTTTACAAAACACTGAAGGAACGAATTTTTACCGCTTTTTTTTTCTTTTAATTTAAGATTAAACGACCACCGTGGCACTCAATGGGCTATAAGTAGTCGCCCGTCCCTAATTTAAGGTAACTGGTTCCAGGAAAGGTAGCCCGTGCGGTAAGACAAACACAACATCTATGCCTCACGGGATTCGAACCTGGACTCTTCTCTTACGAATGGTCATAAGCCAGCGATTAGACCACTGCGTCACCGGGTCAGGTCGGCTTCAATGCTTTTCACGACCGGCTACAAAAGAATTCGTGCGATTCCGGCCCTTTCCACCTGGGCACACATACATACATGGATCTGACTAATTACGCCACTGGTGTAAGATAAAGTGTTAGTAGAATGTTTCCTTCAACTTTTTTGCTGGCTCTGGATGCATTGTCATACATTTCTTTTCAAAATTTTCCTTTTTTGCTTACGAAAATAGTACTGTACTTGAACAATTTTTTAAAAAGAAAATGTCGTTTTTGTTTATCCAAATCAAATTTTAACGTTGTGCGACGCAGACTCAATAACTTTGCCTAGCACTCTTCTGCAAAGCAGTCGTGAGCCACTCTCTGCATTTTCACTGTCCCGGGGCAATCTTAAGAGCGCTAGTATAAGTTTTGACTCCACTTTCCGTGTTAAAAATCTCCAATTTTGTAAAGAAAACAAACAGCAGAGCAATTAGTACTTACCACCTTCAGTGAATTCCTATCCATCGTTCTCATTCACCCCCTGCCCATACAAACATGAACAAGAAAGATGAAACCAAATTTTCGGGTGTAATAAGCACGTCTTTTGAATCCGTTCTGACGCAAATTAAATTTATCAAAGCCATTCAAAGTCAATGGAACCGGTATGGAAAACAATAGTATCTGACGGAAGAAAGACGTTTTTCAATCGGGTTTTTAAACCCTCAGATATTGCTGTAAACGGAGTTGTGAGCTTACGCCCTTTGGTTGCAAACTTGTGCGTTAAGAAAAACATGAATTTATATGAGAAACATTTCGCACCGGAAACGTTCTCCAACAAAGAAAGAATTTTTCAAATCGGACTCTTGAAACAGCGATATCGGCAAAAATAAGATGTGACTACGCCCCTGGTGGGAAAACCATGCATTGTTTTAGGAAGAAAGTATTCTCAAAAGGTTTTTCCATATGAGCACTATCTGTCAAAGAACAAAAAATTTAGTCCAGTTTTCAGGAGCCCAGATTTTGCTGCAAATATATCAGAAGCAGAAATTAACACTTATGTCCCCTGGCGGCCAAATCATTCTTTACCAAACACTAGAAATTATGTGAAAAATATTTTCCATCAGGTCTTGTATGCGATACAGGAAGAATTTTTCAAATCGGAGTTTTAGAAGCAGAAATAACGCAGAAAACGCAATTTACCTTTGTGCCCCCTAGCGGAAAGTCTATAATTTGCTTGAAAATTTTGAATTTATATGAAAAACATTTCGCATCGGAAACACTATCCAACAAAGAAGGAATTTTTCAAATCGGACTCCTAGAAGTTGAGATATTGACAAAAATAAGATATACATCTACGATCTCTGGCGTAGAAGCCATGAATTATTTCAAGAAGAAAATGTTCCTAAAAGATTTGTCGACATGAGTAGTATCGGTGAACAAACCACTTTTTTTCAATCGAGATTTTAGAAGCTCATATTTTGCTGCAAATACATCAGAAGAGGAAATTGAGACTTACGCCACCTGGTGGCCAAACCATTGTTTTTAATTAGAAATTATGTGCAAAGGATTTCCCACCAGGAGCTGTATTCGGTGCAGAAAGAATTTTTCAAATCGGAGATTTAGAAGCCGATATGTAGGGGAAGGGGGGGGGGGGGGCAATTTACCATTACGCCCTCTAGCGGAAAGACTTGCAAATTTTGAAATTATATGAAAAGCATGTCACACTGGAAACACTATCCAACAAAGAAGGAATTTTTCAAATCGGACTCCTAGAAGTAGAGATATTTACAAAAATAAGATATATATCTACGCCTCCTGGCGTAGAAACCATACATTATTTTAAAAAGAAAATGTTTCTAAAAGGTTTGTCGACATGAGTACTATCTGTCTACAAACGACGAATTTTTTCAATCAAGAATTTAGAAGCTCATATTTTGCTGCAAATACAACTGAAGCGGAAATTAAGATTTACGCCCCCTGGTGGCCAAACCATTTTTTTTACAAAAATTAGAATTTATGTGCAAACGATTTCCCATCAGGAGCTGTATCCGGTGCAGAAAGAGATTTTCAAATCGGAGATTTAGAAGCAAAGATATAGGGGGAAACACAATTTACCTCTACGCCCCCTAGCGGAAAGTCTATGAATTACTGGAAAATTTTGATATTATATGAAAAACATGTCACACTGGAAACATCCAACAAAGAAAGAATTTTTCAAATCCGACACATAGAAGTAGAGATATTGACAAAAATAAGATATTCATCTACGCCCCCTGGCGGAGAAACTGTGGAATATTTTAAGAAGAAAATATTCCGAAAATGTTTATCGATATGAGTGGCATCAGTCCACGAAATAATTTTTTCAATCGATATTTAGAAACTCAGGTTTCATGGCAAATACATCAGAAGCAAAAATTAACGCTTACGCCCCCTGGTGGCAAAAGTATTCTTTACCAAAAATTTGAAATTATATGCAAAAGATTTTCCATCAGGAGACATATCCGCTGAAGAAAAAAATTTCAAATCGAAGTTTTAGAAGAAGAGTTATCGGGAAAAATGTAATTTACTTTTACGCCCCCTAGCGGAAAATATATTCGTAATTTAAAAAAAGTAACTATATCTAAAATACTCTTCGACATAAATGGAATCGAAAGATAAAATAATTTTTTCAATCGGATGTTTAGAAGCAAATATGTGGAATAAAACGTATTTTTGAATTCAACATCATCTGCATTCACGCCCCCTAGCGGCAAAATTCTACATCTTAAAAAAAAAAAAAAAACGAAATAAAGGATCCTCATTCGCATATTTCAAGCTTCCCAATGCTAAAAGAATTTTTCAAATCGGACTAATAGTTGCAGAGATGTCGCGGGTACAGACGGACGGACGGACAAACCGGTAACATAAGCACGATCTTTTTTTACAAAAGACGTGCTAAAAAGAGGATTAAACTAAAGAATTGGAAGAATGGAGAACAACTGAATTTTCATTGCACTAGAGATGCTACTTTGATAACCTTTCTAAGGAGACGTAAACAACGCACTTCCCAGGGGGAAATGAGTGGGACTACATGAAGTAAAACACACGACTTATCATTTCTTGGTGAGTACAGATTATATTTTAAGGTTAAACTTATTGAAAAATGGCCCATTTTGAACTGGGTGGGCGGCAGCGTGGGCACCCTCGCATCCTCTTGGCGACGTCCCCGCCATGACCCAAGGTATAATGGGAAAGTTTTAGTCCTACTAACATGGACATCATGTCACTGAGTAGAAACAAGTGACTCACCCATCGTCCCTCTCTGCTCTCTCTTTCTCTCATATTCATTCGAGCTGATTTCAGCCCATCTTGCTAACCCCGAATTGTTTTGTTCCAACTGGCTTAAATGTTAAAGCAGAGCCATGAACTAACTGTTTGTGATATGTTAAATACGAACAATGGGCTTCAGTGACCATTCTTATAAAAGTTCTGACTTTTCTTCCGTAACAAAAACTTTTTCATTTGTAACTTCTGCTATTTCTTTCCCAACAGGAGACCAGAAAAATTCGAAAAATTTAATTTCGTCTTGATAAATACAATATTTTTTGAGTTATGGCATCAACAAACCGCACAGACACTACCGTGAAAGTAGTGATTTATTTTATTTTATTTTCACGATTACTCATACATTAATATGATAAAGTAGAATTTATCATATTAAAATTTCTACTTTATCATATTAATGTATATTTCTCATACATTAATATGATAAAGTAGAAATTGGGGGGGGATGCAGTAACGAAAAACATTATTTTTCAAGGATGGCGAGAAAAAGTGAGGGGGTTCCAAAACCGTTGCTGAGCTTAGGGCCCTGTAACTCTAAATCCGCCACTGAATTACCGGAAACAAAGTTTCTAGCAAATCTTTTTTTTTTTTTTTTTTTTTTTTTTTTTTTTTTTTTTTTTTTTTTTTGCTCACATCACTCTGTTTTAAAGAAATTATATCGACTCCTGGACATTTCTAGTTAACATTAGAGGCGACTTTGGTGTTGAGACACCACACACCGATCTTCCTAGAATGTAACGGAACTTTATGCAAGATATGGAATTCGCTGCTGGCTAGTACCGTAGCTTTTGTAAGTTCATCTTGTATATCCACTCAAATGAAACCATGCTTTATCTGTATAATAAACACTGTCAAGAATGCTCTTTCTTCGTGTAAAATTCCGAAAGCAGCGACAGTAACGTAACCTTTTATTCTTTTTAAGTGGTTCCAGCTCATTAACGACTTTCACCTGATACGCATGGAAACCGAAATTTTTTGTAGGAGCACGAATGGAGCCATACAAAAGTTGAAATTCTGAAAAAGTTTATTTAAGAAATAAACTTTTGTCGCATATGAGTTCCATACCATCCTCTGTCCACTCAGCGACGGAATGTTCAACACAGTTTCCAAACTTGCTCGAAATTGCACCCAAGTTTCAGTAACGCTTTAACGCTTTCTGTTTTAATATAACGTCAAACGACCCTAAACACACACAGAGAGACACACACACACATAGGCAGTTGTATCCCTTGATCTCAATCACAAGTTACGGCTATTGATGCACTGATCTCTATAAATTGATAGCTGTACGGGTTGGATGAAGGCAATGGAGGATTGGGTCGACGAAACCAGGCTGGGAATTTTAGTCTTGTGGTCCAGCACAGAAACACACCTACCCACAGGGTAACACCTCATAAATTTCATCACAAAAAAGATTCTAGATAAAATGGAACTGTTGAAATATGCACTGTAAAACTAAATCAGTCGTAAAAAAGATTAGAAGCAATTAAGGGTGAAAGAATCTTAAAAAAACACTCGTGATTGAATGTAGTATATCAACTCATACTCAAAATCGGGTGTTCTACCCGATAATTATATTTATTTGGTCGCTAATTGTCTGCTGCAGAACGGTATTCGCTCAACCTCTTGGAATTGATGCCTTTCTAAAGTCTCACCATTATTTTGACTCACGAACTGCCATTTTGATCCATGAACCAGTGCCGGTAAATCGTTGTTCCCTTTTAATAAATGTGGATGGGACACAGATTTCAGAACATCTCTGCCGCAGAATTGCTTTCAGCTCTATGCCTGTAAGTGGATAAGGGTATAGAGATGATGGACCATCAAAATTGGTACGGGTGCCTTCCTCAAAATTGTAAAAGGAGGGTAAGGTTTCACTGAAATAGAGATAATTTTGCTTTGAGATTTTATAGCAAACGCCAAACATATATGCATACATGTGTACAGTATATAGATAGAAGGAAACGAATTTTTTAAAGACAATAACCCTTTAGACAGATAACGTAGAGCTCAAATGAAGTAAACGATTCTTATTCATAAGTGCTAAAATATTAATGCCGCCCCGGTGGCGCAGTGGTCTAAGCGATGGCTTCTGATCATTCGTCCGGGAGGGGTCCGGGTTCGAATCCAAATGAGGCTTGGATGCTATGTTTGTCTTACGCCACTGGCTCTCTCCCTTCCCTGGAACCAGTGACCCTAAATTAGGGACGGGCGACTGCTTATAGCCCACTGAGTTGCTCACGGTAGTCGTTAAACCTCCAATCAATATACACTGCTGGTCACCCAAAATGCAACACCAAGAAGGACACGAGATAGCAAAGCCAGATTTACTGGACACATAACAATAGATACAAAGATGAAACGCTTGAGCTTACAGGCCCGTGCGACTTGTGGAACACGCAGACATCACTAGTTCGTGTGTCCCCCATGGCTGGAAATAACGGCCGCTACATGCCGCGGCATCGAACGAAAGAGGCTTTGGATGTGGGTTTGGGGTATGTCGGTCCAGGCTGCTTCCATACGTTGTCACAGTTCATCAGGCGTAGCAGCGGGTGGTGTGTGCCGGGGCACTCGGTTGCCGATCAGCGACCAGACGTGTTCGATGGGCGACATATAGGGAGAACAGACGCGTCTGGTGGGCCGCGAAGAATTGTTGCACGATGCGTGCCACGTGCGGGCGCGCATGGTCCTGTTGAAACGTGGCCGCTGGAAGTTCCTGCAGGTAAGGGAGGACTACAGGCTCCAAAGCGTCGGAGATGTAGCGGTGGCTGTTGAGTGTACAGGAGATACCTACCAGAAGGGTGCGGGTGTCATATGCAATTGCGCTCCAAACCATAACGCCAGGCGATGGACCGGTATGGCGATGCATAATGCAGGCGTCGTACAGTCTCTCGCCGCGGTGCCGCCACAGTCGATAGTCGGATCCGACTATCTTGGTGTTGCAAGCAGAAGCGGGATTCGTCGGAGAAGACAATATCGTGCCATTCCGTAGTCCAGGTGCGGCGTTCAACGGCCCACTGCCGCCGCACTCGGCGGTGGTGTAACATCAATGGTAATCGGAGCAATGGGCGCCGTGCGACAAGTCCCCGCTCCTGCAGACGACGTCGAACGGTACGCGCTGACACAGGTTGTTGTGCAACACACCCTAATTCCTGCGCTAACGCTCGTGATGTGGCGGTGCGAGCCGTCAATGCCTGCCGCACAACATGCCGGCCCTCTCATTCGATGGTGTGCCGCGGCTGCAGCAATCGCTCACGTCGGTCCGTCCGTCGCTCCTGCACCCACCGAATCCATACTCGCCTCACTGTGGCTGGATGTCGTCCCACACGGGCGCCGATGTCTCGGTACGATAAACCGCTGTCGCCATAAGCCACTATTCGTCCTCTGTCGAACTCCGAAACGTGCTGGAATGTATGCCGTATTCTGCGACGAGGCATTTAGAAGCTTCCCACACACAGGTCCGGCAGCACAACACACTTCCACTACTTACACCTCGCCTTCTGTGGACCCGTCTTATAGTGCTTCTCAGTGGCGTGCCGGGCGCACATGATTTGCATATGCCCTGCAATGTTAATCGTTTGCATGTCCTCTCGCGGGCGACGCATGCTGCGAATTTCAGGCCAATCGGATGCTTCCTTCTTGGTGTTGCATTTTGGGTGGCCAGCAGTGTATATATATATATATTTATTTATTTGTTCTTTCCGAAAATTCCAGACAAAGAGAATACGACTAAGTGGGCCATTTCTCGTGTTGTCCACCGGGAAAAGTCCCGGTATCACGGTGGGCCAATCCGCCCCTGGATGAAGGGTTGTACAGACCTTAGTACCGAAATTGCTTTGAGGAGGAATATATTCTTCAACTTTCGTGACTTTTTCTGTATTCCCAAACATATTTGCCTCCTCAGTGTTCGAATGGTCAGAAGCTCAGGCATTATCTCTAATCTTCCGAACTGGGCTTGGGGTCAGGCACGTACGGGCATGGATCGTTTGTTTATCCTACGGCTCTGGTTCTTTCCGTTCTCTGGAACCAATGGGCAGGAGCGGATTCACAGAAAAGTCGCGGTTTAAAAAATAATGATTCATATTATTCTTCTTTTTAATTTTGCTTCTAAAAAAAGAGAAAAGTCATAGAGCGAGGGATAAATTTGCTGCTCTGAGTTTGGGAAAATTTGGGGGCATAATTCCACTCAAAATTGAAGTACGTCATCTACAAGTATGAATTTACTAGCTTAAAGCAATGCAGGCTCACTAAATATCGTTTTTGAGAGTAATATTAATTAATACTACATTACAACTGAGCTTAGAAATTGGGGTGTTATTTCTGGCCAATTATCTTAAAAGGAAATTGAAGCTATTATGTAGAGTAAAAAGTTCACAGTATGAATCTTGTAATGGTCGAGAACACAGGAACCGTCCATTCTTCTCATGGCAACATTACTCAAGAACTGTCCAACAGCAACTGACTGCAAAAAAAGTTCTATCGTTGTTGAAGAAAATAAACAATCACGTGACCTCAGTTGAGTAAAAAACAATACGCAAAGTTGTTTAGGGCAGAATCCATGACGTCAAGTACAACAGAAACGAACATTTAACTCGGTGTTTTATATGACTCCCCAACTTTCCTTTAAAATTCCTCCCACCTTAAGTTTATTTTTTTCATTGGAGGTTTAACGACCACCGTGAACAACTCAATGGGCTATGAGGAGTCGTCCGTCCTTAATTTAGGGATACTGGTTCTAGGGAAGGGAGAGAGCCAATGCCGTAAGACAAACACGACATCCATGCCTCACCGGGATTCGAACCCGGACCAATGATCAGAAGCCGTGGCTTAGACCACTGCGCCACCGGGGCGGTGAAGCTCTGTTTTAGAGGTAATCACAACACTGTTATCGTACGAGTAAGATGATATTGGAAAAACATGTTTTATGAGGTACAGGAATAGGTTGCATCCATGTTCGGACTGTTTGCAAGGGAACTAACTCTCAGTGGGTTGGAATCTGAAGATATGCAACAGCCGATCCCATACTGCATGTAACATAAATGTCACTTAAAGCAGTACCATAAACTAACCTTAAGTAACATGTTAAAGTACTGTGGTTCAGCTGTCATCTTTACAAACGTTCCGACTTTTCTTCCTTAACAAAAAGCTTTCCAGTTTTAACTTCAGTCATTTCGTCCCCATCGCCAAAGCCCTCAGTATTAAATTTCGTCTGGATAGCTATAGGAGTTTTTGAGTTATGGCGACTCCCTTCCTCCTCACACACAGACACACATAGAGACCCCACCATGAAAATAGTCAAATCAGGTTCGTCGGAGGTCAAAATGGGTATTTCTGTTGAAATCTGGAAGTCAGTTTGTTTTTATTACAATATTTTTTTATACCTTAGTGGGAGAGAGTAAAAACATGGGGTTTATGTTTTAAGGATGCTCGGAAAAATGGAGGGGCGCAGGGCCCCGGTAACTCTAAATCCGCCACTGTCAGTGGCTGTAAATTAAGAGCAGGCGACTGCTTTTCTCCTTAGGTACTCATGGGGAGTACTTAAACTGGAAAATATCTGTCATTATTAACTCCCTTGTCTTTCATACGTTTTTGTTTGTTTGTATCTTTAAGGGTTTGACGACCACCATGAGCAATTGAGTACGGTATGAGCAGTCTCCCTTCCCAAATTTTTAGCAACTGCTTCCAGGGTACGGAGAGAGCCAGGGCCGTAAGACAAACACATGATACATGCTTCAGTCGTTATTCGAACTCGAATTCATCTTGGAGGAATCATTAAAAGCTAGCGCTTCGTACCACTTGGCCACCGACGCGGCTGTCTTTTATATTTATTGGTATCTCATCGAACGCTGAACCACTGTATTTGTCAGTTACTGATTTCATAAATAAATTGCATGTTTCCTTTTTTCCCATAAATTTCTTTTAACGTGGACGTCTAGTGATTTTGCTTCCTATACTTCCAATGAGGAAACTTCTGTACACATTTCTTTCACAATTGATGCGTTGCCAAGGATAAAAATTTTAACATCGATTAAAATAACTTCATATTATAACTTGGAATACTTAATATTTTATAAAACATAACCATAATTAAGCAATCCAACATTTGTTTGTTTACTGATGTCATCAATGTACAGGTCGCGCCATCTTTTTTCTTTTTTTAGTATCGACACCACCAAAGAAAAAGTTATTGATTTTTAATATAATTATGGTTATATTTTAGAAAATATTAAGTATTCCAAGTTATAATATGAAGTTATTTTAATCGATGTTCAAATTTTTGTCCTTGGGAACGCATCAATTGTGGAAAAAAATGTGTACAGAAGTTTCCTCATTGGAAGTCATCATCATCATCATTGTCAACCATTATCAATCCACTGCTGGACGAAGGTCTCCCCAAGTTTCCTCCACAACGGTCTGTCTTGTGCCAGTCTCCTCCATGTCATTCCCGCATATTTACGAATTTCATCCACCCATCTCCCATGTGGTCTTTTTCTGGGTCTTTTCCTGTCCCTTGGAATCCAATCTAAAATTTCGGCTGTCCATCTATGGTCTGTCCTTCTGGCAGTATGTCCAGCCCATTGCCATTTCAGGGATTTAACTGTGATCATGATGTCTTCCACTCTCGTCATTTTTCGGATCCACGAGTTCCTCTTCTTATCTCTCCTGGTTATACCAAGCATGCACCTCTCCATGCTTCTTTGAGTTGTCTGCAGCCTTTGTATGTCTCTTTTAGTTAAGGTCCACGTCTCTGCACCATACGTAAGCACTGGAAGGATGCATTGATCAAACACTTTTCTTTTAAGACATAATGGCATATTGCTCTTGAAAATTATGCTGTTTCTTCCAAAAGCTCTCCAGGCAAGTTTTGTACGCCGGGATTAATTTCTTCATCAATGTGACCCTCACTTGATATCTGCTGTCCAAGATAAACATATGTATCTGTTATCTCCAGTTTTTCTCCATCGATCGATAAATCTTCATTTCTTGTAAAAGCATTGAACATCACTTTTGTCTTCTGAAAGTTCATTTTTAATCCCACTTCTTTACTCTTGTCAGCAAGTTCCTGGATCATACTCTGCAGCTCTGATGGGGTAGTTGCAAAAATGACTACGTCATCAGCAAAACGAAGGTGGGTTAGATAATCTCCATTAATCTTTATCCCTTTGTTTTCCCAGTTCAGTGATTGAAAGACATTTTCCAATGTGGCATTAAAGAGCTTCGGAGATATGGTGTCACCTTGTCTCACTCCCTTTCCAATTTTTATGTGTGTTGTATTTTCAAACAGCTGAATCTTTGCACTTGCATTTTCATAGATGTTATTAATAATATTAATGTATGCATCTTCAATACCGCAGGATTTCAGAGCCGTGGTAACTGCTGATGGTTTCACCGAATCAAAGGCTTTTTCATAATCGATAAAAGCCATGCACAATGGAAGTTCATATTCCCTCGCTCTTTCAATTAGTTCTCTCAGTACGTGGATATGATCTATTGTGCTGTAGCCACTCCTGAATCCAGCTTGTTCTCTCGGTTGAGCCATGTCCAGTGTTACCTTCAAGCGGTGTGAAAGAACTTTAGTGAAGATTTTATAAACCACTGATAGGAGGCTGATAGGTCTGTAGTTCCTGAGATCCTCAATGTCACCTTTTTTATGTAGCAGGATCATTGTAGCATTGTTCCAATCCTCAGGAATTTTCCCTTCATTAAGGCATCGAGTGAAAATTTGGGCGAGTACTGTTTCAATTTCTCCACTTGCTTCTTGTATGATGCCTATAGTAATTCCATCTTCTCCTGGAGCTTTCCCCCGCTTCATGTTCTTGATTGCATGAGCAACTTCTGCTGGGAGGACTGGAAGAACTCTG
This sequence comes from Macrothele yani, assembly GCA_039090855.1. Taxonomy (NCBI): domain Eukaryota; kingdom Metazoa; phylum Arthropoda; class Arachnida; order Araneae; family Macrothelidae; genus Macrothele; species Macrothele yani. Next base: position 112,382,179 of record CM077007.1, read on the forward strand.
GTACCTTTCATGATGTCTGGAGTACATGTATCATCCCTTTCATATAATTTGGAGTAGAAATCTTTCACTCTCGTCAAAATTTCGCCTCTATTTCTTGTTATAGAACCATCTTCTTTTCTCAGAGCCATAATCTGTTTTCTTCCCTTACTGAGATGTCCCTTTGCTATCTTAAGGCTTTGGTTGTTTTCAATTGCTTTCCTCACTAGCTCACAGTTGAATTTCCTTACGTCTTCAGTGATACTTTTTCGTGTTGTCTTGCATAGCTCTATATATTCCACTTTGGAAGTCACATCTTCTTTAGTTGTCCTCATCTCTCTTCTTTTTTGCATCAACATTTTGGTTTTTCCTGATAATTTGTTCACATGCAACTTGTTCTTAGACCCAGCTAATTTTGTTGCTGTTTCCATTAGAGCTTTGGTTACTTTTCTGTTAACTTCCGAAATATCCACTTCTTCCGATGTTAGGCCTTCTAAAGCAGAGAATCTGTTCTTCAGTTCCAACTTGAAAGTATTATGGTGTTTTTTAAGGTTGGTTATGTCAATACATTTTGTTTGTCTTATGAGCTTGCCACGTTCCAGTTTAGTGTTGAGGTGCATCTTACATCTCACCAATCTATGGTCACTACCTGTGTTGAACTTGTTCAGCACACTGCAGTCTTCGATGACGAATGTTTTGGTACACATAATAAAATCAATTTCACTTGTCGTCCCAATTGGATGTCTCCATGTCCATTTCCTGTGTGGCTTTTTCTTGAAAAAGGAGTTCAAGATGAAAAATCCTTCTGCCTCTGCAAACTCAACGAGAGTATTTCCACGCTGGTTTCTGTTGCCGTGACCGAATTTACCTACTGAAGTTTCATTCTGTTGCCGTTGCCCTATTTTTGCATTGAAATCTCCCATAATTATCTTCAAGTGCTGCTTACCTTTATTATTTAGATGACGAATTTCCTCATAAAATTCTTCAATTTCTTCTTCAGGATGACTTGTGGTGGGTGCATAAGTTTGAATAATCTGAGCCTGGTATCTTCTCGATAGTTGGATAACGAGTCGTGCAGCTCTGTCAGAGGAACTTTCAACTTCTACCACTTTATCCTTCAGTTTCTTGTTTATTATAAATCCAACACCACTAGTTCTGCCAGTATCTGTCCCACGATAATAGAAGAGATGTCCACTTTTCAGTTCAATGAGATCTTCTCCTTTTCTCCTTACCTCACTTAGCCCGACGATGTCCCACTTTATCCTTTGTAGTTCCTCTTCCAATTCAAGAAGCCTTGAATCAGAAGATAGGGAGCGTCCGTTATAGGTAGCCAAGGTCAGCATCAAATGGCAGCCTAGTCCGGTCCTCCGGGGATTCTTAGCACCCTCTGCCTTCATGTCGCACTGGCCGCTGCCTTGGCCAGGTACATTCCAGCTGCCGGAGACTGAGGGCCAAGATTTAAGTTGTAGAGTCATTTTGGAGGTGTTTGGCCATAACTCACCACGCTGGCCAAGCGGGTTGGTGAGTGTGGGATAGCATTTCCTCTGATCCCGATGGTATAGTTATACCGCTATTGGCGGTCGTCAGAGCCCCTTTAGTGGGAACAGGATGCACCACGAGAAGGCGGGGTTGACATTTGTCAAGGAGAGGCTGTGATGTTACGCATCACCTGACCTTACTCCCCATTGGAAGTATAGGAAGCAAAATCACTAGACGTCTACCTTAACAGCTTGCAGTAAATGAAACTAATTTGTTTTGAACAATGGTGATTTATTTTCAGATAAAAGCAAAACAGTAGCTTTTAACCGTTTGAAACCTCCCAGACGCTCGACCTCATGGGAACATATCTTTCATTTTCTCCACTGATGGAGAGTTTTCGGTTGAACTTTAGGTTAATATTTCCCTCTCTATTTAGCTTAGAAATTATCTGCATTTTCGTAACTGACTAGTTCTCTAGCACAGAAGTGCAACATTGTAAATGGTTTGAAACTGACTTATTTGTCCGTTTTCAGACAAATGCATTGGAACATATGAGTAAGTTTCATACAGTTTATGTCTTCGTAGGACAAGTAGAAAAAAAAAAAAAAAACTTGAAAGGAGCTGAAATACATCCCTGGGATACATTTTGCTAATTTCAGGCATAGACACGCCAAATTTAAATGGTGTATCCCATATTTTATAGTTTATATACTTAGGCCAAATGTCAGGATCTCAAAGACTCAAATGCTGGAACTGTGTCACTTAGTAAGTTAGATCTTACGCATTAAAAAATCTGTTGCTACAACTTTTAGCAAGACATTTTTTAAAAAGAAATAAAAAACTACGTGTTTATTAGTATCACTATCTCTGTCCGTCTGTGGATACATATCTCTGCAAATATACATCCGATTTGAAAAACTATTTTTTCTGTTAAGGTGGACGTCTAGTGATTTTGCATCCTATACTTCCAATGGGCAAACTTCTGTACACATTTTCTTCACAATTGATGCGTTCCCAAGGATAAAAATTTGAACATTGATTAAAATAACTTCATATTATAAACTTGGAATACTTAATATTTTCTAAAATATAACTATATTTATATTAAAAATCAATAACTTTTTCTTTAGTCGTGTCGATACCAAAGAAAAGATGGCGCCACCTGTACATTGATGATGTCAGTAGACAAACAAATGTTGGATTGCTTAATTATGGTTATGTTTTATAAAATATTAAGTATTCCAAGTTATAATATGAAGTTATTTTAATCGATGTTCAAATTTTTATCCTTGGGAACGCATCAATTGTGAAGCATCAATTGTGAAAAAATGTGTACAGAAGTTTCTTCATTGAAAGTATAGGAACTACAGTGGTGTGCAAAAGATGGTTCCTCATTGGAAGTATAGGAAGACGTCCACCTTAAAAGCTTGAACTGTGATAACGATGATCCATATGTTTTGGTCTTTTTGCGATGCATAAACTCGCCGCTATGTGGCGTAAATGTACATGCTGTTAAATTCAAGTTCATTTTGCTCTGCAAAATTGCTTAAAAAATTCAAATAATTATTTTTAACATCTGTTACCTGTTACCAACGAAGACCTTCTTACAGTGGTGTGCAAAATTATTGCATGACTTGCAACACCCGTGAATTTTTAAGTTTACCTCTTTTTTAACTAACTAATTTCCAGAGTTATTTCACCATTTACACTGGCGGAAAGTGAAAAAAGAACACCAAGAAGGAGACGTCTGATACCAACGAAATTTATACAGCATAATAACAGAATACAGAGGATAACGTGATCAAAACATTATGGCAAAATACAGCGTATTTGCTGGTAAACTGAAAAGTAACATTTCCATGTAACATGGTTAGTACGAGGTTGAACCAACATGAGCTACGTCCCACTGTGCAATTCTGGCATGGAGTCTGTCGTACAGATGTTGGATGCAAGTTTGGGGTATTGAGTTCCAAGCATCCTCAACCTGGACGCGTAAATCGGAGATGGTTGTGGCTGGCCGTGGAGACCGGATAATTCGTTGTCCCATAAAATCCCACACGTGCTCAATGGGGGATAAATCCGGTGAACGTGCAGGCCATGGAAGTTATCTCACACCCTGAAGTGTATGTTGCGTTGCACGTGCCGTGTGTTGGCGTGCGTTATCTTTCTGGAAAACACCACGATGGACCGACCTTACAAATGGCACAACAACGGGCTGAATGATGTTGTTGATGTAGGTGGTGCTGTTTAACGTACCCGGTACAAACACTAGCTGTGTACGGGAGTGAGAGCTGATCACTCCCCACACCAGGAGACCAGGTGTAGGCCCTGTGTGTCGCTGGCGGATGCAAGAAGGATGGAGACGCTCCCCTGTGCGTCTGCGAACACGCATACGGCCATCGGAGGCTCCCAAGCAGAATCTGCTTTCATCGCTGAACACGACAGATCGCCATTGCGTTCTCTAGTGCAGACGTTGGCGATACCACTGCAGCCATTCCTGACGGTGGGCTGGTTTCAGAGGTACACATGCCAGAGGCACACGTGCACGTAGTCCTGCATCCAGTAGACGGTTGCGGATTGTTCGCACAGTCACCTCAGAGGCAACGGCAGCTCGGATTTGCGTCGCAGTGGATGTTCTGCTTGACAACGCCGCTCTTCTTATGCGTCGATCAGTCCGCTCATCAGTCCGTCTGTGACTTCCGGTTCCACGTCTTCTCGTGTGGGAATGTTCCTCGGACCATCTACGCCACCATCGTACCACCACCGATACTTCCCGTCCAATTCGCTCCGCAATACGACCAACCGGCCTCGCGGAGTCCTACTAGACGACCTCGCTCAAAGTCCGATAACGGCTGAAATTGTATACGTCTTCCATGTCCAGACATTGCAGCTTCTTCAAGATCTTTGCACGTGTCCGTACGCCGACGACTGATTACATTCACTTCGCCGTACTCCTTAAATACCACCGACGATAATTTGCATATTATGCCATGCTGTGGCGTAAGCGCTCACCGGTTGGTCCCGAAATTAACATCACACGTACGTAAACTCGACCCCATTAACATATGTAAATTTCATGATCCTCCGGCAATTCCTTCTTGGTGTTCTTTTTTCACTTTCCGGCAGGGTACGGACCGCACACAAATCGTGTTAGCATATTCGTGAACACCATTGAGTCCAATTCGCCTACTGCGCAATACAATGTGCGCGCGACGCTCCCCTCGCTCCCTGTGCACTGGGGAGATGCAATACTTCTGGGGGTGCCGCCGCGTTTGGCTCAGTCTATCTCGGCAACCGTGAACGCAACACGACTCTGCGTGACATCGTTTTAAAGCTCTTGACAAGATCTATTCAAATATAAGAAGAACATTTCGCAGTGGTTTTAACTGAACATTTAAAAAATCGTTTTCTTGTGAACCGGTGAACACTTTTGACAACATCGCGGCTTTTGTGGACAACCGTGAGTGCAAAACGACTGCGTGGTATCGTTTCAAAGCTCTCAACGAGATCTATTCAAATGTATAAAAAACATATCGCAGTGGTTTGGACTAAAATTAAAAAAAAAAGAAATGTTTTCGTGTGAACGGGTTAATTTTCGACAATGCCGGGAAATTCGCAGAATCAACGCAAGCAAAAGTGGAGAAAATCAAAACGAGAGGCCAGAGCAAGTAATGACGAATGCAGGAAGCCCAAGAAGACAGAGAAGCGCCACGTGGGGTAATTCGTGTATCGACCTGCTTTTTGTTCGCAATGTATCCTGCATTATTTGTAAAAATGATGTAAGCTAATTTTCATATCATAGACCTGTGTTGACTATAACAAATTTAATAAACGCTTTGAAACCATACTCGACTAGCTCATTTCAGCTCTCTGATCTGCAAGTCGTAGTCCTAAGTTCCAAACTGATGGCTCAATCAGAACTGAGAATACCTGTATTTTTTTTATCGTGTTTTGATGTTACATTCAATCATAAGCGCATTTTTAAAAAAATATTCACCACTGCATTCGTTTTACAATGCATATTTCAAAAGTACTTTTTCATCCAGAATCTAATAGAAATTTTTCATTAGGAATTTATTCCCTTGTAGGTATGTGCGTTTTTATAATGGACGGTAAGATTAAAATTCCCTGCGTGGTTTGGTCGTTCCAATCCACCTGTATTTCCAACAAAAAACCTAGGAACAGGCACTGCACAAGAACACTGTAAACCTCCGGAACAAATAGAACAAACATTCCTGCATGGAAAGCCTGCACTTCTTCCTTTGCGATGTTACCGAAGACCAGGAACTTGATCAGCAATTCCACCGAACAAGACGTCTGAAAGCGTGAAGATATGCGTATTTCGTCATAAAAGCATTATGTCAAAGTGGAGCAGACAATAAATAGTTATCAGTCGGAGCATATCTTCTCCGAAAGCACATCTCGACTTCTGCTCTTCATGTACGTTATTTTCTTATTCTGCTGATAAGACCACAAAGACTCAAGATTATCTAGTTGCCAAATTACATTTAGTTGTGTTATCACTGATTCTGATACCTGCCAAATGAGTCACAATTTGTGACCCAATTTTTTGATTGGAGGTTTAACGACCACCGTGAGCAACTCAATGGGCTATAAGCAGTCACCCGTCCCTAATTGAGGGTCACTGGTTCCAGGGAAGGGAGAGAGCCAGTGCCGTAAGACAAACACAACATCCATGCCTGACCGGGATTCGAACCCGGACCCCTTACGGACGAATGATCAGAGGCCAGCGCCTTAGACCACTGCGCCACCGGGGCGGCTGACCCAATTTAGCATTCACATGTCCCTTCTGCGATAATTTCGTAGCAAATACAGTATATCTGAAAAATTTATAATGCTGTGGTTTGATTGATTGTTTGTTTTCATAAACGTGATATTTTTTTTATGAGGTGGGACTGTTGAGGTTGGAAGGTTACTGAGAGCCCCATCACAAAACATATGAATTATATTCGACACTTTTGCACTAAATTATGTGCTACACTTTCTACAGCGAATTATTCTCTGAGAAACCCATAGGTCCTTTCTTGCATATTTTTTAAATTTAAATTTTATGAAGAAAATTAATGTATACTCATATAATTAAACTATGGGTGAAACATCCAAAACGTTTGGCAATCGATTTCCAAAGTAACAAACCTTAATTGAAGCCCGACTGTAGTTGCCCTGAATTAATCACTGGGAAGACGTTCCTCTTCATTTTTCATTTCTTCTTCCTTTCTTTGTTGGTTAACGAACATACGTGGCAAAGTTTCCTGTCACGAGTTACAACAAGGCCGTGTAGAAAGTACAAGGCCACGACATTATTTTTTTTATAGAGATGAGTGCCCTTCGTTTATGACGTCATCACAAGGCGCGATATTTTTCTTTTTCTTTCTTTTTTTTTTTTTTTGATTGGAGGTTTAACGACCACCGTGAGCAACTCAATGAGCTATAAGCAGTCGCCCGTCCCTAATTTAGGGTCACTGGTTCCAGGGAAGGGACAGAACCAGTGCCGTAAGACAAACACAACATCCATGCCTCACCGGGATTCGAACCCGGACCCCTTACTGACCGGCGCGATATGATGATCTCGTTTTTGACGTCATACACAACAGCATTGGAAACTAATCGCAAGCCTTGGTTTCCAGGTGACGTCACTGAAAGAGGGAACTCACATCTCTGATGTGATGGCCTTGTATTTTCTAAACGGCCTTGGTTATAAAACAAAGATAATCAAAACCTAAGACTACAAAGAAAATATCGATTCGCAGTAGACCAAGGACGTCTAGAAAACACAAGTCCATGACATTAGAGAGATGAGTTCCCTCTTATAGAGACGTCACGGGGAAAACACGGCTTCCGATTGGTTTCCAACGCTGTCGTATGTGACGTCAAACACGACACCGACGTATCAGTCAATGTAAAATGAGTGTCGTTACAGACGGAGCGTACTCATTTGTCTAATGTCACGGCTTTGCGTTTTCTAGACGGCCTTGAGTAGATTACGTTGAGAATACCCGGAACTTGTGATGTATGAGTCAAATGGACAATGAAGCAATGAGTCGCCCCGGTGGCGCAGTGGTCTAAGCGATGGCCTCTGATCATTCGTCCGAACGGGGTCCGGGTTCGAATCCCGGTGAGGCATGGATGTTGTGCTTGTCTTACGACACTGGTTCTCTCCCTTCCCTGGAACCAGTGACCCTAAATTAGGGACGGGCGACTGCTTATAGCCCATTGAGTTGCTCACGGTGGTCGTTAAACCTACAATAAAAAAAAATAAAAATGAAGCAATGAATATTCTGCCGGCGTAGGGCGTAGTTCACTTGTGAGAACAGCCGCTACGGAGCAGGAAGATGTGGTTTTTTTTTTTTTTTTTTTGGTTGGAGGTTTAACGACCACCGTGAGCAACTCAATGGGCTATAAGCAGTCGCCCGTCCCTAATTTAAGGTCACTGGTTCCAGACAAACACAACATCCATGCCTCACCGGGATTCGAACCCGGACTCCTTACGGACGAATGATCAAAGGCCATCGCTTAGACCACTGCGCCACCGGGGCGGCAAGATGTGGTTCGAATTCCACTGTTGGCAAAAGAAAGGTTATATTATCCTCCGAACGGTAATGGATTTCCTGGCCGTGAAGATTGAAAAAACAAACACACTGTGCGACGTTTCTTCTACACAACGTACGTAAATAATAAATACTTCTGCAATGACGTAGTCGCCGAATGTTGCTGTGAGTTGATCCGAAACCTGCTCAGTGACTTTGTGCCCCCGCCTTTCTCGGGGGGGGGTGATATGATGTATGAGTCAAATGGAAAATGAAGCAGCGAAAACCCTGCCAACGCAGCTTACCTGGATGAACAGCCACTCTGGAGTAGGAAGTAGTAGATTCGAATCCCACTGTCTGCAAAGAAAGGTTATAAACCGTGGTTGTGCAGACCGAGTCAGTGCTAATTTAATGTTTTATCAAAATTTCGGGTGTTATTTCGATTACAAATGCTTTCATGTAGTTCCTAAGTTCACCTGTATCTCTGCTCCATGTTTACCAGCAGCCAAGGAGGCTAAAATAATATATCTGGAGATGCCCTGGTTAATGGAACAATACCACTTTGCGTGAATCCTATGATGTTAAAGTGTAGGAAAGGCTGGTGGTTTTCAAGGCTACTGCAATGCATTTTGTGTTGGCCGAATCGCATTATTTCGTTGCAGATGTTTCTAATTTTGCATTGTAACTTGTTGCCAGTGTGTGAGAAAATGCTAAATTTATAAAATTCTTGATTATTTTGAAGCTCCTTCCAATTTTTATTTTAAATTGAAATATATTAACGTCAGTACGAATTCAAAACAAAACACGAATTAGAAACGTCACTCGCGTATGAAGTATAATTCAATCCGGTTTGATACTAACACGATTTCTGCAACCCAAAACCATGCAATTCCAAAATACACGAAGCTGAAACTACATGAGTATCATGTAAACATCATCAAATTTCTGCGCTTTGCAGCTTCAGGGTTAAAGGACTCAGGACAACTCCAGAAGTATTATTCTAACCTCCTTGCCTACAACCGGCGACACCCACCATCAACGAGCAAAGGAACTAGTTCACGATGCATTTTATGTGAAATTTTTCTTAGAATAATAACAAATCAGACACAGACTGTAATGATTCGGATTTTTGGAAAGCAGCAAATTAGTAATGCATTTTATGAAGAACATTTTTCGAATTATAGTAGAACGGACTTTTGCGCGTATGAAAAATGCGGCCTTTAGATTCGTTTGAGGAGTTAGTCAAGGTTATTTGAAGCACAGAGTGGAAAAATGAATTTTTAAATATATTTATTTAAGAACAGATTTCAAATCATTTGTGGACTTCTGCTCTTTGCGAAATTAGAATTGTGCTCTGTTCCTTTTACACAGGAGTTTGAAGCTGTGGTGAGTTGAATGTAATTAGAAACTAGCAGCCGATCCGAACAAATGGACTCATGGAAAAGTTAACTGAATAAAACGCCATTTTGATTAATATCCTGTATTTGTTCATCATAAAACTAGCATAATTTTCTGTATAAAAGAAGTTCGTATTATTGCAGAGTCAAAATTTTCATTTTAGTTTGCAAAAACTGTCCGCATGTAATTTATACGGAGGTATTTTTGATCGTTGATGGTGGACGTGAGCTTGCTTTACATAAGCATGGATCAGCGATACATGCGAAGTTGGGAAATGCGTGAAGTCGTTTGTAATCGGAAGACCACCCAAAATTTCACTAACGACATCAAGTTAGTAGGCGAGGGATTTCTTTTCCCTATGCAAACAAAGTCAAAAGTCTGCTACAATCTTAAAAACCTTTATTCGCCTGGCAATTATCATACACTGCTGACCACCCAAAATGCAACACCAAGAAGGACACGAGATAGCAAAGCCAAATTTACTGGACACATAACAACAGATACAAAGATGAAACGATTGAGCTTACAGGCCCGTGCGACTTGCGGAACACGCAGACATCAATAGTTCGTGTGGCCCCCATGGCTGGAAATAACGGCCGCTACATGCAGCGGCATCGAACGAAAGCGGCTTTGGATGTGGACTTGGGTTATGTCGGTTCACGCTGCTTCCACACGTTGCCACAGTTCATCAGGCGTAGCCGCGGTTGATGCTTGCCGGGCCACTCGGTTGCCGATCAGCGACAAGACGTGTTCGATGGGCGACATATCGGGAGAACAGGCGGGCCATGGCAGCAGTGACACTTGGTGGGCTGCGAAGAATTGTTGCAAGATGTGTACCACGTGCGGGCGCGCATTATCTTGTTGAAACGTGGCCGCTGGTAGGTCCTGCAGGTAAGGAAGGACAACAGGCTCCAAAACGTCGGAGATGTAGAGGTGACTATTGAGTGTACCGGCGATGCGTACCAGAGGGTGTGGATGTCATATCCCATTGCGCCCCAAATCATAACGCCAGGCGACGGACCGGTATGGCGATGCATAATGCAGGCGTCATTCAGTCTCTCGCCGCGGTGCCGCCACACGCGGATCCAACCATCGTGATTTTGCAGGTAGAAGCGGGATTCGTCGGAGAAGACAATGTCGTGCCATTCCGTAGTCCAGTTGCGGCGTTCAACGGCCCACTGCCGCCGCAATCGCCGGTGGTGTAATGTCAATGGTAATCGGAGCAATGGGTGCTGTGCGACAAGTCCCCGCTCCTGCAGACGACGTCGAACGGTACGTGCTGACACAGGTTGTTGCGCAGCTCACCCTAATTCCTGCGCTAACGTTCGTGATGTGGCTGTGCGAACCGTCAATGCCTGCCGCACAATATGCCGGTCTTCTCGTCTGGTGGTGTGCCGCGGCTGCGGCAATCGTTCACGTCGGTCCGTCCGTCCGTCCTTCCTGCACCCACCGAATCCATACTCGCCTCACTGTGGCTGGATGTCGTCCCACGCCGGTGCCGATGTCTCGGTACGATAAACCGCTGTCGCGATAAACCCTTATTCGTCCTCTGTCGAACTCCGAAACGTGCTGGAATGACTACCGTATTCTGCGACGAGGCATCAGGAAGCTTCCCACGCACATGTCCGGCAGCACAACACACTTCCACTACTTACACACCACCTTCTGTGCACCCTTCTTATAGTGCTTCTCGGTGGCGTGCCGGGCGCACATGATTTGCATATGCCCTGCAATGCTAATCGTTTGCATGTCCTCTCACGGGCGATGTAGGCTGCGAATTTCAGGCCAATCGGATGCTTCCTTCTTGGTGTTGCATTTTGGGTGGCCAGCAGTGTATTAATATACAACTTTTATGCTGGCACCCCTCCAGGACATTTGACATTTCGCGAGTTTAGGAAATAGGAGTCTCAGTAATTTCTTGTTTTATGCTTAAATTTTAGATCACACAAAAGGAAGAATAGTCTTAAGACGCGTGCGACGTATATATGCTCTTTTAACTTTCTGATTTTGTATCTATCTGTCATGAAAATTTGTTTGTCTCTCGGTTACACTTTCTGAACTTAAGGTCATATCTGAACTCCCTAGAAGTTTCTATGTGGAAACACTGGAAGAGGGTCAAAATTAAAGGCGATAAAAACATCACACAGCACTGTGTGTTAGAAGTAATAGGTGGTTAGATTGTTCGCAGAGTTAACTTCATGAAAGAAATACGGGATTACACCATATAATACAAATTTTGAAGATGACAATCCGATTTTTGATGTAAATGTGACAAGGATTGTAAGTCAGATAAGATCCGAAAACTTGAAAACTTCACCGTCATTTAGCGGGACTCGAAGCCGCGTCTTCCAGATAGCGCCCGGGTATGCTAACCAGTAACCACTACACCACACAGAACGACCAAGTCTCAAGTTCCCGATTAATTTGAATATAACCATCACAGGATTCGCATACCCGGATGCAAAAAGTGTGACGCACGAGGTCTGATCAAAAAGTATTGTATCCGACAGCATTTCCCCCTTCCTGAACTGGACGGAGCACGGCGGCGAGACTTGGTGACGCCCGATTTTGGACTTTAGTGCGCATGCGTGAATTTTTGCTCCACTGTCGGCTGGCTCATTTGGTGCCTGGCAGCGAAGGTTAGGCGTTGTGAACTCCGTGCCAGTCGCATTCTTGTTTTGTGTCGCAATGACTGAACGAGTTGAGCAGAGAATCTGCATCAAACATTGCCACAAATTCGGCCACACATCAGCTGAAATAAGTCGAATGGGTACAACACAAATCAATGAGTGATATCGGCGCTTCAGAGATGGACGAACGTCTGTTAAGAGTGACGAGCGTTCAGGAAGGCCCTCCACGAGCAGGAACTCAGAAATGATCGAGGAAGTGCGTGCTTCAGTCGGATTAAACCACCGAATCACGATCAGAGAGATCAAAAGTGATTCGGAATTACTTCCGGTTCGGTTCAAAAAATTTTGACTGAGAACTTGGGTATGCACCGCGTCGCTGAGAAGTCTGTGCCAAAGCTCGTGACATGCGAACAGAAAGAACGCCGTCTCGAGCTCGCCTAGGACACGCTGGAATGTGCAAATCAAGACCCAGATTTGCTGAAGAAAATTATCATGGGTGATGAAACACGAGTTTTCGGTTACGAAAGAGAAACCAAAACTCAATCTTCCCAGTGGAAGAGTCCAGGGTCTTCAAGGCCAAAAAAGACGCGGAAGGTCTACAGGAAAGACGGAAAAGACGGAAAGACGTTATTTTTTGACCATCAAGGTGTGGTTCATCATGAATGCGCTCCAGAAAGACTAACTGTAAACAAGGAGTGCTACTGGGAAGTTTTCCGTCGCCTACGAGATGCAATGTTGCGGAATAGACCTACGCTGCTGCAGCAAGGTGACTATCAGCTACTCCAGAATAGTCCTACGCTGTGGCAGCAAGGTGACTATCAGCTACACCGGAAGAGACCTACGCTGTGGCAGCAAAGTGACTATCAGCTACACCGGAATAGACCTACGCTGCGGCAGCAAGGTGACTATCAGCTACACCGGAATAGACCTACGCTGTGGCAGCAAAGTGACTATCAGCTACACCGGAATAGATCTAAGCTGTGGCAGCAACGTAATTATCAGCTACACCGGAATAGATCTACGGTGTGGCAGCAAGGTAATTATCAGCTACACCGGAATAGACCTACGCTGTGGCAGCAAAGTGACTATCAGCTACACCGGAATAGACCTACGCTGTGGCAGCAAAGTGACTATCAGCTACACCGGAATAGATCTACGCTGTGACAGCAAGGTAACTATCAGCTACACCGGAATAGACCTACGCTGTGGCAGCAAAGTGACTATCAGCTACACCGGAATAGACCTACGCTGTGGCAGCAAGGTGACTATCAGCTACACCGGAATAGACCTACGCTGTGGCAGCAAGGTGACTATCAGCTACACCGGAATAGATCTACGGTGTGGCAGCAAGGTAATTATCAGCTACACCGGAATAGACCTACGCTGTGGCAGCAAAGTGACTATCAGCTACACCGGAATAGACCTACGCTGTGGCAGCAAAGTGACTATCAGCTACACCGGAATAGATCTACGCAGTGGCAGCAAGGTAATTATCAGCTACACCGGAATAGACCTACGCTGTGGCAGCAAAGTGACTATCAGCTACACCGGAAAAGACCTACGCTGTGGCAGCAAGGTAATCATCAGCTACACCGGAATAGACCTACGCTGTGGCAGCAAGGTGACTATCAGCTACACCGGAATAGACCTACGCTGTGGCAGCAAGGTGACTATCAGCTACACCGGAATAGACCTACGCTGTGGCAGCAAAGTGACTATCAGCTACACCGGAATAGATCTACGCTGGGGCAGCAAGGTAATTATCAGCTACACCGGAATAGACCTACGCTGTGGCAGCAAAGTGACTATCAGCTACACCGGAATAGACCTACGCTGTGGCAGCAAGGTGACTATCAGCTACACCGGAATAGATCTACGCTGTGGCAGCAACGTAATTATCAGCTACACCGGAATAGACCTACGCTGTGGCAGCAAAGTGACTATCAGCTACACCGGAATAGACCTACGCTGTGGCAGCAAGGTGACTATCAGCTACACCGGAATAGACCTACGCTGTGGCAGCAAGGTGACTATCAGCTACACCGGAATAGATCTACGGTGTGGCAGCAAGGTAATTATCAGCTACACCGGAATAGACCTACGCTGTGGCAGCAAGGTGACTATCAGCTACACCGGAATAGTCATACGCTGTGGCAGCAAGGTGACTATCAGCTACACCGGAATAGACCTACGCTGTGGCAGCAAGGTGACTATCAGCTACACCGGAATAGACCTACGCTGTGGCAGCAAGGTGACTATCAGCTACACCGGAATAGACCTACGCTGTGGCAGCAAAGTGACTATCAGCTACACCGGAATAGATCAACGCTGTGGCAGCAAGGTAATTATCAGCTACACCGGAATAGACCTACGCTGTGGCAGCAAAGTGACTATCAGCTACACCGGAATAGACCTACGCTGTGGCAGCAAGGTGACTATCAGCTACACCGGAATAGACCTACGCTGTGGCAGCAAGGTGACTATCAGCCACACCGGAATAGACCTACGCTGTGGCAGCAAAGTGACTATCAGCTACACCATGATCATACCCCCGCCTGTTCGACTCACCTCATTCAGGCTTTTTGGCCAAACACCGGATCCCAACCAAACACGGACACCGGAGGCAAGCCCCGTATTCTCCAGACATGGCTCCTTGAGACTTCTGGCTGTTCCCCAAGTTGGAAATGCATTTGAAGGGGGAAAAAGATTTGAAGACAGAGGAGGTCATGTTGAACACGCCACGCAGCACCTATTGGCGATCCCTAAAAGCAACTTTGAAAAATATTATGATCAGTGGGCAGAGCCCCCCCCGGAACAAGTGTGTAATGTCAGAAGGTGCATACTTTTGCGGGAACTAGAACCGCAACACAATAGGTTACTTAGCAGTTTTGTTTCCTGCCCCTAGGTCGGACTTTGTATATCTATTATTTGATAAGACCTACTACATCTCTAATTTAACCTTCCTTTTGAGTTTCTGTTCTTATTTAATGTAATGCTTCGACCTATTAGCTGAAATTGCTGAATCAACTGATTTACTATAGTTAGTGTCCTTATTTAACTCGCTGATGAATGAAATAAACTAATGATCTTAATTAATTCGTTGAGCATATCCACTATCTACCAACAAGTAATTGGACACCCATGCAATCCACGATATCTGCGGTCCTGATACACGTCACGGCCGCCGCCGTTAAATATCGTGTGGGAAACAACAACGCAACCAGTCGCATGCAAGATGCCACGCAGCTAGGAGCTCTCTGATTTCGAGAAAGGTGTAATCGTCGGGTATCACAGAAATGGCCGATCCATACGTGACATATCCAGCGAGTTGAAGTACCCAAAAACGACAGTGGCCTACGTGATTGGCAAGTGGAAGATGAGAGGTGACTGTCGGAATGTGCCCGACCCGGCAGACCCACAAAACTGGGAGTTAGAGACCGACGGGTGCTGGCCAGAGAAATTCGGAAGAACCTCACCAAATCGATGGGCCACATCCGCGAGAAGTTTCAACAGGCATCCGGGAGTGTTCTTTCGTGAATACCATCCGTAAGGAAGCTCATTTGCTCGGTTATCATGGACGTGCTGCCGCCCACAAGCCTTTGATCACCAAGTCCAATAGCGCTGCTCGGCTAACGTGGTGCAAAGAACGTCGACAGTGGACCGTTGAACAGTGTAAACAGGTTCTCTGGAGCGACGAATCAAGGTCCACCCTCTACCGTTCGGATGGCAGGGTCTGGGTTTGGCGTCTGCCTGGAGAACGCCTCTTGCCGGAATGTATTGTGCCAACTGTGAAGTTCGGCAGCAGTGAAATTATGCTATAGGGGCGTTTCTCCTGGTATGGCACGGGACCCTTGGTCGCAATTCTCGGTAGACTCAGCGCCGAGACCCACTGCACCATTTTGGATGACCATGTGCTTCCTACGTTGTGGCAGTTTTACGATGTGGACCCATGTTACTTTCAGGATGACAATGCCACCTGTCATGTTACGAGGTCCACCATGGCTTGGTATGGTGACAATGGGGTTAATCGAATGGACTGGCCTGCGCAGAGCCGGACCTTAACCCTGTCGAGCACCTCTGGGACGAGTTGGAGCGTCGACTTAAGGGGTGACCCCACCGTCCGAAATCGGTGAAGGAACTGACCTGTCTTCTCTAAGCCACGTGGAAGAAAATACCGCTAGCTGTCGTACAACGCCTGGTTGAGAGTATGTCCCGGAGTGTCGCAGCTGTAATCGCCGCTCGTGGAGGCTCCACCAACTATTGAAGGTGAATTAACTTCGTTTTCCTTTGCTATCCCAGGTGTCCAATCACTTGTTGGTAGATAGTGTATCTTACACTTAAGAAATAACTACGCGAATGAAACCACAGTAAAAGAATTAGCAAAAACTTACATAACGTCAACTGTTCATTCTCCACTCACTGGAAGTTCATGTCACCAACACACTATAAACATCAAGTCGTACCACTGACACTTTTTAACAATCTCTAACATCAACATGTAAATCTCAGTCATATAGTTACAATATTCGTCGATTCACATGAATCTGAAAGAAGCTACCACTTCTTTCCGTATTCCAACTATCCACAGTATCCACTCTTTTTCGTTCAACGCAGTCTACTTATTTTCTCCTGACTCACTGTCAGCGTTTTCAAAATATACCAGCTCTTCGGAGGAAGTAATGTGCCGTTTAGTAAGAAAATGTTTAACGAGAAGGAACAATTTGCATAACAAAACAGAAACTCAAAAGAAAGGTTAAATTAGAGTTATGTCTCACAGTAAATTTTGTTACTTCTCATTTAGATTTTTCCATTTGAACGGGTCATCACTTCCCTGAATTCTCTTATGCCTTTTGGCAACACTGGCAGTAGGTCAAAAAGTAAATAAAAACTACGTGAACGGCAAAAAGAATGTAATGATTGCAATGAGCGAGATGAACGTCGTGAGATATTTACATTGGAATGTTAACTCGATACTACAAGTTTATATCTCGCATATGATCAATGCTGCATACAGTTGATGTTACAGCAAGGTTTCAGCAATCGTGTGATTTCTACATTTGGAAAGAATAAACACGTGAACTTTAAAACGTAATTTGTTCTCCTTTACATGAACCCTGGCTGTTCTTTATTTTGTAAGACTTAAGGTGTTTGTTCAACACGAAATTTGTTAAAGCCAAACACTTCGAAACATGAAAACACTATAACAGAAATAAAGTGTGGTTGTTTATGAGTTAAAAGTGTAAGTTCACTTCCATTTGCCGAGATACAAAGTTTGGTAACGTTGGCGTTAACTCTTAAAGTAATAAGATATGTTTAAGCTTTGTAGTGTATACTGCGAATTGCTCATTTTCAGCATGCCACGCGATATTCACGCAGTAATTCATAATAAAGGAAGCCATACGAAAAGTACAAAATCTGAATAATTTTGCGCCTTTCTATTAAAAAAAATATCTAACTGAATATGTTCTGTGTGCATTTTTGAAATATATATTTCAAATAATTATATGTTTAAGTATACGTGTGAAAATTCGAAAAATGTTAGGTGGTCTTAAACTTTTTCACATCACTGTATATTCTGGGAGTAGTCCGAAATCTTATTCTAAAAACAAGAAAAAACGTATTCAAAAACTTTATTCAGACAATTTTCAATATAAGCTTCATATAAGTTATTCTTTTTAACAGTTTGATTGCATTTAAAATTCTTTAATTTTCTTTGTATCATTATTATTATTTATTTTTATTATTGCTTTAAGCGAACGTTTTATATCTCATTAGATGCTTAAAGTTCCTCGGTTCTCTTCCGCTCTTCCATACGGAGGCTTCACTGACATCCATCTTTTCATATAGGTGGTCTCAGCGTATCAACGGAATAGTACCCCGAAATTGCAGCGACGGCCCTGTGAAAAGTCTGTAGACGAGTAAACCAGTAGGTAAAAGGGCTTACCCGACTCAAGACTTGTAGTTCAGAGGATGCTCACACATTCTTAGAACGATTTTCCAGCATTATAATTAATGTTTAAAATAAAGTTATTTCTTTCTAAAGTGCTCTATCTGATATCCCTTTCTCTGGACTATGAACCTACATCTAGATTTCCAAGGTAACAGAGCCTTTGTTAAAATTGGTAGTTGTGTATTTTATTCCACTCCTCTTCCACTGCTTTCCGTAGTCCAATCATTGTTTTAAGTCTGTGTTTAGAGAGGATTCTTTTTTTAGCAAACTGAAGGCACAATAGTCCATTGGGTACTCATCAGCGGACTTTGAAGGAACATGAGCAAAAGATATAGACTTGATACCCGTCAATTTTTTAGGTCTGAGCGCTCTTGTTAGCAGCCCGAAGACACAATAGTCCATTGGTGACACATCAGGGGACTTTGAAGGAATATGAGCAAAAGATATAGACTTGATACCCATCTTTTTTAGGTCTGAGCGCTCTTTTTAGTAGTCCGAAGGCACAACAGTTCATTGGTGACACATCAAGGGACTTTGAAGGGATATGAGCAAAAGGTCAATACCAAACTCGATACCAAAAGGTATAGACTTGAAGGAATATGAGCACAGGTATATACTTTTTCGGGTTTTAGTAGTCCGAAAGTACAACAGTTCATTGGTGACACATCAGGTGACTTTGAAGGAATATGAGCAAAAGGTATAGACTGGATGCCAAAACGTATAGACTTGAAGGAATATGAGCAAAAGGTATAGATTCGATACCATAAGGTATAGACTTGAAGGAATATGAGCAAAAGGTATATACTTTTTTAGGTTTGAGCGCTCTTTTAGCAGTCTGAAGGCACAATAGTCCATTGGTGACACATCAGGGACTTTGAAGGAATATGAGCAAAAGATATAGACTTGATACCCGTCTTTTTTAGGTCTGCGTCCTTTTTAGCAGTCCGAAGGCAAAATAGTCCATTGGTGACACATCAGGGGACTTTGAAGGACCCCAGGTCTTAAGCAACACTTAGAAATAGGAAGCTAGGAATGCTTGAAGGCTCCGTGGGTAAAGAGGCTAGAGGACCCGACAGGAAAGTCACACGGAAGCGAGGTGAGAAAGGGGGAGGAAGACGCCCTTATTTATTACCAGGGAGCTAGTACCCAGGGCCCAACGGCTTAACGTGCCCATCTGACGCACGGCGGATATTTAGTGGTTCTAACGTTCGTACCTGCCTGGGATCGAACCAGAGGTCTTCTCCGTGGCAGTCACAAATGTTGGCCACTAGGCCACCCGCGGCCTGAACAAATGACTTGTTACCCGTCTCTTTTTATTCAGTTTTTCAAGGATAAGTGGTAGATTTGGATGAATGACTGGTAATCTTATCCTGATGGAGTTCTACTCTTTGAAGGCTCCGTGGGTAAAGGAATGGTATTTCCTCTTTAAATATACAGTAGCGAACAAAAGCATTTTGCCGAAACACTTTTTCGACCATAATTTTTTTCTGCTGGACCAAATCGGGTCATTTTGGGATATGATATGTGTTATTCAGTTGTAAACATGACCCACATGCAGATGGATCGGAAACCTTGACACAGATCAGGTACCGAGCTTAATCGCAAAGATCATACAAATTGACCAACAAAGTAGGTGTGTATCACATTCATTTAATGCAACGATAACAAAAAAAGTATGAGAAAACGACAAAGCAATAACTAATATTTAGTGGGATAACCACGAGACTTAATAACAGCCGCACAACGGGCCGACATCGAGTCCACTAGCTTCTCGACGGTGACCTGCGGAATTAGCGCCCATTCTGCAGACAGCTGGTCGAACTTCTGGGCCCTATTCCGGCAGGTTTTCTTCGCACATCGTCTCTCCAGCTCCTCCCACATATGCTCGATGGGGTTGAAGTCTGGAGAATGGCTTGGCCAGTCTAGAAGTGTGACCCGTTGCTGCAGGAAGGCTGTCTTCGCTTCTCTGGAGGTGTGCTTCGGGTCGTTGTCTATCTGCATGATCCATCCGTGTGGCATGTTCTGGTTTGCCCACGGGAAGACATCGTTGATGAGCATGTTCCTGTAGCTCTGGCCGGTCATTATTCCGTCAATCTTGATGATTGGGCCCATTCCATTGCGAGAGAAGGCGCCGTAAACCATGAGCGATCCTCCTCCGTGCTTGACAGTCGGCTGACTGAACTGAGGGTTGAATCTCTGGCCACACGGACGTCGTACGTATTAGATGTCATCGCTTCCGAACAAGTTGAACTTGCTCTCGTCGGTGAAAAGCACCTTACTCCAGTCCGCCGCGGTACAGTGTCGATGACGGCGCGCGAACGCGACTCTGGCTCGTCGATTGTTGACTCCGATGAGTGGTTTCTTGGCGGTACGTCTTCCATTCAATCCACCAGCAATGAGACGATGGGAGATGGCCATTCGGCTGACGCTCAGGACGTCGCTGTCGCAGAATACGGTGGCGATGTCCACAGCAGTCAGGGTGGGATCAGCACGAGGTCGACGGAGGATGGGTCTATCCTGACGCAACGTAGTGGAACGAGGCCTACTACATCGCGGACTGGTCTCGACGGTCCCAGTCTTATTATAACGTTTCAGGATAGCTGAAATGGACTGGTGTCGGATCTTCAGGGCCCTCGGAATATCGGTGACGCCCATTCCGGATTCCATCATGTTCACGGCCGCCTGGCGAGCTCCAACAGGGATCTCCGCCTTTTTACCCATTTCTGAAAACCTAAGATTGACTTATTATCACACTACACATCACAAAACCCACGAAAATCACAAGAAAAACATTAATACATGCAACAAACAAATGGGTAATAATTGGCGACTCTTGAATGTGGCCCATTTCGAACGACAAATTCGTTCTGAGCGAAATATAAACTACGCGGCATTATAACCCACGAATCAACACATATCATATCCCAAAATGACCCGATTTGGTCCAGCAGAAAAAAATTTATGGTCGAAAAACTGTTTCCCCAAATACTTTTGTTCGCTACTGTAGGAGTTAAAACATTATTTTGGTGATATGTAGAATAGATTTTAATATTCTTTTCAACTGATGTGAGAATTATTGATCTGTAGCATAGATTTTAATATTCTTTTCTTAACTTGTACGAGAAACCAGCAATGATCATGAATATTTTACTGAGACGTTTTTTGGATTCTTGGAACCAAGTATGTAAGTCGTTCTTTGGTCTTTTGCTTTAGGAAATCGACATATTTTTGTTACAGTCGTTTAGGTAGATCCATATTTCATCAATAGTCACAATAAATTCCCATTTGTCTCCGGCTAAGAGATTTTCGCAAGAGTCGTCTACACCGTCTTCTGCGCTTAGCCATGTGCCAAGGCAAAAGCGGTGAACATCATGTTCTTTTTTTTTTTTTTTTTTTTTCGGATTTAAATATTTGTTTATTACCTTGTTTACAATTGATACAGAGATTGCTCTTTCAGTCGGTGAATTTTCTTTTAAGACCAGAGACCTTACTTTTGAACCAGCCATAAAACTACCTACCTTCTTTGGATATTCGTTTGGTGTTTTTTTTCCCTATTAAAAGGAATGCTTGTCGAGTTCCCCCTCTATTATTAGTAATATTGCATATTTTGCGTTTACAAATGCTAATTTCATGATTTTCACAGCGTTTTTTAATTAAAGAATACGATATTTCTCTTTGTAAAGAGCAAAAACATAACCTTCCGTCCACAGCTTGTTTACGTGCGCCATTTTCTTAGCAGACGATATTTAAGTGCAGCAGATAATTCTTTCGTATTTATCTAACGCGCAGTTGACAGTTTCAGTTGTTTGAACTTCTTTTATTTTCTGAAATTTCTTATCAAAAACGTTCTAAAAATATGTGGACATCCTCTGTAGAATACTGCATGCATGGGAATGCAGTGTGCATATACACTGAAGTGCCAAAAAAACTGGTACAGACGAGCTTATGCAAATACATAGCAACGTCACCTATGCGCGTACTCGGTTGCGTCTGCCAGTGCGTATATAAAGCGATAGACATCCTTGTCAGCTGTCAGAGCTGTTTCGGCATGAGAATGACAAGTAATAACGATTTAAGCGATTTTCCACGGGGTGTAGGAGTTGGCGCTCGTGAGATGAGCCATAATATTTCGGAGGTGGAAACGATGTTCGGATTTTCACGGACGACCATTGCAAGGGTGTACCGTGACTACAAGAATTCCGGCAAAACCTCCAACCTATGATACCAGTGTGGCCGTAAAAGGACATTGGGTGAACGTGACCATCGTCGGCTGTCAAGAATCGTTTCACGCGATAGGCGTGCAGCACTCTCGCAGGTATAATCGGAATTCAATGCTGGAGCCTCAACAAGCATCAGCGTCCGGACTGTGCAACGTACCCTGCACGATATGGGCTTTGGGAGCTGACGCCCAACACGAGTCCCCTTGATGGGTGCACGACACAGAGCTATGCGCCTCGCTTGGGCACGGGAACACCGCCACTGGACGCTTGATGACTGGAAACAAGTAGCCTGGTCTGACGAGTCGCGTTTCCAACTGTATCGGGCAGATGGAAGTATTCGTGTGTGGAGCAAACCCCATGAAGCCATGGATCCCGCCTGTCAACAGGGAACTGTACCGGCTGGTGGGGGTCCGTAATGGTATGGGGTGTGTTTAGCTGAACTTCACTGGGACCCCTGGTACGTCTACAAACGTCTGTGACCGGCCAACGCTATGCGCACATATTTTCTGACGAGGTACACCCGTTCGTGTCCTGCATTCATGCTGATGGGTTGGGCCTGTTCCAACAGGACAATGCACCTCCACACAAGTGTCGGGACGCCACATTATGGTTAGAGGACCATTCATCTGAGTTTGGGGTGTTGCCATTCCCACCCAAGTCCACAGATCTGAACGTGATAGAACACATTTGGGATATCATGCAACGCGCTATCGAACACAGGAATCCGAGACCTCGGAATACACCCGAATTGTGGAACGCCTTGCAGGAAGTATGGTGCGCATTGCCTACAGCATATTTCCAGAAGCTAGTGGAGTCCATGCCCCGTCGTATTTCTGCTGTCCTGCACTCCCGAGGGGGACCTACCAAGTATTAGACTGGTGTACCAGTTTTTCTGGCACTTCAGTGTATTCGCCACTAGGAAAAAGTCCTACCACCGATAGAATAACAATGCCCCAATACGAAAGGAAACATATCATATGAAAATTTGTCACGACTCTCACGGTGGCTCTGTAATTAAATGCTTACAATGTTCCCTTTAAGTATGTTAATCGAGTTTATTCTAAAAAATATTATATGATCATTAGATATGAATTGGCTGAAAAGATTAAAAAAATTATTTAAGGTACTATTTCTTTTTTGGTGGTTTGTTGCCTTGTCGATGCACCATTGCTCGAACTTGGGGCGAGATTCGAAATGTAATATCTGTTCTTTGAATTTGGATAAGTGGTACGACCCCCACTGCAGTAATGAAAGTTGTGTGAAACTTTAGGTAAAAAGAAAATATTACTGTAATTTTAGTGTAAAATAATTAAGTTTAAACTAAAGTTTAAACTAAGATTTTTTTACTTAATTAAAAAAAAAAGCCTAAAAGTTTTTTTTTTTTCCACTATGGGAATAGTTTTATTTGGGTGGCCCCAAACAAAACTATACCCATGGTAGCACAATTTAATAATAACTTATTTGGTTACAGGTACTGACAATCTACAGTATTAACGGAACAGTTTGTTACTTGTTAATTATAACTTTTGGTTACAGGTGCTGACAATCCATCGATCTACGTACCAGTTTACATGTGAGGAGTTTCTCAGCAGCAGAAAAGATGGTCCTGACTTTGCAGCCAAGAATTTTCATCGTCGAGGGGTATGTGAAGCCTACTTCCTTTAAAATGTGTCAACAGGAGTTTCAAACAAGGTTTAAAATTCTACCAACAAGGAAGGTGGCAATCAATGATCTGGTAAAAAAGTGGGGTGCAACTGGTTCAGTAACAAATGTTGCCAGAAATTATGTCAAGCGCGTACGTACTCCAGGGAACATCGAGAACATTTGCGAATGAATCTTACAGTCTCCTAAAATATCTACGCGTCGATTATCCCAACAAGCAGGAATTTCACGGTCTTCGTGCCAGCGAATATTGAAACTCGATATGGGTGCTAAACCTCACAAAATTTCTGCATTGCATCAGTTGCAACCTCAAGATAAACCCGCACGTGTGCGATACTTTTGGTGGTTATACATGAAGAACTAACATCTGGGATGCTGGACATGAATCTCTACTTCATGAGTGATGAGGCATGGTCCCACCTAAGTGGATATGAATCTCTACTTTATGAGTGATGAGGCATGGCCCCACCTAAGCGGATATGAATCTCTACTTCATGAGTGATGAGGCATGGCCCCGCCTAAGTGGATATGAATCTCTACTTCATGAGTGATGAGGCATGGCCTCGCTTAAGTGGATATGAATATCTACTTCATGAGTGATGAGGCATGGCCCCACCTAAGTGGATATGAATATCTACTTCATGAGTGATGAGGCATGGTCCCACCTAAGTGGTTATGAATCTCTACTTCATGAGTGATGAGGCATGGCCCCGCCTAAGTGGATATGAATCTCTACTTCATGAGTGATGAGGCATGGCCCCACCTAAGTGGATATGAATCTCTACTTCATGAGTGATGAGGCATGGCCTCGCTTAAGTGGATATGAATATCTACTTCATGAGTGATGAGGCATGGCCCCACCTAAGTGGATATGAATATCTACTTCATGAGTGATGAGGCATGGTCCCACCTAAGTGGTTATGAATCTCTACTTCATGAGTGATGAGGCATGGCCCCGCCTAAGTGGATATGAATATCTACTTCATGAGTGATGAGGCATGGCCCCACCTAAGTGGATATGAATATCTACTTCATGAGTGATGAGGCATGGTCCCACCTAAGTGGTTATGAATCTCTACTTCATGAGTGATGAGGCATGGCCCCACCTAAGTGGATATGAATCTCTACTTCATGAGTGATGAGGCATGGCCCCACCTAAGTGGATATGAATCTCTACTTCATGAGTGATGAGGCATGGCCCCACCTAAGTGGATATGAATCTCTACTTCATGAGTGATGAGGCATGGTCCCACCACAGTCGATATGTAAATTCCCAGAACCGTCGATATTGGAGCACAGAAAATCCACATCAATTTGTGGAGATCCCCTCCACATGCGCAGAAACTTGGTGTGTGGTGTGCTGTGTCAGCACTTAGGATTATTACCATTTTTGTCCACGAAACCATAAATTCAGCTCGATGTATTGCAAACATTTTCAGCCGATTTCTCAATCAGCTTACCAACGAGGAAAAGACATATTGTTCCTTTCAACAAAATGAAGCTACAACAGCTCATACTGCCCACCTTCAATGAATGCGATTTTTGAGGTGTTTGGGGAAGACCGTGTTGTGAGTCGTGACCTTTGGCCTGTTCGATCCCCTGATCTGTCTATGTGTGACTTTTACTTGTGGGGTGCACTAAACGGTCAGGTGTATTCCGATAACCCGATAACTATTGAAGAGCTTCAAACCAACATCTCCGCTGAAATTACTAACATTACAAAACAACAACTTCAGACTGTGCTCCAAAACATGCTGCGAAGAACCGACCTGTACCTTAATAATGAGGGCGCTCATTTCAAACACCTGCTGTAGGAAAACTGTTTTGGAAATTATAATATTAAATAAAAATTGTGCTTATTTGATTTGTTCATTTGGTATAGTTTTGGGGTATAATTTTGTTGGGGCGACTATGGGTGTAGTTTTGTTTGGGCCAACCTGCATATTTCACCTTTTGGATGAGTGGTTTCAAATGAAAAAAAAAGCAAAAAAAAAAAAAAAGGATTTTGAATAGGTTCTTAACGAGTCTTTGTTAAACCCTCATGGCTAGTTTTTATACCTTGACCATGAGCTATAAAATAAATATACAAAAAAGTTGTTTTGCGTCTCGCGATACACACGTGACATGAATGTTAAAAGTAGGCGCCGAAACTGGAGTACGCACGCACATTCAAGGTCACATACGCATTCTCAGTTATCGCTATGCTTTCTGCAGAAGTAGCATAGAAAGTATTTTTACCTCTCTTTCGGAATTTCGACTTGAAACTGGCCAATGCAACTCAAGCAATAATAATGATAAAAAAAAAAAAGAACTGCCAAATTTTGAAGTATCTTCCACGATTTCCTGATGAGTTACGGCTGCCCTCTTCCCCCACACACATCCTCTTTTATTATTTTGGACTTTTACTGATTCTTTTGAGTTAACGGGCATGCTTACTACGTCCGATAATGCGGTGCAATATTTTTTTGTTTCAATTTCGCCTTATACTTTCATTACCGCACCCTCCCCTCAGCCGCTTTTGGGCTGTGGGTGAACACTTCCATTCCCGAGTAAGGCTCTGATAGAACTTGATGTAGTTGCACAATAACTACGTAGAAATCATTAACGAAATTTTTCAATAAGCGGCACATCATCAATAGGTCAAAAATGCTAATGCGTTGGTGTATTTCCGTTTGCACAAATGTTATGAATAAGAAAAACAAATTCCATATGTGTACTGTAACCAAAAGGTTCTTCCTAGCGAGACCCATTTGTTTAATCGAGTTGATATCATTCCCCCGGTAAGCACATTTGGATGTAAAATATATATGAATCGCATTTCGTGACCTTAATGCAGAAGCTTTGTTGTCAAGATATATGTTATGCGTGATGCTTCTGAAGCGCTTGTCCATTACTAATTCATCTTCTTCTGAAAACAACGCTTCAGTTTCGTGTTTGACTCTGTTGCACTCTATTTTTGTTCGTTGCTTCTACTTTCTGTGTTGCGAAAGGATCAAAACATCGTTACAACGCTTCAGTCGTAAATGTCTGTGAAGCTCGCTCCGCTGCACCTCGCCATGGTCACGGATTTTAGTCGTCATAAGCGGCTCACAAATCGAAACTAATGGCGAGCACTCTTTAGATTCGGCGTGAAATTACAAAATTAGGTTTTACAGCGGCGTATTAATGCCGGCTCGTTTTATGGTAATGGATATTGATTTTTGCCAAACTGCAAAACTTTAGAATGGTGAGAATCACACCTGTGTGTTTTCCTGCTCCAAGTGGCGTGGTGACATCTAGAGATGAGCTCGGACGGGCTCAGAATTCATTAACTACCGAAAAACACCGGGCCCGGGCTCGGAATTACACATCTTGAATTTCATTACTGTAATTAATTCAGCACGTGTAATTCCGAGCCCGGTTGAATTACACGTGTTGAATTTCATTGTGGATTTGTTACCATGGTGGAAGGATTTTCAATTTCCTAAGCTAGCTGCCATTGCAAGACAAATTTTGCTTAGCAAGACTTGCATTATGCATTGTCCAAAGCTATGGCCCAAGGAAGAATTAGTTTAAGGAGGTCTGGTATCGAAAAACTGGGAAAAAATCACATTCCCATTTTTTGTATTTTTTTTAAAAATCAAGAATCTTATCTTTAAAATGATGTATTAATTTCCAAAATTGTGCAGGTAGAAGTATTATTATTTATTTTTTAAAATTTCCTCACTCCCGCGATTTTTGGGGTGACGGTTTTTAGTGCAGCAGGTCGAGTTTTAGAGAAAAGAAGATCAATTTGAAGCGCTGAGGCATTAGATGCAATTCTCTTTCTCTCTGTTTTCATGATGAACTTGATCTGGAAACTGCACACACATGTAATAATATTGTGATTATTATACTATTAAGCGCAAAGCTTTGTTAATGTTACAAAATGCAGAATAATCTGGTCTGGAATGCTTTCACGTTCTTTTTTTTTATTTTGGAAATTTCCCTACATGCTTTTTTTATATTCTACTACATCACTCTAAACTACCTTTACCAATTAGCATATATGTTAATTATATTGCAAAGATTAGTTTTCTAGAGTCAAAATTTCAAACACTTGCAACTGTCTGTACGGCGTTGTACGTTTTATAATGCAATTTATTCAAAATAAAAGTAAATTTAGAAATCAAAAAGAAATAACGAATGGAATTTTTTGTTTCTAAACGATTTTCTTTTTTTCAGCTTTTACCAAAATTACTGATTCCCCTGATACGGTCGAAGGGCACGTTGATTATTAATTTATTTTCAAATCCACATTTTAGAACATTTGGCTTTATGCGTAGTATTTCTAAAAACATATTAATATTGTGAAGTGGATTAACTGAACTAAACTTTTTAAACTAATGATTTTTTAAACAAATCCTTGCTTGGGCCATATCCTTGGCCAGTGCATAATGCATAAATGCAAGCCTTGATAAGCAAAATTATCCGAGAATCCGGGCCCAGGCTCAGCAAACACATGTAATCAAAGAAACAGGGCCGGGCCCGGGCTTCTAAAATTGAGCCCGAACTCATCTCTAGTGAGATCCACAGTTGCTTTTTAGTTCTGAAAGCGACGACAAACGCAACTCCAGTTTCTCAACTTCTCGTTTTTCCCCTGATGGCTTGAGCTCTTTGTTGACTGTGGATCTCCATTTTTTTTATTCCAAACCATTTTGAGTTTTGTCTTTCATTTCGCGTTTTAACGACCACAATGAGCAACTCTAGGTCTGTAAGCAGTCATCCATCCCTAATTTAGTGCAGCTGCTTCCAGAGAAGAAAAAGCGCCAACGCTTCAGGCAAGCACACTATACTGCGATAGAGCAGTTTTCCCCAACCTTTTCTTAGCCTAGCGCCCACTTCTGAGAATTGGATGCTGGTTGCCCCCAACCCCAAGTCAAATGTAATACACTAAAGTGCAAAAGTCATGGAATAGCAGTATGTAAATTTTTAGCCAGCGCTGCCGTCGTATAAAAGCTTCGACGCACGCCATGATTTTTATCAGTTACGAGATGTAATCTTGTTAATCAGGTTGAACAACTGCCAGTAGGATTATGGCAAGCAGGCGTGAAGTATTGGAGTTTGAATGATGCATGGTAGTGCGAGCTAGACGGATGGGACATTCAATTTCCGAAGTTGTGCGAACATTCAACATTCCTTGATCCACGGAGTCACGTGTGTACCGAGAATACCTCATGGAAGGCATTAGGACCCACCGTGGACAGCGGCAGTGGCAGACCACGGGTGCGGAATGACCGTGACCAGCGGCAGTGGCAGACCACGGGTGCGGAATGACCGTGACCAGCGGCAGTGGCAGACCACGGGTGCGGAATGACCGTGACCAGCGGCAGTGGCAGACCACGGGTGCGGAATGACCGTGACCAGCGGCGTCTGAATGCGATTGTCCACGCTAACAGACAAGCGACACTGGCTCAAATAACATCCACATTTAATGCAAGAGGTACCAGAGACATATCCATCAGGTTAATGCAGCGTAATTTAGCTTCCATGGAGTATCGGAGCAGAAGACCCACCAGAGTGCCTTTGTTAAGACCACGACATAGGACACAACGCCTCACCTGGGCTCGTGAACACAGTAATTGGACATTGGAAGACTGGCAACATGTGGCGTGGTCCGATGAGTCACGCTACCAGCTGTTACGAGCTGATGGTAGGGTTCGGGTGTGGCGCAGACCCATGAGGCCATAGACCCAAGCTGTCAACAAGGCACTATGCAAGCTGGTGGTAGTTCCATACATGTGTGAGGTGTCTTTCCGTGACACGGTTTGTGCCCTCTGGTCGTCGTAAACACGTTATTAATCGGTAATCTCTTTGTTGTTCTGCTGGGCGACCATTCGCAGCCCTTCATGGACTTCATGTACCCCACCAACGATGGGATTTTCCAAGCGCTGAAAAATGCACCCCGTCATCGGACACAAGTTGTCCAAAATTGGTTCGAGGAGCGTTCTGGACAATTCCGACGGATGGTGTGGCACCCACGTTCTCCCGGCATGAACCCGATAGAGCACTTATGGGACGTGGCGGATAGGTCCATTCGCACCCAAGATCCTGCACCTATAGATACCAAGGAAACTGTAGGCTGCTATTCAGACGGCATGGCTCAACATCTCTCCAGAAGTCTTCCGGCCACTTGTAGAATCGATGACACGTCGAGTTGCTGATCTTCGCCGGGCTAGAGGAGGTCCTACGCGATAGTAGGTACGTATCTCATGTCTTTCGGCACTTCAATGTATAAGCATGATAAAATCAGAGATAATAATTTTAAATGTATGTTACATTGTACATTTATCTCTAATTTTTCAAACTAAATAATAAATATGAATATGTATAAGTAAATTTTATAAATTTTGATTAATTTCCTTCAAGACCTTCTAGTGAAAATATAATTACCCAGGGGAAAAAAATTAGAAATCAAATCACATATTTGTATTAAAAAACAAAGTACAACAAGAAACATAATTTTAATCACCTGTCAAAAATCTTTATAAAGAGAATTAAACATACTCTCACACAAAATAATAAAACATAAATATTAAAATAAATTTAAGACCCTTTTGTTAAACATTCTGTTGCTTTTATTATTAATATAAAATTATTGCTCCAATATCCATAAACACTTAAACGCCCATCACGATTTACTGCTCCCCTGAAAATCACAAACGCCCCATGGGGGCGCCCAGGTCGGAAAACACTGCACTAGAGGGGCGGCTCAGGAGATTTATCTATTTTTATTTTGGTTGAAGGTTTAACGACCACCGTGAGCGACTCAATGGGCTATTAACAGTAGCCCGTCTGTAATTTGGGGTTACTGGTTCCAAGGAAGGGAGAGAGCCAGCGCTATGACACAAAAACAACATCCATGCCTCACCGGGATTCGAACCCGGATCTTTCTCGAACGAAAGATCATAAGCCGAAGTTTAGATCACTGCCCACCGGGGCGGTTCAAGATATTCGACAGAGATGTCGTCGTACTGTATTGCTTGAATCCCAGTCTTCGCCGCCCCGGGGGCGCAGTGGTCTAAGCACTGGCTTGTGACCATTCGTCCGAGGTGGGTCTGGGTTCGAATCCCGTGAGGCATAGAGGTTATGTTAGTCTTGCGGCGCCGCCCCGGTGGCGCAGTGGTCTAAGGCGTTGGCCTCTGATCATTCGTCCGTAAGAGGTCCGGGTTCGAATCCCGGTCAGGCATGGATGTTGTGTTTGTCTTACGGCACTGGCTCTTTCCCTTCCCTGGAACCAGTGACCCTAAATTAGGGACGGGCGACTGCTTATAGCCCATTGAGTTGCTCACGGTGGTCGTTAAACCTCCAATCAAATCAAATCAAATAGTCTTGCGGCACTGGCTCTCTCCCTTCCCTGGAATCAGTGGCCCTAAATTAGAGACGTGCGACTGCTTGTAGCCCATCGAGTTGCTCACGGTAGTCGTTAAACCTACAAAAAGAAAAAGAAAGAAAAGAAGTTTTGTCCAGTAGCGTAACTAGCACAACGTGCGCCCCCACCCCCGCAAGATTTACTTCATCGCCCCTAAGCGCAGTAATTTTCCCAGCTATGTGTGTACACATACGACGCTATGTGTGTACACATAGCGCCGTGGATTGTTGGCATCGTAGCGTAAAGCGAACGCACTCGGTTAGTTAATCGAGAGATCTGGAATTCGATCCCAGCGGTGTCGAAATACAATTTTTCGCTCGCTGTGTGTTAATTAAAGAAAAACGTGGAATGAGCTATGACTTTGTCTATTTACATTGACTTCACGTACTTGGAAGATTTTCACCATAAGCAGAGGTATCGAGAAAAAGGTATACTTTTATGCCCCTATCGGAAAAACTGTGCATCATTTTGAGTAAGAAATATGTTCAAAATGTTTTCCATTATGATCAGAATCCGTCTTAAAAAAAAGTATTTTTTTTTGTTAAGTTTTAAGGAGCGCAGATACTTCTGCAAATACATCGGAAACAAAATTACGGACTTACACTTCCTGTAGATAAACTGCGCGTTACGAAAAATTTGAATACTCAAAACATTCTTCACCATGAAACTTTCCGCCCCGGTGGCGCAGTGGTCTAAGCGAAGGTATAACGAAGTAAATTTCTCCGTCATTTTTGTCCACGCCGCGGATCGAACCGAGTCCACTCATTTCGGAACAAGTCGCTCTACCAACTGAGCTACGCAGACGTTCGTTCTCGCTGCTATCTGCCTTTATGTCGTGTGCGTCCTGCGGGGCAGGCACGTCACATCTCCCCCCGAAAGAGGGCCGGGGGCATGGCCCACGGGTCAGCCGTGACCATTAATTGCCATAGGCAGCCATTCGATGAAGAACGTGCACTTGAGAACTCCCAGTCAATCTAGTGTGTGGAATGCAACATCACACACATTTTATTTTTCGAAGCGCTGAAGAAGGGATTCTCTTATTTTTCCTATCTCGCGGTGTGGAAAGAACATCACACCATTGCGAGATCTTTAACGGCCGGGTCATCCAGGAAATTCGGGCGCCATTATAACGAAGTAAATTTCTCCGTCATTTTTGTCCACGCCGAGGATCGAACCCGAGTCCACTTATTCCGGAACAAGTCGCTCTACCAACTGAGCTACGCAGACGTTCGTTCTCGCTGCTATCTGTTTTTATGTCGTGTGCGTCCTGCAGGGCAGGCACGTCACAAAGGCTTCTGACCATTCGTACGAGATGAGTTCAGGTTCAAATCCCGGTGTGACATGGATGTTATGTTTGTCTCACGGCACTGGTACTCTCCCTTCCTTGGAACCAGTGGTCCTAAATTAGGGACAAGCGACTGCTTATAGCCCGTTGAGTTGCTAATGGTGGTCTTACAATCGAAAAAACAAACATGAACTCTATGAGACGCAGTTTTTTTTGTTTGTTTTTTTGAACTCGGATTTTTAGGAGGAGAAATATTTGGGGAAAACCAATATATATTTTATATACGCTCCCTAGACGGAAAACTGGGTATATTTGAAGAAGAAACTGCAGGCAAAATGGTTTCCGTCGTGAAAAGTATCAAAAAAAAGAAAGAATTGCTGCAATCAGATTTTTAGAAGCACTGTATGGAATGAAATATATTTGAAATTCGATAACATCTGCATTTACACTTCCTAGCTGCAAAGTTTTGCATCAGAAAAAAGACCAAAATGATGAAAGTTCACAGTTCAGGCATCTATCCCAATGTAGAAACAATTTTTCATATCTGACTGATAGGCGCAGATATGGTGTCCATTGACGGACTGACGGATTGACGGTCAGACACAGTTACAACATAAGCACGTCCTTTTTTATTGTCGTTGTTGTTATAAGGCATGCTAAAAAATAAATAATATGGATTTTGACGCAAGATAAATATTTTGCTGCCTATTAATATGTTTATATTCATTTTTTTAATTGTCAACATTCCTGCCGTCTCCTGAAATCTGTTGCCTTAGGCATCATGCCTTGTGTGCCTATGCATAAAAACACCTCTGCTTTAACCAGGGCCTAGTGGATGCCTTGTTAGGCCCAGGACAAGCTGTTTCAACATGGACAGTTTGTGAAATTTAAGAAATAAATAAATATATAAAAGGTATTGTACTTTTACTTGAACTGGATATAACACAATTATTAGGATTTTTTTCCACTCTGTTATAAAAACGTCTGCAAAATAAACATTGCAGTCCCGGGGGGGGGGGGGGGGGGGCACAGCGGTCTAAGCGCTGATCTCTGACCCTTCATCTGAGGTGATCCGGGCTCGAGTTCCGGAAGAAGCATTGGGCCTGTCTGATGGCACTGGCTCTCTGCCTTCCCCGGAACCAGTGTCCCAAAATTAGGAACGGGAGACTGCTTATCATAGTGGTCGTGTCGTTAAACCCCGAATATACAGAGGTCGTTTCATAAAAAATGAGAGTAATTTTTTTTAGTTGGCAACAGTGCAAAGGGGGAAATAACCACGCAGACGACTAACTGAATTAAGGAAGTAGCTATGGCAACAGTTATTAGCCGTGGCAGACGTTTCTGGTTTTGTTATTGCGCAGTTGTTTAAGGCACGTCTGTATTTCGCCATACAGCTATGGAGGTGAGCGATTTAGAGTCAAGAAGTGAAATGCGTTGTACGATAAAATGTTGCTATCGTTTGGATGAAACGGCTCCAGAAACAGATGAAAGAAAAATGTTTGGGTGTGTCAACGATTTTTAGATGGCACCATGATTTCAAAAAAGGGCGTTTGTCGGTAGAACTCGCTCCTAGGCCTGGTTGTCTTGAAAGTGTTGTTACGGAGCGTATTGTTAACACTGGTCGTGGAATCCTGCAAGAAGATCGACGAATGACGTGTGAAGACATAGCGGCGTCGGCATTCCGCATTCTGCGCGATAAATTACTGCTACATCGTGTGTGTTCCAAATGGGTACCTCATCACCTGACGAGAGAAAAATTGTTAGCCAGAGTTCAGGTGTGTCATGAGTGGAAACTAATGATTGCAAATGATCCAAACTTACTAAACACAGTAATAACTGCCGATGAAACATGGGTCCACTATTTCGACTCCCTCACGAAGCGTGCAACGAGTGTCAGGAAACACACAGGTTCACCTCCTCCGAAAAAAGTCCGCCAAACCAAATCAGCTGGGAAGGTGATGATGATCATTTTCTTTGATCATAAAGGTGTAGTCTACCAACATGCCGTTCCTCCACAAATTACTGTCAATGCCGAGTATTACATTTCAGCCTTGAAGCGTCTGCGACGACACATAGATTAAGCGACCAGAATTGGTGTGCAAGTGGGCCCTACACCATGATAACGCTATCCCGCACGTGGCTGCTTGTGTTTAACAGTTTCTTACGAAATGCAGTATTGAAATCATGCCATAGCCTGCCTACAATCCTGACCTCGCCCCGTGCGATTTTTGGTTGTTTGCCAACGATGAAGGAGAAGTGTCGTGGCGCAACATTCAACACAGATGTAGAAGTTATTCTAGCTGTACAGGGGTCTATAAAGCTGTTCTCTGATATATTCAGAAGTTAGTTCCTCAAAGAAAGATCATCTCCCAAATCAAAGTTACTGATAGCGTTTAGATTTTACTTACTAGTGACGTATAAAAACCTCTATTAACAGCGATCTTGTCGTAACAGCTCGAGCTTCACTAACATCCATAACATGTCTCGTACGAGATCTTTTGTACTCGTACTCGTTTCCTTTGCAGTACTCGTATTCGGTCCTCGTTTCCTTTGCAGTAATTCAGTACTCGTATTCAGTACTCGTTTCCTTAGCAGTATTCAGTACTCGTTTCCTTTGCAGTATTCAGTACTATTTTCCTTTGCAGTATTCAGTACTATTTTCCTTTTCAGTATTCAGTACTCGTTTCCTTTTCAGTATTCAGTACTCGTTTCCTTTGCAGTATTCAGTACTCGTTTCCTTTGCAGTATTCAGTACTCAGTACTCGCTTCCTTTGCAGTATTCAGTACTCAGTACTCGCTTCCTTTGCAGTATTCAGTACTCGTTTCCTTTGCAGTATTCAGTACTCGTTTCCTTTGCAGTATTCAGTACTCGTTTTCCTTTGCAGTATTCAGTACTCGTTTTCCTTTGCAGTATTCAGTACTCGTTTCCTTTGCAGTATTCAGTACTCGTTTCCTTTGCAGTATTCAGTACTCATTTCCTTTGCAGTATTCAGTACTCAGTACTCGCTTCCTTTGCAGTATTCAGTACTATTTTCCTTTGCAGTACTCAGTACTCGTTTCCTTTGCAGTATTCAGTACTCATTTCCTTTGCAGTATTCAGTACTCAGTACTCGTTTCCTTTGCAGTATTCAGTACTATTTTCCTTTGCAGTACTCAGTACTCGTTTCCTTTTCAGTATTCAGTACTCGTTTCCTTTGCAGTATTCAGTACTCGTTTCCTTTGCAGTATTCAGTACTCATTTCCTTTGCAGTACTCAGTACTCGTTTCCTTTGCAGTACTCGTATTCGGTCCTCGTTTCCTTTGCAGTAATTCAGTACTCGTATTCAGTACTCGTTTCCTCAGCAGTATTCAGTACTCGTTTCCTTTGCAGTATTCAGTACTCGTTTCCTTTGCAGTATTCAGTACTCGTTTCCTTTGCAGTATTCAGTACTCGTTTCCTTTGCAGTACTCGTATTCGGTCCTCGTTTCCTTTGCAGTATTCAGTACTCGTTTCCTTTGCAGTATTCAGTACTCGTTTCCTTTGCAGTACTCGTATTCGGTCCTCGTTTCCTTTGCAGTAATTCAGTACTCGTATTCAGTACTCGTTTCCTCAGCAGTATTCAGTACTCGTTTCCTTTGCAGTATTCAGTACTCGTTTCCTTTGCAGTATTCAGTACTATTTTCCTTTGCAGTACTCAGTACTCGTTTCCTTTGCAGTATTCAGTACTATTTTCCTTTGCAGTACTCAGTACTCGTTTCCTTTGCAGTATTCAGTACTCGTTTCCTTTGCAGTATTCAGTACTCATTTCCTTTGCAGTATTCAGTACTCAGTACTCGCTTCCTTTGCAGTATTCAGTACTATTTTCCTTTGCAGTACTCGTTGATCTTTTGTACTCGTACTCGTTTCCTTTTTCAGACATTCCAGAACCTGGTCCTCTCATAATTTCTTTGGCCTTCTTCTTACCTTTCTTGTCTGAGACTCAGGATGAATAAATTCTGCTAGTCAGAATCTTATCTCTCATTCTTTCATTTTTGCCAAACTACTTAAGAATATTTGTGCCCATCCTACTAAAAACATTTTGTTTCACATTACGCATCTGTAACTAGTGGCGTCGCTAGACAAAGAACATTGGAGTCGCTGAACAGGGCATATTTTTGTTCACTGCCATGTACTCACCCAATACTTCAGTAATTAAAAAACAAATGAAACTGCACAATTTTAAAATTGATAACTCCCGCTTTTATTCAAAATAAATAAATCTTACCAAACAGAAATCATCGCCCTTTCCACGTTAATAAGTGAGTCTCGGAAAAATTCTCATCGGCCGCTACCGGGAATCGAACCCAGGGTCTTTCAGTTACGCGCCACCGGACATGCAACCACTACATCACAGCGGCCTCGAATTCTCCAGACTCACATGTGATTAACTGCCAAACTACATGGCAGGTTGCTTTATGGAGCCCCGCACAGTGCTGGGGATTCACCAAAGATGGAAAGCAGCGACTGAACAAATAACTAGGAGTCGAATGGATAATTAATTCAAACACTCGACGTGGATAAAGAACACCAAACAGAAATCATCGCTCTTTCCACGTTAATAAGTGAGTCTCGTTAATAATATGGAAAGCAGCAACTGAACAAATAAATTAATATTTTTAAAGTCATATGTAGCCCGATACGGTTCACTTTGATGTTTTTCTTTTCATTTCTTTAAATTTAAATATCTGGTTCGCTCGCAAATTGTTAAATATATAAAAGTAAGGACCACAAAATATGAAATTTAATTTTCTATTTCATGAATGAGGAAAATATTAAGGTAGTTACACTAATCACTTGAAATTTGCAAATCTCAGTATTTGTACGGCGAAGGACAATAACCTATTCAAAAATAAATGGATTGGAAACAAAAAAATCTTTAAAAACATTTTTTAAGGGCCTCGCACTCCAAAACTTACACAGAAAAAATAATTGAAAAAAATTCTACCGAAAAAGACAGACTTTTTTTTCCTAAACTGCGGATCCCTTTGAAGGCGCCGGGCCCCCGGATTTCTGGCCCCCGGATTAGCCGGCCCTGGTTACAATAAATTAAAAACACTACAAATGTCTATTTTGGCATGCATTCATGAATGTATTGAACAACCATGGTGATATTAGACAAACTTGTCTTATTCCTCCATCAACAGAATACCATTTCGATAAAACGCCATTCATGCATACACACGCTGTAGTTCTGTACGTGGAATTCAGTTTTCCTGCAGGTCAATATACGATGTACGCACATCGTTCTTACTCGAATGTTTTCCAATTTGATATGTTTAAACGTTTCTTTAAGATATACTTGTGGAAATTTCACTATCAAAGTGCGCCGCCCTCGCTGTTGCGCTGGAGTTGGCTTTAACCTACAAAATAAAAAGATTTTTATCTGCATTCATTGTTCATGGAGTTTGATAAACTTAATAACGACACACAAAGTTCTCATTCTCGTTTCGTGTGAGTGTGCGTGATGAAATTAGGCTTCTTGAATCGCTTAGAAGTGCCCAGTAGAAATAATAAATGAAATAGAAATGAAACCCTTGACATATTTAATTCTGTCCGTGACTATTTTCATTGTTCTGCTCCCTCTTAATTAAGGCCATTAAATTATACACGTCTTACAAAAGTCTGCGCCGACTTATGAGGAACATCAACAAAACAATAGCAAAGTAAGGAAATTTAAATTCCCGCCTTTGGAGCTTTCGCGTCTTTGATTTGAAGCTGAGTTTCTTACGTGCTTCAAATTTTTATTTAATTTTGTGACGAACTCTAGAGTAGCAAATGAATGGTTTCGACCCTCAAGAAATGAGTGTGTATGTGTGTGTACACGTGTGTGATGTGTGGACGACAGTAAAACAACAAAATGTTTGTGGAAGTGCGTGTTTCGGTTGATGAATATTCTTGGTTACCGTAGTGACAGTCTTGTTTTAAAAATAAGGACCCACGAAAACAGCGGAATGTGAGAATTGACACAGGGCGCATGCGCTGAACGTCTCTTCGCAAATGTTTTATTCATTGTCCTTTGTGCAAGCGATGGGCACCACATCTCTGAAACCCAAAGCAGAAAGTACTTAAGGATCACACGTAAGTTTTGCAAAATACGCATACTTCAATTTTTTTAATGTTTAAATTTTTCTGAGATGCGCGAGGGAAATTAATTTTTAAGAATTAGTACCACTGCAATGAGATATTAGGCAATAAAATTTATTCATGTGCGCTACTGTACTTTCTCCGAAGAATTGGTAAGAAATTATTGTAACTCGACATTTTCGATGCTACAGTTTCTCTCTTTATCTGCAAAGGTGCGTAAAAGAATGTTCAGCCAAATATTAACTATAGTTCACATAATTAAAAAGATATTAACTTTATGACCCAGAGGGATTAACGTCATTTCGAGGAAAAGAATAGCAGGTTAAGTATTAATGTCATAAATTAAATGAGCTTATTTCAATATGTGATATAGCAATAGTGAATTAACTACCATTCTTTTTAATTCCAAACATATATTAATTCGATCTAAAAGCCTGTGATTCTGTCTAGTCCTGGTCAATCTCTGGTAAGAGTTAATATTGGATAACTTCGCACATTGACAATAACGTAAAATGAAAAAAACTGTATTAACTCCTGAAAAACAGGAAAGAAAGCGATTCAGGAAACATACATTGCAGAAACCATTAAACTGTTTCATAGAGCATTGTGTTTGGCATGGAAATATGCAAATATTCTGAATGAAATTGTTACAAGGGTTGCAATCATTTTGTTTTAAGTTGGGGGTTTAACGACTACCGTGAGCAACTCAATGGGCTGTAAGCAGTCGCCGTCACTAATTTAGGGCAACTGGTTTCAGGAAAAGGAAAGAAAGCCAGTGACGTAAGACAAACACAACATCCATGCTTCACCGGGATTCGAACCCAGATCCATCTCGGATTAATGGTTATAAGTCAGCGCTTAGACTACTGCGCCACCGGGGTTGCATGTTGAAATCCCATTTCGAATTCTTTGGGCACTATGAAATTCAGGAAAGGACTGTGCATATCTTCTTTGTTTCGGAGTTTGTCGACTATCGTGTCAGACTCAAACGGCTATAAGCAGTCGTCTATTACTAATATGGGGCAGCTGGCTTCAGGGAAGAGAGAAAGAACCAAAGCCAGTAGACAAGCGCACCACTCATGTCTCATTCTGGATTCTAGTCCTGGTCAATCTCTGACGAACAGTCAGAAGCCAGCGCCTCAGACCCCTTGGTTAGCGGGACGGCATCAACACTTTACAGCATCAAATTCTAAAGTACACAACTCTTTAAGATACTAAGTTACAATATCTTATTTTAAATGCATTTTCAATAAGAAAATTTTATGCTCTCAGAACATTATTTAATCCTCTCTAATAATCAGAACTGGTTTTTATCGAAAGATATTACTTTACAGCACATGATCTAATAGTATCGAATATTCTGCACCAAATCTAAGAAAAACTTTCATAAAAATCACAATTATCTTGTTCCTTGGTTTTACAGTTTTTTGGTCACGTTTATTTCAAAGTAAAAGAAAAGGGGGATTTTAAAGAAATTCTAAGGAATATTATAAATGCAATTGGGATTTTTTTTTATCATTTTTTTCAAACCTAAGGCAAAATATGTAATTAAATAAAATTTTCAGAGTTGCAAACACGCTTTAATTAAACATCGTACCACGCGGTTGTATAATATGATTCAAGGCACTAGAAGAATCTTCTGGACTTCTTGGATGCCCACGTTTGTGCAGTTTTATTTTGCTTGTTTTATTTTCATTTTACTTTTTTGCTAAATGTCGGTGTTATGTTTACATTGTTCCACGCTGCATTTGAACTGAACTTGGCTCAAAGGGGACCAAATCATGTGACTACACTAAATCGGTCATACAATCATACGAGCAATCACACATGCGGGTTTCAAAGCGAAACAGGTCATTATGACTACATAAATAGGCCTTCTCAGTCATCATACGAATCGATTACACTTTTAAGAATTATTTCTTGTTTTGAGTAGTTCTGTTATTCTATTTTATAACCGGCATTGCCGTGTACGTTACTAGATATGACATTAGCAGGCGTTGTTAAACATCATGTATCACATTCCGCCTGATTTCTTTCTTATCCCTATCTTGTATTTCATTATGATGACATTTTGTGATATGATACGTATTTATATTAAACGAAGTTCAAATGTTATTATAATATTAAGAAACTCGTTACATCAAATGCATTTGTTCTTTTATGCTCATTCTGAGGCCTATTTCATTCGGTTTCTTCTTTTTGATTGAAGGTTTAACAACCACCGTGAGCAACTCAATGAGCTATAAGTAGTCGTTCGTCCCTAATTTAGGGCCACTGGTTCCAGGGAAGAGAGAGAGCCAGTGCCATAAGACAGACATAACATCCATGCCTCACCGGGATTCGAACCCGGATCCTTTCTCGGAGGAGTGGTTATAAGCCAGCGCTTAGACCACTGCGTCACTGGGACGGCCGTTTCTTGTTAGTTCACTGTATTATATTACCCCATAGTAAAGTAAACATGCTATTTTTGAAAGGCACTGAAGCAACGATTCAGGTATTTATCAGATGTCATTATTTAAACGAAAAGGACGAGAATGAAAAATTAAATAACTCGCTAGCTCTAGATTAATTATTTTTAAAAGGAACTTTCAAGACAACAACAACAAACAAATAATTGCAGATTTGCGCGTAAACAACGTGAATATAAATACGTGAATATTTGGACGAACAACGGTAAAAACAAGAAACAAGTGAAAAATGATGGAAAAGAATTGGACGCTGCAAAATTTTCTGTGTATTTGCATTAAGGTTAAAGCACTACAGTGCATTTAACCCTTTAACCGGCTGGAACGAGTTAACTCTGGGTTAGCAAAATGGGCTGAAATCAGCTGGAGCGAATATACGTGGCTGAAATCAGCTGGAACATCTTAAATATATAAATGGCTGAAATCAGACTTTAATGACTGAAAGCAGGATATAATGGCTGAAACCAGGCAATAATGGCTATAAATCAGGCTATAACGGCTGAAATCAGGTTATAATGGCTAAAATGAGGCTATAATGACTGAAATCAGGCTATAATGGCTGAAATTGGGCTATAATAGTAGAACAATGTCTGAAATCAGGCTATAATGTCTGAAAGTAGGCTATAATGGCAGAACAATGTCTGAAATCAGGCTATAATGTCTGAAAGTAGGCTATAATGGCAGAACAATGTCTGAAATCGGGTTGTAATGGCAGAACAATGTCTGAAATCTGGCTGTAATGCCTGAAATCAGGCTATAATGGCTGAAATTAGGCTATAACGGCAGAACAATGTCTGAAATCTGGCTATAATGGCTGAAAGCAGGCTGTAATATAATGGCTGAAATCAGCTCGAACGAATATACGAGGGCGGATCAAAAAGTTATTCACACTGTTGAATAAAAAAACAACAAATAAAGAGATATACTCAGGGGATGTAAATTCGTTTAAAGGTACAACATTTATTCAGTTTTCCACGTAGTCGCTTAAAGACTGTAAACATTTATAGGAACGTGTGATTAACTTTTTCATGCCGCTACAGGAAAAGTCTCCTCTAGTTTGGCACAACCAGTTAAGGACCGCAGTTTTCACAGCCTCGTTGGTTTAGAATCGTTGTCCACTAAGGTCCTGTTTCATTTTACCGAACAAATGGTAGTCGCACGGGGGTAAGTCAGGGCTGTACGGTGGAAGTTATCACACCTCCCACTTGAATGACAGCAGCAATTCCTTTATTTTCCGTGTTTTGCGGGGTGTGACGTTGTCGTGCAGCAGAATGACACCTTAGCCCAACTTACCCCGCCGTTTGTTCTTAATTGCCTTTCGCAAATTTCGTCGCGTTTTGCAATATGAGTCAGCAGTGATAGCCGTCGCGTTTTGCAATATGAGTCAGCAGTGATAGCCGTCGCTTTTGGCAGAAATTCTACGTAAACAACACCTTCACAGTCAAAGAAAACAGTCGCCATGACACCTTTCCCGCAGACGGTTGGACTTTGCTCTTCTTCCTTGTTGAAGAAGTGACATGCTTCCATTCCATGGACGATCGTTTGGTTTCAGGAGTGAAATGGTGAAACCCCGTTTTGTCGCCTGTGATGATTCAACGCAAGGAATTGCGATCCTCAGCAGAATATCGTTGAAGAAGAGCCAAAGACTACAGAAAATGTTGGTTTCTGTGCTGGTCGGTGAGTAAACGTGGCACCCATCTCGCACACAATTTCTGAAATCCCAGCTGCTCGTGAATGACGGAATGCGCAGACTCGTACAAAATGTCTAACGTACTGGAAATTTCCCTGATTTCGTAACGCCTATCATTAGGACCGGCGACTGCTTACAGCCATTGAGTTGCTCACAAAATTAGGGAAGGGCGGCTTCTTATAGGCAATTGAGTTGTTCACGGTGGTTATAAAAGCCTCAAACAAAGACAAAAAAAAAGCGCTCAAATCTTTATCTCGCTCTCTCTCTTCAACACTCTACTGCTCCCTAGCTACAAACAGTGATTACGCTTTATTGACTT
Organism: Macrothele yani; assembly: GCA_039090855.1. NCBI lineage: Eukaryota > Metazoa > Arthropoda > Arachnida > Araneae > Macrothelidae > Macrothele > Macrothele yani. The sequence goes on from CM077007.1 coordinate 112,425,294, forward strand.
TTGACCCACTTCCAGTGATGCCAAACTTAGAAAACTCCTCGGGGAAGTAACGTGGCGTTAAGTCAGAAAACGCTTAACGAGAAGGAACTAAATTTATGAAGAACACAAAAACTCAATAGGAAGGTTACAGTGTTAAAAAGTTGTGTAGTAGGTTGCACAAAAAAAAAAAAAAAAATGGTGCTTCATCAGCTGCACCACTTTTGGATATAAGGCAAGCCACTGTGTGATGCATCAATCCAGAAAAAAAGGGGACAATTTTATACCATGGTACTGTATTCAACCTGAGTGGTGCAAAGTTGTACCCAGTGCACCATGTTTATGTACGTTTCACCAACCACACAGTGGTTTACCGTTTCCTCAAAAGTGGTGCAGCTGATGTGGCACCAATTTTTGGTGCAACTATTACAACATTTTTAACAGTATAGATTAGAGTTATACGTCACAAGTACGAAAAAACAACGAGAAGTAACCAAATCCTACATAAGCAAAATGTCAACAAGAAATGGAAGATTAGGAAAACAGTGTCCGCCATAATATCCATGAACGGATGTAGGTACAGTCGGCGAGTGGGTCAACATAACTTGGGCGGTGATAGTGGTCTCAGTAGGCACAAAATGCCCCAAGGTGGACACGGAATTAAGTCTCCAAACGTTACACGCCTCCACCAGTCTGTAGTATAGTAGTTGGGGTTCATGGCCCCGTGTGGTTTGTGCCACGCCCACGCACCCACCCATCGGTGTGTTGTAGTTGGAATCTAGATTCGTAGGATCAAGCTGCACGATCGGTCCAGTCATCCGCGGTCTAAGGGCGATGTTCCTTTGTCCATTGAAGCCTCATAGCCTGGTGACTTGTTGTTAACAATGATACTCGATGTGGGAGTCTGCTGCCGTTACTCATCCGTACTATCGTATATGAAATTATGTCTTGTAACTGAACCTCCTTTTTAGTTTCTCTCTTATGCAAATTCTGGTTTATTCTCGTTAAGCAGTTTTGATCTTGAAGCTACATTTTCTCCCTATCGGCGAATGCGTTTTGGCAACCTGACGACAGGTCAAGAGAATGGCGTATACAAGCGAGAAGAGTGTTGTTTTGAATCGTATCGAGAGAGACTGAAGATTTGGTGTGAGCTGATTTTGTACGGAAAGAGTAGCTCCGAACGAACGTTGATTCGAGTTACGCTGACCTATACGCTTCCTTGTTCTATAAATCTCAGATATTTGTCGAATTTAGCGAGACTTGGTGACTGTTCTGTGTTACGAATTAGTTAATCGTTTACAAGCGCGTTATCCATGCCTGAATTGGGGAATCCACGCCTCTTGGATCCGCTGGGACAAAAATCCAAAGCTTACGCCTCTGACTCCTCGATCACTGGAGACCGTCCATTAACAATACATATTTTGAAGATGACAATCCGATTTTTGGTGTAAATGTAACAAGGGTGGAAAGTCAGATAATATCCGAAAACTTAAAAAAAAATTTCATCATCGTGGAGCGGGACTCGAATCCGCGTCTCCCAGATAGCGCCCGGGTACTGAGAAAACTTGAGACTTGGTCATTCTGGGTGGTGTAGTGGTTAGCATACCCGGGCGCTATCTAGGAGACGCAGATTCGAGTCCCGCTCCAGGACGATGAAAATTTTCAAGTTTTCTGATATTATCTGACTTTCCATCCTTGTCACATTTAAACCAAAAATCAGATAGCCGCCCCGGTGGCGCAGTGGTCTAAGGCGCTGGCCTCTGAGCATTCGTCCGTAAGGGGTCCGGGTTCGAATCCCGGTGAGGCAGGGATGTTGTGTTTGTCTTACGGCACTGGCTCTCTCCCTTCCCTGGAACCAGCTATAAGCAGTCGCCCGTCCCTTAATTAGGGACGGGCGACTGCTTATAGCTCATTGAGTTGCTCACGGTGGTCGTAAAACCTCCAATCAAAAAAAAAAAAAAAATCAGATTGTCATCTTCAAAATTTGTATTATATGGTGTAATCCCGTATTTCATTCATGAACAATACATATTTTAATTTAAAAAAAGAAAAGAAAGGTGATACGCATAGACACACAAAGTATCGTTCCCATAATCATGTAGTTCGGGCGTTAGCTTTAAATGCCGCGAAATCGGGTTCGAGCCTCGCTTGAAGATGGACGGGGATTTTTGTCCTGGGGTTTTGCCTAGTTAGAAGTAAGAAGCCTAAAAATAAGAAAGAAGAAATTCTTCATAACTGCTTGAGTAACTCACAACAATAAAAAATAAAAAAAAGACAAGTGACCTGAGACAAATAAATCAAGAGTAAAATAAACCGAAGGAAAGTGGCAGAACATAGTTAGCGAATTCGATTTTGTTTCCTTATAATGACATCTAGAAATTCCCTGTGGAATCCAGGGTGTCCGATGTCTTTTTAAGGTATTTGCATCAAATCTTCAGAAGAGCTGCAGATTGCAAATCTCATGGGATCAGGAACTTTAGAGAAGAGGAGTGGTCATTCTTATAGCATACTTCTTTTTATGTTAAGGAGAAAAACGGTATCACTATGTACGAAAAAATGTAACAGCACTTAAGATAACACTTTGGATGCAGATTTTTACTCTGCCTCCGCATGTTTTCAATAACGATTTTTACTTTACCTGTGCATCATTTCAATCATAATTTTAGCACTTTGACGACCATGATCCAGAAATCTTGTATCACTCTAAATACCATAACGCCCGAAACTGTCTGTTGGTTCATTTCTTTGTTTAATAACAATAGTGACTGAGGGAGATTCCCTCACAGGTCGTGAAAATTTGAAGAACAGGTAAGGATAGGAAATCTGACTCACTATGGACAGGTGTTTCGGGCGGCTACGGTTGCTTCTATGTACGGGCGTTTTGGGCGTTATGCTCGTTAAAGGGTTAATTATACCTATTATACCGAGTGGCCAAGAAAAGGTGTTAAAAAGTAAAATGACACAACTTCGTTATTACTGGATCATATTTACTGACATTTTCAGAGAAACTCAAGCAATAAAGGAAATTAACAGAACATATTTTCAAAATGGCCACCGTTTCCACAAACCATCGTATAGAGACGGGATTGAAAATTGCCGATAACATGCTGCAACACGTTTTTTTGATGGTCTGGATTTCGTCTGCAATGGCTTTTTTGAGGTCCTCCAGTGTCTTGGTGCCAGTCCTGAAGACTCGGTCCTTCAAATAACCCCACAGGAAAAATCACATGGGTTCAGATCAGGGCTATATAGGGCGGCCATTCAATGCTCTGTCCAATGAACCTCGCAGTGTCCAAAGCGATGATACGGTCCTGAAATGTGTCCTGTAGCCAAGAAAACACATCAGCAACTCTATGTGGACGTGCACCATCCTGCATGAGCCAGTAGTTGTTGACCATTCGATGACGTCTCGCTCGGGTTCCGAACTCTTCAGCCAGTAGCTGCCTATAACTTGCACTAGTAACAGTTCCGTTGATGAAGATGGGTCCGATGATGCGTTTTGCGTTGATTCCTTACTGGCACCATATTCTTTGTTCAATTCGCGTCGAACCATGACGTTACTGCGGCCAAAACTGTAATATTTTTGCACTATAAACAGTCGCTGCTCCATGCTGAAGGACTCCATTTTGAAAAGGCGTTTTCAAATTTCAATCTCTATACTGTCCTGTGAAAAAAACATACCGGAATTATAGAGCTCAGTGACCAGATGAGAGCACTTTACTTTTTAACACCTTTTTTGGCCACCCTGTATTTTCAAGCGCGTTTTTTAACTGCGATTTTTATGTGTTAACTCAGGTCAGAAATAAAAGCATGGTATGTTTGAAATTTATACCTATTTCACATTAAGACTTCTGTTATTGGCTTAAATCATTCCTCTGTAGTTATTAAATTAATATTTCCATATTTTTTTTCGAAATGAAACTTTAAGAAAGTGGAGTTCTGTTTTCTAATATCCATAAAAATTGCGTTTTCCATCACAGAGAAAAATACTCTTTAAGCGTAAGTTATAGATGCGCTGAATATAAATGTGGGTTCGAACCTGACGGACACAGCTTGCGCAAAACAGTTCATTCATAAGTTAAATTTATTTACTATATGGAGATCTTCAAATAAAATGAACAAATATGGAAAAAAACTTTCGCAAAAAACGATTCGCTTCATCTCAGATTTTTTAAACAGTATCACGCAAAACCCCAGGCCCGGTTTTAAAAACTTCTGGATCCGACACCACCTTGGGAAAAGCTATTTTTCCTTACTTTTCTTTTTTCTTCTTGAGAGATGCTTCATTAAGGTATTTTACAAAGCTCGTAAAGATGCAACTTTGAACCTTAGTATCTTATTCACTCACACGTGAAATGCTTTTTCCCGGCGATTTCAATATAATGCGCTTCGACATGAATGCTGATAAAAGAAAGGAAAGGAAAGATAAACACTCTTAAGATAGAGGTTTTTAGACATAAGATAGAGATTGATAAATCTCGCAGAGATACTTGTAGTTTTCCAGCTCCATTCGAAGGGATATATCGCTACTATCGGATTTATTATATACACTTTCAGGCTATTTAATTAAAGCCAATCTCAAACAGTTTTGTGAAGAAGTATACGCTATAGACAAGTTGGACTTGCTCAGATGTAATTAAAGTACAAAATTATGGCAACAGTTATTCATTAACAGTTTTTCTTTGGCAATAATATGACAGCTCGATTTTTTGAAAACAGTATCTTTAGTACGGAGATTTTCCCCATTAAGGTTGTTCAACCGAAAATCTCTGCCATATGTTTCCAATGGTAAAACTTCTTTACATATTTTCTTCGCAATTAAAGTATTTCCAAGGATGAAAATTTGCACATAGATAAAACTAACTTTAAGTTAACGCATGGAATACTTAATACTTGCTGAAACATAACCATAATTAAACAATCCAACATTTGTTTGTCTACTGATGTAAATGGCCTGAAAGTGTATGTCGCGCCATCTATTAACAGGCCTGAACATTACTCAAAGAAAAATGATTGATTTTTAATATAATTATGGTTATGTTTTAGCAAGTATTAAGTACCTCACGCTATAGCTTAGAGTTAATTTTATCGATGCGCAAATTTTCACTCTTGGGAATACATTAATTGCGAAGAAAATATGTAAAGAAGTTTTACCATTGGAAACATAAGGCAGAGATTTTAGGTGGAACCACCTTAAACAATGCCGTTACTTCACGCCTTTTTCTCTCCTGTGAAATTACCAGAGTATCTGTCGAGGTGGCCTTGATGGATACTATCCGTTTTCTTACAAAAAGCAAGCAAAACATTTCTGATTGCTGCTCTCGTGACCAGGATCGAAGTAAGCTTTTCTTATCTGGGAGGGCGAGACTTTACGCCCCTTCGAGTTCAAAATTACGCCGCTTCGCGTTCCGCTTAAGTAATACGTGTTTCTTACTTTCTCACACACCGTATTATGGAAAAGTATAAAATTGCATTTCAGGGTTTTGACATAATTTTATTAAAAATGCAAAAACTAGGTAAATACCCAAGAACGACAGGTGATAGATACCAAGAAAAGCGTAAACGTTATGTGAACGCCGCCAACCCAACACTCCACAGAAATGCAGAACGAAAATCAAACCAGCGTAAAAGGAATGAGTATCGGATAGTGAATGTATGATAATAATACAGGGTTATCGAAAAGTTTCAGAACCCTAATTTGAACAATTTTTTCGCATTATACAGATACATAAAGTTTACTTACAGCTGTGATACATCTTCCATCGACTTTTGAGCAACTGATGTTGACCTAAAGAAGGTGCTGGAAATGACCTCCGTTTTGCTGTAGGCAAATATCCACGCGGCGGCACATGTTTTTCGTAACGCGTTTCAGCAAAAATGGCGTGGTTTCCGCTATAGCCTGAATAATGTTTATTTTCAAGGACTGCAGGTCATGCGGGTTGTTTGCATAAAAACGGGCCTTTAAATATCCCCACAGGAAAAAAAAAAAAAAAAAAAACATTATTCCGGAAAGGAAACAGTGTTCAATAAGCTCTTGTTGTATCGAGTAAATTTACGAAACCAAAGGCAATATAGCAGACGGTTGCCTTTGGTCTCAGGTGCCTTCAGTTCTTGGACAACTTTCACTTTGTATGCAATCGCTTTCTGTACTGGGCCGTAAGAAAATTTCACTTGCTGAAATAAGCGACGAAGGAATTTTGTAGGTGACTGTTTCAAACGTTTTTTATCACTTCCGGCGTTAACACACTTTGCCGGCCATTTCTAGGCATATCATCAATGCATCCAGTTTTCCGAAATCGTACGAGTAAACTGTGTATCGTTGATTTATTTACCACAGTGTGCTGCGGAATTTCCCCCTCAATTCTTCTATACATTGTTTGTAAGACTGCGTTTGCAAATAAGCTTCAAGTAAACAAATTCTCTGCTCCCTCGTCCAACCCATGCCTTTGTGCAAATGGCGACGCTAAAGTGAGCAGACTGCGTAGCACACATGGAACCAGTTATTCATTTCTGGCACTCTGCCAATTTCTTTCAGGCATTCGACAAGCGCAGTATTTGATCTCGACGAGTTGCTGACTCGTGTTGCCACATTAATTGGTTGAACTTTTGCTTACAGCATACGCAATAATTTTTTTAAATTCAGGGTTCGAGAACTTTATGATCACTCTGTAATAAGAAGCTTTAGGGTTAGGGCTTGGAAAAACTCCCTTCAAGGTTAAACGCTTAGATAACTTTCTGCGACAGAGCAAAAATGATTAATTAGCTCTTCATCCCAATGACATGTTCGGAAAGGTCATAGAGGTTAGGCATATCAGCATATTGTTTTCTATGCCTCCATTCTAAAGGTCATATAGGTTAGGCATATCAGCATATTGTTTTCTATGCCTCCATTCTAAAGGTCATATAGGTTAGACATATCAGCATATTGTTTTCTATGCCTCCATTTAGGTTAGGCATATCAGCATATTGTTTTCTATGCCTCCATTCTAAAGGTCATATAGGTTAGGCATATCAGCATATTGTTTTCTATGCCTCCATTCTAAAGGTCATATAGGTTAGGCATATCAGCATATTGTTTTCTATGCCTCCATTCATTGTTGTGGAAAATTCCATTCATGGATATGAGATGTTCATACCTCATAGTGTATGTTACTCTGTACTCTGGTTAGCTGCATGGAATACTAGTAGTATGAGAGTAACTAATGTCTTTAAAAAGAAAATACTGAAGGGTGTTACCTTTATTTTTTGGTTACTCCAGAGCATGAATTTACGCCCCTGGAATGACCATTCTGGGAAGGCAACCGCCCTCCTAACCCCCCGGTAGCTAAGGCTCTAGAGGATGCAAAAAATAGAAAATGTAACTTCAAAAGAAAGGTAACACCGGGAAAACAATTGCAATGTTATATTACACTCTCTTGTCAAGGATTGAGTTGCTCAGAGTTAGGACAACGATGACACCCATAAGGATCACGGATTTCTCAACTTAGTACTTACGATTTCAGGCTAAGCGACACCGAAAAACATGAAAAACAGACACTAGAGCCCACCCAGAGTTCTCTTTGCCCGCGCTTTAATCTTTGTATTCACGAAGTTGTCCACGGGAAAATCACGAACGAGACAGCCTGGATACAATCCGCACTCGGAATGTCAAATCTGTTATTCTAACTTAGGTACAGACTTTTTTTCCTCTCGAACTTTACTTTTAATATTTGAGACTTTTTGTACATGTACTGAAATTGTTGTTGCAAGGTTCCCTCGGGTCGTGATCGACTCTTAGTGACTGGGCTTGAGCTAGGCACGGGCTTGACCCGGCCCCGCCTCAAGTCCGTGAGTTTAAGGCCCGGCTCGGCCCAATGGCAGCTGTTATTTAGGCCCTGTAACGTACCAGGAGATGTGACGTACCTGCCAGAAGGACGCACACGACATAAAGGCAGATAGGAACCAGAATAAAACGTCCGCGTAGCTCAATTGGTAGAGTGACTTGTTCCGGAATAAGCGGACTTGGGTTCGAATCCCGGCGTAGACCAGAAATGACGGAGAAATTTACTTCGTTATAATGGCGCCCGAATGTAAGGTAAGGGATGTAAGGTCAGGTGATGCGTAACATCACAGCCTCTCCTTGACAAATGTCAACCCCGCCTTCTCGTGGTGCATCCTGTTCCCACTAAAGGGGCTCTGACGACCGCCCATAGCGGTATAACTATACCATCGGGATTAGAGGAAATTCTATCCCACACTCACCAACCCGCTTGGCCAGCGTGGTGAGTTATGGCCAAACCCCTCCAAAATGACTCCACAACTTAAATCTTGGCCCTCAGTCTCCGGCAGCTGGAATGTACCTGGCCAAGGCAGCGGCCAGTGCGACATGAAGGCAGAGGGTGCTAAGAATCCCCGGAGGACCGGACTAGGCTGCCATCTGATGCTGACCTTGGCAACGTACAATGGACGCTCTATCTTCTGATTCAAGGCTTCTTGAATTGGAAGAGGAACTACAAAGGATCAAGTGGGACATCGTGGGGCTAAGTGAGGTAAGGAGAAAAGGAGAAGATCTCATTGAACTGAAAAGTGGACATCTCTTCTACTATCGTGGGACAGATACTGGCAGAACTAGTGGTGTTGGATTTATAATAAACAAGAAACTGAAGGATAAAGTGGTAGAAGTTGAAAGTTCCTCTGACAGAGCTGCACGACTCGTTATCCAACTATCGAGAAGATACCAGGCTCAGATTATTCAAACTTATGCACCCACCACAAGTCATCCTGAAGAAGAAATTGAAGAATTTTATGAGGAAATTTGTCATCTAAATAATAAAGGTAAGCAGCACTTGAAAATAATTATGGGAGATTTCAATGCAAAAATAGGGCAGCGGCAACAGAATGAAACTTCAGTAGGTAAATTCGGTCACGGCAACAGAAACCAGCGTGGAAATACTCTCGTTGAGTTTGCAGAGGCAGAAGGGTTTTTCATCTTGAACTCCTTTTTCAAGAAAACGCCACACAGGAAATGGACATGGAGACATCCAAATGGGACGACAAGTGAAATTGATTTTATTATGTGTAACAAAAAAATTCGTCATAGAAGACTGCAGTGTGCTAAACAAGTTCAACACAGGTAGTGACCATAGATTGGTGAGATGTAAGATGCACCTCAACACTAAACTTGAACGTGGCAAGCTCATAAGACAAACAAAATCTATTGACATAACCAACCTTAAAAAACACCATAATACCTTCAAGTTGGAACTGAAGAACAGGTTCTCTGCTTTAGAAGGCCTAACATCGGAAGAAGTGGACATCTCTGAAGTTAACAGAAAAGTAACCAAAGCTCTTATGGAAACAGCAACAAAATTAGCTGGGTCTAAGAACAAGTTGCATGTAAATAAATTATCAGGAAAAACGAAAATGTTGATGCAAAAAAGAAGAGAGATGAGGACAACTAAAGAAGATGTGACTTCCAAAGTGGAATATATAGAGCTATGCAAGACAGTACGAAAAAGTATCACTGAAGACGTAAGAAAATTCAACTGTGAACTAGTGAGGAAAGCAATTGAAAACAACCAAAGCCTAAAGATAGCAAAGGGACATCTCAGTAAGGGAAGAAAACAGATTATGGCACTGAGAAAAGAAGATGGTTCTGTAACAAGAAATAGAGGCGAAATTTTGACAAGAGTGAAAGATTTCTACTCCAAATTATATGAAAGGGATGATACATGCACTCCAGACATCATGAAAGATACCAGTACCAGAGTTCCTCCAGTCCTTCCAGCAGAAGTTGCACATGCAATCAAGAACATGAAGCGGGGAAAAGCTCCAGGAGAAGATGGAATTACTGTAGACATCATACAAGAAGCAAGTGGAGAAATCGAAACAGTACTCGCCCAAATTTTCACTCGATGCCTTAATGAAGGAAAGATTCCTGAGGATTGGAACACCGCTACAATGATCCTGCTACATAAGAAAGGTGACATTGAGGATCTCGGAAACTACAGACCTATCAGCCTCCTATCAGTAGTTTATAAAATCTTCACTAAAGTTCTTTCACACCGCTTGAAGGTAACACTGGACATGGCTCAACCGAGAGAACAAGCTGGATTCAGGAGTGGCTACAGCACAATAGATCATATCCATGTGCTGAGAGAACTAATTGAAAGAGCGAGGGAATATGAACTTCCATTGTGCATGGCTTTTATCGATTATGAAAAAGCCTTTGATTCGGTGAAACCATCAGCAGTTACAATGGCTCTGAAAACCTGCGGTATTGAAGATGCATACATTAATATTATTAATAACATCTATGAAAATGCAAGTGCAAAGATTAGGCTGTTTGAAAATACAACACACATAAAAATTGGAAAGGGAGTGAGACAAGGTGACACCATATCTCCGAAGCTCTTTAATGCCACATTGGAGGGTGTTTTTCAGTCACTGAGCTGGGAAAACAAGGGGATAAAGATTAATGGAGATTATCTAACCCACCTTCGTTTTGCTGATGACGTAGTCATTTTTGCAACTACCCCATCAGAGCTGCAGAGTATGATCCAGGAACTTGCTGACAAGAGTAAAGAAGTGGGATTAAAAATGAACTTTCAGAAGACAAAAGTGATGTTCAATGCTTTTACAAGAAATGAAGATTTATCGATTGATGGAGAAAAGCTGGAGATAACAGACACGTACATTTATCTTGGACAGCAGATATCAAGTGAGGGTCACATTGATGAAGAAATTAATCGGCGCACAAAACTTGCCTGGAGAGCTTTTGGAAGAAACAGCATAATTTTCAAGAGCAATATGCCATTATGTCTTAAAAGAAAAGTGTTTGATCAATGCATCCTTCCAGTGCTTACGTATGGTGCAGAGACGTGGACCTTAACTAAAAGAGACATACAAAGGCTGCAGACAACTCAAAGAAGCATGGAGAGGTGCATACTTGGTGTAACCAGGAGAGATAAGAAGAGGAACTCGTGGATCCGAAAAATGACAAGAGTGGAAGACATCATGATCAGAGTCAAATCCCTGAAATGGCAATGGGCTGGACATACTGTCAGAAGGACAGATCATCGATGGACAGCCGAAATTTTAGATTGGATTCCAAGGGACAGGAAAAGACCCAGAAGAAGACCACATGGGAGATGGGTGGATGAAATTCGAAAGTATGCAGGGGTGACATGGAGGAGACTGGCACAAGACAGACCGTTGTGGAGGAAACTTGGGGAGACCTTCGTCCAGCAGTGGATTGATAATGGTTGACAATGATGATGATGATGAATGGCGCCCGAACTATCCGGATGACCCGACCGTTCAAAATCTCGCATTGGTGTGATGCTATTTCCACACCGCGAGATAGGAAAAATAAGAGAATCCCTTCTCCAGCACTTCGAAAAAAAATAAAATAAAATAAGGGGGAGATGATGTAACGTACCAGGAGATGTGACGTACCTGCCAGAAGGACGCACACGACATAAAGGCAGATAGGAATCAGAATAAAACGTCCGCGTAGCTCAATTGGTAGAGTGACTTGTTCCGGAATAAGCGGACTCGGGTTCGAATCCCGGCGTAGACCAGAAATGACGGAGAAATTTACTTCGTTATAGCCCGACCCGGTCAGTCGATTGCAGCTATTATTTAGGCCCGGCTCGTGATGTGCCCTTTTATATTATTTTGTCTTTCTGTTGTATTTCATTAAATTGTAAAAATTAAATAATGAAAGGAGATATTATTGAAGATATTTAGTTGAATGTCAGCCTAAAAATATTAACTAAACTTTGGCAGTTATCGAAGAATATAACCTTAAAAGAGAGATGAAAAAAAGAATAAGCGGGTTCAAAATTTCCCTTTCTCTGAACTAGCAAGCGGTAACACTACAAAAGTTAATCCCTATACGGATTAGGGACAGGAGAAACAATCGATGTCGTCCTTCTCTTTCATACAAACCCACACCCCATCCCACTGCAGATACCCCTCCCCATCCCCCACTCCACACAACTTACACACTCGCTAGGGGTTGAATCTTTATTTTGTGAACAAGCCCCAAAGTGTTTTCATTATCTTAATACCTACATATACTAAAAACATTATAAGTGCCTCTCCTGGCCTCTGTGATTAAGCCCTGAGCTATGACATGGAAGTAAGTACAGCCAGCAAAACAGTTAAACAAACCAGGAAATCGGGAAACACGACTCTTTCCTTCTTTACCACTGCGATAAAAAGGATAGGCTGAATTGATGCTGCCCGGCCCGTTGCTTGGTTCTCTAAACTAAAAAAAACAAACCCGGCCCGTATTGACCTCTAACTGTAAGAAACACAAAAGTCACAAAAGCCTGCCATTTCCATCTGTTCTCAACAAGATCTTGCAGCTATTCTAAGCTCATTCTACAAGCGTCTTTGATTCCATCAAACCATCTTGTTCTCTATCTTCCTCTACTTCTGCTTCCTCCAACCTTGCCAAGCATGATCCTTTTTTCTATCCCATTATTAGCACGCATCACATGCCCAAAATATGGGAGTTTTTGCTTACAGGTCATTGATTCAAGGGAGCAGCTGAGCTTGATTTTGCCAAGTCCTGATTGATTAGTTCTTCTTGCAATCCAAGGAAATCTAAGTAGCCGTCTCCAGGTCCATAATTTAAGAGCACCTATCTTCTTACTCTCACCTTCCTCAATGTCCAGCTTTCACAACAATACATTACTGCAGGAAAGACAAATTAACTTTAACAATTCTGATCTTTGTTTCATTGAAATGCCTTATTCATCATGATTTTCTCTAAATTTGTTATTGTCTTTCTTCCAAGGATAATCTCTTTATTTCTCCAGCATATTTACTTTCGTTATCCATTCTGAAGCCCAAGAGAATAAAATTGTCTACGACCAACAATACATTGCTTACCATCAATACTTATCCCCGTCGATTATAAAATCTGTAAGGGTGAAAATTGACATCACCTTTGTCTTCTTAATGTTTAGCATTAAACCTGATTTCGTACTCTCCACTTTATTTTCTCCTCTAAGTCTTCTCTACTATCTGCCAAAAGAGTGGTGTATCTACGTATTTTATATTGTTGATGGTTCGACCTCCAATATACCAGCTGTCATTTCATGCAAACCTGCCATTCTAATAACATACTTGCTAAAAGTAAAACAGATACGGAGACGGAAAGCAATCTTGTCGTACTCCCTTTCTACATTGCTGGCCACTCAAAATGCAACACCAAGAAGGAAGCATCCGATTGGCCTGAAATTCGCAGCATGCCTCGCCCGCGAGAGGACATGCAAACGATTAGCTTTGCAGGGCATATGTAAATCATGTGCGCCCAGCACGCCACCGAGAAACACTATAAGAACGGTGCACAGAAGGCTGGGTGTAAGTAGTGGAAGTGTGTTGTGCTGCCGGACCTGTGCGTGGGAAGCTTCCTGATGCCTCGTCGCAGAATACGGCAAACATTCCAGCACGTTTCGGAGTTCAACAGAGGACGAATAGTGGCTTCTCGCGACAGCGGTTTATCGTGCCGAGACATCGGCGCCCGTGTGGGACGACATCCAGCCACAGTGAAGCGAGTATGGATTCGGTGGGTGCAAGAGGGACGGACGGACCGACGTGAGTGATTGACGCAGCCGCGGCACACCACCGAACGAGAGGACCGGCATGTTGTGCGGCGGGCATTGACGGCTTGCATCGCCACATCACGAACGTTAGCGCAGGAATTAAGGTGTTTTGCGCAACACCCTGTGTCAGTACGTACCGTTCGACGTCGTCTACAGGAGCGGGGACTTGTTGCACGGCGCCCATTGCTCCGATTACCATTGAAGTTACACCACCGGCGAATGCGGCGGCAGTGGGCCGCTGAACGCCGCACCTGGACTACGGAATGGCAATACATTGTCTTCTCCGATGAATCCCGCTTCTGCCTGCAACACCACGATGGTCGGATCCGCGTGTGGCGGCACCGCGGCGAGAGACTGCATGATGCCTGCATTATGCATCGCCATACCGGTCCGTCGCCTGGCGTTATGATTTGGGGCGCAATGGGATATGACACCCGCACCCCTCTGGTACGCATCGCCGGTACACTCAACAGCCACCGCTACATCTCCGACGTTTTGGAGTCTGTAGTCCTCCCTTACCTGTAGGACCTTCCAGCTGCCACGTTTCAACAGGACAATGCGCGCCCGCACGTGGCACGCATCGTGCAACAATTCTTCACGGCCCACCAGGTGTCACTGCTGCCATGGCCCGCCTGTTCTCCCGATATGTCGCCGATCGAACATGTCTGGTCGCTGATCGGCAACCGAGTGGCCCGGCAAGCACCACCCGCGTCTACGCCTGATGAACTGTGGCAACGTGTGGAAGCAGCGTGGACCGACATAACCCAAGCCCACATCCAAAGCCTCTTTCGTTCGATGCCGCGGCGTGTAGCGGCCGTTATTGCCAGCCATGGAGGCCACACGAACTATTGATGTCTGGGCGTTCCGCAAGTCGCACGGGCCTGTAAGATCAATCGTTTCATCTTTGTATCTGTTGTTATGTGTCCAGTAAATCTGGCTTTGCTATCTCATGTCCTTGGTGTTGCATTTTGGGTGGCCAGCAGTGTATATTGAAATACGTGTACTACAAGAAAAAATACGTTTTTATATTTTGGATCTCCTTTGTCTGCAGCCTTTCTATCAACACTAACTTCAAGAAGTTGGATTACAAACATTATTTTTGGTGATATCGGATAGAGACATGCTTTCATCAGATTTACTGATATTTCATAATTTTTTCGTTATGTGTTTTTAAGATTTTCCATATATTTATTTTTCCTGTGCTTCATTGTTTAAGATTTTCAGATTTTCCATATATTTTCTAATCATTCCTGGTGTGTTCCATTTTCCAAGTTTCCATATATTTTTCAAATTTTTCCTAGTCTGTCATGTTTTGAAATTTTCCTCAGATTTTCTAATCTTTCCTGGTGCATCATTTTTTAAAGATGTTTCTTACATTGTGTAATTTTTCCTGGTGTTCCATTGCCCTGTAAGGTGACGAAAATGCGTGTCTCTGATATCTCTGTTTCTAGAAAACAAACGGAATTTTTTCTTATCATGCTGGAGTAAGCATAACAAAAGTTTTAAAGTTTCTCTTAGTACGACATTTTCCTCTTATTTGCAGAATAAAAGATTAAAGGAAACAGAGATGTCATATCAACAGATGGTTGTCTGATATTGCCTGTCTGTTTCCATATCTCCGTTTACCGCGGATAGCCCAGTGGTCAACATTCGTGACTGCTACGGAAAAGTCTCAGGCAGGTAGGAACACTCGAACCACTAAATATCCGCTGTGCGTCGGATGAGTATGTCAAGCCGTCAGACACCGAGTCCTAACACCCCACTTGTAAATAAGGTCGTCTTTCTCCCCCTTGCTACCTCGCTTTCTTGTGGCTTTCTTGTCGGGGACATTAGCCCAAATCTCCTATTTCTAAGGGTTGTGTAAGACTTGGGGTTAGGCACCCTCTTCCTAAAATCCTCTATGTAAATCTTATACCTCCGTTGTTTTGGGATTTCAGACTTCAGTAGAGGTTTCACAAAAGTACGGAACACAAAGTCACATTTTAATTTTGGTTTTATGAGTTCGTTTGTTAAGTCTTTCTCGATCTCATCATATCTATTAGGTGTACAAATAAGTCTTAAAGCGTTTTAAGACAACGCAACATGCGATTTGAGAGAAAATAACAATACCTTTACGAATCAAAATATGCGCCGTCATTATCTATCACCTTCCGCCATCGGTCGGGCAGCTGATGGATTCCAGCCATGAAGAATACTTCGTCGTGTGACGCGATGAAGTCGTCAACCCATATTTGCACTTCGTCACATGTCCGGAACCATACAACAGACAAACCATGTTGCATCGATCGGAACAAATGATAGTCTGAGGGGGCTATGTCTGGACTATACGCCGGGTGCTCCAAAACTTTCCAGCCAAGCGTCAATATCGTTTCCTTGACCGGTTTCGCGACATGCGGCCTAGCATTGTCATGCAGTAATTTCACGGGACGCAATCCTTTGCCTGTGAATGCACGTTTCCGACAGATTTTCTGGTTCAGTCGCAGCAATGGTTGCTTGTAGCGATCAGCTGTAACAGTTTGACCCTGTTCCAATAGTTCATAATAAAGCACACACCCTTCATATCCCACAAGACGCACAGCAGAACTCTTGGAATGAACATTGCTTTTCGGTGTCCAAGTCATTGCTTCACCGGGGTCTACCAGTATTTTTTGCGTTTAGGACTGTCGTACCATATCCACTTTTTATCACCTGTAACAATTTTCTACAGGAAAGACTTTCTGTGTTGTTTATTCAACAGATTCAAACACTTCATGACACTCTCATCCTTGTTCCTCTGGCTCAGGTCATGTGACACCCATTTTCCTTCTTTTTGAATCTTTCCCACTGCACGTAAACGATTTGAAATGGTTTGTTGAGTTACCCCCAGTTGTTCAGCTAGTTCTTTTTGCGTTTGAGACGAATCTTCATTCATCAATGCTTGCAGTTCCTCATGTGTAACCTTCTGCGGGGCGCCGCTACGTTCTGGACCGCTAACATCAAAATCACCTGCTTTAAACCGTCTAAACCAAAACTCACACGTGCATTTCGATACAATATTCTCCCCCAGGGTAGAACAGATCGATGCACATACTTTTGCAGCACTTTTTCTTTGAAGAAATTCGTAACGAATGCAGTGTCGAATAAATGCAGTATCGCTTGCCATCTTTCACCTACCGATGTGCAAGTGCGTTTGATTGTTGGGCAAACTTCTGTGTCACATTTTAAACTCTGGACCATTTACGGTCACATGAGAACAACGCGTGGCAATGTCGGATATGTAAATTAGCGGTACATGTCACACAAAAAACACTTTAAAACTTATGTGTGCACCTAATAATTGAGAATTTCCATTGCACAACGTTTGTCTGTTTTACGCCGTGGGTTTTGTACCATTAATGAATTAATTCCGATTGCTTTAGCTTTGTTTTTCTTTTTCTTTCATCTTTGTGTTTTTGGTGGTGTTCACAATTACGCATTTTTTGCCGCACCGGTGGCGTAGTGGTCTAAGCACTGGCTACTGATTATTCCTCCCGAGTTTGGTCCGGGTTCGAATTTAGGCGAGGCGTGGATGTTGTGTTTGTTTTATGGCACTGGCTCTTTTCCTTCCCTGGAACCAGTGGCCCTAAATTAGAGAAGGGCGACTGCTTATAGCCCATTGAGTTGCTTATAGTGATCGTTAAATTCCCATAAAAAAATAGCATTTTCCCATGCAGTTTACGTTGTCAGTAATTTCTTGAATTGTTTTCTGAAATAGAAAGTTTTAGATCAATAAAATGGCATTTGTAGGAAACACTGATCAGGAACTTTCCTTTTGATATCCGACGAAACTTAAATTTCAGCCAAGTTTCATGCATCTATTAATTACATGCATTTGATTCTACCTCTCAGTAGATATGTTTAGAACTATTTTGTCGCGTGTCTATGTGCAGGTGTCGCAAATCAATCTTTTGTTCTGAAGTTCATTTCTAATCGCATTTCCTTACTTTTTGGGTCAGTTCTGAAGAATTTATTTGCGAAAATGGCAGTGTCGTTAACAAAACGTATAGGTAGGGTAAATGCCCTTCTTTAATCTTTATTACTTCCTCCTTCTGGTTCATGAAAAGGTTCTCCACGATAGCATGCGTCTGCATTCGTTTGAACATGCGTACAAACTGTTATTTTTATGACGTGCTTACGCGAGCAGTTGAGGATTTATTTAGAAGATATTTTCCACCGTTTGGTGATTAATGTAGACTTAATTGTAGCAGCTAGGGATTTATACACTCCACAACCAGAAGCGGATCCAGCTGGAGGGGAAGGGGGAGGGGGGCTATCGTTTCCCACTGGATCCGCCTCTGGTTTTCCTTTTTAAATGGCCGACATCGTGAATAATAATGCATTTACTTTTGTAAAATTATAGTAATAAATTATACATGTAGTAGCACAGATTTTCGTAAAAATTATCATAACAGCTACTGTGAATTTTGAGATCAAACGTTCTGACCTTGAGCAGAAAAAGAAAACTGGACTTTGGAAACAGAGAATGCTGAGAGCGGCAGTGAAAAGAGATTTTAACTGATACTGAAAAGCCATGAGTTTGCTTTGTTCTGTTCTTTAGTATTGTCACTTAACGTTAGTAACTGGGAGCAGTGAAAGTCACCATGTGGGTTAGGCCTTGGATTGTGTGCGAGATGGTGTCAGTGACAGAGCTAACAGCGTACCATGATTCGGCTATAAACAAAAACTCGTAACAAATTCCAAGCTGGAATATTTTCTGTTAAATTAACCCATTTATCTTTTCTGTTAATTAACCCATTTATCTCGCACACACTGCAAAGTCATACGGCGACTTTCCCTCTTACCAATTACTAATGATAACAGATAGTACTAAAGAGCAAAACAAAACACACCAATTGCCTTTCACGATCAGTCAACATCTCTTTTCACTTGCGCTCTCAGCTTTCTATTTTTCTTAATTTTTAAGTATCAGTCATTTTTATTATCATATAGCACATCTTTTACCATAATGAAATAATTTTCTCTCTTTTTTTAAAATTTGAAGACGGTATACTGTATATATATCATCATCATCATCATTGTCAACCATTATCAATCCACTGCTGGACGAAGGTCTCCCCAAGTTTCCTCCACAACGGTCTGTCTTGTGCCAGTCTCCTCCATGTCACCCCTGCATACTTTCGAATTTCATCCACCCATCTCCCATGTGGTCTTCTTCTGGGTCTTTTCCTGTCCCTTGGAATCCAATCTAAAATTTCGGCTGTCCATCGATGATCTGTCCTTCTGGCAGTATGTCCAGCCCATTGCCATTTCAGGGATATATATATATATATATATATATATATATATATATATTGAAGCGGAAAAGCTGGAGATAACCAATACCTACATTTATCTCGGACAGCAAATAGCAAGTGAGGGTCAGATTGATGAAGAAATTAATCGGCGTATGAAACTTGCCTGGAGAGCGTTTTGAAGAAACAGCATAATTTTCAAGAGCAATATGCCATTATGTCTTAAAAGAAAAGTGTTTGATCAATGCATCCTTCCAGTGCTTACATATGGTGCAGATACGTGGACCTTAACTAAAAGAGACATACAAAGACTGCAGACAACTCAAAAAAGCATGGAGAGATGCATGCTTGGTGTAACCAGGAGAGATAAGAAGAGGAACTCGTGGATCAGAAAAATGGCAAGAGTGGAAGATATCATGACCAGAGTAAAATCCATGAAATGGCAATGGGCTGGACATATTGCCAGAAAGACAGACCATCGATGGACAGCTGAAATTTTTGACGGGATTCCAAGGGACAGCAAAAGACGCAGAAAAAGACCACATTGGAGATGGGCGGATGAAATTCGAAAGTATGCGGGAGTAACATGGAAGAGACTGGCACAAGACAGACCGTTGTGAAAGAAACTTGGGGAGACCTTCGTCCAGCAGTGGATTGATAATGGTTGACAATGATGATGATGATATAAAGTGTATATGTGTGATCGGACCCCCCCCCCCGCCCTAGATTTTGAAACATGGTTACACCACTGTTTGGAGGCCTCACTGAATCAATGCCACGCAGTGTTTCTGTGGTATTGGCAGCACAAGGAGGTTATACCTCATACTAACAAGTGATCATAATTTTTTGACTGCATTCTGTATTTCATTTTATTTTGCTTTCTTTCTTTCTTTCTTTTGCCGTTTTCACGATGCAAAAATTTGAATTCATTTAGACAGCCTACGATCGTATTCGTAAGAAGCACTTGAACCAGTTGCTTACATTCCGTTTCTTTTTTATTGTTCTAATCTTACGATACCCCCGCCTCCTTTCTTCTCTTATCACTGATACTCGCAGGTGTTTTTTCCTCTCAATTGTCCGGAACGGAAGAGAGATTAACAGCTGAATTCTTTCTGACTCATAAAAAGAAAAGAAAAAGTCCTTATCGTTTTGCGCACGTTCTTTTGAGATAGCAAAACAGAGCTGCAATCGTTGTTTCACTTTACGTCACACGTTACGAAACTGTGGATGAGTTCGTGAGAATGCAGTGAAGCCGTAAATATAAACACCATTCCTAACACGCGTGGAAATTGTTGATTTCAAAACAGCCGATTTCTACAGAGACGAGAAATTTTACTGCAAATTGGGTATTTTAGCTACACCTGCATATTATGTCAGATTTATTACCTTCAGTTGAGTAACTACTATTAATACTGAAGTACAGATTATTTCATTTCGAGATGGGCTCGAGAGATTCGCTCTCACTCTTTCTTCTTAGTCTCACTATTCACCACCCTCATTATCAATTCACTGCTGGATGAAGGTCTCCCCAAATTCCTTCCACAACTCTCTGTCTTACCATGTCACTCCGGCATGCTTTCGAATTTCATCTACCCATCTCCCACGTGTCTTTATTCTGGGTCCTTTCCTGTCCTTTCCGTTGTTCAACAGTGTGGTCAGTTTTAGCAATATGTGCAGCCCATTGCCACTTGAGAGCAGTGCTGCCAACTCACTCATTCTGAAATTCTCCAAATGAAATATAAAAAGTCTCTAAAAAAGAAAAAAAAATGTCCCTTAAATAAAAATGTCCCTTAAAAATGTCCCCTTTACTGCGTGTTTAGAGACCACCGTGAGGCACTCGATCATAAGCAGTCGCTCATCCCTAATTTAGGGTCACTGGTTCCAGGGAAAGGAGAAATCCAGAGCCATAAAACAAACACAACATCCATGGCTGACCGGAATCCGAACCCAGACCCATCTCGGACGAATGGTCAGAAGCCAGCTCTTAGACCACCGCGACATTTCAGCGGCAAAAATAAGATTGTGACGTACCTGCCAGCAGGACGCACACGACATAAAGGCAGATAGTAGTCAGAACAAAGGTCCGCGTAGCTCAATTGGTAGAGTGACTTATTCCGGAATGAGAGGATCCGGCGTGGACAGAAATGACGGAGAAATTTACTTCGTTATAAGATCTAAATTATTATAAATTTTTGTACTTATGTGTGCGCCACTGATAATTTAACGATACATTAATTTAATTTCATACTTCAAATTAATAATGTAAAAAGAAGTGCATGCGAATGCCATTGTTTCCTCCCCCTGGCTTTTGTATTTAATATGACTTTAACAGTATGCTTAGAAGAAGAGGATACAGTAATAAAATTTTAAATGGCTAAAAAAATTTAGTATGCGAAATGTGATGGGAACAATGACCAATAAATTATAGGTTGAGTATGAAATTACAAAAAAAAAAAATGTTGTTTTTCAGTTATGTGTTATTTATATATTGATCTAAAACATAACTTTTGGTTTAATGATAAAATATTTGTGCAAATGGAAACACCGAGTTTCTCCCCGACAAACTCAACGAACATAGGCAAGGCAGTGGTCTAAGCGATGGCATTCTTTCTTTGTTTATTTAATTCCTCATAGTGCTGGTATGTCAATAGTACCCACAGGTATTGGTTTTAATGTTTCATTATTTTATTATTGTTCATTGTGTCGCCGGAGGTATGTTTTTCCCGGTGGTTTTACTTGTTGTATGTTTTTTTACCTGCAATAAAGATTTTCTGATTTCTGATCATTTGTCGGAGATGGGTCCGAGTTCGAATCGGGGTGAGGCATGGATGCTGTGTTTGTCTTACCGCGTTGGCTCTCTCCCTTCCCTGGAGCCAATGACCCTATTAGGGACGGGCGACTGCTTATAGCCCACTGAGCTGCTCACGGTGCTCGTTAAACCTCCAATAATAAACAAAAACAAGGTTTCTTATCTGATAAAAACCAAAGCGGTAGGTGAAGGGAATTGCATTTGAGAAGCATTCATGGTTACGGTTATGGCATCGACGAAAACTGAAGAAGACGTTCTCCGGATTAAAAAACCGCATTTCAAATGTCAGAAACTGTAATTATAAAAAGTCACTAAAATCATTAAAAACTTAATAAAATCCGCTAAAATATCAGAAACTGTGTATCGTCAATAACAAATCAATATTTTTGTTGCGAACTCCAGCATGAAATCCTCTAAATTTAGCGACTTTTCCCCAAGTTGGCAACACTCCCTGAGAGTCTTTCCGTTGAACATATCATCATCATCATCTTCATCATCAATCATTCTTAAGCCACTGCTGGATGAAGGTTTCTCCGAGTCTCTTTCCCAAATTTCTGTCTGGAGTTACTCTCTTGTATGCCACACCGGCAAGGTCTTCGGTCTTCTGAGTCTTCTCTCATCTCTTGGTATCCAGTCAAATATTTCACTTAGTCCGACGGTAGTAGTTCTTCTAGCAATATGTCCAACCCATTGCCACTTGACGGTATCATCATCATCACCAAACATTTGCAATCCACTGCTGGATAAAAGCATCGCCAAGTCTTTTCCAAACTCACGGCCTGATTTACGCCTAGGCCTACAAGGCCCGAGCCTAGGACCCCGCATTTTAAAGGTCCCCAGAATCATAATGCAAAAAAAAAAAAAAAATTGTATTAATTAATTATTATATGACTAAAAGGGATGAAAGGTCAGGTGATGCGCAACATAATACAACCTCTCCTTGACAAATGTCAACCCCGCCTTCTCGTGGTGCTTCCTGTTCCCACCAGCGTGGTGAGTTATGGCCAAACCCCTCCAAAATGAATCCACTACTTAAATCTTGGCCCTCAGTCTATTGCAGCTGGAATGTACCTGGCCAAGGCAGCGGCTAGTGCGACATGAAGGCAGACGGTGCTAAGAATCACCGGAGGAACGGACTAGGCTGCCATCTGATGCTGACCTTGGCTACGTATAATGGACGCTCCCTATCTTCTGATTCAAGGCTTCTTGAATTGGAAGAGGAACTACAAAGGATCAAGTGGGACATCGTCGGGCTAAGTGAGGTAAGGAGAAAAGGAGAAGATCTCATTGAACTGAAAAGTGGACATCTCTTCTACTATCGTGGGACATATACTGGCAGAACTAGTGGCGTTGGATTTATAATAAACAAGTAACTGAAGGATAAAGTTGTAGAAATTGAAAGTTCCTCTAACAGAGCTGCACGACTTGGTATCCAACTCTCGAGAAGATACCAGGCTCAGATTGTTCAAGCTTATGCACCCACCACAAGTCATCCTGAAGAAGAGGTTGAAGAATTTTCTGAGGATATTGGTCATCTAAATAATAAAGGCAAGCAGCGCTTGAAGATCATTATGGGAGATTTCAATGCGAAAATAGGGCAACGGCAACAGAACGAAACTTCGGTATGTAAATTCGGTCACGGCAACAGAAACCAGCGTGGAAATACTCTCGTAGAGTTTGCAGAAGCAGAAGAGTTTTTTTATCATGAACTCCTTTTTCAAGAAAAAGCCACAAAGGAAATGGACATAGAGGCATCCCGATGGATTGACAAGTGAAATTGATTTATTATGTATAACAAGAAATTTGTCATGGATGACTGCAGTGTGCTGAACAAGTTCAACACAGGTAGTGACCATAGAATGGTACGATATAAGACGCACCTCAACGCTAAACCCGAGCTTTTCAAGCTCATAAAACAAACAAAGTGTATTGACATGACCAAACTCAAAAACATCATAATACCTTCAAATTGGAACTGAGGAACAGATTCCCAGCTCTAGAAGGTCTAACGTCGGAAGAAGTGGACATCTCTGAAGTTAACAGAAAACTAACTGAGGCTCTTATGGAAACAACAACAAAAATAGCTGGTATCAAGAACAAGTTGCATACGAAAAAATTATCAGGAAAAACCAAAATTCTGATGCGAAAAAAGAAGAGAGATGAGGACAACTAAAGGAGATGTGACTTCCAAAGTGGAATATATAGAGCTATGCAAGACGGTACGAAAAAGTATCACTGAAGATGTTAGGAAATTTAACTGTGAACTAGTGAAGAAAGCAATTGAAAACAACCAAAGTTTGAAGAGAGCACAGAGACATCTGAATAAGGGAAGAAAACAGATTATGGTTCTGTAACAAGAAATAGAGGTGAAATTTTGACAAAAATAAAAGATTTCTACTTAAAACTATATGAAAGGAATGATACATGTACTTCAGACATTACGAAAGGTACCAGTACCAGAGTTCTCGTCCAGTCCTCCCAGCAGACGTTGCACATGCAATCAAGACCATGAAACGGGGAAAGCCTCCCAGAAAAGATAGAATTACTGTAGACATCATATAAGAAGCATGTGGAGAAATCGAAACAGTACTCGCCCAAATTTTTACTCGATGCCTTAATGAAGGGAAGATTCCTGAGGATTGGAACAATGCTACAATGATCCTGCTACATAAAAAAGGTGACATTGAGGATCTCAGGAACTACAGACCTACCAGCCTCCTATCAGTGGTTTATAAAATCTTCACTAAAGTTTTTTCACACGCTTGAAGGTGACACTGGACATGGCTCAACCGAGAGAACATGCTGAATTCAGGAGTGGCTACAGCACTATAGATCATATCCACGTGCTGATAGAACTAATTGAAAGAGGGAGGGAATGTGAACCTCCATTACGCATGGCCTTTAATTCGGTGAAAAAGCCTTTAATTCGATGAAACCATCAGCTGTTACAATGGCTTTGAAGTCCTGCGGTATTGAAGATGCATACATTAATACAGTATTATTCATAACATCTGTGAAAATGCAAGTGCAAAGATTCGGCTATTTGAAAATACAGCACACATAAAATTGGAAAGGGAGTGAGATAAGGTGACACTATATCTCCCAAACTCTTTAATGCCACTTTGGAAAATGTCTTTTAATCACTGAACTAGGAAAACAAAGGGATAACGATTAATGGAGATTATCTAACTCACCTTCATTTTGCTGATGACGTAGTTATTTTTGCAACTACCCCGTCAGAGCTGTACAGTATAATCCAGGAACTTGCTGACAAGAGTAAAGAAGTGGAATTAAAAATGAGCTTTCAGAAGACAAAAGTGATGTACAATGCTTTCACAAAAAATGAAGATTTATCGATTGATGGGAAAACGTTGGAGATAACCAATACCTACATTTATCTTGGACAACAGATACCATGTGAGGGTCACATTGATGAAGAAATTAATCGGACTATAAAACTTGCCTAGAGAGCTTTTGGAAGACACAGTATAATTTTCAAGAGCAATATGCCATTATGTCTTAAAAGAAAAGTGTCTGATAAATGCATACTTCCAGTGCTTACGTATGGTGCAGAGACGTGGACCTTAACTAAAAGAGACATACAAAGGCTGCAGACAACTCAAAAAAGCATGGAGAGATGAATGCTTGGTGTAACCAGTAGAGATAAGAAGAGGAACTCGTGGATCCGAAAAATGACTAGAGTAGAAGACATCATGATCAGAGTAAAATCCCTGAAATGGCAATGGGATGGACATATTGCCGGAAGGACAGACCATCGATGGCCAGCCAGAATTTTAGACTAGATTCCAAGGGATAGGAAAAGACCTAGAAGAAGACCACGTGTGAAATGGGTGGATGAAATTCGAAAGTATGCGGGAGTAACATGGAGGAGATTGGCACAAGACAGACCGTTGTGGAAGAAACTTGGGGAGACCTTCGTCCAGCAGTGGATTGATAATGGTTGAAAATGGTGACGATGATGATATGAATAAAAAAATAATTGGGGGGAAAAAGTCTTTTTTTTTTTTTTTCCTGAAATGAAGATTGACACTTTAATTTCAAATGTGAGTAATGGATAAGGCAGGAAAATTGCAGTGCTTTTCATTTGAAACTTGCAGATGAAATATAAATTTATGTGCTATATTCCTATACATATACACTGAAGAGCAACTGAATTAGAGATACCTGTCTAGTAACGTGTAGCACCACCTTTCGCCCTGATGACGGCTGCGATTCGTCTCGGCATGGACTCGACAAGACACCGAAAGCTTGGGAAGCCATACAGATCCACGACCCCTGAACAAGCTCCCACAGTTCACGAAGATTTGATGGAGGGGGTCAGAGCCTCGAACATCTCTCTCGATGACATCCCAGATGTGCTTGGTGGGATTGAGGTCAGGTGACCTAGCTGGCCAAGGAAGCGAGATCACGTCGGTGGAGTGTTCATCCAACCATTCGGATACAATTCGGTAGCGATGGCACGGTGCATTGTCTTGTTGCAGGATGAGGTCCTCAGTGGGATGTTGAGGACGCACAAACGGGAGCAAATGGTCGTCCAGGATATCCCGGTAACGGTGACCTGTAAGGGACGATGTCACACGTACCAGGGGTCCCATTTCAATCCACGTAAACAGTCCCCAGACGAGAATGCCACCCCCACCAGCTTGAAGAGTACCTTGCTGGCAAGAAGGATCCATCGCTTCATGTGGTTTGCGCCGTACTCGTATCCTGCCATCCGCATGTACCAAGGTGAATCTTGACTCATCAGTCCAGGCAACATTTTCCCACATGTCTAGGGTTCAGTGGCGATGTTCCCGCGCCCATGCCAATCTTTGCACCGTGTGATGTGCGGTCAGCAGCGGTACCCTCGTGGGACGATGGCTTCTGTACCCCATAGCGAGGAGACGGTTTTGGATGGTGTGGCTGTTTACATGTTTTTGTGCACCAGCGTTAAATTGCCGAGTGATTTCTTGCACTGTGGCCCGTCTATCCGCTGTTACAATGCGAGCTAGCCGACGATGACCCCGCTCATTCACACGTGTTGCCCACAGCAGTTGGTCCTTGCATGGATGGTTTTACCGGATTCGATGTACTCACGGTGCACCCGTGACACAGTGGCTCGTGAAAATAATAGTGCCTGCACGACTTCCGAGATGGATTGACCCATTTGTCGGGTCCCGACAATTTGCCCACGATCAAATGCGCTTAGATCCTTCGTCTTACCCATACTGCGTCTCATTCTTACTGATTCCCGTCGCATCACTCCCTATATTGTTGGATCGCGGCATACGTCATGTCGTTTCCGTTTACAGGGCCGCCCACAGCGCCACATTTACATAAGGCCAGCTGACTCTAATCCAATTGCTCTTCAGTGTATACTATACACATCTTGAGAGAGGTTTTGCATTGCTAAGACACTTCGAAAAAGTTTTGAGATTTTCATATTGTAAAGTAACAGATCTTAAAATTGTTTGGGTCAAAATTAAATTAATTAATGTGCTGAATGATGTGCTTTTATGAGTGTGAGAATTATTCAATTATACATGTTTGCTCAAATCGGAGTATCATTCTTCTGTTAATAGATTTATTCTGCTATAATATTGACCACATCATAGGCGATTAATCAGCTGCATGGAAGTACACCTTGCCCCAAAACATCAGTATGTACGAAGACAAAATAATGTTCAGCAGTTAAAAAAATAAATTAAAAGGAGATGAATAGCTTTACATCTGTGGATATTTGAATTATTATATTATTAAATGCAAAATTAGCAATATTGAACTATTAAGTAGTGTTTTACTAACCCGTCTATATTTTTAAGTGTGAATTTCCTTGCTAATCTTAATATTTAATAAAAGTGGATATTATTTCTTATATTTAGTAACGAAAAATGTACTTTCTCTTTCAAGAATGTGGACGGGTGGGGGACCTCATCGTGTGTTGTGCCTAGAGCCCCATTCTGTGTAAATCAGGCACTGTCCACACTCCCTGTCTTGAATAATCGTCGGCCATGTCACTCCAAGCATGCTTTCGAATTTAATCAACGTATCTCCTAATGAGTCTTCTAGGTTTTTTTCCCCCTGTCCGTTGGTCTCTCCCATTGGCATCTACCAGTTTCTAATTTCGGGGTCAATGGTTCCAGGAAAGGGAGAGAACCAGAGCCGTAAGACAAGCACACCGCTCATGTCTTATCCGAGGCTTGAACGTGTGCCCAGCTCAAATAACTAGCTAGAAATCGAAGCCTCTGATCATTCTAAACTGCCCCATTTGAAACTCTTTCTGTAGTGACCGGTGGCATGGCACGCCTAATTAAAAGTGACTGCATGTGTGATGGTGACGTAAGGTAACACACCAATCTATTACTACTATATAAGGACAAGTTCCTAAGCCAACACTGTTTGTCTGTTTCTTTGGCCAGCTGTTTTCCTGCAAGGTGTTTTTACCCAATCAGGACAGAGCTAATTGGTGTCGACTGTCGGCAATGAACATATGGCTGTCTTGCGTTCAGTCGCCAAGTACATAGACTTCCAAAAACATTAAAAATAAATAAAAGTTATTGCATTATGGTAAAATACACACTACTGTTTGTAAAAATTGCAAAACCAAGGAAGAATCGCGCTATTCAAATGAAATTTATATCACAGATTCCTTATGTAATTCGAGATAACTGATTACAATTGTAGAGCTATAGAAGATTTTTTCGCTGCAAAACTCGCTAACTTGTGAAGCCACCTCGAGCAACAATAGCAGCCTCTACGCAGCGTGGCATTGAATGGAAGAGGTTTTTGATATGTTCTGGGAAATAGCCTGCCAGGTTGCTTCTATGCGATACCTGAGTTCATTTACAGTGACTGGCGA
This sequence comes from Macrothele yani, assembly GCA_039090855.1. Lineage (NCBI taxonomy): Eukaryota > Metazoa > Arthropoda > Arachnida > Araneae > Macrothelidae > Macrothele > Macrothele yani. The sequence continues at coordinate 112,453,806 of CM077007.1, forward strand.
AGGTACTTGATGGGCCAGTCGCTTAGCTTCTATGTCCCAGATATGTTCAACCAGGGAGATATCCAGCAAACATGTAGGCTTGGAGAGAAGCAGTATCTGCAGAGCATGGGAAAGGTCTTGGACATTTCGGGCCACATGTGGCAGAGCATTGTCCTGCTAAAGCAGAGCACACGGACAACTCTGAAGGAAGGATATCACTTCCACCTCTAAAACATGCCTGATGTATCGCTGGCTTTTGACGGTTTCCTCAATTCGTCTCAGACGAGATCTCTAATTGACCACAATGGCGTCCCAAACCATGACGCTTGGCTTGGGACGGTATGTCGCTGCAAGGTGTCGTTCACCAATATGTCATCGAAAGCATACCTGATGTATCGCTGGCTGTTGAGGATTCTCTCAATTCGTATGAGACGAGATCGCTAATTGAACACAATGGCGTCCCAAACCATGACGCTTGGCGTTGGGACGGTATGTCGCTGCAAGGTGCCGTTCACCACGATGTCCTCAAAAACATCCCTGATGTATCGCTGGCTGTTGAGGGTTCCCTCAATTCGTATTAGACGAGATTGCTAATTGAACACAATGGCGCCCCAAACCATGACGCTTGGCGTTGGGACGGTATGTCGCTGCAAGGTTCCGTTCACCAATATGTCTTCGAAAGCATCCCTGATGTATCGCTGGCTGTTGAGGGTTCCCTCAATTCGTATTAGACGAGATTGCTAATTGAACACAATGGCGCCCCAAACCACGACGCTTGGCGTTGCGACGGTATGCCGTTGCAAGGTGCCGTTCACCAATATGTCTTCGAAAACATCCCTGATGTATCGCTGGCTGTTGAGGGTTTCCTCAATTCGTATCAGACGAGATCGCTAATTGAACACAATGGCGCTCCAAATCATGAAGTTTGGCGTTGGGACGTTATGTCGGTGTAAGGTGCCGTTCACCAAGATGTCTTCGAACACATACACTGTAAGAAATCGCCGTTAATAGTCAGTGTTTCGCCCGGATTAAGACGGTTTACAGATCGTAAGCACGCCACCTGGCGGTCAACCATAAATTTCCGGTTGATAAACTATATGTTCACCGTGTTTTAACTGTTTGAACTTTTACTGTATTTTAACCTTGACAATCTGGCAACGTTCTTCTTAAATGGTTATATACCTGTTCTTTCCGGTGCAATCAGTCGACTGGCAACACCTCTACGGCAGCACGTGTGTGGGCTAAACGTTTTTAGTAACGCTTTCCGACCGTAAGTTGAAGAAGCGTATATGCTCCAGCTTCGTCCGTCCGTCTGTCCATCCGTCTGTCTGTCGGCACGATAACTCGCGTAAAAATAGTTCGATTTCGATAAAATTTTAGTATGTGATAGGGGACGACCTGGGGACGAAACCTATTGAAAATGGACGAAATGGGGTCAAAGGTCACGACATAGGAGAGGGATCCATTCCTGTGTCCTTATGAGTCATAACTTCCGTAAGTATGGTTCGATGTCGATGAAATTTTTATATGTGGTATTGGACCACCTGGAAAGGAATTCTTTTCAAAATGGGTGAAGTGGGGTCAAAGGTCAGGACATAGGAGCGGAATGCATTGCATTGCTCTTATGCTTCATAACGTGCGTAAAAATGGTTCGATTTCGATGAAATTGTAGTGTGTCGTAGGGGACCACCTGGGGACGAATCCTATTGAAAATGGACGAAATGGGGTCAAAGGTCAGGACATAGGATCGGGATCCATTCCATCTCCCTTATCCCATACTATTAAAGGAGCACTTCTTGTATGCATGTAAATTATATTTTGAAAACGGCTCTAAGGATTTTGATGAAAGTCGTTAACCTACCGTTTTCTGGTACTAGAAATCGATTTAACTTGATCTCGACTTTAGGAAAATTCGTTTAGTGGATTAAATAACCATCCCGAATTATCACGTTTTTAGTGTCATGGCGTCGTCTCATTAATGTTACCCATGCTTAGAAATCTTATGACGTCACAATCTCGCGATTGAGATGTTGGCGCGCGGTCACGCCATCTGTCTCATTACGTCACGCGTTGTGTATGGATCTTATTAAAGTTTTATGACGTCACACTCTTGCGAGCAGATGGGCGATTCCCATCTGCTTCATTACGTCACGCGTTGTGTGCGTATGTCCATCCGCACGATAACTCGCGTAAAAATCGTTCGATTTCGATGAAATTTTAGTATGTGGTAGCGGAACACCTGGGAAGGTACCCTAATGAAAATGAACGAAATGGGGTCAAAGGTCAAGCCACAGGAGTGGGATCCACTCCACTGCTTTTATGCGTCATAACTAACGTAAAAAAGGTTCGATTTGGATGAAATGTTAGTATCTTGTAGGGGCCTTCCTGAGGACTAACCCTTTTGAAAACGGGGGAAATGGGGTCAGAGGTTAGGACACAGGAGCGAGATCTATTCTATAGCCCTTATGCATCATAACTTACGTAAAAATACTTCGATTGCGACAAAACTTTATCATGTTGTTCCGGAGGTATACTGAACCAATTCTGTTTAGTATCATCGAAATGGGATCAAAGGTCAGGGCACAGGACCGAGATTTATTCCACAGCCATTATCCTCATAGCTTGAGTAATGATTTCTGGTATGTTGGAAAGCGTATTATAATCAATGCATTGCATGATTTTACTAACTTGTTTCCCGGTCATTAGACAAGTTAATGAACATTACGACATTAGACGTTTTTATTTTCCATTAGACATGTTAATGAACATAGCATGTATTATTATTTAATTGCCATTAGACATATTAATGAACACTATGGACATTAGACGTTCTTATTTCCCGATCATTAGACATGTTAATGAACATTACGGTATAGTACTGTAAAATTACGGTTTATTGACTTTCCACTCAGCTGCCGGTGTATCTACCGTAATTTGACCCTGCAATTTTTTACAGAGTGGGCGACCATCATGGTGCATTAAGCTGAATCATGACTAGCCAGAAAACACGATTTGTTGCCAATCAGCGCGCCAAAGTCTGTGTTTGATTGCAGCCTGAGGCTTTCTATGGTTGAGGGTCAAAAGAATGCGCGGCAATGGGCTGCTGGCGACCAGTCTTCTGTTAAGCATACGACGTCGAACTGTGCTGCAGGACAAAGCCTGCCCTGTGACAGTGCTCCACTGCTGCGCTAACACCGTGAATGTTGCTGCGCGATCGATCACTGCAATGCGATAGAACACTGTCATCTCGTGTAGTCTTGCAACTTTGCGGTCCTTTTGCCGGATTTCTGTGCGTCCAAGCCTCATCTGTCCACCGACGCCACATTGGCATCACTGTACTGGCGTTTTGTTCCATAAGAGTGGCAATGGTTGCACAGATATTATGTCCACAGACGGACAAACCGGTAACACTAACACGATATTTTATTACAAAAGACGTGTTGAAAACATAATGCTCACAGCCTTTTGCCTAGGCGCATGGCTGAGTGCAGAACACGGTATAGAATTCTTTATGAAAATTCTTTAGCCGGAGAGACAGATGGAAATTTATTGTGACTATTGATGAAGCATGAACCTACCTAAACGACTGCAACAAAAAAGGTCGGTTTACTATTGCAAAAGAGCAGAAAAAGACTTACAAACTTGGTTCCAAAATCCAAAGAAAGTTAGTAGAGTATTCATGATTATTGCTAGTTTCTCGTACAGTGGAAAATTTTAGTTAAGAAAAGTTGAAAAGAATGTTAAAATCAATTCTGAATATTACCAAAAAAATGTTTAACGCCTACAGTTAAAGAGGAAATACCGTTCTTTTTTATGCACACAGCCTTCAAAGAGTAGAACTCCGTCAGGATAAGGCTACCAGTCATACATACTCTATTTCTTGAAAAAATGAAAAATGAGACGGGTGTCAAGTCTATATCTGCTGCTCATATTCCTTCAAGGTCCCGTGATGTTTCACCAATGGACTATTATGCTTTCGGATTGCTAAAAAAAGAGCTCTTTCTAAATGCAGACCTAAAACAATGATTGAACTATAGAAAGCTGTAGAAGGGAAATGGAATAAAATACAACTTCCAATTTTAAAGAAATACCTTGCTATCTTGGAAATCCAGATGTAGTTCATAGTCTAGAGAAAGGGTTATCTGATAAAACATTTAGGAAGGAAATAGTTTTATTTTAAACATTGATTACATCGATGAGCCATTGCATTATGACCACCTACCTACCTAATAAGCTGTAGCACCACCTTAAGCCAGCAAAACAGCGGCCACTCGGCGAGACATTGATTCGACGAAGTGGCTTTAGGTATCTTGGGGTATCTGGTACCATAATGTCAACAGCAAATGCTCCAGTTCCCGTATATGTCGGGGTGGTGGTGATTTAGTGCGAACCCGCTTTTCCAAGTCGAACCACAAATGTTTGATTGGGTTCATATCTGGTGAATTTGGAGGCCAGAGCATTAACAGAAAGTCAGCAGCATGTTCTTCAAACCACTTCTTGACGATTCTGGCACGGCGCATTATCATGTTGGTAATGGCCATCATTAGCAAAGAAAACAGTTGCCATGAAAAGGTGAACTTGGTCCGCAACGATGTTAAGATACCTGACAGCTCTCAGAGATTGTGCTATTGGGATAATGGGGCCTAAAGTGTCCCAAGAAAACATCTCCCATAGCATAACATCGCCGCCGCAGGCATGTTTCCGCCCAACAGTGCATCCAGGTGCCATAGCCTTCGTTGGAAATCAGCGTATCCGCGCTCGGTCGTCTTCGTGATGCACCGGGAATCTTGATTCGTCAGACCAGACCACTTTTTTCAATCATCCACGGTCCAATCTCGATGACCTAGGGCCCATTTCATGCGTTGTTGGCGATGACGTGCAGTGAGCATGGGGACCCGCTGGGTCTTTGGCTACGCAGGCCCATGGGCAGAAGGCTGCGATGAATTGTGTGCTGCGACACATTGCCCTGATCACCACTGGAGTAGCTGTGGGTGATTTGTCGCACTGTGGCCCTGCGGTCGCTGTGAACAATGCGCAACAGTCCCCGCTTCCTTCTGGCATCAGTGAGCTGCGGACGACACACGGCTGGACGATGGTTCATCGTTTGGTCATCTGTGCACCACTTTTGATACTTACTCACTACAGCGGCACGTGATCAACCCACAAGCCGTTCCGTTTCCGAGATCGTAGTTCCGAAGCGCCGTGACGTCACGACTTGTTCTTTATCAAACTCAGACAAATCGGCAGCTTTTCACATTCTGACTCCGAACACTATACTAACCGAAAGCCGGTCCTCGGGTTACATATACTGTATACTGCTCTGTGAACTTCACCTGCGCCACCATTCGGTCTCCAGGGGCGCTGATTTCCCGAGGTTGGGGTGGCCATAATATAATGGTTCTTCGGTGCATATTGCTGGAAAATCGTTCTAAAACTGTGTGAAGATCCTCTGTAATACTATTTTGTCCGTCCGTCTATGAATACCATATCTCTGCAACTATCAGTCCGATTTGTAAAATTCTTTTTACGTTGTGAAGCCAAAATTGTGAGAACGCTGATCTTTGCATTCCTGATTTCTTCCGATGCACAATTTCAACGCTAGAGGGCGTAAATGCTGATGCTATCGAATTCAAAATACATGTTATCCCATACAATTGCTACTTAACATCAGATTGCGAAAATTCTTTCTTCCTTTCGATACTGTTTATATAACGAAAACTATTTTGGCTGTGGTTTCTTTTTTCAAGTAATGCATATTTTTTTTCGCTAGGGGGCGTAAGGGTAAACTGCAATTTCCCTGAAATCTCTGGCTCTAAATGATCGATCCGAGAAATTTTTTTGCATTGGATAGATCATCTGGTGGGAAATGTTCCGCCTATATTTCTAATTTTTGCTAAAGAATGATGTTGTCACTAGGGGCGTTAGTAAAAATTTCTGCTTTCTGATGATTTTCAGCAATATCTTTGCTTCTGAAAAGCCAATTGAAAAAATTATTTTGTAGTCAGAAAATTTTCAAAATATCTTCTGCTAAAAATGTTGCATACAGTAGTGGCCAAAAATCCTGCACCATTAGACCGAAAGTCAATTTTTGATGTTTGAAGTCAACTTATACAGCGTAATGGTAAAGTCGGGAATACATATTATACATCATTTTAAAGGAAATGTTATGCTGAATTCAAATATTTTTACAGAATGTTATTACCAGTGATAGAAGTGAAGTTACAAGCAAAGGTGCAGCGTCTAGTCCTAAAAAGCAAAAAAATAGTGGAATTTGTGAAATTAGTGTACAATGCATCTAACGTAAAATTACTGTACAGTACATTATTGAAACTTGAAGGACACTTGAAATAACTTACCAACAAGCAAAATATGCTTTAATGTTTAATTGGATAACCACGGTTTCTTAGTAACAAAGTGCACCTTTTTGGCATGGAACTATTTTTTTTTTTTTTTTTTTTTTTGATTGGAGGTTTAACGACCACCGTGAGCAACTCAATGGGCTATAAGCAGTCGCCCGTCCCTAATTTAGGGTCACTGGTTCCAGGGAAGGGAGAGAGCCAGTGCCGTAAGACAAACACAACATCCATGCCTCACCGGGATTTGAACCCGGACCCCGTTCGGACGTATGATCAGAAGCCATCGCTTAGACCACTGCGCCACCGGGGCGGCAGGCATGGAACTAATGAGCTTCTCTTGTTGTCCATTGGTGATAACACGGTGCCATTCGGCCCTTGCAGACTCAGTTAATGCTGTTTTAGATATGGGTCGTTGTTGACGGATCTTTTGCTTCAATCTCACCAACAGATTCTCTAAGAGATTAAGATCCGGTGACTGTGCCGGCCACTGAAGTTTTCTTAAAACTTTTCGATTAAACCACTCGTCAACCAACTTTGACCGATGTCATGGCGCGATATCGTCCTGAAAGATAAAATTCCGCAAACCCATGTCTTGTGCATATGGTAGCAGTTTGGACTCCAAAATATCCTCATATTTCGGTCCATTCAATGTGCTATCAATTATGTGCAGACGGCCAACCCCACTGGCTGAAATACAAGACCATAACGTCACCGAATGTGAGTGCTTGATTGTTGGTTGGATGCAGCATGCTTTATATCTTTCACCAGCCCGATGACGTATATAATTATTTCAATTATTAGCGGAAATAGTAACATCTCTGACTCTAAAAACCCCATTAAAAAAATTCTTTTAACACCGGATACCATTCATCTTTTGGGATACTTTGCCTTTATTTGTGAGTTTTTCTAGTTCACAGTTTTGCCGCTAGGGGGTATTAGTGTGCATTTCTGTTTGGAGCTGTACCTCACCTTCGAAAATTCATATTGAAAAATTTCTTTCTCTTTTTGCTGCATACCATTCGCTGCAGTAAAAATGGGGAACATTGTCCTCTTTAAATATTGTACAGTTTTCCCTCTAGTGAGCGTAAATGTCAAAACATTTTTCTCGATATCTCTTCTTTCTCCTAGAGACGTATCTAAAGAAATATTTTCGCCTGGTATAGCTTGTGATGTGAGGAACACTTTTCGCATATTCTATACTTTTCCATTATGCAAATTCTTCTGGTAGAGGTGGTAAAATTATATAATGTTTTTCTCTATATTTCAAGACATACGGGATTACACCAGTATACAATACAAACTCGAAGTTGTCATTCCATCTATTGGTGTAAATTATGACGAGAATTGTAAGTCAAACAACTTACCATTCTCAATGTAAGTCAATAACTTACCATTCTTTTTGACTTACCATTCTCGGCATAATTTACACCAAAAGACGAAATCACATCTTCAAATTTGTCTTCTATATTTCTTTTCCTAACTATTCGATTTAAAAATCTTTCTGTCTCTGATATCTGATATGAGACAGCTTTCATGAAAAATTTGTAAATTTTCGCAACATTCTTTTCAGCTGCTAGTGGGCTAAGGTAGCTATTTGTATTTCTAGATGTTACATCGATTGTAGAAATCGGGTTGATTTTTTCATTCTAACCGGTTCCATCGAGTATATGAATAACTTTGAAATATTTTATTGGTGTCGAAAAAGATTTCAAAGACGTACTGACTGCAACTGAAAATTCGGCGCCATTTTTCTTGTCATCTATCATGGACGCCAAGAATGACTGCACAACTGTACTGTAAGTCAGAAACATGCAGTTCATGGAAGAGTTGCATTTGTGAAAGCTCCAAGCATTTAATATTTGGTTTATAAGCTTATTTTACGTGACCTCTATCAGAGCTGTTTTTATAATGTGTCCGATAATACAGGGTGATTCATAAGTGAACCACCCAAATATTTCTAGACATTTAACAGCACATGAAACTAACCATATGCAATACACATTGGACCAAGTATTGCACCTCTGACACATGTTACCAACTTCAATTTTTCAAATGGCAATATGGTCATGTGACCACTCAAAGTTATGTGAAATTTTCTCAGAAAAACAGTGATATCATTAGGTTTTACATATCTTTATTAGTTTCCAAGTTATTGAATGTTACATGTTCACTTGAGGCACGTACCGAACCACAAAAAATTCTGTCCTTGTCCACCTACACACACGGGCAAATCTCACAACAAGTGCTTAATATGTTGTCCTAGTCTAGCTACACACACGGCCAAACCTCACAACAGGTGCACAATATGCTTCTCCAGCTACGCACACGTGCAAACGTCGTTCCCATTCCATACGAACACGGTTCAGCATGTCTGGTGTAATGTTCTCACAAGCATCAGTAATGCGCGCCATCAACTATTGTAAATGTCGCAGATCTCTGACTTTGGGCGCATACACCATTGACTAATAACATGCAATAACGCGAAAACTATTAAAAATATGTAAAAAGTAATGGTACCACTGTTTTTCTGAAAAGCAATTCGCATAACTTTGAATGGTCACATGACTCTATTGCCATTTGAAAAATTGAAGTTGAATCCAATATGGCGGATTCCGAGAAGGCGGGTGGGTGCGGTAACCTGTGTCAGAGGTGCAATAAGTGGTCCAATGAATATTGCACATGGTTACTTTCATGTGATGTTAAATGTCTAGAAAATATTTGGGTGGTTCCAGACTTATGAATCACCCTGTACATCACTATGTGACAATAAAGAACACGAGAGGGTGCTGATATTTTCCTCTTTCAATTCCAGGATGACCCTGTAGAAACTTTGCATGATCCTTTCCTAGCCGAGAAGAGATATCTTGAAAGGAAATTTAGTGTTGCCATGTGTTGAAAAAAATTCTAAAATCTTTCATGGTTAGTAAAACAACATCGAGAACGGATATTTTTGCTATCATTCTACTCAATGAAAAGAAAAAAAAGCTCATGGAAGAACACTACGAGGCAGTGCTTAAGTGTTACCAACCAATGATGCAACAGGAAAGAGATAGTTCCAGGGTTAATATAAAATTGTTCCATCTCCTCTTTGTACGGTTGATAGGGTAACGACAGCTACAACCATGGGTTTGGACACATCGAAAGACATAAATCCCAGTGCCGCCAGAGGTTACATCTTGGAAAAATTCACCAAACACAAGGATGGTATCAACTGCATGGTTCTGAATCAAGAGAGTAAGCTTATGGCCACGGGTGGAGAAGACGCTACCGTCAAGTTGTGGAGAGTGAACACTACTCCAACACAGTGCAAAGCCATCCTCAGAGGACACAAAGAGTACGTGACGTGTGTAGCTTTCCACGACAAGTTCCTGGTATCGGGCTCCGCTGACGACACTATAAGAAAATGGTGCCTAACAACCTATCAGACATTATTTGTGTACGAAGGCCACGCAGGAAGAATCAGTCGAGTTCTATGCGCCGGTGATTTCATGTTTTCCTCCTCGGCTGACAAAACCGTCAGAGTTTGGACAATGATGACTCACGAAGATTTGAAAATGAAAGACGTGACCATCCGGACTTTGGAGGTAACTTTCTGCATGCTTTGATCAAATTTTCTATTTCTAATATTGTAGATAACTCTTAGACAATATTTATGTACGTACTTGTTCTAGGTCTGAATTAGAGGTCTGCACGTGCTTAACTTGGAAAGCCCGGCAGGATCCAGGCCCTAAATTTAGGGACCCCGATTTGAAAATACAGATGATGTTCACACACTTGTAAAACGATTTCCCAGCAGTAGATGTTTAAAATAAAATTACTTCTTTCTTAAATGCTCGATCTGATCCCTTTCTCCGGACTATGAACCTACATCAAGATTTCCAAAATAACAGAGCATTTCTTAAAACAGATAGGGGTATTTTATTCCACTACTTTACACAGTCCAATCATTGTTTTAGGTCTGCGTTTAGAGAGTGCTTTCTTTTTAGCAGTCCGAAGGCACAATACTTCATTATTGACACATCAGGAGACTTTCAAGGACTTGATACCCATCTCTTTTTTAATTTTTTCAAGAAATACAGTGGTACATTTGGATGTATGACTGGTAGATTTATCCTGATGGAGTTCTACTTTTTGAAGGCTGTGTGCATAAAAAAGAACGGTATTTCCTCCTTAAATATATGAGTTAGAACATTATTTTGGTAATATGCAGAATTGATTTTAACATTCTTTTCAGCTTTTCTTCACTTTAATTTCCCATTGTGCGAGAAACTAGCAATAATCATGGATCGTCTAACTTTTTTTGATTCTTGGAACCAAGTTTGTAAGCATTTTGCTGCACTTTTGCGATAGGAAATAGACCTTCTTTTGTTACAGCCGTTTAGATAGATCCATACTTCATCAATAGTCGCAATAAATTTCCATGTCTCCGGTTAAGGGATTTTTATAAAGACGTCCACACTGTTCTGCGTTGAACCACAAGCCTAGGCAAGAGACGATGCAAATTATGTTTTGTTTTTTGTTTTGTTTTCAGATTAAAATCTTTGTTTATTACCTTAGATTTTTTACGACTTAGCGTTTGGCCTTTGGGCAGACGAATTTTCTTTTAAGACCAGAGACTTTACTTTTAAAATAGTCGTAAAAGTACGTATCTTCTTTGGATATTCATTTGGTGTTCTTTTTCCTGTTAAATGCAATGCTTTACGATTTCCCCCTCTATTACTGATAACATTGCTTATTTTACGTTTACAAATGCTAATTCCATGATTCTCACAGCGTTTTTCAATTACAAAATACGAATATTTCTCTTCGTAAAGAGCAAAAATATAACCATCTATCCACAGCTTGTTTAAGAGAGCCATTTTCTTAGCAGAGGATCTCTGTTTATAACAAGCTGTGGATAGATGGTTATATTTTTTTCTGCAACAGCCAGCGCTTTGACCACTCCACCCCGGTGGCGCAGTGGTCTAAGCGCTGGCTCATAACCATTCGTCTGAGAATGGTCCGGGTTCGAATCCCGGTGAGGAAGAGATGTTGTGTTTGTCTTACGGCACTGGCTCTATCCCTTCCCTGGAACATGTGGCTCTAAATTGGGGACGGACAACTGCTTGTAGCCCATTGAGTTGCTCATGGTGGTCGTTAAACCTTCAATCAAAAAATAAAAACAAGCTGTTTCAATTCTTTGAACTTCATTTATTTTCTGTAATTTCTTATCGAAACGGACCTAAAAGTGTGTGAACATTCTCTGTATTTTCATCAAACGTTCTTTGATATAAGACAATATCTCGGTGCAATATGCGTAAATTACAAGAACCTGTTAGAGGTGATAAAAGCCTTCACAAAAATGATTTTTTTATGCTTTAACAACTGTACGTCGTAGAGAAATGTGGCTTCCTATCGACCCCCCGCCCTCCCACAAGGGGTGTTACCTGTTATTGGCAAGAGCTTCAAAATGATATACAAGTATAACACGACGGAGTGTAACCTATAGATATCATATAGACAAAAAGTTACCAATCCTCCTCACTAACCCGCATGTGATTCAACTTTTCTTTCTATCTTGAGGTCAAATTTTAGCTTCCGCGTCAGCAAATAGACTTTCATAGCTACATCCCATTCATCGATTACAGTGTCGTTTCTTACGTTCGTCTAAATCTGATTAACACAAAGGACATCCTGTAAGTAGCAGCAAAAGTGTGAAACTTGGTGGCAAAATACCTGGACATATTGTTATTAATACTAGCCTATTCAAGGTATTGTTCATCACTTTCTATAAATGCCATCTTTGGACCGATTGGTAAAATCCATTTTGGAAGAATTCTTGAAGCTCTCGTTTCACCTATTTCACAGCCAGTTTAACGTCTCTCACATCGTCGAAAAGTTCCCCTACGAAGGGTGTTTTTCAAAGGGGCAAACAGGAAAAAGTCTGAGAGAGCCAAATCAGGACTGTAGAGGGGTTGGGGCATCACCGTCCACCCCATTTTTGCCATTATCCTATGAAGTCTCCATTGAGGTGTGGGGACGTGCGTTATCATGGTGTAAAGCAACACTATGAAGTGGAATGTCACGTCTTTTCCTCCTGATAGCTTCCTTTAGCTTCTTCAATGTCTGCACATAGTGAGCACCGTTTATTGTTGCAATTCCTGGATGGTGACACGACGATCGGCTCTGATGAGGTCTTTCACTCGTTGCCTGTTGGCATCTGCGACTGCAATTGCGGGTCTTCCACTCCGTTGTTTGTTTGACTCTGAACTTTTTCTCTCTCGAAACCTCTGCATCCATCTTTGGACATTACTGATATCGATTGTGTCAGCTCCATACACCGCCAGGAGTCTTCTGCGGATTTCTGGAGCCTCACATCTCTCTTTTTTCAGAAATTCAATTACGGCTGGGTGCTTTTCTCTGCCATTTGTGATCTTGATTTCCGATTCTGAAAATAATTTGCTCCCACATTGGTAACCTATCATAGTACGTGTCAGTGCAGTTTCATTAAGATCACTTCAAAATTTCTAAAGTTATTAAGGAGGCATTACTTTCAGGATGTCCCTTGTATATAATAATGAAAATAAAAATATTGTTTTTGGAAAACTAAACAGTCGAAATACTTACTATTGCCAGCGCCATAGTTTAGTAAATATTTACTTTTATGACACACATATCATCCTTCATTGGTTTCACGAAAAGAACATTCATTATTCCAACTACCTAAGTACCGCTCAGTGTGAGGAATTAATAAACCTTATTGTTTGTTGTTATGGTATAATTCCGCTTAGTATGTGCAGGACTCTGCCTTGGTGTGATCGTTAGTGACGCTAATAAAAGCAAAGTGTTATACGTAAATAAATGTATACTCTCTAAACACTCGTTTTATTTCATACCCACAGAGATCTTGGCATTCGAAAGATGCATAGCATAAATGATGTACAAAGAGTACCAGTGTACTCTCTGGATTTTTTCTCCCGCACGATACTGTTATACTACACTGACGGAAAAAAATCCCAACACCAAGAAGGGGTTGTGTTAGATAAACGACAGTTGGTAGGCTGTGGGAGTACATCTGTAAAATGACGTCTATGCAAATTTCGCGCTCGGCGCATACGTGTGGCGCTAGTAGCGCCCCTCGGAACATGCAAAGCGGGTTTGCTGTAAATACGCGTTGTAACGTTCGTGAGCGTTAGTTATCGTTGAAATTCGACGTAGGGTGTTAGTCAAGAATGCCTTTAAGAAGACGAAGAAGCCATTATCAACAGCTCACGGAGTTTGAACGAGGTCGTGTAATAGGGCTACGAGAAGGTGGATTTTCGTTCTGCAATATTGCAGAACGACTTGGCAGGAATGTAGCCACTGTGCATGATTGTTGGCAGCGGTGGTCAAGGGAAGGTACTGCCCCAAGAAGAACGGGTTCCGGCCGACCACGTGGCACTACTGAGAGGAAAGACCGCCGTGTACGGCGTATGGCCGTGGAGCATCGTACCGCGTCTGCGGCAGCAATTCGAGCTGCAGTTGCCACCACAGTGACACAACGAACTGTTACAAATCGGTTACTTGAAGGACAGCTCTGAGCCAGACGCCCTGTATCGTGCATTCCACTTACTCCAAACCACTGCCATTTGCGACGTCAGTGGTGTCAAGCTAGAGCTCATTGGAGGACGGAGTAGAGGTCTGTTGTGTTTTCTGATGAAAGCCGGTTCTGCCTGGGTGCTAGTGATGGCCGTGTGTTGGTTAGAAGGAGGCCAGGTGAGCGCCTGCAACCAACCTGTCTGCGGCCGAGACACACTGGACCTACACCTGGAGTTATGGTCTGGGGAGCAATTTCCTATGACAGCAGAAGCACTCTCGTGGTTATCCCACGCACCCTGACGGCACATTTGTACGTCGGTCTGGTGATTCAACCTGTTGTGCTGCCATTCAGGAACAGCATTCCAGGGGTGTTTTCCAACAGGATAACGCTCGCCCACATACAGCTGTTGTAACCCAACATGCTCTACAGAGTGTCGACATGTTGCCGTTGCCTGCTAGATCACCAGATCTTTCTCCAATCGGGCACGTATGGGACATCGTTGGACGACAACTCCAGCGTCACCCCCAACCAGTATTAACCGTCCCTGTATTGACCGACCAAGTGCAACAGACATGGAACTCCATCCCACAAACTGACATCCAGCACCTGTACGACACAATGCATGAACGTTTGCATGCTTGCATTCAACATTCTGGCGGTTACACCGGTTATTAATGTGCCAGCATTTCACATTTAAAATGGCTCTTCTCTCGCTTACATTAAGCTGTGATCTTGAAACCTTAATCGATTAAAATATGTTACCTATACAAATGCATTGCCGCCATTTCATTCCTCTACAACTATTTTTTCGTGGTGTTGGGATTTTTTTCTGTCAGTGTATGTTATACAACCTCCAGATTCAGAACACACTCTGATTTTACTTCTTCATATAAATAGCACGCCATTGTTTTTTATAAAGCAACTTTACGTCACAGATTTTGTTCCGGAAAATTCTTCGATTGTGCGGCGCAATGACGCAGTTGAGTATCTGTAAAGCAAGAACGCAAACCATTACTGGTTTTATAACATCTGGGATATTTTGCCCATTGTTTGTAATGTTATGAAACCATCTGCGCTTCCGTGTGTGCTGAATTTTACGGGCCTATCATTGTCGTTAATTATGCACCAGAAAGCAAGACACCAAAGTGAAGGCGTTTCTTTTACGTCACAGAACGGAATGTTTTTTGCTTCACCTTTCGCGTCAGAGTAATATACAGGTTTCAGTGACAGTATTATTGTTGCAAGTTATACGTAAAAGGGACAGATTCTACTGAAAGTTGAAATCAAAGCAGCTGAATCTCTCTGTAACGAACGTTGTCGGAACCGTGAATCTTGATTTGTTATCAGTGCTGTTTGAATTTTTTTATCGTCGTTCTGTGATTTTTGGAGTGATGAGATGCACTTGCTAGACTAGAACAATATGTATCAAAATAAATTAATAATACAAAATTTGCATTTTTAAATTTAATAAAATCATTTTTTTTATTGGAGGTTTAACGACCACCGTGAGCAACTCAGTGGGTTATAAGCAGTCGCCCGTCCCTTAATTTAGGGCCACTGGCTCCAGGGAAGGGAGGGAACCAGCGCCGTAAGACAAACCCAGCATCCATGCTTCACCGGAATTCGAACCCGGACCCATCTCGTAAAAATGATCAGACGCCATCGCTTAGACCACTGTGCCACCGGGGCTGCAAATCAAAATTTGGAGCTGCTTACTTAAGAAAAAAGTTTTAAGCCCACAAAGAGAGAGAGAGAGAGAGAAAGAGAGAGAGAGGCGGAAAATATTCACCGAATGGCCACTGAATTATGACCACCCCTATCAAAAATAGATGCGGCCCGTTGACCACGTGATTTCCGAGAGTGCGCAATTAGTTGACCGATATAACGTATATAAGGTGTTAGGGGAGCAGTAGGTAGTAAAATTCGGAGCGTGATGGGAAAACGGGAGGATTTGTCGGACTTTGAGAAAAGACAGATTGTGAGGGCTTGCAGAGCGGGTGCCTCGATTTCCCAAACGGCTGAACTGGTGGGTTATTCGCGAGTCGCGGTAGCTAAAGTGTATCAGGACTGGAGTGAAAAGGGTCAAACAACGATCCAGATATAAAACTGCACAGGACAGAGAAAGGCTGACGTGAGAGATGAGCGCCGGGTCCGATAACTCGTACAGACCAATAGACGCAGTACTGTTCAACAGTTGACTACCCAATAACAACAGAGGTCAACCCAGAACAGTATCTGTCATGCCCATGCTTTGCACGCTCGCACATATGGGCTATAAATAGCAGACGACCCCGACGACATCCACTGCTAACCACGGTTCATCGGCGCAAAGACTCGCCTGGTGCAAAGGTTATGCAAGTTAGACGTCGAATGACTTGAAAACAAGTGTGCTGGTCTGACGAGTCGCGTTTATATACACTGAAGAGCAATTGAATTAGAGATACCTGTTTAGTAACGTGTAGCACCACCTTTCGCCCTGATTACAGCTGCGATTAGTCTCGGCATGGACTCGACAAGACACCGGAAGCGTTGGGAAGCCATACGGATTCACGACCCCTGAACGAGCTCCCACAGTTCACGAAGATTTGATGGAGGGGGTCAGAGCCTCGAACATCTCTCTCGATGGCATCCCAGATGTGATCTAGCTGGCCAAGGAAGCGACGTCACGTCCGCGGAGTGTTCATCCAACCATTCGGATACAAATCGGGAGCTGCATTGTCTTGTTGCAGGATGAGGTCCCCAGTGAGATGTTGAAGACGCACAAACGGGAGCAAATGGTCGTTCAGGATATGCTGACCTGTGAAGGACGATGTCGTACGTACCAAGGGGTCCCATTTCAGTCCACGTAAACAGTCCCCAGACGAGAATGCCACCTCCACCAGCTTGAAGAGAACCCTGCTGGCAAGAAGGATCCATCGCTTCATGTGGTTTGCGCCATACTCGTATCCTGCCATCCGCATGTACCAACGTGAATCTCGATTCAATCTCACATGTCTAGGGTCCTGTGGCGATGTTCCCGCGCCCATGCTAATCTTTGCACCTTGTGATGTGCGGTCAGTAGCGGTACTCTCGTGGGACGATGGCTTCAGAACATTGAAGTTTTTACCACTTCAAACTGCGATGCTGATAATCCATATTTAGCATAATGATTTATTTTTTAATAGTAAACAGACTAGTAGCTAATTTGAGGTGTTTCATTAACCCCTTTCACGACTTAAAATTGTGACCTGTTTTATATTGGGTTGTCGGAAAAGTCATGACGTATTTTAGCCATGTTTTGCAAAGGTTATTTATTGATAGAAAGAACAAAGATCAATCAATGATATAATGCCCGTTTTGTTCGATAATCTTTTGCCATCTTTCAGTGAGCTGCAGAATGCCTCGTTCATAGAAGGACCTGTCTTTCGTGGCGAAAAACTCTACAAGGTGCTGATTTACAGACTCATCTGAATTGAACGTTATACCACGTAAGGACTGTTGAAGAGAGCGAAACAAGTGGAAGTCTGCGCAAGGTCAGGCGAGTATGCTGGGTGTAACAACACATTCCACCCAAGCTCCAATAATTTTTGGCGGGTGATCAAACTTGTGTGTGGTCTCGCGTTGTCGTGATGGAACACAACACCTTTACGATGAACGAGCTCTGGACGTTTCTGGATGATGGATTCGTTCAAACTGACCAATTGCCGACAGTACACATTTGAATTGATTGTTTGGTTCCGTAGTAGGAGCTCGAAAAACACTACACCTTTAAATTCCCACCACACTGAGACCAGAACCTTCCGTTGATGAATGTCTTCTTTGGATGTCGTTTGAGGCGAAGCAGCACGTCGGGACCAAGACTGTTTGCGCAGCACATTGTTGCACACAATCCCCTTTTCGTCACCAGTTATCAGTCACTTCAAAAAAGGATCGCTTTCCTTACGTTTAATGAGCATATCGCAGATGTTTATACGCGCCGTCAATCGAGCTGCTTTGAGTTCATGAGGAACCCACACATCAAGCTTACTTACGTATCCCAGCTTCTTCAGGTGGTCGTGAACGCTTGAATGATGGATGTGCAATGTGTCTGCAATCTCTCGTGTCGTGTAACGTGGGTTTGACTCGATCAATGCCTTGATTTAGTCGTCATCAACCTCGGTGGGCCTCCCGGACCGAGGAGCATCGTTAAGGTCAAAATCACCAGCACGGAATTTTGCGAACCACCGCTGGCACTGACGTTCTTATAGAGCATTATCACCGTACACTTTACGCAACTTTTCACAAGCTTGATGCGCGTTCTTTCATTTACGGAAGTGAAACAGTAAAATATGGCGAAAATGTACAGTTTGGTCTTCCATCTTCAACTTGATGTCAAATCTCCACAAATCAACCAAATCGCTCACTATGCCTCTTAGACTGCAGCTAGAACTGGCACCTGTCGAATGCCATAGCGATAACAGAGCTTCGCATGCCTCTAGTACTTCCAAAACCGCCCAACCGCCTTCGGGTACCAAAATGCGTCATGACTTTTCCGACAACCCAACAATATCATCGCTCCGTAATGCGCTGCAATATGTACGTTGCTAAATAGAATCAGCAGAGAGCTACTGCGTGGAGATAGGGGGTAAATTATCATCCCCATGCTATCAATTATCCAGGATCTATAGTTCTTGAAAAAGCTTTTTCTTCACTGCAGAAACACACTAACGCGCGGCCTATGGCATTTTCTACCCAAGCCAGGGATAAGCAGCCATTTAGAATGCCCGCTCCCCAACTAGAACCAGTTGCTGAAGAGTTCCCTTTACCAACTATGAAGTGTCTCATTTGCTAAATCATATAAAATCACATTTATAAAAAAAAAATATCTCTCTCTCCCTCTATCTGTAAGAGCCCTAACCGCCCGAGCCCGAACCGCAGTAAATATTCAACAGCCCGTCTCAGTTCTGGTGTGCATCTCTGGGGGATGTTTTTTTTTGGTATGACCTGGGACCGCCGGTATCACTGGGTGGGGACCTGAACGCCAATGGCTACCTGTCCATCCTAGCTGATCACATGCATCCCTTCTTTTTGGACGTTTATCGTGGTGATGATGGTGTCTACGAACAGGACAATGTGCCCTGTCAAGTGGCTAAGGGGGTGCGTGACTGGTTCCAGGAACACATCGGCGTTGTCTCCTTTCTGGCCGGCGAAATCGCCTGACCTCAATCCCATAGAGCACTTGTGGGACTATTCGACCGGCGAAATCGCCTGACCTCAATCCCATAGAGCACTTGTGGGACTATTCGGATCGACAGGTTCTACGTGCTGACCCACAACCACGTCATCTCCGGGACCTCCGTGCTCTGCTGCAGTCCAAATGGGCACGTGTGTCTTGAGCAAGTGTCCAGGGCCTCATTGCGTCCCCACCACGCCGTCTCGCCGCTATCATCCGGACAAACGGTGGTTATTCCCAGTATTCGGTAGGTGGTCATATTATTCTGATACGACTGTATAATTGCAAAAATTGTGTCTTTCTACTACTCTCTTAGACGTTTGCTCAAAGGACTCCCATCATTCCACACAACACTAAATTTAACAAAGAAATTCATTTTTATAAAAAAAAAATGTGTGTGAATTCGGAAAATTCATATTCGTCTATCCATGTTCCCTAAAATCTTAGGTTGTTGCACACGCCATGTGGCCTAATTGCTTAAATATTTGGGGAGGACGGGGCTGCAGGGCCCACCCCTAGCGTCGCGCCAGTAGTGTATATAATTGAGAATGACACGTGCCTGATTGCTATTGGGTGTTTTTTAATAATTTGCTTCTTCAGTGTACATATACAACAGACTCTCATCACCGCTACTGTGTATTTTTTTTTTTTTTTTTTTTGATTGGGGGTTTAACGACCACCGTGAGCAACTCAATGGGCTATAAGCAGTCGCCCGTCCCTAATTTAGAGCCACTGGTTCCAGAGAAAGAGGAAACCCAGTGCCATAAGACAAACACAACATCCATGCATCACCGGGATTCCAACTAGGACCTACGGTCAGAAGCCAGCGCTTAGACCACTGAGCTACCGGATCGGCTTAACGTGTAGCTCAGCGGCGCTTGATGATATCATATGATTAGTAGTATTAATAATTACGGAATAAGAGTAGGAAAATGAATTGAAATAAAATGAATAGAAAACATCAACCACACAAAAAATATCTTTTGCAATAAATCACAATAAAAAACCCCGTACAAATTATATTAGAATACTGAATTTCAAATGCTTTGTGTACTGCAAAGATCTGATGCTGTTGGATAGGGTTACGCAATGGGATGAAAGCGACTTTTGGAAATACAGTTCATATTGCAGATTCCGAACGCATTTGAAAACCATACTAAAGCAGTGATCGAAACTAGATCGTGCTTTCCGCCGTGCTATGCCATCAACAATAATTGACTCACGGATTTGTGAGATTTCTGAGTTTCTCACAGGTCATGACAGCTGCAGAGCACATTTCTTAATTTAAAATGGTGTTCTCTGTATCCCTACGTGCTCTGAAAATTAAATATTAATTAATTTTCAAGTGAATATTAATTAATTCCCGTGGGTTTTCTCACGTCGGAAAGTGTTTCCTAGTTTAGTAAGCTTAACAAAAGTTCTCTTACACGGAGAATCTGACACAGAGTTCTGTCTGTTAACTTATGAATAATGCAGTTATACACAATGTTCACGATTTGCTTGTAGACAATGTTCGAACATTACATTTCCTTTTATCCGCCGCTGCAAAGGAAGAAAAAATTCTGGCCAATTTTTGGGGTCAGCCGGATGTGGCTGTCACGCTATGATCAGACGCAGACAGCATTCAAGGATACGGTTATGGCGACCGGTTACGGTAAACCCTGCACGTCACCAAAAAACTGCAAGGGGCAGGATGCTAATTTTGCTCAAATCCCATTATTTATCGCTAGATTCAATTTAGATAGACGCAGTTAGGAAACAGGGATAGGATTGGTCTAAGGCTATGCCCATAAACCATTCTGCACATTAATTTCTCATATGAAATAACGTGATTAAAAGGCAAAATTATTGGTATCAGAAAATATTTAATAATTATTTCGCTTACATCGTTAACATTTCATGCAATTTCAGATTCTAAGCATGTTTGTTTCATTATTTTTATGGTTACTACGTCGTACTTCATTACTTGTGCGTATGAAGCCACGATGGTACGCAGATTCATACTCGTCTGCGGTGGTGGTTGAGAGGGGGAGAGGGCAGATTAACAAGAGGAGCAGTTGTCTCCTCTGGAAAAAAATCGAGAAAATACCCTGGAACTCTCTGTAGATATTTTATGCTATGCATCTTTCGCATACTAATATCTTTGTATATAGGTGTGAAATAACGTATACGAAAGTATACATTTATATTTACATACAACACATAGCATTTATTTGCGTCACAAACGACCACAACGAGCAGCAGTCCAGTATCTATTAAATGGAATTAAATCATTACAACAAACAATAAAGTTTGATAATTCCTGACATTGAGTGGTTCTGAGATAGGTAGATTAATGAACGTTCTTGTCGTAAAACCAATGAAAGAAAATATGTGAGCAATAAAAGTAAATATGTACCAAATTATGGTTGTGGCAATAACACATTTTTCGACAGTTTAGTTTCTTAAAAACAATATTTATTTTTATTATTGTTATCACATTACATTTTGACCACCTACCTAATAAGCTGTAGGACCCTCTTCAGCCCGCAAAACAACGGCCATTCGGCGAGGCATCGATTCGATGAGGTAGCGATAGGTATCCTGGGGTATCTGTTACCATAATGTTAACAGCAGGTCCTCCAGTTCCCGTACATTTCGGGGTGGTGGTGATTTAGCGCGAACCCGCTTTTCCAATTCAAACCACAAATGTTAAATTGGGAGGGGGGGGGTGAATTTGGAGGCCAGGGCATTAACAGAATGTCACCAGCATGTTCTATAACGAAGTAAATTTCTCCGTCTTTTTTATCCGCGCCAGGATTCGAACCCGGGTCCCCTCATTCCGGAATAAGTTGCTCTACCAATTGAGCTACGCGGACGTTTTATTCTGATTCCTATCTGCCTTTATGTCGTGTGCGTCCTTCTGGCAGGTACGTCACATCTCCTGGTACGTTACATCATCTCCCCCTTATTATTATTATCATTTTTTTTTCGAAGTTGCTGGAGAAGGGATTCTCTTATTTTTCCTATCTCGCGGTGTGGAAATAACATCACACCAATGCGAGATTTTGAACGGTCGGTTCATCCGGATAGTTCGGGCGCCATTATAACGAAGTAAATTTCTCCGTCATTTTTGGTCTACGCCGGGATTCGAACCCGAGTCCGCTTATTCCGGAATAAGTCACTCTACCAATTGAGCTACGCGGACATTTTATTCTGATTCCTATCTGCCTTTATGTCGTGTGCGTCCTTCTGGCAGGTACGTCACATCTCCTGGTACGTTATTGTTCCTTGAACCACTCCTTGACTATTCTGGAAGTGTGGCATGGCGCATTATCATGTTGGTAATGGTCATCACCAACAGGGAACACAATTACCATGAATCGGTGAACTTGGTCCGCAATGATGTTCAGATACCAGACAGCTGTCACGGATTGTGCTTTTGGGATAATGGGGCCTGACGTGTCCCAAGAAAACATCGCCCGCAGCATAACCACCACCGTCACCGGCCTGTTTCCGCCCAACACCACATCCAGGTGCCATAGCCTCCGTTGGTGATCGACGTATTTGCGCTCTGTCGTCTATACGTGATGCATCAAGAATCTTGATTCTTCAGACCAGGCCACTTTCTTCCAATCATCCACGGTCTAATCTCGATTATCTTGGGGCCATTTCATGCGTAGTTGGCGATGACGTGCAGTGAGCATGGGGACCCGGTTGGGTCTTCGGAATTGCGCAGGCGCATGCGCAGAAGGCTGCGATGAACTGCGTGCTGAAATACATTGCCCTGATCACCACTGTTGTATCTGCGGGTGAGTTGTCACACTGTGGCACTGCGGTTGCTGTGAACAATGCGCAACAGTCTCCACACTCCCTGGCATCAATGATATGTACTCGCTACAGTGGCACGTGAACAACCCACAAGCCGCGCCGTTTCCGAGATCATAGTTCCGAGGCGCCATGCCATCACAATTTGTCCAATTATCAAACTCCGATAAATCGGCAGCTTTTCCCATTTTGATTCCGAAAACTCCTCTACTAACCAAAAGCCGGTCGTTCAGTTGTATATATACTGCTCTGTGAGCTTCACCTTGCGCCACCGTTCGGTCTCCAGGTGCGCTCATTTCTCTAAGCTGGGGATGACCATAATGGAATGGCTCATCGATATACACTCAGTAGACAAAACATTCGAGATAGGTATGATGGGCAGTTGACATGGCATAAATATCATCCTGTTCCGCACGGGCAGTATAACACGGATTCTGTGAACTCTTCCTGAAGAGGATTTAGGTAGCCACGCGAGCGCAATCCTTTCTGCATCTTAATTTTTTCTTTTCACAAGTGACGGTTGCAAAGATTTTTTTTTTCTGAAAAGATGGCTGCCATATCAGATATACACTATATTGATAAAAGTCACCGGACACCCCTTCAAAAGCAAATGAACGAATCCGCTGCGCGGTTAAGGTGCGCGGTACCGCTGCAAACGGTATAAAAAAAGCCTGCAGCTGACCGCGATCATATTGCACTGTGAGGTTGAGTCAAAATGTCTCTGCGGGAGAGAACTGACATTCAGAAAGCAAAGATTGTTGGGAGTTATATTAGTGGGTTGTCCATAAGAAAACCGATAGGCGTTTAAACATACCCAAGTGAATTATTTTGGACGTACTGAATATGTGGAAGACACATCGCGTTTCTGAAGCAGCAAACCGTACCGGCAGACCAAAGAAAATCAGTGATAGAGGACGTCGAAGCCTCAGGAGAGTCGTTACAGCTAATCGACGGAGTATTGCACAAGACCTCAGTGTACAGGTGAGTAAAAATGCTGGAATCTCGGTGTGTACACGTACCATTCGCGGAGAACTTCATTCATGGGTTATCGTGGTCGTGTGGCTGCTCATAAGCCTTTCATATCCACTCGGAATGCTACTCGTCGTTTAGCATGGTGTAAAGGACATTTATCGTGGACCGTAGATCAATGTAAATGTGTCCTATGGACTGATGAATCCATATACACGATCTATCAGTCTCATGGCCGTGTATGGGTATGGCAGCAGCGGGGGGAACGCTATTTACCACAGTGTACTGTTCCTACGGTCAAGTTTGGAGCTGGCAGTGTACTCATGCGGGGGTGTTTTTCGTGGTATGGTCCCGGCCCATTGGTTATCGTGGAAAAACCTGTTAACCAGCACGTCTACCTCGATATTCTGGACAATTATGCCCTACCAATTCTGTGGCAATACTATGGAACCGTGCCTTGTTGGTACCAGCAGGATAATGCACCGAGCCATAAAGCAAGGACTGTTATGGCGTGGTTTGACGATAATTCCGCATCATGTGTGGACTGGCCAGCACAGAGCCCTGATCTAAATCCCATAGAGCAGCTATGGGATGAATTAGAGCACCGCATAAGAAGTTTGGAACAAAGGCCTACTACTAAGCAACAGTTAGCAGCAGCATTATATACTCAATGGAAGCCCATACCAATCGCAATGTTCCAAAACCTTGTCGAAAGCATATCTCGAAGGGTCAGTGCATGCATTAAGGCCAAATGTACTAATGTAGGTCAATAAATGCTATGTTGTGTTTTCTGGGTGTCCGGTGACTTTTGTCAATATAGTGTATAGTACATAGAGTTGGAGCATTCTGCATACTTACATTTTATTTAGAGGAACTGTAGCTTTTTCCATGTTATACACTTTTAAGTCAATGTTTTGTTTGTCTTGAAAGCATGGATACTGGGTGTAAAAGTTCTCTGTTTGAGCAACCGTGAAGTGCAAGAGTCTTTTTTGTTATTGCACATTTAAGTATTTTGAAAGATTCTTGAGTATACAAAGTGGGAATGTAAGTAAAGGTGACAAATGTACAAATATTTGCAATAATAGAGACAGTAGGAACTGGACGAGGTGACAAAGTAAAACGAGGAGTCATATTTACAAATATTTACAGAAGTAGATGCAACCGTTTCTAGTCGGAAGATAAGTGCCACTTAGAAACTTGGAACATATATATGTGTGACATTTATTTACAAAACTAGATGCAACAGTTTTTGGACATGTCGTGAGAGTCTTTGTAATAAGTGTAAAAAGTAATTTGATGGCACAGAACTAAAAGTTCACCCTGTGATTGGGTAATAAAGAGAGTTATAACGAAGTAAATTTCTCCGTCATTTTTGGTCTACGCCGGGATTCGAACCCGAGGCCGCTTATTCCGGAACAAGTTGCTCTACCAACTGAGCTACGCAGACGATTATTCTGATTCCTATCTGCCTTTATGTCGTGTGCGTCCTGCTGGCAGGTACGTCACATCTCCCCCCGAAAGAGGGCCGGGGGCATGGCCCACGGGACAGCCGTGACCATGAATCGTTGCAGGCAGCCATCCACTGTAGAACGTGCACTTGAGAACTCCCAGTCAATCTGCTGTGTGGAATGCAACATCACACATTTTTAGAAGCGCTGGAGAAGGAATTCTCTGATTTTTCCTGTCTCGCGGTGTGGAAATAACATCACACCAATGCGAGATTTTGAACGGCCGGGTCATCCGGATAGTTCGGGCGCCATTATAACGAAGTAAATTTCTCCGTCATTTTTGGTCTACGCCGGGATTCGAACCCGAGGCCGCTTATTCCGGAACAAGTCGCTCTACCAACTGAGCTACGCAGACGATTATTCTGATTCCTATCTGCCTTTATGTCGTGTGCGTCCTGCTGGCAGGTACGTCACAGAGTGAATTATTCTTGAGCCTCTAGGAGGTCTCCAGAACACGTCTTTTTAGCAGAGTGGCATCCCCCGCGCAGATTGGAACAAACCCAGACCGAACATTTGCGATAAATAGGCAACCAGCAGGGTTTCTCAACTGTGTGGGCCGCGGGTTGCCTTGTGGTCAGCGTTGTGACTGCCATGGAGAAAAACTCAGGTTCGATCCCTGGCGAACCATTCGATTTTTAGTGGTCCGAGCGTTCATACTGGCAGGTATGAACGCTCGGACCACTAAAAATCCGCCGTGCGTCGGATGCGCACGTTAAGCCGTCGGACCTCGGGCACTGGCTCCCCGGCGTCTTCCTTCCGCTTTCTAAGTCGCTTCCGTGTCACTACTTTCCTATCGGGCACTGTAGCCCAAATCTCCTAGCTTCCTCTTTCTAAGGGGTCTGACACTCTCTTCCTAAAACCCTCTACATATGATCTGATCTTATCTTCTCAACAGTGTATCCCAATCGACGAACATGAGTAAACGTAGTGATCACCACCCCTGTGGTGCAGTGGTATAAGCGCTGACTTATGACCATTCGTCCGAGGAGAGTCCGGGTATGAATCCCGGTGAGGTATGGATGTTGTGCTTGTCTTACGGCACTGGCTCTCTCCCTTCCCCGGAACCAATGACCTTAAATTAGAAACTGGTAACTGCTTATAGCCTATTTAGTTGCTCACGGTGGTCGTTAAACCTTCAACCAAAAAAAAAAAAAAAAAAAAAAAAAGTGGTGATCTAGCGACTCTGACGTGCACGCATTTTCGGCGCAAGAAAGACGGATCATCCTATCGCCCAAGTGATAAGAACCCTAGGTTTCCCGAGGGCAACAGTATCAAAGGTACCAAGGTACCATCGACGGACGTACCATCGGCGGATGAATATGGCATCGACAGACATACCAGCGCACAGAGAGCAAGCAATGACAGACCACATACGATTGAAGACCGGGTCGACGTAGACTATCCGGGCTCGTACAGATCAACCGCTTGGAAACGTCGACGCAAATAATATCTAGGTTAAATGTCGCAAGCCCAAGCAGCGTCAGCGAGCAAACAGTACAGAGCATGCTGTGTACCCTGGGCTACGGGAGCCGACGCCCTACTCGTCTGACACTGTCGAGTGCTCGTTATCGGACATTACGCCTTGCCTTGTGCCGGAAACATCAAAACCTCTGCAGATTGGCACGTGTCTTGTGGTCAGATGAATCAGGTCAGATGAATCCCGTTTTCAGCTGTACCGAGCTGATGGGCGGGTGTGGCATCTACAGCATGAAGCCATGACCCAATTGTGCCAGGTTGGCTCTGTTCAAGGCGGTGGTGGTTCTGTGATGATTTGGGAAGTCTTCTAATGGGACATATTAGGTTCCTTAATATGTCTGGAGAGGTCCTTAACCGCTGCACATTACCAGCATGTGCTGGCTGATCACCTACATGCTTTTATGGCCTTCGCCCATCCTGTTCCTGATCGTCTGTTCAAGGACAATGCACCGCCCCATCGGGACGCGACCACCCAGGTATGGCTCGAGGAACACTACTCTGGAGTTAGAACTGTCTACTGACCCATAAGGTGCCCGGATTTAAACCCCGTGGAAGCTCTCGGAGATGCCATGGAGCGTAATATCAGATTCATGGATGCGGGAGCGACGTCTCTGGCGAAGTTACGGACAATGCGGCAACAGGCTTTGCTGGCATTATCGACGGAAACCCTTCAGCATCTGGTGGAGTCGATGTCTCGGAGTGTACAGGCTGTTATTCTCTTCAGAAGATGACCAAAACGCTATTCAGTAGGTATCTCTAACGTTTTGTCCATTGAGTGTGTTATTCCGATTTAGCCAAATGTGCAAGAAACGACACGGATACCGATGAAATGTGATGTAGCTAGGAAAGTCCATCTGCGCATGTTCAAGCTAAAATATGACCGCTGAGCTGAATCGCAAGTATATTACTGAGAGAGATTGGATTGGTAACTTTTGGTCTAGGATATCCACGGGTTAGATCTCATCGTGTTATACCAGGGTTATACTGAAAGTAATGCAAAAGTGGGCATAACTTTAACTGCAAAAGTGGGCACAACTTTAAATGCAAAAGTGGGCACAACTTTAAATGCAAAAGTGGGCACAACTTTAAATGCAAAAGTGGGCACAACTTTAAATGCAAAAGCGGGCATAACTATTAACGGTCAGAGTAGTTGAAATTGCACATGTAGGTAGAGTAACGCTTTCTCTATATAAAGGTACTACTCACCATAGTTTCCATCACAAGCGATGCATTTGCGCCATCGTTGAACCCAACTCTCGAATCCTCTTTGAAAAAATTCAGGCGAGGACTGTTGTACCCACTTCTTCACAACCAGTTCCACCTCGTCTATGTCATCAAATCGTTGTCCGCGGAGACTGTCCTTCATTGGACCGAACAGGTGGAAGTCGGATGGCGCCAGATCTGGGCTGTACGGTAGATGGGGACCACCGACCAGCCTAATTTGCTTAAGAACTGAAGGATTATAATGCATAAGAACTGAAGGATTATAATGCATAAGAACTGAAGGATTAGAATGCATAACAACTGAAGGATTAGAATGCATAAGAACTGAAGGATTAGAATGCATAAAAACTGAAGGATTATAATGCATAAGAACTGAAGGATTAGAATGCATAAGAACTGAAGGATTAGAATGCATAAGAACTGAAGGATTAGAATGCATAAAAACTGAAGGATTAGAATGCATAAGAACTGAAGGATTAGAATGCATAAGAACTGAAGGATTAGAATGCATAAGAACTGAAGGATTAGAATGCATAAGAACTGAAGGATTAGAATGCATAAGAACTGAAGGATTAGAATGCATAAGAACTGAAGGATTAGAATGCATAAGAACTGAAGGATTAGAATGCACAAGAACTGAAGGATTAGAATGCATAAGAACTGAAGGATTAGAATGCATAAGAACTAAAGGATGAATAATAATAAATTGCTATTTTTCAAACGCTCTCCAGCCAAGTTTTCTACATCTGTTATTTAGTTTTTTGTTTGATGTGGCACTCGCTTGATATCTGTTGTTTAGGCATCGGTTACTTCTCGATTTTCGCAATCAACTTCTGAATCTTCAGTTCTCGTAAAATAAAAATTGGTTTTAATTCAGTTAACCTATTTTGTTTTATAGTTTTTTCATCGATGTAGCTCTCGCTTGATATCTGTTGTTTTGGCATCCGTTACTTCTAGAATTTCTCACTCAACTTTCTAAATCTCCAGTTCTTGTAAGCGTATTGTACACCAATTTTGTTTTATGCAAGTTCATTTTTAATCCCATGTCTTTACTCTTGAATACGTTCCCGCGTAATATTCTACAGTTCTGAGGATCTACTTGCAAAAATGACTATTTTTAGTTTGGAATTCATGGGGCGTGGCTATAAATTACCATCATACCCAAGTGATTTGGTGAGTGTTTGATAGCTTTTTTTCTAATATAGATGTAGCAGTTACACCTTTATCAGTCGGGTGTCAGAAATTCTTTAATGATAACAGAATGCACGGCGAAAACTGGGTTGGCATTTGCTTAGGAGAAGAAGCATTACTCATCACTAAAAAACTTCCATTTCAAAACATTCCATTATCAATTAAGCGAGTAAACTTGGAGACAGATATCGTGCCTACAGGTAGGCTTGCAACCTAGCGACAAACTTCTGAACTAGCGAAAATCTCGAAAATCTTTGTCTTTCCAACTTCTCTCTGACGACATGATAACGAAAAAAAAAAAAAAAAAAAGAAATCTGATCCACTATTTACAATCAAATCAATCAAGTACAAGAAATGAAGTTGCGGACATAGTAGCAAAAAGTCTGTATGAAATAAAGCCAAATATGTATATATCATCATCAACAACATCCTCATTGTCAACCATTATCAATCCACTGCTGCATGAAAGTCTCCCCAAGTTTCTTCCACAACACTCGGTCTAACGCCAGTCTCCTCCATGTCACTCCCACAATGCTTTTGAATTCCATACACTCATCTCTCACGTGGTCTTCTTTTGTATCTTTTCCTGTCCCCCGTAATTCAGTCTAACATTTCGATTGTCCATCGGTGGTCCGTCCTTCTACTAATACGTCCAGCCAATTGCCACTTCAGGAATTTTACTCTGATCATGATGTCTTCCACTCTTTCCGTTTTCTTTATCCATGAATTCCTCTTGTTACCTCTCCTGGTTATACCAAGCATGCACCTCACCATGCCTTCTTAATGTAGGTATCGGGTATCTCCAGGTTTTCCCCATTAATCGATAAATCTTCATTTCTTGTAAATATATATATATATATATATATATATATATATATATATATATATATATATATCATCATTGTCAACCCTTATCAATCCACTGCTGGACGAAGGTCTCTCCAAGACTCTGCCACAAAAATCTGTCTTGTGCCAGTCTCCTCCATGTTACACCCGCATACTTTTGAATTTCATCCACTCATCTCCCCTGTGGTCTTCTTCTGGGTCTTTTCCTGTCCCTTGGAATCCAGTCTAAAATTTCGGCTGTCCATCGATGGTTTGTCCTTCTGGAAGTATATCCAGCCCATTGCCATTTCAGGGATTTTACTCTGATCATGATGTCTTCCACTCTTGTCATTTTTCTGATCCACGAGTTAATCTTCTTATCTCTCCTGGTTAAACCAAGCATGTACCTCTCCATGCTTCTTTGAGTTGACTGCAGTATTTGAATGTCTCTTTTAGTTAAGGTCCACGTCTCTGCACCATACGTAAGCACTGGAAGGATGCATTGATCAAACACTTTTCTTTTAAGACATAATGGCATATTGCTCTTCAAAATTATGCTGTTTCCTTCAAAAGCTCTCCAGGCAAGTTTTATACGCCGATTAATTTTTTCATCAATATCACCCTCACTTGATATCTGCTGTCCAAGATAAACGTACGTATTTCTTATTCTCCATCAATCGATAAATCTTCATTTCTTGTAAAACCATTGTACATCACTTTTGTCTTCTGAAAGTTCATTTTTAATCCCACATCTTTACTCCTGTCAGCAAGTTCCTGTATCATACTCTGCAAGTCTGATGGGGTAGCTGCAAAAATGACTACGCCAACAGCAAAACGAACGTGAGTTAAATAATCTCCATTATTCTTTATCCCTTTGTTTTTCCAGTTCAGTGACTGAAAGACATTTTCCAAAGTGGCATTAAAGAGTTTGGGAGAGATAGTGTCACCTTGACTCACTCCCATTCCAATTTTTATGGGTGCTGTATTCTCAAATAGCCGAATCTTTGCACTTGCATTTTCATAGATGTTATGAATAATATTAATGTATGCATCTTCAATACCGCAGGATTTCAAAGCCATTGTAACTGCTGATGGTATTACCGAATCAAAGGCCTTTTCATAATCGATTAAAGCCGTGCATAATGGAAGTTCATATTCCCTCGCTCTTTCAAATAGTTCTCTCAGTACTTGGATATGATCTATAGTGCTGTAGCCACTCCTGAATCCAGCTTGTTCTCTTCGTTGAGCCATGTCCATTGTCACCTTCTAGCGGTGTGAAAGAACTTTAGTGAAGATTTTGTAAACCACTGATAGGAGGCTGATAGGTCTGTAGTCCCTGAGATCCTCAATGTCACCTTTTTTATGTAGCAGGATCATTGTAGCGTTGTTCCAATCCTCCGGAATCTTCCCTTCATTAAGGCATCGAGTGAAAATTTGGGCGAGTACTGTTTCGATTTCTCCACTTGCTTCTTGTATGATGTCTACAGTAATTCCATCTTCTCCTGGAGCTTTTCCCCACTTCATGTTCTTGATTGCATGTGCAACTTCTGCTGGGAGGACTGGAAGAACTCTGGTACTGGTACCTTCCATGATGTCTGGAGTACATGCATCATCCCTTTCATATAATTTGGAGTAGAAATCTTTCACTCTTGTCAAAATTTCGCCTCTATTTCTTGTTACAGAACCATCTTCTTTTCTCAGTGCCATAATCTGTTTTCTTCCCTTACTGAGATGTCCCTTTGCTATCTTTAGGCTTTGGTTGTTTTCAATTGCTTTCCTCACTAGTTCACATTTGAATTTCCTTACGTCTTTAGTGATACTTTTTCGTACTGTCTTGCATAGCTCTATATATTCCACTTTGGAAGTCACGCTTTCTTTATCGCTCTTCTTTTTTGCATCAACATTTGGTTTTTCCTGATAATTTGTTCACATGCAACTTGTTCTTAGACCCAGCTAAATTTTTTGCTGTTTCCATAAGAGCTTTAGTTACTTTTCTGTAAATTTCAGAGATGTCCACTTCTTTTGATGCTAGACCTCCTAGAATAATGAATCTGTTCCTCAGTTACAATCTGAAGGTATTGTGATGCTTTCTAAGGTTGGCCGCATCAATACCCTTTGTTTGTTTTATGAGCTTGCCACGCTCGAATTTCGCGTTGAGGTGCGTCTTACATCTTACCATTCTATGGTCACTACCTGTGTTGAACTTGTTCAGCACACTGCAGTCTTCCATGACAAATTTCTTGTTACACATAATAAAATCAATTTCACTTGGCAATCCACTGGGATGCCTCCATGTCCGTTTCCTTTGCGGCGTTTTCTTGAAAAGGAGTTGATGATGATATACCCTTCTGCTTCTGCAAACTCTACGAGAGTAATTCCACACTGGTTTCTGTTGCCGTGACCGAATTTACCTACTGAAGTTTCATTCTGTTGCCGTTTCCCTATTTTTGCATTGAAATCTCCAGTAATTATCTTCAAGTACTGCTTGTCTTTATTATTTAGATGACGAGTTTCCTCATAAAATTCTTCAATTTCTTCTTCAGGATGACTTGTGGTGGATGCATAAGTTTGTATAATCTGAACCTGGTATCTTCTCGAGAGTTGGATAACTAGTCGTGCAGCTCTGTCAGAGAAACCTTCAACTTCTACAACTTTATTCTTAAGTTTCTTGTTTATTATAAATGCGACACCACTAGTTCTGCCAGTATCTGTCCCACGATAGTAGAAAAGATGTCCACTTTCCAGTTCAATGAAATCTTCTCCTTTTCTCCTTACCTCACTTAGCCCGACGATGTCCCACTTGATCCTTTGTAGTTCCTCTTCCAATTCAAGAAGCCTTGAATCTGAACATAGGGAGCGTCCGTTGTACGTAGCCAAAGTCAGCATCAGATGGCAGCCTAGTCCGGTCCTCCGGGGATTCTTAGCACCCTCTGCCTTCATGTCGCACTGGCCGCTGCCTTGGCCAGGTACATTCCAGCTGCCGGAAACTGAGGGCCAAGATTTAAGTTGTGGAGTCACTTTGGAGCGGTTTCACCATAACTCACCACGCTGGCCAAGCGTGTTGGTGAGTGTGGGATAGCATTTCCTCTAATCCCTATGGTATAGGTATACCGCTATTGGCGGTCATCAGAACCCCTTTAGTGGGAACAGGATGCACCACGAGAAGGCGGGGTTGACATTTGTCAAGGAGAGGCTGTGATGTTGCTCATCCCCTGACCTTACATCCCATATATATAATGTATACACACACACACGCACACACACACACACACACACACACACACACACACATATATAAGTGAACTGAAAAGTGGACATCTCTTCTACTATCGTAGGTCAGATACAGGCAGAGCTAGTGGTGTTGGGTTTATAATAAACAAGAAACTGAAAGATAAAGTTGTAGAAGTTGAAAGTTCCTCTGACAGAGCTGCACGACTCGTTATCCAACTATCGAGAAGATACCAGGCTCAGATTATTCAAACTTATGAACCCACCACAAGTCATCCTGTAGAAGAAATTGAAGAATTTTATGAGGAAATTCGGCATATAAATAATAAAGGTAAGCAGCACTTGAAGATAATTATGGGAGATTTCAATGCAAAAATAGGGCAACGGCAACAGAATGAAACTTCAGTAGGTAAATTCGGTCACAGTAACAGAGACCAGCGTGGAAATACTCTCGTAGAGTTTGCAGAGGCAGAAGGGTTTTTCATCATGAACTCATTTTTCAAGAAAAAGCCGCAAAGGAAATGGACATGCAGGCATCCCAATGGATTGACAAGTGAAATTGATTTTATTATGAGTAACAAGAAATTTGTCATAGAAGACTACAGTGTGCTGAACAAGTTCAACACAGGTAGTGACCTTAGAATGGTAAGATGTAAGACGCACCTCAACGCGAAACTCTAGCGTGGCAAGCTCATAAAACAAACAAAGGGTATTGATGTGACCAACCTTAGAAAGCATCATAATACCTTCAAATTTAACTGAGGAACACATTCTTTGCTCTAGAAGGTCTAACGTCGGAAGAAGTGGACATCTCCAAAGTTAACAGAAAACTAACCAAAGCAACAAAAACAGCAACAAAAATAGCTGGTACTAAGAACAAGTTGCATATGAACAAATTATCAGGAAAAACCAAACATTTGATGCAAAAAAGAAGGGATGAGGACAACTAAAGGAGATGTGACATCCAAAGTGGAATATATAGAGCTATGCAAGACAGTACGGAAAGGTATCACTGAAGACGTTAGGAAATTCAACTGTGAACTAGTGAGGAAAGCAATTGAAAACAACCAAAGCCTAAAGATAGCAAAGGGACATCTCCGTAAGGGAAGAAAGCAGATTATGGCTCTGAAAAAAAGAAGATGGTTCTGTAACAAGAAATAGAGGCGAAATTTTGACAAGAGTGAAATATTTCTGCCCCCCTTTGTACAGTATGAAAGGGATGATACATGTACTCCAGAGATTACGAAAGGTACCAGAGTTCTTCTAGTCCTCCCAGCAGAAGTTGCACATGCAATCAAGAACATGAAGCGGGGAAAATTTCCAGGAGGAGATGGAATTACCGTAGACATCATACAAGCAAGTGGAGAAATTGAAACAGTACTCCCTCAAGTATTCACTCGGTGCATTAATCAAGGGAAGATTCCGGAGGATCGGAAAAACGCTACAATGATCCTGCTACATAAAAAAAGGTGACTTTGAGGATCTCAGGAACTACAGACCTATCAGCCGCCTATCTGTGGTTTGTAAAATCTTCACTAAAGTTCTTTCACACCGCTTGAAGGTAACACTGGACATGGCTCAACCGAGAGAACAAGCTGGATTCAGGAGTGGTTACAGCACTACAGATCGTATCCATGTACTGAGAGAACTAATTGAAAGAGCGAGGGAATATGAACTTCCGTTATGCACGACTTTTATCGATTATGAAAAGGTCTTTGATTCGGTCAAACCATCAGCAGTTACAATGGCTTTGGAATCCTGCGGTATTGAAGATGTATATATTAATATTATTAAAAACATCTCTGAAAATTCAAGTGCAGAGATTCGGTTATTTGAGAATACAGCACCTATAAAAATTGAAAAGGGAGTAAGACAAGGCGACACTGTATCTCCCAAACTCTTTAATGCCACTTTGGAAAATGTCTTTCAGTGACTGAACTGGGAAAAAAAGAATAAAGATTAATGGAGATTATCTAACTCACCTTCGTTTTGCATATGACGTAGTCCTTTTTGCAACTACTCCAACAGAGCTGCAGAGTATGATCCAGGGACTTGCTGACAAGAGTAAAGATGTTGGATTAAAAATGAACTTTCAGAAGAAAAAAAGTGATGGAGAATGCTTTAACAAGAAATGAAGATTTATCCATTGATGAGGAAAAGCTATAGATAACCAATACCTACATTTATCTTGGACAGCAGATATCAAGTGAAGGTCACATTGATGAAGAAATTAATCGGCGTATAAAACTTGCCTGGAAAGCTTTTGGAAAAACAGTATAATTTTCAAGAGCAATATGCCATATTTCTTAAAAGAAAAGTGTTTGATCAATGCATCCTTCCAGTGCTTACATATGGTGCAGAGACGTGGACTTTAACTAAATGAGACATACAAAGGCTGCAGACAACTCAAAGCAGCATGGAGAGGTGCATACTTGGTGTAACCAGGAGAGATAAGAAGAGGAACTCGTGGATCCGAAAAAGGACAAGAGTGGAAGACATCATGATCAGAGTTAAATCCCTGAAATGGCAATGGGCTGGACATACTGCCAGAAGGACAGATCATCGATGGACAGCCGAAATTTTAGATTGGATTCCAAGAGACAGGAAAAGACCCAGAAGAAGACCACATGGGAGATGGGTGGATGAAATTCGAAAGTATGCGGGAATAACATGGTGGAGACTGGCGCAAGATAGACCGTTGTGGAAGAAACCTAGGGAGGCCTTCGTCCAGCAGTGGATTGATAATGGTTGACGATATATATATTCGCCTGAAATTCGCGGCATGCGTCGCCCGCGAGAGGACATGCAAACGATTAGCATTGCAAGGCATATGCAAATCATGTGCGCCCGGCACACCACCGAGAAACACTATAAGAAGGGTGTACAGAAGGCTGGTGTAAGTAGTGGAAGTGTGTCGTGGTGCCGGACCTGTGCGTGGGAACCTTCCTGATACCTCGTCGCAGAATACGACAGTCATTCAAGCACGTTTCGGAGTACGACAGAGGACGAATAGTGCCTTATCGCGACAGCGGTTTATCATGCCGGGACATCGACGCCCGTGGGAGACGACATCCAGCCACAGTGAGGCGAGTATGGATTCGGTGGGTGCAGGAGGGATGGACGGACCGATGTGAGCGATTGCTGCAGCCGCGGCACACCACCTAACGAGAGGACTGGCATGTTGTACGGCGGGAATTGACAGCTCGCACCTCCGCATCACGAACGTTAGCGCAGGAATTAGGGTGTGTTGCGCAACAACCGGTGTCAGCACGTACCGTTCGACGTCGTCTGCAAGAGCGGAGACTTGTCGCACGGCGCCCATTGCTTTCATTACCATTGACGTTACACCACCGGCGAGTGCGGCGACAGTGGGCCGTTGAACGCCGCACCTAGACTGCGGAATGGCACGACATTGTCTTCATCGGCAAATCCCGCTTCTTCCTGCAACACCACGATGGTTGGATCCGGGTGTGGCGGCACCGGGGCGAGAGACTGTATGACGCCTACGTTATGCATTGCCATACCGGTCCGTCGCCTAGCGTTATGGTTTGGGGCGCAATTGGATATGACACCCGCACTCCTCGGGTACGCATCGCCGGTACACTCAACAGCCACCGCTACATCTCCGACGTGTTGGAGCCTGTAGTCCTCCTTTACTTGCAAGACCTGCCAGCGGTCACGTTTCAACAGGACAGTGCGCGCCCGCACGTGGAGCGCATCGTGCAATAATTCTTCACGGCCTGATGAGCCGTGAAGAATTGTTGCACGATGGCCCGTCTGTTCTCATGATATGTCACACATCGAACACGTCTGGTCGCTG
Organism: Macrothele yani; assembly: GCA_039090855.1. Lineage (NCBI taxonomy): Eukaryota > Metazoa > Arthropoda > Arachnida > Araneae > Macrothelidae > Macrothele > Macrothele yani. The sequence continues at coordinate 112,490,938 of CM077007.1, forward strand.
ATCGGCAACTGAGTGGCCCGGCAAGTACCACCCGCGGCTACCCCTGATGAACTGTGGCAACGTGTGGAAGCAGCCTGGACCGACATACCCCAAGGCCACATCCAAAGCCTCTTTCGTTCGATGCCGCAGCGTGTTGCGGCCGTTATTGCCAGTCATGGGGGCCACCCGAACTATTGATGTCTGCGTGTTCCGCAAGTCGCACGGGCCTGTAAGCTCAATCGTTTCATCTTTGTATCTGTTGTTATGTGTCCAGTAAATCTGGTTTTGCTATCTCATGTCCTTCTTGGTGTTGCATTTTGGGTGGCCAGCAGTGTATATATATAAGGTTATTTTCTGTGACTTTTCAAAAGAAAATCGACTTTCTCCTCTAAATTTTCTTTTCGATTTGTACTGTAATGCAATATTCAGGGAGACAGCATCGTGAAGTACATTGATATATTGAAGCCTTGACGTAAAAAAAAAAACTACTGGAAGAGGAGGTACACGAGCTTTTATGATTCACTGCTCGAAATAGAGAAAATGCATCACCAAGAAGTCTTTGTCGGAGCACCAAGAAAATTTGTGGGTATGTGCCAACAGTTGGGTTATGTAAATGATTGCAGTTCGAACCTATCACGTGTTAGGTGAGAGAGATAAAAGGTCAAAATGGCTTGTCGTAGCTAAGTTTGGTCGTCCTCATCTGGTTGTGGACCAGTGCATCGGAGTGATCTCAGAAGCGAAAGCACGCGCAAGGATTGAGAATGCCTGGGCGACGTCACCGGAAATCCCACTATTACACGAAGACCTTTATCAGAGGCCTCAACATGGGGTTACGTACGGCTGTTTGTCCCTGAGTAGCATTGTAGTGGAAATGCATCGGGATACTACAAATATCGTCCGAGCGTGGCGACAGTCGTTGGAGGAAGGTAACGTGTGTCGCTGTAGAAGGACTGGTGCACGTAGACTGACGTCCGAACGCTTTGATCGCCTCATTAGACGACAGGCCGTATCAGTCACAAAATCCACAACAGCGGACGAACGCCCATAGTCAGTGTCGATACGTACCGACACCAGTGGCGGTACGTGCTATAGGTTCAGTGAACCCCCTACGTGAACTTCATTTTAGCAAAGTTATTACTTTTAATATCATTTCAGACCAGTGGCGGCTCGTGGCTGAGATAGTGGGGGTTCACTACACTTCTATATTCACCTACGTATGTGAGAGTCTGTGTGGTGTTGTGTATGTGTCATGGCTCTTGTAGACTAGTTTGCCGACAATAAAATAATAAATCGATTTATGCTCTGAATTTGCAAATGAAAAGTTACTGCTATAGTTAACCTTAATTGAAAATACAAAGGTTTCAGTACTATAGTGAGTAAAAAAAAATAATACAACAATACAAAATGAAAATTTGCTAAGATAAACAGTATAATATTGGCATCCACTTGGAATTAATATTGCGTCTGATTTCCACCAGCTACAGAAGCCATGCCCAATAGATGCTACTGCAACCGTTACTTCTGCTGTTGTTGTGGCTGGGTATTTGTATAAAAAATCCATCCTTCGTTCTTTTTTCGCCGCAAATCTGTCAATTTTACGATTGCCCTTGAACGGAAATTCCATCTTCTATTAGAACCTGACAGTAGTCTTCTTCCAACTATCATCAAGAACTTGGGTCTTCTGAAATGAATAGGCGAAAAAGTTAGGGATCTCAGAAACGTTGCAAAGAAGACTCTTAACTTTTTTATTTTGACTTACTGCTTGAGCCATTATTAAGTTAAGTTGGTGAGCGTAACAGTGAACAAAGTATGCATGCGGATAAACGTCCCTTAGGATAGTTTGTACTCACGAATGTCGACCGCTCATAATTCTGGCTCCGCCGTAGCTTCGTGAAATTACTTTTTCTTTTTGCTCCCCAACAACTTCCTGTAGAACATTCTTAATGCAAGTAGCCACAGAGGAGGCATCACGATTGCGAGGATTTAAGAACGTCCAAAATCTGTCAACTGGTTTTCCGTTAAGTAGCACATATCTTAAGACAACTGCTAATTGAAACTTAGAGGAAACATCAGTGGTCTCATCAGCAATAACAGAAACGAAATCGGCAGCATATATTTCCTCCGAAATCTTTGTCCTACATACACACAACATGCAATCTAACAAATCGTTCTGTATATCTTTGGATGTACCTTAAAAACAGTGGCCCTACTAAAATGCTCCTTCCGAACATTGTCCAGGACTGATGTAAAGTCAATTAAACCCCTGAATATACCTGCATTGCTTGATTCAGTTGTCGCATCGTGTCCTCTAAGAGCTAACTCGAACACTCCACAAAATTTAATGCAGTCAATAACCTTTGAGAAAACATAGTGGTTTTTCCTTACTTGATCATTATGACGTTCTATATTTCTACTGAAAATCTCACTAAGTTGCTCTCTAATTTCTGTTTTGCCCAGTACTGAGAGATCAAGGCAAGCGTTCATGTGAGCACCGGATACCTCACGTCTCTTTATTTTTGGGATAAATGTCCTAAATCCGACACATCTGTTTTTGGTGTCTCTCCCTTTAGCAAACAGCAAACACGGAAAACAGTAAAATCGATTGTTATGATCACAACCACAAATCCAGTTGTTTCTATCGTACAGCACTGTATTAAACGAACGGCAATATTCTTTCCCTCTCGCACTTTGCTTCTGCATAATATGTAAAGCCGGCACTGGCCTACCTATTTCTCTAATCCTGCATTTCTCTTCGAGTGGCAGTGTAGAGAAGTCTGTTTCCAAAAGAAACTTCACGCTGTTCAATTTAGAGCATAACACACAAGCACAGTTAAACTCACTCTCACCTCACACACAGTACCCATGGAGCAACAAACAAATAATTAACAGATGTACACGTAATACGCAGCTGATTTACACCCGCTGAAATCTAAATAAACAGTTAAATGATGCCACTTCTAAACTTACATTTTTACAATTCCTGACGAATTGTAAATCTTTCACTTCCGTAAACTGTAAATCACACCCAAAAATCTATAGCTCTTCTGTTAACCACTGTCGCATGAATTCTAACAGAAGGATCACTGCCACCCTTGACCCCGTTCGAAAGCCGACGTCACCAAATCACTTGACTTCCTCCATGAGCAATGGCATCTCATCGCCAAACCAAGCGCGCTTCTCGGCTGGATACGTCTCTTATCGCTACAAGGTCATGCAGCGACTTCTCACAATGTTAAAGTTATTCCCCGCTCACAACGCGACAGCCACCCTGGTGGCGCAGTGGTCTAAGGCGTTGGCCTCTGATAATTCATCCGTAAGGGGTCCGGGTTCGAATCCCGGTCAGGCACGGGTGTTGTGTTTGTCTTACGGCACTGGCTCTCTCCCTTCCCCGGAACCAGTGACCCTAAATTAGGGATGGGCGACTGCTTACAGCCCATTGAGTTGCTCACGGTGGTCGTTAAACCTCCAATCAAAAAAACAACGCGACAGCCTCAAACCATGGCATTTGAAAGGCTAGTTGGGTTCATTTCTGCATTTGAACCCTGCTGAGATTCCGAAGTAAAAAGGACCTGCAGAGGCAGAAAATGAATAAAAACTGGGCATAACAGTGAGTCAGCTAAGACAGGAGATTAGGATAAACATAAAATTATGTCTGAAGTGATATTAAAAGTAACAATTTTGCTAAAATGAAATTCACTTAGGGAACCATTGAACCTATAGCACGCGCCACCACTGCTTCAGACATAATTTTATGTTTATCCTAATCTCCTGTCTCAGCTGACTCACTTTTATGCTCAGTTTTAATTCATTTTCTGCTTCTGCAGGTCCTTTTTACTTCGGAATCTCAGCAGGGTTCAAATGCAGAAATGAACCCAACTAGCCTTCCAAATGCCATGGTCTTGAGGCTGTCACGTAGGATACATCCAGAGATATACAGAACGATTTGTTAGATTGCATGTTGTGTGTATGTAGGAGAACGATTTCGGAAGAAATATATGCTGCCGATTTCATTTATGTTATTGCTGACGAGACCACTGATGTTTCCTCTAAGTTTCAATTAGCAGTTGTCTTAAGATATGTGCTACTTAACAGAAAACCTGTTGAGAGATTTTGGACGTTCTTAAATCCTCGCAATCGTGATGCCTCCTCTGTGGCTACTTGCATTAAGAATGTTCTACAGGAAGTTGTTGGGGAGCAAAAAGAAAAAGTAATTTCACGAAGCTACGGCGGAGCCAGAATTATTAGTGGTCGACATTCGTGAGTACAAACTATCCTAAAGGACGTTTATCCGCATGCATACTTTGTTCACTGTTACGCTCACCAACTTAACTTAATAATGGCTCAAGCAGTAAGTCAAAATAAAGAAGTTAAGAGTCTTCTTTGCAAACGTTTCTGAGATCCCTAACTTTTTCGCCTATTCATCTCAGAGGACCCAAGTTCTTGATGAAATAGTTGGAAGAAGACTACTGTCAGGTTCCAATAGAAGATGGAATTTCCGTTCAAGGACAATCGTAACAATTTACTGAAATAAAGACGTTCTAATTGAGTGTTTTCAGAAAATCCTAGAAACTAGTAAACAAACGACAACGATCAATCAAGCTCAAGGACGGACTCCAACTGAAAATGCTGCAACCTGCATTCCACTTTTGGATTCAGTTTTTCTACGGGGTAATGCCTCATGTTGATATCTTGTACAAAACTTTACAGAAACAAGCCATAAGCCTCCTATCAGTGAAAACTGCAATATCGGCCTTTGTTAATGACATTATTAAGATAAGAGAGGACGTTGGCAACATTACTGTGGAAGAAGTTAGTGTGAAGAGAAGATCTGAAGAAACGAAAATTTTACGAAATGCTTCTGCAAAAGAGGTCTGCGACTTAATTATACATGAAGCTGAAGAAAGATTCGAGTTTTCTGGACATTTGTCAATTTCAAATTTATTTGATCATCATAGTTTCACCAGTTTCAGGAAGGCATTCCAGGAGCAAACTTTCGAATGCGTAGTGGAATCGTATCCATTTCTTAACAAGCGCAAGTTGTAAATAGAACTGCAGACCATCTACGGAAGACATGATTTTCAGAATGTAAAGAATGCAACTGACCTGTTGGGATTTTTGCAAGAACTTAAAAGAGTGCTTCGGAGATTTCGTAAAACTTCTGAAAATAATAATTACAATTCCGATGACAACGTCAGAAGCAGAAAGATGTTTTTCTTGTTTAAAAAGGATTAAAACATTTCTGAGGAGTACAACGGAGGAAGACAAACTGACGGCACTAGCAATACTGTCCATCGAAAAAAATTCATCAACCAGCTTGATAATTTTAACGAATGCGTAATTGACAGATTTGCGGCGAAAAAAAAAACGAAGGATGGATTTCTCATACAAACACACAGCCACAACAACAACAGAAGTAACGGTTGCATTGGCATCTACTGGGCATGGAAGTGGCAGTGCTTCTGTAGCTGGTGGGAATCAGACGCAATATTGATTCCAGGTGGGTAAAAATATTATACTATTTATCCTAGCAAATTTTCATTTTGTATTGTTGTATTATTTTTTTAACTCACTATAATACTGAAACTCCTTCGTATTTTCAATTAAGGTTAACTATACCAGTAACTTTTCATTTGCATATTCAGAGCATGGATCGATATCTTATTTTATTGTCGCCAAATTAGTCTACATGAGCCATGACACATACACAACACCACACAGACTCTCATATACGTAGGTGAATATAGAAATGTAGTGAACCCCCCACTATCTCAGCCACGAGCCGCCACTGACCGATACGGACTGTGAATCTCAGATTGGCGGAGGAATGTTTGCGCTCTCGCCAGCCATTGCGACGAATACCACTGACTGTAGATCATCGTCGCGCAAGATTTGCGGTGCTGCCGTACGAAGCATGTGTGGTGGGATGAATTAAACCATGTCATATTCAGCAACGAGTCTCGCTTCTGTCTCAGTGCAGGCGATAGCTGATTGAGATTCTGGAGACGAGGTGGTCACCGGGCTGATCCTGTTACTATTCGTGAGCATCATACGTCTCCGCATCCTGGCAACGCAATTTTGAACTTAATCTCCCCTTCCCTATACTAAATCGTATCTCCATGATTTCAGTGAACTACCTACCAAGTTTCGTCGCGATATCTTCGTTTTTCGCTTTTCCGGACACCCGAAAATAGAGATACTTATTTTACTTATTTTATAACCATCCGGTATGTACTTTTCCCTGGGAAATTTTGCAGTGAGCAACTGAAATTTGATATCACTCTGAACCACTGTGCTAAAATTCGTTTATGATGTGAAACATGTCTCCGGAATACACACGGTAACCAATTTCAGTCAAGTTTCATCTAAAAGTTCCTTATGACGTGCATATTCACTCTTTATTTTGTGCTGAATCCAGATAGGACTAAACCCTAGACCGCTTGGGGGAGGGGGGACGAGCTGGTATTTATACAAAAATCCTGAGAACATAGTGACCAATTGTAATCATCCCGTGTATGTTCTTGACAAAAGATCATGTATTTTGCGAAATAATTCAGTATAGCCTATACAATAACGGGGGCCACACGTTTCCCAAAAATTGCCAATTCCGTGTCCTTTATCAAATAATTAGAGTTAAAAAATCGCTAATTTAACAACCGATAGGATTACACCACTGAAAATCTCGTCTAACGTTGTTGAAAACGGAGAACTAGAGTTAAAGCATTTAGTTTGTGAGCTAACAATAAATGTGTAGTATTGTTTGCGATAAAAATTGATCTATGCAGTTAATTTGTATTGTTTGTGTAGTAAAGGATGATTTAGTTGTTCCCATTAATGTTTTCAGGGCCACAAAAAAGCTGTCTTCTCTGTTGTGTTCATACCATCCGAGGACAGTCCTCTCGATGGAAAAACGATCAAACCGAACGATCTTGTTATAACTGGGTCGTCCGATCATACTGCCATTATCTGGTCTCTGAAGGATGGAAGACCATTGCATGTAAGTAAGACTCAAGTTATAAAGATGCTGTTGAGAAACACGGATTTGTTATGTAAATATGATGAAAAAAGTGTATATATGAAGAAAAAAGTCTCGACTTAAACGACAAAAAATACGATATTTATATGACCGAGAGTTCAAATAATGATTTTTACAGTACAAGAAAAAACAAAACTAAAGTGCAAATCGACCTACAACCGTAGTTTTACACCTTTACTCATAAGGTTTTCGCAGTCGCAAGCTTATGAAATGTGATGTGGCCACTAAAAATGTCTTTATAATGAATCCATGGTGTGTCGTCTAAATTCCAGGGAATTATTCTAAATAAATGGCAATTTTAATTACCAGCAATTTTTTAAATCAATTCTTTGAAGACTTACAAATGCCTCATTTAAATATAAAGCTCAGAGGAGTCACCGTCCGCAACGTAGGGTCACAGGCTCCAAAGTAGAGGGCGAACCAGCGTGGTGAGAACAAACTCATGATCACTCTTACCCGGGATTAAACTCCTCCTTCTGAGCACTATGGAAATCAAAAGCCACCGATGTAGAGAACTCGACCGATAGGACTACATATTAACCTTGCTCAAATTTATGAGAAACAATATAACTTGTAACGTAAATGTTTTACCAGGTTAAACTGCTACGATTCTTCTTTGTGCAGTGGAGGGATGAAAAAAGTTACTTTGACCTTGTAAAATCTAAGGAAAAAGAAAATGATATATATCCGAAAATCCCAAAACCTATAACCTTCGGAATCCGAAACTTTTTCCAAGTGCCGACATGACGTCACAAATGGAAAATTCCGGAAATCTCTGGGAAGGTTTCTAATCATCGTGCAGGTCTCTGTGCATCCTGGCGATTACAACACGTGACCTTAGATACTTTGGGTGAGGCTCTGCTCTAGCGATGCAAACCGTTTCTTTTGATATGATTTGCGAAAAAAATTCGTTCGTTGACACTTTTTTTTTACTGGGGTGTTTAACGACCACCGTGAGCAACTCAATGGGCTATAAGAAGACGCCCGGGCCTAATTTGGGGCCACTAGTTCCAGGGAAGGAAGAGAGCCAGTGCCAACACAACATCCATGTCTCACCGGGATCTGAATCCGAACCCAACTCCGACGAATGATCATAAGCCAGCGCTTAGACCACTGCGCCACCCGGGCGTCGTTGGCTTTTCTTGTCATTCCGTATAGAATTTTTTGCCGCAGTGAAAAATTTCTGTTACGAATGACTTCCGGGAATCGGTTCCGAGTCCGATCTGTTTGTGTGGTTTCTTTAGTCTCGCGAATCGGTTCAGAATCGGATCCATTTGTGTGTGATTCGTTGACTCTTTCCGTTTAGGGAATAACTTTCAGTGTAAATTTTTTTTTAAATCTTACGATATTTTGTTCTTTTATAACAGTTTTTAGATATGTTGGTTTAAAAACGTTTATGAAATTTATAGCATTTTCACACCTTCTGAATAAGGTTACGTTTTCTGTCCAGAACATGACCTTCACCCTGACATGCTGGTGAAGGTCTGTTGCCTAGTGGTAGGTAATTCTGACCGATTACTTGAGGGTATCGAATCTTTTGCGGAATCAATTCTTTTCATAAAAGAATCGTTCGCGAATGATTTTATTGATTCTTTCTTCATGAAGGACTTTATTTTTTTGGAATATAAATGGATTTAATGTTTAGACTTGTTCACATCCCCAAGCTATCTCATTTTATAGTTCTACCTTACGCAAGTACTCCAAAATCTGAAAAAAAAAATCGAAACCTGAAACAATTTCGACCCACGCATTTCGGATAAGGGGTGTATCGTATTCAAATATTCAAATAAACCTGTATCAGATTCAATTGATTTATTCATAAAAGTGAAAGGTACGTAGGCCATACTGTGAAATTATTGAGCATTGGTAGAATGATAGTTCGCGGACAGGTAGTGTCATCTCTCGTTGTAGCCACGAATGCCAAATGACGTCACCAGGGTCAGTCATGTGACAAAACAGACGGGAGAAAAGATAACCGAAAGCAGCGTTGCCAGAGATTTTAGACTGAAATCAGTAGGCCAGAGCTAAGAAAAATCAGTAGAAATCAGTAGATCTGGTTTTCTGCTTGAAAATGCACCACCTGTTAAATTTAACGCAGCATTATTGGATGCATTGTCAAAGCAAACACACATTCAAAACTACCGATATTTCAAATACTAGTATTCCACACATTACTATTTAACACCTTAATGCAAATTCAAACTAACGTGAACCTGATACCTGATTCACATTATGTACACGATATTAGTAATGAATGGCTTTTTTAAACTATTGTGCAAGTAACAATTATCGGTCTCATTTGTTGACTATCGCGAAAAAATTTATAAACTTACACTTCTTACTGAACAGCACCCAGATGTTCTCATAATGGGTGAAAGAGCTGCCATACTGAAGAAAGTATCATTAATATTTCAAATTATAGACTTTTTCCAGTACTTGGGGTTTTAGCAAAGTACTGGAATCTTTGTGTAAAAGACTAAATAGACATCTGATAAAAAATCATAACCAGTATGGATTTGGAAATAAATCAATTTAGTTTGCGTGTAGTTTTAAAATTTCCAACACCGTTTGCTTTTCCTCAAATTAGAGCACCGTTTCTTTCTTCTCGGGCAAGAAGCACGATTTGTTTCTCCTCAGATTAAAAGCACCGTTTGCTTCTTCTCAGGCAAAATCATGGCTTGTTTCTCCTCAGATAAGTGATGGTTTGAGTATTTACTATCAACTCAATCAGTGAACAGCAAAACCCTTTCCAAACAGCATTCATCCACGGTTCATTTTTAATCAACTTACACAAAAAATAAATAGAAATCCATTGCAAAAATGAATTCTAAATCCTTAATGGTGTAAAATAATAAAGTAAACTGACAGCAAGCTTTCACCACTTACAGGTGGCTTCATCAGGCATAACTGCGATAAACACCGTAAACAACAAACAGAAACTAAAGAAATTCTGAATAATTCAAACTTAAACTTAAATACAGTATATAATCAAAGTTGATTAACGGTTATGTCATGTAGAACCCATATGATAGCATGGGTGATGACGTGGATCTTTTATTAGCATGCGCCAGATATCGGGGAGATCAGTTGATGTCTCTTCATTGCAGGCATCCGTGCTGGTTATTATTTCTACTGATTCTCGTATTGCTGTGGCCTTGGGAGTTGTGTAAGCAACTATTTTTGAATTTCTTTCCAGTCAGATTTAGCTGCATTGTTCTTGACCTCTCTTGCTAGAGCTGGGGTAAGCTTTCCCAGTTTGACATTACGTTTATGTTCTGACAGTCTCAATTTAAGGGAGCGCTTAGTCATTCCTGTGTACCTTTTTCTGGACCTATCTGGGCATTGCAAGGGGATAGCATAAATTCCTGCATCTGTTAGGTTTGTGCCATATTACCTTGTTTGTTGTTAGCCAGGAGGAAATCAATTTAGATGTTTTTATTCTTATGCCAAATCCTAATTTTTTAAAGGCATTTTTTAGGAAAAAGGTGAAACCTAGGACATAAGGGCATGCACCTATGAAATTGAGTTTAGGGGTAACTGTTTGAGCAGTTGCCTTATTAAATGAAACTTCTGCTTGCTTGATAATACACCCAGTGATACAGTATAAGTATCAAAGCCTGCTGCAGATGCCAAAGATTTCAAAGATTCAATTTCAAGATGTTGGGTGTGTTGATCTGAGCTCAGTGCCATGGCTCTTCTTGCTCTATGTCGAAATAAGGCTAAATATGTCGAAATAAGGCTAAATAAGGCTAATTCTATGTCGAAATAAGGCTAATTCTATTTAGAAATAAGGCTACATAAGACTAATTCTATGTCGAAGTAAGGCTAAATTCTATGTCGAAATAAGGCTAATTCATGCGCAGCTGGACTTGCAGAAGAAGGTGGGATGACTTGTGGGATATATGTTGGTTTATAGTACACTTGGGTGTGGAGATCTCCAGACTGCGACTTTTTAACAAGAACATCAGGAAAAGGTAGCATGCCTTCTTTCTCCTTTTCAACTTTAATTATATATTTAAGTTTAAGTTTGAATTATTCAGAATTTTTTAGTTTCTATTAATTGTTTACGGTGTATATCTTAGTTATGCCTGATGAAGCCATTCGTGAGTGGCGAAAGCTTTCTGTCTGTTTACTTTATTATTTTACACCATTAAAACGGATTTAGAATTCATTTTTGTGATCATTTTGATGCAATCTATACCCGATTCTTATTATCTTAAATAGAAATCCATTGAACTGACTGAAATTTTTGATTTCTCTAAGGCATTCGATAAAAGCAACCATAATAAACTGTTGAAAAAATTATATATGGTAAAGTATCAGAGGGGGGCATCTTATAAATTATTTTAGAGTTTATAGGGAAAAGCGTCTACCAAAATATTACGCCGCAACCCAAAAACTTAGGCACAAAACTAGAAAATTTCGCTTTATGTACACGATATGAAACCGAAAAAAATCAGACTCCGGTGATTTACGAAAATCTATCAGTAGACATGACTCAAAATCAGCAGAATGGCAACATTGGGACATGACTCAAAATGGCATCAGTAGACATGACTCAAAATCAGTAGAATGGCAACATTTGGACATGACTCAAAATGGCATCAGTAGACATGACTCAAAATCAGTAGAATGGCAACATTGGGACATGACTCAAAATGGCATCAGTAGACATGACTCAAAATCAGTAGAATGGCAACATTGGGACATGACTCAAAATGGCATCAGTAGACATGACTCAAAATCAGTAGAATGGCAACATTTGGACATGACTCAAAATGGCATCAGTAGACATGACTCAAAATCAGTAGAATGGCAACATTGGGACATGACTCAAAATGGCATCAGTAGACATGACTCAAAATCAGTAGAATGGCAACATTGGGACATGACTCAAAATGGCATCAGTAGACATGACTCAAAATCAGCAGAATGGCAACATTGGGACATGACTCAAAATGGCATCAGTAGACATGACTCAAAATCAGTAGAATGGCAACATTTGGACATGACTCAAAATGGCATCAGTAGACATGACTCAAAATCAGTAGAATGGCAACATTGGGACATGACTCAAAATGGCATCAGTAGACATGACTCAAAATCAGTAGAATGGCAACATTGGGACATGACTCAAAATGGCATCAGTAGACATGACTCAAAATTAGTAGAATGGCAACATTGGGCCCGACAGTGATACATCGTTCCATCAGCATGCTGTGTTTCAGTTCCTTGTGCAAGAGGAAATTCCAGAAGCTGATATTTACCGTCGGCTTCAGCGTATATACAGAAATGCATGTATGGGGTGCCAGCTATGTGAGAAGGTGGAGGAAACATTTTAAAGACAGTTTCACAGATATTAATGATCGGCCTCGTAGCGGTCGCTGTAAAACAGCCTCTGTATAACACAACTAAGACAGCGTTGATACCTTAATTCGTGATGACAGATGTGTGACGGTGAAGGCAGTTGCGGCGAGCTTGAGCATAGGATAAGAAATAATTAGCAGCTTGGGATATCAGAAAATATGTGCCCTCTGGGACGGACAGAAGACCCAGACAAAAGACCCCAAAGGCCAGCGCAAGAACATCTCACAACTGCTGGAGCCGTATCGAAATGAAGGGAACAATTTTTTGCACAGTATTGTGACAGATGACGAAAATTGGTTCCACCATTTCGAACCTGAAAAAAACCGCCACAGCATGGAATGGCATCTCCGTTCATCGACCAGGAAGAAGCCTAAGATATTTCCGTCAACTGCAATGGTTATGGAAACTGTCTTTTGTGACACAGATGGATGCATTCTGGTCGATGTTTTAGAGCCTGGACAAGCCGTATATGCAGCTTCTAGTGATGTCCACACATTATAAAAGTACCGCCTTGCGTTGCGTGATAAACGGCTGGGAAAGAAAGTCATCCTACAGCACGCCAACGCTAAGACCCACTCAGCCCGTTTGACCTCGGAAAAAAATCCAAAAGTTCGGATGGGAACTTTTACCTCATCCTGTTTACAGTCCAGATCTGGCACCCTTCGACTATCATCTTTTTGGATTCTTAAAGGACCAGGTGCACCGTCAACACTGCCAGAGCACGGAAGCAATACAGCAAACTGTACGTCGGTGTCTACGCGCAAATAGAATGGAGTTCTTCCGCAAGTGTATCTCTAAACTGCCAAAACGATGGGGAAAATGTGTCCAAAAGAACGGGAATTTTGTAGAAAAATAGATTACGGTATGTAGATTAAGGTGCCGTACCTTAATCTACAGTTATACAGTAATGATTATTTCGAGCTGTACAGTAACGATTTTTCTTTAAATCATTTACAGTAATGATTTTTTCTTTAAATCATGTAAAGTAATAATTTTTTCTTGAAATCATGTACAGTAATGCCTTTTTCTTCAAATCATTACTGTATTTTTTTGAGTTGTATAGAGTTGTACAGTAATAAATTTTCCTTGAATCATAACTGTATAACTTGCAATTGTTAAAACATTGTTGCTCATTAATTTCAGTATAGCCCTCGTACAAATCAATAACGAACCGGGAGATTCGCGCGGAATAAAACAAGAAAGATGACACCGAATTTTATGTTGTATAATATAACGAGCACGCCTTTTGAATTCGTTTTGAGGCGAATAGCGAATTAAATTTGTCAAAGCTATTCAAAGTCAATGGAACTGGTTAGGAAAATAATCAACCGGTTTCTACACTCGATAAAACATCCAGAAATAGAAGCAGTTACTTAGTTCTACCACCGACTAAAAAGTATGTTACGAAAATTAACAAATGGCGCACAAAAAGTTACTCATAGCACAAGGAAGGTATCAGAGACAAAAAGTTTCTCATAGCAAAAGGGAGGTGTCAGAGACAAAAAAGTTTCTCATAGCACAAGGAAGGTATCAGAAACAAAGAGATTTTCAAATCTAACAGTTAAAAGAAGAATTATAGAAGGAAATATGATATAAGTCTACGCCTGCTAGCGGGAGAATTTTGCATAATGGACAAGTTGAAACCAGTCGAAAAATAATCTTCACGGAAAAAGCTATGCTAAAGAAGAAGAATTTTTCAAATACGTCACCCGGAAGCAGAGATAGCGGGGGAAAAAAAGGTTTCGACCTTTACGCCCCTAGCGGGAAATCTTTGCATTATTTAAAAAGGGTAATGCTCTCTCTCTCTCTCTCTCTCTCTCTCTCTCTCTCTCTCTCTCTCTTTTATTTGCCTAGACATGCCTCCTGGGCCCTTGGTCATGGTGGACCTCAAGGCTGTAGCCCCTATTGACCCCCCTTAATCCGGCTCTGAGGCCGCGGGTGGCCGAGTGGGCAACGTTCGTGACTGCCACGGGAAGGGCCTCAGGTTCGATCCCAGCAGGTACGAACGCTCGATCCACTAAATACCCGCCGTGCGTCGGATGGGCACGTTAAGCCGTCGGACCCCGGGTACTGGCCTCCCGGCAATAAATAAGGGCGTCTTCCTCCTTCTTTCTACTTCACTTCCGTGTCACTTTCCTATCAGGCGCTCTAGCCCAAATCTCCTAGTTTCCTATTTCTAAGGGTTGTTTAAGACCTGGGGTCAGGCACTCCCTTCCTAAAATCCTCTACATATGATCATGATCATAAATCCGGCCCTGATGTTAGGTGTTTGATAGTTCATGAGTCATAATAATATGTAGACTTAAGAAAAGTGTGTCTATTCAAAGAGGTGGTACAAATAACGTTGCGCAGTAGACGATCAGTGACCAAATAAATATAATTATTATTTGGTACAACACACCATTTTGAGTATGGTTTGACATACTACATTCAATCATGAGTTGATTTTTAAAATTCTTTCACCTTAAAATTGCAGTTAAAATTTTTGCACGACTGAACTATTTCACAATGCATATTTCAACAGTTTTCTTTCATCCTGGAATTAAAAGACTTTTTCTTTCATGAGGGAATTTATGAGGTGTTTCCTTGTGGGCACGTGTGTTTCTGTAGTGGACCACAAGACTAAAATTTCCGGCATTGTTTCGTCTACCCAATCCGCCCCTGATTGGCAGTTTCTTCATAACCGCCCTCCCGTCCATTTTTCACCGGATGGCTCTCCTTTCTTCCCCTCTTTGCTCCTTCTGCTCCTGTTCTGTTGACGCTGTAAATATCATATTTCGCTGTAAATATGTCACAAAATAACATATCGGTGACGACGGGACATTGGGCCGAAGAAAAAATTGATAGTCGCTGAGAGAACGGTCTATGACACATGCTGGACGAGCCAGAAGAAAACTTTACGTGAAAAGACAGAAGTAGAATCGGGCAATAAACGTAAACATGAAACGGGTCAACAGGACAGGAGCAGAAGGAGCAAAGAAGGGAAGAAAGGAGAGCCATCCGGTGAAAAATGGACGGAAGTGCGGTTATGAAGAAACTACCAATCAGGGGCGGATTGGGTAGACGAAACAATGCCGGAAATTTTTGTCTTGTGGTCCCCTACAGAAACACACGTGCCCACAAGGAAACACCTCATAAATTCCCTCATGAAAGAAAAAAGTCTTTTAATTCCAGGATGAAAGAAAACTGTTGAAATATACATTGTGAAATAGTTCAGTCATGCAAAAATTTTAACAGCAATTTTAAGGTGAAAGAATTTTAAAAATCCACTCATGATTGAATGTAGTATGTCAAACCATACTCAAAATGGTGTGTTGTACCAAATAATAATTATATTTATTTGGTCACTGATCGTCTACTGTGCAACGTTATTTGTACCACCTCCTTGAATAGACACACTTTTCTTAAGTCTACCCATTATTATGACTCATGAACTACCAAACACCTAACATCAGGGCCGGATTAAGGGGGAGGTCAATAGGGGCTACAGCCTTGAGGTCTACCATGACCAAGGGCCCAGGAGGCATGTCTAGGCAAATAAAAGAGAGAGAGAGAGACGTTTGTATAAAATAGTATTACTATTGTCTCGTGTGATTTCCACTTGGTCAGAAACAGAGGCTGGAAGACGAACAGATTTCAAGACAATGATTCACCAAAGGTAAAAGTTTCATGTCGCTGTGGAAAGCATCATTGACCAGACAGTTTCAACTTTTTCACTGCCATCCAACCACACCTCTTAATTTGCACTTGGAACCTGTGACGTATATTCTAGATTAACTTTCCTTTTTAGTTTCTTTCCCTATGTAAATCTTGAGTTTATTCTCAGTATTCTTCACGCTTAACGAAATATCTTTCATCTCAAACGAATACGTTTGGCAACACAATTGAGGTTGAATGCACGTGACGTATGTCTGATCTTGATAAGAACAAGAGATAAAAACGACGATTGATCTATTGCTTGAGAGCGTTGTAAGAGAGCGATTATTACGAGCGTTGGGTTGTAAACTGATTGTTGATAGGAGTGTTGTGATAATGTGTGGTGTGTGGAGCGTTTACTGCAGTATGCCATATTACGATGTGTTTTCTACAGCCTGAATAAAACATTTCCGTAAGTTGACTTCTGTTGTTTCGTCTGGCCGTTAAGGTTTTCTTTCATTTAGGAACTATTTCTTAGTATATTAATGTGTTAAAACAGCGTAGAAGTCGAAAAGACTTTTACGCTACAAACCGTTAAACGTCGAAGTCCCCTGTGGCTTCATATTGCATTTCACAAAAAATATTAACTAAGAAAAGTTGTGAAAACACAAGTTTCTCCGCGCCGGTCATCGAGTCCAGTTCGCTCACTCCGGAGTAAGTCGCTCTCCCAACTGAGCTACGCGGATAGAATGCCTCGCTGCAGGTTTGTCGTCTAGACACATGTTTTCACCTCTGTAGTACGTCACATCATCTCCCTCTTATTATTATTTTTTTTGAAGCGAAGTAGGAATTTTTTATTAATTCCAAACAATGTGTGGAACAAACATCACACATTTTTCGAAGAACCAAACGACCAGTGGATCTATTGTCCACAATCGGGCGCCAATGTGAAAACACAAGTTTGTCCTCGCCGGTAATCCAACCCGGTTCCCCTCACGCCGGAGTAAGTCGCTCTCCCAACTGAGCTACGCGGACAGAATGTCTCCCTGCAGATTTGTCGTCTTGACACATCACAAGGTGTACAATACTAAATCAGTAGAAAATCCAAGACAAAATCAAGGTTTCTTAAGTTTTTAACTCATGTTGTTTTGAGGATAATGAAAAATACAGTGACTGAATATGAAAACTCTGCAGATAATTTTGTAGTTACAGTTTCGTGTTCTAACAGACTTCAAAATAATTCCCCGTCGTAAATACTTTGTGGGCCCACTCAGATGTCTTAGCATTGGGGCCCACTAAGGCCTCAGTCCGGCCCTGCCCAACATATACACTGCTGGCCACCCAAAATGCAACACCAAGAAGGACACGAAATGGCAAAGCCAGATTTACTTGACATATAATAACAGATACAAAGATGAAACGATTGCGCTTACAGGCCCGTGCGACTTCCGGAACACGCAGACGTCAATAGTTCGTGTGCCCCCATGGCTGGCAATAACGACCGCTACACGCCGCGGCATCGAACGAAAGAGGCTTTGGATGTGCGCTTGGGGTATGTCGGTCCAGGCTGCTTCCACACGTTGCCACAGTTCATCAGGCGTAGCCGCAGGTGGTGCTTGCCGGGCCACTCGGTTGCCGATCAGCGACCAGACGTGTTCGATGGGCGACATATCGAGAGAACAGGCGAGCCACGGCAGCAGTGACACCTGGTGGGCCGTGAAGAATTGTTGCACGATACGTGCCAAGTGCGGACGCGCATTATCCTGTTGAAACGTGGCCGCTGGAAGGTCCTGTAGATAAGGGAGGACTACAGGCTCCAAAACGTCGGACATGTAGCGGTGGCTAATGAGTGTACCGGTGATGCGTACCAGAGGGGTGCGGGTGTCATATCCAATTAAGCCCCAAACCATAAAACCAGGCGACGGACCGGTATGGCGATGCATAACGTAGGCGTCATAAAGTCTCTCGCCGCGGTACCGCCACACGCGGATTTGAGCATCGTGGTGTTGCAGGCAGAAGCGGGATTCGTCGGAGAAGACAATGTCGTGCCATTCCGTAGTCCAGGTGCGGCGTTCAACGGCCCACTGCCGCCGCACTCGCCGGTGGTGTAACGTCAATGTCAATCGGAGCAATGGGCGCAGTGCGACAAGTCCCCGCTCCTGCAGACGATGTCGAACGGTACGTGCTGACATCGGTTGTTGCGCAACACACCCTAATTCCTGCGCTAACGTTCGTGATGTGGCGGTGTGAACCGTCAATGCCCGCCGCACAACATGCCGGTCCTCTCGTTCGGTGGTGTACCGCGGCTGCTGCAATCGCTCACGTCGGTCCGTCCGTCCCTCCTGCACTCACCATATCCATACTTGCCTCACTGTGGCTGGATGTCGTCCCACACGGGCGCCGATGTCTCAGGACGATAAACCGCTGTCGCGATAAGCCACTATTCGTCCTCTGTCGAACTCCGAAACGTGCTGGAATGACTGCCGTATTCTGCGACGAGGCATCAGGAAGCTTCCCACGCACAGGTCCGGCAGCACAACACACTTCCACTACTTACACCCCGCCTTCTGTGCGCCCTTCTTATATTGCTTCTCGGTGGCGTTCCGGGCGCACATGATTTGCATATGCCCTGCAATGCTAATCGTTTGCATGTCCTCTCGCGGGTGACGCATGCTGCGAATTTCAGGCCAATCGGATGCTTCCTTCTTGGTGTTGCATTTTTGGTGGCCAGCAGTGCAGATAGAACGAAACGCCAATTTGCCAATTTCTGTTAAGACACTAACGTTTTAGGCAGATATTTTAAAGCTTAAGTGAAGTTAACGATTATTACTCATTAGTACCAAAATAATAGTTCGTTCTTTCCAAAATAAATAAATAAATAAATAAATAAAATGGACGAAGGGGATACGAGAAATAGTGGGTCATTTCTCAAGTGGTCCACCGTCCCCAGGTGCGCCAATCCGCCCTTGCTGCCAATGAATGTAAGACTCGTGTGGACGACTTAGGGAGGCAAGAAGCACGCCTGGCAAGGGCAAGGACGCAAGGAGTTATAGAAGGAATGGGACATGGAGAAGCGTCAGTAACGATGTTTGAGAGTCACAGAAAGAAGTTCTCCGTGTCCAGTGCTCAATTACACGGAAATTCCCGTGAACTTCTTTTCCATCACATCCTAAGAAAAGTGTGTCAGGAAAAAAGTTTCATTTCTACGTGTATAACGAAGTAAATTTCTCCGTCATTTTTATCCGCGCCGGGGTTCGAACCCGGGTCCACTCATTCCGGAATAAGTTGCTCTACCAATTAAGCTACGCGGACGATTATTCTGATTCCTATCCGCCTTTATGTCGTGTGCGTCCTGCTGGCAGGTACGTCACATCTCCTGGTACGTTACATCATCTCCCCCTTACTTTTTTTTTTTTTTTTCGAAGTGCTGGAGAAAGGATTCTCTTATTTTTCCTATCTCGCGGTGTTTAAATAACATCACACCAATGCGAGATTTTGAACGGTCGGGTCATCCGGATAGTTCGGGCGCCATTATAACGAAGTAAATTTCTCCGTCATTTTTATCCGCGCCAGGATTCGAACCCGGGTCCCCTCATTCCGGAATAAGTTGCTCTACCAATTAAGCTACGCGGACGATTATTCTGATTCTTATCTGCCTTTATGTCGTGTGCGTCCTGCTGGCAGGTACGTCACATCTCCTGGTACGTTACACGTGACGTCACAATTATGTACGCATTCATTTTCTATGTGTTGCGGATTTAGTTTCACGTACACCGCAGCATAAGACAAGACATGATATCACTTCTACATATGATCTCACCATATAACATAAAGTCAGTCTTATGTGATAATTTCTTTGACGATTTTTTTTTTTTTGTGTGTGAAATTTAAAATGATTGGTTTCTCCTTTCTTCATGATTTATGAAAAATTCCTGGGAATAATTTCTGTTGTCCAGATCATGAGAACGTAGGTAAAATAATTTGCGTTACGCGAGACAGCGGTGGTGATCGCCAATTCTCTTCAAACTTGAAAAGACTTTTTTTTGGTCCACTGAAAAACCTTGGATTTCGCAAATTTTTCGTTTCCTTCTGAATGGTGCACAGCAGTTTTCTGAACACAGAGAGGGAAAGTTTCCTATTATTAATCATTAAACTTCATGATTTTTATAAACTCTGTAATTAACAGAATTTACATTTATTAAAGAAATAACCCAGTGGCCATTTCATGGCGTAGTGAAGAACAGAAATTAAATTCCTAATTTGATTAACTGTTCTTATTTATTTTTTCCCCTTGAAGCACTTGAGGAAAGCTCACAGAGGAACAGTGAATGCATTGGTTGTTGATCCAGAAGGGAAAGTTCTGTTCACGGGAGGTGGTGACGGACTCATATGCAGTTGGGACATTGCCACTGGTACGTGCAAGAAGAAGATGGTAGGACATGAAGGAGCCATAATAAGCATGATAGTAAGTTAATCTGCTTTTTATTATTAACATTTCCCTATTTGATATGTACGTCACGTGCACTAGATCTGTAACTCTACCAATGTAGTTTAAGTTTCTAGCAATCCGCTAGCTACGAAGAGCTAAAGCTCTTCGTGATGGCAACGATTTGCATCACCTATATATACGTATATACTGTACTTGGTACCGAAGGAAAGAAAAAAAAATTAAGCAGATACTTAGAAGCAAAGATATGGAAGAAAATGGGCTTTGAATTTCATAGCACCTACATTTATGCCCTCTAGCGGTGAAATTTTGCATCAGACAAGGACCGGAAAGCAAGGATCAGCGGACATACTGACAGGCTGACAGACAAAGTGATACTAAAAGCACGTACTTTTTTTTTCACGAAAGCTGTGCTAAAAATGCTTTTGAAAACCATATCTACAATCGTAGCCAAAAGTCCTGCACCAGTAGACCGAAAGTCAAATTTTTGATGTTTGAAGTCAACTTATACAGCGTAATGTGTTAAAGTCAGGAATACATATTATACATCATTTTATAGGAAATTTTATGCTGCATTCAAAGATTTTTACAGAATATTATTATTTGTAATAGAAATGACGAAACAAGCAAAAGTACAGCGTCTAGTCATAAAAAGCAAAATATTGTGGAATTTGTGAAATTGTGCACAATGCATTTAACGTAAAATTACTGTACAGTACATTATTGAAACTTTCAGGACACTTGAAATAACTGACCAACAAGCAAAATACGCTTTAATATTGAATAACCACGGTTTCTTAGTAACAAAGTGCACCTTCTTGGCATGGAACTAATGAGCTTCTCTAGTTGTCCATTGGTAATAACACGGTGCCATACCGCCCTTAAAGACTCAATTAATGCTGTTTTATATGTGGTTCCTTGTCGACGGATCTTTTATTTCAATCTCACCCACGGATTCTCTATGGTATTAAGATGCGGTGACTGTGCAAGCCACAGAAGTTTTCTTATAACTTTTCGGTTAAACCACTCGTCAACCAACTTTGACCGATGTTATGGCGCGTTATCATCCTGAAAGATAAAATTCCGCAACCTCATGTCTTGTGCACATGGAAGCAGTTTAGACTCCACATATTTCGATCCATTCAATGTGCCATCAATAATGCGCAGACGGCCAACACCAATGGCTGAAATACAGGACCATAACATCACCGAATGTAAGTGCTTGCTTGTTATTGGATGCAACATGCTTTATATCTTTCACCAGCCCGATGACGTATATAATTATTTCCATTATTAGCGGAAACAGTAACAGTTGTTTCATCACTGAAAATAACATTTTTCCATTCATCAACAGTCCAATTCTTGTGTGCCTTGGCCTAAGCAATGCTTTTGAGCCGTTGTTGTTCAGTAAGGTAAGGTTTTCGTGCAGCTTTTCGTGCAGTCAGTCTATTTTCTTGTAGCCTACGACGAACTGTACGGGCAGTTGCAATAAAGCCTACTTCATTCTCCTACTCATTTCTTAAATCAATGTCTGTTTTAAACCTTGATTTTAACGAACGACGTATCAACATATGATCGTCACGTTCAGTACACAGCCTTGGTCGACTTGTTCTTTTTCTGTTTCCGACACATCCAGTTTCTGCAACTCTTTTAATGGTGCGCAAGGCAGTGCAATGATCACAGCCACATTTATAGCAGCAATTTTACGACTACTGAATCTAAGTTCATGCAAAATAATAATTTTTGCCCTGGTTTGCAGAGGCAGGACCAATTTTCGGGTCTTTGACGTTTCGAAATTCAAATATCGCCAGGAATTCTGCATAAACTTCCGTCAACTGACTACAAGCAGCTGCGTTCTAAGTCGGCAGACGATTCGACATCCTTTTATATCTCACTAGCGGACGTGGGAAAAAGCTATAGTGAATAAGACGGGCGCGAGCGCTTTTTCAGAACTGGATAGTGTTTCCTCACTTCGACATATTTTTGCTTGTAACTTCACTTCTGTTACTGGTATAAAAATATTTGAATTCAGCATAAAATGTTCTGTTACATTCTATAAAAATATTTGAATTCAGCATAAAATGTTCTGTTACATTCTATAAAAATATTTGAATTCAGCATAAAATGTTCTTTAAAATGATGTATGATATGTATTCCTGACTTTATCATTACGCTGTATAAGTTGACTTCAAACATCAGATATTGAATATTTGGTCTACTGGTGCAGTACGTTTGGCCACGACTGTATGAGCAGGATGTGGTATAGTATTAATTCTTATTCTTAGGCGTAGAGCAGCCGCGTTCTGCTGTATCCACGTAGGCATGTCTTCAGAAATATTGAAAATTGCAGAACCTGGAGATAAAATGGAATCCCGATCTCTCGATTTCCGTTCGGGCATGTTGTCGTTCCACACAACAATGAGTTTCCACAAGTGGCTGAAGCTTGGTAATCTGAACAAACTTCATATTTAGGTAATATGCTGGAATGAAAACTCGGATGTGCAAGATGGATCCCACCTCCTGTGCGATGTAATTTTCAAATTTTCTAAAGAGATGGCTACAAGGAAAACATATATAAAACTTTTAACCCTTTAACCGGCTGCAACGAATTAACTCGGGTTTAGAATAATGAGCTGTGATCAGGCCTAAGGAATATTTTGCTATTTAAGAAGTGGATGGAACGAAACTGGAAGGAGTGAATCTGAGAATTAGAAAGTGTTGCTTTCCCCTTAGCTTTGTAATTCAAAGGAATCATTAACGGGAATGATTGACACTAATCCTTTCTGACTGATTACTTGCTAGAAGGGCTATATCAACGGCGACGGCCAAAGAAAGGAGAGAGAAGATATTCGAGTAACTAGTTTCTTTGTCTAATGGCACGATGTCCGTGTCAAGGGGACTAGACACTGACACCATGATGCTGGAAAGAATCAAGCCCTTTCCCTTCATTTTTTATGTCATAGAGCAGACTAGAAGAGAGAGAGCTAGAGAAGAGGACTAGAAGGGTATATTATATTATATACGACCAACCGTAACAGGTATATGGTCGGCACTACCGAGATGAGAATGGGAAAGGAACTTTTTTGTCGTAGCTTTTGTTAAACCCGATCGCTATGTGGACATTTCTGTTTGGAAAGCTTAGTAAATTTTGGGCACCATTTGGTTCAGGTATATCAGCCGCTTAAAGGGTTAAGATGAAAAAAAATCGAGAGTACCCTGGTAGTCTTTGTAGATAATTTATGCTGTGCATCTTTCTCATGACAAGATCTTTGTGAGTGTGAAATAAAACGAGAGATTAGATAGTATACATTTATTTACGTACAACACGATGCATTTATTCGCGTCACTCGCGACCGCACCGTGTTGCAGTCAGCTGCATACTAAGTGGAATTAAATCATAACAACAAACAATAAGGTATACTAATTCCTGACATTGAGGTAGGTGCAATAATAAGTGTTATTGTCGTATAGCCAATGGAAGAAGATATGTGTGTCATAAAAGTAAAATACACTAAACCATAGCGGCGGCAGTAGTATTACGATTGCTTAGTTTTTTCAGAAACCATATTTATTATAATTCAAAATGATTGCCTCGATTAGAAATGACAATAACGTGTTTATGAACATAGATACAGAGATCATATTGTTGCACAATAAAGAAGGAAGATTAGAATTTTGTTTCCATACCTAACAAATGTTCTATGTGACTCCCCTGGGTCACGCGGACAACATCTAAACGGTAATCCATTTCACGCTATATGTTATAAAGCATGTCCGTAGTCACTGATGTCAGTGCAAGCTGAATGGGCCTTTTTAGTTTTTGCAGTGTACTCGGCAAAGGTGGCATATACACACGGTCTTTCACATACCCTCCAAAAAGTGTTGGAAACACAAGGAAGAGGTACGGCGCGCTTTGCAGTAGTCGAAAGGTAAAAATCCACGACAGTGAGGAGGAGAAAGAATTGTTTTAAAATTTTCGTTGCATCGAGTGCGTGGTTCATCACGTAAACTCTTATACCCTACATCAAACAAAGATCTTCGCTCTTTCCACGTTTATAAGTGAGTCACGGAAAAATTATCATTGGCCGCCACCGGGAGTCGAACGCAGGGTCTTCCAGTTACGCGCCGGATATGCTTCCGCTACACCAAAGCGGCCTCGAATTCCTCCAGACTCACACACGCTAACTGCCAAACCAATTTGGCAGGTTGCTTCTTGGAGCCCCGCACAATGCTGGGGATTCACCAAAGATGGTAAGCAGCAACTGAAGAAATAATTAGAAGGCAAATGAATAATTAATACAGACATTCGACGTGGACCAGGAACTACAAACAAAGATCTTCGCTCTTTCCACGCTTATTCTGCTGCGGTCGCCATTTCTTCCCTGCATTGTGCGGGGCTCCAAGAAGCAACCTGCCAAATTGGCTTGGCAGTTAGCGTGTGTGAGTCTGGAGGAATTCGAGGCTATTGTAGCGGAAGCATATCCGGCGCGTAACTGGAAGACCCTGGGTTTGACTCCCGGTGGCGGCCAATGATAATTTCTTCCGTGACTCACTTATAAACGTGGAAAGAGCGGAGATCTTTGTTTGATGTTCCTGGTCCACGTCAAATGTCTGTATTAATTCTTATACCCTAAGTGGCGACAGGACCGAAAGGAAGTTGTTCTTCATCAGCTGCAATGTTTGCAAGCTATAAAAAGTGTTCCTATTATTTCTGTGTATAATGCTCCTATTACGTTATTTTATTACATAGTTTTTTTTTTACGAAAGGATACCATTATTCAAGGTAAGTTTGTTCATGCACGCAATAATTCTTCTTTTCCGAAGTTTTAAGTCTGCCATGCCTTTCAGAAGCAAGCAGGGCGGTGCGCTGCTTGCTTCCGAAAGGCATCAACGGTAAACTGTAGATAGTTGGTTGGTTGGTTGGTTAGATTTTATTGGCGCAAGGGCCATGGTTGGCCAAAGAGCGCCAGACACAAGACAAACAGACAGAAATAAAAAAAAAACGTGGCAAAAATCGCAAAATCTGGGCGACCAAGTAAAACCGAAATATGAGTACGAAGGGAGGGCCAAAAAAGACAATGAAACAAACAGTATGAAAAACATAGTACAATGGTGAGAAACAAGCCGATGAAGTAAAACCGAGGAATGAGAATGATAAAACACAGTACGAATTCGAACACAACTACACATAGGATGAGTCAAAAGGAGGGGGCTGAGCTGTCACTCTCCTCCCCCCCACACTCCTCTGCAACGCTGGCCGAGGGCGGGGACGAAATGTCACTCTCCTCCCCCCATGTTCCTCTGCAATGGTGGGTGAGGTTGGGGACGAACTGTCACTCTCCTCCCCCATGTTCCTCTATAATGTTGGTCGAGGGTGGGGACCGCGCTGAGTCCGAGACAGTTGCAAAGTCGGCCATGTAGGCCGCGACATGTGGATGGACACTGCAAACTGTAGATAGATAAACATTCTGTTTTTTTTTTTTTTTTTTGCCGCCCCGGTGGCGCAGTGGTCTAAGCGATGGCCTCTAATCATTCGTCCGAACGGGGTCCGGGTTCGAATCCCAGTGAGGCATGGATGTTGTGTTTGTCTTACGGCACTGGCTCTCTCGCCTTCCCTGGAACCAGTGACCCTAAATTAGGGACGGGCGACTGCTTATAGCCCATTGAGTTGCTCACGGTGGTCGTTAAACCTCCAATCAAAAAAAAAAAAAACATTCTGTTTTATATATCACACATAATTATCAAACATCCAATAAAAAAGAAGTCCGGAGACCTGGGGGACCTTACTTCTTGAAAAAAACCTTCGAAAACGCCTTTTCTGCTGCGGTCGCCATTTCTTCGTCACCATAGCCACACAGCAGTAGGTTCGAATAAAATTCTGAGCTTCCTTCTTTCTTGTGTATCAGCTGTCTATTTATCTTCATAAACACGTTATTGTCATTTGTAATCCGGGAAATCATTTTGAATTACCCTCTATTATATTATATTATTATTTAAATAAACGTAAGAAACGACCCTGACACCGATGAAATATGATGTAGCTACGAACGTCCATTTGCACGTACCTAGCTGAACTCAAGATAAGAAAGAAAAGCTTAACTGCAAGTATGTTAGTGAGAGGGATGGGTAAATTTTGGTGTAGGATATCTACAGGTTACATCCCATCGTGTTGTACGTCATTTTAAGCAGTATACCTGTTATTGACTAGAGCTTAAAAATGACGTATAACACGATGGGAGCTAAGAGGAAGCAAATTTCGCTCCGACACTTACTTTACCACAGTCGGAAAAGATGCATAACATTAAAATGCATTTTTGTAATGGCTTTTATCACATTTAGCATGAGGTTCTCGTAATTTACGCAGATTGCAATGAGATATTGTTACGTTTATGTAAAACGTCATGAAATAATGTTCGGCGATTGCTTAGTACAATATAATGTTGAGTAACAATGAAATTAATTATCGTTGCGTCACTTCATGGGACAACATGCAGCACGATCAAATTTTAATAATGGTTTTGACAATGACTGACCGTTACCCATTTTCGTTACATCGAAATTTACTACTTGGAATTTAACTTAACTACTGGAAAAGTGCATTGGATCATACGTCTGGAAAGATGCGTAGAATCAAAATTGCATATACACTATCTGACAGAGAAAATGCCACACCACGAAAACGTGAACGCAGCGGCATGCAAATTGCAGGGTCGGTGCACGCGTACAAGTTATGTAAATGATTGAATTTGCAGGCCAAACGCGCGAACGGCGCGCGGGATATAAGCGGACAACCAGCTCTTGAGGCCATCAGTCGAGACGTCGTCACGGCCGCAAGAAGTGAGTGGTTCTGCTGTAACCGTGTCTAGAGAACGAAGAAGGGGTGCCAATGCCGTTAAGACGCGGTTGTACGCGATGTCGTCAAACGGATGAGTTCACGAGAGGTGTCATCGTAGGCCTTCGTAACGCTGGATGGTCCTCGTGTCGCATTGCGGAAGAAACGCAACGTGATGCCACAACCGTCGGTCGCATTTAGAGACAGTGGTCCCAGGAAGAATCCGTGCAACGTCGTAGGGA
The DNA here is from genome assembly GCA_039090855.1 of Macrothele yani. Taxonomy (NCBI): domain Eukaryota; kingdom Metazoa; phylum Arthropoda; class Arachnida; order Araneae; family Macrothelidae; genus Macrothele; species Macrothele yani. The sequence goes on from CM077007.1 coordinate 112,518,474, forward strand.
GTCAGGAGCACGGAAACTGACGTCCGAGCTCACCGACCGCCGTATCCGATGTCATTCCTTAGCGGACCTACAAGACATTTGCGGGGTGTACTGGGAGGCTTGGATGCTCCGATATCGACGTGGGCAGTTTCACACCGATTGGCTGAGTCTGATTTGCTGTCCAGCCGTCCGTTGTGAAGGCTACCCTTAACAGCGAGCCATCGTCGTCACTGTTTCGCGTGGTGTCGCACCAGAGCTGCGTGGGGTGCCGAATGGAACAGTGTGGTGTTCAGCGACGAATCGCGGTTCTGTCTCACAACTGATGAGAGTCTGGAGGTGACGTGACTCCGCCATTGTGGAGCGCCACACGGCCTGGCAACGTGGAATCATGGTATTGGGTGCTATCAGTGCCAACAACCGCTCACCGCTGGTACGCATTACGGGCACATTGACGGCGCGCCGTTATGTTGACGAGCTGCTGCGGTCCGTGGCAATACCGTACCTGCAGGGCACCCCAAACGCCGTTTTTCAACAGGATAATGTCCGGCCGCATACCGCTCGGATCAGCCTGAATGCTTTACACAGTGTGCGGATGCTTTCGTGGCCAGCACGATCCCCCGACCTTTCACCCATCGGGCATCTGTGGGACACGATTTGACGTTGGTTGAGTACCCTCCCACTCCCGCAAAATGAAGATGAACTGTGGACTGGGATCAACACCACATGGTTCACGATAGCTCAGGACTCCATTCGGACTCTCCTTGCCTCGATGTCACACGCCGTATCGCCCGAAATGGGGACCTCGTTGCTTATTGATCATCCTGTATATTCGACCACTGGAGCCTAGTCTGTATATGACAATTAAATCAATTGTTCAGGACTTACTTGGTCATCTGTGTGTGCAGTTTGTTCTGTGTTCGAGCATTTTTTCATGGTGTGGCATTTTCTCTGTCAGGTAGTGTACATGCATGACTGCCCTGTACTTGAGAAGATCGATTTTTCATTCATTTCTATGGCATTAACCCTGACAGCAGCTCGAAAGATTTCAGAGTAAATTACCATAGTTTACCCGGAGTTAACAGAACCATCTCGCCCTGTAAGTTTTTCAACTCGTTTATGGCATCACTGTAAGTGGACTGCATGTGTTTTTCCATTGCTCGGTGGCCAACGAGAATACAAAGATTCAGGTATAGTATGAAACAGAAGAGCTGACGTTCACATGCAGTTGTTATTTGTTGCATTTTTTGTAGCAGGACTGACTGACTTTGTGATATAGAAAGCTGTAGGGAGCGATGTGTTCTCTCTAATCCAGGCGGTTTAGTCACATGAATAACCATAAACAACGACTATATGGAAAATCTGCTATCCTATCTGTTCATTTCTTGGTCTTCTTGTAGAGAGACGAGAATGGGAAGGAAACATGTGCTTCACTTATGATATCTTAAACAGGCTTTCAGTTACACTAGGCGGAGACAGAACTAAGATTATGCATATACAAAGCATCACGCGTTGAAATCAGAAGCGTGCTATGCGAGTTATCTTCAAACTCTCGAGAAAACGAACGAGAATTCGTTATTTGGAAATATTCCATTTCTGTTCTCCCAGTTGTTGGAAGTCTTCGTCTGGTTGAACAACTTTTCGTGGCGCTTGAAGTACGTTCGCCCGTTGTCTTTGATCTTTTTAAAACCATGGATCAGTCTGCTGTAGACAAAAGTTCAGACGCTTCTGAAGCTGCCGGTGGAAGAACCACTCGACGACGGAAGAGCCCATCCAGACCAGCTCGCAAGAAAACCCAGGGCAGCTCAGAGGAAACAGTGAGCAAGAGAAGAGGCAGACCTACGAAGTCAGTTGTCAAAAAAACACGCAAGTCGACCAAAACTCGGACCAGAAGCCCTAAACGGAAAACAACTACTCGGAAGACAACTCGGACTCGTTCCAGAAGCCCTAGGAGAAAAGCCACTGTGCGCAAGAAGGTCAGAAGCCCGAAGAGGAAAGCCACCCAAAAGAAGGCCAGTGCTCCATCCAAAGGAAGAAAAGCGGCGGCCACCAGCAAGCCTGTCAAGACTCGTGCCAAAACCGCAGGAAGAAAAACTACTGACGGAGAGACCAGAGCACGCAATCCCAGGCGTACCAAAGGGAAAACACCCGACGTGAACCCAGTGGCTCAGAACACTCCTGCTCTCGCTGCAGATCAACCCAGTGCTTGAGAACACCTTGTTGGAGTGGAGTATGAGCATTTAAACTACCAGGTCGTAAATTCATGTTTTAGAAGAATCCAGTTTTTATTATCGTTGGTAAAACACTAAGTGAGGTTTTAATACCAGGACAAAATATTTTATAAAATGTTCAGCAATGTATGATTCTGGCCTCGGAGCTCAAAAATTGCAGCAGTTTATGGAAAGCTCGATCAGCTGCGCGAATTATGTTACTTTACATAATAAAATTAGCAGTGATTTTATCATCTCCGTTCTGTAATGAGATTTCGTTGCATTTTGCTAACTTTGCATATTTTTCTCTTGTGTGTGATTTTTTTGTTTTTACAAAACATTCATTTTAGCTTTTTTCTTATAGATGACATGGAAAACAGGATAACATTTTGTAACTGTGTATAATCCGAAAGCGAAATTATTTTCAAGAATTTTGCGAAATAGAAAATTATATTGCAATTTTTGGTAATAATTTAGTTTAAAACGTAATATGGATGGACTACCCGATTATCAGTGCTTCAAGTATTTCCACGTATCACTCCGCTGTGTATACACAGTTTGGTGTACCAAGGCTTGGTGTACTTAAGGCCTGAGCACATTCACCTTCACTGAGTAAAGAAACTATCGCCGCCGTTGCATTTCATGCGGAGTATTTGTTAGAACAATAATAATTTAGACTGTATAATCACACTGATTGGATGGTCTTCCAAACCAAGGCTGAACTGGATAAATTTCAGCTCATAGTACCCGGCTTCGCTGTATCTTGAAGCCTTGTTTACATAGAACCTACTCAGACACAATGAATTTGTTCAAAGGAGGTTGTTCAAAGGAGGTAGTTCGCGTTAATTTATGAAGATTTTTTTTTCGTAAATGTATTTTATGAAAGAAATCTATCGAATAATAGTTCTACGGACTTATTTCCGCAATTTTTTATTCATGAGAAGCTAATTGCATCTTTTCCCCGTGAAATTAAAGTTAGTACGACTGATGCTTCACAATTTTTTTCATTTTTTTCGGAAAAAATGAATGTCAAAGATATTAATTTTATGCTAATTGCAAAGTACTACGTGCCGATCCGAACGACAGGATACATGGTGAAACTTCCACCCAATGAAAAGTGCGTTTCATCAAGATTCTGTATCGAATTATAATGCATAAATTTTGTATATAACATAGATACGTTTTATTATTTTCCGTATAGACTTATTAGTGTAAAAGTAGCGATAAAAGTAATGTCCGTATCATGAACTACACTATCTACCAACAAGTAATTGGACACCTGTGATAGCAAAGGATAACGAAGTTAATTCACCTTCAATAGTTGGTGGAGCCTCCACGAGCGGCGATTACAGCTGCGACTCTCCGGGGCATACTCTCAACCAGGCGTTGTACGACGGCTAGCGGTATTTTCTTCGATTCGGTTTGGAGAAGACAGGTCAGTTCGTTCACCAATTTCGGACGGTAGGAATACTCCTTAAGTCGACCCTCCAACTCGTCCCAGAGATGCTCGATAGGGTTAAGGTCCGGGCTCTGCGCAGGCCAGTCCATTCGATTAACCCCATTGTCACCATGCCAAGCCATGGTGGACCTCGCAAAATGACAGGTGGCATTGTCATCCTGAAAGTAACATGGGTCCACCCCGTAAAACTGCCACAACGTAGGAAGCGCATGGTCATCCAAAATGGTGCAGTAGGTCTCGGCGTTGAGTCTACCAGGAATTGCGACCAAGGGTCCCGTGCCATACCAGGAGAAACACCCCCATAGCATAATTCCACAGCCGCCGAACTTCACAGTTGGCACAATACATTCCGGCAGGAGGCGTTCTCCAGGCAGACGCCAAACCCAGACCCTGCCATCCGAACGGTTGAGGGTGAACCTTAATTCGTCGCTCCAGAGAACCTGTTTTCACTGTTCAACGGTTCACTGTCGACGTTCTGTGCACCACGTTAGCCGAGCAGTGCTATTGGACTTGGTGATCAAAGGCTTGTGGGCGGCAGCACGTCCATGATAAACGAGCAGATAGGCTTCCTTACGGATGGTATTCATCGAAAGAACACTCTCGGATGCCTGTTGAAACTCCTCGCGGATGTGGCCGATCGATTTGGTGCGGTTCTTCCGAATTTCTCTGGCCAGCACCTGTCGGTCTCTAGCTCCCAGTTTTGTGGGTCTGCCGGGTCGGGGCACATTCCAACAGTCACCTCTCATCTTCCACTTGCCAATCACGTAGGCCACTCTCGATTTCGGGTACTTCAACTCGCTGGATAGGTCACGTATGGATCGGCCATTTCTGTGATACCCGACGATTACACCTTTCTCGAAATCAGAGAGCTCCGAACTGCGTGACATCTTGCATGCGACTGGTTGCGTTGTTGTTTCCCACACGATTTTTAACGGTGGTGGCCGTGACGTGTATCAGAACCGCAGATATCGTTGATTGCAGGGGTTTCCAATTACTTGTTGGTAGATAGTGTATTTCCTTTGCTGGTTCATGCTGGATGTGAGCAGGTTCTATGTAAACAAAGCGGAACGATACACGCAAAGTCCGGAACTACGTGAAAAGCGTTCTGATTCGGAAGAGCACTCTGATTGTATGAAATGTACTAGCTGTGCCCACGGCTTCGCTCGCGAGGAAGACATCACTGAAAAACAGAGCTATGATAACTCGTGTAATCCGATCCATCCATAAGAACTGTAGTTGAATTTCATAGCAACCGATGGAGAAAATTGGCCGAAAGATTAAATGGTCGGCAGTTAGATTTTCACATGAAAGAAAATTATAATTAATATTTACATAAATTTAAGTACATAATTTTAATTTAATTTTTGGAAAATAATTCACAATGCCTCTGCATATTCAACATTCTTTGTCTCGTTTCCAGTCATTATCAAAGTAAGTTGATTGTCTAAACTGCCGGTTCTCGATAAGCCGACGTACAACTGTCCGTGCGAGAAACATTCTTGACGCAAATCCAATTCCACCAGTGGCGGCGGAACCGCCCGGGCCTCCAGTGTCCGGGCCCGGTCAATAATTTCAGCCAGGATTTTTATGTTTCTTATTTTTTTATTTGACATATGTGTGATTGTTGTGATGTGCCTTAGAAAGTTCCTCTAGGTAAGTGGTTGGGTGGTTCTAATTCCCAACAAAGCTTCTTAGGCACAGTAGCGCACCCAGAAATTTCCCAAGGGAGGAGCCAGTGCGCCCTTGCACCAGTGGTGTCGCGTGCCCATTTAGGTTGGGTGTGCGTTCTAATGGGAAAAAACACGTAAAAATTATATTATGTATCCCGAGCTGCGAAATACACGCATTGATTTTGAACATATGAAAGTATTTCTTTTATTTACGTGTCGTCTAATAACTTACGGTAAAGACTTTGTATACACTCCGTTGTAAGAAAAAACTGAATTGTCCTGTGGAAATACTAGTGATGAATGAATTTTCGGTATCTTATGTATATATAAGTTTTAAATACAGCACGAGGGTTACTTTCTTGTTAACCCGCTTTACCCAATCTGCAAAGTTTCTGGCAGAAAATGGGACACTTAGTACATCATCAGCCAAAATGGATGTCGAAACTCAAATTTGTATATTTAAATCTGTGCTCATAAACACACCGATTGACACAGCGACGAAAAGACAGAAAAACTAACTCGTAGCAGAACGTTGAATTGTGTTTCTTCACGCTGTTCCAAACGCAAACAAGTATGACCAGTGGGGCTTTTTTAAGGACGCACACCCTGGGAATTTAAACCTCTGCGTTGGATCCACGAGGAAATAAAAACATGACCTGTAGCGCCATCTGGAGAGCTTTGAATTGCAGTTGCTTTGACGACTTAGGGTGTTCGCTGGTAAAATAGCACTCCTGCAGTTGCAAATATTATTTACTACGTTTTGTTTACTGCACGAAGCAACGAATCTTCTATTCTTCATGAAAATATTGCACAAGATAATTAAGTTTAGCGGACAAACTTTAGCGAGTCTTATTGGAAATACATACATAGAAAATAACCACAACAATGTAACAGCAAATGGTTGCACTGCTCCGTGGGACTCAGACGGTGCTCATATTGGGTAGCACACCTTGAAAGTTCCGCTGTTAACGTTTGAAACCACAGGGAACTTAGAACGTGACCTGCAACGTCGTCGGAGGAGCGCTTGTACCGCAGCTACTTTAAGGTCGTCGAATGTGCGCACGAGAAACAGCACGCCCGAGGGTTCTAGCGCGAATGCGATATGCTTGCTGAACGAACCTTCTCTTCTTAATGAAAACATTATGCGAAGAAACTAATTTGAACCACCACTCGAAGCCTTAGGACGAACTCTGGGGAGTTTTATTGGAAACAAATCCGCAATTGCGACTCTGTGTGGGTGTGCGCCGCACACCTAGCACAACACAAATATTCGCCCCTGCTTGGCACACAGAATTTTCCCAAGGTGGGAGTGACACCCCTTCCTAAATTTACCGGGAAAAGTAGTCAGGTGCTGCAACAATTAAGGAGGTTGACTTTTGTGCATTTATCCTTATCCAGTTACTACTAATGTTACAGTACAAGAAAGTTAAATGTTTAGAAGAAGCAGTGAAATTGTTTTCTTTGTTAGATTTCTCTAAATTTAATTAACAGAACTACTCCCTTATAATTATTATATGTTATAATTATACGGTACATGATCAAGAAGTATATGTAGATCGCGTATTGTGACTTTTTGTTTCAAACTTCGACATAATAATTTTCCACTTTATCAGCCGGGGGGAGGGGGGTCTCGGCCATTCCTGTGGGTGTGCCACTGCTTAGACATTGTTTTTCTTCTGTTTGTTCCGGGAAGGTAGAGGGCGCACCACGATTCGAAATTTCGGGCCCGGTCAACGAATTTCACTTTCCGCCACCCCTGAATTCCACATGCTTGTAAGTTTGGCTCTGGGATTTATTGATCGTTAGAGCGAAGGATAGTTTAATAGGAAAATGTAATCTTTTGAACGTGAAAAGCAAGTCCATCGGAATCATCGGGATCCTGGGTATATGTGCCATTTGTCCAGCTGCTGGCTTAGTTAGTAATGGCTTCAATAATATTATATAGTTATAATGGCTTCAATAATATTATATAGTTATAATGGCTTCAATAATATTATTACGCAGCGTTTTGACTTGTAATCTTGTACCATTGTACAGGTTTGGAGGATTCAGGTTCCGTAATAATATTATCGGAATGACAACTTTCACTTTTAAACAATGCGGTGGAAGCCCTGAGGGATTTAAATAATTTAAAAATTCATGTAGATAATGCACTGTATGTTCAATGCTTTTACAAGAAATGAAGATTTATCGATTGATGGAGAAAATCTGGAGATAACAGACACGTACGTTTATCTTGGACAGCAGATATCAAGTGAAGGTCACATTGATGAAGAAATTAATCGGCGTACAAAACTTGCCTGGAGAGCTTTTTGGAAGAAACAGCATCATTTTCAAGAGCAATATGCCATTATGTCTTAAAAGAAAAGTGTTTGTTCAATGCATCCTTCCAGTGCTTACGTATGGTGCAGAGACGTGGACCTTAACTAAAAGAGGCATACAAAGGCTGCAGACAACTCAAAGCAGCATGGAGAGGTGCATGCTTGGTATAACCAGGAGAGATAAGAAGAGGAACTCGTGGATCCGAAAAATGACGAGAGTGGAAGACATCATGATCAGAGTTAAATCCCTGAAATGGCAATGGGCTGGACATACTGCCAGAAGGACAGACCATCGATGAACAGCCGAAATTTTAGACTGGATTCCAAGGGACAGGAAAAGACCCAGAAGAAGACCACATGGGAGATGGGTGGATGAAATTCGAAAGTATGCGGGAGTCACATGGAAGAGACTGGCACAAGACAGACCGTTGTGGAGGAAACTCGGGGAGACCTTCGTCCAGCAGTGGATTCATAATGGTTGACAATGATGTATCTTCCAAGTTAACGATAGTATCAATCGATGTGTAAATTCTGTATTCGGGCAGTTTTTGCAAAATAGCATCGTTTATTACATCAACAGATACATTCTTGGAGACACGATAGCTCCTTCACATATACAGTTGTGACTTCTTTGGTGCAAATTTTCTACTTTAAAATAAATTTTGTCAAGTAATTCATTAGTAAATCTTATAATGCTTCCCAGTTTACTATGTACTGGAATCAAACCGTTTTGATTAGGTACTTTGCATCACCGAAACGTAGTAACTGAGTAGAACCGGTATCTCCGCCTCCTAAATTTGCTCTCATATTTGTTCGTAAATGGAGCATTTCAACATTATTCCACATTAGTAAAAAAATTCCGTATATTATCATGAACTTTCACGTTGGGTGTGATCAGGATGTATGTACAACAAAGCAGAACGATACGCGGGAAATCTGGAACTACTTGAAAGCGATCTGATTCAGTAGTACAGCCAAAAATAATAAAAAATAAGCGAAATAGCCTATGTCCACCGGAAGGAAATAAGCTTCCCAACGTTAAAAGAATCATGAACTACGTTCCTTCATGTTGGGTGTGATCAGTTTGTATGTAAACAAAGCGGAACGATACACGGGAAATCGGGAACTACTTGAAAGCGGTCTGATTCGGTAGTACAGCCAAAAATAATGAAAAATAAAAAAAGAATAATAAAAAATAAATAAACGAAATAGCCTACGTCTACCGGAAAGAAATAAGCTTCCCAACAGTGAAAGAATTATCCGAATAAGTTCAGTAGTTTTCGAGATTACCTCAAACACACAAACAAACAATGGTACCTTACCTTATCTCGACGTCTCAATGAGCAAATCGCATGATAACCGTCTTCATACGCAAGTCTATTATAAGCCTTCGCTGTCTCATCCGATGTACGTTCTAGACAATCCGAACTAAAAAACACCGTCGAATTGGCCACTGAGGTAGGATATACGTCGAACCAGATAGTTAATTTTATCGAGAAAGCCAAAACCAGCCGTGCTAATATTTCTATGCCGCAACATTCGCTGCCTGGGCTCTATTCCCTACATACCAAATGTTTCCTATCAACTTAAAAACGCGCTCAGGTGGATCAACTTCGGTGTCGGCATAAGGTCTCCGGCATCTTTATATACGTATACGATGCTTAAAAGAAATATTGAGAAGCCCCCTCTTCTCAATGAGGCAGGTGTTTATGCCATCCCACTACAATATCCGGACGGCTCCAGGCGATACTACATCGGAATGACCAAACGTTCGTTTGGAATTAGGATCAGCGAACATAAAAGGATACAAAAGACGGAAAAATAACCACTTCCCTATCAAGAGAAGTCAAGTTCAAGTCTGCCGATCCTATATGGAGTGATGTAAAGAAATTAGCTTCATACTCCACATCCAAATCTACTGCCATTTGCGAAACCTTGGAAATGTTGACCAGCTGCGTGGCTTGCAATGATAGCGTCTCTTTGGAGTTGTCACGTATTTGGAATAAATTCTTTAAATAACGCTGCATTTTCTGCCATAGTATCGCGTGCCCAACCAACGTGACCTTGTTTCTTCGAATTATCACGTTTGCGCCTATTTATTTATTGTCTAGTCACCGCGTTTAAATTGTTGAAACGTTCTATTATCCAGTTTGGAGTTAGCTGTCTACCTTCCTTGAGAAAGCCATCTGGTTGATGTGCGAAAGCTTGGAAAGTTTTATTTCTATTCTACGCCAAGAAATTTCGGATTATTAGTATAGTTATACTATGTATTTTGAGAAACTTTCTCTCTTTATATATTAGTATAGAATACAGGTATAGATATAGATAAACCTGTTATATGAACAACTTCTGACCAGTCGCTTACAGGGGTTTCCTGTTGTACTAAACGACAGAAACAGAGGAATAGGCTCCGGGTGTTATTGTTCTTTTTTTTTCTTTATAGTCCGTGACGAGTATAGTATACATGATCATTGCAACCATAAACATTTGCCAGTTAGCCAATATGCCTGTTTAACTTTTTTTTTAATTTAAAAAAAAATTCTGTGTTGATTTCCCTTCTGCCAATGAAGTTTCAGCAGAAAAGCCACCTACTATAATGTCATTTTGAAAATTGCGGTCTTGAGAAAGAAATTACCATTCGCTTTACACTAGAAATCTTGTGATTCATGAAACTTCCTACCGCGTAAAATGACTATGTATTAAATTTCAGTTTAATACACGAACATGTTTGCGCATATTACATAGCAATCGCTATTTTTGCGTACATGGCTATCTAAAAAAATCCTTTTGAACTGCTTCTCTTACCATGAAACTGCAAAAAGTGCCTTGGCGCAGCTAAGCCCTTCTACACCACTGTCACGACATACATACATCCCCAATCCACACTCACCGTCATCACCCACACGATGTAGTTCCGGATCCAGGGCCGTGCAGGACGCGCGGCCCACGGAGACTCGCGGCTCTTAGGGGCCCATTCGCTCAGTGAGGAAATAAAATCGATGAAGCACTTCACTCTTTTTGAAATGAAAAATAATTCCATGGTTATGTTGGAAATATTGCATGCGAAAGATTGAAATGATATTTATCCGAATTTCTGCATCGTGTTAAGAATTGCATTGATACTGCTGGTAACAATTTCTTCGTCCGAGGGTAGGTTTTCAAAACTTCAATTGTTAAAAAACTATCTTCGATCTACGATGAGCCAAAACAGACTTTGGGGACTGCCGCCCAGGTAGAGATGGAAACGGGTCACGGGCCAACGGGTCGACTATTTCTTGAGGGTCAAACAGGTTGGATCGAGATGTTTCTGACCCGATTCGGCTTTGTTTTATTTCCGTTTGGTTAATGAAATATATATACAGGGTGGTTCAAAACTATATGTCAAAAATGTAAAGGCAGGTAGAGGGGATCTAAATAAGCAGATTTCGTATAGGAATGTGTGTGCGGTAATGCCGCATTAAAGAGCTAGCACGTAAAGCAGTGTGAATCACAGGAAATTGAAAAGACAAGTAAAGACAAAAGAAAACAAAAATTTATTAACAGTTTACAAGAGGTGCTCGAAAGAGCGGCCACCAACAGCGATACAAGATTCACAGCGGCGGCGCATGGATCGGCGTACATTAGAAAAGACGTCAGGCATGTCGAGCACATGTCCAGTAGCAACAGACAAGCGGGCAACAAGATTTTCTGCAGATGTGACGGGACTCTCGTACACGAGGCTTTTAATATGACCCCAAAAGGAGAAATCAGAGCAGGTTAAATCAGGAAAACGCGGTGGCCAGGGAACTGGTCCGCCCCGTCCTATCCAATGCTGACCGTAGACAGCGTCCAGGCGATTCCTGACGTTTCGGCTGTAGTGAGCTGGGGCTCCATCGTGCTGGAACCACATTCGTTTGCAAACATCTGGAGGAACATCTACCAGAAGTTCAGGTAAGACCACCTGTAGGAAGATGCCGTATGTGTGGCCAGTTAAACGACTAGGTAGAATGTACGGTCCTACTAAATTATTGTGCACAATGCCTGCCCAAACATTAATGGAAAACCTTTCTTGGTAGGCGTGTGTTATTGTGCCATGTGGGTTATCATGAGCCCACAGGTGAGAATTATGGATGTTAAACATACCCGACCGCGTAAAGGTAGCCTCATCAGTGAATAAAACATCTGCAGGGAAGGTTGGATTGGCTGCAGTCTGCTGTAGGTACCAACGAGACGTGGAAGATAATCGTCAGGGGTCATTGCTTGCACTCTCTGTAAATGATACGGATGCATTCCGTCTTCATGTAAAGTCCTCAAAACAGTTGGATGGCTCACACCCAACGCACGTCCTACAGCTCTCGAGCTTGTCGACGGATTATCCTCTACTGTGTTTAGTATTCTTTCTTCCACTGCAGGAGTTCTGCGATATCTTCTAATGCCAGTATCACGCCTGGAAGCATAAAACGATCCACTCGTGCTTAACTCCCGATGAAGCCGCTCGAATGTTCGACGATCCGGCTGATTCCTATCCGGGAATCGCTCCCTGTGCAACCGTTGAGCAGCTAATCCATTTCCTTGTGCAGCCCCATAAAAGAAATGCATGTCGGCCAGCTCCGCATTTTTGTAACGATGCATGCTGCTCGAGATCCGTGCGGGAAATGAAGAATCCAGCTGGCGAAGCGCTTTTATACGCCGCACTCATCAGCGCTCTCTACACTCATCAGCGCTCTCTTATTTTCATTATTATTGTGATTTGTGAAAATTTGTGTTTTAGTTTATGTACGTTTGTTTATGGAAGGTTCGGGAGTTTCCTTGGGGAGTTCTTGGTTGGTGGTGAGTAAGGTTTCGCTTATATATTTATATATATATATATATATTTCAAAGAAAAATGCGTACCGTGGAATTTTGTGCTCGATGCTGGTGCCAGCGAAGTGAAAATTTATTTGTCATACGAAAATATTGCACTTTCTTCCTTAAAGAAAAGAAGATTTCCACCGACAGACGATACTATATCGTAAAACGGTACTTTCTTTCCGTTTGTTTTCAGTGCGATTGTCCGGAGCGAGATTCAGGCAAACGCCTGTAGCCTGCTTCTCTGATGATTCATTCTCTCCCGTCCCGCGTGTCACATTGTAAGACTGAGAGTTACTTTTCACATCGCATCTTTTGCATTGAACAATCAGAGATTTTCGTTTGACATGCTAACATACCGTTCCATTGCATGTCGTGTCAGAATTAATGCCTTATTGGTTAATATGGATGAATTTAATATTAAGGAGATTGAAAAAGACGTCGAGGCCAACACATGCGTTCTTGTTGAAGACAAAAAGGGGAAGTTGTTTCGTCTCTTTAAGAAAGAAAGAATATGGTTTCACAGCAACACCAATTTTCACAAGCTTGTGATGAGTTGAAGGTTTCCAAAATATGAATGTTGATTTCAATTTGGAAACTTTCGAAATATTGATTTTGGATATATAATATACACGGTCGAGTCACATTATTGTGACCACCAGCTGATATTCAGAGTAACCGCCGTGTGCAACGCGGACAGTATCTAGATGGGTTGGGAGTGACTCAGTAAGGTGCTGGAAGGTGCTCACAGGTATGTGAAGCCATGCCGACTGCAGTGCATCTAACAGCTGCTGGAATATGCGATGGTGGAGGATCTATAGAGCGAACAACACGATCGAGGTGGTCCCACAGATGCTCAATTGGGTTTAAGTCTGTGGAATTAGGGGGCCAGGGAAGTACTTTGAAGTCTTCATCGTGCTCTTCCAACCACTCTCGGACATTTCTAGCTGTGTGACACGTCGTATTGTCGTTATGGAAGATTCCATCCGCCCCAGGGAAGACAATTAGCATGTATGGGTGTACGTGGTTTGCAAGGATGTATTCATAACGAATTCGGTCCATAGTGCCTTCCACAGGTATGAGTGGACCTAGGGAATGCCAGGAAAATATTCCCCAGACCGTAAAGCTGTCCCCTCCCCACCAGCTTGTGTTCTTCTAGCAATGGTTGAAGAGTGTTTGTTCTCCGATGTTTCTCGCCTTATACGCCAACGTCCATCCGTTCGATAAAGCAGAAAACGTGACACATTGGAGAAGGCAATCCTTTGCCAATCAGCGGATGTCAAATTCCGATATTGCCGCGTAAATGTGAGCCTTTTATGCCAGTGCACCTCCCTTAGCATAGGTGCAGTGACCATCCGTCTTTATCGGAGCCCCATACGCCGCAGGGTTTGCTGAACTGTCGTTTCAGACACACTTCCCATATTCATTCGACCAGTGAGTTGCACCACTGTTGCGTGTCAATAACACTTACGCACCTTCGCAGCCGACGTTCACCTCTCACGTCAATGGCACGTGGTGATCGGCAGTTTCCACGTCGCTTATTTGCGATGGTGCCATTTCTCCAATCACGATACACTTTAACAACTGCAGCACGCAGACAGTTCACAAACTGCGCTGTTTCAGAAATACTGCTACTCTTGGCCCGAAAGCCGATAATCATCCGTTTTTGCAAATCTGATAAATCGCTGCTTTTATCCATGACAGCAACGAGTGATATGTTTTCAGAATGCCTACAGCACACCTTATATACCCTCCAAGCCAGCTTGCAACACGTGCTTTCTTTCATTGGCTACGAGCTGTTGACGTCAAAAGTAGGAGGCGGCCACAATAATGTGACTCGACTGTTATATGATTATGTATAACTATAAATTGAGCTTCGAATTTATAGTCAAAGCAGATTTGTCCGGGTCAGGTCCGGATCATTTCCGATTATGTGACTCCGGGTCCGAGTCCAAAATCTTTGATCCATTTATAACTCTGCGCCACGGTGACGCAGTGGCTTTTTGACCATTTGTCGGAGATGTGTCCGGATTTGAATCTTGGGGAGGTATTGGTGGTGTGTATGTCTTACGTCATTGGTTTGTTCCCTTCCCAAGCCTGTGGGTCTAAAGTTGGATGAGTGACTAATTATTGTCCATTAAGTTGATCATGATGGTCTTAACCCCCCCTCCCCTCATCACACACAAAAAAAAAATCGGGATTTGCTGTTTCGTCCATGGAATAGGATATTGCCAATTCTTTGGATATTAATGAAGTTCCAGAAGGCTTTTTAAAGGGGGGGATAGAACGCGAGTCCTGTGCTGAATCTAGCTGACTTCCCAGTTAACTCGAAAAGCTGAGTAAGATTTCTGTAATTTTTCAGTTTTTGAGGTTTTATTTTAACATATATTCTCAGTACGATTAAGGTTTGGTATGTCCCCAGCTGAAGTCGTGAAACTCTCACAGAAAACAAGCATGTTCTTCAAGCCTCCATAAAATAAAGAATAAATTTAAAAATTAAGAGTAATTCTTAATTCATAAAATTTACCACACTTTCAAGCCTCAGTTGACGGAATACTGAATGGCACTTCACCTGGGGACAGTAAACAACGAGGGAGGGCGAGAAAACTTCCACACGGAGGTCCAAGCAGTTCTGGATCCGGCACTGCCCCATGTGGGGTGCAACAATGATCGGATATTTTTCAAAGAATTCTAAGAAAACTACACTGCTGGCCACCCAAAATGCAACACCAAGAAGGACACGAGATAGCAAAGCCAGATTTACTGGACACATAACAACAGATACAAAGATGAAACGATTGAGCTTACAGGCTCGTGCGACTTGCGGAACACGCAGACATCAATAGTTCGTGTGGCCCCCATGGCTGGCAATACCGGCCGCTATACGGCGCGGCATCGAACGAAAGAGGCTTTGGATGTGGGTTTGGGGTATGTCAGTCCAGGCTGCTTCCACACGTTGCCACAGTTCATCAGGCGTAGCTGCGGGTGGTGCTTGCCGGGCCACTCGGTTGCCGATCAGCGACGAGACGTGTTCGATGGGCGACATATCCGGAGAACAGGCGGGCCACAGCAGCAGTGACACCTGGTGGGCCGTGAAGAATTGTTGCACGACGCGTGCCACGTGCGAGCGCGCATTTTCTTGTGAAACATGGCCGCTGGAAGGTCCTGAAGATAAGGGAGGACTACAGGCTCTAAAACGTCGGAGATGTAGCGGTGGCTGTTGAGAGTACCGGCGATGCCTACCAGATGGGTGCGGGTGTCATATCCAATTGCGGCCCAAACCATAACACCAGTCTCGCGCCGCGGTGCCGCCACACGTGGATCCGACCATCGTCGTGTTGCAGGCAGAAGCGGGATTCGTCGTAGAAGACAATGTCGCGCCATTCCGTAGTCCAGGCGCGGCGTTCAATGGCCCACTGCCGCAGCACTCGCCGGTGGTGTAACGTCAGTGGTAATCGGAACAATGGGCGCCGTGCAACAAGTCCCCGCTCCTGAAGACGACGTCGAACGGTACGTGCTGACACAGGTTGTTGCGCAACACACCCTAATTCCTGCGCTAACGTTGGTGATGGGGCGGTGCGAGCCGTCAATGCCCGCCGCACAGCATGTCGGTCCTCTAGGTTGGTGGTGTGCCGCGACTGCGGCAATCGCTCACGTCGGACCGTCCGTCCCTCCTGCACCCACAGAATCCAGACTCGCCACAATGTGGGGCTGGATGTCGTTCCACACGGGCGCTAATGTCTCGGTACGATAAACCGCTGTCGCGATAAGCCCCTATTCGTCCTCTGTCGAACTCCGAAACGTGCTGGAATGACTGCCGTATTCTGCGACGAGGCATCTAGAAGCTTCCCATGCACAGGTCCGGGAGCACAACACACTTCTACTGCTTACACCCGGCTTCTATGCACCCTTCTTATAGTGCTTCTCGGTGGCGTGCCGGGCGCACATGATCTGTATATGCCCTGCAATACTAATCGTTTGCATGTCCTCTCGCGGGCGACGCATGCTGCGAATTTCAGGCCAATCGGATGCTTCCTTCTTGGTGTTGCATTTTGGGTGGCCAGCAGTGTATTATAAAAGTTTTTTTTTTTTCTTAATTTGAAATCTTACGTTTTTCTTTTCCTTTGTACCTTTTGCCGTTCGTATCGTAGCGTGTTCTTCTGCACGTGTATCGGATATTGTACGTCGTTCCGCAGGACTGGCTGTCTACATTCGCGTGTGCGGACGGTGTGCGTTTGAAGTTTATCGTTGCTGTTGTTTTTAAGAAAAGCGTCGGTAAATTTCTGCACGGCCGTTCCGGTGGCGCAGTGGTCTAAGGCGTTGGCCTCTGATCATTCGTCCGTAAGGGTATGGGTTCGAATCCCGTTCAGGCATGGATGTTGTGTTTGTCTTACGGCACTGGCTCTCTCGCCTTCCCTGGAACCAGTGACCCTAAATTAGGGACGGGCGACTGCTTATAGCCCATTGAGTTGCTCACGGTGGTCGTTAAACCTCTAACAAAAAAAAAAAAATTCTGCAGGTCAATTTTATGACTGGGATTTTTTATATTAAACTGCTGGAATGTCAATTCCGGCGCGATTGCAGGACTAACAGTACCGATCCGTTTGGTTTCATAAAATTTATAAACCGGAAGCAATAAATATACGTATACGTTTTATTTTCATAGTAGCGAAATAAATTTAAAATCGCAATAAACAAGAAAATATGTTTTCTTACTGCATGCACTAGAATACCAGGGTTTCTTCCCTTCATTTCCAAATTCTTCAAGCCATTAATTCTTCAATTAGTGGCGCAGTGATCTAAGCACTGGCTTGTGATCATTTGTCTATGTAGGGTACTGGTTCTAATCCCGGTGAGGTATGGATGTTGTGTTTGTCTTACAGCACTGGCTCTCTCTCTCTTCCCAGGAACCAGGGTCCCTAAATTAGGGACGGGCGACTGCTTATAGCCCAATGAGTTGCTCACGGTGGTCGTTAAACCCCCAATAAAAAAAAATTGAGCAATCATCTTCCCGCTTTATTCAAATATTTCTGCGTTATTCGCGTTTCGTGTTTCTATTCTTTTTGGAAGGTGCGGGTATGTGTTCAATTTTGAATGCCCACAAAATGTCTTGGAATAAAAGATTGCCGTCCTATGCACGATTAAAATAACTAAAAGTAAAAAAAAACTGATGTTCCTGTTCACACCAAATGTGGTGAAAATGATCTAAATGACAGATTAAAGTAACATAAGATTTTTCGATCCCTCTTGGGATTATCCTCAGATGAGCTCGCCAATTGGTGATTCCGACCTTAAATAACAGAAGGGCAGGTGTCAGAATTCAATATGTGCGTTCACTGCGCATGCCTGGGATTATTCAAGGGAGGATCCGGGTCGCCGAGTGGGTGGTTATGCCATCTGGTGTTAAGGTATTCAAGGTGTTGTCATTCTGAGAATTATTTGATTCCTTTGGCAGGATATTTTTCCAAAGATTGGGGATGTTCATTGGTAGATAGTCGTTGCAACATTGATTACCCTTGATGAATATCATCAAACTCTCAGCAAAAAGCAACGAGGTTTTGTTCCATGGTGTTGTAACGATGGAAGCTTCCTGCCAAGCTGAATAATAAGAACCTTTGCTGGTAAGACGTGGTAATGCAGTTTTATTGTTTCGAGTCTTGGTGTCATATATATGTTCTTTCACTCTAATATCTAACGTCCTCTGGGTAGATCCTATATAAGTGGGTCAATATCTAACGTCCTCTGGGTAGATCCTATGTAAGTGGTTCATCTGGCTCAGTACTGTAAAGAGGTATGCTATATACTCCATGACGGAATCCCTGTTTGATTTGATCGCGGTCGATGCGAATAATGGAGTAGGTATTTGATGTTCTGAGGCCAAAATCGATTTTATGACGGTGACATAAGTTTTTCATAGTGCGAGTAACGTGTGGGTCATAGCACATGGATCCAACAAATTTCTTATTCCTAGTTTTTTTCTCGAGGGTGGACTTGGTTGAGTTTCTGAGTCTTTTATAAACCGAATCCATCAAATGATCTTCATAGCCATGGTTTCGGGCGATTTCTTTAATTTTTGCAATCTCTTCTTTTTTCAGTTGGTTACTGGAGGAATGTGCAATGGCTTGTTATATCATGAATCGCATGGCTGCAAGTTTATGACTTAGAGGGTGCATAGAGTTGTAAGGGATGATGCTAGGAACAGACATAGGCTTCCTGAAAACTGAGGTTTGAATAGTATGATTTGTACTGTTTCTGGTTAGTAAGATGTCCAAAAATGGGAAGACTCCTTCAGATTCCAGTTCCAACGTAAATTTTACTGATGGATTTAGTGAAGACATGAAATCCTTAAAGTTCAGTAATTTTTCTTCAGTACCCAACCAAAAAACCAAAATGTCATCGACATACTTCAAATATAGACGCAGCTTTGCAGGTAAAGGGTTCAGCGCCAAGTGCTCTAGATGTTGCATAAATATCTCTGCTAAAAGTGGTGATAAATGGGAACCCATTGGGACCCCCTCTTTTTGCCTGTAAATGATGTTGTTGAAGCAGAAGTATGATCGATTTTGAATAAGTCTTAGAGCACCAAGAATTGCAATGATCTCAGACACAGGCATGCCTAATTCTTTCAGTTTGTCTTCAATTAAAGAGTGAACTAGAGGTACAGACACACTAGGGTATAGGGCCGCAACGTCCAGTGAGGCCATAATGAAGTGCTCCCCTTGACTACAGAAGGTTTGAATCTTCGAGAAGGCTTCCTTCGAGCTGGAAATAGAGTAGTTTTGAGTTAATGTAAGGGATTTAAGGAATGAAGCCAAGGCTGTTTCAAGGGGGCTAGTTGGATTAGAATGCCCCGATACCAATGGTCTCATGGGTTGGTTTTCTTTATGAGTCTTTAACGTTCCGAATAGTTCAGGAACTTTATGCCCATTTGGTGGATGCATGTGAGAGGAGATGGTAGACGGGAGAGTTCCAGAATTTTTAAGTCTGCTGAGTGCTGTTACCGGGGCATTTGTTGGATCACGGGTGACAATATCATGTGGGATCATGTACTATGACCCACACGTTACTCGCACTGTGAAAAACTTGTGTCACCGTCATAAAATCGATGTTGGCCTCAGAACATCAAATACCTACTCCATTATTCGCAACGACCGCGATCAAATCAAACAGGGATTCCTTCATGGAGTATATAGCATACCTATTTACAGTACTGAGCCAGATGACCCACCTCTCATTTACATAGGATCTACCCAGAGGACGTTGGATATTAGAGTGAAAGAATATATATATGACACCAAGACTCGAAACAATAAAACTGCATTATCACGCCTTACCAACAAAGGTTCTTATTATCCAGCTTGGCAAGAAGCTTCCATCGTTGCAACAATATGGAACAAAACCTCGTTGCTTTTTGCTGAGAGTTTGATGATATTCATCAAGGGTAATCAATGTTGCAACGACTATCTACCAATAAACATCCCCAATCTTTGGAAAAATATCCTGCCAAAGGAATCAAATAATACCCAGAATGACAACACCTTGAATACCTTAACACCAGATGACATAGTAATCCACTCGGCGACCCGGATCCTCCCTTGAATAATCCCAGGCATGCGCAGTGAACGCACAGATTGAATCCTGACACCTGCCCTTCTGTTATTTAAGGTCGGAATCACCAATTGGTGAGCACATCTGAGGATGATCCCAAGAGGGATCGAAAGATCTTATGTTGCTTTAATCTGTCATTTAGATCATTTTCACCACATTTGGTGTGTACAGGAACATCAGTTCTTTTAACTTTTAGTTATTTTAATCGTGCATAGGACGGCAATCTTTTATTCCATGACTAATTTAGCACAAAATGTCTGTTTGCTGTTTCGTTGAGGTTTTTTTTGTGTACGTTTTGATGGAACTATTTTTTTTTTTAATTTTCTGACCAATGACAGTAAGAGTTTAAGCCAACGTCCAGTTCAGTGCACGGAGGGAAACACTTAAATGCGGAAGGTTCATCCGAGGCTGTGTATGGGCTGATCTAGAAGGTCGAAGCAGGAATGAGCGCCTCTGACCACTCGGCTATCGGGACTGCTTCTTCGAAAGTGTGTCCCTATATCCAATTGAGTAATTGTCGCGCCAATCGCTTTGTCACCATATTCATCCTATGATATTGACATTTTGAAATTCTTTTCTCCGTTACACTTTCTCTTAAACCATTCAAAGTAAAGTAAAAAAAAAAGCAAATTGTGCCTAGATCGTTTATCATTATTTTTTTCCCTAAGCAAAATGGCTCGTGATGCTATTCACCGTATCAAAACGGGAATGTTGCGTTTTGGTGTAGAATAACAACATTTCGTGCAATTTGCGGCAGATGGACTCTCTCTTTCCATCATATTATTCAGAAGCGAGTGATGTCGTCGTCTTTTCTGGGGAGTTGGGGTGGGGGTAGGGAGGGATTATTCACGTGCGTTTCCTTTGCTGGCACAGTATTCTGTAATTTAGGAATTTCTTTCAGTGACGCTTACACAAAAAATTTTCTGGTTGCATGGGCAATGGATTTCGCGACGTCAGTAAAGAAAAAAAAACTGGAATTAAAAAGAAAAAGTCGTTTCTGTGTTTAATAACATAGAAAAAAAAACTGCCATTCTTTAAACACGCAAGCGTAATGTATAGATAACATGCAGACACACGAAAAAAGAGAAAATAACGATTATAAATACCTCTGAAAAAAATTATAAAACTAAACATCCCACAAAACACACTTGTTGCTGTTGAAGTTTTCTGCTTTTCATAAGAAACGTGAAACCGCAAATACTTTCAGCAAAATGTTTTAACTGGAATTTATCGATTTCGATTTTAGTCATACTATAAGCAGAAGACTGGCGAATTTTTTCTGCGAAATAGGTTTTTGAACACTGCTGGCAACAGTTCAGATATCCACGGCGGCTATATAATAATAATATTTCGAGAAGTTAAGTTGAAAGAAATATTAGGGACAGTCAAAATCCTACTTGAATTACGAAATATTTCTCGATACTGAAGTTTCAGGCATGTGGCATTAGCCCCACTCCATGCTAAAACATTCATACGTTAGAATGATGATGCCACCAAAGAGATGGCGTTAGCCTTAGCCCCACTTCCCTTCCAGCAAATTTATTCTTTCATCCCATATGGGCACCCGCAGAATTTTTGCCAGAAAGGGTCAAAGCAAAGTTACAGCAAGTGACCTCTCTAAGCTCTACGTCAGTGGTTCTCAAAGTGGGGCACCCAAAGCTATTACTGGTACGCAATTAGTTAATAGCATCCATACTCAGAGCGTGATTTACGTGAGGGAATTCGGGGCAGGTGCCCAGGGCCCCGATCATGGAGGGACCCACAAAATATAGTTATACGAGTATATTACCTGCTTTGCATCAAACTGATTCGCAATGTTCATTCACTGAAAAAAGTTAAAATGGTAATTTCAAAACTGTACGTTTGAAACACGTGGAAATGACAATTTTCATTTCCACAAATAAATGGAATAGAATATTGTCGGCGAATTAATGTCTTAATCTGCCAATAATAACTACGTAAACAAACACATATATTACGGCCAGTGTTGGTTGGGTGAGTGGTGAGGTTAGTGCCTAATTTAAACACCATCAAAGCAAAAGATCGAAACAAGCTGGTTGCTGAACACGACTGGCGTTTCTACCTAAGCAAGATAACTTCAAATATTGATGAACTTTGCAAGAGTGAACAAGGTCGTACATCTCATTGATTACTAAGTGAATATGACTTTACCAGTTTTATTAGATTTTTCTATACATGCATGCAATTTTTGTGGCATCAATATACGCATTTTTTTGTAAACAAATAAATATATATGTGTGTATTTTGTATGTATATGTATTTTTTTTTATTTTGTGCCCACATACATGTATATGCACACATAAACAAGACGTACTGGTGTAAAGCTTTTATTTATTAGTAGGATGTATCCCTAATATACAATAGCTAAATATTCCCAAGGGGTGCTTGAAGAACAAAGTTTGAGAACCATTGCTCTAAGTCTTTCAAGATAAATAACAGAAATACAGTCCCAGTGCCATTGCTTAAAGGCAAGTGTGCCGCAGTGGTCCAAGCGGTGGTTTCTGATCAATCGTTCGAGACGAATCTGGTTTCGAATCCCTATGAAGCATGAATGTTGTGTTTGTCTTACGACACTGGCTCTCTCCCTTCCCTGGAACCACTGCGGGCGACTGCTTATAGCCCAGCGAGTTGCTCACGGTGGGCGTTAAACCTTCACTCAAAACAAAACAAACAAAAGAACAGTGGCGCATCTTGAGTCCGAGACCTGGGCTATCTCACCCCCCCACACACACACACACCACCACCACCACCACCACAGTACTGTTTTTAAAAAATTGTGAAGATTATTTTTTATTTGTTAAGTAATAGAAGTAGCATTTATTTTTTCTAAATTTTAGGTACATACTATTGTTAACATGATACCAAATAATTATGAGGATTAGGATTTGAACACTTATTTGTGCATGAACTCCATTCTTCTTTCCTTTTGTATGAACTTGAGTGTTACGTTTTCACAAAAATGTCTCTTCCGAGTACTTTTTCATATTTAAAAATGTTTTTCTCTGTTAACACACCAGTCAAGTTGCTCGAATGTGCATGTCCTTGTGTGGCTCTATAAGATATATCTTGATTCTTTTAATTCGGAAACACTTCTTTCGGCAGTTGCAGTTGTTGATGAACAGTTTAATACTGATCTGCTAATTCGTACACCTCAATAAACACTATGTCCAATTATTTAACTTTATGTAGCAAGTAATGTTTCTTACTGATTTGTTTTATATTCATCAAGGGAATTATAAACACATTCAGTTCATTTTTAGTTGAGCTGTATCAAAATTTGAAGCATAAAGTTCTTTAAGCTCTGATAGTACACTGGTGTGCAAAAATTAAGGACGAAGAGGAGAAATTAGCATAACAGCGGAACGAGCAGGCAGAACGGACCGAAAGACCACTCAGGAGATAGACTAGGGTCCGGTACGGTAGGGCATGCGCATATATGCAGCATGACGTAGGGGGGCGGGAGTGTCGGAAGGGTATAAAGCACACGGGCGGTGTACGCTCAGCAATTCAGGGCCGCGGGTGGCCTAGTGGGCAACGTTCATGACTGCCGCGGAAAGGACCTCAGGTTCGATCCCAGGCAGGTACGAATGCTCGATCCACTAAATATCCGCAGTGCGTCGGATGGTCACGTTAAGCCGTCGGACCCAGGGTACTGGCCCCCGGTAATAATGTAACGTACCAGGAGATGTGACGTACCTGCCAGAAGGACGCAAACGACATAAAGGCAGATAGGAATCAGAATAAAATGTCCGCGTAGCTCAATTGGTAGAGTAACTTATTCCGGAATGAGTGGACCCGGGTTCGAATCCTGGCGCGGATAAAAATGACGGAGAAATTTACTTCGTTATGATGGCGCCCGAACTATCCGGATGACCCGACCGTTCACAATCTCGCAATGGTGTGATGTTATTTCCACACCGCGAGATAGGAAAAATACGAGCAGCACTTCGAGAAAAGAAAAAAATAAAAAAAATAAGGGGGAGATGATGTAACGTACCAGGAGATGTGACGTACCTGCCAGAAGGACGCACACGACATAAAGGCAGATAGGAATCAGAATAAAATGTCCGCGTAGCTCAATTGGTAGAGCAACTTATTCCGGAATGAGTGGACCCGGGTTCGAATCCTGGCGCGGATAAAAATGACGGAGAAATTTACTTCGTTATAAGATGTGGAGGTCAGTACAACTACTAAGCATGATACCATGATATTATAACGAAGTAAATTTCTCCGTCATTTTTATCCGCGCCAGGATTCGAACCCGGGTCCCCTCATTCCGGAATAAGTTGCTCTACCAATTGAGCTACGCGGACGTTTTATTCTGATTCCTATCTGCCTTTATGTCGTGTGCGTCCTTCTGGCAGGTACGTCACATCTCCTGGTACGTTACATCATCTCCCCCTCAATTTTTTTTTTTTTTTTTTTTTTTTCGAAGTGCTGGAGAAGAGATTCTCTTATTTTTCCTATCTCGCGGTGTGGAAATAACATCACACCATTGCGAGATTTTGAACGGTCGGGTCATCCGGATAGTTTGGGCGCCATTATAACGAAGTAAATTTCTCCGTCATTTTTATCCGCGCCAGGATTCGAACCCGGGGCCGCTTATTCCGGAACAAGTCGCTCTACCAATTGAGCTACGCGGACGTTTTATTCTGATTCCTATCTGCCTTTATGTCGTGTGCGTCCTTCTGGCAGGTACGTCACATTTCCTGGTACGTTACAATCTTCCAAGGAAGTTCAATCACTGGTGTCCGCTATTGTACCGAGGTTCTCCTGCCTCACGTGCGTCTGTTTAGAGGAGCTGTGGGTGTTGAGTTCCTCTTCATGGACGACAACGCTACACCTCACCGTACAGTGGCTGTCGCAGAGCTGTTGGAGAGTGAAGATATTCAACGCATGGATTGGCCCGCAAGGTCCCCGGACCTAAATTCAATCGGACACGTGTGGGACCTTCTCGGGAGACACTTGGCAGCACGTCACCAGCCTCCAGCAACAATTCCGCAGCAGCGATTGGAGCTACAAGAGGAATGGGCCGCGATGCCTCAACAGCTCCTTGACAACCTCGTCCTCCGCATTGACAGACGTTGTAAATCCTGCAACGCAGTCAGGGGTGATCATATCCCCTACTAAGGACTGAATTTTCTTGGCAGCTGCCTGTCACGTGGACGTTTCTGTCTTCTGTCCAGTTGTGCTCGAAGCTACCTTTTCAATAAAGTGCCTTTCTATCCATTGGATTCCTTGTTTGGACGGTTTTGCTCACTTGTCCCATATTCATACATCTTGGGGATCTTATGGTATGATTTGAGTCGATGTGGAGCACTTCTGGACGACGTTACATTCGAAAAACCGTCTCAACCTTAATTTTTGCACGCCAGTGTATAAACAAAAAACAATCACTCAGCTTTTGAAGTCGCTGGGGAAAACAATCCCTGCCTAGCTCTGGGACTAAATCATAGTATATATATAATTTACGTTGCTCTGTTCCTGAGGGATTATTGTACTTCGTTGCCATGTCAACTCTGTGGACAATAAGTAGTCTACAGTCTTTAATTTAGGGTGAGGATTCCAGGGAAGGGACTGGGCCTGTGCCATCGGACAAGTACCAAAGTAGTATCGAGTGCTAGCAGGACTTAGTCCTCGATTCGTGACGTCATCATCAGGGTCATAACAAAAGCTGCCGTGACTGCCATCTTAAGCTAGCAGCAAGGTTATAGCGAGGTGATAACAGGATTCTAATGTTTCGTAACTTCACAATATCAAAGGAAAAAGGTTATAAATTTTGGTAAATGCAAAAATTTGGTAATCAAAACGCAAACACTTTATGAGCCACGGAAGCGATCAATTCAGTGATTATTTCGTACCTACAAAGTAATTCAGATATAAAAGAGTTTTAACTTTTTCTTTTTACATCAGTGGGTTGTTGCTTTGCACAAATTCATCGGTATTACCGTAGGCACCATGCATTTTTTTTAAACAAATTATATTCCATTTTATCCAAATAAGTTAAGGAGAAAAAAAAAGCAAAACTTAAAAACTTTCAGATAAATTAATTAGAAACATTCCATGATTGATACTAAAATTGCCGTTATTGATATGGTAATTCCATATTCTTTCAGCAACACAATGTGCGATTGATACAATTTTTTATTTCAGCATGAAGTCGGAAAGTACACATCCAAATACACTGAAGAGCAATTGAATTAGAGACAGCTGGCGTTATGCAAATGTGGCGCTGTGGGCTGCCCTGTAAACGGAAACGACATGACGTATGCAGCGATCCGACAATATAAGGAGTGATGCGACGGGAATCAGTAAGAGTCGGACGCAGTATGGGTAAGACGAAGGATCTAAGCGCATTTGATCGTGATCAAATTTTCGGGGCCCGACGAATGAGTCACTCCATCACGGAAGTCGTGCAGGCACTGGGATTTTCACGAGCCACTGTGTCACGGGTGCACCGTGAGTACATCAAATCCAGTAAAACCATCCCTGCAAGGGCCAACTGCCGTGGACAACAGCATGTGGATCAGCTGGGTCATCGTCGGCTAGCTCGCATTGTAACACTGGATAGACGGGCCACAGTGCAAGAAATCACTCGGCAATTTAACGCTGGTGCACAAAAACGTGTAAGCAGACACACCATCCAGAACCATCTCCTCGCTATGGGGTACAGAAGCCATCGTCCCACGAGGGTACCGCTGCTGACCGCACATCACAGGCTGCAAAGATTAGCATGGGCGTGGGAACATCGCCACTGGACCCTAGACATATGGGAAAATGTTGCCTGGACTGATGAGTCGAGATTCACGTTGGTACATGCGGATGGCAGGACACGAGTACGGCGCAAAACATGAAGCGATGGATCCTTCTTGCCAGCAGGGTACTCTTCAAGCTGGTGGGGGTAGCATTTTCGTTTGGGGACTGTTTACGTGGACTGAAATGGGACCCCTGGTACGTGTGACATCGTCATTCACAGGTCAATGTTACCGGGATATCCTGAATGACCAGTTGCTCCCGTTTGTGCGTCTTCAACATCCCACTGGGGACCTCATCCTGCAACAAGACAATGCAGCTCCCGAATTGTATCCGAATGGTTGAATGAACACTCCACCGACGTGACCTCGCTTCCTTGGTCAGCTAGGTCCCCTGACCTCAATCCCATCGAGCACATCTGGGATGCCATCGAGAGAGATGTTCGAGGCTCTGACCCCCTCCATCAAATCTTCGTGAACTGTGGGAGCTTGTTAAGGGGTCGTGGATCCGTATGGCTTCCCAACGCTTCCGGTGTCTTGTCGAGTCCATGCCGAGACGAATCGCCGCCGTCATCAGGCGTGACCACCGGAAAGAGAAGGCCATCGCACAGGTTTGTGACGTCACTAGCGGTGGATCGTCGCTGGCCATGAGAGAGAGAGAGAGCCTGAGCGCATCGCAGCTTATTTCCGATGGTAACAGTGAAAAATTGCATCACAAAGCTGCAAATGCTTAACGTGTTTGCCATGTTGTAGCTCACGTATTTTAAATCTGAAAATCAATTTGAGGATGTTTTGGTTGTTGTTGTCAAACAATAACTTTAGTAACAGGAATGAACGATCGTGGAAGAATGTTTTGGAATCGGACCATCCAGTGGTCACGATCGTTGTGTTAGGATTTCAGTATTATATATATATATATATCATCATCATCATCATCATTGTCAACCATTATCAATCCACTGCTGGACGAAGGTCTCCCCAAGTTTCCTCCACAACGGTCTGTCTTCTGCCAGTCTCCTCCATGTCACTCCCACCTTTTTTCGAATTTCATCCACCCATCTCCCATGTGGTCTTCTTCTGGGTCTTTTCCTGTCCCTTGGAATCCAACCTGAAATTTCTGCTGTCCATCGATGGTCTGTCCTTCTGGCAGTATGTCCAGCCCATTGCCATTTCAGGGATTTAACTCTGATCATGATGTCTTCCACTCTTGTCATTTTTCGGATCCACGTGTTCCTCTTCTTATCTCTCCTGGTTACACCAAGCATGCACCTCTCCATGCTACTTTGAGTTGTCTGCAGCCTTGGTATGTCTCTTTTAGTTAAGGTCCACATCTCTGCACCATACGTAAGCACTGGAAGGATGCATTGATCAAACACTTTTCTGTTAAGACATAATGGCATATTGCTATATATATATTCTATTAAGAAGAGACCGCAGCAAAAATATTTTGCAACTTTCATTTTAAATTCAAAAGTTTTTCTTTTGTTTTCGGCTTTGCTCTTCAATATATATATATATATATATATATATTCTTTCTCCAGAAGATGAATATGGAACAAGAAGTGTTCACTGTTACCACAACGGGCAGTAAGCATGTAAAAATATATTTCACTTTTAAAGTAGACCTCAACAATATCCATTTGATAAAATGCTTTTTTTTTCCAAATGCTTGACCAAATTAATTAACCAAGGTCTTGTATTTAAATTCGATTTAAAAATGTTCTATGTACATGCCTTACGATGTGGTGTAACTGCGAAGTTATCCCTTTAAATGGCACAAATTCACTTAGAAACACAAATCTTAGTCTTTTGGAACTCCATACACATGAACTTTGGGTCCTGTTTTATAATTTCCACGGCAGCCGGGAACACAATACGGATGTGGCATAATCAAATACCTATCTCATTCAATTACCGGTATATAAAATATAATTAAAATGTTAGTTGAAGCAAACCACAGGAAAGGAACACTACTAATTTCACGGAAAGCATGGACAACCACAAAAATCACAAGTCACACAGTTTGGCGTAGCGTGGTAGTACAGATACGGATTGTTTGACCAATAGATCCACGGAGTATGACGTCACTGAAAATGACGTCACGACTTGGAAGGCCTTCAAGATCTCGGAGGTAAGGCATCAGGGCGAAAGGTGGTGCTACACGTTACTAGACAGGTATCTCTAATTCAATTGCTCTTCAGTGTATTTCATACAAAGTAAGAAAACCATACTAGACAAAAAAAATACAATACTGGACAAAAAAACAACACATAATGATTAATGAAACATCGCTTAAGCCTAATGATGCACGAAACGTTACTTAAACCTACTTAGTTTCGCGGAAACTGTTATGTTTGCAATTAAATATCCTAGTTCATCAATTCATAAGAAATATGCAATCTAAATTAATGAAAATACTAAATTCACTTCGAATCCTCTGTCGCACATCAAGTCTTGAGCACTCTTCGTACAAGATTGTTAATTCGGTTTCACTCTTAGTACAAGATTGAAACCAAGCAAACAGACTGTTTCTCGGTTTCAATCGTTGCGTGTTCGGTTTGTTATGATCCGGTTGCCGACGTCACAAACGGGAAAATTGCTCAGGCTTAGGCCTCTAGTACTCGAGATGGCTTTGCAAGTACGCTACCTAAGCTACAGCTAGGATTTCAACCCGTGCTTATTTCGGATGACTGGTCCGAGATTAGCACCTCATACCACTCGGCCACCAGAGCGATACTCTTGTTTACTGGGACTTACGCCAATGAGCCATTACATTATGACCACTTACCTAATGAGCTGTAGGACTTCCTTTAGCCCGCAAATCTGCGGACACTCGGCGAGGCATCGATTCTATGAGGTGGAGATAGGTAGCCTGGGGTATCTAGTACCATAATGTGAACAGCAAGTCCTCCAGTTCCCGTACATTTCGGGATGGTGATGATTTAGCGCGAACCCGCTTTTCCAAGTCGAACCACAAATGTTCGATTGGGTTCATGTCAGGTGAATTTGGAGGCGAGGCCATTAACATAAACTCACCAGCATGTTCCTCGAACCACTCCTTGACGATTCTGGCAGTATGGCATGGCGCATTATTATGTTGGTAATGGCCATCACCAGCAGAGAACACAGTTGCCATGAATGGGTGAACTTAGACCTCAACGATGTTCAGATACCTGACAGCTGTCACGGACTGTGCTATTGGGATAATGGGGCCTAAAGTGTCTCAAGAAAACATCGCCCACGGCATAACAACGCCGCCGCAGGTCTGTTTCCACCCAACAGTACGTAGGAGGCCCCGTGTTATCGTTTATTACATAAATAATATACAACGTAGGCAAACGTAATTGTGTTAGTACATAACTTGAGAAATGTCCAACGTATTGTATCACAACAAATGCTAGAAATGGCCGCCTTCTTCCTGCACGCACCTAAAAACCGGCACTCCATGTTTGCGAATTTCATCATTAGTTGAGCGTGGCTGATGTCGTTAATTATAGCAGTGTAGCGCTTTCAGTTGCAGGAGTCTGAGTGGTTTATTTGCATAGACCTTCCCCTTCAACATGCCCCCACAAAGATGAAGTCTGAGGGACTAAGTTATAGAGACCTTGGTTGCCATATTCCTTTGGAGATTATACGATCTTCGAAGAAGCTGGTTGTAACTGACATAGAACTTTTGGACGTGTTACAGGTCGCCGCATCTTTCTGGAAGTAGCCACTTTGTAACTCAGTGTCGTCCAACTGATTACCAAATGTGTCGATAATTTTGCAGTACATGTCCGTGTTCACCGTCCTTTTAAAGAATATGGGCCCTATAACACGCGTGCGCGTGATGGTGTATACTACAGTCCAATCTTGAAGTCATGCAGCGGATATTCATGAATCGCATGTGGATTCGCTTCGGCCCACAAGCGTGTATTCTGCGAATTGACGTACCCATACAGGTGGAACTACGCTTCGTCTAAGAAAATGTTATGTCTAGGATGCCATCGTTCTCAGTCACGACGGTATGAAACCAGCTGTAGTATGATATTCTTTTTGCGAAATCAGGCCCCAACAGTTCCTGCACTATGGACACACAATACGGGCGAATGTTCCCTCTTTTTTCTGCTCTGTGGAAATTCGAAGGTGACAAGCCACTTTCTTAGGACAGTCGCCATAAGGACTTGCTTGGTGAGTTAAGAAACCTGTTACACATCGTCCTGCACTGTTTCCTCAGTCATTGTCGAACGGCCGCTCCCGTAGACATTCACGAACGTGCGTGTTGTCTTTATTTTTTTCACAATCTTCTGCATCGCATTTTTTGACGGCGCAGCAATATTGAACCGTTTTCTGAAACTCGAGTGCGTATAGCCTTGAATGAACCCGTAGTCCGATATGATTTGACCAAGAACATTTTCTGCCCAATCGTGTACATGTTTACCGCACCGAAACTGGACGCGATCTGAGCTTATCAGACAGTGGGGAACTCAACGTTGGAAGTTGGCGAAGGTTCCTATGGCGGCCTCAATGTAGCGCCACGCAGGCGAGACATGCGTAGTCGTGTTGCACTTAAACATGTCTCCTTCCATGTCGGTGGAGTTGTAACCGTCTTGCTTGTATATTATGTCTGCAGTAAACAATAACTTGAGGCTTCCTACGAGTGAAACACCCTGTATAAATATCAACCCACTGAGGTACTAGATCATAAACAGTACAAACTATATTGGGACCGTCAGATTAAAACAGACGTAATCATCTGTCAGTCGTCCAGACATAGTGTGTATAACAAAAGGCAAAAGGAAGCAGTCATTATCGACATACCGGTTCCATTTGGATTGAATTGTAATATTCAGACTATGTATGCAACAAAAATCAACAAGTATGTAGAAAGAGAATAAACAGATGTGAAAGCTGAAAACAGTTCATATACACTCATCGTGACAAAAATCCGCGTACCAAGGAGACGTCGGATTGAAATGAGATTTTAGTAGTGAGATGGTACATACCAAGGACACAAGTGATTACAATATCACAGCAGCAGGAACATTTCCCGCGGACATACGGTACACATTCCGGTCAGCGTTAGTACCACGTCGTACCGACTCATGCTCGGATACATGATGTGATATGGTCCGGCAGGGAGTCAAAGAGACGCCGTATGTAATCCTGGGATAGACCGGCCCACACTTCTTGCAACTGACGCTTTAAATCACGAACACTGGGACATGGAGAAAGCTGGCGTCCCATTTGTCCCACACGTGCTCGATAGGCGAGAGATCAGGCGATCTGGAAGGCCACGGAAAGCGTCGAATCATGACGCAGACAGTCGTGGGAGACCCGAGACGTATACAGTCCTTGGAAACCCGAACCGTGTGCGGACGGGCGTTATCTTGTTGGAAAATGGCTCCGGGCCTTCCCGTCCGGAAAGGCAGCACATGGCCGAAGGGTCTTCTGTACGTAGCGCTGGGCTGTCAACGTCCCTCGGATCACTGCGAAGGAAACCTGGATGTCATACGCGGTGGCTTCCCAGACCATTACGCCTTCAGTTCGGGACATGTGCCGCTGTACAGTGAGGTTGGGATTGCAGCGCTCGCCTGCGATCCTCCACACTCTGACACGATGGTCGTCAGGTCCCATATAGAAGCGGGATTCGTCGCTGAACACTATACGTCGCTAGTCTGTAGCATTCCACATTGCTCGGTGCTGACACCACTGCAATGGACGCCGACGATGGTCAGGTGTAAATGGCAGAAAACGCAAGGGCCGTCTAGAGTGCAGATTCGCCTCTTCCAGGCGTCTGGAAATGGTTCTGGCGGACACAGGAGTCCCTTGTACAGCCGTCATATGTCTCTGGATATTGGACAAGGACGTCGTTGCATCAATGCGTGCCGCTCTCACGATCACACGGTTCTCTCTGCTGGTGGTGTGTCTGGGTGCCTTCCCATGTCCATTGCTCCCAACACGATCTCACTGTACTGTTCAACCGGCCTGAATGGCTGCCGATTCGGCGCGCCGGCCACTCTGCCTCTCTCATCCCAACAATACGGCCTCGTTCAAACTCCGTCAGTTGCCCGTACGCACATCTACGGCGGCTTCTCGGCATGTCTATCGCTCAGGGATCTCACCTGACTCTTACCGTGCACTTCGGCACGAATGTGGAGTCCCCTGCCTTATAAACCCCAAGGATTGCGATTGCAGAGCTGGTCGTTGACACGCGGACATGCGGAATCGTACGAAACTTTAATAATTTGCACGTCTGACCTCCCAGTAGCTATTCGCAGAGTTTCTCGTTAATCGCGCGGATTTTTATGTCAATGAGTGTACGTCCACTAATTATCTCTGCAACTGGTATAATTCCTGAGATTCTTATAACTCAGCTTGATGCTTTAGGTCTATAACACCTAAGACCCAAACTGTAAGAGGCAGTGATTCATGATACGTGTCATCACATCGTACGACGATTTTTAAACCATCAGTGACATGTTTTTACATGACTTCATGACCGTACTGACAAGTAGACCATGCTACAGATGCCATTACGCGACAGGTCAGAAAATCAAATCAAATCAAATAATTATATTAATAACAGTTATTATTATCATTGTTGTCGACTTTCTTTTCCGGGGCCGTTGAGTAAAGGTGATCTCAAGTCTGAAAATTTTTAATTCTCAAGTGATGTGACAAGTCTGCAGAATGACTGCCTTTAGGATTGGGTGAAGCAGTCTCTGGTAGTCTTAATTCCACGAATGTTTTAAGAAAAGTTATTAAGTACCCCTGTGGTTACCGAAATGAGAACTGTTAGGATTTGTGTTGTTCTCTGTTTGTAGATTTGAATTTCCAGTCGTAGATTCTCGTATTTCGAGATTTCCTCAGACCCTATTCTTCGGATGTCTTGTGTAAACAGAACCGTTGCATCTATTAATTGTGTTTTCTACAGTTTTTTTTTTGTCTGCAATTACAATGTCAGGTCAACTGTGGTGAGAGGCCTTGTTTGTGATGATAAGTTTGTCCCAGTGCATGATGAAATTTTAATTTTTAACAGTAGATTCTGGTTGGTACTTGTAATAAGGTGGAGTATAGCATTGGATTAAGCAGTATTAACGCCCCGATGTTGATTAATGTTGATTTATTATTCATATTTCATTCGCTGGCTCGCTGGCTGTGCACAAAGTTTGATATTGGACAGAACGGTTTCTATGTTTCATCTGACTCACTCACAAACCAGCTTTGACTGAAGTTAGAATTGCGCAAAACTTTTGCACGTACCTTCGTTCATATACACTGCTGGCCACCCAAAATGCAACACCAAGAAGGAAGCATCCGATTGGTCTGAAATTCGCAGCATGCGTCGCCCGCGAGGGGACGTGCAAACGATTAGCATTGCAGGGCATATGCAAATCATGTGCGCCCGGCACGCCACCGAGAAGCACTATAAGAACGGTGCCCAGAAGGAGTGGAAGTGTGTTGTGCTGCGAGACCTGTGCGTGGGAAGCTTCCTGATGCCTCGTCGCAGAATACGGCAGTCATTCCAGCACGTTTCGGAGTTCGACAGAGGACGAATAGTGGCTTATCGCGACAGCGGTTTATTGTACCGAGACATCGGTGCCCGTGTGGGACGACATCCAGCCACAGTGAGGCAAGTATGGATTCGGTTAGTGCAGGAGGAACGGACGGACCGACGTGAGCGATTGACGCAGCCGCGGCACACCACCGAACGAAAAGACCGGCATGTTGTGCGGCGGACATTGACGGCTCGCACCGCCACATCACGAACGTTAGCGCAGAAATTTGGGTGTGTTGCGCAACAACCGGTGTCAGCACGTGCCGTTCGACGTCGTCTGCAGAAGCGGGGACTTGTCGCACGGCGCCCATTGCTCCGATTACCATTGACGTTACACCACCGGCGACTGCTGCGGCAGTGGTCCGTTCAACGCCGCACCTGTACGACATTGTCTTTTCCGACGAATCCGGCTTCTTTCTGCAACACCACGATGGTCGGATCTGCGTGTGGCGCCACCGCGGCGAGAGACTGTATGACGCCCGCATTATGCATCGCCATACCGGTCCGTCGCCTGGCGTTATGGTTGTGGGGCGCAATCGGATATGACACCCGCACTCCTCTGGTAAGCATCGCCGGTACACTCAACAGCCACCACTACATCTCCGACGTTTTGGAGCCTGTAGTCCTCCCTTTCCTGCAGGACCTTCCAGTGGCCACGTTCCAACAGGACAATGCGCGCCCACACGTGGCACGCATCGTGCAACAATTTTTTACGGCGCACCAGGTGTAACTGCTGCCGTGGCCCACCTGTTCTCCCGGTATGTCGTCCATCGAAAACGTGTGGTTGCTGATCTGCAACCGAGTAGCCCGGCAAGCACCCCCGCGACTACACCTGATGAACTGTGGCAACGTGTGGAAACAACCTGGACCGACATACCCCAAGCTTACATCCAAAGCCTCTTTCGTTCGATGCCGCGGCGTGTAGCGGCCGTTATTGCCAGCCATGGGTGCCACACGAACTATTGATGTCTGCGTGTTCCGCAAGTTGCACGGGCCTGTAAGCTCAATCGTTTCATCTTTGTATCTGTTGCTATATGTCCAGTTAATCTGGCTTTGCTATCTCGTGTCCTTCTTGGTGTTGCATTTTGGGTGGCCAGCAGTGTATTTACACGCCGTAAGTGGAAAATTGATCACCTCAAAAGTTAAATGGACTGAAGGAACAAAGCACTTACTTCGGTTAAAACGGTACTCAATAAAATCATAAAACATATCATAAAAGTAAGGTAACAATCTAAAAGTAAACAAATCCTAAAATCAAGGTTTCCTTTGGTTAATATTACTTTTCTTGTTTTATTCCAATTAGAAACATTGAAGAACCAAAGAGAAAAACAGTACTTTGATATGACGAACAAAATTATTCAAAATTGCTAAAATCACATGCTCCAATTATTAAATCCAGCACAATGTATTTGTTAGCATTTCCGTTTTGTGGAGAGCAAGGAAGAAAAGAGAAGTTTTGTGGAGAGCAAGGAAGAAAAGAGAAGTTAATGTTTAAAGAGGAGTCAGAAAGCGAAAAACACGGCCGACGACACACGCCGAATGATCAGACTATATGAAATTGTAAAGCCATTCACAGGAACGATTTGAATAACGGTTACTTTGGAGCTGTTGTTCCGAGTCCAGGTGTTGTTAGGAAAACACCCAACTTCTGCTGCGTTGAGCCCAGATCCTTGGACTTAAGGCTTTTAACCTTGTAACGTACCAGGAGATGTGACGTACCTGCCAGAAGGACGCACACGACATAAAGGCAGATAGGAATCAGAATAATCGTCTGCGTAGCTCAGTTGGTAGAGCGACTTGTTCCGGAATAAGCGGCCTCGGGTTCGAATCCCGGCGTAGACCAAAAATGACGGAGAAATTTACTTCGTTATAATGGCGCCCGAACTATCCGGATGACCCTGCCGTTCAAAATCTCGCATTGGTGTGATGTTATTTCCACACCGCGAGACAGGAAAAATCAGAGAATTCCTTCTCCAGCGCTTCGAAAAATAAAGATGTGTGATGTTGCATTCCACACAGCAGATTGACTGGGAGTTCTCAAGTGCACGTTCTACAGTGGTTGTCTGCCTGCAACGATTCATGGTCACGGCTGATCCGTGGGCCATGCCCCCGGCCCTCTTTCGGGGGGAGATGTGACGTACCTGCCAGCAGGACGCACATGACTTAAAGGCAGATAGGAATCAGAATACATGTCTGCGTAGCTCAGTTGGTAGAGCGACTTGTTCCGGAATAAGCGGCCTCGGGTTCGAATCCCGGAGTAGACCAAAAATGACGGAGAAATTTACTTCGTTATAACCTCTGTTCTTCAGGGAGTTTGATCTGCCGATTGAAGAGATAGGACAATCGGAGAAACCTTCCTGGTAATCCACTACAACAATTCGCACGCATGTAAAAGATAACACAGAAATAAACTCGCGCTAAACTACATTTCGTAATGGCGTAAAACTAACACAGTTTAAGCCGAGCTTTCGCGCCTCCTCGGGGGCTTCGTCTGGCCGAGATTTTCAAAGCCTTCCTAGAAATAGTAGCACAAATGCTGTTACAATTTAAATTTTTTGATATCATGGAACAAACAGTTGTTCCATTCACATGGAAATCCGTGTTTTAGACATGCTCGCGTAGTATGGCGATACATTATCAGTTGTTTCATTATTCAGGTGATTCGTCCAGGCATCTGATAATTCAAAAGATAGCTTTCGTTGTACTTTCGTGCAACAAGTCAAAGGGTAATGAAGGCTGTCAATGCACGATCAGATTCGTCTTAATATAGAGCACAAACACCACACCTCCCAATCACTATCTAAAAACGTAGGTTAAAAAACGTCTTTATTTACGAGTAAAAGGGTGAGTTTAAAAGCTCTAGCGAGCACTTTCGCGAACCACTATGGTCGCATCATCAGGCTAAGGAGTGAAATCACTATGAGGCGGTACATGACTTATATAGTAACAGAGATGAGCACAAGATTACAAATATGTAAATGAGATGAGTAAAAGATATTAAATGTCAATCACTACAAGCTATTTACAAAATTACCTAAATTATTTTGAGAGTTCCTCGCTTGAATATTCCAACATGAGATCTATCCAGGCACTAGGAACATAAGCAGGGATATCCTCATTGCAGCACTTAGGTCCCAGTTTTATAATGTGAAGACTCTCAGTAAACAACATAGAACTTTTTGTCGAGGCTGTTGATAGCAAGTTTGCATTGTCCCAATCCGGTTTTAGGTCTCCCTCAATGACAGTTCTTGACAAAGTCGAAGTAACTACTCCTTTATGAATTGCATACTTATGTTCAGCCCATCTGATTCCTAGGCTTCTGTAGGTCGAACCCACATAGCAGAGATTTGCAGTTTGTCCATTAATGTCCAACAGTGGGATACTGTAAACACCAAAATGGGATAGAGTTGGTATTGTGTCTCTATCATGCCTAATCATAGAAAAAAGGTTTTGGGTCTTGACACCAAAACCCAAAGAATATTTTTTGCAGTTGTTTTTTAGCAAAGTAACAACTGGTTTCATATAAGGTTATACTTCCCACGTAGGTAGTTTTGGGTACACTTCTGGTGAGGGCTATAAAAGTCTTCCGTTTATATTGTTGTATAAGTTTTTTAACACAATCCGTGGGGTACCCATGTACTTTTGCAATCTCGTTAATCTTCATCAATTCCTGATTACAATAATTGGGATTTCAAGAATGGGTAAAGGCTCTATTAACTGGGAACCTAAGTGCTGAATACTTAAAAGGGGTTGGTGTACAAGAATTGAAGGGGATCAGAACCGGGTTAGAGGTAGGCTTACGATATACAGAAAACTCAAAGTTTGTCTGGTTAGGTGAGTGTGAAACCAAGAAGTCAAGGAAGGGCAGTGACCCTTCTTTTTCTATTTCTGTAGTACACTTTATGCCAGGAACTATGGATGATAAATCAGAGGCCAAAGCATGTAGGTTATGATATCGAGACTTCACGTGTGGCTGTGCCAACGTAGCTTGTATAGGGTGCAAATCTTTTTTCTTTTCATCATCATGCTCCAAAGCCAGGTTGCTCCTTTCTGGGTGACTTTCCTGCATAGAGCAGTTGCCGTTTTTCCATCTTTTACGTCTCTTTTATATTATTTGCTCCTTACCACGAGTGATCTTTCTGTCAACCCCGCGTACGATTTTGTACTGCCGTTTGAGCAGATCAGGGGTATGTCGTAAAATCCCTTTGAGCTTTCTCTGTTTGCTGGTGGCACGCTTGTAGACACAGTGTCGTATGTACAAATGATGCTGGAAATTTAGCAACAACGTTTATTCCATATTTTTAAATGATGTTTTTAAACCTAAAGGGGAACTTGTTGAAATATATTACGGACCCACAATATCTTAAACCGTCGTTGTTTGGGATATTAGAAGTCCTGGGTTTAGGCATTTGAACCCACCGTAAAATGGAATCTAATGTTTGTCTAGTAAATCCAGCCGAAAGTCCCTTGTCGATCATATTTGTTATTTCTTTTTCTCTGGCTTCTACGGTGGAAGAATTAACAAACGCTCTTCTGAACCATAATTTGAAAACAGCTGTTTTATACGATTTTGAGCAGAAGGACCTGGGGAGGATTACGTTGGAAACAGCTGACGGTTTGTAGAACACTTCCGTGTGAAGTTGGACATGCCGCCCCGGTGGTCTAGGCGCTGGCTTGTAGCCATTCGTCCGGGTTCGAATCCCGGTCAGGCATGGATGTTGTGTTTGTCTTACGGCGCTTGCTTTCTCCCTTCCCTGGAATAAGTGACCCTAAATTTGGGACGGGCGATTGCTTATGACGCATTGAATTATTAACGGTGGTCGTTAAACCTCTAATAAAAAGAAAAGTTGGCCATCTCCTTTCCTTTTCCTGTCCGTCGTTTTCCTGTTCGTACGTAAAATTGATGGACTGGTGGAAGGAGGTAATTTCTTGGTGGAACACCTTTAAGATTTGCTCTCCGTGTTCGCGCTTTCTCTGCTTTGAAACAGCTCAGAACAGATGGATACACAGAAAATAAAACATGAAAGCACTACCAACGCCATTTAGCGTCTACTAACAATATGAAAAATTAAATGTCAATGAAAATGAGTTCTGAAGTCTCGTTGACCCATTTGACCTTTTCTTGTCAGTCCAAGGGAGGAAAACGCTTTAAAAAAATGTTTATAGTGATATAAAGTTTCAAAAAAATGTATTGTATCTTTCATTCCAGGGACACAACAAAATGCTGTACTCGTGCAGTGCGGATCAAACAGCTCGAGCATGGATTATGGAATTTGGAGAATGTATAAAAGTTTATCGTGGTCACACTCACACTGTTACCTGCATTAAATACCACGATGGATACAGTAAGTGACTGTTTTTGTATATCTTTTTCATTGCTTTACAGTCATTACCTGAGTTACACACAGTGCGACAAAGAAGTTTTAAGACTGGCGCTAGATTTCAGCCTACGGTGGCGCCACCAGTGTAATCGCGAATGCGTTATAAACCGTGACCATCTGCTTGCTTTCTGCCAAAAGTACTGCGCAGTTGTTAAAGTAACTCAAACGAAACGGCCGTACATTAGAGAAGTAAAATTTTTTTCATGTAGAATTATTAAGATGGAACAAAGGGCTGTTATTAAATTTAACGGAAAACTTGGTAAAAGTGCCTTGGAAACGTACCAAATGATGAAACAAGTTTACGGTGAGTTTTGTTTAAGTCGATCAAATGTTTTCCTGTGGCACAAACGTTTTTTGAACGGAAGAGAGACGCTAGAAGATGATAAGCATACCGGAAGACCAAGTTCATCTAGGACACCTGAGATTATTGAAAAAGTGCGTGATTTCGTGGCAAACAATCGATGTGCATCACTAAGAATGATGGAAGAGTCTTTAAACGTTAACAAAGAAACCATTCGAACCATCCTGCATAAAGATTTGGACCAAACAAAAGTCTGTGCTAAATTTGTTCCACACACGTTAACCAATGAACAAAAATCAAGGAGAAGTGCACATTGCAGAGACATCATTTCAACCGCTGAAAATGATCCAAACTTCTTAAAATCGATTGTTACTGGTGATGAAACATGGTGTTTTCAATATGATCCTAAAACAAAGCG
Organism: Macrothele yani; assembly: GCA_039090855.1. Lineage (NCBI taxonomy): Eukaryota > Metazoa > Arthropoda > Arachnida > Araneae > Macrothelidae > Macrothele > Macrothele yani. Next base: position 112,558,958 of record CM077007.1, read on the forward strand.
ACAAAGTGTGGAATGGAAGTCAAAAAACTCGCCACAAGCTAAAAATACAAGAAAAGTTCCATCGAAAATCAAAACAATGCTAATTACATTCTTCGATAGTAAGGGTATTATCCCCAAAGAATTTGTTCCAAGTGGACAAACAATTACTGGTGAGTTTTATTTAAATGTTTTGAGGCGTTTGATGGGCAGAATTTGTCGCATTCGTCTAGAATATCGTGATGAAAACAGTTGGTGTTTGTTGCACGATAATGCACCCAGTCACACCTCACTTCTTGTTCGAGGTTTTTTGGCGAAAAATAACGTCTGTGGGTTGAATTATCCACCGTATTCGCCTGATTTAGCACCCTGCGACTTTTCTTTATTCCCAAAACTTAAAATGACGTTAAAAGGGTGTTATTTTAATGATATTTCGACCATACAAACAGCTTCGATGCGTGCTTTGGAGGCAATTACGCAAAGTGAACTGGTAGGCATTCGAATCATTATTAAATCGCTGTAACAAGTGTATTGAAGCCGGAGGGACTTATTTTGAATAACAAACCAAAACGAATTATAATTTCTTGTTTCTATTTCATTTTACAGACCCAGTTTTAAAAATTCTTTGCCACACTGTGTATACCAAGACAGCTTCGTCATGTCAACCTTTTTGCTCAATTACTTTATCTTTTAGAGTCGCAAGACCCCTCTAATGTATGTATAACTTCTTTTCTAATACATAACCTACCTACAGCTAATGGTAATTATTTTCCTCCGTAATCCTTTATTCTTAGGTGTCACAATAAATTTTGGAGAGTTCGTTCTTTATCTTTACTCTTTATTTTGTAGCCATGGCAACGGTCGCATAGCTTCTGGGAAAATCACCAGTTCTATGGTGATGCTTTGTCATGAATACGGTCAGCTGCTCCAAATGATAAATTAGGCTTAAACTCGAAGTTGCATTTGTAGGTAAATAAATAAAAGGTGATATAATATTATGAAGCGTAATCTGGTCAAAAATGTCCCTGCTCATGCACTCTATTTTCCTTTATACAGAATTGATCGCACCCAATTCATATGAAACTCCTTTGAAATAACATAATGATTCCAAACTGAAAACACAATTTGTTATACACACCAAACCTATCCACAAACATGTAGAACCAGGCTACAATAATGCGGGAAGCCGAAACCTCTGTTAGTTATAAATAGGTCGCTTCTTGTATAGTGTGCCTACTGCGACTGTGATGATGGGTAAACACAGTGACCTGAGCGACTTCGATCGTAGGCAGATAGTCAGTGCGAGGAAGACGGAATGTTTCACCTCCACGACTACAGAACATCAAGGACTTTTTCGTGAGATCGTCGCACGTGTGTACTAGGAACACATCAGAACTGGCAGACGCCTCGAAAATGTGGACGTGTATATACCCGTATCATAACTGTGGTGAGGGCTACAATGGTGAGGATAATGCCGGCATTGCACGACCGGACACCTACGGAAGTTTGCTCAAACACCATTCGACATACGATGGCACGACTGGGCTATGGGAGCTGACGCCCACATGGAGTATCCTGATTAACAACATATCACCGGACTATGAACCTTCAGTAGGTGAAGGAACGCAGCTACTGCACCGCAGATGATTGGAAACGTGTAGTTAGGTCCGACGAACTGGAATTCCAACTGCAACACACGAACGAAAGGGTATGTTTGTGGCAGAGACAACACGACAATTTGGATTCCAACTATCAAGTCAGTGTGTAACAGGTCCGTAGAAGTGGTGTAATGTTGTGGGTTGTGCTTACGAGGGCAACCTTGGGCCCCCTTTGTACCTATTGAAGCCGCTCTCGCCGCACAAGTTATGTTGACATTAACGCCAACCATTGCATTCTTTTCATCATTTATAACTGGCTACCCATTTTCCACAGCAGGATGCCTTCTTTTAATTAGACATTGCCCATTTCATCGCTCCCGTTTGGTGGAGTAGTTAGAGGAGCATTCCAGTTAGTTAGTAACTCTTGAATTGCACTGTCACTTTTCAGATCTGAACCCAATTGAACAACTGTGAGACGAAATAGAACGATGTATTCGAGTCCAAAACCCGCTACCTGCAACCCTCGGCGCTTTTTGGGTGGATGTTCCGGAATTACAGGCCACAATACCACAAAAGCATTTACAACACCTGGGAGAGTCCACACCACGACGTGTTGCTGCTGTCGGGGGGCGGGGCAGAAGGTGAGTCCACACGTTATGAGGTGGGTGTGAAATAATTTGCCCTTCCTCGGTTTTACACGTGAAACGTTTAAAATGCAATATTTAATAGAATTTTTCATGTATAATTTATTTGCATCTCGATATGGCATAAGTGCCGACTTTTAAGAAATCCAATGGGTGCTCAAGTTTTAGACATTAAGTCCAATGGGTGCCCGGAATTTGGAGGTGAGATTCAATGGGTGCCTAGAGCTCTGAACATGAATCCCAAGGGGTGCTCGAGCTCTGAACATGAATACCAAGGGGTGCTCGAGCTCTGGATAAGTACCTTAATGCTGGAGCTTAGGACGAATGATTCGAGCACTGGATTTCGGAAGAGTTTCGTAAGCAGAGAAGTTTTTTCTATTTAAGGCAGTTTGTGTTCCCATAACTGTATAAACCACGTAACCTTTCACCTTTTCCAAACAGATATCAAGAAACTTAGATAGAAGCTCTCTTCACAACTTACGCTAGAGTTGTAACATATCGTTTTATGTACAGAAGTACTGGAAAGAAAGAAATTAGAACCTAAAAATTAAAAAACGCCCAATCTAATACAAATTTTTGAAGATGACAATCCGATTTTTGGTATAAATGCGACAAGGATGGTAAGTCAGATAACATCCGAAAACTTGAAAAATTCGTCGTCCTGGAGTGGGACTGGAACCCACGTCCCCCAGATAGCGCCCGAGTATGCTAACCACTACACCATCCATATTACGACCAAGTCTCAAGTTTCCGATTAATTTGAATATAACCATCACAGGATTCGCTAGTCGAAGCAACCGGCTTTCATGTTTAGCTAATCTGGAGGTTAAGAATCTTATCCCATGATTACCCGGAGGAGCAGGTAAATCATGAATTATTTTATGATTTATCTCCTCCTCCGGGCAATCACGGGATAGGATTCTTAACCTCCAGACAGTGGCGTAGGAACGGGGGGTGTTACAGGGGTACAATGTACCCCCAAATTTTGAAGAGGGGTACATTAATATCTACTGTACCCCCCCAGATATGAGCAAACCCAAACCACTCATTCATAAAGAGTGAACTGTAAAATTTATATGCTACTTTTTTTTTATTATTCTCTTTTTTTCAAAGAATATCACGGGTTCATCTGTTGTTTTTTTTATATCCGAAGCTTGTAGTGGGAGGCTTTTCATCCACCAAAAACTGGCCAACCATCTGGGAAACTCCAGCAAATTAGTTCTGCTGGGAAACATGTTCAAACGACTGCCAGCTTGAGCAGAAGAAAGGCGCCGATATTATGACACCTGTCAGTCACCTACAGCTAATGACATTGCGATGGGTTGAAACGGAGTATCGAACTGTGCGGGGTCTTTCTTCATCGATACACTTTTCCGCCTTTGGCTCAACTTCCACAGAAGAGCCGTCGCTCCTTTGTATTTCAGTGTCCAAGTCCCTCGGTAAGACGCGCATCTTTCTCTACTCATTAATGATTGGTCATTGCCCCCTTGACATTAGTATTGGCCTCCATCTTTCTTTCATTTATGATTAAGCATTTCTTTGCAGAAAGCTTCACAGACAGTTAGTGGAGCAAAAGATTCAGTCGATGTTACACTGCGAAATCTAAAATCAAAACGTAACGATAATGAGTTTGAGTGCATTTGGAGAAAGGTACAGGAAAAGGTAGAAGAGTATGACCTTCTGAAACCCGAATTACCACGCTTGCGTCGCATACCCGCACGCCTAGAGAACACTGTAAAGCCCACCATAAATCATAAATGGAAAAGTGCTGAGGATATGTTTAGATCAATATTTTTCGAGGCGATTAATACTGTTTGTGGTGAAATTGAAACCAGATTTCATCAACCGGATTTCGAATGCTACTGTGAGCTCAAGAATCTGCTTTTGATGTCACCAGAAAACTGGACTGACACCATGAAAGAGAGAAAGAGGTATTCTACCAAACAGGCTGAAACCAGAAGTAGAAATGTTAAGCAGGATGTTGAACATCAAAAGCATTCCTCAAGTAGTGGAAAAAATGAAATCAATTCATAATGAAACGCGAAGTTTATTTCCACATGTCGAATCCCTGTTGAAGGAACTACTGGTAATACCAGCGACTTCAGCATCCGCGGAACGAAACTTTTCCACCCTGAAGCGGATCAAGACTTATCTTCGAAGCACAATGACACAAGACCGGCTGAATCATCTCTGTGTTCTGCACGCATATTCCGATCGTTTAGACAGCCTGAGCGTAGAGTCTTTTAATGAAAGAATTCATCAATAATGATTACCGAAAAGGTGTATTTGGAAAAGTATAAACATCCTAAACATTTTCATTTTACATAACTTGGAGGTTGCTAACTTTGGTACTTTCGATATATAATATGCAACAGCAACACTCTATTTAATTTGGCCAGGAATTTATTGTGAAATTGACTTGTATTATAATTAGTCACCATTTCGGGTTCAGTGAATTATAGTAAGTTTCTGTTTTGCTGTCATATTAACTGTTTTTTAATTTCTTTGCTGAAATACATAAGTTTTAACTTTTTTTTTATTATGTCTTTTGTTAAAATTTCTGAGGAACATGTTTTCACAAGACGAGATTTTTATCAACTTGATTAACAATATGGACGACACAGAAAAAAATGTTAAATGTTAAAAGTTTTATGATTCACTGCGCTGAGACCAGGTGACATTTCTTAGTTTGGAGAAATTAAAGGTTTGCATTGAGATCGGCGAATTAATGATGCGAATACTTATTTGATGAGTAAGATATCACCTCTAACTGTCCTAAAAGATAAAATATTTGTATGGTGAACTATTATGCCCTTGCTAGCAGCAACAAATAGGTTTGCGTTTTAGAGCACGTCAGTAATCGCATAAAACAAAATTCACTAACTACTAATGAAGTGCGAGGTTTTTGTTAATAACTTCAAACAGCATATGGTAGGGCTAGGGCTTGATAACATACTTGTGATCATTGTTTCTTTTCTCTTAAAATTCCATGCATCTTGATCAGGTCGGCCTTTCTGCACTTTTAAAAAAAAAATTATACAGAAGTGGACATTTCAGCGCCCGCAGCCCCGGCACTGAAATTGTTTTCTGTCTTAAGATCTGTAGCAATACAACAAGTGCATTACGGATTTCACATACCACTCATAGAACTCCAATTCCTCGATATCTCCACCATCATTTAACTTTGCACTAGACCAATGTGATTTTTACATCAATTGTCTGCCTATCTATCGTTCAAAGTTTTTAATATAGACTTCATAATGCTTCAATGGTACTATCTTCACGGGTAGAGCAGTTTTTATCTTACTGCGGTTTTACTTTATTAACGTAAACAAAAATGATAAATTTAATTCGTTCTTGTAAAGAGTTATATAACATTTCCTGAGAAATCCCTCTTTTCCAAACCCTGCTGACAGAAATTCATCCTAATGTTGACTTGTCCCTGCTCAATATTTTAATGGGAAAAAAAGTACAAAAATTAACAAGAGAGAACACAAAAAACAAACAAACCTCCCCATTCATTTTCTGTTAAGAAATTAATAATGTGAACTTTTTGTCAACAATAAAAATAATAATGGTAATTATTAATAATAATATGATGATAACAATGTTCATTCGGATGAATTCCTGATCAGTATACGTATTTTATAAAAACTCTAATATACTACCCCCGAAAAAAAAATCGGAGGGGGTCATCCATAGATGTCTTAATCCTTGAGATGTAAGGTTCATGAGCTTGTACCCCCTAAATCAAAAGCGTTCCTACGCCACTGCCTCCAGATTCGCTAAACATGAATGCCGGTTGCTTCGACTAGCGAATCCTGTGATGGTTATATTCAAATTAATCGGAAACTTGACACTTGGTCGTTCTGGGTGGTGTAGTGGTTAGCATACCTGGGTGACGTGGATTCGAGTCCCGCTCCAGGACGATGAAATTTTCAAGTTTTCGGATATTATCTGACTTACCATCCTTGTCACATTTACACCAAAAATCGGATTGTCATCTTCAAACATTTGTATTATATGGTGTAATCTCGTATTTCTTTCATGATAATGCCCAATCTAATTTATTTGGGGGGGGGCTTTATTTTTATCAGTGACTTAACCGGAGCCCGAGCGCCGGTGCACTCACGCCTATGGGATACGGAATTATAAAAGTAACAAATACAGGTACGCTAGCAAATTTAACTGGTTAACAAATAATTGAATACCTCAAACTTCCATATCGAATGCATGTCCTTGATTTGTTAGCCAGCTCAAAACAGGGCATAGAGTAGAAAATCCCTCTCTGTTCCTCCTTTTTTTATGCTAATCCTCTCTATTTTTGATGCTATGCATCTTTCGCGAGAGTAAAGTAAATCTCCGGTAAAAAAATTTCGATGTAACGAAAATGGGTAACGGTGTGTCATTGTTAAAACCATTATTAAATTTTGATCGTGCCGCATGCAGTCCCACGAAGTGGCCGCAACAATAGTTCATTTAATTGTTACTCAACAATATATTTTACTAAACTAACATTATTTCATTACGTTTAACATGAACGTGACAATATCGCATTGCAATCTGCGTAAATTACGAGAACCTCATGCTAAATGTGATAAAATCCATTACAAAAATGCATTTTTTTTGGTGCTATGAAAACGGTGCGTCGTAGAGGAATTTCTCTTCTTTTCAACATCCCCAAGGGGGAGGGGGGTTACCTGCTGTTTGTAACCTGCAGATATCCTATACCAAAAGTTACCAATCTCCCTCACTAACACACTTGCGATTCAGCTTTTCTTTCTATCTTGAGGTCAGATTTTAGCTTGCGTATGCGCAGATGAAATTTTGGAGCTACATCGCATTTCATCGGTGTCATAAAAATAAATACTGTTTTTTTTTAACCTGAACAGTTGAAATACATAATATAGCCGCCCCCATTGTTCAGTAAACATTTACTTTTATGATTCACATACGCACGCCGAACAAAAAATTCGTCACCCCTGTCAGAAGATACCTAATAACGGTTTGCCTTGATAACAGCATGAATCCGGTGCGGTAAAGACTCCACGAGGTTGTGGATGTATTGAACATCGATTTGTATCCACTCGTGCGTCAATTGGTCCCGAATTTCCGCCAGAGTACGTGGGTGTCGATTCCGGTGTTTCCCCTTCTGTTCCAAATGATCCCACAGATTTTCAATAGGATTTAAATCTGGGGATTTGGCGGGCCAGTCGAGGTGAGACAGTGTTTCTGATTGTTCTTTGTGCCACTCAGACACAGTTTTAGCCCTGTGCACACGGCAATTGTCGTCTTGGAAGACAGGAGTGGCAATGTGATTGTAGGGCAAAGGGCAAACACTTCGTCCCTCAGAATGCGAAGGTACACATGCTGATTCAAATTCATCGTCACTGCAACAAGAGGACTAATTTCGTGGTACGAAAAACATCCACAAAACATCACAGAACTCCCTGCAGCTTGAACAACACCTTCGACGCAATCAGGATTAAAGACTTCATTGGGCCTGCGATGCATTCGTCGCCTCCCATCATTGGAATACAAACAGAAACGAGACTCATCAGATCAAATTACTCGTTTCCAATCCTCCACGGTAAAGTTTTGGTGCCTCTGAGCCCATAGATAACGTGCGGCTTTGTGACTTACTGTTAAAAGAGGCCTCCTCCGTTGGTACTCTGCTCCAGATATCCATCACATGCAGTTCACGTCGGATTGACCTTTCGGAAATTGGCTGGAGTGGACTTTGACTGTTTGGAGCAATTGTTGCATGGTTTGAAAATGATTTGCAGTTACTGGGAGTGAAACATGGCGGCGGTCCCTGTTGCTGAGAATCGTCTTCCGGCCACAGTTACTTCGCCGATTTTCAGTTGACTGCGAACTAAACCACTGTTTGTAGACCCGCTGGATATCACGCTTCGACACACCAACAAATTGGACGACTTCATTCACTTTGTGTCCGTGAGCACGTCCAAACACGATGGCTCTTTTTTGCCACTTGGTAACGTCTGTCTTACGACCTATATTGCAGACTTAATTCAACACACACGTTGCTCTTCACCTCTGCACGGGACAGAAATGATCCAGTATATCATCAGATTATATGTAGATGATTTTAGGAAGGGAGTGTGTGACCCCAGGTCTTAGACAACCCTTAGAAATAGAAAGCAAGGAGATTTGAGTTAGAGTGCCTGATAGGAAAGGGGCACGGAAGCGAAGTAGAAAGGGGGAGGAAGACGCCTTTATTTATTAACGGGGGGGGGTAGTACCCTGGATCCGACGGCTTAACGTGCCCATCCGACGCACGGCGGGTATTTAGTGGTTCGAACGTTCGTACCTGCCCAGAATCGAACCTGAGGTTATCTCCATGGCAGTCACGAACGCTGACCACTAGGCCACCAGCTGCCAGAAATGTTCCAGTAGACCACGTCAGTGCTATTTATCTCCCAACAATGCTACCACGGCGCCCTCTGTGCAACCGGTAACTTCCTACTGTCATTTCTATTAGGGGTGACTAACTTTTTACCCGATGTGCTTATCTTCTTTCACTTTACGACAATAACATTAATTAATCCAACTACCTAAGTACCACTCAATATAAGGAATTATCGACCTTATTGTTCATTGTTATATTTTAATTCCGTTTAGTAAGTGCCGAGCTGAGGTCGTGTGAGTGAGGCGAATAAATGCAATGCATTGCACATAAGTAAATGAATACTCTCGAATCAGTCGTTTTATTTCACACCCACAAAGATCTTGGCATACGAAAAATGCATAACATAAATTATCTACCAAGAGTACCCGGGTACTCGCCTAGAGTTTAAAGGGCTGCGGTTAAACAGATTGCAGGCGTGATTTAAGTATGCAAATAAAATGTCTATGTGCGCATGTACGTACACTATATTCACACACTCATTACAGTACGCAACTGTGACATGCTGATATTATTTCGGATTGATTCCTGCGCGATCAGAGGTTCTTCATTTCAGTCCGCGTGGTCTCATCCATGGTTTTGAAACTATCACTTATCTGCATATTCTGACACTCGGAATATTTATGATCAGAAAAGTAGTAGTTAAAAATATGGAAATGCCGTGTAACTAAATTAAAAAAGTCTGACAAGCTACGGCAAGAATGCACATATTTTCCCCATGAGAAATAAAACCAAGCGTCAGTGGCGGCTCCTGCTATAGTGCTGCGGGGCTGCAGACCCCAGACCCTACCCAAAGCAGATTTTCTTCATGCCGTACCGAAGTTTTGTAAACTCCGCTGGAAGTCTTTCCTGCTTAATGCCACAGGAAGCGGAGTGAACCTTGGAGGGCTACTCTCCTCACAGCTCTGACGGCTATTGGAACCAACTCGTGTGGGAAACTCAGTCTATTGCCACATCAGTTCGTTTTTTTTTTTTTTTTTTTTTTTTTAATAAAACACAGAGATCAGATCAGACCAGTTCATATGTAGAGAATTTTAGAGAGTGTCTGACCCCAGGTCTTGAGGTGGTTCCACCTAAAATCTCTGCCTTATGTTTCCAATGGTAAAACTGCTTTACATTTTTTCTTCGCAATTAATGTATTCCGAAGGATGAAAATTTGCACATCGATAAAACTAACTTTAAGTTGCAGCATGGGATACCTAATACTTGCTAAAACACTACCACAATTATATTAAAAAAAAATATTTTTCTTTGAGTAATGTTCAGATCTGTAAATATATGGCGCAACCTGTACATTGATGACTTCAGTTGACAAACATATATGTTGGATTGCTTAGTTATGGTTATGTTTTAGCAAGTATTAAGTATCCCATGCAATAACTCAAACTTAGTTTGATCGATGTGCAAATTCTCATCCTAGGGAAGACATTAATTGCGAAGAAAATATGTAAGGAAGTTTTACCATTGGAAACATAAGTCAGATATTTTAGGTGGAACCACCTTAAACAATCCTTAGAAATAGGAAGCTACGAGATTTGGGTTAGAGTGCCCGATAGGAAAGTGACACGGAAGCGAAGTAGAAAGGGGGGGGAAGACGCTCTTACTTATTACCGGGGACTAGTACCCGAGATCCGACGGCTTAACGTGCCCATCCGACGCACGGCGGATATTTAGTGGTTCGAGCGTTCGCAAGGTATGTAGAGAGAGTCTCTAATCTATATACCTTGGAGCGTTCGTAACTGTCTGTGAACTTTGAATAGAACTCCCTGAGAGCTGTTTTTATGGCAGTCATCGTTGGTACAGCGTATTTGCGTGGGCCTCGGAATTGTTCGTCTAGTGAAGTAGCTAGAATTCATCTCCTTGACTATGAATGCCCTGGCTGTGTGCTTTACTGTAAACTATGTTGATAGATACGATTGTTGTGCTTTCGAATGAAAAATAAAATGGTGAAACGAATATTATAAAAAAGTAATGACGAATGAATGTATTATTGGATGTTTCGTTTTCCTTTTTTTTTTTTTTTCTTTCAATTTTTGGTTTGTTTCTGCTTTTATTCAAAGTTATTAATTCTGATAGGGACGTTATGCCCACCGAACTGGAGAAAATTATCTGTCATCATAAAAAAAAAAAATGAAAATTATCTGTATTTGCGAACAACAATTACTTAGTTGCCAGGATTTTTGTAAAAAGTTTTAGTTATTTTCTCTTTTGGTCAAAATGGGCATATGAAAAAATTGCGATTAAGAATAAAGTTAGGTAATGAATAAAATTGCAAACAAAACAAAATATAGCTAATATACCAAGGAGATTAGAGTATCTAGAAGTACACTGCTGGACAATTGCTAAGGACGGATCATAAACGGCTATATAGCGCATAAAAAAGTAAGTGTAGTTGGATGCCAAGTGAAATAAAATAATGTCAGAATGCCAGGACATTACAAGAAAGACAATTTATTGTGCTCTGAAATCCAGAAGGCTTTGGAACGTGTTGATTTCCTTGTAATTCAAATGTCCTTGTAATTCAAATGTCCTTGTAATTCAAATGTTAACTTTGCTTTCATACTGTTTCCGCATTTAATACTAGATGCGAAAACAGTATGAAAACAAAGCCAGATTTATAAGCAGTCTCCCGTCCCTAATTTAAGGTCACTGGCTCTACGGAATGGAGAGAGTCAATGCCGCAAGGCAAACGCAACATACATGCCTGACCGAGATTCAAGCCCATCTCGAACGAATGATCAGAAGCCAGCGCTTAGACCACTGTGTAACCGGAGCAGGCTTTGCAGAATGAGGTGAGCGTTGTTGCTTTCTTGCATCATTAAATGCTTCAGTTGCAAACGGATAATTTGAACTACAGTGCGCACGCACTAAGTTTACACACACACACACACACACACACACACACACACACACACACACACACAATTAAAAAACATAGCATTGAAAGGCTCACAGTAATGTAGCTTTAGAAATGTTATCAACAAAACTGGGATGCAGCCCCACCCCCATCTCAGTTTACCACGAGCCGCCACTGGCAAGCGTTAATTAATAATAATCGATCTCAGGCATTGTGTGTGACAAAAACATGCATTATCAGGCTCAGTCCAAACTTCGTCCCGTTTGCAACTAAAGCGTTTAACGATGCAAGAAAGCCATACACTCTCACCTCATTCTGCACAGGCCGACCCGGGTGCGCAGTCATCTAAGCACTGGCTTCTGATCATTCGTCCCAGAAGGTTAGAATCCCAGCGAGGTATGGATGTTGTGTTTGTCTTACGGCGCTGGCTCTCTCCTTTCACTGGAGTCAGTGACCCTAAATTACGGACGGAGACTACCTATAGTCCGTTCAGTTGCTCACGATAGTCGTTAAACCCCCAAACAGACAGTCATTCTGCAAAGTACAGGCCGTTGTTCTTTATAGTCCTTTACCAATGATCCACCAAAGTCAAGATCCCTCGGCGATATATCACTCTGTAGATTTCGAGGACATAAACTCTTTAATGCCAGTTTCCATATCCACCACTGAAAGGAAGTATATAGTTCTTGTAGGAAGAGGACATGGAGCGAAACAGCTGGTAGTTAGATAGAGCAAGGTCTGGACTATATGGAGAATGGGGTAGGATATCTACCTCTTCTAATTCCTGTAGTTTTCGGCGGACTAATCTGGAGGTGTCACTCGAGGAATTACAGTGGTGCCGCATTTTACGCGGTCAGCCCCACTGCTAGATTCATATCACACGGGAAATAGAGCTACGAAAGAATCAATCAATGCATGCTGGCGGCTTCTGTGGTGTGACTGTGTCAATGATTTTAAAGGTTTTCCTACGATCAACGAGGAAGCAAAACATATTACTTAGATGGTCAAGCAGCTTCGGGAGTGAAGGCTTCAAGAAATAACAGATTTGATTGGACATCAAGAACAGTTGACAAATGAAGAGTTAGAATAACTTGTGAAAACTTCCTCGGACGAAGACGAACAAGACGAAACTGCCAGCGGTAATCTGCACAAGTTTGCCTAAATTTATTTTCCAAGCAGCAAAGCACTTGACAGATTTAATTTCTAACTATGTTCCCTCTATGGAACGTAGCCTTAAAATAAACCGAAGTATTGCGGACTCTTTAATGCTGTATTATGAGATTTTTCAGCAGTTAAAGACGCAGCGGCAACAGTTGCCGATAACGATGTTTTTCTAGAAAATACTCCTTTTACTGGCTCAGTAAAAGAAGTATTTTAGGTGCAGTAGTTGGGGACTCTGCCCCGCCCAGAGTCCCCAACTACTGTACCTAATGCACCAGCTTTGGACCTCAGCGTTGATGACCCCGCAGTGGTGTTAAGCAGTGAAGGCAACGATTAGGTAGGTCAACGTAAGGATTTGCAGCATGCTATCTCATATTTTAACTGTAACCGTTACAGAAGTATGTATACATTCTTCTTTGTAAAATACACATTATACTGTAATAGATATATGTAAGCTAATAATATCGTACATATATAACGAAACAAAGCGTGTGAAGTGTTTTATTGTATGTAGTTTTATTATTGGTTTTGAATACACGCGGTTTCTGCTTTACGCGATCTCGTATGAACGTAACATCCACGTAAAATGCGGCACTATTGTATCAACTTGCAACAAACCCGCTTCCTATTGATGAGCGCTGGGTAGCGTTAGCGTAAAGCATCATGAACCCGCTGTAGATGTTTGTCATAGAGATAGATTTCCGTCCACGTTCTGACAATTGTACCAAATGCCCTTCGTAACTTCCCTTTCGAACCACTCTTTTTTCGCTGGTTCCCAGTTGTTGGGTAAGGTAGGAATATCCATTTTGATGCCTAAACTTATCGTCCTATGGATTTAACAGCAATTTGCAACACAGAGCGACACGTTAGTCCGTCTGCTGAGGTGTCAGTTCATGGACAATCATTCGATGGCGCCTGGAGAGGACGAACGATGGTGGATTGAGAAGATCCCACCTCAGCTGCAAAATTTCGTGTACTTGTACCGAGTTTGCTGTCACAGCTTCGACCAGGACGTCAGTGCTGGTGGTCATTGGACTTCCTGACGTCGGCTTGCCTTCGAGGCTGGTGTCCGCAGCATTGAAACCCTGGAACCGTCTTCGTACAGTTTTGCTGTTCACTATTTCCTCACCTTCAACTGAATTTCACTTGCTGCTTCTGACGCGTTTAACTGGATTATTGTTTTCAATAATGACGTAAGAGCACCCGAACAGCACGTTTTTTCGACCTCCACCCTCTGTTCACCTGATAACGCAAAGTAGGTTGTAAACAAAATTAGTACTAGATTCATGATCAGTTTCAACCAATCCATCGTTCAAAACAGCACTAGCTTCTTTAAGTTGATCTCGACCAGAGCCTGCACCATATAATTCTTCTGTTCCCTTTGAATACCATATGATACAAACATCATCTCTTATTTTCTTCCCAGGTGAACGTTCCAATTCCACAACCTGTACTTTAAAATCTCATTAGTGACCCGGTTTGAATCTGTAACAAAATTGAAAATATACTGAAGTGCCAGAAAAACTGGTACAGACGAGCTTATGCAAAATACATAGCAACGTCACCTATGCGCGTACTCGGTTGCGTCCGCCAGTGCGTATATAAAGCGTCCTTGCCAGCTGTCAGAGCTGTTTTCGGCATGAGAATGACAAGTAATAATCCGCCAGTGCGTATATAAGACATCCTTGCCAGCTGTCAGAGCTGTTTTCGGCATGAGAATGACAAGTAATAACGATTTAAGCGATTTCAACGCGGTATCATAGTTGGCGCTCGTGAGATGGACCATAATATTTCGAAGGTAGAAACGTAGTTCGGATTTTCACGGACAACCACTGCAAGGGTGTACCGTGACTACAAGAATTCCGGCAAAACCTCCAACCTACGATACCAGTGTGGCCGTAGTGTGGAACGATTCTTGACAGCCGACGATGGTCGGCTGTCAAGAATCGTTTCACGTGATAGGCGTGCAACATTCTCGCAGGTATAATCGGAATTCAATGCTGGAGCCTCAACTAGTATCAGCGTCCGGACTGTGCAACGTACCCTGCACGATATGGGCTTTGGGAGCCGACGCCCAACTCGAGTCCCCTTGATGGGTGCACGACACAGAGCTATGCGCCTCGCTTGTGCACGGCAACACCGTCACTGGACACTTGATGACTGGAAAGAAGTAGCCTGGTCTGACGAGTAGCGTTTCCAACTGTATCGGGCAGATGGAAGGATTCGTGTGTGGCGCAAACCCCATGAAGCCATGGATCCCGCCTGTCAACAGGGAACTGTACCGGCTGGTGGGGGTCCGTAATGATATGGGGTGTGTTTAGCTGGACTTCACTGGGACCCCTGGTACGTCTACAAACGTCTGTGACCGGCCAACTCTATGCGCGCATCCTTTCTGACGAGGTACACCCGTTCATGTCCTGCATTCATGCTGATGGATTGCGCCTGTTCCAACAGGAAAATGCACCTCCACACAAGTGTCGGGACGCCACATTATGGTTAGAGGAGCATTTATCTGAGTTTGGGGTGTTGCCATTTGCACCCAAGTCTCCAGATCTGAACGTGATAGAACACATTTTGGATGCCATGCAACGCGCTATCGAACACAGGAATCCGAGACCTCGGAATTCACCCAAATTGTGGAATGCTCTGCAGGAAGTATGGTGTGCATTGCCTACAGCATATTTCCAAAAGCTAGTGGAGTCCATGCCCCGTCGTATTTCTGCAGTCCTACGCTCCCGTGGGGGACCTACCAAGTATTAGACTGGTGTACCAGTTTTTCTGGCACTTCAGTGTATATTCATAACGTTATTGCAATAAATCTCATGTTTTACACTTATTTTGTACATAATATAGAATTATATTGAATCCAGTTAATTTTTTATGCATTTTTCGAATTCAACGCACCTTAAAACATATAAAACCACATATCCCACCCCCTTGTTACATTATTAACTTAAAACATACATTACATTCATAAAAATTTAAGGTGGTGGCCATTTCCCCAAAATGATTACTGGTCAGATCACGTGACGAAATTTTTTCCCAACACTAAGGGGTGGAGAACGCATCGGAAGAAACAAATTTTCTGCACCTCAATATTCTTACACAACCCATCCTCTCCTAGCTGCCGCATTATTACGCGTAGGCCGTCCCTGTGGTGCAGTGGTCTAAGCGATGACTTTTGATCATACGTTCGAGATGGGTCCGGGTTCGAATCCAGTGAGGCATGGATGTTGTGTTGGCCTTACGGCGCTGGTTCTCCCCCTTCCATGGAACCAGTGGCCCTAAATTGGGGACGGGCGACTGTTTATATAGCCCACTGAGTTGCTCACGGTGGTCGTTAAACCTCCAGTCAACGATTTTTTTAGCCCAAAATCATCTCAGTGGGCTAAATATATATATATATATATTATGTGTAGTGCAAAAGGGACGAACTTTTGACTCACCCTGGGTTATTTTATTTTATTGGAGGTTTAACGACCACCGTGAGCAACTCAATGGGCTATAAGCAGTCGCCCGTCCCTAATTTAGGGCCACTGGTTCCAGGGGAGGGATAGAGCCAGGGCCGTAAGAGAAACACAACATCCATGCCTCACCGGAATTCGAACCCACACCCCTTTCGAATGAATGATCAGAAATCATCGCTTAGACCACTGCGCCACCTGGTGTTTTTACTGAACTTATTGTGAATAGTCATCTTTGAGTGCAAATTTATCAATTTCCATGGTACAAAATACTTATCTGTTCTTTTCCTTTTAAGTTTACACTGGTTGCAGCGATCAAAATACTCGTATGTTTAAGGCCAGGACAGGGGAATGCAAAAGGACTTTCAAAGGGCACACCCTGGCAGTTGTCCAATTAGAGGTAAGTGTAATCACGCCTGGTGAACATTTTGATACTGTAGAATGTCACAGTGAATCAATCAAAGCAAAAGGTGTTAACATTTTGTTTGACAGACTGTATTACTATGAGTATTTCTGAAAACACGCAAACGAAAGCTAAATCTTCAATGTATTTTAGTTTTCTTTTTCTGTTTAAATGAAAACAATGCAATCTGGTGTTGATGGATTTGAAGCACGGCTTCTTGTTCGTCAAGATAAGTGGCAGGGGCGTCGACTTCATTAAATTATTAGGGGGCCAGCGTGAACAGATCAGATGTGGGAAGGGGCACATCTCTTCCATGGTCAGGAGGAAACTAAAAACAAAGGGGAGAGTTGCAAAAAGATAAACTACGAGATTTCGATGTATATTTTAAAATACCAATTGTACACTGTTAAAAATTTGTGGTAGGTTGCACCAAAATGTGGTGCAACACCAGCTGCAACACTTTCCGAGAAAAGATACACCACTATGTGGTTCACACAAAACGCAACAACATGGTGTAACTTTCCATCATGTTATGGCACAAAGTTGCACCATGTTGTCAGTTTTGTTTGCACCATACAATGATGTATGTTTTCTCAGAAAGTGGTGACACTTTTTGGTGCAACCTTCTACAAAAATTTTAACAGCGTAATTGTTCATCAGCAAATGAACAAGGCAACAGAAATATTCTTTTGCTGAATATTAATATTTAAAAAAAATATAATTCAGCTTGTGATTTTATAAAAAAAAAACCAGGGAGATTTTATTTCCATTTAAAAAAAAAAATTAGAAATTTGCGCGATTACTCAAACAAAGAACAAGAAGCGCAATAAATAAATAAATAAATAAATAAAGGCACTATAGAGAATACATTTCTATATTTTCATTTATTAATTTCATTTTTGATGATTGTCTTAAACGTTTACCCCATATCAGGGAAATATGTAAAACACAATACGGGGCTGGCAACCAAGTTTCTTATTAAATGAGCTATGCTAAATATGGGGGAAAAAAAGGTTTTATTTATTTTGTTATTTTCTATTTATTTTGAATTAAATCACCTTTGGCCTCGTAAGTTGAAGCTTGGTCCATTTTATAAAGAATAATACAATTCTATAAACTAAAGGAAAGAAATGTATTCTTTTTTTTTTTTTTTTTTGCAATTAGCACAGCATACGATAGCGTCTATAGCATGGAAAAGCATTCTTTTCTCTGTAAAAATATTTCAACTCACGTATTTCCGAAATGACATACACACACAAAAACAAAAACTTATTTAGTTAAACAGGGCAAAAAATATTGAGTGGGGGTGCAAAACATATAAAATTTTTGGAGGGGCAAGATCGACCTCCCCCCCTAGTTTTCACCTATGGACAGACAAAGTGGTTATTTTGAGAACGGCGCTCCCACTGTACTGGCAGTCGGCTCCTACACACGCAGTTCATTACCAGTGGCGTAACTAAACCCCCCCGTAGCTGCAGGGGTGGGGTGGGGGTGCAGGTAACCAAGGAGCGTACCGCAGCTTCCAGTTACAGTTTTTGGAAAAAATTCGAACACAGACAAAGACAAAAAAAACAAAGCCGCCCCGGTGGCGCAGTGGTCTAAGGCGTTGGCCTCTGATCATTCGTCCGTAAGGGGTCCGGGTTCGAATCCCGGTCAGGCATAGGTGCTGTGTTTGTCTTACGGCACTGGCTCTATCCCTTCCCTGGAACCAGTGACCCTAAATTAGGGACGGACGACTGCTTATAGCCCATTGAGTTGCTCACGGTGGTCGTTAAACCTCCAATCAAAAAAATTCAACCCAAAGGATCACATTTTCTTTTAAAGTATATTTAGCTTTGCCTAAATAAATACCAAGTTTCACTTTTAAAGCACTCGATGTCCTACAAATTGAAGCTATTCGGCACTTTGGCTCCGAGTTGTAAAACGGTCGGTCTCTAATAGCCCTCTCTCTGGGCTGCTGAGGAAAAGCGCAAAGCCACATGGGGATTCCCCATGGAGGATGTGGGGAAACAGCCAGTCAGTCACCTAGGATTACGTACACCACAGGCGCCAACGTTTTTTCACAGCAGCCGCAGATCTGTTATTTACAAGAGGGTGATTTCTTCAAATGATTTATTTTAGTTTTGTACAAAACAATTACACGCATTGTTAAATCTATTACTTAAAAAGTTAAAACTACAGTGCTCTAAGTACCGGCATTACTTTTCCAGACACTCTCCCTGACTTCCTGCCCCCTCCATCCACCACACACACATCGCGAAAAATGCATCCTTCCTCTTGCTTGAAATCCTGGGAAACTTCCTGCGCTTAGGGGCACTGAAATAAATCTTCCGGAGGGGGCGCATGTTGTGCTAGTTACGCCACTGTTCATTACCACTGTTAACCTCAAAAATTTCATACATGTCTATTCAGCTTGTTTCAACAACGGCAGTCATACCATATTTGGAATGCTGTGACAATCTGCCATCTTTCGAAACAGAAAATTCATTAAAAACACACAAAATGTTCATCTTTTTGCTTCTTCTGGAACGATCACAGCAATAAAATATCTGAAACAAAAAATGCCGGAAACATAGGCGTAGGGTGACCAAAAATGGGGGGGGCACAAATAAGGGTTAGCTATGTTTTGAGGGGGGAGATTCTCGGAAATAGATTCTCCAAAAATGCTCCTGTTCAATTGCCATTAATAATTAGTGCCATCATTTGAGCTTTTTTGTTTTTTGTTTTTTTGATTGGAGGTTTAACGACCACCGTGAGCAACTCAATGCGCTATATAAGCAGTCACCCATTCCTAATTTACGGTCACTGGTTCCAGGGAAGGGAGAGAGAGACAGTGCCGTAAGACAAACACAACATCCATGCCGCACCGGGATTCGAACCCGGACCCCTTTCGGACGAATGATCAGAGGCCATCGCTTAGACTACTGCGCCTTTAAGTTTTTTACATGCTTAATACATCCAAAACTACAAGGTGTGCGGGTATTGCGTTGATTCATCCTAATGAGGACGGAAAAATATGTCTTTCAAAGCACCTCACGCAGTCATCTGATGATGGAAACCATCATCAGATGACTGCGTGCTGTTGGGCATGGAATGACTGCTGGAAAGCAGTGATACCAATGCTCGCTATTGCGTAGCGTTGTTCCCTTGGCTGTATTTCACACTTTATAACATTTAAAAGATAAAAGACTAGTTATTACTTTTTCGACTTTTTAAGTTTGTGGGGCACGTGCCTCCCTGTGCTCTTCCGACGCTACATATATAGCCAGAAAAGTCTTTATGATCTACCATTATAGTTCTTTATTTAACAAAATCAAAACTGACTTCTTGGTTTTTGATGAATTTAGCAAGTTCAGCATATTTTCCCTGAAGCTAAGTGACGGTTGTCTTTTTTTTTTTTTTTTTTTTTTTTTTGAATTCCACATATAATAACACTAAACTGATTTCAAGCTGAAATCTGAAACTGTTTCCTCCAACTGAACGTTTTAAAGCAGTGGTCACCAAACTTTTGGAGAGAATAGCCAAATGGGAAATCGGCTAAAGCTCGGGGGCCACGGATTGAAAAAAACAACAACAACTGGTAAACCGAAGATCAATCAATGCAGATATTGTAAATTTTCAATGAATCAATATTTGTCAAGGTCTAACTATTTCATATGGTCTGTAATTTAACAATGAAAGTTTTGAAATAAATATTTAAAGATATTTATACATCATGAAAGAAATACGGGTTACGCCATGTAATATAAATTTTGAAGATGACAATCCGATTTTTGACGTAAATGTGACAAGGATCGTAAGTCAGATAATATCCGAAAACTTGAAAATTTTCATCGTCCTGGAGCGGGACTCGAACCCGCGTCTCCCAGAAAACGCCCGGGTATGCTAACCACACCTCCAGATTCGCTAAACATGAATGCCGGTTGCTTCGACTAGCGAATCATGTGACGGTTAAATTCAAATTGATCGGAAACTTGAAACTTGAAACTTGAAACTTGGTCGTTCTGGGTGGTGTAGTGGTTAGCATACCCGGGCGTTTTCTGGGAGACGTGGGTTCGAGTCCCGCTCCAGGACGATGAAAATTTTCAAGTTTTCAGGTATTATCTGACTTACCATCCTTGTCACATTTACGCCAAAAATCGGATTGTCATCTTCAATATTTATACATATTTAAAATAAATGCATGATGTCAAAAATACACAAAAATGCGAATATCTATGGAATGAAGATAAATAAAAATAAGACAAAACTATTGGTTATAGGGAAGGATCCAAAACAGGCTTTCCTTAAAATTTAAGGACAATGCATCGAACAAGTTAAATCATTACGCTATTTGGATCAAATTATTACTGAAGATGTGAAAAGGAAATTAGAATAAGACTGGGGATGGCAAAAAGGACTTTTAGAGATAATCAAAGACTACCGACAGCCAAAAATATAGATCTAAAACTGAGGAAGAGAATTTTAAAAGCATATGTTTGGCCGGTAGCTTTCTACGGTTCTGAGACATGGACATTGCCACAGAGGGAAGTGAAAAGGCTGGAGGCATTTGAGATGTGGAGCTATAGAAGAATGGAGAGAATAAGCTGACTCGATAGAAAGACTAATGACGAGGTCCTGGAGAGAGTGGGGGAACCCAGGAATCTGATCAACATGTTAAAAAGAAGAAGAAGAATGTTATGGATGGGACACGCCATGGAGGCCCGATTCTGAAAGTTTTGGAAGGGAACATTCAAGGCAAGACAGGAAGAGGACGTTTTGTGGCACAATTACTCCAAAACATCAATACTAGGACATGCTATGACTTCAAGATAATGGCGGAAAACAAAGAGGAATGGAGAGACAGAGTACATCAACTGAACAACCAGTCCTTGGACTGAGTAACCAAGAAAAAGAAGAAAAAAATACAAAGCTATACTCACTAAAGTTTAGTCTTTAGTAAGTTACATAAAAATTGACATTACGACATGTAAAACTGACAAGGAAGCCTTTCAACTGTCACTCTCCAAAATTGAAGAAACGTGGCCAGTATATAGTACTAAGGGCAGAAACCAATGGGTGCATTTCCGTTTTCGCCCAAATGAACTGACAAAGGTGAACGAGTTGTCCGAAAATGGCCTTAGAGCACAAGTGGAAAAAATTACCGAATGTACGAATCATCTAAAGTACTGTTGGCTTCCCTTGATGCAAGCCCTCGAATGTGAAAGTGCAACATTGAATGCTTTGCTAGGAAGCCAACTTTTACCTCATGGAAATAAAGTGACTAGTGTAAAATCTGTATTTTTGGAAGTGTACAAGGGAAATCGCAAAAGAGTGTCCGTAGGTGCATCTCGACGTCCTGAATCGAATGGCGCAAAAATCAAGTCGATATCATTAACGGTTGGAAATATACAAAACAGTGATATTTGGAACGTTTCCAGGGATCAAGGACACCACCAGGCAGCGCTCCGAAAAAATCCCTCGGATGTAGTTGGCTGGTCCCACTTATGATGTGGTGTCCCCTGATTGGTGGAAAGTGCTTTAAAAGGAGCCTCTCCAGTTCAATAGGGGCCGCGGGTGCCCTAGCAGTCGACGTTCGGGACTGCCACGGAGAAGACCTCGGGTTCGATCCCAGGCAGGTACGAATCACTAAAAATCCGCCGTGCGTCGGATGGGCACGTTAAGCCATCGGACCCCGGGTACTGGCCCCCGGTAGAGGTCTGCACGAGCTGGGTCGGGCCTTTGCTCATTTCTAAAGTGGGAAAACGGGCCGGGCCGGGCCTTCAATATTTAATTTAAAACAGACACGGGCCAAGCAGGTATTTTTTTTTTTTTTTTATGAGCAAAACAATCGCTGTACGATGCCTTTCTTGTTTGGAAATCTCACAACATACAGCTGCATGGATAAGATTGAATAATTTTTGCTGATGAAAAAAATAGAAGTTTTACGACATCCTCCCCTCCTACAAAACAATTGGAGTGGGTCAGCTCCCTTAGTTTTTCAATGTGAATGTGGTCCCTTCTCTCTCTCCCAACTTCCACATTCCTCTCATGCTTCAGGACATGGTATTACCTGCAGCCACCCGCTTGCAGACCAGGTCTGTCACAGACGATCTTTTTTATTGTTCTTCTCGGCGGTACTTTGTTCTCTAGTTGTGTGAAAAGCTTTTAAGTTGTCTTAAATGGCACGGGAGAAATGGGCTGGGAGAAACTTACTTCTGTGTATAAATCTGTGCAGTATTTTCCCCATTTGTACTATCAGGCAACCGTTTTCAAAACTTCTGTGACACTGATTATCTGGGCAGTCTGTCGTTGTTTTCCCTTAGCATATGCTCAGTTCAGTGTTGCTGATCAATACTCTTCCATACTTATTATGCAGTTTAAGAAAGCGAAAGATTTTCGCGCGAAAAAATTGCTTCCGGAGAACATGTGCTTGTAGACAATGTGAAGGGGAAAAGCGCTATTTGGAAATATTTTAAATTACTGTCCCGTTCTAAAACTAGTCGGCCGGTAAACGTTGCGTAGTGTACTAAATGCAAAAAGCTTTTTTGAGTTACGATAGCACAAAGTCTGGAACATCGCATCTTAAGCGGCACAAATGTGCTCCCCACACACACACGAGAGACATATTGGGTTCCAGCGATATGATATGCCAGTAGAGATAGGTGCAGTTTATAAAGCCATAAAATCTTCTCCCAGTGGAACGATCCGACTCATAATTCTGGATATTTCGTACTTTTCGAATCCCCCCCCAGGATATTTCTGGGTCCGGCGGTAGGGAATGATAATTTGAAAACCCAGAAAAGTTTAAAGGCAGGGAAATTTACCTTTTCATGCAATACTTTTGAGTATACAAGCCCCCCCCTTTCGCGGACGTCACGTGACTTATACAGAGTCTCAGAAATATTCTGAAATAACGTTTATTTTAATAGAATACGTGTAGCAATTAAGAAAACGAAAACTCTTCAGGAGTCGAATGACCGAGTGCACCAGGTGTCAAATTCGTGTTTTGGTAATTGTTGAAATTTTACGGGCCGGCCCGGGCCTTGGAAACAGGAGAAATATACGGGCCGGGCCGGGTCGGGCTTTCATTAAAATTTTGGAAACGGGCCGGGCTTTTCAAATTAAGTCCCCCACCCGGTAATAAACAAGCGCGTCTTCCTCCCTCTTTCTAATTCGCTTCCGTGTCACTTTCCTATCGGGCATTCTAGCCCAAATATCGTAGCTTCCTATTTCTAAGGGGTGTTTAAAGCCTGGGGTTAGATACTTCCTTCTTAAAATCCTCTACACATAATCTGGTTTGATCTCCAGCTAAATTGCTTTAGGCTTTCCAGACCAAACCTGTTCTTGCCTAGATCGTGAATAGTGGACTTGCATCGGCTTTAGGGTTGATAGTGAGTAAAGACTTTGTTTTCCCGTGTTAACGTACTTGTGAGAAAGTGTTAAGGCATTACATACAGTTGTTAGTGATAGGTTGCAATTGTGCTGCTTATTTTACGACTTTTATTTTGTCTACTCGCAAATGAATCCATATAATGTTGCAGAATTTACAAAACTTTGTTAGCAGCGCTGGACAAAAATAGATTCCGTTGTTACCGCTGATGAGCGAGCTACATCCAAATTTTTATTTGAGATATTAGTGTCACAAATAACAGCCGGTGCACTGTTGAAACGATAGCATTTCTTTTTTTTTTTTTTTTTTTTGATTGGAGGTTTAACGACCACCGTGAGCAACTCAACGGGCTATAAGCAGTCGCCCGTCCCTAATTTAGGGTCACTGGTTCCAGGGAAGGGAGAGAGCCAGTGCTGTAAGACAAACACAACATCCATGCCTCACCGGGATTCGAACCCGGACCCCTTACGGACGAATGATCAGAGGCCATCGCTTAGACCACTGCGCCACCGGGGCGGCATAGCATTTCTTGACCTGTCATGTGATGAAAGTGACAGTGAGGATGAAATAGAACCGCATGAAAACAGTGATCATCGTTCATCAGCTATGGGTGCTTCGTTACATTTTTTATTTTTTGATTGGAGGTTTAACGACCACTGTGAGTAACTCAGTGGGCTAGAAGCAGTCTCCCGTCTCTAATTTAGAGCCACTGGTTCCAGGGAAGGGAGAGGGCCAGCGCCGTAAGACAAACACAACATCCATGCCTAACGGGATTTGAACCCGGACCCATCTCGGACGAATGATCAGAAGCTATCGCTTAGACCACTGCGCCACCGGGGCGGCTTCGTTCACTTCAATGTCTGTCGGTGCATCTGTGCCTGACGTCAGCTACATGATGAACGTTGCGTGCTTGTACAGAACAGACGGTAAGCATTGAACGTTAAAACAAACACGTCAGTTTAAGAAAGTGAAAAATGTCAAAGCACTTTACCGTTGGAAAGTGTATGTTGAAAATTGTGGCAGAAAGCGCGATAAGCAGATTGCAATTAATAATTATGTTGCAAATAAATTTACAGTTGCCAGGCGTAGGAACTTGCCAGTTTGCTATGTCGATCTTCGACTCTGGGCATTCGAAAAAGCTTGTGAAATTGGTCATAAATTAGTAGCTTATAAAACATGGCTTTGCGGCTTTAAATCATAACACTGCATTCGATCTCGTAAAGTGACAAAACTTGTGTCTTCCTCATACTCTAGTGACTTTCAAATCCTACAGAAATATGCTGCAGAACTGTAACTGAGAATATTAACCTGCACTTGGTTATTAACACTGATCAGTGTGGATTTAATTATGAGATGACAAGAGGCCGCACACTCGCAGTTCAGGGAGCAAAAACAGTATTGCTGCAAGCGAAGTCAATACATTCGACCACTCATAGCTATAAAATTCAACCGCTGTTGTCAATGAGTGGACAGTTAATCGGCAAACTTTTCATCGCATTGCAAGAGCCAAAGGTGTGTTTGGTCCATGGATCCAATAAGAATTACAACAGATTACACCTAGCAATGTTGTGGTGCACTGAAGCAGTACAGGCAAGATTTCAAAGAATCTTGTAAAAGAATTTTACGCGGCAGTGTTGAAACAATCTGTTGGCAATGATTCATTTATCCTTTTACAAAACTCATGGCATGGTCTGAAAGATGCTGATGTAATTTTTCACGACAAATTTCCTCTGCTCACCATACCACCAAAGGCAACAACAGGTTTCATTCAACCTCTCGATGTTTATTTTTTCCGCCAGTGTAAAATATATGCACATAAAATATCTGATTATGTAACACTCCACGATGTCCATTATTTTCTACTCCATCACTGAAATAACATCCTATTCCTGCATTAATTCATACACAATCAATTGCAGACAGAAAAATTCAACATGTTCTTACATCCATGAAAAAAAAAAATGGATACTGTGAAAGTGATGACGCTTCTTTTGATAATGTTCAACGTATTTGTTTTTCACATATCAATGACAATTGTCAGTAATGTGATAACTTTGGGATCTTGCGTTGTTCCCATTGTTCCAAATAACTTTGTTTCCGTCATGTGTTCAATGCCACAAATGTTCATTTACACCTGTAATAAAGGTTTTTGTTGGTTTTTCTATGACATGAGCTTATTTTGAATCATGGGGACATAGCGATATTTGGGGTAACATATCATGCACCACAACACGTTAGATGATTTTCCCCACTTCTCTAAGGCCATATTGAGACCACTCGTTCATCTTTGTCAGTTCATTTGGGCCAAAATGGAAAAACACCCATTAAATTTTGCCCTTAGTACTATCACCTGGCCACGTTTCTTCAATTTTGGAGAGTGACAGTTGAAAGGCTTCCCTTGTCAGTTAAAACACTCGTTCACCTTTGTCAGTTCATTTGGCCCAAAACGGAAATACACCCATTGGTTTTTGCCCTTAGTGCTATCTCCTGGCCACGTTTCTTCAATTTCGGAGTGACAGTTGAAAGGCTTCCCTTGTCAGTTAAAACACTCGTTCACCTTTGTCAGTTCATTTGGGCCAAAACGGAAATACACCCATTGGTTTTTGCCCTTAGTGCTATCTCCTGGCCACGTTTTTTCAATTTTGGAGAGTGACAGTTGAAAAACTTCCCTTGTCAGTTAAAACACTCGTTCACCTTTGTCAGTTCATTTGGACCAAAACGGAAATACACCCATTGGTTTTTGCCCTTAGTACCATCATCTGGCCACGTTTCTTCAATTTTGGAGAGTGACAGTTGAAAGGCTTCCCTTGTCAGTTAAAACACTCGTTCACCTTTGTCAGTTCATTTGGGCCAAAACGGAAATACACCCA
The DNA here is from genome assembly GCA_039090855.1 of Macrothele yani. NCBI lineage: Eukaryota > Metazoa > Arthropoda > Arachnida > Araneae > Macrothelidae > Macrothele > Macrothele yani. Next base: position 112,585,730 of record CM077007.1, read on the forward strand.
TTGGTTTTTGCCCTTAGTGCTATCTCCTGGCCACGTTTCTTCAATTTTGGAGAGTGACAGTTGAAAGGCTTCCCTTGTCAGTTAAAACACTCGTTCACCTTTGTCAGTTCATTTGGGCCAAAACGGAAATACACCCATTGGTTTTTTTCCCTTAGTACTATCTCCTGGCCCCGTTTCTTCAATTTTGGAGAGTGACAGTTGAAAGGCTTCCCTTGTCAGTTAAAACACTCGTTCACCTTTGTCAGTTCATTTGGGCCAAAACGGAAATACACCCATTGGTTTTTGCCCTTAGTGCTATCTCCTGGCCACGTTTCTTCAATTTTGAAGAGTGACAGTTGAAAGGCTTCCCTTGTCAGTTAAAACACTCGTTCACTTTTGTCAGTTCATTTGGGCCAAAACGGAAATACACCCATTGGTTTTTGCCCTTAGTGCTATCTCCTGGCCACGTTTTTTCAATTTTGGAGAGTGACAGTTGAAAAACTTCCCTTGTCAGTTAAAACACTCGTTCACCTTTGTCAGTTCATTTGGACCAAAACGGAAATACACCCATTGGTTTTTGCCCTTAGTACCATCATCTGGCCACGTTTCTTCAATTTTGGAGAGTGACAGTTGAAAGGCTTCCCTTGTCAGTTAAAACACTCGTTCACCTTTGTCAGTTCATTTGGGCCAAAACGGAAATACACCCATTGGTTTTTGCCCTTAGTGCTATCTCCTGGCCACGTTTCTTCAATTTTGGAGAGTGACAGTTGAAAGGCTTCCCTTGTCAGTTAAAACACTCGTTCACCTTTGTCAGTTCATTTGGGCCAAAACGGAAATACACCCATTGGTTTTTTTCCCTTAGTACTATCTCCTGGCCCCGTTTCTTCAATTTTGGAGAGTGACAGTTGAAAGGCTTCCCTTGTCAGTTAAAACACTCGTTCACCTTTGTCAGTTCATTTGGGCCAAAACTGAAATACACCCATTGGTTTTTGCCCTTAGTGCTATCTCCTGGCCACGTTTCTTCAATTTTGGAGAGTGACAGTTGAAAGGTTTCCCTTGTCAGTTAAAACACTCGTTCACCTTTGTCAGTTCATTTGGGCCAAAACGGAAATACACCCATTGGTAATTTTCCCCTTAGTACTATCTCCTGGCCCCGTTTCTTCAATTTTGGAGAGTGACAGTTGAAAGGCTTCCCTTGTCAGTTAAAACACTCGTTCTCCTTTGGCAGTTCATTTGGGCCAAAACGGAAATACACCCATTGGTTTTTTCCCTTAGTACTATCTCCTGGCCCCGTTTCTTCAATTTTGGAGAGTGACAGTTGAAAGGCTTCCCTTGTCAGTTAAAACACTCGTTGACCTTTGTCAGTTCATTTGGGCCAAAACGGAAATACACCCATTGGTTTTTGCCCTTAAGTACTATCTCCTAGCCCCGTTTCTTCAATTTTGTTGAGTGACAGTTGAAAGGCTTCCCTTGTCAGTTAAAACACTCGTTCTCCTTTGGCAGTTCATTTGGGCCAAAACGGAAATACACCCATTGGTTTTTGCCCTTAGTACTATCTCCTAGCCCCGTTTCTTCAATTTTGGAGAGTGACAGTTGAAAGGCTTCCCTTGTCAGTTAAAACACTCGTTCACCTTTGTCAGTTCATTTGGGCCAAAACGGAAATACACATATTGGTTTTTTTCCATTAGTACTATCTCCTGGCCCCGTTTCTTCAATTTTGGAGAGTGACAGTTGAAAGGCTTCCCTTGTCAGTTAAAACACTCGTTCACCTTTGTCAGTTCATTTGGGCCAAAACGGAAATACACCCATTGGTTTTTGCCCTTAGTGCTATCTCCTGGCCACGTTTCTTCAATTTTGGAGAGTGACAGTTGAAAGGCTTCCCTTGTCAGTTAAAACACTCGTTCACCTTTGTCAGTTCATTTGGGCCAAAACGGAAATACACCCATTGGTTTTTTCCTTAGTACTATCTCCTGGCCACGTTTCTTCAATTTTGGAGAGTGACAGTTGAAAGGCTTCCCTTGTCAGTTAAAACACTCGTTGACCTTTGTCAGTTCATTTGGGCCAAAACGGAAATACACCCATTGGTTTTTGCCCTTAAGTACTATCTCCTAGCCCCGTTTCTTCAATTTTGTTGAGTGACAGTTGAAAGGCTTCCCTTGTCAGTTAAAACACTCGTTCTCCTTTGGCAGTTCATTTGGGCCAAAACGGAAATACACCCATTGGTTTTTGCCCTTAGTACTATCTCCTAGCCCCGTTTCTTCAATTTTGGAGAGTGACAGTTGAAAGGCTTCCCTTGTCAGTTAAAACACTCGTTCACCTTTGTCAGTTCATTTGGGCCAAAACGGAAATACACCCATTGGTTTTTTTCCATTAGTACTATCTCCTGGCCCCGTTTCTTCAATTTTGGAGAGTGACAGTTGAAAGGCTTCCCTTGTCAGTTAAAACACTCGTTCACCTTTGTCAGTTCATTTGGGCCAAAACGGAAATACACCCATTGGTTTTTGCCCTTAGTGCTATCTCCTGGCCACGTTTCTTCAATTTTGGAGAGTGACAGTTGAAAGGCTTCCCTTGTCAGTTAAAACACTCGTTCACCTTTGTCAGTTCATTTGGGCCAAAACGGAAATACACCCATTGGTTTTTTCCCTTAGTACTATCTCCTGGCCACGTTTCTTCAATTTTGGAGAGTGACAGTTGAAAGGCTTCCCTTGTCAGTTAAAACACTCGTTGACCTTTGTCAGTTCATTTGGGCCAAAACGGAAATACACCCATTGGTTTTTGCCCTTAAGTACTATCTCCTAGCCCCGTTTCTTCAATTTTGTTGAGTGACAGTTGAAAGGCTTCCCTTGTGAGTTAAAACACTCGTTCACCTTTGTCAGTTCATTTGGGCCAAAACGGAAATACACCCATTGGTTTTTGCCCTTAGTGCTATCTCCTGGCCACGTTTCTTCAATTTTGGAGAGTGACAGTTGAAAGGCTTCCTTGTCAGTTAAAACACTCGTTCACCTTTTTTTCATTTGGGCCAACGGAAATACACCCATTGGTTTTTTCCCTTAGTACTATCTCCTGGCCACGTTTCTTCAATTTTGGAGAGTGACAGTTGAAAGGCTTCCCTTGGCAGTTAAAACACTCGTTCACCTTTGTCAGTTCATTTGGGCCAAAACGGAAATACACCCATTGGTTTTTGCCCTTAGTGCTATCTCCTGGCCACGTTTCTTCAATTTTGGAGAGTGATAGTTGAAAGGCTTCCCTTGTCAGTTAAAACACTCGCTCACCTTTGTCAGTTCATTTGGGCCAAAACGGAAATACACCCATTGGTTTTTTCCCTTAGTACTATCTCCTGGCCACGTTTCTTCAATTTTGGAGAGTGACAGTTGAAAGGCTTCCCTTGTCAGTTAAAACACTCGTTGACCTTTGTCAGTTCATTTGGGCCAAAACGGAAATACACCCATTGGTTTTTTCCCTTAAGTACTATCTCCTAGCCCCGTTTCTTCAATTTTGTTGAGTGACAGTTGAAAGGCTTCCCTTGTCAGTTAAAACACTCGTTCTCCTTTGGCAGTTCATTTGGGCCAAAACGGAAATACACCCATTGGTTTTTGCCCTTAGTACTATCTCCTAGCCCCGTTTCTTCAATTTTGGAGAGTGACAGTTGAAAGGCTTCCCTTGTCAGTTAAAACACTCGTTCACCTTTGTCAGTTCATTTGGGCCAAAACGGAAATACACCCATTGGTTTTTTTCCATTAGTACTATCTCCTGGCCCCGTTTCTTCAATTTTGGAGAGTGACAGTTGAAAGGCTTCCCTTGTCAGTTAAAACACTCGTTCACCTTTGTCAGTTCATTTGGGCCAAAACGGAAATACACCCATTGGTTTTTGCCCTTAGTGCTATCTCCTGGCCACGTTTCTTCAATTTTGGAGAGTGACAGTTGAAAGGCTTCCCTTGTCAGTTAAAACACTCGTCCACCTTTGTCAGTTCATTTGGGCCAAAACGGAAATACACCCATTGGTTTTTTCCCTTAGTACTATCTCCTGGCCACGTTTCTTCAATTTTGGAGAGTGACAGTTGAAAGGCTTCCCTTGTCAGTTAAAACACTCGTTCACCTTTGTCAGTTCATTTGGGCCAAAACGGAAATACACCCATTGGTTTTTGCCCTTAAGTACTATCTCCTAGCCCCGTTTCTTCAATTTTGTTGAGTGACAGTTGAAAGGCTTCCCTTGTCAGTTAAAACACTCGTTCACCTTTGTCAGTTCATTTGGGCCAAAACGGAAATACACCCATTGGTTTTTGCCCTTAGTGCTATCTCCTGGCCACGTTTCTTCAATTTTGGAGAGTGACAGTTGAAAGGCTTCCCTTGTCAGTTAAAACACTCGTTCACCTTTTTTTCATTTGGGCCAACGGAAATACACCCATTGGTTTTTTCCCTTAGTACTATCTCCTGGCCACGTTTCTTCAATTTTGGAGAGTGACAGTTGAAAGGCTTCCCTTGGCAGTTAAAACACTCGTTCACCTTTGTCAGTTCATTTGGGCCAAAACGGAAATACACCCATTGGTTTTTGCCCTTAGTGCTATCTCCTGGCCACGTTTCTTCAATTTTGGAGAGTGACAGTTGAAAGGCTTCCCTTGTCAGTTAAAACACTCGTTCACCTTTGTCAGTTCATTTGGGCCAAAACGGAAATACACCCATTGGTTTTTTCCCTTAGTACTATCTCCTGGCCCCGTTTCTTCAATTTTGGAGAGTGACAGTTGAAAGGCTTCCCTTGTCAGTTAAAACACTCGTTCTCCTTTGGCAGTTCATTTGGGCCAAAACGGAAATACACCCATTGGTTTTTGCCCTTAGTACTATCTCCTGGCCACGTTTCTTCAATTTTGGAGAGTGACAGTTGAAAGGCTTCCCTTGTCAGTTAAAACACTCGTTGACCTTTGTCAGTTCATTTGGGCCAAAACGGAAATACACCCATTGGTTTTTGCCCTTAAGTACTATCTCCTAGCCCCGTTTCTTCAATTTTGTTGAGTGACAGTTGAAAGGCTTCCCTTGTCAGTTAAAACACTCGTTCTCCTTTGGCAGTTCATTTGGGCCAAAACGGAAATACACCCATTGGTTTTTGCCCTTAGTACTATCTCCTAGCCCCGTTTCTTCAATTTTGGAGAGTGACAGTTGAAAGGCTTCCCTTGTCAGTTAAAACACTCGTTCACCTTTGTCAGTTCATTTGGGCCAAAACGGAAATACACCCATTGGTTTTTTCCATTAGTACTATCTCCTGGCCCCGTTTCTTCAATTTTGGAGAGTGACAGTTGAAAGGCTTCCCTTGTCAGTTAAAACACTCGTTCACCTTTGTCAGTTCATTTGGGCCAAAACGGAAATACACCCATTGGTTTTTGCCCTTAGTACTATCTCCTGGCCACGTTTCTTCAATTTTGGAGAGTGACAGTTGAAAGGCTTCCCTTGTCAGTTAAAACACTCGTTCACCTTTGTCAGTTCATTTGGGCCAAAACGGAAATACACCCATTGGTTTTTGCCCTTAAGTACCATCATCTGGCCACGTTTCTTCAATTTTGGAGAGTGACAGTTGAAAGGCTTCCCTTGTCAGTTAAAACACTCGTTCACCTTTGTCAGTTCATTTGGGCCAAAACGGAAATACACCCATTGGTTTTTGCCCTTAGTGCTATCTCCTGGCCACGTTTCTTCAATTTTGGAGAGTGACAGTTGAAAGGCTTCCCTTGTCAGTTAAAACACTCGTTCACCTTTGTCAGTTCATTTGGGCCAAAACGGAAATACACCCATTGGTTTTTTCCCTTAGTACTATCTCCTGGCCCCGTTTCTTCAATTTTGGAGAGTGACAGTTGAAAGGCTTCCCTTGTCAGTTAAAACACTCGTTCACCTTTGTCAGTTCATTTGGGCCAAAACGGAAATACACCCATTGGTTTTTGCCCTTAGTGCTATCTCCTGGCCACGTTTCTTCAATTTTGAAGAGTGACAGTTGAAAGGCTTCCCTTGTCAGTTAAAACACTCGTTCACCTTTGTCAGTTCATTTGGGCCAAAACGGAAATACACCCATTGGTTTTTGCCCTTAGTGATATCTCCTGGCCACGTTTCTTCAATTTTGGAGAGTGACAGTTGAAAGGCTTCCCTTGTCAGTTAAAACACTCGTTCACCTTTGTCAGTTCATTTGGACCAAAACGGAAATACACCCATTGGTTTTTGCCCTTAGTACCATCATCTGGCCACGTTTCTTCAATTTTGGAGAGTGACAGTTGAAAGGCTTCCCTTGTCAGTTAAAACACTCGTTCACCTTTGTCAGTTCATTTGGGCCAAAACGGAAATACACCCATTGGTTTTTGCCCTTAGTACTATCTCCTGGCCACGTTTCTTCAATTTTGGAGAGTGACAGTTGAAAGGCTTCCTTGTCAGTTAAAACACTCGTTCACCTTTGTCAGTTCATTTGGGCCAAAACGGAAATACACCCATTGGTTTTTTCCCTTAGTACTATCTCCTGGCCCCGTTTCTTCAATTTTGGAGAGTGACAGTTGAAAGGCTTCCCTTGTCAGTTAAAACACTCGTTCACCTTTGTCAGTTCATTTGGGCCAAAACGGAAATACACCCATTGGTAATTTTGCCCTTAGTACTATCTCCTGGCCCCGTTTCTTCAATTTTGGAGAGTGACAGTTGAAAGGCTTCCCTTGTCAGTTAAAACACTCGTTCTCCTTTGGCAGTTCATTTGGGCCAAAACGGAAATACACCCATTGGTTTTTTCCCTTAGTACTATCTCCTGGCCACGTTTCTTCAATTTTGGAGAGTGACAGTTGAAAGGCTTCCCTTGTCAGTTAAAACACTCGTTGACCTTTGTCAGTTCATTTGGGCCAAAACGGAAATACACCCATTGGTTTTTGCCCTTAAGTACTATCTCCTAGCCCCGTTTCTTCAATTTTGTTGAGTGACAGTTGAAAGGCTTCCCTTGTCAGTTAAAACACTCGTTCTCCTTTGGCAGTTCATTTGGGCCAAAACGGAAATACACCCATTGGTTTTTGCCCTTAGTACTATCTCCTAGCCCCGTTTCTTCAATTTTGGAGAGTGACAGTTGAAAGGCTTCCCTTGTCAGTTAAAACACTCGTTCACCTTTGTCAGTTCATTTGGGCCAAAACGGAAATACACCCATTGGTTTTTTCCATTAGTACTATCTCCTGGCCCCGTTTCTTCAATTTTGGAGAGTGACAGTTGAAAGGCTTCCCTTGTCAGTTAAAACACTCGTTCACCTTTGTCAGTTCATTTGGGCCAAAACGGAAATACACCCATTGGTTTTTGCCCTTAGTGCTATCTCCTGGCCACGTTTCTTCAATTTTGGAGAGTGACAGTTGAAAGGCTTCCCTTGTCAGTTAAAACACTCGTTCACCTTTGTCAGTTCATTTGGGCCAAAACGGAAATACACCCATTGGTTTTTTCCCTTAGTACTATCTCCTGGCCACGTTTCTTCAATTTTGGAGAGTGACAGTTGAAAGGCTTCCCTTGTCAGTTAAAACACTCGTTGACCTTTGTCAGTTCATTTGGGCCAAAACGGAAATACACCCATTGGTTTTTGCCCTTAAGTACTATCTCCTAGCCCCGTTTCTTCAATTTTGTTGAGTGACAGTTGAAAGGCTTCCCTTGTCAGTTAAAACACTCGTTCTCCTTTGGCAGTTCATTTGGGCCAAAACGGAAATACACCCATTGGTTTTTGCCCTTAGTACTATCTCCTAGCCCCGTTTCTTCAATTTTGGAGAGTGACAGTTGAAAGGCTTCCCTTGTCAGTTAAAACACTCGTTCACCTTTGTCAGTTCATTTGGGCCAAAACGGAAATACACCCATTGGTTTTTTTCCATTAGTACTATCTCCTGGCCCCGTTTCTTCAATTTTGGAGAGTGACAGTTGAAAGGCTTCCCTTGTCAGTTAAAACACTCGTTCACCTTTGTCAGTTCATTTGGGCCAAAACGGAAATACACCCATTGGTTTTTGCCCTTAGTGCTATCTCCTGGCCACGTTTCTTCAATTTTGGAGAGTGACAGTTGAAAGGCTTCCCTTGTCAGTTAAAACACTCGTTCACCTTTGTCAGTTCATTTGGGCCAAAACGGAAATACACCCATTGGTTTTTTCCCTTAGTACTATCTCCTGGCCACGTTTCTTCAATTTTGGAGAGTGACAGTTGAAAGGCTTCCCTTGTCAGTTAAAACACTCGTTGACCTTTGTGAGTTCATTTGGGCCAAAACGGAAATACACCCATTGGTTTTTGCCCTTAAGTACTATCTCCTAGCCCCGTTTCTTCAATTTTGTTGAGTGACAGTTGAAAGGCTTCCCTTGTCAGTTAAAACACTCGTTCACCTTTGTCAGTTCATTTGGGCCAAAACGGAAATACACCCATTGGTTTTTGCCCTTAGTGCTATCTCCTGGCCACGTTTCTTCAATTTTGGAGAGTGACAGTTGAAAGGCTTCCCTTGTCAGTTAAAACACTCGTTCACCTTTGTCAGTTCATTTGGGCCAAAACGGAAATACACCCATTGGTTTTTGCCCTTAGTACTATCTCCTGGCCACGTTTCTTCAATTTTGGAGAGTGACAGTTGAAAGGCTTCCCTTGGCAGTTAAAACACTCGTTCACCTTTGTCAGTTCATTTGGGCCAAAACGGAAATACACCCATTGGTTTTTGCCCTTAGTGCTATCTCCTGGCCACGTTTCTTCAATTTTGGAGAGTGATAGTTGAAAGGCTTCCCTTGTCAGTTAAAACACTCGCTCACCTTTGTCAGTTCATTTGGGCCAAAACGGAAATACACCCATTGGTTTTTTCCCTTAGTACTATCTCCTGGCCACGTTTCTTCAATTTTGGAGAGTGACAGTTGAAAGGCTTCCCTTGTCAGTTAAAACACTCGTTGACCTTTGTCAGTTCATTTGGGCCAAAACGGAAATACACCCATTGGTTTTTTCCCTTAAGTACTATCTCCTAGCCCCGTTTCTTCAATTTTGTTGAGTGACAGTTGAAAGGCTTCCCTTGTCAGTTAAAACACTCGTTCTCCTTTGGCAGTTCATTTGGGCCAAAACGGAAATACACCCATTGGTAATTTTGCCCTTAGTACTATCTCCTAGCCCCGTTTCTTCAATTTTGGAGAGTGACAGTTGAAAGGCTTCCCTTGTCAGTTAAAACACTCGTTCACCTTTGTCAGTTCATTTGGGCCAAAACGGAAATACACCCATTGGTTTTTTTCCATTAGTACTATCTCCTGGCCCCGTTTCTTCAATTTTGGAGAGTGACAGTTGAAAGGCTTCCCTTGTCAGTTAAAACACTCGTTCACCTTTGTCAGTTCATTTGGGCCAAAACGGAAATACACCCATTGGTTTTTGCCCTTAGTGCTATCTCCTGGCCACGTTTCTTCAATTTTGGAGAGTGACAGTTGAAAGGCTTCCCTTGTCAGTTAAAACACTCGTCCACCTTTGTCAGTTCATTTGGGCCAAAACGGAAATACACCCATTGGTTTTTGCCCTTAGTACTATCTCCTGGCCACGTTTCTTCAATTTTGGAGAGTGACAGTTGAAAGGCTTCCCTTGTCAGTTAAAACACTCGTTCACCTTTGTCAGTTCATTTGGGCCAAAACGGAAATACACCCATTGGTTTTTGCCCTTAAGTACTATCTCCTAGCCCCGTTTCTTCAATTTTGTTGAGTGACAGTTGAAAGGCTTCCCTTGTCAGTTAAAACACTCGTTCACCTTTGTCAGTTCATTTGGGCCAAAACGGAAATACACCCATTGGTTTTTGCCCTTAGTGCTATCTCCTGGCCACGTTTCTTCAATTTTGGAGAGTGACAGTTGAAAGGCTTCCCTTGTCAGTTAAAACACTCGTTCACCTTTGTTTCATTTGGGCCAAAACGGAAATACACCCATTGGTTTTTGCCCTTAGTACTATCTCCTGGCCACGTTTCTTCAATTTTGGAGAGTGACAGTTGAAAGGCTTCCCTTGGCAGTTAAAACACTCGTTCACCTTTGTCAGTTCATTTGGGCCAAAACGGAAATACACCCATTGGTTTTTGCCCTTAAGTGCTATCTCCTGGCCACGTTTCTTCAATTTTGGAGAGTGACAGTTGAAAGGCTTCCCTTGTCAGTTAAAACACTCGTTCACCTTTGTCAGTTCATTTGGGCCAAAACGGAAATACACCCATTTGGTTTTTTCCCTTAGTACTATCTCCTGGCCCCGTTTCTTCAATTTTGGAGAGTGACAGTTGAAAGGCTTCCCTTGTCAGTTAAAACACTCGTTCTCCTTTGGCAGTTCATTTGGGCCAAAACGGAAATACACCCATTGGTTTTTGCCCTTAGTACTATCTCCTGGCCACGTTTCTTCAATTTTGGAGAGTGACAGTTGAAAGGCTTCCCTTGTCAGTTAAAACACTCGTTGACCTTTGTCAGTTCATTTGGGCCAAAACGGAAATACACCCATTGGTTTTTGCCCTTAAGTACTATCTCCTAGCCCCGTTTCTTCAATTTTGTTGAGTGACAGTTGAAAGGCTTCCCTTGTCAGTTAAAACACTCGTTCTCCTTTGGCAGTTCATTTGGGCCAAAACGGAAATACACCCATTGGTTTCTTGCCCTTAGTACTATCTCCTAGCCCCGTTTCTTCAATTTTGGAGAGTGACAGTTGAAAGGCTTCCCTTGTCAGTTAAAACACTCGTTCACCTTTGTCAGTTCATTTGGGCCAAAACGGAAATACACCCATTGGTTTTTTTCCATTAGTACTATCTCCTGGCCCCGTTTCTTCAATTTTGTTGAGTGACAGTTGAAAGGCTTCCCTTGTCAGTTAAAACCCTCGTTCACCTTTGTCAGTTCATTTGGGCCAAAACGGAAATACACCCATTGGTTTTTGCCCTTAGTGCTATCTCCTGGCCACGTTTCTTCAATTTTGGAGAGTGACAGTTGAAAGGCTTCCCTTGTCAGTTAAAACACTCGTTCACCTTTGTCAGTTCATTTGGGCCAAAACGGAAATACACCCATTGGTTTTTTTCCATTAGTACTATCTCCTGGCCACGTTTCTTCAATGTTGGAGAGTGACAGTTGAAAGGCTTCCTTGTCAGTTAAAACACTCGTTCACCTTTGTCAGTTCATTTGGGCCAAAACGGAAATACACCCATTGGTTTTTGCCCTTAGTGCTATCTCCTGGCCACGTTTCTTCAATTTTGGAGAGTGACAGTTGAAAGGCTTCCCTTGTCAGTTAAAACACTCGTTAACCTTTGTCAGTTCATTTGGGCCAAAACGGAAATACACCCATTGGTTTTTTCCCTTAGTACTATCTCCTGGCCACGTTTCTTCAATTTTGGAGAGTGACAGTTGAAAGGCTTCCCTTGTCAGTTAAAACACTCGTTGACCTTTGTCAGTTCATTTGGGCCAAAACGGAAATACACCCATTGGTTTTTGCCCTTAAGTACTATCTCCTAGCCACGTTTCTTCAATTTCATTGAGTGACAGTTGAAAGGCTTCCCTTGTCAGTTAAAACACTCGTTCTCCTTTGGCAGTTCATTTGGGCCAAAACGGAAATACACCCATTGGTTTTTGCCCTTAGTACTATCTCCTAGCCCCGTTTCTTCAATTTTGGAGAGTGACAGTTGAAAGGCTTCCCTTGTCAGTTAAAACACTCGTTGACCTTTGTCAGTTCATTTGGGCCAAAACGGAAATACACCCATTGGTTTTTGCCCTTAGTACTATCTCCTGGCCACGTTTCTTCAATTTTGGAGAGTGACAGTTGAAAGGCTTCCCTTGTCAGTTAAAACACTCGTTCACCTTTGTCAGTTCATTTGGGCCAAAACGGAAATACACCCATTGGTTTTTGCCCTTAGTACTATCTCCTAGCCACGTTTCTTCAATTTTGGAGAGTGACAGTTGAAAGGCTTCCCTTGTCAGTTAAAACACTCGTTCACCTTTGTCAGTTCATTTGGGCCAAAACGGAAATACACCCATTGGTTTTTTCCCTTAGTACTATCTCCTGGCCACGTTTCTTCAATTTTGGAGAGTGACAGTTGAAAGGCTTCCCTTGTCAGTTAAAACACTCGTTGACCTTTGTCAGTTCATTTGGGCCAAAACGGAAATACACCCATTGGTTTTTGCCCTTAGTACTATCTCCTGGCCCCGTTTCTTCAATTTTGGAGAGTGACAGTTGAAAGGCTTCCCTTGTCAGTTAAAACACTCGTTCACCTTTGTCAGTTCATTTGGGCCAAAACGGAAATACACCCATTGGTTTTTGCCCTTAGTACTATCTCCTGGCCACGTTTCTTCAATTTTGGAGAGTGACAGTTGAAAGGCTTCCCTTGTCAGTTAAAACACTCGTTCACCTTTGTCAGTTCATTTGGGCCAAAACGGAAATACACCCATTGGTTTTTTCCCTTAGTACTATCTCCTGGCCCCGTTTCTTCAATTTTGGAGAGTGACAGTTGAAAGGCTTCCCTTGTCAGTTAAAACACTCGTTCTCCTTTGGCAGTTCATTTGGGCCAAAACGGAAATACACCCATTGGTTTTTGCCCTTAGTACTATCTCCTGGCCACGTTTCTTCAATTTTGGAGAGTGACAGTTGAAAGGCTTCCCTTGTCAGTTAAAACACTCGTTGACCTTTGTCAGTTCATTTGGGCCAAAACGGAAATACACCCATTGGTTTTTTCCCTTAGTACTATCTCCTAGCCCCGTTTCTTCAATTTTGGAGAGTGACAGTTGAAAGGCTTCCCTTGTCAGTTAAAACACTTGTTCACCTTTGTCAGTTCATTTGGGCCAAAACGGAAATACACCCATTGGTTTTTTTCCATTAGTACTATCTCCTGGCCCCGTTTCTTCAATTTTGGAGAGTGACAGTTGAAAGGCTTCCCTTGTCAGTTAAAACACTCGTTCACCTTTGTCAGTTCATTTGGGCCAAAACGGAAATACACCCATTGGTTTTTGCCCTTAGTGCTATCTCCTGGCCACGTTTCTTCAATTTTGGAGAGTGACAGTTGAAAAGCTTCCCTTGTCAGTTAAAACACTCGTTCACCTTTGTCAGTTCCTTTGGGCCAAAACGGAAATACACCCATTGGTTTTTTCCCTTAGTACTATCTCCTGGCCACGTTTCTTCAATTTTGGAGAGTGACAGTTGAAAGGCTTCCCTTGTCAATTAAAACACTCGTTGACCTTTGTCAGTTCATTTGGGCCAAAACGGAAATACACCCATTGGTTTTTGCCCTTAAGTACTATCTCCTAGCCCCGTTTCTTCAATTTTGTTGAGTGACAGTTGAAAGGCTTCCCTTGTCAGTTAAAACACTCGTTCTCCTTTGGCAGTTCATTTGGGCCAAAACGGAAATACACCCATTGGTTTTTGCCCTTAGTACTATCTCCTAGCCCCGTTTCTTCAATTTTGGAGAGTGACAGTTGAAAGGCTTCCCTTGTCAGTTAAAACACTCGTTCACCTTTGTCAGTTCATTTGGGCCAAAACGGAAATACACCCATTGGTTTTTTTCCCTTAGTACTATCTCCTGGCCCCGTTTCTTCAATTTTGGAGAGTGACAGTTGAAAGGCTTCCCTTGTCAGTTAAAACACTCGTTCACCTTTGTCAGTTCATTTGGGCCAAAACGGAAATACACCCATTGGTTTTTGCCCTTAGTGCTATCTCCTGGCCACGTTTCTTCAATTTTGGAGAGTGACAGTTGAAAGGCTTCCCTTGTCAGTTAAAACACTCGTTCACCTTTGTCAGTTCATTTGGGCCAAAACGGAAATACACCCATTGGTTTTTTCCCTTAGTACTATCTCCTGGCCACGTTTCTTCAATTTTGGAGAGTGACAGTTGAAAGGCTTCCCTTGTCAGTTAAAACACTCGTTGACCTTTGTCAGTTCATTTGGGCCAAAACGGAAATACACCCATTGGTTTTTGCCCTTAAGTACTATCTTCTAGCCCCGTTTCTTCAATTTTGTTGAGTGACAGTTGAAAGGCTTCCCTTGTCAGTTAAAACACTCGTTCTCCTTTGGCAGTTCATTTGGGCCAAAACGGAAATACACCCATTGGTTTTTGCCCTTAGTACTATCTCCTGGCCACGTTTCTTCAATTTTGGAGAGTGACAGTTGAAAGGCTTCCCTTGTCAGTTAAAACACTCGTTGACCTTTGTCAGTTCATTTGGGCCAAAACGGAAATACACCCATTGGTTTTTGCCCTTAGTACCATCTCCTGGCCACGTTTCTTCAATTTTGGAGAGTGACAGTTGAAATGCTTCCCTTGTGAGGAAAAAATTAATGATAAGAATGGTATTGTTTCCGGAATGACTTAGCGACATTTTGTTTCAGGTTCGAGAACGCAATTTTTAAAAAGTCTGACAAGTTACTGTCGGTCAATCGTGAACGAAGCTTTAATTACACTTATTTAATTTTGGCGAAAGTTTGATAATATCACATATGTGCTACCAAACACTGAAGGCATTTTCCTGGCAAAACTTTTCATATCTCTAACATTATTTCTAGGCAAAAGAAAAAAAGGTTATCAAACTTTCACTCTTAAATCAATGACATCAAATTATTATTAGACTGCAAATCTGACAGTTTCAACTGTAAATTCTCCTCGGCATCACCAACTGTAAAATTAAATGTGCCCTGGAATGATTTCTCATGCTTGTAAAACTCACCAAGACATCTTTCAACAAATTAATATTTGTGACATAGTGCTCAACATCAAAACCAAACTTATCAGACATGTTGTGCCACATATATTTACAAGATGGAACGTATGAAAGATTTTGCTCCGCTAATTGTCGCTTGAACAGTTCCGACTTCGATTGGAGACTCAAGATCGAAAACAACTCATCTATGTGTTTATCTTTCCCTTGAAAATTCAAATTGAGTTGATTGAGATGGTCAGTAATGTCTTAAAAATGCAACGACCCACAACCAGAAGGCGTTAAGACTGGTCGCAGGCCGTAGTTTGGGAACCACTGTTTTAAAGCTACGTGTTAATTTTGTTTGTATGTTTTATAAAAAGCTATTTGCTGAACTCCATGGTTCTTGACCAAGACCATGAAAGACATTTCATTTTTCACATGGCTGATTAGCTATGCAGGCAAGCAGAAGCCAAAGAAGGTATTTCTGCACCCGGGACAAACCACAGAATATTAAGCTACCCATCTGTTTTTCTATCTTATGTATATACACTGAAGAGCCAAAATATTAACGTGTCTTTATGCAAAACGAAGCGACTGCAGGTAAACGACGGCGCTTGTGAAGGTCATGAAGCAGTATAACACCTGATGCCGAGTTCTGTTAATCAGTGTTATTCTTGCTTTTGAGATTGGAAAGGCAGCACAGTGAGAGACAATCATAGCATGACTTCCAGACTGAATAGTTACACAAGGACCCTTTTCGGACTAAGAACGTAGTTACAGGGCAGAAGAAATGGGTGCGTACAGGGGCTGATTGGGTCGATGAAACCAGGCTGGGAATTTTAGTCGTGTAGTCCACCACAGAAACATATGTACCCACAGGAAAACACATAATTTCCCTTATAAAAAAAAATCTATTGACTGACGGATAAAATCTAACTGTTGAAAGATGCATTGTAAGACTAATTCATTCGTAAGCAAATTTTAGTAGAAATGAAAGAATTTATTTTTAAAATCCACTCGTTTTTTGTTTTTGTTTTTTCATTGGAGGTTTAACGACCACCGTGAGCAACTCAATGGGCTATAAGCAGTCGCCCGTCCCTAATTTAGGGTCACTGGTTCCAGGGAAGGGAGAGAGCCAGTGCCGTAAGACAAACACAACATCCATGCCTCACCGGGATTCGAACCCGGACCCCGTTCGGACGAATGATCAGAGGCCATCGCTTAGACCACTGCGCCACCGGGGCGGCCCACTCATGGTGTAATGTAGCATATCAAACCATGCTCAATACACGATGTTGTGCCACATAATTACGAAAGCCATCCAGAAGTAACTACCGTTTGAATATAATAAAGAAAAAGTATTGATAACTAATTTTTAATGTGTGCTACGAATTTCCACATAATCTACTCTTTAACATATTCTCCGTGGATGTTAAGGCATTTGTCATATTGTGGCATAAATTTTTAGATACCCTCCTCATAGAAGTCTGCTGCCTGGGTTTTGAGCCACCACTCAACCGTTGTCTTCAGGTCATCGTCATCATTGAACCGCTGGCCGGCAAGAAATCATTTCAAGTGGAGAAATAAGGAGAGTGGACCAGCTGCACCCATCCAAATTCGGTGATCAAGTTTTGTGTCACATTCGAGGACGAGGCCTTGCATTGTCTGGGAGAAAAACAACTCCCTTGCTGAGCATGTGCCGCGCCGTTTGTTTTGAATTGCACGACACAAGTTTCTTAGTGTCTCGCAATAAAAGCAACGTTTACCGTCAAAATTCCTTTTAGGCAGGAATTCCACCAACAAAATATCTTTCCTGTCCCAAATACAGTGCACATGGCCTTTCTCATTGGCATCGTCTGCTAGAATGTTTTGGCCATAGGCGAGCGAGCCCATGTGTTTCCATTGCATGGACGATATTTACATTCAGGTGTGATGTGAGAGACCCAAGTCTCATCTGCCATCACTATACAGCTTAAAAAGTCATCGCCTCACTCCGCTTACCACCCCAAAAATTCCAAAGCAACCTCACAAAATGGTGTCAGGGCGTGGCTAATGTCTGAGGCAACACAACTGCGCATGCGCACCTCTGAAGCAAATACTAGCACAGGAGTGATGCGTGAACGGTTCTTACTTTCTGGATGGTCCTAGTATATTTATTTGGTCACTGATTATCTACTATGCATAGGTATTCCTACCACCTCCTTGAATAGGCATGGTTTTTTTAAAGTCTACCCATTATTTTGACTCGTGAACTACCATTTTGATCCATGAGCCAGTACTGGTAAATCGTTGCTTCTTTTAAGATAAATGTGGGTGGAACAGAATTTCGGAATATCTCTGCCAGAGAAGCACTTTATGATCTGTGCCTGTACGTGGATAAGGGTGTGGAGATGATGGACCATCAAATTTGTTACTAGTGCCTCCTTCAAGATTACAAAAAGACGTTTTAGACCTACCAATGTCTCATAGGCTTCAAGTCCAATGACCTATGCTTAAACGTAGTTAGCTTAAGTACATCAGCAGGTGTTGCAGAATTAAACAAAGCAATATTCACAGTAGAGTCACATTATTGTGACCACCTCCTACTTTTGATGCAATAGTGCGTAGCAAATGAAAGAAGGCACGTGCCGTGAGCTGGCTTGGAGGGTATATAAGGTGTGCTGTAGGCATTTTAAAAACATATCGTGGGCTGCGGGTGGCCTAGTGGTCAACGTTCGTGCCTGCCACGGAGAGGACCTCGGGTTCGATCCCAGGTAGGTACGAACGCTCGAACCACTAAATATCCGCTGTGCGTCGGATGGGCACGTTAAGCCACTGGCCCCCTGGTAATAAATAAGGGTGTCTTCCTCCCTCTTTCTACTTCGCTTCTGTGTCACTTTCCATCGGACAATCTAGCCCAAATCTCCTAGCTTCCTATTTCTAAGGGTTGTTTAAGACCTGGGGTCAGACAATCCCTTTCTAAAATTCTCTACATATGATATGACATATATTTAAAAACATATTACTCGTTGCTCTCATGGATAAAAGGAGCGAT
Source organism: Macrothele yani (assembly GCA_039090855.1). Taxonomy (NCBI): domain Eukaryota; kingdom Metazoa; phylum Arthropoda; class Arachnida; order Araneae; family Macrothelidae; genus Macrothele; species Macrothele yani. The sequence continues at coordinate 112,603,344 of CM077007.1, forward strand.
TTATCAGATTTGCAAAAAGGGCTGATTACCGGTTTTCGGGCCAAGGGCGGCAGTAATTCTGAAACAGCGGTTTGTAAACTGTTCACGTGCCGCTGTGGTTAAAGTGTATTGTGACTAGAGAAATGGCACCATTGCGAATAAGCGATGTGGAAACTGCAGAGCACCACGTGCTATTGATGCAAGAGGCGAGCGTCGGCTTTGAAGGTGAGTGAGGGCTGATCGACGCGCCACGTGGAGCAACTCACTGTCTGAATGAAACAGGGACTACCCGAAGTGTGTCTAAAACAACAGTTCAGCAAACCCTGCTGCGTATGGGGCTCCGATGCAGACAGATGGTCACTGCAGCTATGCTAACGAAGGTGCATCGGCAGAAAAAACTTGCATTTGTACGGCACTACCCCAATTGGACCTCCGCTGGTTGGCAAACGATCGTCTTCTCCGATGAGTCACAGTTTCTGCTTCATCGAACAGATAAACGTTGGCACAAGAGGTGAGAAACATCGGAGAATAAACACGCTTCAACCATTGCTGGAAGAACACAAGCTGGTGGGGGCAGCATTATTGTCTGGGGAATGTTTTCGTGGCATTCTCTGGGTCTACTCATACCTGTGGAAGGCACTATGGACTGAATTTATTATGAATCCATCCTTGCAGACCACATACACCCTGATTGTCTTCCCTGGAGTGGATGGGATCTTCCAGTACTACAATGCGATGTGTCACACAGCTAGAAATGTCCGAGAGTGGTTAGAAGAGCATGATGAAGACTTCAAAGTACTTTCCTGGCTCCCTAATTCCCCAGACTTAAACCCAATTGAGCATCTGTGGGACCAACTCGATCATGTTCGCTCTATGGATCCTCCACCCTCCAGCAGCTTTCAGATACACTGCAGTCAGCATGGCTCCACATACCTGTGAACACCTTCCAGCACCTTATTGGGTTACTCCCAGCCCGTCTAGCTGCTGTCCACAGCAGTTACTATGGATATTAGCTGGTGGTCACAATAATGTGACTCGACTGCATGTAAGGAAGCAAAAATGCACCAGCGTTCGCTAGTACTTTGGTTGCTCCTTTAACCATTTGGTCACCGAGGCCATGACGTCTGCATTAGAGTGAAATTGTTGTCCCTTTAGGGCTTTTTTAAGGGCTCCAAAAAAAATGAAAGTCACATGGTGACAAATCGGGGCTATAGGCTGAGTGGTGCAATGCTCCCCACTATTTTTGTGCTAATATCCTGCACAATGTTTGCAACATGCGGATAAGCATTGTAGTGCAACAGAATCGCACCACGCAAATGCATGCCGAGTCACTTATTCTTGATGACTTTTGCAGCTAGTCCAGTGTGTCCTTGTAGTGGTTGGTGTTCACGTAAGGCTCTTTAAAGTACACCAACAAAAGCCTTTCACGGTAAAAAAAATGCGGTCAGCATAATCTTACCGATGGAAGCCTGTGACTTGATTGTGTGTGTGTGTGTGTGTTTTGGTGATCTGGGATGTTTCCATTGCATACTTCCTGGTTTGCTGGATGGCTCAAAGTGGTGTCATCACGATTCGTCGTCTGCTACTATGCGCTACAGAAATGCATCACCCACCGCTTCGTAGCACAGCAAGTGGTTCAAACTCCAACCCATGTGTTCATCTGTCGCAACAACATGTGCCTGGCCCAGCCGTGGAAGATCTTTTGTTTCCTCACGTCCTTCCCAAAACATTTACCCCGAGTCCGCCACTGTTGTCTTCGACACACATTTGTGACCATACACTGCCTGCATTCTGCGATAATGTCGACTGGTCGACATCCTTTCGCTGTTAGGAGCTGAAGTACTGCTTGCTGATCTACCTTGGGACAGGTTCGGAATCGCACCGGCCATGTTGTCAACAATCTGCAGCACAAACTACACGTGTGAGAAGGAACGTGTGCTCACTTGTTCACTGGTTTGCGCTTTTCATGCGAGTTCTGACGCCATCATGCTCCCTGTGCGCCAGTCCATGTGATGCGGCATGAACGGGTTTCATTTGATCACACCTCATAATTAAAGTATTTTTGTAAAATTATAGTAATAAATGTACAGATTTTCATAATTTTTATAACAGTTACAATTTGCTACGAATTTGAAGGTTAAATGTTCTGTTTTAACTTCAGTGAGGGATAGAACTGAAAGAAAAAACAAAAACTATTTTCAGAAACAGAGAAAGCTAAGAGTAGAAGGGAAAATAAATTTTGACTAATCATGAAAAGCAATGGATGTGTTTTGCTTGATCTAAAATTTCCACAAAATTCCAAGAGAAAATTGCTGGTACGACGAGCTTGTTGAAGTGAAGAAAATGGAAGTTCCTTTAAAAAAAAAGTGAGAATGATGCATTGCAAAAGAATAAACAAACATCTTAAAAAGGGAATTATCAGTCCCATTGCTTCAGCATGATTCTATAATTTAAGCTGAAAATTGTTCTATTAAATTGAGCCTTCTGAATTGAAGAGCTCAAATTTACTTTGAAAGATTCTATCCAGACTTGATATTTCAAATTGTGCTGGTTTCCTTGCAAGCCAGGGAATTTAGCAAAATTTTTTGATGGAAATATCAGGGATCATAGCATACTTCTGGAAAATTTTAGGTAAGAACTTTAGGAATTTTAGGAGTGTATTTCAATAAAAACTAGATGTATATTTGTATACATCTAGTAAAACAACTTTGTATACATTGTAAAGAGTTTGCTTCACACCCTTCAACCATATATACTGATAGACTGCGCATGACATCAAAATTTCTGGCTCCAACATAAAATCACATGACAACAGTAAAAAAGATGGGTTACACCTGCTGTGCTTATGGTTGCTCTGACCGATATAGTAAAGAAAGTTCTATGATTTTTCATGGGTAAGAAACGAATTAAATACCTAAGTCAATAAAGTTCAATTACTTAACCAGAAACTTGCAGCTATTGATATAAAAATATAGTAACTTAAGAAAAAAAATGGAATGCATGTTCCAAATTCTTCGCAAATGTTCATCACATTATAAATCACAAAATGTAAACAACACGATCATGCATGTATATAGCTCATAAGTAAACTTACCTGAAGAGTTTTCATTATATATGAGGTGCATTCACATAATACACCAAAAACACTGAAGTTCTGCAGCGTAAATTAGTAATCATAACAGCATTTGTACACGAAATTTGGAGTCTGATGATGACGTGCCCAATGTTTGAGCCATGGCGGCTTTGATGCAGCTATTGCCAATGCGCAGTCCATTAGTATATATGGTCGAAGTTCACACCCAAATTTTTTGCATAACGTCTAATGTCTAAAGTTTAAGTATGATTTACTTCTAATGTTCAGTTCTTATCTTTTCACGTGTTATTATCATATTCAAGTATATTTACCACATTCAAGTTTCACTTTGAACATTAATATGCTGTTGAACCAGAAGCAATTCACGATTTTCACAGTAAAGTTTTCAGGTTTCACACTAAACTATAATATCCTAAAAAGGTAATTGAAAACCAAGAACTATGTACAATTGTTCACTGAATTACTTTTTTCATATTATTGTTTTAACCTTTTCCTGATTAGCCTATCTTTTTCTGCTTCCACCACAACTAATTTACTTTCAGTTTTCTTTATTTCAGCTGAACCTTGTATGATCAAGTTAGAGGCAACTGCTATTTCAACAGTATTTTGTTTTTCTACAGCTTTTCTCATTCTTTCTGTTCCCTCTTGAATTACTGCTAGGGAGGCTTCTTTATCTTTTTTAAGCCTATTTATTTCTGCATCATTTTCTTTTATTTTGTCATCAAACTCAGCTTTTCTTTTTTTCTCTAGCTGCTTTTCCTTATTTTCCCTCTCTTTCTTCGAAAATAAAAGCATAACAAACAGCGCGAAAACTAGCTCATAAATAGAATATTTGAAACACTCTCAATGTATGCACTCTCAATTATTAGGGATGGTAGAGGGGAAGGGAATAGAACTGTCCAAAATTAGCATGTTTTCGTTGCGCTAGGGAGCTTAAGCACGGCTGAATTCCTTCAGATACCCCCAATGTTCAAATGATTGAAATGTGCTGATGTTCATGGAATGAAATGGTTGATCAGCTATGATGACCGCATAAAAGTTCGGGGGGGAGGGGGCTTTATTTTTTTTATTTTTTTAGTTTATGCAACATTTTACATCTCTCCAGTATTTATCTTGTCATCATCAACAATCGCAATGCAACTACCGCTTACGATCGCGGATATCAGCAACCGAAAATCTGCCATATCTCTAAGTGATATAACACACAGTATCCTGTTACAGTGTATTGTAATTGAAAAAAAAAGGATGTGGAAAAAAGAAACTTTCAGAAATTAAGATCATCAAGTCATGCGTTTCAAAAATCCGTTTTCCTTTATAACGTTTAAAAACATGTTTTTGCTTTTTTACCTGTAGTGTAAATAAAAAAACTATGTTGATTTTTTTTATGGAATCAGACGTCCGTATGTCTGATTGTCTTCATCTGAGTTCACACTTTAGCTACTGTGTACAAGTAGACCTATTTTTTCAGCTCAAAAATATGTAGTTTTGTATATATTCACAGTATAAGTCATTCCTTATTCCCACAGAACTGAATTCAGCATATGCAAAATGAAGATCATCAAGACCCGCCCAACACTATGTTTCTGATTGTCTGCTGTTTATATTCAAGAAATGCAAACATGGATCAATGGTGAATGCAGCAACTATGATTTTTATTTATTACCAAGAAAAAAAAAAAAGAGCCGTGAAAGCTGTAAAGCTGAAACGGATATTTCTCTCGACCCCCCCCCATGCACAAAAACATTCCAATTAAGATCAAACAGCAGGAGGACGCGTCCACACAACACAACCTTTGGAATTACCTGATGGAATGGCTTCTTTTCTTCATCTGAGTTCACACTTTAGCTACTGTGTACAAGTAGACCTATTTTTCTTTTCATTTGGCACATCGCCATAAATCACCACCTGCAGCTCACTGAACTGTCAAGTTGAACCCTTCCTCCTTCACTTTAACTATAATAGAAACTGTAAAAAAAAAAATGCTCCCCAATTTTCGACAAAATTAAATTACCAAATTTACGTCATGATGTTGCAATTTACTAAAATACGTTTGTTTATCTGCTGAATATTGCTTAAATCCATTGAAAACTTTTTAATTATAGATGATTTTTTTATTAAAACAGTAACTCAGACGTCTGAATAAAAACATGTTTGTAATTCAAATAGAGTCCATATCATCACAGAAAAAAATTTAAGGATCACTCTGTTTAAATAAACCATGGCATCTAAAAATAATAATTCACTTGCTTTTCCCGTAATTTATAATTACTGTTTCTTTTTTCAATCCGATTATGCAACGTTTTTTTTTTTTTTTGCATCTGCTAAAGTTCCTAACGGAATTTGGCGAAATTTGCACTAGAACTTTATTGTGATGTATCTTAACTACTGTAAAAATTTTACTGTGTTATTTTCAAAATTCAGAAAAATGGATTTCTGAAAATATTCTCCTAGTCCTTTTGTGCTGTGGAAGTGATAAACAAGTGTTTGCTTTCTTCCCAACCAAGGGCTTCAGATCAGCGCTCCCAGCTGTCAATCAACCGTTGCTATGGTAACACCCTTTCTGCTGGAGGCTCACTCTGTCCAAAGAGGCACACACACTTGTCCATAATAAAAATTACCAATGCTAACTTTTAAAGTTTTAAACCGATTCAACTGGAATTTTGGAAGTGAGCTTCTGTAATCCAATTACAGTGAATGTAAAAATTTCAGCCACTTTCGTGAAAAATTCGCAAAGATAGTTTTCTTATTTTTTATCATAAGTAGTGGAAGTCTCTTGAGGGGAGGGAGGGTGGCATGCACATAAACAAGAAGAAGATGAATGTGTTGTTCAGGCATACTCCTCACTGGTGGATGCCAGCTGACTTGGTACATACGCGACCCCCTGCAAATGCTAAATGCCTCTTCTTTCCCCTTCTGTTCTCAATTGTCGGACGGACATCAAGCTCCCCTTCGACCTACTAGTAATCATCCAATTTTATTGCACTGGAAGTAGTGCCTTTTTTTTTCTTTTTTTTCCCCCAGCCAAATTGGGATTTGGTGCACATCGGAAACCGCTGCCGGTGGTTTCTTTGAGAACAGAGAAAAGGAACTTTAAAAAATGAAGGGGTAACAGTAACACGATTTCCTAAAAGGGCATTTTTTAAGCACTAATTTCAAATTTCAAGGCTTTTCAAGACGGCATTAAAAAAACACCGTTTTTCCAGGATATTCCAGGCCTTGAAAACGTAATCATGATTTTCCAGGACTTTCCAGGTTTTCAAGCACGCGTGCGCACCCTGCGTAATGGTAAATTTATTGGCGTTAATAACGGTTGTGTTTTTAATAAATAAGCTTACGAAAATTTTAGGATGAATAGCAAATTTTAGGTATAATTTTAGGAATTTAAGGAGGGTCACAAAATATTAGGAATTTTAGGAATTTTAGGAGGAATGCGATCCCTGAAATATATTTTATAAAGGCATACAATGCCAGGGAGGGGCAGTGCTGTCAGTTTGCATGCGTGTGTATGTGACCTTCCTACAAAGTCCCTCTGTCAATCTTTCTATTTTAGACCAGAGAACCCCCCCCTAAAGTAAGCTTCTGGATCCACCCCTGTACTGAGATAAGTTGCTCTGATATCAATGTGAAATCAACATGTGTCTGGATAGTTTTGGAGGGTAGTGCTTAACACAAATATGTGTACACATAATTTTTTTAAATAAGCAATTTAATTAAACTATTTCTACAGGTTACCGATGACAAGCTTTACACAGGATCAGCAGATGGCACTCTGAGAGTATGGGACACTACTGGCATCCTGGATGAGGATATCTTACCAGAAGATGATGGAACTGACAGAGTAGAAACTTTCAGAGTACAAAGAAACTCTATTGTATAAATGATGTAATTTGATCATATAAATATGTGGTGTAAATGGCACTATGACATAAAATTTCTCAAAGTGATTAATCTTCAGCATTTTTTTTTCCTTCCTACAAAGTGTCTGGTCTATGGTATTTTAAAAGAATACAAATTTTAAAAATAAACTACATGCCAAAGAACATGCACAGCAAATATATTAGGTTGTAATGCTGTCTAAAACATGATAAAACTTCATTAAAACCACAACACACTAGTTGCAAGATGAAGTGAAAGATTTACTACAATTAAAACCAGTATGTTACAGTTAAAATGATAAAATTACATGAGGCAAGATCTTTCGGGTCACCCCTTGGCGCCCATTGTCAAGCCAACTGTGAATACATGTGGTGCGGCGACAACTTATATGCTTTATAATAGTCATGTGATGTTGCTATGGTAACAGTAATGTGCATGTGAATAAACATAAATTTTAAGGTTAACATTAAAATCATATTAACAATGGAGGTTCAAGTGAACAAATAAGACGTTGCCAGGTTAAAGGGAGGGCATAAGGGAGATCATCATTACAGCATAATTTGTTAAACCACACTATAGAAAGTGCTTCCGTAAACAAGGTGTCTTTCCTGTATTTGGTGTAGGCGAGATGAGAGACCTCGTTCCAACATGGAGTAAATTGACTGAGGGTTACTGTGCAAGCTAAAGATGTGGTTGTAACTTCCCTGGAAATGTCATATTGGTGTTCACGGGATCGAACCGAAATCGTTCGTAAAGTGGAGCCAATGTAACTCGAATTCGGTTGATTAGGGGTTTGGGGGTGTAAAGGAATACAATATACACCATGTTTTTCGCCTGTTGATAAAACATCACGGTCAGAACGTAAATTCTTAAAAATGTTCGAGGTTCGGATCTCGAAATGTAATTTATGTTTATTACAAAATCTGTTAAGCATGTTGACAATAGGGATGTTAAAGGTTACAGAGCCAACAAATTCACAGTTGGTTTGTCTACTTGTAGTTTTGTGGAGACAGTCTAAATTTCTTCTTCACGCACAGCACAAATATCATACATGAAACCGGACAAGAAACAAAAAAGCTTTAACAGCATGAAAAATCAGAACATGTGCTGAGAAAGTGTGAGTATAATGCAGCACGAGATGAAATCATTTATGATAATTCATTTATGCAAATATTAAACTGGAGCACATCACTCACTGTATTCACAATATGAACTTATTGAACTCAAAACGAAATTGTTTTAAAAGACATTGCTTCAAACACAGTATTTTTGTTTTGTTTTGTTCTGTTCTGTTGTACTTGCTAGAACATCAACTCAAGTTTCCTCTTGTATTGCTTTCTTCTCAGCAAGTTCCATGGTCATATTTGTCTTCTTCTGTTGACTCTGCAGCCGCACAGCATTCATTGGTAAATTTCATTTTCAGTTGATATTATTCTCTATCCCCTTTCTTCACTGTAACTTTTCTTGCTTTTTTATTCCCTCAGATGACAATTTCATCCATCATGCTGAAAGTACTTTCAACTTGAGGGTCATGAATGCACAATATCAGAGCCTTCACTATTTTAGATAACTGAGAATATGAATACTTTGAACACCATGCATCAATTTTTACAAATTTTCCACCTTATCAAGCTTAAATACAAATGTTTATGGGGGAAAGGAACATTTAACAACACAGGATAGTGAGAACATTGTGGAGGGGGCAGCCGGGGGGGGGGGGATTACAATTATGGAAGAAATCTTAGCTTTGTTCGATTTCCGAACTTCATTCCGATTTTTAAGCTAAAATGCAAATATTTATGGAATAAAAGGTTATTTAACAACAATATTGAGCAGAAGGGACATCACGTGAGGAAAAGTTATGATTACTCCATCTCTAACTTCCGTTTTAGAAAGCTTCGAAAAACAGAACTCTGTTCTTAATCGGAAAATAAATTCCACCACCACCACCAATCCCCCAAAATTCTGCCCAGTTGTGCATGAATGAATCTGTGATAACGGAATTCCTCGAATCCACGGAAAAATCTCATGCCTGAAGACTACAGGAAAATCTTTGTGCCATTTTAACTTCCATTTTCGGAAATCGTTGCCCATAGTTTCATGATGAAATGCAAACATTTATGCAGCGCAATTATATTTAACAATACTGGGCAGATGCAACAGCGCGAGGGAACATAAAAATAGGATTACGGGGGAAATTTTCACACCATTTAACTTCTGTTTTCGAAGACAAAATACTCTTCTTGGATGGATGGATGGATGGAGATAGATAGATAGAGATAGAGATAGAGATAGATAGATAGAGATAGAGATATATATATATATATATATATATATATTCTATAAAGAAGATACCTAAGCAGAAAAGTACATATATAATTTTGACTCACACCTAGTACAACATAGAAAAGGTTATGTATCTACCTGTGTGAGTAAAAGGAGAAAAAGATAAAAAAATAAAATAAAACAACTGAATGTAGAAGGTGTCGAGAATACTGAGCCTTGGCTTTATCAAGGACCAGCAAAAACTCTGCATTTTCTCACTTCCACAAAGACCTAGTTGGAAATGGGTTTCTGCAAGGCCATAGATGCAAGTAACATTCCCACCTAAAATAGTTTAAAAAATATATATATAAGTCATGTCCTCCGTAGAGTAGCATGACCTAGCACTAGTTAACAATTTCGCTTGCATCCATTAACCTTCATGGCCCGACCCATGCTCTTCATCTGTTACTATTAAACAGAGAGAAGAAGATTAAAGAGAACTCAAGCTGTGAGAGTGACATAAAAAATAGAAATGATTTTCAGCTATAACGAAATTCCAAGTTCGTTAGAGAGAGAATTTAAACCTGAAAAACAATGCAAAAGAAATCCAAATTTTACATTGCAATTAAAAAAGGAAATGTTAATTTATAACGAACAGATTTTTGAAAGAAAACTTGAGTCTAAAACCCCCTACTCTACAACTTATGACAGCACGAAAACGAGAATAAGTTAAAGATAATAATTAACTAAAGAAAACTTTGTGAAAGTTATATACCTTAAACAGTTAGTTGCAATATGTACAAAGTATTTCAGCGGTGCTTTAAGTGCATAATTAATTAGTTATTAAGAACTTAACTACATTGAAAAAACAGCGCACAGACAGCGCATAGAAAAGGAACAAGCTTAGCCTTCTTCTGTTCCTAGGTACCCCAAAAGACGCTCAAAGTTACAAAGAAAAGTAAGAGTTAAAACCCGCATAAATGTTAACAGACAAACCAATGCTTAAAAGCTGAAAAGTTACAAAGCGACAGAGAAAAGGTACATAAAGTACAAACATTGAACTTATAAAACCGGAGTTCTCTTTAATCTTCTTCTCTCTGTTTAATAGTAACAGATGAAGAGCATGGGTCGGGCCATGAAGGTTAATGGATGCAAGCGAAATTGTTAACTAGTGCTAGGTCATGCTACTCTACGGAGGACATGACTTATATATATATTTTTTAAACTATTTTAGGTGGGAATGTTACTTGCATCTATGGCCTTGCAGAAACCCATTTCCAACTAGGTCTTTGTGGAAGTGAGAAAATGCAGAGTTTTTGCTGGTCCTTGATAAAGCCAAGGCTCAGTATTCTCGACACCTTCTACATTCAGTTGTTTTATTTTATTTTTTTATCTTTTCTCCTTTTACTCACACAGGTAGATACATAACCTTTTCTATGTTGTACTAGGTGTGAGTCAAAATTATATATGTACTTTTCTGCTTAGGTATCTTCTTTATAGAATGTGAATTCTGAATTTTCAAAACTGCTGCGTTGCGCGTTTTGATTTTCAGGTTATTTTGCACCCTTCGTTTTAAATTCTAAAAAATTTTTTCCTTAGTCTTCAGTTTTGCTCTTAAGTATATATATATATATATATATATATATATATATATATATATATATATGTAATCTGCTGTTAATCAAAAGAGCAAACCATACCTTAGAGGAAAGAAAGAGGTACCACTCTGTTCCATTTAACTACAGACAGAGAGTGAGTAAAACTTGTATAGTTAATTATATATCTGAAGCATAACTAACCATATAAGTTTTTAACATTTCAAAAATTTTGAAGATGCATATCAATCCTATAGAACAGGTAATATGAGTATATACCCTCTCTCTGATTTCCATTAAAGAATACTCACTCAATAAGCATTTACATAATTTTTTTTTAACTTCACAGAAGACAATGATCTCCAGATCAAAGACATAAATTGGCCAACTTGCTGTCAGATGGGTATGAACAACTGAAAATAACAGCTCATATTTCTGTGAGAGAGAGTAAGCTTTATTATTTATACCACAGTAATTATTTCTCAACTGTACAATAGAATGCACAGGAAATTTTGTGAAAACAAAGCAAAAAAAGTAAAATCAATCGTTTGTGAAAAAAAGCATGTGAGTAAATAAACTGGAGATTCAGTAGTGCACTAACAAATCTTTTTTACTAAAACCGACGAAAAGAATATATAGATATTTTTTTTTGTCATTTTTACCTTTTATTATAATGCAATTTTAACATCTGGGATGCAAAAATATGACCAGTACAAATAATTTAATATTAGAATGAAATGAATGCAGCAATCATATATAAAAAAGTAGCATCAATTTATTGTTTTAAGAAACCTTTTACAACAGAGAAGTACTTTTTTTCCTTAAGGTGGTAGAAGGCATACCTAATTCACACAGGTACTTGGTAAGACAATTTACACTATGTTGCTGTTACTCAGGAGAGCTAGGGAGTAGAAAATTTTTTTACTTATAAACATTTTTACAAGTCTCATTCACAAATTCTGAGCATAACTTAAAACTGTGAGTTGATAATTTGATAAATGTCAATGCAATCCACTAAGGCTTTATATTCAATTCCTTGGAGTTGTGCTATTCCCAGGGGCCATACTCATTTCTCCACCTTGAGAGCCATCGCGGGGTGGACTCTGTATTAAAATAGAAGCCACACGTGAGTACCAGAAAACTGGCACAGAGGATGCAACTCAGAACATACACACTTACAGGGCAACACAGAAAATGTATATTTCACATTATAAACTGACAGATGAAATCGATTATACACCTGTCTAAGCTGTAAAGCAATCCAATTTAGGTCATACAACTAGAAGATTTAATGCTACAACTGAAAAAACCTTAGTGGGAACACACAAATTAAATTTCATGCAAATCCACTCAACCAGATCATGCACAGTAAAACAAAACAATCTTGAACATTTCAAATTTGTATGATTGGCCCTAAGTGGGGCACATAAGTGAAATCTGTCACACACATAAATAATATACTATATATATATCATACATGAGACCAACCAAGGAACAAAAAAGCTGAACTTTTTAACCCAGTGAAAAATCGGAACGCACGGCGAAAAAGTGTGAATATTACGCAGCACAAGATGGAATTGTTAACTATAATTTATTTATGTAAATATTTAGAGCACACCACTGTATTCACAATATAAAATTACTGAATTCAGAACAAAATAAATTTTAAAATATTGGTTCAAACACAGCTTCTTTTTTTTTTTTTTTTTTGTTCTACTTGCTAGAAGAACATCAGTTCAATTTCCTCTTGTGGCGCTTTCTTCCCAGCAAGTTCCGTGGCCATATTTGTCTTTTGCTGACTCTGCAGTTGCACGCAGTCTTTGCTTAGTTTTTCTTTTTGTTGATTTCATTCCCTTCCCATTTCTTCATTGTCAATTTTCTTCTTCTTTTTTCCCCTTTTATTTCCTCAGATGACAATAATTTATCCAGCATGCTGAAAGAACTTTCATCCTGAGGACCATGAATGTATGATACCAAAGCTTTCACTACTTTAGATAAATGGTGTAACTTTCAGAATATGAATACTTTTGAACACCATGCATTAATTCTAACAAATTTCCAAACTTCATCACTTCCATTTTTGGAAAATTTCCCCTCCCTTATCAAGCCTAAGTGCAGACATTTATTGGGGGAAAGCAATATATAACAACAATACAGGATAGGGAGGACATCGACGGAAGAATTGACGGTAGCAAGGATGGACATCACACTTTCCATCCTTGCTACCAACTCTAACCTATAGCACAGAACATTTGATTTTAAAGCAAATTTTCGTCACCCCCATCCTCAGTCATTTATTTGTGTAATTATTTCATTTTCTTTTCACCAAACTATCTCCATTTGTCTGCCTATCCGGCCTTATTAACATTAGCTGTCATAATGTAAAACATCCAGATTTAAAACCAAATTTTCTTCAGTCATGTTCTCAATCAGGATTTTGTCCACTTACTTTTTTTCTTCTCTACAAATTGTCTATCTCTTCGTCTGTCCATTCTTTTCTATAAACACTCTTAGCTACCACACAGAAAAAGCCCAATTTTAAAACTGATTTTTTTCACCCTCATATCCTCAATCCCTTTTTCTTATTTCATTTTCTTTACACTGAAATGTATCACCATCCATCTGTCCATTCCGACTTATAAAAAAGTGTGCAACGCAGGGACTATTGCCCAACTTAACACCCTTGCCCATGATAAACAACCTTCCTTAAACTGGGCTTGAATCCTGGAAAAGATTTGAGATGAAAAGCACCTTCTTTTGTGAGAAATTTGATAATTATGTGTTGTGCAAGACTGCTAACTACTTCTCGCTCTGACATCTTGATTACACTCAACTGGTGATGTTGAGGGAGACCAAACTCTTGCTGCTTGCCAGAAAGCAATTAATTGTCTTTACTTGTCTGGGAATCAGTCTTATGTGGTGTTTTAGAATGTTCTTATTCAGCTCTTTCTAGAGAATGTTCTTATTCAGCTCTTTCTAGAACTTTTTAGTTTTGGTTGGCAGGAAAATAAACACTAAAATGCAAGACAGCAGCACCACTGTAGTTTGCAAATTTTACCATTTACTGATTCTCTTAAAGAACAAGTTACATGTCTAGTCACCACTGGTTCCTCCATTAAATTAAGTGTGAAGAAGGGCAAAAAAGGGGAGAAGAATTCAACTGTCATTTCAGTTTGGGTTGAAGACCCGTGATTACTTAGCCTTTGTTTCTTAAAGTTTTAAGTTTGAAATATATATATATATATATATATATATTTCAAACTTAAAACATTAAGAAACAAAGGCTAGTTACCTGTTTCTTGGTAAGGCTCCTCTGTTTTTCTACCAAAATCCAAGCTGGGTCAGCAAGCTTTTCCTTGCAAAATGGGATGAGCATCAATTAACTGAACATGATGAACCATGCTTAACTTAAAGTATATATTAACAACATTTTTTTTTATGGGGGAAGAGGGCTCTGAAATTGTTGCATATTATTAAAGAATATATTTATTCAAAAGCATTTTTACTACTCTCATACTGAAAAATAGTAAGGGATTAAAACCAGTACACTAACCTGTTATAGTGTATATACATAATTGTGACATAAATTCAATGAAGATTTTTACTATCATGACATGGAGGAATAATATGAATCGACATCCTGTAAATTCAGCCCAAGTACATTCAACAAAACACCACTGAAAACAATAGAACCTTACCCAAGAAAATTACATATGCCTACCTTAAAACCAATCACAGTATCAATGATAACTCTGAGGACATTTCATTCATCTTTATGAATTTGAATCCTACCCTCCATAAACAGATTTTGAAAACTTCCCATAGTCTGCAGTTTGCCAATGCTATGAATTTATGAATTTGAATCCTGCCCTCCATAAACAGATTTTGAAAATTTCCCATAGACTGCAGTTTGTCAATGCATCACTGCGAAGAATACTTAGGGCTTGAAAAATATCTGAAAAGTTACATGCCCAGCTGTGCATGTGCAGAAATTATTTACTTGCCCAGGTAGTAAAAGCTGGATGCCCAGGAAAATTTATCTTTTACAAATCAGAACACTCATTTTTTTTTTAATTAAAAGATATGATGGGCTTTTTTACGTTTTGCATTTCCATTTTAAGGGTCTGTATTCAAAATGTTCCATGCACAAAAGCATGTATGTCAAGTTTTAAGATGATGATGCTGAAATTGGTATGAAATGGTATGGTGATGAAACTGGTATTTAAGAAATTTAGTAATTCTGTCATATTCCTTTCGTTGAAGTTTTTGCCCTTTGTCACTAAACACCGGACGCTAGTCCCATCAGAGGTATGCATCCTGTCACTGACTGTAAACAACATTTGGAGCAAAACTACATATGGTTCCAATTTCTGGACCTAGAGCACAATATAATGAAATGAGTTATATCCTTCTGTCTTTGGCACTTAGTGACAATAATACAACTTCTAGTGATTAGCAGTGAAATGAAACTCGACATGCGATGATTTTATTTTTTCTTGTAGTAGGAAATTATATTCCAAACTTTGTTTTTAAATTTAGTTCCCTGGACCAGGCAACTAGATTGTTATTGTTTATTTGCCTGCCCAGGCCAATAATTTACATGCCGTGGGCATCTCAGGCATGGCATTTTTCAAGCCCTGATACTGCTTTAAAAATTGACACAGAAGTTAGAAATTAATTCTATCATTGTTTTTCAGAATAATTAACAAAACAGACAAAGAAGGGCTATCAATTTAACTTGAAAGTAAAACTAAATATCTGACACACTTATGCAGTGCAATAGTGCAATGTACTGTATAGAGGTGAAGTGCATAGAAAAAAAAAAAAAACATGAAACTTAAAAAACTGGTAAAATCCAGAAGAGATCAAATGGATGGTTCCACAAATGCACAACACAATATGAAATTAGTTCTGACATGCATGAATATATATTGTTTTGAAGCTATGATTGGATGATCAGAAAGCATAGAAACCAAGTTAGTTGAAAATTTTAGTTTCACTTATTATTGAAGATGACTATGTAAAAATAGTGACCAAAATGAGTCAGAATATGCCTGCAAGTTTCTATTAATGTTCTTTTGTAGTCATATCTACTCAATACAAATTACTTCATTATTGCAACTTTACCACAAGTCTTAAAAATGGTATGAATCAGATGAACACAATAAATGATTTCAACACTTTCTGTTTTTATTGTATATTACAGATGATTAAATTTTAATGCTGATGGCTAGAATGAAAAATTAAAAATAAAATTTCTAAAAAAATTATTAGAGATCCAGTGGCACAGTATAGTTCCTCTCAGTGCTGGTAGGATCACCAAGAAGATCTCTGTAAATAAACATTCGTTGCAATTTTAAAGAAGTGCTTGCTTTTATCATTGCATGCCACTTCAAGTATAATCAAGAGAAAAATCTTGTTTACTTCAAAGCAGGCTCCAAAACTAATTTTCTTTTTACACTTTCACTGCACAGGACAGGCTGGAGAGGATTTAGCTATTTCTTCTTAAATCCTAGATAGAGGAGGTGAATGTTATCGACACACCTGCTCTTAGTGTTTTGACTGCTTTCCATGCTAACTGACCCTCTTAGTCCATTACTTTGATTTTTTTTTCATAAGTGTGACTTAAACCCACTTCTAGATTTTGTATTTTAACATAATTTAAATATTATATATGACATATTTTATATAACATTATATATTTTTATTAAACTAACACATGCTGACTATGTGTAATTAAAATGCTGTCATGATCTATTTAAAATCCTCAGAAGAATGCAAAACTATACAAATTTGGGAGACGTGAATCCGTTTATTGGTGTAAATATGACGTGGATGCTAAGTCAGATATAATACCCGAAAACGAAAATTTCGTCGTCCTGGAGCGGGAATCGAACCCGCATCTCCGAGATAGCGCCCAAGTATGCTAACCACTACACCACCCAGAAGTTTCAAGTTTCCAATTAATTTGAAGATAGTCATCACAGGATTCGCTAATCGAAGCAACCGGCATTCATATATAGTGAATCTGGAGGTTTTGAATTCATTCCCATGATTGCCCGGAGGCGCAGAATATCAATGAATGAAATATGGGATTACACCATTGTACAATAGAAATTTGGAAGGCATGAATCCGTTTATTGGTGTAAATATGACATGGATGTTAAGTCAGATAATATCCAAAAACCTGAATCGATTTTCGATTAATTTGAGTATAACTGTCACAGGATTTGCCAGTCGAAGCAACCGGCATTCATATAGTCATCTCTACTCAATAAAAACTACTTCACATCTAAAAAACAGATTCATATCTTCCAAATTTGTATTGTACAATGGTGTAATCCCGTATTTTCATTCATTAATGCAAAACTAATTTTTGTTGGCAGAGGAGGTTGAAAATTGGATTTTGAAGATACCTCACAATTTGCACTATGCCACTGTTGGAGATATATACATATCTGCTGATGTGTGAGAAAAACTAGTAAAGTTAAAGTACTGGTCACCTAAAATACCTGTTGTTTTCTAATTGTATTATGCATTACCGTCAGGTTGTTGCAGATGAAATGTCAGAATATTGACAAAACTTCAAACATTCAAAATTCGGTGCAAAATAAACTATTTTTAATCAAAATAGTCACCAGCAGCAGCACCACATTTCTACCAATGAAATACAAGCTCCTATAAGCCATCATGAAAAAATGTAAAAAGCTTCGGGATATGACAAACTCATGGAATGCGGTGTTGACTGATGTTTCACTGGGAAACGATTAACCCTGTGCAAAGTCCATGTGCTTGAAGAAGTGATAGGTCATAGGGAACACATCAGGTGAATAAGGTGGATGAGGTAAGGTTATGTACCTCAACTGGTGCAGCTTCCAGATCATCCAGCATGCAACATGTTGTCTCACTTTATCATGGAGGAGTATGAACCCGTGGCAACTGACTTACGCCAGCTGTTTGGTGAACAGTGTTTTTCCTGCATAATGTCAGGTTCCTGACAATACCTGTCTGCTGTGATGGTTTGACCCAGTTGTAAGGAAGATGAGTGGATCACATCAGCTGCATGTCACCAAACACTGACCATCATCATCCTGGGATAGAGCACAGGCTTTAGGGTGTGTTTTGGGTTTCAGTGCAGTTCAGCCACTGCACCAAGCATTGGCAATTGTCATGCACCATCCACTTCTCATCACACACGATGAAGAGCCTCAAAATGCCATTCATTTGGTTGCAGACAAGCAGTGAGTGGTGAACAGACATCAAATCCTTGTGTTTTGTGCAGTTCTGTCACTTCAAATGAGACCGATGTATTCATCTTCTTCACTTTGCATATGGTCATTAAAGTCAGGAAATGGTTGCATGAGGTACTCCGAGTTTTTCACCAAGATTCATACCATTTTAACATGTATCACATTTAATCAAGGCCTCCAACTCAGCATCACTGATAGCTTCTTTTGGTCTACTGCCTGATTCGTTTGAGAGGCACAACACAGGACCAGAATTTAGCAAACAAATGCTGTGTGTTGTGTTCACTAACGATGCCTTCCCAAAATGTTAAGACAGTCAACATTATATTACATATCACTAAACTGTTCTCTGAGATCCAGATGTTAGCTCCACAAAGAAATACAAACTACCAGATAATTTTTACTTACTGTTGCCGTATCAAACTTCTCCATTTACAGCGATCTTGACATACAACTTGAGCTTCACTGACATCCATCACACACCGTACACAAGATCTTCTATACTTCATACTCGTAATCTTTTTCTCATGCAAACACTCCTGAATCTGATTCTTCCATGACTTTCTCGACCTTCCTATGCCTTTCCTTCCTGCCACTTGAGCTAAAAAGATTTTCTTAGTAAGCATCTCATCACTCATTCTTTCAACCTGGCCAAATCACCGAAGAATATTAGTCCCCACCATGCTAACAACATTTTGCTTCACATTACACAACTGCAACACATCTTCATTTCTCTTCTCACACAATCAGAACGTATCTTGTCGCCACCCCCCCCCGTGTTAGTAAAACCATGCAATGCGGCATTGATTATGATACGCTTTCCAACATACCAGAAATAATTACTCAAGTTATGAGGATAATGGTCGTGGAGTAAATCTCGCTCCTGTGCCCTGACCTTTGACCCCATTTCGATTATATTATTAAACAGAAACAGTTCAGTATATCTCCAGAACAACATGATAAAGTTTTGTCGCTATCAAAGCGTTTTTATGTAAGTTATGACGCATAACAGCAATGGAATGGATTATGCTCCTATGTCCTAACCTCTGACCCCATTTCACCCATTTTCAATAGGGTTTGTTCCCAGGTGGTCCCCTACCACATACTAAAATTTCATCGAAATCAAACCATTTTTAGTCAAGTTATGACGCATAAGGGCAATGGAACGGATCCTGCTCCTGTGTCCTGACCTTTGACCCCATTTTGCCCATTTTCAATAGGGTTTGTCCCCAGGTTGCCCCGTACCATACACTAAAATTTTATCGAAATCGAACCATTTTTATGTGAGTTATCGTGCGGACGGACGGACAGACAGACGGACAAAGCTGGAGCATATACGGTTGGAAAGCGTAAAAAACCATCTCTGCTTAAAAAACATAACATGAAAACATCGACAAAACATAACATGAAAATATTTTATAACTGTTTTGGAATAAGTGACACTAAAGCACTTTTAAAAACTGGATTGGCCAATATTTAGCTTAAATCTGTCCAACTGCTTGACAAATCTAACGGCAAAATCCTTTTATGCAAATGGTTGTTTTTCAACCATCAAAATATTAGTTCCTTGTTTATTCCCAGTCATTAGCTACACAAATAAAAATATAATAAATTCCCAATTAAAATTATTTGTATAACTTACCTTCACTTGAATCTGGTTCCTAAGCATGGCTGACCTCAAAATAAGAGCCTGAAAAAGATGCAAACACGAAATTAATAATGATATTGTTGCATAGTCATTTTTGAACACAAATTTATGAATCAAGTCATTTCTGAACACGGGGGGGGGGTAATGCCTGGAAATTTTACATTCACAGACAGTAAAGGTAACATACATAAATAATAATGCAATAACACAAGTTGGTAAAAACAAAGCAGTGAAGCACAATTATTATGCAAAATGACCACAATACAATTGCAGGATTTTCTAAATTGTTTTGAGGAGTAAATAAACAACAACTAACAATTGAATTAAATGAATTTATGGCACATCTATTCATAGTGTACTGTGGAATTAGCTTTTTTACCGGCCTTATAGAGGTTATTATTCAAAAAAGTTGGTGGTTTGACCACACCACCAACTTTTTTGAATAATAATCTCTACAAGACCCATAAAAAGTTAATTCCACAATTGAATTAAGGTGTGAAAAATTAGTGAGATGAGTGGCAAATTGCAAGAATTTAAAAATGAAAAATTCTGACATTGTCAAACAACAAAACCACTAAAAATAATAAAAAACTTAAATTTTTGAATCGATAGATTCAAAGCAAATACATTATTTTACTTAAAGATGCTGAAGACTTATAAGTAGTGCTACATGAATACAGACAACTTCCTATACGGAATTTTACTTAATAGACACACAGCAGCTTAAATTTAAAAAAGAAAAATTCAGGCTCTTGTACTTTTTCTTCTTTTATGTGTACTGAGCAATCAATATGAAAAAATAAAATAAAAAAAACCCACGTTTCTCCACTTATCTAAGAAGCACGAAAAGATCTGAGTTATACAGGGCTGTTATAATTTCTGGAGGACTTCAAAAATGGAAAAAATTTCTGTCACCAACACTGGAAAACAAAAAAAAAAAAACTTTTTTATTTGCAAATGTTTCCTTTTTTTATGAGATATTAACAACCAATGCACAAAATTTAAACTTTTTATGTCACCCTGAAAAAGATAACATTGAGCATTACACATAGTGTCAGTTAAGTAATGAGAATGATTTTTTTTTTAAATGGAAAAGCAGAAAAACTTACATGAATATATTTCATTCGAAGTACATTCTTCCTGCATTAATACAAGAAGTGACATGATCAGTTGGGTTGGTTGGTGGAGTTTTATAGAGCAAGGGCCATGTTTGGCCAAAGCACGTCAGGCATGACATGATCAGCTAACAAAAGGAAAAACTTGCAGAGGTCAACTTTTGGTATGGCGTGAAGAGCTGATGTCACAGTTCTTTGTATGTCTTCAATGTCTTCAAAAACTCTTCCTTTAAAAGGCAGCTTTAATTTAGTGAATAGAAAATAGTCACACGATGAAAAATCTGGAGAATAAGGGGGATGGTTAAGTACACACACTTGTTTTCGTGCCAGAAATTCCTGTACACTGCTCTGTATGCAGGTGCCTTACAGTGAAGAGGAACATTGTCCGTTTTTGTACTCAGGCCTGGCATGAACAATCCTCTTCCACAATCATACCTACATATTGCCAATGACAGTTGTATCTTCAGGAATGAGTTCATGATGCAGAGTTCTCTTACTGTCATAAAAGCACACAAGAACTGCACTGTCTTGATTTTGGAATTCTGTAACTTTATCTTCTTTCCTTTGGGTGACTGGTGACTTCCACTGAGCACTCTTGACTCTTCATTTCAGGATCATGATGAAAACACCATGTCTCATCCCCTTCCACAATGCTTTGGGGAAAATTTTGCATTGTTCCAGCAATTTCCAAGATGTCTTTTGCATACTAGACTCGTGCACGTTTCTGGTCATCTGGCGAAGCATATGGAACAATACAAGCACCCCCCCAATCTTGCACTAAAATTTGAAAAATCATCACCTTAACACTGAGTTCACATTTTGGCATCCCTAAGGTCACACAATGATCACTTTTCATCATTTTACAAACTTTCTCAATGAGTTCAGATGTGCGCACTGAAATCGGGAGTCCCGGCCTTTTGTCATTGTTCCAAATCTTCCGGCCCATCCTCGAAATGTCCATACCATCGAACTGGATATTTGCAAACAGAACTGTTCATACATTGAGCTGATATTTTCAAACAGAACTGGATATTTGCTCTCTGCTCCATGACAGAGCCGTGACAAAAGTCATGCACTATAGTCATCTGTGCAGTTCTCACACAAATGCTGTTGCCACCACACAGCTGATACATGACTTATCATAAAATCATGTCTTCCTGACATATGTGTGTTTTACCGGGATACATTTATTTTTTAAATCAGCCTCATTACTTAATTGCCACACTGTGTGTTAAATAAGTACATACATATCACTAAGCTGTTCTTTGAGATTCAGAGATTAGCTCCACAAAGAAATACAAACTACCAGATAATTTTTACTTACTGTTGCCGTACCAAACTTCTCTATTTACAGCAATCTTGACATACTACACGGGCTTCACTCACATCCATCACACGCCGTACACAGTAAACTGGCTGTTGGTAAGAAAGTTTTTGCTGCCTTCATAGATTTAGAGAAAGCTTACGACCGAGTAAATAGGACACTTTTGTGGAAGTTATTGAATGAATATGGTGTTATTGGGAATCTACTTAACAGTGTAAAAGCCATGTATGCTGGCAGAAGAGCTTGTGTACGCGTGAATGGTGTTTTATCAAAACAGTTTTTTATTGGTGCAGGAGTCAGACAAGGTTGTGTAATGTCACCATGGCTTTTTAATATATTTATGGATGCATGCATGGGTGATGCCAAAATAGATAATACCGGTTTATATCTTGGTGATATCCGTGTGTGCAGATTGCTGTATGCTGATGACACAATCCTGTTGGCAGGCAGAGAGCAAAAGCGAGTTGCAGAGTATGTTGTCTTGAATGACAAAGTTTGCATGAAATTCAAACTGAGTATAAATAAGGGAAAACCCAAAGTTATGGTTTTTGAGAGAGGAATGGGTAGCACTGAATGTAATGTAAGTGTAAATGGCACAGTGATTGACCAGCTGAATGAGTTTGTGTATTTAAGAAGCATGCTTGACAGAGAGAACAAATTGAATGGTGAAATTAGTAAGCGAGTGAATTCTTCATTGAAAGTCATAGCGGCTTTGGGAGGTGTTCACAGGAATGATGGGTTCTCAAGAGAGTCCCCGCATGGCAGTGTATGAAAGTGTAATTGTTCCTACTCTGATGTATGGCAGTGAAACCTGGGTACTACAGAAGAGGCATATGAGTCGTTTGTGTGCTGGAGAAATGCGTTACTTACGGGGGGGGGGGGTGGAAAGACATGTTCTGATTGTGTGAGGAATGAAGATGTGTTGCAGTTGTGTAATGTGAAACAAAATGTTGTTAGCAAGGTGGAGACTAATATGTTTCCGGTGATTTGGCCAGGTTGAAAGAGTGAGTGATGAGATGGTTACTAAGAAAATTTTTTTTTAGCCCAAGTGGCAGGAAGGAAAGGCAGAGGAAGGCCAAGGAAGTCATGGGAGGATCAGATTCAGGAGTGTCTGCATGAGAAAAAGATTATGAGTGTGAAATATAGAAGTTAAATAAGTACAGACCAAATTATATGTAACTCGCATATGAAACTGCATATCTTAGCCATTTTTGAAGTTAGTGCATATAAATTCATAAAATGTGCAAATTACTGGTAAAAATGCATATTTCAAGCAAAACAATTTTACAGTTTATTTTGTTTTTAGGTATGCTAATTGAACAAGTTTACTTTAAAAAAAAAAGAGGGGGGGGGGGCAGATTTTAATCTCCTGAAACTTGGAAAAGCAAGCAGTAGCTCAAAGTCAAAGAATTTCTAAGCTCAGCAGTAGATCGAAGGATTGGCAATCCACTGAAACCAAGTGAATTAAAAAATAATAAACTTTCTGTCTTTACACGTGGCAATAAGAAACACAGCATCTGAAGTGTCCTCTGCCAGTAGGCTTGCTTTGATGTGCTTTATCCTAATGACTAAAATTTCCATGAAAGCTAAAGCAAAATTCATATGAAGTTGTGCAGAAAAACAGCATGTGACATTTAGTTTTGTGAACTTATTTTCAAACCTAATAATCTCATCATAGTAAATGTTAGCTCTGCCAAATTAACATAGCAGATCTCTGGGAACAAACATTACATTTGATCTGCGAATAATTGAGGTTTTTTTTTTTTTTTTTAAACGCCATTTTGATGGTATGAGTTAGCAGCGAAAAGTGACTATATTAAATTAAATTAATCTGTACAAATTTTGCCTTAGCTTTTGGGAAAGTTTTAATCAAAGCACAGATTTCCAACTAATATCAGGATTTAAGTACTGATGCAAACACTGTATATTGTGTGATTTGTTGAAAATATCTTGCTCGAGAGAAAAAATATCAAATCAATCATCATGTAAAAAACCGTGCTTTACACTGCGAGGGAGGGGATTATTACAATACAAGCGTAATATACTAATTAAAGATAAATGCATATTTCACAGTTAAATGTATGTAATCTGGTCTTTGTAAATAAGTTACAACATAGCATAAACCACAGATCTTGATTAAAAAGAAGCAGAAACATGCACAAAGAATAAACATCTTTCAACTCACAGTAGTTCTTCTTTGGTATTCACGTCCCATATTCAGAGCACGTTCAAATGTTGTACTTCTCTGGTCAATATCTTTAGCATACAGAATCTGGAGAGCGAAAAAGAAAAATGGCAAAAGGAAGCTGGAATATTATTTAAACTGATATATCATTTTCACTGAAATTCCAACAGTAGGGTAATAATTTTGAATTTTGAAGACTACATATTAAGAAAATACAGTATACATCTATAAAAATTGTGCGAAAGAGAATTTTTTTAATGAAAGCAGCAGATGCTAAACATTTCATGCATTCAAAAGTACTAACAAAAATGAAAAAAAAATTACTAGGTGAAACCGTCTAAGATGGAATCCCAAGGGCCGAAACCATATTTTGTTTAACACAGGTTTCTTTTCAAAGCAAGTCATTGAAATAATGCAAATATTTGAATTTTTTCATGCTAAAACAGATTGTACATAATTAGTGATTACTTAAGAGGATGTATTGTTTGTACATACGAGTTAGTCCATGTGAAATCACCCAATACAGAATTAAATTGTTGCTTGACATTTGTTAATATTTTTATATTTTGCATACAATACTCCTAATATATTGACACTTCAAAAATAGCACAATTTTTTTTTTTACAAGTCTTAGTGTTTTTATGGCGGCCATTTTTGTTTGGCTCAGCATGGCGTTTTTGACCAAAATCGCCTTTTACGTAAAATTAATAACTGCTTTACTACTAGAGCTATCAAGTTCAAATAAAGATAATTCTTTTCTACATGAAATGTTATACATTTTTGACTAACAATGTTTTAGCTATCTCTTGTGCACCTACATGCAATGGCCCTTAAAAAATGTTTAATAATTTTGCTCAAATTTCTGATTTCAAGCATAATTTTTTTTAAGAATGGTGAAAGTCTCATTCTTCACTTTCTGTTTACATGTATCTACACAAATAAAGAAGATAGCTGTCTAAGCACGAACACTTTAGCTCAAACCAATTACAACACTCAAATGAAGCTAAGACGTATCACCGGTATCAAAAGTATACACAGTTAAAACCATGACGACACAAATAACTCATTCCATTGAGGTTTAAAAAGGTTTAATGTTAAAAACTTGAGAGATCTTTCGAACCTACGACTTATAGGTTCATCATCAGGCACCAAAACTCGGGCGAGTTTGGTGCCTGATGATGAACCTATAAGTCGTAGGTTCGAAAGATCTCTCAAGTTTTTAACATTAAACCTTTTTAAACCTTAATGGAAAATGGAATGAGTTATTTGTGTCGTCATGGTTTTAACTGTGTATACTTTTGATACCGGTGATACGTCTTAGCTTCATTTGAGTGTTGTAATTGGTTTGAGCTAAAGTGTTCGTGCTTAGACAGCTATCTTCTTAATTTGTGTATCAATCAGCACAATAGTCTCTTCATCATATCTACATGTATCTAGTTGGACTACCAATTCACAAAGTTTGAAACCTGAGACTCTTGTCCTTCCTTTTTCTATGGACCTCCAAACATAGCCCAAACCTTAAAACGGTTACTTTCGTAGGCCTAATATCTCAAAAAGGATAGCTCCTAAAATTCTAATATTTTTACACAGTGATGCGGTCTTAGGGGTAAACCTGCGGTGAAAATCTAAACTTGTAAACGTAGGTAGTTTTATGGCTGTGCTACATCAAAATAATGGAAAAATTCTACCATTTTCATTTGCGAACTCATGAGCCAGGGTTGCTTTTAAATCATCTTAAATATGTACATGAAAAATTATAAATAATACAGTAACATTTTATTATTCATTGAAATAAGGAAATATTAAAAAAACACAATAGAGCAACATAAATTTCCCTGAAAATCCTGGAAATATATTGGCACCAGCCGACGTACTGTAACCAGCGAGTAGATTCGCTGTGGTTAGAGCTAGGTCTGCTAGATTGTGTTCAGAGTATGATGCGATCCACCTTGCCATTTGGGTAGCCCGCTAAGATTGCGAGTGCCCTTGGTACATCTAGCACAGCTTCGGTTGCAGCTATTTCCGTGGAGTGCGTAAATAGCTGCAACAAAAAGCTGTGAAAATAGCTGCAACCGAAGCTGAGCTATTATTGGGTTCTCAAACAAGTCATGGCGTATTTTAGCCATGTTTTGCAAAGGTCATTTATTGATAGAAAGATAAAAGATCAATCAATGATATAATGCTTGTTTTGTTCGATAACCTTTTGCCATCTTTCAGTGAGCTGCAGAATGCCTTGTTCATAGAAGGACCTGTCTTTCGTGGTGAAAAACTGTACAAGGTGCTGATTTACAGCCTCATCTGAATTGAACGTTATACCACGCAAGGACTGTTGAAGAGAGCGAAACAAGTTTAAGTCTGACGGCGCAAGGTCCGGTGAGTATGCTGGGTGTGGCAACACATCCCACCCGAGCTCCAATAATTTTTGGCGAGTGATCAAACTTGTGTGGTCTCGCGTTGTCGTTACGGAACACAACACCTTTACGATGAACGAGCTCTGGACGTTTCTGGATGATGGATTCATTCAAACTGTCCAATTGCCGACAGTACACATTCGAATTGATTGTTTGGTTCTGTGGTAGGAGCTCGAAAAACACGACACCTTAAAAATCCCACCACACTGAGACCAGAACCTTCCGCTGATGAATGTCTGCTTTGGATGTCGTTTGAGGCGAAGCAGCACGTTGGGACCAAGACCGCTTTTGCGCAGCACATTGTTGTATACAATCCACTTTTCATCACCAGTTATCAGTCGCTTCAAAAAAGGATCGCTTTCCTCACGTTTAATGAGCATATCGCAGATGTTTACACGCGCCGTCAATTGAGCTTCTTTGAGTTCATGAGGAACACACACATCGAGCTTGCTTACGTATCTCAGCTTCTTCAGGTGGTCGTGAACGATTGAATGAGGGATGTGCAATGTGTCTACAATTTCTCGTGTCGTGTAACATGGGTTTGACTCGATCAATGCCTTGATTTGGTCATCATCAACCCCGGTGTGCCTCCCCGACTGAGGAGCATTGTTGAGGTTAAAATCACCAGAACATAATTTTGCAAACCACCGCTGGCACTGACGTTCTTGTAGAGCCTTATCACCGTACACTTTACGAAACTTTTCACAAGCTTGATGCGCGTTCTTCCCTTTACGGAAGAAAACAGTAAAATATGTTGAAAATGCACAGTTTGGTCTTCCATCTTCAACTTGATGTCAAATCTCCGCAAACCAACCAAATCACTCACTATTCCTTTTAGAGTGCAGCTAGAACTGGCACCTGTCGAATGCCATAGCGATAACAGAGCTGTGCATGCCTCTAGTACTTCCAAAACCGCCCAACCGCCATCGAGTGCCAAAATACATCATGACTTTTCCAATAACCCAATAGATGTACTGAGGGCACTCGCAATCTCAGCAGGCTACCCAAATGGCATGGTGGATCACTTCATACTCCGAACACAATCTAGCAGACCTCTAGCTCTAACCACAGTGAATCCACTTGCCACTTACAGTACATCGGCTGGTGCCAATATATTCCAGGATTTCCTTATTTATTCATGAACAGTCTTAGGAAGTTTGATCTAGGGATAGGACTTCGTGCTCAGAGGACACTATATGTGTGCATCTCGTCCAAGAAGCTCGACTCCAGAAACCTAAATCAAGCAGGAGTCTATACTATCCCACTCTGCTACCCTGATGGAACAACCAAATACTATATTGGAATGATGAAAAGATCGCTTAGCGTGTGACTCCAAGAGCACAAGCAGGACACCAACCAAAGAAGACTTACCACGGCACTAGCCCGTGATGTGATCAACTTTTCAGCCACCCTCCTTTGGACAGATATTAAGAGGATAGCGCCATACACAACAGCTCGCGCAACTATGCTTAGAGAAACTATCGAAATTTTTTCATGATATGACGTGTGCAATATGGAAACCTCACTAGACCTTCCACACACTTGGCAGACCCTCCTTCATACACACGCAGCGGCATCTGATATCTGAGATATGTGATTCATGCATTGCAATACCACTCAATTTTTCCATTTGTTGGCATATTTAATTTGACCTTGGAATTCTTTGTTTTACTTTTTAACTGTCGCCTAACGAAGCCAAATAAAAATCTGAGATATGTGATTCATGCATTGCAATACCACTCAATTTTTCCATTTGTTGGCATATTTAATTTGACCTTGGAATTCTTTGTTTTACTTTTTAACTGTCGCCTAACGAAGCCAAATAAAAACACAGAAGAGACTACGATTGTCACATGATATAAAGATTTCATATAATCACAAACGTTTCTTCTTCAGTATAAGTATTCACAACATTTTTGGTCTATGTTTTGACTTGTTTGGAAGCTTTAAACATTTATTTTATGCTGAAAAATTATAATAAATTTCTGAATGTAAAATATCATGCAGTGCTTTATAGATACAGTTTCCATTATCAGGACAGGGTTTAGCTATTTCTGGGTCAGTACTGCTACTGTATTTCAGAGAGAGAGTACTTGTAAAAAGGGCAGCCCATAGCCCCACACAGTAGTATCTATCTCAATTTTCATGTTAGATTTTACTAAAACCTAGGAAAACTATAAACAGCCAACAGTGAGATTGAAATCTGCACTTTTTCCGACTGCAGGCATAATCAAAGGACAGTTTTAATCTATTATGTCAAAGTGACAGTTATATTAATGCCAACATACAATTATTCATATTACCCAAAATCACTACAGGCAAAATGCATTGAAGGATGTTGTTTATAAAAATAAAATAAACTATACCTTATTATGTGAATCAATTCGTGCTTGTATTTGGCTATCCAGAATGAGTTGCATCAATTCATCTTCCAAAGCAACAATGGTAGTATTAAATGCAGAAGCCATTTTGTTCATATCAGCAGATAAATATGGACTAAAATACTACACAGAGAGAGAAAAAATACTTTTAGTTACATACAAAGACACCTAAAAGCAGCATGATAAACATTATATACTTTGTTGGATATTTCAAATTATTCATACTCATGAACATTGTGATTTAAGAAACAATAGTTTTTTGAGGGTACAAAGAGTTTATCAGACATTTGCTATTTCAATTAGAGCACAACTGAGAGGAAATCATTCAGTTTCTCAAAACTAGTTTATACATCCTATTTATAATGCATATGACTGCATTAGGATTGTTCTGTAAACCAGCAAAACCACTACCAATATTGTAAAGTTGCAATGTGGAGTCTTATAATATACAAAGATATGCTTATACGTTCACTTTGTCTATCCGTGTACAAGATACTTCCACTTCTTAAAGTTGGAAAAGTATTTTCGCATCATGCAAAAAAAAAAAAATAATAATAATAATAAAATAAAATTGCAATATTCCTGCTATTTTTTTATGCACAGTTTCATTTCTAAGTCTAAGTAGCACTAAAGTCTATTTCTACAGCGATTTCATAGTATTTTAAGGTTCTGAGAGATATAAGCCTGATAAAAATTTCCATATATCTTTTACTTCCCTTGATCTTCTATTTACCTATTACATGTTTCAGCATATGTATTTATTTGCTTTAGTACCTAATTCTAGTACATGGCTTTGAAAAATTATTTTTGCATCAGGTATATGTAATAATGATCAATATCATGTATACATTTTCCAGTTTTTTCCGATTCCCACTGTTTTCATTTCTTTTTGCCAGGTTTGTCTCAATAATTTCGTACGTTTTTTTTTTTTTATTTATTTATTTTTTTTATTTTAATGACCACGGTGAGCAACTCAATGGACTATAAGCAGTCACCCATCCTAAATTTAGAGCTACTGGTTTCATGGAAGCGACAGAGTTAAGTGTCATAAGATGAGCACATCGCATATGCCTTGCCCAGACCCATCTTGGACGAGAAGTCAGAATCCAGTGTTTGGACCATAATGCCATGGGAGTGGCAAATAGATAATTTTGTAGCACTTGTCACATCTTTTGAAACACATTTGAAATAGCTCCTGGAATCAGACAGATATAAGAATGCTCCCAGTACTAATGGATAATTAAAAAAAAAAAAACTTTAGCTACAATGAATATATGACTCTGGTATTGTGTTGGTGCGAATGAAATGTCCGGCGCGAACGAGCAGTGGAGACAGGCCATCACCCCCTAATAGCTTAACAGGCCCGCGCACCGATTTGTGACGTCACTAGAGTAGTCCGTAGTCGCGGAGAGGAGCATTACGGCGATGTGAAAACGAACGGGTCTTTACGTACACCAACTAACCAGGTCGTGCGCTCTTTTAGAGTTTCATTGCATTTAAATAAGAACTTGTGTGTTAGTTTTTAAATAACTGCAGAGTTAACAAGTTTGTTTAATAATCTTTTAAAATACAGAAGAAAAAGAAATTACAGCGTAAAATTTAGCGTAGCAATAATTTCGACTTGAGTGTAAGCAAGACAGATTCGTCAACTTAATGAAAGCATCACTGTCATTTCACTGGAAGTGATAAACCATTCCTATAATCGAAATTATAAACTGTTGTCGTAGTTTCACTTGAAGTTATAGTGTCTTTATAGTTAGCCGAACGATTCCTGTACTTGTGAACAAATCGTTCTTGTACTTGAAAGATTAGTTTGAGGGTCCATTACGAAGTATCGCCGTCGTTTCAAAAGATGTCGATTGACATATTTAAGGAATCAGATTTTTGATTCATTGCAAACTTATGACTATGAAAATTTTAGTAATGAAATGATTCCTTTAGTGAAAATGTATTTCATATGCAATCCGTGATCACTAATATATGAAAAAAGGTCAAGAAAAACTGAATTTTTTTCTGTGTTTTTTAATTATTACCAAAAGCTCAATAAAACACGTTTTAACATACATACAGTGAATTGCTGCTTGATCCACTGATTGCATCAAATAAATTAAGATTTCAAGAAAATTATGCAATTGCTACATTATTAAACGTACAATAATGACATAACAAGCTTTCCTAATTTTAGTACCATCTAGTTACGTGTTTGGACAACTTCATTTTGATAAGCAAATATAAGTTTATAATTTTTGTCTTCCAGAGCACTATTTCAAAAAGTTACCTTGTCAATGTATTAAGTATATTAGTACCATTAAGCAAAACTATTTGGATCCACAATATAAGCATTTCTTTTTATCTGAAAAAATACAAGTAACTTATTGGCAGAAATTTCCTGAACTTTCATTTTCAAGAAGTATTCAGGAAAACTGCCAATGTACATATGATTATGGTTGTGTAGTTATTTGTGTATCACAAGCATCTTGTTTGTTTAGAACATAGTTTCCACAATATGTGGATTCATGTCGATCCAGGTACTTTTTTTTCTCTTAAAAATAACAATATGCAAGGCTTAAAAATACCATGCCCGAGATGCCCAGAGCATGTAAATCATTCGTCTGGGCAGGTAAATAAAACATCTAATTGCCTGTGCATGGTAACTAAATTTTAAAATAAAAAAGTTTGTACTAAAATTTCCTACTACACAAGAAAAAAAGAAAGTCATCACATGTCGTGTTTTATGTCATTGTTAATTAATGGAAGCTGTATTATTGTTACGAAGTACCAAGGAAAGAGCAATATCACATCTTTAATTATGTTATGCTCTACGCCCAGAAATCGGAAACCTAGTTTTGCTCCAAATTTTGTTTATAATCAACAACAGGATGCATGCCTCTGATGTAACTGGCCTCTCATGTTTAGTGACAAAGGGAGAAAACTTTGACAAAAGGAACATGGCAGAATCACTAAATTTCCGAAACACCAGTTTCAGCATCGAACCATTTCATACCAATTTTAGCATCAGCGTCTTAAAAATTGATATACACACGTTTGTGCATTTAACATTTGTAATCATCATCATCATCATTGTCAACCATTATCAATCCACTGCTGGACGAAGGTCTCCCCAAGTTTCCTCCACAACGGTCTGTCTTGTGCCAGTCTCCTCCATGTCACTCCCGCATATTTACGAATTTCATCCACCCATCTCCCATGTGGTCTTTTTCTGGGTCTTTTCCTGTCCCTTGGAATCCAATCTAAAATTTCGGCTGTCCATCTACGGTCTGTCCTTCTGGCAGTATGTCCAGCCCATTGCCATTTCAGGAATTTAACTCTGATCATGATGTCTTCCATTCTCGTCATTTTTCGGATCCACGAGTTCCTCTTCTTATCTCTCCTGGTTATACCAAGCATGCACCTCTCCATGCTTCTTTGAGTTGTCTGCAGCCTTTGTATGTCTCTTTTAGTTAAGGTCCACGTCTCTGCACCATACGTAAGCACTGGAAGGATGCATTGATCAAACACTTTTCTTTTAAGACATAATGGCATATTGCTCTTAAAAATTATGCTGTTTCTTCCAAAAGCTCTCCAGGCAAGTTTTGTACGCCGATTAATTTCTTCATCAATGTGACCCTCACTTGATATCTGCTGTCCAAGATAAACATACGTATCTGTTATCTCCAGTTTTTCTCCATCAATCGATAAATCTTCATTTCTTGTAAAAGCATTGAACATCACTTTTGTCTTCTGAAAGTTCATTTTTAATCCCACTTCTTTACTCTTGTCAGCAAGTTCCTGGATCATACTCTGCAGCTCTGATGGGGTAGTTGCAAAAATGACTACGTCATCAGCAAAACGAAGGTGGGTTAGATAATCTCCATTAATCTTTATCCCTTTGTTTTCCCAGTTCAGTGATTGAAAGACATTTTCCAATGTGGCATTAAAGAGCTTCGGAGATATGGTGTCACCTTGTCTCACTCCCTTTCCAATTTTTATGTGTGTTGTATTTTCAAACAGCCGAATCTTTGCACTTGCATTTTCATAGATGTTATTAATAATATTAATGTATGCATCTTCAATACCGCAGGATTTCAGAGCCGTGGTAACTGCTGATGGTTTCACCGAATCAAAGGCTTTTTCATAATCGATAAAAGCCATGCACAATGGAAGTTCATATTCCCTCGCTCTTTCAATTAGTTCTCTCAGCACATGGATATGATCTATTGTGCTGTAGCCACTCCTGAATCCAGCTTGTTCTCTCGGTTGAGCCATGTCCAGTGTTACCTTCAAGCGGTGTGAAAGAACTTTAGTGAAGATTTTATAAACCACTGATAGGAGGCTGATAGGTCTGTAGTTCCTGAGATCCTCAATGTCACCTTTTTTATGTAGCAGGATCATTGTAGCATTGTTCCAATCCTCAGGAATCTTCCCTTCATTAAGGCATCGAGTGAAAATTTGGGCGAGTACTGTTTCAATTTCTCCACTTGCTTCTTGTATGATGTCTATAGTAATTCCATCTTCTCCTGGAGCTTTCCCCCGCTTCATGTTCTTGATTGCATGTGCAACTTCTGCTGGGAGGACTGGAAGAACTCTGGTACCTTTCATGATGTCTGGAGTACATGTATCATCCCTTTCATATAATTTGGAGTAGAAATCTTTCACTCTTGTCAAAATTTCGCCTCTATTTCTTGTTATAGAACCATCTTCTTTTCTCAGAGCCATAATCTGTTTTCTTCCCTTACTGAGATGTCCCTTTGCTATCTTTAGGCTTTGGTTGTTTTCAATTGCTTTCCTCACTAGTTCACAGTTGAATTTTCTTACGTCTTCAGTGATACTTTTTCGTACTGTCTTGCATAGCTCTATATATTCCACTTTGGAAGTCACATCTTCTTTAGTTGTCCTCATCTCTCTTCTTTTTTGCATCAACATTTTGGTTTTTCCTGATAATTTGTTTACATGCAACTTGTTCTTAGACCCAGCTAATTTTGTTGCTGTTTCCATAAGAGCTTTGGTTACTTTTCTGTTAACTTCCGAAATATCCACTTCTTCCGATGTTAGGCCTTCTAAAGCAGAGAATCTGTTCTTCAGTTCCAACTTGAAAGTATTATGGTGTTTTTTAAGGTTGGTTATGTCAATACATTTTGTTTGTCTTATGAGCTTGCCACATTCCAGTTTAGTGTTGAGGTGCATCTTACATCTCACCAATCTATGGTCACTACCTGTGTTGAACTTGTTTAGCACACTGCAGTCTTCGATGACGAATTTTTTGTTACACATAATAAAATCAATTTCACTTGTCGTCCCAATTGGATGTCTCCATGTCCATTTCCTGTGTGGCTTTTTCTTGAAAAAGGAATTCAAGATGAAAAATCCTTCTGCCTCTGCAAACTCAACGAGAGTATTTCCACGCTGGTTTCTGTTGCCGTGACCGAATTTACCTACTGAAGTTTCATTCTGTTGCCGGTGCCCTATTTACATTTGTAAATAATTTGTATTTACATTTGTAATACTGACCCTTAAAATGGAAGTGCAAACATGTTAAAACAGTTCATATTTTTAACTTAAAAAAAATAGGGTTCTGGTTTGTTATCTTAAAAGATACATTTTCCTGCGCATCCAGCTTTTACTACCTCCAAATTTTGTTTATAATCAACAACAGGATGCATGCCTCTGATGTAACTGGCCTCTCATGTTTAGTGACAAAGGGAGAAAACTTTGACAAAAGGAACATGGCAGAATCACTAAATTTCCGAAACACCAGTTTCAGCATCGAACCATTTCATACCAATTTTAGCATCAGCGTCTTAAAAATTGATATACACACGTTTGTGCATTTAACATTTGTAATACTGACCCTTAAAATGGAAGTGCAAACATGTTAAAACAGTTCATATTTTTAACTTAAAAAAAATAGGGTTCTGGTTTGTTATCTTAAAAGATACATTTTCCTGCGCATCCAGCTTTTACTACCTCCAAATTTTGTTTATAATCAACAACAGGATGCATGCCTCTGATGTAACTGGCCTCTCATGTTTAGTGACAAAGGGAGAAAACTTTGACAAAAGGAACATGGCAGAATCACTAAATTTCCGAAACACCAGTTTCAGCATCGAACCATTTCATACCAATTTTAGCATCAGCGTCTTAAAAATTGATATACACACGTTTGTGCATTTAACATTTGTAATACTGACCCTTAAAATGGAAGTGCAAACATGTTAAAACAGTTCATATTTTTAACTTAAAAAAAATAGGGTTCTGGTTTGTTATCTTAAAAGATACATTTTCCTGCGCATCCAGCTTTTACTACCTCCAAATTTTGTTTATAATCAACAACAGGATGCATGCCTCTGATGTAACTGGCCTCTCATGTTTAGTGACAAAGGGAGAAAACTTTGACAAAAGGAACATGGCAGAATCACTAAATTTCCGAAACACCAGTTTCAGCATCGAACCATTTCATACCAATTTTAGCATCAGCGTCTTAAAAATTGATATACACACGTTTGTGCATTTAACATTTGTAATACTGACCCTTAAAATGGAAGTGCAAACATGTTAAAACAGTTCATATTTTTAACTTAAAAAAAAATAGGGTTCTGGTTTGTTATCTTAAAAGATACATTTTCCTGCGCATCCAGCTTTTACTACCTGGGCAAGAAAATAATTTCTTGCCCATGTAGTACTGATATATTTCACCTAATTTTTAAGAAATTGAATGGTTCTGATAAATTCCCATCCTACCACAGATAGAGCATACACACTGCTCACACGAGAGTTCTTCAGTGTGTTGGTTTGTAGAAAAATGCTTCAAAATCTTTAAACAGACATTTTAAAGGCAAACTTACTCCTGAACTATGTGTGAACTTCTGTTTTTGTGCATTCATATCTAATTTTTGCTGTCTATACTTGATTCAGTGTTTGTGTTCCTTTAGTAATAAATATTAAAAATGATAATTCAATGCAACTCTCCATGTCTGCAAACACAAAAGATGTATTTCACATGGCAACAAGGCCTTAGCATTTATATAAATGACATAGGCATGTTAGATGTGTACATGACATACATATATTTCGTATAGGATATAGGTATTTTACAAGCACATGTGCTCAGAAATAGGGACCCCAAAAAAGTTAATCTGTCACTGCCTAAACACTTAAATAACTAAGTACGAATGTATCAACATATTACTCTTGGGATTAAAAACATGCAACCCTTATTATTCTGTGTCCATAATAAAGTTTAAAATCCCTTCCTAAATATACATATTTTACTTTGAATTTATTTGATACATTGGCAAAAACATGTTATGGGTTACTATAACAACACAAGTAATCTATTCTTTCCATTACAAACATAAATTTCATTTTTCAAAAATCTTTTCAGTGCTTTGACTTCCCGCTGTGAGATGCATTAGATTATAAAATTAGCCAAATTAAAATTTTCTAGTTCAAAATTTTTATTTTACGAGTAGTTTAAATAAGGTTAACAAAAGGTTTACACTTACCTTAGAGTTCAGACACTTAATATCCCTTTATGAAAATAAACTTAGTTGACAATTTGACAAGAACAACCACGCGCATCGACAGTCTCGCATACACAGAGTGAGCAGCACATGCATGCTCGACCCCCCACCACGGACATCAGCCTACTCTCCCCTACGTCACGCAGCTTCCGGTGTTTGGTGCGCGGGCCTGTTAAGCTATTAGGGGGTGATGGACAGGCCCCCACCACAGCCGAATGGAACCACCCACAGATGTTGCGGGTATTACATCACAGAGTTACTATAAATAGCTAGCAAGTGTGTGGAGAACAAGGTTCAGGAATGATTTGTTTGGACATAACATGGTTTACAAAGGAAACATGCAGACGCCAGATTTGAGAGTCATCTTCCTGTATGAATTTAAACTGGGCCATTCTGCAGAAATTGCTGCTCGAAACGTTAACAAAGTGCTCGGGGGAGAATACAGCTAACGAACAAATCATTTGGTGATGGTTTGTGAAGTTTCGAAAAAAAGATACGGACCTGCAAAACGAAGCACGTGGTCACCGAACTGTTGCTGTTTCTGACGATGTTCTGTTATGTGTGGTTGAAGCGGAGACACGGATGCTGAAAAACGTATCATGAGATAGTGGCAGAGGTAGGTGTCCACCACGCGACAGTTGTTCGGAGTCCGTCTACGTGTGCTGGTCCTTTGCCGGACATTTCACTCACACCAACACAATAATTTGTGCATAGAATAATAGCCACAAAATTCTGCACTGGAGAACTAATTAGCAAAATAATAATAATAATAATTTCCCACACATCTGATTCTAAAATACTTCAGAATATATTAAGAAGCATGGTGTATAAGAACACAAATACATCCATGACACTACTGAGAGGTATTCAAACTCAAATGTTAAACAATAATGATTCTTTGATAACTTCTAAGAGAAAATACAGTAAACTTAACAGTTTTGAGTTCACTGATTTCCCCCCCCCCTTAACTTTTTTCTATTAGTGAGTTGTCCACTAAGTTGATAATTTCATTCCTTCTGGAAGCACTTTTCACTAGTGAGGTCAGGTTTCTAAAACACATACAGTTCATGCAACACCTTTCGCATTGACTGGAAAAAGTATATTTCTCCTTTACTTGGGGTCAAGTAAATTAATCAGAGAGGTGAAGCTGTAGGATTCCAATGCGCCAATCAAATTACTGGAAAACATTTACACTAAATCTTCAAATAGTATGAGCTTTAACCATCTCAAATGTTAAATTAAAATTTCTTAGGAGTTCAATAAAAGCTTTACCAGAATTAGCATTGAAAACTATGACATTTTGTTCATTTGTTTACATCTCAATATCATTTTGGTATAAATTATCTCAATGTCCTTTAAACAATAATACATAACACAAAACAGGAAAGGTCTTCAGATACATCAAACACACTGCATAATGAACATATTCACACCATGTATTTAATTTTTACACAACTGATGTAAAATTTCAACACTCTGAAAAGCCATATTTCAAATTTTACAAGAAATGCACTTTGTTTCAGTAATGACAGCTGTTCAGAATTTGGAAAAAATTCAACCAAATGTTATTAGAATACTAGCTGCAAAAATTAAATGCATACCTGAATAAGAGCTCTGTTACGAATTTGAGTATAAAGTGTAGTTACATGCTGTGCTAGGTACATATCGAGCAACAAATTATCCTGAAAGAGAGAAAAATTAACATTATTGGTAAGATCTGAGGTGGAGAAAAATAAGTATTTAAAAGGTACAGGCAAATCTCTCTTAAAGAAACTTGTTAAGGTAATTGATTCTGGTTTATTATAGATGGACAAATATTTACAGAAGTCTATGCACTTTTTGGCCAATATCAAAAAGCATATATAGACAGGTAGATATAAATGTGCATAACAAGCATTTTAAACATGAGGTATCCTTAATTTTTAGTATATACATATCTGTCAACTATACAGTTGTGATATTTTGTACTGTTTCTCACATTGAATGAATATCAAAGTGCTCGCAGGAAACTTATTCACCTGTCTGAATTTTTATCTTTGTCTTAATTTTTAGGTTTAATAAAGGGTACATCTGTAACTCAAAACAGTGAAAAGAACGAAATGAAGTTGAACATAAATTTGTATTTGAACATTTTTAACTGAGTAATTAAAAAACACAGAAATCACTGTAATTTAATATTCATTTTAGTTGCAACATATTATAATATCTATAAAGTCAAGACTGCCAATATTTCATTATTCTAAAAATCTAACAAAATCTGCAGGTGCTGACTGGAGTGTTAGTAACAAATCACACAGATACAGAGGCATTCATTGAGAGAACAGGAGTAATGATTTTAAAAAATGCTACCCACAATTGTGCTTAAAATAAAACTACAAAAATACCAATAGGATAAGAGAACAAGAGGGTATCAAACAGAATTTGTTTTGCAATACTTTTACTATATAAATTTACTTCAAGTTTAAATTTATTACTGAGGCTTTCTTGAATCATATACATTAGTTTAGATTAAGTTTGACCAAATTTCACATGAATGTGCCCCCAATTTAGCACCATGACAACACAGAAAGGTACAAAACACATACTGTATAAAAGCAATGAACTAATCAATAATTAATTATAACTCTCTCTCTCTCTCTCTCTCTCTCTCTCTCTCTCTCTCTCTCTCTCTCTCTCTCTCTCACACACACACACACACACACACACAATCATTATGTAGAGCATTCATGGGGAAGAAAAATGAAAAACCCAATAAATTAACCAATTATAAAACTGCGAAGTATAATCACCAGGGCCTGGATGTTGGATGACCTAAAAATTTCTAAAAAATGCCTTTAAATTTTGAAGGAAAAATTCTCCTAAAAAACAATTTTTGTATTATATTTTTTCAATGTTATAAATGAAACAACTTTAATCTTAGGAAATTCATAAACTAGAATTTTGTCTTTTCTTAATAAAATGCACTATAAAACCTCAGCAGAAAAGAAATAAGCAAGCAAACATCTGTTACATACGAATTGCAGTGATCTGTACTCTAATCACTTGCAAGTACATCAGAATTACACTGAATAATTAGATGCTTTTTAACACTGTCAAAAGTAAAGGACCGTCTATTGTCTGAAAGCAAGTTCTTATACCTTGAGAATCTTCTCACAACATATACAGAAGTGACTGGGGCATACTTGAAGAAACCAGATTCACTTATGGATAATTCTTTCTCAATTTCAAATGTTCTGCTACTCAGTTAAGATGTCAGAATTTTTTTTTGAAGTCTGGAATCCAGCATTTTTTTATAGAACATAGTTTAATTTTGCAACAATAGTGTTCAATCTTACCCTTTCGCCTTTCTTAGTACTTCACTTTCTTCATCGATGTAACAAAGTGCATCAACGAGTTTCATACCTTGTTTTTCTAAGCACTTAATAGTAGAAGATAAAATGCTGAAGTTTGACTTTATATATGCTAAATTTCCTTCTATCTTCTCCTGAGAGAAGACACCTCATGCAATTTCAAAGATGCTGCATCCTCTGGTTAAAAGTCACTTACTGTATGTAGTCTTCACAGTCTCAAAATCATCACTGTAATGAATTCAAGCATTCAGCCATGTTCCCCAACATGTTATCACAGGGTTTGGTGGCAGGGTTAAACTAGGAGCTTGCGTAAAAAAAAAAAAAGCTTCTATACGATAACGAAATTTTACAAAAAAAAATTTTACATTAAAGACGAATCTGTCTATGTCTGGATAATTTGCCCAAATTTCCTCAGCAATCCTATGTAATGCATAGGCAAGACAAGTGACATGCACTAGCTTTCAATAAAAGCCTTTAATTGCTTTTCCAAATTTTACTATATACGGTGCAGCATCTGTTAAAAAGAGAAAAACGTGTCCCACTCTGTTTGGCAACAACAGATTTAGCGATTTATCAAATAGCGGGCAGATGGTATTTGGTTAACCTTTTGAAGTACCTCCAAATTCAACAAAAATATTTTACCAGGACAATACAGCTCAAGTGTTCCTATCATAACATTAGCAACAGGAAGTCTGTCAACATAATTCATTTTGTCAATTGACACAAGCAATTTCTTTTCTTTTACAAGGTTTCCTATTTTGCCCATTGTTTCATTGTAGCACTTTTGCCTATAGTTTTTTTGAAGTGCAGATTCATCAAGTATAACGCGTCCAGTGTGCTTCTGCAAGAAATGTCTAAATTTTGAATTATTCACCCTTTCGAAAGGTATGTTTGCTGATACTAGAATGTCACACATCTCTTTATAAAATGGTGACTTCTTGGATGGTGTTGATGAGCCGCATTGTGGAAACAAAACTTAAGATGCCTGTGACTTTTTCTTTGCCATCTCAAGAGTTCTTATATGTTTGTCTCTTCCAACATGTTGTGTAACAGTTAAGTCACAGCAACTTTAACTTTACACACTTGGAAAAAGAGAATTACTCCATTTGTAGAAAAAATGCTGCAACTTTAACTTCACACACTTTGCAAAAGAGAATTACTCGATCTGTAGGGAAAATATCTTCTCTAAATTCCATAATAATTTCCACAAATGGCAAGATTTGGTAGGTTTGCACTTAGGATCTTTTAAAATGAACAAATACTACTTACTTCCCTTCCAAACTTGAAAGTAATATTTTCCCACAAAGTCCTCAGGTGTCCAGGAGAAAGATTGCACGCAAAAATCTAGTCAGAACAAGTTACTATTTATTCACTACTATCCTCCCCATTCCCTTTCAACAGTGGACAATGGGGATTCTTTTTCACCAAAACTGGATAGCACTAAACACCATCTTGAACAGAGTTGCCAGAATGAGCTACTACTTTTGACAGTTTTTGCTTTGGTCATCTGGCAATACTGATTTTGAGTGTTGCAATTTGAAAGCATAATCCTCATGAAAATTTAATTTGTTATTAAAAAATGACAGCAAATGCAAACAAAAGATCTAAAATTTAAAAAAAAAATGCTCCAAAATTAAAAAAAAAAAAAAAATGCCTCAAAACCTCAAAAAATGCCCTGAAAGAGAATAAAGGCCCAAAAATGCAAATGTCATCAAAGTCTAAGTCTTGTAATTAATCACACACGTATAATTAACAAACCTAACACAATGAAAGATTACACAGCTAAATCAATTAAAACATAGTTAAAATAAGACAATAAAAAGCTACAGTGATGATTTACATCATGTTTTGTATAGTTAAACAATTAAAATTTACAGTGATGATTAACTTTATAATTTGTAAAAAAGCAATTAAAAGTTACTATAAATATATCAGGAAAAGTTAGAAACCTTAAAAAATATTTCTTAACATTAAAAAAAATGGTTCAGCGTATGTAAACACTACACAAGAAAACTATTACTACTTTGGTAGGGAATTATACCAATGCTTTTCATACTAACTTGTTACTAAGAAAGACTGCAGCCTTAATATTCTAAAACTTCACCATCAGTTGGGAAAAAGCCTTGTTGGTATAAATTAGTGGGTCTGTTATAATAGTATTATTCAGTGGTATGCATTCTGCTTTATCCCAGATTCCCTTTTGTATTTTTTCATTAATTCCAGGCATTCGGCTTTAACTTTACTTTGTGAAGCTCGTTGACACTGAATGCATTTTAAAAATGTTGTTGGATTTCACATTAAGGTACAGTCTATCCTTGCTACCCTCATTCAAGTGAGATAAAGTGCAACCAATTTTTTCCATTCACTGGTATTTGTGGCCATGCGCAGTATGCAAATTTTTTTAAAGGCCCACTGCACAGCGTCAGACTGGAGTCCAGTAAGGAGAGGCTGCCTCCTCCTTCTTGCAGG
This sequence comes from Macrothele yani, assembly GCA_039090855.1. Lineage (NCBI taxonomy): Eukaryota > Metazoa > Arthropoda > Arachnida > Araneae > Macrothelidae > Macrothele > Macrothele yani. Next base: position 112,645,803 of record CM077007.1, read on the forward strand.
TTTCATTGTGTTTAAGCATCTTTGCATCCACATTTTTTGCAGTTTCAACATTCCTTTCGATTATTTATGTAATTACTAATGGCATCCAAAAGTGTGTTGCCGAGTGTACTCAAGCACAAGAAAGGCCGTATGAGCCTCAGTGATAAAGTACGTCTGTTAGATAAACTTTATTTTGGGATGTCTGTAACACCCATTGGCCACAAATTCAGTGTGAATGAATTCACCATCCAGTTTATGCACCACAAGAGGGCAAAAACTTACATATGTGGTTTGTGATGAAGCAATGGAAAAACATTTAAGCTTGTGGATTAATGAGATGGAGAGTGATAAAAAAAATGTGTTGTGGATGCCACTACTATTTGCCTTAAAAGCCAAGCAGATCAACAAACATGCCACCAAGGGTCAAAAAAATGTGGTCCTTCTTGGCGAGTACCAGTTGGCTTGCCAGTACTCGCTTCATTAAACTTTCTGGTGAGGCAGGTTTAGTTGATGTAGAAACTGCTGAAGTAAGAAGATGCTTAAAAAATACCAGCTGCAGCTCATTGAGGAAAGAGGCTACTCCCTAATCAAGAGTTTAATACTGATGAAGGTTTGATTGGTTTGTTCTACAAGCAGATAGAAAGCATAGGTACATATCACAAACAATTGCTAAAGCGCCTGGCTTTAAAACATCAAAGGATCATTTCACCCTGTTTTTCTGCGTGAATGCTACAGGTGACTTGAAATGCAAGCCTTTACTGTACTACTACAAAAAAAACAGGGTATAAAATACATTTATAGAATGCACAGTAGGGTGGTCCTTATTTTTGAAGTTTTGAAATGTTGTTGTCTGACCCCCCTATGTTGTTCTACCATATAAAAAATATTTTTTGTAAAGTTTCAGGCAGATCTGACTATATTTAGAGGTCGCTGAAGTCAGCTGAAATATTGACTTACTGTATTATCCCCGTCACCTGACTTCTCTATTCACCTTCTCTTGTCTTGTCTTATTTGACTTAGGTATCAATCAAATACTCCACATAAATAAGGTGATGTCTATTTTTATTACTATTTCATATAGTTGGAAAATTCTATACAGTTCCAGAAACAAGCTTGCCTATATGAACCTTGAAGAAGACAATTCGTTAGAATTGTAAGGCTGTTGTTAAGGATACTGCTGTGTTTTGGGAAAAGGTCCGTATTACCATTCGCCATGAACAGGATTGTATCAAGAAATTGGAGAAAATTCAAGAAAAGTCGCTCAAGCTGAAAAAAATTGCAAAAGGAAAACAAAACGTGTCTACAAGTCCAAAAAAAAAAAAAAAAACAACTATGCTTCGGTCTCTTAATGAAAAGGATGGGGTCAATGAACCTCTTAAACGCATCAAGCTGAGTGGCAAGATTTCTCGTGAAACGAAGATTGAAGATTTTGTGACAAAAAACACTACGAATTTCTTTAATCGTCTTAACTCCTGAAATGGCCAGCCCGGTTGAGCAGTGGTCTAAGCCATGGTTTCTGATCATTCGTCCGAGATGGGTCTGGGTTTGAATCCCGGTGAGGCATGGATGCTGTGTTTGTCTTACTGCACTCGCTCTTTTCCTTCCCTGGAACCAGTGGCCCTAAATTAGGGACAAGTGACTGCTCATAGCCCTTTGAGTTGCTCATGGTGGTCGTTAAACCTCCAATAAAAGAACAACAACGGAAAATGAAGACCAAAAACAATATTTCTTATAAGTTGCAGAACAGCCAACAACATACGTGTCGTTATCCCGACTGCAGGAAAAAAAAAACTTAATCTCAGATGAGTCAAGTTACAAGGAACTCTGAATTAAGTGATTTACTGATTTTCTCAGTGTTAACAATGAATATTACTTCAAGTGGAAATAATGTTCTGTTGTTTTTGATATGCAAAATTAATTTAGCTTATTGTGTTTGGAATTTTTCAAAGTAATTAATAAATCAGTATTTCTGCACTAATTGATGTATAATTTTATGATGTTCAATATATACAATCACAAGTAAAACTTTTGAGCGTATTGAGCTAGCACTAAATGTTAATAATTAAAAAGGTAGTAATTTTACACACACTATTTTTTTTTTTTACATCGAGGAACACTTTTGGGGGTCAGAGCATATAAATTGTTGAAAAAAAATTCATAGTATTTTAAGGACCACCCTAATGCACAGCATAATAAATAAGCTGTTTATTACAAGGGTACACAAAATGATGCATTTATGGTGATCAGTAGCAAAAGTGTATAGAGAACAGGGTCCTGCACGAGCCTAAACCCTTTTTCCCATAGGATTAATGGTTCAGCATTGCAGTTTTCAAGAGCCCTTACTCCACGAACAGTGAGGACTGATTTGTCCGTATCAAAAGTGTATGTAACCAAGGGTTCTTCCTGAATGCCAGTAGCTACTATTAAATGCTTCAGTCAGGGGCATATTTAGAGTGGGGCCCAAGGGGTCTTGTCTCACTGAAAGTGCTTCACTTTTTTTGGTTAAAATGCAACTTAAATAAGAAAACAAATGGTTTCATTTAATAAAAAATGCATCAACTTACATTAGGAAAAAAATGCTTTAATTTCTTTCTCTATTTTTCATTAACTTTTATTTTGTTGTGGTGGATTTTCAAAATCTTCCATTTTTTGTCACTTCCTCCCCGAAAAAATATTCTATATACATGCTTGGCTTCAATTAAAAATAGGACTTACACACTCTGTGGGTGTATTGCTAGATTCTTTATCCCTGATGAAGCTGCTTTCTTTAAGAACTATTGAGATGAGGTTCATAATCCATGATTTTTTAATATTATTCCAAAATGGCTTTCAGGAAGTACTCTCAGTTATATTTTACTTTTTGGAATGGGCAATATCTTAGGTTTTTCATACATCCTCTTTTAGCTGGACATGTCCTCTTTTTTTACCTTAATACTGCGTGCTGGCAGATTTTTAAAAATTGCAAAATGCTCGGCTTTTTAGCAACAAGCATAAACAGTCCACAAGAAATTCAGGTACGGTTTGTATTTATGCTAGCTCACGCAGCTATTGGTTACTGGGTTTTGTGTAGTGTTGGTAATTAGCAAAGTCTGAAATTTCCTTGGGTTCAAACCCTTTTTTTTTCAGTTTTAAAGCAGAAAACAAGGTGCATTCAAATTGGCATTGGTGGGGTAACTACCATTTGCAATGATGTGAAATGACTGTACAGCTGCTGCATTGAATATTTGAATAAATGGTTGAAACCTTTGCAAGACCTCTCATGGTTCATATGGATGACCCTACACAAAGCACCGACATGGAAAGATGTGGAAATCTCCACACAATGTTTACTTGATGAAGGAGTCCCAATTGATGATGTGAAATGCTTTGATCAATCAATGTGAAAAAATTGTAGAAAGTGATATTAATGATGAAGGATTCAATCAGCTGCTAGCTCATAAGATGTGGACCAAATTTTTTGAATAGTCAAGAAATATTGATTGTCATTCAAAATTCCTAAAGATTACACATTTTTTTTTTCACAGTTCCTTCTCACAATGCGAATGTTGAGACTTTTTTCATTTATACAAAGTCAATGGATGAAGGAACTGTACACTCCATTAAAAGCATTCTGTTTCTGTAGTATAACTTCAAAAAACTCTCAAGCTCTGAATTCCATTCCTATTTCAAAAGAAATCATTGTTGAAGATGATATTATCTGCAGAAAATCAAGATGGACCTAATTGATTTGTTGAACTTTTTGAAATAAGATGGCTAATTACCTAAATAAATGGAAATTCAATGTGTGTTTTTATTTATCAATATATAATTTTTATTGCAAAATTTTCCAATTATTCATTTAATTAATTAAAATTTAGGCTACCTATGTGTCATCTTTTTCTTTTTGTCCTTTTTCGCTGATATGTCCTCCTTTTCATGATCGATAAAGTGCAAAATATCTTCCTTATCATGATGGAGATTATGGTGGCCCTACAATATCTTAATGCAGAACCAGGCAACATTTTAAAAAATGCACTTAATGTCATTATGTTTTACAAAGCAAGGCACTAAGACCACTCAAGGACAAAGAAGAAGCAAATTCTGCAACTGAACAACAAAATTTTGGGGCTAAAAGCACTAGCAAAAAAAAAATAAAAAATAATAATAATAATAATAAATAAATAAAGAGTAAACTACCATACCTATGGCTCTTGCATTAATGCAACGCTTACCTCATTTTTCTTCTTCTAAACAACTGCTTAGCAATAGCAGAGCTACCAACTTTTCAAAATCAAAAACCAGAACATCAATGCGTGTTTGGCGACACGCGTATTTACAATTTATAAAATTATATATTATAGGTTTCTCTATTTTTTTATCACATTTAATTACTTAATACAAATAAAGATATATTTACAAAAAATAGTATTTAAGTAGGTTACCAAACCTTGTTAATGAGTTTCATTTTTAGAGAGTGAGACACTATTTTTTCCAGAGAGACACCATTTTTTCTTCCCACCATAACAGGAGTGTTATCACACGATAAGGCAAGACAGTTCATCCACAGAATACCATGACACTGAAATTCTTCAGACACAAGTTTGGCAGTATTTTCACCTATTGAACTGGTTTCTAGGCATGGCAAAGAGAGCAGTGTGCAGCTCACTTGCTTGCAATGATTATCGAAGTACGTTACCACAATTGGATAAAGTTGATTGTCAGCATCATTACTGCCATCAATTGAGACAGAAAAATGGTTCACTTTTAATAGCACAGACATTTTTTGAATGATATTTTGCCATTTCTTGAACAATATGCAAATTTTTTTGTTCTGTCACATGCATATCTTTTTACTCTCTCCTGGGGAGTTAGGAAACATAGCTGACAACAATCGGGAAACATGATCAGCTGCCGCTAGTGGTATGTTGTGCTCCAAAATCCGGTAAACAGAACTTTTGCATGAACTGTTTGAAAATCATTTGTCACTGAAACAAAACGATCCATGTTGCACACACTTTTCGCGCTATGATTTTTTACATGCTTGTTAGTTCCAACATGTTCAACGATGTCTCCAGGACCAGCATGAGAAACAGAGAAATCAGTATTGTGCAAAGTGCAATACGCATGAGACTCGCCCTTACGTGATGGTTTTATAAAATCAAATTCTTCGGAATATTTCTTCAAAAATCTTCGGTCCCGACATTTAGACCCCATTCTGGGGCTGTGAACTGAAATAATAAGTAATAACTTGCAACACAACTTTTTTGGTCTTAAAGATCAAACGTAGTACGGAATCAGCATTCAACCTGAGCATTAACAAACTAACAGCTTTCCACTCCGACGAGGCTTTGCGTGAGTGCAGTGTGCAACCAACCGGAGGTCTGAGCTAGGGGTGCCGTGGATGTGATGTCATAAACCAGTACTTCAACTTTCCAAGTCTCTGCTTGTCTTGTTATCATCATGGGGCACACGACTTTGGCGCTCAAGTGCTGTGGGTTAACAGAAAAACATTTGTTTCCATTTGTTACTGATTCCCACAGCCAGCGTTGACACTGGATAACAAGCTAGTAAAATCATGCAATGCATTGATTATAATACGCTTTCCCACATTACAGAAATCATTACTCAAGTTATCACTCAAGTTATGAGAACAATGTCTGTGGAATAAATCTCGGTCCTGTGCCCTGACCTTTGATCCCATTTCGATGATATTCAACAGAACCGGCTTAGTATACCTCCGAAATAACATGATAAAGTTTTGTCGCAATCGAAGCATTTTTACGTAAGTTATGATGCATAACGGCTATGGAATAGATCCCGCTCCTGTGTCCTAACCTTTGACCCCATTTCGCCCATTTTCAATAAGGTTTGTCGCCAGGTGGTCCCCTACCACATACTAAAATTTCATCGAAATCGAACCTTTTTACGTTAGTTATGGCGCATAACTGCAGTGGAATGGATCCCTCTCCTATGTACTGACCTTTGACCACATTTCGTTCACTTTAAATAGGGTTCCTTCCCAGGTGATCACCTACCAGATAATAAAATTTCATCGAAATCGAACGGTTGTTACGCGAGTTATCGTGCTGACGGACATACGCACACAACGCATGACGTAATGAAGCAGATGGGAATCGCGACCATCTGCCCGCCGCATGAGTGTGACGTCATAAATCTTTAATAGGATCCATACACAACGCGTGACGTAAAGAGACAGATGGCGTGACCACGCGCCAACATTCTCAAACGCGAGTTGTGACGTCATAAGATTTCTAAGCATTGGTAACACTAATGGAACAACGCCATCACTAAAAACATTATAATTCGGGGTGGTTATTTGACCCACTAAACGAATTCTTCTAAAGTCGAGATCAAGCTAAATCGATTTTTAGTACCAGAAAACGGTAGGTTAACGACTTTCATCAAAATTCTTAGAGCCGTTTTCAAAATAAAACGTATATACATACATACAAGAATTGCTACTTTAAGGTGGACGTCAAGTAATTTTGCTTCCTATACTTCCAATGGAAAAACTTCTGCACACATTTTCTTCATAATTAATGCGTTCCCAAGGATGAAAATTTGAACATCGATTAAAATAGCTTCATTGTATAACTTGGAATACTTAATATTTTCTAAACCATAACTGTAATTATGCAATCCAACAATTTTTTGTCCACTGACGTCATCAAAGTACAGGTCACGCCATCTTTTCTCTGGTTTCAACACCACCAAAGGAAAAGTTATTGATTTTTTAATATAATTATGGTTATGTTTTAGAAAATATTAAGTTTTCCAAGTTATAATATGAAGTTATTTTAATCGATGTTCAAATTTTCATCCTTGGGAACACATTAATTGTGAAGGAAATGTTTACAAAACTTTTTCCATTGGAAGTATAGGAAGCAAAATTACTTGACGTCCACCTTAATAATATGGGATAAGGACAATGGAATGGATCGCAATCCTATGTTCTGACCTTTGACCACATTTCGTTTATTTTCAATAGGGTTCGTCCCCAGGTGGTCCCTTACTACATACTGAAATTTCATAGAAATTGAAACATTTTTACGCACGCTATGACGCATAAGGGCAATGGAATGCATCCCGACATTATGTCCTGACCTTTGACCCCACTTCACCCATTTTGAATAGGGTTCGTCCCCAGGCGATCTCCTACCACATAGTAAACGTTCATTGAAATTGAACCATATTTACGCAAGTTATGACGCATAAGGGTAATGAAATGATCCCGCTCCTACGTTGTGACCTTTGACCCCATTTGTCCCATTTTCAATAGGGTTCGTCCCCGGGTGGTCCCCTACCACATACTAAAATTTCATCGACATCGACCCATTTTTGCGCCAGTTATCGTGCGGACAGACAAAGCTGGAGCATATACGCTTCTTCAACCTACGGTTGGAAAGCGTAAAAAATGATGGCTGATAAACATTAATCAGAAAGAAAAAAAACAATACATAACCAAAAAAAAAAAAAAAAATCACAAAACCAGATTTTTTGGAGTAAAATTGGATTCCCCGAAAATATTTTCAAAACCGGACAGAATCCAGGTAAAATAGGACACTTGGCAGCTATGCAATAGCAATGGAAGACCCCACTTCCAATTTTAATTATTTTCTAATGGGAAATGGTTGTGTTCTTTAGTAGATTTTAGCTGAAGAATGTACAGTAAGTTTTCCACATTTTTGAGTATTGTCATGGCAACATTAATTAATATCAACAAAACTGCTAATGCAACATTGCACAGGATATTTCTTCTGCACCATACTGAAAATGTAAGCTCATCAAATTAACACATGTAATGCTGAGAAGTCTACATCATTACATTTGAGCCCAATCTCAAAAAGGTCCTCATCATATGATTCAGGGAAAAGTGTAGAAAAAACTGCAGATTTCAATTAATTTAGTGATGTAACAGATGATGCAAGAAAGCTTCAAAAATTGGGACTGCCATCAAAGAGCCAATCAAAATAATCACAACACAATATGCATGCAACAATTCTGTCTCACGTGACTTGCCTCACCTCTGGATACATATCCTAGAGTATTAAGGCCTTAAGGCTTTTTTGTTTACTTGTTTTTGTTTATTGCATGCAAATTTCGAATTTACATGCAATCTGAAGTAACTCAACACAAGTATTTATTTCTCAAATGTTTAAGTTTCTTGAAAATCTTCTCCTCATAGGTTAGAATCAGTCTGCCTGCATAAAGGAACCCGTTGATGTGGGAAAGTTCAGAAACATCAGTTGTTTGTGCCAAAAAAACAACAACAGATTTTTGTTAGCTTGTACCAATTTGGTTCATACTTAAATTTCTTATTTATATATTTATCTGCTTGAAAAAGAGTTGAATAATTCACATAGCAAAGCACATAACAGCAACATTGGGAGAAATTAGGTCTAACTGGCATGATAATATTAATAATACAGATGTTGGATCTATTTGAGTAGTTTTGTAGAAAAAAAGAGTTGATGAAGACATAATGAGATAGTATGGACACATAAGCTTTACGGGCAATGAAGGATTATTAACACAAATGTTATATTCTAAGATTGCAGACCAAGGATGGATCTAGAATGAGACAGGTTGAAGGAGTAAAATCAGACAGAAGGCATATCTATGTCATATGCAGAAAATCTTGCACTGGATCAAAAAACATGGAGAATGTACAAAACCAGCATTAATTTGTTTTTCTTCAGTTTATCTTTTATGTTACTTGAACTGTGTTTTGGTAGTGCAGGGGTGAAAAGATGTTATGCACTCGCACATAAAGTATGGTAGAAACAAAGAAGAGCAACTGAAGAATTCGTAATTCCTTATTTTGCTTTGCAGCTTTAAACAAAAAGAAGCAACAGTTCCAGAACTTATCATTTCTTAGGTAATGGTATAATTAACAAAAGAAAAATACTTTTGTTATGAGACAGAAACTTTAAAGGTGACAATGAAAAAACAAATACAGATGTAGAATGAGAACATAAACTTTTCTTTTCAGAGATGGCAAGATAAAGCATTTCATAATAAATGCACAAAAATGAAAATTATTTGCTTTACACACAGACTGAACTTACTTTAATCTCATCCAAAAGCTTTAAACAAGAGGCATACTTGGACTCATAAAACCGAAATATAATATCACGTAACTGGGGTTCAAGCTCTAAGAACAATTTGAATGAACTGGGGAAAAAGAGGAAGAAAATGTTAAACGTTTAATGGTGCAACAAATTTTATGAAACAGGTTTATGAAAATGTACATGCAGAGATTAACAATACAGCATATATCAGAGTTGCCCTTGCATTGTTATCTAGCTTGGTCCTAGGGACCCACAGATTTTTAAAATGTGGGTAATTTGTGAGATATTCTGGGTCCTTTTACAAAATCAAAAGAATCAAGAGATAATGAATATTTATACTTCATAAGCAAATGCAAAATAAATGTACTGTACATTGTTCAACACTTTAATGTATGCTCTTCGAAAGCAATCTTAAAAAAAAAAACCAAGAACTGACAGAATTAAATTTTATCATACTGGAACTACACAAAGACAATGCATTTTAAGTCCGCTCAGAACACCAGAGCGGTTTTTATTTTCAAAACACAGGAACTGCGTGAATGATGACTACCCTTGAACAGTTTTTTTTTTTTACTTTTAATGAACAATCATTAAAGTACACGTACAACTTTTAGTAGAGTATAATCATTCACAGTGCTCTCATTAAATGTAAGTTTGTTTGTTTTTCAAATTTTAAATTTCAACTGTTCCAATGTTGATTAAAAGAGCTGAAAGGTTTAATAAATTAATCAGGACATTTTTACGTTAATATATACATATCACTAAGCTGTTCTCTGATGTTTAGAGGTTAGCTCCTCACAGGAAGAACTCACTGTTGCTGTATCAGGTGTCTCCAATTATTGCGATCTCTGTACACAGCTCGATCTTCATTGACATCCATCACACGCTGCACACAAGACTTTTTGTACTTCATACTCATTATCTTTTTCTCATGCAGACATTCCTGAATCTGGTCCTCCCATGATTTCCTTGGCCTTGCTCTACCTTTCTTTCCTGCCACTTGGACTCAATAAATTCACTTAGTGAGCATCTCATCACTCATTCTTTCAACATAGCCAAACCACCTAAGAATATTAGTCTCCACCTTACTAACAACATTTTGCCTCACATTACACATCTGCAACACATCTTCATTCCTTACATGATCAGAGCATGTTTTACCACAAACCCCCTGTAAATAATGCATCTCCCCAGCACACAAACAATTCCTATGTCTTTTCTATAGTACCCAGGTTTCACTGCAGAACATCAGAGTAGGAACAGTTACACTTTCATGCACAGCCATTCGGGACTCTCTTGAGAACCCATTATTCCTGTGAAATCCTAGAAAAGCAGCAATGACTTTAAATGAAGAATTCACTTGCCCACTAATTTCACCATCTAATTTGTTCTCTCTGTCAAACATACTTCCTAAATATACACTGGTGTGCAAAATTTAAGGGCGAAGAGGAGAAATTAGCATAACAGCGGAACGAGCAGGCCGAAAGACCACTCAAGAGATAGACTAGGGTCCGGTACGGTAGGGCATGCGCATATATGCAGCATGACGTAAGGGCTGGGGAGCGGAAGGGTATAAAGCACGCAGGCGGTGTACGCTCAACGATTCGGTGAAAGCTATTGCACGGTGTACATCGGTTTGAACAATGTCGAGTTGCTGCCACCGTGTGATATGTCCAACAGGCAATTCATTAGACGACATCTGGATGACTTTACCCGAGGTCGCGTCATTGGGAATTTCGAAGAAGGTCGAAGTGTGACTAGTGTGGCCGAGGAGTTCGGGATTGTTCACAGCATCGTTTCACGAGCTTGGAGAGCATTTCAAACGACTGGAACAGCTGTCCGAGAGTTTAGCAGTGGCCGTCCGCGAGCAACCACGGCGGCGGACGACCGGTATATTGTCCTACAGGCAAGAAGAGATAGACGGCAGACAGCGGGAGAAATCGCAAGGCACATGCAACAGACAACTGGATGTCCATTATCGCATTTTACCGTGGCCAGGAGGCTGCACCAAGGTGGTCTATTTGCACGACGACCAGTGCGGTGTGTGCCATTAACGCCTGCTCATCAGAGACGGCGGTTTCTGTGGTGCCAGGAACACAAGAACTGGACATATCAGCAATGGGGTCGAGTTCTCTTTACGGATGAGAGCTGATTTAGTCTGACGAGCGATTCTGGACGTATACACATCTGGAGAGAGCAGGGAACATGCAATCACACCTCCAACATCATTGAAAGAGACCGGTTTGGAGGTGGCAGAGTTCTTGTTTGGGACGGTATCATGCTTGGTAGCCGTACTGACATCCACATCTTCCAAGGAGGTTCAGTTACTGGTGTCCGCTATTGTACCGAGGTTCTCCTGCCTCAAGTGCCTCTGTTTAGAGGTGCTGTGGGTCCCCAGTTCCTCTTCATGGACGACAATGCTACACCTCATCGTACAGTAGCTGTCGCAGAGCTGTTAGAGAGTGAAGATATTCAACGCATGGATTGGCCCGCAACGTCCCCGTACCTAAATCCAATCGAACACGTGTGGGACCTTCTCGGGAGATGCTTGGCAGCACGTCTCCAGTCACCAGCAACGATTCCGCAGCTGCGATTGGCGCTACAAGAGGAATGGGCAGCGATGCCTCAACAGCTCCTTGACAATCTCGTCCTCAGCATGAACATACGTTGTAAATCCTGCAACGCAGTCAGGGGTGATCATATTCCCTACTAAAGACTGGACTTTTCTTGGCAGCCGCCTGTCACATGGATGTTTCTGTCTTCTGTCCAGTAGTGCTCGAAGCTACCTTTTCAATAAAGTGCCTTTGTATCCTTTGGATTCCTTGTTTGGACGGTTTTGCTCACTTGTCCCATATTCTTACATCTTGGTGATCTTATGGTATGATTTGAGTCGATGTGGAGCACTTCTGTACGATGTTATATTCGAAAAAGCGCCTTGCCCTTAATTTTTGCACGCCAGTGTACAAGCTCATTCACCTGGACAATCTCTGTGCCATTTAGACTTATCCTGCATTCAGTACTAACAGTTACTTGCTCAAAAACCATAACTTTGATTTTTCCCTTATTCATACTCAGTTTGAAATTCATACAAACTTCGTACATCCGGGCCAGCATACTCTGCAACTAACTTTCGCTCTCTACCAACAAGACTGTGTCATTAGTATATAGCAATCTACACACACGGACATTACCAAGACATAAACCAGTATTGCCCAATTTGGCATCACGCATGCACACATCCATAAAAACACTCTTCGTTAAAAAAATAGTTGCACCCAGAAGGAGCTGTTGGATTGCAATGCTATTCGGGAGGAAGGTAAAGGTGACCAGGAACAATAAATGATTAAACACTGTGACTGATACGTGCAATATTTATTGAGCTACACGGCAATAAGTAGCATCTCTCAGTCTGGCGTCGGGCCGCCATGTTTGCTCACACAGCATGCTAGACGTCTTGGCATGGAGTTGTACAGGTTCCTAATGGTGCCCTGCGATAAACCATCACATGCAGCTTGGAACTTCTCATGCAATTTCTGCAGATTGTGCGGTAAGAGTGGACGTGGATAGCACGTCCAATAGCATCCCACACATTTTCAATCGGCAATAGGATTGGTGATGCGGCTGGCCATGACAGTATGTCAGTGCCTTGAAGGCAAGCTCTCGAAACAGCAGCAGTGTGCAGACAAGCGTTGTCCTGTTGGAAAACCGCACCGGAGTGAGCGGTCAGAAAAGGTAAGGCCGGTTACCGGTTGCAGGACCTCAGTAACGTGACACGGGGCTGCCAAAGTGCCTGTAATGAATACCAAAGGTGATTGGGCATCGTAGGCAACTGCACCCTACACCACGACACCAGGCCTTTTGCACATGTGACATTCGACAACAAACCGTTCAACTTGGCGCTGGCCACGGTGCCTCCACACACAGATTCGATGGTTGTCTCCTCCAAGACAAAAGCGGGACTCATCACTGACGATCATCCGCTGCCATTCTGAGTGGCTGCACGAAAGTCTGGCACGACACCATTGCAGTCTTTGGCGACCATGAAATGGTGTTAAGGGCAGTCATCATAATGGTCTGCATGCATGTAGTCCTACGTCGTGCAACCGTCTGCCAATGGTGCTGGCACTAATCACACGATGAATGGAGGGCACCACTGCTCGCTGAATATCTGCAATCATGGCTGTTGCATCACTTTGCGCTTGTCAGACAACCTGTCATTCCTATCTCTCCGTGGTTTGTCTAGGTCACCCAGACCCTTTCTGTCGCTGCTGCGTGCCTTGTTCTATCCACTGCCGCCAACAGCGTGCTATGGTGATATCTGCACAACCAGTATGGCGCGCAATACGGTGGTATAAGACCATCACGCTTTCCCGGAACCCGACGATGCGGCCCCTCTCAAACTCCTTCAACTGCTCGAATTGCTTCTGAATTTTTCTCTGAGGCATACTTCACTTGCAAAGGATGCAACCAACACAACAGCATGAGTCAGAATGGCAAGCACGCGCAACAGAACGTCCTTATATAGCTGGTCAGGCACAGTGCTACGCCTCATCCTTGCTTGAGTCGCATGTGTGGCCGGGAGTGATACTTGAATTATTTGGATGTCTCACGATGTCAAACCTACCCACCAAGTTTCATTCCTGTCGGCTGCTTCCTTCTGGGTGCAACTATTTTTTTGACGATGAATGTACATTAAATAGCCATGGTGACATTACACAACCCTATCTAACTCTTTGCTCCAATAGAAAATTATACTGATACAACACCATTTACTAGTACACATGCTCTGCTGCCAGCATACATGGCTTTCACACTTTTGAGTAGATTTCCAGTGATACCTTATTAATTCGATACCTTCCACAGAGGAGTCATATTTACTTGATCATAAGCTTTGTCTAAGTCGATGAAGGCAGCAAAAACTTTCTTACCGACAGACAAATACTTTTCAATCATCAAACGTAATGCTAAAATTTGGTTAGTGCAGCCCTTACCAGGCATAAAACCACTCCGCACATCCCCCACTTTGTCTGATGTAAGAACCTGTACCTTATCAAGAACAAGGACATTTGTACATTTACATAATCTTATACGGTATATTTGCATAACTTGACAGGACAGTGAATTGCATGCTGTTTCCATTTTTTCCCTAATCCTCACAAATTTGACTTTTACCAAATGGCATAGTAAAAAAATTCAAAATAAAATGTGGGTCCTAAAGTATGCATGGAATTTATAATTATGGGTCTTTTTGTTTTTTGTTTTTGGGTAATTTACATGCTACAGCGCATCAATGGCAGCGCTGATATATGTGCATGCATTTTCACGATCAGAGCTTATTGCAGATTTAAATGAACTTTAGAGGAGTGACAGATAATAAAAAAAAAAGTACAAATGTCTGTATAAGAAAATATGAGAGCTGCAATTTAAAAAATTAGTGATAAAAAGCTGGCTCTTGTTGTATACTTATTAAATTAGAATGACAGATATAAGAAGACCAAGAAAATACTGGTCTTCCCATATCGATTTAATGGCAAAATATTGAATGCACAATTCTGAATAATACAAATGCATATATTGTGAATGCAGATGATGTACATGCATTATGTCCTAACAAACACTGACTGTGAAATGTGATGACTGGAAAATACATATAATGTCAAAGTTTCTCTGTCTTTAAAGTGAACAACCTGTGATATTATTAAATGATAGCTCGGAAGTATGCAGCAATTATTTCATAGTTATAAATACATGAACATAAATCATAAAAATGAAAACGCACATCCTTGTTGCACTATAAGAACACTACAAATGTCTCCAGCAGTGCTTGTAGAAAACTTCTGACTATATGTTATGTTACACTGGCTCCAAGCACTTTTTTTTTTCTACATTTTGTAAGGAAATTATGATTATTACAGAAGCAATGGCTTCGAATAAAGTTGATAAAATTGTTAGAAGAATTTTCAATTCATCAAAATTGATAAGAATAATTTTCTTTTGCATTAACTACACACCATAAGGCAACAAGAAATAAAATTCAAAATATGGCTGCAACTTTAATAAATTAGCCATATGAAGAAAATAGAGAAACATGCTTAAGTTACATAAAAGTTATATTTTACATGGAAGCTTTCAAACTATGTCTTCAGTTCTTCTTCAGACAGAGTTCGGATGGAAACTGATTAGGTTGTTGCCAGATCTTCATCCTTCGATTCTTATAAATGGTTGCAAGATTCATGAACATTGTATTTATTTTGGAAGACTACAGATTTCTAGATCATAGGGATGATATACAGAGATTCAAAATTGCAGTTCTTGGAAGAAAGATAAATTTCTAAGCTTTCACGATAGTGAAGAGCATGGGAACCAGAAAATAGAATCTCCATATATCAACCCTATGATATGGAAATTCGTACTCTTTCAAAATAAATACAACGTTCGCGAATCTGGCAACCATTTACAGAAACCGAATGACAAAGATCTGGCAACAACTTAGTCAGTTTCCATCCAAACTCTAGCAGAAGAACTAAAGACATTGTTTAAAAGCTTCCATGTAAAATATAATTTTTATGTAACTTAAGCATGTTCCTCTATTTTCTTCACTATTTCTGTCATATGTTGCTGCCTAATTATCTCAATAAATCAGTCAAACTGAATTCATTAGAACTTGATTTTAAAATGTGTTTTTGTTTTCAACATTAGCAAAAAGTACCCAGTCTTAGCATAAAAACTGTTACAAACATTCGACGAACGACGCGCAACCGGTGTGTAATGCCATTGACCAGCCAGGAGACACCTAGTGAATCATTGTGCGTTCAGTCACAGAGGAGATAACGTGTTTGGCGAAGTACTTGCCATGGAGTGGGGCGATTATGAGAATTGTGTTGCTGTAATAGAACTGCACAAATTTGGAAAATCAGTTTCTGAGATTTTCAACGTATGCTGAAGAAGCTGAAAATCAGCCAAATTTTTGTCTACCGAACCATAAAAAGGTTCCTTGAGACTGGAACAGTCGCTGACTGCACCAGAAAGGGCCGGCAGCGTACCGTGAGGACTGCTCGCCTGGTGAAAGCAGTGGCAGCCCATATTCGGCAAAATCCTGTCAGAAAATAATCAGTGATGGCTCATGCACTGAACACTTCAAGAATGTCAATGCCACGCTTGCTGCAGAGTGGCCTAAGGGTGAGAGCTTACCGGCAGAATACAGCACATTTCCTCACCCCACAACTGAAGCAGCAGAGGGTGCTAAAAGTGAAGCGTTTGCCGCAATGTTAGGCGAACAATTGCCCCAGACAGATGCTTCTCTTTGATGAAAAAATTTTCACTATTAAAGAGGCTTTCAACTGCCAAAATGACAGGGTGTATGTGTCAACCTCACGAGAAGCTCAGGAGAAAGCTCCAAGGATCATGAGGGGCTTTCACTATAGCTTCTGTCATGGTTTGGTGGGGAGTTTCCTACGAGTGTACCACGGAACTCCATTTCTATGAGAAAGGAATGAAAACATACGCCAAAGTCTACCAGGACAGGTTTTTGGAGCCAGTGGTCAAAAATGTGAGTCACACCCTCTTCCAAAACCGACAGCGGAGATTTCAGCAGGATTCCCCACCTGCCCACAAGGCCAAGTCAACCCAGGAGTGGCTTCAGGTGAATTTGCCAGACTTCATTTCTCCAGCTGATTGGCCTTCAAGCAGCCCAGACCTCAACAAATTGGTTACAAGTTGTGGGCCACACTAGAGGACATGGCCTGCAGAAAGACACCCCAGTATTGACAGTCTCAAACGCTCTTTGGTGCAGGCAGTAGCAGCTCTCCATGTGGAGACCATGTGTAAAAGTATTGATGAGTGGCCACAGAGACTGAAGGACTGTGTGAAGGGAAAAGGATGCCATTTTGAAAAGTGACTGGTGCCATGTATTCACAAGTGTACTATTTACGTCATATCACAGGTATATAAAATATATTTAAATTTCTTTTGTTACTAGCAGTTATGCTTGTTCTCTGAACAGTGAATCTATAATGTTTTGAACATAAAATTAAAGAAAGGAAAAGTAATTAAGGGAAAGAAAAATAATTTAAGATCTGTAACTGTTTTACAATTTCGAACAGGGTCATGACATCAATGCATACGGTTTGACGTAAAACAGATCAGGCTTTGGCCCCCATAATTTTAAATCAAAATTTCATGGAATTTTTTACAGCATTTTGAACAGTTAAAGCTAAGCACCCCTTTTGAACTGTTTGGTTTTTAGACTTTTTAGGTAACCAGACCTTAAGGACTACCAGCATGATCAACATGGCAATTTTCAAATCTTCAGGTCATGTAGAAGTGGTCAAACAATTCACGAAAATTTCCAGCAGAGAATTGTTCCATAGCTGCCATTTTCACTTTTATTTTATTTTATGCCAGCAGAAAATGCCGAACTTTAAAAGCGTCGCTACATCATTAAGCATTGTGTCATTACCAGTTTGATTATAGCCCATCCTTTCACACAGTGAGAAGAGAGCTCTAAAAATAGTCACATCACCATGGTAGCAAGTCACGGGACAAGAACTTTCCTGTGTGGTTACTGTTGAAGACAAAGGAAGCTGTTCGTTCCTTTCCTTTGCGTCTTTAAAAAAATGCTTAAAAATCAGAAAAAAATTTCTTCTTAAAAATTTTTTCTCAAAAAAGGGATGATAATTGTGAGTTTATGCTATAAAAATTGCAATTTATAGTTTGCCATATATCTGTTTCTTAATATGAATTTCATCACAAAATAGAGAATTTTGTGAAATTTAAAAATTTAATTTCTCGTAAACTAGATTGAAATTCAAAAAAAGGGCAACAAGGTACAAAATTTCGCCTGTGGTGCTACATGCCTACAAAGTTTCGTAGTTCTGTTGCTGTTAGTGTGTCCAGAACACGAACTAATAGCACTTTTTTTTATTACCTTAGCTTTAAAAACAACAGCTCATGAAGCATCGCCAGAATCGAAAAACAGTTCATTTTAGTGTGTTCTCCACACATATCTCTACAAACGATGTAAATTTCATATTTTTGTGTTCAATACTTTTTGCGCTGCGAGCTAGGAAAACACGAGTCACGAAATTTCGAAAACAGCAGCAGTGGCAGTTACTTTTTTTTTTTAGAATAGAGAGAAAAATTGCAAGTGAAAAAAAAATATTTACACTGGTGTGCAAAAACTAAGGACAAAGAGGAGAAATTAGCATAACAGCGGAATGAGCAGGAAGAACGGACCAAAAGACCACTCAGGAGATAGACTAAGGTCCGGTACGGAAAGGCATGTGCATATATGCAGCATGAAGGGGGAGTGTCGGAAATAAAGCACATGGCCGGTGTACGCTCAGCAATTCGGTGAAAGCTATTGCACGGTGTACATAGGTTTCAACGATGTCGAGATGCTGCCACCATGTGATATGGCCAAAAGGCAATCCAGTACACAACATCTGGATGACTTTACCCGAGGTCGCGTCATTGGGAAGTTGGAAGAAGGTCGAAGTGTGGCTAGTGTGACTGAGGAGTTTGGGATCGCTCACAGCATCGTTTCACGAGCTTGGAGAGCATTTCAAATGACAGGAACAGCTGTCCGAGAGTTTAGCAGTGGTCGTCCACGAGCAACCACGGCTGCAGACGACCGGTATACTGTCCTACAGGCGAGAAGAGACAGGTTGCGTACAGCGGGAGAAATCGCAAGGCACATGCAACAGACAACTGGACATCCGTTATCGCATTTTACCGTGGCCAGGAGGCTGCACAAAGGTGGTCTATTTGCACGACGACCAGTACGGTGTGTACCATTAACGCCTGTTCATCGGAGACGGCGGTTTCTGTGGTGCCAGGAACACAAGAACTGGACACATCAGCAATGGGGTCGAGTTCTCTTTATGGATGAGAGCCGATTTAGTCTGAAGAGCGATTCTGGAAGTATACACATCTGGAAAGTGCAGGGAACACGCAATCACACCTCCAACATCATCAAAAGGGACCGGTTTGGAGGTGGTGGAGTTCTCGTTTGGGGCGGTATCATACTTGGTAGTTGTACTGACCTCCACATCTTCCAAGGAGGTTCAGTCACTGATGTCCGCTATTGTACTGGGGTTCTCCTGCCTCACGTGCGTCTGTTTAGAGATGCTGTGGGTCCTGAGTTCCTCTTCATGGACGACAACGCTACACCTCATCGTACAGTGGCTGTCGCAGAGCTGTTGGAGAGTGAAGATATTCATGCATGGATTGGCCCGCAAGGTCCCCGGACCTAAATCCAATCGAACACGTGTGGGACCTTCTCGGGAGACGCTTGGTAGCACGTCACCAGCCGCCAGCAACGATTCCGCAGCTGCGATTGGCGCTACAAGAGGAATGGGCTGCGATGCCTCAACAGCTCCTTGACAACCTCGTCCTGAGCATGGACAGACGTTGTAAATCCTGCAACGCAGTCAGGGGTGATCATATCACTTACTAAAGACTGGATTTTTCTTGGCAGCCGCCTGTCACGTCACATGGATGTTTCTGTCTTCCGTCCAGTTGTGCTCGAAGCTACCTTTTCAATAAAGTGCCTTTGTATCCTTTGGATTTCTTGTTTGGACGGTTTTGCTCACTTGTCCCATAATCTTACATCTTGGGGATCTTATGGTATGATTTGAGTCGATGTGGAGCACTCCTGCATGACGTTACATTCGAAAAAACGTCTTGTCCTTAATTTTTGCACGCCAGTGTATATCTATAACTGGGAAAATTTAGAACTACACAAAATTGGATTTGTGCTGCAAAATCTTAAGGAACTGCTAAAGAAGTGTACAAAATAAAGAGGGATCTTCATCTTTAAAGCTTCAGTGATAAGTTCTGAGAATTCACTTGATTTCTGTACAAAAGTCTAATAATCACATGTCAAAAAATGTATGCTAAAATGATTTAACAATATACATTTTGGTACAGAACAACACATATCCTAGAAGACTCAATTCCAGAAAGTCACGTAATTCATTAGTGGAAATGTTAGCCAGTGCATTATTAAGACACCATGGCTGATCATTTTGGCACACTTTTCTGAATTCATTGGACAACAAATAGTAATGGCAACTGCAGGATATGGTACACAACAGACTACATGTTAATAATTTTGGAAACAGTACAGACTGTAGCAGCAAATTTTCCAAAATAACTCTTTGTGTAGGGATTAGCGATGAATATATTCAACAAAAATACCACTTCAAAATTAAGTCTTGTAATTATTTGCTTATAATTTTTCAGCTTAAAGTTGGTTTATTTATAGAATGGACCCTTTGGTGCTTGAGTTTGTCAGATACGACGCTAGAAGCTATTGTGAGTGTTGGTGGCCAGTCGCCAAATGGCGACCAGATATTTTGTAGTGGCTAGTAAATTTTTTAATATAGTAGCCACCGATGGCCAGTAGATTTTTTCCCCAAATGAGCAAAAATGTTGTCCAACTTTTCCCCCTACTTGAGAATGAATATCGAGTTCAGTTTTCTAGCCCGTGTTCCTATAGCTGCTTCGAAAATGAATGGAAGTGAAGGTGGGCTTCAAGAGAAATTTAATCTGCTGACAGATAAGCCTGGAGCAACCAAAGGGTCAAGGTTACTAAAGCAACCTTTGCAATGGTATAATGCATCTTTGCCATGGTATATGTATCTTTTGGTTCTAGTTCCAGTTGAAGAAATGTTCATTTAATCTTCCTTCCCTCTGAGTTATTTTGGATTTTTACATACGTTTCTGGCCTCTTGGTTTTAGTCAAGGCCTGTTCTTAATGTATAGAAGGATTAACAAAAGTTTTGTTTACTTCTGAAGAATTTAAATGTTGTTGCCAGGTTCCTCATACTGTTTCCAAGTTCCCCATACTGTTGCCAGTTACTAAACTGAAATGCTTTCATTGTGTATTTTGTAATTCTGTTGTTGTTGTTGTTGTTGTTGTTGTATAAATTGTTTAAAACACCACTTGAATATATCTGGGTAAAACCTTGAGTAAGTGATTTAATGTATGTATCTTTGCCATGGTATACCTTGCACAAAGTATAATGTCATATACAGATAAAAGAAATTATCTTTGAATCTCTGTTTAGTTGCATATATGTTGAACAAAAAGAAACAAACTGTTATGGCAGTGTTTTTAAGATGATGCAGCTGCTACATCTAATGCCACGTAGTACTGCTCCTTGTGATCATGGCTTTTCAGAAATGAACCTCATAAAAATTAGTAATCAGGCATGTCTGAATAGTGCACTTTAAATGACTTAATTATGATTAGATGCTATGTCCCTTCAATTGAAGATTTTGATCCTCAAAATGCTATTCAATTGTGGTGCGAAGATACCTCTGATGGAAAGATCAGACACAGTCCATACCAGGGGTAAACTGTATCAACATTATTGGAGCCACTTTATGTACATATATCCTAGCTTTTGTTCCTTTGTTTTATATATTTTTAAAGAAATTAGACATCTAACTTCAATGGCCTCTCAAAAATAAATTATATATGTATAAATTAAGATAGTAAGAGTAATGATATTACAGTACTGAAAATAAACTGTCATTTGGAACAAAAGCATATGCAATATTTTCAGTCAATCTAATTAATGACACTATGCAGTAACTGCTCTTTATCTGTTTTTATGAAGTTAATGGGGAAGGGGTCTCTCATTAGAAAGAAAAAAAAACATTCACCCATTTAATTTCACAGAAATGTTAAGTAGAGAAGTTACTGAATTATTATTATTTTTATTTATTTTTAACTTTGCATGGCCAGTAGTTTTTGTCATTTGGCAAGTAAAACTTTTATTTTACTAGCCAATTTTCAGCAGTTTCGCAAGGGCTGGACACTAGATGTCACGGCTTTGACGTGTTTGCATCAAGCAATATAGCCTGAGATGCACATTTTTTTCAGCTGTCTGTTTGAAAGTGGCTGTTAAAAAGACATTTTGTATGTTGGATGTGCAAAACAATATGTCTGCAGAAGATAATAGAATATTTCACTTCTTATATATGCAATGTAACTACTCTGATAGGTAATGAAAGAAACTCATCTCCCTGGTAGGGAATGATGGATTTCATGGCTTCACTGATCTCACAATAACTACCCCTAGCCCACCAGTTGTATCATTGTCAGCCCAATTTTTCAGCATTCCCTTAAGCAAAAATGACATTCAAGGGGATGCAACAAGCCCTCAATGATTTGGTTTGGGGCCAAGTTTGTGGATTGATGAAATTGATGGAGAAATTGACTGTGACGTGCATACATCCCTCTGCCACAGAATCATTACCTTAATACAAAATCACATGTCCTCCTGGCACATATTGTGGCTGATAAATTCTCGTAATATCAATTAATTCAGTTAATACATATGTCATGTGTCATTTCAAACCCATGAAGTGTGACAAAGTCCAGGATCTGGCCTATACAAAAGAAACACTTTTTTTACATCTTTCTAGATGTCACACAAAATAACCATTAAAGGTACTCAAAGAGTGCATTCATTCAGTGGTTACATTCTTTTGAAGTCTTCAATATGCTAACATATTTTTTCCTTTTACAACCGCATTCATATTTGGAGAAGAGAAAAAAAAAGTTGGCAGGTTCAAAACAAGGAGAATAACATGGGAACTGATTCCATCACGATTCACAAGAAAGCATTTTTGTTTGTTTGTTTGTTTGGGGGTTTGATTACTGCAATCAACCTGATAGGCTATAAGCAGTCGCCTTTCCTTAATTTAGGGTCACTGGTTCCAGGGAAGGTAGAGAGCCAGTGCTGTAAGACATACATAACATCCATGCCTCTTCAGGATTCCAGCCCAGACCCATCTCAGATGAACAATCAGAAGGCAGCCCATCACTTAGACCACTGTGCCACAGAGGTGGCAAAGGCTTTTCACTGGAATGAACTGATGTACTGTCACACAAAAGGAACCAAATGCTTTTAAAAAAGTTGTGGCATTGCTCTTTAAATCATCTTCAATATGTTCTCCACAATTTACTAACTGTTTATTGTTTTTCCTTCAAGTGAACAAAAAAATGACAAACCTAAATTATGTATAATATCTGAATTTTACATTTAAACAAACATTTGTTACTTACGAAATGAAATGCCTGCTTTGACCTTCTGTGAAAATAAGGCTTTATTGTAAACAACATTCTTTTCCCTATCATTTGGAGAGGTGAGACATACAATTTTCCTCATAAGTATAAATGGGAAAGAAATCTCCGTGAAGAAGTAATTCTTCACAAATACATGGGAGACAATACAAATGTAACTGTTGGCTCAAATGTGCTGTATTTTCAGTGTTTCCATGTAAATAAATAAATACATCGCTCTTTCCACGTTCCAGAAACACATAGCATCCAAAAATTGTTTTTCAGCTGCCGCCGTGGAAACGAACCATGGAACTCTCGATTAACTAGCTGAGAAAAAACACGGCTGAAAAACAATTTTTCGGATGCTATGTGTTTCTGGAATGTGGAAAGAGCGATGTATTTATTTATTTACTGACACCATGTATTTGGAGGATTTTCAGTTTCCATGTAATACATTCTTCAGAAAACTTGAAAAATGATTGGTTGCCTCTAATCTTGGAGAGATCCCAATAACTTTAGAATTTAGTGCAGTTGTGGACCCATTACAAAATGCAACAGAAAAATAAATTTGTGAAGCACACTTTCAGAAGTGTACTTCTAAAAGTGTGCTTCACAAATTTACTTTTCTGTTGCATTAAGAATAGGAGTCCTATTCTTAAAATTAAGACTCCTATTTTAATGCAACATAAAAATAAATAATAGGAATCCTCCCTTAGTTTATCCCAGTTATCATTTGGGTTTCTTTCTCTAGTTCTTACAGAGTTTTGTTCAGGATTTTTTTTGTAGAATATATTTCGGTCTCTTATGATTAACTGGGTCCTTAACGTCATAATCAAAGGCTTCCCTTACTAATGGGTTTGGATGATCTCTGGCTTTATATAGTACCTCTTAGCTCATTCATACATAATGAATAGAATTGATATTTAGCATATTATGAATTTCGTGATTAGAGGTACACCCATCGACTCCAACCATCATTCTTAAAGCTTTGTTTTGAAATGAGGTAATTTTTCTTTTTTTAGTTGCTTAGTACAAACACCCCAAACAGCACTGCTATAAAGTGATAATTGGGCTAAAGCAGATTTTCCACAGTAATGCTTTATTTTTAATAATAGGCATAAGGCATTCCTTGAAGCCTCATGGCCTTTGCGATGGTGTCAGAAATGTGCTTATTCCAATTTAAATTGTGGTCCGTAATCAAGCCAAGGTATTTAACTTCTTCAAACAGGGGATTTTTTGTCCATAAAACTCAATTTCAAAATCTGGATTATAATTTAGCCTTCTCTTAGAAAAGATAATTGCTTGCATTTTATCAATATTTATTTTAATTTTCCAATTTAAGAAGTATTTCTTTAATTTTTGAACGTAGTATTGCAGCATAAATGCTGCCTGATTTTTGTTCTTTGACGTACACACAATAGCCATATTGTTTGCCTATAATGCTGTAGTCAGAATTTTGTTCTTAAAAGTAGGAAAATCTGAGATAAAAATGGAATATAGCATTGGTACCAAAATACTGCCTTGTGACTTTCCTGCTTCTTTTTTTCTCAACGAGGATTTTTTCCCATCAACTTAACACAGAAAGTTCTGTTTTCCAAGTATGACTGACTTTATTATTCCTATAATCTAGGGAAGAAAGTCACGTGTAATCATTTTAAAAATAATTGCTTTATTTATCAAATAGTTTGGCATTATCTAGGAATATTGCCGCTGTACATTTTTTACCATTAAAACTTTCAAAGTTCTTTTCAGCTACTCTGGAGAGCTGATGCACAGTGGAGTGTTTTTATGTTCTGCAAGATCTCCCTTTGCACATAATTCAAAAACTAAAGTGAGCATTACATCAATGGATTCCTCATGAAGAATTACTGATGAATGGTAAATTTTTGCATTTCGGTTACTTTAAATAATAAAAAAGCTTGCATTCCTAAAAGGAAAGTCCCATCCTGTGCACCATGATTTACTTAATTTAAAGAATTACTCCACAATGAAAGTCTAAATTCTGTGAATTGCATATGTTGGGGAAATCTGCCCACAAATTTTGATGTGTAATCCAGAGGTGCAGAATATGTCCGAACTTGCGAACGAGGTTCAGGGAAATTAAGGCAGCTCTGGGGAAATTTTTGTTCGCGGGTAAAATAATAATAGTAGTAATAATAATAAAATGAAAAATTGACTTATTAACAACGAGTATAACGCGAAAGATAAGAGTAATTTACTGCACGGTAATCAGGTAATCATTTTGAAAAATGTCATGTCGTTATAAGTACAACAGGTTATGAGCACAGTGACGTACTGCAGACTGCCGCTGGCATATGATTCACCGAGCCCAAACAACTTTACTAATGCCAAGGCGTAGACAACGTGGCACGAGTAATAAGTACGGCGCAACCACTAGTCATGCTAATAAAATTTTCCGAAGTTAATGGCAGCTAATGTGTTGTAGGCGCCGATCTGAAAAATTATTAGGGGTTCCGCACATTTTAAAGCGAATGACCCATGCATTTTTCAAAGGATTTAAGTCTAATTTTAATTTCATTCAGTAAAATTATCTGGCACAATTATACGCCTGAAATGATAGAATGAAATAAATTATAGTTAATTGCAGAATTTTTTAGCTGTTTATTTTTCAGCCTCTCTGTCCCATAACTGTTTTCACCTAGACCCAAAAATGTTTCAGACATTTTGAATCTAAAATAAATATTAGGTTGGGGTTGTTTTTTTTTCAAATTTTTAAGTAATAGGCTTTAAGGATTGGTTCTTAATCATCAACATATAGATCTAATACTCGCTTAAACTTGTATGAAAGTCCGCTACAGTTTTGGGGGAAATTTTGGACAGAAAAAAAATTCCGTTCTGGGGAAATATTGGGCCCTGAAAATTTTCTGCACCCCTGGTGTAATCACCTAAATCAGAAAACTGAAAGATGTAACAAAACTGTGCTACATTTTTACCTCTTTAAGTCATTATACATATACTTTTCTATCTGCATATATAAATAAGCATAATGACACCACACTACTGAGTGTAATGAGCACATCATGAACCTTTTATAACACAAAAATAATTTTTCAAAGAACAAATTCAGCAAAAAAGATATTGCATTTATGCCCCTTGATGAAAAAACATTCTCTAAAATGTGTAATGTGAGCAGTGTTATTCATGATGTATGGAACCAATTACCAAAAAGAATACAAAACAAAATCCCCACCAGATTTCTACATTCAGTAACACATCCACAAACAGAAACTGCTAAATGCGTCTGTTAGCAACAGAAAGGTAGTTTAAGAAAAATCCCAAGTTGTACAAGAACTTTCCTCATAGTGGAAGATATATGGGTTGAAGGAATATTCATACATTCCACGTCAGATCAATAAAAAAAAATAAGTTTTTGACCTCACCATTTCTGATTTTGATGAAATTTGGTATGAAGCACACATATGACAAGGTAAGTAATTCTGCCAATTTTCAGATTTTTATTTTGAAAATTGTCCAAGATACACACATAATAAAAATCGAAATTTTCGTAAAAAATGACAAACTCGCACACTTATAAAATGGCTGTAACTGTTTTCCTAATTGTAGTACAGTGACAATTGAAACACAGCTGCAAAGCTAAAGCATTGAGCTTTCTATAGATACCATACACGACCTTCTTACAACAGATTAAAGTTTCAAGGTCATTCACTGTGACCTTTGACCTTGAATATCTCAAAACATGCCATCTTAAAAAATTACGAAAAAATATATTTTATTGCTACAACATTCTTCTACCCATGTGCCAGATATTAGGCTGGCACTGCTATGGCAAGGCAGTGTAGGATTAATAGGAGTATATGTCCTCCAGGTTAGGTTCGGACAAACGTACAATAACTGTTTTCCAGATGCATGTATGTATTAATTTCACAATGTGTTACAGGTTATATTAGCGGTGTACACATACAAGTGAACCACTTGGTTAATAAGGTTGCAAACAAAAAGAATGTGATGCCATCTTGCTAGTGACCATCTCTATTTCGCTTCTCTCCATAAAATATGTCTGACCTGTTGCTGTCCGTAGGTCAACCTTTGTAATGACCGCTGTTTTATCCACTTCTAATATATCTGGCTTCTGTGGGTATGTGAAAGACACTGAAGGTCCATGTGGCAGGGATCATAGCATACTTCTGGAAAATTTTAGGTAAGAATTTTAGGAATTTTTAGAAAAATTTTAGGAAAATTTTAGGAGTGTATTTCAATAAAAACTAGATGTATATTTGTATACATCTAGTAAAACAACTTTGTATACATTGTAAAGAGTTTGCTTCACACCCTTCAACCATATATACTGATAGACTGCGCATGACATCAAAATTTCTGGCTCCAACATAAAATCACATGACAACAGTCAAAAAGATGGGTTACACCTGCTGTGCTTATGGTTGCTCTGACCGATATAGTCAAGAAAGTTCTATGATTTTTCATGGGTAAGAAACGAATTAAATACCTAAGTCAATAAAGTTCAATTACATAACCAGAAACTTGCAGCTATTGATATAAAAATATAGTAACTTAAGAAAAAAAAATGGAATGCATGTTCCAAATTCTTCGCAAATGTTCATCACATTATAAATCACAAAATGTAAACAACACGATCATGCATGTATATAGCTCATAAGTAAACTTACCTGAAGAGTTTTCATTATATATGAGGTGCATTCACATAATACACCGAAAACACTGAAGTTCTGCAGCGTAAATTAGTAATCATAACAGCATTTGTACACGAAATTTGGAGTCTGATGATGACGTGCCCAATGTTTGAGCCCATGGCGGCTTTGATGCAGCTATTGCCAATGCGCAGTCCATTAGTATATATGGTCGAAGTTCACACCCAAATTTTTTGCATAACGTCTAATGTCTAAAGTTTAAGTATGATTTACTTCTAATGTTCAGTTCTTATCTTTTCACGTGTTATTATCATATTCAAGTATATTTACCACATTCAAGTTTCACTTTGAACATTAATATGCTGTTGAACCAGAAGCAATTCACGATTTTCACAGTAAAGTTTTCAGGTTTCACATTAAACTATAATATCCTAAAAAGGTAATTGAAAACCAAGAACTATGTACAATTGTTCACTGAATTACTTTTTTCATATTATTGTTTTAACCTTTTCCTGATTAGCCTATCTTTTTCTGCTTCCACCACAACTAATTTACTTTCAGTTTTCTTTATTTCAGCTGAACCTTGTATGATCAAGTTAGAGGCAACTGCTATTTCAACAGTATTTTGTTTTTCTACAGCTTTTCTCATTCTTTCTGTTCCCTCTTGAATTACTGCTAGGGAGGCTTCTTTATCTTTTTTAAGTTTATTTATTTCTGCATCATTTTCTTTTATTTTGTCATCAAACTCAGCTTTTCTTTTTTTCTCTAGCTGCTTTTCTTTATTTTCCCTCTCTTTCTTCGAAAATAAAAGCATAACAAACAGCGCAAAAACTAGCTCATAAATAGAATATTTGAAACACTCTCAATGTATGCACTCTCAATTATTAGGGATGGTAGAGGGGAAGGGAATAGAACTGTCCAAAATTAGCATGTTTTCATTGCGCTAGGGCGCTTAAGCACGGCTGAATTCCTTCAGATACCCCCAATGTTCAAATGATTGAAATGTGCTGATGTTCATGGAATGAAATGGTTGATCAGCTACGATGACCGCATAAAAGTTCGGGGTGGGGGGAGGGCTTTATTTTTTTTATTTTTTAGTTTATGCAACATTTTACATCACTCCAGTATTTATCTTGTCATCATCAACAATCGCAATGCAACTACCGCTTACGATCGCGGATATCAGCAACCGAAAATCTGCCATATCTCTAAGTGATATAACACACAGTATCCTGTTACAGTGTATTGTAATTAAAAAAAAAGGATGTGGAAAAAAGAAACTTTCAGAAATTACGATCATCAAGTCATGCGTTTCAAAAATCCGTTTTCCTTTATAACGTTTAAAAACATGTTTTTGCTTTTTTACCTGTAGTGTAAATAAAAAAACTATATTGATTTTTTTTTTTATGGAATCAGACGTCCGTATGTCTGATTGTCTTCATCTGAGTTCACACTTTAGCTACTGTGTACAAGTAGACCTATTTTTTCAGCTCAAAAATATGTAGTTTTGTATATATTCACAGTATAAGTCATTCCTTATTCCCACAGAACTGAATTCAGCATATGCAAAATGAAGATCATCAAGACCCGCCCAACACTATGTTTCTGATTGTCTGCTGTTTATATTCAAGAAATGCAAACATGGATCAATGGTGAATGCAGCAACTATGATTTTTATTTATTACCAAGAAAAAAAAAAGAGCCGTGAAAGCTGTAAAGCTGAAACGGATATTTCTCTCGACCCCCCCCATGCACAAAAACATTCCAATTAAGATCAAACAGCAGGAGGACGCGTCCACACAACACAACCTTTGGAATTACCTGATGGAATGGCTTCTTTTGATTTGGCACATCGCCATAAATCACCACCTGCAGCTCACTGAACTGTCAAGTTGCACCCTTCCTCCTTCACTTTAACTATAATAGAAACTGTAAAAAAAAAAATGCTCCCCAATTTTCGACAAAATTAAATTACCAAATTTACGTCATGATGTTGCAATTTACTAAAATACGTTTGTTTATCTGCTGAATATTGCTTAAATCCATTGAAAACTTTTTAATTATAGATGATTTTTTTATTAAAACAGTAACTCAGACGTCTGAATAAAAACGTGTTTGTAATTCAAATAGAGTCCATATCATCACAGAAAAAAAATTTAAGGATCACTCTGTTTAAATAAATCATGGCATCTAAAAAAAATAATTCACTTGCTTTTCCCGTAATTTATAATTACTGTTTCTTTTTTCAATCCGATTATGCAACGTTTTTTTTTTTTTTTTTTTTGCATCTGCTAAAGTTCCTAACGGAATTTGGCGAAATTTGCACTAGAACTTTATTGTGATGTATCTTAACTACTGCAAAAATTTTACCGTGTTATTTTCAAAATTCAGAAAAATGGATTTCTGAAAATATTCTCCTAGTCCTTTTGTGCTGTGGAAGTGATAAACAGGTGTTTGCTTTCTTCCCAACCAAGGGCTTCAGATCAGAGCTCCCAGCTGTCAATCAACCGTTGCTATGGTAACACCCTTTCTGCTGGAGGCTCACTCTGTCCAAAGAGGCACACATACTTGTCCATAATAAAAATTACCAATGCTAACTTTTAAAGTTTTAAACCGATTCAACTGGAATTTTGGAAGTGAGCTTCTGTAATCCAATTACAGTGAATGTAAAAATTTCAGCCACTTTCGTGAAAAATTCGCAAAGATAGTTTTCTTATTTTTTATCATAAGTAGTGGAAGTCTCTTGAGGGGAGGGAGGGTGGCATGCACATAAACAAGAAGAAGATGAATGTGTTGTTCAGGCATACTCCTCACTGGTGGATGCCAGCTGACTTGGTACATACGCGACCCCCTGCAAATGCTAAATGCCTCTTCTTTCCCCTTCTGTTCTCAATTGTCGGACGGACATCAAGCTCCCCTTCGACCTACTAGTAATCATCCAATTTTATTGCACTGGAAGTGGTGCCTTTTTTTTTCTTTTTTTCCCCCCAGCCAAATTAGGATTTGGTGCACATCGGAAACCGCTGCCGGTGGTTTCTTTGAGAACAGAGAAAAGGAACTTTAAAAAATGAAGGGGTAACAGTAACACGATTTCCTAAAAGGGCATTTTTTAAGCACTAATTTCAAATTTCAAGGCTTTTCAAGACGGCATTAAAAAAACACCGTTTTTCCAGGATATTCCAGGCTTTGAAAACGTAATCATGATTTTCCAGGACTTTCCAGGTTTTCAAGCACGCGTGCGCACCCTGCGTAATGGTAAATTTATTGGCGTTAATAACGGTTGTGTTTTTAATAAATAAGCTTACGAAAATTTTAGGATGAATAGCAAATTTTAGGTATAATTTTAGGAATTTAAGGAGGGTCACAAAATATTAGGAATTTTAGGAATTTTAGGAGGAATGCGATCCCTGATGTGGGTGCAGAAAACTTATCTTAACTTGTTCTGTATGAATGTTCACATCCAAAACACAACCAACCCACCACTGGTTATCATACTCAACAATAACATAGCCACGAATATCCTCCAGATCCATTTCTATTGGATTTAGCAATACTGACTCAACCTTGTATTCAATTGAGTTTGAATACATCTTGGTTTTAATAGCTGTGCAGCTTACTGGTATTACACAGTGAAGTTTTTGAGTACCAGGAATTGGTCGAGCACTAGCATGACGTATCTCGAGGAACTCCTTGTGGTTCTCATAGTCCTTGTCCGTGCTGTATTTAAAATGGCACGAAGGAATGTTTCTGGAAGCCCAATCATACAGTTGTCGCGGTGTCATAATTTGGTCATTGTATGAACACTGAAGGCTGGCACGTGCAGCTAATCTCTTAATGGTGCCTGCCACGCCATCACATGGCCCCTTTCCATGTGAGGTGGCAAAGAAATGCCACTCAGCTGTGATACCAAAATCTACATCATGATGGCACAGATTGACAAAATTCTTCCTGTTCTTATACTGTGAGGCTGCACCGTCTGAGAAGTAATAGATGTGTTCTACTTTCTTGTCAAAATGTGATGATATAAACTGCAACAATTGGCTCTGGAAAAGGTGAACACTGATAGTGTCATGCTTAAGACATTCTGAGATGACAACAAAAGAAACATGATCCAACTGAAGTGTGTGTGAACTTTTGTAGTACACGACGAAAGGGTGAATAGTAGCTTGGGAATTGTTCCAGTGGTATCCTTGGACTGCATCCTGCAGTATGAAGGAATAATTCTCAGCAAAATCGCACAACACAACACACTGATTATCATCAAGGTTTTCTTTCAGATTTGACAGAAAGTATGACTGCTGACTAGCTATAAAAGAATGTGGCAATAGCAATTTAACTTTTGATTCAAAGGTCTCAAGGAATTCTTCTACAGTGTTACAGACTGTCATAAGTGTTGTGCGATCAGTTGTAGTGCACAATTTATATACAATTTCATCAATCCCATTCATGGTGAATAAGCTACTTATTTGCTCTAGTAAGTGTGCTATACCAGGACAAGAATCACACTTGAAGAAGAAGCATTCTGGAAGAGGAGGGTGACATGTTATTCTTGCAAGGCAATCTTTGTATGTCCTAACTGGTAATTCATCATTACGAGTTAAGTCTTGCAATTTGCACCCTGCTAGTATAAGTTTTACATTTTCATGAGCACAACACACACAGACACAGTGTGTTCCACTTGCACCAGCCAGCACACAATTCTTTGGGCGTAAACCACAGAACTTTGAAAACCCTACTTTGACATTAGGATTCTTGTCTTTAAATCCTTGAAATATCTCTTTCAAATTTCCTAGAATAAGATGTTTCTGTTTTTGTACTTTTGATCCTGATTCCATCATTGTAACAAAATCTTTTTTTCCTGGTAAACAACGGCTCACTTCATCACTATTATAGTAAGAAATGGGATGTAAGGTCAGGTGATGCGTAACATCACAGCCTCTCCTTGACAAATGTCAACCCCGCCTTCTCGTGGTGCATCCTGTTCCCACTAAAGGGGCTCTGACGACCGCCAATAGCGGTATAACTATACCATCGGGATCAGAGGAAATGCTATCCCACACTCACCAACCCGCTTGGCCAGCGTGGTGAGTTATGGCCAAACACCTCCAAAATGACTCTACAACTTAAATCTTGGCCCTCAGTCTCCGGCAGCTGGAATGTACCTGGCCAAGGCAGCGGCCAGTGCGACATGAAGGCAGAGGGTGCTAAGAATCCCCGGAGGACCGGACTAGGCTGCCATTTGATGCTGACCTTGGATACCTATAACGGACGCTCCCTATCTTCTGATTCAAGGCTTCTTGAATTGGAAGAGGAACTACAAAGGATCAAGTGGGACATCGTCGGGCTAAGTGAGGTAAGGAGAAAAGGAGAAGATCTCATTGAACTGAAAAGTGGACATCTCTTCTATTATCGTGGGACAGATACTGGCAGAACTAGTGGTGTTGGATTTATAATAAACAAGAAACTGAAGGATAAAGTGGTAGAAGTTGAAAGTTCCTCTGACAGAGCTGCACGACTCGTTATCCAACTATCGAGAAGATACCAGGCTCAGATTATTCAAACTTATGCACCCACCACAAGTCATCCTGAAGAAGAAATTGAAGAATTTTATGAGGAAATTCGTCATCTAAATAATAAAGGTAAGCAGCACTTGAAGATAATTATGGGAGATTTCAATGCAAAAATAGGGCAACGGCAACAGAATGAAACTTCAGTAGGTAAATTCGGTCACGGCAACAGAAACCAGCGTGGAAATACTCTCGTTGAGTTTGCAGAGGCAGAAGGATTTTTCATCTTGAACTCCTTTTTCAAGAAAAAGCCACACAGGAAATGGACATGGAGACATCCAATTGGGACGACAAGTGAAATTGATTTTATTATGTGTAACAAAAAATTCGTCATCGAAGACTGCAGTGTGCTGAACAAGTTCAACACAGGTAGTGACCATAGATTGGTGAGATGTAAGATGCACCTCAACACTAAACTGGAACGTGGCAAGCTCATAAGACAAACAAAATGTATTGACATAACCAACCTTAAAAAACACCATAATACTTTCAAGTTGGAACTGAAGAACAGATTCTCTGCTTTAGAAGGCCTAACATCGGAAGAAGTGGATATTTCGGAAGTTAACAGAAAAGTAACCAAAGCTCTAATAGAAACAGCAACAAAATTAGCTGGGTCTAAGAACAAGTTGCCTGTGAACAAATTATCAGGAAAAACCAAAATGTTGATGCAAAAAAGAAGAGAGATGAGGACAACTAAAGAAGATGTGACTTCCAAAGTGGAATATATAGAGCTATGCAAGACAACACGAAAAAGTATCACTGAAGACGTAAGGAAATTCAACTGTGAGCTAGTGAGGAAAGCAATTGAAAACAACCAAAGCCTTAAGATAGCAAAGGGACATCTCAGTAAGGGAAGAAAACAGATTATGGCTCTGAGAAAAGAAGATGGTTCTATAACAAGAAATAGAGGCGAAATTTTGACAAGAGTGAAAGATTTCTACTCCAAATTATATGAAAGGGATGATACATGTACTCCAGACATCATGAAAGGTACCAGAGTTCTTCCAGTCCTCCCAGCAGAAGTTGCTCATGCAATCAAGAACATGAAGCGGGGAAAAGCTCCAGGAGAAGATGGAATTACTATAGACATCATACAAGAAGCAAGTGGAGAAATTGAAACAGTACTCGCCCAAATTTTCACTCGGTGCCTTAATGAAGGGAAGATTCCTGAGGATTGGAACAATGCTACAATGATCCTGCTACATAAAAAAGGTGACATTGAGGATCTCAGGAACTACAGACCTATCAGCCTCCTATCAGTGGTTTATAAAATCTTCACTACAGTTCTTTCACACCGCTTGAAGGTAACACTGGACATGGCTCAACCGAGAGAACAAGCTGGATTCAGGAGTGGCTACAGCACAATAGATCATATCCACGTACTGAGAGAACTAATTGAAAGAGCGAGGGAATATGAACTTCCATTGTGCATGGCTTTTATCGATTATGAAAAAGCCTTTGATTCAGTGAAACCATCAGCAGTTACCACGGCTCTGAAATCCTGCGGTATTGAAGATGCATACATTAATATTATTAATAACATCTATGAAAATGCAAGTGCAAAGATTCGGCTGTTTGAAAATACAACACACATAAAAATTGGAAAGGGAGTGAGACAAGGTGACACCATATCTCCGAAGCTCTTTAATGCCACATTGGAAAATGTCTTTCAATCACTGAACTGGGAAAACAAAGGGATAAAGATTAATGGAGATTATCTAACCCACCTTCGTTTTGCTGATGACGTAGTCATTTTTGCAACTACCCCATCAGAGCTGCAGAGTATGATCCAGGAACTTGCTGACAAGAGTAAAGAAGTGGGATTAAAAATGAACTTTCAGAAGACAAAAGTGATGTTCAATGCTTTTACAAGAAATGAAGATTTATCGATTGATGGAGAAAAACTGGAGATAACAGATACGTATGTTTATCTTGGACAGCAGATATCAAGTGAGGGTCACATTGATGAAGAAATTAATCGGCGTACAAAACTTGCCTGGAGAGCTTTTGGAAGAAACAGCATAATTTTCAAGAGCAATATGCCATTATGTCTTAAAAGAAAAGTGTTTGATCAATGCATCCTTCCAGTGCTTGCGTATGGTGCAGAGACGTGGACCTTAACTAAAAGAGACATACAAAGGCTGCAGACAACTCAAAGCAGCATGGAGAGGTGCATGCTTGGTATAACCAGGAGAGATAAGAAGAGGAACTCGTGGATCTGAAAAATGACGAGAGTGGAAGACATCATGATCAGAGTTAAATCCCTGAAATGGCAATGGGCTGGACATACTGCCAGAAGGACAGACCATAGATGGACAGCCAAAATTTTAGATTGGATTCCAAGGGACAGGAAAAGACCCAGAAAAAGACCACATGGGAGATGGGTGGATGAAATTCGTAAATATGCGGGAGTGACATGGAGGAGACTGGCACAAGACAGACCGTTGTGGAGGAAACTTGGGGAGACCTTCGTCCAGCAGTGGATTGATAATGGTTGACAATGATGATGATGATGATAGTAAGAAATAACGTTTTCAACTGTGCTGACACTGAGAGTTTTCCCAGGCCTAGGATTTGGAGTTGCTAAAATACCCTGCTCTTCCACAAGATTTTTAGACTTTCGTGCCATGTACTATGTTACACCAAATTCTTCCTGAATTTTACGAATACTCCAGGTTCTAGGTAATATTGTTAGTATTTGAACTTTAACACTGCTAGAGTCTGTTTCTTGAAAATTTTCTTTCAAATGTGAAATCATGACCGATTCATCAGACACTGTCACAGGATTATCACATTCTGGAACACCTATGTAGTCTTTTATCACTTCACCAATTTTCTGATATTTCTTCTTACTGTACTGTCCAACACCTAATCTTTTTTTTTTTTTTCACAGGAGATTCGCCTAGAGAAAGTAACGTATCATTCAGACTATCCAAAGTTGTGTCTCTGTCAGTCCATATCTCACTCTTCACCACTCCTTCTGAATTATCTTCACTTAACCGAGGTTGTTCTGCCTCTGCATCTGTTTTAATTATACATGAAGGACCTGGCATTTCAGAGATAGATTTTCTGCATGAACTACATATTTTCTGTTCTAATGTTATATTTGGACATTTCTGAACCATCCAAGGCTGTACTTTTCTCAGATTCTTTCTAAACCTTGTGTGTCCACTTTTACCCAGAGGATTGCAACAAAAAATTTGACTTTTAAAGTCCATTTTGGTTAATGAAACTGCACCTGCAAAAAAAATGATAAATAAATATAGTTTGATAAAAAGAAATTGATTAAATAAAGATAACAATAAAGATAAAATAAAATAACAATTAAACAGTTAACAATGTTACAGATAAATTGATAACCACACACTCACAAGCTCAGAATTGAAATAACAGCAAATGTAAAATGGTGTACCAGTAAGATTTCTCATTGGCTGTAATAAGAAGCCCTGTCATTGGCTCTAATAAGAAGCTTTGTCATTGGCTAAGAAGAAGCCCTGCCATTGGCTAAAATGGGTGGAGTTTCAATCTCTGATCTCAAAGATTTGTTGACATTATTTACTGCTGAAAATTGTGTCTATCAAGTAAAATTGCTGTCACATAGCATATTTCTGATAAATCTGTTGATCTGTTATAATATATACACATTTCATGTATAATAAACACAAATCCTCAACGTAAGAAATATTTATTGCATGGTATGTCTCTGTGCCTTACATACAGAAGGGTGCAGCATGACACTCCTATTAATCCTACACTGCCTTGCCATAGCGGTGCCAGTCTAATATCTGGCACATGGGTAGAAGAATGTTGTAGCAATAAAATATATTTTTTTCGTAATTTTTTAAGATGGCATGTTTTGAGATATTCAAGGTCAAAGGTCACAGTGAATGACCTTGAAACTTTAATCTGTTGTAAGAAGGTCATGTATGGTATCTATAGAAAGCTTTGCGGCTGTGTTTCAATTGTCACTGTACTGCAATTAGGAAAACAGTTACAGCCATTTATAAGTGTGCGAGTTTGTCATTTTTTACGAAAATTTCGATTTTTATTATGTGTGTATCTTGGACAATTTTCAAAATAAAAATCTGAAAATTGGCAGAATTACTTACCTTGTCATATGTGTGCTTCATACCAAATTTCGTCAAAATCAGAAAGGGTGAGGTCAAGAAGGTGATTGATCTGACATGGAATTGCTCTATTTTAATTTATCCCCCACTCCCTAAAAGGAAAGATGTACATTATTTAAAGAAACAAATGGGTGCAAAATATTCTTCATTGTGAAGGGTATAAAAAAGAAAGGATTTTTCCAAGGAATTTGTAGAACCGGAGATGCTCTTTCAAATAAAAATATACACTGTTCACCCCTGGCAGCAGAATTGTGAATAATAAAAATGCATAAAATATGCCTAAAATATTCTTTGTTGAAAAAGTTATGCAATGGAAAAGATTTTTCAAATATGACTTCTAAAAACAGAGGTAATGAGAAAAAAGTTTTCACATATATGCCACCTGGCAAGAAAATTGTGCCTTATTTAAAGAAAATAATATTAGACATCTTTTCCAAGTGAATGGCATACAGCACAAAAAGAAATTTTTCAAAAGGACTTTCA
This sequence comes from Macrothele yani, assembly GCA_039090855.1. Classification (NCBI taxonomy): domain Eukaryota; kingdom Metazoa; phylum Arthropoda; class Arachnida; order Araneae; family Macrothelidae; genus Macrothele; species Macrothele yani. The sequence continues at coordinate 112,683,756 of CM077007.1, forward strand.
AAAGCAGAGATACAGTTTCAAACAGAAATACAGTAACAATGTCCAGCATCAGAACTACACACTACAAAGAATCCAAAAGTATATGCAAAATGTTCCATGAAGAGAATGGTATCTGATGTTATAAGAATTTTTCAAATTGGACTTTTAAAAGCAGAAATATAGGGGGAAATTAGATTTTTCATTAGCACCTTGCAGAGGATAAATTGTGTATTATGCTGGGCAGAAAATATACATAACATTTTTTTATAGTAAATGGCATCTCACTGAATAGAAACTTTTTCAGTCGGGTTTTCAGAAGCTCATATATGATTAGAAATATATTGTAAACATAAAACATGCACTTACACCCTCTTAGTGACAACATTGTGCATTAAAAAAAAAAAACCATACACGAGACTGACCAAGGAACAAAAAAGCTGAACTTTTTAATCGGGCAAAAAATCAGAACATGTGACAATAAAGTGTGAATATACAGCAGCACGAGCAAGATGGAATTGTTCACTGTATTCACAATATAAAATTACTAAATTCAAAACAAAATAAAGTTATTTTAAAAGACACTGCTTCGAACACATCTCTCTCTATCTCTCTTTGTACTTGCTAGAACAACAGCTCAATTTTCTTCTTGTGTTGCTTTCTTCTCAGCAAGTTTCGTGGCCATATTTGTTTTTTGCTGACTCTGCTGCTGCACAGCAATCTTTGCTTAGTTTTTCTTTCGGTTGGTATAATTCCCTTCCTATTTCTTCACCACTTTTCTTTCCTCCTCCCCTTTTATTCCCTCAGATGACAATTTATCCATCATGATGAAAGAACTTTCAGCTTGAAAACCACGAAAGCATGATATCAAAGCTTTCGCTACTTTAGATAAATGGTGTGACTTTCAGAATATGAATACTTTTGAACACCATGCATCAATTCTAACAAATTTTCAAAACTTCGTCACTTCTGTTTTTGGAAAATTTCCTCTCCCTTATCAAGCTTAAGTGCAGACATTTATGGGGGAAAGTAACACTTAACAACACAGGATAGTGAGAACATCGCGGGAAGAAGAAGAAAAAAGCGATTCTCGGAGAAATCTTCGCTCCGACCGTCTTCCGTTTTCCGAAACTTTTCCCTCCATTTTTAGGTTGAAATGCAGTACTTGTGGAATAAAAAGATATTTAAGAACAATACTGGGCAGAAGGAACATCACAAGAAAAAAAAAATTATGGGAGAAATCTTTGCAGCATCTAACTTCCATTTTCGAAAGTTTCGTAAGACGGAATCCCGTCATCAAACGAAAAATGAATCCCTCTCCCCCACCATTACCCCCAAAAATTTCTGTTCAGTTGTAAATTGATCTCGAGAATGCTCAAAATGATAACGGAAATGGCGGAATTCTTCGAATCCGCGGAAGAATCTTCGCCTGAAGACTACAGGGGAAACTTCACGCCGTCTTAACTTCCGTTACTGGTGATCGTTGCCCACAGTTTCATGCTGAACTACAAACATTTATGTAATAAAATGACATTTAATAACAATATTGGGAACAGGCAACATCGTGAGAAAAAAAGAAATTACAATTACGAGGAAAATCATCACTCCGTTTAACTTCAGTTTTCGAAAGTTTTGAGTGACAAAATACCATCCCCAGACGGAAAACGACCCCCCCACCCCCACCCTACCTCACCCTCATTTCTCTTCAGTTCTGCATTGATCTCGAGAATGACCCAAATGATGGCAAAAAAGGTGGAATTCCGCAAATCCGTGGAATAATCTCATGTATGAAAAAATTATAAACTACATGCAAAATATTATTCACTAGGGACACTGTCCAACAATAACATAATTTTTAAAATTGGACTTTCAGAAGCAGAGATATTGGAAAAAATGCAATATATATTTATAACCCGAGCAGGAAAACTATGCATTATTTGAAGAAAAAATTGTACAGAAAATGGTCTTCATTCTAAAAGGCATCAAAAGGTAAAACTACTGCTTCAGTCAGATATTTAGTGGCAATGATACCAAATATATATGTTTTGAATTCAGTAGCATCTGCATTTATGCATTCTACCAGTGAAGTACTGTGTACCAGAAAAAACTAAATGGCAAGGCTCATCATTCTCACAGTTCAGATGCCCACAGACAGACTGTGATAACACAAGCAAGTCCTTTATTTCCAAGGATGTGCTAAAAATAAAATAACTTCTATTATGTTTAACTATTATCGATCAGTATTCTGAATTGTAACTAGGCAATTTTTTTCTTCTCATACATGATGTAGCTCTCACACAGTTGAGATATGATAGTTGAAAATTGGAACTATAAATATTACAAATATTTGTTCAGAGAAGGAAACTCTATATCAACTTGAAAGTCACACAAACAAATGAAAACACAAAAGAAAAAAAAAACATTGCACAAGATGGACCATACCTACTAGAAATAACATTTTTCAGAAGTTCTTGTCGGTTGAAAGATGCAAGAGCACACAGCCCTCCATACATAGCAACATTGTTAGGTGAAAGAAGCTGGAATAAATACATTAATCAAAAATCAGAATTTATTACACAAGCCACATAATAGCAGTCATAAAGCTTTTTTCAATATTATATAAAAACTAACAATATAATAAAAAGGTATTTTTAATCATGCAGGGAAAAAAATACAGTCAGCCCTTGATGTACTATCCCTAGATTTGCTACCATTCTTGCATAACATTACCCCTTGGGTGTGAACAGATGTGCTCTACAAAAAACATCACTTAATATACTATCACACCCTTAGCATCACCAATTTCCAATATATGTCTATTACTGTGCCAAACTGCCTTTCCCAACACAAGCACACTTGTACCATCACTTGCAAGCTGTGTGGAAATATTCCCATCCACTTTTTTAGACCACGATTGTGACAAACCTTAATGTTAAAGACACTAATTCAATCAAAGATGTAAATCAGTGTCTTTTAACATTACGACGATTCTTTAAAGCGAACTCGTAGGATAGTGATATTTCAAATGCACTTATTAAATTAAATATTGGTTCCAGGGAAATACATAATTGGGCAAAAATCTAAAACACAAATGAAAATAGATGGTTTTTTTAAAAACAGAAACTAAGATATGCAAAATTATTTTGTGTAATGCTAATAATTTTTACCTGATAAAGTTTTAGCAATTTTCTATTAATTTCCTTATAATTAAAGTGTTAACTTTGTCTTCCTGCTATGCAAAGTAAATTTTCACACTAATGCATACTAGAACTTCAGAGAAGGAAACAGATACTTCACACTAAGTACAAAACATATAACTGCATTTTTCTAATTAATATGTGTTTAACTAAATGCCATTACGAAATATGCAATTCATGAGGCAACCTTAAGGGTTGTCTTGTCTTATGCTATAAACGTGCTTTTGATTAAATATACATAATATCTAAGGTATTGTTTACCTGATATTGTCAAAGTATTTCGCACGTTGTTGCTCTTTGAGGCACGTGCTCCCGGCCCGAGAGGTCTTTTATGTTACGGGTTTTTGGTTAGTTATAAAAAAAAAAAAAAAATTATGAATAAAACAATTGTTTATATATTTTCAGTTCTACATTCATTCATTCGCACAATCAAACGTTTTAAATTTACTATTAATTAAAAGATTTTAGTAGAAAGAGTTATACTCGTCGGGTCAGGAGACGTCTCACAAGGGGTTCGTCGTCACCACGTTATGGCGAGCGCTTTCAGTAATTTCATACTACCATCGTCGGGCCGCTACTTCTACATGAGGGTTCCTCGTGTGTGTGGAGTCCTGGAGTAGCATGTCGGAAATCGAAGGGAAGGTTTGCGGCCATGTATGTGTTATGTGATTTGTTTCTCATGTGTCGCCATCTATTGGATCACCTAACACATAAATGGCCGCAAACCTTCCCTTCGATTCCCAACATGCAACTCCAGGACTGCACACACGCGAGAAACCCTCGTGCAGAAGTAGCGGCCCGACGATAGTAGTATGAAATTACTGAAAGCGCTCGGTGTAACGTGGTGACGACGAACCTCTTGTAAGACGTCTCCTGACCCGATGAGTATAACTCTTTCTACTAAAATCTTTTAATTAATAGTAAATTTAAAACGTTTGATTGTGCGAATGAATGAATGTAGAACTGAAAATATATAACCTAATTGTTTTATTTATAATTTTTTTTTTTTTTTACAACTAACCAAAAACCCATAACATAAAAGACCTCTCGGGCCGGGAGCACGTGCCTCACAGAGCAACAACGTGTGAAATACTTTGACAATATCAGGTAAACAATATCTTAGATATTATGTATATTTAACTAAATGCTAATTATGATATTTGATTAACCATAATTAACAAAATTTCGATTACTTGAAAGTAACTGGAAATTTGATATAATGACACCCTTGACAAAGTGGTAGTACATCAAAGAATGGCTGTACTACCAAAAAATACTTCATTCATGCTTCAAAAATTTATTTATAAATGAATGTTCACTGGCCCTAAGCCTTGAACATACTAGAATGGAAACACTGAGATAATCTTGATCACATTAGAAGGAAAATACTGAGTTGCCAGATTTTACATAAATAAAATTATATGAATTGGCAGATATATGTCAGTTACACTCTTTCATTTACTGATATTACACTGCTTTTGAGGAAGGATGGTTGGGAGCTCCAAATTTTAAAGTGATCCAATCTTGAACTCCAAACTGTACAGAAGTATATGTAGTACTTGTGACAGGAGTTGAAGAAGTCAGTGCATAGTGGACTTTCTCAGTGTTTGCTAATTCTACTGTGCACAGTGCCAGGATAACGCTTTGGGAAAGCTATTTCTTGCCATGAATAATACAAGCAACAACTACAGACATGTTTATTTGAGTTCTTGAATAATTGCAACTGCATTCTCAATATTGTGCATTACAGCAATTTCGATCTTGGCCCTCAGAATGATAAGCTCCATATCCCAACCTGAACAGACAAACAGTAATTTCTTTATGAAATATGTCACACATTTAATGCACTTGTATGTAAATGGTAAAAATTAAGTCAATGAATGCTCTATAAAAGGCATCCAAAAGGGAGTTTGAGTTCATCAATTTTACATGGAATAACAGATGATATTTGTCAAAGATCCCCAGCCAAAAATGGGATCCCTTCTCCCATTGTTTCTGAAAGATGAAATTAAAAGCACTCTTGTGGGACTTGGTGCACCTACCATAAAGAGTAAATTGGCACTTTTGCAAGATGTTTGTTTTGTCAGTACTCCTAACAATGTTTTAAGACAATATATCTGCATATACTAGATTTAAGGGCATGCTGAAAACTGTATGGATTGTTCTTTCTATTACCAGTATAACAGCAATAACCAATTAATACCACTTCAATGGCAATTATTTTGTGCCAAATTTTGGCCAGAAGCTTAATGACAAATATTATCCCAATAATACCTAGGGCACACAAGAAATTGCAAGGGCAATTATAAATTTCTGGTAGGTTTGGTCCAGAAGATTAAAGACAAGAGTTGCCCCAGTAACACCAAGGGCAGTGCTTCATAAACTTATTAAAACCATGACCCAATTTTTATAATGACAAACTTTCATGGCCCAACAGCTTTATGAACATGTGGGGGGGGGTAAATTTAATTATTTTTTACTATGCAGACTGCATTACACAAAGATTAGGATTTACACAAAAGTTGGCTGTTCACTTGGTAATTGCTGTTGATTGCTCATTACATGATAAATGTGGCTTTGCATTTTAAAATGTAGGCATGTAACCATTACACTTAAACCCAATCTGTTTTGTGGTTTTAAAAGAAAAAAATTTAGGAAGCACATATTATGCATTATGCATATAATTGTGATGCTTCAGAAGTCAGATATTATTGTGTGATGACCCAAAAGTTAAAAAACCACAAGTTCTGTTAACCATTCAGAACATGTCGTGAGACAAAAACCAACTTTACTGAAAAAGATACTCAATACTTCTGAATACAAGATTACCATAGTAAATGTCTGAAATCATTGCCATTAACCTTCCAACAAAAATTTATGCAACAACACATATTGTCATATATCTGATAAAGAATCAGGCCCTATGCAAGCAGCAAGTTTAGTAATGTGTCAAAAATCACTTGGATTGTTTTCAAAATCATGATTCCAGACAATATTTTGAAGATAAAAAGAGGATGGGGGTGTAAGTTCCAGCGATTGTGGAAGCCATAAGTCTATAAAAACTGTGCGCTTTTCAAATCAGCGAAATCACCCACAACATCACTTGAGATGTATATGCTGTGCCAATTTGCTGAAAGTAACCTACATAGTTACCTTAGCAGGACTTAAAACATTAACATCTGTACGTAAACTTGGAATTCAGCATTTTAGCAAAGAAAATTAGTTCAGTGATTCTCAACTGTGATACAGTGAAGAACATCATACACCAATTTGAGTAAATGCAGGAGCATCCCCAGTAGTTTATGTAGGTTTCTGCTGCACCAAATTCTTGTGTTCTGGCTATTCAAACAGTCAAATAGGTGAAACCACACTTCATAGATGTAGTACAGGATGAGCCAAAAGTCACTGTGCACCTGGCACAGTTGCAGCGTTTATGGTCCCCTTGGAGAATATGGGCCCATTTATGCATCTTCGAGACACCACACACCAATCTTCTGACCATGTAATGGCATTTCTTGTACCTGATGCAGATTATTGGAAGATCACATGTGACTGTTTTGGCTGTTCACATATCCCGATAAGTGGAACAGCGCCTCATCCGGGAAAAACGTGATGTCCAGAATATCCTCTCCACTGTCATTAATGAAGTACTTGAACCATCTGCAATATTCCACACGCTTATCGTAGTCTGTGTGTTCCAGTTTGTGCACTATTCTGATTTTGTACAGGCAGAGCTGCAGTCGTGTCTTCAGTGCCCTACGGGTGCTGTGTATGACACAGCTGTATGTTGTGCCACTTTTCGACCAATTTCTTCGGACTTTCAGTGATGCGAACAGAAATATTCTCCACCTTTTCCTCTTTTAACACTCACGGCCAACACTTCTCAGAGCATCTCTCACTGATCCAGTTTTACGAAACTTTTCAATTAACTGCCTCACTGCATTGCGATGGGGTGCTTCAGTATCGGGAAATTGTATGTTTCACTTAATCTGTTATTCACCTCCAATACGGAACACATGTAAATCAGAAACACTCGACTCTCAAGTGACAACAACGTTTTCAACCGGCCACTGTGACGCCTCATTACTGACTGATTCAATCACAGCCAGATGCCGGAAATACAGGCTGTGTCGTTCAAGGTCAGACGGCAGGATGCACGTAATAAACACACAAGCATTATCCGTTCACAATATTGCATGTATGTGTGTGGTAACTACACTTTATAGATTTCTTATTATTTCTTAATACAGTATGTCAGGTGCACAGGGACTTTTAGCTCACCCTGTATATGTGTGATCTATGACATTCAAATCATTTGTGATTTTACAAATACTGGAAACAAGAATTTACTAACTTTTAGTCTGGTAGTCTTCAATGCTAATGTAGCAGAAGTGAAGTAGCAAAGTATCTTTTGCCAGCTAATAAGAACTAAATGATAGGCCACTTAACTTTAGGAGGAAAGGCAATGCCAAGATTTCCTTAGGTTATATGGCAATCAGTCCCAATGGCTGCCAAGCATTTCACAATCAAAGCATGAGGCCAGCTACTATAACGGTAATCTGCTACACCACCACTTTCTCAAAATTGCTCAAAGATTTTCCAGACTGCAGAAATCACTGCACATTTCCTGTGCTAGATGTTACTACAAAAGATTTCATCAAAAAGTAAATTTTCGTGTGAAAAAAAAGCAGTGCTCCATGTTAAGAGACACACCTATTACAATCTCTTAAACACGTTTCCAACTATGTCATGCACTGTTCTCTGTTCTGTCATATATACATGAGACTGACGATGAAAGAAAAAAAGCTGAACTTTTTCACTGGGTAAAAAATCAGAACACACTGCGTAAAAGTATGAGTATAAGCAACGTGAGCAACACAGAATTGCTCACTGAAGTTTATTTATGTAAATATTAAACTGGAGCACATCAAAATATAAAATTAATCACATTAACAAAAAGAACACGGATAGAGGGAACATCGTAGGAGAAAAAATATTATGGGAGAAATATTCGCCCTTTCCAATTCTGTTTTCAGAAAAATTTTCCTCCATTTTCATGTTGAAATTCAAATATTTATGGAATAAAATGATATAATAATGGGCAGACGGAGCATCCCGATAAAAAAAAATGACTATTAAAATCTTCACTCCATCTAACTTACATTTTCAAAGGTTTTGGAAGCTGGAATTCCGCCTTCAGATGGAAAATGACTCCCACCATCATCACCGATCCATTAAAAATTTCTGTTCAGTCATGCATCGATTTCAAGAACCACGGAAATTATAATGAATATGGCGGAATTCCTTGAATTCTCGGAAGAATCTCGTGCTTGAAGATTACAGGGGAATTTTTGCGCCGTCTAACTCCTTTTCGGAAAATTTTGTTTTTCAAGCTGAAATAAAAATATTTATGGAATAAAATTATATGTAACAACAATACTGGAGAGGGGAACATCGCGAGAAAAAGAAATTACGATTACGGGGAAAAAACTTTACTCCGTTTAATTTCTCTTTTCATAAGTTTTGCAAGACCAAAAACCATACCCAGCCGAAAAAACGGCATCCCCAACTAATACCTAAAAGCATTTCTCTTCAGGTTTGCATCGATCTCGAGTATTACCCAAATGATAACAGAAAAACAGGAATTCTGCGAATCAGCAGAAGAATATCATGTATGGTCATACCATCAACAGACATCTGGGTTTCAAGACTTTAGGTTCACCCCAGTAGTGGATCCAACGAGAAGCAATTGGGGTGATCACCTCCCATAAAGCAGGTTTTCCCTTTTGAAATGGCCAATATCAAAATAATTAATGCATTTATTTTTGCAAAATTATAGTCATAAATCCAAAGGTTTTTATAAAAGTTTTCATAACAACTAAAATTTGCTGTAAATTTGGAAATAAAATGTTCTTTCTAGCTTCAGCAGGATGAAAAAAAAAAAAAACGATGAAAAAACTAGAGGTTCAGAAACAGAAAGATGAAAGCAAAAGTGTAAAGAAATTTTGACTGATCATGAAAAGCTTTGTTCTGCATTTTTAGTATTGTCTGGCATCATTAGCAATTGAGAGCAGGGAAAGTCATCGTGTAAGGTAGACTTTGAAGTGTATGTGTGTGTAAAATTAGCGTGGATGACAGAGTGAAGTATGTACCTTGATTGGGCCACAAACAAAAATAAGTAACAAATTTCCAAGCTGGAAATTTTTCTATCAAATTAACCTAACCCATCTAAATAGAAGGGATCAAACTTTAATTTGAATGATTTTATTCATACATGTGATTTAAAATTTGTTTGTTTGATTGTTAGGGGATTTAACGACCACCAGGAGCTGTAAGCAGTAGCCCGTCCTTAATTTAGGGCCACAGGTTCCAGGGAAAGGAGAGAGCCAGTGCCATAAAGCAAACACAACATCTATGCCTCACCAGGATTCGAACTCGGACCCATTTCAGACGAATGGTCAGAAGCCAGCACTTAGAACAGTGTTTCTCAAAGTGTGGTCTACAGACCACTGCTGGTCCATGGCAGTCTATCAAGTGGTCCACAGGAAATTTCAGAAGAAAAATTAATGAAGAATGTGGTAATCCCTCCTCTTAAATTTTGAATGCATTCTCGACACATAGTGCGATCAGATAGAGCCATTAAACATCTGTTCCCAACGACTTACAACTGTGAGTTTAGATTTTCGAATTTAGTTGAAATTAAGAGCAAAAAAGAAATATATCAAATCTGGAAGCTACTCTACTACTCAAACTATCGGTCACCCAACCAGATATTGATAGCTTGGTAAAAGATCACAAGCAGCAGCATCCTTCTCACACATGCTATGATGATTGTTATTGTACGAGGTAGTTATTATTTTTGTTATTAATTAAAATTTATACATGGACTTTCAGAAAAGTATTAAAATCAAAAGAGAAAATCAAAGTATAATTGTCCATATAACATTTTGCATATGATGTAACTGAATTGTACGGAGAAATTTTTTGCCGTGGCTCATGGGGGGGGGTAGCTAGAATTTAGGGTGGGGAGTTGCGATTCTTGGAGAAGATTTAAGTGGTTTCCCATAAATATTACCTGTTATAAATCTTACATTTTGACGCTTTGAGGAGGATTTGAACCCTCCAAACCTCCTCCCCTGACTACGCCCATGCTGTGACTACATTGCAAATTATTTAGTTAAGCGAATGACCTCTTTTTTCGTTATACAACAAAATGAAATCTTAACTCACCAAACTCTTTTTTCTTTCTTTATCAAATATAGGTACTCTAAAAATTACTTTGTTTCAAATAGGGTTGGCAACTGTCTGGTATTTTAAGCACCTAGTCGGAATTTTTAGCGATTTTCTGCTTAAGGCCGGTACCAACTGTTTACCGGCCCGATTTGGAGACGGTATTATTTTCAAGTAAAAAACAGCTGAAAATTTGCTGAAAAATGTTTCAAATTCACCAAAAGAAGCTAAAATTAACTAAGAATTACATTTCAAGGGGGAGGAGGTACATCGAGTCAGAGCTCATATCTATAATCCCGCCTATAAATCACATAAATCGGGCGATACTTTGGTTGTGTCTTTCTTTAGAGCAGGGGGTATCACTCTCCAGCCGATGAGAGTGTCTGGTAGGTCCTACTATTATTAACCAGGGTTGACACCCTTAGTTTCAGGCAATATATTTTTCAATTTCAAATTTCTCCCATGGAAGTTTCCGAAACTCCCCCCGCCCCCTCTTCCCTCGGTTTGGTGGTCAGCGTAAAGTTAAGAAATGCTTAAAGTGGTCCATGAGTGATCAAAGTTTGAGAAACGCTGACTTAGACCACTGTGCCACTGGGGTGGCTAAAAATCATCCAGCTGGTTTCCACAAAAAGGAAGCAATTGAACACCATGAAAATAGTGCTGATATTTTAGTTCTTGCTCGCAGTTTGCAATTTAGAACAATTTTTAATGGAAAATCTTAAAAAACCTTATAATAATGCCAAAAAGGGGCAGTATTGCAGGTGTGTATGTGTATGTATCATCATCATCATCATTGTCAACCATTATCAATCCACTGCTGGACGAAGGTCTCCCCAAGTTTCCTCCACAACGGTCTGTCTTGTGCCAGTCTCCTCCATGTCACCCCTGCATACTTTCGAATTTCATCCACCCATCTCCCATGTGGTCTTCTTCTGGGTCTTTTCCTGTCCCTTGGAATCCAATCTAAAATTTCAGCTGTCCATCGATGATCTGTCCTTCTGGCAGTATGTCCAGCCCATTGCCATTTCAGGGTTTAACTCTGATCATGATGTCTTCCACTCTTGTCATTTTTCGGATCCACGAGTTCCTCTTCTTATCTCTCCTGGTTACACCAAGTATGCACCTCTCCATGCTTCTTTGAGTTGTCTGCAGCCTTTGTATGTCTCTTTTAGTTAAGGTCCACGTCTCTGCACCATACGTAAGCACTGGAAGGATGCATTGATCAAACACTTTTCTTTTAAGACATAATGGCATATTGCTCTTGAAAATTATGCTGTTTCTTCCAAAAGCTCTCCAGGCAAGTTTTGTACGCCGATTAATTTCTTCATCAATGTGACCCTCACTTGATATCTGCTGTCCAAGATAAACGTACGTGTCTGTTATCTCCAGCTTTTCTGCATCAATCGATAAATCTTCATTTCTTGTAAAAGCATTGAACATGACTTTTGTCTTCTGAAAGTTCATTTTTAATCCCACTTCTTTACTCTTGTCAGCAAGTTCCTGGATCATACTCTGCAGCTCTGATGGGGTAGTTGCAAAAATGACTACGTCATCAGCAAAACGAAGGTGGGTTAGATAATCTCCATTAATCTTTATCCCCTTGTTTTCCCAGCTGAGCGACTGAAAAACACCCTCCAATGTGGCATTAAAGAGCTTCGGAGATATGGTGTCACCTTGTCTCACTCCCTTTCAATTTTCACGTGTGTTGTATTTTCAAACAGCCTAATCTTTGCACTTGCATTTTCATAGATGTTATTAATAATATTAATGTATGCATCTTCAATACCGCAGGTTTTTCAGAGCCATTGTAACTGCTGATGGTTTCACTGAATCAAAGGCTTTTTCATAATCGATAAAAGCCATGCACAATGGAAGTTCATATTCCCTCGCTCTTTCAATTAGTTCTCTCAGCACGTGGATATGATCTATTGTAGTGTAGCCACTCCTGAATCCAGCTTGTTCTCTCGGTTGAGCCATGTCCAGTGTTACCTTCAAGCGGTGTGAAAGAACTTTAGTGAAGATTTTATAAACTACTGAGAGGAGGCTGATAGGTCTGTAGTTTCCGAGATCCTCAATGTCACCTTTCTTATGTAGCAGGATCATTGTAGCGGTGTTCCAATCCTCAGGAATCTTTCCTTCATTAAGGCATCGAGTGAAAATTTGGGCGAGTACTGTTTCGATTTCTCCACTTGCTTCTTGTATGATGTCTACAGTAATTCCATCTTCTCCTGGAGCTTTTCCCGCTTCATGTTCTTGATTGCATGTGCAACTTCTGCTGGAAGGACTGGAGGAACTCTGAGCACCGGTATCTTTCATGATGTCTGGAGTGCATGTATCATCTCTTTCATATAATTTGGAGTAGAAATCTTTCACTCTGGTCAAAATTTCGCCTCTATTTCTTGTTACAGAACCATCTTCTTTTCTCAGTGCCATAATCTGTTTTCTTCCCTTACTGAGATGTCCCTTTGCTATCTTTAGGCTTTGGTTGTTTTCAATTGCTTTCCTCACTAGTTCACAGTTGAATTTTCTTACGTCTTCAGTGATACTTTTTCTTACTGTCTTGCATAGCTCTATATATTCCACTTTGGAAGTCACATCTTCTTTAGTTGTCCTCATCTCTCTTCTTTTTTGCATCAACATTTTCGTTTTTCCTGATAATTTATTTACATGCAACTTGTTCTTAGACCCAGCTAATTTTGTTGCTGTTTCCATAAGAGCTTTGGTTACTTTTCTGTTAACTTCAGAGATGTCCACTTCTTCCGATGTTAGGCCTTCTAAAGCAGAGAACCTGTTCTTCAGTTCCAACTTGAAGGTATTATGGTGTTTTTTAAGGTTGGTTATGTCAATAGATTTTGTTTGTCTTATGAGCTTGCCACGTTCAAGTTTAGTGTTGAGGTGCATCTTACATCTCACCAATCTATGGTCACTACCTGTGTTGAACTTGTTTAGCACACTGCAGTCTTCTATGACGAATTTTTTGTTACACATAATAAAATCAATTTCACTTGTCGTCCCATTTGGATGTCTCCATGTCCATTTCCTGTGTGGCTTTTTCTTGAAGAAGGAGTTCAAGATGAAAAACCCTTCTGCCTCTGCAAACTCAACGAGAGTATTTCCACGCTGGTTTCTGTTGCCGTGACCGAATTTACCTACTGAAGTTTTATTTTGTTGCCGTTGCCCTATTTTTGCATTGAAATCTCCCATAATTATTTTCAGAAGTGCTGCTTACCTTTATTATTTAGATGACAAATTTCCTCATAAAATTCTTCAATTTCTTCTTCAGGATGACTTGTGGTGGGTGCATAAGTTTGAATAATCTGAGCCTGGTATCTTTTCGAGAGTTGGATAACAAGTCGTGCAGCTCTGTCAGAGGAACTTTCAACTTCTACAACTTTATCCTTCAGTTTCTTGTTTATTATAAATCCAACACCACTAGTTCTGCCAGTATCTGTCCCACAATAGTAGAAGAGATGTCCACTTTTCAGTTCAATGAGATCTTCTCCTTTTCTCCTTACCTCACTATGTCCCACTTGATCCTTTGTAGTTCCTCTTCCAATTCAAGAAGCCTTGAATCAGAAGATAGGGAGCGTCCATTGTACGTAGCCAAGGTCAGCATCAAATGGCAGCCTAGTCCGGAGGACCGGACTAGGCTGTGTATGTGTGTGTGTGTATATATATATATATACTAAAGAGCAAAACTGAAGACTAAGAAAAAATTTTAGAATTTAAAACGAAGAGGTGCAAAATAACCTGAAAATCAAAAACGCGCAACGCAGCAGTTTTGAAAATTCAGAATTCACATTCTATAAAGAAGATACCTAAGCAAAAAAATACATATATAATTTTGACTCACACCTAGTACAACATAGAAAAGGTTATGTATCTACCTGTGTGATCAAAAGGAAAAAAGATAAAAAAATAAAATAAAACAACTGAATGTAGAAGTTTTTGCTGGTCCTTGATAAAGCCAAGGCTCAGTATTCTCGACACCTTCTACATTCAGTTGTTTTATTTTATTTTTTTATCTTTTTCCTTTTGATCACACAGGTAGATACATAACCTTTTTATATGTACTAGGTGTGAGTCAAAATTATATATGTATTTTTTGCTTATCTTCTTTATAGAATATATATATATATATATATATATATCATACATGAGACCGACCGATGACAAAAAAAGCTGAACTTTTTAACTGGGTGGAAAATTGGGACACGCGAACGCGCGGTGAGCAAATTCAAATACAGCATATATACAATATTTAAGAGTATGCTAGCCATATGGAATTATTTTCTGTAAATTATGTAAGTAAATATTAAAGTGAAGCACATTATTATATTCACAATAGAAAAGTAGGGATTTAAGAACAAAATAAAATGAAATATTTTAAAAAATCAGATTTAAAACTTACATGTGAATCTTTACTAGCTAAATCCTGAGGTGAAAAGTATTTGTCTAGGAAAGTTTGTGAATTTAGTCAAGCAATTAGAAACTTGCAAGAATTAGAAACATATATCCACAGCTTAGTTTTTAGTCATTGAAGAAGTCAATAAAGTATTTCTCAATGTAACCTTATAAAATGGCTTGCAAAATTTTTTGCTTGCATTGTGAATATGGTGACATGAATCTCCATCAACGTCAAGCAAGTGGGGAGATTTTCTCTGCCGAATTCTTGTTTTTCACCCTGTTTTTGAGCCTCCCATGACACATTCTTTCCACTTAGCTTTCAAACAAGCAAAACAAATTCCTTCTTAGAAAGAAAAGAATAAAATAAAAAGCAAAAGCAAAAAAACGGAAAGCTGCGTCACGAACTTTTAGAGGCTTCGGCCCGACGTAATAACGGCCCGAAGCCGTGCCCCCCCCCCCCACTTTCAAACATGCAAAACACATTCTTCCTTAGAAAAAAAAAGAAAGGAAAGAAACAAGAGTTGCGTCACGAACTTTGTTCAGCGGCTTCGGGCCGACGTTATCCTAGCCGGGCGCAGTGCTTTCTTTCCACTAAGTTTTCAAACAAGCAGAACACATTCCTCCTCCTTAGAAAAAACAAAAAGGTTCGTCACGAACATGGTTCAGAGGCATCGGGCAGACGCAATTCCGGGCAACAGCGAAAGCACGTCCGAACCAACGTAATTCCGGATCACGGCAAAAGAAGCACGTCCGAACCAACGTAATTCCGGATCACGGCAAAAGAAGCCCGACAGGCCTACATAATTCCGGCGTGGCGCCATTCTTCCTTTCCACTTAGCTTTCAAACAAGCAAAACAAATTCTTTCTCTTCGGGGGGGGGGGGGGGTAGGAACGAATTTAAGAAAAGAAACCTGCGTCACGAACTTTATTCAGATGTTTCAGGTCGACGTAATCCCGGGCCACGGCGAAAAGCACGACGGGCATTTTTTTTTTTTTCACACTTTGAAACAAGCAAAACAAATTCCACCACCTGAGAAAAAAAAAAAAAAAGACAAAGGGCTGTGTTACGAACTTTGTTCAGAGGCTTTTCGTCGATTATTTACAAAATCAGTAAAACTTTCTTAATAACAGCGAAAATCTGAATATCCATAATTTTTTGTTAGTCACCCGTAATCCCGGGGAAATCCGTAATAATTACGGAGATTCCGTATTTTTTGGCATACTCCGTAGGAAGAGGATTCACAAGTGCTTCGATTCTCGAACAATCTCAGAAAAGCGGGAACGCATTCGGGTACTTTTGCAAATTACAAGAGAGAATTTCTGGCGATGACGTCACGGATAGAATTAAGCAGATAGTTTGGCCCTGTAGAATGCAGAGTGGCGATTTCCCGCAAGACACGGAAAGGGCTGCGGTAGTTTCCCTAACGCATGAAGTAGGCGGAGCTTCCACCCTTTGCGCTGCGATGCTCAAGTGACTGACATCCCATCCATTGTTGACAGCAGTAAACGAATTGAGCTCCTGACTCCACCCCCCAACATTTCTTCTTGCCCCCGCGTCTGCTCCAAAAACAACGCTTTAAGCTAGAAAGCGCTTAGTTCTTTTACTCCACAAAAAAGCGGAATCGCGGAATTCCGCTTTTTTTTTGTTTTTCTATAGAACGACGACCCCCCCCCTAAAAATCCTGAAAAATTTCTCTTCATTTTTGCAATGACCTCGAGAATGACCAAAATGATGCCGAAAAAAAGCGGAATTCCGCGAATTCGCGGAAGAATCTCATGTATGATATATATATATATATATATATATATATATAGAGAGAGAGAGAGAGAGAGAGAGAGAGAGAGAGAGAGAGAGAGAGAGAGAGAGAGAGAGAGAGAGAGAGAGAGAGAGAGAGAGAGAGAGAGAGAGAGAGAGAGAGAGAGAGAGAGAGAGAGAGAGAGAGAGAGAGAGAGAGAGAGAGAGAGAGAGAGAGAGAGAGAGAGAGAGAGAGAGAGAGAGAGAGAGAGAGAGAGAGAGAGAGAGAGAGAGAGAGAGAGAGAGAGAGAGAGAGAGAGAGAGAGAGAGAGAGAGAGAGAGAGAGAGAGAGAGAGAGAGAGAGAGAGAGAGAGAGAGAGAGAGAGAGAGAGAGAGAGAGAGAGAGAGAGAGAGAGAGAGAGAGAGAGAGAGAGAGAGAGAGAGAGAGAGAGAGAGAGAGAGAGAGAGAGAGAGAGAGAGAGAGAGAGAGAGAGAGAGAGAGAGAGAGTGTGTGCACATGTGTGTGTATCTTCACAAAGTCTCTCTTTTTAAAACCAGAGCACCCCCCACCCTCCCCTCAAAAGATGAGCTTCTAGATCTGCTACTGCTTCACCCTGTATCTTTGGAAATGATATGCACAGGGAATGTCACCTGTCAACAGTGTACAAGGGTTGGAAATTTATTAGTGAGAACGTAATTGTTACATTGGAATATAACATAGGATCCAACTCTAGTCAGCTATGTCCCTTCAATACAGTCACCATCATTATCCAAAACCTGCTGCCATCTGTGTGGAAGTCTCTGCATGTAGCCAACAAGGCGAGTAGAGTTGAGCTTCACCATGGACCAGTCTACGTCTCTTACAATATTGTCGATGTTCTTGAGACTAATCCTTTGAGTGGTGTTTTCATCTTCAGAAACAAATCAAAGTCACAGGGGCTTAAGTCTGGAGAATAGGGTGGATGGCACACTACTTCCCAACCCCACTGACGGAACAGATTGGTAACACCGCCAGTAATATATAGTATAGTCTCAGACACCGAGCATTGTCACATAAAATTATCAGAGTATACTCCAGCAAATGATGCTGCTTCTTCTGGAGAGCTGAGGCAGGTTATGTTAGAGGAATATGTTTGGGGAGGTTATGTTTGGGGAGGTTATGTTTGCAAGTTATGTTAGGAAATGAGCATATATGCTGCATTTACCATCTGTTCTGGAGGTACGGCATATGTTAGTCTGACGCGATCCCATTCATAGATGGCAATGACCATTACCTTAACATTACTGAGATTCTGGTGGACCCCCTGTGTTCGGTGCAGAGAACTGTTATGCCCCCATGCATTAGACTAGCATTTCAGTTCTGATTCATCACACTGTGCCCATGTTTCATGCAATGTAAGGATATGCTGTAGAAATGTGTCCCCTTCACACTCATACCGTTCCAAATGGAATCTAGCTGCCCCATAACATTGCCATTTTTCAACATCACTTAAAGCATGAGGAACCCAACGTGATGTGATTTTTCACGTTTAGCCATTTTTTCAAAATGTGTAGCACAGTTACATGTGAAAGGTTAATCTCATTGAGTTCACAAATTGTCCACCACCGGTCATTCTCCAAGAATTCAGACAAAGTGAGCACTTGAGTTTCACTCACTTGGGGATGTCCACACCCAGAAGTACAAGACACATTCACCGTCCTTTTTTGCATGCTGCCATCTAGCTTGCTACTGTACTATATGGTAAACCATATACTCCACAAGCTTGTTGTAGTCATTCATAACATTTCTTTTTTTCGGTACAGCATCTAGCAACAATGCTGCTCAAACTTTGTAAACATGGCTTTAGATTGCTTACCAACTATGAGGTGTGTTTACATCGCTACAGTACATACGCTGTTCAAGATAGGATTCAACCATTATACCCAAGGGTACATCGGGAAGGTACATTACACAAGGAATACCCATCAGATTCTCCAGGAGAACTTGTGTCTGCTCTGCTGCATGATTCACACTAAATAATTTCTAACCCCCATATAACGTGGCTCTGGACTATTCATCATCTCAGGCAAAAGAATTCTGCTATGACTATGCATCTATCAACTAATCCAAAACAGAATTGCTAAAAAAAAATTCCCAGTGGCTGCTTCCTGAGAAAAGCCACTGCCATTTTATGTTCTTTGGCTTACTTTTCATTGCTGCTTAGTTGAAGTTGCTCTGGATCGAGCCTTTGCTACTGCATCTTCTTCTGTTTGACAAATCACTGCAGTAGAGCTTCAGCCACTCTCAATGCACCATTTCTAATTTGCTTTTTCCACCCAATTTATTTGTAGCAAACACTTTCTGCTTTGCAGGCATCTTACTTAAGTAAAGAGGAGTGGATCAATACCTCACCTGAAATGAGTCTGAAGATGAAGTGAGCTTCTGATGAAAAACTTACTGTGGTTGCAAATACTTAAGTAATAATTTCTTTCATCAGGGTTTTATTAGGAGGTTAGAAATGGCCTATATTTATTAAATGTGGTTTGAGGAATAACACTGGAGAATAGATGATTTAATCACATGGCAATGTTAGTAACACAGGTATTACATTTGAGTTGGCTACCCCTTCTACAATGACAAAGTTACTGAAAATATATCCACTAAGATGGTTTTTGTCATGTGCATCATATAGGAGACAAAATATTAAAATGACAAGTGTTACCCTCTTACGCAGCTGGTGAAACAGATAGGAGAAATATCTGGAACAAGATGGTGGTGTAGTATGGGCTGTTAATAACAGAGGGTCTAATTTTTAACAGCAAGAAACCTTGAAATCGACATAGGGAGAGATGAAGGAAGTTTATGGAAATCAGCATTAATTCATTAATTAATTTTATTTATTAACCATAATTTTGCCAGTTGTGCCGGGAGTTAGGAATGGTCCCTTGAACTAGAAGGATGCTATCATTGTTCTCTTGTATAAGGGAAAAGGTGATCAGACTTACTGCAAGAACTATCGTGGTATTAGCCTACTGAGAGTGCCAGGTAAAGTGTTTGGTAAGGTCATTATTGAAAAAGTATGAGGTCTCACATCAGAGAAAGTGTGGGATGTTCAGAGTGGTTTTATGTCTGGTAAAGGCTGCACTAACCAAATTTTTGCAATACACATGATGATTGAAAAGTATCTGGCTGTTTGTAAGAAAGTTTTTGCTACCTTCATAGATTTAGAGGAAGCTTACAACCATGTAAATAGGACACTTTTGTGGAAAGCATTGAATAAATATGGTGTTACTGGGAATCTACTTAATAGTGTAAAAGCCATGTATCCTGGCAGCACAGTGTGTGTACAAGTAAATGGTGTTTCATTAAAATGGTTCTCTGTTGGTGCAGGAGTCAGACAAGGTTGTATAATGTCACCATGGCTCTTTAATATATTTATGGATGCGTACTTGCGGGCGGTCGTAGTGAGCGATGGGTTTGCCTCCTCGGGGCGCTCCATGGTAACAATGGCACACACAACAGCAACTAGGCCTCTGTGAATCTTGGAGAGGTGCAAGCTAGTTCTGTGTGACATTGGCAAAAAGACCCCACCTCACTGGGTTTTGTTCCAGAATCCTTAGGTTGAATGACCAACTGTCTTTTAATCAGGTAAGTACATCAGTGTGGGCTAATCCCCCACACTGATGTACTTACCTGATTAAAAAGACAAAAAGAAATATTAAGAATGACTCAAGTGTGGGATATGGTGGACCTACCACACTTGAGAAGGACAGTCCACCACAGAATCGACCTGGACTTTCTAAACGGCATATGAGAAAGAGATCTCGGCTGAGTGAATGTAAGATTGGTGTATGGAATACTAGAGGTATAAATGGCAAGATGAGTGAGGTGATTGAGGAGATGAATAAGTATAGACTGGATGTGCTGTGTGTAAGTGAACCCAAAAAGAAGGAAATTGGAATAGAAGAAGTGAATGGCACGGTGAGTGTGTGGTCTGGAGTATTGGATAATATGAGAGGACAGGCTGGTGTAGGTGTGATTTTAAGTGAAAAGATGAAGAAGAACTTGATTCATTATAGTTGCATAAGTGAGAGAATTCTTTGGATTCGTTTGAAAGTGAAACTTCAGAAAATTGTAATTGTTGTAGTGTATGCTCCCTGTGACTCGGAACCTTCTGATAAGAAAGAAGATTTCTGGAATGAGCTAAAAGCTGTTTTGAGCCAGTTTGGTGCTAAAGAAAAAGTTATAATAGCAAGGGATTTCAATGCTAGAAGAGGTGTGCAGAATGCAATTTCTGACAATGTTCTGGGTAAGTTTAATGATCCTTGTGTGAATGATAATGGTGAAAGATTAATGGAACTCTGCATTGATAATGGTTTGTGTGTATCTAATACATTTTTCAACCACAAGTATATACACACATATACTTGGTAAAATCGTACTATTGGTCAAAAGAGTGTAATAGATTTTGTTGTTTACGATCAGCATTTGAAACACTTAGTTGTTGACACCCATGTGATGAGAGGTGCGGATGTTGGTTCTGATCATTACTTGTAGTGTCACGAGTGAAACTTAATGTTGGTTGGAGGAAAAGGAATAGGAAGAGACCCAGGATAGAAAGAATAAAGGTTGATAGGCTCCTTGAAGATCATCAGCGGTACTCTGACTTACTCAGAGAACGACTGAAGGATCTGAAATCTTGTGAGAGGGATGTAGAAAAGAAGTGGGAATGTTTTAAGAACTGTGTTGTCACTGCTGCTAAAGAGGTCTGTGGCACCACAATAGTGGGTAACAATAGAGGTGATGCTTGGTGGAATAGTGAGATTGATGACGCAGTAAAGAAAAAGAAGGAAGCCTATTTGGGGATGTTGCAAGGTAGAGTCTCTGTGGATGAATATCGCTGTAAGAAGCGTGAAGCTGCTAAGCTGGTTCGCCACAGTAAGGCAAAAGATAGGAAGGAGAAAGTGGAAAGGCATGAACTGGCTTTTTGGAAAGATAGAAAGTCCTTCTGGAAGTACATGAGACTCAGGAAAAATAGGGGAAACAAAGTTGTAAGTTGTGTGAAGAATGAGATCGGGGAAATGATATGGGAGCCCAATGAGTTAAGTGAAAGATGGGGTGAATACTTCTGTGAGTTATTAGATCAGGAGAGCAAAAATGATTCTGAGACAGATGCAGATGATGTCACAATGAGGGATGAAAGCACAGGAGGGATCTCAAGAGAAGAAGTGTGTAAAGCTCTAAAATCTTTTCAGAATGGCAAGGCTCCGGGAGTTGATGGCATAACTGCAGAGATGTTGAAATATGGTGGTGATTCTATAATTGACTGGTTAACTGAAATTTGCCAGTTGTGCTGGGAGTTAGGAATGGTCCCTCGGGATTGGAAGGATGCTATCATTGTTCCCTTGTATAAGGGAAAAGGTGATCAGACTGAATGGAAGAACTATCGTGGTATTAGCCTACTGAGTGTGCCAGGGAAAGTGTTTGGTAAGGTTGTTATTGAAAAAGTACGGGGTCTTACATCATTGAAAGTGTGGGATGTTCAGAGTGGTTTTATGCCTGGTAAAGGCTGTACTAACCAAATTTTTGCATTACGCATGATGATTGAAAAGTATCTGGCTGTTGGGAAGAAAGTTTTTACTGCCTTCATAGATTTAGAGAAAGCTTACGACCGAGTGAATAGGACACTTTTGTGGAAGGTATTGAATGAATATGGTGTTACTGGGAATCAATACTTAATAGTGTAAAAGCCCTGTATGCTGGTAGTAGAGCTTGTGTACGAGTGAATGGTGTTTTATCAAAATGGTTTTCTATTGGTGCAGGAGTTAGACAAGGTTGTGTAATGTCACCATGGCTGTTTAATATATTTATGGATGCATGCATGCGTGAGGCCAAAATAGATAATAGTGGTTTATGTCTTGGTGATATCCATGTGTGCAGATTGCTGTATGCTGATGACACTGTCCTGTTGGCAGAGAGCAAAAGTGAGTTGCAGAGTATGTTGACTCGGATGCACAAAGTTTGCATGAAATTCAAACTGAGTATAAATAAGGGAAAAACCAAAGTTATGGTGTTTGAGAGAGGAATGGGTAGCACTGAATGTAATGTAAGTATAAATGACACTGTGATTGACCAGGTGAGTGAGTTTGTGTATTTAGGAAGCATGTTTGACAGAGAGAACAAGTTGGATGGTGAAATCAGTAGGCGAGTGAATTCTTCTTTGAAAGTCATAGCTGATCTGGGAGGTTTTCACAGGAATGATGGGTTCTCTAGAGAGTCCTGCATGGCTATGTATGAAACAGTAATTGTTTCTACTCTGATGAATGGCAGTGAAACCTGGGTACTGCAGAAGAAGCATAGGAGTTGTTTGTGTGCTGGAGAAATGCGTTACTTACGTGGGGTTTGTGGCAAGACACGATCTGATTGTGTGAGGAATGAAGATGTATTGCAGTTGTGTGATGTAAAGCAAAATGTTGTTAGCAAGGTGGAGACCAATATGCTTCGGTGGTTTGGCCATGTTGAAAGAATGAGTGATGAAATGCTTACTAAGAAATTATTTTCAACCCAAGTGGCAGGAAGGGGCAGAGGAAGGCCAAGGAAGACATGGGTGGATCAGATTCAGGAGTGTCTGCATGAGAAAAAGATTATGAGTATAAAGTATAAAAGATCTTGTGTAAGGCGTGTAATGGATATCAGTGAAGCACGAGTTGTATGTCAAGATCGCTGTAAATGGTGAAGTTTGATACGACAACAATAAGTAAAAATATCTGGAAGTTTGTATTTCTTTTTGGAGCTAACCTCTGAATTTCAGAGAACAGCTTAGTGATATGTATGTATGTATGGGGATGTAAGGTCAGGTGATGCGTAACATCACAGCCTCTCCTTGACAAATGTCAACCCCGCCTTCTCGTGGTGCATCCTGTTCCCACTAAAGGGGCTCTGACGACCGCAAATAGCGGTATAACTATACCATCGGGATCAGAGGAAATGCTATCCCACACTCACCAACCCGCTTGGCCAGCGTGGTGAGTTATGGCCAAACACCTCCAAAATGACTCTACAACTTAAATCTTGGCCCTCAGTCTCCGGCAGCTGGAATGTACCTGGCCAAGGCAGCGGCTAGTGCGACATGAAGGCAGAGGGTGCTAAGAATCCCCGGAGGACCGGACTAGGCTGCCATTTGATGCTGACCTTGGCTACCTACAACGGACGCTCCCTATCTTCTGATTCAAGGCTTCTTGAATTGGAAGAGGAACTACAAAGGATCAAGTGGGACATCGTCGGGCTGAGTGAGGTAAGGAGAAAAGGAGAAGATCTCATTGAACTGAAAAGTGGACATCTCTTCTATAATCATGGGACAGATACTGGCAGAACTAGTGGTGTTGGATTTATAATAAACAAGAAACTGAAGGATAAAGTTGTAGAAGTTGAAAGTTCCTCTGACAGAGCTGCACGACTCGTTATCCAACTATCGAGAAGATACCAGGCTCAGATTATTCAAACTTATGCACCCACCACAAGTCATCCTGAAGAAGAAATTGAAGAATTTTATGAGGAAATTCGTCATCTAAATAATAAAGGTAAGCAGCACTTGAAGATAATTATGGGAGATTTCAATGCAAAAATAGGGCACCGGCAACAGAATGAAACTTCAGTAGGTAAATTCGGTCACGGCAACAGAAACCAGCGTGGAAATACTCTCATTGAGTTTGCAGAGGCAGAAGGATTTTTCATCTTGAATTCCTTTTTCAAGAAAATACCACACAGGAAATGGACATGGAGACATCCAATTGGGACGACAAGTGAAATTGATTTTATTATGTGTAACAAAAAATTCGTCATCGAAGACTGCAGTGTGCTAAACAAGTTCAACACAGGTAGTGACCATAGATTGGTGAGATGTAAGATGCACCTCAACACTAAACTGGAACGTGGCAAGCTCATAAGACAAACAAAATGTATTGACATAACCAACCTTAAAAAACACCATAATACTTTCAAGTTGGAACTGAAGAACAGATTCTCTGCTTTAGAAGGCCTAACATCGGAAGAAGTGGATATTTCGGAAGTTAACAGAAAAGTAACCAAAGCTGTTATGGAAACAGCAACAAAATTAGCTGGGTCTAAGAACAAGTTGCATGTAAACAAATTATCAGGAAAAACGAAAATGTTGATGCAAAAAAGAAGACAGATGAGGACAACTAAAGAAGATGTGACTTCCAAAGTGGAATATATAGAGCTATGCAAGACAGCACGAAAAAGTATCACTGAAGACGTAAGGAAATTCAACTGTGAGCTAGTGAGGAAAGCAATTGAAAACAACCAAAGCCTAAAGATAGCAAAGGGACATCTCAGTAAGGGAAGAAAACAGATTATGGCTCTGAGAAAAGAAGATGGTTCTATAACAAGAAATAGAGGCAGAAATTTTGACAAGAGTGAAAGATTTCTACTCCAAATTATATGAAAGGGATGATACATGTACTCCAGACATCATGAAAGGTACCAGAGTTCTTCCAGTCCTCCCAGCAGAAGTTGCTCATGCAATCAAGAACATGAAGCGGGGGAAAGCTCCAGGAGAAGATGGAATTACTATAGACATCATACAAGAAGCAAGTGGAGAAATCGAAACAGTACTCGCCCAAATTTTCACTCGATGCCTTAATGAAGGGAAGATTCCTGAGGATTGGAACAATGCTACAATGATCCTGCTACATAAAAAAGGTGACATTGAGGATCTCAGGAACTACAGACCTATCAGCCTCCTATCAGTGGTTTATAAAATCTTCACTAAAGTTCTTTCACACCGCTTGAAGGTAACACTGGACATGGCTCAACCGAGAGAACAAGCTGGATTCAGGAGTGGCTACAGCACAATAGATCATATCCATGTACTGAGAGAACTAATTAAAAGAGCGAGGGAATATGAACTTCCATTGTGCATGGCTTTTATCGATTATGAAAAAGCCTTTGATTCGGTGAAACCATCAGCAGTTACCACGGCTCTGAAATCCTGCGGTATTGAAGATGCATACATTAATATTATTAATAACATCTATGAAATGCAAGTGCAAAGATTCGGCTGTTTGAAAATACAACACACATAAAAATTGGAAAGGGAGTGAGACAAGGTGACACCATATCTCCGAAGCTCTTTAATGCCACATTGGAAAATGTCTTTCAATCACTGAACTGGGAAAACAAAGGGATAAAGATTAATGGAGATTATCTAACCCACCTTCGTTTTGCTGATGACGTAGTCATTTTTGCAACTACCCCATCAGAGCTGCAGAGTATGATCCAGGAACTTGCTGACAAGAGTAAAGAAGTGGGATTAAAAATGAACTTTCAGAAGACAAAAGTGATGTTCAATGCTTTTACAAGAAATGAAGATTTATCGATTGATGGAGAAAAACTGGAGATAACAGATACGTATGTTTATCTTGGACAGCAGATATCAAGTGAGGTCACATTGATGAAGAAATTAATCGGCGTACAAAACTTGCCTGGAGAGCTTTTGGAAGAAACAGCATAATTTTCAAGAGCAATATGCCATTATGTCTTAAAAGAAAAGTGTTTGATCAATGCATCCTTCCAGTGCTTACGTATGGTGCAGAGACGTGGACCTTAACTAAAAGAGACATACAAAGGCTGCAGACAACTCAAAGAAGCATGGAGAGGTGCATGCTTGGTGTAACCAGGAGAGATAAGAAGAGGAACTCGTGGATCCGAAAAATGACGAGAGTGGAAGACATCATGATCAGAGTTAAATCCCTGAAATGGCAATGGGCTGGACATACTGCCAGAAGGACAGACCATCGATGGACAGCCGAAATTTTAGATTGGATTCCAAGGGACAGGAAAAGACCCAGAAAAAGACCACATGGGAGATGGGTGGATGAAATTCGTAAATATGCAGGAGTGACATGGAGGAGACTGGCACAAGACAGACCGTTGTGGAGGAAACTTGGGGAGACCTTCGTCCAGCAGTGGATTGATAATGGTTGACAATGATGATGATGATGATGATGATGTATGTATGGATGCGTGCTTGCATCCATAAAAAATATTAAAGATGGACAATACTGGTTTATGACTTGGTAATATCCATGTGCGCAGATTGCTGTATGGCGATGACACAGTCCTGTTCACAGAGAGCAAAAGTAAGGTGCAGAGTATGTTGTCCAGGATGTATGAAGTTTGCATGAAGTTCAAACTGAGTATAAATAAGGAAAAAATAAAATTATTATTTTTGAGCGAGGAGCTGTTAGTATTGAATTTTACATATAAAACACAAAACGTCTGTTTGTCTGAAGCAGCAAAAACTCTCGAATGCCAAACTGTGGCATCGTGAAATTTGCATAGCTTATTAATACTGGAATTTCTAGGTCAACGAAACTATTTTAAGATGTCTACGTTGTTCTGTTCGCGAGTTATGAATGAATTAATAAGCTTATCAATAAAGTCAGCGTCGTTTGCTACGTCATCCTGTTCCAAATCTGAAAGCACATGACTGCATTCATTGCCCCAGCACATCCACAGGTGTTTCTATTTTTTGAGAACTGTGCATAAAAAAATGCAAACACGAACTTTGTGAAATCTTAACGAAATGGGCTGAAATTTTTAACACCACGAATTGGTAATAAGAGGAGCACCTCAAAATTTCCCCGGAACCGGGTCAAAACTTTTTTAAAATAGGCATGGAATTTTTCATTCATCGGTAAACAGAAATATATACGCAGAAATGGTTAATAAAATTTTGACGGCTAATTTAAAAAGTTATTTACCGATTCAGGCGAAATTTGGAGGTCATGTTCCTATTAACGATTTCTGGCATTCATAAAAATTTCAGTCAGTTTCATAAAATATTCACAAAGATGAGTTTGTAACTTTTTTATCCCAGAGATTCACCCCTCAAAGATGTCTGAAACTGAAAGCATGTGATGCATTTGATCGTCAATAACAAATTGTTAACAGATTTTGTTCAGTCAGTGCTCTAATGCTGTGTCTCCTGAACGCATGTTAAATAATTTGTGACGCTTTTGGTTCATTTGATTCTACAGATATAAGTCCAAATGGCACAGTGATTGACCAGGTGAATGAGTTTGTGTATTTGGGAAGCATGTTTGACAGAGAGAACAAATTGTATGGTGAAATTAGTAGGCGAGTGAATTCTTCATTGAAAGTCATAGCTGCTTTGGGAGGTTTTCACAGGAATAATGGGTCTCAAGAGAGTTCCACATGGCTATGTATGAAAGTGTAATTGTTCCTACTCTGATGTATGGCAGTGAAACCTGGGTACTACAGAAGAAACATAGGAGTTGTTTGTGTGCTGGAGAAATGAGTTATTTACTGGGGGTTTGTGGCAAGACACGCTCTGATTGTGTGAGGAATGAAGATGTGTTGCAGTTGTGTAATGTGAAGCAAAATGTTGTGAGCAAGGTGGAGACTAATATGCTTCGGTGGTTTGACAATGTTGAAAGAATGAGTGATGAGACGCTTACTAAGAATTCTTTTTTAGTCCAAGTGGCAGGAAGGAAAGGCAGAGGAAGGCCAAGGAAGTCATGCGAGTATCAGAATCAAGAGTGTCTGCATGAGAAAAAGATTATGAGTATGAAGTATAGAAGGTCTTGTGTACGCCGTGCAGTGGATGTCAATGAAGCCCGAGTTGTATGTCAAGATCGCTGTAAATGGAGAAGTTTGATATGGTAACAGTATATAAATAATCAGTTAAAAATTTATCTGGAAGTTTGTATTTCTTTGTGGAGCTAACATCTGAATCTCAGAGAACAGCTTAGTGATATGTATGTATTTTATTTATTTTCATTTCCTATTCTCTTAATTTATTCTTTGTGCCTCACCAACCTGATCATCTGGTATACAAGAGTAGGAAAGAATGTATGTATGTAATTACTTGACACTACCATTGTTTCTGCTTTACTAGTAATACTTAAAATCATCATGTCAAAATGAATTTCCTTTGATTTAAGTAAAGTGTGGATTTTTCATTCTACACTGATTGATTTGTTTGCCATGGCAACATTCTATCCTTTTTCTTTTCTTTTTTTTTTTTTCGTTCTTTCACAAGCAACATGCACACAATAACCTATATGCCTTTGGACCACATACACAGGGGCACATAAGTAGTTGACTCATAATGGCAAAAAAAGTAAACACTTATATTCAGAGATTGCATTAATGCCTGGACAGGTATATTTCACGCATCAAAAAGGAAAATTACTTTCTAAAAAAAATTGGGACATATTTTTACTGTTCCAAAAATTATCCATCCTGATTTAAAAACCGACCTCAAAGTTGTTTCTTTTTTAATTATTATCATTACTATTTTTTTTCTCGACTGTTCAACACAGCAGTTGTGCTATTGGTAATGTAATTCCTCCCTCACACATTCCGCACCCTGCGGTGCCTCTCTTCTCAGTCTCAAATATCTCAGGCTGTGGGAAAACACGACCCCAAAAGCCCAAGGTATGAGTGGGAAGAAAATATGTTATCTATGGACACAACTTGGGAGGAGAAACTCTAGTGACCTTGAACTTTGCTACTATGCTCAGCATATGACAGGGCTACAAAAGAAAAGGGCTGTGGGGTGCATGAGCATGCAAGCCTGAACGAAATGAGACGAAGGGGACAATTTTTTTTTCAAGAGTTCTGAAGGTTTGTGGACAGTATTGTCAAAAACAGAAATAGCCGTTCTGCATCTAAAAAGTTGGGGGCGGCAGATTCCTTTTATTCGCAACTTAAATGTTTTTTATTGTACTTCGATGTTTTGGGGAAATCTCAAAATATGAGTAAGGTGGTATTTGCGCATGTGAACAAAAATTCCAGATAGTAAATTCTCCATTACACAAAGATTGCGTGGCATTACGGTATCAGTTCGATTGACATCACATTTTCTTGGTGTCTTTAATCTTCCTGTCCCTTCCACTTTTTTCACCACTTTCTTTCATGGGAACTGAAGACACCTTTCTTCCCTTGGTTTTGTTTATAAGCCCATGTGGTACATCCTGACAATCATAAACTAAACAGGTTCTATTTAAGACAAAACTGATGCAGAATGCTTTTACAAGAAATGAAGATTTATCAACTGATGGGGAAAAGTTGGAGATAACTGATACCTACATTTTACCTAGGACAGCAGATATCAAGCAAGGTTCACATTGATGAACAAATTAATCAGCATATAAAATTTGGTTGGAGATCTTTTGGAAGAAACAGTACAATTTTCAAGAGCAATATGCCATTATGTCTTAAAAGAAAAGTGTTTAATCAATTCATCCTAGTGGGGAGCAGAGAGATGAACCTTGACTAAAAAATACAAAGACTGCGGACAACTGAAAGAAGCATGGAGAGATGCATGCTTGGTGTAACTAGGAAAAATAAGAGGAGAAATCCGTGGATAAGGAAAATTACAAGAGTGGAAGACATCATAATCAGAGTAAAATCCCTGAAATGGCAATGGGCTGGACATATTCCAGAAGAACAGACCACTGATGGACTGGATTCCAAGGGACAGGAAAATACCCAAAAGAAGACCATGCGGGAGATGGGTGGATGAAATTCAAAAACATACGGCAGTGACATGGAGGAGACTGGCTCAAGGTACACCGTTTTGGAAGAAACTTGGGGAGACCTTCATACAGCAGTGAATTGATAATGATTGATGACGATTTAGGATAAAACACATTGAATGGGGGGAGGGGTAGCAAAAAGAGAGAAAGAAAGTGTTCTGATTGTTTTGTTTAGATGTGGCTTTTAAGAAAAAGGGAATGGAAAGAAATATTGGATGGGTGATGGGTGTATTCCTTCATTAATCTCAAAACATGAGTAAGGTGGTAATCCACCCCCACCCCCCACCACCCCCACCACACACCACCCCCACCCCCACCACACACACATTCTTTCATTTCAGTTGCTGAGTTTACACCAGTCTTCCTGTTCTGTAGTACGCACTTGGTTCGATCTTTAAAAAAATCTGCTTCAGTTTTTTTCTTTGTTTAAAAGTGGTAATTTTTCTACTGGAACCTACACTGGTTTCCATAAATCAAACAACAAATGAAAAAATCGTGATAACTCAAAAAGTACACAACCTATTCGGATGAAATTTGGTAATAAGCTTTACCAAAAAAAAAAAAAAAAAAACGCACGAACATGTGATACAAAGCATTTACATTTTGTATGAGTGATGCAAATATGAAAATACAAAAATATAGGTATCACGATGAAATAGGAAAAGGTACTTCAATACGGAGTGTGGTTAGCCCAAACAGCAATACAGGCCCAACAGTGATGCCCCATGTTCTTAATTATGGTGTCAAGCAGTTCTGTGGTTAGCTGCGTCCATTGCTTAAGCAAAGCAGTGCGGAACCCCAGCAGGGTTCGGGGAGGGGGCTGGAGGCCAGCAACACGCCTCCCGAGACCATCCCAGACATGCTCAATGGGATTCGGGTCGGGAGAGCATACTGGCCACTCCATACAGACTATAATCTCCTGTTCCAGGTACTGGTGCATGAGGCAAGCTGTGTGAAGGCGGGTGTTGTCAGCCTGCAGTACAAATGTATCGCCAATTGCAGCCGCATACGGATGAACAACAGGGTCCAGGATGTCATCTCTATACCTCTGAGCATTGAGGTTTCCATGTGGCATCACATAGAGGTCAGTATGGCCGCCTGATGCCCACATCAGAACACTACCACCACCATAGGTTTCCTTTCCTGGACATTGCAGGAAAGATAGCGAGTACAAGCCTCTATCCAGACATAAACTCGGCGAGAATCATTCTGTAAATAGTAATGAGACTCATCAGGAAACAGAATGGACCTCCACTGACTTAAGAGTCCAGTTCACATGCCTTTATGCTCATTTGAAACATTCCCTCCGGTGGCGGGAAGTGAGGGGCACGCATAATATCAGTCACCAAGCATACAGTCCTCCTGCAGGTAACCTTCTGTGTACCGTCGAAGGTGATGTTGTCCGTCCAGTGGCTGCGAGAAGCACAGATCTGAGATGAGTCAGTGTAGCCGTCCTGTTCCGCCATGCCGATAGCAGCAAATACTGGTCATCCGCTGAGGTCGTCGCTCTTGGCCTACCTTCGCTGTACCTTTGGGAAGCTGTACCCATGGCTTGGAACTGCTACCACATCCTGCTGACCACAGAACAATCAACATTCAGCCATTTTGCGAAGTCCGCCTGCCATTGCCCTGCTTAGTTGGCCTATCACTCTGTAGTGTAACTCCGCTGGTAAATGACGTCTCAAAGCCTTGTTAATAAAATCACTATCTTGAAATCTTGTCATTCACCGCTCCACGTGAATTGGCAACCCTCCAAAATAGCTAGTTTTAAGCTCTTGCACATTTGCATAAAGTGCTGCGAGTGCCACTCATTTGCCTTCCATACATCGATGCTGTATGCCTTAGCCCGTAACATATGTACATTTTGTGCAATTTGAACTATATTTTGCCCAATTACCACGATTTTTCGGTTTGTTGCTTAATTTGTGGAAACCAGTGTATGTCTAAGAAACAAAAATTAATTAATAGCATCGTTGTTTCTAAGTACTGAGAAGATGAGTAATTTTTTATACAGATAAGTGACTTCTAGCAAGTGAACACAACTGAACTTCACAGCAGACTGTATTTTTTATTAAAAATATAACAAACTGAGATCAGTTCCAATTATGACCTGTTGCACCTTAGGAATTGAATTATTTCTCTACTTTAAATTTTGATACCCTTATTAAAATAATTAGCATAACTGCATTGACATAACTGGAAGAAAAGGTGCTGGTTCAGCCCTCATACTTTTGCCTTATCACAGATATATGGATGATATCTTACTCATTATAGATAGCAAGGATGAAAATCTTCCATTAAAAATTCCAAGGTGCTTTAATGAATAAGATGATTCCCTTAAGTTCACTTTTGAGGTTCAAACTGAAGGAAAATTAAACTTCTTGGATTTGACCATCTATGTCCAGGAAGATAAGTTCCTCACAAAAATGTACAAAAAACCTTTGGATACAAACAAAATACTAGATTTTAACTCCTGTTATCCATATTCAATGAAGACAAATGTTGCAAACCAATTTTTAGAAAAAATAAATAATTTAGTCTCAGAAGATTTGAAAAAAGCCCACATGGATGAACTGAAAGTAAATGCTAACAGAAAATAACTTCCCAAAAAAGAAAATAGATAAATTACTCAAACAAAATAAAAAAATACAAGCAAGCAAGAGTTTAGGTTCACAAGAAAAATTATGAATCAAAAGGGTTTGTTTGAATCTTTAAAGAGAATAAGCAGTAAATATGATGATACATTAGCTCCCAGTTTAGACAACAAACTTAAAAATTCTTGCCCTAGCTTGATTCGAAAAGAAGAAAACATGTTAAAAATGCAAGGAGTAATTTATAAAGTAACCTGCAGCTGTGGAAAATACTACATAGGAGAAACAGGTCGTAGGCTAGAAACTTGCATCGCGGATCACAAGGCAGCATAAAAAATTGTTCAAACAAGACAGGATTAGACAGACATGTTAGAGAAACAGGACACTGCATGGACTGGGACTTTTTGACTGTCATTGGACATCAATCCAACTTCCTGAAGCAAAAATTGAAAGAGGGACTTGAAATTGAAAAATACCAGAACTTCATCATTAATGACTGAAAGGGATTTTCACTACCTAAGATCTGGCAAGACATTTTGCAGAATCACCATAACCGAAGACTGTGACGGAGATTGAACGAAAGACTGCCTAATGAAGGAGAGGAGTTCTCTCCAAAAATTTGCAGAAATTTTGAGCCTTTACCTGATAAATCCCATAAAAAAGTTAACTAGCTTGAATTTAATAATCTAGGAAGCCACATAACAAAGATGAGTTTGATTTACAGAGTAAATTCCAGTTCCTTTAGTTAAACATTTACTTGGCAGAGGTCTTTCTTTGAGGAGCTAACCTCTGAATCTCAGAGAACAGCTTAATGATAGGTATATATGTGTAGAGAAACCAGAACGAATTTTCCTCAATTATAAATTTTTGTGAAAATTCCATGAAGTTTTCTAAACCACATGACTGAAAGTTAGTTCCTCCATCTACAGAGATGTAGGATAGCCATAAAATAACAGATTTTTGTTCCTTTGAAGATCACTTTTCCATGGTTTTCTTTGGTGCTTATTGCTATATGTTTTAAAACAGAACTTGCACTTAACTCCAAAACATACTGCAAATGACTGAGAAATAAATATCATGGTGTTAACAGAAAAAAAAAATGCCACTAGTAAGCAAAGATCTAAATGATACATAAACCTGTTATTAAAGTACTGAGTAACCTGAAGCCTTGCCATGCATCTTGTTCTGTTTTAATATGTGACTTTGGAAACCAAAGAGGATGAAACATAGCTGATATAAATCTCCCCCTGCCTATTACTTTCTTCCTGGAGGTCAGGGTAAGGCAATTTTACTGTCTCCAGAAATCTGGTGTTAGAGTTTTCATCCCATTAGTTTTGTTTCTTCACTAAAGCTGCTCTCTGAGATTCCAAGGTTAGCTCCTCTAAGAAAGCTCATCTGTAAGATTAAAGTTAAAAATTGATGGCACTACATTTTACTCACTGTTAATGCATCAACCACCTCCATTTACAGCAATCTTGGCACACAACTCAAGCTTCACTGATATCCATTACGTGTTCCACAAAACCTTTTGTACTTCATATTCGTTATCTTTTTTTCATGCAGACATTCCCAAATCTGGTCTTCCCATGAATTTCTTGGACTTCATCCACTTTTCTTTCCTGCCACATAGGCTGAAAAAATTCTCTCTCTTAGTAAACATCACACCACTCTCACAACATAACCAAACCACTTCAGAATATTTGCAACATAACCGAACCACTTCAGAATATTTGCAACATAACCGAACCACTTCAGAATATTTGCAACATAACCGAACCACTTCAGAATATTTGCCCCCACCTTACTACCAACATTTTGCTTCAATTTACACACCTGCAAAACAGCTTTGTTCCACACACGACCAGAAAGCAGTGCCCATGTTTCACAGCTCTACATCAGATTAGGAAAATTATACTTTCATACACAGCTATTTGGAATCATTTTGAGAACCCATCACTCCTATGACATCCCCCTAAGGCAGCTATGACTTTTTAAATATGAATTCACTCACCTACAAAGTCCACCATCTAATCTGTTTTCTCTGTCATACATGCTTCCTAAAAATACAAATTCATTCACCTTGGTATTGCTTTACCATTTAGAATAATATTGCATTCAGTATACTAACAGTTCCTCATTCAAACACCGTAACTTTGGTTTCCCCTTATTCACATTCCGTTTTAATTTTATACGAATCCTGTAAAATTGGGACAACATAATCTGCAACTCATTTTTGCTCTCCATTAGCAGGACTGTGTCAGCAGCATAAAGCAAGCTGCAAATATTGCTGTATTAATTGCAAAGTCGAAATATGAAATTATGGTTTTACTTTCCCAAATCATCACCTTCCTCGAGACCCTAAAGTTCTGGCAATTATGAAAGGACTAGGAAGCAAAGGTGGCAGCCAACCAACAACATACAGGCACCTGTACAACCAGGAAAAATACTTAAGTTAAAAAGAGATATTGTTTATGGCTGAATTACTTATTCATAATACAGTAAAACCTGTGAAAGTTGGAACCCCCAGTTCCCCCTAAGTGTGTCCAACATATACAGTATGATTTCTTTTGTTCAATGAAGCATATCAAGACTCTCTTTATAATATGTGGAAAACAGATGGTTTGAATTAAATACTGTGATTACTATTACAAAATCACAGAACAATGTAGCATAAAGAAGCTCTGTGCGTACAATGTAATTCGTGCTATGCATGTATGTATATAGTATATAAATTATACTACATACATATATGTAGTATATAAATTATACTACATACATATATGTAGTATATAAATTATACTACATACATATGTGTATGTAGTATAATTTAATTTATATACTTACATCAGAGTTGCCAACTTTCGTAAGAGGCTGTCAGGAGCAGAGTCACGCACTTGGCAGGGTATTTTTTCGAGTCGACAATTGGCTATGTTTTTACAAAAACAATGCAAATTATATAAGAAAAGACAAAATAAATTACTCAATAATTATATTTACCAGATAAACATTGCTTTGAAGCACCTCTGCTTCCTTGAAACATAAGAATTCTGCTTGTTCTTTTCATCCAGCTACCGCAACAAAAATAAAATGTTGACACACACGTCTTTCTCTCTCTCTCTCTCTCTGTATCATCATCATCATCATCATTGTGTC
Organism: Macrothele yani; assembly: GCA_039090855.1. Classification (NCBI taxonomy): domain Eukaryota; kingdom Metazoa; phylum Arthropoda; class Arachnida; order Araneae; family Macrothelidae; genus Macrothele; species Macrothele yani. The sequence goes on from CM077007.1 coordinate 112,719,611, forward strand.
AACCATTATCAATCCACTGCTGGACGAAGGTCTCCCCAAGTTTCCTCCACAACGGTCTGTCTTGTGCCAGTCTCCTCCATGTCACCCCTGCATACTTTCGAATTTCATCCACCCATCTCCCATATGGTCTTCTTCTGGGTCTTTTCCTGTCCCTTGGAATCCAATCTAAAATTTCGGCTGTCCATCGATGATCTGTCCTTCTGGCAGTATGTCCAGCCCATTGCCATTTCAGGGATTTAACTCTGATCATGATGTCTTCCACTCTTGTCATTTTTCGGATCCACGAGTTCCTCTTCTTATCTCTCCTGGTTACACCAAGTATGCACCTCTCCATGCTGCTTTGAGTTGTCTGCAGCCTTTGTACGTCTCTTTTAGTTAAGGTCCACGCCTCTGCACCATACGTAAGCACTGGAAGGATGCATTGATCAAACACTTTTCTTTTAAGACATAATGGCATATTGCTCTTGAAAATTATGCTGTTTCTTCCAAAAGCTCTCCAGGCAAGTTTTGTACGCCGATTAATTTCTTCATCAATGTGATTCTCACTTGATATCTGCTGTCCAAGATAAACGTACGTGTCTGTTATCTCCAGCTTTTCTCCATCAATCGATAAATCTTCATTTCTTGTAAAAGCATTGAACATCACTTTTGTCTTCTGAAAGTTCATTTTTAATCCCACTTCTTTACTCTTGTCAGCAAGTTCCTGGATCATACTCTGCAGCTCTGATGGGGTAGTTGCAAAAATGACTACGTCATCAGCAAAACGAAGGTGGGTTAGATAATCTCCATTAATCTTTATCCCCTTGTTTTCCCAGCTCAGCGACTGAAAAACACCCTCCAATGTGGCATTAAAGAGCTTCGGAGATATGGTGTCACCTTGTCTCTCTCCCTTTCCAATTTTTACGTGTGTTGTATTTTCAAACAGCCTAATCTTTGCACTTGCATTTTCATAGATGTTATTAATAATATTAATGTATGCATCTTCAATACCGCAGGTTTTCAGAGCCATTGTAACTGCTGATGGTTTCACCGAATCAAAGGCTTTTTCATAATCGATAAAAGCCATGCACAATGGAAGTTCGTATTCCCTCGCTCTTTCAATTAGTTCTCTCAGCACGTGGATATGATCTATTGTGCTGTAGCCACTCCTGAATCCAGCTTGTTCTCTCGGTTGAGCCATGTCCAGTGTTACCTTCAAGCGGTGTGAAAGAACTTTAGTGAAGATTTTATAAACTACTGATAGGAGGCTGATAGGTCTGTAGTTTCCGAGATCCTCAATGTCACCTTTCTTATGTAGCAGGATCATTGTAGCGGTGTTCCAATCCTCGGGAATCTTTCCTTCATTAAGGCATCGAGTGAAAATTTGGGCGAGTACTGTTTCGATTTCTCCACTTGCTTCTTGTATGATGTCTACAGTAATTCCATCTTCTCCTGGAGCTTTTCCTCGCTTCATGTTCTTGATTGCATGTGCAACTTCTGCTGGAAGGACTGGAGGAACTCTGGTACTGGTATCTTTCATGATGTCTGGAGTGCATATATCATCCCTTTCATATAATTTGGAGTAGAAATCTTTCACTCTTGTCAAAATTTCACCTCTATTTCTTGTTACAGAACCATCTTCTTTTCTCAGTGCCATAATCTGTTTTCTTCCCTTACTGAGATGTCCCTTTGCTATCTTTAGGCTTTGGTTGTTTTCAATTGCTTTCCTCACTAGTTCACAGTTGAATTTCCTTACGTCTTCAGTGATACTTTTTTGTACTGTCTTGCATAGCTCTATATATTCCACTTTGGAAGTCACATCTTCTTTAGTTGTCCTCATCTCTCTTCTTTTTTGCATCAACATTTTGGTTTTTCCTGATAATTTGTTCACATGCAACTTGTTCTTAGACCCAGCTAATTTTGTTGCTGTTTCCATAAGAGCTTTGGTTACTTTTCTGTTAACTTCAGAGATGTCCACTTCTTCCGATGTTAGGCCTTCTAAAGCGGAGAACCTGTTCTTCAGTTCTAACTTGAAGGTATTATGGTGTTTTTTAAGGTTGGTTATGTCAATAGATTTCGTTTGTCTTATGAGCTTGCCACGTTCAAGTTTAGTGTTGAGGTGCATCTTACATCTCACCAATCTATGGTCACTACCTGTGTTGAACTTGTTTAGCACACTGCAGTCTTCTATGACGAATTTTTTGTTACACATAATAAAATCAATTTCACTTGTCGTCCCATTTGGATGTCTCCATGTCCATTTCCTGTGTGGCTTTTTCTTGAAGAAGGAGTTCAAGATGAAAAACCCTTCTGCCTCTGCAAACTCTACGAGAGTATTTCCACGCTGGTTTCTGTTGCCATGACCGAATTTACCTACTGAAGTTTCATTCTGTTGCCGTTGCCCTATTTTTGCATTGAAATCTCCCATAATTATTTTCAAGTGCTGCTTACCTTTATTATTTAGATGACAAATTTCCTCATAAAATTCTTCAATTTCTTCTTCAGGATGACTTGTGGTGGGTGCATAAGTTTGAATAATCTGAGCCTGGTATCTTTTCGAGAGTTGGATAACAAGTCGTGCAGCTCTGTCAGAGGAACTTTCAACTTCTACAACTTTATCCTTCAGTTTCTTGTTCATTATAAATCCAACACCACTAGTTCTGCCAGTATCTGTCCCACGATAGTAGAAGAGATGTCCACTTTTCAGTTCGATGAGATCTTCTCCTTTTCTCCTTACTTCACTTAGCCCCACGATGTCCCACTTGATCCTTTGTAGTTCCTCTTCCAATTCAAGAAGCCTTGAATCAGAAGATAGAGAGCGTCCATTGTAAGTAGCCAAGGTCAGCATCAGATGGCAGCCTAGTCCGGTTCTCCGGGGATTCTTAGCACCCTCTGCCTTCATGTCGCACTGGCGCTGCCTTGGCCAGGTACATTCCAGCTGCCGGAGACTGAGGGCCAAGATTTAAGTTGTGGAATCATTTTGGAGGTGTTTGGCCATAACTCACCACGCTGGCCAAGCGGGTTGGTGAGTGTGGGATAGAATTTCCTCTAATCCCGATGGTATAGTTATACCGCTATGGGCGGTCGTCAGAGCCCCTTTAGTGGGATCAGGATGCACCACGAGAAGGCGGGGTTGACATTTGTCAAGGAGAGGCTGTGATGTTACGCATCACCTGACCTTACATCCCATATATATATATATATATATATATTCTATAAAGAAGATACCTAAGCAAAAAAATACATATATAATTTTGACTCACACCTAATACAACATAGAAAAGGTTATGTATCTACCTGTGTGAGTAAAAGGAGAAAAGATAAAAAAATAAAATAAAACAACTGAATGTAGAAGGTGTCGAGAATACTGAGCCTTGGCTTTATCAAGGACCAGCAAAAACTCTGCATTTTCTCACTTCCACAAAGACCTAGTTGGAAATGGGTTTCTGCAAGGCCATAGATGCAAGTAACATTCCCACCTAAAATAGTTTAAAAAATATATATATAAGTCATGTCCTCCGTAGAGTAGCATGACCTAGCACTAGTTAACAATTTCGCTTGCATCCATTAACCTTCATGGCCCGACCCATGCTCTTCATCTGTTACTATTAAACAGAGAGAAGAAGATTAAAGAGAACTCAAGCTGTGAGAGTGACATAATAAATAGAAATGATTTTCAGCTATAACGAAATTCCAATTTCGTTTGAGAGAGAATTTAAACCTGAAAAACAATGCAAAAGAAATCCAAATTTTACATTGCAATTAAAAAAGGAAATGTTAATTTATAACGAACAGATTTTTGAAAGAAAACTTGAGTCTAAAACCCCCTACTCTACAATTTATGACAGCACGAAAACGAGAATAAGTTAAAGATAATAATTAACTAAAGAAAACTTTGTGAAAGTTATATACCTTAAACAGTTAGTTGCAATATGTACAAAGTATTTCAGCAGTGCTTTAAGTGCATAATTAATTAGTTATTAAGAACTTAACTACTTTGAAAAAACAGCGCATAGACAGTATATATATATTGTTGTTTACTGGTCCTTTTTTAGCTTTCATCAACACTTCAGTCGTAAAGTTATGCTGGTGGCAACTCAGATTATGGGCAGCCATTCTTGATTTTTCCACAAGTAGGGATTGCAATGTGTGCACAGACAAATTAGAACGGAAATCGTTATGATTCTTGCAAACAGTGCTGAACACTCGTTCGCAAGCTGCATTGCTGTGTGGTATCAGGAGTATTATGTGCATTAATAAAGGCAAGACTCTGTACTTTAAGACACCACTGTGATCTTTTAAATCTTTAATTAACGACCACGTTTGATCAGTTTGCTCACAGTTTACAATGTCACTGTTTAACTTATCTACTTGGAAATGTGCAAACTCAACTTCTAACATTCTAACAGATTCTTTTCTTCATCAGAGAAATCATCAAAGAGGTCAACAAAATAGTTAACAGAACAAATTTTACTGCTTGTTCTAAGCCTTACATCAGCCACTTCAGCATGCAGCAGAATCGGATCATTCAACTGAAATTTTCTGAGCATGTACTCACAGCATTTCTGATAATATAATCTCACAGATCGATAGAAAGAAATTACTTCATTTTTAGACAAATTGCTGCTATTCAGGTACTGCCGAGTTTTACTTCCAATGACAAGTTCCTCATCTGACTTTTGATTTTTCCTATCAGAAATTGGTATGGTCAATACATTCTCAGCCTGTACAACAGCAGATGGTTTAATGAATCGTGCCATAAGTTCACTAAGTAGATAATTTTGTTCACTGTGTAGTCGATGAACAATTGGGGATTTGTTTTGCAGTAGGATATTTGTCTTGCAGAAAAGTGGCAAAGCTTGCTGTAGAAAGAGAAGGTACAACTTTGTCTCAGGAGTCCCAATTCTCTTCTGAATAGAAAAGTATTTCTCACAACCTTGCATAGTCATATTTTTCTCTCCAAAATATTTTTCCAAGGACTCCCACTGCTCAAGAAAACGATTAATAACTTGATCCAATGAAAGCCATCTGGTACACATTTAATAATTTGGTGACTTTCAAGATTACAAACTTTTTGGCACATCTTAAATGCTTCAATACGCTTGGTGCTTTTATGCAAAAAATAGTATATGTCAACCACAAAATCTTCAACATCAATTTTCAGCTCCTTAGCTCCCTTTTTGGCAGTTAAATGCAATAGATGGCAAGTGCAACCATGAATTACCATATTTTGATTTTTTTTCCTTGAGAAACTTTGTGACACCTTTATATTTTCCTACCATAGAAGATGCATTATCTGATGAGAATGCAATACAATTGTGCCACGGTATTGATTTTTTCCCCAGTTCAGTATCCAGTAACTTAAACATATTTTCTCCTGTTGCATCACCATTCAACTTTGGTAAGTTTAATAATCTGGGAATAATTTTCCCCACTGTTGTATCTAAATATGAAACAACAGGAAATATTTTCTCTGCAGAATTAGTGTTGCTAGCATCGGTTGCTAAACTAAATTTTGAAGTTTTTAAAGTTTCTATCATTTCATGGGTAGTACCATCAGCCATACTGTTAATAATAGCTGTTGTTTTCGTCCGTGCACATCCATATTTTTTGGCGATGTCCGAATCCGGGAACATCTTAATAAGCAAAGGCCTGGCATGGTCTGCTACAGAGATGGGTAAATTATGATCTATAATAAAAGCTGTGAACAATGTTTCTGCACGTATTACACGGACATCTTTCGAAATGGAAACAAACGAAGATGTAAGGGTTTGATTAGATGCCCTTACTTTTGCATTGTCTAAATGTTGGCGGCATGTGACATGGCGTTTGCAGTCGCTTATACCACCATGTGCGATAGTGAAATCAATGTCACAAACGGAACAGTAAGCATGCGTTTCGGATTTTTTGGAACGCTTTAAAACGGGCCATTGTTTCTTGTAAGCATCTGAAAAGCATTGACTATGCGGTCATTTTGACATATCTCACAATAAGATTAAATAAATTCACCTTCTTCTAAATAACTACAATGAAAACAGCAAACAACTACGTCCAGTGCAAGCTCCAACACTTCACCGCCGCAGAAACTTCCGTCATCAGCTTTGCTTCCCGCCCTGCAACACGTTCTTCAGCAGCCCAGGCGGGGCCAGCGCTCCCGCAGCCTACGAGAAAGACTCTGCTATGACGTCACTCACATAACTCCTCCTGCCACGCACAAAGCTGTTTCGGAGTAATTCCCCCACTCAACTCTCTGTTGCCCTTCAATGCCATTGGCCATGAACAACAAGCTCGAATGCTTGGCCTTGATAATACGGCAAGCGCCAAGAAGAGCGAAACATCCCATTCTTCTGTAGTTACAGACACACACACAGAAAAACGGCATTTATAGAAAGAGAAAAAAAGAGGAAAAGCATACTTTAATACACTTGGAAGAATTTTCAATTTAAGCTTTTAAAAAACACAGAATTAATAACAATAATTACAAAAAAAAAAAAATTCTAAAGACCAAAATAAAACTTCTAACGACCGGAGTTTTAAGCCTAGAGCGGAGCACGCGGATTTAGCTGTCGAAAACGGAGGAACTCCGCTCAAAGCGGAGCACTTGGCATGTCTGCTTAGATACTTAAATCAATGCGTACACTTACTTCTGTAACAATGACTACGCATATTTTAGGGTGAATTGATACAGTCAGGTTGTTGCAGCAATCATTTCCACTGTTTGGAAAGGTACAGTTTGCTCAACAGTCAGGAATGAATGTGGGGAAAGTGGACAGGTTCCTGAGAGTATCCTCTCCACAGCTGGGGGCAGATTAGGAGGTTCCTGGAAGTGATAACAACAAAAAGGGATTATCCCTGGGGATAGATAATGAAGGTCGAAAGGGGTAGGACATATGCTAATGGCCTGCCAATTGCCTCTGTATACACTTAACTGCCTGTGCACACAATAACTGAGCAGGTAACTTCTTATATGCTTAATACACAAAAGCCTACTTCAAGGAACTTTCCCAACTTAGCATGTAAACAGCGTCCAACTTCCAAGATTGAGAGATGTCCAAGTTAGAGAGTGCATACATGCTGAAACATAGGAGTTTGTTCAGTTCCACCAAACTGAGTACAACATAAAGACGTGTCTAACTTGACAGGTTTTACTGTATATTTAAAGTGTTTATTTTATCAAATTCAGTATTTCATAAAATAAATATTTTTCAACTTTTCCTTTCATAAAATACCTTGCCTATACCTACAACTTTAAAAAAAAAACTGTAGGTAACCAATGTAAAAAGTATCTGCTGTGGAGAAACTGTACTTGAGACTATGAAGGGGAAAACAACAAAAATACTAGACAAAGAAAAGGTGAAATACCTCAGGAAAATCACAGTGATCGAAACTTGCTTGTAAGAAGTTCTTAGCAGCTGATTTATATTTCCTTGTTGCTAATTCTGCTAGACCAGCAGCACACCTTAGTTTTGTTAAAACAACTTGATTTGTGTCTTTCCCCAAGCCCTACAAAATAATAATTAACAATTAACTTTTGAAGTAAGCATTAAAGCCACATACAATTAAGAAATATGCATTCACTTTCTAACATAACAAATAGTTGATAAATTTCAATAAGCCTATTAACAACCGAAAAAAAAAAGAATACATACATATAGCCAGGTATATATATGTAAATGAATATGAATGATGACTACAAAGTAAGGGAATATAAGATCTATACTATGATGCATATTTTTTCACATAGCTAGCTGCTCTTAAAGAGATTAAGAAATTTGTCACAAACATACATTTTTAATCATTATAATAGTGCATCTTAAAAAAGGCACTTTTTGCACAGCACCACATCATAAGCAAATTCAATTTAACATTACAGTAAAATGATAGAATGACATTGAAAAAAGCCACACAAAAGTTTTCCAAGAGGTTCAAATCAGATGCCGTCACTTGTGTTGATATCAGGATCCTAGTATGGCAGGGGTTGCGCTGTCAACCGCATTCTTTGAAATTTGCGTTTTTTTGTTTGTTTTTTTTGCGATGAAAAAAAGTTTTGGTGAAAATAGTGGTGATTACCTTTTTTAATAATATTTTACTGCTTAATTGTAAAGAATATATAACCTATTGTTTTGTATTTTTATAACACTTTGTTTTTATGATTTTTATATAGAATGGAGAGTGTGAAAAAAAAATGGCTACTTCAAGATTACATTTAGTGGAAAAAAATTAAATTTGGCAAAAACTTTTAAAAAGCCAAAGCAGCCAATGGTATGGCATAAAAAAAAAATACCTTTCCTCCCCAACTCTGCCTACCTTTGCTGCTAGTGTGTGACAAACTTCACAAGTTTTGTGGGAAATTCAGTTTTTTCTGAGAGCATATTTCAGTTTGAATGATGCACCACATTATAATGATGGTGGTGCATCATTCAAACTGAAATTACAGTACATCCTGTCACGTTACAGAACAGATGCCAATCTTCTGAAAAATGACTTAGGACAGTTGGATGATAAGTCATTTCTTAAAATTTCAAAACATAGCCTGTTGGACCTAAGTGATGGTTTAACAATCAATGTCAAAGATTTCCAAGAACTACCTCACATTTACACAAGGAAACCAAAGTTATGGTTTTTGAGAGAGGAACTGGCAGTACTGAATGTAATATAAATCTAAATGGCACTTGATTGACCAGGTGAATGAGTTTGTATATTTGGGAAGCTTGTTTGACAGAGAGAACAGATTAGATGGTGAAATAAGTAGGCGAGTACATTCTTCATTGAAAATCATAGCTGCTTTAGGTTTTCACAGGAATGAAGGATTCTCAAAATTTTGAGTCCTGAATGGCTGTGTATGAAAGTGTAATTGTTCCTTCTCTGATGTATGGCAGTGAAACCTGGGTACTACAGAAGAGACATAGGAGTCGTTTGTGTGCTGGAGAAATGTGTTACTTACGGGGGGGGGGGGTTGTGGGAAGACATGTTCGGATTATGTAAAAAATGAAGATGTGTTACAGTTGTGTAATGTGAAGCAAAATATTGTTAGCAAGGTGGAGACTAATATGCTTCGGTGGTTTGGCCATGTTGAAAGAATGAGTGATGAGATGCTTACTAAGAAAAAAATTTCAGCCCAAGTGGCAGGAAAGAAAGGCAGAGGAAGGCCAAGGAAGTCATGGGAGGATCAATCAGATTCAGGATTGCCTGAATGAGAAACAGATTATGAGTATGAAGTATAGAAGTTCTTGTGTATGTCGTGTGATGGATGTCACTGCAGCCCGTATTATTGCATGGCACGATCACTGTAAATGGAGAAGTCTGATACAGCAACAGTAAGTAAATAATCAGTTAAAAGTTTATCTACTGGTTTGTATTATCTGTTAAATGCTTATTTTCGTCAGATGGTCTTTCTTTGAGGAGCTAACCTCTGAATATCTTAAATGATATGTATGTATGTATGTATAGGTGAGAAGATCTGAATATTAATTTCATGTCATTTCAAATAACGTGATGTCAACTCAGTGTTTGGCTACCATAGACCTGAGAGTGTTTCAATTTACTGCCAGTTTATGATCATTCAAATGAAGAGCTACACTTCTGCATGTCTAATCAACATAAGCTCTACAACATTTGCATGCCATTGTGTACATTCCAGATGTATTTCATTGAAGCAGTAGAGAAAGTCAAATAAAATAACTCCAACTTTTGCTGCAGTTTTAAAAACTATGTCCTACTTTGCTATTTTTTTTTTTTTTTTTATGTGAAGCCAGTTAGACATGAGGGAAAATAACTATTATACTTCAATGATGTAGCAATTTCTTTCTTTCATTTTTTATATACCCACTCACGAGTAATACTATCATGACCACCCACCTGACAGTGTGTTGGGGTCATCCCTTCCCTGTGACAATCACTTGTACTAGGCATGGCACCAATTCCACTAGACTGAAGGTGTTTTCAGGCATTCTGTATAGCATACATACATACATACATACATACATACATACATACATACATATCACTAAGCTGTTCTATGCGATTCAGAGGTTAGCTCCACAAAGAAATACAAACTGACAGATATTTTTTACTTATTGTTGCCGTATCAAATGTCTCCGTTTATTAGGTGTGCAACTTAATTCTCGGCCCCTAACCGCAAGCCATCATAGAACGTCGGCAAATACAAATAGCTGTGTGTGATAATGGCTGATTGCGGCGCCATCCAACAGCTTTCCAAGCAACCGTAACCGCTCACAGCTGTAGTGACAGAAGGGACAAAAGTTGACGGTGAAAGCAATGTCGTTCGAGAAGCAACATTTGAGGCACTGCCTCGTGTACACGTTTCAGCTGGAAAAAATGCCACACAAGCCCAGCAAATGATTTGTGCTGCTTTGGGTGAAGCTGCTGTATCCTACAGCACGTGTAAGAAGTGGTTTCAGAGGCCAGCAAATGATTTGTGCTGCTTTGGGTGAGGCTGCTGTATCCTACAGTACGTGTAAGAAGTGGTTTCAGAGGTTTAAGCAGGGAAATTTCGATCTCCGTGATGCAGAACATCCAGGACAGCCACAGAAAGTTGACAATGAGGAACTGGATCAACCGTTGGACGCGGATTCCTGTCGCACACAGTCAGAGCTCGCCAGGAACTCGGAGTAACACTGCAAGCCGTTGCGAAGCGTGCCTGCACAAGCTTGGACGGATTCACAAGGAGGGACATTGAGTTCCCCACCAACTCACAGCTGTGAACAAGTCTAGGTGCTACGATGTTGCTGTGTCCTCACTCTCCAGATTCAAGAAGAAGGATTTCCTCCACAAGATTTTGACCTCTGATAAGAAGTGGATCCTCTACGATAATCCTAAGCGGTGCAAATCGTGGGTTTATCCAGGTCAGCCTACCACCAGTACCATCAAACCGAATATCCATGCCAGGAAGTTGTTGCTGTGCATATGGTGTGATCAGCGCGGTGTTGTACACTATGAGTTGCTGAAACCTGGTGAAACGGTCAATACTGAGCGTTATTGTCAGCAACACATTCATGTGAATGACGCACTGGAGGTGAAAAGGCCATACACCGGTAAGGGCAGAAGGTCAGTCCTGTTGCTTCAACCTCACACTGCAAAAACGACTTTGAACTCGATCACCTACCTGGGATGGGAAATTTTGTCCCACCCTGCATATTCTGCAGACTTCGCCACCGTCGGATAATCACCTCTTTCGCTCCCTGCAACATCACCTGAGTGATACGCACTTCACTTCTGTTGAGGAGGTCCACACAAGTATTGATGACTTTATCAACTTGAAAAAGCTCTCTTTTTTCCGCAGTGACGTTCGGCAGCTCCCTGACCGATGGCTCAAATGTATCCAACACGACAGGGATTATTTCCCAGACTAGGTACGTATTTGATTTGCTATAATTAGCTGTTAACATGTCGTGCCCGTGGCCGAGAATTAAGTTGCACACCTAATACAATGATCTTGATATACAACTCGGATTTCACTGACATCCATCACATGTCGTACACAAGATTTTCTATACTTCATACTCATAATCTTTTTCTTGTAAAGGCACTCTTCAATCTGATCCTTTCATGACTTCCTTGGTCTTCCTCTGCCTTTCCTTTCTGCCACTTGGGCTCAAAAGATTTTCTTAGTAAACATCTCATCACTCATTCTTTCAATATGGCCAAACCACCGAAGTATAATAGTCTCCACCTTGCTAATAACCTTTTGCTTCACATCACATAACTGCAACACATCTTCATTCCTCACACAATCAGAACGTGTCTTGCCACAAAGCCCCGTAAGTAACTTATTTCTCCAGCACACAAACAATTCCTATGTTCATTCTGTAGAACCCACGTTTCACTGCCATACATCAGAGTAGAAACAATTACACTCTCATACACAGCCATGCGGGACTCTCTTGAGAATGCATCATTCCTATGAAAACCTTCCAAAGCCGCTATGACTTTCAATGAAGAATTCACTCACCTACTAATTTCACCATCCAATTTGTTCTCTCTGTCAAAAATGCTTCCTAAATACACAAACTCATTCACCTGGTCAATCATTGTGCCATTTAGACCTATATTACATTCAGTACTACCAGTTCCTTGCTCAAAAACCATAACTTTCCCCCCCCTATTTATACTCAGTTTGAATTTCATGGAAACTTCGTACATCCGGGAATGAACTCTGCAACTCACTTTTGCTCTCTGCCAACAGGACAGTGTCATCAGCATACAGCAATCTGCACACACGGATATTACCAAAACATAAACCAGTATTATCTATTTTGGCATCATGCATGCACGCATCCATAAATATATTAAATAGCCATGGTGACATTGCACAACCTTGTCTGACTCCTGCACCAATATAGAAAATCATTTTGATAAAACACCATTCACTCATAAACAAGGTCTACTGCCAGCATACATCGCTTTTACACTATTAAGTGGATTCCCAGTAACACTATATTCATTCAATACCTTCCACAAAAGTGTCCTATTCACTTGGTCATCAGCTTTCTCTAAATCTATGACAACAACAAAAACTTTTTTACCAACAGCCAAATACTTTTCAATCATCATGAGCAATGCAAAAATTTGGTTAGTGCAGCCTTTACTAGACATAAACCCACTCTGAACATACCACACTTTCTCTGATGTAAGACTCCATACTTTTCTAATATCGACCTAACTAAACACTTTCCCTAGCACACTCAGTACACTAATATAACGATAGTTCTTGCAATCAGTCTGATCACCTTTTCCCTTATACAAGGGAACAATGATAGCATCCTTCCAATCCCGAGGGACCATTCCTAACTCCAAGCACAACGTGCAAATTTCAGTTAACCAGTCAATTGCAGAGTCACTATCATATTTCAACATCTCGGTAGTTATGCCATCAACTCCTGGAGATTTACCATTCTGAAGAGATTTTAGAGTTTTACACACCTTTTCTCTTGAGATCCCTCCTGTGCTTCCATCCTTCACTGTGACATACATTATCTGCTTCTGTCTCAGAATCACCTTTGCTTTCATGATCTAATAACTCATAGAAGTATTCACCCCATCTTTCACTTAACTCATTGGGCTCCCATATCCTTTTCCCGATCCTATTCTTCACACAACTTACAACTTTGTTTCCCCTATTTTTCCTGAGCCTCATGTACTTTCGGGTGATCTTAGTGAGAGATAGGTTTGCCTCCTCGGGACGCTCTGTGGGCAGCAATGGCACATAGAACAGCAACAAGGGCCTCTGTGATTCTTGGAGGGGTGCCAGCTAGTTATGTGTGACATTGGCAAAAAGACCCCAGCTCACTGGGTTTTGTTCCAGAATCCTTAGGTTGAATGACCAACTAGAGCCATCAGCTGTAGGCTAATCCCCCACACTGGTGTACTTAGCTGATTAAAAAGACACAAAGAAATAAATATCCAGACTCTAGTGTGGGATATGGTGGACCTACCACACTTGAGAAGGATGGTCCACTATGAAATCAACCTTTCTGTATAGCAGCTGGATAGAATGACATCCCAGAGTTTGGCAATGACATTAGAAACCTTTCCAGGACCCATAGGTTGAAAACCATTGCACTAGAGCACCTGGTGAACTGTGAGCTCAGAAACATTTCACTATACACCATGGTCACAATCTGTCATTAACTGGGGAATTGTGAGCTGCCTGTTGTTCTGGACAGCAAATGCCAGCTGGTGTTTACCTCAACTGTAAACCAGTGGTAGTTTTCCCATTCTTGCATGCTGGGGTGAATGTGAGTGTATGTCTCCCTTCAGACCATTCCTCCCATACCTTCACTACAGCAGTTGTACAGCTAACAATGGCTGCAGTTGCTGAGATGCTGGCCTGTCTTCATCATGCCAATAATAATACTCAGTTCAAACAATCAATAGGTGCTTGCAAACTAATACATATTGTCCATGCAATCTACATATATTCTATGCCAGTTAGGGTGCATCCACTTATCTGAACAAGGGTGGCCATTAATATCTGGCCCATGAGTGTGTAGCAGAGTCCTAATTTCCAAACCTCTATCAAAGAATGAAGATTTCTCTCCCTTCATAACCTTCTTCAGCATGGCTGTTTCAGTGTAAAAAAGCTCACTGCAGCACACATTTATTACTGTACTAGCATTACTGCATGGGTGCAGAAAATGTTCAGGGCCCAATATTTCCCCAGAACACATTTTTTTTTTTTTTTTTTTTTTTTTGCATGAAATTTCCCCCAAAACTGCAGCGGATTTTCATACAAGTTTAAGCGATTATTAGAATATATGTCGATGATACAAGTTTAAGCGATTATTAGAGTATATGTTGATGATCAGTGGATTTTCATACACAGCCTATTACTTAAAAATTTGAAAAAAAAACAAAAACAAAACTAATATTTATTCCAATGAATAACTAGCTTTTTTTTTTTCACGAGAAAATTTGTCCTTTTTTTTTTTTTTTGTTTAACGCATGAAAGATTTAGTGCTCCAGGTAAATCCCCCCTTCTAGCAGGTAAAAGTTTTAGGCGAGACAGGAATAGACGAATCAAGAATTATTTTCTCGCCTAAAATGGCGGAACCCACTAACTTTCGACGTACGAAGGATAGGAGAAATAAGAATAGGAGAAATAAGAATAGGAGAAATAAGAATAGGAGAAATAAGAATAGGCGAAACAAGAATAGGCGAAACAAGAATAGGCGAATCAAGAAGTAACCCGGGGCTAAAAGGCTGAAAAATAAACAGCTAAAAAATTCTGTAATTAACTATAATTTATTTCATTCTAGCATTCCAGGCGTTTAATTGTGCCAGATAATTTTACTGAATGAAATTTAAATTCGATTTAAATCCTTTGAAAAATGCATGGGTCATTCACTTTAAAATGTCCGGAGCCCCCAACAATTTTTCAAACCGGCGTCTATGACACATTTGCTGCCATTATTATTATTATGTTCTATTGGAGGTTTAACGATCACTTAGAGCAACTCAGTGAGCTATAAGCAGTCGCCCGTCCCTAACTTAGGGTCACTGGTTCCGGGGAAGGGCTAGAGCTAACTCCATGAGACAAACACAACATCCATGCCTCATCAGCATTCGAACCCAGACCCATCTCGGACGAATGATCAGAAGCTATCGCTTAGACCACTGTGCCACCGGGGCGGCCCATTAATTTCGGAAACGTTTATTAGCGTGACAAGTGGTTGCATCGCACTTGTTACTCACGCCACGCTGTCTCAACCATGGCATTAGTAAAGTTGTTTAGGCTAGGCGAATTGTTTGTAAACAGCAGTTTGCAGTATGTTACAGCCCTCATAACTTCTTGTATTCATAACGACACATTTTTCCAAATGATTACCTGATTACCATGAAGTAAATTACTCCCATTTTTCACGTCACATTCGTTATTATTAAGTCAATTTTCCGTTTTATTATTACACTGGTGTGCAAAAATTAAGGACGAAGAGGAGAAATTAGCAAAACAGCGGAACGAGCAGGCAGAAGACCGAAAGACCACTCAGGAGATAGACTAGGGTCCAGTACGGTACGGCATGCACACGCATATATGCAGCATAACATGTGTGTGTGTGGGGGGGGTCAGAAGGGTATAATAAAGCACACGGGCGGTGTACGCTCAGCAATTCGGTGAAAGCTATTGTACGTTGTATATCGGTTTGAATGACGTCGATTTGCTGCCACCATGTGATATGGCCAACAGGTGATTAGACGACATCTGGATGACTTTACCCGAGGTCGCATCATTCGAAAGTTGGAAGAAGGTCGAAGTGTGACTAGTGTGGCTGAGGAGTTCGGGATCGCTCACAGCATCGTTTCACGAGCTTGGAGAGCATTTCAAACGACAGGAACAGCTGTCCCGAGAGTTTAGCAGTGGTCGTCCACGAGCAACCATGGCAGCAGACGACCAGTATATTGTCCTACAAGCGAGAAGAGACAGACGGCAGACAGCGGGAGAAATCGCAAGGCACATGCAACAGAACAGACAACTGGACGCCCGTTATCGCATTTTACCGTGGCCAGGGGGCTGCACAAAGGTGGTCTATTTGCACGACGAATAGTACGGTGTGTGCCATTAACGCCTGCTCATCGGAGATGGCAGTTTCTGTGGTGCAAGGAACACAAGAAGTGGACACATCAGCAACGGGGTCAAGTTCTCCTTACGGATGAGAGCCAATTTAGTCTGACGAGCGATTCTGGACGTATACACATCTATAGAGAGCAGGGAACATGCAATCACACCTCCAACATCATCGAAAGGGACCGGTTTGGAGGTGGCGGAGTTCTCGTTTGGGGCGGTATCATGCTTGGTAGCCGTACTGACATCCACATCTTCCAAGGAGGTTCAGTCACTGGTGTCCGCTATTGTACCGAGGTTCTCCTGCCTCACGTGCGTCTGTTTAGAGGTGCTGTGGGTTCTGAGTTCCTCTTCATGGACGACAACGCTACACCTCATCGTACAGTGGCTGCCGCAGAGCTGTTGGAGAGTGAAGATATTCAACGCATGGATTTGTCTGCAAGGTCCCCGGACCTAAATCCAATAGAACACGTGTGGGACCTTCTCGAGAGATGCTTGACAGCACGTCACCAGCCGCCAGCAACGATTCTGCAGCTGCGATTGGCGCTACAAGAGGAATAGGCCGCAATGCCTCAACAGCTCCTTGACAACCTCGTCCTCAGCATGGACAGACGTTGTAAATCCTGCAACGCAGTCAGTGGTGATCATATCCCCTACTAAAGACTGAATTTTTCTTGGCAGCCGCCTGTCTCATGGACGTTTCTGTCTTCTGTCTAGTTGTACTCGAAGCTACCTTTTCAATAAAGTGCCTTTGTATCATTTGGATTCCTTATTTGGACGGTTTTGCTCACTTGTCCCATATTCTTACATCTTGGGGATCTTATGGTATGATTTGGGCTGATGTGGAGCACTTCTGCACGACGTTACATTCAAAAAACTGTCTCGTCCTTAATTTTTGCACGCCAGTGTACTATTATTATTTTACCCCCGGACAAAAATTTCCCTAGAGCTGCTTTAATTTCCCCCGAACCTTGTTCGCGCGTTCGGACATATTCTGCACCCCTGCATTACTGTACAATGAAGAGACTTTAAAGCTGATTAGAAATGAAGTATTATGTTTAGCTAACAACTTAGCACACAGTTCAGTTGTTTCCAGACTGTGTATTTCAAATTTCAAAATTCAAGAACTAGAAAGAAGAATTTGATTTTCAGTTTCTGAGATAGATGTATGTTGGGATTGTGGCTACTGAGTATTTACTTTAAATAAGAAATGTGTCCTGGGATGATGTGTCACTTTTCCAAATACATAGGTCACTGACATGGTATACACAACAGATAAAGGTTTTATCAGCTGTAGATCACAGCAGCACAGTTTCTATAAATCTCATTTTAGTGATGTGCCCAAGGGGGAATGTTACTCCCCTCTCCACCCCCCCCAAATTGGAACCTTTTGATAATTCAAAAACATATTGCCAGTAAATGTAGGCTTACTCATAACACAAATATACTTAGTAAATGCGCTCATTTCAAAATATATTGTCAGTACATGCACTCATAACACATTTAATTGTATAAAAAATAAATTAATTTTGCAACCCCTCCCCCACCACCACCACCACTACCACAAAAATTTCTGGGCATGCCACTGGCTCATTTTAAACAGTTCAAAAAAGTGATGAAATGGTGATCCCACTTGTTGTGCAGATTCATATAGTTTATCTCAGAATATGAAATTAGAGAAACAGATAGGAGTATTGGAAGGTTGAAAGTCATCATTTTCTCATACTGCAAACAATTCACTGCTCCGTAATCCAAACTTTTCTGACTTTGAAACATGAAAAGAAATAGGCCACAGAGTCCAGTTATCAGATTTCTTCTTCTTCCCCTTTCACTTACTAGAATTTTGTGACTTTGTGAAATATGGAGGATTTTTTTATTCTTTTTTGGTTACATGGCATGTTAAAAGATCAATGCTAGAACTACTGGTCTACAGTTCCTTTTTACATACTTTTGATAAAATGCAGAATCCATACACACAATGAAATATATGTGCATTTATTTATTGATTTATTAAGTTATTTTTCCAAAAGGTGTCAAAATGTGCTTGAATCTTACTTCTTAACATAATTTCCTTCACCTTTATGCACTTGGTCTAAAAAAAAAACTGCATTACCTGGGAAAACAATGATGTTTTTAACACACTTCAACTGGGATGACTATTTTCCCTCCTTTATCTGCTTTGGTTATTTTCAAGTTACAGAGACATTTTCTTAGTGAAATAACAGATTTGGTTTTGGAGATATGCTATTATTATTAGGTAAAATATTCTATATAGTAACCCTGATGTTGTTGGCAACATTAGCAAAAGCATCAGTAAGAGAGCTCATGTAATTTTCATTTTGGAGGTTATATTTTTGCAAAAACAGCTTTTCAATGTATACCCGCAAACTGTAGCTACATAGGGAAATTATGTGTGTTTCAGTGTTGATAGGTATGACAGAGAAATTATGTGTGTTTCGATGTTGATAGGTATGATAGAGAAATGTTCCTAATTTTATAACTTTTCACAATGCACATGATATTTGAAGAACCAACAGAAATTTTTGCATTACAAATATAACTCCTTGATTAAGTACTTACATATCTGTTTACTTTTGATTAAAAATACAGTTCAACTCTTGACAACTTGAACCTTGGCAAGACAAAATTCTTGGTGACTCGAAAAAACAGTAAAATACCCTGCACCTGCCCTATGCACACAATATTTTCTTAATAAACTCGAATTTTCAATATCTAGACTAATTTTTTTTAGCGGTCCTTCAGATTCAACTTATCAAGAGTTGACCATACTTCACTGCATGTGTTTGTGCATATATAGTTTATTCAACAAAAGAAGCACAGGTCTTGTTGATGTAATTAAGACCAGAGGTTTTCCTTTAATTGGCTGGACTATACATATGCATGCACACATATATATATATTTTTTAAACATCTAAAGACAGAATTTTTGGCAACACCTTAGTTTTATGGGATAAAGATGTAAGCTCTGGAAGTAAAAGAATACAACTGCTTTTGAAAATGGAAGAACTGGACAATTTTATGTTGAAAAAAAATTAGGTAAAGAGAAATCCTAGAAAGACCAAGACGAAAGTCATCTAAAAAATGTTAGGAATAGCATGGGATGATTTTGTGAAGAGTGATTAAGTCATATAGAGAATAGCAAAGACTAAATAGATTGAAAATATTGTAAAGAATGAAAAAAAAAAAGTTGACTTTCTTTTCCACATCTTCAGAACGAATGATCAAGGGACTATACATACTAGAGTTTGGGATATAGCAGAGGGAAATAGACCTTAAGGCTGTTCTTTGAATGAGTGTAAGAGAAATTCTATCCTATATCTGCAATGTAAATTCTTTTGTACACATTTTCTCGAAGAAAATTACTTTGTAGTGTTTGAAATTTTGAGCACAAATAAAAACGACCCATAACTAATATATGCCACAGTTATTATTCCGAAAAATTTGTTAGAATGTTTTCTAAAATTCAATTTACCTTACTCAAAAGTATTCTAATTTGGCACTAGATGGCATGATAAGTTAGCTTAACAATGTTTCTGTGTGGAAGAAACGATATATCTCATTTGTGTCTGGTTTTTTTAATTATCTAGGCCAAAGAGAAATAATTAACTAAGACCAAAAGTGAGATTGGAATCTTGTTTTCCATAAATCATCTTAAACGCTACTGTACATTCATATTTTGAAGAGAAAATGTGTACATTAGCAGAGAACCCCTGAATTTGAGCTATAGAAACTTTGCCTACTTACTGAGCACCCCCCCCCCCCCAAACAAATAACGTCATTGGTTAAAAAGTAACAGCTCATATTTTGTCTTTTCATTGTGGAGCTAATGAGAGACCGCTTCCATTCTGAATATGGTGAGGTCTGCAGTAATTCGTTGATCCAAACTTCTGGGACAGCCCCTCAAGACGTAAAAGCCACGCCGAAGGAGTGATTTTTTGCACCATCTATCACAGAAGATGAACCCTAACACCCATTCAAAGACAGCCATAAAGGCATTGCAACAAAAGATGGATTGATGACATCAAGGGATGGGCTGGATTGGGAGTCACTACCTTCTACATAAGAACTAGGGACAAGAAAAAGTTTGGAGCTGGCTGGAGCACATGAAACTGTTGGCCCCAGCAGTCTCTCAATCTTACATGGGATGGGACCATGAACTAAAACAAATACTAAATAAATAAACAGAGGTGAACTGACTGCCTCAACTGTTTTGCTTTATTAGTGTTTACATCTGAGTAAACTATATATCATACATGATCTTTACACTTTTAGAAAAAAATGATGGAGGGTATTAAACACTAACTTTGTTGTGAGAAAGGTTACTACAATATTGTTTGTTTCAAAAATCTTGGTGTGAGGGCCTAAAATAACAGGGGAAAGAATGCCATAACACAAGACATACAAAAACAAAACAGGACAGCTGTAGTTTCACTGACACTAAATCAACTAGAAAAATCAGCTAGCTCCTGAGATTATTTGTGAAGTGAATTAATTACTCATGATGACTTCAATAATAATAATATGAATAAAAACAAGAGGCATATCAGAAATTAATATGTATTCTTTTAAACAAAGTACACAAACAACAACAAAATAATAAAAAAGACAAATTACTTCAGCAACTTCTGGTGTAGCTTCTGCTTTATTTACATAAGTCAACACATGTGACCAATTCTGCAGATAAACACTAACCTGAAATAAAAAAATATAATGCCAGAATGAGTCAAAGAAAACTGATGGGTGCAGATTACAGAATATTTCTAATTTCAGCTCATTCGTTTACTGCATGCAAACAACTCAAAGGGCAACAATCCAGTCACTGCAAATGTCCACATAACTACAAATTCTGATATCTTTTGCATAAAATGTATTACAATTGTCAAAATTAGTTTTAAATGGATTTATACATTTAAAAAACATGACATCGAATAAACTTATTCTTGCTGCTCAGGAATCTTAAAACTAGGCGCAAGAGTAAAAACAAAATTTGACATCAATAATGCAGAAAATTTCACGCATGTTTTATTACGCATTAAACTTTAGAATAATTAGATTTGTAAGATCTTTCGGCTGCAGCATCAGCCTTGTTCACACTCATAGCAAGCACTCACGCGGTTGACATCGTTTCTTTAGCTGTTGCCAGTAGAGATTCAAATTATCGGAATGCTGAAGGGTGTGTCTGAATTGGAAGAGTTTTTATTGAAGAAAATTTCAATGCTTTCTCTGTAGCGTAATGAAAATTTGTTTGAAAAGGGTGCAATCCTTCTAGTACAATCCCAGTTTGCAGAGGCAGAGGTATCTTCAATAGTCAGAAGAGAAAGTACAGAAGTTGGAAGACTTTTTTTGACATCTCTTTTATGTTCCAAAATTCTGCAGTTTATTATACAAAAGGTACTCCAAAATAACATTTTTCACCTGAGGAAGTAGACACAGGGATAAGGCTGTCAGGATGGTCTAAAGGATCAGGAGGATCTCTGTCTTTAGATACTGATTCTTGAAAAGAAATTAGTTCAAAAATGCAAATTTCTTTAAAGCCAACCACTCTATATCCATAAATTCCACCAAAGAGTTTTTTCGAAAACTTCCCACTTCCACCGAAAACCATGACATTTTACTAACCCTTGATGTTGTTTCCCTTTTCTCTTCTGTCCCCTTCTTTGAAATATTTATTATCCTCATAAAAAAACTTGATGGAAAACCTGAACTTACCTGGAGTACTCATTAAAAACCTCTATGACTGCCTTCACACCTTACAAGAAAATCATTGTTTCACTTACAACAAACAGTTTTACACCAACTCCAAGGAGTTCCCATGGGATCACCTCTTTCCCCTCTTCTTGCAGAAATATTTATGCAAAACATTGAAAATACCACTGTGAAATTCTCAGCCTTCCAACCCAAACTTTGGATTCGTTATATGGACGATATCTTTATAATCTGGCCTCATGACCTAAAAGACTTGCACAATCTCCCCTCTTCTATCTCTAGAAAATTCCCCACAATTAATTTCACTTTTAATCATGGAAACAATAACTGTATTAATTTCTTGGATGCATAAATAACTAGAATCAATAACAAACTCCATACATCTGTATACAGAAAACCCACCTCTTCCACAAACATCATCCCATTTTACTCTCATACAGCTTTTTCCTATAAGCTTACTGCTCTAAACTCACTCATTCACTGGGCCAATGTCATTTGCAATGAACCCCGCTCATTACAAATAGAACATGAAATCATCCAAGAAATTGCCACAAACCATCAGTTTCCCCCTAGGAATTGTCAAAAAACTTTTCAAAAAGTTTCATGCCAATCAATGGTCTGTCACCTTTGTCCTCTACAGAAACCATCCCTTTCATTCATTGGTTCAATCCCCTACCATCATTCAAATTCTTACAAACTTGTCAAAATTTTCAAAAGTTTTGGTCACAAGCTTGAAATCAATTCTCCTCCCACTACCATCCAATCAATATCTAAAGACAGAGATCCTCTTGGTCCATTAGACCGTCCTGACATATACCTTATCCCTGTGTCTACTTCCTCAGGCGAAAAATGTTATATTGGTAGTACCTTTCATACAATAAACTGCAGAAAGTCAGAAAAAGTTTTCTGACTTCTGTACTTTCTCTTCTGACTAGTGAAGATATCTCTGCCTCTCCAAACTGGGATTGTACCAGAAGGATTGCACCCTTTTCAAACAAATTTTCATTACGCTACAGAGAAAGCATTGAAATTTTCTTCAATAAAAACTCTTGCAATTCGGACGCACCCTTCAGTATTCTGATGATTTGGAAATTTGAACTGGCAACAGCTGAAGAAACGATGTCAAACACGTGAGTGCTTGCTATGAGTGTGAACAAGGCTGATGCTGCAGCCGAAAGATCTTACAAATCTGACTATTATAAAGTTTAATATGTAATAAAACATGCGTGAAATTTTCTGCATTATAGGTTTCTTCATATTACGTGAAATGGCCTTCCTACCAAAAATTTGGCATTTTAATTTTAGGTCAGCTAACAAAAAAAAAAAAAAAAAAAAAAAAAAAAAAGCATTCAGCAAACTATCTTGTAAAAGATAATTAAAATAATGCAGAGGGGAAGAAAGAAGATCATCAAAGTAATGCAAGAGAAAAAAATTACTTCTTTCATGGAAGGCAATACAAAGAATCAATGTACAAAGACATTTTAATTTTGGTAAATTTGAGAGAAGTCTGCCAGATGTGTAAGGCTGAATTCCCATCACATATGACTGGATTATTAAACTCCTGTGATTTAAGACCCAATTTCTCTTTTATTTTATTAAGTTGGTAGAAGCAAGCCATATAAGCAGTGTAGCGGTTGCTCTGGCATTTTTTTTTTTTTTTTTTTTTGCCAACTCATTCACCAAATTTAACTTTTTTTCGCCAAAATGTTATAACAGTACAAAAAGGTAATCGGCAATATTTTCGCCAAAACAATTTTTTTTTCACAAATTCCGAAGAATGTGATCGGAGCGCGCCCCTGCAGTGCATGCTTCTATGCTACTTAGCCAAGCATCAAGTTTATGAGGTGCACTGTCAGTTCAGGATATAACTTTAGATGGTGATGATATGCCTTTAAAATAATATAAAGCTAATATAGTTAATGTACTTTGTAATCTAGCTCAACAACAGCGATTCTTAAGGACTGCACCAAATGCCATCGAACTAGTAGGTGACTTACAGAAATCATCGAAAAAGATAAGGTATAACAAATTACATCAAAAAGGGGGGGGTATTTAATCATTACAAAATGGAAGCCACTGTCAGCAGTGTAGATCAAATCTGTGGCCAAGTTTTGTAATAGTAAAAACCAGCTGAAAACTTTTTTTGTTGTCATTATTCAACAGCAAAAACATTGTTTTATATCTGATGAAAAATGTGAGTCAGTGTTGTTGTGCAATAATTATTTGGGACTTTACAAAATTACTCTTTTAATCCTTGTTTTGTTGTTTTATCCAGCACTGCCACTGAGTGAACACCTAAATGACTGCATTCATTTGCTTTGTACCACAACAGAGGGTCCCCACTCTTTTAAGATGAAATTCCCCAAGTTTCCCAGGTATTATGCAATGTTTTTCAGACTTACCATTTTAAAATCTTAATGACAAGATGGAATATCCATAAAAGTAATAAAGACCCCTTAGAAATTCATTAACTTTCCATCCACTCTTTCTTCATTAAATGCAGCATGAACTGACTACATGTAGATCACAGCTTCCAAGTTCCAGCTCTGGGTCATCCTCAGAGAATACAAGCTCCTCTTTAAGTTTGTGTAAAAATGCCCAGTTAACATTAGGACGATCCACTGACACTTGAATTAGCTTTTCTTTGGGAAAAGCACTTACTGCTTCCAGAAACAATCCTAATAGGTCTGCCAATGGCTCAGCACATAAAACTGAAGTCAAATACTGCATAGACACCTCATTTTCTGTGCAGTTCCAATACTGTATCATTACATCCATTTGTACTCACTGAGCCACTTTGTTCAAAGACTTATCACGGATGGTTGTTTTTAAAAAAAAAATTGTAATGTACAATGAGCCCTTTATTCTGAGAAGATTACCCATTTCTTTTGTGTACAGTTCCACTTTAATGGCCGACAATAGCTTGTATCTCCTTGTCAGCTGTTCTGTTGTCTAGTGGCACTTTTTGTAACCATGAGGCTCATTCTGGGTTTACACTATCTGATCAAAAGCATCTGGACATTTGCCTATCCATGAACTCCCTGTAATAAGAAAGGAATAACATTGAGTTGATCCATCCTTTGCTCAGAAAGCTTTCCATTACATTTTGGTATGTTGCTGTGGGAACTGCCTTCCACTCTGCCACAAGAGCATTAGTTAGGTCAGTCAAAGGCGTCAGGCAGTTCGGCCTGCATATTTAAAGTGCATAAAGGTAATCATAACTTAAACAGCGTGGAATTTTTTACTTTTTTTTAAAATACAATTCTACATTTTAATATCCAAATGTTTGGAAAAAGTGAGAATTGAAAAAGAAACACCATTTTTTGAAACAGCACTGGTAGCAGAAATTCCATATTCAGATTAATTCAAAGTAGTATTAGAAAAAGTAAATAAAAATCCTAAGCCAGTAATTAGTGCAACAATCACTGACATCATATATCTAAATTAATTATATTAATTAATTCAGGTGACATACATCAGTTCGATGTTCAAGGGACAGAACGTAGAATGTAACAGCAACTAAAAGATGATTTATAACCTCGACTATAACCTGCTGCATTTAAAACCACAAGTACCTGCCAAAAGAGCACCACGACTTCTTTAGATGGAACTCAAAGGTCACAAAATGTATGTCAAAAACACATTTCTGAAAACTGAATATTTATGCTAACTTCTACAAAAATGTACATGCCAGAACAAAACATTCCACAAGGATTTTTGATTAAACAACTTCAACACAACCATCATAGCAATTTCATTTATTCTGAAGAAAGCACTGCAGTGGTTCTTAATCTAAAAAAAAAAAAAAAAAAAAATGTGCTCCAACAAATGGCCAGGTCAAAAACAAACCATGAATAGAAAGAAATGAGTAACTTTACACTGTGCCTCCTACAAAGCAGGGACGGTGCCACCAAAGGGGCTGGGGTGGGCATTAGCCCATCCAAAATTTTGGTGAGCACCCCCTCCCCCCGATTTTTTTTGATAAATGAAGAAAATGTAGTACACTTTACTATCGGAGCCACATGTTCTTCTGTGGTAAGGGAGAAGGGTAGCATTATGCAATTATGTTTCTCCAACCACAATACATGACTCAGACGGGAAACCTTACTTGCATGTTGCGCTTCCACTTTGGCACACAGAGGTCGAAGCCCAGCTGGAAGTTCAAAGATCAAATTGTCAATCCAATGCTGCGACTCATGCCACTGGGGTGAAAAGCTGAATGAGCATCACTCTGCCTATTATCCCATCCCCGCCATGGCGCCGTCATAAACTATGACAAAGAGTGGCCGTTATTACGATCGGCGAAAACAGCAGACAGTAATCGTCATCAGTCACCATAAGACAGTGAGCAAAATTTCTCTTGGCTAGTTAGTAGTTGCACTCGTTTTCTTTCTTGTTCTGGTGAAAAGTCTATTTTTGCCTGCCTGATGTATGTTTTTGCACGTACTGTGTGTGTGTGATACATGAAAGTGAGGTATTTCTTTCCAAACCAAACTTTGAAATAACATGTCCACAAAACAATCAATACATGATTTTTTTTTTTTAACAAGTGTTAATCAGAAGGAGAAAAATAAATTAAGCAATAGTGTCTACAAAGCGGATGATAATGATTATCAGATGGCTTCTACTTCATCAACAGCGTGTGGTGAATCATTAGGAATCGACAAGGATTCTTTAAGTGCTAGTAGTGATTCAATGGGAATTTCTCATGAACGCAATGCTTAATGCTTATGTAAATAAAACACTGGAAGGACCACACGGTCACAAGACAAAAAATGCTGAACTCGGAGAGCTTGATATAGCAACTTCACTTTCAGATCAACCCAAATAGCCTATATTAAAACAGTTCCCACAAAAAAATATATGGTGAAGAACAAAGAAGCTTTCAGACATATTGGTATAACATGTTTACATGATAAATTTAATTATCTAAAAAAAAAATTCTACAGAATTTTTTCTAAAAAATATTTCTAAAAAAAAAAAAAAAAAGTCATTAATTCAACATTGTACCAATAAAATGAAACCATCCCAGATTGGCCAGAAGCCAAATTAATAACATTGCATAAAACAAAAGCCCAAATTTTAACATCAGAGGCAGTTATGATTGAAAACACAAGAGATAAGAACTGTAATTACAACGACCCACAAAAAAAAATATGACCCAGTCGATCTACCATACGCATGGAGATAACTCATTGAGCAAGAAAAGAAAAAAGAACAAAAAAAACTGCCAAAATAAACGATTTAAAATCAAGACAAATACTGAGTCAACTGATATACGGAAGATGGAGACACCAGACAGTTTAAAAGCAGGAATGAATTTGGATGTATCCAATCAAGAAGTAACACGTACATGACATAAAAGTAAAACCAAGATTTGAATGTGCAAAAGGTTCTGCCAACGTGGAACTGTTGAATCATATTGCAAATTGTGAGGTACTAGGCCGCTGAACAACTTGCACAATGAGAAACACGTCGTATAACCCACAGATGAAGACTACAAAAATGATAGTCGAAACTAGTATGGGAATTTTAGTGCAGCGGGAAACGAAGTCTAAGCTGTTATCAGGACTGAATATTTTATCAGATCGATTTCCCTTCAACTTGAAAGCTTGACCGTTTGCTATTTTATTATTTTGATTCCATTTTATATTGAAGTATTTTATTGATTTGAATCACGATTCACTAAGAAGAGCGGTTACCCACCTTTCTCAATTTGCCAAGTGGAATATCTTCGCAAAGTGACAACTGGATATGCTGACAGAAGACTTCAGAGCAGATTTATGCTTCTGATAAGTAAAAGTGCAAAATCCCGAAGTATTCCAGGAAAATGAAAATGTGAGTTACAGCTTTTATCTATATAATATTTTACTTTATTTTTTTTTTTAAGTTCAGGGACATTAAACCGTGGTAATTCAAGGTCAGACAAAGATGATTAAGTTTCCTGCAAGCACTTCGATATTAATACAATGTGAGAAACAGTACAAAATATCACAACTGTATAGTTGAAAGATATATACAATAAATTGCTTAAGGTTTGTTTAGGGTAAGTGACAGCGATTTTGAAAATTCTTGATTTTAATTTAGTGACAGCAATTTTGAAAATTCTTGATTTTAATTTAGTGACAGCGATTTTGAAAATTCTTGACTTGAACTCAATAATAGAGTAACCTACGAGCCCGTATTCTACCAAGCAGTTAGAAAATCGGTTTAAGGCATTCTTCAAGAAACTTAAAATTCCACAAACTAGAAGATATGAGCCTGAATTTCCATTTCTTTTTGCAACGGTTAAGTTTCATAAAGATCCTGTGAAGTTCAGGTTCATGGCTAGTGGAGTAAGGAGTCATAAAAAGAAAATAGATCTTGCTTTTGAAGATATCTTAAAGAAGGTTTTGAAACACGTTAGAAACTGTACTAATTTGATGTACAGAGATTTTTGGATAATTAATAATAATGCAGAAGTAATTTCCACTATACTCAAAGTAAGTCCCTTAGATATTAATAGTTATGATTTTGAGAACCTATATACTAATCTGCCTCTATCAGATATAATCACTACCTTTAAAGAGCTGTATGCAGAATTTAAACTTAACCAATTTGTTAATGTAGGAGCCTGGAACTCTTATCTCAATTGCTGCATAAAAATAACCATATCTTATATAATAATACTTCTATAAGCAAGTGAACGGTATACCCATGGGAACATCAACCTCCATGAGTATTGCTAATCTATTCCTGTTCTTTAAGGAATATAAATTCATTAAAAATCACCCCACCTGCTCAGATAACTACCTTTACACATTTAGATATATTGATGATCTGCTGTGTATCAATAATTCAGAAGTTATAGAGAGTGATTTTGATAATATCTATCCTAGCTCTCCTAACTTATGTAAAACCAACCACAGTAATCAGGAACTTGAGTTCCTAGACTTAAGCATTAAGCTCAACGGAGGTAACCCATCTATTAGCCTCTTTGATAAAAGAGTTAATTTTCCTTTCAAAGTAATTAAATATCTACACTGGAATAATAACATATCAACCAAAGTAATTGAGAATGTACTAATTTCTCAGGTCCTAAGAATTTCAAGAATTTGCAGCAACAATTTGGACTTCAATTACCACATTAATATACTATTAGACAGTTTTCTAGAGAACGAAATTCCTACTTCTTTCATCAAAAGAACTTTAAGAAAAATTATTCTGAATAATAGAGTAAGGTTGGCAGATCTGCTTTAATTTTCTACACAGTTAATAATATGATTCTGACCAATCAAAGCCGTTTGGAAGTTGGCTAGAGGATGCCTATTAACTGCTAAAAGGAACCTTAGTGCTATGGATATGAAGGTCCTATTAAAATAAAAAATTAAATAATATAGACAAAATCACAAAAAAAGCTTAAAAATCTGTTTATAAAAGAAAATAAAAACAAATAAAAAAGAAAACTAGTTATTCACTCACTAGAATAGCTATACTAAAAATAGTAAAACTAACATTAAAATTAATAAGATTCTGAATAATCTATAGTAGCTCACTAAGGTGATTTAATACATGCAAAGATTATTAAATACACCACTTGTGTATTTTATATTTCTCATGTATTCTGGAGAGTTAATTCTGCTCTTTCTGATCATACAGGACCACAGTCTTAAGTATATATTTTTTTCTCTGGTTAAAATCTCCGCGAGTTGGTTTCTTTCAGTATGAGGAGGCTATCAGCCCCACCCACACTGCCCCTCAGCGACTAGGAGTGGCAGAGATGTTTGGACGTTTGGGGAAAAGGTCAGCCATGTTTCCTCTTGTGTGGAGAAAGTTTAGTTGCATAAGAGGTAAGCTCTCTTCATTGTCTTTGGGTTTTAGGTTTTATAAGTTCAATGTTTGTACTTCTTGTACTTTTTTTCTCTGTTGTTTTTTGCTTTTTAGCATTTAGGCACTGGCTAGTCTGTTAACTTTTTTGCGGGTTTTAACTCTTTCTTTTCTTGGTAACTTTGCACGTTTTTTAGGAAACTTAGGCTCAGCAGCTGGCTAAGCATAGTTCCTTTACATTGCGCTGTATTTTCAAAGTAGTTAAGTTCTTAATAACTACTTAATTATGCACTTAAAGCACTGCTGAAATACTTTGTACATATTGCAACTAATTGTTTATGTCATATAACTTTCACAAAGCATTTCTTTAGTTAATTATTGTCTTTAATTTATTCTCGTTTTTGTGTTGTCAGAAGTTGTGGAGTAGGGGGTTTTAGAATCAAGTTTTCTTTCAAAAATCTGAGTTTTAAATAATTAATATTTCCTTTTTTAATTGCAATGTAAAAATTTGGAATACTTTTGCATTGCTATTCAGGTTTAAATTCTCTCTCAGGCGAACTTGGCATTTTGTTATAGCTGAACATTTTTTCTAATTATTATGTCACTCTCACAACTTGAGTTCTCTTTAATCTTCTTCTTTCTGTTTAATAGTAACAGATGAAGAGCATGGGTCGGGCCATGAAAGTTATGGATGCAAGCTAAATTGTTAACTAAAGCTAGGTCATACAACTCTGCGGAGGTCATGACATATATATATTTTTTAAAACAATTTTTGGTGGGCTTATTACTTGCATCTATGGCTTTGCAGAAACCCATTTCCAACTAGGTCTTTGTGGAAGTGAGAAAATGCAGAGTTTTTGCTGGTCCTTGATAAAGCCAAGGCTCAGTATTCTTGACACTTTCTACATTCAGTTGTTTTATTTTATTTTTTATCTTTTTCTCCTTTTACTCACACCGGTAGATACATAACCTTTTCTATGTTGTACTTGGTATGAGTCAAAAATATATATTTTTTTGCTTAGGTCTCTTCTTAATAGAATATCATCATCATCATCATTGTCAACAATTATCAATCCACTGCTGGACGAAGGTCTCCCCAAGTTTCCTCCACAACGGTCTGTCTTGTGCCAGTCTCCTCCATGTCACCCCTGCATACTTTCGAATTTCATCCACCCATCTCCCATGTGGTCTTCTTCTGGGTCTTTTCCTGTCCCTTGGAATCCAATCTAAAATTTCGGCTGTCCATCGATGATCTGTCCTTCTGGCAGTATGTCCAGCCCATTGCCATTTCAGGGATTTAACTCTGATCATGATGTCTTCCACTCTTGTCATTTTTCGGATCCACGAGTTCCTCTTCTTATCTCTCCTGGTTACACCAAGTATGCACCTCTCCATGCTTCTTTGAGTTGTCTGCAGCCTTTGTATGTCTCTTTTAGTTAAGGTCCACGTCTCTGCACCATACGTAAGCACTGGAAGGATGCATTGATCAAACACTTTTCTTTTAAGACATAATGGCATATTGCTCTTGAAAATTATGCTGTTTCTTCCAAAAGCTCTCCAGGCAAGTTTTGTACGCCGATTAATTTCTTCATCAATGTGACCCTCACTTGATATCTGCTGTCCAAGATAAACGTACATGTCTGTTATCTCCAGCTTTTCTCCATCAATCGATAAATCTTCATTTCTTGTAAAAGCATTGAACATCACTTTTGTCTTCTGAAAGTTCATTTTTAATCCCACTTCTTTACTCTTGTCAGCAAGTTCCTGGATCATACTCTGCAGCTCTGATGGGCTAGTTGCAAAAATGACTACGTCATCAGCAAAACGAAGGTGGGTTAGATAATCTCCATTAATCTTTATCCCCTTGTTTTCCCAGCTCAGTGACTGAAAAACACCCTCCAATGTGGCATTAAAGAGCTTCGGAGATATGGTGTCACCTTGTCTCACTCCCTTTCCAATTTTTATGTGTGTTGTATTTTCAAACAGCCTAATCTTTGCACTTGCATTTTCATAGATGTTATTAATAATATTAATGTATGCATCTTCAATACCGCAGGTTTTCAGAGCCATTGTAACTGCTGATGGTTTCACCGAATCAAAGGCTTTTTCATAATCGATAAAAGCCATGCAAAATGGAAGTTCATATTCCCTCGCTCTTTCAATTAGTTCTCTCAGCACGTGGATATGATCTATTGTGCTGTAGCCACTCCTGAATCCAGCTTGTTCTCTCGGTTGAGCCATGTCCAGTGTTACCTTCAAGCGGTGTGAAAGAACTTTAGTGAAGATTTTATAAACTACTGATAGGAGGCTGACAGGTCTGTAGTTTCCGAGATCCTCAATGTCACCTTTCTTATGTAGCAGGATCATTGTAGCGGTGTTCCAATCCTCAGGAATCTTTCCTTCATTAAGGCATCGAGTGAAAATTTGGGCGAGTACTGTTTTGATTTCTCCACTTGCTTCTTGTATGATGTCTACAGTAATTCCATCTTCTCCTGGAGCTTTTCCCCGCTTCATGTTCTTGATTGCATGTGCAACTTCTGCTGGAAGGACTGGAGGAACTCTGGTACTGGTATCTTTCATGATGTCTGGAGTGCATGTATCATCCCTTTCATATAATTTGGAGTAGAAATCTTTCACTCTTGTCAAAATTTCTGCCTCTATTTCTTGTTACAGAACCATCTTCTTTTCTCAGTGCCATAATCTGTTTTCTTCCCTTACTGAGATGTCCCTTTGCTATCTTTAGGCTTTGGTTGTTTTCAATTGCTTTCCTCACTAGTTCACAGTTGAATTTTCTTACGTCTTCAGTGATACTTTTTCGTACTGTCTTGCATAGCTCTATATATTCCACTTTGGAAGTCACATCTTCTTTAGTTGTCCTCATCTCTCTTCTTTTTTGCATCAACATTTTCGTTTTTCCTGATAATTTATTTACATGCAACTTGTTCTTAGACCCAGCTAATTTTGTTGCTGTTTCCATAAGAGCTTTGGTTACTTTTCTGTTAACTTCAGAGATGTCCACTTCTTCCGACGTTAGGCCTTCTAAAGCAGAGAACCTGTTCTTCAGTTCCAACTTGAAGGTATTATGGTGTTTTTTAAGGTTGGTTATGTCAATACATTTTGTTTGTCTTATGAGCTTGCCACGTTCAAGTTTAGTGTTGAGGTGCATCTTACATCTCACCAATCTATGGTCACTACCTGTGTTGAACTTGTTTAGCACACTGCAGTCTTCTATGACGAATTTTTTGTTACACATAATAAAATCAATTTCACTTGTCGTCCCATTTGGATGTCTCCATGTCCATTTCCTGTGTGGCTTTTTCTTGAAGAAGGAGTTCAAGATGAAAAACCCTTGTGCCTCTGCAAACTCAACGAGAGTATTTCCACGCTGGTTTCTGTTGCCGTGACCGAATTTACCTACTGAAGTTTCATTCTGTTGCCGTTGCCCTATTTTTGCATTGAAATCTCCCATAATTATCTTCAAGTGCTGCTTACCTTTATTATTTAGATGACAAATTTCCTCATAAAATTCTTCAATTTCTTCTTCAGGATGACTTGTGGTGGGTGCATAAGTTTGAATAATCTGAGCCTGGTATCTATATATATATATATACACAAAGCATAATTCCCCCCCCCCCTGAAAAATTTCTGGCGCCATCCCTGCTACAAAGAGTTCTAATAGCCTTCGATGTACCACTATAAAAGTTATGCACTAACACTGATGACCATAACCAAAGATGGTATTTTCAGTAGGGCAATTAAATGTGTCATTATAGTATAAGGGTCACCCAAATGAAAGTGAGACTCATGTAATAGCGTCCTTGTATAATTACACAGAGCCAAGCATTTGTGCTGGTAGATGGCGTGTCATGTCAGGAAGCACGCTATTACTGGAGGCATGTGTGTTAGTGTGCAGTTTGCATGTGCAGCAATGCAAAACAGCACACAACTGGCAGCATGTGTCAGTTGACTACGTAGGGCCGTGACATGGATTCATACTAATAGGCCCAGCGGGCAGCTATGCAATTTTTGACAGCAGAAATTGTTAGTGGGGCGGCAATTTACTGTTGTATAAAAGATGTGTATGGGAATGAGTGTCAGTCACAGTGTACAGTGTTCTGCTGGTGTAGTGAATTTCATAAAGGACGTGTGAGCATGGAGGACACACCAAGACCTGGGAAAACACACATGACCATCACCATGGACTGTGGACAACCTTGTGAAGGAGAATTGCTGAATCACCATGCGCAAGCTTGCGGCAACATTGCCCATGAGTAAGGAAACTGTTAACACTATTCTCCATCGCCAATTAGGATACAGCAAGGTTTGCACACAATGGGTCCCCAAGCATCTCCAGGAGAAGCAGAAGACTCGGCGAATGGGTGCTTGCTTGGAGCATCTGCTTTGTTACCATGCAGAGGGGGACAACTTCTTTCCAAGATTGTGGTCGCAGATGAAACTTGGTGCCACCACTTCGATTCGACCACAAAACGGATGAGCATGGAATGGCGACATCCCAACTCTCCACGCCCCAAAAACAGCTCAGTCCTTCTTCAGAGCTGGAAAAGTGATGCTGACGGTTTTCATTGATGAGAATTGCCCATTGCTGTTGGATTGGCTGGACACAGGCAGTACGGTCAAGACAACCGCAAAACGACAATCAAGCGTAAGCGACCCAGTATGTTGTCAAATGGGGTTATTCTACTGCATGACAATGCACGGCTGCATGTGGTGACAGTGTGCCAGGATTTGCTGCAGAGCTTCGGCTGGGACGTCCTCGACTGTTCCCCCTACGGACCTGATTTATAGCCCTGCGACTACCACATCTTTGGGCCACTGAAAAAAGCTCTCACGGGCCGCCGGTTCGCTAATGATGCTGAGGTCCAGGATGCCGTTGAAGACTGGTTTCACAGCCAACCACGGACATTCTTTGCTCCGGGTATCCACAATCTTGTGCCATGCTGGGACACTTGCTTGAACCAACAAGGCGACTGTGTGTAGTGGGTATGTAGCCCATGTGTTACTCTTACTTCCTGTATGTTCACATATTCCAACCTATAAACCCTTACGGCAAAAAAAGGACAGTCTCAGTTTCATTTGAGCGACCCTTATACTTAATGTAATATGATTCACTTTCATTATCATTGAATAAATAATTGTGATAGTAAAAACATTAAAAACAAAAAGCTGTGCTTACTTTTATAACATTTAAACACATATTCACAACATGTTTTCCACTTGTACAGTAATCCCTGGCTCTTGAATAGCACTTCAGTGCGTTGCTAAGATCTCCACAATCTAAATAGTGATCACCTAAATCATCATGTCCACGTCTGTTATAAAAAATATTTATGATTAAAATCTACAAGAAAACAACAAGTATCAACAAAACCATGTAAAAAAATGCATGTAATTCTCTTAAAGGGAACAGTTCTATATAACTAAACTAGAAGTCTGCAGAGACCTAAGCTTGTCAAGCCACCTTTACTATATTATATTATTATTATTAGTAGTAGTTTTTCATTAATTAAAAAAAAAAGTCTAGACTTGGGCCAGGCCAATGACTAGAAGATTTAGTAATTTGCTGCTGGATTAAAGAAAAACATTTTCAGCTCACAACATGAAGACTGATTTTTGATTTTTTAACTAATCAATTGTTTCTCACATTACTTACCCACACTGCTGATTTAAATTATCACCAAATGACATAAAAAACAATTTTATATCACTCTTGCATGAATCTGGAAAACATTAACGTATTTTCATGCGGTTAATCTGCTCTCCAAGTATTGTTTTGACATTAGAAAGCATGACGAGTCTAGATATGTGTGTCTGTGATAATAATTCATAATAACTACAGTCCAGTACAAGAATTTAGAAGACATTCTTCTCACCACTGCTTCAGCTTCAGGGCTGATTGTCTAATGACTCCTTTTGCAATTGTTTCCTTTCCATAGATGCAAGGTCAGAAACAAACTTGCAACCATAACACGTTTTAATTAGAACTGGAATATGTTTCATTAAAATTAAAGTTTAACGTTTTTGGAACAGAGCTTGCATTAAAGACAGACAAAGTATTTCAATTCTAATGAAAACACTCAAACATGTTTTAGTTACAGGTCTGTTTCTGACCTTAAACAACTGCAAATGGAGTCATTAGACAACCGATTCTGGAGCTGAAGCAGTGGTGAGAAGAATATCTTCTAAATTCTTGCACTGGATTGAGGTTGTTATAGATTATTAGTATAGATGCTCTGATCGAGACTAATCACACTTTTTGGTGCCTAAACAATGCATGAAGAACAGATTAACTTCATGAAAATACACTAATATTTTCTCTCTTAAGATATAATGAAGTAATTTTTTTTTGTAAAAAAAAAAAAAAAAATACTTAAGATTTGATTTGCATTGGAAGGTGATTCCCTCCAAAAATGCACATATTTTTAGATATATTTCACAATAACATTTATTCCATTATTCCAACCAACTGGAACACTGAACTCTGAAATGAAATGAAATTTTCACTATGAAATCATCTTTTCTGTTCACTTTATTCCCCACAAGAGGATGTAGAGGGTAACAATGATCAGTAGGTAAAACTGAAGAGAGAGAAGTGAATCACTAACCCTTTACCTATAACTAGCCACAAGTTTAATTCCTGTACGACCATTATTTCACCAGTTATGTAGCTGTTTCTGGTCTTTTGGTTACACCCTGTATAGTGGTAGGCACAGCTGCAGATGGCACAGATATTCATTATTGATATGGTACATTTCTTCCTTTATCTGGTGAAATACAACACTATAATTTTGTTAAATTCCTCATTCAATTAATACACACTATTGACATGGATTAAGAACATCAAACAGAAGTCATCGCTCTTGCCACGTTTATAAGTGAGTCACAGAAAAATTCTGTGCTGGACTCCAAGAAGCAACCTGCCATGTGGTTTGGCAGTTAGTCGTATGGGAGTCTGGAGAATTCGAGGCCGCTGTGGTGCATTGGTAGCATGTCCGGCGCGTAACTGGAAGACCCTGAGTTTGATTCCTGGTGGCGGCCAATGAGAATTTTTTCTGTGACTCACGTATAAACGTGGAAAGAGCGATGACTTCTGTTTGATGGTCCACATTCAATTTAATACAATTGCTGCTTTTACCTCTAGTCCTTGATAACATAATTCATACAACTTACAGATTATGATAAGCAAGATACAAAGATCATTTAAATTTTTCACTAGTGTCTATAAAAATTATACCGACTCCAATAACATGTATGAAGGTGAATCAAAAAGTAAGGTCAATGCTCTTATTACGTAGGCAAGCAGAGCTGCGGCAGATTGCTATTTGGGGAGGGGAGCGTATGTGACCTTGACAAGTGGCGGATGTAACTGCTAATCTTCTAACCACAGTTACCCAGCAGTTGTAAGGGCATAAACATGGCCGCTCATTTTTCAGAATGCCCCATCGTCGAGCAGCGAAGTGCAGTGAGATTTTTATGGGCTGAAGGTGTGCAGCAACCCACTGAAATTCATCGTAGGATGCTTGTGCAATATGGGGAGGACACGTGCATGAGCCAGAGACGTGTACAAGTGGACAGAAAAGTTTCAAGCCAGCAGAATGAATGTGTTTGATGAAGCTCGTTCGGGATGTCCATCGACCTCTCGCACAAAGGACCATCTGGATCGCATCGATACGCTCATTAAAGAAGATTGCCGGATTACTCTGTCTGAGATCACCCAAAAGGTAAACATTACCTATGGTTCTGCATTCTCAATAGTGCATGACAATCTCAGATATCATAAAGTGTGTGCCAGATGGGTGCCACAGCAGTTGTCTGATGAGCACAAGTAGCAGCGCCTGGAAATTGGCAGAATTTTTTGCAGCGGCAGGAGTCAGATCCCAGTATTCTGGAGAGGATTGTCACTGGGAACAAAACATGGGTCCATCATTACGACCCCGAGAGCAAAAGGCAAAGAATGCAGTGGAAACATTTGAGCTCACCATGCAAAAAAAAGTTCAAAGTTGTCCCTTCGGCACGAAAATTAATGCTGTCTATCTTTTATGACATAAAAGAACCCATCGTTGAATACTATCAAGCACAGCTTGACTCAATTAACAGTTGGTCATATTGTGACTTGCTGAAAGACAAATTGAAACCAGCAATTCACACAAAATGACAGGGAATGTTATCCAAAAAAAGTGTTGTTGCTACACGACAACTCTCATCTACATACGGCAATGGTAATTCAACAAACAATTACTGAGTTGAAGTTTGAGGTGCTACCACATCCTGCTTACAGGCCCCAATCTGGCACCATGCAACTTTCATGTCTCTGGGCCTCTGAAAGATGCTTTGCAAGGGCACCGTTTTGAAAGTGATGTCCAGATACATGAAGTGGTGCATTCATGGCTGCAGGAGTAACCTACAACATTCTTCTCTGTGGGAATCCAGAAGCTTATAGACAGATCTGAAATATGCGTTGAACAACGGGAGACTGTTGAAAAGTAAGGTAATTTTTTATCTGCATGCCTCTTAGTTTCTTTAATATATGACAAGACTGACCTCACTTTTTGATTTACCCTCGTATATGCTACTATACTAGAATGTCCACCTGTAAGCAGTGGTATGGATAGCTTACTGTCTTCAAACACACTGATTACATCTGTAACATTCAAATATGCAAGAATGAATAAAATGCAACACTTCAGCTTCTTAAATTCTATTTTTTGTATGTTTTTCTGCTTATTTTTATGGGCCATTGCAACATGAATGCAGTTTTACTATGCAGATATAAAATAATTAATACATTATTTTATCCTCAGGTAAGACAATACCAGCTGTGAATAACTGACCATCTGGGCAGGTTACTGACTGGTATCACGAAGCTGTCTCTACCGGCTATCTAACATGGAATGATGCTAAATGTTTCTGTGAATAAAAAGGCTACACAACATATCTTTTTCATTACTTCAGATCATCAATCATCATCATCACCCCTCATCACTTTTTTTTTTTTTTGTAATATTTGCTGTAGTTTAGAACATAATGCACTAGTGTTGGAAAAATTCAAAGTAATGAAACATATATACCTGATACTTTCTTTTATGGAGTTACTCTTGTAATTTTTGAGGTCAGTGTCCAACTTCTCAAGTTTTAAAGCAGCTTTCTTTCCCTTGGCCTCAATCCACTGTGTATCAAGTGGAAGTACTGTTGCATTCACACCACCGGTAACATCAGGCAAGTTAGAATTCCTGTTCAAACAAAAATTAGTCATCTTATATACATTATGTACGTGTATTCAATACTAATGGGATAGTTGTAATTTAAACTGAAAATCACAAAATAAGCATGGACTAAAAGCAAAAAAAGTACCTTCGGCATTATGAATGTTTCAGAACATGGAAGTGAAAAATTAATTGTTTTTGTTGGGTTTCAGTAAACTCCTCAGCAGCTAGCAAAATAGCAGTAGTTGTTATAACTCATGGCATTCTGAAAATGTCATCTCATTAGCTTATGTCCACTACTATTAGGTGTGCAACTTAATTCTTGGCCACAGGCACGACACGTTGACAGCGAATTGTAGCAAATCGAATACGTACCTAATCAGGGAAATAATCCACGCCGTGTTGGATACATTTGAGCTATTGGTCAGGGAACTGCCGAATGCCGCTGCAGAAAAGAGAGCCTGGCTGTTTTGAGTTGATAAAGTCATCAATACTTGTGTGGACCTCCTCAATAGAAGTGAAGTACAGACCATTCAGGTGATGTTGCAGGGAGTGAAAGAAGTGATTATCCGATGGGGCGAAGTCTGCAGAATACGCCAGGTTGGCCTAAATCTCCCATCCCAGGTCGGTGATCGCGTTTAAAGTCGTTTTCGTTGTGTGAGGATGCGTCTTATCCTGAAGCAACAGGACCGACCTTCTGCCCTTTCCGGTGTATGGCCTATACGCCTCCATTGCGTCACTCACATGAATGAGTTGCTGACAATAATGCTCAGCGTTGACTGTTTCACCAGGTTTGAACAACTCATAGTGTATGACACCACGCTGATCCCACCATATGCACAGCAACAACTTCCTGGCATGGATATCTGGTTTGGCGGTACTGGTGGTAGGCTGACCTGGATAAACCCACGATTTGCGCCGCTTAGGATTATCGTAGAGAATCCAGTTCTCATCACAGGTCAAAATCTTGTGGAGGAAATCCGTCTTCTTGAATCTGGAGAGCAAGGACACAGCAACATCGTAGCACCTAGACTTGTTCGCAGCTGTGAGTAGGTGGGGCACCCGATGGCCCTCCTTGTGAATCAGCCCAAGCTTGTGCAGGCACTTTGTAATGGCTTGCCATGTTACTTCGAGATCCTGGGCGAGCTCTGACTGTGTGCGACAGGGATCCGCGTCCAACAGTTATTCCAGTTCCTCATCGTCAACTTTCTGTGGCTGTCCCGGACGTTCTGCATCACGGAGATCAAAATTTCCCTCCTTAAACTGCTGGAAACACTTCTTACACATATTGTAGGACACAGCAGCCTCACCCAAAGCAACACGGATCATGTGCTGGGCTTCTGCAGCCCTTTTTTCCAGCTGAAACACAAACAGGAGGCAGTGCCTCGAATGTTGCTTTTCAAACGACATTGCTTTCACCGTCAACTTTTATCCCTTCTGTCACTACAGCTGTGAGCGGTTACGGTGGCCTGGAAAGCTGTTGGATAATGCTGCAATCAGTCATTATCACACACAGCTATTTGCATTTGCCGACGTTCTATGATCGCTTGCGGTTAGCGGACAAGAATTACGTTGCACACCTAATAAGAAACAATATCGTGCCACCAACACAAAAGATATGCCACACTTGTAATATACTGTAACAAATGAAGTGTTATCACTACTGAAAAAGTTATCAAAATTATCTTAAAAATGTACTTTTCATTTGCATACTCTGGCACAAAGAAATTAATGCAAAGTGTTAAATAAAACATTAGTAAAGATGTTTTGATTTATCCTGGAATTATCAGCTGAAAATAAGACAGGTAGCACACATCAGGGGTCAAAAAATAAGCCAATCCAATGTCTGAAACTATTGGTTTTTAAGTTCGGACTAGAGCAAAATATTTTTTATTACCCTGGGACAACCATTTAAAAGTTTTTTTTTTTTTTCAAAGCTGTGATGCTTAAGCTGGTGTACTTTCTCAGATACACTCATTGTCACAAATATCCGTGCACCAAGAAGGAGGCATCAGATTGAAATGCAATTTTAGTAGTGAGATGGTACATACCAAGGACAGAAGGGTTTACAATATCACAGCAGCAGGACGATTTCCCACGGACATACGGTACACATTCCCATCAGCATTAGTACCGCGTCGGACCACCTGGTGTGATACGGTCCGGTATGGAGTCAAAGAAACGCCGTATGTTTTCCTGGGACAGATTGGCTCACACTTCTTGCAACTGATGCTCTAAATCACAAACACTGCAACATGGAGAAACCTGACATCCCATCTGGTCCCACAAGTGCTCAATGGGCAAGAGATCAGGTGATCTGGCAGGCCAAGGAAGTGTCGAAGCATGGCAGTCCTGAGAAACCCAAGTCGTGTGTGGATGGGCGTTATCTTGTTGAAAAATGGCTCTGGGCCGTCCCACCAGGAAAGGCAATGCATGGGGCTGCAGAATAATCTCCTGTACGTAGCGCTGGGCCATCAACGTCCCTTGAATCACTGCGAGGGAAGTCTGGCTGTCATACACAATGGCTCGCCAGACCATCATGCTTGCAGTTCGGGACGTGTGCCGCTGTACAGTGAGGTTGGGATTGTACTGCTCACCTCCGGTCTGCCACACTTTGGCAAGGTGGTCGTCCATTCACATACAGAAGTGGGATTTGTTGCTGAACACTAGAAGTCGCCAATCCATAGCATTCCTCGTTGCTTGCTGCTAACACCACTGCAATCAACGCCGACGGTCAGGTGTTAATGGCAGAAAACATAAGGGCCGTCGACAGTGCAGATTCACCTCTGCCAGGCATCTGGAAATTGTTCTGAAGGACACAGGAGTCCCTTGTACAGCCGCCACATGTCTCTAGATATTGGACAAGGACGCCGTTGCATCTGATCGTGCCACTCTCCCAATCCCACGGTCCTCTCTGCTGGTGGTGTGTCTGGGTGCCTTCCCGTGTCCATTGCTCCCAACACGATCACACCGTACTGTCTGACCGGCCTCAAATGGTAGCCGATTCGGCGCCCTAGCCACCCTGCCTCTCTCATCCCGAAGATACAGCCTTGTTCAAACTCCGTGAGTTGCCCCCACACACATCTACAGCAGCTCCTCAGCATGTCTATCATTCAGGGATCTCACTGTACCATGCACTTCAGCACGAATGTCTATCGCTCAGGGACTCATACCATGCACTTTGGCATGAATACGGAGTCCCCTGCGAGGCGCCTTATAAGCCCCAAGGATTGCGATTGCAGTGCCGGTCTTGGATGCAGAATTGCACAAAACTTTAATCACTTGCATGTCTACGCTCCCGTTACTATTCACCAAGTTTCTCGTTAATCGCACGATTATTTTCTTGGTGCGCAGATTTTTATGACAATGAGCGCATATTATACGCTTTTTTGGTTTTTTTTTGTTGTTGTTGTTATTGTAAGATATGCAGCTATTGAACCTTGCACTTTTTGATATTTAGGTTTCCTATTTCAGGAATTACACCTGCTGTGATGTAGGGTACGTGTGTGTGTGTGTGTGTGTGTGTGTGTGTGTGTGTGTGTGTGTGTGTGTGTGTGTGTGTGTGTGTGTGTGTGTGTGTGTGTGTGTGTGTGTGTGTGTGTGTGTGTGTCTGTGTGTGTCTGTGTGGACGGGGGCACAATAAAAAAAGATATCGATCAGGTTGCCTGGTTTCTGGTATTGGTGAACTGGGGAAGTGAAAAAAAAAATACAGCCCTGAGTTTAAATGTGGGAAGGCTCTAGCAGGAGGGCAGATAAAGAGTGTTTTGTCTACA
Organism: Macrothele yani; assembly: GCA_039090855.1. Taxonomy (NCBI): domain Eukaryota; kingdom Metazoa; phylum Arthropoda; class Arachnida; order Araneae; family Macrothelidae; genus Macrothele; species Macrothele yani. Next base: position 112,762,198 of record CM077007.1, read on the forward strand.
TGTCATAATTTGTATAATCAATATTTCCTACATAAGAGATTTACTTTATCCAAATTTGCTTAGAACTAGATCAAAGAAAGTTCGAACTGGTGAGTCTTCATTCCAGTTAGCCTGGAACTAAATAGGCAAAAATTAATTTTCAACCTCTTACCTCGAGGGGGAAAAAAACGAAAAACAATCAAATGACTTACGTTATGAATTTAACAGCCTCAAACAATCTCAACATCTTTATTACATGATGATGATGCTCAAATTTGATTAGTACTTAAAACATTAGTGAAGCAAGAGCTTTGATTCAAATGATTATATCAATGGATCTTAACTGAATTGTATAAATCAGTTCTTTGAAACTGACTATGTTTCCTTCTCATTGCCTGAACAAATCAATGTGGTTAATTTCAACTTGATTTCAGCAGAACAAAGTCTATCATAATCTATATTTTGAGATTACTCACCTGTATTCCCTAAATCTTTTAGGAGGTTTTCGTCTCTACACATTTCCAACACATATTTTTCTTATTTACATCGTGGTTCAAAACCGCAAAAAAAAAAAAACGTCTTTTTCAACTCACGCAAACTTCCTTTCCTTCCCTTTTTTTCCCTATGACCAAATTCGGATTCAAAATAATCTACCACAAATGTACATAATTGAACTCCCTAAAATACTTAAATCTAATTAAAACTTCAATCAATAAAAACCTATATTACACATTTCCTAAAACGTCAAAGTTAAAAAACTGTAACCCATAATTATTTACAATTGCACATCAATGCCCAATTAAAACAAACCTAAATACCTGACACAACTACTATACTCAACAATCACGGACCTCACTCCACTCAGAAATAAGCATAATATCCAAGCACTTTCAGCCTCTGCCCAGGCCATTCTCAAGAAGCGGACGCAACAGATGTACCACCCATCACCACCCACGAAACGTAGCGAATGTTCCAGTGCTCGCGCTGCATTGTCTCATTCCCGTTCTCCGTCGTTCAGGCGCAGTGCGCCATCTATCAGATGACCCAATGGCCCTCTTTTCCTTTCGTACTTATAACTATCTGTTTGATAGCTGATCATATTTGATTCTTTTTGCAGCCTTGAACCACGATGTAAATAAGAAAAAAATACGTGTTGGAAATGTGTAGAGACGAAAACCTACTAAAAGATTTAGGGAATAAAAGTGAGTAACCTCAAAATATAGATTATGTCTAAATGGCACGTGAATAATTAAGCAGCTAGATGACATTTGGCATTTGCAACGCTGTATGAATATATGAAAGTCTATCATGTTCACCTCATTATTTTAGAGATATGTGGACCACCACAAATTTTAAAACCCAATACTAAACTCAGGCTATTCACACAAAATGTTAGATTCAAAACAAAGCTTAATCTAGATATGTCCAACCTTACACAATTTAAAATAAAATCTCACTATAATATCTATAAGAAGAATGAATATTATTTATAGTGAAAAGCAACACATATGAATAAATTTAAAGTCCTGTCTTATAATTTCATGAGACTGAAATATAATACATTTCTATAGAGCATAAATACTCTCTTTATATTTGTACTAAAAAGAACCATAAGGAATGCAATTAAAAGAAAAAATAAATAATAAGGGAGACTAAACATTATTTACTAATTTATTGCTTGATACAAGAACACTAAAGAAAACAAAAGCTGGAACAACACAAAATCATGATCCAATGTTAATTAAAGTCAGGGATAATGAAAAAAGTGACTACAGCAATAAATGATCCAAGTTTATATAAAATCAAAATATATTTCAATTGCAATATCAATTAAAATTGTTAAAATTCTTAGCAAATTTAATATAAGCCATGACTCCATTGAACACAAGCACTGACTCTAGCACATATTCATTCAAAGAGGTGCCCCATAGCAGAAAGTTCCTGGTCAGTCTGTGACAGATATCATTGTGCCACAAAATAATCTGTGGGTGGTCACTGTGCAAGATAACTACTAAATGTGAAAAACAATAAAAATTGTGCAGACATATTTTTCTACCTAAAAAAATGTCAAACCTAGGTACTACAGCAATTGAAATGTTAATTAAAAGATCAAGAACATTCTGGTCCTCTGTATCTGGAATTTTACCAATATTTTCAAGCTGAAACACAATGATTTAGGGAATAAAATGATATTTAACAACAATAAAGTGCAGAGGAAGTACTACTAGGAAAAAATTGTCATAAGAGGAGAAATCTTCGATCCGTTCTACTTCCATTTTCGGAACATTTTTCTCGATTTCCCATCTCAAGTGCAAACATTTATGTAATTAAATAATGATTAAACAATAATACAGAAGCAAAGCGGGTGGAGGGTTATTAGAGGGAGAAATTTTTGCTCCCTACAACTTTGGTTATCAGAAAATTTTTCTCCATTTTCTATTATTAGAGGGAGAAATTTTTGCTCCATACAACTTTGGTTTTCAGAATTTTTTTCTCCATTTTCAATCTTAAATACAAACATTTATCTAATAAAATGATATTTAATGACCATATAGGGTTGAGGGAATATCGCAAGAAAAAGAATTCAAGATTACGAGTTCCGTCAAACTTTCGTTTTCAGAAATTGTTGGCCTCCATTTTCTAACCAAACCACAAATATTTATGCAATAAAAAGATATTTAACAACAATATCGGATATTTCCTCTTCAAGCATCGAGGGAACGTCGGGAGAAAAAACATTACGATTACGGGAGAAATCCTCACTCCGCCTAACTTCCGTTTTTGGAAATTTTGAAAGGTGGGAAACTTGCATCTGTGATAGAGTCTGCAAGATGGTTTAATAGGGTTCTGGGGATATCGTTTCAGTCTGCAGGGCCAAAATAAATGTGTGTCAGCCATCGCTGCAATTCTGCTACGAGGATGAGTAGAAAATTAATCTACGATGTACGCCGGCCGTCGCCGCGATTCTGCTACGATGATGAGTAGAAAATGAATCTATGATGTACGTCGGTCGTTGCCGCGGTTCTGCTACGGGAACGAGTACAAAACAAACCTGTGATGTATGTCGCCCATCGTCGCGATTCTTTTACAGGAATGAGTACAAAATAAATCTGCGATGTACGTTGCTGCGATTCTTCTACGGGGACGAGTACAAAATAAATCTGCGATGTACATCGGCCGTCACCGTAATTCTGCTACGGGAATGAGTACAAAATAAACCTGCGACGTACATCTCCCGTCGCCGCGATTCTTCTACAGGGACAAGTACAAAATAAATCGCCAATGTACGTTGCCCATCGCCAAGATTCTGCTATGGGGGATGAGTACAAAATAAATCAACGACGCAAGTCGGCTGTCACCGCGATTCTTCTACGGAGATGAGTACAAAATAAATCTACGATGTACGTTGGCCGTCGCCGCGATTCTTCTACAGGGATGAGTAAAATAATTCTGCGAACCACATCGTTCTTCGCGCGAAAAAAAAAAAATTACGATTACAGGAGAAATCCTCACTCCGCCTAACTTCCGTTTTCGGAAATTTTGAAAGGCGGGAAACTTGCATCTGTGATAGAGTCTGCAAGATGGTTTAATAGGGTTCTGGGGATATCGTTTCAGTCTGCAGGGCCAAAATAAATGTCAGTCGGCCGTCGCCGCAATTCTGCTACGAGGATGAGTAGAAAATTAATCTATGATGTACGTCGGTCGTCGCCACGGTTCTGCTACGGGAACGAGTACAAAAGAAACCTGTGATGTACATCGCCCATCGCCACGATTCTTTTACAGGAATGAGTACAAAATAAATCTGCGATGTACGTCGGCCGTCGCCATGATTCTGCTACGGGGACGAGTACAAAATAAATCTGCGATGTACGTCGCCACGATTCTTCTACAGGGATGAGTACAAAATCTGCTATGTACGTCGGCCGTCATCATGATTCTACTACGGGAGTGAGTACAAAATAAACCTGCGACGTACATCTCCCGTCGCCGTGATTCTTCTACGGGGACAATTACAAAATAAATCTATGATGTACGTCGGCCGTCGCCGAGATTCTTCTATGGAGATGAGTACAAAATAAATCTACGATGTACGTTGGCCATCGCCGCGATTCTTCTACAGGGATGAGTACAAAATAATTCTGCGACCTACGTCGTTCTTCGCACGAAAAAAAAAAATTACAATTACAGGAGAAATCCTCACTACGCCTAACTTCCGTTTTTGAAAATTTTGGAAGGTGAAAAACTTGCATCTATGATAAGGAGTCTGCAAGATGGTTTTAATAGGGTTTTTGGGGATATCGTTTTTGTCTGCAGGACCAAATAAATCTGCAACGTACTTCGCCCGTCGCAGGGAAGAGATGTCATATGATTTCTAGTAATGTTAACTGAGAAGTGGGAGCATCAAATTTAAGGAAAATAATCCTCTAATCATGTTTGAACACATACATATATGGGTTGTTCAATAAGCAGTGAGACTCTTTGGCTGGAGTGCGTTTGCACTTCCTAATTTTGTCAATGGGTGGGGCTAGTGTACAGGTGAACTAAAGGCTATGCAACAGCATTGCAGTTTGTTTTCGTTACGGAAGCCGTATCATAACATGCTGGACTAATTTTATTGTTCTCTCATAGGGATACATCCAAAGTTGCTCAACATGCTGTACTTCAGTTTTGAAAGCAGAGAAAATGACACCAAGCGAAATTCGCAGGCAAATGAAGGCAGTGTATGGGCCGGCTTGTCTTCCACACAGTACTGTAGCGTGGTGGTGCCAGCTCTTTAGTGGTGGACGAACAAGCATTGCAGACCAGCCAAGACCAGGAGCACCATGTTGCGCTGTTTCAATGACGACAACTGCACAGGCCAACTGCTGCAGTAAAGGCCAACAGAAGGATCATGATCCGAGAACTGGCAAACAGTGCACGAGTCAGCATTGGAACTGTCAATACGATCATGCATTTGCACCTTGAATATCGTAAGGTCTGCGCCACGAGAGTACCAAAACATCTGTTCGATGAACAGATGAGTCAACAAATGGGAATATCATTACAGCATCTGTTATGCTACCATGAAGAAGGTGAAGATTTCCTGTTAGGAATTACTGCTGAGGACAAATGCTGGTGTCATCATTTCATGCCAAGGTCAAAATGCCAGAGCATGCAGTGGAAACATTCATCGTGGCCAATGCCGTGAAAATTATGATCCGCCATTTCTGGAGGAAAAATGATGATAACCCTGTTCTTTGACCATCGAGGACCATTGCTTCTTGAGAGGCTGCCAAAAGGATCAACCATTCAATGCTAAACAATATTGTCAAACTTTAATGGAGCTTCGACAAGCCATCAAAAACAAGAGACCTGGCAACCTCGCTCAGGATATTGTGCTTCTGCATTATAATGCTCGGCTGCATATGGCAGTTATCTCCCAAAGGACATTGCAGCGCTCTCGCTGGGAAGTCCTTCAACGTCTGGCATATAGTCCTGACCTATCGCCCTACAATTTTTACATCTTTGGACCTATGAAAGAATTTCTCAAATGCAAATGCTTCACTTCAAATGATCAGATGCATGAAGCTGTAGATAACTGGTTGCAGAAGCAGCCTGCCTCCTTCTATACTGCAAAAATACAAGGACTTGTGCAACAATGGGATCGCTGTCTAAATGCTATTATTTAATGCGATTATTTTTAGGTTATTTAATGCGATTATATTATTTAATGCAATTATTTTTATTTTAGCAATTATTTTTAGAAATGTCATGTTTTGACTCTTTCAGGCAGAAAGTCTCACTACTTATTGAATAACCCTTATACATATCTGCTGATCTCATAGACTATGAGAGGATGGATAGTCCATCTTTAAAAGACAATCTGTTAATGTAAATGGTATGAGGTTGAACATTATCCTTTTGATATAATGTTAAACCGATGTGTTTGAATATGATTTCTTATTACTTAATGTTATGAAGCAGTGTGGTTTAATTGCATCAGTTAAGAAAGTATTGTATTCAGGCTTCAGGGATGCAATTAGGAACGAAATTCCTATTGGGAAGAAATCCTTCTCACAGAAACACATATATATCATTACTACAACACGATGGTCACACCCCTTCCCCACTGACAAAAAGACATCAACAATGTCCTCAACAAAGAGACAAATCATGGCAGTTGGTCACTTACAACTTGTTAATGTACAGAAAATAAAGTGAGAAAACATTTTCTTTGGCAGATGCTAGAATGACTATTCTCCCATGAAAAACCAGCTAACTTAAGAATGCCTTGCATGAAACGTTCATTACAAATACACTCACCTGAGGTGAGCAATGAAGGAAAAGGGTAATTAGTTGGACAGCAGAGGGTGAGAGAGTTGGTTAGAAGTCTGGGGAAACATCCCAGGAAATGCTCTACCAAAAAGCATTTTCCTGCGATGTTAGCATAAAAAGAAATATGGTGCAAAGATGTTATGTGAATGTGAAATAAAGTCATAATTTCTCCTCTCCCCCTTCCCATTGGAAGTATTAATACAATATCAGACGTGGCAACCTTCAAAATCTAAAAATCAGGAGATTTTCTACAGCTCATAAAATTACATGAGCGCTATTTTTTATCAACATTTTTCAGATGCAGGAGCAATTTTCCAGAAGTAGTATTATTGGTACATAGCATTTTTAATGTTTAAAAAGTTATTCTAAATGCAGACTGTATGTTTATCAAATTGAATCAAACTGTTTATCAAACTGAAATGCAAAACTTTGGTGTGGGGGGGGGAATATTTAAGAATACAGGATACATGTTCTGATCATCGTTGGGGAAAAAAATTGTAGTTACAGAGGATATCTTTGCTACGTCCGATTTCCGTTTTCGGACATTTTCCCTCCATTTTCAAGTTGAAATACAAATATTTATGAAATAAAATTATATTTAACAACAATACTAGGCAGAGGAAACCACATGAAAAATAAAATTACGATTACGGGAGAAATCTTCACTGAGTCTAACTTCCGTTTCCGAAAGTTTTGAAAGACGAAACTTCCTCTTTCGAAAGTTTAGAAAGTTTCAGGCGGAAAACATTCTCCACCACTACTAATTGCCCTAAAATTTCTATTCAGTTATGCATCGATCCCGTGGATAACCCAAATTATGACGGAAAAGGAGAAATTCCTCGAAGCCGTCGCACTCTCACGTCTAAAGATTACAGCGAAATTTTTTCGCCCTCGAATTTCTGTTTTCGGAAATTTTTCCTCCATTTTCAAACTGAAATACAAATATTTGGGGAATAAAATGATATGTAACAACAATACTGGACAGAGGCAACATCACAGGAAAAAGAACGATTACAGGGAAAATCTTTATTTCGTTTACTTCAGTCTCTAAAAGACGAAAATACCGTCCTGATGCGTATTTTTACGAATTGGTAAAATTCTTCTATGAGCAATTTTACGCACTGAGAAAAATTCACGATGCGTATTTTTACGCCCCGAGAAAAATTACCGACACATACTTTTACGTGTCGAGAAAAATTCCCGATGCGTATTTTTACGCGTTGATAAAATTTCGATGCGTAGTAGACGCATAATTAGATTATGCATTTTGGAGAACTCTGGTCGGCACGTCACTTGAGCACTCCAGTGGAGAGAGAGAGAGCTACCCAAGGAGACACCAAGAAGCGGAGCCATCGTTATACTTGATGGCTCCGCACGAAGCCAGCGAGTCAAAGATGACATCATCGCGAAACACGGCGCTTGTAAGGTCCGGTAGAAAATCTAAATGGATGGTTGCGGGTGATTGAAATATTTCGATTGAGCAATCGAAATATTAAAAAACCCGTAAAACAAGGACTTCTATCCGTAAATCAGTAAAATTAAGCAGAAATCCATAAATTTTATGGATAATTCGTAAAAAGTTAGCAAGTATGCAACAACCATGCCCCACTGCAATTCGGACCCATCTCGGACAATTTGTCGAAAGCCGGCGCTCAGTTTCATAACTTTATTATGCAGCACAGACAATAACAGCTAATATGTAAAGAAGAAACAAATTGCCAAAGATATGACATAAAATAAAACATTAAAAACTGCGAAAGTGGCGTAATGTAACAGGAACAATATCCCGCAAAAAGTACGCGAAAGGAATGAGAAAAAAAAAAATTCACAAACTAAGTGTACAGAAAATGCTACAATAGAAGATAAAACAAAGCTGACAATAACAGATTCGCAATTAGAGATGAACAAAGGAGCACATTAATCTTCCACAAAATGCGACGAAGAAGGGAAAAGAGAGAAACATGGTGCAAAACTAGAAATAAAAATCTCCACAGTAAAGCAAAACTGAAAAGCACTCCGCAAAACTGAAACTGAAGAAACCATAAACAGAGCTCGCAGCTCAGAGCGGGGAGACGTGAAACGATAAGTAGGTCACAGCTGGCGTGCGAGTGTGTTTGTAACCAACATAAAATAGACCGCCGCGCCATGCAGATATGAGGCTAGAGGAAAAGTACAATACTGATGATTGTAAATGTCGTCTTGCATCGACGCAGAAAGAAAAAGATTTCACAAGCGGTTCGAAATTGTTTTCTTCTGCGTCGATCCAAGGCGGTGGTTGATGGAATTTCGACCATCGTAACGGCTAATTATCGGCGAAAATCGGGAGAATTTGACATTTATCTGGAGGGCAGGAGGAATGGCTGAAAATCCGGAGAGTTGGCACATCTGCAATATGTTTCCCCCAAACTAAAAAATAATAAAAGCTTTATGCATGATACAAATTGTCTGTTTTCTTTCCCTGTTCCCATAAGATAAAGAGCTATTGTCTTCAAGTATTCATGTGGTTTTCAAATATCTATGCAGTCTTTTTCTAGTACATATGCAATAAGCACACTGTGCAAGCAATCCATATTTGTTGAAAACTGGATGGTCACTGGAGATTTTAACATTTTTTATATAATAATAATACATACATACATATCACTAAGCTGTTCTCTGAGATTCAGAGGTTAGCTCCAAAAAGAAATACAAACTTCCAGATATTTTTATTTATTGTTGTCGTATCAAACTAAAACTTAGGTATGATTTTTTAATGTAATTTGATACTGCCAGAAAAGGGAAATATACCTACTGTTTCTTTTTGTGTGTGTGTGTGTGTGTGTGTGTGTGTGTGTGTGTGTGTGTGTGTGTGTGTGTGTGTGTGTTCTTTTTGTAGGGTGCTAATAATATATATGCCTACTTTAAATCTAACATAGTGCCTATAACACTATGATTTACACTCAATCTTCAATAGAGGAACGACTCTATTTTGGTAATTGCCTCAAGAACTGGTTTTTGAGTTTCCTATTCATTTCTGATTAGAAATATCTTGGCAGAACATTACACTGTGAATATGCATTTATTTTCCTTGAAAATGCTATGAGGGTAGTAGCTTTCTTGGGTCTTGAACAAAATTTTTTTTTTTTTTTTTTTTTTTAAATAAAACAGAGTAGATAGGTTTTCTACTATCCTTCTTTTTTCATTTTCTTTTATTATTATTATTTTTTGTATATAATGAATATTTTTGTGTATCAAATTGAGATATGATACTTACCTGAAATGTTAGAATGATTAGTGTTTGTGCTTATGGTGAAATGATTTGCATTGTGCTTGACTTAGTCATATACTATCCTATCATTGATAAACAAAGGGAGATCACACATATTTATTTTATAGATGTTACAGGGAGTTGTTTTAAACTCTTACAACTTAAGATTATAATTCCTACTAACAAACAGCAAGTAAATAGAAAAATTTAATGCAAGGTAATTTATATACAACTATTTTTAATTTATATACCCAGAAGTACGGACACTATCTTATTATTGATAAAAAAGAGGAAATCACACATATTGTTCTTAAAGATGTTGCAGGGAGTGGCTTTTGAACTCTTACAACTTAAGATTATAATTCCTACTAACAAATAGCAAGCAAATAGACAAATTTAATGCAAGATAATTTATATACAACACAACAAATAAATAATATCTTTTCTTGTAGTTCCACAAATTCATTGAAAATTATTCATATTAATGTGAGATCCTTACTAAATAAACTAACTCTTATTGAGGCACTAATTCAGGTTACTAATTTGCAAATAGATATTTTATGTATAACAGAGACATGGTTTCCCAGTGAAAATTATAGTGTTGGCTTAGATGGCTATAAGATTTTTATCAAAATAGAACCCACTCAAGAGGAGGTGGAGTGGCCATTTACGTTAAGGATACCTATCATGATTTTACAATTAATAAAAACTTAACATTTACTGACTCTACCATAGAAATTTTGTCAATAGAAGATCAACACACTATTATAATGGTGTGCTATCGCCCTCCAGGATCAAATACAACTCAGTTCTTCGAAAAATTAACAGAGGCATTCAATTATGTGAATTTAACCGGGAAAGGGGGATTTTTATTGGGAGATCTCAATATTAATATTTCTGTTACTAATTCACAGACTCAGTACTTTGTTCAAATATTAACTGCTGCTGGATTTATCAATACAATATTACATCCAAGGAGAATTACACCTAACACAGAAACGATTATTGATTTATCACTCACAAATGCTCCACAAGATTCAGTTTTATCAGGAGTTATAAATTATGATATCAGTGACCATTTACCAATCTTCACAGTTTACACTTATACACATGTAGTGGAGAAACAGTTAATAAACAAACAAATACGATTAATAAATTCTAATAATCTGGAAAAATTTCGGAACCTGCTTCAAACTATAAATTGGTTAAATTTCCTACCAGCGGAAAATCCAAATATAACATATAACTTATTTACAATATTGTTAAAAGACTCATACGATCAAGCTTTTCCAATAATAACGAAAAGTAATAAAATTAAATAAAATAGGAAACCATGGATAACAAGGAATCTCTTAAATCGAATAAATAAAAAAAATAGACTGTATTCCAAATTTATTAAAAGTAAACTACAAGTCGACTTACAGCATTTTAAAACAGATAGAAACAAATTGAATTCAGATATTCGGAAGTTAAAAAGAAATTACTATACTAATATATTCTCTCAAAATAACCCTAAATTAACATGGAAACATCTGAATCTATTACTGGGGGAAAATATCAGCCCAGTTAGGCCGCAATATTTAACCAAATCAACTTATAAAGTAACTGATAAACAGGCTATAGCTAATGAGATCAACAGTCACTTTATATTGTCACCACAATTGACCAAGCAACAACTTATAAGGGTGTTCAAATGAAAAGGTACGAAACGTCATAAGAACGTAACCGTTAACATATTTGCCTATGCCGCTATGGGAGAACGTAGCGACACATCTAGGGATGCGATTGGAGTTGCCGCCGTGGATCGGAGCTTGCGCGGGCGCCCGCATGCGCAGGAGAGAGCAGAGGCTCTTATAAAGAGCGCCGTCCAATTGACGCGGCAGTGCGTGTGAGGACAGGATGGCGTTCACATTGCAAAATTTGATGATTGAGGAGCAGCGAGGCGTTATCCGATTTCTGACATGCGGAAGGTGTTAAACCGGCCGCTATTCATCGCCGGATGGTGACCGTATATGGGGAAGACTGTGTGTCTGACAAGTCAGTGAGAAAATGGAGTTCCCGTTTTCGTGCAGGCCGTGAGAGTTTGGTTGATGACCTGAGACCAGGCCAGGCAAACACAGTCATCACGGCCGATCTCATCGACAAGGTGGACGACCTAGTCAGAGGTGATCGGCGTGTCACATTGCGAATGTTGGCGGTGGAGGTAGATGTCAGCGTTGGAACAGTGTGGACAATTGTTCATGACAGGTTGCGTTATCGGAAGGTGGGCGCGCAGTTGGTTCCGAAGCAGCTCACCGACCAGCAAAAGGAACTGCGTATGGGGCTAGCACCTTCAACATCTGTTTCGGTATCATGAAGACCCCGCTTTCCTGGAGCGGATCGTCACAGGTGATGAGAGCTGGTGCCATCACTACGAGCCAGAGACAAAGTGGGACAGCATGCAGTGGAAGCATGCGTCGTCACCTCCCCTAAAAAGTTCAAAGCCATGGCGTCAGCAGGCAAGGTGTTGCTCACCGTCTTTTTCGACATCCAAGGTCCACTACTTGTTGAATTCCTCCAGCACAGACGAACCATTAACTCCGATGTGTACTGTGAGACACTCCGAAGCCTACGCAGGTCCATCAAGAACAAAAGACCGGGGCTGCTCACGGATGGTGTGGTTCTGCTCCATGATAACGCGCGTCCACACGTCTCCAGGGTCAAACACGCGGAACTGGCCAAGTTCCAGTGGGAGCAGCTTGACCATCCGCCCTACAGCCCGGACATGTCGCCCTGTGATTTCCATGTGTTTGGTCCCCTGAAAAAACATCTGAAAGGGAAGCGCTTCCACTCGGACGACAAACTCAAGGACGCTGTGCAGGACTGGGTCTCGTCACAGCCACAGGAATTCTGGAAACAAGGAATCCTTCGGCTCGTTAATCAATGGGATCGTTGTGCTACGGCCTATGGTGTATACTTTGAATAAAGTCTTCATTTATACCCACAGTGTCGTTTCGTACCTTTTCATTTGAACACTCTTTGTATATTCTCAGGAATCCACTTTACAAAATACCTACAAAATCTTTCAAGACTAAATACTTTTCATATGTCGAAAATTACAAGGACTGAACTTACTCATGCTTTAAACCAAATCAATACAAATGTCGGACCTGGCTACGATGAATTTTTTCCAATAGCCATAAAATTTGTGGCAGATATCATAGTTCAGCCATTGTTGCAGATCTATAACCTTATACTTGAAACCGGAATATTTCCTGATGCCTTAAAAATCTCCAAAATCACTCCGAAATATAAGAATGGGTCAAAAAACGACATAAATAATTATCGTCCAATCGCAAACTTATCAATTTTCGCAAAAATACTAGAGAAATTAATTCACACCAGACTATTTTCATACATTCAAAGACATAATATATTTCATCACAGACAATTCAGATTTGTACCAAATAAATCAACTGAACTAGCATTATTACATACACAAAATATAATTCAACAAAATCTATTACAAAAACAAATAACAATAGCAGTCTTTCTTGATTTATCAAAAGCATTTGATACCCTAAATCATGATATATTACTTCATAAGTTAAATATTATAGGACTCCGGGGATCTAGCTATAATTTATTTAAAAGTTACTTGTCAGAAAGAATGCAATACACCCAGATTCATCAGAAACGATCCATATTACAAATCATAAACTGTGGGGTACCCCAGGGATCAGTTCTTGGTCCTTTATTTTTTAATTTATATATTAACGACTTATTTGCAGTATTAAAAGATAATGATACAATCCTATATGCAGATGACGTAACTATTATTTTAAAGGGAACTGATATGAATGAGCTTACACTAAGAACTAATACTCAGCTAAAATTAATAACAGATTGGCTGAATGCAAATGAATTAGTTGTTAATATTAATAAAACTAAATTAATGATTTTCTCTAATTCACAAGCTTCACATTTATACGATTTACCGATTCTGATGAATGGAGTCAGGGTTAATACGGTCTCAACACACTCTTATCTAGGTACAACTATACACAATGATTTGAAATGGAACAAACACATTGAAAATTTAAGTAACAAAATTTCTAGAAATATCGGAATGGTCAGTAGTGCTTTGCCAAACTTAACACCAAAAATATTAATTTCTATATATCATACTCTAATTCAAACACACATTAATTATTGCGTTTTAACCTGGGGACAAACCACACAATATAATATTAATAAAACTACAGGTACTGCAAAATAGATTTATAAGACTAATAGATCTTAAAACATCAAATAATTTTCAACCAATCTTATATATTCGGTCAAAAGTGAACCCCAATATATATAATATTTTAACGATAAAGCAATTATATGATTATAACTTGGGAAAAATAATATATAAAAGAATTAAAAATGGTATACACAATGATATAATAACACTAAATATACACACTCATTACCACAATACTAGGAATAGATCACTACTAATTCCAATGTTCCCACAAACTGAGAAACTTGAAATGAATATAAATTATAGTGGCCCAAAATTCTGGAACTCATTGTCCCAAGAACTAACATCAATTAATAATTTTAACTTATTTAAAATAAAACTAAAGGCATATCTTATGAAATAATTAGTAAACAATACGCAATTTTGACTAAATGGAAGAAATGTGGGTTGGTATGATTATAGAGTGAGGTGCAAACGTTATTTGTTGTTTATTTATAAATATGTATGTGATTATGTAGTGAAGTGTATATGATACTTATTTGTTTAGATATAATGAAGACTATTGTTGATGGAACACATTGTTCTATGTGTTGGTTGTGAGCAAGTGCATGTACCTACCATATATGTGTTGGCTTGCCTTTTCTGCTAAGCTTTATGTTTTTTGTATTCTGGGGAGAGGAGGGCTATGTCAGGCCTCACGGCCTTTTCCCTCCTTTTCCTAGTTGCTGTAGTGGCAACTGAAAGAATAAATAAATGAAATGAAATGAAAATGAACTTCTCCATTTACAGCAATCTTGGCATACAACTCGTGCTACGCTGTACACAAGATCTTTTATACTTCGCACTCAGAATCTTTTTCTCATGCAGACACTCCTGAATCTTATCCACCCATGTCTTCCTTGGCCTTCCTCTGCCTTTCCTTCCTGCCACTTGGGCTGAAAAGATTTTCTTAGTAAGCATTTCATCACTCATTCTTTCAACATGACCAAACCACCGAAGCATATTGGTCTCCACCTTGCTAACAACATTTTGCTTCACATCACACAACTGCAATACATCTTCATTCCTTACACAATCAGATCGTGTCTTGCCACAAACCCCACGTAAGTAACGCATTTCTCCAGCACACAAACGACTCTTATGTTTCTTCTGCAGTACCCAGGTTTCACTGCCATACATCAGAGTAGGAACAATTACAGTTTCATACACAGCCATGCAGGACTCTCTAGAGAACCCATCATTCCTGTGAAAACCTCCCAGATCAGCTATGACTTTCAAAGAAGAATTCACTCGCCTACTGATTTCACCATCAAACTTGTCTCTCTGTCAAACATGCTTCCTAAATACACAAACTCACTCACCTGGTCAATCACAGTGCCATTTATACTTACATTAGATTCAGTGCTACCCGTTCCTCTCTCAAACACCATAACTTTGGTTTGTCCCTTATTTATACTCAGTTTGAATTTCATGCAAACTTCGTGCATCCGAGTCAACATACTCTGCAACTCACTTTTGCTCTCTGCCAACAGGACAGTGTCATCAGCATTCAGCAATCTGCACACACGGATATCACCAAGACATAAACCACTATTATCTATTTTGGCATCACACATGCATGCGTCCATAAATATATTAAACAGCCATGGTGACATTACACAACCTTGTCTAACTCCTGCACCAATAGAAAACCATTTTGATAAAATACCATTCACTCGTACACAAGCTCTGCTACCAGCATACACGGCTTTTACACTATTAAGTAGATTCCCAGTAACACCATATTCATTCAATACCTTCCACAAAAGTGTCCTATTCACTCGGTCGTAAGCTTTCTCTAAATCTATGAAGGCAGTAAAAACTTTCTTCCCAACAGCCAGACACTTTTCAATCACCATGCATAATGCAAAAATCTGGTTAGTGCAGCCTTTACCAGGCATAAAACCACTCTGAACATCCCACACTTTCAATGATGTAAGACCCCGTACTTTTTCAATAACAACCTTACCAAACACTTTCCCTGGCACACTCAGTAGGCTAATACCACGATAGTTCTTGCATTCAGTCTGATCACCTTTTCCCTTATACAAGGGAACAATAATAGCATCCTTCCAATCCCGAGGGACCATTCCTAACTCCCAGCACAACTGGCAAATTTCAGTTAACCAGTCAATTATAGAGTCACCACCATATTTCAACATCTCTGCAGTTATGTCATCTACTCCCGGAGCCTTTCCATTCCAAAGCGATTTTAGAGCTTTACACACTTCTTCTCTTGAGATCCCTCCTGTGATTTCATCCCTCATTGTGACATCATCTGCATCTGTCTCAGAATCATCTTTGCTTTCCTGATCTAATAACTCACAGAAGTATTCACCCCATCTGTCACTTAACTCATTGGGCTCCCATATCATTTCCCCAATCTTTCTTCACACAACTTACAACTTTGTTTCCCCTATTTTTTCTGAGTCTCATGTACTTCCAGAAGGACTTCCTATCTTTCCAAAAAGCCAGTTCATGCCTTTCCACTTTCTCCTTCCTATCTTTTGCACTGTGGCGAACCAGCTTAGCAGCTTCACGCTTCTTACAGAGATATTCATCCACAGAGACTCCACCTTGCAGCATCCCCAAATAGGCTTTCTTCTTTCTCTTTACTGCCTCTTCAATCTCACTATTCCACCAAGCATCACCTCTATTGTTACCTACTATTGTGGTGCCACAGACCTCTTTAGCAGCAGTGACAACACAGTTCTTAAAACATTCCCACTTCTTTTCTACATCCCTCTCCATAGACTTCAGATCCTTCAGTCATTCTCTGAGTAAGTCAGAATACTGCTGATGATCTTCAAGGAGCCTATCAACCTTTATTCTTTCTATCCTGGGTCTCTTCCTATTCCTTTTCCTCCAACTAACATTAAGTTTCACTCGTGACACTACCAAGTAATGATCAGAACCAACATCCGCACCTCTCATCACACGGGTGTCAACAACTAAGTGTTTCAAACGCTGATCATAGACAACAAAATCTATCACACTCTTTTGACCAAGAGTACGATTTTCCCAAGTATATGTGTGGATATACTTGTGGTTGAAAAATGTATTAGATACACACAAACCATTCTCAATGCAGAGCTCAATTAATCTTTCACCATTATCATTCTTCACACAACGTTCATTAAACTTACCCAGAACATTGTCAGAAATTGCATTCTGCACACCTACTCTAGCATTGAAATCCCCTGCTATTATAACTTTTTCTTTAGCACCAAACTGGCTCAAAACAGCTTTTAGCTTATTCCAGAAATCTTCTTAATAATGCCCTCAATCAAAATAAGAAAGAATTAATTTCTTGCTCCTCAGACCATTCCATCACAAGCTCTAGTGATGACTCCCCCCCCTCCCCATTATACACTAATTTTTCATTATTTCTGGTACAGAAACACTGCAATAAGTGTTCCTCCATGTAGCCAACTCCTTAGAAAGCTTGAAAATTCTATTCTCCTGGATTCCAGGATGAAAAATATTTTCAAGATTCCTGAGAAGTTGGCTGCATGTGGAACAGTTAACTGCAGCATTTCTGTGTCAAAAGTGACGAGCTTATAAAGCACACCATGCATATATTAAGATTACTTCTTCAGTAATTTCTACATCAGCCTACTCATTCTCTCACCCAGACACCTTCTTGACTCTCAATAGTCCAACATTCAAGCTGAAGCAGAAATGGTTCGTAATACTACTAAATGTCAAGCATAACATCCCTGAAATTCCTCAAGACAATAAGAAGGAGATAGAGGCAAATAGTTCAGTCAAACCTGAGGTGTCAGACCAGTATGCCACACACAAATGCAAACTGCATGTGAGGTGATTCAGGCCACAACAGCTTTCCTAATACTGGCAGAAGTGGCTGACTTGTTTGACAGCCTTTCCTTGAAGATACTAGTTCTGCCTTACATTAGTGCTTCTCAAACATGTCTAACAGTTTTCCCCCTACTGTGCCAAACCACAAACATCTCACATCTTTGGGAAACAGTTCAGTAATACTGTGGAGCAGGGTGTTAAATCAGCAGTCGCAAGGCACAAAATGCAACCATACTTTAATGCTCTGCAACAAGAATTTTCAGGATTGGAAAAATTGTCTTTTTTTTTTTTTTTTTTTTTTAATATATAAGGAGAAAGGTTTTGGAACTTCATTCTCCCATATAAAGTTAAGAGGAAAGCTCTAAAACAACTGCTAGCAAACACTCACAATACAATATCGTCAAAGACGGGGTAGGAGTGGGGCAGAATGAAGTGACAAGTCAGAAGATGTAACAGGTATTTTGCTTCTTGTGCGAGGAAAAAACCTTCACCATGAGTGTCACGAGGTACTGGATGTAAAAGATAGGAAGGAGGGGTGGAAGGTGAGGCATGGTTACTTGGTGTCTAGAGTGGTTCATTTTATATGATTTATCGTAATCAGGGAAAGACTTTAGACATGCCTGTTTTTTAATTTGAAGGTATTTCAATTTACCTTCACATCTGTTTTTTTTTTTTTTTTTCAGACATTTCTGGCCTCTAGATGTTTATCAAGGCAATGTAGAAAATATGAAGCAAAAATATCCAAATATTATTTTCACTTATACCATTAATAACAAAAGCAATACACATAATAAAGTAAAGAAAACATACCCAGCAGCATCCATTAGCTTCCTGTGAATCTGTTGATACATTCCAACATTATAAGTTTTCTGGACATATGACAAAGCCATTTTTAGAGATTCAATACGCAGTGAGGGGCAGTGATCAGCAATATAAATAAGCCTGTATAATTTTGCCAGCCCTGTATAGCTATTAGCATAAGCTTCCAGATCCTACATACAAAGAAATCAAAACAGCTGGCTCAATTTTTACACTAAGGTAAACAAGGCAACATGATTCAGAAAGCAATGAAATTTAACCAAAATTAAAAAAGTACTTTATTTACATAAATAACATACATTACAATTACAAACATTTTAGTTACACATTGAAAAGGGCTCTTTATTTAGCAAGTCTGAAAATTTTCCATGACAAATTGGTCTAAGCTTTTTCAATTAAGTTTCACAGTCTGCTGTTGCAAAGGACCAATTCTGTCGTGGATGAATATGCACCTGAAAGAAGGAAGAGGAAACATTGACACCATAAGAATTGTGCAGTACTTTTAATCACTGTTTCTTACAACTATTTGGCCCACAGAATACCAAACAAGTGGAAACAATAAAAATTACAGAAAAATTACCCACATGAACAGCAGGGACTCCATTTTAGAATGCTGTGAGAACTACAGTATTACCGCATGACAAAGAATTATCAAAAGTTCATTACAGGTTCACTTTTCAATTCTAGTCTGAAATGCCCATAACAACACACTATATCACAGGGAAAATGCTGGTGCAAATTTTGGATTTATTCTTGTACAAGGGTAAATACTAAAAATACACATTAAATGATACTAATGGTATTATATTTGGAGCTTCTCACATGATGCGAAGTCTCATAAAACTGATTACATGTACACAAAATATAGTTACCTCAGTAAATTTACAGACATAATTTTGCAGTCATTACATCTAAAAGATCAACACCTGAAATACTGACTTTGAATCATAAAAGTTTAGAGACAGCAAAAAGTATGAAAATAATTATATGAAAAAATATAATAGGCTACATCTGTCCCTAATGTTCTGTTGTCAATGCTTTGATGTCATTCAGTACTTGCAGCGCCATCTGCTTTTATCCAGTAGCCAAAATCGGAGCTACGCTCCTCATTATTGCATGATACGTAAGATCATGGAGAAATACTGGAAAATAAAAGAAAGTTAGTAAGACAAACGACTTTATCTGTGGCAACACGCATGTGCTCGAACAACTGTCTGCAACATTTTTTCTGTTATGTAGGTGTTATGTCATGTTTTCTTTAATTTTCTTTGCATTGAAGAGTAATTTCATAAAAAGGAATAACGTTCCAACGTCATTCAGTGCTTGAAGAGCCATCTGCTTAAATCTGGTAGCCGAAATCAGAACTAAACTCACCTCTATCGCACGATATGTAAAATTAAGGAGAAATAACGGAAAATAAAATAAAGTCAGTAAGACAAATGACTTCATCTGTGGCAACATGCACATGCTCGAATAACTGTCTGCGACATTTATTCTATTATGTAAGTGTTAATGTCGCATTTTATTTCATTTTCTTTGCATTGCAGAGTAATTTCATAAAAAGGAATCAGCGTTATTTTATTTCATAAAAAGGAACAAGTAAAATTGTAAGAAAGTAACTGCAGGCATAGTTTTGATTCACTGCAATGGAAATTTTAAAAAAATTATTGGTTCCATGGAATTTTTTCTTTGTAGTACAAAATGGAAAAAGATAAAGCTGACAGAAAATGTTGCTTAAATAAGGAAACAACAATGGTGATGGCGTGCAAACAAGTCTTCCAATACTTTTCATAACTTGAATGAAGGTAGAGCTAATTGCAGACGAAATGAAACTTTTAAAGAAACACAAGCCAGAAATATTACTGATGTTCTTGCACATGCTAAACGGCAACAGCAAGAAATTCCTGAACAACTACAAGCTCGGCATAATGCAGCTACTCTCTCAGATGCAATTCACCGGCAGCAAGAAACTCCAGGAGAACTTCAGGCTTGATGTGCTGCAAATGCTCACTCACAAGCAAATCATCTCCAACAAGAAGCAATTGATCAAGAATATTTTGGTCAAGTTATTCAAGAAGAGGCAGTTCAATTTGATGAAGCTCAAGTGGTTGAACATAGCTGTGACCTTTAATTAACATAACTTTTATTACCTAAATTTTTACATTATATGATTTATAACATACTGTAACTGTCAAATGACAATACTAAGTACTATGACAGGTTAAAATCTATTAACCTATATCATAGGCTTCTATCATGGGAATATTACAAAAATTTTGTTGTTGGTGACCTATCTTATAGACTGCCCATTAATAATTCAACCATTTATTATGGTCAAGTAAAAAAAGTTAAATTTTATTATATGTTATACAGGAGTTGCTCTGCAGATCGCCATTTTCACAATTTGAAAAAAAAAATTCGTTTTGGCGATGGAAAAAGAGCTTTGGTGATTAACTTTTTATACTGTTATAATGCTTTGGCGATTAAAAATTGAATTTGCAAAATAAATTG
Source organism: Macrothele yani (assembly GCA_039090855.1). Classification (NCBI taxonomy): domain Eukaryota; kingdom Metazoa; phylum Arthropoda; class Arachnida; order Araneae; family Macrothelidae; genus Macrothele; species Macrothele yani. The sequence goes on from CM077007.1 coordinate 112,783,155, forward strand.
GCGAAAACTTTAAAAGAGCCAGTGCGACCCCCTGGTTGTGTATATTTTACAATTTGTGTAATAAAAATTTCAGTCACAGCTTTTTCACTCGTGCATGGCACGGACTATGAGCTAGTAATTATATGAAAGAATTCCAGCAATGGTGTTTTAAAGGAGCAGCAAAATTCTAGTTCATCTCAGGTGTAAAAACACACTGATTATTAATGTAAATCATGCAGATTCTGGCTGAGAACACTGATATGAGGTACTATGCTAATAGTAATATAAACTGTAGCAAGACAAAAACAAAAGCATACACTGATCTAGAAATACTATCTCAACTAATAGGTCATTACTGCCTACTATCTGAAATTGTTCTTTTGATATATACACTGGCAGAAAGTGAAAAAAGAAAACCAAGAAGGAATTGGCGGACGATCATGAAATTTACATATGTTAATGGGGTCGAGTTTACGTAGGTGTGATGCTAATTTCAGGACCAACCGGTGAGCGCTTACGCCACAGCACTGCAAAATATGCAAATTATCGTCGGTGGTATTTAAGGAGTACGGTGAAGTGAATGTAATCAGTCGGCGGCGTACGAACACGTGCGAAGACCCTGAAGAAGCTGCAATGCCTGGACATGGAAGACATGTACGATTTCAGCAGTTATCAGACTTTGAGCGAGGTCGTCTAGTCGGACTCCGCGAGGCAGGGTGTTTGTATCGTCATATTGCGGAGCGAATTGGACGGGAAGTATCGGTGGTGGTACGATGGTGGCATAGATGGTCCGAGGAACATTCTCACACGAGAAGACGTGGAACCGGGAGTCACAGACGGACTGATGAGCGGACCGATCGACACATAAGAAGAGTGGGGTTGTCAAGCAGAACATCCACTGCAACGCAAATCCAAGCTGCTGTTGCACCTGAGGTGACTGTATGAACAATCCGCAACCGTCTACTGGATGCAGGACTACGTGCACGTGTGCCTCTGGCATGTGTACCTCTGACTCAAGCTCACCGTCAGGAACGGCTGCAGTGGTGTCACCAATGTCTGCACTGGAGAACGCAATGGCGATCTGTCATGTTCAGCGATGAAAGCAGATTCTGCTTGGGAGCCTCCGATGGCCATATGCGTATTCGCAGACGCACAGGGGAGCGTCTCCACCCTTCTTGCATCCGCCAGTGACACACAGGGCCTACACCTGATCTCCTGGTGTTGGGAGTGATCAGCTATCACTCTCGTACACAGCTAGTGTTTATACCGGGTACGTTAAACAGCACCTCCTACATCAACATCATTCAGCCCGTTGCTGTGCCATTTGTAAGGTCGGTCCATCGTGGTGTTTTCCAGCAAGATAACGCACGCCCACACACGGCACGTGCCACACAACATGCACTTCAGGGTGTGAGACAACTTCCATGGCCTGCACGTTCACCGGATTTGTCCCCTATTGAGCATGTGTGGGAATTTATGGGACAACGACTTATCTGGTCTCCACGGCCAGCCACGACCATCCCCGATTTACGCGTCTAGGTTGAGGATGCTTGGAACTCAATACCCCAAACTTACATCCAACATCTGTACGACTGACTCCATGCCAGAAATTGCACAGTGTGACACAGTTCATGGGGGTTCAATCTCGTACTAACCATGTTACATAGAAATGTTATTTTTCAGTTTACCAGCAAATACAGCTGTATTTTGCCATAATATTTTGATCACGTTATCCTCTGTATTCCGTTATTATGCTGTATAAATTTCGTTGGTATCAGACGTCTCCTTCTTGGTGGGTTTTTTTTTCACTTTCTGCCAGTGTATATACAGGGTTCATATTCTTTTATGAACAAAAGAATTCCAAGACTTTTCAATAATCTGCCACACATGCAGGTACATTGAAACTTTATCCAAGTGGCCAGTAACCTAAAGTAACAGTAAAATAAAATCTCTAAATTAAATAAAAGGCCAAACAGAAACTGTTACACCTATAATTTATATGAGTTGAATTTACATATTTGTATTGGAACCTACTGTTTTCATTTCAACATAAATCTACTACACTTATTTTACTGGAAACTTTGGCTTTGTATGGCAAGATAACAAACACTTGCCTCCATTTGAAGTGAAAGTGGATTTTAATTTAAGATAATAAAGTCATAAATTGTTCTAAAAAAACCCATCTCTGATAATTTATTGAATTATGAGGAATAATTCCTTTATCCCACAAAATCATTTCTCCCCACCAGGGTGGGACTGGCCGTAGGAGTCACCGGGCAAATGCCCACTGGGCCGTTGCAAAACTCTGCTGTTGGGCAGTCGATGTCAAGTTATTTCTGTTCAACAAATCCGAATAAAATTGCGAAGAATTGATAAACATGGCATGAGCTGAGAAATATAGTCTGCATAAGCAATGAGCGGGCACAAAAACTGGAGATTAACAGGGAATCGAATCACTGTCAAATTGCTCCAAGGACACCCAATCATGTGCTCTAATCTGCTTTTCAAGGGCAGCCATCGAGTTCGTAACACAGTTTTAACTGATGCTCAAGTCAATCAAAAGGTGATTCAGAGTCTTAGAAAAGTGGACTGTTGAAGTAACTTTTAGTGTATTGTGGAATAACTTTTTTATGGGTCTTATAGAGGTTATTTTTCATGAAAGTTGGTTGTCAAATTTTCGAACTAAAGCCTAGTTCGTCATCAGGACTACATCCCTGTAGTAGTTGCTGCCACTCAGTCGGAAGAGTTCAACCACAATTATCGTTAATTGTGGTACTTCTTCTTCTTGCAATTTAGAGTAGACACTGCCTACTCTATCCCTATCAACACTTCCACAGGCATTACCCACTATATTAGTAGTACTTACTGCAGCATAAACCGGCGTTTGATGGTGCATATCACTGATGTTAAGAAAGGTAGCCCTTCCACCTCTCTTTCAATTTTAACCATCAGCGATATGTCCGCGACTTCCGATTGGCACAATGTTAAGCGAATCGCCCCGTTTAGCAATCGGCATGCCCTCAGATACCGCGAAAGCATTGAAATCTACCTTACCCTTAACACCTGCAATACTGAGGCACCTTTTAACATCCCTATTATTTGGAAAGCAATTTTGAAATCTGGCAACAACTGACGGTTTTACCACATGTCTCATTCCATGGCTGATGAAGGTAGAAGTCGCTACCGAAACGTCCCGCTCATAATTTTTCAACGTAACTTATGCGTGTGATTACGATTTCAAGAATTTTTTTAACACCTGTAATGCTTTCAAAAGATTTGAGGATGGACTGGAAGTGTCTATAATTTTTTGGGGACTCCTAAAAAGGGGGAAAGAAAAAAATGCAAGGCAGTCTCATAGTTTTCGCTGTGTTATCTGCGAAAAAAAAAAAAAAATTATGTAGAACTCTGTCAATTATTCAAGCATCCTGCATAATTCTGGAGCCTCTAGGAAATAAAGGCTAGGAAGGCTGCAGCCTTCCTAGCCTCACCTCCCCTTAAATGGGCTGTCTCCAGTGCAGCTCCATCAGGATGTTGGTCTTATTGGAGCTGCTCTGCAAAACATAGTAAATGCCAAAAATCAAGAAGATTTTATTAATAGGCAAAACGTTTTCCAGTTTACTGTGGTGATCAGATTGCTAAATTGGATGGATGGAGGGTCAATAATTTTAGCTTTTCAACCAAACTTATATGATGAAGTCAAAGTAGGCTGCCATAATTGAAAATGACAGGGTTGCGTTTTCTCCCCAGTCCAGCCCTACTCTCCATGTTAAATTAGCACTGGAAGTCCATAAATTACAAAACATACTGAAATCAACAGAAACATCTGGGGGAGGGGGAAAATAGGGTTACATGAAATAATTACTTTCAAAACACAAAATGTTAAATCAGCACTGGATGACAAAAATTAGTAATGTTCTGAAAATTCGTGACCATTAAAGTAACCTGAATCACCTAAGTAGCATGTTAATTACAACGATGGTAAATGCTAATTTGAACCTAAAAAAAGGCATTAATTACCTCAATGGATGATCTTTATTTACAGATGAAATGAATTTTTGAATGAATTACATACTTTTGAGCTCCTTATGTAATTTTAAGTGAAAAGATGAAGAACAACTTGATTCACTATAGTTGCGTAAGTGAGAGAATTCTCTGGATTCGCTTGAAAGTAAAACTTCAGAGAATTGTAATTGTTGTAGTGTATGCTCCTTGTGACTCTGAACCTTTTGATAAGAACAAAGATTTCTGGAATGAACTAAAAGCTGTTTTGAGCCAGTTTGGTGCTAAAGAGAGAGAGTTATATTAGCAGGGGATTTTAATGCTAGAGTAGGTGTGTAGAATGCAATTTCTGACAATGTTCTGGGTAAGTTTAATGATCCTTGTGTGAATGATAATGGTGAAAGGTTAATTGAACTTTGCGTTGAGAATGACTTGTGTGTATCTAATACATTTTTCAACCACAAGTATATCCACACATATACTTGAAAAAAATCGCACTCTTGGTCAAAAGAGTGTGATCGCTTTTGTTGTGTACGATCAGCATTTGAAACACTTACCATATTTTCCCGAAAGTAAGACCTAACCGGAAAATAAGCCCTAACATGATTTTTCAGGATGCTCATAATATAAGCCCTACCCCGAAAATAAGCCCCAGTTACGATACGTAGTACCGTAGTCAGCCAGCCTATCACTGTTCAAAAAAACTGAAGTGAGTGCCAAAATCACTGGAGAATACCCTGTTCATGAGTTTAATTTGCCTTGAATATCCAGAGTAAGAAAGAAAGCCGATTGACTTTGAACTCAGCCGAGGATATGGTTTTTGTAATTATGGCGCATGCATTCAGTTTGGTTTAGAGAGTAAGGGGGGGATGAAAAGAAGCCGTCTTTTGTTCAGTAGCTGTAACATCCAGTTCCGAAAAGGGAATCCGACGTGGGAAACTTTACCAGTGAACGCTATCTTTGGCGGAAAAGTTATTCATCAACAGGCAGTGTGTTTTTAGAAATGGGAGGGGGAGGGGGACTCGTGCGAACTCAAAGAACAAGTAAGAAGTGTTCTAACCGCCTTCAATGGATTACGAAAGGGGTTCGTCCCTGTCCAAGTTATTGTGCTGGCAACGGTGACTGAAAGAATTCTTTAAAAACCAGAGAGATAATATTTTGGGGCCGAACGTACATTCTTAACTTTAGTCATCATTTTTGTTGCCACTCCTGTGTCAATTAACAATTAACACTTGATTTAATGGTAGATTTAAAGGGAATAATATTTTGAATCCCAGACAAGATGAGTGCAAAAAGAAAGAGCTATTCCGTCGAGTACAAGAAAGGAATCGTGGAGCACTCCCGGGGCAAGAATTTTAAGGCTTTCTGCAAAGAGAAGAAGTTGGATCTCCGAATGGTCCGAAAATGGCGAGCAGAGTACGATAACCTCAGTCAACAGGTGGACGAGGGAGATGCTAAGAAGCGCAAGTGTGGATCAGGTCGGCAACCATTATTTCCTGAGCTGGAAGACATCATTTGTGAATGGATTGCTGACAGGAGAGCAAAGGCTTTGGTTGTGCGCAGGGCTGATTTTCAAGTATTTGCCCTTGCAATGGCACCACAGTTAGAAATATCCTCAGAAGAATTCAAAGCATCACAACACTGGCTGGATGGCTTCCTTCAGCGATATGAACTGTCTTCTAAGAAGATCGACAACACTGTTCAAGCTGGAAGATACTGAAGTTATTAAACGTGCACTTGCATTCAAGTCCTTTGTTGATGGCATCGACTTTTCTAAATACCAACTCTCCAACATGATTGCTATGGATGAAACTGCAGTGTTTAAGGGCCAAGGATCTAAAACGACAATTGATCGGAGGGGTGCCTTGCCAATCTACATTCCCTCCACTGGTTACGAAAGTGCACTTGTTACCTGTGTTTTGGCAATTCGTCTGGTTGGAAAGAAAGCCCCACCTCTAATCATCACTAAGGGCAAGAAAGATAAGATTGAACGTGTTTCAGGCATTTATGTTCTTGAAACCGAAAAACCCTGGTGCACACAAGCAGTTATACGGAAATGGGTCGATTTAATGCTGCCACTTGTTTTGCGATGTAGCCAAAGAGGTCTGCTAGTCTGGGATTCAGCCAGCACTCACCGCGCTAAAGACATGAAGAATTTCCTTGCAGAGAGGAGAATAGATCAAATAATGATTCCCGCAGGAATGACTATCTCCAGACTCTTGATATTGCAATAAACAAGCCATTCAAGGATCATTTGCGCATGGAAATCAATGACTACATTGAAAATAGAACGGAGAAAAATCAGAGTGGGTCTTATATATATGTAAATATACAATGCCAACGCTCTGTCCACGCGTTATTTTAATAAGCAACGAATAGCAACTGAAAAATTGTTCTACCAACACCGCTGGGATCGAATCCCAGTCCTCTCGATAACTAGCCGAGTGTGTTCGCTATACGCTACAGTGCCAACAATTCACAGCGCTACTCGTGGTTTATCAATCCAGCATCTGACTACACAAATCCATACTGATGGGCTCAGCAACTGCTGAATGCCACTAGATGGCGACACATCAGTTGCTGAGCCCATCAATATGGATTTGTGTAGTCAGATGCTGGACTGATAAACCACAAGTAGCACTGTGAATTGTTGGCACCGTAGCGTAAAGCGAACGCACTCGGCTAGTTATCGAGAGGACTGGGGTTCAATCCCAGCGGTGTCGGTAGAACAATTTTTCAGTTGCTATTCGTTGTTTATAAAAATAACGTGGACAGAGCGTTGACATCGTATATTTACATTATCTCCATGTATTTGAAATATACTGACCAGGTCTTATTTTTGGGAAAACACAGTAGTTGTCGACACCCATGTGATGAGAGGTGCGGACGTTGGTTCTGATCATTACTTGGTAGTGTCACGAGTGAAACTTAATGTTGGTTGGAGAAAAAGGAATAGGAAGAGGCCCAGGATAGAAAGAATAAAGGCTGATAGGCTCCTTGAAGATCATCAGCGTTATTCTGACTTACTCAGAGAACGATTGAAGGAGATGAAGTCTGGTGAGAGGGATGTCGAAAAGAAGTGGGAATGTTTTAAGAACTGTGTTGTCACTGCTGCTAAAGAGGTCTGTGGCACTACAATAGTGGGTAACAATAGAGGTGATGCCAGCTTGGTGGAATAGTGAGATTGAAGAGGCAGTGAAGAGAAAGAAGGTAGCCTATTTGGGGATGTTGCAAGGTAGAGTTTCTGTGGATGAATATCGCTGTAAGAAGTGTGAAGCTGCTAAGCTGGTTCGCCAGAGTAAGGCAAAAGATAGGAAGGAGAAGGTGGAAAGGCATGAACTAACTTTTTGGAAAGATAGAAAGTCTTTCTGGAAGTACATGAGACTCAGGAAAAATAGGGGAAACAAAGTTGTAAGTTGTGTGAAGAATGAGATCGGGGAAATGATATGGGAGCCCAATGAGTTAAGTGAAAAATGGGGTGAATACTTCTGTGAGTTATTAGATCAGGAAAGCAAAGATGATTCTGAGACAGACGCAGATGATGTCACACAGTCAGGGATGGAAGCACAGGAGGGGTCTCAAGAGAAGAAATGTGTAAAGCTCTAAAATCTGAATGGCAAGGCTCCGGGAGTTGATGGCATAACTGCCGAGATGTTGAAATATGGTGGTGACTCTGTAATTGACTGTTTAGCTGAAATTTGGCAGATGTGCTGGGAGTTAGGAATGGACCCTCGGAATTGGAAGGATGCTGTTATTGTTCCCTTGTATAAGGAAAAAGGTGATCAGACTGAATGCAAGAACTATCGTGATATTAGCCTACTGAGTGTGCCACGGAAAGTGTTTTTTTAAGGTTGTTATTGAAAAAGTATGGGGTCTTACATCAGAGAAAGTGTGGTATGTTCAGAGTGGTTTTATGCCTGGTAAAGGCTGCACTAACCAAATTTTTGCATTATGCGTGATGATTGAAAAGTATGTGGCTGTTGATAAGAAAGTTTTTGCTGCCTTCATAGATTTAGAGAAAGCTTACGACTGAGTAAATAGGACACTTTTGTAGAAGATATTGAATGAATATGGCATTACTGGGAACCTATTTAATAGTGTAAAAGCCATGTATGCTGGTAGTAGAGCGTGTGTATGAGTGAATGTTTTATCAAAATGGGTTTCTATTGGTGCAGGAGTCAGACAAGGTTGTGTACATGTCACCATGGCTGTTTCATATATTTATGGATGCATGCATGCGTGATGCCAAAACAGATAATAGTGATTCATGTCTTGGTCATATCCGTGTGTGCAGATTGCTGCATGCTGATGACACTGTCCTGTTGGCAGAGAGCAAAAGTGATTTGCAGAGTATGTTGTTCCGGATGTACGAAGTTTGCATGAAATTCAAAATGGGTATAAATATGGGAAAAACCAAAGTTATGGTTTTTGAGAGAGAAACTGGTAGCACTGAATGTAATATAAGTATAAATGGCACTGTGATTGAACCAAGTGAGTGAGTTTGTGTATTTAGGAAGCATGTTTGACAAAGAGAACAAATTGGATGGTGAAATTAGTAGGCACGTGAAAGTCATAGCTGCTCTGGGAGGTTTTCACAGGAATGAAGGGTTCTCTAGAGTCCTGCATGGCTGTGTATGAAAGTGTGATTGTTCCTACTCTGATGTATGGTAGTGAAGACTTTATTCAAAGTATACACCATAGGCCGTAGCACAACGATCCCACTGATTAACGAGCCGAAGGATTCCTTGTTCCCAGAATTCCTGTGGCCGTGACGAGACCCAGTCCTGCACAGCGTCCTTGGAGTTCGTCGTTCGAGTGGAAGCGCTTCCCTTTCAGATGTTTTTTCAGGGGACCAAATACATGGAAATCGCAGGGCGACATGTCCGGGCTGTAGGGCGGATGGTCAAGCTGCTCTTACTGGAACTTGGCCAGTTCCGCGTGTGTGACCCTGGAGACGTGTGTACGCGCGTTATCGTGGAGAAGAACCACACCCTCCGTGAGCAGCCCCGGTCTTTTGTTCTTGATGGACCTGCGTAGGCTTCGGAGTGTCTCACAGTACACATCGGAATTAATGGTTCGTCTGTGCTGGAGGAAATCAACAAGTAGTGGACCTTGGACGGCGCTCTTTATAAGAGCCTCTGCTCCCTTCTGTGCATGCGGGCCCCCACGCATGCTCCGATCCACGCCGGCGACTCCAATTGCATCCCTAGATGTGTCGCTACGTTCTCCCATAGCGGCATAGGCAAATATGTTAATGGTTACGTTCTTATGACGTTTCGTACCTTTTCATTTGAACACCCCTAGTAGAAGTCGTTTGTGTGCTGGAGAAATGCGTTACTTACGGGGGCTTTGTGGCAAGACACGGTCGGATTGTGTTAGGATTGAAGATGTGTTGCAGTTCTGTGATGTGAAGCAAAATGTTGTTAGCAAGGTGGAGACTAATATGCTTTGGTGGTTTGGCCATCTTGGAAGAATGAGTGATGAGATGCTTACTAAGAAAATTCTTTTAGCCCAAGTGGCAGGAAGGAAAGGCAGAGGAAGGCCAAGGAAGGCATGGGTGGATCAGATTCAGGAGTATGCGCATGAGAAAAAGATTATGAGTATGAAGTACATAAAAGATCTTGTGTAATGGATATCAGTGAAGCACGAGTTGTATGTCAATATTGCTATAAATGGAGAAGTTTGATACGACAACAGTAAGTAAAAATATCTGGTAGTTTGTATTTCTTTTTGGAGCTAACTTCTGAATCTCAGATAACAGCTTAGTGATATGTATGTATGTAAGGCTCACATCTGCCCAAAGCTAGCAAGCATAATCAGATTATTAAGCCAAGCAGAATTTAAAATACATATTGTTAAACAGATGTATTGAATATGATTTCTTATAAATAGACAAAGTCATCACTCTTTCCACGTTTTTCTTTAATTAACACACAGCTGGGATCAAACCCCAGATGCTGACAGATAAACAACATTGCGCCATGGATTGTTGGCACCATAGTGTAAGGGGAACGCATTCGGCTAGTTATCGATAGATCTGGGATTCGATTGCAGCGGTGTTGAAATACAATTTTTTGGCTGTTGTGTGTTAATTAAAGAAAAAAGTGGGAAGAGTGATGATTTTGTCTATTTACATTGTCAACACGCATTTGGAAGATTTTCATCATTTCTCTCGCACTTTGGATTTATTAGCTATTAGGGGTATGCAAAAGTTTTCACCGCCCCTGCTATCGGGCGCTGTAGGGGTCTAACTGGCTGGCAACCCATGCTGTCAGTTCGTACATGAAGCCAAGCATAGCGGTCGATAAAGTTCATTTGTGGCACTGTTTGTTATTCATGTTTAATTTAGGGAAAAGTGCGAGTGAAGCATATGGTTCAATATGCCAGGCGTATGGCAAAAAGGTTATGGGTGAGCAGACGTGTCGAGAATGGTTTGTCAAGTTTCAGAAAAGTGATCTAAGCTTGGAAGACAAGCCCCACCTGCAGGTAGACTGCAGGAACTCGCAGACGAGGAACTGGAATCGCTGTTGCAAGAGGATGCCACACAATCGACCACACAACTGGCGAAACGTTTGAAAGTGGCTCAATTGAAGGTGGTACGGCGGCTACAGGCCTTGAGGAAGATCCAGAAGATTGGTAAGTGAGTTGCACAAACTTTAACGAAGCGTAATATTGGTCAACGATTGGGCATCTGCATGTCGCTGCTGCAGAAGTTTCAAGGGAAGAATTTCTTGAGGAAGGTTGTCACCAGGAATGAAAATTGAGTCTACTGCGACAACCCCGTACCCAAGCGATCTTGGGTCGACCCAGGCCAGCCATCAACATCCACTGCACAACAATATAGCGATCAGTTGATGAAACTGAAACTGCAATTGAGCAAAAACGCCCATGGACATGTAAAGGATGCCGCCAAGTCATCCTGTTACACGATGATGCCACGCCACATGTCGGTGCCACCACGAAATCATCCTTTGAACACTTACACTGGGAGGTTTTACCACACCCGGCTTACTCCCTGGACATTGCACCTTCAGACTTTCATCTGTTTCGCTGTATGCAACATGCCCTAGCCCAACAGCGGTTCACCACAGCTCCAGAGGTGGAAAATTTCGTCACTGCATTCTTCAGCTCAAAACCTGAGTCCTGCTATCACAGGGGCATTCATTTGTTGCCTGAAAAATGGAAAACGGTCATTGATGCTAACGGCCAATATTTCATTGAATAAATGTGTACTGGTTTCCTGATTGTTCCTGTCCCGTTTCTCCTTAAAATGGCGGAAACTTCTGAATACCCTAATATAATTAAATAGCTTGTGCCATTAAGCCCCACAAGATGAAGACGTCTCAGTTACTGAGCCTATCCCTACGGATTTGTGAAGACAGATGCTGACAGATAAACACACACAGCGCCGTGGATTGTTGGCACTGTAGCGTAAGGTGAACACACTCGGCCAGTTATCAAGAGATCTGGGGTTCGATTCCAGCGGTGTCGAAATACAATTTTTTGGTTGTTGTGTGTTAATTAAAGAAAAATGTGGAAAGAGCAATTACTTTGTCTATTTACATTGTCTCCACGTATTTGGAAGATTTTCACCATTTTTTTCGTGATTTCTTATTACTTAATAAACTTTCTTAACTGATGTATTCTTTCACTTTATTCATTAAATACTCAACAGCAGCTTTAATGCCCCATAAAATATGTGATAAAAAAAAGTGTTATCTGATATTAAGTTACCAATGTAGGGTTGTCCACAACATATACTTCTTCCTCAGATGTGTCATTATCATCAGGCGGTGCATCCACTTGCATAGGTTCAACAGAACTCTAAAATAAAATTTAAAAAAAGTTGTTTAAATATGCATATTTCTGTTCAACAGTACAGGCTGTTATAATTAAAAATAAACTATTTCACAATTCAATAGATAAATATCATGAAAAAGCTGTCTTTGGGGACAACTATGTAAAAATTATAGCTTTACCATAAATGAGATGCTTTGTATCGAAGACACAACAGTCTGTAAGCTGAATAATTTTGATATACCGGTGGTCACAGCCTGGAAGTGGAAGTAAAAAGATTTTTCATGATAAATCATGATGTACTGACAAGAACAAGAGTAAATGAGTGAATATGTAATAAAAAAATTGTTCTTGGCATGAAAATGTTTTCATCAACAACAGAGGTCAAAAATTATATTTTTGCACATTTAGTCCCAGACTAACTGGAATGAGAATTCACTAGTCCCAACTTACTTTTGAATAAAATGAAGCTCAAATTTAGGAATGTTGATTATACAAATTAAAACATGCACTCTTTATCTGCCATCCCAATAATGCCCAACCACATTTAACCTCAGGAGCTTTCTTTTTCACTCCCCAGGTTCACTAACACTGAAAAGCAGGCAACACTGATTAATATCTTTTTTTTCCTGCTTCCCCCCCCCCCAACATTTGCAATCCACCACAGCAAGTGTGGTCCTGAAATAGATAAAAATGTTTGACATTAAAACTTTTTTTAAAGGTTCAACAGTATGTATATTTTACTAAAAAATAAATAAATAAATCATGTAAAATATCTGAGAAAATACATCGCCTTAAACACCACAGCTTTGGAGAAACAAACTTTTCTAAACAGCAGTCTCTGGCTAAAGAAAAACAGTTTGCTGAAATCTGAACATATAAATCAATAGTCCCGGGCGTCACCCTAGCCGATTTTTTGACCTCTGAACTATAAAGCATGAAACCAATTCCTTAAAAAGGAATCTATCCAGAATCTTCTGACTTTCACTTTTCCATTACACCACCTAAGATACTGTTTCCAAACAAATGAAGTATATGAATCTAAAAAACTTCAAGAATTTGCCAGCAGAGATTGCTTCATGTCTCCTTATGTGCATCAGCAAACCTTCTACCCTAATAGCATACATCCACATAAAAAAACACGAGTTCCTGAGGACTGGTAGTAATGTTCTCTGGAAATCACATCTTAATCAATACAAACATTTTTGACAGAAGAAAACAACCCAATCAACTAGTGTGTCAATTAGCAACTATGTATTGAAAACTGATACTTTTTTTTTTTTGGCAGGGGGGTGGGAGGAGGGAGGCATTTTCCTACTTTTCGCTATAATGTAAAAAGACACCGATCAACAAAAGCCATGGAACAACATCTGAAAACGAGCAAAATTTTTACAAGTCCACCATTGCCAGTTAAGTAAATTTCTCTAGTCAACTAACGTACATTGCTCTTATAACACAATTCCTTTTTTCAGTTTTTACTTACATTTTTGTTAATTTTTTTTAATTTCTAGTTTAATCCCATTATATTGCTTTATAAATAGTTCTTACATCACTAGTGTTTAAAGATTGTATCTCTTTGGCATAAACCAAAAAATGCACTTTTTTATTATTTATATTGTAATATTATGATCTTTTTAAGCACTGTAAGCAAGAAGAAGTCACCCTTCCCAGTTTTGGGTTGACACCAAGGAAGGAAGAGAACAGACACATACCCATATTGAGGAATTTATGTGATTTAGTTGAAAACTAGTACCTAGATCTTTTATTTATTACAACCAATATATCAAGCATTTTTATTAGTTGTTATTAGCTAACAACCAATAAAATGCTTGATAAGTACATTGCCAAACCACATCAAATTTATTTAGGCACATAACCTCAATAGAACAGCATAGCCTGACTAGCAGGGAGCATCAATAATTAAAATAACAAATATAGGGTGTTATTAGTTTTAATATTATCAATGCAATTTCAAATCACTAATTTCCCTGAAGCAAAGTACTTAATATTAAAAAACAATAACTTGCAATTTTATTATTGATTGTTGTTTTAAGGTTTCATGATAGTTGCAATTTTCACTCATACTGACTTTACTTCTCCTACTATCCATATATCCTGCCAACCCCTTTTATTTTATTTTATTTTATTTTTTTTTTTTTTTTGGTAACTATCTAATATTTCATCTTGGATTGTCCTCTACTCTGCATTCCTGGTGGCTCCTTATCTAGAGCTTTAATACATACCATGTCTCCATTCTTTCTCAATAGAAGTACACACCAGAACAATATTACTTCTTGGATGTCCTTTAAAATCTCACACACTACTCTTCCCTAATTCATCCTTTATGGTGATACTATACATCAGAAATCACTAACAGCATGATGTGCATGTCTTTCCATGTGCCCATGTGAAAGATATTCTTACTTTAAAATAAGAGTTACACAGAAAGTGAAACAATTTACTAAATGATCTTACACCTTACTCATACAAGCTAGGATCCAAAAGTTCCCAGACTGGGTCCATAAGTCCATAGATAGAGTTACAAAGCCGAAGCACATCCTCCTTCAAAATAAGATGCTCTTGCAACAACACACTTCTGCCAGTGGCTGTAGAGTTCATAGAAGCACTTCTGGAATCCTTTCTTTGCAATGTCCTTCAGTGCAACCAGTGATGTGTTTTTCACTTCTGTGCTCAAAAAATGATGACCCTGAAGTCAATGTGTCAGTTCAGAAATGAGGTGGAAGTCGCACGGGGGGGGGGGCAAGATCAGGTGAGTACGGTGGGTGTGGGGAGGAAAACAGTTCTTGTATCAGCAAGAAACTTATGAACGAGGAGTGACTTGTGTGCCGGTGCACTGTTGTACAACAGTACCCACGATTGATCGCACCACAGCTGAGGCCTCTTTTTGTGGATCAACTTATGTAGATATCAACTCACTATCTGGACATCGACTCACATAGATGATGCATGATGTCTAGATAGAGCTCCTTGTTGACAGTGTGTCCTTCAGGGATAAATTCAAAATGAACAATACCCTGGATGTCGAAGAAGACCTCTAGCATGATCTTGCCCTTGCTGCAATCTTGGCGGAATTTCTGCTTGTGTGGAGAGGAAGGCGATTTTCACATAAATGATGACCACTTAGTCTGCAGGTCGAAGAGGAAGCACCATTTTTCATTCCTCATTATGATTCTTCTAAGAAATCGTGGGTCTTTGTCTTTGGCAGTTACGAAATAACCCGCCATTTCGATCTGTATGGCCAACTGATCTTCAATTAACATGCATGGGGCAATGTGTTGCCACACCCAGTGCATCTTCATATCATCTGTAGTATCCGTTGACACATAGTCTCCAATGTCCCAGCACCCTCTGCTATTTGCTTGATCGTCTGTTGTCTGCTGGCGCGTATGATGGCCACAACCTTCAAAATGTTTTCGCCCATGCGAGCTGTCACTGGCCGCCCGCTTCATTCATCAACTTCGACCGCCTGTCTGTCAAAGCATGAATGCCAATTGAATGTTTGTGACAGCGACAGGGTGTTTTTGTCGTAAACTTGCTTAAACATCTTGTAAGTTTTTGGTGGACATTTTTCCAAACAAATGCAAAACTTAATGTTAACTCGCTGCTTAAAAACACCATTTCTCATCATTCACCGAACGCTGCGTAAGTTGCACACAATACCCAGATGTACCGCAGTGAGCATGTGATGTAGATGAATAAAACCAATTTCCCTGTGAGAGGGATGATGTAACATAATCCAATAATCACTGTGGGTATGCGATACACGTACTTTGTCGTACAGGCACAGTCTGGGAATTTTTGGATCCTACTCAACATTAAGAATATTACCCTAGAGAGCTGGGAAATGAATGTGTTTATCAAAATTAACTTAAAGCAGTGCTTCCCAACAAGTCCCCACTAAGTCCCACCAGACATCAGCCACTTTCATTGAAACTAAGACTTTAACCTATGTCCCATTAAAAGATAACATGACCAAGTGATTGTGTTTTTTCAACAAGAAAAACAGTACAATGTAATCTTTGAATATCTGTGAATAATGCCTTACACAAGCATAATCAATGATGTTTACAGCCAGAACTATATTTCCATCTACCTACTAGCAATGAACTACATTTTTCCCAGAATGAAACTAGAGAAATGCACTTACAAGTGCCACATTAAATTTAAATAAATTTTATTTTATCATCTAAATAATTTGAATCATATAATATTATGTGTAACAAAGCAGCGGTTGCTTTGGCTGGTTTAGTTTTTACCATCCCATTAGCCAAATTCTTTTTTTTTTTTTTTTTTTTTTTGCCAAATGTAATCTGAAGTATTTTTTTCCACCTTTCATTTGAAATATAAAAACCATAAAAAAATGTTATAATAGTACAAAAGCAATAGGTTATAGACTCTTTACAATTTAGCTGCAAAATATTATGTTATAGATCAAGAATCCTAATAGAAAGAAAGATAGACCCTTATTTTCAATTTCAAATTTATCACTACCCATAAAATTTCTGGACAAAGAATTATTGACAGGTTAAATTTCAAATTAACTGAAAAATTAGGTACATATATTCTATGGCTTGGTTTTAAAAAGGGCCAGCGTAAAGATAAAAATTCAGATGTTGTTGAAAACTTGTACTTCATAAAACTTTTAGATATTTTCATATAAGTCGTGCAATATATGTTGATGGTTCACATCAAAAGATAAGAAATAGACAAATATGATTGCATTTAAAAGATTCAAATTAATTTTTAAAATATTCTTGGCATTGCCGAAGCAAAATTTGACGTGTCGTCCAAGAAATTTTTTTAAAGATCATTTTTGCTCAGATATAATTAAAAAAGGTAATCATCAATATTTTCACCAAAACTTTTTTCCCATTGCCAAAGCAATTGTATTACTTTTTTTTTTTTTTTTTGCCAAATAGCAAAAAATGCAATCTGCAGTGTGACCCATGCAAAGTATGAAATACAAATGTATTACATCTCCTAATTTATATCTTTAAATGCAAAAACTTTCATAAATTAATTATACTTGGGTTCCCACAATTGTTTCATTAATTTACCAAACATAGCCTGCCACCATGAACAGGTTCTGTCAACTCCTGTTATACATCCACTTCATCATCTTACTTTCGGTAGCATTTAGGTTGTTTTCCATACAACGTATCTACGTCTTGGAATTGAACAATATTCCTAATCATATTAGCCTGGAGAACTGTCTTTTAATCTCACTAGCGACCTTCTATCAAACAAGCATCTGGAATTTCCTCCCGTTATTCCAGGCAACCTACACTCTGTGCAAAATAATAACAATAACAATATTAAATGAAATAAAATAAACTTTTTCTTTCAGATCTCCATTTTACTACATTTCAGATCCCCATTTATCTCCATTTTACTGGAGAACTGTCTTTTAATCTCACTAGCGACCTTCTATCAAACAAGTATCTGGAATTTTCTCCCATTATTCCAGGCAACCTACACTCCGTGCAAAATAATAACAATAATAAATGAAATGAAACAAACTTTTTCTTTCAGATCTCCATTTTACTACAGCACTGATAACTGGTATTTAAAGCTTCAGGTAACCTTTTAGGGCACTTTAGTTTTTATGCATTAAAGTAATTCATTCTGTCATTTTACTTTGTTTCTTTACTTAAATAAACATTTTGACAATGGAAATAGTATTTCATGCTTTTCTTTTAATAATATAAAACTTCATTAAATATATGTTAAACATGCTCAGCAGGAATGCCAACATCCAGGTTGTTTACATTCGTACATGCTATCAAATCCACTAGCTATCGTAGGTGCTAGGTGTTATCCATAGTTGTGGACAGCCAGCAAAAGATGGTCACAAAAGTACCACATACTTGGCTTTTTGATTGATTTGTACTCGTTCTACCATTTTTTTATCTATAGTTATACATATGATGTTTACTTCAGAAAATGATTGTTTTTACTCACTAGTCAAATTTTCTGGCAGTACCCTTACTTCTTCCTAAGGATTCAGTAGGTGTTGCCATTCATGAGACAAAATCCAACCTTTTTGTGGTAACTTTTCTCTCTATTTTCAGTCCTTCTGCTAATTTTCTTTTGAAAAAGTACTGCCACTGTGTCAGCACTTCTACAGAGTCCCAAATCACTTATGTTTTGTTTGTAATGTTCTTGATTGCACTTACATGTTCTCTGCCAATCTAATTTTAAGCTATCTGACTGTCTCTCCCACATAGCTGAGACCACATTCACACTTTCAAGAACATTACAAACCAAACAGGTTTGTACAGATATACAGGGTACATAGGAAAGTCCCTTT
The DNA here is from genome assembly GCA_039090855.1 of Macrothele yani. Taxonomy (NCBI): domain Eukaryota; kingdom Metazoa; phylum Arthropoda; class Arachnida; order Araneae; family Macrothelidae; genus Macrothele; species Macrothele yani. The sequence continues at coordinate 112,801,261 of CM077007.1, forward strand.
AGCCTGGAATAACTTGCGAACGGAGAGAGGTACAGTTATGCAAGTGAGATAACAGTATAGTAAAGCGACTACGCCTGATCGAATGCAACCAATAGCAACGCCCCTAGTGGCGAAATGCGGAAGTTAGCCATTGCAAATCGAAAACGAAAAGAGATAGAGCAAAATTTCCAACAACTTTTTCAATAGAAAATTAGCAGGACTGGAAATAGAGAGAAGAGGTACAACATTGAATGATCTGAGAGGTTGGAATTTGTCTCGTGAGTAGCAACACCTACTGAGCCTTGAAGAAGGGTAGAGCTGCATGAAAATTTAACTAGAGGATAAGCATGATTGATTACTAAGTAAACTCGATATTAATTTGAATACAATGCAAGACCTTAATAACAAGAGTCACTCACAATACAAACTTAAATTCGTTGGCTGAATTTAAAGATTTTATTTTATATACAAATATAAGAACTTTCGGGTTTCCTTAGAACCCATCATCAGATACAGAAGAAGGAATAAGTTTAAATAGACTGTTTCGTGAACATAATATAGATATCAGATATTAATATGACATAATGTCACGTGGCATCAAATTGTCAAACGACGTGGCATGTATCATGAAATAAAGAACATAAAGAAAATGGAATGCAGGTATACATAAAATACTGCATTGTAAAAATAAAGGAAGGTTAGTAGGTAACTAAATTAATTGTGTTGTTCTCATCAGGAGATACAACAAGAAGCACTATAGCAGAAATCGAGATTAAGTGATTTCGTCCTCAGTTTGCCTCATATTCGGGACCTGTAAATAGTTTCCAGATTGTAGGTATAGATACTGGAACATTGTCATTACAACATAAATGTCTCTGAGTAGCAATTACAAGGCTCTCAGTGAACAGCAATGAAGAGACAGCACTAGGTGTTACGACGATGGAAGCATAATTCCAAATTGAATAGTGCAGGCCATCGCACACGAGTCTAAACAATGCAGAATTTTTAAGTCAATTCTTTACAGCATATTTATGTTCATTCAGTCTTGTGGCTAGTGTACGTTTTGTAGATCCTATATATTTACTATCGGGAGTGTCAGCATCAATACTTTTTAAGGGGATGCTGTAAATGCCAAATTTGTTTAGCTTTGTTACCTGGTCTCGATCTTTTTTAATTAACTGGAAAATGTTTGTAGTACTTGTTCTGAATTCCAGGTGAAAGTTTCTGCAAATGGCTTTGAGAACAGGTGTTACGGTTGAATAATAATCTATGGCACCTATATATCTACGAAGTTGTTGGTCCCTCTGGAGAGTAGTTGAGTTTTCTTGGTGGAGCTTCTTAAGAGCTTTTTTATGGTAAAGGTGGAAAAGCCATGGTTGAGAGTGATGTTGAATATTTTGTTAATTTCAAATTTACGTCTGCTGAAACTAGATGAATGTGTGATGGCTCTGCATAGAAGGAAAGTGATTGAGGAGAGTTTATAGCTTTTTTTTTTGGATGTGCTGAAGAAGCCGCAATCAATATAGGTACAGAAGTGGGCTTCCCATATACAGAGTTTTGCAAGGTGCAAGTGACAGCATCTCGTCCAAGCATAAAATCCAGGAATGGCAATTTACCTTCACTTTCCAGTTCAATGGAGAATTTTATGGTCGGGATTTGGGATGATAAGTGTTCAGCAAAAGTTCGTAGGTCAGCTGGTTCGTGATCCCAGAAGAGAAGTACATCATCAACATATCTTATGTAAAAGCACGGAGGTTGTTGATATTCTTGTAGCACTTTATTTTCTATGTGCTGTAGTAGAATTTCCGCTAGGATCGGAGATAGTGGTGATCCCATTGGGGCGCCCTCAGTTTGGCGATAAATAATGTTGTCGAATTGAAAATATGATCTGTTTTGTACTAGTTTTAAGATTGTTATGATGGATTGGATCGTTTCTGGTTCATATTTAAGTTCAAGTAGTTGTGTCTGGATGATGACATGTACAGTTTTGATCGGAACATTAAGGAACAAAGAAATGACATCGAGAGAAGCCATAATAAAGGTTGAGTTATTTGCATTAAAGGATTTGATCTTGTTAATAGCTTGTACTGTGCCTTTAACAGAGTAGAGACTAGTTAATAATTCACTCTACTCTGTTAAAGGCACAGTACAAGCTATTAACAAGATCAAATCCTTTAATGCAAATAACTCAACCTTTATTATGGCTTCTCTCGATGTCATTTCTTTGTTCCTTAATGTTCCGATCAAAACTGTACATGTCATGATCCAGACACAACTACTTGAACTTAAATATGAACCAGAAACGATCCAATCCATCATAACAACCTTAAAACTAGTACAAAACAGATCATATTTTCAATTCGACAACATTATTTATCGCCAAACTGAGGGCGCCCCAATGGGATCACCACTATCTCCGATCCTAGCGGAAATTCTACTACAGCACATAGAAAATAAATTGCTACAAGAATATCAACAACCTCCGTGCTTTTACATAAGATATGTTGATGATGTACTTCTCTTCTGGGATCACGAACCAGCTGACTTACGAACTTTTGCTGAACACTTATCATCCCAAATCCCGACCATAAAATTCTCCATTGAACTGGAAAGTGAAGGTAAATTGCCATTCCTGGATTTTATGCTTGGACGAGATGCTGTCACTTGCACCTTGCAAAACTCTGTATATGGGAAGCCCACTTCTGTACCTATATTGATTGCGGCTTCTTCAGCACATCTAAAAAAAAAAGCTATAAACTCTCCTCAATCACTTTCCTTCTATGCAGAGCCATCACGCATTCATCTAGTTTCAGCAGACGTAAATTTGAAATTAACAAAATATTCAACATCACTCTCAACCATGGCTTTCCCACCTTTATCATAAAAAAAGCTCTTAAGAAGCTCCACCAAGATAACTCAACTACTCTCCAGAGGGACCAACAACTTCATAGATATATAAGTGCCATAGATTATTATTCAACTATAACACCTGTTCTCAAAGCCATTTGCAGAAACTTTCACCTGGAATTCGGAATACGTACTACAAACATTTTCCAGTTAATTAAAAAGATCGAGACCAGGTAACAAAGCTAAACAAATTTGGTGTTTACAGCATCCCCTTAAAAAGTATTGATGCTGACACTCTCCGATAGTAAATATATAGGATCTACAAAACGTACACTAGCCACAAGACTGAATGAACATAAATATGCTGTAAAGAATTGACTTAAAAATTCTGCATTGTTTAGACTCGTGTGCGATGGCCTGCACTATTCAATTTGGAATTATGCTTCCATCGTCGTAACACCTAGTGCTGTCTCTTCATTGCTATTCACTGAGAGCCTTGTAATTGCTACTCAGAGACATTTATGTTGTAATGACAATGTTCCAGTATCTATACCTACAATCTGGAAACTATTTACAGGTCCGAATATGAGGCAAACTAAGGACGAAATCACTTAATCTCGATTTCTGCTATAGTGCTTCTTGTTGTATCTCCTGATGAGAACAACACAATTAATTTAGTTACCTACTAACCTTCCTTTATTTTCACAATGCAGTATTTTATGTATACCTGCATTCCACTTTCTTTATTTTCTTTATTTCATGATACATGCCACGTCATTTGACAATTTGATGCCACGTGACATTATGTCATATTAATATCTGATATCTATATTATATTCACGTAACACTCTATTTAAACTTATTCCTTCTTCTGTATCTGATGATGGGTTCTAGGGAAACCCGAAAGTTCTTATATTTGTATATACAATAAAATCTTTAAATTCAGCCAACGAATTTAAATTTGTATTGTGAGTGACTCTTGTTATTAAGATTGTGCATTGAAGGCAACTACCTCGATTACTTTGGACTATTTCTGCATGAATTTGAATTCTCCTAATTAATAGAATAGCTATAAATTAATAACTTCTAGGAATGGTCATATTATCCTTTATTACCAAGACTGGTAGTCATGTTAGGTTTGGCAAGTTATGATAATGCATTTCATAAAAAAAAAACAAAAAAAAAACAGACAGTTTGCAGGTTTTGCTTTGTAAATAAAGTGATAGTTTCCTGAAATTCTGCTAGTTATATCACAGCTGATCCCTCACTAATTGAAGGTGCAGCTGTGGGTGACAACTGTTGCCTACATTAGTTACATGATGTAAACAAACTGGAAATTGGCTTTCCTGCTGAGCATGCTTGACATTTTTAACAAAGTTATAAGAGTAAAAAATAAAGAACATGAAATGCTGTTTCCACTACCAATGTCTATTTAAGCATTGAAATGAAGTAAAAATGCCTAAGTCGACATAATGGGCTACTAAGAATCCATAAAAACGAGTGTGCCCATCATTTAAAAGATTACCAACCTTTAAATTACTCCTTTCATAACTCTTCCCAGATTGGAATACTCCTAGTAATCAGATTATAAATACTTAAATTGTTTGTAGTTCTTACTGAACATCCATGTAACATCCTCAGAAAACTTGAAAATTTCATTGTAGTGGAATGGGAATCGAGCCTGCATCTCCCAATTTCCGTTTGAGTGCACCATCAGTTATACCATCCAAGTTGAGGAAGGAAGTTAAAGCAACTTAGCCTAAGCAATCATAGCTCAGGAATCTGGAAATACTTCAGATTGTGCTACTTGGAGCAATCTTTCTTCATCATAGCATCATTTTGATCACACCACCATTAAGATGTAAGTTCGATTTCTGCTCCAGGGTGATGAAATTTTCAAGTTTTCTGAGGGATGTTACATGGATGATCAGTAAGAACTACAAGCAATTTCAGTATTTATAATCTGATTGCTGTGAATAATCAGTATTCATTATCTGATTGTCATGAATATTTTAGCAAATTTCTCATGTACACTTACGGAAAATGAAATTTGTGCACCTAGAAGAAAACATTCTACAACCGCAAAACTTTGCAAATAACTAAAGTGCATGCTGGTATGCAAATGATCCATGTTTGGTGTGATTGGGCATGACTGCACACCTTGTGGTGGCGCTGCAAGCACAAACCAGCAGCCTTAAAAACCGGCGTGTAGTCGATGCCCGATGAAAGCGAAAAGCACCGGGCGACGCAAGCAAGAGTACAGAGTGACAAGAATGCTGGGTAGACGACAGAGACGTCAATTTATGCAACTTATGGACTTTGAGAGAGGCCTGATCGATCATCAGGCTGAAAACCACAGGGTTGTTAGCGCACCGTATAGCCTGCCACATGGATCGTTCTGACCATACCGTCCGACTGTGCTGGAAGCAGTGGACACGTGATGGCACTACCACATGGAGAAGTGGTTCCAGGCAGACCACCGGTAGAGAGGATCTACAGAACGTGCGCCAGGCACGAAAAGATCCCATGGAGACCTGCTCTACTATACAGGCAAATGTAGCGGCTCCTGCGCGCCCACGGACCATTTCCTGACACCTCGCAGAAGCGAATCTGCCATCCCAGCGCCCCTTACGTGTGCTGCCATTAACACCAGAACATTGCAGGCTCCGTGTGCAGTGGTGCCAGGCCAGAGTGACATGGAATACCACAGACTGGCAACGTGTGGTGTTTAGCGATGAATGCCGCTTCATTTTGTGGACTAATGTTCATCGTGTCCAAGTGTGGAGGTTCCTGGGTCAACGACACAATCCCAACCTTGCTATCAAGCGCCACACCTCTCTCACTACACAGGCATTATGGTCTGGGGAGCCATAGCCTACGATAACTGATCAGCTCCAGGTTATCTATACCAGTAGGATAATGCTCGCCCGCACACATCTCAGGTTGCCCGGGACTGCCTACATCATGTCCAGACACTTCCATGGCCTGCCCGCTACCCGGACATGTCCCCTATCGAGCATGTGTGAGACCAGTTGAAACGTCACGTGCCGAACTATCCGGGATTTGGAGCACACCGTCCAACACGTGTGGGCCAGTCTGCCACAGGACAACATCAGGCATCTGTTCGCCTCCATGTCGGACCTCGTATTGCAGCATGTATCACCACACGAGGAGGTGCGACGTGCTATTGAAGATGACCGGACTGCGTGCCACAGATCCCTCTGCAATTGTCCTGCAGCTCTATTTTTGCCATCATGTGTATCATTACGTCCATAAAATTTCAGTTCAATTCGATGTCCCTTCTTGGTGCACAAAATTCATTGTCTTTAAGTGTATTTAGGAGGAATATTTCTTCCTTTATTGTACATTCTCCCTGGATATTAAAATCAGCCATCTGATCCTTCTATTCTTCATCATTGTGTTACTTCTTTCACTCTTACTGTTACTACACCCATAATGGCATCAAAATGATATAATGATTTCAGGAGAAAGAAGAAATGCGTTAAAAATGTACTGGACATAATTTTCTGTAAGAAAAAAATGACACAAAAACTGTGCAGTGTAGCATTGCTGATATCACCTAAATATCAAGTACTTCTGCAAATTGTTACTAAAGAGTGGGTGGAGAGCAATATTGAGCCAAGCCATATCTGCTGAAATCATCACTACTTGTCCAGATCTTGCTTTTAAAATAAGATACATGCATCTAAAGTTGATTTCTATGAATATGATGGAAGATTTAAATGTATGAGTAGTGATCAAAAGGTTTCTGGAGTCAGTGAAGTGTAATGCCAGCATTGCTGTGCTGTGGTATGGGCATTGACATCCTGTAGAGTGGAGTGTGCTGAGTTGTTCTGTCTTGATTCAGCGTCCAGTTATATAGAGTACAGCGAAAATGTCTCAACTGCCCTTTGTGAATTTTTGACTTTATCCAATTTCAAAGAACAGCACATGTGCATTAGATTTTGCTTCAAATCAAGTAACTGTTGTTTTGAACAGTGTTGTACCCATTAATCCAGGGTTCATCACCAATTATGACATTGGACAAAAAGTTAGGGTCTGGTTCAAATTTCTCTTTCAACTCTGTGCACACTTTCACCCAGGACTGCTTCTGTTAATTGGTCAAGATGCACAGCACAAATTTTGTGGCAATTCTTCTCATATTTATAGATCATTCGTTTTAAAATCCTCTGACTGGTGTCAAAAACGAATGCCCAATTCTGGTGCTATTTTTTGAACAGTGACAGTTTATCATCTATTACAATTTCCTTAACCCAACTCACATTGTCATTAGATTTGCTTGTTGATGGATGCCCTTAAAAGTTCTGGGTCCTCAACTGACAGCATGGCTTTTGTTAAACTTTGATTACCACTGAAATGTTAATGTTTCGCTCATTGTTTCTCTCCCAAAAGCAGTTTTTAATTGCATTTCATAGGTTTCTGATGCAACCTTGCCTGTTCTTTAAATTGCATATTCTCACAACGTCAAAAAATCAGAAAGGGCACTCAAGATGAGTTCATTCTTTGTAAAACTGGATACTGAAAATGGGTTGATCCAGGTTCTTAAAGATACTGAAATTCGATAATGAAATTTTAAGATTCTCTGAAATTTTGCCTATTTTTGTGTTTACAACAATTTGTCAGAAATGTTAAAAAAAAAAAAAAACTTAACAGTACAAAAGGGTTAAAGGTGGTGTGGATTCAAAGACAAAATCATCAAATTAGGATTTGCAAAATACCAATGCCCAGATGCAACGGTTATCAAAATGATTGGTCTCAGCATCAATACTAAGATTTCGTGCTGTCAAACATACTTCTTAACACACACCGTCTCTACATGATCGTAAAAAGATAGTAGTTAAAACTATGACATTTAAAATATCGTTTAATTTAAAATTATTAAAATCACATAAGATCTTTCAAACCCACTTCGGGTTCATCTTCATATGCATATACATGTAATGGAATAATACTAATAAAGGAAATATATATATTATGTGCAAGCAAGTACGGCGTATGTCATGACATATACGTAACTAGACTTTGTATCGTAGTTCGTAGATCTCTTTGTCATACTATAAGTCCCGTAAATTAGTTAGTGTCCACCTGGTTAGTCTCAGAAAGCAGCATTTTCCAAGATGTAGGAATATTACATGGGAAGTCATCATTGCAGCATCGTGATGTGTTGCTGTATATAAACATACTTTCCGTAAATATATTAGAAAATCTAGAAGGTGGTTTGTCCATAACAGTAAAATTGGGTGATGTGTTCCTTGGTTAATTAAACGAGAAAGGGCAGTTGCCATAAACCAGGTTTTTAGATTGTATTTATTTTCAATCTTATTTTAACTGATCTTAAGGTACATCCCACATATATCTGATCGATGCCATCCATATTCACAGCTTTCAGTGGAATACAGTAAATACCATATTTATTTACTGTTTCTACAGCATCATGATCATTTTTAATAATGGAAAGGATATTAGTTGTTTTAATCCCAAAGGCTATATTAAAACTTCTACAAATGTGAAAAAACCATTAGGAAGAACCATTCACTCACCATAAAGATCATGGTAACCTCCAATGACCACACACTTCCAACATGTCATTCATCGTGATGTAACTGGGCTTCCACAGGTTTACAGACTTCTTGCTTACGCTTCTTATTTTCGGGTGTGAAACATCGTTTTTTTTTTTTCTCTTTTGCCTTATAAGATGTTACTATAATGCTTGTCAATTCGACAAAAATCACACATACAACTCATTCATACCAAGTAAAAACTATGTACATAACCTTACATTCACAGGTGATTAAACCTTGGTCAACTCTAATTATCAAACTCCTCCTTCTGTTTCACAACCTCTGCTACTCCCACTGCAAGTGTCACACCCATTCAGCCCCACACATCCAATCCTCTAGTACTTTCGACAGGTCCCTGTCATCTTCAGGAGGCAGGTGTGTCTCACCCGCCCACCACAGCTCAAGTGAGCAGAGCCATCGAGACCCGGGCTCCAGTGGCTATCTCTGAATCGTTGTGTCTCTGGCGCCATCTATTGTCCCTGCTGCTCTTTTTTCCCTCTTTCTTTTTATGCTGCTGTTCAATTTTTATTAGGGCTTTCCATTGTTCGTTTAGGTTACTTGGCTCATTAATGTTGCATAATCTTGATCTGTTTTTTTCAATTAACACTGATTCTGCAATTCTTAACTGCTTTTCGTTTTTACAGCTCTTAATAATTTTAATATCTTCAAACCTTGGACATTTTTGATTTTCCATACAATATTGGGTCAATGCTGTCTTAGCTTCTTTTTTATTCCAATTATTAATATGCTGGTTCAATCTATACTTTAATTTATTCTTGGTGCTGCCTATATATGACACAGGTGGTTGCTGGTTTATTGGGATTTCATAAATTCCTGCTCTATCTAATTGGCTAATTTTTTCATTTTTAATCACTAAATTTTTTACAGTAAGTACCTGATTTCCTACCTGTATGCCATACTTGCCACAAACTTTATTAATTTCTGCTGAAACATTTTCTATATATGGTATTGCTCCCACATATTTTACAAGTTTTTTATCAGTCTTGACCTTATTGTAACCTTGAGTTACTTCATAAATCCATTTTTTAAATACCTGTTTAGGGTATCCAAAAGCATAAGCAATTTTTTCAATATATTCAATTTCTTCCTTTCTATACTGTTCAATTGATGAATGTGTTAAACTTCTTTTAATTAGTGTTTCAACACTATTTCTTTTATGTGTTAATGGATGTGATGACTGAAATGGTATAAGTACTGGGATATATGAAGATTTTCTATGCACTCTGAATTGTATATTCTCCTCTGTTTTAACAACCAAAACATCCAAAAATGCCAAAGTATTGTCATGTTCTTGTTCTACTGTCAGTTCAATAGATGGATAAATTTCACTATACTTTTTTGTCAAGTCCTCAAGTTCATCATTTTTTAGCCTGGATAACAGAAAAATGTCATCAACATATCTGCAGTATATCAGTGGTGGATCCTCGAGTTTACTTATTATTTTTCCTCAATGTCACTCATTATAATTTCAGCAAATAAAGTTGACAGTGGTGACCCCATAGGTCCACCATGATTTTGTTTGTACATCTTGTTGTTAAACTTAAAAATGTTATTTTCATATATGTACAATAAAATTTCTCTTAACTCCTCTATTTGTATTGCATTCATTGTCTGTAGCACATATAATTTTTCAATAATTATTTCTATTGCCTGAGGTACTGGTGTGCTAGGAAAAAGAGCTCTCACATCCATACTAGCCATATGATATTCACTTAAATCTTGTTTAATTACTTTAATTTTCTCAATAAATTCGTACGTATTCTTCACAGTGAACCTTGTCTTCATGAACACAGGTGCCAAAAATTTGTAGATATTCTTTTCCAGTTTTATTAGTGGGGAATTCCTTTTTGATACTATCACTCTCATAGGTGTATCAGGCTTATGAGTTTTTATTTTTGCAAACATTTTTGGTATTCCAGTACCCATTGGTGGGTATGCTTTCTTTATTTCATCAGGCAAGGTGCTGTGATTTCTTATTCTAGCTAAGTACCTTACTTGAGATTCGGTTGGGTCTTTTGTTAGAATGCTGCAATTTAGTTCTTCTATAGCTCTATTCATTTTTAGATCATATTCAGTTGTGTTTAATATTACAATTTGCCCTGTTTTATCAGCTTCACAGAATTTAATTGTTGGGTCATCTCTTAATTTAATCAGTTGTTCCTTCTCATACTGAATTTTATCTATATGATATTTCTTTTTCTTACTTTTTTCATTAAATTCTTTCAAAACAATTCTATACAGTTTACTTCGAAAAATACCATGATCTTTATGGTGAGTGAATGGTTCTTCCTAATGGTTTTTTCATTTATGAATTGCACATAAACTATGCGCACTTTGCAAGAGGTTAATACCTTAAAAGTGCAAATATAACAATTCTACAAATGTTTTTTAGAATGAGTGTATGTTCAGGCACTAAGGTCATGGATCCTATAAATCTAGGTTCGTTATGATCATGGAGTAGATTGGTGAACGTTGGTCTCTGCATTTTACGTAATAGGTTATTGACCGTTGTTTCCAAGTAGCCATGATTTCATGCTATTGTCCAAATATTTGATAGCTCAGTTTCCAGAAGCGTGTTACTGGACCAGTAATTAAGTGCACGTCATAACATTTGGTGGATAGATGAAAGTTTGTAGTTCAATGGGTGGGCAGGTCATTGGTATTATGGAAACATCTGAAGTTGGTTTTCAAAATACAGAAGTAAAAATGTAGTGTGTGACAGGATCTCGTTGAAGGTTGATATCCAGGAAAGGCAAAGTCAATTGGTCCTCGATCTTAACTGAGAATTTAATATTTGGGAACTGACTGGATAAGCAAAGCGCAAAATGATTAAGTTCCTCCATAGATGTTGGTTATCAAATATTCACTATCAAATATTCGGACAATAGCACGAAATCATGGCTACTCGGAAACAATGTTCAATAACCTATTACGTAAATTGCAGAGACCAACGTTCACCACTCTACTCCACGATCATAACGAACCTAGGTCTATAGGATCCGTGAAATCATTGCCTGAACTTACACCCATTCTAAAATACATTTGTAGATGTTTTAATATAGCCTTTGGGATTAAAACAACTAATATCCTTTCCATTATTACAAATGTTTGTGACGCTGTAGAAACAGTAAATAAATATGGTATTTACTGTATTCCACTGAAAGCTGTGAATACGGATGACATCGATCAGATATATGTGAGATCTACCTTAAGATCGGTTAAAAGAAGATTGTCTGAACATAAATGCAATAAAAAAAACTGGGTCTATGGCAACTCCCTTTCCTGTTTAGTTAACCAAGGAACACACTACCCAATTTGGGAAGATTGGCCACACCACCTTCTAGAGTTTCTAATATATTTATGGAAAGCATGTTTATACACAGCAACACATCACAATGCTGCAATGAAGACTTCCATGTAATATTCCAACACCTTGGAAAATGCTGCTCTCTGAGACTAACCAGGTGGACACTAACTAATTTACGGCACTTATAGTATGACAAAGAGATCTATGAACTACGACACAAACGCTAATGACGTATATGTCATGACATGCGCCGTACTTGTTTTTTTTTTTTGTTTTTTTTATTGGAGGTTTAACGACCACCGTGAGCAACTCAATGGGCTATAAGCAGTCGCCCGTCCCTAATTTAGGGTCACTGGTTCCAGGGAAGGGAGAGAGCCAGAGCCGTAAGACAAACACAACATCAATGCCTGCCCGGGATTCGAACCCGGACCCCTTACGGACGAATGATCAGAGGCCAGCGCCTTAGACCACTGCGCCACCGGGGCGGCCCGTACTTGCTTGCACATAACATATATATTTTTCCTTTATTAGTATTGTTCCATTACGTGTATATGCATCTGAAGATGAACCCAAAGCAGGTTTGAAAGATCTTATGTGATTTTAATCTATGATTTTAAATTAAATGATATTTTAAATGTCATAGTTTTAACTCACTATCTTTTTACAATCATGCAGAGACGGCATTTTGTTAAGAAGTATGATGGTCTCGGCATGTAAATCCAAATCCAAATGACTGACTGGATAAAAAAAAAAAAAAGCCAAACCTCCAGATTGTTAGCGCAGAAAGTAGTTTTGTACACTTCATGCAATTTTTTTTTAATTGAAATGTTAATAAGTTCCAATTTTGTAAAGAAAAATAACATTTGTTTTATACAAATGAAATGTTGAATAATAACATAATTATTTAATTGACAACCAAGTTCCATAGCCCTGTTAACTACTTGATGTGCTTATAATCAAAGGCAAGGAAAAAAAATAAAAAGAAAAAATCCATTCAATACCAAATGCCTCGTTTCAATTTTGCAGGAAAATAAGCAGTCAGAATGCCCCTTTTTCCTTACCCCCTCCTCCTAACAAACCAATTAGTTAAATTATACAATATTCAAGGTGCCTCTTATGCTAAAATATTTTTATATTTTTTATAAAAATAAAATTTTACAGAAAATATTATCTGAAGATTCCACTACAATTTAATACATTTCTGTGAAGGTACTGTTACAATTAAAAATGGGTGTTCTTTCCAATAGTGCCTGTGCTTGCCTGCACATGTAGCGGCTGCGTTAGCAAGTGCTGAATTTCATTGTTTACATTCTCTGTCGATTACGATGAAAATATAAAAAGATTCCTCCACTTGGCTTGGAGATATTACAACAGACTACATGAAGTTTACATTGGTCAATGTAATAAAAAGCATTAAAGCAAAATCCCTAAATAATTTATTGAAGTACTGGAAGCCATAAAACAAGGAAATCATGAAATTTTATGATTTGCTCCACTACATGTTTTTGATTACATTTAACATTTGTGAAAAAATATCTGTTTGATTAACTACACATTCTTCGGAATATGTACTCCAGTAGTCTATCAGCTATGTCTTTTTTTCTAGTGTCGCCTGAATGAAGTACACATTTTATAGCATGCCAATTAGATTCAATATTTTGTGTATAAGCACCGGATTTTGGATCCACAAAATGTTCCAGATGGTTAACAGTTTGAGGTACGTAATAACCTGCATCCAACAAACTGGCATATGTTTTCCACTAATCTGTCATGATAGTTGTTCCTTTGGCCACATTTTTTTATTATAGGAATTAACACTTTGCCAAACGTTTATTCTCTGGACGTAACTCCGAACAGAAGTCTTTAGACTCTGTAACAATCATTCCGATTACCCACGTTCATTCTACACATCTTCCAACGTGGTACTTTCACTTACCAATTTTACTTTCATCTATTTCAACAACTTTGTCAACTCCTCCAATCCGTCCTGCCTGTTTAACATATGTCAACATGTATGAACTAATAATCTCTCTACAAAATGAGTACCAAGCGAAATTTGAACAAAAGCAATATTCTAATAATTAATGACTTCATGGCTTCCTCTAATAACTTTCAGTACCATAAATACTTAACAGGAATTATAGAGAATAAATTTATTATGGTACATTAATAAAAATATAATTTTTGATAATAAAAAAATTATATATAATAATAAATTAATTTTTGGAAAAATTTTAAATTATAAATCAGATCACCTTAATTATATAAAGAAAAATGTAGTTTTACAATTTAAAGAAAAAGTTGAAATGCTGAATTCATCTTCAGAAGCTAAGGAAAAAATAAAAATAAGTTAAAATCACTCTTATTAGAAAATGATTACCCTTCAAAAGAAATTCGTGAACTGCTGGAAGAAAATCCTACTAGGAACAGAACTTGCACTACAGACAAAAATAAAGAGAAAATTGAATATTTATTCACAAGAAACATCACTTACCACAAGGGACTGTTTGAAAAACTAAAGAAAATCAGCACTAAATATAAAATTAGGTTAGCTCCAGGTTTAAAAAAGAAAATTTAAAAATACTTACCATCCCCAAAAGAAAGAGAAGAAAATACTTTACTCCAGGAAGGAGTCATTTATAAAATCGAGTGTTCATGTGGTTTACCATACATAGGAGAAACAAGATGAAGGTTACCCACCAGAATCAATGAACACAAAGCACCAATAAGGAACATTTCAAATAAAACAGGATTAGACAGGCACATATAACAGACTGGCCACAAAATGGACTGGGACTCCTTACAAGTGATCAAACATCAAACACACGCAATTATCCGGAAATTAGAGTCTGAATCCCTGGAAATTTACAAGACACAAGGTGGCAACATCAACGACCATACTGGATGGCAAATCCACCAGGCTTGGTAACCAGACCTGTGGAAGTAGTAAGTAAGACACAAGAACTCCTGACGATGAGCTAGTGTATAAATCGAAAATTTGAGAGGTAATGTACCATTAATAAATTTATCCTCTATAATTCCCGTTAAGTATTTATGGTACCGAAAAGCAATATATCACCAAAAGTGCTTTCTGTGGAGACAATTTACTTTTTGAGAACCAGGTTCCTGCAGCTGTTGAATAAGATTCAAAATGTCTCCCATCACTATGGTGCTTTTGACATCTGAAAGTTTCTAATCCGTGGTCATTTCTTTTCAATGTCATGTCCTTCTGAACATTGCTTCGCCACAGGAATCAACACTTCCCTCTCACACCAAGATACGCAGGTTTCTGAATCTTTCACTACTTCTTTATCTACTAGCATAAAATTAAACCGATCCATCTTCACTCAGAAAACAAACCCTTCATTCCAAAAACAAAGTTGATAATGAACCGGTAACACAGCGCATGCGTTCAACACTCAAATTGATTAAGCCTAATCGTTAGCATCATCATTGTAATCGACATAGAATGTAAACAAAGAAATTCAGCACTCGCGACCGCTACATGAGCGGGCAAGCGCAGGCGCTATTGGAAAGAACCCCCTTAAAAATCTTTTCCTGAAGATACTGTTTGAGTTAAAAATATTTTTGTGAAGCATCATGACAGCATATTCCACTAAAAAGAATGGTCAAAGTCCAAACCACAGTGCACAAGCATGCACACTGAATCCATATCTGAAACTTAATCGCACCTCATATATTTTACTGTCAGAAGATGAATGAGTATCCTGCCATATTAACTTGGAACTTTATTTTAAACACGACATTCAAGGTTTGTCAAATGATTAGTCAGAACATAATTTAATATCCATCAGTAAGTAATGAGACCTCACATTTCTTAAATATATATATTTCATTTTACAGATCAGTGTCTAATGTGTACATATAAATGCCTTAAAACAAATTTCAGAAGTGATTAATGCAGATATTTTGAATTGACTGCTCAAAAAAATCAAATTCAAAAATGAGCTGGACTATCTGCCTGCCACTATTTGAGTTACGAATAAGAACACTTTCAACTAGTTCCCAATTTCGAAAGTAGAACACAGAGCCCTTAGCAGCAGATGCGCAGTGATCACATGCTTCTCTATGCATACTACCTATGCGCAGTGATCACATTCTTTTAACCGTTTGTCTGAGCTTTGGAATTATGTGAATTTATGTGGCGAAAAAGATTTAAAACTTATGACGATTCGTTTTTAGAAATCATGAAATATATTGTAGCGTATTGCCCCCCAGAGTGATATTGGTACCTAATTTGTGCCTACTAGTTTTCATTTGTTTTCTTATACTGTACAATTTTTTCTTTTATATATTTCTTAAACAGTTTAAATTTCATTAAAAGGCAAATAAGTAAGTATCTGCTATTTATAGTGTCATTTTATATACCAATAAAAAAAATTCCATAACATTTATCGTGTACTTTCTCTCATGTTGGGTGTGATCAGGTTTCATGTAAACAAAGCACAACGGTACACTCAAAATCGGGAACATCTTGAAAGCGTTCTTATTTGGAAGTCAAATAGTGTCATTTTACATAACAATGAACAAAAGCAAACTGTGGCGGGCAGATAACAGGAAAGGTCCAATGAGCCTTTCATTCAAGCTCCCACTGAGTAGCTATGATAAAAGCTTCCTTTATTCCCCCACCTCTTCAAAAATATTGAAATCTGACACTCATAGAGTTCAACTTTACATGGGTAAACATATATATAAATGCAATTTTAAAGTATGTTAAAATAGAAAAACTACATGAAGTTCCTTTCACTCACCTAAACTGGTAAGGAGCACGGAATTCATTACAACAAACAAAAATTTCTACTTGATATTGTAAGTTGCACTTATTGTGCATCAGGTTGGAAATCAAATCCCATAATGACTTCTCTTTTAGCAGGATGCACTTAAAAACTAAAAATAAGCATTAAGTCAGACAGAAACTGAAATGGTTCCAAACAAGAATGTTCACAAAGTAAATAGTCTAATAACATATCAGAATTATGAATATAAATGCAAAACTGGACCCACCCAAAATATATTTGGCTGAAAGTACGAGTCTTCCATATGCACCACATATTGAGGTTTACCCACCAGAAATCTAGGCTGCGCTAATAATTATTCTTGATAACTTCCCTCTTTCTTATAATGACTGTGGATTCTTAATACTCCGTAGAATAAGAAAGAGCCACTTCCTGATGCTTGTGCTAAACTTTATAGGTATAACTGCTGATTTTTAGGGTGTGCAAACATTTGTGTTTGACTGTAGCATGCACTATGCACCACAGAAATAGGGCTAGATCGAACTTCATGTGTGTCCTGCAAGCTGGTAATGTAATTAAGCTATAATTTTTAATGACATTATAACTGATCTCTCAGTATTATTTGAAACACCTGGCAATTTCATTGTACTTGGTACTTGTTTTTCATTTTCCAATACTTTATAGAAAAATAAGTACTTGCAAAAGCTTATCGAAATTTGCGAAGATACCAATCATTCACATACTAATACTTAAAATTTATGTATACTGAAGATGTTTAATCCTGAAAAACAGGAATCGCCGCCTTAAACAAAACACGATCCTCGATTGCCTTTACAATGACCTACTGTATATTTATGAAACTTAAATGTATTTACTTCCTGCAAAGAAAAACTAGAAAATTTTCGAACGTAACACGTATTTTTGGAATCGAACCATGCCATTCTCTTCATTACAGATCGACTGTTTACCTAACTGATCAAACTCCATCAAATGTCAAAGTATAATTCTTTAAATAATTAAACATTTTGGTATAAATATTATTTGATCACACTTGTTTTCATATTTGATTTTGAAACTTTTTTAAACAAGAATTTCATTTTCGTTCATAGAACAAATTTTCGAATGCAAAAGCCGGTTGATTTTAAACTTCAAAAGAATATTTACCTGGAATATCCCAAGTGACACCTGAACAGGCAAAGGCATCTTCATGTATTTTTGTCCAGACACTTTATTACGAAAATATTAACACCAAACAACACAAAATTAGTGAAAGTAGAAAACTACAAACACTACACTGAACCCAACATTTACGATCTGCAAGCGCACGCAGTTACAGTTTACGGTGAAACGTTTCGATAAAGTTATCAATTCTCATCACCAGTTCGATTATTATCATCATTTCATTTTCAAACAAGACTGAGAAATTTGTAATTTGAAATGATCGTCACTGTGAAGCTTCTATACCGATGTTTGCTACAGTTTTTTTACTGCGTCATTTTTATGTAAAAAAAATATACTTGAAATGTTTTTTATTGGGGGTTTCAGTGAGCAACTCTTTGGGCTGTAAGCAGTCGTCCGTCCCTAATTTAGGACGACTGGTTTCAGGGAAGGGAGAGAGCAAGTGCCATAAGACACACACAACATCCATGCCTCACCGGGAACCACAGCAGGACTAATCTCAGACAAATTATCATAACCATTACCACCGGGGCGGCATAATTGAAATTTGAATACTATTGTCCGTCACATCAAAACAATGATTAGAACCATTACAACCGGAGCGGAGTAACTGAAATTTGAACTCTATTGTCCGTCACATCTCTATCAGGGGCGGCTCATGTTATGGGGCTGTGGAGCTGCAGACTCCCCCTACCTCTTATCGAAAGCAGTTTTTTTTTTCATGCCTTTCCTAGAGAGAGAGGTTTTATGAACTCCGCTGGAAGTTTTTTCTGCATAACGCCACGACCGAAGTTTTCTGAACTCAACTGGAAGTTTTTCCTGCATAACATCCCTGGGAGCGGAAGGAACGTTGGTGGGCTGCTCTGCTTGCAGCTCTGACGACTATTGAAACCAACTCGCGTGGGAAATGCCGTCCCGGTGGCGCAGGGATCGAAGCGATGGCTTCTGATCATTTGTCCGAGATGGGTCCTTCTTCGGATCCCGGTGAGGCGTGGATGTTGTGTTTGTCTTACAGCACTGGCTCTTCCCCTTCGTTGGAACAAGTGGCCCTAAATTAGGGACGGGCGACTGCTTATAGACTACTGAGTTGCTCAGGGTGGTCGTTAAACCTCCAATAAAAAAAAACATGTGGGAAACTCTGCCTATTCCCTCATCAGTTCGTTTCCTTTGAATAAAATGTTCCTTGGAGCTGCTTTGAGGGCAGTTGTCGCTAGCAGGGTTGCTCGCGAGTGACGTAAGTACTATGCAGTCTCTCGTTGGCTGCGAATGCATCGCCGGGCCGTTTACAACCATTCTGTGTATTACTAGAACGATCGAACATTTTCAGCCAATAACGAAGACGATAGCGAATTGGTGACGATTTTTGTAGAGGCTTCACCTGCTGCCAGTAGCACGCTGTGGCGAGCTCAAAGGACTTGAGTCACCCCCAGAAGCCTATTGAAGCGCCCTCATGCATTCCCTTTAACCTTTATAAATTCCCCTTGGAATAAACGGAAACATGTCCTCTATTGAAAGCTTTCATTCCTTCTCTACTCCACCACCCCCATCACCTCCGTCCCTCCATAGTTCGTACTTTGTACCTGCTTAGCGCCACAGCAGGCGCCGAGACGTTTCCGGTTGCTAATGACCGCAAAGGAATCAACCCAACTGAATGGTGAAACAGGTTTGCAACATTCCTTTCGCCTTATTTACAACTGCTGAAAAAGCAGAGCCCCTTGCCCTTGGAGAAAACTAGGGATAAATTGCAGGGTATGGGTCCTTTCCAAAGCATCACTTGTTAATCTTGCTAGACAAAGCAAGTACACTTCGCACTGCATCGGAAAATGGAAGGCGATAAAAAACAAAAACCTTCTGGTAATGAATTTCGGCAAGCTAAATCGAAACGTCTTATGGCAGAAAGTGCTAAGAACACCGTTTCTATTTTTCAATTTCTGAAATCCAAAAATTGTCTTCGAGAACCTAATAATTCTGCATCGAATGAAAGTCAAAGTGAACTTCACGTGGAGGAACATACATTAGAGGATTCGTTTGTCTGAGAAGTAGATGTCCTTCCCCAAGAACCAGTGGAGAAACCAAGAATAAGAAATGACGAATCGTTGACAGAATCACCCACTATCGCAAAAGTAAGTTCTTCCTTGGTATCATCTCCTGGTGTAAAGAACATTCCTCATTCTATAATAAAAACTTTAGGTATTGGTTTGTTTACAAGGCAAGTTTTAATTGATGATGCAACCAAAAAACAACTAATTGGAGTAGAATTTTGGAAACCTAACAGTGCCTATTCATTTCCAAAGTGTCCGAAAAGTACCAGTCGCTTCCAGTACCTATGGTTTAGCGCTTTAATTGGTTAGAGTATAGTGAAGTTGAAAAGGGGGCCTTTTGTAAATATTGTGTATTGTTTGCTCCTGAATCAGCAGGTGCCCAAAAAGTCTGCTTGCAAAGCTTGATAAGCGAGCCTTACACTAAATATAAAAATACCATGGAAGATTTTGCAAAGAATGTACAGACAAATTATCACAAAAATTTTCTACAGCTATTTTAACTTTATAGTTGTGTTCAAAGTTAAAAAAAAAAAAACCTAATGCAATCAAGCAGATTGATACGAATCGTAGAAATGAAGTTCAAAAAAAACCAGAGAGATCTTAACGTCGATCATTAAAACAATCATCTTTTGTGGGCGTCAAGAACTGGCAGTACAAGAATATCGGGATTATGAGACTGTTGAAGATTTGCCGGAAACAAAGGAGGAAAATTTCAGAGAGGCTTTAAGGTTTCGAATGGATTCTGGAGATAATGTCCTGAAAACCACCTAAAAACGGCGTCGGCAAACGCTATATATATTAGTTGATACACGCAGAATTCTATTACTGAAGAAATCGGGCAATACGTTACAGAAGGGATTGTTAAAGATGTTGTCGAAGCTAAATATTTCAGTATTTTAGTAGATGAAACCACAAATTGTTCTACTTGAGAGCAAATGAGCACTACAATTCGATGTATTTTAAATGAAAAATTGCTTGAAAACTTTCTTGCTTTCGTAAGTATTAACGATTGTACTGCGAACACACATTCAAGGATAAAATCTCTCTGTGCAACTCGCAGGGTACAAAGACATGAAGCTTCTATCTATATTTCTTGAACTATTCCCAGCTGTTCTCTTGGCACTTGAAAAGATGTCAGCTGAAGAAAAGGCCGAAAACATTCAGAAAATAACATCTCTCCTTTCCTCAGTTTGCAACGGGCAGTTTATTATTGCTCTTTTGTGCATGCACCGCGTTAGCTACTTGCTGCTCCCCGTTTCTAAGCTGCATGCTGCTGCTACAATTACAAGGTTTAGAGCTCATTCAGGTCGTAAGAGTAGTGAAGCATACGAAATAATGTTTTGCAGATATACGCGAAAATGCCAAAGAAGAATTTTCTTCGGTATTTGAGAAAGCTTTAAATTTGGGTAAAGAGCACGATTTTGAAATCAGGATACCAAGATTGGCTAAGAGACAAACAAACAGAGAGAATTATCCTGCGAAAACTGCAAAAAATTATTATAGAAGATCCTTGTTCATTCCATACCTGGGCCAATTGATATGTGAGCTGGAAGAGAAGTTCGAAGGTAGTATGGCTACTGCTGCAAAACTGCAGTATCTTCAGGAGAGGCTCCTGTTATGGGGCCGCAGCACCACCACCCCCGCCCCCCGCCCCTACCTACCCAAAGCAGTTTTTTTCATGCCGTACCAAGAGAGAGAAGTTTTGTGAACACCGCTGTAAGTTTTTCCAGCATAACGCCACGACTGAAGTTTTCTGAAGTCAACTGGAAGTTTTTCCTGCATAACACCACTGGGAGCGGAAGGAACGGTGGCGGACTTGGCTGCTTGCAGCTCTGACGGCTATTGAAACCAACTCATGTGGGAAACTCTGCCTATTCCCACTTCAGTTCGTTTTCTTTGAATAAAACTTCCCCGGGAACTGCATTTATGGCAGCTCTCGCTAGCAGGGTTGCTCGCGAATGCAGCCTCTCTTTGGGTGGGGATACATCGCCGGGCCTGTGTGCTTTGTTGATTAATACGGTTCTTGTGCTTCCGAATAAGAAATAAAATAGGGGAATGAATTAAAAATAATGACGAATGTTGAAATAAAGTATTAAATAAAGTATGTTTGAACGTATAACTCAACCTGTTTTTTTTCTTCAAATTTTTGGTTTGTTCTAGCTTTTATTCAACGTAATAATTCTAACAACAATCCTACTCCCATCGAACTGGAGATTATTCGTGTTTGCTAATAACAAATACTCAGTTGCCCGGACTTTTCCAAAAAATTTTACTTGTATTTTCTCTTCTGGTCAAAATGGGCATGTGAACAAATTGTGATTAAGAATAGAGTTCAGTATTGTATAAACTGAAAAAAAAAAGAGACAGGGAGATTAATTTCTGCAGCGAAATACTTGCACAAAATTGATTTCTTCACTTATCAAGCACAGCGAAATTTTCTCTTTTAAACTCACGTAAATTTTTATTCACCAAAAATTATTGAAATCACTCCACTGGGTACATTTTATTTTTCTGCTGCATCCCCCTCCATCCCCAAAATAAGCACGCATTTCAATTGAGGTAGTGCACTATACTTAATTACTTTGAAAAGAACATTTAATCAGATATCATTGTTTAGAAAATTTACGATGTTGGTGAATTTTGTAAAACCAATTTTTCTACACTAAATTGTTATCATGGCTTCAAAATTAAAACTTAACTGAATAAGTTTGCAATCCGTTTTTATTAAAAAGAATGCCGGTGTGTGAGTATCGCAATAACGAGTCATCGCGAAATTCTGACAGACCCTTCAAAATTCCACAAAAAGTTTTGCATCGCCGTCCAAGTTGCAATGGTCGGTATCAAGTCGAAGTATCAAAGGGAGTGTATCAGAAAAAAATTTTATCGTCATATTTCTAAGGGTCCCAATGAGACACTTGAGAACGCGTACATGACCTTGAGTGTGTCTCTGCTGCCACTGGCACACGCATTAAATGTTTTGTCCTTATATCATCATCATCATCATCATTGTCAACCATTATCAATCCACTGCTGGACGAAGGTCTCCCCAAGTTTCCTCCACAACGGTCTGTCTTGTGCCAGTCTCCTCCATGTCACTCCCGCATATTTTCGAATTTCATCCACCCATCTCCCATGTGGTCTTTTTCTGGGTCTTTTCCTGTCCCTTGGAATCCAATCTAAAATTTCGGCTGTCCATCTATGGTCTGTCCTTCTGGCAGTATGTCCAGCCCATTGCTATTTCAGGGATTTAACTCTGATCATGATGTCTTCCACTCTCGTCATTTTTCGGATCCACAAGTTCATCTTCTTATCTCTCCTGGTTATACCAAGCATGCACCTCTCCATGCTGCTTTGAGTTGTCTGCAGCCTTTGTATGTCTCTTTTAGTTAAGGTCCACGTCTCTGCACCATACGTAAGCACTGGAAGGATGCATTGATCAAACACTTTTCTTTTAAGACATAATGACATATTGCTCTTGAAAATTATGCTGTTTCTTCCAAAAGCTCTCCAGGCAAGTTTTGCACGCCAATTAATTTCTTCATCAATGTGACCCTCACTTGATATCTGCTGTCCAAGATAAACATACGTATCTGTTATCTCCAGTTTTTCTCCATCAATCGATAAATCTTCATTTCTTGTAAAAGCATTGGACATCACTTTTGTCTTCTGGAAGTTCATTTTTAATCCCACTTCTTTACTCTTGTCAGCAAGTTCCTGGATCATACTCTGCAGCTCTGATGGGGTAGTTGCAAAAATGACTACGTCATCAACAAAACGAAGGTGGGTTAGATAATCTCCATTAATCTTTATCCCTTTGTTTTCCCAGTTCAGTGATTGAAAGACATTTTCCAATATATAAATATATATATATACAAGCTGGATTCAGGAGTGGCTACAGCACAATAGATCATATCCACGTACTGAGAGAACTAATTGAAAGAGCGAGGGAATATGAACTTCCATTGTGCATGGCTTTTATCAATTATGAAAAAGCCTTTGATTCGGTGAAACCATCAGCAGTTGCAATGGCTCTGAAATCCTGCGGTATTGAAGATGCATACATTAATATTATTAATACCATCTATGAAAATGCAAGTGCAAAGATTCGGCTGTTTGAAAATACAACACACATAAAAATTGGAAAAGGAGTGAGACAAGGTGACACTATATCTCCGAAGCTCTTTAATGCCACATTGGAAAATGTCTTTCAATCACTGAACTGGAAAAACAAAGGGATAAAGATTAATGGAGATTATCTAACCCACCTTCGTTTTGCTGATGACATAGTCATTTTTGCAACTACCCCATCAGAGCTGCAGAGTATGATCCAGGAACTTGCTGACAAGAGTAAAGAAGTGTGATTAAAAATGAACTTTCAGAAGACAAAAGTGATGTACAATGCTTTTACAAGAAATGAAGATTTATCGATTGATGGAGAAAAGCTGGAGATAACAGACACATACGTTTATCCTGGACAGCAGATATCAAGTGAGGGTCACATTGATGAAGAAATTAATCGGCGTACAAAACTTGCCTGGAGAGCTTTTGGAAGAAACAGCATAATTTTCAAGAGCAATATGCCATTATGTCTTAAAAGAAAAGTGTTTGATCAATGCATTCTTCCAGTGCTTACGTATGGTGATGAGACGCGGACCTTAACTAAAAGAGACATACAAAGGCTGCAGACAACTCAAAGCAGCCTGGAGAGGTGCATGCTTGGTGTAACCAGGAGAGATAAGAAGAGGAACACGTGGATCCGAAAAATGACAAGAGTGGAAGACATCATGATCAGAGTTAAATCCCTGAAATGGCAATGGGCTGGACATACTGCCAGAAGAACAGACCATCGATGGACAGCCGAAATTTTAGATTGGATTCCAAGGGACAGGAAAAGGCCCAGAAGAAGACCACATGGAAGATGGGTGGATGAAATTCGAAAGTATGCGGGAGTGACATGGAGGAGACTGGCACAAGACAGACCGTTGTGGAGGAAACTTGGAGAGACCTTCGTCCAGCAGTGGATTGATAATGGTTGACGACAATGATGATGATGATATATATATAGTGCGTGTATAAAGCGATAAGCATCCTTGCCAGCTGTCAGAGCTATTTTCGGCATGAGAATGACAAGTAATAACGATTTAAGCGATTTTCAACGCGGTGTCATAGTTGGCGCTCGTGAGATGGGCAGTGTTGCATTCAGAGAGTTTTTTACGGGGGGGGGGGGAGAAATTACAAATTTCGAGGGGGCTAAAACTTGTTGACTGATTATATACATATAATCACAGTTTCGTTATATATATATATCTCATCATCATCTCCACATCATTGCCAACCATTATTAATACACTGCTGGACGAAGGTCTCCCCAAGTTTCTTCCACAACGGTATGTCTTGTGCCAGTCTCCTCCATGTTACTCCCGCATACTTTAGAATTTCTTCCACCCATCTCCCATGTGGTCTTCTTCTGGGTGTTTTGCTGTCTCTTGGAATCCAGTCTAAAATTTTGGCTGTCCATCGATGGTCTGGCAAAAAACATGCGAGAATGCAGTAAGTATTAAAAATAATGAGCTTTGGCTTTATCAAGGACCAGTAAAACACAGCATAAACTTCTTTCTACAAAGATCTAGTTGATTATGGGTTTCTGCTATGTCATGCATGTACCGGGTGATCCAAAAGTCTTGCACATTTTGTAAACGTATAACTCGCGGATTTTTGAGAGTAGGGCAACGCGGTTTGCGTAGAAATGATCAGAATGACATCGGGTTTTTTTATGAGATCCCATAAATGTTTACTCATTTTACCTACATTTTTCACTGCGAGATGGCGCCATAGGCGAGCATGTCTGGGATAGTGGGTATAAAAGCAAGCAGCCAGGAAGTCAGTATGCTGTCATTACCAGACAAAGCGCTTTTGGTGAAATTGTTCTATTGCAAGCTGAATGTGCGAGTGCTGCGTTGAGAGCTTACCGGTCACTGAAAGGTGATCGCAGTGGGAAAGGACCGATAGAAAATGCTGCGCTGCTGCGAATGGTGAAAAAGTTCGAGGAAACGGGATCTTTGGCAGCACGCCGACGAAGCGGTAGACCATGAACACGTGCTGCTGCAGCAGAGACGATTACGCAGGAAATAGATGTGATTGCAATGTCATCCGCACATGGCGACTCCAGTGCTCGGCATGTTTCTCGGCAAACAGGCATTCCATACGGGACTGTATGGCGAACACTACGACGGATTCTGCCCAGATAGCCGTACAAACTGCGACGGCATCACGAATTGCAAGCTGGTGATTAGGTGCAACTCCAGGAGTTCGCAGCATTGTTTTTTTCGACAAATGTATGTCGACGAGAACTGGTTGATGAACGTTTTATGGACTGATGAGGCACACTTTTTCCTAAACGGAGCGGTAAACACGCAAAACTGCCGCATTTGGGCCACGGAACATCCCCGAGCAGTCGTTGAAGCGCCACTTCATCAGCCGAAAGTGACAGTGTGGTGTGGATTCACGGCTTCCTTCATTATCGGTCCTTATTTTTATTTAAAGAGTTACGCGGCACCTCCTTCGAAACCGTTTCAGTGACAGGTACACGGTATGCGAACATGTTACGAACGTACATTATCCCTAGCTTGCAGGAGCGGGATGCAGTGAATCTGTGCACATTTATGCAGGATGGAGCACCACCCCCATTTCGCACGTTTCGTTGAGCAACTGCTGCAACACACGATTTACGCCAAATCGTGTGTTGTGTCGGCTCAACACACGATTTGGCGCAAATCGTGTGTTGAGCCGACACTTTCCGAAGGCCTGGGCTCCTCGGTCACTAGACCTGACACACTGCGATTTCTGGCTCTGGGGTTACCTAAAATCACAAGTGTACAGATGTCATCCCATTTCATTGGCCATGCAGAAAGATGCCATTCGACACTATGTGGCAGATATACCACCGGACATGCTTTTCAGTGCCGTCCATGGTGTTTTTTCTCGTCTGCAGGCAGTGCTGGAACAAGACGGCCTTCACATTGAACACCTGGTACAATGAGGTGTCTAATCTGGTACAATCAGGTGTCTATTTTTGTCGACACTTCCAACCTGTGGTTGCTGTGCCATCTGGCGATAAAAAATGTAAGTAAAATGAGTAAAAATTTATGTGATTTCATAAAAAACCCGATGTTATTCTGATCATTTCCACGCAAACCGCCTTGCCCCACTCTCAAAACTTCGCGAGTTATTACGTTTTCAAAATGTGCAAGACTTTTGGATCACCCGGTATTTCAGGTAAATGACCCCACAGATCAAAAAACACCATCCAAGCCATGAAAAGGTAAAAATTAAGAATAAGTTTTAGCAATACGTACATGACATACTTGGCCCAACCCACAACGACTCATTGTCCACATACGCAGGAAAGCTTAGTACAGAATCCACGAGCGAAAAAAAATGTTTTGACTATTGCCACGAGACACGTTGATACAAGGCAAATGAAACGTAATACAAAACCCGGAAAATTGCTTAAATAAAAAACAAAAGGTGCAATATGTACACAGTGTTGTAAAAATGCTTTACTTGAAAGTACAAACTTCATAAAAAGTTTTATCCTCTTACCCGCAAAAGAGACAGCAAAGCCACGTGGCTTAACACACATAGCATGCAATCAGAACAAAGTTCAACAGGAAACAAGACCAAAAAATTAAGAATACAAAGCCAAAGGCAAGAGAAAAAAACTGCGTCTGTATACAGAGGAAACTTTAGATCTTTTGGGGCCCTAGGCGCTAGAAGGTTCAGGGTCCCCTTTCCCCTTCTTATGCCTTCAGAAATTTTCATCCGTCAGATTAACAAAAAAAAAAAAAGGGGGGGGGAGGTCAAGAAAAAGGTTTTTACACTTTTTTTAAATGCCATCGCTTCCTATTATTAGAACGTTCTGTAAGAAACAGTGCTAGTGTAATAATTTTGTCTCTCCGTGCACATCGAACTTTTTGACTTCAGAGATATTTCAAAAATTATTTTTGCGGCTAATATGAAATCAATGGATATTACGTTTGTCATTTTTAATATCCCATATACTTCATGCACTGCAGTTATCATGAACAGAATTTTAAAGGCTAATAGGGAATCAATGGATGTTAGGTTTGGCACTTTAAATATCCGTATCCCATTTATATCTGCACTGCAGTTATAAGAAACAGAATCATACAAATTAAATGCAAAAGATCCGGTTTGAAAATAGAAAAGTAGGGACTGCAGCTTTTTGAGTAAGAATATCATTGAAATTTTTTATTGCTTTTTTAAAAGCTAGTTTTAAGTCGATTTAAGGAATAGAAAAAGCCGCCCCGGTGGCGCAGTGGTCTAAGGCGTTGGCCTCTGATCATTCGTCCGTAAGGGGTCCGGGTTCGAATCCCGGTCAGGCATGGATGTTGTGTTTGTCTTACGGCACTGGCTCTCTCCCTTCCCTGGAACCAGTGACCCTAAATTAGGGACGGGAGACTGCTTATAGCCCATTGAGTTGCTCACGGTGGTCGTTAAACCTCCAATCAAAAAAAAAAAAAAAAAAAAAAAAAAAAAAAGGAATAGAAAAAGGAGAGAATACTTGATAATTATCAGTATTAAACCAAGGGAGCAGAAAGTAATGAGAAAATGTTGTTGCAATACAATATAAATTGCTTTGAACACTATTAAATAAGATAGTGTGTTATTCTCAAATTTCTCCAAAACAGAAAATCCAATTATGTTTTCGGGGCCCTTTAAACAGCGAGGCCCTAGGCGCGCGCCTAGTTCGCCTAGCCGGAAATCCGCCGCTGTCTGTATAAACACACAACGACACATCGTCCAACAAAATTTTAAATAGAGTACAAAAATTTTCTTATGCTCTTATGTCGCAAATGCAGATTCCAAGAAATCTACACATAGGCCTACAAGTGATTAAAAATGTAAAAATGTTATACCTTTGCTTTACTTCAATAATGGACTACGGATTTCACCATGTAGTGGTGTAAAATATTGAGGACGCTAGTAAAGGTAAGGCTGTGATGGAGAAAATCCCTCTAAGACATTAGGAATGGTATAAAAATGCCCTCGCCTTTTTTACTACAACGTGTTTCTGATAATTATTAAGGAATCATTACAGTGTTACCTGAAAACGTATGGTGTAAGCCATTCCCCTGAGATTTGGTTTCAGCCCCTTTAGATTATTTAGATTAGCAAATAGTTGTAATAAAACCAAAAACTAACTAACCGTTTCGATACCAGTTTGAGGTGCCTCGATTTTATTTTTATTTTTATTTTTTTTGTCATAGAGTGCAAACCACCGCCAGAAAAAAATAATTTATTATGGGAACAATTTCTAATAATTTGCTATTGTTAAATGTTGTTATATTGGAAGCACTAACGTCACGTTAGCTACACTGAGGCTTAATCGTATATATGGAATGTCGGCATCCAGAAGGCTGCAATAAAACTGAATGCCAGCTTCCAAAATATGATGATGTATTGCAGTGCAAACATCTCTACTGTGTGGAATTAGGTTTTTATTGCGGAAGTAGTCCGAGTTGTCAGTGCGTGAAAAATTGCCCTTTCAGCAAGACTGTTTAATGTTTTATTGAAGGATGATAGAAATTTCAGACGGGAGTCCATGTGGAATTTTTTTATTATTATAATATTTTCCCTCATTTTCTTAACTTTTTCATTAATTTCTCTAAATATTCAGCTATAATGGAGCACAATTAGACTAAATATAAGAGGAGATCGCCCAAAAACCTATGGGGGGGGATTCATAGATTTTCGGGGGGGGGGGGCTAAGCACCCCCGAAAAGATGCCTAAATACATCACTGGAAATGGGCCATAATATTTCGGAGGAAGAAACGAAGTTCGGATTTTCACGGACGACCATTGCAAGGGTGTACCGTGGCTACAAGAGTTACGGCAAAACCTCCAACCTACGATACCAGTGTAGCCGTAAAAAGACATTGGGTGAACATGACCATCGTCGGCTGTCAAGAATCGTTTCACGCGATGGGCGTGCAACACTCTCGCAGGTATCATCAGAATTCAATGCTGGAGCCTCAACAAGCATCAGCGTGAGGACTGTGCAACGTACCCTGCACGAAATGGACTTTGCGAGCCGACGCCCTACTCGAGTCCCCTTGATGGGTGCACGACACAGAGCTGTGCGCCTCGCTTGGGCACGGCAACACCGCCACTGGACACTTGATGACTGGAAACAAGTAGCCTGGTCTGTCGAGTCGCGTTTCCAACTGTATCGGGCAGATGAGAGGATCCGTGTGTGGCGCAAACCCTATGAAGCCATGGATCCTGCCTGTCAAGAGGGAACTCTATCAGCTGGAGGGGGTCCGTAATGGTATGGGGTGTGTTTCGCTGGACTTCACTAGGATCCATGGTACGTCTACAAACGTCTGTGACCGGCCAACGCTATGTGCGAGGTACACCCGTGCATGCGCTGCATTCATGCTGATGGGTGGGGCCCGTTCCAACAGTACAATGCACCTCCACACAAGTGTCGGGACGCCACATTATGGTTAGAGGAGCATTTATCTCAGTTTGGGGTGTTGCCATTTCCACCCAAGTCCCCAGATCTGAACGTGATAGAACACATTTGTGATGCCATGCAACGCCCTATGGAGCACAGGAATCTGAGACCTCGGAATACACCCGAATTGTGGAACGCTCTGCAGGAAGTATGGTGAACATTGCCTACAACATGATTCCAGAAGCTAGTGGAGTCCATGCCCCGTCGTATATCTGCAGTCCTGCGCTCCCGTGGGGGATCTATCAAGTATTAGACTGGTGTACCAGTTTTTCTGGCACTTCAGAATCATCATCATCATCATCATCATTGTCAAAAATTATCAATCCACTGCAGGACGAAGGTCTCTCCAAGTTTCCTCCACAACGGCCTGTCTTGTGCCAGTCTCCTCCATCTCACTCCCGCATACTTTCGAATTTCAACCACCCATCACCCATGTGGTCTTCTTCTGCGCCTTTTCCTGTCTCTTGGAATCCAATCTAAAATTTTGGCTGTCCATCGATGGTCTGTCCTTCTGGCAGTACTTCAGAATATACATATATATATCATCATCATCATCATTGTCAACCATTATCAATCCACTGCTGGACGAAGGTCTCCCCAAGTTTCCTCCACAACGGTCTGTCTTGTGCCAGTCTCCTCCATGTCACCCCTGCATACTTTCGAATTTCATTCACCCATCTCCCATGTGGTCTTCTTCTGGGTCTTTTCCTGTCCCTTGGAATCCAATCTAAAATTTCGGCTGTCCATCGATGATCTGTCCTTCTGGCAGTATGTCCAGCCCATTGCCATTTCAGGGATTTAACTCTGATCATGATGTCTTCCACTCTTGTCATTTTTCGGATCCACGAGTTCCTCTTCTTATCTCTCCTGGTTACACCAAGCATGCACCTCTCCATGCTGCTTTGAGTTGTCTGCAGCTTTTGTATGTCTCTTTTAGTTAAGGTCCACGTCTCTGCACCATACGTAAGCACTGGAAGGATGCATTGATCAAACACTTTTCTTTTAAGACATAATGGCATATTGCTCTTGAAAATTATGCTGTTTCGTCCAAAAGCTCTCCAGGCAAGTTTTGTACGCCAATTAATTTCTTCATCAATGTGACCCTCACTTGATATCTGCTGTCCAAGATAAACATACGTATCTGTTATCTCCAGTTTTTCTCCATCAATCGATAAATCTTCATTTCTTGTAAAAGCATTGAACATCACTTTTGTCTTCTGAAAGTTCATTTTTAATCCCACTTCTTTACTCTTGTCAGCAAGTTCCTGGATCATACTCTGCAGCTCTGATGGGGTAGTTGCAAAAATGACTACGTCATCAACAAAACGAAGGTGGGTTAGATAATCTCCATTAATCTTTATCCCTTTGTTTTCCCAGTTCAGTGATTGAAAGACATTTTCCAATATATAAATATATATATATACAAACTGGATTCAGGAGTGGCTACAGCACAATAGATCATATACACGTACTGAGAGAACTAATTGAAAGAGCGAGGGAATATGAACTTCCATTGTGCATGGCTTTTATCAATTATGAAAAAGCCTTTGATTCGGTGAAACCATCAGCAGCTGCAATGGCTCTGAAATCCTGCGGTATTGAAGATGCATACATTAATATTATTAATACCATCTATGAAAATGCAAGTGCAAAGATTCGGCTGTTTGAAAATACAACACACATAAAAATTGGAAAAGGAGTGAGACAAGGTGACACCATATCTCCGAAGCTCTTTAATGCCACATTGGAAAATGTCTTTCAATCACTGAACTGGAAAAACAAAGGGATAAAGATTAATGGAGATTATCTAACCCACCTTCGTTTTGCTGATGACATAGTCATTTTTGAAACTACCCCATCAGAGCTGCAGAGTATGATCCAGGAACTTGCTGACAAGAGTAAAGAAGTGTGATTAAAAATGAACTTTCAGAAGACAAAAGTGATGTACAATGCTTTTACAAGAAATGAAGATTTATCGATTGATGGAGAAAAGCTGGAGATAACAGACACATACGTTTATCCTGGACAGCAGATATCAAGTGAGGGTCACATTGGTGAAGAAATTAATCGGCGTACAAAACTTGCCTGGAGAGCTTTTGGAAGAAACAGCATAATTTTCAAGAGCAATATGCCATTATGTCTTAAAAGAAAAGTGTTTGATCAATGCATTCTTCTAGTGCTTACGTATGGTGCAGAGACGCGGACCTTAACTAAAAGAGACATACAAAGGCTGCAGACAACTCAAAGCAGCCTGGAGAGGTGCATGCTTGGTGTAACCAGGAGAGATAAGAAGAGGAACACGTGGATCCGAAAAATGACAAGAGTGGAAGACATCATGATCAGAGTTAAATCCCTGAAATGGCAATGGGCTGGACATACTGCCAGAAGAACAGACCATCGATGGACAGCCGAAATTTTAGATTGGATTCCAAGGGACAGGAAAAGGCCCAGAAGAAGACCACATGGAAGATGGGTGGATGAAATTCGAAAGTATGCGGGAGTGACATGGAGGAGACTGGCACAAGACAGACCGTTGTGGAGGAAACTTGGAGAGACCTTCGTCCAGCAGTGGATTGATAATGGTTGACGACAATGATGATGATGATATATATATAGTGCGTGTATAAAGCGATAAGCATCCTTGCCAGCTGTCAGAGCTATTTTCGGCATGAGAATGACAAGTAATAACGATTTAAGCGATTTTCAACTCGGTGTCATAGTTGGCGCTCGTGAAATGGGCAGTGTTGCATTCAGAGAGTTTTTTACGGGGGAGAAATTACAAATTTCGAGGGGGCTAAAACTTGTTGACTGATTATATACATATAATCACAGTTTCGTTATATATATATATCTCATCATCATCTCCACATCATTGCCAACCATTATTAATACACTGCTGGACGAAGGTCTCCCCAAGTTTCTTCCACAACGGTATGTCTTGTGCCAGTCTCCTCCATGTTACTCCCGCATACTTTAGAATTTCTTCCACCCATCTCCCATGTGGTCTTCTTCTGGGTGTTTTGCTGTCTCTTGGAATCCAGTCTAAAATTTTGGCTGTCCATCGATGGTCTGGCAAAAAACATGCGAGAATGCAGTAAGTATTAAAAATAATGAGCTTTGGCTTTATCAAGGACCAGTAAAACACAGCATAAACTTCTTTCTACAAAGATCTAGTTGATTATGGGTTTCTGCTATGTCATGCATGTACCGGGTGATCCAAAAGTCTTGCACATTTTGAAAACGTATAACTCGCGGATTTTTGAGAGTAGGGCAACGCGGTTTGCGTAGAAATGATCAGAATGACATCGGGTTTTTTTATGAGATCCCATAAATGTTTACTCATTTTACCTACATTTTTCACTGCGAGATGGCGCCATAGGCGAGCATGTCTGGGATAGTGGGTATAAAAGCAAGCAGCCAGGAAGTCAGTATGCTGTCATTACCAGACAAAGCGCTTTTGGTGAAATTGTTCTATTGCAAGCTGAATGTGCGAGTGCTGCGTTGAGAGCTTACCGGTCACTGAAAGGTGATCGCAGTGGGAAAGGACCGATAGAAAATGCTGCGCTGCGGCGAATGGTGAAAAAATTCGAGGAAACGGGATCTTTGGCAGCACGCCGACGAAGCGGTAGACCATGAACACGTGCTGCTGCAGCAGGGACGATTACGCAGGAAATAGATGTGATTGCAATGTCATCTGCACATGGCGACTCCAGTGCTCGGCATGTTTCTCGGCAAACAGGCATTCCATACGGGACTGTATGGCGAACACTACGACGGATTCTGCCCAGATACCCGTACAAACTGCGACGGCATCACGAATTGCAAGCTGGTGATTAGGTGCTGTAACGTACCAGGAGATGTGACGTACCTGCCAGAAGGACGCACACGACATAAAGGCAGATAGGAATCAGAATAAAACGTCTGCGTAGCTCAGTTGGTAGAGCGACTTGTTCCGGAATAAGCGGCCTCGGGTTCGAATCCCGGCGTAGACCAAAAATGACGGAGAGATTTAATTCATTGTAATGGCGCCCGAACTATCCGGATGACCCGACCGTTCAAAATCTCGCAATGGTGTGATGTTATTTCCACACCGCGAGATAAGAAAAATAAGAGAAAATTTCTCCAGCACTTCGAATTAAAAAAAAAAAAAAAAAAAAAGAAAGAAAAGGGGAGATGATGTAACGTACCAGGAGATGTGACGTACCTGCCAGAAGGACGCACACGACATAAAGGCAGATAGGAATCAGAATAAAACGTCTGCGTAGCTCAGTTGGTAGAGCGACTTGTTCCGGAATAAGTGGCCTCGGGTTAGAATCCCGGCGTAGACCAAAAATGACGGAGAGATTTACTTCGTTATAGTGCAACTCCAGGAGTTCGCAGCATTGTTTTTTTCGACAAATGTATGTCGACGAGAACTGGTTGATGAACGTTTTATGGACTGATGAGGCACACTTTTTCCTAAACGGAGCGGTAAACACGCAAAACTGCCGCATTTGGGCCACGGAACATCCCCGAGCAGTCGTTGAAGCGCCACTTCATCAGCCGAAAGTGACAGTGTGGTGTGGATTCACGGCTTCCTTCATTATCGGTCCTTATTTTTATTTAAAGAGTTACGCGGCACCTCCTTCGAAACCGTTTCAGTGACAGGTACACGGTATGCGAACATGTTACGAACGTACATTATCCCTAGCTTGCAGGAGCGGGATGCAGTGAATCTGTGCACATTTATGCAGGATGGAGCACCACCCCCATTTCGCACGTTTCGTTGAGCAACTGCTGCAACACACGATTTACGCCAAATCGTGTGTTGTGTCGGCTCAACACACGATTTGGCGCAAATCGTGTGTTGAGCCGACACTTTCCGAAGGCCTGGGCTCCTCGGTCACTAGACCTGACACACTGCGATTTCTGGCTCTGGGGTTACCTAAAATCACAAGTGTACAGATGTCACCCCACTTCAGTGGCCATTCTGAAAGATGCCATTCGACACTATGTGGCAGATATACCACCGGACATGCTTTTCAGTGCCGTCCATGGTGTTTTTTCTCGTCTGCAGGCAGTGCTGGAACAAGACGGCCTTCACATTGAACACCTGGTACAATGAGGTGTCTAATCTGGTACAATCAGGTGTCTATTTTTGTCGACACTTCCAACCTGTGGTTGCTGTGCCATCTGGCGATGAAAAATGTAAGTAAAATGAATAAAAATTTATGTGATTTCATAAAAAACCCGATGTTATTCTGATCATTTCCACGCAAACCGCCTTGCCCCACTCTCAAAACTTCGCGAGTTATTACGTTTTCAAAATGTGCAAGACTTTTGGATCACCCGGTATTTCAGGTAAATGACCCCACAGATCAAAAAACACCATCCAAGCCATGAAAAGGTAAAAATTAAGAATAAGTTTTAGCAATACATACATGACATACTTGGCCCAACCCACAACGACTCATTGTCCACATACGCAGGAAAGCTTAGTACAGAATCCACGAGCGAAAAAAAATGTTTTGACTATTGCCACGAGACACGTTGATACAAGGCAAATGAAACGTAATACAAAACCCGGAAAATTGCTTAAATAAAAAACAAAAGGTGCAATATGTACACAGTGTTGTAAAAATGCTTTACTTGAAAGTACAAACTTCATAAAAAGTTTTATCCTCTTACCCGCAAAAGAGACAGCAAAGCCACGTGGCTTAACACACATAGCATGCAATCAGAACAAAGTTCAACAGGAAACAAGACCAAAAAATTAAGAATACAAAGCCAAAGGCAAGAGAAAAAAACTGTGTCTGTATACAGAGGAGACTTTAGATCTTTTGGGGCCCTAGGCGCTAGAAGGTTCAGGGTCCCCTTTCCCCTTCTTATGCCTTCAGAAATTTTCATCCGTCAGATTAACAAAAAAAGGGGGGGGAGGTCAAGAAAAAGGTTTTTACACTTTTTTAAATGCCATCGCTTCCTATTATTGGAACGTTCTGTAAGAAACAGTGCTAGTGTAATAATTTTGTCTCTCCGTGCACATCGAACTTTTTGACTTCAGAGATATTTCAAAAATTATTTTTGCGGCTAATATGAAATCAATGGATATTACGTTTGTCATTTTTAATATCCCATATACTTAATGCACTGCAGTTATCATGAACAGAATTTTAAAGGCTAATAGGGAATCAATGGATGTTAGATTTGGCACTTTAAATATCCGTATCCCATTTATATCTGCACTGCAGTTATAAGAAACAGAATCATGCAAATTAAATGCAAAAGATCCGGTTTGAAAATAGAAAAGTAGGGACTGCAGCTTTTTGAGTAAGAATATCATTGAAATTTTTATTGCTTTTTTAAAAGCTAGTTTTAAGTCGATTTAAGGAATAGAAAAAGGAGAGAATACTTGATAATTATCAGTATTAAACCAAGGGAGCAAAAAGTAATAAGAAAATGTTGTTGCAATACAATATAAATTGCTTTGAACACTATTAAATAAGATAGTGTGTTATTCTCAAATTTCTCCAAAACAGAAAATCCAATTATGTTTTCGGGGCCCTTTAAACAGCGAGGCCCTAGGCGCGCGCCTAGTTCGCCTAGCCGGAAATCCGCCGCTGTCTGTATAAACACACAACGACACATCGTCCAACAAAATTTTAAATAGAGTACAAAAATTTTCTTATGCTCTTATGTCGCAAATGCAGATTCCAAGAAATCTACACATAGGCCTACAAGTGATTAAAAATGTAAAAATGTTATACCTTTGCTTTACTTCAATAATGGACTACGGATTTCACCATGTAGTGGTGTAAAATATTGAGGACGCTAGTAAAGGTAAGGCTGTGATGGAGAAAATCCCTCTAAGACATTAGGAATGGTATAAAAATGCCCTCGCCTTTTTTACTACAACGTGTTTCTGATAATTATTAAGGAATCATTACAGTGTTACCTGAAAACGTATGGTGTAAGCCATTCCCCTGAGATTTGGTTTCAGCCCCTTTAGATTATTTAGATTAGCAAATAGTTGTAATAAAACCAAAAACTAACTAACCGTTTCGATACCAGTTTGAGGTGCCTCGATTTTATTTTTATTTTTATTTTTTTTGTCATAGAGGGCAAACCACCGCCAGAAAAAAATAATTTATTATGGGAACAATTTCTAATAATTTGCTATTGTTAAATGTTGTTATATTGGAAGCACTAACGTCACGTTAGCTACACTGAGGCTTAATCGTATATATGGAATGTCGGCATCCAGAAGGCTGCCATAAAACTGAATGCCAGCTTCCAAAATATCATGATGTATTGCAGTGCAAACATCTCTACTGTGTGGAATTTGGTTTTTATTGCGGAAGTAGTCCGAGTTGTCAGTGCGTGAAAAATTGCCCTTTCAGCAAGACTGTTTAATGTTTTATTGAAGGATGATAGAAATTTCAGACGGGAGTCCATGTGGAATTTTTTTATTATTATAATATTTTCCCTCATTTTCTTAACTTTTTCATTAATTTCTCTAAATATTCAGCTATAATGGAGCACAATTAGATCGCCCAAAAACCTATGGGGAGGGATTCATAGATTTTCGGGGGGGGGTAAGCACCCCCGAAAAGATGCCTGAATACATCACTGGAAATGGGCCATAATATTTCAGAGGAAGAAACGAAGTTCGGATTTTCACGGACGACCATTGCAAGGGTGTACCGTGGCAACAAGAATTACGGCAAAACCTCCAACCTACGATACCAGTGTAGCCGTAAAAAGACATTGGGTATACATGACCATCGTCGGCTGTCAAGAATCGTTTCACGCGATGGGCGTGCAACACTCTCGCAGGTATCATCAGAATTCAATGCTGGAGCCTCAACAAGCATCAGCGTGAGGACTGTGCAACGTACCCTGCACGAAATGGGCTTTGGGAGCCGACGCCCAACTCGAGTCCCCTTGATGGGTGCACGACACAGAGCTGTGCGCCTTGCTTGGGCACAGCAACACCGCCACTGGACACTTGATGACTGGAAACAAGTAGCCTGGTCTGTCGAGTCGCGTTTCCAACTGTATCGGGCAAATGAGAGGATCCGTGTGTGGCGCAAACCCTATGAAGCCATGGATCCTGCCTGTCAACAGGGAACTCTATCAGCTGGCGGGTGTCCGTAATGGTATGGGGTGTGTTTCGCTGGACTTCACTGGGATCCCTGGTACGTCTACAAACGTCTGGGACCGGCCAACGCTATGTGCGAGGTACACCCGTGCATGCGCTGCATTCATGCTGATGGGTGGGGCCCGTTCCAACAGTACAATGCACCTCCACACAAGTATCGGGACGATACATTATGGTTAGAGGAGCATTCATCTCAGTTTGGGGTGTTGCCATTTCCGCCCAAGTCAACAGATCTGAACGTGATAGAACACATTTGTGATGCCATGCAACGCCCTATGGAACACAGGAATCTGAGACCTCGGAATACACCCGAATTGTGGAACGCTCTGCAGGAAGTATGGTGAACATTGCCTACAACATGATTCCAGAAGCTAGTGGAGTCCATGTCCCGTCGTATATCTGCAGTCCTGCGCTCCCGTGGGGGATCTATCAAGTATTAGACTGGTGTACCAGTTTTTCTGGCACTTCAGAATCATCATCATCATCATCATTGTCAACCATTATCAATCCACTGCAGGACGAAGGTCTCCCCAAGTTTCCTCCACAACGGTCTGTCTTGTGCCAGTCTCTTCCATCTCACTCCCGCATAATTTCGAATTTCAACCACCCATCTCCCATGTGGTCTTCTTCTGCGCCTTTTCCTGTCTCTTGGAATCCAATCTAAAATCTTGGCTGTCCATCGATGGTCTGTCCTTCTGGCAGTACTTCAGAATATACATATATATATATATATATATATATATATATATATATATATATATATATATATATATATATATATATATACTTAAGAGCAAAACTGAAGACTAAGGAAAAACTTTAGAATTTAAAACGAAGGTTGCAAAATAACCTGAAGATCAAAACGCGCAACGCAGCAGTTTTGAAAATTCAGAATTCACATTCTATAAAGAAGATACCTAAGCAAAAAAATACAGATATAATTTTGACTCACACCTAGTACAACATAGAAAAGGTTATGTATCTACCTGTGTGAGTAAAAGGAGAAAAGATAAAAAAATAAAATAAAACTACTGAATGTAGAAGGTGTCGAGAATACTGAGCCTTGGCTTTATCAAGGACCAGCAAAAACTCTGCATTTTCTCACTTCCACAAAGACCTAGTTGGAAATGGGTTTCTGCAAGGCCATAGATGCAAGTAACATTCCCACCTAAAATAGTTTAAAATATATATATATGTCATGTCCTCCGTAGAGTTGCATGACCTAGCACTAGTTAACAATTTCGCTTGCATCCATTAACCTTACTGGCCCGACCCATGCTCTTCATCTGTTACTATTAAACAGAGAGAAGAAGATTAAAGAGAACTCAAGCTGTGAGAGTGACATAATAATTAGAAATGATTTTCAGCCATAACGAAACGCCAAGTTCGTTTGAGAGAGAATTTAAACCTGAAAATCAATGCAAAAGAAATCCAAATTTTTACATTGCAATTAAAAAAGGAAATATTAATTTTTAACGAACAGATTTTTGAAAGAAAACTTGAGTCTAAAACCCCCTACTCTACAACTTATGACAGCACGAAAACGAGAATAAGTTAAAGATAATAATTAACTAAAGAAAACTTTGTGAAAGTTATATACCTTAAACAGTTAGTTGCAATATGTACAAAGTATTTCAGCAGTGCTTTAAGTGCATAATTAATTAGTTATTAAGAACTTAACTACTTTGAAAAAACAGCGCATAGAAAAGGAACAAGCTTAGCCATCTTCTGTTCCTAGGTACCCCAAAAGACGCTCAAAGTTACAAAGAAAAGAAAGAGTTAAAACCCGCAAAAATGTTAACAGACAAACCAATGCCTAAAAGCTGAAAAGCTAAAAAACAACAGAGAAAAAGTACATGAAGTACAAACATTGAACTTATAAAACCTAGAACCCAAAAAACAAGGAAGAGAGCTTACCTCTTGTGTGACAAAAACTTTTCTCCTCACAAGAGAAGAACATGGCTGACCTCTTCCGCCACTCCCTAGTTGCTGGGGGCAGTGAGGGTGGGGCTGATGGCCTCCTCATACAGCAAGAAACCAACGCGCGGATATTTTAACCAGAGAAAAAAATATATATAAACTTAAGACTGTGGATCTGTATGATCAGAAAGAGCAGAATTAACTCTCCAGAATACATGAGAAATATTATAAAATACACGAGCAGTGTATTTAATAATCTTTGCATGTATTAAATCACCTTAGTGAGCTTCTATAGATTAATCAGAATCTTATTAATTTTAATGTTGGTTTTACTATTTTTAGTATAGCTATCCTAGTGATGAATAACTAGTTTTCTTTTTTATTTTTATTTGTTTTTATTTTCTTTTATAAACAGATTTTTAAGCTTTTTTTGTGATTTTGTTTATATTATTTAATTTTTTGTTTTAATAGGACCGTCATATCCATAGCACTAAGGTTCCTTTAGGTAGTTAATAGGCATCCTCTAGCCAACTTCCTTACGGCTTTGATTGGTCAGAATCATATTATTAACTGTGTAGAAAATTAAAGCAGATCTGCCAACCTTACTCTATTATTCAGAATAATTTTTCTTAAAGTTCTTTTGATGAAAGAAGAAGGAATTTCGTTCTCTAGAAAACTTTCTAATAGTATATTAATGTGGTAATTGAAGTCCAAATTGTTGCTGCAAATTCTTGAAATTCTTAGGACCTGAGAAATTAGTACATTCTCAATTACTTTGGTTGAAATGTTATTATTCCAGTGTAGATATTTAATTACTTTGAAAGGAAAATTAACTCTTTTATCAAAGAGGCTAATAGATGGGTTACCTCTGTTGAGCTTAATGCTTAAGTCTAGGAACTCAAGTTCCTGATTACTGTGGTTGGTTTTACATAAGTTAAGAGAGCTAGGATAGATATTATCAAAATCACTCTCTATAACTTCTGAATTATTGATACACAGCAGATCATCAATATATCTAAAAGTGTAAAGGTAGTTATCTGAGCAGGTGGGGTGATTTTTAATGAATTTATATTCCTTAAAGAACAGGAATAGATTAGCGATATTCGTGGACGTTGATGTTCCCATGGGAATACCGTTCACTTGCTTATAGAGAGTATTATTATATAAGATATGGTTATTTTCTATGCAGCAATTGAGATAAGAGTTCCAAGTTCCTACATTAACAAATTGGTTAAGTTTAAATTCTGCATACAGCTCTTTAAAGGTAGTGATTATATCTGATAGAGGCAGATTAGTATATAGGTTTTCAAAATCATAACTATTAATATCTAGGGGACAAACTTTGAGTATAGTAGAAATTACTTCTGCATTATTATTAATTATCCAAAAATCTCTGTACATCAAGTTAGAACAGTTTCTAATGTGTTTCAAAACCTTCTTTAAGACATCTTCAAAAGCAAGATCTATTTTCTTTTTATGACTCCTTACTCCACTAGCTATGAACCTGAACTTCACAGGATCCTTATGAAACTTAACCGTTGCAAAAAGAAATGGAAATTCAGGCTCATATCTTCTAGTTTGTGGAATTTTAAGTTTCTTGAAGAATGCCTTAAACCGATTTTCTAACTGCTTGGTAGAATAACTTACGGGCTCGTATGTTACTCTATTATTGAGTTCCATAGTTAACAATTCAAAATAGAACTTCTTACAGATAATTGC
This sequence comes from Macrothele yani, assembly GCA_039090855.1. Classification (NCBI taxonomy): domain Eukaryota; kingdom Metazoa; phylum Arthropoda; class Arachnida; order Araneae; family Macrothelidae; genus Macrothele; species Macrothele yani. Next base: position 112,843,292 of record CM077007.1, read on the forward strand.
AAAATTATTGCTAGCTTTATCCGTAGTGGTAAAAATAAATTGGTCTTGTAGTTTGGAGAGTGACCTTTTAGCTTCTCCAGAGAAAAAGAGATTTCTGTCGAAACAAAAGTCCAGACCTGCCAACTCACCGGTGAAGCTATTGATTATATTATATTTCCATTCTGCGAAGGCCTCAATAGGCTGATTGTACGTTAAACTGGTTTTTACTATGTACCTATTAACATCTTGAGTGAAGCTCTCAAGAATCCTTTCTTTGGAAATTGTGAAGGAAGGTCTGAATTTAGAGCCATACTCTAATAAAATCCTAAGCTTTTCATTTTCAACAAAACTCAAGTTTCCGGTGATAATATGGTTGTAATTCTTATCATAGTGAACTGTTTCTTTATGTTCAACACAAGAACATGTAGTAATTACAGGAATGTAGCTCGAAGAGTTAAGTTTGTAGTTTTTAACTATTGACCCTAAGGTCTTAACATATTTAAAACTTACAATAGACTGGTGCCTGTGGATGGGAAAAAAAATTGCATTATTGTAGAACAGCTTACTTACATTGAGATTATCGTAGGCTTTATTTAGAAACCTGATGGTAACAAAATTACTGGAAAATTCTTTAAGAGAAATTTTATCTTTAAGAATATGTTTAAGAATGTCCAGAACCAAAGCAAAAACATGCTTATCAACATGGTCAGCAGTTTCATTCCAGAATTTGAAAAAACTTTTAAGGACAGAGTGCTTGAAGGACTTGAGAATTTTGTAAGTATTTTTAACAAAATTAGTGCCAGTTTTAAAGCTTTCCAGAGTTTTTAGCAAGTTAGCAAAATCAACTTTGCTTGATGTGCGAAATAACCTCTGTCCTCTATTACCTCTAGAGCAGCTCTTATTATTAACAAGAAAGAAGAGTTCACGAATTGAAAATTTATGCTGATTATGCTTATTGTCAGATAGAGTGGAATTAAGGCCATAGGGATAAAGAGACTGATGCTGCAAAATTTCAAGGGATTCAGTTTCTAGCCGAGCATAGAGGTCAGGGATAATATGTAGTACCTCTATTTTCACTTTGTCAAAACCATGAGTATGGAAATGCTCTAATTCAAAGGTAGAGTACTGGTTGGCGTTTGTGGAGGGGTTCACTCCTGAATTAGAGAACTTGTTAACTAGAGACCTGTCAAAATTATATCTGTATTTTTTTGCTTAGGTATCTTCTTTATAGAATATATATATATATATATATATATATATATATATCATCATCATCATCATAATCATCATCATCATTGTCAACCATTATCAATCCACTGCTGGATGAAGGTCGCCCCAAGTTTCCTCCACAACGGTCTGTCTTGTGCCAGTCTCCTCTATGTCACTCTCACATACTTTTGAATTTCATCCACCCATCTCCCATGTGGTCTTCTTCTGGGTCATTTCCTATCCCTTGGAATCCAATCTAAAATTTCGGCTGTCCATCGATGGTCTGTCCGTCTCGCAGTATGTCCAGCCCATTGCCATTTCAGGGATTTAACTCTGATCATGATGTCTTCCACTCTTGTCATTTTTCGGATCCACGAGTTCCTCTTCTTATCTCACCTGGGTACACCAAGCATGCACCTCTCCATGCTAATTTGAGTTGTCTGCAGCCTTTTTATGTCTCTTTTAGTCAAGGTCCACGTCTCTGCACCATACGTAAGCACTGGAAGGATGCATTGATCAAACACTTTTCTTTTAAGACATAATGGCATATTGCTCTTGAAAATTATGCTGTTTCGTCCAAAAGCTCTCCTGGCAAGTTTTGTACGCCGATTAATTTCTTCATCAATGTGACCCTCACTTGATATCTGCTGTCCATGAAAATCGTACGTGTCTGTTATCTCCAGCTTTTCTCCATCAATCGATAAATCTTCTTTTCTGGTAAAAGCATTGAACATCACTTTTGTCTTCTGAAAGTTCATTTTTAATCCCACTTCTTTACTCTTGTCAGCAAGTTCCTGGATCATACTCTGCAGCTCTGATGGGTTAGTTGCAAAAATGACTACGTAATCAGCAAAACGAAGGGGGTTAGATAATCTCCATTAATCTTTATCCCTTTGTTTTCCCAGTTCAGTGATTGAAAGACATTTTCCAATGTGACATTAAAGAGCTTCGGAGATATGGTGTCACCTTGTCTCACTCCCTTTCCAATTTTTATGTGTGCTGTATTTTCAAACAGACGAATCTTTGCACTTGCATTTTCATAGATGATACTAATAATATTAATGTATGCATCTTCAGTACCGCAGGATTTCAGAGCCATTGTAACTGCTGATGGTTTCACCGAATCAAAGGCTTTTTCATAATCGATAAAAGTCATGCACAATGGAAGTTCGTATTCTCTCGCTCTTTCAATTAGTTCTCTCAGTACGTGGATATGATCTATTGTGCTGTAGCCACTCCTGAATCCAGCTTGTTCTCTCGGTTGAGCCATGTCCAGTGTTACCTTCAAGCGGTGTGAAAGAACTTTTAGTGAAGATTTTATAAACCACTGATAGGAGGCTGATAGGTCTGTAGTAACTAAGATGCTCAATGTCACCATTTTAATGTAGCAGGATCCTTGTAGCGGTGTTCCAATCCTCAGGAATCTTCCCTTTATTAAGGCACCGATTGAAAATTTGGGCGAGTACTGTTTCGATTTCTCCACTTACTTCTTGTATGATGTCTACAGTAATTCCATCTTCTCCTAGAGCTTTTCCCCGCTTCATGTTCTTGATTGCATGTGCAACTTCTGCTAGGAGGACTGGCAGAACTCTACTAATACTGGTACCTTTCTTGATGTCTGGAGTACGTGCATCATACCTTTCATATAATTTGGAGTAGACATCTTTCACTCTTGTAAAGATTTCGCCCCTATTTCTTGTTACAGAACCATCTTCTTTTCTCAGAGCCATAATCTGTTTTCTTCCCTTACTGAGATGTCCCTTTGCTATCTTTAGGCTTTGGTTGTTTTCAATTGCTTTCCTCACTAGTTCACAGTTGAATTTCCATACGTCTTCAGTGATACTTTTTCTTACTGTCTTGCATAGCTCTATATATTCCACTTTGGAAGTCACATCTTCTTTAGTTGTCCTCATCTCTCTTCTTTTTTGCAAGTTTTATAGGTCGATTATTTTCTTCATAAATGTGGCAATGTGGCTGTCGCTTAATATCTGTTGTTTATTTTAGGTATCGGTACCTCTACATTTGCCCTATCAATCGCTAAATATAAAATCTAAATATTCATTTCTTGTAAAAAAAAGCCCTTTCCATCAATATATATCATCATCATCATCATCATCACTGTCAACCATTATTAATCCACTGCTGGACGAAGGTCTCCCTATTTTTCCTCCACAACGATCTGTCTTGTGCCAGTCTCCTCCATGTCACTCCCGCATACTTTCGAATTTCATCCACACATCTCCCATGTGGTCTTCTTCTGGGTCTTTTCCTGTCGCTTGGAATCCAATCTAAAATTTCGGCTTTCCATCGATGGTCTGTCCTTCTGGCAGTATGTCCAGCCCATTCCCATTTCAGGGATTTAACTCTGGTCATGATGTCTTCCACTCTTGTCATTTTTCGGATCCACGAGTTTCTCTTCTTATTTCTCCTGGTTACACGAAGCATGCACCTCTCCATGCTTCTTTGAGACGTCTGCAGCCTTTGTATGTCTCTTTTAGTTAAGGTCCACGTCTCTGCACCATACGTAAGCACTGGAAGGATGCATTGATCAAACACATTTCTTTTAAGACATAAAGGCATATTGCTCTTGAAAATTATGCTGTTTCTTCCAAAAGCTCTCCAGGCAAGTTTTGTACGCCGATTAATTTCTTCATCAATGTGACCCTCACTTGATATCTGCTGTTCAAGATAAACGTACGTGTCTGTTATCTCCAGCTTTTCTCCATCAATCGATAAATCTTCTTTTCTGGTAAAAGCACTGAACATCACTTTTGTCTTCTGAAAGTTCATTTTTAATCCCACATCTTTACTTTTGTCAGCAAGTTCCTGGATCATATTCTGCAGCTCTGATGGGGTAGTTGCACAAATGACTACGTCATCAGCAAAATGAAGGTGGGTTAGATAATCTCCATTAATCTTTATCCCTTTGTTTTTCCAGTTCAGTGATTGAAAGACATTTTCCAATGTAGCATTAAAGAGCTTCGGAGATATGGTGTCACCTTGTCTCACTCCCTTTCCAATTTTTATATGTGTTGTTTTTTCAAACAGCCGAATCTTTGCACTTGCATTTTCAAAGATGTTATTAATAACATTAATGTATGCATCTTCAATACCACGGGATTTCAGAGCCATTGTAACTGCTGATGGTTTCACCGAATCAAAGGCTTTTTCGTAATTCATGAAAGCCATGCATAATGCAAGTTCATATTCCCTCGCTCTTTCAATTAGTTCTCTCAGTACGTGGATATGATCTATTGTGCTGTAGCCACTCCTGAATCCAGCTTGTTCTCTCGGTTGAGCCATGTCCAGTGTTACCTTCAAGCGGTGTGAAAGAACTTTAGTGAAGATTTTATAAACTACTGATAGGAGGCCGATAGGTCTGTAGTTCCTGGAATCCTCAATGTCACCTTTTTTATGTAGCAGAATCATTGTAGCGTTGTTCCAATCCTCAGGAATCTTCCCTTCATTAAGGCATCGAGTGAAAATTTGGGCGAGTACTGTTTCGATTTCTCCACTTGCTTCTTGTATGATGTCTACAGTAATTCCATCTTCTCCTGGAGCTATTCCCCGCTTCATGTTCTTGATTGCATGTGCAACTTCTGCTGGAAGGACTGGAAGAACTCTGGTACTGGTACCTTTCATGATGTCTGGAGTACCTGTATCATCCCTTTCATATAATTTGGAGTAGAAATCTTTCACTCTTGTCAAATATATATATACAGAATGATTCAGAATAACTGTTTAATAATTTGCAGGGAGGCCACGAACACAAAACCAACCAATAATAACATATGAACATGGAGGCGCAAATGCAAAACAGAGGCGCTACACGGTCACAAAGACAGACACAGTTATCACAACGTTGGATGAGCAAAATGATTTAATTCTAAGGCTACAAAAAATGAGACATGATTTTAACAGACTTTTGGACAGCAATTAACATTTTACAGTACCTTTACAGGAAGTTTTCGAAGTTGCGGCCTTGCGCAGTAACACATGCTTCACAGTGACGGCGCATCGACCTGCGGACGTGGGCGAACATTCCTGGTGTATCACTAACAACTCCAGCTGCTGCAACGATTCATGCCACCAGGTCCATGTCGGAATCAACAGGGGTATCATACCCCATACCTTTCAAATAACCACACAATAAAAACCAGTGGGGGACAGATCAGGTGTACGGGGTAGCCATGGAACGGGTCCACCGCGACCAATCCATCGCCCCGGAAAGGTTGTGTCCAGGTACTGGCAAACATTGCTGGAGAAATGCGCAGGAGCTCCGTCGTGTTGAAACCACATGCGCTGTCGCACTTGAACGGGTACATCACTCAGCAATTCTGGCAGGACCTCTTGCAGGAAGATGAGGTAATTATGTCCATCTAGTGTCTATGGCAATACGTAGGGCCGATCAGACAGTCGGCAACCATACCTACCCATATGTTGACGCTGCAGCGACGTTGCACGGCATGCGGCCGTATGGCTCGGGGATTTTCATGTGCCCACATGTGCACATTGTGCAAATTACAGATGCCCTCCAGTGTGAAAGTCGCTTCATCAGAGAAGAGGAGGTAGGACGCGAAGCTCGGTTCCCCGCAATCTGCTGTGAAACCCAACGTGCGAAAGCCACACGCTGCGGGTAATCACTCGCATTCAGAGACTGCACACGTTGTATATGGAATGGGTGTAAATTATCCTCGTGTGCGACGCGCCATACGGTGGATTGCGACACATGTAGTGAGCAGAAACAGCCCAGGTACTGGTCCCCTGTTTGCGTGCGATTTCATCCAAGACGGCTTCTTTCAAGTTATTTGTCCGCGCCGTTCTGTCAGCTCCAGAACGAAGATGACAAAACGGGAAGTTTCAATGTGCGCCTTTGCACATTGAAACTTCCCGTTTCACACAATCGGGTAGGCAGCCGTCCGAACATCGTTTGAGCCTGACTGTGTCTGTCGGAAAACCGTTCCTGATACAATTGCCTGGCAGCGGGTCCACTGCAGTTCGCTGCACCATACATGAGATGCATATCCGCTATCTCGCTTTTCGTGTAGCGATACATCTTTCTTCACAATCCTGACAACCTCCGCTGATTCCTTCTTCTCAAAGCACCGGCCGACACACAGCGCCCTCCTGTGACTCTGTTTTGATACACTAGTCATGTTTTCCCACGTCCACCGGTCGATGAGCCGTCGCTGTGAAGCGAGGCCGCAACTTCGGACACTTCCTGTAAAGGTACTGTGAAATGTTAATTGTTGCCTCAAAGTCTCTTAATATCATGTCTTATATATATATATACTTAATTATGCACTTAAAGCACTGCTGAAATACTTTGTACATATTGCAACTAATTGTTTATGTCATATAACTTTCACAAAGCTTTTCTTTAGTTAATTATTGTCTTTAATTTATTCTCGTTTTTGTGTTGTCAGAAGTTGCGGAGTAGGGGGTTTTAGAATCAAGTTTTCTTTCAAAAATCTGAGTTTTAAAAAATTAATATTTCCTTTTTAATTGCAATGTAAAAATTTGGAATTCTTTTGTACTACTTTTCAGGTTTATATTCTCCCTCAGGCGAACTTGGCGTTTCGTTATAGCTGAAAATTATTTCTAATTATTATGTCACTCTCACAACTTGAGTTCTCTTTAATCTTCTTCTCTCTGTTTAATAGTAACAGATGAAGAGCATGGGTCGGGCCATGGAAGTTATGGATGTAAGCTAAATTGTTAACTAGCGCTAGGTCATACAACTCTGCGGAGGTCATGACATATATATAAATTTTAAAACAATTTTTGGTGGGCATATAACTTGCATCCATGGCTTTGCAGAAACCCATTTCCAACTAGGTCTTTGTGGAAGTGAGAAAATGCAGAGTTATTGCTGGTCCTTGAAAAAGCCAAGGCTCAGTATTCTCGACACTTCCTATATTCAGTTGTTTTATTTTATTTTTTATCTTTTCTCCTTTTACTCACACCGGTAGACATATAACCCTATCTATGTTGTACTTGGTATGAGTCCAAAATATATAATTTTTTTTGCTTAATTCTCTTCTTAATAGAATGTGAATTCTGAATTTTCGTAACTGCTGCGTTGCGCGTTTCGATCTTCAGGTTAATTTTGCAACTTTCGTTTTAAATTCTAAAGTTTTTCCTTAGTTTTCAGCATTGCTCTTCAGTATATATATATATATATATATATATATATATATATATATACTAAAGAGCAAAGCTGAAAACTAAGGAAAACCCAAATACAAGGAAGAGACCTAAAACCCAAATACAAGGAAGAGAGCTTACCTCTTGTGCAACTAAACTTTCACCTCACAAGAGTAAAACATGGCTGACCTCTTCCCTATGCGTCCTAACACTTCTGCCACTCCCTAGTCGCTGGGGGGCAGTGTGGGTGGGGCTGATGGCCTCCTCATACAGAGAGAAACCAACTCGCGGAGATTTTAACCAGAGAAAAAAATATATATATAAACTTAAGACTGTGGATCTGTATGATCAGAAAGGGCAGAATTAACTCTCCAGAATACATGAGAAATATTATAAAATACACGTGTGGTGTATTTAATAATCTTTGCATGTATTAAATCACCTTAGTGAGCTTCTATAGATTAATCAGAATCTTATTAATTTTAATGTTAGTTTTACTATTTTTAGTATAGCTATCCTAGTGATGAATAACTAGTTTTCTTTTTTATTTGTTTTTATTTTCTTTTATAAACAGATTTTTAAGCTTTTTTTGTGATTTTTTCTATATTATTTAATTTTTTGTTTTAATAGGACCTTCATATCCACAGCACTAAGGTTCCTTTTAGTAGTTAATAGGCATCCTCTAACCAACTTCCTTACGGCTTTGATTGGTCAGAATCATATTATTAACTGTGTAGAAAATTAAAGCAGATCTGCCAACCTTACTCTATTATTCAGAATAATTTTTCTTAAAGTTCTTTTGATGAAAGAAGAAGGAATTTCGTTCTCTAGAAAACTTTCTAATAGTATATTAATGTGGTAATTGAAGTCCAAATTGTTGCTGCAAATTCTTGAAATTCTTAGGACCTGAGAAATTAGTACATTCTCAATTACTTTGGTTGATATGTTATTATTCCAGTGTAGATATTTAATTACTTTGAAAGGAAAATTAACTCTTTTATCAAAGAGGCTAATAGATGGGTTACCTCTGTTCAGCTTAATGCAATAAGCATAATCAGCATAAATTTTCAATTCGTGAACTCTTCTTTCTTGTTAATAATAAGAGCTGCACTAGAGGTAATAGAGGACAGAGGTTATTTCGCACATCAAGCAAAGTTGATTTTGCTAACTTGCTAATAACTCTGGAAAGCTTTAAAACTGGCACTAATTTTGTTAAAAATTCTTACAAAATACTCAAGTCCTTCAAGCACTCTGTCCTTAAAAGTTTTTTCAAATTCTGGAAAGAAACTGCTGACCATGTTGATAAGCATGTTTTTGCTTTGGTTCTAGACATTCTTAAACATTGATTTTATTATGTGTAACAAAAAATTCGTCATAGAAGACTGCAGTGTGCTAAACAAGTTCAACACAGGTAGTGACCATAGATTGGTGAGATGTAAGATGCACCTCAACACTAAACTCGAACGTGGCAAGCTCATAAGACAAACAAAATCTATTGACATAACCAACCTTAAAAAACACCATAATACCTTCAAGTTGGAACTGAAGAACAGATTCTCTGCTTTAGAAGACCTAACATCGGAAGAAGTGGATATTTCTGAAGTTAACAGAAAATTAACCAAAGCTCTTATGGAAACAGCAACAAAATTAGCTGGGTCTAAGAACAAGTTGCATGTGAACAAATTATCAGGAAAAACCAAAATGTCGATGCAAAAAAGAAGAGAGATGAGGACAACTAAAGAAGATGTAACTTCCAAAGTGGAATATATAGAGCTATGCAAGACAGTAAGAAAAAGTATCACTGAAGACGTACGAAAATTCAACTGTGAACTAGTAAGGAAAGCAATTGAAAACAACCAAAGCCTAAAGATAGCAAAGGGACATCTCAGTAAGGGAAGAAAACAGATTATGGCACTGAGAAAAGAAGATGGTTCTGTAACAAGAAATAGAGGTGAAATTTTGACAAGAGTAAAAGATTTCTACTCCAAATTAAATGAAAGGGATGATACATGCACTCCAGACATCAAGAAAGGTACCAGTATTAGTAGAGTTCTTCCAGTCCTCCTAGCAGAAGTTGCACATGCAATCAAGAACATGAAGCTGGGGAAAGCTCCAGGAGAAGATGGAATTACTGTAGACATAATACAAGAAGCAAGTGGAGAAATCGAAACAGTACTCGCCCAAATTTTCACTCGATGCCTTAATGAAGGGAAGATTCCTGAGGATTGGAACACCGCTGCAATGATCCTGCTGCATAAAAAAGGTGACATTGAGGATCTCAGGGACTACAGACCTATCAGCCTCCTATCAGTGGTTTATAAAATCTTCACTAAAGTTCTTTCACACCGCTTGAAGGTAACACTGAACATGGCTCAACCGAGAGAACAAGCTAGATTCAGGAGTGGCTACAGCACAATAGATCATATCCATGTACTGAGAGAACTAATTGAAAGAGCGAGGGAATATGAACTTCCATTGTGCATGGCTTTTATCGATTATGAAAAAGCCTTTGATTCGGTGAAACCATCAGCAGTTCAAAATAGCTCTGAAATCCTGCGGTATTGAAGATGCATACATTAATATTACTAATAACATCTATGAAAATGCAAGTGCAAAGATTCGGCTGTTCGAAAATACAACACACATAAAAATTGGAAAGGGAGTGAGACAAAGTGACACCATATCTCCGAAGCTCTTTAAAGCTACATTGGAAAATGTCTTTCAATCACTGAACTGGAAAAACAAAGGGATAAAGGTTAATGGAGATTATCTAACCCAACTTCGTTTTGCTGATGACGTAGTCATTTTTTCCAACTACCCCATCAGAGCTGCAGAGTATGATCCAGGAACTTGCTGACAAAAGTAAAGAAGTGGGATTAAAAATGAACTTTCAGAAGACAAAAGTGATGTTCAATGCTTTTACCAGAAATGAAGATTTATCGATTGATGGAGAAAAGCTGGAGATAACAGACACGTACGATTATCTTGGACAGCAGATATCAAGAGAGGGTCACATTGATGAAGAAATTAATCGGCGTATAAAACTTACCTGGAGAGCTTCTGGAAGAAACAGCATAATTTTCAAGAGCAATATGCCATTATGTCTTAAAATAAAAGTGTTTGATCAATGCATCCTTCCAGTGCTTACGTATGGTGCAGAGACGTGGACCTTAACTAAAAGAGACATACAAAGGCTGCAGACGTCTCAAAGAAGCATGGAGAGGTGCATGCTTCGTGTAACCAGGAGAAATAAGAAGAGAAACTCGTGGATCCGAAAAATGACAAGAGTGGAAGACATCATGATCAGAGTTAAATCCCTGAAATGGGAATGGGCTGGACATACTGCCAGAAGGACAGACCATCGATGGAAAGCCGAAATTTTAGATTGGATTCCAAGCGACAGGAAAAGACCCAGAAGAAGACCACATGGGAGATGGGTGGATGAAATTCGAAAGTATGCGGGAGTGACATGGAGGAGACTGGCACAAGACAGATCGTTGTGGAGGAAACTTGGGGAGACCTTCGTCCAGCAGTGGATTAATAATGGTTGACAACGATGATGATGATGATATATATATTGGTTGCAAGATTTGTCACTCTCATCAAACCTGAACCTTTACCCCGGGGCACCAGTTGTAGTTCCCTGATGAGTATTCTGGTATTCCGGGATGCGTTAATCTAAAAACGCTTGTTTACTTTTAATTTATTTTTTTGGTTTTTGGAAAATTTTCTCTTATCAGGAATTTAAGGGTGTTATTTTGGGTTCTGTATTAGGATTATAATTTATATGTGGTTGACTTTATTACTATGCTGATTATGTTTGAATGTATAAAACCTGCAGCAAGGCACGGTTTTGCAGAAATCATATTGCATTTGTTTGCAAGTTACAGCTTTTTTAAGTTTTGTGATATATATATATATAAATAACAAAACTTAAAAAAGCTATAACTTGAACAGGATATACATATACACTGAAGAGCATTTGAATTAGAGACAGCTGGCGTTATGCAAATATGGCGCTGTGGGCGGCCCTGTAAACGGAAACGACATGACGTATACAGCGACCAGATAATATCAGGAGTGATGCGACGGGAATCAGTAAAAGTCGGAGACAGTGTGGGTAAGACGAAGGATCTAAGCGCATTTGATCGTGGGCATATTGTCGGGGCCCGACGAATGTGCCACTCCATCTCGGAGGTCGTGCAGGCACTGGGATTTTCACGAGCCACTGTGTCACGGATGCACCGTGAGTACATCGAATCCGGTAAAACCAACCCTGCAAGTGTCAACTGCCGTGGATAACAGCGTGTGCATGATTAGGGTCATCGTCGGCTAGCTCGCATTGTAACAGTGGATAGACGGGCCACAGTGCAAGAAATCACTCGGCAATTTAACGCTGGTGCACAAAAACGTGTAAGCAGCCACACTATCCAGAACCATCTCCTCGCTATGGGGTACAGAAGCTATGGTCCCACGAGGGTACCGCTGCTGACCGCACATCACAGGGTACAAAGATTAGCATGGGCGCAAGACCATCGCCACTGGACCCTACGCATCTGGGAAAATGTTGCCTGGACTAATGAGTCGAGATTCACGTTGGTACATGCGGATGGCAGGATACGAGTATTGCGCAAACCACATGAAGCGATGAATCCTTCTTGCCAGCTTCAAGCTAGTGGGGGTGGCGTTCTCGTCGGGGGATTGTTTACGTGGACTAAAATGGGACCCCTGCTACGTATGACATCGTCCCTCACAGGTCAACGTTACCGGGATATCCTGGACGACCATTTGCTCCCGTTTGTACGTCTTCAACATCCCACTGGGGACCTCATCCTGCAACAATAAAATGCACCGTGCCATCGCTCCCAAAATGTATCCGAATGGTTGGATGAACTCTCCACCGACGTGACCTCGCTTCCTTGGACAGCTAGGTCACCTGACCTCAATCCCATCGAGCACATCTGGGATGCCATCGAGAGAGATGTTTGAGGCTCTGACCCCCTCCATCAAATCTTCGTGAACTGTGGAAGCTTGTTCAGGGGTCGTGGATCCGTATGGTTTTCCAACGCTTACGGTGTCTTGTGGAGTCCATGCCGAGACGAATCGCCGCCGTCATCAGGGCGAAAGGTGGTGCTACACGTTACTAGAGAGGCATCTCTAAGTCCATTGCTCTTCAGTGTATATCCTGTTCCCACTAAAGGGTCTCTGACGACTGCTAAATAGCAGTGTAACTATACCATCGGTATTAGAGGAATTGCTATCCCACACTCACCAACCCGCTTGGCCAGCGTAGTGAGTTATGGCCAAATCCCTCCAAAATGGCTCCACAACTTAAATCTTGTCCCTCAGTGTCCGGCAGCTGGAATGTACCTGGCCAAGGCAGCGGCCAGTGCGACATGAAGGCAGAAGGTGCTAAGAATCACCGGAGTACCGGACTAGGCTGCCATCTGATGCTGACCTTGGCTACGTATAACGGACGCTCCCTATCTTCTGATTCAAGGCTCCTTGAATTGGTAGAAGAATTAGAAAGTATCAAGTGGGACATCGTGGGGCTAACTGAGGTAAGGAGAAAAGGAGAAGATCTCATCGAACTGAAAAGTGGACATCTCTTCTATTATCATGGGACAGATACTGGCAGGGATTTATTATAAACAAGAAACTGAAGGATAAAGTTGTAGAACTTGAAAGTTCTCTGACAGAGCTGCACGACTTGTTATCCAACTCTCGACAAGGTACTAGGCTCAGATTATTCAAGTTTATGCACCCACTACAAGTCATACTGAAGAAGAGATTGAAGAATTTTATGAGGATATTCGTCATCTAAATAATAAAGGCAGAAGCACTTGAAGATCATTATGGAAGATTACAATGTGAAAATAGGGCAACAACAAAAGAATGAAATTTCAGTAGTTAAATTCGGTCACGGCAACAGAAACTAGCTCGGAAATACTCTCGTAGAATTTGCAGAGGCAAAAGGGTTTTTCATCATGAACTCCTTTTTCAAGAAAAAGCTGCTAAGGAAATGAACATGGAGGCATCCCAATGGATTGACAAGTGAAATTGATTTTACTATGTGTAAAAAGAAATTTGTCATGGAAGACTGCAGTGTGCTAAACAAGTTCAACACAGGTAGTGACCATAGAATGGTAAGATGTATAACATGCACCTCAATGCTGAACTCGAGCGTGGCAAGCTTATAAAACAAACAAAGTGGATTGGCACGGCCAACCTTAAAAACATCATAATACCTTCAAATTGGAACTGTGGAACAGATTCTCTGCTCTAGTAGGTCTAGCATCGGAAGAAGTGGACATCTCTGAATTTAACAGAAAACTAACCAAGGTTCTTATGGAAACTGCAACAAAAATAGCTGGTACTAAGAACAAGTTGCATACGAAAAAATATCAGGAAAAACCAAAATTCTGATTCAAAAAAGAAAAGAGATGAGGACAACTCAAGGAGATGAGACTTCCACAGTGGAATATATAGAGCTATGCAAGACCGTACGAAAAAGTGTGACTGAAGATGTAAGGAAATTCAACTGTGAACTAGTGAGGAAAGCAATTGAAAACAACCGAAGCTTGAAGAGAGCAAAGGGACATCTGAGTAAGGGAAGAAAACAGATTATGGCTCTGAGAAAAGAAGATGGTTCTTTAACAAAAAATTGAGGTGAAATTTTGACAAGCGTGAAAGATTTCTTCTCAAAACTATGTGAAAGGGATGATACATATACTCCAGACATTACAAAAGGTACCAGAGTTCTTCCAGTCCTCCCAGCAGAAGTTGCACATGCAATCAAGAACATGAAACGGGTAAAAGCTCCAGGAGAAGATGGAATTACCATAGATATCGTACAAGAAGCAATTGGAGAAATTGAACCAGTACTCGCCCAAGTTTTCACTCGGTGCCCTAATGAAGGGAAGATTCCCGATGATCGGAACAATGCTACAATGATCCTGCTACATCGAAAAGGTGACATTGATGATCTCAAGAACTACAGACCTATCAGCCTCCTATCAGTGGTTTATAAAATGTTCCCTAAAGTTCTTTCACAGCGCTTGAAAGTGACACTGGACATGGCTCAACTGAGAGAACAATTAAGCTGGATTCAGGAGTGGCTACAGCACAATAGATCATATCCACGTACTGAGAAAACTAATTGAAAGGGCGTGGGAATACGAACTTCCATTGGCATGACTTTTATTGATTATGAAAAGGCCTTTGATTAGGTGAAACCATCAGCAGGGACAATGGCTCTGAAATCCTGCGGTATTGAAGATGCATACATTAATATTATTAATAACATCAATGAAAATGCAAGTGCAAAGATTCGGCTATTTGAGAATACAGCACCCATAAAAATTGGAAAGGGAGTGAAACAATGTGACACTATATCTCCCAAACTCTTTAATGCCACTTTGGAAAATATCTTTCAATCACTGAACTGGGAAAACAAAGCTATGAAGATTAATGGAGATTATCTAACTCACCTTCGTTTTGTTGATGACGTAGTCAGTTTTGCAACTACCCCATCAGAGCTGCAGTATGATCCAGGAACTTGCTGACAAGAGTAGAGAAGTGGGAATAAAAATGAACTTTTAGAAGAAAAAAGTGATGTACAATGCTTTTACAAGAAATGAAGATTTATCGATTGATGGAGAAAAGCTGGAGATAACAGACACGTACGATTATCTTGGACAGCAGATATCAAGTGTGGGTCAAATTGATGAAAAAATTAATCGGCGTACAAAACTTGCCAGGAGAGCTTTTGGAAGAAACAACATAATTTTCAAGAGCAATATGCCATTATGTCTTAAAAGAAAAGTGTTTGATCAATGCATCCTTCCAGTGCTTACGTGTGGTGCAGAGACGTGGACCTTAACTAAAAGAGACATACAAAGGCTGCAGATAACTCAAAGAGACATACAAAGGCTGCAGATAACTCAAAGAAGCATGAAGAGGTGCATGCTTGTTGTAACCAGGAGAAATAAGAAGAGAAACTCGTGGATCCGAAAATGACTAGAGTGGAAAGACATCATGATCACAGTTAAATCCCTGAAATGGCAACGGGCTGGACATATTGCCAGAAGGTCAGACCATCGATGGACAGCTGAAATTTTAGACTGGATTCCAAGGGACAGGAAAAGACCCAGAAGAAGACTACATGGGAGATGGGCGGATGAAATTCGAAAGTATGCGGGAGTGACATGGAGGAGACTGGCACAAGACAGACCGTTGTAGAAGAAACTTGGGGAATCCTTCGTCTAGCAGTGGATTGATAATGGTTGACAATGATGATGATGATTAAACGGACAGCATCCGCACTGGCTCAGTAACTTAGCTTTCGAAGTGATATCGCGATATCTACAAAATTGAGATGCAGCCCTGACGTCTCAGCTTATAACGAGCCGCCACTGAGTAAAGCCATATTTAGACAATGTTAGTTTGATACTTTTTTAAAACGTGCATCATATATCTGAAGGCCAATAAGAGTTGGTATCGTAAAATTTTTGTTCTATAAATTCTACTTTTTTGAATCTAATCAATTATTTATCATATATTACCCAGACAAAAAATATTAAATATTGTTTGCTTTCTTCTTAGAATTTTTCTATTCTATGAGTATTTTATTCCTATATCTAAAACAGAAAATCAAGTAGGAAAGTGAAATATGAAATACTCGGTCGTAGAGTATTTGAGTGAATGTAGGTAAGCACCAAAAAAACAAGTAAGTTAAAAAACCTTTTAGCTAAAGTAGTGAAAATACTCACCCATGTTTGATAAAGTTGCCGAACAATGTTAAATAATCGTCATTATGGGATGTACTATTCACTACATGACAACACAGAATTCAGAATAAAAGCTAATAATATCAAGAACTTATTTTGAAATAACTGTAAGATTATTTGAGAGATTTTTAAATAACTGTAAGATTATTTGAGATATGTTCATATAAGATCCCTATCCCACGAAATGTTCTGTCTACGCAGCTTACTCTCCTTGTGATAACTGACAAAGGCTGCAGATGAAGGTATTTCAACATGAAGTTGCAAAATGTTTTGTTTACGTTATTTAGTAAGGTGTCTTTACAATACATAACCGCAGCATAAAAGTACGTTTTGTAATTGAAACACATACGAATATATGATCAATAAATGAAGAACCTGTTCGCCACGATATTTTAAAATGTTGAAATTTCTAACTGTGATCGTCCACAATAAAAAAAGTACAAAAATTGCAGTACAATTAGAAAATTTTACGATGTGAAAGTTCTGTATTTTTTTTTCATTCATTTAAATTTAAAAATCGTCTTATGCGAAAATTTTTTGGTTCAACTCTAACATAATTTTGTGAGTAGCAGTTTCTCTCTCTCTCTCTCTGTCAAATATTTGCTGGAATTTCAGCCCACTTTGTTGAAAATTTATAAACTGGAAGCTCAAAGATATGAAAATCAAGATTATTTTACGATCTATCAAACATGAAAAGGCTATATAAGCGATTTTGTTTAAAAACATTTTTAATGTTTTTACTTCAGCGTTCTGAAGAGAAAATTTTAAATAAATATAAATATTAAGTGTGTCTAAAATTAGAAGCTTCTCCAGCGCAATTACATACATACCTAACTAAACTAGTAACTTAAGCGTGGTCATTCGATCTTTCCACGTCGATTAAGTGAGTTTGCCACGATAGTGAAATGTTTTGAAATTTCTGTGATTGTCCACAACAGAAAAATTGCAGTACAATTTTACAGCAGTAAAATCTTGGCATGGGCCGATGAAAATTTTTCCGTAACATTCACTTCAGTTTATGGATCAACGGGTGTACTTTCCCCCTTTCCCCAGTACTAGGCTTGCCACTGTTTCTAGAGCAACTGTACTTTTTGTTTTGTTTCTTAAATAAAAAAGTGATTTTCAATAGTGATACAACTGTACCTCAGAACTACAACTGAGCGGGCCCATTTGCAAAAATACTCTCGGGCCCTTTTGTGACCGCCAATTCCGCCCCTGGTTGTACCCCATAATTATATTTATTTGGTCGTTAATTGTCTGCTGCGGAACGATATTCGCTCAAGCTCCTGGAAAGGATGCCTTTCACCATTATTTTGACTCATGAACTGCCACTTTGATCCATGATCCAGTGCCGGTAAATCGTTGTTCCCGTTAAATAAACGTGGGTGGGGCACAGATTTTAGAACATCTCTACCAGAGAATCGCTTTCTGCTCTATCTCTGTAATTGGATAAGGGTATAGAGATGAGGGACCATCAAAATTGGTACTAGTGCTTTCTTCAAGATTATAAGAGGAGGGTAAGGTTTCATTTAAGTAAAGAGAATTTTGCTTTGTGATCTTACAGCAAACGCCAAACATATATAGAGTATATAGATCAGTGGCGTATCTTAGGTGCGAGACCTGGGCTATCTCACCCGTAACCCCCTCCCCTCCAGTACTGTTTTTTTTAAATTGCCAAGTTTAATTATTAATTGTTAAGTAATAGAAGTAACTTTCTTTCTAAATTTTAGGTGCATGCCATTGCTAATACACCAAATAATTATAAGGATTAGGTTTTGAACACTTATTTGTACATGAACTCCATTCTTTTTAATACTTTATTTGTACATGAACTCCATTCTTTTTAGTACTTTATTTGTACATGAACTCCATTCTTTTTAGTACTTTATTTGTACATGAACTCCATTCTTTTTAATACTTTATTTGTACATGAACTCCATTCTTCTTTCCTTTTTTATGAACTTGAGGTTTGCGTTTTCATAAAATGTTTCTTCCGAGTACTTTTCCATATTTAAAAGGAATGTTTTTTTCTACTGACAAAACAGCTAAGGTTTTTGAATGTGCGTGTCCTTGTGTAGCTCTAAGATATATCTTGATTCTTTTTAATGCTGAAAAACTTTCGGCAGATGCAGTTGTAATCGGAAAGTTTAATATGAGGTCTGCTAATCTGTGCACCTCACTAAACACTATGTTCAATTTATTGAACTTTATGTAACACGTAAGGTCTCTTACTGATTTGTTTTTGTATTCATCAAGGGAATAAACACTTTCAGTTCATTTTTTAGTCGAGCTGTATCAAATTTGAAGCATAAAGTACTTTAAGTTCTGACAGTAGATGTTCAGGGAAGCTTTCTCAAAATTTATCAAAAAAGTTCGAATCCAACGAAGAAGCGCATTTAAGATATAATGTCTCTGATTTTAATTCTATGACACTTCACAAAAGCTGAAACAACTTTCGCGGAACACTTGTAACGTACCAGGAGATGTGACGTACCTGCCAGAAGGACGCACACGACATAAAGGCAGATAGGAATCAGAATAAAACGTCCGCGTAGCTTAATTGGTAGAGCAACTTATTCCGGAATGAGTGGACCCGGGTTCGAACCCCGGCGCGGATAAAAATGACGGAGAAATTTACTTCGTTATACACTCTTATGGGCAGGAATATGCGGGTGCCTGAGATAGTTCTAAGTCTTCTCTATTCAGAGCGAACTGTTTGCCAATGCAATGGCCCATTCCCCTCTACCAGCTGATTCATGTTGTCATGGAAACGCTAGCAGGCGATGGTACAGAAGGTTTACGCATCAAAACTGCGAAGACTCTGGAAGAGCTGCTTGCGTTATGCCGTTGGGTTTCGCTCGCCAGGCTGAGTCAAAGAAGCGAATCGCAGCGAAAGCATCGACATATTTTAATGCCGTTGATAACTGACTTTTATTTGTGAATATTTAATTAAGTTTTATTTGTGCATTCTCTGGGCTCCACTGATATAGATAGAGGGAAATGAATTTTTTTAAAGACAATAACGCTTTAGACAGATAACGTAAAGCTCAAATGAAGTAAACGATTCTTATTCATCTGTGCCAAAATATTTATTCGTTATTTCCGAAAAAATCCTGACAAAGAGAATACGACTAAGTGGGCCATTTCTCGAGTGGCCTACCGGGAAATGTCCCGGTATCCCGGTGGGCCAATCCGCCCCTGATGTCCATCGTGCTGTTTGGTTTCAATTGTTCCTAGGATTTTCCTCGTGTTTCAAGTATGGATTTAGCGAAAGCTTTCCGGAGAGATTTCACTATGCAACTGAGTGCATCAATGAAGAGCTAGTAAGAAGAGTGGATTTGAAATCAATGGATGGTCGTTTGATAATTCTTTACATCAGCGCCTGTATTGTGGCGCTCTCTCTCGATGCGAAGACAGACGCAGTCAGGTATGCTACAATATTAATAGCTGAGTAGCAGAATTTATTATCTCGTTATCCACGAATTCAAAGACTTCGTAGATAACGAGGAAGTATTAATAAATTCCAGAAAAACGAGAAAGTCAAACCCATCGGGGGAAAGGTTCGCTTGCATGTACGTAACGTTTTGAAATATGCTCAACCTCATCTAAATTACAATATATTTTACTGACTTAAAATTACAATTACTTTAAATCTCGTATGAGATTAAAAGAAAAACTCCCTATCATACACCTATATTATAGCATTTGGTGTCAAAATGGCCCCACGTCGCTATAGTGTATTTTTTAAACAATGCGCAAGTAATATACAATATGAAAGTTTTTCTGAATGGAAAAGCTTACCGGTTTAAATTTTATAAAACGACTTGGCGAAAATTTTATAAAAAAGAAAATTGGAACGATGACTGGTGGTCTGCGCATCAAAAAACTAGTGCCATTTTTATTTAAATATCATATTGTCTTGGCAGGCGTGTAAAATATAAGCAAAGAAATATTTCTGTAACATTTCAGTCTATATATTTTTATTGATAAATATTATTTTCTGTATTTCTGTTTTTTTACTATTTCGATGTAAAATATTGATTTTTAAGTATCACAAACAGTTGAATTTATTCTAGAAAAACGTTTGTTTAATTTCCGCTGTAATTGATTTCATTGACAGTAGAATATGTAAAATTCCCATAATAAAATTTTCAATCCAATTGCACTTTTACAACATAACTTATTTTTCTTTAAACGTTGGGGTCATTTTGACCGCACGTTGCTTATAACGTTAGCGTTTCTCACGTCAGCTAAAGATTAAAACACGCTAATTGCCAAATTCGATTTAACTCATACTTGGCGATCTGGCCCAGGATGTCACAACCGAGATAATTCGCAAAGCTTTTATTACGAGTTTCGGTGATGAATACATACAACTAGCAAGGGTACCCGGTATTTCCCGGGTAAATATTACTGTTCGTGGAATCACCAAGTTCAGGGGGTGAAAGTTAATAGATGAAAAAGGTATTTCTGTAATTTTCCATTAAATTCAGTTTAATTCATTTAGGTTATTGCTTCTTGGTAAACAATGTTCTTGGTTTTTCCATTGGGAGCAAAAATGTAGAGATTTTTAGGAATGCCAACCCTGGAGCAGACGACGTAGAGTAGTCCGTGTGAAAAGCAGGGTTCTTCCACATTAATGCCGGCCACTGCCAATGACTGGCTGATGCAGTAATATTTCTGCCAAAAAAAAAAAAAAAGCCGGGATGGCTGCTAATATGAAAAGTAAAAAAATAAAATAATTGATTTAGTTAATTTACTTTTACGAAACAAAAAAGGAAGGAAGAGGAATGGAAATATTTACCCTCGAGGAAACATCTATAGAACTGCCGTACATCTGGCGTGCGTTTTTGAGAATCCCGCGACACTGAAATGCAATGTACCTAGTATATCATGTCGCGTGCATACGACTTGGCATTGGCATTGATCACCTTTTTGTTTACCGCTTTGAATTTTGAATATCTGGAACTATCTCTTTACATTACATTGTATTTCTACCTGACGAAGCCTTCCGTTGACGGCAAAAGCTAAGGTTTATTCATTTGTGCTTTTAATATACCATTAAATGAATATTTTTGCACTTTATTCCCGGCCTCTAATTTAGACCGTAGATTGTGAATTGGAGTGCTGAACTATGTTACAGTTCTTAAAAGTAAAAATGGAACTTTTTACGAAAACGTTATATGAGGGCCCCTTGACCCCGGGCTCCGACCCCATCCGAAAATACTCTACTGCCTAAGTTAGAGTGCTATGAGATAATACACTGAATTTGGTGGTTCCAAATTGAAAAATGTGGAAATTTTCTCGAAAATTTTGTGTTGAGGCCCTTTGACCTCCCCGGGCTCCGACTTCTTCCGAAAACCGTGTACGGTCAAAGTAAGAGTACCATGAGATAACATACCAAATTTGGTTGTTCTAAATTGAAAACTGTAAAACTTTTTATGAAAGTTTTGCATTCCCTTGACCGCCCGGCTCCGACCCCTTCCAAAAACTGTATACGGTCTAAGTCACAGTATCATGAGATAATATACCAAATTTGGTGGTTGTAAATTGAAAACTGTAGAACTTTTTACGAAAATGTTGTATGGGGACCCTTTGACCTCCGCACGCACTCCGACCCCTTCCCATAACCGTCTACGATCTAAATCAGAGTACAATGAGATAGTATACCAAATTTGGTGGTTCTAAATTGAAAACTGTAGAAATTTTAACTAAAATAACGAAAACTGTGTATGGGAGCCCCCGGCTCTGATCCCTTCCAAAACCCTTCTACGGTCTAAGTTTGAGCACCATAAGATAAAATACAAAATTTGGTGGTTCAAATTTGGTAAGTTAAAAACTGTAGATTTGCATAGCGGACAAGCATACAACCAGACAAATATACGAACTTTCACTTTTATATGTACAGATTTGGGTTTTGAATAATTTAACATGCCTAACTCAAAAAGGCGTTTGTGACTCATTTAAACCAAATAAGCCTTGACAGATCAAATGTAGAGGATTTTAGGAAGGGAGTGTCTGACCTCAGGTCTTAAACAACTCTTAGAAATAGGAAGCTAGGAGATTTGGGCTAGAGTGCCCGATAGGAAAGTGACACGGAAGCGAAGTAGAAAGGGGAGGAAGACGCCCTTATTTATTATCGGCGAGCCAGTACCCGGGGTCCGAAGGCTTAACGTGCCCATCCTACGCAAGGCAGATATTTAGTGGATCGAGCGTTC
Organism: Macrothele yani; assembly: GCA_039090855.1. Lineage (NCBI taxonomy): Eukaryota > Metazoa > Arthropoda > Arachnida > Araneae > Macrothelidae > Macrothele > Macrothele yani. The sequence continues at coordinate 112,865,634 of CM077007.1, forward strand.
GTACCTGCCTGGGATCGAGCCTGAGGTCCTTTCAGTGGCAGTCACGAACGTTTCCCACTAGGCCACCCGCGCCCCCATCCCAGAAAGGGATGAACGCTCGAACTATTAAATATTCGCCTTCGTCGGATGGGCACGTTAAGCCGTCGAGCCCCAGGTACTGCTCCCCCGGTAATAAATAAAGACGTTATCCTCCCCATTTCTACCTTGCTTCCGTGTCACTTTCCTATCAGGCACTCTGACCCAAATTTTCTAGCTTCCTATTTCTAAGTGTTGTTTAAGACCTGGGGTCAGACACTTTCTTCCGGAAATCTTTTACATCTGATCTGATCTGAATTGAATACTTTCTGTCTCTTCTATAATAATGTTTTTATTCATCGCCACGCTATATTGCTATATCAAGTACACTCTTACTACTATAGCTCTTCACTGATGCACTCAATTGCATAGTGAAATGTATTCGAAAAGTTTTCGCTTAATCCGTACTTGATACACGTGGAAAATCCTAGGTTCAATTGACACCAAACAGCACGATGGACATCGCCTGTGTTATTTTCCCAGCCGTAGCAACAGGTGAAGCCCATTCTAACCTACTTGGTGAAGCCCCACTCTCCGAAAATCGTCACAATTAGCTATCGACATCGTGGTTGGCTGAAACATGGCAATGGCTCAAACATGGCTATGGCTGAAACATGGTTATGGCTGAAATCGTTCGATTATTCTAGCAATACACAGAATACCTATATGTCGCCGGGCGTGTGAGCTTTGTTATAGACGCTATAGCTTTGTTGATTAATACGATTCTTATGCCTTCGAATAAGAAATAAAATAGGGGAATGAATTAAAAATAATGACGAATGTTAAAATAAAGTATGTTGGAATGTATTGCTCAACCAGTTTTTGTCTTTTTATTTGTTCCTTTTTTTTTTTTTTGAATGGAGGTTTAAAGACCACCGTGAGCAACTCAATGGGCTATAAGCAGTCGCCCGTCCCTAATTTAGGGTCACTGGTTCCAGGGAGGGAGAGAGCCAGTGCCGTACGATAAACACAACTTCCATGCCTCACGGGATTCGAACCCGGACCGCTTTCGGACGAAGATTGGTGGTTTATGGACCACCGTGAGTAACTCGATGGGTTATAAGCAGTCGCCCGTCCCTAATTTAGGGTCACTGGCTCCAGGGAAGGGAGAGATCCAGTGACGTAAGACAAACACAACATCCATACCTCACGGGATTCGAACCCGGACCCCTTTTGGACGAATGATCAGAGGCCATCGCTTAGACCACTGCGCCACCTTGTTCTTATGTGCACCACCTGGGCTTATTTGTTCTTCCAATTTTTGGTTTGTTTCTGGCTGTATACAACGTAAAAATTCTAACAACTATGTTACTCTCATCGTGGGCCGCCCCCGGCGCAGTGGTCTAAGCGATGGCTACTGATCATTCGTCCGAAAGGGGTCTGGGTTCGAATCCCGGTGAGGCATGGATGTTGTGTTTGTCTTACGGCACTGGTTCTCTCCCTTCCCTGGAACCAGTGGCCCTAAATTAGGGACGGGCGACTGCTTATAGCCCATTAAGTTGCTCACGGTGGTCGTTAAACCTTCAATCAAAAAAAAAAAACTCCCATCGTGGCGCCCATATGAATACTTTTAGGGGGGGGGGTGAGGGTAAGAAAAATCCTTACCTCCTTCAAGGCTGTCCAACATTTTAGTAAATGTACAAGACACTAAAGTACCACAAAAATAATTGATACAATCAATAATTAATATCTTATTATTTTTAAAAATGCTTTCTAATGCGAAACCTTCTGTAACCATTATCTTCACAATTAATGCGTTCCCAAGGTTGCCGCCCAGGTGGCGCAGTGGTCTAAGCGATGGCTTCTGATCATTTTTCCGCAAAGGGCTCCGGGTTCAAATCCCGGTGAATCATGGATGTTGTGTTTTTCTTAAGGCACTGGCTATCTCCCTTGCCTGGAACCAGTGACCCTAAATTAGGGACGGGCGACTGTTTATAGCCCATTGAGTTGCTCACGGTGGTCCTTAAACCTGTAATAAAAAAAAAAAGGTTGAAAATTTGAACATTGATAAAAATAACTTTATGTATAGACTAGTATACTTAATATTTTGTAAAACTGAACTGTAATTATATTGAAAATCAATAACTTTTCCTTTGGTGGTGTTGAGACCGTAAAGTAGATGACACGACCTGTGCATTGATGACGTCAGTAGACAAACAAATGTTAGATTGCTTCATTATCGTTAAATTGTAAAAAATATTAAGTATACTAGGCTATAATATGAAGTTATTTTTTTCAATGCTCAAACTTGTATTCTAGAGAGAGCATTAATTGTAAAAAAAATGTCTACATAAGTTTGCCCTTTGAAAATACAAGTCACAGATTTTAGGTGGATCCACCTAAAGAGTTCCTGTTGTTTGGAGGTTATTGCTAATGTTAATCCTACCGCAGCTGTTTTGTACCGACCGAAACTTAACGTTGTTTGGAGGTTGCCATTGTCGGAGGTGTCCGTTAATGGAGATTTTTCTGTATATGTAATGTTCACGAAGTAAATGATTGCCATCCTGCTGGTGCAGTGGTCTAAGTGCTTGCACGTGACCAGTCGTCCGAGATGGGTTCACATTTGAATCCTAGTGAGGTACGGATCCTTTGCAAGTTTGCAAGCTTTACGGCACTGGTTTTTCCACTTCCCTTTTAACCAGTGGCTCTGAATTAGGGAAGGCGACTGCTTATAGCCCATTGAATTGCTGACGGTAGAAATTAAACCACCGGTCAAAAAAAAAAAAAAAAAAAAATGAAATTATTTCCCCTTCCTACCTTGGTTCGTGATTTCGTTTTGCCTTGATTGCGTCTTTCTACTTCTTTTAGAAACCTTCCCCATATCCGGTTGTTCGAAATACCAAGGATTGCTGCCCCAGTGGCGCAGTGGTCTAAGCGATGGCTTCTGATCATTCGTCCGAAGGGGTCCGGGTTCGAATCTCGGTGAGGCATGGGTGTTGTGTTTGTTTTTCGGCACTGGCTCTCTCCCTTCCTGGAACGAGTGATCCTAAATTAAGGACGGACGACTGCTTATAGCCCATTGAGTTGCTCACGGTGGTCGTTAAACCTCCAATCAAAAAAAAAAAAAAAAAAATACCAAGGTTTTGTTCTGCTAATGCTTTGAAAAAAAAAAAAGAAATATCTATCTTAGTCCTTTCAAGTTTTGCCAATCTAAAAAAATTCTCATGTTCCATAATCTATTGGATTAGGATTTTTTTGTTTTTTGTTTGAAGGTTTAACGACCACCGTGAGCAACTCAATGGGCTATAAGCAGTCGCCCATCCCTAATTTAGGGTCACTGGTTCCAGGGAAGGGAGAGAGCCAGAGAGCCAGTGCCTTAAAACAAACACAACATCCATGCCTCACCGGGATTCGAACCCGGTCCCCTTTCGGACGAATGATCAGAGGCCATCGGTTAGACCACTGCGCCACCGGGGCGGCGATTAGAAATTTGGATGGACTAGGATTCGTTTTTTTTTTTTTTTTTTTTTTGATTGGAGGTTTAACGACCACCGTGAGCAACTCAATGGGCTATAAGCAGTCGCCCGTCCCTAATTTAGGGTCACTGGTTCCAGGGAAGGGAAAGAGTCAGTGCCGTAAGACAAACACAACATCCATGCCTCACCGGGATTCGAACCCGGACCCCTTACGGACGAATGATCAGAGGCCAGCGCCTTAGACCACTGCGCCACCGGGGCGGCCGATTCGTTTTCAGATGTTCTTCTGATGTCAAGATTTTTCGTGAGTGACATCATTATTATTATTTCTCCATGGCAGTTTTACTTCTAAATTTGGCATCAAATTTTTCTTAAATCCCCCAAACACACGTATTTCCGGCTGCTATTACCCGTCGAGATCGGAGTTAGTTTCTGGTGTGTTTGTCCAACCGAGATGTGCTCTTTCAAGGAATTATTACCTTGATTTATTACCGGCTTGTATGTTTTTTCAGTATGCTTAGTTTAGTTGCCTTCGAACTTTAGGGAAACAACTGATAACTGTATGAAATTTACCATGTGTTCATTAGCTGCTGTTAGCTGTCATTACTTAACCAAAATCTTTCTAGGCATATTGTATATGGTAGGTAGATAAGATTTACGTAATCATTGATTGGGTAATTTAGTATTCTTGTTCAAAGAATGATCGTGGTAATTTGTTTTTCTATTCGTATGTGTTCAGCTAGGTGTGGCGTTACTTATAGATTTCGGGTTTTAAAAACGTTTTTATACTGTTTACATTATCACTTGCCAGCTTTATTTCTAATGTTCATTTAAATGAATGCATATGCCATGCATATGCCATTTCATGCCTTTCCTAGTTGGAAGGTTATTAGTTAAAATTGGGAATTAGTGCAAGAAGCTTCATGTACCGTGACTGGTTCCTTGTTAGCGTATTATTTGGTTTATTGAAACAGAAATTCATGCTGTGTGAATGTGTAATTAATTTCGCCGGGTGTCTTAAGTATTTTCTAGTTCAAATTGTCAGTAATATTCAGTTATTCATGAAAGATGGAGCGCTACGCATTGTCCATTAACAGCTAGTGTATTTGTTTCAAGTAGCAGTTTTTGATACCTTTTTTCAGAATATCTTGTAGCTTTATTTAAATCCCATAACAGCCCAATCATTGAGCATTGTATATGATGGGAAGTGCAACGTTAACCAGCAAATCATTGGTTTGAAGGAAACCAGTTCATCTGATTAATACCAAACACAGAAGTCATTGCTCTTTCCATGTTAATAAGCGAGTCACGGAAAAATTCTTGTCGGCCTCACTGGGATTGAATCCAGATCTTCCAGTTACGTGCCGGACTCGAATTCTCCAGACTCGCAAGTGATTAACTGCCGATGTGGTTTGGCAGTTAATCACTTGTGAGTCTGGAGAATTCGAGGGTGCAGTGGTAGCATGTCCAGCGCATAACTGGAAGATCCTGGGTTCGATTCCCTGTGGCGGCCGATGATAATTTTTCCATTACACACTTATTAGCGTGGAAAGAGCGATGACTTCTGTTTGGTGTTCCTGATCCATGTCGAGTGTATGAATGAATCTGGTTAATAACCTTACAATCATATGCTTTTTCTTTAATCCTGTGTAGACAGGTGCATGTCTGTGTCTTTTATAGGGATTGTCATATGCATTAGAGATATATCATACCATCCTAATTCTATCTAGAGCGTTTTTCTGTCACACTACAAGAAACAAATTGCCAAAATCATTCATTGATTTCCACAGATCGTTTTACGAAGTGTTCAGATTTCGTTAAAATTTTTGAATTCATTGAAAGATGTAGATTTTCCTGAACATTACAGGCATTGATTTAATGGAAAACCAATTACTTTTTAAAGTTCTGGCATTTAAAATAGTTTGTCATTGTTCCAAGCGTAAGGGGCTTTGCCTCTTGTAATGAGTTTTGTTCCTCTCTCATGCATATGTACACACACACACTGCATCAAACGATCAAGTTACAGGCCTTGATTTATTACAGGCGTTGTACAAGCACACGAGCTGGCCTTCACGTCCGTCTTGGAATGTCAAATAGTGTATACTATGAAAAAGAAATATTTTGTGCTATCAAAAGAAAGGAAAAAATTGTATATTGATGATTTACGTTCCTCTCTTCACTATGAGTTTGTACATAGCATAAAAGCATTAAGGTGCTTTCTTTGGTTATAATCACGGATCAAAATCTGGATACCACGTAGCAGTGGTAGCTAAAATCATTGGCCGATGAACGGTTTAATTAACACACATACTTGCCCCTTATATTGTTTACCCTCCTAGAAAGTAAGTTTTTCGTTTGTGTTCCAAATTATGATATATTTTTTATAGTATGCACTACATTAAATTTAATCAATTGGATTACATATTAACTGTTCCCTATAAGTTGTGTGTGTAGTTAAGGGTCACGCTGGCTCTTTTAAAGTTTTCGCCAATTTATTCACAAAATTCAATTTTTTATCATCAAAGTATTATAACAGTACAAAAATGTAATCGCCAAAGCTCTTTTTCCCTTTCCAAAGGAATTTTTTTTTTCGCAAATTGATAAGATGACGATCGGCAGCGCGACCCCTGTGTGTAGTAGCACACCATAGGTGTATTTAGATTTTGAAATGCACGAGAACAAAATTAAAGTCAATGAGAAATAGAAAAAAATTAAAGTATTTTTTTCTAATATAAGTTGATGCATTTTTATTATAAATTGAGGCATTTTTGGATGCACTTCTTTTCCTAAGTTGTCTGCTGCAACAGAGCAATGTTGAATCATGGGTAATATTACGTTTCCTGAGTGATATAGTGTTGCCATCTATCGGGTAACATGAGAAACGGCGTGCTGTGTATTCGCAAGACGAATGTTTCTGAGGGCCTTTCATAAAGGATGATTTTGTTCATATTCTGAAACATTTACAGAGATGGTAGAGACGTGTCTCGTGCAGAATTAAAACTTATCTTTCTAACATATAATTAAATAAATTGATTACGTCCAGGAAAGAACTGTTTTATGATCTGAATCATGAGTTCAAAGCAATGTTCTGACGAAAGATGACAGTTCCGTCGGAATAAATATACCAGAATATGGTCTGGCAAATGAAGTTTGTGAGTTCCATAACTAAGTTTGCATTTGAAAGGTCATCAACTGCTCTCAACACCTTGGGTATGAGCACCAGTACTAGGATCCACAAAAGTTCAGTGAGTGGTTAACTATGAGATTTTCGTATCCACAGCTTCTGAGGTTATGATATGCAGCCCACTGATCTGTCATGACAGTAGTTCATGGTTGTACATATTTGTGTATGAGCAGCAGCAATGTGCTCGCAGATCTGTCATTCTCAGGGCAGATTTCGACCCTGAATTGCTTAGTGTCACGTTTAAAGATAACAAGGACCCAGGTGCCCCATGTCTTTAAATACATGGCAAGACTGCTCAGATTTCCCTGAAACATGATTCTTCTGACACCTGAATTGTCCATAACGATGAGTCCTATTGACTCTGAGAGTCATTGAATGACCTTCCGAACATGTTCTACTGGTTGGATTGATTACTAGGATCCATTCACTGAACTTCGTTCACCACGAAACGTAAGTCTCCTTATCCTGGGAGACTTCTTTGAAAAAGCCCTTCCAATTGCTCATGGTAAAAACGCTTGCAGAAAGAACAACAACAGAAGAAACACGAAGCAGCACTTACAGAATCACAAGCAAAGGATATCTAAACACAAGTAAGCGAACGGACTTCACGCCCGGAGCAAACGGCGGTGACATAATGCAGTTACCAGCCTCGGCGGCGAAGCAGTAGAAGCGCCACCTATCAGCACGTGCTTTGTTGTAGCAGACGATGCAGGCCAGATATGGAAGTATAGCCACATTTTTTTCTAATGTAGGACTCATTTTAACAAAAAAAAAAAAAAAAAAAAAAAACTAAAAGAAAATGACTTGTGGTGTGGGCTGGGGTGTTTTTCTAAATATGCCCCTGCAGTATACAATAAAAATTCATCTACTCAGTTTAAAAGGGTTGCAAAACAAATATAAAAAGAAATAAAGGCTTGGTTGTAGTAGATGATCAGTTTCGAAAAATCTGTTCAGGATAATTCCATGTCAAATCAACACACTGATTCTGACTGACATTCTGCGATTTTGGTGAGACTTGATGTATAAAGTGTCCTTAAAAAAAATTGCCTTCCATTCAAAAGTTATTAAGTACTAATTATTTTAATTTTTATTAAAAAATTGTTGCGTCCGGAAATAGTCAACTGCCCCTTTTCTCTGGAACCAGATGAGATTACAGACCTGGGTGATGTCTCATTTTAAATATCTTTTGATGGGCTTTAATTTGATATGTAACACGACAGAAAAAATATAAATTTTTTCTTTAAAACCAAAGCTGATACAGTGGTTTAAGCGATGGTTTCTGATCATTCATCTGAGCCGCCCCGGTGGCGCAGTGGTCTAAGCGATGGACCTCTGATCATTCGTCCGAAAGGGGTCCGGGTTCGAATCCCGGTTAGGCATGGATGTTGTGTCTGTCTTTTGGCACTGGCTCTCTCTCCCTTCCCTGGAACCAGTGGCCGTAAATTAGGGACGGGCTACTGCTTATAGCTCATTGAGTGCTCATGGTGGTCGTTAAACCTTCAATCAAAAAAGAAATTTAAATTTTTAAAATATAAATTAAAATTTTGAAAAAAATTGCAAAATTACATTATTTAAACCACTTACACCTCCCAAAAGTTTCATTTTGGGATCAGGGGATTCAGGCAGTACAAGTTTCACATGTATGGAGAAATAGCCAACATATCGGATCTAGCTTTAGATGAATCTAGCTGACTTATTACCGGTAGTTTAAGAAATTATGATAGTGCTTAATACAAATTTTATTCTACATTTTCTTAGTATATGACAACTAAAAAAGTTGAATTCAATTTACAAGAAGAAAACATTGGTTATAGCAGCTTACCACAAAAAATTAACACAGTATTTGTCCATATGTTAGAGGTAAGAAATGGCTGCTGCTAACTTCAGTCTGTAGGTCTTTTCTATAGTCAAGGGAGTGTTTACTGACCTCTGTAATCTTCGTTATTTTTTCAGGTAGAACCATTTAATGGTGGTTTGAACTGCTGTAACTTTTTACATGCTATATTTCCTTTGAGTGGAAGGCAATTTCTCGGTTGGAAGTTATTAATATTCGCTGCGAATATTAATAACTTCCAACCGAGAAATTGCTTTCCACTCAAAGGAAATTATAACATGTAAAGTTGCAGCAGTTAAAACCACCATTCAATGGTTCTACTTGAAAAATAATGTATGGAAAACATGCTTTTTGAAATCTCGGTACATCAAGAAATACGTGCATAATCTGTAATCTTCTTTTCACCTTCTGGTAGAGTGTAAGCCCGAGCAGTTGGCGTGACTGGATTCACTTTGCAAATTACATCAGTTAGAAGGAATTCTGAGCAAATGAGGTGTTGAAGGGTAAGAAAAAGAAGGTCCTGATGGGTGGGGAAGTGTAACATTTACTTCATTTTAATCTCCATTTTTTCATAAAACATAGCTTAGCCACTATCAGTCATTGTATATAGAAATGGCATACCCATTCAATTCAAAGTCTGCATAACTTCTCTCCATAAGGGATGACTGCATTGCTAGTTGATAATGGGGGAAATAAAAATGGCTTACCATAAACTTTTGTTCCACACCTTGAGGGAGTGAGAGCATGGAGCTTTTTAAGTTCCTAGAATTGTCACAGCCTGATTGAAACTGATGTTCCAGATGTTCTTTTACTATGTACTCTTCTGGCATAATGTATGTAAAGTCCATGGACCTGGAAAGGTCAAGTTTTACCCATTCATAAAGTTGAAAAGATGTCATGATCTGATTTTGGTATGGCCTTTGTAGGCTGCTTCTCTTTAACTGTTCCCCCTACTCCATCACACGAGCCTTTACCATGAGCTGTAGCTGAAAAATGCCATTTTGTTTCAATTTCAAAATCACTTTCATGATTATTGCAAATGTTCAGAAAGTTTTTTTCTATTTTTATATTGGGCAGCTGAGCTGTCCGGAAAATAATTTATTTTATTCGTATCATTAAATTTTGACCTTAAAAACTGAATTTAAATTTTTCTGAAATAAATGGATAGCCATGGTGTTGTGTTCAAGGCACTCTGAGATGACAACAAAACTACAGGGTTTGTATTGCTCCTGGAATTTAAGGATATACTCCTTAAGTGAACTTTTTTTCCATAAGGGCCTTGGAAAATTCCTTAAATTTAAACCTGATTCCTGGAAAAAAGTTTTGACTTCTTAAATTATTACTATTTTGTTGTTGAAACTTCAAGTTATAAGTTTTGTGATTTTTTTTTTTTTTTACTGCGTCTTTTGAAAAAAAGATCATGCTTAATGTTATCGGTCTGTCCGTCCGTCTGTCTGTTTGTGGGCACCATATCTCTGCAACTATTAGTCCAATTTGAAAAATTCTTTTTGCATTGGGAAGCTTGAAATATGCGAATGTTGGATCCTTTATTTCGTTTTTTTTTTATGATGCACAATTTTGCCACTAGAGGGCATAAACAGATATCAAAATCAAGATACATTTTATTCCATATATTTGCTTCTAAATGTCCAATTGAAAGAATTCTTTTACCTTTTGATTACATTTATGTCGAAGGGTATTTTAGATATAGTCACTTTTTCAAGTTATGCATAGATTTGCCACTATGGGGCATAAAAGTAAATGGCATTTTCCCCAAAATCTCTACTTCTAAAAATCCGATTTGAAATTTTATATAGCTCCTGATGGGAAATCTTTTTGCATATAATTTCAAATTTTTGGTAAAGAATGGTTTAGCCACCAGGGGGCGTGAGTGTTAATTAATGCTTTTGATGTATCTGCCACAAAATCTAAACGTCTAAAATCTTGATTGAAAAAATTCGCTCATGGACCGATGACACTCACGTCCCCGGTGGCGCAGTGGTCTAAGCGATGGCCTCTGATCATTCGTCCGTTAGGGGTCCGGGTTCGAATCCCGGTGAGGCATGGATGTTGTGTTTGTCTTACGGCACTGGCTCTTTCCTTTCCCTGGAACCAGTGGCCCTAAATTAGGGACGGGCGACTGCCTATAGCCCATTGAGTTGCTCACGGTGGTCGTTAAACCTCCAATCAAAAAAAAAAAAAAAAAAAAAAAAAAAAAAGACACGTCAATAAACGTTTTTGGAATATTTTCTGCTTAAAACAATGCATGGTTTCTCTGCCAGTGGGCATAGATGTATATCTTATTTTTATCAATATCTCTACTTCTATGAGTCCAATTTGAAAAATTCCTTCTTTGTTGGACAGTGTTTCCAGTGCGAAACGGTTTTCACATAATTTCAAAATTTTCAAGTAATTCATAGACTTTCCGCTAGGGGCGTAAAGGTAAATTGTGTTTCCCTCCATATTTCTGCTTCTAAAACTCGGATTTGAAAAATTCTTCCTGTATCGCATACAGCTCCTGATGGGAAATGTTTTTCTTATAAATTCTAATATTTGGTATAAAATGGTTTGGCCAACGGAGGGCATAAGTGTTCTGATTTCTGTTTCTGATGTATTTGCATCAAAATCTGATGAGCTCCTGAACACTCTACTGAAAAAATTCTTTCCTGGACTGATACCGCTCACATTGAAAAACCTTTTGAGAATACTTTCTTCTTAAAATAATGCATTTTTCCTCTCCCAGAGGGCGTAGTTTCTTATCTTATATTTGTCGGTATCTCTGCTTCCAAGAGTCCCATTTAAAAAATTCTTTCTTTGTTAGAGAGAGTGGTTCCGCTGCAAAATGTTTCACATATAATTTCAAATTTTTCTTGATGCACAAGTCTGCAACCAGAGTGTGCAAGTTCACAATTCTGTTTATAGCAATATTGGCAGGATTAAACACCCAATTAAAAAACTTCTTTCTTCGGTCAGATACAGCTCCTGATGGGAATGTGGTTTTTCATATCGGTTTCATTGACTTTGAATAGCTTTGATAAATTTAATTCACATCAGAATGAATTCTAAAGATGTGCTCATTACACCCAAAAATTTGGTGTCTTCTTTTTGTTTTTTCCTTTCTTTCATTGTGTGTATTTGTTTTATCTGTGTTGCACTGAATTGTTATTCGTCATGATATCCTAATTATCACGTCAAATGTCATATTGTATTTCAAGGATAAACATAGATACCATACTTATATAAAATTACATATAGTTGCACTGGTAGTAATTTTAGTTAACTTTGGGTACACAATAATTTATTCAAAGTTATTCCCAGATTCCAGTACGTCATTGGAATTTGAAAGAAAAAAGCAAAATGCTTAAATCACTTATAGCTATGGCGACAGTAACTTTAGTTAGCTAGGTATGAAAAAACCATTTAACGAAGTTTAGTTTTCTCTCATTGCCGTATGTCATAATTGACTCCTGGAAAATACTATTTGGACTCTTTAAAAACTTCTGGAAAGCTCCTTAAATGGACTTTCAAAAATGAGTATGAACCCTGAGTGTTCAACTTTGTCTTCCTTCTTGAAATAGACCACAAAGAGGTAAACAGTAGCCTGAGCACTGTTCCAATGATTAGATTGAGTTTTGTCTTGTAAAGCAAAACAAGTTTTCAGAAAAGTCACATACTATTGCCACCTCAGAATGGGACAAATTTTCCTTGGCGTGACTCATAAAAGCACTCTGTTGCTTGGCAGTGGAATCATGACAAAGAAGAACTTTGAGATTGTTGAAAAAAGATCAACCAATTCATGAGCAGGTTTTAGTAGTTTTGAAGTTGCACCGGTCAGCTGAAATCTATTGGTGGAAAGTTCCTGTTTTAATTAAGCCTTTTCCAAATAATTGTAGCGTCAATTGTCTTTCCACCGGGATTCATGATAGAGGGGATCAGTGGCATAACTACCACCCCCGCAGCTGGGGAGGGGGGCACAGGTAATGAAGGGGCATACTGCAGCTGCCAGTTATAGTCTTACGAAAAAATTCAAACACGCACAATAATTTACCCAAAGATTCATTTTCTTTAAGATATATTTAGCTTTGCCTAAATAAATGCCAAGTTTCACTTTTAAGACACTGAATGTCCTGCAGATTGAAAGAGTTAATCTCTTTGACTTCGGGTTGTAATATGATTGCTCTGCAATAGGTTGTAAATAATACTATCACTCTCCAATCGCCCTCTCTCTATGCTGCTGAGGAAAAGTGCGAGGCCACAGTGGGATTCCCCGTTGAGGATGTGGGAAAACAGTCAGTTACCTAGGATACGTGCACGACAGGTCAACATTTATTCACAGCAGTCTCAGATCTGCATATGTAAGAGGGTGATTTTCTTCAAGTGATTTATTTTAGTTTTAAACAAGCAATTACATGTATTGTCAAATCTATTACTTAAAAAGTTAAAACTACAGGGCTCTAGGTACCACCATTACTTCTGCAGACACTCTTCCTGACTTCCTAATCCCCCGGCCACCACCACACACACACACCACGAAAAATGCATCCTCCCTCGTATTTGAAATGCTGGAAAAATTACTGTGCTTAGGGGTGCTGAAATAAATCTTGCGGGGCGCACGCTGTGCTAGTTACGCCAGTGGAGGGGATTATTAGTAGAATAATAATTTGCAAGTAGTATGATGAAAGCTCACAAATCACATTAAAACTACTCACAGTTCTGGATTTTCAGGCAAAAAAAAAAAAAAAAAAAAAAGTGAGGGCAAAGCACAGTTAAAGGGATCCTGCCAGGAGGAGATCTAATGCTAGACTGACTGAAGAACATGCTTACAAGCATGTTCTTGTATGTTCTAACAGGCACAAGCATTCAATCTTGTTCAATGGCCCTCAAGTTAAGTGGAGGAGGGGGTGTGTGGGGACAGTCAATAAGATTTCTTCTGGTTTCAGGTCTGCTTTCACAATCTAAGCCATTTAAATTTAGATTTTTTTGTGTCACAAATTTACTATGGTATTTTAAAAATTAAAAGTTGGCATGTTTTCCATACATATGAAATTTATAGTCCCTATATCACCTGATCCTATTGTGATCCCAAAAGGAAACTTTGGGAGGTGTAAGAGAATAGTACAAAGTAATTTTTGTGATTTTTTTCAAAATTAAAAAACTCATTTTTTGAAAAACTTAAATTTAAAAATTAAATTTGTTTTTACAAAAAATGTATATTTTAAACTCTGTCATATATCAAATTGAAGTCTATCAAAAGAGCTTTAAAAGTGAGACATTGCATAGGTTTGTATCTCATCTGATTCCTGGAAAAATGGCAGAAAAAATACCATATTTATTGGCGTATAACACGCACCCTAATTTTAAGAAGGAAGTTTGAGTAAAAAACACTTAAATTTGAAATAAATGACTTGGGAGCTCTGAACTTTTTTTAGATAGCACACATTTATTAATATATAAGGCAAATAATATGAAAGAAAAAGCATCTGTTTGAATGAAAAAACTTGGACATTAGACGTGCTACAAAAATTTTAATCAGAATCACTGCTATCTTGGAAAGTTATAAGACAGACTAAAAAATTAAAAACAGTCAGAAGTCAGGGTTCCTTAAACTGATGCCGTTTGCTGATAATGCAGGATCATCGTCATGAGAAATGATACCCTCGAACCAACACGACAAGACCACGCATACACAAACGATTTTTATCACCAACCGTCAGCTATGGAGCTCTTAGGCTTAACGTGGCAACTTGCGTTCACTGCTAAAGCGAGTGAGGTTACTTTTGAGTACTTAAAAAAGTAAATCAGGAGTCTATCTAAAAAAATGTTTGTGCAAATCTTCTTTCCGAAGAGCTGAAGATTGTATTGATACCACTTTTAACAAGATCCATCAGAAAATAGAAGAAATATGCATTAAAGAAGCGTCTGTAGTTAAAATGATACCAAACCGTTAACATTTGGCAATGTCAGGATGCGTCGCACTCTGCAGCGGTATTCCTTTTACCTAAGTTTAAATTAAAAAAAATAGTAGTATATGCATATAGCATGCAAGTAGAATTTCAGCCCTAAATTTTAGGAAAAAAGGTGCATGTTATACACCGATAAATATGGTACTTTAGGATGCAGCAATTTTTTATAAAAATTTAAATTACCGTATTAGTACTTAAAAAAACATTGCCTTTCTTTCAAAAGTTAAGATTTCCATTAATTACTATCGGGTTGTTTCATAATTATTGGCCGATTCGGACGCAAAGAAACAAACAGCAGTAACAGACGACGAAATGCATTGTTTTCCGAAAAATTTCTGCCCTCGGCAGCAATACACTGTGCCCAACGTGTTTTCAGTGCAAAAATGCCACGGTGGCAGAAACTGGCATCACAGTGGTCCGAGGAATCCCTAACGGCGGAAATCACAGCATCCTTGTTAGCAAACTGTTTGCCCCTCAAGAAGTAGTCCAAATGGTGAAACATGTGAAAGTCTGAGGGGGCCAAGTCAGGTGAATAAACATAGTGAGAGAGGACCCCTTACCCCAAAGCGTTGATTTTTCGCATGCTTCCTATAGACACATGCGGTCATGCGCCATCCTGAAGCAGTATGGGACCCAAACGATTAGCGAGCGATGGTTGTTTGCTGCATAATTTCTGGTGACATTGGTTTTGCTGATGGCAGCACACGTCCGTTGTGATTGTTTGACCTCGCAGCAAAAACTCATAATGAACCACAGTCTTGGCAGTCCACCACACAGAGATCAGAACCTTCTGTGGGTGCAACTCGGGTTTGGACTTGTGTTTGGGTGGGCCACGGCGCTGGGCCTTTACTGAGCCACGGCGCTGTTTGCTTCCTTTTGTCATAAAGCACTTATTTTTCATCAACCGTAAGGATCCAATGCAGAAAGGGAGCACTAGCCACATGTTTTTGGAGGGCAATGCATGTTTCCAGATGCTGTATCTGCTGCTGTTTCGGTGAGTTTGTGTGGAACCCAGGTATCCAGTTTTTAACCTTGCCCGTAGCTGCCAGGTGTCTGGAAACTGTCGCTGATGATATGACAAGTTAGACACTGAGCTCATGTACTGTGGACGTTGGTTTTTCTTCCACTTTCCGCCTTAAATGTACAGTGTCAAACAGAACTGGATGACCAGCTCCTATCTTATGGTCGATGGCAACATCACCGGCATGGAACTTGGAAAACAGTCTGCGGACGGTTTTGTCACTCGTCGTTCCAACAACCCACACTCTATTGACATTTGCGACCATTTTGAACACATTCCGGCCAAGTTTGAATTTCTGCAAAATCACTGATCTCATGTTATGTTGCTCCATCACATCCCCAACTGCTGAGATCTGTCTGAAATACCGTTTTATACACTTGGACTGAACCAATTCAATTTGCATGGGCATTTGGCAGTTCCTCCTATGGAGGCGTCCCTTGTAACCGGCTATGCAAATTTGCCTTGTCGGCATCGGCCAATAATTATGAAACGACCCAATATGCGAGAACACTTAATACACCAAGTTTCATCAAAATCTGAAGGGTCAAGGGAGAATATAATTCTAAACTGTGTTGATTTGACACAAAATGAGACCCTGCTGTAGAAAAGCAAACAAGTTCAAAGGTAATAAAAATGCATTCGCCCCTCCCTAAATGAGAATCTCCAGAATTAATTTCAATCACTCTTACATCCCATCCTCCCATGCAAAGCAATTTCTATTTGGTTTGATTTTTGTGCAAGTGGAATTTCAACTTCAAACAGGCTGTAAAATGTAGAGGGAGTATTGTTACTGATAAAATAAAAATGTCTACCAGTTCTCACCAAACGTTATGAGAATCGGCCCTTGAAAAGGATGTCCAAATCTTGAAAATATTCAAAAATGTCTGCAGCTTTTCTACTTATACAGGGCCATAAAGTCTCTCTCACATTACAAAAATTAATATAAAAAATTATATGTAAGTTAAAATAAAATGGTTGGCAACATAATATAGCAGCAGTCATAAAGTTTTTTTTTCTTTTCTGTTCTTTAGGTGAGCGTTACTGCTGAAGAAGAGAAGCATTTAATTGATAATGGCTTCCATGCAAGAAAAAGCTGAATGCGTGTTGTCGTTTCATGAGACCAAATCAGCGGTTACTCTCCAGCATTATTTCAGAAAAGAGTACAGACGATCACCACTGAACCAAAAAAGCATAAAACTGTTAGTACTGAGTGGAAGATAAGTCTTAATGGCACAGAGGTTGATCAAGTGAATGAGTCTATATATTTAGAAAGAATGTTTGACAGAGAGAATAAATTAGATGGCGAAATTAGTAGGCAAGTAAATTCTTCATTGAAAGTCATAGCTGCCTTAGGAGGATTTCACAGGAATGATGGGTTCTCAAGGAATATCTGAATGGCTGTGTATGAAAGTGTAATTTACTCTGGTGTATGGCAGTGAAACCTGGGTACTTCAGAAAAGACATAGGAGCTGTTTGTGTGCTGGGGAGGTGCGTTACCTATGGCAGGTTTGTGGTAAGACACGCTCTTGATCATGTAAAGAATGAAGATGTGTTACAGATGTGTAATGTGAGGCAAAATGTTGTTAGTAAGGTGGAGACTATTATTCTTAGGTGGTTTGGCCATGTTGAAAGAATGAGTGAGGAGGTGCTTACTAAGATAATTTATTCAGCCCAAGTGACAGGAAAGAAAGGTAGAGGAAGGCCAAAGAAATCATGGGCCGATCAGATTCAGGAATGTCTTCTTGAGAAAAAGACTATGAGTATGAAGTACGAAAGGTCTTGTGTGCGGCGTGTGATGGATGTTAATGGAGCTCAAGCTGTTTGTCGAGATTGTTGTAAATGGAGACATTTGATACACTAACTTTAAGCAAATTGTAGTTCCATCAGGTAAATGTTTACTTGGCAGATGGCCTTTCTTTGAAGAGCTAACCTCTGAATCTCAGGGAACAGCTTAATGATATGTATGTATGTATGTATGTATAAATAAGTGACACTGTTTCTCACTTTAAAAAAAGAAAAGAAAAGAAGAATGCAACTTTCTGTGTTTATACCAAAGAGGAAAAACATTAAGAAATCAGCCTTCTGCAGTATGGTCACAATTTTTTCTTAATTTTTTTAACAACATTATGTTCAAGTGCTGTCTTGATTTATATATACACTAAATAATAACAATTGTTTTATAGGGTGATGTACTTATTAATTGGGTTTGAGTGAGAGTTCTATTTCTTAATTTATCAGCTACAGTTGATTGTTATGCTAATGCACACCATATTTCTGCAAATTAAGTTCAATCCTGTTCCTCCTTGTGCAAAGGATCATCAAACACATGGTTCTATTTCTTTATTTTTTTTCATTATTACATGAATTGATACTCAGATTTACGTGGTAACTGTTTAGGTAAGGATTATAGGCATCAATTGGAATTTATAGGATGTGAATCTTTTTATTTTTCAAATGCCACTTTACCTGGAGTGTTGATAATTTAGTCATTACACCAGCAGCTGAAGGAGCCCCAAATTTTTTATTGGCTCACAAATTACATTTGAAAAGGTTAAAGATAAATATGGCAAAAACAAAAATGATCAACTCATGAGGTGAACATGGTGATTTGTTACAATGGAATAAACTTTACAAAAGTAGTGTTCTTTATGGAAAGCTGTTAGCTGTACAGGAGGAGGTGAGAAATGATAGCTGGATGGCATAGGTGCCGACTATGGGGGGGGGGGACAATAATGATTTTACTACGGGGGCAGTGCCCACCCAATATTATTCATCCTGTTTAATTAAATAATCGCTTTGGCCTCATAAAGAGGACCAAGCTCCACCTTATGAAGCCAAATCAATTTATTTCCGAAAAATTTATGAATAACAAAATAAGTAAACTTTTTTCCTGTATAAAGCATTGCTTATTTGATAAGAAACTTGATTGTCAGCCCCGTATTTTGTTTGACATGTGCTTGTGATGTTTAAAACAATTATGAAAAGTAAAATAAATAAAAATACAGAAACGTGTAATTAGAGTTGCAGAATGTAGACGTACACGCGTACGTGGATATTTTCCAAAGTATTAGCAGATTTTGCAGATATTTTTTGCTTTTAGATTTAAAAAAAAATGTTATTTACTAGATTTAAAACACTTACTCAAGGCTGTACTCAGATTAATAAATTTAATTCTAACTTGAACTTTCTATTATTTTTCACATCTTCTGAGTTCTTTTGTTTTTACAGACGTTTCTGGTGTCTAGATTTTATCAAGGCCTGTTCTCAATGTGTAGGAACTGCTTCAAAAGTTTTGTTTGCAGAAAGAATTTAAATTTTATTGCTAGGTTCCTTTTGCAGTTGCCAGTTATTAAATTAAAATAATCTCCTTCTGTACCTTGTAAGTCTATTTTTGAATAAAGTTGTTGAAAATGCTATTTATAAATTTTAAAGGTTTGTTAACTTAACTGGTTTTCTGGATATAAAAACTTTCTTTAATTAGTCTTTGGTTTTTATGAGGTTCGTAGTCCAATATTTTAATATTTTGCCCGAAAGGTCCATTTCACACACGTTGCTGCACATTCAGTAGTAATGTACTTATTTTGTCCTCACTGGAATCTGCAATGTTCTCATAAGTACTTATTGTTTTATTCATTTCTATAAATTATATTATTCTATTGTTATCGTGATTTGCCGGTTTGCAGCAAGTTTTCTGTTTCAATGGTTGTGCATGCAGATAAATTTTATTTTTATACAACTCTGCGTATAATCTCTAGCGCCTTTATGTATGTATTTATTTTTTGTGCTTCTCGTTCTTTGTTTGAGTAACAGCGCTACTTTTTCATATTTTTGATAAATGTTTGGAAACAAAATCTCTCGGGATATTTTTATAAAATCGCAGACTGAATTTCATTTTAAAAAATATTAATATTCAGCAAAAGAATATTTCTGTTTCCTTGTTCATTTGCTGATGAGCAATTACAATTGCATTTCAAAATATAAGTCAAATCTCTTAGTTCATCTTTTTGCTCCCCCCTTTTAATTTTTATTTTCCTCCTGACAACGGAAGAGACATGCTCCTCCCACATTTAATATCTTCATGCCTGCCCCCTCAATAATTTAGTGAAGTCGGCGCCCCTGCTGGGTGGTGTTTTTATTGTTCTCAACTCCCCTTTTCTCTTTCTAGGCAAGGAAGTAGAATAATTTTTACAGTATTTCTAAGAGTGTTTGAGTTGTTCATTCTAAAGATGAAAGAATGGATAATTAAAAAAAATGAGTGTAAAGTGGATTCTCAGTTTTTAATTTTGCAGGGATAACATAATTTTTCATGGAAACAGAAAAACCCCCAAGAGTAAAAGAAATGATGTTGCTTAATATTTTCCTGCTGTTTTGCTTGCGGGGAAGTGTGATTTAGGTTAGATCTTTCCCTTTTTCACCAGAGTAGCATAATGTATAATTCTTAACCTTTGCTTCAGTAAAAGTTACTGTTGTGTGATTTCAACAAATTAAAACATCTGTTGAAATCACACAAATTCATGTTACAAGTCACAATAATATAAGGAGACATGTGCTCAGAATTTAGGAGTAACAACATTTTAATGCCACCATTGAAAAGGAAATCTAGAATATTTTTATGATCTCAGCAACTGGGCAGTAAAGGCAAACACTTTGGTTTGGGTGGGTGAGGGAGCCTGAAGGCTCTATGGAGTCCACCACAAAAGTGCAGTAGCTGTGTAAAGGTGGTGAGGGAATAAGCGAGAGCAAACTGGAATAAATTGAGAGAGATGTCAAGGATATATAATATGTGACACAAAAGTGCCAACAAAAGTGAAATTAAAAATATAATATGGGTCAGCTGTAAGACACTTTTTTTTTTTTTTTTTTTTTTTATGTATCAGAAACTTGGGCAACGAGAAAAAAAATGATTGGAAAGAACAGAAATGGACAGAAAAAATTATGACATAAGGAAATGCCTTGGAATTAGAAAAATTAGTGGAAAGTTAATAGAAAAATTTGCAAAGACTTGTCTTCTAAGGTGGACTGACATATCTAGGAAAGAGACAAGAGAAGAAAAAAAAAAAATGGAAATAGAGGTGCCACGAAATTGGGGAGTAAGAATGCCCAAGGGAAAGATGGCGGGAAAGAAATAGTGGAAGATGTGAAGGAGGTGAAAGTAAAGAGTGAGGATGCACAGGGTAGAAAGAAATTCAGAAGACTTGTTCATACTACAGATCCTAGGACTGCCTGGAAGTAAAAATGTCAAAAAGAAGACAAAGTGCTTCACTCTTTGGTTTTTAAGACAGTGACCTTTTTTGAACACTTTAAAAAGACCTGTGACAGAGTGAATAATAAAATATACTCATGGATCATTGATGTAGCATTTCATGCCAAGTGCTTTGTGTTGAGATTTCATAATTAAAACACATGAGAAATGGTTGTTCCATTAATTTGTATTTACCTTCCTCCTCTGGAGCCATTAACCCTATTTCTAATCTTTCTAGCCATTAGAAAAACATCTTTTGTACTCAGTTTTAGTCATTACTTTTTGTCAAAGAAAAAGGCTCATTAATTAGAGATTTATGATTATGTGAAATTTTCCAAAGAATTACTGTTTTTGTGTCCACACACACACACACACACACACACATTGCCCATCATCATGAACCACCACAGCCATAGCTATGAATTTCCTGGAGATTATAATGAGATGGTTCCTTGTTGTATCTTCCTGATTGCAGTATTGCAGCCATTCACATTGATCCAACTATATCAGTGATAGTCCCAGGAGCAACCACCAGAAATGGCTTAATACATTTGAGGTTGATTTTAGGGAATCCATCCACCACAGGGACATTGCTGGACTTTGAAATCGGTGTGTGTGTGTGTGTGTGTGTGTGTGTGTGTGTGTGTGTGTGTGTGTTGGGGGGTAGGGGGCATTGCATTCTTTCTGGTTGCTGGGGCAGGTTTGATAGCAACTATATTTGTGAAACACAGAAAGAAGGAATTTTTAAAGCTTTTTACTACCGGCTACGAAGGAATTCATGAGCAATCCCTCCTTCAACACACACATGGATCTGACTAGTTAAGCGACATGGATCTGACTAGTTAAGAGAATCCACTTTACAGATAACATAATAACCTGTGGGTTAGGTTAGTGGTGTAAGATACAAGTGTTGGTAAGATGTCGCCTTCAATTCTTTTCTTGCTGTGCATGCATTATCGTAATCGTTTTTTCAAAATTTTGCATTTTTCTTATTAAAAATAATTTTGCGCTTGAACAACTTAAAGATAAATGTTCCTTTTGTTTACCTAAATCAAATTTCAATGTTATGACATGCAGATACAATACCTTCCCCCTCTTTAACTTCCTTTCTTCAAGCCAGCAACCATGCCTTACACTCCTCTCCTCCAAAACATCCTGCTCCCTCACTGTCCCAGGGCAGTCTTGTAGCTTTAGACTCCACTTTCCATGTTGGAATCCCATATTTAGTAGCTACAACAAACAGCAGAGCAGTTAGTAATGACTTTCCTCAGTGAATTGCTATCCACCCTCCTCATTTGCTCCTGTCCATACTAACATGAAACAAGAAAGATGACACCAAAGTTTTGGTTGTAATGAGCACATTTTTTGAATCCGTTCTGACGCGAATTAAATTTATCAAAGCAATTCAAAGTCAATGGAACTGGTAGGACCCTATGGAAAACAGTAGTATCTGACCAAAGAAAGAAGTTTTTCAGTCGGGTTTTAATCCTGCAGCTATTGCTGTAAACGGAAACATGAACTTGCACCTTCTGGTTGCAGACTTGTGCATTAAGATAAATTTGAAATCATATGAGAAACATTTTGCAGCGGAAACGCTCTCCAACAAAGAAATGATTTTTCAAATCAGACTCTTAACAGATATTGACAAATATAAGATATGCACCTACTCTCCCTGGTGGGAAAATATGTTATTTTAGAAGAAAGTATTCTAAAAAGGGTTTTCCGCAATGTGAGCAGTATCAATCCACGAAAGAATTTTTTTCAAACAAGTTTTCAAAAGCTCAGATTTTGCTGCAAATACATCAGAAGCCGAAATTAATGCTTACGCCCCTGGTGGCCAAACCATTCTTTACCAAATATTAAAAATTATGTGCAAAATATTTTTCATATAACTATACCATCGGGATCAGAGGAAATGCTATCCCACACTCACCAACCCGCTTGGCCAGCGTGGTGAGTTATGGCCAAACACCTCCAAAATGACTCTACAACTTAAATCTTGGCCCTCAGTCTCCGGCAGCTGGAATGTACCTGGCCAAGGCAGCGGCCAGTGCGACATGAAGGCAGAGGGTGCTAAGAATCCCCGGAGGACCGGACTAGGCTGCCATTTGATGCTGACCTTGGCTACCTACAACGGACGCTCCCTATCTTCTGATTCAAGGCTTCTTGAATTGGAAGAGGAACTACAAAGGATCAAGTGGGACATCGTCGGGCTGAGTGAGGTAAGGAGAAAAGGAGAAGATCTCATTGAACTGAAAAGTGGACATCTCTTCTATTATCGTGGGACAGATACTGGCAGAACTAGTGGTGTTGGATTTATAATAAACAAGAAACTGAAGGATAAAGTGGTAGAAGTTGAAAGTTCCTCTGACAGAGCTGCACGACTCGTTATCCAACTATCGAGAAGATACCAGGCTCAGATTATTCAAACTTATGCACCCACCACAAGTCATCCTGAAGAAGAAATTGAAGAATTTTATGAGGAAATTCGTCATCTAAATAATAAAGGTAAGCAGCACTTGAAGATAATTATGGGAGATTTCAATGCAAAAATAGGGCACCGGCAACAGAATGAAACTTCAGTAGGTAAATTCGGTCACGGCAACAGAAACCAGCGTGGAAATACTCTCGTTGAGTTTGCAGAGGCAGAAGGATTTTTCATCTTGAATTCCTTTTTCAAGAAAAAGCCACACAGGAAATGGACATGGAGACATCCAATTGGGACGACAAGTGAAATTGATTTTATTATGTGTAACAAAAAATTCGTCATCGAAGACTGCAGTGTGCTAAACAAGTTCAACACAGGTAGTGACCATAGATTGGTGAGATGTAAGATGCACCTCAACACTAAACTGGAACGTGGCAAGCTCATAAGACAAACAAAATGTATTGACATAACCAACCTTAAAAAACACCATAATACTTTCAAGTTGGAACTGAAGAACAGATTCTCTGCTTTAGAAGGCCTAACATCGGAAGAAGTGGATATTTCTGAAGTTAACAGAAAAGTAACCAAAGCTCTTATGGAAACAGCAACAAAATTAGCTGGGTCTAAGAACAAGTTGCATGTAAACAAATTATCAGGAAAAACCAAAATGTTGATGCAAAAAAGAAGAGAGATGAGGACAACTAAAGAAGATGTGACTTCCAAAGTGGAATATATAGAGCTATGCAAGACAGCACGAAAAAGTATCACTGAAGACGTAAGGAAATTCAACTGTGAGCTAGTGAGGAAAGCAATTGAAAACAACCAAAGCCTAAAGATAGCAAAGGGACATCTCAGTAAGGGAAGAAAACAGATTATGGCTCTGAGAAAAGAAGATGGTTCTATAACAAGAAATAGAGGCGAAATTTTGACAAGAGTGAAAGATTTCTACTCCAAACTATATGAAAGGGATGATACATGTACTCCAGACATCATGAAAGGTACCAGAGTTCTTCCAGTCCTCCCAGCAGAAGTTGCTCATGCAATCAAGAACATGAAGCGGGGGAAAGCTCCAGGAGAAGATGGAATTACTATAGACATCATACAAGAAGCAAGTGGAGAAATTGAAACAGTACTCGCCCAAATTTTCACTCGATGCCTTAATGAAGGGAAGATTCCTGAGGATTGGAACAATGCTACAATGATCCTGCTACATAAAAAAGGTGACATTGAGGATCTCAGGAACTACAGACCTATCAGCCTCCTATCAGTGGTTTATAAAATCTTCACTAAAGTTCTTTCACACCGCTTGAAGGTAACACTGGACATGGCTCAACCGAGAGAACAAGCTGGATTCAGGAGTGGCTACAGCACAATAGATCATATCCACGTACTGAGAGAACTAATTGAAAGAGCGAGGGAATATGAACTTCCATTGTGCATGGCTTTTATCGATTATGAAAAAAGCCTTTGATTCAGTGAAACCATCAGCAGTTACCACGGCTCTGAAATCCTGCGGTATTGAAGATGCATACATTAATATTATTAATAACATCTATGAAAATGCAAGTGCAAAGATTCGGCTGTTTGAAAATACAACACACATAAAAATTGGAAAGGAGTGAGACAAGGTGACACCATATCTCCGAAGCTCTTTAATGCCACATTGGAAAATGTCTTTCAATCACTGAACTGGGAAAACAAAGGGATAAAGATTAATGGAGATTATCTAACCCACCTTCGTTTTGCTGATGACGTAGTCATTTTTGCAACTACCCCATCAGAGCTGCAGAGTATGATCCAGGAACTTGCTGACAAGAGTAAAGAAGTGGGATTAAAAATGAACTTTCAGAAGACAAAAGTGATGTTCAATGCTTTTACAAGAAATGAAGATTTATCGATTGATGGAGAAAAACTGGAGATAACAGATACGTATGTTTATCTTGGACAGCAGATATCAAGTGAGGGTCACATTGATGAAGAAATTAATCGGCGTACAAAACTTGCCTGGAGAACTTTTGGAAGAAACAGCATAATTTTCAAGAGCAATATGCCGTTATGTCTTAAAAGAAAAGTGTTTGATCAATGCATCCTTCCAGTGCTTACGTATGGTGCAGAGACGTGGACCTTAACTAAAAGAGACATACAAAGGCTGCAGACAACTCAAAGAAGCATGGAGAGGTGCATGCTTGGTATAACCAGGAGAGATAAGAAGAGGAACTCGTGGATCCGAAAAATGACGAGAGTGGAAGACATCATGATCAGAGTTAAATCCCTGAAATGGCAATGGGCTGGACATACTGCCAGAAGGACAGACCATAGATGGACAGCCGAAATTTTAGATTGGATTCCAAGGGACAGGAAAAGACCCAGAAAAAGACCACATGGGAGATGGGTGGATGAAATTCGGAAATATGCGGGAGTGACATGGAGGAGACTGGCACAAGACAGACCGTTGTGGAGGAAACTTGGGAGACCTTCGTCCAGCAGTGGATTGATAATGGTTGACAATGATGATGATGATGATATGCAGTACAGGAAGTTTTCAAATCAGAGTTTTAGAAGCAGAGATATTGGAGAAAACACGATTTACTTTAACGCCCCTAGTGGAAAGTCTTTGAATTACTTGGAAATGTTGAAATTATTTGAAAAACATTTGGTGCCAGAAACGCTATCTTATGAAGGAGGAATTTTTCAAATCGGACTCTTAGAAGTAAAGATATTGACAAAAATAAGATATACATCTGCGCCTCTGGTGGAGAAACCATGCATTATTTTAAGAAGAAAATATTCCAAAAAGGTTTATCGACATGAGTAGTATTGGTCCAAAAACGAATCAAGATTTTAGTAGCTCAGATCTTGCTGTAAATACATCAGAAGCGAAAATTAAGACTTACGCCCCTTGGCGGCCAAACCACTTTTTACCAAAAATTAGAAATTATGTGGAAAAGATTTCCCATCAGGAGCTGTATACAGTGCAGGAAGATTTTTTCAAATTGGAGCAGAGATATTGGGGGAAACACAATTTACTTTAACGCCTCGTAGCGGAAAGTCTTGGAATTACTTGAAAATTTTGAAGTTAAATGAAAACATGTCACAACGGAAACTCTATCCAACAAAGAAAGAATTTTGCAAATCGGACCATTAAAAGCAGATATATTGACAAAAATAAGACGTACATCTACACCCCTGGCAGAGAAACCATGTAATATTTCAAGAAGAAAATTTTGGAAAGGTTTATCGACGTGAGTAGCATCGATCCACGAAAGAATTTTTTCATTCAAGATTTTAGAAGCTCAGATTTTGCTGCAAATACATCAGAAGCAGAAATTAGCAATTATATCACCTGGTGGCCAAACCATTTTTTTACCAAAAATAAAAAATTATATGCTAAAGATTTCCCATTTAGAGCTGTATCTGTAGCAGAAAGAAGTTTTCAAATTGGAGTTTCAAGATCAGAGATATCGAGAAAAACGCAATTTACACTGGTGGAAAGTGAAAAAGAACACCAAAAAGGAATTGGTGGACGATTATGAAATTTACATATGTTAATGGGGTAGAGTTTACGTAGGTGTGATGTTAATTTCGGGACCAACCGGTGAGCGCTTACGCCACAGCATGGCATAATATGCAAATTATTGTCGGTGGTATTTAAGGAGTACGGCGAAGTGAATGTAATCAGTCGTCAGCGTACGGACATGTGCGAAGACCCTGAAGAAGCTGCAATGCCTGGACATGGAAGACGTGTACGATTTCAGCAGTTATCGGACTTTGAGCGAGGTCATCTAGTCAAATTCAGCGAGGCCGGGTGATCGTATCGTCGTATTGCGGAGCGAATTGGACGGGAAGTATCGGTGGTGGTACGATGGTGGTGTAGATGGTCCGAGGAACATTCCCACACGAGAAGACGTGAAACCGGGAGTCGCAGACGGACTGATGAGCGGACCGATCGACACATAAGAAGAGCAGCGTTGTCAAGCAGAACATCCACTGCGCAGCAAATCCGAGCTGCCATTGCACCTGAAGTGACTGTGCGAACAATCCACAACCGTCTACTGGATGCAGGACTACGTGCACATGTGCCTCTGGCATGTGTACCTCTGACTCCAGCCCACCGTCTGCACTGGAGAATGCAATGGCGATCTGTTGTGTTCAGCAATGAAAGCATATTCTGCTTGGAAGCCTCCGATGGCCATATGCGTGTTCGCAGACGCACAGGGGCGCGTCTCCACCCTTCTTGCATCCGCCAGCGACACACAGGGCATACACTTGGTCTCCTGGTGTGGGGAGCGATCAGCTATCGCTCCCGTACACAACTAGTGTTTGTACCGGGTACGTTAAACAGCACCTCCTACATCAACAACATCATTCAGCCTGTTGTTGTGCCATTTGTAAGGTCGGTCCATCGTGGTGTTTTCCAGCAAGATAATGCACGCCCACACACGGCATGTGCAATATAACATGCACTTCAGGGTGTGAGACAACTTCCATGGCCTGCACGTTCACCGGATTTGTCCCCCATTGAGCACGTGTGGGATTTTATGGGACGATGACTTATCCGGTCTCCACGGCCAGCCACGACCATCCCCGATTTACGCGTCCAGGTTGAGGATGCTTGGAACTCAATACCCCAAACTTACATCCAACATCTGTACGACAGACTCCATGCCAGAATTGCACAGTGTGACGCAGTTCATGGCGGTTCAACCTCGTACTAACCATGTTACATGGAAATGTTATTTTTCAGTTTACCAGCAAATACAGCTGTATTTTGCCATCAAATAAAGGTAACTTGATCACGCTAGTTACGTTAAATGAAAACTTTTACAAAAAGTTCGTAAGTTGGAAGCTTTCGACCTTATCTTAGGTCTTCATCACGCCAATGGAGGACTAAGATTGTTGCCAGATTCTACATTTGAATTTTTCTTATTTTTGTTGCCAAAACTTAGAATTCCCTATGGTTAAGATATGTAGAAGACATTTTCATTGCTAGCCACATTCCAAGTCTGAACTACAGACACTGATCAACTCCATTACAGAAAAATTTCCTTCCATTAATCTCACTATATCTAAGGAAGTAAACCACAAAATTGATTTCCTGGATGTATCTATCTGCAGAAACGCTGATCTCTCCATTACTCGTTCCGTCTCTCGTAAACCTTCTGCGGCCACTAACATCATTCCCTACAATTCTTTCACCTTGCATCTCTACAAGCTTGCAGCATTGAAGTCCTACATCCACAGGGCTCATATCATTTGCAACAACCAACTCTCTCTTCAAGAAGAACTCTCCAAAATTTCTACAATAGCCCTCTCTCATGGTTTCCCTGCTCTTACAGTCAACTCCCTCATAAAGAAATATGAAAACCATTCGAAAATTGAATGCCTCCTTCCTCAAAAGAAAGAAGACCTGAAATTCTGTGATTCTGTTCCTTACCATCCTTCCTATGCTTATAAGTTACAGATTCTTTTTAGAAGTTTTGGTTACCATCTTGCCATTAAATCTGCCCCAAACATCTTGAAACTTCTACAAAGGGATAGGGACAAAGTTGAAAGCCTGAACCTCCCAGGAGTTTACTGCATTCCTATTTCTTCTTCTACTGGGGATAACTTATACATTGGAAGCACATACAGGAGCATTAGCCATAGAATTTTAGAACATAAAAAAGATGTTTCGAAAGCCGATCCTAATACTGCCTTGTCTATTTTGACAATGGAAGACACATCTGCAGTTCCCCACTGGAACGAAGCAAAACGAATTGCTTCTTTTGACAATCGTTTTGCCCTCCATTACCGTGAAAGCCTGGAAATTATTTTCAACTCAAAGACTTGCAATTCCAAATCTCCTTTCTACATTCCGATGATCTGGAGATCAATTCTAAGTTTTGGCAACAAAAATAAGAAAAATTCAAATGTAGAATCTGGCAACAATCTTAGTCCTCCATTGGCGTGATGAAGACCTAAGATAAGGTCGAAAGCTTTCAACTTACGAACTTTTTGTAAAAGTTTTCATTTAACGTAACTAGCGTGATCAAGTTACTTTTATTTGTTAATATTGTTACGTGTTTTGCCCATCACCGTCACGTGTTTTGCCATAATGTTTTGATCACGTTATCTTCTGTATTCCGTTATTATGCTGTATAAATTTCGTTGGTATCAGACGTCTCCTCCTTGGTGTTCTTTTTTCACTTTCCGCCAGTGTACTTTGACGCACCCTAGCGGAAAATCTATGTGTAACTTGAAAAAGTTACTGTATCTAAAATAGTGTTCGACATAAATGAAATGGAAAGGTAAAAAAAGAAAAAAATCCAATCAGATGTTTTGAAGCAAATATATGGAATAAAATGTATTTTGAATTTGATATCATCTGCATTTATGTCCTCTAGCAGTGAAATTGTGCATCATAAGAACAAAAACGAAATAAGGGATCATCATTGACACTTCTCAATCTTCTCAATGCGAAATTTTTTTTTCAAATCGGACTAATAGTTGCAGATATAATGTCCACAGATTGACAGACAAACCGGTAACATAAACACGATCTTTTTTACGAAAGACGTGCTGAAAAAAGGCTTCAACTAAGAACTTGGGAGAGTGGAGAACAATTGAATTTTCATGGCCCCGTGGATGCTATTTCTATAACCTTTCTACAGAGAAGTTAAACAATGCACTTCCTGGGTGGAGTGGGGGATAAGTGGGGCCACACAATGAAAAACATGAGACTTATTATTACTTGGCAAAGTTCTGATTTCAAAATTAGAAAAAAAAAAAAAAACTAAGTGAAAACTGGCATATCTTATACTGCTTGGGAGACAGGGTGGGCAAGAAAATTTTCAGGATCTCGCACACCCTTTGCGACGTCCCTGCCATCCACGTATTTATATTACATTCATGAAAACTAACTGAGGAAAATTTGGAACTGGATGGTCGGTGATGAACTTTGAATCCCAACTTGCCATGCTATACCATTACATGACCATGAGGTGTGCAATCTAGCCATTATGTCACTCTGGTAGTGTTTAAGGAACTTAAAAGTGCCAGAAACACTGACAGAAATTCCCATGAACTTAAAATTTAAGTGCCAGTCCATCCCATGTGTATGCTTTTTTTAGTTGTAAGGTGCTGCTATGTCAAAAGAAAATTCTATAAAAAACAATCTTGGTTATATGTAACTGTAGGATCTAAAATATTTTTTTCGTTTTCTGGAAATGTGATGCGTGCAGGTATAAACAATTGTTGAATTTTGAAAAAAAATCTCACTGCTCCAGCAGCACATTGGTGTTTGGTAGTCTGCATTGATTTTTATTGGTCCACAAGTAACACAAACATTAATGCATTTACTATTCACTCTGTAGTAGTTTTATTGACCTTCTTCAAAGCAGATTTCAGTGAAGCATAAAATTTAATTTCAAGTTGATAATATAGTACAAATATTAGGAAATATTTTCATATTTAAGTTCGTATACAATTTTTATGGAAGTTTTTTGGGATACTAATGCAAGAAACTGTACACCAACTATACATAAGATAGCATAACTATACTAGCTATCCAAGTTTATTGGTGTTGATAAAATAAAAGTTTCCAAGCTTTCGCACATCAACCAGATGGCTTTTTCAAGGAAGGTAGACAACAAACTGTCTACCTTCCTTGAAAAAGCCGTCTGGTTGATGCGCTTAAGCTTGGGAACTTTGATTTTACGTATGCTAATTATATAAATTCGGATCACTAGTATAGTTTACTATCTTATGTTTTTTTCGGATATTTTTCATTTGGTGCATTCTAAGCTTTGTTGTTGGAGCTGATAGTTAATTATGAAAATGGTTCAATAAAATAATGAAAATGAATTTTAACAGGAAAGTATTTAATTCTAATTTTATGCTGAATGCTGTTTTTGAAGTGAAATGTAATTATTCAAGCTCATGTTTTGCTTTGCCAACTCATTCGCACCGCAGGAGCATTTGTTCCTCAATTTATCAAGTCAAGGAAATTAACTCCAATAGAGGCTGTATGTAGGAGCTCGTGTGTGTGTGTGTGTGTGTGTGTGCGTGTGCGTGCGTGTGAGGGTGGGTGGGTGGGTGATTCACCCAGTTCTCAATTCTGTTGTATCGGTCCCACCTGTAACCATCTGTTATGCAGTACTTGAACACCTGTTATTGTTGAAGGGAAGCTGACAGATAATCTGCTCCAATCTAAGCTATAGTAGTGTTTTATTTTTCTTGTGCTTTCTTTTCATGGTTTCCGACACTATTTTCCCCAAACCAACCCTTCTTGACGCTGGCTTCCGATTTCTTCCATTAATTTCCGGGTGTTTTCGGTTAATGCAGAACAATATAAGAAAATTACCGAGGGGAGGGATGTTGCATGTAGTTTCCAAATATAAGGATGCATTATTTTTTTTGGATGCGAATTGCATAAAATCAGCGTTAGAAACACGATTTTCAACAGCGAAATGATAGCGGCATTTTATTGCCACCTCTGTTATGTTTTCTATGAAAATAAAAAAGGTAATCATGAACTGGAACACCAAGTTTAACAGCAATGCAGTGTTTTAAGCAGTACTCGGCAATGCCACGGAGCACGGATGTTGTGTAAGGCGTTTGTTGTTCCACCTGCACGCAGAGAGCCAACCCCCCTCCCCCTCAAACTTTGAATACCCAGATTCCAGACGTTTGAAAGAAAAAGAAACTCCCACTTCGCTGGTAGTACGCAACGTCACTACTGATCCCATCTACTTGTAGAATGCATTCTTCTTCAAGCCAGCATATTGTCTGGAAGGATGGAATGCAAGATTCATAGGAAGCTGGGCAAAACCTTCAAATTTTCGGCCCTTGAGCAAAATTAAATTAAAAAAAGATCATAAAAAACCTCCTTACTTTCCCCCTCCCCGCTTTTGCTCTGTTTGCAAAATTAACGAAAATCAAAATGTATTTTAGTAGATATTAATTAAAAACTTTCTTCATGCTTTTTGCATTGGCAAAATCTAATTAAATCTTTCGTATTTAATTTGTCTGCATTTTGGGCTTCAATGGCAATCAGTGAAAAGATGTTCCAGTTGTTCTTGACGCATTGCATTTCGCCAATAGTTTTTGACTATTTTCAATTGTTAAATGATCTTTCAGAAGTAGATAGCCCCCCCCTCCCCTGTGGAGCAGTGGTCTAAGCGCTGGCTTCTGACCATTCGTCCGAGCTGGGTATGGGTTCAAATCCCGTGAGGCATGAATGTTGTGTTATGGCACTGGCTCTCTCCCTTCCCTAGTACCAATGGCGCTAAATTAGGGAATTAGGGAAGAACGACTGCTTATGGACTACTGAGTTGCTCTGGGTCGTCGTTAATCCCCCCCCCCCCCCCTCCGCAAAAAAAAAGTAGATACTGTAAAGATATTTTCTCTTCCTCTAGCTTACTGCTCGCAGTTATTTTTGTCTTCCCTGCGTCTCTGGTCTTTATCGGCGGATTTGTGTTAAAAATTTTATTTTCTTAATTCTCTCTCTCTCTCTCTCTCTCTCTCTCTCTCTCTCTCTCTCTCACACACACACACACACACACGTCGTGGGCCCTTAAGCATCGTTTAACCGCGCTTAATAGTAGTTACGCCTTTGATAGGTTGGGAAATCGTCATTTAAAAGTAATGAAGAAAATAAAGGTTGTGAAAAATGCTGAAGTTACGAGTAATAATGAATATTATTACTCGTATCATCTGACGTACTTTCTAGTGTACTTATCTCGAAAGGGAAGCGAAAAATAACAAGCAGTGCAGGCAGGTGCATATGAGGAATTCAATAAGCTTGAGCCCTGTTACGACGTAATAACAGAAAATTATAACTTCTAAAAATGCGAGTTTGCAATCCCGGGAGGTTAAAAAGTAGGATCAGTTTGGTAAAGCAATTTCTTTTTTTTTTTTTTTTTACTCTCGTCGTGCTCGAACACGCACACCGTTGAAATTTGTTTAACTCAGTTTGTTCAAACAAATAACAAGTAATGGATCCACTCGTAAAATTTGAGCGCCAAACAGGATTAAATAATTCCTGCATTTCCAATATTTTGCATTCGTTTTTTTGGATGGTTGGACTTTAAGATTCACGACATTCTTTGCGAACGTAAGACCCCAAAAATAACTAACAAGCGTGCCAGAAGGAGAATTTGTGACAAAAAAAATCAGTGAAATTTTAGTAACCTGAACAATGTATGCAGAAGATATCGCGACTTTATTTTCCATCGAATAAAAATCGACGGTATCCAGAAAAAAATTTTAAATCAAGAAAAATATAAATTTTTATACTCCTTCATTGTCACCCGTTCCAAGTACTCTTGTCCCTCAACTTAACATTCGTTATCGTACGATAACAAGTGCAAAGCTCAAAAATTACGCAGTTTTTAAATCATTGGTGAGTCTTTCTCATTTCAATTCATATTTTTCCTGTTCAGTGGATTTTTTGTACAACAAATTCAGGTCTTTTAAATTTTTTTCTGGTTCTCGATATCATAATTAGCTACTTTTTACGAAAAAAGGAAGGCACTGCGAACTTTTGGTAAAACGTAATGGCATGGTAAATTAGTGATTTCATTAAAAGGCAAACTTCCTAGCTTTGCGCCAATTTTCAATTCAGTGATTTGGGGAGGTAACCCCGCCAATTTTCGAGAGTTTTAATTTGAAAGGACTGTAATTTGGTTCCGTGGATTTTACAGAACGTGGAATTTGCGGACAGTAAAAGGGTTGAAGAAGTATTACAGAGTTGACGGAAACTATTAGCCGTTCCACATTCTTTTAAGTAATAATTTCCATCATGTTCCGTGTAATTACTTCAGGTTTTTACATTAATGCTTATTATTTTAAAATATTATACCAGATCACTTGGAACATATCACAGGCATAATATAACTAGGGTGGGACAAGCGGGACAAGCGGGACAGTCGCCCTGGGCGCAGCTGAAGAGATGGCGCAAAATCAATGCTTACAGTCTGATTTAAATTGGAATTGAAGCTTTGCACCAGTTTCTGCTACAATTTTTATCGCCATATTTTGTCATTTGTCCATTTACAGATTTTTTTTTGTAATATGTTGCGCCAGTAGGCAGGGGTTGCGCTGGCTTTTCAAAGTTTTCGCCAATTTAGTCGCCTAATCCAATTTCTTTTCGCCAAAGTGTTATAACTCTATGAAAAGGTAATCGCCAAACTTTTTTTTTCCATCGCCAAAACGATTTCTTTTTTCGCAAATTGCAAAGATGGCGATCGGCAGCGTGACCCCTGCCAAGTAGGTCTTTTGGTAGTCTTGGTAACGTAAAATTCACATTTCTCCCTCAAAACGTTCAGGGAATAGTAATTGCTCACATTCAAAAATAAAGGCCAGTTGTTGTACATGCGGTGCAAGACAAAGATGTCGTTCACGTGGTTAAACATTCTCTGGGGACTATTTAATGATTTCTGCGACTTTGAGCCTCGCCTTCCAGATACATTCGGAAGCTCGTTTGATGTGGTACGGAACGTCGCAATCCGATTTTTTTGTTTTGTTTGGAGGGTTTAACGTCGCAATCCGATTTGTTTTGTTTTGTTTTGAGGGTTGAACGTCGCAATCCGATTTTTTTGTTTTGTTTGGAGGGTTGAACGTCGCAATCCGTTTTTGTTTTGTTTATTTAGAGGGTTTAACGTCGCAATCCGATTTTTGTTTTGTTTGGAGGGTTTAACATTGCAATCCGAATTTTCTTGTTTTGTTTGTAGAGTATAGCGTCGCATTCCGTTTTGTTTTGTTTTGTTTAGAGGGTTTAACGTCGCAATCCGATTTTTGTTTTGTTTGGAGAGTTTAACGTCGCAATCCAAATTTTCTTGTTTTGTTTGGAGGGTTTAACGTCGCAATCCAAATTTTCTTGTTTTGTTTGGAGGGTTTAACGTCGCAATCCAAATTTTCTTGTTTTGTTTGGAATGTTAAACGTCGCAATCTGTTTTTGTTTTGTTTATTTAGAGAGTTTAACGTCGCAATCCGAATTTTCTTGTTTTGTTTGTAGAGTTTAGCGTCGCATTCCGAATTTTTTTGTTTTGTTTGGAGGGTTGAACGTCGCAATCAGATTTTTTGTTTTTTTTTTGTTTTGAGAGTTTAACGTCGCAATCCGATTTTTTGTTTTGTTTGGAGGGTTTAACGTCGCAATCCGAATTTTCTTGTTTTGTTTGGAGGGTTTACCTTCTCAATCCGAATTTTCTTGTTTTGTTTGGAGGGTTTAACGACCACCGTGAACAACTCGATGGGCTATAAAAAGTTGCCCGTCCGTAATTTAGGGCCACTGGTTCCAGGGAAAAGAGAATCCGTTCCTAATTTAGGATCACTGTTTCCAGGGAAACGACATCAATGCCTCACTGGGATTCGAACCCGGGCCCAACTCGAACGAATTGTCAGAAACCAGCGCTTAGACCACTGTACCACCAGTTCGGTTATGTCTCCGCTATAGATAGGGCATTGGGATGTGACGTTAATTCTGTTTTGACGAGCGATGCAAATTTATGTGTGAGCATATGTATACGCCATTAAATAAAAAAAAATATATAACTAATTTATAAGATAGATGGGGCGCAGAATATTTTGTGCTTTTCCCCGGTCGCAGAAATGCATAGTCACGTCTCTGGAACATATGCAGTACATTTACATAATTTTAGTTTTTGCAGTAAAAAAAAATCTACCAAATTTATTTTATCATTATCTTTAAAAGTTTCGCTAATGAAGTAATATAATGCATCATAGGTTGCATCGAAATTTTACCTCAGTATCTTTACGGCATCGGTCTTACTTTCCCATCTGATCAGATCATATGTAAAGGATTTTAGGAAGGGAGTGTCTGACCCCAGGTCTTAAACAAACTTTAGAAATAGGAACCTAGGAGATTTGGGCGAGAGTGCCCGATAGGAAAGTGACACGGGAACGAGGTAGAAAGGGGAGGAAAACGCCCTTATTTATTACCGGGGAGTCAGTACCCGAGGTCCGACGGCTTAACGTGCCCATCCGACGCACATCGAATATTTAGTGGTTCGAGCGTTCGTGCCTGTTGGGATCGAACCTGAGGTTCTTCCGTGGCAGTTACGAACGCTGACCACTAGGCCAGTCGCGGCCTTACTTTTCTATGTTCTTTCATACAGCGGATTTGTAGTCAGTGATGAGATTACGCCTTGGTCGGCGTGTCCCTGATAGGGGGAATCTGCCAGTGTTCGCAAAATCTACCCCGCCTGTAATTCTAGTGCGTTTTCGTGCAATTACGCAAGAAGGGGGGTTACAAGAGAATCCGCTAAAAACAGGCATTTCAGAGAGTAATTTTATTTTTGGGAGTTATAACGAATTAGGGCCGCCAAGATTTTACCCATGCGTATCACGTAATCGGACGTACCGCAAATCAATTCTTTTTGCATAATTCAAAGATTTATCAGTTTTCATCTGACAAATTTCTTCCTTTCTGGAAGGTATTTTGCTTCCAGTGGGAGCACTGACAGATGGGGGGGGGTGTTGCACCATTTTATTTTTAAAAAACTAACATATTTATATATTAATTACATAAAATTTTTTGAAACATGGGTGCTCTCCCTTTTACATAATTTTGGAATTAATATATGTAGGGCGTATAAAAAAATTATATATAATTAATTCTGGGATTTTTAAAGAGGGAGCCCGGTTTTTACAGTTTCTTAGTTTAAAGAAAAGAAAACTATTAGTTTCCAGAAGTACCGTAATTTTCAGAATTAATATGCAAGTAAAAAACTGTATATACCATATAATATAATTTAATTCTAGGATTTTTAAAGAAAATTCTCATTTTTAGTTTAAAGAAAAAAAAATGCGTTATCTGTTTCCAGAAGTGCCGTAATTTTCAGAATTACTATGTATATAAAGTACCGTAATTGTAGAAGTATCGAAGTACCGTCATTTTGGAATTAATCTGTGTATAAAAAATTGTATTCACCGTTGAGTCATGACCACCTACCTAATAAGTTTGGACCCCCTTTAGCCCGCAAAACAGCGGCCACGCGGCGAGGCATCGATTCGATGAGGTGGCGATAGGTATCCAGGGTTATGTGGTACCATAATATCAACAGCAGGCCTTCCAGTTCCCGTACATTTCGGGGTGGTGGTGGTAATTTAGGCCGAACCCGCTTTTCCAAGTTGAGCCACAAATGCTCGATTGGGTTCATGTCAGGTGAATTTGGAGGCCAGGACAATTAAGTAACAGAAAGTCACCAGCATGTTCCTCGAACTATTCCTTGACGATTCTGGCAATGTGGCATGGCGCATTATCCTGTTGGTGATGGCCGTCACCAACAGGGACACACAGTAGCCATGAATTGGAGAGCTTGGTCCGCAACGATGTTCAGATACCTGCCAGCTGTCAGGGATTGTGCTATTGGGATAATGGGGCCTAAAGTGTCCCAAGAAAACATCGTTCACAGCATAGCACTTCCGCCGCCGGCTTGTTTCCGCCCAACAGTGCATCCAAGTGCCATAGCCTCCGTTGGTAATCGGCGCATCCGCGCTCGGCCGTCTACGTGATGCACCAGGAATCTTGATTCATCAGACCAGGCCACTTTCTTCAAATCATCCACGGTCCAATCTCGACGATCTTGGGCCCATTTCATGCGTTGTTGGCTATGACGCGCAGTGAGCATGGGGACCTGGCTGGGTCTTCGGCTCCACAGGCCCATGTGCAGAAGGCTGCGATGAACAGTGTGCTGTGACACATTGCCCTGATCACCACTGATGTAGCTGCGGATGATTTGTCGCCCTGTGGTCGCTGTGAACAATGCGCGACAGTCGCCGCTCCCCTCTGGCATCAATGAGCTGCGGACGACACACGGCTGGACAACGGTTCGTCGTCTGACCATCTATGAACCACTTTTGATACGTACACATCACAGCAACACGCGAACAACCCACAAGCCGCGCCGTTTCCGAGATCGTAGTTCCGAGGCACCGTGGCATCACAATTTGTCCTTTATCAAACTCCGATAAATCGGCAACTTTTCGCATTCTGACTCCGAACACTGCTAACCGAAAGCCGGTCCTCGGATTGTATATGTACTGTGTGTGAACTTCACCTGCGCCACCTTTCAGTTTCCAGGCGCACTCATTTCTCTAGGCTGGGGGTGGTCATATAATGTAATAGCTCATCGATGTATTTATACATATATAGGACGTTCAAAAAGTCTCTCCTCAGTGGGTATCTTAAGTTATATATGGAAATCAAACAAATGTATTGTAGGAATGTTATAATTTTCTCACTTACAGGAGGTATTGAAACTGTCGTCCTTTATTTGCAAGACATAACCTAACTGTTTTACACATGTTTTCAAACACATGTGCGAGAGTCAAAAAGTCCTTCCGCAGTCATGTTAAGGCTATTCCACCTAATTTTGATGGCGCTATAGTTAAAATTTCTGATTTAAGGTGGTTCCACCTAAAATCTCTGCCTTATGTTTCCAATGGTAAAACTTCTTTACATATTTTCTTCGCAATTAATGTATTCCCAAGGATGAAAATTTGCACATCGATAAAACTAACTTAAAGTTATAACATTCGATACTTAAAACCTGCTAAAACATAACAATAATTAAGCAATCCAATATTTGTTTGTCTACTGACGTCATCGATGTACAGGTCGTGCCATCTGTTAAGAAATCTGAACATCACTCAAAGAAAAATGATTGTTTTAATATAATTATGGTTATGTTTTAGCAAGTATTAAGTATCCCGTGCTGTAACTTAAAGGCAGTTTTATCGATGTGCAAATTTTCATCCTTGGGAATGCATTAATTGCGAAGAAAATATGTAAAGAAGTTTTATCATTGAAAACATAAGGCAGAGATTTTGGTGGAACCACCTTAAGCAACTTGTGTGTTTAATTTCAGGTTTTGCTGTTTTCTTAATAACATATCAAGCTTCAGAATATGTTTTACAGCAACACCAATTTTCACAAGTTTATGATGAGTTGAAAGTTTCCAAAATATGGATATTGTGTTCATCATTACCCCCTCAGAAGGATGGGACATTATTCCTTTGGAGGACAATCTTCCTCAATATTGCATGGCAAGTCATTTTTCTGTCCACGGGCACCAGTATCGAACACAAAATTCCACAGTGCGTAAGTTTCTTTGAATTTTTTTATTTTTTGCTTTTCAAAATTAAAACTGAAATAAAACCGGCTCAAAATCGGGCCACGAACACCCGACCCGTTTGACCCGCTACAAATTGTCCACCCG
Source organism: Macrothele yani (assembly GCA_039090855.1). Classification (NCBI taxonomy): domain Eukaryota; kingdom Metazoa; phylum Arthropoda; class Arachnida; order Araneae; family Macrothelidae; genus Macrothele; species Macrothele yani. Next base: position 112,905,017 of record CM077007.1, read on the forward strand.
CTGACCCGTTTCCATTTCTGGACCTATCCACTGTTCTTACAAACTTGCACTGTGCAATTTTTTTTTTTTTTTATATAGCGAAATCTATCAAAAATACTGAAATTGTGTTTTTATATCACTAAATTTAATATTAATTAGTGAGGAATAGAATATTGAACGCATTAACTTAGACATTGAACCAATTAACACTTTTTCGGTAATGAAACTCTTGATGAACCTTGCCGCCCCGTGAGCGCCGTGGTTTAAGCGATGACTTTGTCCGAGATGAGTCCATGTTCAAATCCCGGTGAGGCATGGATGTAGTGTTTGTCTTTCGGCACTGGCTCTCTCCCTTCCCTGGAGCCAGTGGCTCCAAATTAGGGACGGGCGACTGCTCACAGTGGTCGTTAAACCCTCAATAATAATAAAAAAATGTACCTTAATTTCTATCTACAAAAGTATTTAATTGAAAATAATGTAAGTATTCATATCTAACGACAGCAGCTGTCCTCTAGAGTTGGCTCCCTGGTGTATAAACTTTGTAGCGGCATATCTCTTCCGCCTGTTCTCCATGGTTTATGCCTTTGCTCTTTCCCGCATTTTCCTTCGGGGAGTGGTAATTTAAATGATCATATGTAGAGGATTTTAGGAAGGGAGTGTCTGACCCCAGGTCTTAAACAACCCTTAGAAATAGGAAGCTACGAGATTTGGGTTAGAGTGCCCGATAGGAAAGTGACACGGAAGCTAAGTACAAAGGGGGAGGAGGACGCCCTTATTTATTATCGGGGGGGGGGGGCGTGCCCGGGGTCCGACGGCTTAACGTGCACATCCGACGCACGGCGGATATTTAGTGGATCGAGCGTTCGTGCCTGCCTGGGATCGAACCTGAGGTCCTTTCCGTGTCAGTCACGAACGTTGCCAAGTAGGCCACCCGCGGCCCCGTGGTAGGTTAAATTTGGCTCTGTCTATCTTTATATGGGTACTGCCTCTCTCACTGTCCACTAACATTCGACGTTTCTGACTTCCCTTTCGTTTCCTTCACTACCATTCATGATGTTGGAATTTATTTAAATAATTAAAAGCGGAAATAATTTTCACTTCTTCTTTCCAGCACGCCTTTTTTAGCACGTCTTTTTAAAGAAAAGATCGTGCTTATGTTATTGGTTTGTCCGTCTTCCCGTGGACACCATATCTCTGCAACTATTAGTCCGATTAGAAATATTCTTTTTGCGTTGAGAAGCTTAAAATATGCGAATGATGATCTTCATTTTTTTTTTTACGATGTACAATTTCGCCGCTAGAGGGCAGATGATATCGAATTCAAAGTACATTTTATTCCATATATTTGCTTCTGAACATCTGATTGAAAAAAATTCTTTTACCTTTCGCTTCTATTTATGTCGACGAGTATTTGTAGGTATAGTCACTTTTTAAAGTTACCCATAGATTTTCCACTAGGGGGCGTAAAAGCAAATTGCGTTTCCCCGATATCTCTACTTCTAAAACACCGATTTGAAATTTTTTTCGTCAGCGGATACAGCTCCTGAAAGGAAATCTTTTGCATATAATTTCTAATTTTTGGTAAAGAATGGTTTGGCCACCAAGTCCGCCCCGATGACGCAGTCGTCCGGAAGGGGTTCGGGTTCGAATCCCGGTGAGGCATGGATGTTGTGTTTGTCTTACGACACTGGCTCTCCCCTTTCCTGAAACCAGTGACCCTAAATTAGAGACGGGCGACTGCTTATAGCCCATTGAGTTGCTCACGGTGGTCGTTAAGCCTCCAATCCAAAAATCCAGGGGCGTAAGCGTTAATTTCTGCTTCTGATGCATTTGCCATAAAATCGGAGCTTCTAAAATCTCGATTCAAAAAATTCGGGCTAACCTTCCAAAAGTGGCCCGCTCCGATAGATGGTGCCACGGTAGTACTTCCCATCTCCTCCTTTCACGTTAAATGCGTTATAGCTACTTACGTCACTTTGTTCTCTTGGTACGTGTTTTTTTATGCTCACATTCCTATGGATATAGTAGGAAGGCTTAGTGGTGATGGAATCGTCGTCGAAGTGGACGAAGCCAAAGTGGGAAAACGCAAGTACAACTGTGGTCGTCTCGTCGAGGGCACCTGGATTCTTGCTTCTTGGCATCTTTGAAATCACGTCGAGCCAGGAACAACCATTATGACGGACCAGTGGGTATATTATGGAATATTTATTCCGACGGAATTGCCGTCTTTCCTCAGAACATTGCTTTGAAGTCTTGCTTCGTGCGATCAGGAAGTTCTTCCCTGGCGGATAAAACTTTTCTTGCTTTTATTCTGCTAGGTAGAGTTTCATATTCATGAGGAAAACTTATTATTCCGTCATAATAAATATTTCACACACATGCCACAATGTACATTCATAAAGGTCCTTTTAAGGGCCATCTTTAATCCATATTATTCGCTTCCTTTGCCACTTTCACAACGTAGCGCAACGCTTTACGATGTAGCGATAGCGTGTCGCCATCTATCGTCGCTTCAGAAAACTATTTCTGGGCCACAATTGGAAGGTTTACCAAAATTCGTTCGTGGACCGATGCCACTCACGTCGATAAACCTTTTCGGAAAATTTACTTCTTAAAATATTGCATGGTTTCTCCACCAGGGGGCGTAGACGTATATCTTATTTTTTGTCAATATCTCTGCTTCTAAGGGTCTGATTTGAAAAAATCCTTTATTAGATAGCATTTCTGGCGCGGAATGTTCTTCATATAATTTAAAAAAATTAAGTAATTGACTGACTTTTCGCTAGGGGGCGTTAAGGTAAATTGCGTTTCCTCCGATATTTCTGCTTCTTAAATTTCGATTTGAAAAATTCTTTCTGTATAGGATACAGCTCCTGATGGAAATTTTTTTACATATAATTTCTAATATTTGGTAAAGAATGGTTTGGCCACCAGGGGGTATAAGTGTTAATTTCTGCTTCTGATGTATTTGCAGCAAAATCTGAGCTCCTGAAAACTCAGCTAAAAAAATTCTTTCCCGGACCGGTACCGCTCACATCGAAAAACCTTTTGAGAATACTTTCTTAAAATAATGCATTTTTTTCCCTCCAGGGGGCATAGATGCATATCTTATATTTGTTGATATCTGCAGCTAAGAGTCCTATTTGAAAAATTGTTTCTTTGTTGGAGAGCCTTTCCACTGCGAAATGTTTTTCATATAAATTCCAATTTTTCTTAATGCACAAGTCTGCAACCAGTGGGCTTAAGTTGACGATTTGGTTTACAGCAATATTTGAGGGATTAAAAACCCGATTGAAAAAATTCTTTCTTCAGTCAGATACTACTGCTTTCCGTACCGGTTCCATTAACTTTGAATGGTTTTGATAAATTTAATTTGCGTCAGAATGGATTCAAAAGACGTGCTCGTTACACCTGAAAATTCGGTGTCATTTTGTTTTTCATTTATCCACTTTATGCTTTTTCATGAATATTCTTTTATAAGAATTGCCTATTTAATATTTCTCACTTTTTTTTTTTCGTCCAGATATTTTTTGATTTCTCAAATCGGTCTTTTCAACTAAAAATACACCAGTAATTCATGCCGTGAAAAGCTGGAATTCATAATCAATGTTACCCTTTAAGAATGACTATTAAACGCAAATTAATAAATAAAGGAAAGAACATTCAAGATTTTCAGTGTCGTCATCCATTTCGTTTTTATATTAGGTTATTAAATTACCAAAAATAAAACTTTATGAAATTCTACGAAAATGACTAAAAATATTGCAAGTAGTTCAGGTACTCAAACGTGTTGCGATACTATTTGTCCAAGCTCTTACATTGACGGCCAAAGATTTTGAGGTGCTGCTCTTATAACATAGTGCTTCCTAGAGGTTTTTGCCGGTGCTGCATTTTGCCCGAAAGCTATGGTAATTAAGCAAGCATTTCTCTCCAAAAGTGGGATTTTCTCCGTTTACGAATCGATGTCCTACAATAAAAATTACTTGCTTATTTTAAACTTGAATTACATGATGAAATGAGCCACTTTTTAAGGATGTTTAAATATAAAGGAAGATTTATACCAATAAATTTCTGTTTAGCACGTATCTGAAACAACATATGGGGAAGAAAAGAAGATAGAGTAGTACAGGCCACAAAATCAAAGATTCACTGAAAACCGAAAGGTTTTATGTAAAATCGAAGTGTAAAAGACTCTGTTCATTAAAAGAACATACCTTAAATAGAGTATTTTGGTATGTATTTTTTTAACGAATTGAACTTTTTACTTAGCTTCTACATGAAAACCTTTTAGTTTTAAAGGAATCTTAACATTTTTCTATTGCACTTATACTAGCTACTTTGTTCCCATATATTGTTTCTGATACAGAGGTGCCAACCATTACGAATTTTCCGTAATTATTACAGTTTCGGCTGCCTGATTACGGTATTACGGACAGATTGGAAAAATTACGGATTTCAGTGTATTTCGTAAAAGTTCTGAATTGTGTGTCCTTTTTTTTTTTAAATCACAGTTTAAACTGCGATCGCTTTTGTGAATGTATTTATAGTTCTTTTCGCACAAATTCGAAAACGTTTATTTGGTGCTGTTTCTAAGTAAGCGCCATTGAAATTCAGATATTGGATACATCGGCAAAGCCGATATCGGGTGAAGAACGGCAAGAGGATATTGGATACATTGGTAAAGCCGATATTGGGTGAAGAACGGCAAGGCGATATTGCATATTATGTCGGAAAAGCCTATATCGGCGCAATGACTTCCGCATACCTGCCAAGTATTCCTGATTTTCCGGAAAGTTTGGAGCAGTTTTGCGGTTTGACGGTCGAAAAATAGTTTCTTCCGGATTTTCGCCAAAATGGCTCGTGATTTTTTTTTTTTTTTTTTTAATTGATGGAAATTGATATCGTTGTTATTGTCGCTTAGTGTAAACTCCTGTTTGTTTTATTATGATCTCATAGCGATTGAACCTTATGTTATCTCATGTTTTTAACAGAGCGATATTTTTATTTATAGATCGCACACGTATCCCCTTCCGCCAATCCTTCCGAACTCCCTCTCTCTCGGTGTTAGAATAGCTGCGCTAATTGTGCCGACGTGCGAACATTTTTTAATTCTGCGTCGTGCAGAGTTCGCCAAAATGCGTAATTAAGCGTCTAGTACGCATCAAAAAGTGCGTTTACACATCGAAATTTTACCAACGCGTAGAATACGCATAGAAGAATTTTACCTACGCATAAAAATACGCATCGGGACGGTATTTCGTCATTCAAAAACGGAAGTAAACGAAATAAAGATTTTTTTCCGTAATCGTAATTTTGTTTTCCTGCGATGTTGCCCCTGTCTAGTATTGTTGTTATACATAACTTTATTCCAAAAATATTTGTATTTCAGTTTGAAAATTGTAGGCAAAACTTTCCGGAAACGGAAATTCGACGGCGCAAAAATTCCTCCATGATCTTCAGGCATGAGCGCGCAACGGCTTCGAAGAATTTCTCCTTTGCCGTCATATTTTGAGATCGATGCATAACTGAACAGGCAAGTACAATTTAAGTTAGTTTTTAGCACGTCTTTTGTAAAAAATCGTGCTTATGTTACCGGTTTGTCCGTCCGTCCATACCCACAATATCTCTTGAACTATTAGTCCGATTTGAAAAATTATTTTTGCATTGGGAAGCTTGAAATATGCGAATGATGATCCTTCATTTCCTTTTTTTTTTGCGATGTACAATTTCACAGCTAGAGGGCGTAAATGCAGATGATGTTGAATTAAAAAATACGTTTTATTCCACATATTTGCTTCTAAACATCCGATTGAAAAAGTTCTTTTATCTTTCGATTCCATTTATGTCAAACAGTATTTTAGATATAGTTCCTTTTTCAAATTACGCATACATTTTCTGCTAGGGGCGTTAAAGTAAATTGCATTTTCCCGATAATTCTTCTAAAACTCCGATTTGAAATTTTTTTTCTTCAGCGGATACACCTCCTAATGGAAAATCTTTTGCATATAATTTCAAATTTTTGGTAAAGAATACTTTGGCCACCAGGGGGCGTAAGAGTTAATTTTTGCTTCTGAAGTATTTCCCATAAAATCTGAGCTTCTAAAATATCGATTGAATAAATTCTTTCGTGGACTGATGCCACTCACATCGACAAACCTTTTCAGAATATTTTCTTCTTAAAATATTCCACAGTTTCTCTGCCAGGGGGCGTAGATGTATATCTTATTTTTGTCAATATCTGTACTTCTAGGAGTCCGGTTTGAAAAATTTCTTCTTTGTTGGATAGTGTTTTCAGTGTGACATGTTTTTCATATAATTTCAAAATTTTCAAGTAACTTATAGACTTTCTGCTTGGGGAGTAGAGGTAAATTGCATTTCCCCCTATATCTCTGCTTCTAAATCCCCAATTTGAAAAATTCTTTTGCCGCCCCGGTGGCGCAGTGGTCTAAGGCGCTGGCCTCTGATCATTCGTCTGTAAGGGATCCGGGTTCGAATCCCGGTCAGGCATGGGTGTTGTGTTTGTCTTACGGCGCTGGCTCTCTCCCTTCCCTGGAACCAGTGACCCTAAATTAGGGACGGGCGACTGCTTATAGCCCATTGAGTTGCTCACGGTGGTCGTTAAACCTCCAATCAAAAAAAAAAAAAAAAATTCTTTCTGCGCCGGATACAGCTCCTGATGGAAAATCCTTTGCACATATTTCTAATTTTTGTAAAAAATGGTTTGACCATTAGGTGGCATAAGTCTTAACTTCCGCTTCTGATGTATTTGCAGCAAAATATGAGCTTCCAAATTCTTGATTGAAAAAAAATGTCGTTTGTAGCCCGATACTACTCATGTCGACAAACCTTTTGGAAACATTTCCTTCTTGAAATAATGCATGGTTTCTATGCCAGGGAGCGTAGATGTATACATCTTATTTTTGTCAATATCTCTACTTCTAGGAGTTCAATTTGAAAATTTCTTTCTTTGTTGGATAGTGTTTCCAATGTGAAATGTTTTCCCTATAAATTCAAAATTTTCAAGTAAATCATAGACTTTCTTTCCGCTAGGGAGCACAAAGAAGGTAAATTGCGTTTTCAGCGTTATTTCTGCTTCTAAAATTCCGATTTGAAAAATTCTTTCTGTATTGCATACAAGACCGGATGGAAAATATTTTTCACATAATTTCTAATGTTTGGTAAAGAATGGTTTGGTCACCAGGGGGCATAAGAGTTAGTTTCTGCTTCTGGTGTATTTGTAGCAAAATTTGGGCTCCTGAAAACTCGATTAAATTTTTTTTTTCTTGGACCGATACCGCTCATATGGAAAAACCTTTTGAGAATACTTTCTTTCTAAAATAATGCATGTTTTTTCCACCAGGGGATGTAAAGTCACATCTTATTTTTGTCGATATCTCTGTTTCTAAGAGTCCGATTTGAAAAATTCTTTCTGTGTTGGAGAGTGTTTCCGGTGCGAAATGTTTCTCGTGTAAATTCATGTTTTTCTTAACGAAGCTCATGATTCCGTTTACAGCAATATCTGAGGGATTAAAAACCCAATTGATAAACGTCTTTCTTACGTCAGATACTATTGTTTTCCATACCGGTTCCATTGACTTTGAATAGCTTTGATAAATTTAATTTTCATCAGAACGGATTCAAAAGATGTGCTTACTACCCCCGAAAATTCAGTGTCATATTTCTTGTTTTTTTTTTTTTAATCAGTAGGCCAATTTTGATGTATGGGGAATCTTTCTTTGCTGAGGAAAGAGGGGCGAAACTTTTTTGGGCCCTTAGCATGCTCTAGACATTCACCTTAATTAAATTGAAATTCGTTATACTATGTATGTAAATACAGTTTACATGGAAAGAAAAAGCTATAAAAAATTAGGAAAAAATGTTAGTGTATGTAAAAAAACTCCCATAGTTCTGTAACACTGATCAACAGCCAGATCTTGAGGATTGTAAGAAAACATGCATAACTGGTTAGTTTTACATATGACAAGGATGTAGATATTGCTGAGCTCTCTTAACTAGTAAAATTAGTAAGTTATTTTTTACAATTTTGTAAAATTTGAACTCTATTTGGGGTGATGGAGACGGTCCTTAAAATTATTTGTAGAATGGAAATAATATGTGAGTTTTTTTTTTTTACTTTACATGTATAAAATAAAATGAGTATTTTAAACAAGTTCAACTAAAATGAGAGTTAAGCATTTACTTGGTGCTTTCATTTAAAAAAAGTACACAGACAAAAGACTAACTGTACCTGTTTCCCTTTTTTATATTAATTGGGGCTTACAATTATCATTGTACCTGTAGTGTTAATGTGCACTCATGAATGTATAGGTCATTAAATATATTCTGGTTCACAAGTTACCCAATTCATGGAAACTAACTTTCCTTTTACCTTAAATAATTTGGTGTCCAATATAAAACAAAATTGCTTACTATGTTCTTTATACTACAAAATTCATCATACTGTGTAAATACAGTTTACATGGAAAGGAAAAACAATAAAAAATAAGAAAAAATGTTAGTACATGTAAAGAAAACTTCTGTAGTTCTGTAACACCAATCAACAGCCAGATCTGCAGATTGTAAAAAAGCATGCAAAATTGATTAGTTTTACATGTGACAAGGATGTAGATATTACCATTGGGCTCTTTTGACAAGTAAAATCTGTAAGTTATTTTGTGGAGCACATGTGGAAACACAGGGAATCCACTGTCTACAGTTGTAAAATTGTACGTGTTTGTGCTATTATAATATGTGTGCCATTACTGTATCATAAATGCAATTTCTGTGTTTATTTAATGCAAAACATCGATGCTTTGAAATAAATGAAAAAAACAATAGTAGAATGCTATAATATTGATGTACTACTTAGCAACTGTGGTTCTAAAACATATTTTCTTTTCAGTTGTTTTGTATTCGTTTAATAGAAGGAAAAGCTGTTACTCTGACAGAGGCTAATTTTGACAAATATGTTGGTAAGATTTATTTTTGTCGCATATGAATCAGTATTAGTGTGTGTATGTAGTATTTATTATAATTTTTGTTAAAATATATTCACTATATGGTGTATGTTTCCTCTCCCTTTTCATTGATGGCATTTTGTTATGTATTGTATTGCATATTAGTGAGAATAATTAGTCACAATTAGTGATAAGTGTAAATTAGTGAAATAATTAGTCATAATTGTTAGACAAAAGCACTTATTTTAGAACTGGAAGGATGTGTTGATTAAACGTTTTTCTTTTAAGACATAATGGCAAATTGCTCTTGAAAATTGTATTGTTTCTTTGGAATGAACTCCTGTCGAGTTTTATGTGCCTATTATTATCTTCTTTTATGTTAACCTGGGTTGATGTCTGTCATTCAAAGTAGATGTAGGCATACTTCTAAATTTTTTCCATCAACCTCTAAATCTTCAGTCCTTGTATAAGCATTTTACATCAGTTTTATTTTCTGTAAGTTCATCTTTAATCCTACAATATTACACTCCATTAATCCTTATCCATGTGCTTTCCCAAGGGGGATAAGTACACACACCCAGGCTGGGTGCATGTACGAGGCATATTTGGAAAGTAAGTATCGTTTGGCGAATATTTTTTGCAGCAGCGCTGTAGTCATGATATTGTGCATGCTTGCTGATTCCCCTTATTTGTGGGCAAGTCACAGGCCATTACGAGAACATTAGATCATGTTTGTGTGCTGTTCTGTTCGGTGTGTTTTAACATGTTTAAGAAGATCATGTGGCTCGCCGACTGTGAGATAAGGTCCGTAATTCCAAGGTTCTTTAACACACAAGGTTGTGCCCATAAGACCCCTGTAAAGCTTCCCCTTCGCGGGAGTACGGAGGAGGTGGTCTGATGACGTCGGTTGCCTTACGAACTAACTACTTTAGTGCACCGAAGGTCAAAGCAGTCACAAGTGTCATTTGACTCTTGTTTAAAGAGGTGTTTTTTTTTTCTGCTTCTAGAATAATTTTAGTGTATATATAGTAAGTCGAATAGCTAAGTTTGCAAATAGTTTATTCTTTCAAGATGCCTTCGAGTTCCTGCACTGTTGCAGACTGCAAGAATAACTACAGAAATACCAAAGGATCCCTAATTACGTACCATAGATTTCCGAAAGTGACTGAGCTTTGCAGGTTATGGAAATTACGCTGTAAACGAGGCGACACTTTTTTTTAATCCAGAATCTGAGACGTATAGATGGGGATCACGGCTTCAGCAAAAACGTTTTAAAGAATAGACTTTTTTGCGGAAACTTCACATTAATATAAAGAGATAGTCAGGAATTTTTTGTGGCAGCTTTAAAGGCTAAGTATTAAAAACAAAAAGTAGTTTTTGGTTGTTGTTTTTTCTGAGATTTAAATTTATAAAAACTGGATGACGGAAAAGCAGTTATTTCAGAGGACCTGGGGCCCCTTTTCATATCCATAGCAAAGCTTTGAATGAATGTATATTAACAAAAGAATATGAAAGTAGTATCAGTTCAATAAATGAAAACGTTTTATCAATGAGGATAAGGCATTATGAATTACAGTTTTTTGCATGCCTGCTTCAGAATATAATGAATTGAAAGTTGTTCTTTTCGGTATTTGCAGAGACCTAAGTTATTTTTTTTTTATATAACAGTCAAGAATTTTTTTCTTTACTAAGTGCAAAACTTTGGGACATTATGTTGTTTTTTATATTCAAAACTAAATAATTTACGTAGTTTTGCTTTTTTTGCTTACTTATGTTCTGTATTTTCGTATAAATCGGAAAATTTCATTAGGCACTCTCACAGAAGTTACGTGTTTTGTAAGCCTGATCGCGAGACGTTTCAAAGAGGCTGGCCTCAGTTGTCTAAAAGAATAAAATTTGCATGACATGTTCAACTTTTGCGTAACTGCTTTGTAGTATTTTCTACTGTTATAAAACTAGGGCAATTATTTCAATTACAACGTGCAGATTTGTTTAAAGCGCAAAAATTTTGGTCTTACGTAAAATACCTGTATGTTCCAAAGGATTTTAATTATTAAAATGCCTATAACCTAATTAATAGCATGGAATTAAGAAAAATAATTGAGTGCTAATAGATTTTTACAAAAGGGTCTAGAAGAATTTTTTTTGTGACGGCTCAGAGGTTTTTCGTTACGCAACTGTCCAAACTGCTACTTTTTGCTCCAAACATTTTGCTGAAGACAACTATAAAAGGGATATGTGAAAGTGAACTAGTGGAGTTTCAGCAGAAAAAACATTGAGCTCTGTTCCTCCCAATCCACGACGAACATGAAATTAAAAAGAAGTGAAAAATATTACGAGAAGCGTATCAGAGGCAATGAAAAAAATTCCTCTAAAATTCAGCAGAGGCATTAAATTTTTCATGAAAACACGTACTATGATTGGAATGAGACACATCAATTCACAGCTGAAGGAGAAAGAAAAAAAAAATAAAATAGAAAACTCAAGCTTAAGATAAAGCGATAAAAATATCTCCACCATATTAAAATATTTCCAGTGATTCATAAAATATATACTTAAAATCAGATACAAATATATTTAAAAATATGCATCCAATAACGAAAAACGAAGGACCAAGCGATACCGGGTCCCTGTGCCAACCCAACTGAAAAACGCAAGAGCATTCGTTTGTTTAGAGAATTTTGCATAAGAAATCCTTAGATTTTTCTCTGAGAGCATGTTGATACTTAGTGATAATCAAATTTGGAGACAAATAATTAGAAATTCATTTATTACAGTACTAAATATACGAAGTGATTACGCGAACGCATTGCTTCTACCAACAAAACTGCCTGTATGTCGATAGACAGCAGACAACTCTCGTGTTCGCTGCATCCTCTTGTAAGGCAGGTGACGTCAGAGGGAATGCTGCACAGGAAAGCTCATCTGGTACTCCCGTATGAGCAAACCTAGTAGTCTATTGACCTTGTGTAATTTGATCTGTGAATGCAAAAAACGTAAAACTGGCTCACATCCATCATCAGATTTGTAAGATCTTCTTGTCAGACTGCCCTGAGTGATGGAATGCATACCTGCCAACATTGGCAGGAGCCTTGTCAGTAGTAACTCGTATTATTGTGCGGCACACATAGATGCTTTTTTACGAAACGATCCATTTCTTTGTGAAAAGAAATACGCACCACAACAAACAAAGACACTAATGAAACAAGATTAACACGTGCGAAACGCAAAGTTGATCCCCCTAGTGAGAGCACGATAGGTAACATTGCAAGATTTAAATTCAAAACTTCCACCAGAAAAATCGGTCGCATGTGTTCAGAACTCGACGGACGGAAAATCTGAAATTGTTAAAAATGCGTCAATTTTTGTAAATTTTCCAAATTCGTCCCACAGTCCAGAGCAAGATGCTTACTCATGGCATTGTTTTGCTTCATGACAATGCTCAGTCTCACATTTCTGCACTGACTCAAGCACTCATGATGTCATTTGTCTGGAAACAAGTGGATCACCGCCGCCCCGGTGGCGCAGTGGTCTAAGCGATGGCCTCTGATCATTCGTCCGAACGGGGTCTGGGTTCGAATCCCGGTGAGGCATGGATGTTGTGTTTGTCTTACGGCACTGGTTCTCTCCCTTCCCTGGAACCAGTGACCCTAAATTAGGGACGGGCGACTGCTTATAGCCCATTGAGTTGCTCACGGTAGTCGTTAAAAATCCAATAAAAAAAAAAAAAATCACCTCCACCCCTACAGCCCAGACCTAGCGCCACATGTCTGTTACCTGTTCTTGCATCTGAAGAAGTTCCTTGCTGGCCGGCGTCTCTTCGACAAAGTTGAAGGAGAAGTGGCTTCACAGGTGGCCTCATTCTATGATAAGGCGATGCAAAAACTGGTGCCCTGTTATGATAAATGCCTCAATAATGGTAGAAACAATGTAAAACAAGTTAGTAAAATCAAGCAATGCATTGATTATGATAGGCTTTCCAACATACCAGGAATCATTACTCAAGTTATGAGGATAATGACTGTGGAATAAATCTCGCTTCTGTGCCCTGACCTTTGACCCCATTTTGATAATATTAAACAAAATTAGTTCAGTATACCTCTGGAACAACATACTGCAGTTTTGTTGCGATAGAAACATTTTTAGTCAAGTTATGATGATAATGGCTGTCGAATAAATCTCGCTCCTGTGCCCTGACCCTCTGACCCCATTTCAATGATATTAATCTGAATTGGTTCAGTATATCTCCGGAACAACATGATAAAGTTTTGTCGCAATTGAAACATTTTTACGTAAGTTATGACACATAAGGGTGATGGAATGGATCCTGTTTCTATGTCCTGACCTTTGATGCCATTTTGCCCATTTTCAATAGGGTTTGTCCCCAGGTTGTACCCTACCACATACTAAAATTTCATCAAAATCGAACCATTTTTATGTGAGTTATCATGCGGACAAACAGACAGACGGACAAAGCTGGAGCATATATAATTTCTTCAATCTACAGTTAGAAAGCGTAAGAAAGCTGGAGCATATACACTTCTTCAACGTACGGTTGGAAAGCGTAAAAAAGTAGTTTAAGGTATGGTGAATCAGATAAAAATAAAAATTTTTGCAAATACATCTCATTTGATTGTAATAGCCAAACAGTACTTACATTCCGAATATACCTTGTATGCACACATAATCATTGATAACATTGTAGTTATTAAGCATTGACATTCTCATTTCAAGAACAAACAGTATTCTTATGTTTTTTAAGATGTTTCATAACTATTAACTCCTATTTAATTTGATACTCAAAATTTTGTCTGCATATGTAACAATAATTATGATGGGATGAAAGTGATATAAGCCGTATCTACAAGTGTCCAGCTTGTAGATATGGCTTATATCAAAGCCTATCTACAAGCTGGCTTAATTGTGTACTTAAATGTGTCATTTCATTTTTTTTTCTGTGTGCTTAAAAGTATCTTTTCACTTTTTTAGTTCACCAAGATGTTTTTTTTTCAGCTACCCATGAACTAGTATTCTTAAATTTTTATGCTGATTGGTGTAGGTTCAGTCAAATCTTAGCTCCAATATTTGATGAAGCTGCTGAACAGATCACAACAGAGTATCCGGTAAGTTTCTCATTGTAGTGTGCTCTATTGTGATATCAGAAATGTAAATGAAAACAATTTCACATTGTTAATTACAGTAAGTCCTCACTTAATATTAGGATTCCATTCTTAAAAAGGGCAACACTTAGGCAGTAGCAGAATTAAGAAAGTCAGTGTTAGCCAAGGCTGTAGACAAATTAAACAGTTGGTCAGCTAAAAAAAAAAAATGCCCCAAAGATTAATGTTACATGATGCATTAAAGTGTATTTGCTATATTTAGCTCAAAACTTAAAGTAAAAACACTTACTTCCAAATAGAAAAAACATAGCAAAAAACAAATAGGAAGTGAGCCCAAATTTTTCTGTAGTGATCAGGTACAGTATATTTTGGTGAGGCTATAACCAGTACAGATGAATTAAGGGTGAAACAATTAATACATTTTACAGTGAGTAGTGGTGGAAAATTAGAAACTATTTACAACATGGCAAGTCATATCTGCCTTTGCTATTGCACCAGACTTCATAAGTCTCAAAATATTTGTTTTTAACACATTAATATACTACTATAAGTTTGAGACGCTTGTGTTTTGTCATTCACTGTGCCTGGATTTTCCTCTTCAATAAAAGTCCATTTCATGACAGAACAGTTGGTTTTACAGACATTTTTGTTGGTGACTTCAGATGGTTTATGGTATAGTTTGGTTTAATGTGGAATTCTGAAACCTTTAAAGTTATTTTAGGATAATTTGTTTTTCTTTTTGACTGCTGGCTCAGATGAATCTGTTCCTGATTTAGCAAGAAAGATGAAAATGGTATCAAACAGGAAAATGGCTAATATTTAGTAAACAGCAGGGCACAATTTTGACCAGTAGTTAGTAGCAAATTGCTAACAAGCAAACACATTTTGCTAGTGATAAAATGTGGTTCTAGCAAAAGTTGCTAGTGGAAAAATTTTGAATGCCAACTGCATTGCGCTTGTGGAATAAAGGTCTGCACTGTGGGAAAAAAATTCAGCTGTGGCAGCATGCTGGAAAAAACAACAACTGCTGCACATTCCTTCCCCAAAACTTGTTGAATGACTAACTATGACTCACTCCTGGGTGAAAGCTGGAAGGCATTGCCAAGACTGAAATTTTTTTCACTTTAGAACCCCTCCCTACCCTTATGGTGAACTGTAACAAATTAGGCACTGTTCTAGCATTTGCCTCCGTATCTAAAAGGTGGCAAATGTTTTACTTCCTTTTTCCGGAAGTAAAGTATTTCAATTCGAAAAGCATTAATTCTCCCCACTTCAGACCCTTTCTACTCAGTCTGCCAGAATTGCATCTGCTATTCACTGTTTCAGTAGGAATAAAAATGTAATCTTTTCAGCATTGCAATGTGACAGTTACAAGGGTGGAATCAAATTTTGCCATGATTGACTAATGGAGGGGATCATGTTAAAGTTTCTTTTGTATAATATTAATAAAGTTTTGCTAGTAGATAATGCAATTTGTTAGTAAAAGATAAGGCCACTGGCAAATGTTGCTACTGCTAAAAAAAAATCATTGCCTGGTTGACAGTATATTATACTGAAACCTAATTGGATGCCTGCTGCGGCCCTCTTGTGTTTGCTAGGCTGCTAAGTCTTTGTCAAGCATTTGACATTTCTGGTACTGATGGTTCACTTGCTGAGGCTCTTAAACATGCATAGCTACACATAGGCATATACAGCATTTGCTGTTAGAATTATTGATAAAGCTGGAGGAATGAAAGAAGCATTATCTTAAAAGTTCTGTCAGAAAGGGTTCATAGTTTGAACAGAGCCATTTCAGTTTGTCTAATATCTTCTTGATGATGCATTTTCAACCATGTGTGATCTTTATTTCTAAATTAAGGAAAAATGGATCACACCTTGTTTCATAAGGAGATCAGAATTTTCTAAAAAGTTCAAAAGTTGGGAGGTTTCAACTTTATCTTAGGTCTTCATCATGCCAATGGAGAACTAAGATTGTTTCCAGATTCTAAGTTTAAATTAGTGTTGATATTTTTGTTGCCAAAATCTAGAATAGATCTCCATGGAGATCATTGGCATGTAGAGTGAAAATTCAAAATATCAAGTCTTTGGTGTAAAAAGAATTTCCAGCTTTCTCGGTAGCGGAGGATGAACCGATTATCAAAAGAAGCAATATGCTTTGTTTCATTCCTGCAGGGAATTGCAGAAATTCTAGATTCTGGCAACAAAAACATCAACACAGATTTAAATTTAGAATCTGGAAAAAATCTTAGTCCTCCATTGGCGTGATCAAGACCTTAAAAATGTTGAAATCTCTGAACTTTTGAACTTTTTTTAAAAAGTTGTGATCTCCTTATGTAACAAAGTGTGATCCATTTTTCCTTAATTTAGTTATCTCTTGTTATGTGTTATTGCCCATCATCGTCAAGATCTTTATTTCATTAGAAATAGAGATCATGGACTGCAAATGTAAACATTAGGCTTTGTGATTAGAAATAAAAGTTCATGTACTTTGGAACTAAGCCCTTTTCACTAGAAATCAGAATTAACTGGTGGCGGATCATCATGCCACTGAGAATGTATGCTATGACTTGCGCAATGCTCTTCCCCTCCAGCAAAGACCTTGGAATTAGGACTCTCACCACAGGTTGGAAAAAAAAATTATTAATGAAGGAAAAGAGATAAAGGCAATTTCAGATGTTATCCATAATTATATACAAATCAGTATGAACTATTAATAATTTTGTTCACCTTTTTAGCATCAGAAATTAAATTTATCACTGTTTTAACATTAGTGGTTAAATTTATAACCACATATTTGATAAAATAGGGTCCATTCCATGTCAAATTAACAAGGCGCACAACCCGACAGTTTTTGATTTTTATGAAACTTGGTGTAATTGTAGTATTCATCAATATAAACAAACATGATTTTTTCAGAATTTTTAATGCATCCGTTTTTGAGTTATTGATTTTTGAAATTTCAAAAAAACCCTGAAATTTCATCATCTGAGCAAACTTTAACTGCCAATTACTCTGGTCCTAGTAGAGCTAGGGTCATGAATTATGGCTCATTTTAAAGATCTTGAATTGGACTTTCATTTGATATGCCACATGACACTATTAAAGAAAATGTCAATTTTAAAATTTAAAAATTTTAATATTAAAAAACGTGTTTTTTTAAAAAATCTGAAAAAATATATGTTTAACAAATATTATTTTTCTACATGTCCTGAAAGTTTCATAATGGGATCGCTATGGGATCACTATAAAAAAAAATAACATAGAACAATGCTACTGAAATGTGCCAAATGTACTTGCCGGTTCCACCCATGACTGGAAGGGTATTCTTTATGTGGTTTGTGTAAAATATCATACTTGTTCTTTTAAACATTGTGAATGTTAAAGAATGAAAATAAACATCTAAGTAATTTGAAACTGTGTCCCAAAGTAATTCATTTCGTAATTCAGTATAAGGTTCTGTGTGCATATTCACTCACAAAATTATTTTATCTTCTATATGTATCCTGCTTTTTTTCTTTCTTTTAAATTTTGCCGCTCTTGTATGCCAGTGCTTGATTTGCCTTCTTTGTCTCAGTCATTGTTAAATTATATACTCTTCCAGTAGCTGTTGTCGGGTCAACTTTTAACAAAACATCAGATTTATGAACCAACAGTATATCCGGTGATTGAGGATACTTGTATGATGGAGATGGAGCATGCGGCTCCAGGAAGCTTACTTTTACCTCTTCTGTGTCCTCATTCACACCAAGTACACATCCCAACCACAAGTGCTCTGAGTACTTACTAATCACAAAACCTACCATATTTTCAAAACTAATGTTCTCTTCCCCTTCATCTGTTGCACATATCTCTTCTTTAAAATGCTCAGAAAGTGAGTAAGTTTTGACTAGTAAATTGTGTTTTCCCGCAGGAATGAAACAATGGAGTTTCTGAGTACCACTTATTGTCTTAGCAGAAGCTATTCTACTTTTAAGGATAATTTCCTCCTCTTTGTAATTTTCTGTTGTTGCAAACCGAAAGTGAATGGAGGCAATATTAGCAGTGGCCCATTCAAAGAGTTGGCGTGGGGTCATAATTTGATTATTATAAACAAGTTGTAAACTTGCCTTTGCAACTAATCGCTTCACAGTACCCCCTATCCCATCGCATGCATTTTTGCCATGTGCTGTTGCAAAAAATTCCATTCTGCTTTTATATTAAAGTCAGTCTCGTGGTAGCACAAGCTGAGGAAGTTTGACTTGTTTTTGTATTGTGAAGCTGCTCCATCTGAAAAATAAAATTTCTTTTCAGGTTTTTGAGAAAAATGTGACTGCATGAAATTAATTAGGTAATGCTAAAACAGATGGACAGCTATACTGTCGTGAATTAGGTAGTCGGATATAATCACAAAACTTACATGTCCTAGGTTCTGAGTTTTCTCATCTCGATAGTATATAACTATAGGATGCAGGGTTGCTTGGGCATTGTTCCAGTGAAAACCTCAAGCTGCATCTTGTAATACAAAAAATACTTTTCAGTAAAGTCACAAATTACTATGTATTGATTTTCTGTTATTGTGTCTTTAAGATGTCTTTAGTAACTTGACTGTTGAGTTGCTATAAAAGAATGGTGAAGCAGGACTGGAAGTTTTCCAAACAAGAGGTCCAAAAACTCCTGTGTGGATTTTGATAGTGTTTCAAGTACTGACCTCTTCTCTAATTGCATCCATTGCTTGAATGTCACATTTTCTATACTATTTAGATCAAAACAATCTTCAAATCGTTGCTTGAGCTGTTCTAATCCTGGACAGTAGTAACATGCAGGTGTAGGGTTTCCACAAATTATGTTTGCAATGACATCTTTATAGGAGTTTATTGGCTGAACAGTGTCTCCTGTTAATTCAGGTAACTTGCATTGTGTCATCATCAGTGTAACATTCTGATGCATTGTACAAACACAAACAGAATGTGTGCCACTTGCTCCTGCAAGAACGCAGTGCTTAGGGCGAAGTTCACAGAACTTGGAGAACCCCACCTTTTTCTCTTGAAATCTCTCTTTAAAAAGAGTATACAATTCACGCAAATTACTCAGAAGCAATTTTTTTTTTTACCTGTTGATGCTTATTATCTATTTTAATAGAAACAAAGTATTTTTTTCCTGGCATTTGGCGGCTTACATTGTCACTTTCATAAAATTCTTGTATACAATTTGCTGTGTCTTTGTCTAAAGTCTTTTCTGGCTTTGGATCAGGAGAAGACATACCTTTTTCTTTTACTAGCTTTTTAGCCTTTCTGGTCATAAAATTTGAAACTCTAAATTCTGTTTCAATTCGTTTCAGTGACCAAGATTTAGGCAGTGTACTCAATATCTGCATTCTTATGCTTTTATTTTCTGTGGAATGAAATTTTTCTTTCAACTGTCTTATAATTTCTGGTTCAGGAGATGAAATATCCTTAGTTTCCGACACAGGACTTAACTTTAATAATTTTGCTCGAAATGCTTCTTGGGCTTATTTATATTTCTCTTCAGGGTATTTTTTTTCTTGCAGGCGTTTTTTTTGTGATTGGTGTTTCATCCAGGCATTGTAAACTTCTGTTAAATGCTTCTATAGCATGCTCTTTTTCAGGAGTTGATACTTTAATGTTTTCAGATGGAACAGCATGGCCTTCGGCTTCTTGTTCATTATAGCTGTCAGAAGGTGAAGAGGAATGTTCAGCAGCTTCAGAGTAAAATTTCTGGATTGCTTTATGACATCTGTCACAGATCTTGTCCCCAGTTTTGAGCAACTTGTTCTGTAGCAATAGATTCTTGGAAACTGGTCGCAGATTTTTTTTGTTATATTTATGGTTTGGTTTCCCAAGGGGTTGTAACAGTAAACCACACTTGAAACTTTTGATGTGGATGGTCTGCTAGCATCCATCTTTTACTTTGCTTTTACTTTAAAACCTAGGAAAGAAACCCAATTTGTTACCCTTATGGATATATATTAACTTTTTAACTAATTATAATTAATTTATTAACATTTGCAGTGTTTGTAAGACCAGGGATAACATTTTAGACAGACAAAATAAACAATTCCTCAGTCACTGATGGTGCGTTTAGTAATGTCCTTCTATGTCATTTATTTTTTTATAGTTATCCCATAGCGATCTTATTATGAAACTTTCAGGATATGTAGAAAAATAATGTTTCTTAAACATATATTTTTTTCAGATTTTTAAAAAAACATGTTTTTTAATATTTCAATTTCAAAATTTTAAAATTAACATTAATATTTTTAATAGTGTCATGTGGCATATCAAATGAAAGCCCAATTCAAGATCTTTAAAATGAGCCATAATTCATGACCCTAGCTAGCTATACTAGAACCTGAGTAATTGGCAGTTAAAGTTTGCTCAGATGATGAAATTTCAGGGTTTTTTTTTAATTTCAAAAATCAATAACTCAAAAACGGATGCATTAAAAATTCTGAAAAAATTCATATATGTTTATATTGATGAATTCTACAAATATACCAAGTTTCATAAAAATCAAAAATGGTCAGGTTGAAAATGCTATTTTTGCTGGTTGATTTCACATGGAATGACCCAATAGTAAGTCTAATATTTTGCAGAATATATGGATTTTATTAATCTGTGACAACTTCAATTGTTGAGAAAACATATTCAGCTGTGGATCATCTAAAAAAATTGTTTGTTTTATAGAAAAAGTCTTTCAACTACTCATGCTGGCAAAAAGCTTCCAAATTTCAGTTTTTGACTCATACACTAAGACGATGGAAATAACTTGATCAAAAAACTGCTTTTTGGAAACATGCATTCATACACATAGATACATGTCAATACAATACATTATACATCTTTCGTGGGACTAAAATTTAAACATGCATAACTGTAAAGAGTGCAGAAGAAAAATTAAGATAGTGCTTAATGGCATCTCAGTCCCACTATTAAAATCCAATTACCAATAAAATTGTACTCCTAGTTGGTGTATAATTGACATCACAGAGAATATGTGTGTGTGTGTGTGTGTGTGTGTGTGTGTGTGTGTGTGTGTGTGTGTGTGTGTGTGTGTGTGTGTGTGTGTGTGTAAAGACCTTGAGCACCCATTAGACTTCATGCCCTAAGCTCCAGGATCAGAGGGACTTATCCAGAACTTTTAAGCACCCATTGAATTTCTAAAATGTTTGCACATATGTGTTCGAAGGCTGCTCATCAATGTGGGAGTAGAAGAGCAATGTGTCATCTTGTTAGTCAGCTGTCAGCAGCATTGTTTGGTCACATGACTCCATCATTCAGTGAGTTATGCTTCTCTGCTAGCTCCCAAGTTTTTTACCAACATTTAACTTCATTTCCTTCTTCCATTTTGTATCTCCAGTGGTTAAAGACGAAAGGCACTCTCTAGAAATCTAACTGATTTTATTTCTGGTTGGTCAATTTTCTTGTTTAGATTGCATTTGGTGGACTAGCAAATACTTAATGCAAGGCATGCTTAGAGAAGCAACATTGAACAAAACCATTTCCTTTGCAGGCAAGTAAACAGATATCAAACAGTAAAACTTCTCCATTTTCCCTTAAATTCTTACCAGTTTTAATGTTCTAGTTTAATAAATAACCTCTTTTTTTTTTAATGTAAGTATGTTTTTTGTTGAGCTTTGTATCATACAAAATAAGAGAAATCATAATGTCTAATTTTCTCATAAAAATATGGGATTTATGTGAGAAATACACATTAGTTATGTGAGAAACACATATTCCTTTAACTTATAAAATATGTAGGATTATGACAGGTAATGCTACACTGTGTTGTTTGTTTAGTAATGACTGGTTATTAGTTAAGGGGTAGAAGAATTGTGATTAGGGCAGTATTAAATTGAGCCATGCTGTATATTCTGATTTTTAGTTTTATGATACTTGAGAAGGAGGTGAAGTATTGAGGAACTGTAACTTTAACTTTTGTTGAACTTTATTCATAATTTCTGTCATTTCCTTGGTCTAACTTTTAATCACTCACTGCAAGAATAGTATTAAGTGAAGAACTCTAATATACATTGGAAGGACAATTTATTATATGCATCCATGAAATAATGTGTGGATCCAACTACAACAGCATATCATCGCATAGACTCTACCAAATATTGGAAATGTTCAGGTGGTATTGCAGCCCATGATTCCAGGACAGCCATCCGTAAAGTTCATGAAAGTTCCTGTTGTTGGTGGATTTTAGGCTTGACCGGATTGCTCCACTTGGTCCCAGAGATGCTCAATCGAGTTCAAATCCAGGGAGTGAGAGTGCCGTTCAAGGGTTGTGAACTCACTGGATTGCTCCTTCAGTCTGTCTTTTACCAAATGAGAATGATGAGATGAAGTATTGTCTTGCTGGAAGGCATCCTGCTGTGGGAAATGGCTGTAGATGGTCTGCAAGTATGTCATCATAGTCTTGTGTGATAATGGTGGTCTTGGTAGATACAAGGGGCTTCATTGTGGCCCATGTAAACATACCCCAGAGCATTATACCACCTTTGTTGGCCTGTAAACACACTGATTGGACAGTTGGAGTCCATGTCTGTGTGTGATCTATGCCACACGCATCCCCATTGTCAATGTGTTGTAGTCAGAACCTTCAAGTTTGTTGCACCAGGCTACCTTTCCAGCCTTTTACAGTTCAGTGGAGGTGTTCTTTTGCACACTGCAGCCTCATAGCTCTGTAATGTGCTGTTCACAAGGGCATGTGTACTCGGTATTGGCTGCCATTGTCCATTCATGCCATCGTGCATTGAATGTCCTTTGCACAAAACTTCATAGCTGTTTCATCATTGAATATGATATTATCCTCTCCACTGTAGCCTACCATTTCAATGTTATAATATGAGAGAGGTGGCACTCACCTTGAACATCAACTGCCCTTTTATAGTGACATTCCCCCCAGGAGCTGCTGATTTTGATGTAGTCCTGGTATACACATGCAATGGTTGTACATGGAGATCCCACAAGTTCTGTAGTCATGGAGGTGGAGCACCCATTCTTCCTTGCACCAATGGTCTGCGCACCACTGAATCCACTCAGGTCAATGTTTTTACCCCATCATCACAGTTGAAGGTATGCAATATAGCATATAGGTATCTCATTGATTTTATAGCCAAAAGGGGTTTTTAGCTGACAGTATTATTGTAGCAGGATGAGGCAAATTTATGGAAAGTTGTTGTTGTGTGTGTGTGTGTGTAATATATTGTGCTTCCATTATACAGTATACATAAACATATTTCATTTGTCAGTAACTTATCTTGCCTTAATGAAATAAACTGAGAGTTTCTGATAATTGCAAGTTTCTTGGTAACTGAGTAACTTGCCACAAACTTCCTGAAAAGTGTGTAAAAGTTGTTTCCTACAGTGATTCAAATTTAAGTTTAGATGGTGTGTGCTTTTGAAGATCGTTCAAAGAAAAACTTGGTGACAGGATGCACACGGGACCTTTGAAACCTTAAAAAGCGTTGAATTACGGAATTTTGTTTAAAGGCCATGAATAATCGGGTATTTTTATCGTTTACCGATAAATGTCGGGAAATCCCTAAAAATTGGAACCTGCAAAGTTCCATTTTTTTATCCTGTAAAAATAAAAAAAAAATAAAGATGAGAATCTGAAAAATCAAATCTGTCCCAGTGGCCACTGGAAACAGAAGCATACTTATTTATTCCTTATCTTAGTTACATAAGATTGCTGGATGTGAGTGCACAACATATGCAGTGATTCTACATTTCTTTCAGGAACACAAATCTGATGTGAAATTTGGAAAACCTTCCCCTTCCTTGTCTCAACTTACCATGGCTGACACTTCTGCTATTCCATATAAATAAACAAATACATTCGATTCCCTGGCGATGACTGATTAACAGTTTTTCGGTTGCTATGTGTTTCGGGAACGTGGAAAGAGCGATGTATTTGTTTACTTACTGACGCCACGTATTTGGAGGATTTTCAGTTTTTTCTGCTATTCCACTTTGGTCCGATACAAAAAAGTTGGCTGTTTTCCAAAATTGTTTTGCTCTGAGATTTAGAGAAAGTTAGGAATTTTTTTCCCAAAAATTGCAACTCTGATCCCCCATTTATGTTCCATACATCTGGAAATTTCTCATTGCATCACATCACCCAGAGTTACCATTACAAAACTTTCCTTTCCAATATGGCAATGAAACAAATCATAGTCACACTGATGAAAACCAGAGTAATAGCTAAAATATATTTGCCTTAAAAACTATTATACATAACTTATCATGCTCCCAACTATCATCAACTTTACTTGTTTAGAATCATCTCCTGGCCAGACAAGATCGAATTTGACAGTAGGAAATCATAGCCTCAGCTATAATTCATTAAGCAAGCTCACTGCCCTTGGGGGAAAGAATTTGCTTCTCGGTGAACTTTTTTTTTTTAAATGTTGGAAATATTTTTAATGGTAGGTATTTCACTAAATGTCTTTTTTTTTTTTTTTTTTTTTTTTTTTTAGTCAGAGCTTGTACAAGGGCTCCACACCTTGTACAAGCTCTGACTAGAAAAGTACTGAAGAAAGAAACAAAGCAACACAAGTTAAAGTTATAAATTTTTTTATGCTAGGGCCATGAATTTTTTCCTTTCATGTTATCAAAAATCCTTGAATTCCCCAACCCAGATTTGTACAAGTCTTGTTGTAAAATTGGTGAAAATGAGATTAAGTCGAGAGAATTCTGGTGTCTGATGCCATGAAACTTATTGTTTAATTTCTCAAGTACATTTTTGTAATGGCAGTGAGAGCCAGGTGTGAATGAAATAAAGGGCTCTTGAAGAGCTCAGAAGCAGCTGAAATGTAAATGGTAAAACAAATATTGAGTAAAATGGGTGATTTTGGTGGCAGAACAAAATAAATAATGTAGGCATATTAAGGTTACTTCTTTCATAAAAGAAAATGTTAATGAGAACATGTTAAAGAAGTTTGAGCTACATGGCAGATGAAAAGTTAGATGTTACATTTTATAGTGTCAAATATTTGATTTAAAACAAGGTTGATCAAATTATTAAAATTATCATTTATTGGTTGAGAGAAGAACTTGTTAGGGGCAGAAAATGATGCAGTCGGCTGAAGATGATGGAGAGAAACTTCTTTTCAAATCAGCATTGATTTTTTTTTTTTAAGTGATCATCCATTGTAGTCATATGTCTGAAAGCTGTGTTGACGTGTAGGTGTAAAATGTTGGCTATATTTTTTTATATTCTAAGTGAATTTTGTGTGTGTATGAGAACCAAAATCATTGCCTGTGCACAAATTTGTTTCACTTGCAAGGTCATGTAAGTATTTTATATTGTTGGATTCCAATGGAAGAAATATTCTTCACTAATTACGTAGAACAAAGTCAGTTTTATTAACCTAGCAATCAGATGTGCCTGAATCACCAGTCTTACTGTTCAATACATATCACACATCAGAAAATTTGAAAATTACATTTTCTGGAGCAGGAATGAAACTTGCATCTCCTGATTTCTGTTTGAATATGCTATATGTTTCATCATCCAGAACAATGAAATTCCAAGTATCTGAGTTAAAAGAATCTGAGGCATCACATATTCCTGGGCAATGTGACAGATAACATGCTCGAATAGAAATTGGGAGATGCGGTTCGATTCTTGCTCCAATTTGATGTACTTTTCAAGTTTTCTGATGCGATGATGCTATGTATTAAACAGTATATATAGCAATTCAGGCACATCTGATTGTTAGGTTAATAATCTTGACCCTGTTCTATACAATTAATGAATAATATGTTTTCCAGAGTATCCATACCTAAGATATTGATGATGTAATTAATTATGCTATAAGGAAGCAGAATTAGCTTCAACTGGTGAAATCTGAAGATGTTCAGATTCTTCTGACTCGGATACTTCTTCGTTGTCTTGAATGGCGTAACGGATAGCATGTTTGAATAGAAATTGGTAGATACGGGTTTGATTGCCGTTCCAGGGCAATATAATTTTCAATTTTCTGATGTGATAATGCTATGTACTGAACAATAAAACTGGCGATTTAGGCATATCTGATAGGTTAGTAATCCATTTTATAGTGTGCCAGTATGCATTGCCACTATAGGTGCAAACTGGAATTTTAGCTAAGTGGCCAGTGGCCGGTAAGTCCAAAAAAGTTGTGGCCAAAAAACCCCCCAAAAAAACTGGCTGGTAAATTAACATATCTTAGTGTTCATAAAAGAAGTCTCCAGCATAAAAAAAAGGGGGGGGTAATAGGAACTTTAATGTAACTGATATTATTTACATGGATGGCTTTATCTGAACATAAAAGAAGCCACTCACTGCACAAAATAAAAAAAAACATTTTGTAAATCTTTTTTTCTCTGGGTTTACTCATTCCCAAAACATCGATAGTATCGGTGGAAATTTACAGCGTGTCAGGGAAAACCTAAATGTTTTTGCTAATAAGGCGATGAATTTGTATTTTGCCATCTGCAGCAGTAAATGGGCACATCGGTGGGTAAAATCACTGTTCAATAGAATGGTGATTACTCACCAATTCAAATTGAGTAACCAATAATATATTTTTTGCTCTATGTTTTTTTGATGTATTGGTTCCTGTAGTGTCGAGGAAAAGAGCTCGATTTCGTCGATGAAACATCAACCAAAACAGCTCATTGACGACATAAAAACATGATATTCCCTTCCTCTATACAAGAATGCAACAAAAAGAAATTCATTTACTTTACGCAGAAAATATTTTTTACCAGTTTCAAACATCAGTAATGAAACCTTGATGTTTTTTCGATGTATCGGCTTCTGAAACATCGAGATTTAAGCCCTTTTAGTGTATCGGCTTCTGAAACATTGAGGTTTATGCCCTTTTAGATTTTTTTAACCCATGTAATGTGTGTGTATTTACCAGAAATGCTAAGCCATTTTCTAGAAATTGCAAGCTTCAAGAAAAAACGCTGTACTTTCCATAAATTTTAATATTTTCGGCCGAAATTTTCCCCTGAACTTTATAAGATTTTTCTTAACATTTCTATAAATGTTATATATATATATATATTACATTTCAGATAACTGAATTTTATTTAAAAAAATAACTTAACGTGAAATAATTTTCACGCAAACAAATTTGAAATGAATTTTTAGACTGTTCTTTCTTCTGAAAAAAAAAAAAAATGAGGAAATATAATAACTCCCTTAATTTTGAATATACCCTTACAGATTGATGTTATTCTAAAGTGATTCAAAATCATCACTATCACTTGGCAAACTTTCACTCTTACTACAACTAGCCATTTCAAGATTTCCTTACAGGCTGATGTTATCCTGAGGTGATTCAAAATGCACGTCTGCAAATACTGAGGAACAAGCTGTCAATAAAGTTCGCCCTCAGCTACCGCACAAATTTTGAAAATGATGTGGGGGATTCGTAATTTGCTTAGTTTTGTGATTGTTTGGGAAAAAAGAAATGAATAATGTGAAGAGTTTCGAGTAATAAAACATATTTCGTTCTCCTGCGGGGCAAAGTCCGCAAGAAAAATAAACGTGCCTCCGTTGTCACTGGACCACGAGTTTCGCGTTGTTGCTCTTTGAACAGGGCTCAAAAAGGTGATTTCCGACAGTGTAACATTCTATAATTCACCCACAATCTCTTGTGAACAGCCCTGCCTCAACTGTAGTAGGAAAAGTTTTGGCTCGTGGCAAAGTGCGTGGTCAACCGCGAACGAGAACTTATGATTTTTCAATAATTCTCATGATTTTTCAATAATACTGCTGTTTAATGGTATGATTCATGGAGATTTCATTTCAAAACAATATGATAAATGATATGATCATTCACGCCGATATCTGCTGTCTGATTCGGAAACTACTCCCGTCGAAATCGAAGGCTGTTCATTCAGCCCATCACGCTTTTAGCAGAACACGCTCAGGCCCTGTTCTAACCTCTTTGTACAGGCTGAATCGACCACATCACACTAAAAGGGTTCTGCAACATCGAGGTTTAAACATCGATTATCGATGGCAAAATTTTGATGTTCAAGAACATCAAGGGTGTTTTGCCATCCCTAGTTAAGACTGGTTTCACTTCCTTTTACCTTTATTTCTGCATTATTATACTTTTGTAAATTGGCACTAAAAATAACTAATGGCCAAACTGGCAACCACTAAAAAAATTTAATCGCCATCTGGTGAGCGGCAAGTGCTAATTTGCACCTATAATTGCCACGTGTGTTTTGTGGGTCAGTTTTTGTATACAAAGTGCTCAACAGTGATGTTGCTTTTCACTCAGTTGTGTAAGTGGCTAGTTTTTTTCTTTTTCTTTTTTTAATGTGTTATGCAAATGAGTGCTTTCCTGTGATTTGGTTGTGTTGTGAAATGAAACAGACTGATACTTCAGTATAATTTGAATAAATTTGTTTGTATTTTTACACACTTCGTCTAATTTTTTTTAATACATTGTTGCAAAAGAATTGTATTAAGCATCTAATGTGAACTTATATATATTTTTTATGGTATATAAAGAAATCAATGTATTTAGTGTTACAATGTGTTCATATGTTCTCTATCTTACAGCAGACTGGTAAAGTTCTTTTTGGAAAAGTGGATGCAGTGCAGGAAAGTAAGTAGACTTTAAAAAGTTTGGATTTATATCAGAGACTTAATGGTTTGTTAATTTGAAATATTACTAAAAATTAGGTGTAAATATCAAAAATTAAATGGCAAAATGTAGGGCTTTATCTTAGTGCAGTTTGCTGAAATTATTAGATATACTGTACATAACTGCCAACCCTACGGTTTTTCCTGGGATACTTCCAGTTTTGAAAGCCATTTCCTAAATTTTCAATTTATTGCCAAAATCTCCGGAGTTTTGTTAAATTTTTGTTAAGAGCCTTAAAAATACCTTATATTTGCATTCATAAAATAATTTTTTAATTTTATATTGCAAAGCAAAAGGAACTGTTTCTGACTATTTCACAGTCATACTGGCCCAGCCAAACTACACTGCCGGACAATTGCTAAGGACGGATGACAATAGCAACGATAGCAACCATAAAATGGAAGGCAGGAAAATGTGGAAATTAGCATAAGTGCGGGATACAGTAAGACGTGTTGTGCGTATTCAAATTTTGGATTGCCGAACTTGTTCGTGACGTCATAGCGCTGATAACAGATATAAAGGATTTGACGCGTATTACCGTTGTTGTTCAAACGCAAAGTTGAAAGGGAAAGAATCAATTGACGAACTTGCAATTTTCAGTATGTCTTCCGACATCACCTAGATGATTTTACGCGTGGCCGTATTATTGGCAAGATTGAAGAAGGGCGAAAAATAACAGATGTTGCCAGGAGTTCGACGTCAGCCACAGTGTTGTTTCAAGGCATTGGAAATCATTTCAAACAAATGGAGAGTGTAGCAAACGTCACGGGGGAGATCGTGTTCCCAGTACGACACCTGTAGAAGATCGGTACATAGTGCTATCAACAAAAAGACACCGGCGCAGCACAGCTAGTGAGGTAGAAAATAAGTTTATGGCTGCTACTGGCAAGCGCATCTCCCGAAAAACTGTCGCCAGACGTTTGCATGAAGGAGGACTATACGCCCGCCGTCCTGTTGTGTACATCCCATTGTCCAGACGTCATCGTACCGCCCGTTTGCAATAGTGCCATCAAGATCGCAATCGGACTGATAACGACTGGTCTGCTGTCCTCTTCTCAGATGAGAGTAGATACAGTCTATCGTCTGATTGTCGACGACAACCGATCTGGCGTGATGGTGGTACTGCATATTGTTCAGCAAACATACAGGAAAGAGACCGATATCCGACATGTAGTGTCATGGTATGGGCTGGCATCATGATCAATGGCCGTACGTCCCTCTATGTGCTTCCAACTGGGACTATGACTGGCCAACGATACATTAATGATGTTCTGCTACATCATGTTCGCATGTTCCGTGGTGCTGTCGGTGATAGATTCATTTTCATGGACGACAACGCAACATGTCATCGAACAGTCGCTGTCCAGGAGTGTCTTGAGAGCGTTTATATTCAACGCCTCGTAAGGCCAGCATGTTCTCCAGATCTGAATCCCATTGAAAATGTGTGGGATGCTTTGGGGAAGAGTCTTGCTGGTCGCCAATGCCATCCAATAAACAAGGACACCCTCATCCGTGCACTTTAAGAGGAATGGGATAAATTACCCCAACAGCTGCTTGATAATGTTGTGCAAAGCATGACACGACGTGTGGCCCTCCATGGTGGCCATATCCCGTATTGACATCTTACGCCGGAACGCTTGCGCACGGTAATTGCATTTTTTTCACGTTTACGTATTCTGCACAAAATGGCCTGTTTGTCCCTTGAACACGTTCCAAAGCCTTCTGGATTTCAGAGCACCGTAAATTGTCTTTCTTGTAATGTCCTGGCATTCTGACATTATTTTATTTCACTTGGCATGCAACCACACTTACTTTTTTATGCGCTATATAGCCGTTTATGATCCGTCCTTAGCAATTGTCCAGCAGTGTATTAGTTTCATTGTGGTAGCAGGATAGAGCAATAGCAAGTAATGTCCAAGGTAATGCATAGCAGCATATGGGTGAACAGAGAAGATCAAAGAAGCTAGTCCTACCACTCTGATAGGAAACTCTTTTTCATATGTAGTTCCCTCTCCACCATGATGCTTGATACCTTTGTCCTGCAACACAGGAGACCCCTGCTTTAGAATTGGTCATTGCTCAGGATTCTCATGTCCTGATTATTTTTCAGTCCTGACTTTTTTTTTTTTTTTTGTCCCACCATGGCTTCCATATGCTGAAGTAATTACCAGGTGGTGGTCACGAATAAAGGGAGGATTTGTGTGATGTTTTTGTGTGCCATGCTTAACGTTCCTATCAGAGAGGATTTTTGTTCCAAAACCACCGTGGTTCTCATGGTTGGACTTCGTGAGTAGGGAAACCATGAAAGTTAGGGAAGTTCATAAGATGTCTATCCACCAGAAAAAAAAAAAAAAAAAAAGAATAATGTGTGGGATCAGTGGAAATGTTTGTTCTTGTGGAGATGAGCATATTCTGTGGTTTTCTGCATTTTCAATTTTTCAAAGTTGTGTTTCTTTTTTCTTTTCTTGAACATATTCCTCATTTTTATTTCTTTTCTGATAACATTCCCCATTTTCTATTTTATTGATAGTACAAAAGAGTGGCTTCATATGTTTAGAGTTTTTTCTGAATGAAATATGGGTTTTTCTATACCCTAGTCTTTCTCTTCAAAATCGATGAATAAGAACTAGCATTCACCCCCCCACCCTTTATGGTGGACGTCTAGTAAATTTGCTTCCTATACTTCCAATGGGCAAACTTCTGTACACATTTTCTTCACAATTAATGCGTTCCCAAGAATGAAAATTTGAACACCGATTAAAATAACTTCATATTATAACTTGGAATATTTAATATTTTCTAAAACATAACCATAATTAAGCAATCCAACATTTGTTTGTCTACTGACATCAATGTACAGGTCACACCATCTTTTTTCTGGTCTCAAAACCACCAAAGGAAAAATTATTGATTTTTAATATAATTATGGTTATGTTTTAGAAAATGTTAAGTACTCCAAGTTATAATATGAAGTTATTTTTTGATGTTCAAATTTTCATCCTTGGTAACACATTAATTGTGAAGAAAATGTGTACAGAAGTTTGCCCATTGGAAGTATAGGAAGCAAAATCACTAGACATCCACCTTAAGCAAAATTAAATTTTAAAATTGGTACTTAATCTTACTGTGACAGAATTGATGTCATTTCTGTGACCCATAAAATCATTTTTATGGCATAGTAAGCAACTGCAATCTGATATTTGAAACCTAATTTTGATTAAAATGCATGTTCTTATATTCTTTAGTTTCCTAAGAACCACAGCAAACATTTTACCTTATGTTTAAAACACACACATAGTTAAGTATGAATAACATCACAATGAATTGTAACTTGATTTTCATAAACATCAGAAATTCCTGTACGTTTTTGCCACCCTATGAGCTATTTTTTATTGATTTTAAGGTTACATTAAAACCCTGGAAATTTTTACACATTTAATATCTAACCACTTTTTTTAACTAAATGCTTGTGTTGTTCCTGTAACTGATGATAGTTAAAATTCAATAGGCTTTTTTTGTATTATATTTAACAAGCGGCTCAGTGGTATCTACATTTAAAGGTTGTGGGTGCAGTCTTTGGACAGTCTGATTTAATCAACAGATGTTCTATGGGGTTTACAACTGGGGAATTTGGGGGCCACAGAATGAGGTTGAGTGCATCAGAATGTTCTCAGACTTATTCCCATACAGTTTGATCCCAATGACAGAGTACATTTTTATTTAGCTGCAATATATCATCACAATTGAGGAAAAAAGGAGAAAGGTAGAAGTGTGAATGTGATCTAATTCAATGATGATGATGTTCTTAGGTGTTAGCAATTGTTCTGTATGTACAATGGGTCCTGGTGTTTTAAAGACAAAACATTCCCCAAATCATAACACCTCTGTCACCAGCATGCAGAGTTCATTGTTGTGTGAGCCATACTGATTCCTTACCATCAGCAAGAGGAAACTTGATTTGTCTGTTTAGCAAACCTTTCTTAAATAATCATCAGTCCAATCTTGGTGTTGTAGGCCCATGTAAGATATAGCTGCCTGTGAGATGCGGTTATTCAGAGTGGTTTTTAGACCATAAAATAATAAAAATTTGTCTGAACTATAGAACTAATCATGAAAGAGTTTATGTACTTACTGACTGCAATTCAATCCTTGCAATGTGATCAGGAGTTGCAAGAAATGCTTCAATATTACTTACTGCCCAGATAAGTAATGATCCCCTTCATTCAGGTTTGAATATTGGTATGAGGCAGTCAGGATTACTGGCTTCTTTTAATGTTCTGCAGCTGCCCCAGTGGCCCAGTGATCTAAGCACTAGCTTCTGACCATTTGTTCGAGATGGGTCCGGGTTTGAATCCCTGTGAGGCATTGATGTTGTGTATGTCATATGTCACTGGCTCTCCCCCTTCACTGAAACCAGTGGCCCTAAATTTGGGATGGTCGACTGCTTATAACCCATCGAGTTGCTCTCTCACAGTGGTCGTGAAAATCTCAATAAAAAAATTAAAAAAAAAAAAAACGTTCTGCAAACATAGTGCAGGCTGTATGTCAGAAAAAAAAAATGGTCATTAGAAAGTATGATTAATTTCCAGTTAGATAGATTTGTGTAGAGGATTTTAGGAAGGGAGTGTCTGACAAGCAGGTCTTAAACAACCCTTAGAAGTAGGAAGCTCAGAGATTTGGGCTAGAGTGCTGGACAGGAAAGTCACGTGCAAGCGAGGTAGAGAGGTAAAGGAAGATGCCCTTATTTATAACTGGGGGTGGAGGGGGGGCAGCATCTGTAGGGTCCAGAAGCTTAATGTGCCCTTCTGACGCAAGGCAGATATTTAGTGGTTCGAGCATTCGTACCTGTCTAGGGTCAATCCTGAGACTTTACTGTGGTAATCATGACTGTTGACCACTAGGCCATCTGTGACCCATTAGTTTCCAGTCATCTGGTGTCCTGTATTTAAAATCATTACACCCATTTCTACTTCAGATTTGTAACATGTTTTTCTGCAGTATCAACTCAATCACAAATTGTAGCTTTGTGCAGTGGCTGACAAATTATTTAACTGTTTTGCTAGAAACTAGATCAATTAGGTGTTTATGTAGTTATTGTAGTGCCAGTATATTTTGTGCTTCTCGTTCACAAAGATGCTGTCTGCTCATGTTTTACAAATGCCACTGTTACTTTCGAAACAGTTCTCATGAAGGCATTGGATAATTAGTAGTAGTCTCGGGTGCCTCCATTCAAATGTTCACCAACAACCCTCTTTAGAAAATAAATATGCTCCTCATCCTTTATTTAATTTGTTATACATCTGCAGTATTCACTCCCATGATTATGCTGAAATACATGACAGGGTACACTCTGCTGGATGGAAGAGTGGGCAAAATTAGTTCATCTCATGCTTGTTTTTGTGAAGATAGACTTGTAAAGAAAAACTTCATTCATTGCAGTTATGCCTCTGACAGATTTATGCTTATGGATATTTAAAACCATAACTTTTGGCATAGGTTTTAACTTGCTGACAGTACCCCTCACATAGGAAAATGTGGCAAAACAATTGTTAAACATTTGCTTGCATGCATCTTGAGGAAGAGAGGGCTAATATTGCTATTGCCATAATTTCGTTGGTTTGGAATATTGATCATTTGATTGGTCATGGCATTGAATCTTGATTTAATACAGGGTTGGGTAAGTTTTTGTGAGTCAGGTAAAATGTGCTGGTCATGCATGACTGGACCAGCCAGACTAAAAGAAAGAAGACAGCATCTGAAAAAAAAAATAAAAAAAAAAATGCTTTCATACAACTAACCTTTTTCAGCCTGAGGCTTCCAGGACAAACATTATGTAAATTGTGGCTTATTAGGAATTGAGAACTTCATAATTTCACATTATTTCTTATTTATTTTACTGACTAACTGATGAAAGTCCTGTCATCAATGTGTATGTTTTTTAAGATTGCAGTAAAAACTGATTTTTCTCTTTCTTTGTATGTTTTGTTGTAATTTCTTTACTTTAAGAGATAAAGCTTAAATACAAGTACAGTAGTTTACATGGTTTTGGTTTGAAACATTGCCAAGGCAATAATTATATGCTGTATCTTGGCATGCTTTATGATGATGGAAGTATGATGATTTTCCCAAAAGTAACAAACACTTGTCAAGCAAAATTCTTAAAACTAGTAATTTGACTTTATTAAAATCACATAATTGATATCTTATGTTGTTCAGAAATCATTTACAACCAAAAACTACTACATATAGCCAGTGTTCAGATTTAAAGATTTGTCTCGCCTAGTGCATGAGCTGCAAAATTCCATCTTAATGCAAAATTCAATCTTAAAATTCCATCCACACATTTTGATTGGACAAAAATTATGACCACTTTTATGACTTCTTTCTCATCAGTGAAGTGTGAGCCAAATACGCTGGTGCTCAAAATTAAAGGATTATCTACAAAAACGTATGTAGCTGTGGATGCACAGAACACTATCTCTCATTTACTTTTGCCACTGGTAAGCCATAATATGCTACACAGATGACTATCCTTCCTTTACTTTTGCCATAGGAAAGCCAGAATATGCAAATTTGGATTGCAATAAGAAGGCATGAGAGTTTACTTGCATCTTTTAGCTTTTCTAAGCAACTCTTGCTTTCACTTCAGTGGCTTATCGAACTAATTATGTTATGAAGACATCATACGGATGATTTCCAGTGGTGGAGAGTGATTGATAGAATGGAAACAGGTCAGTCCCAAAGCTCTGGAGATAGTTTCAACAGACAGGAGGTGATTCTTGTTGACCAGGAAAAGGCCATTCCAGAGCTACAACTGCTGCAGACAGTTGCTATATGAGTCTGACTACTAGGCTAAACAGAGAGTTGTCTGTTAGGTAACTCTGTTTAGAGCTTGCAGCAGCTACAGGAATGAGGGTTTCAAGGCATACTGTTTGTAGAAGACTTTATGAGCAGTGCCTTTATTCAAGGGGACCAGTTATTTGTGTCCCTGTAACTTCTGCTGCCCATTGAGCTTGTTTAACATGAAGTTGCCAACATCACATTAGTGGCCATCCACCCAGATCCCCTGACCTCAATCCTATTGAGGATGTTCTAGGAAGATGCATTGGATCTTACTGGCCCCTGCCAGAACACTTTCAAAGTAGCTCTTGTTGAGGAGTGGTCATTAATCCCTCAAGACCTCATCAATACCCCTCAAAAACAGTATCAGCTGTCATTGCTTGAGCTGCATGGCTCTCAGGAGTAACCATACTCCATATTGAACTACTATATGTCTTAAGTAAAAGACTAAATATTGTTGCATGGAATGCTATTTCATGTAAATTACAAGAATATGATATTAACACATGCAAATCTTAAGGTCAGTTTTCTTCTGCTTGAGTTACATAAGTTATGTAACAATAAACCTCTTTATCATATTTCATTGAATTTCCTCATGAATACTTTTGAGTTATATATGGATTTATAAATTATCCTTTAATTTTAAACACCAATATAAGTGACTTTTCTAGTTTCCAAACCAAACCAAAAGAAATGAGATGGTTGCAGAGTTCAGTCTGGGAGGATGATGATTTGTGTTCGCCCACCCATTTTCCTCCAACCAGAACTTTGTTTTACTGTTCTACGTGGTGTCATTTTGTCATGAAGCAAATGAACTTATCTTTGCACAATTTTCCTCACTGAGTGAAATTAATTTTTCTTTTCAGCTTGTAGGATGTCTGAAAGTAAGTCTGCATAAATGGTTTCCCCACAGCATGAACATTCATCCCGCAAAAAGTCCTCATAATTTTATAAACATAGAAAACGAGCAAAAACATACAGTCACATGTGGTAATAGGTTCGTTTAGCGGTAACTTTCATTCCTCCTACAACACCTTGATCACCCACGACCTTGATCACCTGTGATGGATGGGCTGGTTGCCAGAACTACAATTTGAAGTTGGGGTCTCTAGCAACCAGCTAAAGATTAAAATTAGCGGTTGTCACTCTCCACGTAGCGACTGGATAAAATAAAATGTCCAGTAGAAAAAGTTACTTTAGTCGCCACACTCGAAAATTTGCCTTTTTTCATTGCAAAATAATTTATTTGCATTTTTGAAAATGCTCCTGTTTTAGGAAATGCATTTTCAAATCATCCTACTCACGCGCGGTGAAAAACAGCCCTTTCCTCCGCGAATAAGTAGGTACGATCTGTTTATAGATTCACTCTTCAAGAACGGGGGCAGCTGTTCGTTTTTCCACTTAAGTTGGGGCATAAAGTAACCATATCAGAAATGGACACCTGTGGCTTTAGATGGAACTGTGGCATCGTAACCCATCATCAGCAGCTCATTTTTTAAAGTTTGGTTTTTCTGAAAATGCATGATTTTCCATTGCTTAGGCACTTCTTGCTTATCTTCAAACAAAATGGGCAAGCATTTTCCCTTTTGTTTACAAAAAGAAATCAAAGGTAAAAAATAGGGACTTGACTTTCTGCCACCGTCTTTCATTCCATGCAGCGTCGTATTTCCTTTCACGTGTGAAGTTCGCTTTAAACAAAATAAAAAAACTCTCGTTTGCCCCTTAATACAGTAGAATGTTACTTAGGAATGGATAAACACAAGTTTTTCAGCGAATTTAAATATAAAAATTAGTAGTGTGTTGTTCACTCTGCCG
Organism: Macrothele yani; assembly: GCA_039090855.1. NCBI lineage: Eukaryota > Metazoa > Arthropoda > Arachnida > Araneae > Macrothelidae > Macrothele > Macrothele yani. The sequence continues at coordinate 112,942,369 of CM077007.1, forward strand.
TGATAGTAATTTTATGGGTCACGGAAAGGGCCGATTTCATCACGGGCGGAATAAGTACCGATTTTGAAATTTAATTTAGCTTTTAAAAAAAGCGGAAAAGAAAAAAATACTTTCCATATTGATTGGTTTTGAAGAACAGGCTGTTAGAAATAACAAATTGTGCTTCACTAGAAAAAACTTTTAAAATACGAAGTTGCTCTTTTTCATTATTACTGAAGATATTAAAAACGAGAAACATAATCAGAAAAAATATAACAAAGAAGAATATAACCAGAAAGTGAAAAAAAGCACATCTTAGGGTAAGAAAAATTTGAAATTTAGAAAACTACGTAACATTTTCATCCGTGCTAAAACAATAATTTTCAAGCGCCGGACGACATGAAGATGCCCAAATTATATCGAACAAATGTCGGGACATTAAAAACATCCAATAAACAGTCCCAAAAAGGTTTGATGAATGTTAGAATTTTGAAGGCAGGGAAATAAACTTTAAACAAATGTTGAATAACATTATTTTATAGAGATTTTTTTATTTTCGTAATATATTCAATATTTCCCGTAATCCGTAGCGATCGACGATTTCCGTAGTGACTATGGAGAATTCGTAGCATTTGGAAGGTCTGAAGTGGGAAAACAGGAAAAAAAAAAAAAGAAATCATTAAAATTCTACCAAAACAACATTTTCTGAAGGGGGCAAAAAAAACAAAACGACAACCAGATTTTTTATTTCCGTAGTATATTCAATGTTTCCCCGTACTCCCCAGTGATCGATGATTTCCCTTATTGACTCTGGAGAATTCCGTAGCATTTGGAAGGTCTGAGGTGGGCAAACAGGAAAAATGACAAATCATTGAAATTCTACCAAAACAACGTATTCTGAAAGGGGGAGGAGGGTGTGTGTCAAAAACCGACAACCAGTTTTTTTTATTTCTGTAGTAATTCGATGTTTCTCGTACTCTGCAGCGATCGACGATTTCCGTTGTGACTATGGAGAATTCGTAGTATTTGGAAGGTCTGTGATAGGCAAACAGGAAAAAATCATTAAAATTCTACCAAAGCTGAACGTTTTCCAGAGGTGCCAACTATTACGGATTGTCCGTAATTGTTACGGTTTCGACTGTCAGATTACGGAATTACAGACAGTTTGGAAGAATTACGGATTTCAGTGTGTTCTGGAGAATCTCAATTTTGTATCCCTTTTTGTTAACCCTTTAATGTGACGCGGCCGATTCGTCAGCCTTCGATTTTGATCTGCGTATTTCCTGAATCAGACAGCAGATATCGGTGTCGATGATCATATCATTTATCAATCATATCGTTTTGAAATGGAATCTCCATGAATCGTATCGTAAAACAGTGATGTTATTGAAAGAATGGTAATATGCTGTAAGTGTGTTGTATTGTGAAAGAATTTGCGCTTGCTATCGGCTTCCCACTCACTTTCTTCGTGTGACGGGAGAAAGGCTACTTTAGCCAAAACTTTTCATACTGCAGTTGAGGCAGGTCTGTTCACTTGGCATTGTTGGTGAATTATAAGATGTCGTACTGTCGAAAATAACTTTTTCAAATTCTTTGAATAAAGCTCATATTGAGAAATGGCTTCCTAGTTTAATTGAATTAATAATCTAAAGCAACTTATGGGAATTTACTAGGAATTTTTTTCCATTTATAGCAAATTTTCGGAGAAAACTCTTCTCCTTCTTCAGGCTCTCTTGTTGTTGTCACTTTTTGCTTGTCACTATCATGGTTACGGTTTACCTTGACGGTTACGGTTAACCTTGACGGTTTAGGTTATTTTTCAACAAATCCTGCCAGATGTTAGGCAGGGAAAATCCTTTGCAGTCATTGATGATGGAATTTTGATTTTTCTCAATCTCTATTCCTTCTTTCAGTTTTCTTTTTTGGAAATTGCTTTGGAAACTGATTACTTTAAGGGAATTCCAATCCATGCTGTGCCCAGTTTCTCTAACATGCCTATCTAATCCAGTCTTGTTGGAGCAATTTTTTATAGCTGCTTTATGCTCAGCTATACGAGTTTCTAGTCTGCGACCTGTTTCACCTATGTAAGATAGTCCACAACTACAATTTACTTCATAAACTACTCCTTGCATTTTTAAAATATCTTCTTCTCTTTGAACTATTTTAGGGAAAAAATTTTTAACTTTGTTCTCTAAACTTGGAGCTAGCCTAATATTGTATTTTTTTACTAATTCTCTTTAAAGCCTCAAATAAACCTTTGTGATAAGAAATCTCTAGTGAATTTCACTTCTTGCCCCCGTGGGCTCCCCGCACCACCAAAACCCAGAAGCCTCTCAATCTCCCCTCCAGGATAGTTATCCTCTGCAAGTATGACCCCAAGCCCCTCTCCATGGGCCTCCCCTTCATCTGCAGCAGAAACCATTTTACCAATTTTTTCCAAAAACTGACCCGCCACATTTCTCTCAATAGAAACTGGACGATACGAACTGAAATCCAGTAGTCCCCCAGTATTCACCGGCCCTCCATACCAACCAGTGAGGAATCCCTCATCTTCACAATAGATAGCAATATCCAAGAAGTCCATTCCTCTTTCCCCCTGAAGTTCAACAGTGAACCCAAGGGAATCATCCAATTCACCGAATGAGTCTAGAATTCTTTCTGGAACAATTTCTGAGCTATCTATTATAAATAAGATGTCATCCATGTATCTGCTATATAAGCAGAAGTATGTGGGTCGTACTAGTATCTTTTCTTCTTGTTTTCCCACATAATAGCTAGCTAAGAGTGGGGAGAGTGGGGAGCCCATAGCTAGCCCCGATTTTTGAATGAAAAAAGTTTTCCCAAATTGAAAGTAGTTGTTCTGCAAAGAGAAAGTAAGCATTTCAAAAATTCCTACTAATATGTTTTTTTCCTTGTTGTGAAAAACTATTAGGTCTGCCAAGTCTTCCGCTATAAAGTCTATAAGTTGATCTATATTAATGTGAGTATACATAGACACTATATCTAAACTACCCATAATAGGAGAATCTAATTTAGGAAGAAGTTCTAGTTTTTCTTTTAGCTGCATTGAGTTTTTAATCAAGTTAGGTGGCTCTTTTAAAAGATTCTGAAGGTGTGACTTTAAAAAATAGTTTAGATTTGAAAGAATAGAGTTTTTTGAGTCTATTATTGGTCTAATTGGTTGGTGTTCTTTATGCAGTTTGACTATTCCATATATTTGAGGTAATCTGAACTGTAATTTTGAGAATTGTTTATAGTTTTCTGGAAGCTGGTTTTTCTTTTTTGAAGTGAAATAAGCTTAGAGACTTTTTTAATCAAATCTGGTAGTGGATTTTCTTTTACTTCTTCATACATAGGTTTTTTAGTTCTTCGTCCATCTTTTCTAGATAATCTTTCTTATCCATAATAGTAATCAACTTACTTTTGTCTGTTTTCACAGCAACTATACTTTCATTTTTTCTGAAATCTTTAAGAGCTTTTAATTGACTATTATCAAAATTTTTTGAGGTTTCCTTACTTGCTTCTGGAATTTTGTAAGGCTATTGTAGTAATCTTTTCTGAGGAGGTCTGCTTTAATTTGGTCCTCTTTTTCTAAAGTGCTGCAGATGCTTTCCAATTCAATTACCAATTTTTCTGGATTTATTTTTTCTTTGGATAGATTGAAATTACTTCCTTTATTTATCACTTGTAATAATTCTTGGCTAACTCCAGTAGCAGTGTTGTCCTTCACATGACTAAGAACTGCAGTTTTTTTGTTTTTACTTGAATAGTTTTTCTTCAAAAATTTTTCTTCTTTAAGGTTCAGCTTTTTAACAAATTTCTTATTTTTGTTTCTTACTCCAATTTTTAGCCAGTCATCCAATTCTGCTTTTACTGTATCCCTTAAGATTTCAGAAATTTTCTTTTCATTTTCTACTTTTACTTTTTTATAATAAGCAACATTTTTATATTTTGCTTCAATACTTCTTTTTAACGTTTTTTGCTCTATTTTTCTTATGAAGTTGGCTGAAAGTAAATCTTTAAATGGTTTTCTAAGTCTAAATGAATTTGGAATAAAGTTATTTACCTTGCAATTTTTCAGGAACTTGATTTGAGCTATGGATCTTTCCATCTTCAATGTAGCATGTTGAACTTTCTTTATTGTTTGCCAAGTATCTGACCCATACTCTGTTCTAATTCTTTGAATAAAGCTCATATTGAGAAATGGCTTCCTAGTTTAATTAAATTAATAATCTAAAGCAACTTATGGGAATTTACTAGGAATTTTTTTCCATTTATAGCAAATTTTCGGAGAAAACTCTTCTCCTTCTTCAGGCTCTCTTGTTGTTGTCACTTTTTGCTTGTCACTATCATGGTTACGGTTTACCTTGACGGTTACGGTTAACCTTGACGGTTTAGGTTATTTTTCAACAAATCCTGCCAGATGTTAGGCAGGGAAAATCCTTTGCAGTCATTGATGATGGAATTTTGATTTTTCTCAATCTCTATTCCTTCTTTCAGTTTTCTTTTTTGAAATTGCTTTGGAAACTGATTACTTTAAGGGAATTCCAATCCATGCTGTGCCCAGTTTCTCTAACATGCCTATCTAATCCAGTCTGGGCACAGCATGGATTGGAATTCCCTTAAAGTAATCAGTTTCCAAAGCAATTTCCAAAAAGAAAACTGAAAGAAGGAATAGAGATTGAGAAAAATCAAAATTCCATCATCAATGACTGCAAAGGATTTTCCCTGCCTAACATCTGGCAGGATTTGTTGAAAAATAACCTAAACCGTCAAGGTTAACCGTAACCGTCAAGGTAAACCGTAACCATGATAGTGACAAGCAAAAAGTGACAACAACAAGAGAGCCTGAAGAAGGAGAAGAGTTTTCTCCGAAAATTTGCTATAAATGGAAAAAAATTCCTAGTAAATTCCCATAAGTTGCTTTAGATTATTAACTTTTTCAAGCCGCATTCAAAGTGCAATAACGTGCAACTCGTAACAACGCGTGGCCCCACGATGACAGAGTGTTTATATTTCTTGCGAACTTTTGCCGTGCGGGAGAACTAAGTGCGGTGTTTTATTACTAGAAGCTCTTCACATTATTCATTTCTTTCTTCCTAAACAAACAAGCAATTGCAAAACTCCACGAATTACGAATCCCCCTCTTTTTCCAAACTCATGTTAGCAGAAGATGACTTTATTGACAGCTTGTTCCTCAGACTAGCAGATGTGCTTTTTCCTACTGTGGGAATTTTTTTTGTGAGGTTATTTGAAGTGGCTTGTTGTAGTGAGAGTGAAAGTTTGCCAAGTGATAGTGATAATTTTGAATAATCTGAGAGGGATATTGGCCAAGCAACTTCGAGCCAGAAAACTAGCCGCCGTGCCACACACACAAATATCTTCTTCAGAAAGTGAAGATCTTGATAGTGAATCTTCAGATCATGAAAGTGAATGGGAGGATGTAATAGAGGGGAGTAACATTATTTTTAATACACCTTGAGTATAGAGGGGAGTGATGAACAACCTCAGCATCTTTTTGATTATCATGAAATTCAGGGGCCCAAACATGCTCCTGCAACTGATGCGGCACCTATTGCATATTTTGAATTGGTTTTTACCAATTTTATCCTTGGAATTATCGTTACTGAAACAAATAAGTATGCAAAGAGGTTTCTCCAGGAACATCCAAATCTTTCTCCCAAATCTCGAGCTAGGAAATGGGAAAAATGTTACAAATGCTGAAATAAAGGTTTCCTTGCGTGCCTTCTAATATGGGAGTAATCAGTAGCCCATGCAGGAAGAGATGATTGCCGAAGGCATATCCAGTCAAAAAAACACACAAGGGTTATGTAAAATTAAAGACTCAGTCTTTGGATAATTTTTGCAAAAAAGAATGAAAATAGCGTGATAAATGCTGAATTGCTGTTTACTACATTCGTTGTGGAGCATAACCTACCTATAGCAAGCTGTGATCATGCTGGTCCCGTGTTTCATGCTATGTTCCCAGACTGTGATATTGATGAAGCTGGATATCTTAGAGCAGATGTGGCATGGAATGAAATATCTAAGATGAAGGATTTATCTGGCCTTCCCAAGTATTCTGCATTGCCTAAACTAATGTTGGCAATATTGACTATCCCTCAAGCAATTCCTCTACAGAGAGAATATTTAGTATAGTGAGGAAAAACCTCACATACTTCCACCCAACAATGAGCACCAAAACATTAAGTGCCCTTCTTGTACAGAAAAGTAAAGCATTTTCCTCAGGTGAGCCGTGTTATAAAAAGTTTTCTGAAAAAGAATAGACCACTGCAAAGCAAGCAACAAGGGAGTCTTTGTGTTAGCAATGACATAAGGTAAGTACAATATTGATAATTTAATTTCGTGATTTTTTGTCAGGATAGTGTAAACATATAAGGTTATTACACATTTCATGCATTAATTTCTCATAAAATACCCTTTCCGCGCGTTAACGATGAGGTTTCATATGGAGATTACTGATGGGCTCCTCGGAAGGTTAGCACCTCATACTAGTATTACAGGCTACACAGTAATACTATAATATTGTCCTTAACTTTGAAAAAAAAAATGGTGTGTTACATTACTGAAAATATTACTGAAAGTTAGTGTTCCATTACTGAAAAATCCCTTATTGATTACTGATACGTTCTGCTAGAGGTTGGCACCTCTGGTTTTCTGAAAAAGACAACAACAAAAAAAAAAAAAACAACAACTGACGCTGGGTTTGAAAACCAGACAGAATCCGATGGAATCAGGATACTCTGCAAGTGTTCTTATTTTGTTATGACTATTTTTTCAACACTTGTGAAGATTTATCAATGTTTTTAAAATAATATTTATTAGAGCAACCCAGGAAATTACTGAATATTTTCCGTTACTGGTCAGGAATCATTGAGAGTCTGTAAAATAAAGTGACCAGGTTGGTATCACATTTCTCCCAATCTTAGCTGTATCACAAAATGATTCTGCTATAAGACATGAAATTCATTTTTGAAAGTTATACAGCCAGTTTTCATTTTGACACCAAGAAGAACCTAACCAAAAATAAATGGAATGAAAAGAAAAATTTAGCAGAATGGAAGCAGCTTTGAAACATAATGTCTGAACATTTTTGACCATCAATAACTCACCAAAAACGGCTAGAGAAACCAAAAACAAGCAATTTTTAGTACATGAAGGTCATAGCACAAATTGTTGAAATACTCAATACTGCTGACTGTTATGCCAAGCAATGCAGAAGTTAAGAGAATGCAAGCATTGTTGGCAATGTTCTTGATGACAAGACAATGTTCATGCAAAAAAATGGCTTCAGAAAATAGACAGCAAATAAAGTAAGCTAAAGTAGGTATTGCTTAAAAATTTTGACCCATCCACTGCTATCAATTTATGGTGGAGAGATTTTATTTGTAAACATAGCAAGAGACCAAATAAAAATGATTATCTTTCCAATAAAAATTGTCTAGAAAATTCAGTTGATGTGGTTGAAGAAAAATATAACTTTTAAGATTATATTTATTCATTTAATTGCATTGGACAATAGGCAGTAGGCCCTTGTAACTACTAAGCTTAAATTTAACAATGTCTAAATAAATGAAAGGTATACAGTGCAGTGGATAAAATGTGTGTACAACACGAAATAGCCGTAAGAAAAGTGGCCACTACATTTTGTCCACCCACTGGCCAATGACCACTTGAAAAAATCACCAATTTTAATCTTTACAACCATCCCATCCAGCCGATCATGGGTGATTAAGGTCGTTTACCATATGTGACTGTGTGTTTTCACTTGTTTTCTATGTTTATGTGTTATTGCTGCGTGAAGTCTGAGTTTAAAACCATGTCCTCATAATTCCAGTACACTGTCATTTTCCTTGCAGAAATGGTAACATTTGTAGCTGTCAACCCTAGGATGGCTCCACATCATGAAATCTCTCCTAGTTAGGGTGGTACAGGACACACGTTTTGCAGCCTGTCATGATATGATGCTTGAGGAAATTTTCTGCAGTCTGAAGATACCACAAATATTAAAAAAAAAAAAAAATCCCATGTGCATTTTGGACAATTGGAGATGAGGTGGAAATGCCCCATTGAGTTGTGATTTCTCACATTTTTAGTCTTCTATATTAGAAAATCCAAATTTTAAACAGCAAAAATGCCATCAGATATGAGTGAAGTGGTCACGCTTCCGTGAAGTTCATCAACTAAATTTTTTTTTTTTTTTTGCTTGGTTTGAATTTGTGAACAACACCAACACCTATTTTCTCAACAAAACACATCCAGTCTGAACACACCACAAATCTTTCTGTGAATTCCTGTGGGATTTAAACATTTAAAATTTATTTGAATAAATAACAGTGCTCTTCCAACATTGTGTGCGTGAAGCAGTGAGTTACCATGTGTGCTACTTCTGTAGTTCTTGAACTGGTGTCACGCTGAACAAATGTCAATGTGTTGTCTGCCCCCCACCACAAGACCATGTGACCAATTTGAAGTGTTTCTCTATTGATTTGCTGTGGGAAATAATAATAATAGAAAAAAGAGGGTATTAAAATTTTGGGACAGCCTATGTATGTACAAGAATGCTTTTCAAAATGTAAGTAGCAACTAGTAAGAATTCGTAATTACATAATACAATATTTTCCTGACAGATTTCAATGAGTGTTTGCTCATCAGTTTTTAACAAATCCTATTATCTTGTAAAGTGATGGAAAAACTGCTTATATTGGTAGCTGTCTTTTTATTTGATCATTGCAAATAGATTGTATGTTGTAAAGACTTCTTTTTTTTCTTATGTAGTTTACATTTTCTGTTTTAGCAAACTTAGCTACAAGATTTAAAATAACAAAGTACCCAACATTAAAATTAATCAGGAATGGTAAGCTTGCCAAAAGAGAATATAGAGGACAGCGCTCTATAGAAGGCTTAACAGACTATATTAGAGGATTACTTAAAGATCCAATACATGAGTTACTGACTCCAGAAGAACTACAAAATGTTGATGTAAGTTCATTTTTAAATTCTGGTGTATTTCTGTTCTTAGTATGCGATCTAATAAACCATGAAGTTATGTAGTAATTTGTGTTGTAGTTTAAATATGATAAAATACTGCAGTGAATAGTCTCATGAGAGTGTCATACAGCAATGTAATTTTAACCTGCTGACATACTAAATGGGATATAAGCAAAAATGCATGAGTTAATGTTTCTTGTACTCATATCATATCATTGCACGGCATAAATTTACTTTATGTAAACATGTCTGTTCGATTTAAAGTAAAAGCTTAAAACTCAATGTTTTGTTAGATTTGTAGTCATCATTATCAACCATTATCAGTCCACTGCTAGATGAAGGTCTCCCCAAGTTTCTTTCATAACTGTCTGTCTTGAGTAAGTCTCCTCCATGTCGCTCCATCATTCTTTCGTATTTCATCCATCCATCTACCATGTGGTCTTCTGGGTCTTCTCGGGTCTTTTCCTGTCACTTGTTATCCTGTCTAACATTTCAGTTGTCCATCAGTGGTCCATTTTTCTTGCAATATGTCCAGTCGATTGCATTTCAAGGATTTTACTCTGATAATTATGTCTTCCACTCTTGCCATTTTCCTGTTCCGTGAGTTCATCGTCTTATCTTTCCTGGTTACACAAATGCATGCTTCTTTCGGTTGTCTTCAGTGTTATATGGCTTTTTATGCTTTCCAACCGTAGGTTGAAGAAGCGTATATGCTCCAGCTTTTTCCGTCCGTCTGTCGGCACGATAACTCACGTAAAAATGGTTAGATTTCGATAAAATTTTAGTATGTAATAGGGGACCACCAGGGGACGAACCCTATTGAAAATGGGTGAAGTGGGGTCAAAGGTCATGCCATAAGAGCGGGATCCATTCAATTGCCCTTATGCGTCATAACTTGCGTAAATGTGGTTCGATTTCGATGAAATTTTAGTATGTGGTAGGGGACCACCAGGGGACGAACCCTATTGAAAATGGGTGAAGTGGGGTCAAAGGTCACGCCATAAGAGCGGGATCAATTTCATTGCCTTTATGCGTTATAACATGCGTAAATATGGTTCGATTTCGATGAAATTTTAGTATGTGGTAGGGATTTTTACCTGGGCATGAACCCTATTGAAAATTGGCAAATTGGGGTCAAAGGTCAGGCAGGGCATAAGAGCGGGATTTATTCCATTGCCCTTATGCGTCATAACTTGCGTAAAAATGATTCGATTTCGATGAAATTTTAGTATGTGGTAGGGAGCCACTGGGGACGAACCCTATTGAAAATGGGCGAAATGGGGTCAAAGGTCAGGACACTGGAGTGGGATCCATTCCATTGCCCTTGTGCATCATAACTTACCAAAAAATGTTTCGATTACGACAAAACGTTATCATGTTGTTCCGGAGGTTTAGTGAACCGGTTCTGTTGAATATCAATGAAATGGGGTCAAAGGTCAGGACACAGGAGCGAGATTTATTCCACAGCCATTGTCGTCATAACTTGAGTAATAATTTCTGGTATGTTGGAAAGTGTATCATAATCAAGGCATTGCATGATTTTACTAACTTGTTTTAGTTAACATCCAAGTCTGTGCTCCATATGTAAGAATTGGAAGGATGTGCATTGATTAACACTTTTCTTTTAAGACATAATGGCATATTGCTCTTGGAAATTGTACTCTTTCTTCCAAAAGCTCTCCATCCAAGTTTTATATGCGGAAAAATTTCTTCATCAATCAACAGATTTTGTAGTAAGCTTATGTTTTTATGAGGCCTAAATCATCGTATAGTGTCTGTGCCAGAGTAGTAGATAATGTACATTTAATATTTCATGTTTTTTATGGGTTTATTAGCATTTTCAAGCTTATATTACAAAATTAAAACCAATAAACTTGTTAAGTGTGTTCATTTCAGTTCTGAATTATGTGTAATTGCTCTATAATTGTAATTATGTCTTACCTATCTGCTAAACCATATCATCAGTGTTTTTCATCTCGTTCCAGCGAGTTGCTCCTGGAGTGATGAAGTTTCATTGCACCATTTGGCATTCAGTTTGTTCATTGTGCACAGCCTATGTCACACTTTAAAGAACACTAATGGTGGCTTTATACAATTCTGTTTCACATTTGAATTTTTTTGTTAGGGTGGAACTAGGTTATTTTAGATTTTGACTGTCCGTTTCAATTTCTTTGAGTGATAAAATTTTAATGTACTGTTTTAATGAAATAAAGATTTTGAAAGCTGAGATTTGATCTTAACTTTCTATTACAATTAAAAAAAGTATACCAACTTATATTGTGCTATTATTCTGCCTAGCATCCAACTTTTTTGCCTCACCTTTTCAGACCTTATGTTAAAATAGTAACACCCTCAGATTTTGCAGTTTTGAAGAAATAATTAATCAAAAGCTGATGATTTGTAGGTCCAGAATTTGTATAAATTATGTCCTGTATTTCCAGAATACAAAATATGGGAAATTTGTGTGATTTTTTTGTTGCATGTTTTCATGTGATATGCATATTTAATTAATTTTAAAGGTCATATTAGAATGATTTTTATATGTTTCATATTAGAATGATTTTTGCATGTTTGAATTTTTATCCCTAATTTTTTCAAATGATATAGGAAAACAAGAGGGCAGTTGTGTTTTTTATGCAAACCAAAATTTCAAATCTTTATGATGTGTTTTTAAAAGTGGCTATGGATTTAAGAGATGACTGCAACTTTTATATGGCCCAAGGGTAAGTTTAAACCTGCAACTTTGTTTTCTTTAACAAGATAGCTTTTTTGCAAAACGAATACATTTTGAAATAAATTACTCTTGACTTAATTATTTTTTAAAACAAGTAGTAAACAGTAACTAAGTCAGCTGAACACATTAATTTTATTAGCATGGACATATTTAATCTTTATTTTGTAAAATAGGCTATGGTTTTGGAAAAGGATGATAATTTTCTGTGGGGCTCTCTGAAAAGCTTGGTCTTCTAGCTCTCTGTTGTAGTTGAACATGATATATTAACTTTTTTGTAGTTTCATAGATGAAAGATATTGGAACAAGTAAAAAGTGGCAGAATCAGATTTTTGTAATTATTATTATTATCATTATTGTTATTTTTGCAAAGGAGCTGAATAAACACTTTGCTAAAATGCCTAGTGACAGCTGGTTCCATGCATTTCTTTGTTGTTTAATGCTGGTGTTGAGTGCTTATAATTATATCCCTCTGTCTCAGAGGTGTAACGATTGTGAAGCAGTTGCTTCCAGAAATGAGTCTGTAGGGCTGCTGTAAAGGTAGGAATGATGTTAGAAATGCCCCACACCAGGTAATTTTATAGTACACCCAATCCTCGCTGTTTGTGGGGATTAGGTTCTTTGAAAGCCCTGTGAATGCAGAAATCTGTGCATGTAGAACCATTGATCTAATGGGGAAAAGGAGGTTAGGATCCTGTGTGACCCTGTTCACCATAAACCTGCTACCGATCACCATTAGCTCATCATTTCATGTAAAAAGCAACTTATTTATTGTACTATGCAGTTTACAAATGCATGTTATATACTGTTTTCTTTGTAATTAAAACATGTAGGGCTTGCATTTGAAGTCATCTGTAGCATTCATGCAGAAAAGCAGGGTGGAACAATCCTTGAATGCTGTGCACTCTCTGGTGCCAATTCACACACAGATGTACACAATTTTCTTCCTTACGGCAGATTGACCAGATGGTAGATTCATTCACGTCAGATTCATGCCTGACGGATGCTGCAGACATCCTAGAATGAATTTCATTTAGCACATGTACTTTATCACTGAGGTTTGCCACAGTCTTCTCTCATTTAGGCAAACTCAGGAATACATTTGCACTGTGCTAGGAGGCTATTTTTAATTACAAAAATAATAAAAAATGGCGTAAAACTGCAGAACTCCACAAAGACACATGTAAACACAACGAAATCTGCAAAAAGCAGGGAATAGCCTCTCTTTGCTGGACACCATCTGTGATGCTACACAATAGGAATTTAAAATTTTTTTGCCTTCTATGCATGGCTACCCACATAGTACCTGCAAATGGTAAAAAATGTTTTATACTTTATTTTATGTGAGTGAGTGAAACTACATACACAGAACATGCAAATAGTGAGGGTAGAATTCATGAGAATTTTCAGCCTTTTTAAATTTAAAATTTCATTATTAGTGATAGGCCTATTTCCCAGTTGCACTGCAAATTGTTGTACTTTTTCCTGAATTATTTCATCTGTTTAAAGATATCATGTTTGGCATTTTCTATTCGTAATAATATTGCTTGATTCAGCTTATAATTTTTGTCATTTTTTATTTTCTTTATGAGTGTAATTATTTTTTCAAGGCTATCCACTTGCATTTTCCATTTAGGTTATCTTCTACTGTTTGCTCACTAACAGTACATTTCTCAAATAAATTTGATAAATGTTTTGCAATAAATTGCTGGTTTGAAGGACTATTTTTTTCTTTGTACTCACAAATTAGAATTTTTTCTTGGATGCTGAAGACATTTTTCCCAGTTGCTGCAGAATTCAATTGAAAACAAGACTGAGATAAGAGGAAGTCACACTTGTAGCAATTATCTACCTGTGTGATAAACCACATTGGATGCACTGAATGGTAAAGAGCTGTTGCCCACACATTTGAAAAATGCATGACTATGGGGTTGCTTTGTCACTTTTACAGTGAATATCAATTCATAGATCAACTCTCTTGTATCCCATCACCCTCAATGCACTAATGAGTGCTAATGAACCACACATGCACATTAATAGACGTGCAGCTTCAGATAATTAATTCATGTGCTTCAAATACAGTAATGCAGTCTTGTAAGTGAAGTTGAGAAACAAACCAATAGAAATGTGGCAGGGTTCAAAGGGCTGGCAAAATGCATGTGGCAGAGTTTCGTAAAAATCCTGTGAACTAGAAATAATTATAATAGGAATTAGACTCTTAGTATGGTCTATGTGCAGTTTACAAGGTCATCTGTTCACCAATTTGAAGAGCGATTTGAAACGGCTTGACTTCTAGCTTGCTTTTAGAAATGGGAGAGCTTTCATTTCAAAGCCACAGCATTTTCCAGAAACCATTCATGTATCGAAAAAGGGACTAATTTTAATAATGTACTAAATCATTTGAAGAATTTGTTTTATAAGTGAAGTGGCACTTCATCATTCACTTCACTCGACAAGCCGCAACTCGTGCCAGGAGTTCACTACTGTACATCAGAGTAGGAACGGTTCCACTTTCATGCACAGTCATTCTGCATCTTTTTGAAAATCCATCAATATTGTAAAATCTTTTGAAAGCAGTTATAAATTACAAAGATGAATTCATTTAGGATCATAGCAATTAGATATGCCTGAATTGCTAGTTTTACTGTTCAATACATATCATCATCACCTCAGAAAACTTGAAAATTGTATCGCTCTGGAATAGGAGTCAAACCGACATGTCCCAGTTTCCATTGGAGCATGTGAATTCCACTAACCCAGACACTTGGAATTTCATTGTCCTAGGTGGTGTATTGGATAGCATGCTTGAATGAAAATTGGAAGATGAGGGTTTCATTCCCTCTCCAGGGTGATGTAATTTTCAAATTTTCTGATGTGATGATGATATATATTGAACAGTAAAACTTGCAATTCAGGCTTATATCCAAGCTAGAAGACTTCATGCAACAGAACTAAATTGGCTGCAGTGGAATACCGTCTTAGCACAATTTTTTTTAAAAGATGAAGTACTATATACAGATTAAAACGTACATTAGTACTTACGAAGTGACACTCACTTCATCTTCAGATGTACTGAAACAAACGCCATCTCAATATCATATATATACACTTGTGCACCATGGGTACCCTACTACTTGGTCACGTGACATGACATGGCTGTTGTGAAATTTGTATGCAAATCATGATGAGGATAATTTATGAGTACGAGATTACATTAGAATTAAAACATGTCATACTACTTGATACAACAATACTTCTCGTAATACATGAATAAGTTGTTCCCAATCTCCAGATAACTCAGCAGGGGTGTAATCATTGCAGCATTGGTCTTCAAAGGCTGTGATGTATACACTCTCCAAGCATAGTACTGAGTGGGTAGAGATGGGGGCTGCCAGTAGTTTGATATTTTCCCAGTCTGGGTACATATCACCAAAAATAACATTCCTAGCCAGGGCTGTGCTTTGTAGGTTTGACTTTAAACTGTATTTATGCTCCTGTAATCACAAGCCCACTTGTCTTTTTGTAGATCCTATGTAATTACTGATGGTTTCACCTGATCGTGGATCTAGCATAGGAATATTGTACACTCCCCATTTTTGCAGCATGTTGGTTTTGCATCGGTCTTTTCTAACGTATGTTGACATACATTTAGTACTAACACCAATTCTAAGATTATGTTTAAAACATAAGCGAGATAGTACAGCTGTTCAAACCATGCAATGAGAAGGGCACCATCTTCTATAGTTAATCTTAGCGACTATGTGCTGAACCCAGTCCAGGAGCGTGCCTTTCGACGTGGTTCTAAGTTTGCCTACCCATATTGTGGCAAGCGGGTCGAAACCATTATTCCGCAAGTTGAATCAGTTATCTCCTCCTTGCCCGATGGTGGTCGTAGTTTTGCCAGGGTAAAAATTGCTAGATATCTTGCCAACCAAAATCACCATGTTGTGCAATCAAATGACTTTAATGATGACAAGCAGCAATTATCCCAACTGGTTAAAGACTCTAATATTTCTATTTTATCTGCAGATAAATCCTCAGATTGTTATTTTAAACACCTCTTCATATTCTGAAAAAATGCAAGATGTCATTGGCGCAATCCCACACAAAGTAATAAGTAATGATCCCTCTAAAGCAGCAGTTGCAGCCCTAGGTGGGCTAAAGAAGTCACACCTATTTCCTGATAGTTTCACTCATGCTTTCTTTGTTCACCGAAAACCCACAGCCACAAGTTCGATTATACCATTTAAATTCCTTGCACCCCTTTCAGTACAAAACCTCAGCTATTAATTTCCATTTTCACCGTGCATTTACACATACCACCACAAAGTGCTTCTTTGACAAGATCATCAGATATATCTACAACTTGGCCAGTTGTTTTGGTTATCCCACCCATTTAGTCAAACGTATTTTTGCATGTGTCAGGGCGAGCCGTACCATCGCCCTTACAAGAAATGACACAAGGGACAACTGGAAATTTGTAGGCTCAGTTGAATACATACCATACATCTGTGATGTATTGGGTATATAAATAAGTTTTGAGGGATTTCCGTTCGGTGTCGTACTTATTATTGCTCGCATGTATTTTAAGGTGGCAACACTGTGATATCGCAGTACGAGACGCCAGCTGTCAGAGTCAGTATACGATGTTCGATTGAGGTGCGAAGACGTATTTGTTTTACTCGATGGATAATGGCAACTTTCGTCCCGACAAAACAGCATTTGCGGGAAATGTTAGTGCATTACTTTATTGTCAAGAAAAATGCTGCCGTAAGCTATCGCTTAATGTCAGAAATCTATGGTGAACATTCTCCTTGCATGAAAACATGTGAGTATTGGTTTAGATGATTCAAAAGGAACGGTTTCAATGTCAGTGATAAAGAACGTTCTGGACCACCCAAAAAAATTGCTGATGCCGAATTGGAAGCTTTACTCGACGAGGATGCGTGCCAGACCCCAAAAGAACTAGCAGCAGCATTAAATGTTAGTCAACCATGCATTTCACAATGTTTCGCTGCCATGAGAATGGTGCAAAAATAATTGGGTTCCACATGCTTTGCGGGAAAGAGACCTTGAACGTCGAAAAACCATTTGTGAATTGCTGCTTCAAAGGCAAAAAGAAAGTTTTTTGCATCGTATTATTACTGCTGACGAGAAATGGATATGGTACGATAACCCTAAACGGCAGAAAGCATGGGTGAAGCCAGGTGAACCAGGTCCTTCAACGCCAAAACACAATATCCATGGTTCAAAGGTGTATCTGGTGGGACCAGAAGGGTGTGATCCACTATGAACTGCTGAAACCATCAGAAACTATTACTGGTGATCGGTATCGAACCCAATTAGTGTGTTTAAAACAAGTTCTCACGTAAAAATGGCCGGAATGGGAGAATAGACACAACAAAGTAAACTTGCAGCATGACAATGCAAAACTACATGTTTTTCTACCTGTGAAAAAGTACTTAGAAGGATCTGACTGGGAAGTTCTACCCCACCCACCATATTCGCCAAATATTGCGCCATCAGATTACCATTTGTTCCAGTCGATGCAGTCAGCACTTTCTGGAGAACGGTTTAGTTCTTATGAAGACATCAAAAATTGGCTGGACAATGGATCTTTTCCAAGGAACAGGAATTCTTCCTTCGGGGCATATGTTCACTGCCCGAAAGATGGGGTAAAGTTGTAGCTTCAGAGGGAGCATACTTTGATTAATATTAAAATATTGTTTCTGTTCTCCAACAACGTGTTTTGTTCACCTCAAATCCCTCAAAACTTATTTATATACCCAATACTATCTTGCTTATGTTTTAAACATAATCTTAGAATTGGTGTTAGTACTAAATGTATGTCAACGCACGTTAGAAAAGGCCGACAGACATGCTGCAAAAATGGGGAGTGTACAATATTCCTATGCTAGATCCACAATCAGGTGAAACCATCAGTAATTACGTAGGATCTACAAAAAGACAAGTGGGCTTGCGATTACAGGAGCATAAATACAGTTTAAAGGCAAACCTACGCAGCACAGCCCTGGCTAGGAATGTTATTTCTGGTGATATGTACCCAGACTAAGAAAATACCAAACTACGGGCAACCCCCGCCTCTACCCACTCAGTATTATGCTTGGAAAGCGTATACATCACAGCCTTTGGAGACCAATGCAGCAACGATTACACCCCTGCTGAGTTATCTGGAGATTGAGAACAACTTATTCATGTATTACGAGACAGATTGTTGTATCAAGTAGTATGACATGTTTTAATTCTAATGTAATCTCATACTCATAAATTATCCTCATCATGATTTGCATACAAATTTCACAACAGCCATGTCATGTCACATGACTAAGTAGTAGGGTACCCATGGTGCACAAGTGTATATATATGATATTGAGATGGCGTTTGTTTCAGTACATTTGAAGATCTTCCACTGAATCCATATATGAATTCACTTGCCTACTGATTTCACCATCTAATGTGTTTGGTCTGTCAAATATATTTCCTAAGTATGCTAAGTCATTCACCTGGTCTAACTCTGTACCATTTAGACAGGTGTTGCATTAAGTGCTAACCATTCCTCTCTCAAAAACCATAAATTTGGTTTTTCCCTTATTTATACTTGGTTTGAATTTCATACAAACTTTGTTGACCTGCTATGCCTCACTTTTGATCTCTGACAATGGGACCATGTCAGCAGCATACAGTAACCTGAACACACAGGAGTCACTAAGACAAACTAGTAATCTTTATTTTGGTATAATGCATGCATGCATCCATAAATATATTGAACAGCCATGGCAATATTACCCAACTGTGTCTAACTCCTGCATCAATGAAAACTCAATTCAGTAATTAAAAATAATAATAATAATTACAGATACGCAGCTCTATTGCCAGCATACATGGCTTTCATATGCTCAAGTAAATTTCCAATTGCACCATCATATTTTTTCACGACCTTCCACAAAAGCACTCTGTCACAAGCCTTCACTAAATCTACAAATGCAGCAAAAACTTATTTACTAACTTTTCAATCTATAAATGTAACACAGAAATTTGATCTATACAGCTCTTACCAGACATAAAAATACTCTGTATGGCCCACATCTATTTTCGAGCCCCCATACCTTATCAGTGATGGTCTTTCCAAACACTTTTCCAGGCTGATAACCATAATAGTTCTGCAAAGGATTATATGAAAATATTAAATAAGTTATTATTATGGCAATTAATTTTTTGTAAACACAAGTTCACCACTTTCTTGAAATATAAGAAAAGCTCCTCTGTTGAATACTGTGTGACTGTACTCTTTCTAATAGTAGAAAACTACATTAGAATAAAAAATAAATAAAAATGCTTTCTGTGCTGAACACTCCATTGTTTTATAGTGTGAATGTTTTTAGGACAAACAGTTGTTATTTAAGGGGAAAAACAATGGTTACGTGTGTTTAATTATTATAAATCTTGTGAAATATTGATGCCAAACTTTTATGTTTGAAGTATTTGAATTTCAAAACAGTGAATATAAGGACTGCAGATGTTGCATTAGCCTTAACATGAAGGTGCAGGAAGAAGGGTTCTCTGAGTTCAAGTGGAAGATTTTGTTCTTAAATTCATTTTAAAAGATATATTAAAATTAATCTGAACAGTGAAAGCTGTATCTGAGTTAATATTTGGTGTTTGTAGCAGTTTCAGACGTGTGGCTTTGAAATCTCAAATTTTAAAGCAAGATTAAAAATGGTTTTCAGTTTCATTATTTGGAAATATTAATATGTAATCTATTTTTCTGTGGCTTGCTCTTCATGTATTTGATTTCTTAGCTTTTATACGGATATATATATTCCCTTTTTTATTTGATAGGTTGGTTGCATCAAATAATCTTGGCCCTGCTGGAAGTGCTAAAATCATCTTTAAACCAATTAAGTCCAAGGTACAGATTTCCCTTTCATGATCTATAATCCTGAATAAGAAATGTAAGCATCATAATACAAAACAATAATGTTGGAAATCTAAAATAGCAATGCAACTCTGCACTGCATTTGAACACATTGTTCCAAAACTGTTACATGTCTATAGTCTTGCACTTTTAATGTCTGATAAAGTTCTGTTGTACTTTGATGTATAATAGCAACATTTTTTATTTTTATTTTTCTATAGGTTGGAGAAAATAGTGAAGAATACAATGGTGCCTTACTTAGCTATGATGAATTGAGTGCCTGGACAAATAACCGATGCATACCACTAGTCAGAGAAATAACATTTGAAAATGCTGAGGCAAGTGACATTATTCCTCAATGTTTTATGCAGAACAGGATGTAAAATAAAATGAATTTTTTGTCTCTTTACGTACTAACCAAGCGTTGTGTACGCTAGAAAAAAAAATGACCATGCCATGGTGTTATCTAAACTTATTTAGGACAAATGAAAAACAACAACAACGAATCCACCTGATTTTAGGACAAATGAAAAAAAGTTGTTGAAACACCTGATTCATGGCTGTTTTCACAAATAGCTTTTTTTCCATAATTAATGACATAATAAAATGAGAAATATCAGGTTGAAAAACCATTACACTAAGAGGAAGAAGAGCTTGTGTTTCCTGATTTCAAGAAGGCTGAATTATTTTGTTCAATGAAATGCTTAACTCATTCATATCATCATGAAAAAGATGTAAAAATAAAAATTCATCAATTTGAAAAACTTGTAAGATTAATCGATAACTCTGGTACGAACAAAACTAAAATGAATTGTCTTATCACTAACTTCAGTAACCCCCACTGGTGTCCAAAGGAAATATCATTTGAATTATAAAAAAAAAAAAAATTGAAAGCAAGGAAACACCTGCCAGCGAGAATATCAGTAACAGAATATTGAATTGTTACCACCACATAATCTCTCTACTCATAAATATTGTTAATCATAGCTATAAAATTGCAATATTTTGCTACAGATTGGAAAACAGATATTGTATGTCTACTTCTGAAACCTAACACAGACTATGCTAAAGTAGTAGCCACAGACCTTTAACATTACATTCCTCCATAGGCAAAACTTGCATATATATGCACTGCCTGATGGAGAAAATGCCACACCATGAAGGAATGTTCGAAAACAGACCAAACAGCACACACAGATAGCCAAGTAGGTCCTGAACAAATGATTTAATTGTCACATACAGACTAGGCTCCAGTTGCCAAATATACAGGATGATCAATAAGGAGTGTGGCCCCCATTTTTAGTGATACAGCATTGAATCTGATGTGGCATCGAGGCAATGAGAGTCCGAATAGAGTCTTGGGGTATCATGGACCATGTGGTGTTGATCCAAGTCCACAGTTCATCTTCATTTTGCGGGTGTGGTAGGGTACTCAACCGACATCCAATCGTGTCCCACAGATGCTCGATGGGTGAGAGGTCAGGGGATTGTGCTGGCCACAAAAGCATCCGTACACTGTGTAAAAACATTCAGGCTGATCCGAGCGGTATGCAGCCAGGCGTTATCCTGTTGAAAAATGGCATTCGAGGTGCCGTGCAGATACGGTAGTGCCACGGGCCACAGCTCCTCATCAACATGGCAGCGTGCCGTTAAGTGACTGTAGTGCACACCAGCGGTGAGCAGCTGTTGGTGCTGATAGCACCCCACACAATGATTCCATGTTGACAGGCTGTGTGGTGCTCCACAATGGCAGAGAAATCCACCTGGTGGCCATGTCGCTCGCACACTGCGATCATTCATGGTGAGACAGAACCGCGTTTCATCGTCAAACACCACACTGTTCCATTCGGCACCCAACAAAGCTCTGGAACGACACCACGCCAAACGGTGACGACGTGGCTCGCTGTTAAGGGTAGCCTTCACAACAGATGGCTGGAAAACAAATCAGACGCAGCCAATTGGCATGACACTGTCTGCATTGATATTGGAGCATCCAAGCCTTCCCGTTCACTGAGCAAACTGTTGCTCGTTGTGGCCTGTGGGTCCGCTACGGCATGATATCGGATCTGACGATCTGTGCACTTGGACGTCTGTGTCTGTGCTCTGGTCCTCCTATAACGTTGCACAGATCCTTCCTGGGACCACTGTCTCCAAATACAATTGACGGTTGTGGCATCATGTTGCATTTCTTCCACAATGCGACCATCCGGTGGTACGAAGGCCTATGATGACACTTCTCGTGAACTCGTCTGAACGAAATCATGTATGACTGTGTCTTAACAGCATTGACACCCCTTGTTCGTTCTCCAAACACTGTTACAGCAGAACCACTCGCTTCCCGCGGCCGTGATGACGTCTCGACTGATGGCCTCAAGGGCTGGCTGTCCGCTTACATCCCTCGCACCATTCGTGCGATTGGCCTGCAAATGCAATCATTTGCATAACTTGTACATGTGCACCCACCCTGCAATTTGCATGGTGCAGTGTTCACGTCTTTATGGTGTGGCATTTTCTGTGCCAGGCAGTGTATATATATATATCAAAATGATTAAATTCTTCAGATACAATAGTGTAATACCTAAAACATGGAATGGCTATGTGAAAGCACATAGCATACAATATCAAGTTGGCGATGTTGGTAAAAAAATTTAATTTGGGATAAAGCACTGTTGCACACCGTCTCAGTATTTCTAAAGAATTTGAATGGATTTCGCATGAGGTCTGTATAAATTGATTAAGCACAAATTCATGCAAGGATTATACACATTATTTGTTCTTAGCTGGAGCAATAGAAAATTCTTTGTCAAATATAAAAGCACTCATTCTTCTATTAAACCCATTAAAGTATGTATACCTCAAGATTCTGCACTACCTCCTCTTTTATATGACATGCACAAATTGAATTTTCCCTCCAGGAAGAAAGTTCAAGTGGCTGTGTATGCTGATGATAGTGCTATTTCATATATTTCACTGAACTGCAAACAAACCATCTTATCAGTTTTAAGATTTTAGATACACAGCTGAAAGTTTAAAAAAAATGGGAAATTTATATCATCACTAAAAAGATGCAAGCCACATGCTTTCTTAATGCTTTTGCAGATATCAACACATATATATATATATACAACCCGAAGCTGATAATTTTTGGTGTTGTCTCACCAGCGTGAAAAATAACTGAAATTTTTTGGGGAGCAACTTTGCTCCTGAAATTTAGCATTGTGGAGCAGTTTTGAGACTTATTTTTCTTTTGATTTAAGTGACTAATAATTAATTATCAAATAAAAATATATTACTAGCACCTTTCAATATATATTGAAAATACTCTAATCAATAATGAAAAGTAAAATTTAATAATATTTTAGTAGATATGTAAGAAGTACACATTTTTTCTATGGATATATGGTGAAATGTTACCTGGCCACACATTGCAGCTGCCATTTACTGTCACTTGACAGTGAGAGTACTCCTGAACTTGTGGTAGCTTCAGGTTCTGTGTCTGTTTTCTTTCTTTTCAGTAACACTTCACCCTTGTGCATCGTGGCGGCTTTTTGAAGAATACCTCCACTGCTTGTTCAGGGTGAAACTCGCATAGTTCTGGTCCTTCCAGCATTATCCACAATAGATGGTTCAGAGCATTAGAATTCATTCGATTACAGAAATCTGTCTTGATTCTTTTCTTCACAGAAAAGGCTTTTTCAACCTTAGCATTGGATACGGGCAATAATCCCATGATATTTATCATGTGGTTTAGATTTGGGAATTCATTTGCATACTTTTCTTTCAAACATTTCTACAACTGTTGCTTTGACAGGTGTTGTAGGTTTCTTAACCAAAAGGTTTTGAAATAATCTCAGTCCTCTTGACTTTTATCGTTGTCAATGTTGTTTGCAGTCAACAACTCGCTGAAATGTTCAGTTAATACAGTAATTTGATCATTACCAAAATTTGAAAGAGTACATTTGTCTGTTGGCCAAAGCTTAGGTTCTAACAGCTTGGCAGCTTTAAAATCCTGTTTTTCGTGCAAGTCACCAAGCCGGGTATGCACACACTGATGAATATGATTTTTAAAAGATATTCACAATTTTCATAGAATATATCTGTCAAATTACAGCTGAGTTCAATGCCATGGAATTCTACAGTTTTCACTGAATCACAGTCACTGGAATCACAAGCTGATACGTTTACCAAGTCTTGTAAAATTTTGGACAGGTTGGCCAAAAACTTTCTTTTCTTCATAATTCCCATAGAATTTTTCTAATTCGTTCAAAATACAAGGTACATCCAACTGTAGAGACAGAGATATTTCTTACAAAGAATATAAAATGTTGCAAAGCAACAGCAGCCAAGTTACAAATTTGATGGACATAATTTTTCTCAAAATGCCTGTAATTCTGGCTTTTTCTCCTTTTCTTGATTGATCTGCAACCATATTTTCTAGTTGTTGTACAATAACAAAATAATTTTTTATCAGTGTGTCAGTGGCTCTGTGCAAATGTGAAACCCATCGGGTGCCACAGACTCACAAAGCTGGTGTGTCTGATACATCTTCATCGAGTATTGTTGAGAGCTCACGAAAGTCTCTAATTCGTTTGGCACTTTTGTTCATAAAAATTATGAATGTCTTCCATCAACTTATGTACCTCTTGAAAATATGTTGACAGAATAAAATCTTAGAGCTAGCTCTAAATGATTACTTAAACATTGCACTGACACTAAACAAGGGCGTTTTTCTTCAAAAGGTCTGCAACACCCTTTTTCTGTCCCATGTTAACACTTGCTCTGTCAGCTAAAAATCCAATTAATTTATTTTCAAAATTGACTATTTCAAATTCTGCAACAGACTATACAATTGCATTTTTGATACCGTTAGCATCAGCATTTTTCAGTTCTTTTAATTGCCAGGAATGGGAATTTAGTATCTCCTACTTCATTGACATACATGATAAAAATAATTTCATTTTCAGATACACTAACACCTGTACTGCTCAATAAATAAGGTAAAATAGTCTGTTTTTCTTAAGTCATTGCGCAAATCAGTTTCAAAAACATTAGCAATGCACCCCGTCAACTGAGCACACATTACGGATGAGTAGTAAGTTTGCCCTTCATCAACACCATGGCATTTCTCAAACTCTATAATTTTAGGAAATTTTGAAAATGGAATTTTTTCTTTGGCAGTCATATATGCTATACCAGTCAATTTTCCATTTCGAGCTTTAGATGCATTGGAAGCAACAATCATTGACTTACCAATAGGTGTTCTTCGATAAAAATCGGCGAGCAATTTTTTCTTTTTTTCTTTTTATGTTCTGCCTTGGAGACACTGGCATAGTGAATTTCTGATCTGGTGTGCTTTACCACATTGTCCTTTTTAATAACAAATCCAGAAACTCCATCAATTAAAGAAGAATTGAAATTTTGAAAAAAAAAATTGGGCTGTCAACATTCTTCCGACAAAGTTTGCAATAGGCAGACCTGATGGCGATTTTATCGGCGTCAACATCATAGCGTAACCAACTACCTTTTTGATCTAATTCATCTGTCCACCTTTTCATGGTTGATACTTTTTCACTTTTGTAGCCATGATTTTAAATAACAAAGAGTTAAACAACAAAAATTGCATTCTCCTAAAATTAAGTGGCGGCCAAACCGAAACCAAAAAAAAAAAAAGCCGGTGATAAGAGCATCTGTCCTTAAACGACTCGTGGTGCAAACAGGCAGGAGCGTGGAACCAATCATAGATGCTCTGTGTCCAGATGATGACCACCTTATCACTGCACAGCTGCAGCTACACGAGGAAGCTTTTTCCAGCTGAAAGCAAACATAAAGTACAGGATCGAACCGATTATCCAGACTCCTAAAAACCAGACCTTTTTGTATAATTTGAATTTTTGGGATATTTCTTGACCTTGAGGTTCAGGTGTTCCATGCTGAAGCTGAGCCTCGTATTTCAGTTATCCCCAGCTGACCATCCAAACCCTTTAATCTCTTCATCGTATGTACATATACGTATTCAAAACAGCATTCTAAAACAATTCAAGATACATGTTCCTTTCCCACCGTTTGAGGCAGACATCCAACTTCACCCTCCTGCCTCCCTATCTTTCCCACAAAGGAACAGTCAGCAGAAACCCAAAGCCTCTTTCCAGAATAATGGAGGCATTATTCTCCGTCAGAGCGCGCATGAAAGTCGAAGGCCGGTGTCCTCAAGAGAAAAGAGAAGCTCTTTTCAGCTGATGACGTCGCTATTCTCCCTTGCGCTGGTGATTACTTTTGAAAGAAAGCCAAAAAATCTTTACCACATTATTCATTGATCATTGGTGTGATGTCATAGCCTGGTTGGGGATACTCCCGACTTCCCTGTGAAGAGAGGCAGAAAGAGTACGGAGACCCACTTCGTTTCGGAAAATGAGTTCAATGACTTCGTTTCATTGGTCGGTGCTCTGCGTTTCATGTTTATTCTGGGGTGCTGCAAAAATCTCATGTGTAATGTCAAAAAGGCCAGCAGATCAGGATGCGTGAGTTAATCCTTGTTGTAAAATGCCCGATCGGAAGTGGGGCGGAGTCTGCCGCATATTTACATGAACAATACAGCTTCTTATCGGAGAAGTAACGGCGGCGACTTGTGGGAAGGGGTGATTTTTTTAAATGGTTCTGAAAACCAGAAAAATCCGGAAACCAGACTGCCGCTAGCTCGGGCCTGTCTGGATAATCGGTTCAATACTGTATTCGTAAAGTTATGAATACGTGAATTTTATTTTATTTTTTCACTCGTAAGCAAAATCACATTTTCGACAAACAGTGAGTTGCTCTACGGATTGACCATTTTGATGGAGATTTCATTTTTAAACTTTGAATCGTGGTTTTGCCATTCAAATATGAGTTTGCAACGCAAACTTCTATTTTTGCATCGCAAACTGCAATGTGATAGCGCTTGATTTCCCCCCTGTGTCTCACCTATCTGAAACAGATTAAGTAAGCTATAATGAAAATATAAATTATCTTTCTGCTGAAACTGCATTTGTTGTGTTATCATGCATTGTTTAGTTTCTGGGTATTTGTGCTAAAACCACATCATGGCAAAATTCAAAGTTTTCAAAATAGATTTTCCTCCATCTACTTCACTTTTGTTTAGGTTTTAACAAACAAATATGGGTATAATAACAAAAGACACAACTCGAAAATACATACATATTCCCGAAATTGTTCTTATTTGACATGCTAATTGTATTTAACTTCAATAATGGAAACTCACCTTAAAGGTTATTGTTCCTCTTGCTACATTTACCACACATATATTTCCGGCTGACTTGTCATAATACATGATGGGCATTTTTTTTTTTTTTTTTTTTTGATTGGAGGTTTAACGACCACCGTGAGCAACTCAATGGGCTATAAGCAGTCGCCCGTCCCTAATTTAGGGTCACTTGTTCCAGGGAAGGGAGAGAGCCAGTGCCGTAAGACAAACACAACATCCATGACTCACCGGGATTCCAACCCGGACCCCTTACAGACAAATGATCAGAAGCCATCGCTTAGACCACTGCGCCACCGGGGCGGCTCACAACATTTTTACTTAAATAGGGATAGATTATGCAATTCCAACGACCCAAATATACTTAATGATAATTGGAAGGCCCTGATTAAAATAGAACAGAAAAAAAAAAAAAAAAAAAAAAACCGAAAATAGAAATTTCAATGCTAGATTTTGACCAAATCAAAGAACAGATGGCGCCACAGGCAAACATTGAGAGATACAGTAAGAAAGCAGAAGACCAAAGGCGATTGCATTACTTGCTCTGTGGCTGCAGAGGGGAATGGTTGTTCCGACAAGTCTCCTGAAGACTGCCAGGGTCTGGTCGAAAGTGCTTGAGGCAGACGAAGTCATGGTGGTGAGGCTTACAGTATTGATGGTTAAGTGTATCTGGTTTCCCATCAGAAGACTAAAAGGTTAGAGGAGGAAGGTTGAGCCATTGTATAAATGAATTGAGTTAATGTAATAAGGCTTCTGTAAATAGTGTACATGGATAGCATTTTTAATATGAATGTATGTAAAAATGTTGTGAATATATGGACATGGGAGGCAATGTGACCAAGAGGATTAGGGTTAAAGTCTTCGATGAGTGGAGTGTAGGTTGTGTATAGTGTTTTTAGCCTTTTAAATATATGTTGAAGATAAGGAAGTTTGATGTTTATGTGATGAATGTGTGTAAGTAATTGTGATGTGTTGGCTCAAAAAAAGATGTGATAATGAAATGACTCCAAAAACTTGCAAATGTATATGCGAAAACACAGGGAAGAGATTACAACGACCACAAAATGTTTATCATGTATTTGGACAAGTCAGCCAGAAATATATGTGCAGGAAATGTAGCAAGAGGAACAATAACCTTTAAGGTGAGTTTCCATTATTGAAGTTAAAAATGGATTATATATCAATGAAATACTACTTGAGTTAGCAAAGGGTTGTGTTATGGAAAAATTTAATTGTGTTGAAGTGAGTTGATTCACAAATCTTATTTCCTGTGACACATCTATGAATCTGTTTCCTGTGACACATCTGCACTAAAAAAAAAAAAAAAAAGGCAATAGAAAAAAAAATTGTGGCATGGAATTAAAAGGTGAGAGCAGAAATTTCAAGGCCAATGGAGAAAAATCTAGTAACAAAGTGATTGCCCCTCCTCCTGCACATTTTCCACCAACTGTGGTTAATAAAAGAAAAAAAAAATTGTTAAATTCAAATTATGATTTCATTGCAGGTAGCTATTTAGGTGATGATCAACGATGTCTTCACAGTAGAAAGAGAGTGAAAGTGCTTAAGCAAATTCAGGTTGAATATTTTGATTGATTTCAAAGATTTCCTGATAAAAAGCAAACTATGACAGAGCTGAGCTCTGGAAAGTGGGTCACAAGAGCAGCTGGAAAGTTTAAAGAGAAACTTAGATGAATTATGTGACTAATTTTCAGCATCTAGCCATTTGCTGAAGGGGACATCCTTCAACTGATGGGTTTATTTTCATTCTGTAGCAGTATGTAAGGAAGATCATAGTGAGAAAACAAGATCTACAGCTCTCTGCAGAGGAGAAAAAGTAGGAATTGCATGGTTTCTGTTCATGACCAAATGTCTCACTGCTACATGATGTTCTCAACAAGGAAATTTTAAATCCAGTGTTAAGTAATCAAAATGTAGCAAATCTCCAAGAGGATGCAAAGTCTTTCTTTAACAGTGATAAATTCAAGAGGAAATTTCCCAAGGCAAAGTTGTCCCTAATGTTGCAGGAACTCCCTTTGCAAGGAAATCAAATCATGGCAAAATGCTAACCTAACTCATAAAAAAAAGGTGCATTATGAAGGTGTATATCTACTGATTTATCAGTAGGTGAAATACAATAGACCTTGGCATTGAAGCAACCCATGGAAAAAGATTTGTGTTTGCAACTACAGGTGGTGGTGGTGGTGGTGGGGAGGCGGTAACGACCACCATGATCAACTTAATGGGCTATAAGAAGTTGCTTGTTCTTAATTTTGGGACACTGGTTCCAGGGAAGGGAGAAATCCAGTGCCGTAAGCCAAACGCAACATCCATGACTTGCTGGGATTCAAACACAGACCCAACTTGAAAGAATGGTCAGAAGCCAGCGCTTAGATCACTGTGCCACCAGGGTGGCTTATTACAGATCTTCCAAGGAAAATCACTGCATTGTACTCCAGTAATTCACTTAATCTTTTCACTTAAAATCACACCTGTACCTGCTTATCCTTTTACATCACCCAACACTCTGGACCGCATGCCTACCATTCCTTTCACTTCTTCTATTCCAATTATTTTGGCTTTAGTTTCACTTATATGCAGCACATCCAATCCATACTTATGGGTTTCTTCAATCACTTTGTTCGTCTCTCCTATTCCACTAGTATGCAATAAGTCAACCTTATACTCACGCTGCTGGGATCTCTTCCTCATTTACCATTTATTATTAGTTTCTTGTTTTTTTCAGGGTGGAACAACCTTTTCAGGTGGGTAGACCCACCATATCCTGCAACCTGCACTTTTGAGTCCTTAAAGAACTCTCTTTGAGTCTTGAAAATTGTAAAAAAATCAACAGTTGGTTATTTCACCTAAGGGTTCTGGAACAAAACCCAGTAAGTGGCAGTCTTTTGGCCAATGGTACTCAAAATCAGCTGGTACCTCAACAATATTTATACTGAAGCTTAATTTTGTGTCAGCTTCTCAGATTCATAGTCCTCTATTGCTGTCGTGTTTGCCATTGTTGCACAGTGGAACACTCTTTGGAATCGCCACTAATTTAACATTGGATTTTACATCTGTTGTACAAGGATTTAAAAACACTTCAAAATATCAAGTTGGAAAAACATCTAGATATAAATCAAGCTGTTTTTTCCATGTAACATAACCACAGAAATTTGAAAATTCAATCATCCTGGAATGGGAGTCGAACCCGCATCTCCTGATTTCCGTTCAAGTATGCTAACCGTAACATCACCCAGGACAACAAAATCCAAACAACTGAGGCATTAATCTGAAACGTCAGACTTTGATTTCACTGCACCAGTCAAAACAAATGTCTCATCGTAGTGCTAAGTTGATCACCAGCAAATGAGTAAATATCAAGTTGGAAACACGTGGAATAATTAATATAGATATAAATTAAGCTGTTCTTTCATGTAACATAACTACAGAAATTTGAAAATTCAATCGTCCTGGAACGGGAATCGAACCCACATCTCTTGATTTGCACTCAAGTATGCTAACCATTACACCACCCAGGACAATGAAATCTAAACAATTGAGGCATTAATGTGAAATGTCAGACTTCATTAATCTGAAATGTCAGAGTTCGATTCCTGTTCCAGGACGATTGAATTTTCAAATTTCTGCGATTATGTTACATGGAAAGAACAGTTTGATTTATATCTATATTCACTTCAAGATGTTTGAAGGCTGTTTTGTGTAGTTATGTTCTGCCCCTTACCCCATGAGTTGATGTGCTAACAAATATTATTCTTTGAAGTTTCTGTATGTATACAGTGCTAGTAGAAGTTCATTTGAAAGGTGCAAAGGGGCTTTCAAATGAAAATAAAAAATGGTGCCAGTGAGTTGTGTGTTCAATAGAACTTTTGTATCTGACAGAGAAATGAATTTCACTTATCTTTATATGCAGTACCTTCTCTGAAAATATGTGCTGATCTCAAATTTGAAATTATTTATGCTATGAGTACTGTGATTTTCATCGTATATTCCTCAGATTATCTGCTAAAAAAGTTATAAATTTAGGGATTCTATAGGTAATATACTGATACAAAAAAGAAAAAAAAACGTTTTTGAGCTCTCCGGTTTTTAAAAAAATTCATAGGGTGATAATTCAAAAGAGGTAGTATAATTGGCCAAGTTCGTAAAATCATGTAATGCATTGATTATGATACACTTTCCAACATACCAGAAATCATAGGAAAATGCCTTGGTTTTGAGGGGACTAAACTATGGTATAACGTTTGACGTTCACATATATCAAAATTAAATCTCTTTGTGTCTGTGGTTATGTTACATGGAAATAACTATTTCTATTATCAAGAGCTACCACACATAAGCCGTTTTATAATTAAAAATCCTTTCTAAATCGGGCAATTCTCAGGGAAGTTATTGTGGGAGAAAAATGGCTATAATGAATCTCACGCATGCGCACACTGCCTGCAATTGCCCCCCCCCAAAAAAAAAAAAAAAAAAAAAAAATTTTTTTTGGCGGAACTACTTCCAATGTCGTTATGGAACAACGTATTGTATTTCGTCACAATCGAAGCATTTTTAGTCAAGTAACGAGGATAATGGCTGTGTAATAAATTTCGCTCCTGTGCCCTGACCTTTGACCCCATTTCAATGATATTCAACAGAACCGGTTCGGTATACTTCCGGAACAACATACTAAAGTTTTGTCACAATCTAAGCATTTTTATGTAAGTTATGATGCATAAGGTCGATGGAATGGATCCCGCTCCTATGTCCTGACCTTTGACCCCATTTTACCCATTTTCAATAGGTTTCATCCCCAGGTTGTTCCCTACCACATACTAAAATTTTATTGAAATCGGACCATTTTTACGTGAGTTATTGTGCAGACAGATGGACGGACAAAGCTGGAGCATATACGCTTTCCAACCTACGGTTGGAAAGCATAAAAAGGCAACCCTCAAAATTTTTTTCTCAGTTTAGAAACTAGTGTGCAGCAGAATGCAGGGGAAAGGGGTGCCATAATGACAGATCAGAGAAGTTTATGGGGAAGGATGGCCGGGGTTCACTTTGTATTGTTGAGAAGGGCAATGCAGACTGCTTGTGCATGTCAGAGCAAATAAACCTCTGTATTTTAACCATTTAATGAAAATGTACACCAGCACTAGCTGCACGAATCTATGCATGTCTCCTTTCAAAGTACCTTGTTCTGGGTCTTGTGTGCTATTTGCCATGTGTGTAGTTCATCTTTCGCCCATCGACAGTTTGACCAACTCTTTGTTGCTGCTATTTTCCTTTATTGCCGAAAAAACTTTCCCTTTTTACTTTGAAATGTATTTCTTATTACTTGCTCTGCATTGGTCAGTATTTCATCATTGGCAAGGTATAATACCTTACTCTGGAACTGCTTTGGCATGATTAAACTTCATTCTTTCTGGATGCCATGTCACTGGCCTTTATTTGTCAGGAGATAAAAATATGAAAAAGTAACCTTATAAAATGAGTTTCTTTATTTAATAAAATCGTGTTTTCCTTACTTCTTCGGACTTCTGGGCCATCCTGTAACTGATTTTTCTGTCAAACTTTGGTTCTGGATCAACATCTGTAATGCATGGATTATAAAGTGATTTCTTCTTCTGAATATCATGGTCTGCAAATTATACGACAAAAATTACGGTAATATGATTTCTAAATATGGATTTTTTGTTTTGTATTTATTTTATTTTATTACTGTTATCTTCAATTAATGTTTACTTTTATGTCCCTTGTTAATAGTTTTTACCTTGGAACTTCTTTAGTGGCATATAAAAGTTTTTGCCTTCAGTATATTAAGTTGGTTTTATTTTTTTTTAGGAACTAACTGAAGAAGGGCTGCCATTTTTAATTCTCTTTCACAATCCTGATGATCAGGAAAGTCCCAAAATGTATACTACAGCAGTTCAAAATCAGTTGTTAGATGACAGAAGTAAGTCATATTTGCCTGAATAATAATAATAATAATAATAATTGGAAATAACTCACTGACGTGACTCATAAAATAAACTTGAAAGACACAAAATAAATTGAGATAAAACTCTTCCTATCCAATAGGAATAATGAATTTTTTATATAAATCCTGACATTTTTTTCCTTTTGTTCTTATTCAAGGCTTGCTCTCAAAGGTCTAACTTTCTCAGAAAGGTCCCAGAAGTAGCTTTCAGCCTTCTGACAAAGATAGTTAATTGGAGTTTTAATAACAAGAGTAGCACATGCCTACAAAATGTTACATTTTAAAAGTTGAGTTATTTTAGCAGAGATGTTGCAATAATTTGTGGTGCTGATTGCAAATAAAATTTTACTTTTACTTTATCACATAAGATTTCATCACAAAACAATGTAGCACTTTGGGTAGAATATACATAAAATAGTAGGTCATCAAGTAAGAAAATCTTTTGATTATTGAAAGTGCACCCTCAGTCACATTTGATTACCTACTATTTATGCTTACGTATATCTTTTGTTCTTGCACCTAATGACTCCTTGTAAAATCTTTCTTTTCGCCCCTTCAAACCAACGCTTCTTACATTTCCACTTACCTGTTTCATGTGGCTTCTGTCTGTGCAACGTCCAACAGTAATTGCACATCATTATTTTTAATGCATCCCTGCACATTACAAGAGCAAAAGTGGCAATTATATCATTGTGATTTTTGGTTCCCTCCTGGTCATTGGCACTCCAAAATGAATTGATTTCTTCTTACCTTTTGTCCACTGCCTTGGTTTTATTCAACAGAAATACCACAGACCTTAGTGAAACCCTTGATTTGTCTTGGTCTGATATCCCATGCCTCATTCCAAAGTATGCATAGTAAGATTTTTTTTTTTTTACTTTTTCCAATGTTCCCCCATTGCTTTTTAATGACAAACTCCCTACAAATATAAAATATACTGTGGACAGTTAACATGCCCTCAGGTAGCCATTGTCACAAAAAATGCTATTCACTACATTAAAACCAAGCACAAGTACAATAATAGACTAAATATTAAGAATTTCAAAATGAAATTCAACAGTTTTGTGAGAAAAAAGCAACAATTGTTCTAGTAGTGATTGGTGCAATTGGAAAAAAATTCCAAGAAAAATGAAGAAACAGCTTGAAGAGATTGGAATTGACAGGTTAATAACAACACATTTGCAGAAAAAGGGCATTACTTGGGACTTGCTGCATCCTTGAAAGATTACTTGCTGATTCTTAGTTTCTTAGACAGAATCTGAATCACTGATGAACCAGAACTCCAGTCACAACTTGTGGTGGACTACAAATACTAATGGTAACAATACGTTTTTGTTTTCTACTATTGAAAGTAGGATTTTCTGTGGTAACAATTTTCTTTATCATATCATCGTATCATATCACTAAGCTGTTCACTGAAATCCAGAGGTTAGCTCCACAAAGAAACACAAACTACCAGATATTTTTTACTTACTGTTGCCATATCAAACTTCTCCATTTGCAGTGATCTTGACATACAACTCGGGCTTCACTGACATCCATCACGTGCTGTACACAAGATCTTCTATACTTCATACTCATAATTTTTTTCTCATGCAGACACTCCTGAATCAGATCCTCCCATGACTTCCTTGGTCTTCTGCCTTTCCTTCCTGCCACTTGGGCTAAAAAATTTCTTAGTAAGCATGTCATCACTCATTCTTTCAACATGGCCAAACTACCTCAGAATATTAGTATCCACCTTACTAACAACATTTTGCTTTACATTACACAACTGCAACAAATCTTCATTCCTCACACAATCAGAACGTGTCTTGCCACAACAGTAACACATTTCTCCAGCACTCAAACAACTTCTATGTTTCTTCTGTAGTACCCAGATTTCACTGCCATACATCAGAGTAGGAAAAATTACACTCTCATACACAGCAGTGTGGGACTCCCTTGAGAATCTATCATTCCTGTGAAAACCTCCCAACACAGCTATGGCTTTCAATGAAGAATTCACTCACCTACTAATTTCACCATCCAATTTGTTCTCTCTGTCAAACATGCTTCCTAAATACACAAACTCATTCACCTGGTCAATCACTGTGCCATTTATACTTACATTACATTCAGTGCTACCCATTCCTCTCTCAAACACCATAACTTTGGTTTTTCCTTTATTAATATTCAGTTTGAATTTCATGCAAACTTTGACATCCAGGACAACATACTCTGCAACTCACTTTTGCTCTCTGCCAACAAGACAGTGTCATCAGCATACAGCAATCTGCACACACGGATATCACCAAGATATAAACCAGTATTATCTATTTTGGCATCACGCATGCATGCATCAATAAATATATTAAACAGCCATGGTGACATTACACAACCTTGTCTGACTCCTGCACCAATGGAAAACCATTTTGATAAAACACCATTCACTCGTACACAAGCCAGCATACATGGCTTTTACACTATTAAGTAGATTCCCAGTAACACCATATTTATTCAATATCTTCCACAAAAGTGTCATATTTACTCGGTCCTAAACTTACTCTAAATCTATGAAGGCAGCAGAAACTTTCTTACCAACAGCCAGATACTTTTCAATCATCATGCATAATGCAAAAATTTGGTTAGTGCAATCTTTGCCAGGCATAAAACCACTCTGAACATCCCACATTTTCTCTGATGTCAGACCCCATACTTTTTCAATAATGACCTTACCAAACACTTTCCCTGGCACACTCAGTAGGCTATACCAGGATAGTTCTTGAAGTCAGTCTGATCACCTTTTCCCTTATACAAGGGAACAATGTTAGTGTCCTTTAAATCCCAAGGGACCATTCCTAACTTCCAGCACAACTTACAAATTTCAGTTAACCAATCAGTTACAGAGTCACCACCACATTTTAACATCTCATCAGTTATGCCACCAACTCCCAGAGCCTTGCCATTCTGAAGTGATTTTAGAGCTTTACACGCCTCTTCTCGTAAGATCTCTCCTGTGCTTCCATCCTTCACCGTGACATCCTCTGCTTCTGCCTCAGAATCACCTTTGCTTTCTTGATCTAATAACTTACAGAAGTATTCACCCCATCTTGCACTTAACTCATTGGGCTCCCGTATCATTTCCCCGATCCTGTTCTTCACACAACTTAACAGCTTTGCTTTCCCTATTTTTTCTGAGTCTCATGTACTTCCAGAAAGTTTTTCTATCTTTCCAAAAAGTCAATTCATGCCTTTCCACTTTTTTCTTCCTATCTTTTGCCTTACTTTGGCGAACCAGCTTAGCTGCTTTGCGCTTCTTACAGCGATATTCATCCACAGAAACTTTACCTTGCAACATCCCCAAATAAGCTTCCTTCTTTCTCTTTACTGCCTCTTCAATCTCACTATCCCACCAAGCATCAGCTCTATTGTTACCCACTATTGTGGTGCCACAGACCTCTTCAGCAGCAGTGACAACACAGTTCTTGAAACATTCCCACTTCTTTTCCTACATCCCTCTCACATGACTTCAGCTTCTTCAGTCGTTCTCTAAGTAAGTTAGAATAATGCTGATGATCTTCAAGGAGCCTATCAACCTTTATTCTTTCCATCCTGGGCCTCTTCCTATTCCTTTTCCTCCAACTAACATTCAGTTTTACTCATGACACTGCCAAGCAATGATCAGAGCCAACATCCGCACCTCTCATCACAGTGGTGTCAATAACTAAGCGTTTCAGATGCGGATCGTAAATAACAAAACAATTTTCTTTATAAGTATGTGTAATGCATGGATGTAGAATGTTAACTCAGCCTTAAATGCACAATTTTTATTTTATTTCACAAAACTTTTTAAAGTGTTTTTTCAGCATGATTTGAAAAACAGCAGCAAAAAATGTGCTTATGATATCATTATGTTTACTCATCCTGTGAACACCATATCTCTACACAGAAATTCGATTTCAGAAATTCTCTTTATTATGGCAAGCCTAAACTAGGAGAATGATGAGCCTTGCATTTTCATAGCTGCCAACTACTACGGAATGTCCGTAGTTTCTACGGATTTAGTTGTTTGACTACGGAACTACGGGAACTCGTTGTCGAAACTACGGATTCTACGAATTTTCATTTTTAATTCTTTTTTCTTTTGCTATTACGAAATAACACGAAATCCTGTCTGGTGACGGTATTTAATGTTTCAAAACTTCCCAAAATGGTAGTTAAATGGGTATACATTTTTGCCATAATCGTAATTTTTCTCTCCCAATGTTGCCTTTGTGTCCAGTAGTCTTGTTAAACATCATTTTATTGCAAAAATGTTCGTATTTCATCTTGAAACTGTAGGCAAAAATTTGCGAAAACAGAAGTTAGACGGTGCAAACTTTTCCTTGGGGTCCTCTTTCGTGAATTCGAGTAATTCCGCCTTTTTACGCTTTCCAACCGTAAGTTGAAGAAGCGTATATGCTCCGGCTTTGTCCGTCCGTCCGTCCGCACGCACGATAACTGGCGTAAAAATGGGCCGATTTCAATGAAATTTTAGTATGTGTTAGTTGACCACCCGGGGACGAACCCTATTGAAAATGGGGTCAAAGGTCACGACATAGGAGCGGGATCATTCCATTACCTTTATGCGTCATAACTTGCGTAAATATGGTTCGATTTCAATGAAAGTTCACTATGTGGTAGGAGACCGCCTGGGGACGAGAACCCTATTCAAAATGGGTGAAGTGGGGTCAAAGGTCAGGACATAAGATCGGGATGCATTCCATTGCCCTTATGCGTTATAACTTGCGTAATCGGGATGTATTCCATTGCCCTTATGCATTATAACTTGCGTAAATATGGTTCGATTTCAATGAAAGTTCACTATGTGGTAGGAGACCGCCTGGGGACGAACCCTATTGAAAATGGGCGAAACAGGGTCAAAGGTCAGGACATAGGAGCGGGATCCATTCCATTGTTCTTATGCGTCATAACTTGCGTAAAAATGGTTCGATTTTGATGGAATTTCAGTATGTGGTAGGGAACCACCTGGGGATGATCCCTATTGAAAATAAATGAAATGGGGTCAAAGGTCGGGACATAGGAGCGGGATCCATTCCATTACCTTTATGCATCATAACTTGCGTAAAAATAGTTCGATTTCAATGAATTTTTAGTATGTGGCAAGGAACCATCTGGGAACAAACCCTGTTGAAAATGGGCGGAATGGGGTCAAAGGTCAGGACATAAAAGCGAGATCCATTTCATTGCCTTTATGTGTCATAACATGCGTAAATATGGTTCGATTTCGTTGAAATTTTAGTATGTGGTAGGGAACCACCTGGGCACGAATCCTACTGGAAATGGGGTCAAAGGTCAAGCAGGACATAAGAGCGGGATTTGTTCTGTTGCCCTTATGCGTCATAACTTGCATAAAAATGGTTCGATTTCGATGAAATTTTAGTATTTGGTAAGGTACCAGCTGGGGACGAACCCTATTGAAAATGGGCGAAATGGGGTCAAAGGTCAGGACACTGGAGTGGGATCCATTCCATTGCCCTTGTGCATCATGACTTACCAAAAAATGTTTCGATTGTGACAAAACGTTATGTTGTTCCGGAGGTTTAGTGAACCGGTTCTGTTGAATATCAACGAAATGGGGTCAAAGGTCATTGCACAAAACCAAGATTTATTCCACAGCCATTATTCTCATGACTTGCGTAAAACTGCTTCTATTGCGACAAAACTTTAGTATGTTATTCTTGAGGTATACTGAACCGATTCTGTTGAATATCATCGAAATGGGGTCAAAGGTCAGGACACAGGAGCGAGATTTATTTGACAGCCATTATCCTCATAACTTGAGTAATAATTTCTGGTATGTTGGAAAGCGTATCATAATCAATGCATTGCATGATTTTACTAACTTGTTTGTTATTATTTTGGCCATTTGCGAGATCGATGCACAAGTGAATAGACATTTTTAGGGAATTGGTGGCGAGGGGGTGGGTGTTCATTGGGGGAAAGGAATTAATTTTTACGAAACTTTCGAAAACGGAAGGTCGACGGAGTTCAGATTTTTCCCATAATTGTAATTTCTCCAGTATTATTATTGTTAAATAACATTTTACTTCATAAATATTTGTATTTCAGCTTGAAGATAGAGGGACATTTTCAAAACCGGAAGTCAGACGGAGCAAAGATTTCTTCCGTAATTGTCCCCTGCCCCCGTCCCAGCTGAGCGCGATGTCCCTGCTGTTCTGCATTCCCCCATTCCATAAATTTTTCATTCAAGCTTGATAAGGGAGGGAGAAATTCCCCAAAATGGAAGTGAGAAAGTTGAAATATTGGTACAAATTGATGCATGGTGTTCAAAAGTATTAATATTCTCAAAGTTACACTATTTATCTAAAATAGTTAAAGCTTTGATATCATGCACTCATTCATGGTCCTCAGGCTGAAAGTTCTTCAGTATGATGTATGAAATTATTGTTATCGGAGGGTATAAAAAAAAAAAAAAAAAAGGAAAGAAAGAAAGAGAAGCGACAATGGAGAAATAGGGAGAGAAAGATATCAGCCGAAAGAAAAATTAAGCAATGGATGCTGTGCAGCTACAGAGTCAACAAAAAGGCAAACTGACAGTAGTCCCCATTCTTGCTGGGTGTTTTGATTTCCCACCCAGTTAAAACATTGTTTTTTCTTCTTCTTTGATCTCATCTTGTCATAAACTGCAATGTCAGAGGCAGTAGGATCATATGGTAAGTGGAGGTTTGCGCACTGTGTGTTCACTTGCTTGGATTTCCCATCTGTCAAGCATGAAATTCTGGACTCATCTGATTGATTTTTACTGGTGGAAGTTTCGAAAATAAATCTTACATTATTTTCGAAACTTCCACCAGTAAAAATCAACTCTCACCAGAGGAATCAACGTGGTGTTTCGCACGTGTTATGTTTGGGTCATTCCATGTGAAATCAACCAGCAAAAATAGCATTTTCAACCTGACCATTTTTGATTTTTATGAAACTTGGTATATTTGTAGAATTCATCAATATAAACATATATGAATTTTTTCAGAATTTTTAATGCATCCGTTTTTGAGTTATTGATTTTTGAAATTAAAAAAAAACCCTGAAATTTCATCATCTGAGCAAACTTTAACTGCCAATTACTCAGGTTCTAGTATAGCTAGCTAGGGTCATGAATTATGGCTCATTTTAAAGATCTTGAATTGGGCTTTCATTTGATATGCCACATGACACTATTAAAAAAAATTAATGTCAATTTAAAAATTTAAAAATTTTGAAATTGAAATATAAAAAAACGTGTTTTTTAAAAAATCTGAAAAAAATATGGTTAACAAACATTATTTTTCTACATATCCTGAAAGTTTCATAATGGGATCGCTATGGGATCACTATAAAAAAAAAAAATAACATAGAAGGACGTTGCTAAACGCACCATCAGTGACTGAGGAATTGTTTATTTTGTCTGTCTAAAATGTTATCCCTGGTCTTACAAACACTGCAAATGTTAATGAATTAATTATAATTAGTTAAAAAGTTAATATATATCCATAAGGGTAACAAATTGGGTTTCTTTCCTAGGTTTTAAAGTAAAAGCAAAGTAAAAGATAGATGCCAGCAGACCATCCACATCAAAAGTTTCAAGTGTGGTTTACTGTTGCAACCCCCTTGGGAAACCAAACCATAAATATAACAAAAAAAATCTGCGACCAGTTTCCAAGAATCTATTGCTACAGAACAAGTTGCCCAAAACTGGAGACAAGATCTGTGACAGTTGTCGTAAAGCAATCCAGAAATTTCACTCTGAAGCTGCTGAACATTCCTCTTCACCTTCTGACAGCTATAATGAACTAGAAGCCGAAGGCCATGCTGTTCCATCTAAATAGTATAGAAAATGTGACATTCAAGCAATGGAGGCAATTAGAGAAGAGGACAGTACTTGAAACATTATCAAAATCCACACAAGAGTTTTTGGACCTGTTGTTTGGAAAACTTCCAGCCCTGCTTCACCATTCTTTTATAGCAACTCAACAGTCAAGTTACTTAAGACATCTTAAACACACAATAACAGAAAATCAATACATAGTAATTTGTGACTTTGCTGAAAATTATTCTTTTGTATTGGAAGATGCAGCTCATAGTTTTCACTGGAACAATGCCCAAGCAACCCTGCATCCTATAGTTATATACTATCGAGACGAGAAAACTCAGAACCTAGGACATGTAAGTTTTGTGATTATATCCGACTACCTAATTCACGACAGTATAGCTGTCCATCTGTTTCAGCGTTACCTAATTAATTTCATGCAGTCACATTTTTCTCAAAAACCTGAAAAGATATTTTATTTTTCGGATGGAATAGCTTCAGAATACAAAAACAAGTCAAACTTCCTCAGCTTATGCTACCACAAGACTGACTTTAATATAAAAGCAGAATGGAATTTTTTTGCAACAGCACATGACAAAAATGCATGTGATGGGATAGGGGGTACTGTGAAGCGATTAGCTGCAAAGGCAAGTTTACAACTTGTTTATGATAATCAAATTATGACCCCACGCCAACTCTTTGAATGGGCCACTGCTAATATTGCCTCCATTCACTTTCGGTTTGCAACAACAGAAAATTACAAAGAGGAGGAAATTATCCTTAAAAGTAGAATAGCTTCTGCTAAGACAATAAGTGGTACTCAGAAACTCCATTGTTTCATTCCTGCAGGAAAACACAAATTATTAGTCAAAACTTACTCACTTTCTGAGCATTTTAAAGAAGAGATATGTGCAACAGATGAAGGGGAAGAGAACATTGGTTTTGAAAATATGGTAGGTTTTGTGATTAGTAAGTACTCAGAGCACTTGTGGTTGAGATGTGTACTTGGTGTGAATGAGGACACAGAAGAGGTAAAAGTAAGCTTCCTGGAGCCGCATGGTCCATCTCCATCATACAAGTATCCTCAATCACCGGATATACTGTTGGTTCATAAATCTGATGTTTTGTTAAAAGTTGACCCGACAACAGCTACTGGAAGAGTATATAATTTAACAATGACTGAGACAAAGAAGGCAAATCAAGCACTGGCATACAAGTGCGGCAAAATTTAAAAGAAAGAAAAAAAGCAGGATACATATAGAAGATAAAATAATTTTGTAAGTGTAAATATGCACACAGAACCTTATACTGGATTACGAAATGAATTACTTTGGGACACAGTTTCAAATTACTTAGATGTTTGTTTTCATTCTTTAACATTCACAATGTTTAAAAGAACAAGTATGACATTTTACACAAACCACATAAAGAATACCTTTCCAGTCATGGGTAGAACCGGTAAGTACATCTGGCACATTTCAGTTGCATTGTTCTACGTTATTATTTTTTTTATAGTGATCCCATAGCGATTCCATTATGAAACTTTCAGGATATGTAGAAAAATAATGTTTGTTAAACATATATTTTTTTCAGATTTTTTAAAAAACTTGTTTTTTAATATTTCAATTTTAAAATTTTAAAATTGACGTTAAATTTTTTTAATAGTGCCATGTGGCATATCAAATGAAAGCCCGATTCAAGATCTTTAAAATGAGCCACAGTTCATGACCCTAGCTCTACTAGAACTCGAGTAATTGGCAGTTAAAGTTTGCTCAGATGATGAAATTTCAGGGTTTTTTTTTGAAATTTCAAAAATC
Organism: Macrothele yani; assembly: GCA_039090855.1. NCBI lineage: Eukaryota > Metazoa > Arthropoda > Arachnida > Araneae > Macrothelidae > Macrothele > Macrothele yani. Next base: position 112,984,931 of record CM077007.1, read on the forward strand.
TATAACTCAAAAACGGATGCATTAAAAATTCTGAAAAAAAAATCATGTTTGTTTATATTGATGAATACTACAATTATACCAAGTTTCATAAAAATAAAAAAATGTCAGGTTGTGAGCCTTGTTGATTTGACATGGAATGACCAGTTTGTTTCATTGGTGTCCTTGTTTCTTATGTTTTGTTGTGGTGTGTATTTCTTTTTCACAAAGAGATGGATCTTTTCGTAAAAAAACATGTATGTATTCCGTGCGATAATTAATATTAGGTACTACTGACAAGGCTCTACCCAAAGTTTTCTGGTATGCATTTTTGTCTTTTCTCAAGGTGTGTCTTCATGATTAGGGTCATAAGTGCAGATGCTATCAAATTCTAAATATATTTCATTCCATATCATTGCTTTTGAAAATCAGGTTGAAACAATTCTTTCTTTCCTTCAATATCTCTTACAACAAAAACCATTTTGCATAAAGTTTCTTTTTCAGATGATGCACAGTTTTTCTTCTTGGGAGTGTAAAGTATATTGCATTTTCTCCCTTTATATCTATGTCTAAAAGTCTGATTTAAAAAATTCTTTTTACGATAGGTAGAGCTCATAAAGGAAAATATTTTGAATATAATATCTAATTTTTTTGCAATACATAATTTTTTATCACAAGGGTTGTAGTGCATATTAATTTCCATTATAATTGCAGCAGCATCTGAGCTCGTAAAAATGAAATGAAAAAAATCTTTTTCAGCCCGATACTCATTGTGACAGAAAACATTTTGTGTATGTTTTCTGCTCAATAATGCAGTTTTTCTGTTAGGATGCATAAATGTATATAATTTTTCTTTGTATATCTGCTGCTAACATTTTGATTTGGAAAACTGTATCTGTGCCAGACAGCATTAATGGTAATGTTTTGCATATAATTTCCAATTTTTTAACACAATTTTGTCACTAGAGGGCAGAAGTGCATACACTGGTGGGCAAAAATTAAGGACGAAGAGGAGAAATTAGCATAACAGCGGAAAACGAGCAGGCAGAACGGACCGAAAGGCCACTCAGGAGATAGACTAGGGTCCGGTACGGTAGGGCATGAGCATATATGCAGCATGACGGGGGGGTCAGAAGGGCATAAAGCACACGTGCGGTGTACGCTCAGCAATTCGGTGAAAGCTATTGCATGGTGTATATCATTTTGAATGATGTCCAGCTGCTGCCACCGTGTGATATGGCCAAGAGGCAATCCATTAGATGACATCTGGATGACTTTACCCGAGGTTGCGTCATTGGGAAATTGGAAGAACAGGGTTCCCACGCCACCTGGAAAACCGGGAAAACCGGGAATTCTCAGGGAATTTGAAAATTGTTCCAAAAATCAGGGAAAACTCAGGGAAAATCGTGTTTTTCCGTAAAAATCAGGGAATTTCTTATCAGGGAACTGAAAAGTCAGGGAATTTTTATTTTGGCAAAAAAATATTTTCTTTCAGACTTTTGTAGAATATATTTCTGTATTGCTAAGTTTTAAAATAATTCCGAGTTGTTTTATACTTCGAGGCAACCCACCCACCGATTAAAGTGCAGCTGTGCTGGGGAGTGCGTCTCTTCGCGGTTTCCCCATCTCCAGATGCTCTAAACTACAAGCGAACAAACGGACACGTCAAAGCGTGAGAGAAAGCCATTAATCACACCCCCATTTCGCAGGCTCTTATCTGCTGCGTTCGCGCAGAGGCAGTCACTTGTTCCTAAGTAGGTGTCCTGGTTCTCTGTGTAGACTGGGAAAAAAATTATGAAAAAGCTATTTCCTCAAGTTTTTAAATAACCGACTGAAATTTTTACAGTGAGCAAGATATATGAAAATAACGTTCCATTTTAAATTTCGCCGAAATTCATCGGAAACTTTAGAAGTTGCGCTTTTTTTTTTTTCCCCTTTCCTTTTGCATGTTTCACTTGTGTTTTATCAAACCGTACAAAAACATTTTATTTTGCCGGATGTTGGTTATCCTAATAAGATTCGTTATTTTACGGCCGGAAAGAGATTTTCTTGATTCTGTCTTATTTCTATTTCATAATGCATGAAGAAATTAATTTATAGCTATTTTGGCGATATTCCGATTACTGCAAGAGCTGGCTGGTTGCGAAAAATAGGGTAGTCCGACGCCCGGAACCATAGATTTTCACATCTGGGTCATTCCACGCAAAATCGTCAGATATTGAAATAATTTTCCACCAACACATCTCTGATTCTTACAGGTAGCTGCTTCCAAATTATAAAAAAAACCCCTAAAAGTTTAAACTTTTTTTTGTTTCTGATAGATTAGAAGATATTATTTTTGAATTTTTGTGCATAATGGAACCGTTTTCCGTAAAAACGCAAATATCTCCGTTATTTAGAATAAGAAATATAAAATTCATCATTCTCTCATAATTTTTCCTAAGGTTTCAGCTTATACATAGGAAAAAAATTTTGCGAGAACAAAAGTTAGACGGGGTAGAAATTTTCTTGTAATCGTAAATTCTTTTTCTTGCGTTGCTGCACCTCACAAGAGTTGCATAAATTATTCATTTCACATCTTTACCCTCACATTGCCGAAAAAAAATATAAAAAATCTACCTAGTTACTACTGATTTAAATGTTTGCCGTACTTGCTCTATTGGTTTCAAGTTTGTCAGTGCAGGCGCTAAAGCTTCTGTCTCCGTTTTGGATGACGTTATTTGTGGGGAGTTACTGCAAATGACCTGAGTGGGCTCCAGACCTTTCTCGCACTTTGCCTGATCAACATCGCACAAAAATGTTTTGCCCTTCGTAAAGATATTGTTAAGTATAAACATGCCACTCGCCACAGGATGAAAAATTATGTTGAAAAAAAAAAAGTGTTAGGAGGATTTTATGAGCACACATGCACACAAAACTTCCTCTAATTGTTTCCCGTACAAGTAATTTGACGTAGCGTGGAAATGAACTGTGACCTGCGAGAAAAGTTCAGTACTAATGTTTGTGTCACAAACGTAGCCAATCAATTTTAAGACTTCCGCATTTTGGAAGTACTTGTATGAATTGTAGCCTCTCAGGCAAAATGGTATTCCGTATTAACTGTTAGTTTTCTCCACTTGTTGCTTCCATTATTTTTTTCTTTATCTAGGGTTTAATTTTTTTTTTTGTTTGCCGTTATGGCATTAGGATCTCTGTGTGCCAGCTTATTGGTTATGAAATTTAACAGCACAATGTCTAAATATCCTATGCTGCGTTATTTAGAAGCAAATAGCAGAGGTGCCAACTATTACGAATTGCCCGTAATTATTACGGTTTCGACTGTCAGATTACGGAATTAGGGGCAGGTTGGAAGAATTACGGATTTCAGTGTGTTTTGGAGAATCTCAATTTTGTATCCTTTTTCGTTAAACCCTTTTAGTGCGACGCTGCCGATTTGTCGGCCTTCGATTTTGATCCGCATATTTTCCGAATCAGACTGCAGATTTCGGCGTCTCAATGATCATATCATTTATCAATCAGATCGTTTTGAAATGGAATGTCCCGCAGTGGTCTAAGCGATGGGCTCTGATCATTCGTCTGTAAGGGGTCGGGGTTCGAATCCCGTTGGAGGCATGGATGTTGTGTTTGTCTTAAGGCACTGGCTTTCTCCCTTCCCGGGAGCCAGTGACCCTAAATTAGGGACGGGCGACTGCTTATAGCCCATTGAGTTGCTCACGGTGGTCGTTAAACCTCTAATCAAAAAAAAAAAAAAAAAAAAAAAAGGAATGTCCAGGAATCATATCGTCAAACAGCGATAATTATCGGAAGAATGGTACCGTAATTTTCTTCGTATAATCCGCGGATTATCTGTTAAAAAAGTTAAAATTATAGGTTTTGCGGATTATACACCGATGCGGTTAGTACGCCGATTTAAAAAAAAAAAAATTACAACCTTCCGATTTAAAAAAAATATGCAGCGTGATTGTGCAGGGAAGGGTGTAATAATTGGAAAAAGGAACTCCCTCGGAAGAATTTTCCTCAGTTCAGGACTTTGTACGGAGCGGGGAGGAGGGGGAGGAATGTCGTAACGAAAGATCGGGAAAGTTGTGGGGAGGGATGACAGGGGTCATTTTGATATCGTTGAGGAGAGCTCTGACTGTCGTGCCGGCTCTGTTTTTGGCAAAAGCTAAAGAAGTACGCACAGCACTTGCTGCACGAACCTATGCGTTTCTCCTTTCGGATTTCATGTGCGCGACCTTGTGTCTAGTTTGCTTTCGTTGTTTTGGCGAACGTCGTTGCTGCTGTTTTCCTTCATTGCTAATCATGATGTCTCTGAAAAGAGGAAACGTTTTAGTTACACTGCCGAATTTAAGCTTGAAGTGGTGGACAGAATTGAGGATATAATCGTGTCACTGCGCGATAGTTTTGAGGTCAGAACACAATCGTGCAGCAACATACGGAAAGCCTCTGTGTCGCGATCTAAAACGTAAACAAATCCGTCGGTTTATTCCGCGGGAGAATTCACGGGTTTTTTATTGGCCCGCGTATAAGACGATCTCTCAACTCTGAAAGCAGGAATTCCTCCAAAAACTTTCGACTTATACGCGAGTACATACGGTATTTCTACGACTTGTTCTGTATCAGCCTTTCGTCATTGGCAAGGTGTAATGCAATACTCTGGAGCTGCATCGGCGTGATCTATGGATGCCACACCCTTTATCTGTCCGGAGATATAAAACAGTTACCTTTAAAAATGAATTTCTTCATTTAATAAAATCGTTTTTTTTTCCTCTCTTACTTCTTCGGACTCATTATGTGTTTCTGGAACGTGGAAAGAGCGATGTATTTATTTATTTTCTGGCGCCACGTATTTGGAGGATTTTCACTTTGGATATCGCTCTTTGGATTTAACTGCTATAATATATATAGCCAGTGCCGTTAATACCCACCAGATGGAGACGTCTCAGTAGCTGAGCCCATCTTACGGATTTATGATGTCAGAAGCTGATTTAAAAATACACATAGCACCGTGGATTGTTGGCCACCATGGTGTAAAGCTAACGCGCTAGGCTATATATGGAGAGATCCGTGGATTCAATTCCCCGGCGGCGGCTGAAAACAATTTTTCGGTTGCTATGTGTTTCTGGAACGTGGAAAGAGCGATGTATTTATTTATTTATTTATGTGACCGACTTTTCTGTCGGAAATTCCACTTCTGGTTCGACATCTATGATGTGCGGATTATACGGCGATTTTTATTTCCTGAGTGTCACAGTCTGCGGATTATACGAAGGATTTTTTTTTTTTTAATATGAATTTCGTGGTCTGCGGATAATACGACTAAAATTACAGGTAATATGCCGTAAGTGTCATCGTAAAAGAGTTTGCGCTTGCTATCGGTTCCCCACGCACTTTTCCGTGTGACGGGAGAAAGGTGACTTTAGCCAAAACTTTTCCAGCTGCAGTTGAGGCAGTGCTGTTCACTTTGCATTGTTGGTGAATTATAAGACGTCGTACTGTCGGAAATCACTTTTTCGAGCCCCGTTCGAAGTGCAATAACGATCAACTCGTCGCAACCCGTGGTCCCGTGATGACGGATGTTTATATTTCTTGCGGACTTTCGCCGCGCGGGAGAACGAAGTGCGGTGTTTTATTACTAGAAGCTCTTCACATTATTCATTTCTTTTTCCCAAACAAACAGACACAATCGCAAAACTCCGTGAATTACGAATCCCCATCTTTTTCCAAACTCGTGTTAGCAGAGGATGATTTTATTGACAGCTTGTTCCTCAGACTAGGAGACGTGCTTTTTCCCACTGCGTTAAATTGTTTTCTAAGGTTATTTGAAGTGGCTTGTAGTGAGAGTGAAAGTTTGCCAAGTGATGGTGATGATTTTGAATCATCTGAGAGTGATATTGGCCTAGCAACATCAAGCCAAAAAAACTAGCCACCGTGCCACGCACACCTTATCTTCTTCAGAATGTGAAGATCTTCATAGTGAATATCTTCAGATCATGAAAGTTCTGAAAGTGAATGGGAGGATGTTAATAGAGAGAAGTGATGAACAACCTCAGCATCTTTTTTTTATTAACATGAAATGCAGAGGCCCAAACATGCTCCCGCAACTGATGTGGCACCTATTGCATATTTTTTACTTGTTTTTTTACCAATTTCATCCTTGGAATTATCGTTTCTGAAACAAATAAATATGCAAAGAGGTTTCTCAGGAACATCCAAATCTTGAGCAAGGAAATGGAAAATGTTACAAATGCTGAAATAAAGGTTTCCTTGCTTGCCTTCTAATATGAGAGTAATCAGTAGCCCATGTAGGACGAGATGATTGCCAAAGGCATATCCAGTCAAAACAAACACCAGGATTGTGTAAAATTAAAGACTCGATCAAAGCCTTTGGATAATTTTTTTGCAAAAAGAATGAAAATAGTGTGATAAACGCTGAATTGCTGTTTACTACAATCGTTGTGGAGCATAACCTACCTATAGCAAGCTGTGATCATGCTGGTCGCTTCTTTCATGCCATGTTCTCAGACTGATATTGATGAAGCTGGATATCCTTGAGCAGATGTGGCATGGAATGAAATATCTAAGACAAAGGATTCATCTGGCCTTCCCAAGTATTCCACATTGCCTAAACTAATGTTGGTAATATTGACTATCCTTCACAGCAATTCCTCTACGTAGAGAATATTTAGTATAGTAAGGAAATACCTCACGTACTTTTGCCCAACAATGAGCACCAAAACATTAAGTGCCCTTGTTGTACAGAAAAGTAAAGCATTTTCCTCAGGTGAGCTATGTTATAAAAAGTTTTCTGAAAAAGAATATACCACTGCAAAACAAGCAACAAGGGAGTTTTTATGTCAGCAATGACATGAGGTAAGTACAATATTGATAATTTAATTTCATATTTTTTGTGAGGATAGTGTAAACATGCAAAGTTATTACATATTTCATGCATTAATTTCTCATGAAATACCCATTCCACGCGTTAACGGCATATGGTGATTACCGATAGGCACCTCATACAAGTATTACAGGTTACACAGTAATACAATAATATTGTCCTTAACTTTTTAATAAAAAAATGGTGTGTTACATTACTGAAAGTTTGTGTTACATTATTGAAACATTACTGAAAAATCCCCTATTTATTACTGATATGTTCTGCTAGAGGTTGGCACCTCTGAAATAGCATAGATTCGATGTTCTCATACCCAAGTGCAAGAACTAACTTTAGCTGAAATAATTACAATTTTGATTTTTAAATGTTAGCAGTATTTTCCCTGATTGCTAGAATTGTTGGGATGGTACTGGCACACGTTTCCTCAGATGCAGAAATGCTGTCATGATTTTCGTTCTCTCTCTCTTCTTTTTTTTATTTTTTAATAGCTGTTTTAGTTTGCTTTGTCTTTAAAGATTCTAAGTGAATTCCAATAGAAAATACAAATTGTTAGATCGATTTGATAGAACCGCTCTAACAAAATGTTAAGAGACTCTGTCAGACACTCTCCATTTTATCATTCCCATTAGACTTCAATTTCAGCAAAAGTTTCCGTGTTCTTTAATATTTATGTAAAATAAGCACTTAAAGGATTTAAAGCTTCAGCATTGTATCATTTAACGGCAATTTATTCTCTTCAGTCACATTCTCCCAGCTTGCATTTTTAAACCTAACTAGAACTCTAAATGTTGTGAGTCGTTTAAAATGTTATTTATATACTTGTGTGCACTTAAAATACAGATAAACCAGTTATATAATTTCACCTAATCGATTGAAATATTTCATTATATGTAGAATTTAAATTAAGTCTTTGTTCACATATTCTTGAAAACATGTAAATACATGGTTTGCCACCTCGGTGGTGCAGTGGTCTAAGCTCTGGCTTCTGACTATTCGTCCAAGTGAGCCTGGATTCAAGTCCCAGATGAGGTATGGGTGGTGTGTTTATCTTACGGCACTGGCTCTCCTTCTTCGTGAAGCCAATGGTCCTAAATTAGGGATGGACGGATATAGCCCAACAAGTTGCTTATGGTAGTCGTTAAACCTGAAACAAAAAAATAAGACATGATTTTGTTAAATATTATGTAAAATTTATGCTAAATACACAAATTTTTGTAACTATAAAGTAATTAGGGAAAATGAAAGTTATTTATCCTTTATATTCCATATTTTCTGTTTATCTTTATGGACTGTATAATCGGGACGTTCATTATGTGGTGTCTTTTTTAATTCTCCCTCATATGTGAGATGAACATAACATTATCAGTATTAATTTCAGGTAAGCAATTATTTGCAATTACAGCCTGTCTAGAATTTGATAAATCTTGCTTTCAATACACATTATTCCTTAGTTCTCTAAAAATTATCAAAACTGAATTTAAAAAATTGCCTGTAGACATTACGGTTTTATTCGATTTCTGCAGATAGTTTGCTTCATATTTTGTAACGTGGAACAGCTAGGCACAGTGGCCTGGTACACTCTTGCTTGGAGAAACACATCACAAGAGAACCAATTAAACAATGGATCAAAGCCCTTTGTTGGGTGATTCTCTTTCAACATTTCTCTGAGCAGGAGCCCATTCGGTCATTAAGCTTATCTACACTGTGCTATAGAAGAAAGGAAAACAAACTATTTAACATACAGATTTTTTTTCTTACATATGAACTGTTTCTACGGGAATGTATTAACAAATTGTACATGGGCAGTATACCACTTAGGTTCAGAAAAGATCATGGAATTATAATACCAAAAATAATATGCCTCATGCATTTAATTGTTATTCATAAAAAGCAGGTAATTGTATAAAGAACAGTTATTTAAAGAATTAACAAATGTATGCTTTCATAAGGAACGCAAGAATGTAAGGAAATGTAACAATTTGTCGCAATGTTATTTGATTTGCTGCTCTGGAAAAACTCTCAGAACCACCTGGAAAACCTGGAAAAGTCAGGGAATTTTTTTTTCTACTTTTGAGTGGGAACCCTGAAGAAGGTCGAAGTGTGACTAGTGTGGCCGAGGAGTTCGGGATCGCTCACAGCATCGTTTCATGAGCTTGGAGAGCATTTCAAACGACAGAAACAGCTGTCCAGGAGTTTAGCAGTGGTCGTCCACGAGCAACCATGGTGGCGGACGACCGGTATATTGTCCTACAGGTGAGAAGAGACAGACAGCAGAGAGCGGGAGAAATCGCAAGGCACATGCAACAGACAACTGGACGTCCGTTATCACGTTTTACCATGGCCAAGAGGCTGCACAAAGGTGGTCTATTTGCACGACGACCAGCACAGTGTGTGCCATTAACACCTGCTCATCGGAGATGGTGGTTTCTGTGGTGCCAGAAACACAAGAACTGGACACATCAGCAATGGAGTCGAGCTCTCTTTACGGATAAGAGCCAATTTAGTCTGACAAACGATTCTGGATGTATACACATCTGGAGAGAGCAGGGAACATGCAATCACACCTCGAACATCATCGAAAGAGACCGGTTTGGAGGTGGCGGAGTTCTTGTTTGGGGCGGTATCATGCTTGGTAGCCGTACTAACCTCCACATCTTCCAAGGAGGTTCAGTTACTAGTGTCTGCTATTGTACCGAGGTTCTCCTGCCTCACGTGCGTCTGTTTAGAGGTGCTGTGGGTCCTGAGTTGTTCTTCATGGACGACAACACTGCACCTCATCATACAGTGGCTGTTGTAGAGCTGTTGGAGAGTGAAGATATTCAACGCATGGATTGGCCCGCAAGGTCCCCAGACCTAAATTCAATCGGACACGTGTGGAACCTTCTCGGGAGATGCTTGGCAACATGACACCAGCCGCCTGCAACGATTCCGCAGCTGCGATTGGCGCTACAAGAGGAATGGGCCGTGATCTCTCGACAGCTCCTTGACAACCTCGTCCTCAGCCTGGACAGACGTTGTAAATCCTGCAACGCAGTCAGGGGTGATCATATACCCTACTAAAGACTGGATTTTTCTTGGCAGGCACCTGTCACATGGACGTTTCTGTCTTCTGTCCAGTTGTGCTCGAAGCTACCTTTTTGATAAAGTGTCTTTGTATCCTCTGGATTCCTTGTTTGGACGGTTTTGCTCACTTGTCCCACATTCTTACATCTTGGGGATCTTATGGTATGATTTGAGTCAATGTGGAGCACTTCTGCATGATGTTACATTCGAAAAACTGTCTCGTCCTTAATTTTTGCACGCCAGTGTATTTCTGTAGCTGTATCTTCATGCCTAACCCTCCGATTGAAAAAAATTTTTTTTTTTTGTCTGAGTTAGACACTGTTTTACCATGAAAACATTTTATGGGCATGTACTGCCAAAAATAAATAATTTACCTGTTGGGAGCACCATTATCTGTCATATTTTTCTCGATTCCATGCTCCTAAAATTCCAATTTGGAAAATTCTTTTAACATCAAGTGCCATTCGTTTTGTGGAACATTTTGAATATACTTATTGATTTTCTATAATGCACAGTTCTGACACTAGGTGGCTTAATGTTTATTTTGGTTTGCAGCTGTGCCCCTGCTTCCAAAAATCATATTGAAAAATTTTTTTTGTACTGCACGACATTCACTATGGTAAAATTCGTGAACATTTCCCTTTTTAAATAACGCACAGTTTCTCCTGCTAATTGGCATACATGTAAAAACGTTTTTTCGTGCTACCTCTGCTTGTAGAAATTGTGCTTAAAAAAATTCCTTAAGGCAAGATCATCTGCCAAATCAATGTTGCTGATGGTGTTAAATTTTACTTGCTAATGTACTTACTGTTGATGCATATTAAATTGCCCAATTTACAGCAATACTGGTATGTAACTCGAGCTTTGCTGGTTGCACAAGACATTTTGTACTTCATACTCATTATCTTTTTCTCATGTAAGAATTTCTGAATTTGAGGTCCTACTAACCATGCTTTCCTAGCCCTTCTGCATTTGTTTTCTACCACTTGGGCTGAATAAATTCTCTTCGTAAGCATTTCACCACTCATTCTTTCAACACGGCCAAACCACCTGAGAATAATAGTCTCCATCTTACTAACAGCATTTTGCCTCTCATTACACATCTGTAACACATCTTCATTCTTTACATGATCAGAGCGTGTCTTACCACAAACCTGCCATAAGTAATGCTCCTCCCCAGCACACAAATAACTCCTATGTCTTTTCTGAAGTACTCAGCTTTCACTGCCGTGCATCACAGTAGGAACAATTACACTTTCATACACATCCATTTGGGGCTTTTTTGAGAACCTATCGCTCCTGTGAAATTGTCCTAAAGCAGCTATGACTTTTGTAGATGCATACTGTTCTACTAATTTCACCACCTAATTTATTTTCTCTGTCATACATACTTTCTAAACATACAAATTCATTTCCACAGTCTTAGCTTTAGACTGATCTTGCATTCAGTACTAACAGTTTCTCATTTAGAAACTATAACTGTGGTTTATCCCTTATTTACACTTTCCAATCGTACTTTGAAGAAGCGTATATGCTCCAGCTTTGTCAGTCCGTCCGTCCGTCTGTCTGTCAGCACGATAACTCGTGTAAAAATGGTTCGATTTCGATGAAATTTTAGTATGTGGTAGGGGACCACCTGGGGACGAACCCTATTGAAAATGGACGAAATGGGGTCAAAGGTCAGGACATAGTAGCGGAATCACTTCGATCGCCATTAATTTCTGGCTCAATGGCATATCAAGCCTCTTCATTTGTTGCCCTCAGTTCTGCAACTGTTGCAAATTGCCTTCCGTTAGCATATACTTTTCTACTAAAGATTTCCCAAAGATTTTTGATGGGATTGAAATGTGAACTATATGGAGGCCACTGTAATATAGCTATGTTTAGCCACACATTCTAGTAGACAATGATGTATGGAAAGATGCATTGTCATGCTGAAAAACCCATTGTGAACCCCCAAGAAGTTCTCTGAAGGTCAATAAATTGCAATGTAGGGTCTTCTGATAGACTTGAAATTCAGTTTCCCATTCAGAAATGCCAGGTTCTTCTCCCTTGCATTGTAAAGCCAAAATGTATAATGTTCTAGAACCAACTTGTTTACTCATACAGCTGGACTAAAAAAAAAAATTAGAAATGTTTTCTTCCAATATTTATTTGTCGTTTTGGTAATGAATGCATCAGTTATTTGTAATTAATTTATTTAGAAACATGCATATTTTTGAAAAGATGTAAGTGGTATAAAATGATGGGACATCTTTTTTTTTTTAACTACCGTTGTGTCATTTTCATCCAAAAAGTTAGTTGTGAGAAAATAATCTGATGTAAGATGTCATAACACAAGCATAATTTTTGTTTTTTGATCAGCCTGCTGAGAAAAGCATCTCCTTAAGGTGTCTTTCTGCTATGAAATATGTGTTTTGTTTCCTTATTGTGTTGATCTGTCATATTTTTGATTTTGCATTTTTGTTTATGTTTTTAGTATTTTCCACTCTTCCTTTATTTACTTTTTCTTTCTTTCTTTTCTTAAGCTTGGCTTATGGTTTGTTTTGGCCTTTAACTGCTTTTATCCTGTGTTTTGTATTATGGATAGTTCTGCCTCATTTGCAGTCGGACTGTGTAAACCAATGATATATGATAACAGCTGTGATATTCGGTTAGGGAAGAGAAACTAATCTGATGTACGAGTAAGACACACATGCTCACTCACTCACTCGCACTCCTCTCTCTCTCTCTCTCTCTCTCTCTCTCTCTCTCTCTCTCTCTCTCTCTCTTTCTTTTTCTTTTTTTCTAGTGAACTGTTAAAACAAACCTAAGTTTAATTTTTGGAATTTTAACAATTTGCAGACTTCTAGTGTGAATCATGAGGTTTTATCTCCAATAGGATTATGAAATTAAATTTTTAATTCTTTTCAGCACTTGTGAATTTTCTGATTGCTGATGGTATCAAATTTGCTCATCCACTTCATCATCTTGGCAAAACTGATAAGGACCTCCCACTGATTGCTATAGATAGTTTCCGTCACATGTACCTGTTTCCAAGTTTTAAAGACATTCAGTAAGTTATGAGACAACTTTTTTTATTGACCCTATTGTGATTTTTTATTTTATTAGATTCCACAATGAGATTTTGATTTGTCATCAGTTCTCTTCATTGTGATTTTTATTTGTCAATTCTGTGAGTTCAATTTCATACAGAGAATTGAAAGTGTGGACGATTCTTTGTAGTGTAAATTTTAAACACTTTTAATGTGTAAAGTCAGATTATGAACAAGTTTTGAAGTTGCTGATTATGTTTTTAATCTGCTACCTAATGGGACTTAAAATACTGAATCATCTTAAATACTGAAATGTGAGGTCAGTTCATATATTTGTATTGTAGCCATTGAAGGACTTCTTCAGTTCATTCAATTTTGTGTATTATATTAGGCATGTAGGAAGTTGCTAGTTTCATTCTTCCATAAATGTTCATAAAAAAAAAATAAACAAAAAATAATAATGCTGTGGTAGCAATAGGAAGTGATCACATTTGTGGCCTATTTAGTGAGGTGAATATATAAATATTAAGGAAACATCTGTATGAGGTGTGACCGTCAATTGTGGTACCAGCCAGGGGTGTATATAGATGGGGGGAGGGGGCAAAAATGGAAGTTTTTGAAATCCACCAGGACAAAATAAGAGTTAATGAAAAATAGAATAAATTAAAGCATTATTTTCTATTGTAAGTTGCTGCATTTTTATTAAATTTTGGGGAAAGGGGTGCAAGGCCCCTTTGGCCCCCTCTAAATATGCCCCTGGTGCCAGCACTAATATGGTTAGGAAGTGTGTCAGCAGGATTCCTAATAATGTCATGGTCTGTACTTCTCTAGATTTGATGCACTTATACCTGAAGCTCCACCACAGTATGCACTGGAGTAAGTTTTTGTTCTTAGGTGTTGTTTCAGTTTTTGTTCTTAGGTGTTGTTTCATGACGTGACAGATGTGCTGATTCAGTAACCCTGCTGGCCATGATAGCATGGGTATGGCTTGGTGACACTGTTGACCATTGTGTGCAGCGTGTTGCATGTCATTATCATGATGGAATGTGGTATTTGACACATTTTGAAGGAATAGTAAAATCATAGAGTTGAGAATGGTGTCCTTATACTGCTGAGAGGTTAAATTACACCTATAACTTTGTGAGAGATCTATATTTTGAGGTTACTCACCTTTATTCCCTAAATCTTTTAGGAGGTTTTCGTCTCTACACATTTCCAACACATATTTTTCTTATTTACATCGTAGTTCGAGGCCGCATAAAAAAAAAAAAAAAAATCTTTTTCAACTCACGCAAACTTCACTCCCTTCCTTTCTTTTCCCTATGACCAAATTCAGATTCAAAATAATCTACCACAAATATACACAATTGATTTCCCTAAAACACATTAATCTAATTAAAACTTCAATCAATAAAAACCTATTTACACATTTCCTAAAACGTCGAAGTTAAAAAGCTGTAACCCAAAATTATTTACAATTGCACATCAGTGCCCAATTAAAATAAACCCAAATACCTGACACAACCACTATATTCAACAATCACGGACCTCTCTCCCCTCAGAAATAAGCATGGCAACCAAGCACTTTCAGCCTCTGCCATGCAATTCTCAAGGAGCGGACGCAACAGATGTACCACCTGTCACCATCCACGAAACGTAGCGAATGTTCCAGTGCTCGCGCGCCATGTAACCTGGTGTGAGAGATGGTCAATGTCAAGATCCCAGCAGTGTGGGCTGTATGGTGCTCAACAATGCACAATGTAAAACCTGATTTGTGAGGTCATCACCATACACAAGCTCAGCAATTACTCTGTCCCAGACAGATGTGGGTTTCATTGCAGATCATGATATTTTGCCATTGATTATGCTATTGAGATTGTTTGTTTCTCCACTGTAACCTGGTGTGCCTGTGGCTTCAAGTAAGTAGTATGCAGAGGAAAGGGTGTCTCTCCTTGCATACTTGCATCGAAGAGTGGTATTGACTGTTCTGGTAGTGACAGCCATCCATTGTATCTGTTCCCCGTCCTGTCAGTGCCATCAGCGGGCAGCATTTAGTTTGATCGTGCTAAATTACTTTTTGGGGAGGGAGTATAAATCTTATAGTCAAATTTCTGATCTATTTGTTATAAATAGTCACTTTGCTACCATGTCCCAGATGTGTTTGACTGGGGGACATATCCAGCAAACATGCTGGCCAGGGAAAAAGCGATATCTGCCATGCATTGAAGAGGTCTTGGATTTTCCGAGCAACATTTGGCCAAGCATTGCCCTGCTGGAATATAGTGTCAGGAAAACAAAGGACACCTCTGCCTGTAAAACATCCCTGATGTATCTCTGGCTATTAAGGATTCCCTCAATTTGCATCAGACAAGATTTCGAACAGAACCCAGTGGCACCCCAAACCATGGTGCTTGGCACTGGGGAGATATGATGCTTAAAAATGCATGCTGCAAGGTGCTGTTCACTGCGATGTCTTTGAACACCTATGCGACCATCATGGTGCACCAAGTTGAATTTTGACTTGTCAGAAAACACAACCTGTTGCCAGTCAGTGCACCAATGTATGTGTTTTGAGGCCCCATTGGAGCCTGAGGTGTCTGTGGTTGAGGGTCAAAGGAATGCTCAGCAATGGGGTGCTAGCGACTAATTCTTTGTTAAGCATACAATGTCCAACTGTGCTGGAGAACAGAGTCTGACCTGTGATAGTGCTCCACTGCTGCTGCAACACCATAGATCTCGCTGTGTGATCAGTCACTGCCATGCGTAGAGGTATCTATCATACTGTGCAGTCATTCAGTTTTGCTTTGAGTCCATTTCCCAGGTTTCTGTGCATTTGAGCCTCATCTGTCCACTGGTGCTGCGCTCGCATCACTGTCCTGGAACACTGTTTTGACTCAATTTTGTAGTAGTAAAATCCAGCTTCTCCCGTCCCAACAATCTTTCCTTGCTGAAAGTCCATCTGGTGTTCGTAACATGACCTTCAGTGACTGAGCATAGTAACGCACAAGAAACACTGTTTCGACTCAATGTTGGCTCTTTACTGATTGCAACATCTCATTTGAGCCAGCTCTTTATACCCTAGAATGGCACCGCTCTGAAACCACTTGCATTTTCCCTGACATTTTAATCATTTGCATGTCCTAACATGTTCTACGTGTCCTGTAAGTTTCAAGCTAATACCTGCACTGCAGTCTTTCATGGTTGTGCAATTTTCACAAACAGTAGTGTAATTTGCAGAACATTTTTCTTTCAGCTTTGGGTAAAAATTTTTGGGATTCCTGCTAGCACCCAGATATCCCCTTCCTTATTGTATTTTTACATGGCCATAATTTTTGAAAATTTGAAATTAGTTCCATTTGTATTTAGTGTATTTGTTCAGTTTGCATAGTGGCATTACTGTTAGGCATTTTGAATTTGTAGTATAATTTTGGTTTTGAGTTTGCACTGAGGAGAAATAATTTTCTCAGGGTTTATTTACTTTTGTAAACACTTGTAGGCAGGGGGTGCAAAATCGCCGGACCTTGGCTGTCAAGAATTCATTGCGGATGATTAATTTCCCGACCACGAAGTCCGCGCAGAAGGCCCTTTTTTTCTGCAAGCTTGCAGTATGATTGTGGTTGGAACATTTTTATTTATTTATTTATTATTTTATTTTTTTCCAATTTAAAATTTGCGCAAGCCAAGTGCCACAGTTTTATGAAATTACGCATTCTCTTAAGCGATTAGCCGTTCTTTGTTTTGGTGAAATAGTTCCACGGCGACCCCCTCTCTTCCAAAATTTTAATGAAATAAGCCAATGTACTGCTTTAACATTCCCTCTCGTAGAGTTTTCCCGTGTGAATGTTATGCCTGCAGGGGGGGGGGGGGGGGTGTAAGGATATGAACTTCACAGGTTTTTTTCTTCTTCTTCCTTTTCCTCCCATCTGTCTCCATCTCCCCAGTCATCCCTTTTTTAGTTTCATTGGTTAATACTGGAGTGACCTAGTATTAACCAATGCAACTAAACAATGGTTGCTTCTTTCCTTCACCCGTGACTTTGACATCTCACACGTGTGATGCCCGCCGTAATATTGGCTTCCTGTGCATTACCATTCTCTGCATGTTTCCTGGCATCATTGACTCGATGAGAGATTCTATCTCTCATCTTTTGTCATTTTTCCATGTAACAAGATGAAGCGATAGTAAAACATCCTTAATTTTTTTGCTGGTGGGAATGATGGTAATAAAAAGGTGAAAACTGTAGACAAAGACAATGATTGTCCATCAGGTGATACCACAAAAACGGGTTCAGAAAAGAATGAAAATCATCATCAAACTTACGACAAAAAATAGAAGACGCACATTTCTGGAAATTTGGAAAAAGGAATTTCCATTGGTGGAGTACCATGAAGAAGAACAAAAAATGTATTGTAAGTGGTGCGTAGAAGTCCCTAACTTAGCCCATAAAAAAAGCCCTTTGTTGAATGGAAATGGTGGAACTGCATAAGATTTACGTAAAGAAGCTCTGCAAGCTCGCAATGTCAGCAAGTGTCATAAAAAGTGCAAAGAATCTGTTATTACTAAAGCAAATCCCACAAAAATGGCGATGGCTGTAGCTGTCAGAAAACTGAACACTGCAAATTTTTAGAAAGTGAAAAATTTTTTAAAAGAGAACTTAGCTTTTGCAAAATTTCAAAGCCCATGTGAACTTCAAATTAAAAACACTTTAGATCTAGGAAACAATTATCTCAATGAACATACATGCAAAAATTTTGTTTTCTCTATTGCTCACACATTGAGGAGTGAGTTAACTACTGAAATTAATGAAGCAAATTTCATAACAGTTATAGCAAATGGATGTACAGATCGAAGTGCTCTCGAGCAAGAAGCTGTTTATGTGAGATATGTCCAAAATGGAGCATCAGTTACAAAATTGGCAGGATTTGTCCCAGTACATAATGCTAACAGCGACAGAATACACAAGTGTATTTTAAAAGGTCTATTGGAGTCCCACATGGCTGTGTTTGAAAGTGTAATTGTTCCTACTCTGATGTATGGTAGTGAAACCTGGGTACTGCAGAAGAAACATAGGAGTCATTTGTGTGCTGGAGAAATGCGTTACTTACGTGGGGTTTGTGGCAAGGCACGATATGATTGTGTGAGAAATGAAGATGTATTGCAGTTGTGTGATGTGAAGCAAAATGTTGTTAGCAAGTTGGAGACCAATATGCTTTGGTGGTTTGGCCATGTTGAAAGAATGAGTGATGAAATGCTTACTAAGAAAATATTTTCAGCCCAAGTGGCAGGAAGGAAAGGCAGAGGAAGGCCAAGGAAGACATGGGTGGATCAGATTCAGGAGTGTCTGCATGAGAAAAAGATTATGAGTATGAAGTATAAAATATCTTGTGTACGGCGTGTAATGGATATTAGCAAAGCACGAGTTGTATGTCAAGATCGCTGTAAATGGAGAAGTTTGATACAACAACAATAAGTAAAAATTTCTGGTAGTTTGTATTTCTTTTTGGAGCTAACCTCTGAATCTCAGAGAACAGCTTAGTGATATGTATGTATTGGATATTGGCATTTCTGAAGCAATTCTGGAAAAAAAAAAAAACTGGTTTGATTAAAATTAGATGGAGCTGCAACAAATGTGGGATTTTACAGTAGAGTTCAAGCAATGATGAAATCGAAGTATCCACACCTAATAGTAATGCACTGCGTAAACCACATGTTAGAGCTAAGAATGCTTGATACAAAGAAAAATGAACCCTACATGGTTCAGCTTTTACCACTGGTTTCCAAAACGGCAGAGAGAACTAACATGGGTTGCTGAAATGCTGGATGTATAATTACGGAAATATGGAGGAGTACAAAAGATAAGATGGGTTGCTAGTCAAACTAGTACACTAAAATCAGTGGTTTTGAACTTTGATGCCACTTTACTGCATTTAGGAGACAGTGCTCAATGTGACAAAAAAGAATTGGCAACTGCAAAAAGTTTGTTAAAGACTATGAGGTCAGATAAATTGAAAAACAACCCTATTGTTTCTTTTGGAATTTTTATCTATTATTGGCATTTTGTCCAAGATGTTTCAGGCTGAAAATCTGTTAATATTTGAAGCTACCAGTAAACTTGAACTTACACTTCTACAGTTAGTTGAACTAAAATCTCAACTGGGATTGTTCCAAAGAAAACATAAAAATCTGATAGATGACTGTGATAAGGATATCAATCCCATTTTTGCAGCTGATTTTATTGACAGTACTGTTGAATTTTTAAACACTAGATTTAAACAGCTGCAAGAACCTCCTGTGTCATCCTTTCGTGTGTTTGATTTCACCGAGTGGCCATCAGAAAAACAGCATTTAATATCATTTGCCAACCAAAACATACAGCTGTTACTTGAACATTTTAGTTATTTTTTTTACAGGAGTGGATAAAGAAACAATTTGTCAAGAATGGGTGGCATTGAAACTTAAGATATATAACATCCTTAAACACCAAAAAACATCAGCCCTTCAAGTTATTTACAAAGACCTAATGCAACAAAATAACCCACAGTACAGCAGTATACTTCATATGGTTGAATTAATGTTTTCTCTTTCTGGGAGTACTGCAACTGTTGAAAGGGGCTTTTCAACAATGAACATTCAAAAGAACTTGTTGCATGCTGGCCTTCATCAGGAAGCCTTAAATGCCATCATGAGCATCCACCTAAATGGGAAACCCCTCTCAGAGTTCAGTGCAGAAGCCTCTGTAAATCATTGGCTTGACCATGGACCTGGCAAACTACATATATAATCTACATGACTGAATAATTAATCTAAATGATGTAAATTGATAATGTCAAAAAGTAAAGTACACCTTTTCAATGCTAATGCTATAAAAGCAGAAATGTATTTATTTTCTGTATGTAAATAAAAAAAAATCTTTTCAGCAAAGTGACTATATTTAAATTCTACGTAGTTATGGTATATATATGAGTCTGATGGGTTATTTTCATAGGAGGACAGGTATATTTTTAGATGAACCGTCCTTGAGGACGGGCAAAATTTCTGAGATTTTTTGTGCCCTACTTGTAGGATTTGAATAGTGTTAAAGGTAGTTGAATAGTTATTTATTTTGTTTGTGTACATTTTACTACAGTTCGTAGTTTTTCAGTATAATGCATATGGCAGTTAAAAAATGTATTTTTAAAAATTTATTTTAGTTTATTCAAATTCAAAATGCTTAACAATAATGAGGTTGGCTGAGGTTTTATTTTTACAGGGTGTCCAAAAAATAACTGTTCACTGAAAGTAATACTTACCATGTTGAACTGGTTCTTACAGGTCTTGGAAATGGGCCCCACTGACGTCTAGACATGTCTGCACACGCTTCTTCTGTATGTTGAAGACCTTTCTCAGGGTATGTGGTGTGATTTGTTGGATGTGGGTCGTTATTGCAGCCTCCAGCTCTTGAAGTGTATGCGGATTACCTGCATACACCTCCCCACAGAAAAAATAAAGTGGTGTCAGATCCGGTGACAGGGCAGGCCACAGTCCCCGGGAGATAATGCAATTTGTGAAGAATTCCTGCAGAAGCTGTATTAATGTGGCAGTGGTGTGAGCATTGCACTGTCTTGCTGGAGCCATCCTTTGTTGACTTCCCATTGCGTGAGTTTAGATATGAATGGTTGGATAATTTTGGTACGGTATCATTCTGAGTTAATGGTTTCACTGAAGAAAATGGGGCCAATAATGCACATGTGTACGAGTCATGCCACATCAAACACTGACCTTCTGGTTGTGGAGAGGCACTTCCTTAAATCCATGAGGATTTTCAGTACCCCACAGACGAGTGTTTTGACTGTTGATGTACCCAGACAGGTAGAACCATGCCTCATTTGTAAAGAAAGTCATGTCCAGAATGTCCACCTTCTTTGGGCACCACATAGTCTGCTTCTTTCAGCTGATGCACAACAGATACTTTGTAGGAGTGGATACACAACTTCCTTTTCAGAATATTGTGGGCTGTACTCTTTGGCACATTAGTTTGTTGTGACAACCGCCTCACGGACGTGTGTGGACTCCTTTGTATCCTGTGCTAGATATCCTGTGCGATCTCGTCTGCCATGGATGGTCTGCTGGTGCCTCTTGGATGTCCTATCTAGAACACTGCCAGTTTCCCAATACTTTGCTATGAGCTGATGTACTGCATTACGGTGGGTGACGTCTGCATCACGAAATTTACTAGCTAACTATTTTTGCACTTCATCTGTGTACTTGTCATCATTGCGAAAGACATGTTTCACCAAAAAATACTCACTGTTCAACAATCAACACCATTGTCCTTGTGCCAAGACGAGTGATCAATCGACACGTCTGCCTCTGTCGACCAAGCACTCGGGAATGACCCACGCTCGGAATGACAGCTGCATGTGCCTCAGGATGAGGAGACATGAAGGTTACCTGACACAGAGCATTTCCATGTGGCGGGTAAATTCTACTGTAATTCCATTCAAAATTTTTTATTATTACATTACTGCAATTCATACATTCAGTGTGCAGTCATTATTTGGACACCCTGTATAACCAGAGGTAAGTAATGACAAAAAAACTGTCTACTATGAAAACAACGTTATCAATATATATTATACATATAATTTAAGTTTATTGACATTTAAAATCTTTCTATTTGGCAAGTGTTCTAAATATTTTGGCTTTCTTTCGTCTTTTTCTTTTTCTTTTGAGGGGGTTGGGAGTGGGGTGCTGAAGAGTGGGCTGAGAGAAAAGTTGAAGGTTTGAAGTCCACCTGTGGTGTCATGCCTTTCAATGTGGCTCTTAGTATAAATGAATGGGCATGTATCTATCTATCAGTAATCTTGTGGAAGTTGAAATTCCTGACCACTAACCCTTCCCCAGAAAAAGTAATTAATGCTTTGCCATCACTTTTGGCAAGGAGAAAATAAATCGAATACAAAAAAAAAAACAAGTTAGTAAAATCATGTAATGCATTGATTATAATACGCTTTCCAACATACCAGAAATCATTACTCAAGTTATCACTCAAGTTATGAGACTAATGGCTGTTGAATAAATCTCGGTCCTGTGCCCTGACCTTTGATCCCATTTCAATGATATTCAACAGAACCGGTTTGGTATACCTCCGAAATAACACGATAACGTTTTGTCGCAATCGAAGCATTTTTACGTAAGTTATGATGCATAAGGGCTATGGAATAGATCCCGCTCCTGTGTCCTAACCTTTGACCCCATTTCGCCCATTTTCAATAGAATTCGTCCCCAGGCAAGCCCCTATGTACAACATACTAACATTTCATCTAAATCGAAGCATTTTTACGTAAGTTATGACGCATAATGGCGATGGAAGTGATCCACCTCTTATGTCCTGACCTTTGACCCCATTTCGCCCATTTTCAATAGGGTTTGTCACTAGGTGGTCCCCTATCACATTCTAAAATTTCATCGAAATCGAACCCTTTTTACGTTAGTTATGACGCATAAGAGCAGTGAAATGGATCCCGCTCCTATGTACTGACCTTTGACCACATTTCGTTCACTTTAAATAGGGTTCCTTCCCAGGTGATCCCCTACCAGATACTAAAATTTCATCGAAATTGAACGATTGTTACGCGAGTTATCATGCGGACGGACATACGCACACAACGGATGACGTAATGAGGCAGATGGGAATCGCGACTATCTGCTCGTCGCAAGAGTGTGACGTCAGAAAACTTTAATAGGATCCACACACAACGCGTGACGTAATGAGGCAGATGGTGTGACAGCGCGCCAACATTCTCAAACGCGAGATTGTGACCTCATTAGATTTCTAAGCATTGGTAACATTAATGGAACAACGCCATCACTAAAAATGTTATAATTCGGGGAGGTTATTTAACCCACTAAACGAATTCTACTAAAGTCGAGATCAAGCTAAATCAATTTCTAGTACCAGAAAACGGTAGGTTAACGACTTTCATCAAAATTCTTAGAGCCGTTTTCAAAATGAAATATACATACATACATACAAGAATTGCTACTTTAAGGTAGACGTCAAGTAATTTTGCTTCCTATACTTCCAATGGAAAAACTTCTGTACACATTTTCTTCACAATTGCTGCGTTCCCAAGGATGAAAATTTGAACATCGATTAAAATAGCTTCATTTCATAACTTGGAATACTTAATATTTTCTAAACCATAACCGTAATTGTGCAATCCAACATTTATTTGTCCGATGACGTCATCAAAGTACAGGTTGTGCCATCTTTTCTCTAGTTTCAACACCACCAAAGGAAAAGTTATTGATTTTTAATATAATTATGGTTATGTTTTAGAAAATATTAAGTTTTCCAAGTTATAATACGAAGTTAATTTAAAGATGTTCAAATTTTCATCCTTGGGAATACATTAATTGTGAAGGAAATGTGTACAAAAGTTTTTCCATTGGAAGTATAGGAAGCAAAATTACTTGACGTCCACCTTAATAATATGGGATAAGGGCAATAGAATGGATTGCAATCCTGTGTCCTGACCTTTGACCACATTTCGTCCATTTTCAATAGGGTTCGTCCCTAGGTGGTCCCCTACTACATACTGAAATTTCATCGAAATCGAACCATTTTTACGTACGTTATGATGCATAAGGGCAATGGAATGCATCCTGATTTTATGTCCTGACCTTTAACCCCACTTCACCCATTGTGAATAGGTTCGTCCCCAGACGGTCTCCTACCACATAGTAAACTTTCATTGAAATGGAACCATAATTACACAAGTTAGGGCGCATAAGGACAATGGAATGATTCTGCTCCTACGTCGTGACCTTTTACCCCATTTGTCCCATTTTCAATAGGGTTCATCCCCAGGGGTCCCCTACCACATACTAAAATTTCATAAATTGAACCATTTTTACGCCAGTTATCGTGCGGACGGATGGACGGACGGACAACGCTGGAGCATATACGCTTCTTCAACCTACGGTTGGAAAGCGTAAAAAGATGTAATTTGAGTAATACAGCTTGGTTCTCTGAGGGACACACACACCATAAAAAAAAATGGAGTAAAGTTAAACATCAGTTATTTGCTTCATATCAATTGAAGACCATAATCAAATGCACATTACAAAGAGAAGAGTATTGTATCTACTCTCTAGTGCCTAAAACTCTGGATGTCTCATCATCATTTGCTTGGAGCATGAAGAATGATTACATAAATTCAAAGCTTTGCAATTCTTAGACTAGACGTTTGTGGAAACTGCAGTAAATGTAACAATTTTGTATTGTGATATTTTACTTTTGTTTGCAGCATGGGCAGAGTCGCCCAGGTTTCGAGGCATATAGCAACAAACTGTATGGCTTTCCCCATGTCTCCTGCTAGTTGCCAACATATCTACTGACTTGTGTACATATACCTATATTGGCTGTGAACTGACCGGTAAAAAATGGTCAGTTTGCAGCCAATATATTTTACATATTGTATGATGTAAAATTCATATTGGGAAGGTTGTCCAATGATTTTTGAAATCATTGTGTTTAAAAACTGGGATAAAAACAGAGGGCTCTGAGTGGTGGGGGTAGTGACAAATCCCAGTTTGTAATCAGCACATAACATATCGCTATTTTTTATGGAATTAGTAAGCAGGCACCTTATTTACATGAAATGATTAAGAAGTTACTAGAAACATTCTGTGTAATAATTCATTTTTTTACATTTTAAGTAGTTGCAGTGATGCTTACTTTTACATATTTTTTATTTTTTTATTTCCAGCATTCCTGGGAAATTAAAAGAATTTGTACTGGACTTATTTTCTGGAAAACTGCATCGAGAATTCCATTATGGACCTGATTCTGATTCAAAGCAAACAGTAATGTTATATATATTTATATATATATAGTGCATTTCTGTGTTTTATTGAAATGTTTTATAACAATTAAAAAGTGTAAAAAATGTCATAAGGATCATGCTTTATAGCAAAACACATGAAAAAAACAAAACAAAGAAAACAAAACATGGAACAGATCTCTTTTTTTTCTTTCTTTTTCAAGAACTAATATGCAAGCACACTTGAATTGCTATTTGTGTAAATATTTAGGTACAGGTTCTGTACGTCCCTGAAATCCTGGAAAAGTCTTGGAATTTGATTTCCCTTTTTTCCACACCTGGAATGTCCTTGATTTTTCATATTTTGGTGAAAAGCCCTGGAATAGTCTTAGAATAAAAAAAAAATGTGTATATGTATATTGGTCAAAATGTTTGGCGTGATTGCGTCATTTTTTTTTCTAGTTCCTTGCGGCATCTGCTTGCAGTGACACTTTCTTCCTTGAAGTGTGAGACGACTTCTTTCATCTCACATGACACTGCAGTGCAAAATGTTTGAGAGCCAAATTTCCAGTGACATTGGTTTGTGCTGCAGCAGTTGTGTGCAGTTGGAGTCACAACAGCATGTGGAAACTTTTCCATGGCCATTTTTTCTAGCACCCAATTTCCTATCTGGAGGGGACTGATATCTAGCATCCTTGCTGCCACTATGAATGGGAATAGAATGACTATGGAATAGGAAATAACATCACGGCAAAATTGTTGTATTATCTTTGTGCTTAGTTCCAGATTGTTATATATGAGTTTGGTATTAGTTTCCTTTAGCAGCTTCATATAATTTACCCGAGTTTCTTCACAAAACTCATGTTTTCCTGTTATTTGTGGTCTTATGATACCATATCTGTCTGCAGAGCTTGCACTTTTGGTGTTAAAATTGGTTAAAATGGAATTTGGAAATTGGTACCTACCCGCTCTGATGTTTCTGCAACCACCATTTGCAATAACACGTAAAGTTGTTTTCATAGATATCGTCTGCTACATGGAACTTCTGGTTGCCAACCGATAAGCAGTGGATGGGTAAAGCTCCATGCTGTCATATTATAGCCGAGCAGGAAAAACATTCAACTACCAAATGCCATGTGACACAGGAAACTGAATCGCGTGATAGCATGAAACAAAATACATGAGAATGATCTTCTGCACAGGAATGATTCCTGAGGCAACTGAAACTTCAGGCATTTTGTTAGTGACTCCCACACCCTCTATACCGTCGGAAGAAAATATTTACTGATTTTTAAAAGTATTGATCATATCTTACTTAAACTTCACTAGATCTACTCGTAAAGTCGAGCAGACAGTCACGCGTCACAGAAAAAGAAGGGGGCGGGGGATGTATATAGTTTAACATTCAGCTGGAAGAACTACAATCTGTTTTCCCATATCACGTGACTTTTTCCGCTTGGCTATAATATGATGGCATGGAGCTTAGAGTTTTACTTGTCCATTGCTTATTGGGTGGCAACCAAAAGTTCCACGTAGCAGACAACTCTTATGCCGTGAAAACAACTTTACGTGCAAATGGCGGTTGTCTAAAGCATCACAGTGGGTAGGTACCGATTTTAAAATGACATTTTGACCAATTTTAATGCCAAAACTGCATGCTCCACAGATAGACGTTGTATCATAAGACCACAAATAACAGGAAAACATGAGTTTTGTGAAGAAACTCGGGTAAATTATATGAAGCCGCTAAAGGAAACTAATAGCTATGAGTTTAATACGGAGCAATTTTTACATGGGGAAATTTTGCCGCATGTGAAAATTGTTCTGGATTAAATAATAAGTGTCAGTACACAGTGTTCTTCAGAAGTAATGCACACTGAAGGACACTGTGCAACAGCAGAACCCATAGGACTTAATAAGAATTCTAAATATGTAGTAAATTTCACCCAATTTGCAAAATATAAAACAAAGCGCTATGATTCTAGCAAAAATTTAAGCTCCTGGATTTTTTTTTTTTTCATGAACTTACAGAAAACTTATAAAAAAGTCCTGGAATTTGTTTCCTGTAAATGTATATGAACCCTGTAAGTAGGAAATTTACCATGCTGAAAATCAGTGGGAAAAGTGTTGTAACCTCTGCACCTGTATAATACATTTCAACTCCCATTAAATTTACTTGATTGATATGACCTTTGATAATATGCACAAAAAATTTGGTTTGCTAGTTTTCTAAAGAATATTTTTCTATTTTTAAGAACTAATAAATTTATGAAAAATTACAGGGACAGCAAAGAGCTGATCTCAGGACTGAATATTGAGCAGTCTAGATTGTACTTTAGTGTAGCTCCCATGCTGTACATACAAATTCTTGATTGCATGCACTTGTAGCACAGTCTTTGTTGATTTAATATTTTTTTTATTAAAATGCATAAGCAGAGCAGTATCAAGTGCACAAGAGATCTTTTATTTACTTATAACTTCACTTGAAGTATGTTGTTTTAGTCAAGTGTTGCTAAACTCCTGATTTTTATATTTTATTCAATTTTTGTGTTTCCTTTTATGTGTTGTCTTTAACATCACTGAACTATTTCATTACTTTCTTGAAATTTAGGATCCCCCTACTGATCCACCAGAATCAACTTTCAAAAAGTTGGCACCTTCAAGAAACAGGTATACATTGTTAAGAGATGAGCTCTGATGAAATGCCCATGTAAAGCAAAACAAAAAAAAGTATTAATATTTTCATCATAATGGTAAGTTTTCTCTTTTTCGACTTTACACTCTGCTAAACTTCTGTAAAACATGTATTTGTGATAAATTATAATTTCACAGAACAGAATAAAGGTGTGATATGTTTATGTATCCGCTTTTAGTAATACTATGCAAATCTTAAGTGATGTCCAACTGAAAGAAGAGTGATGTACTCATAATCCAAATAATGACATGCAGAAATAACCTTATGTAGTGTTTTAACCTTGTTATATGATAATAATTAATGCAGAACACACCTTGTTGTTAGTCTCCAAACCACTTTATACTATTATCAAGTTTTACTTTTTTAATTTCAATAAATATAGTCCATTTAAGCACAGTAATTGCTGCAGAAGTATTCTTAACAGGTTGCTCATTCCAAAGCAGAAATTAATTTTTGACCTTTCACCCCACACATCAGCAAAAGGTAGAAAGGGTTTGCAACATTGCTAGGGATTCAATCGATTTTGAGTACTTATTTAACTCGTGCATTATAATTATGAAGTAAGTGCATTATAGTTATTGAATTAAATTTTTTTAATTTTCAGTAATTATAATGTGGACACTCAATTTAGTGAAATTTCAGTATGTTGTTTTTCCTTTCTTTCACAATAGAGTATATCATCTCCTCTTTAATTAATGTTCAAAGTAGTTTTGCTGGGAAAATGG
The DNA here is from genome assembly GCA_039090855.1 of Macrothele yani. NCBI lineage: Eukaryota > Metazoa > Arthropoda > Arachnida > Araneae > Macrothelidae > Macrothele > Macrothele yani. The sequence goes on from CM077007.1 coordinate 113,013,130, forward strand.
TAGTTATTTAAAACTTTGTGTGGGAAAACAATATGAAAAATCTTTTGAGGCTTTTGAAGGTTCAGTAACATTTTGAGGTATACTTGTGGAAAGTATGAAATATTATAAATTCACGGGTTCTCTAACATTGTATAGTCATAAGTGTTTGGCTTTTGATTTGCAGTCTCTCTATATAAGTGGGTTATAAAATAACTTAACCAATGCAAAACACTTCCGGGTTTGCTGTAATGGATGGTTGTAACTCAGATTTGAAACATGATACTGGTAGCCACGGGAACAAGATATACAAAATGGAGAGTATAGTATGTCTCATGGTTACTGTAGATTGTGCTGTGTCTGAAAAATTTTAAATGGAAGTGCCCCTCATTTAGTGATCCCAGGATGACAAGCATTGTGAAAAACAGCATATGGAATTGGTATGGAAGCGCTTGAACAAAAAATGGAGATATCTTGAGTGCAATCACAGGTGTAGGCAAGCCAGCTTCAATTTACCATCAACACACCAAGTTAGTTGTCAGTGGTGCTGGGCGTGCTTTTGAGTAGTATTACATAAAATAAATGAAATGATATCCTACTACTGATTGAAATCAGCAATTGGGCTGCTACAAAGGCAGGTCAACCATTGGACTTACACTGAAACAACATGATGAAATCATGAAGCTTCATTACATGAATAGTTGCAGTGCCAAAGATGTGTTACACCATTTCCATAAAAACTGTCACTTGCACACAGGCAGATATTCTAGGTAATCTGTGCATGACTTAATCTGAAACTTTAAAAAGGGGGCTCTACTACATGATTGGGCCCAGTGTGGCTGACTGACAAAAGCCGTGGAAGTTGTGGCAGAGGTCCGCCAAGCCATCAGTGGTCAGTCATTTAAAGAGATCTGCAGTGGACTGACAAAGAATTATCATAGTAATTTAATTCATCGTGATTTGCTATGCAAGGACATCTTCAACAGATTTGGAAGGCGAATTTGATTATTGCATGAGCTTTCAACTGAAGTCAACCCAACATGCAACAGTTTAGCAAGCAAACAGGAGAAAGAAACCATATATTCTTTGACTTGCAGAGCTGTAAAACAGATTTCGTATGAAAACTGTAGAACCATCTTCACTGTCGTACAGGCACTGACTGTTTTCCTATGCCAGAATCGTGTCTACATGCAAAAAGTTTTTTCTTTGGATTTCGTGGAATTCTATACTCGAGGCAAAGCTGACCTGACTATGCAGTTAAAGTTTACGGAGTGTGCATTTCCACTGCATAATATATAGTTCCAGTTTAAAAACTGCTGTTCAAGCTTGAACTGTGACCTAAAAAGGGCATGGATATATACATGTTCTAAATGTCATACGTACGTACATAACCCCCCCCCCCCTGAAGATCCCAGTTTTGGTCGCGTTTCTAAAAAATACAAATATTCGCATTTTGGCGACGTCATTGTCACTTCTGTTTTGCTTCAGAGAGGCTATACAGTTATACACTGGGGATATTTATTGCGAGCGGGAGAGGAGAATTGTGTAAACATGAGGGTAAGGGGGAGATAATGGCTTGGTCTTTTCTTTGTATTTACTGTTTTAAAATACTTATTAAGAAATCATTTGTCTGGTGGCAAGGTTGAGAAGGTGTGGGGTTTGAAGGGGGGACATCCTGATGAAACGTGCGAAGTTTCCTTTTGTCTTGCCTTAAGTCACCCTTAGGGGGAAGAGTCCATAGCACATGACATCCCATTAGTGTGTGAAGAAAAACTGAAATGCAAGAGATATCTTGTTGGTAAATTGGTTTCACAGCATTAGCAGTGTAGTCAGATTAGCTTTGCCCCGAGTATAGATATCATGTTCACTGAAGCCAAATTAGGTTATCACATCTAGTACATACTTTCAATGACTGAAACTTCTGAACTGAACATTAACTGAAGAATGTGCAATGTTGGCTAACAAACATTATTCCATAGCATGATAATAGTGGATTGCGTTCAGTGAGAATTTTATATGTGAAATACTAAATGTACTGCCCTGCTTGGCCAACATTGCACCTTTGGGCTGCCATTTGTTCAAATCATTGAGACATTTCTAAGCGGCAGAATTTTTAAAAATATTTTACATATCCATTGTAGACTTATATATTAGATCTGCCCACATGAAAACATTCACTGTAAAGTTGCAGTTCTTAATTGATCAGCTCATGTAATTAAAAATGAAAGTAGAGGTAATTGTTCTCTTGGAATTTACTCAGCAGTGCCACTATGGAATCTTACTGAGATAACTGCTGCTTTTGCAAATTAAAGGGTTCTTTCTACATTTTTGTGAGAACATTGAAGTTTTTACCTCTTCAAACTGTGATGCTGATAATCTATATTTAGCATAATGATTTATTTTTTTAATAGTAAACAGACCAGTAGCTAATTTGAGAGTGTTTCATTAACCCCTTTCACGACTTAAAATTGTGGCCTGTTTTATATTGGGTTGTCGGAAAAGTCATGACATATTTTAGCCATGTTTTGCAAAGGTCATTTATTGACAGAAAGAACAAAGATCAATCAATGATATAATGCCCGTTTTGTTTAATAACCTTTTGCCATCTTTCAGTGAGCTGCAGAATGCCTCATTCTTAGAAGGACCTGTCTTTCGTGGCAAAAAACTGTACAAGGTGCTGATTTACAGCCTCATTTGAATTGAACGTTATACCACGCAAGGACTGTTGAAGAGAGCGAAACAAGTGGAAGTCTGACGGCGCAAGGTCAGGCGAGTATGCTGGGTGTGGCAACACATCCCACCCAAGCTCCAATAATTTTTGGCGGGTGATCAAACTTGTGTGTGGTCTCGCGTTGTCGTGATGGAACACAACACCTTTACGATGAACGAGCTCTGGACGTTTCTGGATGATGGATTCGTTCAAACTGTCCAATTGCCGAAAGTACACATTCGAATTGATTGTTTAGTTCTGCGGTAGGAGCTCGAAAAACACGACACCTTTAAAATTCCACCATACTGAGACCAGAACCTTCCGCTGATGAATGTCTGCTTTGGATGCCATTTAAGGCGAAGCAGCACGTCTGAACCAAGACCGTTTGCGCAGCACATTGTTGTACACAATCCACTTTTCGTCACCAGTTATCAGTCACTTAAAAAAAAGATCGTTTTCCTCACGTTTAATGAGCGTATCGCAGATGTTTATGCGCGCCGTCAATTGAGCTTCTTTGAGTTCACGAGGAACCCACACATCGAGCTTGCTTACGTATCCCAGCTTCTTCAGGTGATCATGAACGCTTGAATAATGGATGTGCAATGTGTCTGCAATCTCTCGTGTCTTGTAACATGGGTTTGACTCGATCAGTGCCTTGATTTGGTCGTCATCAACCTCGGTGGGCCTCCCGGACTGAGGAGCATCGTTGAGGTCAAAATCACCAGCACAGAATTTTGTGAACCACCGCTGGCACTGACTTTCAGGGATCGCATTCCTCCTAAAATTCCTAAAATTCCTAATATTTTGTGACAATCCTTAAATTCCTAAAATTTGCTATTCTTCCTAAAATTTTCGTAAGCTTATTTATAAAAAATACAACCATTATTAACGCCAATAAATTTACCATTACGGTAAGGTAAAAAGACCTGTTATTGTAGAAACACAGCCTATATGCTGTGCTGCTGAAGGAGGGAAAATGACGCCATCGAGATGCACTTGCTTCGGGGCGGGCGCTCCACTTTTTTGCCTTCGGACAGTTTTCGAGAGTAACAAGAGATCTAAGGGAAAAGGAGAGGGGTCATTTTCACCCCTGGTTTGCGCTTTGCAGACGAACTCCGTGGCACGCAGGAGATCGTACTTTATTTTTGTACATGCCTTGTGGAACCTCTTCTTTCTGCTGATGTTTTGTTATTGTAAACCGCAGGTGGGTGGAAGCAAAGAGGAAACATGTGGTCTCCTTCCGTAACCTCCGGTAATGACGATGGGATGGTAGCTGAGTGTTATTGTCGCAGGCAGTAGAGCACGTGATCATTGACCTTCGATCGTGCGTCGGCGACAGCGACCTTCGATGCGCAATATATCTCGGCTCTGACTCGCTTTGACTGAACTTGCGTGAGATGCGTATGATAGTTTCTGGTTTTGCGTCTTTTATGGTGTTCTCTGTGCTGTGTGCAGGTTCAGTTCTCTAGTGGTGACCTGCTTTTTTTTTTTTTTTTCTATCTTCTGACATCCTCGCAGCCAAATTTCGGGAAGTTGTCTGGTTTTGCAATATTGGAACGTGTTTTTGTACTTCCCTTTCATTTTCTGGTTAGTAATACAAGTGTTTAAGATGCCTAAATCCAAAACGAAATTTCAAGATGCATGGCTCGCCAAAGAATTGGACGGAGTGAAGTTGAAAGAATGGTGTTCTGCAACTGAAACAATATTTTCTGCTAAGTGTATATTGTGTTCAGAAATTTTCAACATTTCTAATAGTGGCTTTTCACAAGTAAAAGCGCATCATAAAGGAAAAAAACATTTGCAGAAATTTCAAAGTAAATTTCAAAATAAGTCCATCCTGAAAGCCTTTGGAGGACGGGATCTTCAGCCCAAAACAAATATTAGTGAAGTACTGAGTCATGATTTACAGTTGGCTAAAGCCGAAGCATTATGGGCCATGAAAGTTGCTAAGGACAATATGTCTTTTGTTTCATGCACTGAAACAGTTGAACTTTTCAAAGAAATGTTTCCTGATTCTGCTATTGCAGCCAAAATGCAACTTAAAGAAAAAAAGTTGCTTATGTGATATCACATGGATTGTCAAAATATTTTGAAGAGGATTTGAAAAAAGACATTGCATCTAGTAGCCCAGGAAAGGTTACTATAGCATTTGATGAAACTACAAATACACAAGTGAAACGGCAGTTGGATGTGTATCTCAGGTACTGGTCTTCAGAAATAAATTCAGTTTCTTGCCGATACCTAACAAGCGTTTTTCTGGGTCATGCAACAGCAGATATTTTGCTAAAAGAAATTCTTGATGTGTTATCATCCTTCAATATTTCGTTGAACAGAATTATTTGTGTATCCATGGACAGCCCAAATGTAAATAAGTGCTTTTTACGCAAATTCAATGAAGTTGTAAAACAAGAAACAGGCCAGAAATCTTTGGAACTAGGTTTTTGCAACCTGCATGTTGTTAGTAATGCATTTAAAATTTTTTTTGACAAGCTTAAATATAGATTTTGACGAATTTGCTACTGATATGCATTACTTTTTAAAGAGTAGTGCTGCAAGACGAGAGGATTATAAATCTGTCGAGGATATAACATTGGTCACTGCCAAATTTCTTTTGCGTCATGTCAGCAACAGATGGTTAACCGTTGGTTTTGTAGCCCAGAGGCTCTTGGATCAATGGCTAAATATTACAGAATATTTTTTAAACTTCTTGCCATCTCAAAAAATATTTGAAAAACAACTGCGCAATTCGGCAAGGTATAAAAGAATTCACTGTTTCCTAAAAAATGAGCTAACTCCTTGCTATTTAGCATTAATTTCATTTTCACACCAAAATTTTGAAAAGTTTTCATTATGTTATCAGAGTGAAGAACCAAAAATACACCAGTTATAGGCCGTCCCGGTGGCGCAGTGGTCTAAGGCGTTGACCTCTGATCATTCGTCCGTAAGGGGTCCGGGTTCGAATCCCGCTCAGGCATGGATGTTGTGTTTGTCTTACGGCACTGGCTCTCTCCCTTCCCTGGAACCAGTGACCCTAAATTAGGGACGGGCGACTGCTTATAGCCCATTGAGTTGCTCACGGTGGTCGTTAAACCTCCACTCAAAAAAAAAAAAAAAAAAAAAAACACCAGTTATATTCTGATTTAAATACTTTAATGAGGAATGTTATGGCTCAGTTTATCCAAGATGATGTTATTGCAGGGAAATTTGGAGAAGACCTAAAGAATGTAGATTTTGAAAACAAAAATTCATGGAAAAAACTAGGGGAGTTAGAAGTTGGTATGAAGACAAAAAATCTCCTCAGGAATGTTCAGGAGACCAGGCAGAAATTATTTCTCTTAGATGTAAGATCATCACTAATTGCAACCACAAAATATTTAAAGTCAAATTTGCCATTCTGCAATCAAAATTTAAGAGACATAGAAGTTTTAAAGGTAAAAGAACCAAAGAAAGAGTCAACTCAACTTTCAGTCACTGAAGGACTTTCGGAAATAACCAGAATTTCAAGTGTTTTGCATCTTTCTGATTAACAAATTGATAGAGTAAGAGAAGAGTGGAAACTTTTAAATTGCGATAAGCCAACTCTAGATGAACTAGTGAAATTTTCAGAGGAAGGGCATATTCCAGTGCGGATTGATCATTACTGGCGTAATATATTTAGTATTAAAGACTTTAGCGGAAAAGAAAAATACTCAAATCTTGCTAAACTCATAAAGTCAATTTTAGTTTTACCTCATGGTAATGCTGATGCAGAAAGGGGATTTTCGGTTAACACTGCTCTGTTAAGGAAGGACAAGGCTAACTTAAAAGACTCAACTATAACATCATTAAGAATAGTTAAAGGGGCCATTAAACACTATGGATGTGTAAGTAAAGTTCTCATAACAAGAAATTTGTTAAATAGTGTTCGTGATTCACATAAATTTTATAAAGAGTATGTTGATAAGCTGAAGGAAGAAGAATCAAAAAAGGTAAAAGAAAGGAAGCAGAAAGAGAGGGAAAATAAGGAAAAGCAGCTAGAGAAAAAAGAAAAGCTGAGTTTGATGACAAAATAAAAGAAAATGATGCAGAAATAAATAGACTTAAAAAAGATAAAGAAGCCTCCCTAGCAGTAATTCAAGAGGAAACAGAAAGAATGAGAAAAGCTGTAGGAAAACAAAATGCTGTTGAAATAGCAGTTGCCTCTAACTTGATCATACAAGGTTCAGCTGAAATAAAGAAAACTGAAAGTAAATTAGTTGTGGTGGAAGCAGAAAAAGATAGGCTAATCAGGAAAAGGTTAAAACAATAATATGAAAAAAGTAATTCAGTGAACAATTGTACATAGTTCTTGGTTTTCAATTACCTTTTTAGGATATTATAATTTAATGTGAAACCTGAAAACTTTACTGTGAAAATCGTGAATTGCTTCTGGTTCAACAGCATATTAATGTTCAAAGTGAAACTTGAATGTGGTAAATATACTTGAATATGATAATAACACGTGAAAAGATAAGAACTGAACATTAGAAGTAAATCATACTTAAACTTTAGACATTAGATGTTATGCAAAAAATTTGGGTGTGAACTTCGACCATATATACTAATGGACTGCACATTGGCAATAGCTGCATCAAAGCCGCCATGGCTCAAACATTGGGCACGTCATCATCAGACTCCAAATTTCGTGTAAAAATGCTGTTATGATTACTAATTTATGCTGCAGAACTTCAGTGTTTTCGGTGTATTATGTGAATGCGCCTCATATATAATGAAAACTCTTCAGGTAAGTTTACTTATGAGCTATATACATGCATGATCGGATTGTTTACATTTTGTGATTTATAATGTGATGAACATTTGCGAAGAATTTGGAACATGCATTCCATTTTTTTTTTTTCTTAAGTTACTATATTTTTATATCAATAGCTGCAAGTTTCTGGTTAAGTAATTGAACTTTATTGACTTAGGTATTTAATTCGTTTCGTACCCATGAAAAATCATAGAACTTTCTTTACTATATCGCTCAGAGCAACCATAAGCACAGCAGGTGTAACCCATCTTTTTGACTGTTGTCATGTGATTTTATGTTGGAGCCAGAAATTTTGATGTCATGCGCAGTCTATCAGTATATATGATTGAAGGGTGTGAAGCAAACTCTTTACAATGTATACAAAGTTGTTTTACTAGATGTATACAAATATACATCTAGTTTTTATTGAAATACACTCCTAAAATTTTCCTAAAATTTTTCTAAAAATTCCTAAAATTCCTACCTAAAATTTTACAGAAGTATGCTATGATCCCTGGACTTTCTTGTAGAGCATTGTCACTGTACACTTTATGTAACTTTTCACAAGCTTGACACGTGTTCTTCCCTTTACGGAAGTAAAACAGTAAAATATGGCGAAAATGCACAGTTTGGTCTTCCATCTTCAACTTGATGTCAAATCTCCGCAAATCAACCAAATCGCTCACTATTCCTTTTAGACTGCAGCTAAAACTGGCACCTGTCGAATGCCATAGCGATAACAGAGTTGCGCATACCTCTAGTACTTCCAAAACCGCCCAACCGCCATCGGGTGCCAAAATACGTCATGACTTTTCCGACAACCCAATAGATTCGGCTATGTTGTCTGTAATATTACCTTCTGTTCTATTTAGTACATTAAAGGTATTGTCAGAAGAGTGAACGATTTTTTTGAAAAATTAAACAAACAGAGTTCTTCCATGACATCTTGAACTTTAAGATATCATGGGTTTCATTGGAATTATGTGAACAACACTCTTAATCTTTGTTATGTCACTGTCTCTATTTCACACTGTCTAGGTCAGTGGTGGCCAACCCTATGCCAGCGGGCCACCAGGATATTTTGGATGGCCCCCCAAGTAGCCCAAGCACTAACTTTGTTTTTCTAATTTAACTCTTACTGACAATAATAATTATTTTTATTTTACTTTATTCTGGATTCATTTTATTTTTATATAATGAAGTCAACAGTTTTAAATTAAAGTTTAAATTCTTTTGTAACAATTTAGAGCAGGGCAAACTTGATCATTTCCCAATAATTCAACAAATCTTCAGTAAGTACAGTAATTTTACCATGGATCATTTAAAATACAAATCAGCTGTTACATCTTTGTACAAGTCATTCTTAACTTGATTTTCTGCTTTGAATCTGAAAAGAGTAACATAGACTTATTCATAAATCCATTTTGTATTTCAGAGTCTGATGTACATAAATAGTCTCCATCAATTCAAATCAAAATATTAGAAATCCAAAGCCGCTCAGGACTTAGTGTTAAATTTAAAGAACAATGTGAATCACCCACTGCTCCTAATTTGGTTGAGTTCTGGAAATACGTCCCTAAAGAACAGTTTTCTGAGCTTCATGACCTTGCTTCTGTGGTTCATTTGCAGATTTGGATCCACATACATTTGTGAACAAACATTTTCATCCATGAATGTTGTAAAAAGTAAATTCGTTCAACTATCACAGATGCACACCTTGGTGATATGCTTCTTTTTTAAGTACATCGAGAATTACACCCAACATTGACAAATTGTTACATGAAAAGCAGGTTCAAAAATCACATTAGTGTTGCAGGTGTGTAATGAAGCCACTTAGACAAAATTAATGAACAAAATTAAAATTCATAGGAACTTTAATTTTTGTAATTAATTTTGTCTCATTAATTTCTAGTAAAAAAGAAAGTTTTATTGTAACAATTTAGTTTTTTTTTTTGCATAATAATAATTTTAATATTATGTGAATGATTTAATAAAATGACTATGTAAAAATGTATATGGGTTTCAACACTTCACAAAAACATAAAATAACCTCATTTTTAGCTGATAATAGTTGTCAATATTTAAGTTGGTTACAGTGGCCCTTCAAATGATTTCTAAGAATTTGCTGGCCAAATTTCAAAAAGGATGGTGACCCCTGGTCTGGGTGATTTCATTCCCTACAAGGATATAAAAAAAAAAAAAAAAAATCAGCATTATTGAGGTGGTCAAGCTTCCTAATTTCATTTCAACCAACCATCCTGATAAAGACAGATCATCTTCAGTAAAACTTTGGTAACTACCCAGAAATTGTACTGATGTTAAAACTGGAATTTCATAAAAAGTTTGACTGGTAAGATGGTATCCCATGTATCTTTCATTAAGTGATTCCAAATGTCAGCAACATAAATTTGTGGGAAGAATACTATAGAAAAAAAAAGGGGTGCACAGTGTCATAAACAAATATTTGAAAAACATATTAGATAAAGTTCCAACCCACAATAGGTAAGTGAAATTACCAGTTTTAAATCTCCAGCTCCCAAAAGGCACACAAAACTGAATAGGGTTAGGGGTTAAGAAACTTACGAGTAATTGTTTTGTTTTAAAATTTGGTCAGTGGCCAAGCAGCACATGTTCTTTCTGGAATGCTGTTGTGATCAGATGCTACTGAGGAAGAAGGCACAACAGGCATGAAAATATACTCAATGTGCCAGACTTTTTCACTGTGCCCCACCTACATGAGAACAGAAATGGAAAAAAAAAAAAAAAGATAAATGCATTATCTTGTATTCTTTGCTTTATTATTCATTAAGTTTGGGATATGAAATAATTCTTTAATACTCCCATTTAAGAAAATCCCAACTTGGAAAACTGTTGTGAAAATGTCCCGGTGCATTGATGTGGTCCCATCTTTGTAAAAATGTACTATCTTGTTTTTATTAACTATACATAGTTTCCTGTAATAAAATCTCTGCTTATTATTCTGATGTGTGAAAGGGTTTGACTGTTTTCATGAAAAATATTTTTTATGTATTGTTAAGGTCCAATCTTTGTAAAAGTCCATTATCTGATTTTTATTAACCATGGCTTTCTATGTTAAAAGCTTTTCTGATGTGTGAAAAGATATTGTGAAAAATATGATATTTGGATGTTTGCAGCTTGTATTGTTATCTGCTCACTCACAAATCACCATTTCTTGAGAATTTATAGTGAGTGCTGCTTATACTTAGTTTCCAATTCTCATGGAAATTCTATAGCATAGAAAGATGTCGATTTTGGAGATACTTTTTGAGTGTTGCTTTAATGCATTGTTATGTGAGCTTTTTTTGAAAATAGTTTTAAGTTCATTTCAAACAACCATTGAATACACTCATGTTCATAAAAAAACAGAACACCTGAAATGAGTCAAGCTATGACTTTGATTTTTTACAGGATATGCTAATCAGGCAATATTGCAGAAATGATTAGCATTTTGTTGTCATAGGTGTATGAATACCTAGGTCCGGGCAAATCAGATTGCGGAACATCACAGTCGTCATGGGTCTAGGCAAATCAGATTGGGGAACATCACAGTCGTCATGGGTCTAGGCAAATCAGATTGTGGAACATCATAGTCCTCATAGGTCTAGGCAAATCAGATTGGGGAACATCACAGTCGTCATAGGTCTAGGCAAATCAGATTGTGGAACATCACAGTCGTCATAGGTCTAGGCAAATCAGATTGGGGAACATCACAGTCGTCATGGGTCTAGGCAAATCAGATTGGGGAACATCACAGTCGTCACGGGTCTAGGAAAATCAGATTGGGGAACATCACAGTCGTCATGGGTCTAGGCAAATCAGATTGTGGAACAGCACAGTCGTCATAGGTCTAGGCAAATCAGATTGGGGAACATCACAGTCGTCATGGGTCTAGGCAAATCAGATTGGGGAACATCACAGTCGTCATGGGTCTAGGCAAATCAGATTGGGGAACATCACAGTCGTCATGGGTCTAGGAAAATCAGATTGGGGAACATCACAGTCGTCATGGGTCTAGGAAAATCAGATTGGGGAACATCACAGTCGTCATGGGTCTAGGAAAATCTGATTGGGGAACATCACAGTCGTCATGGGTCTAGGAAAATCAGATTGGGGAACATCACAGATCAGAAACTGGCTATTTTTCTGTTACAAGTGCTGTGTGGCTCAGTTGGCATGTCAATGCTTGGTCAGCAGTGGCCATGTAAGACACACACATCACCGATAAGTGCACTCACATCACCAATTTTGGCAAATGTCGCATTACCGACTTGAGAGACTGTAATACTTCCCTCTGGAAGATTGCCGGTTGTGTGGGGTGCAGTGTGTCTGCTGTGGCTTGAGCGTTGAAGGAATGGTACAAAGAAGGGCGCAGGACATGAAGGGAAGGTTCTGGACGTCATACACAGACAACACTCAGGGACAAGTGTCATCTCTTGAGGATATCTTTGAGTGACCATTTTGCATCATCATATCATCATCATCATCATCATCATTGTCAACCATTATCAATCCACTGCTGGACGAAGGTCTCCCCAAGTTTCCTCCACAACGGTCTGTCTTGTGCCAGTCTCCTCCATGTCACTCCCGCATATTTACGAATTTCATCCACCCATCTCCCATGTGGTCTTTTTCTGGGTCTTTTCCTGTCCCTTGGAATCCAATCTAAAATTTCGGCTGTCCATCTATGGTCTGTCCTTCTGGCAGTATGTCCAGCCCATTGCCATTTCAGGGATTTAACTCTGATCATGATGTCTTCCACTCTCGTCATTTTTCGGATCCACGAGTTCCTCTTCTTATCTCTCCTGGTTATACCAAGCATGCACCTCTCCATGCTGCTTTGAGTTGTCTGCAGTCTTTGTATGTCTCTTTTAGTTAAGGTCCACGTCTCTGCACCATACGTAAGCACTGGAAGGATGCATTGATCAAACACTTTTCTTTTAAGACATAACGGCATATTGCTCTTGAAAATTATGCTGTTTCTTCCAAAAGCTCTCCAGGCAAGTTTTGTACGCCGATTAATTTCTTCATCAATGTGACCCTCACTTGATATCTGCTGTCCAAGATAAACATACGTATCTGTTATCTCCAGTTTTTCTCCATCAATCGATAAATCTTCATTTCTTGTAAAAGCATTGAACATCACTTTTGTCTTCTGAAAGTTCATTTTTAATCCCACTTCTTTACTCTTGTCAGCAAGTTCCTGGATCATACTCTGCAGCTCTGATGGGGTAGTTGCAAAAATGACTACGTCATCAGCAAAACGAAGGTGGGTTAGATAATCTCCATTAATCTTTATCCCTTTGTTTTCCCAGTTCAGTGATTGAAAGACATTTTCCAATGTGGCATTAAAGAGCTTCGGAGATATGGTGTCACCTTGTCTCACTCCCTTTCCAATTTTTATGTGTGTTGTATTTTCAAACAGCCGAATCTTTGCACTTGCATTTTCATAGATGTTATTAATAATATTAATGTATGCATCTTCAATACCGCAGGATTTCAGAGCCGTGGTAACTGCTGATGGTTTCACCGAATCAAAGGCTTTTTCATAATCGATAAAAGCCATGCACAATGGAAGTTCATATTCCCTCGCTCTTTCAATTAGTTCTCTCAGTACGTGGATATGATCTATTGTGCTGTAGCCACTCCTGAATCCAGCTTGTTCTCTCGGTTGAGCCATGTCCAGTGTTACCTTCAAGCGGTGTGAAAGAACTTTAGTGAAGATTTTATAAACCACTGATAGGAGGCTGATAGGTCTGTAGTTCCTGAGATCCTCAATGTCACCTTTTTTATGTAGCAGGATCATTGTAGCATTGTTCCAATCCTCAGGAATCTTCCCTTCATTAAGGCATCGAGTGAAAATTTGGGCGAGTACTGTTTCAATTTCTCCACTTGCTTCTTGTATGATGTCTATAGTAATTCCATCTTCTCCTGGAGCTTTCCCCCGCTTCATGTTCTTGATTGCATGAGCAACTTCTGCTGGGAGGACTGGAAGAACTCCGGTACCTTTCATGATGTCTGGAGTACATGTATCATCCCTTTCATATAGTTTGGAGTAGAAATCTTTCACTTTTGTCAAAATTTCGCCTCTATTTCTTGTTATAGAACCATCTTCTTTTCTCAGAGCCATAATCTGTTTTCTTCCCTTACTGAGATGTCCCTTTGCTATCTTTTAGGCTTTGGTTGTTTTCAATTGCTTTCCTTACTAGTTCACAGTTGAATTTTCTTACGTCTTCAGTGATACTTTTTCTTACTGTCTTGCATAGCTCTATATATTCCACTTTGGAAGTCACATCTTCTTTAGTTGTCCTCATCTCTCTTCTTTTTTGCATCAACATTTTGGTTTTTCCTGATAATTTGTTTACATGCAACTTGTTCTTCGACCCAGCTAATTTTGTTGCTGTTTCCATAAGAGCTTTGGTTACTTTTCTGTTAACTTCAGAAATATCCACTTCTTCCGATGTTAGGCCTTCTAAAGCAGAGAATCTGTTCTTCAGTTCCAACTTGAAAGTATTATGGTGTTTTTTAAGGTTGGTTATGTCAATACATTTTGTTTGTCTTATGAGCTTGCCACGTTCCAGTTTAGTGTTGAGGTGCATCTTACATCTCACCAATCTATGGTCACTACCTGTGTTGAACTTGTTTAGCACACTGCAGTCTTCGATGACGAATTTTTTGTTACACATAATAAAATCAATTTCACTTGTCGTCCCAATTGGATGTCTCCATGTCCATTTCCTGTGTGGCTTTTTCTTGAAAAAGGAATTCAAGATGAAAAATCCTTCTGCCTCTGCAAACTCAACGAGAGTATTTCCACGCTGGTTTCTGTTGCCGTGACCGAATTTACCTACTGAAGTTTCATTCTGTTGCCGGTGCCCTATTTTTGCATTGAAATCTCCCATAATTATCTTCAAGTGCTGCTTACCTTTATTATTTAGATGACGAATTTCCTCATAAAATTCTTCAATTTCTTCTTCAGGATGACTTGTGGTGGGTGCATAAGTTTGAATAATCTGAACCTGGTATCTTCTCGATAGTTGGATAACGAGTCGTGCAGCTCTGTCAGAGGAACTTTCAACTTCTACCACTTTATCCTTCAGTTTCTTGTTTATTATAAATCCAACACCACTAGTTCTGCCAGTATCTGTCCCACGATAATAGAAGAGATGTCCACTTTTCAGTTCAATGAGATCTTCTCCTTTTCTCCTTACCTCACTCAGCCCGACGATGTCCCACTTGATCCTTTGTAGTTCCTCTTCCAATTCAAGAAGCCTTGAATCAGAAGATAGGGAGCGTCCGTTGTAGGTAGCCAAGGTCAGCATCAAATGGCAGCCTAGTCCGGTCCTCCGGGGATTCTTAGCACCCTCTGCCTTCATGTCGCACTGGCCGCTGCCTTGGCCAGGTACATTCCAGCTGCCGGAGACTGAGGGCCAAGATTTAAGTTGTAGAGTCATTTTGGAGGTGTTTGGCCATAACTCACCACGCTGGCCAAGCGGGTTGGTGAGTGTGGGATAGCATTTCCTCTGATCCCGATGGTATAGTTATACCGCTATTTGCGGTCGTCAGAGCCCCTTTAGTGGGAACAGGATGCACCACGAGAAGGCGGGGTTGACATTTGTCAAGGAGAGGCTGTGATGTTACGCATCACCTGACCTTACATCCCCATCATCATATATATATATATATATAATCAGTCAACATGTTTCAGCCCCCTGAAAATTTGTAATTGCCTCTTTCCCCTGGAAAAAACTCTCTGAATGCCACACTGGCAGTAACAGAACATTAATTACTAGTTATTACAGTTCAGACTGTAGGCTTGTCGGCCCATCCTCAGACTACCTTTGGTACTGCAGCAAGGGATTGGAGTGGTACATCGGATGAAGGAAGTGGCATGACGAATGGCACAATATCATGTTCTCATATGAAACACAATTTTGTTTAGGCAAAAATTATGACTACAGCTGTATCCGATAATCGATGACGGGAGGAGAGACTTCGAGAAGAGTATTCGCACCAGGCATGCTGCACCAACACGAAGCATTATGTCCTGGGGTGCTATTGGGTAGAAAAGCAGATCACCTCTCGGGAGAGTCGTAACAAGTGCCCATTTTGTCAGTGACATTCTACGACCGCTCGCCCTTCCACACCTGCACGATGTCCCCGTAGCCATATTTCAGCGGAACAATGCCACACCACATGTTGCTGTGATAACATGTGCCTTCTTCAGGGATAACTACATTCCACTTCTGCTGTAGCAGGCTACCTTGCCAGATTTATCACCCGCAGAAAATCTCCGGGACATGCCCAAATGTCAGCAGGTGCAGTGGTATGACTGTTCCCCAGCAACTCTTGATGAATTTTGGATGTGGGTCAATACAGCCTGGATGGCTATTCCACGGGACATCATTTGATTGAATGCTTCAGTGTGTACAGCAGGTGATACGAGCCTGAGATGGCCACGCGAATTATTTGCTGCATTGACACACCTGGTACACGTGACACCGAGATGCTAATAATGTGTTCTGTATTGCTTCTAATGAGTATATCCTGTAAAAATCGAAGTTGTAGCTCAATTACTTTCAGGTGTTCTGTTCTTTTTTAACATGAGTGTATTTTCTATACAGTGGGATAATTAACAATTTACTTTGAAATTGCAATATCATCTTAAGAATAGTTTTCAAGATTTTGAATGTTGCTTATTTTATTTGTATTATAAAATTTCTTTATTTCTGTATTCTTCTCTGTGCTAAGTCTTTTTATGTATGTATGTTATTGCAGATACAAAAGAGAAGCCTGTGTCTTTCAAGCAACATTTTTTTCGGATACATTTTCACCTATAAAAGACCATCACTTTCAATCAGTCTTGAATAGCATAATGGTTTCTAGCAGAGTCTCATCATGTGGTAATTTATACGGAAAATTGTATTATAGAATGGAAATAAAGAGGTGTTTGAATTTTTTGGACTTAATATTTATATGATAATATAAATGGTATCCTCAGTGAATAACAATTAGCTTAAATAATTGAATGAAGTTCATTCTTGAACTCAATGTAATGCTTTGTACATTAGTCATGTTTATGCGTTGTGTTTATGTCCTAGGTATTTTTTTTTTTTTTTTTTTTACGCTTTCCAACCATAGGTTGAAGAAGCATATATGCTCCAGCTTTGTCCGTCTGTCTGCACGATAACTCGTGTAAAAATGGTTCAATTTCGATGAAATTTTAGTATGTGGTAGGGGACAACCTGGGAAGGAACCCTATTGAAAATTGGCAAAATGGGGTGAAAGTTCAGGACCTAGGAAGGGATCCATTCATCACCCTTATGCTTCATAACTTACGTAAAAATGCTTTGATTGCAACAAAACTTCAGCATGCTGTTCTGAAGATGTACTGAACCGGTTCTGTTTAATATCATCGAAATGGGGTCAAAGGCCAGTGGCTTAAACACTGATTTACAGTAGTGGCTTAAACACTAGGTAGTGTTTAAGCCACTACTGTAAATCAGAAGAGTATTACTAAAATATAATAAGACAAGAAATAAGATAAGGCACTAGCATTAAAATCCTTCGATCAGAATTAAAGACCAGCGTTGTCGCTATACCACCCCTTTTGTTGGGATTTTCAGAGCATTGATATTTTCAGGTCTCTTAACACACAAACAATGCCCGTGCCAATGAAATCGACAACTATACCTTCAATTCAGTCATTCTTCCATAGATATTTCTTTAGTTTATCTCTGTTGAAAAACAGTGAAATATAATGTAGAAATGTTGCAATTATCTTGTACCTTCTCTGTATGAAATTTAAATCTGTTGTGAATTTTTCACAGGAATTTGCGATTTTCCACTCTTCCCCTGATGCGGAGCATTTTCGTTTTTTCTTTTACGCTTTCCAACGGTAGGTTGAAGAAGCATATATGATCCAGCTTTGTCTGTCTGTCCGCATGATAACTCGCGTAAAAAGGGTTCAATTTCGACGAAATTTTGGTATGTGGTAGGGAACAACCTGGGGATGAACCCTGTTGAAAATGGGCAGAATGGGGTCAAAGGGCAAGACATTGGAGCGGGATCCATTCCATCGCTCTTATGCGTCACAAATTATGTAAAAATGCTTCAATTGCGACAAAACTTTATGTTGTTCCGGAGGTATACTGAACTGGTTCTGTTGAATATAATTGAAATGGGGTCAAAGGTCAGGGCACTGGAGCAAGATTTATCCCACAGCTATTATCCTCATAACTTGAGTAATGATTTCTGATATGTTGGAAAGCATATGCCGTTAACACAAACACAACATCCATGCCTCACTGGGATTCAAACCTGGACCTGTCTCGGATGAATGGTCATAATCAGCACTTAGACCACTGTGCCACCGAGGCAAGTCTTTTCTTTCTGTGTCGATGCAAGGCGGCATTACAGTCATCAGTTATGTACTTTTCCTCCCCTATC
Source organism: Macrothele yani (assembly GCA_039090855.1). NCBI lineage: Eukaryota > Metazoa > Arthropoda > Arachnida > Araneae > Macrothelidae > Macrothele > Macrothele yani. The sequence goes on from CM077007.1 coordinate 113,031,051, forward strand.
TGCAAAAGAAAGCTGCTCCGGTGGTGCAGTGATCTAAGTGCTGGCTTCTGACCTATGAGCTCACCCACTCTGGCACTAGAATGCTGAGAAGGGTCAGTAATTGATTGTCAGATGGGAGTTGCCCTGCCTTCTTGTAGTTCAGTCTTTCAACCTCTGACCTCAACAAAGCTGTGCACATTCTAAGTGATAATAAACAGTTGAGTTATGGCAAATTCACTTACCAACAAAAGGGAGTAGTTACAGGTGGTCCTGCCTTGTGACGAAAGGCGACATTAGTATGATGCTTTTTGTCGTCTTCGTCTCGCGCCCAATCTAAAGAAGAAACGAAAAACAGGTGGCTGCTATTTTATTCGTGAAAAACAACACATGGGCCATTTTACGTTTCCATTATCTTGCGGAGTTGACGTACCTGAAAAAGAATTTCAGTAGGAGGATGGGGTGTTGATTTCTGTTTTTTTTTTTTTTTTTTTTTTCCCTCCAGAACTTTTAGTGGAACAATAATACTACTTCTGAAAAATTGTACCTACGTCTGAAAGATGTCGATAAAAAAAATAGCGCTTGTGTGCAGAAAAATCTCACAATTTTCAGATTTTGAAGGTTGGCATGTCTGCAAGAGGATGTGCCCCACACCACACCATGTCACCACCTCCAGAACTTTGAATTGTTTTTACAAGGCAAGCTGGCTCCATTACTTCATAGGGCATTCACCAAACTCTCTGCCTACTGTCAGTACAGAACAAGGTATACCACGACTCTTTGGACCACATGACTTTTTTCCAGTCACAGTGTTCCTCACACCATTGTAGACGAGCTTTCCAGTTCTTCGCAGAAATCAATGATTTCCATATAGGCCTGCGACTGCCAGTACCGATTCTCTTCAATTCCTAGAGGAAAGTTTGCTGAGATACAGTTCGGGAACAGCCTTCGTTGAATGCTTCAATCAGTTGCTGCAGACGGGAAGTCCTGTTTCTCCATACAAACATTTTCCTTCCAGGATTCTCTGTGTTAAAGGAACATGACTCCTCATGTCTTTGAATGATTTTATTCCCATGTGTTCATTTATTGTCAAGTCACTGCTTCTAAATGGTTGAAATGCTCTATTATTCAGTTTGCAGTGTGCGTCCTTGAAAAAGCCATCTAGTTGATGTGTGAAAGCTTAGAAACTTTAAATTCTATTTTACTCCAAGAAATTTAGATTACTAGTATAGTTTTACTATATTAGTGCACAGTTCCTCGTTATTAACATTTTTTATTTCTTGCAAAAAAGATGAGGATGTACAGTATGTATAAATGCATTAAAACATTCTAAATTCCTTTTTAAGTCACCTACCAAAAAAAAAAAAAAAAAATCTTGTATGTGCAGCAAAAATCATTGTTTTATTGGTTGCATCTGGAAGGAAGAAAACTGAAAGAAAAATTAATCAAGTAAAACAACAAAAATTGATTCCTTTGCTCTTTTCATGCATTTATTTATTTATTTGCCCTAATTTTACCAGAACCAATACCTTGGTGGTACTTTGGTTTTGCTTAAATTTCAGAATAACCCGTTCACTTTATTTGGTAAGTGGATTCCTCTTAATGGAAGAACAAATAGTTGTGCCATGAGCATCTTTTCTGCTGCATTTCCACCAGAAATGTTACCACAAATAATAACTTTGGATGTGCTTAGCTGTATGTAGGAATAAGTTTTTCTCCTTATTTGATATGCTAATAGGAATAGCAAATGAAAGTTACATGAACACATTTATATTTATGGTTATTTGCCCTGTTTTTGACACTACTGTGAGCATCTTTCAATGCTCTACAGTCAAAATTTTCATCCTACAGGCTGAAGAAGAGATGTACATCTTTGCACAAAATGTGAGAGAACTCTGATTAAAACTCAGTCGTATTAATGGGAATTTATATTTGCTTATGCTATCGAATTGACATGGTTCATATGCATCCTGGAAAAGTCCTGGAATTCCATTTTGTTCTGGAAATGTTCTAAACTTCTGCTATATGTCCTGGAATTTCATCCATTCCTGCCTTTTTGTCCCTGCGCAATGGTTTGTAATTGAAGATTTTTCGACTGACATAACTTATGTCTGACAAATTTCTTTCCCCACCCCTGCAAAATGCGGGGGAGGGGGGGGGCTGTTGGTTTTCTTGTCTGTTAGGAGGACTGAAGCTGTGTTACTTGCATCTTTTGCATTGTGCTCATGTTATCACTTTGTCTGTCTGGCCGGGGAGACCATATCTCTGCAATTTTATTAGTTCGATTTGTAAAATTCTTTTTGTATTGGGAAGCTTAAAATGTGAGAATGAAGATCCATTCTTCTTGTTCCCCCCATGCACTACTTCTCTGCTAGAGGGTGCAAATGGAGATCGTATCAAATTTAAAATGAATTTCATTTCATATTTTTCCTTCTAAATATCCAATTGAAAAAATTATTTTCCCTTTCGATGACATTTATATTGAAGACTATTTTAGTTACAGTCCCTTTGTCAAATGATGCATAAATTTTCCGCTAGGGCGTGTAAAGGTAAATTGCGATTTGCCCAATATCTCTTGCTTCTAAAAGTCCGACTTGAAACATTCTTCTTGCATCGGATACAGCTTTTATAGGGAAAAATGTTTTGCTTATAAGTTCTAAATTTTGTTAAAGAATGGTTTGGCTACCAGGGGGCGTAAGTGTTTGTTTTTGCTTCTGATGTATTTGCAGCAAAATCTGAGCTAGAAACTTGATTGAAAAAATTATTCCGTGAATCGATACTGCTCACCTTGGTAAAACTTTTTGAGAATATCTTCTGCTTAAAATAGTGCATAATTTTTCCACCAGAGGGTGTAAATATATCTTATTTGTCCATATCTCTGTTTCTCGGAGTTCAATTTGGAAAAGTCTTTCTTTGTTGGAGAACACTTTTGGTGCAAAACGTTTTTCATGTAATTTAAAATATTTCGTAACATACAAGTGTACCACTAGAGGGCGTAAGTTCACGTTTCCGTTTACAACAATATCAGCAGGACTGAAAACTCGATTGAAAAATTTTCTCTTTCGATCAGATCCAACTAACTACGAAAACTCCTTGTGTATTTCCCAAAATAATGCACAATTTCGCTGCTAGGGGCGCAAATATTTAATTTATATTTCTCAATATCTGTATTTCTAAATGTTCGATTTAGAAAATTCTTTTAACACCTGATACCATTTACCATATGGAAAACTATAGGTTTATATTTGAGGAGGTTTGTGGTTCACAGTTCTGCCACTAGGTGGTGTTTGTGTACTTCCGTTTGCAGTCTGTCTCTGCCTCTAAAAACCCTGTTGAGAAATTTCTTTTTTTACTGTATGCCATTCGTTATAATAAAGATGGAGGGTGAATAAGATTTTTGCTACAGTAAGAAGATCCTCTTCAAATAATGTGCAACTTTCCCCATAGGGGTTGGTTGTAAAGGCCAAAAGGTTTTTCTTGCCATCTCGGTTTCTGGGAGATGTATTTGAAAAGTTCTTTTTCCTTAGCATAGCTTTTGCTATGAAGAATGCTTTTTGCCTGTTTTCAACTTTCCCATTATGCAAAATTCTTCCGATAAAAGGCATAGAGCTATATCATGTTCCCTTTTATATCTCTTCTTTTAACTGTTCGATTTGAAAATCTTTTTGTCTCTAATACCTTCCTTCTGCTGTGGGAAACATTTTTTGCTTCGTTTGTTAATTTTTGTAGCATACTTTTTAGCCACTGGTGTAAGTAAATAGTTTATTTTTTTGTGGGTTATTTTGACCTTTACTGGAATTTTCTAATGAATACTTTATATAAAAATTTGCCATAAAATCACATTGCTTTCTAATATCAGAAACTTAAATCTAGTTGTTTCTTAGTATCTTCTGAGCTAAGTAATTAATCACTTTGCATCTTCTATAATTAGTTTTCTAATCATGCCCAGTTAAATTGCCTTGACCACTAATGAATGCAGTTGTACACAGCCCTAGGATTGCTTTCTTTTTGCAGATAGGGGAGGAAAAGTACGTAACTGATGACTGTAATGCCACCTGGCATCGACACAGAAAGAAAAGACTGCTGCCTCGGTGGCACAGTATTCTAAGTGCTGATTTATGACCATTCATCCGAGACAGGTCCAGGTTTGAATCCCAGTGAGGCATGGATGTTGTGTTTGTGTTAACGGCATATGCTTTCCAACATATCAGAAATCATTACTCAAGTTATTACTCAAGTTATGAGGATAATTAATAGCTGTGGGATAAATCTTGCTCCCGTGCCCTGACCTTTGACCCCATTTCAATTATATTCAACAGAACCAGTTCAGTATACCTCCGGAACAACATATAAAGTTTTGTCGCAATTGAAGCATTTTTACATAATTTGTGACGCATAAAGGCGATGGAATGGATCCTGCTCCTATGTCTTGCCCTTTGACCCCATTCTGCCCATTTTCAACAGGGTTCATCCCCAGGTTGTTCCCTACCACATACTAAAATTTCATCGAAATCGAACCATTTTTACGCGAGTTATCATGCAGACAGACAAAGCTGGATCATATATGCTTCTTCAACCTACCGTTGGAAAGCGTAAAAGAAAAAACGAAAATGTTCCGCATCAGGGGAAGAGTGGAAAATCGCAAATTCCTGTGACTAATTCACAACAGATTTAAATTTCATACAGAGAAGGTACAAGATAATTGCAGCATTTCTACATTATATTTCACTGTTTTTCAACAGAGATAAACTAAAGAAATATCTATGGAAGAAAGACTCAGTTGAAGGTATAGTTGTCGATTTCATTGGCACGGGCATTGTTCGTGTGTTAAGAGACCTGAAAATATCAATGCTCTGAAAATCCCAACAAAAGGGGTGGTATAGCAACAACGCTGGTCTTTAATTCTGATCGAAGGATTTTAATGCTAGTGCCTTATCTTGTTTCTTGTCTTATTATATTTTAGTAATACTCTTCTGATTTACAGTAGTGGCTTAAACACCACCTAGTGTTTAAGCCACTGGCTTTTGACCCCATTTCGATGATATTAAACAGAACCGGTTCAGTACATCTTCGGAACAGCATGCTGAAGTTTTGTTGCAATCAAAGCATTTTTACGTAATTTCACATTGGAAATTTTTGCACATACTTTGTTTGTTGGTGAGTACAAATTTTAAACATAGCTACAGCATCAATAATATGTTGAAGATTATTTCCTAAATAAAATTTAACACAAATACTGGCTCCCATTATTATGTGTTTAAGAAGTAAGAATCCCTTTGGTCCTTTGAAAAAGTTCCAAATATTTTATCTTTCCTTACCCTTAAATTTCCAATGTAAACATTGTTTCAAAATAGTAAAATATAAATAGTATTTATACACCAAAACTCAATGCTGTTGCTGTCGAGACATGATGCCAAAAATATGGAAGTAATCACAGATTTTAAAAAGACTAACTTTTAGTTACAATTAAAACTAAATTAAAATCATCGCAAGATCTTTCAGACCCACTATGGGTTTGAAAGATATTAAATGTAGATATTAAACCTGTAGTATTTTATGTATTGATTTTATGGTACAAAAAAACATTTAAAGAGTAATACCACATACCTATGTATTTTTCAGTTTTATGGGGTTTTTTTTATTCTGTAATTTGCTTCAATAATAATTGAACTAAAGCCAAAGTAGAAAAATCTGGAAACGAGCGTAGCGAGCCTAGAGGCACAGCCCCTGGTACCCTAAAAAATTGTACTTGTAGGATTTTCATATTATTTCTAAATAAAGTATACTTAAATTTTTGGTACCGCCAAACAGCAGGTTCTAATGTAAAAATTTAGAAGCTGTTTAGAACTTTTGGGTTGCAGGTTTAACGACCACTGTGAGCAACTCAGTGGGCTATAAGCAGTCGCCCGTCCTTAATTTAGGGCCACTGGTTCCAGGAAAGGGAGAGAATCGATACCATAAGACAAGTACAACATCCTTGTCACACTGGGATTCAAACCCGTATCTATCTCGAATGAATGGTCATAAGCAAGCGCTTAGACCACTATGCCACTGGGGAGACGTTATTACCTTGAATAGGACCATTAAAATTATTCTTATATCCTGTAGAATGCTCGTTAAGGTTATACTGTAGATGAAACCCTTCTCCACCTCTGGAAATTGTGTGTTTCATTAGTACGTTGTCTATCATCAGCACGGATATTATTATTATATAACTCTAGCACCTATTTGCCGCTTTATATACGACCTAAATTAGCATTCAGATCCAGGCAGAGTCATTACATTTTTTATTGTTTTATTCCTTCTGCAGTAAGATGCCATTAGTCCCTCTTTTTGTAATTGCGTCTGAGGAGACCAAACTAACTTCTTTAACACTAAGGCAGAACATTTAACAGGAAAACAGGAGTCAATAAGTCCTTTTATAAAAAAAGTAATTAAATAATTTAATGGTCATTCCAAGCATAGTTACATGGGCTTCCATGCTTCTCGTTCTGGCCAGTGGATGGGTCTGCTGATATTTGCAGCTTATGACATATATTCTAATTTAACTTTCACTTTTAGTTTCTCTCTCTATGTAAATATTGAGTTTGTTCTCTTTAAGCATTTCAACCTCAATGTCATATTTGCACACTCAATAAATATTATATGGTAACAGTCTTGAGGTCAGATTTAAATGATGTGTGTATGTTTTGACAAGATAGGAATGATGTATATAATCTGTGGAACGAGCAGTGTTAAGTGTGGGTAGATTAATGCCGCCTTGCGTACTGGTCTCTCAAGTTGTATTGAGAGATTTAAGCCTCACATTACCGAGGTTCAGTTTATTGAGTTCGTTAGAAGTGTATTTCTTTAAATTGTTTTAAGGTAACTCGTTGATTACTGGTTTTTAACCTTGATGGTTATCCAAGTGATGTGCCATAAAGACCAATAAAGCTTATTTCTGTAAGTTAAGACTACCTCTTCTGCCCGAAGAAATCCTAATATTATGCACTGTGTAATTAAGGAGTTTTGCTGGTTATCATGAGCATTATGTTTAGAAGCTCCAGTGTTACAAGAATCACAGATGTTCGATAAGTAACATTTAAAATGTATATTCTTCCATGCACATCGTGCAACTTAGAAGTATATACCAAATTAAAAAACATTATAAGCTCCACACGCTATTGCAGCACGAAGCTTCCCCACTCCACCTCTCACGGCGATCTTGATGGTTTCCTACCCCTGTACTTCGCTGCAAAGCGCTGAGGAAATGCCTTACTGCTACTCTGAAACTGAAATCGCAAGAGAGACCCACCTCGGCTCGGGAACACGTGTGTACTTCAGCTCGACCACCAGTTGAAATGAAAAAAGATCTCATTTCCACCGAACATTCCTCTTATACATTTCTGAAGTTTCAGAGGCCTTTAATCCCTTTTAATTAAGCATGTTAATAAGTTAATCCTTTCACTGGGTTTACTTTGAAGATTCAAATATCCCTGTTTTCCCCCATCTGCCGACACCGAACAACAAACATCCGGCATTAGCTCAACCAGTGGCATAGCCAGGAATTTCTTAGGGAGGGAGGGGGACCATTGATTTGGTTCATTGGTGAAAGCCTCGTAGGTACATATATACTGTATATCGCTTCAAATTCGTAATCAGTTTCCCTCAAGATGGGGGTGGGTGGTAGTGGTCCGGACCAGAGGACTCCCCCTTGTCTACGTCTCTGAGCTCAACGTCATTAGTATCGTGAATTCAGCAGTTTTTTCTTATTACAAATACTTCTAATCCATGGCTATTCAGCGCCAACCTGACTATAGAGACCTTTTGTGTCTCACCAACTCAGCTGAAAATGGCCCGAACAAAGAAACTTCACGAGTGAGCTTCATATTTACAATATTTAGTCCTGAAAGGGGTTGGAGAATCCTACAATTATTTAAGACTGGTTACGCATATCGAACAGGTCTGGGACATGTATGTATTACGTTTCATCATAATTTTCACAATGTTGCTGAGGAGGTGGTAGCTCAGCTTGTGCACCCCTTTGCAGTGGCACACAGCATTGCAGCAGTTGCTGTTTGTTGCTCAGGAGCTTGGGAGGAATCCCATGACTTTCTTCTTAAATACGAATTAATCTCAGACATTCATGAACAGCATTCGGGTATCGCATCTCTAAGATATCCTGAAGGAATGGATCCATTTGCTGCAGCAGCATACTCGGATACTGCTTTTACAAGAATCTCTCTCTTCACTACTCATAAAGGATCTTTAAAAGGTTTATTGTGAATGCCAGTCTGGCTAGAGCAACAAGTTCAAAAACAGCAGAGCTAACTGGTTTTTCAAAAGGTGAGATATCCCGGGTCTTTAATCAGTGGAAAAATAACCCACAAAATCCTTGTCTAAGAGGCGCAACTGTTTCACGACTACAATCTGCCAAGAAAGAGATCGCCGTCATCCGAGAAGGACTGTACGGAGAAATAGGACTTCTTGTGTACAGCATTCGACACATACCTTGGCGAACTATGCTCGGGAAATTGAAGAGGATCAGTATTGGCAGTCGCATGGCTATACAGAAATCATTGATTTCTGAGAAGAACCAGAAATTTCGTCTGCAGCTGTGCCAGGAACACCGTAACAGTACTCTAAAAAAAAAGTCATGAGGTCCGACGAGTCGCGATATTCCTTGTCCTGTACCGACGGTAGGCAGAGAGTTTGGCTGGAGCCTCATGAAGCAATGGACACAGCTGGCCTTGTAAACACAACTCAAGGTTTTGGAGTTGGTGTTGTGGTGTGGGGCACGTTCTGTTGGTATGGAACGTGCCCCTTGATATTGCTGAAAGAACCGGTGTCCTCCAAGGATTATCTGAACATTGTCGCTGATCAGGTCCATTCTGCAATGTTGACTTTTTATCCAGCTGGTTACGAGCTGTTGCATGGACGATAATGCTACTGTCCATCGTGCAAGTTGCGTTCAGCAGTGGTTAAGCGAGCACAACATCGACTTCCACCATCTTCCCTATCCTGCCGCCCCGGTGGCGCAGTGGTCTAAGGCGCTGGCCTCTGATCATTCGTCCGTAAGGAGTCCGGGTTCGAATCCCGGTCTGGCATGGATGTTGTGTTTGTCTTACGGCACTGGCTCTCTCCCTTCCCTGGAACCAGTGACCCTAAATTAGGGACGGGCGACTGCTTATAGCCCATTGAGTTGCTCACGGTGGTCATTAAACCTCCAATAAAAAAAAAATCTTCCCTATCCACAACAAAGCCTGGATCTGGATCCCCATTGAGAATGCATGAGACATGTGTGACGTATAATTTAACTTTCCTTTTTAGTTTCTTTCTCTTTGTAAATTTGAGTTCATTCTCGGGATTTTTCAAACTTAACGTTTTTTTCTTTTTTTTTTTTTTTTTACCCCGACTGAACTTAGCGACCACCATGAGCAACTCAATGGGCTATAAGCAGTCGCCCGTCCCTAATTTAGGGTCACTGGTCCCAGGAAAGGGAGAGAGAGAGCCAGTGCCGTAAGACACACACAACATCCATGCTGCACCAGAATTCGAACCAAGACCCCTCTCGGACGAATGGTCATAAGCCAGCGCTTAGACCACTGTGCCACCCAAGAAGGTTAGAATAGTACTTCTGGAGATGCCCTGAGTCTCTTTAACGTGAAGCCGCAAACTCTGAGAATTTGACATTGTTTGTAATTTCAACTATGTGCATTTCGGAATAGTGTGGTGTTTGGTTGCAGAAATTGTATTAATATCAAACTTGTAGGGATTATTATACTTACACGAGTGAAGTGTTCAATTTTAACATTATGTTTTGTTTAGAATTTGCACTAACGTTCGTGTATTTCAATTCAAAAAAAATATGAAGGAGCCTCAAAATAAATAAGTAGTTTATAAATTCAGCATTTTCTCACACATTAGCAACAAGTTATGATGCAAAATTGGAAACATTTGTGTAGAAAGAAGGTGATTCAGCCAACACAAAGTGCATTTCAATAGCATTGAAAGCCATCAGCTTTCCCACACTTTGACTGCCGTTGCTCGCGGCTATAGGCTTCACGCAAAGTGGTACTGCTTCGTTAACAAGGGCATCTCCAGATATCTTATTCTAACCTCCTTGGTGCCACCGGGGCAGCATAACATGATATCTTCTCTCTCTCGCTAGGGTATGGTTGGCAGCCCCATGAGGTCGGAATGAATGACTTGTGGATACCTGAGGTAAGAACAGAACGATATATATAATGTTTTTTTGAGCAGTAGACTGTTGTTGGTGAACGTTAATGCTATTTGTAAAAGAGACGTTGTTTAGTTAGTTTCTATTTAAAGGCTGCGTGTTGTGCTGATATTTATACAGTTATCGTTAAGAGTTCTACCAGTTAACGCTGTTTAGTTCTTCCGTTTACTACTAACCGGATATGTTTAACGTTCGATCGATTAAGTGTTCTGTTGTATTGATATGTTACTGTTCAAAGATCAGTTGACACAATAAAAGAATCAATCGGTAAGCTGTGGTCGCTGTAAGATTTTAGACAGAGAGTAAAAATACTTCTCACATGATTTTCTAGAAGTATTTTGTGCTTTCTGAGCAGCAACCCCTTCCCTTCTCAGTTTGCAACGACTGCTTTAAAAATTCTCACTTCTGAAAAACTGTACTTTTTTTTAATTCCATTAAAAATATATGCATTACAATAAAAAAAAATCTGTTCTTTGGACATGCAGTTATTTTAATAAGGATAGCTAAATTTAAAATAGAGTAGTAACTCGAAAGATTAAAAACATGCATCCTTACATCTGTGGGGAAGATGACAATTATGTGATATATGTAGATACATTCTTCTTACACATGCAATTTAGTATTGCAGCAGGATGTAATTGAGAATGATTTCAGTTTCTTATACATTTTTAATAAAAAGTGGTCTGCTTTGTCACAAGTTCAGTTCTGTTTAACTGCTTGAAGTCACTTATCAGTACACTGAGAATTAAAATTTATTGCATGTTCATATTGTCCTTTTAATGCATAAAAGAGAGTGCCATCAGTAGGTTTTACTGCGATTTAAGTACAATAAGAAAAACAGTGAGTTGTAAATAACCGGTATCTACCTCCCAACCCTTTTTAGATACAGAATGGCTTTTTCTGTTTCCACAACGCTGTCAATAAACCTTCGGAGTTCTCGAAAAATATTGCCTTTCCTCCCATTTCGTTCGGGCTTGCATGCACACGTAGCAGAGCTCAAAGTCATTGGAATTTCTCCTCCCAAATTGTTACCACATTTTTTTCACATATGCCTTGGGCGTTTAGGGTTGTATTTCTTCTCATTCCGACATCTGGGAAACCAAGAAGAGAGGCAGAGCGGGAATGGGAAACGAGGGAGGAATTATGTTCTTCATGGCGCAACTGCTGTGTTGAACCATCAAGGGGGAAAAATACTGGTAATGATAATTTAAAGAAAGATGACACCGAATTTTCAGGTGGGATGAGCACGTCTTTTGAATCCGTTCTGATGCCAATTAAATTTATCAAAGCCATTAAAAGTCAATGGAACCGGTATGGAAAACAATAGTATCTGACAGAAGAAAGAAATTTTTCAATCTGGTTTTTTATCCTGTAGATATTGCTGTAGACGGAATGCTGAGCTTACGCCCTTTGGTTGCAGACTTGTGCATTAAGAAAAATTTGAATTTATATGAGAAACATTTCGTAGCGGAAACACTTTCCAACAAAGAAAGACATTTTCAAATCGGACTACTAAAAGCAGAGATATGGACAAATATACGATATGTATCTACGTTCCCTGGCGAGAAAACCATGCATTATTTTAAGAAGAAAATATTCTCAGAAGGTTTTTCGATGTGAGCAGTATCGGCCTAAGAAAAAAATTTTAGTCGAGTTTTCAGGAGCTCGGATATTTGCTGCAAATACATCTGAAGCAGAAATTAGCGCTTATGCCCCCCAGTAACCAAACCATTCTTTACCAAATATTATAAATTTTATGAAAAACAATTTCCGTCAGGGGCTGTATGCAATACACAAAGAATTTTTCAAATCGGAGTTATAGAAGCAGAAATAATGCAGAAAACACAATTTACCTTTGCGCCCCTAAGCGGAAAGTAAATGATTTACTTGAAAACTTTGAATTTATATGAAAAATATTTTGCATTGGAAACACTATCCAATAAAGAAGGAATTTTTCAAATCGGACTTCTAGAAGTAGAGATATTGACAAAAATAAGATATACATCTACGACCCCCCCCCCCGGCGTAGAAACCATGCATTATTTTAAGTATTCCTAAAAGATTTGTTGACGTCAGTAGTATGGGTTCACATACGAATTTTTTTCAATCGAGATTTTAAAAACTCAGATTTTTCTGCAAATACATCAGAAGCGGAAATTAAGGCTTACGCCCCATGGTGGCCAAACCATTTTTACCAAAATTATAAATTATATGCAAAGGATTTCCCATCAGGTTTTGTATCCGGTGCAGAAAGAATTTTTCAAGTCAAGAGTTTTAGAAGCAGAAACATTAGGGGAAACACAATTTTATTTTTTCGACACCTAGCAGAAAATCTATGAATTACTTGAAAATTTTGAAATTATTTGAAAAACATGTCACATTGGAAACTATCCGATAAAGAAAGAATTTTTCAAATTGAACCATTAGAAGCAGAGATATTGACCAAAATTAGACATACATCTACTCCCCCTGGCGGAGAAACCCATGCAATGTTTTAAGAAAATATTCGAAAAAGTTTTATCGATTGAGTGGCATCGTTCCAGGAAAGAATTTTTTCAATCAAGATTTTAGAAGCTCAGATTTTATGGCAAATACATCAGAAGCAGAAATTAACTCTTACGCCCCCTGGTGGCCAAAGTATTCTTTACCAAAAATTAGAAGTTATATGCAAAAGATTTTCCATCAGAAGCTGTATCCTCTGAAGAAAAAGTTTTCAAATCGGAGTTTTAGAAGAAGAAATATCGGGGAAAATGTAATTTAGTTTTACGCTCCCAAGTGGAAAATCTATGCATAACTTAAAAAAGTGACTCTACCTACAAATACCCTTCGACATAAATGGAATCGAAAGATAAAAAAAAAAAATTCAATCTGATGTTTAGAAGCAAATATATGGAATAAAATGTATTTTAAATTGGACATCACCTGCATTTACGTCCTCTTGCGGCGAAATTGTACATCGTAAAAAAAAAAAAAAAAATTAAATGAAGCATCATTTGCACATTTCAAGCTTCCCAATGCAAAAAGAATTTTTCAAATCGGACAAATAGTTGCAGAGATCTAGTGTCTACAGACGGACGGACAAATCGATAACATAAGCACGATCTTTTTTTTTTTACAAAAGACGTGCTAAAAAACCTAAAGGTCGGTTTATAAATGAGGATGGATAATTTTTTGGGAGCAGTAAAAATACGCCCTGATTTTCTTTTAGGTAGTAATTTTCGTTTTTGAAGCGTGAAATACGCCTGTTCATGCATTAACGCGATCTCTGTCTGTAAGTAACCTTTTCTGAAGTTATTTGAGTGACTCCTGATTCACTTAGAAGTGAAGTTATTATGAACTGATTTGTGTAGTGTTCAGACAAGCTATATTCCACGAACATTAGACATGTTTGAAAAGCAGATCTTGGAGCAAAGTCCACTTGCATGAAATCATAGCCAGTTAAAGTATTGTTTGGTGAGCACCTGGTAACCTGTAGACCAGGGTTTCCCAAAGTGTGGTACGCGTACCCCGGGGGTACGGGTAGAGTTTGTAGGGGGTACGCTGCGAATGAGTGACGAGCAAGTGTTGATTTACTCACATTTTACAGCGATAGCCGGCTCCATGATACAGACACGTTATATCAAGGCCGACGCCCAATGAAACACAAGCAGTCTACTGCTGACTATTGCAGGGCACATACACGCCTGTTATTTAAAGTGTTATATTGTTAATCGAAAAGGGTTGTTATTGTTTTGTGTAAATAAGTAAGCCCCATAGATTTTGACAATTAATATTTAATATGTATTTTGGTCCTTCAAGTTCAAGAATATGGATCGCTGGTTGAAAACTATATCTTTTAAACCGAAAGAAAGCAATTTTTGTAGTAGCAACCAATAAACAGGAATGGGTGGGGAGGGTACTCAGTGTATTTTCCTAATAGGAGGGGGTTACTCAGAGTTACGAAAATTTTAGAAGGGGTACACACATGTCGAAACTTTGGGAAACACTGTTGTAGACGTAGATGCACTCCAACGCTTTGTGGAATTTATTCGAAACCGCATACATGCTGTAATTCGGGCTAAGGAGGTCCGACTCGATATTGAATAAAAGTTTCTAATTCAGAAGCCGGTGTGTGCTTCTACGTTGTATCTACAACGTAGAAATGGACCTTATTCACCTCGCATTGCATCACGGGAAAGCCCTTCCGTGGCCGAGGACCAACAACAGTTTGTTTACATGCGTTTTCCCATTGCTTAACATGGCGTTACGTTGCAAGGATTCAGGAAAATCGCGATTTTCGTAAATTTATTAATGACATTTCTAACTTTTGCTCATGGTATGGTTGTGCTAATAAATCCTGCAACTTAAATTGTGTAGACGAAATAAAAACATTCCTTAATTTTCGTCTGAAAAAGACAAAATTATTAAAGTAATGGCTGTGTAAAACGAAACGCGGTGATTTCCATTCCAATGTGCACTCTCCCATATGTTCTGTCCACTTTAACGAAAAAGATTTTGGATATTATGACACTACGAATCAAAGGCAGTTGAAACCTCGTAGTATTCCTTGGAATTTCAATTTAAAAAAAAAAAAGGGTTGGAGAAAATTGATCGAATGTTTGGATCGGTAAATTACGAATTAAGTTCTACTTTGCTCAAAGAGTAAAACAAACTTATCTATAATTTCTCTTTTATTTAATGTTACGCATTTTAATTTTTAAGCAGATTACCCAGCGTGCGAACCCTAGTTTGTTTTCTTTGTCTGAGCTTCTAAATGTTTTTGTTTCGCAAAAGAAGGTACTCAAGTTTGTTTCAGATATTTCACTCGTCTGATAATGGGAACATGAAAATTTAATATATCGTGTATGAGAAATGCTACATTAAAAACTTCATGATGACTAACAGCGATGCTCTCATACGTCATACGAAATAAACATCGAACAAAAATTGTCGTGGAATATTTTTGCAACCTTGATTTGTTCTTGTAAGAAGTCAATTTCTTCTTCTTCGCCATGTAGCTCTATTAATTCATCGGCAGAATCTATGACGTTAGGATTGTAAAAATTAGCCAACAGTAAAGAATAATCAAATAGCGAAAACATCGAAATCAGCAGCCATGTTGGTCCGCAGAAATCCAATTTTGACGTCACATGAATAATGTCCATTATACTGTAAAAGATTTTCTGAAATTCACTAGCCACATTTCGTCACGTCTTTCGTGAATTAACGAAGCATATTTCTGACACAACCTTTTCCGTGAAATGACTGAAGGAAACCTGAATTTCACGGATATTTTGTTCCACGGGAAAATTTTGAATTTGCAGAAACCTTACTGCAATACTTTTCTTATATTGACGGTAGATTACCGTTTTCAAGATGTGTTAACGGAAAATTCTGAATTTTCAGAAGGCTTTCTGCAATTCCTTTCTTATATTAACGGAAAAACTCCGTTCTCACTTTTTCTGTATTCATATGACGAAAATTCCAGTAATCGGAGGGATTCACGGGAATGTTAGAAGTTTGATTAAGGTGGTTCCACCTAAAATCTCTGCCTTATGTTTCCAATGATAAAACTTTTTTACATAGTTTCTTCGCAATCAATGTATTCCCAAGGATGAAAATTTGCACATCGATAAAACTAACTTCAAGTTTTAGCATGGGATACTTAATACTTGCAAAAACATAACCACAATTATATCAAAAATCGATCATTTTTCTTTGAGTAATGTTTATACCTGTTAATGGATGGCGCGACCTGTACATTGATGACGTCAGTAGACAAACAAATGCTGGATTGCTTAATTAAGGTTATGTGTTAGTAAGTATTAAGTATCCCATGCTATAACTCAAAGTTAGTTTTATCGATGTGCAAATTTTCATCCTTGGGAATACATTAATGGCGAAGCAAATATGTAAAGAAATTTTATAAGATAGTACAACTATACTAGTTATCCGAATTTATTGGCGTATATAAAATCAAGGTTTCCAAGCTTTCGCACATCAACCAGATGGCTTTCTCAAGGAAGGTAGACAGCAAACTGCAAACTGGATAATAGAACGTTTCAACAATTTGAACGCGGTGAGTTGACTTGACAATAAACGAAGAGATGCGAACGTAATTATTCAATAAAAACACGAGACATCATGTTCGTATTACACGCGGAATCCTTGGAGGAAAACAAAAGGCATTCATTATTTGAAGAATTGGTTCCAAATTCGTGGTAATTCTAGCGAGACGCTATCATTGTAGGCCTCATCGTTGGTAATGATCTCCAATGTTTCCCGAATGGCAGTGGATTTAGGAGTAGAGTAGGCAGCTAATTTCTTTATGTCGTCCCACATAGGATCGGGGGACTTGAATTGGACTTATCTGGATAAGGCCGTGGTTAATTTTCCGTTCTTTATGTCCCTCTTATGCCCGTTGACTCTAATTCTAAATGAACGTTTAGTCATCCCAATGTAGTATCGCTTGGAGCCATCCGGATGTTGTAGAAGGACGGCATAAACACCTGCTTCATTGGAAAGTGGGAGCTCGTCAGTATTTCGCTTAAGCATAGCATATAAAGGTGTCAGAGATCTTATGCCGACACCGAGGTTCATCTTTCTGAGCGCGTTCTTGAGTTTATGGGAAAGATTTGGTACGTAAGGAATAGAGCCCCGATAGCGTAGCCGCGGCATAGAAGATCGGCATGCCTCTTTTTGTTTCTTTCGATATATCTATGTACCATGTTCGGATCGTATCCTGCTTCAGTCGCCAAATCGATAACGCTTTTTAATTCGTTTAGTCTAGAAGGAACATCGGAGGAGATGTCGAATGCTCTTCTGATTCGAGAACGGAATAAAGCTGTCTTGTAATCAGCCGGGCAGAATAAGGTACGGAGCATCAGGTTGGGAACGGAAGTGGGTTTGTAATAGATTTGTGTACGGAAGCGATTTTCAGGCGATTTACTCAGTAAAACATCCAGATAAGGCAATGCATTCTTGTGTTCTAACTCCATAGTGAAATTGATCATAGGGTGTATATCATTGATTTTATCCAGGAAGAGCGGGACATTCTCCTTTCCATGAGGCCATATGAAAAATACGTCGTCAGCATATCGGAACCAAGTGGTAGGTCTTGGGGTAATGCTGGTGAATATGTGCTGCTCGATTGGGCGAAGGATGGCTTCCGCGAGAATTGCTGAAAGTGAAGATCCCATCGGAGCGCCATTTGTTTGTTTATAGATTTTTCCTCTGAAACTATAGTAACTAGAATTTGAGACTAGGTCCATTAATTTGAAGATGCTGTGGCAAGATTCTTGCGAATAAAGTGCTATATTATATAGAGCTTCTTTTGACGTTCTGATGGCTTCCGGCACGGGGACCGAAGGATAATGAGAAACCACGTCGAAACTACCGATAACGTCACGCTGTTGGACAGAGATTTGCTTGATTTTCGTGATAAAATCTCGAGTGGAAGTTATAAAGTCCGATTCTGGGAGATGATTGGCCAGAAATTTGCAGAGTGCCTTCTCTAAATGGTACGTCGGTGCGGATCTCCTTGACACGATGGGTCTCAACGGATTATCGGGCTTGTGGTGCTTAAATCTTCCAAAGAGCTTCGGAATTTGGGGGCCTGGTGGCAATTTGGCGGCTTTTTTGAGATCCTCCGGGATAGCGGTTAACCTGGCAGCTCTTTGTACCTGGGCAATCCAACAATTTAAAGGGTTCCTTCGTAGTACTATATAGATCCAGAAGCGGAGATAAAGTCCTCGAGTTTCTGATTGTAATCCCTAGCATCCATAATCGCTATCTGACCGGATTTGTCCGTTAGGGTTAATATTATATTAAAGTCATTTTTAAGGTTCGAAATCAGTCTCGGAATATTAAATCCATTGGACGATTGTTTTGGATTGTAAAGCGTTCGAAACCTAGAGCAACAGAGGTGGCGTGGTTCATCTTTGGTGTTTTCTGGAACTCGCGATATAACGCTCTCCAACTCCGAAATGATGGTTTTTGGATTCGGTCTCGTTCGGAAGCAGAATTTTGGTCCAAGTTCCAAAACTTTCTTTTCTTCCAGTGTGAGCGTCCGGTTTGAAATATTAACGAAGGGAATAGTGATATCTTTAGGATTTGGATTCTAGGATGATTTCAGGTAATCCAGCTTCTTTTTATGTCTGGATGATAAGGAAGTTTGGAGTCTTTCGACTAACATGTCCACTCTGAGGGTTAGGTTGTTGAAACTGATCGGGTCAAAAAGTCTATTTAACTTCATATGTAGGGCATAACACTTTGATTCCATTGACATGACCTCCTTTCTTTTCAGGTTCACTATTCTTGATAGAGTCTGGCGAAGAAATTTGTCCTTTTTCTTCTCGAACCATGATCCATTTACGGTTATCTTAAAATTAAGGAACTTCGGGACTAAACCTGAACGTTTCAACAATTTGAACGCGCTAATTTATGTCGTCCCACATAGGATCGGCGGACTTAAACTGGACTTTTCTGGATACGGCCGTGGTCAATTTTCCGTTCTTTATGTCCCTCTTATGCTCGTTGACTCTAATTCTAAATGAACGTTTAGTCATCCCAATGTAGTATCGCTTGGAGCCATCCGGATATTGTAGTTATCCCACTAGGCTGACGAGCCGTATGACGACCACGGATGGCAGCAAGATCAGCCCGGTGATCACATCTTCTCCAAACTCTAAATCGGTGATCGTCGGAGTTACGACAGAAGTGTGACTCGTCGCTGAATATGACGTGTCCCCATTCATTCCGCCTCGCATGTCTGGTTTGGCACCACTGCAACCTTGCGCGACGATGTGTTGCAGTAAGCAGAAGTCCTTGCAGTGACTGGCTAATAACTGTGTTCGTTGCTGCCTGCACACCTCGTCGATTGTCGTCCTCTGTGGATTATGGGGATGCTAAGGCTTGCTGTCGTATGCAGCCATTGAGGCTTTTGGACGTATCCTACCTCTACCATTCGCACTACGGCGACGCAAGTTACTTTCGTCCAAACACTATCGCCACAAGCGGCAGATATTTGTAGCATTCCTGTGAGTTTCGTCTGCGGTGATATGCAGGAACCAACGAGCTGTACTTAGCCGTATGATGAGGCCAAGGTGTCCTTTTGAAGGCGGTGTTCTCGATGACACAACTAGAAATCCCACTTCTTACACGTGCTTTCGCCACAGAGATCACTCCGATGCAGTGGCACACACGCCTAGGTGTGGGTGATCTGCGCCGTACCATTTTCTTCTTTTATTTCTCTAACCTCCCCTACTATATTGGTTCGTAACAGCAATCATATACAGAACCCAACTGTCGACACATGCCCACAAATTTGCATATCGCTCCGACAAATACATTCTTGTTAAACAGAAATAGAACACTTGAAAGGAGACGTACTACGGCTATGATTTTTGCAGGATATGCTTATTAGGCAATACAGAACAAATGATTAGCATCTTGGTGCCATACGTACCAGATGCCAGTTTGAAGCTCGTAATCGATGTGGCCATCTTTGGCTTGTATCACCTGCCGTAAGCCCTGAGGCATTGAATGAAATAACGTGTAATTGGTTTCCCGTGAAATGGCCATCCCGGCTGTATTGTCTGGCGCCCAAATTTCATGAAGAGTTGCTGGTGGACGATCGTTCCGCTGCACCTGTCGTTTGAGCATATCCCAGAGATTTCCTACGGGTAATAAATCCTGCGATATAGAGAGAAGCGGCAGAAGTGGAACATTGTTATCCCTGAAGAAGGTACGTGTTTTCGCTGCAACATGCGGTGTGCCATGGCCAAACTGAAAGATGGACACACGGACTTGCGTCAGGCACAGAAGAGCGACTGGACGTAGAATGTCATTGTCGTAACGGGCAGTTGTCATGGTGGTACGTACAGACTCTCACGAGAGGTGACCTGCTTTTGCGCCCGATTGCGCTCTAGTCCATAATGCCTCATGTTGGTGTGGTATGCCTGATGAGGATACTCTCTTCCCGAAGTCTCTCCTTCTGTTGTCGGGGGACACACAGGGGAGAGGCGTCGGAGGAAAGGCATCTGCCATTCATCACACCACTCCCTTTGTTCGATGCACCATTGCAGCCTGGCAGTCCGTTGCTGAGGTGTCAACGGTGGCCTGAGGATGGGCCAAACAGCTTGCAGCCCAAAAAGTAATAGCTAATGACATAGTGTTACAAATGATATAGGAGAATGCGTTAGAGTTCACCACTCAACACCATTGATGATGCAGAATGGTCTCTCAAAGGTATCCTCATGAGATGACGGTTGTCCCTTGGCGTTGTCGGTGTACGACGTCCAGAACCGTACCTTTGTGACTCACGCCCTTTTTCGTACTATTTCCTACACACACTTGCCACGACGGACACACTGCGCCCCACACTACCGGTGATCTCCAGGAAGGAAGCATTGCAATCGCCAATGTCGATAACACGATCCCTGTCGAATTAGCTGACATGACTGCTGTGACGTACTACAGAGGTGAAAACATGTGTCAAGACAACAAATCTGCAGCGAGACATTCTGTCCGCGTAGCTCAGTTGGGGAGTGCGACTTACTTTGGAGTGAGGGGACACTGATTCGATGGCCGTCGCGGGCAAACGTGTGTTTTCACACTGGCGCGTTATTGTGGAAATATGGATCCACCGGCCGTTGGGTTCTTCGAAAAATGTGTCATGTTTGTTCCACACATTGTTTGGAATTAACGAAAAATTCCTACTTCGCTTCGAAAAATAAATTAAGAGAGAGATGATGTGACGTGCTACAGAGGTGAAAACATGTATCAAGACGACAAATCTGCAACGAGACATTCTGTCCGCATAACACAGTTGGGAGAGCGACTTACTGCGGAGTGAGGGGACACGGTTTCGTTGCCCGTCGCTGACAAACCTTGTGTTTTCACAGGCTATCTTACACGACGAGGTGGTATCTTTACCCGCAGCTGACCCAGAAATGACAGCCAACCGAGACAGAAAAACGGCCAGTTTCCGTTGTGCTATCTGATTTGCCCAGACGCAGTACGCATGCACCTATACCACCAAAATGCTAATAGTTTCTGCAATATTGCTTGATGAGAATATCCTGTGAAAATCAAAGTCGTAGCTCGATTCCTTTTAGGTGTTCTGTATTTTTATGACATGAGTGTGCTTTCTGGTATATGTCGAAGAGTGTAGTTTGAATATGAAACATTCTTTGGGCGCGGAGGCTTTTTTGTCACCCAGCGTCATTCATATATAACGTCTATCCAGCAGGATTATAAAAATCCAAAGTCATTTAACTATTAAGCTCCCTA
The DNA here is from genome assembly GCA_039090855.1 of Macrothele yani. Taxonomy (NCBI): domain Eukaryota; kingdom Metazoa; phylum Arthropoda; class Arachnida; order Araneae; family Macrothelidae; genus Macrothele; species Macrothele yani. The sequence goes on from CM077007.1 coordinate 113,052,517, forward strand.
ATTTATAATTTTCCGTATAATTTTGAGTACTTAGGTTTTAGCAGCTGACCCCGTAAGGCAGGAGCGCTTAACCTTAGCATTCCCGGGTAACCGTTTTAACTCCACGCGACTCCAGTGATGTGCATATTGACGAGGAATCCAAGAATCTTCTAAATTATACTGGAATCTTCTTGGTAAGTTCCAGAATCTCTTCCAGCCAATTGCTCGTCCTGTTCTGCTCTCTAATACACATACAAATACATAATTAATCCTGCTTTCTGCTTTTTGTGTTCAGAGGAGGAGACATCCGTCTGTAATTTATAATTCAACGAAGCTGAAGCGTAAGGATGAGGAACAGAAAACGCGGCATGAAAATTATATCTTTGCTAGGTTTCAAGTTCAGATGAGGAAACGAAGTAACAAAAGAAAACAACAACAGCTACAAAACAAAAAGAAGAAGAAGACAAAAATACATAAGCTCCCTCCAGGAAATATTCGATTACCTGACGCCCAGCTTAATTATACAGTGTGAGTCAGAAGTCGCAGGACACATTTGTATTTTAGAGACGGGAGGAAAAATAAAATATCTGAATACCCCAGCAAATAATCGGTGAGGGGACCTATCTTTTAGGCTACTTCCGGAACATGGTCGCCATCCTGAAATCCGCCATATTGAATTAAAGTCAAATTGTTCAAATGGTAAGGGTGTCGTCATATTGCAAGCGGAACAAGAGCAGAATGTTTTAAAAAAATGATCGCCGTAACTAGATTTGACACCTGTGTTGTGGTTCACAAGTAATCAACACAGAAAGTTGAATTAACCATTGTTTGTTGCAGGTAACTGAAGGGCGGCATTGACGAAACAGAAAAAGGATTGAGGTGATTCTAATGTTTGGGGAAAGCAGCTGCCGTATCATAACCTCAGACTACAACATCGACACCCAGAAAGACTACAAATTTCACACAGCACTGTCTCATATTTGATATCCAAATTCCGAGAAACACGGAATGTAGACGACAAGCCACTTAGTGGTCGGCCGAAAACTGCTACCGACGAGGAAACCTCAAAAATGGTCTTGACATCCTTTGCAAAGAGTCCACAACGTAATACACGACGTCTTGCAGTAGAATGTGATATCAGCCAGTCATCCATTCTACGGATTCTTCACATCGCTTACTGCCATCCGTTCCAGATCCAGATGCAGCAACAACTCTCACAGGATGACCCTGATAGACGTGTTGAGTTCTGCATCTGGGCTTTAGATCAACATCAACACGATCCCTCATTTGCACAGGGCATTTCTGTCAGTGACGAGGAAAATTTTTATCGGTGGTGAGTTAGCCGTCCGAACCACAGATACTGGAGTGACAGGAACCCTCACTGAACGGAATCATCCAACGTCATTGGTAATGTAACGGTTATGGTGTGATGGGGAATATGGGGCACCGGTGTAATCGGACCCATTTTCATCGCCAATAACCTAAATCCTCAGCGCTACCTAGAAATGCTATAAGCAACAAGTGTTCCCTTCCCTTCTGAATGAAGAGAGAAGTTTCTCCTGTTATTTCCAACACGATGGGCCCCACCACACTACGGAGCAACTGTTCGTCAATGGCTAGAGGTTCAATTCCCTGGTAATTGGATTGGCCGGCGTGGTACTGTGGAATGGCCACCCAGATTCCCTGACCTCACACCACTCGACTTTTACCTGTGGTGTCATCTGAAACAACTGGTGTATGCTGAGAAAATCTGCGACAAACACCACCTTTAGCAACGCATCCTGGAGGCCTGTAACCGCTTTTATCCCTATATTATCGTGTGGGTGCAAAACGACTGGATAAAGCGCCTTCAGCTCTGTGTTAAACATCAGGGACAACACATTGAACATGTCAAATAGCTGCGCATCACAGGTACCTTAGAGGTTGTTATTTCAAATTTCTGTGTTAATAAATAGTGAACCACACCACATATGTTAAATATGATTACAGCAATCAATTTCTGAAGAAATTCTGGTCTTGTTTGATATGCAACATGATCCCCTTACCATTTCAAAAATTTGGTTTTGATCCAATATGGCGGATTTCAAGATGGCGACCATGTCCCGAAAGTAGCCTAAAAGATAGGTCCCTTCACCGATTCTTTGCTAGGGTATTCAGATATTTCATTTTCCCTCCCGCTCCTTAAAGACAAGGGTGTCCTGCAACTTTTGACTCACCCTGTAGTTCTGCAGCTCACCTATTCGTTACGTCTGCGTGTTTGCATCATATTACACCATGCGTAGTTTTGGCGATGAGTCGAAGTTTTATTGGATTGTGTCTTGACAAAGAATGTTTCCTAAATAAAATGTCAGATCGAAAGATCAGTGTCGTTGTAACCTGCATTGTAAGAAATTTTAAAAAGTGAACTAAGGTTGTTTTAAAAAATAAACCCACAATCAAGACAAACGATCTGTAGAAACAGATTTCAAAAGGTTCTTGAAAGTTAACTAGCAGTATTAACAGGTAGGCAGAAATAACGCCCGAGCAACGAGAGTTACTTCTTTCAATGTCTTAATTTACACAACCTGTATGGGTATTTTCTTAGTTTCGGCTCTCTTCACAACTCTCTGGAGCATGTACACTCAGTAGACAAAACATTACCGATAAGGGTGAAGGGCAGCTGACATAGGCATCCCCACGCAGGGTGGAACAGACCCAAACGAATGCAAGCGATAAATAGGCTGACACCAGGAATTCCCAACAGTGTATCGCAATCAACAAGAATGGGTAAACGTGGTGATCTGATCGACTTTGATCCTGTCGGCACAAGATAAATAGGTCATTCCATCGGCCAAGTGGTAAGAACCTTTGTGTTCCAGAGAGCAATCGTATCACTGGTGTACCGCGAGTACCAGCACCCAGAGAGCAAGCGTTAGTGGACTACACGCCTTTGATGACCTGGGCTGACGTAAACTATCCAGGCTCGTGCAGACCGATAGCTAGGTAAAGGCGTCGCAAATCACCTCCAATTATAGGTAAATAAACTTCGGCGGCACAAATCACCTCCAATTATAGGGCAAATAACCTCGGGCAGCGCAAATCACTTCCTATTATAGGGCAAATAAACTTTTGCGGCTCAAATCACCTACGTTCATACGGAAGCGGACGCCATAGTCGTATGCCATTGTTCGCTGCTCGTCATCAAAACTTCCGCCTCTCCTGGTTCTGGGAAATTCTTAAATCTAGACTTCTGCCGAGTGCGCCGCGTCTTGTGGTCAAATGAAACCACTTTCCAGTTGTAGCTAGCTGATGGGAGGTTGCGGGTGTAGTATCAACAGCTTGAAGACGTGGCTCCGTTGTGCCAGGTGTTAAAGAGAGTGGTGGCTCTGTGATGGTTTGGGGAGCCTTCTCATGGGACTCATTAGGCCTCTTAGTGTGTATGGAGACTCCCTAGTGTGTCGAACGGAGCAAGGCCTTCGCGCATCCTGCGGAAGATGATCTGTTCCAGCAGGACGATGGGTCTCCCCACCGGGCCGCAACAACCTAGGCATGATTCGAGGAACATTCGTCTAAGTTTGCCTCAAATTGTACAGTCTGGTATTAGCGCTAGAGTAGGACAGACGTGCTATTAGGCAGGTATTTCTGTTTTGTTCATTGAGTATATATATACACACTCGCAGTTGTGAACTGCAGTTTGTGAACTGTTCGCGTGCTGCTGTGGTTAAAGTGTATCATGATTGGAAAAATGGCACCGTTGCGAATAAGAGATATGGAAACTGCGGAGTACCATGACGCATTGATTTTAAAGGTAAACATCGGCTTCGAAGGTACGTGAGAGCCAATCGACACGCTACATTTTGGGAACTCACTAGGCGAATGAACCATAAGGCTACCGGAAGTGTGTCTAAAACGACATTTCAGCGTACCCAACTGCGTATGTAGCTCCGATGCAAACGGATGGTCACTGAACCTATGCTAATGAACGTGCAACGGCAGAAAAGGCTTGCATTTGTACGGCTATAACGGAATTTGACCTCAGCGATTAACAAATGATTGCTTTCTCAGATGAGTCACTTTTATGCTTCATCGAACGGATGGACGATGACATATAAAGCGAGAAACATCGAAGAACAAACAGTCTTCAATCATTGTTGGAAGAACACAAGCTGGTGGGGGCAGCGTTATGGTCTGGGGAATGTTTTCGTGGAATTCTCGGGGCCCACTCATACCTGTGGAAGGCACTATGCACCGATTTCGTTGCGAATCCATCCTTGCAGACGAGGTACACCCATACATGCTGATTGTCATCCCTGGGCCGGGTGGGATCTTGCAGCTGGACAATGCGACGTGCCACACAACTAGAAATGTCCGAGAGTGGTTGGAAGAGCATGATGAAGACTTCAAAGTACTTCCCTGGCTCCCTAATTTCCCAGACTTAAACCCAATTGAGCATCTGTGGGACCACCTCGATCCCGTTCCCGTTGCTCGTGCTATGGATCCTCCACCACGCACCCTCCAGCAGCTGTCAGATGCAATGCAGTTAGCATGGTTCCACATACCTGTGAACAACTTCCAGCACCTTACTGAGTCACTCCCAGCCCGTCTAGCTGCTGTCCGTGCTACACACGGCGGTTACTCCGGATATTAGCTGCTGGTCACAATAATGTGACTCGTCCGTTTGTATAAGGACTCGTCTACCGATATTTTAAGGCCATTGTTTCTTAGGAAGTGACAGAAATAGCGCCATAAGTCAAACACATTGTTCATGCCACATTCGTACTCGAACCAGGGACCGACGTGGATTGCTATAAAGCTCTTTGGGTAGAAGAACCTAATTGCCCATCTCGAGTTTCCGCGGCCTTTAAACCTATCGAACTTTACTTACGCTCGATGTTACCGCAACATTTCGATTGTCACACCTTTCAGCAAATAGATGACCTCCAGGTGGTTATCAGTTTGTTTTTCTCGTCCATACCTGTAAACGTCTGTTAAGCACGAACTGAAAATTCGTAGGTAAGGTGGCGAAATAGCATCAAATGGGATCAGTTAACGACAGCAACGCCAGGGGGAAGGGAATCCACGAGCTGTCTGTAGTACAGCGGGGACAGTACACGCCATTCTTCCCGAAGAGCGTCCCACAATTCCGTAATATTTGCCGGTGGAAGATCCCTGGCGTAGACAGCAAATTGAACAGCATCCCAAATGTTTTCGATGACGTTTAAATCCGGCGAATACGGGGGCCAAGTTAGTGCCAAACAGGGTGGAACGCTTCTCCAGCCATAATCGGGCGACTGTGGATGTCTGCGGTGGCACGTTATTGTGTTGAAAAAGATAACAGCCAAGAGAATGGTTGCAGGAGATTAACGGATGCAAATGATTCCCCAAGGTTTCAAAATCGCTTTATTCTAATTTATCATAAGAAAACATAAGAGGGAGACGTACAGTATTGGGCATCTCACTGGGAAATAATACAAAACTGTTAAAAACATGATGGTATATACACTGCAATGACAATGGGGATGAATAACAAATGCTGCAAGCAAAGCTTATTGAATAAAAAATTGCAGAAGTGACGAAGAGAAACACATCGTGTCACATGACATTGGCTGGGCATGATTTACAGGATAACACAGGCGAAACAATAGTACACAATTAGAAAAAGAACAGCACAAACACCGCCGTGAAGGTAAAACATTACATACATGAGATAAAAACACAGCGTGCACAATTGTGCAAGTTATTTAACGAGGGCACCAAAGCAACATAATACAGGCGGGGTGAAAGTAAGTAATGTACACGAGTAAGCATGAAAATACACTGAGATGGCATTAGCATTCACAATTCAACGGTAGTGTGGATTGCACGAGTCGTAGAGTGGAGGAGGGCCACCAGGGTGCCACGGAACTCAGCAAAGGAGGTGTAGAATGTCCTAGGGTTCTGATAGGTGTAGCAGTCCAGAATCAATCGCAAACCATGGAGCGGCCGGCGCCCAGGTAGCATACCTAAACTCCTTCGATCAAAGCGGTCGGCAGGCGTACGAGAGGTCCTAATGCGTGCCAGCTGAAAATACCCCGCACCATAAGAGAGCCACCGTCTGCCTGCACTGTTTCTTGTAAGCATGCGGAATCATTTGCCTAGTGGGATTGTCGCCACACACGGAGTTGGCGATCTGCCCGAAACAATTGGTACCGCAATTTGTTGGACCACCCTACACGTTTCCAGTCATCTTGCGTCCAATGGAAGGCGTCGTCGAGGTCAGCAATGGTACACGTGTGGGCCGTCGGATATGGAGACCCATAGATGATAGGGAACGTTGCACTGTCCGAACGCTGATCAGACATCGCTCACTAAGGAACACTTTTCAAAATACTTTCTGGTTAAAATGATAATAGTTTTTCCGCCAGTGGTGTAGATGTACATCATATTTTTCTCGATATCTATGCTTCTAGAAGTCCGAATTGAAAAATTCTTTCTTTGTCTGAGAGTGTTTCTGGCGCGAAATGTTTTGATATAATTTCAAAAAATTTCGGAACTTACAAATTTGCCACCAGAGAGCATAAATTTACGTTTGTGTTTACAGCATATTTACGGCAATACCTGCGCTACTAAAATAAAAACCCGATTGAAAAAATAGTTTTTCAGTCAGATACTACTAACTACAAAAAATGTTTGTCAGCATTTTCTCCTCGAAGAAATGCAGAATTTCCCCACTATGGAGCGCAAATATTTGATTTATTTTTCTCAATATCTATGCTTCTAATAATCCGATTAAAAAGTGTTTCTTTAACACCAGATAACATGTATCATGCAGAAGATTTTGCTTGCATTCGTGGGGTTTCTGTAGTTCTCAATTCTGGCACTTGGTTGTTTTTGTGCGCACTTATTTTTGCAGCTGTGTCTCCGCTATTAAAAATCGTATTAAATTTTTTTCTTCATGCCATTTTCTGCAGCAAGGATGGGGAACATTATCGTCTTTAAATAATGCACAGTTTTACCTCTAGGGAGTGTAACTATCAACATTTTTTTCTCTCTATTGCTGTATCCATTAGAAGAATGTAAAAATAATTATCAGGTAGATTTTGTAATGAATACTTTTTGCACATTTCTACCTCTCATTATAACCGAAAATTCCGTGTCATCCTTATTGTTACAGTAAAACCCCGTTCCGCTGAAACAAAAATTAAAGTCTTTGTTTAGGGATAATATGAAAATCCTACAAGTACAGATTTTAAGGATGTGATTAGTAAACAGGAACTGTACACCAACTATAGTCAAAATAGAATAACTGTACTTCTTAAGTCATAAATTCATTCGAATCAGGCCTACACAGGGTTGAAGAAAATATACCTCTTACCTGCCATCCAATATTATGAACTATGACATGTATATCCCTGGGGTCAAGGACAATGTAATCAGCTGACAACAGCACCTTAATCCAGTGAGTAATGCATTGTCAACACAAAACATTCCCTCGATGCGCAATAGAACATCTAACATATATTTATCACACTCACATGACCTCATACACTAGCTATAATCGAGAAATAGAATACACCGGCGTTGGTTACAGTTGATGTGCCATCTTGAGTTCACTTCGCACAACTTTGTCTCTATTCACACGCTAGAATGAGAGCGCCCTCTATTGGCTCGTTCTCCGCAGTTGCTAGGAATTGGAATAGTTCTTCGTCCGATTATATTAACGAATAAAATTTCTCGGCGTTGAATAGAAAATCAAAGTTGTCAAGCTTTTGCTCATCAACCAGATGGCTTTCTCTTGCTGTCTACTTTAAGCAGATGGTTTTCTCTTTCTGTTCTACCAAAGTTTCCAAGCTTTTGCACATCAACCAGATGGCTTTTTCCTGCTTCGCCAGAACAATATCCGGACGGCTCTAACGGGTACTACATTGGAATGACGAGAAGCGTTCGTTTGGAATCAGAGTCAGCGAGCATAAAAGGGACACAAGATACGGTAAAGTAGCCACTGCTCTGTCCAGAGAAGTCAAATTCAAGTCCGCTACTCCTATGTGGGATGATATAGAGAAATCAGCTGCCTACTCTACCCCTAAATATACAGCCATTCGGGAAACCTTGGAAATCATTACCAACAGTGATACTCGCAAAAATAGTGTCTTACTCGAGTTGCCACGAATTTGGAACCAGTTCTTCAAGTAACGCCTCCCCCTACTAGGATACCGCATGCAAAACCAACGTGACACCTCGAATATAACGACAACGTCGTATCTATTTGTTGTCAAGTCAAATCAACGCGTTCAAATTGTTAAAGCATTCTATTATTCAGTTTGCAGTTTCTGTCTAACTTCCTTGTAAAAGCCATCTGGTTGATGGGCGAAAGCTTGGGAACTTTGATTTTCTGTTCTACGAATAAAAAAACAGAAAAGAAAAATTCCGATCAGTCGTGTAGTTACACTATTTCAGAATTTGATTATTTGTTTTCATTGTCTGCATCCAAAAACGTTGCTTTCATTGTCATTCTCCAACAACTACCGAAACTTGCAACAATGTTATATTTCAAAATATATTGCATCCGTTATACAACAATTGGATTCACTCATTGTTGCAATAGGTATAAAATTGTCAGATTTGGCATCAGGAAGAACACTTCTCGCATGAAAAAGCGAAGCAAAACCCCGCATGAGATAAAGCGTTTCTCCATGGATTATTGTTTATTCCAAAAAATAATATTTCCTACAATGTAACAAAAATTCAATTAAAGTTCAAAGCACTCTGTCACAAATTCTTGTAAAAACAACGTAACGTAGCGTTATTTCATATATTATTACTAAAATTTAAACTTGGGTGGTAAATTTGGAGATGGTAAAGTCGCTTTTGTTTTTACATATTTAAACTTTTACAGATTTTAAGGCGTCTTCCATAGCTTTATTAATTAATAAAAAAATACTTAGAGTCCAAAATGAAAATCTGAAACCAGGGAACTCTTTATTTATCATATATCTTGCGTTAGCCACAAACGGTGTTCCAAAATGTGGAAAATTGTCCGAGCAATTTGTGAAATACGCTTGCCCGTTGGTTAACAAGAGAAGGCACAATACAAGATGGCGGGTCTCGTAGAGCCTTAATGCGAAAAAACAGGTTCTCACTTTTGTGCAAGGTTCGTTGTGCTAAAGAAGAACCTGTTTCTTTTTTCACTCTCTCGGCGTACAACACATTCTATAGTTTAAGTGCCAATCATTTTCCCATTATTATTAAAAGCACGACGTAAATCAATGGGGTTTTATCCTGAAATATTTTTGCAAAGCATTTTCGATATATTTTTTTTAAAAGGGCAGGTGAAATTTTCATTTCTGAGTACACCCACCTTACCTAGATGGACTTGACAAATCTAGAGCAATGGCCATCTTTACCTAGTAGGTATCGATAACAAAAGGCCGATACTTACAAAAGGTAAAGTTTTCAGCTGAAGAGCTAACGATCTCGAACTTGCAACATACGCTAAAAACAAGTAACACATGTCGTCTTTTCCTTTCTTGTCTTTTTAGTTCTGCTTGGTTCATCAAAGAATAAACAAGCGGCAGGAATAGCTTCTTCGGAATGTTCCATTAATGGATGCCTAGAGTTTAACTTCCCCCGCTCTATTTTAACTTTGTAGAATTGTGCTTCTGCCTTTTCAATGAGGTCCCTGGATTAGAGTAAAACTTTGTAACGAGAGGAGATCACGTCGCGTCCGGAAGCGGCCTGCATTCTCCTCGGGTTAAAAAGGAGTTATTTTATTCGTGTGTTAGCCTTGCGATGCCTGGCACCCCCTGAAAATAATTCAACACCATGAAGCACGTTATCGATGCAAGTGGTGGGTTGAGCTTTCACTTCCTTTTTCTCACTAACCGGTTACCGCATGTGCCTTGTTCCAAGCGTGCATGTATCTTGGTCGCTTTATTTCCCCAGCTGTCTTCTTTGCTGGTAGGGTCCATCTTTGGTGAAACTAAGGGGCCATCCTTTCCGAAGGTTATACTAAATGTAATGGCCGATATTACCCTCGAAGAAAGGAAATCGACTGATGACTTATTCAAAACAGAAAGGATTTTATCTGTGTTTCTCATTTTATTAAATTTCTCTTCTACAGTATATAACATGTAGGTATAATAATGAACACTCACATACCACTAGCCTTTAATTTTGATTTTGCCTAAATTCCTGCGCTACAGCAGAATAATCATGATAAACATTTTCGACTTACGTCACAGTTTTTTTTATCACAATTTCCTCCGTTAGGTAGCATAAGCATATAACGATTCCAATGAACGTGACTGTGATAAAGATCTTTAGCATGAGTAGCTAGAAAATTAGGGCACACAATGCTTTAGATGAAGATTTGCATCTCTTCAGACTTTAGATGAAAAGTCTTGAGTGGGAAAGATGTTGGCAGTAGTGTCAAAACAGGGCTAATAATCATAAATATAAAAATGCTTATAATGTTACTTAAGTTTGGTGCTCCAATAAGAACAGTTTGTGTACGTAGCAAATGAAATAGTTATTCCTATATAGAACTGAGCATATTATGATGTCTTAAATAGTTTGTATAATGTTTTAAATAGTTTGTTGGTTATTTTGCACTCATCGAATAGTTAACTGAAGGTATAAGACCAGCATTTGAAGTGTAAAAGTAATAGTAATAATTTCTAACGAACCCAGGCATCTTTAATCCAACAAATGTCACTTACTGAAATTCAAAACATCTTAGCTATTAGTTGATAGCTGAAATACCAAATTTTCCAAAAGTCTCACAAAACGTTTGTTACGTACAGCAGGCCTGGAGCTCACGGCAAGACGGTAAAGTATTTGTAGTGATAAATTCCGCCGGGGTAGTTTAATTGGGATAGCATTCGGCTCCGGAGCCCAACGATGCGGCTTCGATCATCGTCACCAGCAAATTTGTGTTTCACTCTTTAAAAATCAATAATTCGTTGAGTTTTGACAGTTGGCGATGTGGTTAGCACAGAAATGTACAGAACAACATGGTATTATTTTGCGAAATTAACCCCTTCAGTGGTTAATGGAACTGTTGAATCTTTGAATTAACAGTTCCATTAACCCCTTCATTCGGCCAACATAGGAACTATTTTCAAATTAGTAAAATGGGCCCGGAGATGTTTCGTGCGTGAACGCATTGAGCACTAAACAGACCACGGAAATCTTACGGGATAGAACGGTGCGGGCAGTAGAGCTAGCTCTACATTCATATTTTACAGACTACAAAAAATATGCTTGTTCACAAGGATACCAGTCTGTTCACAAATGCTTACCTTGACATTTTAGTCCATAGGGCATGTTTCCGTTTGTTTCTCGGAAATCTATAAAATGAACACCGAATTTTGACAGTCTGGTGATTACAGTACGATGTAAAATATGAAATTATATCTATCATATTCAGTTTGACCTTAAAAAATCAATTTTACAGGACTATCGACAGCCGCCAACGATAAAACTAACGTCAGCTAACATGCAAACAACGTGTGTTTATGGCCAGACGCCATTCCGTGACGTCACGACTTCGACGGCGTATTGTGTATGTAATGACTGCTGGAAAGCAGTCACAGCAATGCTCACTATTGCGTAGCGTTGTTACCTTGGCTGTATGTAACACTTTGTAACATTTAAAAGGCAAACGAATAGTCATTATTTTTTCCAATTTTTAAGTTGAGGGTGCCCTCCGTGAGCTCTCGACGCTATCTATGCCTGTGAGTGCCATAACCAAAAGTCAAATGGCGTAAGGTCTGGAGACCTGGCTGGCCATTCGTGTCAAAAATGACGGCTGGTCACACGAGTTTCTCCAAACGTTGACTTCAGGAGTTTCTTGAGAGGAGACGCGATGTGCAGTGGCGTTCCATCTTGCGTGAATGTTACAGCATTCAGTGCATGCCTCTCTTACAAGCTCGGTATAATTCCGTTTCGTAAAAGTTCTGCGTAACGGTACCTGCGATAGAGACTGTTTCTAAAACGGGTTTCCTCAAAGAAGAAAGGGCCCATAATGAAAAAGGACGCGAACCAACACCACACTGTGACTTATAGACGACGGAGTGGAGTTTAACAGCCCGGGGATTTTTCGTTACCCAAGTGCGGCAGTTTTGTGTGTTTAGTGCTCCGCTGTGAGCGGAGTGTGCTTCACCTGCCCATAAAAACATGTTGCAACCAGTTTTCGTTTTCATCCATTTGCCGAAAATCCCATGTTGCAAAATCGTTTCAGTTCCTGAAGGCGCTGTATTTTGAATAGATGTATGCGAAGGATTGGTTTTAGCGCTCTCCAAACAGTCTAATATGAAATGCCAGTTCGATGCGTAACTTCACGAGCACTTGATTCCCAACGTGCGGATACCATAGAAATGTCGATTTCCTCTGAAAATGTAGCCGCATTGAAACAGACGTTGCTGTTTTTCCGCGTCGAGGACTTGCTACGAAAGTTCTGGTTTCGTCAAATCTCATAATCATCCGCTACAGTGCAACAAGACATCTGTCTTTTTGCACTTCGATCACCTCTGAGTGAACAAAAGCATCGCAAAGCTGCACTTGTGTATTCCGAGTTACGATAAAACAGCTTCACCAACAGAGCTTTATCCCGTAATGACGACATGGTGACACGTTATAGTTTAAGCTGCAGCTGTTTTTACACCTGTCGCTTTTGACGTAGAACTGCGTCTTATGGTACGATACAGATTAACGGTGGACGCAACATAATTGTGTGACCGATTTCAACTCGCAGTAACTCCCGAGTTATCGGAGGAGTAGCGACAGTGCTAGTATCGTTTGATAGCGCATAGATGACATTTAGTGGCAATTATAAGTGGTGGGGTCGGCGAATCAATGGCAGTTAGTGATAGCACGCCGAAGCGGATGGTGATTTTTGTGCTCTGATCCTCGAGTATACTTATGTTTTCGTTTTCAATACTTCTCAACTAAAGGTGATTTAACATTGTTTTTTGGTAAATAATTAATGTTAACATAGGGACTAGTAGTGTGAATTGAAAAATTTACAATTGCAACTGTTAAAAATACGAGTAGATGATAATGTAACTGTACTTTATTATTATTTTTTTGCAGATCTGTAGAATTAGCAGGAAAAAAATACATGACGAAGGACTACAAATGAGGTAAGCACAGATATGGTAGTAAATGAGGTAATGAGGTAAGCTCCGAAATGTGATGGTAGAACATCAAGCAGTATAAACAATCCATAATATGAACGAAATAGAATAAGAACCTAACAGAACCCTTGGCATTCAATTCATTGGATTGCAACAATGAGAAGCCTTAAGGGCATGCAGGCAGTAGTCTCCGTGGTGATCAATTGCTGGAAGCGGACTTATACAAGTCAAGTCCGCCTCAGAACCCCAAGTCACGTTCCCGACCAAATGCTGGAAGCCAACTTGCGCAAGTCAAGTCGGCCTAAACACAAGGGAGGAAAAGGGAGATGCAGCACTAGAGGAAAAAAATACACTGAGTTCATCATGAAAAGGAGGATACTGATGTATAGCAATGGAACATAAAAAAGGACAAAAACTCCCTTCCTCTTGCACCCAGGGAGGCAAGTCAGTGTAATGACATGTAGTATACTAAGTGTATTGCTGAAACTAGGACTAAAGAAAGAAAGTAACAACTTGGGCCTTTAGAAAAAAAAGGGTGCCAACCACACTGGGATAGCGTACAGACAAGTAAAGGAACATGACAGTACAATAAGAGTCAGCAACGAAGAAATATAAAAATTAAACTTTTTACTACAAGAAATGGCATGAGCAAGTGATACATAGTCTATTATTCACCTAGAAAGAAAGATGATCAGCCATAGAAACAACCCCTGGAATCCCAAGCGGGTCAATAATTCTTAATAAGACAGTGTAAATACACTGTACATTTAAGGAATAATGGCGTATGACTGAATTAGAGGCAAGTTAAAAACCCCACAATAATACTAGTGGTAGATTAATCATACACCATCACAAACATTAACATGAACAATAAACTAATTAAAACGACACTGTACACAGGAAGGGAACACGGAAAAGACAATATTCAATGCACGACAGAACATGTAAGGGAAACATGAACTAAAGTGGGCGGGTAGCAACCAGGACAACTTGGTATTGGAAAACCTGAAAGTGAAACAAAAATAAGCCTATACGACAATCGATACAGTTTCACCTAACCCTGATTAGGCGCATCAACCCTCAAAATAAATGTTTCTGAACTCAACACATGCAAAAAAAAAAAAAAAAAAAAAAAAAAAAGGTGGAAAGGAAACGAGACGAAAAGATTTAGAAGTGAAAACCTACGGAAAAGAACCTTACTGAAGGATCGTCAAAGAAAAAGTAAAACCATCAAAGCATGAACCCGTAAAATCGAAACATATATTAAGGGAGCTTCCCCAGAGTCAGGGGAACCACCATAACCCAAAGAAAGCGAGAGAAAAAAAACGAAAATGGAATCCGAACAAACTATATGTGAAGTTGTATCGCATTAGATGACCCGAGAACCAAGGCAGAGAAGGAGACCATGTAGCTGAAAAGTGAGGAAGAGTTTGAGAAAAAACGGCCGCACTGTACTCGTGCTGAAGGCGAGCAAGGAGAGCAGTCCGGAACTGCTGCTCAAGAGACGATTGAGCCTCGTGCAACGTAGGAAAAAAGCTGATGGAACGGAGAGAGACAGCCAAAATTCGTATATAGAAACTTTGGCCAAAATAAAGAGATAGGTGTAGAAAGGCGGTTGGTGGGAGCCAGTCGACCACTTGGAACGAGAAAATTAAAATCAAGAAAACTATGACAACCTGAGCAAATCCGTAGAATCGAATGAAGAAAGCAGAAGAGGTGAGCATGAATTGTAAATGTGAAGCAAGGAACCTGAAACAGTGCGAAAAGGGCAATTTTGCAAAGAAAGCAATCCAGTACGGTGAAGGACTTGTGGCACAGGAAGTCGGTTAAGAAGGAAGCGCCATTGAATCTCACGCTCGCGTGGTCGACTAAGCGGGCGGCCTGGATCATTCCAAACAATTTTTTTTTTTGATTGGAGGTTTAACGACCACCGTGAGCAACTCAATGGGCTATAAGCAGTCACCCGTCCCTAATTTAGGGTCACTGGTTCCAGGGAAGGGAGAGAGCCAGTGCCGTAAGACAAATGCAACATCCATGCCTCACCGGGATTCGAACCCGGACCCCGTTCGGACGAATGATCAGAGGCCATCGCTTAGACCACTGCGCCACCGGGGCGGCCATTTCCAAACAAACCGATGAATGCTAAAAGGAAAGGTATGAACCGGAACTGGGAGGGACTCCCGAAGGAGGAGTATCCTGAAACGAGAGGTAGGGAAAACGGCAACGACGTGTTGGAAAATGAGACCCGACGAGTTAGCATATTTTTTAGAATAGTTAAGCCCTTTTTTTTTTAATTAAAAATCATTCTATAGTAATGCTGGCAGCTTCTCTATATCAAAACACCAAACAGTAGTTAATTTTAAATAGGTTAAAACTTTGTGTTCCGGTGCAAACAATTACAAGTTGTCTGTCCTAGTTTCTAACTTGCATAACTTTAACTGTAATAGTAGTAAGTAAAAAGGTACTGTTAACTACGACAACTTCCATAATCGTATTGTTATAGGTAATTTTAATTTTATTGTTAACCCAAATCGTAGGAAGCTTTTAAGTTTTGGAGCTAAGTTCAGGCCCTCCTTCCACTTCTCTAAGAGAAGATTGTCTGGATTAAGATAAGTATTTTGTTAAAACTAGCTTAGCTTGCAATTTGCCAGTTGGAGCCTTTGCAGAATTCTCCATGAATTTCAGGTTAAATTATATAATTTAGAAATTTTTCAAAATAATAGCCCGATTCCCTCCAAAGATTTATAGCAATCTGTTTCTAGTCTACAAAAAGAGTACATTTTTACTACCACTGATAAAGCAAATAATAATTTTGCCTTTATTTGTAAAAATTTTGATTTAATTTGTAATGAACTCATTAATAAAATTACCAATCACCCAGCTTCAGTTTCAGGTAAGGTGCTTGCTAATAAGTTCAAGGCATTTCACAAACAGCTTCGGCTTAGGTTGGCAAACAGTTGTGAACCTGAATTTTCTTAAATTTTTGTGCTGCAAAATTAAAAAACATTCAGGTTCATAGCTAGTGGAATTAAAAGTCATAAGAAAGTAATAGATCAGTATTTTGAATCAGCTTTGGCCGCTTCGATGGTACAGTGGTCTAAACGATGGCTCCGTGAAGAGTCCGAGTTCGAATCCCGTGAGGCATGTGTGTAGTGTTTGTCTTACGGCACTGGCTCTCTCCCTTCCGTGGAACAAATGACCCTAAATTAGGGACGGGCGACTGCTTACAGCCCATTTAGTTGCTCACGGTGGTCATTAAACCTTCAACCAAAAAAAAAAAAAAAAGAGTTTTGAAGCAGGTTTAGCATCCGTTAAATTTAGTGCTAATTCATTATGTAAGGATTATTGGATTATTGAAAGCAATCCAGAGGTTATGTCAGACATAATTGGAATCAGGCCTGTAGATATTAATAGGTCTAACTTTATGAACTCGTATAGCAGCGTCTCAATAGATGATATTATAACCACCCTTTAATATTTTTTTTTTTTTACTGGAGGTTTAAAAGAAATGATTTATCGGACCTGGTGGTACAGAGACATGACAAACAATCAGACATAGACAGGATACGGTTTTTCACAGCGACAAGTACATATCATACATTTTACAGTATGCCAATTGATCAATGTACACAGAGAGACCAGTATTGATCAAGTAACACATTGTGAAAAATTACACATCAAACATGGTTTTGCACTATGCTAAATGTACACAGAGAGCCAGTGTTCCACAAGTAACACATTGAGAGCCAGTGCCGAAAGAGCAACATCCATGCCTCACCGGGATTCGAACACGGACGCAACTAAGGCGAATGATCATAAGCCAGTGCCTTAGACCTCTGCGCCACCGCGGCTTTCTCTTCGTTGAATTTAAGGTTTCAGCCACTGTTTGAGAAAGCACCTGGCATACATTGTTAAATTGCTGAATTAAAAATAATTGTAGTAACACTGTATTAGTGATCCGATTTATTGGCGTAGAAAGTAGACTCATTAGCGTTTCCAAGCTTTCGCACATCAACCAGATGACTTTTTCAAGGAAGTAGACAGTTTCTGTCTAACTTCCTTGAAAAAGCCATCTGGTTACTACTTAATTGGTGTACTGTTCCTTGTTATCAATTTAAAAATAATTATGTCTATTTATGTAATTAGTTTTACAAACAGGGTAATGGTGTTTCTATGGGATGCTCCAATTCTACTAGTGTTTGTAATCTGTTCTTCTTTTTAAAGCGTGTCAGTTCATTAAGTTCAAATTTTCCAATTGTGATAGCTACTTGTATACTTATAGGTATATAGGCGACCTACTTTGCTTAAATAATTCAGGAATTTTAGAAAATTATTTTTTGGCTATCCTATATAGCTTAAATTTAATAAAACTAACTCAAGTAACCAGGAACTTGATTTTCTAGATTTGTCTGTTAAGCTTAATGATGGTAACCCAGTTATTAGTCTGTATGATAAGCTAAATAGCTTCAAATTTAAGATTACAAGATATGTAAGGTGGTGCAGTAACATCTCGTGTAAGGTTATTGAGAATGTCTTCATTTCGCAAGCTTTAAAGTTAGTAAGAATACGTAGTGTGGAGTCAGAAATCACTTGCAACCCTCCTCACCCCGCTAAGAGGAGGAGTTAAGTGCACTTAACAGAGGTTTTAAGTTTTCCTTCCCGGTGCTTAACCCTAACTCATTTCAGTTTATTCCCCAGGTTGAACAAATCATCAACACCTTACCAAAACCAGCTCAAGACCCTTTGTGGCTCACAATAACTCGAACCATTCGCACGAAAGTACACAGCAACCCATTGAACAACAAAATTGTTACAGTATGACAGATACTTGCTGCTGTCATTAGCAAAAGATTCTTCACTGGCCATTACTTCGGCAGATAAATCACACCAAATAGTTATTCTTGATAAACCTGTTTACCATTCAAAAATGATAGAATCTATTAATCAAATCCCGCATACTGTTATCACGCGTAACCCAATGCCCGCTACCGTCACAGCCCTCAGTAAACTGTAAAACAGCAATTCTCTTCCACTGTCTATTGCTGATCACATGCAGCCACCATTTGGACCACGCACTTCTGTATTGTTCGGAAACGTTAAACTACATAAACCTAATCAACCAGTCCCACTTTTAGTGTCTGGCTATGCAAACCCAACACGTAACTTGGAAAAATCACTTGCAACCCTTCTCACCCCGCTAACTCAACAATCCAGGTATTCAATTCACAATTCTACCCAAGCCCTAGATAGAATACATAGTGTTCATTCTGCCTTGCCATTCTTAATGGCAAGTCTTGATGTTGTTTCCCTCTTTGCAAACGTCCCTGTGGACACAGCCGTAGATTTAATCACCCCACAGCTACCTAGCTTGAGCTTGCAACCTTCTGAATGCAATGCCATTGTATCAGCCCTCACTCTTATAAAAACCGAACTTATTTTAAGTTTAATAATATCATTTACCGCCAAAATTAAGGTAAACCAATGGGATCACCTCTTTCTCCCGTATTGGCCGAGATTGTCTTAAAACATGTTGAAAATACTGTACTTACCAATGGACCTTTCCAACCCCTGCTTTACAGCCGATACGTTGATGATGTTTTGTTATTTTGGCAGTACTCCTTTCCCGATTTACGCGCCTTTACAGAATCCCTTTGCTCCGTTCTCACTTCGATTACCTTCACCTTCGAAGATGAATCTTCTGATTCCTTACCTTACTTGGATATACTGTTGAAACGCAGCCCAGGAGGCCTCTGTTTATGGCAAGCCAACGCTTGTTCCAGTTATGATCCCATATAACTCGTTCACCCCTAACAGTTAAAAATCTGGTTCACTTCATTCTCTAATTCGCCGAGCCTATACACACTCCTCATCAAACTCTGATCTCTCACTAGAACTTCAGCACATTTCCACCATGGCCGAGTCGTTCGGATATCCCCACCGATATTTCATTAAAACTCTTCCCAAGTTTCAGCGTCATTATTCCAAAACACTTCGAACCCAACGTGAATTGCCTGTAATCCGGTTTGTTGGCTCCATTCCTTACCACCCCCCCATAATATCCACACCCTATAAGACGTGCCGTAAGTTCAACATTAGTTTCGGTATTTCTTCCGAACGCTTTTTCAACTTGGTCAAGCCTGATTGTGACCATGTTTCGATCATGGAAAAATATGGTGTATATTCTGTGCCACTACAATCTGTTGATGACTCTCTCCCTATGACAGCCTACATCGGATCAACTTGTCGGTCACTCGGGGTGAGAATCTCCGAACATAAATACAATGTTTGCACCCATTCATCCGCAACGGCCTTAGCCCGAACAGTCAACAAAGGCGATAATTTACCACTATGGAATGATGCTAAATTATTGTGCTCGGCGAGAACTAAAACTACAGTGTTCTTTTTGGAGTTTGTAAATTTTTGATTTTTCCGAACAGTGGTGTAATGAAGAAACCCCGCAAATCATACCTGCTCCTTGGAGGTTCCTACTGGGGAATCCGTCTTCCACTGCAAATATGTTTTAATTACTTACTTACTGCCATTTGGATTATTTCTTTCTCATGCATTTGTACATATTTTCATTTCGTTAGTTTCTGTGTAAAGCATACTTGACCTTTTAGTGCGGCGCATGCGTTGTATCTCGCTGATGTACATTGGTGTGTATATAAGCCAGCGTACCTGGTGTGAGTTTCTCGTTGTGCCTGATAATGGATCTGTAAAGACGGACTCGAATGATCTTGCACATTGCTTTGATCATTTTGACCTTTTAAACAAATTTTAATTTTCGTAAGTAAGGGTGTTTTTCACGGCTTGCGATGATTCGGCTTGGTTTATTTTGTGTTGAAATTGGTTACATCTTGTTTTTCGTGCTTGAGACAGCAAAGATGATTGTATATCAGTATATCTCAATTAGCACGACAAAAAACGTCCACTCAAGTAAACAAACACCTGAAACATTCATTGTTATTTAATTGTATACATGATATGTAGAAGAAAATACAAAACGTAACTGTATCCTATTGACATAAGTAAGCAGTTCATTTGAAATTTAATAATTATTTAAAAATACGTCAGCCAATGCTTTCGGCATTCTTCCCAAAATCCAGACTGCGACCACAAAAAGTAAACTTCCAGGTGTATAGTAAAATTCTGGATATTGGGACATCGTCGCTTCTTCCACCGTTGTCACAACTTCGCTTGGATTTCTGCTTAAGAGTTTTCCAACTTTTGAAATCTTGTTTATATTTCCTTGGATGTAGTTGGATCTATACGTGTCCTTTATATATTTTGGGTTTCTTTCCCAAGCTATCAATACCTTACTGGTAAATTCGTCCATCATATGAGTCCTGAAAAGTTGTGAAATTAAAAAAAAAATTTCAATGAAGAACAAACAACAACAAAAAAAAAACTTCATTTATATTTTATTCACAATGATTCTGTTAACATTTGTATTAATGATTTTCACTTGCAATGTGTGAGATAGTAAAACAGAACAAAATGAAATAATGAGAAAATGTAATCAAACTTTACTCAAAAAGTTTCGCCGGTGATATTGTGTAAAACATTTCTACCGATAATGGGATTTGAAACCACGTCTTCTTTCTCCGGAGGTGAATGTTCTCCCAACTAAACTACGCCAGCAGACTTAACGCTGCTTCGTTGTCGATCTTACTCATGTTTCAAATCAGCAATACGCCATGTCCCATGGTACGTTACATCATCCATTCCTTAAGAAAGGCGGGGGCTTGAAATTGCAGTTTCGGATCAGCAGACAACCATGCTTGAAGAACCATCGTATTGTAGAAGAATTAATATTATTGATTAAGTGCGTTGTGTGTAAGCAGTGGCAACGCCAGCAGCTTAGAACTTAAAATTAATATTATTGATTAAGTGCGTTGTGTGTAAGCAGTGGCGACGCCAGCAGCTTAGAACTTAAAATTAATATTATTGATTAAGTGCGTTGTGTGTAAGAAGTGGCAACGCCAGCAGCTTAAAACTTAAAATTAATATTATTGATTTTTTTTTTTTTTTTTTTTTTGGTTGGAGGTTTAACGACCACCGTGAGCAACTCAATGGGCTATAAGCAGTCGCCCGTCCCTAATTTAGGGTTACTGGTTCCAGGGAAGGGAGAAAGCCAGTGCCGTAAGACAAACACAACATCCATGCCTGACCGGGATTCGAACCCGGACCCCTTACGGACGAATGATCAGAGGCCTGCGCCACCGGGGCGGCAATATTATTGATTAAGTGCGTTGTGTATAAGCAGTGGCAACGCCAGCAGCTTAGATCTTAAAATTAATATTATTCATTAAGTGCGTTGTGTGTAAGCAGTGGCGACGCCAGCAGCTTAGAACTTAAAATTAATATTATTGATTAAGTGCGTTGTGTGTAAGCAGTGGCAACGCCAGCAGCTTAGAACTCAAAATTAATATTATTGATTAAGTGCGTTGTGTGTAAGCAGTGGCGACGCCAGCAGCTTAGAACTTAAAATTAATATTATTGATTAAGTGCGTTGTGTGTAAGCCTAGGAGGTTAGAAGAAGCCCTGTTTTGAGTGAAGCTAAAACAGATCAGCTGTTTATGTTCTCTCTCTGAGGTGGTGGGAGTCTGCGCTGTGAGAGTTCGGGAACGTGACGTCACTTCCTGTGGCTTAAGCAGTTTTGCTTAGCGCATGCAAACCAAGGATGGAAAGAAGGAATATTTCGGATTTTTTATTTCTTAACATTAGGCTTTTGGTTATATTTTAAACATCGTTACTTACACATGGGCAGTATGCATGGTTACGTGCACATGGGCAGTAAGTAACCATGCGCACTATGCACTTCCGCTCAAAAAATCATTATTTTGTTGAATTTTTTAAAGAAATACCAACACATATTTTCATGTTTTTTCTGGAAATTTTTTATTACGGGAATGAATATTTCAGTCTCAATTTTTTCATGCCTGTATGGATAGAGTAAGGGTCCGAAAAACCCGTTGAAAATCGCGATTTCCCCATAGAGATATACAGGAGATTCTTAGGTTGGGCGCATTGGCGTGGTCAGCTGATAAAAAGTGGAGTCACACCAGAAGCACAGGGAGAGGGGCTGTTGCCACCTCCTCTTACTTCTAACCTCCTTGGTGTAAGCAGTGGCGACGCCAGCAGCTTAGAACTTAAATTTAATATTATTGATTAAGTGCGTTGTGTGTAAGCAGTGGCGACGCCAGCAGCTTAGAACTTAAAATTAATATTATTGATTAAGTGCTTTGTGTGTAAGCAGAGGCGACGCCAGCAGCTTAGAACTTAAAATTAATAATATTGATTAAGTGCGTTGTGTGTAAGCAGTGGCAACGCCAGCAGCTTAGAACTTAAAATTAATATTATTGATTAAGTGCTTTGTGTGTAAGCAGAGGCGACGCCAGCAGCTTAGAACTTAAAATTAATAATATTGATTAAGTGCGTTGTGTGTAAGCAGTGGCAACGCCAGCAGCTTAGAACTTAAAATTAATATTATTGATTAAGTGCGTTGTGTGTAAGCAGTGGCAACGCCAGCAGCTTAGAACTTAAAATTAATATTATTGATTAAGTGCGTTGTGTGTAAGCAGTGGCGACGCCAGCAGCTTAGAACTTAAAATCAATATTATTGATTAAGTGCGTTGTGTGTAAGCAGTGGCAACGCCAGCAGCTTAGAACTTAAAATTAATATTATTGATTAAGTGCGTTGTGTGTAAACAGTGGCGACGCCAGCAGCTTAGAACTTAAAATTAATATTATTGATTAAGTGCGTTGTGTGTAAGCAGTGGCAACGCCACCAGCTTAGAACTTAAAATTAATATTATTGATTAAGTGCGTTTTGTGTAAGCAGTGGCAACGCCAGCAACTTAGAACTTAAAATTAATATTATTGAGTAAGTGCGTTTTGTGTAAGCAGTGGCAACGCCAGCAGCTTAGAACTTAAAATTAATATTATTGAGTAAGTGCGTTGTGTGTAAGCAGTGGCAACGCCAGCAGCTTAGAACTTAAAATTAATCATCACCATCATCATTGTCAACCATTATCAATCCACTGCTGGACGAAGGTCTCCCCAAGTTTCCTCCACAACGGTCTGTCTTGTGCCAGTCTCCTCCATGTCACTCCCGCATATTTACGAATTTCATCCACCCATCTCCCATGTGGTCTTTTTCTGGGTCTTTTCCTGTCCCTTGGAATCCAATCTAAAATCTCGGCTGTCCATCTATGGTCTGTCCTTCTGGCAGTATGTCCAGCCCATTGCCATTTCAGGGATTTAACTCTGATCATGATGTCTTCCACTCTCGTCATTTTTCGGATCCACGAGTTCCTCTTCTTATCTCTCCTGGTTATACCAAGCATGCACCTCTCCATGCTTCTTTGAGTTGTCTGCAGCCTTTGTATGTCTCTTTTAGTTAAGGTCCACGTCTCTGCACCATACGTAAGCACTGGAAGGATGCATTGATCAAACACTTTTCTTTTAAGACATAATGGCATATTGCTCTTGAAAATTATGCTGTTTCTTCCAAAAGCTCTCCAGGCAAGTTTTGTACGCCGATTAATTTCTTCATCAATGTGACCCTCACTTGATATCTGCTGTCCAAGATAAACGTACGTATCTGTTATCTCCAGTTTTTCTCCATCAATCGATAAATCTTCATTTCTTGTAAAAGCATTGAACATCACTTTTGTCTTCTGAAAGTTCATTTTTAATCCCACTTCTTTACTCTTGTCAGCAAGTTCCTGGATCATACTCTGCAGCTCTGATGGGGTAGTTGCAAAAATGACTACGTCATCAGCAAAACGAAGGTGGGTTAGATAATCTCCATTAATCTTTATCCCTTTGTTTTCCCAGTTCAGTGATTGAAAGACATTTTCCAATGTGGCATTAAAAAGCTTCGGAGATATGGTGTCACCTTGTCTCACTCCCTTGCCAATTTTTATGTGTGTTGTATTTTCAAACAGCCGAATCTTTGCACTTGCATTTTCATAGATGTTATTAATAATATTAATGTATGCATCTTCAATACCGCAGGATTTCAGAGCCGTGGTAACTGCTGATGGTTTCACCGAATCAATAATAATATTATTGATTCGTGGTAACTGCTGATGGTTTCACTTAATCAATAATAATATTATTGATTAAGTGCGTTGTGTGTAAGCAGTGGCAACGCCAGCAGCTTAGAACTTAAAATTAATATTATTGATTAAGTGCGTTGTGTGTAAGCAGTGGCAACGCCAGCAGCTTAGAACTTAAAATTAATATTATTGATTAAGTGCGTTGTGTGTAAGCAGTGGCGACGCCAGCAGCTTAGAACTTAAAATTAATATTATTGATTAAGTGCGTTGTGTGTAAGCAGTGGCAACGCCAGCAGCTTAGAACTTAAAATTAATATTATTGATTAAGTGCGTTGTGTGTAAGCAGTGGCAACGCCAGCAGCTTAGAACTTAAAATTAATATTATTGATTAAGTGCGTTGTGTGTAAGCAGTGGCAACGCCAGCAGCTTAGAACTTAAAATTAATATTATTGATTAAGTGCGTTGTGTGTAAGCAGTGGCGACGCCAGCAGCTTAGAACTTAAAATTAATATTATTGATTAAGTGCGTTCTGTGTAAGCAGTGGCAACGCCAGCAGCTTAGAACTTAAAATTAATATTATTGATTAAGTGCGTTGTGTGTAAACAGTGGCGACGCCATCAGCTTAGAACTTAAAATTAATATTATTGATTAAGTGCGTTGTGTGTAAGCAGTGGCGACGCCAGCAGCTTGGAACTTAAAATTAATATTATTGATTAAGTACGTTGTGTGTAAGCAGTGGCGACGCCAGCAGCTTAGAACTTAAAATTAATATTATTGATTAAGTGCGTTGTGTGTAAGCAGTGGCAACGCCAGCAGCTTAGAACTTAAAATTAATATTATTGACTAAGCGCGTTGTGTGTAAGCAGTGGCAACGCCAGCAGCTTAGAACTTAAAATTAATATTATTGATTAAGTGCGTTGTGTGTAAGCAGTGGCAACGCCAGCAGCTTAGAACTTAAAATTAATATTATTGATTAAGTGCGTTGTGTGTAAGCAGTGGCAACGCCAGCAGCTTAGAACTTAAAATTAATATTATTGATAAAGTGCGTTGTGTGTAAACAGTGGCGACGCCAGCAGCTTAGAACTTAAAATTAATATTATTGATAAAGTGCGTTGTGTGTAAGCAGTGGCGACGCCAGCAGCTTAGAACTTAAAATTAATATTATTGATAAAGTACGTTGTGTGTAAGCAGTGGCAACGTCAGCAGCTTAGAACTTAAAATTAATATTATTGATTAAGTACGTTGTGTGTAAGCAGTGGCAACGCCAGCAGCTTAGAACTTAAAATTAATATTATTGATTAAGTGCGTTGTGTGTAAGCAGTGGCAACGCCAGCAGCTTAGAACTTAAAATTAATATTATTGATTAAGTGCGTTGTGTGTAAGCAGTGGCAACGCCAGCAGCTTAGAACTTAAAATTAATATTATTGATAAAGTGCGTTGTGTGTAAACAGTGGCGACGCCAGCAGCTTAGAACTTAAAATTAATATTATTGATAAAGTGCGTTGTGTGTAAGCAGTGGCGACGCCAGCAGCTTAGAACTTAAAATTAATATTATTGATAAAGTACGTTGTGTGTAAGCAGTGGCAACGCCAGCAGCTTAGAACTTAAAATTAATATTATTGATTAAGTACGTTGTGTGTAAGCAGTGGCAACGCCAGCAGCTTAGAACTTAAAATTAATATTATTGATTAAGTGCGTTGTGTGTAAGCAGTGGCAACGCCAGCAGCTTAGAACTTAAAATTAATATTATTGATAAAGTACGTTGTGTGTAAGCAGTGGCAACGCCAGCAGCTTAGAACTTAAAATTAATATTATTGACTAAGCGCGTTGTGTGTAAGCAGTGGCAACGCCAGCAGCTTAGAACTTAAAATTAATATTATTGATTAAGTGCGTTGTGTGTAAGCAGTGGCAACGCCAGCAGCTTAGAACTTAAAATTAATATTATTGAGTAAGTGCGTTGTGTGTAAGCAGTGGCAACGCCAGCAGCTTAGAACTTAAAATTAATATTATTGATTAAGTGCGTTGTGTGTAAGCAGTGGCAACGCCAGCAGCTTAGAACTTAAAATTAATATTATTGATTAAGTGCGTTGTGTGTAAGCAGTGGCAACGCCAGCAGCTTAGAACTTAAAATTAATATTATTGATTAAGTGCGTTGTGTGTAAGCAGTGGCAACGCCAGCAGCTTAGAACTTAAAATTAATATTATTGATTAAGTGCGTTGTGTGTAAGCAGTGGCAACGTCAGCAGCTCAGAACTGGGTGGGCTATTAAGGGAGCTAAGCATGATGGGGAGGGGGCATAAATTTTGGCAATGCGGATTTTACCCGAAGCTGATAATGTTATCCCTAGTCAAAAAAAGTGTGTAGGTGCGTACTGTACGAAGTATGTATTCAACGTTTGTAGTATGGGAACCATGGATACGGATCTCTATTTCAAGTTACTATTTCTTCTCAATTGTAGCTTACTTACGTAAGTTTTTTCTTTCTTTCTTTTTTATTTCTCCTTTCGATGTCATAAGACTGTTTATGAATTTTAGTTTGTAACCTACAAAGCATATATATCGCTGTCCCTCATCTTTTAAACTATAACTATAAAAAATAGTGTGTTTCTACTACTTTTTTAGAAATTCACTCACAGGACTCTCTCCACATCCCAGAAGAACAAACACTGAATTTTACAAAAAATTCATTTTATATGCAAAATTTCTGTGAATTCGAATAATTCAGGTACGTTTACCCAAGTTCCCTAAAGTCTTGAACAGCCGCATCAGACATAAACTATATTTACAAAAGTCACGGGACACCTAGAAGAGAAACACCACATATCATTTATTGACAAACATTAATACGGTGTCGGTCCACCTTTGGCCTTAATGCACGCACTGACCCTTCGAGACATGCTTTCCACAGGTTTTGAAACACAGCGATAGGTATGCGCTTTCATTCAGTATGTAATGCTGTCGGTAACTGTTGCTTAGTAGTAGGCCTTGGTTCCAAACATCTTATGCGGCGCTCTAATTCATCCCATAGGGGCTCTATGGGATTAAGATCAGGGTTCCGCGCTGGTCAGTCCACACACGATACGGAATTATCGTTAAACAACGCCATAACAGTCCTTGCTTTATGGCTCGGTGCATTATCCTGCTGGTACCAACAACGCTCTGTTCGATAGTATTGCCACAGGGTTGGTAACGCATAATTGTCCAGAATATCGATGTAGACGTGCTGGTTAACCGGTTTGTCCACGATAATCAATGTGCCGGGACCATACCACGAAAAACACCCCCACACGAGTACACTGCCAGTTCCAAATTTGACCGTAGGAACCGTACACTGTGGTAAATAGCGTTCTCCCGGCTGCTGCAATACCCACACACGCCTATCAGACTGATGGATGGTGCATCTGGATTCATCAGTCCATAGGATCCGTTTGCCGTGATCTGCGGTCCACGATAAGTGTTCTTTACACCATGCTAAACGACGAGTAGCATCCCGAGTGGAGATGAAAGGCTTAAGAAAAGCCTTTCATCTCCCCTCGGAATATAGTGTATGTCACGGTAAACCATGGAATGAAGTTCTCTGAAAATGGCACGTGTACATACCGAGGTTCCAGCATTTTTACTCACCTGTTCACTGAGGTCTTGTACTCCGTCGATTACCTGTAACGACTATCCTGAGGCTTCGACGCATTCTATCACTGATTGTTTTTGGTCTGCCGGTACGTTTCGCTGCTTCAGGCATGCCTTGTGTCTTTCACTTATTTAGTACATCAAAAACAGTTGACTTGGTTCTGTTTAAACTCCTCTCTGTGTCTCTTATGGGCACCCCACTAATATAACACCCAACAATCTTTCCTTTCTCAAAGTCAGTTCTCTCCCGCCGCGACATTTTCACTCAACCTCACAGTGCGATATGATCGCGGTCAGCTGCAGGCTTGATTTTATACCGTTTGCAGCTGTACTGCGCATCCTAACAACACAGCGGATCCGTTCATTTGCTTTATAAGGGGTGTCCCGGGACTTTTGTCAATATAGTGTATGTTCTAAAGTTTTTTTCGAAGGGGGGGGCTCAAAGAAAAGTTTAATAGGATGAAACCCACCCGTAGAATCCCGCCTGTGTGGAAGACTCGTTACAAAAAAAAAATTCCAAACCTGATGGCGAGGAGATTCACTTTTTCAAGCGCCAATGTACCCTGCTTTTGCCGGTGCTGGTATTCAAACTCACGTCTTCCTATACCGGAGCCAAAGTTCTCGCAACTGAATTATGCCGAGAGGTTTATCGCTGCTTCACTATCGATTTGATTCATGCGTCATCCTCGTAAGACGTCGTCTACTTCAAGTCACGGATGAACAACGTACATTACAGAACGTTCATGAAAGAAATACGGGATTACGCCATATAACACAAATTTTGAAGATGACAATCCGATTTTTGGCGTAAATGTGACAAGGATGGTAAGTCAGATAATATTTGAAAACTTGAAAATTTTCATCGTCCTGGAGCGGGACTCGAACCCGCGTCTCCCAGAAAACGCCTAGGTATGCTAACCACTACACCACCGAGAACGACCAAGTTTCAAGTTTCCGGTGATGGTTAAATTCAAATTGATCGGAAACTTGAAACTTGGTCGTTCTGGGTGGTGTAGCATACCTAAGCGTTTTCTGGGAGACGCGGGTTCGAGTCCCGCTCCAGGACGATGAAAATTTTCAAGTTTTCAAATATTATCTGACTTACCATCCTTGTCACATTTACGCCAAAAATCGGATTGTCATCTTCAAAATTTGTATTACAGAACGTTGTTCATATAATTGCTAAAATGCACTTAAGCTCTTGGAAAGATTCTGAATTACATCAACTTCTCGGATGTAGGTAATGAGCACGTAATTCGAATCAGAAAAACATGTTGTAGTACAAAATGTAACAATCTTTGAACATCTATTTGCGTTATTTGAAGAAAAAAGTGGGCGCCGAATGCTTTCATAGCCAAATATATCCGACCAAAACAGGTTTTCTTAAAGCGGAGATACTCTTACAAATAGAAATGTACATTGACGCCCTCCGAGCATTAGAACTGTGTATTGTAGAAAAGCGGGAAACGTACCCAAAATATTCTTCCTAGTGGGATCTAAGGGACGTAAAAAGAAATTTTCAAACATGACTTTCAGAAGCAGAAATAGCAAAAAAAAAAAAAAATGAAAAAAATGTACATCTGTTATCTTCACATTAGTGAAAGATAGTGATAATGGATGTAGTTGTGAGCAACACGTTGAAAAGAAATAATTCCTATCAAAAAGGAATTTATAGCAACATAAACAATTTGCATGTATAGTGTATACGCCCCTAGAGGGAAAATATTAGAGTACTATTTAAGGAGGTTAACGCTTGCCATCTTCATCATAGCAAAAATATGAGGTGTAAAAGCACACTGGCGTTCAAAATTAAAGCAACAATCACAAAAATCTAGTGAACAGACAATAACTGACAAAGAAATGGCTAAAAGGTTAGGAATTTCATGTATGCTGCAATGTTTCACACTTGTGAAGACACAGACACAAAAACACGCAATGCGCCCAAATTGTGGGCACGTGGAAACGAATTAGTGACATATGGAATGAAACGACACCATATAAAGCAGCAAAAAAATTAGTACCACAGTCTTCAATATGGAATACCACGGACAACAATACAAGCTTTACAGCTCCGAACCAGGCTTTGAACGAGGATGTTCACAATAAACTGTGGGATTAAATTCCATTCTTCCAGAAGAGCATACCCTAAGTCTTGCAGAGCTATAAGAGAAGAAGAGCGAACAGCTATTCGTCGGTCTAAACTGTACCAAACATGATCAATCGGATTAAGATCTGGCAACCGTACCTGCCAATCCGTAAGTGCAAAACCTTCTCTTTCTAGACATTCATTGACCTGCAAAGCATTATGAAGTAGAGAGTTGTTGCCCTTTAGCAAGAAATCCGGACCCATTATACCTATGAAAAGACGAACATGAGGATCCAGGATCACATCGCGATATCGGGCAGCCGTTAGACTTCGACGGTTTTCCCTGGTTCTTGCATGGAGAGGCGAATGACCGTTGATACAGATTCCGGTCCAAATAATTATTTCATCACATCGGAAAAGGTCTCATTCCCAAACAGTCATAGGCCTGATATCGAGTCCCACGTTCTCGCCGTATGAATGTTCTCCGAAAATGTGGTTGAATCTGCTCTCATCGGTAAAGATGCGCTGCAAACAGAATCTGCACTCATCCGTAAACACTACGTTGCTTTCAGAAGTATAACGTGCGCTACAAACAGAATCTGTCTTCATTGATAAAGAATACGCTGCAAATAGAATCTGCCCACATCGGTAAACTGTTCACGTGCTCATTCTCCGTGGGTACAACGGACATGTCCACGATGCCATTCGAAGCGAATTATTCTCTGGGATACGCTGTAAGGAACACACACAACAGGCCTTCTTGCATACAAAGCACGGTTATGCAATCTTCGGTACACCCTACGTCAAGATACAGTCCGCCCATTTGCAGCAGCTAGGGTTTGGGCTAATGGACTTGCCGTGCTGCTTGAATTGCGACTAGCAGTTAACACCATTTCACGCTCATGTCCAGTAGAAGTGACCCTGTCTCCAGAGCCGACAGAAAATGGATCAATCTTCAATTAACCATATGGCCCATTTTAGTTTGAGACTGTCCCGCTTCTGATCTTCCTTTAGTTCTCCACCGCAATGAATCATCTAAACCAGTGGTCGCCAATCTGGTCCCTACCGCCCACTAGTTGCCGATTCAAGCTTTCATGGTGGGCGCAGGGGTTTTTTGTCCGTTGTTAAAAATTTTTTCTTCCGCCGTATAACGAATACATTGCTAACAACTTCGCGAGTTTCACTTTTTAAAATATGCTTTTGCAATTTACTTTTGACTTCCATCTCTAAACTTTGAATATAGATAATAATTAAAACAAGGTAATCCGTAAATACAGTGTTGACGATGACACAAAACACGTTTTATTAATGATGTAGATCCCGCACAATATAATACAAGAAGTAATTGAATTATATATTTCAGTTGCAAAAAATTTGTGTCATTATTTGTCGAAAAACTTGATCTTCTCCGTCATAATCTTTTAAAGAGAGAATTTCATCAGTTTCCCGAATTGTCATCTATAAAAGATGATATAACTCCAGAGGAGATTGAAAGGTTCAGTAGCCATCTCAACGAATTTAAATTGGATATAGAAAAACGGTTTAAAGATATTTTGAATTCAAGGTGTATATATTGGATGATAAATCCTTTTCCTGCAAATTTTGTTGAGGTTGATATAACTTGCCAAGATGAACTATTAGATCATCAAACAAAGATATTCGCTCTTTCCACGTTGATAAGTGAGTCACGGAAAAATTCTCATCGGCCGCTCCCGGTGGCTGCCAATGAGAATTTTTCCGTGACTCAGTTATCAACGTGGAAAGAGCAAATATCTTTGTTTGATGTTTCTGGTCCACGTTAAATTTCTGTATTAAATGAACTATTAGAACTTAAATATGATGAAGGGAGAAAATATATTTTCGATAGTGGTGGATACCAAAAAACTCTGGCAAAATAAAAAAAATGCCTGCGTTTTATCCAAATATGTGTAAAATGATATTTAATTTATTGATACCTTTCCCTACCTCATATCTTGTATAATCAGGCTGTAGTGCTGTTAATCTATCATCACCAAACAGAGAAACCGTCCGAATATCACCGAAAGAGAAGACTTTCGTTTATTGCTTAGGAAAATCAAACCAGATATCAAATATTTAGTCTCGCAGCATCAGCCTCAAGGATCTCATTAATCAATAATTAAAGGTAATTTCAATAAACTTTATTGTTTTCACATTTAATTTTCATTTTCTTCAACATAAGCAGCTCCCGCACTAGTAGGCGCTGTATTGATGAAGATGCAGAAATTCATTAAATTGAAATAATCTATGTATAAAGATACATAAAGTATAAATAAAACGATAAATTTAAGTACATATTCTTTACAAACCCTCCCTATAAAAATTACTTCGCATTTGCGCTAAATTGAGTTACTGCGGCACCGGTGGGCGATAAGGAAATTTTACCATCAACAAAGATACAAAAGTGGGCGGTAAGGAAATTTTACCATCAACAAAGATACAAAAGTGGGCGGTAAGGAAATTTTACCATCAACAAAGATACAAAAGGCGGCGGTAAGGAAATTTTACCATCAACAAAGATACAAAAGGTGGCGGTAAGGAAATTTTACCATCAACAAAGATACAAAAGTGGGCGGTAAGGAAATTTTACCATCAACAAAGATACAAAAGGCGGCGGTAAGGAAATTTTACCATCAACAAAGATACAAAAGTGGGCGGTAAGGAAATTTTACCATCAACAAAGATACAAAAGGCGGCGGTAAGTAAATTTTACCATCAACAAAGATACAAAAGGGGGCGGTAAGGAAATTTTACCATCAACAAAGATACAAAAGGCGGCGGTAAGTAAATTTTACCATCAACAAAGATACAAAAGGGGGCGGTAAGGAAATTTTACCATCAACAAAGATACAAAAGGGGGCGGTAAGGAAATTTTACCATCAACAAAGATACAAAAGTGGGCGGTAAGGAAATTTTACCATCAACAAAGATACAAAAGGGGGCGGTAAGGAAATTTCACCATCAACAAAGATACAAAAGGCGGCGGTAAGTAAATTTTACCATCAACAAAGATACAAAAGGGGGCGGTAAGCAAATTTTACCATCAACAAAGATACAAAAGGGGTCGGTAAGGAAATTTTACCATCAACAAAGATACAAAAGTGGGCGGTAAGGAAATTTTACCATCAACAAAGATACAAAAGTGGGCGGTAAGGAAATTTTACCATCAACAAAGATACAAAAGGCGGCGGTAAGGAAATTTTACCATCAACAAAGATACAAAAGGTGGCGGTAAGGAAATTTTACCATCAACAAAGATACAAAAGTGGGCGGTAAGGAAATTTTACCATCAACAAAGATACAAAAGTGGGCGGTAAGGAAATTTTACCATCAACAAAGATACAAAAGGGGGCGGTAAGTAAATTTTACCATCAACAAAGATACAAAAGTGGGCAGTAAGGAAATTTTACCATCAACAAAGATACAAAAGTGGGCGGTAAGGAAATTTTATCATCAACAAAGATACAAAAGTGGGCGGTAAGGAAATTTTACCATCAACAAAGATACAAAAGTGGGCGGTAAGGAAATTTTACCATCAACAAAGATACAAAAGGCGGCGGTAAGTAAATTTTACCATCAACAAAGATACAAAAGGGAGCGGTAAGTAAATTTTACCATCAACAAAGATACAAAAGTGGGCGGTAAGGAAATTTTACCATCAACAAAGATACAAAAGGGAGCGGTAAGTAAATTTTACCATCAACAAATATACAAAAGGGGGCGGTAAGGAAATTTTACCATCAACAAAGATACAAAAGTGGGCGGTAAGGAAATTTTACCATCAACTAAGATACAAAAGTGGGAGGTAAGGAAATTTTACCATCAACAAAGATACAAAAGGGGGCGGTAAGGGAATTTTACCATCAACAAAGATACAAAAGTGTGCGGTAAGGAAATTTTACCATCAACAAATATACAAAAGGGGGCGGTAAGGAAATTTTACCATCAACAAAGATACAAAAGTGGGCGGTAAGGAAATTTTACCATCAACTAAGATACAAAAGTGGGAGGTAAGGAAATTTTACCATCAACAAAGATACAAAAGGGGGCGGTAAGGGAATTTTACCATCAACAAAGATACAAAAGTGTGCGGTAAGGAAATTTTACCATCAACAAAGATACAAAAGGGGACGGTAGGTATTAAAAGGTTGACGACCCCTGATCTAAACGAACTCTTTGGGACATAATGTCGTTGGCATTACAAATCCTCAAGACTGTTGACATATTCGACGCCAGTAGCTTATATATGGAATCCACTTGTGCGTAGCATATGCAAAGTTTGCTGCTCCGTGGCATCATGTAACGCTGTTGTTTGGCCACAGAATTTGCTGCTTTGTATAACTGTGGCTTCTTCTGTACCATTTACGTACAATTTCGGAACAGAATTCCTCTGCTAACTTGATTTTTGTATTTGATGTTTTAATTTCGAGCACCAGTGTATTTTTCAATCAGATTTTCAGAATTCTGCGAGACAGATGCATAAAAAATTCATACTTAACACCATCTAGTGGCAGAACTGTTCATTACAAAGAACGTAACTGCGCTGTTTTCTGAAACCGCGCAGTTTGTGATATGTCCGCGTGCTGCTGTAGTTAAAGTGTATCGTGATTGGGGAAATGGCACCATTGCGAATAAACGACGTGGAAACAGTGCAGCACCACGTGCCTTTGATGTGAGAGGTGAACGTTATTTTAGAAGGTGCGTGAGTGCCGATCGACACGCTACAGTGGAGCAACTCACTAGCCGAATGAACCAGGGAGCTACGGGAAGTGTGCCAAAATGACAGTTCAGCGAACCCTGCTGTGTATCGGGATCCGATGCAGACCAATGTTACTGCACCTACGCTAAGGAAGGTGCATCGATAGAAAAGGCTTACATTTGCATGGCAGTATCGGAATTGGACCTTCCCTGCTTGGCAAAGGATTGCCTTCTCCGATGAGTCACGTTTTCTGCTTCATCGAACGGATGGACGTTGGCGTATAAGCCGAGAAACATCGGAGAACTAACACTCTTCAACCATTGCTGGCAGAATACAAGCTGGTGTGGGCAGTGTAATGATCTGTGGAATGTTTTCGTGGCATCCTCTCATACCTGTGGAAGGCATTATGGACCGCATCCGTTACGAATCCATCCTTGCAGACCACGTAAACCCATACATGCTGATTGTATTCCCTGGGACGGATGGGATCTTCCAGGACGACAATGCGACGTATCACACAGCTAGAAATGTCCGAGAGTGGTTGGAAGAGCACGATGAAAACTTCAAAGTAATTCCCTGATCCCCTAATTCTCCAGACTTAAACCCAATTGAGCATCCCACCTCGACCGTGTTGTTCGCTCTATGGATCCTCCACCAAGCAACCTCCAGCAGCTGTCAGATGCACTGCAGTCAGCATGGCTCCACATACCTTCCAGCACCTTACTGAGTCACTCCCATCCCGTCTAGCTTCTCTCCGCGCTGCACAAGGCGGTTAGTCTGGATATTAGCTGGCGGACACAATAATGTGACTCGACCGCTATGGGTCGGTTTTATTTCTGCTCTAGATTTCAAACTCTACTAAGTAATAGTCTCCAAGAAAATGTGTACAAAAGAATTTACATTGCAGATATAGGGTCGAAGACGAACCCTAACACTCATTCAAAGGTAGCCTGAAGAGTCTGAGGACGAATGGGGATTGAGTTGATCTTGCTGCCATCCGTGTGTGTCATTCGGCTTCTCAGCTTGAGTGGGGTACTATT
The DNA here is from genome assembly GCA_039090855.1 of Macrothele yani. Classification (NCBI taxonomy): domain Eukaryota; kingdom Metazoa; phylum Arthropoda; class Arachnida; order Araneae; family Macrothelidae; genus Macrothele; species Macrothele yani. Next base: position 113,088,125 of record CM077007.1, read on the forward strand.
AGTTTCAACACTTCAACACTAGTACGCTTATAACACAACAGCCTGACGGTACGGCAATGAGGTGCTACTGCCTTTTTTTTTTTTGGATATATGTCAGTGGTATGCCTGATGCCCATAGTCAAAAACATAAGACACACGTACATTGCCAGCACCAGCAGACAACACCTACAAGCTGTCCAGGTGCTTGCCTGGCCAGTGTGATCGCCAGACTTCTCGCCAGTAGAGAACTCGTAGAACATCATTCGCAGACGATTTAATAACTCTGCAGGACCCCATGGCAATACGGATGATTTATGGCCAAAGGTCGACGCCGCCTGTCGTCGTTGACTGTCCTGGGCTATACATCCGGACACCCTCCAGGGACTTTTCCATTCGATGCCACGCCATGTTGCCGAATGTATTGCCCAGGATGACGGTCGTACCACATACTGACTTAAGCAACATTAGGCTGTATTCTTGCCCATCGTCTTCACGTAATCCCTCCGAAATGAAATCACTTCTTTCCCAAGTACTTGTCGAAATATATGTGACATTTTGTCTCTTTTCGTGTATTCTTTCATGGTGAGGTATTTTCCATATCAGGCAGTCTAGAAATATCGATTACCTGCCACTAACGGCTGAAATCTGTAATACGAAAACTCACGAATCGTACGGAAAGAAGTGAACACTTACACCGCTAGTGGAAAAACTGTGCGGTTAAAAATTTGGGGTATATACCCTATCTACCAACAAGTAATTGGACACACTGCATTCGACGATATCTGCGGTCCTGGTACACGTCACGGCCGCCGCCGTTAAATATCGTGTGGGAAACAACAACTCAACCAGTCGCATGCAAGATGCCACGCAGTTCGGAGCTCTCTGATTTCGAGAAAGGTGTAATCGTCGGGTATCACAGAAATGGCCGATCCATACGTGACATATCCAGCAAGTGGAGGTACCCAAAATGGACAGTGGTCTACGTGATTGGCAAGTGGAAGATGAGAGGTGACTGTCGGAATGTGCCCCGATCCAACAGACCCACAAAACTGGGAGTTAGAGACCGACGGGTGCTGGCCAGAGATATTCGGAAGAACCACACCAAATCGATGGGCCACATCCGCGAGGAGTTTCAACAGGCATCCGGGAGTGTTCTTTTGATGAATACCTTCCGTAAGGAAGCCTATCTGCTGGGTTATAATGGACGTGCTGCCGCCCACAAGCCTTTGATCACCAATTCCAATAGCGCTGCTCTGCTAACGAGCTGCAAAGAACGTCAACAGTGGACCGTTGAACAGTGAAAACAGGTTCTCTGGAGCGACGAATCAAGGTTCACACTCTACCGTTCGGATGGCCGGGTCTGAGTTTGGCGTCTGCCTGGATAACGCCTCCTACCGGAATGTATTGTGCCAACTGTGAAGTTCGGCGGCGGTGGAATTATGCTATGGGGGTGTTTCTCCTGGTATGGCGCGGGACCCTTGGTCGCAATTCCTGGTTGATTCAACGCCGAGACCTACTGCACCATTTTGGATGACCATGCGCTTCCTACGTTGTGGCAGTTTTACGGGGTGGACCCATGTTACTTTCAGGATGACAATGCCACCTGTTATGTTGCGATGTCCACCATGGCTTGGTATGGTGACAACGTGGTTAATCGAATGGACTGGCCTGCGCAGAGCCCGGACCTTAACCCTATCGAGCACCTCTGGAAAGAGTTGGAGCGTCGACTTAAGGGGTGCACCCACCGTCCGAAATCGGTGAAGGAACTGACCTGTCTTCTCCAAGCCGAGTGGAAGAAAATACCTCTAGCCGTCTTACAACGCCTGGTTGAGAGTATGCCCCGGAGGGTTGCAGCTGTAATCGCCGCTCGTGGAGGCTCCACCAACTATTGAAGGTGAATAAACTTCGTTTTCCATTGCTATCCAAGGTGTCCAATTAGTTGTTGGTAGATAGTGTATAAGATGACCAGATACTGGAACACTGATTCGAGGACAAAATGGCGTAGTGCCCGCATATGATCTGCTCATTTGGGGACACATACTGTACATACTCAAATTAAATATGTAAATCATCTTGTCACAAAACTGTATTGTTTCTATAAGTGTGATATTACATATGAAAATTTGTGTCTTAAAAGGGCATATATTATAGAATGTTGGTAATTTGCACTGACAGAGCAGAGCTATGATGGCGAGAACATATTAGCAAAAGTGAACAGCTTTGCCTTACTTAGGTATATGTGCTGAATTAAAATCAGGCTGTACACTAATGAATGAATTTCATGGCGAATTTTTCATTTTGCCAAAGTTTTTGGAGGAACTCAGAACAAGTAGAATGGAAATTTGTCAGCCCCAGTGGTGCAGTGCTCTTAGTGCTGGCCACTGACCATTCGTACAAGTTGGTCCAGGTTCGAATCCCAAATAAGGTAGGCGCGTAGTGTGTTTGTCTTACAGTACTTGCTCTCTTCTCCCTTCCCTAGAGCGAATTTCTCCAAATTATGGATAGGTGACTGCTTTTAGTCTATATATTTTTGACGGTGGTCGTTAAACTCGGAGAAAAGGGGGAAAAACAGTCAATTTGTTTTCGGAAGAAGAATGTTGAAAAATTAGTACAACGAACACTAATTTTAAGAACATTCTTCATTAGAAATCCAACGAGGTAATGAGGAAGTGCAAATTCGAGGACACTTGAGGACAAACATCAAACTTTGAGGACAATTTGCTTCAACAAAGGCATCAGACGTTTTTAGGGACAGTAATCTATTAGGTGTCCAACTTAATTCTCGGCCACAGGCACTACACGTTGACAGCAAATTATAGCAAATCGAATACTTACCTAATCAGAGAAATAATCGCCGACGTGTTGGATATATTTCAGCCATCGGTCAGGCAGCTGCCGAATGCCACTGCGGAAAAATGAGGGCTGTTTCAAGTTGATAAAGTCATGAATACTTGTGTGGACCTCCTCGACAGAAGTGAAATGCGTATCACTCAGGTGATGTTGTAGGGAGCGAAAGAGGTGATAATCCGACGGGGCGAAGTCTGGAGAATACGCCGGGTGGGACAAAATCTCCCATCCCAGGTCGGTGATCGTGTTTAAAGTCGTTTTCGTGGTGTGAGGACGATGTCTGGAAAATATCAAAAAGTTTTCCTTGTCTCTGCGAAATTACATTGTAAATCACCCTGATCTCCATAACGAATCTCAATCCTATCATTAAATTGTAGTTTCAAGCATGCCGCTAACAGTGGTGCTTCCGTTATAACCATCTTACTTGCTTTCATATATGCCATATGTTTTATTCCTTTTCTTACATCTGATAGGGGAAATCGCATTACAACCAATGTGTTCAGATTCCTCCTGGTGTATTGCATTTTCATATAACTGTAAGTTTTAAATGTGTGCAATAAAATAATTGTATTGTATTGTATTGTTATCCTGAAGCAACAGGACTGACCTTCTGCCATTGCCGGTCTATGGCCTTTTCACCTCCATTGCGTCACTCACACGAATGAGTTGCTGACAATAACGTTTAGCATTGACCTTTTCACCAGGTTTGAGCAACTCATAGTGTACGACACCGCGCTGATCCCACCATATGCACAGCAATTACTTCCTGGCATGGATATTCGGTTTGGTGGTACTGGTGGTAGGCTGACCTGGATAAACTCACGATTTGCGCCTCTTAGGATTATCGTAGAGAATCCACTTCTCATCAAGGTCAAAATCTTGTGGAGGAAATCTTTCTTCTTGAATCTGGAGAGGAAGGACACAGCAACATCGTAGCGCCTAGACTTGTTCGCAGCTGTGAGCTGGTAGGGCAACCAACGGTCCTCCTTGTGAATCCGTCCAAGCTTGGGCAGGCGCTGTGCAATGACTTGCCGTGTTACTCCGAGTTCCAACAGTTGTTCCAGTTCCTCATCGTCAACTTTCTGTGGCTGTCCCGGACGTTCTGCATTGCGGACATCGAAATTTCAGTGCTTAAACCGTTGGAACCACTTCTTACACATACTGTAGGACACAGCAGCCTCACTCAAAACAGCACATATCATTTGGTGGGCACTTTTTTTCAGGTGAAACGCGAACAGGAGGCAGTGCCTCGAACGACATTGCTTTCACCGTCAACTTTCGTCCCTTCTGATACTACAGCTGTCAGCGGTTACGGTTGCCTACAAAGCTGTTGGATGGCCCTGCAATCAGCCATTATCGCACACAGCTATTTGCATTTTCCGACGTTCTATGATCGCTTGCGGTTAAGGGCCGAGAATTAAGTTGCACACCTAATAAATCCGAGGACTGTCCTCAAGAATTCGGGACTTCAGGTTAGCTTAGGTATACGTGAAAAATATTTATCGCCACAAATGCTAAATCTGACTTTTAGAAGCAGACATATCATTACGGGGATTTACGTTAACTCCCCATAACAGGACAACTAAACATTGATTCTGACCGGATAAAACTGTTTGTAGAGCAAAGCAGTTGTTACTCATTTCTTTGAACATCGTGACTTGTTTTATTTGTTTATCCTTCATACGCATCAGGGTCTCTGGTTGATGCATACTGTAAGTCCCTCCGATTTCGTTAGAGGTTATTTACCAACATTAGAAATGACCATTCTATGGACACCCGTATTTAGTAAATTTAATCAGTTGGACATTGTTATACATCGATGAGCCATTACACCCCCTGCATAGAGAAATGAACGCGCCTGGAGACAGAACGGTGGGGCACGGGAAGCTCACAGAGCAACATATAAACAACCGGAGGACCGGCGTTCGGTTAGCAGAGTGTTCGGAGTCAGAATGGGGAAAGCTGCCGATTTATCAGAGTTTGATAAAGGACAAATATGTGATGGCACGGTGCCTTGGAACTACGATCTAGGAAACGGCGTGGCTTGTGCCTTGTTCATGCGCCGCTGTAGTGAGTACGTATCAAAAGTGGTGCCCAGATGGCCTAACGACGAACCGTCGTCCACCGTGTGTCATCCGCAGCTCATTGACGCCAAAGGAGAACGGAGACTGTCGCGCATTGTTCACAGCGACCGCAGGACCGCCGTGCGACGAATCACCCGCAGCTGCAACAGCGGTGATCAGGAAAATGTGTCACAACACACATTTCATCGCAGCCTTCTGCGCATGGGCCTGCGTAGCCGAAGACCCAGCCGGGTTCCCATGCTCACTGTACGTCTTCTCCAACAACGCATGAAATGGGCCCGAGATCATCGAGATTGGACCGAGGATGATTGGACGTAAGTGGCCTGGTCTGACGAATCAAGATTCCTGGTAAGTCACGTAGACGGCCAAGCGCGGATACGCCGATTGCTAACTGATGCACCTGGATGCACTGTTGGGCGGTTACAGGCTGGCGGCGGCGGTGTTATGCTGTGGGTGATGTTTTCTTGGAACACTTTAGGCCCCATTATCTCAATGGTACAATCCCTGACAGCTGTAAGTTATCTGAACATCGTTACGGACCAAGCTCACCCATTCATGGGAGCTGCTTTCCTTGCTGGTGATGGGCATTACCAAGAGGATAATGCGCCATGCCATACTGCCAAAATTGTCAAGGAGTGGTTCGAGGAACATACTGGTGACTTTCTGTTAATGCCCTGGCATCCAAATTTACCTGACATGAAACCAATGGAACATTTGTGGTCCGACTTCGAAAAGCGGGTTCGCGCTAAATCACCACCACCCCGAAATTTGCCGGAACTCGAAGACCTGATGTTGACATTATGGTACCAGATACCCCAGGGTACCGATCGCCACCTCATCGAATCGATACCTCGCCGAGTGGCTACTGTTTTACGGGATGAAGGGGGTCCTACAGCTTATTAGGTAGGTGGTCATAACTTAATGGCTCCTCGGTGTATGTATGTACGTTGTTCGGAAAGTCATGCGGGACTCTGTCTAAATTTTTACACCCACGCAAGGTAAGGAACGAAACACAAAATCAAAATATATCTCAGAGTTCGCAATTCGTTTTTATAACTTATTTTCCCACACAGTCTCCCTCTCATTCAACACAACGCCACCACAGCTGTGCAACGTTTTTCTGTGCCACCTTTTCTGGCTATTCTGGAAACCATTTTCTCGCAGCAGCCTGAAATTCTTCAGCATATATGAAAGGAATTCATTTGAGATATTTCTTTTGTACTGAAAATAACAAGAAATCTGCCGGTGCCAAATATGGGCTGGAAAAATCGGACGGTGCCAAATATTGGATGAAAAGAAAATCAGACGGCACCAAATATACACTGCTGGCCACCCAAAATGCAACACCAAGAAGGACACGAGACAGCAAAGCCAGATTTACTGGACACATAACAACAGATACAAAGATGAAACGATTGAGCTTACAGGCCCGTGCGACTTGCGGAACACGCAGACATCAATAGTTTGTGTGGCCCCCATGGCTGGCAATAACGGCCGCTACACGCCGCGGTATCGAACGAAAGAGGCTTTGGATGTGGGCTTGGGGTATGTCGGTCCAGGCTGCTTCCACACGTTGCCACAGTTCATCAGGCTTAGCCGCGGGTGGTGCTTGCCTGACCACTCGGTTGCCGATCAGCGACCAGACGTGTTCTATGGGCGACATATCGGGAGAACAGGTGGGTGACACTTGGTGGGCCGTGAAGAATTGTTGCACGATGGTTGCCACGTGCGCGCGCGCTCTGTCCTGTTGTAACGTGGCCGCTGGCAGATCCTGCAGGTAAGGGAGGACTACAGGCTCCAAAACGTTGGAGATGTAGCGGTGGCTGTTGAGTGTACCGGCGATGCGTACCAGAGGGGTGCGGGTGTCATATCCAATTGCGCCCCAAACCATAACACCATACGACGAACCGGTATGGCGATGCAAAATGCAAGCGTCATACAGTCTCTCGCCGCGGTGCCGCCACACGCGGATCCGACCATCGTGGTGTTGCAGGCAGAAGCGGGATTCATCAGAGAAGACAATGTCGTGCCATTCCGTAGTCCAAGTGCGGCGTTCAACGGCCCACTGGCGCCGCACTCGCCGGTGGTGTAACGTCAATGGTAATCGGAGCAATGGGCGCCGTGCGACAAGTCCTCGCTCCTGCAGACGACGCCGAACGGTACGTGCTGACATAGGTTATTGCGCAACACATCCTAATTCCTGCGCTAACGTTCGTGATGTAGCGGTGCGTGCCGTCAATGTCCGCCGCACAACATGCCGGTCGTCTCGTGTGGTGGTTTGCCGCGGTTCACGTCAATTCGTCGCGTGCGTCAATTCGTCGACTGCGTCAATTCGTCGACTGCGACGATTCGTCGCGCGTCAATTCGTCGCCTACGTCAATTCGTCGCGCGTCAATTCGTCGACTGCGTCAATTCGTCGCGCGTTAATTCGTCGCGGACAAATTCGTCGACTACGTCAATTCGTCGACTACGTCAATTCGTCGCGTTTACAGATTTTGGTTACATACAAAACGAATGCAGGAAAACGTACGATTTCGAACGTCTTCCTCCTGATCAAATTTATAAAGTTTGGACACGCAGACAGGATAGGAATATTACGTTTTTCTTTGGCACTAAAAATATTAGACGGTAAACGGTTTTTGGAACGGGGCAGGGCCCGGTTGGTCAGAGCCCCCATATACAAAATTTTCGTAAAATCTACAGTTTTCAATTCAGAACCACCAAATCTGGTATACTATCTCGTGGTATTCTAACTTAGACTGCAGACGGTTTTGGGAAGCGGTTGCAGAGGGGAGGGGTTGAGCCTCTCTCCTACAGAATTGCCGTAAGATATAGTTTTCAATTTAGAACTACCAAATTTGGTATATTATCTCATGGTACTCTAACTTAGACGGTTTTGGAACGGGTCAGGGGCCCGGTTGGTCAGAGCCCCACACACAGTTTTCAATTCAGAACCACCAAATCTGGTATCCTATCTCATAGTACTCTAACTTAGACGGTTGTCGGTTTTGGAACGGGTCAAGACCCGGGGAGTCAGAGCTCCCCCCCCTACATACAAAATTTTCGTAAAATCTAGTTTTCGCTTCAGAACCATCAAATTTGGTAACATGAAACTCTAACTTAGACGCTAGACGGTTTTGGAAGGGGTTGGAGGCCCCCCCCCTTCACTCATAAAAAATTTCGTAAAATCGACAGTTTTCATCTTAGAACCACCAAATTTGGTATACTATCTTATGGTACTCTAACTTAGACGGCAGACCGTTTTTGGAACGGGTCAAGGCCCGGGACGTGAAGCCCCCCACATACAAAATTTTCTTAAAAACTACAGTTTCAATTCAGAACCACCTAATCTGGTATACTATCTCATGGTACTCTAACTTAGACGCTAGACGGTTTTTTGGAAGGGTTGGAGCCCGGGGGGTCAGACCCCCCCCGAATAAACACTTTTTCGAAAAAAATCTACAGTTTTCAATTTAGAACCACCAAATTTGGTATACTATCTCATGGTACTCTATCTTAGACGCTAGAAGGTTTTTTGAAGGGGTTGGACTCTTTAGTAACTTTTAATCGCTGTGGTCGTATTTATAAGGTTTGCATAACAAATCAAGTTAATAATGTTGCGCTTTCACTTACCGTCTCCCGCTAAGTTAGAGTTTGATGACACAAAATTTGGCGGTTCTGAATTGAAAAATAAAGATTTAAAGAAAATTTTGTATGTGGGGGGGGTCTTACCCCGGGCCTTGATCCGTTCCAAAAACCTTCTACCGTCTAAGTTAGAGTACCATGAGATAATATACAAAATTTGGTGGTTCTAAATTGAAAACTATAGATTTTACGAAAAAGTTTTTTTATTCGGGGGGTCGGACCCCCTGGCTCCAACCCCTTCCAAAAAACCATCTAGCATCTAAGTTAGAGTACCATGAGATAGTATACCAGATTAGGTGGTTCTCAATTGAAAACTGTAGTTTTTAAGAAAATTTTGTATGTGCTCTGACCCCCCGGGCCTTGACCCGTTCCAAAAACGGTCTGCCGACTAAGTTAGAGTACCATAAGATAGTATACCAAATTTGGTGGTTCTAAGATAAAAACTGTAGATTTTACGAAATTTTTATGAGGGGGGGGCGACCCCGCGGGCTCCAACCCCTTCCAAAACCGTCTAGCGTCAAAGTTAGAGTACCATGAGATAGTATACGAAATTTGGTGGTTCTAAGATGAAAACTGTAGATTTTACGAAATTTTTTATGAGGGGGGCTCCGAACCCGCGGGCACCAACCCCTACCAAAAACCGTTTAGCTTCTAAGTTAGAGTTTCATGATAGCAAATTTGATGGTTCTGAAATGAAAACGAGATTTTACGAAAATTTTGTATGCAGGGGGGGCTGACTCCCGGGCCTTGACCCGTTCCAAAAACTGACAACCGTGTAAGTTAGAGTACCATGAGATAGGATACCAGATTTGGTGGTTCTGAATTGAAAACTGTAGATTTTACGAAAATTTTGTATATGGGGGCTCTGACCAACCGGGCCCTGCCCCGTTCCAAAAACCGTTTACCGTCTAATATTTTTAGTGCCAAAGAAAAAACGTAATATTCCTATCCTGTCTGCGTGGCCAAACTTTATAAATTTGATCATGGAGCAAGACGTTCGAAATCGTACGTTTTCCTGCATTCGTTTTGTATGTAACCAAAATCTGTAAACGCGACGAATTGACGTAGTCGACGAATTGAGGTAGTCGACGAATTTGTCCGCGACGAATTGACGCGCGACGAATTGACGCATGCGACGAATTGACGCGAGACGAATTGTCGTAGTCGACGAATTGACGCGCGACGAATTGACGCAGGCGACGAATTGACGTAGTCGACGAATTGACGCACGCGACGAATTGACGTGACACCGTTTGCCGCGGCTGCGGCAATCACTTACGTTCGTCCGTTCGTCCCTCCTTCATCCACTGAATCCATACTCACCTCACTGTGGCTGGATGTGATCCCACACGTGCGCCGATGTCTCGGTACGATAAACCGCTGTCGCGATAAGCCACTATTCGTCATCTGTCGAACTCTGAAACGTGCTGGAATGACTTCCGTATTCTGCGACGAGGAATCAGGATGCTTCCCACGCACATGTCCGGCAGCACAACACACTTCCACTACCGAGAAGCACTATAAGAAGGGTGCTTGCTGTGCACCCTTCTTATAGTGCTTCTCGGTGGCGTGTCGGGCGCACATGATTTGCATATGCCCTGCAATGCTAATCGTTTGCATGTCCTCTTGCGGGCGACGCATGCTGCGAATTTCAGGCCAATCGGATGCTTCCTTCTTTGGGTTGCATTTTGGGTGGCCAGCAGTGTAGAATGGGTGGGGAGTAACTTCAAATCAGATATCTCTGTTGCCGCTGAAAAGGCAGCAGTCGTGGGGGGTCTGGGGTCACCATGTTTTTTTGCCTCCCTGGAACTAGTGGCCATTGGGAATGATACCTATTTCCTTAGATGCTCCAAGCAATTATTAATCCTCCCCCCCCCCCCAAAAAAAAGAACATTTTTTTGTATTTCGGATTCTTGCCATTCGTTTACTTGTTACATTTCACCCCCGGTGCAGCAGTGGTCATCCGTCCGAGAGGGGCTGGGTTCGAATCTCGGTGAGGGATGGATGTTGTGTTTGTCTCACGGCACTGGCTCTTTCCCTTTCCTAGAACCAGTGACCTTAAATTAGAGATGAACGACTGCTTATAATCCATTGAACTGTTGACGGTGGTCGTTAAACCCCCTCCTCCCCCCCAAAAAAACTTGTTACATATTTCTTTCATTGATAAATAGTTTACTTCTTTTTCTTGTTGATACTGAAATAAGGTTTTCTTACCTGTATAAAACCGGTGCTATTGAAATCACACGCACACCCCATTTATACATTTCCAGCCTCAAGCCATCACAGAAAGCGACTGTGGCTGCTTTACTCATGCAGTAAGGTACCATCCAAGGAAAGGTAATGCGTGCTGAAAGAAGGATGTCAAATGTTTTAAAATGCTGAAAAATATTTTTAATCAAATGAAATGATTTACTACATTCTGTTATAGTCGCAGTGAAACCTAGAATAATGAAAAAATCCCTGATACACATATTAAGAATAGCATCTGCACATGTAGTATGTAATTAGCTTCTAATAACGTATGATAACATTACTGTACGTATGTCTTTAGTGAACAGATTTATTCATAATATGCGTACTCTTGGTTAGAACTGTACATGAATTAAAGTAAGAAATTTCTTCTTGTTCGTGCTTATTAAATCAATTTTTCAATACGAATTCTGTTTTCTGAGGAAGGAAGTTTACTAAAAATCCCTGAAGCACATATTAAGAATAGCACCTGCACATATGGCATGTAATCAGCTTCTAATAACGTATGATAACACTATGCGTGTTCTTGGTGGGAACTGTACATGAATTAAGGTAATAAATTTCTTGTTCGTGCTTATTAAAATAATTTTTGCAATAAGAATTCCGTCTTCTAAGGAAGGAATTTTACTGAAGTCTGAAGACATGTCAAAAATCGTACACAGTGCTATATTCAGTCTACTTGTGACTGGGTGTACTACTGAATATGTGGTCTGCATATTATTGTGATGTTTAGTATTGCACGATAGGGGTCTACACGACAAAAAACTAAAAAAGCCTGACCCGCGGGCCGGGCTTTTTTTAGGTTAGAGAACAAAGCAACAGGTCGGGTCGGGATGGGCCAAGTCGACCCTTTTTATTTATCGCAATGGTAAAGAAAGAAAAAAGAAAAGTTTAACTGTTTTGCTGGATTTAATTACTTCCATGACATAGTCCAGGACGTAATCACAGAGACGAGGAGAGGCACTCAAAGTCTTTTTGCCATATGTAAAATTGGGTTTGTTAACAACTAAAAGATTCGATCCCGAATGATTGTGTGTATTAAGTTGGGGGAGGGGGTTCCTGCGCTGAGGTGGTGTATATGTGTGTGTGTGTGTGAGAGAGAGAGAGAGAAAGAGAGTGAGAAAAAGCAGGATGATATCTATTGTTTCTCCTATCCCTAATCCCTATAGGGATTTACTTTTGTAGTGTTACCGCTTTCTAGTTCGGAGAAAGTGAGATTTTATTTCCCTCCTGCGGGATTTCACCCGCAAAGCTTATCGGAGGCAGGCCCCAGCCGATGTCTTCATGAACTCATAGTTTCAAATGAAACTTCTTTTATCATGGATTTTATGAAATAAAAAGTATTACGCCAAAAAAAATGCCACTGGAGAATAAATCCTAACAGATAATGTACCCGGGAAAAACGATATTTGGACGCATTTTAAACTGCTTGCCAATGCAGAAACTCTTCGGTCGAAAAACTGTGTGTAGTGAATTAAGGGAAATATTTTTTTAAGCCATGATAGTTCAAAATCTGGAACATCTCATCTTAAGGTGTACGTCAAGTAATTTTGCTTCCTATACTTTCAATGGAAAAACTTTTGTACACATTTCTTTCACAATTAGTGTGTTTCCCAAGGATGAAAATTTGGACATCGTTTAAATTAACTTCATATTATAACTTCGAATACTTAATATCTTCTAAAACATAACTTTCTTTCTTTTTTTCTTTGATTGGAGGTTTAACGACCACCGTGAGCAACTCAATGGGCTATAAGCAGTCGCCCGTCCCTAATTTAGGGTCACTGGTTCCAGGGAAGGGAGAGAGCCAGTACCGTAAGACAAACACAACATCCATGCCTGACCGGGATTCGAACCCGGACCCCTTACGGACGAATGATCAGAGGCCAACGCCTTAGACCACTGCGCAACCGGGGGGCGGCTTTCTAAAACATAACCATAATTATGCAATCTAACATTTGTTTGTCTACTGACGTCATCAAAGTACAGGTCGCGCCATCTGTTTTCTTGTTTCAACACCACCAAAGGAAAAGTTATTGATTTTTAATATAATTATGGTTATGTTTTAGAAAATATTAAATATTCCAAGTTATAATATGAAGTTATTTTAATCGATGTTCAAATTTTCATCGTTGGGAACACACTAATTGTGAAGGAAATGTGTACAAAAGTTTTTCCATTGGAAGAATAGGAAGCAAAATTACTTGACGTCAACCTTAAGAGACATAAATGCGTTTCTGCTACTTCAGTTCCTCGTCAGTGGCGGCTCGTGGTTAGAAAAATAGGTGAAGAGCTACAAGAGCAATATGAAAAGATATCTACTGTTTCAATGAAAATCACTATATGAGGACTGACCTATTTTATGTATATTAGGTCAATTCTTCTTTCTTTTAAAGCTGAAAATTTGTCGATTATGTCGTCATAGAATGGTTGTTTCTTCGTGAGCATCAATAAAATATCTTTCTGAATAGAAATATATGCCAAAGAAGCAAGTCTATCTTGGGAAATAGTGTTTCTTGAGTAAGTTTGTATTCTTTAAAGGCAAGAAAAACTTCTTTCCACTGACACATTTGTAGATAAAATTGTTAAAATGAGGGAAACCAATTTACAAGCTTCTGCAAAAATGTCTTTATCTCCATGAAGCACTCGAAGAAGTTCTTTAGTCGATATATTCCTTAATTTTTCATCGGCATATACAAGAGTCAGTTCATTTTTAAGGCGCTGGAGTTTATTAAATATTTTCCCGTAAAAATGTTGTAGATTTTCAAAAGCGTCGGAGGGAAAACATGAATTAAATTGGTCGAACTTGGTTGTGTCAGCAAGACAGACAAATTGAAGTTTCTCACAGTCTTCAAATCTTATATCCATTTCCATAAGAATGTGGTCCGAAATTTCAAAATACAATATAATTTTGAAAAATTGTTTCTTCTGTAAGAGCAGCATATTCCCGTATAGATCTGCTTATTTCTGTGATTTTGCTAGCTTTTCCAAACAGTGTTTCAAATACCTCATCGTTAAGGCTATTACTTTTTGCAAATAAAATTTAAGAGGATTTAGTACTTAATTTGAATAAGTAATATATCATCATCATCATCATTGTCAACCATTATCAATCCACTGCTGGACGAAGGTCTCCCAAGTTTCCTCCACAACGGTCTGTCTTGTGCCGGTCTCCTCCATGTCACTCCCGCATACTTCCGAATTTCATCCACCCATCTTCCATGTGGTCTTCTTCTGGGTCATTTCCTGTCCCTTGGAATCCAATCTAAAATTTCGGCTGTCCATCGATGGTCTGTTCTTCTGGCAGTATGTCCAGCCCATTGCCATTTCAGGGATTTAACTGTGATCATGATGTCTTCCACTCTTGTCATTTTTCGGATCCACGTGTTCCTCTTCTTATCTCTCCTGGTTACACCAAGCATGCACCTCTCCATGCTACTTTGAGTTGTCTGCAGCCTTTGTATGTCTCTTTTAGCTAAGGTCCACGTCTCTGCACCATACGTAAGCACTGGAAGGATGCATTGATCAAACACTTTTCTTTTAAGACATAATGGCATATTGCTTTTGAAAATTATGCTGTTTCTTCCAAAAGCTCTCCAGGCAAGTTTTTTACGCCGATTAATTTCTTCACCAATGTGTCCCTCACTTGATGTCTGCTGTCCAAGATAAACGTACGTGTCTGTTATCTCCAGCTTTTCTCCATCAATCGATAAATCTTCATTTCTTGTAAAAGCATTGTACATCACTTTTGTCTTCTGAAAGTTCATTTTTAATCCCACTTCTTTACTCTTGTCAGCAAGTTCCTGGATCATACTCTGTAGCTCTGATGGGGTAGTTGCAAAATGACTATGTCATCAGCAAAACGAAGGTGGGTTAGATAATCTCCATTAATCTTTATCCCTTTGTTTTCCCAGTTCAGTGATTGAAAGACATTTTCCAATGTGGCATTAAAGAGCTTCGGAGATATGGTGTCACCTTGTCTCACTCCTTTTCCAATTTTTATGTGTGTTGTATTTTCAAACAGCCGAATCTTTGCACTTGCATTTTCATAGATGTTATTAATAATATTAATGTATGCATCTTCAATACCGCAGGATTTCAGAGCCATTGCAACTGCTGATGGTTTCACCGAATCAAAGGCTTTTTCATAATCGATAAAAGCCATGCACAATGGAAGTTCATATTCCCTCGCTCTTTCAATTAGTTCTCTCAGTACGTGGATATGATCTATTGTGCTGTAGCCACTCCTGAATCCAGCTTGTTCTCTCGGTTGAGCCATGTCCAGTGTCACCTTTAAGCTGTGTGAAAGAACTTTAGTGAAGATTTTATAAACCACTGATAGGAGGCTGATAGGTCTGTAGTTTCTGAGATCCTCAATGTCACCTTTTTTATGTAGCAAGATCATTGTAGCGTTGTTCCAATCCTCAGGAATTTTCCCTTCATTAAGGCATCAAGTGAAAATTTGGGCGAGTACTGGTTCGATTTCTCCACTTGCTTCTTGTATGATGTCTACAGTAATTCCATCTTCTCCTGGAGCTTTTTCCCGCTTCATGTTCTTGATTGCATGTGCAACTTCTGTTGGAAGGACTGGAAGAACTCTGGTACTGGTACCTTTCATGATGTCTGGAGTACATGTATCATCCCTTTCATATAATTTGGAGTAGAAATCTTTCACTCTTGTCAAAATTTCGCCTCTATTTCTTGTTACAGAACCATCTTCTTTTCTCAGTGCCATAATCTGTTTTTTCCCCTTACTGAGATGTCCCTTTGCTATCTTTAGGCTTTGGTTGTTTTCAATTGCTTTCCTTACTAGTTCGCAGTTGAATTTCCTTACATCTTCAGTGATACTTTTTCGTACTGTCTTGCATAGCTCTATATATTCCACTTTGGAAGTCACATCTTCTTTAGTTGTCCTCATCACTCTTCTTTTTTGCATCAACATTTTGGTTTTTCCTGATAATTTGTTCACATGCAATTTGTTCTTAGACCCAGCTAATTTTGTTGCTGTTTCCATAAGAGCTTTGGTTACTTTTCTGTTAACTTCAGAAATATCCACTTCTTCCGATGTTAGGCCTTCTAAAGCAGAGAATCTGTTCTTCAGTTCCAATTTGAAGGTATTATGGTGTTTTTTAAGGTTGGTTATGTCAATACATTTTGTTTGTCTTATGAGCTTGCTACGTTCGAGTTTAGTGTTGAGGTGCATCTTACATCTCACCAATCTATAGTCACTGCCTGTGTTGAACTTGTTTAGCACACTGCAGTCTTCTATGACGAATTTTTTGTTACACATAATAAAATCAATTTCACTTGTCGTCCCATTTGGATATCTCCATGTCCATTTCCTGTGTGGCTTTTTCTTGAAAAAGGAGTTCAAGATGAAAAACCCTTCTGCCTCTGCAAACTCTACGAGAGTATTTCCACACTGGTTTCTGTTGCCGTGACCGAATTTACCTACTGAAGTTTCATTCTGTATATAAGTATATATATTTCCTTCAAATTAAGTACTAAATCCTCTTAAATTTTATTTGCACAAAGTGAGTTGCCTTACTCATCGTTCCTTTTATGGCTCAAAGTTTCACGAGTTGTTTTAATTTGAGTTGCACATCAGTACTTTATGTCTAGTGATGTTTTTGCAAAATTTTGAATTATAGATCGGTGGAGCCAAAAATTTCATTAAATACTATTGCCAAAAATGTAAATTCAAAAGTGTTCATACCATTTAAAAACCCCTCGGCAAGTTGAATTGATTTCTTGTCTGATTGTTCACTGTTTGTGAGAAATTCTTATGCTTCCTCCAATTTATGCCAGTCTTCAACAATTACACTTACTAACTTCGAAGTGGAGGACTGTAGAGTTTCTGTTATTGTTAATATGCATCCTGCGGTTGTTGATGCGAGTGTATAAGATCGCTTCGCTGAGTGGTGAAAAAACGAAGGAATTCCACTGAGACTTGCATAAAATATTCGACACTTAGAAATTTTAGAAAAACTCTGCTGTAATACAAGTTTCAAACGATGCGCTAAGCAATGAACAAAAACAGCTTGAGAAGCTTTATCCTTGATGTTTTTCTGGAGTCCATTCAAGTGTCCAGACATTACACTTGCCCCATCGTTACATTGTCCTATTAATTTGTGTTGATAATCAAACTGTTCCAAAATTTCGTGGAAACCAAAAAATCGCTCAGCCAATACACCTTCCGAACAACAAATCTTATTATTAAAGAGCACTGAGAAGTCTAATTTATGTCTGTGGTGTCATCTACTTGAATAGAAAAGCATTCAACTTCATTTATTTCATTTTTAACGTGATCGTTTATATATTCAGAAATACATTCACTTAATTCATTTTTAATAGTTTTTGAGTCACCTGTGAAGACATTTTTTATCTTTTCGTATTGACTTTGAATTTCTAAAGGAATTCTTGATATCATCAATGAAAGTAATTCCGTGAAATTTCCATGATTTATCGAGTCGATGATTTCGTCATGGTCACGGAATGCTAATTCTTGTTTTCTCAAATACAGTACTGAATCAATCACTGTCTGCAGGAAAAGTCTATTTAAACGAACGTTTCCGTTGAAATGCCTTTTCAAAAGCCTAGCACTCTCCCTTATGTTCTGATTTTTTTCAAAATTCCTTAACTTTTTTATTCGCATTTCAGGTGTTCGCTAGAATCACCATGTTTATGAAATTACCGTGTTATATTTAATAAATCTGAGAAACCGTCTTTATTCCACACCGAATGTTTTTATACTATAAAGTAACACGGACAAGAAAATCATTTTTGTAACATAGAAGTTCTACAAAGCCATTTTCTGTCATGAGAAAGAAGAGATATTCAGTAAACCGACAGTTTTTACAATTAAAATTGTAAGATTTACCGCTCTTCCTGATTTCTTTTTTGGCGACAGTTGTCAGTGAATCCGTGAAGATAAAAGAGACATTTTTCCTTGAAGTAAAATGTCTCTTTTATCTTCATCTTTCCATCGATCAAATGGAGTTTGCAATAAATTACAGACAATGCCGTTCACAGAATACATACTACAAACTTAAACTATCAGAACTATCAGTTAAACTGTACACGAAATTTAAGTATCAGGTGAAGTTTTTGATAAACAATCACAAAGCACGAAAAAACAAATCTATTTCGGAAAGCATGTACCGCAACGAGATAACCCTAGTGGATTGCAAGGTACCATGGGCAATTCGTCCCGTTCCTCCGCGATCTCTTCCGAAGGTCACGACTCCAGGTGCAGAGCCTGAGTGTCTCAAGCTAAAACTCTTCACTTGCCGGCAGATAAGAGAGGGTGACGTCACGGTTACCATGGTAACTCGGCCGATAACTGCAGACTTCCAAGCATTCTCATTTTGGCTCTTCACTTGAACTGTTTTGCGTAGAGAGACTTGGTTTCCGTATTGAACGCCCATTGTGAATTGATCTAATAAGAATTTTGAGCATTTTGGCACTCAATAAAGGCAAAAAAGAATATATACACAAAATTACTGAATAAAATTTTATTTTAAATGAAATAAGTGAAGAGGCACTTCACCTACTTTACCTGAAAAGCCGCCACTGTTCCTCGTCCAAATTTTCTATTTATATACTTCCTGCTGAAATCTGGTATGTTAATGTACATATGTTTATTCGGAGTTTATATAAAATTTAAATCGTTTAATCTTATGAATACATTAAATTTATGAATTAACTAACGTTTAGACTAGGGGTTGGAAACATTTCAAGGAACAGCCTTTTTTGTGTCACTTTTCTGTCATTGTGCACGCAAAGTAAACTGCAGGATTTTTTTTTAAGTGCGCCATACTTTGAAAAATGATTTCGAACCCACTTAGTCATTTTTTTTTCTTTTTAGGTTACATTTTTCGATGATTTCTAAAGTTTAGTTAATATTTTCAGGCTTATATTTAACTAAATAATTTCAATAATATCACATTTCATTACTTCATTTTCAGAATTCAATAACATTCAATACAAAGGAAAATTAATATAAAATTGGCACATCACGGGCAGGGCTTAAATAATAGTTGCAATCGACGGAACGGGCTGAGAACATCTGGAACGGGCCGGGCCAGGCGGGGCCTTAAACGCACAGGCTTGGGCCGGGCCAGGCGGGGCCTTAAACGCACAGGCTTGAGCCGGGCCGTGTTTACCAAATAAAGCCCGTGTAGACCTCTATTGCATGACACTATTGTTTGCATTTGGGAATATTTATACATGTACAACGGCTGATCCATAAAACCTGAGAGTAAAATCCCACAAAATGAAGAAATATAGGTACAGCAAAATGTATGTTATTCTGTCTCAAAGTATCTTCTCTCGGATGATACGCAACGGTCCCATCGTTCAGTCCACTTATCAAAGCATGTGGCGAAGGCATTTTGTGGAAGCAGTTTTAGCGACCCCTGTACAGCTTGAATAACGTCGGCATCTGTGTTAAATGTTGCGTCACGGAACTTCTCCTTCATTATTGGAAACAATCAGAAATCGCACGCTGCGAGATCAGGAGTGTAGGCAGGCTGTGGCATGATTTCAATACTGCATTTCGTAAGAAACTGTTGAACTCAAGCAACCACATGTGGGCGGGCGTTATTATGGTGTAGAGTCCACTTGCCCACCAGTTCCGGTGGCTTAATCGACATGTGCCGTCGCATACGCTTCAAGACTGAAATGTAATATTCAGTATTGTCAGTAATTTGTGAAGGAACGGCACGCTGGTAGACTACACCATTGTGATCATAGAAAATTATCATCATCACCTTCCCAGCTGATTTGGTTTGGTGGACGTTTTTCGGAGGAGGCGAGCATGTTGCAAAACAAAATCTAGAAACATCACTAAATCTTTCAAATGTATTGTGTGAAATAAGTATGGAAAATAGCAGTGCTTCGATGGCTTCAACAAGTAGAATAAATCCTGCCGTAGACATTCCGAACTTCGTAGCTTGATGTGAGCCACAAGACATTGCAAATGCTCTGACAATGTGCAAGAAAATTTTAAAAGACATGAACGTTCTGCAAACGAACAAAATGGAGCATGTGTACGAGAAAACAGTGTTTATGAGCAAATCTATGGCTGAAGCCATCATTTAAGTGTTGAGGAACTTTGAAGTGGTGCATAGAGAGGAGCTGCTTTTAAGGGAGGATCCGTTACCAGAGACAACGGAAATATCTTTTGACGCGTCAACCTCATACGTCATACAAGAAGACAGTTTCCCTTCCACTTCTTCTTCGATTCCAGAGAGTATGAACGAATATCAACCCGAGGATATGTGACGTACCTGACAGCAGGACGCACAAGACATAAAGGCAGATAGTAGTCAGAACCAACGTCCGCGTAGCTCAATTGGTAGAGTGACTTATTCCGGAATGAGGGGATCCGGGTTCGAATCCTGGCGTGGACAGAAATGACGGAGAAATTTACTTCGTTATAATGGCACCCGAACTATCAGGATGACCCGGCCGTTCAAAATCTCGCATTGGTGGGATGTTATTTCCACACCGCGAGACAGGAAAAATCAGAGAATTCCTTCTCCAGCGCTTCGAAAAATAAAAATGTGTGATGTTGCATTCCACACAGCAGATTGACTGGGAGTTCTCAAGTGCACGTTCTACAGTGGATGCCTGCCTGCAACGATTCATGGTCACGGCTGACCCGTGGGCCATGCCCCCGGCTCTATTTCGGGGGGGGGAGATGTGACGTAGGACGCACACGACATAAAGGCAGATAGGAATCAGAATAATCGTCTGCGTAGCTCAGTTGGTAGAGCGACTTGTTCCGGAATAAGCGGCCTTGGGTTCGAATTCCGGCGTAGACCAAAAATGACGGAGAAATTTACTTCGTTATACCGGGATATCCTGGACGCCATTTACTCCCGTTTGTGCGCCTTCAACATCCCACTGGGGACCTCATCCTGCAACAAGACAATGCACCGTGCCATCACTCCCGAATTGTATCCGAATGGTTGGATGAACACTCCACCGACGTGAGTGACCTCGCTTCCTTGGCCAGCTAGGGTTACCTGACCTCAATCCCATCGAGAGAGATGTTCGAAGCTCTGACTCCCTCCATCAAATCTTCATGAACTGTGGGAGCTTGTTCAGGGGTCGTCGATCCGTATGGGTTCCCAACGCTTCCGGTGTCTTGTCGAGTCCATGCCGAGACGAATCGTCGCCGTCATCAGGGCGAAAAGTGGTGCTACACGTTACTAGACAGGTATCTCTAATTCAATTGTTCTTCAGTGTATATCACACAATGCTGTTGTAACTTCTCACTGAATTCTGAAAAGTGAGAACGACAGAGCATTAAGGGAGGATGGGAAAATGCACTGTTGCAAGACCTCGTGACATTACAGTAAAGTATCATTTACAGGAAATCACGAATTTCGTTCATTTTTCCGTCCTCGGATCGTTATGATTTTTTATTCCGAAAATAAGAGGCAGATCAAATGCTGGGACACGTATATCCTCATTTTCCCTCTACTTTCATTAAAAAAATCACCGAAATCCGCGGGTGGTCAGCTGTAACATCCCCTTGTTAGTCGGGAAATCGTTTGCCGCGATTACAGATTTAAAATGGTGTCCAAGCGTTTTAGTTCGTCAGGTGTTATAATGTGAAACCGAGATTATATGATTCCTTCTATCAATTGTGCTTTATTCCTTGGCTGCTTCTGACTAACAAGTTTCTTTAATCGGCTATGCAGATTTTTTGTTGGATTCAGGTCAGGGCCATTCTAGCAGTGTAATATGATTTTCCTGAAACTACTTTTTGCACACAGCATCAACATGAGAAAGAACTGAATCCTGTTGAAATTCCGGAACGAAGACAGAGGCTTCATTATCCTGGAAAAGATCATGTGCCGAAAGCTTCAACTTTGGGTATAGTAGGTATATTATTGATGTATTTTTCGCTATTTTAAGTACCTTTAATCACACAAATTCCGCCCTCACCTTTTATTGTCATACAATCCCAGATAATAGCACTAAATGGATGTTTCATGATAGGTGTAATGCATTCAGCAGCAAATCTTCGCCATTTCTTATTCTTACATACTTTATTCCATCACTACTAGTACTAGGTATGAATATTCTCTGTCTCGCCACTCCAGATGACCCTGTCCCATTTTCGTCAGACCAATTAACAAAGGTTTTATCCCATTCTAACCAAACGAACGGAAGAAGAATTCCTATAAGGTTTATAGTCCACTCCCCTACAGCGCGCTGCACCATTTGGAGGAATGAAACAATTAAATAATTTAGGAGAGGGGAACAGAATGCTCTGTTAGGAAAGTATGAAATGGAATAATGCGGAAAATTGGAGAGTGTAAAGGGGTTACCCGTTAAATAATGAAGTTATAAGCTGCTCTACATATTTACTCGCACTTGTTCATTTCTCAGCGGTATTCCAAACGTCCAACGCAAGGAGTGGAAAATGTAGAAAGGGCAAGGGGAAGGCGGGAAGCCTGCAAAACAGAATAAACGATGTACAGAAAAGAGTAACAGAGAGTACAATGAATATGGCTTTTAACTAAGCTACTAATAATGCTTCCTTCAATTATAATGTAATGAATTCAGCTTCTTCTAATGGTTGTTGTGTTATTAATTATGAATAAACTTTCCTACTAGTAGTGTAGTAATAATAATGAACAAGCTTATAACTGGTAGTAATGTTGTAGTAGTAATTAAGATGAATAAAGTCTTATGCTGGTTGTTACTAATAACACTAAATGAAATAAACCTAACAGCCAGACAGAGGTCTGACAGTACTATGAACTGAGAAAGACGTACTTACGACAACAATCTTTTATTTGGTCCACTTCTCGCTCTCACATAAACGAACTCTCTTTATACAGCACCAGCTTTCTGACACATAAACCACAGCTCACTTCGTACAACAACAAACGCTCTCTCTATACAACAACAAACGCTCTCCTTCACATAAACCAACGCTCACCTCAGGTATCGTTGAACGCGCCTATTTATACTGGCTACCACCACGTCATGACTTACACTCATTGACAGATCTCATTCAGCGGGTGAAATAACATCTCGTTCAGTAAGAAGATAATTTACATAGTAAAATAAAATAACCAGAGATAGTAAAAATCAAAAAGAAAGGGAATCTAGAGTATACGTTACAAGAGTTCCAAGTTCACTTTGGGTTCCATCGTGTGGAAAATTCTTTTTATTTAATATTATTATATTTTTCATCTTTGCTCAAAGGTTTGCTTATATTTCTTAAGTACGTTGAGTGACACTTGGGTAAAAAAGATTTTTTCCCTCCTTACCGCACTATACGAAATATTGAAAACCAATGCATAGTGCCAAGACTTTGTAGAACCAATAGGGAAATTTCTTTTGCCTGATTCATCAAGCTGGAATTGAGTTACAATCCACTTTTCATCTTCGAGACGTTACCATGGATTGCCGTGCTGTTGTACCAGCCATTAGGAAAATTTCTCGACTCTGAATAGTCCCTGTGACTCGAGCGAATTAGTTGACTCCGGAACGAAGACAGAGCAACTAGCACGTAGATGTTTATGCCTAAAAATGTAGAAATTTGCTGGATTTATAGTTCATGTTCTTACTGCGTTTTTTTTTCAGGAATGTTTTTTAAGATAGATTTCGGCCTTTAAAATTTAATGGAATCCTTGCTTTCGCATTTAAAGGCCCCCTAACTAAAGGGTTAGGGTAATCTTTAGCTTTTTCATAATACCGTTTTGATAATTCATACATTTTATAGTGAATTGAGTTAATGTTAAGCATATTTCTAATTTCGTCATTAGAAGTATTTTCATCTAGTCCCGTCATCATTCTAAGGGTATTATTTTGAAATGAGGTGATATATTTTTTGTTGTTGCTTATTGCTGTCACAACAAATAGCTCAGCCATAAGTAATTACAGGACTGAAGCAGGCTTCCAATAACAGTGCTTTATTTTTAAAACTCAGCTTTTTATTTTTGATCAGAATTTGAAGGCAGCATCCGAGTTTCAAAACTTTGGATAAAATTTCTTTAACGTGCTTGTTTCTCTTTAAATTATGGTCCAGATTGAGGCCTAAATATTTAACATCCTTTACCCAGGGAATTCTTTCCCCATAGAATTCAATTTGAAAGTCTGGGTTATAGTTTCTGGTTGTCGTAGAGAAGATTGCCTGCGTTTTGCCTGTGTGCCCATTTTAATCTCTTTCTTCTTTGTTTGGGAGATAAAAATGGATTTTTCCTTGGAATTCTAGAATTGAAACCACAGTCTTTGAGTCTGCGACTAACAGACCAGCCTTCATCTTCAAACCACATTGAGACAATTTATTTGTAATTGACTGAGATGATTTTCTTCTGTCACTTAAACACTGTTTTTTAACTCTTCTATCACATATACTGTCCTGCCTTTACCAGCCTGATTTTGAATTGACTGAGTCTGCTGATACCTTTTGTACAGTTTAGAAACGCGTTATTAGGTAAGTGTTTCTAATGCAGTGCTAACTCAGTGTATAAGAGACAGTGTACTTGTTGTAAAATACAGAATGGTAGTGTACAATGACCTTTAGTGCTACGTACAACAATGAAAAAGAAAAGAAAAAAGGAGAAGAGAACACAAGCTTAGGTTCTTACCTCCAAAACTAGCGATTGTCACAATTCTTCCTTTGGACACTTTTAACATCGGCAGGAATGCTTTCGATACACGAACAACGCCAGTTGTGTTGATCTCAAACACCCTTTTGATAGCCTCCATTTCAATCCACTCCAGCTCACCACCTTCGAAGATTCCAGCGTTGTTTATCACTGCCCAAAGAACTATTATAAAAAAAATATATGTAGGTATTTTTGTAAATTTTTGTAATCTTTTGATAAGTACAAAATGTTTCCATAAAATACACAAGTAAACCAGGACTGAGGTGTACAAATAAGTTTTAAAGCGTTTTTTGTGTGACACATACCGCTAATTTACATATCCGATATTTCCCAGCATTAATGCCATGTGACCGTAACTGGTCCAAGTATAAAATGTGACACAGAAGTTTGCCCAACAATCAAACGCACTTACACATCGGTAGGTGAAAGATGGCAAGCGATACTGCATTTATTCGACACTGCATTCGTTACGAATTTCATCAAGGAAAAAGTGGTGCAAAAGCATGTGCATCGATCTGTTCTGTTCTGGGGGAGAATATTGTATTGAAAAGCACGTGTGAGTTTTGGTTTAGATGGTTTAAAGCATGTGATTTTGATGTTAGCGATGGAGAACGTAACGGTGCCCAGCAAAAGGTTGCACATGAGGAACTCCAAGCATTGCTGAATGAAGATTAGTCTCAAACGCAAAAGAACTAACTGAACAACTGGGGGTAACTCAACAAACCATTTCTAATCGTTTATGCGCAATGGGAAAGATTCAGAAGGAAGGAAAATGGGTGCCACATGACCTGAGCCAGAGGAACAAGGATGAGCGTGTCATGAAGTGTTTGAATCTGTTGAATAAACAACACAGAAAGTCTTTCTTGTGAAAAAGCGTTACTGGTTGTGAAAAGTGGATATGGTACGACAATCCCAAACGCAGACATCACTGGGTAGGCCCAGGTGAAGCAACGACTTCGACACCGAAATGCAATATTCATTCCAAGAAAGTTCTGCTGGTTATCTGGTGGGATATGAAGGGTGTGCTCTATTATGAACTACTAGAAGGGGGTAAAACTGTTACTGCTGATCACTGCAAGCAACAGTTGCTGCGATTGAACCAGGAAATCTGTCGGAAACTTCCATTCACCGGTCCCGTGAAATTACTGCATGACAACGCTAGGCCGCATGTCGCAAAATTGGTCAAGGAAACGTTATTGACGCTTGGCTGGAAAGTTTTGGAACACCCGGCGTATAGTTCCGACATAACCCCTTTAAACTATCATTTGTTCCGATCGATGCAACATGGTTTGTGTACTGTATGGCTCCAGACATGTGTCGAAGTGCAAAAACGGGTTGACGACTTCATCGCGTCACACGACGAAGTATTCTTCATGGCTGGAATCCGTCAGCTGGCCGACCGATGGCGGAAGGCTATACATAATGACGGCGCATACTTTGGTTTGTAAAGGTATTGTTGTTTTCTCTCAATTTATATGTTGGGTTGTCTTAAAGCACTTTAAAACTTATTTGCACACCTAATAATATTTTCATCCATATGAAGCACCGTTGCAAGCGCTGATTGCTGCAAATTTCTCTTTTTCGTACTGGTGCTGTCATTCTCTCGGTACATATAATTCAGCACGGTTTGTCGCCGTGTGGCTATAAATATGTTTGAAAAGTTTGCATCTGAATGTTGCTTTCAGTTGCTTAATACGGCTCCTTGATATCTTCACTCGATCTACACAGTTGATAGTATAAGATACAATCAGATGGAGTCGAAATATGTACACGGTAGTATGAGAATAATGTGACCCCTCCCGGAATCAGAGTGTACCAGCCCAGGCACGTCACGGAGTGCACGTGACAAGGTCGACCACACGGAGATATAAGGCACCGGCCAGGACGATGAGTCATAGTGAGCAACGTGAGCACAATGCGCAGAGGTAGTTGTTTGACGGACGCTCAAAAAGGAATGATCATCGGCTACCGCGCTAATGGTGGAAGCATCTCAGAAACACCAGACTTCTTGGGCTGTTCGCGAAGTGATGTAGTAAGGGTATACCAAGAACGGACCGCTGCCACACCGAGTACCTCCCGACGTCATAACTGTGGAACTGAAAAGTCCATCGACTCCAGAGGATAACCTCGCCTCCGTCGACTGGTAAAAGGCAATCGACGCACAAGAGTGCAGTAATTGTCCACGTAAATGAACGCTGGGGAACGCAGGTACGTGTCTCCGATAGCAGTAGAGCGAAGCCTGTTACGCATGGGTGTCCGGAGTCGACGCCGCGTGAAGGCGCCCATGTTCATCGGCAATGACTCTAGCAGTTCACATGAGACTACCGTTATTGGGCAGTGGAAAAAGGTTGCCTTCTCCGACGAATCGAGGTTTCTACTCCCCAGAGGTGATGGGCGGTGGTGGATACGGCGTCAGACACACTTGTCGGTCAAGTACAGGCCGGCTGTGGCAGTATACATATCTGAGGGATGTTTTCCGGGTACAATCTGGGACCGCTGGTACCACTGGATGCGTCCCTGAACGCCAATGACTACGTGTATATGCTCTATGACACATGCATTGCTTCATGTTGGATGTTTACCCTGGTAGTGATGGTGTCTACCAACAGGACAATGCGCCGTCCACGTCGGTAAGGGGGTGCGTGACTGGTTTCAGGAATACGACAGCGATGTCTCCGGCACTTGTGGGACTATTTGCATCGGCAGGTTCGACGTGCCAGACCACAATCACGTTATCTCCGGGACCTCCGTGCTCTGTTGTAGTCCGAATGGGCATGTGAGCCTCGGGCAACCTTCCAGGGCCTCATTGCGTCCATACCACACCGTCTCGCCACTGTCATCCGGGCCAAGGGTGGTTATTCCCATTATTAGGTAGGTGGTCATATTATTCTGATATACGACTGTGCATATTGAGGATATTACTGGATGTAAACAATATGATAACAAAACAGCAAGAGAGCAAGTAACTGCTCCGCAACCTTAGAGGATACATTGCGAAAGGAGGCAGAAACAGGATGGTCCTCAGGAAGTTGCTGGAAACCATTTTCCAAATCAAAGGAGAGTCCGCCTCAGAGCGGAGGAAATGTAAATTTTTGTGTTAGTTCTTTTCGAACATGCGTTCGATTTATCTGAGTTTTAGAAGCTCTTATGTGAGTCAGATTATAGTAAGTTCGAAGAAGATTTGTATGAGAGAACTAAATTTTGCGGTATAAAGTGCTTCTCTTTTGAACAACTTATTTTGTATTTTGAAAGAAATGTATTGAGAATTGTACTGAATCTAACCCTTCTGTATGGCATGTGAATATTGTAAAGCTGTATAAACCACAATTGTACAAACCATACTGATTTGGATTCCGTATTGTAAATAGAGTTGAATTGATATCATTTTCGCATATGTTTTTCATGCGATTCAATTGTGTAATGGATACTACACTCAGTAGACGAAACACTTGAGATAGGGATGATGGGGGATTGGCATGGGAATCTCCCACGCAGAATAGAACAGACCGAGACCGAAAGTAGGTGACAAAAAGGGGTAAAGCAGAGATTCCCAAGTGTGTATCGCAGTCGAACATGGGTACCTTAGCAACTTTGATCGTGGACGCATTGTCGGCGCAACACAGATGAGTTATTCTATTGCCCAAATAGTAAAAGGCAACCGTAACAAGGGTGTTCCTCGAGTGTACCATAGACGAACTACCTGCCCAGAGTAAGCGGTGGCCGACTATCCGTCAGCTGGCCGCCACTGACTACAAGCCACTGATGACTGGTGTCGACGTAGGCTACCCAGGCTTGTACAGACAAACCGCTTGAAAACGGCAGCGCAAATCACATCCAGGTTAAATACTGGAAAGCGAATGGTACGACGCATCTTCATACTCTGGACTACGGAAGCAGACGCCCTACTCGTGTGCCCCTGCTGACTGTTCGTCATCGGGAATTACGCCTCGCTTGATTCCGGTAACATCTAAACTGGGGTGATGCTGCATCGTGCGGTCATGTTAATTCAGTTTTGAGATGTACCGAGCTGACAGGAGGGTGCCAGTATGGCATCGACAGCGTGAGGCCATGGCTCTGTCGTGCCAGGTTGGCTGTGTTCAAGGCGGTTGTTGCTCTGCGACGGTTTCGGGAGGCTTGCACCCGGACGTACAAGGTTCGATCAAAAAGTTCCGAGACTAGGCCGATATACAAAAAAGTACCTACGTTACTTACAGTAGCGAACAAAAATATTTGGCAAAACACTTTTTCGACCATAATATTTTTTCTGCTGGACCAAATCGGGTCATTTTGGGATATGATATGTGTTGATTCGTCGGTTACAATGCCGCGTAGTTTGTATTTCGCTCAGAGCGAATATTTGTCTTTCGAAATGGGCCATATTCAAGAGTCGCCAATTATTATCCATTTGTTTGCTGCATGTATTAATGATTTTCTTGTGATTTTTGTGGGTTTTGTGAGGTGTAGTGTGATAATAAGTCAATCTTAGGTTTTCAGGAATGGGTAAAAAGGCGGATATCCCTGTTGGAGCTCGCCAGGCGGCCGTGAACATGATGGAATCCGGAATGGGCGTCACCGACATTCCGAGGGCCCTGAAGATTCGACATCAGTCCATTTCAGCTATCCTACAACGTTATAAGAAGACTGAGACCGTCGAGAACACTTCGCGATGTGGTAGGCCTCGTTCCAATACGTTGCGTCAGGATAGACGCATCCTCCGTCGATCTCGTGCTTATCCCACCTTGACTGCTGTGGACATCGCCACCGAATTTCGCGACAGCGACGACCTGAACGTCACCCGAATGACCATCTCCCGTTGTCTCATTCCTGGTGGATTGAATGGAAGACGCCCCAGCAAGAAACCACTCATCGCAGTCAAGAATCGACGAGCCAGAGTCGCATTCGCGCCCCGTCATCGACTCTGGACCGCGGCGGACTGGAGTAAGGTGCTTTTCACCGACCAGAGCAAGTTCAACTTGTTCGGAAGTGATGGCATCCGATACGTACGACGTCCGTGTGGCCAGAGATTTAACCCCCAGTTCATTTAGCCGACTGTTAAGCACGGAGGAGGATCGCTCATGGTTTACCGCGCGTTCTCTCGCAATGGAATGGGGCCCATAATTAATATTGTCGGAATAATGACCGGCCAGAGCTACACGAACATGCTCATCAACGATGTCTTCCAATGGGCAAACCAGAACATGCCACCCGGATGGATCATGCAGCAAGACAACGACCCGAAGCACACCTCCAGAATAGCGAAGGCAGCCTTCCAGCAGCAAGAAGTCACACTTCTAGATTGGCCAAGCCAATCTCCAGACCTCAACCCCATCGAGCACATGTAGGAGGAGCTGGAGAGACGATGTGCGAAGAAACCCTACCGGAATAGAGCCCAGAAGTTCGACCAGCTGTCTGCAGAATGAGCGCGAATTCCGCAGGTCACCGTCAAGAAGCTAGTGGACTCGATGCCGGCCCGTTGTGCAGCTGTTATTAAGTCTCGTGGTTATCCCACTAAGTATTAGTTATTGTTTTGTCGTTTTCTCGTACTTGTTCTCTGTTATCGTTGCATTAAATGAATGTGATACACACCTACTTTGTTGATTAATTTGTATGATCTTTGCGATTAAGCTCGGTACGTAATCTGTGTTAATGTTACCGATCCATCTGCATATGGGTCTTGTTTACAACTAAATAGCACATATCATATCCCAAAATGACCCGATTTGGTCCAGCAGAAAAAAAATTATGGTCGAAAAAGTTTTTCGCCAAATACTTTTGTTCGCTACTGTAAGTCTAGCTATGATCTCCCTCAAAGTAGTCTCATTAGGCAGCGACACACCGCTGCCAACGTGTTTGCCACTGTTGGAACGCTCCCTGGAAGTCCTGTTTGACAATCGTGTCAAGCACCGTCTATGATTCGCCCTGGATCTCGTCCACGGTTACAAAACGGTGATCCTTGAGCTTCAACTTCATCTTAGAGAACAGAAAGAAGTCACAGGTGGCCAAATTCGGCGAGTAAGGCGGGTGAGGAAGGGTAGTCATGCTGTTGCGGCTGCAAAACTGGCGTGTTGTTAACGCTCTGTGAGCTGCTGCATTATCGTGATGGAGCAGGAAATGACTCTTGCGCCATATTTTAGGTCATTTGCGGCGAATGTCCTCCCTAAGACGCCGCAGAACATAGCAGGAAAAAAAGGGCTGTGACGGTCTGGCCCTGGGGGACGAATTCACGGTGAACAACCCCATGAATGTCAAAGAACACGATGAACATGACTTTGGTTGCGCTCCGGACCTGTCGGGCCTTCTTCGGTCGTGGAGATGCCAGGCTCTTCCACTGCGTCGACTGTTGTTAGGTTTCCGGGTCGTAACCGTAGACCGAAGTCTCGTCCCTAGTGATGACCCGCGACAGGAATGTATCATCCACCACCTGCTGACAAAGATCTTGACAAAGTATGACACGAAGCGCCTTCGGTTCGGAGTTTAGAATATTTTGCACAGACTTTGCAAAAATGCGGTGCATGTTAAAAACCGGGGTCAGAATTTCTTGCACTGTTCCGTATGAAATATTGACGATGGTAGCAAGATCTTGAATGGTTCTACGACAATCCTCATGTACCAGTTCCCTAATTTTGTCAACATTTTTGGGGGTTTGGTTTGTGGACGGTCGCCGTCGCCTTCCAGGGCCATTCTGCTGTCCTTGAAGCGCGAGTACCATTCAAAAGACTTCGCACGGATCATTGCTTCATTGCCATAAACCTACCGCAACATTTCATGTGTCTCCGTTCCCTACTTGCCAAGTTTGACGCAGAATCAGATGTTCTCTCTCTGCTGTAGTTTGCAGTCCACACAGAAATCGCAGCTGTGCCCTGCAAGTGGTCACTAAATATCGTACAGCTCAGCTCCCGATGTTCACAAAACGAAACCACTTGGCACAATGACTCATGAAGGTCCCTGCCCTCGACCGCTGCTCGCGCATCCGCGTACTGCCATCTCTTGGCATTCTACGTACCTAGTCTCAGAACCTTTTGATCGCACTACGTATTAAGTTCCTTAATGTGTCTCGAGAGGTTCTTAACCTCCGCGCGCTACCAGCATGTACTTGCTGATCATCTACACGCTGTCGTGGCCTTCTCGCATCCTGTGGCCAATGGTCTGCTTCAGAAGGACAATGCGTCGCCTCATCAGGTCACGACCACCCAGGCATGGCTCGAGGAACACTCATCTGTGTTTGGAACCATCCAGTACCTCTCAAGGTCTCCGACTTTAAACCCGGTGGAAGTTTTCTGGAATGCTGTAAAGCGGAACATCAGATCCACGAATCCTGAACGGACGTCTCGAGGGCAGTTGTGGACAATGCTGCAACAGAGATGGCTGGCATTACCTCCGGTAACGCTCAGGCAGCTGGTGCAATCGATGCCTCAGCGCGTACTGGCAGTTTTTTGCGCTCGAGGAGGACCAATAGGCTTTTAGGTAGGTATCTCTGATGTTTTGTCTATTGAGTATATACACTGCCGGAAAGTGAAAAAGAACACCCAGAAGGAACGCCGGTAAGAACCTGATATTATGATACACTGCTTGACAGATAAAATGCTACACCACGAAGACCGGAACGCAGCGCCATGCAAATTGCAGGGTATGTGCACATGTACACGTTATGCAAATAATTGTATTTACAGCTCAATCGCACGGAAAGCGCACGGGATATAAGCGGACAACCAGCCCGTGTGGTCATCAGTCGAGACGTCGTCACGGCCGCGAGAAGTGAGTGGCTTCACTTTAACCGTGTCTGGAGAACGAACAAAGGGTGGTAATGCCGTTAAGACTCCGTCGTGCACGATTCCGTCAAACGGATGATTTCACTAGAGGTGTCATCGTAGGCCTCCGTACCGCCGGATGGCCCTTGCGTCGTATTGCGGAAGAAACGCAGCGTGATGCCACAACCGTCGATCGCATTTGGCGACAGTGGTCCCAGGAAGGATATGTGCAACGTCGTAGAGGGGTACCGGAGCATGAAGACGGACGTCCGAGTGCACCGATCGTCGCATCCGACGTCATGCCGTAGTGGACCCACAGGCAACAACGGGCGAAATTATTCCGACTGTACGGGGAGGCTTGGATGCTCCAATATCGACGCGGACAGTGTCGCGCAGATTGGCTTCGTCTGGTTTGTTGCCCAGTCGTCCGTTGCGAAGGCTACCCTTAACAGCAAGCCATCGTCGTCACCGCTTGGTGATGTCGCTCCAGAGCTGCGTGGAGTGCCGAATCGAACAGGGTGGTGTTCAGCGACGAATCGCGGTTCTACCTCACCACGGATGATCGCCGTGTGAGAGTCTGGAGGCGACGTGGCCAACGGGCGGATTGCTCCGCCATTGTAAAGCCCTTCACGGCCCGGCAACGTGGAATTGTGGTGTAGGGTGCTATCAGCGTCGACAGCCGCTCACCGCTGGTACGCATTACGGGTACATTGACGGCACGCCGCTATGTTGATGAAGTGCTGATGCCCGTGGCCTTACTGTATCCGTAGGGAATCCCAAAAGCCGTTTTTCAACAGGAAAACGCCCCGCCGCATACTGATCGGATCAGCCTGAATGCTTTACACTGTGTGCGAATGCTTCCGCGGCTATCACGATTCACCGACCTCTCGCCCATCGAGCATCTGTGGGACACGATTGGACGTCGGTTGAGTACGCTCCCACCCCCGCAAAATGTAGATGAACTGTGGACTCGGATCAACACCACATGGTCCACGGTGCCCCAGGACTCTATTCGGACTCTCATTGCCATGATACCACGTCGGATTCAACGCTTTATTGCCCAAAATGAGGGCCACACGCCTAATTGATCATCCTGCGTATTAGGCCACTGGAGCCGTCTGTATGTGACAGTTAAATTATTTGTACAGGACTTCCTTGGCAATCTGTGTGTGGCAAGTTTGGTGTGTTTTCGAGCATTCCTTCATGGTGTGGCATTTTCTCTGTCAGGCAGTGTATGTTAATTGTTAAGAGCAGCAGAAACTGTGATCCAAGTTGGAATATCATTCGAGGAAATAATGACGTCACTGCGGACGACTACATGCAAATGTACGCAGCGCGTACGTAAGGACTTGGGCGTGCAGAACGAAGTCATGGGTCTAGTGTCGTGCTTTGTAGTGCTTGTTGAAGAAGCTACCATGCCTGGACGACGCAGGCGCGAAGCATTTGTTCAGTTATCGGAGTTCGAACGAGACCGTATAGTGGGTCACCGAGGAGGAGGTTGGCCCTCCAATCAAATTGCGGACCGAGTGGGACGAGAGGTATCTACCGTGGTAAGATGTTGGTGTTGGTGGTCAGAGGACAATTCGCACACTCCCAGACGTGGCTCCTGGCAACACAGAATTACGGACGCACAGAGGATCGGCGTATCAGGAGGGCGGCGTTGGCAGAGCTGACGGCTACAGCGTCACAAATTCGATCCTCTATCTTACCAAGGGTGTCTACCAGAACGATACGGAATCGTTTGTTGGAAGCAGGACAACGGGCACGCGTGCCGCTGTCACGGTTACCACTGACCCCTGCTCACGGTCTAGCACGTTTGTGGTGGTGTCCAGAACGAGTTCATTTTAGAGAAGAATGGCGGTTAGTGGTTTTCAGTGATGAAAGCCGATTCTGCTTGGGAGCGTCTGACTGTGGTGTACCCGTCAGAAGGCGACAAATTGAGAGGCGTCTGCTATCGTGCATCCGCCGATGACACACAGGCCTCACGCCCGTCATCATGGTGTGGGGAGCAATCAGCCATCACTCTCGTACGAGTCTAGCTCGTACTGCTATTAAGTGTACGGATTACACTGAACAGCAGTTTGTATGTCAGCGACATCGTGCAGCCGGTCATCCTGCCATTTTGAGTGCGATCCCCGATGCGATATTTCAGCAAGATAACGCGCAGGCCCCGGCAACTCAACATGCTCTTTGGGCTGTGCATCAACTCCCTTGGCCAGCCAGCTCTCCGGACTTGTCTCCAATCGAGCATGTCTGGGAATGAATCGGACAAAAACTGTTGTCCGGACCCCGACATCCAGCATTTTTTATGGAAGAACTTTGAAAAGTATTGACACGTTGGACGAAAGTATTGAAGTATTAGGTGATTATGGGGAGAAAATCTTTTAAATAAATGATAAAGATACATTTTCGTTTTCATTGAAAAAAAATTACTCTAAATTTTTTATTCAAATGAAGACAAAGCTTTTCAGCTCACCTGCGTAATATAAATGAGAGACGGGCGTGTCTTCCTAGCCTGCATTGCTCTTTTGAGGTTTGTTAAACTGAAAAAAATCGGTGTCAAAACTTAATGGGACAAATATAAAATCGAGATTATGTCTAAAACGAGATGACCGATTTTAAAGACTTTTCAGGGACATATGCAAGGGGAAACGTAAAGTTGACGTACCCAAGCAACATTGTGGTAGCTCTTGTGGAAATATGCAAATCACGACCGTACGCCATAGAGCTGGCAGGCACGTGACCTTGATAAACGTTGTTCTGAACGCGCTACGGCAATTGAACCTTGAGTTGGACTGTTAGTAGAAGAATGGCTCCGCACCATCGCATATTCATGTGGCGAGCGATCCATAGATTGGTAGCAAGGCAATCCGAAGCCGAGACAGCATTATGCGTCGAGGCAAATGCTCTCCAAACTCTGGAAACAGTTTCAGGAAACCGGAAAACTAAACGTTCACGAGCGTCAACTGTTCAGGAAACCGGAATAAACTCCCTCAACCTTGATGCCCACGAGACAAATATTAGTCAAGACGGTTGCCTAGCTATTGATTCCGTATAGCGGTGAGCAACTAGAAACAAATATCGGTCAAGACGACTGATATTTGTCTTTAACAACTCAGCGCTATACGGAATCAACAGCTAGGAAACTTGTGAAAACACAAGTTTGTCCGTGATGGTTATAGAAGCGTGCCCCCTCACTCCTGATTAGGTTGCTCTCCCAACTATGGTAAACGGACGGATGTATCACTGCATATTTGTCGTCTTGACACGCGCTTTACCGCTTTACCTCTGTAGTACGTCGCAAATTCTCACTGGAGCTCTCTTCTGCTACAGGAAATATGATATCGAGGCAGAAAGTTTACAGGAGACTCCACGAGAGAGGTCTTTATGGAAGATAGCCAATGGTTTGTATCCCACTCGTCGCACAGACCAGCAGGGTCTGTCTGTATTGAGCCCGACAACATCAGCCCTGAACCTCTGATTGGGATTGTGTTCTCTTCAGTGATGAGTCCCGGTACAGCCTAAACACGGATTCTCGACGTGTGTACATTTGGAGACAGGCGGGGAAATGGAAATCCTTCCTGCAACACTGGAGAAACTGACCACTACCGTAGTGGAGGGCCCCTGATTTGGGCTGGCATCACGTTAGATGGACACACACCACTGCACTGATTTCCAGGAGGTATCATGATTGCTGCACGCTAGAGGGACGCCATATTAGAGCCCTATGTACGACTTTTCAGGGGAGCTTTTGACTCCCAGTTCCTTTTTATGGACGATAACGCCGGTCCCCATAGGGCTCAGCTACTCGACGAATACATGGAGAATGAAGATATTCACAGAATGGATTGGCCCGCGAGATCTCCGGACCAGAACCCGATAGGGCATGTCTGTTATGCCCTGGGTCCTCCCAGAACACCGACGCGCCTAAGCGAAGGAGTGGCACTTATTATAAACAGCCTTGTAAATAACGTGAAGGCCCGGTGTACGAGCTGCATCACGGTTAAGGGTAATCACCCTGCCTATTAGTCCCCCTCGAAATCCTCGCCAGTTGTTGCATGACTGTTGGACTGCAATGCATCCTCCTCTTGCGGTTATGGCATTCCTTTTCTGTTTTGTATTGCTGCGTTATCGATATATGCATGTCCGTACCAAACCGTATTAAACTGCGTCGTGTAGATTTTGTGTTACTCATGATTTTGTCAAGTTAAATTCAGACACCAGCGACAAATAAAAACTTACCATTGTCACCGAGGTTTTCCTTGACGTATTTTACAGACTTCTGCACACTGTCGTCACTTGTTACATCGATACCAACAACGTGCAAACGACTTGATCCGGACTTGCGCAGTTTCGTAGCCCCATCTCCGTCAGGGAAGAGACAACCGGCAAATACGTGGAATCCCAAATCGTCCAGTCTTTGAGCAGACAAGTGACCAAATCCCATATCACACCCTAAAAGCAAAAAAAGCAGCAATAAAAAACGGTATAAAATATAAACTTGCAAAAAATGAAGCACCAAAAATTAATGAAGCACTCGCGTATAAGGACATGAAAAGGGTGGCCACTTTATTATGTACAGCTACCTAAGCTTATCTCTCAGAACAGTTATGAAATGGTCAAAGAATAGAATCAGCATTGTGAAGCAATGCAGTTGGCACGAACCATACAATTCTGGTTCGTGCCAACTCCATTGCTTCACAATTTTTTTTTATTTGGGGATTTAAAAACCATCGCAAGGAACTCAATGGCCTATAAGCAGTCGCCCGTCCCTAATAGAAGTAACGTGCTATAAATGGGGGAAAATGAATCGATCAAGAAGAAGGTGAGTTAGGATGTTCTTAATGCGCAGTCATTATCTATCCCCTTCCGCCATCGGTCGGGCAGCTGACGTATTCCAGCTATGAAGAATACTTCGTTGTGTGATGCGATGAAGTCGTCACCCATTTTTGCATTTCGTCACATGTTCGAACCCGTACAGCAGACAAACCATGTTGCATCGATCGGAACAAATGATAGTCTGAAGGGGTTATGTCGGGACTATATACCGGGCGCACCAAAACGTCCCCAGCAAGCGTCAATGCCGTTTTATTGAAGAATATCACGACATGCGGCCTAGTGTTGTATAACGTTATGTCTTTTTCATGAGCAAGATTGGTGTTATGCTATGTCTAAAACTATGACTAAGGAATGTTGGACTAAATAAGAATACGATGCAATAGTTCCTAATTAAGCCTTTACAGCCAGACGAAACATAAACGGAAGTCAGACTTACGATAACCTTTTATTGGTCCAGCACGAATTTCAGTAGAACTCCACAATATAAGACAGCAGATATCAGATTACATTTATCTAATTGAACGTCTACACCAACACGTCCACATGAGCAACTGTCGTATCGTCTTTTTTATCTATCGTTCTTATCACAGTCATACGTCACTTTCTATCTGACCTCAAATGTATTGCCAACCTTATTCTCGTTTGAGGGAACAGACATAACGTTACGTTTGGAAGTATTAAGGAGAACAAACTCAAATTTACATAGGAAAAAGAACTAAAAATGAAAGTTATATCAGAATATACGTCACAGTTGTCATGCAGTAATTTCACGGGATGCAATCCTTTGCTTGTGAATGGACGTTTTCGACAGATTTCCTGGTCCAATCGCAGCAATTGTTGCTTGTAGCGATCAGCAGTAACAGTTGGACCCTGTTACAATAGTTCATAATAGAGCACACCCTTCATACCCCACCAGATGCACAGCAGAACTTTCTTGGAGTGAATATTGTGCTTCGGTGTTAAAGTCGCTGCTTTTCCGGGGCCTGCCCAGTGTTTTTTTTCGTTTGGGATTGCCGTACTAAATCCACTTTGCATCACCCGTAACGATTTTCTACCGTTAAAACTTTTTATGTTGTTTATTCAACAGACTCGAACACTTCATGACACTCTCATTCTTGTTCCTCTAGCTCAGGTCATGTGGCACTCGTTTTCCTTCCTTCTGAATCTTTCCCACTGCGCGTAAACGATTGGAAATGGTTTGTTGAGTTACCCTCAGTTGTTCAGCCAGTTCTTTTTACGTTTGAGACTAATCTTCATCCAGAAATGCTTGCAGTTCCTCATGTGCAACCTTTTGCTGGGCGCCGCTACGTTCTCGGTCGGTAACATCTAAATCACCTGCGTTAAACCGTCTAAATCAAAACTCACACGTGCTTTTTGATACAATATTTTTCCCCAGAACAGAACGGATCGAAGCACATGCTTTTGCAGCACTTTCTCCTTAATGAAATTTGTAACGAATGTAGTATCGATTACCATCTTTCACCTACCGATGCGCAAGAGCGTTTGACTGTTGGGCAAACTTCTGTGCTACATTTTATACTTTGGACCAGTTTCGGTCACATTACAACAAAGCAGGGGAATGTCGGATATGTAAATTAGCGGTATATGTCACACAAAAAACGTTTTAAAACTTATTTGTACACCTGATACTTCACTTCAATCCTAAATAAGATGTAACAGAATTGCTATGGAACGGGGAAACCTACCTAGGCAGCACAGCCTTGCAATTTAACGTAGGTTCAGCATTGAGCCACTGTCTTCTGTTCCTAAAAGACAGTGGCTCAGTGGTGGACCTACGTTAAGTGGCAAGATTACCCACGTCATTATTGGCGGCGTTCACACGGAAAACACAAACCTCGCTGCATTAGCAAGAAAAATATTGTAGCATTAATTTTTGCACATCAAACAATACTCTTAGTTGCCACAGGAAGCAAGATTGTTTTCTTTTCTTTTAATAACAAATCACATTTAGATGCATGAACAAATTTTTTAGCTGTTCAGAATTTAGTTGTTGCAGGAGAAAATTTGTAAATTTTACAATGCCTTTAGCTGAACCAAATACATTAGTTATGTACGTCATGCATACTGCCATTAAAACAATTTTGCAACCGAAGTAAACTTTTATCTAAATATTTAGTTTGGAGCAACGGACTTGGTGACACCGGAAACTCCCGCCAAGCAAATACGTTTTGCTACATGTACTCTCCACGACTGTGTGCCCTTGTCTTTCATGCCACCAACCTATTCCTTACGTAAAGCACCAGGTAATCGCGGCATCCACATTCGATGTGTACCGTAGGTTTCACTGAGGCTTGGTTGTTCTGTATGCTCGTGGCTCGTGTAATCATAGTAATTACGGAGTTTTCAAATACAACAGCAGCAGAGATCTGAGACCATCCACGTGAGATTATTCAGAGATTAGAAAGTAGTACAGTGGGCAAAAAAAAAAAAGGTATTTGTACACATACACTACTTTTCATAAATAAACGTGGAAAGCAATTGGGACGAAATATTTTCAACCATTGGATTACTTTTACATAACAGTCGTCAGAACAGAAAACATATTTAGCCTCGCAACATGGTATTAGGGTATTTTTGCCCTAATGAATGGGTTTTTTAAAAGTGTATTTTAAAACAGCTACTGGTTTTTGCTGAAGTAACAGCGTTTATTTGTTGGAAAACTGTGCGTAGCAAAACGTTTGCTGAACTAGAAACATCAAATCTGTTGCTAGGGCAGCAAAAATTGGTTGCCATAGAAACCAGAAAACGTGCTGCAAAATGGAAGCCAGCTAATTCAGGCAGCACCCATAGCATGGCTATTTGTTGTGCATGCTCTCACTTATGAAATATATACACTCAATGAACAAAACATTAGAGATACCTACCGAATAGCAAGTTTGTCCTCCTCTAGCGCGAATAACAGCTTGTACACGCAGAGGCATCAACTCCACCAGATGCCTGAGGGTTCCTAAGGTGCCTGCAGACATGCATCATTGTCCACAACTCCGGCCAGACGTCGGGTCAAGAATCACGGATCTGATGTTCCGCTCCTAGGAATCCCAGAGGGCTTCCACAGCGTTTGAATTTGAGAAATTTGGGAGCCACTGGATGGCTCCAGACTCAGGTAAGTGTTCCTCGAGCCATGTCTGGTTGGTTGCTGCCCGGTAAAGCCGCGGATTGTCCTACTGGAACAGACCATTGGCCGCAGGATGCGCGAAGGCCATGAAAACATGTAACTGATCAGCCAGCACATGCTGATAGCGCGTAGAGGTTAAGGACCTCTCCAGACACACTGAGAGACCTAATGTGTTCCATGAGAAGGCTCCCGAAACTAGAGATGAGCTCGGGCTCGGGCCCGGGCCCATCCCGGGCTCGGACGTGCTCAGAATTCATTAACTACCAAGAAACCCTGGCCCGGGTTCGGAATTACACGTCTTGACACGTGTAGTTCCAAGCCCGGTTGAATTACACGTGTTGAATTTCATTGTGGATTTGTTACCATGGTGGAAGGATTTTAAATTTCCTAAACTAGCTGCCATTGCAAGACAAATTCTGCTTAGCAAGACTTGCATTATGCATTGTCCAAAGCTGTGGCCCAAGCAAGGATTAGTTTAAGGAAGTCTGGTATCGAAAAACTGGGAAAAAATCACATTCTCATTTTTTGTATTTTATTAAAAATCAAGAATCTTTTCTTTAAAATGATGTATTAATTTCCAAAATTGTGCAGTTAGAAGTATTGTTATTTATTTTTTAAAATTTCTTCACCCGCGATTTTTGGGGTGACGTTGGTTTTTAGTGCAACAGGTCGAGTTTTAGAGAAAAGAAAATCAAGTTGAAGCGCTGAGGCATTAGATGCAATTCTCTCTCTCTCTCTTTTTTCATGATGAACTTGATCTGGAAACTGCACACACATATGATAATATTGTGATTATTATACTATTAAGCGCAAAGCTTTGTTAATGTTACAAAATGCAGAATAATCTGGTCTGGAATGCTTTTACGTTCTTTTTTTTTTTTTTAATTTTGGAAATTTCCCTACATGTTTTTTTATATTCTACTACATCACTCTAAATTACCTTTACCACTTAGCATATATGTAAATTATATTGCAAAGATTGGTTTTCTAGAGTCAAAATTTCAAACACTTGCAACTGTCTGTACGGCGTTGTACGTTTTATGATGCAATTTATTCAAAATAAATGTAACCTTAGAAATCAAAAAGAAATAATGGAATTTTTTGTTTCTAAACGAATTTCTTTTCTTCAGCTTTCACCAAAATTACCGATTCCCCTGATACGGTCGAAGGGCACGTTGATTATTTATTTATTTTCAAATCCACATTTTAGAACATTTGGCTTTATGCGTAGTATTTCTAAAAACATATTAATATTGTGAAGTGGATTAACTGAAATAAAAGTTTTAAACTAATGATTTTTAAACTAATCCTTGCTTGGGCCATATCTTTGGCCAGTGTATAATACATAAATGCAAGCCTTGATAAGCAAAATTTTCCTAGAATCCGGGCCCGGGTTCGGCAAACACATGTAATCACAGAAAAAGGGCCGGACCCGGGCTCCTAAAATTGAGCCCGAACTCATCTCTACCCCAAACCATCACAGAACCACCACTGCCTTAAACAAAGCCGAAGTGGCACGACGAGGCCATGGCCTCATGATGCTGTCGACGCCACAACCACACCGGACCGATATCTCTGTACAGCTGAAAACGGTATTCATCTGACCACATGACGCGGCGCCACCTCGCAGACGCGAGGCGTAAGTTCCGATACCGAGCATTCACTAGTGGCTCACGAATGGGACGTCGGTTCTCGCAGTCCACGGCATGCAGCGTACGCAGTATCGATGACACTGCACGTGCCTTATACATTTAATCGGGATGTGATTTGTGCTGCCGTTGGAAGCGGTTGGCCTGTACGAGCCTGGAGAGTTTATGTCGACCCCTGTCATCAATGGCGTGTGGTCAGCCATCGCTTCCTCTCTGGGCGCTGGTACGTCCGTCGATGGTATACTCGTTGTACACCCTTGATACGATTGCCCACGTAAACACTAGAGTTCTTACCACTTGGGCGGTGGAATGACTTGTCTGTCTTGCGCTGGCAATGCGCCAACGATGGGGGTTACTTAGGTCCCCACGTTTACATCGATTGCGATACACTGTTGGGCCATGATCGGTTGCCCTCAGGAATTCTAGGGTTCTTACCATTTGGGCGGTGGAATGACTTATCTGTCTTTCGCCGACAATGCGTCCACGATAAAAGTTGCTTAGGTCACCGCGTTTACCCATGTTCATCGATTGCGATACACTGTTGGGCCATGAGCGGTTGCCCTCGAGAATCCTACTGTTCTTGCCACTTGGGCGGAGGAATGACTTATCTGTCTTGCGACGACAATGCTTCCACGATAAAAAGTTGCTCAGATCACCACGTTTACTGCCAATGTTCGTTGATTGCGATACACTGCTGGGAAGCCCTGCTGTGCGCCTATTTATCGCCTGCGTTCGGTTTGGGTCTGTTCTGCCCTTGACATCTGCTCATCACACTTATCTCTAATGCTTTGTCTACTGCGTGCGTGTGTATTCTTTTTCACTCTGCATCATCAAAACAAATGCCACGAGATGTCCACCAAAAGGTGAAAACAACTAACTATTCAAGAGAAGTATACCAAAAATTTCTGTTCACGTCAAACATCCATTTCAAGGATTAGATTGGTCTTCCAAAGATGTACTAGATGAAGTGAAATCTACACACCTGAAACTGTGCAGCGGAAAGCTTTTAGCTAATT
The DNA here is from genome assembly GCA_039090855.1 of Macrothele yani. Taxonomy (NCBI): domain Eukaryota; kingdom Metazoa; phylum Arthropoda; class Arachnida; order Araneae; family Macrothelidae; genus Macrothele; species Macrothele yani. Next base: position 113,130,958 of record CM077007.1, read on the forward strand.
CTCTCCATGGAAATGATAATTTAAAATGCTAATTATTGTTTCAACGGCCTTACACGATTGATTTAAAACGCTAATGATTGTTGTAACAGCCTTAAATGTTTTATTTAAAATTTATTTTGTTGGTTTATCCACACTGTGTTTTGATGTTAGTGCTGAAGTTGTCACTTTCATTGAGGGTTATGAAGGACTGCAAGAAGTGTTTACAAGTTTTAGTGCCCATCGGGCCATTATACATATAACCAAGGCGTCGAGATCCTTCGGTATTCAGCGTTTATACCTAGCTAGCGTTGCTGCAACACCTGAGGCGAGGATGGCGAGGAAACTTTGCAGGCTATAAAAACTAAAACTAAACATGCATCATTTAAGTAAGATAAAGCCTTCATAGCACGGTAATATTTTTATTATTACTGCCTGTACTTAGAAAATAAACACTTTATATAGCACAGCAACGTACGAGATCTTTCATAGCACCAAGTGCTCCATCGTCAGGTACTTTAATAAATACATAACAAACATAAATAAAAACAAGAAGCATTTTTAAAATTACGGGAACACCTGATAACAATAGCAAGGTATACAATAAATATATTGGAAACGTGGGCTCGTGTTAAAGGATTCAACAAAATTATACTAAGAAAAAACATTACTGAATAGAGGAAGTAATATGTGCACACAGGAAATTAATAGGTTTACATAAAGATTTAAACTGTAAATGAAGTAGTAGGACGAGAGTGCTGGTGGAGGGGTTCGTGTCTTCTTGTCTGGATTACCATGACCCAATGCACGGAAACAAAACGTGGATTTTCTTCGTTACAGCAGTCAGTGCTCTGCGACAGAATACACAAACTTTCAGCGAATCGGAGGGATCGCCTTGTGCGATTTGAAATCAACACCCTGGCATTGGTCCAGTCTGGTCGGTTGGTTTCTTTATTAAATGACCGTGCAAGAGAGGTAGCAACAGAGTTAATTGTAATGAAGTACTTGTACTCAAATAGTTGCAGGACGCACATGAGATAAAGAAGATAGTAGAGAGAGCATACGTCCGCGTAGTTCAGTTGGGACAGCGACTTATTTCGGAATGAGAGGACCCGGGTTCGATGCCCAGCGAGGACAAAAATGACGGAGAAATTTACTTAACCATATAATCTTGCGTACAATGGACCCTGTATATGCTAATACTGGATCTTCAAGGTCAACAGGATTTAAGGGGATTTTGTAAGCGCCATGGCTGTTAAGTGCGGAAACTTGGTTACGGTCATTTTGTGTGATGGCTCGAATACTTTTCGTACTTTCTCCAAAGAAAATGTGGTGTTTTTTACATGCGCTCCTTTGTATTGAAGTGGCTTCAGGTACGTAGTCGATAGTTCCAACATATTTTATAACTCTGGCTTTCATTTGTAGTGTACTTTGTACTGGATATTTCAATGATCGTGCAAGTTTGTCAACAACCTCTTTATGGTATACATGTGACATCGCAACCATCTGGATGTGACTTAACTCCTTTCTTCTAGCAAAATTACTGGATAAGTTGGAGAATGCTATTTGGACCAGGTATTCTATAGCTGCAAGTTTTGTTTCCTTGGGTGTGACGAACTGAACGGTATAACAACAGAGTTTGCTTTAGACTTTCGGCACACTGAGTATGATAACCAATTGGTAATTGGGTCTCTCTTTAGTAAGATATCTAAAAATGGAAGTGTATTATTGGCTTCATGCTCAATAGTGAAATTGTAATGGCTTGAGAGTTCATTAGCAAAGCAAACTCCACAATCTTGTCTTTATGATGTGGCCAGAAAATAAGTATGTCGTCTACATATCTAATGCAAAGGTCAGGCTTGAATTGGAAAGAGTGTAAAACCTTGTTTTCCAGTTCTCGCATTAACAATTCAGCGAGTATCCCCGATAGTAGGGAACCCATCGGTGTACCTCCAGTCTGGCGGTAAATGATTCCTTCATACCGGAAGCGTTTTCAGCGGATCTACACACCTTAAAAACAAAGCTTTTTCTCACTTAAATAATGTTTAGCGCACGATGAATTCTTATTTAATCTAGACATGCAACAGATAAATGAAATGGAGACCTACAAATGTGGTGGTTTTTAAATTTATCCACATATACAGACCCATTGTTTTCAACTGAAATTACTTACATTTTGCTTTTTTCTCAAATTTGAAAACCGTCGTGTTTTGAAGTACGATAACAGTGATATCTTAATAACTAATGGCTCAATCTAAAATATTTTGTGTGTATTTCATCTCTACGGTATTTTGTCTGCTGTACAATTAACTAAAGGTTTTGTTTCGCAAACAGTACATTTTAGATGTATGACACCAAATTTGGAGCTTGTACACTTCTTTCATTATTTCCGTTAAGTTTTTATAAAAAAAATTATATCGATCAAAAGACTTATGTAAGAAATATAGCTGCAGTTCATTGCATAGTAAATATCTTGATATATTGTTTAAAAATAATTATCATTCTGCATTTAAAATTGCTCAAGCTATTAATGTTACGAAATACCATTAATGAATTATTAATTAAAAAAATTAATTAACTACACATTTCCTAACTTTTTTGAGGCCAATATCACTAATTAACTGCTGAAATTCTTGTGTTCCAAATTTTGAATTCATAATTCAAATGATGAGCAAAGCATTTTCAGCGGATCTACCAACCTTAAAAACAAAAACAAACAAACAAAAAACGTTCGGATGGGAAGTTCAAACGTTGAATCTAACAAATGGTTACGGCAAACCGCTCGGACTTTAATAAACGGTTCGCCTGAACCGAATTCAATTGGCTACGTATCACCCCTAATTCGTCCTTACTTTCCTAGAACAGGAATTCTTTTGCACAATTTAAGGCACAGAATAGCTGTGAAAATTGGCAATATTTAATTTTCTTCTGCTGAAAGGTTAGCTGTATCTGGCAAACAACATTCACAACAGCTGTGTTGGGTACAAAGATGTTTGAAGTGTTGTATTCCGTGAGAGTCTGATTTAGAAAGAGAATTACCCCCTCCCCTTTCCTTTCAAAAAAAATTTCGGTGATTAATTTTGTGTGATCTAAATCATATACAGCCTCAATGGATATCTCGGGAAACGACGGATGTTTTACTCTTTGGAAAAAAAATACCAGCGTAAACAGCACATGTTGTGAATGGGATAAAACAAAGAAAACAGAGTGAAATAATTATTTTCATGAATTTGATCAACCTTTGAAGGTACAATGCTTCATGGACTAATTAAAAATCAAAGAAAAAATGCTTTCGATTTGGTAAATTATCTCAGATGCTTACGAAGCAAATTTTATAATATTTTTAAGGGATTTAAAATTTTATACTTCTTTCTTTTCACCATGCCTTTTAAAAAAATAGCATGTGCATATAGCAACAATATGTCTGTCCGTCTGTACACACCATATCTCTGCAGACATCGATCCGATTTGAAATTTTTTTTTCCGCAGTCGAAAGTCTGAACGTTCCAAAAATATTGGCCATTTTCCAATGTATAACCTCGCCGCTAGGTGGTGAGGTTATACATTGGAAAATGACCAAAATTCGCACGTGCTATTGAAATCAAAATATATTTACTCAGTACAAATTAATTAATGCACGTGCTATTAAAATCAAAATATATTTTACTCAGTACAATTGTTTTAAAAGAATCGACCCAAAAAGACTCTTATAACCTTCCAAAACCTTATTTTTTTACCACGAAAGGCCAGTTTACGCACAGTTCCTATTTCAAATAATGCATAATGTCACCGCTAGAGGGCGTAAATGTATACTCTATTTCCGTCAAAATAGCAAAATAGCTGCTTCTAAAAACCTGATTTTAAAAAGTATTTTCGCGTTAGATCGACGTCACGAAGATGAATATTTTACATGCATTTTACAATATTTTGCCTCCAGGAGCATAAGTGCATATTCTGTTTTTAAAATGTTTGCAATGATATCTTCGCTCCTAAAACTGGAGAGAAAAATCCTTCTCACAGAGACGCCACTCACCACAGTAAACATTTACGCGCATACTTTTTTCACCAAATAATGTTTAGTTTACGCACTAGGGAGCGTTAATGTAAATCTCTAGAATGATGATATCTCCGCTTCTAAACGTCCGATTAAAAAAATGTATTAGCTACTGACAGCGTTTGTGGAGAGAAATATTTTTAATATATTTGCTAATTTTTGTAACGCACAGTTTTGCCACTAGGGGAGCAGGTGTTCATTTCTGTTTGCCCTATATTTGGAACCGTATCTCCGTTTCTAAGAAACCGATCGTAAGAATTATTTTTGGCTTCACAAGAAATGCTTTGTTCACAACTTGTGATTTTGCGTAGCACACATTGAAAGTAGTTAATTGTATTCGTGGATCTCTCACCAATTTTTTGTAGAATTTTGCCGCAGGTCTAAGCGCTGGCTCATGACCATTCGTTCAAGATGTGTCTGGGTTCAAATCCCGTGAGGCACGGATATTGTGTTTTGTCTTACGGCACTGGATCTCTTCCTTCCCTGGAGCCAGTGATCCTAAATAAGGGACGGGCGACTACTTATAGCCATTTCAGTTGCTCACGGTTGACGTTAAACAACAATAAAAAAAAAAAGAAAGAAAGGAAAAGGATCCAGTTGAAAATATTTTTCGTAACTGGTTTAATACACTACGAAGAACACTACTTACATTGCACTCTTCAAATTATTATTCTCAGTTTTTCTCTGCGGGGCATAAATACATTTATTGGCTAAATTTTTCTTTATAAAAATTTGCTCTTAAAATTTTTTTAAATTTTTTCGTGTCAAAAAGGATTCAAAACACGTGATTGTTACACCGATGCCATCCTACTTATTAAATATTTTTGGCAATATTTTCATAACAAATAAATGTCTATGTTTCAAACTTTATTCGATTGTATCTCCGAAGATAAAACGTACAGGTGATCATATGATGTATACTCTAATTTAACTTTCATCTTTAGTTTCTTTCTCTATGTAAGTTTTGAATTCTTTCTCTTTAAGCGTTTCAATCTTAACGTTATATTTTTCTCGCTCAATGAATGCTTTGTGGCATCACTATTGAGGTCAGGGTTAGTGACGTATGGTTGTTGACAAGCTAAGAACTAGATATACAATGTAGGGAGCTAGCAGCAAAAGTGTGGTGGTCTCTGAACAAAAGAAGAGCAGGGAAGCTTCTGCAGGTCTTTCTCTCTCAGCTAGAAACCTACTACACTGACTGGCGGATCGAAATCAATCCGTCTAAGAACAATGCGCTGTTGTTTTCTTGATCTCTCACAGGAAACTTATTATGTTTCGAGAGACAATTCCCTGGTCTACCTCCACTAAGTAACTAGGGCTTCAACTAGGTTGTCGAATTTCGTGGGTACGAATAAAGCTTGACTATGCCTTGGGCAGCTAGCTCCACTACTCCACTGGAGAAGCTTCCTTACAACACGGCCCAAAGTACTACAGTACAAGACGGTCTTCAGGCCAATGCTGGATAGGTATTAGTAGAAACCAGCGAGAGTGAATCGAGAGGGTGCAGGGCTGAGCACTTCGTATGATCACTGGGGTTCTCTTCTGGACCCTTCTTCGGAACCTGAGGAACAGACTTGGAGTTGAGAAGGTACTACATGAGTTTTCCTGCAGACTCGCCAAAACCATCTTCAAGAAAGCGGAAGCCCACCCTAATGGGTTTATTAGGGGTGCTGTTGGCTACGATTCCAGCGAATTCCTGTATCCCAGAACTAAGGCGGGGATCGTTGTTCCCTCCCCTGACAGGGACTTGTGTAAGGGCAGTATTGTTTAGCACTGTTTCCTCGGCCGGAGGCCATGGATCAAATGGAGGACTGGATCGGATATAGAGTAAGTGTGTGAAATTCAGTGGGTGTTAAACAGACAACCATCTCCTGCACGTCTTTTGTAAAAAAGATCGTGCTTCTGTTATCGGTTTGTCCGCCCGTCTGTACCCACGATATCTCTGCAAACATTAGTCCGATTTGAAAAATTCTTTTTGCGTTCGGAAGCTTGAAATAGGCAAATGATGATCCTTCATTTCGGTTTTTTTACGATGTACACTTTCGCAGGTAGAGAGCGTAAATGCAGATGATGTCGAATTCAAAAATACGTTTTATTCCACATATTTGCTTCTAAACATCCGATTGAAAAAAAAATTATCATTCGATTCCATTTATGTCGAAGAGTATTTTAGATATAGTTACTTTTTCAAATTACGCATAGATTTTCCGCTAGGGGACGTAAAAGTAAATTACATTTTTTCCCGATAACTCTTTTTCTAAAACTCCGATTTGAAATTTTTTTCTTCGGCGGATACATCTTCTGATGGAACATCTTTTGCATATAATTTCAAATTATTTTGTAAAGAATACTTTGGTCACCAGGGGGCGCAAGTGTTAATTTTTGCCTCTGATGTATTTGCCATAAAATCGGAGCTTCTAAAATATCGATTGAAAAAAGTTATTCGTGGACTGATGCCTCTCACATCGATAAACCTTTCCGGAATATTTTCTTCTTAAAATATTGCACAGTTTCTCCGCCAGGGGGCGTAGACGTACATCTTATTTTTGTCAATATCTCTACTTCTAAGAATCCGATTTGAAAAATTCCTTCTTTGTTGGATAGTGTTTTCCGTGTGACATGTTTTTCATATAATTTCAAAATTTTCAAGTAATTCATAGACTTTCCGCTAGGGGCGTAGCGGTAAATTGCGTTTCCTCCTATATCTCTGCTTCTAAATCTCCGATTTGAAAACTTCTTTCTGCACCAGATACAGCTCCTGATGGGAAATCGTTTGCACATAATTTCTAATTTTTGTAAAAAATAGTTTGGCCACCAGGAGGCGTAAATCTTAATTTCCGCTTCTGTTGTATTTGCAACAAAATATGAGCTTCTAAATTCTCGATTGAAAAAAAGTCTTTTGTTGACCGATACTAATCATGTCGACAAACCTTTTAGGAACATTTTCTTTTTAAAATAGTGCAAGGTTTCTACGCCAGGGGCGTAGATGTATATCTTATTTTTGTCAATATCTCTACTTCTAGGAGTCCGACTTGAAAAATTCCTTCTTTGTTGGATAGTGTTTCCGATGCAAAATGTTTTTCCTATAAATTCAAAAATTTCAAGTATATCATAGACTTTTCACTAGGGGGCACAAAGGTAAATTGCGTTTTCTGCGTTATTTCTGCTCCTAAAGCTCTGATTTGAAATAATTCCTCCTGTATCGCATACAAGACCTGATGGAAAATATTTTTCACATAATTTCTAATGTTTGGTAAAGAATGGTTTGGCCACCAGGGGTCATAAGTGTTAATTTCTGCTTCTGAAGTATTTGTAGCAAAATCTGGTCTCCTGAAAACTCGACTAATTTTTTTTTCTTGGACCAATACCGCTTATATGGACAAACCTTTTGAGAATACTTTCTTCCTAAAATAATGCATGCTTTTTCCACCAGGGGACGTAAAGTCACATCTTATTTTTGTCGATATCTCTGTTTCTAAGAGTTCGTGAGCTCACGATTCCGTTTACAGCAATATCTGAGGGATTAAAAACCCGATTGAAAATCTTCTTTCTTTCGTCAGATCTATGGTTTTCCATACCGGTTCCATTGACTTTGAATAGCTTTGATAAATTTAATTTGTGTCAGAACGGATTCAAAAGACGTGCTTATTGCACCCGAAAATTCGGTGTCATCTTTCTTGTTCAGGTTGACGTTGAGATGGTGAGTACTGAATGCTGCTCCGACACCCAGCTGTGGTTTCTGTGAGTTTCAGTTAATCCCGGGGGTGTCGCGTCGGCGGCTGGGTGGTATTGTGGTTCCCTGAGATGGGTGCTGCGGTGCTTGGTTCTTCCTACCCTTGCCCTCTCTCCCTTTCCGCCCTGGACTGTCGTGGCGGATCACTCAAAAGATATGCCCTCCTCTCCTTTCACTTACTTTTCTGTTTATCTTTCCTATTAAATTCACTTACTCGGATCTCCTTGCTTCCTATTTCTAAGGGCAGTTTTAGACCTGGGATCAGATACTCCTTTCCTAAAACTTCAAACGTAGCGTAGCAAAAGTGTGGTGTGGTATTTGTTGAAGCTATCTTAAGTTTTAAGCTGTCTTTTTCATGAAGAATAATATGTCGAATTGAGTGGTGTTAACATGCATTTCGTGTTAGTGTTTTAATTAATCGACGGTTCTGTTTACTAACTCACGTTAGTTAGATTAAGTTGGTGTTGCTATTGAAGAATAGCTGTAGATCTTCACAAGGAGGTTAGAATAAATGCAGTAAGGGTCTGCCGTTCCCCTCGTGTGGTCAAAATGAAGCCAACGAAACGTCACGATTCTAACGTCACAGCCTTCGCCGCCATGTTAGTGAGACGCAGTGAGGCGACTGAGATCATAACATCACATTGAGTAGTGATGATGTGGCTGCCTTTTCTATCTGTATTTTTAAATTCCAGAATGTGGATCAGTAAAAAAAAAAACCAAAAAAACTACCGATTATTCGGTAACATATAATAAACGTTTTAGGCTGGCTATTATACATATTTGTTTATGTTTTCTGAACTTTGTTTTAGTTTTTTCGCACGTCTTTTGTAAAGAAAGATCGTGCTTATGTTATCGGTTTGTCCGTCCGTCTGTAGACACGATATCTCTGCAACTCTTAGTCCGAGTTGAAAAATTCTTTTTGCATTGGGAAGCTTGAAATGTGTGAATGATGCTCCTTTATTTAATTTTTTTTATGATGCACGATTTCGCCGCTAGAGGCCGTAAATGCAGTTGATGTCGAATTCAAAATACATTTTTATTCCATATATTTACTTCTAAACATCCGATTGAAAAAATTATTTTACCTTTCGATTCCATTTATGTCGAATAGTAATTTAGGTATAGTTACTTTTTCAAGTTACGCATAGATTTTTCTGCCAGGGGGCGTAGACGTATATCTTATTTTTGTCAATATTCTTGCTTCTAATGGTACGATTTAAAAAAAAAATCTTTCTTTATTGGATACAGTTTCCAGTGTGACATGTCTTCCAAATAATTTCAAAATTTTCAAGTAATTAATAGACTTTCCACTAGAGGGCGGAAAGGTAAATTGCGTTTCCAACGATATCTCTGCTTCTGAAGCTCGGTTTTGAAAAATTCTTTCTCCAGAGGATACAACTTCTGATGGAAAATCTTTTGCATATATTTTTCAATTTTTTGGTTTAGAATACTTTGGCCACCATGGGCGTAAGTGTTAATTTTTGTTTCTGATGTATTTGCCATAAAATCTGAGCTTCTAAAATCTCGATTGAAAAATTTCTTTCGTGGACCGATACTACTCACAACGACAAACCCTTTTGGATTATTTTCTTCTTAAAATAATGTATGGTTTCTACGCCAGAGAGCGTAGATGTATATCTTATTTTTGTCAATATCTCTTCTTCTAGGAGTCCGATTTGAAAAATTTCTCCTTTGTTGGATAGTGTTTCAGATGCGAAATATTTTCCACATAAATTCAAAATTTTAAAGTACGTAATAGACTTCCCGGTAGGGGGCGCAAAGGTAAATTGCGTTTTCGGCGTTATTTCTACTTCTAAAACTCCGATTAGAAAATTTCTGTCTGTATTGCATATAGCTCCTGATGAAAAATGTTTTTCATATAATTTCCAATATTTGTTAAAGAATGGTTTGGCCACCAGGGGGCATAATTTTTTATTTTTGCTTCTGATGTATTGGCAGCAAAATCTCAGCTCCCAGAAAACTCGACAACATTTCTTTTTTATCTTGGACCCATACCGGTCACATCGAAAAACCTTTTGAGAATACTTTCTTCCTAAACAAATGCATGGTTTTCCCGCCAGGGAGCGTAGCATATCCTATATTTGTCCGTATCTCTGCTTCGAAGTGTTCGATTTGGAAAATCCTTTCTTTGCTGGAGAGCGTTTCTGCTGCGAAATGTTTCTCATATGAATTCAAATTTTTCTTAAGGCACAAGTCTGCAACCAGAGTGTGTAAGCTCACGATTCTGCTTACAGCAATATCTGCGAGATTAAAAACCGGATTAAACTCTCTTCTGTCAGATATTATTGTTTTCCATACAGGTTCCATGGACTCTAAATAGCTTTGATAAATTCAATTTGAGTCAGAACGGATTCAAAAGACGTGCTCATTACACCCGAAAATTCGGTGTCATCTTTCTTGTTAACGACTGCAGAAGAGTACGAGTTTTTGTCAAAGAAGTCATAAATAGCTAACCTAACATTTTCTACTTATCGTGTTTTACAGAAACCTCTGTATCAAACTGAATCAATTAATTTTGTTAGAAACTCAATTCTATGGGCTCTTTAAGGTGGACGCCAAGTAACTTTGCTTCCTATACTTCCAATGGAAAAACTTCTGTACACATTTTCTTCACAATTAATGCGTTCCCAAGGATGAAAATTTGAACATCGATTAAAATAGCTCCATTTTACAACTTAGAATACTTAATATTTTCTGAAACATAATCATTATTATGCAGTCCAACATTTGTTTGTCAACTGACGTCATCAAAGTACAGGTCGCGCCATTTCTTCTCTGGTTTCAACACCACCGAAGGAAAAGTTATTGATTTTTAATATAATTATGGTTATGTTTTAGAAAATATTAAGTATTCCAAGTTATAATATGAATTTATTTTAATCGATGTTCAAATTTTCATCATTGGGAACACACTAATTGTGAAGGAAATGTGTACAAATGTTTTTCCATTTGAAGTATAGGAAGCAAAATTACTTGACGTCCACCTTAAAGTTCCTGTTTACTCGCAAACCTAAGGAACCGACTATAAATAACAGTACATTATTTTTACGAGTTCCTCTTGACTCAAATTCTTAACATTATAGTTATAGTGATTTGTGTGTGTGTGTGTGCGTGGACAATTTCCTCAGATCATCAGCATAAATTACCCTTGAGAATATTTTTTTTACGTATCAGTTTATGAGTCTTTCCCTTGCAAAATCGAACTCTTAAGAAGGTATGCGCTACAGCGCTTAGTATGAAAAATAAGCTGTTGAATATTTTTTTTTTTTTTCATTTTAAAATTTTCATATTGAAAATTTCGTTTGAATGTTTACTGGAATTCAGTGGGGTTGACCCAGCCCCACTGAATTAAAGTAAACTTTTAAACTGGAATTCAGTGGGGTTGACTCAACCTCCAGTGTTATTTCATGGGGAGGCCCGGGACCCTGTGTTGATAAAGGGGCCCGAGCCTCCCCATGAAGTATCACTTGATCCTTCGTTTTTGGTATTGACTGCTTATTTTTAAATATAATTGTATGTGTTTTTGAATATATGTATTTTACCAACAATGGGAATTTAAAATATATTTGTATATGTTTTTGCGTACATATTTTCACTTTAATATGGCGGAGATATTTTTAGCGCTTCCCAATTACTTTGGGAGATGTTTCCTACAGAGTGTTTTAATTTGCATGTTCAATAATTAGGGCCATCCCCACAAAAAATCCTAGGTACGCTGCTGAAACTTGTTAACGTAAAGAGCACTAAATGTAAAATCACGAATTTATCGCTTTATAGGAAACATGCGTTCATCGTATTATATGCACTCATGTCTGAGAAAGATCCGCCGAGAAAATTCAACTGTCTTGCCGCACATCGCCGCCGCCGTTAACACAGATTAAGATCCCCATACATTAGTGTGATTAAGTATAAAAATAACACAAATGTGTAAGGTATATCAACTATTAGTAAATGAGAATATTACTGTGGACAATTTCTCAAGGAAAACATTAATCTAAATTCTGGTTTGCTTAAAATTTGGTCAGTTTCAGAACCGGCAGTTTTTTAATCAAACTACAATGACTTGCAAAAAAATGTATTTAGAGAAAAATTAATATTTTATGCATAATTACCTATGAAAAGTTACACCAGCAGGTTCTTTAGTTGATGAATTGACACATCCAAAGGCTCAGCACAATCCCATTTTAGAAGAAGTATGCATTTTTTGATGAAAAAGGTATATTCCTTATTCCCTCAATGGTGAAAAAGTGCTAGTAACGTCTCACTGGGCGTTGTCATCATCTCCGCGTCCGCAGTGGTCTAAGTGATGGCCTTTGATCATTCGTCTAAAAGGGGTCCGGGTTCGAATCCCGGGGAGGGATGGATGTTGTGTTTGTCTTACGGCACTGGCTCTCTCCCTTCCCTGGAACCAGTGACCCTAAATTAGGGACGGGCGACTGCTTATAGCCCATTGAGTTGCTCACTGTGGTCGTAAAACCTCCAATCAAAAAAAAAAAAAAAAAAATCTCCGCGTCTTCTGCTCAAAGTGCTTAAAGTTTGTGACGTCACACTTACTCCATCTATTCTAACCTCCTCGGTTCTTCATTAGTGAAGTGACAACGGAGTATTGACTAAATAAAAGACGTATTGTACTGCAAGTGACTATTTGCTTGAAATTTTCTTGAGTGATATTTGTGTAGTTAAACTAGCTATGGTTCAGGGGCATACTGATAGCCCCCGCAAACCCTGCAGTGTGTGGGGGAAGCTCACGGCCAAAAGGGCCTCCTGTTTCAGCATGAATATTTAAAAATGTTTTAGCGGGAATTTCATATGAAGTGGTTAAGGAAATAGCTGGGAATTTTGACGGCAGATTTGAATGAAGTATTAAAAAGAAAATCACTTTTTATTTTCAGTAAATAAGTAAAATATTTCGAAATCATTTTCGCGGTTTTAATTCATAAAAGCGGATGACAGGAAAGCAATAACTCCAGATTTTTTATTTTAGGTTTAACGACCACCGTGAGCAACTCAATGGGCTATAAGCAGTCGCCCGTCCCTAATTTAGGGTCACTGGTTCCAGGGAAGGGAGAGAGCCAGTGCCGTAAGACAAACACAACATCCATGCCTCACCGGGATTCGAACCCGGACCCCGTTCGGATGAATGCTCAGAGGCCATCGCTTAGATCACTGCGCCACCGGGGCGGCCCACTCCAGATGACTTGAATCCCATTTTCACAGACATAGCAAATGTGAAAAAAACATCACTTCAATGAATTAAATTTTTACACAAATGATTATAAGGAGCTATATATTACAATCGTTTGGAGATACCTTCATATTCTTCAAAATATAATGAACTAGAAATGTTTTTCGCGGGGACTTTTTACTATATACAAAATATTGTGGCATGATGATAAACGTGTTTTTTGATATTCAAGAGTAAATAATTTAAGAAGTTTTGCTTTTCTTTGTGCCACAATTCCTAATTGTTATTTTGCTTATTTATGTTGTATATTTTCGAATAAATCGGAAAAGGCTCTTACATTATCACACGGTAGTTACGTGTGGTGTTTTTAGTTTTGTGTTGTCTGATTGTCGACTGTTTACATCGTTTTTTGTCTTGTTTCTGCTTTGTATCTTACCTCTTGTTGCAGTTTTGATGCTGTTTTTGTTTCTGAGTTAAACTGTTCGACATGGCGCTCTTTGCCCCATTAAGGTTCATGTGCTATAAACTTCAACAAACCAAATAACAGCAGTCATACTTATGTTTTTATGTGTTGTAATAGTGAGACGTCTCAAAGGGGATGGTCTTAGTTCCCTAAAAGAATGAAATTTGCATGTGATTTCCTTTTACGTAAGTGTTTTATAGTACTTTGTAAGCACATTGGACAAAAAATTCGTCACCCCTAACGGAAATAACAGTAGGAACACAAGATCATTTCTGTCTCGTGCTGTGGTGAAGAACAACAAAAAAGTGCTGAGAGCATGTGTGTTGAATTTAGTTTGCAATATGGGTCATAAGACAAGCGTTACTGAGCGGCCGAACGGAGCGATTGTATTTGGCCGTGACCACGGACACAAAGTGAATGAAATCGCCCAATTTGTTGGTGTCTCGAAGTGTACTGTAAACCGGGCCTACAAACAGTGGTGTAGTTTGCAGTCAACTGAAAATCGGCGACTTAACTGTGGTCGGGAAAACGATTCTCACCAACACGGACCGCCACATATTTCATGCTTAGTAACTGCAAATCTGTTTCAAACCAGGAAACAATTGGTCCAAACAGTCAATGAAAGTCCACTCCAACCAATTATCGAAAGGACATTGCGACGAGAGCTGCACGCGATGGACATCTGGAGCAGGGTGCCACGGAAAGTACCACTGTTAACAGCAAGTCATAAAGTCGTACGTTATCATTTGGCTCAGAGGCACCAAAACTTCCTTGTGGAGGATTGGAAACGAGCAATTGGGTCTGATGAGTCTCGTTTTTGTTTGCATTCCAATGATGGGAGGCGACGAATGCATCGCAGTCCCAATGAAGCCTTTGATACTGATTGTGTCGAAGGTGTTGTTCAAACTGGAGGGGTTCTGTGATGTTTGGGGATGTTTTTCATACCACGAAATGGGCCCTCTTGTTGCAGTGACAATGAATTTGAACCAGGATGCGTACCTGCGCATTCTGAGTGGCGAAGTCTTGTCCTTTGCTCTTCATCTCCAGGAGTGGCATCACATTGCTCCTCCTGTCTTCCAAGACGAAAATTGCCGTGTGCACAGGGCTAAAACTGTGTCTGAGTGGCACGACAAACAATCAGCAACAATGGCTCACATCGAGTGGTCCGCCAAATTCCCAGATTTAAATCCTATCGAAAACCTGTGGGATCATTTGGAACAGAAGGTGAAACGCCGGAATAGACACCCACGTACTCTGGCTAAGTTTCGGAACCAATTTCATTTCATTTATTCATTTTTCAGTTGCCACATATTACAGTTCAGAATACAAACAATACAATCAATCTTAAAAAATGTAGGAACCAGGAGGAGGAGGGAAAAGGCCGTAAGGCCTGACATAGCCCTCCCACCCCTAGTACTAAAAAGAAAAATAAAAGACACAAACAACAAAGAACAATACAAAAGACAAGTCAAAGGCATATTGAATATAACTGAAAGATTAAATAAATACATAAGTGTTTATAGATACAGGGTCTATCCATAAGCCGTGAAATCACTTCAGCGACCAGCTGAGGTTAATTTCATACTGATTAAGAGACTTGTTCATAAGGTGGTGTTTGGATTTTTTTAAATAGGTTAAAATTGTTAATAGATGTTATGTCACAAGGCAAAGAGTTCCAAAGTTTTGGACCCGAATAAATTTTAATTGTTTCTGTCCGAGGGAAATTAGGTATGAGTGTTGATCGATTTCTGGTTTCATAATGATGAGTACGAATATTTAATATTAAGTCATGGTATAAATCATTTTTAATTCTTCTGAACATTATTTTACCAAGATTATAGTCAAATAATTGTTATATTGTAAGTATATTATATTTATTGGGATTTACTTCTGTCCTAAAGATAAGATTAGGTATAGAATTATTAAGAGTTTTTAGGTCTATTAATCTTATGTATCTATTCTGTAATACAAGTATTTTTTAAAAGTTATATTGTGTTGTTTGCCCCCATGTCAGTATCATCATCATCATCATTGTCAACCATTATCAATCCACTGCTGGACGAAGGTCTCCCCAAGTTTCCTCCACAACGGTCTATCTTGTGCCAGTCTCCTCCATGTCACTCCCGCATACTTTCGAATTTCATCCACCCATCTTCCATGTGGTCTTCTTCTGGGTATTTTCCTGTCCCTTGGAATCCAATTTAAAATTTCGGCTGTCCATCGATGGTCTGTCCTTCTGGCAGTATGTCCAGCCCATTGCCATTTTAGGGATTTAACTCTGATCATGATGTTTTCCACTCTTGTCATTTTTCGGATCCACGAGTTCCTCTTCTTATCTCTCCTGGTTACACCAAGCATGCACCTCTCCATGCTTTTTTGAGTTGTCTGCAGCCTTTGTATGTCTCTTTTAGTTAAGGTCCACGTCTCTGCACCATACGTAAGCACTGGAAGGATGCATCGATCGAAGACTTTTCTTTTAAGACATAATGGCATATTGCTCTTGAAAATTATGCTGTTTCTTCCAAAAGTTCTCCAGGCAAGTTTTTTACGCCGATTAATTTCTTCATCAATGTGACCCTCACTTGATATCTGGTGTCCAAGATAAACGTATGTGTCTGTTATCTCCAGCCTTTCTCCATCAATCGATAAATCTTCATTTCTTGTAAAAGCATTGTACATCACTTTTGTCTTCTGAAAGTTCATTTTTAATCCCACTTTTTTACTCTTGTCAGCAAGTTCCTGGATGATACTCTGCAGCTCTGATGGGGTAATTGCAAAAATGACTACAGTAATTTATATGCGTTTGTATTAGAGTGCAGTATAACAATATCGTTATTTTAGGGGACAAATGTATCATAATCTTATTGACTATCCCAATGTTTCCAGATAATGTATTAGTCAGGTTGTCAATATGCATATTCCATTTCAAATCACTTCGAATCAATACTTCCAAATAAGAATGTCTATTCACAAAATCAATTTTAGCTCAATTCAAGATCACGAAATCACTCATAGATTGTAGTATTTGTAGTTTCGAAAAGATCATAGCCTTGGTCTTGTTTAAATTAATAATCAATTCATTGCTATTTAACCAATTTGTCACCAACACAAGTTGTGCATTTATTCTAGATGTAAGATCTAAAGTATTATTACCTTTGAATAAGATTGTTGCATCATCAGCAAATAAAATTAAATCATTATCTTTTAGCACTGTAAAGAGATCATTAATATATAAGTTAAATAATATAGGACCAAGAACTGAACCCTGCGGCACTCCAGAAGTTATATTTCCCATTGTGTATTGTGTCATATCAATCACAGTATATTGCTTCCTAGCTGATAAATAACTTTTAAATAAGCTGTATGTAGAACCCCTAATTCCAATAGCAAATAATTTGGTTAGTAAAATATCATGGTTTAGCGTATCAAAAGCCTTAGATAAATCTAAGAAAATTGCAATTCTTGATTGATTTTTTATAGCATTTTGTTGGATTTAGTTATGTGTAAATGAAATTGCAAGCTCTGTTTATTTATTTGGCAAAAAGCCAAATTGTTTTGTGTTAAATATCCTGTAATTTTGTAAAAAGGAAAGTAATCTAATGTAAATTAATGTTTCTAGCAATTTAGCAAATATAGTCAAATTTGCAATTGGCCGATAGTTATTTGCTTCGTTTACCGAACCTTTCTTGTATTTGGAGTGATGTTTGTTATTTTTAGAGCATCTGAGAATATGCCTGTAGTAAATATAGAATTGTAGATCAACAAAAGTGGCTCGACAATAATATGAGCCACATGTTTCATAACCAATGGTGAAATTTCATCATATCCAGGTCCGTTATTGACATTAATTTGCAACAACAAGTGTAAAAGTTCAGATCGTGTAATTTTAAGTAAGTGAAACGTATTTGATTGGTGTGAATTCTGAAAGTACTGATGATATTGAGAATTTGTAAGTAAAACCTGCTATTTAAGAATTTGCGGAGCTAATATAAAGTGATTATTGATTTCATTAACTATATCTTGTTTGGATGTAAGTTTTTGGGTTAAATTAGTTAGGTATTGTGGTGCAATTGAACCGGAAGATTTACCCAGTAATCTGTTTAAATGTTTCCAAGTTAATTTAGAATCGTTTTGAGAAAAGATATTAGTATAATATTCTCTTTTAAATTTCCTAATATCAGAATTTAATTTATTTCTATATGTTTTAAAAATTGACGCACGACTGGCTACAAAACGATGACCAATACATCCACATATAACTCGTGGAGTCTCTACCACACCGATTTCATGCTGTTATCAAGGCAAGAGGGGCGCCGTCCCTTGTTTACCCAGTAATTTACCCAGTAATCTGTTTAAATTTTAAGTAAGTGAAACGTATTTGATTGGCGTGAATTCTGAAAGTACTGATGATATTGAGAATTTGTAAGTAACACCGGCTGTTTAAGAATTTGCGGAGCTAATATAAAGTGATTATTGATTTCATTAACTATATCTTGTTTGGATGTAATTTTTTGGGTTAAATTAGTTAGGTATTGTGGTGCAATTGAACCGGAAGATTTACCCAGTAATCTGTTTAAATGTTTCCAAGTTAATTTAGAATCGTTTTGAGAAAAGATATTAGTATAATATTCTCTTTTAAATTTCCTAATATCAGAATTTAATTTATTTCTATATGTTTTAAAAATTGACGCACGACTGGCTACAAAACGATGACCAATACATCCACATATAACTCGTGGAGTCTCTACCACACCGATTTCATGCTGTTATCAAGGCAAGAGGGGCGCCGTCCCTTGTTTACCCAGTAATTTACCCAGTAATCTGTTTAAATTTTAAGTAAGTGAAACGTATTTGATTGGCGTGAATTCTGAAAGTACTGATGATATTGAGAATTTGTAAGTAACACCGGCTGTTTAAGAATTTGCGGAGCTAATATAAAGTGATTATTGATTTCATTAACTATATCTTGTTTGGATGTAATTTTTTGGGTTAAATTAGTTAGGTATTGTGGTGCAATTGAACCGGAAGATTTACCCAGTAATCTGTTTAAATGTTTCCAAGTTAATTTAGAATCGTTTTGAGAAAAGATATTAGTATAATATTCTCTTTTAAATTTCCTAATATCAGAATTTAATTTATTTCTATATGTTTTAAAAATTGACGCACGACTGGCTACAAAATGATGAGCAATACATCCACACATAACTCGTGGAGTTTCTACCACACCGATTTTTTTTTTTTTTTTTGATTGGAGGTTTAACGACCACCGTGAGCAACTCAATGGGCTATAAGCAGTCGCCCGTCCCTAATTTAGGGTCACTGGTTCCAGGGAAGGGAGAGAGCCAGTGCCGTAAGACAAACACAACATCCATGCCTCACCGGGGGATTCGAACCCGGACCCCTTTCGGACGAATGAGCAGAGGCCAACGCCTTAGACCACTGCGCCACCGGGGCGGCCCACACCGATTTCATGCTGTTATCAAGGCAAGAGGGGCGCCATCCCTTGTTATTAGGTATGTTCTAACAGGGGTGATTAATTTTTTATCAGGTGTACTTATTTGTATAAAACTTGGGCAATCATTTCAGTTACAAAGAGCGCTCTCGTGCTACACACAATAAAGTGCAATAATTTTGGTTTTACGAAGAGTACCCTTAGTGTTCAAAAGGATTTGAATTATTGAAACACTCGTATGTAGAATTTAAAAATTTCAGTAATTGAAAGTTAATAGATTTTCGCAAAGGACCCTCGATTTTTACGAGGGTTGGGGGGAGGGGATCCCCAGCTTTTCTGGTATGCCACTGCTAAGGTTGCACTTAAAGTAAATCACTTAGAAGAACAAACCTCCACGTAGTGTTCCCTAAGTTGCATGCATTTGTATGCACTTTTAAACAATGAGGAAATTTACAATCAGACAAGTGCATTTTCTTAAGAAATAAAACGATATTGTGCCTTTAATTAAAATCTTCTTAAAACAAGTTTAAAACATCTCGGTAATAACCAGTTAGAATCTTTACTAACAAAAATTTCGAAACTAAACCCCAAATTTCCAAAATCTGCTTAAAACTGAAATTGAAAACTAGACACAAAAAGTTTGACACTAACCTGTAATGAAAACAGCCTTTCCGACAGGGGATATTCTTTCCTTCGGTTTCCATTTCACAAGTGATGCAAGAATCGGCATGAGAAAGAGAATTCCACCGATGTAATACAGCACAACGCAATTTACGTAAAGCGACAAAATGACAAGAATTCCAAAAGCAAATACTGCCGAAACACCGTAACATTTTATGGTTTCTGTCACAGATATTTTGAGATAATTTAACCGAATCGCTTCGGACATAACACTTGCAAATGAAAATGATTTGAAAATGAGCTTGATTTCAAATTAGAATTATACTAGAAGTGGAAGGCCCTCTGACTTTAGTGAACAAGATGTTCGGATGCGTTACAGGAAAACGTATGCGCGAATTTTTAAACTGCTGCTATGAGGAAACACTTGAAATGAAAACTGAAAACACAAAAAATTAAATGCTGCTTGAACAACGCTTTTTTTATTTTCCTGTCGTCAGCTGCCGGAACAAACTCAGGGTATCTTGTATAACTACTTTCCGCGTGACCTTGTAACTTGCCAAGCATTTCAATAGTATTAAAGTAATCTGACAGCTTTTATCTGACACAAAGCGCTGTCATGTACCGAAAACAAATAATCTTTTTCTATTTCCTTATTTTCCAGCTTCGCCCTGTTTTATAGCGTCGAAATTTTCAGGATTATTTTACTAGATAATACTTTAATTCAAAATCATCTCTTCTGATTTTGCGACCCATCGCCACATTTTATATCAGCGACACATTTCCGAAAAATAAAAACACATTGAGCTGCGTTAGAAATCACGCATTTTCGGGTTTCAAGATGTAATAGTACTGTAAAAGTGGGGATTCGAATCCACATATCGCATGCGGCATGCGGTATGAGGTATATGCGGCATGCGGTATATGCGGTATATTGGAATTAGAAACCCCATGGGGATTCGAATCCACATCCCGCATGCGGTATATGCGGTATGGTAAGATTCGAATCCACATCCGGCATGCGGTATATGCGGTATGGTGTGGATTCGAATCCGCATACCCCAAAATAGGGGTCAAAGGGTTAAACATCGCTCTCCAACTTGAGAAGCAAGAGTTTATTGAGCGACGAAACTCGCACTTATTACCGGTGGCAACACTGTTTAATTCTACGCCTTTTCTAAATGGAGGCAGAGGTAAAAAGGTAAGCTTTCTCGAGGTGGCAACCCTGTGTAAGCCAAAATGAGTTGGGATGACGACCATAAAGGGTTAAATTTATGCCTCCACTTGGGGAAATCCCAAAAATAGGGTGTCAAAGGGTTAAACATCGCTCTCCAACGTAAAGCAAGAGTTTATTAAGCGACGAAACTCGCACTTTTTACCGGTGGCAACACTATTTAATTCTACTCCTTTTCTAAATGGAAGCAGAGGTAAAAAGTTGAGCTTTTTGGAGGTGGCAACACTGTTTAAGCCAAAATGAGTTGGGGTGACGGCCATAAAGGGTTAAATTTATGCCTCCACTTGGGGAAATCCCAAAAATAGGGTGTCAAAGGGTTAAACATCGCTCTCCAACGTAAAGCAAGAGTTTATTAAGCGACGAAACTCGCACTTTTTACCGGTGGCAACACTATTTAATTCTACTCCTTTTCTAAATGGAAGCAGAGGTAAAAAGTTGAGCTTTTTGGAGGTGGCAACACTGTTTAAGCCAAAATGAGTTGGGGTGACGGCCATAAAGGGTTAAATTTATGCCTCCACTTGGGGAAATCCCAAATATAGGGTCTCAAAGGGTTAAACATCGCTCTCCAACGTAAAGCAAGAGTTTATTGAGCGACGAAACTCGCACTTTTTACCGGTGGCAACACTATTTAATCCGACTCCTTTTCTAAATGGAAGCAGAGTTAAAAAGTTGAGCTTTTTGGAGGTGGTAACACTGTTTAAGCTCACGTGAGTTGGGGTAACAGCCACAAAGGGTTAAGATTACGCTTCCACTTGGGGAAGTTCCCGACAATCGCAGAAATCGGGTGCCAAAGGGTTAAACATCGCTCTCCAACGTGAAGCAAGAGTTTATTCAGCGACGAAACTCGCACTTTTTACCGATGGCAACACTATTTAATCCGACTCTTTTCCTAAATGGAAGCAAAGGTATAAAGTTAAGCTTTTTGGAGGTGGCAACACTGTTTAAGCCCACATGAGTTGAGGTGACGCAAATTTCGACTATAAAGGGTTAAATTTATGCTTCCACTTGGGGCAATCCCAAAAATAGGGTCTCAAAGGGTTAAACATCGCTTTCCAGCATGAAGTAACAGCTTAGTGAGTTATAAATCTAGGGCTTCAAAGGGTTAATTTGTGCCTTAAGAGGTTAAGCTTATGATCAGAAGTTGGAGGGAAATGAATAAATACAATGTGAAACATAGCTTTCCAACGTGAAGCAAGAGTTTATTGAACAACGAAACTCGCACGTTTTTCCAATGGCAACACTCCTACATGAATTGGGGCACGTGTTTTTATTTTGGGAGGTCATTTTAACCCTCCTTCTAAATATGCGTGGGTGAAGTGGGTTCATTTTATCCACCAAACGTTTTTAACCTCTTGGGGTCTTTGGGTTCTCTCTCTACTTGATTAAAACACAATAAAATTTCTATGCGGTGGTTATATGAAAAATTTCCCACCAACGGCGATTGAAACAAGCGGATTTATGGGGAGATTTACAGTTAATTTAACTGTAAATTTAATTTATAGTTACATTATTTCGTGGTAAGGCATCTATAATGTTGGTTCTAAGCAGCCACGCCATCCCGTTTTTCTTTGTGTTTGTGTACGCTAATGTTTTATCGCTTCCAAATATGGGAACGATGTTGGCGCCTTATTACATTAATGCAAAATGCAAATTAAATGCAAATCACCTATACGCAAGAAGTTTACACCCGTGCGGTTTGTTCACACACATATAACTTAAATCTATGGCTTTTCCTAACCATCGAAGTGAGAACGAAATACAAAAAAAACTATCAAAAAATAAAAAAAATAAAAAGACACTTTGAGGGAATTAGCCAACGAGTGACCAAGATTCTCGTTGCTACTGACACAGGCGTAAAGATTTTTATCGAAAATTTGTTTATTCAAACGGTTCCCGAGAATATGAAACATCAGACTGAGATTATAATACAAATATTTAAGAAGCACCCAGACATTATATCCTGGGATTCAAATGGGTAATTTATTTTCAAAGGAAATGTTAAGGAGAATTCCAATACTGTTGGCTTGATAGATTTCTTAATGAGAAGTAAATCTGTTAATGCCAGTATTTTCGCATTACCACAATTTTCTCAAGCCTTGAAAGTAATACACTTACTCTCGTGGTATGTAAAAATTAAACGTGTATTTCATCAATCAACTGAAATAGTTCTAAAACACCCCGTGACTAAAAGGGATGGAATCGATTGTCATCTCCCTTCTGGTGGGAAGGAACCCTATGAAAAGAATAAACCTTGATGTTTCCACTAATCTGTATGGGTTTTTTCTCTTGAGTATGTTTCATCTACAAAATATTTACCGTTCATCAAAATAATAATAATATTACACATCAGAAAAGGCTGGTTTTGTTCGCTTCGAAAAATGGTTTCGGGCGAAATTCGTTCGTTTCATTTTTTAACCGGGTCGAATTCAGACAAAGTGATTTCAGCCTGAGAGCGTTTTTGATTCGGTTAAAGGGCTGTTTTTGATTCGTTAAATATTTAAAATGTGTATATTTTCCGTTGATTAGCATGTGGAATTAACGAAAGACAAAAGATCGGTTTTGAATTAATGAAAAAAATGCAAATGGTCAAATTTAATTCACTCATTTATGACATGGGAAGATTTTTGCACATGCATTTTCATAGCGAAGTGTGCTTCGAATTTAGGGAAATTGGTATTTATCTTCGCAGATCATTCATCAGTGAATGACATCAATTCATTAAAGAAAATATTAATGAATTGACGCTGCCTCATTTTCTTATAGAGAATGCCGTATTGCGAACTTATTCTGCGTTTCGGGTATCTACATTCAGGCACAATGCGCTCCTACCTACACAGAGATGATAGTCACATCTCTGCATAGGTAGGACTTTTAAAAAAATTCGTAACTCTTTAGCAGTTTTCACAACACAATTCACAAGGTCTTTCATGCAAGGGGGTGAGAAATTTCGGGGGTACTGGAAGATCACCAATTACATCTACAAACTGACGTGCCAAGTCCATGGGTTGCAGTCTTACAACGGCTCTCTCAAAAAATCATGATGCACGTTTTTCCCCTGTTATGGAAAGACAAGCGTACAACTCCTGGTTGTATAGACAATATCCTTAGCCGAGCACGAGTGGCAGTACATTAACTCACCCACCCTACATTGGATAACATTGTGAAGCAAGACCAAAAGCGATGTAGTTAGCTCCATTTCATCCTCATCTTCCTAAAGCTGCGTCGTTGAGGGATTCTTTACAAAATGTTTTACAGAATTCCGAAAACATTCACCAAGCAATGTAGCGCATACAATAATACCCCATAGCTTATCTTCTCCATGAATATTATCGACATTAAAAGTGAAGGCCTCTAATGCTGCCTGGAAGAATTTTGCTTCCCTACACTACATTCAATGTAATTTCATTTTTCTAACACCTTCATCAAATGTGGAGATAAACAGTTCATTACCAAGCACAAAAGTTTGCGGTGGTTTACCAATATTCTCCAAATTTTTCATGGTCTCAAACAAACGATAGTTTGAAGGTGAGACCATTTCTCATCCACATACCTCATCATAAGGTGTGTGGGGTTTCCGATGCCTAGACCAATCCACATACCCCATCATGAGGTATGCGGGGTTTCGGAAATGTCTAGACCGCATTTCTCTACCCGACTCACACAAGGGCCAGATCCTGATGTTAAGTCTATGGGTACTCCTACTGCTCCGGCTACGCAATCCCCGTCAAGCAACGAGATTGTTCTTGTGCGAGTCGGGAGGAGAATTGCGGACTAGGCATTTTCTAAGACGGCTGTTCAAGTTCATTTCTGTTCCTATAAGAAAGAATGAAGTCTGAGAGTGGAACAATGGACGTAACAACAGTCATTTTACAAAGTTTTGAGATGTCATATATTGGATAGTGGCAATGAAAGAATAAGAAAGTTTGATGCGTGCGTTTTTGAGATGCGAAAAATTGATTTAGTCATGTGATCCAAACGAACTTTATGAAACATGAACGTTCCAAATATTGACATACTGAAAAACGTACGTTTCAAATACTGATTTTAAGAAAAAATGAACGATTCAAATATGGACTTTTAGTTGTGCGGTATTCCATGTTATTCTATGGGATTTTAGCGATTTGAAGAAAACGAAAATTCCAAAAATCGCCCTCTTAGTGAAAAACAACAAAACCATTTTTGACTTGTGAAAATTTATACGGTTCAAAAACGAACTTTTTAAAACATGAACGTTTCAAATATTGGCATATTGAAAAATACACGTTTCAAATATTGACTTTTAGAAAAAATAAAGGACTCCAATATTGACTTTTAGTTGGATGGCATTTCTCATGTTATTCTATGGGATTTTTGCGATTTAAAAAAAAAGGAAAATTTAAGAAATCGCACTCTTAGTGAAAACGTCAAAACCATTTTTTGACTTGTAAATGTTTAATCGATTCAAAAACGATCTTTATGAAAAATGATCATTTCAAATATTGACTTTTAGAAAAACATGAATGAATCAAGCAACTTCATAAATTCATTCTGAAAGACTTCTGTCAGCTCGCTCTCCCAACTTCAAAGTGAATGGGAGCGAAAATAACATTTGAACACATAAACGCATTTTGTTAAGACTGCATGAAGTTATGCACATTATTTATTGGGTTCTTGTAAGAGGCTTAGTTATTGTTTTTGGAGAAATAATTTCTAAGAATAGAGAAAATATGTCTGTGTACAAGGTGAATCCTTAAGAATATCATTAATATGGAACTATAGAATTTGATGTGGAAAGACATGAAAGCAACTAATTGAGGATGTTTGTTTCAGTGTGGGAGACTTCTTGTTGTCTGTTTCTTTGAAAGAGACAAGAGAAAACATATTTAGAATACGATTGACTGTTCTCTTTGTTCAAGACTAATATGATCTTGAAGTAATTAAAAAAATGAGGTGTGATCAGAAAAACAGATGCGATAGGGAAAACCCATTTAAAACGAAAGTTAACGCCTAAAGGGAAATACAGCAAATGCAGAAGTTTCGCATGTAGTGTAATGTCTCGCACGTTAAAACTGGTCATTGAGTGAATGAAATATACACAGAGTTTTGACGCATCTGGATGTAAAGCGAAATAAATGAGGAAAAGGAATGTGTTTGAGTGTGTTCATACTAACTTTGGAGAGTAGAGTAAAATGACCAAATCAAAAACGGACCCGAGGAAAATTCATGAACTCAGATTTCGTCTTTTAGAAAAAAAAAATGAAGTTTCAAAATATTGACCTTTAGTAAAGCATAGGATTTTAAGAAACTTATATTTAGTCGATTTACATTTCCCTTGTAATTCTATCGGAACTACATGGGAAAATACTAGTATACGGCGTTTTTGACTCACGAGGTATGCGAAATGTTTCTGATCCATGAGGTATGCAGTGAAATCCCTCCTCCCGACGATACGGTGGGAACACTGTATAAGCCCACATGAGGTGTGTCCTTTGAAGCCCTAGATTTATAACTCACTAAGCTGTTACTTCATGCTGGAAAGCGATGTTTAATCCTTTGAGACCCTATTTTTGGGATTGCCCCAAGTGGAAGCATAAATTTAACCCTTTATAGTCGAAATTTGCGTCACCTCAACTCATGTGGGCTTAAACAGTGTTGCCACCTCCAAAAAGCTTAACTTTATACCTTTGCTTCCATTTAGGAAAAGAGTCGGATTAAATAGTGTTGCCATCGGTAAAAAGTGCGAGTTTCGTCGCTGAATAAACTCTTGCTTCACGTTGGAAAGCGATGTTTCACATTGTATTTATTCATTTCCCTCCAACTTCTGATCATAAGCTTAACCTCTTAAGGCACAAATTAACTATTTGAAGCCCTAGATTTATAACTAACTAAGCTTTTACTTCATGCTGGAAAGCGATGTTTAACCCTTTGAGACCCTATTTTTGGGATTGCCCCAAGTGGAAGCATAAATTTAACCCTTTATAGTCGAAATTTGCGTCACCTCAACATGTGGGCTTGAACAGTGTTGCCACCTCCAAAAAGCTTAACTTTATACCTTTGCTTCCATTTAGGAAAGGCGTCGGATTAAATAGTGTTGCCACCGGTAAGAAGTGCGAGTTTCGTCGCTTAATAAACTCTTGCTTTACGTTGGAGAGCGATGTTTAACCCTTTGACACCCTATTTTTGGGATTGCCCCAAGTGGAGGCATAAATTTAACCCTTTATGGTCGTCATCCCAACTCATTTTGCTTTACACAGGGTTGCCATCTCGAGAAAGCTTAACTTTTTACCTCTGCCTCCATTTAGAAAAGGAGTAGAATTATATAGTGTTGCCACCGGTAAAAAGTGCGAGTTTCGTCGCTCAATAAACTCTTGCTTCTCAAGTTGGAGAGCGATGTTTAACCCTTTGACCCCCTATTTTTGGGGTTTCCCCAAGTGGAGCCATAAATTTAACCCTTTATGGCCGTCACCTCAACTCATGTGGGCTTAAATAGTGTTGCCACCGGGGAAAAGGGTGAGTTTCGGGGTGAGGGGGATTCAGTGTACACCTCATGGATTAGAAACCCCATGCGGATTCGAATCCACACCATACCGCATATACCGCATGCCGCATGTGGATTCGAATCCCCGTGGGGTTTCTAATCCCAATATACCGCATATACCGCATGTACCGCATATACCGCATGCCGCATATACCGCATATACCGGATATACCGCATGCCGCATGCGGTATGTGGATTCGAATCCCCACTTTTACACTACTTATAATGTTTTTGAAATTGTTATACTCTTAAACATTACCTCTCGTTCATCTGATATACTTGAAACACTTGACATTTTTGACGTTATGCTCCGGATAACTAGCCCAAAAATCCTTAATCATATAATAGCCAATATCAAAGTCACTTAAAAAAGTTCCATTCAATCCATATCGTATGAGCACATCACTCGAATATTCCAAAACTCGTGAGGAACTAATTCACAACAGTACTAATATTTAAAACTGATTAACGCAAGTTAGTAAGCAGAAAACTTGATTAACTCCAACACTAAATATGTAACAACAGAACTCGAACACGCAGACATCGATTCAAATAAACCGTTTCAGACTAATGCAGCTCCCACCGCACTTCTTTGGCAGCTTGCTTCACAACGTATACATTTGTGTTACACGCAATAAAGTGTTACAATTTTGGTTTCAAGAAAAATACTTACAGGCTCCAAGCGATTTGAACAAATGCTCGATCGACCTAGTGAATTATATGGAATTTAAAAATTTCTGTAATTGAAAGCAAGTAGATTTTCGCAAAAGGGCCACGATTTTTTTACGGCGAGAGTTTTTCAGGTACGCCCCTGGATTAGAGAGTGTTGCACAAACAACAAAACAAGCAGTCCGGGGTCTTCCTGTGGGAGAAAACGACTATCCGATGTTCGAGGGCAACGACGACTAGAGAGTGTTGCACAAACAAAACAAGCAGTCAGCGGTCTTCCTGTGGGGGAAACGACTGGTCGATGCTCGAGGGCAACGGCGACCAGAGAGTGTTGAATAAACAATAAAACAAGCAGTCAGCGGTCTTGCTGTGGGAGGAAACAATTATTCGATGTTCAAGGGCAACGGTGAGTGTGTTGCACAAAAACAAAACAAGCAGTCGGTGGTCTTCCTGTGGGGGAAACGACTGGTCGGTGTTCGAGGGCAACGGCAACTAGAGAGTGTTGCACAAATAACAAAGCAAGTAGTCAGGGGTCTTCGTGTGGGAGGAAACGATTATTCGATGTTCGAGGGCAACGGCGACTAGAGAGTGTTGCACAAACAACAAATCAAGCAGTCAGCGGTCTTGCTGTGTGAGGAAACGACTGGTCGATGTTCGAGGGCAACGAAGACTAGAGAGTGTTGCACAAACAAAACAAGCAGTCAGCGGTCTTCCTGTGGGGGGAAACGACTGGTCGATGCTCGAGGGCAACGGCGACCAGAGAGTGTTGAATAAACAATAAAACAAGCAGTCAGCGGTCTTGCTGTGGGAGGAAACAATTATTCGATGTTCAAGGGCAACGGTGAGTGTGTTGCACAAAAACAAAACAAGCAGTCGGTGGTCTTCCTGTGGGGGAAACGACTGGTCGGTGTTCGAGGGCAACGGCAACTAGAGAGTGTTGCACAAATAACAAAGCAAGTAGTCAGGGGTCTTCGTGTGGGAGGAAACGATTATTCGATGTTCGAGGGCAACGGCGACTAGAGAGTGTTGCACAAACAACAAATCAAGCAGTCAGCGGTCTTGCTGTGTGAGGAAACGACTGGTCGATGTTCGAGGGCAACGAAGACTAGAGAGCGGTGGAAACGACTGGCCGATGTTCGAGGGCAACGGCAACTAGAGAGTGTTGCACAAATAACAAAGCAAGTAGTCAGGGGTCTTCGTGTGGGAGGAAACGATTATTCGATGTTCGAGGGCAACGGCGACTAGAGAGTGTTGCACAAACAACAAATCAAGCAGTCAGCGGTCTTGCTGTGTGAGGAAACGACTGGTCGATGTTCGAGGGCAACGAAGACTAGAGAGCGGTGGAAACGACTGGCCGATGTTCGAGGGCAACGGCAACTAGAGAGTGTTGCACAAATAACAAAGCAAGTAGTCAGGGGTCTTCGTGTAGGAGGAAACGATTATTCGATGTTCGAGGGCAACGGCGACTAGAGAGTGTTGCACAAACAACAAATCAAGCAGTCAGCGGTCTTACTGTGAGAGGAAACGACTGACCGATGATTTGAGGGCAACGGCGACTAGAAAGTGTCGCACAAAAACAAAACGAGTAGTCAGCGATCTTCCTGTTGGTGAAAACAACTGGTCGATGTTCGAGGGCAACGACGAGTAGAGAGTGTTTCACAAACAACAAAACAAGCAGTTAGCGGTCTTCCTGTAGGCGGAAACGACTGGACGATGTTCGAGGGCAACAGAAACCAGAGAGTGTTGCCCAAACAACAAAACAAGCAGTCAGTGGTCTTCCTGTGGAAAGAAGCGACTGGTCGATGTTTGAAGGCAGCGACAACTAGAGAGTGTTGCCCAAACAACAAAACAAGCAGTCAACGGTCTTCCTGTAGGAGGAAACGATTGGTCGATGTTCAAGGGCAATGGCGACTAGAGAGTGTTGCACAAAGAACAAAACAAGCAGTCAGCGGTCTTTCTGTAGGAGGGAACGACTGGTCGATGCTCAAGGGCAACAGTGAGTAGAGTGTGTTGCACAAACAACAAAACGAGCAGTCAGCGGTCTTCCTGTGGGGGAAAAGACTAGTCAATGTTTCAGGGCAACGTCAGTTCTGGAGAACCGTACGAGGTAAAGACGAGTTTTACGGCGGCAAGTAACTGCTCTGTACAACAGCGGTATCCGGAGAATAATTTCATTGTACACAGCCAGCCGCATGTTGTTATGAATGGGCTATAACAGCAGCAGATATCCCTTACGTGTTCCACTCGTCTCTGCTAAAAACCTGCAAATTCGTCTGCACTTAGCAAGAGAACACCAAGACTAGACGCATGAGAACTGAAGAAAGATCCGAAGAATCACGTTTTTAGTTAATTCACGACAATGGACTTTGGCAGGATACGGCATCAGAAGCACGATTTGATGGAATCCAGCTGGCTAGTGTTAACTGACAAGCATAATGGACACGGTGCAATGATCTGGTGCATGATTTCATGGTAGTCATTCAGCAATGGTGAAAGTAGTTTGTTTTGGGGAAACGCATTGTTTAGCGTCTAAGCGGATTTTCTCTCTCTCTCTCTCTCTCTCTGTCTCTCTCTCTCTCAAGCACACACACACACACACTGTTAGATATCCCTATAAGAGCTATGCAAGGTTTTCAGATATCTTTTAGGTTGGCCATCTACGCTCTCACTAGGTTTTCAATTTGTTGTCACTGTAGAGGCACGGAGCGGAAGCAAAACACAGTGTTCATACGTAATTCAAGGCGAACAAGAGAACTTAAAGTTTATATGAGCAAAAGCTGAAATTTTTCTCTTCGTCACGCAATTACTAAAGAAAAGAAAAATGTCCAGTTCAGAATGATTGATTGATTGATTGAAGGTTTAACGACCACCATGAGCAACTCAATGGGCTATAAGAAGTCGCCCGTCCCTAATTTAGGGTCACTGGTTCCAGGGAAGAGAGAGAGCCAGTGCCGTAAAACAAACACAACATCCATGCCTCACCGGGATTCGAGCCCGGACCCCTTTCGGACGAATGATCAGAGGCCATCGCTTAGACCACTGCGCCACCGGGGCGGCCCAGTTCAGAATGAATTTTTAAGATAGGCGTCTAGTGATTTTGCTTCCTATACTTCCAATGGGCAAACTTCTGTTCACATTTTCTTCACAATTAATGCGTTCCCAAGGATGAAAATTTGAACATCGATTAAAATAACTTCATATTATAACTTGGAATTCTTAATATTTTCTAAAATATAACCAT
Source organism: Macrothele yani (assembly GCA_039090855.1). Taxonomy (NCBI): domain Eukaryota; kingdom Metazoa; phylum Arthropoda; class Arachnida; order Araneae; family Macrothelidae; genus Macrothele; species Macrothele yani. The sequence goes on from CM077007.1 coordinate 113,162,121, forward strand.
AATTTAGCAATCCAACATTTGTTTGTCTACTGACGTCATCAATGTACAGGTCGCGCCAAAGTTTTTATTTTGGTCTGAACACCACCAAAGGAAAAGTTATTGATTTTTAATATAATTATGGTTATGCTTTAGAAAATATCAAGTATTCCAAGTTATAATATGAAGTTATTTTAATGGATGTCCAAATTTGCATCCTTGGGAACGCATTAATTGTGAAGAAAAGATGTGTACAGAAGTTTGTCATTGGAAGTATAGGAAGCAAAATCACTAGACGTCCACCTTAACTAACAGAGTTACGTTCATCGTTTGTCATATGCGTTTTATTTGTGAAACAACATGGGGGGCACCTGAAATTTTTACCAAAACAAAAACGGGCTTCATATCGACAAAAAAAATTCCGCAATCTGTTCTAATTTGCCAGTTTTAATAACTAGCTTCCGAACTATTCTCACTGATAGCTCATGGGACAAAAAATTTAGATACAAAATAAACAAAGGTTTGTATTGAATGGAATACGGGATTACACCATAAAATATAAATTTTGGAGATGACAATCCATTTTTCGGTGTAAATATGACAAGGATGGTAAGTTAGATAATATCCGAAAACTTGAAAATTTCCTCGTCCTAGAGCGGAAATCGAACCCGCGTCTCACAGATAGAAATCGGGTATACTATCTGGGAGACGCGGTTTCGATTCCCGCTCCAAGACGACGAAATGTTTAAGTTTTCGGATATTATCTAACTTACCATCCTTGTCATATTTACACCGAAAAATGGATTGTCATCTTCAAAATTTGGTTTGTATTGAATTATACCAGAAATTAAACTGTTTCTTTTCGCTACCGAAATAGCATTTTTAAAAATTCCGATAGAAATTATGCTCGAAATTTACTTAGAAAGTCACTAAAATTTCGGCGATACAATCTGTATATTTTGACGTTTACTGCAGTGAATGAACGTTTTTGTTTAGAACACTGAAAATGTTTTCTTCTAAAACAAAATCACTTCCGGAGATGAGCAAAGTTTTTATTTTTTTTTAATCACGTTCATAATCATCTTCAGTAAAATGCTTAGAGTAAATTCTGGCATGTTTCACAATGACATCTTTCGCTTACATTTGAGTAGACACTTTTTTTGCAACATCTGATCTTTCAGAAATGCGTGATAAGTAATCCCAATTTCTTTTTTCTTATTCTTCGATGGGCACAGAGCAACGACACAATTAGGCATCGTTCTTACGAAATAATGGCACACAAAAGTGGTGTGAATTTTTCTAGAAAACAAAAGCACAGCAATAGAACGATTTCTTTTTGTTACCGCAACAGTTATCTTATAACGCTTACCTTTCGTCGCCACAGTAGTTATCTTTATCCTATCACAATAAAAATATGTCTCTCGATCACAAAGAACTGACCAAATACCTCTAAACAAGTTAGTAAAATCGCGCAATGCATTAATTACAATACGCTTTCCAACATACCAGAAATCATTACTCAAGTTATCACTCGAGTTATGAGGATAATGGCTGTGGAATAAATCTCGGCCCTGTTCCCTGACCTTTGATCCCATGTCGATGATATTCAACAGAACCGGTTCAGTATGCCTCCGAAATAACATGATAAAGTTTTGTCGCAATAGAAGCACTTTTACATAAGTTATGATGCATAAGGGCTATGGAATAGATCCCGCTCCTGTGTCCTAACCTTTGACCCCATTTCGTCCATTTTCAAAAGGGTTCGTCCCCAGGTGGTCCCCTACCACATAATAAAATTTCATCGAAATCGAACCATTTTTACGCGAGTTATCGGGCCGACAGACGGAAGGACAAAGCTGGAGCATATACGCTTCTTCAACCTACGGTTGGAAAGCGTAAATAAAAGCAACACTAGTAATGACAGCTTGGAACAAGCAATCGAAGAAAATGATCTGCCTTCAGAGCTACGTCATGCGCGAGTCGCCCAAAAATGCCTTCACTATTGCGCAACGAAATGTGCCCTCTCTGGAACTATGATTGTCAGAGTTCCACGACACTTGAACTAGATGGCTCAAGTTTAACCGAACTGCAGGTGGCGCTGCGCTCGTTGTTTACGCTTTCCAACCGTAGGTTGAAGAAGCGTATATGCTCCAGCTTTGTCCAGCCGTCCCCACGATAACTGGCGTAAAAATGGTTCGATTTCGACGAAATTTTAGTATGTGGTAGATGACCACCTGGGGACGAACCCTATTGAAATGGGACAAATGGGGTCAAAGGTCACGACGTAGGAGCGGGATCATTCCATTGCCCTTATGCGTCATAACTTGCGTAAATATGGTTCGATATCAATGAAATTTTACTATGTGGTAGGGGACCACCTGGCGACGAACCCTATTGAAAACGGACGAAATGGGGTCAAAGGTCAGGACATAGGATTGCGATCCATTCCATCGCCCTTATTCCATATTATTAAGGTGGACGTCAAGTAATTTTGCTTCCTATACTTACAATGGAAAAACTTTTGTACACATTTCCTTCATATTTAATGTGTCCCAAGGATGAAAATTTGAACATCGTTTAAAATAACTTTATATTATAACTTGGAAAACTTAATATTTTCTAAAACATAATAATAATTATATTAAAAATCAATAACTTTTCCTTTGGTGGTGTTGAAACCAGGGAAAAGATGGCGCGACCTGTACTTTGATGACGTCAGTGGACTGATAAATGTTGGTTTGCATAATTACGGTTATGGTTTAGAAAATATTAGGTATTCCAAGTTATGAAATAAAGCTATTTTAATCGATGTTCAAATTTTCATCCTTGGGAACGCATTAATTGTGAAGAAAATGTGTGCAGAAGTTTTTCCATTGGAAGTATAGGAAGCAAAATTACTTGACGTCCACCTTGAAGTAGCAATTCTTGTATGTATGTATATACGTTTTATTTTGAAAACGGCTCTAAGAATTTTGATGAAAGTCGTTAACCTACCGTTTTCTGGTACTAGAAATCGATTTAGCTTGATCTCGACTTTAGGAGAATTCGTTTAGTGGGTTAAATAACCACCCCGAATTATAACGTTTTCAGTGTCATGGCGTTGTTCCATTAATGTTACCAATGCTTAGAAATCTTATGACGCCACAGTCTCGCGTTTGAGAATGTTGGCGCGCGGTCACGCCATCTGTCTCATTACGTCACGTGTTGCGTGTGGATCCTATTCAAGTTTTATGACGTCACACTTGCGAGCAGATGTTCGCGATTCCCATCTGCCTCATTACGTCACGCGTTGTGTGCGTATATCCGTCTGCACGATAACTCGCGTAACAATCGTTCGATTTCGATGAAAATTTAGTATCTGGTAGGGGATCACCTGGGAAGAAACCCTATTTAAAGTGAACGAAATGGGGTCAAAGGTCAGTACATAGGAGTGGGATCAATTCCACTGATATTATGCGTCATAACTAACGTAAAAAAAGGTTCGATTTCGATGAAATTTTAGTATGTGGTGGGGGACCTCCTGGCGACAAACCCTATTGAAAATGGGCGAAATGGGATCAAAGGTCAGGATGTAGAAGCGGAATCACTTCCATCGCCATTATGCATCATAACTTACGTAAAATGCTTCGATTTGGATGAAATGTTAGTATGTTGTAGGGGCTTGCCTGGGGACGAATTGTATTGAAAATGGACGAAATGAGGTCAAAGGTTAGGACACAGGAGCGGGATCTATTCCATAGCTTTTATGCATCATAACTTACGTGAAAATGCTTCGATTGAGACAAACCTTTATCATGTTATTTCGGAGGTATACCGAACCGGTTCTGTTGAATATCATCGACATGGGATCATAGGTCAGGGCACAGGACCGAGATTTATTCCACAGCCATTATTCACATAACTTGAGTAATGATTTCTGGTATGTTGGAAAGCGTATTATAATCAATGCATTGCATGATTTCACTAACTTGTTTTATTTTATTTGTTCGCTGCAGCGAGCACTGCCCAGACACCGTTCTGATTGCGTCGTCACTAAGTTATTGTGCAGTTAGTTGGCGGAAAAGCATCATCTCGGCGGTGTGGATGTTGTGTGAGTTAATACAGTAGCAAAGTATATTGATGTGAGGATGCTTTTTGTATATATTCAAGTGTTTATTTTCATTCAAGTTTTAATGAATAAATAGTTTTAGTTTGTTAAATGGTAATCTCGATTTCCGCTTTTCTCGATGCATAGCAAATCTCCGTTCAGCTGGCGAGTGACTTATTGCGTTCTAGAAAAGGCAAACTTTAAATATAAATTTTATTTGTTTACAAATTTCTAACACACAGTAAAAATATTGCAATGTATATAAACTGAAACCTAATAAATTTATAATTCAGCTAAAAATGTCTATCACAAAAAGCAGGTAACGTGTCAGCTGAAGGAGTTCCGTTCTTAATTGCGCAGCTGAAAAATAGTGAAAACATTTTGAATTCACTATTGCTTTGCTACCTAATTGTACTGAATAAGTAAGTTACTGTAAAACACGATGAGAATGACGTGTGCGGTGACAATGGCCAAAGGTAACATCTTTAATCCAAATGACATTACGAGTTAAAATATACTATACAGTTAAAATCCACATTAGCACTTTCGAACTCTCAACGAGTTCGTCATCAGATGTAAAACCGACAAAATGGAATGTGAAGCACCTTATATTAGGTGTGCAACTTAATTCTGGGTCCCTAACCGCAAGCGATCATAGAACGTCGGCAAATGCAAATAGCTGTGTGAAATAATGGTTTGATCGCAGCGCCTTCCAACAGCTTTCCAGGCAACCGTAACCGCTCACAGCTGTAGTGACAGAAAGGACGGAAGTTGACGGTGAGCAATGTCGTTCAAGAAGCAACATTTGAGGCACTGCTTCCTGTTCGCGTTTCAGCTGACAAAATCTGCCGCGGAAGCCCAGCAAATGATATGTGCTGTTTTGGGTGAGGCTTCTGTGTCCTACAGTACGTGTAAAAAGTGTTTCCAGCGGTTTAAGCAGGGAAATTTCAATCTCCGTGATGCAGAACGTCCAGGGCATCCACAGAAAGTTGACGATCTTTAACTAGAACAACTGATGGACACGGATCCTTGTCGCACACAGTCAGAGCTCGCCCAGGAACTCGGAGTAACACGGCAAGCCATTGCAAAGCGCCTTTATAAGCTTGGACGGATTCACAAGGAGGGCCGTTGGGTGCCCCACCAACTCACAGCTGCGAACAAGTCTAGGCGCTACGATGTTGCTGTGTCCTTGCTCTCCAGATTCAAGAAGAAAGATTTCCTCCACAAGATTTTGACCTTTGATGAGAAGTGGATCCTCTACGATAATCCTAAGCGGCGCAAATCGTGAGTTTATCCAGGTCAGCCTACCACCAGTACCACCAAACCGAATATCCATGCCAGGAAGTTGTTGCTGTGCATATGGTGGAATCAGCGCGGTGTCGTACACTATGAGTTGCCTAAACCTGGTGAAACAGTCTATGCTGAGCGTTATTTTCAGCAACTTATTCGTGTGAGTGACGCACTGGAGGCGAAAAAGCCATACACCGGTTAGTGCTGTTTCTTCAGGATAATGAGCGTCCTCACACCGCGAAAACGACTTTAAACACGATCACCCACCTGGGATGTGAGATTTTGTCCCACCCGACGTATTCTCCAGACTTCGCCCCGTCGGATTATCACCTGTTTCTCTCCCTGCAACATCACCTGTGTGATACGCACTTCACTTCTGTCAAGGAGGTCCACACAAGTATTGATGACTTTACCAACTCAAAACAGCCCTCTTTTTTCCGTAGTGGCATTCGCCAGCTCCCTGACCGATGGCTCAAATGTATCCAACACGACGGAGATTATTTCCCTGATTAGGTACGAATTCGATTTGCTATAATTTGCTGTCAACGTGCCATGCCTGTGGCCGAGAATTAAGTTGCATACCTAATATAAAGGATTTACCATTGCCAACCATAGGATATAAAAGTTATTTAACCTAGAAGATTAACTAGAGAAAACTAAGAACTTTTAACTAACTTTTTTAGGTTAAATAACTTTTATATCCAATAGTTGGCAACAGTAAATCGTGTATATAAGGTGCTTCACATTCCATTTTGTCGGTTTTATACCTGATGACGAACTCGTTGCGAGTTCGAAAGTGCTAATGTGGTTTTTAACTGTATATTATTTTAAATTGTAGTTTCATTTGGATTAAAGGTGTTACCTTTGGCCACTGTCACCTCACACGTCATTCTCATTGTGTTTTACAGCAACGTATCTGTCACATGTGACACGAGTCTTCGTTTATTATTACCTAATTGTACACAGTAGTTACTGTAATAAATGTGCGTATTCAGTTAATCGACGTTATGCCGGATCAAGAGGATAAAAACTACACACCAACCCCGGTAATTTAAGCTTTCAGAGAAACACCTCAGAGGGTGTTCATTTCTAAATTTATGTTGCCGAAGAAACCGCTGCTGTTAAACACCACTTTAAAAAAATTAGAGGATGCCGTCTCTTCCTGAAGCCAGTGCGGTCTTGGTCAGCTGCTATGTACCGAATTGTTACTGTGAATGAATTTGAGTTTGGTATTCTAAAGCCTAGGTTAGTAGACTAAATAACCTTGTTCTAAATCAATCCTGCAACATTGCTACTAGTTGAACTTTCCGCCCTGCGGGGTGAAGTACTAAATGATACGAAAGCACAACAGTGATTTGACTGTGGGATGACTGTTTTGGCCATTCGACAGTGGAAATGAAAGGTCAGTGAGAAGGTTAGTAGTCAGTGACAATCGAATGACTGTTTCTCCGAACAATCGTCTGACTGTTACTCCCTTCTGACTAAAGGCCTTTAGCTAAGAGTCCAAAGGAGAAAATTTATCGTCTCGATTCAAAAGCTCTGAATACTGCAAAATCAGAGACAAAATGTTCCAACGTACAAATCTTGCACAAATTGCGAATAGAATTCATAGATATAAATTGCTAGCCAAAATTGTATCGGTATAGTTATACAGCACATTTTTGTTTTGAAATATTGTGTACTTTTTTTCACCATTATTTAGGGTAACGCCATTCCTCTTACCAATTTCTTAAGGGAACGCCATTCCCCCACCGGTCTTGTCCACTTTCAACACTGTCATTGAGCCCTTAATGCTTCTGCAACAAAGTGTGGCAGCCGCGAGATATTATCATTGAAGATAAGGTACACCATACATGTGGATGGTGTTTCCCCGATGAAGAGGGTTACTTCCAGCACGATAATGAGCCGTGCAACAAGACTCGGTTCGTCAAATAGTGGTTCCAGCAGAACGACACTAACACATTGACCAAATAACCCCCACATCTAAACCCAATTGAATACTTGTGAGGCGCGATTGAGAGAGCCATTCGTAACAGAGATCCTCTTCCAGCAAACATTCGGCAATTGGCGTACGTCATCATATCTGCCTTGCGGAACGTACCTGTAGGACGATATCAGCACCTACTTGAATTCATGCTATATCAAATCGACGCCGTTTTGGTGGCTAAAAACGACCAAAGACGTTATTAGGCATGGAACTTAAATAATTTGTTACTTGAGTGCATGTGGGTGGATCAGTGGCGCAACCAGGGTTTCTTTATGGGGGTGGCCTGAAATATTAAAGATGTAAATGAACATTCATCGGAGAAAAACAACCGGAGCGTGGAAAGTGCAAACCGAAATCGGACCGTCCTCAACCCTCATATGTAAATTGCGAACTAACTCTTCTGCGCCCATTCTGCTGATACAAAAAAAAAAAAAAAACAGTATGAAAAAATAATGAATAAAACAACGTAAAACAATTTAAAGCAATGTGCCATATGTGACAAAGAAAACTTAAAATTTGCTCAGAAGATTACCATAGGGAGTCTTCATCTACTATTAACGCCAAGGTCATGTATCATACATTCTGCATTTGCTCTAATAGCGTATGCACGTGTCTCAGGAGATCGGTCTTGCGCTATGACAAATAACAATGAATTAGCACTAAGAGAAGGAAACGTGAAGCCTTCAAACACAATTCGTGTTTTTTTTTCCCTCTTCGCCGCATTTAAATAAATAATTTAGTATCAGCTTCCTCATCCTAATAGGAGAATTATCGATCTTTTCTGCCCACAGGATGTTGATAACAGTTTTCCAGGTTGCATTAAACTTCAATAACTTTTTACTTTCATTCAATGATAGGTGAGCCTCATTCTCAGAAGTAGCTTATTAAAGTTCTTTTTTCTAGATGTACTATGGATAAAAAAGTAATGCCCGAAATTATTTCATATAGCTAGCGATAAGCACCACAGAATAGCACGAACATTTTTACTTTTGCCGTTTTCTCTAATTGAAATTCAGTATGTGCTACTTCATGTAGTTTTCCTTTAAACTAAAGAATATCATACTGGTAATGTGTGTAGGAAACTGCAAATAGATTTTTCCTCTTCAATTTCATTTCTTTCTTTCACTGATAAAGTGAAGGACACTCTTGCTGAAGTGCGATGGCTAAAAAAACTACGTCAAATTATATCCTTACTATTGACCCAGCACGGCTTCGCACGGTAGCGATTTAGAATTTACGGCGAATCTAAAGAGACAGGATTATTACGTTCAACAGGCGACTGTCTTTCTCCTTGTGAAGTCGTTCTTTGTCTGTCATTTGCCAATCAAAATCCTGTTTCTTGGAAAGTTTTATTATGGCGGTATAAACAAATTCTTTTAGCATTCGATGTACTACGACCTATATTCGATTTTCGTCTGTGCATAATGTTAATACTGATATAAAGAATTTTTTATTTAAATTTTAATTAAAGAGCTACTCAAAGAGATACATACCTGTGGACGAAAACAACTACGCATTTAGTCTGTGCGAACGCCGATAAACCAATTCTTTCAGCGTCCGATGTAACTACGCATTTAGTTCTGTGGCCTTGCATGCTGTCATACCGACCGCAGCGCATGCGCCTCGCATCTTTTTTCCAATGAGTAAAAGTTTCGTAAACCGGTCGCCGCGCATTGTTGTTTAGGCAGTGGAAGCCACAAAAGAACGCGAACGGCGTTTTTTTTTTTTATTTTGACTTGTCACTAAAATCGTTACTGCTCTTCTCCCTTTGTCATAGATTAATGTTTCATACACCTAAACCTTCCCCGACAAATGCTCTATGGAATGGTGACAACCGCATCAAAATCAGTCCAGCTATTCTTGAGGTTAACCCGAACAAACAGACAGACGCCTACCGGGGACTTTATTTTATACTATGTATAGATACCCCTGATCGTAATCATAAAATACACTGGCGTGCAAAAATTAAAGACGAGACGGTTTTTCGAAAGTAACGTCGTGCAGAAGTGCTCCACATCGACTCAAATCATACCATAAGATCCCCAAGATGTAAGAATATGGGACAAGTGAGCAAAACCGTCCAAACAAGAAATCCAAAGGATACAAAGGCACTTTATTGAAAAGGTAGCTTCGAGCACAACTGGACAGAAGACAGAAACGTCCATGTGACAAGCGGCTGCAAAGAAAAATCCAATCTTTAGTAGGGGATATGATCACCCCTGACTGCGTTGCAGGATTTACAACGTCTGTCCATGCTGGGGACGAGGTTGTCAAGGAGCTGTTGAGGCATCGCGGCCCATTCCTCTTGTAGCGCCAATCGCAGCTGCGAAATCGTTGCTGGCGGCTGGTGACGTGCTGCCAAGCGTCTTCCGAGAAGGTCCCACACGTGTTCGATTGGATTTAGGTCCGGGGACCTTGCGGACCAGTCCATGCGCTGAATATCTTCACTCTCCCAGAGCTCTACGACAGCCACTGTACGATTAGGTGTAGCGTTGTGGTCCATGAAGAGGAACTCAGGACCCACAGCACCTCTAAACAGACGCACGTGAGGCACAGGAGAACCTCGGTACAATAGCGGACACCAGTGACTGAACCTCCTTGGAAGATGTGGAGGTCAGTACGGCTACCAAGCACGATACCGCCCCAAACGAGAATTCTGCCACCTCCAACTCGGTCCCTTTCGATGATGTTGGAGGTGTGATTGCGAGTTCCCTGCTCTCTCCAGATGTGTATACGTCCAGAATCGCTCGTCAGACTAAATCTACTCTCATCCGTAAAGCAAACTCGACCGCATTGCTGATATGTCCAGTTCTTGTGTTCCTGGCACCACAGAAACCGCAGTCTCCGATGAGCAGGCGTTAATGGCACACACCGTACTGGTCGTCGCGCAAATAGACCACCTTTGTGCAGCCTCCTGGCCACGGTAAAACGCGATAACGGACGTTCAGTTGTATGTTGCATGTCCCTTGCGATTTCTCCCGCTATCTGCTGTCTGTCTCTTCTCGCCTGTGGGACAATATACCGGTCGTCGGCTGCCGTGGTTGCTCGTGGACAACTAGTGTTAAACTGTCGGACAGCTGTTCCTGTTGTTTGAAATGCTCTCCAAGCTCGTGAAGCCGCCCCGGTGGCGCAGTGGTCTAAGGCGTTGGCCTCTGATCATTCGTCGGAAGGGGTCCGGGTGCGAATCCCGGTGAGGCATGGATGTTGTGTTTGTCTTACGGCACTGGCTCTCTCCCTTCCCTGGAACCAGTGACTCTAAATTAGGGACGGGCGACTGCTTATAGCCCATTGAGTTGCTCACGGTGGTCGTTAAACCTCAAAAAAAAAAAAAAAAAGCTCGTGAAACGATGCTTTGAGCGATTCCGAACTCCTCGGCCACACTAGTCACACTTCGATCTTCTTCCAACTTCCCAATGACGCGACCTCGGGTAAAGTCCTCCAGATGTCGTCTACTGGACTGGATGTTAGCCATATCGCACGGTGGCAGCAACTCGACGTCGTTCAAACCGATGTACACCGTGCAATAGCTTTCACCGAATTGCTGAGCGTACACCTCCCGTGTGCTTTATACCCTTCCGACACCCCCTTCCCTATTTCATGCTGCACACATGAGCATGGCCTACCGTACCGGACCCTAGTCTATCTCCTGAGTGGTCTTTCGGTTCGTTCTGCCTATTCGTTCCGCTGTTATGCTAATTTCTCCTCTTCGTCCTTAATTTTTGCACACCAGTGTATTATAGCATTTCAGCAGTCTTTGCATTTGGAATTCTCCTCGTTGTGTCCCTGTATGTAAATTGCATTTTCATCTAATATGCTGCAGGAATTCTGTTTCTCCTCCAATTCTTGTTCCACTTGTTTATAAATGGAAAACGAAGGAAAACATACAGTATTACCTGCTGGAAAAGCAATCGTTATCTCAGGTAGGTGTCAAGATCTTTCGATTTTTCGCTTTTAACTGGGATGCAAACATATATAAGAGTTGTAAATATTTGTTGCTCGGGATCATTCCTTTAAATCCGATGAAAATGTACTTTTTTTTTTTTTTTTTTTACCTTGGAGTACTACACTGGTGTCCAAAACTAAGGTGACAAACACAAAATCCTGAATACCGCAAAATACACACGACGGATTTTATTGACAGTTGGTACTGACACACACATATACATGTACAAGGGGCATCCAGAAAGTAATGCCTCCTCCTTAATAACTTTCGAAATTTTGAAGTGATTTTAATGAAACTGCACTGACATGTGCTATGATATTGATGCGAAAATTGGGTCTAAATTAATTACTATTAAAAAGGGGGGACGAACTTAATAGGCGTGGGTAAATAAAGTTGATAATTAAATTAAATATTTGACCTATTGCAAATTAATTGGAAAACTAACTTATTTTAATTGGGGAAGTCGTGTAATTCTCTTTGTCTGAGTGAGAACAAAGGAATGAGTGGATCATCTCTGGAGGTCTGTTAGCAACAGCGGGACCACCCAAACGGCAATTGAGAGGCACTCAGACTCTCATAAATACGGTTTCAAGTGTGCCATTAGTGCCGAAAATCGGTAGGAAACACTGGAAATTATGATTATGAGGGGGCGAGGGTCAAAACGCACCATTCTTGCAGGAGCAACGACGCTCCGTGCGAAAGGCATGAGAGAAATCTGAAGTGTCTGGTGAAGAGAAGCATATGAGGCCCACGTAACAGAGAATGGCTGAAAAGTAGGAAAGGAAGAAAACAGCTAGTTATCTCGGTACTCGGGCAGAGGACAAACGGAGAGAAACTCGCAAGGAAATGATCCGGGACGCCGTTGTAAGTCGTACCGAGATATTGCTACCAGGAGAACGACGATATATGACTCTACGCAACGGTCAGCCATAGTGAGCCTGCTAGGTGTAAAACCTGATGTTCGATGCCTACCTAAGATTTCTACGGTACGGAGGGCGCAGTCATAAGCCGCCACGAGTACAATGAAAAAGAGAGAGAGCTTAAAATAATTAGGCGGCCGCGTAAAACCCCCAAAGATGCTAAAGTGATAATGCCAACTAACAAGTATTAGTAAAATATGACCAGCGAACCAGCCTTACTAAATCGCCGTCTCTAGCCCCAGTGAAGAGGTCGTTGACCTCTCAACGTAAACGTCGCTTCCTCGTCGTCGACAGAATTCCTTGACGGAGTGCGAAAGGAGTATCCCTGTCCATCCGACAGCCCCCGCCTGTAGGGCAAAGAGGAGTCAGCGCCGATTGTCATCTTTCACCCTCCCACGAGCAGTGGGGAGAAACACGGAGAAATACTCTCTCTGCTGCACCGCAGAAAGGAAGAGTGTTAAAGCAAGAAATCAGTGGACCCTCTGTTACACCCAAGTGAAATCGCCGTGGTTTCGGTATTCATCGAAGGAAGTGTAAAGATTCCTCCCGCGCTTAAGACACAGGTGAGAAAGATCATCCAATCAAAAATATAGCGCGACAGTGTGTGCAGTGTCGACAGATCCTACTAATAGTTCGAATAAGTGATTTCTATAACACGGATTTATGCAGCAAACAGTCAACAGCACGTGAGTACCTTTTGTTTTTTGTCTATTGTTATCCTGTAACTAAGAGGAGGAACTGCGAACTTGAACTAATACCCAACTCTTAATTAGAACTTTTATACGCCCTTTTTAAGGCGGAAGTCTTATTCCTAAATCTAGAAGAAGATATTAGCTCCGACATGGAGCCTAACAGGTGTTTGTATCACCGCGGGCAACGCCCCGGGATATTGTTTCCTCCTACGAATAAACAAGTTTAATTGTTATTCTTACTCTATTCATTCCGTAGGCTCTGGTGTGTATAAATTCCTTATATAAAATTCCTGTGTTTCAGCAAACCTCACGTTCTCGCCAATTTATACCAGCTCCCGAACTAAAAGAACCTACAAGTCTCGTGCTTATTGATTGGTGACGAGTGGTAATAAATTATACCGCTCGGCACGTTCTGATCACTTGGTGGTCAACGGTGGGATAACTACCTACGGTAGATCTCACATCAATATGTTACCAATGCGGGACACAATGTTTTCAGAATAGGAAATAAAGATCATGAATGACAGAGAAAAGCAGCGAGCCGTAAATGAATTTCCGGAAAAAGAGGGATATGAGGCTCCAGAAATTCACAGAAGACTCCTGGGGGTGTATGGAGCTGCCACAATCGATATCGGTAATGTCCGAAGATGGATGAAAAGGCTTCGAGAGGGAGAAAGTTAAGTGTTAGACGAATAACGGAGAGGAAGACCCGCAACTGCAGTGACAGATGCCAACAGGCAGCGAGTGAAAGACCTCATCGCAGCGGATCGTCGTGTCACCATCCAGGAGTTGTGTGATGCAATTCATTGTGGTCATGGTGCTATGGAGACATTAGTTAGGGATCTGAGTTACACAATTTTTTTTCAAAGTGGATTCCAAAGCCTAACTCGTGAACAATGTGAGCAAACGGTAGACATGTGCCGGAACCTCTTGGACTGTTATGAGAGGGAGGGTGTGGTGTTTTTCTCTAATGTTGTGACGTGGGATGAAACCTGGGTGTTCTTTCATGACCCAAAAACAAAATGGCGTCAATGGAAAGGCACCGCACATATTCACCTCGACAGAAAAAGGTGACAACAACTCGTTCCGCAGGGAAAGTGATGGCGACAATTTCCTGTGACAAGCGTGGTGTCATTTTGACTGATTTCCTTGAATGCGGGGCAACAATAAACAGTGCTCACGATGTGCAGACGTTGAAGAAGCTACAGGAAGTAATCAGAAGGAAAAGACGTGACATTCCACTTCATAGTGTTGTTTTACACACGTCCCCACACCTCAATGGAGACCTCACATGCTATTGCCAAAATGGGGTGGACGGTGATGCCCCCCCCTCATACAATCCTGATTTGGCTCTCTCAGACTTTTTCCTGTTTGTCCCTTTAAAAACCATCCTTCCTTGGGGAACGTTTCGACGATGTGACAGATGTTAAAACACTCTTCTGTCGTTTCGGGTTTTTCCAATGGCATCTGCCGGTCACTCGAGTGTATTTCAGCCGCATAAAGCTGCGAAACCATTACGAAACTCTGCTAAGGTGGCCGTTATGAATGTTTCCACTAAACTGATGGAAAAACATTCGCCGAAATAAATCGGAAAATGAAATAACAATTCTTACGGCAGAAATCACTGGTGTTTCAAGTCGCAGCATTGCGAGAATGAAGGTGAAATTTATGCCCAACGGTGCGTTTTCTACCCCCGGAAAAAAAAACGCCCGTTAAGGGCTAAAACCCAAACATGGCTGGAATGGTACGACGAATTACTTTAACAGCGGTTCGTCAGAAAGTACACAGTTTCTTCTTCCGGAATGAAATTCCAACAGCATTCAAAGTTAGGTCGGCTGTTAATGAAGATGATGAGCTCGGGTACGGAGAAGTGGCCACCGAAGAACTGGCCACACGGAAAACTAGACACATTGGAATTTCAGTGCCATAAAATTGTTCTGCATAAACAAACTTCATGTGGCTACATTCCCCACTACTTGAGCAACTATTGTTCACAAAATATATATTTTTTAATATTTCATTTTCAGTAAGAAATTTAGACAATTTCATGATTTTCGGGCCGAAGACAAAAGCGGTGAACTGGCCGCAAAAACTTTTAATGGGCCGTATAAAAATTGCGTTCTGGATTGCTTCGCGGCTACGTCTCCCTAGATTGGGTATCTGACACACATAAAATTTCGGTAATTTCGTAATTTCTTATTTATGATATTTTTCAAGGTATGTAAACTGCAGCTAAACAAATTATCTGCGGGTATGTGCAAACCCAGGAAACTTATCGGGGGGTGGGGGGTGTGGGGGGGGGGGTGCTTAAAACCTAAAATACGAAATTAAAGCATTTATGGTCCGATTGGGAGTTTTCAGCGTTCACAATCTAAAACTCAACAAATTATTTAGGCGATGGCTTCTGATCATTCGTGAGGCATGGATGTTGTGTTTGTCTTACGGCACTGGCTCTCTATCGCTTCCCTGGAACCAGTGACCCTAAACTAGGGACGGGCGACTGCTTATAGCCCATTGAGTTGTTCACGGTGGTAGTTAAACTTCCAAACAAAATAAAAAAAAATTCAAGCAAACGAAAGTGTTCCTTCCCGTCGTTAGGCACCTTAGAAAACTGCCACACATAATTCGGAAACTTAGAAAACTGCCACACATTCAAAGTGTTCCTAGGAGGAACAGCAATTTGCACCCGGCTCCTCAATGAAAAACATTTGGCAATTTACGAAGTTGCTGAAAGATGTGTGGCAGTGTTCTTGTGTGGCAGTTTACAGTGCACGCTAAAATATCATTAATCACAAAGACCGGCTTTTGTCCAGTACTTATGGTAACATAGAGTAGTTAAAAATGCATTCACATTTAACGGGAATCTGTTATGAAAAGAAATTCAATCAATGCAAAATTTTGGGTAGAACGAAATTTTACGCATAACTGATGACATGGTAAAAATACTTTTAATTAAATCCCATAGTTGGTAATCTTCAAGCAGTAAGTACATAAATGAAATATAAAAAAAAAAAAAGAAATAGCAAAAATATGTGAAAACAAAATTAGGCTACTTAAGACTTCTTCCCGTGTTTAGCAAAGATAATTTCCCTTTAAAAGAAAAAAAAGTTACACGTTCTATAACATCTAAAAAAAATAATATAAATATAGAGAGAGAGACGACAGAGGAGAGAGAGAGAGACAGACAGACAGAGGAGGAGATATAGAGAGAGACAGACAGAGGAAAGAGAGAGAGAGAGAGAGGCAGACACAGAGAGAGAAATTGCTTGTCTACCGGTCTGCAACGTGCGCGCGGGGGAGGGGAGAGTACTGGGGATATGGTCAGGGCTGGGAAATGGTGCTAAAATAGAGAGGTAAGTCTCCGATCACGGTGACAGCCCTGAGGGCTTGTGGGAGAAGCTCCCTCGCAAAACTTCCGAGTGAAGATTAATTACACACCATTAGTGCCGAGTAATACTTGTAACTGGGAGTTAAAAGGACCCGTAGCTTTACCAACATTGCCAGGATAACTTTGCCCCGAATTAAATATGCTATCAATACTCTGGATAAAAATTTCAAGTTCATTGTGCAGATAATGCATTGAGGTTTACCTATCGTAACATTTTAGGGTTGCTGCTCTTTACACGTATTTTCTTTTCGACCAGACCATGGTTTCTTTCAACTTGATTACTATGTGTTTGGCCTAACGTTTGCACGAATCCTTGAACTGCAGTTCTGGAAAGTACGTTTCAGCTGCGCTGCAAGAATTTTTTTTTTTTTCTGCTGTTTGAAAGTGATCAAGTAAAAATTAATTTTCCCATTCTTTAATTTTATCATTTTATGAATTTGAAAGGGAACTTTTGCAATCGGTTTTTCGTTAAGAGATATTTCGTAATTATTATCTTAACGAGAGGTAAGTTTTAAAAAATAAAACAATTTTTAGCGCATTTGGATATCCGCCACTAAAAGCGAAGGCTGCTCAGGTGGCGCAGTGATCTGAATACTGGCTTCCAATCATCTGTCCAAGGTGCGTCCGGGTTGGAAACCCGGTGAAGTATAGTTGTTTTGTTTGTTTTACGTTACTGTCTTTCTCCCTTTTCAGAAATCAGCGACCTTATGTACGTTAGACAGGGCGACTGCTTAGAGCCCATCAAGTTGACCACGGTGGTCGTAAAACTCCGAAACAGACGAACAAAAAGCGAAGAAACTATTACAAATTCTGAATGCATTTATCGCAATAAAATTCATAAAAATGGAATAAAGTCTTCAATAGTCTTTCACAGAAAACATGCCTTGCCTGTTGCCGCTCAGCAACGAATAATTTTGTTCGTACATTAAATTTTACAAGAGATCTTCGGTCCAGGAAAATACATGAAATGTTAATTATCCGCCTCAATACAAAAAAAGAAATGTAATGATTCATATAGACTGGTGTTGAAAAAATATTTGTAAACAGTAAACGGTGATGCAAAGATACCGTTCTTTTCAGAGATGAAACACACGGACAATTTTTTCCAAAAGTGGGTTGCACAAAATAGCACCCAGGGCCGTTTATGGAGCGCCAGACCGCCACTGATTGTATGCTCACGATACTGCAATAGTGGATATGTAAAAATATGAAAAACGCAGCTTTCATGGTACCATGTATACACTGAAGAGCAATTGAATTAGCCGCCCCGGTGGCGCAGTTGTCTAAGGCGATGGCCTCTGATCATTCGTCCAAAAGGGGTCCGGGTTCGAATCCCGGTGAGGCATGGATGTTGTGTTTGTCTTACGGCACTGGCTCTCTCCCTTCCCTGGAACCAGTGACCCTAAATTAGAGACGGGCGACTGCTTATAGCCCATTGAGTTGCTCACGGTGGTCGTTAAAACCTCAAAAAAAAAAAAAAAAATTGAATTAGAGACAGCTGGCGTTATGCAAATGTGGCGCTGTGGGCGGCCCTGTAAACGGAAACGACATGACGTATGCGGCGATCCGACAACATAAAGAGTGCTGCGACGGGAATCGGTAAGAGTCGGAAGCAGTATGAGTAAGACGAAGGATCTAAGCGCATTTGATCGTGGGCAATTTGTCGGTGCCCGACGAATGACTCACTCCATCTCGGAAGTCGTACTGGCACTGGGATTTTCACGAGCCACTGTGTCACGGGTGCACCGTGAGTACATCGAATCCGGTAAAACCATCCCTGCAAGGGCCAACTGCCGTGGACAACAGCGTGTGAATGAGCGGGGTCATCGTCGGCTAGCTAACGCAGGTGCACAAAAAAGTGTAAGCAGCCACACCATCCAGAACCATTTCCTCGCTATGGGGTACAGAAGCCATCGTCCCACGAGGGTACCGCTGCTGACCGCACATCACAGGGTGCAAAGATTAGCATGGGTGCGGAAACATCGCCACTGCACCCTAGACATGTGGAAAAATGTTGCCTGGACTGATGAGTCGAGATTCATGTTGGTACATGGGGATGGCAGGATACGAGTACGGCGCAAACCACATGAAGCGATGGATCCTTCTTGCCAGCAGGGTACTCTTCAAGCTGGTGGGGGTGGCATTCTCGTCTGGGGACTGTTTACGTGGACTGAAGTGGGACCCCTGGTACGTGTGACATCGTCCCTCACAGGTCAACGTTACCGAGATATCCTGGACGACCATTTGCTCCCGTTTGTGCGTCTTCAACATCCCGCTGGGGACCTCATCCTGCAACAAGACAATGCACCGTGACATCGCTCCCGAATTATATCCGAATGGTTGGATGAACACTCCTCCGACGTGACCTCGCTTCCTTGGCCAGCTAGGTCAGCTGATCTCTATCCCATCGAGCACATCTGGGATGCCATCGAGAGAGATGTTCGAAGCTCTGACACCCCCCCCCCCTGCATCAAAACTCCGTGAACTGTGGGAACTTGTGCAGGGGTCGTGGATCCGTATGGCTTCCCAACACTTCCGGTGTCTTGTCAAGTCCATGCCGAGACGAATCACCGCCGTCATCAGGACGAAAGGTGGTGTTACACGTTACTAGACAGGTATCTCTAATTCAATTGCTCTTCAGTGTATAATTAAGCTTGAAAATTGTTTCCTAAAGTAGAAGATCAAATACACACAGACGAAACACAGGCAATTCTCTTCTCTGAAAGAATAAGAAATTACAACTCAGATTTTGAAATTGAATTCTATGGAAAAATATATTCCTTGTGTAAAAGAAGGCAAATATCTTAGCCTAATTATGGATCACATCTTGAACTGGAATAAACACATTTCAGAAATTCTTGCTAAAGCTATGAGACTATTTTAAAAAACAGAAAACTGAATCTAAAGAATAAAGCTCTGTTGTGGAAAGATCGCTTCAATCCTGTAATTACTAATGGCAGTGCCATTTGTAGTGTACGCACAAAAAAGCAAAAAAAGAAAATAATCTCTTTTCAGAATGAAATACTCAAAATGATGACAGGACTTGCGGGCGTACCTCTAAGCACGAAATTAGGAATATGTTAAAAGCAAATTCAATTCGTTACACAATGTGTGAATTGGAAAAGAGGTACTGTGAAGAAGTTCAGGATCACCCGAATCCCTTAGGCTGAAAGACCCTTAATTATAACAGATAGGTAAAATATAAAGGACCTAAATTCATTCTGGAAAATATGCCAAAAAAAAAAAAAAAATCCTGTAAAAAAACTTGCCCTAGAAACCCAGCACCTAACCAGGACCAGCAGTCAAACTTTTTTTAATTAGGCAAGTGTAAGGTTGTTTTTGTCTCCCCAGTGGCGTAGTGGTCTAACCGCTGGCTCATGACCATTCGTCCGAGATGGGTCCGGGTTCAAACCCCTTGAGGCATGGACGTTGTGTTTGTCTTGAAGCTTTGGCTCTCTCCCTTCCCTGGAACCAGTGACCCTAATTACGTTCCTCACGGTGGTCCTTAAACCCCCAATAAAAAAAAAAACTTTTTTTTTAGGCAAATGTTAAAAAAAAAAGTGCAATGCGTTTTCGAAAAGTGTGAAAGTGTTAAATTTTTAAATAAGACCAAAACTGGGAATATGGAATCTTCCGGGGTCCATGACGTCCGCAAAAATCATTTTCGCACGTTGCGAACAAAGTTGGCTGGAATATGGTACGATTCAGGGCATTTTAGTGAAAAACTGGATGTTTTTCCCGTTGAGTCTTTTCTGTGTTCTTCATTTATTTTTTACGCCGCTAAGTTGATACCAGAAGTAAGACAAGATGATATGATTGAAAAACAAGACTTAATAAAATTGGTTAAACGTCTTCTAAAGAAGAAAGAATTGTACATTAACAGCTTTTATGAACTCTTAATCGTTAAAAGTGGAAAAATCAACCTCTATGATGAGTTTATTTGTACCGTTGTTGAACAAGATCTTAATGTTGAAAGCATAAAAATCATACTCCAAGAACCTGTACACTTACAAAAAATTTCAAGAACATTATACAGAAAAATTAAAATTGAACAAACCAGTAATGACGAAAGAAGTAAAATCGTACAACTGACAAAGAATATTCTTAAGTTTTTGAACAGTTGTATGAGTTGTATTTTTGTAAGAGTTATGACCATGCGTCAAACATATTGCAAGAAGCGCATAAAGGTGGCTTAAAAGTTAGTCATTGACGGTCTAATTGCAAAGAGTGATTTACCTTTTATGGTGGCAATTGTCATGCCGCTAGGATTAACAAGTTAGTAAAATCATGCAATGCATTGATTATGATACGCTTTCCAACATACTAGAAATCATTACTCAAGTTATTACTCAAGTTATGAGGAAAATGGCTGTGGAATAAATCTCATTCCTGTGAACTGACCTCTGATCCCATTTCAATGATATTCAACTGAACTGGTTCAGTATACCTCCAAAATAACATGACAAAGTTTTGTCGCAATCGAAGCAATTTTACGTAAGCTATGATGCATCAAGGCTATGGAATAGATACCGCTTCTGTGTCCTAACCTTTGACCCCGTTTCGCCCATTTTCAATAGGATTCGTACCCAGGCAGGTCCTTACAACATACTAACATTTCATCTAAATTGAAGCATTTTTACCTAAGTTATGTCGCATAATGGCGATCGAAGTGATTACGCTCCTATGTCCTGCCCTTTGACCCCCATTTGGCCAATTTTCAATAGGGTTTGCCCCCAGGTGGTCCCCTACCACATACTAAAATTTAATCGAAATCGAACCTTTTTTATGTTAGTTACGACGCACAAGAGCAGTGGAATGGATTCCGCTCCTATGTCCTGACCTTTGACCCCATTTCGTTCACTTTCAATAGGGTTCCTTCCGAGGTGTTCATCTACCACATACTAAAATTTCATCGAAATCGAACCATTTTTAGGTGAGTTATCGTGCGGACGGACATACGCACACAACGCGTGACGCAATGAGGCAGATGGGAATCGCGACCATCTGCTCGCAAGAGTGTGACGTCATAAAACTTTAATGTGCTCCACACACAATGCGTGACGTAATGAGACAGATGGCGTGACCACGCGCCAACATCTAATGGGACGACGCTATGACACTACACTTAAAACGTAGTAATTCGGGGTGGTTATTTAACCCACTAAACGAATTTTCCTAAAGTCGAGATCAAGCTAAATCGATTTCTTGTACCAGAAAACGGTAGGTTAACGACTTTCATCTAAATCCTTAGAGCCGTCTTCAAAATAAAATTTACATACATACAAGAATTGCTCCGTTAAGGTGAAAGTCAAGTAATTTTGCTTCCTGTACTTCGAACGGAAAAATTTCTGTACAAATTTTTTTCCCAGTTAATGCATTCCCAAGGATGAAAATTTTAACATCGATTAAAATATCTTCATTTTATAACTTGTAATACTTAATATTTTCTAAAACATAACCATAATTATGCAATTCAACATTTGTTTGTTTACTGACGTCATGAAAATACAGGCCGCGCCATCATTTTTCTGGACAATTAATGCGTTCACAAGGATGAAAATTTGAGCATCGATTAAAATAGCTTCATTTTATAACTTGGAATACCTAATAATTTCTAAAACATAACCATAATTATGCAATCCAACATTTGTTTGTCTACTGACGCCATCACAGTATAGGTCGCGCCATCCTTTTTCTGGTTTCAACACCACCAAAGGATAAGTTGTTGATTTTTAATATAATTATGGTTATGTTTTAGAAAATATTAAGTATTCCAAGTTATAATATGAAGTTATTTTAATCGATGTTCAAATTTTCATCCTTGGGAACGCATTAGTTGTGAAGGAAAGGTGTACAAAAGTTTTTCCATTGGAAGTATAGGAAGCAAAATTACTTGACGTCCACCTTAATAATATGGGATAAGGGCGATGGAATGGATCGCAATCCTATGTCCTGACCTTACACCCCATTTCGTCCATTTTCAATAGGGTTCGTCCCAAGTGGTCCCCTACCACTTACTGAAATTTCATCGAAATCGAACCATTTTTACGCACGTTATGACGCATAAGGGCAATGGAGTGCATCCCGCTCTTATGTCCTGACCTTTGATCCCAATTCACCCATTTTGAATAGGGTTCGTCCCCAGGCGGTCCCCTTCCACATAGTAAAATATCATTGAAATCGAAACATATTTACGCAAGTAATGACGCATAAGTGCAATGGAATGGATCCGGCTCCTACGTCGTGACCTTTGACCCTATTTGTCCCATTTTCAATAAGGTTGTCCCCAGGTGGTCTCCTGCCACATACTAAAATTTCATCGAAATCGAGCAATTTTTACGCCAGTTATCATGTGGACGGACGGACGGACGGATGGACGTACAGAGTTGGTGCATGTACACTTCTTCAACCTACGGTTGGAGAGTGTAAAAAACCAGCAGACAAGGAAGGCAATAAAAAGAGACGCAAACTGCGCGAGGAAGCACTTTCTGATTTCGATAATGCAAGGACAACTCTACTGGAAAATATAGAATCTGATTGTAACGTACCAGGAGATGTGACGTACCTGCCAGAAGGACGCACACGACGTAAAGGCAGATAGGAATCAGAATAAAACGTCCGCGTAGCTGAATTGGTAGAGTGACTTATTCCGGAATGAGGGGATTCGGGTTCGAGCCCCGGCGCGGATAAAAATGACGGAGAAATTTACTTCGTTATATGATGAAACAAAAATTCAATTCTTGCTAGTCTTAGCAGAAACTGCTTACACGAAGCATTTGCTAGGGAAATATGATGAATGGTGTACCGATCACGAAATTTTGTACTCAGGAAGTTATGAAATTTGTATTTGATTTGCCCAACAGAGAAAATTTACCATATATTTCAACTAAAGAAATGTTCGACGATATTGAGAAATCCAAAAATATAGCTGAAACTTTTATCATTTTCTTAATGTCTTACATCTGAGACGCATAGAAGCAAGTGACAAAATATTTTTTGGGAGAATCAAAATGTTCAAAGGAAAATTATGTTTAAGCACTTGAATTCTATCAGGAAGCGCTGAAAATTTTTAAGGAAGAATGCTACTACAGAAACAAGTATCAAAGGCCTGTTGGAATAATTGTACCGGTTCTGTAACACTTGATTCGGGTATACGAACTTGTTGCTTTACTTTAGAGGAAATATGGGGACTCATTCCAGTGCCTTGAAGAGGTATTGCGATGCTATTACATGTCTTTACAAAAGAGCAATAAATGTTTTCAAGTTGAAGCAGATATTTTTTGCCCTAACAATCCCGCTATGATAAAGATTCAAAGGAAACTGATGTACGGTTTAGAAAATATTGCATATACGTGCAACATGATTGGTAAGAAAATTGGACACGAGGACGGCCAGGAATATTTCAAAAATCTCTGAAAATATACAAAAAGCTTTATCTGATGGGGATCCAAGTATATAGATGAGTTTCATAAGAAAACATTGGGCATAATGCTCTCAATTGGAATAGCATACCAGTGACTTGGAGATTTGCATCATGCAAAAACAACATTTATGGAAATTTTCGATGTTCACCCGAGTTTGAAATCTGATGATGATCCGAAGCTCCGAAAACTTTTGATAGATTTCTCCGAAAATATAGCTGCTAAGTATAAAAACCTCGGAACCAAAGAAGATTTAAAAAATGCTTTTGAAATCTAATCTATGAAAATCTTTACGATATACAGCTTCACTTAAATGGAGAGACATGTGGTGGCACTTTACGAATAATGATGGCCCTTGGATATATTTGCAGGGGCCTTGAAATGTTTGATAAATCAAAAGAAATAATGACTAAAGTTTATCTTACTCAGAAACAGCTGCATTTTGAAGATCATGAAAATACTACGAAAACATTGAACGTCATTATCAATATATCCAAACAGAGCATCAAAAGAAAATTTCGTTAGGGATTATCCAGGAAATGATTTTTTTTAATAATACACGCGTTTATGTGAAATTATGAACTTTTTAAACATACGTATGTTTTCTGTCTAAGTTCGTTCAAAGGAAAGTGTTATAAATATAATTTTTAAACACGGCTTTGTTAAATCAAAACAATGTGCACTCGTAAATTCTCAGAGCAATTCTGAAAACAACGTGCAGGAAACTTACCTGTAGGTGAATGTCTTTTAACGAAATTTCCGTTTTAAAAGTGTCCGTTTTTTCTAACTTCAGTATTTTCACATGGTTCCCTATCACTTGGTCAAGGTCATTTCGTCCACGGTTCACTTTGTTCACCGTTCATCTTGTCCGCTGTTCATTTCGCCCACCGTTCACTTTGTCCGCCGTTCACTTTGTCCACCTTTCACTTTGTCCGCCGTTCACTTTGTCCGCCGTTAACTTTGTCCGCCGTTCACTTTGTCCGCCGTTCAATTTTTCCGCTGATCACTTTGTCCGCCGTTCATTTTGTCCACCGTCCATTTTGTCCGCTGTTCACTTTGTACACCGTTTACTTTGTCCACCGTTCATTTTGTCCACCGTTCACTCTGTCCGCCGTTCACTTTATTCGCCGTTCACATCGTCCGCCGTTCACTCTGTCCGCCGTTCACTTTATTCGCCATTCACTTTAACCACCGTTCACTTTAACCGCCATTCACTTTAACCGCCGTTCACTTTAACTGCCGTTCACTTTAACCGCCGTTCACTTTAACCGCCGTTCACTTTAACCGCCGTTCACTTTGTCCTGCGTTCACTTTGACCGCGGTTCCCTTTGACCGCCGTTCACTTTAACCACAATTAACTCTGTCCGCCGTTCACTTTATTCGCCGTTCACTTTGTCCCCTGTTTTACTTTGTCAGCCGTTCATTTTGTCCGCCGTTCCCTTTGTCTTCCGTTCACTTTGACCTCTGCTCACTTTGTCTACCGTTCCCTTTGTCCGTCCTTCACTTTGTTCGCCGTTCACTTTGTCTGCCGTTTACTTTGTCCACTGTTCACTTTGACCGCCGTTCACTTTGACCGCCGTTCACTTTGTCCGCCATTCACGTTGTCCGCTGTTCACTTTCTCCACCGTTCACCGTGTCCTCCGTTCACTCTGTCCGCTGTTAATTTTGTCCGCCGTTCATTTTATCCACCTTTCACTTTGTCCACATTAATTTTGTCCGCCATTCACTTTGTCCTCCGTTCACTTTGTCCGTCGTTCAATTTGTCCGCCGTTCACTTTGTCCACCGTTCATTTTGTTCGCCGTTCACTTTCCCCCCACCGTTCACTTTGTCCGCCGTTCACTTTGTCCGCTGTTCACTTTGTCCGACATTCACTTTGTCCACCGTTCACTTTGTCCGCCGTTCACTTTGTCCGCCGTTCATTTTGCTCGTCGTTCATTTTGCCCGTCGTTCATTTTGTGCGCCTTTCACTTTGTCCACATTCATTTCGTTTTCAGAATGGCCACAATACCATGGAAATTTTCTGCTGTGATAGAATTTTTATGTGTTTTTTACTCAGACACAAAATATTAATTTTAGGCTAACGCCATTTTTTTAAGTTCATGAGTCGCCATGCTCATATTGTTAATGTTTACATAACCTGCCAAGTTAATAATGTTCCACTTATAGGCGGTCACAAAACATGAAAAAAAGCTGTGTCTCCCGATACCTCAGTTAGAGTAAATTTTATTAAATTATTATTATGAGCGCAATAATGAAATGTATTAAGTATTAACTGAGAAATATTATATTTCATTCGCAAAATCCGATTTGAAAAGAGTTTATTCCAGTGATCATAAATGTGTTGGATTGAAGAGGAAAATTTTAGACCCCCTTTCTCCTTTATGTAAAAAATCTGCTTTCCTTCTCTCAAAATCTCAGTAAAAAATCGATTTTAACTTCTTTTTTACCATTATACTTTTATGGACTTTTTTTTCTCTCCTTAAATAGCTATGACCATATAGAAAGCAATATAATTCATTCGTATGAAAGTTAGCAATACTGAAATTATAAACAATTTGCTAAACTTTGATTTATGTCATAGCAGGGGTGGATCTAGAAAATTTCTAGGGGGGGGGCTTCAGCTAAAATATTTAATTCCTCCAAAAAACACCTCGTTATTTTTTGGGATGAATGTAGTTTCAGACCCAACTATATTTATAAAACTTCTACCTCCCCCCCCATGGGGAGGGGAGGTGATGCAACAAAATATATCTGAGGAGCGCAATTCTTAAAAGCATACATAAAACACATTCACATATATCAGTCACAGTTTAATGTGAGTAAGTATGTGCAGTGCACTCGACCTACCTTTATTTACGCGCCTGCTCACAGACGAACTAAAACTTGTGTTTCATGTACGATTAATCAATGGCTTAACGTGCTCTCCGATGCCCGGCAAATATTCAGTAGTGGCAGTGCCAGGATGTGAACCTGGTATTCCAGGTTTGCTTAATTCCCTGGACATCAAATATGCTACACATAATTTTGTTTCAGCACAAAAGTTTAAATAAATCTTTAAAATCTGCCAAATTTATATTATTACTTACGCATTTTATTGTTGGATATATAAGGTCAGGTGATGCGTAACATCACAGCCTCTCCTTGACAAATGTCAACCCCGCCTTCTAGTGGTGCATCTTGTTCCCACGAAAGGGGCTCTGACGACCGCCAATAGAGGTATAACTATACCATCGGGATTAGAGGAAATGCTATCCCACACTCACCAACCCGCTTGGCCAGCATGGTGAGTTATGGCCAAACCCCTCCAAAATGATTCCACAACTTAAATCTTGGCCCTCAGTCTCCGGCAGCTGGAATGTACCTGGCCAAGGCAGCGGCCAGAGCGACGTGAAGGCAGAGTGTGCTGAGAATCCCCGGAGGACCGGACTAGGCTGCCATATGATTCTGACCTTGGCTACGTATAATGGACGCTCCCTATCTTCTGATTCAAGGCTTCATGAATTCGAAGAGGAACTACAAAGGATCAAGTGGGACATCGTCGGGCTAAGTGAGGTAAGGAGAAAAGGAGAAGATCTCATTGAACTGAAAAGTGGACATCTCTTCTACTATCGTAGGGCAGATACTGGCAGAACTAGTGGTGTTGGATTTATAATAAACAAGAAACTGAAGGATAAAGTTGTAGAAGTTGAAAGTTCCTCTGACAGAGCTGCACGACTCGTTATCCAACCCTCGAAAAGATACCAGGCTCAGATTGTTCAAACTTATGCACCCACCACAAGTCATCCTGAAGAAGAAATTGAAGTATTTCATGAGGAAATTCGTCATCTAAATAATAAAGGTAAGCAGCACTTGAAGATAATTATGGGAGATTTCAATGCAAAAATAGGGCAAAGGCAACAGAATGAAACCTCAGTAGGTAAATTCGGTCACGCCAACAGAAACCAGCGTGAAAATGCTCTCGTTGAGTTTGCAGAGGCAGAAGGGTTTTTCATCTTGAGCTCCTTTTTCAAGAAAAAGCCACACAGGAAATGAACATGGAGACATCCACATGGGACGACAAGTGAAATTGATTTTATCATGTGTAACAAAAAATTCACCATAGAAGACTGCAGTGTGCTGAACAAGTGCAACACAGGTAATGACCATAGATTGGTGAGATGTAAGATGCACCTCAACACTAAACCTGAACGTAGCAAGCTCATAAGACAAACAAAATCTATTGACATAACCAACCTTACAAAACAACATAATACCTTCAAGTTGGAACTGAAGAACAGATTCTCTGCTTTAGAAGGCCTATAATCGGAAGAAGTGGATATTTCTGAAGTTAACAGAAAAGTAACCAAAGCTCTTATGGAAACAGCAACAAAATTAGCTGGGTCTAAGAACAAGTTGCATGTGAACAAATTATCAGGAAAACCAAAATGTTGATGCAAAAAAGAAGAGAGATGAGGACAACTAAAGAAGATGTGACTTCCAAAGTGGAATATATAGAGCTATGCAAGACAGTAAGAAAAAGTATCACTGAAGACGTAACAAAATTTAACTGTGAACTAGCGAGGAAAGCAATGGAAAACAACCAAAGCCTAAAGATAGCAAAGGGACATCTCAGTAAGGTACGAAAAAGGCACTGAGAAAAGAAGATGGTTCTGTAACAAGAAATAGAGGCAAAATTTTGACAAGAGTGAAAGATTTCTACTCCAAATTATATGAAAAGGATGATACATGTACTCCAGACATCATGAAAGGTACCAGTACCAGAGTTCTTTCAGTCCTCCCAGCAGAAGTTGCACATGCAATCAAGAACATGAAGCGGGGAAAAGCTCCAGGAGAAGACGGAATTACTGTAGACATCATACAAGAAGCAAGTGGAGAAATTGAAACAGTACTCGCCCAAATTTTCACTCGATGCCTTAATGAAGGGAAGATTCCTGAGGATTGGAACAACGCTACAATGATCCTGCTACATAGAAAAGGTGACATTGAGGATCTCGGGAACTACAGACCTATCAGCCTCCTATCAGTGGTTTATAAAATCTTCACTAAAGTTCTTTCACACCGTTTGAAGGTAACACTAGACATGGCTCAACCGAAAGAACAAGCTGGATTCAGGAGTGGCTACAGCACAATAGCTCATATGCACGTACTGAGAGAACTAATTGAAAGAGCGAGGAAATATGAACTTCCATTGTGCATAGATTTTATCGATTATGAAAAAGCTTTTGATTCGGTGAAACCATCAGCAGTTACAATGGCTCTGAAATCCTGCGGTATTGAAGATGCATACATTAATATTATTAATAACATCTATGAAAATGCAGGTGCAAAGATTCGGCTGTTTGAAAATACAACACACATAAAAATTGGAAATGGAGTGAGACAAGGTGACACCATATCTCCAAAGCTCTTTAATGCCACATTGGAAAATGTCTTTCAATCACTGAACTGGGAAAACAAAGGGATAAAGATTAATGGAGATTATCTAACCCACCCTCGTTTTGCTGATGACATAGTCATTTTTGCAACTACCCAATCAGAGCTGCAGAGTATGATCCAAGAACTTGCTGACAAGAGTAAAGAAGTGGGATTAAAAATGAACTTTCAGAAGACAAAACTGATGTTCAATGCTTTTACAAGAAATGAAGATTTATCGATTGATGGAGAAAAGCTGGAGATAACAGGCACGTACGTTTATCTTGGACAGCAGATATCAAGTGAGGGTCACATTGATGAAGAAATTAATCGGCGTACAAAACTTGCCTGAAGAGCTTTTGGAAGAAACAGCATAATTTTCAAGAGCACTATGCCATTATGTCTTAAAAGAAAAGTGTTTGATCAATGCATCCTTCCAGTGCTTACGTATGGTGCAGAGACGTGGACCTTAACTAAAAGAGATACAAAGGCTGCAGACAACTCAAAGTAGCATGGAGAGGTGCATGCTTGGTGTAACCAGGAGAGATAAGAAGAGGAACTCATGGATCCGAAAAATGACTAGAGTGGAAGACATCATGATCAGAGTTAAATCCCTGAAATGGCAATGGGCTGGACATACTGCCAGAAAGATAGACCATCGATGGACAGGCGAAATTTTAGATTGAATTCCAAGGGACAGGAAAAGACCCAGAAGAAGACCACATGGGAGATGGGTGGATGAAATTCGAAAGTATGCAGGAGTGACATGGAGGAGACTGGCACAAGACAGACCGTTGTGGAGGAAACTTGGGGAGACCTTCGTCCAGCAGTGGATTGAAAATGGTTGACAATGATGATGATGATGATCATATAAATTTATATCATGAACTTCATTTTATTTTTTGCCCATTTAAAGTCCATCGATGATGAGAAATATATAAAAATTATAAATTCAGTTACTGATCTTAAATTGAACCTAAATAAAGGCTTAAATGTCAGTATCAGAAATAAAATGGTTCCAGATGAAAATATCATTTCTGAAGAGGATACTGAAACTGTGAAGAATACCTCTGGTAGCTTTTCAGTTCTTCCAAATTTGGTGGGAAAAAATGTCCCCCCTTATGATTAATACTTATCTTTTATTAATTAACGAACCTGTCGAGGTAAAGAGGAAGGTATAAAATCAGGTTTCCACATTTTTCATATACATTGCTGGACACCAAAAATGCAACACTAAGAAGGACACGAGATAGCAAAGCCAGATTTACTGGACACATAACAACAGATACAAAGATGAAACGATTGAGCTTACAGGCCCTTGCGGACATCAATAGTTCGTGTGGCCCCTATGGCTAGCAATAACGGCCGCTACACGCCGCGGCATCGAACGAAAGAGGCTTTGGATGTGGGCTTGGGGTATGTCGGTCCAGGCTGCTTCCACACGTTGCCACAGTTCATCAGGCGTAGCCACGAGTGGTGCTTGCTGGGCCACTCGGTTGCTGATCAGCGACCAGACGTGTTCGATGGGCGACATATCGGGAGAACAGGCGGACCACGGCAGAGGTGACACCTGGTGGGCCGTAAAGAAATGTTGCACGATGCGTGCCACGTGCGGGCGCGCATTGTCCTGTTGAAACGTGGCCGCTGACAGGTCCTTCAGGTAAGGGAGGACTACAGGCTCCAAAACATCGGAGATGTAGCGGTGGCTATTGAGTGTACCGGCGATGTGTACCAGAGGGGTGCGGGTGTCATATCCAATTGCGCCCCAAACCATAACGCCAGGCGACGGACCGGTATGGCGATGCACAATGCAGGCGTCATACAGTCTCTCGCCGCGGTGCCGCCACACGCGGATCCGACTATTGTGGTGTTGCAGGCAGAAGCGGAATTCGTCGGAGAAGACAATGTCGTGCCATTCCGTAGTCCAGGTGCAGCTTTCAACGGCCTGCTGCCGCCGCACTCGCCGGTGGTGTAACGTTAATGGTAATCGGAGCAATGAGCGCCGTGCGACAAATCCCCGCTCCTGCAGACCACGTCGAACGGTACGTGCCGACACAGGTTGTTGCGCAACACACCCTAATTCCTGCGCTAACGTTCGTGATGTGGCGGTGCGAGCCGTCAATGCCCGCCACACAACATTCCGGTCCTCTCGTTAGGTGGTGTGTCGTGGCTGCGGCAATCGCTCACGTCGGTCCGTCCGTCCCTCCTGCACCCACCGAATCCATACTCGCCTCACTGTGGCTGGATGTCGTCCCACACGTGCGTCGATGTCTCGGTACGATAAACCGCTGTCGCGATAAGGCACTATTCTTCCTCTGTCAAACTCCGAAACGTGCTGGAATGACTGCCGTATTCTGCGACGAGGCATCAGGAAGCTTCCCACGCACAGGTCCGGCAGCACAACACACTTCCACTACTTACACCCCGCCTTCTGTGCACCCTTCTTATAGTGCTTCTCGATGGCGTGCCGGGCTCACATGATTTGCATATGCCCTGCAATGCTAATCGTTTGCATTTCATTTCGCGGGTGACACATGCTGCGAATTTCAGGCAAATCGGATGCTTCGTTCTTGGTGTTGCATTTTAGGTGGCCAGCAATGTAACAAAATCCAATCTGTGCTGACATGATGTGTCAAATCGATTCAACACTTCTTCCTGATTAACATTCATATATCAATGAATGTGTAATAGAGCGAACCCCAAAACTCCCTCTTCACTCATATGGCGCCTTTGCCAGGTTTTCATCCGACGGAGGGCAGAAAAACTTCGTTCCGCAGTGGCGACACTTATAGGTAAACTTAATAATATTCTTAATAAAATGTGGCAATTTGGATAAATATCTTTATCACATGAATTAAAAATATCTTGTAACGTATTCGGTGCGTTTCCGCTACAGTTTGGTTCCCGAATCCACTTTTCGTTCCACATGGCTACTTCAGATTTTAAGCAAATATCCGAATTTAAGGGAGTAAACTGACTGAGTAACATCAAGTATTTTTTCCACAGCTCAGACAGTGATGCATTTATATCATCCTCAGTTTTCATCAAATTTAATACATGCAACTTGAAAGTATTTAGTGTGTCCACACTGAAACGTGTCTTCAAATCAAGTATAATTACATCAAGTATTGGAATATACACTGAAGTGCCATAAAAACTGGTACAGACGAGCTTATGCAAAATACATAGCAACGTCACCTATGCGAGTACTCGGTTGCGTCCGCCAGTGCGTATATAAAGCGACAGACAACCTTGCCAGCTGTCAGAGCTGTTTTCGGCATGAGAATGACAAGTAATAACGATTTGAGCGATTTTCAACGCGGTGTCATAGTTGGCGCTCGTGAGATGGACCATAGTATTTCGGAGGTAGAAACGAAGTTCGAATTTTCACGGACGACCATTACAAGGGTGTACCGTGACTACGAGAATTCCGGCAAAAACTCCAACCTACGATACCAGTGTGGCCGTAAAAAGACATTGGGTGAACGTGACCATCGTCGGCTGTCAAGAATCGTTTCACGCGATAGGTGTGCAACACTCTCGCAGGTATCATGGGAATTCAATGCTGGAGCCTCAGCAAGCATCAGCGTCCACACTGTGTAACGTACCCTGTACGATATGGGCTTTGAGAACCGACGCCCAACTTGAGTCCCCTTGATCGGTGCACGATACAGAGCTATATATGCGCATCGCTTGGGCACGGCAACACCGCTACTGGACACTTGATGACTGGAAACAAGTTGCCTGGTCTGACTAGTCGCGTTTCCAACTGTATCGGGCTGATGGAAGGATTCGTGTGTGACGCAAACTCCATGAAGCCATGGATCCCACCTGTCAACATGGAACTGTACCGGTTGGTGGGAGGTCCGTAATGGTATGGGGTATGTTTAGCTGGACTGCACTGGAACCCTGGTACGTCTGCAAACGTCTGTGACCGGCCAACGTTATGTGCGCATCCTTTCTGACGAGGTACACCCGTTCATGTCCTGCATTCATGCTCATGTGTTGGGCCTGTTCCAACAGGTCAATGCACCTCCACACAAGTGTCGGGACACCACATTATGGTTAGAGGAGCATTCATCTGAGTTTGGGGTGTTGCCATTCCCACCCAATTCCTCACATCTGAACGTGATAGAACACATATGGGATGCCGTGAAACGCGCTATCGAACACTGGAATCCGAGACCTAAGAATACACCCGAATGGTGAAACGCTCTGCAGGACGTACGGTGCGCATTGCCTACAGCATATTTTCTGAAGCTAGTGGAGTCCATACCCCGTCGTATTTCTACAGTCCTGCGCTCCCGTGAGGGACCTACCAAGTATTAGACTGGTGTACCAGTTTTTCTGGTACTTCAGTGTATATAGTAATTAACCGGTAATACTCCTCTTATGTACTAGACTGAAAGTTAGCTCTTGTGGTTTGTTTTGCTGCGAGTCTAGGTTTTTCGATGTTTATTTTCAACGCATTAACCATATCAGACGAGTTTCTCCAAATTTTACTGAATTCTGCGTCTGTGTTT
Source organism: Macrothele yani (assembly GCA_039090855.1). Taxonomy (NCBI): domain Eukaryota; kingdom Metazoa; phylum Arthropoda; class Arachnida; order Araneae; family Macrothelidae; genus Macrothele; species Macrothele yani. Next base: position 113,195,761 of record CM077007.1, read on the forward strand.
TCCTCTTAACTAAGTCAGCACAGAGAGAAGATCTTTAATACAATCACCTGCTGAAGACAGATCTATAGATTTGTTTAAACAAGTTACTGAGTACAGCTGTAGAAAAAAATAAGGGTTATGCATTTTAGTGATACTAAAAATTAGCTCATTAACAGGGTATTTAATAAAAGAGCAGCTTTAGTTGCAGAAGATGTGTCATTCCATGCAACAATGCTCTTTAATGTTTCAATGACACTATTGCTTTCGAAGTATAGGGTAGTGTCGTGTCGTTCCACCCAGCGAGTGTTAAATAGACTGCTTAACTTCGATTGCAAGATACTTTTCAGAACGAAACTTATTTTTTCTGATGCATTAAGAAAACAACGACTTCTTTCATTACTCCAAAACAGTTTCTTACACCCTGCACTTCTATGCATTTGGTCAAAGATAGGTTCAGTGAATGATTATAACATGGTATTCTCACAGTAAGCGGGGCTGAATTTTGAATTTCACTTATTGCTCCTCTTACCTCAGACATCATAACATTGCAGTTGTCGGTACAAATACCAACGCATGCTTTTGCGTCGATATTATTTTGATGCAGAATTTTTACTACAATTTTTCCTAATGATACTCCGTCTATTTTGGGTTCTGTCGCTAAAGAGAATTCTGATGCATAATTTACCTCCTGCAAGTCGAAAAATACAATAAAATCTTCACTGATTTCCGATTTGTAAACATATCTCACTATAATACTCATTTGTGATATGGTAGATATGTCAGTTATAGTTTCATCAAATAATATGGAATAATGTTTAGCCTCGGAAAAAAAACCTTTTAATATTTTTCAGAATTTCTTCACCGCAACATTCAATAATGGGATTTTGTGTTGTTTTTGAAATACACTGACGGAAAAAAAGGACCCTAACACCACGAAAAAATAGCTGTAGAGGAATGAAATGGCGGCAATACATTTGTATAGGTAACATATTTAATCGATTAAGGTTTCAAGATCACAGCTCATTGTAAGCGCGAGAAGAGTAATTTAAAATGTGAAATGCTGGTACATTAATAACCGGTGTAACCGCCAGAATGTTGAATGCAAGCACGCAAACGTTCATGCATTGTGTCGCACAGGTGCTGGATGTCAGTTTGTGGGATGGAGTTCCATGCCTGTTGCACTTGGTCGGTTAATACAGGGACGGTTAATACTGGCTGGGGGTGACGCTGGAGTTGTCGTCCAATGATGTCCCATACGTGCTCGATTGGTGAAAGATCTGGTGACCTAGCAGGCCACGGCAACATGTCGACACTCTGTAGAGCATGTTGGGTTACAACAGCGGTATGCGCGCGAGCGTTATCCTGTTGGAAAACACCCCCTGGAATGCTGTTCATGAATGACAGCACAACAGGTTGAATCACCAGACCGACGTACAACTGTGCCGTCAGGGTGCGTGGGATAACCACAAGAGTGCTCCTGCTGTCATAGGAAATTGCGCCCCAGACCATAACTCCAGGTGTAGGTCCAGTGTGTCTCGGCCGCAGACAGGTTGGTTGCAGGCACTCACCTGGCATCCTTCTAACCACCACAGGGCCATCACTGGCACCCAGGCAGAACCCGCTTTCATCAGAAAACACAACAGATCTCCACTCCGTCCTCCAATGAGCTCTAGCTTGACACCACTGACGTCGCAAACGGCAGTGGTTTGGAGTAAATGGAATGCATGATACAGGGCGTCTGGCTCGGAGCTGTCCTTCAAGTAACCGATTTGTAACAGTTCGTTGTGTCACTGTGGTGGCAACTGCAGCTCGAATTGCTGCCGCAGACGCGGTACGATGCGCCACGGCCATACGCCGTACACGGCGGTCTTCCCTCTCAGTAGTGCCACGTGGCAGGCCGGAACCCGGTCTTCTTGAGGCTGTACCTTCCCTTGACCACCGCTGCCAACAATCATGCACAGTGGCTACATTCGTGCCAAGTCGTTCTGCAATATTGCGGGAAGAAAATCCACCTTCTCGTAACCCTATTACACGACCTCGTTCAAACTCCGTGAGCTGTTGATAATGGCTTCTTCGTCTTCTTAAAGGCATTCTTGACTAACATCAACACACTACGTCGAATCTCAACGATAACTAACGCTCACGAACGTTACAGCGCGTATTTACAGCAAACCTGCTTTGCATGTTCCGAGGGGCGCTACTAGCGCCACACGTATACGCCGAGCGCGAAATTTGCATAGACGTCATCTTACAGATGTACTCTCACCGCCTACCAACTGTCGTTTATCTAACACTACCCCTTCTTGGTATTGGGATTTTTTTCCGTCAGTGTATAAGTTGCAATAGCCTTGTCACTTTTGAGATGGTTTTCCAAAACTGTATCTCCACTCCATACTCTAAATTTGAAAATTTCTCGAAAATTCCATTCGTTCGTTATACTACTACTTTGAGATGTATCTAATAAACAGCCATCGTCTCTGTGGCCTCTGAAAGATAGGTTTTGTCTTCCCAGTGTAAATACAGTGTCAATAATTGGAAGCAACCTTTTGCGATTTTCTTCAACTTGTTTTAATCGAGATGTAGATTACGAATTTCGTTTTGCGGTTTGTTAAATTTTTTCACAAATTCTTCAGCCGACTGAACTAAATTTCTGTGATAATTGCAACGTTGGTGATTCTCTATCATTCTATTTTTACCAAGGAGTTTCAAAAATGTTTTCAGAGGTTTTGAAACTGAGCTCCCAGATTGAGTTTGGCATCAATCATCACCTACAATATTTGGAGCAAACAATGAAAAATATTTACAGCAAACTCCTTTCATTAATGGTGAATACACTAACCACGGGTACTTTCCCAAATTACTTTGATTTAAGTACCTTTTCACAAATTTTATCTTTTTGATTGGGCTCGGAGAGTGGGAAAACGTAATTTTTCGGTGTCCATAATGGTCTTTCCAATAGCTCGTTTCTTTTAAAATCGCTTATTTTTTTATCATTACCAACATAAAGACCAATATCATTTTCGTATTCACTTTCAAATTGCACTGGCAAACTGTGGTCTGTCGAAGTCGATGGAAGTGCATCTGCGCTTCCCAAGTTTAAGTCTATTGAAGGCAAATTTTTTGATGAAGTTTAAGTCTATTGAAGGCAAATATTTTGATCAACGTTTGGTACGTCTTTCGTTTCTGAAGTTTCAATTGTTGATTTTACGAAAAATCTTAAGTTATTTGTCGCTTCTTTGGATTAAGCTTCTAACCATAGCTATGTTAAATAACTAATATATGCTTTGCACAGCCAGATTTTTGCTTAGCCCTCTCCCGGATTTTTCTTATAGTACAACAGAAATAGTAGTGTAAATACCTTCTTATTTCCAGGAAAGAAAATCATCTGGTCCAATTTGGTGTACAGCGCGCGCATACAGCAAATCAAAATTCAACAGATTACTCGTATTTGTGAAAAGGGAGCAGACAAGAAGGTGAGGATGAACTACTGGAATGGCGGATCACAAGCTAACTAAATTGTGACGGAAGTAACCTGAGAAGAGAAGAGGAAGGGAGAGGGCAACTAACAGAGCGCCCTGATAACGGCTATCGCAATGACAGACTATGTACTGTAAAACGAAACCATGATCAAAGCAGATGAATCATTTCCTGCACCAGCAGCCTGGGACGAACTCACGTGCTGGAGACGGGGGGAGAGAAAATGCTTTTCCGAATGACAGTTTGTCTACTCTCGCAGAAATTCCTAAACAATTATGTCACTCAGGGGCGTAGGCAGGATTTTGTGTTGGAAGGGGAGGGGTGGGGGGTCCAACATCTTCTAGTTCAAAAGCAGAATCGGAAATTATATATACACTGGCGGAAAGTGAAAAAAGAACACCAAGAAGGATTTTTTTTTTTTGATTGGAGGTTTAACGACCACCGTGAGCAACTCAATGGGCTATAAGCAGTCGCCCGTCCCTAATTTAGGGTCACTGGTTCCAGGGAAGGGAAAGAACCAGTGCCGTAAGACAAACACAACATCCATGCCTCACCGGGATTCGAACCCAGACCCCGTTCGGACGAATGATCAGAGGCCATCGCTTAGACCACTGCGCCACCGGGGCGACCAAGAAGGAATTGGCGAACGATCATGAAATTTACATATGTTAGTGGGGTCGAGTTTACGTAGGTGTGATGTTAATTTCGAGACCAACCGGTGAGCACTTACGCCACAGCACGGCATAGTATGCAAATTATCGTCGGTCGTATTTAAGGAGTACGGCGAAGTGAATGTATTCAGTCGTCGGCGTACGGACACGTGCGAAGACCCTGAAGAAGCTGCAATGCCTGGACATGAAAGACGTGTACGATTTCAGCAGTTATCGGACTTTGAGCGAGGTCGTCTAGTCGTACTCCGCGAGGCCGGGGGTCGTATCGTCGTATTGCGGAGCGAAGTGGATGGGAAGTATCGGTGGTGGTACGATGGTGGCGTAGATGGTCTGAGGAACATTCCCACACGAGAAGACGTGGAACCGGGAGTCACAGACGGACTGATGAGCGGACCGATCGACGCATAAGAATAGCGGCGTTGTCAAGCAGAACATCCACTGCGACGCAAATCCGAGCTGCCGTTGCACCTGAGGTGACTGTGCGAACAATCCGCAGCCGTCTACTGGATGCAGGACTACGTGCCCGTGTGCCTCTGGCATGTGTACCTCTGACTCCAGCCCACCGTCAGGAACGGCTGCAGTGGTGTCGCCAACGTCTGCACTGGAGAACGCAATGGCGAGCTGTCGTGTTCAGCGATGAAAGCAGATTCTGCTTGGGAGCCTCCGATGGCCGTATGCGTGTTCGCAGACGCACAGGGGAGCGTCTCCACCCTTCTTGCATCCTCCAGCGACACACAGGGCCTACACCTGGTCTCCTGGTGTGGGGAGCGATCAGCTGTCGCTTCCGTACACAACCAGTGTTTGTACCGGGTACGTTAAACAGCACCTGCTACATCAACAACATCATTCAGCCCGTTGTTGTGCCATTTGTAAGGCCGGTCCATCGTGATGTTTTCCAGCAAGATAACGCACGCCCACACACGGCACGTGCAACGCAACATGCACTTCAGGGTGTGAGACAACTTCCATGGCCTGTACGTTTACCGGATTTGTCCCCTATTGAGCACGTGTGAGATTTTATGGGACAACGACTTATCCGGTCTCCACGGCCAGCCACGACCATCCCCGATTTACGCGTCCAGGTTGAGGATGCTTGGAACTCAATACCCCAAACTTACATCCAACATCTGTACGACAGACTCTATGCCTGAATTGCACAGTGTGACGCAGTTCATGGCGGTTCAACCTCGTACTAACCATGTTACCTGGAAATGTTATTTTTCAGTTTACCAGCAAATACAGCTGTATTTTGCCATAATGTTTTGATCACGTTATACTCTGTATTCCGTTATTATGCTGTATAAATTTCGTTGGTATCAGACGTCTCCTTCTTGGTGTTCTGTTTTCACTTTCTGCCAGCGTATATATATATATATATATATATACATATATCATCATCATCAACCATTATCAATCCACTGTTGGGAGAAGGTCTCCCCAAATTTCTTCCACAATTGTCTGTCTTGGCTTGTCTCCTCCATGTCACTCCAGCATACTTTCAAATTTCGTCCTTCCATCTCCCATGGGGAGATGGAAGGATGAAAATTTTCGATTTTTTTTTTTTTTAATTTTTTGGGTCTTTTCCTGTCCCTCGGAATCCAGTCTAAAATGTCGGTTGTCCATCGGTGGTCCGTTCTTCTGGCAACATGTCCAGCCCATTGCCATTTCAGTGATTTCACTCTGGTCATGATGTTGTCCACTACTGTAATTTTCCTTATGCACAAGTTCCTCTTCTTATGTTCCCTGGTTACACCAAGCATGCATCTCTCCATGCTACTTTGAGTTGGCTGCAGTCTTTTTATGTCTTTTTTAGTTAAGGTCCACGTCTCTGCTCCATACGTAAGCACTGGCAGGATGCATTGATTAAATACTTTGATTTTGAAGCATAATGGCATACTGCTCTTACAAATTGTACTGTTTCTTCCAAAAGCTATCCATACAAGTTTTATATGCCAATTTATTCCTTCATCAATGTGACCCTCACTCGATATCTGCTGCCCAAGATAAATGTAGAAATTGGTTGTCTCAAGCTTTTCTCCATCAATCGATAAATCTTCGTTTCTTGTAAAAGCATTGTACATCACTTTTGTCTTCTGAAAGTTAACTTTTAATCCCACTTCTTGTCAGCTAGTTCTTGGATCATACTCTGCAGCTCTGATGGGGTAGTTGCAAAGATGAATACGTCATCAGCAAAACGAAGGTGAGTTAAGTAATCTCCATTAATCTTTATCCCTTTGTTTTTCCAGTTCAATGATTGAAAGACATTTTGCAATGTGGCGTTAAAGAGCTTTGGAGATATGGTGTTACCTTGTCTCACTCCCTTTCCAATTCTTATTTGTGATGTGTCCTCAAATATCCGAACCTTTGCACTTGCATTTTCATAGATGTTATTAATAATGCTAATGTATGCATCTTCAATATCGCAGGATTTCAAAGCCATTGTTACTGCTGATGGTTTCACGGAACCGAAGGCCTTTTCATAGTCAATAAAAGGGGTCTGGGTCATTTGCCTGACGTCTACTTCACCGAAGGGTCACTTGACCGAAAATCATTTCACCGAAAAGATTGTTTCACCGAAAGATCACTTGATCGAAACGTTCATTTCACCGAAGGGTCACTTGATCCAAAAGTTCATTACACCGAAAGGTCTCTTTACCTAAAAGTTCATTTCATCGAAAGGCCATTCAACCGAAGGGTCAGTTTCTCTAAAACTTTGGATTTCGTTACAGGATCTGTTAAAGCATGGAGCAAGTTTGGCAGTCAGACTACCGAAACGTTAGGGGATCATACTCAAATTGCACTTTTGATTTCTTCGTGTCACAGAGAACGCAAAGACTTAGTTTTAAGACAAAAATTATTAATTTTACGTCCCTAGGCCTCGGCTTAGGCCTTTTTAGCAAATTATAATCATGTTCATAAGGTTTACATAAAAGTCATGTTCAGTGCTCATGTTCATAAGTTTTAGATGAAAAGTAAAAGTAATAATGTTGTACATTTTTTCAGACAAAAAGAATCAATTTAAGGCCCCTAGGTCTGCGCTTAGGCCTTTTTAGCCAATTTTAACCGTGCGTGCTCATGTTCATAAGGTTTACATAAAAACTCAAGTTAATAATGTTGCACATTTTTTTCAGGCAAAAAGAATCAATTTTAAGGCCCTAGGCCTCTTCGGCTCAGGCCTTTTTAGCAAATTTTAACCTTGCGTACTCATGTTCATAAGGTTTACATAAAAAGTCAAGTTATTCATATTGCACATTTTTTCAGGCAAAAAGAATCAATTTTTAGGGACCAAGGCCTCCGCTTAGGCCTTTTCAGCAAATTTTAACCTTGCATGCTCATGTTCATAAGGTTTACATAAAATGTCAAGTTAATAATGTTGCACATTTTTTCAGGCAAAAAGATTCAATTTTAGGGCCCTAGGCCTCCGCTTTGGCCTTAGTAGGAAATTTAATCGTGCGTGCTCATGTTCATAAGGTTTACATAAAAACTCAAGTTAATAATGCTGCACATTTTTTCAGGCAAAAAGAATCAATTTTAGGGCCCTAGGCCTCAGCTTAGGCCTTTTTAGAAAATTTTAACCGTGCGTGCTCATGTTCATAAGGTTTACATAAAAAGTCAAGTTAATGATGTTGCACATTTTTTCAGGTAAAAAGAATCAAATTTAGGCCCGTAGGCCTAGCTTATACGCCTTTTTAGCAAATTTTAATCGTGCGTGCCCTGTTTATAAGATTTAGATAAAAACTCAAGTTTAATTATGTTGCACACTTATTCAGGCAAAAAGAATCAATTCACTTATTCAGGCAAAAAGAATCAATTTTAGGTTCTTAGATCTGGGCTTGAGCCTTTTTAGCAAATTTTAATCGTGCGTGCTCATGTTCATAAGGTTCATATAATAAGTCGTTTTTTATTTAAAGTTTAACGACCTCAGTGAGCAACTCAGTGGGCTATAAGCAGTCGTCCGTCCCTGATTTAGGGCGACTGGTTCCAGAGAAGGGAGAGAGCCAGTGCCATATAAGACAAACACAACCCTTTCTCTGACAAATGGTCATAAGCCTGCAATCAGGCCGCTCTGCCACCGGGACGGCGTAATAAGTCGTTAGTAATGTTGCACGATTTACTTAGTCAGACACATGAAACTAGCTTGAATACCTTTTTTGGCCTCGGTTTAGGCATTTTTCGCAAATTTTAATTATCAGCGCGAGATCATATTCTCAAGGTTTACATAAAAAATCAAGTTAAAAGTTTTGCATTTCTACCCAGGCTCCCAGTTTTTAATATAAGGCCATATTATTACACTAGGCCTTATCAACAAATTTTAATCTGCCGTGCTCATATTCACAAGTCAAATAAAGAGTCGTTTTAATGATGCTGTACTTCTACTCAAACATAAAGAATTAGTTTTAAGGCCCTAGGCCTCGGTATAGGCCTTTTTGGCAAAAGTTAGCCATCCGTGCTTCCGTTCATAAGGTTTGCATAACAGGTCAACTGAATAAGTTTGGACATTTACTTAGACACAAAAATCAATTTTAAGGCTCTAGGCTTCGATTTTGGCTTTCTAGCATATTTCAATCATACGTGCTATGGTACCTATAGGGCCTCCAATCCAGGATCTTAATCTTTGCATAACAAATCAAGTTAATTATATTGTACATTTACTCAGACACAAAAAATCAGCTTTAATGCCCTAGACCTCGATTTAGGCCGTTCAGAATATATACTTATCATCCGTGAAATCAAGTGGATAATTTTGCACTTTTACCCAGACAGAAAATATGAATCATAAGGCCCCGGGCATGGACTCTTTTAGCAAATTTAAATCCTGCGTTCTCATATTCGCAAGGTTTGTATAATAAGTCAAGTTATTAATTTTGCGCATTTACTCAGACCCAAAGAATTAATTTGAGGGCCGTAGGCATATTTTATATTTTTTAACGTTTTAACATATTTTAATCATCCGTGCTATATGCACAAGGTTTACATAAAAATCGATTTTATAACTTTGCATTTTTACCCAGGCCCAAAACTTTTATTATAAGACTCTTAGGCCTGGGAGTTTTCAGCAAATGTTATTTTCTTTAAAAAAGGTTTACATAACAAGCATTAGTGTTGCGCTTTTGCTCAAACACAAAGAATTAATTTTAAGGCCCTGAACTTCGGTTTAGGCCTTTTTAGGAAATTTTAACCATCCGTGTTCATGTACTTTCAATTTTTAGGCCCTAGTCCTCGATTTAAACCTCTTAGAAATCTTTTATCATCCATGTATTCACAAGTCACTTTTTGTGTGAGCATTTTTTCCTCATATCAATTTTTATATGAAGAAAAAAAAAATTAGTCCCATTTTTCCTAAACTCGCTTGAGTGGACTTTGAGGGGAAGCTGGGTTTTTATTTATGCACACTAGATGAATAAAGCTTGAAACTACAATATTTACACTACTATTATTCAATGATGGGGGATTGACAACACAAAGCAACTCTGAACACATACATACAACATAGGAAAAGAATTTTCACAAAGTATAATACTCATAAGTGTATCACATGCGATTGACAAACTTGTACAAAAAGATAAAATAAAGTAATAATCATGAGACAACTCGTCTCTTGCAGGATGGTACAAAATATCATTAAATTTCATACAATGTATTTCCAAGGATGTACAGCACAATGCAATTCAGAATGCAATTAAGACAAATCAAAGGAAAGTAGAATCTCAGTAAAAGAATCAACATGGACATCCTGAATCATATAAAATATAATACTTGTTCAGCAATTATCTAAAATAATGTACACATATTCAGCACTGTGCAAACACGTTATAAACCAAATTAGAACTAATTTACAAAATTGCGATACTATGTAATTGACAATATGGAGCACTAATACCAAGAAACAATACGCTTACGATTGATGAATACAGCCTGCACGATTTTATTATACTATAGAAATTCTAACAACATTGGAAGTTAGGTGACTGACAACACATAGCGTCTCCTAACACAAGGAGCAGTACGTTAGTCACTATTAACAATTCAGATATACATAATGTTCAGTACAATGCATATAAAAAACTGCAATTATTAAAAATTAAAGTGCGGCCTTAAGACGAACGAAGCTTGAACATCATAAAAAGGAAAATACAATATGGGTGTCACTAAATCAAACAATTGTGTACACCCTTCACGCTAATTATCCAATAAAATAAGTGCTGTTAATTTCAGTGCTTAGCAAATATCTTAGAAACAGATCGTTGAGAAATCAAGAGCACTGCAAAATCTAGAAATTCAAATATCAGATCTACTGACCGTGATGCGCAATGACGCTGGCGGGCCGGTAAACCATGAGTCAGCCGGTGACCAGGTGGCAAGAAACTGGCTCTCCCGACGCTGGGCTACTGCAACGGAATGCTCCAGGCGAAGTCGAGATATCAGACGGTCGCGGAAGTGACTTAATAAAGCTGAAGAAGCTTCATGTACAGTCAGAGGAGTAGGCCCGTCTCGGCAACGTTGGTGAAACACATAAATTACATGCTTCACCAAAATAAAAATAAAGGCACAGACTGATGGAAGCTTGACTTGGAAAGAGATCTTCAGGAGAAGAGTCCGATAAGCGTCAAAAGTAAGATCTGCTGTACTGAAACGTTGAGTGAAGGTAAATGCCAAGTTTAGTAGTGGTAATAATATCACACAATGTTGATAAGTATGGGAGACATCAGCCTCCTGAGCAGAGAAAGGACAAAGCGGGGAATTGAGAAGATACATTCGGAAAAGGACAGAGGGAACAGGAAGACGGCGGTGGAGGAAAAGCCAGTGAGTGTTAACTTCTAGAGGAGCAGAAAGAAGAGACAGGGCGGCGGACCTAACCGCTGTGGTGGAAGCGGGAGGAACGTCGGGAATGGGGAGAGGGAGAGAAGAGTGGGACGCAGAAAGGAACCGATAGAGAGCTGATACCGAGAGAGAAGAAATTGGAAGAGCTGAGCCAGAAGCAGACGAGAATAAAGGAAAGGGAAGAGAAGCAGAGGGAACCAAGGAGAGACCCGAGTGGGAACAAGGTCTGGAAACTGAGAAATGATAGTTGAAAGAAGAGTGCTGTAGACATCGTGAGAGGAGGAAGAGAGGAGAAGAGAGGGAGCGAGGCTGGCGAAGGGTCGCCAGGAAAGGTCGGGGTTAGTGAGGTCTCTAACTGTTGCAATCCCTGCTCGGAGCCAGGAGGGATAGGCAAAGTACGGAAGATGAGAGGGATATATAATTGAGGAATAAAGGAGAGGTTCTGAGAGGAGCTCAGTAGTAGAAGAGGGTGGGGAGCGAGAGAGAGGGTGGGAACGAAGAAATGTTAGAGCTTCATGTAACACCCTGTAACTGAACAAATTACCTCCATACTGCAAAAAATTTAAAGCGTCAAGAACTGCAGTTTCCGTTGAACTACCCCTCCGAAAACCATGTTGCTTTTTATTAAGTATATTGTTAGTATCAATAAAAAAACCGTTTGAGTATTCGCCTTTCTAATATTTTTGCAAATATACAGAAATAGCAGATATGGGAAGATAATTCGTAATATCTGTCCTTGACCCCTTCTTGTGGGTCACAGTGACCCGACTACGGGTAAGCGGTGCAGGTATATACCCGGTATACAGTGTAAGTGTGCAGGTATGCAGGTATACATAGCGAAATTAGGAAGGGTTAATTACCTTCTCATCTTCCCATTTACGTCACAAAACGTCATGAAGTAGCGCAAGTATTACGAAACAAATTCTTGGTGTTGCAGTGGAAAAATTTGTTTGAAATGCATATCGTTTGTATCAGGTTAAAGTGGTAATCCGTTTAATTAGCGTAAGAAACAAAATAAAATTTGCCGAGCTTTCGCTCATCTACTGATGGCTTTTTCAAGGCTAAAAGTGTAAACAAACTCAAATGAGAACGATTACAATTTAAATATGAGAACAGTTACACGAGACATAAAGAATAATTAAATGCGTGGTGCGTCGTGCTCTGAATGTGAAGTCACTAGATGTGTTGTGTTAATTTGGGAAATGGTGGTTTTCGGGGGTGGGGGATCATTCAGGCATTGAATCCAGATTTTTGGCAATTCCAGGGAGACGCTGTCGTTTCAGGCCTCACTGCTGGTTATGATCTCCAGAGACTACCTGAATGTCGTTGCTTTTAGGTTGCTGTATGGGGATAATTTTTTAATAGCTTCCCACATAGGTGCCGCGGACATGCAACACACTTCTCTGGGTAGAGCCGTAGAAGATCATCCTTCTTTTGTGTCCCTTTTGTGTTCTCTGATTCGGGTTCCAATTGAGCGTCTTGTTATTCCGATGTAATAATGTCTATGTATGCCATCAGGACACAATAAGGGTACGGAATAAACACCAGGTTCGTTGTTGATCGTAGGTCTATCAGAGAACTTTGAAAGGATGCTGTACAAGGATTTTGGGACCCTTATGTCTACACCTAATCCCATTTTCTTTAGGGCGTGTTTCAGGACGTAAGACAAACCTGGAATACATGGTATTGATCTCAAGTACGGCAGTTGAGTCGTTGAATTAGTGCAAATAGCATGTAGTGTGGCCTTGGTCTTCCTATTGATGCTGCGAATACTTTTGTATGAGTACCCTTTCTGGTGTCTGTTTTTATGGCTAGATGTGCAACCGGTTTTTATCGTTTGAAGCATCTTTTCGAATATAGAGGCTTGTTCGATAGATCTGATTCGTTAAAGCACTTATTGTAAATCATCAATAGTCGCGTATAACAATGGCTTGTAAAGCATAAAAAAGTGACACGTGTATAATCTTCGAAAAAAAATGCAAGAAATTGCACATGGCACAACGTATTGTTGAGGTAGTTTTATACAAAATATGGAAATAAGAAAATCTTTCGCATTAAAAACAAAACTTTTTTTGGTTGTAAAATGAAGCGTTGTGTGTATTAATACCTGTCTGATACTTCAGACAGGTATCAATACGAATTTTATCTGATGTGCGCGCGTCATTCAAATCAGAAATCCATTATTTTACAGAATACTGTGTCTACAATTGGCTTCGGCATTTTTTTTAAAATCCAGAGCATACACCAAGAAAAGTTATCTCCTACTGTGTAAGTATATTTTGGATGTTCGGCTGTTATCGCATCTTCCATTGTTGACAAGATTTCACTTGGATGTTTGGCGGAAAATTTCACATATGTAATGATCCTGTTTAAGACTTTTTGAGCGTAGTTCAAGTCGTAAATATCCTTTACATTCTCAGGACTGTTTGCCCAAATTTTCTTGAATGCTTGATTTATTTCATCCATCATAGAAGTCCTGTAAGATTGAAAAGATCCAAAAATTAATTCGATGCACTGTAGTTTGTTAATTTATTCTGTTTACATATATTCAGCAGAAGTACACATTTACAAAATATGAAACAATAGCTCAATATAAATTTTAGAAATCATCTGTAGGCAATATGATTACCCAGGTCGCCTGTAGGTCCTTAACATTCTACCTCCACAGTGTGTCAGTAATCATCACTTCAGTCGCCGTACAGTAACATTTCTCGGAGACAGGGGACTATCACCCTCACATTACGACGTTACAGAACCCAGTTTCCCGACCGAAAGTGTTCTTCGAGAGAGCCATGCGCACCTCCTTTATCTATTTCGGGTTTTCCGTCCTTAAGAGAGCAGTCGTTTCCTCAAGAAAACGAGACCAATCGAGTAAAGTATTCCTCAGAATGCCGGCACCAGTTTAAACTTTTCGTGATACAAGGTTTACATTAATAAAAAAAAAGAAATCTAAAGTCTTTTCACTATCGTCGTTAATATTAGAAACACTCGCAAAATGGCAAATCGATGCTCCAGATGTATTGAGTGAAATGAGGTAGTCTTTTACCAAGGAACAGTGAAGTTCAAAATATTTCAAAACCACGATTAGCTTTCTTGAAAAGTCCACACGAATAGGGACATAGGGTATTCCTGCAGACATTCCAGACAAAAACACAACAATAACGTCCACTGATCTGGGGCGCAGGGTGCCTGACATAACCTACTGCTGAGTTAAGTTTAAATATCTGGGTGAGGCATGGATGTTACATTTGTTCTCCCGGCTCCCGTTCTCTGTCTTATTTGAAAGCAGTGGCTCTAAATTAGGGATGGGCCGTTTTTACGGGGTTTACTGATCCCTACATGAAACTTATATGGGTATAAGCAGTTGTCCATCTCTAATTGGGCGATTTCTCATAATCTTATATCTCAGGCCACTAGCGCCAGGAATTTTGAATGCCTTGGCGAGACATGGATGTTGCCTTTGTTGACCTGTCGCTTGTTCTCCCCGTAGTCAGGTGCCAGTGGGTTTAAATTAGAGATGAGCTGCTTTATCTTGTCACGGGATTTAACGACCACCATACGCAGTTTATTAGGAAATAAATAGTCACCCATCTCTAATTTAGAAATCCCTGAAATCTCCCCATTGGTTCGAGGGATTTTTAATATCAGGAGGAGACATGGATGTTGCGCATGTTCTTTCGTCGCTCGTTCTTTCCTGTACCTGGAACCAGCGGCTCTAAATTAGGGATGACCTCCTTTCTTTTTTATTTCGGGATTTTGCAACCGTCACAAACAGCTTATAGGGCTATAAGCAGTCTCCCCCTAATTCAGGGCTATTGGTTTCAGAAAAAGGACGGAGAAAACGCCACCTGAGAAATACACCACGCAGGCCTCACCTGGGACTTTTTCAAATTTTTTATTGAAAGTTTAACGACCACAGTATGCAACTCAATGGGCTATAAGCAGTCACCCGTCCCTAATTTAGGTTCCAGGGAAGGGAGAGAGCCAGTGCCATAAGACAAATACTACAACCATACCTCACCGGGATTCAAACCCGTACTCTTTTCGGACGAATGATGAGAAGGCATTGCTTAGACGCCACTGGAGCGGCTCACCTGGGACTTGAATCAAGGTTGTCCAAAAAAAAACCCAACAAAAAACAGTGCCATGACATTAGATAATTGAATTCCCTCTTTGAGTGACGTCACCCGAAAATCAAGGCTTCCGAATGTTTTTCAAATCTGTCGTGTATGACGTCAAACTCGACACCGACGAATCAGGCTGTGTAACATGAGAATGACGTCACAAATGGAGGGAAATTGTCTACGCAATATCATGGCCTTGAAGTTTCTAGACAGCCTTGCTTGAACCTGGATACAACTCTAACGAATGGCCAGAAGCTAGTGCCTCAGACAACTCCGCCACCAGGGCGATTGAACTGGTTACTTATAGACTTAGATGCTGGCGTAATCACCCATAGTGAAAATAAAGATGTGTACTTCTATATCACAGTAAGGGAATTTTATCAGGTAGCCTTTTAATAACAGCCATATCATAAATTCAAATATGAGATCTTGAACTAGAAAAAATTAAAAGTTTTATGTAAAAATGCTGGTCTTTTGCTGCCAGCAGTAAAGAACTGGAGTTTTCTACGGGTGTGATTGATGGCGCTGTTAGCGTGGAAGAACGTTGATTTGGAAATTATGTACTTTGTGTAGGAAAAGGATGTATGCGTGAAATGGTTCACTGCTGACAAATCAATATAATACGAGATAGGACCCAAAAGTTTCCGGACTGGGCCCGTAAGTCCGTAGATAGTTAAAGTTACAAAGCTGAAACACATCCTCCTTCAAAATAAGACCCTCTTGCAAAAACACATTTCTGCCAGCGGCTGTTGAGTTCGTAGAAGCACTTCTGAAACTCGTTCTGGGCAATGCTCTTCAGTGCAACCAGCGATGCGTTTTCCACTTCTTCTGCGCTCGAAAACCGACAACCCTGAAGTCGACGTGTCAACTCAAGGGAGAGGTAGAAGTCACGGGGGGGGATCAGGTGAGTACGGTGGGTGTATCAGGTGAGTACGGTGGGTGTGGAAGGAAATCAGTTTTCGTTTTGCTGCGAAACTCACGAATGAGGAGTGACCTGTGTGGCGGTGCATTGTCGTGCAACAGCACCCACGAGTGATAGACCCACAGTTGAGGCCTCTTCTTGAGAATCGACTCCTCACGCAGACATCGCATGACGTGCAGATAGAGCTTGTTGTTGACAGTGCGTCCTTCAAGGATAAATATAAGATGAATAATACCCTAGATGTCGAAGAAGATCTTTCTTGCCTTTGCTGTGACCTCGGCGGAATTTATGCTTGTGTGAAGACGATGGCGATTTCCACGTAGCTGATGCCTGCTTAGTCTGCGGGTCGAAGTGGAAGCATCAGGTTTCATCCCTAGTTGTGATTGTTCTAAGAAATTGCGAGTCTTGGTCGGCTGCGGTTAGAAGATCGCCCCCATTTCCATCCGTATGGCCACCTGATCATCAGTTAACATGCGTGGGACGAAGTGTTGACACACCCGGTGCAGCTTCAGATCATGTGTTAGTATCCGTTGACTCGTAGTCCCCGATATTCCAGCAGCCTGTGCTATTTACCCGATCGTCTATCGTCTGTCGGAACGCAAAATGGCCGCAGCCTTCGAAATGTTTTCACCCGTTCGAGCTGTAACTGGCTGCCCGCTTCGTTCGTCGTCTCCGAACTTTTGGCTGCCTTCTCGGAAGCGTTGATGCTAATGGAACGTTTGTGACGACGATAAGATGTTTGCGCCATACACTTGCTTAAACATCTGGTAGTTTTCTGTTAGACTTTTGCCCAAAGGTATGCAAAATTAATGTTAACGCGCAGCTCAAAAAACGCCATTTTCCATCAATCGCCGAACAGTGTGTAAGTTATTCACAATACCCAGATGTACCGCAGCCAGCGCGCGACGTAGATCGATGAAACCAATTTCCTTGTGAGGGGGGATAATGTCGTAACGTAATCCAATAATCACTGTGGGTAAACGATACAAGTACGGTTTGCGTGCGTGTGTATGTGAGAGAGAGAGAGAGAGAGAGAGAGAAAGTGGGACGACACTAATTGTTTCTCCTGTTCTTAATTTGTATAGGGATTGACTTTTGTATGTTACCTCTTATAAATTACAATAGAAAGACAAAATAATACAAAATGGCACATCACGGGCCGGACCGAGTGTCTAATAATTGAAACAGGCCAGGCCAGGCCGGGCCGGGCCGGGCTCACCGAATTAAGCCCATGAAGACCACTACTTGTGGCTCAGGAAGATGATAAGATTGGACGACACCTTGATCAAAGTAAAGATCCTTAAGTGGCAATGGTCTGGGACTATTGCTAGAAAAACTGTCCGCTGGACACCTAAAATATTAGACTGGATACCAACTGACAGAGAAAGCCTCAGAAGTGATGGTTTAAGTTAAAACTAAGAAACGATTTGCACCGGTAGCTGTGTTCATAATCGATAGACTCTTGAAATAATTTATCGTTATTTATTCTTGAATAATCACGCAACTACTAAAACGCTAATCTAAATTAACTGATAATACTAAACATAGAATGAATGAGTTATTAATAAACAACTACTCTACACTTTAAGTTATTGCGATTTTCACTTTCTCTTTAGTCTGTTTTAAACAGTTTTACCATGAATTGTTATCCATTTGGCACTTAACCCAAAACAGTTTATATTCCAGTGAGAATCCTTTTAGGAGATATTAATCTTTTACAGCTATTTTTCTGTAAGAATAAAAAAACGAGTTCCCACACATCACTGCGACGCCATTACTACTATCCAGGATCGTCATCCCATAATTCTCTGCAACAAGCTACTGGCTCGTCGGCATCCACGCAAACACGAATCGAAACTCACAAATGTAAACTTGCAGCAGGTGTTCAACGAAAATAAAGAAACATGCAAAGGACGCCATCATCCAACAAAACCTTCCTGCGTCCGCGCTAGTTAATTCCAAGTTCTGTTTTCAATCTTGCAAAAGCTGGATATGGAAGTGGTTTTGTCATGAGGTCTGCAATGTTGTCTTGTGATGCACAGTATTCCAGATCCAAAAACCCTGGCCGCCCCGGTGGCGCAGTGGTCTAAGCGATGGCCTCTGATCATTCGTCCGAAAGGGGTCCGGGTTCGAATCCCGCTGAGGCATGGATGTTGTGTTTGTCTTACGGCACTGGCTCTCTCCCTTCCCTGGAACCAGTGACCCTAAATTAGGGACGGGCGACTGCTTATAGCCCATTGAGTTGCTCACGGTGGTCGTTAAACCTCCAATAAAAAAAAAAAAAAAAAAAAAACCCTGTGTTACACAAGTCTTAGATGTAATGGTGCTTAATATCTATGTGTTTAATTCTTGAGTGAACTTTATCTGATTGCACAAGTTTAATTACAGACGCATTGTCTTGGAACACTTTTTTGGTAATTGTCGCTCTAAACCTAAATCTTTCAGCAACTCCAATATCCATGTCAGTTCTTGAGTTGATTTTGCTAATGCCACATATTCTGCTTCTGTGGAAGATAACGCTATGCAATTCTGCTTCTGTGGAAGATAACGCTATGCAATTCTGCTTCTGTGAATTTTTATTTAAGCATTTGCTTCCTAAGGAAAACAAGTGTCCTGAAGTTGGCGTTCTGTTTTGCTAGTATGTACCCCAATCAGCATCAGTATATACTTTCATTACTACTGGAGGATGTTCTGCAGAAATTTTAATTTTCTTGTCTTGTATTCCTTTTAGATATCTTATTACCTTTTAAACAGCTGCCCAGTCTCTTTGCTTTGGGTTTTGACACCTTCTACTCAAATTATGTACAGCAGTGTAGATATCAGGTCTTGTGATAGTAGAGATGTATAATACAGATTTTGTATTGATGATGTATAACAGCTTGCCCGTATTTGTGGTTGTTTGGTAATGCATCTTCTTCTCCTTCAAGCTTATAGTATTCAGTTTTCATGGGAGTGTTACTCGGTTTTGCTTCCTTTAATCCAAAATTTTTAATCATTTCTTGAATTTTGTTCCTTTGGCTTAAATGAAAACTTCTGTCTTCGTTTTTCCGAATTTTAATTCCTAAGTAATACTGCACTACACCTAAATTTGTCACTTCGTATTTTTTCTGCAATTCCTCTATTACACTTTTTATTTGTGCAACATTTTTAACGCTGATCAAAATGTCGTCTACATACAGAATTAAATACACCGGATTTTCTTTTTCTGTCTTGAAAAAATAGACAAGAATCGGCCTTGCTTTTACTAAATCCAAGAATTTCCAACGTTTGTTCTATTGAGTTATTTCACGTGTCTGCTGCTTGCTTTAAACCATATATAGATTTGTTCAGTTTGCGAACTTTGTGTTCTTCGCCTTTCACTTCAAAACCTTCTGGTTGCCTCATATACATATACACTATCTACCAACAAGTAATTGGACACCTAAGATAGCAAAGGAAAATGAAGTTTATTCACCTTCAATAGTTGGTGGAGCCTCCACGAGCGGCGATTACAGCTGCGACCCTCCGGGGCATACTCTCAACCAGGCGTTGTACGACGGCTAAAGGTATTTTCTTCCACTCGGCTTGGAGAAGACAGGTCAGTTCCTTCACCGATTTCGGACGGTGGGGTCACCCCTTAAGTCGACGCTCCAACTCGTCCCAGAGGTGCTCGACAGGGTTAAGGTCCGGGCTCTGCGCAGGCCAGTCCATTTGATTAACCCCATTGTCACCATACCAAGCCATGGTGGACCTCGCAACATGGCAGGTGGCATTGTCGTCCTGAAAGTAACATGGGTCCACCCCGTAAAACTGCCACAACGTAGGAAGCGCATGGTCATCCAAAATGGTGCAGTATGTCTCGGCGTTGAGTCTACCAGGAATTGCGACTAAGAGTCCCGTGCCATACCAGGAGAAACACCCCCATAGCATAATTCCACCGCCGCCAAACTTCATAATTGGCACAATAGATTCCGACAGGAGGCGTTCTCCAGGCAGAAGCCAAACCCAGACCCTGCCATCCGAACGGTAGAGGGTGAACCTTGATTCGTCGCTCCAGAGAACCTGTTTCAGCTGTTCAACTGTCCATTGTCGACGTTCTTTGCACCACGTTAGCCAAGCAGCGCTATTGGACTTGGTGATCAAAGGTTTGTGGGCGGCAGGACGTCCATGATAACCGAGCAGATGGGTTTCTTTACGGTTGGTATTCATCAAAAGAACACTTCCGGATGACTGTTGAAACTCCTCGCGGATGTGGCCCATCGATTTCGTGCGGATCTTCCGAATTTCTCTGGCCAGCACCCGTCGGTTTTTAACTCCCAGTTTTGTGGGTCTACCGGGTCGGGGCACATTCCGACAGTCACCTCTCATCTTCCACTTGCCAATCACGTAGGCCACTATCGATTTTGGGTACTGCTGGATATGTCACGTATGGATCAGCCATTTCTGTGATACCCGACGATCACACCTTTCTCGAAATCAGAGAGCTCCGAACTGCGTGGCATCTTGCATGCGACTGGTTGCGTTGTTGTTTCCCACACGATATTTAACGGCAGCGGCCGTGACGTGTATCAGGACCGCAGATATCGTCGATTGCAGGTGTGTCCAATTACTTTTTGGTAGATAGTGTATTTCCTCATTTAATTTTGCATTCAAATACGCAGATTTAATATTAATATGGTGTACATGCATTTGTTTATATTCCGCTGCAGGAAGAAAATATCTTATTATGGTGTGCTTGACCACTGGTGCAAAAGTTTCATCGTAGTCTGACCTATATTGTTGGTCATATCCTTTTGCTACTAATCTGGCCTTCATCATCATCATCATTGTCAACCATTATCAATCCACTGCTGGACGAAGGTCTCCCCAAGTTTCCTCCACAAGGGTCTGTCTTGTGCCAGTCTTCTCCATGTCACCCCTGCATACTTTCGAATTTCATCCACCCATCTCCCATGTGGTCTTCTTCTGGGTCTTTTCCTGTCCCTTGGAATCCAATCTAAAATTTTGGCTGTCCATCGATGATCTGTCCTTCTGGCAGTATGTCCAGCGCATTGCCATTTCAGGGATTTAACTCTGATCATGACGTCTTCCACTCTTGTCATTTTTCGGATCCACGAGTTCCTCTTCTTATCTCTCCTGGTTACACCAAGTATGCACCTCTGCATGCTTCTTTGAGTTGTCTGCAGCCTTTGTATGTCTCTTTTAGTTAAGGTCCACGTCTCTGCACCATACGTAAGCACTGGAAGGATGCATTGATCAAACACTTTTCTTTTAAGGCATAATGGCATATTGCTCTTGAAAATTATGCTGTTTCTTCCAAAAGCTCTCCAGGCAAGTTTTGTACGCCGATTAATTTCTTCATCAATGTGACCCTCACTTGATATCTGCTGTCCAAGATAAACGTACGTGTCTGTTATCTCCAGCTTTTCTCCATCAATCGATAAATCTTCATTTCTTGTAAAAGCATTGAACATCACTTTTGTCTTCTGAAAGTTCATTTTTAATCCCACTTCTTTACTCTTGTCAGCAAGTTCCTGGATCATACTCTGCAGCTCTAAAGGGGTAGTTGCAAAAATGACTACGTCATCAGCAAAACGAAGGTGGGTTAGATAATCTCCATTAATCTTTATCCCCTTGTTTTCCCAGCTCAGCGACTGAAAAACACCCTCCAATGTGGCATTAAAGAGCTTCGGAGATATGGTGTCACCTTGTCTCACTCCCTTTCCAATTTTTACGTGTGTTGTATTTTCAAACAGCCTAATCTTTGCACTTGCATTTTCATAGATGTTATTAATAATATTAATGTATGCATCTTCAATACCGCAGGTTTTCAGAGCCATTGTAACTGCTGATGGTTTCACCGAATCAAAGACTTTTTCATAATCGATAAAAGCCATGCACAATGGAAGTTCATATTCCCTCGCTCTTTCAATTAGTTCTCTCAGCACGTGGATATGATCTATTGTGCTGTAGCCACTCCTGAATCCAGCTTGTTCTCTCGGTTGAGCCATGTCCAGTGTTACCTTCAAGCGGTGTGAAAGAACTTTAGTGAAGATTTTATAAACCACTGATAGGAGGCTGATAGGTCTGTAGTTCCCAAGATCCTCAATGTCACCTTTTTTACGTAGCAGGATCATTGTAGCGGTGTTCCAATCCTCAGGAATCTTCCCTTCATTAAGGCATCGAGTGAAAATTTGGGCAAGTACTGTTTCGATTTCTCTACTTGCTTCTTGTATGATGTCTACAGTAATTCCATCTTCTCCTGGAGCTTTTCCCCGCTTCATGTTCTTGATTGCATGTGCAACTTCTGCTGGAAGGACTGGAGGAACTCTTGGTACTGGTATCTTTCATGATGTCTGGAGTGCATGTATCATCCCTTTCATATAATTTGGAGTAGAAATCTTTCACTCTTGTCAAAATTTCGCCTCTATTTCTTGTTACAGAACCATCTTCTTTTCTCAGTGCCATAATCTGTTTTCTTCCCTAACTGAGATGTCCCTTTGCTATCTTTAGGCTTTGGTTGTTTTCAATTGCTTTCCTCACTAGTTCACAGTTGAATTTTCTTACGTCTTCAGTGATACTTTTTCTTACTGTCTTGCATAGCTCTATATATTCCACTTTGGAAGTCACATCTTCTTTAGTTGTCCTCATCTCTCTTCTTTTTTGCATCAACATTTTCGTTTTTCCTGATAATTTATTTACATGCAACTTGTTCTTAGACCCAGCTAATTTTGTTGCTGTTTCCATAAGAGCTTTGGTTACTTTTCTGCTAACTTCAGAAATATCCACTTCTTCCGATGTTAGGCCTTCTAAAGCAGAGAACCTGTTCTTCAGTTCCAACTTGAAGGTATTATGGTGTTTTTTAAGGTTGGTTATGTCAATAGATTTTGTTTGTCTTATGAGCTTGCCACGTTCAAGTTTAGTGTTGAGGTGCATCTTACATCTCACCAATCTATGGTCACTACCTGTGTTGAACTTGTTTAGCACACTGCAGTCTTCTATGACGAATTTTTTGTTGCACATAATAAAATCAATTTCACTTGTCGTCCCATTTGGATGTCTCCATGTCCATTTCCTGTGTGGCTTTTTCTTGAAGAAGGAGTTCAAGATGAAAAACCCTTCTGCCTCTGCAAACTCAACGAGAGTATTTCCACGCTGGTTTCTGTTGCCGTGACCGAATTTACCTACTGAAGTTTCATTTTGTTGCCGTTGCCCTATTTTTGCATTGAAATCTCCCATAATTATTTTCAAGCGCTGCTTACCTTTATTATTTAGATGACAAATTTCCTCATAAAATTCTTCAATTTCTTCTTCAGGATGACTTGAGAAATCAGAAAATTCGAGAATGGGTCATGGGGTCAAGTATTAGAGGAGGCTCATATTGACTACTCTGAAAATTCGGATAAAAAAAAACAAAATGACTCTATGGAATCTTACGTCGAGCTTGCAAAATAAAAATGTCAAATTACTCCCACCCCTTCAAAAAGAAGATGGGACGGTAGTTAGAACTGACGAAGAAAAAGCAGAAATTTTTGCAAACTCACTAGAAAAACAGTTTAAAATAAATGACATCCCTGACACTGATGTAGCCATTAAAATGAGAAAGGCCCTGAATACTTATTTTAGACACGCGGAGGATGTAGAAAATTCTAGAGTCATCGCCCAAAGTGCACAACTCTATGAAGAATTTACTAGTAAAAAAAAAAACCTGTATTAACATCCCCAATTAAAAGCAAACAGAAAGTCTCTTTTTAAAAAAATAGAAGCACAAGGCAAAGAAAACAACAGCCAAAAGTACAAAATGCTACGGCCTCTTTTACGTCCGATAGACAAGTTAAAGGTGCTACGACCTCTCGCGGGTCCGGAACGCCAGAAACTGAAAAGATAAGAAATAAAAAAAGCCCTTTTAAGGGCCAAAAAAAAAAATTTTGTTCCTCCTGACTTTGAAAAACCACTACCCATCAGTGAAAGGGAAGTTAGGTTTCATATTAATAATCTTAAAAATAAAAAGGCACCAGGCAATGATGGCATAAATAATAAAATTATGAAAACATTACCGGAAGAATATGTGCAAACCCTTAGTAAAATATACAATTGTGCCATTAAAATAAACTACTTCCCTGATATTTGGAAGACAGCAGAGGTAATACTTTTACCCAAGCCAGGCAAAAACCCGGCAATTCCTGAAAATCACAGACCGATTTCGTTGCTCCCAACCATGGGAAAAATCTTTGAAAAAATAATTCTTATTAGAATGCAACAATTCTGTGAGGAATTCCCAGTAATTCCATTTACTCAAGGAGGTTTTAGAGATAAACACTCCACGGTGCACCAACTCTCTAGAATAACTGAAAATGTGCTGAAGGAATTATAAAAAAGGAACACACAGCAGCCATATTTCTGGATGTGGCAAAAGCATTCGATAAATGCCCACATGAGGCAATTATCTACAAGCTAATAGCACATGATTTCCCACCCTGGATTATACACATAATCAAATCATACCTCACTAACAGAACATTCTGTGTAAAAATCAATGGGAAAAAATCGTTAAAAAAAAATCGAAGCTGGTGTACCTCAAGGCAGTGTACTCGCACCAACGCTGTATTCTATCTTTACGTCAGACTTTCCCAACTATAATAACAGGAATCTGACTACAGCTCTCTATGCTGATGACACTGCACTCGCTTATACTTCCAAAATAAAAATCAAGCAACTTTCATGTTGCAACATTATGTTGAAAAACTTGAGAAATATTTCTTAGATTGGAAAATTAAAATCAATACCGAAAAAACTCAAGCAATTCTATTTTCTAGGATTAAATGCAATCACAATCCAGACTTTGAAATAGAAATGTATAAAAAAAAATACCTTGGGTAAATGATGTTAAATATTTAGGACTTTTTATGGACCACAACCTAAACTGGAACAAGCATATTAAAGAAACTGTGTCCAAATCTCTTAAGATCAGAGGAAGTCTCCAGCCAATAATAAAAATAAAAGGCTTAGCAGGAAAAACAAAACTTTGATATGGAAAGCCTGTATCAGCCCTGTTATTACTTATGCCTGTCCTATCTGGGGTAACTGCAACAAACAGCAGAAAAATAAGATTACCTCATTTCAAAATAAAACCCTACGATATATGGTTGGACTTGATGGAAGAACTTCAAACCATGCTATCCGAAGCATGCTAAATATTAATTCCATCCATTACACGATGTATGACTTAGCTTACAGATACTATGAAAAAGCTAAGATTCATCCTAATCCTCTGGTCAGAGCGGCCATTAACTATACTGTCAATGAAACTGACAGTTATAAAAGGCCAAAACTATCTTGAATAAAGTTCCAGAAATGAACCCAATTCACAGCTACCCTAGCAAAAAAAATAACAATAATTGGGACTAGGTTTAGAGGGTATTTCTCACCTATGAAGAATTTCTGATAAAAAAAAAAAAAAGGCTCTTTTAAGGGCCGTACTCTGATTTGCAAATATACTTCACACATGTGAATAAATCTCGTTAAATAAAAAAAAAAGAAGGGGGGGGGGGGGGCTCCTCTAAGAGCCGTACTCTGTTTTGAAAACATACTTCACCCATGTGAAGAAACCTTGTTAAATAAAAAATGAGACAAAAAAAAAAAAGGCTCTTTTAAGGGCCTTACTCTGATTTGCAAATTTACTTCACACATGTGAATTAATCTCGTTAAATAAAAAACAAAAACAAAGAAGGGGTGGGCTCCTCTAAGAGCCGTACTCTGTTTTGAAAACATACTTCACCCATGTGACGAAACCTAGTTAAATTAAAAATGAGAAAAAAAAAAAAAAAGGGCTCTTTAAGGGCCGAGCAAAATGTTGCATAAAAGATTTATCTTTTTTGTACTAAATATCTCTGCCCCTAAAAAAACAAGGTATTGTTGGTCTTGCCTTTTATTTTAAAATTTGTTGTTGTTTTTCTCTGATTAAAAAACAAAACAAAAAAAAATAAAAAAAAAAAAGGCTCTTTTAAGGGCCGACAAAATGTTGCATACTCTAAACGAGTATCTTAAACCTCGATCGGAGTAATTTTTGTGATCACACCACCCCAAGCTATGGTTACTCTGACATGCCTGTCAAGAAGCAACAAAAGTAAACCTGTGAAAAAATTCTGTAAACCAATGGGGAAAATCTTTTCTCTCATTGGCTGGCGAGCAACACTGAGCAAATGGCCAGTTTTGTCTTACCCGGTGTTCAAAGACGATTTTCTCTGGGAAAGATGTTCTGTGTGTGATTTTTTTTTCCAGGTTCCCCTTTCCTGTGTCCTTTCCTTCCTTTCCCCCTGTGCTCTTCTGTGGCACAGGTGTACCGGGCATTTTTCTGCGGAGAGAAATATCACTTGAAATGGCTTGTTGTTACAGGTAAGTATGTAGGGCAGCTTACAACTTCACTTCTTAACGGGTAACCGTCTACTCCCTCTCCTCTAATATTTCCATACTTTTCTTTCGTACTATCCTATCAGGGAAATCTGTTCCCAAATATCTAATATTCCTCTTTTTCACCTGACAAAAGGCGCAGAGCGCTGAGGGTTCGGGTCTCTCAACCTCAGATAGGAAATATCTCTCTCTTCAGGATGACTTGTGGTGGGTGCATAAGTTTGAATAATCTGAGCCTGGTATCTTTTTGAGAGTTGGATAACAAGTCGTGCAGCTCTGTCAGAGGAACTTTCAACTTCTACAACTTTATCCTTCAGTTTCTTGTTTATTATAAATCCAACACCACTAGTTCTGCCAGTATCTGTCCCACGATAGTAGAAGAGATGTCCACTTTTCAGTTCGATGAGATCTTCTCCTTTTCTCCTTACCTCACTTAGCCCCACGATGTCCCACTTGATCCCTTGTAGTTCCTCTTCCAATTCAAGAAGCCTTGAATCAGAAGATAGGAGCGTCCATTGTACGTAGCCAAGGTCAGCATCAGATGGCAGCCTAGTCCGGTCCTCCGGGGATTCTTAGCACCCTCTGCCTTCATGTCGCACTGGCCGCTGCCTTGGCCAGGTACATTCCAGCTGCCGGAGACTGAGGGCCAAGATTTAAGTTGTGGAATTTGACGTTTATACTTTGTTATTTGACGTTTATCATTACATTTTGTTTTGAAGATCCATCTGCTTCCTATAGCTTTCTTTCCATTTGGTAACTCAGTTAGTGACCAAGTATTATTTGCTTTTTTCTTCTTTCATTTCATTTTGCCATTTTGTTCCCTCTCTTTCTGGAAGATCTTGTACTGTATATTACTTAGAGATTTTAAACCGGAGTTAGAAGTTTGGTTTGTTTTTGCTTTAAATCCAAGTCGTTCTGGTGGAATTCCTTTATATGAACGCTCAGAAACTCTAGGTGAATTAATGTTTATGCCTGGTTTGGTTTCTTGCTCTTTTGAAACTTCTTCAGTGCTTTCTCCCTTTCTTCTTGTTGAGTCTTCTGTATATCATTTTCAATATCTGCACTTTCTGGATAATTCGGACTTCCTAATTGTACGAGATTAAAATCTCCTTGTTCTTTAGTTTCTTCTTTTTCTTTGCTAAATTGATTTTCAAAGAATTTTACCGATCTGGACACGACTACGTTTCTTCCTCCAAAGCATACTCGATATCCCTTTGATCTAAAATCATAACAGATGAATGTACCTTCAACTGCTTTGTCATCTAACTTCCTTCTTTTCTGTTTATGGATGTAGTAGTAGACTTTGCGTCCAAACACTTTTAAATGATTGATATTTGGTATGACTCCATTCCACAACACATACGGAGCTTTGTTACTTGCTTTAGTGACTAATCTACACTATCTACCAACAAGTAATTGGACACCCCTGCAATCGACGATATCTGCGGTCCTGATACACGTCACGGCCGCCGCCGTTAAATATCGTGTGGGAAACAACAACGCAACCAGTCGCATGCAAGATGCCACGCAGTTCGGAGCTCTCTGATTTCGAGAAAGGTGTAATCGTCGGGTATCACAGAAATGGCCGATCCATACGTGACATATCCAGCGAGTTGAAGTACCCAAAACCGACAGTGGCCTACGTGATTGGCAAGTGGAAAATGAGAGGTGACTGTCGGAATGTGCCCCGACCCGGCACAGACCCACAAAACTGGGAGAGTTAGAGACCAACGGGTGCTGGCCAGAGAAATTCGGAAGAACCGCACCAAATCGACGGACCACATCCGCGAGGAGTTTCAACAGGCATCCGGGAGTGTTCTTTCGATGAATACCGTCCGTAAGGAAGCCTATCTGCTCGGTTATCATGGACGTGTTGCCACCCACAAGCCTTTGATCACCAAGTCCAATAGCGCGGCTCGGCTAACGTGGTGCAAAGAACGTCGACAGTGGACCGTTGAACAATGGAAACAGGTTCTCTGGAGCGACGAATCAAGGTTCACCCTCTACCGTTTGGATGGCAGGGTCTGGGTTTGGCGTCTGCTTGGAGAACGCCTCCTGCCGGAATGTATTCTGCCAACTGTGAAGTTCGGCGGCGGTGGAATTATGCTATTTGGGTGTTTCTCCTAGTATGGCAAGGGACCCTTGGTCGCAATTCCTAGTAGACTCAACTCCGAGACCTACGGCACCATTTTGGATGACCATACGCTTCCTACGTTGTGGCAGTTTTACGGGGTGGACCCATGTTACTTTCAGGATGACAATGCCACCTGTCATGTTGCGAGGTCCACCATGGCTTGGTATGGTGACAATGGGGTTAAGCGAATGGACTGGCCTGCGCAGAGCCCGGACCTTAACCCTACTGGGCACCTCTGGGACGAGTTGGAGCGTCGACTTAAGGGGTGACCCCACCGTCCGAAATCGGTGAAGGAACTGACCTGTCTTCTCCAAGCCGAGTGAAAGAAAATACCGCTAGCCGTCGTACAACGCCTGGTTGAGAGTATGCCCCGGAGGGCCGCAGCTGTAATCGCCGCTCGTGGAGGCTCCACCAACTATTGAAGGTGAATAAACTTCGTTTTCCTTTGATATCACAGGTGTCCAATTACTTGTTGGTAGATAGTGTATTTTGCAAATACATTGTTGTTAGCACTGGTTCTCCCCAATATGTTTTTGGTAAAAATGCTTTAATTAGCTTTGCTTTGCACATTTCAACTAACGATCGATATTACCTTTCGGCTACTCCATTTTGAGCTGGTGAATACACTATAGAAGTTTGGTTAACAATACCTTCCTTTGTTAGATACTCTTTAATTTCTTTGTGGCAGTATTCTAGGCCATTATCTGTTCTTAAAATGTTTACTTTTCCATTAAATTTATGTGTAGTAGAGTTAATAAATTCTTTCAACTTTGCCAATACTTCATCTTTTCTAATTATTACATATACTGTTGCATATCAACTGAAGTCATCTATAAAAGACAGGAAGTATCTTTTTCTTCCCAAGATTTCAACATCAAAAAGCCTACATACATCTGAGTGCGTTGGTTCAACGGTTCTTTCACTTTGTAAGATGTCTGTTTCGGGTTTGGTTTCTCTGTAAGTTTCGCTCTAATGCATGAATCGCAATAAAAACTATGCGTGCAATTATTTATTTTCATACCTTTAGCTAAAGTTTCATTTGCCATTTCTTTTATTGCTTCAATACTTCTGTGTCCTAGTCTGAGATGTCATTTATAAATGCAGTTTTCATTTTTGCACATATTAATCCTCAACTGTGTTACGCAGTTTGTAACTTGTTTATCTTTATCTTTAACAATATTGAGTTCAAATAAACCATTTGTGGCAATGGCATTTGCAACTATGGTTTGACCTTTGTTTTTATTGCAAGTATTTTCTTCAAATAGTATTGTTAAGCCTTTACTAGCCATCACTTTTACTGACAAGAGATTTCTAACTAGGTCTGGGACATACAAAACATTTGATAGACTAAGGGTGTGAACATTTCCCTCCAGAGTTTCCACTAGTTTCTCACCTTCTCCGAAACCTTTTGACTTTAACATATGACCATTTGCAAAGGTTACAATTTCATTTGATTTTTCTGTAATTCTATAAAAGAAATTTATCTCACTACACATATGGCTAGTTGCTCCTGAATTTACAATCCAAGACATTGAATTGTTTTGTGATACCAATGCTCTTTGTTCATCATCCTGAATTTACAATCCAAGACATTGAATTGTTTTGTGATACCAATGCTCTTTGTTCATCATCCTTTGTTATATCTAGTTTTGCATCTTTGTTTGTAACGCTAGCACAAAAATCATCCTTCACATTTTCATTTGTGCTACATATGTTCAAAAACTTGTGTGACAGGTTGTTATTGCTTTGTACTTTACTATTATAAATCGGCTGCTTAGGAGTAAACTTTGTTTTACCTTTTTTTCTTTGGTTGGAGGTTTAACGACCACCGTGAGCAACTCAATGGGCTATAAGCAGTCGCCCGTCCTTAATTTAGGGTCACTGGTTCCAGGGAAGAGCGAGAGCCAGTGCTGTAAGATAAACACAACGTCCATGCCTCATCGGGATTCGAACCCGGACCCCTTTCGGACGAATGATCAGGTGCCACCGCTTAGACCACTGCGCCACCGAGGCGGCTTACCTTTGTTAATATTACTATGCTTATTATTAGCATTCAGATGCCAACACTCATTTCTAAAATGATTTGACTTGTGATAATAAGTACAATATCTTTTGGCTTTAAAATTAGGGACAGCAAAATTGTTTTCTTTATAAACTGAAAATTGTGCTTCAGAGAGTGTAACTGACCCCCTTATTAATATGCATTCTTCTCTCATACTCGTTAATTAATTATTTAGATTACACACAATCCGTTGATAGTTCCTCTTCATCTGTGCTTTCCAGATCAGTTATCAATGTACTATACGTTTGTGGCATACAACACAACGAAATTGCTACAATATGGGTTTCTTTTATTTGTTCCACAATACGTAAATTCTCTCCCAGTTTGCTTACTTGTTTAATGTGCGATTGCATTGAAATCGATTCCGTGTATTTTATCATCATCATCATCATTGTCAACCAATATCAATCCACTGCTGGACGAAGGTTTCTTCAAGCCTCTTCCACAACGGTCTGTCTTCTGCCAGTCTCCTCCATGTTACTCCCGCATATTTTCGAATTTCTTCCACCCATCTTCCATGTGGTCTTCTTCTGGGTATTTTCGTGTTCCTTGTAATCCAATCTAAAATTTCGACTGTCCATCGATGGTCTGTCCTTCCGGCAGTATGTCCAGCCCATTGCCATTTCAGGGATTTAACTCTGATCATGATGTCTTCCACTCTTGTCATTTTTCGGATCCACGAGTTCCTCTTCTTATCTCTCCTGGTTACACCAAGCATGCACCTCTCCATGTTTTCTTTGAGTTGTCTGCAGCCTTTGTATGTCTCTTTTAGTTAAGGTCCACGTCTCTGCACCATACGTAAGCACTGGAAGGATGCATTGATCAAACACTTTTCTTTTAAGACATAATGGCATATTGCTCTTGAAAATTATGCTGTTTCTTCCAAAAGCTCTCCATGCAAGTTTTATACGCCGATTAATTTCTTCATCAATGTGACCCTCACTTGATATCTGCTGTCAAAGATAAACGTACGTATCTGTTATCTCCAGCTTTTCTCCATCAATCAATAAATCTTCATTTCTTGTAAATGCATTGTACATCACTTTTGTCTTCTGAAAGTTCATTTTTAATCCCAATCCTACTAGGAGATCATAATAATCTTTTAGAGCTCGTTTTTGTAAGAATAACAAAAAACGAGTTCCCACACATCACAGCAAATGCCATTGCTACTGATCCAGGGACATGATCCCATAATTCCCTGCGACGAGCTGCTGGCTGGTTCGCATCCACGCAAACACGAACCGAAACTCACAAATATAAACTTGCAGCAGGTGTTTGACAAAAATAAAAAAAGCAAGCAAAGGACGCCATCATCTAACAAGAAGAAATCCACATGGCAGATGGATTGATGGAATTCGATGTCATGTCGGAGTGACTGGAAGAGATTTGCTCTCTAGAGTTAGGGAAGGTACTTGAGAAGTCCTTCATTCAGTAGTGGGTTGAGAATTGTTATTCATTTTTTCGTGCTATATGATATTTTAATTTGGAGATCCAGATATGTTTCTTTTTATGTAAATTCACTTTTTAGGTCTGCAAATGAATATTTCCTTACCTGAAAATAGAAGGCTCTATTACGACTACTTGCACTCCGTGTTTGTACATCTCCAGCCTCAAGCCATGGCAGAACTGAACTGTCGCCGATTTGCTCATGATGTAAGGTATTACCCAGGGAAAGCTATGATTCACTGAAAGAAGAGGTATCCATATTTCACAGTTTTAAACAACAATGATATCTGATCGCAAGAATGATATTTGTAATTATCTCAAGTTACTCAAAAAACATATACAGAATTCTTTTTTTCTTTCATTGGGTGTTTAACGACCACCGTGAGCAACTCAATGGGCTATAAGCAGTCGCCCGTCTCTAATTAAGGGTCACTGGTTCCAGGGAGGGAGAGAGCCAGTGCCGTAAGACAAACACAACATCCATGCCTCACCGGAATTCGAACCTGGGACCCATATCGGACGAATGATCAGAAGCCATCGCTTAGACCGCAGCGCCTCCGGGGCGGTAAGATGTAATTGGCATGTATTGTACAGCTTTCTAAAGTATACCATCTAATTTACCGTCAACTAACTGTAAAAGATTCCAACAGTTGAGCTGGAAAATTCATAGGAAATCATAGTTTTCGTTAACGTTCTCAAATAGAAAGGGCTTTCCGTGACTAGATCAATTAATTTCTCATTTCAATTGAATTTTCTTAGCCTTCAAGAAAAACACCGAGATAGGTGTACATAAAGCAATGTCACAAAAGTGAAAGTTAATAACTCGTAAAGTAATGCAGAAACACTTTTTTTTATTGGAGGTTCAACCACCACCGAGAGCAACTTAATGGGCTATAAGCAGTCACCCGTCCCTAATTTAGGGTTACTGGTTCCAGGGAAGGTAGAGAGCCAGTGCCGTAAGACAAACACAACATCCATGCCTCACCGGGATTTGAACCCGGACCCCGTTCGGACGAATGATCAGAGGCCGTCGCTTAGACCACTGCGCCACCGGGGCAGCGCAGAAACATGTATTTTACTGTAGGCTGTATAAAGATGACAGATCTGAGAATTTCTTACGACTTCATAAACTTTATGTGAGTACCTTTAGTTGCGCGAACGACGTCTAAACGATATCCCAGTTAATTCCAAGTGCATTAAAGATTATCAGGCGTGATCGTGGTTATGGTATTAGTGTTTCTGATTGGAAGTTCCAGAGGACCCTATACAATACCTCTCATAAGCCGAAGTGCCGAAAAATGTTTTTCATAAGCCGGAGAGCCAAAACATGTTTTTCATATGCCGAAGAGCCAAAACTCGTCTTTCATAAGCCGAAGGGCCAAAGCATGTTTTTCGTAAGCCGAAGAGCCATAACTTGTTTTACATAAGCCAAAGAGCCAAAACAATTTTTTTCATAAGCCGAAGAACCAAAACTTGTTTTTCACAAGCTGAAGAACCAAAACATGTTCTTCACAAGCCGAAGAGCCAAAACATGTTCTTCATAAGCCGAAGAGCCCTGGGATTTTATGAAAATCCAAGGAACTATAGTTAAACGACGATGCCGGTGATGTTTATGCAAATCCAAGGAACTATAGGTAAACAACGATGCCGGTGATGTTTATGCAAATCCAAGGAGCTATAGTTAAACCCCGATGCCGGTGATGATCGCGAAACGGCACACAAAAAAAAAACAGCAGATACTGTGCTCTGTTTATTAGTGTATGAGAAAGACAGAGGATTTAAGCGAGTTTGACAAAGGCCAAATTGTAATGTCCAGGCGACTTGGTCAGTGCATTTCCGAGGCGTAAAGGTTTGACGGGTGCTCACGTTCAGCCGTAGTTAGTACCTTGAAAAAGTGGTCCGAGGAGATAAAATCCACGAACCACTGGCAAGGTGTTGCCTACCACGGCTTATTGATGCTAGAGGTGAGCGAAGGCTATCCCGTATGGTAACTAGCCAACAAAAGGGATATTGTGGTACAACTCGACAAAGGCCAGATTGAAATGGCCAGATGACTGGGTCAGTACATTTCCCAGATGGCAAGGCTTGTGGGGTGCTCACGGCCAGCCGTATTTAGTACCTTCAAAAAGTGGTCCTAGGAGGAAAAACCGCAAACCGGCGGCAAAGTGTGAACCGACCACGGCAGTAGGGGTTTTTTGAGAGAGCAAAATCCGCCGATCCGGCGGACTAGGCGGCGTAGGGGAGGGGGACGACGAGGTGGGGGGATCCGCAAAGAGGGAGGATCCGCAGAGAGGGGTGTGTCAGCGGAGTAGAGAGGGGTCAATGAGTGGATGGGGGTCGGTAGTCAGGGAGTTGCTTGGTGAAAAAACCCGCCGGCCAGCGGACTAGACGATGTAGGGGAGGGGGATCCGCAGAGAGGGGTCAATGCTGAGGAGTGGCTGGGGGTTGGTAGCCAGAGAGTTGCTTGGTGAATGAAACCAAAGGAGTGACATCTTGATTAATTGGTTGTATCTGCTACTGCTAGGGGGTGTGGCAGCTTTAAACTTGGATCTACAACTTTGCAATAACAGTTTTTGTTATTTAACTACGAGAACGATTTTTTCAAATTTTGGTTTCACAAAAACCACGAAACTTCCATAGAATAACATGGGAAATGTAAATCTACTAAGACGAATTTCTGAAATGGAAGTTTTTACCACATATCCTTATTTTGAAACTTCATCTTCTGTAAAAGGTGAAATCTGACTCCTCTGAATTTTCGTATGCAAATTTTTTTATTTGACCATTTTCAGAGAGCAAAATCCGCCGATCCGGTGGACTAGGCGGCGTAGGGGATGGGGGACGACGAGGTGGGGGGGGATCCGCAGAGAGGGGTGTGTCAGCGGAGCACAGAGGGGTCAATGAGTGGATGGGGGTCGGTAGTCAGGGAGTTGCTTGGTGAAAAAAAACCCCGCCGGCCAGCGGACTAGACGGCGTAAGGGAGTGGGGACGACGTGGTGGGGGGATCCGCAAAGAGGGGGGATCCGCAGAGAGGGGTGTTTCAGCGGAGCAGAGAGGGGTCAATGAGTAGATGGGGGTCGGTAGCCAGGGAGTTGCTTGGTGAATGAAACCAGAAAAAAAAAAAATAAACAAAAAAAAATCCGCCGGCCAGCGGACTAGGCGGCGTAGGGCAGGGGGGACGACGAGGTGGGGGGGATCCGCAGAGAGGGATCAATGCTGAAGAGTTGCTTGGTAAATGAAACCAAAAGAGTGACATCTTGATTAATTGGTTGTATCTGCTACTGCTTGGGAGTGTGGCAGCTTTAAACTTGAATCTACAACTTCGCAATAATAGTTTTTGTTATTTAACTACGAGAACGATTTTTTCAAATTTCGGTTTCACAAAAACCACGAAACTTCCATCCGTTTATGTTAATCTGATATTTCGATTTGTATAAATAACTGAAGTTGTAATTTCTTGATA
The DNA here is from genome assembly GCA_039090855.1 of Macrothele yani. NCBI lineage: Eukaryota > Metazoa > Arthropoda > Arachnida > Araneae > Macrothelidae > Macrothele > Macrothele yani. The sequence continues at coordinate 113,231,250 of CM077007.1, forward strand.
ATACAATTTCCCGAAAACATGAAAGTTTCATAAAACAGGGTGGAAAATGGGGCAGTACTGAACTGAAGTCCACCTCTTCCCGAAGTTGAAACGATTTTAGGTTGAATTTTTGAATTCTGTTACAATAATAATTCAAAGAGAATCGTGCTTATGTTTAAAGATGGATACGCGGAAAATTAACACTGTTAAAATTACTTCAATCTTTCGTTACTAACGTGATGCTTACAGAATTGGGCCTACTTTCCTCAGAGGTTCGATAACTTCGTGAATTTAACGATTTCCATTGATCAAAACTTTGCGTATATTTCATTCACTCACTCACCAGTTCTAACATCTCAGATATCACACGTTCATGTAAAAACACCAGTGTCTGCTCTATTTCCTCTAGGCGTTAACTTTCGTTTCCTTATTTTACATTCGTTTTAAATAGACTATCTCTATCACATCTGTTTTCTGAGATACGATCACACCATTTATTTAATTACTTCAGGAACTTATTAGTCTTGAACATGGAGAACAGTCAATCGTATTCTAAATATGCTTTCTCTTGATTCTTATAAGCGAACAAACATCAAGAAGTCTCCACACTGAAACGAACATCATCAATTCCTTGCTTTCATGTCTTTGCCACATCAAATTCTATAGTTCCACAGCAATGATGTTCTTAACGCTTCACCTTGTATACAAACATTTTCCCTCTAATCTAAGAAGTTATTTTTCCAAAACAGTAACTAAACATCTTAGAACAATACAGTGAACAATGCACTAGTGAAGAATACAGTGAACAATTCATAAAGTCTTAACAAAATGAGTTTATACATACAAATGTTATTTTCGATCATATCCACTTCGAAGGTGAGAGCAAGCTAAGTCTTTCAGAAAACATTTACGAAATCATTATTATTTTTATAAAAGCTAGCATTGAAACGTTCATTTTTCTAAAAGGCGAAATTTGAGTTCATAAATTTTCAGCAGATCAGTTTTTTCTTTCATGAAATTTCTTGGCGTTAGTTTTCTCTTACATAAAATTTCTTCGGGTCAGTTTCTTTCATGAAATTGTCAGGTAAATATTTGAAAAGTTCATTTTTCACAAAGTTCGTTTTTGACTCGAATAAATTTCAGCAAGTCAAAAATGGTTTTGTTGTTTTTACAAAGAGGGCGATTTTTTAAATTTTCCTTTTTTTATAATCGCAAAAATCTCATAGAATAACACGGGAAATGCCATCCAACTAAAAGTCAATATTTGAATCGTTCATTTTTCCTTAAAGTAAAATATTTTAAACGATCATTTCTACAAAAGTCAATATCTGATTTCACAAATTTTTACCAGATCAGTTTTTTCTTTCATAAATTTTCTTCAGGTTATATTTTTCTTTAATAAATTTTCTTCAGTTTAGTTTTTACGATTAAATATTTTACAAGAGGTTAGTTTTATTTATTTTTATTTTTCTATGGTTGTAAATAAAGTGTTTTCAACAAATAGGAAAATCATCTTATAGTTTCTGGATTGAGAGAAAGAGGATTTAATCGTGTCAAAAAAGTTCAGTTTACATGTTTGCTAAACTTTTTTGATGAATTGGTGGTGAACCTGAAAAGCACCGTTTTGATTTCCTTTTTTTACACCATTTTGTGATTTATATTTATCGAAGTGGTGTGCACTTGTTGATTTTAACTTCCAATCAGGATACACTTGAAAAACTCCATCCAGATTCTTTCAGCCCAATTTCAGTTTTTTCTTGTCCAATTTCAGAACCGTCTTTTCCTAAAATTTCTCAATATTTGACATGCGATGCAACGGCTTATTTGTGGTTTTCAGATTAAATGGACGATAATCGAACTCTTCAGTCTTCATGCTTACGCTTCTGAAAAATTTAAACGATTTCAAAAACGACCGTTTACAGAATTTTACTCGATTCAAAATAAACTTATAGAAAATTATTACATTTAAAAAGAGAAAATCAACTCGAAAAAGAATGACACTTTTTTCCATCAAAATTTTTTTTAATAGGGAATCCAACGAACATTTTTACATAAATTTGTCTTTTTCCGTTTAGAAGTTACAACCGAATTTCCTTCTTGTACAGGAACTTTCAACATTTGTTTATTTTTAATGTACTTTGAAGGTAAATTAATGTCCTTTAATGCTTTTACAAATTCAGGAGGTATGTGCAGCTTAGTTCCCTTGGTTCGAAACATAGAGTCTATGAGGTCTACTATATTCGTGTTTTTCACAATGTGTCCATTATATTTAAATTCGGCTTTGGGACTACAACCAATAACATCAGAGTTCGTTTTAAAGACGTCCAACACATTTCTTGCATAGCGTTTCAAGTTAGTAGGAACGGATTGAACGACAAGGTTTTCCACAACATCTCTTACTTTTTCGTCTTTGATATATTCTTCTTTCATTGGTCCTTCAGTTCTCGATGATGTTTCCTGAGATGTCACTGGAAGATTAAAACTGGAAACATGTATGCGTTTATTCAAGACTTGATTATATAATTTCACCTTGACTTCGTCAGACTCTTTGCTTAGGATAATTTTTTCATTTCTTTGTCCAAGTCCGTTAACGTTTCCTCTGTTGGCATATGACGAGAAATTCGTTCTTCGGGAATCAAAACCATTTTCTTGGCAAATTCCATTATTTCGTAAGCAGAGTCGTTAACACACTGAGAGCAGCAGGAATCAACACACCTAAAAATCCCCCTTTTTGAATAATGAGTTTCCTCTTTTTATACAAAGGTGTCTTTTTTCGAGAGAGTGCTCGTAAGGTGTGCTTATGTCGTTGCCATGAATGTTTCTGGGAAGGAGTAAGCGGAACATTTCCTTTTAACGTATTAATACAAACTTCGCATATGGCTTTAATTCCATTTTTTCTACATTTTGATATTAGGTCTTTTAATACTTTTCTTGGACAGTGTTGAATAATACATAAAAGTTGGACCTGTTGCTTAGACAACGTCATGATGAAAACTGAGACTTATTTCATTTCACCGAGGTTGATATATTACTTGAATGTCTCCAGGCAGTATCTGGGAGCGTAATCTTAATTCTTCCTTGGTCTCAGGTTTTAGATCAATCAATAAATAGCTGTAAGGCGATTTTGTGGCATCCATATAAACTTCTTGAAAAAAATTTAAGTTTGCTAGGGTACAACTGCCTCCCTAAATGAGAGATTTGATTCACATCTCTTCGTGTTTTAAACAGAAACATGTAATGAGCATTCAAGGAAATTTCTCGCATTTCTTTGCCTCCATGAAAAATAATTTGAGTAATGAATATCACAGACACATTGAAATGATGACTCCCTCTGGTGAACAAGTGCGTTAATTTTTTATCGCTTCCGCATTCAGTCATGAGATCGTCAATAACAAACAGTGTTCTTCCTTTCACATAGCCACGGAAATTGGAGGGGTGGCCTTCCACAAATGTCACGTTTTCTATTTCATCATACAATGTTTGGTGAACCCCGTAGAACCACACCACATGTTCGGGAGGGGAGATATAACTTTCGCTTGATGCTGAAGTAAACGTTTTACAAACTGAGTCTTCCCACAGCCAGTAGGACCCGCTATCAGAGCAGTGAAAGGATGTTGTAGTCTGGGCACTTCCATGTTGTCAACTGAAGTCATTAAAAAAGGTACAAAATAATTTAAAGACACATAAAATAGATTTCAATCAATTTTTATTTTAAATTCTAAATTTTGATTCAATTCGAAATTTATTTCGAACGAAATGAAAGACACGCAGGTCGTTTGTTTCAGATTTCCATCCAAAATTTCTTACAATAGAGTACGAGCTTTTTCCGCGACATCTAGAATACAAGAAGAAAATACAATATTGTCCACATACGGCTGTAAACGAACTTTGAAGAGGTACTTCATTCAATTTAACAGTATCAAACTTGGAGACAAATCTGGCAATAGGTCCTTGAAAATATTCTGGAGAATGTCCGAAAGAATAAAAAAATTCCATTGTTTTTGGGTTTGGTATGTATATAGCCAACCAGTGTTTTCCAGGATTTCCATACCGATCCGTATTCACAATAATACATGCTGGGAACTTGACAATTCTCTTGGGAAGTCTGTCACAGGCAAACACTCCGAGGAAGGACCGTTGTGTCACGTGATCTTGCTTTAGGGTCTTTACAATTTGAACACTGTTCATTTCTTCAATTGGAGAAATCACATAGAATGTTTCTGGACTTTGAAATTTCAATAATGTTTTGGAACTCTGCGTAGATTAGCACAGAAATGACTTTTGCTAAAGCTTTTCCAAATTTGATTTCCACTCTTAAATTTCCTTGTTGGATCAGGTTCATATGCCCTCCATCACACAGGTCCGGACTGAGATTGAATGCATAAAGAGTGTATCCCTTGGAAAATTCATCTCAATCGATATATATTCCACAATCTTGGCCCAGTTTCTCGGTTCCTTGAAATAGACTATGGAAAGAACGAATTGTGCTGCCCTTTTCGAAATTGGGTTCTAGAGGTTTATGAGGAACTGGCTGTCCGTCAACGTACACGGCGATAAAGTTAACATCATAATGCTTAAATTCAAAGGGGCTAGATTTATATGTACCATTAAAAGCATCGTTATCGACACATCCAATAATCAGTCTTTTGGGCATTTGTCCTAGGAATACGTTGTCTTGCACTAAGGACATACTTCCTTGAGAGACGGAATACACTTTGCATAAAACACGATCAATAGGATACTTGGCGGGAGATTTTTCTAAAGCTTTTGCATGGCCGATGGCAACTCCCGGGTTGACTTTCACTTTTCTCACAAAAATGGAGGCGTGTTCGATGAGAACTCTGTAATTGGGGGCCTCTGAGGAGGAAACGAGGCAGAAATCAGTTTTACTTCGAACCAGTTTAATTTTCACGTCCACTAAATTGAGAAGCAGTCTGTTTTGAAAAAATAAACCACAGTGCAAGGTTCCAATCATGTCAAACGTTTTGCTGTCTTTCACGAGCTCATAGCGTTGATGTAATCCTTTGTTTGCATTCGTGGGATTAATTTCGTTCAGATGTCCGGCTGTATCCTTGTAAAACCCTTCGCATGCTAAATAGGATTTCTTTGCGTCTTCTCCATAATTTAATAGAGTTTCAATATATGCTCTGTGAGGATACGTGTTGCTCGAGGACGAAATCACTCTTACGTTTATACTAACATCAACTTGGGAAAACAGAGAATGAAGAAAACAGTTTATGGGCCCCACGGGCTCTTTGTCAGCTATGACAGAATTGTCAGCTTTCACAATTTTAATTTGTACGTAGAGTTGGCTGGAAGACAAGTCCATGTATTGTTCTCCACTCCCAGAAATATTAAATTAAAGAGGTCCTCCATCTCGAATGTTGGCCAAGGGGTGATATTCGATCCATTGTCCTTTTTCTATGCTCGTTTGGGTGGGCGGTAAAGCAAATAAATCAAGTTCCGACTTTAAACATACGGAAGAATGACTGTGAATCAAAGCCATGGTTTACGGATCGAAAATATCGTGTGCTGTCGTCTTGGCTTTCTTTGAACGAATGATGCGCTTCATCGTGTTTCTCTTCCTTTTAACGCTTCCTCCTAACATTTTCTTCACTTTGCTTGCAGCTTTGTCGGTGAGAATTTGTCCTGCTTCTTTAGCTCGTTGTTTGGCTGCTGTATTTGCATCCTTTCCTTGCATTAAGTCATTTGCAAGGTCGACCCCCGTTTGAAAGACTTGTTTTCCAAGCGTTTTTGCACCTTGTTTGAAAAATGGTACCGCCGCTCTAAATAACGAGCGAAAAAGTCCCCCAAGTCCATACCCTTTTTGAAGGGGTGCTCCTTGATAGTAGACTAAACCTTTTCCAGTTTGATTGACGTAATATTCCTCGAAGGATTTTGTACAACAGCGGTATGGTTCATACACGACTACAGAGCCTTGAGACGAAAATGAAGTTTCACGATCGCTCTCCCACGTTCAAATGGTACTAATTGTCCTGAGTGATTCCTTATAACGATTTCTACGGTTTGGAAATGTTTTCTTGCTAGAGGCAAATAATGAGGGCGAACGTATAAGGCGCTCACCACATCTCCGTCTTCTCCGCTCATTTTCACGATGCGAAGGAGAGGAGCAACCATGTCTCCCATAGGCTGAGGATCCACAATATCGCTGTACACGTACAATAGGGAAAGCGACGTGTTCAGATCGGCTACGAAATTTCCATGAATGGTAGCATCGCTTCCTCCTGAGGCCGAATACACTCCAGGTTGAAAACCTAGAATTTCAGCTATTCCTGGAAATAACTCCAGCTGAGAACCAAGAGTTAAAGCTGCTTTGACACGTCTCGTGGTTTTATTAAAAAACATCGTAATTTTTTCGACCAATGCTGGGACATGGCTTTTACCACGTCTCCCACAGAATCATAATATCCAGCAGGGATTTTTGCTGCTTTCAGTTGACTTGGACCGAGACCGTAAGCAAAGGAATTTGAATTTACATTCACATTAAACCAGGAATGAGGGTAGATGAGTTCGACGAGTCCCACTTCCCAGTCACCATTGAGTTCGATCGGGGAAGGAAGACGCGTGATGAAATGAGAAATTTTATTGTCTGAAAAGTAGCGGAGAGAGCTGTCGCTAAGTAACGTTAGATAGAAACTCATGTTGACGAATGATGTTTCATCTAAAAAAAGGTCGATTTTATAGAGAGGTCAAGTCTTCCGCGGGGATCCAAGCATTAAATTTATCAAGATACCCTTTAAATTTAACAAAGTATTCCATTTTTCCTTTTCTTTTACGTTTCTTTAGAACACGTTCCACAGGAAAGGCCTCCGGACAGAGTAACGTTTTGAAGCTCTTCGGCGTAAAAAGTTCCTTCACTCTTCGTTCAATAAATCTTTAACTTTATAGACGGGTGGGGATCTGGGAACAAGACCGCTCACAACAAAAACTTCTTCCTTCCAATTTGATTCGTATCCTTTCTCAAATGTCAATTTTGCTTTACTAATCCTCACATGATCACAAACCTGAAATTTATAGGACTGTTTTTCCTTCTTGAGATCACCATACAGATTGAGAAACACTTGCTTTTCATGATCTTTGTTTGCATCTACAGGTTTCATTTTTATACTTCGAGGGGGAGAATGATTGTAACTGTGAACTAAATCGTTGAGCACGTCTATGAATTTAAACGTATTTTGACTTGTAAAGTATCGCCACATGCGAGTATTGAGCGTGCGATTGAATCTCTCCACAACACTTGCTTTTGTCTCGTTGTTCGTTGTAAAGAAATGCACACCGTGTTGTGTTAAAAACCTTTGAAACTCTTTGTTCTTAAATACAGTTCCTTTGTCTGTTTGAAGTTTTACTGGTTTTCTATCTTGGAAAATCTTAGAAAATGCTTGAACGATATGGGTCCCTGACTTTTGCTTTAAGGGAATCGCCCATGCATATTTGGAAAATATGTCAATGCATGTTAACAAGTAACGAAATCCATCGTTATATTGACTCAAACTGCAGACATCAGCTAGGTCTGCTTGGAACTGTTGTCCTATTTTATTCACCATCACTCTATTTCTCGGAAAATGTCGTCTCACCGGCTTGTGAAGGGTGTACGTTTTCTCCCCTTCAACTATTTCATGACGTCTTTTTCTTGACGCCTTCTTTTTTGACAGCACGGTATAAAGCATCGAGACCACCTAAACTTCCTACTTTCTGAGTTGTCATATACGTCTGTTTTATCATTTCCTCCATTACAACAGTTCAACGAGAGACGATCCACCGTAACAGAAAAACTCATGTTCACACAAACTCGATCACAACTCAAATAACGTCCACTCCCCCTCACACACCATTTTAAAAGAAATTCCAAATCCCCTAAAACATTTGAACACCATGAAAAACCATAAATCTTACTCTTTCAAGCATCTTTTTCCAATGGTTCGATGGTCTAGCGGAAAGAATGTAAGCTTTCCGAACAAAGGACTGGGAGTTCGAACCACTTCGATAAATATAAATCACAAAACGGTGTAACAAAAAAAGGAAATCAAAACGGTGCTTTACAGGTTCACCACCAATTCATCAAAAAAGGTTAGCAAACATGTAAACTGAACTTTTTTGACACGATTAAATCCTCTTTCTCTCAATCCAGAAACTATAAGATGATTTTCCTATTTGTTGAAAACACTTTATTTACAACCATAGAAAAATAAAAATAAATAAAACTAACCTCTTGTAAAATATTTAATCGTAAAAACTAAACTGAAGAAAATTTATTAAAGAAAAATATAACCTGAAGAAAATTCATGAAAGAAAAAACTGATCTGGTAAAAATTTGTGAAATCAGATATTGACTTTTGTAGAAATGATCGTTTAAAATTTTTTACTTTAAGGAAAAATGAACGATTCAAATATTGACTTTTAGTTGGATGGCATTTCCCGTGTTATTCTATGAGATTTTTGCGATTATTTTGACTTGCTGAAATTTATTCGAGTCAAAACCGAAATTTGTGAAAAATGAACGATTCAAATATTGTCTTTTAGTTGGATGGCATTTCCCGTGTTATTCTATGAGATTTTTGCGATTATAAAAAAAAAGGAAAATTTAAAAAATCGCCCTCTTTGTAAAAACAACAAAACCATTTTTGACTTGCTGAAATTTATTCGAGTCAAAAACGAACTTTGTGAAAAATGAACTTTTCAAATATTTACCTGACAATTTCATGAAAGAAACTGACCCAAAGAAATTTTATGTAAGAGAAAACTAACGCCAAGAAATTTCATGAAAGAAAAAACTGATCTGCTGAAAATTTATGAACTCAAATTTCGCCTTTTAGAAAAATGAACGTTTCAATGCCAGCTTTTATAAAAATAATAATGATTTCGTAAATGTTTTCTGAAAGACTTAGCTTGCTCTCACCTTCGAAGTGGATATGATCGAAAATAACATTTGTATGTATAAACTCATTTTGTTAAGACTATGAATTGTTCACTGTATTCTTCACTAGTGCATTGTTCACTGTATTGTTCTAAGATGTTTAGTTATTGTTTTGGAAAAATAACTTCTTAGATTAGGGAAATGTTTGTATACAAGGTGAAACGTTAAGAACACCATTGCTGTGGAACTATAGAATTTGATGTGGCAAAGACATGAAAGCAAGGAATTGATGATGTTCGTTTCAGTGTGGAGACTTCTTGATGTTTGTTCGTTTATAAGAATCAAGAGAAAGCATATTTAGAATACGATTGACTGTTCTCCATGTTCAAGACTAATAAGTTCCTGAAGTAATTAAATAAATGGTGTGATCGTATCTCAGAAAACAGATGTGATAGAGATAGTCTATTTGAAACGAATGTAAAATAAGGAAACGAAAGTTAACGCCTAGAGGAAATAGAGCAGACACTGGTGTTTTTACATGAACGTGTGATATCTGAGATGTTAGAACTGGTGAGTGAGTGAATGAAATATACGCAAAGTTTTGATCAATGGAAATCGTTAAATTCACGAAGTTATCGAACCTCTGAGGAAAGTAGGCCCAATTCTGTAAGCATCACGTTAGTAACGAAAGATTGTAGTAATTTTAACAGTGTTAATTTTCCGCGTATCCATCTTTAAACATAAGCACGATTCTCTTTGAATTATTATTGTAACAGAATTCAAAAATTCAACCTAAAATCGTTTCAACTTCGGGAAGAGGTGGACTTCAGTTCAGTACTGCCCCATTTTCCACCCTGTTTTATGAAACTTTCATGTTTTCGGGAAATTGTATTATCAAGAAATTACAACTTCAGTTATTTATACAAATCGAAATATCAGATTAACATAAACGGATGGAAGTTTCGTGGTTTTTGTGAAACCGAAATTTGAAAAAAATCGTTCTCGTAGTTAAATAACAAAAACTATTATTGCGAAGTTGTAGATTCAAGTTTAAAGCTGCCACACTCCCAAGCAGTGGCAGATACAACCAATTAATCAAGATGTCACTCTTTTGGTTTCATTTACCAAGCAACTCTTCAGCATTGATCCCTCTCTGCGGATCCCGCCCACCTCGTCGTCCCCCCTGCCCTACGCCGCCTAGTCCGCTGGCCGGCGGATTTTTTTTTGTTTATTTATTTATTTATTATTATTTTTTTTGGTTTCATTCACCAAGCAACTCCCTGGCTACCGACCCCCATCTACTCATTGACCCCTCTCTGCTCCGCTGAAACACCCCTCTGTGCGGATCCCCCCACCTCGTCGTCCCCCTCCCTTACGCCGTCTAGTCCGCTGGCCGGCGGTTTTTTTTCACCAAGCAACTCCCTGACTACCGACCCCCATCCACTCATTGACCCCTCTGTGCTCCGCTGACACACCCCTCTCTGCGGATCCCCCCCACCTCGTCGACCCCCTCCCCTACGCCGCCTAGTCCGCCGGATCGGCGGATTTTGCTCTCTGAAAATGGTCAAATAAAAAAATTTGCATACGAAAATTCAGAGGAGTCAGATTTCACCTTTTACAGAAGATGAAGTTTCAAAATAAGGATATGTGGTAAAAACTTCCATTTCAGAAATTCGTCTTAGTAGATTTACATTTCCCATGTTATTCTTTGGAAATTTCGTGGTTTTTGTGAAACCGAAATTTGAAAAAAATCGTTCTCGTAGTGTTACGTATACTCTAGATTCAGTTTCCTTTTGATTTTACTATCTCTGGTTATTTTATTTTCCTATGTAAATTATCTTCTTACCTAACGAGATGTTATTTCTCCCGCTGAATGATATGTGGCAATGTGTGTAAGTCATAACGTGGTGGTAGGCAGTATAAATAGGCGCGTTCAACGATACCAGGAGAGAGCTTTTGTGTTACGTGAGAGAGCTTTGTTTTATGTAGAGATCTTCGTTTGTTGTAAAGAGAGCTTTGTTTATATGAGAGATCTTCGTTTGATGTAAAGAGAGCTTCGTTCTATGTGATTAGGTTCTTCGTCATTATTGTGCTCTGTGAAGTGTGTGTTGGAGAATACCAGGAGTTTCCCTAATAAAAGGTTTTCTTAGTAAGTACGTTTTTTTCTCAGTTCATAGTTTTGTCAGACCTCTGTCTGGCTGTTAGGTCTCTTTCATTAAGTGTTACTATTAACAACCAGCGTAAGACTTTATTCATCTAAATTACTACTACAACATTACTAGCAGTTAAGCTTGTTCATCATAATTAATTAACTACAACAACTACCATCAGTAGGAAACTATATTCATTATAGTAGTTAAATAACAAAAACTATTATTGCGAAGTTGTAGATTCAAGTTTAAAGCTGCCACACCACCTAGCAGTAGCAGATACAACCAATTAATCAAGATGTCACTCCTTTGGTTTCATTCACCAAGCAACTCTCTGGCTACCAACCCCCAGCCACTCCTCAGCATTGACCCCTCTCTGCGAATCCCCCCACCTCGTCCTCCCCCTCACCTACATCGTCTAGTCCGCTGGCCGGCGGTTTTTTTTTTCATTAAGCAACTCCCTGACTACCGACCCCCATCCACTCATTGACCCCTCTCTACTCCGCTGACACACCCCTCTCTGCGGATCCCCCTCCTTGCGGACCCCCCCCCACCTCGTCGTCCCCCCTCCCCTACGCCGCCTAGTCCGCCGGATCGGCGGATTTTGCTCTCTCAAAACCCCCTACTCACGGCTCATCAATGCTAGATGTGAGCGAAGACTATCCTGTATGGAACAAGCCAACAGAAGGTATACTGTGGGGTAACTCGCCGGCAATTTGATGCTGGTGACGGAAGTAATGAGTCACAACAGAGCCCATTGAGTCGTACTTAAAACGGGGCTGCTTAACCGCAGGCCACTCCGAATGCCTATTCTCATCTCCGTTCACCGTGGAAAGCTCCTACAATGGGCACACGGGCATCAAAGCTGGGCCTTGCATGATTGAAAGAAAGTCGTGTGGTCCAATGAATCCCGTTTTCTGTTTCAATATGTGAACGGATGGTTGCGACGAAAACAAGCCGCTGGAGAAAGTGTAATTCTGTGGGAAATCTGCTGGAAAACCCTGGGTGCAGTTATGTATAGGAAACTTTAGCATCTACCACCAACCTGAACATCATTGCCGACCAGGTATATTCTTTCATGGCAAGCGTTTTTGAAATATGTAGGGCCTTATTTCACAGAATAATGCCACATTGCCCGGATTGTTCTAGAATAATTCGCGGAACATGAGGATGACTTTCACGTGTTGCCCTGGCATGCAAATTGTTACAGCGGAATCTTCCGTATTCCAGTAACATTCAGATTTCTTTATTTTTTTTTTCACTTATTTTCAACTTTACGATTAAGCTTTAGTGAAAATTTACCAGCGAGAGAAAAAAAAATCTTTATTAAAGAGAGTTTCAAGAAGTCGAGCAAGAACTTTTAATTAATTTAGTTAATCTTCGTCCCGATAATTACTGGGCTTTCAGATATGCTAAGCCACCGAACTTCTTCCTTTTATTTATTTCTTTTTTGTTTCTTTCTTTTTCTCCTTTCCATTTCCTCCCCAATTTGTAGGAAACGCGCGCCGCCACCCAGAAGGGGGAAACAGAGAAGGAGGCCTGAAATTGCCAGAAATTCTCACGCACACGGAAGGTAGGATATAGAAGTTTCACAATGATTCTAGCGTTGTTCTAAGGAAAGGAAGTCATAACTCTTAAGGGAGCGGAAGCCTTTCCAAAAAACCCATACAGTGCGGGACGCCCCGTCGATTCCCTGAAAAGGCAAAAATCTCGAAATCGGCACGTAGCAGGATTCCGTACGTGACTTTTGCTCGCCAAGGAAACGAAAGGGTGGAATGTCACATAATTGGGCAATACTTCAGCATGAAAGGGTAGAATGTTACTTGATTGGGCAATACTTCAGCATGAAAGGGTGGAATGTCACATAATAGGACAATACTTCAGTACAGATCGTGCCCTCTTCAAAGGGGAGCATCCACGAATCTCAAGTGAGTTTTTCAGCGCGATACATGAATCGCAAACACCAAGGACCCGCGGGAGCCAGTGACATAACGCGACGCCATTTTGGGAGGTGGTCGGTTACACCCCTTCGTCGGACCCCGCACGCGAAAACGGGATTGCGAGGAGATCCAAAATCACAGGAGTAGAAAATTTCTCGCGCAGATAGTGAAGCGAGGTGAGAAAATTTCTCTTGTAGACACACCGAGAGAGTTTTCAACCAGACGGAGACAGATGTCTCGAAGGGAGAACATACGCAGAGTAATATGAGTAGGACAGTGAGTTGATTTAGTAGTAGCGAATGAATGAAGTAATGTTAGGAGTTTTATCTCAATATACCCCACTGTGGGTCTTTATCTAAGCCAAGGCACCGTCCACAAGGCTGTTGCACCGACGACTCGTCATAGAGGTTAAGATGCTTTTTACGCATACATTTCTGAAATCATGCCTCAGAGCTTTGCATGTGCTATGCAGGGTTAATTTTCCAATGGTCTCAGCAATGGTTTTACACGTGATTCTCTAGTGCATCGTATTCACTACTAAGTTCATGAAATCTTAAAGATATAACAATTTTACGTATTTCTTAGCTGCATATTACACTCTAACATTACTTTAGAATGTGTATTTAAAGGTAAATAACTCCACCGGTGCTCATTTACCCAGAATTAAGAACACTTTTAAGAATAAAAATTTTGCATTTAACTGTGTCACTCAGGCCCTTTTCTAAGGTTGTGCAGAGATTTTTTTATGATATATTTTCCAATGTTCCTCTGTTACTCATTAATTTAACCACTTTTGCGGCATATGGAAGGGCATGGAAAGCCCTTGTTGTTCCATATGAAACACAACGTAAGGTCTTGTCGACCTTGAGATTGGAGACCGTTATTTAGGGAACCCAATTTCCTCGTCGACACCACTAGGAAAAATCACGGGGGAATTCTATTATGCCTAATTTTGGCCATTTAAAGATATTCCCACTGCGGCGAATAAGACGTAGTAGTGGTTCACGAATACCCGGCAAGGGCGCGGTAACAAAATTTCACAGACATCAATCCAACCGAGCATTTGTGTTTTGTGGTGGAACAGCAAATCCGTTTTCCTGCGGCTCAATCACGTGACTTACAAGAGTTAAAGGATCTGCTGTCAACGTGTTGGTACCAGATATCACGTGCCACTTTTGGAAATCTTGTAGCATCTATACCTCGCCGGGTAAGAGCTATTTGGGCAGCACGTAGAGAACCAACATTATATTAGGCAAGTGGTCATAATGTTTTGGTTATTGTGTAGTTAGAAATGTTGAAAGAGAGTCTACATCTTCATAGAAGACAGCGCAATGCAATCGTGCATTTTCTTTACGTATTATGGTTGATCAATGAAAAACGAGCCAATTAGCGTAGCTCTCAGCACAAAATTTGCAGTGCAAATTTTTTGTGCAAATTTTTAAACGTGCGTGCAGTCGCCGAACAACAGATGCATGCACAAAGTGAAAGAGATCAGATCAGACCATAAGTAGAGGATTTTAGGAAGGGAGTGTTGGACCCCAGGTTTAAACAACCCTTAGGGATAGGAAGACTTGGGCTAGAGTGCCCGATACGAAAGTGACACGGAAGCGAGGTATAAAGGGGAGGAAGATTCCCTTATTTATTACCGGGGGTGGTGAAGTATCCGGAGTCCGACGGCTTAACATACCCATCCGACGCACAGCGGATATTTAGTGGTTCGAGCGTTCGTACCTATCCGGGATCGAACCTGAGGTTCCTCCGTAGCAGTCACGAACGTTGACCAATTGGCCAACCGCGGCCCACAATGTAAAAGAAGACTGTCGGAAGAAGAAAACAGCAGTAAGCGTGATGGCGGTGAGGGCAGCAGACAACACCCTCGAACTACCCACAGAATGCAATGATCCAAGGTGGAACAATGTGGTGTGCTTCGCGTCTTAATAAGAGAGAGGAATGGGCCTACCGAAATTCATCGTCTCATGGAACACGTTTACGGACCAGACAGTCTATCCTTAGCCAGACCGAAGACCTGGGACAAAAACAATTTGTGAGGGTCTGGAAAACATTCAGGACAAGCAACGACCCGGTCTTCCATAAGATGCAATCAAAACGGGCTGTCTGAAATCGATGAAGACCTTGTTTTCGCTATCAGACGGTTAACCATCTGCAAAAACAAACACGCCATAGCCTTGAGTTTTGGAACCAGAAACAAGATGTTGCATCAAATATTGGACTTCAGGAAAGTATGTGCTCAGCGGGTTCCTAAGAATCTAACAGGGCAGCAGAATGCAATCCGGATGGGCTTGTTGATACAGCCTGATTTGTTACGATCCGGAAACAAAGCGTTCGAGCGTACAGTGAAATGCTGGTTTCCTGCTGCTTGCTCATGCAGCCAAGGTGGCAAAGAAACGGCCAGAGCAATTTGGATGGGAAATGCTAAAACGCCCCGCGATAAGTCCTGACCTGTCGCCTTGCGACTATCATGTATGTGTTCAGTGACATAAAAATGAGCGTCTCGAAGTAGAAGATCCCATTCGGATAATAAAGTGAACGGTGCGTCAGACAATGTCCTTCTTTTTTTTTTTTTTTTTTTTTTTGGAAATGCTGTTTCCAAACTCGTACCACCATGGATATGTACTTGAAGAACTATGGTGATTGCCATTAAAATGAAATGTACTTTCCCCGTCATTTTAACAATGACTCGTTTTTTTTTGATCAACTATTTAAGTCTCAAACAATTAAGAAAGTAGGACATAAATTAAAATATTTCAAACACTTGGGCAGAATGTTCGCATGGACATATAATTTGACATAACTCGTCAAAACAATGTGTATTTTGTTCATGATAAATACTGGAAATATTTAAATCTTCAGTTTTAGATGTTAACGTTTTAGAGTCCGCTTGGAATCAATAAAGTGAACATGTAACTGCTTTACTGGGCTCACTGGGCTAGTGCACATGTAACTGCTATTCCTGAAGCTTCAAACGAGGTGGTTCAGGAGCTCAGAAGCGAGACGTTTCCATTTCTCAATCTCGTCAGTTTTCAGATCACAGGCTGTTCTTAGAGGGGGTCGATGACTTGCTTGAAAATGGAGGTTCTAATGTACCGCATGCGTAATAAATGGGGTTATGGTCTGGGAATCTGGCTGGCCATCCATTCTTTGTATATCTTGAATTTCCAGGAATTCATCCACGAGCCTCGCCCTTTCAGGTCGAGAAGTACCTCCTATAAAAACAAATTATAGACCAACAGCGCCTTGAAAAATTCTTACATAGGGTTTTAGGATCTCTTCTAGATATCAGTGTCCAGCCAAAGTTCCATTATCGAAGACATGTAGAGAGGTACTCCCTGTATGAACTCTGCCGAGTCCGCAAAGAGGATCATGTAGAGACGTAGGCAAATTTATCATTAGGGTTATTTCTGCCAAATATTGTATCTGCTACAAGCCATACCACAGCATTTTTAAATTATCTCTACGCAAACGGATCACCCTGTGCAATCAATCGGGATATCTGCCCGAACTGTTATCCTTCTAGCTACAAATTTGTCCGTTTCCATCACATTGGAGGGCTGTTTTTTTTATTTGAGGTTTAACGACCACCGTGAGCAAATTTATGGGCTATAAGCAGTCGCTTGTCTCTAATTTTGGGCAACTGGTCACAGGGAAGGGAGAGAGCCAATGCTGTAAGACAAACACAATATCCATGCCTCACTGGTATTCGAACCCGGACGCATTGTGGACCAATTTTCAGAAGCTAGCGCTTAGACCTCTGCGACACCTGGGCGGAGGATGAATTGTGGTGCCTGCTTCTCTCTAAATGAATTGACGTACAGAGAGTACATGTCCCAATGCTCAGGTTTTCGATTACCGTTTTGCCTGCTCCATGCAAATTGAGCTACTCCGTCGTCTCGGGTAAGGGAGATACAGAATCTAGATTTCCTGGTATACAGTCCCCCTTCGCAAAGCCTTCTGGGTACAGTCCAGCTCACTAGGCTTTTGTGTAGTCCGTTGTCCTTTTCTCGGCCACTGACACCGTTTGTTGTGTCTCTCTTTTGCGGTTTATTTTCTTTTGTTATGCCCTGATGTTATTTTCGTTACTGTTGTAAATCGTAGAAGCTGACGTTCTTTGGCTCATTGAGGTCTTTACGACAACCAAACAATCAAGCAACAATCCTCCTTCACACTGATCTTTGTTTCGCAGAGCCAAGTTCCAAGGAGAGTTGATGAAATCTCCTGCATCTATTGCGTTTGGCAGTTAAGGCTACATACTGGACATTCTCAGTTATTGTAGAACGTTGACGACATGGGGATGCTCATCAAGTGTATGTTCCTTTATTTTCTAATAGTCGCTATAGAATTTATATGACACTTTCGGACACATTAATTAATACGGTAACTTTTGTGATCCCCATCATTCTGATGGCTTTCCCCACATGACTGTCATACAAATGACGTTCGGAAGACATTTGGAACAAAAACTGCAAAAAAGATCTAATCGCTATGTCGCTAAATCACGAACAAAAGTCACGTACTTATTGTGCTTCTTTTAAAGTTTGCCCTAATTTGCATATTCGGTAATTCATCCGGACATTTGCACAGGTATTCAATATACTAACCGGATTACTATACACTGAAGTGCCAGAAAAACTGTTACACCAGTCTAATACTTGGTAGGTCCCCCACGGGAGCGCAAGACTGCAGAAATACGACGGGGCATGAACTCCACTAGCTTCTGGAAATATGCTGTAGGCAATGCACACCATACTTCCTGCAGAACGTTCCACAATTCGGGTGTATTCCGAGGTCTCGGATTCCAGTGTTCGATAGCGCGTTGCATGGCATCCCAAATGTGTTCTATCACGTTCAGATCTGGGGACTTGGGTGAGAATGGCAACACCCCAAACTCAGATGAAAGCTCCTCTAACCATAATGTGGCGTACCGACACTTGTGTGGAGGTGCATTGTCCTGTTGGAACATGCCCAACCCATCAGCATGAATGCAGGACATGAACGGGGGTACCTCGTCAGAAAGGATACGCAGATTGCGTTGGCCCGTCACAGACGTTTGTAGACGTACCAGGGTTCCCTGTGAAGTCCAGCTAAACAGACCCCATACAATTAATGACCTCTCACCAGCCGGTACAGTTCCCTGTTGACAGGCTGGATCCATGGTTTCATGGGGTTTGCGCCACACACGAATCCTTCCATCTGTCCGATACAGTTGGAAACGCGACTCGTCAGACCAGGCTACTTGTTTTCAGTCATCAGGTGTCCAGTGGCGGCGTTGCCGTGCCCAAGCGAGGCGCATAGCTGTGTATCGTGCACCCGTCAAGAGGTCTCGAGTTGGGCGTCTGCTCCCAAAGCTCATATCGTGCAGGGTACGTTGCACAGTCCGGACGCTGATGCTTCTTGAGGCTCCAGTATTGAATTCCGATGATACCTGCGAGAGTGTTTCACGCCTAACGCGTGAAACGATTCTTGACAGCCGACGATGGTACGTTCACCCAATGTCTTTTTACGGCCACACTAGTATCGTAGGTTGGAGATTTTGCCGGAATTCTTGTAGTCACGGTACACCCTTGCAATGGTCGTCCGTGAAAATCCGAACTTCGTTTTTACCTTCGAAATACTATGGCCCATCTCACGGGTGCCAGCTATGACACCGAGTTGAAAATCGTTTAAATCGTTATTACTTGTCGTTCTCATGCCGAAAACAGCTCTGGCAGCTGGCAAGGATGTCTGTCGCTTTACATACGCACTGGCGGACGCAACCGAGTACGCGCATAGGTGAAGTTTTTGCATAAGCTCGTCTGTACCAGTTTTTCTGCCACTTTAGAGTATATACCGAGTGGTTATGAAATAATTATACCTATTCTCTAGACTTTTGGAAAGCCAGAAATGGAGATATCGCGACAAACCTTGGTAGGGAGCATATTAAAAGCATGGTAAAACGATTTAGCGGCTGAAAATGAAACTAGTTCAGAATTGCGCCTCTAAAGGATAGAAGCGATCAAAGAACAGATAGCTGCGTGAATTGACTGGTTTTTGACAGCGTAAACATTTCAGTACAAAATCTGCTCAATATGGTGGCCATCCCTAGAGATGGCATGCGTCAAACGAAGAATTTCATGTGATTTGGTTACTCGCAGCATGTCAAGGTCGATGTTGGCTACATAACGCCTGTTACTCGTTTTCAGATCTGAGAGAGAGCGTATGCCGTTCCGGTAAACTCTGCGTTTTAGGTATCTCCAAAGTGAGTGATAACGAATAATAAGCTCTGGCGAGCTGCTTGGTTAAAGACTGCGGAAATCTTTGAGAAATGAAACGTTCATTGCCGAATGTTCGACTGAGCAATTCTCTGGCACTGCTGTGCGAGATTGCGTTCCGGCTTGCCCTGTCAGAACTGGCAACTGCACATTCATCTATAACATTTTCGGAAACTGCCAGAGATCCTCTTCTCGACGCCTCCGTACCTAATTCTCAAGTGCATTCGAACATCAGTAACATCCCTATCAATGCCGCGAGTTTAAGGCGTCCTTTTTGTAATCCTTTTACACCGATGAGACACCACATTATGACCACTTCCAGCGTAGAGAAATGAGCGCTCCTGGAGACCTAAAGGTGGCGCAGGTGAAGTTCACAGAGTAGCAGTATATGTACAACCCAAGGACTGGTTGTCGGTTAGTAGAGTATTTGGAGTCTGAATCGGAAAAGCTGCCGATTAATCGGAATTTGATTAAGGACAAATTGTGATGGCACGGCATCCTCGGAACTATGGTCTCGGAAACGGCGCGGCTTGTGGGTTGTTCACATGCCGCTGCAATGAGTACGTATCAAAAGTGGTGCACATATGGCCAAGCAACGAACCGTCGTCCAGCCGTATGTTGTCCGCAGTTCACTGATGCCAGAGGGGAGCGGAGACTGTCGCTCATTGTTCACAGAAAACCGCAGGGCCACAGTGCGACAAATCACCCGCAGCTACAATATTGTTGATCAGGGCAATGTGTCACAGCACACAGTTCATCGCAGCCTTCTGCGCATGGGCCTGCGCAGCCGAAGACCAAGCAGGATCCCTATGCTTACTGCACGTCATCGCCAACAACGCGTGAAATCAGCCAAAGATCATCCGTATTGGACTGTGGGTGATTGGAAGAAAGTGGCCTGGTCTGACGAATCAAGATTCCTGGTGCATCACGTAAAAGGCCGAGCGCGGATACGCCGATTACCAACGGAGGCTATGGCACCTGGATGCACTGTTGGGCTAAAATATTTCTGCTGGCGGCGGTGTTATGCTGTGGGCGATTCTTGGCACACTTTAAGCCCCATTATCGTAATAGCACGATCCCCGACTGCGGACAGAGTTCACCCATTCATGGCAACTGTGTTCTCTGCTGGTGATGGCCATTACCAACAAGATAATGCGCCATACTACACTGCTAAAATCGTCAAGGAGTGGTTCGAGGAACATGCTGGTGACTTTCTGTTAATGTACCGGCCTCCAAATTCACCTGATATGAACCCAATCGAACATTTGTGGTTCGACTTGGAGAAGCGGGCTCGTGCTAAATCACCACCACTCCGAAATGTACGGGAACTGTAGGACCTGCTGGTATTCAGTTCCGTTATGGTATCAGATACCCAGGATACCTATCGCCACCTCATCGAATCGATGCATCTCCGAGTGACCGATGTTTTGTGAGCTAAAGGGGGTCCTACAGCTTATTAGGTAGGTGGTCATAATATAAATGCTCATTGGTGTGTACCTCAATACAGTTACAGCGTTTACGTACATATGCGTAAAGGTTAGATAACTACTGTAGTAGCGTGTATGTGTGTATATGATAATAAACAAATAAAATACCTGACTGACTTGCGATTGTTAGAATTCTTCCTTTCGATTCCTTAAGCATGGGCAAGAAGGCTTTCGTTACACGGACAACACCGATGGTATTGATTTCCATCACTCGTTCTATGGCCTCCATATCTAATAAGAACACTTCTCCCCACGAAATGACTCCAGCATTGTTAATAATCGCCCATAACTCTACAAGAAAGAAAAACATAAAACAAAACTTTCAGCATATAAACTAGAAACTTCGAAAAGATGTTGACACCCGGCATGTTTGCGTTGGTACCTTCAACACATTTTTCGTGCTGAGTTCTGGTTCTTTTAACGAAGCAAATAACATTTACTTATAAAAACAAATTAGGTGCTTTACAGTGAAATTATTATTGCACACTTTAACGGACCTGTGCAAATGTTGAAGATCGTCTTAGCAATAGCAATCATCTCACACACTGTAAAATCTAATAAAACCTCACGTAACGAGATTATATTTTCTTTGATAACTTGAAGGTAAAATAAATGCGTAATACTTGATCAGTTTTCTTCGGCACAAAGTGAGGAACGTACATATACACTCCGGGCCACCCAAAATGCAACACCAAGAAGAAAGCATCCCATTGGCCTGAAATTCGCAGCAAGCGTCACCCGCGAAAGGACATGCAAACGATTAGCATTGCAGGGCACATGCAAATCACGTGTGCCCGGCACGCCACCGAGAAGCATTGTAAGAAGGGTGCACAGAACGCGGGGTGTAAGTAGTGGAAGTGTGTTGTGCTGCCGGAACTGTGCGCGGAAAGCTTCCTGATGCCACGTCGCAGAATACGGCAGTCATTCCAGCACGTTTCGGAGTTCGACAGGGGATGAATAGTGGCTAATCGCGACAGCGGTTTATCGTACCGAGATATCGGCGCCCGTGTGGGACGACATCCAACCACAGTGAGGCGAGTATAAATTCGTTGGGTGCAGGAGGGACGGACGGACCAACGTGATCGATTACCGTAGCCACGACACACCACCTAACGAGAGGACCGGAATGTTGTGTGGCGGGCATTGACGGCTCGCACTGCCACATCACGAACGTTAGCGCAGGAATTAGGGTGTGTTGCGCAACAACCTGTGTCAGCACGTACCGTTCGACGTGGTCTGCAAGAGCGGGGAGTTGTCGCACGGTGCCCATTGCTCCGATTACCATTGATGTTACACCACCGGCGAGTGCGGCGGCAGTGGGCCGTTGAACGCCGCACCTGGACTACGGAACGTCCCGACATTGTCTTCTCCGACGAATCCCGCTTCTGCCTGCAACACCACGATGGCCGAATCGGCGTGTGGCGGCACCGCGGCCAGAGACTGCATGACGCCTGCATTATGCATCGCCATACCGGTCCGTCGCCTGGCGTTATGGTTCGGGGCGCAATTGGATATGACACCCGCACCCCTCTGGTACGCATCGCCGGTACACTCAACAGCCACCGCTACATCTCCGACGTTTTGGAGCCTGTAGTCCTCCCTTACCTGCAGGACCTGCCAGCGGTCACGTTTCAACAGGACAATGCGCTCCCGCACGTGGCACGCATAGTGCAACAATTCTTCACTGCCCACCAAATGTAACTGCTGCCGTGGCCCGCCTGTTCTCCTGATATGTCGCCCATCGAACACGTCTGGTCGCTGATCGGCAAGCGAGTGGCCCGGCAAGCACCACCCGCGGCTACACCTGATGAACTGGTTGCAACGTGTGGAGGCAGCCTCGACCGACATACCCCAAGCACACATCCAAAGCCTCTTTCGTTCGATGCCGCGGCGTGTAGCGGCCGTTATTGCCAGCCATGGGTGCCACACGAACTATTGATGTCTGCGTGTTCCGCAAGTCGCACGGGTCTGTAAGCTCAATCGTTTCATCTTTGTATCTGTTGTTATGTGTCCAGTAAATCTGGCTTTGCTATCTCGTGTCCTTCTTGGTGTTGCATTTTGGGTGGCCTGCATTGAATATTATAAAAAAAAAAGAAACCACTCAAAACTGGGTACCAAACTATCAACCTTAAAAAGAAAAACTAACCACTGTACAACCAAACTTATGATATTCAATAAAATAGAAAATATGATACTCTGCATATTGCGCTTGAGCAGCAAACAATGACAGATACTGATATAATATGTGGGAAAAATCAATCCGAACAAACCATCCAAAAATAACGCAAACCATACACACAACCTCAGTCATGGACATCAAGGCAATGGACTACATCTATAAGGCATAAAAAGTTTTTAAATAAATGCATATGTACATTAAATGAACTTTTGAAACCTAGGAAAAACAGACAATCAAAAGCTGTACTCACCAATGTTGAAACCCCATATCAGTGATTAAAAAAATAGTAAACATCACTGGGTGCCGGATCCCAAAGGAACGAGGAAGACCACTAAACCCGGAAAGGGATAGTTCTCGTCAGGGAAGCACCTATCCCATCGTGACCTCTCTAACAGGGAGCAATGTGCAAGCCATTGAAACTAACCCTGGTGCCCCCGAGTTCACGAGGAAATTCAACAAACGGTCAGCAATAACATAAGTACAACCAACAGACAAAAATCATAAACTCAGCAGAGACAGAACGACCACTCACATTACAAAAATAAGTGTGAGTGCGTGGAAAGAATAACACGAAACAAACAGTATTACCAGCAGCAACCCAATTTATACCCATGCGCATTACGATGAAATGACGTAATACCAGAGAAAAAGGTTAGTATTAGAAATATTCGGTACACAAGACTCGTAATATACAACTTTTAAGGTGTATGTATTTTAACTTTGTAGTGTTTATTGGTTAATAGTATTTTTTATGTTGATGTATGTGTATTTAAAAAAAAAATTACAAGCCGCAGAATTCAATAGTGTATTTTTTTTTTTTTTTTGAGGTTTAACGACCACCGTGAGCAACTCAATGGGCTATAAGCAGTCGCCCGTCCCTAATTTAGGGTCACTGGTTCCAGGGAAGGGAGAGGGCTAGTGCCGTAAGACAAACACAACATCCACGCCTCACCGGGATTCGAACCCGGACCCCTTACGGACGAATAATCAGAGGCCAACGCCTTAGACCACTGCGCCACCGGGGCGGCACAATAGTGTATTAAAATGAACAAAAATAAACCTGAATGGAAGACCTTTAAGACCTAAATTATTATATAATACTTTTAAATTTCTTTGCAATGCATGCCCGCCAGTACATATCTTCAAAATTTGCATAAATTCTGAAATAATTAAGTTACTGTGGACCGATCGGGAGACATTAGATTTCCATTTTATGTAGTAATTTATTCCAAAGTGATAAACTCTGCGCTTTGACACAATGCACTGCTCCTAAATCCCTCGAATGTCCAAATCTAGAAATGTGACACTTTGATGATTATTGCTGTTACGCTCCAAATGTCGGCTGTGCGGATAGATGCCTGCAGCCATGGCTTCAAATTCAACAAAATTAAAAACAACAATGTCATCATCATATCTGAAAACTACCAGACCCGGGAGACTCCTGTTTGACAAAAAACAATGCTTTCATAGCTGTGCAAATAAAGGTTAGCCAAAATGCTAGAAAAACTGGCTCCCATTGGTAAGCCTCTTTTTTGTTGAAATATAAGTCCATTCATGTCTAAGAAGTTACAGAATAGGTAGAATCGAAAAAATATATATATATGAATCGGGGATGCATTGCTGGACAATTTAAAAGTATTATATGATAATTTAGTTCGTAACGGTTTTCCATTCAGGATTGTTTTTATTCATTTCAAAACACTATTGAATTCTGCAGCTTGTAAAAATTGTTTTTAAAAAATACACATACATAAACATAAAAAAATAATATTAACCAATACACCCTACAAAGTTAAAATACATACAGCTTAAAAGTGCTACATTGCGAGTCTTGTGTAACCGAAGATTTCTGATACTAACCTTTTTCTCTAGTATTACGTCATTTCATCGTAATGCGCATGGGTATAAATTGGGTTGCTGCTGGTAATACTGTTTGTTTCGTGTTATTCTTTCCACGCACTCACACTTCTTTTTGTAATGTGAGTGGTCGTTCTGTCTCTGCTGAGTTTATGATTTTTGTCTGTTGGTTGTACTTATGTTATTGCTGACCCTTTGTTGAATTTCCTCGTGAACTCGGGGGTACCAGGGTTAGTTTCAATGGCTTGGGATAGGTGCTTCCCTGACGAGAAATACCCCTTTCCGGGTTTAGTGGTCTTCCTCATTCCTTTGGGATCCGGCACCCATTGATGTTTACTATTTTTTTAATCATTGAAATGGGGTTTCAACATTGGTGAGTACAGCTTTTGATTGTCTGTTTTTCCTAGGTTTCAAAAGTTCATTTAATGTACATATGCATTTATTTAAAAACTTTTTATGCCTTATAGATGTAGTCCATTGCCTTGATGTCCATGACTGAGGTTGTGTGTATGGTTTGCGTTATTTTTGGATGGTTTGTTCGGATTGATTTTTCCCACATATATACATCCTTGACAAATGTCAACCCCGCCTTCTCGTGGTGCATCCTGTTCCCACTAAAGGGGCTCTGACGACCGCAAATAGCGGTATAACTATACCATCGGGATCAGAGGAAATGCTATCCCACACTCACCAACCCGCTTGGCCAGCCTGGTGAGTTATGGCCAAACACCTCCAAAATGACTCTACAACTTAAATCTTGGCCCTCAGTCTCCGGCAGCTGGAATGTACCTGGCCAAGGCAGCGGCCAGTGCGACTTGAAGGCAGAGGGTGCTAAGAATCCCCGGAGGACCGGACTAGGCTGCCATTTGATGCTGACCTTGGCTACCTACAACGGACGCTCCCTATCTTCTGATTCAAGGCTTCTTGAATTGGAAGAGGAACTACAAAGGATCAAGTGGGACATCGTCGGGCTAAGTGAGGTAAGGAGAAAAGGAGAAGATCTCATTGAACTGAAAAGTGGACATCTCTTCTATTATCGTGGGACAGATACTGGCAGAACTAGTGGTGTTGGATTTATAATAAACAAGAAACTGAAGGATAAAGTTGTAGAAGTTGGAAGTTCCTCTGACAGAGCTGCACGACTCGTTATCCAACTATCGAGAAGATACCAGGCTCAGATTATTCAAACTTATGCACCCACCACAAGTCATCCTGAAGAAGAAATTGAAGAATTTTATGAGGAAATTCGTCATCTAAATAATAAAGGTAAGCAGCACTTGAAGATAATTATGGGAGATTTCAATGCAAAAATAGGGCACCAGCAACAGAATGAAACTTCAGTAGGTAAATTCGGTCACGGCAACAGAAACCAGCGTGGAAATACTCTCGTTGAGTTTGCAGAGGCAGAAGGATTTTTCATCTTGAATTCCTTTTTCAAGAAAAAGCCACACAGGAAATGGACATGGAGACATCCAATTGGGACGACAAGTGAAATTGATTTTATTATGTATAACAAAAAATTCGTCATCGAAGACTGCAGTGTGCTGAACAAGTTCAACACAGGTAGTGACCATAGATTGGTGAGATGTAAGATGCACCTCAACACTAAACTGGAACGTGGCAAGCTCATAAGACAAACAAAATGTATTGACATAACCAACCTTAAAAAACACCATAATACTTTCAAGTTGGAACTGAAGAACAGATTCTCTGCTTTAGAAGGCCTAACATCGGAAGAAGTGGATATTTCGGAAGTTAACAGAAAAGTAACCAAAGCTCTTATGGAAACAGCAACAAAATTAGCTGGGTCTAAGAACAAGTTGCATGTAAACAAATTATCAGGAAAAACCAAAATGTTGATGCAAAAAAGAAGAGAGATGAGGACAACTAAAGAAGATGTGACTTCCAAAGTGGAATATATAGAGCTATGCAAGACAGCACGAAAAAGTATCACTGAAGACGTAAGGAAATTCAACTGTGAGCTAGTGAGGAAAGCAATTGAAAACAACCAAAGCCTAAAGATAGCAAAGGGACATCTCAGTAAGGGAAGAAAACAGATTATGGCTCTGAGAAAAGAAGATGGTTCTATAACAAGAAATAGAGGCGAAATTTTGACAAGAGTGAAAGATTTCTACTCCAAATTATATGAAAGGGATGATACATGTACTCCAGACATCATGAAAGGTACCAGAGTTCTTCCAGTCCTCCCAGCAGAAGTTGCTCATGCAATCAAGAACATGAAGCGAGGGAAAGCTCCAGGAGAAGATGGAATTACTATAGACATCATACAAGAAGCAAGTGGAGAAATTGAAACAGTACTCGCCCAAATTTTCACTCGATGCCTTAATGAAGGGAAGATTCCTGAGGATTGGAACAATGCTACAATGATCCTGCTACATAAAAAAGGTGACATTGAGGATCTCGAGAACTACAGACCTATCAGCCTCCTATCAGTGGTTTATAAAATCTTCACTAAAGTTCTTTCACACCGCTTGAAGGTAACACTGGACATGGCTCAACCGAGAGAACAAGCTGGATTCAGGAGTAGCTACAGCACAATAGATCATATCCACGTACTGAGAGAACTAATTGAAAGAGCGAGGGAATATGAACTTCCATTGTGCATGGCTTTTATCGATTATGAAAAAGCCTTTGATTCGGTGAAACCATCAGCAGTTACCACGGCTCTGAAATCCTGCGGTATTGAAGATGCATACATTAATATTATTAATAACATCTATGAAAATGCAAGTGCAAAGATTCGGCTGTTTGAAAATACAACACACATAAAAATTGGAAAGGGAGTGAGACAAGGTGACACCATATCTCCGAAGCTCTTTAATGCCACATTGGAAAATGTCTTTCAATCACTGAACTGGGAAAACAAAGGGATAAAGATTAATGAAGATTATCTAACCCACCTTCGTTTTGCTGATGACGTAGTCATTTTTGCAACTACCCCATCAGAGCTGCAGAGTATGATCCAGGAACTTGCTGACAAGAGTAAAGAAGTGGGATTAAAAATGAACTTTCAGAAGACAAAAGTGATGTTCAATGCTTTTACAAGAAATGAAGATTTATCGATTGATGGAGAAAAACTGGAGATAACAGATACGTATGTTTATCTTGGACAGCAGATATCAAGTGAGGGTCACATTGATGAAGAAATTAATCGGCGTACAAAACTTGCCTGGAGAGCTTTTGGAAGAAACAGCATAATTTTCAAGAGCAATATGCCATTATGTCTTAAAAGAAAAGTGTTTGATCAATGCATCCTTCCAGTGCTTACGTATGGTGCAGAGACGTGGACCTTAACTAAAAGAGACATACAAAGGCTGCAGACAACTCAAAGAAAACATGGAGAGGTGCATGCTTGGTATAACCCGGAGAGATAAGAAGAGGAACTCGTGGATCCGAAAAATGACGAGAGTGGAAGACATCATGATCAGAGTTAAATCCCTGAAATGGCAATGGGCTGGACATACTGCCAGAAGGACAGACCATAGATGGACAGCTGAAATTTTAGATTGGATTCCAAGGGACAGGAAAAGACCCAGAAAAAGACCACATGGGAGATGGGTGGATGAAATTCGTAAATATGCGGGAGTGACATGGAGGAGACTGGCACAAGACAGACCGTTGTGGAGGAAACTTGGGGAGACCTTCGTCCAGCAGTGGATTGATAATGGTTGACAATGATGATGATGATGATTTCTCAGCAAAGGGAAGAAAACAGATTATAGCTCTGAGAAAAGAAGATGGTACTGTAAGAAAAAATAAAGGTGAAAGATTTCTATTCAAAACTAGATGATACATCTATTCCAGACATTACGACAGGTACCAGTACCAAAGTCCCTCCAATCTTCCCTGAAGAAGTTACATATGCAATTAAGAACATGAAACAGGTAAGAGCTCCAGGAGAAGATGGAATTACCGTGGACATTATACAAGACGCAAATGGAGAAATTGAAACTACACTCGCCCAAGCTTTCACCAGATGTCTGAATGAAGGCAAGATTCCTGAGGATTTGAACAATGCTACAATGGTCTTCCTACATGAAAAAGGTGATTTTAAGGATCTCAGGAACTACAGGCACATCAGCCTTCTATCAGTGATTTATAAAATCTTCACGAAGGCCCTTTCACTTCGCTTGAAGGTAACACTAGACATGTCACAACCAAGAGAACAAGCCAGGTTCACGAGTGGTCTACAGCACTGTAGATCATATCCATGTACTAAGAGAACTAATTGAAAGAACAAGAGAATATGAACTCCCATTATGCATGACTTTTATTGATTACGAAAAGGCCTTCGATTCCGTGAAACCATCAGCAGTAACAATGGCTTCGAAATCCTGCGGTGTTGAAGACGCATAAATTTGCATTTATAATAACATTTATGAAAATGCAAGTGGAAAGGTTCGGATATTTGAGGATACAGCACAAATAAGAATTGGAAAGGGAGTGAAACAAGGTGACACCATATCTCCCAAGCTTTTCAATGCCCCACTGCAAAATGTCTTTCAATCATTGAACTGGGAAAACAAAGGGATAAAGATTAATGGAGATTACTTAACTTACCTTCGTTTTGCTGATAACGTAGTCATTTCTGCAACTACCCCTTCGCAGCTGCAGAGTATGATCCAAGAAATTCCTGACAAGAGTAAAGAAGTGGGATTGAAAATGAACTTTCAGAAGACAAAAGTGATGTACAATACTTTTACAAGAAACGGAGATTTATCGAGTGATGGAGAAAAGCTTGAGACAACGGATACCTACATTTATCTTGAGCAGCAGATATCAAATAAGGATCACATTGATGAAGAAATTAATCGGGGTATAAAACTTGGATGGAGAGCTTTTGGAAGAAACAGTACAATTCTTAAGAGCATTATGTCTTAAAAGAAAAGTGTTTAATCAATGCATCCTGCCAGTACTTACGTATGGAGCAGAGACATGAATCTTAACTAAAAAAGACATACAAAGACTGCAGACAACACAAAATAGCATGGAGAGATGCATGCTAAGTGCAACAAGGAAAGATAAGAAGAGGAACTTGTGGATAAGGAAAATGACAGGAGTGGACGACATCATGACCAGAGTGAAATCCCTGAAATGTCAATGGGCTGGATATGTTGCCAGAAGAACGGACCACCGGTGGACAACCGAGATTTTAGAGTAGATTCCAAGAAACAGTAAAAGACCCAGAAGAAGACCCATGGGAGATGGACGGATGAAATTCGAAAGTATGCTGGAGTGACATGGAGGAGACAGGCTCATAACAGACAATTGTGGAAGAAACCTGGTAAGACATTCATCTAGCATTGGATTGAAAATGGTTGATGATGATGATATATATATATATATATACAGGGTGTCGGAATAATGACTGTCACCACGTGAAAGCGCTCCGTGTCTGGTAACCTTCATGTCTCTCCAACCAGAAACGCGCAGCTGTCATTCCGAGCGTTTGGTCGACGGAGGCAGACGTGTCGGTTGATCATTCGTCTCGGCACAAGGACAATGGTATCGACGGTTGAAAAGGGTGTTTTTGGTGGAACATTTTTTTCGCCATGACGGCATGTACATGGGTGAAGTGCAAAAACAGTTCGCTAGGAAATTTCGGGATGCAGATGTTACCCACCGTAATACCGTACGCCAGCTCGCAGTGAAGTTTCGGGAAACTGGCAGTGTTCTGGATACCCTCAGCCCCAGTAGGCCATTAACAGCAGATGAGACCATACAGGATATCCAGGACAGGATACAGAGGAGTCCACATAAGTCCGTGAGGGGGCTGTCACAACAAGCTAATGTGCCAAAGAATACAAGCCACGATATCCTGAAAAGGGAGTTGCGTTTCCACCCATACAAAGTTTCTGTCATGCATCAGCTGAAAGAAACAGACCACGAGGCCCGTGTTCAGTACTGCAGGTAGTTCCAAGAGTTCCTGTCCGAAGAAGGTGAGGACATTATGTACGTGACTTTCTTTACAAGTGAGGCATGGCTCCACTTGTCCGATTACATCAACAACCAAACAACTCGTTTGTGTTGTACTGAAAATCTCCACGCACTTAAGGAAGCGCCTCTCTGCAACCAGAAGGTCGGCTTTTGGTGTGCCATGAACCGTTCGCGCTTTATTGGGCCGAGTTTCTTCAGTGAATAATCAAAGACATCGCTCTTTCCACGTTTTATCAACACACAGCAACCGAAATATTGTTATCCGGCAACCGTTGGTGATCCGAATCCCAGATCTCTCGATATCCAGCCGAGTGCGTTCGCCTTACGCTACGCTTGCCAACAATCAACGGCACATAAGCGTTTCCAAGTTTTCGCACATCAACCAGATGGCTTTTTCAAGGAAGTTAGACAGAAACTGCAAAAGCGAAAAATAGAACGCTTAACAATTCGAATTCCCGCGTTCAAATTGTTAAGAGTTCTATTTTTCAGTTTGCAGTTTCTGTCTAACTTCCTTGAAAAAGCCATCTGGTTGATGTGCGAAAGCTTGGAAACGATTATGTGTTTATTTCCTACGCCAATAAATCGGATCACTAGTAGAGTGTTACTATTTACTACTTAATTGGTGTACTGTTCCTCATTATAAATTAATGAACGGCACTATGTGTGTTTATCTGTCAGCTTCTGACATCACAAATCCCGATATATTGTTCAAACTGACAAGCAGCAGCTTGAATGTCCAACTCAAAAGACCGACGAAAGTTCTTTGAAAAAATCTGAGCATTCGTGCTAGAAGAAAGTGAAGAAGATGTTTACGGGACAACGGCCCGGGAATCAGAGGAACTGAGTCCACCGTACCTGCAATGTCGGTAGCATTAATTGCCGGAGTCTCGGACGCTGTGCTAGAGCGAGAGCGCAGCGTTACAGCACGTTGGGTGGCTAGGATCGAAAAGGTATCAGTACGAGTCGAAGTAACGGAGGTATTCGTACAAGACGAATGGGATAGTTGACGTACCTTCTTCTGTTTGTTAGATTTTTTTGAGGAGACAGATCTCTTAGATGAGGAAGAAGCTGGCAACACATTCGTCTGCTGATCAGGTATGGTCCCAGATTCAGAGGGAGGGAGTCTCCCTGTGAATCGCGCACAGACATGTCAACACACTAGCTACTCCAAACAATGGCGGTTATATATATATCATCATCATCATCATCATTGTCAACCATTATCAATCCACTGCTGGACGAAGGTCTCCCCAAGTTTCCTCCACAACGGTCTGTCTTGTGCCAGTCTCCTCCATGTCACCCCTGCATACTTTCGAATTTCATCCACCCATCTCCCATGTGGTCTTCTTCTGGGTCTTTTCCTGTCCCTTGGAATCCAATCTAAAATTTCGGCTGTCCATCGATGATCTGTCCTTCTGGCAGTATGTCCAGCCCATTGCCATTTCAGGGATTTAACTCTGATCATGATGTCTTCCACTCTTGTCATTTTTCGGATCCACGAGTTCCTCTTCTTATCTCTCCTGGTTACACCAAGTATGCACCTCTGCATGCTTCTTTGAGTTGTCTGCAGCCTTTGTATGTCTCTCTTAGTTAAGGTCCACGTCTCTGCACCATACGTAAGCACTGGAAGGATGCATTGATCAAATACTTTTCTTTTAAGACATAATGGCATATTGCTCTTGAAAATTATGCTGTTTCTTCCAAAAGCTCTCCAGGCAAGTTTTGTACGCCGATTAATTTCTTCATCAATGTGACCCTCACTTGATATCTGCTGTCCAAGATAAACGTACGTATCTGTTATCTCCAGCTTTTCTCCATCAATCGATAAATCTTCATTTCTTGTAAAAGCATTGAACATCACTTTTGTCTTCTGAAAGTTCATTTTTAATCCCACTTCTTTACTCTTGTCAGCAAGTTCCTGGATCATACTCTGCAGCTCTGATGGGCTAGTTGCAAAAATGACTACGTCATCAGCAAAACGAAGGTGGGTTAGATAATCTCCATTAATCTTTATCCCCTTGTTTTCCCAGCTCAGTGACTGAAAAACACCCTCCAATGTGGCATTAAAGAGCTTCGGAGATATGGTGTCACCTTGTTTCACTCCCTTTCCAATTTTTATGTGTGTTGTATTTTCAAACAGCCTAATCTTTGCACTTGCATTTTCATAGATGTTATTAATAATATTAATGTATGCATCTTCAATACCGCAGGTTTTCGGAGCCATTGTAACTGCTAATGGTTTCACCGAATCAAAGGCTTTTTCATAATCGATAAAAGCCATGCACAATGGAAGTTCATATTCCCTCGCTCTTTCAATTAGTTCTCTCAGCACATGGATATGATCTATTGTGCTGTAGCCACTCCTGAATCCAGCTTGTTCTCTCGGTTGAGCCATGTCCAGTGTTACCTTCAAGCGGTGTGAAAGAACTTTAGTGAAGATTTTATAAACTACTGATAGGAGGCTGATAGGTCTGTGGTTTCCGAGATCCTCAATGTCACCTTTCTTATGTAGCAGGATCATTGTAGCGGTGTTCCAATCCTCAGGAATCTTTCCTTCATTAAGGCATCGAGTGAAAATTTGGGCGAGTACTGTTTCGATTTCTCCACTTGCTTCTTGTATGATGTCTACAGTAATTCCATCTTCTCCTGGAGCTTTTCCCCACTTCATGTTCTTGATTGCATGTGCAACTTCTGCTGGAAGGACTGGAGGAACTCTGGTACTGGTATCTTTCATGATGTCTGGAGTGCATGTATCATCCCTTTTATATAATGTGGAGTAGAAATCTTTCACTTTTGTCAAAATTTCGCCTCTATTTCTTGTTACAGAACCATCTTCTTTTCTCAGTGCCATAATCTGTTTTCTTCCCTTACTGAGATGTCCCTTTGCTATCTTTAGGCTTTGGTTGTTTTCAATTGCTTTCCTCACTAGTTCACAGTTGAATTTTCTTACGTCTTCAGTGATACATTTTCGTACTGTCTTGCATAGCTCTATATATTCCACTTTGGAAGTCACATCTTCTTTAGTTGTCCTCATCTCTCTTCTTTTTGCATCAACATTTTCGTTTTTCCTGATAATTTATTTACATGCAACTTGTTCTTAGACCCAGCTAATTTTGTTGCTGTTTCCATAAGAGCTTTGGTTACTTTTCTGTTAACTTCAGAGATGTCCACTTCTTCCGATGTTAGGCCTTCTAAAGCAGAGAACCTGTTCTTCAGTTCCAACTTGAAGGTATTATGGTGTTTTTTAAGGTTGGTTATGTCAATAGATTTTGTTTGTCTTATGAGCTTGCCACGTTCAAGTTTAGTGTTGAGGTGCATCTTACATCTCACCAATCTATGGTCACTACCTGTGTTGAACTTGTTTAGCACACTGCAGTCTTCTATGTCGAATTTTTTGTTACACATAATAAAATCAATTTCACTTGTCGTCCCATTTGGATGTCTCCATGTCCATTTCCTGTGTGCCTTTTTCTTGAAGAAGGAGTTCAAGATGAAAAACCCTTCTGCCTCTGCAAACTCAACGAGAGTATTTCCACGCTGGTTTCTGTTGCCGTGACCGAATTTACCTACTGAAGTTTCATTCTGTTGCCGTTGCCCTATTTTTGCATTGAAATCTCCCATAATTATTTTCAAGTGCTGCTTACCTTTATTATTTAGATGACAAATTTCCTCATAAAATTCTTCAATTTCTTCTTCAGGATGACTTGTGGTGGGTGCATAAGTTTGAATAATCTGAGCCTGGTATCTTCTCGAGAGTTGGATAACAAGCCGTGCAGCTCTGTCAGAGGAACGTTCAACTTCTACAACTTTATCCTTCAGTTTCTTGTTTATTATAAATCCAACACCACTAGTTCTGCCAGTATTTGTCCCACGATAGTAGAAGAGATGTCCACTTTTCAGTTCGATGAGATCTTCTCCTTTTCTCCTTACCTCACTTAGCCCCACGATGTCCCACTTGATCCTTTGTAGTTCCTCTTCCAATTCAAGAAGCCTTGAATCAGAAGATAGGGAGCGTCCATTGTACGTTGCCAAGGTCAGCATCAGATGGCAGCCTAGTCCGGTCCTCCGGGGATTCTTAGCACCCTCTGCTTTCATGTCGCACTGGCCGCTGCCTTGGCCAGGTACATTCCAGCTGCCGGAGACTGAGGGCCAAGATTTAAGTTGTGGAGTCATTTTGGAGGGGTTTGGCCATAACTCACCACGCTGGCCAAGCTGGTTGGTGAGTGTGGGATAGAATTTCCTCTGATCCCGATGGTATAGCTATACCGCTATTGGCGGTCGTCAGAGCCCCTTTAGTGGGAACAGGATGCACCACGAGAAGGCGGGGTTGAAATTTGTCAAGGAGAGGCTGTGATGTTACGCATCACCTGACCTTACATCCCTATATATATATATATATATATATATATATATATATATACTTAAGAGCAAAACTGAAGACTAAGGAAAAAATTTTAGAATTTAAAACGAAGGGTGCAAAATAACCTGAAAAACAAAACGCGCAACGCAGCAGTTTTGAAAATTCAGAATTCACATTCTATAAAGAAGATACCTAAGCAAAAATATACATATATAATTTTGACTCACACCTAGTACAACATAGAAAAGGTTATGTATCTACCTGTGTGAGTAAAAGGAGAAAAAGATAAAAAAATAAAATAAAACAACTGAATGTAGAAGGTGTCGAGAATACTGAGCCTTGGCTTTATCAAGGACCAGCAAAAACTCTGCATTTTCTCACTTCTACAAAGACCTAGTTGGAAATGGGTTTCTGCAAGGCCATAGATGCAAGTAACATTCCCACCTAAAATAGTTTAAAAAATATATATATAAGTCATGTCCTCCGTAGAGTAGCATGACCTAGCACTAGTTAACAATTTCGCTTGCATCCATTAACCTTCATGGCCCGACCCATGCTCTTCATCTGTTACTATTAAACAGAGAGAAGAAGATTAAAGAGAACTCAAGCTGTGAGAGTGACATAATAAATAGAAATGATTTTCAGCTATAACGAAATTCCAAGTTCGTTTGAGAGAGAATTTAAACCTGAAAAACAATGCAAAAGAAATCCAAATTTTACATTGCAATTAAAAAAGGAAATGTTAATTTATAACGAACAGATTTTTGAAAGAAAACTTGAGTCTAAAACCCCCTACTCTACAACTTATGACAGCACGAAAACGAGAATAAGTTAAAGATAATAATTAACTAAAGAAAACTTTGTGAAAGTTATATACCTTAAACAGTTAGTTGCAATATGTACAAAGTATTTCAGCAGTGCTTTAAGTGCATAATTAATTAGTTATTAAGAACTTAACTACTTTGAAAAAACAGCGCATAGACAGCGCATAGAAAAGGAACAAGCTTAGCCATCTTCTGTTCCTAGGTACCCCAAAAGACGCTCAAAGTTACAAAGAAAAGTAAGAGTTAAAACCCGCATAAATGTTAACAGACAAACCAATGCTTAAAAGCTGAAAAGCTAAAAAACGACAGAGAAAAGGTACATAAAGTACAAACATTGAACTTATAAAACCTAGAACCCAAAAACAAGGAAGAGAGCTTACCTCTTGTGTGACAAAAACTTTTCTCCTCACAAGAGGAGAACATGGCTGACCTCTTCCGCCACTTCCTAGACGCTGGGGGTCAGTGAGGGTGGGGCTGATGGCCTCCTCATACAGCAAGAAACCAACGCGCGGAGATTTTAACCAGAGAAAAAAATATATAAACTTAAGACTGTGGATCTGTATGATCAGAATGAGCAGAATTAACTCTCCAGAATACATGAGAAATATTATAAAATACACGAGCAGTTTATTTAATAATCTTTGCATGTATTAAATCACCTTAGTGAGCTTCTATAGATTAATCAGAATCTTATTAATTTTAATGTTGGTTTTACTATTTTTAGTATAGCTATCCTAGTGATGAATAACTAGTTTTCTTTTTTATTTGTTTTTATTTTCTTTTATAAACAGATTTTTAAGCTTTTTTTGTGATTTTGTTTATATTATTTAATTTTTTGTTTTAATAGGACCGTCATATCCATAGCACTAAGGTTCCTTTAGGTAGTTAATAGGCATCCTCTAGCCAACTTCCTTACGGCTTTGATTGGTCAGAATCATATTATTAACTGTGTAGAAAATTAAAGCAGATCTGCCAACCTTACTCTATTATTCAGAATAATTTTTCTTAAAGTTCTTTTGATGAAAGAAGAAGGAATTTCGTTCTCTAGAAAACTTTCTAATAGTATATTAATGTGGTAATTGAAATCCAAATTGTTGCTGCAAATTCTTGAAATTCTTAGGACCTGAGAAATTAGTACATTCTCAATTACTTTGGTTGAAATGTTATTATTCCAGTGTAGATATTTAATTACTTTGAAAGGAAAATTAACTCTTTTATCAAAGAGGCTAATAGATGGGTTACCTCTGTTGAGCTTAATGCTTAAGTCTAGGAACTCAAGTTCCTGATTACTGTGGTTGGTTTTACATAAGTTAAGAGAGCTAGGATAGATATTATCAAAATCACTCTCTATAACTTCTGAATTATTGATACACAGCAGATCATCAATATATCTAAAAGTGTAAAGGTAGTTATCTGAGCAGGTGGGGTGATTTTTAATGAATTTATATTCCTTAAAGAACAGGAATAGATTAGCGATATTTGTGGACGTTGATGTTCCCATTGGAATACCGTTCACTTGCTTATAGAGAGTATTATTATATAAGATATGGTTATTTTTTATGCAGCAATTGAGATAATACTCTCTATAAGCAAGTGAACGGTATTCCAATGGGAACATCAACGTCCACAAATATCGCTAATCTATTCCTGTTCTTTAAGGAATATAAATTCATTAAAAATCACCCCACCTGCTCAGATAACTACCTTTACACTTTTAGATATATTGATGATCTGCTGTGTATCAATAATTCAGAAGTTATAGAGAGTGATTTTGATAATATCTATCCTAGCTCTCTTAACTTATGTAAAACCAACCACAGTAATCAGGAACTTGAGTTTCTAGACTTAAGCATTAAGCTCAACACAGGTAACCCATCTATTAGCCTCTTTGATAAAAGAGTTAATTTTCCTTTCAAAGTAATTAAATATCTACACTGGAATAATAACATTTCAACCAAAGTAATTGAGAATGTACTAATTTCTCAGGTCCTAAGAATTTCAAGAATTTGCAGCAACAATTTGGATTTCAATTACCACATTAATATACTATTAGAAAGTTTTCTAGAGAACGAAATTCCTTCTTCTTTCATCAAAAGAACTTTAAGAAAAATTATTCTGAATAATAGAGTAAGGTTGGCAGATCTGCTTTAATTTTCTACACAGTTAATAATATGATTCTGACCAATCAAAGCCGTAAGGAAGTTGGCTAGAGGATGCCTATTAACTACCTAAAGGAACCTTAGTGCTATGGATATGACGGTCCTATTAAAACAAAAAATTAAATAATATAAACAAAATCACAAAAAAAGCTTAAAAATCTGTTTATAAAAGAAAATAAAAACAAATAAAAAAGAAAACTAGTTATTCATCACTAGGATAGCTATACTAAAAATAGTAAAACCAACATTAAAATTAATAAGATTCTGATTAATCTATAGAAGCTCACTAAGGTGATTTAATACATGCAAAGATTATTAAATAAACTGCTCGTGTATTTTATAATATTTCTCATGTATTCTGGAGAGTTAATTCTGCTCATTCTGATCATACAGATCCACAGTCTTAAGTTTATATATTTTTTTCTCTGGTTAAAATCTCCGCGCGTTGGTTTCTTGCTGTATGAGGAGGCCATCAGCCCCACCCTCACTGCCCCCCAGCGTCTAGGAAGTGGCGGAAGAGGTCAGCCATGTTCTCCTCTTGTGAGGAGAAAAGTTTTTGTCACACAAGAGGTAAGCTCTCTTCCTTGTTTTTGGGTTCTAGGTTTTATAAGTTCAATGTTTGTACTTTATGTACCTTTTCTCTGTCGTTTTTTAGCTTTTCAGCTTTTAAGCATTGGTTTGTCTGTTAACATTTATGCGGGTTTTAACTCTTACTTTTCTTTGTAACTTTGAGCGTCTTTTGGGGTACCTAGGAACAGAAGATGGCTAAGCTTGTTCCTTTTCTATGCGCTGTCTATGCGCTGTTTTTTCAAAGTAGTTAAGTTCTTAATAACTAATTAATTATGCACTTAAAGCACTGCTGAAATACTTTGTACATATTGCAACTAACTGTTTAAGGTATATAACTTTCACAAAGTTTTCTTTAGTTAATTATTATCTTTAACTTATTCTCGTTTTCGTGCTGTCATAAGTTGTAGAGTAGGGGGTTTTAGACTCAAGTTTTCTTTCAAAAATCTGTTCGTTATAAATTAACATTTCCTTTTTAATTGCAATGTAAAATTTGGATTTCTTTTGCATTGTTTTTCAGGTTTAAATTCTCTCTCAAACGAACTTGGAATTTCGTTATAGCTGAAAATCATTTCTATTTATTATGTCACTCTCACAGCTTGAGTTCTCTTTAATCTTCTTCTCTCTGTTTAATAGTAACAGATGAAGAGCATGGGTCGGGCCATGAAGGTTAATGGATGCAAGCGAAATTGTTAACTAGTGCTAGGTCATGCTACTCTACGGAGGACATGACTTATATATATATTTTTTAAACTATTTTAGGTGGGAATGTTACTTGCATCTATGGCCTTGCAGAAACCCATTTCCAACTAGGTCTTTGTAGAAGTGAGAAAATGCAGAGTTTTTGCTGGTCCTTGATAAAGCCAAGGCTCAGTATTCTCGACACCTTCTACATTCAGTTGTTTTATTTTATTTTTTTATCTTTTCTCCTTTTACTCACACAGGTAGATACATAACCTTTTCTATGTTGTACTAGGTGTGAGTCAAAATTATATATGTATATTTTTGCTTAGGTATCTTCTTTATAGAATATATATATATATATATATATATATATATATATATATATATACACTGACGGAAAAAAAATCCCAACACCAAAAAGGGGTTGTGTTAGATAAACGACAGTTAGTAGGCGGTGAGAATACATCTGTAAGATGACGTCTATGCAAATTTCCCGCTCGGCGCATATGTGTGGTGCTAGTAGCGCCCCTCGGAACATGCAAAGCAGGTTTGCTGTAAATACGCGCTGTAACGTTCGTGAGCGTTAGTTATCGTTGAGATTCGACGTAGGGTGTTGATGTTAGTCAAGAATGCCTTTAAGAAGACGAAGAAGTCATTATCAACAGCTCGCGGAGTTTGAACGAGGTCGTGTAATAGGGCTACGAGAAGGTGGATTTTCTTTCCGCAATATTGCAGAACGACTTGGCAGGAATGTAGCCACTGTGCATGATTGTTGGCAGCGGTGATCAAGGAAAGGTACTGCCTCAAGAAGACCGGGTTCCGGTCAGCCACGTGGCACTACTGAGAGGGAAGACAGCCGTGTACGGCGTATGGCCGTGGCGCATCGTACCGCGTCTGCGGCAGCAATTCGAGCTGCAGTTGCCACCACAGTGACACAACGAACTGTTACAAATCGGTTACTTGAAGGACAACTCCGAGCCAGACGCCCTGTAGCGTGCATTCCACTCACTCCAAACCACTGCCGTTTGCGACGTCAGTGGTGTCAAGCTAGAGCTCATTGGAGGACGGAGTGGAGATCTGTTGTGTTTTCTGATGAAAGCCGGTTCTGCCTGGGTGCCAGTGTTGGCCGTGTGTTGGTTAGAAGGAGGCCAGGTGAGCGCCTGCAACCAACCTGTCTGCGGCCGAGACACACTGGACCTACACCTGGAGTTATGGTTTGGGGAGCAATTTCCTATGACAGCAGGAGCAGTCTCGTGGTTATCCCACGCACCCTGACGGAACAGTTGTACGGCGGTCTGGTGATTCAACCTGTTGTGCTGCCATTTATGAACAGCATTCCAGGGGGTGTTTTCCAACAGGATAACGCTCGGTCGCATACCGCTGTTGTAACCCAATATGCTCTACAGAGTGTCGACATGTTGCCGTGGCCTGCTAGATCACCAGATCTTTCACCAATCGAGCACGTATGTAACATCATTGGATGACAACTCCAGCGTCACCCCAACCAGCATTAACCGTCCCTGTGTTGACCGACAAAGCGCAACAGGCATGGAACTCCATCCCACAAACTGACATCCAGCACCTGTACGACACAATGCATGAACGTTTGCGTGCTTGCATTCAACATTCTGGCGGTTACACCGGTTATTAATGTACCAGCATTTCACATTTAAAATGGCTCTTCTCGCGCTTACAATAAGCTGTGATCTTGAAACCTTAATTGATTAAATATGTTACCTATACAAATGTATTGCCGCCATTTCATTCCTCTACAACTATTTTTTCGTGGTGTTGGGGTTTTTTTCCGTCAGTGTATATACACCGGTGAGCCATTACATTGTGACCACCTACCTAATAAGCTACAGAACCACCTTTAGCCCGCAAAACAGCGGCCACTTGGAAAAGCATCGATTCGATGAGGTGGCGATAGGTATCCTGGGGTATCTGGTACATAATGTTAACAGCAGTTAATTTAGCACGAACCCGCTTTTTCAAGTCGAACCACAAATGTGCGATTGGGTTCATGTCAAGTGAATTTGGGGGCTAGCCCATTAATAAAAAGTCACTAGCATGTTCCTCGAACCACTCATTAACGATTCTGGCACTGTGGCATGGCGCATTATCCTGTTGGTAATAGCTGTCACTAGCAGGGAACACAGTTGCCATGAATGGGTGAAATTGGTCCGCGATGATGTTCAAATAGTTGACAGCTGTCAGGGATTGTGCTATTGGGACAATGGGGCCTAAAGTGTCCCAAGAAAACATCCACACAGCATAACACCTCCGCCTCGGGCTTGTTGCCGCCCAACAGTGTATTCAGGTGCAATAGCGTCCACTGCTAATCGGCGTATCCAAGCTCGGCCGTCTACGTGATGCACCAGGAATGTTGATTCATCAGACCAGACAACTTTCTTACAATCATCCACGGTCCAATCTCGACAATCTTGTGCAGATTGCATGCGTTTGTCGCGATGACGTGCAGTGAACATGGGGACCCGGCTGGGTCTTCGGCTACGCAGGCCCATGCGCAGAAGGCTGCGATGAACTCTGTGTTGTGACGCATTGTCCTGATCGCCACTGTTGCAGCTGCGGGTGATTTGTCGCACTGTGTTCCTGCAGTTCTCTGTGAACAATGCGCGACAGTCTCCGCTTCCCTCTGGAATCAATGAGCTGCGAACAACACACGGCTAGACGAAGGTTCGTCGCTTGGCCATTTCTCCACCACTTTTGATACGTAGTCACTACAGCGGCACGTGAACAACCCCCAAGCCGAACCGTTTCCGAGAACGTAGTTCCAAGGCGCAGTGCTATCACAATTCGTCCTTTATTAAACTCCGATATATCGGCAAACTTTCCCATTCTGACTCCGAAAACTCTACTAACCGAAAGCCGGTCCTCGGGTTTTTTATATCATGCTCTGTGAACTGCATCTGCGCCACCATTCGGTCTCCAGGCGCGCTCACTTTTCTAGGCTGGAGGTGGTCATAATGGAATGACTCATCGCGGTGTATATATACCGGAAGTAGCCTGCTTTTTGTGAGTCTGTTCTCTTCAAATGTTTTTGGTCAGAGATGCGTGACATCACATCCTTGACCTAATTTCGCTTGTAATTCCGTACGAAATGTGCTTAATTGCTATAGCAATCACAATCGGTTATCGCAGCTGCTGCTACGACGTATTCTCATCCGAAGCATTCTTTCACGATTTCAGAGATGCATGACATCAAATGATAAGGTTTCAGAGACGGTTTTGACCACTTCCGTTACTCATTTTCGTTACATCGAAATGTTTTACATGGGGTTCAATTTACCTTTGTCGGAAGAGATGCATAGCATCATAAAAAAAAAGTAGGATTTAATTCCATCTGTTGGAAAACATGTGTAACGTTTCAAGCTGAGATCGTGGGAAAACGACAGTGTAGTGTAACGTAACTAGCAGTTATTTAAGTTGCCATAGTAATCGTATGCAGAAGAAACCTAAACAAGATATACACTCACTGACCATGAAATTTGGGCACCTAGAAGAA
The DNA here is from genome assembly GCA_039090855.1 of Macrothele yani. NCBI lineage: Eukaryota > Metazoa > Arthropoda > Arachnida > Araneae > Macrothelidae > Macrothele > Macrothele yani. The sequence goes on from CM077007.1 coordinate 113,274,061, forward strand.
AACATTCTACAACCGCGAAACTTTACAAATAGATAGACTGAATGCAGGTATGCAAATGATCCACATTTTGGTGCGATTGCGCATAACCACACAACCTGTGGTGGCGCTGCAAGCACGAGCAGGCATCCTTATAAACCGGCGTGTAATCAATGTTCGATGAAAGCGAAAAACACCGGCCGACGCAAGATGGAGTACAGAGTGAAAAGAATGCCGGGTAGACGCCAGAGACTTCGATTTACGCAACGTACGGACTTTGGGAGAGGGATGATCATCAGGCTGAAAACTGTAGGGTTGTCGGCACGCCGTATATCCCGCAACGTGGATCGTTCTGACATATCGTCCGACTATTTTGGTAGCCGTGAACACGTGACGGTACTGCCACACGGCGGAACACCTCCGGACAGAAAAGGGGGACCACAGGTAGAATGGATCAACGGATCGTGCGCCAGGCACGAACGGATCCCACGGGAACCAGGTCCACTGTACCGGCAGATGTAGCGGCTCGTCTGTGCTCACGAACCATTTCCCGACGCTTCTCGGAAGTGTATTTGCGATCCCAGCGCCCCTTACGTGTGCTGCCATTAACACTGCGACATCGCCAGTTCCGTGTGAAGTCATGCCAGGCCAGAGCGACGTGGAACGACACAGACACTGGCGACGTGTGCTTTTTTAGCGATGAGTGCCGCTTTGTTTTGGGGACAGATGACCGCTTCGTTTTAAGGTCAGATGATCATCGACTCCGGGTGTGTAGTTCCCGGGTCAACGTCACATTCCTAACCTCGCTATCGAGCGCCACATCTCCCCCACTGCAAGCATCATGGTCTGGGAAGCCACAGCCTACGATAGCCGATCAGCTCTAGTAGTGGTACGTGGATCATTGACGGGCCAGGGGTATGTGGATGAGATCCTACGGCCCCATGTGCTCCCATTCCTGGCCGGTATTTCAGGTGCGCTATACCAGCAGTATAATGCACTCCCGCACACGGCTCGTGTTGCTCAGGACTGTCTACGTCATGTCCAGACACTTCCATGACCTGCCCGCTCCCCGGACATGTCCCCTATCTAGCATGTGTGGGACCAGTTGAAACGCCGGCTGCCGGCGTACCGCACTATCCGGGATTTGGAGCATACCGTCCTACACGTGTGGACCGGTCTGCCGCAGGACAACATCAGGCGTCTGTTCGTCCCCATGCCGGACTGTATTGTAGCATGTATCGCTGCACGAGGCTGTGCGACGCGCTATTGAAGATGACCGGACTGCGTGCCACAGATCCCTCTGTAATTGTCCTGCAGCTCTGTTTTTGCCATCATGTGTATCATTCATCTGTATCATCACGCGCATAAAATTTCAGTTCAATCCGATACTTTTTTCTTGGTGAGCAAATTTCATTGTCCGTGACTGTACGTATTTGTCTGCTATGGGACTTTGTGACGTCTTCAAATATACTCTCCTTTCACCTGATCGTCCCGTTCACATTGTCTCGTTGCACTGAGGGCACTGAGATCTCTGAGTGGGAATGACATCATCCTTTTGTTATGCTATTCGAGAGTGATTGTGTGATGAAGAACAAGTGTAGAATTCATTTTCAGTTCTTATTCCTAATGAAGTAAGCCAATAGAAACCATTGTACTATCATGTGCAGAATAAGATGCCAAGATTACTTCGAATATCGAACATTGATCGAAAACTGTCATGCTATGGAACAAGTCCCTATTGTTAAGGGACTTAATCAAAGTGTTGTGTATAGCATGTTTAATGTGTCTCATGATATCAAATAAAATATTAATATCGAATGAGGGCAGATGTTCACTCCAGATATTCATTTGATTCCTCTTAAGAAGTTTATTGAGCACCACTTGTATATCGAGTGGACAAAGGAAAATTATTCTTACTTGGAGTTTTTCGTTTCAAATACACCGAAATGCCAAATGTCATAGGATACGTACCAAAGTCCTAGGATAAAAAGTGCCAAAAGTCATTGGATACGTATCTAATATCGTGTAGAACCGCCTCTAGCCCGGCGAAGTGCAGCAACTTGACGTGGCATCGATTCTAGACTTCTCGAGAGATATTTGAGCCATGCCGTCTGAACAGCCGCACACAGTTTCTTTGTATTTGTAGCTGTAGGATCTTGGGTGCGAATAAACCTTTCCACCACGTCCCACAAATGCTCTATTGGGTTCATGTCTCACGTCGGGAAAACGTGGTGGCCACACGGAACTGTGCAAAATGCTCCTGGAACCAATTTTGGACAACTTGGGCCCGATGACATGATGCATTGCCCACCTGGAAAATCCCATCGTTGTTGGGTTACATGTAGTCCATGAAGGGCTACAAATGGTCACCCAGGAGAGCAACCAAGCGATTACCGGTTGATGGTGTGTTTACGAGGACCATGGAACCCAAACCGTGCCACCTAAAGACATCCCACACATGTATGGAACCACCACAAGCTTGAATAGTGCCTTGTTGACAGCTTGGGTCATTGGCCACATGTGGTCTCCGCCACAGCCGAACATTACCATCAGCTCGTAAGAACTGGTAGCGTGACTCATCGGGCCACGCTACATGTTACCTGTCTTCCAGGGTCCAATTACTGTATTCACGAGCCCAGGTGAGGCGCTGTGTCCAATGTCGTGGTGTTAACAAAAGGTACTCTCTGGTGGGTCTTCTGCTCCCATACCCCATGAACGCTAAATTACGCTGCACTGACCTGATGGATATGTCTCTGGTACCTCCTGCATTGAATGTGGATGTTATTTGAGCCAGTGTCGCTTGTCTGTTAGCATGGATAATCCTGGTCAGACTACGCTGGGCACGGTCATTTAGCACCCGTGGTCGGTCACTGCGCTGTCCACTGGGGGTGGTAATGCCTTCCATGAGACATTCTCAGCACACACGTGACACCGTGAATCGAGGAATGAAGAAAGTTTGCACAACTTCGGAAATTGAATGTCCAATCCGTTCGACTTCCACTACCATGTCTCGTTCGTACTTCGATAATTCACGTTGGCTCGCCATAATCCCACTGGCGGTTGTTCAGCCTGACTCACAAGATTACACCTCCCAACTGATAAAAACCATGGCGTGCGTTGAAGTCTTTATGCGACGGCAGCTCCGGTTAAAAATGTGCGTACTGCTATCCCATGACTTTTGGCACTTCAGTGCAGACACACACGCGTGTTTTTTATTCAGACTTGTATTTACATCTTTGGAACTAGTTTTTGCAGCACTGACTGAAACATGTTGCAGCTCACAACAATTGGGGAAATGGCGTTCATTTCACATGCGCATGCACCAAAAAGTAAGTTATTTTGTTTCTATCTCACACTTAGAAAATTTCCTAAACTTGTTGGTTTAACGGAATTGAAGTCTATAACGAAATAACAACGTCACCATTGATTTCGTATTAATGATATTAATCTGTACTTTTTCGAGTTTGCTTAATTTGAACAAGTTACAAGTTAGTAAAATCATGCAATGCGTTGATTATGATACGCTTTCCAACATACCAGAAATCATTACTCAAGTTATGAGGATAATGGCTGTAGAATAAATCTCGCTCCTATGCCTTGACCTTTGACCTCATTTTGATGATCTTCAACTGAGCCGGTGAATGGACGATGTAATCACTCTTTCCACGTTATTTTTTAAACAACGCATAGCGACTGAAAAGTTGTACTGAAGTATACTTCCCTAACAACATGATAAAGTTTTGTCTCAATCGAAGCATTTTGACCTGAGTTATAACGCATAAGGGCGATGGAATGGATCCCTCACCTATGTCCTTACCTTTGAACCTATTTCGACCATTTTCAATAGGTTTCGTCCCCAGGTTGTCCCCTACCACATACTAAAATTTCATCGAAATCGAACCATTTTTACGCAAGTTATGTCGCATAAGGACAATGGAATGGATTCCGCTTCTATGTCCTGATTTTTTACCTATTTCGCCCATTTTCCACAGGGTTCGACTCCAGTTTGTCCCCTACCATATGCTGAAATTTCATCGAAATCGAATAATTTTTACGCAAGTTATGACGCATAAGTGCAAACGTTCCTATGTTCTGGCCTTTGACCCCACTTCGCCCATTTTCAATAGGGTTCGTCCACGGGTGCTCCCCTACCACATACTGAAATTTTATCGAAATCGAACCGTTTTTAGTCAAGTTAGGACGCATAAGGGCAATGAATCGGATACCGATCCTATGTCCTGACCTTTGACCTGATTTCGCCCACTTGGAAAAGTATTCGTTCCAAGGCGGTCTCCTACCACATACTAAAATTTCATCGAAATCGAACCATTTTTACGCAAGTTATCGTGCGGATGGACAAAGCTGGAGCGTATACGCTTCTTCAACTTACGGTTGGAAAGTGTAAACAAGAAAGATGACACCGAATTTTCAAGTGTAATAAGCACGTCTTTTGAATCCGTCCGGACGCAAATTAAATTTATCAAAGCTATTCAAAGTCAATGGAGCCGGTATGGAAATCAACAGTATCTGACGGAAGAAAGAAGATTTTCAATCGGGCTTTTAAACCCTCAGATATTGCTGTAAACGTGAGCTTACGCCCTATGGTTGCAGACTTGTGTGTTAAGAAAAACATGAATTTATATGAGAAACATTTCGCACCGGAAACGCTCTCCAACACAGAAATAATTTTTTAAATCGGACTCATAGAAACAGAGATATCGACAAAAATAAGATGTGACTTTACATCCCCTGGTGGGAAAACCATGCATTATTTTAGGAAGAAAGTATTCTCAGAAGGATTTTCCATATGAGCTGTACCGGTCCAAGAAAAAAAAAATTAGTCGAGTTTTCGGGAGCCCAGATTTTGCTACAAATACATCAGAAGCAAAAATTAACACTTATGCCCCCTGGTGGCCAAACTATTCTTTACCAAGCATTAGAAATTATGTGAAAAATCTACACCCCTGGCGTAGAAACCATGCATTATTTCAAGAAGAAAATATTCCTAAAAGGTTTGTCGACATGAGTAGTGTCGGTCAACATCATCATCATCATCATCATTGTCAACCATTATCAATCCACTGCTGGACGAAGGTCTCCCCAAGTTTCCTCCACAACGGTCTGTCTTGTGCCAGTCTCCTCCATGTCACTCCCGCATATTTACGAATTTCATCCACCCATCTCCCACGTGGTCTTTTTCTGGGTCTTTTCCTGCCCCTTGGAATCCAATCTAAAATTTCGGCTGTCCATCTATGGTCTGTCCTTCTGGCAGTATGTCCAGCCCATTGCCATTTCAGGGATTTAACTCTGATCATGATGTCTTCCACTCTCGTCATTTTTCGGATCCACGAGTTCCTCTTCTTATCTCTCCTGGTTACACCAAGCATGCACCTCTCCATGCTGCTTTGAGTTGTCTGCAGCCTTTGTATGTCTCTTTTAGTTTTGGTCCACGTCTCTGCACCATACGTAAGCACTGGAAGGATGCACTGATCAAACACTTTTCTTTTAAGACATAATGGCATATTGCTCTTGAAAATTATGCTGTTTCTTCCAAAAGCTCTCCAATGACCTTTTTTCAATCGAGATTTTAGAAACTCATATTTTGCTGCAAATACATCAGAAGCGGAAATTAAGACTTACGCCACCTGGTGGCCAAACCATTTTTTACAAAAATTGAAAATTATGTGCAAACGATTTTACATCAGGAGCTGTATCCGGTGCAGAAAGAATTTTTCAAATCGGAGATTTAGAAGCAGAGATATAGGGGGAATGCAATTTACCTTTACTCCCCTAGCGGAAAGTCTATGAATTACTTGAAAATTTTCAAATTATATGAAACACATGTCACACTAGAAACACTATCCAACAAAGAAGGATTTTTTCAAATCGGACTCCCAGAAGTAGACATATTGACAAAAATTAGATATACATCTGCACCCCCTGGCGTAGAAACCATGCATTATTTTAAGAAGAAAATGTTTCTAAACGGCTTGTCGACATGAATACTAGCGGTCTACAAACGACGTTTTTTTTAATCGAAATTTTAGAAGCTCATATTCTGCTGCAAATGCATCAGAAGCGGAAATTAAGATTTACGCCCCCTGGTGGGCAAACCTTTCTTTCACAAAAATGAGAAATTATGTGCAAACGATTTTACATCAGGAGCTGTATCCGGTGCAGAAAGAATTTTTCAAATCGGAGATTTAGAAGCAGAGATATAGGGGGAATGCAATTTACCATTACGCCCCCTAGCGGAAAGTCTATGAATTACTTGAAAATTTTCAAATTATATGAAACACATGTCACACTAGAAACACTATTCAACAAAGAAGGATTTTTTTTCAAATCGGACTCCCAGAAGTAGAGATATTGACAAAAATTAGATATACATCTACACCCCCTGGCGTAGAAACCATGCATTATTTTAAGAAGAAAATGTTTCTAAACGGCTTGTCGACATGAATACTAGCGGTCTACAAACGACGTTTTTTTTAATCGAAATTTTAGAAGCTCATATTCTGCTGCAAATGCATCAGAAGCGGAAATTAAGATTTACGCCCCCTGGTGGGCAAACCTTTCTTTCACAAAAATGAGAAATTATGTGCAAACGATTTCGCATCAGGAGCTGTATCCGGTGCAAAAAGAATTCTTGAAATCGGAGATTTAGATGCAGAGATGTAGGGGGAAAGCAATTTACCATTACGCCCCCTAGCGGAAAGTCTATGAATTACTTGAAAATTTTCAAATATTATGAAAACATGTCGCACTAGAAACATTATCCAACAAAGAGAGAATTTTTTAAATCGGACTCCTAGAAGTAGAGATATTGACAAAAATAAGATATACATCTACGCCCCCTCGCGTAAAAACCATGCATTATTTTAAGAAGAAAATGTCTCTAAACAGTTCATCGGCATGAGTACTATCGGTCTACAAACGCCGTTTTTTTCAATCAAGATTTTAGAAGCTCATATTCTGCTGCAAATACATCAGAAGCGGAAATTAAGGTTAACGCCCCTGGTGGCCAAATCATTTTTTCACAAAAATTAAAAATTATGTGCAAACGATTTCGCATCAGGAGCTGTATCCGGTGCAGAAGGAATTTTACTAATCGGAGATTTTGAAGCAGAGATATAGTGGGAAACGCAATTTACCTCTACGCCGCCTAGCGGAAAGTCTATGAATTACTTGAAAATTTTGAAATTATATGAAAAACAAGTCACAGTGAAAACACTGTCCAACAAAGAAGAAATTTTTCAAATCGTACTTCTGGACGTAGAGATATTGACGAAAATAAAATATGCATCTACGCCCCCTGGCGGAGAAACTGTGGAATATTTTAAAAAGAAAATATTCTGAAAAGGTTTATCGATGTGAGTGGCATCAGTCCACGAAATAATATTTTCAGTCGAAGTTTTAGAAGCTCAGATTTTATGGTAAATATATCAAAGTCAAAAATTAACACTTACCCCCTTCCCCGTTTGTGGCCAAAGTAATGTTTACCAAAAATTTGAAATTATATGCAAAAGATTTTCTATCAGGAGGTCTATCCGCTTAAGAAAATATTATTAAAATCGGAGTTTTATAAGAAGTGTTATCGGGGAAAATGTAATTTACTTTTACGCCCCTTAGCGAGAAAGGGATGCGTAGTTTGAAAATAGAACTGTACCTAAAATACTCTTCGACATAAAAGGAATCGAAAGATAAAAGTTTTTTTTCAATCGGATGTTTAGAAGCAAATATATGGATTAAAACGTATTTTTGAATTTGACATCATCTGCATTTACGCCCTCTAGCGGCGAAATTGTACATCGTAAAAAAAAACGAAATGAAGGTTCATCATTCGTATATTTCAAGCTTCCCAATGCAAAAAGAATTTTTCAAATCGGACTAATAGTTGCAGAGATATCGTGGGTACAGACGGACGGACTGACGGACTGACGGACAAACCGATAACATAAGCACGACCTTTTTTACAAAACATGTGCTAAAAATGGGTTCTATTGAGCACGAAGTGAAGCCAGGAATTTCAAACAAATGATCATCAAAGAATTGCGCCTAGACAGCAAATCTCTTATGGTTGGACAAAAACCTTTCTTCCAATTCAAATTCTGGGGGTGTAGGCTGGACTAAAAGAATAACAATATTGAAATTTTAAGCAAAAGCTCGCGAAGTCTTATGCAAATAATTTTTTTGGGTGCAGCATTTTCACAAGAAATTTTTTTTTTTTTTAGGTTTAACGACCACCGTGAGCAACTCAATGGGCTATAAGCAGTCGCCCGTCCCTAATTTAGAGTCACTGGTTCCAGGGAAGGGAGAGAGCCAGTGCCGTAAGACAAACATAACATCCATGCCTCACCGGGATTCGAACCCGGACCCCGTTCGGACGAATGATCAGAGGCCATCGCTTAGACCACTGCGCCACCGGGGCGGCAGAAATTTTTCAAGCTAGCCGGTTAAAAGGTTAAATGTGGCGAACAGTGATGTGTCCAGGCATCTTCTCGGTGGTGCTTAGCCCCCGCAAAATTCATGAACCCCCCCCCCCACACCACCACCGAAGGTTTTTGGGCGATCTCCCCTTATATTTAGTCTAATTGTTTTTGTTCATAGCTGAATATTTGGAGAAATTAATTTAAAAAAATTAAGAAAATGAGGGAAAATATTATGGTAATAAAAAAAAACAACATGCACATGAACTCCAAAATTTCTATCATCCTTCAATAAAACATTAAAAAGTCCTCGCTAAAGGGGCAATTTTTTAAGCACTGACAACTCGGACTACTTCCGTAATAAAAACTTAATTCCACAGAGTATAAATCTTTACACTGTGATACATCATCATAATCTGGAAGCTGGCATTCAGCATTATTTCAGTCTTCTGGATGCCGGCTTTCCATGTATACGGTTGCGCATCAGTATAGCTAATGTGACGTTAGGGCTTCCAGTACAACAAAATATTTGCTACCTAATTTTGAACAATAGCAAATTATTAGAAACTGTTCCTACAAAAAGCCTTTTTTTCTTATGGTGAGAGGTTTACATTCTGTAAAAGCAAAATAGAAAATCGAGGCACCCCAAACTGGCATTCCAACAGTTAGTATTTTTAGCACGTCTTTTGTTAAAAAAGGTTCGTGCTTATGTTACCGGTTTGTCCGTCCGTCCGTCTGTACCCACGATATCTTGTAACGTACCAGGAGATGTGACGTACCTGCCCGAAGGACGCACACGACATAAAGGCAGATAGGAATCAGAATAAAACGTCCGCGTAGCTTAACTGGTAGAGCAACTTATTCCGGAATAAGTGGACCCAGGTTCGAACCCCGGCGCGGATAAAAATGACGGAGAAATTCACTTCGTTATAATGGCGCCCGAACTATCCGGATGACCCGAACGTTCAAAATCTCGCAATGGTGTGATGTTATTTCCACACCGCGAGATAGGAAAAATAAGAGAATCCCTTCTCCAGCACTTCGAAAAAAAAAAAAAAAAAAAATAAGGGGGAGATGATGTAACGTACCAGGAGATGTGACGTACCTGCCCGAAGGACGCACACGACATAAAGGCAGATAGGAATCAGAATAAAAGTCCGCGTAGCTTAATTGGTAGAGCAACTTATTCCGGAATGAGTGGACCCAGGTTCGAACCCCGGCGCGGATAAAAATGACGGAGAAATTCACTTCGTTATAATCTCTGCAACTATTAGTCCGATTTGAAAAATTCTTTTTGCATTGAGAAACTTGAAATATGCGAATCATGATCCTTCATTTCGTTTTTTTTTTTTACGATGTACAATTTTGCCGCTAGAGGGCGTAAATGCAAATGATGTCGAATTCAAAAATACGCTTTATTCCACATATTTGCTTCTAAACATCCCATTGAAAAAAAACTTTTATCTTTCGATTCCATTTATGTCGAAGAGTATTTTAGATACAGTTACTTTTTCAAATTAAGAATAGCTTTCCCGCTAAGGGGCGTAAAAGTAAATTACATTTCTCCGGATAACTCTTCTTATAAAACTCCGATTTGAAAAAAAATTCTTAAGCGGATACACCTCCTGATGGAAAATCTTTTGCATATAATTTTTAATTTTTGTGAAAAAAATGGTTTGGCCACCAGGGGGCGTTAATCTTAATTTCTGCTTCTCATGTATTTGTAGCAAAATCTGGGCTCCTGAAAACTCGACTAATTTCTTTTTTTCTTGGACCAATACCGCTCATATGGAAAAACCTTTTGAGAAAACTTTCTTCCTAAAGTAATGTATGGTTTTCCCACCAGGGGACGTAAAGTCACATCTTATTTTTCTCGATATCTCTGTTTCTAAGAGTCCGATTTGAAAATTTATTTAGGTGTTGTAGAGCATTTCTGGTGCGAAATGTTTCTTATATAAATTCATGTTTTTTCTTAACGCACAAGTCTGTAACCAGAGGGCGTAAGCTCACGATTCCGTTTACAACAATATCTGACGGATTAAAAACCCGATTGAAAACTTCTTACTTCCGACCGATACTATTGTTATCCATACCGGTTCCATTGACTTTGAATAGCTTTGATAAATTTAATTTGCATCAAAAGGTATTCAAAACACGTGCTTATTACACCCGAAAATTCGGTGTCATGTTTCTTGTTTTTTACTACTATGTACTCAACTAAATAATCTAAAGGGGCTGAAACCAAATGGCAGGGAATTGGTTTACACCATACGTTTTCAGGTAACGCTGTAATGATTCTTTAATAATCAGAAGCACGCTTGTAGTAAGGCGAGGACATTTTTACCACTCCTAACGTTGTTTTTTTTTTGGGGGGGGGGGCGGGATTTTCTCCAGCACATCTTAATTTTACTAGCATCCTCAATACTTAACACCACCCCTTAGTGTGAAATCCGTGGTGCATTACTGAATTAAAGCTACTTTTTACATTTCCAGTCACTTGTATGAGCAGATTTCTTGGACTTTGCATTTGCGACACACGAGCATAAGAAAATTTTTACACTCTCCTTAAAATTTTTATACAGTATGTACACTCACGCACAATGAAATTTGCGCACCAAGAAGGAAGCATCGGATTGAACTGAAATTTTATGGACGTAATGATACAGATGAATGATACACATGATGGCAAAAACAGAGCTGCAGGACAATTACAGAGGGATCTGTGGCACGCAGTCCGGTCATCTTCAATAGCTCGACACCGGCTCGTGTGACGATACATGCTACAATACGGTCCGGCATGGAGTGGAACATACGCCTGATGTTGTCCTGCGACGGGCTAGCTCACACGTGTTGGACGGTGTGCTCCAAATCCCAGAGAGTGCGACACTGCGGCAGCCGGCGTTTCAACTGGTCCCACACATGCTCGATAGGGAGCAGGCAGGCCATGAAAGTGTCTGGACATGATGTAGGCAGCAATGAGCAACTCGAGCCGTGTGTGGGCGTGCATTATCCTGCTCGTATAGCGCAACTTGAATCCCGGCCAGGAATGGGAGCAGATGGGGCCGTAGGATCTCATCCATATACCGCTCGCCATTCAATGATCCACGTACCACTACTAGCGCTGATCGGCTGTCGTAGGTAATGGCTCCCCAGACAATTAGTCCTGCTGTGGGGGAGGTGTGGCGCTCGATAGCGAGGTTCGGATTGTGACGTTGACCCGGAGACTTCCACACCCTGACACGATGAACATCTGTACCAAAAACGAAGCGGAACTCATCGCTGAAAAGCACACGTCACCAGTCTGTGCCCACCGGAAAAAACTATCTGAATGCCGTACTGGCGGAGGATTTTCCAATGTGGCATGTAATTTATATTCATTTTAGCGATAAATCGCAAAAGCGTTTGACGTTTGCTTACAGTTTTATTATCGTTGTGATAAAAATGTGTATTCAAAAATGCAAATTGTAACTTTATTGTGAGAGACTGGGGCGTTCCCCGAAGGACACAATGATTTTATATCAAACAAATGTCTGAATTACTGCCTCTTCCGCTATCGGACAGGGTACAATTTGTACTTTTTTTTTTTTTTTTTTTTTTTTTTTTGATTGGAGGTTTAACGACCACCGTGAGCAACTCAATGGGCTATAAGCAGTCGCCCGTCAATAACTTAAGGTCACTGGTTCCAGGGAAGGGAGAGAGCCAGTGTCGTAAGACAAACACAACATCCATGCCTGACCGGGATTCGAACCCGGACCCTTACGGGCGAATGATCAGAGGCCAACGCCTTAGACCACTGCGCCACCGGGGCGGCAATTTGTACTTACACTGGCGGAAAGTGAAAAGAGAACAAACACCAAGAAGGAATTGGCGGACGATCATGAAATTTACATATGTTAATGGGGTCGAGTTTACGTAGGTGTGATGTTAATTTCGGGACCAACCGGTGAGCGCTTACGCCACAGCACGGCATAATATGCAAATTATCGTCGGTGGTATTTAAGGAGTACGGCGAAGTGAATGTAATCAGTCTTCAGCGTACGGACACGTGCAAAGACCCTGAAGAAGCTGCAATGCCTGGACATGGAAGACGTGTACGATTTCAGCAGTTATCGGACTTTGAGCGAGGTCGTCTAGTCGTACTCCGCGAGGCCGGGTGGTCGTATCGTTGTATTGAGGAGCGAATTGCACGGAAAGTATCGGTGGTGGTACGACGGGGGCGTAGATGGTCCGAGGAACATTCCCACACGAGAAGACGTGGAACCGGGAGTCACAGACGGACAGATGAGCGGACCGATCGACGCATAAGAAGAGCGGTGTTGTCAAGCAGAACATCCACTGCGACGCAAATCCGAGCTGGCGTTGCACCTGAGGTGACTGTGCGAACAATCCGCAACCGTCTACTGGATGCAGGACTACGTGCACGTGTGCCTCTGGCATGTGTACCTCTGACTCCAGTCCACCGTCAGGAACGGCTGCAGTGGTGTCGCCAACGTCTGCACTGGAGAACGCAATGGCGATCTGTCGTGTTCAGCGATGAAAGCAGATTCTGCTTGGGAGCCTCCGATGGCCGTATGCGTGTTCGCAGACGCACATGGTAGCGTCTCCACCCTTCTTGCATCCGCCAGCGACACACAAGGCCTACACCTGGTCTCCTGGTGTGGGGAGCGATAAGCTATCACTCCCGTACACAACTAGTGTTTGTACCGGGTACGTTAAACAGCACTTCCTACATCAACAACATCATTCAGCCCGTTGTTGTGCCATTTGTAAGGTCGGTTCATCGTGGTGTTTTCCAGCAAGATAACGCACGCCCACGCACGGCACGTGCAACGCAACATGCACTTCAGGGTGTGAGACAACTTCCATGGCCTGCACGTTCACCGGATTTGTCCCCCATTGAGCACGTGTGGGATTTTATGGGACAACGACTTATCCGGTCTCCACGGCCAGCCACGACCATCCCCGATTTACGCGTCCAGGTTGAGGATGCTTGGAACTCAATACCTCAAACTTACATCGAACATCTGTACGACAGACTCCATGCCAGAATTGCACAGCCATGCCAGAATTGCACAGTGTGACGCAGTTCATGGCGGTTCAACCTCGTACTAACCATGTTACATGGAAATGTTATTTTTCAGTTTACCAGCAAATACAGCTGTATTTTGCCATAATGTTTTGATCACGTTATCCTCTGTATTCCGTTATTATGCTGTATAAATTTCGTTGGTATCAGACGTCTCCTTCTTGGTGTTCTTTTTTTACTTTCCTCCAGTGTATTTTAGTCTTAGTGAAGACGGGTACCGAAGCTAAACAGAATTCAAATGAAGCATTTACACGTTTTTGAGAATTTCGAAACGCACCGTCGCCATTGAGGTTTCTCTCGACGTATTTTGCCGCTTCCCACACACTTTTATCGTTTGTTACATCGAGAGAAACAGTATGGAGGCGACTTGATCTTGACTGTCGTAATTCCTTTGAACCTTCGCCATCAGGAAAGAGACAACCAGCAAATACTTTGAAGCCCATGTCGTCCAGTCTGCGAGCAAACATTTGACCGAATCCTCTGTCACATCCTGCAAATAATAAGAAAAGAAGTTTGAGAACTAGTAAAAGCAACCCGGAGAAACTTTTATTTTAAATTTTTTTTAAATTATTTGTTGGACTTGATTGACAGACATACAATTTATAATATATAAAAGTGAAAGGTCGTATATTTGTTTCTTTGTATGTTTGTTTGTTTGTCTGCTATACAAATCTACAGTTTTAAACTTAGAACCAACAAATGTGGTATACTATCTCATGGTACTCAAACTTAGACAGTGGAAGGGTTTTGGAAAGGATCGAAGCCGGAGGGGGGGGGGGGGGGGGGCAAGGGGACCCCATACATAATTTTTGTTATTTCAGTTAAAACTTTTACAGTTTTCAATTTAGAACCACCAAATTTAATATACTATCTCATGGTACTCTGACCTAGACCGTAGACTGTTTTGGGAAGGGGTCGGAGCCCGGAGGTCAAAGGGCCCCCATACAAAAGTTTCGTAAAAAGTTCTACAGTTTTCAATTTGCAGCCACTAAATTTGGGATATTATCTCATGATGCTCTGACTTAGACCGTACATGGTTTTTTGGAAGGGTTCGGAGCCCGAGGTGGTCAAAGGGCCCCCATACGAAATTTTCGAGAAAATTTCTACAGTTGTCAATAAAAAGGGGGCGCCAATCATGCTGCTGAGGGACTCAGACACACGAAGGCTTTGCAATGAACCAGGCTTTGCATCAAGAATTTGTTCACGCATATCATCGAAGCAACTATTCTGACTGGCTGTGCAAAAGAGGAAGATGTCTTCATTCCGAGGATTCCACTGATTCCCCCAGATATGCCGTTTGACTTCCAGCGTCTGCAATTCCCGATTCGTCTCGCCTTTGCCATGTCCATCAACAAAGCGCAAGGCCAGTCATTGGCAGTGGCTGGCATTAATTTGGAGGAACCCTGCTTTTCACACGGACAACTCTATGTCGCCTGCTCCTAAAAATCTCTACGTTTTTGCTCCCAATGGAAAAACCAAAAAGTATTGTTTACCAAAATGCAATAACCTAAACGAATTAAAATAAATTTACTGGAAAATTACAGGAATATATTTTTCATTCATAAAATTTCACCCCCTGAACTCGGTGATTCCACGAATATTTACCAGGGAAATACCGGGCATCCCTGCAAGTGCCATATATATTGAACATATATTGGACCTGGTTGACAGATAACTACAGTACATATATTTTCTGATTCAACGATAGCAATTTAGATAGGTGATCAAATAACTCAGAGAATAAACCTTCGAAAGACAAACACAAACAACCATGCCTTACCTGGGGTTCGAACCTAGACCCCTCCGCTGGGCGAATGATCAGAAGTCATCGCTTAGACCACTGCGCCACCGGGGCCGCGAAGAACTTCGGTAAATTGCATTACACACTGCCTTATCATTAAAATTCGGGCACTTGGATTTCTACAATTAATCTTTATTTACAGAAAATTTAATATGTGTACCACCGAAACCTTTGGCACTTATGGCGGTCTCTAGTCTTTGTTAGATACTATCCGCCAGCCTTTTCCATTGGACTGGTAAGAAAGTAATGTCTGTAAATGCGAGAAAACAGAAAAGTGCTAATTACCGTATGTACAAGTGCAAATCAGCCCAAAATGTAGTCGCCATCGTTTGCCACGACCTGCCCCCTCGTCTGTGCAGCTGTTGGATACCGTCAATGTAGAACTGTGATGACTTGGAAGCAAAGAAGTAATTCAATGTAAAACTGTGATGACTTGGAAGCAAAGAAGTAAGTCAATGTAGAACTGTGATGACTTGGAAGCAAAGAAGTAAGTCAATGTAGAACTGTGATGACTTGGAAGAAAAGAAGTAAGTCAATGTAGAACTGTGATGACTTGGAAGCAAAGAAGTAAGTCAATGTAGATCTTTGATGACTTGGAAGCAAAGAAGTAAGTCAATGTAGATCTGTGATGACTTGGAAGCAAAGAAGTAAGTGCGCGTTCGACATTTTCCCAGTTGGTGAACCTCTCTCCATCCAGGAAATGCTGCAACGACCGAAAAAGTGGGAGTCGCTTGGGGGATTTCCGGGGAATAATAGGTTGGGTGTGGCAGCAGATCCCAGCCCAGGTCTCTGATCTTGTTACAGGTTACCCGTTCTGTGTGAGGTCTCGCTCATTCCAGATGTATGAGGACGCCCTTATTGTTCAGCAGTGCTGGTCGTTTCGATGTGATCGATGCGTGCAGATCGTCGAGCTTACAGCAGTATAAATCGGCGGTGATAGTGGTGTTCAAAAAACACGCCACCCCGCACATCCTGCCAAACAGACAGCAGGACCTCACGTGGGTGTAAGCCGGCTTTGGGGGTCGGCATGGGCTTCTGTTTTGGGCCCAATCACTATTTCCGACCTGTTCAGCTTGGTCACGTGCAGGCAGGGAAACGCATGCACTCATGTAATTTACTTTCTGCCCAACTACGAGTTGATGGGGTACTCCAAACTTCCCTCTTGTGCACATTCCTAAGTGTGCGCATGCGCTCGGTAATGCTCTTATGGGTAGTCCTCAGCTGTTCGTCCAATTCCCGTGTAGTCGCACGTGGATCGGTCTCCACTAAGGTCTTCAGCATGTCCATATCCACTGTTGCGGGCCTTCCAACTTTGGGAAGGTCTGAGAGATCAAAATTTCCCTCTCGAAACCGTTCGAACCAACAACAGCACTTGCGATGAGATGTGGCATTGGTGTACACACTTGTAATGTTCCTTACAGAACTTGTGGGGTGCTACCGAGACGAAACTCATACAACATGCAATGGCGGGTGTGCTCCTTGTCCACTTCCATGTTGGCTGGCGCTTACACTCTTTGGCTTCTGACAGCTAACTGCCGCTGACTTAAGCCACCAACCTTCTGATCATGCCAGTGTGATGCGCAATCTCAGTGGTCAGTGTGCCTCATGGCCAGGGCTTCGACTTCTGGCACCTCGTCATCGGACATAGCTTGCTTTCCAACCCAATAAATGTCAATTACAGATCCAGGATTTTCGTGAGAGGGGAGGCGCAAATTTCGGGAATAACCGGATACCTTTCTGATATTTTCCCGCTAAATGAAAACAATATTAAATTTGTTATTAAAACCTAACAAATTGAAACTTTTCCTTGGTTCCTTAGGAGGGGAGCCCTTCCCTCCTCTGGATACGCCCCTGATAAATGTTCGACGATATACTTCAGAATTCGGCTTCAAGCAAGTGGCGAGCTCAGCTTTATTTGTTAGACGATCTATGTGCAATGGATCTTAGAGATTATAGAGTTCAGATTATCACTATGCGCAGGCCATTCCAACATTTCCACGCTCATGTCTTCTAACCAATCTGTAACAACGCAAGCTGATGCTTAGTCTTTCTGGTAGAGGAGTGGACCTTCCCCAAAGAACTGCAATGACGTTGGTTGTGCACGATTGCCCAGCTCGTTTAGATAGAGCTCAAAATTTATAGTTTTGTCCAAAACGGCTAATAGGCCCAAGTCGAAGCACGAAACAAAGCTCCGTACCTTCATGCTGCCTCCATCACACTTTTGTGTCTCGACATTGCTGTCCGGAAGGTAATTTTCTCCCCACACACCAGAACGGCCCTCAGTCTGGTAGATTGTGTAGCGGGAATCGCCAGTCCAAAGCACAGTTTGTAACGTACTATGTGAGATGACGTAGATGACACAGTACTGAAGTGAGGCATAAGTCAAATCGACAATGTAGCAGCGAGAAGCCTGCAGACGTAATTCAACCGGGAAAACAGGCGCTACAAAATAAGATTATGTGAGTTCGAATCCCACAATTGGTAAAAAGGGTAATTTACTATAAGTTCTTCATTGGTCAATAGTCCAAGATTGACGCTTTTTACACCACTTAACCGGCGTACGGGATTAGGCGAAATGATTAATGGCTTGTGAATGGCTACTCGACAGTGGTAGCCTATGTTGTGCAATGTCCTGAGCACTTTACTGGTGCTAATATCAATCCCAATAGTCTCATACATGGTTTGACAGTGATAACCCATGTCTTGTAGGGTCATGAGCACGGTACTGCTGCTAACATCAATCCCACTAGACTCACACAAGGTTTAACAGTGTTAACCCAAGTCGTGCAGCGTCGTATGCACTGTACTGGTGCTAACATAAATCCCAATAGTCTCATATAGGGGGTTCTCTCATATAGGAGTAGATAGTCTCATACAAGGGGTTGACAATAGTCTCATATAGGAGTTGGTAGTCACATATAGACGTTGTCGTCCATTCGGAATCTCAGTCGAACGGTAACTAATGCTCGACAAGCTATGTGACGTATACTGTAATTTAACTTTCCTAGAGGTGATATCGATGAAAGAAATACGTGTCAGGTGTGAGAATACCTAGCCGACCTTATCGGAAATTCAACCATCACACGGACACCTTTATCCGAGGTAGTATTATAGGACTTCGTAAGGCTGGTTAATCCCTGCGTGGCACCATTGGTTAGAGGAAGGTGACGTGGATTGCCGTCATCTTCCTCTAACCACTGGTGCCAATCAAAATTTGTTTTTACCAGAAGCATGTTGAAGAATCAGTACAACGAAAACTATATTTTAGAACATGTTTTATTAGAAATATAACGAGCTAATTAGGAAGTGTAAATTCTAGAACATTTGAGGACAAACGTCAAAATTTGAGGACAATTTGCGTCCTCAAAGGCATCAAATGTTTTGGGGGAAAACAAACTAAATTCGCGGACTGTCCTCAAGAATTCGGGACTTCTAGTCAGCTTATTGTTGACGTGTGTTTGCGAGAGTAGTTTAGTTCTAAAACTTTAATATTATACACGGTCGAATCACATTATTCTGACCACGAGCTAATATCCAGAGTAACCGTCGTGTGCAGCGCGGGCAGCAGCTAGACGGGCTGAGAGTGACTCAATAAGGTGCTGGAAGGTGTTTACAGGTGTGCGAGCCATGCTACCTGCAGTGCATTTGACAGCTGCTGGAGGGTGCATGGTAGGATCCATAGAGCGAACAATACAATAGAGGTGGTACCACAGATGCTTAATTGGGTTTACGCATGGGGACTCAGGAGGCCAGGGAAGTACTTTGAAGTTTTCATCGTGCTCTTCCAACCACTCTCGGACATTTCTAGTTGTGTGACATGTCGCATTGTCGTGCTGGAAGATCCCATTCATCCCAGGGAAGACAATCAGCATGTATGGGTGTACGTGGTTTGCAAGGATGAATTTAAAACAAATTCGGTCCATAGTGCCTTCCACAGGTACACTGCCGTGCAAAAATTAAGGACGAAGAGGAGAAATTGGCATAACAGCGGAACGAGAAGCAGGCAGAACGGACCGAAATACCATTCAGGAGATAGACTAGGGTCCGGTACGGTGGAGCATATGCATATATGCAGCATGACGGGGGGGGAGGAGTGTCAGAACGGTATAAAGCACACGGGCGGTGTACGCTCAGCAATTCGGTGAAATCAATTGCTCGGTGTACTTCGATATGAACGACGTCGAGTTGCTGCCAACGTGTGATATGGCCAACCGGCAATCCAGTAGACGATATCTGGATGACTTTACCCGAGGTCGCGTCATTGGGAAGTTTGAAGAAGCTCGAAGTGTGACTAGTGTGGCCGAGGAGTTCGGGATCGCTCACAGCATCATTTCACGAGCTTGGAGAGCATTGCAAACGATAGGAACAGCTATCCCAGAGTTTAACAGTGGTCGTCCATGAGTAACCACGGCGGCGAACGACCGGTATGTTGTCCTACAGGCGAGAGGAGACAGACGGAAGACAGCGGGAGAAATCGCAAGGCACATGTAACAGACAACTGGACGTCCGTTATCGCGTTTTACCGTGGACAGGAGGCTGCTCAGTTTGCACGACGACCAGTGCGGTGTGTTCCATTAACGCCTGCTCTTCGGAGACGGCGGTTTCTGTGGTGCCAGGAACACAAGAACTGGACACATCAGCAATGGAGTCGAGTTCTTTTTACGGATGAAAGCCGATTTAGTCTGACGAGCGATTCTGAACGTATACACATCTGGAAAGAGCAGGAAACACGCAATCACACTGCAACATAATCGAAAGGGACCGGTTTGGAGGTGGCGGAGTTCTCGTTTGAGGCGGTATAATGCTTGGTATCGGTACTGACCTCCACACCTTCCAAGGATGTTCAGTCACTGATGTCCGCTATTGTGCCGAGGTTCTCCTGTCTCACGTGCGTCTGTTTAGAGGTGCTGTGGGTCCTGAGTTCCTCTTCATGGACGACAACGCTACACATCATCGTACAGTGGCTGTCGCAGAGCTGTCGGAGAGCGAAGATATTCAACGCATGGATTGGCCCGCAAGGTCCCCGGTCCTAAATCCAATCGAATACGTGTGGGACCTTCTCGAGAGACGCTTGGCGGCACGTCACCAGCCACCAGCAACGATTCCGCAGCAGCGATTGGCGCAACAAGAGGAATGGGCCGCGATGCCTCAACAGCTCCTTGACAACCTCGTCCTCAGCATGGACAGACGTTGTAAATCCTGCAACGCAGTCAGGGGTGATCATATCCCCTACTAAAGACTGGATTTTTCTTGGCAGCTGCCTGTCACATGGACGTTTCTGTCTTCTGTCCAGTTGTGCTCGAAGCTACCTTTTCAATAAAGTGCCTTTGTATCCTTTGGATTCCTTGTTTGGACGGTTTTTCTCACTTGTCCCATATTCTTACATCTTGGGGATCTTATGGTATGATTTAAGTCGATGTGGAGCACTTCTACACGCCGTTACATTCGAAAAACCGTCTCGTCCTTAATTTTTGCACGCCAGTGTATGAGTGGACCCAGAGAATACCACGAAAACATTCCCCAGACCATAAAGCTGACCCCACCAGCTTGTGTTCTTCCAGCAATGGTTGAAAGATTGTTTGTTCTTCTATGTTTCTCGCCTTACATGCCAATGTCCCGAAGCAGGAAAGGTGGCTCATCGGAGAAGGCAATCCTTTGCTAATTAGCGGAAGCGCAATTATGATACAGCCGTGTAAATGTAAGCTTTTTCTGCCGATGCACCTTCTTTAGCATAGGTTCAATGACCATCCGTCTGCATTGGAGCCCCCATACGTAGCAGAGTTCGCTAAACTGTCGTTTTAGACACACTTCCGGTAGTCCCCCTGGTTCATTCGGCCAAAGAGTTGCTCTACTGTAGCGTGTCGATCGGACCTCACGCACCTTCGAAGCCGACGTTCAACTCTCACATCAAAGGCACGTGGTGCTCCGCAGTTTTCACGTCGCTTATTCGAAATGGTGCCATTTTTCCAACCACGATACACTTTAACCACAGCAGCACGGAAACAGTTCACAAACTGGGCTGTTTCATTAATACTGCCACCCTTGGCCCGAAAAACGAAAATCATCCCTTTCTGCAAATTTGATAAATCGCTCCTTTTATCCATGACAGCAACGAGTAATAATTTTCGGAATGCCTACAACACACCTTATACTCTATCTACCAACAAGTAATTGCACACCTGGGATAGCAAAGGAAAACGAAGTTTATTCACCTTCAATAGTTGGTGAAGCCTCCACGAGCGGCGATTACAGCTGCGACCCTCCGGGGCAAACTCTCAACCAGGCGTTGTACGACGGCTAGCGGTATTTCCTACCACTCGGCTTGGAGAAGACAGGTCAGTTCCTTCACCGATTTCGGACGGTGGGGGCACCCCTTAAGTCGACGCTCCAACTCGTCCCAGAGGTGCTCGACAGGGTTAAAGTCCTTGCTCTGCGCAGGCCAGTCCATTTGATTAACCCCATTGTCACCATTACCAAGCCAGGGTAGACCTTGCAACATGACAGGTGGCATTGTCATCCGGAAAGTAACATGGGTCTACCCCGTAAAACTGCCACAACGTAGGAAGCGCATGGTCATCCAAAATAGTACAGTAGGTCTCGGCGTTGAGTCTACCAGGAATTGCGACTAAGGGTCCCGTGCCATACCAGGAGAAAACCCCCAATAGCATAATTCCACCGCCGCCGAACACCACTGTTGGCACAATAGATTCCGGCAGGAGGCGTTCTCCAGGCAGACGCCAAACTCAGACAATGCAGTCCGAACGGTAGCGGGTGAACCTTGATTCGTCGCTTCAGAGAACCGGTTTCCACTGTTCAACGGTCCACTGTCGACGTTCTTTGCACCACGTTAGCCGAGCAGCGCTATTGGACTTGGTGATCAAAGGCTTGTGGGCGGCAGCACGTCCATTATAACCGAGCAGATGGGCTTCCTTACGGATGGTATTCATCGAAAAAAACACTCCCGGATGCCTGTTGAAACTCCTCGCGGATGTGGCCTATCGATTTGGCGTGGTTCTTCCGAATTTCTCTGGCCAGCACCCGTCAGTATCTAACTCCCAGTTTTGTGGGTCTGCCAGGTCGGGGCACATTCCGACAGTCACCTCTCATCTTCCACTTGCCAATCACGTAGGGTACTGTTGATTTTGGGTACTTGAACTCGTTGAATATGTCACGTATGGATCGGCCATTTCTGTGATACCCGACGATTACACCTTTCTCGAAATCAGAGAGCTCCGAACTGCGTGGCATCTTGCATGCGACTGGTTGCGTTGTTGTTTCCCACACGATATTTAACGGCGGCGGCCGTGACGTGTATCAGGACCGCAGATATCGTCGAGTGCAGGGGTGTCCAATTACTTGTTCGTAAATAGTGTATATACCCTCCAAGGCAGCTCACGACATGTGCCTTCTTTCATTAGCTACGCCCTGTTGACGCCAGAAGTAGAATGTGGTCACAATAATGTGACTCGACTGTGTATCCTTAAGATTTAAGCTGATGTGGCGTGAAAGCTTTCTGTTAACTTATTTTATTTTTCTTTCTGCTCTGTGTAAATATATGTCGAACTGCGATATAGCCTCGTATCTTCCTGTTTACTGTCTTGTTTGTTTTTTCTCCGATATGAGCACTTGGACCTAGAAAGTCCTGGAGTCGTGCTCGAACATTCTTTCTACGTGACTTCAACAGTACATTATGAATTGAATCAAACTTTCTTGCTTTCCAATTGCCATCTGTTCACTACCAACTAACCCCTTTAATAGATAGCGCTATGTGTTCAGTTGGTCTCCATTCGTTTCAGAACCGCTAGCATCACGGTTGCCAGTCTATGATACTCCAATGTCTTTGTCGGGATCTTTAGAATGTTTGACTGATATATCTACACCAGTTGGAAGTGTTTTTGTAGATAAGCCGATGCACCTGTGACTGGCGAAAATCGTGCAAATGAACAGTCTTCCAGAAACAAGGGAAATTAATGTATAATTAGATACTGGTGCACCGAGGGTCATCTTCGAACTCACCACTATCGGAACATGTCGCGATTGGCTACAACAGCTGGTGACTGAGTCTCAAGTCTCCTTGAACACCTCTCCACGAGTTGTCATCTGCCGCAGGATGGCTGATTTGTGGGAGTTTTTTGCTTGTCGCACCATTTACGATAAATCCTTGCAACGGTCGTGCATGAAAAGCCTAGATGGACGGCAGTTTGGAAGATGCTCAAAAATGAACGCTTGGCGACAACTCTCATGCTCCGCTCAAAGTAGCTGAGATCACTAGTTTCGTCCATTCAGACCCACAGTCTAATGGTAGCTAATGCTCGACAAGCTGTGTGACGTATACTCTAATTTAATTTTCCTTTTTGTTTCCTATTAACTTATGTAAATTCTGGTTCATTCTCTTTTAGTAGTTTCTAAGCTTAACGCTACATTTTCTCTCTCGCTGTATGTTGATTTGCCAACCTGACGCTAGGTCAAGAATGATGTTTACGATTCTATCAGAGCTCTCTTTGGAAGTCGGCTAAAGCGTGCGATCATTGTAATTGCTTTGGAGAGAGATTGCTGTCACACAACTTTGATGTAACGCGATTATCGTTTGATTTTATATACTTTGATCAATTCCTTCACGGTGAATATTACGCTTTGTTCATAGTGAAGTCTTAAATTGTTGTTGAGTTTGTAAGACTTAAGAAGTATTCTGTATATTGAGAATCGGTTGCATTTTTATGTCGAAGTACTAGAGGATTACGTACGAAATGAATTCTATCTTATGTGATGCTGTGCTGGCTTTGGTTTATTTTCCCACTGACTAACAACCTGGGATATCTCACCATTTGAGAAACTAGACAGCTCTGCTGCTGATATAAATGAATGTGTTGTTGTTGGCACCATTTGATATAAATGAAGGTTTGGTCATTCAATATAATAATTAAATAAAAGTGGTTGAAAAACTGTTTGGATAAAAAAACAACACAATTTTGTGAAATTGATCCAAAATTTGTAAGCTTTTAGGCACACCAGAAAAATGTAAGGTAAAAAATAATATTCGAACTAAACTTCTTAAATTTGGCACATGATCAAAATAGTGGAAGTACACTGGCGAAAATGACCGACCAAATACTTACATAGTGAGCGTTTCCTATGGAAAGCCCTACCACAGTTGCAGGGGTGATTTTGTTCACCTGGTAGTGTCAAAGAACAGGCAATTCAAGACGAAACATGTACTGACTCATGTGTGTAAGTTTGAAAAGCCGACTTCGGCTGCATTTATTTGAAAAACACGATGATTCCGGCAAATATGATGAGAGCTTATATTTTGCCTTCTTAACAACACCGGCTAATCATAGCCGTAATTTTCTCACAGTTTCCCAAAAATTTCCAAAAGGTATTTAGAGTCCGAAATAAATTTTGATTTGGGTATAATGGAAAATGGTTCCAAAGGTTTATGCCTTGGATATAAATTTAGTTTGTTCTGACATATGGTGCTATTTCAAGTTAAAAAGAAAACATTTCATATAAATTTCGAACACAGCTAATCTTAATCAAAACTGTCGGTCTTCAAACAATTTTCTTTTCTTTACTGACACATATAATATGCACATACACAATGGTTACACACTCATTATTTAATTACGATTAGTTTTAAGGCTCAAAAAAAAAAAAACAAAAAAAAAAACACCTTTTTAGCTATTTACATTGAATTTTTGTTTTGTTTGCTTTTTTTTCCTGCTTGCTACCATTTTTGTTTTTAACCTTTTTTTTTTTAATTTATATATATATATTCCTTGTATTCACGACAAAATCTAAATTTTTACTTTTAAACAACCTGGATAGATATAATTTTCTTTTACATAATTTGGCAGGTATTATGTTTTTCAAAAGATATTCTTTCTCCAAATAAATTTTTATGGCCTCAGCCTTAATATTGATATTAAAATTCACCAAAATGAGATAACGAACAATTGACTGCTTCCCTAGCCTCCTGCACAATGAATTATACACTCTATTATAGAAATATATTTGTTACCATCTCAAATATGATTAATTTAGGCTGAAAAACTCCTGGAAGATTCCATGCTATTTGCATCTTCTATCGGCGGCAAAATGGAAAGGAAATTTTGCTTTACCTTCCCTTCAGGGTCCTGGTTGAGGTAGTAGGGGTGCATACACTATGGCCAAAAATGTGTCACATGTGTGAAGGCCACTATGGTCTCATCCCCCCTTTTTTTTCTTTTTTTTTCTTTTTCTTTGCTGAGGAGGAAGACGCCTGTACTTTAGGCCAGGAATGCTGGGAATCAATGGCTGGTGGTCATCATGGTCAAGCTATGGCCGGAGAGTGCCTCATGCATCAGTTGAGAAGGTTGTGTTCTCGGCTTGATGAACGCCATCTTGGGTCACTTCGGTATCTTAGGTACCACGGCCGTTTTGTCCTAGGAAGAAACTTTTAGAGCAGGCACTGGACGAGCGATGAATTGAGAAGGTCCTTATATTCACGACAAAAACCCATTTTCAGCTTTGGGTAGGGGCCAGGCAAACCAGTTAGTAAAATCATGCAATGCATTGATTATGATGCGCTTTCCAACATACCAGAAATTATTACTCAAGTTATGAGGAGAATGGCTGTGGAATTAATCTCGCTCCTGTGTCCTGACCTTTGACCCCATTTCTATGATATTCAACAGAACCGGTTCAGTATACCTCAAGAATAACATACTAAAGTTTTGTCGCAATAGAAGTTGTTTTACGGAAGTTATGAGAATAATGGCTGTGAAATAAATCTTGCTTTTGTGCAATGACCTTTGACCCCATTTCGTTGATATTCAACAGAACCGGTTCACTATATCTCCGGAACAACATGATAACGTTTTGTCGCAATCGAAACATTTTTAGGTAAGTTATGATGCACAAGGGCAATGGAATGGATCCCACTACAGTGTCCTGAGCTTTGACCCCATTTAGTCCATTTTGAATAGGGTTCGTGCCCAGATGGTTCCCTACCACATACTAAAATTTCATCGAAATCGAACCATATTTACGCATGTTATGACGAATAAAGGCAATGGAACGGATCCCGCTTTTATGCCCTGACCTTTGACCCCAATTCGCCCATTTTCAATAGGGTTCGTTCCCAGTGGCTCCCTACCACATGGTAAAATTTCATCGAAATCGAACCATATTTACGTATGTTATGACGCATAAAGGCAATGAAATAGATCCCGCTTTTATGCCCTGACCTTTGACCTTATTCCGCCCGTTTTCAACACGGTTCGTTCCCAGGTGGTTTCTTACCACATACTAAAGTTTCATTGAAATCGAACCATTTTTACGCAAGTTATGATGCATAAAGGCAAAGGAATGGATCCCGCTCCTATGTCCTGACCTTTGACCCCATTTCATTTATTTTCAATAGGCATCGTCCCCATGTGGTTCCCTACCACATACTAAAATTCCATCGAAATCGAACCATTTTTACGCAAGTTATGACGCATAAGAGCAATGGAATGGATCCGCTCCTATGTCCTGACCGTTGACCCTGTTTCGCCCATTTTAAAAAGGGTTCATCCCCAGGTGGTCCCCTACCTCATACTAAAATGTCGTCGAAATCGAACCATTTTCACGTGAGTTATCGTGCGGACAGACGGACGGACGGACAAAGCTGGAGCATATACGCTTCTTCAGTTCAACACAATTTTATTAACAAGGTTGGGTTCAGGAGGCGAACATGGGCGTCCTGGTACATATATTGTACGGTAAAATATACAAACTCTAAAATTCTATGTACATTATATACAGCACGATGTATTGATTCACAAAGGAGCCTCGTGGTAAGAGGTACAGGCATTTTGCACAAGAACAATAACAGAGATTGTCGAAACATTTCGTCTCGAAGCATAAATATATTATAGTGCTGACAAATAACAGAACGAGAATATTATAAAGAAGCACTGTACAAAAGGAGAACTGTGGATGACAAAGTAGACAATGTGAAACCTAAGGCAAACGGAATTACGATGTCTTAGTACTGGTAGAAAAAATGATAATCAAAGAGAAAACAAGTAAGACTATATACATTTGTACAGTATGGTGCATATATATTCACATGTGTTAGAAGATATAAGCTGTATGTTGAAGTTCGATTCCGAAAACCAATGGTGAGCATGCACGTTGAACTGAAGTTCAATAGAGCTAGGAGCAACGAGGTTATAAACTACCGACAGTCAGTTGTAACGTCGCTGGCATGCCGGCGAACCAGGAAGCGGCCGGAGACCAGGTGGAACGGAAATGTTGTTCTCTCTGTTGGGCGACGGCCACAAGGTTCTCTAGACGAAGTCTTGAGAGGAGACGCTCCCGAAAGTGGCACAGTAGTTCCACAGAAGCTTGGTGGATGATATAAGGAGATGAGATATCTCGGCAGCGCTGATGAAATACGTAAATGACATGTTTCACCAGGATGAAAATATATGAGCAGATGGGTGGAAGCTTGACTGGCGGAGAAACCTGCAGGAGGAGTGTCTTATAGGCATCGAAAGGAAGATCAGTTGTGGCTGAACGTTGAGCAATGGAAAATGCAAGATGGAGTAGTGGAAAGAGGATGACACAATGCAGATAAACGTGAGAGACATCAGCTTCTTGAGCACAGAAGGGGCAAAGAGGTGAGTCAAGAATGGTCATGCGGTGGAGGATGGATGGAACGGGAAGACGGCGGTGGAGAAAAAGCCAGTGAGTGTTTATTTCAAGAGGAGCTGAAAGAGGAGAAAAAGTGGCAGACCAGACAGCGGTGAGAGAGGATTGGGGGACATCAGGGATGTGAAGGGGAGAAGGAGAGTGGGATTTTAAAAGTAACCGATAGAGAACTGAGGTTGAAAGAGAGGATAGTGGAAGTGTAGATCTGCCGACTGAAAGAAAGAAAGGAAGGGGGAGGGAGGCGGAAGGAACAAAGGTCAGGCCGGTGGTGGTTGCGAGATGAGGAAACTTAGCAATGATGGTAGAGAGTAGGGAGTCATAGACAGAGCGAGAGGAGGGTGAAAGTAGAACGGTGGGTGGGAGGCTGGCGTAGGGTCGCCAGGACAGATCTGAGGTTACAAGGTCTTTGACGGTTACAACTCCGACTCGGAGCCAAGAAGGATAGGCGAAGCATGAAAGATGAGGGGGTGAAGAAGAGAGGAGAATAACAGGGGTTCGGCAAGGAGTTCAGTGGTGGAATCGGGTGGGGATCGAGTGAGCGGGAGAGAGCGGAGAAAGGTAAGAGTCTCCCGTAAGGCAGAAGGAAGGCGAGAGTGAGTGGTAGTACGGAGGTCCATTAGAATGAAAGAAGTGAAAGTGAAATTAGTGTTGCTCGAAGAGGTGATGACATTCCTTGCGGTAATGGCGTCGGCAACAGGTGAGGTATGAAGACGGAGGAACGAAGTAATCCGGAGAGCTTGATAGTACAGTCGTGTATCAATTAGGCCAATGCCACCTTGGTCAGGAGGAAGGCTGAGCTTGGGGGCACTGAGCCAGTGGTGTCCGGTCCAGATAACTGAGGTGAAGCAGCGAGTGATATCATTGAGACGAAGAAGTGGGGATTTAGTAGCAAGCCAGGAATGTATGCACATGGAGAGAAGATAGGTTTGCGCAAGACGTGCACGTTGAAAATATGAGGTGCAGAACTGCGCTTTTCGCCAAAACGCAGTTGACCGATGAAGACGTGGCTGGATGGTATTCCACGTTGTGCTGGAGGCTTCACCTGGGACGCCAAGATGTACGCCAAGGAAACGTTGAGAGGCTGAAGACCAGTGCGCTCCCCATGGGGAATCCAAGCGGTCAACCCATGAGCCGCACCACAGACCTGTGCTTTTGGTTGTATTAATCGCAGCTCCGGAGCAGGAGGCGTAATCGGCGAAAAGACTTTGGAGCAAAGAGAACTGTGAATCCAGGCGTATACAGAAGGTAACGTCGTCTGCATACGCCACGGAAGTGGTGACATGGTGTCTCGTGCGGGCGATGAGTAGCGGCAGGGAGGCTTGAAAGGAGCGTTGAACGGAGCGGAGAAAAGGTTCTAAAGCTATAGCGAAAAGTTGACCGGAGAGTGGGCAGCCTTGCCTCACTCCACGGCGGAAGAGGATTGGTGCTGAAAGAAAGGTGGGCAACTTGATCTGGAAACTGGCGTCCTGATAGAGGGAGGTGAGGAGAGAAATAAACGGAGATGGAAATCCAAATCGGAGAAGTGTGGCGGAGAGATAAGTGTGGGAGATATTATCAAAGGCGGACTGTTGGTCTAAAGAGATTAGGACAAGGGGTTCAGAGCGGGAGCGCGCAAGGTGAATTAGATCAGTCAGGAGATGGATGTTGTGAGATAGGGAACGGCCGGGAACTGTGTAAGTCTGGTTAGGGGAGAGGATGTAAGTGAGGATGGGATTTAGACGTTGTGAAAGAAGCTTGGTATAAAGTTTGTAGTCGAGATTCAGTAGGGAAATTGGGCGCCAGTTCACCAAGTCAAGGAGATCACCTTTTTTGGGAAAAAAGACAACGTACGCATTTGTGAATCCCCTCGGGAGAGGAGAGTAAGTAAAGGCAGCAGAGAAAGCGGATAGGAGAAACGGAAGAAGAAGAGGCAGAAAAGTTTTATAAAAGCTAAAGGTTAGGCCGTCCGGACCCGGAGCGGCACTAGAATTCAGAGAAAAGAATGTAGTGTTTAGTTCAGAGGGCGTGGGGGAAAGGAGTAGAGAAGAAGCGAGATGGGGGGAACCTGAGGTAGATTAGAAAGGAGAGAATCCATTGCTGCAGAGGATGGTTGAGGAGGTTCACTGAACTTCATGGAGAAGTACTGACGGACATGGGAACAAAGCGCAATCGGCTCATCTGCTACCTCTCCAGAAGAAAGGCGTAGATGATGAAGTATGGACGAAGCTCGTCGGGTGTTTTCCACCGACGTCAGGAACTCATAGTTGTGAGCATCCGGCGTCAGGTGTTGCAAACGAAGTCGGCGGAGAGCTTGTTGCGCCAGAGGAGTGAGAAGAGATCGAAGCTCTTCTTGAAAGGAGGAGAAGAGAGGATCACTGAGACTGAGCATGGATAGCATTGAACGAACATAGTCTAGACGCATGTTCTGGAGTGTCTTTAGTTGGAAAGAGTAGTTTCGGACATGCAGAACGAGCTGTTGCTTGATCTTCAACCAAGAATTTAATCCGCAGAGTGCAGATTGAAGTTGCGGTCGTCTGTCAATCAGGAATGACCGGACCGAAGAGCAGAATGCCGGGTCGGAGAGAAGTGCATCATCAAATGTCCACGGGCGAATTATCCCGGGTTTGAATGGTGCAGTATGGACTAAGATGGCAATGGCGCAGTGGTCAGATGAGGCCGTGGGATGCACACTCGATTCTGTCACGGCAGGAAGTAGAGTACTGGAGGCACAAAACCTGTCAAGGCTGGCTAAGAAAGGATTTTGCGCATGAGAGGAGCGCCAAGTGTAATTAGTCGACCATGGATGAATATGCCGATGTACATCATGAAGAGCGTTGTTCGTGACAACTGTCTGGAGCAGGTTCGCCAGGGCATGGCGGCGCTCTCTATTTGTAGAAGACCTATCCAGAAGAGGATCCAGGGTACAGTTAAAATCCCCACCAACGAGAACATGGTCTGACGGTGGGATACGGTCGAGTGCTCTGCGAAGACGCGTGAAGAGAACTGATAAATGTGTTGTAGTGCTTGGAATATAGATATTGAATAAATGATATCTGGAAGACGCGATGGTAAAGGATGCATGCTGTAAGAGATCTCGACAAATATTTCGCACAGAGAGGGATGTAATAATAGAATTGAGAGTATGACTAATGCCGATGGCAAGACCACTATGAGATGTTAGTCCATAGGCGTGATGAAACACAAAGTTCCATTGGCGCCATCGAGAATAGACGGTAGATGGTTTGCAATTTGTCTCTTGAAGGAGGAGAATATCAGCCCCCAACGGGTTGAGGTCTTCATATGCTAGAGAGTTGCTGAGAGGGGAAGCGAATCCCCTGCAATTAAGTGACACGATCTTGAATTGTGGGGTTCCTTGCCTCTAGCTGAAGATCTTTCAAAGCTGGAGGAAAAGACTTGAGACGATTATAGAAAATTTGTGCCCACGGATGGGTGGGAACATTCTGGCGGCAGAAATGCGACACATTGAAGATCTGCTCCGGCACAAGTTGGCAAAGCGATGGATTCTTGACTGCTAAGGCACGCGCTATTGCGTAGCTTGTCGGATTCGTTAAGTATGTATGGAGATCAATGTATGAGAGTGGTACGGGAGGTATATTTGCTGTCTGGAGAAATGCAGCGAACTCTTCGACCGTGGGAAAGGAGACTTCGGCTGGCGAGGTGTGTCGAGGAGAACTGCTGGAGAGGGAGGTTGAACGAGGTGAAGTAGAGTTTTGCTTCTTCGCTACTCGCCTGCTGCGGCCAGAGCCGCGGCGCTTCAGTGGAGGCTCGGTCGTCTCATCCTCACACTGCGTCTCTGGACCAACGGACTCCACATCAGCTGTTTCGGAGGTTCCAGTGGTAATAGCTGGTTGTAAACCCTCTGAAAAGGACTCAGTGGTGGAGCGACGACGCTGCGGGAGTGAGGAGGCAATTGTAGGAAAGTCCTCTAGTGAAAACGAGGAAGCGGCTGTGGGAGCGTTGCGTTGACCAACGTCTGTAAGCCGACTTTTTTCATCATATCTTGGCTCCGAGACCTGCTGTGCTGAAGTAGATGGTGTAGTACGCTTCGAGGTAGGAACAGTACCTGTAGGAGCGCCAGTCGGAGTCGGTGGAACTTGATGTGGGCAGTGCACGCGAAGATGGTTTTCGCCATGGCAAAGCGTGCAGTGCAAGGAGGTAATGACGTCGATTCTCCGACGTTGCTGGCCACACCGTACGGTTAGGATCTTCGGGCACGCAAGCAGATGATCGTCCGACGGAAATATGACACGGGCACTTCGACGAAACCCTGCAATGGATTTGTCATCGGGATCTCTGGGCGCCGCCGAAAGGGTCGTTATTGGTCCAACCACTCGGCCAAATTTGCTGAGTAAAGTGCATAGAGCGACATCTGAGACTTCAGGTGGGACTGGGTGGAAAGTGACCTGGATAGGTCGCTGTGCCACAGGTTCAGCCAGAAGATGCACATCTTTGATGGATAAGCCAGCAGTCATCACAAGGTCTGCATGTTCTTTACGGGCAAAATACACTAATACGGCCCGTGGCTTTCGAGCCATATGAGTGATATAAGCTCCTGTAGGAAGCATCTTTTTTAGGGCAATACTATATTCCTTGAGTTTCGTGTCTGGTAATGCATCAAAACAGACACCGAAATCCATTGTGGAGAAAAATTGTTTCCCGGCTGGGGAATCCTCTGGGATATCGATGGTGGCAGAACTACCCTCAACACTAACGTAAGAGTCAGGAAAAACGGGAGCAATAAACTTGGAAGGAACTCTCGCTCCGGAGGTCACTGTGGAGTAAGTGAGAGACGTAGAGTTGGCAGCGGAAGGATGCGATACAGTGCTCATTGCTGGTAGCGGCTTGGTAAACTGAGTTGAGCTAGTTGAAGGCAACGCAACCGTGCAATCGGTCACATCCATAGCTTCGGCAAATGAACCAGGGCCGTGCGTCAAGGTGACGTCACTCTCTTGGGCAGGGATATCAGCTTGAGCCATTGCAGAGGAGTCTCGCGGCACATCTTGTATGCGTATGACGTCTCTGACGTGCATGAATGCTGATTGGTCTCCTGAGAGTGAGGAGGAGGTTGAATGAGCATCACTGATGTGGGCGTGGATATCACCCTTATCAGTGCCAGCCATTGTAAATGGCGAGGATTAACTTAAGGATGGATCAGCTTGATCGAAAATAATAAAACGCTGAATGCAAACAAAATATGCAACTCACCGACTTGGGAGCTGAGCTAAAAGAATGTACAGATCTTCTTCTTGAAGGGGAACACAAAAATAGGAACAAACACTCACTATATACTTTCAAAAACTGGGCACAAACACAGAGCTCGAAAGGAACGTGACTATATCGGCTATACGCTTCTTCAACCTACGGTTGGAAAGCGTACAAAAGGTTGTCCCTTTCGGCCAACATCACGCAGACCCAAAAGTCTGCACCGTACAAAATAATCAGTCGGAAAAAGGCTCTGCACGCAGCAGTAGGGATGGGTAGTAAAAGAACAACCTGTTCTTTTGCACCAGTTCCTTGAACTGAACGGGAACAGTCTGTTCTTCCGTTGCCAAAAAACCTGTTCTCTTGAGTCCGGGAGTCTCTACTCCGTAGAGATGTAGGGAGAACGGGGGAAATGAAAAAACCTGTTCTTTCTCGCCAATTCCTGTTCTGCTACCAACGTCAGTGACGTGGAGTGACTCGGAATGCCTTTCCGGAACAGGTTCAGTTTGACTGACTGTTCTTTACTAGTTAATAGGTTCCTGAGTCCTGACCTGTTCTCTGACTTTGTGTTCTGTTCTTTTGTGCACGGAACAAACTGCCAGGGATTACGTTTTGTGTCCTTCTGCCTCTTTGTCATAAATAATGCGCAAAAATAGTTCTTTTCAGAACTGCTCATACTAATTTTTTTTTCTCAAAGTACATATTTTGTGCTGGATTAAGCCAGTATTTTTTTTTAAATGTTATTTCAGGTACCTAAGTGTAGCTAAGTATTCGCTGGAGCTGCATCCAAAGGTAAAGCAAATTTAATTATAGTTTTTTAAGCTATCAGGTAAGGGTTCAACAAATTTTTAGTTTTACTTTCTCATCGTGGGAACGCAGGAGTGTTAGTCACGATATTCTTACCGATTTCGTTTTTGAAAGGCGCAGGATTACTGTAGTGTATTTAAGTGCTTTTTTTTTTTAAGTGCGTTCGTGTCGTGTTTGCCTTTCAAGGAAAGCGACAGTAACCCAGAATTATTAGGTAGGAATCCCGTTTAAGGTAAAAAAATTCCCAGAATTTCCATTTTGCGTAGGGTGTCTACTCAGCAGTGTAGGTATTTTTAGCAAGGTGTTTTCAATTGTATTTCAGTGTTTTTTTAGTGCACAAAAACACATAAAGCAGAGCATTTTTGCTCCCTCCTTTCCAATGGGTAATAGTTGTGAAGGCAAAATTCAGACAAGTGTCGCAAGGAGATGTAATGTTATATCACACCGCGACTTCAGTTCTTAATACAGGTTGTAAAAAGAAAAGACGAAGGAACCCACACCCTGGAAAAAATAAATGAAAAGATTGAGTAATTAAGTGCGGTGCTCATTGGAGTTCCTAAGTAAGCCTTTCCTAGTTGTAATTTGCTTTATTTATTATTGATTAACAAATTACTTAGTTATAACTTATTTTTATAATTATTTAGCTAAAAATAACTATTTTCATAATTCTTGAGCTGAAAAAGGCTTGTGGTCGACATGTTTATACACATTCGTATGAAGCAAAAGATTTTAAAAGAACAGCTCAGCTGAACAAGAACAGATAAAAGAACAGCTCCTGAAAAAAAGAACAGGAGCAGGGAAGAACTGTTCAGTAGAAAGAACAACATTTCCCATCCCTACCCAACAGCAGAGTCGTAAAGAGCGAGATAGAGAGAGATAGAGAGAGAGAGTGTCCCGCAGACCCAAGCGTCTCTACTTAACCTCTGTCAACGCGGTGTGTTGGCGAGCTCTCATTGGCAGAAAAGTTGTTCTCGCCTAAGAGAAGAGATGCCAAAGGAGGGGGGGGGGAGAAAGCACGAGAACATTTTTCTCCACTGGACCCTAGCAACCACATAAGGAAAATAAAACCGCTTCGCCCGGTTTTGACAGTGGAGGTGTCAAGGTTAAGCTGGCTGACCTTTGGCAAGTTCTGGGAATCCCTGAGTTTGAACAAGGGCAAAGGTTAAAACAAGGTTACTCTAAAATTTCCACGAAACACTTATTTCCTGGAGACCCAAAGGAACAATGAAAAAAGAATAAATGGCGGAAAATAATTCATGACTTTCTTACTGTTAACTGGCACACTTAAAAATAAGAAATACACATACACTTCTTCTCCACTGGACCCTAGCAACCACATAAGGGAAAAAAACCGCTTCGCCCGGTTTTGACAGTGGAGGTGTCAAGGTTAAGCTGGCTGACCTTTGGCAAGTTCTGGGAATCCCTGAGTTTGAACAAGGGCAAAGGTTAAAACAAGGTTACTCACGAATTTCCACGAAACACTTATTTCCTGGAGACCCAAAGGAACAATGAAAAAAGAATAAATGGCGGAAAAGAATTCATGACTTTCTTACTGTTAACTGGCACACTTAAAAATAAGAAATACACTCTGAGATAAATACAGTATTACATATCATACTCATACACAATTATAACTTTAATTTCCTAGCAGGGTAATACTGAAGAAAACGAGAGAGAGCTGCAAACGAACTCCTTCTTTCCCTTATTGTATTTTACAACGTACACAAGAAACTTAAATGCAGAAGAGCAATAGTTGTTTCCAAGTGTACAGATATCCCGACCACTCTGATACTTACAGGATATGCAAATATTTAAATACTTTATGATAATTCCTACGGCAACATCAATTTTCTCATTTGTTAAAATAATGAATGCAATTACTCACTATGCTACAAAAAAGATTAATACGATACTTTAGAGCACTAGTACAAAAAAAACGTTGTTCTACAATTATCCAAGCACTATTATTATTCTACCCCACTACGATTATCGTTACTGTAAACATTAAATGCACGTACACTAAACACAAAATTTATTCAATTTGTCACGAAAAAAATTTGAATTCATGACGACATACACACGTTGTATTTCCACGAGAATAATAAAAAAAGAAAAGGCATGAAGCTAAATGATGAAAAACGAAGATAATCACAAGCCTAGATTTCGAAAAGAATAAACGAATGAAGAATATGCAATTTTAATTAACATGATTTATTCTTGACCCTTTTTTTCATGGGTGTTTGTTCATCCGTGTATACCTACTAAAAAACGCGAGAAGGAATTTTAAAAGGAACCAAAAAAAAAAAAAAGAAAGTAAGTATGCGAAAGTACATTCTTGGAATAAGAATGCGTAGATATTTGATGGTTTCGACAGGCGAAATTCAAGGAAAGTCGGGCCCTAACATTTCGAAAATCTGCCTGGAGAAAACAACAACATATCACTGCTTTCAAAATCGTTCTTCCAGCCAGACGGGCACCAACAATAAGATCTTTATTGAATTCCGAAGGATCACTTGGTGTTTTCATTGAAATCAACATTACTGACAACTGCTGACGAGCTGCAGTCTAAAATAGTTTCCTAGATCTCGTGGTGAAGCACGTGATTGCCTATTTTGCATATACGCTGCGTAATCTGTACAAAGATTTCTAATTCAGTGGCCGATATGTTGTACAATGCGCCATATTGAAATTGCCCCCCTCAGAATGAGTGAGCCAAATGAGCCGAAAATCACTAGAGACATACGTAGGTCATTTCCAAAAGTTTTACACACTGCGCATGAGCCGCCGGTAGGAAGATGCAATCGCTCCAATTGTTTGGGCCAGTTGTGAGTCAGATTTCAGAATACAAAGTAGTGTCTACGTTTGCTGGCTAATTTGTTCCTGTTCCGAAAAATTATGCCTATAAATGGAGGAAGAAAATTAATCAGGTCAGATCTCGCGTACCGACCAGCGATCCTACATTAAAATTGTAACTTTTCTAGGAAACTCCCCTACCGAAATTCATAAAGCTTTGTCTGAAGTTTGTGGAGTTAGTCCAGTGCATCGTAGCACATTGTCATGGTGAACTTCTCGTTTCCACCAAAGTCAGGAAAGCATCGAAGACGACCCAAGAAACGGCCGGCCATCACATGCAAGGACGACACTTTTGTGGTTATCGTCAACAGCATTTTGGAATAAGATCGACGGAAAACATGTGAAGAGATTGCGTAAGAAACAAATATCTCGAAAAATTACAGAAGTAAGTGGCTGCCAAATGGGTTCCACATAATCTGAGCGGCAAGCGGTTCGCACAGGGATCGCAGAAAAATTGCTTCAGCGGTACGAGACCGAAAACGAGCAGTTTTTGGACAGAATTGTTGCTATAGATGCAACCTGGATACGAGATTTTGAACCACTCAGTGGAAACATCCACAATCACCTCGTCAGAAAAAATTCCGCAGCTAATAATCGAAGGTTAAGCTGATGATGATTACGGCCTACGACATGGTTGGAGTGATGGCAACAGAGTGCCCGAGGGAATCACTGTAAGAGCGGAATACTACAGAAGATTTCTACAAAATGTTTTGCGCTCAAAGATTCGCTAAAGGTCCAACATACTCGAAGCTGGTGTGATCATTTTGCACGACAACGCGAGGAAGCATGTTTCCCGTACGGTAAGAGACATTCTGGAAAAGTATGGATGGAAATTGCTTCCCCACACCATACAGTCCTGACATGAGCCTACCAGACTATGACTTGTTTCCAAAACTGAAAATGCCACTCTGCGGAAAACGATTCAGCACGATTCAGGATGTTTCTAATGAGATGATCCGAGTAATCTTACGCCTCAACAATGGAGGTGTCCTGACTGGAATATAAGACTTTCCCAAATGTTGGGCCGCTGTCATAAAGAAACACAGAGATTACTTCGAAGGTCTGAAAAGGTATGTTGTGAAATAAATTGGTTTTTTAAGAGATAACCCACAGTGTGCAAAACTTTTGAAATGACCCTGATAGAACATGAAGTTCATAGTACATGATGTAATTTTCAAAGAAGTACAAGACAGAATCACATGACAATAAATGTTTTCTGTCACCATTATGTTGTGTTATGTATTCAGTCACAGCGCGTGGCTTATTGTATGTCTGAAATATCCACATTCGTCTTATTTTGACAAAAGCCATTTACACAGTCGAGTCACATTATTGTGGCTACCAGCTATTATCCAGAGTAACCGCCGCGTGCAGCGCGGACAGCAGCTAGACGGGCTGAGAGTGCCTCAATAAAGTGCTGGAAGGTGTTCACAGGTATGTGGAGCCATGCTGACTGCAGCGCATCTGACAGCTGCTGGAGGGTGCGTGGTGGAGGATCCATAGATCGAACAACACGACAGAGGTGGTCCCGCATATTCTCAATTGGGTTTAAGTCTGGGGAATTAGGGGGGCCACGGAAGTACTTTGAATTCTTCATCGTGCTCTTCCAACCACTCTGGGACATTTCTAGCAGTATGACACGTCGCATCGACGTGCTGGAAGATCCCTTCCGTCCCAGGGAAGACAATCAGCATGAATGGGTGTACGTGGTCTGCAAGAATGGATTCATAACGAATTCGGTACATAGTGCCTTCGAATGCCACGAAAACATTCGTGGCATTCGAAGGCACTATGTACCGAATAGTGCCTTTGAATGCCACGACACCCATTCTTGCTGATTGTCTTCCCTGGGACGGAAGGGATCTTCCAGCACGACGATAGTGCCTTCGAATGCCACCCAGAGAATGCCACGAAAACATTCCCCAGACCATAGGGAGCTTATGTTCTTCCAGCAACGGTTGAAGAGTGATTGTTCTCCGATGTTTATGTCCTTATAAGCCAACATCCATCCTTTCCATGAAGTAGAAAACGTGACTCATCGGAGTAGGCAATCCTTTACCAATTAGGGGAGGTCTAATTCCGATACTGCTGTGCAAATGTAAGCCTTTCTGCCGATACACCTTCGTTAGCATAGGTGCATTGACCATCCGTCTGCATCGGAGCTCCATACGCAGCAGGATTCCCTCAACTGTCGTTTTAGACACACTTCCCGTAGCCCCCTGGTTCATTCAGCTAGTGAGTTGCTCCATTGTAGCGTGTCGATCGGCCCTCACGCGCCTTCGAAGCCGACGTTCACCTCTCACATCAATAGCACGTGGTGCTACGCAATTTCCACGTCGCTTATTCGCGATGGTACCATTTCTCCAATCACGATACAGTTTAACTACAGCAGCACGCGAACAGTTCACAAACTGCGCTGTTTAATAAGTAGTGCCCCCTTGGCCCGAAAAACGAAAATCATCCCTTTTTGCAAATCTGATAAATCACTTCTTTCATCCATAACAGAAACGAGTGATATGTTTTCAGATTGCCTACAGCACACCTTATATATCCTCCAAGCCAGCTCACGTCACGTGCCTTTTTTCATTGCCTACGCTCTGTTGACGTCAAAAGTAGGAGGTGGTCACAACAATGTGACTCGACTGTGTACATACTAGTGTAATAAAAGCAGTTCGCGGTGCCTAACTTTTATGCTTCTGGTTCATTAAGCACGACTGAACAGAAAATCAGTTTTTTCGTGCTTTTATTTTTATAGAAACTTATTTGTTTTGAGGATGTAGCAAGAAGAGAAATGTTGACATTTTTGCTGTCCAAGCGTATAAGCACGAAAGAGCTTGAAATATTTTTCTGAATAAGCACTAAAGCGTATAATGATTAACTTGAAGTTGCTGTAAGTTTAAATGGATACGTGCTTAACTAAGTGGCTTTGCAATTGTTCGCAACGAATTTCCAGAATATACACTGAGTAGCCAAATTATTACCACACCAGACCGTTTCTTGTAAAGTAGCGATCCCGCATATGCTGCTGACTCAAGAACTGCTGAATCGGTATAAAAAGGGAATGCTGAAGCATTACAGAGAATAATGAAGTACATATGGCAAGAAATAATGGGTAAAAGACGTAACGGGCGCGCGCTAGGTCTTCGAACGTGTAATGATCACGGTAGAGCGAAGCATTGGTGCGAGCAATAGCAAAACGGCTGCACGTGTGAGATGTTCGAGGGCATCAGTTCTTAAAGTTTACAGAGAGTCGACCACCAGTCAAAAAACCGGGTCTGAGCCCCAACAACGGCTACTGGATGCTTGAGCTGAGCGGAGAGTACGCAGACTTGTTCAGTCCAACAGAAGGTCTACACTTCGTCATATTACGGATAATATGAATCAGGGAGCAATTCCGATGGCCTCTCAACGTCCGATTCGGCGCACATTACATCGTATGGGCTACAGAAATAGACAGCCTGTCAGTAAGCCTTTGATATTTGCAGTGAACACGAAGAAACACCTCCAGTTGGCTCAAGAACACAAGAATTGGGCAGTAAATGAATAGAAAAGGGTAATGTGGTCCGACGAATCACTGTTTGAACTTCATCATGCAGATGATAGGGTGAGGATATGGTGACTGCAACGCGAAAGCATTGACCCATCTTGCATCGTCACTACTCTTCAAGCTGGATGAGGCAACGTTATGGTTTGGGGCATGCTTCGTGGGAGTATTTGGGCCCTCTGATTCGTGTGGAGCAACGTCTGACCGCCTAAAGGTAGTTAAATATTGTTGCCGACCAGCGATTCCACCCATGGTTTATCCCAATGGAGATGGATATCTCCATTGGGACAATGCTCCATGTCATAGTGCTCACATTTTGCGCGAATGGTTTGAGGAGTACCAGGGATATTTTCCCCTGCTACTTTGTCTCCTCAATCACCGGATCTCAATCCAATGGAGCATTTGTGGAATGAAACCGAAATGGCATCAGACCACTTGATCCGCTGCTATCAAATCTTTAAGAGCTCGAGGGGGCAATTCTTTACGTTTTTGGCTAATATCCCGAATCCACTAACCGAGATTTTATAGAGTCCATAGCAAAACGAATTCAAGCAGTATTAAGTGGAACAGGTGGCCCAACAACGTACTAACCAGGTGGTTATAATAATTTGGCTACTCAATGTATATCACACTTTGTCAAAATTATAAAGAAACAGCCAGGAGGAGAATCAATATGATAACTTGTGAACATTTTCGTGTCTTTTCGTCCACCACTGGAAAATCGCTATATTCATCATACACTACATTCATACATTTTATTCATCGATGATTATATTCGTTCGTCGATCACATCGATTTCAATTACTTATAATAATATGTAATAATAACCTTTTCTGCTTTTTTTTTTTGGATTGAAGGTTTAACGACCACCGTGAACAACTCAATGGGCTATAAGAAGTCGCCCTGTCCCTAATTTAGGGTCACTGGTTCCAGAGCACGGGGGAGCCAATGCCGTAAGACAAACATAACATCCATGCCTCACCGGGATTCGAACCCGGACCTATCACGGACGAATGGTCAGAAGCCATAGCTTAGACCACTGCGCCACCGGGGCGGCAATTTACGTTCAACAAAAACTCTCGAATATAAATCTAGAGACATATTATAAAAACACAAATTTGTCGTGAAGGAAACCGCGCCCCCTCACTCCGGAGTAAGTTGCTCTTCCAGCTAAGCTACACGGAAGGAATCTATCGCTGCAGATTTGACAATTTGACACGTGATTCACCTCCGTAGTGCGTCCCAATATAATTGCAATATCACTGTGGTATACAAATCTCTCGACGACTCTACATCAACTACTCTGCTCAACCTCTCTTCTATCTCCTACACTCAATGTTGACATTCTCATCTTTCTCTGACACATTGTCAGTGTTGTTAAATTGTAAAAGTTCTTCGGCGAAGTAATGTATCGTTCGGTCAGAAAACGCTTAATCAGAAGAAACGAAATTCACATAGCAAAATAGAAACTCAAAAGGAAGGTTAAATAGAGGGATATGTACCAAGAGATAAAACATTTCGCTGACCAAGCATTATAAGCAGAAAAGAAGCGAAATATTGGGTTGTCGGAAAAGTCATGACGTATGTTAGCCATGTTTTGCAAAGGTCATTTATTGATAGAAAGAACAAAGATCAATCAATGATATAATGTTCGTTTTGTTCGATAACTTTTTGCCATCTTTCAGTGAGCTGCAGAATGTCTCGTTCTTAGATGGACCTGTCTTTCGTGGCGAAAAACTCTACAAGGTGCTGATTTACAGCCTTATCTGAATTGAACGTTATACATCGCAAGGACTGTTGAAGAGAGTGAAACAAGTGGAAGTCTGACGGCGCAAGGTCAGGCGAGTATGCTGGGTGTTGTAACACATCCCACCCAAGCTCCAATAATTTTTGGCGGGTGATCAAACTTGTGTGTGGTCTCGCGTTGTCGTGATGGAACACAGCACCTTTACGATGAACGAGCTCTGGACGTTTCTGGATGATGGATTCGTTCAAACTGTCCAATTGCCGACAGTACACATTCGAATTGATTGTTTGGTTCTGTGGTAGAAGCTCGAAAACACGACACTTTTAAAATACCACCACACTGAGACCAGAACCTTCCGCTGATGAATGTCGTTTGAAGCGAATCAGCACGTCGGGACCAAGACCGTTTGCTCTGCCCATTGTTGTACGCAATCCACTTTTCGTCACCAGTTATCAGTCGCTTCAAAAAAGATCGTTTTTCTTACGTTTAATGAGCATATCGCAGATGTTTATACGCGTCGTCAATTGAGTTTCTTTGAGTTCATGAGGAACACACATATCGAGCTTGCTTGCGTATCCCAGCTTCTTCAGGTGGTTGTGAACGCTTGAATGATGGATGTGCAATGTGTCTGCAATCTCTCGTGTCGTGTAACGTGGGTTTGACTCGATCAATGCCTTGGTTTGGTCGTCATCAACCTCGGTTGGCCTCCCGGACCGAGAAGCATCGTTGAGGTCAAAATCACCAGCACGGAATTTTACGAACCACCGCTAGCACTGACGTTCTTGTAGAGCATTATCACCGTACACTTTACGCAACTTTTCACAAGCTTGACGCGCGTTCTTCCCTTTACGGAAGTAAAACAGTAAAATATGGCGAAAATCCACAGTTTGGTCTTCCATCTTCAACTTGATGTCAAATCTCCGCAAATCAACCAACTCGCTCACTATTCATTTTTGACTGCAGCTAGAACTGCTACCTGTCGAATGTCATAGCGATACCAGAGCTGTGCATGCCTCTAGTACTTCCAAAACCGTCCAACCGCCATCAGGTGCCAAAATACGTCATGACTTTTCCGACAACCCAATAGTTTGCAGAAAAAGCATTAAAGAGGTGAAATAAACTTTTTCGCACAAAGCAGTACTAGCACTATTTGGCAGCTGTTTCCAGGACCTAGTGAAATCCATTTCGTCCGCAAAAGCTTCAAATCTGAGATGTCAAAAGAGCAAAACAAATAGCCCTTTAAAGTCACTTGGTTCAATTCCGTATGCAGAAGAATTTACGTTTTAAAAAAAAACCGTTGCTCAAATTTCGGGCTAGGAGTAGTGATGCAAACATTC
Source organism: Macrothele yani (assembly GCA_039090855.1). Taxonomy (NCBI): domain Eukaryota; kingdom Metazoa; phylum Arthropoda; class Arachnida; order Araneae; family Macrothelidae; genus Macrothele; species Macrothele yani. The sequence goes on from CM077007.1 coordinate 113,317,518, forward strand.
GCTTCCCCTTTGAATTTCCTAACGCGTTCGGGGTTAATACGAATGCAAATGAAAGAGCTGGAGTGTATTTCGTAGAATCTCATTGGTTCATTACACAAAGGACATAATGAAAGTAATGCCTCATCCCTCATAAGATTTTTATTTGTAGCAGCAAAAATGTGAAACTCGTTGGCAAAATACTTGGTCATATTGTTATTAATGCTAGTCCATTCAAAGTATTGTCCATTACTTTCTATACATTTCCGCCATCTTTCAACCGTTTGGTCAAATCCATTTTGGAAAAATTCCTGAGACTGTCGTTTCACCCATAAGTTCACAGCCAGTTTAACGTCTATCACATCGTCGAAACATTCTCCACGAAGGGGTGTTTTTCAAAGGAGCAAAGAGGAAAAAGTCTGAAGGCGCCAAATCAGGGGCATCCTTTTTGTCTTTATGTCTTTTTGTCATCGTCTGTTCACCCCTATTTGTCAATAGCCTGCGAAGTCTCCATTGAGGTGTGGGGACGTGCATTATCATGGTGTAAAACAACACTATGAAGTGGAATGTCACGTCTTTTCCTTCTGTTAGCTTTCTTTAGCTTCTTCAATGTCTGCACATAATGAGCACTGTCATTGTTGCACCCCGTTTAAGGAAATCAGTCAAAATGACACCACGTTTGCCCTAGAAAATTGTCACCATCAATTTTCATGCGAAACTAGTTGTTTTCACCATTTTCTGTCGAAGTGATGTGAGGTGCCATTCCATTGACACACGTTTCGTTTGTGGGTCATGAAACAACACCCGGGTGTCATCCTCCGTCACAATATTAGAGAAAAACACTTCACCCTCCCTCTTATAACAGTACAAGAGGTTCCGGCGGCACATGTCCACCCTTTGCCCACATTGTTCACAGGCTAGGTTTCTTGGGATCCACTTTGAACAAATTTTTCTGTTGCCAAGATCCCTAATTGATGCTTCCATAGCGCTATGATCACAATGAATTGCATCACACAACTCCTGGATGATGACACGACGATCAGCTGTGATGAGGTCTTTTCACTCGTTGTCTGTTGGCATGTGCCACTGCAGTTACGGGTCTTCCACTCCGTTGCTCGTCCGACACTGAATTTTCTCCCTCTCTAAACCTCTTCGTCCATCTTCGGGCACTACTGTTATCTATTGTGGCAGTTCCATACGCCGCCAGGAGTCTTCTGTGGATTTCTGGAGCCTCCCATTTCTCTTTTCCGAGGAATTCAATTACGGTTTGCTGCTTTTCTATGTCATTCATGATCTTTACTTTCGATTTTGAAAAACAATTGTTCCCACATTGGTAACATCCCAGGTAGCAATATTATGTTGGACCAACCGTGGGCTTTCAACGGTCGGCCCAGCGACGAGGCGACAAGGCGGCAAACAATTGGATATGTGTTGGTTCAACGCTTGGGCCCATATTGGAAAACTGTTGCAAACAGTTTTCCAATGTGATCATGTGATCTTGGACAACTATAGTTGGTCATGTGTTGTTGGACAACTATGGTTGGTCATGTGTTGTTGGACAACCATCGGGCAACCATCGGACAACCGTTAAATGGTCATTTGTTGATAAATGATTGGTCATGTGTGGTTGGAAAAACCGTTGGTCAATCTTCGATAAACGCAACCTTCGCCCAACGCTGCCGACATAAAAACATCATTGGGCCAACCGTTCGCCAATGTCAGTGTGCTACTGGGTATATCATAATGCATGTCAGTGCAGTTTCATTAAAATCACTTCAAAATTTCAAAAGTTATTAAGCAGGAGGCATTACTTTCAAAATGTAACTTTATATAGGAATACCAAAAGGGTCTCTTGCTGACAACGCGATTATAGAGCACAAAAGCGTGGGCATCGCTGGTGGTGGTTTCTGGACAACTTTCCGAAACGAGCTTTGGTTTTAGGTCCCAGATAAGGGTGTCGAACCGCAACCCCCTTTTCCCTTTCGCCTTTTCCCGCTCTGCCTTATATTGGGGTCATTAGAGGTTGCAAAATGGGGAGACGAAATTCCAGTCGGAGAAAAACTCCCGCTTCGCTTTTCCCGCTATGCCTTATATTGCCGCCATAAAAAAGGAGAAACTTTACCTGCTAGAAAGGAGACTTATACCTTTTAACCCTTTAAGCGGCCGATGTGCCTGAACCAAATTGTGCCGATAATTTTCTGCTGTTTCCAAACAGAAATATTCACATAGCGGCCGGGTTCTATGAAAGCTGCGGCAAAACGATTCTTTCTCCCTTCCATCTCATCATATGCCTATCATAAACCTGGCAAGGGTGATTAAAGCTTCTTTCTAGTCCTTTATTTGCTCCGTGACACAAGGCATGATGGAAAAATGCTAGTCCCCTGACCTGGATATCATGCAAATGGGTAGAAACAAGTTAATGAAATATCTTCTCTCGCATTCGTTAAATTCGCCGCATATCCCTTTCATCAGGTAAAAATATAGAAAGGATTAACGTCAATATGAAAAGGACAAGCGTCAGACAGCCCCTTAGCAGGTAATGTCAGAAAGGATTAGCGTCAATCTTCAACTAAATAAACACTTTGAATAATAAAAATAGTTACGCTTTCTGAAGCGCAGTTCACTCGTTCGAGCCACGTTTTGCTGATTTAGACAACGAATATATTCGTTTGAGCTGATTTCAGTCCATTTTGGTAACCCCGAGTTAATTCATTCATTCTAGCCGGTTAAGGGGGAATTACCTGTTGTTGTTTTTTTAGACCTGTTAGCGGCGTGGAAATCGGTGTTAGAATTGATCATGCTCTCTGAGTATTAATACAATTTAAGTCATTTTCAACACATTCCTTCGATATGATCCATTTTTTACCATCGAGTTTTCAAGTAAAACTTGGCCCCACCGGGGTTCCCGAGAACAAACTAAAATTTCGATGGAATTGAAGGCTTTTGTACGTGTATTATCACGCGTAAGTTTGGAAGAACATATCTGAAACCAGATGAAAATTTCCGGGAAAAGCGCGTAATCAAAAAACGTATTTCAAAGCTGTCAAAGTTTTGTCTTAATCAAAAAAGATATTTTAAAGCTGTCAAAATAGTTAGACATAGACAACGGGCATTCAAAATGTTTCTGGATTAGCGGCAACATGGCGCTATTGCCGTTAGTACATAAATATTTCCACTATGTGCTGTTATATTTGAATCTATAAACCAACGTTCCCCTGAAGAAACTGATTGGGTAAAATCTATGCTGGAATCTTCCTGGATTGATTATTTTGTTTTCATTCTAATATCTTAGGTAACAGTAATGGGTAATTTATCTGTATTGCAGCAAATAATAAGCTGTAGTGAAATGAACGGAGTTTGGGGACTTATTGAATAGCATACAGGTTCAGAGAATAATATCTGTTGCAGTGGCGTAACCATGTTTCAAAATCTGGGATGGGAGGGGGGGTCCGATCACACTTATACACATTATATCATCATCAACCATTATCAATCCACTTCTGGATGAAGGTCTTCCCAGGTTTCTTCCACAATTGTCTGTCTTGAGCCTGTCTCCTCCATGTCACTCCAGCAAACTTTCGAATTTCATCCATCCATCTCCCATGGGACCTTCCTCTGGGTATTTTCCTGTCCCTCGGAATCCAGTCTAAAATTTCGGTTGTCCATCGGTGGTCCGTTCTGCTGGCAACATGTCCAGTCCATTGCCATTTCAGTGATTTCACTCTGGTCATGATGTCGTCCACTCCTGTCATTTTCCTTATCCACAAGTTCCTCTTCTTATCTTTCCTGGTTACACCAAGCATGCATCTCTCCATGCTACTTTTAGTTGTCTGCAGTCTTTGTATGTCTTTTTTAGTTAAGGTCCATGTCTCTGCTCCATACGTAAGCACTGGCAGGATGCATTGATTAAACACTTTTCCTTTGAGACATAATGGCATACTGCTCTTAAAAATTGTACAGTTTCTTCCAAAACCTCTCCATCCAAGTTTAATACGCCGATTAATTTCTTCATTAATGTGACCCTCACTTGATATCTGCAGCCCAAGATAAATGTAGGAATCGGTTGTCTCAAGCTTTTCTCCATCAATCGATAAATCTTCGTTTCTTGTAAAAGCATTGTACATCACTTTTGTCTTCTGAAAGTTCATTTTTAATCCCACTTCTTTACTCTTATCAACAAGTTCTTGGATCATACTCTGCAACTCTGAAGGAGTAGTTGCAAAGATTACTACGTCATCAGCAAAACGAAGGTAAGTTAAGCAACCTCCATTAATCTTTATCCCTTTGTTTTTCCAGTTCAATGATTGAAAGACATTTTGCAATGTGGCATTAAAGAGTTGGGAGATATGGTGTCACCTTGTCTCACTTTCTCTCCAATTCTTATTTGTGCTGTGTCCTCAAATATCCGTACCTTTCCACTTGCATTTTCATAGATGTTATTAATAATGCTAATGCATGCATCTTCAACACCGCATGATTTCAAAGCCATTGTTACTGCCGATGGTTTCACGGAATCGAAGGCCTTTTCATAATCAATAAAAGCCATGCATAATGGGAGTTCATATTCTCTTGTTCTTTCAATTAGTTCTCTCAGTACATGGATATGATCTACAGTGCTGTAGCCACTCCTGAATCCGGCTTGTTCTCTTATTTGAGCCATTTCTAGTGTTACCTTCAAACAATGTGAAAAAATCTTAGTGAAGATTTTATAAACCACTGAAAGAAGGATGATAAGCCTGATATCCTCAACGTCACCTTTTTTATGTAGCAGGATCATTGTAGCATCATTTCAATCCTCAGGAATCTTCTCTTCATTCAAGCTTCTGGTGAACTTGCTTCTTGTATAATTCCCACGGTAATTCCATCTTCTCCTGGAGCTTTTCCCCGTTTCACGTTCTTAATTGCACGTGTAACTTCTGCAGGAAGAACTGGAGGGACTTTGGTACTGGTACCTGTCGTAATGTCGGGATTAAATGTGTCATTTCTTTCATATAGTTTTGAATATAAATCTTTAACCCTTGTCAAACTTTCGCTTCTATTTCTTGTTATAGTACCATCTTCTTTTCTCAGAGCCATAATCTGTTTTATTCCCTTACTGGGATGTCCATTTGCTCTCTTCAGGCTTTGGCTGCTTTCAATTGCATTTTTCACTTGTTCACAATTGAATTTCCTTATGTCTTCATTGATACTTTTTCGCACTGCCTTGTATAGCTCAATATATTTCACGTTGGAAGTTACGTTTTTATTTGTCCTCATCTCTCTTCTCTTTTGCATCAACATTTATGGCTTTCCTGAAATGTTCTTCATATGTAGCTTGTTCTTAGTACAACCTATTTTGCTGCTGTTTCCATAAGAGCCTTGGCGAGTTCTCCACTTCTTTTGATGTTATCCACTTCTTCTGATGTTTTGATAACATCAGAAGAAGTGCCGAGTTCTCCACTTCTTCTGATATTATCAAATATCCACTTCTTCTGATGTTACGCCTTCTAAAGCAGAGAATCTGTTCCTCACTTCCAACTTGAAGTTATTATGATGTTTTTAAGGTTGATTATGTCAGTACATTTTCTTTGTTTTATGAGCTTACCACGTTCGAGTTTAGTGTTAAGGTGCATCCTACATCTCACCATTCTACAGTCACTACCTGTGTTGAACTTGTTTAGCACACTACAGTCTTCGACGACGAATTTTTTGTTATACATAATAAAATCAATTTCATTTGTCGTCCCATTTGGATGTCTCCGTGTTCATTTACTGTGTGGCTTTTACTTAAAAAAGGAGTTCATGATGAAAAACCTTTCTGCCTCCGCAAACTCTACGAGAGTATTTCTACGTTGATTTCGGTTCCCATAACCGAATTAACCAACCGAAGTTTCAGTCTGTTGCTGTTGCCCTACTTTTGCATTGAAATCACCCATAATGATCTTCAAGTGCTGTTTGCCTTTGTTATTTAGATTCCGAATTTCCTCGTAAAATTTTTCAATTTCTTCTTCAGGATGACTTGTATTGGTGGCATAAGCTTGAATAACTTGAGCCTGGTATCTTTTTTAGAGTTGGATAACGAGTCGTGCAGTCTTGTACAATGAACTTTCAACTTCCAAAATATTGTCCTTCAGTCTTTTGTTTATTATAACTCCAACACCACTAGTTCTGCCAGTATCTGTCCCACGATAGTAAAAGAGATGTCCACTTTTCAGTTCAACGAGCTCTTCTCCTGTTCTTCTTAGCTTGCTTATTCCCACAATGTCCTAGTTGATCTTTTCGAGTTCCTCCTCCAATTCAAGGAGTCTTGAATCAGAAGATAGGGAGCGTCCATTAAACGTAACCAAGGTCAGCATCAGATCGCAACCTAGTCCAATCCTCCGGTGATTCTTAGCACCGTCTGCTTTCATGTCGCACTGGCCGCTGCCTAGGCCAGGTACATTCCAGCTGCCGGAGATTGAGGGCCAAGTTTGAAATTGTGTAAGCATATTTGGAGGTTTCTGGCCCCATGCTGGCCAAGCGGGTTGGTGAGTGTGGGATAGCATTTTCTCTAATCCCGATGTTATAGTTATACCGCTATTCATCGGTCGTCCAAGCCCCTTTAGTGGGAACAGGCCGATGCACCACGAGAAGGCGGGGTTGACATTTGTCAAGGAGAGGCTGGGATATGTTACGCATCGCCTGACCTTGCATCCCATATATATATATATATTTATAAAGATCACCGACTCTGAAAATTTGGGAGGTCCTGCCCCCCCTCCCGACCCTCCCATTGGTTATGCCTATTATCTATTGATCTATTGTATTAACATATTATCTATTATCAGAACATACGATCTGAGAATATACAGTATTATCACATGTAGTTACAATGCATCTGCATATAACACGCTTTTAGACGGGTTGCTTGTAGTAGAATTGACTTTCCGAGCGATCAGTGGAACAGTGTTACGAAATTTGTATACAGGCGACCAGTGTTACAAAAACACTAATGTGAACAATGAAAACTTTGCTGATGAAAATTAAGCAGCAGTTGCCCTCTTCCCCCTTTTGTTTAATTCAGTCGATAGATTATATTGCAAGGGCTGTTTCATCGTAAAGATATGAGGTATAAACCCCAAAACATTTAATTGACTCTACACAAAATGCCAGCCATAAAACTGTTAAAGATCTATTCGTTTTGCAATAAACTTTATTTTTTTTGTAATTCATTAAATGCAATTTAAAATTCTGCAGTTGATTTATAAGTTACAAAAAAATTGTAAACCGAGGGGTTTTTACACTTGTACATGCTCGTGATAACTTGGCAAAAAAATGAAAATAATTTTACGAACTTCATTAATATAATTTATTTTCCAGAATTTTGTTACGCAAAATGTACCAAAGAAACAAACAGCAATTCAAAGTTATTTTTTTTAATTTTGGAATGTTTCTATGTATATCCATTGTAACATTTTATGCGGATATTTTATAAAAAGAAGGAATATATAAGTGCATTTTCCGGCTTTTAAAATCAATGCCCTACCCAATTTCTTTGTGTATTAAGCAGTAAATAGCTAAATATTTCACAAGATCTAAGTAAATAAATCCTTTATAGGTCTTAAGAGCAAAGGCTTTAGAAAATGAGTTTATTTTATATTACTTGTGCATTCAATTTCAGACAAAGAATCGCAACACATTCCGTTAATCTTTTGGCTCCCCGAAAACAGTTATTTGAGTCCTGGTTAACCAGTCAGATGAAGAATAAAATCCAACAGGCAGACAGATGTCAAACACAAGTCGCTGTACTATTGATATAATACGTATGAGCACATGAATTGCTGCAGTCAGTACAAATTTCCACCTTGTCATGGTATTATTCTCCCGGAAAATATATATACGTAGTGCGATCAAAAAGTTCCGAAACTAGGTACGCAGCTCGCCAACAGATGGCAGTACGCGGATGCGCGAGCAGCGGTCGTGGGCAGTGACTTTCATGAGTCATTCTGCCGAGTGGCGTCGTTCTGTGAACATCGGGAGCTGTGCTACACGATATTTGGTGACCACGGGCAGAACACAGCTGAGATTTCGGTGTGCACTGCAAACTAGAGCAGCGTGCGGACACCAAATTCTGCGTCAAACTCGGCAAATCGGGAACTGAGACGCATGAAATGTTGCGGCCTGCTTATGGCAATGAACTAATGAGTCGTGCGAGGTGTTTTGAGTGGCACTCGTGCTTCGAGAAGGGCAGAACGGCACTGGAAGACGACGAGAGGTCATGACGACCATCCACCAGAAAAAACGAAAATGTGGACACAATTAGGGAACTGGTGCATGAGGATCTTCGGAGAACCATTCAAGACATTGCTACCAACGTCAATGTGTCATACGGAGCAGTACAAGAAATTCTGACGTCGGTTTTCAACATGCACCGCATTGCTGCAAAGTTTGTGCCAAAGATTCTGAACCCCGAACAGAAAGCGCTCCGTGTCGAGCTCTGCCAAGATCTTTGTCAGCAGGTGGTGAATGAACCAACATTCCTGTCGCAGGTCATCACTGGATGTGAGACTTGGGTCTACGGTTACGACCTAGAGACCAAATAACAGTCGTTGCAGTGGAAGAGCACGGTATCACCACAACCGAAGAAAGCCCGACACACACTCGGAAAGGTATTATGTTGCATTCCAGTGCTGTCTAAACTAGATGTGTAACATTTTACTAAACACCAAAAGGAACAGTAACTGGAAAAATATTGGAAATCCTATTAACATTATACGACTCGGAATCTTTGATTTTACCTTTAATTCGGATAGATTCCGCAACTGCCATGAGCTTGTTTACTTATGTTTCTATTTTTTATTCTATTTCCTTACTTATTTATTACCTCACAGTGCATTATTCTGTATCCTAGTATCTGACGTCAGAAGCTGTCATTCATTTTTTTTTAAAGTTATTAAGGTCAAGCCACAAGTCAGAGTTGAAATCCGATATTTAAATTGTTACAAGTTAGAGCATTATTTTGTATTATCAGTTGGTTTTTTGGTTTATAGCGTAAAAGCCATTTGTCGGTAATCGAACCCGCATCCTTCTACTTCGGAGCCGAATTATTTCCCAATTAAGCTACACCGACGGAGTTTGTCACTGCAACTTTCCCGTCTTTACATGTGCGTCATGTCTGCGGTAGGTAAGTCACATATATCGCCCCTTTGAGAAAGGGCTGAGACGGAATCGTAGGCTTCCAGGTCTGCCGCAAACTATGCTTGAAGCAACTCTCTGCAGAACAAGGAATTCTCATTAATTGCAAATGATGTGAAGAAGGAACATCGCACTTTTTTTTTTTTGAAGAACCTAACTGCCAGTAGATCTATTTTTATCTTTGGGTACCAATGTGAAAACACAAAAAAAAATTGCCGGTGTTGGAGCTGGAACCCCTATCCTACTCCGCAGCAATTTGCCCATGGCAGCAAATCGAACCCACATTCTTCTACTCCGGAGCCATTTGCCCGTGGCGGAAAATCGAACCCACATCCTTCTACTCCGGAGCCATTTGCCCGTGGCGGAAAATCGAACCCACATCCTTCTACTCCGGAGCCATTTGCCCGTGGCGGAAAATCGATAATAGAACCTACATCCTTCTACTACGGAACCATTTGTCCGTGGCGGCAAATCGAACCCACATCCTTCTACTCCCGAGCCCGTGGCGGAAATATCGAAAATAGAACCTACATCCTTCTACTACGGAGCCATTTGTCCGTGGCGGAAAATCGATAATAGAACCTACATCCGTCTACTATGGAACCATTTGTCCGTGGCAGAAATATCGAAAATCGAACCCACATCCTCCTACTCCGGAGCCATTTGCCCATGGCGGAAAATCGATAATAGAACCTACATCCTTCTACTATGGAACCATTTGTCCGTGGCGGCAAATCGAACCCACATCCTTCTACTCCGGAGCCATTTACCCGTGGCGGAAAATCGATAATAGAACCTACATCCTTCTACTACGGAACCATTTGTCCGTGGCGGCAAATCGAACCCACATCCTTCCACTCCCGAGCCATTTACCCGTGGCGGAAATATCGAAAATAGAACTCACATCCTTCTACTACGGAACCATTTGCCCGTGGCGGAAAATCGATAATAGAACCTACATCCTTCTACTACGGAACCATTTGTCCGTGGCAGAAATATCGAAAATAGAACTCACATCCTTCAACTCCAGAGCCATTTGCCCGTGGCGGAAAATCGATAATAGAACCTACATCCTTCTACTACGGAACCATTTGTCCGTGGCGGCAAATCGAACCCACATCCTTCTACTCCCGAGCCCGTGGCAGAAATATCGAAAATAGAACTAATATCCTTCTACTCCGGAGCCATTTGCCCGTGGCGGAAAATCGATAATAGAACCTACATCCTTCTACTACGGAACCATTTGTCCGTGGCGGCAAATCGAACCCACATCCTTCTACTCCCGAGCCCGTGGCTGAAATATCGAAAATAGAACTCACATCCTTCTACTCCGGAGCCATTTGCCCGTGGCGGAAAATCGATAATAGAACCTACATCCTTCTACTACGGAACCATTTGTCCGTGGCGGCAAATCGAACCCACATCCTTCTACTCCCGAGCCCGTGGCAGAAATATCGAAAATAGAACTCACATCCTTCTACTCCGGAGCCATTTGCCCGTGGCGGAAAATCGATAATAGAACCTACATCCTTCTACTACGGAACCATTTGTCCGTGGCGGCAAATCGAACCCACATCCTTCTACTCCCGAGCCCGTGGCTGAAATATCGAAAATAGAACTCACATCCTTCTACTCCGGAGCCATTTGCCCGTGGCGGAAAATCGATAATAGAACCTACATCCTTCTACTACGGAACCATTTGTACGTGGCGGCAAATCGAACCCACATCCTTCTACTCCGGAGCCATTTGCCCGTGGCGGAAAATCGATAATAGAACCTACATCCTTCTACTACGGAACCTTTTGTCCGTGGCGGCAAATCGAACCCACATCCTTCTACTCCCGAGCCCGTGGCTGAAATATCGAAAATAGAACTCACATCCTTCTACTCCGGAGCCATTTGCCCGTGGCGGAAAATCGATAATAGAACCTACATCCTTCTACTACGGAACCATTTGTCCGTGGCGGCAAATCGAACCCACATCCTTCTACTCCCGAGCCCGTGGGAGAAATATCGAAAATAGAACTCACATCCTTCTACTCCGGAGCCATTTGCCCGTGGCGGAAAATCGAACCCACATCCTTCTACTCCGGAGCCATTTGCCCGTGGCGGAAAATCGATAACAGAACCTGCATCCTTCTACTACGGAACCATTTGTCCGTGGCGGCAAATCGAACCCACATCCTTTTACTCCGGAGCCATTTGCCCGTGGCGGAAAATCGATAACAGAACCTGCATCCTTCTACTACTGAACCATTTGTCCGTGGTGGCAAATCGAACCCACATCCTTCTACTCCCGAGCCCGTGGCAGAAATATTGAAAATAGAATCCACATCCTTCTACTCCGGAGCCATTTGCTCGTGGCGGAAAATCGATAATAGAACCCACATCCTTCTACTACGGAACCATTTATCCGTGGCGGCAAATCGAACCCACATCCTTCTACTACGGAGCCATTTGCTTGTGGCGAAAATGATCGTGATCATGATCATATGTAGAAGATTTTAGGAAAAGAGTGTCTGACCCCAGGTCTCAAAAAACCCTTAGAAATAGGAAGCAAGGAGATTTGGGCTAGAGTGCCCGATAGGAAAGTGACACGGAAGCGAAGTAGAAAGGGGGAGGAAGACGCCCTTATTTATTACCGGGGGGCCAGTACCCGGGGTCCGACGGCTTAACGTGCCCATGCGACGCACGGCGGATATATAGTGGATCGAACGTTCGTACCTCCCTGGGATCGAACCTGAGGCCCTTTCCGTGGCAGTCACGAACGTTGCCCACTAGGCCACCCGTGGGGAAAACTGAGACCACATCCTTTTACTCCGGATTCATTTGCCCGTGGCGGAAAATAGAGCTACATCTTTTTACTCCGGAAACAAATCATTTTTGCCCGTGATGAACCCTAACCCGCATCCTTCTGTCAGCTGTGGAGCAGAAGGACCCTAATTGGGTGATTCCAAGTAAATTGTATTAAACCTGATTTTTCCTGCCCCCCCCCCTCCAGCAAAGATGTTTTAAAAGATCTGTATAAAAGATGTGAAAGAATATTGCTGAAACTTAAAAGTTATAATTGTGAAATTTTGTCTCTTGGATCCACATGAAATTTAGTCTAAATAGTATATCTGTGAGAAATAATTTAAATTGGTGTTCTTTGTTTTGTTTTTTTAAGCTATGAACTAGTTTTTAGTGCTCCTTATCTATCTATTTTAGAAAATAGTAGCTTAAATTAATTCTGCATTGTTACATAAATCTTTAGATTAAGTAAATGGTATGAAAGTGGGTAAAAGTTGTGTTTAAATGTGATTCAGGAAAAAAAGAATAAATCCTTAACAATTCTTTATGAATCCCTCATGGTGGGCTTTCGTTAAAGTCGGGCATGATACCTAAAATAAAGAAACAGGATGCTTTCTCTTGACATACACCGCCGGTGTTTGTAGCTGCAACTTTGCCATCATGACATGCGCGTCACCTCTGAGGTATGTATGTACATCACAAGTTGCTTTGCGAGAGCCTCCCACTGTGAGATAGCCTGACTTGCTTATGTTTAAGGACGTACACCTACAAACGGATTAGTCGTAGTTTGTTAATTTTGACACTTACCTGAAATAAAGACAGCTTTCCCAGTAGGCGATATTCTTTTCTTGGGTTTCCATTTCATCACCAGAGGCTCAAGAAGAGGCATGAGAAATAGAATTCCACCGACGTAATAAAGTACAAAGCAGTTTACGCAGAACGACAAAGCGAGGAGAATTCCGAAGGCGAAAACTGCTGCAACACCATGACATTTCATGGTTTCTATTACAAATATGAGTACGTGACTTGACGCTGTTTCCTTGCTTATAATGCTTCAGCTGAAATGTTCGTCACGTTGTCAGTGGAAGATGAGAATAGAATTGGACAAGCGAATCTGATTGCTATATTTTGTGCTTATTAAATATAAGGCCACAAAATACTGCATTTTTGAGCTTGATGAAATATCTATCAGGAAGTAGGCATTGCATTTGAAACAAAGAAAACAATAAGGAAAAAGAGTGAGCCTGTCCTTTCTATGTTGTGCAATTATTCCCCCATACGGTAAAACTGATAATTTTTGAGATTATCGACATCATTACGTTTACAGACAGAATAAAAATATTCATGCAATTGTGATATTCGTTTCTAATAAAAAAAAAAAAAAACCTTTGTCTAAGCGTCTGTATAGAAATAAATTCGAATTGTTTTTCTGTCAGCATAAGGAAAATCAAAATAAATGATTTATTTACTGCAATGAAGAAATAAACAACTACAAAATGTGCAACAATTCCTTCCATTTACTGTTCTGTTGTCGTTATTATTAGCAGCAATGTAATATTTCCTCTTAATGCTTTATCGATCTTCTGAAAAACATGCTTTTAAGTGCATAGCTAGAGTTTATGTAACATGACCTTAGGAACAAAAGAGTTCTTATTATAGATCTTCACGCACCTCCGTTTGCAATGCCAGGCCCAGTCAAGGCCAAAGCTTTAGGGGCGTCCAGCTCAGATTTTCCGCTTAAAGGCTCGGCCCGTTTAAGAATTTCAACTCGCGTTCTCCTTCACTTATTTTAAATAACGCAAGGAGAAACAAAACTGCTCTACGGAACTGAACTCCCTTAATAGTAAACAGAATGTAACGCAGAGAGAATTGCCACTGCTCGTTGGCCTCAGATGAGGTTTTGACCTGACTACCTACTTCTGTTACAAAAAATAAAAGCATTTCCTTTTCTACACTGAAATATAAACAATTTAGCCTCGATCCCTAAATATAAAAGCAAATACAGAGGGTGAGTTGAAAGTTTTGCAATATTTGCATAAACGCATGTGCTGCGGCGGGTATGTCACGGTTTAAACTAGTTCAAGTCGCGCACTGCAGTCAGTCGAAAGGAATATAAAGTGGTAGTCGTTGCTGTGAACAGCATTGCATGTCGTCGTTCTGTCTGTGTTTGGGGCGCATAAAAGATCAACCGTCACAACCGGCTAATTAGGGAACATTTGCTTTACGAGTTTGAACTCGTAAACGCTGCTCAACCAACACGAAACATTTGTTATGCGAAAGAGGAAGGTTCCGTGGACCACAGCATCGCAACCAGATGGTTCAAGAAATTTCGCTCAGATGACAGAAACCTCGACGATCAGCCAAGGTCAGTTAGGCCGCGAACCTTGGATTCGGATTCCGTGCGCCAGGCCGTAGACGCAAATCCAACAACCAGCACTCGGAGATTATCAGGCGAGCTGGGCATGTCAAAGACAACCGTGGTTCGTCACCTTCAGGACCTAGGCAAGGTCTATAGGAGCTTCCACATTGTCCTTCACGAACTGACGTCAGTTGAAGCAAATCGCCGGGTGTGCACGAAATTCCTAGAAAACCCGGGCGATGTACCTTTCATCAAGAGAACTGTTACGTGCGATAAAAAGTGGATCTATTTCCGTAATCCTTACACACAATGGCAGTGGTTGAGCCTGGGTCCGCTACCTGCAACGGTTGCCAAATGTGGGCGCTTCGAGCACAAGGTGATGCTCTGCTTATGGTGGAATTTCCATGGGATAATCCATTACGAATTTGTTCCAGACGGTCGGACCATCAACGCCAAAAAAAACCCTACTCTGAACAGCTGGAGTGGATGAATGCCGTTTTGGGGGAGACGTACCTGGCATTGGTGAACAGAAAGTGCGCTCTCCTACAGCTGGAGAACGCTCGGCCACATACCACGCGAACGACATGGGCAAAACTCCAGGAACTTGAAGGTCTGGATTACATGCCGCACCCAGCATGTAATCCAGACCTTTCCCCGTCCTATTGGTACTTGTTCCGGTCCATGGCCTTCGCGGGCTGCCCCTTAACAACCAGGAGGAGGTAGCAGCTGGGGTGAAGGAGTTCTTCGCCTCGAAGGACAAGAACTGGAACCGCCGCGGAATCGAAGAACTGGCAGACAGATGGCTAGAGACGGTGCAACACGAAGGCCTGTACTTTGAATGCTAGTCAGCTTTCGTCGTAATTGTACGTATGAAGACATAAAGTGATCCAAATATCGCAAAAATTTAGACTCACCCTCTGTATGAACAGATCTCAACACTACCCAACAAAATATTATTGATTTTCAATGTAATTATGGTAAATTTTTAGGAAATATTAAGAATGCTAGCCTGTAAAATAAAGTTATTTTTATCGATGTGCAGATTTTCATCTTTGCGAATACATCAGTTGCGCAGGAAAATGTGTACAAAAGATTTTACCATTGGAAACATAGGGCAGAGTATTTAGGTGGATTCACCTGAAGCATCTCTGAAACATAGCCCGCAGATTTATAGTCGGTAAAGAATTGAACGATGATGCAGGATCTTTGTGAACTCTCGTGATACACTTCTGAATTTTGGTCGGCGCAAAGTTTTATTTTCAGTAGAAATTAAGTCATTTACGTGTGCTTTACGTTTAGAGTTTTCTTCGCCATTACTGCTTCACGCGGCCTTAACACGCTAGGCTCATTAATTTCAGAGAAAGTTAATATTAATATCCTCTTCACTAGTTGTAGACTACATCCATTGGATGAATACAATATTAAGAACAAAAATAAAACATTTACCCACAATTATTTTATTTTTCTTATCGACAAATGCAGCGTTGTTGTTCTGGCCCAGCTTCATCATAGCCCAGGAAATAAGTTTGAACGAGGTCGTGTAATAGTGCTACGAGAAGGTGGATTTTCTTTCCTCAATATTGCAGAACGACTTGGCAGGAATGTAGCCACTGTGCATGATTGTTGGCAGCGGTGGTCAAGGAAAGGTACTGCCTCAAGAAGACCGGGTTCCGGCCGGCCACGTGGCACTATTGAGAGGAAAGACAGCCGTGTACGGCGTATGGCCGTGGCGCATCGTACCGCATCTGCGGCAGCAATTCGAGCTGCAGTTGCCACCACAGTGACACAACGAACTGTTACAAATCGGTTACTTGAAGGACAACTCCGAGCCAGACGCCCTGTAGCGTGCATTCCACTCACTCCAAACCACTGCCGTTTGCGACGTCAGTGGTGTCAAGCTAGAGCTCATTGGAGGACGGAGTGGAGATCTGTTGTGTTTTCTGATGAAAGCCGGTTCTGCCGGGGTGCCAGTGTTGGCCGTGTGTTGGTTAGAAGGAGGCCAGGTGAGCGCCTGCAATCAACCTGTCTGCGGACGAGGCACACTGGACCTACACCTGGAGTTATGGTCTGGGGAGCAATTTCCTATGACAGCAGGAGCACTCTCGTGGTTATCCCACGCACCCTGACGGCACAGTTGTACGTCGGTCTGGTGATTCAACCTGTTGTGCTGCCATTCATGAACAGCATTCCAGGGGGTATTTTCCAACAGGATAACGCTCGTCCGAATACCGCTGTTGTAACCCAACATGCTCTACAGAGTGTCGACATGTTGCCGTGGCCTGCTAGATCACCAGATCTTTCTCCAATCGAGCACGTATGGGACATCATTGGACGACAACTCCAGCGTCACCCCCCCCCAACCAGCATTAACCGTCCCTGTATTGACCGACCAAGTGCAACAGGCATGGAACTCCATCCCACAAACTGACATCACCTGTACGACACAAAGCATGAACGTTTGCGTTCTTGCATTCAACATTCTGGCTGTTACACCGGTTATTAATGTACCAGCATTTCACATTTAAAATGGCTCTTCTCGCGCTTACAATAAGCTGTGATCTTGAAACCTTAATCGATTAAATATGTTACCTATACAAATGTATTGCCGCCATTTCATTCTTCTACAACTATTTTTTCGTGGTGTTGGGATTTTATTTTTCCGTCAGTGTATATCAATATGTTTGCACCCATGATTTTTGCACACAATGAAGCTGGAGGGCGCCACCTGCGCGATGAGCAATGCTCAAACCACACCTTCACTACATTGCAAATCAGTTCTGAGCTGCCGCCGTACACGGCAGCATGTGTGTGAGTGTCTTTGTTAGTCGTTGTTTTAAAGTGAGAAGACAAGTAGTGAAAGAACACCGGTACTGTCAATAAACATTTTCATTTATGTGGCAGTTTTTAGCATACTAATTTAGATTGCAGATTAATTGTATGTTTAACATGAACAATATTTATTATTCTTTATAACTTCGTATTTGATTATATGTAAAAAAAAAAAAAAGAAGAAAATGGATGATTTTGATTTACTGTGTTGCTCTTTGTGCAAAGGAACTTGAAGGAGAAACTGTGAACGTCAAAAAGGGTTTACGGACAATTATTGAGGCTAGTTTAAAACAAAGCGATGGACTGCATGAAAAGCTGGAAGGAAAAATTACTCTTCGGGTTCGCAGTGCGTTCTGGCAGAGATACACAAGACCTACTAGTATCAATCCTGCTTTTACAGCAGAACAGACACATAATTCATCTCATACTTCATCTTGTTTAAGGAGCTCAGAAGAGAAGTTCGATTTCAAAACAAACTGCTTGATTTGTGGAGAAGAAGCAAGTGTTGATTCTAAAACTGCCTCAGAACGTAGGAAAAGTTTTCACATGGTAGCGACTTTAGAAATAAAGGAAAACCTTTAAAAAAAATGTGATGCACAAAATGATGGATGGGGGGAAAGGGTAAGAGCCAGACTTCATAATGTAAGTGATCTCGTGGCACCAGAAGCTCGCTATCATGGAAGCTGTTACAAAAAAATGTCAAGAACTTCGAAGGACGTTTCAAATCAAGTGTAGGGAAACTGATCACATTAATATTTATGGATCGTAAAAATTGCACTTTGTTTCAGAAATGTTAAAATGTAAGGGGCTTCATTTAACATTTCTAAAATAACATTTCATATACGCTTCTTCAGCCTATGACTGAAGAAGCGTAATGTGCTCAGCTTTGATTGTTTAAAAATACGTATATCATAAAAAAAAAAAAAAAAAAAAAAGAAAGAAAAACACTGTGACGCAGTGCTCTAAGCGTTGGCTTCTGATCATTCGTCCGAGATGTATCCGGGTTCGAATCCCGGTGAGACATGGATTTTGTGTTTGTCTTACGGCACTGACTCTCTCCCTTCCCTGGAACCAGCGGCCCTAAATTAGGGACGGACAACTGCTTATAGCCCATTGAGTTGCTCACGGTAGTCGTTAAGCCTCAATAATAAAAAAAACAACAACATCAAATCAAGTGAATTGCATTGTGCTTTTACTTAGACAATAAATATCAATTCATAGGCCTTTTAAACAGTTTTTATTCTATCAATGCAATATTCACAACGTTTACACATCAAATCAAGTTAATAATATTGTGCTTTCACATTGGCACGAAATATTTAATCACAGCCCTAGGCCTATGCCCTTTTAACAGTTTTTATTCTATCAATGTCATATTCAGATCAATGTCATATTCACAACGTTTACAGAGCCAATCAAGTTGATAATATTGGGCGTTTACTTAGGCACGAAATATTAATTAATAGGCCCTAGGTCTTTCTTGCAATTTATAATCCACGGAGATCATATTCAAAAGATTTACATTAGAAATCAAGTAAAGAATGTTTCTCTTTCACTTGGTCACGAAACATTAATCGCAAATTCCTAGGCCTAGCCTAGGCCTTTCTACCAATTTTCAATCAGCGGAGCTCATATTTTTAACGTTTACGTACAAATCAAGTTAATAGCGATGCTCCTTTACTCGGTCACGCAACATTAACTGCAAAACACTAGGCCTAGCCTTTTGTAGCAATTTTCAATCCGCCGAGCTCAGTTTCTGAACGTTTACATAACAAATCAAGTAAATAATGTTGCGCGTATTAAAAACGTCTAAAAAGACCTCTGCCAGTGCCAACTTGTCCTGAACTCAGGTCTCAGGCATTATAGGAAGATGCAAGAATATTTCAATGTGGTGATGGACGGAAGAGTCTCCCACAGGAAATTTTCCCCACATTCGGAAAATCCCCCCCCGCCTTTTTCAGTCAGAGACCGTGCACAAATTGCATTTGACCCAAAACATCGAACGTGGGGGAGATTTGCCGGGTCACCATTTCCATTCTCACGCGGTCTAAAACAAGATGCAGCCGCATAACAAGCACAAATATGTGGGGGAAATTTCCGGGGTCGGCATTTCGACTTTTACCACACTTCATAGCAAAAAACTGTCTTGTAAGTAGCTGGATGAGGTGGGGGAAATTTCCGGGTCAGTATTTCGACTGTTACCGCGGTTTTTAGTGAAAAACGATCTTACAGTCAGCAGGCTGACAAGGTGGGGGAAATTCCGGTTTGGGTAATTCCGTATTCATTGCAATCTGTAGATGTTTTAAAAGTTGTAGACAAATGTGGGGGAAATTTCCGGGATTGGCATTTCGACTTTTACGGCTGTTTATACCTTAACTTGTTGCACAAATCTAATAAATTTAATCACGGTGGATTGAAAATTGTTAAAGAGTTTCGGGCCTTATAAATAATGTTTGGGTGCTTAAGTAAACGGGCATGGTATTTACTTCACTTCTGATGCAATCGTTGGGAATATGGAAATGACGGATAAAGAAATTGCTAAAGTGGCCAAGGCTCCAAGCCCTCGAAGCCTTGGTCTGCAATTAATTTTTTTTTTTTTTTTTTTTTTTGATTGCAGGTTTAATGACCACCGTGAGCAACTCAATGGGCTATCAGCAGTCGCCCGTCCCTAATTTAGGGTCACTGGTTCCAGGAAAGGGAGAGAGCCAGTGCCGTAGGACAAACACAACATCCATGCCTCACCGGGATTCGAACCCGGACCCCTTACGGACGAATGATCATAGGCCAGCGCCTTAGACCACTGCGCCACCGGGGGCGGCCCTGCAATTAATGTTTCATGCCAGAGTGAAAGTGATATTTCGCTGGTTCGAAAGCTGATGTTCTTAGTCGGAGTGAGGTCACGTGCACGTTGTCAAAGCAGATATTTAACAGTTTCCCTCTTTCGAAAAAAAAACCCCAGGTAAATAAATAAATCCCACTTAATACCCCTTTTCAGAATATAGTGTGATTCATTCAATAATTCCGCCATTTCATCGAACACCATAGCTGAAATTTTTTTACAAAGCAATAATAATTTATTTTCCCAAATGAAGAAAAATGGGCAATTTTTACTTGACCCCCTAGTACAAAAAATAAAGCGCCTTTTTTTTTTTTTTTCGGTACAAGAGTAATTATTTATATATATCTATGTAGTTCCCAATTCAGTTCTCATTTTATAAGTGACAATAATATTTGTTGCGCCCAGCAGATTTTCAGGAAAATATAATTCCGTTATCTAATTGTGAAGAAACTTTTTTCGAGAATCTCCTAAGCTGTTTTCGGTGGCAGGGCTTGGTAAGCTGTCCGTTGAGATGTCAAAACTCCATATGGGGTTTGAAACTGGTGTGTTTCCCGAGAGTCCAGATGAAACAGTCATGTGGACCCTCTTATCACAGCCTTCCATCTCATTGGCAAGTGGTGAAGACGAAATACAATGACACCAGTCTGAAGTGAATTACCACAATTGATACTTAGTGAGATCACGCCTTTCGTGGGAAAATCTGTCTTCAGGCGAAATCTTTTTCAGAGGGGATTGTCGAAGACAATATGTTTGTGAAAAACAGTGATACAGCATAGCAATGACGGTAGGAAGCAAAGAATCGTTTACCGCCTCAAGTTTGTGGACTAATGTGTTAAAATAGCTGTTCATAGATAGCAGGTGTTTTGAGTTTGCAATCCTTTATCGGAATTTAACTCCACCATGTACCAATGTTTCCCGTTTTATTGCAGAAGATAAGAAACGTTTCATTTTAGTCTCCACATAAATAAATACAAAATGAAATAATTAAAAATGACAATAATAAAAACGTTCTCAATTAAGCTATGAGCGTATTCTCTGTGATTCATTTAAAGATTATGGGTTCAAATAAAATTTTGATTATTTTCTTTTTTCTTTCTTTTGGGGGGTTTAACGACCTCGGCGAACAAATCGATGCTACTGCTTATAGCCCATTGAGTTGCTCACGGTGGTCGTTAAACCTCCAATCAAAAAAAAAAAAAAAAAAAAAAGAAAAATCGATGGGCATTGCCGGGGGAACCAATTTTCCGTTCCCGCTATAAGCTATCGCCCGTCCCTAATTTAGGGCCACTGATTCTAGGGAAGGAGAGAACCAATGCAGTCAAGCAGACACAACATCCATGTCTCTTATTTAGCATTCGAACCGAGACCCAGCTCGGCCGAATGACCAGAAGCCAGCTCTTACACCACTGCACCAACTGGGCGGCCCCAAGTTTGTACCAAAACTGTCTGCCTTGGGCCAGTCTCCTCTGTGTCACTCCGGCATGCTTTGAAATTTCATCCATCCATCTCCTACGTAGTTTTCTCTTGCCTTTTGTTTTTTATACCTTGGTACTCAGTCTAATATTTCAGTTGTCCATCGGTGGTCCGTTCTTCTTAGAATATATCGACTGTCCAGCCCATTGTCATTCCAGGGACTTTACTTTCATCATGATGTGTCTTCCACTTTTGTCATTTCCGGGATCCAAGAGTTCCTCTTCTTATGCTTCCCAGTTATGCCAATTCTATTAACATGACTTGATATAGGAACGTTATGAATATTACATCGATAGAATAAAAACTGTTTAAAAGGCCTAGCCCTATGAATTAATATTTAGTGCCTAAGTAAAACCGCAATATTATTAACATAAGTTGATACGTAAACGTTGCAAATGTGACATAGCCAGAATAAAAACTGTTTAAAAGGCCGAGGCCTAGGCTTATGAATTAATGTTCAGTGTCTAAGTAAAAGCGCAATATTATTTACATGAGTTGATACATAAATATTTAGTGGCAGTGAATATGACATCGGTAAAATAAAACTGTTAAAAGAGCCTAACCCTATAGGGCCTATGAATTAATATTTAGTGCCTAAGTAAAACCGCAATATTATTAACATGAGTTGATACGTAAAAGTTGTGAATGTGACATCGATAGAATAAATAGTGTTTAAAAGTCCTAGGGGTTCTAATTTCTGGATATAGAGCACAATATAATTAAAGAAGTGATATTATTGTCCTTGGTACTCCGTAACAATAATACAGCTTCTAGTGATCAGCAGTGAAAGGAAATGACTGTCTTTTTTTCTTGTAGTAGGAAATTCTATTTCAAATTTTATTATTTTTAAATCTAGTTGCCTGTACCAGGCAACTAGATTTTTTATTTACCTGCCCAAGTCAATAATTTACATGCCAGCATGGTATTTTTTAAGCCCTGATATATATACAGTATCAGGGGTCGTGCTGGCTCTTTTAAAGTTTTCGCCAAATTCATTTTTTATCGCCAAAGTGTTATAACAGTACAAAAAGGCAGTTGCCAAACCTTTTTTTCATCGCCATAACGACCTCCCCCTTCCCGCAAATTGCGAAGATGACGATTGGCACGCGACCCCTGCACATTATTATACATTACACATGTATTAACTAGCTACAGAATAAATTGCTACTGGTATGCGTACAGTTTAAAACCTTGTACCTTTTCATATGCTAAATTATGTCAGTATGTTGGAAATCCTTTTAAATTTCATATTCAGATTAGTTGGATGGTCTACAGAAATCAGTTTGTGGAACCCCTATAATGGTTTCAATTCAATTCTAAATTAACCTCATTGAATCACTGAATACGATATCAGTTTATTTGATACAGGCACAGCAGACAAATTGATGAAAAAATCTTCCTTTGAAGATGTACAACTATTGCGAAACAAGTTCTTATGATGCTACAAATAATTTTAAATTCACTACGTTTGCAGAACTATGGTGTGTTTTCAGACAACTGTAATGAACCAAGTATTAACACAATGTGAAAAACACTTTTAATTATTATGTAAAAATGGCAATTATTCACTTTAAATGACATGGTTTTGCTCAGGGCTGGATTGAGCACTGGGCTCAGGTAGACCATAACCTGATCTGTTTTTCAGCTATTATTCAGCGTATAAATTTTTAGAGCAAAGCCCTTTGAAGGTTTTGTTCTAAATATTTATGCCCCAAGATGAAACCATGGCCAAACTTGAAAAGAAATACAAAAACAGATCAGGTCATGGTCTACCTAGGCCTAATGCTTAATTCAGCCCTGACCAAAACTATGTCATATTTACTCAATGCAAGCAAATTTACTGCACAAAGGAACACTCACCCATTGACAAGTGCTGACTAATACTGCAGACATGCCAACCTTCAAAATCTGAAGATTTTGACAGCTCATAAAATCACAAGAGCACTATTTTTTATCGACATTTTCCAGACGTTGGAACAATTTTCCAGAAGCAGTACTATTGGTCCAGTAAAAGTTCTGGAGAAAAAAACGCAAAAATCAACACCCTCTTCCCCAACTGAAATTCCTTTTTGAGGTACATCGATTCTGCAAGTTAACGAAATTACATAAAATGGCCTGCATGTTGCTTTTTACGAATAAAATAGCAGCCAACTGTTTTCCGGTTCTTCTTTAGGTTGTGTGTAAAGATCGCCCGAGATGGGTCAGGGTTCGAACCTGGTGAGGCATAGATGTTGTGTTTGTCTTATGGCACTGGCTCTCTTCCTTCCCTGGAACCAGTGACCCTAAATTAGGAACGGGCGACTGCTTACAACCCATTGAGCTGCTCACGGTTGTCGTTAAGTCCCTAATAATAATAATTAAAAAAAAAGACTGAACTGCAAGAAGGCAAGGCAGCTCCTATCTGTCAATCAATTACTGGCCCTCACGGCATTTTAGTGTTAGAAGAGGTGAGCTCTGCTGAAGGCGTCGTACGCCAATCAGACTGAGAGAAAAAAAATTTAAGAAAAATTTTTCTGACCTTCTCGAACGATCGGTCAGAATCCAGCGCTTAGACCACTGGGGCGGCTTTCTTTTTGCAGAAAGGTGGAGAGGAACAGTACGAAACTGGTGACTATACCGCCGCCTTGCATTAACATAGAAAGAAAAAGATTTTACAGGCAGTTAGAAATCATGGTGGTTGATGGAATTTCAACCATCTGAACTGCTAATTCTCGACGAAAATCAGGAGAATTGACATTCATCCGGATGGCGGGAGGAACGGCCAAAAATCCGGTCTCTCGCCTATGTCCAAAGAGTCGACACGTCTGATACTGAAAAAGGATAACACTGAAGAAAAGTTTTGAGGCTTAGCAAAAATTTTGTGCTTGAATGTTTGTTAGACTAAAAACTATTCATAGAAAAAATTTCATTTGTTAGAGATGATTGTCAGACTTGTCAGTGTGTATGTGTGTGAGGGTGTGTGTGTGAACTTAGCCCTAAATATCGAAGAGATATGGTCAAAAATGGGTACACAAAGTAAGAGAGGTCAGCATGCTTTTGTGTGTGTGTGAATACAGGTGCTTTCAAAATCTTCAATTCCATATTTTTAATATTAAGCACTTTTCTTGTTTGCTCCTTCCGAAGTTTGGCTGTTAAAGGATTTTGCAGTTCACATTGATCTGTGCATTTTAAATATGAAGATTTACGAAGTCTGGAAGAATTTCCGAAATGCTACAAGTACCTCTCTGAGGCATTTATTAATGCATTTATTTATGTTTGAGATCGTGGCTTTGTACAATCGCCATTACACAATATAAACACTACAATTTTCCTGCAGCAGTTGCCGGTGAGTTTATGATTTAGATTAGGGCTGTTCATTTTGAGGTGAGTTGTATACTCGGCTGTGTTTACCCTCACCCTGGCGACACTGCTGAAGACATAACACGTGTTGGTCTAAAATATAAGTAAGACTCATTTTAAAAAATAAAGAAATATATTTCAGTCAAATGTAACTCAAAATACAACTGAATAAACATTACAAATATCTGAAATAACAATTACCTTTTTATTTTCTCTATTCAGTTGTTTTAATTTTATTGATCAATTCATTAAACTATAAAGACCATCCAAACCAACGAAGCGTGCCATTCACTTTATGAAAGTCTGTTGTTATTCTACTCACATTCTTTTGCATTTCACCATGGAACTATTTATATTGCATAGTGGCATATGGAGAGTAATGAACAGAAATATGAACAAACCCACTAGCCTATATCACTTTGGAAGACCAGGTCTTTGCATTGTCAAGGCAGCCAAGAGAAAAGGACATCTATTTGTGAAAGCTATCATGTAGTTCCCGTGTTTGCATGTTTACAAATAGCCCACTCACCCATCTCAATGGATAAGTGTGCTCTACGTAAATGTGTGTGAAGGGGTAAAGAAACTGGCTCAGCATAACTTTCATGGGGAACATTTTCATAGAAAATCAATACCAAAACTCTAATAACATAGATTTTTTTTTCATATACAAATTCATAGGAATAGAAAAAAATACAACTGTTTTTTTTGTTTTGTTTTTTGTTATTGGAGGTTTAACGATCACCGTGAGCAACTCAAATGGGCTATAAGCAGCCGTCTGTCCCTTATTTAGTCACTGGTTCCAGGGAAGGGAGAGAGTCAGTGCCGTAAGACAAACACAACATTCATGTCTCACCAGGATTTGAACCCGGACCCCTTTCGGATGGTTTTTTTTCCATCTGCTCTCTCACTGTGATCAGCTGAGTTCCCGTCAACCTTCAGCAATCTGCGGCAACAAACTTGTGCATAATGCTAAATTTGCAAAATGCTGAATAATGAAACAAGCACATTAAAAAAAATTATAACTGAACTATGTAGTTTCCTAATAATTTTATTTCGAGTACTGATCACTTGAGCAGTTATCTATGGTCTGTGCCCCTTCTCTCCATCCAGCTAAGGATATAACTGACAGATCATAAAAAATTGTTTGGCACAGCAAGTAAACATCTTCGGTATTTAGAATTCTGAAACGGTTTCATCGTACAGAAAAGAAGCAGATGCAATATTTTTTTTGTCCATCTTGAGTGGTGGAGCTAGTTTCTTTACCCTTTTAAGGTGAGTGTGAGTCCGCAGAATGTAAACATAGCAAAGTGACACACATGAATTTGGGAATTATTTGAAGCATTCATAAATGAGTAACAATAGCAACCATACTCTTGCATAACCTTACAGCACAATGAAGTATTTCTTTACGACTTACAGAGGAAAGTTGCCTGCATATTCCCCTTCAGTATACATCTAGAAATTCCATTTTTGAAAATTTGGGCAAGTTTTTTATGGTATCCATGTGCCACAACTTAAAAAATTGTGAGAAAAACTTCATATGGGGCAGAACATTGTATACACAATTCAAAATTAATCCTATAGATTTTGCGAATTAGCCCAATATAATATGCATTCAAACATGTTCTAACCACAGCTCACAAAAATTTAGGGCCAAGTTGCTTCCTTCAACTAACAAGTTCGAAAAACAAGAAAAATGCACTTATTTAAGACAGTCAATTCTTCGCATCCGGGTAAGTGCATAATCCAGCCCGTTGAATTTTATTTAACTCATTTCTAACGAAAGCACTAAATCCTAACGCAATGAAGCCTAATTAAAATGCATACCCATAAACAATCCTCTGAAATAATGAACAGTAAAAAAAATCTACTCAAATTAAAAGAAAATAAGCAAAAATGAATAAAAAAGACGGACGAAACACGTTACGATAACGTAGTTCGTAAAATATACGGAAAAACACTTTGTTAAAATAGCCAAACTCACGACCAAATGGGCGTTGGAAAGAACTTCAAATTTCGGTAAAAAAATCAACTGAAATTAAAAGAAAATAAGCAAAAATGAATTAAAAAAAAGACGGAAGAAACACGTTACAATAACGTAATTCGTCAAATATACGGAAAAAACACTTTGTTAAAGTAGCCAAACTCACGACCAAATGGGCGTTGGAAACCAACAACAACCGTTGGAAAGAACTTCAAATTTCGAGCTAAGTGCTGGAGCATGCGCGTGGGGCAGTTCAGTAGTTCGCTTGGAATAGCACAAGAGGAGCCAGCATCGGTTTTATGACGTCATGATTACAGAAATTGCCTCAAGTGGGCTGGCTAGGTCATAAAGGAAGGATCTATAGAGTGGAAACAGACATAGGAGTCCATGGAAACTCCTCCCATAGAAAGTAGCGCCCCCACGGACCTAAAACAGAACCAAACTGTGACTATGCCCATCCCGTCGGCAATGGTTGCTATGGCAACCCCACCCCAGTGCTGTGGTGGTAAGGTGCAGCTGCTCTGCGCCACCCTTCCGCCCCCCCCACACACGACCTTTGTCTTCAACGGCTGTCCCAATCTAAACCAAGTGAGGCATCGGAAAGATGGCAATAACGAAATATCCATAGATATTGAAGCCAAAGACGTAGATATCAAAACATATGACAACGGAATACAAATCAGAATTCAACGTAAAGCTATATTGTGAAAAAAACAATGACAAAGTATGCGTGAATGAAATGTGCAACAAAAACACGTAGAAACCTAAGTAATGGGATTTACAAAGGAAAAGTTAACGATTAGGAACAAGCAAGAACAATGCCACTCATTAGAATGCTACAGGAAACTGGAAGATGCAAACCAAAAAGAACTAGGAAAATGTTACGTACATGTCGTAAACGTCGTCTTCCACATTGCATGGCAGCACGGAGGTCAAAGCTCAAGTGGACAAAGTCATGTGGTTCGCGGTGATTCCTGGGAAGCCCAGCTGTCAATCAACTGTAGTTCTGTTTTAGGTCGCCGATGCGCTGCAGTCGACTTCATGACGTCTTGAGTTTCGGCTTAATACAGCCAGTGTCTTCTCTATATATCCTTCCTTTATGGGCTAGGTATATTATTGGCTTTGGTTAAAGCGAGGGTGAGTAATGCCCGAAAGTATCCGAGTCTCTTCGGCCTTCTCGAACCACGACAGGAGACTGTGAAAAACTTTCAAGGTCAAAGCACTGCGGAGAATCTCATTGACCTTAGCCTCACCCAGGGAGAGACAAGCTTCTGCTTACATTGCAATATCGAAAATTTAAGTTCCTAGTCGTAACAATAAATGTTTTCAACAAAATAATGTTTGCAGATTACCAAATGAAAAAAATTTGGGGGGCAGCCTACCGCTTATTTTGCCCCCCCTAGCTACGCCTCTGTCTGTTCGATATCCTCCATGTCTTGCTCGCCAAACAC
Organism: Macrothele yani; assembly: GCA_039090855.1. Classification (NCBI taxonomy): domain Eukaryota; kingdom Metazoa; phylum Arthropoda; class Arachnida; order Araneae; family Macrothelidae; genus Macrothele; species Macrothele yani. The sequence continues at coordinate 113,345,711 of CM077007.1, forward strand.
CAGTTCTTCTCAGAAAGCAGTCAGGCAGGTTTACTGAGAGAAAAGTAACGTCTGACCGAGCCGCCCCGGTGGCGCAGTGGTCGTTGAACAGACAAGTCGCATATTTTTTTGGCTCCTGCGTAGAAGTCAGCGTTCGTTAGTTTACTTGTTCTTTTTGTGGTATTTCGTCGTTTTGTGTTTTGGTTGCAGTGTTTCGTACCCTCGCTTCACGAGCAGTGAGGCCGAGTGCCGAGTGGGTGCTCATTTTTGTTTTTTTTTTTTCATTTTCGTGTGTCGTCAGTTACGACGCATGAGTTTTGGTGGGCCAGTGGTCGAGAATGTCCACTACCACTGTGAATAAGTCACCGTCGTCTACAGCTGCTTCGTCGATTGCTGATATGTCTTCGCTTCTTAGTTCTGTGCCTTCTTCGGGGAATGTTGCTTCGACTAGTGTTGCTGGACTTCCAGAAACTGTACTTCTGGCCACCCGTGTACCGGCTGCGTCTAATATTCCTGGTTCTGCTAGTTCTACTTCAACGTCGTTCGCACAAGCTGTGGGAAGTACCTCATATATTTCTAGTGATTCTGCACCACATTTTAAACGTGTAGCTTCGGCGTTGAAAATTATTCTTCCAAGTGATTCGCCGCAAGGTAAGCAGTTGTCGTCTGCCTTATTATTAAGTGTTTTCATTCCTGCTTTGCGTGACACCCCCTCCCCCAGTATCTGCATGCTGTGTCGAAGGTCGTTCCAGCCGAAAGCATTGTGTCCATTATTCGCTTGGGTGGAGGGGTGGTTGTTCACTTCACCCACCAGCAAGCAGTAGATTTAATTATATTTCATGGGGTTGATATTGGGTCCTTTCATCTACAACCTGTCGCTGCAGCCCAAAGACCAGTTACGGCGATCCTCTCTCCTGTACCAACGGCTGTTCCTGATTCTCTGTTGATTGATTCCCTCAACACGATGGGTCGTGTTTTTGAGTGACCAAGATTCTTCCAGCTACAGCCCGTGATTCCCCCTGAAACATGTGCAGGGTGGGCGCCGCCAGTACCGGGTTATTTTTCCAACTTCTCAGTCAATAGCGGAACGCCCTGCAACTCTGGAATTAGTCACTGATACCCGGACGTACATTTTTAATCTTTTTGCAGGGGTTCAGTTTTTCTGCTGTAAAGGGGAAGGTCATCTCGCTTCTGCTTGTCCTCATGCTACTCCTGGTGCTAGATCTGATTCTTCATTAGCTACTACAGTTCAGGTGGCCGCTGCCCCTGCGGATGTTGTGCAGGCCGCTGAGGCACCTGCTCACATTCTACCTTCATCAATTTTGCCTGCTGTTTCTCCAGTCGTTCCTTCCCTCCCGGTTCCTGTCGTCGTACTGAATGGTTTGGAACCCTCCAATGAGGATTTTCCATCGCTGGAAGTGTCTGCACCTAAATCACAACGTAAACGCCCCAGCTCACCTGGTGTTCCTACTCGCTCTTCTCGTTCGTCTCAACGTCTTCGGTCCAAGAAACCAGCCCATTCTACCTCGGGTTCACCTAGCCATCATGAGCCAAATTCTGAATTACTAGTTTCGAACCGATTCGCATGTCTCCAGGATGTTGATGTTATGGACACGGTTGCCCCTGATCCTGATGACACTGCAATGGTTGACTCTGACGATGATTCTCCTTCTCCTACACTTCTTGACATTTCTACTATGTTTGAAGAACTTGCGGTGCCTTTGCACCCTCTTACCTTAACTGATCTGTATGCATTGACCACTCGCCCGCGTAAGGCGAAGTTGATCACACTGCCTTGCATTAAGAGTAAGCTTCACTTGCTGCCTGAAATGATTGCACAGCTAAACCAGTTCCATGCATTTATAACTAATGTTACTTTGCCTGGCGGGACTGAGCAATATGCTCGCCGTCTGGGATACTTACTCAAGATTTTGAGGGCTGAATTGGAAGGCTCGATGCAACCTACCAGTGATGTCCTTGTTAACACTACTTAGCTTTAATTGTAGAGGGCTTGCGTCTTCTGCGGCGAATGCTTTGGTTTACGAGGACGTTCGTTACCTGGGGGCTAATATCCTCCTTCTCCAGGATACGAACTGTTCCTTGGATGCCGGGTGTTCCCGCTGGAGACGCTGGCCGTACATTTTTTATCATAATTACCGGACCCATCTCAGGTCTGGTACCGCTATAGCGTTTCATGTGCGTTTTCATTCTTCCCTTTCTGATCTTGTTGAGTCACAGAGTCTGCTGGGTTCTTTTCAACATATTTCTTTTTGTTTTTGTTCTAAACGTATTCATGTTTTCAATACCCATATTCCGCAATCTGCTACGGATGCAGAAACTCTCCTCCAACATCTTTCTTTTATCCTTTCGACCCTCCATCCAAATGATACAGTCATTGTTGCAGGCGATTTCAATTGCACTTTGCAACCCAGTTTTGACCGAGATGGTTCAACCGAAAGCCGTTCCGACCTTTTTTCCAATCTCACTCAACTCGTTGTTAATTTTGATTTGATTGATGCATTCCGTTCCCTCCATCCCCGGTCCAAGGAATTTTCCTGGTTCCCCCGGCTGCTTCACGCTGTGTCGCAGCACGCCTAGATAGATTCTATGTTTCCAGTTTTCTCCATTCCTCTCTAGTTGAAATTACTCATCATCCTTCCGTTTCGTCAGATCATCGCCCCGTTCTTTTAAAACTTTTTTTTGCATTCTTCCTCTGTTCCCCTTTCCCCAGTCTGGTCGCTCGACGATTCAGTTTTAACTGATCCTGTTTTCTGTGCTGAAATTCGCTCTATGATCTCGTCTTCTGTGCAACAACTTTCTTCGTCTGACGACCCAGTGGCTCTGTGGCTTTCCACGAAAATTTCGATTATTTCTTTCGCACGTCAGTTTTCTTTCTCTTCCCGTGCTTCTCGCTTTCAAGATATTGATGTTCTCCGTCGTAAATTGCAGACTATTTCTCCTTCTGATCCTTCTTTTCCCGTGTTTCAAGCTCAACTTCGTCGTATTCTGTTTACTTTTGCTTCAACAGCCATTACTCGTCTGAAATTCACTCACTTGCGGTTTCACGACGACCCCTTTTCTAGTTTGAAGTCCCTTGAGGAGTATCATGTTAAAAGCAACACAATTTCCTTTCTTTCACTACCTGACGGATCTACAGTTACCGACCCTTATCGTATCTGTGAACTTACTTTTTCCCATTATTCGGATCGTTTTCAACACCGACTCCTTTCTCCTGCAGATACCTCCCCTCTTCTTCATGTCCTCCCTCAGGTTTCCACATTGTTTTTTTGATTCTCTTGTTTCTCCTATCTCTCCTTCTGAAGTCCGCTCTGCAATTTTCAGTCTGAATGACCGTTCTTCCCCTGGCGCGGACGGTCTTCCGCTCTCATTTTATAAGAAGTTTCTTCCTTCTCTCCTCCCGCTTCTGGTTGCTTGTTTTAATGCCGTTTTTACTTCTTCAAATTTTCAGTCTTCTGATTTCACTTTTGCTCTTCTCCGTCTCATCCCCAAAACCGGAAATCTTGGTCTTTTTTCTAACTGGCGTCCTATCTCTATTCTTAATACTGACTACAAAACCTTTGCTAAAATTCTCGCTTTTCGCCTCAATCCCGTCTTGCAGCATTTCATCCACCCCGATCAAACTTACACTATTCCCTCCCGTTCGATTACTACCAACATTTCCACCATTCGCAACTTATATTTTCTTGCTTCCCAACTTTCCGAACCTCTCGCAATTTTTAATATTGATCAGAAACAAGCTTTTGTCTCCATTAATCACTCTTATCTCTTTGCTGTTCTTCGTCATTTTGGCTTTCCTACTCTTTTCTGTCAAGCTCTTATTAATCTTTACTTCTCACTCTGCTTTCCGTATTCGCACTTCCACATTCATGACAGCTACCATCCCCTTTGACAACGGGATCCGGCAGGGTTGTCCCCTTTCGGGTCAACTTTTTACGCTTGCATTTGAACCTCTCTTAATTTGTCTGCGTTCTCGTTTGTTTTCTGTGATTCCTCGCAGTATTGCTCCTACTCGTCACCACCGCATAGTGTTGTCTGCGTATGCTGATGACCTCACTCTCTTTCTTCGCACTGAACGTTCTTTCTGTGTTGTCCTTTCTGCTTATCGTGAGTATGCTTCAATCTCCGGTTCCGAACTTAATATGTATAAATCTGTCGGTCTGTGGGCCGGATCGTGGGTGGCACACGGTGATCGCCCTTGGGGTGCCCGTTGGTCATCCTCGGTCATTAAACTTCTTGGTGTGTACGTTGGAAATCCCGTGGCTGTTGCTGATGCCACATGGATTCCTCTGGTTCAGCAGCTCAATCGCCGTCTTGATCCTTTTTGCCGGTTCAAACCTTTTTTGTCCTTTTTTAGCAGAGCACATCTGGTTTCTTCCTTTCTTCTTCCCATTTTGACACATTCGTGGTTCGCTTATTTTCCCTCGCCCATTTTTCTCCAATCCGCTCAACGTTTGATTACTGATTTCATCTGGAATAAAGTTCACTGGGTTCATCGTTCTACTCTCGTCCTTCCTCTGTCCTTTGGAGGTCTTGCCCTCCCAGATCTTTTTCAAAAATCTAATGCTATTCATCTTCAGACCTTTCTCCGTTCTTTTTCTCATCCTCAGATTTCATCGCTTACTATTGTTGATACTTTACTTTTCACTCGCAGTCCGTTTCTCACTCTCGCTACTTTCCTCCGTATGGATCTGTTCCCCCTCATTCCAGATCACTTTCCCGATACTTATCGCACCGTTTTTTCCCTCTGGCATTCCTTATGTCCCGTCCGTCTCCCACCTACCTCAACTAATGATCTGCTTGCGGAACCTATCTTTTACTCTTCTGCACTCCGTTCTCCCTCTTCACCGTACTTGTGCTTCTCCACCTGGTTCGCCAGTGGCTTGGTACAGGTATCCCAACTTGTAGATGCTTCTCTCCGCTGGAAGTCTCTTTCCCAAATCGACCCCCCTCTTGCTGACACTCCCTTACATCGCGCCCAACTCCGGTTGCTTCATTTTCAGCTTCAACGCCTTTACCCGTCCCTCGTGAATTCTCTTGGGTTAATTGTTTCTTCTTCGGCGTCCCCTTGCCTTCCTTTTCTGGTTTATTTGAATGATGTTCCCTTTCTGGTGCATCAAGTTACTGCAAAACTCTTGTACCGCCACTTTCTTACTTATTTTCAAGCACCTCTCGCTATTCCTTTTGTGCCTCCTGATGAAACCTCTCAGACATGGGTCGATTCACACATTTCTCTGGCTTCCCCAAAAGCAACTGATATTCATTGGCTACATCTTCATCGCCGCTTGCTCACACCACGAACTCTTCATCGTTTTGGTTGCCTGTCTTCTCCCTTGTGTTTTTTCTGTTCAACGCTCGGTGATGTTCATCACGCATATGACTCCTGTTTAGTTTTACAGCCTCTTTTTTCCTTGATGTTTGCTCTTCTCTCCAAGGTTTGTCCTTCCTTTCACTCTGTTTCACATTACTATTTTCTTCGCCGTCATCATCCTTCCGCTGCTGTTCACAATCCAGTTTGCGCGTTTTTAATTTTGCAGGCCAAACTGACTATTTATTTATACTATCATACCAGTGTTGATCGGCCTGCTCTTCGTCGATATCATCCTGCGAGAGTTTTTCTGTGCCGTAGGTTTCGTTCCTCGATCAAGTCCGTCATCCAACTTGAGTACGAGGTAGCTCTGGCCCGGCAGGCAGTTCCTGCTTTCTTCTCGATCTGGTCCCCCCACCTCCCCTGGTTTCGGGTTGAGCATGGGTTGATTCAATTCGTTTGATCAGTTGTTTTTTCTTGTTTTTGTTATGGTGTACTGGTTTCTTCACTTTGTTTGTTTTTGCTTTTCCGGGTTGTTGTCTTGTTCTGTTTTTGATTGAGCTGCAGGTTTTTTTTTTTGCCTTGTATTCATTCTTTTCTTCTAATCCTGTTGTTTTTCCTTTTTTTCTTTACCGTTTTCCTTTTCTTGTTTTTATGATGGCCCTTTGGTAATGTTGTACTGTTTTGCTTCCTTAAGATTCCGGCCTTTTTGTTGTTTTTTCCTCTGTGCTTTGTTAGCTCATTCTACTGGTCGGTATATTCTTTCTTGGATAGTGCTTTTCTACACTTTTCCTCTTACTAGCGGCCTCTGCCTCTTTGTCTGAATTTTCTTGTCGTTTTGCGCTGTGATTGGATGTTTTACAGCTAGTTGCTTTGACTTTTTTTCTGTCCGGAGTCCGTGGGCATTTGTGTTCCTGTGTTCTGTGTGTATTTTTTTCTGGTTCTTGGTGGTGCTGTGCAATCGGTTATTGTTTTTTGTGTCGGTATTTTTGTTGAGTTGTTTGTCTATGTATTATTGTGTGCTTGCTTTCTATGTTTTCATCGGCCACAGTTGTTGGTCGACGCATTTCTTGTTGTGGTGTTTTGTTGTACTGGTTGGCCACCAATTGTTTGTGATCACTGTTATTGTTTGGTATTAGTGTGATGCTTGTTGGGTGTTGTTGTTTTCCGTTGGGCTAGTCTGTGTTGTCTAGTTTTGCTAAATTTTTTTGGCGTGTTGTGTTTCTTTTGTGCTTGTTTGTTTGTTGTTGTTCCTGATCTTCTTTTTTGTACTGTGTTTCCTTAATGTGGTATTACCGTGTTTTTGTAATTGCTCTTGCTTTTTGCATGTGCTGTGTTTATTTGTTCGGATGGCGGCTGTCCTACTCGCTCTGCTCCTGTGTGAGTTTTTATAATACTGTGATTGTATTTTACCTATACTGCTAATGTGATAATCTTGTTTTTTACTTGTTTGTGTATGTTCTACTTTCGTGTTTCAGTTGGCTCCGCAGTTTAGGGAGCCTTTTTTTTCTCATGCCTTGTGTTTCATGTTCACTTGTTTTGTCTATTGGGTTACGTTGACCCAAGGAGTTGGTCAACGCTCTATTTGCCTTGTACTTTTTTTTACTGTGCCTCTTGTGTTTTTTTTTTCTTGACTGTATGTGACTACATGTGTAGTGAAGTAGTCAGTTGAGGCAGTTTTGTCTTTGATTATGTTTTATGTGCACTTTTTGTGTTTTCGTTTTTGTGTTTCTTTGCACTCAAGCTAGGGTTCTACGTCTTGCTTCGTGCTTCTCCTATCCGGGTTTTTCCTGTAATATTGTTTTTTTTCTCAGCACAGCCTTCTGTTGCCGTGCACGACTGGTCGTACTTTGTGTTGTTTTCAATGTGTTATGATGCTATGCGAACTTGTTTCCGCGTGATTCTCTCTATAGCGCCACGTCGGCTTCTGGGGTTTGTCAACGCGCGTCTTCTTGTTTTGAGTATGAAATTTGAATTGAGTGCGATTTTTTTTGTGAACCCCGTGTGCCTGCTTGGCTACATTTATTTTGTGTGATGCAGCGGTTTTTCCCCTTATTATCATGTATTCTTCTGTACAGTGTTCCTCCTGACTAACATGCGTCACTTCGTATTTCGTTTTTAGTTATAGCGGTTGGTTAACACCCCTCTTTATGTGCACGGTTTTTTTTTTGTTTTTTATGTTCTTCTTGTACTAATGTTTTGGCCGCTGCTGCATGTTTTCAGAAGTACAGTTTTGTTTCTCCTGTCGCTGTCTTGCAGTGTCATTCAATTTGTGTTGTGTTGTATTGTTGTTGTGTTTTTTACCTGTCACCTTTGTGTTCACGCTGCTATGTACTAGTTTTTGGAATGTGTTTTTCTTCCCTCACTCTGGGGTTTGGGTTTTGTAATGTGTGTGTTTTTCGTTTTTTGTTTTCTGTGTTCCTTTTTTATCTGTATATATTTTAATCTTGTTCTGATGTTACCAGTTTTCTTTCCTCCTTTCTTTTGTGTTGAGACTTCTTGGCCTCGTCTCTTTTAATACAGTCTCATGTGACTGAAGCGTATCACATGTACCTTGCTTTTAGACTAATAAAGGTTTATTTCGAAGGCAGTGGTCTAAGCGATGGACTCTGATAATTCGTCCGAACGGGGTCTGGGCTCGAATCCCGGTGAAGCATGGATGTTGTGTTTGTCTTATGGCACTGGCTCTAAGACAAACACAAGATCCACCCTAAATTAGGGACGGCAACTGCTTATAGCCCATTGAGTTGCTCACGGTGGTCGTTAAACCTCCAATCAAAAAAAAAAAAAAACGTCTGACCGATTAGAAGTTCTTTTATTTTTCTAAATCGCACCATTCGTTCCACCGCCGTTCTTCTTTTACGCATCTAAAATGAGCTGCGTCATGTACTATGTTTAAGCTTCTTTTCCGCCACCTTAACGGCTAAAGATAAACTAACCCTATTATCGTGCTCCAGTGCCTGCTGGTGTGTGCACTGGCAATAATTATGAATATCACAAGGGTAGTCACTCGAATCTCAAAAACTATGTTTTCCCAGTATTAGAGAAGACACAGGCTCGCTATTCGAGGACGGGCGTTGTGTTTCACCCAGCCGACGAACCGTGTATCGGGGTCCGCTGAGTGCCGCAATGTTTGTAATGTTATCGCCTAGTTTTTCTTTTAAATATTACATAGGTTAACTCGAAATTTTGATTTTATAACTGCACTGATCTGAAAATACTCTGTATTTAACTGGAGGATATTTTTCCTGATCATTCATTTCCCAAGCACTCACTCACACACTCAACTCTCAATCATGGTTAACATCATTACTTCACAAAATTGGACACTTAAATGAAATTTAGCCGACTCATATATAACGTGACAATAAAATATGTTTATTTGCCTGATAAAGGCGTGATATTTAAATACACTCATTTATATATATATATATCATCATCATCATCATTGTCAACCATTATCAATCCACTGCTGGACGAAGGTCTCCCCAAGTTTCCTCCACAACGGTCTGTCTTGTGCCAGTCTCCTCCATGTCACCCCTGCATACTTTCGAATTTCATCCACCCATCTCCCATGTGGTCTTCTTCTGGGTCTTTTCCTGTCCCTTGGAATCCAATCTAAAATTTCGGCTGTCCATCGATGATCTGTCCTTCTGGCAGTATGTCCAGCCCATTGCCATTTCAGGGATTTAACTCTGATCATGATGTCTTCCACTCTTGTCATTTTTCGGATCCACGAGTTCCTCTTCTTATCTCTCCTGGTTAAACCAAGCATGCACCTCTCCATGCTGCTTTGAGTTGTCTGCAGCCTTTGTATGTCTCTTTTAGTTAAGGTCCACGTCTCTGCACCATACGTAAGCACTGGAAGGATGCATTGATCAAACACTTTTCTTTTAAGACATAATGGCATATTGCTCTTGAAAATTGTGCTGTTTCTTCCAAAAGCTCTCCAGGCAAGTTTTATACGCCGATTAATTTCTTCATCAATGTGACCCTCACTTGATATCTGCTGTCCAAGATAAACGTACGTGTCTGTTATCTCCAGCTTTTCTCCATCAATCGATAAATCTTCATTTCTTGTAAAAGCATTGAACATCACTTTTGTCTTCTGAAAGTTCATTTTTAATATATATATATATATATGCTTGAAGACCCTTTTGAATCAAAATTCTTTTAAAAAGTTAACTTTAATCACTTATTTTTTGTTAATATAGCTGAAAATTTTGGAACATAAGTTATTTCAAATGATACATTAGCCTACACAATATATTGCTCTGATCGAATAATTACTTTACCCTTCTACAACCACTACTGCTATTTCCGCCCTTCTTTTCTCACAATTATATAATTAAGCGCTGGCTTTATTTCCCAGCACTGATTTTATGTTCTATTATGCTCTTATTTAAAACTGCTCTCGATTCAACATACAAAACAGATAAATAAGAGCGAAACCGTTATGGTCGGAAATGTCCTACCTTCTATCCCTCGATAAGGGCTGGCGGATAATTTCATCTAAATGGTTCCAGGATTCGCTCAGGCAAGTTTCACTTCTGGGGTGCACACAGGTCCTCATGGAGAATTTCTCCCATGTCAGTCACTAAACTAAGAGTCAAAAATTTACACGCTGGCAGAAAATCACTCCTTTTGGGCACATCCCCGGTCCTCGGAGAATTCTTTCTATCTCAAACAAGCAAGAGCGAGGCCGGGATTCAACCTCCTCGTGTCAGTTGGTTTTTCGTTAATGCCCCCGATCCCTGTCTCCACGGTTCTTCCTCAAATTTCTCACCATGCTATCTCTTCCATTTTTGTTCCTCTTCCAATCCTACGCAAATTTTTCTACCACGGATCCTCCCACCAAATTACAGATTGGTCAAATAATTAACATTTCTTGATCTGGTTTGCTCTGGGCTTAACGCAAATACTCTTATTTGCCAACTCTTCGCCCCGTCCAAAATACTTTGACCTGAAAAAACACAATCAAAACGTAAACTGGATTTCCATCGGAAAGCAAGCAGTACGTATTCGGTTTTTAACTCGTTAGCCATGCAAGCTGAGCTGAAGTTTTCAGCTCTGGACTGCACAGAACGGAAATATGTATGCGCATGCGCCAGGGTTAAATAATGTAGCTACTGCTTACTAACTACAGTAATATCAGGCACTACGTACAAAACACCCCGACACCTCGATAGAAAACATAAATTACCCTCCTATAGCAGGAAATTACATAGATGAGTCATTATATTATGACCACCTCCGGTCTAGAGAAATGAGCGCGCATGGAGATCGAACGATGGCGCAAGTGAAGTTCACAGAGCAGTATATATACAACCGGAGGACCGGATTTCGGTTAGTAGAGTGTTCGGAGTCAGAATGGTAAATGCTGCCGATTTATCGGAGTTTGGTAAAGGGCCAATTGTGAAGGCACGGCGCCACGGAACTACGATCTTGGAAACGGCGCGTCTTGTGCGTTGTACACGTGCCACTGTAGTGAGTACGTTTCCGAAGTGGTGCACAGATGGCCAAACGACGAACTGTCGTCCACCGTGTGCCATCCGCAGCTCATTGACGCCAAAGGAGAACGGAGACTGTAGCGCATTGTTTACAGCAAGCGCAGGGCCACAGTGCGACAAATCACCCGCAGCTACAGCCGTGTCGATCAAGGCAATGTGTCACAGCACACAGTTCATCGCAGCCTTCCGCGTATGGCCTGCGTAGCCGAAGACTCAGTCGGATCCCCATTATCACCGCACGTCATCGCCAATAACGCATGAAATGCGCCCAAGAACATCAAGATTGGACCGTGGATGATAAGAAGAAAGTGACCTGGTCTGACGAATCAAGATTCCTGGTGCATCACGCAGACGGCCGAGCACGGATACGCTAATTATCAACGAAGATCATGGCATCTGGATGCACTGTTGGGCGGAAACAGGCCGGCGGCGGTGTTATGCTGTGGGTAATGTTTCCTTGGAAACCTTTAGGCAACATTATTCCAATAGCACAATCCCTGACAGTTGTCAGGTATTTGAACATCGTTACGGAACAAGTTCACCCATTGATGGCAACTGTGTTCCATAGCTGGTGATGGCTATTACCAACAGAATAATGCACCAGGCCACACTACCAGAATCGTCAAGGAGTGGTTCGAGGAACGTGCTGGTGACTTTCTGTTAATGTCCTGACCTCCAAATTCACCTGACAGGAACCTTATCGAACATTTGTGGTTCGACTTGGAAAAACAGGTTCAGGCTAAATCACCACCACCCCGAAATGTACGGGAACTGGAGGACCTGTTGTTAGCATTATGGTACCAGATACCTCAGGATACCTATCGCCACCTCATCGAACCGATGCCTCGCCGAGTGGTTGCGGTTTTGCGGGCTAATGGGTGTCCTACGGCTTATTAGGTAGGTGGTCATAATGTAATGGCCCACCTGTGTATATTAAAAACACCTGTTACAAAGAGAGCAAACGGACAGAAATACAGAACAAATGAATTAATAGGAATAGATACGCTTACATGCAGTAGCGGCCACTATTGTTTTGCCAATGGTGCTAATGGACCACTTCAGAAAATTTGTCTGTTGCAGTGCACCAACCCAAATTCGTTTATCACGTTATACACTGGCGTGCAAAAATTAAGGACCAGACGGTTGTTCGAATGTAACGTCGTGCAGAAGTGCTCCACATCGACTGAAATCATACCATAAGATCCCCAAGATGTAAGAATATGGGACAAGTGAGCAAAACCGTCCAAACAAGAAATTCAAAGGATACAAAGGCACTTCATTGAAAAGGTAGCTTCGAGCACAACTGGACAGAAGTCAGAAACGTCCATGTGACAGGCGGCTGCCAAGAAAAAATCCAGTCATTAGTAGGAGATATGAACGCCCCTGACTGCGTTGCAGGATTTACAACGTCTCTCCATGCTGAGGACGAGGTTGTCAAGGAGCTGTTGAAGCATCGCGGCCCATTCCTCGTGCAGTACCAATCGCGGCTGTGGAATCGTTGCTGGCGGCTGGTGACGTGCTGCACTGTACGATGAGGTGTAGCGTTGTCGTCCATGAAGAGGAACTCAGGGCCCACAGCACCACTAAACAGACGTACGTGAGGCAGGAGAACCTCGGTACAATAGCGGATACCAGAGACTGAGCCTCCTTGGAAGATGTGGAGGTCAGTACGGCTACCAAGCATGATACCGCCCCAAACGAGAACTCCGCCACCTCCAAACCGGTCCCTTTCGATGATGTTGGAGGTGTGATTACGTGCTCCTTGCTCTCTCCAGATATGTATACATCCAGAATCGCTCGCCAGACTAAATCGGCTCTCATCCGTAAAAAGAACTCGACCCCATTGCTGATGTGTCAAGTTCTTGTGTTCCTGGCACCACAGAAACCACCGTCTCCGATGAGCAGGCGTTATAGGCACAAACCGTACTGGTCGTCGTGAAAATAGAACACCTTTGTGCAGATGTTCTATTTTCACGACGACCAGTACGGTGTGTACCAAACGCGTTAACGGACGTCCAGTTGTCTGTTGCATGTGCCTTGTGATTTATCCCGCTGTCTCTTCTCGCCTGTAGGACAATATACCGGTCGTCCGCCGCCGTGGTTGCTCGTGGACGACCACTGCTGAACTGTCGGACAGCTGTTCCTGTCGTTTGAAATGCTCTCCAAGCTCGTGAAACGATGCTGTGAGCGACCCCGAACTCCTCGGCCCCACTAGTCACACTTTGACCTGCTTCCAACTTCCCAATGACGCGACCTCGGGTAAAGTCATCCAGATGCCGTTTACTGGATTGCCTGTTGGCCATATGACACGGTGGCAGCAACTCAACGTCGTTCAAACCGATGTACACCGTGCAATAGTTTTCACCGAATTGCTGAGCGTACACCGCCCGTGTGCTTTATACCCTGCAGACCCCCCCGTCATGCTGCATATATGCGCATGCCCTACCGTACCGGACCCTAGTCTATCTCCTGAGTGGTCTTTCGGTCCGTTCTGGCTGCTCGTTCCGCTTTCATGCTAATTTTTCCTCTTCATCCTTAATTTTTGCACACCAGTGTAAATATTATTATTGTTATCGTCAGAAAAGATAGGCATGTGTATGTGTGTGTGTGTGTGTGTGTGTGTGTGTGTGTGTGTGTGTTTTTCTCAGCGTTTCCTTTCATAACATGAAAAATAAAATATGTTAAGCCTGGTAGGCGTTCTGTTTTAGAAGGTAAACTAGGATCTTTCAAGTTCCAAGTGATGGGCCGTTCGCTAACTCAAATGCCCCCTGATCCCAGAAGGCAACTTTCAGGTGAGGTGAGGGTGGCTTAACAGGTAACAGCAGCATGTAGGCAAAAAGCCTTCTATGATAATTGCATTCACAAGTTTCAGTGACATCTTCCGGTACGCGGGCCGAACAGCTGGTGGGGGAGGTGACTCCTTTCTGGCGCAAAGAAAAAGCAAGAAATTCCTGAACTCAAATGAGAGTCACATTAAAACCAAATGCCGCCCTCTGGGATCTTTCATCTCCAGAGTAACCCGTTTTCTGAATATCAATGTCCTAATTGCACTCCATCTATTCTGCGTTCCTCTGATGTTTACAGCCATGCTTTCAACGTGTGGTTCGATGGCTCCTTATCTTCCTTCACACCTAGACCTCGCCTGGGAGAGAATTTATTGGGGCTAAAAAGGAGGACTTCTGTTTGGGATCGTCCTCTGCTGATCAGCATGGGAAAATATTTATACTAAAAACCACTTTTCAAAAAAGATCAAATTGACCCGCCCCTCCCCACACACACGCATAGCCAACCCGCAAGAGGGTCAAGGGCGGTAAAGGTTCTTTGAAGTTTTCCTGGGTCTTTCGCTTCATGCGTTACGGCAAATGCCCTTACTCTCCACCCTCTCGACTTCAGGCATCAGGACATGGAAAATGTGCTATTGAAAACAATAGATTGCCGCCCCGGTGGCGTAGTGGTCTAAGCGATGGCTTCTCATCATTCATCCGAGATGGGTCCGGGTTCGAATCACGGACGTTGTGTTTGTCTTACGGCACTGGCTCTCTCCCTTCCCTGGAACCAGTGGCCCTAAATTAGGGACAAGCGACTGCTTATAGCCCATCGAGTTGCTGACGGTGGTCGTTAATCCCCAATAAAAAAAAAATTCAACAGATTCGTGGAATAAGACCTTGTCTGATGAGTTAGATGCCGCCCCGGTGGCGCAGTGGTCTAAGCGATGGCCTCTGATCATTCGTCCGAACGGGGTCCGGGTTCGAATCCCGGTGAGGCATGGATGTTGTGTTTGTCTTACGGCACTGGCTCTTTCCCTTCCCTAGAACCAGTGACCCTAAATTAGGGACGGGCGACTGCTTGTAGCCCATTGAGTTGCTCACGGTGGTCGTTAAACCTCAGAAAAAAAAATGAGTTAGATCTCCAAAGTAAAAAAGGCTGAAGAGGCCATGCGAATGCGTATTCGAAAATGAAAAAGAACTGTTTAGATTACTCACAGTCAATAGTCAGTGAGATCAACATCGATTTAAAGGCGGAGCATTCAAATATCGTCAAGCAATAATATGTTTTGAGTTCTACTATTACTAAAGTGTTAAACGAATTAGAATTATTTTGACATGAGCTCTAAAATTATTTTCTTTTGGGAAAAAATGGAGAGGAAACAACGAAAACCGCAATGAGTGCGAAATCAAAGCAGTTGAAAAAAGTGAAGTGCGTGAAATTCACTCTCGTCCGTCAACGAAGAGTAAAACTGGCCCATCCCCGGAAGATACAGCTTGGTGCAGAACGGATACAGTTTCCAAAAACGCTTTATGTCGTGTATTTCAAGTGCAGTGGAAAATTCAATTCCCTTGGCTAAGACTGAATGCTGATGGTGGGAGAGCTATTTGGCACATCTGCAGCGAAGCACATGAAAAACGCTTACCTTTGCTTAAGGACAACAACTCACAAAGGTCTCACGAAGCCTTTTTTATATACACTGCTGGCCACCCAAAATGAAACACCAAGTAGGAAGCATCCGATTGGCCTAAAATTCGCATGCAAACGATTAGCACTGCAGGGCATATGCAAATCATATGCGCCTGGCACGCCACCGAGAAGCACTATAAGTAGGGTGCAGAGAAAGCGGGGTGTAAATAGTGGAAGTGTGTTGTGCTCCCGGACCTGTGCGTGGGAAGCTTCCTGATGCCTCGTCGCAGAGAACGGCAGTCATTCCAGCACGTTTCGGAGTTCGACGGAGGACGAATAGTGGCTTATCGCGACAGCGGTTTATCGTACCGAGACATCGGCGCCCGTGAGGGACGACATCCAGCCACAGTGAGGCGAGTATGGATTTGGTGGGTGTATGAGGAACGGACGGACCGACCTGAGCGATTGCCGCAGCCGCGGCACACCACCGAACGAGAGGACCGGCATGTTGTCCGGCGGACATTGACGGCTCGCACCGCCACATCACGAACGTTAGCGCAGGAATTAGGGTGTGTTGCGCAATAACCTGTGTCAGCACGCACCGTTCGATGTCGTCTGCGGGAGCGGGTACTTGTCCCACGGCGTCCATTGCTCCGATTACCATTGACGTTACACCACCGACGAGTGCGGCGGCAGTTGGCCGTGGAACGCCGCACCTGGACTACGGAATGGCACGACATTGTCTTCTCCGACGAATCCCCCTTCTGCCTGCAAAACCACGATGGTCGGATCCGCGTGTGGCGGCACCGCGGTGAGAGACTGTATGACGTCTGCATTATGCATCGCCATACCGGTCCGTCGCCTGGCGTTATGGTTTGGGGTGCAATTGGATATGACATCCGCACCCCTCTGGTACGCATCACTGGTAACTCAACAGCCACCGCTACATCTCCGACGTTTTGGAGCCTGTAGTCCTTCCTTACCTGCAGAACCTGCCAGCGGCCACATTACAACAGGACGATGGGCGTTCGCACGTGGCACGCATCGTGCAACAATTCCTCACGGCCCACCAGGTTTCACTGGTGCCGAAGCCTGCCTGTTCTCCCGATATGTCGCCCATCGAACACGTCTGGTAGCTGATCGGCAACTGAGTGACCCGGCAAGCCCCACCCGTGGCTATGCCTGATGAACTGTGGCAACCAAGGAGGTTAGAAGAAGAGGAGGTGAAAGGACCCGTTTTGAGTGAAGCCGAAACAGATCAGCTGTTTTAATCTTCTCTCTAAGGTGGTGCGGGTTTGCGGGAGTTCGGAAACGTGACGTTACTTCCTGTGCCTGAAGCAGTTACGCTTAGCGCATGCAAGCCATGCAAGAACAAGGATGCAAACAAGGAATATTTCAGCTTTGTATTTCTCAACATTAGTTTTGATAATATTTTAAACATGGCTACTTGCACCAGCGCAGTATGCAAGTAACCATACGCAGTATGCACTTCCGCTCAAATAATCCTTATCTTGTTCAATTTTTTGAAAGAAATACCGACATATATTTTCCTATTTTTTCTGGAATTTTCTAATTATGGGAATGAATATTTCAGCCTCAATTTTTTTCATGACTGTATGGGTAGAATAAGGGTCCGAAAAACCCGTTCGAAATCGCGATTTCCTCATAGAGATATACAGGAGATTCTCGGGTTGGGCACGCCAGAAGCACGGTGAGAGAGGCGATTGCCACCTCCTCCTTCTTCTAACCTCCTTGGGGACAACGTGTGGAAGCAGCCTGTACCAACACACCCCAAGCCCACATCCAAAGCCTCTTTCGTTCGATGCCGCGGTGTGTAGCGGCCGTTATTGCTAGCCATGGGGGCCACACGAACTATTGATGTCTGCGTGTTCCGCAAGTGGCACGGGCCTGTATGTTCAATCGTTTCATCTTTGTATCTGTTGTTATGTGTCCAGTAAATCTGGCTTTGCTATCTCGTGTCCTTCTTGGAGCTGCATTTTGAGTGGCCAGCAGTGTATATATTGAAGTTTTAACGACCACCTTGAGCAACTCAATGGGCTATATGCAGTCGCCCGTCTTTAATTTGGGGTGAGTGGTTCCAGAGAAGGGAGAGAGCCAGTGCCGTAAGACAAACGCAACATCCATGCCTCACTGGGATTCGAACCCAGACCCTTCTCAGACGGATGGTCATAAGCCAGCGCTTAGACCACTGAGCCACCGGGGCAGCACTACACTTTTGTGCAGCACGGCTTTCAAGCTTGGGCGACCGCCAAGGATGCTTTTGGAAAACACAAAAACGGTGACTATCACAGAAGTGCAACGTCTACTTCTTTGACAAATGAGGACAGTGTTGAATGTATGATTTCTAGCGCAAAGCAGAAAGAAATGCAAGGAACACGAGTTGCTCTGAAAAAATATTTCAGCGCTATTAAATTTCTCAGTCGGCAGGGCATAGCTTTGAGAGGGCATCGAAGTGATGGTAATTCTAATTTAAAACAATTAGTGCGGATGAGAGCTGAAGATAGCCCGTAACTTGATAGCTGGTTAAAAAGAACAAATTACAAATGGCTTCATCATGACGCTGTAAATGAGATAATTAATTTAATGGCAGAAGCAGTGGTGCAAAAGTTCTTTGATGAAATAAGAGCTGCTGAGTTTTTCGCCATCATACTCCACGAAATGCGCGATGTAGCTATGTACGAGCAAGTCTCTATAATGTTTCGTTTTGTTTCTGAAGGTACTGAAGTGCACGAGATTTTTTGGGTTTTTATGAAACCAGTAAAACAAAATCCAAAACTTTGTATAATATAGTGAAAGATGTTCTCCTCCGTTTCGCCCTGGATATAAACAAACTGTATGGGCAATGTTACGACGGGGCAAGCAACGTAAGTGGTCAACTTATGGGACTGCAGTCTCGTGAAAGAGAAGATGAACCTCGTGTTTTGTTTGTTCATTGCGTGGCTCATCGTCTTAACCTGTGCGTTCAATATGCTATGAGCCGCTCCGGGGGCGCAGTTGTCTAAGCGATGACTTCTTATCATTCGTCCGAGATGGGTCCGTGTTTGAATCCCGATGAGGCATGGATTTTGTGTTTGTCTTATGGAACTGGCTCTTTCACTTCTCTGGAACCAGAGGCCCTAAATTAGGGACGGCAACTGCTTATAGCCCATTGAGTTGCTCACGGTGGTCGTTAAACCGCGAATCGAAAAAAAAAAAAGATGCTATGAACAATGTTGTGTGTCTCCGTAACTTTTTTGGTGTGTTAAAAGGCATGATATCTTTTGGAAGAGACTCGCCAAAGCGGGTTGCATTCTTTAGGTCATCAAGCTGATGATTATCTTGCTTTACCACCTTTTTGCCCGACAAGATTGTGTATGCGTGTCAAATCACTTCAAACTCTTTTGTGCAACTACGAAACACTCACGACATTTGTTTACGATGTGAGCGAAAACCGGTTCATTGGTGCTGTAGTAGCAGCAAAAGCATCAGGCGTCTTAAAAAAACTTCAGAGTTTTGAATTTTTTATTTTCTTAAAACCCTTTCAGTACTTATTTTTTTCTTGTTGACAAAAAAAAATTTAATTTTTGGCAGGGTTGTCAAATGCATCCAAATAACCATTCTGGAAAGTTTGAACTTAATTTAACAATTAGTTAATTAATGTCGAATATATTCGACACTGTGACTCAAAGGAGTACAATAAGTGATCATGAAATGAAAATCTTTATTTGAATTTTGAAGATTCATTTAATACAAAATGTGCACACAAATACCAATATTAGCTCGAAAGAAATATCACAAGCCTTCATTTCACGTGAAACTTCGCAAAACAATTCCTATCACGAACTATACATAAGTAAACATTACATTTCAAACATTTAAATCGTGTTTGGCCATTACATCCTTCAAGTTTGCATCTACGTGAAAAAGTGTTTGCTAGTTCCGGCAAATGCCCAAAGTTGTCGTACGTGCATCTAATATTGGGCGTATAGCAGGCAGCATATGTTTCTTTGTCAAAGTCTTATCTGATGGCCTCTCACGCTTTCGAATGCAACTGTTTGCGGAATTTACTTGAAGAAGGCATTTGGCTGTTTCCACACAGAACTCCATCAACCGTTTCTCCTCCTTTCTGGGTAGCTTGTTAATTCTTGCAGCGAACATGTACTCTAACCAAGAGTTACACACAGCAAGATCTACACTGCTGGCGACCCAAAATGCAACACCAAGAAGAAAGCATCCAATTGGCCTGAAATTCGCAGCATGCGTCAACCGCGAGAGAACATGCAAACGATTAGCATTGCAAGGCATATGCAAATCATGTGCGGCCGGCACGCCATCGAGAAGCACTATAAGAAGGGTGCACAGAAGGCGGGGTGTAAGTAGCGGAAGTGTGTTGTGCTGCCGGACCTGTGCGTGGGAAAGTTCCTGATGCCTCGTCGCAGAATACGGCAGTCATTCCAGCACGTTTCGCAGTTCGACAGAGGACGAATAGTGGCTTATCCCGACAGCAGTTTATCGTACCGAGACATCGGCACCCGTGTGGGACCACATCCAGCCACAGTGAGGCGAGTATGGATTCGGTGGGTGAAGGAGGGACGGACGAAGCGACGTGAGCGATTGACGCAGTCCTGGCACACCACCGAACGAGAGGACCGGCATGTTGTGCGGCGGGCGTTGACGGCTCGCACCGCCACATCACGAACGTTAGCGCAGGAATTAGGGTGTGTTGCGCAACAACCTGTGTCAGCACGTACCGTTCGACGTCGTCTGCAGGAGCAGGGACTTGTCGCATGGCGCCCATTGCTCCAACTATTATTTACGTTACACCACTGGCGACTGCGGCGGCAGTGGGCCGTTAAACGCCGCACCTGGACTACGGAATGACACAACATTGTCTTCACCGACGAAACCCGCTTCTACCTGCAACACCACGATGGACGTATCCGCGTGTGGCGACACAGCCGCGAGATACTGTATGACGCCTGCATTATGCATCGCCATACCGGTCCGTCGCCTGGCGTTATGGTTTGGGGCGCAATTGGATATGACACCCGCACCCTTCTGGTACGCATCGTTGGTACACTCAACAGCCACCGCTACATCTGCGACGTTTTGGAGCCTGTAGTCCTCCCTTACCTGTAAGATCTTCCATCGGCCACGTTTGAAGAGGACAATGCGCGCCCGCACGTGGCACGCGTCGTGCAACAATTCTTCACGGCCCACCAGGTGTCACTGCTGCTGTGGCCCGCCTGTTCTCCCGATATGTCGCCCATCGAACACGTCTGGTCCTGATCGGCAACCGAGTGGCCCGACAAGCACCACCCGCTGCTACGCCTGATGAACTGTGGCAACGTGTGGAAGGAGCCTGGACCGACATACCCCAAGCCCACATCCAAAGCCTCTTTCGTTCGATGCCGCGGCGTGTAGCGGCAGTTATTGCCAGCCATGGGGGCCACACGAACTACTGGTGTCTGCGTGTTCCGCAGGTCGCACGGGACTGTAAGCTCAATCGTTTCATCTTTATATCGGTTGTTATGTGTCCAGTAAATCTGGCTTTGTTATCTCGTGTCTTTCTTGGTTTTGCATTTTGAGTGGCCAGCAGTGTACAAAGTGGAAAATAACTCGCAGAGTCCACTTTTTAGAACGATGGGATATCCTGTACAGGGACATAAGGTGATCTATATTGTGAACTCCTCCTATAGAGACGTATTACTTGAGGACATCGGACAGAAATGTAATCCTTTAGTTACTTGTCCCATCGCTTGACATTATCTTCTGTACCGATGCCCGTAAAATTGGATGCTAGTAATACGTATGTGTTATCATTTCAAGCAACAACTGATACATGATCTTTCACATTCACAATTTCATCACTATCATCACGGTGATTGCCTTTTTTTTGTTTTTCAGTTTTAATCGTGCAGTCTTGTGTCTTATTTTTTCTAATGGTGCCTGCAGCATGTATTCCTTGTAATACACGTTCAGCATGTAATACACGATCTTTCACATTCACAATTTCATCGCTATTACCACGGTGATTGCCTTTTTTTTGTTTTTCAGTTTTAATCGTGCAGTCTTGTGTCTTATGTTTTCTAATGGTGCCTGCAGCATGCATTCCTTGTAATACACGATCAGCATGTAATACACGATCATTCACATTCACAATTTCATCACTATCACCATGGTGATTGCCTTTCATTTGTTTTTCAGTTTTAATCGTGCAGTCTTGTGTCGTATTTTTTCTAACGGTGCCTGCAGCATGTATTCCTTAGAGATGTAACTGACTCAAAAGCTTCAAAGAGTTAAAGTAGTTGTCAAAAAATAACTGATAATTGTGGTGAAGTGGGATACGCTTTACTAGAATCAGCATAATCGTATGCAGCAATTTCTATTGCCATTTCGTATTTACACATATTTTATTTTCTAGAATAAAAAAAACAATTAGGAGAAAATAGGCACATTTGAAATATACAGAACTTATCGGCGAAAAAGATCATAAAAAAACATCGTGATAAATCAGTTTCCAGGTTTTTATCTCATAATTTTTATAGACATGCGAAAAAATTTGGATAAGGAGAACTGGCCACATTGCAATTTCAGTTCCATAAAATTGTTCTGAATAAACAAATGCCGTGTGGCTATATTTCCTATTACTTGAGCAACTATTGTTCAAAAAACATTTTTTTTTAATATTTTCATTTTCAATAAAAAGTGTAGACATTTCCATGATTTTCGGGTAGCCAAAGACAAAGCGGAGAAGTGACACCCGGAGAACTGGCCAAACATTTTTAAAGGGCCGTATAGAAATTACATTCCTGGGTGCTGCGCGCCCACGTCACCAGAGATTTTCTATCTCACTCACACAAAGTTTCCACAATTTCATATTTTCTTAATTGCGATATTTAATGTAATTCCTTATCGTTATAGAAAATGTTTACAGTCTACAACTCAACAAAAGAATTTAAAGGCTTATAAATTACAGCTCAACAAATTCTCTACGAGCATGTGCAAACATGGGAAACCTGTAGAGCGCGGGATGGGGGAGGATTTGAACGACCTCTGTCAGTTAATAAAAAAGTTATGTCTACTTTTGTATATATATATATGCACTGAGTGGCCACTTTATTATAACCACCTGACAGTTTCAAGCAAATGAGCTATGGCTGCACGCTGTTGCCGCCAGAGGACGAGGCTAGTATAAAAAGGGAAAGCTTAGTGTTTGCGACAGTAGTAGAAGTGATTTTTGGGTGACGAGATGGGTAAAAAATGCGATTTAACGGACTTTCAACGTGGGATAATTGTAGGAGCTCGGAGCCATGGAGCGAGTATAACCGAAACCGCTGCATTCGTGAAATGTACCAGAGCAGCTGTTGTTAAAGTGTTTAAAGACTGGACTGTCAGCCAAAAAACTGGGTCTCTACGTGCAACGTGTGGTCGTCATCGACTAGTGACTGCTCGGGCGAAACGGAGAGTGTCCAGACTGCTAACAGACAACAGAATGGCAACAGTGCAGCAAATTACAGACCATCTTAATCAAGGATCCCCTCAAATGATCTCTGCACGCACTGTTCGCCGTGCTCTTCATCGGATGGGATATGGCAGCCGAAGGCCTGTTCGAACACCTTTGCTGTCTGCAGTTAACAAGAGAAAACGTCTCCAGTTCGCACAGGAGCACAAGGATTGGACAGTCGATAATTGGAAACAAATTATGTGGTCCGATGAATCACGTTTTCAGTTGCACCATGCCGATAGCCGAGAGAGAATTTGGCGGAAACAGCACGAAAGCATGGACCCCAAATGCATTGCTACAACCCTTCAAGCTGGTGGAGGCAACGTTATGATTTGGGGAATGTGTTCCTGGCATGCTTTGGGCCCTTTAATTCGTGTTGATCAACGTCTGACTGGCACATAATATCTAAACATCGTTGCGGACCAAGTGCATCATGTCATGTGGATGGTTTATCCCAATGACGATGGCTACTTTCAACAAGACAATGCGGCCTGCTTAGTGCTCGTTTTGTACAGGATTGGTTTCAGGAACATGCCGGTGAGTTTATTTTGCTTAGGTGGCCACCACAATCTCCAGATCTGAACCCCATTGAGAATTTGTGCGATGAAGTTGAACGAGCCATCAGACGGCTGGATCCACAACCCTGCAATCTCACATTCCTGGAAAGTGCTATTCATCAAGCATGGTCTCAGATTCCACAAACCACCCATCAACATCTCGTGGAGTGAATGCCACGAAGAATCGAAGCAGTATTAAAGGCAAAAAGTGGCCCAACGAAGTACTGAGGGGATGGTCATAATAAAGTGGCCACTCAGTGTATACATATGTACACACACAGTTGAGTTACATTATTGTGACCACCTCCTACTTTTGACGTCAACAGCGTATAGCCAATGAAAGAAGGTACGTGTCGTGAGCTTGCTTATAGGTTATGTAAGGTGTGCTGAAGGCATTCTGAAAACATATCACTCGTTTCTGTCTTGGATAAAAAGAGCTATTTATCAGATTTGCAAAAAAAGGATGATTATTGACTTTCGGGTAAAGTGGTAGCAGTATTTCTGAAATAGCGCCGTTTGTAAATTGTTCGCGTGCTGCTGAGGTTAAAGTGTATCGTGATTGGAGAAATGGCACCATTGCGAATAAGCGACGTGGAAACTGCGGAGCACCACGGGCCATTGATGTGAGAGGTGAACGTCGGCTGCGAAGGTGCGTGAGAAACGATCGACACGCTACAGTGGAGCAACTCACTGGCCGAATGAACCAGGAGGCTACAGGAAGCGTGTCTAAAACGACAGTTCAGCTAACCCTGCTGCGTATGGGGCTACGATACAGACGTGTCCACTGCACCTATGCTAACGAAGGTGCATCGGTAGAAAAGGCTTACATTTTGCATGGCAGTATCGGAATCGGACCTCCGCTGATTGGCAAAGGATTGCCTTCTCCGATGAGTCACGTTTCCTGCTTCATCGAACTGATGGACGTTTGCGGAAAAGGCGAGAAACATTAGAGAACAAATATTCTTTTTTTTTTTTTTTTTTTTGATTGAAGGTTTAACGACCACCGTGAGCAACTCAATGGGCTATAAGCAGTCGCCCGTCCCTAGTTTAGGGTCACTGGTTCCAGGGAAGGGAGAGAACCAGTGCCGTAAGAGAAACACAACATCCATGCCTCACCGGGATTCGAACCCGGACCCCTTTCGGACGAACGATCAGAGGCCATCGCTTAGACCACTGCGCCACCGGGGCGGCAAAAAAAAAATTACTCTTTAACCACTGCTGGAAGCACACAAGCTGGTGGGGGCAGCGTTATAGTCTGGGAAATGCTTTTTAGTGGCATTTTCTGGGCCCACTCATACCTTTGGACGGCACTATGGACCGAATTCGTTATGAATTCATCCTTCCATACCACGAACACCCATACATGCTGATTGTCTTTCCTGGGACGGATGGTATCTTCCAGCACGACAATGCGATGTGCCACACAGTTAGAATTGCAATCAGAAAAAAAATCATTAAATGCAGATTTTCAATATTTCTTTTTCTTTTAGAACCCCTCTATTGGATGTAGTACACAAAACGGAAATTCATGTTTTGGAAGAAAACCTTGATGACGAGGAAGTTGCGCGAGACTCAAAATGCAGTCACGCTGTTTTACAGACACTTTTTCGACACGGGAAGTTGCTCTCAAGAGATCCATGTGAAGTTGTGCCAGTAATGGAGGAAGCCATAACGGCCGTGAATCCACGACATTGTTATACACCAGGGCACTTTTTGCTTTTCGGTTTCTTCTGGATTTTAAGAAAGTCACCCAAGCCGATTTCCGATTTTATTGTACACACAATAAGAAGATTGGGGAAATCATTATCCAATACCGTTCTGTAACCCCTTCAATCATCACCTGTTATAATCAGAGGAGTTAAATATATCTTGATTTCAATTAATTTTTTGCACATTTCTTTTTTTTTTTTTATAAAAGTAAAGATGCTCAAAAATAACCTATGTAATAAATATGTAATTGCAGATTGTTCGAAATAAAATAATGTACTGGGATCTTTCAAAATAATGGAAACACTTCCTGTTTGTGGAAAACTTACTAATAAACTGTAGGTCTACCTCGGACATCCAGAACAAAAGCAATTCGATTTTAATACTTATACACGTCATGCGCATACGATAGTGTGATTTGGGACCATTCTTACTGTAAAATACTCGTACATAGTCGTATCAGAATAATATTACCTCCCCCGGAATAACAATGAACCCCCTCCCCTCCCCCTCCGTCGCGGTACAGAGTGAACGTGACAACGTCGACCACACGGAGATATAAACGGCCGGCCAGGACAGATGAGCCATAATGCGTAGCGGGAGCACAGCGGGCAGAGGTACTGACAGACGTTCAAACAAGAATGATCATCTGCTAATGCGTCAAGCGTGGAAGCATCTCGTTGGTCGAATCTCGTTGGTTGTTCGCGAGGTGCAAAAGTAAGGGTGTACCAAGAACGAACCGCTGGCACACCAGGTACCTCCCGATGCTATAACTGTGAAGCCCCAAAGGCCATCGACCCCAGAGAACGTCGGCTCCGTCGACTGATAAAGGGCAATCGACGCGCAACAGTGCAGCAGTTTATCAGGCAAATGAACGCTGGGGCACCCAGGTATTTGTCCCAGATAACAGTAGAGCGAACCCTTTAATTAATAAGAAGGAACCGTACACCAATTACACTTAAAATAGTATTACTGTACCAGTAATCCGAATTTCTTGGCGTGGAATATACATTACATTAACAAAAGTCACCGGACACCCCTTCCGAAGCAAATGAACGTATCCGCTGCGTTGTTAAGATGCGCGGTACAGCTGCAAACGGTATAAAAACAAGCCTACAGTTGGCCGCGATCATATCGCACTGTGAGGTTGAGTGAAAATGTTGCGGCGAGAGAGAACTAACTTTGAGAAAGCAAAGATTGTTGGTTGTTATATTAGTGGGTTGTCCATAAGGGAAACCGAGAGGCGTTTAAACATACCCAAGTCAACTATTTTGGATGTACTGAATAACTGGAAGACATATGGCGTGCCTGAGGCAGCAAAACGTACCGGCAGACCAAAGAAAATCAGTGATAGAGGACGTCGAAGCATCAGGGGAGTCGTTACAGCTAATCGATGGAGTACTGCCTAAGACCTGAGTGTACAGGTGAGTAAAAATGCTGGAACCTTGGTATGTACACGTACCATTCGCAGAAAACTTCATTCCATGGGTTACCGTGGTCGTACGACTGCTCGTAAGCCTTTCATCGCCACTCGGAATGCTACACGTCGTTTAGCATGGTGTAAAGAATATTTATCGTAGACCGTAGATCAATGGAAACGGGTCCTATGAACTGATGAATCCAGATACCTAATCCATCAGTCTAAAGACCGTGTGTGGGTATGGCGGCAGCCGGGAGAACACTATTTACCACAGTGTACTGTTTCTACGGTCAAGTTGGAGCTGGCAGTGTACTCGTGTGGGGGTATTTTTCGTGGTATGGTCCAGGCCCATTGGTTTTCATTGACACACCTGTTAACCAGCGCGTCTATCTCGATGTTCTACACAATTACGCCCTACCAAATCTGTGGCAATACTGTGGAACTGAGCCTTGTTGGTACCAGCAGGATAATGCACTGAACCATAAAGCAAGGACTGTTGCGGCGTGGTTTGACGATAATTACGTATCGTGTGTGGACTGGTCAGCACAGAGCCCTGATCTTAATCCCATATAGCACCTATGGGATGAATTAGAGCGCCGCATAAGAAGTTTGGAACCAAGGCCTACTACAAAACAACAGTTAGCGGCAGCATTACGTACTGAATGGAAGCGCATACCTATCGCTGTGTTCTAAAACCTTGTCGAAAGCATATCTCGAAGTGTCAGTGCATGCATTAAGGCCAAAGGTGGACATACACCATACTAATGTATGTCAATAAATGTTATGTTGCGTTTTTCTTCTTGGTGTCCAGTGACTTTTATCAATATAGTGTATATCATCAAAGTTTCCAAGTTTTCGCACATTGACCAGATGGCTTTCTCAAGGAAAGTAGACAACTAACTGTAAACTGGATAATACAACATTTCAAGAATTTGAACGCCGTGACTTCATCAGACAATAAATGAATAAGCGCAAATATGATCAATCACTCGAAGAAACGAAGTCACGCTGGTTGTGTATCATAATTTGAATTGATTCCAAATGCGTGGCAACTCGACAGAGACGCTGTCATTGCAAGCCTCACTGCTTGTCAAGATTTTCAAGGTTTCGCGAATGACAGTAGATTTGGGTGGGGAGTATGAAGCTAATATCTTTATATCATCCCACTTAGGATCAGCGGACTTGAACTTGACCTTTCTGGATAGAGCAGTCGTTATTTTGCTGTCTCTTGTATCCATTTTATGTTCGTTGATTCTAATCCCTACGAACGTTTGGTAATTCCGATGTAGTGTTGTCTGGAGCCGTCCGGATATTGTAGAGGGATGGCATAAACACCTGCCTCGTTGAGAAGAGAGGGCTTGTCAATATTTCTCTTAAGCATCTTATGTAAAGATGCCGGAGACCTTATGCCCATACTGAAGTTCATCCATAGTTCATAAGTAGAATATAAATCAAAGTTCTTGGAAACTTTGATTTATATTCTACGCCAAGAAATTCGGATCACTAGTATAGTAATACTATTTTAAGAGCGAACCCTGTTACGCATGGATCTCCGGAGTCAAATCGGGGTTTCTACTCCACAGAAATGACGGGAGATGTTTGATACGGCGTCAGGTACAACGAGATCCAACACCAGGACACGTTTTTGCATGTCTGGGGGATGTTTTCCTGGTATGACGTGGGACCACTGGTACTGCTGGATAGGTTCCTCAACGCCAATGGCTACTTGTCCACCCTCGCTGACGACATGCATCCCTTAATGTTGGACGTTTACCCTGGTGGTAATGGTGTCTACCTACAGGAAAATGCATCGTGCCACGTCGCTAAGGGTGTGCGTGACTGGTTCCAAGAACACGACAGCGATGTCTCTGTTCTCCCTCGGCCGTCGAAATCACCCGATCTCAATCCAATAGAGCACTTATGGGACTATTTGGATCGACAGATTCGACGTGCTGATCCACAATTACGTCATCTCTGGGACATATGTGCTCTGCTGCAGTAAGAATGCGCACGTGCGCCTCGTGCAACCTTCCATGCCACGCCGTCTGGCCGCTGGCATCCGGGCCAAGGTGGTTATTCCCATTATAAGGTAGGTGCTCATGTTATTCTGATACGACCGTGTATATTCCAAATATGCCTTTGGAGGTTGAGAGTGCGATCTGGCCTTTCGCTCCACATGTTTCCATAAATGTTCAGTAATATTAAGGTGGCCAAGCTACCTACATTACATCATCCTCACACTCTTCAAATCACATTTTGACACGTTTCGCACAATGCACGAGTGCATTATCTGCTTGAAATCACGGACGTTCATTAGGGAAAAATGCTTCCAGCATTGGGTGTAGGTGGTCCCCAATAACGGACTCATACGCTTCAGATGTCACACGACCCTGTAGAATAACCAGTGACTCTAAGGAATATCATATGGCATTCCACAGCATCGGGGATCTATCTCCATGCTTCACAGTCGGGGTGTTACACTTCTGCAAGTTTTCGCCAGAAGTTTACCCCACCAGTGGTGGGGAAACAGTGTGAAACATGATTAAACAGTCCAGATGGCACGCTGCCTGTTTTTGGCACCCCAGTTTTGAAGGGCTTTGTGTAATAGGTTGATTGATGGCTTTCAAGTGATTAAATTATATTATTTTTAGAATCCACTTTTCTTCTCGTTTTATACGATGTATCCAGAGCACTACTCCACTTTAAATCACTTACCACAATAACATTTTAAAACTCAAACTTTATTACATAGAAATAACATGTAGACACAACGAGCTCTTCACTGCAAAACCCCACAACAATTCTCTCTGCTGAGAAGAGGGTCAAAGTGACGCTCTCACGTCACACACAGTCGCTGCAATGCAATGTGCATCAGCAAATTACTAAGCAAAAGATTGGGAATTACAAATCTAACAACAGATCCCCCTCTAATTCTCAATCTGTAGTCACTGGCAAGAGTTCATAAAACTTATACAACATTTAAGAGTCTTAGGTAATTGTTAAGTTTAGGTTTACTTAAAGGCTTAGCAAGAAAGTCTGAAATATTTTAATCTGTAGTCACTTATTGAAGATAAAATGTCTTCTCTCTGATTTTCTCATTAATGAAACTTACCTGTCTTACCATATTATTGTGTGACGTACATCCACTGTTTCCTAGAAAAATTGGTGACAGGTTGGCACAGTGTATAATTGAACCTTGGAATCCTTTTCTAGCGAGTTTTTCCACAAAAAATTGTAAAAATGTCCCAGTCTCATGGCCTTGACGACAGCTGTAATTTCTGCCTCACATGTCGAAAGCGAAACTGTAGTTTGAGTTCTTGAAGTCCAGCTGATGAGATTTGGTCCCAGTAGGTATAGTTACCCACTTACTGATCTTTGCCCATCTTGTTTTCCACATTTTCATGACGCATCACTATAGCAATACAGTTTTGGATCACCTTCGGTAAACACCAAACAGTAATGTTTTGTTCCTTTCAAGTATCTTAGAGCATGTCGGAGGGCTTGAATGTGTATTTCTCTTGGGTCCTTGGTAAATTTTGATAAAGTTGTTATTGGATAAGCTAAATCTGGTCTTGTTTTTGCAGCAAGTTACATAAGTGATCCTAAAAGTTTTTGATATTTTTTTAACATCACGTCCTTTTGATTCTTCATATTTTTCCAGGTCTTTATTTAAGTCAAGTGGTGTAGTTACAGGATTGCAATTTTCCATACTATGTCTTTTCAGAATTTCTTCCATAAAGATTTGTTGTTTAATAGTGATCTGTCCTTACTTCTGAATAATTTCCATCCCTAGAACACTGCCTGTATCATCACTTTCATTTCAGCTGGAATCTCCTGCTGATGTTTTCAGTTACCTCTTTTAGTATTTCATCATCTGAACTAATAACAATAATGTCATCTACGTGTAAACTTAAAAATAATTTTGAGTTACCTTTATCATAGCTAAAAGTACACTAGTCAGATTTGAAATTTTTAAATCCACATTTTACCAGATTGTTTCTGATAGTTTGGAACCATATTCTTCCACTTTGTTTTAGTCCATATAGGGCCGTGTTTACCTTACAGACTAGCTTTTTGTTTCCCTGTGTGTTTTCAAAGCTTGGAGGTTGTTCCATATATATCCTGTCCACTAAGTTTGTATATAAGAAAGCAGCTTCTATATCATAATGGTGTATTTGCCATTTTTTCATAGCTGCAAAATTAACTAAGCATCGAAAACTGTCTGCTTTCATTACTGGTGAAAATGTTTCATTGTAGTCTTGCCCAAACCTTTGAGAACATCCTAGTGCAACAAGCCTTGCCTTGTATATTTTACTTCTTGATTTTTTCTTCTTTTTATTGAATACCCATTTACAACTTATAAGCTTTACACGTGGTAAATTTACTATGTAAATTCCTATGTAAATTTACTGTTCCATACTTCATGAAGCTTGACAGAATTTATTTCTCTCTCCATTGCTTCTTTCCACTTATCTGCATCAGTCATTTGCACAGCCTCTTCAAATGATTTTGATAAGCAGCCCTGACTTTCAACTTTAAGAATCTCATCATGCGGATTGTAATCCGGATCTTTGGCTGTGTCTGATGATTCGTAATAGATTTTAAGCCTTGCTTGGGGTCTTAGATATGGTCTCTCTTGTTCTACAGCAATTATTTGAGGTTAAATTTCACTTTCTTCAGTGATTCCCAGTTGTACTTGATAGATGATTTGCTCATCTCGCTCATTTAATTCTCTTTCTTCTTCATCATCACGCACATCTTAAACTTTTTCTTCATTTCCACTGATGTCCAACATTTCACAATCTTGGATTTTAAATTTTGCTGTTTCCAACATTTGGCTTCCTTTCTTGTCTTCCTAGAATTTTACATCTCTAGATTCTACAATAATATTTTTATTGAATCATAGAAACGGTAGGCCTTCCTATTACGTGAGTATCCCATAAAAATTCCGGCTGCTGTTTTGGGTTGGAGTTTTCCTCTTTCATGCTGTGGAATCTAGTAGTAAGCTGTATATCCAAAGATTCGCATATGACCCACAGTAGGGTTTTTTTCTGAAAAGTTTTCTTCTGAGGTTACTGTGTCATTTTTATTTGCAGGAGTTCTCTTTTTTTATGTAGGTGAAAGTGTAAGTTGCCTCTGCCCAAAATTTCATTGGGAGTTTTGAGCCTATCAGTAATGCTCTGGTGCCTTCAATTAGTGATCTGTTAGCTCTTTCACAAATTCCATTTTGTTGTGGTGTGTAGACTGTAGTCAACTGATTTTCAATACTCTTTGCCTTAAAATATTCTACAGCTCGTTAAGAAAGCAGTTCTGAACCATTGTCAGATCTTATTCTTCTTACTTTTGCATTAATGGTGTTTTCAATTTTCTGAATAGAAGTAGACAATTTCTCTAGTGTTTCATTTTTTGTTTTCAAAAAATGTGAGAAAATGTTTCTGGAATAGCCATCTGCAATAGTCAACACATAACTTGCACTTCCAATTGACTTCTCACGAATGGCACCAATTAAATCAATATGTAAAAGATCAAGTGGTTTAGTTGATTGAATTACCTGCACACTTTTGTAGGGTTTTCTAAAATATTTTTCTTGAATACAAGTTTCACAAGATCTAAGGTTTGTAATTTTTTCATCAAGTTTGTGGACCATGGAATGTGTTTTCATTTGGTTCATGTATGTCTCCTTTACACGTCCAAGTCAATTTTCCCATGTAATTTCCCCTGCTTTCATAATTACAGATTTGTTACTCATATCATCTTCACAGTTTACCACAAAAAAGCCCTTTACTCTACTAGCGTTTAATAGGTTTCCCCCATTTTCCTTAATATGGCCACCATTCGAGTTGAAAAATACTTCATGGTTATCCTTGACCAATTTATTAACAGATACCAAGTTTCCTGAAAGCTGAGGAACATATAAAACATCCTTCATTAATAGGGTTTTATTATTTTCAGTTTTTAATTCTACAGTGCCCATATTCTGTGCATGTATAGTTGAATTGTCTGCCAGTTTTATTAACCTGTTATCTTCCCTTGCATTGCTTAACCACTTTAAATTAAATGTCATATGTGATGTAGCCCCACTGTCCAGAATCCATTCATTTTCTGAATATTTTTCGGGGTTTTTCTGTCCGAACTGTGTGACCCTTATTTGTTACATCATCTATAACATTCGTCTTTTGATGCTTTGGATAAAATTTTACCCTGTGAGAATGTTGAACATTAGCTTCGCTTTTTTCACTTACCTTCCTTTTGATGCTTTGGATAAAATTTTACCCTGTGAGAATGTTGAACATCAGCTTCCCTGTTTTCACTTTCCTTCCTTTTGTTAGCTGGATTGTGCCAACATTCAGCAGCTTTGTGATTAGGTTTAGAGCAAATATGGCATATGATTTTCTTTAAATTTACATTTTGTCTGGGATAGTATGAAAGCCTTTCTCTATAATTTACTTTATATGCAGAAGAATCATGTGCATTAGGGTAGGCAAATTTCTTTCATGGTGAGCTTTAAAATTCCTACGTACATCAGCCATCGTAGCACCTTCATAATTATGAAATTACATTGCTATGAGGTTATTTTTACTCGGTAAACCACTAATTAGTACATCGATAAATTCTTGGTCATCAATATCTGCCCCTAATATTCGTGCCGTTTCGGCCAGTTTTTCAGCTCTTAATAAATGATCCTGTCAATTTTCACTCGCTCCCATTGTAAATCTAGAAACGTCATTTCTCGCCTCTACCATCCTTCGTTTTATATCGCCTTCATAAAGCGTACGTAGGGATTGCCAAATTTGTTTACCAGTTTGCCAAGTTAAAACTAAAGCAACTTGTGTATCAGACCTATAGAACATGTTATAATTCTTTTTGCCTGAGAGTCCCCTCTTTTTCCATATAGCCTTTTCAGCCACGTCTTTTGGCGGGTTTTCAGTTAAAACGCTAAGTCTTTACCTTCCAAGCTGAACAACGTTCTGTATTTCCATGACGTAATTTTTTCCTCATCAAATTTTGGAAGTGGTGTGTTTTCCATCGCCCTTAAAGTGAATTTAATTCTGTAATGTAAATCAACGTTCCTTGGTATTTTCCACTCAGCGAAAAAATTGCAGCACTTCTTTTGTGTTGTTATTTTTTGGGCAACAAAACATTTTCTTATCTTTTCAGTAAGTTAACCTCTGTTGTTTAAGATCATCAGCAGCACTAATCTTTTAAGACTTCCAAACCGAAAGTAAAGATGGCGGAGTTGAGCTGCTCTTCGAAGGGGTGCAGGCTTTGGTCTGTAACACGCTCAGCATTCTGTTTCGTCTCCTGGGCACATAACCCTTCGTAGTAGGTTAATTGATGGCTTTCGAGTGATTAAATTATATTATTTCTGGAAACCTCGTTTCTTCTCGTTTGCTACAGTGTATCGAAAGTACTACTCCACTTTAAATCACTTACCACATTAGCATTTTAAAACACAACACTTTGTTACATAAAATGACATGTAGACACAACGAGAGCTCTTCACTACAAATCCCACAACAACCAAGGTCTTGACAACAACCTCTCTCTGCGGAAGAGAAGATCGAAGTGATGCTCTCACGTCACACACAGTGCATCTGGCGCCATCTATTAAGCCAAATAGTAAGTAAAACATTGGGAATTACAAATTTAACAACACTTTGCACCATCTTACACCCTTTTTTCTTGCCCTGATGTTGGTAATCAGAGGTTTGTGGATTGAAACAGTGTGAAGCACGATTCAACAGTCCAGATGAACGCTGCCTGTTTTGGGCATCCCAGTTTTAAGGGCTTTGCACCACCTTACACGCATTATTGCCCTGGTAATCAGAGGTTTGTTGATTATAACACGGCCATAAATACCGGCGTGATGGAGATTCCTAAGATTTGAGGGATTCGTATCTGCCATGGAAAGGACCTCAGGTTCGATCCCAGCCAGGTACGAACGTTCGATCCACTAAATATCCGCCCTGCGTCGGATGGGCACGTTAAGCCGTCGGACCCCGGGTACTGACCCCCGGTAATAAATAAGGGCGTCTTCCTCCCCCTTTCTACTTCGCTTCCGTGTCACTTTCCTATCGGGCACTCTAGCCCAAATCTCCTAGCTTCCTATTTCTACGGGTTGTTCAAGACCTGGGGCCAGACACTCCCTTCCTAAAATCCTCTACATATGATCATCATTTAATCATTCCGAAGATTTGTTCCAACGGAAACGGGATCATTCGACTGATGTTCAACCCCTTCGCTATTTGTGGTGCCATGGTCTTAAGCTTCCGTTGCAGATAGTGGCGTATCTTGGGTCCGAGACATGGGCTATCTCACCTGCTCTCTCACTCACAGTACTGTTTTTTAAAAAGTGCGAAGTTTATTTTTTAATTGTTAAGTAATAGGAGTCAAATTTTTTCCTAAATTTTAGGTACATGCTATTGCTAACATGACGCCAAATAATTATGAGGATTAGGATTTGAACACTTATCTGTTCACGAACTCCATTCTTCTCTCCTTTTGTGTGAACTTCAGTGTTACGTTTCACAAAAATGTTTCTTCCGAGTACTTTTTCACATTTGAAAATAATGTTTTTCTCTATTAACAAACCAGCCAAGTTGCTCGAATGTGCATGTCCTGGTGTGGCTCTAAGATATATCTTGATTCTTTTTAATACGGAAAAACTTCTTTCGGCAGTTGCAGTTGTTGATGAAAAGTTTAATATTAGATCTGCCAATTTGTACACCTCAATAAACACTATGTCCAATTATTCAACTTTATGTAACAAGTAATGTCTCTTACTGATTTGTTTTGTATTCATCAAGGGAATAAAACACCTTCAGTTCATTTTTTAATCGAGCTGTGTCAAAATTTGAAGCATAGAGTTCTTTAAGCTCTGATAGTAGATGTTCAGGGAAGCTTTCACAAAATTTATAAAAACAGTTCGAATCCAAGAAAGCCACGAATTTAAGATATAATATCGCTGATTTTAATTCATTGACGCTTCACACAAACTGAAGCAACTCTCGCGAAACACGCGCTGGAAGCATGGAGGGGCTGAGGTAGTCCGAAGTTTTTCTCAGCGAAGCCTTGGCTAAAGCAATGGCCACTCACGAGCTCCGTAGATCATTCATGTTGTCATGGAAACGCTAGCATGAGATAGTATTGAAGCTCTTGGCATCAGAACAGCGAAGTCTCTCGAAGGCCTGCTTGCGTTACGCCGTTGATCATCGCTCGCCAGACTGATTCTCATAATCGAAAGAAGCGAATCCGCTGGTATTTTTTCGCACCGAAAGCATCGGTATATCTTAATACCGTTGATAATTGACTTTTATTTGTGGATATTTAATTAACTTTTAATTGTGTATTCTCTGGGCTTCGCAGCTAGCCTAGCTAGCCTCGAATATACGAAACTGGTTGCAGAATCCGTGCCACGGTTTGCCTATCTCTATCTGGCATCTTCGTATGGCGTCCACAATTTGTACATTCGGAGGCAACGCCGTGTCGTTTTTAATGCGTCGTATGTAATCTTTAATACAGTTGCTCATGTTTCACTTACTATTTCTGCCGTTCTATTTGCTGAAGCTTCCACAAGACGCGCACAAATTATCACGCCTTTTTTGAGTCATTAAGATTTGAAGTTGTCGACAATTACCCCACTTTCTCCTGAGACTGTGGCACTGTAGCTAACATCGTATTGCACCCTTTTATGTACATCACATTGCAAGTGACGTGGTTCCTGTGATTTGCATACGGCGTGTTTTGTGTACTCTAGTAGCAGTCGGTTTTTTAATTATTTTGATACACCCATTTATGAATTGTAAAATTTCTTCTTCCCTGATTTAGACTTCTTTATTAGACTTATTATAAAGAGGCCACTGTTTCACCACAATCTACGTAGTACGTCAATTAAAACTGAACATCATTTATTGTACACTCATACCATTATGACTACTTCCGTAACATCTTGATAGGCAGATTTTCTCCGCGATAATCTCTTTCGCCCTGAGCGTTATCGACTTTGTAAGCCTCCGAAAGATGTCTTCTGGTATTCTGTACTATCTGGGGGAGAATGACGTCGCAGAGTTCAGCAAATGAGCGAGGAACAGGCGGAGGTCGGGCACTGCTGCGTTCCAGTTAAATATACAAATGTCCCATCGGATTCAAAATCGTGAAGGAGATGTGTCGTGTACCTTTAAATAACTTTCCTTTGGAAATTTTGCTTTCATATGTAAATTTAGTTACTTCTTGATTAAGCATTTTCTAATTGAGCTGTACATTACTACTCTGAGCAGCCTTTACAATTCGGTAACACTGGCAGTCAGTCGCAGCAAAATAAATGACGAGATATGTGGAGTTTTAAGCGATGTCCAGAAATTGTGAGTTGAACAATGAAAGTTGAGATATATGTAATCTACGAAAAAATGCCATTTTTCTACGATTGATATCTGTGTTCATACTAGCGAGATTATATTCTGGCTGTCGATTTAATTGATGTCTTCAAGTACGGAATAAATTGTTGGAATTACGCAAGTCAATCTACTCGTTCATTCTAAAGTGTGACTTATGTTCAACGAAACTATTTAAGACGTTATCCAATTAGCTAGAAACTGAGTTAATTATTTAAGAAGAAGATGACACCGAATTTTCGGATGTAATGATCACGTCTTTTGAATCCTTTCTGACGCGAATTAAATTTATCAAAGTTATTCAAAGTCAATCGAACCGGTTACGAAAACAATCAACTGAGTTTCGACGAAACATCCAGAAATAGAAACAGCTACTTACTTCCACCAGCGGCTAAAAAGTATGTTACGAAGACTAACAAATGGCGCACAAAAAGTCTGTCATAGCAGAAAGAAGGTAATGGAGAAAAATGGATTTTCAATTCAAACAGTTAAGAGAAGAAATAAAGAAGGAAGCATGATATAACTCTACGCCTTCCAGCAGAAGAATTTTGCATTATGGGGAGTTGAAAATAGGCGAAAAATATCCTTCATGGAAAATACTATGCTAAGGAAAAAGAACATTTGAAATACGTCTCCAGGAAGTAGAGATAGCAGGAAAAACGTTTTGACCTTTATGCCCCCTTCGGAGAAAGTTTCGCATTATTTCCACATCTTTAGTGCAGCAAATGCCTTACAGTAAAGAAGAAATATCTCAATAGGGTTTTTAAAAGCGGAGATACAGCTGAAAACAGTACACGAACACCACCTAGGAACAGAACTGTGAACTATAAAATTCCTCATATACCTAGTTTAAAGTGTTGTATAAGGTAAATGGCTTCCAGTGCCGAAATAATTTTTTAAATCGCACATGTAAAGGCAGAGATATTGAGGAAACCAGATTGAGCACTTGTGCCACCTAGCGGCGAAATTGTGCAATATTTTGGGGGAAAAATACACACACAGAGTTTTCATAGTTAGTAGTATCTAACCGAAAAAGAAGATTTTCAATCAGGTTTTTACTCCCGCAGATATTGCTGTAAACGGAAATTTGAACTTACGCTCTCTGGTGACACACCTGTGCGTTAAGAAAAATTTAAAATTATATGAGAAACATTTAGCACGGAAAACACTCCAACAAAGAAAGAATTTTTCAAATCGTACTCTTAGAAGTAGAGATATGGACAAAATTGAGATGCACATCTACGCCACCTGATGGAAAAACTATGCATTGTTTTAAAAAGAAAGTATCCTTAAAAGGTTTTCCGAGGTGAACGGTATCGGTCCACAAAATACATTTTTGAATCGAGTTATCAGAAACTCAGATTTTGCTGTAAATACATCAGAAGAAGAAATAAATACTTACGCATCCTGGTCGCCAAAGCATTTTTTACCAAAAATTAGAAATCACGTATATGCAAAACATTTCCCATCAGGAGCTGTATCCGATGCAGAAGAATTTTTCAAGTCGGAGATTTAGAAACTGAGATATCGCGGAAAATGGAATTTACCTTTACGACTCCTAACGGGAAGTCTGTGCATTACTTGAAAATTTTGAAATTATATGAGAAATATTTCGCACGTGAAACGCTACACAACAAAGAGGATTTTTTTAAATCGGACTCTTACAGTGGCGGCTTTTGGGAGGAGGCAAGGGAGGCAGTGCTTCCTCAGAATTTTAAGGCTCTTACGTAGAATTATTCGTTTTGTTCATTCAGTTACTTTGGGTATAGGAGAGCAAACGTTTATGCTAGTTAACTCTTTTGAATTAAATGTCGTCTACGCGTTCATTCAGTTTTTTAAATTGACGCTTTTCGAAAACAATCGGTAGCGCGTAGTTACGAATTGTCCTCAGGTTGCGACATCCGTCCTTGAGGCAAGAAGCAAACTGCCTCTCGTACATTTTGCGCCAAACCTGTTTACTCCCACTGAATCAGTACTCAGTAGATATGAAGGTAGGCGGTGGAACTGCCAACACAAAGAACGCACGCGCACCATGGACTTCCTGTGAGGCAGATGTAATTTTGCCTCATGGGAACAGCTGTTTCCCTGTATGAGCAGCTCCGCGGTGTTAACTCCTCATTCTGACAGCTTCGAGCGTCATTACATAGCGTCTTCTTCCTAGTTGCTTTTCTTTCACACTAATATTTGTGTAACTAATTTTATTTATGTTTTATGAAGAGTTGTTTATCAGACCATGGCTTCTGCTTCAAACTTATGAAAAATACTTTGACAGCACCAAACTGCATAGTGAACTGCAGGTTCTGTTTTCAGAAAAAGATCTGTGGAACAATGCCAAAAGTACAACAGAACTTCTATCTGCCATATACAATAATAATCTTGCAAAGGCACTGCCAGAGCTATTTAGACTTCTTTCCCTCGTAGTAACAATTCCTGCAACATCGGCCTCTGTGGAACGCAGTTTCTCGTGCCTGAAGAGGATGAAAAACTACAAGAGAAACTTCATTGGGCAAGAAAGGTTGTCAAGTTTATCAGTTCTGTCCATCGAGAAGGCGCTTGTGAAGGGGATGGAAGCAGAACAGACATTGTATGACCGTATAATAAATCACTTCGCCAAACAGAAAGAACGAAAGATAGATCTCATATACAAGACAATATAAGCGTAAGGTAAGCTTTCTCTCTTGCTGTATAGGTAAACGCTGTGTGAAGAAGTCTTTGAGACTTTTTTCTTTCGGCGTCAGTGAAGGCAGAGGAGTACATACAATAGAATTTCATTTGAGATGAAAAAGATGTATAGTTCAGTCTTGCTTTTTATCTTCTGTTGATCTCTTTAATAAAAATCTATTTCGATGCAATATATTTCATATTCAAACTGGCTAACAGTTCCCAAATAGTCCAAGAGGGCGATTCAGACTGAAAAAAACATATTTAGGCGAAGGGCCGGAGCCTTACATAAACAGGTTTTGTGTTGGTAAGTCATGTAAAACGTGCGTTTCCGGTAAAATTTTATAAATCTTTTCACGGGTCACGTTACTTATTTCATACTTCGCACATGAGAAAGTAAATAAAAAAAATTATATTGTAAAAAAATGGCGTTAAATAGAATAAATTTATCATGAAAGAAATACGAGATTTTTTTTTTTTTTTTGATTTGAGGTTTAACGACCACCGTGAGCTACTCAATGGGCTATAAGCAGTCGCCCGTCCCTAATTTAGAGTCACTAGTTCCAGGGAAGGGAGAGAGCCAGTGCCGTAAGACAAACACAACATCCATGCCTGACCGGGATTCGAACCCGGACCCCTTACGGACGAATGATCAGAGGTCAGCGCCTTAGACCACTGCGCCACCGGGAAATACGAGATTACACCATATAATACAAATTTTGAAGATGACAATCCGATTTTTGGCGTAAATGTGACAAGGATAATAAGTCTAATAATATCCGAAAACTTGAAAATTTTCATCGTCCTGGAGCGGAACTCGAATCCGCGTCTCCCAGATAGGCCCCGGGTATGCTAACCACTACACCACCCAGGACGATGAAAATTTTCAAGTTTTCGGATATTATCTGACTTAACATCCTTGTCACATTTACGCCAAAAATCGGATTGTCATCCTCAAAATTTGAATAAATTTATTTGAATCCAGGCTGAAAAGTAGTTTGCCTCCCCAGCAGTTTCGGTCACGGGCCGCCACTGGATTCTTAGTAGCAGAGATATTGACCAAAATAAGATATACACCTACGCTCCCTAGCGGAGAAATTATGCCTTATTTTAAGAAGAAAATATTTCGAAAAATTCTATAGCCACGAGCGGAATTGGTTCACGAAATAATTTTTTCTATTGAGCTTTTAAGAGCTCAGATTTTGCAGCAAACACCTCAGACGCGGAAATAAACCCTTACGCCACTTGGTGGCGAAACCATTCTTTACGAAAAATTGGAAATTTTATGGTAGACATTTTCCATCAGGAGCTGTATCCGGTGCAAGAGGAATTTTTCCAATCGGAGTTTCTGAAGCAGAGATCTCGGGGAAAATGTAATTCACTTTTACGTCCTCTAGCGGAAAATCTATGCGTAACTTGAAAAAGTGACTGTACCTAAAATCGTCTTCGATATAAATGGAATAGCAATGTAAAAAAGGTCTTTTAATCGGATATTTAGAAGCAATTATATGGAATAAAATGTGTTTTGAATTCGATATCATCTACATTTACGCCCTCTAGCGGCAAAATTGTGCATCGTAAAAAAAAAAAACGGAATGCAAAGATCATTATTCTCACATTTCAAGCTTCCCAGTGCAAAAAGAAATTTTGAAATCGGACAAAAACTTACCGAGATATGGTGTCCACAGGCGGACGGTCAAACCGGTTACATAAGCTCGTTCTTTTTTCACAAAAGACGTACTAAAAATACAAGTATTTAAAGCTTACACTCTGTATAGAAGCACACAAAATACTTTGACATGGTCCTAGCATCATACCAGCACATTGGGGGCATTGGCTTGTGTTGTGGCATGACCGGGCTATTTTTGACACGTGGTCACAATGCGGAGAAACACTTGGTCTGAACAGAGCCAGATTTAGACATTCTGAGAAAGCGCAATTTGAAGTAGAGGCCCCCTTTATCAGCGATATCAAAGTGGCTGGAATGAATGTCTGAGTGTGATAAAATAAACATCTTAGTAGTGTTGTCGCAATTTTATATTTCTAACTTTGCTTTCCCTAATGAATTTGTTAAGTAATTTTTCACCCTCTTCAAAACTCCCGCACGGGGATAACTGGTTTTCCAGTTATTTGGGGAGCGGCGCCCCCACGGCCCGAGCTGACCCTGTGACTGGTCAACATCTGATGTCATGCCACCGCTTGTTTTTTGTTTTGGTGTTTGCAGGGACGGCTGTTCATCCAGCTAATGGGGAGTTGCGGCCCCACGATCCCTAGCTGGTCTTGTGTCTCGCTTTTTCGTTTTTATTTATTTTCTCCACTGGCTAGTTGCCCGTGTTGTATTCTCTACCTAATCGCTACCACGTTATGTACTAACACCCCGGTCTTGTGGTTTTGTTACCCTCCACCACTAACTGTTTTATATTAACCGCTCAGTTCGTAGGTTGCTGAGATTCCGTTTAGGTTCCCTTCCAGGATTTGTCTTCTTTGGCTTTCTTTTTTCCTTTTAGCTGGTTTGGGTACTAGACCTACCTGCATGTTTGCCGCGTGCGGAGACCCGTGAGGCGGAAATGGGATGTCTGGTGGCTGAGGTCGCAGGAGACCGGTTCAGTGCCTCCTGTGTACCAACACTCCTCTTCGACCCCGGCTTCGCTGTAAACGGGAGGCTAGAGACTAACCCACCTCTAGTCAGAAGTCTTGTACCAAGTTGTGTACAGGGCTTTAGCGGCTTTTTTGTCGTATAGCACGGCAGGGTAAGCCCGGGGGCTGTGGGATCATGCCAAAGGCGTTGGCATGACGGTACCAGGAGGCCGAAGTGTCCGCCGAGTGCGTGTGATCACAGCCAACGGACTATATCTGCAACGTATAAGCTCCAGAACTGTGTCCAGCGTCATTTTCTTGGTGGCTTGCGGACCTCCAGTTCTCCCTTGTAGGGCTCGGTGGTGGGTGGAGTAGTCTGCAGACGAATCTTACTTCTTTTTTTCCATGGGTAAACCCAAAAACAAACGCTCCAAATTTAAGTCACCTGAGACAATGATAGTTGCCAACGACACTCCTTCATCTTCTCAACCTACCAAGTCTCAAAACCTTAAACGTTCTTTAGACCATGACCTGGACCAAGAATGTAAAACCTCTTCTTCGGCAGCTGTACCAGTCGCTCCGAAGCGTCGTCTACCCTTGATTGCTGTGAATACACATGCTACACATTTAGTTGTAGAATCCATCGATCCGAACGAGAGACTGTCCACCAGATCTCCCTTTTTCATTTCTAAAGCTTTGGACGCTGCGGTTGGCCCCTTGAAGTCTGTGAGGAAGCTTCGCTCTGGGGACCTGCTTGTCCAAACTTGCAGTGTTTCTCAGAGTAACACTTTTCTGCACCTCACTAGTCTTCAAGGCGTTCCTGTCAAAGTGACACCTCACCCGTGTCTTAACACCTCTCGGGGTGTTATTTCGGAGTTTGATCTCTTGCCATGCAGTGAAAAAGAATTGGTGACTGAACTTGCAGATCAATGTGTTATTGCTGCACGTCGTATGATGTTCCGGCGCGATGGTTCTTTGATTAAGTCTAAAAATGTGATCTTGACTTTTAACTCCCCGAAAGTTCCGACCGAAATAAAGGCTGGCTACTTGGTCTGTGGAGTTCGCCGGTACATTCCCAGTCCTCTGCGCTGTTTCAGGTGCCAGAGGTATGGGCATTCCCAACGTTTCTGTAAGAGTTCCGCTCATTGCGCAAATTGTGGCTCCAGTGAACATGACGGGGAAGGTTGCACTTCTGCGGCCTCCTGTTGTAACGTACCAGGAGATGTGACGTACCTGCCAGAAGGACGCACACGACATAAAGGCAGATAGGAATCAGAATAAAAATGTCCGCGTAGCTTAATTGGTAGAGCAACTTATTCCGGAATGAGTGGACCCGGGTTCGAACCCCGGCGTAGACCAAAAATGACGGAGAAATTCACTTCGTTATAATGGCGCCCGAACTACCCGGATGACCCGACCGTTCAAAATCTCGCATTGGTGTGATGTTCTTTCCACACCGCGAGATAGGAAAAATAAGAGAATCCCTTCTCCAGCACTTCGAAAAAAAAATAAAATAAAAATAAGGGGGAGATGATGTAACGTACCAGGAGATGTGACGTACCTGCCAGAAGGACGCACACGACATAAAGGCAGATAGGAATCAGAATAAAAATGTCCGCGTAGCTTAATTGGTAGAGCAACTTATTCCGGAATGAGTGGACCCGGGTTCGAACCCCGGCGCGGATAAAAATGACGGAGAAATTCACTTCGTTATACTGTGTTAACTGTGGTGAGGCCCATGCAGCTTACTCCCGCACCTGTATGAAATGGAAGGACGAGATGTCGATCCAGCGCCTCAAGGCCCTGGAAGGCCTCTCGTACCCTGCTGCCAAGGCCAAGTTGGGTATACCCACCACCCGACAGCGTACTTTTGCCGCAGTAGTTCAGTCTCCACCACAACCCGTGCAGCCCTTTGTTCCGCGCCCTGTAGCTCTCGCCGCCCTTGCCAAGCGATCTACAGCTGACCAAGCGACACAGGTGTTTTTCCCCGAGCTCCAGATTTTTCGAATACCTGATTCTGGGCCTTCTCTTTTGCAGCCGACTGTCTCTTCCAGTTTCCAGCCGAAAGTCTGCACGTGCGGCAGACCCGGCCCTCAATCCGCAAAGGTGTGCAGTGTCCATCCAACTGTCGCGGTCCGCCTGACCAACATTGCAACTGTGTCGGCCTCAGCGAGGTCCCCACCCTCAACCAACATTATAGAGGAACATAGGGGG
This sequence comes from Macrothele yani, assembly GCA_039090855.1. NCBI lineage: Eukaryota > Metazoa > Arthropoda > Arachnida > Araneae > Macrothelidae > Macrothele > Macrothele yani. Next base: position 113,389,955 of record CM077007.1, read on the forward strand.
AGGAGAGTGACAGTTCGTCCCCAGCCTCAACCAACATTGCAGAGGAACATGGGGGGGGGAGGAGAGTGACAGTTCGTCCCAGCCCTCTGCCAGCATTGCAGAGGAGTGTGGGGGGAGGAGAGTGACGGTTCGTCCCCCTCCTGGTGACTCGTCCTTTGTGTAGTTGTGTTGAAAAAATAATAATAATAATTATAATAGTTAATTGATAAATTTTTATATGAACCCAATTAACTAACTTGTCTTCACAGCTTTCATCATCCTCTTTTCCAACTTTTGCCAAGCCTGTCTGCTCTTAATCATTTTCCACGCTTTTAAAAATCTGTAGCTAATAGTTCTTTGTCTGGCGCTCTTTGGCCAAACCTGGCCCTTGCGCCAATAAAATCAACCAAACCAACCAACCAAACCTCTTCAAAACAGAAAAGGGCATTTCGCCGCTGTCATTCGCTATTGGCATTGTCAAAAAAAATTTCGATATTGTTTCGACATTTAGAAATGTTGATCGCAGTCCACCTTAACAAATTAATACATACCCATGGGATTGCTGACACCTTCTCCCTTAATGAATTTTAAAAACTGAAAAGTTTTGTGTTCCAAATTGGTCTATATCAATGTCCTCGTTCTATGTCTTCATTAGTTTTAAAGCAGATACTGCACTTCATCGCTTGTCATCTGAAAGTTGAAATAAAACCAGCGAACCTGCCTGAAACGTCTTCATAGTCTTCTACTCTACGATGAATTTCAGAGGTTAACCTGCCACGTATAATATAAGCGGTCTCTGTCATGAAATGTTCTCTGCCTTGCAGGACCACTTCGTTTTCAGTAGACTAATCAAAAAAAGATTTTCTTTTCTTCTGTCGACATTTTTTCATCTTTAAATTTATTGTTGTTGGTCAAAGTTTTGGCGTCGGCTTCTATGGATTGAAAATTACTTCTCAAACTTTTGATGAATGCTTTTAATAATTTTTGCGAATTCACAGCTTTCGAAAGTTTTATTTTAGAATCCTGCAAATATTTGCTCGTTCCATTTAATCTTTGCAACACCATATTCGAAAATATGGTTAATACAACTGTTTCATACTCCTGGAATTGTTTTAGCAACCCCTTCACTTCTAATCGTCATTCAGTTTTTTAACACGTCTTTTGTAAAAAAAGATGGTGTTTATGTTATCGGTTTGTCCGTCCGTCCGTCTGTAGACACCATATATCTGCAACTATTAGTCCGATTTGAAAAATTCTTTTTGCATTGGGAAGCTTGAAATATGGGAATGAAGATTTTTATTTCTTTTTTTTTTTTTGTACGATGCACAACTATGCCGCTAGAGGGCGTAAATGCAGATGATATAGAATTCAAAATACATTTTACTTCATATATTTGCTTCTAAACAACAGAATATTTTAGGTACAACTACATTTTTCAAGTTATACATAGATTTTCCGTTAGGGGGCGTAAAAGTAAATTACGTTTTCCCCGATATCTCTGCTTCTAAAACTCAGATTTGAAAAATTCTTCCTGCACAGGATACAGATCCTGATGGGAAATGTTTTGTATATAATTCGTAATTTTGGTGAAAACTGGTTTGGCCCCTAGGGGGCGTAAGTTTTATTACCGCTTCAGAGGTATTTGCAGAAAAATCTGAGCTTCTAAAATCTTGATTGAAAAAATTCCTTCTGTAGACCGATACTACTCACGTGCACAAACCTTTAAGGAACATTTTTTTCTTGAAATAATGCATGGTTTCTACGCCAGGGGGCGTAGATGTGTATCTTATTTTTGTCCATATATCTACTTCTAGGAGTCCGATTTGAAAAATTCCTTCTGTGTTGGATAGTGTTTCCGATGCGAAACATTTTTACATAAAAATTCAAAATTTTTAAGTAAATCATAAACTTTCCGCTGGGGGCGCAAAGGTAATTGCTGTTTGTGGGTTATTTCTGCTTCTAAAACTCCGATTTGAAAACTTCTTTCTGTATTGCATACAGTTCCTGATGGAAAATGTTTTTCATGTAATTTCTAATATTATTTAAAGAATGGTTTGGCCACCAGGGTGCATAAGTGTTAATTTCTATTTCTGATGTATTTGCAGCAAAATCTGGGCTCCTGAAAACTCGACTAAAAATGTTTTTCTTGGACCGATATCCTTCACATCGAAAAACCTTTTGAGAATACTTTCTGCCTAAAATAATGCATGGTTTTCCCGCCAGGGGGAATAGATGCATATCTAATATTTATCGATATATCTGCTTCCAAGAGTCCGATTTGAAAAAATATTTCTTTGTTGGAGAGCGTTTCCGCGTCTAAATGATTCTCACATAAATTCAAATTTTATTTAACGCACAAGTCTGTAACCAGAGAGTGTAAGATCTCGATTCCGTTTGAAGCAATATCTGCGGGATTAAAAACCAGATTGGAAAACTTTCTCTTTCTGCCAGATACTGTTTTCCATACCACTTCCATTGATTTTGAATAGCCTTGATAAATTTAATTCGCGTCAGAACGGACTCAAAACACTTGCTCATTACACCGGAAAATTCGGTGCGATCTATCTTGTTCATCTTTGCATGAGTCAGTTTCCGACAATGCATTTTGTTTGTTCACAGAACTGTTCTTTAATGGCAATGTATCATCAGCTCTAACTGACCACTTTGTGTCTTTTACCATTTTCAATGAGTCAGATGTCAAACAAGCATCTAGAATGTTCCAGCGTCCTGTTCACTTTGAAAAGTAGGTATACAAGGTGTCCTTAAAATAGAAATATCTCACTGCACTTGAGAAGGAATTGGCTGCCGAAATTCCATCTAAGTTTAGTGAGTGACTTGCACAAGGAATGTGAAATGCAGTCGGAGAATGCTTCTTATTCTGGTTTGTAGCCCTGTATATTTTTCTGGCATATTTTCTGCGTTGTCGTACGCTCGTCCCCTACACTTTTCTAATGTCAAGAGATAAATTGTATAATTCCTTTAGTACAATTACTTCTAAGTATGCAGCCTTATGCTTGTAGATTGCAACATATCCAAGAAATCTTTCTTTGATTTCTCCGTTTGCGCGGCATAACTTAATATAAAAACAATCTGATCCACCTGCGATATGTCCGGTGTCGAATCTATTACAGTCGAAAAGATGTGGGAAAAAATGTGGAATCTTTATTTCTTCAGCAATTTGGCGTCTCAGTTTGTCTCCCATTAAATGAATGACTCGACACAGGTATAATGCGACAAAAAATTAGTTTTCCGTTGTGAACAGTTTCCGTGCATTTGTAAATGACGCCTCGAAAATCATCAAATTCTCACTGATATTCTAAGCAGGTTAAGAATTTCCATTTTTTTCAGACTGAATATTATCGCTGCTTCCCCTGAATGCCAATCCTAATTTACTCAAACATTTCACCGTTGCGATGATATTTTTCAAAACTTCTTCCCAATAGTTTTGTTCTGTACATATTTGTCTTCCCAGTTTGTTGTCGATACGTCCCATTACTGAACATCTCTTTTTATATGATCACATTGCTTCGATGCGGTCACGACTACGCTCATGCTCAATTAACGTTTTAGAGATGTTTCTCCACTCATTATGTCCCATTTTCATTTTACAGCATACTACAGCTTTCGTGCTCAATTAACGTTTTAGAGATGTTTCTCCAGTCATTATGTCCCGTTTTCATTTTACTGCATACTACAGCTTCCGTGCTCAATTAACGTTTTAGAGATGTTTCTCCACTCATTATGTCCCATTTTCATTTTACAGCATACTACAGCTTTCGTGCTCAATTAACGTTTTAGAGATGTTTCTCCAGTCATTATGTCCCATTTTCATTTTACTGCATACTATAGCTTTCGTGCTCAATTAACGTTTTAGAGATGTTTCTCCAGTCATTATGTCCCATTTTCATTTTACTGCATACTATAGCTTTCGTGCTCAATTAACGTTTTAGAGATGTTTCTCCAGTCATTATGACCCATTTTCATTTTACTGCATACTACAGCTTTCGTGCTCAATTAAAGGTTTAGAGATGTTTCTCCAGTCATTATGTCCCATTTTCATTTTACTGCATACTATAGCTTTCGTGCTCAATTAACGTTTTAGAGATGTTTCTCCACTCATTATGTCCCATTTTCATTTTACAGCATACTACAGCTTTCGTGCTCAATTAACGTTTTAGAGATGTTTCTCCAGTCATTATGTCCTGTTTTCATTTTACTGCGTACTACAGCTTTCGTGCTCAATTAACGTTTTAGAGATGTTTCTCCAGTCATTATGTCCCATTTTCATTTTACTGCATACTACAGCTTTCGTGCTCAATTAACGTTTTAGAAATGTTTCTCCAGTCATTACGTCCCATTTTCATTTTACTGCATACCACAGCTTTCGTGAAAAGTTTGCAAACAAAGTAATATATTGATGTGTTTGTGTTTGAGAAAATTAACCACTCCTGTTTCCCTGTGTCTTTTCAGTGTAGTATCATATTTTCAATTGTTTAGGTATGGCTATGTTTATAGTTGATAAATTAGGAATTAAATTTTTAGTTATTACTGATTGTTTTGAATTAGTGTCTTTGTTGGTAATGTTTATTGGGTATTTAATCATGCATTTGGGATTGTGTAAATTTGCTTCTCTTGGGAAATTGATGGTGTGATGTTGAATTGAGGTAATGGAGTACCTTAGTTTTTATTGCCTTTCGTTTAAGTAATGATTATGTGTTCTTTGAAAAGAGTAAAGTTTTGTCTAGTTCATCTGTGTATTTCTTCAGCAGTGTTGCTTTTTCATCCTATGTCTCGAAAATCTTCAGAAATTAATTTCTGTTCTCATGAATATTTGCTTTTTCATAATGGTTGTTAGTTTTAGCTGCACTGGTGGCTCCTTATTTGCGCTCTAGGATTTTAATTCCACTAGTCAAAGTGACTGCCAATGTGGTTTCAGCAATTTGGTGGGAATTTTAAGTTAATCAAAGGCCAAGTTGGTTCCATTAAAAGAAGGTGTTCTCGGCGAATTACTCTCCCACTTTTGCGTTTCTCTCCCATTTTTAACATCGCGGGTTTTTCTCACGGCAGGGCTTCGGGCTTCTGGTTTGGCCGCTTGTCTCCGTGCCTGGGGCTTCTACGTGGAGTAGAACTGCTCTCGCAACTTCTTGTGGTCTAAGCGATGGCCGCTGATCATTCGTCCGAAAGGTGTCCGGGTTCGAATCCCGGTGAGGCATGGATGTTGTGTTTGTCTTATGGCACTGGCTCTCTCCCTTCCCTGGAACCAGTGACCCTAAATTAGGGACGGGCGACTGCTTATAGCCCATTGAGTTGCTCACGGTGTTCGTTAAACTCCCAATCAAAAAAAAATAAAAAAGAAAAAAAGATAGTCATCAGATGATCTTGCCATTCCGCTGTGTTCACCGGGGATAAGGAGATCCAGTGGTATGTATGGTAACAATCCCCAGCTATGATCAGGCAGGACTCTTTCCATCCAAGGTGCAGTCTGGTTGCAGCTTACCAGTGCGGCATCGAATTAGAAGTCCATGCCCGCAGCAGGCGGACCTGACGATAACTGTTGATCAAAGGGAAAAAAGACTACCTACTCCTTATACTCTGAGTCAGCCTGAGTGTGTACTGCTGTAGAAGATGTGCAATAGCTACCTCAGATACGAAAAGTAGTTCCTAGTGTTGAGAGCCTAAAAGCCTCAGAATTATTGCTCAGAATACATTTCTGTTTGCTGCGCAGTTTATCTGGAAAACCTGTTATTTAAGACAAATTTTCGAAATGGAAGAGAGCGATTTTGGAATAGATTAGATATGAGAAGTTAAGCAAGAGCGCCTCGCACTTTAGGCCGCGGATTTCCTAGTTGGCAAATGTACGTAACTAGAAGAGAGGGTGAACTAAGTGGAAGCGATCGAAAACTTCTCCCAACTTTCTCAACACAGAAATATAAATTTACAATCGCAGAGGTGCGTGGACGTGTACTTAAGCAGCCGTAGGGGACAGAAAGGAGAAACGAAAGACGATGCAATGACCTTAGGTTAGATCATATAGCCGTAAATGAGAGTCTGTGCGAGAGTTTGACGCCGACTGATACAGCTCTTGGATAAGAGCCGGCTATCCTACTTTCAACAGTAGTGCACTCTTAGATTGATTTAGAGTGTAGGACCATCCGCAAGTGCGTCCGCTGTGTGGTGGGATCGGAAGTTTTCTCTGTGCGTTATGCATGTAATATGCAGTTAAGAGACGGATCGTTATTTCTCCCTTGTCCTAGGTGACACATGCCAACAGGCCTTTACCTGGACTACCAACCAGTGGTAGTTTCCCCTTTTTGGTACGTTGGCGGATGTTTTTCACTAAAACTTCATTAGGCAGCCCTCGGTCAGCTACCAATGCCTTCTGTTTGTAAGATGCTGCTTCCAGCGTTCCTCGCGCCGATAATTCTTATACGCCAAAGAGCTAAAACATTATGACTAGGGAGTCTTTATTGAAATCGAAGATGCTGCAAGTTAACGACACCGCGTGTGAAGGCCATGAAACTGTATATATAACACTTGATAGTAAGCTCTATTAACCAGTGATATACTTGTTCTTCACATGGGAGAGGCAGTGGATATCAGTGAGTTTGACAAAGGCCAAATTGTAATGGGTAGATGTCTGGGTCTGAGCATTTCCGAGACGGCAAAGTTTGTGGGGTGCTCATGGTCAGAAGTTGTTAGTACCTTCAAGAAGTTAGTAAAATCATGCAATGCACCGATTATGATATGCTTTCCAACATACCAGAAATCATTACTCAAGTTATAAGGATAATGGCTGTGGAATAAATCTCGCTATGTGCCCTGACCTTTGACCCCATTTCGATTATATTAAACAGAATTGATTCAGTATACCTCCGGAACAACATACTAAAATTTTGTCGCAATAGAAGCATTTTTAGTCAAGTTATGAGAATAATGGCTGTGGAATAAATCGCGCTCCTGTGCCCTGACCTTTGATCCCATTTCAATGATATTCAACAGAATTGGTTCAGTATACCTCCGAAACAACATACTAAAGTTGTGTTGCAATAGAAGTATTTTTAGTCAAGTTATGAGGATAATGGCTGTGGAATAAATAACGCTCCTGTGCCGTGACCTATGACCCCATTTCGATGATATTCAACAGAACCGGTTCAGTGTACTTCCGGAACAACATGATAACGTTTTGTCGCAATCGAAGCATTTTCACGTAAGTTATGACGCATAAGGGAAATGGAATGGATCCAGCTGCTATGTCCTGACCTTTGACGTCATTTCGCCCATTTTCAAAAGAATTCGTCCCCAGGTTGTCCCGTACCACATACTAAAATTTCATCGAAATCGAACCATTTTTACGCGAGTTATCGTGCGGAAATACAGAGAGACAGACGGACAAAGCTGGAGCATATGATCTTCTTCAACCTACGGTCGGAAAGCGTAAAAAAGCAGTCCGAGGAGAGAGAAACGAATAACCGCCCGCAAGCTATGGGCCGACTTCGGCTTATCGATGCTAGAGGTGGGTGAAGATAATTCCATATACATAGTACGAGCCAACAGAAGGGATACTGTAGCGCGGCACGTCGGTAATTTGAATGCTGGTGACGAGAGTAATGTGTCATAACAGACCTTGCACAGAACCTGAAAATGGGAATAGAGATGAGTAGCCGCAGGCCTCTCTGAGTGCCAATACTAACTTCGGTTCGCTGTCGAAAAAGTCTACAATGAGAACGTGAACACCAAAAGGGTACCTGGAATGATTGGAAGTCTTCTGGTAAACTCGTTTGCTGTTGCACCTTGTGGACATCCTGGTAGGTGTGCGTCACAGAGAGGACACTAACTGTATTAAGCTGAAACTCATGGCGTAATGAAGCCGACTGCAGCGCACCATCAACCTACAATAGAACTACCGGTGATTGACAGCTGGGCTTCCCAGGAAACTAGCGTCTCGAGGTAGAGACATCCACATGTATCGAGTTATCTCATTGGCAGCAATACAACTGGGACCCACCAATTGGCGAACGGCATCGTAACGGCTTTAACAGTTTGGCGGTAATAATGGTGGATAATGGCTACTGCTACGCTGCGAAGAGGTAAGTTTGAGAGAATAAGTAAGTAGTTTTCTTTAAAACTTCTATCTAGTTTATAATTATATTTGGATGGATACTGCGAACAGGTTAAGTTGTTCGATTTGTACTGTTTCATTCAGGTAGAAATACAATTTGAGCCAGATATACGTCGTCGAAGTCGTGACACAGGTTGTTTACATCTTAGTTAACATTAGTTTCTTCGTTGGCGGTTGTCGATAGTCCTGTACAATTGATATTTTAAGGTGAATATGGATTTATTTGATGTGCTTTTATGTTTTGCAGCTTACTGTAATCACCAGACTGTGAGAAATCAGTGTTCTTTTTATAGATTTCCGCCAAACTGTTAAAGCCGTTACGATGCCGTTCGCCAATTGGTGGGTCCCAGTTGTATTGCTGCCAATGAGATAACTCGATACATGTGGATGTCTCTACCTCGAGACGCTAGTTTCCCAGGAATCACCACGAACCGCATGATTTTGTCCATTTGAGTTTTGACCTCCCAGCACAGTGGAAGACGACATATACCTATCATTTTTTGGATTCTTTTTGGTTTGCATGTTTCAGTTTCCTATAGCATTCTAATAAGTGGCATTATTGCTTATTCTTTACTATCGTTAACTTTTCCTTTGCAAATTCCCTAACTTAGGCTTTGTAACGTATACTCTATATTCACTTTCCTTTTGATTTTACTATCTCTGGTTATTTTATTTTACTATGTAAATTATCTTCTTACTGAACGAGATGTTATTTCACCCGCTGAATGAGATCTGGCAATGAGTGTAAGTCATGACGTGGTGGTAGCCAGTATAAATAGGCGCGTTCAACGATATGCCAGGGAGAGCGTTGTTGTTGTACGCAGAGCGTTTGTTGTTGTACGGAGAGAGTTTGTTGTTGTTGTTGTTGTATTGAGAGCTTCGTTCTATGTGATTAGTTTGATTCTTCATTATTGTGAAACGAGTTTTGTGTGTGTGCGTTGGATGATTCCAGAGTTATATAATAAAAGAGCTTTTCGTAAGTACGTCTTTCTCAATTCATAGTTTTTGTCAGATCTCTGTCTGGCTGTTAGGTTTATGTCATTAGTTTATTACTATTAACAACCAGCGTTAAGACTTTATTCATCCTTATTACTGCTACAACATTACTACCAGTTATAAGTTTGTTCAATACTATTACTACACTACTAGCAGGAGACTTTATTCATGATCTTAATTAACTAGTAACAACAACCATTTGAATTCACTATTTGAAGCTTGTACAAGCATATAATTCAGTAGTAGAAGCATTATAAAACATTACTAGTTTAGTTAAAAGTTGAATTCATTATACTTAGCTTAGTTGAAAGCTTTATTCATTATAATTAGCTTAGCTGGTAAGAGAGTTTATTCATTATAGCTTCTACCAGTGGCGTATATTCGAGGCTAGCTAGGCTAGCTGCGAAGCCCAGAGAATGCACAAATAAAAGCCAATTAAATACACATAAATAAAAGTCAATAATCAACGGCATTAAGATATGTCGATGCTTTCGGCGCGAAAAAACAAAACAAAATACACCAGCGGATTCGTTTCTTTCGATTAAGAGAATTAGTCTGGCGAGCGATGACCAACGACATAACGCAAGCAGATCTTTCAGTCTTCGCTGTTCTGATTCGAATAACTTCGATACGATTGCCTGCTAGCGTTTCCATGACAACAGGAATGAGCGTATGGAGGGGATTGGACCGTTGCGTAGCACAAAGGTTCGCTCAGAAAAGAGAAGACTTCGACAAGTTCAGTCACTCGCATGCTTTCACCTGCAACGGCGCATGTTTCGCGAGAGTTGTTTCAGTTACAGTGATGTGTCAATGAATTAAAATCAGTGATATTATATCTTAAATTCGTGACTTTGTTGGATCCGAACTGTTTTGATAAATTTTGTGAAAGCTTCCCTGAACATCTACAGTCAGAACATAAATTACACGGTGGTCGTTAAACAAACAAACATGAATTACTATCTGCTTCAAATTTTGATACAGCTAGACAAAAAAATTAACGGAAGGTGATTTATTCCCTTGATGAATACAAAAAAAGTCAGTAAGAGACATTACTTGTTACATAAAGTTGAATAAATTAGACATAGTATTTAGTGAGGTGTACAAATTAGCACACAGAATATTAAACCTTCCATCAACAACTGCAAATGCAGAAAGAGATTTTTCTGTATTAAAAAGAATCAAGATACATCTTAGAGCCACACAAGGACACGTAAATTCGAGCAACTTGGCTAGTTTGTCAATAGAGAAAAACATTATTTTTTAATATGAAAAAGTACTCTGAAGAAAGATTTTTGTAAAAACGTAACACCCAAGCTCACACAAAAGGAAAGAAGAATGGAGTTCATGTACAAATAAGGCATTCAGAAGAAGAATGACATTCATGTACAAGTAAGTGTCCAAATCCTAATCCTCATAATTATTTGGTATCATGTTAGCAATACCACGTACTTAAAATTTAGAAAAAAAAGTTACTTGTATTATTTAACAATTAAAAATTTAACTTCGCAATTTAAAAAATAAAACAGAACTGCGGGTGGGGGAGATAACCCAGGTCTGGGACCCAAAATACGCCAATTGTTTCTACGTGTTTTTGTTGTAAATTTCATTCACGCAAATTTCGCCATTATTTTCTTAAGCTGTTACTCGGCTTTACTTTCAATTCTGATTTGTATTCCATTATCATCTGTTTCGATATCTACGTTTTTGGTTTCTATATCTATGTATATTACGTTATTTTCATCTTTCCGATGCCTCACTTGGCTTAGAGTGGGACAGGAGTTGAGGACAAAAGTCGTGTGGGGTGGGGGACAACGGAAGTGTGGCGCAGAGCAGCTGCTCCTCAAACACCCCAGAGACCTGGGTTGCCGTAGCAATCATTGCCGACAGGACGGGGTCGGGGTGTGTCACATTTTGCTTCTGTTGTAGGTCGATGGGGGCGCCACTTTCTATGGGAGGCAGTGACGTATATTTTGAACTGAATTAAAATCAGTGATATTATATCTTAAATTCGTGCTTTTGTTGGATTTGAACTGTTTTGATAAATTTTGAGGAAGCTTCCCTGAACATCTAATATCAGAGCTTAAAGAACTATTGCTTCAAATTTTGATACAGCTCGATTAAAAATGAACTGAAGGTGTATAATTCTCTTGATGAATACAAAACAAATCAGTAAGAAACATTATTTGTTACATAAAGTTGAATAATTGGACATAGTGTTTATTGTGGTGTGCAAATTAGCAGATCTAATATTAACCTTTTCATCAACAATTGCAACTGCCGAAAGAAGTTTTTCCGTATTAAAAAGAATCAAGATATATCTTAGAGCCAAACCAGGACATGCACATTCGAGCAACTTGGCTGGTTTGTTAATAGAGAAAAACATTATTTTTAAATGTGAAAAGGCACTCCGAAGAAATATTTTTGTGAAAACGTAACACTCAAGTTCACACAAAAAGGAAAGAAGAATGGATTTCATGTACAAATAAGTGTTCAAATCCTAATCCTCATAATTATTTGGCATCATGTTAGCAATAGCGTGTACCTAAAATTTAGAAAAAATGTTACCTCTATTACTTAACAATTAAAAAATAAATTTCGCAATTTTTAAAAAACAGTATTGTTGGGGGAGGGCGAGTGAGATAGCCCATGTCTCGGACACAAGATACGCCACTAATAGGAGGAGCTTCTGCAGCTGCGTGTTTTACCTGTGGAAGTGTTAGAGTAGCATGCATCGTGGGATGAAACCATTTCTAAAAACAGTGTAATGCTTTAGGAAATATTCTGCTGGAAAAAGCAGGTCAGTCATTCATGTACAGGAAACTAGGCGTCCTCAAGTGTCTGTAAATGTAATTGCACACCAGGCACACCCTTCCACTGCGACGGTGTTACCCTCTCTAGAGTGCCTTGTTTTCAGAGGAATAACGCGCCGTGCCACAATGCCGAGATTGTTCGAGAATAGTTCGCGGAACGTGAGGACCATTTTCAGGTAATACCCTGGCCTCCAAATTCCCCAGACATCAATAGAATCGAACATCTGTGGTCTGTGTTGAAACAGCAAATCCGATCTGTGGTGGCTCAGCCACGTAACGTGTTGGGTACAAATACCCAGAGCTTGTCAGTGATGTTCCGTGCAGGGATTATTCCTTATTTCAGGGAATTTTTGACTCCAAATACTACAAAAAGGGAATCGTAGAGGTGAAACTGGGAAATTCAGGGAATTTTGCAGAAAATACACTATCTACATACAAGTAATTGGACACCCCTGCAATCGACGATATCTGCGGTCCTGATACACGTCACGGCCGCCGCCGTTAAATATCGTGTGGGAAACAGCAACGCAACCAGTCGCATGCAAGGATGCCACGCAGTTCGGAGCTCTCTGATTTCGAGAAAGGTGTAATCGTCGGGTATCACAGAAATGGCCGATCCATACGTGACATATCAAGCGAGTTGAAGTATCCAAAATCGACAGTCTCCTATGTTATTGGCAAGTGGAAGATGAGAGGTCACTGTCGGAATGTGCCCCGACCCGGCAGACCCACAAAACTGGGAGTTAGAGACCGACGGGTGCTGGCCAGAGAAATTCGGAAGAACCGCACCAAATCGATGGGCCACATCCGCGAGGAGTTTCAACGGACATTCGGGAGTGTTCTTCCGATGAATACCATCCCTAAGGAAGCCCATCTGCTCGGTTATCATGGACGTGCTGCCGTCCACAAGCCTTTGATCACAAAGTCCAATAGCGCTGCTCGGCTAGCGTGGTGGAAAGAACATCGACAGTGGACCGTTGAATAGTGGAAACAGGTTCTCTGGAGCGACGAATCAAGGTTCAACCTCTACCGTTCGGATGGCAGGGTCTGGGTTAGGCGTCTGCCTGGAAAACGCCTCCTGCTAGTATGTATTGTGCCAACTGTGAACTTTGGCGGCGGTGGAATTATGCTATGGGGGTGCTTCTCCTGGTATGGCACGGGACCCTTGGTCGCAATTCCTGGTAGACTCAACGCCGAGACCTACTGCACCATTTTGGATGACCATGCGCTTCCTACGTTGTGGCAGTTTTACGGGGTAGACCCATGTTACTTTCAGGATGACAATGCCACCTGTCATGTTGCGAAGTCCACCATGGCTTTGTATGGTGACAATGGGGTTAATCGAATGGACTGGCCTGCGCAGAGCCCGGACCTTAGCCCTATCGAGTTGGAGCGTCGACTTAAGGGGTTCACCGTCCGAAATCGGTGAAGGAACTGACCTATCTTCTCCAAGCTCAGTGGAAGAAAATGCAGCTAGCCGTCGTACAACGCCTGGTTGAGAGTATGCCCCGGAGGGTTGCAGCTGTAATCGCCGCTCGTGGAGGCTCCACCAACTACTGAAAGTGAATAAACTTCGTTTTTCTTTGCTATCACAGGTGTCCAATTACTTGTTGGTAGATAGTGTATCTGTAAACGCAAAATTCAAGAAATAATCTGAACACGTGCGTGAAGACCGTTTGACCGTAACATTCCCAGAAGTAAGAAACTAAGCATTAACAGATGGCTAGAGTAATTTCCTATGAGGACGGGTGAGATTGCAAGGAGCAAGGATCTAACTCTCGACAAAAAGAAGTCACCGACTCTGTCTGGCCTGGAGCGAGATAGAATGATGATAATAATAATGCTGAACAGGCTGTAGTTGTTTATAAAAAGTCGGAGTGGAGGAGTGAGTAGAAAGTTTTGCAATATTTGGATCACTTTATGTCTTCATACGTGCCTTTACGACGAAAGCTGACTAGCATTCAAAGCATAGGCCATCGTACTGGACCGTCTTTAGCCATCTGTCTGCCAGTTCCTTGATTCCGCGGTGGTACCAGTTCTTGTCCGTCGAGGCGAAGAACTCCTTCATCCCAGCTGCCATCTCCTCCTGGTTGCTGAAGTGCCGCCCGCGAAGGAAGTGGGCCATGGACCGGAACAAGTAGTAATAGTACGGGGAAAGGTTCCGAATATATGCTGTGTGGTATCAGTTCGATGCTCTCAAGTTTCTGGAGTTTTGTCCGGGTCTTTCGCGCAATATGAGGCCGAGCGTTGTCCTGCTGTAGAAGAGAGCGCTTTCTGCTCATCGCTGCCGGGTGTTTCTTCTCCAAAACGGTATGCATCCGCTCCAGCTGTTCCGAGTAGAGGCTGGTGTTGATGGTCCGACGGTCTGGAACAAATTCGTAATGGATTATCCCCTCGAAATTCCACCAGACACAGAGCTCGAAGCGTTCATGTTTGGCAACAGGTTCAGAAAGCTGGCACTGGCTCAACCACTGTTGTTGTGTGTTAGGATGACGGAAATAGACACACTTTTCATCTCACGTAACAATTCTCTTGATGAAATGTACATTGCTCTGGTTTTCTAGGAGTTTCGTGAACTCTTTCTTTCGGCGGTTTGTTTCATCTGGCGTCAGTTCGTGAGGGAAAATGCGGAAGCTCCTGTAGACCATGCCGAGGTCCTGTAGGTGACGACCCACGGTGTTTTGTGATATGCCCAGCTCGTCTGAAAATCTCCGAGTGCTGGTTGTCGGATTTACCTGTACGGTCTAGCGCACGGCTTCCGAATCCACGGTTCGCGGCCTACCTGACCTTGGCTGATCGTCGAGTTTTTCTGTCACCAGAGCGGAATTATTTGAACCAACTGGTTGCAGTGCTTTGATCCAGGGAACCTTCCCCTTTCGCATGACAAATGTTTCGTGTTAATTGAGCAGCGTTATGGCCGAGTTCAAACTTGTAAAGCAAAAGTTCCCTAATTAGCCGGTTGTGGCTGTTCATCTTTTAGGCGTCCCAACCACAGACAGAACGACGACCTGCAATGCTGTTCACAGCAAAGACTACCCCTTTATATCCATTTCGACGGACTGTAGTGCACGAGTTGAACTATTTCAAACACGTGACATACCCGCTGCAGCACATGTGTTTATACAAATACTACAAAACTTTCGACTCGCCTTCTGCAGATGCCCCGAGACCACCAAATCACACCAAATCTCTAAATGGGGTAAATTTAATCACCACGTAAATCTGTAATGGGGTAAATTTAATCACCACCTAAATCTCTATTGGGGTAAATTTAATCACCACTTAAATGTCTAATGGGGTAAATTTAATCACCACCTAAATCTGTAATGAGGTAAATTTAATCACCACCTAAATCTCTAATGGGGTAAATTTACTCACCACCTAAATCTCTAATGGGGTAAATTTAATCGCCAACTAAATCTCTAAATGGGATAAATTTACAAAAGGTAAAATTGCGATACACTTTGTGTGTGCTTCCGAGAAAAAGGTTCTTACTGGTTTTGTTACACACTGAAGAGCAATTGAATTAGAGATACCTGTCTAGTAACGTGTAGGACCACCTTTCGCCCTGATGACGGCGGCGATTCGTCTCGGCATGGACTCGACAAGACACCGGAAGCGTTGGGAAGCCATACGGATCCACGACCCCTGAACAAGCTCCCACAGTTCACGCAGATTTGATGGAGGAAGAGGCCAGAGCCTCGAACAACTCTCTCGATCGCATCCCTGATGTGCTCGATGGGATTGAAATCAGGTGAGATAGCTGGCCAAGGAAGCGAGGTCACGTCGGTGAAGTGTTCATCCAAACATTCGGTTACAATTCGGGAGCGATGGCACGGTGTATTGTCTTGTTGCAGGATGAGGTCCCCAGTGGGATGTTGAACACGCACAAACGGGAGCAAATGGTTGTCCAGGATATCCCGGTAACGTTGACCTGTGAGGGACGATGTCACACGTACTAGGGGTTCCATTTCTTTCCACGTAAACAGTCCCCAGACGAAAATGCCACCCCCACCAGTTTGAAGAGTACCCTGCTGGCAAGAAGGATCCATCGCTTGATGTAGTTTGCGCCGTACTCGTATCCTGCCATCCGCATGCACCAACGTGAATCTCGACTCATCAGTCCAGGCAACATTTTCCCACATGTCTAGGGTCCAGTGGAGATGTTCCCGTGCCCACGCTAATCATTGCACCCTGTGATGTGCGGTCAGCAGCGGTAACCTCGTGGGACGATGGCTTCTGTACCCCATAGCGAGGAAATGGTTCTGGATGGTGTAGCTGCTTACACGTTTTTGTGCACCAGTGTTAAATTGCCAAGTGATTTCTTGCACTGTGGCCCGTCTAGCCTCTGTTAGAATGCAAGCTAGCCGACGATGACCCCGCTCATCCACACGCTGTTGTTCACGGCAGTTGGCCCTTGCAGTGATGGTTTTACCGGATTCGATGTACTCACGGTGCACACGTGACACAGTGGCTCGTGAAAATCCCAGTGCCTGCACGACTTCCGAGATGGAGTGACCCATTCGGCGGGCCCCGACAATTTGCCCACGATCAAATGCACTTCGTCTTACATATACTGCGTCCGACTCTTACTGATTCCCGTCGCATCACCCCTTATATTGCCGGATCGCTGCATACGTCATGTCGTTTCCGTTTACAGGGCCGCCCACATCGCCACATTTGCATAACGCCAGCTGTCTCTAATTCAACTGCTCTACAGTGTATTGCGATACGCTTGTGTGTGAGGATTATAAATCACACGTTATTCTTGGAATATATTTAATTCCAAGAGTATATTTAATTCCAAGATTTTCAATAATTGATTCCATTTCCAAGAATATATTTAATTCCAAGATTTCCAAGAATTAATTTCAATTCCAAGAATATATTTAATTCCAAGATTTCCAAGAATTAATTCCAATTCCAAGAATATATTTAATTCAAAGATTTCCAAGAATTAATTTCAATTCCAAGAATATATTTAATTCCAAGATTTTCAATAATTAATTCCATTTCCAAGAATATATTTAATTCCAAGATTTCCAAGAATTAATTCCAATTCCAAGAATATATTTAATTCCAAGATTTCCAAGAATTAATTCCAATTCCAAGAATATATTAAAATTTTTTCTTGGAATTTTCCACCATCATTTATTTAAAATGGGTACAGCGTAATGCGCTTTTGTTGATGTGGTTTGCTCTCCCGTCTTCATTGACCCTTGTGTCAAGAAAGCGACAGAATCCGCAGTTGAAGGGGCCAGGGGACTTGTTTCTGGCTCCAATTTTCACTAAGTTTATGGATTCACCCTATCTGATGGCATTTCTGAGATATCTGTTTTAATAAATGTAATGTGATAAAGATTATGCTCCACGCAGTCACGTCGTCCAGGGTGTGCGAGGGTGGGCTTGAGCCACCCGGAAATTTGTCTCGCCCAACCTGTCTCCCACCCAGTTCAAATATGTGCCATTTTTCAATATATTTAACTTTAAAATATAATCTGGATTCTCCAAGTAGTGGTTTACTTCATTATAACCCTACGTATTTTCCCCTACGAAGTGCTATGTTTACTACTCCGTTCAGAGGTTATCAAAATAACATCAGCAGGGCCATGAAAATTGAATTGTTCTCCACTCTTCCAATTCCTTAGTTTAAGCCTCTTTTTCGTGTTTGTATGGCTATGGGGCGAACGAGGTGGGTGAATAGAAATTCACTGAGTGAGGTCAATACTAATTACTCTGCTGCTTGTTTTCTTTACAAAATTGGGGATTCCAACACGAAAAGGGGAATTTAAAGCTACACTAGCGCTTTTCAGACTACCCCGAGACAGTGAGAGTGCAGGAAGAGGCTGACTACTACTTTGTAGGGAAGGATTGCAAGGCAAAGTCGCTGGCTTGAAGGAAAGGAATTAAGAGGGGGAGAGCATTGTGGCTGCGTGGCACAACGTTAAAAAATGATAAAGGTAAACAAAAACGACCTTTTCCTTTAAATAAATTGTCCAAATACAGTACTATTTTCGTAATCAAAGATGCAAAATTTTAAAAAGCAATGAAGGCAAAGAGTACTGACAGCAAGAAAGGGAGTTGGGGGAAATATTCTATTAAGTGTGTAACTTAATTCTCTGCCACAGGCACGACACGTTGACAGCAAATTATTACAAATATAATACGTACCTAATCAGGAAAATAATCCCCGTCGTGTTGGATACATTTGAGCAATCGGTCAGGGAGCTGCCGAATGCCACTGCGAAAAAAAGAGGGCTGTTTTGAGTTGATAAAGTCATCAATACTTGTGTGGACCTCCTCGACAGAAGTGAAGCGCGTATCACTCAGGTGATGTTGCATGGAGCGAAAGAGGTAATAATCCGACGGGGCGAACTTTGAAGAATACGCCGGGTGGAACAAAATCTCCCATTCCAGGTGGGTGATCGTGTTTAAAGTCGTTTTCGCGGTGTGAGGATGAGCGTTATCCTGAAGCAACAGGACCGACCTTCTGCCCTTGCCAGTTTTTGGCCTTTACGCCTCCATTGCGTCACTCACAGGAATGAGTTACTGACAATAACGCTCAGCATTGATCGTTTCACCAGGTTTAAGCAACTCATAGTGTACGACACCATGCGTTGATCCCACCATATGCACAGCAACAACTTCCTGGCATGGATATTCGGTTTGGCAGTACTGGTGGTAGGCTGACCTGGATAAACGCACCGTTTGCGCCGCTTAGGATTATCGTAGACGATCCACTTCTCATCACAAGTCAAAATCTTGTGGAGGAAATCCTTCTTCTTGAATCTGGAGAGCAAGGACACAGCAACATTGTAGCGCCTAGACTTGTTCGCAGCTGTGAGTTGGTGGGGCACCCAACCGCCCTCCTTGTGAATCCGTCCAAGCTTGTGCAGGCGCTTTGCAATGGCTTGCCGTGTTACTCCGAGTTCCTGGACGAGCTCTGACTGTGTGCGACAAGGATCCGCGTCCAACAGTTGTTCCAGTTCCTCATTGTCAACTTTCTGTGGCTGTCCCGGACGTTGTACTTTACGGAGATCGAAATTTCTCTGCTTAAACCACTGGAACCACTTCTTACACGTACTGTAGGTCACAGCAGCCTCACCCAAAGCAGCACAGATCATATGCTGGGCTTCCGCGGCACTTGCTTTCAGCTGAAACGCGCACAGGAGGCAGTGCCTCAAATGTTGCTTCTCGAACGACATTGCTTTCATCGTCAACTTTGCGTCCCTTCTGTCACTACAGCTGTGAGCGGTTACGGTTGCCCTGAAAGATGTTGGATGGCGCTACAATCAGCCATTATCGCCCACAGATATTTTCATTTGTCGATGTTCTATGATCGCTTGCGGTTAGGGGCCGAGAATTAAGTTGCACACCTAATAGAAGCACTTGAGTCTTACACTAGTGGCATAACTAGTCAGATCCGTATATGTGGGTGGGTGTCCAGGTTAAGTGGGTGTGGATTGCACGAATCCCTTTGTAGCCGGTAGTGAAAAGCATTAGAAATTCTTTCTTTCAGCGTTTCGTAAAAAAGTTGCTATCAAGATTTCCCCACCAAAAACAATGCTCGCCTACCGGTCGCCCATCCTGATTTTGAAGTCTAGCGACGTCCCTGGCCTCACGAGGTATTTTCTACCATGGCCTTTCCAATCCTGACTCGTCCATATAGCACAAAAACATAACAGCTAAAGTTTCCAGATTTCCTGACAGTAGATAAATTTATTTATCGTTTTTGACTTTTTAGTTCTCTAACAAAAATTAAAGAAAAAGCGCTATGTGGAATCATGTGGAACCTGGACTTTTCCATGTTGACGTTGAGTTTAAAATAGCGATGAAGTAAAAAAAAAAAAAAAAAGAGGCAAATAAAATAGAAGAGACTGACGAATCCACGTAGTGTTATAAACGACAGAAACACCGTGCAATGGAAATGGGGGGGGGGGGGGTTTACCCAGGCCCATCACGTGACTGACCTTTTCCCCTAGGAAGTTTTTGAAGCTACTCCAAATCTGTAAAGACGCATTTTTAAAAGTACAAAATTACAAGAAAGATGACAGTGAATTTTCGGGTGTAATAAGCACGTCTTTTGAATTCCTTTTGTCGCAAATTAAATTTATCAAAGCTATTCAAAGTCAATGGAACCGGTACGGAAAGCAATAGTATCTGACAGAAGAAAGAAGTTTTTCAATCAGGTTTTTAATCCCTCAGATATTGCTGTAAACGGAATCGTGAGCTTACGCCCTCTGGTTGCACACTTGTGCGTTAAGAAAAACATGAATTTATATGAAAAACATTTCGCACCGGAAACGCTCTCCAACACAGAAAGCATTATTCAGATCGGATTCTTAGAAACAGAGATATCAACAAAAATAAGGTGTGACTTTACATCCCCTGCTGGGAAAACCATGCATTATTTTAGGAAGAAAATATTCTCAAAAGGTTTTTCAATATGAGCGGTATCGGTCCAAGAAAAAAAAATTAGTCGAGTTTTCAGGAGCCCAGATTTTGCTATAAATACATCAGAAGCAGAAATTAACACTTATGCCCCCTGGTGGCCATACCATTCTTTACCAAACATTAGAAATCATCTGAAAAATATTTTCCATCAGGTCTTGTAGGCGATACAGGTAGGATTTTTCAAATCGGAATTTTTGAAGCAGAAATAACGCAGAAAACGCAATTTACCTTTGTACCCCCTAGCGGAAAGTCTATGATTTATTTGAAAAATTTGAATTTATAGGAAAAACATTTCGCATCGGAAACGCTATCCAAATAAGAAGGAATTTTTCAAATCGGACTCCTAGAAAGAGAGATATAGACACAAATAAGATCTATATGTACGCCCCCTGGCGTAGAAACCATGCATTATTTCAAGAACAAAATGTTCCTAAAAGATTGGTTGACATGAGTAGTATCGGTCAAAAAACGACTTTTTTTGCAATCGAGATTTTAGAAACTCATATTTTGCTGCAAATACATCAGAAGCGGAAATTAAGACTTACGCCACCTGGTGGCTAAACCATTTTCAACAAAAATTAGAAATTACGTGCAACGGATTTCCCATTAGGAGTTGTATCCGGTGCAGAAAGAATTTTTCAAATCGGAGGTTCAGAAAGCAGAGATATAGGGGAGAAAGCAATTTACCTTTACGCACCCTAGGTGAAAGTCTACGAATTACTTAAATTTTTTGAAATTATATGAAAAGCATGTCACACTGGAAACACTATCAAACAAAGAAGGAATTTTTCAAATCGGACTCCTAGAAGTAGAGATATTGACAAAAGTAAGGTATATATGAACGCCCCCTGGCGTAGAAAAAATGCATTATTTTAAGAAGAAAAAGTTTCTAAAAGGTTTGTCGATACGAGTAATATCGGTCTACGAACGACGCTTATTTTTCTATCGAGAATTTAGAAGCTCATATTTTGCTGCAAATACATCAGAAGCGGAAATTAAGATTTACGCCACCTGGTGGCCAAGCCATTTTTTACAAAAAAAAAATTATGGCGAAACGATTTCCCATCAGGAGCTGTTTCCGGTGCAGGAAGAATTTTTCAAATCGGAGATTTAGAAGCAGAGATATAGGGGGAAACGCATTTTACTTCTACGCCCCCTAGCGGAAAGTCTATGATTTGCTTGAAAATTTTGAAATTATATGAAAAACATGTCACACTGAAAACACTATCCAAGAAAGAAGAAATTTTTCAAATCGGACTCCTGGAAGTACAGATATTGACAAAAATATGATATATATATCTACGCCCCCTGGCGGAGAAACTGTGGAATATTTTAAGAGGAAAATATTCCGAAAAGGTTTATCGATGTGAGTGGCATCTGTCCACGAAAGAATTTCTTCAATCAATATTTTAGAAGCTCAGATTTTATGGTAAATACATCAGAAGCAAAAGTTAACACTTACGCCCCCAAGTGGCCAAAGTTTTTTTTTTTTTTTTTTTTTTTTTGGATTGGAGGTTTGACGACTACCGTGAGCAACTCAATGGGCTATAAGCAGTCGCCCGTCCCTAACTTAGGGTGACTGGTTCCAGGGAAGGGAGAGAGCCACTGCCGTAAGACAAACACACCATCCATGCCTCACGGGATTCGAACCCGGTCCTCGTACGGACGAATGATCAGAGGCCATCGCTTAGACCACTGCGCCACCGGGGCGGCCAGGTGGCCAAAGTATTCTTTACCAAAAATTAGAAATTATATGCAAAAGATTTTCCATCAGGAATTGCACCGCTGAAGGAAACATTTTTAAAATCGGAGTTTTAGAAGAAGAGTTATCGGGAAAAAATGTAATTTACCTTTAAGCCTCCTAGCGGAAATTCTATGCATAATTTGAAAAAAAGTAACTATATCTAAAATACTCTTCGACATAAATGAAATCGAAAGATAAATTTTTTTTCAATCGGGTGTTCATATGTGATCGAAAGATAAAATTTTTTTTTCAATCGGGTGTTCATATGTGGAGTAAAACATATTTTTGAATTCGACTTCATCTGCATTTACGCCCTCTAGCGGCGAAATTGTACATCGTAATACAAAAACAAAATCAAGATCCTCATTCGCATATTTTTTTTTATTTTTTTTTGTTTTTTTTTTTTTTGGAGGTTTAACGACCACCGTGAGCAACTCAATGGGCTATAAGCAGTCGCCCGTCCCTAATTTAGGGTCACTGGTTCCAGGGAAGGGAGAGAGCCAGTGCCGTAAGACAAACACAACATCCATGCCTGACCGGGATTCGAACCCGGACCCCTTACGGACGAATGATCAGAGGCCAACGCCTAAGACCACTGCGCCACCGGGGCGGCCATTCGCATATTTCAAGCTTCTCAATGCAAAAAGAATTTTTCAAATCGGACTAATAGTTGCAGAGATATCGTGAGTACAGACGGAAGGACGGACAAACCGGAATCATAAGCACGATCTTTTTCTTACGAAAGACGTGCTAAAAAGGGGAAAAAACTAAAAATTAGAGTCAACCGGGGAAATAATAAATCTGCGTGATATGCAATGCATTTTTGAAGCTTTTTTCGTTTATTTGGTAATTCCGAATCGCAGGGAATTTCGGTGGTGAAAAGGGAATTTTTAGGTCTGGTGAAAGGAATTTTCGTTCCTGGCATGGAACATTACTGGGGCAAGTCCGTATCTTTGAGTGGCTGAAAGAGTGGGTGGAAAATCGGTAGGGCACTTGTTTTCTACGTCATCATGCTGGCCTGCTCCAGGATCATCGTTTGTCTGACTTCCCTCCAGACGCGATTTTCGTCTGTTATGGTTTTGCATATACTCTAACGCTTTTTTTTTGGTTAATTTAATTATCGTATTTGTTTCACGTTGTATATTGAGTGCTGATTTTTATTTCCATTTTTTTTAACGAAAACGATGTCATGTGCAGTTGTAATGTGCCGAAATATGCATTTATGCACACAGAAGGACTGAACATTGTTTACCACGTCTTCCCACGGAATGATCCCAATCTGGCGAAAAAATGTGTGAATAGATGACGTAGTGAACGTGAAGTACGCCAGGATTTGTAGTGAACACTTTCATACAAGTGATTACAAAGTTGACGTGAAGAATCGTTGTTGGAGGTAGCCTTAGAGGAAAATATTAAAACCTTCAGTTTCTCCCACTAATATGTCACCTACTACAACTTCAGTAGAAAAAATTAAGCGAAGTTGTCAACAGGCAAAAAGGAAATTTCTTCAAGCTACATTTAGAGTGAAAGCGCACTAAAAGGATTTGGTTGCATACTGAAATCCAAGGGTTTAGCAACCTTTAGTTTCTAATAACAACAAGAGAGATGATGAGATAATACACTGCTGGACAATTGCTAAGGACGGATCATAAACGGCTATATAGCGCATAAAAAAGTAAGTGTGGTTAGATGCCAAGTGAAATAAAATAATGTCAGAATGTCAGGACATTACAAGAAAGATAACAAAAAAGATAAAATTGTGCTCTGAAATCCAGAAGGCTTTGGAACGTGTTCAAGGGACAAACAGGCCATTTTGTGCAGAATACGTAAACGTTAAAAAAAATGCAATTACCGTCCGCAGGCGTTCCGGCGTAAGATGTCCATACGGGATATGGCCAACATGGAGGGTGATGCAAGATTCCACACGTCGTGTCATGCTTTGCACAACATTATCAAGCAGCTGTTGGCGTAATTTATCCCATTCCTCTGTCAGTGCACGGATGAGGGTGTCCTTGTTTATTGGACGGTATTGGCGACCAGCACGACTCCTCCCCAAAGCATCCCAAACATTTTCAATGGGATTCAGATCTGGAGAACGTGCTGGCTATACGAGGCGTTGAATATCCTCGCTCTCTAGACACTCTTGGACAGCGACTGTTCGATGACATGTTGCGTTGTCGTCCATAAAAATGAATCGATCACCGACAGCACCACGGAACATGCAAACATGAGGTAGCAGAGCATCATTAATGTATCGTTGGCCAGTCATAGTCCCAGTTGGAAGCACATAGAGTGACGTACGGCCATTGATCATGATGCCAGATCATACTATGACACTACATGTCTGATATCGGTCCCTTTCCTGTGTTTGCTGGACAATATGCAGTACCACTGTCACGCCAGATCAGTTGCCGTTGACAATCAGACGATAGACTGTATCTACTCTCATCTGAGAAGAGGACAGCAGACCAGTCGTTATCAGTCCAATTTCGATGTAGATGGCACCATTGCAAACGGGCGGTACGGTGACGTCTGGACAATGGGATGCACACAACAGGACGGCGGGCGTATAGTCCTCCTTCATGCAAACGTCTGGCGACAGTTTTTCGGGAGATCCGCTTGCCAGTAGCAACCATAAACTGATTTGCTACCTCACTAGCTAAGCTGCGCCGGCGTCTTTTTGTTGATGGCACTATGTACCGATCTTCTGCAGGTGTCGTACTGCGAACACGACCTCCCCCGTGACGTTTGCTACACTCTCCATTTGTTTGAAATGATTTCCAAAGTCTTGAAACAACACTGTGGCTGACGTCGAACTCCCTGGCAACATCTGTTATTTTTCGCCCTTCTTCAATCTTGCCAATAATACGGCCACGCGTAAAATCATCTATATGATGTCGGGAAGATATACTGAAAATTGCAAGTTCGTCAATTGATTCTTTCCCTTTCAACTTTGCGTTTGAACAACAACGGTCAATACGCGTCAAATCTTTTATATCTCTTATCAGCGCTAAGACGTCACGAACAAGTTCGGCAATTCAAAATTTGCATACGCACAACACGTCTTACTGTATCCCGCACCTATGATAATTTCCACATTTTCCTGCCTTCCATTTTATGGTTGCTATCGTTGCTATTGTCATCCGTCCTTAGCAATTGTCCGGCAGTGTACATGGCGAGAACTGCTCAAAAAATAGAAATTCGCAATGAGCACTTGTTGAAAAAAATGTCTTTCCTCAAAAAGATTGTCGAAAATTTAAACAGAGATAATAAAAGAAATTATATGTAGGACTTACGTTCAGCGATCCAAGAAATGGGTAATTTCAAGATCTTTCTTACCTTAAATCGAACAACTGAGAAAAAAATACTAAATATGCTGCAAAAAAATTAAAGGTTTCAGAGAAATTGAAGAAATGCCTTAACAATGTTTTTACTAAAACCCAAATTGATGCTCTTAAGAAAAGAAACAGAGGCTAAAGTGGACATCAGAACGTATTTCAAGATGCATTGTAATTCGAGCACTTTCTGTAAATTCTTATGATTTTTGGAGAAATTCTGGGCTCTAAAAGGATGTTCTTATGCAAATGACAAAACGTTAAGTGAATTTTTCCAGTGACGAAAAGAAAAAATCTGCGTCCCCTAAGTTTTGATGAGATGCATGTTGATTTCATTAATGTTTACGAGAGAGGAAAAGGTTTTAACCTCTTCTACGGAATTACTAAAATGAAAAAAAGGAAAGTACAATGAGGTCTTGACATTCAAATTCATTGTGGTCATAATGCTATGGAAATATTCAATTCGTTGTGGTCATAATTAATTAGGGATCTGGATTACAGAAAAATTTCTTCAAAGTGGATCCCAAGAAACCTAACCCGTGAACAATGTGAACGAAGGGTGGACATGTGCCGGAACCCCTTGGAATGTTATGAGACGGAGGGTTAAATGTTTTTCTCTAATATTGTGACGGGGGATGAAACCTGGGTGTTCTTTCTTGACCCACAAACGAAACGTGCGTCAATGGAATGGCACCGCACATCACCTCGACAGAAAATGGTGAAAACAACTCGTTCCGCAAGGAAAGTGATGGTGGTAATTTTCTGGGACGTCGTTTTGACATATTTCTTTGAATGGGGTGCAATAGTAAATAGGGCTCACTATGTGCAGACATTGAAGAAGCAGCTATAAAAAATGGCTCCAACAAGATTGGATTACATAGACATGTTAGAGAAACTGGGCACAGCATGTATTGGAATTCCCTTAAAGTCATCAGTTTCCAAAGCAATTTTCAAAAAAGAAAGCTGAAAGAAGGAATAGAGATTGAGAAAAATAAAAATTCCATCATCAATGCTGCAAAGGATTTTCCCTGCCTAACATCTGGCAGGATTTGTTGAAAAATAACCTAAACCGTCAAGGTTAACCGTAACCGCGATAGTGACAGGAATAAGTGACAACAACAAGACAGCCTGAAGAAGGAGAAGAGTTTTCTCCGAAAATTTGCAATTTAAATGAAAAAAATTTCCTAGTAAAATTCCCATAATATAGTTGTTTTAGATTAGTAAAAGCTAAAGGAAGCTAACAGAAGGAAAAGACATGACATTTTTTGTGTGTGTGGGAAACAGAAAAAGAACAGGTCGACCAAAGCTGTGTACTGAACGTGATGATCGCATGTTGATTCGTCGTTCCTTAAAATCAAGGTTTAAAACAGCCACTGATTTAAGAAATGAGTAGGAGAATGAAGGAGGCATTATTGCATTTGTACGTATAGTTCGTCGTAGGCTACAAGAAAATGAACTAACTGCACGAAAAACTTTCCTTACTGAACAACAACGGCTCAAAAGAATTGCTTGGGCCAAGCCTCACAAGAAATGGACTGTTGATGAATGGAAAAATGTTATTTTCAGTGATGAAACAACTGTTACTATTTCCGCTAATAATGGAAATAATTATGTACGTCGTCGGGCTGGTGAAAGATATAAGGCATGCTGCATCCAGCCAACAATCACGCATCCACATTCGGTGATGCTATGGTCCTGTATTTCAGCCAGTGATGTTTGCCGTCTGCACATTGTTGATGGCACATTGAAAGGATCGAAATATGTGGATATTTTGTTGTTCAAACTGCTACCATCTGGCCAAGATATGAGTTTGCGGAATTTTATCTTTCAGGACGATAACGCGCCGTGTCATCGGTCAAAGTTGGTTGACGAGTGGTTTAATCGAAAAGTTATAAGAAAACTTCAGTGGCCGGCACAGTGACAAGATCTTAATTCCATAGAGAATCTGTTTGTGAGATTGAAGCAAAAGATCTGTCTACAAGTACCCTCATCTAAACAGCATTAATTGAGTCTGTAAGGGCCGTATGGCACCAATTTCGCCGCTAGGAGGCGTAAATGCAGATGATGTCGAATTCAAAAATACGTTTTATTCCACATATTTGCTTCTAAACATCCGATTGAAAAAATTCTTTTATCTTTCGATTCCATTTATGTCCAAGAGTAGTTTAGATATAGTGACTTTTAAATATTACGCAAAAATTTTTCGCTAGCGGGCGTAAAACTAAATTACATTTTTTCCGATAACTCTTCTCCTAAAACTCCGATTTGAAAAATGCTTGCTTCAGCGGATACATCTCCTGATGGAAAATATTTTGCATATAATTTATAATTTTTGGTAAAAAATACTTTAGCTACCACGGGGCGTAAGTGTTAATTTCCGCTTCTGATGTATTGGACATAAAATCTGAGCTTCTAAAGTATCGATTGAAAAAATTCTTTCGCGGACTGATGCCACTCACATCGATAAACATTTTCGGAATTTTTTCTTCTTAAAATATTGCACAGTTTCTCCGCCAGGGAACGTAGATGTATATATATTTTTTGTCAATATCTCTACTTCTAGGAGTCCGATTTGAAAAATTCCTTCTTTGTTCACATGTTTTTCATATAATTTCAAAAATTTTCAGTGATTCATAGACTTTCCGCTAGGGGGCGTAGAAGTAAATTGTGTTTCCCTCTATAGCTTTGCTTCTAAATCTCCGATTTGAAACATTCTTTCTGCTCCGGATCCAGCTCCTGATGGGAAATCCTATGCACATAATTTCTAATTTTTGTAAAAAATAGTTTGGCCACCAGGTGGCGTAAGTCTTAATTTACGCTTCTGATGTATTTGCAGCAAAATATGAGCTTCTAAAATCTCGATTGAAAAAACAGTCGTTTGTCGACCTATACTACTCATGTCGACAAACCTTTTAGGAACATTTTCTTCTTTAAATAATGCATGATTTCTACGCCAAGGGACTTAGTTGTATATCTTATTTTTGTCATTATCTCTACTTCTAGGAGTCCGATTTGTAAAATTCCTTCTTTTTTAGCACGTCTTTTGTAAAAAAAGATTGTGCTTCTGTTATCAGTTTGTCCGTCCATCCAACCGCCTGTACCCACGATATCTCTGCAACTATTAGTCCGATTTGAAAAATTATTTTTGCATTGGGAAGCTTGAAATATACGAATGATGTTCCTTCCTTTCGTTTTTTTTTACGATGTACAATTTTGCCGCTAGAGGGCGTAAAAGCAGGTGATGTCGAATTCAAAAATACGTTTAATTCCACATATTTGCTTCTAAACGTCCGATTGAAAAAAAATTCTTTCATCTTTCGATTCCATTTATCTCGAAGAGTATTTTAGATATAGTTACTTTTTCAAATTAAGCACAGATTTTCCGCTAGGGGGCGTAAAAGTAAATTATATTTTTCCCGATAACTCTTCTTCTAAAACTCCGATTTGAATTTTTATTTCTTCAGCGGATACATCTTCTGATGGTAAATCTTTTGCATATAATTTTTAATTTTTGGTTAATAATACTTTGGCCACCAGGGGGCGTAAGTGTTAATTTTTGCTTCTGATGTACTTGCCATAAAATCTGAGCTTCTAAAACATCGATTCAAAATATTCTTTCGTGGACTGATGCAACTCACATCGATAAACCTTTTTGGAATATTTTCTTCCTAAATTATTCCACAGTTTCTCCGCCAGGGGGCGTTGATGTATATCTGATTTTCGTCAATATCTCTACTTCTAGGAGTCCGATTTGAAAATTTTCTTCTTTGTTGGATAGTGTTTTCCTTGTGGTATGAGTTTCATATATTTTCAAAATTTTCAAGTAATTCATAGACTTCCCGCTAGGGGACGTAGCGGTAAATTGCGTTTCCCCCTATATCCCTGCTTTTAAATCTCCGATTTGAAAAATTCTTACTGCACCTGATACAGCTCCTTATGGGAAATTGTTTGCACATAAGTTTTTGTAAAAAATGGTTCGGCCACCACGGGGCGTAAATCTTAATTTCCGCTTCTGATGTATTTGCAACAAAATATGAGCTTCTAAATTCTCGATTGAAAAAATTCGTCGTTTGTAGACCGATAGTACTCATGTCTACAAACATTTTAGAAACATTTTCTTTTTAAAATAATGCATGGTTTCTACGCCATGGGGAGTAGATGTACATTCTATTTTTGTCAATATCTCTACTTCTAGGAGTCCGATTTGAAAAATTCCTTCTTTGTTGGATAATGTTTCCGATGCGAAATGTTTTTTCTATAAATTCAAAATTTTCAAGTAAATCATAGATTTTCCGCTAGGGGGTACAAAGGTAAATTGCGTTTTCTGCGTTATTTCTGCTTCTAAAGTTCCGATTTGAAAAATTCTTCCCGTATCGCCTACAAGACCTGATGGAAAATATTTTTCAGATGATTTCTAATGTTTGGTAAAGAGTGGTATGGCCACCAGGGGGCATAAGTGTTAATTTCTGCTTCTGATGTATTTGTAGCAAAATCTGGGCTCCTGAAAACTCGACTAATTTTTTTTCTTGGACCGATACCGCTCATATTGAAAAACCTTTTGAGAATATTTTTTTTTCCTAAAATAATGCATGGTTTTCCCAGCAGGGATGTAAAGTCACACCTTATTTTTGTCGATATCTCTGTTTCTAAGAATCCGATCTGAATAATGCTTTCTGTGTTGGAGAGCGTTTCCGGTGCGAAATGTTTTTCATATAAATTCATGTTTTTCTTAACGCACAAGTCTGCAACCAAAGGGCGTAAGCTCACGATTCCGTTTACAGGAATATCTGAGGGATTAAAAACCCGATTGAAAAACTTCTTTATTCCGTCAGATACTGTTGTTTTCCATACCGGTTCTGTTGACTTTGAATAGTTTTAATAAATTTAATTTGCGTCAGAACGGATTCAAAAGACGTGCTTATTACACCCGAAAATTCGGTATAATCTTTCTTGTTTTTTTTTTTTTTTTTGAAACCTGCTCTCTATATAGGCATTTCCAGTTTCTGCGTCCTACATGACCGGAAGCGATAGTTCTGCTTGGCATATTGTCACTGGGATGTACATACAAAGAATGCGTCCATTCAGGGAATTAATATTTTAGATCCTGCATCATTCTGAAGCAGTGGGCTAGCTAAAAACTTCATTTTTTTCTGTCAAAATATCTGCTGATAACAACTGATCATAAAAAGGAGAAAGAGCCTCAGGAGCTGACATTTTTAGCACGTCTTTTGTAGAAAAAGATCGTGCTTCTGTTATCAGTTTGTCCGTCCGTCCGTCCGTCTGTACCCACGATATCTCAGCACCTATTTGTCCGATTTGAAAAATGCTTTTTGCATTGGGAAACTTGAAATATGCAAATAATGATCCTTTTTTTCGTTTTTATTTTACGATGTACAATTTTGCCGGTAGAGGGCGTAAATGCAGGTGATGTCGAATTAAAAAATACGTTTTATTCCACATATTTGCTTCTAAATATCGGATTGAAAAACTTTTTTTCTTTCGATTCCATTTATGTCGAAGAGTATTTTAGATATAGCTATTTTTTTCAAATTACACATAAATTTTCCGCTAGGGGGCGTAAAAGTAAATTACATTTTCCCCGATAACTCTTCTTCTAAAACTCCGATTTGAAAAAAATTCTTCAGCGGATACATCTCCTGATGGTAAATCTCTTGCATATAATTTCAAATTTTTGGTAAAGAATACTTTGGCCACCAGGGGGCGTAAGTGTTAATTTTTTCTTCTGATGTATTTGCCATAAAATCGTAGCTTCTAAAATATCGATTCAAAAAATTCTTTCGTGTACTCATGCCACTCACATCGATAAACCTTTTCGGAATATTTTCTTCTTAAAATATTCCGCAGTTTCTCCGCCAGGGGGCGTTGATGTATATCTGATTTTCGTCAATACCTCTACTTCTAGGAGTCCGATTTGAAAATTTTCTTCTTTGTTGGATAGTGTTTTCCGTGTGTTATGAGTTTCATATAATTTCAAAATTTTCAAGTAATTAATAGACTTTCCCGCTAGGGGACGTAGCGGTAAATTGCGTTTCCCCCTATATCTCTGCTTCTAAATCTCCGATTTGAAAACTTCTTACTGCACCTGATACAGCTCCTCATGGGAAATTGTTTGCACATAATTTCTAGTTTTTGTAATAAATGGTTCGGCCACCACGGGGCGTAAATCTTAATTTCCGCTTCTGATGTATTTGCAACAAAATATGAGCTTCTTAATTCTCGATTGAAAAATTCGTCGTTTGTAGACCGATAGTACTCATGTCTACAAACATTTTAGAAACATTTTCTTTTTAAAATAATGCATGGTTTCTACGCCATGGGGCGTAGATGTACATTCTATTTTTGTCAATATCTCTACTTCTAGGAGTCCGATTTGAAAAATTCCTTCTTTGTTGGATAGTGTTTCCGATGCGAAATGTTTTTCCTATAAATTCAAAATTGTCCAGTAAATCATAGACTTTCCTTCCACTAGGGGGTACATAGACGATGTCATCACTCTTTCCACGTTATTTTTTTTTTTTTTTTTTTGTAAACAACGCATAGCGACTGAAAAATTGTATTTCGGCACTGCTGGGATCGAACCCCAGAACTCTCGATAACTAGTCGAGTGCGTTCGAATTTACGCTACAGCGCCAACAATTCTCAGCGCAATGCGTGGTTTATCAGTCAGCATCTGACTACACGAATGCGTATTGATGGTCTCAGCAACTGAGATGTCGTCATCTGGTGGCATTTAACGCAACAGCTATTTTAATTGTAACTGATAAATTCAAAGGGCGATAGAAATGGTTAATATATATCAAATACGTGGAGATAATGTAAATGGACGATGTCATCACTCTTTCCACGTTATTTTTTTTTTTTTTTTTTTTTTTTTTAAACAACGCATAGCGACTGAAAAATTGTATTTCGGCACTGCTGGGATCGAACCCCAGAACTCTCGATAACTAGTCGAGTGCGTTCGAATTTACGCTACAGCGCCAACAATTCTCAGCGCAATGCGTGGTTTATCAGTCAGCATCTGACTACACGAATGCGTATTGATGGTCTCAGCAACTGAGATGTCGTCATCTGGTGGCATTTAACGCAACAGCTATTTTAATTGTAGCTGATAAATTCAAAGGGCGATAGAAATGGTTAATATATATCAAATACGTGGAGATAATGTAAATGGACGATGTCATCACTCTTTCCACGTTATTTTTTTTTTTTTTTTTTTTTAAACAACGCATAGCGACTGAAAAATTGTATTTCGGCACTGCTGGGATCGAACCCCAGAACTCTCGATAACTAGTCGAGTGCGTTCGAATTTACGCTACAGCGCCAACAATTCTCAGCGCAATGCGTGGTTTATCAGTCAGCATCTGACTACACGAATGCGTATTGATGGTCTCAGCAACTGAGATGTCGTCATCTGGTGGCATTTAACGCAACAGCTATTTTAATTGTAGCTGATAAATTCAAAGGGCGATAGAAATGGTTAATATATATCAAATACGTGGAGATAATGTAAATGGACGATGTCATCACTCTTTCCACGTTATTTTTTTAAACAACGCATAGCGACTGAAAAATTGTATTTCGGCACTGCTGGGATCGAACCCCAGAACTCTCGATAACTAGTTCTGAGAGTTCTGGGGTTCAATCCCAGCAGTGCCGAAATACAACTTTTCAGTCGCTATGCGTTGTTTTAAAAAAAAAAAAAAACGTGGAAAGAGTGATGACATCGTCCATTTACATTATCTCCACGTATTTGATATATATTAACCATAATAACTAGGGGGTACAAAGGTAAATAATGTTTCCGATGCGAAATGTTTTTTCTATAAATTCAAAATTTTCAAGTAAATCATAGATTTTCCGCTAGGGGGTACAAAGGTAAATTGCGTTTTCTACGTTATTTCTGCTTCTAAAGTTCCGATTTGAAAAATTCTTCCTGTATCGCCTACAAGACCTGATGGAAAATATGTTTCAGATGATTTATAATATTTGGTAAAGAAAGGTATGGCCACCAGGGGGCATAAGTGTTAATTTCTGCTTCTGATGTATTTGTAGCAAAATCTGGGCTCCTGAAAACTCGACTAATTTTTTTTTCTTGGACCGATACCGCTCATATTGAAAAACCTTTTGAGAATATTTTCTTCCTAAAACAATGCATGGTTTTCCCAGCAGGGGATGTAAAGTCACACCTTATTTTTGTCGATATCTCTGTTTCTAAGAATCCGATCTGAATAATGCTTTCTGTGTTGGAGAGCGTTTCCGTTGCGAAATGTTTCTCATATAAATTCATGTTTTTCTTAACGCACAAGTCTGCAACCAAAGGGCGTAAGCTCACGATTCCGTTTACAGGAATATCTGAGGGATTAAAAACCCGATTGAAAAACTTCTTTATTCCGTCAGATACTATTGTTTTCCATACCGGTTCTGTTGATTTTGAATAGTTTTGATAAATTTAATTTGTAATCTTTCTTGTTTTTGTTTTTTTGTTTTTTTTGAGACCTGCTCTATAAATCGTAGCTTCTAAAATATCGCTAAAAAAAATTCTTTCGTGGACAGATGCCACTCACATCGATAATATACCTTTTCGGAATATTTTCTTCTTAAAATATTCCGCAGTTTCTCCGCCAGGGGGCGTAGACGTACATCTTATTTTTGTCAATATCTCTACTTCTAGGAGTCCGATTTGAAAAATTCCTTCTTTGTTGGATAGTGTTTTCCGTGTGACACGTTTTTTATATAATTTCAAAATTTTCAAGTAATTCATGGACTTTCCGCTAAGGGGCGTAAAAGTAAATTGCGTTTCCCCCTATATCTCTGCTTCTAAATCTCCGATTTAAAAAATTCTTTCTGCACCAGATACAGCTCCTGATGGGAAATCGTTTGCACATAATTTCTAATTTTTGTAAGAAAATAGTTTGGCCACCAGGGGGCGTAATTCTTAATTTCCGCTTCTGTTGTATTTGCAGCAAAATATGAGCTTCTAAATTCTCGATTGAAAAAAACGTCGTTTGTTGACCGATACTACTCATGTCGACAAACCTTTTCGAAACATTTTCTTCTTAAAATAGTGCATGGTTTCTACGCCAGGGGGCGTAGATGTACATCTTATTTTTGTCAATATCTCTACTTCTAGGAGTCCGATTTGAAAAATTCATTCTTTGTTGGATAGCATTTTTCGTGTTACATGTTTTTCATATAATTTCAAAATTCTCAAGTAATTCATAGACTTTCCGCTAGGGGGCGTAGCGGTAAATGGCGTTTCCCCTATATCTCTGCTTCTAAATCTCTGATTTGAAAAAATTCTCTCTGCACCGGATACAGCTCCTGATGGGAAATCGTTTTCACATAATTTCTACTTTTTGTGAAAAAAAAATAGTTTGGCCACCAGGGGTCGTAAATCTAAATTTCCGCTTCTGTTGTTGACCGATACTACTCATGTCGACAAACCTTTTCGAAACATTTTCTTCTTAAAATAGTGCATGGTTTCTACGCCAGGGGGCGTAGATGTACATCTTATTTTTGTCAATATCTCTACTTCTAGGAGTCCGATTTGAAAAAATCATTCTTTGTTGGATAGCATTTTTCGTGTTACATGTTTTTCATATAATTTCAAAATTCTCAAGTAATTCATAGACTTTCCGCTAGGGGGCGTAGCGGTAAATGGCGTTTCCCCTATATCTCTGCTTCTAAATCTCTGATTTGAAAAATTCTCTCTGCACCGGATACAGCTCCTGATGGGAAATCGTTTTCACATAATTTCTACTTTTTGTGAAAAAAAATAGTTTGGCCACCAGGGGTCGTAAATCTAAATTTCCGCTTCTGTTGTACTTGCAGTAAAATATGAGCTTCTAAATTCACGATTGAAAAAAACGTCGTTTGTTGACCGATACTACTCATGTCGACAAACCTTTTAGGAAAATTTTCTTCTTGAAAAAATGGATGGTTTCTACGCCAGGGGGCGTAGATATATATCTTATTTTTGTCAATATCTCTACTTCTAAGAGTACAATTTGAAAAATTCCTTTTTTGTTGGATAGAGCTTCCGACGCGAAATGTTTTCCTATAAATTTAAAATTTTCAAGTAAATCGTACACTTTCCGCTAGGGAGCACAAAGGTAAATTGCGTTTTCTGAGTTATTTCTGCTCCTATAGCTCTGATTTGAAAAATTCTTCCTGTATCGCATACAAGACCAGACGGAAAATATTTTTCACATAATTTCTAATGCTTGGTAAAGAATGGTTTAGCCACCAGGGGTCATATGTGTTAATTTCTGCTTCTGAAGTATTTGTTGCAAAATCTGGGCTCCTGAAAACTCGACTAATTTTCTTTTTTCTTCGACCGATACCGCTTATACGGATAAACCTTTTGAGAATACTTTCTTCCTAAAATAATGCATGGTTTTCCCACCAAGGGGACGTAAAGTGACATCTTATTTTTGTCGATATCTCTGTTTCTAAGAGTTCGTAAGCTCACGATTCCGTTTACAGCAATGTCTGAGGGATTAAAAACCCGATTGAAAATTTTCTTTCTTTGGTCAGATCTATTGTTTTCCATACCGGATCCATTGACTTGGAATAGCTTTGATAAATTTAATTTGCGTCAGAACGGATTCAAATGACCTGCTTATTACACCCGAAAATTCGGTGTCAACTTTCTTGTTATTATTGTCATAATAATGGCAGGATAAATTACGTGTTGGTAAAACGAAGCATATTACTTAGCATTACCATTATTGTTTACGCTTTCCAACCGTAGGTTGAAAAAGCGTATATGCTCCAGCTTTGTCCGTCTGTCCGTCTGTCTTCCCGTCCGCACGATAACTCGCGTAAAAATTGTTCGATTTTGATGAAATTTTAGTATGTGGTAGGGGACCACCTGGGGACGAACCCTATTGAAAATGGACAAAATGGAGTCAAAGATCACGACATAGGAGCGGGATCAATTCCATTGTCCTTATGCGTCATAACGTGCGTAAAAATGGTTCGATTTCGATTAAATTTTACTATGTGGTAAGGGACCACCTGTGGTCTACTTTTATTGAAAATGGATGAAATGGGGTCAAAGAACAGGACATAGGAGTGGGATTCATTCCATTGCCCTTATGCGTCATAACTTACGTAAAAATGCTTCGATTGCGACAAAACGTTATCATGTCGTTCCAGTGGTACACTGAACAGGTTCTGTTGAACATAATTGAAATGGGGTCGAAGGTCAGGACACAGGAGCGAGATTTATTCCACAGCCATTATCCTCATAACTTGACTTAAAATGCTTCGATTGCGACAAAACTTTATCATATTGTTCCGGAGGTACACTGAATCGGTTCTGTATAATATCATCGAAATGGGGTCAAAGGTCAGAACACAGGAGCGATATTTATTTCACTGCTATTATCCTCATAACTTGAGTAATGTTTCCGTCATGTTGGAAAGCGTATCATAATCAATTCATTGCATGATTTTACTGACTTGTTTTTAAAACACTTGCAAAAATTGGAGAATGTGAAATTCAGGAACTTCCTGATTCACATTCTGTGTATCTCTGAGTTTTTGTCTTGAGTCAAGGACACGTGGAAGAAAATGATCGTTTAAGATTTTAAAAACAATAATAAAGCAGTCAGGCAGGATTGATTCGTGCTATCGTAACCAACTTACTCACAAAACTGGTGGGAAGGGAAAAAGCATTTAAGAACGGAAGGTTTGGATGTATTGCATTTTGATCTTTTGGCTGTAATTGAGACAACGTATTAAAATATTTCGTATTTCGTTTATCCTTATCTGTTGCTGACGCAAAGAAAAAGTTCTGCTCAAGCTTTTTTTTTTTTTTGCTTTTTGCTCTCGCTGACGAAGCATTATGTCTAAGGGCAGCAGATTAAATTTCCTCGCCCTTTCTGTGATAGAAACCATAAAATGTTATAGTGTATCAGCAGTTCTTTCGTTTGGAATTCTCTTCATTGTGTCGCTATGTGTAAATTTCATTGCACTCTATTACATCGGTGGAATTCTGTTCCTGATGCCTCTTCTTGAGCAACTTGTGGTGAAATGGAAGCCGAAGAAAAGAATATTGCCTGCTGGAAAAGCTGTCTTTATTACTGGTAGGTGGCGAAATTTCCTTCACCCTTGTTTTGACGCTTAATTTCCAATACAGTAAGTGCTTAATTTAGCAGAAAGAACTCTCCACGCATTTCTACGGGATTTTGGAAAACGTTGAACCGAATCAACTAATAATTTTTTTGTATAATTTATACCTTACGAAGGCCGCTTTACCTGAACCGAAATGTGCTCAAAATTTCTTCGTTTTTTTAAATAGGGTCTTAACCCTTTAAGCGGTCGATGCACCTGAACAAAAGGGTGCCCAAAATTTCATTCTCTTTCTTTAAAAAAGGTCATAATCCTTTAAGCGGTCGATGTACTTGAACCAAATTTCATCCATTTTGAGCCCAAAATTTCATCTTCTTTCTTTAAATAGGGTCTTAATAACCCTTTAATTAGCTGATGCACCTGAACCAAATGGTGTCCAAAATTTAATTTTGTTTCTTTAAATAGAATATTAACACTTTAAGCTGCCGATGCACCTAAACCAAATGGCGCCCAAATTTTCATTTTTTAATAAGGTCTTAATTCTTTAAGCGGCCGATGTACCTCAACCAAATGGTGCCCAAAATTTCAACTTCTTTTTTTTTTAATAGGGTCTTAACCCTTTAAGCGGCTGATGTACCTAAACTAAATGACGCCCAAACTTTATTTTTTCCTGAATAGGGTCTTAACCTTTCATGCGGCTGATGTACCTGAAACAAATGGTGCCCAAATTTCACCTTTTTCTGAATAGAGTTTTAACCCTTCAAGCTCCTCGTGTACCTGAACTAAATGGTGTCCAAATTTTATCCTTTTCAGAATAGTGTCTTAACTCTTTATGCGGCTGATTTGCCTGAACCAAATGGTACCAAATTTCATCTTTTTCTGAATAGGGTCTTAACTTTTCATACGGCTGATGTACCTGAACCAAATCGTGCCCAAATTTTATCTTTTTCTGAGTAGGGTCTTAACCTTTTATGAGGCCGATGCACCTGAACCAAATGGTGCCCAAAATTTCATCTTCTATTTTCGTATAGGGTCTTAACCCTTTAAGTGGGCGATGCACCTGAACTAAACGGTGCCCATACTTCCATCTTTTTTCGAATAGTGTCTAAACATTTTAAGTGGCCAATGTATTATACCTGAACCAAATGGTGCCCAAAATTTCATCTTCTTACTTTAAATAGGGTCTTAACAGTTCAAGTGGCCAATGTACCTGAAGCAAATGGTGCCCAAAATTTCATCTTCTATTTTCGTATAGGGTCTTAACCCTTTAAGTGGGCGATGCACCTGAACTAAACGGTGCCCATACTTCCATCTTTTTTCGAATAGTGTCTAAACATTTTAAGTGGCCAATGTATTATACCTGAACCAAATGGTGCCCAAAATTTCATCTTCTTACTTTAAATAGGGTCTTAACAGTTCAAGTGGCCAATGTACCTGAAGCAAATGGTGCCCAAAATTTCATCTTCTATTTTCGTATAGGGTCTTAACCCTTTAAGTGGGCGATGCACCTGAACTAAACGGTGCCCATACTTCCATCTTTTTTCGAATAGTGTCTAAACATTTTAAGTGGCCAATGTATTATACCTGAACCAAATGGTGCCCAAAATTTCATCTTCTTACTTTAAATAGGGTCTTAACAGTTCAAGTGGCCAATGTACCTGAAGCAAATGGTGCCCAAAATTTCATCTTCTATTTTCGTATAGGGTCTTAACCCTTTAAGTGGGCGATGCACCTGAACTAAACGGTGCCCATACTTCCATCTTTTTTCGAATAGTGTCTAAACATTTTAAGTGGCCAATGTATTATACCTGAACCAAATGGTGCCCAAAATTTCATCTTCTTACTTTAAATAGGGTCTTAACAGTTCAAGTGGCCAATGTACCTGAAGCAAATGGTGCCCAAAATTTCATCTTCTTACTTTAAATAGGGTCTTAACAGTTCAAGCGGCCGATGTACCTGAAGCAAATGGCGCCCAAAATTTCATCTTTTTCAAATAGGGTCTTAATCCTTTAAGCGGCCGATGCACCTGAACTAAAAGTTGCCCAAAAATTCATCTTTTTTTTCGAATAGGGTCATAACCCTTTAAGCGGGCGATGCACCTGAACCAAATGGTGCCCAAAATTTCATCTTCATTTTTTCGAATAGGGTTTTTATCCTTTAAACGGGCAATGCGCCTGAACATCAGATTTACAAAAAGGGATGATCATTGGCTTTCGGGCCAAGTGCGGAAGTATATTTGAAATACCGCAGTTCGTGAACTGTTCGCGTGCTGCTGTGGTTAAACTGTATCGTAATTGGAGAAATAGCACCATTGCGAATAAGCGACATGGAAACTGCGGACCACAACGTGCCATTGATGTAAGAGGTGAATGTCAGCTTCGAAGGTGCTTGAGCGCCGATCGGCACGCTACAGTGGAGCAACTCACTGGCCGAATGAACCAGGGGACTACCGGAAGTGTGTCTAAAACAACAGTTCACAGAACCTTGCTGCGTATGGGGCTCCGATGTAGACGGATGGTCACAGCACCTCTGTTAACGAAGGTGCATCTGCAGAAAAGGCTTGCATTTGCACGGAAGTATCGGAATTGGACTTCCTCTGCTTGGCAAAGGATTGTTTTCTTCAATGAGTCACGTTTTCTTCTTCATCGGACAGATGTACGTTGGCGTATAAGGCGAGAAACATCGGAGAACAAATGCTCTTCAACCATTGCTGAAAGAACACAAGCTGGTGGGGTCCGCGTTATGGTCTGGGGAAGGTTTTCTAGGCCTTCTCTGGGTCCACTCATACCTGTGGAAGGCACATGGACCGAATTCATTATGAATCTATCCTTGCAGACCACGTACACCCATACAGGCTGGTTTTCTTCCCTGGGCCGAATGGGATCTTCCAGTACGATAATGCGACGTGTCACACAGCTAGAAATGTCCGATAGTGGTTGGAAGAGCACAATGATTACTTCAAAGTACTTCTCTGGCCTCCTAATTCCCCAGACTTAAATCCAAAGGAGAATCTGTGGAACCACCTCGATCGCGTTGTTCGCTCAATGGATCCTCCACTACGCACCCTCCAGCAGCTGTCAGATGCACTGCAGTCAGCATGGCCCCATATGCTTGTGAACACCTTCCAGCACCTTATTGAGTCACTCCCAGCCCGTCTTGCTGATGTCCGCGCTGAACACGGCGGTTACTCTGGATATTAGCTGGTGGTCACAATAATGTGACCCTACCGTGCATTATAGAAAACATTGTAATGTCCAAGGATACAAAGTTAATTAATAT
The DNA here is from genome assembly GCA_039090855.1 of Macrothele yani. Lineage (NCBI taxonomy): Eukaryota > Metazoa > Arthropoda > Arachnida > Araneae > Macrothelidae > Macrothele > Macrothele yani. The sequence goes on from CM077007.1 coordinate 113,430,770, forward strand.
TGGCTTACACAAAATATACTGGTTTTGTTAGATGCTATGGGAACGCCATCACAAGTTGAGTTAATTAGTTAGACTACACTTACTGGCTTTAAATAAAATTCCAACAGCATTTCGCTTAATCCAAAATTCCCTTATCATTCACAAACAGTGATCTCAGAATTTCTGCTCATTGCACATCGTTTGCTCAAAAGAACTGCTCTTAGCGTTAATATACCAATTTTGCTTTAGCATTAATATATCAATTTTGCTCTTAGCGTTAATATATCAATTTTTCTCTTAGCGTTAATATACCGATTTTGCTCTTAGCGTTAATATACCAATTTTGCTCTTAGCGTTAATATACCAGTTTTTCTCTTAGCGTTATTATACCAATTTTGCTCTTAGCGTTAATATACCAACAATTGCTCTTAGCGTTAATATACCAATTTTGCTCTTAGCGTTAATATACCAACAATTGCTTTTAGCGTTAATATACCAATTTCCCTCTTAGCGTTAATATACCAATTTTGCTCTTAGCGTTAATATACCAATTTTGCTCTTAGCTTTAATATACCAATTCTGTTCTTAGCGTTAATATATCAATTTTGCTGTTAGCGTTAATATACCAATTTTGCTCTTAGCGTTAATATACCAATTTTGCTCTTAACGTTAATATATCAATTTTGATCTTAGCGTTAATATATCAATTTTCCTCTTAGCGTTAATATACCGATTTTGCTGTTAGCGTTAATATATCAATTTTGCTCTTAGCGTTAATATACCAATTTTTCTCTTAGCGTTAATACACCAATTTTGCTCTTAGCGTTATTATACAAATTTTGCTCTTAGCGTTAATATACCAACAATTGCTCTTAGCGTTAATATACCAGTTTTGCTCTAGGCGTTAATATACCAATTTTGCTCTTAGCGTTAATATACCAACAATTGCTTTTAGAGTTAATATACCAATTTCCCTCTTAGCGTTAATATACCAATTTTGCTCTTAGCGTTAATATACCAATTTTGCTCTTAGCATTAATATACCAATTCTGTTCTTAGCGTTTATATATCAATTTTGCTGTTAGCGTTAATATACAAATTTTGCTCTTAGCGTTAATATACCAATTTTGCTCTTAGCATTAATATACCAATTCTGTTCTTAGCGTTTATATATCAATTTTGCTGTTAGCGTTAATATACAAATTTTGCTCTTAGCGTTAATATACCAATTTTGCTCTTAACGTTAATATACCAATTTTGCTTTTTGCGTTAATATACCAATTTTGCTCTTAGCGTTAATATACTAATGTTGCTCTTAGCGTTAATATACCAACAATTGCTTTTGGCGTTAATATACCAATTTTGCTCTTAGCGTTAATATACCAATTTTGCTCTTCGCGTTAATGTACCAATTTTGCTCTTAACGTTAATATACCAATTTTGCTCTTTGCGTTAATATACCAATTCTGTTCTTAGCGTTTATATATCAATTTTGCTGTTAGCGTTAATATACCAATTTTGCTCTTAGCGTTAATATACCAATTTTGCTCTTAGCGTTAATATACCAATTCTGTTCTTAGCGTTTATATATCAATTTTGCTGTTAGCGTTAATATACCAATTTTGCTGTTAGCGTTAATATACCAATTTTGCTCTTAGCGTTAATATACCAATTCTGTTCTAAGCGTTTATATATCAATTTTGCTGTTAGCGTTAATATACCAATTTTGCTCTTAACGTTAATATACCAATTTTGCTTTTAGCGTTAATATACCAATTTTGCTCTTAGCGTTAATATACCAATGTTGCTCTTATCGTTAATATACCAACAATTGCTTTTGGCGTTAATATACCAATTTTGCTCTTAGCGTTAATATACCAATTTTGCTCTAGCGACGCACGGCGGATATTTAGGGGTTCGAGCGTTTTACCCTACCTGGGATCGAACCCGAGGTCTTCTCCGTGGCGTCTGTTCTTCACCCACGTGCTAGCTATTATACTGACTCTGTGACGTAATACTCGCAGCACCTCTAGGTGGTTCCATTCCGCTGTGGTGGGGGCCTGTCTCCACTGCTCGTTCGCACCGGACATTTCATTCGCACCAACCCAATATCAATCGCAATATTGTCACGCGACGCTGATTGGCTACACGTGCGATTTTTTGTATAACGCAGAGGTAGTTCAATATTTTGTCTGATCGGTGAATCTTCATGACACGAGCCACTATAAACGAAAGTTCCACAAAACTGCGGAACCTTTTGCTAAAACATGATTGTGTCTTTTTTGGAAATCAGTAGAAAAGGTAAGACGTTTTCCATTTTTTGTCATCAACGTTTTTTATTCGTCAATTTATATGCATTGATTTTATAAAGACATTTTAAGTTTCTTTTCCTATTATTGACAGGGTGTGACAGAGGATTTGGTCACATATCTGCTCAAAGACTGGACGACCTGGGTTTCCATGTATTTGCCGGCTGTCTCTTTCCTGGTGGCGAAGGTGCTGCAAAATTGCGCAAGACTGGGTCAAGCCGTCTGCATGTAATCGGTCTCGACGTAACATGCGACGACAGCGTGCAGGAAGCTGCAAAATATGTCAAGGAAAACCTCGATGATAACGGTTAAGTTTACTATTATTAATTACTTTTTTCCTTAAAGAATTTCAGCCAGAATACGAAAAGCTTCACAAGAATTAAAATCACAGGAAACCTTGAAGAATCGTCCGTCAGTATCTAATATTTTCAAACAAGGGTATGCGGAAACCCTGACCCAAAAGGCAAATAGTCATTCTCGTGAAACATGAAGGTAAAGTATTTCATATTTAACTGCTTAACCAGGTGGGAGTCTGAAGAAGATGACAGTTGTTCACAGGCATATACACCAATGAGTCATTAAATTATGACCACCAACCTAATAAGCTGTAGGACACGCTTCAGCCCGCAAAACAAAGGTTCGCGGTTTTAAGCAAAGGGAACAAATGCGGACAGAACTGAAAAGTGTGACAATTGAGGACAACGTTTTCATTGCATGGGACATTTGCGAACAAACAATTTAAGGTCAGGAACAGTCTCTCCAAAATAGTAAACTGATACGAATTGATAAAAACAAAATTATTTGTTCTGACTCTATTTTGTCGCAGTGTTTAAAAGGTTGCTGAGATAAATCTCAAGTTTTTTTATTCGTATACTAAAACATAATACACTGAGTGGCCACTTTATTATGACCACACCCTCAGTACTTCGGTGGGAAAACTTTTACCTTTAACACTGCGTCGATTCTTCGTGGCATGGACTCCACGAGATATTGATAGGTGGTTTGTGGAATCTGAGACCATGCTTGATGAATAGTACTTTCCTGGCGAGTGAGATTGCAGGGTTGTGGATCCAGCTGTCTGATGGCTCGTTCAACTTCATCCCACAAATTCCCAATGGGGTTGAGATCTGGAGATTGTGGGGGCCACCTAAGCAAAGTAAACTCACCGACATGTTCCTGAAACCAATCCTGTACAATACGAGCACTATGGCAGGACGCATTATCTTGTTGAAAATAGCCATCGCTATTGCGATAAACTATCCACATGACTGGATGCACTTGCTCCGCAGCGATGCTTAGATATGATGTGCCAGTCAGACGTTGAACAACATGAATTAAAGGGCCCAAAGCATGCCAGGAAAACATTCCCCAAACCATAACGTTGCCTCCACCAGCTTGAAGGGTTGTAGCAATGCATTTGAGGTCCATGCTTTCGTGCTGTTTCCGCCAAATTCTCACTCGGCCATCGGCATGGTGCAACTGAAAACGTGATTCATCGGACCACATAACTTGTTTCCAATTATCGACTGTCCAATCCTTATGCTCCTATGTGAACTAGAGACGTTTTTTCTTGTTAACTGCAGACAGCAAAGGTGTTCGAACAGGCCTTCGGCTGCCATATCCCATCCGACGCAGTGCACGGCGAACAGTGCGTGCAGAGATCATTTGAGGGGATCCTTGATTAAGATGGTCTGTAATTTGTTGCACTGTTGTCCTTCTGTTGTCAGTCTGGACACTCTCCGTTCCGCCCGAGCAGTCACTAGTCGATGACTACCACACGTTGCACGTAGAGACTCAGTTTTTTGGCTGACAGTCCAGTCTTTAAACACTTTAACAACAGCTGCTCTGGAACATTTCACGAATGCGGCGGTTTCGGTGATACTCGCTCCATGGCTCCGAGCTCCTACAATCATCCCACGTTGAAAGTCCGTCAAATCGCATTTTTTACCTATCTCGTCACCCAAAAATCCCTTCTACTACGCCGCAAGCAATAAGCTTTCCCTTTTTATACTAGCCTCGCCCTCTGGCGGCAACAGCGTGCAGCCATAGCTTATTTGCTTAAAACTGTCAGGTGGTCATAATAAAGTGGCCACTCAGTGTGTATATATATATATATATATATATATATATATATATATATATATATTGATGGAGAAAAGCTGGAGATAACCAATACCTACATTTATCTTGGACAGCAGATATCAAATGAGGGTCACATTGTTGAAGAAACTAATCGGCGTATAAAACTTGCCTGGGGAGCTTTTGGGAGAAACAGCATAATATTCAAGAGCAATATGACATTATGTCTTAAAAGAAAAGTGTTTGATCAATGCATCCTTCCAGTGCTTACGTATGGTGCAGAAACGTGGACCTTAACTAAAAGAGACATACAAAGGCTGCAGACAACTCAAAGTTGCATGGAGAGGTGCATGCTTGGTGTAACCAGGAAAGATAAGAAGAGGAACTCGTGGATCAGAAAAATGACAAGAGTGCAAGACATCATGATCAGAGTAAAGTCCCTGAAATGGCAATGGGCTGGACATACTGCCAGAAGGACAGACCATCGATAGACAGTAGAAATTTTAGATTGGATTCCAAGGGACAGGAAAAGATCCAGAAGAAGACCACATGGGAGATGGGTGGATGAAATTCGAAAGTTTGCGGGAGTGACATGGAGGAGACTGGCACAAGACAGACCGTTGTGGAAGAGGCTTGGAGAGACCTTCATCCAGCAGTGGATTGATGATGGTTGACAGTGATGATGATGATGATGATACAGCCATAAATAGCAATCCAAATTATTATACCGAAATAATACTATATCATTATATATTTCATTAACTTATTATATATACATATATGTGTGTGTGCGTGCGTGCGTGTGTGATTGTGTGTGTGTGTGTATTATATATATATATATATATATATATATATATATATATATATATGGGATGTAAGGTCAGGTGATGCGTAACATCACAGCCTCTCCTTGACAAATGTCAACCCCGCCTTCTCGTGGTACATCCTGTTCCCACTAAAGGGGCTCTGACGACCGCCAATAGCGGTATAACTATACCATCGGGATTAGAGGAAATTCTATCCCACACTCACCAACCCGCTTGGCCAGCGTGGTGAGTTATGGCCAAACCCCTCCAAAATGATTCCACAACTTAAATTTTGGCCCTCAGTCTCCGGCAGCTGGAATGTACCTGGCCAAGGCAGCGGCCAGTGCGACATGAAGGCAGAGGGTGCTAAGAATCCCCGGAGGACCGGACTAGGCTGCCATCTGATGCTGACCTTGGCTACGTACAACGGACGCTCCCTATCTTCTGATTCAAGGCTTCTTGAATTGGAAGAGGAACTACAAAGGATCAGGTGGGACATCGTGGGGCTAAGTGAGGTAAGGAGAAAAGGAGAAGATCTCATCGAACTGAAAAGTGGACATCTCTTCTACTATCGTGGGACAGATACTGGCAGAACTAGTGGTGTTGGATTTATAATAAACAAGAAACTGAAGGATAAAGTTGTAGAAGTTGAAAGTTCCTCTGACAGAGCTGCACGACTTGTTATCCAACTCTCGAAAAGATACCAGGCTCAGATTATTCAAACTTATGCATCCACCACAAGTCATCCTGAAGAAGAAATTGAAGAATTTTATGAGGAAATTTGTCATCTAAATAATAAAAGGTAAGCAGCACTTGAAAATAATTATGGGAGATTTCAATGCAAAAATAGGGCAACGGCAACAGAATGAAACTTCAGTAGGTAAATTCGGTCACGGCAACAGAAACCAGCGTGGAAATACTCTCGTTGAGTTTGCAGAGGCCGAAGGGTTTTTCATCTTGAACTCCTTCTTCAAGAAAAAGCCAAACAGGAAATGGACATGGAGACATCCAAATGGGACGACAAGTGAAATTGATTTTATTATGTGTAACAAAAAATTCGTCATAGAAGACTGCAGTGTGCTAAACAAGTTCAACACAGGTAGTGACCATAGATTGGTGAGATGTAAGATGCACCTCAACACCAAACTTGAACGTGGCAAGCTCATAAGACAAACAAAATCTATTGACATAACCAACCTTAAAAAACACCATAATACCTTCAAGTTGGAACTGAAGAACAGGTTCTCTGCTTTAGAAGGCCTAACATCGGAAGAAGTGGACATCTCTGAAGTTAACAGAAAAGTAACCAAAGCTCTTATGGAAACAGCAACAAAATTAGCTGGGTCTAAGAACAAGTTGCATGTAAACAAATTATCAGGAAAAACGAAAATGTTGATGCAAAAAAGAAGAGAGATGAGGACAACTAAAGAAGATGTGACTTCCAAAGTGGAATATATAGAGCTATGCAAGACAGTAAGAAAAAGTATCACTGAAGACTTAAGGAAATTCAACTGTGAACTTGTGAGGAAAGCAATTGAAAACAACCAAAGCCTAAAGATAGCAAAGGGACACCTCAGTAAGGGAAGAAAACAGATTATGGCACTGAGAAAAGAAGATGGTTCTGTAACAAGAAATAGAGGCGAAATTTTGACAAGAGTGAAAGATTTCTACTCCAAATTATATGAAAGGGATGATACATGCACTCCAGACATCATGAAAGATACCAGTACCAGAGTTCCTCCAGTCCTTCCAGCAGAAGTTGCACATGCAATCAAGAACATGAAGCGGGGAAAAGCTCCAGGAGAAGATGGAGTTACTGTAGACATCATACAAGAAGCAAGTGGAGAAATTGAAACAGTACTCGCCCAAATTTTCACTCGATGCCTTAATGAAGGAAAGATTCCTGAGGATTGGAACACCGCTACAATGATCCTGCTACATAAGAAAGGTGACATTGAGGATCTCGGAAACTACAGACCTATCAGCCTCCTATCAGTAGTTTATAAAATCTTCACTAAAGTTCTTTCACACCGCTTGAAGGTAACACTGGACATGGCTCAACCGAGAGAACAAGCTGGATTCAGGAATGGCTACAGCACAATAGATCATATCCACGTACTGAGAGAACTAATTGAAAGAGCGAGGGAATATGAACTTCCATTGTGCATGGCTTTTATCGATTATGAAAAAGCCTTTGATTCGGTGAAACCATCAGCAGTTACAATGGCTCTGAAAACCTGCGGTATTGAAGATGCATACATTAATATTATTAATAACATCTATGAAAATGCAAGTGCAAAGATTCGGCTGTTTGAAAATACAACACACATAAAAATTGGAAAGGGAGTGAGACAAGGTGACACCATATCTCCGAAGCTCTTTAATGCCACATTGGAGGGTGTTTTTCAGTCGCTGAGCTGGGAAAACAAGGGGATAAAGATTAATGGAGATTATCTAACCCACCTTCGTTTTGCTGATGACGTAGTCATTTTTGCAACTACCCCATCAGAGCTGCAGAGTATGATCCAGGAACTTGCTGACAAGAGTAAAGAAGTGGGATTAAAAATGAACTTTCAGAAGACAAAAGTGATGTTCAATGCTTTTACAAGAAATGAAGATTTATTGATTGATGGAGAAAAGCTGGAAATAACAGACACGTACGTTTATCTTGGACACCAGATATCAAGTGAGGGTCACATTGATGAAGAAATTAATCGACGTACAAAACTTGCCTGGAGAGCTTTTGGAAGAAACAGCATAATTTTCAAGAGCAATATGCCATTATGTCTTAAAAGAAAAGTGTTTGATCAATGCATCCTTCCAGTGCTTACGTATGGTGCAGAGACGTGGACCTTAACTAAAAGAGATATACAAAGACTGCAGACAACTCAAAGCAGCATGGAGAGGTGCATGCTTCGTGTAACCAGGAGAGATAAGAAGAGGAACTCGTGGATCCGAAAAATGACAAGAGTGGAAGACATCATGATCAGAGTTAAATCCCTGAAATGGCAATGGGCTGGACATACTGCCAGAAGGACAGATCATCGATGGACAGCCGAAATTTTAGATTGGATTCCAAGGGACAGGAAAAGACCCAGAAGAAGACCACATGGGAGATGGGTGGATGAAATTCCAAAGTATGCAGGGGTGACATGGAGGAGACTGGCGCAAGACAGACCGTTGTGGAGGAAACTTGGGGAGACCTTCGTCCAGCAGTGGATTGATAATGGTTGACAATGATGATGATGATGATATATATATATATATATATATAATTATATACGCTCACTGACAATGAAATTTGCGCACCAAGAAGGAAGCATCGGATTGAACTGAAATTTTATGGACGTAATACAGATGAATGATACACATGGTGGCAAAAACAAAGCTGTAGGACAATTACAGAGGGATCTATCGAACGCAGTTCGGTTATCTTCAGTAGCGCGTAGCACTGCCTCGTGCGTCGATAATGCTGCAATACAGTACGACATGAAGGAGAACAGAAGCCTGATGTTGTCCTTCGGCAGACTGGCCCACACGTGTTGGACGCTGTGCTCCAAATCCCGGATAGTGCGGCACGGCGGCAGCCGGCGTTTCAACTGGTCCCACACACATGCTCGATAGGGAACATGTCCGGTGTGCGGGAGCGCCATGGAAGTGTCTGGACATAACGTAGGGAGTCCTAGGCCAACCGAGCCGTGTGCGGGTTGGCATTATCCTGCTGGTATAACACACCTGGAATCCTGGCCAGGAATGGGAGCACATGGGGCAGTAGGATCTCAGCCACATACCGCTTGCCCCTCAATGATCCCCGTACCACTACTAGCGCTGATCGGCTCTCATAGGCAGTGACTCCCCAGACCATAATGCCTGTAGTGGAGGAGCTGTGGCGCTCGATAGCGTGGTTGTGATTGTGCCGTTTACCAGGGGACCCCCACACCAGCACGCGATGATCATCTGTCCCCAGAACGAAGCGGCACTCATCGCTAAACACCACAAGTCACCGATCTGTGGCGTTCCACGTTGCTCTGGCCCAGTACCACTGTACGCGGAGCCGGTAATGTTCCGGTGATAATGGCAGCTCACGCAAGGGCGCTGGAATCGCAGATTCGCTTCCGCGATGCGTTGGAAAGTGGTTCGTGGGCGCACAGGAGCAGCTACATCTGCCTGTATAGTGGACCGGGTCCCCGTGGGATCCGATCGTTCCTGGCGCACGAACTGTCGATCCTCTCTACCGGTGGTCCTGCTGGTCCGTCCGGATCCACTCCGCCGTGTGGCAGTGCCGTCACGCATCCACTGCTCCCAACACAGTCGGACGGTATGATCAAAACGATCCACGTTCCAGGCTGTACGGTGCGCCGACCACCCTGCGGTTTTCAGCCAGATGATCAGGCCTCTTTCAAAGTCCGTAAGTTGCGTAAATCGACGTCTCTGGCATTTACCCTGTATTCTTGTCACTCTGTACTCTTGCTTGCGTCGGCCGGTGCTTTTCGCTTTCATGTGGCATCAACTACAAGCCGGTTTATAAGGCTTCCGGTTCGTGCTTTCAGCGCCACCACAGAGTGTGCGGTCATGCACACTCACACCAAACGTGGATCATTTGCATACCAGCACGCACTCTTGCTATCTGCAGTGATTCGCGGTTGTAGCATGTTTTCTTCTAGGTGCGCAAATTTCATAGTCCGTGAGTGTATATACATTATTATATATTTATATATTTCATTATCTGTTCGAGAAATTTCGTTATAATGATAATTATAACGAAATTCTAAAAAGAAAAACACACGCGTAAAGTTTATCGTGAACAACTTTGTTTCACGTTGAGTGTGATTAGGTTGTATGTAAACTAAGCGGAACAATACACGAGAAATCGGGAACTACTTGAAAGCGTTGTGGTTCGGCAGTAGAACTAGAAATCCTTTATTATATGACAATAATATGTAAGTTTTCCCATCTAAATTTATATAAAAACAGCAAAAATTCTCCCTGTAACTAAATTAACATTTAAAGGTTTAACCGTTTTTCCGCCCTTTACATAACAAAAATGTGCGCGAGGTATTTTCGGAATATCCGTTACTAAAATATTCACATGACTCTGAATTTCTTCTGTATTTAATGTAAATGTGCTTTTGTGTAAGCTTTTGTTCTGCGTTTGAGTTATAAAAGACAAGACAACTTCCTCCATACCAACAGTTCGGATCTTCGATTCACATGTTAAGACTGTCATGTCACTCACTGACGTCACGATTATTCGTCTGCGAGGAATGTGGGATGAGGTAACCTTACTGTCCGTTAACCTTGACTAACGGTCAGCTTAGCAACCTCCCAATGAGTTCCAGAAACAGTCCAACAAAATACAGTCAAAACAAATTTTTATTTTTGCATATTATTTCGAGTATCAGTTTACTATTTCGGAAAGGCTGTTGAAGTGTGTGTTCCTAAATGCCCCATGCAATGAAAAGTTGTCCGCAATTGTCCCACTTTCCAGTTTTGTCCGGTTAGCTTTTGTCAAAGTTGTAACGTATACTCTATATTCACTTTCCTTTTGATTTTACTATCTCTGGTTATTTTATTTTACTATGTAAATTATCTTCCTACTGAACGAAATATTATTTCACCAGCTGAATGAGATCTGGCAATGAGTGTAAGTCATGACGTGGTGGTAGCTAGTATATAGGCGCGTTCATCGAGACTTAGGGGAGCTTTTGTGTTGTTATGAGGAGAGCTTGTGTGTTGTTATGAGGAGAGCTTGTGTGTTGTTATGAGGAGAGCTTGTGGTCGTTAAGCGAGAGCGTGTATAATACGAGGGGTGATTATTTATTATTGTTCTACAAGTGTTGTGTGTGCCTTAGTTGACCAAGAGTCTTAGAAATAAAGAAGTTTTCAGTAAGTTCAGTCTTTCTCAATTCATAGTTTTTGTCAGACCTCTGTCTGGCTGTTAGGTTTATAACATTTATTTGATTCCTATAAATAACCAGCGTTGAGACTTTGTTTACGTTCATAATTAACTAGTAACAACACTCTTTTGAATTCACTATTTTGAAGCTTAGTACAAGTATATCATTAGCTAGCTGGTAGGAAGAGATTCATTCATAATAATTAGCTTAGCGGAAAGTAAATAAAGCTAATACATTATAAAGTATCCAAAACAACCGCCACTCGGAGAGGTATTTATTCTATGAGGTGGCGATAAGTATCCTGGGGTATCTGGTACCATAATGCAGGTTCTCCAGTTCCCGTATATTTCGGGGTGGTAGTGATTTAGCGCGAAACCGCTTTTCCAAGTCAAACCACAAATGTTCGTTTGGGTTTATGTCAGGTAGAATTTGGTGGGTAAGGCATTGACAGACATCCACCAGCATGTTCCTCGAATCACTCCTTCACGATTCTGGCAGTGTGGCATGGCGCATTATCCTGTTAGTAATGGCCATCACCAGAAGGGAACACATTTGCCATGAATGGGTGAACTTGGTCTGCAACGATGTTCAGATTTCTGACAGCTGTCAGGGATTGTGCTATTATGATAATGGGGTCTAAAGTGTCCCAACGAAATATCGCCAACAGCATAACGCCGCCGCAACCACCCTGTTTCAGCACAGCAGTGCATCCACGTGCCATAGCCTCCGTTTGTAATCGGTGTATCCGCGCTCGGCCGTCTACGTGATGCACCAGGAATTTTGATTCGTCAGACCAGGCCACTTTCTTCCGATCATCCACGGTCGAATCTCGATTATCATGGGCCCAATTAATGCGTTGTTGGACGATGACGTGCAAATAGCGTGGGGACCCAGTTGGGTCTTCGGCTACGAAGGCCCATGCGCAGAAGGCTGCTGTGAACTGTGTGTTGTGAAACATTGCCCTGATCGCCACTGTTGTAGCTGCGGGTGATTTGCCGCACTGTGGCACTGCGGTTGCTGTGAACAATGCGCGACCATCTCCGCTCCCCTCTGGCATCAACGAGCTTCAGACGACACACGGCTGGACAACGGTTCGTCATTTGGCCATCTGTGCACCACTTTTGATGCGTACTCACTACAGCGGCACGTGTACAACGCACAAGCCGCCCTGTTTCAGTGATCGCAGTTCCCAGTCACCGTGCCATCACAATTTGTTCTTTATCAAACTCCGAAGCAGCTTTTGCCCTTCTGACTGCTAACACTTTACTAACCGAAAGCCGGTCCTCGGGTTGTATATATACTGCTGTGTGAACTTCACCTGCGCCATCGTTCAATCGCCAGGCGCGCTCATTTCCCTAGGCTGGGGGTGGTCATAATGTAACGGTTCATCGGTGTAAATGCCACAAGAAAATGTGAATCACACGCCGAAAAATAGCTCGAATCGAACCAGCATCGTCCGATTTCCTCGAAAGAATGTTGATATCGGGTGATACTGGTTTAAAGCATATGAAATTTTATAATACAGATCATTAGATCACATACTAGAAAGGCATTCACCTCGTATTGGAAATCACTATCCTTCCTGTTTACAAGCACCACAGGAATATTTAATCATAAAACAATCGCGAAAGTAACTGATAAGCGCACTCATGTGCACGAAATAATACTCTTTTAGTTTTCCGTGCTCTTGAAAAACAAACTACTATTAAATTTTCTGAATAGTTTTCTGATGAAATTACTGAATTCTGCCTTCCTTACCCAGCAGCACCACGGGTTGGATCTGAACACACCACCTATGGGTCTCAACACACCACATATGGGTATGGGTCTAAACCACCACCTATGGGTCTGAACACACCACCTATGGGTCTGAGCACACCACGTATGGGTATGGGTCTGAACCACCACATATGGGTCTGAGCACACCACGTTTGGGTGTGGGTCTGAACAACCACCTATGGGTCTGAACACACCACCTATGGGTCTGAGCACACCACGTATGGGTATGGGTCTGAACCACCACATATGGGTCTGAGCACACCACGTTTGGGTATGGGTCTGAACAACCACCTATGGGTCTGAACACACCACCTATGGGTCTGAGCACACCACGTATGGGTATGGGTCTGAACCACCACATATGGGTCTGAGCACACCACGTTTGGGTATGGGTCTGAACCACCACCTATGGGTCTGAACACACCACCTATGGGTCTGAACACACCACCTATGGGTCTGAACACACCACGTATGGGTATGGGTCTGAACCATCACCCGTTATTGTTTATAATTTTCTTCATGCTGTACTAGAGTTTTCTGAACTGATGTTGCTGATTTTCCTGTAAATCGTACACTCTTCTTAAGCAATAATCTTAGTACCGCCATTTCATCACCATCTGCTGAGAGCTGATTAAGTTGCAACCCAACTCATGTTGGAATCCAAGTCTCAAGAGCAAGGATTCTAAGTTGAGTTGTTTATGTGGATGAGTGGCTCCTCTTCTACTGAGAAAGTATCACTGCATTGCGACGGCAAACTTGCGAAAGAACGTTTTTCCTTGGCTGACATAAAAGTAATGTAATCATCTTAGGCTACTTAGGCTACACCACAGCATTCCAGGCTCCTGATATCTTACTCTGTGCCCTCGTGCTTCCTACCACAGTAAGTTTCCTTAGTTTTTCTGTGCTAGTCACAAAACTAACGGGCTATTCATATGTTGCATATGAGTGGACAGACAGATGGACAACTAGTCGCACATCTTTCTCCTAATACTAGGTAAATAATGTTTAATAATAGATTCAGGTGCAATGAGAAGAACGTTTATATGTTAACGTTTACTGTTTTATAGATTTGCCAAAATGGGAAATTTCCGAAATATTATAATTTTTTGCAAGAAAGCGAAATTACGGCTTCAAAAAGCAGATTGCATATATCTTCATGATCATTAACACAGCAATCGGATATCGCCGCATTGATTGTAATTACTGTTTCACACGTGAATTAAGTCACATCAGAAAACTTGAAGTTTTCATCGCCGTGGAGCGGGAATCGAACTCGCATCTCCCGATTATCCTTCGAGAAATTTTCAAGTTTTTCTAATGACTTAAATATTATTCTATAACTTTGAAATTTTGAAGTTTTCTTATGTGACTTAATTCACGTGTGAAACAGTAATTACAGTCAATTCGGCGATGTCCGATTGCTGTGTTAATTATATTATCATGACGTATTTACCAAGTATTATGAGAAGAATATTTCTTCAACTCTGAATGAATATATCTTATTTGTTATAATTTATTGGCAAATCAACTCTGCTGATGAAACTGGCGTAAAAAGATGGAATGAATTTATAACGAGGAACAGTACACCATATAAGTAGTAAATAGTAACACTGTACTAGTGATCCGATTTATTGGCGTAGGAAATAAACACATAAGCGTTTCCAAGCTTTCGCGCATCGACCAGATAGCTTTCAAGCAAGTTAACAGAAACTGCAAACAGAAAAATGGAACGCTTAACAAAAGTGTTCTATTTTTTGAAAGTGTAGTTCAACATTTAGTATTCTGTACCCCCCTCTCCCTCGAGAAGGTAAAGTTTTCCTCCCTAGAAGCTCCAAATTCATAATCATGCTCTATGAATATCTAAAAAAATTACGATACAAAAAGCGTCGAGTTCCCGAAGAGAGCCTGAATTCACTAAATGAAACATCTCACTCGCTTTCACTTCGCTAAGTTAAAAAACGCTTTTTTTTTACTCTTCATCATGGATTAAGCCGTAAAACATTCTGCAAATTGTTCAAAACTAACGAACTTGGTTTGGATAAATGCTCTAGGGAAATGAGATGTTGTGGCACTAAATTGAACGAACAAACACCGATTAAAAACGTATACACAACGACAAAACATATCACCTAAACTTTTTTTTTATTGAAAAAGTTCTACTTATGATTTTGATGCTAAATCTACATTTTAAGGTAAAGGTTTTGAGGGAATTTCCTTACAAATGAGGATTTTTTATTTCGTGCCTACATGTAACTTTCACCGCACGCCACTGTCCAGCAGTCAGAAATTATGAAGGATATGTCTTCCATAACCTTCTTGTCTCAAATTCTGGTGATTTACTAAATTACGCTAAGAGGAAACAGAATTGGCTTCGACAAGCTAATTTCTGTAGTGGTTCAGATTCTTCATTCTCAGATATTTGGACCTATGTCGTCCTGGGTGGTGCAAGGGATAGCATGACCAAACGGAATAGGGTCAAGGCAGATTCGAATCCTCGACGATGAAATTTTTAAGTTTTTTCGATGTGGTGAATGTTACGTGCAACAGAATAAAACTACAGAGGATGTCCACACATTTTAGAACGTTTTTGATACGAAATTACAGAAAATAAAAAAAGTTCAAAGAGTTGAAACTGGCAACAACGCGTTAGATGAACAAGAAAGGAATATCTGCTGCAGTTACATAAATATCGTCTACTAAAATATTGGTGCACATAAACAAGCTGTGGATAGAAAGTTACGTTTTTGATCTCCACGAAGAGAAATATTCGTATTCTGTAATTAAAAATCGCTGTGAAAATCATGGAATTAGCATTTCTAAATGTAAAATAAGCAATATTTTTAATAACAGAGGGAGAAATAGTCAAGCATTGCTTTCAACAGGAAAGAGTACAACAAACCGATATCCAAAGAAGGTATTATACGTCAATTCGCCGCCAGCGTCAATTCGTCGCCACCTTCAATTCGTCGACTACGACGATTCCTCGCGCGTCAGTTTGTCGACTACGACGATTCGTCGCGGTCAAATTCGTCGCGTTTACAAATTTTCGTAACATACAAATCGCATGCAGGAAAACGTACGATTTCAGTTGTCTTGCGGCGTGATCATAATTCTAAGGTTTGGACACCCAGACGGGTTAGTAATATTACGCTTTTTCTTTGGCACTAAAACTAAATTAATTTGCCTAGGCCCAAGCTTAGGCCTTTTTAACAGTTTTTATTCGATCGTTTTCATATTCATAAGGTTTAGACACCAAGTGAAGTTAGTATTTTTACGCTTTTACTTAGGCTTTAAATATTAATAAATACGCCTTGGCTTTTTTGACACATTTTATTACGTCGTGCTCATTTTCGTAAGGTTTGGACATGAAGCCTAGTTGAAAATATTGCTCTTTTACTTAGGCATTAAATATTAATCAACAGGCCTTTGGTCCAGACCTTTCTGACAGATTTTGTTCAAGTGTATGAAATACTTATTCTTAAGTAAAAGCGCAATATTACTAACTTGACTTGATGCAAATCTTATAAATATGAGCACGACGTAATAAAACTGCTAAAAAGGCCTAAGCCTAGGCCAAGATATTAATATTTAGTACGTAAGTAAAAGCACAATAATACTTACTGGACCTTGTGCCCAAACTTTACGTATGAATATGAGCACAATCGAATAAAAATTGTTAAAAAGGCCTAGGCCTGTGTATTAATATTTAATGCCTTGGTAAAAGTGCAATAACACTAACTTGACCTTGTATCTAAACATTATGAATATGAGCACAATCGAATAAAAACTGTTAAAAAGGCCTAAGGTCAAGGCGAAGGTATCATATTTAATGCCTAAGTAAAAACGCAACAATACTAATTTGGCTTGGTGTCTAAACCTTATCAATATGAACACGATGGAATAAAAATTGTTAAAAAGGCCTAGGGCCTATTTATTAATATTTAGTGCCTAAGTAAAAGCGCAATAATACTAATTTGATATGGTGTCTAAATCTTGTAAATACACTGGTTGAAAGTGAAAAAAGAACACCAAGAAAGAAAACGTCTGATACCAACGAAATTTACACAGCATAATAACGGAATACAGAGGATAACGTGATCGAAATATTATGGCAAAATACAGCTGTATTTGCTGGTAAACTGAAAAATAACATTTCCATGTAATATGGTTAGTACGAGGTTGAACTGCCATGAACTGCGTCACACTGTGCAATTATGGCATGGAGTCTGTCGTACAGATGTTGGATGTAAGTTTGGGGTATTGAGTTCCATGCATCCTCAACCCGGACGCGTAAATCGGGGATGGTCGTGGCTGGCTGTGGAGACCGGATAAGTCGTTGTCCCATAAAATCCACACGTGCTCAAGGGGGACAAATCCGGTGAACGTGCAGGCCATAGAAGTTGTCTCACACCCTGAAGTGCATGTTGCGTTGCACGTGCCGTGTGCGGGCGTGCGTTATCTTACTGGAAAAGCACCACGATGGACCGACCTTACAAATGGCACAACAACGGGCTGAATGATGTTGTTGATGTAGGAGGTGCTGTTTAACGTACCCAGTACAAACACTGGTTGTGTACGAGAGTGATAGCTGATCGCTCCCCACACCAGGAGACCAGATGTAGGTCCTGTGTGTTGCTGGCGGATGCAAGAAGGATGGAGACGCTCCCCTGTGCGTCTGCGAACACGAATACTGCCATCGGACTCTCTCAAGCAGAATCTGCTTTCTTCGCTGAACACGACAGATCGCCATTGCGTTCTCTAGTGTAGACGTTGGCGACACCACTGCAGCCGTTCCTACCGGTGGGCTGGAGTCAGAGGCACACATGACAGAGGCACACGTGCACGTAGTCCTGCATCCAGTAGACGGTTGCGGATTGTTCGCACAGTCACCTCAGGTGCAACGGCAGCTCGGATTTTCGTCGCAGTGGATGTTCTGCTTGACAACGACGCTCTTCTTATGCGTCGATCGGTCCGCTCATCAGTCCGTCTGTGACTCCCAGTTCCACGTCTTCTCGTGTGGGAATGTTCCTCGGACCAACTACGCCACCATCGTACCACCACCGATACTTCCCGTCCAATTCGCTCCGCAATACAACGATACGACCACCCGGCCTCGCGGAGTCCGACTAGACGACCTCGCTCAAAGTCCGATAACTGCTGAAATCGTACACGTCTTCCATGTCCAGGCATTGCAGCTTCTTCAGGGTCTTCGCACATGTCCGTACGTCGACGACTGATTTCATTCACTTCGCCGTACTCCTTAAATACCACCGGCGATAATTTGCATATTATGCCGTGCTGTGGCGTAAGCGCTCACCGGTTGGTCCCGAAATTAACATCACAACTACGTAAATTCGACCCCATTAACATATGTAAACTTCATGGTCGTCCGCCAAGTCCTTCTTGGTGTTTTTTTTACTTTCCGTCAGTGTATGAACAGGATGAAATAAAAATAGTTAAAAAGGCCAAAGTATTAATATTTAATGCCTAAGTAAAAGTGCAATACTACTTCACTTGGTGACTAAATCTTTAAAAATTAAACACGATGGAATAAAACTGTTAAAAGGGCCTAGGCCAAGATATTAATATTTAATGCGTAAGTGTAATAATACTAACTTGACTTGGTGTCTAAACTTCATGTATTCATATACAAAAATGAAGACGATGGAATAAAAAACTGTTAAAGAGGCCTAGGCCTAGGTATTCATGTTTAATGCCTAAGTAAAAGCGCAATAATACTAACTTGACATGGTGTCTAAACTTTACAAAAATGAACACGAATGAATAAAAACTGTTAAAAAGGTCTAAGCTTAGGCCTAAGCATATTAATTTAATTTTAGTGCCAAAGAAAAAAAACGTAATATTACTAACCTATCTGGGTGTGCAAACCTTATAAATATGATCACGGCCGAAGACAACCGAAATCGTACGTTTTCCTGCCTGCGATTTGTATGTAACCAAAATTTGTAAACGCGACGAATTTGACCGCGACGAACTCACATAGTCGACGAATTTGTCCTCGACGAATTGACGCGCGATGTTTTAACGCGACACCGAAAGAAGGTATGTACTTTTATGACTATTTCGAAAGCAAGGTATCTGGTCTTTAAAGAAAATCCACCGACTCAAATAGCAATCGCTAAGACGTTAGAAATCTCCATATCAACTGGAAAAAAAGGTAATAAACAAAGATTTAAATCTGAAAAAAAACAAACAAAAAACATAATGTTCACCACCTTTTGTCTAGGTACGTGACTGAGCGCATAACACGCTATAGACTTCTTTATGAAATTCACTTAGCCAGAGACAGATGAAAATTAATTGAGACTATTGATAAAGCATGGATCAACCTAAACGACTGTAACAAAAAAATGTCGATTCATTATAGCCAAAGAGCAGAAAAAGACTTTCAGTCTTGGTTCCAAACATCCAAAGAAACAAACAAGAATTCAAATCTGTCGAAGCACGGCAATTTTTCTGGAGCAGCCAAAGCACACACACCACACTTTAAATTTCCTTTTAAAAAACGTTGGATCTAAAAAACGTCTTTATTTCCAATTTAAAAATAGGGTAGACAAAAGCTCTGGCGAGCACTTTCACGACCACTATTGGCCCCATCATTAGGCCGCTGAGTGAAACCAGATTAGAACGGCATAAGGTTAAATAGTGACATATAGAGCACAAGTGATACACATTATGTAAATGAACACATAAATAATTGCCATTCACTACAAATTATTGTTAAAATTTCGTTTGTAATCATTCGGATTCCTCTTCCCGAGACTACTGCAAAATCAGATTCCTCCAGGCAGAGGGAACGTATACAGGCACGTCTTCATTACAGCATTTTGGTCCAAGTTTAATAATACATAGACTCTCAGTAAAAAGCATAGAACGTTTATTAGAAGCAGTCGACATTAAGTTCTCATTGTCCCAATCAGGTCTTAAGTCTTTTGGGCACGCATGATGGCATATGTGTGTTCAGCCCAGCGAGTGAGTACCCAGGCTTCGATAGGTCGAGCCCACATAGCAAAGATTTGCAGATTGTCCGTTCCTGTCCAATAGAGGGATGTTATAAACTCTAAAACGGGAAGTAGTTGGAACTACGTCTCTATCACGCCTAGTTAATGAAAATAAGTTTTGGGTTTTAACCCCGAACCCAATAGAGTATTTTTACATGTGTTTCTTAATAAAGAGACCACATATTTCTGGTAGTCTATGCTCTCCACATACTTAATTGTGGGTACATTTCTAGTCAGTGTTGTAAAAGTTTTCCGTTCATATTGTTGAAAAAAGTCTTTTAACACAACCAACGGGGTGTCCAATAACATCAGTAATCTCATCTTGCACAAATCCAAAGAAACTTTCAGCAAAGGATTCATGGTTATTGCTAGTTTCTCGTCAATGAGAAATTAAAGTTAAGAAAAATTAAAAAGAGTATTAAAATCAATTCTACGTATTGCCAAAATAATGGTTTAACTCCTATATTTAATGAGGATATACCATTCCTTTATCCTCACAGCATTCAAAGAGTAGAACTCCATCAGAATAAGGCTACCAGCAGAGGCGTATCTTGGGTCCGAGACCTGGGCTATCTCACCCCACCGCCTTCCCCCGTCTCCCCACAATACTGTCATTTTTTTTATTGCGAAGTTTAAATTTTAATTGTTAAGTAATAGAAGTAACTTTTTTTCTAAATTTTAGGTACATGCTGTTGCTAACATGATACCAAATCATTATGAGGATTAGGATTTGAACACTTATTTGCACATGAACTCCATATTACATATCACTAAGCTGTTCTCTGAAATTCAGAGGTTAGCTCCAAAAAGTAAATACAAACTACCAGATATTCTTCTTCTAAATATTTTATCTGTACATGAACTCCATTCTTCTTTCCTTTTGTGTGAACTTGAGTGTTACGTTTTCATAAAATGCTTCTTCCGAGTACTTTTTCATATTAAAAATGACTGTTTTTCTCTACTGACAAAATAGCCAAGTTGCTCGAATGTATATGTCCTTGTGTGGCTCTAAGATATGTCTTGATTCTTTTTAATCCAGAAAAACTTCTTTCGGAAGTTGCAGTTGTTGATGGAAACTTTAATATTAGGTCTGCTAATTTGTATACCTCACTAAACACTATGTCCAATTTGTTCAACTTTATGTAACAAGTAATGTCTCTTGCTGATTTATTTTTGTATTCTTAAAGGGAACAAAACACCTCCAGTTCATTTTTTAGTCGAGCTGTATCAAAATTTGAAGCATATAATTCTTTAAGTTCTGACAGTAGATGTTCAAGGAAGCTTTCACAAAATTTATCAACAGTCCAAATCCAACAAAAACACAAATTTAAGATATAATATCACTGATTTTAATTCATTGACACTTCACACAAACTGAAACAACTCTCGCGAAACACGTGCTCTTATGGGCGGGAGCATGCTAGTGACGGAGGTAGCCTAAGTCTTCGCTCTTCAGAGCGAACCGTTGCCCAAACAATGGCTCATTCCACTCCACAGGCTCATTCATGTTGTCATGGAAACTCTAGCAGGCGATCATATAGAAGGTCTTCGAATCAGAACAGCGAAGACTGTGGAAGAGCTGGCAGTGTTACGCCATTGGTCTTCTCTCGCCAGACTGAGTCAATGAAACCGAATCCGTACGCGTTTTTTTCACAGTGAAAGCATCGACATATCTTAATACCGTTGATAACCGACTTTTATTTGTGTATATTTAATTGCCTTTTATTTGTGCATTCTCTGGGATTCGCAGCTAGCCTCGAATATACGCCATAGGCTACCAGTCATGTATCCCAATTCATTTCTCGAAAAAATGATAAACGAAAATGAGAAAAAGAAAGAAAATGAGAAAAAGAAATAAAAATTAGTAAAGAAAATGAGAAAAAGAAAAAAAAATGAGGAAAGAAAATGAGAAAAAGTAAAAAAAAACCGAGTAAAGAAAATGAGAAAAAGAAAAAAAAATGAGAAAAGAGACGGGTATCAAGTCTCTACCTTTTGCTCATACTTGTTCAGAGTCCCATGATGCGTCACCAATGGACTGTTGTACCTTCGGAGTGTTAAAAAGGGGGCTTTGTGAACGTAGACCTAGAGCAATGACTGGACTATAGAAAGCAGTGGAAAAAGAGTGGCATGAAATGCCACTACCAATAAGAAGTGTCCTGTTATGTTGGAAATCTAGATACAGGTTCATTCCACAGGAAGAGCCGTCAGACAAAACATTTAAGAAAGAAACTATTTAATTTTTTACATTATTATATTCCTGGAAAGTTGCTTTAAAAATGTGTGAACATTTTCTGTAGAACGATTGCAACACCTCTTTGAATCCATGCCATATTTAATCAATGCTGTTTTGAAGGCCAAGAGCGTTGCAACACATTCTTATATAAGTGTTCCTAACAACTTCCTATTGCAGTTTATATTGGAAATGTAAAAAGAAAGGTCAAAATACACGGGTGTTAACGAGAAAAGTACGTTATATTACAGTTTAAATAGAAATAAAAGTTGCTGAAAAAGGCGAATAGTTACTATTTGTAGAGGAAAACCGGAGTAATTCTTGTCAAGGTCAAATCAGTCAGTGGGTTGAGTTTTTTTCCGTGTAAGTTTCCTTGTAGACACAAAAGGCAAAGCTCTAAAGGAACCGAGAAAACACTTCATGCATCTGAAATGCAAAATTTTTGCTTTTGAAAATGCTTTTATAGACCATCTCACAATGCAAGTTCCTTATCTATTGAGTAAAATACACTGGCGGAAAGTGAAAAAAGAACACCAAGAAGGAGACGTCTGATACCAACGAAATTTATATAGCATAATAACGGAATACAGAGGATAACGTGACCAAAATATTATGGCAAAATACAGCTGTATTCGCTGGTAAACTGAAAAATAACATTTCCATGCAATATGGTTAGTACGAGGTTGAACCGCCATGAACTGCGTCACACTGTGCAATTCTATCGTGGAGTCTGTCGTACAGGTGTTGGATGTAAGTTTGGGGTATTGATTTCCAAGCATCCTCAACCTGGACGCGTAAATCGGGGATGGTCATGGCTGGTCGTGGAGACCGGATAAGTCGTTTTCCCATAAAATCCCACACGTGCTCAATGGGGGACGAATCCGGTGAACGTGCAGGCCATAGAAGTTGTATCACACCCTGAAGTGCATGTTGCGTTGCTCGTGCCGTGTGTGGGCGTGCGTTATCTTGCTGGAAAACACCACGATGGACCAACCTTGCCAATAGAAGAACAACGGGCTGAATGATGTTGTTGATGTAGCAGGTGCTGTTCAACGTACCCGGTACAAACACTGCTTGTGTATGGGAGTGATAGCTGATCGCTCCCCACACCAGGAGACCAGGTGTAGGCCCTGTGTGTCGCTGGCGGATGCAAGAAAGATGGAGACGCTCTTCTGTGCGTCTGTGAACACGCATACGGTCATCGGAGGCTCCCAAGCAGAATTTGCTTTCATCGCTGAACACGACAGATCGCGATTGCGTTCTCCAGTGCAGACGTTGGCGACACCACTGCAGCCGTTCCTCACGGTGGGGTGGAGTCAGAGGTACACATGCCAGAGGCACACGTGCACGTAGTCCTGCATCCAGTAGACGGTTGCGGATTGTTCGCACAGTCACCTCAGGTGCAACGGCAGCTCGGATTTGCGTCGCAGTGGATGTTCTGATTGACAACGCCGCTCTTCTTATGCGTCGATTGGTCCGCTCATCAGTCCGTCTGTGACTCCCAGTTCCACGTCTTCTCGTGTGGGAATGTTTCTCGGACCATCTACGCCACCATCGTACCACCACCGATACTTCCCGTCCAATTCGCTCCGCAATACGACGATACGACCACCCGGCCTCGCGGAGTCCGACAAGACGACGTCGCTCAAAGTCCGATACCTGCTGAAATCCTACACGTCTTCCATGTCCAGGCATTGCAGTTTCTTCAGGGTCTCCGTACGCCGACGACTGATTACATTCACTTCGCCGTAGTCCTTAAATACCACCGACGATACGTTGCATATTATGCCGTGCTGTGGCGTAAGCGCTCACCGGTTGGTCCCGAAATTAACATCAGAACTACGTAATCTTGACCCCATTAACATATGTAATTTTCATGATCGTTCGCCAAATCCTTCTTGGTGTTCTTTTTTCACTTTCCGCCAGTGTACAACAGATAGGTAGGACGAAAACCAGGGGTGTACTGATAGCCCCTGCAACCTCAGCAGTGCTGAGGGGCCTCATGGTTGAAAGGGCCCCTAACCGGAGCAAAAAAAAATATAAATTTTTGCAGAAACTTTCTATGTGTTTTTACTTTTCGCGTTTCAATTCAATTTAGATAATTAGAGGTATTAGTATTTGACTTCTTACCTCTTCCGTGAGTCCGTGCACGGGCTCTCCAGCACTCCAACATATTCTTTGGGCATGATGCACATTAAAATTCACATATTCCAATTAGGGTCGCACATCCTGGAACTTGATGAACATAATTTTTTGGAAATAATTTTATGTGAATTAGATAAAAATACACACACACATACACAAACGGAATATGCATTCAATATTCATTCGGAATATCCACCGTGAGCAACTCAATGGGCTATAAGCCGTCGCCCGTCCCTAATTTAGGGTCAATGGTTCCAGGGAAGGGAGAGAGAGCCAGTGCCGTAAGACAAACACAACATACATGCCTCACCGGGATTCGAACCAGGAACCCTTTCGGACGAATGATCAGAGGTCATCGCTTAGACCACTACGCCACCGGGACGGGACGGCTCTGTCTTTCGTCATAAGTCTTAACAACAGTTTTCACTCTGCGGCCTCTGCCATATCAGTTCTGCGGCCTATCGCATCAGCTCTGCGGCTTCTGCCATCAGTTCTCACGCGTCTTCACATGTCCACAATTTTCATACGTCTGACGTTGGCCTCCTCCCCTGCGCCATCTGTCGGCGTAGTCCCAACATCCTCCGGCCCCAAAGAATTGAATTCAGTCTTTTCTAAGCCCAGCTCCAGAGGGGAAAGGTGTTTTACTGGTCTTTTGATCAATGTTCCGTTAGGCAGTCTTAAAATACATGAACGTACCTTTCCGTCGCGTCCCACACGGACTTGGCTAATGATACCGGTTTTCCACATCAGTTTAGGTAATCTTTCATCTCTTATATGAACTATGGGACCCTTTTTCACTTCTAAGCCCCTTTTGGCAATTTTCAACTGGTGGGCTGATTTCAATTCCAGAAGATATTCTTGTCGCCATCTTCTCCACAGTCTCTCCATAACTAGTGTTATGGGTTTGTATTTCCTTGTAAGGTCACTCCCTTTCGATTCCTCAGAACTTATTTTCCCATCAGGAATTCTTGTCAATCTCCTTCCAATTAAGAAATGTCGTGGTGAGAGTGGTTCTGGTTACCCTGGTTCGCTATATACAAATGTCAAAGGACGGGAATTCAGGATCGCTTCTACTTCAACAAGAGTAGTTTCCAATTCTTCATATGTTAAAGAAGCTTTTCTTAGTATTCGTTTTAGGCATGTTTTGATCGAGCGAACGAGCCTCTCCCAAAACCACCCCACCATGCAGCTCTTTCAACAATGTACTTCCATCTCATTCCGGTTTCTCCATAAAACCTTGAATTTTCTGGATCGGTAACCATGCTCCACAGTTTGGTTAAATCTCGGTTTACCTTTTTAAATGTTTTTGCGTTATCTGAATACAGTGTCTTACAAATACCTCTTCCAGCTAAATATTTTATAAATGCCAACAAAAAGTTGCAAGCTGTTAAATCATATACCAATTCCAGATGCACAGCACAACTAACTGCACAGGTAAATAAGGCGATTTAAACTTTCTTATTTTCATTCTTAGTGACTAATGGTCCTGCAAAGTCCACTCCACATATTTCAAAAGGAGAAACTTCCTTTAATCTGTCCGGTGGCAAGGGTGCCATATCTTAGTCGAAAAGTTTTGTTTTAAATTTCCGGCAGTTAAAACAATTATGTATAACACCTTTCCACTCTTTGCCGTCCCCGTAGAATCCAGTACCTTTCTCTGATTTGTGCTAAAGTCTCGGCAACTCCATCACGTCCTACCCTTATATGAGTTCCCTTAATTAAGAGGTCTGACAAATAACTATTGGTTGACAAAGTTACTGGATGAATTTGGTCATAGTTTAAGTCTTCCTCCAACTCTCATTATGCCGTCTTCGTCCAGAAATGGATTAAACGTGTAGATTTTCAAATGGGAAGAAATGTCCTGTTCACAGTTCAAAGCATTTACTTCGTTTGGAAAACACTCTCTCTGGGATTGTTTAACCCAATAAATGTCCGAGGAGTTCAATCCTTCAACTGTCAGAACTCCTGATCTTTTCGAGTCTCTGTTTCGAACATTATGTACGAATCTTAGAATCCATGCAGTTACACTAAGAAACCTTTACAACTCACTGTTTTTTCTGATATCAAAAATAGGAGTCCTCCCTTCTTCCCGTTACACAGCTTACTTGAAGGGTCCCTTTACTCTTTCCGTTTTCTTTCTTCTCTTGAACTCTCGTCTATGGACAAGTCAGTTGGTATTTTTGTCCAAAATGTTTCCTCTCTAATTAACCATTCTGGTCCATGCCACCAATGACGATTACCTTTGATGGTTTCAATCTTCTCTCCTCTGGTGAGTAAATCTGAAGGATTCTCTTTTCCTGGGCAATATGTCCATGATAACGGATCGGACTTCCCTTGTATTTCTTTTATCCTACTGTATTTTGCAAAACACGGCTTCCATTTTTCGGCATTTCCTTTTATCCAATGCTAAACTGTACTGGAATATGTCCAAAAATGTAAGGTTAAATCAAACCTCTGCTTCAGTTGCCTTTCAACAGACTCAGCTAGTCTAGCTCCTATTAACGCCGCCATCAAATTCTAGCCTAAATAAGGATAGTTTTTTAAGAGTGCTACTCTTGCCTTTGAAATCACATTTATTGAATTTATTTCATCTTTGGTTTCATATCTCAAATATGTCACTGCACCATAAGCTTTTTGACTCGCATCTGTGAAGCAATGCAACTTGATGTTTCTCAATTCCCTTTCTTTGATGTCTCCAAAATAATATCTTGGTACGTTAACATTTTTCATTTGTGATAAGTCTCTGCACCAATCTTTCCAATTTCTCTCTAGTTCTACGGACAATTCTGCATCCCAATTTGCAAACATCTTGCAAGATAATTCTGCCTCTTATTGTAAATGGACTTAAAAATCCAATCGGGTCATGTAGACGACTAATATTCTTCAGAACTTCTCTTTTGCATACCTTGTCCTTTCTCTTACTCACGTATGCAGTCACTTCAGAAACGTCTATTCGTATAACATCCTTCTCTCTATCCCATAGGTATCCCAAAACTTTATTGCTTGCAGCGCATTGAATTCATTTGCTTCATTATTCCACAATTGTTGAAGGGATCCGCTATTTGGTCTCCATTTTCTCATGTTAAAGTTCCTCTCATTCAAAATGCATCTAACGTCTCTTGATAATATCATTGCTTCATTTTCTTCTGTTGCTGCTTCAATTAAATCATCTACATATAGACAATTCCTCAGTAGCTTGTATGCATCTTCACACTGTTGCTGATATCTGTCTATGTGAACTCTTAGCGTTGCAAGCCAGCATAAATGGACTTCATTTCGCACCAAATATGACTTTAGTCATTCGTAGTATTTTTACTTTGAGGGCATCGTTGTCATCTATAGTCCCATCAATCCACAAAAATATAACTGCATCTCGGTCTTCTCAAGAGCAATCTTTAAAAATGCCTGTTTAATGCCCGCTGTAAAGGCGACCATATTGTTATGGAATCTGATCAACAAATCCAGCACATCGGGATTTAGGTTTGGCCCTGCGAGTAAACAATCATTTAATGATGAACAGTCCTCGGCATGAGATGACGGATCAAATACTGCGCGTAATTTAGTGGTATCCTTGTTTTCCCTGATTACAATCTGATGTGACATGTAATATATTACATAGCTGCTATCATCCTTCGTTTCCTCTGCAATTCCTTCTTTTAAATAATTTTTGATAACCTATTTATTTATATTCTTCGTAGAACTGTGGTTCCTTATTGAATTTCCGAACAAGCGATCTTAGTCGTTTTTCAGCCAGGTTGTAATTATCCTTCAATTCTTCTATACTGGCGGAAAGTGAAAAAAGAACACCAAGAAGGAATTGGCGAACGATCATGAAATTTACATATGTTAATGGGGTCGAGTTTACGTAGGTGTGATGTTAATTTCGGGATCAACCGGTGAGCGCTTACGCCACAGCACGGCATAATATGCAAATTATCGACAGTGGTATTTAAGGAGTACGGCGAAGTGAATGTAATCAGTCGTCGGCGTACGGATACGTGCGAAGACCCCCGAGCAAGACGGTGTACTTACGGTCTCGTGCAGTAGTGAATAGCAAAGTACGTGGGAGAAATCCTTCTCATTATTTAGCTGCATGGAGTTGAGTTGCTTCACCACTAAGTGATTCTCATATAGTTTGTGGTCGTCAAGGATTTGACTGTGAGTTATTTTTATTTCTTGTTCTTTAAACTTCAAGTTAGAAGCTTTATTTTTGTTTTCCGGTTCCAGGCCAACCGGGGCTCCGTGCCTCCGGAATGGCGAACTTTTTGAACCGACCTGAAACCATTCAGGTTACTCATAATGGGAAGTATCCCAATGTTAATATTCTTAAGGAATTAGTCGACAAACTTGACTCTCCGGAACATTTGCACACAGTCCAGCGACTTAACAATGGACTTTTCACAGTGCGTTTCCAAACTGCTGCACAAGCGCTGCACTACCTTGAGCACCCCTTGACAGCCTACAAGGACGTTGCGGTGAACGTTTCGCCAGTAGATGACGGCATTCGTACCGTCTATGTCAAACTCGTGCCCATTGACATCCCTAATGAAAAGATCTCTGCGGCACT
Organism: Macrothele yani; assembly: GCA_039090855.1. NCBI lineage: Eukaryota > Metazoa > Arthropoda > Arachnida > Araneae > Macrothelidae > Macrothele > Macrothele yani. The sequence continues at coordinate 113,459,583 of CM077007.1, forward strand.
TACTGGATATGGGGAGATTGTCACCCCTATTCAGAATGAGTGGCACACACTCAAAGGTCTGGAACATGTTTATACAGGCACAAGAATTGTTCGCCTGCGTATGACAAAGCCAGTACCCAATTTCCTTCAAGTGGGCCGTTGGAAGGCCATGGTCACATATGCTGGCATGATACGCACATGCCGTAGATGCGGTAATGCTGGCCATATTGCTCCTCAGTGCCCATCCCGAGCTTGCCCCAACTGTAGTACGGTGGGGCACTTAGAGATCTCGTGCGAGCAAGCCTGCTCCAAGTGCGGTGCGGATTCTCACACCAAATCCAGATGCACCCAGTCATCCTTCGCAGATGTTGTAGCTAGACCTTCAACAGCTCCCCTTGTTTTCAATAAGGAGTTTCCAGAGCTACCCTCCACCAGTACTACTGTTGTTCCCGAGGACTCTGGTGTTCCTGATACAGTTGTTACCATGGACCCGGAACATGTTGCTTCTTTGAAATTACCGGTTGTCATACCTGTCGATCCGCCTTCCGAGAATGTCGTGACCTCTGTTAATCAGGAGACCTTGGTTGTTGACGGCCGCGTCGAGCCTGGAGCTTCTTCTGCTGTTTCACCAGTGCAAGATTTTGAGGTTCTTGACATGCCATCTACAGAGGTCCCCTCACTGCCTCTTGCCGTTGAATCGGCTGTTGTTATTAAGTCTGAGTCTCCCATGGACGCCGACGTATGTACCGAGGTCCCTGAGCCTCATTCACCTGATTCTCCTGACGCCCAAGTCGGACTTGTTACCACTGTTGCATTTACAGAGGTTATTTCGGATGATGACAACATTTACATAGATTCCGTTGATGATGTTGCTTTCACCTCTCCTGTCGGAACTGTCTCCCTACCTTCCACCTCCGGGGACAATGTTGTACCCGTTATCCATTCCAGCAGGCCGCCGGGACGTGTTCCTGTTACCATGCACAATGTTACTCCTTCCAGAGAGACTCGTCCTGCTGACCATTCCTACCGTCAACAACGACATTCCTCTACATCTTCAGAGGGCAGGACTCGCGGCAGCCGTTCGGCAAGTGTTCATCCTGGCCGTCGGGAAAGATCTCCCGTCCAACTGGAGGAAGGGGAACTTCCCTAAGTAGCCGCCGACGGAACCGTCGCCGGAATCACAACCGTTCCACCTCTGGAGATTGGCATCGTCAGTTCTAAGTGCCGGCCCACGTTTCTAAAACGGGTGGGCTAATTTGAATCTACTCTCCTTACTGACCTTTGTTTTGTGTATTTTTGTATTTCAATTTTCTGCTTATCCTTCAACCTTAAAGTTTCAACATTAAATATTCAGGGACTTCGGTCCCGGTCAGTAAGGCGTTGGCTCATCGGCTGGATTATGACCCAGGATATTGATATCCTGTGTGTCCAGGAAACATTTTTTAACAATTTTAGGCATGTTTCGGATTCTCGTCATTACACTAATGCCCCGTGCTGGTTTAGTCTTTCTCCGACTAGTCACAGGGGCGTCGGAATTATTGTCAACCCTAACTTCAAGGGTCGACAACTGAAATTTCAATATGATGACGAGGGTCGAGTAGCTGCTGTCAGCTTCGCCCTCGCTGAGTTTAAAATTCGCGTTATTTCAGCCTATGCGCCATTGGAACCCGCCCAACGGGGTAGATTCCTCAGGAGTCTTCCTTTATTTTTTGGGGGTGGTGAAGACTTCCTCATTTTGGGGGTGGTGAAGACTTCCTCATTTTGAGGGGTGACTTTAATCTTGTAACGGAGCCTCTTGATAAACAGGGGGTATCTGGCAGACGGACTCGTCCCGGGCTGTCTTCTCCGGGTTCATGTCGGGGGCGGGGCTGGTGGACGCCTGGCGTTCTACTCACCCTGGGGTCTTCGACTGGACTTGGACGGATGGCTCGGTTCGGGCCCGCCTGGACAGGATTCTTGTGGGGGGCCCTGGGGATTGTGACCTTGGGTCTTTTGTTCATTGTGATGTTAATTCTGTGTTTCTCCGTGTGAGTGACCATCGTGCCGTTTCTGGTGAGATTGTTCTAACAGGGGCCCGGACACGAACTCAGGGCCCGTGGAGGATGAATCTGAATCTTCTCGAAGATGAAGACATCATTCAGGGCCTTGAGAGGTTGTTTCGGGGTGAAATTCAACCTGAGACTCATCACACTGGTGAGTGGTGGGAGGGGGTTAAACTTAAAGTGAAGTCTTATTTACAACTTCAGGGGAAACTTTCAGCTCGTCAGCGGCTTTTAGAGCGAACTCGCCTTGTCTGTATGTTGCGTGCATGCAAAGCCGGGCAGCAAATGGGAGCGCAGAATGCTGAACTTCAAGCTCAGTTGACAGATTTATATTGTAAAACCGGCCAAAGATGCACGCAGGACTCTATTTCACAAAATTTGGAAAACGAGATTTCACTTGAAAGTTTTTTTGCGAAATCTCGCAGAAACAAAATTATTTCCCAGGTAATTCCTGGCTTACAGCATGAGTCACGCTTCGTGACCTCTCAAAAAGAAATTCACAATTTGGTTTTCTCGCATTTCAGAGACCTGTTTGCATCTGATGAAGTGCAGCAGTCATCCGTCGACTCTTGGGTCGCTGACGTGACCCAACTCAACGCCGCGGCTTCTGTGCTTACATCGGGCCTTGTTTGTATTTCTGAGGTGAGGCAAGCCATTGCCGGCTTGCGTAATGGTCGCAATCCGGGTACTGATGGCATCCGTGTCGAATTTTATAAACGTTTTGTTGATTTGCTTGCTGAACCTCTATGTGATGTTTTTAATCATGTTCTGTCAACTGGGCAGTTAACCACGACGATGCGGCTTGGTTAGATCGTTTTGGTTAACAAGCGGCGTGATAGTCCTGGTCGTCATTTGGGAGAGTGGAGACCCATCACTCTTCTCAATTACGATTATAAGATTTTGGCTTAAGTCCTTGCTAACCGACTGATTAGGGTTATTTCTGGCCTAGTAGGCGTGTGCCAGGTTTCTGGAATCCCGGGAAGGAGAATTTTTCAAAATTTAGTCCTCGTGCGGAACGGTATTCACTACCTCGACCGCAAGAGGTTGAAGTGCTGTATCCTTTCTTTGGATCAGAGCAAAGCTTTTGACAGGGTCTCTCACAAGTACCTTGTGACCCTGCTGGAGGCTTGTAACTTTAGCCAAGATTTTGTACACATGGTGAAGGTCTTGTATACTGATATCTTTAGTTTTATCCGAGTCAATGGTCAGCCTACGGACTGCTTTCCCATCCGAAGAGGGGTCCGCCAAGGCTGCCCGTTGTCTGCTGCACTGTTCGTACTGAGCATTGAAACTCTCCTTAAGAAGATTCAATCTGCACCGAATATCTCTGGCATCCCAGTTCCGGGTTCGAGCTTTACAACAGCTGAGCTCAAATACCTTGCGTATGCAGATGACGTTGTTCTCTTCCATCGGGATGAGATTTCCTTGAGAAATTTGTTTCATGTTTATGACGTTTATGCGGACAGTTCAGGCGCTGCATTGAATGTGGATAAAACTAAAGCCTTGTGTTTTGGGGATTGGTCACCTGACGTTTTGCAGTTTGTAGGCTCAACCGATGATCCCATAAAGATCCTCGGTGTTTACTTTGATAAAAAGGGGGTTCACCGTAAGACGTGGCGCTCTGTTCAACAGATGCTCACGTCGGAATGTGCTTGGTGGGAGGGCTGCCAAATTTCTTTTTTTAATAGGGCTAAATTGGCTAACAGTCTCTTGGTTTCCAAAATTGCTTTTTGCGGTACCCTACAACCCCCGACGTACAGGGTCCTTTGGCTCTAAATTCTCTAGTTTTTCGATTTGTCTGGGGAACTAGAGCTGTCCTTTCTCGGGATTGCCTGGTTCAACCAGTCCATCGGGGGGGGGGGGGGACTGGGTGTTCGGCACATTCTTGCGTGGTGTCGCGCGTTGATGGTTTCTAATGTGGCCTACATCCTGAAAAGCGATTCTCATCCTAGCTTTAACTTCGCGTGTTATTTCATTTCCCACAATCTTAGGTTATTTTCTTTCGCTTGTAACTACCTTGGGCCTAGAGCTCCGAGGCCCGGTGGACCACATGGCACTACCATTTGTGAGGCTAGATTGTTAACTAGCCAGAACATAAGGTGTTCCTCTTGGCATGAACCCGATGCCCTTTATAATGTATTCTTGCCATCCTTTGCTCCTCACATTCAGCGCAGGTTTCCCGCCTTGGGGATGAACTGGAGGGTCGCATGGGCCAATGTTGCGTTTGCGGGTGTGGAAGGTCGTGTGCGTGACCTGCAGTGGCGCTTGGCCTATGGGGTGATTTTCACCCGTGATTCCTTTTTTCGTTGGGGAGTCATCGACTCTCCGGACTGTCCGCACTGCGGACAGCCGGAGTCTTTATACCACCGATTTGTAGAATGTAATTTTGTTCGAAAAGTTTGGCAACGTTTGTCTAGATGGATTTCTGTTAATATGTGTAATTTTAAAATTATTGTTTTTAAGCACCCGCTACCTGTTTCCGGTCAGCGTGCCTATGGTTTAAAGGTGATCCTTGCTACTGCTTGTACTGTGTTACATGATACTGCTCTGTCTGACCACGTTAGGCTCTATTCGAATAGGCCTGATGTGGTCGCCCTCTTTGTTAAGATCAGATTGCGTGAGAGGGTGATTTCCGACTTTCACCACTGGCCGGAAGACGTTTTTCGCGTCCGATGGCTTTGTTGGTCTCGACTGGTTTCCTTACGCAATAATGGGCTCTGCTTTCGGTTCTGAATGTGTTTTCTGTTGGAGCATGTCGCATGCCTGACGACCGCTGCTCTTTTTACTTGCTTGTCTGGATCCTGTGTTTGCATCATGAATTGTATTTACACGCTTTTCTACTGTGTATATATTGTCTTTGTCTGCATTTGTCTATGCTTGGCCCGCGCTTTTGTTCTGTCTGTTGTCTGTGGCAGGTGTTGTGCCTCTCGGACGACAGTTCAGACCACTTCCTGCGCCTTTGTCATGCCTCTCGGGCGGGGAGGGGTGTGACAAATGACTTTTCATGCTTTTGTTTTGGTTGGAGGTGCTTAGATGTGGATCCACTTTTTCTCTAAGCACATCCACCCTGTTTTCAGAGATACTTCTTCCCTGGAAGTGTTATTGCTTGTGTTTCGTCTTCCGAGTTTGGTAAGTAAGGTAAGTAGTTTCTTTTCTTTTTAGTGTGTGTGTGTGTGTGTGTGTGTGTGTGTGTGTGTGTGTGTGTGTGTGTGTGTGTGTTTCACTTCGATGATGATAGTGCCTTGGCTGACCCATAACATGGGTTTCAGCAGAACAGTGTACAGCCTTGTGCTGTACCCCAGTTCACTAACTGAGAAGAAGCTGCAATGCCTGGACATGGAAGACGTGTACGATTTCAGCAGTTATCGGACTTTGAGCGAGGTCATCTAGTCGGATTCCGCGAGGCCGGGTGGTCGTATCGTCGTATTGCGGAGCGAATTGAACGGGAAGTATCGGTGGTGGTACGATGGTGGCGTAGATGGCCCGAGGAACATTCCCACACGAGAAGACGTGGAACCGGGAGTCACAGACGGACTGATGAGCGGACCGATCGACGCATAAGAAGAGCGGTGTTGTCAAGCAGAACATCCACTGCGACGCAAATCCGAGCTGGCGTTGCACCTGAGGTGACTGTGCGAACAATCCGCAACCGTCTACTGGATGCAGGACTACGTGCACGTGTGCCTCTGGCATGTGTACCTCTGACTCCAGCCCACCGTCAGGAACGGCTGCAGTGGTGTCGCCCACGTCTGCACTGGAGAACGCAATGGCGATCTGTCGTGTTCAGCGATGAAAGAAGATTCTACTTGGGAGCCTCCGATGGCCGAATGCGTGTTCGCAGACGCACAGGGGAGCGTCTCTACCCTTGCATCCACCAGCGACACACAGGGCCTACACCTGGTCTCCTGGTTTGCGGAGCGATCAGCTATCACTTCCGTACACAACTAGTGTTTCTACCGGGTACGTTAAACAGTACCTCCTACATCAACCACATCATTCCGCCTGTTGTTGTGCCATTTGTAAGGTCGGTCCATCGTGGTGTTCTCCAGCAAGATAACGCACGCCCGCACACGGCACGTGCAACGCAACATGCACTTCAGGGTGTGAGACAACTTCCATGGCCTGCAAGTTCACCGGATTCGTCCCCTATTGAGCACGTGTGGGATTTTATGGGACAACGCCTTATCCGGTCTCCACGGCCAGCCACGACCATCCCCGATTAACGCGTCCAGGTTGAGGATGCATGGAACTCAATGCCCCAAACTTACATCCAACATCTGTACGACAGACTCCATGCCAGAACTGCACTGTGTGACGCAGTTCATGGCGGTTCAACCTCGTACTAACCATGTTACATGGATATGTTATTTTTCAGTTTACCAGCAAATGCAGCTGTATTTTGCCATAATGTTTTGATCACGTTATCCTCTGTATTCCGTTATTATGCTGTATAAGTTTCGTTGGTTTCAGACGTCTCGTTCTTGGTGTTCTTTTTTCACTTTCTGCCAGTGTATTTGTTGATTCCACGAAAACCATACCACGTACCTATCATCTTCCGTTTTCTGATTTTCGCAAAAGTCCTCATAAATTCGATAATCTTCTGTTTTATTAGTTTGGCCGATGCTTTCCCTTATTCCTAGCGTTTCAAGATTCCAAAAGTGCTTCAACATTTCGTTCATTTCACAGTCAGTAGTACTTGTGCTTGTGGCATTCTTCATAACATTAATCACAGACTGTGACGGCAACGCATTGAACAGCGTCGAGGTGCCACTAAATGTCCACCCAAAAATAGTTTGCGAAGCGACCAAGGATGGCGTTATCCTACGCACTCTTCCGGTTACAACCTCCCAATAATAGTCAGCTCCGATTAAAACGGATAATTCTAAGTAGTTATATTTTTCCGCTTCATCTGCAAACAACATTTCTTCTTTTTCACAATAACTTCGTATTTCTTTCCCTGGTGTACTCATCAAAGCTCCGCTGATGTTACGTGTTTCTAAAGCCTGAATCTCAATTTTGCGTCTACTTCTTGCGTTTTTTAAAGCCAAGCGAACTCTTTTTCTTTTCTCTGTTACTGGTGAATTCGCTGCAAATGAAAATATCGTTAATTGTTCTTCTCCTGTCACTTTTAACTTTAGCTCTTTAGAAACAAATTCCATAACAAACGTCCGTTTTGAGCCGGCGTCAAGAAGAATTCGCAAGCTCCGATTCTTATCCTTTCCCACTGCAGTTAAGGTCATCGTTTGTAAAAGAATACCGTTCTTTTTATGCTGATCGGCTTGTCATACGTGTTTTACGGCTGTTGCCGTGTTTTCTTTTTCTGCATCGCTCACGAATGTATTGTGTTTTCGATTACAATGTTTACACCGATCTTTTGATAAACATACCCGCCAAGTGATGTTTTTGAAACAATTAAAGCATCTTCCTTGTCGCAATAAATTGCGTCTGTTTTCCGCTCTTGTTAAAGTACATTTGTCTAAATCATGATCCGATGAACGAAATATACAACTTCCTTTAACACAATATTCGCTATTCCTTTGAACGTTGACCGTAGTCCATCAGTCTTCAACGCGTTTTTCATAGGGCTCTGGGTTATTTTCAACAGTAGCATTCAGTTCGGCGGCCGAAGGAAACGTTTTATTTTGCTTCGTGAATTCTTTTGCGCGCGTGTGATGAACTCTGATGGGCGTATTGTTTACTGCCTTAACACTCTGTGACGTATATTCTAAATTAACTTTCCTTTATAGTTTCTTTCCCTATGTAAATCTTGAGTTTTTTCTGTTATTCTTCACTCTTAACGTAATATCTCTTCTCTCAAACGAATATGTTTGGCAACACAATTGAGGTTGAATGCACGTGACGTATGCCTGATATTGATAAGAACAAGAGATAAAAGCGAAGTGTAAATTGTTGCTTAAGGAGCGTTGGGTTGTAAACTGATTATTGAAAGGAGCGTTGTGTTAAAGAGTTGTGTGGTGTGTGGAGAGTTTAGTGCAATATGCTATGCTACGATGTGTTTGCTACATCCTGAATAAAGCATCTTTTCAGTAAGTGTGACTTCTGTTGTTTACATGTTTCGTCTGGCCGTTAAGGTTTCTTTCATTTAGGTACTATTTCTTAGTATTTTGATGTTTTAAATTAACGTAGAAGTAAGACAAGACTTCTACGTCATAACTCTGATAAAGATTATTTGGTTTTAATTCTGTGTTTTCGCAAATCGCCTGGGACCGCTCACAACTTTCAATTTCTTTTCTTATAAATTCCATCGCTTCTTCTATATTCGAAATCTCATCAGCTTCCCGAAGTTTGTTGAATTCTAGCACTAATTCATTGGGAATCAGTTTCAATATCATGGGACACAACAAACTTCCATAAGTGTCGGAAATTACTCCCAGCAATTCGAGGCTTCTTAATTGGACCTCGCGATTATCATACAACCTCCGCAGACCAAAGATTTCTGTTAACCTCTTAACGGGTGGTAGAGACAGTAATTTATTCATATGTAAACTAATAGCAACATCCTTTTTTCCGAACCTATCCTTCAAAATTTTTATCGCCTTGTCATAATTTGCCTCGGTGATTGGTAATCCAGATATTGCAATAACAGCTGCTCCGCCCAAATAAAACTTCAAGTAACTAAACTTGTTCAAATTACTCGAACCCTCATTTGAGTGTATGGTTGTATCAAACTGACCCCAAAATTCCAACCAATGCGATGGATCTCCATGGAATTTTGCAAGCTCTAATTTCGGTAATCTTATCGCTGCTCCAGGTACATTATTTGACCGCGATTGTCTATTCTTTGTTTCGTTCGTGCCGCTTTCTTCAGTGTTTCTGATCATAGAGAAACAGCGCTGCGCCTTCGTTTTCCATAAGAGCAGGTTTTCGTAGTATTCCAGACTAGCACAATAATCGTCTTCAAATTCCTCTGCAGGAATAACTGGCTCAATTTGTTCACCAATAGAAATCAAAAGCTCTTCCTTAATCAATAACCGAGCTAAATTATTCTCGATAACTTTCCATTCAATGGGATCCTCTTCAAGAGCTTCCTTTGGTTTATTAATAACAATGGTTGTTAATCTGCGATTAACCGCTCTTTTCTTTTTTAGTTTGTATAAATCCTCCGCCATTACTTATTTTAAGCAATTTCAGTTTCACACTTCAAATTTTAATATAGTGTGAAAATATTGAAATATTGCCTTCAGTTTATATTTGCTAGAGAGCCCCACTTTGGGCGCCAAAAATGTTCTTACTTTTCGCGTTTCAATTCAATTTAGGTAATTAGAGGTTTTAATATTTGACTTCTTACCTCTTCCGTGAGTCCGTGCACTGGCTCTTCAGCACTCCAACATCTTCTTTGGGTATGATGCACATTAAAATTCACATATTCCAATTAGGGTCGCACATCCTGGAACTTGATGAACATAATTTATTGGAAATTATTTTATGTGAATTAGATAAAAAAATACACACACACACACATACGCAAACGGGATATTCATTATTCTGTCTTTCGTCATGAGTCTTAACATCAGTTTTCACTCTGCAGCCTCTGCCATATCAGCTTAGCATCCTCTGCCCTCAGTTCTCACGCGTCTTCACATGTCCGCCATTTTCTCACGTCTGCCGTTGGCCTCCTCCGCTGCGCCCTCTGTCGGTGTAGTCCCAACGGTATGAATCTGGTTAAGGAAATAGCCAAGGAGCTTTGAATGAAGTATTAAGACGAAAAAGCTTTTTTTTTTTTTTTTTTTTTTTTGTTGCAACCGTGAGGCATTTTAAAAATCATAAACTTTGCATAATGCGATTGACTTGGACGTAAGTATTTTGTAGTAATTTGCATCGGTATAAAACCAGGACAACCATTTTATTTACAACGTACACATTTGTGTTTCACGCAAATTAAATGGAATAATTTTGTTTTTACAAAAAAATACTCGTAGGTTCCAAAGAATTTGATTTATTAAAACACCCATAAAGCCTAATTAATAATATGGACATAAAAATTTTGAGTAATTGAAAGCTAATAGATTTTTGGAAAAGGACCTCGAAAATATTTTCTGAGGGGGACTCGAGTTTTTGCTGTACGCCACTGACGAAAACGAAATACAAGGAATTATTTTTCACAACGACTGCAATAGAAAACTGAGGCATATCGCAAGCATGGTGAAAGCAACAACAGTTTAGTAAAAAAAAGAAGACATCAAATTCCCTGGTGTAATGAGCAGGCCCTTTGAATCTTTTCCGATACGAAAAAACATATTGCGAACCAGATTTTTGGAACAAAAAATTCAGCGAAACACAAAAAGCATTTACGCCCTGCTAGAATAAATCTGCTAATATATTAAAATGCTCATTAAAAGCAATGTCCTTCATAGTGTATTGAAACGTTACCAATATATATATATATATAAGGTCAGGTGATGCGTAACATCACAGCCTCTCCTTGACAAATGTCAACCCCGCCTTCTCGTGGTGCATCCTGTTCCTACTAAATGGGCTCTGACGACCGCCAATAGCGGTATAACTATACCATCGGGATTAGAGGAAATTCTATCCCACACTCACCAACCCGCTTGGCCAGCGTGGTGAGTTATGGCCAAACCCCTCCAAAATGACTCCACAACTGAAATCTTGGCCCTCAGTCTCCGGCAGCTGGAATGTACCTGACCAAGGCAGCGGCCAGTGCGACATGAAGGCAGAGGGTGCTAAGAATCCCCGGAGGACCGGACTAGGCTGCCATCTGATGCTGACCTTGGCAACGTACAATGGACGCTCTCTATCTTCTGATTCAAGGCTTCTTGAATTGGAAGAGGAACTACAAAGGATCAAGTGGGACATCGTGGGGCTAAGTGAGGTAAGGAGAAAAGGAGAAGATCTCATCGAACTGAAAAGTGGACATCTCTTCTACTATCGTGGGACAGATACTGGCAGAACTAGTGGTGTTGGATTTATAATAAACAAGAAACTGAAGGATAAAGTTGTAGAAGTTGAAAGTTCCTCTGACAGAGCTGCACGGCTTGTTATCCAACTCTCGAAAAGATACCAGGCTCAGATTATTCAAACTTATGCACCCACCACAAGTCATCCTGAAGAAGAAATTGAAGAATTTTATGGGGAAATTTGTCATCTAAATAATAAAGGTAAGCAGCACTTGAAAATAATTATGGGAGATTTCAATGCAAAAATAGGGCAACGGCAACAGAATGAAACTTCAGTTGGTAAATTCGGTCACGGCAACAGAAACCAGCGTGGAAATACTCTCGTTGAGTTTGCAGAGGCAGAAGGGTTTTTCATCTTGAACTCCTTCTTCAAGAAAAAGCCACACAGGAAATGGACATGGAGACATCCAAATGGGACGACAAGTGAAATTGATTTTATTATGTGTAACAAAAAATTCGTCATAGAAGACTGCAGTGTGCTAAACAAGTTCAACACAGGTAGTGACCATAGATTGGGGAGATGTAAGATGCACCTCAACACTAAACTTGAACGTGGCAAGCTCATAAGACAAACAAAATCTATTGACATAACCAACCTTAAAAAACACCATAATACCTTCAAGTTGGAACTGAAGAACAGGTTCTCTGCTTTAGAAGGCCTAACATCGGAAGAAGTGGACATCTCTGAAGTTAACAGAAAAGTAACCAAAGCTCTTATGGAAACAGCAACAAAATTAGCTGGGTCTAAGATCAAGTTGCATGTAAATAAATTATCAGGAAAAACGAAAATGTTGATGCAAAAAAGAAGAGAGATGAGGACAACTAAAGAAGATGTGACTTCCAAAGTGGAATATATAGAGCTATGCAAGACAGTACGAAAAAGTATCACTGAAGACGTAAGAAAATTCAACTGTGAACTAGTGAGGAAAGCAATTGAAAACAACCAAAGCCTAAAGATAGCAAAGGGACATCTCAGTAAGGGAAGAAAACAGATTATGGCACTGAGAAAAGAAGATGGTTCTGTAACAAGAAATAGAGGCGAAATTTTGACAAGAGTGAAAGATTTCTACTCCAAATTATATGAAAGGGATGGTACATGCACTCCAGACATCATGAAAGATACCAGTACCAGAGTTCCTCCAGTCCTTCCAGCAGAAGTTGCACATGCAATCAAGAACATGAAGCGGGGAAAAGCTCCAGGAGAAGATGGAATTACTGTAGACATCATACAAGAAGCAAGTGGAGAAATCGAAACAGTACTCGCCCAAATTTTCACTCGATGCCTTAATGAAGGAAAGATTCCTGAGGATTGGAACACCGCTACAATGATCCTGCTACATAAGAAAGGTGACATTGAGGATCTCGGAAACTACAGACCTATCAGCCTCTTATCAGTAGTTTATAAAATCTTCACTAAAGTTCTTTCACACCGCTTGAAGGTAACACTGGACATGGCTCAACGGAGAGAACAAGCTGGATTCAGGAGTGGCTACAGCACAATAGATCATATCCATGTGCTGAGAGAACTAATTGAAAGAGCGAGGGAATATGAACTTCCATTGTGCATGGCTTTTATCGATTATGAAAAAGCCTTTGATTCGGTGAAACCATCAGCAGTTACAATGGCTCTGAAAACCTGCGGTATTGAAGATGCATACATTAATATTATTAATAACATCTATGAAAATGCAAGTGCAAAGATTAGGCTGTTTGAAAATACAACACACATAAAAATTGGAAAGGGAGTGAGACAAGGTGACACCATATCTCCGAAGCTCTTTAATGCCACATTGGAGGGTGTTTTTCAGTCACTGAGCTGGGAAAACAAGGGGATAAAGATTAATGGAGATTATCTAACCCACCTTCGTTTTGCTGATGACGTAGTCATTTTTGCAACTAGCCCATCAGAGCTGCAGAGTATGATCCAGGAACTTGCTGACAAGAGTAAAGAAGTGGGATTAAAAATGAACTTTCGGAAGACAAAAGTGATGTTCAATGCTTTTACAAGAAATGAAGATTTATCGATTGATGGAGAAAAGCTGGAGATAACAGACACGTACGTTTATCTTGGACAGCAGATATCAAGTGAGGGTCACATTGGTGAAGAAATTAATCGGCGTACAAAACTTGCCTGGAGAGCTTTTGGAAGAAACAGCATAATTTTCAAGAGCAATATGCCATTATGTCTTAAAAGAAAAGTGTTTGATCAATGCATCCTTCCAGTGCTTACGTATGGTGCAGAGACGTGGACCTTAACTAAAAGAGACATACAAAGGCTGCAGACAACTCAAAGCAGCATGGAGAGGTGCATGCTTGGTGTAACCAGGAGAAATAAGAAGAGAAACTCGTGGATCCGAAAAATGACAAGAGTGGAAGACATCATGATCAGAGTTAAATCCCTGAAATGGCAATGGGCTGGACATACTGCCAGAAGGACAGATCATCGATGGACAGCCGAAATTTTAGATTGGATTCCAAGGGACAGGAAAAGACCCAGAAGAAGACCACATGGGAGATGGGTGGATGAAATTCGAAAGTATGCAGGGGTGACATGGAGGAGACTGGCACAAGACAGACCCTTGTGGAGGAAACTTGGGGAGACCTTCGTCCAGCAGTGGATTGATAATGGTTGACAATGATGATGATGATGATATAGCATTATAGCGTTGTTCCAATCTGCTGGGAGGACTGGAAGAACTCTGGTACTGGTACCTTCCATATATATATATATATATATATCATCATCATCATTGTCAACCATTATCAATCCACTGCTGGACGAAGGTCTCCCCAAGTTTCCTCCACAACGGTCTGTCTTGTGCAAGTCTCCTCCATGTCACTCCTGCATACTTTCGAATTTCATCCACCCATCTCCTATGTGGTCTTCTTCTGGGTCTTTTCTTGTCCCTTGGAATCCAATCTAAAATTTCGGCTGTCCATCGATGGTCTGTCCTTCTGGCAGTATGTCCAGCCCATTGCCATTTCAGGGATTTAACTCTGATCATGATGTCTTCCACTCTTGTCATTTTTCTGATCCAAGAGTTCCTCTTCTTATCTCCCCTGGTTACACCAAGCATGCACCTCTCCATGCTGTTTGAGTTGTCTGCAGCCTTTGTATGTCTCTTTTAGTTAAGGTCCACGTCTCTGCACCATACGTAAGCGCTGGAAGGATGCATTGATCAAACACTTTTCCTTTAAGACATAATGGCATATTGTTCTTGAAAATTATGCTGTTTCTTCCAAAAGCTCTCCAGGCAAGTTTTGTACGCCGATTGATTTCTTCATCAATGTGACCCTCACTTGATATCTGCTGTCCAAGATAAACGTACGTGTCTGTTATCCCCAGCTTTTCTCCATCAATCGATAAATCTTCATTTCTTGAAAAAGCATTGAACATCACTTTTGTCTTCTGAAAGTTCATTTTTAATCCCACTTCTTTACTCTTGTCAGCAAGTTCCTGGATCATACTCTGCAGCTTTGATGGGGTAGTTGCAAAAATGACTACGTCCCCAGCAAAACGAAGGTGAGTTAGATAATCTCCATTAATCTTGCCTTCCTAAACAAATATTATTCCCACCTCATATATATATATATATATATATATTTAAGTTGTGGAATCATTTTGGAGGGGTTTGGCCATAACTCACCACGCTGGCCAAGCGGGTTGGTGAGTGTGGGATAGAATTTCCTCTAATCCCGATGGTATAGTTATACCGCTATGGGCGGTCGTCAGAGCCCCTTTAGTGGGAACAGGATGCACCACGAGAAGGCGGGGTTGACATTTGTCAAGGAGAGGCTGTGATGTTACGCATCACCTGACCTTGATCAATGCATCCTTCCAGTGCTTACGTATGGTGCAGAGACGTGGACCTTAACTAAAAGAGACATACAAAGGCTGCAGACAACTCAAAACAGCATGGAGAGGTGCATACTTGGTGTAACCAGGGGAGATAAGAAGAGGAACTCTTGGATCCGAAAAATGACAAGAGTGGAAGACATCATGATCAGAGTTAAATCCCTGAAATGGCAATGGGCTGGACATACTGCCAGAAGGACAGATCATCGATGGACAGCCGAAATTTTAGATTGGATTCCACGGGACAGGAAAAGACGCAGAAGAAGACCACATGGGAGATGGGTGGATGAAATTCGAAAGTATGCAGGGGTGACATGGAGGAGACTGGCACAAGACAGACCGTTGTGGAGGAAACTTGGGGAGACCTTCGTCCAGCAGTGGATTGATAATGGTTGACAATGATGATGATGATGATATATATATATATATCAGCTGGTTTTTTACGATAAAACATCCACAAATAGGAACAGCTAATTTCGGCCACTAGTGGCTGAAATGTGTGCAACGAAATAATCACAAATTGTGCACAAACATTTCTCATAAGGGGAGATATCCGAGGCGAAGAGAATGTTTTCAATCGAGTTCTTAGAAATGAAATTACGGTAAAAAAAAAAAAAGAATTTAGTTTAGAGGGGTCTTGTTATTCTCAACAAAAAAATTTTCGCTACGCGGATTAGTTGAAGTTACATTTTTTATCATATTGTGAGGAAGTTTTTTTATAAGTACAGAGGCTATGCCGAAAGTTTTCAGCTGCTGCTGAATTCTTTGTCGGTCAACACCCAGACAGCTGTAGCTAGAAGGTACGTGTTCGTATTGGCGAATAGCGGGTGCTGTGCTCAAACCACATTTCGAACCATCACCCCACTTGCTCAAATCACATTTCGAACCCTCACCCCACTTGCTCAAACCACATTTCGCTCACGTGGAAAGAGAATGGAGCACAGCTGACCTCATTTGGCGCGCTAAAATAGAGCTGGCGGGACGTGATTTTCGTGTAATGATTTTCTGAGTCTAAAAAGGGTTTAGATGCACAATAGCGTTTTGAATTGCTATCATATATTTTTACAGAATCTACTTCTTCTCTTGTCACAGTTAGAAACTGTTTTCGTGAATTTAAGAGGGGAAAAATTTTCTTTAGAAGATGACGTTCGCTGTGATGAGGCCCCCACACCTCCGTAACAACTGAAGACATCGATGTCGTAAGAAAACTTATCAAACAAGATCCTCGTGTGACATAACCTGAAATAGAAATGGCGCTGGCCGTTGGATCAACTGCTGCACAAACATTCATGATCATTTGCATGTCAGGAAGCGAAGTGCCCATTGGGTGTCTCATTCACTCACGGACCAGCAGAAAACAATCCGATTTGAATGGAGCCAATTCATGCTGTCTAAATTCAGACGACGTAGTAAAGACTTCTACAAAATCGTAACTGGTGATGAATCATGGATTTATCACTATGATCCGCAAAAAAAGGAACAATCAGGGGTCTGGGGGCTTCGAAGGTGAGGCACCTCCAACCGAATTCCGACGAATCCGCAGTGCAGAGAAGAAAACGGTAGCGTCCTTCTTCTGTAAAACAGGACATGCGACAACTATTGTTCTTGAAAATCAAAAACTGTTACCGCTAATTATTATTATTTTTTTTTGATTGAAAGTTTAACGACCACCATGAGCAACTCAATGGGCTATAAGCAGTCGCCCGTCCCTAATTTCGGGTCACTGGCCCCAGTGAAGGGAAAGGGCCAGTGCTTAAGTTAAACACATCATCCATGCCTCACCGGGATTCAAACCCACACCTCTTCTCGGACGAATAGTCATAAGCCAGCGCGTAGACCATTACGTCATCAGGGCGGCGCTAATTGGTTTACCACTCAATGTCTGCCAACGGTAATCGCAGAATGGAAGAAAAAGCACCCAAGATGGAAAAATGAGCACCTCCTTTTGCACCACGACAATGCATCGGCTCACACTGCAGCTAAGACAGTTTGATGTTTTGGCAACAGACGGCGTGCGAGTTTTTCCTCGTCCAGCCTGTTCTCCTGACTTGGCACCTTGTGACTTCTTGTTTGCAAAAGCTAAAGAAACCCTGCGTTGAGGTCAATTTTTGTCTGATGAAGAGCCCTTAGCTGCTCACTTTGAGGCAAATCACAGTCTGCCAAACAAAACCTGGGAAGAGGCATTTTCAAAATGGTTTTACAGAATGCAAAATTGTATAGATGTTCATGGTGATTATTTTGAAAAATTGTAAGTGATTGTTCCTAAATAAATATTTATTTCTTTAAACAGCTAAAAACCATCGACATGTCCCTCGTATCACAATGCAGCCTCAACTCCTTTTCCCAGGAAAGAAAATAGCAGATTTTGACATGTTTTATTCACTGAACTGTCAATCAGTATCGCGGTCTTTTTCTTAAGCTTAAAGCAAATACTTCTTTGAGACAATCATTTTTTCTTAATGATAGTTTTCGTGTGTTCTTTACAAATGACATTTCTCACGTAATGACTTGATCAAAATATGAGATGTGTTTATTAGGGCCCACAATGAAATTTCGCTTCGGGTCCCCGCTATGAAAATTTCGCCTTTGGCCCCGCATAAGTTCCATCCGATCCTCGGTGTTATCTTTCTTGTTTTTTTTTTATTTTGATTGGAAGTTTAACGACCACCCTGAGCAACTCAATGGACTATAAGCAGTCGCACGTCCCTAATTTAGGGCCACTGGTTCCAGGGAAAAGAGAGAGCCAGTGCCGTAAGACAAACACAACTTCCATGCCTTACCGGGATTCGAACCCGGACCTCTTTCGGACGAATTATCTGAAGCCATCGCTTAGACCACTGCGCCAACGGGGCGACCTTTCTTGTTTACTACACTACACAAAGACCCTTACTAACTGAAATTAACTGTTTTTCTTTCACTATCATTCAGATTTTAATATTTTCAATCCAACAGGTAAAGTTGTCTTTCTACTCCAAAATATTAATTACACTCATTGTCATAAAAATCCGCGCACCAAGAAAAAAACCGTGCGATTACAGCGAAACTTCGCGAATAGCTACGGGGAGGGCAGTCATGCAAATAATCAAAGTTTCGTCCGATTCCGCATGCCCGCGCGTCCGAGACCGGCGCTGCAATCGCAATCCTTGGGGTTTATAAGGCGCCGCGCAGGGGACTCCACACGCGTGCCGAAGTGCACGGTAAGAGTAAGGAGAGACCCCTCAGCGATAGGCATGTCCAGAAACCGCCGTAGATGTGCATACGGGTAACTGACGGTGTTTGAACGAGGCCGTATCGTCGGGATGAGAGAGGCAGGGTTACCGGAGCGCCGAATCGGCTGCCATTTGGGCCGGTCGGACAGTACCGTGCGGTCATGGTGGGAGCAATGGACACAGGAAGGCACCCGGACACGGCGGACTGGTTCCGGTCGACCCAGACACACCACCAGCAGAGAGGATCATGAGAGCGGCGCACACAGATGCAACGACGTCTTTGTCCAATATCCAGAGACAGGTGGTGGCTGTACAAGGGACTCCTGTGTCCTCCAGAACCATTTGCAGACGCCTGGCCGAGGCAAATCTACAATGTCGACGGACCTTACGTTTTCTGCCATTAACACTTCACTGTCGTCGGCGTCGATTGCATTGTTGTCAGCAACGAGAAACGTGGAATGCTACAGACTGGCAACGTAGAGTGTTCAACGACGAATCCCGCTTCTGTATGGGAACGGACGACCACCATGTCAGCGTGTGGAAGACCGCAGTTTAGAGCTACAATCCTAACCTCATGATCTGCAGAGCCATCGCGTATGACAGCTAAACTTCCCTCGCGATGATCCGAGGGACGTTAACATTCCAGCACTACTTACAGGAGATCCTACGGCCCCATGTCCTGCCTTTTCTGGTGGGGCTGTACGAAGCCAATTTCCAACAAGATAACGCCCGTCCGCACACTGCTCGGGTTTTCCAGGATTGTCTACGTCATGCTTCGACGCTCCCGTTGACTTCCAGATAGCGTAATCTCTCGCCCATCGAGCACGTGTGGGACCAGATGGGACGCCAGCTTTCTCTATGTCCCAGTATTCGTGATCTAGAGCGTCAGTTGCAAGAAGTGTGCATCGGCCAATCTGTCCCAGGATAACATACGGCGTCTCTTTGACATCCATGCTGGACCGTACCACCGCATCTATCCGAGTATGAGGTGGTCCGACGCGGTACTAACGCTGACCGGAATGTGTATACAGTATGTCCGCGGGAAATGGTCCTGCTGCTGTGATATCGTAATCACTTCTGTCCTTGGGATGTACCATCTCACTACTAAAATCTCATTTCAATCCAAAGTCTCCTTCTTGGTGCGCGGAATTTTATGGCAATGAGTGTATAAACTTCACATTTTACAAAAGGCCAGGTATATGACGCACGAAACGGAGAACTTTCCAAAAACTACAAAATGAAGTATCTGTTGATATTAACAGTGATTCTTTTCGGATGTATCCTTTCGAGACTTCGTAGCTTTTTTGTGATGCAACTAGATGTAGTAGGACCCTGAGATCCTAGCGATTGTTTTAGAAAGCGTTTTTCAGGTAGCCTTTGTGACGTACCTGCCAGCAGGACGCACACGACATAAAGGCAGATAGGAATCAGAACAAATGTCTGCGTAGCTCAGTTGGTAGAGCGACTTGTTCCGGAATAAGCGGCCTCGGGTTCGAATCCCGGCGTAGACCAAAAATGACGGAGAAATTTACTTCGTTATACCTTGGCATTATGACAAAACTACAGAATTCGGTTAAGTTTGATAAAAGTTTTTAAAAGAAGCAACAATTGCGTTACATCATAAATTAATAGGAGAAAAAAATAAAAAGACAACTTGGTCTATAAATGTAATGAAAACTTCAGAAAAGGTTCCCAGCATACGAATGTCAGCTATTTTAACGTAAGAAAACATGTCCTTTTTTAGGAAGAAATAATCTTGAATGTTTGGCGTTTCACATCTTCTAATTTGGCAAATGGTAGTCATTATTTTGGGGTTTTAACAGGAATTTAACCTTTCACCAAACATAAGATATCGCTCTTTCCACGTTAATAAGTGAGTCAGGGAAAATTTCTCATCTGCCGCTACCGGGAATCGAACCCAGGTCTTCCAGTTACGCGCCGGACGTGCTACCACTGCACCACAGTGGCCTCTGATTCTTCAGACTCACAAGTGATTAACAGCCAAACCACATAGCAGGTTGCTTCATGGAGCCCCGCACAGATCCTGACCCACGTCGAGTGTATGAATTAATTATTCAATGGCCTCCTAGTTATTTGTTCAGTTGCTGCTTTCCATCTATGGTGAATCGCAAGCACTGTGCAGGGCTCCATGAAGCAGCCTGCCATTTGGTTTGGCAGTTAATCACTTGTGAGTCTGGAGAATTCGATGCCGCTGTGGTGCAGTGGTAGCATATCCGGCGCGTAACCAGAAGACCCTGAATTCGATCCCAGTGGCAGCCGATGAGAATTTTTCCGTGACTCACTTACTAACGTAAAAAGAGCGATGACTTTTGTTTGGTGTTCCTGATCCACGTCGAGTGTATGCTTTCATTAATTCACCTTTGTTTAAATAATTTCTATAATGCGTGTAAAAGGCTTTAAAAAGAGTAATGATTAATGATTAATACGTCGGTGAATCAAAAAGGTAAATTACACATAGCGCCATCTGGAGTGGGATTGTACTAAGACCGTGTGTGCTTGGGAACGAAGTAGACGATACGTCAAAGCTGCAAACGGGAGTTGTTTTAGTTCAGTATCTGCGTAAGGCGTGTGCAGGCGGCAGTTCGTAATGGCGAAATAGACAGTACATCATAGCTGCAAACGGGATGTGTTTTAGTTCAGTATCTGCGTAAGGCGTGTGCAGGAGGCAATTCGCAATGGCGAAGTAGACAGTATGTCAGAGCTGCAGACCGGAGGTGTTTTAGTTCAGTAACTGCGTAAGGCGTGTGCAGGAGGCAGTTCGTAATGGCGAAGTACACAGTACGTCAGAGCTGCATAACGGAGTTGTTTTAGTTCAGTATCTGTGTAAGTCGTGTGCAGGAGGCGGTTCGTAATAGCGCGTCAAATGGTTTCTTACTCCAAATTGGAAGTGTCATTCGATTTTAGTGGGCTAAGCGCCTAAATTGCATTGACATCCATCGGCAAAGCTGTGCTGTATACGGGGTAAAAGCCACGTCTCTCCCGGCCTCTGTAAAGTAGTGCCAACAATTTGAAATGGGTCGCGCGAATTTTGCGGAGGAATACCGCGAAGGCAGCTCATCAATATCCAGCAGTCCGAAGCATGCTGCCGCCGTTAACGACATAAAACCTGATAATTAATAGGCGTATCAAAATCAAGGAAATTTCCAGTACGTTAGACATTCCATACAGGACTGCGCACTCCATCATTCACGAGCAGCTGGGATTTCGGAAATTGTGTGCGAGATGGGTGCCATGTTTACTCACCGACCAGCACAGAAACCAACATTTCCTGTAGTCTTTGGCTCTTCTTCGACGATATTCTGCCGAGGGTCACAATTGTGTGCGAGGTGGGTGCCACATTTATTCACCGACCAGTACAGAAACCAACATTTCCTATAGTCTTTGGCTCTTCTTCAAAGTTATTCTACTGAGGGTCACAATTGTGTGCGAGATGGGTGCCACGTTTACTCACCGACCAGCACAGAAACCAACATTTCCTGTAGTCTTTGGCTCTTCTTCAACGATATTCTGCCGAGGGTCACAATTGTGTGCGAGGTGGGTGCCACATTTATTCACCGACCAGTACAGAAACCAACATTTCCTATAGTCTTTGGCTCTTCTTCAAAGTTATTCTACTGAGGGTCACAATTGTGTGCGAGATGGGTGCCACGTTTACTCACCGACCAGCACAGAAACCAACATTTCCTGTAGTCTTTGGCTTTTCTTCAACGATATTCTGCTGAGGGTCGCAATTGTGTGCCACGTTTACTCACCGACCAGCACAGAAACCAACATTTCCTGTTGTCTTTGGCTTTTCTTCAACGATATTCTGCTGAGGGTCGCAATTGTGTGCCACGTTTACTCACCGACAAGCACAGAAACCAACATTTCCTGTAGTCTTTGGATCTTCTTCAACGATATTCTGCTGAGGGTCACAATTTTTTGCTTCGAATCATCACAAGTGACAAAACATGTTTCACCATTTCCACCCTGAAGCCAAACGATCGTCTATGGAATGGAAGCATGTCACCTCTCCAACGAGGAAGAAGTGCAAAGTCCAACCGTCTGCGGAAAAGGTCATGGCGACTGTTTTTATCACGTCTTTTGTAAAAAAACATCGTGCATATGTTTTCGTTTTGTCTGTCCGTCTGAACCCACAATATCTTTGAAACTATTAGTCCGATTTGAAAAATTCTTTTTTGCATTGAGCAGCTTGAAATATGCGAATGACGATCCTTTATTTCGTTTTTTTTTTTACGATGTACAATTTCGCCCTAAAGGGCGTAAATGCAGGTGATGTCGAATTCAAAAATACGTTTTATTCCACATATTTGCTTCTAAACATCCAATTGAAAAAAAAAATTATCTTTCGATTCCATTTATGTCGAAGAGTATTTTAGATATAGTTACTTTTTCAAATTACGCATAGATTTTCCGCTAGGCGGCGTAAAAGTAAATTACATTTTCCCCGATAACTCTTCTTCTAAAGCTACGATTTGAAAACTTTTTTCTTCAGAGGATACACCTTCTGATGGAAAATCTTTTGCATATAATTTCTAATTTTTGGTAATAAATACTTTGAATACCTAAATACTTTGATACATAAATACTTTGATAAGCGTTAATTTTTGCTTCTGATGTATTTGCCATAAAATCTGAGCTTCTAAAATCTCGATTGAAAAAATTCTTTCGTGGACTGATGCCACTCACATCAATAAACCTTTTCGGAATATTTTCTTTTTTAAATATTTCACAGTTTCTCCGCCAGGGGGCGTAGATGTATATCTTATTTTTGTTAATATCTCTACTTCTAGGATTCGGATTTGAAAAATTCCTACTTTGTTGGATAGTGTTTTCAGTGTGACATGATTTTCATGTAATTTCAAAATTTTAAAGTAATTCATAGACTTTCCGCTAGGGGACGTAAAGGTAAAGTCTGTTTCCCCCAATATCTCTGTTTCTAAATCTCCGATTTGAAAAATTCTTTCTGCGCAGGATACAGCTCCTGATGGGAAATGGTTTGCACATATTTCCTAATTTTTCAAAAAAATGGTTTGGCCACCAGGGGGCGTAAATCCTAATTTCAGCTTCGGATGTATTTGCCGTAAAATATGAGCTTCTAAATTCTCGATTGTAAAAAACGTCGCTTGTAGACCGATACTACTCATGTCGACAAAGCTTTTAGAAACATTTTCTTCTTAAAATAATGCATGGTTTCTACTCCAAGGGCTGTAGATGTATATCTTATTTTTGTCAATATCTCTACTTCTAAGAGTCCGATTTGAAAAATTCCTTCTTTGTTGGATAGTGTTTCCGATGCGAAACGTTTTTGATATAAATTAAAAATTTTCAAGTAAATTATAGACTTTCCGCTAGGTGGCGCATAGGTAAATTGCGTTTTCTGCGTTATTTCTGCTCCTAAAACTCCGATTTGAAAAATTCATCCTGTATCGCATACAACACTTGATGGAAAACATTTTTCATATATTTTCTACTGTTTGGTAAAGAATGGTTTGGCCACTGGGGACATAAGTGTTAGTTCCTGCTTCTGATGTATTTGTAGCAAAATCTGTGCTCCTGAAAACTCGACTAAAAATTTTTTTTTTCTTGGACCGATACCGCTCATATTGAAAAACCTTTTGAGAACACTTTCTTCCTAAAATAATACACGGTTTTGGGGGACGCAAAGTCACATCTTATTTTTCTCGATATCTCTGTTTTTAAGAGTCCGATTTGAAAAATTATTTCTGTGTTGTAGAGCGTTTCCGGTGCGAAATGTTTCTCATATAAATTCATACTTTTTTCAACGTACAAGTCTTCAACCAGAGGGCGTAAGCTCACGATTCTGTTTACAGCAATATCTGAGGAATGAAAAACCCGATTACAAAACTTCTTTCTTTCGTCAGATCTATTGTTTTCCATACCGGTTCCATTGACTTTGAATAGCTTTGATAAGTTTAATTTGCGTCAGAACGGATTCAAAAGACGTGCTTATTACACCCGAAAATTCGGTGTCATCTTTCTTGTTTTTACTATGAAGGTGTTGTTTTACACAGAGTTTTTGCCAAAAAGGACAACTATCAATGCTGCCTCATATTGCTAAACGCTACGAAATTTGCGAAAGGCAATTAAGGACATACGCCGGGGTAAGTTGAACGAAGGTGTCATCCTGCTGCACGACAACGCCACACCACACACAGCACGGAAAACAAAAGAATTGCTGCTGTCATTCAAGTGAGATATGTGACAACATCTACTGTACACTCAGTCCCGACTCATCCCCGTGCGACTACAATTTGTTCGGTAAAATGAAACAGGATTTTAGTGGACAACGATTCCAAACCAATGGGGCTGTGAAAACTGCAGTCTTTAACTGTTGGAAATAGTGAATATCCGCAGTGCTTCACAGCCCACTCAAAAAAAAAAAAAAAAGAAAAAGCAAAAAAACATTCACAATCATTAAAAGCAGCGACGTTGACGTATCACGTCCCAAACCATCATCAATCCGCTATAAAGACTAGCCGTCTTCGGATAGAGGTGCAGTTTACCCGGGAGTATAGTCAGGAATATATCTCCATGTATGACCTGTGGAGTACAACCTGGAGTGTCCGAGTCAGATGTCAGAAAAGTCAGATGTCGTCGGAGTTTGAAGGAATTAACGACGCAAATGCGTGGAGCTGCTGTGGATAAGCCTAAAGGTTGACACAGTGCGTACTGCCTCTTTTTTAGCACGTCTTTTGTAAAAAAAGGTCGTGCTTATGTTATCGGTTTGTCCGTCCGTCCGTCTGTAAACACGATATCTCTGCAACTATTAGTCCGATTTGAAAAATTCTTTTTGCATTGGGAAGCTTGAAATATGCGAATGATGATTTTTTATTTCGTTTTTTTTTTACGATGTATAATTTTGCCGCTAGAGGGCATAAATGCAGATGATGTCGAATTCAAAAATACGTTTTAAACCACATATTTGCTTCTAAACATCCGATTGAAAAAAATATTTTACATTTCGATTCCATTTATGTCGAAGAGTATTTTAGATATAGGCAAATTTTCAAATTATGCATACATTTTCCGCTAGGCCGCGTAAAAGTAAATTACATTTTTCCCGATAACTCTTCTAAAACTCCGATTTGAAAATTTTTTCTTCAGAGGATACACCTTCAAATAAAAAGTCTTTTGCATATAATTTCAAATTTTTGGTAAAGGATACTTTGGCCACCAGGGGGCGTAAGTGATAATTTTTGCTTCTGATATATTTACCATAAAATCTGAGCTTCTAAAATATCAATTGGAAAAATACTTTCGTGGACTGATGCCACTCACATCGATAAAACTTTTCGGAATATTTTCTTCGTAAAACATTCCACAGTATCAACGCCAGGGGGCGTAGATGTATATCTTATTTTCGTCAAAATCTCTACTTCTACAAGTCCGATTTGAAAAAATCTTCTTTGTTGGATAATGGTTTCAGTTTGACATGTTTTTCATATAATTTTAAAATTTTCAAATAATTCATAGACTTTCCGTTAGGGGGCGTAGAGGTAAATTGCGTTTCAACCTATATCTCTGCTTTTAAATCTCCGATTTGAAAAATTCTTTCTGCACCGGATACAGCTCCTGATGGGAAATCGTTTACACATAATTTCTAATTTTTGTGAAAAAATGGTTTGGCCACCAGGGGGCGTAAATATTAATTTCCGCTTCTGATGTATTTGCAGCAAAATATGAGCTCCTGAAATCTCGATTGAAAAAAACGTCGTTTGTAGACCGAAAGTACTCATGTCGACAAACCGTTTGGAAACATTTTCTTCTTAAAATAATGCATGGTTTCTACGCCCCCTGGCGTAGATGTATATCTTATTTCTGTCAATATCTCTACTTCTTGGAGTCCGATTTGAAAAATTCCTTCTTTGTTCGATAGTTTTTCTAGTGTGACATGTTTTTCACATAATTTGAAAATTTTCAAGTAATTCATAGACTTTCCGCTAGGCGGCGTAAAGGTAAATTGCTTCCCCCCCCCCCCTATATCTCTGTTTCTAAATCTCCGATTTGAAAAATTCTTTTTGCACCGGATACAGCTCCTGATGGGAAATACTTTGCACACAATTTCAAATTTTTGTAAAAAATGGTTTGGCCACCAGGTGGCGTAATCCTTAATTTCCGCTTCTGATGTATTTGCAGGAAAATTTGAGCTTCTAAAACCTCGATTGAAAAAAAGTCGTTTGTTGACCGATACTACACATGTCGGGAAACCTTTTAGGAACATTTTCTTCTTCAAATAATGCATGGTTTCTATGCCAGGGGCGTGGATGTATATGTTATTTTTGTCAATATGTCTACTTCTAGGAGTAAGATTTGGAAAATTTCTTCTTTATTGGATGGCGTTTCCGATGCGAAATGTTGTTCCTAAAAATTCAAAATTTTCAAGTAAATTATAGACTCTCCACTAGGGGGCACAAAGTTAAATTGCCCTTTATGCGTTGTTTCTCCTTCTAAAACTCCGATTTGAAAAATTCTTCCTGTATCGCATACAAGACCTGATGAAAAATATTTTTCACATAATTTCTAATGTTTGGTAAAGAACGGTTTGGCCACTAGGGGGCGTAAGTGTTAATTTCTGCTTCTGATGTATTTGTAGCAAAATCTGGGCTCCTGAAACTCGACTAAATGTTTTTTTCTTGGACCGATACCGCTCATATGGAAAAACCTTTTGAGAATACTTTCTTCTTAAAGTAATGCATGGTTTTCCCCCAGGGGACGTAAAGTCACATCTTATTTTTGTCGATATCTCTATTTCTAAAAGTTCGATTTGAAAAAATTATTTCTTTGTTGGAGAGCGTTTCTGGTGGGAAATGTTTCTTATATAAATTCATGTTTTTCTTAAATTGCGTTTACAGCCATATATGAGGGATTAAAAACCTGATTGAAAAACTTCTTTCTTCCGTCAGATACTATTGTTTTCCATACCGGCTCCATTGACTTTGAATAACTTGATAAATTTAATTTGCGTCAGAACGGATTCAAAAGACGTGCTTATTACACCCGAAAATTCGGTGTCATCTTTCTTGTTGGATGATGACGACGGATCGAGCTCAAGTGTCTAGAGGAGGCTTTCCCGATCAAGGTGACAAGTGGCTGTCTTACCGATGTCTCTAAGAACAGTAATCCTAAAGTATCTTATCAACAAAATTGAATTCGAACTCTTTCTAATAGTGTGTTGTATAATATGTTTTATCAGTCAGTTCAACTGAACGCCATTCTTATTTTGATAGTTACAACATGGTAACAGAAGTCTATAGCTTAGGTCCACTGTATATATGTTATATTCATTTAAGCTTCAGATAAAGCTCATTTTTGTTCTCATTAATGCGTCGTCATATTTGGCAGCTTGTGTCAAAATTTACTTAGTCAGTATTCTTTTATTGCTAAAAGCAACTGCGCCCTTCAAACAACAATATTAACTGGTTGCACCAAACTGGAGCAGACGTTTTCTTTATAGGTATGGAAAAGTTAATTACACGTTCCGATTAATGTTTACAGTCCTTAGGAAACTGTGTCGAAAAATGAATTAGTGCTTTACCTTTAAACCAACACACATCCCCTGAGTATATCTCTTCTCTTTTTCTTCAGCAGTGTAACTAACTTTTTGATCCGTCCTCGTACGCTATTGTTGACGATTACAAATTTGATAAACAATGAAAACCATAGGCATTCCATTTATTAAAATGAGTTAGCTATGATCTTAGTTCATCATATTTAGCACTTCCAATTCTTCTGCAATTTTATGCCATGTTGTTCAAAGTCCTGTTTACTTTTAACAGTGCTCTGGGCAGTGCTTAACAATGCTGGAATCATCACCATCAGTGAACTGCAGAATACAGAAATCCGATCTATAGAACGAGTGATTGAAGTCAATACGACGGGTGTTGTCCGAGTGTCGAAATCTTTTCTTCCCATGCTCAAGAAATCAAAAGGAAGGATTGTGACGATTGCTAGCATGGCAGGTAAGGACTTGGAATGATTCTTTCTTAAATTTTTTACTGACTTTTATTTTTGCCCCATTAGAATAGGACAAAACAGTTATCTGCAACGTGTAGTGAGGTAGGCGAAGTACACTTTTTGCCAAAATAAACGAAGCACCCAGAAGGAATCATCCAATCGAGATGAAAATTGGTATGGGCAATGTACATGTATAGGAAAGGAAGCGATTGCAATACCAGAGCAGCTGGGCCATTTACTCAGATAAAAGACCCACACGAGTGAACAAGTCAGTACATTGTAGCGTCACCTCTGGCACGAATACAAGCTGTTATCCGTCGTGGCATAAACGCACATAGTTCACGGATATTATCTTGAGGTATAGCATGCCAGATGGTGTCCAACTTAATTGGTCCGTTGGCCGTCGTTCCTGGATGAGCGTAGGTGGTGTCCTATTATGTCCCAAACATGTTCGATGAGTTAAAGCTCGGGCGACCGGGCTGGCCATGGACGGGTGTCGATATTACGAAGGCAGGTCTGGGAGACCAGTACTATGTGTGGACGGGCATTATCCTGTTGAAAAATTGCATTGCTCGGCGATGCTGCGTTAGGAATGGCAACACAAAAGGCCGTAGAATGTTGTGGACGGGCAGTTGGCCTGTGACGGTAGGACGGAGTACTACCAAGGGTGTCTGACCATCATATGAAATGGCTCCTGAGACAGTCACTAACAGTGCGCGAGCCGTGTGTGTTTCACAGGTAAAGGCAGCATCCGTGAGCTCGCCGGCTCGTCTGCAAACGCGTATGCGCTAGTCATGGGCGCCAAGTGAAAACCGTGACTCATCACTTAAGACAACATGACTCCATTGGACATTACCCCACGTTGATCGGGCGCGACACCACTGCAACCGGTGTCGGCGATGTTCGCCAGTCAGTGATATGCGGGGAAGTGTCCTCCTTGAATGTAGTCCCCGTACCACAAGGTGTCTAGCAACTGTCTTGGATATCCACTTAGTCGACGCAACATGGTCGCGAGCCACAAATTCGGTTCTATTCGTGTAGCTCTCACAATCGCTCGATCCTCGCATTTTGTCTTTGCCCTCGGCCGTCCACTGCCAGCGTGCCACTGGGTTGTGGGTGTTTTCCGTGGTGTGGTCCCGGCCCATTGGTTATCGTGGACAAACCTGTTAACCAGCACATGTACCTCGATATTATGGACAATTATATCCTACCAACTCTGTGGTAATACTATGGAACCAAGCCATGTTGGTAGCAACAGAATAATGCATCGAGCCATAAAGCAAGGACTGTTACGGCGTGGCTTGACGATAATTCCGTATCGTGTGTGAACTGGCCAGCCCAGAGCCCTGATCTTGATCCCATAAAGCCCTTATGGTATGAATTAGAGCACCGCATAAGAAGTTTGGAACCAAGGATTAGTCAGCGAATACGCTGACTAATCCTTTTGAGCGATATCTTCTGTTTCTAGATACTCATCCACCAAATGCGTTGAATGCGGCCGGTTGTTATTATCCATCAGGAAGACATCTGGGCCAACAAAACCCGTGAATGGTCGAATATGTGTTCAGAATCTCATCTCTATATCTCTGGCTGCTCACCGAGCCACTCTGAAAGGTGTGAAGGTCGGTGCGATGGTTTGTAATGACTCCTCCCTAGACCAAAGAAAAAAAGAATACCACCATGACAGCTTAGCTCTTCGCAGATAGTTGAAGCGCTTCCGCGAGTCCTCGGTTCTCTCCAGATGAGAGTACGTCGAGAATCAGTATTCAAAGTGTATCATGACTCATCCGTGAAACGCACACGTTCCCTCTAGTCTAGGCTTCACAAGAAGTGGTGTTAAGATAGAATTAATTTATACGTTTAGATAAGTGTTAAGATTAGACATTGCGTCAGCCAGACAATGACGTCAAAGTCCTTTCCACCATTTAAACCGAATCTCAACAAGGAAGCATACAGTATAATGCTTTAAAAGAATTACAGTCAAATCGTGATATTACCATCACTAAAGCTGATAAAAAAGGACAAGTTGTTATTCTAGACAAAAAAACATTATGAGGCAGAGGTAAAAATACTTATTTCCGAGGGACCCTATAATGAAATAAAAAATGATCCATCGGAGAAACCATTAAAGGAAGTTCGTAAAGTGGTCCCAACTTGTCTAACTCTCGACCAAAGCTCACAAAAATTATCTAAAGCCGTCATATTCCCGTTTACCATGTTTCTATGCAATTCCGAAGATACACAAGATTAGTGTCCCCTTCCGTCACATAGTTAGCAATATCAGATCAGCCACATATAAGTTGGCCAAACTTCAATCTCCGAAACTATCCGCCTAAACGGCTTCGAACAAAACAGCTGTAAAAAATTCCCTTGAGTTTGTCAATCGGATAAAGCGACATCCATTCAACGACCAGTTCATATTATCCTTCGATGTGAAATCCATGTTCACAAGTATCCCAGTGAATGGAGTCCTCGAATCATTGAAAGCAAGTCTCAAAGAACATCATTTCAGCCAACCGGAAGTAGAAGAAGTTTCGAGACTGATGGCAATTTGTATAAGACAAAACAGTTTCCTTTTTCGTGAAAGATTTCTCCAACAGACGGAAGGCCTTCCAATGAGTAGCCTACTGTCAACTATATTTTGCGAAGTCTGCATGCCGCCCCGGTGGCGCAGTGGTCAAAGGCGCTGGCCTCTGATCATTCGTCCGTAAGGGGTCCGGGTTCGAATCCCGGTTAGGCATGGATGTTGTGTTTGTCTTACGGCACTGGCTCTCTCCCTTCCCTGGAACCAGTGACCCTAAATTAGGGACGGGCGACTGCTTATAGCCCATTGAGTTGCTCACGGCGGTCGTTAAACCTACAATCAAAAAAAAAAAAAAAAAAAAAAAAAGAAGTCTGCATACGTCACTTTGCCACTTTGACGACAATCTCTTTCAGCTTGTTACATTCGAATTGTGGATTCGATTTGTAGATGACACTTTTTTTCTCTGGAACGGCATGAATTTGGAAATACCTAAATTATTTGAACTTATCGATTCAGTTGATCCTCACATACAGTTCACGTGTGAGACTGAAAATAATGACTGCTTACCATTCCTGGATGTCCTTGTGTCACGCTCTGAAGGATCCTTTAGCGCAAGAGTTTATCGAAAACCATTTGCTGTTTCCTTACCCCCACATGCAAAATCAAATCATCCATGGAAACAAAAGGCCACCCCGGTGGCGCAGTGGTTTAAGCGATGGCCTCTGATCATTCGTTTGAACGGTGTCCGGG
The DNA here is from genome assembly GCA_039090855.1 of Macrothele yani. Classification (NCBI taxonomy): domain Eukaryota; kingdom Metazoa; phylum Arthropoda; class Arachnida; order Araneae; family Macrothelidae; genus Macrothele; species Macrothele yani. Next base: position 113,490,881 of record CM077007.1, read on the forward strand.
TTCGAATCCCGTGAGGCATGGATGTTGTGTTTGTCTTACGGCTCTAACTCTCTCCCTTCCCTGGAACCAGTGACCCTAAAATTAGGGACGGGCGACTGCTTATAGCCCCTTGAGTTGCTCACGGTGGTCGTTAAACCTCCAATCAAAAAAAAAAAAAAAAAAAAAAAAAAAGATGTGTGCCTTCTACACATACGTATATCGTGCAGTACATATCTGCTCAACTGAGGATTCCTTAGAGAAAGAGCTTGATTTCCTTAAACGAATTGCAGTACACAGAGGATATAGCCCTTCCGTTATAGACAAAGCTGTCCAAAAATTTAGGAAACCGAAGCCTGTTTGCACGATCACAACTATAGACCTTCCAATGCGAAAGAATTGTGCGGTTATCCCATTTGCTCCTCAGATTTGATTCGGAATTTCAAAAATTCTCAAAAGTTTTAATTTCTAAATTATTTTCAAACCATAAACAATATGAAATTTTATGGATCAAAAGACTACAGCGGAGACATAAACTCCTAAGGAATTTATCAGATAGCTACGGACTTTCATATATATGACAGACCCGCAGGTCTTTAAGTTCCTGTGTGAAGGAACACAAGACTTACGTACAGAACTATGAATTGAAGAAGTCGTCTGCAGCCCAGCATTGTCAGGAATATAACCATAAATTTTGGTTTGGAAACGCTGCGCTTATTGATAAACCTAACTCGACTATCAAGCTTGATACACTGACGAAAAAAAAAAAAATCCCAACACCAAGAAGGGGTTGTGTTAGATAAACGACAGTTGGTAGGCGGTGAGAGTAGATCTGTAAGATGACGTCTATGCAAATTTCGCGCTCGGCGCATACGTGTGGCGCTAGTAGCGCCCCTCGGAACATGCAAAGAAGGTTTGCTGTAAATACCCGCTGTAACGTTCGTGAGCGTTAGTTATCGTTGAGATTCGACGTAGTGTGTTGATGTTAGTCAAGAATGCCTTTAAGAAGACGAAGAAGCCATTATCAACAGCTCACGGAGTTTGAACGAGGTCGTGTAATAGGGCTACGAGAAGGTGGATTTTCTTTCTGCAATATTGCAGAACGACTTGACAGGAATGTAGCCACTGTGCATGATTATTGGTAGCGGTGGTCAAGGGAAGGTACTGCCTCAAGAAGACCGGGTTCGGGCCGGCCACGTGGCACTACTGAGAGGGAAGACCGCCGTGTACGGCGTATGGCCGTGGCGCATCGTACCGCGTCTGCGGCAGCAATTCGAGCTGCAGTTGCCACCACAGTGACACAACGAACTGTTACAAATCGGTTACTTGAACGACAGCTCCAAGCCAGACGCCTTGTGGCGTGCATTCCACTTACTCCAAACCACTGCCGTTTGCGACGTCAGTGGTGTCAAGCTAGAGCTCATTGGAGGACGGAGTGGAGATCTGTTGTGTTTTCTGATGAAAGCCGTTTCTGCCTGGGTGCAAGTGATGGCCGTGTGTTGGTTAGAAGGAGGCCAGGTGAGCGCCTGCAACCAACCTGTCTGCGGCCGAGACACACTGGACATACACCTGGAGTTATGGTCTAGGGAGCAATTTCCTATGACAGCAGGACACTCTCGTGGTGTAACGTACCAGGAGATGTGACGTACCTGCCAGAAGGACGCACACGACATAAAAGCAGATAGGAATCAGAATAAAACGTCCGCGTAGCTCAATTGGTAGAGCAACTTATTCCGGAATGAGTGGACCCGGGTTCGAATCCCGGCGTAGACCAAAAATGACGGAGAAATTTACTTCGTTATAATGGCGCCCGAACTATCCGGATGACCCGACCGTTCAAAATCTCGCAATGGTGTGATGTTATTTCCACACCGCGAGATAGGAAAAATAAGAGAATCCCTTTTCTAGCCAGCACTTCAAAAAAAAAAAAAAAAAAAAAAAAAAAAATAAGGGGGAGATGATGTAACGTACCAGGAAATGTGACGTACCTGCCAGAAGGACGCACACGACATAAAAGCAGATAGGAATCAGAATAAAACGTCCGCGTAGCTCAATTGGTAGAGTGACTTATTCCGGAATGAGGGGATCCGGGTTCGAATCCTGGCGTGGACAGAAATGACGGAGAAATTTACTTCGTTATAGTGGTTATCCCACGCACCCTGACAGCACAGTTGTACGTCGGTCTGGTGATTCAACCTGTTGTGCTGCCATTCATGAACAGCATTCCAGGGGTGTTTTCCAACAGGATAACGCTCGCCCGCATACCGCTGTTGTAACCCAACATGCTCTACAGAGTGTCGACATGTTGCCATGGCCTGCTAGATCACCAGATCTTTCACCAATCGAGCATGTATGGGACATCATTGGACGGAAACTCCAGCGTCACCCCCAACCAGCATTAACCGTCCTTGTATTGACCGACCAAGTGCAACAGCCATGGAACTCTATCCCACAAACTGACATCCAGCACCTGTTCGATACAATGCATGAACGTTTGCGTGCTTGCATTCAACATTCTGCCGGTTACACCGGTTATTAATGTACCAGCATTTCACATTTCAAATGGCTCTTCTCGCGCTTACAATAAGCTGTGATCTTGAAACTTTAATCGATTATTCTTTTCAAAAAAAAAAAAGAAAAGAAAAAAAGAAAAGAAAACTATCCGTCGATTCCGACAGGTTTCGTGTAGTGGCTTTAAATTGAGGATTTGTGAATCTTCGTAGTCTTAGTTACATTTGGTAATTGTTAAACTCCAAGACAAAAATACTGATGCCAGGTAGCTCTTTACACTTAATGAGTATTCTTGTAACTAAACATACATTTTAATTTTTTTAAAACAATGCGCACTTCTCTTTCAGGGCGCTCTGTGATACCTTATCTCGTGCCGTACTGCATGAGCAAAGGAGCGACTATTAGTTTCTGTGATGGCCTAAGATTAGAAATGTATAAACATGGTGTGCCAGTGATCTCAATAGAACCAAGTGTTTTCAGGTAAGAAAAATGCTTTTGTAGATCCAGAAACTAAATTTTGAAAATTAATTTTCAAGAAAAAAAAAGCATTAACTGAAGTGAAAAGCAAAAGCGGAAGTAAAAGCAACAAGAAATGTGAGTCGGTTATGATGAGCACCCCATTTGTATTCTTTCTGACAGCAAACAAATATTTCAAAGCTGATTTTTAGAAAGCCTAAACATGCAGCTGAAAAATGACAGGAAACAAATATTTCAAAGCTGATTTTTAGAAAGCCTAAACATGCAGCTGAAAAATGACAGGAAACAAATATTTCAAAGCTGATTTTTAGAAAGCCTAAACATGCAGCTGAAAAATGACAGGAAACAAATATTTCAAAGCTGATATTTAGAAAGCCTGAACATGCAGCTGAAAAATGACAGGAAACAAATATTTCAAAGCTGATTTTTAGAAAGCCTAAACATGCAGCTGAAAAATGACAGGAAACAAATATTTCAAAGCTGATATTTAGAAAGCCTAAACATGCAGCTGAAAAATGACAGGAAACAAAATATTTCAAAGCTGATTTTTAGAAAGCCTAAACATGCAGCTGAAAAATGACAGGAAACAAATATTTCAAAGCTGATATTTAGAAAGCCTAAACATGCAGCTGAAAAATGACAGGAAACAAATATTTCAAAGCTGATTTTTAGAGAGCCTAAACATGCAGCTGAAAAATGACAGGAAACAAATATTTCAAAGCTGATTTTTAGAGAGCCTAAACATGCAGCTGAAAAATGACAGGAAACAAATATTTCAAAGCTGATTTTTAGAAAGCCTAAACATGCAGCTGAAAAATGACAGGAAACAAATATTTTAAAGCTGATTTTTAGAGAGCCTAAACATGCAGCTGAAAAATGACAGGAAACAAATATTTCAAAGCTGATTTTTAGAAAGCCTAAACATGCAGCTGAAAAATGACAGGAAACAAATATTTCAAAGCTGATATTTAGAAAGCCTAAACATGCAGCTGAAAAATGACAGGAAACAAATATTTCAAAGCTGATTTTTAGAAAGCCTAAACATGCAGCTGAAAAATGACAGGAAACAAATATTTCAAAGCTGATATTTAGAAAGCCTGAACATGCAGCTGAAAAATGACAGGAAACAAATATTTCAAAGCTGATTTTTAGAAAGCCTAAACATGCAGCTGAAAAATGACAGGAAACAAATATTTCAAAGCTGATATTTAGAAAGCCTAAACATGCAGCTGAAAAATGACAGGAAACAAAATATTTCAAAGCTGATTTTTAGAAAGCCTAAACATGCAGCTGAAAAATGACAGGAAACAAATATTTCAAAGCTGATATTTAGAAAGCCTAAACATGCAGCTGAAAAATGACAGGAAACAAATATTTCAAAGCTGATTTTTAGAGAGCCTAAACATGCAGCTGAAAAATGACAGGAAACAAATATTTCAAAGCTGATTTTTAGAGAGCCTAAACATGCAGCTGAAAAATGACAGGAAACAAATATTTCAAAGCTGATTTTTAGAGAGCCTAAACATGCAGCTGAAAAATGACAGGAAACAAATATTTCAAAGCTGATTTTTAGAAAGCCTAAACATGCAGCTGAAAAATGACAGGAAACAAATATTTTAAAGCTGATTTTTAGAGAGCCTAAACATGCAGCTGAAAAATGACAGGAAACAAATATTTCAAAGCTGATTTTTAGAAAGCCTAAACATGCAGCTGAAAAATGACAGGAAACAAATATTTCAAAGCTGATATTTAGAAAGCCTAAACATGCAGCTGAAAAATGACAGGAAACAAATATTTCAAAGCTGATTTTTAGAAAGCCTAAACATGCAGCTGAAAAATGACAGGAAACAAATATTTCAAAGCTGATTTTTAGAAAGCCTAAACATGCAGCTGAAAAATGACAGGAAACAAATATTTCAAAGCTGATTTTTAGAGAGCCTAAACATGCAGCTGAAAAATGACAGGAAACAAATATTTCAAAGCTGATTTTTAGAGAGCCTAAACATGCAGCTGAAAAATGACAGGAAACAAATATTTCAAAGCTGATTTTTAGAAAGCCTAAACATGCAGCTGAAAAATGACAGGAAACAAATATTTTAAAGCTGATTTTTAGAGAGCCTAAACATGCAGCTGAAAAATGACAGGAAACAAATATTTCAAAGCTGATTTTTAGAAAGCCTAAACATGCAGCTGAAAAATGACAGGAAACAAATATTTCAAAGCTGATATTTAGAAAGCCTAAACATGCAGCTGAAAAATGACAGGAAACAAATATTTCAAAGCTGATTTTTAGAAAGCCTAAACATGCAGCTGAAAAATGACAGGAAACAAATATTTCAAAGCTGATATTTAGAAAGCCTGAACATGCAGCTGAAAAATGACAGGAAACAAATATTTCAAAGCTGATTTTTAGAAAGCCTAAACATGCAGCTGAAAAATGACAGGAAACAAATATTTCAAAGCTGATATTTAGAAAGCCTAAACATGCAGCTGAAAAATGACAGGAAACAAAATATTTCAAAGCTGATTTTTAGAAAGCCTAAACATGCAGCTGAAAAATGACAGGAAACAAATATTTCAAAGCTGATATTTAGAAAGCCTAAACATGCAGCTGAAAAATGACAGGAAACAAATATTTCAAAGCTGATTTTTAGAGAGTCTAAACATGCAGCTGAAAAATGACAGGAAACAAATATTTCAAAGCTGATTTTTAGAGAGCCTAAACATGCAGCTGAAAAATGACAGGAAACAAATATTTCAAAGCTGATTTTTAGAAAGCCTAAACATGCAGCTGAAAAATGACAGGAAACAAATATTTTAAAGCTGATATTTAGGAAGCCTAAGCATGCAGCTGAAAAATGACAGGAAACAAATATTTCAAAGCTGATTTTTAGAGAGCCTAAACATGCAGCTGAAAAATGACAGGAAACAAATATTTCAAAGCTGATTTTTAGAGAGTCTAAACATGCAGCTGAAAAATGACAGGAAACAAATATTTCAAAGCTGATTTTTAGAAAGCCTAAATATGCAGCTGAAAAATGAATGCGCTTACACCACCTAGAGAGAAACTGCAAGGGAGTACTGACAAGTCTTTGGCTTTGTAAAAAAACAAGATGCTACGATACTGAACAAAATTCTACGTATTCTTCCTTGAGGTCCACACACTTATAACTTTCTTGTTCTAACTTTAGCCCATCAAAATCTTTTTCTGCTGTGCTGCAAACCGTTCGTCTGCAGCTGCTGTGGCTTCCTCAATGCCTGAAAAAATTTTCCCCTTGGTGTGTTTTTTTCAGGTTACGAAAGAGGTATTGGGTTGATGCATAAGTTCATGCCGTTTTAGTTATTTCCCAGGTCCGTAGTGACTGCGCACATGACCAGTTATATATCAAAATGTGGCCAGTAATATCGTGTGTCAAAATCATATTTCGTTCTGTGATTGTGGCCAATGGTTTTTTTGGTTTTCAGCTCAGGAAGTATGAAGTGTCAGGTAGAGAGGAATGAACATTTCCGAGATCTGCTCATCTACGAGTGAAACAAGAGATCCACGGCAGCCGAGGCTACTCGACAAATTCGTGCTGTGTATGGGGAGGATGCAATTGCTCCGAGGACAGCCTGCAAATGGTTTGAGTGGTTCCGAGGTGGTAAGTTTGACCTCAACGACTCTCCACGCTCAGATCGTCCATCTCACTTGGATGAGGATCGTTTGAACGATCTCATCCACTTAGATCCGCGTCAAACCACACGCGAATTGGCAACTGAGATGAACTGTGATCAGACCACCGTGGTGCGACACCACCTGAAACGTATGTCCAGAAATTGGGTGCCTCACACTCTTACCGAGGACACAACAAGAATCAGTGTGTTGTCATATGTGGTTCCTCGCTCACCCGTTATCGCGAATGTTCTCAGCAACACAAACCCTTTCTGTCACGTATTGTTACGGGAGATGAAAAATGGTGCCTGTACGTGCATTTCAGGCATCGGAGAGAATAGTTAAGCCCAAACAAGACGCCCATACCACGTTCAAAACATGGCCTTCATCCTGCGAAGATCATGTTGTGTGTCTGGTGGGACATGGAAGGCATTATTCACAGGGAAATGGAGCCGAGGAATCGGACCATCAACGCTGCACTCTATTGTGAGCAAGTCCGCCATGTGGAGATGGAAATTCAGCAGAAACGGCCACATCGGCGCCATGGTGTCTTTCTCCAACATGATAACGCACGCCCTCACAGTGCAAACATGACCAAAATGGCCATTCAGGACATGAAATGGGAGATCCTTCCACATCCGGCCGATTCCCCAGATGTCGCCCCTTCAGACTATCACCTGTTCCGATCTCTGTCGAATGCACTCCGTGGCAGAACGTTCAGCAAGGATGTTGATCTCAAGAATTTCGTTGATGATTTCCTCGCAGCAAAACCTGCACGCTTTTTCAAGAATGGAATTGAAGACCTATTCAGACGTTGGGACGCCATCGTAAACAATAGGGAGGAATACATAATTGATTGATTTCGTTTTCCCTTCTGATGTAATACATTCCTCTAATGCGGTGAAAGAAACGGCATGAAATTATGCATTAACCCAATAGCTGTCCGAAGAGGAAAAATCAGGTAATAATGCCGGATGTTTCAGAATTTCAAAGTGAAGATAAGCCAATTTCTGCTCCGTAACGGCCGCTTTGAAAGGAGAGGCATTGCCTGAAGAAACAAGACCCCTTTCGAAAGCTTGCCTTGACATTTGGAGACGAGTTGCTGCTTCAGTTTGTCGAGAAGTGTAACGTAGTACTTTACCGTGATGGTTATACCCTTTTCCAGATAATCTACACCGCCCCGGTGACGCAGTGGCCTAAGCGATGGCCTCTGATAATTCGTCCGAAAGGGGTCCGGGCTCGAATCTCGTGAGGCATGGATGTTGTGTTTCGCTGGAACCAGTGACCCTAAATTAGGTACGGGCGACTGCTTATAGCCCATTGAGTTGCTCACGGTGGTCGTTAAATCTTCAATCACAAAAAAAAAAAAAAAAAAAAAAAAAAAGATGGACGCCAACACCTTGCTTGGTGACTTCTGTGTTTTGAACATTTTATGGACGCAGGAAAGCAATGTGTCTCCATTCTTTGGATGGTTCTTTGGTCCCTGGATTATATATATATGGATCCAACGTTTCATCCATAGTTACGAGACGGTTCAAACGTCCCATAGGATTCATCCGAAATCTGTCCAAAATGGCTTGTGAAGCAATCACTCAATCACGCTTCTGGTCAGCAGTGAGGCATTTGTGAACTCATTTGGCTGAGAGCATTCTCATGTCTAAAATCTCGTGAGTAATATAGCCTACTCTCTCTTGGGTTATCGCCAGGGTCTCTGTTATCTTTTTACGAGGGTTGTACCGAAAGTAACGCAAAAATGGGCATAACTTTTTTATTAGCTGACAGAGGTCGTTCAAATTGAATATATTGGTAGAGTAACTCTTTTTCTATACAAAGATACTATTCATCATAGTTTCCATCAAAAGCGATGCATATGCGCCATCTTTGAACCCAACTCTTGTATCATCTTTGAAAAAATTCAGGTGTGGACTGTTGTACCCACTTCTTCACAGCCACTTTCACTTAGTCTGGGCCATCAAATCTTTGTCCCCGTAGACTGTCAGTAGAGGAAAATGGCAGCTTCTATGGCAGGGACAGCCCTCCATAGACTTAACATTGGCTGTTCACGAGGCTGTCCCCGTGGCTGTCCCCGGCTGTCCCAAGGCTGCCCCAGCTGTCCCAGAGTCAGAATTTTTGTCACGTGATCGTCCCCATGATGTGCTGCCCCCTAGCGGTGCTTCTTGGAACTTTCAATGGAACTTTGTTTTTGAGGGATGGCAACGACCGAGAGGGAAAGGGGGTGGATATAGGGGGATGTCAACCCGATGTGCTGCCCCCTAGCGGTGCTTCTTGGAACTTTCGATGGATCTTTGTTTTTGAGGAATGGAAACGATCAAGTGGGAAAGGGGGTGGATATAGGGGGATGTCAACTCGATGTGCTGACCCCTAGCGGTGCTTTTTGGAACTTTCGATGGATCTTTGATTTTGAGGGATGGCAACAACCGAGTGGGTCCGTTGGGATTTTTTGTATTTATTCCAGTGGTTTTCAAGCGGGATTTTTCCTCCTCTTCGATGTTATTTTTCCCCGGAGGAAATTTTTACGTAACGATGCTGGGGAATTTTCTTTCCAATGGAGTAAAAATGCTCTAATGGTCTTAGCAAGGTCCTAACTCACGATGATTTGGTTTCAAAAAATTGGTCAGGTGGTCTCGTGTACTACGTATTCACTCTATTTTTTTTTTAATTACTTTTACATTATTTCTTCATGGTTTTTTTATATTTTTTGTATGTTTTGCGGGAGTTTTTTCGTGTAGATGTAATGAATTTTCTTGGGAACTTTTCTTTTTCATACATTTCATTTTATTTCAGACCATGAGACTGGGAAATGCTTCTTTAGAAACGATTTCGTTCCTGTTCGCAGTAACTATTGGACTTTGACAAATTTTTTGGGAAATCAAGCGGAAATGTAGACATGTTAATTCTGAGTCTTTCGCCCTTCCAATACTTTTCTTTTCTAGTCGTAATGTTTTCATGTACTATGTGTTCCAGCTCTTTTCCTTTTTATAACTTTTACGTTATTTCATCATGAATTTTTTATATTTTTTGTATGTTTTGAGGGAGTTTTTTCGTGTAGATGTAATGAATTTTCTGGGGAACTTTTCTTTTTCCTTTATTCAATTTTATTACAGATCATGAGACGAGGAAATGCTCCTTTAGAAACGATTTCGTTCCTGTTCGCAGTAATTATTGGACTTTGTCATTTTTTTTTGTTAAATGACTTCATGCTAATTCTGAGTCTTTCGCCTTTGCAATATTATTTTCTCGTAATTTTATGTGTTCAAGAACTCTACAGGTCTTTCACAGTTAAAATTCTGATGAAACAATATTTTCTTACTTTATTTCGCATATCATTATAGCTTCCCAATTTCGCTATTTTACTTCATCTTTTTTTTTTTTTGAAATTTCGTAAAACTTTTCAGTATGTCAGTAATTGTTTTCTTACTTGGTCAAACTTGTGACTCCATTTATTTGGACTCATTTTTTTTTCATTTCATTTCAACAAAACGATTATTTTAGATGTAGCAAGTCATCAGATTTTTGTTTCCTTATATAGCATATTTTCAAACTTGCTTAAAAATATTCCTCAAGGCTTTGCATGTAATCAAATATGCATTTTTTTTATTCTTTCCTAGTTTGCTATACTTTTCGTGGACCGTCCCAATAAGAAAGCATTCATTGTCAAGACATACAATCTAAAACCTTTTTTCTTACGATAAAATTTGTATTCTTTGGGGTGTATATTTTTCTGTCTCGTCCGAAAAAACATTCATTCTAGAGGCAAAGCTAGTGATTCCGTTCATCCCATAAACATTATTTTTTTAACGTTTTACTAACTCATCAGAAAAGCAGTTATTCCCCACCCTCATAGCGAAAATAAAGAAATTCTTACTTCTTTTCCATACATATCGACTCAATCTATTTCTTTCCGAAATGCTGGTCATGACATTTCAACTAAAATTTCATACTTTCACCAAAACTCATATTCTTAAACGAGCTATTTTTTTTTTTTTACTTTATTTCATGTATAACTAAATTTTTATTGTTTCCTCACCTCATCAAAGTTAATAAGAACTTCCCCAATCTCATTCCTTTCCCTCATTTAGTTCGCTTTAAATTGAGATGTTTCAAAACTTCGCGTATATTTCTTTCACTAAATGTCCAGTTCCCCCGTATGGGTCCCATCATTTTTAACTTCTGTGCCTGCCGCATTTTTTCTTTAGACGTTTAGTTTCATTGACCTTTTCTTTCGTTTCAATTAGGTTTTCATTATCGTATTTTTTATTCATTGTCTCAGCAGAAAAAGCTTTCATTCTGGAGACATTGCGACTAAGTCCGTACTTCCTCTAAACATTTTTATTTCACGTTTTACTAATTCGTAAGAAAAGCAGATGTTTTCAAACTCTCATAGTGAAAATATCGTATTCCCCTTATTTTACTTATTATGTTTTTCCTTCTATTTAGTGTTGTATGATTCTTAAAACTTTGGTTTATTTTTATGAAACTTCTTTTTTTCTTAGTTTTTTTTTCTGATTCAACCTATCAATCTTTTCCTATCGATTTATTTGCTCTTATTTTTCCATTCGACTTTACTTTTGAACAGAAATGTGTCTAAAATCTTCAGATGTATTTTAGTCTCTAAGGCCGATTCTTCACTATTTCAAATAAAGTCATTGTAGGATTTTAGTGTAAATGCCCCTAAATCTTTAGAACTTCCTTTTCATAGTTAGATACTAATTCCTCGAGGTTTAAATTAAAACATGAAAGAAGAGTGTTTTTACGCTGTATCTAGTGAAAGAAGAGTGTTTTTACGCTCTCTCCAGTGAACGAAGAGTGTTTTTACGCTCTCTCCAGTGAACGAAGAGTGTTTTTACGCTCTCTCCAGTGAACGAAGAGTGTTTTTACGCTCTCTCCAGTGAACGAAGAGTGTTTTTATGCTTTCCCCCAAGAAATTAACTTTGGAATCTCCCTTCTTCTACCGGAAAATGACTATCTTGTGCGACTGTTTTCACGCGTCTACTGCTTTGCTGGAAAAATTCATATGACATGAAATCCCTTTGCTTGGTAGATTAAACTAAATTCTGGTTTTGAACTTTGAACGCAAACTCAAGCTTGCAAAAGCATAGTTTTCTGAGCGAACTTAAACTGTCTAAGATGACAAAAATCTAAAACTGGTGACTCAATGGGACAGAGCGTTTGAACTTTGCCGTTCATTCAAGATTTAAGAGATCAGTCGTGAACCACTACAAGGGAAATAAGCAGACCCTGATTTAGTCCACTGTTTCCAAGGAAGGTAGAAAGCTAGTGTCGTAATTCAAAAGCTCATAACTCAAGCCTCCCCAGGATTTAATTTCGGACGGGTGATTAGTCAGATGTCAATGCTTAGACATTGAAAAATTACTTCAGACAAATATTTTCTTACTTAAAAGTGCTTCAAGTCAGAATTTGTATTACTTAAGATTTCCCTTAGTCAATATTTTTTCTATCTTAAAAACTTCTAAAGAGTTGATTTTGAAAAAAAAAAAAAAAAAAAGCGAGTTCTCCACAAAACGTAAAATTTCCCCAGAATTGTATGAGGAACCAAATAAATTGACGAAGCTTGAATGTTAAGTCTTTCAACCCATTTCTTTCTCTTCATGTTTCATTCCATAAACTTTCTTCAAATTCCTATATACCCAAGAATTTTGTTAAATGTCCAAGTTCGACTCCCCCAGAAATTTTCTGAAAATGATAGTTTCTCTTTTTTTAAAAAATTCCAAAATAAGAATCCCTTCAATAAAACAAGAAATTCCTATTCAAAGCATTCCATCCCTCTTTCTGCTTCAAATACTCACTTTGTAAATCTAAGAAGCTGTTTGTGTTTCTTTAGGTTTTTTTTAATATTCATATATTTTTCCCTCTAACTTTAGAAGATATTTTCCCGAAATGTATGTACATATACGATAGTAAAACATCACACAACTGCTTGATGTTCAATTCACTTCACGCTGTCTTAAGGATATTCTTTCATTTTCTCATAACACATAGACATGTTATTTTTCTTCGCATTCACTTCAAAGGCTGGAGATCAACTTAATCGAGTCCTTTGAGAAAAACTTTCATAGAAAAGCATAAATAAATGTACTGAAAATGTCAGGTTTCTTAAAGAAATCATAAGAATAAGAATTTTTTTTACTGAAACAAGTTTCCCCTGTTCAAAGCATTAAGTGGCTCTTTTCGCATCAAATTCTGTATTTCCTCATGTAAACCTTATTCTTTTTCTACTTCATATCGTCGTTCGTTTCTTGTTTTTCCCTATGTAACTTAAAACTTCTTTTCTTGATCTATTTTTCATAAAGTATCATTCTGTTGAGCTGTTTCTCTCTCTCTCTCTCTCTCTCTCTCTCTCTCTCTCTCTCTCTCTCTCTCTCTTTTTTTTGAAATGCATTCCTAAGTTCATATTGAGAAGGGTTTAAATTTTGATTGCAAAGATCGTTTTAGGAAAAGTTGAAAACTGATAAGGTTCGTTTCGGGAAAGTTGAAAACAGATAATGTTCGTTTCGGAAAAGTACATTCCCTTATAGGGCTAAAAATGGAACACTTCATATTTTCTTTGGGACGGTTTTGATGAAACACGTTTCAGTAAAAACAGTGAAATTCCCATTGAATAACATGGGGAACTATGAAATTTAAGAAGCATGTTTTCGTTCAAGGAAAATGATTTAAAAGGTCTATTTTCGATTCAGTTGAAAACGATTCAGGTAGAAAACAGAATGCAGTGAAAACAGTCACAGCAAGTTCCTGAAAGTTGAAAATAGATGAGGTTGAAATTTGGAAAAATGTCTAAGGAAAGAAATTGTTATAAAACACAGACTGTTTAGTTTTTCCAGGCTAGCGGGGTCTTCAGTGAGAGCAGTTCTTCTTTTTCAACCCAAAGAATGAAGCGAGTCAGTTTGAAACATTTCAAACTCCCCGAAAATAAGCCGTGTACTCTGGTTTCGGCTCAATACTGTAAATCATTGCTCTCAGACCAGTCGAAATTCCGCCCCGATTGGTTGCCTAATGGAAAACATCAGGCCCAATAACAATACCCAAATATTCTTAAGAAAAGTCTAGCAGAAAAGCACTAGTTCCCCATTAAATCAATTGCATTCATCCTGTTACTGTTTTACACATTTCGAAAAAGAAATTTCTTTTACTTTAAAATTCTTGAAAGCTTAAATTTTTGTCTCATTTCAATAAAAAAATAATTTTACTTAAAATTTAATTAAAAAAAATACTCTTTAAATGTATGCCTTAAAACTAAAAAATATTTACGCTTAATATTTCAATAAATAATAAATATTCACAAACTCACCTTCTACCTTGCCAATAAAAAAAAACTACATTCATTTCTGAATTTATATAATCGATATCTCACATCGGTCTTCCACTCCTCCCAAAATTTAACGAAGTCCATTAAATCTCTGTTGTCAGTACACGTATTTGTTTAATTTTGGGTGGAATGGATGACGATGTGAGATATCATTCGCCCTCCAATATTTTTCATGGAATTTTTTTTTATATATAAAACTTATATTTTTTATGTTTTCGGGAATCCCGTCTATGCATTATTTATTAAATTCTCATAATTTTCCTCTCTCCAATTTTAATCAATGTCGATTTTAACCGTTGCCCCCTTCATGAGAGCGATTCCCCACACAAAGGAATGCATAAGTCGAGATTTTCACCATGTATTGGATTTCACTCAGAAAAAAGTGGGTCAGGATGGTGAAATTTTGAAATCTGAAATTTCTCTGTGTGGCGAATATTGGACTAAAGTGGCTGATAAGAAATCTACTATGTTAAGAGTCATACAACTGATGTTTCTTCGTTCCATTTCGTTTTCAGCTTACGTTAAGAAAGCATTGGGGAAAAAATAATTTGACTTTGGAAACATTACAAACACCAAAAGAAGAATTTCTGTGGAATGAAGGCTCTTTTCTGCTTGAAGAAACTCTCGGGGACACAGTGTATGACATGGTGGACATGAACGGATTGGAAATCTCCTACGACAACGACAATCAAATAAACATGACCAAAATTATTTTACAACTGGATTTTGAGAAAATATCTTAACAGTATCGGGAAGAACTCCCTCGGAATCGAAATACTAAAGTAGACGAAGCATTTCTGGACTCAGTTGACCTAAGTCATTACGTGTGAGAAATTTTAAGAAAAACGGGAATATTGAAATCGCACACTGTGTTTTCTTTATGTGAAGAACAAAGTATTCTATAGTTTACTGGGTTTTTTTTTTCCAAAGCGGTTTTAATTCTGAGATGAGTTCTTTCAGGGTGTCTGATTAAATTCTTTCGCTTTCCGTATTCCTTTTGTGGAAAATTCAACCATGAAGAATTTCTTACCGAATACATTTTAGTTTTATTCTCTCTGGATATGAAAATTAATTATAATGAAGTCCTTTCGTTTTTCTCTAAGAATTTACCTGAAAATAAGCTTTGTCTGATTAGAGTCGATAGCATGTTCGTTGAGAGATGAACAGATAAAGAAACAGTCACCGTGAAGCGCTGACGCATGGTGACACACCAACACGTGTTGTGATAAGGGTCATGCATTAGTCACAGTATGCAAAGGAAACGCTTAGTGAATTTTAGTTCTGTTCTAAGTTTGAATAAAGTAAGACGTCATCAAGTCTTTCAAATTCTGTTTCCATCAGCTGGGTAACGTTATTTTTTCCACATTTATTCATTGTGAAAGAAGCTGTATGAATCTTCCAGACGTTTCTGTTTCTTTCGCTAAGAAGCAGTGTGTCGGTTCCCCCAGCAGTTCAAATGCTTTGATTCCATCTGAAAATTGTGATGAGTTTTCATTCGTCTCCACTTGTGTTCTGGAGGATCAACCTGAGAAAAGCTGTACTATTGGATTCAGGCTGGAATCAATTCCTGAACATTATTTTCATTTAGGAGGAAATCTTTTTATGACTGTTTCCGTATTTTCTTCTGTAATCAAAGTTCATGTTAGGGAATTCAAGTGGACTGGAGAATTGTTATAGTTTTTTTTTTTTTTTTTTAATTGGCAAGTGAGAAGGTGAGTTTGGGAATATTTATTGAAATATTAAGCGTAAATATTTTTTAGTTTTGAGGCATACATTTAAAGAGTAATTTTTTTTTTAATTAAATTTTAAGGGAAATTATTTTTTTTTATGGAAATGAGTCAAAAATGTAAGCTTTCAAGAATTTTAAAAAGTAAAAAGAAATTTCTTTTTCGAAATGTTTAAACAGTAGCAGGATGAATGCAATTGTTTTAATGGGGAACTAGTGCTTTTTTGCTAGATTTTCTTAAGGAAATTTTGGTATTGCTATTGGAAATGGTCCTGATGTTTTCAATTAGGTGACCAATCGGGTGGATTTCTGACTGGTCTGAGAGCAATGCTTTACTGTATTGAGTCGAAACCAGAGTACACGGCTTATTTTCGGGGAGTTTGAAATGTTTCAAACTGACTCGCTTTATTCTTTGAGTTGAAAAGATGAAGCGCTCTCACTGAAGACCCCCTAGCCTGGAAAAACTAAACAGTCTGTGTCGAACACATGTGGAAAAGGGAAGATTTCAGAAGAGTTCCTCTCTACAATCATGGGAAAAGAACTACTTGGAGAAATAATGATTTCGATCATATAAATTCAGAAATGAATGTAGTTTTTTTTTTATTGGCATGGTAGAAGGTGAGTTTGTGAATATTTATTATTTATTGAAATATTAAGCGTAAATATTTTTTAGTTTTAAGGCATACATTTAAAGAGTATTTTTTTTAATTAAATTTTAAGTAAAATTATTTTTTTATGGAAATGAGACAAAAATTTAAGCTTTCAAGAATTTTAAAGTAAAAGAAATTTCTTTTTCGAAATGTGTAAAACAGTAACAGGATGAATGCAATTGATTTAATGGGGAACTAGTGCTTTTTTGCTAGACTTTTCTTAAGAATATTTGGGCATTGTTATTGGGCCTGATGTTTTCCATTAGGCAACCAATCGGGGCGGAATTTCGACTGGTCTGAGAGCAATGATTTACAGTATTGAGCCGAAACCAGAGTACACGGCTTATTTTCGGGGAATTTGAAATGTTTCAAACTGACTCGCTTCATTCTTTGGGTTGAAAAAGAAGAACGGCTCTCACTGAAGACCCCGCTAGCCTGGAAAAACTAAACAGTCTGTGTTTTATAACAATTTCTTTCCTTAGACATTTTTCCAAATTTCAACCTCATCTATTTTCAACTTTCAGGAACTTGCTGTGACTGTTTTCACTGCATTCTGTTTTCTACCTGAATCGTTTTCAACTGAATCGAAAATAGACCTTTTAAATCATTTTCCTTGAACGAAAACGTGCTTCTTAAATTTCATAGTTCCCCATGTTATTCAATGGGAATTTCACTGTTTTTACTGAAACGTGTTTCATCAAAACCGCCCCTAAGAAAGTATGAAGTGTTCCATTTTTAGCCCTATAAGGGAATGTACTTTTCCGAAACGAACATTATCAGTTTTCAACTTTTCCTAAAACGATCTTTGCAATCAAAATTTAAACCCTTCTCAATATGAACTTAGGAATGCATTTCAAAAAGAGAGAGAGAGAGAGAGAGAGAGAGAGAGAGAGAGAGAGAGAGAGAGAGAGAGAGAGAGAGAGAGAATCAACTCAAAAGAATGATACTTTATGAAAAATAGATTAAGAAAAGAAGTTTTAAGTTATATAGGGAAAAACAAGAAACGAACGACGATATGAAGTAGAAAAAGAATAAAGTTTACATGAGGAAATACAGAATTTGATGCGAAAAGGGCCACTTAATGCTTTGAACAGGGGAAACTTGCTTCAGTAAAAAAAAATTCTTATTCTTATGATTTCTTTAAGAAAACTGACATTTTCAGTACATTTATGCTTTTCTATGAAAGTTTTTCTCAAAGGACTCGATTAAGTTGATCTCAAGTCTTTGAAGTGAATGCGAAGAAAAATAACATGTCTATGTGTTATGAGAAAATGAAAGAATATCCTTAAGACAGCGTGAAGTGAATTGAACATCAAGCAGTTGTGTGATGTTTTAC
This sequence comes from Macrothele yani, assembly GCA_039090855.1. Lineage (NCBI taxonomy): Eukaryota > Metazoa > Arthropoda > Arachnida > Araneae > Macrothelidae > Macrothele > Macrothele yani. The sequence goes on from CM077007.1 coordinate 113,508,557, forward strand.
TATCGTATATGTACATACATTTCGGGAAAATATCTTCTAAAGTTAGAGGGAAAAATATATGAATATTAAAAAAAAAACCTAAAACCAAAAAGCTCCTTAGATTTACAAAGTGAGTATTTGAAGTAGAAAGTGGGATGGAATGCTTTGAATAGGAATTTCTTGTTTCATTGAAGGGATTCTTATTTTGGAATTTTTTTTAAAAAAAGAGAAACTATCATTTTCAGAAAATTTCTGGGGGAGTCGAACTTGGACATTTAACAAAATTCTTGGGTATATAGGAATATGAAGAAAGTTTATGGAATGAAACATGAAGAGAAAGAAATGGGTTGAAAGACTTAACATTCAAGCTTCGTCAATTTATTTGGTTCCTCATACAATTCTGCGGAAATTTTACGTTTTCGGGAGAACACGTTTTTTTTTTGTGTTTTTTTCCAAAATCAACCCTTTAGAAGTTTTTACGATAGAAAAAATATTGACTAAGGGAAATCTTAAGTAATACAAATTCTGACTTGAAGCACTTTTAAGTAAGAAAATATTTGTCTGAAGTAATTTTTCAATGTCTAAGCATTGACATCTGACTAATCACCCGTCCGAAATTAAATCCTGGGGAGGCTTGAGTTATGAGCTTTTGAATTACGACACTAGCTCTACCTTCCTTGGAAACAGTGGACTAAATCAGGGTCTGCTTATTTCCCTTGTAGTGGTTCACGACTGATCTCTTAAATCTTGAATGAACGGCAAAGTTCAAATGCTCTGTCCCATTGAGTCACCAGTTTTAGATTTTTGTCATCTTAGACAGTTTAAGTTCGCTCAGAAAACTATGCTTTTGCAAGCTTGAGTTTGCGTTCAAAGTTCAAAACCAGAATTTAGTTTAATCTACCAAGCAAAGGGATTTCATGTCATATGTGGTTTTCCAGCAAAGCAGTAGACGCGTGAAAACAGTCGCACAAGATAGTCATTTTCCGGTAGAAGAAGAGAGATTCCAAAGTTAATTTCTTGGGGGAAAGCGTAAAAACACTCTTCGTTCACTGGAGAGAGCGTAAAAACACTCTTCTTTCACTGGATACAGCGTAAAAAACAATCTTCTTTCATGTTTTAATTTAAACCTCGAGGAATTAGTATCTAACTATGAAAAGGAAGTTCTAAAGATTTAGGGGCATTTACACTAAAATCCTACAATGACTTTATTTGAAATAGTGAAGAATCGGCCTTAGAGACTAAAATACATCTGAAGATTTTAGACACATTTCTGTTCAAAAGTAAAGTCGAATGGGAAAATAAGAGCAATTAAATCGATAGGAAAAGATTGATAGGTTGAATCAGAAAAAAAAAAAAAAAACTAAGAAAAAAAATGAAGTTTCATAAAAATAAACCAAAGTTTTAAGAATCATACAACACTGAATAGAAGGAAAAACATAATAAGTAAAATAAGGGGAATACGATATTTTCACTATGAGAGTTTGGAAACATCTGCTTTTCTTACGAATTAGTAAAACGTGAAATTAAATGTTTAGAGGAAGTACGGACTTAGTCGCAATGTCTCCAGAATGAAAGCTTTTTCTGCTGAGACAATGAATAAAAAAATCGATAATGAAAACCTAATTGAAACGAAAGAAAAGGTCAATGAAACTAAACGTCTAAAGAAAAAATGCGGCAGGCACCGAAGTTAAAAATGATGGGACCGATACGGGGGAACTGGACATTTAGTGAAAGAAATATACGCGAAGTTTTGAAACATCTCAATTTAAAGCGAACTAAATGAGGGAAAGGAATGAGGTTGGGGAAGTTCTTATTAACTTTGATGAGGTGAGGAAACAATAAAAATTTAGTTATACATGAAATAAAGTAAAAAAAAAAATAGCTCGTTTAAGAATATGATTTTTGGTGAAAGTAGGAAATTTTAGTTGAAATGTCATGACCTGCATTTCGGAAAGAAATAGATTGAGTCGATATGTATGGAAAAGAAGTAAGAATTTCTTTATTTTCGCTATGAGGGTGGGGAATAACTGCTTTTCTGATGAGTTAGTAAAACGTTAAAAAAATAATGTTTATGGGATGAACGGAATCACTAGCTTTGCCTCTAGAATGAATGTTTTTTCGGACGAGACAGAAAAATATACAGCCCAAAGAATACAAATTTTATCGTAAGAAAAAAGGTTTTAGATTGTATGTCTTGACAATGAATGTTTTCTTATTGGGACAGTCCACGAAAAGTTTAGCAAACTAGGAAAGAATAAAAAAAATGCATATTTGATTACATGCAAAGCTTTGAGGAATATTTTTAAGCAAGTTTGGAAATATGCTATATAAGGAAACAAAAATCTGATGACTTGCTACATCTAAAATAATCGTTTTGTTGAAATGAAATGAAAAAAAAAATGAGTCCAAATAAATGGAGTCACAAGTTTGACCAAGTAAGAAAACAATTACTGACATACTGAAAAGTTTTACGAAATTTCAAAAAAAAAAAAAAAAAAGATGAAGTAAAATAGCGAAATTGGGAAGCTATAATGATATGCGAAATAAAGTAAGAAAATATTGTTTCATCAGAATTTTAACTGTGAAAGACCTGTAGAGTTCTTGAACACATGAAAAAATTACGAGAAAATAATATTGCAAAGATTCAGAATTAGCATGAAGTCATATAACAAAAAAAAAAAAAAAAAAATGACAAAGTCCAATAATTACTGCGAACAGGAACGAAATCGTTTCTAAAGAAGCATTTCCTCGTCTCATGATCTGTAATAAAATTGAATAAAGGAAAAAGAAAAGTTCCCCAGAAAATTCATTACATCTACACGAAAATCTCCCTCAAAACATACAAAAAATATAAAAAATTCATGATGAAATAACGTAAAAGTTATAAAAAGGAAAAGAGCTGGAATACATAGTACATGAAAACATTACGACTAGAAAAGAAAAGTATTGGAAGGGCGAAAGACTCAGAATTAACATGTCTACATTTCCGCTTGATTTCCCAAAAATTTTGTCAAAAGTCCAATAGTTACTGCGAACAGGAACGAAATCGTTTCTAAAGAAGCATTTCCCCGTCTCATGGTCTGAAATAAAATGAAATGTATGAAAAAGAAAAGTTCCCAAGAAAATTCATTACATCTACACGAAAAAACTCCCGCAAAACATACAAAAAATATAAAAAAACCATGAAGAAATAATGTAAAAGTAATTAAAAAAAATAGAGTGAATACGTAGTACACGAGACCACCTGACCAATTTTTTGAAACCAAATCATCGTGAGTTAGGACCTTGCTAAGACCATTAGAGCATTTTTACTCCATTGGAAAGAAAATTCCCCAGCATCGTTACGTAAAAATTTCCTCCGGGGAAAAATAACATCGAAGAGGAGGAAAAATCCCGCTTGAAAACCACTGGAATAAATACAAAAATCCCAACGGACCCACTCGGTTGTTGCCATCCCTCAAAATCAAAGATCCATCGAAAGTTCCAAAAAGCACCGATAGGGGTCAGCACATTGAGTTGACATCCCCCTATATCCACCCCCTTTCCCACTCGATCGTTGCCATCCCTCAAAAACAAAGATCCATCGAAAGTTCCAAGAAGCACCGCTAGGGGCAGCACATCGAGTTGACATCCCCCTATATCCACCCCCTTTCCCTCTCGGTCGTTGCCATCCCTCAAAAACAAAGTTCCATTGAAAGTTCCAAGAAGCACCGCTAGGGGGCAGCACATCATGGGGACGATCACGTGACAAAAATTCTGACTCTGGGACAGCTGGGGCAGCCTTGGGACAGCCGGGGACAGCCGCGGGGACAGCTTCGTGGACAGCCAATGTTAAGTCTATGGAGGGCTGTCCCTGCAATAGGAGCTGCCATTTTCCTCTACTACTGTCCTTCATTAAACCGAATAGGTAGAAGTCGGAAGGCGCCAGATCTGGGGTGAATGGTGGACCACTGATTAGTCTAATATTCTGATCGTCTGATTTGTTGTCAAAGATGCGTGTGATCTCGCATTGTCATGTGAATGGGACTCCTTTTCAGATTCTTGTTCTGTCTCTTCCACCTTTTGGCTTCTCTAAGCTTCTTGAGAGCCTCAATGTATTGCTTGTTGGTAATTATACGGCCAAGTTCCAGAAAATCAAGGAGAATGACAACCTGTTATCCCCCCCCCAAAAAAAAAAAACAGTCACCCTGACTTTTTGTGCTGATCGCTGGCTCTTGAACTTCTTAGGCTTTGGTGAAGAGATGTGCGCCATTTCGTGGATTGATTATTCATTTCCGGAGAGTAAAGATACGCCTACGTTTCATTCCTTGTCCCCAGATCGAAAAATAAAAACGTGTCTTCATTGGCTTCAAACGCTTCCAGCAGATCAGAGCAGACTTCTACACTTCTTTCCTTCAAACCTGGTGTCAACTGCCGAGATACCCACTTTGCACACACTTTCCGATGCTCTAAATTTTCCACCATCTTCTGTATGGCATTGTGACCTCAGTCCAGTTGTGCAACAAGCTCATTGATTGTGACTCGTCTCTCCGAGCGAATCAAATCATCCACTCGCTGATGACTCGTGTCGGTGGTTGCAGATGATGGTCCCTCACTGCGTGGTTTTTCTTCAATGTTGGTTTCCCCCTTCTTTAAACTTCTTCATCCATCTGTGCACATTGCTCTTGTCAATAGTGTCATCTCCGTAAACATTCTGCAGTGGATGTCGGACAGCTTGCACCCTTCCTTCAAGAACTCAGTGACGGCATGTTGCTTCTGCTTGGAATCCATTATTTACCTGCAATGAAGAAGAAGGGTTACTATAGAGGAAGAGTTACTCTACCAATATGTGCAATCTGAATGACATCTGTCCGTTAATGAGACAGTTATACCCACTTTTTCAGTACTTTCGGTACAACCATTGTATTGGATAGTCTTCGATGATCTAGGATCACAGAATGAATCGCATCTGCGTTTCCTGGAATTGTCACTTGAGCTGGTCTCGTTGCCATGGAGTACGAGCTCGGGCCCCAGTGCAATAAAATCTCCGGTCCCCTACCTCCCCCACTCCTCGGCCCCTCCACTAACTACATAATCCATTTTTTTTTCCGTTTCCTCATCTATCCCCCACCCACCATTCCTCTACTTCCCGACAACCCGACCGGTTGCAACTCTTCAATCTTTTTTTTTGCGGTGGATAATTTTTCATATTCTCCCCTCCGCACATCAGTGATATGTCGTTGCAAATAAACAGTGTATAGTATTATGTCAAAATTATGGTCGGGGTTTCAAGGTCAAGTTCTTTTTCTAAATTAAAGTAAAATTAAATTAAAAAGAAATTTAAAAACAGAACATGTTTTAATGTGTATTGTAGTAGTACATATAAATCAAATATTGTATGTATTTACAAAGTTTTATTTTAAAAACACTTTCGAAACAACAATTTTTTTTATTACAATAAAGAATGCTTTCCCGTTTACTACAGAATGGCTTTTCGAGCCTTTTTTATGAGCAAAAGTGTTGATTGTGTCCTGAAAGTCTAATTGACGAGCAAGTTGAGACTCAAGAGCCAAAGTTCCTAAGTATGACAACGTGTCTTGAGTCATGGTAGAGCGCAAGAAATTCTACACTCTTGCCAGAAGACTAAAAGATCGCTCGCCGTCAGCCACCCTAGCAGGAAGTGTGCAGAAGACTCAGAGTGCAATACAGACACTCGGAAAGATACTACCAAGTTTTTGTTGGGTTAACGTGTTTAGAAGCTGGAGTGGAGTGAGCTCGGGTGGAAAGTTTGCAGCTTGAATAACTTTAAGATGATTCATTTCCTGAACAATATTATCAGAGATATCATCTTCATAGATCTTGCACAATTTCTTTGCCTTTTCACACATTTCTTCTTTGGGCATAGTTGCATGCTTCCAAAGGAAGTTGAACTTTTCGTCAATGTCTTTCAGACCACTGTAGCGGATACTAAGGTTAACCAAAACACTGTCCAACAATGTGCAATAAACATCTTGTCTAAAAACATTTTCAGCGGTCTCGTTCTCTACTTCTGCTGACCTATTCGTTTTTAGTTTTTCAAAAATTGAAAAATTCTTCACAAAATCAGATACACGTCCAAATCTCTTCAATCGCGGTTTTGACATGCACAATGACTGCTGAACGGCCAGAGTGCGTAAGTAAACAAACCCTCAGAACCTCCCTTTCGAGAAAAGAGTTTTCTCAGAAAACTCTTGAACGCCATCTACCGACAGACATTCTTATTTTTCTTAGTACTTTTTCATAATCATAACATTTCTCACCTTTCATTTTTAGAGTGTCATATACAGTAGCGAACAAAAGTATTTGGCGAAACACATTTTCGACCATACTTTTTTTTCTGCTGGACCAAATCGGGGCATTTTGGAATATGATATGTGTTATATAGTTGTAAACATGACCCATATGCAGATGAATCGGAAACCTTAACACAGATGAGGTACCGAGCTTAATCGCAAAGATCATACAAATTGACCAACAAAGTAGGTGTGTATCACATTCATTTAATGTAACGATAACAGAAAACAAGTACGAGAAAGCGACAAAACAATAACTAATACTTAGTGGGATAACCAAGAGACTTAATAACAGCTGCACAACGGGCCGGCATCGAGTCCACTAGCTTCTCGACGGTGACCTGCGAAATTCGCGCCCATTCTGCAGACAGCTGGTCGAACTTCTGGGCGCTATTCCGGCAGGTTTTCTTCGCACATCGTCTCTCCAGATCCTCCCACATGTGCTCGATGGGGTTGAGGTCTGGAGATTGGCTTGGCCAGTCTAGAAGTGTGACCTCTTTCTTCTGGAAGGCTGCCTTCGCTACTGTGGAGGTGTGCTTCGGGTCGTTGTCTTGCTGCATGATCCATCCCGGTGGTATATTCTGGTTTGCCCATGGGAAGACATCGTTGATGAGCATGTTCCTGTAGCTCTGGCGGTCATTATTCTGTCAATCTTGATGATTGGGCCCATTCAATTGCGAGAGAAGGCGCCGTAAACCATGAGCGATCCTCCTCCGTGCTTAACAGTCGGCTAAATGAACTGGGGGTTAAATCTCTGGCCACACGGACGTCGTACGTATCGGATGCCATCACTTCCGAACAAGTTGAACTTGCTCTGGTCGGTGAAAAGCACCTTACTCCAGTCCGCCGCGGTCCAGAGTCGATGACGGGGCGCGAATGCGACTCTGGCTCGTCGATTCTTGACTGCGATGAGTGGTTTCTTGGTGGGGCGTCTTCCATTCAATCCACCAGGAATGAGACGACGGGAGATGGTCATTCGGCTGACGTTCAGGTTGTCGCTGTCGCGGAATTCGGTAGCGATGTCCACAGCAGTCAAGGTGGGATCAACACGAGATCGACAGAGGATGCGTCTATCCTGACGTAACGTAGTGGAACGAGGCCTACCACATCGCAGACTGTTCTCGACGGTCCCAGTCTTCTTATAACGTTGCAGGATAGCTGAAATGGACTGGTGTCGGATCTTCAGGGCCCTCGGAATGTCGGTGACGCGCATTCCGGATTCCATCATGTTCACGGCAGCCTGGCGAGCTCCAACAGGGATATCCGCCTTTTTACCCATTTCTGAAAATCTAAGATTGACTTATTTTCACACTACACATCACAAAACCCACAAAAATTGCAAGAAAAACACTAATACATGCAGCAAACAAATGGGTAGTAATTGGCGACTCTTGACTATGGCCCATTTCGAACGACAAATTAGCTCTGAGCGAAATACAAACTACGCGGCATTGTAACCCACGAATCAACACATATCATATCCCAAAATGACCCGATTTGGTCCAGCAGAAAAAAATTATGGTCGAAAAAGTGTTTCGCCAAATACTTTTGTTCGCTACTGTACGTCTAAAGACGCAGCCTCTGGGAAAGTATCCGCAAAGAGTTCTCATAAGTAACATTCAATTTTGTGTTTTCTCTTTTAAGTTGCCGCTGTGAACAGGACGACTTCATAGGTCATCGGAATAAAGGAAAGTAAACGAAGTCGGAACTACGCACAAAGACACTATATTCATTTATAAAAATTGCCGCAATGCAAAAATAATGAGTTGAATATAAAAAAAAAAAAATGCCGGCTTCTGGTGGGAAACCCAAAGTAACAAAATCCAGATGATGAAAATTGTCTGCAGCCTTTGATGTCTAGCAATAACGTTGTATATCATACACAATGATCTGTGTCGGTGAGTTGCAAAGCAACACGGAGAACCCAATGTGTGGTGTCAGCGTGTCGTTGGAAAGGAAAGAAGAAATGAAAAACGTAATATGGAGAGTTCGTTTGATTTGCCGTAGGCAACACACGCACGTGTTGCAGTTAGCCAGGGAAGTCGAGTAACATTGTAACACTTCGTTAGGTTTTTTTATTGTATTTAAAGCAAGTTTTGAATTTATGACATAAATTACGCATTTTTGCGTGTATTTTACGCGTCACGTAAAAATATTTTTGTACGCGTAACTTTCCAACCCTGGTGACGGTATAGCTTGAAAAATATTCGGACACCATAAAATAATAAATAAAAAAAAATTACTTTAGAAACGGGCTCTATGTCCCTAAGAGCCCCGGGCCCCAGTGCTACAGCACGAAAAAGTTTCTTTCAGCAGAAGCTATCATGGGCTAAAGGGATTTTCAAAGTGAACAATTACGAGAGCCATCCGAAAATTAAGTACTGTTCGCGCATTACTCCAACGCAAGTACTTGCTTCAGTCACGCACGCGCAGTTGTGTTATCTCATCTATTAGCTTCGCCCGGTCGCCATTTTGTAAAGTAGTGCATATGTTAAGGCTGTCTTTGAATGGTGTTAGGGTTCATCTTCTACCCTATATCTGCAATGTAAACTTTTTGTACACACTTTCTCGAAGCCTATTACCTTGTAATGTTTGAAATTTTGAGCACAAATAAAAACGACCCGTAGCTAATATATGGCATAGTTATTATTCCGAAAAATTTGTTAGAATTGTTTTTTTTTTTTATTCAATTTATCTGACTCGACAGCATCCCAATTTGGCGCTAGATGGCGCGATAAGTTAGCATAGCAGTGTTTCTGCCTGCAAGCAACGAAATCTGTTATTTCTGCCTGATTTATCTAATTATCTAAGCTAAATAGAAATGAATGAATAGGGGCAAAAGTGAGATGGGAATCTTGTCTTCTATATAGATCATCTTGTACGTTCATTTTTTTTTAAAGAGAAAATGATTACATTAGCAGAGAACCCCTGAATTTGAGCTATAGCAACTCAGTCTATTTACTGAGCTTTACCCCCATATAACGTCATTGGTTAAAACGTAACAGCGCGTATTTCGTCTTTTCATTGTGGATCCAACGAGAGACCGCTTCCATTCTGAATTTGGCGAAGTCTGCAGTGATTCGCTTATGCCAACTTCTGGGAGAGTCACTCAAGACGTAAAAGATACGCCCAAGGAGTGATTTTTTGCGCCGCAGAAGATGAACGATACCACTCATTCAAAGACAGATTTAAAGGTTTGTGCTTTGCGTTAATAAAGTTTAACCTGATATACCAGAAACTAATGATGCTCCACACTTTCTGCGCTTCCCAAAGAGAAGTTTTCACATAGCGGCCGGCTTTTAGGAAAGCTATGGAAAATCAATTCCTTTCTCCCTCTCATCTCAACAGTACCGACCATAAACCAGCCACAACCAATAATCAACAGTGCCCACCATAACCCTGGTGTTATGAGCTCCCTTCTGTTCCTTTCTTCTTTGCTTCATGATCCAAAGCACGACGGGGAAGGGCAAGTATCTAAGACACAAAATTATGCCACTGGGTCGAAACAAGTGACTCAAAAATCTTCTATCTCTCCTTTCTTAGGATTGTAGCCATTATTACCGCCTTTTCAGCAGGTAATCACTCTGAAGAGATTAGAGTTAATCATCCCCATAAATAACCACTTTGAATAAGAAAGCTAAGGAGAAAGCAATGCTTTCTGATGAGCAGGTTCACTCGCAACCGCGTTCGGCCCACTTATTAGACTGCGAATATATTCGTTCGAGCTGATTTTAGCCCATTTTGCTCACCCCGAGTTAACTCGTTCCAGCCGGTTAATTGAACGGCGCACCGACTGTGAAGTCCAGTCTGTGATAAAGTTTCTATATGCGAGAAATGCAAGACCAAGTGAGTTTCATCAGCAAATTTGCTAAATTTACGGACAAAACTCAGTGAGTGCAGGAATGGTGCGGAAGTGGGTTCGAATACTTAATGAAGGACGGCAGGGTGTTCATGACGAATTGCGAAGTGGAAGGCCTTCTCTGGTCACGGAAGATTTGGTGGAGAGAGTGAATGAAAACATTAGGGAGAATCAACGCTTCACAATTTCTAATTTTTCAGAACATTTCCCTTAAGTTTCGAAATCATTACAGAACATTTTCAGTGCCGGAAAGTGTCTGTACGACGTGTGCCAAAGATGTAGGCGAAAGCGCACGAAAGGAAGAACATGGGATCGACTTTGGAAACTTTGGGGCGGTGCGAGGAGGAAGGCGATGATTTTTTAAGCCGTATAGTAACTGGAGATGAGACTTGCGTCTCTGACGTCACACCTAAATCGAAACAGCAGTCCCTAGATTTGAAACAGTTCCCAGGGGTTCGATGACGACGAAGACGACGCGACGGTTGAGCGGTGTCTGAAAAAAAAACCAGCGACAGACTTCTATGAGTAAGTTATCTAGTAATCTGGGCCAAGATATTTCAAATCTCTTAACTAGAAACATATTGAAAAGTAGAATCAGGTATACAAAATTCATCTCACAGTAAAAATTAGTTATCAATATCTTTTTCTTTTGTTTTACCTTCAAACGGTGCTTATTTCTGGATGGCCTTAGTAGAGAGGATGCTCACACATTTTTAGAACGTTTTAACGTTTTTGATAAGAAATTACAGGAGATAAAAGAAGTTCAAAGAATTGAAACCGGCAACAGCGTGTTAGATAAACGCAAAAGAACATCTGCTGTACTTACTTGTTACTTGTACCAATGGGGGGGGGGTACTTGACCCAGCACCGCGACTTAAGGTCTATTGTGGTCTCGAAAGAGACCAGATGCACGAGCAAAAGCAAGAATGCTCTTGACTGCTACTAAAGAGAGATCACTTGGTCTCAAGTTGTGAGTACCAAAGTGTTCAACCTGAGTGCTGCAAAAAAGTCACAGTCACAAAGAAAATGCAAGGAAGTCTCCTCTTCTAGATCGCATCCTCTACAAAGTGGATCATCTTTCACCCCAATCAAATTAACGTGCCTATTACGACGACAGTGTCCTGTAAGTAGACCAACCATCAGTCCAATATCCCTTTTTGGCAGTTTAAGGAGTTCCTTAGCCCTATGAGGCAAGGGTCCTTGATTGAGTTCCTTAGCCTGCCTCTGACCCCGGGTAGCATGCCAGAGGTCAAGCTCCTTAGTCCTCAGCAGCCCCTTAGTTAGTCCTCTGGCCACAGAATGTCTGATCAAAGGGGGCAGAGCAGTCTTCTGGCCACAGAATGTCTGATCAAAGGGGGCAGAGCAGTCCTCTGGCCACAGAATGTCTTCTTGCTAAAAAGGGGGCAAAGCAGGCTTTTTGTGGTCCAGAGCCTGTATCAGAGGTGAGCCCTAGTGCAGGCTCTGGACCACAAAAAGCCTGATCTGCCCCCTTTTAGCAAGAAGGTCAGCTTTCTCATTACCTACAAAACACCTATGTCCTGGCACCCAGAACAGTTGCACTTTGTTCCGGTTTGCCAGTTCAGTTAGGGTATGGAAGCAGTTCCAAACAATTTTGGATGGAATGCGGCACTGACAAAGTGCCATTAAAGCCGCCTGGCTGTCTGAACAAACCTGGATACGCACATTGTGCAACCCTTTTATCAGACATTCTGAGGCACATGCTCGAATAGAATACACCTCAGCATGGAACACGGTAGCATACCTTCCAAGGCTTTGGCATGAGCCATGACCTCTGGATAAGCAATACTCCCCTGCTCCAACTCCTACGTTTTTCCTGGAGCCGTCAGTAAACCAAACAGTTAGTTTCACCGCTGCACCCAGTAACAAAGGACGTTTCCCATTCACTGCGACTGGGAAAGTTCACACTGAATGCTTTATTGAAATGATATTTTACTAGCATGTCGTCGGTCCCATTTGAAAGATGGGCTCCTTACAAAAATTGTCCTGAATAGGCTTAGTATGGCTGCCACCGACAACGAAGGTCTCCACATTCCATTGCAGCATAATCTATGTGCCCCCATAATGGCCTCACCTTCAATATGAAGGTAAAGTGGCAGAATATCAAGAAGCAACTCCAATGCAGCTGTTGGAGTAGTTCTCATTGCTCCTGATATACCTATGCAGGCCAGCCTTTGTAACTTATTAAGTTCAGCCTGCACCGTACAGAGGTTAACTCTGCGCCACCACACCGTTGGGAGGTCAGTTATACTTGAATCTGAAAAGTGTACACCTAGCATTTCTGTTAGTGTTTCTTTACCAGTTTTTGTGAAGCTCCCATCAACCAATTTGATAGTGTTCAGGCAATTTGCATTGTCCTTAGCCATGATTTTCATAAATCTGGCAGTACTGGGAGTATCTGAAATACTTCCACAGAAATCTCTCCAAGAGGCTCTTTTTGCCTCTCTAATTGCTTTGTTGTACTGTGTGAGGGTGGTCTTATGTACCGTCCACTCACCAGTACGTTTGGATTTATTAAAAAGCCTTCTAGTTTTGCCTCTAAGACTGCTAAACTGTTTATTCCACCAAGGAACGTACCTTGGTAAACTAGCAATCTTGACCTAACGGTTTTGGTGGTAAGATTTGAAAATAGATCGTTGCAACTGGTCAACGGCTAACTCGAGATCTAACACCGAGCGCATGTTAAATTCCATGCCTCCAATATGTGCCGCCAGATCTTCCCTGAAGCCAACCCAATTGGTCCTTCTGGGACTTCTGACTTGCACCAGCTGTTGTCTTACATCGGCAACTGAAAAGCAAATATATCTATGATCAGACAATGAAGGTTCACTAGCTACATGCCATTTAATAATGCGATCAAACATGTAAGCACTACAGAAGGTGAGGTCAATGATTTCACTTCTATTAGAAACAATAAAAGTGGGCTCATTGCTCGATTAAGAATATAAAGTTTAGTACTTACCGAATATTCCAAAAGGTTGTCCCCTCGTATGTTGCCGTCGCTGCTCCCCCACATGATTGGCGAGCATTGGCATCACAGCAGATGATGAGGCGTCTTCCACCTGACTCACAGAAGTGGACAATGTCTCTTACCTCCTGAGAAGGAGGTGGTTCAGGTTCATCAAATCGTAAGTATGCAGAGACGGCAAACAGCTCTTCTCTGCCACCATCAGATGACATAGAAAGTTTAATAACGGTTGTGTTACCTGTGGTAAACTCAGGAATGGCATAGCATGATGTCTTTTGCTCACCAGTATACAGGTCCTTGGTCTCCTACTTGATGTATTATAAAAGACGGCAAAGCCTGCTCCTTGTAAGCCCAGGATCTTCCCATTATGTATCCATGGCTCTTGAATGAAAGCCCGATCAACATTCTCCGCAGCCAGTCTGCATCACAAAGAAGCAGATGCAGACAGACTATGGTGGAGATTGATCTGGATAAATTTCATGCAGTTCTCCATTGTGAGATAGGCATAGAGACTAAGTGGTAGAAGGATCAGCCGGGTCAGAATCCACCCGGTGGGTGCTGGAAGCCAACCCCACATCTTCATGGACACCACCCAGGCCAATCACATCCACCTCCTCAGTCACCCCGCCCCCCACTCAGCTGGACCTGAGTCCTTCCCTGCTTCCAGACCATGGCCAAGGGAAGACAGTGCAGTTGTTTCAGGTTCCACAACTGCAGAATGAGGCTCTTCCATTTCTGTGTCCTCCTTTGAAGTACTAGGGCCCTGAGGGTCATGTAGTACTTTAAATTGATCCTCATCGATTCAAGTGTAGGCAGTAAACCTGGCTTCAGCAATGGCTTTAGCCGATTCCTTGTCGACCTGGAAAATCCACCTGACGGCCTAAGGGTCTTGTACCCGATCCAAGACCCTTCAGTGGTTTGTATGCAAACTGCTGTTGTAGGCACACAATCTCCTGCAGAGGACGTTTGGATCCTTGGTCCAAATATCCCTTGTCCTAAAGACAACCTTGATCGGTTTTGGAAGATCACTGGCCCTTATCACCTTGAGCGCAGTGCCCCTCAAAACCTTATCATTTTTTTCAAAGGCTGATGTTAGGCATTGCCCTGTTCCCTCGTTCTCACAAAGGCAAACAAGAGCTCCAGAGTTCAGGGAAAAGCTCTTGATGCGCGGTAGAGGCTCTCCTACTTGAGAAACACCCACACGCCTCAAAAGCTACTCCTGAATAGTCCCAACATTACTGTCATTAAACCACTCGTTCGGGAAGTTTTCCTTCACGATGGCCATCCTGACAGTGGAGACAGCCTCACCATAAGTGCTGGGACGAGACTCGTCCCTACTCCTTTTGGTTGGCTTCCTCACATCTGGAGAAGGGGTAGAGAGAACAGATCTCTGCCTCTAACCTTTCTTGTCCACCACAGGTGGAGAAATATCTACAGATGTGGGTCCCACTGAACTCAACTCCTTATCAGTTTGACCCTTCATCTGCCTTGCTAGTTTCCTCCTGATGTTGCGGTTAGTAGTCTTGCTAAGTCGCAACCCTTCCTTGCTGTTACCAGCCTCACTAGCAACCATAGACTCTTTTGGCAACCCGGTATTACCTGCTGCCTCCAGATGTCTTGTTTGCTTTTGTAAAACAACTTCCCCTGCCTTAGCCTGAGAGGTGTTCCCAGAGCAACTGGGCCTCACCTCAGGATCAACAGATCCCGGCCTTGGCTGGGAAGATTCTGCTTTTATAGGTTGGGTACTGACTGAGTCAGACCCTAACCCAGGGTTTGTTGTTTTAGTAAAAGAATCCATTTCTGGTCCCTCGAAACTGGAGGAAAATAATAAGGTCACCACCCGGTAATCCTCCTATCCCAGGAGGAAGGCTGATTACGACAGGGTTTCGTCTGGTGCCCTGAAGAAATCGTTAACGATACTGATATTTTACTACCTCAGTACCATTCAGCCCTCAGCACGATACCTCACACCTTGGCTTACCTCACACCTCACCTTCTGTAGCCAGCATGTTTCGGACGCTCCAAAGAGAGGAGCTACTGCGATCACAGCACCTAATCCACCTGTTTCCACCACCGCACGACGAGGACGTTGAGGTTGGTTTTCTGGGGGGCTCAGCTGTAGTTAAATATCGTCTGCTGAGAAAAATGGTTCACCAAGCTGTGGACAGAATCAGTGGAGTACCGAAAAATCACCCCTCCACCCCCGCTGCAAAAAATTATTTCAGGCCCTTTTGTGAAAGTATATTATCACTCAATAAATTTTTAATTCCATATCATAACTAGGGTTTTTATAGGCGTTTTAAAATTAAAATTAGTTGGAACCTACAGGTATTTTTCGTAAAACCAAAATCGTTGCACTTTCATGAATGGAATACGGGATTACACCATACAATACAAATTTTGAAGACGGCAATCCGTTTTTTGGTGTAAATATGACAAGGATGGTAAGTCAGATAATAACCGAAAACTTGAAAATTTCGTTGTCCTGGAGCGGGAATCGAATCCTCTTCTCCCAGATAGCGCCCAGGTATGCTAACTACTACACCACCCAGAACCACCAAGTTTCAAGTTTCTGATTAATTTGAATCGAAGCAATCGGCATTCATGTTTAGCGAATCTGGAGGTTTAAGAATCCTATCCCGTGATTGCCAGAATGAATGCCGGTTGCTTCGACTAGGGAATACTGTGATGGATATATTCAAATTAATCGGAAACTTGAACCTTGGTCGTTATGGGTGGTGTAGTGGTTAGCATACCCGGGCGCTCTCTGGGAGGCGCGGTTTCGATTCCCGCTTAAAGACGACGAAATTTTTAAGTTTTCGGATATTATCTGACTTACCATCCATGTCGTATTTACACCAAAAAACGAATTCTCATCTTCAAAATTTGTACTGCGAGTAACACAAATGTGCACGTTGTAATTGAAATAGTTGCCCTAATTTTATACCAACAGGAAGAACTACAAAACAGTTACGCCAAAGTTGAATACATCATGCAAATTTTATTCTTTTAGTCAATTTAGGCCAGCCTCTTTGAAATGCCTCACGATCCCACACACAAAACACATAACTTTCGTGTAACAGTGTCTAAATGATCTTTTCCGATTTATACGAAAATACAGAAAATAAGTAAGCAAATAAATAAGTGACAATTAAGAATTATGGCACACACACAAAATATATTAAACTTATTTACTCTTGAATATAAAAAAGACACTTAACATAATGTTACAAGATTTTGCACATAATAACATTTTTCTCTTGACTCTGTGGTAAAAAAAATGACACAGATCTATGCTTCTCCCCGCGAATTACGCCTTTCAGTTCATTATATTCCGAAGCATGCGTAATTACGTGCAAGGCTGAACTGGATGAACAAGCTATATATAGCATTAACGTTGAAGACAATAGACTTTTGGTGATTAGCCAGTGGGCGTTAGGGACGATTTCAGCCGTTAGACGACACTGCGTCCCAAGGTATAAACAACTCAGTTTACACGTTGTTTGGATTGCTGGATTGTGTATGTCCGACGTTTTTTTCTTGTGTTTCTTTTAAATAAACCTTACAGTTTTAAAACCAAACTGTTGTTTTCACAACAAAATGCAACCCATTTTCAAAATGGTTTAATTTTGTGTGCCGATGTGCACATCTTCTGAGAAGAAAAACGTGGGATTTTCATTCCACGAGTCCCCCTCAGATTAGAACCTAAAGCAGCTGTGGCTGAAAGTAATATCTCGTCACGACTTTGCTCCAAATGACAAGTCACTTTCAACTGTTGTTTGCGGTAAGCATTTTCATTCTGATAATTATACTGTCGGAAAGTGAAAAAAGAACACCAAGAAGGAGACGTCTGATACCAACGAAATTTATACAGCATAATAACGGAACACAGAGTATAACGTGATCAAAACATTATGGCAAAATACAGCTGTATTTGCAGGTAAACTGAAAAATAACATTTCCATGTAACATGGTTAGTACGAGGTTGAACCGCCATGAACTGCGTCACACTGTGCAATTCTGGCATGGAGTCTGTCGTACAGATGTTGGATGAAAGTTTGGGGTATCGAGTTCCAAGCATCCTCAACCTGGACGCGTAAATCGGGGATGGTCGTGGCCGGCCGTGGAGACCGGATAAGTCGTTGTCCCATAAACCCCCCACACGTGTTCAATGGGGGACAAATCCGGTGAACGTGCAGGCCATGGAAGTTGTCTCACACCGTAAAGTGCATGTTGCGTTGCACGTGCCGTGTGTGGGCGTGCGTTATCTTGCTGGAAAACACCACGATGGACCGACCTTACAAATGGCACAACAACGGGCTGAATGATGTTGTTGATGTAGGAGGTGCTATTTAACGTACCCGGTACAAAGACTAGTTGTGTACGGGAGTGATAGCTGATCGCTCCCCACACCAGGAGACCAGGTGTAGGCGCTGTGTGTCGCTGGCGGATGCAAGAAGGGTGGAGACGCTCCCCTGTGCGTCTGCGAACACGCATACGGCCATCGGGGGCTCCCAAGCAAAATCTGCTTTCATCTCTGAACACGACAGATCGCCATTGCGTTCTCCAGTGCAGACGTGGGCGACACCACTGCAGCCGTTCCTGACGGTGGGCTGGAGTCAGAGGTACACATGCCAGAGGCACACGAGGACGTAGTCCTGCATCCAGTAGACGGTTGCGGATTGTTCGCACAGTCACTTCAGGTGCAACGGCAGCTCGGATTTGCGTCACAGTGGATGTTCTGCTTAACAACGCCGCTCTTTTTATGCGTCGATCGGTCCGCTCATCAGTCCGTCGATGACTCCCGGTTCCACGTCTTCTCGTGTGGGAATGTTCCTCGGACCATCTACGCCACCATCGTACCACCACCGATACTTACCGTTCAATTAGCTCCGCAATACGACGATACGCCACCCGGCCTCGCGGAGTCCGACTAGACGACCTCGCTCAAAGTCCGATAACTGCTGAAATCGTACACGTCTTCCATGTCCAGGCATTGCAGCTACTTCAGGGTCTTCGCACGTGTCCGTACGCCGACGACTGACTACATTCACTTCGCCGTACTCCTTAAATACCACTGACGATAATTTGCATATTATGCCGTCCTGTGGCGTATGCGCTCACCGGTTGGTCCCGAAATTAACATCACACCTACGTAAGCTCAACCCCATTAACATATGTAAATTTTTATGATCGTTCGCCATTTCCTTCTTGGTGTTCTTTTTTCACTTTCCGCCAGTGTATATAAAGAACATATCGCAGTGGTTTACGCTAAAAAAATTTTTTTAATTAATTTACCGTGAACGGGTTAATATTTTCGACAATGACGCGGAATTCGCAGAACATTTACGGACATGTATGGCTGTAACAAATAACACACCGCTTGTTGCGAAGTCATCTCGAAGGCGTTCAACATTTTAAGACTCACGCATTTCAACAGCGAGGTGTGATCTTGATCTTTAACGTTTTGAAAATATACTCGACTAGCTCATTTCAACTCTCCAATCTGCAAGTCGTAGTCCTACGTTTAAAACGGGTCTGGTTCATTTGCTCGACGTTGACTTCACCGAAGGATCACTTGACCAAAAATCACTTCACCGAGAAGATTGTTTCACCGAAAGATCACTTGATCGAAACGTTCATTTCACCGAAGCGTCACTTGATCGAAAGGTACATTTCATCTAAGGGTCACTTGATCGTAAAGTTCATTTCATCGAAAGGTTTCTTTACTTAAAAGTTCATTTCATCGAAAGGTCATTTCACCGAACGGTCAGTTTATCGAAAACTTTGGATTTCATTACAGGATCTGTTGAAGCATGGCGCGAGTTCGGCAGACAGACCACCTAAACATTAAGGGAATATACTCTAGTTGCACTTTTGATTTCTTCGTGTCACAGAGAACGCAAAGATTTTGTTTTAAGGCAAATCTTTTTTTATTAAGACAATGGGCCTCGGCTTAGGCCATTTTACCAAATTTTAATCATTGTTCATAAGGTTTATGTAAACCTTATGCTCTTGTTCTATGTAAACCTTATGCTCTTGTTCATAAGGTTTACATAGAAAGTAAAATTGATTATGCTGTACATTTTTTTAGGCAAAAAAATCAATTTTAGGTGCCTAGGTCTCGGCTTAGGCCATTTTAGCAAATTTTCACCGTGCTTGCTCATGTTCATAAGGTGTACCTTAAAAGTTACTTTACATTTTATGTAATGCTTATGAATATAAGTAGGGTGAAAATCTTTTAAAATGGCCTGTATCTAGGCCTATACGGTCAAGATATTAATCTTTTAAGTAAAAGTGGAACATTATTTACTTGATTTACTATGTAACCCTTATGAATATGAGCTCGGAGGATTAAAATTTGACAAAAAGGCACAGATCTAGGCCTTATAATTAATGTTATATTTCAAAAACCTACCCATGGGGAGGTGTTTCATAGAAATTAAAAATGTATTTTTTATACAATCCGATATTGTTTAGGTGGCCAGATTTTTAAAAAACAGCAACACAGTCCAACAGATCTCTAACAACAAAAATCTAAGTTTTCGATAAACTGACCATTCGGTGAAATGATCTTTCGATATAATGAACTTTTTAGGTAAAGTAATCCTTCGGTGAAATTAACTTTTCGATCAAATGTCCTTTCCGATCAAATGTCCTTTCGATGAAATGAACTTTTAGGTGAAGTGCCCTTTCGATATAATGAACTTTTTAGGTAAAGTAATCCTTCGGTGAAATTAACTTTTCGATCAAATGTCCTTTCCGATCAAATGTCCTTTCGATGAAATGAACTTTTAGGTGAAGTGCCCTTTCGATATAATGAACTTCTTAGGTAAAGTAATCCTTCGGTGAAATGAACTTTTCGATCAAATGTCCTTTCCGATCAAATGTCCTTTCGATGAAATGAACTTTTAGGTGAAGTGACCTTTCGATATAATGAACTTTTTAGGTAAAGTAATCCTTCGGTGAAATGAACTTTTCGATCAAATGTCTTTTTCGATCAAATGTCCTTTCGATGAAATGAACTTTTAGGTGAAGTAACCTTTCGATATAATGAACTTTTTAGGTAAAGTAATCCTTCGGTGAAATGAACTTTTCGATCAAATGTCCTTTCGATGAAATGAACTTTTAGGTAAAGTGACCTTTCGGTGAAATGAACTTTCAATGAAATAAATTTTCGATGAAATGAACTTCTTGGTAAAGAGACCATTCGGTGAAATGAACTTTTAGGTCAAGTGACCCTTCGGTAAAATGTACCTTTCGATCAAGTGATTTTCGGCTAAGTGATTTTCGGTTATTTTCGGTTATTTTCGGTGATTTTCGGTTAAGTAAGTAGATCAAGTGAACGATATCCGTTCCAAACTGACGGCTCAATCAGAGCTGAGCATACCTGTTTTTTTCTGATAAATGCCTCGTAGGAGGGCATGCTAAGACATATACTGTACACGTGACGCCTGTTTTTGTGTGTTAAAATTTTCTTTCGAAGAAACGGCTGGTAACGTTTGCACATATGCTAGAATTTAGCTCTTCTTAAACTTTTCTAGACCATGGAGATCTAAACAACATACACACATGTTTATATGAAAGCCCTACGAACGGATAGCATTCACGAGACCGAAAATCAATAGAACGAAAGGTACATTTCACCAAACGGTCACCTGATCGAAATGTACAAATTCATTCTTGGGATCTACCTGCAACCAATTTTGCAGACATTGTTCCCTAATGGCCGTCCCCCAGTTTCAAGCAGATAATGTACCTGTGCATTATGCGAAGCGTGTCAAGTTATGATTTGCAGAGCGTGAGGATGAGGCACAGTAGCAATTCTGGCCACCTCAATCTCCAGATCTCAATATTATTGAAAATTTGTGGGAATTTCTAAAGCGAAAGGTCAGATCCCATCTTTCGACCTCTAACGTTACTGAAACATATTTTACAGGAAGAATGGTCCAAAATTCCTTATTACCATATGTTCATGACTAATATATGTCTAATTTAAGTCGAATTGTTTCTCTTTTGAAAGCCCGAGATGGGCCTACAGCTTGTTAATAAATACATAGCTTGTCCCCAAACAACTGATAATTTTTTTATAAAAAATGTGCAAAACTGCGTTCGACCTTGGCACGAGTCTCGAAAACACGGTAGCCGTTGTAGTAACCATAGCAACCGGCCACACCTGTTTATCATGCATCCGTCGTCCCTAGTGCGCAGCTTAATATGCGTTGTTTCGTGAATCCCTAACAAGTGTTTGCGCGCTATGATTTTTCGACAAAATGGTTGCGAAAGAGGAACAAGGTTGCGCCATTAAATTTTGCTATCGACTTAAGAAGCTTGTTGGAGAGACTGTACGTTTTAGTCAAGAGGCTTATAAAGATGAATGTCTAGGGAAACCAACAATTTACTGATGGCATAAAGAATTAATGGATGGATCGTGAGTCGGCGGCTTTAATCGATCATGGAGGAAGACCTTCAACGAGTGTTACAGAGGTGAACATCAGTAAAATAGGTACATTGACGTGGATTAGGAACATCAAACAGAAGTCATCGCTCATTCCACGTTTATAAGTGAGTCACGGAAAAATTCTTATCGGCCGTCACCGAAAATTGAGCGTGGGGTCTTCCAGTTACGCACCCAACATGCTACCACTGCACCACAGCGGCCTGGAATTCTCCAGATATGGCATGTCTTGTGGTTTGGTAGCCGTATGTGAGTCTGGAGAATTCCAGGCCGCTGTGGTGATGCCATGTGGTTTGGTAATCGTATGTGAGTCTGGAGAATTCCAGGCCGCTGTGGTGATGCCATGTGGTTTGGCAGTCGTATGTGAGTCTGGAGAATTCCAGGCCGCTGTGGTGAAGTGGTAGCATGTACGGCGCGTAACTGGAAGACCCTGGGTTCGATTCCCGGTGTCGGCCGATGAGAATTTTTCCATGTCTTACTTATAAACGTGGAATGAGCGATGATTTCTGTTTAATACAATGGGTGTTATTATACGAGGAAAACAGACACCTATCAATTAGATATATCGAACATATGGTTCACATTTCAAAATCAATTAACAGAATTTTAACCGAGCACTTGGTCATGAAACGGGTTTGTTCAAATTGGGTTCCCCATTACTTGACAAAAGAATGAATGGATCGTCGAGTTGAGGTTAGTCAACAATTAAAGCAAATAGTAAACGAAGATCTAGAAGTTATACAACGAGTTATTACAAGAGACGAAACTTAGCAACACTATTTTGATCCACACACTAAAGCACAAAGCTGTGTAAATCGCCGTCGTCAGCTAAAGCGAAAAAAGAGTTTGTCAATCAAAATCAGCGGAAAAGGTCAAGTTGGTTGCGTTTTTTAATTGACAATGTGTGATCATTTAACATATTGCCCCTGTGTGCCTGACCCGGTCGAAGAGAATCTGTCACAGAACTCACCCGTTTCGGAACTTTCTAGTCCATTCGTACACTTGCTGGAATGACAGACATGCAACGCCATACTGCAATTTCATTCAATGATGAATGTCAATGGGTTTCACGCCTTCATTATTCAAAAAAAAAAATAAAAAAAAACAAAAAAAACGGGTGACAGAATGTTGCTCCTCTTTAATGCATGTCTCACGTGAGGAAGCCATCTTTACATTGCTGCTGTGACGTCACTAAGCTTCTATGCACCGTGCTGCCACCTGTAAGAAAATCGTTTAGCCGTTGGTAACAATATTGCAAAGTTACAGAACAATGACACTGTATTTTTAATTTTTTATCGCACTTATAAGATTTCATTTAATTCATGTCACATACATGGTCGAGTCACGTTATTGTGACCACTAGATGATATCCAGAGCTACCGCCGTGTGCAGCGCGGACAGCAGCTAGACAGGCTTGGAGTGACTTAATTAGGTGCTGGAAGGTGTTCACAGGTATGTGGAGCCATGCTGACTGTAGTGCATCTGGCAGCTGCTGGAGGGTGCGTGGTGGAGGATCCATAAAGCGAACAACGCGATCGAAGTGGTCCCACATATGCTCAATTGGGTTTTGGTCTGGAAAATTAGCGGGCCAGGAAAGTACTTTGAAGTCGTCATCGTGCTCTTCCAACCACTCTCAGACATTTCTAGCTGTGTGACACGTCGCATTGTCGTTCAGCAAGACCCGATCCGCTCTAGGGAAGACAATCAGCATGTATGGGTGTACACCGTTAAAACTTTTGTGGTAGGTTGCACCAAAAAGTAATGCAACGCCAGCTGCACCACCTTCTGAGAAAAGATACACCATTGTGTGGTGCAAACAAAAACCAAAAGCATGATGCAACTTTGTGTAACGTTATGGTACAAGGTTGCACCACGTTATGGAGCAAGATTGCAGCATTTTGTGTTTTGTTACTAGTCTTACTTTCTGAGAAAAGATACTTTCAATGGAGTATCTTTTCTCAGAAAGTGGTGCAGCGGGCAGCATCATTTTTTGGTGCAACGTACCACAAATTTTAAAACAGTCTACGTGGTCCGCAAGGATGGATTCATAACGAAGTCCTTCCATAGTGCCTTCCACAGGTATGAGTGGACCCAGAGAATGCCAGGAAAACATTCCCCATACCCTAACGCTGTTCCCACCAGCTTGTGTTCTTCCAGCAGTGGTTGAAGAGTGTTTGTTCTACGTTGTTTCTCGCCTTATACGCCAACGTCCATCCGTTCGATGTAGCAGAAAACGTGACTCATCGTAGAAGGCAATCCTCTACCAATCAGCGGAGGTCCAATTCCAATACTGCCGTGCAAATGTAAGCCTTTTCTGCAGATGTACCTTCGTTAGTATAGGTGCAGTGACCACCCGTCTTCATTGGAGCCCCATGCGTAGCAGGGTTCGCTGAACTGTCGTTTTAGACACATTTCCGGTAACCTCCCTGGTTCATTTGGCCAGTGAGTTGCTCCACTGTAGCGTGTAGATCGGCCCTCATTGACCTTCGAATCCCACGGTCGCCTCTGACATCAATGGCACGTGGTGCTTCGCAGTTTCCACGCCGCTTATTCGCAATGGCGCCATTTCTGCAATCACGATACAATTTAACCACAGCAGCACGCGAACAGTTCGCAAACTGCGCTGTTTCAGAAATACTGCCACCCTTGGCCCGAAAGCCGATAGTCATCCCTTTTTGCAAGTCTGATAAATCGCTCCTTTTATCCATGACAGCAACTAGTGATATGTTTTCAAAATGATCATATGTAGAGGATTTTAGGAAGGGAGTGTCTGACCCCAGGTCTTAAACAACCCTTAGAAATAGGAAGCTAGAATATTTGGGCTAGAGTGCCCGGTAGAAAAGTGACACGGAAGCGAAGTAAAAAGAGGTAGGAAGACGCCCTTATTTATTACCGGGGGGGGGGGGCAGTACTCGGGGTCCAACGGCTTAACGTGCCCATCTGACGCACGGCGGATATTTAGTGGATCGAACCTGAGGTCCTTTTCGTGGTAGTCACGAACGTTGCCTACTAGGCTACCAGCGGCCCGATAGCTATTCAGATCAGATGTAGAGGATTTCAGGAAGGGAGTATCTGACCCCAGGTCTTAAACAACTCTTAGAAATAGGAAGCTAGAATATTTGGGCTAGAGTTCCCGATAGGAAAGTGACACGGAAGCGAAGTAGAAAGAGGTAGGAAGACGCCCTTATTTATTACCGGGGGGGGGGCAGTACTCGGGGTCCAACGGCTTAACGTGCCCATCCGACGCACGGCGGATATTTAGTGGATCGAACCTGAGGTCCTTTTCGTGGTAGTCACGAACGTTGCCTACTAGGCTACCAGCGGCCCGATAGCTATTCAGATCAGATGTAGAGGATTTCAGGAAGGGAGTATCTGACCCCAGGTCTTAAACAACTCTTAGAAATAGGAAGCTAGGAGATTTGGGCTAGAACGCCTGATAGGAAAGTGACACGGAAGCGAAGTAGAAAGGGGGAGAAAGACGCCCTTGTTTATTACCGGGGGCCCAGTACCCGGGGTCCGACGGCTTAACGTGCCTATCCGACGCACGGCAGGTACTTAGTGGTTCGAGCGTTCGTACCAGCCCAGGGTCGAACCTGAGGTCATCTCCGTGGCAGTCACGAACGCTGACCACTAGGCTACCCGGGGCCCCTATGTATTCAGATTGCCTACAGCACACCTTATATACCCTCCAAGCCAGCTTACGACACGTGCCTTCTCTCATTGGCTACGCGCTGTTGACGTCAAAAGTAGGGGGCGGTCACAATAATGTGACTCGACTGTGAATATGCTCGGTTTTATGTTAACGAAGTAACTGACCTTAAAAACGACAAAGTTCAATTCAATCACGGTTGACTTAATAATACATTATCTTTGGTAACCATGTTTAAAAAAAGGTATTTTAATGCTAGAAAATTTCTGAATCCACAAATGATGAAAAACTGGAGGTCGCTTATTTCCACAAGAATACTGATTCTTAAGCCCCCCCCCAATCTGATATCCCTATTCCGCATGAGTTTTTTTTTTGTTGTTGTTCCGTAGCTTTTATTGCGCCAGCAGAACCTGAATGCACTGACTTTTCTGATAATATTATTTAGAATTACATCGACTATGATCTTTTCCCACCATTCATATGGGCAGAAACACCGAACTTAAATCCGAGAACCACCAATGGGGTGAAAAACTATATAAAATTCAATATTCAATATTATTTATGCCATTGTTTATTTATGCCATTGAAACATTGAAAAAAATTCAATATTTCGTCAATATGTCATGCCATTGAAACATTGAAAAAAATTCAGATAATTACAGAAATCAAGATAAGGGAGCAAAACAATGCAGGTATACTAGTTAAGAGGAAAAGAGATAGAGAACGAGAGGAGTTCCTAACAGAAGCTTTTATTCTGTATCAAAATAATGAGATTGATGAGCTGCAGTGCATGGCAAGTCTTGGATACAGATTTCAGGGATTTAAACTTCGACAACAACGGCCCGGCCACCTCTAGCAAGGAAATAAAATTTATTTTATCTTGTAGGGATTATTTTTCCGTTATGCACTTTCTCATTGATTGAACATACACAATACGCACTTCCACAGAATCTTCTCAGTGACACTACATATACAATACATACAACAAATACAGTACACAACAAATACTTTCTCACTGACACAACATATACAGTACGCACTTCCACAGAAACGAATGTACGTAAAAATTCAGGGATTCTAACTTCGACAAAAACGGTCCGAGAATTCTTGCAAAATTATATTCTCAAGATCTGCGCACGATTAAATCCTTTGCTTTTGCAAATCCCTGCGCATTGACTAACCATATGCAGTACGCACTTCCGCAGAAACTTCTGGCTATGAAGCTCATGCGGAATCGGGCCATAAAAACCCTGGGGAATTGCTGCGTAAAACTCATGCTTGACCACATATACGTCCAAATAAGGGAAGACACAGTTCTAGGGTTTCTTCGCTGAATTCCTGTGGCACCGAGACGCGCGTTCTCGTCTATCCAAAACGAACCAGCAACTTCCAAAAGGTCTAATCACTATAATGTTTACTTTTCTATCTTCCTCGCAAAAGTATTCTCACGAACAAGGAGCGCATTGCTTACCTCGATCATGCGTGCCACGCAACTTGTTCCGTGCTTTCTCTTTGCAAACATGCTGTTGTTATACAATGAGCAAAAGTTCAGTCTGCGCTGGAGATATACGCAACAGTTTCTGCCCCGTGTCATGATATATGCGTCAAGCCCTTACCCATTTTGCATTCGGTCATGGAGTAGAAAAAAAAGATTAGAAGCGAGCACTTACCGCCTTCGACAGGTGTATGGTCAGTACTACTGAGATGAGAGGGGATAAAGGAATTGTTTCACCCTAGCTTTCGTAAAACCAGGCCGCTATGCGGACATTTCTGTTTGAGCACCTCAGAAAATTTCGGACATCATGTGGTTCAGGTGCATCCGCCGCTTAAAGAATTGACGGCTAGCTTATTGAGCGAAGCGAGGCCGAAGGTCGAACAGAGCTCTCTTTACAAGACTCGAGACAATTAGTTGTTAGGGCATAGGTACGAGATGACACATCCAATCACCGTGATTTTTTGCATGCGATTGGACATCGCCCATGGTCAGGTTTTGACGCCTTCCCATTCCCGAAATTCTATGTCAGTGAGGAATAATCATCCAAAAACTTGCATTTTTAGGGGATTTTCGGGTTTTGAGAAGGGGTCGTTCGTTACCTCTCTCCTCCAAAGATCTTCAGCCGATCGCGGTGACACTTGCCACAGAGAAAGGGAAGGACATGGTGAGTGACATGGTGATTGGTCGTGTCGTATAAAAATAATGACCATTAAAAAGCTCACCAATTTTAATAATAATTGAAAAAAATCCGCTCTCTACATATACACAACTCGGGACAATTAGTTGGCACATCCGATCACCGTGATTTTTTAGGCTTTCCAACCGTAGGTTGAAGAAGCGTATATGCTCCAGCTTTGTCCGTCCGTCCGTCTGTCCGCACGGTAACTGGCGTAAAAATGGGTCGATTTCGATGAAATTTTAGTATGTGGTAGGGGACCACCCGGAAACGAACCCTATTGAAAATGGGACAAATGGGGTCAAAGGTCACGACGTAGGAGCGGGATCATTCCTTTACCCTTATGCAACATAACTTGCGTAAATATGGTTCGATTTCAATGAAATTTTACAATGTGGTAGGGGACCGCCTGGGGACGAACCCTATTCAAAGTGGGGGAAGTGGGGTCAAAGGTCAGGACATATGATCGGAATGCATTCCATTGCCCTTATGCGTCATAACGTGCGTAAAAATGGTTCGATTTCGATGAAATTTCAGTATGTAGTAGGGGACCACCTTGGGACGAACCCTATTGAAAATGGACGAAATGTGGTCAAAGGTCAGGACATAGGATTGCGATCCATTCCATTGTCCTTATCCCATATTATTAAGGTGGACGTCAAGTAATTTTGCTTCCTATACTTCCAATGGAAAAACTTTTGTACACATTTCCTTCACAATTAATGTGTTCCCAAGGATGAACATTTGAACATCGATTAAAATAACTTCATATTATAACTTGGGCAACTTAATATTTTCTAAAACATAACCATAATTATATTAAAAATCAATAACTTTTCCTTTGGTGGTGTTGAAACCAGAGAAAAGATGGCGCGACCTGTACTTTGATGACGTCAGTGGACAAAAAAATGTTAGATTGCATAATTATGGTTATGGTTTAGAAAATATTAAGTGTTCCAAGTTATGAAATGAAGCTATTTTAATCGATGTTCAAATTTTATCCTTGGGAACGCATTAATTGTGAAGAAAATATGTACAAAAGTTTTTCCATTGGAAGTATAGGAAGCAAAGTTACTTGACGTCCATCTTAAAGTAGCAATTCTTGTATGTATGTATGTACATTTTATTTTGAAAACGGCTCTAAGAATTTTGATGAAAGTCGTTAACCTACCGTTTTCTGGTACTAGAAATCGATTTAGCTTGATCTTGACTTTAGAAGAATTTGTTTAGTGGGTTAAATAACCATCCCGAATTATAACGTTTTTAGGGATGGCGTTGTTCCATTAATGTTACCAATGCTTAGAAATCTTATGACGTCACAACTCGCGTTTGAGAATGTTGGCGCGCGGTCACGCCATCTGTCTCTTTACGTCACGCGTTGTGTGTGGATCCTATTAAAGATTTATGACGTCACACTTTTGCGGCGGGCAGATGGTCGCGATTCCCATCTGCCTCATTACGTCACGCGCTGTGTGCGTATGTCCGTCAGCACGATAACTCGCGTAACAACCACCGTTGGATTTCGATGAAATTTTGGTATCTGGTAGGGGATTACCTGGGAAGGAACCCTATTTAAAATGAACAAAATGGGGTCAAAGGTCCGTACATAGGAGAGGGATCCATTCCACTGCAGTTATGCGCCATAACTAACGTAAAAAAGGTTCGATTTCGATGAAATTTTAGTTTGTGGTAGGGGACCACCTGGCGACAAACCCTATTGAAAATGGGCTAAATGGGGTCAAAGGTTAGGACACAGGAGTGGGATCTATTCCACAGCCCTTATGCATCCTAACTTACGTAAAAATGCTTCGATTGCGACAAAACTTTATCATGTTATTTCGGAGGTATACCAAGCCGGTTCTGTTGAATATCATCGAAATGGGATCAAAGGTCAGGGCACAGGACCGAGATTTATTCCACATACATTATTCTCATAACTTGAGTGATAACTTGAGTAATGATTTCTGTAATGTTGGAAAGCGTATTATAATCAATGCATTGCATGATTTTACTAACTTGTTTTGCATGCGATTGAATGCATGCGATTGTACATGGTCAGGTTTTGACGCCTTCCTATTCCCGAAATTCCGTGTCATTGAGGAAGTTCAATTAAAATTAGGTGGCCTTTTACTTGAACCGTTTCACGAAAGTCGGCCCACTAACATTAATTTAAAAAAATCGTTTGAATTGAAAAAGGAAGAAATGGAAAGACACCGTCGGTTAGCTCAACACTTGCTTAATCCATAATACTAGAAGGAAGTTTGTGTATGTGTGTGTGTGTCTGTCTGTCTTTCGCGATACAAAATGAAAAACGTAGTTTCCGATCTGAGTGTATCTGTCTTTCGCAATACAAAATGAAAAACGTAGTTCCCGATCTGAGTGTGTCTTTCCGCTTTGTTTACATGCAACCTGATCACAATCAACGTGAAGGCGTGAAGGAACATCGTACATGGTCAGGTTTTGACGCCGCTGATAAATTTTAGGCACGATGAAATTTAGGCATTCCTTTTTTTAAATGTTTCGTACTTTTTTCTGAAAGTCGTAAGTTTTACGCGTTCGGTTTTTAGAATTTGTTATAACAGACGCCTTAATGAACTTAGATTTTGCAATAGCTACCCTTAAAATTTGCCAACTGTACCCGAGTTATCAGTTACCGTCTGCGGCTTGTCCTAGTTATTTTTAGCACGTCTTTTGTAAAAAAAGACCGTGCTTATGTTATCGGTTTGTCCGTCCGTCGGTCCGCCTGTCTGTCTGTACCCACGGTATCTCTGCAACTATTAGTCCGATTTGAAAAATTCCTTTTGCAGTCAAAAAGCTTGAAATATGCGAATGATGATCCTTTATTTCGTTTTTTTTTTTACGATGTACAATTTTGCCACTAGAGGGCGTAAATGCAGATGATGTGGAATTCAAAAATACGTTTTATTCCACATATTTGCTTCTAAACATCCGATTGAAAAAAGTTATCTTTCGATTCCATTTATGTCGAAGAGTATTTTGGATATAGTTTCTTTTTCAAATTACGCATAGATTTGCCACTAGGGGGCGTAAAAGTGAATTGCATTTTTTCCGATAACTCTTTTTCAAAAACTCCGATTTGAAAATTTTTTTTTCAGCGGATACATCTCCTGATGCACAATCTTTTGCATATAATTTCGAATTTTTGAAAACAAAAATACTTTGGCCACCAGGGGGCGTAAGTCTTAATTTTCGCTTCTGATGTATTTGCCATAAAATCTGAGCTTCTAAAATATCGATTGAAAAAATTATTTCGTGGACTGATGCCACTCACATCGATAAACCTTTTCGGAATATTTTCTTCCTAAAATATTCCACAGTTTCTCCGCCAGGGGGCGTAGATGTATATCTTATTTTTGTCAATATCTCGACTTCTAGGAGTCCGATTTGAAAAATTCTTTCTTTGTTGGATAGTGTTTTCCGTGTGACATGTTTTTCATATAATTTCAAAATTTTCAAGTAATTCATATACTTGCCGCTAGGGGGCGTAAAGGTAAATTGCGTTTCCCCCTATATCTGTGCTTCTAAATCTCTGATCTGAAAAATTCTTTCTGCACCGGATACGGCTCCTAATGGGAAATCGTTTGCACATTATTTCTAATTTTTGTAAAAAAATGGTTTGGCCACCAGGGGCGTAAACCTTAATTTCCGCTTCTGATGTATTTGCAGCAAAATATGAGCTTCTAAATTCTTGATTGAAAATAACATCGTTTGTAGACCGATAGTACTCATGTCGACAAACCTTTTAGAAACATTTTCTTCTTAAAATAGTGCACGGTTTCTACGCCAGGGGGCGTAGATGTATATCTTATTTTTGTCAGTATCTCGACTTCTAAGAGTCCGATTTAAAAAAATCCTTCTTTGTTGGATAGTGTTTCTAGTGTGACATGTTTTTTCTTATAAATTCAAAATTTTGAAGTAGTTCATAGACTTTCCGCTAGGGGGCGTAAAGTTAAATTGCTTTTCCCCCTACATCTCTGCTTCTAAACCACCGATCTGAAAAATTCTTTCTGCACCGTGTACAGCTCTTGATGGGAAATCGTTTGCACGTAATTTCAAATTTTTGTAAAAAATTGTTTGGCCACCAGGTGGCGTAAGTCTTAATTTCCGCTTCTGATGTATTTGCAGCCAAATATGAGATTCTAAAATCTCGATTGAAAAAAGTCTTTTGTGGACCGATACTACTCATGTCGACAAACCTTTTAGGAAGTTTTTTTCTTGAAATAATACATGGTTTCTACGCCAGGGGCGTAGATGTATATCTTATTTTTGTCAATATCTCTACTTCTAAAAGTCCGATTTGAAAACTTCCTTCTTTGTTGGATAGTGTTTCTAATGCGAAATGTTTTACCTATAAATTCAAAATTTTCAAGTAAATCATAGACTTTCCGCTAGGGCGCGCAATGGTAAATTGCGTTTTCTGCTCCTGGTAAATTGCGTTTTCTGCACAATGGCAAATTGCGTTTTCTGACGGAAAATATATTTCAGGTAATTTTTAATGTTTGGTAAGGAATGGTTTGGCCACCAGGGGTCATAAGTATTAATTTCTACTTCTGATGTATTTGTAGCAAAATCTGGGCTCCTGAAAACTCGATTAAAATTTTTTTCTTGGACCAATACTGCTCATATGGATAAACCTTTTGTGAATACTTTCTACCTAAAATAATGCGTGGTTTTCCCACCAAGGGACATAAAGTCACATCTTATTTTTGTCGATAACTCTGTTTCTAAGAGTTCGTAAGCTCACGATTCCGTTTACAGCTGAGGGATTAAAGACCCGATTGAAAAACTTCTTTCTTCCGTCAGATACTATTGTTTTCCATACCGGTTCCATTGACTTCGAATAGCTTTGATAAATTTAATTTGCGTCAGAACGGATTCAAAAGACGTGCTTATTACACCCGAAAATTCTGGGTCATCTTTCTTGTTAAGGTAGTATTATGATTAACCGCCGATAAAGTTTTCTGATTTATCATTTCACTATGCGACGAAGCAGTCAGAAACAAAGGTTTCAGTAATAGATATTTTCTATGCCTCGATGAATCCCTTTCCTTCATTATCTCCGATGTTAGAAATTCTGATTTTGAATAAAATGTTTTCATTTAGATGCGCGCTTTTATTTCCTTTTTAACTATCAATAAAACGGGTTTGCTCTAAAATTTAATATTTCTTTCTTTTAACTTTTAGGACTCCTATGATGGATGACGCAGAGCAGCTGGCCATTACTTCTTCAGCAAATATTCCGAATGACGGGAAAACCTTGAGCGAGACAAATAGCCCTCCGATTGGTTTGTGGAAAGTTTTACGATTCGTAAGAATATTCTCAAGAGATCCGTGTGAAGTTGTGTCAGTTGTGGAAGAAGCAATAACGGCCCTGCATCCACAATACTATTATTCAACAGGACACTTCTTCTATTCCAGTACCTTGTGGATTTCAAATAGGACACCAAAGCCTATTTTTGATATGATGATCTACATAGTTATGTGGCTGATAAATGGAAACACTTAGTGCGGGATATAACTCATTTAATAATCCCCTATGTATTATATATATACACGGTCCAATTTCATTATTGTGACCACCAGTTAATATCCATAGCGACAGCCTTGTGCAGCGCGGACAGCAGCCAGATAGGTTGGGAGTGACTCAATAAGGTGCTGGAAGGTGTTCACAGGTATGTGGAGTCATGCTGACTGCAGTGCATCTGACAGCTGCTGTAGGATGAGTGGTGGAGGATCCATAGATTGAACAACACGATCGAGGTGATCCAAGGAAAGACAATCAGAGTGTATGGGTGTACGTGGTCTACAAAGATGGATTCAAAATGAATTCGGTCCATAGTACTTTCCACAGGTATGAGTGGACCTAAGAAATACCACGAAAACATTCCTCAGACCATAACGCTGCCCCCACCAGCTTGTGATCTTCCAAAAATGGTTGAAGAGTGCTTGTTCTCCGATGTTTCTCGCCTTATATGCCAAAGTCCATCCGTTTGATGAAGCAGAAAATGCCACTCATCGGAGAAGACAATCCTTTCCCTATCAGCGGAGGTCTAATTCTGACACTGCCGCGCAAATGTAAGACTTTTCTGCCGATGAACCTTTGTTAGCATAGGTACAGTGACCATCCGTCTACATCGGAGCCCCATATGCAGCAGGGTTCACTGAACTGTCGTTTTAGAAACACTCTAGCCCTCTGGTTCATTCGGCCAGTGAGTTGCTCCATTGTAGCATGTCAATCGGCTCTCACGCACCTCCGTAGCCGACGGTCACATCTCACATCAATGGCACGTGGTGCTCTGCAGTTTCCACATCGCTTATTCGCAATGTTGCCATTTCTCCAATCCCGACACACTTTAACCACAGCAACACGAGGACAGTTCACAAACTGCGCTGTTTCAGAAATACCTCCACCCTTGGCCCAAAAGCCGATAGTCATCCCTTTTTTCCAAACCTGATAAATCGCTCCTTTTATTCATGACAGCAACGAGTGATATGTTTTCAGAATGCCTACAGCACATCTTATATATACTCCAAGGCAGCTCACGACACGTGCCTTCTTTCATTGGCTACGCGCTGTTGAGGTCAAACGTAGGAGGTGGTCACAATAATGTGAATCAACTGCGTATATATGCTAACACAATGATCAACATTGATTATGGTAAAATAACTGCTGATTTGTTTCTTACCTTTTCTAATTTTTTTTTCTGGGTAGATGTAGAGAGGTTCGTAAGCACTTAACATACTGCACATTGGTGCTCAAAACTAAAGCGATAACCACAAAACCGTTGTTAGCAGATGATAACTGATAAAGCGATGAACAAAAACAAAATAACTTTATGTATGCTATGGGGTACTGTGTTTCACATTTGTGAACATAAATGGATTAAGATAATAGGCGTAACTTGAGCGGGGCAAGTAGGGATGCCGCCCCGGGCGCAGCTCAACAGAGGGCGCAAAAATCACTGCACGCAATCTCATTAAAATTGGAATTGAAACTTTTACACTAGTTTATGTTACTGTTTGTTCACGCCATAATTTGTCATTTGTCGATTTATAGAATTTGCTTGAAATATACTTAACCAGTTTTAGCTACACTGGCAAATCAAAATTCGCGTTTCTTTCCCAAGAATATCCAAGGGATATTAGTTGCTCACATTCAAAAATGAAGGTACTGGTGTGCGTACGTTACAAGAAAAGAATGTCATTAACATTGTTGAAGATTCTCTAGGGGCTATTTGATCATTACTGCGACTACGAACCACGACTTCCAGCTTCATCCGGTTCGTTTAATGTAGTAATGAAGGTTCAAACGCCGAAATAATTGGCAAAAGCCGTAGAACCAGTCAGTCTGACATGAAAGAGAATGGTTCAAGGCAGAAGTAGACAAAGTCATCGATCTTTCCACGTTTTACTTTAATTCACACACAGGAACCAAAAAGTTGTATCTCGACACAGCTGGGATCGAACTATAGATCTCTCAATAACTAGCCGAGTGCGTTCGCTCTACGCTACGGCGGCCAACAATCCAGGGCGCTATGTGTGTTTGTCTGTCAGCATCTGACATGACAAATCCGTAGGGATGGAAGTCTCCATCTATTGGGGCTTAACAGCTCATGCTATTTAATTATAGCTAATAAATCCAAAGGGCGAGAGAAATGGTGAATATCATCCAAATACGTGGAGACAATGTAAATAAACAAAGTCATCGCTCTTTCCACGTTTTTCTTTAATTAACACACTGCAACCAAAAAATTGTATTTCGACACCGCTGGGATCGAATTCCAGATCTCTCGATAACTAGCCGAGTGGGTTCGCCTTACGCTACGGTGCCAACAATTAACGGCGCTATGTGTGTTTATCTGTCACCATCTGACATCACAAATCCATAGGGATGGGCTCAGCAACTGAGACGTCTCCATCTGGTGGGACTGAACGGCACAAGCTATTTAATTATAGCTGTTAATTAATTAGCTATAATTAAACAGCTTGTTGGAAGATTTTCACTATCATTTTAAATATCTTCACTATCAGTCTCGCTCTTTGAATTTATTAGCTGTAATGAAATACCTTGTGCCGTTAAGCCCCAAGAGATGGAGACGTCTCAGTTGCTGAGCCCATTCCTACGGATTTGTGATGTCAGATGCTGATAGATAAACACTCATAGCGCCGTGGATTGTTGGCTCCGTAGCGTAAAGCGAACGCACTCGGCTAGTTATCGAGATATCTGGGGTTCCATCCCAGCTTTG
Organism: Macrothele yani; assembly: GCA_039090855.1. Lineage (NCBI taxonomy): Eukaryota > Metazoa > Arthropoda > Arachnida > Araneae > Macrothelidae > Macrothele > Macrothele yani. The sequence goes on from CM077007.1 coordinate 113,544,237, forward strand.
TCCAGAAACAATTTTTGGGTTGCTGTGTGATAATTAAACAAAAACGTGGAAAGAAGGACGACCTTGTCTATTGACATGTCTCCACGTATTTGGAAGATTTTCACTCAAGACAGAAAATTATGGAAACATGCTCAATCGGATTGCGATCTGGCGACCGTACTGTAAACCATGTTGGGCAATATCTTGGCTTTCAAGATATTCATAGACCTGCAATGCCCTATTTTCTGGAAGCAGCAGACATCGGATTGATCCACATTTAACCATTTGGCCACTTGAACTTAATACTCTCCTGCTTCTAACCTTCCTATAGCTATCAGCCGCAACGAAATCATCCAATGGAACTCTCTGAGATATAATGACGCTTACCACTGCATCCGACAGTGCAAACCCTAAGACTGCACACACATTCACCTCCAATAACTCAAGTACGGAATCTACTTGTGCGTTAGGCATGCACATTTTGCCGTGTCGGGGCATCCTATATATAGCACCGTTGCTCATTTATTAGCCGTAGCATTTGCTGATTAGCATAACCGGCTTCTTATGTACAATTTATTTGTGATTTCGGGACAAGGTTCATCTATTAACTAGGTTTTTGTGGTTGTTGTTTTAATTTTGAGCTCCAGTCTACATCATTCTGGGTGCAGTGGTCTAAGCGTTGGCTTCTGACCATTCGTCCTAAAAGGATCTGGTTTCAGATCCCTGACGAGACATGAATGTTGTGTTTGACTTACGGCACTGTTTCTCTCCCTTCCCTGGAGCCAGTGACTGTAAATTAGGGTTGCGCAGCTTCTTACAGGCCATTAAGTTGCTTAGCGTGATCACTAAACTCCGAAATGAAAAAAAGGTTACACGATAAAATAGCTCCGACGTTAGAACCGATACACAAAGTAGCCCCCGTCTAAAATAGTCGCCAGTCAAGATCCTCATCAAAATAAAATTATACATATAATATGTGTAGGTACACGTACTGAATTGCCAACTAAAATTAAAAGAAAAGGATTTAAACAATTTTAGCAACAATAAAATAATTTAAACAATTTTTAGCAAAAACTAAAAAAAATTAAACAAATTTTAGCAAAAAATGAAAAAATTTAAACAATTTTCAATAAAAAAATAATATTTTTAATCAAAATAAATTGTAACGTTGGGAGAAATTCCACGTAGACACACCAAAATATCGATAGTACGATAATTCTGCACAGCTTAAAAAAATTGATAAAAAATAATGGTTTTAAACAAATGAACTTACATTAACAAGTTATAAGAAATTTCACGCAGATAGGGCAAAATATTGGTGTAATGATAATTTTGACGCCCGGTAATTCTGACGCCCGGTGCTGGCTTCTGACCATTCGTCTGAGATGGGTCCACGTTGAAATCCCGATAAGGCATGGATGCTGTGTGTTGTCTTACGACACTGGCTCTCTCCCTTCTCTGAAACCAGTGGTCTTAAATTAGGGACAGGTGACTGCTTATCGTCCATTGAGTTGCTCATGGTGGTCGTCCAACCCCCAAATATGTTCTTTTAGAAATTTGTGTATCAGTTTGTACATTGATAGGAGCGATGGCAATTTACAGCCTGTTGAAAAGAGCGATGCCATCTTTCATCCGAGTTATCAGAGCAAGGATGACTATTGACAACTCTACTGTAAACTCTCCATATGGAAATTATAACATATTTTTTTTAAATAAAATACAACTTAATTGTATTTTATGGCGTCCGTATTGTGTCTTTGGAAGAGATATTCTAATTGTAATTTCGAACATTTCTTCCAGACACAGTACGGATCCCTTGAAATAGAATTTGGATGCAATCCATTTCTTTCACGAACTACGTTATTGATCAAAAGACAGAGAATGACGCAGCCCTATGGGTCTGCGAAAGGATCTTTTGACGGGAGGCTATTTCGGCAGGTGCTATTTTGCGTATTGGCTGTGATGTTGTTGCTATTTTGGTCATGGCGATTTTGTTGGGGTATCCTTAACAATATATCGATCTGTGAAGAATATATCGATCTTTGTGGTTTTAATCTGTCTTTCAAACTCTCAAACAGGAGACATTATTTCGATAATAGACTGTATCGGTCATAACTAAACACTATCTATTTGCAGTACAGTACATACAAGTTTCATTTTTTTTCAATAAGTCATCTTTGTCATTATGTTTCGAGAATTATTGATATGAGTTAATAAAATATATTTGTGAAAACAGTCATGAGTTCTTTCTGAAAACTCCATCTGTCATCAGGGCGCATGTTGCGCTGACGTGGCAAAGCTTCTGGTGTCAGTTAGACGAAACTAATGTCATTGAATAAAATACGGCATTACATCATTGTACAATACAAATTTTGGAAGATGTAAATCCGTTTATTGGTGTAAATATGACATGGATGTCAAGTCAGATAGTAGCAGAAAACTTGAAAATCTCGTCGTCCTGGAGTAAGAATCGAACCCGCGTCTCCCGGATAGCGCCCCACTACACTAACCACTACACCATCCAGAACGATCAAGTTTCAAGTTTGCGATTAATTTGAATACACCCATTACAAGATTCTCTAATCGAAGCAACCGGCATTCATAAAAAGCGAATCTGGGGGTTTAAAATTCATTCCCGTGATTACCCGGAGTCGCAGAATATCAATGAATGAAATACGGCATTACACCATTGTACAATACAAATTTTGGAAGATGTGAATCCGTTTATTGGTGTGAATATTACATGGATGTTAAGTCAGATAATAGCCGAAAAACTTTAAAATTTCGTCGTTCTGAAGCAAGAGTCGAACCCTCGTCTCCCGGATAGCGCTCGAGTATGCTAACCACTACACCACCCAGAACGACCAAGTTTCAAGTTTACAATTCATTTCTGCGCCTCCGGGCAATCACGGGAATGAATTCTAAACCTCCAGATTCGCTCTATATGAATGCCGGTTGCTTCGACTAGCGAATCCTGTGATGGTTATATTCAAATTAATAGGAAACTTGAAACTTGGTCGTTCTAGGTCGTGTAGTGGTTAGGATACTTCTTGAGAAAAACTTCAAAATCACAACCTCCTGGAACGGAAATCGAACCCGCATCTCCCGATTTACGTTCGAGTGGCATCCAACTGCCCGTAACATCTGACTATCATTTATTTTTGAGGTGTGGTTTCTTCAGGAGATTCGCTTTCTGCTCGTGGGCTGAAGGATCATATATGATTCGATTTGTGCACGGCGGAGCGTTTTATCTGAGACCCAAAACATATCCTCAGTTGCTTAGAGGTTCCTTCTTCTGGGTGGTATAACGGTAATAAACTGGAACGTAAATCGGGAGATACGGGTTCGATTCACGTTCCAGAACGATGTGATTTTCGAGTTTTCTGAGGCATGTATACTTGCATGATTAATTTGGCATCTAAGTACGCAGTTGGCCGTAACATCTATTTGACTAATGTCATCGTTCTTTAAGACAGTTTCTAAAAAATCTCCATCTAGCTTTCGCCAGAATCGTAGATGGAAAATTTTTACGTCTTTGCATGGAGCATTGTCATGAGGCTGCCTAAATGTGTCGAACGTGCAGATGGAGCATTGGTTATGCGATCTTTGTGAGTGTCGTTTTTGTTGTGGGTGTCCTCGTTTCTTCTTCTACCATCTGTACCAGACAACTCAGCAAAACCTATGTCGCACTTCAAATGATCCTTGTGTGATGTATCGGTATATGAAGCATCAAATTTATTTGTTTAATTGGAAATTTACGCCGATTAATGTCATGATTGTACAATATGTTTAATTTTCGTACTTGTTGCCTTGTGGTGCTGAAGAGCTGCCTATTTCTTTCCTTTTTCTTAAGTTCACTAGACTTTCTTTATCCTACTGTACGTCTTGCGCTATCGTAGCAATCTCAGCAAGCATTTCTCCTGTAAGTAAAACACATATTATCAGTGTTTAGAAAACGCAGATGGACCTCAATAGTACTGGAAAGTGGATACCGAATAGAAAAGTGCTTAGATGCGAGACACACTGCTGGACAATTGCCAAGGACGAATCATAAACGGCTATATAGCGCATAAAAAAGTAAGTGTGGTTGGATGCCAAGTGAAATAAAATAATGTCAGAATACCAGGACATTACAAGAAAGACAATTTATTGTGCTCTGAAATCCAGAAGGCTTTGGAACGTGTTCAAGGGACAAACAGGCCATTTTGTGCAGAATACGTAAACGTGAACAAAATGCAATTACCTTCCGCAGGCGTTCCGGCGTAAGATGTCAATACGGGATATGGCCACCATGGAGGGCGATGCAAGATTCCACACGTCGTGTCATGCTTTGCACAACATTATCACGCAGCTGTTGGGGTAATTTATCCCATTCCTCTGTCAGTGCACGGATGAGGGTGTCCTTGTTTATTGGAGGGCATTGGCGTCCAGGAAAACTCCTCCCCAAAGCATCTCACACATTTTCAATGGGATTCAGATCTGGAGAACGTGCTGGCCATACGAGGCGTTGAATATCCTTGCTCTCAAAACACTCCTGGACAGCGACTGTTCGATGATATGTTGCGTTGTCGTCCATGAAAATGAATCTATCACCGACAGCACCACGGAACATGCAAACATGAGGTAGCAGAACATCATTAATGTATCGTTGGCCAGTCATAGTCCCAGTTGGAAGCACATAGAGGGACGTACGGCCATTGATCATGATGCCAGCCCATACCATGACACTACATGTCGGATATCGGTCCCTTTCCTGTATGTTTGCCGGACAATATGCAGTACCACTATCACGCCAGATCAGTTGTTGTCGACAATCAGACGATAGACTGTATCTACTCTCATCTGAGAAGAGGACAGCAGACCAGTCGTTATCAGTCCCATTGCGATGTTGATGGCACCATTGCAAACGGGCGGTACGGTGACGTCTGGACAATGGGATGCACACAACAGGACGGCGGGCGTATAGTCCTCCTTCATGCAAACGTCTGGCGACAGTTTTTCGGGAGATCCGCTTGCCAGTAGCAGCCTAAAACTGATTTGCTACCTCACTAGCTGTGCTGCGCCGGTTTCTTTTTGTTGATAGCACTATGTACCGATCTTCTGCAGGTGTCGTACTGCGAACACGACCTCCCCCGTGACGTTTGCTACACTCTCCATTTGTTTGAAATGATTTCCAAAGCCTTGAAACAACACTGTGGCTGACGTCGAACTCCCTGGCAACATCTGTTATTTTTCGCCCTTCTTCAATCTTGCCAATAATACGGCCACGCGTAAAATCATCTAGGTGATGTCGGGAAGACATACTGAAAATTGCAAGTTCGTCAATTGATTCTTTCCCTTTCAACTTTGCGTTTGAACAACAACGGTCAATACGCGTCAAATCCTTTATATCTCTTATCAGCGCTATGACGTCACGAACAAGTTCGGCAATCCAAAATTTGCATACGCACAACACGTCTTACTGTATCCCGCACTTATGCTAATTTCCACATTTTCCTGCCTTCCATTTTATGGTTGCTATCGTTGCTATTGTCATCCGTCCTTAGCAATTGTCCGGCAGTGTATAATGCAAGATAAAGTGCCAAATGTGAAAACCTATACTTTTGCAACAACTTGCAGAAACTTAGACTTACGCCATCTAGTGTTAAAACTGTATGTACAAAGCAAAAAACATAGAGGAAGTTTTACTTGCAGCGGTCGTTAGCAAATACAAGAAAAATTTTCCCAGTGTAGTGAGACTTTTGGATTGGTTGATATCGTACAAAGCACAAAAATGGGTAACGTCGCCTAGAAGTCGAAAGTCGAAAGTAAAAATTTCCCTAGTGTAGTGAGACTTTCGGATTGACTGATATCGTACAAAGCACAAAGATAGGTTACATCGCCGAGAAGGAGAAAGTCGAAAGTACTTGAAGCCTCACTGTAATCTCTGTCTGGTGATAAAATAATTTTTGAAATCCAAGTTATGAAGAAAGATGTGGAGATGTCTTGTCTGCAAACCGATGGGCAAAGCAACATTACAAAGTACCAAGACTGACGCAATAAGGAATATAAAAAAGTACCATACTCACAATTAATGCTGGTAACCTTCAAAATAAGACCCTTCTGAATCAACACACAGTCTCCAGCGTTTTTGAAGATCCCGAAAATGTTCTGGAAGGCACTTTCCGGGATGTCCGCAAGTTGTTTCGTCACGGCTGCTTGAATAGATGTAATGTCTGCATTGCAAGATATTTTGTCCTTATCCTGGGGAACAGTCCTCAGGTTTGTGGATCATACTGCAGACACAATGTTTCGTCACCTCTAATAATTCTGGTGCAAAAATTGGGATCTTCTGCTGCAGTGCCCAGCAGACCGGAACAGATCGATGAAAGAACCTCTTTTTGGCCATCACTCAGAATGCGGGGTAACAATCTGGCATTAAGTTTTTGTTTTCCCAGATCCTCGCGTAGAATCTCATGAGAGATAGACTTACTGATGCCCACCGACTCAGGTCAAAAGTCTCACTGTACTTAGGCTGTCTTTCTTTAACTGATTCCGCAATTCTTCGACTTTTCCTCTGTCCGCACATTAGGGGGCACTCAGATCTTGGATCATCATCAAAGGATTCCCGCCAGTCACGAAATCGTGCATACCATTCAAAAACTCTGCTGAGGGATAATGCTGTGTCTCCATTCTCTTCTTTTAGCATTCTATAAGTTTCAGTAGCTGATTTACCAAGTTTCCAACAAAAACGAGTGTTTTCTCTTTGCTTTTCCGTGACTAAAATGAAATGGGACGAGAACCCTTGCTATGACACTCTTAATGCCCGTTTGCTGCCTATCGGTACCGGTATAAATACTTTTCCAGCTGTTTGCTGATTCGCCAAGGATGCTGTCTTCTGGAATGGCGTGATGATTTTATCCCATTACTATTACGTCAGATATGTAGATATGATGAAGAGACTATCGTGCTGATTGATACACAAATAAAGAAGATGATAGCTGTCTAAGCACGAACACTTTAGCTCAAACCAATTACAACACTCAAATGAAGCTAAGATGTATCACCGGTATCAAAAGTATACACAGTTAAAACCATGACGACACAAATAACTCATTCCATTGAGGTTTAAAAAGGTTTAATGTTAAAAACTTGCGAGATCTTTCGAACCTACGACTTATAGGTTCATCATCAGGCACCAAAACTCGCAAGGTGCACATGAAACGTAATGGTTATATACACGTGTGGTTATGGGCAAAGACCGCGCATGCGTACAGGTCGGAACAGTATGAGGTCATAAAATACATACATTTAAAATAACCTGTAGGGTAAAAAAACACATAATGGTTGTCATAAGAAATATAAAATGAAGGTCAAAATTCCCTCGCCTGAGTTTTATATATGTACAATAAAATCAATGGTTGTCTAATCTTGTTTCTTGGTTTTTCAGTAGGTATCGCCAAGGTGCTGGTATATTGGATGGAGCTTCATCATTACAACATTGTTCATTCAAATGATAAATATACAAGCTCTCGAGAAACAACAGGCCATTTTTAGTTTTGGTCGTCGATAACAGTTTTACATTGTCCCAGTCAGGATAGTGCTCTCCTTTTAGTACCTCTCGCGCTAAAGAAGTTGTTAAGGCATGTGTACGAACACTGTATTTGTGTTCCGTAATTCGTGTCTTTAATGATCTACAAGTGGATCCCACGTAAGAAGTAGACTGTGAGGTAGTTGAGAAAGGGTTCAGTGGTACCGAATAAACGCCGTATTTATCTAAGATTGATGTCGGATCTCGGTCTGATTTGGTTAAATTGAACAAACTTTCCGAAGACACACCAAAGGAACAATCGTATTTTTTGCATGAATTTTGTAAGATCGGTACAATGGTTGGATGGAAGGGAATGGATGCCACGTATTTTATGGTTACTTCATCACGTATTGGTTGTAACGTTGTGGAGATCAGTCGTTGATACCTGCATAACAATTTTGTAAATAGATATCCGGGATAACCGGAAACCTTTGTTAGATTGAAAATCCTGTGTAATTCTAGTTTTAAAGATCTTTTGGTGGATGAATGACTATAAGCCCTACAGATTAAAGATGAAATAGAACTATGTTTATAGGGAAGTGGTGTGTACGAATTATATGGAATGAGGGTAGGTGAAAAAGTGGGTTTTAGGTAGACGGAGGTTTGAATGTCATTAGATGGGGTGCGTCGTAATAAAATATCTAAGAACGGAAGGGAGTTGGAGGTTTCTAACTCTTGGGTGAAGGAAATAGTGGGAAAGACGGCTGATAAAGAGGCAGCAAAAGTGTCTAATTCACTAAGTGAGTATTGCCAAAAAACTAAAACATCGTTGACATATCGTATATAGAGTAATGGTTGGAATATACCATTATGAAAAACTGTATGTTCGACGTGTTGCAGTACTATTTCTGCCAGGACGGGGGAAAGAGGTGACCCCATTGGGGTACCGAAATCCTGGCGGTAGGTGATGTTATTAAATTTAAAATAAGTCCGGTTCTTGATAAGGTTCAGGGCTGAAACTATAGCAGTGGATTCAGTAGAAGAGAGGTTTAAGGATGGAAGTAGTGGGGTAACCAGGTCAATGGCTACATCCACAGGGACATTTTATATTTCTTATGACAACCATTATGTGTTTTTTTACCCTACAGGTTATTTTAAATATATGTATTTTATGACCTCATACTGTTCCGACCTGTACGCATGCGCGGTCTTTGCCCATAACCACACGTGTATATAACCACTACGTTTCATGTGCACCTTGCGAGTTTTGGTGCCTGATGATGAACCTATAAGTCGTAGGTTCGAAAGATCTCGCAAGTTTTTAACATTAAACCTTTTTGAACCTCAATGGAATGAGTTATTTGTGTCGTCATGGTTTTAACTGTGTATACTTTTGATACCGGTGATACATCTTAGCTTCATTTGAGTGTTGTAATTGGTTTGAGCTAAAGTGCTCGTGCTTAGACAGCTATCATCTTCTTTATTTGCGTCAGATATGTGGTGAATCCTGGAACTTATTGGACATAGGTTTGATATATCTGCCTTCAAAAACTTGTTAAAACTGTAGCTTATCAGGAAAAGAGTTTTTCGTGCTAATAACAGTACGTGGTTAACATAAATTTTGAAGAGAAACTTGTCTCACTAAAAATCCTTTCCAGAAAATGGGGATGAATGGTAAGCAAAACATTGAACAATTAAGCATTTAACTTTAAAATGGAATACACCCGGACAACATTATTTGTAAGGTATTTCAAAAAATAATGTTTTGATTTTTCAAACGAAGAAAAACAGTTCTTTAATTCTGCCGTGCATGTTGCTTTTGTACATCGCAGGGAGAGATCTGTCTCATCAAAACCTTTTTCCGACAAATGGAGCGAACCGTTTAACCAAATTATAGATATAAGCACCCAGATCTCTCTGTCTTTGTCTCTCTCTCTCTCTCTCTCTCTCTCTCTCTGTCTCTCTCTGTGTCTCTGCGTCTCTCTCTGTTTTTCTTTGTATCTCCCTCTGTCTCTTTCTTTCTCTCTGTCTCTGTCTCTCTTTCTGCCTCTGTCTCTCTTTCTGTCTCTCTCTCTGTCTGTCTCACCCACTCTGTCTCTCCCTCTGTCTTTGTCCCTCTCTCTGTCTCTGTCTCTCTCTGTATTGCTCTCTGTCTCTGTCTCTCTCTGTATTGCACTCTATCTCCGTCTCTTTCTGTCTCTCCCTCTCTCTTTGCCTCTGTCTCTCTCTCTCTGTCACTCTCCTTCTGTCTTTGTCTCTCTCTTTCTGTCTCTGTCTCTCTCTGTCCTTCTCTATCTCTATCTTTCTCTCTGTCCGCCTGGAACGCTTGACTTCAGATAAACCTCTGCATTGTTGTGCCATCAGATATTGATCAGTTCGTGGCGTGTGCTCTCGAGATGTCAAAGTGATCACTTTATGTCAAGGTGATAATTTAACAAGAAAGATGACACCGAATTTTCGGGTGTAATAAGCACGTCTTTTGAATCCGTTCTGACGCAAATTAAATTTATCAAAGCTACTCAAAGGCAATGGAACCGGTATGGAAAACAATAGTATCTGACGGAAGAAAGAAGTTTTTCAATCTGGTCTTTAATCCCTCAGATATTGGTGTAAGCGGAATCTTGAGCTTACGAACTCTTAGAAACAGAGTTATCGACAAAAATAAGATGTGACTTTACGTCCCTTGGTAGGAAAGCCATGCATTATTTTAGGAAGAAAGTATTCTCAAAAGGTTTATCCATATGAGCGGTATCGGTCCAAGAAAAAAAAATTTGTCGAGTTTTCAGGAGCCGGAGTCCAGATTTTGCAACAAATACATCAGAATCAGAAATTAACACTTATGACTCCTGGTGGCAAAACCATTCTTTACAAAACATTAGAAATTATGTGAAAAATATTTTCCATCAGGTCTTGTATGCGATACAGGAAGAATTTTTCAAAGCGGAGTTTTAGGAGCACAAAACGCAATTTACCTTTATGCGCCCTAGCGGAAAGTCTTAAATGATTTACGTGAAAATTTTGAATTTATAGGAAAAACATTTCGCTTCGGAAACACCATCCAACAACGAAGGAATTTTTCAAATCGGACTCCTAGAAGTCGAGATATTGACTAAAAAAAGATATACGTCTACGCCCCCAGCCGCAGAAACCGTGTACTATTTTAAGAAGAAAATATTTCTAAAAGGTTTGTCGACACGAGTAGCATCGGTCAACAAAAGACTTTTTTTCAGTCGAGATTTTAGAATCTCATATTTTGCTGCAAATACATCAGTAGCGGAAATTAAGGTTTACGCCCCCTGGTGGCCAAACAATTTTTTTACAAAAATTAGAAAATATGTGCAAACGATTTCCCATTAGGAGCTATATCCGGTGCAGAAAGAATTTTTCAATTCGGAGATTTAGAAGCAGAGATATAGGGAGAAACGCAATTTAGCTTAACGCCCCTAGAGGAAAGTCTATGAATTACTTGGAAATTTTAAAATTATAGGAAGCACATGTCATACTGGAAACACTATCCAACAAAAAAATAATTTTTCAAATCGAACCCCTAGAAGTAGAGATATTGACAAAAATAGGATATACATCTACGCCCCCTGGCGTAGAAACCATGCACTATTTTAAGAACAAAATGTTCCTAAAAGGTTTGTCGACATGAGTAGTATCGGTCTACAAACGACGTTTTTTAATCGAGAATTAAGAAGCTCATACTTTACTGCAAATACATCAGAAGCGGAAATTAAGGTTTACGCCCCCTGGTGGCGAAACGCAATTTACCTTTACGCCCCCTAGCGGAAAGTTTATGAATTACTTCAAAATTTTGAAATTATATGAAAAACATGCCACAGCAAAAACACTATCCAACAAAGAAGAAATTTTTCAAATCGGGCTTCTGGAAGTAGAGATATTGAGAAAAATAAGATATACATCTACACCCCTGGCGGAGAAACTGTGGAATATTTTAGGAAGAAAATATTCCGAAAAGGTTTATCGATGTGAGTGGCATCAGTCCACGAAAGATTTTTTTCAATCGATATTTTAGAAGCTCAGATTTTATGGCAAATACATCAGAAGCAAAAATTAACACTTGCGCTCCCTGTTGGCCAAAGTATTCTTTGTATCCGCTGAAAAAAAGATTTTTCAAATCGGAGTTTTAGGAGAAGAGTTATCGGAAAAATGTAACTTACTTTTATGCCCCCTAGCGAAAAATCTATGCGTAATTTGAAAATGAAACTATATCTAAAACACTCTTTGACATAAATGGAATAGAAACATAAAAGAATTTTTCAATCGGATGTTTAGAAGCAAATATGTGGAGTAAAACGTAATTTTGAATTCGGCATCATCTGCATTTACGCCCCCTACCGGCAAAATTGTGCATCGTAAAACAAACGAAATAAAGGATCATCATTTGCATATTTCAAGCTTCCGAATGCAAAATGAATTTTTCAAATCGGACTAATAGTTGCAGAGATACCGTGGGTACAGACGGACGGACGGGCTGATGGACGGACGGACAAACCGATAACAGAACCACGATCTTTTTTTACAAAAGACGTGCTAAAAACATTAGATTATGAATGACTCGAGTTATATTTTTCCGACCTACAAAATTCGAATTGAATTCTTAATATCACCGCAAGTTGAGTTTGCACCCGATGGCATTGAGATGTCCAGGTGATCGCGTGCTAATTTAACAAGTTTGTAAAATCATGCAATGCATTGATTATGATACGCTTTCCAACATACCAGAAATCATTACTCAAGTTATGAGGATAATGGCTGTGGAATAAATCTCGCTCCTGTGCCCTGACCTTTGACCCCATTTCGATGATATACGACAGAATTAGTTCAGTGTACCTCCGAAATAACATGATAAAGTTTTGTCGCAATCGAAGCAATTTTACGTAAGTTATAATGCATAAGGGCTATATAATAGATCCCGCTCCTGTGTCCTAATCTTTGACCCTATTTCGCCCATTTTCAATAGGATTCGTCCTCTAGCAGACCCCTACAACATACTCACATTTCATCCAAATCGAAACATGTTTACGTAAGTTATGATGCACAATGGCGATGGAAGTGATTCCGCTCCTATATCCTGAGCTTTGACCCCATTTCGCCCATTTTCAATAGGGTTTGTCCCCAGGTGGTCCCCTACGACATACTAAAATTTCGTCGAAATCGAACCTTTTCTACATTAGTTATGACGCACAAGGGCAGTGGAATGGATCCCGCTCCTATGTCCTAACCTTTGACCCGATTTCGTTCACTTTCAATAGGGTTCCTTCCCAGGTGTTCCCTTACCACATACTAAAATTTCATCCAAAGCGAACGATTTTTGCGCGAGTTATCGTGCGGACGAACATACGCACACAAAGCGGGACGTAAGGAGGCAGATGGGAATCGCGACCATCTGCTCGCAAGAGTGTGACGTCATAAAACTTTAATTTGAACTGCACACAACGCGTGACGTAATGAGACAGATGGCGTGACCGCGCGCCAACATCTGAATTGCGAGAGTGTGACGTCATAAGATTTTTAAGCATGGATAACATTAATGGGACGACGCCATGACTCTAAAAACGTGGTAATTCGGGGTGGTTATTTAACCCAATAAACGAATTTTCCTAAAGTCGAGATCAAGCTAAATCGATTTCTAGTACCAGAAAACGGTAGGTTAACGACTTTCATCAAAATCCTTAGAGCAGTTTTCAAAATAAAATTTACATACATACAAGAATTGCTCCTTTAAGGTGAACGTCAAGTAATTTTGCTTCCTGTACTTCGAATGGAAGAATTTCTGTACACATTTTCTTCCCAATTAATGCATTCCCAAGGATAAAAATTTGAACATCGATTAAAATAGCTTCATTTTATAACTTGGAATACTTAATATTTTCTAAAACATAACCATAATTATGCAATCCAACATTTGTTTGTATACTGACGTCATGAAAGTACCGGTCGCGCCATCTTTTTTCTGGACAATTAATGCGTTCACAAGAATGAAAATTTGAACATCGATTAAAATAGCTTCATTTTATAACTTGGAATACATAATATTTTCTGAAACATAACCATAATTATGCAATCCAACATTTTTTGTCAACAGACGTCATCAAAGTACAGATCGTGCCATCCTTTTTCTGGTTTCAACACCACCAAAGGAAAAGCTATTGATTTTTAATGTAATTATGATTATGTTTTAGAAAATATTAAGTATTCCAAGTTATAAAATGAAGTTATTTTAATCGATGTTCAAATTTTCATCTTTGGGAACACTTTAATTGTGAAGGAAATGTGCACAAAAGTTTTTCCATTGGAAGTATATGAAGCAAAATTACTTGACGTCCACCTTAATAATATGGGATAAGGGCGATGGAATGGATCCCAATCCTATGTCCTGACCTTTGACTCCATTTCGTCCATTTTCAATAAGGTTCGTCCCCAGGTGGTCCCCTACCATATACTAAAATTTCATCGAAATCGAACCATTTTTACGCACGTTGTGACGCATAAGGGCAATGGAATGCATTCCGCTCTTATATCTTGACCTTTGACCCCACTTCACCCATTTTGAATAGGGTTCGTCCCCAGGTGGTTCCCTACCACATAGTAAAATTTCATTCAAATCGAATCATATTTACGCAAGTTATGACGCATAAGGGCAATGGAATGGATCCCGCTCCTACGTCGTGACCTTTGACCCTATTTGTCCATATCCCGTAGGATTCGTCTCTATGTGGTCCCGTTACCACATACTAAAATTTAATCGAAATCGAACCATTTTTACGCCAGTTATCGTGCGGACAGGCGGACGGACGGAAAAAGCTGGAGCATATACGCTTCTTCAACCTACGGTTGGAAAGCGTAAAAAACATTGGATTGCCAATTACTCGAGTTCTATTTATCCGATCTACAAAATACGAATTGAATTCTTAATAAATATCACGGCAAGTGGTGTTTGTTTATTAAATTAATTTAGCTCAATTCAAATATTTTCTCTTTGACTCTTTTACTGTTTTAATTTAACTAACTTTCCGAGTTTAGTGCTGTTTTTATCACACATTTTGCAAAATATCTATTTATCTAAACGCTGTAACCTACAATAAAAACTGTGTTGCGGTGTTAAAGTGAGCAGAATTGCATCTATAAAAACAGATGTCGCCCCAATAGCAAATTGTCGAGAATTTAGATAAGGTCCGGTTTGTAATACCAGATGTCGCATTATTTTGTAGAAAAAGCTTCGGTATGAAATTTCAAACTAACCGTTCATATAGGACACTCTAAAACAAGCCGTAAAGGAAATAACAGGTGTGCCGGGGGAAAAAACGCGAAAAATCAAAGTAAAAGTTATTAAGATAAGTTCACACGAAACAACTTTCCGAGTTTAGTGATGATTATAATTACTCATTTTGCAAAATATCGATCTATCTAAACGCTGTAACCTACAATTGTTAAACAACAAATATTTTACACAGAATGTTTTTTATCGCGAAGTCATTTAAAAAACGGAAAAAATGGCATGTATTTTTTTAGTTCTAACATGAATGAGTTCTTATTATATATGTTTTTACAATATTTCCTTTGAGAAAACCGGCTTCTATTTGATTTATTTTCAATCTGCTTCAATTAAAAATTTCACTCCGTCATAGAACGGGAAACATTCCCTATATATTAATATTTATTTAAAGCTTGAAAACAACCGTTCTAGGACGGGGTATATGCTAGTATTAAAATATTAAGCACTGACATGAAAAACAATACAGCTACATTATTTAACACGTGGTTTTCGAAATAGTTTTCTTACTTTTTAAAAGAAAAACATTTCTGCTTTAATTCTGTCAGCTTTCAGCACGTTCAAAATTCTCGTGTTTAAAGAATTTTTGGAATTCAAGTTATGAAAAGAGATGTGGAGATATGTCTGCAAATTTATCCTTTCTTTGCAGGCAGTAACCAGTCTTTGTTGTAATAATTTCTGAAGAAAAAAATGTAAATTAAAAATGGAAAAAAAGTGTCAAGGACGTTTACAACGTTTCAGACAGCGATTCTCAAGTACTATGCTCAAAATGAATTCATGAAACCTAAGACCGCCGTAAAAGTGAAGACCTTATTGCTTAACTTTTCCTCAAGCTCGATGTTTCCTCTAAAGAGTGAAGGACAACGTTTTTGGCCAATGTATAATTAATCTTTCAAATTATTAATTTATTTGTAAATTGGGGTAGTTATCAATGTTAACGGAAATAAAGGGAAAAGTGAAAAAGTACATGAAAAATATTGAATATTTTTCTTTAATAATAGCAAAACTTCTCTTAGTGAAAGGTCAAAGCAAAAACAACTAGGAAAAAAGAGTAATCCAGTGAAGAAGCATTACGTAAATAGCTTGACGTGAATGTGCTGTTGTGAAACGAAATCACGCGCACAGAACAGGTTTTGTGCTTGTTGCTTTTCCCTCTAAATCGGGCTTTATTTCATTTTTTAAGTAACATATTTTTTGAGTAATGTGCACGCTGGTGCATTAGAAGTCTCAGTTACTTGCACCATCTGAAACCACTAAGAAGAAAGCCGAACGTTTAAACTGTTGATATTACTCAGATATCATGACCAAAGATTCTTCACCAAACTATCTCATCGTATCTGTGATAGAAACCTTAAAATGTTATGGCTTTTCAGCTGTTCTCGCATTTGGAATTCTCTTCATTGTGTCGCTGTACGCAAACTTTATTTTTCTCTATTACATCGGCGGAATTTTGTTTCTCATGCCTCTTCTTGAGCCTCTTGTTGTGAAGTGGAAACCGAAGGAAAAGATATCACCTTGCGGAAAAGCTATCTTTATTACAGGTAAGTGACAAACTTTTCACTGTTAATTTCTATTCCCCTTCGAAAAAATCTGGAATTTTCCATATAAACAATGAGGAACATTTTATTTCAACGTGAGTTAGATATTCCGATCTGACACATTTTTAGCCGAATTTTTCAATTCTCTTAAATGTAAGAACTCACTTTTTAGCACGTCTTTCGCAAAAAAAAAAAAAAAAAAAAAAAAAAAAAGATCGTGCTTATGTTATCGGTTTGCCCGTCTGTGCACACCACACCTTTGCAACAATTAGTCCGATTTGAAAAATTATTTTTGCGTTGGCAAGCTTGAAATATGCAAGTGATGATTCTTCATTCCAACTTTTTTACGATGTACAATTTCGCCGCTAGAGGTTTCAGAACATCTTTAATAAAGGTAAAAGCACAGGAAGTGGACATAATGACGACGACACAGACAAAAAGGTGAAAACGGTTATATACAGATGAGGGTAGCCCAATGCTACATCCTATTTACAAATATATATACACATTCATGAGATGAAGGAATTAAAAACAGTCAAAAGTCCTTTGGGCTGGAGACATAAGCATGCCGGAGTAGCACAGGTGGCTCGGTGCAGGTTGTACAGAGTTAAGAGTCAGCAGGGGCAGTAGTACCAACTGTGAGATGAAGCGTGGCTTCGCCGCTAGAGGGCTTGCAAAAGCAGATGATAGCGAATTCAAATTACACTTTATTTCATATATTTGCTTCTAAACATCCCGATTGAAAAAATTATTTTACCTTTCGATTCTATTTATGTTGAAGACTAATTTAGGTATAGTCACTTTTTCAAGTTACACATAGATTTTCCGCTAGGGGGCGTAAAAGTAAATGGCGCTTTATCCCATACCTGTACTCCTAAGACTCCGATTTGAATTTTTTGACCACCAGGGAGCGTAAGTCTCAATTTCTGATTCTGCTGTATTTGACACAAAATCTGAGCTTCTAAAATCTCGATTGAAAACCTTCATTCGTGGACTGATGCCACTGACGCGGATAAACGTTTTCGGAGTATTTTCTTCTTAAAATATTGCATGGTTTCTCCGCCAGGGGTGTAGATGTATATCCCATTTTTGTCAACATCTCTCAATGGTCCGCTTTGCAGAATTCCTTCTTTATTGGATAGAGTTTCCGTTGCCACATATTTTTCACATAATTTCAAAAATTTCAAGTTACTTATAGACTATCCGCTAGGGGGCGTTAAGGTAAATTGCGTTTCCCCAGATATTTCTGTTTTTATGTTTTTAAAACTCCGATTTCAAAAAATATTCCTGTATCGCATGGGAAATGTTCTGATGGGAAATGTTTTGTGTATAATTTCTAATATTTGGTAAATAGTGGTTTTACCACCATAGGGCATAAGTGATCATTTCTACTTCTGATGTATTTGCAGCAAAATCTGAGCTTCTGAATACACAACTGAAAAAATGAATTCCTAAACCGATACTGCTTACATTGAAAAACCTTTTGAGAATACTTTCTTCTTAAAATATTGCATGTTGTTCCAGCCAGGAGGCGTAGATGCATATCTCATACGTATTTATCGATATCTCTGCTTCTATTTCTCCTACTTGAAAAATTCTTTCTTTGTTGGAAAGCGTTTCCGATGCGAAATGTTTCTCTTATATTTTCAAATTTTTCTTAACGCACAAGTGTGAAACCAGAGAGTGTGAGTTCACAATTCCGTTTACAGCAGCAATATCTGCGGGATTAAAAACCCAATTGAAAAACTTCTTTCTTCTCGGTCATATACTACTGTTTTCCATACCGACTTTTAATAGCTTTGATAAATTTAATTTGAATCAGAACGGATTCAAAAGACGTGCTCATTACACCTATGAAATTTCGGTTAACTTTTAAATTTGTTTTTAAAAATAAATTGGCGTTATGGATGTTACGCCGAGAAAGGAATGACATAGTGATAACTTCATATCGGAACATAGATACATACGTACACATGCAAATTTAGATAGACTAGGTGAAAGCCTGTCAATAATAACAGGATAAAGTAAAACATACTATGTTGACAAAAGTCACCAGACACCTAGAAGAAAAACACAACATAGCATTTATTGACACGGTGTCGTGTACAGTGTGGATAAACTTTTGACCTTAATGCATGCACTGACCCTTCCAGACAAGCTTTCGACAAAGTTTTGGAACACGGCGATAGGTATGCGTTTCCATTCAGTACATAATGCTGCCGCTAACTGTTGCTTAGTAGTAGGCCTTGGTTCCAAAGTAGGCCTTGGTTCCAAACTTCTTACGCGGCGTTGTAATCCATCCCATAAGTGCTCTATGGGATTAAGATCAGGAGCTCTGTTCTGGCCCGTCCACACACGATACGGAATTATCGTCAAACCACACCGTAACAGTCCTTGCTTTATGGCTCGGTGCATTATCCTGCTGGTACCAACAAGGTTCGGTTCCATAGTATTGCCACAGTGTTGGTAGGGCATAATTGTCCTGAATATCGAGGTAGACGTGTTGGTTAATAGGTTTGTTACTGATAACCAATGGGCCAGGACCATACCACGAAAAGCACCCCCACACAAGTGCACCGCCAGCTTCAAACTTGACCGTAGGAACAGTACACTGTGGTAAATAGTGTTCCCCCGGCTGCTGCCATACACACACGGCCATCAGACTGATGGATCGTGTATCTGGATTCATCAGTCCACAGGACCCGTTTCCATTGACCTACAGTCTATGATAAATGTTCTTTACACCATGCTAAACGAGAAATAGCATTCAGAGTTGAGATGAAAGGCTTGTGAGCAGCCGCACGACCACGGTAGCGCATGGAATGAAGTTCTCTGCGAATGGTACGTGTACATATCTAGGTTCAAGCATTTTTACTCACCTGCACACTGAGGTCTTGTGCAGTTCTCCGACGACGAGCTGTAACGACTATCCTGAGGCTTCGACGTCCTCTATCACTGATTTTCTTTGGTCTGCAGGCATTTTTTGCTGCTTCAGGCACGTCTCGTGTCCTCCACTTATTTAGTACATCCAAAACAGTTAACTTGGGTATGTTTAAACGCCTCTCGGATTTTCTTATGGACAACGCACTAATGTAACACCCAACAATATTTCCTTTCTCAAAGTCAGTTCTATCCCGCCGCGACATTTTCACTCAACCTCGCAGTGCGATATGATCGCGGTCAGCTGTAGGCTTGTTTTTCTACCATTTGCAGATGGACCGCGCATCTTAACAACGTTTTTCAAGGAGTGCCTGGTCTTTTTGTTAATATAGTGTATGTACAGTATTTTTCTTAATAACCTGGTATTATTTTTATTTCTGATGTCCAAATGTGAAAGTATGTTTCATGAACATTACAACAATAAAAAAAACCTATTATATTGGTTGAGGCAAGGATTTGACAATAATAATAATAGGCAAGCCCTCTTTCCACTGCGCTCTAAAGTGGGACAAATGTTCAGACAAGCGGAAATTATATTGTATGATACATTTGCCAAAAAAAAAATTACTAAATAATAGAAAAAATACTGAAAATGACGTGAATGCGTCGTCATTATGTGCATCCGTCCGCCAATGACGTGCAGTGTTATAACTATTTCCAGTGTCGATGTCTTAGTGATAATTTCATATTGGCACGTAGACACATAGGTACACACACAAAGATATATATATTCTTTTGATTGAAGGTTTAACGCCCACCGTGAGCAACACAACGGGCTAGAAGCAGTCGCCCGTCCCGAATTTAGGGTCACTGGCTCCAGGGAAGGGAGAGAGCCAGTGCCGAAAGACAAACACAACATAAATGCCTCACCGGGATTCGAACCCGGACCCATCTCGGGCGAATGGTCATAAGCCATCGTTTAGACTATTGCGCCACAGGGGCGGCTAAAGATATATATCGATAGATACATTATGAAAAAGTATCACTATCACCACCAATGGTTCGACAGCCCTGTGCGGGCCCTGGCCTTTCTTCAGAAACTTCCTACAGTTTTTCTTATTCATTGCCTAACTCCTCCAATTTTTAACACCTAAAGCCTTAATATCTTGCATCACTCCACCTTCCCATCTAAGTGGAGTAAATTCACGAAAATTGACGGTAGGTGTCCATCTTTGCACGAAATCTCCGTTTGTAAAAGTTCCCGTTTTTCTCACTTCCGTATGTTCGCAGCCGTAGTCAGTAATTCTGTTTATTTCATAAAAATCCGTTTCCGGTTTTTTCCGTAAACATACAGAAATTGCGCATAATCTGAGTTTTTCAGCCCTTGCACCAGAGATTCTTTTGTCTTTTTCCTTGTGGGATTCGATCCATGGTCTTTTGGGTTGGCTCATCAAAAGCCGATGCGTCTTACCGCTGAACCAGAAAGATACAGGAATCACACTGACTTTCCAGGTGTAACTCTAACTGCACGATGACGAAATGTTTTTCGCTGCTAATGAGGGTGAATAAGTCATTTTATCAAAGAATGAAATACAAGATTACACCAATGTATAATACAAATTTGGAATAATTCTTAAAAGGCCGTCGATACACGATTAAAATAAATTTGAAGAGATGGTGTTTTCAAGTTTAAAATAATTTAATTAAAATACACACAAGATCTTTCGTGCCCTGACACATAAGGTCCTTCATCAGGTGAAAACACTGTATAAACTGATCATCACATCCTATGTAGAGGATTTTAGGAAGTTAGTGTCTGACCCCAGGTCTTAAATAACCCATAGAAATAGGAAGCTAGGAGATTTAGGCTAGAGTGCACGATACGAAAGTGACACGAAAGCGAGGTAGAAGAGGGGGAGGAAGACACCCTTATTTATTACCGGGGGGCGGTACCCGGGGTCCGACGGCTTGACGTACCCATCCGACACACGGCGGGTATTTAGTGGTTCGAACGTTCGTACCTGCCCAGGATCGAACCTGAAGTTATGTCCATAGCAGTCGCGAACGCTGACCACTAGGCCACCCGCGGCCCACACTGTATAAAAAGAAGTGCAGTTTTCTGAAATAGGTCAATGGTTTAGACATGTGCAATGAAATTAAGGTTGGAGGAGGGAGAAAAGAAATTAGGGTATGCAGATTAAGGGTAATTGGGGTGCGGTTGCATTAGGGTGCCGTTGCAAGGTTTTCCGGTGACAGGGTGTTAAGGAGTAGTAAGTAATTGATAGAGTTAATATGCAGTAATACCCCCCCCCGTTTCCGTCACCGGAAAGCCTTGCAACCCCACCTCAATGAACCTTAATACGGATACCCTAATTTCTTTGCCCACTCTTCCAACTTCTATTTCATTGCCCGTGTCTAAATCATTGATCTGCCCTATTTAAGACAACTGCACTTCTGTTTATACAGTGTTTTCATCTGATGAAGAACCTGTGTGGCAGAGTCCGAAAGATCTTGTGCCTACTTTAATTAGATGATTTTAAACTTGTAAATACCATCTCTTCAAGTTAATTTTAATCATGTATCGACGGCCTTCTTAGAATTATTGCTATTTACACGAAAAAAAAATTAACCTACAAATTTGGAAGATGTGAATCCGTTTATTGTTGCAAATATGACATGGATGCTAAGTCAGATAACAGAACGGATTCACATCTTCGAAAGCCATTTTATTTTCTGATGTATCTTATTATTTTTTTAAATGGGTTTGTAATAATTTTACTTTTTTCTATGGGAGGGCTTATCACAAATTGATTATTTTTTCATCGTAATTTTTCGAAGCAACAGAATGTTTTGGAAGCTGAGACCTTTTTAAACTGACAATGACCTTCAATTATCTTCCAAAAAAGGCGATGTGTACAGCTTTATAGTATTATTTCACGAAACTTCTAAATATAAAACTTAGTCTTGACAGCTATAATAGCTTTTGTCTTAAGGGGTTCCACCAACTGCTGCATAGACATCATACAATCACCTGTACAATAATTTAAGTACCTGGTATCTTACAGTAACACAATATAAAACAGCTGGAACACAAAATGTGGTACAAGCAGGGCCCATTTAAGGAGGCCCCAGAATCGCAATGCAATTTTTTTTTCATTAATTAATTATTATAAATGAAAAATCAAAACATATGCAGAAAAAAACCTTTTTTTTTATGTTATACATCTCTTGAGAGAAGTTTTGCATTGCTAAGACGCCTGGTAGAAGCTTTGCGTATTTCATATTGTAAAGTATCACATTTTAAAATTGCTTGGGTCTAAACTAAATGAATTAATGAGCTGAATAATGTGCTTTTGTAAGTTTGAGAATTATCCAGTTATGCATGCTTGCTCAAATCTAAGTATCATTCTTCTGCCAATAGAATTATTATATTATAATATTGAACAAATCACAGGTGATTAATCAGCTACATGGAAGTTCACCTTACCCCCAAAAAATCAGTCTGTACCCAGGGCCCGATTTACTACATGCGAGGCCCAGGGCACAAAACATTTCCTGGGCCCCCTCCTTATTCTCTATCGACCAAATAATGGTCACTGTGTGCAGAGTAGCAGAATGTAGACGTACATGCGTAAGCTGATAGTTTCCAAATCATTAGCAGGTTTGCAGATAGTTTTTGCATGTAGATTAAAAAAAATAAATTTTTAGGCCTATATACAGCAATTAAAACACTTACTCAACGCTTTACTCAGATTAATATACTTAATTCTATTTTAACTGAAGAACTTAATTATTTTTCACATCTTCTGAGTTCTTTTGCTTATACAGACATTTCTGGCTTCTAGATTTTATCAAGGCCTGTTCTCAATGTATACGAACTGTATTAAAAGTTTTGTTTACACAGAATTTAAATTTTATTGCCAGGTTCCTCTTTCAGTTGCCAATTAAATAAAAATATTTCCTTATGCATTTTGTAAGTCCAGTATTTTTGAATTAACTTGTTGAAAATCACATTTATAATTTTTGAAGGTTCATTGATAGAACTGTTTTTCTGGATATAAAAGCTTTCTTTAATTAATCTCTTGTTTTTATGAGGTTCGTAGTCAAATATTTTAATATTTTGCCATAAAAGTCCATTTTACACACATTGCTGCACGTTCAATTAGAATGTACTATTTTGTCCTCATTGGAATCTGTAATGTTCTAATAACTATTTGTTTTATTAATTTTCCTTTAAATTATCTTATTCTATTGTTATCATGGTTTGCGGGTTGGCAGCGAGTTTTCTGTTTCAATAGCTGTGTACGCAGATACATTTTATTTTTATACAACTCTGGCTGTGCGGGGACAACTGGTTAATCAGTAGTTTGTGGTGTTAATGACCCCCATAGACTCTAACTATAACAACATATCTATGACAAAATGGATGGACATCTTAATTTTAGTGAATATTGTGGTCTTGCAATGTACTGATTCTTGCGTCTAGAACATGAGAACAATGCATCCAACAAAAAATGTGAACAAAAACAAGAAAAAAAAATCCATGGTGACCTCCACTGGACTTCCTCATAAATAGAGATGTGAAACTGCATAAAAAATTGAAAAAGTGCTATGGGAACTCCTACTTCCAGCTTCCCGGTTTCTACCAAGATCAAAACAGCGCATCATGATCAATATATCAGAAAACTGCAAAACATAAAATTTTGTGTTGATGAGGAAGAGTTTGAGTTACACACACAAAAAAAAAAAAATATAAAAAAAAAATAACAAAACAAAAAACATAATAATAATAATCTGAAAAGCTGAGGGGAACACCTAGTCCGGTTCAATTTTTGGTAAATGTGTTGTACTTCGGCGTCCTAAATTATTTGGTCAGAAAAGTTGTAAAATTAAAAAAATAAATAAAAGCATATTAAAGATGTTTACCGAAAAACGTACCTCCAAGTAGTCCAAGTAGGATGAGTAAACACACGCTGCGGCGACGATCTGAAGCTTTGCTCCGTTGAAAGGAAGGTTTGCTGCGGCTGGGAATTCATGGGCAGAAGTGTACAACAGGAATTAGGTACTCTCTTGTCAGCAAAGAGTAACAGAATATACTACTACGCTAAAGAATGTAGTTTGTAATTTCTGTCTCACTTTTTAAAGAAACATGCAGAGACTGTCTTCGTTCTTTGGCATGTAATTCCGTGATACGAAATAGTAAGTATGCACATGCCTTTCTTGTTTCTAGAAAAGCGTTAGAGTAGGTGTCGCATTCTCTCTAACGGAAGTTTGATAGCAAGTCTCAAAGTGAAAGTTTGATTACTAAATAATAAAAAAAAGCTTCCACGGAGAAATGAGTTCATACATTCAGCATCAAAGAATCCCATGTGAAAAAAACAAGAAACTGTCCGATTGCGATGTCAAGAACTGACACCGAAATTAAATATTTTCTGTAGCGTAGCACTACACTTTTCCTGACAACAGCGTACCCGGTTCCTGTTGTACATACTATTCCGCCCGTGAATGTCCTGGCTGCAGCGATCCTTCCTTTCAACGGAGCACAGCTTCATGTCAACGCCTCAGCGTTGTTTAAGGCCTCCCGCAGGGTCTGATGACTCGTCATACTTGGTGTTCATAGGTCATTGTTAAAGTATCCCTGCAATGCTTTTGCCCCTTCAAAATTTCAGATCTTGATTTTTTTGTAAAAAATTCAAATTTCCTCATTATATTTTCATAACCACTTTTTCTGCTTGAAAGCTGAGTGATTAAAGCATCACAAAGCACATAATGAACCTGAGTTCTAAATATATCCATTGCACTGAGTTCTATATGTTCACTGTTACATTCATCTAGGTGCTTATTCTTGGGCACTTTCTTTCTTCGGGAATCATGACCATGGTATTGCACATTTTCAGATACTAATGTTTTAGCTTCCTCTTCATAGACTTCAAAATTTTCCCTCACGAACTGAATGAATTCAATTAACGACTGGAAGATTTTAGGTACTTCAGAATTATTTCCTTTTGGATTCTGGCACGTTTGATTTGCACAGTTTAATCTCTGAAGTATTGTGTCCCAAACTACTGTGCTGATCGATATTTCCATTGTTCGCATTTTCTTCAGCAGTGATTTTGCTTCATCTCTTGTCTGTGGAGAATCATCTACATTTTCTGACAGAAATACTAAAACTTATTTCACGATAATATACTAAACTTATTTCACGATAATATACTAAACTTATTTCACGATAATATACTAAACTTATTTCACGATAATATACTAAACTTATTTCACGATAATATACTAAACTTATTTCACGATAATTTTTCCTCACTGATCGTGTAGCTGCAGAATCTGCACACCATCTGGTAACTGACCAACTCTTCAGTGTGAGTGATGAATTTCCATGTGCTTCCTGGACTTTCTCCTGAAGCATCTTCCAACGGTGAGTTGATGCAGAAAAAAAAGTATAGAGGTTTTGCAAAAATGTGAAAAAAGAGAGAACTTTACCACAACTATCTATGCTATTCACACCAACTAAATTTAAAGTGTGAGCAGAACATGGCACATATTCCGCTAGTGGATTGATTTCCCTCATGCGTGTTTGAACACCAGAATACTTCCCCAGACATTTTGCTGGCATTGTCATAGCTTTGGCCTCTGACATTCATAATATCCAGGCCAGCCTCCTGTAGAAAAGATATCATGGTATTTGTAATGTTTTCTGCAGTATGTCCACGGAATGGTATAAATGTCAAAAACCGTTCTTTTGCTTCACAATCTTTGTTGACAAACCTTATGATAAAAGACAGTTGATCTATATGTGTAATGTCTGGAGTTGAGTCAACTATGACAGAAAAATATTTTGACATTTTTATTTTATCAGTGATTGCATTTAAAACACGTACAGCCATTAATTTAACAAATTCCTCCACACATGTTGAAGATAAGTAACTGGTGTTACCACTTCCTGGATTCCCACATTTTTCCAAGTGTTGAGCTAAGAATGGATCAAATTCTGCAATTAATTCTAAGCAGCCCAGGAAATTTCCATTCTGAACTGATCCAATTGTTTCATCATCACCATACATTGGCAACCCACGAACTGAGAGATACTTAACTGTTGCAACAACTCTATGCAAAACATCTTGCCAGTACTTGGATTCATTCCGATACTGCATAACTATCTGACAGTCAATGCGTGCAGAAGCATTCATGCGTGATGAATAGTCACATACTGCTTGCCTGTGTATGTGTGAATTTTCATGCTCTGTAAGACGTTCACTTGCATGCTTCCAGTCAGAAAAACCTGTGGATCCTATGGCTGTAGTGCTCCTAGCATACAATTTGCATATCCAGCAGAATAGTAAACAAGTTGATGGGGATAAAAGAAGCCAGTCGCGTTTTACCTTCTCATTATTTTTTTATTCTGAAAAAATTACCTTCTGTTAGAAAGCGTTTTTTACCACATATATCCTTCCCTGTGAATGCCAGCAACTTCAAGTCTTGGACTGGTGGATTGCTCAAAAATCATTCGCGCATTTCTTCTGTAATTTCTCCCCATAAGGCAGGATCCACTGCATTCATTGTGGAACTTGTGCTCTCTTCATTAGATGAATTCAAAAGATTTCCCAAATTAGGAGCATCTGTGATGTTAGATGATTCTGAAGTCAGATTACTGGCTTCCAAAAGACAAATTACACTCAAGAGACTCACCAGTAGTAAAATTAGATGAATTTGTAGAACTTTTGGGATCAAGTGAAATATCCAATTTATTAATGGCATAACGTTCAATGCTACCATGCTGCAGGTCATCATCCTTCAGTTTCAATTGTTTGGCTTTCCGTTTAGCACTGCCGGATAAATATGTACGTTTTGACATAATTTAACTGTTAAATAATTCAACTTAAATATATTGTTACAACTAACTAAATGTGATTAAAATTAACATATATTCAACATTCCATCAGACTACAAGAAACGCAGCGCAAAATACAACCAAGCCTTCGTGGTTACAGTTACGACAACGACAAGCCGTGTGCAGGAAGTTGAAGGATCAGTTGAGTTTAGGTGCGTTCGGAAAAGCAAGAAAAGGCACGTGGAGAAATGGAAGCGATCCTCCTTCTCAATGGCCACCTGAAGGTTATTAAACCACTGAAACTCATTAATGGCCACGTGTTTACGTGAAATTCGAAACTCAAACTCACTGCGTGTAAGTACCACATCTATAAACACATGACTCATGAGCATGCAAAAGTAAAAAAAATAAATTTTGAATATACACACACAAAATTCCCATTAACTAAGTACACATTTAATTCAAATTTGGGGGACCCCCAAAATTGGGGGCCCTGGGCACGTGCCCCGTGTGCCCTCCCGTAAATCAGGGCCTGTCTGTACCAAGTCTAAATAATGTTCATCGGTTACAAATAAAATTAAACAAGTTAGTAAAATCATGCAATGCATTGATTATGATACGCTTTCCAACATACCAGAAATCATTACTCAAGTTATTACTCAAGTTAATAGGATAATGGCTGTAGAATAAATCCCTCTCCTCTGACCCGACCTTTGACCCCATTTCGATGATATTCAACATAACCGGCAAAGTATACTTCCGCAACAACATGAAAGCCGGTGGCGCAGTGGTCTAAGACGTTGGCCTCTGATCATTCGTCCGAAGGGGTCCGGGTTCGAATCCCGGTGAGGCATGGGTGTTGTGTTTGTCTTACGGCACTGGCTCTCTCCCTTCCCTGGAACCAGTGACCCTAAATTAGGGACGGGCGACTGCTTATAGCCCATTGAGTTGCTCACGGTGGTCGTTAAACCTCCAATCAAAAAAACAACAACATGAAAAGTTTTGTCTCAATCGAAGCATTTTTACGTAAGTTATAACGCATAAGGGCAATGGAATGGATCCCGATCCTATGTCCTGACCTTTGACCCCATTTCACCCATTTTCAATGGGGTTCGTCCCCAGATGGTCCCATGCCAGATACTAAACTTTCATCGAAATCGAATCATTTTTACGCAAGTCATGATGCATAAGGGCAAATATCATGAACACCGAGCATCGCTCGGGTAAAGTTGGGAATGAGGGCACAAAAAATTTATATTTTGATATGTTATTTCCAAGTATTGTAATGCTAAGTCTAAACCATCAAGATTAATAATGATAGACGAAGTAGAGACAAATTAATTTAGAGGAAACATCAAAACAAAGATGAATGATAATTTTTTATTTGTGTTAGAGTAAGAAATGTTTTTTTTATTATTTTTATTATTACCGAACATGAAACACCAAACAATAAATGTTAACATGGGGTTCTTCATCGAACCCTGTGGTAACATTAGTTCTTCATCGCTGTCTATTTATTCGCCGGATTTGATCGAGGTTTTTTCCGATATACACTGAAGAGCGATTGAATTAGAGATACCTGTCTAGTAACGTGTAGCACCACCTTTCGCCCTGATGACGGCGGCGATTTGTCTCGGCATGGACATGACAAGGCACCGGAAGCGTTGGGAGGCCATACGGATCCACGACCCCTGAACAAGCTCCCACAGTTCACGAAGATTTGATGGAGGGGGTCAGAGCCTTGAACATCTCTCTCGATGGCATCCCAGATGTGCTCGATGGGATTGAGGTCAGGTGACTTAGCTGGCCAAGGAAGCGAGGTCACGTCGGTCGAGCGTTCATCCAACCATTCGGATACAATTCTGGAATGATGGCACGGTGCATTGTCTTGTTGCAGGATGAGGTCCCCAGTGTGATGTTGAAGACGCACAAACGGAAGCAAGTGGTCGTCCAGGATAGCCCGGTAACGTTGACCTGTGAGGGACGATGTCACACGTACCAGGGGTCCCATTTCAGTCAACGTAAACGGTCCCCAGACGAGAATGCCACCCCCACCAGCTTGAAGAGTACCCTGCTGGCAAGAAGGATCCATCGCTTCATGTGGTTTGCGCCGTACTCGTATCCTGCCATCCGCATGTACCAACGTGAATCTCGACTCATCAGTCCAGGCAACATTTTTCCATATGTTTAGGGTCCAGTGGCGATGTTCCCGCGCCCATGCTATTATTTGCACCATGTGATGTGCGGTCAGCAGCGGTACCCTCGTGGGACGATGGCTTCTGTACCCCATAGCGAGGAGATGGTTCTGGATGGTGTGGCTGCTTACACGTTCTTGTGCACCAGCGTTAAATTGCCGAGTGATTCCTTGCACTGTGGCCCGTCTATCCGCTGTTACAATGCGAGCTAGCAGACGATGACCCAGATCATCCACGCGATGTTTTCCACGGCAGTTGGCCCTTGCAGGAATGATTTTACCGGATTCGATGTACTCGCGGTGCACCCGTGACACAGTGGCTCGTGAAAATCCCAGTGCCTGCACGACTTCCGAGATGGAGTGACCCGTTCGTCGGGCCCCGACAATTGGCCCACGATCAAATGCGCTTAGATCCTTCGTCTTACCCATACTGCGTCCGACTCTTACTGATTCCCGTCGCATCACTCCTTATATTGTCGGATCGCTGCATACGTCATGTCGTTTACGTTTACAGGGCTGCCCACACCGCCACATTTGCATAACGCCAGCTATCTCTAATTCAATTGCTCTTCAGTGTAGAAGCAGTGATATTGAGAAAAACAGATTAAATATTTGCGCCACTTAGCGGCGAAATTGTGCATTGTTTTGAGAAGCGAATACACACACAGAGGTTGCACAGTCAATAGCATCTGATCGAAAAAGAAGATTTTCAATCGGGTTTTTAGTCCCGCAGATATTTACTGTAAAAAGAAATTTCAACTTACGCCCTCTGGTGGCAGACCAGAAAAATTTGAAAATATATGAGAAACATTTCGCCCCGGAAACGCTCTCCAACAAAGACAGATGTTTTCCAAATTTGTCTCTTAGATGCAGCGGTATCGAAAAAAATAAGATATACATCTACGCCCCTGGCGAGAAAACTATACATTATTTCAAGAAGAAAATATTCCAAAAAGGTTTATCGTCATGAGTGGCATCGGTCCACGAAAAAAAAATTTTTCAGTCGAGCTTTTAGAAGCTCAGATTTTGCTCGACATGCATCAGAAGCAGAAATTAACACTTACGCCCCCAGGTGGCCAAACCATTTTTAATCAAAAATTAGAAATTTAATAAACATTTCCCACCAGGAGGTGTATCCGGTGTAGGAAGAATTTTTCAAATCGGAGTTTTAGAAGAAGAGAGCTCGGGAAAACACAATTTACTTTTACGCCCCCTAGCAGAAAATCTATGAGTAGCTTGGAAAACGTGACTGTACCAACATAGTCTTCGATATAATCGAAATCGAAGGGAAAAGAAATTTTTTCGATCGGATATTTAGTAGCAAATATATATGGAATAAAATGCATTTTGAATTCGATATCATCTGCATTGACGCCATCTAGCGGTGAAATTGTGCATCGTAAAAAAAAACTGAATGCAAGGATCATCATTCTCACATTTCAAGCTTTCCAATGCAAAAAGAATTTTTCAAATTGGATTAATATAGTTGCCGATATATGGTGTCCACAAACGGACGGACGGGCAAACCGGTAACATAAGTACGATCTTTTTTCACAAAAGACTTGCTAAAAATGAATAAAAAACTTCAAGATATTCAATACTATTGTAAGACATTGAATGTTTCTAAAAAGAAATAAAAATCTCGTAATTTTACAGTACGATAATTTATAATATAAGACTTACACATATGAATGGTTTTTGCTTCATTTAGCACAAGTCTATTTTGAATTTTCTATTTACATTTTCAATCCTAATTTCATTAATAGAACTTGTTCAAGAAATTCTGTACGATTCCATATTTTCAGTACATGAAAAAAAAAACTTCACCTTTGAAAAACTTGGTAGTATTGAAAAAATTGGACTTTTTAAGTGAACGAGTGATTGAATTATTACGTAAATGTTGTTTCTCAAAGGAGTAATTGGATTATTGCGAAAATGTTCTTTCCTAAACGAATAATTGGATTAGAAGTAACAGGATTTCTTAATGAAAGAGTAATTGGATTATTATTAAATGTTCTTTCTTGAACCAGTAATTGGATAAGAAATTGGATTTTTCAAAATAAACTTGCCATTTGATTTTTACGTAAGTGTTCTTTCTTAAAGACATCACACTATCCGCGTTAATTAACACATTGCAACTGAAAAATTGTTATCCGGTCACCGCTGGGTTCGTACTCCAGATCTCTCGATAACTAGCCGAGTGCGTTCGCCTTACACTACGGTGGCTAACAATCAACGGCGCTACGTGTGCTTATCTGTCAGCTTCTGACATCCCAAATCCGTATTGTGCCGTTAATGCCCACCAGATGGATACGTCTCAGTTGCTGAACCCATCCTACGTGCCGGTAATGCCCACCTGATGGAGACGTCTCAGTTGCTGAGCCTATCCTACGTATTTGTGATATCAGAAGCTGATAGATAAACACACATAGCGCCGTTGATTGTTCTCCACCGTAGCTTAAGGCGAACGCATTTGGCTAGTTATCGACATATCTGGGGTACGATCCCAGCGATAACCGGATAAAAAAATTCTGTTGCTATGTGTTGATTAACGTGGATAAAGCCATGGCTTTATCATCACATACATGTTTATACACTGACGCCACATATTTAGAAGATTTTCACTGTTCTTTCTTAAGCGAGTAATTGGATTAAAAGAAATTGGATTTTTTAGTGAACGAGTAATTGGATTATTACGTAAATGTTCTTTCTTAAACGAGTTATCGGATAAAAAGAAATGGGACTTTTTGATTGAAGACATAACTAGATTATTACGAAAGCGTTCTTTCTTAAACAATCCCTGGCCGTATTAAGAGCTATCGTTTATTTAAGTATGTAATTGTTTCAATCTGGAAACCACAGGGATTTAAAATGTTTAAAATCATGTTGACGCCAGTTTCAAAATTCAGTAAATTTAAAGACACTGTTAGCATCTTTCGAAGAAAATCTTGTCAAATGCAATAAAGATTCATTTCTCATTGGCACATTTAAAATATCCATTAATGTGCAGCACATCAATCTAAAAAATACTGTAAATTATATGATTTTGCCGTCGAAAATTGTTGAGCACAAAGTGAACTTGAGCCTAAGCATTTGTGTAGTTAACATTATTCCAAACATTAATGATTTCCCAATTATGAGGAAACGTAGCCGGCATTACAGGTGGTGTAGTGATTGATTCATTCATATTGGGAATTCAAAAATTTGGAAAAGTATTTTGCAAATGAACATTACGGTATGGTACTGTAAAATTGCGGTTTATTGACCGGCCACTCAGCTGCCGGTGTATCTACCGTAATTTGACCTTGCAATTTTTTACAGTGTAGATCATATGTAGAGGATTTTTTGGAAGGGAGTGTTTGACCCCAGGTCTTAAACAACCCTTAGAAATAGGAAGCTAGGAGATTTGGGCTAGAGTGCCCGATAGGAAAGTGACACGGAAGCGAGGTAGAAAGGGGGAGGAAGACGCCCTTATTTATTACCGGGGGCCAGTACCCGAGGCCCGACAGCTTAACGTGCCCATCCGACGCACGGCGGGTATTTAGTGGTTCGAACGTTCGTACCTGCCTGGGATTGAACCCGAGGTCCTCTACGTGGCATACACGAACGTTGACCACTAGGCCATAAACGTCCCTAGCTGGCCAGGCATCTATTCCTCTTGATAGCTATGCGAGAAGTCCCGCCAAAATCTCCTGCTCTTGCCTCCCTCAACTTTCTCCCGTGACCCTGGACAGCGCGCAACCAATCATAGGCTTGCATT
Organism: Macrothele yani; assembly: GCA_039090855.1. Classification (NCBI taxonomy): domain Eukaryota; kingdom Metazoa; phylum Arthropoda; class Arachnida; order Araneae; family Macrothelidae; genus Macrothele; species Macrothele yani. The sequence goes on from CM077007.1 coordinate 113,577,238, forward strand.
TTGACCCCCGAGTCCTAAGGCATCCTGTGACATAATCTAACAGACCCTTCTGCTGTTGCAATGATCTCTGAGAGTTCCACGCTCCAAAATTCCTAGAAAATCGCGACCTCTTTCTGACTCTTGTGACCTTGTCACAAAAATGTCTGCAGTTTCTTCCTCCCTTCTCGTTCTCGATACAATGGCATCCCGTTACCCGATTTCAGAGTTTTCTCCCTTTACCTTTTTTTGCTTTTTCTTGGAATTCAACATTACCACTGATTTTTCTGTCACTACTGGCAGGTTTTTTTCTCTATTTTTTGTTTTACATCTCTTCACGTCACCACATCCCCTCACTAACACACTTGCGATTCACCTTGTCTTTCGATCTTGAGGCCAAATTTTATCTTGCGCATGCGCATATGGACTTTCGTAATGGCATCGTAATTCATTGATGTCAGGGTCGTTTCTTACGTTCGTCTAAATCTGAATAATAGTAAAAATAAATACTGTTTTATTATTTTATTTCATTTGTTATTATATTATTTTTTATTATATTATAATATTCAGATTTATGTTCGTCTAAATCTGAATAATATAAATAACAAAAATGAGTATTGTTTTTGGAAAACTAAACAGTCGAAATACTTTCTATCGCCGCCACCATAGTTAGTAAGTAGGATTTGCTTTCATGAATCACATATATCTTCTTTCATTGGTTTTTTACCAGTTGCAGCTAGCGACGAGAGAAACAAGCGAAGTGTTACAAAATTAGAATCCACGAAAAATCTTATATATTTCTTATAAAGAAGGTCAATTCCTGTCTTTCAAGGAAGCACAGCAGTCAACGATGTCATCGTAAAATGGCTGTTTACTACAAGTTCAGAGAAAAGTTTTTTTCTTTTTTTTTTTTGTATTTGTATCGCGCTATTACACTGCTGGCCACCCAAAATGCAACACCAAGAAGGAAGCATCCGATTGGCCTGAAATTCGCAGCATGCGTCGCCCGCGAGAGGACGTGCAAACGATTAGCATTGCAGGGCATATGCAAATCATGTACGCCCGGCACGCCACCGAGAAGCACTATAAGAAGGGTGCACAGAAGGCGGGGTGTAAGTAGTGGAAGTGTGTTGTGGTGCCGGACCTGTGCGTGGGAAACTTCCTGATGCCTCGTTGCAAAATACGGCAGTCATTCTAGCGCGTTTATATTATCGCGACAGCGGTTTATCGTACGGAGACATCGAAGCCCGTCTGGGACGACATCCAGCCACAGTGAGGCGAGTATGGATTCGGTAGGTGCAGGAGGGACGGACGGACCGACGTGAGAGACTGCCGCAGCTGCGGCACACCACCGAACGAGAGAACCGGCACGTTGTGCGGCGAGCATTGACGGCTCGCACCGCCACATCACGAACGTTAGCGCAGGAATTAGGGTGTGTTGCGCAACAACCTGTGTTAGCACGTACCGTTCGACGTCGCCTGCAGAAGCGGGGACTTATCGTACGGCGCCCATTGCTCCGAGTACAATTGACGATACACCACCGGCGAGTACGGCGGCTGTGGGCCGTTGAACGCCGCACCTGGACTACGGAATGGCACGACATTGTCTTCTCCGACGAATCCGGCTTATGCCTGCATCACCAGGATGGTTGAATCCGCGCGTGGCGGCACCACGGCGAGAGACTGTATGACGCCTGCATTATGCATCGCCATACTGGTCCGTCGCCTGGCGTTATTGGTTTGGGGCACAATTGGATATGACACCCGCATCCCTCTGGTACGCATCGCTGGTACACTCAACAGCCACCGGTACATCTCCGACGTTTTGGAGCCTGTAGTCCTCTCTTACCTGCAGGACGTGCCAGCGGCCACGTTTCAACAGGACAATGCGCGCCCGCACGTGGCACGCATCGTGCAACAATTCTTCACGGCCCACCATGTGTCACTGCTGCCATGGCCCGCCTGTTCTCCTGATATGTCGCCCATCGAACACGTCTGATCGCTGATCGGCAACCGAGTGGCCCAGCAACTACCACCCGCGGCTACGCCTGATGAACTGTGACAACGTGATGAATTAGCCTGGTCCGACATACCCCAAGCCCACATCCAAAGCCACTTTCGTTCGATGCCGCGGCTTGTAGCGGCCGTTATTGCCAGCCATGGGGGCCAAACGAACTATTGATGTCTGCGTAAAAAAATTTATATTTTGATATTTTGATATCGCACGGGCCTGTAAGCTCAATCGTTTCTTCTTTGTATCTCCTGTTATGTGTCCAGTAAATCTGGCTTTGCTATCTCGTGTCCTTCTTGGTGTTGCATTTTGGGTGGCCAGCAGTGTAGATACCGATGGTAGTCTTTGATAGGAAATTGTGTTCCTTAAGTAATTTTTTACTCGTTTCAAACAGGAAAAACTTCTTTCTACTGGCACAAGTGGTTGAGGATAAAGTAGGAATCAGAGAAAACAATGTACGTACTTCTTGGAATACATTCTTTCGAATACTACATGTCTGCAACAACGTGACATTGTATCCTTTTTCGGATTCATTTTTAAACAAAAGTATGAATCCAGAACACACAGGGGAATATCAAAGAAACAGCACTGAAACTGAAGTTCATACTCGCAGTAAAGTAACTATATAAACACAGCAGACGAAACAGGAGAACCGTCTAAACTCAAGATCGCACTACGGAAAAGTTGCGGCTACTATCGCTTCACCTCGATCAAGTTACTATGGCAACCATCGTCATTGGTTGCCATAATAACTCCCTTGTTCAATGAAATTCAGGTTTCTACGTAGGTGTTCTTCGCAGTCCCGGAGTAAAGTTATTGAAACTGCAGCTCTTATCTCTTCACATGGCCTACACGCAGTTACCAGGTTGTCTGTTCATCAATTCGTAGTGCCATTTGAAACGGCGTGCACACAATTCTAACTTGCTTTCAGAAACGGGAGAGCTTTTGTTTCAACGCTACAGAAATCTGCAGAAATCATTCTTGTAAACAAAAAGTGACTAATTTTAAGAATCCTTTAAATTATTCGAAGAATTATTTTTATAAATTTTAGGTGAAGTCGCACTTCACTCACTTCTCTATGCGAGCCTCCACTGGGTTTTACGACAATAACATTGACTAATCCACCTAAGTACCGCTTAATGCCAGGAATTAATAAACCTTATTCTTGGTTGTTATGATTTAATTCCCCTTAGCATATACCGGGCTGTGGCTCGGTGTGGTTGTGAGTGATGCAAATAAATGCAATGTGTCGTAAGTAAAAAAATGCATACTCATGTAATCACTCGTTTTTTACGCTTTCAAACCGTACTTTGAAGAAGCGTGCATGCTCCAAGCTTTGAACGTCTGTCTGCCTGTCCGCACGATAACTCGCGTAAAAATGGTTCGATTTCGTTGAAATTTTAGTATGTAGTAAGAGACCGCCTGGGGACGAACCCTATTAAAAATGGGCGAAATGGGGTCAAAGGTCAGGACATAGAAGCGGGATCCATTCCATTGTCCTTATGCATCATAACATGCGTTAAAATGGTTCGATTTCGATGAAAGTTTAGTATGTGGTAGGGGACCAAACAGGGATGAACCCTTTTGAAAATGGGCGAAATGGAGTCAAAGATCAGGACATAGGAGCGAGATATATTCTACAGCAATTATCCTCATAACTTGAGTAATGATTTCTGGTAAGTTGGGGTATGATTTAATTATTTCTGGTAAGTTATTTCTTGAGTAATGATTTCCGGTTATTTGGCGCCCTGCAGTAAAAATGGATCTACTGGCCGTTGCATTCTTCGAAAAATGTGTGATGTTCGTTCCACACATTGTCTACGATTAATAAAACTTTCCTCCTTTGCTTCAAAAAAATAAAAAATAATAAAAATAAGAGGGAGATGATGTGACATACTACAGAAGTAAAGTACGTGTCAAGACGACAAATCTACCGCGGTACATTCCGTCGGTGTAGCTTAGTCGGTTAAGCAGGTCACTCCGGAGCGAAGAGACGCAGTTTCGGTCTCCGTCACAGATAAATTCCTGATTTCAACACAAAGATCTTGACATGCGAGAGATACATAGGGTAAATTATCTACAAAGAGTACCAAAGTAATTTCTCAATTTCTTTATAATCTGGAGATACTGAAAACTCCTCTTGACTTGACTTTTCCTTTCCAATTGTTAGGATGCGACAGAGGATTTGGTCACATGTCCGCTCAAAGACTGGACGATATGGGTTTCCAAGTTTTTGCCAGCTGTCTTTTTCCTGATGGTGAAGGTGCGACACAACTGCGCAAATCAGGATCAGATCGTTTGCATGTTCTGGGTCTCGATGTAACAAGTGACAGCAGCGTAGAGGAAGCGGCTACGTATGTCAAGAAATCCCTCAACGGCAATGGTAAGTTCATCCATTCTCTCTCTCTCTCTCTCTCTCTCTCTCTCTCTCTCTCTCTCTCTCTCTCTCTCTCTCTCTCTCTCTCTCTCTCTCTCTCTCTCTCTCTCTCTCTCTCTCTCTCTCTCTCTCTCTCTCTCTCTCTCTCTCTCTCTCTATATATATATATATATATATATATAATATATATCTCTTTTCTGCAACATTACCATCTGTTGAAATCTTGTGTGGGCTACACGCAACATTATTTTTACGGGGCGGAAATGTTCCAGGTCGACCCACGAGTGGTTGCCCTAGGACAACCGCCAGGAGGCAAGTAGCAAACTCCGGGAATCACTTCGAACCTCATCTGGTGTCACAGCATGTACTTAAAAAATACGAAACCGTCTTCACGAGTACGGTCTCAGAACAAGGAGGCCGTTGAGATTTAAAGCATTGACATCAGCTTACCGTCTTCAAAGATGTACCTGTGTTAAACAGTACATCTCATGGAATACAGAGTGGCACCATGTGCTTTTCATTGACGAATTCCGTTTCGCTCTTTACCCTGATACTCGACGAGGACACGTGTGGAGGAGATCCAACACACGAATGCAAACGTACTACGTTCAATCAGACCACCCTTAACGGCGGTAACCAGTTCTGGTCTGGGCAGGAGTATGATTTAATGGCTGTACTTCCTTTCATGATAAGTAATCCAAAGCTGCCGAATGCACGACTGAAAAGTTGCAAAACTTGCATTTAAAAATTGATATTTATTTACAAGTTAAAAAGGTAGAGGTAAAATCAGCTACATTGGCAAGCATTTTCGAAGCTACTTTAGCCTCATCATCGGGCCCAATGGCGCGAAAGGATGGTTACAGGCATTTATATACAATCATGAAATAACATAACTGGTGTTGCCAAACTGAAAATGGCATGTTACAAATACTTATATGTAAATAAGACTCACGTATCTGGAAATCCAACAGGTAAAGCATTTAGCTGGTTCAACAGTAGGATCCAATGGCTTACAGGTAAGTCATCATTACAACACTTGGAGGAAAAACATGTAATACACAAACTTTCAGCAAACAACAAAGAATGTTTATCAGGTGCAGAGGCAATTAGTGTGGTACGACTCCAGTCTGAGTAATGTTCACCTTGCGCAACTCTGCGGGCTAAGGCAGAAGAGGTAGAACCAATACGAACTCCGTATTTGTGCTCTGCCACCCGAACGTCCACCGAACGTAGGGTAGAGCCAATATAGGAGGTGTCTTCAGAGTCTGGTAAATTAGAAACAAGTGGAATGTTATAAACACCATGTCTATGTAATGGGTGAATCTTATCACGGTCCTTGTGCAGCAAACTGAATAAATTGTAGGTGCGTATTCCTAAAGAAATGTGAAACTTAGCACAGACATTCCCAAGGATGTTGACAATGGTTGGGTTGTAGTCAATCATACCCAATGTATCGCACATTATGTGACTTCCGTTGTAACGCTGTGAATTGAAGACGATTCATCCTTCTGTCCATGCAAGACATGTCGTCATAAGAGTAGCAACTGTCAAAATCTTCTGAAATTATGTACTTTGTAGAGAAGGGTTTGAAGAGTGGGAATAGGAGCGTTTGAGTAGAAATCTAAACGCAGCTAACTTGTGGCTCCATGGCTGTGAAAAGTAGCGAGGAATAAGTACTGTACGCGCAAAAGGCTTCCTGTACACGGAATATTGTAAACCTGTAGAACTATCTGAAAGAAGCAAGTCTAAAAAAGATAGGGAGCCCTGTTGCTCGAACTTAATTGTTAATTTAATCGTAGGATACTGTGAGAATAAAAAATCTGTAAAGGAATGTAGTTCTTCAACAGAAAAGGACCAAAAACCATAATGCCATCGATATAACGGATATGCAGAAGAAGGGGTTCGACAGAAAACGCTGAAAGAGCGGTATTTTCTAATTCCTGTAGGAGAAACTCTGAAAGAACAAGAGAAAGGGGGCATATGTGTGCCCCCACCTTTATCGGTAGATGACATTATTAAATTTGAAAAAGGGCGTGAGGCCACAAGCTGTAAAGCTGACATTATGGCCTCTAATTCAAGAGGGGAAAAGCCAGGGTAAGTGAAAAGTTTCCTCTCGATAAAGCTATGAACGGCAGGGATTGGCACATTTGGAAATAAAAACTCCACATCTAATGAAGCATTAATAAATTTGCCTTGAAAAAAGAATGATAAAATGATATCCAGAGGTTGGGTGGAACTTCTAATAGAATGTGGAGAAGATCTAGTCAGGGGAGCCAAAAGCTTCGCTAAAGCAGACTCAAGGCGCCTATATGGGCTATTTGCACTTGAGACCAGGGGGCGAACTGGATGACCTGGTTTATGTAACTTGATTTTACCAAATGCAAGCGGGATACTGTGTCCAGGGGGCGGATGCATGTTTGCAGAGATTGCCTGGGGTAAACAACCCTGATGTTTTAGTCTGGTAATGGCCGAAAGTAGGCCTTGGTCGGGTCTTGAGAGACTACCTTATGAGGAATCTTTTGAATATCTGCAAGCACTTTGGCGTTACAGTCACTGGAATCCAGTATTACTACTTGTTGCGATTTATCAGCACTAATAACAGCAAGAGTAGTATTGCGGGCAATTGCTTTAAGCTCCCGTCTCTCATAGCGCAGGTAAGAAGATTCTGAACGAGAAGATTGTGAAGAATGAGACTTGAATGGCTGAGAGTCATGTCTAGCCAACACTTTGGCAATGGAGTGTCTAACAGGATCTCGATGAGATGGACCCAGTATCCCGCTTGCATTTGGTACAATCAAGTTACATAAACCAGGTTATCCAGTTTGCCCCCTGGTCTCAAGTGCAAATAGTCCATCACGGCCCCTTGAGTCAGCTTTAGCGAAGTTTTTGGCTCCCCTGACTATATCTTCCCCACATTCTATTAGAAGTTCCACCCAAGCTCTGGATATCATTCGAACATTCTCTTTTCAACGCAAATTTATTATGGCTTCATTGGATGTGGAGTCTTTATTTCCAAATGTGCCAATTCCTGCCGTTCATAGCATAATGAGAGGAAACTTTGCACTTACCCTGGCTTTTCCCCTCTTGAATTAGAGGCCACAATGTCAGCTTTACAGCTTGTGGCCTCACGCTCTTTTTTCAAATTTAATAATGTCATCTACCAACAAAAGGAAGGAACACCTATGGGCTCCCCCTTTCACCTGTTCTTTCAGAGTTTCTCCTACAGTAATTAGAAAATGCCGCCCTTTCAGTATTTTCTTTCAAACCCCTTCTGTATATCCGTTATGTAGATGACATTCTGGTTTTTGGTCCTTTTCTGTTGAACAACTACATTCATTTACAGATTTTTTATCCTCACAGTATCCTACGATTAAATTAACCTTTAAGTGGGAGCAACAGGGCACCCTACCTTTTTTAGACTTCCTTCTTTCACACAGTTCTACAGGTTTACAATATTCCGTGTACATGAAGCCTTCTGCGCCTCCAGTACTTATTCCTCACGACTCTTCACACCCATTGAGCCATAAGTTAGCTGCGTTTAGATCTCTACTCAAACGCTCCTATTCCCACTCTTCAAACCCTTCTCTACAACGCGCAGAATTACAGAAGATTTTGGCAGTTGCTTCCACGTTCGGCTACTCTTATGACGACTTATCCTGCCTGGACAGGAGGATGAATCGTCTTCAATTCGCAGCGTTACAACGGAAGTCACACACTGTGCGATATGTGGGTACGATTGACTACAACCCAACCATTGTCAACATCCTTGGGAATGTCTGTGCTAAGTTTCACATTTCTTTAAGAATACGCACCTACACTTTATTCAGTTTGCTGCACAAGGACCGTGATAAGATTCACCCATTACATAGATATGGTGTTTATAACATTCCACTTGTTTCTAATTCACCGGACTCTGAAGACACCTCCTATATTGGCTCTACCCTACGTTCGGTGGAAGTACGGGTGGCAGAGCACAAATACGGAGTTCGTATTGGTTCTACCTCTTCTGCCTTAGCCCGCAGAGTTGCACAAGGTGAACATTACCCAGACTGGAGTCGTACCACACTAATTGCCTCTGCACCTGATAAACATTCTTTGTTGTTTGCTGAAAGTTTGTGTATTACATGTTTTTCCTCCAAGTATTGTAATGATGATTTACCTGTAAGCCATTGGATTCTACTGTTGAACCAGCTAAATGCTTTACCTGTTGGATATCCAGATGCGTGAGCCTCATTTACATATCATTATTTGTAAAATGCCATTTTCAGTTTGGCAACACCAGTTATGTTATTATTTCGTGATTGTATGTAAATGCCTGTAACCATCCTTTCGCGCAATTGGGCCCGATAATGAGGCTAAAGTAGCTTCGAAAATGCTTGGTAGTGTAGCTGATTTTATCTCTGCCTTTTTAACTTGTAAATAAATATAAATTTTTAAATGCAAGTTTTTCAACTTTTCAATCGTGCATTCGACAGCTTTGGATTCCTGATCATACCATTTAGCACGAAGTCTTTTAATTACTTCCTTTCATGTTTGTCAAGACAACATGAATGCCTAAATGTACCGAAACGAGATCATTGTGTCCATTGTGACACTGTTTTACTCTGCTATTGGACATGCATTCCGTTTTCTCGATTTGCAATGCAACCAGCCGCCGTGCCTAGGGCGTGCTTCAAGAGCTGGAATACGGGAATGAATCGTTACAGCTGCCTCGTAGGTCTGCTGTCCTTAATTCCATTGAGAACGTTTAGGAAGCTGTACAGCAACGTCAGGGCACTGGAACGAGATTTATTCCACAGCTATTATTCTCATAACTTGACTAAAAATGTTTCTATTGAGACAAACCTTTAGTATGTTGTTCCAGAGGTATACTGAACCGGTTCTGTTGAGTATCATCGAAATGAGGTCAAAGGTCATGGCACAGGAGCGAGATTTATTCCGCAGCCATTATCCTTATAACTTGAGTAATAACTTGAATAATGATTTCTGGCATGTTAGAAAGCGTATCATAATCAATGCATTACATGATTTTGCTAACTTTTAACTGGTGTTAGAAATTAGAAGTCCGACCTTGCGGCAAGTTGACACGAGAGCATCAAAAGTGCAATTTTTATACGACCCCCTACAACTTTAGTGGTTAGATTTCCTGGTGGCCAGCTATCCGGTGGCAGCTTTTCTTATGGGTCTGTTTCCCGTGGCTCGTCGTCCGTTTTTTCTTTTTCCCAGAAAATCGTGAAAGTGTCCTCATTTTTTATCCTTTCCAACCGTAGGTTGAAGAAGCGTATATGCTCCAGCTTTGTCCGTCTGTCTGTCAGTCTGTCCGTCCGTCCTCACCTTAACTCGCGTAAAAATGGTTCGATTTCGATGAAATTTTAGTATGTGGTAGGGGACGACCTGGGCATGAATCCTATTGAAAACGGACGAAATGGGGTTAAAGGTCACGACAAAGGAGCGAGATCCATTCCATTTCCCTTATGCATCATAACTTGCGTAAACATGGTTCGATTTCGATGAAATTTTAGTATGTGGTAGGGGACAACCTGTGGACAAACCCTATTGTAAATGGGCAAAATGGAGTCAAAGGTCAGGACACAGGAGCGAGATTTATTCCACAGCCATTATCCTCATAACTTAACTAACAATGCTTCTATTGCGACAAAACTTTAGTATGTTGTTCCGTAGGTATAAGAAACCGGTTCCGTTGAATATCATCAAAATGGAGTTAAAGGTCGGGACACAGGAGATATATTTATTCCATAGCCATTATCCTCATAACTTGAGTAATGATTTCTGGTATGTTGGAAAGCGAATCATAATCAATGCACTGCATGATTTTACTAACTTGTTTAATGATAATCACATATAGAAATGTGTTATGTTCAATAAATGCCAAGACAGAGGGAAATATAGGAAAGCTATGTTTCTTTATGTAGATCAATTTTATTTCTCTGAAATTGCGTGTGGTCCGTGCTGCCAGTTTTCCGCACCCCACTTCTCTTCAGTAGATCCTATAAAAAATACAAAGTTTTCGAAAACTAATCGTTCGGTAAAATCATGTTTCAATGAAATGAACATTTAGGTGCAGATATCCTTCGGTGAAATGAACGTTTCGATCAAATGACCGTTCAGTGAAATAATCATCGAGCAAATGAAGCAGACCCGTTTTAATATGTAACCACAAATACACTGCGTTTGCTTTACATTAGGATCACTCCCCCATTTTACATATTCGGAGCGATAAGGAAGTACCACGTGATATTAACGTCCCGTGCTGCTACTAAAATTGTGCATACCTATCCTGTGTATGTATTAGAGATGAGTTCGGGCTCAATTTTAGGAGCCCGGGCCCGGATTCTTGGAAAATTTTGCTTATCAAGGCTTACATTTATGTATTATACACTGGCCATAGATATGGCCCAAGCAAGCATTAGTTTAGAAATAATTGGTTTAAAAAGTTTAGTTTAGTTAATCCACTTCACAATATTAATATGTTTTTAGAAATACTACGCATAAAGCCAAATGTTCTAAAATGTGAATTTGAAAATAAATAAATAATTAACGTGCCCTTTGACCTTATCAAGGAAATCAGTAATTTTGGTAAAAGCTGAAGAAAAGAAAATCGTTTAGGAACAAAAAATTCCATTCGTTATTTCTTTTTGATTTCTAAATTTACTTTTATTTTGAATAAATTGCATTTTAAAACGTACTACGCCGTACAGACAGTTTGCAAGTGTTTGAAAGTTTGACTCTAGAAAACTAATCTTTGCATTATAATTTACATATATACTAATTGGCAGAGGTAGTTTAGAGTGATGTAGTAGAATATAAAAAAAGCATGTAGGGAAATTTCCAAAATTAAAAAAAAAGGTACGTAAAAGCATTCCTGACCAGATTATTCTGCATTTTGTAACATTAACAAAGTTTTGCGCTTAATAGTATAATAATCACAATATTATCATATGTGTGTGCAGTTTTCAGATCAAGTGCATCATGAAAAAAGAGAGAGAGAGAGAGAATTGCATCTAATGCCTCAGCGCTTCAACTTGATCTTCTTTTCTCTAAAATTCGACCTGCTGCACTAAAAACCAACGTCACCCCAAAAATTGCGGGAGTGAAGAAATTTTAAAAAATAAATAACAATATTTCTAACTGCGCAATTTTGGAAATTAGTACATCATTTTGAAGATAAGATTCTTGATTTTTAATAAAATACAAAAAAAGGGAATGTGATTTTTCCCAATTTTTCGACACCAGACCTCCTTAAACTAATCCTTGCTTCGGCCATAGCTTCGGACAATGCATAGTGCAAGTCCTGCTAAGCAAAATTTGTCTTGCAATGGCAGCTAGCTTAGGAAATTGAAAATACTTCCACCATGGTAACAAATCCACAATGACATTCAACACGTGTAGTTCAACCGGGATCGGAATTACACGTGTTGAATTAATTACAGTAATGAAATTCAAGACGTGTAACTCCCAGCCCGGGCCCGCGGTAGTTAATGAATTCTAAGCCCGGGCCCGAGCTCATCTCTAGTATATATCCAGTAAATGTTTGCCAGTAATGGGAAAACGTGGCGACGTCATGACGATTAACATAGCAATCAGACATCTCTGAATTGACTGTATTTAGTGCTCTTCACGTAATATCAATCACATCAGAAAACGTGAAAATTTCCTTGCCTTGGAGCGGGAATCGAACCCTCATCTCCCGATTACCGTACGGGTATGCTAACCGTTACACCATCCAGGACGAGAAAGTCACAAGTATCTGAGTGTTAAGAGCATGGAAAAGTAGTCCGGCCGCATTCTTAATCGAAGCAACTGCGCTGCCATAGGCATATCACCAGATTAATATTACGTGAAGAACAGTAAATACAGTCAATTCAGAGATGTCTGAATGCTGTGTTAATTATCATGACGTATTTTTCACGTACTATGAGAAAAATATTTCTTCCGCATTATTTACTTGGCGACGTAAGCCAATTTTACCGCGGCAAGATAATTGGAGCCTGGAGGGTAAGTGCTCGAATTTTGGAAACAGCCTCACTTATTGGCTGCTCCCGTACTTCTGTATCAAGGGTGTACCAGGACTGTATTAATCATGCATGGACATCGAGAATAAGGTGGCTCATATTGGTCAGCCACGCGTGGTTGACCCTAGAGGTGAGCGTCTGGTGTCACGACTGGCATCTCAGCTACGACGTGCAACAGTTATAACGAAGTAAATTTCTCCGTCATTTTTGGTCTACGCCGGGATTCGAATCCGAGGCTGCTTATTCCGGAACAAGTCGCTCTATCAACTGAGCTACGCAGACGTTTATTCTGATTCCTATCTGCCTTTATGTCGTGTGCATCCTGCTGGCAGGTACGTCACACAGTCACCCAACTCACTCACCAGTACAACAACGTTGCAGTTTGACTTATTTTCCGCATGCAACATTTGCTTCACCTGGGGTTCATGGGTCCTTTTCGAGTCATGCCAGTTGAAATACATAAGATTCTTAATGCTGTCGAGACACAATTAATAATGGAAATAATTGCAACATTTAAAAAACGATACTTTTATTCACAATTAAAACCAGGTAAAAGCAAGTCACTGTACACACCATCAGAACTCATAACCGTGTTTTGTAGTTTATTTGCATTATAAGTATACGTGTCAAATGCGCGTAGGTGAAGGGTTGGAGAAACACTTTGTCATGCTATAGCATTGTGGGTGATTTGGTTCGGCTATATAACCACTGTGCTTCACCCTCACTGAGCCTGATGACGAACCCATAGTGGGTTTGAAAGATCTTGCTACTTGTTTTTAGCTGGTTTTAATTGTAAATAAAAATATCGTCTTTTAAAAGTTGCAATTATTTTCATTATTAATCGTGTCTCGACAGCATTAAGAATCTTATGTATTTCACCTGGGGTTCCACAGCTGGAGACTAATTGGGGTACCTCATGACGACTTAACACTTGCTTCATCTGGGGTTCCATTGCTGGAGACTAATTGGGGGTACCCCATGACGACTTAACATTTGCTTCATCTGGGGTTCCACAGCTGGAGACCAATTGGGGTACCCCATGACGACTTAACATTTGCTTCACCTGGGGTTCCACAGCTGGCGACCAATTGGAGTTCACTATGACGACTTAACATTTGCTTCACCTGAGGTTCCACAGCTGGAGACCAATTGGGGTACCCCATGACGACTTAACATTTGCTTAACCTGGGGTTCTACAGCTGGACACCAATTGGGGTACCCCATGATGAAGGCCAGTCATAGCAAACAAAGCCTTGCATGGGCCAAGGAACGTCGGCAATGGACCTTCCACAGATAGAAAAAGGTCTGCCGGTGTGATGAGTCCTATTTCCTGCTGCACCATGCTGTTGGTCGGATTCGTATATGGCATAAACAGCATGAATCTTTATCCCCCTGCTTGCACAGTTTGGGTTCAACAGTCCGATGGAGGTGGTGTTCTGATCTGGGGAGCTTTTTCCTGGAAAGCCCTAGGTCCGTTGGTGATCATTCCACAAACACTGAATGGTGGATGCTACAGGGATCTTTTAGCTGACCATCTTCATTTATATCTGCAGGAGGTTTACCTTAACCACATGTTCCATCTTTCAACAGGACAACACACCGTGCCATCGAGCTCATTTAACTATTGAGTAGTTTCAGGAACACGACAACGTTTAACACTCATGTATTAACTACACTCAAGTAGAAAATTAATCACTCAAGTAGTAGTTAAACGAGTTTCTACTTGAGTAGTTCAACACTCAAGTAGTAACTCGTTTAACAACTCAAGTAGTTGGAGGAACACATTGTATTAGCCCCAAAAATCCTCTGACTGCAATCTAATTGGACATTTGAGGGGATATGCTAAAACGAAGAGTGAGAATGGCTGATCCTCCTCCACGGAATGAATGTGAGCTGACGGAGCAATTGCAGCGGACAAGGGTCAAGTTACACATCGAGGATGCTCGGCACCTTATATAATTTGTTCCTAGGCTTCTGCGAGCCCTGATTGCATAGAAAGGTGGACCAACGAGTTGTTAGGTAGGTATTCTTAATGCAAAGCTAACTAGGGGTTTACTGACTGGACGCATAATTTAGTGCACTCTAGTGTTATGTCGACGAAAAGAAACATTTATTTGTCAACGAAGCGTTTCAAACAGCAGCTTCGGCGGAAAAAATGCGATGTATACTAAACTATCTCAAGCGTCACAATGTGACATCTGTTTTTTTGATAAATCGCAGGAATATGGGAAGTCAAACTTTTCAGGTCAGTTTTTTGGAGGATTGGCAAGATTAAAGACCTATGTGGGAGCAACTTAATGCACCATTAGCTGGTGTTCGGTCATAATTTGGTGCTACTGGTTTCAGGGAACCGGAATATCCAGTACCGAAAGACAAACACGTCATCCATGATTCAGCCGGGATTCCGAACTGGGCACATCTTCGATGAATTGTTAGAAGCCAAAGCCTGGTACTACTCGGCTAACAGAGCTGCAAAGAGGAATCTCTCCGGGATAGGGATTTTTCACTGACTTTTGATAGAACTTAAAGCTTAGGTTTCACGCCCACGCTTTCGCATGTGCGGAACACATACAAATACTGTTTTAAGGGATACCTCCGAATAAGGGATATCTCTATTTAAGGGACAATTCTCCTAGTCCAAGCCCCTTGGCTTGGGATCCTAATGTATTTACCTCCGAATAAGGAACACTTTATTTAAGGTTTAATTAAAGAAACCAAAAATTTCTTTTATAAAAAATTGATCCAGTCAAAAATATAAAAACGCCTAGTCTAATTAACCTTTAGTTGCAAGCACTACTTGAAGGTATTTACTTTTAGTATCAAGCATGGGTTGATTGTCCCAGGTATAATCAGAAGCTTCAAGACTGCGTATATAAAACTGATTCCTACAGTATGTTCTTTCTCAACATTCTTTTTGTGAAAACAGCGAAGAGCTTGCCAAATCTCTCAATGTATTGAATGCAATACAATGAATAACTACGGCTGTTAAATTTATACCTTTAAGTTGTGCTAAACAGTCTTTTAAAAAGGCAGACTTCATTATTTCTGTTTCCGGTGTAAGTGAACTAAGTGAATACGAGAGGATGCTGAAAAGTTCTCGGCCTAACCCACTTCCTGTAATTGTAGCATTTTTTGTCACTGCCGCTCGAAAGAGTGAACGTATTGTAAAGTACCAATTTTCAGACTAATAGCTCTTTTTTTTGCAGATGTTTGATGTCCTGAACTGAATCATGTCAATGAAAGTGTTGAATTTTCAAATGTGGAACTCCGGACTGTCATGAAATTTCTGTTCCTGCAGAGGAAAACTGCAAAGGAAATTTATGAGTGTATGACGCAAACACTAAGTGACAAGTGTCCTTGATATTGCACTGTGAAGAAATGGTGTGTCAACTTCCAGCATGGAGAAATGGAAACCGAATATGCAACAAGATCTGGGAGGCCTTAAACAGTGGCAATACCCGAAATTGTTGATCGTGTTCATGACTTGATTTTGTCAGATTGGCGAATCTCGGCCAAAACAATAGCTGAGACACTGGAGGTATCCGGGGAACGTGTTGGGTTCATAATTCATGAGCACTTGGATATGCAGAAAATGTCAGCAAAGTGGGTGCCCAAATGTTTGAACCCCGATAAGAAACGAAAACGAGTGGACACTTCCAAATCGGTTTTGTAGCATTTTGAGCGATCTGGTGATAATTTTTTGCAGTGACTTGTCACTGTTGATAAAACGTAGTTACATCACTACGCTCCATAGACGAAACAACAGTCCCTGCAGTGGAGGCACTCGGGTTTTCTACGGAAGACTCAAAGGTCTACAGGAAATACCATGGCAACGGTTTTTTTGGGTTTCGAAAGGCGTTTTACTGACTGACTATCTCCCAAAGGGCCAAACAATAAATGCTGAATACTATTTCAACTTGCTGCGCTGATTAAAGGAGGCGTTGAAGGAAAGAAAAGGCGAGGAAAACGGCGGAAAGGTGTTCTCTTTTCTTCGTAGGACAATGCGCCGGTTCACAAGGCAGGCAAGACAGTGGATGTTTTGAAGGATCTGGGGTTTAAGTGCATAGACCATCCATCCTACTCACCATCAGGCTATTTCGTGTTCCCAAACCTTAAAAAAGTTTAAAGGGAAGCATTTTTCGCATGATTCGGAGGTGATATCAGCAGCAGAGGAGTAGTTGAGTGATCAGACTTCAATTTTTTTTTTTGGAGTGTTAAAGAAACGCTGTGCCAAGTGTGTTGAACTTCAGGTGAATATGTGGAATAGTCTGTAAGTTTCATGGCTCTAGCCGATTTCCTTCTTCGTGAGGCCGAAAACTTATCAGCATCCCCTCGCACATTGAAGAAAATACAGGATTGTGTGAACCATAGTCAAACACAATAGCAGTAATGCTGTGATAGAGGAATGTATTACGATTAATGAGCATCTGTGTACCGACGATGCTAATGAAGACATTAAAGCTTTAATTCCTGAAGTCGATAATGAAGGCATAACAGAGAAGTGCTTGGAGGATCTGGAAAGGAATGAGGAAGAAGTGGAGGAAAGCTGTGATATCAAAAAAATTAAGGAAGACTAAAACTGCACGGGGCAGTTACATAAGTTCATGTTAAATGTCAGTGACAGTGAAGGACTCAATTTAATTAGTAAACTTAATTAATATGTACATTCACGTTGAGACAAATGCCTGTAAATTGAAATCTTTACACAAACCCTTTTGTCGGATTATTTCAAAAAATACATACTACATATAATAAATATATATACTACGTTCAAAACGTTCCGGAACTTTTTGAATATTTGCCAAATGACAGTGAATTACGTCATTCCCCGCTGAGCAAGCGAAGAGCACGGTGTGAGGGACCAGCCAGAACCGGTTTGATCCAGATCCAACACTTACAACGTATATGCGTAGTTTGTGATTACAGGCATTCGAGGCTCTCCGTCGCGAGGACAACGATGTTGAATTTTGAACGACGTTAAAGTGTACAATTTTGTGTTCTGCTTGGAAAATCTTTCGCTGAGACTTTTCAAATGATTAAGTCAGCTTACGGTGAGAGTACAATGAGTCGAACTAGAGTTTATGAATGGCATCGACGATTCGAAAACGGGCGACAGAGTATCGAGGATGATGAGAGGTCAGGATGACCTTCAACATCCACAACGGATGAACAAATCGCCATTGTTAAAGAAATTGTGAAAAATGACCGTCGAAAAAATTATTGCAGAAGTTGCCGGCATCTCAGTTGGAAGTTGCAATGCCATTTTAACAGAGAAACTGGACATGCATCACGTGTGCCAACAAATTGTTCCCAAAAACCTGACACAAGAAAAAATGGATGAGCGCATGCAAGTTTGCGGGGATAATATCGATGCAGTGGATTCAGATCCCGATCTCTTGAATCGATTGATCACTGGCGATGAGACTTTGTGCTTTCCGTACGACCCCGAATCCAACCGACAGTCAAAAGTGTGGAAATCCCCGTCGTCACCACGACCAAACAAGTTCAAGGCTGACCTCTCCAAAGGAAAAGTCTTGTTAACTGTTTTCTTCCATTGCAAGGGGTGTCTTACACAAGGAATTCCTTCAACATGGTTGTACAGTCACTAAAGAAGAATACGTCAACGTCCTGAAACGTCTCAGAGAATCAGTGAGTCGCAATCGACCATATCTTTGGAAGACTAACTCGTGGGTGCTCCGTCACGATAATGCGCCGGCTCACAGATCCCTCCTGGTGTCCGATTACCTGTCCAACCATCACATTCCCGTTCTTCCACAACCACTTTATTCCCTTAATCTCGCCCCGTGTGACTTTTTCCTTTTTCCTAGGATGAAGAATTTGCTTAGGGAGCTACGCTTTTCAAGTTCCGAAGAAGTGCAACGAGCTGCGACGGAGGCACGGGAATATGTGGCAAAATAAGGCTTGCAATCTGCATTTAAATCTTTGTATGAGCGCTGGCAAAAATGCATAGTTGCACAGGGTAACTACTTCGAAGGAAACACCGCATAAACAGGTATTATCTGTACTCATTCTGTTTTAATATAAAAAGTTCCGGAACTTTTTGAACGTAGTAATACTTTCTACAGTTTCACATACAGGTACTACACTTTTATACATATACTGTGTTTCTGTTTAATACAAATATGCATTTTATATTCTTATCGCATTTAAGATTTACTGTTATTTGCATGTAAAATTTACATTCCTTATTAAATAAAAATGTCTGTTTGGTATTTATTGAATACGTATTTCCTTAGCAATCTCCCAATAAGGGACACGTCTATTTTAGGGATAACACGTCCGGTCCCATGTGTTTCCCTTATTGAGAGATGCTACTGTAGTAAATTTTCTACTTGTTCTCTACGCTTATCAAATTTAGGAAGAGGATCTGTTGAAATCTTTGATTTATGATAAGTGACTGAAAATGAATTTGAAATCTGTACGTAGATTTTTTCGTTTCAAATTTCCTGAAGTACAGTGCTTATGTGCATCAGTTTTTAAATAGAGTGGAACCTCATTTATACGTTTTCTGGTTATACGGTTTTCCCTTTCATTCGTAATTCTGCGTTGATCCCGATATTTTGCTGTAGTTCCTATCTCTTTTTCAATTAGGTTACACCTAACTCATTTATACGATTTCTACGATTATACGTACAATTTTGAATTTCAGATTATCAAAAACACACTGTTCTTTGATTGCTTTATATGCAACCCGATAAAACTTTGTGAGAACTGAGACAGCATTTTTTTTTGAGTCATGAAATAGATGATGCAACAAAAATCTATATATTAATTCTATAAGGTTTTTTACTGTGAGTCTTATTTTGAGATAACAGCTGAACGTAAAGATATGGTTGAGGTATCAAAATAAAGGTCTTACTATGTAGATGTGTCAGTCGAAGAGAAAAAGAGATTGGGGCAACGGTATGGGCGTTCTCGGACGACAAAGTTCCCATGTTAAATCTATGGGAGAAGCGTGCGGTTGACATTCGATGGCCTGCGGTTGACTCACGCGCTGTTGAAGGCGGATGCATGGAGGGACTGAGATAGTCCAAAGTCCGAAGTCTTCATCGGAACAGCGAACACTCTCGAAAACCTGATTGCGTTATACCGTTGGACTGTGTAGTGTACATATACAATTTAATATTCATTCGATCCAGTTTATTCACGTAAGTAAGGCGTTTCCCATTATGTAAAGATGTAAATAAGCACTAGACGAAACCCGTCGGAATCTAAGGTTAGTTTGTGTTTTTTGAAAAGAATAAACTCATATAAAACAAAAAAAAATGTAAACTTTATTTGATTGACAAATTCATTCAACCACTTCAGTAAAGACAAGAGTCTAGGTTCGTGGTTGTTTTTTTTCTGTGTGACCTATTTTGAGAGAACGGCTGAACACAAAAATATGCTTGAGGTATCAAAATAAAGGTCTTACCATGTAGATGTACCAGTCGAAGAGAAAACTGAGATTGGAGCAACGGTTCGGGCGTAGTGGGGCGTCAAAGTTCCCATGTAAAGTCTATGGGAGAAGCGTGCGGTCCTTGTCTATATCAGGTGCTCAGTTCAGTGTCAGACTGGGTGTGTGCATGGTACTCTATGATCAGTCCTAAAGTAAGTAAATACGTTATTACGTACTTACCTTTAACAGAATGTCTCTTCCGCAGGAAAAAAAAAGAATGAAAAGATAACGTAAGAGCCTTGCTGGAAGGCGTGAGCGATCAATGGGTCGCAACTATATGTCTCAGACAATTGAGAATGAAGAGTACTCGCAACGCGAATCTCATTCCAACATTTACAAACACAGTTGTGACTGAAGATGAGAGTGAAAGAGTAAGCTATCCAGTTGAATTTTTGCACACGATCGAGATGAGTGGACTTCCGCCTCAAATTTTATGACGGAAAAAGGGTGTAGTCGTGATGCTCATCACGAACCTGGCGCAGTGGTCTAAGCGCAGTGCTCTTATGATGATTCGCTCGTGAAGGATCCGGGATCGAATCCCGGTGAAGCATGGATGTTGTGTTTGTCTTACGGCACTGGCTCTCTGCCTTCCCTGGAACCAGTGACCCTAAATTAGGGACGGGCGACTGCTTACCCATTGAGTTATTCACGATGGTCGTGAAACCTTCAATCAAAAAAAAAAAAAAAAAAAATCACGAATCTGGACTGTCTTTACTGAAGTGGTTGAATGAATTTGTCAATCAAATAAAGTTTACGTTTGTTGTTTCATATGAGTTTATTCTTTAAAAAAAAAAAACTAATCGTTGATTCCGACGGGTTTGGTCTAGTTTCATTAAATGACGTCCGCAGTTCTCAATTTTCTCTGAATTCAAGAAATTTGAAACAAACAAAGAGATTAGTGAATATTTTACTTGGCACTAATGCCAAATCAACTACAGTAGTACACAAACTGCTTTGGGAAGTGTGATGCTTGTAAGTAAAGAATGTGTAATTGGGGAATTAAATACAAAACAAAATCATATTCAGATTCATAATGTAGTATTTTAAAAGTAAGGGGTTTATTTTTATATACTGAAATTATGATATCGTACAGAATCTCTTAACTTCGTTTTTATAATGAAATTAGATACAAGATTAATACAAAAGTCAAAATAATAATAGGTTCAAAGTACCAAACAAATTTTCATGCATGTACATATTTTACACTAGGGGTCATGCCCGTTCTCCGAACGGTGAATCTATAATATTATTTTTTGATCACAAAATTAAAACAAAGGGAAAAGTAATTTACGGAAAGAAACGTTATTTAAGATCCGTAACTGTTTTACGATTTGGAACAGAGTCGTGACGTCAGTGTATACGGTTTGACGTAAAACGTTAGCAGGCTTTGGAGCCCCTTAATTTTAAATGGAAATTTCGTAGAATATTTACAGCATTTCAACGTTTCTGGCTTAATTATCTTTAAAATTATCAGCATTTTGAATAGTAAAGCTAAGCCACACTTTTGAACTTTCTGGTTTTCCGGTTTTTGTAGGTGTAGAAGTGGTAGAAAATTCAAGCTGACAGTATTTCAAATCCGCCATTTTGATTTTTTTGGTTTTGCGGCTTTTCTAGACATCCGGCATTTAAGGCCTATGAACACGCCAATTTTCAGATCTCTAGGTCATTTAGAAGTAGTCAAAGAATTCTCAAAAATTTCAAGCAATGTTCCAAAACCGCCATTTTTTTTTTTTGGGGGGGGGGGGGGGGGGGGTCAGACTTTTCTAGGTATTCTGACCTAAAGACCTATCAACATGCCAATTTTCAGATTTCTAGAATTATTTAGAAGTGGTTGAGAAATACGAGAAAATATTCAAGCAGGCAGTTTCCCAAAGCCGAGTTCCAATGTCGCCATTTTGATTTTTTTTGTTCTTCGGACTTTCCTAGGCATACGGACGTTAAGACCTATCAGCGTGCCAATTTTCAGATCTCTAGGTGATTTAGGAATGGTCGAATAATTCGCGGAAGGAAACACTCGCATTTTCCCACTTTGCTTTATACTGTACAGTGGTGGCAAAAAATGGTGACACTTTTGTATATTTTCATGTTTTGCAACTTTGCAGGCTTATTGGAAATGTTATTTACACCAAATGCAACGGTTTATATGTTAATTTAAAGAAAATTTAATGCTGAGTGCAATACAAAAAACAGAACGCAAATACACTGGCGTGCAAAAATTAAGGACGAGACGGTTTTTCGAATGTAACGTCGTGCAGAAGTACTCCACATCGGCCCAAATCATACCATTAGATCCCCAAGATGTAAGAATATTGGTCAAGTGAGCAAAACCGTCAAAACAAGGAATCCAAAGGTAACAAAGGCACTTTATTGAAAAGGTAGCTTCGAGCACAACTGGACAGAAGACAGAAACGTCCATGTGACAGGCGGCTGCCAAGAAAATTCCAGTCTTTAATAGGGGATATGATCACCCCTGACTGCGTTGCAGGATTTACAACGTCTGTCCATGGTGAGGACGAGGTTGTCAAGGAGCTGTTGAGGCATCGCGGCCCATTCCTCTTGTAGCGCCAATCGCAACTGCGGAATCGTTGCTGGCGGCTGGTGACATGCTGTCAAGCGTCTCTTGATAAGGTCCCACACGTGTTCAATTGGATTTAGGTCCGAGGACCTTACGGGTCAATCCATGTGTTTAATATCTTCACTCTCCAACAGCTCTGCGACAGACACTGTACAATGAGGTGTAGCGTTGTCGTCCAAAAAGAGGCACTCAGGATCCACAGCACCTCTAAACAGACGCACGTGAGGCAGGAGAACCTCGGTACAATAGAGGACTCCAGTGACTGAACCTCCTTGGAAGATGTGGAGGTCAGTACAGATACCAAGCATGATACCGCTCCAAACGAGAACTACGCCACTTCCAAACCGGTCCCTCTCGATGATGTTGGAGGTGTGATTGCGTGTTCCCTGCTCTCTCCAGATGTGTATACGTCAAGAATCGCTAGTCAGACTAAATCGGCTCTCATCCGTAAAGAGAACTCGACCCCATTGCTGATGTGTCCGGTTCTTGTGTTCCTGGCACCACAGAAACTGCCGTCTCCGATGAGCAGGCCTTAATGGCACACACCGTTCTGGTCGTCGTGCAAATAGACCACCTTTGTGCAGCCTCCTGGCCACGGTAAAACGCAATAACGGACGTTTCTACCGCTGTCTGCCGTTTGTCTTTTCTCGCCTGTAGGACAATATACCGGTCGTCCGCCACCGTGGTTGCTCGTGGACAACCACTGCTAAACTCTCGGACAGCTGTTCCTGTCGTTTAAAATGCTCTCCAAGCTCGTGAAACGATGCTATCAGGGATTCCGAACTCCTCGGCCACACTAGTCACACTTCGACCTTCTTCCAACTTCCTAATGACGCGACCTTGGGTAAAGTCATCCAGATGTCGTCTACTAGATTGCCTGTTGGCCATATCACACGGTGACAGCAACTCAACGTCGTTCAAACCGATGTGCACCGTGCAATAGCTTTCACCGAATTGCTGAGCGTACACCGCCCGTATGCTTTATACCCTTCCGACCCCCCCCCTTACGTCATGCTGCATATATGCGCATGCCCTACCGTACCGGACCCTAATCTATCTCCTGAGTGGTCTTTCAGTCCGTTCTGCCTGCTCGTTCCGCTATTATGCTAATTTCTCCTCTTCGTTCTTAATTTTTGCACACTAGTGTATATGCAGTACAAAAAGGTTATGCAGGGAATACTGTAATCATGCTGAATATACTGTAATGCACTTACGATTTCAATGTACTATCAGTATGTAGCTTTTATTCTTTGAAACCACATCACAGGTATGTCTCATTGAGCCAAAAAGCGTTTGAAGTTCTGCCTTCGTTATCACGTGGTGCCAGGAAGCAATTACAGCCTCAATTAATTGCCATTTATTTGATGGACGCCTTATTCGTACTAGGCTATTCAAACGGTGCCACACATTTTCTACCGGGTTCAGGTCAGGCCTATTTCTTGGCCTGGTCAACAATGGAATGGACTTTCTTGTGAACCACTGATTGCATATTTTTGCTGTGTGGCAGGGAGCTGAATCTTACTGAAAAAGAAATGCTTTGTTGGGAAAGATATCCCTGATGAAAGGTAGCAGTTTGGGTTCCAGGACGGCATCAATGTATTTTCTTGCGTTCAGCATGCAGTCGATTACATGAAGCCCGCCAACACCATTTGCTACAATACATGCCCAAATCATAACGCTTGTTGGGTTCTTACATTAGCCTCCATGTAGTCAGGATGTAGCTCTTCTCCTACTCTACGTCTCACGTATTTTCGGCCATCACTACCAAATAAGGATATCTTTCTTTTGTCATTCCAAATGATTTGCTTCCACTAATCGTCTGTCTACCCAAAATGTGTTATTTTGCTCATTATAGTCATTTTTACGCTGCTGTAGATTCAGGTATGGCTGTTTTCCCGGAATCCTACCTCTTAGTCCCATATCTGATAGTCTGCTCCTTAACGTTCTTGAACTGACATAAACACCAGTTGAACACAGTTCAGCTCTGTTAGCCTCAGATGAAAATTGAAAATTTTCTGTCCTTCAGACACAATCTTTTTATTTTTCTGTCATCAACAGCTTTTGTGCAATTTTTTCGGCCTTTCCTGATTTGTTTTTCAGTGACTTTGTTTCCTAATAACGTAAACAGCACTTTCGTACACCAGATGTTCTCACTGATCCACCAACTTGCCTTGCAATTTCAGCATAAGAAAGACCCAATTCACGTAATAAAACAATGCTGCTAATTTTCGTGGGTAACCAATCAACTGTTTTCTTTGGTGCCATTGCTGTACTTATTACCTCCACGTTAAATTTAAAGAAATACTAAAAATATTCACACAATCTACAATTACGCTTCACTTACACCGCTAATAGTCTTTCTTCTACAGAACAAACAGAAAAAATGTCTTTCCCCAACTTTTCACAAGACGTATTGCAACTACTACATTTGATTGGTCCCCAGAACAACGACTGTGATTGGCCAGTAGAGTTTGCACTTACAATCCGTTTCTTAACTGAATCACACTTGTTTCTTTTTTAGATTAAAGTAAGCATAACTTTTTTTGTACTGGATATATTTGCATTCTGTTTTTTGTATTGAATTCAGCATTAAATTTTCTTTAAATTGACAAATAAGCATCTGCATTTGGTGCAAAATAACATTTCCTATAAGCCTGCACAGTTGCAAAACATGAAAATTTCAAAGTGCCCACAATTTTTGCCAACACTGTATATGTAGATTGTAAATTAGCATAAACTAAAATTACGAGTTTTTTTTTTGCCTCGTTTTTTTTCGGGGGGGGGCATTCAAAATTTTGCAATAGTGTTTAACAATTTAAAATTTCATTTATACGTTTTTTACCTTTATTCGTTATTTAAGGCTATCTTCTGGGGAAACGTATAATCGAGGTCCCACAGTACTTTTAATACTGTACTATGAGTACACCTTTCCATGAATATATCACGATGAGGTATTTATGCAGTGTGTGTGAATTTTATAACTGAAGCAGAATTTTCCATTAGTGCTGTGGGCAGTGATTAACAACGCTGGAATATTTGACGGTGGTGAAGTGGAATGGACAGAAGTAAATACCATAAAAAGGGTGATCGAAGTTAACACTCTTGGCGTCGTTCGTGTGTCAAAAGCATTCCTGCCTTTGCTGAAGGAATCCAAGGGAAGGATTGTAACGATATCCAGCATAGCAGGTAAGAATTTTACTTTCTCCCCAAATTAGCTGTTTCCTCCAATGCAAAATTTTTTTATTGGAAAATACAATGGTGTTCAAAATTATAGCAACAACCACAGAAATGGTACACTTTTTTTTTTTTTTGATTGGAGGTTTAACGACCGCCGTGAGCAACTCAATGGGCTATAAGCAGTCGCCCGTCATTAATTTAGGGTCACTGGTTCCAGGGAAGGGAGAGAGCCAGTGCCGTAAGACAAACACAACATCCATGCCTGACCTGGATTCGAACCCGGACCCCTTACGGACGAATGATCAGAGGCCAACGCCTTAGACCACTGCGCCACCGGGGCGGCAGAAATGGTACACAAATTAGTTAACATAAAAACTCTACCCCGAAATAACCGGCAAATGGTACACAAGCCGGAGCACCAAATGTTATGTTTAATAAACGAACAGGACAACCGCAGGACAGCAAAGTATACATACACTCATACACTCAATGATGTATTCCGGCATCTTCTCGGGGCTGCTTAGCCCCCCCCCGAAAAGCCATAACCCCCCGTCGTCGTTTTTTGGGTAATCTCCGCTTATATTTAGTGTAATGTTTTTCATTTTTAGTTAAATATTTTGATAAATTAATTAAAAAATCTTAATGAGGGAAATTAATAGCAATAATAATCAGCCTCAGAAAATTCGTCCATCAGAGCAAGGGACCCATTCACCAAGCGATAAACCAGAGTGACAAGAAGTACACAGCCCTATAACTCTCTACTCAGAACATCGAGATTGGAACGAATGATCCAAATAAAGAAGCTTGGGGCAAGAAAGTCCTACACGGAAGGCACTACAACGATTTGCAATCGGACCATGTGGATACGACTGCATCTAATGCATGGCTAACAAACGGATCACTCTTCCCCGAGACCGAAGAGTTCGTGCTGGCAATACAAATCTAGTTGTAAACACCACACCAGAAACTACAGGAAACATATCCTGAAGGACACGTCAGCGAAAAGCGACACATGTCGGCAATGCCATCAAGCGCCAGAGACCATCCAACATATCCCAGTAGGGTGCAGAGCCCTCACACAAACAGAGTACACGAACAGGCGCAATCAAGTCGCCAAGATTGTCCATCAGAAATTGGCAAGAAAGCACCACCTCATTACAACTGAGACTGTCCCCTACTACAAGTATGAGCCAACAATGCTTCTAGAGAACAACGCCCACAAGATGTACTGGGACACATCGATCAGAACAGATAGAACCATCCCCCACAATCGACCCGACATTGTCTTGGTCTAAAAAGAGAAGAAGTATACATACCTCATTGACATAGCTGTGCCCAACACGTGCACCATCCAGAAGACGCACGGAGAGAAGCTGTCAAGGTATAACGACCTACGATACGAAGTCAAGGAAATGTGGCACATGGAGAACGTCACCACAGTAATATCAGCCACAGTTGTACCTAAGACCATTGGTGAACGTCACCATAGTGTAATATCAGCCACAGGAGTTGTACCTAAGACCATTCACAGCTCTATACAGACACTAGAACTTCAACCTAACACCTATATGGAACTAGAGAAGGCAGCTATTCTGAACATTTGTAGGATAGTAAAAAAGTTCCTGGACAACTGAGAGAAAGAAATACCACTTCCCAGACTTGGTACGTCATACCCGTCCCGGAAGGAACAGAAGAAAAACCTAAGGAAGAGGTGTAATCTCTATAATAATAATAATAATAATAATAATAAAAAGACCCATATGGATTTCAATCGGAAATTTCTAGAGAACAACACCCACAAGATATACTGGGACACATCGATCAGAACAGATAGGACCATCCCCACAATCGACCAGACATCGTCTTGGTCTAAAAAGAGAAGAAGTATACATACCTCATTGACATAGCTGTGCCCAACACGTGCACCATCCAGAAGACGCACGGAGAGAAGCTGTCAAGGTAAAACGACCTACGATACGAAGTCAAGGAAATGTGGCACATGGAGAACGTCACCACAGTAATATCAGCCACAGTTGTACCTAAGACCATTGGTGAACGTCACCATAGTGTAATATCAGCCACAGGAGTTGTACCTAAGACCATTCACAGCTCTATACAGACACTAGAACTTCAACCTAACACCTATATGGAACTAGAGAAGGCAGCTATTCTGAACATTTGTAGGATAGTAAAAAAGTTCCTGGACAACTGAGAGAAAGAAATACCACTTCCCAGACTTGGTACGTCATACCCGTCCCGGAAGGAACAGAAGAAAAACCTAAGGAAGAGGTGTAATCTCTACAATAATAATAATAATAATAATAAGACCCACATGGATTTCAATCGGAAATTTCTACAGTCCTTCAAAAAAAACATTAAACAGTTCTCACTGAAGGGGCAATTTTTCAAGCAGTGACAACTCAGATTACTTCCGCAATAAAAACCTAATTCCACAGAGCAGAGATGTTTGCGCAGCAATACATCATCATATTTTGGAAGCTGACATTCAGCTTTATTTCAGTCTTCTGGTTGCCGACTTTTCATGTATACAGTTAAACCTCAGTGTAGCTGACATGACGTTAGTATTTCCAATACAACAAAATATTTGCTACCTAATTTTTAACAATAGCAAATGATTAGAAAATATTTCCATAAAAAGTGGTTTTTTTCCTAGCTGTGGGTGGTTTACACTCTGCAACAAAAAAAAAAAAAAAAATTGTGGCACCTCAAGCTGCCACCCAAACGGTTAGTTCGTTGTTTTTATAACTATTATGTGCTAATCTAAGTAATCTAAAGGGGCTGAAACCAAACGTCAGGGGAATGGTTTACAGCATACGTTTTAAGGTAACGCTGTAATGATTCATGCCCCCCCCTTGAGCTGACAGAGCGGAAAACTATTGAAATTCGAAACAGAAAATCACGATACGCGATCTACATATACACTATCTACCAACAAGTAATTGGACACCCCTGCAATCGACTATATCTGCGGTCCTGATACACGTCACGGCCGCCGCCGTTAAATATCGTGTGGGAAACAACAATGCAACTGAAACAGGCTTGTAGTAAGGCGAGGTCATTTTTACCACTCCTAATGTTTTAGGGAGGGGGGATTTTCTCCCGCACAGCGTTATCTTACTAGCATCTTCAATATTTTACAACACCCCATGATGAACTCCGTGGTGCATTACTGAATTAAAGCAAAGGTATAACATTTTTTACATTTTAAATCAGTTATATGTGTAGATTACTTGGAATTTGCATTTGCGATATACGAGCATAAGAAAAATTTTATACTCTATTTAAAATTTTTATATATATTAATGTACAGTCGTGGCCAAAAGTCTTGCACAGTAGACCGAAAGACAGTTTTTGATGTTGGAAGCCAACTTATACAGCGTAATGGTAAAGTCATGAATACATATTATACACAATTTTAAAGGATATTTTATGCTGAATTCAAATATTTTGACAGAACGTTATTACAAGTAACAGAAATGAAGTTACAAGCAAAAGTAGAGCGTCTAGTCATAAAAAGCAAAAAATAGTGGAATTTGTGAAATTAGTGTACAATCCATTTTATAAAAAAATTGCTGTACAGTACATTATTGAAACTTGCAGGACACTTGAAATAACTTACAAACAAACAAAATACACTTTAATATTTAATTGGATAACCACGGTTTCTTAGTAACAAAGTGCACCTTCTTGGCATAGAACTAATGAGCTTCTCCAGTTGTCCATTGGTGATAACACGGTGCCATACGGCCTTTACAGAATCAATTAATGCTGTTTTAGATGTGGGTCCTTCTTGACGGATCTTTTGCTTCAATTTCACCCACAGATTCTCTATGGAATTAAGATCCGGTGACTGCGCCGGCCACTGAAGTTTTCTTACAACTTTTCGATTAAACCACTCGTCAAACAACTTTGACTGATGACATGGCGCGTTATCGTCCTGAAAGATAAAATTCCGCAAACTCATGTCTTGGGCAGATGGTAACAGTTTAGGACCATGACATCACCGAATATGGGTGCTTGATTGTTGGTTGGGTGCAGCATGCCTTATATCTTTCACCAGCCCGACGACGTACATAATTATATCCATTATTAGCGGAAATAGTAACACTTGTTTCATCACTGAAAATAGCATTTTTCCATTCATCAACAGTCCAATTCTTGTGTGCCTTGGCCCAAGCAATTCTTGTGATCCGTTGTTGTTCAGTAAGGAAAGGTTTCCGTGCAGCTTTTCTTGCAGTCAGTCAATTTTATTGTAGTCTACGACGAACTGTACGTGTAGATGCAATAATGCCTACTTCATTCTCCCACTCATTTCTTAAATCAGTGGCTGTTTTAAACCTTGATTTTAAGGAAAGACGAATCAACATGCGATCATCACGTTCAGTACACAGCTTTGGTCGACCTGTTCTTTTTCTGTTTCCCCCACATGTAGTTTCTACAACTCTTTTAATGGTGTGCAAGACAGTGGAATGATCACAGCCACATTTAACGGCTATTTTGGCACCGTGTTATCACCAATGGGCAACTAGAGAAGCTCATTAGTTCCATGCCAAGAAGGTGCACTTTTTCACTAAGAAACCGTGATTATCCAATTAAATATTAAAGCGTATTTTGCTTGTTGATCAGCTATTTCAAGTGTCCTGCAAATGTCAATAATGTACTGTACAGTAATTTAACGTTAAATGCATTGTACACTAATTTCACAAATTCCACTATTTTTTGCTTTTTATGACGCTGTGCCTTTGCTTGTAACTTCACTTCTATTACCAGTAATAACGTTCTGTCAAACTATTTGAACTCAGCATAAAATTTTCTTTAAAATGATGTGTAAAATGTGTTTCTAACTTTACCATTACGCTGTATAAGTTGACTTCAAACATCAAAGATTGACTTTCGGTCTACTGGTGCGAGACTTTTGGCCAAGATTGTTATGTGTAAGTAACAAAATTGTGATAATATGTACATCATCAGTAAACAAGTTTTAGCCCCCTCAAAATTTGTAATTCCCCCCCCCTGGAAAAAAATTATCTGAATGCAACACTGCATACACGGAAGAGCCAAAACATTTTGACCAGCGCGTACTTATGCAAATCGAAGAAACTGCTGGAAAACGACCGTGCGTGTGAAGGTCATAAAACAGTATAAATAACAGCTGATACTGAGTTCTGTTAATCATGTTATTCTTGTTCTTCAGATTAGAAAGGCAGAGGACTGGAGCGAGTCGGAGAAAGGCCAGATTGTAGTGGCGAGACAACTGAGTCAGAGAGTTTCCGAGACGGGGAGGCTTGCGAGGTGCTCACTATCATCCGTGCTTGGTGCTTTCAAAAAGTGGCCCGAGGAGGAGAACCACGAACTGCCGGCAAGGTGTGGGACGACCGCAACTCGTCGATGCTATTGGGTTGTCGTAAAAGTCATGACGTAATTTAGCCATGTTTTGCAACGGTCATTTATTGATAGAAAGAACAAAGATCAATCAATGATATAATGCCCGTTTTGTTCGATAACCTTTTGGCATCTTTCATTGAGCTGCAGAATGCCTCGTTCATAGAAGGACCTGTCTTTCGTGGCGAAAAACTTTACAAGGTGCTGATTTACAGCCTCATCTGAATTGAACGTTATACATCACAAAGACTGTTGTAGGGAGCGAAACAAGTGGACGTCTGACGGCGCAAGGTCAGGCGAGTATGCTGGGTGTGGCAACACATCACACCCAAGCTCCAATAATTTTTGGCGGGTGATCAAACTTGTGTGTGGTCTCGCGTTGTCGTGATGAAACACAACACCTTCACGATAAACGAGCTCTGTACGTTTCTGGATGATGGATTCGTTCAAAATGTCCAATTTCTGACAGTACTCATTTGAATTGATTGTTTGGGTCCGTGGTAGGAGCTGGAAAAACACGACACCTTTAAAACCCCACCCCACTGAGACCAGAACCTTCCGCTGATGAATGTCTGCTTTGGATGTCGCTTGAGGCGAAACAGCACGTCGGGACCAAAACCGTTTGCGCAGAACATTGTTGTATACAATCTACTTTTCGTCACCAATTATCAGTCACTTCAAAAAAGGATCGTTTTCCTCATGTTTAAGGAGCATATCGGTGATGTTTATAAGCGCCGTCAATTGAGCTTCTTTGAGTTCATGGGGAACCCACACATCGAGCTTGCTTACCTATCCCAGCTTCTTCAGGTGGTTGTGAGCGCTTGAATGATGGATGTGCAATCTGACTGCAATCTCTCGTGTCGTGTAACGTGGGTTTGACTCGACCAATGCCTTGATTTGGTCGTCATCAACCTCGGCAGGCCTCCCGGACCGTGGAGCATCGTTGGGTCAAAATCCCCAGCACGGAATTTTGCGAACCACCGCTGGAACTGACATTCTTGTAGAGCATTATCACCGTACAATTTACGCAACTTTTCACAAGCTTGACGCGCGTTCTTCCCTTTACGAAAGTAAAACAGTAAAATATGGCGAAAATGCGCAGTTTGGTCTTCCATCTTCAACTTGATGTCAAATCTCCACAAATCAACCAAATCGCTCACTATTCCTTTTAGACTGCAGCTAGAACTGGCACCTGTCGAATGCCATAGCGATATCAGAGCTGCGCATGCCTCTAGTACTTCCAAAACCGCCCAACCACCATCGGGTGCCAAAATACTTCATGACTTTTCCGACAACCCAATAGAAGTGTGCGAAGGCTATCCTGTATGGTAGGAGACAACAGAATGGACACCATAGCGTAACTCTCCCGTACTTTGGGTGCTGGTGACAGGAGTAAAGTAACACCACACGCAGTACATCGAGCTGTGTTGGAAATGGAGCTGCGTAGCCGCAGGCCGCTCCGCTTGACCATGATAACCTCGGTTCACCATCGAAAGTGCCTACAATGGGTACGCGAACATTAAAACCAGACCTCGAATGATTGAAAAAGGTCTTCTGGTTTGATGAATCTCGTTTCCTGTTGCAGCACGTGGACGGACGGGTGCTAAAATTATATTACTTCGGGAATCATCTTTCCTTCTTTTGCTACGATCTATCCAAAGCACTATTCCACCTCAATCACTTACCACAATAACATTTAAAATATTTATTACACAAAAAAGATATGTACACACAACATTAAACTCTCCGCTACTGATAAACACGGCAACATCTCCCTGCGGAGAAGTGAAGCTCCCACGTCACACACACGATCTCCGCAATGCGACATACATCTGGCGCCATCTACTGAGCCAAATAGTAAATAAAAGATTGAGAATTAAAAATTTACCTGGAAAAGGCTTAGACACGGCAACATCTCCCTGCGGAGAAGTGAAGCTCCCACGTCACACACACGATCTCCGCAATGCGACATACATCTGGCGCCATCTACTGAGCCAAATAGTAAATAAAAGATTGAGAATTAAAAATTTACCTGGAAAAGGCTTAGACACGGCAACATCTCCCTGCGGAGAAGTGAAGCTCCCACGTCACACACACGATCTCCGCAATGCGACATACATCTGGCGCCATCTACTGAGCCAAATAGTAAATAAAAGATTGAGAATTAAAAATTTACCTGGAAAAGGCTTAGCACCAGGATGCACGGCGGGACGAAAACAAGCCGGTGAAGGAAGTGTAATGCTTTGGGCATTGATCCTCTGGGAAACTCTGGGTTAGCGGTCTGTACGGGCACGGGCCGGCCCTGCCCGGATGCCGGGGCGGGCCTCTGCTCATTTCTAAGTTGGGAAAACGGGCCGGGTCTAGCCGGGCCTTCAATAGTTAATGTAAAACAGACACGGGCAGAGCAGATTTTTTTTTCATGAGCAAACCAATCGCTGTACGGTGCCTTTCTCGTTTGGAAAACTCGCAACATACAGCAGCAGGATAAGATTGAATAATTTCCGCTGATGGAAAAAATAGAAGTTTTACGACATCCTCCCCTCCTACAAAACAATTCGAGTGGGTCAGCTCCCTTAGTTTTTCAATGCGAATGTGGTCCATTCTCTCTCTCTCTCTCTCTCTCTCTCTCACTTTCATCCTCCTCTCATGCTTCAGGGAAGGCTATTAACTGTAGCATTTATAAACCCAGCCACCCACTCGCAGACGATCTTTTTTATTGTTCTGGACGGCGGCATTTTGTTCTCTAGATGTGTGAAAAGCTTTTAAGTTGTATTAAATGGCACGGAAGAAATGGGCTGGGAGAAACGTACTTCTGTGTATAAATCTGGGCCGTATTTTCCCCATTTGTACTCTCAGGAAGCCGTTTTCAAAACTTCTGTGACAACGATTAGCTGAGCAGTCTGTCGTTGTTTTTCCTTAGCATATGATCAGTTCAATGTAGCTAATAAATACTCTTCAATACTTATTATGGAGTTTAAGGAAGCGAAAGATTTTCGCGAAAAAATCGCTTCCCGGAGAATATGTGCTTGTAGACAAGGTAAAGAGGAAAAACGATATTTGGAAATATTTTAAATTACTGTCTCGTTCTGAAACTAGTCGGCCGGTAAACGTTGTGCAGTGCACAAAATGCAAAAACTTTTTGAGTTACGATAGCACAAAGTCTGGAACATCGTATCTTAAGCCGCACAAATGTGCCCGCCCCCCCTCCCAACACACGAGAGACATATTGGGTTCCAGCGATATGATATGCCAGTAGAGATAGGTGCAGTTTATAAAGCCATAAAATCTTCTCCCAGTGGAACGATCCGACTCATAATTCTGGATATTTCGTACTTTTCGAATTAACCCACCCACCCTCCTTATCCCCTAGGATACTTCCGGGTCCGGCGGTAGAGAATGATAATTTGAAAACCCAGAAAATTTGAAAGGCACGGAAATTGTCATTTTCATGCAACATTTTTGAGTATACGTGCTTGTAGACAAGGTAAAGGCAACCGCTCACTCTAAAACTAATATTAATCTTCGCAACAACACTAACACACACACACCCCAAGAAATCAACCCCCTCCTCGGACCTCACGTGACTTATACAAAGTCTCAGAAATATTCTGAATTAACGTTTATTGTAACAGAATACGTGTAGCAATTACGGAAACGAAAACTCTTCAGGAGTCGAATGACCGAGAGCACCAGGTGTCAAATTCGTGTTTTGGTAATTGTTGAAATTTTTCGGGCCGGCCCGGGCCTTGGAAACAGAAGAAATATACGTGACGGGCTTTAATTACAAAACTTGAAACGGGCCGGGCCGGGCTTTCCAAATTAAGGCCCGTGCAGACCTCTACTCTGGGTTCAGTTATTCCTGTGCGAAAAACTATGACGTCTACCACCTACTTAAACATCATTGCAGACCAGGTACACCCTTTCATGGCAACGGTACTCCCCCTAGCAGTGCCTTCTTTCACAGGGTAATGCGCCGTACCACAGTTCCCGGATTTTTGTAGAATGGTTCTCGGAACATGTGGAAGACTTCCGCTTGTCTTCCATGCCCTGGTCTACGAATTCCACTGACATCAATCCAATCAAGCATCTATGGTTTATGTTGGAACACCAAATCCGATCTTCTGCTGCTCAACTACGTAACTTACAAACGTTGAAGGACCTTTTGGTAACGTCTCGGCCCCAGATATCACAAGACACCTTTAGAATTTTCGTAACATCCAATGACACCTTCAGAAATTTCTCCGAGTAAAAGCTGTTTTGGGGGCACCAGGTGGAACAACATCATATTGGGCAGGTGGTCATAATGTTTTGGCTTTTAGGCGTATGCCACTCAAGTGGATTCTGTACATAACCGATTGCAGTCGAACACATGGGCGGTCTTGGGGTCTGCACTGTCAGATGCAATTATAAGATGTCATTATGTCTCAGAGAATTACCTCAAATGATTCCCTGCGGTGAAGAACCATAGGGAGATTAGAAAACAGATGGTCTGAAAGTGAAGTTTCCAGGCGGCTAAATGTTTTTGATCCAATGTCTGCCGCCTCGGAAAACAATTTCACGATCCTGAGAACATCTCGAGGAGACCTGGTCAAGAAGAGTCACATCTACTCTAATTTCGCATTCGCATTAATTTAATAAGCACACACACACACGCGCGCACTCTCTCTCTCTCTCTCTCTCTCTCTCAACACACACATCAAAATACCGTCATACATAGGTTAAATGAAAATTAATGCCTCCACCCTAATAACGCATCAACAGATAGCAGCACAGACATACAACAAATTACTGGTAATGCTGCGTAGGTTCTCGTCTACTACCTCAGTTGGCGGCAAGTCTTTGAAGTGAATGGTTGTCTATAACTATTCTGTGAGAAATGGCACGCTATGCAGGATTCTTTTCAGTCGAATTCAAACAACGTGCTGTTATCGAATTCTTGACAGCTGAAGATGTCCTTTCAGTGGAAATCCACCGAAGAATGTAAGCCGTTTATGGTCATGACTGTGTTAATGTAAGCACCGTTCGTCGTTGGGCCAACAGATGTAAAGATGGAGAGGAGGGAACATCAGGCTTGTGTGACAAACAAAGGGTTCGGACGACCTATATCAACAACCGATGAGTTTCACAGGAAACGGGTTGACAAACTAATTAAGGACAATCAGTGGATCAATCACTCAGCAACAAATTGCTGGCAGAATTGGCATTTCACAAAAACGTGTGGGTCATATTATTTCTTTTCTTGGATATCGGACGATTTGTGTGCTATGGGTTCTTTGAATGCTCAAGCCTGAAATAAAAACTCAGAGATTTAAAATTTGCCAGAAAACGTTTGTCGCTGGCAATAATGTGACCCACACGTTCTTGTAAAATTCCTGATTTTTGTCAGCAATTTGAAGAAACCTACAAAACAAATTTGCCAGCTGTTTTTACGAGAATCAAGGAGAAGCTTTTCTTCACAGTGTAGTGACGAAACATGGGTGCAGCATTACAAACCCCAATCAGTCGGTGGAATATCGACACACAGACTCACCCCGGAAAAATAAATTTAAATCATAGGCTTTGGTTGGAAAACCCATGGCTGCAGTGTTCTGGGACGCAGATGATGTTATCCACCTAGATTTCCTGGAACCTGGAACAACAATTAACTCAGAACGTTACATTTTGACGCTCCGAGATTTAAAACAGCGATTAAGGAAGATTCGATGGGGAAAAGGAAATGTTTTCCTGCAACACAATGTTAGGCCACACACTGCAAGACCCACCACGGAAGCAATAGAGAGGCTAAATCTCATCGCACTACCGTATCCGCCGTACAGACCAGACTTATGCAACTTCCATCTATTAGCGAAACTGAAAGAAGATCCTCGAAGACGTCACTACTCATGCAATGTAGAAGCTGAGAAGGCTGTTGCGCAAACAGAGGGTGGACTTCTTTCGTGACAGCTTCACGACACGAAAGATGTCCACCCTCTGTTTCCGTAACCTATCTCTGACAGAAATAAATTCAGTTACCTGGTAACTATGCTGAGAAATGAATAACGGTTAGTAAACCGTATACTCTAAGGATTATTTCTGTGTTTGATTTATTAAAATTTTATCATCCAGTCCCGAGTAATGCTCATGAAGGCATTACTTTTCATTCAATGTACAAATTGCAGTAATGTAATAATAAATAAATTTTAAATGGAATTACAATAGAAGTGCCCCACCACGTGGAACTGCTCTGTGTCTGGTAACCTTCATGTCTCCCAACCCCGAGCCGCGCGCAGCTGCCATTCCGAGCGCTTGGTCGACTGAGGCAGACGTGTCGATTGATCATTCATCTCGGCACAAGGACAAGGGTGTTAACGGTTGAACAAAGAGTGTTTTTGGTACAACATGTCTTTCGCCATGACGACAAGCACACGGAAGAAGTGCAAAAACAGTTCGCTAGCAAATTTCGTGATGCCGACGTCTCCCACGGTAATGTGGCACGTCAGCCCATTGCAAAGTTTCGGGAAATTGGCAGGGTTCTAGATGCCCCCGATCAGGTAGGCCATCCTCGTGGCAGACGAGACCGTACAGGATATCCACGATAGGATACAGAAGAGTCCACGTGGGTCCGTGAAGCGTCTGTCACAACAAGTTAATGTGCCAAAGAGTACAGACTACGAGGCCCGTGTTTGGTACTGCAGGTGGTTCCAAGAGTTCCTATCTGAAGAAATATCCAGGGCAGGACACAGAAGAGTGACAGCAAGGCCGTGAAGCGCTTATCACAACAAGCTAATGTGCCAAAGAGTACAGACCACGAGGCCCATGTTTGGTACTGAAGGTGGTTCCAAGAGTTCCTAGCTGAAGAAATATCCAGGACAATATACAGAAGAGTCCACGCAAATCCGTGAAGCAGCTATCACAACAAGCTAATGTGCCAAAGAGTACAGACCAACGAGGCCCGTGTTTGGATGCTGCAGGTGGTTCCAAGAGCTCCTATCTGAAGAAATATCCAGGACAGGATACAGAAGAGTCCACAGCAAGTCCGTGAAGCGACTATCACAACAAGCTAATGTGCCAAAGAGTACAGACCACGAGGCCCATGTTTGGTCCTGCAGGTAGTTCCAAGAGTTCCTATCTGAAGAAATATCCAGGACAGGATATAGAAGAGTCCACGCAAGTCCGTGAAGCGCTTATCACAACAAGCTAATGTGCCAAAGAGTACAGACCATGAGGCCCGTGTTTGATCCTGCAGGTGGTTCCAAGTGTTCCTATCTGAAGAAATATCCATGACCGGATACAGAAGAGTCCACGAAAGTCCGTGAAGTGGCTATCACAACAGCTAATGTGCCAAAGAGTACAGACCACGAAGCCCGTGTTTCATCCTGCAGGTGGTTCCAAGAGTTCCTATCTGAAGACATATCCAGGACAGGATACAGAAGAGTCCAAGCAAGTCCGTGAAGCGGCTATCACAACAGCTAATGTGCCAAAGAGTACAGACCACGAAGGCCCGTGTTTGATCCTGCAGGTGGTTCCAAGAGTTCCTATCTGAAGAAATATCCAGGACCGGATACAGAAGAGTCCACACAAGTCCGTGAAGCAGCTATCACAACAAGCTAATGTACCAAAGAGTACAGACCACGAGATCCGTGTTTGATCTTGCAGGTGGTTCCAAGAGTTCCTATCTGAAGAAATATCCAGGACAGGATACAGAAGAGTCCACGCCAGTCCGTGAAGCGACTATCACAACAGCTAATGTGCCAAAGAGTACAGACCACGAGGCCCGTGTTTGATCCTGCAGGTGATTCCAAGAGTTCCTATCTGAAGAAATATCCAGGACAGTATACAGAATAGTCCAAGCAAGTCCGTGAAACGGCTATCACAACACCGAATATGCCAAAGAGTACAGACCACGAGGCTCGTGTTTGGTACTGCAGGTGATTACAAGAGTTCCTATCTGAAGAAATATCCAGGACAGGATACAGAAGAGTCCACGCAAGTCCGTGAAGCGGCTATCACAACAGCTAATGTGCCAAAGAGTACAGACCACGAGGCCCGTGTTTGATCCTGCAGGTGGTTCCAAGGGTTCCTATCTGAAGAAATATCCAGGACAGGATACGGAAGAGTCCACGCAAGTCCGTGAAGCGGCTATCACAACAGCTAGTGTGCCAAAGAGTACAGAACACAAGACCCGTGTTTGATCCTGCAGGTGGTTCCAAGAGTTCCTATCTGAAGAAATATCCAGGACAGGATACAGAAGAGTCCGCGCAAATCCATGAAGCTGCTATCTCAACAGCTAATGTGCCAAAGAGTACAGACCACGACCCGTGTTTGATCCTGCAGGTGGTTCCAAGAGTTCCTATCTGAAGAAATATCCAGGACAGGATACAGAAGAGTCCACGCAAATCCATGAAGCTGCTATCTCAACAAGCTAATGTGCCAAAGACCACGAGGCCCGTGTTCGGTATTGCAGGTGGTTCCAAGAGTTCCTATCTGAAGAAATATCCAGGACAGGATAGAGAAGAGTCCACGCAAGTCCGTGAAGCGGCTATCTCAACAAGATAATGTGCCAAAGAGTACAGACCCCGATGCCCGTGTCTGATCCTGCAGGTGGTTCCAAGAGTTCCTATCTGAAGAAATATCTAGGACAGGATACAGAAGAGTCCACGCAAGTCCGTGAAGCGGCTATAACAACAAGCTAATGTGCCAAAGAGTACAGACCACGAGCCCCGTGTTTGATCCTGCAGGTGGTTCCAAGAGTTCCTATCTGAAGAAATATCCAGGACAGGATACAGAAGAATCCACGCAAGTCCGTGAAACGGTTATCACAACAGCTAATGTGCCAAAGAGTACAGACCACGATGCCCGTGTTTGGTACTGCAGGTGGTTCCAAGAGTTCCTATCTGAAGAAGGTGAGAACATTCTGGACGTGACTTTCTTTAAAGATGAGGCATGATTCCACGTGTCCGGGTACATCAACAGTCAAAACACTTGTCTGTGGGGTACTGCCCCATACACTTCAAACTGTAATAACGACCCACATCCAACAAATCACACTACATACCCTGATGAAGGTCTTCACCAACTTGCAGAAGAGTGTGCAGATCGTCTGGACGTTGGCGGGGTCCATTTTCAACATCTTCCGCAGGAACCAGTTTGACATGATAAGTATTCATTCCTGTCTTTTTTTTTTTTTTTTTGATTGAAGGTGCAACGACCACCGTGAGCAACTCAGTGGGCTATAAGCAGTCGCCCGACCCTAATTTAGAGCCACTGAACCAAGGAATGGAGAGAGCCAGTGCCGCAAGACAAAAACAGCATCCATGACTCACCGGGATTCGAACCCGGACCTTTCACGGACGAATGGTCATAAGCCATTGCTTAGACCACTGCGCTACCGGGGGCGGCAGAGGTAATTTCAGTGCACAGTTATTTTTGGATCACCTATTATAATTTGTTAAATGTGCTAAACAAGTAATTTACGAATATTACAATATTATATGTCAAGACACTGCTAGTAAGAAATCATCTTCCTTGATTTACAGGAGAGAAACCATAAACTATTGTGAATTGCTCTTTTAGGACTCTATTCTTTTCCTTGGGCCATCTCTTACTGCATGAGTAAAACTGCTGCATCTTGCTTCTGCGACGGTTTGAGGTTGGAGATGCACAAATGGGGAGTGAGCGTGATCACAATTGAGCCCTCTATATACAGGTAAGAACATCTTATATTTTTTGTTGGAAATATAAGCGCTGACTCCCATTATAACGAAATTCCAGGGACTTAAAGAAATTTCATTACTCAGAAACAGTGAAATGTTAATGACTATATTGTTTAAGCTTTCCAACCTTAGGTTGAAGAAGCTTATATGCTCCAGCTTTGTCTGTCTGTCTATCCACACGATAACTCGCGTAAAAATGGTTCGATTTTTTACGCTTTCCAACCGTAAGTTGAAGAAGATTATATGCTCCAGCTTTGTCCGTCTGCCTGTATGCTTGTAGTCCGCACGATAACTCGCGTAAAAATGATTCGATTTCGATAAAATGTTAGTTTGTGGTACGAGACAGCCTGGGGACGTACCCTATTGAAAATGGGCGAAATAAAGTCAAAGGTCAGGACATAGGAGCGGGATCCAATCCATAGCCCTTATGCGTCATAACTTATGTAAAAATTCTTCGATTGCGACAAACGTTTAGTATGTAGTTTTTTTTGATTGGAGGTTTAACGACCACCGTGAGCAACTCAATGGGCTATAAGCAGTCGCCCGTCCCTAATTTAGGGTCACTGGTTCCAGGGAAGGGAGAGAGCCAGTGCCGTAAGACAAACACAACATCCATGCCTCACCGGGATTCGAACCCGGACCCCGTTCGGACGAATGATCAGAGGCCATCGCTTAGACCACTGCGCCATCGGGGCGGCTAGTATGTAGTTCCAGAGATATACTGAACCGGTTCTGTTGAATATAATTGAAATTGGGTCAAAGGTCAGGACACAGGAGTGAGATTTATTCCACAGCCGTTATCTTCCTAACTTGACAAAAAATACATCTATTGCGACAGAACTTTAGTATGTTGT
This sequence comes from Macrothele yani, assembly GCA_039090855.1. Lineage (NCBI taxonomy): Eukaryota > Metazoa > Arthropoda > Arachnida > Araneae > Macrothelidae > Macrothele > Macrothele yani. The sequence continues at coordinate 113,618,795 of CM077007.1, forward strand.
TCCGTAGGTATACTGAACCAATTCTGTTTAATATGATCGAAATGGGGTCAAAGATCATGACACAGGAGCGAGATTTATTAAACGGCCATTATCTTCATAACTTGACTAAAAATGCTTCTATTCCAACAAAACTTGAGTATGTTGTTCCGGAGGTATGCTGAACCAATTATGTTTAATAGCATCGAAATGATGTCAAACGTCAGAGCACAGGAGCGAGATTTACTCCACAGCCATTATCCTCATAACTTGCGTAATAATTTGAGTAATTATTTCTGGTATGTTGGAAAGCGTATCATGATCATATGCATTGCATGATTTTACTAACTTGTTGAAATACAGTGTAACTTTCTTGAAAATGTGATATGAAAGAAAATTTTCATACATTTTAAAAAATAAGTGGTGTGAATTCACGGAAATGTTTTGAAGATAACGTGCAGCAAAGTTAGCCGGAGGTGTCCGTCTTTTAACGGAATTTCCGTTTTCAACAGTTCCCGTTTTCTATAATTTCCCTATTTTGACAGATTTTCCGTAGTCCGTAATTCGATTTATTTAAAAAAAAAATTCGTTTCGGGTTTTCACAGAAATTCCGCAAAATCTTCAAATTTGACATTTTCAGAACTTTTCCGTTTGCACTTTGTGTGGATCGAACCCACTTCGCTCGGCTTCAACTGAAGACGCGCTTACTATTCGTTGAGACAGAGAGAGCCACGTAAAGCGGTGTCATGGAACAGGTTGAACTCTAACAGCGCAATGACAAACTGTTTATTCTTTTATTTCTTCTTTATTTTTATTTATTTATTTATTGCTATAAATGCGGGTGAATTAGTAATTTGTGGAGCTCATTATTTTCTAAATAGGTTATTAAGAACTTAAATTTCTGTGTTGGAGGACATGCTACAAAGTACAAGGGTTGTACCGAAAGTAATGCAAAAGTGGGCATAACTTTTTTTGACAGAGGTCGTTCAAATTTAAAAAGTGGGCATAACTTTTTGCTGACAGAGGTCGTTCAAATTTCACATGTTGGTAGAGTAACTCTTTCTCTATACAACGGTACTACTGAACATAGTCTCCATCACAAGCGATGCATCTGCGCTATCGTTGAACCCAACTCTAAAAAAATCAGGTGTGGAGTGTTTTACCCACTTCTTCACAACCACTTTCACCTCGTCTGTGTCATCAAATCGTTGCCCCAAACACTGTTTTTTTTTTTTTTTTTTTTTTTTTTGTTTTTTGATTGAAGTTTTAACGACCACCGTGAGCAACTCAATGGTCTATAAGCAGTCGCCCTTCCCTAATTTAGGGCCACTGGTTCCAGGGAAGGGAGAGAACCAGTGCCGTAAGACAAACACAACATCCATGCCTCACCGGGATTCGAACCCGGACCCCTTTCGGACAAATGATCAGTAGCCATCGCTTAGACCACTGCGCCACCTGGGCGGCGCCCCAAAGACTGTCCTTCATTGGTCCGAGCAGTTGGAGGTCTGAGGGAGCCAGATAGGGACTGTGCGGTGGATGGGGGAACCACCCAACAGCCTAATTTGCTGATCGCCTGATTTGTTGCCAAAGATGTGCGTGGTCTCGCACTGTCATGGTGAATGTGGATCCTTTTCGGATTATTGTACGGTCTGTTCCTCTTTATGGCTTCTCTAAGTTTCTTGAGTGTTCCAATGTACCTCTCGCTGGTCACGGTGCGGCCACGTTCCAGAAAATCAAGAAGAATGACACCCCTGTGATCCCAAAAAACAGTCACCATGACTTTCTGTGCTGTTCGCTGGCTTTTCAATTTCTTAGGTCTTGGTGAAGAGGTGTGACGCCATTCCATGGATTGATTCTTCGTTTCCGGATCGTAAAGATACACCCACGTTTCATCCCCTGTTACCAGATCGAAAACGAAACGTGCCTTCATTGGCTTCAAACACTTCCAGCGGATCATAGAAGACTTCCAACCTTCTCTCCTTGAAATCGGGAGTCAACTGCCGAGGTACCCACTTTGCACACACTTCCCGATACCCAAAGTTTTCCACCATCTCCTGTATGGCATTGTGACCACAATCCAGTTGCGCAACAAGATCACGGATTGTGACTCGTCACTCCGCGCGAATCAATTCATCCACTCGCTGACGATTCGTGTCAGTGGTCGCAGATGATGGTCTCCCACTGCGTGGTTTGTCTTCAATGCTAGTTTCCCTTTCTTTAAATTTCTTCATTCATCTGCGCACATTGGTCTTGCCGATGGTGTCGTCTACGGAAACATTCTGCAGCCTTCTGTGTATGTTGGACAGCCTGCACCCTTCCTTCGTCAAGAACTCAATGACGGCACGGTGCTTCTGCTTAGAATCCATTATTACCTGCAATGAAGAAGAAGGGTTACTATAGAGGAAGAGTTACTCTACTAACATCTGCAATTCGAACGACCTCTTTCAGTTAATAAAAAAGTTATGCCCACTTCTGCATTACCTTCGGTACAACTCTCGTACGTATTTTTTAACTGATAATGACTTTCAATTATCTTTAAGAAAAAGCTTTGTCGGACCTCATCTTTTTGTGAATAGGTTCGTAAGAACTTAATTTTCTCTGTAGGAAAGCTTATTACAAAATATATATTTTTTAACTGATAATGACTTTTAGTTACACTCACGGACAATGAAATTTGCGCACCGAGAAGGAAGCATCGGGTTGAACTGAAATTTTATGGACGTAATGATAGAAATGAATGATACACATGTTGGCAAAAACAGAGCTCCAGGACAATACAGAGGGATCTGTGGCACGCAGTCCGGTCATCTTCAATAGCGCGTCGCACCGCCTCGTGCGGCGATACATGCTGCAATACGGTCCGGCATGAAGGCGAACAGAAGTCTGATGTTGTCTTGCGGCAGACTGGACCCCACGTGTAGGACGGTGTGCTCTAAATCCCGGATAGTGTGGCACGGGGGCAGCTGGCGTTTCAACTGTTCCCACACAGGCTCGATAAGGGACATGTCCGGGGAGCGGGCAGGCCATCAAAGTGTCTGGACATGACGTTGGAAGTTCTGGGCAACCCGAGCCGTGTACGGGCATACATCCTGCTGGTATAGCGCACCCGAAATCCTGGCCAGGAATGGGAGAACATGGGGCCGTACGATCTCATCCACATACCGCTGGCCCGTCAATAATCCACGTACCACTACTGGAGCTGATCGGCTATCGTATGCAATTGCTCCCCAGACCATAATGCCTGCAGTGGGGGAGGTGTGGCACTCGAAAGCGAGGTTGGAATTATGCCGTTGACCCGGGGACCTCCACACCCGGACACGATGTTCAACTGTCCACAAAACGAAGCGGCACTCATCGCTAAACACCACACGTCGCCAGTTTTAGGCGTTCCACGTCGCTCTGGCCTCGCACCACTGCATACGGAGCCGGCGATGTTCCAATGTTAATGGCAGCACACGTAAGGGGCGCTGGGATCGTAGATTCGCTTCCGCGAGGCGTCGGGAAATGGTTCGCGAACACGCAGGAGCCGATACATCTGCCTGTACAGTGGACCGGGTCCCCGTGGGATCCGTTCGTGCCTGACGAATGATCCGTCGATCCTCTATACCGGTTGTCCTCCTGGTCAGTGGAGCCGTGTGGGAGTACCTTCACGTGTCCACTGCTCCCAACGCAGTCAGAAGGTATGGTCAGAACGATCCACGTGGCGGGCTATACGCCGCGCCGACCACCCTGCGGTTTTCAGCCCGATGATCAGGCTTCTCTCAAAGTCCGTAAGTTGCGTAAATCGGCGTCTCTGGCATCTACCCTGTATTCTTGTCACTCTGCACTCTTGCTTGCGTCGGCCGGTGCTTTTCGCTTTCATGGGGCATCAACTACAAGCCGGTTTATAAGGCTTCCGGTTCGTGCTTGCAACGCCATCACAGGGTGTGCGGTCATGCACAAACGTGGATCATTTGCATACCAGCACGCACTCTAGCTATTTACATAGTTTCGTGGTAGTAGCATGCTTTCTTCTAGGTACGCAAATTTCATTGTCTCTGAGTGTATCTTTAAAAAAAGCACTTTTGGAGCTCATCTTTTTCTGAATAGGTTCGTAAGAACTAAATTTTCTCTGTGCGAGGGCTTATTACGAATTACGTATTCTTTTAACTGACAATGACCTTTAATTATCTTTAAGAAAAAGCTCGGTTGGAGCTCATTATTATCTGAATAGTTTCATAAGAACTTAATTTTCTCTTTGGTAGGACTTATTAGGAATTACATATTTTTTTAACTGGCAATGGCTTTCAATTACCTTCAAGAAAAAGTCCAATGTATTTTTTTATAGTATTATTTAACAAAACTCTAGATATAAAATTTACTCTTGATAGCTATAATAGCTTTTGTCTTAAGGAGTCCACAGGCTGCTGCATATTATAGTATTATTTAACAAAACAGTACAGGAATAAATAAATAAATAAACATTTTTTTACGATCTTTTTGTTTTTTTATGGATGTTTATTAATTTTTTAATAAATAAATAAACATCAATCAGACTGATGACAGATGTTTATTGTTATTATTTTTATGTCCACAGCCCGATGCATATTAATAGTATTATTTAAGAAAACTCTAGACATAAAATTTACTCTTGATAGCTATAATAGCTTTTGTCTTAAAGTGTCCACAAACTGAAGCACAGACATAGTACAATAATAGAGTTTTAACAATTATATATTTTATAGAATTTTTATCAATTATATATAATTATTAGATATCGAGGGTTTTAACAGTTATTAGATACTCGATGTTAAATTGTTGAGTAATCACCGTTATATTGAACAGAAATTTTACCTACTGATGTGCCCATTTACTTCTGCAGATGGAAAAGTATGAATTCTTCAGTTTATTAGCAAAAGATCGAGGTTCACAGCCATGCATCGAAGAAGCATCGAGATTTCCACCGATACATCGAGAATTTTAATAAGTATTATTTGTCATTCGACGAATTCGTGAATAATGACTGTTATATTGAACAGAGATTTTTTTACCCATCGATTGCCCATTTAGATTAAAAAGTATGAATTCATCGGCTTATTAACAAAAATATAGAAATATCGAGATTTTTACCGATACATCGAAAATTTCTACCGATACCGTCGATGTTTCAAGATGGTAGGCCTGCTGAAAAAGGATAATAATTCTCTGACAAATGAAGTTAGTAATATCGTTCGAGGTCCAAATTTTATTATAGATCTCGAAGCAAAGGAATCGGTAATCCTGAAGGCAGCTCGGACGTAGGGAGCGTAAACATGCTATCGAGCGAAGAATAAGCTGATCGCTAAATTTGCTTCTAGACACCGTTCGTGACTACAGTGCGGATATCTAAGCATTCTTCCTCGTATTAGGAGCAAATTTTCACGAAGCTCAGGCGCGGGGCCACGCGATGGTGTTTTGATCCCAAAATTTCATTTCTTTTTTCATTTTGCTTCTTAAAAAGAAAACAAAAGTGCGATAAATTCTCTGTTCTGGACACGGCCGGATTAAGGCATTAGTGGGCCTCTAAGCTAAGACATTTTACTGCACCCCTAGGCTAAGACATCAGAGTGGGCTTCCAAAGAACTTATGACAGGGAATCATTATGAACTCCGTTAAAACACGAAACTATAGCAATATGCTTGTGAAAATAATACGTATTGCATAACTCAAACTAATAAGTTAAGGCGCGTCGCATAAATATAGAGACAGTCGATTTTGCGCCGTGAACGCAATGTGAATATAGGTAGGAAGCTGAAGTGGTACCTAATTAGACATAACCCTACAACAAACGTTTCGATCCGTCGAGATGACCGGATTGCGTGAAAAGAACACCACAAAATGAAATAGTGTAATTTTAGGTGTCTCATAAATATAAAGACAACTATGTAAAGTAGCCACATACAAATGAGATGTACAAATTAGCATGTTGTACGCACGCGCATGGGCCGTAATTCGGTCCAGCCTACAAAAGACAGCGGACCTGCCGTCAGACATTCATTTGCCGAAATGCCACGCAACAGTCAACTTTCTGGTGAGGAGGTGCAGAAGATTTGGAGACCGAAAGCAAATGGATTGCCTATAGCGAAAATTTGTAAAGCCATGGGGAGGAGTAGGGCAGCCATTTATAAGACTTTATCGAAAGGTGGTACGTTAACTACCAGAAAACGGCCTGGAAATCTTCGAATAACAACCAAACCAGATGATCGTGCCATCATGCGTTTAGTTTCATCCCAAAGGTTATCACTACGTCAAGTTTCTCGGACTGTTGGTGTCACCGTCTCAAAGGACGCAGTTCGTCGACGAATCAAGGAAAGTCGCAATATTGTGCTCCGTAAAATGCGCCATCTGCCACACCTCACGCGGCGCCGCAAGAAAGCTAGATTGTTATGGGCAAGCAGCCACATGCACTGGACGGACGAGTGGATCACAAATATTTTCTCCGATGAGAAAAAGTTCAACCTGGACGGCCCTGACGGTTGGAACTGCTATTGGCATGATTTACGACGCGAGCCACGCACCTTCTTCAGCAGACAGAAAGGATGGGGATCTGTGATTGTCTGGGGAGCTTTTGCGTTCGATGGGACAACGGATATCGCTTTTCTGCAAGGCTGGCAAAACTCCGAAACGTATCAGGACATACTCAGCAGCCACCTTCTACCGTTTGTCGAAACTCTAGCGGGTGTTGATTATCTGTTCCAGCAAGACAATGCCTCTACGTGTCGGTCTGCATCAACGAAAAGCTGGTTTAACACTCCTCATGTGACCGTAATGGATTGGCCAGCACTCAGTCCAGATCTGAACCCTATCGAAAACCTCTGAGGTATTCTAGCTCGTGATGTGTATGCGAATGGACGGCAGTTCTCAAGTGTGGTGGCATTGAAAGAGCAGATTGAACGAAGCTGGTACGTTCTCCGTCCAGAACACTTACATCACTTGGTGGACAGCATGCCCAATCGGGTTTTCAGTGTTATTCGGAAGAACGGCTCCACTATTCGTACTGGAGGTGCTCATAACTAGTAAGTCTTTATATTTCTGAGACAGCGTATTTCTGTTTTTTTCTTGTACTTGGCGTTGGAATTGTTATGTTCCCGTCAAACTACTGTGCAGCTGCGTGTCCTATGCTATTTTTGCTATAAATATGAGGTGTACATTTCAGCTCGCTGTTGTTTCTTTTTATTCGAGAATTTGTTCTGTCTCTATATTTATGCGACGCACTGTATCTTTAGAGTTTTCATAATAAGGCGTTGTAGTTTCCATTGTTCTTATAAGAACATGAATTAAAAGCTTAAGATTCCTAGATTTTGTCTTAGATTTTCTAATGATTTGGTATTGCATATTTTTCTTAGTGCATTCTTTTTGTTATGCAATTTGAAGCCACGTGGGACTTCGACCATCAACGGTTGCAAATGAAAATTGGGAGGTGTGGGTGGATGGCAGTGAAAAAGCTGAAACTGTCTGACCGACCCCGCTGTACCAAGCGACATAAAACCTTTGCCCTTAGTGAGTCACTGGCTTGAAATCTGCTCGTCTTTCAGCCTCTGTTTTTGACCATGGAAATCATACGAGACAAAAGTAAAACTATTTTATAAACCTCTCTCTAATATTTGCTCAGGCATACCTCCTGGGCCCATGGTAATGGTAGGCCCAAAGACTGTAGCCCCTATAGACACACCTTAATTCGGCCCTGGTTCTGGGACCATACTTCCACCCGAACTCCAAGTATGTCATTTACAAGTATGAATTTGCTAAATCAATGAAGAAAGAAACATTCTTCATAATACGTGGGAAATCGACAGAATATTCAAAGCAAACAGAATATAAATTCTCAATTTGCTTGAGGCACTTACTGGTCATCCATGTAACACCTCTCAGAAAACTTGAAAATTTCATCGCCCTGCAGCGGGAATCGAACCCACAGCTCCCGATTTCCGTTCGAGTATGCTAACTGTTACACCACCAAGGACAGTGAAGTTCCAAGCAACTGAGACTAAGAAAACTTAGCTTAGCAATCTGAACATCCTCAGATTTTCTCTAGTCGAAGCATCGTTGCTGGCTCTGACGTACTACAGAGCTGAAAATGTGGATCAAGACGACAAATCTGCAGCAAGACATATTGTCCGCGTAGCTCAGTTGGGAAAGCGACTTACTCCGGAGTGAGGAAACACAGATTCGATGCCCGTTGCGGACAAACTTGTGTTTTCAGATTTACAGCGTTTTGACCCAGCTCCCATCCGGAAATGGATGTAGGTCGGAAATCACTGGTAGCACAGATAAATCAATGAAGAAAGAAATATTCTTCATAACACATGGGAAATCGATCGAGTATTGGAAGCAAACAGAATATAAATAATGGTGATTTCTAACCTACATGGGAGATGGGTCAAAACGCTATGAGCAAGCAACGATGCTTCGACTAGCGAAAATCTGAGGATGTTCAAATTGCTAAGCTAAGTTTGCTTAGTTTCAGTTGCTTACAACTTCACTGTTCTTGATGATGAAACAGTTAGCATACTCGAACGTAAATAGGGAGATGAGGATTCGATTTCCGATCCAGGGCGATGAATTTTTCAAGTTTTTTGAAAGGTGTTACGTGGATGACTAGTATGTGTTACACGCAAATTCAGAATTTTTATTCCGTTTGCTTTCAATATTCTATGAATTTACTAGCTTAGATTCAAACTCACTAAAAGTCATTTTGAGGGTTATATTACTTAATACTACCCTACAATTGAGCTTAGAAATTGGGGTGTTATTTCTGGCCAGTTTTCTTAGAACATAATGAACATTTAGTTTTTTTTTCAATTCGATATTTAATATGACTGCGCATCTCTTCCTTAAATTTTATTTTACGTCATTAAGTCCAATTTAAAAGGCGATCAAAGTATTGTTATCACATGACTAAAATGGCATTGGAAAAGGTACTTTTATGAGCCTTTTTAACAGATTTCATTCATGTTAGGGATATTTACAGGAACTGTCAGTGGGGTGGAATCTGTTGATATGCCATCGCACATCCCACACCGCATGCTGTCTAAATGCCAATTAAAGCAGTGCCATAAACTAACAAGTTAGTAATATAATGCAATGCATTGTTTATGATACGCTTTCCAACATATTAGGAATCATTACTCAACTTCTTACTCAAGTTATAAGGATAATAGCTGTGGAATAAATCTCGCTCCTATTCCCTAGCCTTTCATCCCATTTTAATGATATTCAGCAGAATTGGTTCAGTATACCTCCGGCACAACATACTAAAGTTTTGCCGCATTAGAAACATTTTTGGTCAAGTTATGAAGATAATGGCTGTGGAATAAATCTCGCTCCTGTGCCTTGACCTTTGACCCCATTTCGATGATATTTAAAAGAACCGGTTAAATACATCTCTGGAACAACATACTAAAGTTTTGTCGCAATAGAAGCCTTTTTAGTCAAGTTATGAGGATAATGGCTGTGGAATAAATCTCGCTCCTGTGCCCTGACCTTTGACCCCATTTCGATGATATTCAACAGAATTGGTTCAGTATACCTCCGGCACAACATACCAAAGTTTTGCCGTAATAGAAGCATTTTTAGTTAAGTTATGAGGATAATGGCTGTGGAATAAATCTCGCTACTGTGCCCTGACCTTTGACCCCATTTCAATGATATTCAACAGAACCGGTTAATTACATCTTCGGAACAACATGAGGAAGTTTTGTCGCAATAGAAGCATTTTTTGTCAAGTTATGAGGATAATGGCTGTGGAAAAAGTCTCGCTCCTGTGTCCTGACCATTGATCCGATTTCGATGATATTCAACAGAATCGGTTCAGTATACCTTCGGAACAACATGATAAAGTTTCGTCGCAATAGAAGCATTTTTACGTAAGTTATGACGCATAAGGTCGATGGAATGGATCCCCTCCTATGTCCTGGCCTTGGACTCCATTTCTTCCATTTTCAATAGGGTTCCTTCCCTACGACATACTAAAATTTCATCGAAATAGAACCATTTTTATGCGAGTTATCGTGCGGACGGACGAAAATACAAACAGACGGAGAAAGCTGGGGCATATACGCTTCTTCAACCTACGGTTGAAAAACGGAACAGAAGAACTTCTTGTGTGTATCAATTTACCGAAATATTCAATAAAGGTTGTTCCAAACCCATCTCAGCAGACTTTGCGTAGGGAGTTGAAGAGGATCGATATTGGCAGTCGTATGTTTGTACGGAAATCACTGATTTTTGATAAGATTTATAAAATTCGTCTATAGTGGTGTCAGGAACATCGTGATTGGACACTGGAAGACTGGAAATAACTAATCTGCTCCGACGAGCTGCGGTACACCTGGTTCTGAACATACAGTACGAGTAAACAAAGAGTTTGGAAGGAACCCCACGAAGCAATGGACCCAGGTTGCCTTGTGAACACAACGCAAAGTTCTGGAGGTGGTGCCATAGTGTGGGGCACGTTTTGTTAGTAAGGTACAGGTCCGGACTGTTGCTTTGAAAATTCACAATGAAAAAGACATGTAATTTGTGATAAGTCCTCCTACAGAAAAAATAAACAAGTTAGTAAAATCATGCAATGCATTGATTATGATACGCTTTCCAACATACCAGAAATTATTACTCAAGTTATGAGGATAATGGCTGTGGAATAAATCTCGCTCCTGTGTCCTGACCTTTGACCCCATTTCGATGATATTCCACAGAACCGGTTCAGTACACCTCAAGAATAACATACTAAAGTTTTGTCGCAATAGAAGCAGTTTTACGCAAGTTATGAGAATAATGGCTGTGGAATAAATCTTGCTTTTGTTCAATGAACTTTGACCCCATTTCGTTGATATTCAACAGAACCGGTTCACTGTACCTCCGGAACAACATGATAACGTTTTGTCGCAATCAAAACACTTTTGGGTAAATTATGATTCACAAGGGCAATGGAATTGATCCCACTCCAGTGTCCTGACCTTTGACCCCATTTCGCCTATTTTCAATAGGGTTCGTCCCTAGTGGCTCCCTACCACATACTAAAATTTCATCGAAATCGAACCATTTTTACGCAAGTTATGACGCATAAGGGCAATGGAACAAATCCCGCTCTTATTTCCTGCCTAACCTTTGACCCCATTTCGCCCATTTTCAATAGGGTTCGTCCCCAGGTGGTTCCTTACCAAATACTAAAATTTCATCGAAATCGAACCATATTTACGCATGTTATGACGCATAAAGGCAATGAAATGGAACCCGCTCTTATGGCGTGACCTTTGACCCCACTACACCCATTTTCAATAGGGTTCGTTCCCCTTGTGATCCCCTACCACATACTAAAATTTCATCGAAATAGAACCATATTTACACAAGTTATGACGCATAAGGGCAATTGAATGGATCCTGCTCTTATGGCGTGACCTTTGACCCCACTTCACCCATTTTCAATAGGGTTCGTCCCCTGGTGGTTCCCTACCACATTTTAAAATTTCATCGAAATCGAACCATTTTTACGTCAGTTATCGTGCAGACAGACAGACGGACGGAAAAAGCTGGAGCATACACGCTTCTTCAACCTACGGTTGGAAAGCGTAAAAAAAAGAATCAGCTCCATACTGTTAAAAAATCTACTTAAAAATGAGAAAAGAAAAGGAATCAGCTCCACACTGATAAAAAAAAATCTACTTAAAAATGAGAACCTGAACTCGTTTTTTTTTAACTACAATCATATCGTAAACGAGTACACCACATGCTCAAATACACTCGCGGAAAGTGAAAAAAGAACAGCAAGAAGCAGACGTCTGATACCAACGAAATTTATACAGCGTAATAACGGAATACAGAGGATAACGTGATCAAAACATTATGGCAAAATACAGCTGTATTTGCTGGTAAACTGAAAAATAACATTTCCATGTAACATGGTTAGTCCGAGGTTGAACCGCCATGAACTGCGTCACACTGTGCAATTCTGGCATGGAGTCTGTCGTACAGATGTTGGATATAAGTTTGGGCTATTGAGTTCCAAGCATCCTCAACGTGGACGCGTAAATCGGGGATGGTCGTGGCTGGCCGTGGAGACCGGATAAGTCGTTGTCCCATAAAATCCCACACGTGCTCAATGGGGGACAAATCCGGTGAACGTGCAGGCCATGGTAGTTGTCTCACATCCTGAAGTGCATGTTGCGTTGCATGTGCCGTGTGTGGGCGCGCATTATCTTGCTGGAAAACATCACGATGGACCGACCTTACAAATGGCACAACAACGGGCTGAATTATGTTGTTGATGTAGGAGGTGCTGTTTAACGTACCCGGTACAAACACTAGTTGTGTACGGGAGCGATAGCTGATCGCTCCCCACACCAGGAGACCAGGTGTAGGCCTTTGTGTTGCTGGTGGATGCAAGAAGGGTGGAGACGCTCACCAGGAGACCAGGTGTAGGCCCTGTGTGTCGCTGGCGGATGCAAGAAGGGTGGAGACGTTCCCCTGTGAGTCTGCGAATACGCATACGGCCATCGGAGGCTCCCAAGCAGAATCTACTTTCATCGCTGAACACGACAGATCGCCATTGCGTTCTCCAGTGCATACGTTGGCGACATCACTGCAGCCGTTCCTGACGGTGGTCTGGAGTCAGAGGTACAAATGCCAGAGGCACACGTGCACGTAGTCCTGCATCCAGTAGACGGTTGCGGATCGTTCGCACAGTCACCTCAGGTGCAACGGCAGCTCGGATTTTCGTCGCGGTGGATGTTCTGCTTGACAACGACGCTCTTCTTATGCGTCGATCGGTCCGCTCATCAGTCCGTCTGGGACTCCCAGTTCCACGTCTTCTCGTGTGGGAATGTTCCTCGGACCATCTACGCCACCATCGTACCACCACCGATAGTTCCCGTCCAATTCGCTCCGCAATACGACGATGCGACCATCCGGCCTCGCGGAGTCCAACCAGACGAGCTCGTTCAAAGTCCGATAACTGCTGAAATCGTACACGTCTTCCATGTCCAGGCATTGCAGCTTCTTCAAGGTCTTCGCACGTGTCCGTGCGCCGACGACTGTTTGCATTTATTTCGCCGTATTCCTTAAATACCACCGACGATAATTTGCATATTATGCTGTGCTGTGGCGTAAGCGCTCACCGGTTGGTCCCGAAATTAACATCACACCTACGTAAACTCGATCCATTAACATATGTAAATTTCATGATCGTCCGCCAGTTCCTTCTTGGTGTTCTTTTTTCACTTTCCGCCAGTGTATAAATAACCATGCGTACTTACAAATAACCTTCAATAAACATAAATATAATCTTGTATTACTTCATTTCAAATATTATAAATTTCAAGAGAAATTGTTTAATAAATGTGTAAAGTGACAGTACAACAAAGTCACTGATTACAAGTAATTTAATTATGTATAAAGTACCTTTGTGTATGCTTTTTCATTAACTATATTTGTGTCAATCTGATAAATAATATATTGTCGTTTCATCACTACATTTGTCATAAAATTGTGTGGTCCATTTTTGGGCCGCGGGTGGCCTAGTGGTCAGCGTTCGTGACAGAAGACCTCGGGTTCGATCCCAGGCAGTTACGAACGCTCGAATCACTAAATATCCACCGTGCTTCGGATGGGCACGTTAAGTCGTCGGGTTCTGGGTACTGGCCCCCCGGTAATAAATAAGGGCGTCTTCCTACCCCATTCTACCTCGCTTCTGCGTCACTTTTCTATTGGGCACTCTAACCCAAATCTCCTTGCTTCCTATTTCTAAGGGTTGTTTAAGACCTGGAGTCAGACACTCCCTTCCTAAAATCCTCTACATAAAAAAAAAAAAAAAAAATTAAAATCGAGCCTTGGATGTCTTAGTGGTTAGAGATTCAAACTACACAGGTTCAAACCTAGCCTGATAGGCTTGAATATGGTGGGGGCTCTTCGTGGTGGCGTGAATTTCTAACAATCGCCTAATATCCGGCGTCCATCGGGTGACCACGTTAAGTGACGGCCCTCTGGTAGGAAACCCCGGTTGCATATAAAGGTATACATTCCTAAGCCCCCTCCTAATTTCTCCCTGCCTTCTATGTGCAAAATCGTACACTTGTACGGTGGCGCCATCTAGTGTGCTCTCTCTCTCTCACTTACAAACTATCCTGTCAGAATCGCTAGATTCGCTCTAACTTCCTACAGTTTCTGTGCCCTGCTCGAAAGAGTACAGAGTACGTGTCTTTTCCAAAAATGAGACACAAGTACTGGGAGCTATTATAAACTCAGAACGTATTAAAAAACGAATACATTTTGCTTATTTCTAAGTACCAATTTTTAACAGTGCAACAGCAAATAAAATGAATAATTCACCCGCATTACTAGCAATAAACATTTCATCGCGCGATTCAAATCTTTCTTGATTTATTATGACCACCTGACAGTTTTAAGCAAATGAGCTATGACTGCACGCTGTTGCCGCCAGAGGGCGAGGCTAGTATAAAAAGGGAAAGCTTAGTGCTTGCGACAGTAGTAGAAGTGATTTTTCGGTGACAAGATGGGTAAAAAATGCGATTTGACGGAATTTCAACGTGGGATGATTGTAGGAGCTCGGAGCCATGGAGCAAGTATCACCGAAACCGCCGCATTCGTGATATGTTCCAGAGCAGCTGTTGTTAAAGTGTTTAAAGACTGGACTGCCAGCCAAAAAACTGGGTCTTTACGTGCAACGTGTGGTCGTCATCGACTAGTGACTGCTCGGGCGGAACGGAGAGTTTCCAGAATGGTAACAGACAACAGAAGGACAACAGTGCAGCAAATTACAGACCATCTTAAACAAGGATCCCCTCAAATGATCTCTGCATGCACTGTTCGCCGTACACTGCATCGGATGGGATATGGCAGCCGAAGGCCTGTTCGAACACCTTTGCTGTCTGCAGTTAACAAGAGAAAACGTCTCCAGTTCGCGCAGGAGCAAAAGAATTGGACAGTCGATAATTGGAAACAAATTATGTGGTCCGATGAATCACCTTTTCAGTTGCACCATGCCGATGGCCGAGTGAGAATTTGGCGGAAACAGCACGAAAGCATGGACTCCAAATGCATTGCTACAACCCTTCAAGCTGGTGGAAGCAACTTTATGGTTTGGGGAATGTGTTCCTGGCATGCTTTAGGCCCTTTAATTCGTGTTGATCAACGTTAGACTGTCACATCATATCTACACATCGTTGCGGACCAAGTGCATCTGTCATGTGGATGGTTTATCCCAATGGCGATGGCCACTTTCAATAAGATAATGCGTCCTGTCATAGTGCTCGTATTGTACAGGATTAATTTCAGGAACATGCCGGTGAGTTTACTTTGCTTAGGTGGCCACCACAATCTCCAGATCTGAGCCCCATTGATAATTTGTGGGATGAAGTTGAACTACCCATCAGACAGCTGCATCAACAACCCTGCAATCTCACACTCCTGGAAAGTGTTATTCATCAAGCATGGTCTCAGATTCCACAAACCACCTATCAACATCTCGTGGAGTCCATGCCACGAAGAATCGACGCAGTATTAAAGGCAAAGGGTGGCCCAACGAAGTACTGAGGGGGTGGTCATAATAAAGTGGCCACTCAGTGTATATAGCAATACGTTTCGTTGCTTTCAGAATCAATCGGTAGTAGGCGAGGCTGCCGTTGAAAACGAACCCGGTTTGAACCCTTGCAGGGGAAAAGCGAGAGGATTCGTTAATTTTATTACACCAGAACAGAAGTATCTCTGGTAGAAGGGTTGAAAAAGTCAAAATGAAAGTCTTTGAGAAATTTCTGTATAAATACGGTAAACCCCTTAACTGTCTTTTCTCAAATTAACGGAATTACTGACAACGGAAAATTTGTCGAAGTACTGAAGTTAGAAGAAACACGAACTTTTAAAATCGGAAATTTCGTGATAAGACCGACACATTACTGGCAACTTTGCTGGACGTTACTTTCAGGAATTTTTCATTAATTCACACCACTTATTTTTTGTGTATAGCTCACGTTGCCATGGCAACACAGCATCCATTGCACGAACTTGGCTGGTAGCTTTTTTTCTCACGCACTGCATTTACCGAACTTAGCACCAGCAGATTTTCTCTTGTTCCCGTCTTTGCAGAATCACATGGCCTATAAAAACATGAAAGTTTGTATAGAGATCGAAACGGGAATTCAGACGTTTTACTTTTTTTTAATTTACTCCAAGGACGCTTCTTTCTTTGATAGGAATATTAAACAGCTGTCCGAAAGATGGGAACACAAGTCATCGTTAAATAGAAGCCATGCAATAGATTGAAACAAAACGTTGTGCTAGTAAAAAAAAAACCAGCTCTGTTTTTCATGTGTGCAAACAGTGAGAACCTTTAAACATAGCCAATGTAAAACCTATTATCTAAGTCGAAATATCATGTTAATCAATTATCACGCAGTGCCTGAAATGGGCCGGTATATGCCGGTATGGCATACCGGCACTTCTTGTTTCTTAGAATTTCATACTGGTACTTTTTTTATCCGGACTTTACATACCGGCACTAATTTCAGTAGTAGAAACTGCAACAGAGTTGGGCAGGAATGCATTACAAAGTAATAGAATTATAGATTACAATTAACGAGTAATGTATTACAAGGTAATCCCAAGTATGGTTTGCACAAGGTAATAGAATTAATCGGTAATGCACTACAATGAAGAGGATCTAATTCAATTATTTAATAATGCCATTCAAACGCAATGGAATTATTTGGTAATAAAATTACACAATTTGCAAATAATATTTACATACGAATAGTTTATAGAAATATACTTGTACCAAAAGCTATGTCTAGAAAAGTCGGCCATGTAGCATAGCAGACAGAGACCGAAATGTCTTGTAGAATGTTCTAGAAGCGGTAAGAATGGGTTAGACGTTTGTAGAATGTTCCAGAATGATCGCGCAGTGGGAAGTTGGAGAGCTTTATGCAGTGGGAAGTTGGAGAGCTTTATGCAGTGGGAAGTTGGAGAGCTTTATGCAGTGGGAAGTTGCAGAGCTTTATGTAAATCAAGAATAATCCAGAAGGTTCAGGTTCTGTCGTGAAGTATATACTGTATAAAGGAGTCAGTCGCTCGCTAGTCTAATGTTCGTATCGGACAAGTAATGGACAACAACACTTGAAAAGTACGGCAAAAATGTCAAGAGTTTGCAAAGTTGTGTAAAATTCGGCAGTGTACCCTGAGTTGCTGAACTGTGAGTGTAGTGCTAATATGTGCTTGTGGCTATAGTGGGGTAATTATTTTATACAGTGAAAGTATGTAATAGGCGAGAATACCGTACTGGAAATGGATGAAGTGAGTATTTCTAACCGAAATAAACAACTGTGACATGCCTGCCCTGCAGGACGCATACGACCTAAAGGCAGATAGCAGCGAGAACGAACGTCTGCATAGCTCAGTTGGTAGAGCGACTTGTTCTGGAATAAGTGGACTCGGGTTCGATTCCCGGCGTGGACCAAAAATGACGGAGAAATTTACTTCTTTATAATGGCGCCAGAGTTTTCCGGATGACCCGGCCGTTAAAGATCTCGCAATGGTGTGATGTTCTTTCCACACCGCGAGATAGGAAAAATCAGAGAATCCCTTCTCCAGCGCTTCGAAAAATAAATGTGTGTGTCGTTGCATTCCACACACCAGATTGACTGGGAGTTCTCAAGTGCACGTTCTACAGCGGATGGCTGCCTGCAACGATTCATGGTCACGGCTGACCCACGGCTGACCCATGGGCCATGGCCCTCTTTCGGGGGGGGAATGGGACGTGCCTGCCCCGCAAGACGCACACGACATAAAGGCAGAGATAGAAGCGAGAACGAACGTCCGCGTAGCTCAGTTGGTAGAGCGACTTGTTCTGGAATAAGTGGACTCGGGTTCGATTCCCGGCGTGGACCAAAAATGACGCAGAAATTTACTTCGTTATACATCCCATTCGTACTTACTTCATGTGTATTATTTCGTTTAAATCACTTTACTTGCGGCGAAGACGGGAAACTTCTCATGTCATACACGTACAATCTCCAATACATACATACACGCATTTTAGATCCGAGGGGTGAAACAATTGTTATATAGCCTACACAAAGTGTAAGGGTGTACCGGTTGCTGGCTTATTCAGGTTATCCATAAGTTATTGGTCAATTACCAACATATAGTTAATCATCAACCATTACGATTATAATTGGTAACTGCTACATGCCATTACAATTACCATGTAATTCTAATGACCAGTTCACCATTACGATGTAATGGTAACGCTAAGTTCTTGTTCCCATTATCATTACGCTGTAATGCATAACCGATTAATTCAATTAAGGCCGCCCCGGTGGCGCAGTGGTCTAAGGCGTTGGCCTCTGATCATTCGTCCGTAAGGGGTCCGGGTTCGAATCCCGGTGAGGCATGGATGTTGTGTTTGTCTTACGGCACTGGCTCTCTCCCTTCCCTGGAACCAGTGACCCTAAATTAGGGACGGGCGACTGCTTATAGCCCATTGAGTTGCTCACGGTGGTCGTTAAACCTCCAATCAAAAAAAAAAATTCAATTAGGATTATGCCCAACTCTGAACTGCAGAAATTATTTTTTTTTGTCCCTGTCTTATGAGCGCGCATTCTTCAACAAAGAAACCTTGTGTGTTTCGTGCCCTTTAGAAATATCTGTGTGTGAACCGTAAAGGGTAGAGGAGTGGTGTACACATTTGGAGGACGGTGAGATTGCTATTAATTTAAGACGGAATATTCATTCCGATTGTGGAGGTTCTGATTGCCCGACTTTCTACTTCATGAAAGTCTCTATTGGAAAGGGACTGCCTTCTCGGATCGGGACCTTAAAGCTCTGGGTTCAAGTCCAGCTGAATCACTAATGATTAAACCGAGGTTCGGAAGTCTCGTTAATCCGTTGATCCCGGGGCAAAGACTCCTCCTCCTCATTATAAAGCAAGTCTAACCCCAGTCTTCGGTGTAGCATAAGTAGTGTCCGCTGGGGTCCCTAAACCAACCAACGCCGCCCCGGTGGCGCAGAGGTCTAAGCGATGGCCTCTGATCATTCGTCCGTAAGGGGTCCGGGTTCGAATCCCGGTCAGGCATGGATGTTGTGTTTGTCTTACGGCGCTGGCTCTCTCCCTTCCCTGGAACCAGTGACCCTAAATTAGGGACGGGCGACTGCTTACAGCCCATTGAGTTGCTCACGGTGGTCGTTAAACCTCCAATTAAAAAATTAAAAACTGTAATCGACCGCCATATTTCATATTTCTGACTTATGGTGCAATAGTATTCCACGGAATTGTCAATTACATTTTCAAATAAAGGAGTTTTCTTCAGGAGTTTTTTCTTTTCTTTTCCTTTTTCAGTTTTGGAGATTTTCTAGGAAAGGTATTTTTCAGGAGTATTTTTAGCTAAATATGAGCATACCGGCACTTCAAAATTTCCATTTCGAGGACTGTTATCACGTAATAGTTTGTTATCCGCGTCGAAACTTGTTCATGCATAAAGTCAGTTATTTTCTTCGAAACTTCTCCTGAGATATCACCAAATATGTTACAATAATTCTCTAAAAATGTAAGATGTTGTGCGACCTTTCACATATATTGAACATGTACCATAGATGACACTCAAACTTTACTTAGCTTGTGAATGTTCTTCGGCCACACAGGTGGTGCTCATATTTCTATCAGTTTTATTGTTAACAGCTGTTCTTTAGAAAGGTTCTTTTTGGTTGGACGCTTAACGACAAACATCAGCAACTAGATTCGCTATAAGGAATCGTCCATCCCCCTAATTTAGGGTCAGTGGTTCCAGGGAAGGAAGAGAGCCACTGCCGTAAGACAGACACAACATCTAAGCCTCACCGGGCCTTCGAACCCGGATCCATCTCGGATGAATGGTCACAATCCAGCGCTTAGACCACTGCGCCACTGAAGCGGCAAACAGACAGATTCCAAGTGTCTTTTAACTTTTTCATGACCTTGCGGCGTGACTGTAAAAGTGGGGTCCTCATTATTTTACTCAAACCGCAATTGCCTAAAAATTAAACGCTTCGTGTGACTTCTTTCACACAGCTGTCACCATTTGCCCTAGCTGGGCTCGAGTAGCAGGTAAAACGTATGTAATGGGCTTGTGTAATGGCGCTGACTCTCTATCCTTTTCCTAGAGTCACTGGGACGGCTGATCTTATTGCCTTAACAGTTTCTAATTATAATCGTTAAAGCCCGAAAATAAAATTATTTTTGCACTCTTGACACCAAACAAGTGAAATTTGCAATGGCTCAGATTTCCGTACGTAACCATTCTCCGAACAATTCAAAGTGTCATGAGACATTTATCCACAAGAAACTGTTCTCCAAGAAGTTCAAATTGTCGCGTGCTTTTATCCATAAGAAACAGTTCTCCAAAGAGTTCAAAGTGTCGTGTGACTTTTATCGGTAAGTAATCGTTTTCCAAACTGTACAAAGTGTCACACACTGTTAAAAATTTTGTGGTTGGTTGCACCAAAAAGTGGCGCTGCACCAGCTGCACCACTTTCTGAGAAAAGATACACCATCGTGTTTTGCAAACAAAACCCAACGACGTGGTTCAACTGTTCACCACGTTATGGTACAAGAATGTACCATGTTGTTCGGTTTATTTTGCACCACAGAATGGTGTACCTTTTCTAAGAAAGTGGTGAAGTTGGTGTAGCACCATTTTTTGGTGCAACCTACCACAAAATGTTTAGCAGTGTAAGTCTATAATCCGCAAGATAACCGTTCTCCAAGAAGTTCAAAGTGTGTAACTTTCATCCGTAAGTAATCGTTCTCCAAACAGTTTGAAGTGCTGTGGATCTTTTATCCGCAACTAACTGTTCCCCAAGAAGTTCAAAGTGTCGTGTGACTTATTAGCGAATAACTGTTCTCCAAAAGGTTCAAAGTGCCGTGTGACTTTTTCTCGACGTCTTTAGATTACACACTAAGTTCTCAATTCGCTCAGATAATTAAAATATTCAAAGTCTCCTGAAAAATTTCATTTTCACCTGAGGTTTGGTTTTCTCGCTGTTGCTGTATTATCACTTATTTATTTATACTTTTTGCGAGGGGGCATTTGTTACATTATTTTTTGTCTTTGTTGGTTATCAGGTTGTGAAGCGTTCCTTTTTACCTAATTTTAATTTTATATTATTTGTTTTGCATACAAATGTGGCGTATCCTCTTTTTCTAAATATTTGAGAACGCTAAAAGTTAACCTTATTTACTAAAGCCGTAGACAAAGAAGCATCTTATATAAACCAGTTAAGTAAATCTGCTCTTATTCTGGGAAATTTCCCGCAGAATCACACTTATGCTGAATCTTTTAATGTAAAATCAAGCACCGTTAATCTTTTTTACAACAAGTAATTTTTAACTTGCATCTTTCAGGAGTTCGATGGTGGACGACTTATGCGGAACAGTTGAAAAGACTTTCGGAAGAACTGAGAAGCAACTAAAGGACGTTTATGGCTCAGACTATATCAACAGAAGTTTCGAAAAGTCCATGAAGTTCTTAAAACTTTTTTGTAATGATCCTAGTGAAGTTATTTCAGTGGTAGAGGAAGCAGCAACAGTTCGAATTCCAGAATATTTTTACCGGCCGGGAAATTTTCTTACTTGTTTTACAGTCTGGATGCTCCGAAAGATTCCCAAGCCAGTTGCAGACATGCTAATCACTTCTGTTTTAAAGATATGTAAAAATGTGCCTATGTGAAATGATATTGCTGTTTCCTTTTCCTTATTCTGTATAAACAGTTCAACCGTGCTGCATTTTTTTTCAAGTTGTGACACCAAACATTTAAATAATGAAGTAAAACCCATCAGTTTTTTAAAATGTATTTTTCTCATTTGCATTTATGTTTCAAAGAAGTCCAAATCCAAATAGAGACATCTTACTTCAGTTAAAATTCATTGTGCCAGCTGGAGTGTTGAATGAGACTTAGCACAGTGAAACCCCGAATTTACGCTTTTCAGGGGACCAGTATAAAAAGTCGTACGATGCGGGAAAACGTAAAACCGAGGTCGAGGTAAAATAAACTTTGTAGGCATACATAATGTGTACAAAAAATAGAAGCCAATGTGCACTAGTAGTACAGTACTATAATATTAGGGGTATGCAAAAGTTTCTGCCGTTTCAAGGAGAAGGGAGATAGGGGCAATCAGGACACCAGTACATATTTATTCAACGAAATATTGGCCGTTAGCATCAATGACCTTTTGCCATTTTTCAGGCAAGAAATAAATGATCCTGTGATAGAAGGACTCGAGATTTGAGCTGAAGAACGCAGTGACGAAATTTTCCACCTCTGGAACTGTGGGGAACCGCTGTTGGACTGAGGAATGTTGCATAGAGCGAAACAGATGAAAGTCTGAGGGTGCAGTGTTCGGGGAGTAAGCCGGGTGCAGTAAAATCTCCCAGTGTAACTGTTCAAGGGTTGATTTCGTGGTGGCACTGAGATGTGGTCTGGCATTATCGTGTAACAGGATAACTGGGACGCGTCCTCTACCTGTCCATGGGCGTTTTTGCTCGATTGTGGCGTTCAGTTTCATCAACTGATCGCCACTTATGACTTCCTAAAGCCCATGTAGAAGCTCCCCTCGAAGGGAGAATAATCTTAGCTGCCGTCATCGTTGTGCATTGATTGTTTCACCCGGTTTCAACTGTTCGAAGAACAGCACTCCATGCATATCACACCACACACACACACACACACAACAGCAACTTTTCCCCCGTGGATATTCTGTTTTGCAGTGGATGTTGATGGATGGCCTGGGTCGACCCAGGATCGCTTGATTACGGGGTTGACACAATAGACCCATTTTTCATCCCCGGTGACAACCTTCCACAAGAAATTCTTTCCTTGAAACCTCTTCAGGAACGACATGCAGAAGCCCTATCGTTGACAAATATTACGCTCCGTTAAAGTATGCGGATCTCACTTACCAATCTTCTGGATCTTCTCCAAGGCCTGTAATTGACGCCGTACCACCGTCGATTGAGTCATTTTCAAACATATCACCAGTTACGTGGTAGATTGTTTTTGTTGTTGTTGTTGTTGTTGTTGTTCTTTTATTGGAGGTTTAACGACCACCGTGAGAACTCAATGGGCTATAAGCAGTCGTCCGTCCCTAATTTAGGGTCACTGGTTCCAGGGAAGCGAGAGAGCCAGTGCCGTAAGACAAACACAACATCCATGCCTCACCGGGATTCGAACCCGGACGAATGATCAGAAGCCATCGCTTAGACCACTGCGCTCCCAGAGCGGCGTGGTCGATTGTGTGGCATCCTCTTTCAACAGCGATTCCAGCTTCTCGTCTGCGAGTTCCTGCGGTCTGCCTGCACGTGGCTTGTCTTCCAAGCTTAGATCACCTTTCTTAAACCTGGCAAACCATTCTCGACACGTCCGCTCACCCATAACCGTTTCGTCACACGCTTGACGTATTGAACCGTATGCTTCACTCGCACTTTACCCTGAATTAGGCATGAATAACAAACAATGCATCAAATGAACTTTATCGACCGCTATGCTTGGCTTCATTTACTAATTGACAGTACGGGTCTTCGGCCGGTTAGACCTCTACAGCGCCCACTAGCGGGGGCGGCGGAAACTTTTGCATGCCCCTAACAGTACATAGTATGTATTGTAGACGCATTTATGTAAGAACCAAAATATGAGTATAACTAAGTGCGTACTTACATTATGGGATGTTGGTTTGGAAAAAATCGGTAATTTCCTCTTGCTTTCTATTTTTAGCATTTAGCTCAAGCAAAGCTTTCTGAATAACTGGAAAGATTTGCAAGTGTTTTTCTTGAGAATCGTGACCAAGGAAAAAGCTCACAAGTTTTAATCCATTTAGTGCCGCGTTGAAAGAAGCCATAGGTTCCGAAATTTCGGCTACATTGGCGCCCTCATTATTAGCACGTCTTTTGTAAAAAAAGATCGTGCTCCTGTTATCGGTTTGTCCGTCCGTCCGTCTGTACCCACGATATCTCTATTTCGCCGGTAACTGCAGATGATGTCGAATTCAAAAATACGTTTTATTCCACATATTTGCTTCTAAACATCCGATTGAAAAAATAATTATCTTTCGATTCCATTTATGTCGAAGAATATTTTAGATATAGTTACTTTTTCAAATTACGCATAGATTTCCCGCTAGGGGGTGTAAAAGTAAATTACATTTTTCCCAATAACTCTTCTTCTAAAACTCCGATTTGAAAAAAATTTCCTCAGCGGATACATCTCCTGATTGAAAATCGTTTGCATATAATTTTACATTTTTGGTAAAGAATACTTTGGCCACCAGGGAGCGTAAGTGTTAATTTTTGCTTCTGATGTATTTGCCATAAAATCGGAGCTTCTAAAATATCCATCGAAAAAATTCTTTCATGGACTGATGCCACTCACATCGATAAACCTTTTTGGAATATTTTCTTCTTAAAATATTCCATAGTTTCTCCGCCAGAAGGCGTAGATGTACATCTTATTTTTTGTCAATATCTCTACTTCTAGGAGCCCGATTTGAAAAATTCCTTCTTTGTTGGATAGTGTTTTTCGTGTGACATGTATTTCCTATAATTTCAAAATTTTCAAGTAATTCATAGACTTTCCGCTAAGGGGCGTAATTGTAAATTGCGTTCCCCCTATATCTCTGCTTCTAAATCTCCGATTTGAAAAATTCTTCCTGCGCCGGTTACAGCTCCTGATGGGAAATCGTTTGCATATATTTTCTTAATTTTTGTAAGAAATGGTTTGTCCACCAGGTGGCGTAAGTCTTAATTTCCTCTTCTGTTGTATTTGCAGCAAAATATGAGCTTCTAAAATCTCGATTGAAAAAAAAGTCGTTTGTTGACCGATACTACTCATGACGACAAACCTTTTCGGAACATTTTCTTCTTGACAAAATGCACGGTTTCTACGCCAGGGGGCGTAGATGTATATCTTATTTTTGTCAATATCTCTACTTCTAAGATTACGATTTGAAAAATTCCTTCTTTGTTGGATAGTGTTTCCGATGCGAAATGTTTTTCCTATAAATTCAAAATTTTCAAGTAAATCATAGGCTTTCCACTAGGGGGAACAAATGTAAATTGCGTTTTCTGCGTTATTTCTGCTCCTAAAGCTCTGATTTAAAAAATTCTTCTTGTATCGCATTCAAGACCTGACGGAAAATATTTTTCACATAATTTCTATTGTTTGGTAAAGAATGGTTCAGCCACCAGATGTCATAAGTGTTAATTTCTGCTTCTGAAGTATTTGTTGCAAAATCTAGGCTTCTGAAAACTCGACAATTTTTTTTTTCTTCGACCGATACCGCTTACATGGATAAACCTTTTGAGAATACTTTCTTCCTGGAATAATGCATGGTTTTCCCACCAGGGGACGTAAAGTCACATCTTATTTTTGTCGATATCTCTGTTTCTAAGAGTTCGTAAGCTCACGATTTCGTTTACAGCAATATCTGAGGGATTAAAAACCCGACTGAAAATCTTCTTTCTTTCGTCAGATCTATTGTTTTCCATTCCGGTTACATTGACTTTGAATAGCTTTGATAAATTTAATTTGCGTCAGAACGGATTCAAAAGACGTGCTTATTACACCCGAAAATTTGGTGTCATCTTTCTTGTTATCTTCTTTTGACGAACAATCCATTTCATTGAAAATTGTTTGAACCTCTGAAGTTAGCACACTTTCGTCTCATGCAGCATGCTCTTCAAAATCGATTGCAAGTTCATTGATGTAATCATTCTCCGGCGCAAACGGAACGTCAGGTCCATTTGAATCATCCTCTGCTTCCATAGGAACTTCATCTGATGTTGGAAATCCGCCCTCCCCAAAAGAACGAGAAATGCAAATGCTTACCACACTATTTCATGAAGAAGATATGAAATGTATCACTTCCAATACGTTGATTTTCTGCTTCCACGCATTTTCATGTTTTCCAGAATCAAGTTCAGCCAGTGTTTTTTTTTTTTTTCACCAATTGTTCGTGGTAAAAACCTTTGAAGGAACTAATCGCCAAATCGCACGGCTGAAGATTGCTTGCGCAGTTTGGAGGAAAAAACTGTATGCACACACATTTCGGAGTTTCAAATCAACATGCGCAGAACAGTGAACAATAAATAAGATAATGTTTCGCTTTTGCAATACCATTTTCTTATTAAGATTATGCAAAAAATCTTTAAATGTAGTTTGCGTAAACCAGTCCCTTTTGTTTGCTTCATAGCTCGTAGGTAACTCTTTACACTTTTTAAACAATGTGGTTTCTTAGAATTGCCGATCACCAGAAGGGTTAATTTTTCACTCCCGAGGGCACTGCAGCACAATAAGAGAGTCAATTGCATTTTTGACATTTTTCCATCGTGTCATGATTCTCCTTCCACAGCATATGCTTTTATCAGGCAGAAGATTAAACAAGTTAGTAAAATCATGCAATGCATTGATTATGATACGCTTTCCAACATACCAGAAATTATTACTCAAGTTATGAGGATAATGGCTGTGGAATAAATCTCGCTTCTGTGTCCTGACCTTTGACCCATTTCGATTATATTCAACAGAGACGGTTCAGTACACCTCAAAAATTAACATACTAAAGTTTTGTCGCAATAGAAGCAGTTTTACGCAAGTTATGAGAACAATGGCTGTGGAATAAATCTTGCTTTTGTGCAATGACCTTTGACCCCATTTCGTTTATATTCAACAGAACTGGTTCACTATACCTCCGGAACAACATGATACCGTTTTGTCGCAATCGAAACATTTTTAGGTAAGTTATGATGCACAAGGGCAATGGAATGGATCTCACTCCAGTGTTTTGACCTTTGACCCCATTTCGCCCATTTTCAATAGGGTTCGTCCCCAGTGGCTCCCTACCACATACTAAAATTTCATCGAAATCGAACCATTTTTACGCAAGTTATGACGCATAAGGGCAATGGAACAAATCCCGCTCTTATGTCCTGCCTGACCTTTGACCCCATTTCGCCCATTTTCAATAGGGTTCGTGCCCAGGTGGTTCCCTGCCACATACTAAAATTTCATCGGAATCGAACCATATTTACGCATGTTATGACGCATAAAGGCAATAGAATGGATCCCGCTTTTATGCCCTGACCTTTGACCTCCTTTCACCCATTTTCAATAGGGTTCGTCCCCAGTGACTCCCTACCACATACTAAAATTTCATCGAAATCGAACCATATTTACGCATGTTATGACGCAAAAAGGCAATGGAATGGATTCCACTTTTATGCCCTGACCTTTGACCCCATTTTGCCCATTTTCAATAGAGTTCGTCCCCAGGTGGTTCCTTACCAAAATACTAAACTTTCATCGAAATCGTACCATTTTTACGCAAGTTATGACGCATAAGGGCAACGGAACAAATCCCGCTCTTATGTCCTGCCTGACCTTTGACCCCACTTCGCCCATTTTCAATAGGGTTCGTGCCCAGTGGTTCCCTACCACATACTAAAATTTCATCGAAATCGAACCCTTTTTACGCATGTTATGTAATATAAAGGCAATGAAATGGATCCCGCTTTTATGTCCTGACCTTTGACCCCATTCCGCCCATTTTCAATAGGGTTCGTTCCCAGGTGGTTCCTTACCAAATACTAAAATTTCATCGAAATCGAACCATTTTTACGCAAGTTATGATGCATAAAGGCAATAGAATGGATCCCGCTCCTATGTCCTGACCTTTGACCCCATTTCATTTATTTTCAATAGGAATCGTCCCCAGGTGGTTCCCTACCACATACTAAAATTCCATCGAAATCGAACCATTTCTACGCAAGTTATTACGCATAAGAGCAATGGAATGGATCCCGCACCTATGCCCTGACCTTTGACCCTATTTCGCCCATTTTCAATAGGGTTCGTTCCCAGGTGGTCCCTTACCACATACTAAAATTTCGTCGAAATTGAACCATTTCTACGCAAGTTATTACGCATAAGAGCAATGGAATGGATCCCGCACCTATGCCCTGACCTTTGACCCTATTTCGCCCATTTTCAATAGGGTTCGTTCCCAGGTGGTCCCTTACCACATACTAAAATTTCGTCGAAATTGAACCATTTTCACGTGAGTTATCGTGCGGACAGACGGGCGGACAAAGCTGGAGCGTATACGCTTCTTCAACCTACGGTTGGAAAGCGTAAGAAAAGAAGGCGTCTTCCCTGCATTGAAAATGTCCTTCGAAGTATAATTTGCGACTAAAGCAGAAAGGGCTTCGTCTTTCATTCATCAGTTGTAATCTGATCACCACTTGCAGATTCGCCACAAAATGATCGGTAAATAAGATTGTAGTGTTTCTTTAGCCGATCCATGAAGCTATTTGAAGCTGTAAAGCGTTTAAACCAAGCAGAGCAGCAATTTCTAAGGCTTTTTCCTTCAGTATTGATCCATTTAGAGGTACGTCTTCCGCTCGAGCTTGCATGTACCGCGTCATCAAAATTGTTTCCAGTTCACCGTAAGGCGAAGTTTTCAAAGTCATTCTCTTTTTAGCACAATGACCTAACCTTTTTCCGAAGCAATTTTGATTGGGTTCTGTTTGAAATTGTTTTCAGTTTTGAAACTGGTAATCCAAGAGACTTAGCTAATTCAACTTTAGTTCCATGAAATTCACTATCTTTTTATATAATGGAGTTTTCTTCAGCTAAGGAAAGACATTTGCGCTTCTTACTCGCCGTCTTCACTCGCACGTCTAAAAAGTGAGATTTAAGCAGACAGCAAACTGACTGAATTGATCTCAGAACCTCACACCGTTCTAGCCAAGCTGAGACGAAGGTCTGCTCAACACGTGGATTTACGGCACTGTACGAGGCGCTCCAGCAAATTTTCTAAGATAAGACACGTATATAGTCTGCGGAATGCGGCACTAACCCAACTGGTGGTCCAGTGCTTTCGACAAATTCTAGAGAGGAACAACCGGTTTAAGGCAACATGGTCGTCGGATTCTGCTGAGGAATGCGACAGCACGGGAAAGAACCCGTTTAAATCAATCTTACATATACGGAAACCAAGAAATATACGAAAGTAGAGGAAAATCAGGTTTGGTACCAAAAATTTTAAACGACGTTCAATGCGGGAAATAGTATGATTGGAAAAACGTATAACACCTGAAAAATGTAGGAAATATATCGGGACTTCAGAAAAACGTCACTCGAAACGGAAACTGTAATCGTACATTAAAAGTATTCAAAAACTGTGACTTCTTTACTATCGGGATAAATGAAGAGAGAGAGAGAGAGAGAGAAAGAGAGAGAAAAAGAGAGAGGAAGCCACTCCCTGTGGCCGGGTTACACGAAGCGTCTGCTTCCAATAATTCGTCCGAGATAGGCCGATATTCATGAGTGGTGTGTCTATACTCTAGCTGTTTCCTCCTTTCCCTGGAACCAGTGGCTCTAAATTAGAGATGGTGAATGCTTATAGCCCATTGAGATGCTCACAATTTATGTCTGCACGCATGTGGTCTGGCAAGACCAAACCAGTCCGGGAAATCCAGTCTCGCGGCTTACTACATTAACAAACGTACCTACAGGGCGAGCACCTCATAAATTCCCTCATGAGAAAAATTCTGTTAAATCCTGGATAAAAGAGAACTGTTGAAATATGCATTGTACAATGAATTCAGTCGTGAACACATTTGAACAATTTAACGGTAAAAAGTTTAAAAAATCAGCTCACGACCGAATATCACATAAAATAATGCTCAAATCGTAGATATTGTGCAAGATAATAATTTTCCTTTGAAAAATTTGGTTTTAACTAAGAAAAAAAATCCCGAGTCTTTCGAAAACCTAATTTCTAAATACAGTAAATCACCATGAAGATCAAAGAGAAGTCATCGCTCTCTCCACGTTTATAAGTGAGTCACGGAAAAATTCTCATTAACCGCCACCGGGAATCAAACCAAGGGTCTTGCAGTTACGCGCCAAGCGTGTCCGGCGCGTAACTGGAAGACCCTTGGTTTGATTCCCGGTGGCGGTTAATGAGAATTTTTCCGTGACTCACTTATAAACGTGGAGAGAGCGATGACTTCTCTTTGATGTTCCTGGTCAGCGTCAAGTGTCTGTACTGGCCATGAAGATCATTCTGAAAGTTGGCATGTACACATGCCGCGCTTACGCAATGGTATTGGTATCTCCTCCTAGATTAGATGTCTTTTTTTAAAGTTCACTCATTATTTTGACTCATGAACCAGTATTTGTAAAGCGTTGTTTCTTTTAATATAAATATGATGGCATACGGATTTCAGAGAACCTCTGAGTGAGAATCGGCTTCTATCCGTCTGTGGATGATGGGTACTGGTGTCTCTTTTTGAAGATCTTTTTTTTTTTATTATTATTGAAGGCTAAACGACCACCGTGAGCAACTCAGTGGGCTATAAGCAGTCGCCCGTCCTTAATTTAGGGTCATTGGTTCCAGGGAAGGAAGAGAGCCAGTGCCATAAAACAAACAAAAAATCCCTCCCTCACTGGGATTTGAAACCGGACTCATCTCGGATTAATGATCAGAAACCATCGCTTAGACCAATGCGCCACCTCGGCAGCAGCCTTTCAAGATTTCAAGAGGAGAGTAGGGCATACCAATGCAGGGGTGGATTTACAGGGAAGCCAACGGATCCCAAGCAGCCCCTTTAGATACTGGAGGGCCTCAAAAATAATGATTTATATATTTTTTTAAATTTTGGTTCTAAAAAACAACAACAGAAAAGTCACAGAGCGAGGGATAACTTTGTTGTTCTGGGTTTCGAAAGTTGGGGGGCGGGGGGGCAAAATTCCTCCCGAAATCAAAGTACATCACCTACAAGTATGAATTTAGAAGCTTAAATGCAGGCTCGCTAAATATCGTTTTGAAAGTAATGCTACACTACAACTGAGCTTACAAATTGGGGTGTTATTTCTGGCCAATTTTCGTAAAATGTAATGAACATTTAGCTCTTTAGTTCGGTGACTCCCCGTTTTTACCTTAAACCTCCCCCGCGCCAACATGCACACTAAGCTTAGTTCAATAGCTAATCACAAGACTGTTATCAACATTTATTGACAATTAAATGTTTTATTAACATCGAGTATAGTTTCCCAGAGCGTTTAGCTCGGCATCATCAGGAGGCTTTACCAGTACTGTTTCATGGGTCAAAATAATGAGTAAGACTGTTATCGTACGAGTAAAATGGAATTGGAAAACGTATAGTTTACAAGGCACAGGAATAGATTTGTTTGTTTGAT
Organism: Macrothele yani; assembly: GCA_039090855.1. Lineage (NCBI taxonomy): Eukaryota > Metazoa > Arthropoda > Arachnida > Araneae > Macrothelidae > Macrothele > Macrothele yani. The sequence continues at coordinate 113,650,025 of CM077007.1, forward strand.
TGAAGGTTTAACGACCACCATGAGCAACTCAATGGGCTATAAGCAGTCGCCTGTCCCTAATTTAAGGTCACTGGCTCCAAGGAAGAGAGAGAGAGAGCCAGTGTCGTAAAGACAAACACAACATCCATTCCTCACCGGGATTCGAACCCGGACCCCTTTCGGACGAATGATCAAGGGCCATCGCTTAGACCACTGCGCTACCGGGGTGGCACAAGAATAGATTTCATCCATGTTCAGGCTGAGATGGAATCTAACGATATGCAACTGCAGATTTTTTTTTTAGATTGAAGGTTTAACGACAACTTTGAGCAACTCAGTGGGCTATAAGCAGTCACCCGTCCTCATTTAGGGCCGTTGGTTCTACAGAAGGAAGAGAACCAGACCTGTAAGACAAACACAACATCAATGTCTCACCGGGATTTGAACCCGGATCCTTCTAGGATGAGTGGTCGTGAGACAGCGCTTAGACCACTGTGCCACCGGGGCAGCGAGAGCCACACCACATGTAACATCAATGCCATTTAAAGCAGTACCATCAACTAGCCTTAAGTAACATGTTAAAATACGTACTGTGTTTCAGTGGTCATGTTTATAAAAGTTTGACTTTTCTTCCTTAACAAAAAGGTTAAGAAAGAAATTCGGTCCGGGTTCGAATCCCGGTGTGGCATGGATGTTGTGTTTGTCTTACGGCACTGGCTCTCTCCCTTCCCTGGAACCAGTGACCCTAAATTAGGGACGGGCGACTGCTTATAGCCCATTGAGTTGCTCACGGTGGTCGTTAAACCTCCAACCAAAAAAAAAAAAAAAAACCTCTCTCTCTCTCTCTCTCTCTCACTCCCTCACACAGACGCGCGCGCGTGTGTGTGAAGGACACAGAGAGAGCGCACACACACACACACACATAGTGATACGATCATGAAAATAGTCAAATCACGTTTGGAGAAACCGAAATGGGTATTTCTGTTGAAATTTGGAAGTCAGTTTCTTTTTGCGATTACAATACTTATTTTATACATTAGTGGGTGACAATACAAATGCATAAGTTATATTTTAACGGTGCCCGGCAAAGTGAGAGGGGGCCCAACATCGATGCTGTGCGAAGGGCCCCGGTAACTCTAAATCCCCCGCTGTACCAACAAACCTGGGCTCCTCGTGTAACTGTTGTTAGCTTTAGCTTAATTAAGTTATAACAACGTGCTTGCTAGGGAGACATTTTTCTCACATAAGTACAGAGAATTTTGCTATTTCATTTCAGAGCCAAAGCCGAATATATAAATAAAGAAGGAAACTCTGCTTTTAAGTAAATGATTTTTCAGGCAGATATGAAGCTCAAATGAAGCTAATGATTATTATTGTTCATAAGCAGGGGAGAATTGAGTCGACGAAACCAGGCCAGGAATTTTAGTCTTGCAGTCCACTACAGAAACATAAGTACCCACAAGAGGAATCTCATAAATTCCCTCTTCAAAAAAATTCTGTTAACTCTCGGATGAAAGAAAACTGTTGAAATATGCATTGTAAAACTTCAGTCGTGAACGAATTTTAACAGCAATTTAAAAGCGAAAAAAAAAATTCAATCATGACTGAATGTAGCATCAAACCGTGCTCAAAACAGGGGGCTACGCAAGATAATTATATTTATGTGATCACTGATCATCTAGTGCGCAATGGTATTCGTACCACCTCCTTGAATAGACGCATTTTTTACGCTTTCCAACCGACGTATATGCTCCAGCTTTGTCCGTCTGTCCGGCCGTCCGCACGATAACTAGCACAGAAATTGTCCGATTTGGATGAAATTTTAGTATGTGGTAGGGGACCACCTGGGGACGAACCCTATTGAAAATGGTCGAAATTGGGTTAAAGGTTACGACATAGGAGCGGGATCCATTCCATTGCTCTCATGCGTCATAACTTGCGTAAATATGGTTCGATTTCAATGAAATTTTAGTGTATGGTAGGGGATCGCTGGGGACGAACCCTATTGAAAATGGGTGAAATGGGGTCAAAGGTCACGACATAGGAGCGGGATGCATTCCATTGCCCTTATGCGTTATAACTTACTTAAAAATGCTTCGATTGAGACAAAACTTTATCATGTTGTTCCGGAAGTATACTTTACCGGTTCTGTTGAATATAATCGGAATGGGATCAAAGGTCAGGTCATAGGAGCGAGATTTATTCTACGGCCATTATCCTCATAACTTGAGTATTAACTTGAATAATGATTTCTGGTGTGTTGGAAAGCGTATCATAATCAATGCACTGCATGATTTTACTAACTGGTTTAAGTCTATCCAGTATGTTGACTCATGGACCACCATTTTTGATCCATGAACCAGTACCGGTTAATTGTTGTTTCTTTTAAGACAAATGTGGGTGGGACACGGATTTCGGAACATCGCTGCCGGAGAATCGCTTTGTGCTATACTGTATGTCTCTACATCAGTGGTCTACTCAGACCCTTGGAAGGGCCACTTTCCTCTCTTGAAGGAATTTAGGAGGCCGCATGAATATTAAACAATTTCTTGTGAATAAATATTAACTTTACAAAACTACACCAATGGCTTGGGACTAGAGTGGATTATTATTTCTAATTATATCGGTAAACAGTAAAAACAAATGCTTCATCAATCACTGAAAAAACAGTCATTTTTATGTAACAATTATTTTTACTTAAATCTTAAAACAATCGCATTTTACCAACTGAACACGATAACTTGGTTCACTCTTGACAACAACAGTTCGCATGAGTATGTTGTTCCAAACATAGACAGTACCCGAGCAGCTAGGTTATGAATGCTTACGTATTTGTCCTTTGAAACTGATTTGCAAAACTGTGTTTGGTTGCAGCTGTTGAATTTTTCTTTTAGGAAAGAACCACACTGAAGGTTTATTAATTCAAGCTGAAGTTCTTCAGTATAAGAAAATGGAGACTGGAATATATTAAAAATATTTTACTTAATAATGTTATATTCTTCGTAAATAAACTTGTTACTTGTAAAGAGGATGGATTTGCTAAGCATTACTATGTTTATATTATATTTAAAATATTATACTTGAAAAAAGGGTGATCTATTTTTATTTTCTAATTACTCATGCGGGCAGCAAAACAGTTGGCATGTGGTCCGCGGGCCGCGAGTTTGAGATCACTGCTCTATATCGATAAGAATGTGTGGATGTTGGACCATCAAAATCGTTACTAGCGTCTCTCTCAAACTTCCAAAAGGCGACTGTAGGGCCTACCAATGACCCTTTGACCCCAAGTCCAACGACCTACTCTTAACGGTAGTTAGCTGAATTTACTTATAACAGCGTGCTTTGTCTAGCAGCAAATGTTTCTCTGAAGTAGAGAGAATTTTGTTTTGTCATTTTAGAGCAAACGCCAAACATATGTATAGATACAAGAAAACGCCACTTTTTTCCAGACAATAACCTTTTAAACAGATAATATAAAAACTCAAATGAAGTTAATGATTCTTATTCATAAGTACCAAAATAATTATTTGTTCTTTCCAAACGATTCAAACAAAGAGGATTCAAGAAAGTGGGCCTTTTCTCAAGTGGTACGCCGGGAGTTAACCCGGTGCCAATGAAGCTTTGTTTCTTTTGAGCAAGATGTCTTCAGCCTTTTCTGAATCGCGGACAACAGGACGAAATGGAACAACACTCATGTGAAGAGTTAAAATCCACGTGCAGTGTTGCATTCAAAGAGTTTTTTCCGGGAGGGCAATTGCAAATTTTGAGGGGGCTGAACTTGTTGACTGATTATATACTTATGATCACAATTTTGTGATTTATATTAATACATAAAAAAAATTTAAATAGAGTATATGAAATGAGAATTTCACCGTCTATGTACGATATTTAATAAAATACGAAATATATTTACAGTTAAAATACCCCACTAGCACTTTCGGGGTAACAATTACCCCATCATCAGGTCGAACAGAGGCAATGTAGTACTCCTTTATATAGTAGTGCAACGATGCATTATGGGTATAAGTCATCAAACGTCGCATGGGTCATGACTGTTGCCATTTTAACAATGTAAAGGGTATAATTTCACATGTTATTTGTTTAACATATCAATACAAGGATTCGTTGCAAATACAAAGTTATGATCAATTTTATATATTGTTGGAATTGTAAATATATATTACTATAATTTAAAGTTAAGGTTAGTAATACGCTCTTTCCTAATTCTTGATATGTCCACAGGCAAGTAGTCATTACAGCATTTGTCCCCTAAAGCTTCGATGTACATACTTTCAACCAAATGCAGCGAATGTATATACGCTGGAGTGTCCAGTAGTCTAATGTTTTCCCAGTCTGGTTGTAGAATTCCGTTTACCACATTCCTTGATAAAGCTGTATTATTGCTGTTGTTTCGGATATCGTATTTGTGTTCCTGGACACGGATACCCAAACTCCTTCGTGTCGAGCCTACGTAGTTGTTAACATTTTCTCCTGTTGAGGGGTTCAGCAGTGGAATATTATACACACCCCGTTTGTTCATAATATCTGTTGTTGCTCGATCCTTTTTAACTGATGACAGGAGGTTCTTCGAGCGGGTGCCAAATTTTATCTTGTGTTTTGAACAGATACGAGATAGTGTGTTAGTGATATGGGGGTGCTGGTCCAATGCTCCCACGAATCGTTTATTAGGCCTTGTATCTGGCTTCAGATTAAAATGAACTGTATCTCAGGTTGGAAATGACTATCATTTGAAGAATGCGTGAAGGCTCATCTAAAAAGATATAGAGTATAAAAATTTTCTTATGCTCGTGTACCGCAAATGCAAATTCCAAGATATACACACCTACAAGGGATTAAAAAATGTTATGCCTTTGCTTTAATTCAGTAACGCACCACGGGTTTCGTCATGGGGTGGTGTAAAATATTGAGGATGTAAGATACCTCTGTGCTGGAGAAAATCCCCCCTCCCCCAAGCATTAAGAGTGTTAAAAATGTTCTTGCCTTAACAGAAGTATATTTCTGATTATTAAGGAACCAATTACATTGTTACCTGAAAATGTATGGTATAAACCCTACCCTGCCAGATAGTTTCAGCCCATTTAGATTAGCACATAGTAGAAAAAAAAGTAACTGTTTGGATGCCAGTTTGAGGTGCCCCGATTTTTTTTTATTGATTTTTTTTTTGTCACAGAGTGTAAACCTTTTGCCGCAGGGAAAAAAACGTTTTATGGGAACAATTTCTAAAAATTTGCTGTTGTTAAAAATTAAGTAGCAAATATTTTGTTGTATCGGAAGCAGTAACGTCATATTAGCTACACTGAGGCTTAACCATATACATGGAAAATCGGCATTCAGAAGACTGAAATAAAGCTGAATGCCAGCTTCCAAAATATGATGATGTATTGCAGTGCAAACATCTCTACTCTGTGGAATTAGGTTTTTATTGCGGAAGTAGTCCGAGTTGTCAGTGCTTGAAGAATTGTCCCTTTAGCGAGGACTGTTTAATGTTTTATTGAAGGATGACAGAAATTTTGAAGTCCATGTGGATGATTTTTTTTTTATTATAATAATATTTGCTCTCATTTTCTGAAGTTTCTTGATTAATTTCTCCAAATAATCAGTTACAAGCGAAAACAATTAGACTAAATACGAGGAGAGATCATTCCAAAACCTATGGGGGCGTTCATGGATTTTCGGGAGGCTAAGCACCCCCGAGAAGATACATGAATGCATCACTGTCCATGTGTTTATATGAATATCAATCATTTCAGAGCGATTTTGAATCCTAAAACTTAAGTTTCGGAAAAAGAAACGGTCCACTTAACATGATATCTATGTTACAAAGAATAATGAAGTGGCTACTTGATATGCTGCCTTTTTCAGTATTTGTTAAATTTTTCAGTTATATAATTTATTGCAGCATAGCTCATAGCAGATTTTGGAATTCAAAGGCCATGCTCCCAAGGTATCTGGATATTCATTTCCCAATTTTGAAAATGTATGTATTTCTTTTTTCATTTTAGAATTTCCTTTGCATAGTCTCGCAGGTCATTAAAAAAGTGATTCCGATTTAAGGGTTGAAGAACCCTGCTCTAGAGGAAGTTTTCCGTTATTTTCTGCAAGTGGCAGAGAACGGTTGTTGAATATCTGAAAGGTGGCCGGTCAGGCAGTAAACTCAAAATCCCGAACCAGACAGCCGGGCCCTCTAACGTTCGGGCCCGGGCTTTCCAAGTTAAGGCCTGTGCAGACCTTTAGCTCATGGTGATCGTTAACCCTCTGCCCCACAAGAAATAAAAAACAGAAGGGCAATTTTGTTGAATTTGAGGTTATGTCATGGTTACAATCTTTGTATGGAGAACGAGAATTGTTCCTAAAGAACAGTTTTTGACAGCAATCTTTATTTACAGTGGATAATGAAGATCACACACACATACAATCACTGCCCTCTCCTATTCTGACATAGTTTAACTTATAATGGGAAATTTCCCTTAGAACTTAAAAGATATCATAGCCTCAACTACCTGAATTTAACCCTAACCTCAAAAGAAGGAGAAATCTTAACACGATCTATCAGGTCATCCCAGAAGTAATGTCGTTTTGCACAAGAAATAAAAAACAGAAGGGCAATTTTGTTGAATTTGAGGTTATGTCATGGTTACAATCTTTGTATGGAGAACGAGAATTGTTCCTAAAGAACAGTTTTTGACAGCAATCTTTATTTACAGTGGATAATGAAGATCACACACACATACAATCACTGCCCTCTCCTATTCTGACATAGTTTAACTTATAATGGGAAATTTCCCTTAGAACTTAAAAGATATCATAGCCTCAACTACCTGAATTTAACCCTAACCTCAAAGAAGGAGAAATCTTAACACGATCTATCAGGTCATCCCAGAAGTAATGTCGTTTTGCACAAGAAATAAAAAACAGAAGGGCAATTTTGTTGAATTTGAGGTTATGTCATGGTTACAATCTTTGTATGGAGAACGAGAATTGTTCCTAAAGAACAGTTTTTGACAGCAATCTTTATTTACAGTGGATAATGAAGATCACACACACATACAATCACTGCCCTCTCCTATTCTGACATAGTTTAACTTATAATGGGAAATTTCCCTTAGAACTTAAAAGATATCATAGCCTCAACTACCTGAATTTAACCCTAACCTCAAAAGAAGGAGAAATCTTAACACGATCTATCAGGTCATCCCAGAAGTAATGTCGTTTTGCACAAGACCAACAGTAGTGAGTCCCTGGTGCCCAGACTATGACGTCGATTACGGTGAGTATAAAAGGGAATACCCGAGCAGACCTTGAAGTCACTTGACACCGTAAACGGGAGTTCTAGGTGCAGTCGTTGTGTACTTAAACCGCATAGGAAATGACAGTGTCAGAAGGCTACATTAGACACATTATGCAGTATGAGTTCCACCATCGACATTCAGCGACGGTAACAACACGAAACATCAATGCCTTATATGAGCCGGGTACCCTGGAGATCAGGAAATGTCAACGCTAGTCCCAGAAATTTCGAAGGGGTGACACCAGCCTCAATGATATGCAGCGACTCGGACGGCCTGTTGAGCTGGATAACGACGTGCTGAAAGCTGTTCTTGAGGGAAATCCGCAAGCAACAGTTGAGGAATTGGCCATACTTGTTCACTCAACCCATTCCCCTGTTCACCGCCATCTGCAAGACCTCGGTTATGTGTCGAAACTGGATAAGTGGGTACCCCATGATCTCACTCCTCAACAGTTGCAACAGCGTGTGGACAATTGGACTTCTTTGCTCTCTCTCGTGAAAAAAGGAAGCCGTTTTTGCACAGAATTGTCAGGGCGATGAAAAATGGATTGTTTATCACAACATTAAGCGTGAACGGCAGCGACTTCCCAAAGGAAATGTGCCTGTAGCAGTAGCAGTGGCGAAACCAGAAAGTTTCCCACAGAAGGTTTTGATGTAAGTGTGGTGGATATGCAAAGGCATAATCCATTACGAGCTGCTGCCACCCAACAAAACCATTACAGGGGAAGTCTACTGTCAGAAGTTGCAGCGTCTACGCACTGCTTTGCAGAATAAGCGTCGACCAGCACTCGTGAATCGTAAAGGCGTGCTGCTGCAGCAGGCAACGCGAAACCATACACAGCGAAAATGACCAGTGCCACGTTGTAGGTCTTCGGATGGGGAAAACATCCGCATCCAGCATATTCCCCTGACATCGCCCCATCCGAATACCACCTCTTTCTCAGCCGGCAAAACCATCTTGCTTGGACTACACTTCGAAGTGTGGAGGAGGTACGGCGAACCCTTTCTGCCTTTTTAACATCGAAACCTATGGAATTCTACAAGTCTGGGATTCAAAACCTTGTCGATCGATGGGAGAAGGCTGTAACTACCGGGGACACTTATTATATGGATTAAAACATCTGTTCCAGGTACGTTTTTCTTTCTTTTCTTCACACGTTGAAAAAACGACAGTATTTTTGGGATTACCTGATACAAAAGTCCCACTAACACAGAAAAGAAACATTGAGTGGCCAAATCATTATGACCACTAAACCATTTTATTTATTTATTTATTTTGATTGTAGGTTCCCTGGAACCAGTAACTTTTAATTAACGTCCCTAATTAAAGGTTACTGGTTCCAGGGAAGAGAGAGAGAGCCAGTGCCGTAAGACAAACACCACATCCATGCCTCACCTGGATTTGAACCAGGACCCTTCTTCAGGACTGGATTAAACGGGGGGGTCTATAGGAGCTATAGCCTTGAGGCCCACCACGACCAAGGGCCCAGGAGGCATGCCTGGGTAAAACAAATAGGTATGTACAGACAGAGAGAGAAAGAGGCTTATAAAAGTTTTATTTTTGTCTCGTATGATTTCTACTTGGCCCGAAACAGAGGCTGGAAGACGAACAGATTTCAAGGCAGTGACTCATCAAGAGTAAAGGTTTCGTGTAGCTGTATACAGTGGCGTCAGCGAGACAGTTTTACCATTTTCACTACCATCCAACTACACCTCACAATTTACAATGGGAACTGTTAATGGTCGAATTCCCCCGTGGCTTCATATTGCATAGCAAAAAAGACGCTCTTAGAAAAGTAGGAGAGAAGGTGGGAGTATGAGACAGGGTGGTAATATGAAATGTGGCTTATTTCTCAAGCATGTGTTTCCATCTGTCAATAACTTAAATACACATAACCATTAGGGTCCGTATAGGCCACCAGAGGGATCAGGTGTCAGTGTCACGTTGTGTACATGGCACAGAGAAGGTGTGTTGTTTTCTTCCGGGTCAATAATTTTCGTAAGGTAAGATTCCAGAATTTTTTTGCTGTCTTTATTGATAAATCTAGCATATTAGCTATAGCGTGTCGATTAGTTAAATCTAGCATATTAGCTATAGCGTGTCGATTAGTTACAAAATGAAACTTTAAAACGGCAGGGTTAGTTAATTGGAAATATTTTTTTCTACGTCGAGATTCGTTGGGTCGTTTGGAAAATGGCGATAGGTGGTAATATGGAACTAGGTGTTCCATATTACAACTATTCTTCTTTCTGTTTATTAGGTGTCGCTATGCCCAAAAGAAAATTAAGACCTGAAAAAAGGGTCTGAGGCAGAGATGGAGGGTGGAAGAAATGCTATAAGGGCAGTTCGTAACAAAACAAAAGTGTTGAATGAAGCTGCACGGCGCTGTAGTATTTCTCCTCAAACCGTCAACAACCTGTTGGAGATGTGCCTGGCAAAGTTGATGCGCATTGTATCAACTTATTTAAAATATATATATATATATATATATATATATATATATATATATATATATATATATATATATGTACTTAAAACGAGATTCCATAGACCAATTGTTCAATATTCAGTGTATCAAAGACCCACATCCTCTACCGTCATGATTCCATTTCAATCATCTCATCCATTAAACCAAAAACACACATCCATCCAATTCCAAGTACGACGAGCCTTTAGCCATTCATCGACAGTAACATTACGAAATCAAGAAATAGCTAAAATTAAAATATCTGCATCTTATCATGGCTACTCAGATGACATCGTTAATTCTATCATAAAGAAAATAAATCGCACATTAGATACCACATTAATAAAAGATCGTAGACCAGTTAAATATGTGGGGTCACTATCATACATTCCCAGCATCATCAATATACTCAAAAACGTTTGTCATCGTCACAATATTGGCTTCGGTGTACGAACACACAATGTACTATCAGGAATTAAAAATGATAGAGACGTTGTTCCTGTGAACAATCGATATGGAGTATATGTCATCCCACTGAAGACAATAGACATTCAAGATGAAGATCGTATATATGTTGGATCTACACTTCGTTCATTAAAAACTCGTTTAAAAGAGCACCAATATAACATAAAGACAAAATCATCAAGGACTTCCCTATCAAGGCTATCATACAACGGATCTCATTATCCATGTTGGAGCAAAGCCAACATCCTCGCCACGCCCTACTCAAAAGCATCAATCCTCCTAATGGAAAGTTTATTTATTCACAAATATGGTGAAGTATGTTGCAATGATGATACTCCTTGTTACATCCCTTTACCTTGGAAAACGGTGCTTAATGAGTTATAACATATAGAGACTTACACCAATTATTTCTTTCATACATAGTTTTTAATACGTTGCTTGACAAGTAATATATTTATCGATGTTAACAAACCTTTCACAAGATATGATGTCCATCACGAGCAGGTGACAATATCAAGAAAACCACATAACATTAATGTATTTAAATCATACTCAGTTCCATTCTGCTAATAACATCAGAAGATGGGTCCGTTGCGGGCCTGAAAGTTCTAATGTTTACTATATGAATTTAATAATTAACTTCATCACTTTAAATCATCTAAACAGTCAAATGTGTTATTTGAATAATGATCGTGTAAAGACGGCGGAAATCAACATAGAAAGCGCATTGTATATTTTGTTGCGAGACATTCAGTACGTCCAAATCTGGAGAACTGTGGGTTCAATGTATAGCGTGCCAGGAATAAACTCACATCTTATACAGTGGATGTGAAAGTGACGTTTTTATTTGCGACTTCTGTTCATCAGCCTAAAGGACTCATACTTTCTATAGTAATTTCTTTTATTTTCATTTTTAAAAGTATCATTAATTGTTTCACAATGAAAGCGGCATTCAATAAAAAAGTTGTTGTAATATCAATAACTTTATAATAAAAACAATGAGGTTTTTTTTTTATTTTTATGTTGTTTCATATTACCACCCCCATTTTCCAAGGCTCACTTTTTGCAATGTGTTTAAAAATTTTTGTGCTATTTAAACAGTGATATTTATTTTCCTAAAAACTATACATACATTATGAGAAATATATGTGGTAACACTTTTGACTTATTTTTATGCACTTGTTAGATTTAAAATTGAGTTTCTCGTCTAAAACAGAAAGTGATCCATATTCCCACCTTCTCCCCTATACAATGCTAAATCACCGGAAAATCCAAGACAAAATGATCAAAAACTGATCAAATATAGAGGATTTTAGGAAGGGAGTGTCTGACCCCAGGTCTTAAACAACCCTTAGAAATAGGAAGCTAGGAGATTTGGGCTAGAGTTCCCGATAGGAAAGTGACACGGAAGCGAAGTAGAAAGGGGAAGGAAGACGCCCTTGTTTATTACCGGGGGGTCAGACACTCCCTTCGTAAAGCCGTCGGACCCCGGGTACTTAAGCCGTCGGACCCCGGCAGTACCCGGGGTCCAACGGCTTAACGTGCCCATCCGACGCACGGCGGATATTTAGTGGATCGAGCGTTCGTACCTGCTGGGATCGAACCTGAGGTCCTTTTCATGGCAGTCACGAACGTTGCCCACCAGGCCACCCACGTCCCTCCAAGACAAAATCCAAGACGCTGAAGCTTTTAAGTCGTGTTCTTGTGAGAACAGTGGAAAATTCAGTTAAGGAAAAATTAATAGCAACTCTGGAAATTTCCGACGTTTTGGGGTTTTCAGTGTTGCTACAAAAGTAAATATGCAGATAATACTCACAATATATATATATATATATATATATATATAATGGGAATATCTTTAACAGAACTCAAGTTGTGGCCAGAAATGTGCTCACACTTCGTTATGTGAAATGTCATCGTCGTTGCTACAAGCCAACGGAGCTTGCTTGTACGTCCGCGTACAAGCGACATCAAGGGCAGGCGATATGACTGGGGTTATTACAGACGTTTTTGGTTTTTGCAGTGCGCGTAGGTAGTTCGTTTGCATTGGTGAGTGTGTAGTCGTTACTCCTGTGAACTGCAGTGCAGTTCACAGGAGTAACGACATTTCGTTTATTCTGTGCAAACTGTGTTGCAGTTATGGGAAGATTAGGTGATATTTCACCACGAAAAGCTTCGCGAATGGTGACTTTTAAGTGAATTCGGCAAAAAGCAACGCAGAAATTGCCCGGATAACTGGGGTGCACAAGAGTACATTTGAACGGCAGCTGGCAAAGATCCGTGATATGGGTGGAATCAAGAATGGGAGGCTCGGTAAATGTGGCCGAAAAATGAAAACTTCTCCTAGAAGTAACAACGCGTTGAAACGGTTATGTCTGCGAAACAGGTTCGTCTCGTCAACAGTTCTTGCCAAAGAATTGTGGGAGAGATATGGTACTGTTGTTTGTCCTCGAACAGTGAGGAACAGGTTACGTCCTATGGGTCTGACGTCTCATAGGACGATAAAGAAGCCATTGCTGACCAATGAACAATGCAAGAAACGTTTACAGAGGGCAAAGAAACATAAGGAGTGGCACACTGATAGGTGGCGTCAAGTGTTATTTAGTGATGAGAAAATGGAACATCGACGGTAACGACGCGGGGTGCCGAGTGTTTCGACAAAATAACGAGGCGTTGCATCCCTCTTGCACACTTAAGACAAGAAAGTATCCATGCAGTGTTGTGATTTAGGGATGCTTTGCTGCGCTGGAGTGGGCAGAATCCATGTGTGCGAGAGCACTGTTAATGCACAGGTGTAGAAAAGTATCCTCCAGGACGTGATTTGTTCCAGGGTCAACCATTCATCTTCCAGGACGATTCGGCCGCATACCACCGTGCAAAAATCATTAAAGCTTATGTGACGTCTTTAGGCAATGTTGTGCCTCTTCCTTGGCCTGGTAATTCGCCAGACTTGAATCCGATTGGAGAATTTGTGGCACATTCTGAAAAAAAAAAAGTGCACGAACGTCACCCCACAAATCAAGAGGAACTGATTAACGCAATTATTGACGTTTGGAAAAATTGTATTTCATCCGATATGTTGCGTAAGTTGGTTGACTCCATGCCCAACAGGTGTGCAGCCGTTGTTAAATCAAAAGGTCCCCCAACGAAATATTAGGTACGTAAATGTATTTGAACATGTTATTTTGCGATGATTTCTGTTTCGCAGCACATTTCTTTTGAAAACTTGAGTTCTGTTAAAGACATTCCCATTCTGTAAACTGATTTGGCTTCTGCATGAAATGTGCTTTAAAATGATATATACATTGTGAGTATTATCGGTATATTTACTTTTGTAGCAACACTGAAAACCCCAAAACGTCTTTTCCGTAATTGTACAGTGACTTATTATGAAAACTCTGCAGATAATTTAGTAGTTACAGTTTCGTGTTTTAACGGACTTCGTAATAATTCCCCGTCATAAGTTCTTTGGGGATCCAATCAGATGTCTCATGCTTGGGGCCCACCCAAATGTTTTAGCCTAGAGGCCTACTACGGCCTTAATCCGGCCCTGCCCTTCTTCGACGAATGGTCATAAACCAGAGCTCTGACCACTGCGCCACTGGGGAGGCCTATAGCATTTTATGCAAAATAGCTAACCCGCAGATGCTGCTGACGCAAGATGGCTGAATCGGTATAAAAAGGAGAACGCTAAACGCACAGAGTAGCTAAAGGTATGTCGAGGGAAATGAAGTACATTGGGCAAGAAATAATGTGTTAAAGACGCGATCTGATGCACTTTGAACATGGAATGATCGTGGGTGCTCGAAGCATTGGTGCAAGCATTAGCCAAACGGCTGCACTTGTGAAATGTTTGAAGGCAGCAGTTGTTTAAGTTTACAGAGTGTGGGCCACCAGTAAAAAAACCAGGTCTGGGCCCAAAGCGTGTGGTCCTCAACGGCTACTGGATGCTCGAGTTGAGCGGAGCGTAGACACACTTGTTCAGTGCAACAGACCGGCAACACTTCCTCAGACTACCGATAACCTGAATCAAGTACCAAGACAGCTGGCCTCTCAATGTCAGTTCGCCGCACGTTACATCGCATGGGCTATAGAAACAGTTGATATATCGTTAATAGTTGTACGCCGCCCAGGTGGTGCAGTGGTCTAGGCGATGGCCTCTGATCATTCGTCCACGATGGGTCCGGGTTCAAATCCCGGTGAGGCACGGATGTCGTGTTTGTCTTACGGAACTTACTCCCTCCCTTTCCTGGAACCAGTGACACGAAATTAGGGGCGGGCGACTGCTTATAGCCCATTGAGTTGCTCGCGGTGGTCATTAAACCTCCAATCAAAAATAAAAAAAAAAAGATTCCTCTGTGTTCTTTCTAAGAGGCTCAATGGCTCTCCACATTCTCCTACATACCTTTGGTTGGTGTATGTGTCAGGGGCGTACCCAGAATTTCTTTCCCCAGTGCCGTCGTGAAACATGCTTCAGGTTGTTTTTCCCCAGGGTCGTCGTGAAACAGAATTATATATATACATATACAGTATATATAGCAAAATCAAATTATGTGAATAAACAAAAACCTTTGAACAAATTTGAAATTCCATAGCGCCAGAGGCTGCATAAGAGAAAGATCAAATAACAATAGTGTAAAACAAAGCAAAATTTTGAACTAAAAACACAAAAAAGATCAGCAATCACCAAATCCATCCCCCGAACCAGGCTGTAAGCAATGAAAAAAATACCGAACATAAGAATGCAGGGAAGCATATTAATGACTGACTCCTTGTCGGCTTCGTCAAGGGCAAGCAACAAGAAAATCACTAACTAATCTACTGAGACCAGAGAATTGTGGGTTTCTGCTATTTTAGCTTGCTAAAAGGACCTATTAATTTTAGGGGAATAATGTCAACAAAAGGGATTACTAATAAAAACCTGAACCCAGCAAACTAAAACAATTTGCCCGACCTCACAACAAAAATTAATAAAAATGAATAAAGAGAGCCAAACTCCCTTAACACAAATCCAGTTAATAAAAAACCAAACCAATAAATGGTACCAAAGGGATACTTTAAACTTGTCACAAAAAAAGAAAACAAACTACCAGCCAAAAATAACCAGTAAGTACCAATTTTTTTAAATTAATCATAAACAAAAAATAAAACCAGAAAATGCAACCAACCAAATTGAAAAGTAAGCAACAGCCAAATTTAGGAAAAGGAGCTACATGAATCCCAAAGAGCAATGTACAGTTGTAACTCCAAGAGTGAACAAGAAAACTAAGTTGCATGTCACATAGTTGCAAAGCAAAATCCCCAATACCCACAGCTAAAAGCTTAAAAATTATTCTGCAAAATAAAATAAAAATAAAATATAATTTTAAATGAATATATCAAAGGGCATGGTTTCAAGCACCAGTAAAGCAATTTTTAAGCCCAATATACACAAGAAAATATATATATAAAAAAATAATCTTAGTGCAAACTCACAAATCCTATAATATATAAAAAGACTTACAGTTAAAAGGGATAACATTATTTCTTGCTTGGCAATAACCAGCAATATATTTACAACATACTTCTTTTATCATTTGGCCCACGGGAAGGCTCAGAACCACTAAAAAGACTTAAAACAATACAAAAAGATGAATGAATTGCTACAGAAGGTTTGAATGAAGCAAAATACTAATCCTAAGCTCATAGCCTGCTTGAAAGTGGTGAAAACAGCCTCCAAAAAAATTAAATAATTCCCGAAAGAAAAGTTAAATAAAAGTTAAATAAGTAGCAGGAGCAGACAGTACATCCCTACCATGCCTGAAAACAACAATGCACTTACTGCTACATCTATGGGGTGAACCAACTTTATTCGGGGGCAGGCCCTTTGCAGCGCCATCTAGCGTCCAATTTTAGAACTTTCCTGGTGGTAACAGCTCAAGCCCTTTAGTAGACTTCAAAAATCAGAATTAATGCTCTGAAAAAAACTTTACAAGTTATCAGTGCAGACCAGAATACTAAAATGCCCTTCTTGTTAGCAGGGAGGTATTTCCCTGTTCCCAAGAGTTCAAAGAGTATCATAATACCCAAATATCACCATTCCTCCAAAACCTTTGAACTTCAACTATTACTACTTTTTTTAAAAACTTTTTATTTTTATAATTATTTTTAAGATATTTTTCCAGGTGTTTTATGCTTTTTTTTTTTTGTAAATATTTTTTTTAATTATAAACTTTTTTGGGGTATCAAAGGAGAGGAACAGAATTGTGCATTATAGCTTCCTTAGTTGATTGCTAACAACATGATTGCCTAAACGTCTAGAAATTAGCTTTAATTTAGACAATTCAATCAGTCAACAAGATTTAAATTAAATTAAGCCTTCCATCCCAATTCTATTTTTGAGAACTACTTTCCTTAATGAGATTTTTAAGAAGCCCTTAGGTATTTGGTTTCCGAGAAACTGTTTGATTAGAATAATAACATGTTTTTCTAGTTCAGAGTTTACGCTACATATTCTAGAAAGCCTTAGTACTTGTGATATGAATACATTTTCTATAACTTTATTTGAAATATTGCCCCACCACATACCATATTTAAAAATTTTAAATTTAAATTGATTTCTCTTATCATAAAAATTTATAATTGGATTACCTGCATTGAGATTAATAGTTAATTCCAAAAAATCAAATACTTGGTTATTATCATTAGTTTTATTAAGTTTAAGGCTCATAGGATAAATACACTGCTGGACAATTGCTAAGGACGGATCATAAACGGCTATATAGCGCATAAAAAAGTAAGTGTGGTTGGATGCCAAGTGAAATAAAATAATGTCAGAATGCCAGAACATTACAAGAAAGACAATTTATTGTGCTCTGAAATCCAGAAGGCTTTGGAACGTGTTCAAGGGACAAACAGGCCATTTTGTGCATAATACGTAAACGTGAAAAAAATGCAATAACCGTCCGCAGGCGTTCCGGCGTAAGATGTCAATACGGGATATGGCAACCATGGAGGGCGATGCAAGATTCCACACGTCGTGTCATGCTCTGCACAACATTATCAAGCAGCTGTTGGGGTAATTTATCCCATTCCTCTGTCAGTGCACGGATGAGGGTGTCCTTGTTTATTGGAGGGCATTGGCGACCAGCAAGACTCCTCCCCAAAGCATCTCACACATTTTCAATGGGATTCAGATCTGGAGAACGTGCTGGCCATACGAGGCGTTGAATATCCTCGCTTTCAAGACAATCCTGGACAGCGACTGTTCGATGACATGTTGCGTTGTCGTCCATGAAAATGAATCTATCACCGACAGCACCACGGAACATGAGAACATGAGGTAGCAGAACATCATTAATGTACCGTTGGCCAGTCATAGTCCCAGTTGGAAGCACATACAGGGACGTACGGTCATTGATCATGATGCCAGCCCATACCATGACACTACATGTCGGATATCGGTCCCTTTCCTGTATGTTTGCTGGACAATATGCAGTACCACTATCACGCCAGATCAGTTGTCGTCGACAATCAGACGATAGACTGTATCTACTCTCATCTGAGAAGAGGACAGCAGATCAGTCGTTATCAGTCCAATTGCGATGTTGATGGCACCATTGCAAACGGGCGGTACGGTGACGTCTGGACAATGGGATGCACACAACAGGACGGCGGGAGTATAGTCCTCCTTCACCCAAACGTCTGGCGACAGTTTTTCGGGAGATCCGTTTGCCAATAGCAGCCATAAACTGATTTGCTACCTCACTAGCTGTGCTGCGCCGGTGTCTTTTTGTTGATAGCACTATGTACTGATCTTCTGCAGGTGTCGTACTGCGAACACGACCTCCCCCGTGACGTTTGCTACACTCTCCATTTGTTTGAAATGATTTCCAAAGCCTTGAAACAACACTGTGGCTGACGTCGAACTCCCTAGCAACATCTGTTATTTTTCGCCCTTCTTCAATCTTGCCAATAATACGGCCACGCGTAAAATCATCTAGGTGATGTCGGGAAGACATACTGAAAATTGCAAGTTTGTTAATTGATTCTTTCCCTTTCAACTTTGCGTTTGAACAACAACGGTCAGTACGCGTCAAATCCTTTATATCTCTTATCAGCGCTATGACGTCCCGAACAAGTTCGGCAATACAAAATTTGCATACGCACAACACGTCTTACTGTATCCCGCACTTATGCTAATTTCCACATTTTCCTGCCTTCCATTTTATAGTTGCTATCGTTGCTATTGTCATCCGTCCTTAGCAATTGTCCGGCAGTGTAGAAGCAAAGTCCTTTTCAGTATTTCCTGAATTATCAAAGCAAATGAGGTCATCGATATATCTGTAGGTATGAGAGTAACTTTCCTAATTAGAAGAATTTAACTTCATGAATTGATATTCTTTAAAAAACAGGAACACGTTGCAAACGCTCGTATTATGTGCACTTCCCATAGTATCCCATTAACCTGTTTGAAAAACTTGTTATTGTAGAGGATAAAGTTATTTTGATACAACAATGTAGAAGCGTATGCCAAGTAGTTTCCGAAATAATGTTGGAGATTTGAAATTCATTAAAGAGTAACGTGAGTGTACTAATAACGTCTCCTATCGGAAGGCTAGTATACAGGTTTTCAAAGTCATAGCAATTAGCCTTTGCAGGCGTGTTACCAAATATTTCCGAAATGACCTCAGCGTTGCTTTTAATAATCCAAAAATTCTTACATGTTAGGTTTACTTTGGATTTAATAATGTTTAATACCTGTTTCAAGGGATGTAAGGTCAGGTGATACGTAACATCACAGCCTCTCCTTGACAAATGTCAACCCCGCCTTCTCGTGGTGCATCCTGTTCCCACTAAAGGAGCTCTCACGACCGCCAATAGCGGTATAACTATACCATCGGGATTAGAGGAAATGCTATCCCACACTCACCAACCCGCTTGACCAGCGTGGTGAGTTATGGCCAAACCTCTCCAAAATGAATCCACAACTTAAATATTGGCCCTCAGTCTCCGGCAGCTGGAATGTACCTGGCCAAGGCAGCGGCCAGCGCGACATGAAGGCAGAGGGTGCTAAAAATCTCCCCGGAGGACCGGACTAGGCTGCCATCTGATGCTGACCTTGGATACGTATAATGGACGCTCCCTATCTTCTGATTCAAGGCTTCTTGAATTGGAAGAGGAACTACAAAGGATCAAGTGGGACATCGTCGGGCTAAGTGAGGTAAGGAAAAAAGGAGAAGGTCTCATTGAACTGAAAAGTGGACATCTCTTCTACTATCGTGGGACAGATACTGGCAGAACTAGTGGTGTTGGATTTATAATAAACAAGAAACTGAAGGATAAAGTTGTAGAAGTTGAAAGTTCCTCTGACAGAGCTAAACGACTCGTTATCCAACTCTCGAGAAGATACCAGGCTCAGATTATTCAAACTTATGCACCCACCACAAGTCATCCTGAAGAAGAAATTGAAGAATTTTATGAGGAAATTCGTCATCTAAATAATAAAGGTAAGCATCACTTGAAGATACTTATGGGAGATTTCAATGCAAAAATAGGGCAACGGCAACAGAATGAAACTTCAGTTTGGTCACAGCAACAGAAACCAGCGTGGAAATTCTCTTCGTTGAGTTTGTAGAGGCAGAAGGGTTTTTCATCTTGAACTCCTTTTTCAAGAAAAAGCCACACAGGAAATGGACATGGAGACATACCAAATGGGATGACAAGTGAAATTGATTTTATTATGTGTAACAAAAAATTCGTCATAGAAGACTGCAGTGTGCTAAACAAGTTCAACACAGGTAGTGACCATAGATTCGTGACATGTAAGATGCACCTCAACACTAAACTAGAACGTGGCAAGCTCATAAGACAAACAAAATGTATTGATATAACCAACTTTAAAAAACACCATAATACCTTCAAGTTGGAACTGAAGAACAGATTCTCTGCTTTAGAAAGCCTAACATCGGAAGAAGTGGATATTTCTGAAGTTAACAGAAAAGTAACCAAAGCTCTTATGGAAACAGCAACAAAATTAGCTGGGTCTAAGAACAAGTTGCATGTGAACAAATTATCAGGAAAAACCAAAATGTTGATGCAAAAAAGAAGAGAGATGAGGACAACTAAAGAAGATGTGACTTCCAAAGTGGAATATATAGAGCTATGCAAGACAGTACGAAAAAGTATCACTGAAGACGTAAAAAGTTCAACTCTGAACTAGTGAGAAAAGCAATTGAAAACAACCAAAGCCTAAAGATAGCGAAGGGACATCTCAGTAAGGGAACAAAACAGATTATGGCACTGAGAAAAGAAGATGGTTCTGTAACAAGAAATAGAGTCGAAATTTTGACAAGGGTGAGATATTTCTACTCCAAATTATATGGAAGTGATGATACATGTACTCCAGACATCATGAAAGGTACCAGTACCAGAGTTCTTCCAGTCCTCTCAGCAGAAGTTGCACATGCAATCAAGAACATGAAGCGAGGAAAAGCTCCAGGAGAAGATGGGATTACTGTAGGCATCATACAAGAAGCAAGTGGAGAAATCGAAACAGACCTCGCTCAAATTTTCACTCGATGCCTTAATGAAGGGAAGATTCCTATAAGAATTGGAACAACGCTACGATGATCCTGCTACATAAAAAAGGTAACATTGAGGATCTCAAGAACTACATACCTATCAGCTTCCTATCAGTGGTTTATAAAATCTTCACTAAAGTTCTTTCACACCGCTTGAAGGTAACACTGGACATGGCTCAACCGAGGGAACAATCTGGATTCAGGAGTGGCTACACCACAATAGATCATATCCACGCACTGAGTGAACTAATTGAAAGAGCGAGGGAATATGAACGTCCATTATGCATGGCTTTTATCGATTATGTAAAAGCCTTTGATTCGGTGAAGTCATCAGCAGTTGCAATGGCTCTGAAATCCTGCGGTATTGAAGATAAATACCTTAATATTATTAATAACTTCTATGAAAATGCAAGTGCAAAGATTCGGCTGTTTGAAAAAATAACACACATAAAATTTGGAAAGGGATAGAGACAAGGTGACACCATATCTCCCAAACTCTTTAATGCCATATTGGAAAATGTCTTTCAATCACTTAACTGGGAAATCAAAGGGATAAAGATTAATGGAGATTATCTAACCCACCTTCGTTTTGCTGATGACCTAGTCATTTTTGCAACTACCCCATCAGAGCTGCAGAGTATGACCCAGGAACTTGCTGACAAGAGTAATGGAGTGGAATTAAAAATGAACTTTCAGAAGACAAAAGTGATGTTCAATGCTTTTACAAGAAATGAAGATTTATCGATTGATGGAGAAAAGCTGGAGATAACAGACTCGCACGTTTATCCTGGACAGCAGATATCAAGTGAGGGTCACATTAATGAAGAAATTAATCAGCGTACAAAACTTGCCTGGAGAGCTTCTGGAAGAAACAGCATAATTTTTAAGAGCAATATGCCATTATGTCTTAAAAGAAAAGTGTTTGATCAATGCATCCTTCCAGTGCTTACGTATGGTGCAGAGACGTGGACCTTAACTAAAAGAGACATACAAAGGCTGCAGACAACTCAAAGTAGCATGGAGAGGTGCATGCTTGGTGTAACCAGGAGATATAAGGAGAGGAACTCGTCGATCCAAAAAATGACAAGAGTGGAAGACATCATGATCAGAGTTAAATCCTTGAAATGGCAGTGGGCTCGACATACTGCCAGAAGGACAGACCATCGATGGACAGCCGAAATTTTAGATTGGATTCCAAGGGACAGGAAAAGACCCAGAAGAAGATCACGTGGGAGATGGGTGGATGAAATTCGAAAGTATGCGGGAGTAACATGGAGGAGACTGGCACAAGACAGACCGTTGTGGAGGAAACTTGGGGAGACCTTCGTCCAGCAGTGGATTGAAAATGGTTGACATTGATGATGATGAGGATGATGACCTGTTTCAAAACGGATTCAAAATACTGATCTATTACTTTTTTAGGACTTTGGGTACCACTAGCTATGAATCTAAATTTCACCGGTTACTTATGAAATTTTGCTGTAGCAAAAAGATAAGGAAATTCAGGTTCATAACTGTATGCCATTCTTAGTCCCAGCTGCTTGTGAAATGCTTTAAATTTATTGCTGATTTCCTTACTGGAAGATGAAGTAAGCTTATATGTAACTTTATTATGAAGTTCTTCCGAAATTAATTCAAAATTGAATTTTTTGCAGATAATGGCAAAATTGTTATTTGCTTTGTCCGTTGTGGTAAAAATGAAATTTTCTTGTAATTTAGAAAGAGATTTTTTTAATTCAGGCGAAAACACAAAACTGTTTTTGTAAAAAATATTTTGTATTGCAAGATTATGTTTAAATTCTTAAAATATTTTGCATTTCCATTCAGCAAAGGTCTCAATTGGCATATTGTAGTCTAAGCTAGTTTTAATAATATATTTACTTAAATCTTGATAAAAATAATGCTCGATTCTATCTTTTGATAGGTGGAATGTGGGCCTGAACTTGGCCCCAAAACCTAAGATCCTTCTCAAATCAGGATTTTCAACGAAATTTAAATTACCAGTAATAATGTGCTTATGAAATTTATCATAAAAAACTGTATTTTGAAAATCACAACACTTACAGTTGAAATCTACCAAAGTGTTAATGTTGGAAAGAGACTTGTAATTCTTAACATACGATCCTAACTCCCTGACATATTTGAAACTTACTACTGTTTGGTGATAGGGAATAGGAAATGCGCTACAGCCATAAAAGAACAATTTTCTGATTTTGAGAGAGTCATAACATTTATTAAGGAACCTAATGGTAATATAGTTTTCGGAGTTAGACTTTTGGCTAATCTTATCTTTAAGAATAAATTTCAAAATATCTAACCCAAGAGAGAAAACATCAGTGGCGGCTCGTGGTGTAAAATGCTGGTGAGGCGAACGGTCTTGATGTAAATGTAAAACAGTAAAACATATGTTATTGAAAAATATATAAATTCGTATAACGTTATACGAATATATATATATATATATATATATATATATATATATATATATCATCATCATCATCATTGTCAACCATTATCAATCCACTGCTGGACGAAGGTCTCCCCAAGTTTCCTCCACAACGGTCTGTCTTGTGCCAGTCTTCTCCATGTCACCCCTGCATACTTTCGAATTTCATCCACCCATCTCCCATGTGGTCTTCTTCTGGGTCTTTTCCTGTCCCTTGGAATCCAATCTAAAATTTCGGCTGTCCATCGATGATCTGTCCTTCTGGCAGTATGTCCAGCCCATTGCCATTTCAGGGATTTAACTCTGATCATGATGTCTTCAACTCTTGTCATTTTTTGGATCCACGAGTTCCTCTTCTTATCTCTCCTGGTTACACCAAGCATGCACCTATCCATGCTTCTTTGAGTTGTCTGCAGCCTTTGTATGCCTCTTTTAGTTAAGGTCCACGTCTCTGCACCATACGTCAACACTGGAAGGATGCATTGATCAAACACTTTTCTTTTAAGACATAATGGCATATTGCTCTTGAAAATTATGCTGTTTCTTCCAAAAGCTCTCCAGGCAAGTTTTGTACGCTGATTAATTTCTTCATCAATGTGACCCTCACTTGATATCTGCTGTCCAAGATAAACGTACGTGTCTGTTATCTCCAGCTTTTCTCCATCAATCGATAAATCTTCATTTCTTGTAAAAGCATTGAACATCACTTTTGTCTTCTGAAAGTTCATTTTTAATCCCACTTCTTTACTCGTGTCAGCAAGTTCCTGGATCATACTCTGCAGCTCTGATGGGGTAGTTGCAAAAATGACTACGTCATCAGGAAAACGAAGGTGGGTTAGATAATCTCCATTAATCTTTATCCCCTTGTTTTCCCAGCTCAGCGACTGAAAAACACCCTCCAATGTGGCATTAAAGAGCTTCGGAGATATGGTGTCACCTTGTCTCACTCCCTTTCCAATTTTTACGTGTGTTGTATTTTCAAACAGCCGAATCTTTGCACTTGCATTTTCATAGATGTTATTAATAATATTAATGTATGCATCTTCAATACCGCAGGTTTTCAGAGCCATTGTAACTGCTGATGGTTTCACCGAATCAAAGGCTTTTTCATAATCGATAAAAGCCATGCACAATGGAAGTTCATATTCCCTCGCTCTTTCAATTAGTTCTCTCAGCACGTGGATATGATCTATTGTGCTGTAGCCACTCCTGAATCCAGCTTGTTCTCTCGGTTGAGCCATGTCCAGTGTTACCTTCAAGCGGTGTGAAAGAACTTTAGTGAAGATTTTATAAACTACTGATAGGAGGCTGATAGGTCTGTAGTTTCCGAGATCCTCAATGTCACCTTTCTTATGTAGCAGGATCATTGTAGCGGTGTTCCAATCCTCAGGAATCTTTCCTTCATTAAGGCATCGAGTGAAAATTTGGGCGAGTACTGTTTCGATTTCTCCACTTGCTTCTTGTATGATGTCTACAGTAATTCCATCTTCTCCTGGAGCTTTTCCTCGCTTCATGTTCTTGATTGCATGTGCAACTTCTGCTGGGAGGACTGGAAGAACTCTGGTACTGGTATCTTTCATGATGTCTGGAGTGCATATATCATCCCTTTCATATAATTTGGAGTAGAAATCTTTCACTCTTGTCAAAATTTCGCCGCTATTTCTTGTTACAGAACCATCTTCTTTTCTCAGTGCCATAATCTGTTTTCTTCCCTTACTGAGATGTCCCTTTGCTATCTTTAGGCTTTGGTTGTTTTCAATTGCTTTCCTCACTAGTTCACAGTTGAATTTCCTCACGTCTTCAGTGATACTTTTTCTTACTGTCTTGCATAGCTCTCTCTCTCTCTCTCTATATATATATATATATCAGTGGCGTAGCAGGGGGGTCGTGGTTTGCACCCCCTTATTAGGCGAGACAGTTAGCTTTTTCTAAGTACGTTTTATAGATAATTTCCCTATTTAAATTCTTTGATTTTTATATAACTCTGAAAGCAATGTAATTTCTTGATAATAGAAGAGAAAGTAAAGCAAAGCGGCCAAAGAAGTTGCTTTATTAAATTTTTATTAAAACAACTATAATTTATTGTATTTTCTTCATTTTATTAAATTAGCTTCATTTTGTATTAATATTCAAGATGTGCGTACGTACCAATAGGAAAATATTTGTCGAAGCCCCCCCCCCCCAAATTTTTTTTATATGTACTTATACACAGTTATACAGCAGAAGTGCAGAACCCCCCCCTTCAAAAAGTTTCATGTCAAAGGCAGTATCACCCATTGGATATCTTTGAAGTCTGGGTTCGAGTCGGCTGAATCATTAAAATCCGCTGAGATTCGGAAGTCTCGTTAAGCCATTGGTCCAGGGTAGGCGGCGCCTTGTTATTAACAGCTGTAAACCCCATCCCTTAGGGCTCCATCCCATGTCATTTAGCCCTTATATACAAATATTATTCAACAGTAATGGAATAAAATTATAGAAATATATGAAACACGGCGTGGGGTGTCTTTCTTCACGAAAAAATCCAAAAATTTAGAGAAAAAATGTACATGTACCTCTCTATATATGTGTGTGTGTAATATACGCTACTTTTGCAACAATATTTTTATGAAAACAATTATTCGATAATTTTACAACAAAGAAAGAAATATTTCACCAGTATTATTTTATGTAATACACTTGAGCGAAAATACGCAATTTGCGCGGTTTCTTTAGCTAGTCAATGCGTCACTCACATCCCAACGCCAGTCGGAGATCCACTTCTTAAAAAATTCAAAGTAAATCATTTGAATAGAATTTTTTTCTCACGAAGTGTTTCTTGAGCTTGAATAAAAGTCACAGTTCGATTGGCATATTAGTGAAGGTGCATTTAGCACGGGTCACAAACTGAAGTCCAGGCTCGTGATAACTATGTACAGGAGAAGTCAAGCTAAGGAAGCACATTTCTATATAAAAAAGTATAAAATAATTTAAACCTGGAATTAAAAACAGAGGAATACGATATTAATTTGCTTTGGTCTCGAACAGAATGCTTTCAGTTTATTTTTATAAAATAAGTTCAATTCTGCGATCCTTTTTGGCTGCAAATTTGTCTATGATCAGATCATAAAATGGTTGAGTGGACATTAGATGGTTCAGCAATTCTTTCTCGATTGAAATTTTAGCGAGTGAAGACAAACGATCTTGTGCCGTTGTATTACGGAGGTAAGTCTTAATTCTCTTCAAACAAGAAAAAACTCCTTTCAGCAGAAGAACTTGTTGACGCCAGTGTCAATACAAGAGAAAATAATTTGTAGGCTTCTGGTAACACATCTTTCAGCTCGTTTTCTTTCATTGTTTTCAAGGTTTTCTGAAAACTGAGTTCCCTGAAGTTGTGATCATTATATAAAAAATCTAATTCGTTTTTTAGTCGTTGTGTGTCTGTAAAAATGTTTGGATAAATTTTTTTGAGAGTGTTAAGGGCACTGGATGGAAATGACTCTGAATAACTATGGTATTTTGAGCTGTCAACTAGCTGCAGAAACTCGAGCTTTCCCATATCTTCAAATCTGGTATTTATTTGGACTTTTATATATTCATGAATACACTCCATTAAATCATTCTGTATCGTTTTAGATTGTCCAGAAAATAAGCTTCGTATTTCTTCAAAATATGCTTTTAATTCTGGGGTGCTCCTACGAAGTAACATTTGGAACATCTCCTTGAAATTACCTTTATTTAATGAGGAAACAGATTCATCATGTCCTCGAAAAGGCAGTTCTTGCTTGCTTAGAACGACAACTAAATCGATTATATGTTCCATAAAAAGCCTATTTAGTCTGACCTTTTCATTAAACTTGACTTTAGGAAGAGCAGCATTTTCTTTGAGCATATCAGAAATAGTGTTTATGTTTTTTTCCATTCGTTTTAGACCGACGTGGTTAGTTCTATGCTCTTTAGAGCTTTCGTGCAATTTTGCACTACGAGAAAAGTTTTTAGATCAAAATAACCCGTTGTATTCCACACATTTTTCTTATTGCTCAAAAGTAAACATGGCCAGCAAAAGAGAGTTTGCTTGTAATAGCTACCAGAAAGCCAGGGAAAAATCTCGTACCATGATTTATTGAAAGACCTAAAAAACGATTTGCCGCACTTCTTATCTTTAGATATTGAACTTATTATAGGTGTCGGTCTTCCAGATATGAGAACATCCCTTTTATCATAATCTGTCCAGTGTTTAAAAGGAATTTCTTCCAGGACACAAATCACGTCGTTTGTTGGGCCATTCATATTTTCCAACCAAAATCAAAATATGCTGTTTAGTAACAATAACAAAATAAAAAAAAGAAAAACTCAACATCACTATGAACTAGCAAACACCCGCAGAAGAGAGGATTGAAAACACACTTCAAAAAGTTAGATTCAAATACACTCTGACGAATAGTTAAAGCTACGTAGAAATCTTCGTATTCCAAAGCGTATAGAGGCGAACGGCGTCATCGCCTGTGAAACCACTTTTCACAAGGGTCATCTGCTCATTTTCCCGCGCCCATTGGATACACAATCCTTGGGTTCTCCAATAACAGCGGAGATGCGATTCCAGTTTAAGCGAAATGGAGGGTCGCCTCAGAAATTTCCTTTCTCTTACTGGAAGTCCGGCACCTCTTTAGGTAGACCTCGGACCGTGGGGGGGGGGGGGGGGGGGGTTCAGTCTGTAGGGCTCTTCTCTGATCCCCAGTTCCCAATACCGGCTTCTCATCGAGACGATTCAGCCGGTCGCCTCTAAGCGCTTAAAACATGCAGCTGCTTTGCAAAAATAATGATTCATTCCTCTTCTCGAAAGCCTTTCTTTAACCTAATTCCTAATTCATGAATCACAATGTGAATTTCAGTGTTTCATTTATCCTGCAAAGTTCTTATATCTTTGTTACTGACAGAAGGTTTTTTTTTCTTTCACTTCTCATTCTGCGGAATTTCAGGTGAGGCGGCGCCTCACTTGCCTCATCTGACGGGCCGCCACTGGAAAACATGTGAGTCTATATTACCAGCTTGAAAATTAAAATATCTTATGAAGGCCTTAAGCACATTGTGCTTAAAAGTTTTAAGAATGTACACGGATTTTTTCACAAAATTGTTGCTATTTTGGAAATCAAGAAGAGTCTGTTTCAAAGAATCAAAGTTAACAGTTTTGGAAGTTTTAATAAGTCTCTTACCTCTATTTCCTCTACTACATGCTTGTTGTAGACACAATGAGAAGAGCTCTCTAACGGCCACCCTCAAACGAGAGTGTTTGTATCTGCAATGGTAGAATTCAACCCATTTGGGTACAAGGCCTGTTGCTTATGAATCTCAACTGATTCCATGGCCAGCCTGTCTTGCAAGTTAGGAATAATGTGCAGCACTTCGATACTCATATTATCAAACCCATGAAGGTGGAAGTGCTTAAGTTCATGAGTGGAAATTCTCGTATCACTGTAATTCTCACCCCCACTTTCAGGCTTAAATTTACTAACCAGCGACTTGTGCCCATTAATTCTAAGGTGCAATGGGTTCTTGGACTGCCCAACGTACACCAAATCACAAATGGTGCAAGTAAGTTTGCAAATGGAATTCCACCATTTGGTGTACGTTGGACAGTCCAAGAACCCATTGCACCTTAGAATTAATGGGCACAGGTCGCTAGTTAGTAAATTTAAGCCTGAAAGTGGGGGTGAGAATTACAGTGATACGAGAATTTGTACTCATGAACTTAAGCACTTCCACCTTCATGGGTTTGATAATGTGAGTATCGAAGTGCTGCACATTATTCCTAACTTGCAAGACAGGCTGGGCACGGAATCAGTTGAGATTCTTAAGCAACAGGCCCTGTACCCATATGGGTTGAATTCTACCGTTGCGGATTACAAACACTCTTGGTTTAAGGTGGCTGTTAGAGAACTCTTCTCATTGTATCCACAACAAGCATGCAGTAGAGGAAATAGAGGTAAGATGCTTATTAAAACTTATTAAAAATATTAAAACTTTCGAAAAACTCTTTTCCGAGGGACAGTATAAAGAAATTAAAAAAGATCCATTGGAAAAATATTTAAAAGAAGTTCGGAAAGTAGTAACAAGTTGCGTTACTCTTAACCAAAGCTCAAAAAATTATCTGAAACCCTGGCATGCCCGTTGTCCGCGTTTCTATGCACTTCCAAAGATACACAAGATTGGCGTTCCTTTCCGTCCCATCGTCAGCAATATCGGCTCTGCTACTCATAAGTTGGCGAAATTTCTATCTTCGAAACTGTTCACCATAACGACTTCTTCAAACAAAACTGCTGTAAAAAATTCCACTGAATTTGTCAATGTGCTTAAACAGCATCCATACAACGATCAGTTCATCTTATCCTTCGATGTGAAATCCATGTTCCAAGTATTCCACTAAATGGAGCCCTCGAATATTTGAAAGCAAGTCTCATTGAACATCATTTCAGTCAACCGGAAGTTGAAGAAATTTTGAGATTAGTGGAAATTTGTATCAAGCAAAACAGTTTCTCATTTCGTGGAAGATTTTTTTAACAGACGGAAGGCCTTGCAATGGGTAGCCCACGGTCGCCTGTTTTATGCGAAGTCTACATGCGTCACTTTGAGGACAAACTGTTTCAGCTCGTTACATTCGACCTGTGGATTCGATATGTAGATGATACCTTTGTCCTCTGAAAAGGCAGGAATTCCGAACTACCTAAATTAGTTGAACTTATCAATTCCATTGATCCTCATATACAGTTCACATGTGAGACTGAAAATAATGGCTGCTTACTATTCCTAGATGTCCTTGTGTAACGCTCTGAAGGATCCTTTAGTACAACAGTTTATCGAAAGCCATTTGCTGTTTCCTTACCTCCACAAGGAAAAATTAAATCACCCATGGAAACAAAAAATGTCTGCTTTCTACACATACGTATATCGTGCAGTACATATATGCTCAACTAAGGATTCCTTACAGAAAGAGCTTGATTTTCTTAAACGAACTGCAGTACACAGAGGATATAGCCCTTCCGTGATAGAAAATGCGGTCCAAAAATTTAGGAAACCGAAGCCCGTCTGTTTGCTCACGCCAGTAGACCTCCCAGTACGAACGAATTGGGCGGTTATCCCATTTGTTCCTCAGATTTGCTTCAGAATTTCAAAAATTCTCAAAAGTTTTAATTTCAAAGTTATTTTCAAACCCATAAACAAGATGCATTTTTACGGATCAAAAGACTACGTCCAAGACATAAATTACTGGGGAATTTATCAGATACCTTGTGAATGTGGACTTTCATATATAGGACAGACCCGCAGGGCTTTAAGTTTCCGTGTGAAGGAGCACAAGACTTACGTACGGAACTATGAACTGAAGAAGTCATCAATAGCCTAACATTGTCACGAAAATAACCATACATTTTTGTTTGGAAACGCTATTCTTATTGATAAACCTGATTCGACTAACAAGCTTAATGTATTAGAAGCTTTCCACAAATACCGGAATTCTTCACGACTTGCCCATGACATGACGTCTACGCCATTTCTTTCAAGCGCGTGGAAACAACTCACCAAAAACCGTGATCGTTAGAACTCTGACGATGTCACAATGATTTGAATGTTTACGCTCCATTTGTCCTGATGATACCGAGCCAAACGCTCTGCGAAACTATAGTCGATGTTAATAAAACATTTAATTGTGAATAAACGTTGATAATTTTATTCTGTTAACTTTGATTCTTTGAAACAGACTCTTCTTGATTTCCAAAATAGCAACAATTTTGTGAAAAAATCCGTGTACATTCTTAAAACTTTTAAGCACAATGTGCTTAAGGCCTTCATAAGATATTTTAATTTTCAAGCTGGTAATATAGACTCACATGTTTTCTCTCTTGGGTTAGATATTTTGAAATTTATTCTTAAAGATAAGATTAGCCAAAAGTCTAACTCCGAAAACTATATTACCATTAGGTTTCTTAATAAATGTTATGACTCTCTCAAAATCAGAAAATTGTTCTTTTATGGCTGTAGCGCATTTCCTATTCCCTATCACCAAACAGTAGTAAGTTTCAAATATGTCAGGGAGTTGGGATCATATGTTAAGAATTACAAGTCTCTTTCCAACATTAACACTTTGGTAGATTTCAACAGTGAGTGTTGAGATTTTCAAGATACAGTTTTTTATGATGATTTTCATAAGCACATTATTACTGGTAATTTCAATTTCGTTGAAAATCCTGATTTGAGAGGGATTTTAGGTTTTGGGGCCAAGTTCAGGCCTACATTCCACCTATCAAAAGATAGAATCGAGCATTATTTTTATCAAGATTTAAGTAAATATATTATTAAAACTAGCTTAGACTACAATATGCCAATTGAGGCCTTTGCTGAATGGAAATGCAAAATATTTCAAGAATTTAAACATAATCTTGCAAAACAAAATATTTCTTACAATAACAGTTTTGTGTTTTCTCCTAAATTAAAAAAATCTCTTTCTAAATTACAAGAAAATTTCATTTTTACCACGACGGACAAAGCAAATAACAATTTTGCTATTATCTGCAAAAAATTCTATTTTGGAAATAATTTCGGAAGAACTTCATAATAAAGTTACATATAAGCCTACTTCATCTTCCAGTAAGGAAATCAGCAATAAATTTAAAGCATTTCACAAGCAGCTGGGTCTAAGAATGGCATACAGTTATGAACCTGAATTTCCTTATTTTTTTGCTACAGCAAAATTTCATAAGGAACCGGTGAAATTTAGATACATAGCTAGTGGTACCAAAAGTCCTAAAAAATTAATAGATCAGTATTTCTAATCCGTTTTGAAACAGGTATCAAACATTATTAAATCCAAAGTAAACCTAACATGTAAGAATTTTTGGATTATTAAAAGCAACGCTGAGGTCATTTCGGAAATATTTGGTAACACGCCTGCAGAGGCTAATTGCTATGACTTTGAAAACCTGTATACTAGCCTTCCGATAGAAGACATTATTAGTACAGTCACGTTACTCTTTGATGAATTTCAAATCTCCAACATTATTTCGGAAACTACTTGGCATATGCTTCTAAGTTGTTGTATCAAAAATAACTTTATCCTCTACAATAACAAGTTTTTCAAACAGGTTAATGGAATACCTATGGGAAGTGCACATAATACGAGCGTTTGCAACTTGTTCCTGTTTTTTAAAGAATATCAATTCATGAAGTTAAATTCTTCTAATCAGGAAAGTTACTCTCATACCTACAGATATATCGATGACCTCATTTGCTTTGATAATTCAGGAAATATTGAAAAGGACTTTGCTGCTATTTATCCTATCAGTCTTAAACTTAATAGAACTAATGATAATAACCAAGTATTTGATTTTTTGGATTTAACTGTTAATCTCAATGCAGGTAACCCAATTATAATTCTTTCTCTTCTTTTTCATGCAGGTAACCCAATTATAATTCTTTTCTTCTTATAATTCTAGAGAAATCAATTTAAATTTAAAATTGTTAAATATGGTCAGATAATTTGTAGACTTGTACGTACTTTGAAAACTTTGAAATCTTTTGTTGAGTTGTAGATCATAAACATTTTTATAAAGAATTGCATTAATTATCGCAATTAAGATAAGACGAAATTACGGAAACTTTATATGACTCAGATAACCAACCTTTGGGGATCGTGGCCACGAAGCGGTCAAAAACGCAACTTTTATACGGCCCCTTAAATTTTTTGTAGCCAGTTCTCTGGTGGCCACTTCTCCGGGTTGCCACTTCTCGGGTGGCCACTTCTCCTACACCCCAATAACAACGGACCTTGTAAACGCTTTGTTCCGACATATAAAAGTACTTTACCCGCGTCAATCACATGTTACTAAGAGCTCAGTGGCGCATTCCGGATTTCTTTATGGGGTATCCCAAAATATTGAAGATGCAATTGAAAATACCACGAAGAAAATATCTCCCAAACTAATGCGAACAAATGAAAATATATGCGCATATTAAAGGTAATTTCCAATTATGGTTAAATATATATTTTAAAATTTCAACAAATATATTAAAAATAAGCACACCTATAACAAAGTGATACCTCATGTGGGTGGGCCCTGGTTTTTGGGACACACTTGTGAGTGCGCCATTGCAAGAATTCACCCTTCCAAATCTACATTTGATTCCCGATCATGGGAGTCTCATAAACCTTCTAGAATCTCTATATAAAACAAAATAGGAAAATGGGAGTGTTTACGTAAGCAAATTGTTCTACCACTTCTAAATGACCTAGAGATCTGAACATTAGAATGCTGATAGGTCTTAACGTACATATACCTAGAAAAGTCCGAAAACCAAAAAAAAAAAAAAAAAAAATCAAAATAGCGGCTTTGGAACATTGTGCTCTTGAACTTCTCGCGAACTGTTCGACCACTTCTAAATGAACCAGAGATCTGAAAATTGGCATGTTGAGAAGTCAAGGTCCTGATACCCAGGAAAGTCAGGAAAAAGAAAATCAAAATTGTGGCTTTGGAATATTGTCTGCTTGAATTTTGCTGTCACTTCTACAACTACAAAACTCTGAAAACCAAAAAATTCAAAAGTTAGGCTTAGCTTTACTGTTCAAAATGCTAATAGGTTTAAAATACCATTATACCAGAAACTTTGAAATGCTGTAAAAATTCCATTAAATTTTGATTTCAAATTAAGGACTCCCAAAACCTGCTCCATTTTACGTCAAACCATATGCATTGACGTCACGAACCCTGATCTAAATCGTGAAACAATTACGGATCTTAAATTACTTTGCTGTCCCTTAATTTCTTTCCTCTTTCTCTAATTTTATGTTCAAAAATGATTTCGTTAATTTACCGTCCGGAGAGCGGGTATAACTGCTAGTATGTCAGGTTCGTACAAAAGTAAAGAGACTGATTTTACGTGGGGCAGAAGTGTAATGCAATAAATTAACTTACAATTAAACACTTTGGAAGTGTTCTTCATCTACCTGAATGCACCGGTCCCACCTTTTTATCCACTTCCGGTAGGTGTGTTCGGAGCCCTTCCTAGACATGTGGTTAAGGATACCCATTACAGCCTTGTTCAGCTCAGTATTTGATACAAACCGATCCCCAAAGTTGTTTCTTTACTTCAGGGAATACGTGGAAGTCGCACGGCGCGAAGTCATGTGAATAAGAATAGTGCTTTATCATTTCGATGCCCAGATCTTCGATAACCTGCTGGATAAGCTAAGCACGATGTGCAGGGTCATTATCTTGATGCAAAATCAAACCATTCTGTACCTATTCAGGTCGTTTTGGAGATTTTTTTCTTCAGAGGACTTTTAAAAATTCCAAAATAACAGGCACCAATAACTGTTTTTTCCTTGTGGAACAGCAAGGTCATACACAATTCCCTTTATGTCGAAGGGAATATATCTTCTCTGTACTTGCACAAACCTTTGCTTTCTTGGATCGAAGACTGTGGGTGTTTCCATTGGGTACTCTGTTGTTTTGTTTCTGGATCGAAATGATGAAAAACGTTTTCACCACATGTGACGACCCGATCCAAATAGTGTGGCTCACGTCGTACCTGACACTTCCATTGACAAGTGATAACAAGATTTGCCTTGTGTCCATCCGTGAGCAAGTGGGAAATCCACTTTGCATCGACTTTTCGGTACCCCAACAGGTTTTTCAGTGTCATCAACGGACATTTGCACCGCATTAGTAACCTTCTCAATGGTCATTCGGCGGTCTTCGCGCAGGAATTTCTCGATGGTACTGCTACCGTTGTCGATATCGAAAGGCTACCGGAGCGTGGCGCATCTTCCGGACACTCTTCACCGTATTCACAAATTTCTTGTGCCACTCAAAACCTTTTGCACGGGACAACGCATCTTCCTTACAACCTGTTTTACTCATTTCGTGCTTTTCTGTGGCGGTTTTCCTCAAACGCACGCAAAATTTTATAGCTGCTCTTTGCTTCAATTTTAAATTCATACTGGGTTACAAAAACACGTGTGAACTCTACGCTGTCTATTACAGGAATGAACTAACGGAGCGCCGTGACCACATGTCGTCACGTGACTGATCTTGCAGATTTTCCGACACAGGCAACTGCATTTTTCTGCGTGGGTTTGTTTTGGCGCTGCTTTTAACAATAGATATTTCTTCGAACAAGCCTAAGAAATTTATTCTATAGACTAACAACAGAAAAACGAACCGTGATAACGAAAACCTCCACTTTTTTTTTTTTTGAATATCAAGATTAATGGAATAGTTGACGAACGGTTTGTGACGGAGATTTACGACAAAATGAGAGACTTCGGGTTTAACATCATTTGTTATACTCACTGGAACTCAAACATCTCAAATAATGTACATAGCAATATAATAATTTCACAGTTTTTGTGTATCTGTAGAATCTGCAGTGAATTGTCTTCTATTAATAGGAACCTCGGGTGCTGATTTAAACAACTGTTGGCGAATTGTTTTTCTTTTTGTTTCGTATGCAAATACTTCAAACAGATGATCTTGAAATTTAGTTCCACCAAGACTTACGATTTACTAAGTGCCGTTTGATAGGTCAGTAAGAGCTGAAGTATTTGACTAACACCAGCATAGTTTGCACGTAGCAATCCCATTACATTCCTTCTACGAAAATTATCAGTCTTGCTCACTATAGTTTGCTGTTTGTGTTAACCATGGACGTTTGCTTCAGCTTTCGCTTTTTTTTTTTTTTTTTTAATTTTTGATTGGAGGTTTAACGACCACCGTGAGCAACTCAATGGGCTATAAGCAGTCGCCCGTCCCTAATTTAGGGTCACTGGTTCCAGGGAAGGGAGAGAGCCAGTGCCGTAAGACAAACACAACATCCATGCCTGACCGGGATTCGAACCCGGACCCCTTACGGACGAATGATCAGAGGCCAACGCCTTAGACCACTGCGCCACCGCGGCGGCCTTTCGCCTTTGGAGCACAGGTATGTGTATGTTGGGTTTGTTCACCAAGTCGTCTCTGGCGAGTCGTTTTAGCATTTCCTATGGTCTCGTGGCTTCGAGAACGCATTCAGCGAGGCCTTTGGCTCTGGCCAGCTTATTTTACCGACACAGAAAAGCCACTTTGCCCGATAATCGTTCTCCTAAAGATAAAGAATGGTTGGGATTTGTTGCATATTATTCAGGATTCGTGTCGACTACTTTCAAAGGTTTAGATACATTTGTTTATGAAAAGTTATGGCATGTTGTTGAATTTTCCTGCGTTATTTTACTGCTTGAATAGTACGAGTTTCGAGCTTGATGGCACATTACTCATGTGGATTTCAGGGTTGTTTATGTCATTTTCTGGTATTCCTTTTTTTTTGTTTGAAGGTTTAACGATTACCGTGAGCACTTCAATGGGCTATAAGCAGTCGCTCGTCCCTAATTTGGGGTCACTGGTTCCAGGGAAGAGGGAAAGCCAGTGCTGCTAGACAAACACAACATCCATGCCTCACCAGGATTCGAACACGGACCCTTTCGGACGAATGATCAGAGGGCATCGCTTAGATCACTGCGCCGCCGGGGCGGCATTTTCTGGAATACAACTTGTATGGGTTATATATGTGTGTATACACACACACACATCGAGTGAAAACTGAATTATGACCTCCCCTTATCAAAAGTGGATGCGGCCTGTTGACCACGTGATTTCCGAGAGGGTGTGATTAGTATACCGACGTAGCATTTATAAGGTGTAAATAATAAGTAGGAAAATAAAGAGGAGTGTGATGTGTAAAAGTAAGGATTTATCGGACTTTGAGAAAAGGGCAGATTAGGGGGAGCTCGAAGAGAGGGTACCTCGATTCTCCAAACGGCAGAACTGGTGGTTTGTTCGTGATCCGCCGTAGTTAAAGTGCATCAGGACTGGGGTGAGATTGGTCAAACAACGACTGAGAGGCAAAACTTCCCAGGACAGCGAAAGGTTGATGTGAGACTGCTGGTCCGGCTCATGATATTGTTCATGCGTGGGTAATGTGAAGATCGGGCCGCCTTTAGATGAAATTAAGATATTTTGTTATACACATACCCCCCCCCCCCCCTCCTACAAACTTTTCTTGAGGCACGCAGTCCACATAGTGATAGCGTTATTTATGGAATTATCTTCCAAAAACTCAAAGAAACCTGCACAAATTGACAGTTTATATTTCGAGGGAGAATCCTGTAAGAATACACATCATGCAGGGGAAAAAAATATGGAAACACTTCCGAAAACTTTCGGAACAGGCAACAGAAAAATGAAATATTCAAAACTGACTGTGGAATGCATATCAGAAATGACGACGGGGTATGTATCCTTCATACAGCAGGGGGGGGGGGGTGGAGTCAAACTAACTTACATGGAAAATTCCAAAATACTGATTTTACACTTTAAAGTTATAAAGAAATTTATTTTTTCCTTTCGATTAAAACATTAAGTTGGTGTCCCTCTTGATTAATGCGAGGCTCGAGACCAACCCATTAAGATAGCACTGTATGTACGAAGGTATCTAAAGAAAACCAGGGATTGAGGAGTTACCTGAATTTTGTAGTGTACGCATTTTTATTTAGTTCCACTTTTTATTATAATAGCAATCTGGACTTCATTAGCAAACTATATATTAATTCTATAAGGTTTTTTACTGTGAGTCCTATTTTGGGAGAACAGCTGAACATAAAGATATGGTTGAGGGATCAAAATAAAGGTCTTACCATGTAGATGTGCCAGTCGAATATGGGGGAAGAGATTGGGGCAACGGTTCGGTCGTTGTGGAGCGACAAAGTTCCCATGTAAAGTCTATGGGAGAAGCGTGCGGTTCACATTCGATCACCTGCGGTTGACTCTCGCGCTGTTGAAGGCGAAATCATGGAGGGACTGAGATAGTCCAAGGTCCGAAGTCTCTTTTCTGATTGAACCGTTGCGCAAAGCAACGATAGCCGGATTCGTATCAAAGTTCTCATCGGAACAGCGAACACTCTCGAAGACCTGACTGTGTTATGCCGTTAGACTGTGTGATGTATATATACAATTTAATATTCATTCGATCCAGTTTATTCGTGTAGGTCGTATAGGTAAAACGTTTCCCATTATGTAAAGATGTAAATAAACATTCCGTTGACTATTGTTAGTGAAAATATTTAGAATGTACATATCGAATTGCGCCATCTACATCTTCATTCTATAAAGTTTTTTACTGTGAGACCTATTTTGAGAGAATGACTGAACTTAAAAATATGGTTCAGATATCAAAATAAAGGTCTTACCATGTAGATGTGCCAGTTGAAGAGAAAACTGAGATTGGGGCAACGCTTCGGGCGTGGTGGGGCTGCAAAGTTCCCATGTAAAGTTTATGGGAGAAGCCAGCCAAACTAAAAACTGCGTATGAGTGCCCCTTGACCCCCCTTCCCGTTCCAAAAACCGTTTACCGTCTAAGTTAGAGCACCGTGCGATTTAGTATACCAAATTTTATGGTTCTAAATTGAAAACTGTAAATTTTACGAAAATGTTCCATGGGGGCCTCTCGATCCCCCCCTCCCCGGTTCCAAAAATCGTCTACCGTCTAAGTTAGAGCACCATGAGATGATATACCAAATTTGGTGGTTCCAAATTGAAAACTGCAGATTTTACGAAAATTTTATATGGGGGTCCTTCGACTGCGGGCTCCGACCCCTTCCGAAAACCGTCTACGGTCTAAGTTAGAATATCATGCTGACACTTTCTGGACCCTGTCGATATTATGACCGTGTAGACATTTTGATTGTCGACATTGTGACAGTGTTTGACTGTCGACATTATGGCCCTGTCGACATTATGACTGCCACCGCAATAACGTTTGCTCTGCATCTTATAGTACAAGACATTAAATGCGAGACAAAACCAATCTTGGGACCTAGGGGCTCTTGGTTCGAGTACAGCTGACAGCTAAAGATCCGCCATAGTTCGGAGCACCACACGCAGATGGACCCGGGGTAGCGAGACTCCTTGATATAAAACAAGTCTAACCCCAAATCCTTTCGGGCTTCTGTCCGGACAATTTAGTCTTTAGTGCAGCAGCATAAGTAGTGCCCGGTGGGTGTCAATAACCAACCTTCTAAACCCCAATTACACTAGCGGAAAGTGAAAAAAGAACACCAAGAAGGAGACGTCTGATACCAACAAAATTTTTACAGCATAATAACGGAATGCAGAGGATAACGAGATCAAAACATTACGGCAAAATACAGCTGTATTTGCTGGTAAACTGAAAAATAACATTTCCATGTAACATGGTTAGTACGAGGTTGAATCGCCATGAACTGCGTCACACTGTGCAATTCTGGCATGGAGTCTGTCGTACAGATGTTGGATGTAAATTTGGGGTATTGAGTTCCAAGCATCCTCAACCTGGACGCGTAAATCGGGGATAGTCGTGTCTGGCCGTGGACGTTGTCCCATAAAATCCCACACATGCACAATGGGGAACAAATCCGGTGAACGTGCAGGCCAGGGAAGTTGTCTTACACCCTGAAGTGCATGTTGCGTTCCACGTGCCGTGTGTGGGCGTGCGTTATCTTGCTGGAAAACACCACGATGGACCGACCTTACAAATGGCACAGCAACGGGCTGAATGATATTGTTGATGTAGGAGGTGTTGTTTAACGTACCCGGTACAAACACTAGTTGTGTACGGGAGTGATAGCTGATCGCTCCCCACACCAGGAGACAAGGTGTAGGTCCTGTATGTCGCTGGCGGATGCAAGAAGTGTGGAGACGCTCCCCTGTGCGTCTGCGAACACGTATACGGCCATCGGAGGTTCCCAAGCAGAATCTGCTTCCATCGCTGAACACGACAGATTGCCATTGCGTTCTCCAATGCAGACGTTGGCGACACCAATGCAGCCGTTTCTGACGGTGGGCTGGAGTCAGAGGTACACATGCCAGAGGCACACGTGCACGTAGTCCTGCATCCAGTAGGCGGTTGCGGATTGTTTGCAGAGTCACCTCAGGTGCAACGGCAGCTAGGATTTGCGTTGCAGTGGATGTTCTGCTTGACAACGGCGCTCTTCTTATGCGTCGATCGGTCCGCTCATCAGTCCGTCTGTGACTCCCGGTTCCACGTCTTCTCGTGTGGGAATGTTCCTCGGACCATCTACGCCACCATCGTACCACCACCGATACTTCCCGTCCAATTCGCTCGCAATACGACTATACGACCACCCGGCCTCGCGGAGTCCGACCAGACGACCACCCGGCCTCGCGGAGTCCAACCAGACAACCTCGTTCAAAGTCCGATAACTGCTGAAATCGTATACGCCTTCCATGTCCAGCCATTGTAGCTTGTTCAGGGTTTTCGCACGTGTCCGTACGCCGACGACTGATTACATTCACTTTGCCGTACTCCTTAAATACCACCGACGATAGTTTGCAGATTATATGCCGTGCTGTGGTGTAAGCGCTCACCGGTTGGTTCCGAAATTAGCATTACACCTACGTAAACTCAACCCCATTAACATATTTAAATTTCATGATCGTCCGCCAATTCCTTTTTGGTGTTCTTTTTTTTTTTTTTTTTTTTTTGATTGGAGGTTTAACGACCACCGTGAGCAACTCAATGGGCTATAAGCAGTCGCCCGTCCCTAATTTAGGGTCACTGGTTCCAGGGAAGGGAGAGAGCCAGTGCCGTAAGACAAACACAACATCCATGCCTGACCGGGATTCGAACCCGGACCCCTTACGGACGAATGATCAGAGGCCAACGCCTTAGACCACTGCGCCACCGGGGTGGCGTTCTTTTTCACTTTCCGCCAGTGTATTTATGAAAATCCCCAGGAATGAGATGAGAGATTAATTATTAACCCAACCTCCTCCAGAAATATTTTGATAAATGCCACATAATAGTCCTGCAAATTAAAAATTAAACCAGTTTCTGAATGAATTTTTCCTACCAAAGATGAAATGTTTAGAAAAATACAAAAAAAAAAAAAAAAAAAAAAAATTGAATTGAAAAAAAGCCGTTTAATTAATGCCCCATCCTGAAATGTTTTGGCTCGCGATGTTATGGTTTGCCATGTTTTGTATCCGCGATGTTTTGTAGCCGCGATGTTTTGACGTGCTACGTTCGTGACCTGTCGCAGAAGGTTGTATGAGCGTTCAGCCGTGAACGGAATTTTTCTAAGCCCTACTCCAAAGCTTAATTCTTCCTATAACTGCACTTAGTATCCCATACTCATTCTTTCTGCGCTGATTTGTTTTTCGTTCTGCATTTTGTGAAGAGTTGTTTTCATAATATTTACGCTTTACTTGGTATGTACAACTTGTGGTTCTTGGATATTTACCTAGTTTTTATATTTTTAATAAAATTATGCTAAAAACCTGAAATGTGGGCTTTGAACGATCATAATGTTCATAATGCTTTCTACAACGGCGGTGCGTGAGAAAGTAAAAACCACGTATTATTTGAGTGGAACTCGAAGGGGTGTAATTTCAAGTCTCACCTTCCCAAATAAACAAAGCTTATTACGATCCTGCCCCACACCTCGTCTTAGTAGCTTGACAATGAGCCTCTCACGTGATAAGCGTCTCTTCTATTCCTTTACTCCATGATCCAAGACATGCGGGAGAATGACTTGTCGCCTTGGCACAGACATCATGCTACTGGATGTAAACAAGGGACTCAAGCATTTCTCTACTTTTTTTCGTCGTCACCCACAAGTTGTGCGTACCAAGCAAAGCGTAAATATTATGAAAACAACACTTCACAAAATGCAGAACGAAAAACAAATTAGCGCAGAAAGAATGAGTATGGGATACTGAGCGCAGCAATAGGAAGAATTAAGCTTTGGAGTAGGGCTTAGAAAAATATGGAAGAATTAAGCTTTGAAGAAGGGGTTTAGCCCTTTCAGTAGGTAGTCAGAAAGGATTTGTTTCCATCATTTTCCTAAATGATCACTTCGATTAATAAAGTTGAGGAGAAAGCAACGCCTTCTGAACCACAGGTTCACTAGTTTCAGCCACGTTCGGCTCATTCTTAAGACAGTGAATGAAATCGTTCGTGTTAATTTTAGCCCAAGTTAATTCCCGAATTAATTTTCTTACCACGAGTTAATTTGTTGCAGCCATTAAAGCATTAAGAGATGAAAATAACAAAAATGAAGAAATACCATGAAAGACTACAGAAGAATATATGCACTGTCCCAGTGGCACAGTGTTCTAAGTTCTGGCATAATGGGTCTGGGTTCGAAAGCCGGTGAGAAATGTATTTGGGATTTCTTACGACAGTGATCTATACCGTTCTTCGAAGAAGAGGCGCTAAATTAGGGATGAGCGACTGATTAAAACCCATCGAGTTACTCACGGTGGTCACTGAACTGCCAAACGAAAAAAAAAAGTATGCCTAAAATGAAAGATAAGAGCTTCATATGTTTACTGAAATATTAATGGAAGTCTTTAACTCCATAAAATTAATAAATAAATAAATAATTAAATAAATAAATAAATGATGTAGTTGGATCAAGGAGGTTAGAATAATACTTCTGGAGATGCCCTGAGTCTCTTCACCGTGAAGTCGCAAACTGTGGGAATTTGACGATGTTTACATAATAATTATGTAATTTTAATTGTGTGTATTTTGGAATACGTGGTTCTTGGTTGCGGAAACTGTGTCAGTATTAAACCGGAATGAATTATATTCCTTATACGAGAGAAGTTTTCAATTTTTAACGTTATGTTTTGTTTAGAATTCACATTGACGTTCATGTATTTCAATTCAAAATAAAAATGGGAAGGAGCCTCAAAATAATTAAGAAGTTTATAAATTCAGAATGTTTTTACACTTTGGCAGCAAGTTACGATGTGAAATTTGAAACATTTACGACAAAAGATGGCGATTCGGCCAACTCAGAATGCATGGCAATAGCCTTGAAAACCATCAGCTTTCCTACGCTTTGACGGCCGTCTCTCGCGGTTATAGGTTTCACGTAAAGTGGTACTTCTCCACTAACAAGGGCATCTCCAGATCAGATACCTTATTCTAACCTCCTTGACTTGGACTTGGAAGGAGGATTTTCGACACGATACAGTGTCCGAACGCACCCTAAATGAAGGTTCTTTAAACACTGTTAATCGTATCGTATCAAATCAAATAATTCGATGTTCCATCCATCGAACGTATGAATACATGAATCCATGCATGAATCTGATGATTGTTGACATCTGTGTTGAGTTTTAGCAGCAGCTTTTATTGTGTTTGCGGTGTTGTTTTGTAATTAGACTTTCCTCTTTAAAAGTATTTGGAAGTGTTCATTTTTATGGATAACTTTTCCCCATTATTATGAGGGCTTGTTTTCTTTGTTAACCGTATCGTCTGTTGGTTAAATTCCTTGAATGTAAGATGACTGTTAAGTCTGGAGAAGAAGTTGATCCCCTGAAAGAGGAAAAGGAAGGCAAAGTTAGAGAAGTTGGACTTCAGGCTGTGTGGTCTTTGTCATCTTGTAAACCAGGTAAAAGAGTAGATAAATTTATATTTTATTTTTCTACCACGCATAGGTGCGGGAGAAACTAAAATTTTTGTCCACATCCAGAAGAGAAATTTCGAACGGATGGTGACCTCCATAATTAAATAATGCGATATAAAAACGTTAATCAAATCTCACATTTTGTTTTTAATTTAAAGTAATGGTAATATAAAAAAATTGGGAAAAATAATAAAAAATTACAAGATTTCAGTGCTGATGCACAGAATGAGTTGGGAACTGTTTTTTTCTTTTTTTTGCTATTTATTATGATATTTCCTGTATTAGGACAATTCATAGATTGAAAGTGTTCATAAAGCAGAACAGAAGTTTGCTTTCGTGGGGTGGTTCCGCAGAATTGACATTCTTCATGGGTATGGGCAATTCAGCTGTCATGATGGGTATCTTCATCCCCTTGTGCACCCCAACAAATGTGTACTGAGCAATAACTTAAGCCTGTTTCACTGGAGATAGAAAAAGCCCTAGTTTTAAATTGAACAAAAGTGAAGGATTTTAAATGAACTGCCATTAAAGCTGTCAAAACAAATCTTTTATGTTTAGTTGGCCAACTTTATTGCTTCTGATCTGTAGATATAATGATGTATTCAGGTGCATAACAATAATTTTTTTTCTGGTGCAAGCCATATCAGTGAAAGCTATATGAACAGTACCCCAAAGATTTGCATGAAATATCGATATATTTTTAAGCATTCGAATTACCTAGTGGGCCGCTGGCCATTGGCTATTAAAAATACCATCGGACCACTGAAAATTTTATATTACTGGCCCGGGTGGCCAGTAAGCTCTTTTTTTTTTTTTTTTTTTCCCCCCAGTTTCTTTAGAATTTGAAAGTTTATACAGAATTGAACTACAGATTTCAAAGTATCCAGGTTTCATTATGGCAGTTTTCAGATTTTTGAAGTTCAGATATTCTACTCAAAAGCTGAATATTGGAATTCTGAACTGTATTTCAGTTTTCTGAAATTTTTTGACTGTAGGAAACTGAGGTTCAACTCAAAATATTTAGATGGCCACTTTTTTACCCGAGTGGTGACTGCAGAGTATGGATGAGTCTTTTAACTAGAGGTTGAAGAGCCATTTATGCTCTGATTTTGCTAAATTGTATTTCTGTCAATTTGAGAGAACCTC
This sequence comes from Macrothele yani, assembly GCA_039090855.1. Taxonomy (NCBI): domain Eukaryota; kingdom Metazoa; phylum Arthropoda; class Arachnida; order Araneae; family Macrothelidae; genus Macrothele; species Macrothele yani. The sequence goes on from CM077007.1 coordinate 113,694,873, forward strand.
CTACCTTTCACAATGAAGCAAGGTATTCCATGAAGGTGGGTTTTAGTATGTTGCAAAGTGCTTCATAATCAGTGCACTAAATGAAATGCTGTGATGTACATAGTGCTTCATATCAGTGCACTTACAATCAGGGACCACCTGTTCACTTGTGCTGACCGCCGAGAAACGTAGGTGTAAGGCAAGCTGTTCTGGTGACCTTCTGTGTGAACATCTTGCCTTACACCTACGTTTCTCTGAATTTGGACAGTATTTTCTGTAAACCCTGCGGAAGTCGAATGGCTGCTGCATCAGAATTTCTGCCACTTCTGGAAGTCTCGGTATAACTCTATAGTCAGCTTTAAAACAAGCAGTAGAACAGCTGGGTGATATATTGCTTCTGCAAAAAAATGCACTTGTGTGAAAAAGGCCTTACATACACAGCCAGGCAACTAGATTTCTTATATTTCCATGCCCAGACAAATCATTTTGATAACCCTTGTATCTGGGTTATCAAAATGATGATGCAAGTTTAGATCAGAACTTGCATTGTCCAAGTTCTGATCTGATAGTGTTGATTCTACCTGTGAATCCATAACACTTTAAACCTTCAATGTACTTTTTAAAAGTTTTTTTCTTTAATTTTTGGTAAAATTGTTCTGATTACAAAAACAGATAAAATTTTACGAAAATGAGCAGAATCTCACAAAAATGCAGAAGCGGGGAAGTGGTAAATAATTCTTCACAAATACATGGAAGGCGATGCAAATGTAATAATTGTTGGCACAAATGAGTGGTGACTGGTTTTTGGAAAAGTAGGTGAAGAGCTACAAGAGCAATATGAAAAGATTTCTACTGTCTTCAACAAAAATCACAATATGAGGACTGACCTATTTTTTTTATATTTGATCAATTCTTCTTTCTTTTAAAGCTGCAAATTTATTGATTATGTCATCATAGAATGGTTGTTTCTTCTTGAGCATCAATAAAATATTTTTCTGAATAGAAATATTTGCCAAAGAAGCAAGTCTATCTTGAGAAATAATGTTTCTTGAGTAAGTTTGTATTCTTTTATTTTGTCTAGCATTTTGACACACTTGTAGATGGAATTGTTAAAATGAAGGCAACCAATTTATAAGCTTCTGTAAAAATGTCTTTATCTTCATGAAGCACTCTAAGAAGTTCTTGAGTCAATATATTCCTTAATTTTTCATTGCCATATACAAGAATCAGTTCATTTTTAAGGCTCTGGAGTTTAGTAAATATTTTTCTGTAAAAATGTTGTAGATTTTCAAAAGCGTGAGAGGGATAGCATGAATTAAATTGTTTGAATTTGGTTGTGTCAGCAAGACAGTCAAATGGAAGTTTTTTACAATCTTGAAATCTTATATCTATTTCCATAAGAATGTGGTCTAAAATTTCAAAATTACAATTGTTTATAATTTTGAAAAAAAATTCTTGTGTAAGAGCAGCATATTTCCGTTTAGATCTGCTTATTTCTGTGATTTTGCTAGCTTTTCCAAACAGTGTTTCAAATACTTCATCTTTCTTTTTATGACTCAACATTTCACAAGTTTTTTTTAATTTGAGTTACTCAGTAGTTTATGTCTAGTGATCTTTTCTGCAAAATTTTGAATAATAGATCGGTGGGACCAAAAATTTCATTAAATACTATTGCCAAAAATGTAAATTCAAAAGTGTTCATATTGTTTAAAAACCCCTTGGCAAGTTGAATTGATTTTTTGTCTGATTGTTCACTATTTGTCAGAAATTCGAATGCTTCCTTCAATTTATCCCAGTATTCAACAGTTACACTTAGTTTTTGCTATGGTTGGTATGCGCCTTGTGGTGAGTGTATAAGATCGTTTCACTGAGTGGTGAGAAAATGAAGGAATTCTAGTGAAGCTTGCGTAAAATATACGACACTTTGAAATTTTAGAAAAACTCTGCTGTAATACAAGGTTCAAACAATGTGCTAAGCAATGAACAAAAACAGCTTGAGAAGCTTTATCCTTGATTTTTTTCCTGGAGCCCATTCAAGTGTCCAGACATTACACTTTGCCCCATCGTAACATTTTCCTATTATTTGTGTTGATAATCAAGCTGTTCCAAAAATTTTTCTAGCATTTTGTATAAAGCTTCTGACGTTCAATCTCCACTCACGTCATGGAAACCCAAAAATCGCTCAGCCAATACACCTTTCGAATCAACAAATCTCATTTTTAAAGAGCACTGAGAAGTCTGATTCATGCCTGTGGTGTCATCTACTTGAATAGAAAAGCATTGAACTTCATTTATTTCATTTTTAACATGATCGTTTATATATTCAGAAATACATTCAATTAATTAATTTTGAATAGTTTTCGAGTCACCTGTAAAGACACTTTTTATCTTTTCCTATTGATTTTGAATTTCTAAAGGACTCCTTGATATCAACAATGAAAGTAATTCCTTGAAATTTCCACGATTTATCGAGTCCATGCTTTCGTCATGGCCACGGAAAGCTAGTTCTTGTTTGCTCAAATATAATACAGCATCAATCACTGTCTGCAGGAAAAGTCTATTTAAACGAAGGTTTTCTTTGAAATGCATTTTCAAAAGCCTAGCATTCTCCCTTAGGGCATAGGCAATGGTGTTCTGATTTTTTTCAAAATTCCTTAGCATTAACTCGCATTTCAGGTGTTCGCTAGAAGCACCATGTTTATGAAATGAGCGTGTTATATTTAATAAATCTGAGAATCCATCTTTATTCCACTCCGAATGTTTATTACTAAAAAGCAAGCAAGGCCAACAAAATAATTGTTTTAACACAGAAGTACTACAAAGCCATTTATATTCAGTAAACCAACAATTTTTTAAATTAATAAATAAGATTCACCGCTCTTATTGATTTCGTTTTTGGCAACAATTGTCAGCAAATCCATCAGTCGTCCTTGAAGTAAAATATCTCTTTTATTTTTATCTTTCCACCGATTAAATGGAGTTTGTAATAAATTACAAACAATGTCATTCACAGGATATATACTAAAAATTAAAGCTATTACTAACAGTTAAACAGTACACGAAACTACAGTAACAGCTTAACTTTTTGACAAATAATCACAAAGCACGAAAAAACAAATCCCTTTCGGAAAGCATGGAAAAAGCCACAGATATCGCAAGGAAAAAGCCACAGATATCTGTGGAAAAAGCCCTTGTGGATTACAAGGTACCCTGGGTAATCTGCTCAGTTTCACCGTGGTCTCCTTTGAAGGCCGCGATTCCATCTGCAGAGCTTCAGCTGCTAAAGCTAAAACATTTCATTTGCGCGCCAGATAGGGGAGGTTGACGTCACCGTTACCATAGCAACTCAGTCAAAAGCTGCAGACTTTCCAAGGGCTCTCATTTCAGCTCTTCACTTGCACTGTTTTGCGTACAAGGACTTGTTTTTCGTATTGAACGTGCTATGTGAATTGATACCTAATAAAAAGTTTGATTATTTTGTAACTCAACAGAGGCAAAAAAGAATATATTATACGAATTACTGAATAAAACTTTATTTTAAGTGAAATAGGTGAAGAGGCACTTCACCTGAAAAGTCGCCACTGGCACAAATGTACCATTTTTTCACTGTATCCACGTAGCCACTCCTTCAGAGTACTTGAAAATTTCATGGTCTTGGAGTGGGATACTTGGAAATTTCATTGCCTTTGTCCTGGGTAAATGCAGATCGACCGGAAATCGGAAGGTGAGGATTTCCCACTCCTAGACAATGAAATTTTCAAGTATTCGAAAGGAGTGGCTACATGTATTCAGTGAAAATAAGGTACATTTGTACCAATGATTACATTTGTATCAACTCCATGCATTTGTGAAGAATTATTTCTTCAGGAAAAAGTTGTTTCCCCACTTATGTATGATGTTCTCAGAAGCACTGGAGCTTGGGACCTATATCTGACCCCAGATGTGAGTAAAGGTCGTGATGACACTACGAGGAAGCACAGAATAGTTTTGACTAGCGCAAATCTGAACAGTTCTCAGATATCTAAGCTGCATCTGCTTAGCTTCATTTGCTTGGAACTTCCTTGTCCTGGGTAATGTAACGGATAAAATTCTCCACCAGAAATCGGGAGGTGCAGGTTCTTTTCCCGCTCCAAGGCAATGAAATTTTCAGGTATTCTGAAGGAGTGGTTACATGGATACAGTGAAAATATGGCACATTTGTTCCAATGATTATATTCACAAAAATGGGTGTCATCTTAAAAAACCCTAAATCAACCCCTGCCTTGAAAAATACCATGTCAGGGGTAGGTAAATAGAAATCTAGTTGCCCAGTCTGGGCAACTAAATTTTAAAATGAAAAAGTTTGAAATACAATTTCTACCACAAAAAAAAAAAAAAAAAAAAAAAAACAGTCTTCACATGTGTTTCATTTCACTGCTAATCACCAGAAGTTGTATTATTGTTATGGAGTGCCAAGAACAGAAGAATATAACTTAGCTTTAATTATATTATGCTCTAGATCCAGAAATTGGAACCATATGTAGTTTTGCACCAAATGTTGTTTGTAGTCAGCAACAGGAATTACAGATCTCATGGAACTAGCCTCCAATGTTTAGTGACAAAGGGCAAAAACTTTAATGAAAGGAATATAGCAGAATCACTAGATTTCTCAGATGTGCAAATTGCATCATCATACCAATTTCAGCATCATCGTTTTTAAACTGGAGATACACACTTTTGGCCATTGGACATTTTGAATACAGACCCTTAAAACGGAAATGCAAAACATGTAAAAAAAAATTCATATTTTTTTAAATTAGAAAAAATGAGGGTTCTGATTTGTTATCTTAAAACTAACATTTTCTGGGGCATCCAGCTTTTACTACCTGGACAGGTAAATAATTTCTGCACATGCCCAGCCGGGCATGTAACTTTTCAGATATTTTTCAAGCCCAGCTCACATTTAGTTTACACTCGGCCTTCTAATACTCATTGTCAATGCACCAAGGTAAAGAGTTCTGTTCACTAAGATACACTTATCATCTTGAATAAAGCACACATTATGCTTTATGTGCTACGCATGTGAGTTATTTTGTGTGTCGTTTGTATTTCACAATGACAGTGGAATTAGTGATGCTTATTTTAAAGGTACCAAAAGGTTCAGAGGTTTGGCTAGAAGACAATGACTTTCTGAAATGCAAATGTTCAGGTCATGAGATGAAACTGGTTCAGTGGCTGACTGGTACTGCCATGTGCTCACTTGCAGTTCATTGCAAGCCAACCAAAAGTGAGGTGAAAATACAGACACCGGACAAAAATTAGTCACCTCTAGAAATTTACTTTTACTATTTAGTTACATAAAAATCACCATGTGCAGAAATCACAGCAGTAATTTTTGCAAGAAGAGCTACAGCAACGTGATTTAAACAACTTTAGTGAATTTTTGACCATTCTAAGAACAGTCTGTCTTGCAATTCATTGAGATTTCCGGGATGCTGAAGTTTGGTTTTTACACTTTGTTCACGGTGGTCACTTAAATTCTCGATGGGACTTAAATCTGGTGGTTTAGTTGGTCAGTCCATGATGTGTCCCAAAGTTGTATATCATTCTTTTCACACCAATTCATATTGGATAAAGAAAAAAGCTTTATGAATCCTACAGTTGTCATCCTGGTAAATCGGATAAATTACTTGATGAGAATGCTACAAATGTTGTGCAAAAGAAAACATGATTGTCTAAAATTCCTCTGTAAACATGCTGATTCATCGTATTCTTCACCTCTACTAGTGGGCCCAACTCACATCATTGAAACAACCCACAGCATTACAGACCCACCTCCTTTGGCAAGAACTATCTGAATACAATCAAGATTGAATGTTTCTATGGGTCTCTTGCTGACCCTATGGCTTGTGTCATTTGAATAAAGGCAAAATTTGGATTCATCAGACCATATGATAGCTTTCCACTGATCAACAATTTGTGTCCTGTGAGCTTTGGCCCAAGCTAATTGAGCATTTTTGTGAGCTGAAGTTCATGTTGGTTTCAGTCTTGCACAGAGTAGCAGAACATAGACGTACACAGATAGTTTCATTGACGCACCCACGGAGGGGGCTTAAGCCCCTTCGAAAGAGATTAAGAGCAACGTACTTCACAAATTAAGCATTCAAAAATATTATTTTACATGTTCAAAAAATTACATGGTGTCTGACATAATGTCTTCTTCCCAAAGCCTCAAAGAGGTTAAGAGTGATGTATGCCACAACCGTATATAAATTATAGGTTTACACTATATATACATATATACACTATATTGACAAAAGTCTCTGGACACCCCTTCAAAATACAAAGGAACAGATTGGCTGCGTTGTTACGATGTGCGGTACAGCTGCAGATGGTATAGAAATAAGCCTGCAGCTGACCGCGATCAAATCGCACTGTGAGGTTGAGTGAAAATGTTGCTGCGGAAGAGAACTGACTTTGAGAAAGGAAAGATTGTTAGGTGTTATATTAGTGGGTTGTTCATAAGAGAAACTGAGAGGCGTTAAAACAAACCTAAGTCAACTGTTTTCGATGTACTGAATAAGTGGGAGACACATGTCAAGCCTGAAGCAGCAAAACGTACCGGCAGACCAAAGAAAATCAGTGATAGAGGATGTTGAAGCTTCGGGGAGTCGTTACAGCTAATCGACAGAGTATTGCACAAAACCTCAGTGTATTGGTGAGTAAAAATGCTGGAATCTTGTTATGTACACGTACCATTCGCAAAGAACTTCATTTCCTGGGTTTCCATGATCGTGTGGTTGCTCATAAGCCTTTCATCTCCACTCGGAATGCTACTCGTCATTTAGCATGGTGTAAAGAACATTTTTTGTGGACCGTAGAACAATGGAAACAGGTCCTATAGACTGATGAATCCAGATACACGATCCATCAATCTGATGGCCGTGTGTGGATATGGCGGCTGCCTGGGGAACTCTATTTACCACAGTGTACTGTTCCTACCATCAAGTTTGGAGCTGGCAATGTACTCGTGTTAGGGTGTTTTTCGCAGTATGGTCCCGGACCATTGGTTATCGTGGACAAACCTGTTAACCAGCTTGTGTACCTCAATATTCTGGACAAATATGCATTACCAACTCTGTAGCAATACTATGGAACCAAGCCTTGTTGGTACCAGCAGGATAATGCACCGAGTAATAAAACAAGGACTGTTACGGTGTGGTTTGATGATAATTCCGTATTGTGTGTGGACTAGCCAGCACAGAGCCCTGATCTTTATCCCTTAGAGCACCTATGGGATAAATTAGAGTGCCACATAAGAGGTTTGGAACCAAGGCCTACTAGTAAGCAATAGTTAGCGGCAGCATTATGTACTGAATGGAAGCACATACCTATTGCTGAGTTCCAAAACCTTGTCGAAAGCATGTCTCGAAGGGTCAGTACATGCATTAAGGCCAAAGGTGGACCAACTCTGTACTAATGTTTGTCAATAAATGCTATGTTGAGTTTCGCTTCTAGGTGTCCGGTGACTTTTGTCAATATACTGCATATATATTGGGTTGTCAGAAAAGTCATGACGTATTTTGGCACCTGATGGCGGTTGGGCGGTTTTGGAAGTACTAAAGGCATGCACAGCTCTGTTATCGCTATGGCATTCGACAGGTGCCAGTTCTAGCTGCAGTCTAAAAGGAATTGTGAGCAATTTGGTTGATATGCATAGATTTGACATCAAGTTGAAGATGGAAGACCAAACTGTGTATTTTCGCCATATTTTACTGTTTTACTTCCGTAAAGGGAAGAACCTGTGTCAAGCTTGTGAAAAGTTGCGTAAAGTGTGCCGTGATAATGCTCTACAAGAATGTCAGTTCCAGCGGTGGTTCGCAAAATGCTTTGCTGGTGAGTTTGACCTCAACGATGCTCCTCGGTCCGGAAGGCCCACCAAGGTTGATGACGACCAAATCAAGGCATTGATCAAGTCAAACCCACGTTACATGACACGAGAGATTGCAGACACATTGCACATCCATCATTCAAGCGTTCACGACCACCTGAAGAAGCTGGGATACGTAAGCAAGCTCGGTGTGTGGGTTCCTCATGAACTCGAAGAAGCTCAATTGACGGCACGTATAAATATCTGCAATATTCTCATTAAACGTGAGGAAAATTATCCTTTTTTTATGCGACTGATAACTGGTGACGAAAAGTGGATTGCGTACAGCAATGTGCTGCGCAAACGGTCTTGGTCCGCGAAGTGCTGCTTCGCCTCAAATGACATCCAAAGCAGACATTCATCAGCAGAAGGTTCTAGTCTCAGTGTGGTGGGATTTTAAAGTTGTGTTTTTCGAGCTCTTAACACAGAACCAAACAATCAATTCGAATGTGTACCCTCTGCAGTTGGACAGTTTGAACGAATTCATCATCCAGAAACATCCACAGCTCGTTCATCGTAAAGGTGTTGTGTTCCATCATGACAATGCGAGACCACACACAAGTTTGATCACCTGCCAAAAATTATTCGAGCTTGGGTGGGGTGTGTTGCCACACCCAGCATACTCGCCTGACCTTGCACCGTCAGACTTCCACTTGTTTTGCTCTCTTCAACAGTCCTTGCGTGGTATAATGTTCGATTCAGATGAAGCTGTAAATCAGCACCTTGTACAGTTTTTCTCCACGAAAGACAGGTTCGTCTATGAACGAGGCATTTTGCAGCTCACTGAAAGATGGCAAAAGGTTATCAAACAAAACGGGCATTATGTCATTGATTGATCTTTGTTCTTTCTATCAATAAATGACCTTTATATATACATGGCAAAATAAGTCATGACTTTTCTGACAACCCAATATATATACATAGCCCCCTGCAACAAGAATTCCTGGGTGCACCACAGGATAGTTTCCAAATTATTATTAGATTTTGCAGATAATTTTTGCTTGTAGAATAAAAAATATAATAAAATGTCATTTACAGCAAGTAAAACACTTACTCAAGGCTTTACTCAGATTTAATATACTTAATTTTATTTTACCTTGAAGAACGTCGAATTATTTTTCACCTGTTCTGAGTTCTTTTGGTTTTGCAGACGTTTCTGGCCTCAAGATTTTAAGGCCTGTTCTCAATGCATAGGAACTGTACCAAAAGTTTCATTTACACAGAAATAATATAAATTTTATTGCCAGGTTCCACTTGTAGCTACCAGTTATTAAATTAAAATCCTTTCGTTATGCATTTCTTATGTCTACTGTTTTTGAATTAAGTTGTTGAAAATGTTACTTATAAGTTTTGAAGGTTCTTAATGGAACTATTTTTCTTGATATAAAATTTTTCTTTAATTAGTCTCTTGTTCTTATGAGGTATTCTTAGTCCAATATTTTGCCATAAAGGTCCATTTCACACTCACAGCTGCACTTTCAATTGTAATGTACTTATTTTGTCTTCATTGGGATCTATAATGTTCTAATGATTATTTATTGTTTTATTCATTTTTCTTTAATTATATTATTGTGTTGTTATCGTGGTTCACGCTTCGTAGATTTGCAGCAATCTTTCTGTTTTAATGCTTGTGTATGCAGATACATTTTATTTTTATACAACTCTGATCTTACAGCTGTGCTCCAGATATCTATTTGATAAAGTTCCATATACAGTGCTCATTCTGATGTAGACATGTAAGTTTGTAGCAACGAAAATGTGAAGCACAGAATTTCAATGTATCATTTGGTGTATTTCAATTTGTGAATGTTGAAAAAAATCTTTCAAAAGTGGTTCAGTAATATTCTTTTGGAAACTGTACTGACAAAAGAAGTCACCTTGTGCTTATGATAATTGTTTAACCATGTGTGATGCATCAGAAAGCTTGGGAAATCAGAATAAATAAAGATAGAAATGTCTTACGATTTCTGCTACAACTGAACAACTCAATGTAACGAATCTTGTTGAATGTGGTTTTGTGATGAGAAGGGGACAATGTTTCTTTTATAAACTGAAAATCATGTAAAGTTTGTACAAGAAGTTATGAGGTGATTGGCTTGTAAACATTATGTGTGAGAATGCAGTTCTATTTGCCCAAAATATGGTGTATGTTCAGAATTAATGGAATGCTTCTACTGCTGATGTAGATGTTCTTTAATGTCAGCAGTAAAAACATGTCAAGTTTGATTCATTTCTACAGTCATCAGTGTCTGTGTAGTTGATATCAATTATTTGTTGCCTGAATGTCTGTTGTTGTTCATAGGTTTTGGTGTTGACCAGTTGAGAGATAATTGTTTGGAGACCTATTGGCAGTCTGATGGGCCTCAGCCTCATTTAGTAAACATTCAATTCAGAAGGAAGACTACAATACAGGATGTTTGTTTGTATGCTGATTACAAACTGGATGAAAGCTATACACCAAACAGGTATGTATTGTTAAATCTGTATTCGTTTTGGTGCACTCTAGTTATATACATTTTCTTTTTTTATCATTTTCACTGTAGAGTATCTGTGGAATTTAGTTTCATTTCACTGCTACTAAAGCATTTGCTAGCAATCAAAATTCACAGTAAGAAATTTTAGACACCTGAACTTATGTTTCATAGTGATGTAGAAGTCTTGCATTTAGTAGTGTTTGGCCGAGTGGGCCATCTGTCTTCCGTTGCTGCATAACTGCTTAGATCATGTAAATAGTACGGAGTTTTCCATTTTTAATTGGGTTTATTAATTTTGTAATTCCTAGGTCACTTTTTTTTTTTTGATGCTGTTATTCACTTTTAGGAATTTGCAACATTAATACATGATATGGAATCTGTGGAATAATCCTTTTAATGCATGATTTCAACAAATACAGTTGACTCTGGGTAACTTGAATTTCAATAAAACAAAATTCTTTGTAACTCGAAAAAAGTAAAATTCTCTGCACCTGTTTATGCACATAATTTGAATTTTCGATATCTCATATTTTTTTTTGCACTCCCTTCAGATTTGACTTACTAAGATTCAATATACTTTCCTAGAGACAGCGTAGATTTACATCTAGGTTCAACTAAAATTACTGTATTACGCACATATTTCTCTATGTATCGAGATTTAAGTTACAACAGTTAAAACCACCATTAAATGGTTCTACCTGAAAAAATAACTAAATTTACTGTTGTTTCATTGGAAAAAGTAGCTTTGATGGAGCATTGAAAATTAAGACTGAAAAAGCAGTCGTGTTGTTATTCTAGATGGAGAGGTCTGTCATATGAGTAACCCTTTCCTGATGTGTGAAAATATGAAAATATACAGGGTGGTTATAAATTAGTTGGGCAAAAAGAAAGCTTTATTATGCATAGTTATAAGGATGTGTATGATAATAAGTATGAACACCCTTTCCATCTCAATTCAGGCTGGGGGTGTCAGTTGACCACCTCCAATGTTTTTGAAAAAAATATGGTAGCTACTCCTAATAGAGGTATAAAGTACTGCAAAAGGATTTTTCATAAAAAAAAAAAAATTTTGGTTGAGCTACAGCATTTTGAAAATAGGCAAAAAATACACCCGTGATGAAAATAATGTGAAACATTAAATTTTAAATGTACACTGCTCCTGTACTACACTGCTGGACAATTGCTAACGACGGATCATAAACAGCTATATAGCGCATAAAAAAGTAAGTATGGTTGGATGCCAAGTGAAATAAAATAATGTCAGAATGCCAGGACATTACAAGAAAGACAATTTATTGTGCTCTGAAATCCAGAAGGCTTTGGAATGTGTTCAAGGGACAAACAGGCCATTTTGTGCAGAATACGTAAACGTGAAAAAAATACAATTACCGTCCGCAGGCGTTCCGGCGTAAGATGTCAATACGGGATATGGCCACCCTGGAGGGCGATGCAAGATTCCACACGTCGTGTCATGCTTTACACAACATTATCAAGCAGCTGTTGGGGTAATTTATCCCATTCCTCTGTCAATGCACGGATGAGGGTGTCCTTGTTTATTGGAGGGCATTGGCGACCAGCAAGACTCCTCCCCAAAGCATCCCACACATTTTCAATGGGATTCAGATCTGGAGAATGTGCTGGCCATACGAGGCGTTGAATATTCTCGCTCTCAAGACACTCCTGGACAGCGACTGTTCGATGATATGTTGCGTTGTCGTCCATGAAAATGAATCTATCTCCGACAGAACCACGGAACATGCGAACATGAGGTAGCAGAACATCATTAATGTATCGTTGGCCAGTCATAGTCCCAGTTGGAAGCACATAGAGGGACATACAGCCATTGATCATGATGCCAGCCCATACCATGACTCTACATGTCGGATATCAGTACCTTTCCTGTATGTTTGCTGGAGAATATGCAGTACCACTATCACGCCAGATCAGTTGTCGTCGACAATCAGACGATAGACTGTATGTACTCTCATCTGAGAAGAGGACAGCAGACCAGTCGATATCAGTCCAATTGCGATGTTGACAATGGGATGAACACAACAGGACGGCGGGCGTATAGTCCTTCATGCAAACGTCTGGCGACACTTTTTCGGGAGATCCGCTTGCCAGTAGCAGCCATAAACTGATTTGCTACCTCACTAGCTGTGCTGCTCCAGTGTCTTTTTGTTGATAGCACTATGTACCGATCTTCTGCAGGTGTCGTACTGCGAAAACGACCTCTCCCGTGACGTTTGCTACACTCTCCATTTGTTTGAAATGATTTCCAAAGCCTTGAAACAACACTGTGGCTGACGTCGAACTCCCTGGTAACATCTGCTATTTTTCGCCCTTCTTCAATCTTGCCAATAATACGGCCACGCGTAAAATCATCTTGGTGATGTCGGGAAGACATACTGAAAAATGCAAGTTCATCAATTGATTCTTTCCCTTTCAACTTTGCGTTTGAACAACAACGGTCAATATGCGTCAAATCCTTTATATCTCTTATCAGCGCTATGACGTCACGAACAAGTTCAGCAATCCAAAATTTGCATACGCACAACACGCCTTACTGTATCCCGCACTGATGCTAATTTCCATATGTTCCTGCCTTCCATATTATGGTTGCTATCGTTGCTATTGTCATCCGTCCTTAGCAATTGTCCGGCAGTGTATAACAGGTAGAGACTTGATTTTTTTTATTTTGAAGCTATTAAATTGGCCTTTCTTTATGTTCACAGAAACTGATCAAGGGAATGTTGCTAGATGGCAAAAAAAGTCTATATTTATTAAAAAAAATTTAATTTTCCAGAAATTTAGGATTTTTTCTTTTTTTAAGAAGAAAACTTATCAGGTGGGTAAGTGTGCCAACCTGCACTCCTACTAGGGTTATTTTATTTTTATCCTGTCATGCATGCAACTCATAAAATTAATTTTTAAAATATACAAAATTTCAAAAAATTAACATTTTTGAGTTGCAATATTTCAAAAGCCCCATTTTTTAAAATTCTTCAATTTTGTCCAAATAATGTCCTAATGTTAGGTAGTTAACTGGGGAAATCAGGTTACTTGATTTTTACCTTGAAACTTTCCTACAAATTTTTTAAAATGCACTTTTCTCCTGCTCAAACCTCATGGTTGGGCTATTATAAAAAAAAAAAAAAAAAACTTCGAAAGATATTTCTGAAAAGTTTATCTGAGTATATATTCCAAAGTGCAGTGTCAATCGAATGGATTTTTTTTTTCGGAATAGATTAGGGCCATATATATAATACATATTTCAGTATATTACCTAAACATTTTTTAAAGAGAGAATAATTATCTCAAAGGACAACAGCACTTGCATGTTTCTGATTACCCTAATAATAATTTTTTTCCAACCCTCATCTCATTCAATTTTGAAAGACTCGGAAATAAACTTTTTAAGATTAATATTAGCGATAACTAAAGAGAGGTAGAGAGGAAATTGTTTTTTTTTTTTAAGGTATTGGGTTGTCGGAAAAGTCATGACGTATTTTGGCACCCGATGGTGGTTGGGCGGGTTTTGAAGTACTAAAGGCATGCACAGCTATGTTATCGCTATGGCATTCGACAGGTGCCAGTTCTAGCTGCAGTCTAAAAGGAATAGTGAGCGATTTGGTTGATTTGCAGAGATTTGACATCAAGTTGAAGATGGAAGACCAAACTGTACATTTTCACCATATTTTACTGTTTTACTTCCGTAAAGGGAAGAACGCGCAACAAGCTTGTGAAAATTTGCGTAAAGTGTACGCGCATAATGCTCTACAAGAATGTCAGTGCTAGCTGTAGTTCGCAAAATTCAGTACTGGTGATTTTGACCTCAACGATGCCCATCGGTCCGGGAGGCCCACTGAGGTTGATGACGACCAAATCAAGGCATTGATAGAGTCAAACCCACGTTACATGACACGAGAGATTGCAGACACATTGCACATCCATCATTCAAGCGTTCACGACCGCCTGAAAAAGCTGGGATATGTAAGCAAGCTCGATGTGTGGGTTCCCCATGAACTCAAAGAAGCTCAATTGACGGCGCATATAAACATCTGCGATATGCTCATTAAACGTGAGGAAAACGATCCTTTTTTGAAGCGACTGATAACTGGTGACGAAAAGTGGATTGTGTACTACAATGTTCTGCGCAAACAGTCTTGATCCCGACGTGCTGCTTTGCCTCAAACAACATCCAAAGCAGACATTCATCAGCTGAAGGTTCTGGTCTCAGTGTGGTGGGATTTTAAAGGTGTTGTCGTGTTTTTCGGGCTCCTACCACGGAACCAAACAATTCGAATGTGTACTGTCGGCAATTGGACAGTTTGAAAGGATCCATCATCCAGAAACGTCCAAAGCTCGTTCATCGTAAAGGTGCTGTGTTCCATCACGACAACGTGAGACTACACACAAGTTTGAATACCCACCAAAAATAATTGGAGCTTGGGTGGAATGTGTTGCCACACCCAGCATACTCGCCTGACCTTGCGTCGTCCGACTTCCACTTGTTTCGCTCTCTTCAATAGTCCTTTCGTGGTATAACGTTAAATTCAGATGAGGCTGTAAATCAGCACCTTATACAGTTTTTCGCCATGAAAAGCAGGTCTTTCTATGAACGAGGCATTCTGCAGCTGACCGAAAGATGGCAAAAGGTTATCGAACAAAACGGGCATTATATCATTGATTGATCTTTGTTATTTCTATCAATAAATGACCTTTGCAAAACATGGCTGAAATACGTCATGGCTTTTCCGACAACCCAGTATTTTAGCACACACACAAAAATTTAAGTTCAGAACCATTTTTAACTTAAAGCAAAAAGTCACTGCAATATATCGCTTGTAGCTGCGATTTTACGGTTACAAATTAATTCTTTTTTCGCAGATGACTTAATTACATTTTGACTGCATTTTAATCATTATTAGTGAGAAATACTGCCAAACATTTTATTTGTATAGCATATGAAATTGATATAAGTTTCTCATAATGAATTGGTTTTTAATTTATATGCTCGATACTTTTCATCAGTACATTCGACACATTAGTCAGTCTGACATTTATATTAAATGTTCACTGAATTCTTTTTACGGATTTCAATTCTTGAAAGTTCGCAGGTTTGAGTATACAATTCCGGTAACAGTTCTTTCAGCAAAGAAAAATGGGCCAAAAATGGACACAACTCAAGGCACAAAAAACATTTACCTTGGGACTGTCCTCTTCATGTTCCAAGATGGTATGGGGATTTTCTTATCCCCAAACCCTCACATTGTGTCTTCACTTTACCATTTAAATGAAAAGTCACCTTTTCACTGAACACCAACTTCAACAAGAAGTCATCATCAGCTTCCATGCGATTTAACATGCCACTGCAAATATCTGCCCTCTGCTTCTTGTTGCCATCCTTCAGAGCTTGAACGAGCTGCAATTTGTAAGTCCGAAATTTCAGATGATTTTGCAGGATTTTTGTCACTGTTGATTTTGGAACTCTAAGCTCCAGACTTGTTCGGGCTATTGATTTGAAGGGGCTTTGCAGAAATGCTGCTCGCACTGCATTCACTGTCTTCTCTGGAATTCCAGGTCTGCCTTGGCCATTGTTCCTATGAGCCATACATGTAGTCTCAGTAAATCGTTTGTACCATGCTACAGTCATGTCCCTTTTTGGTGCAGTTTTCCCATATTTTTGATGAAAATGTTGTTTTACTTGTGTTGCTGAATGTGTCTCGTGAAACCACAGGCAGCATTTCGCTTTTTCCACACCGCTGAATGTCGCCACTGTACTGGGAACAATGAAACAATGGTGATGTGAGCAATCTCGCGTTCTCTGCTGGTGATACATGACCTTGCACGAATCAGCGCCATCTGTCCACAAAAAAGGTCCACAAAAGGTAAACTTGGTGTGTTTAACTATATGTTATTCACACTTATTAGCATATGCAGCCTTATTTTTACTTAAGCACAATAACGTTTTCTTTTTGCCCAACTAACTTATAACCACCCTGTATATGCAACGCCACTGCTGTTACTTTTAAATACTGTTTTTGTTTTCGTGAAAAATTAAAGTATTTATTTCCTCTAACTTGAGATATGTTGGGTGAACATACAACACACATGCCCCACCTACCATTTCATAAAAAACATGTGGCTCAAAATCAATAATACATAAATAGGAAACTTCTATTGGCAAACATATAGAGTTGCCAAATCTGATTCTAAACGGTACCTTTTATGCATGTATAAACTAGGCCTTTGCTCCTGCCAGTAAGATACACTCAGCAGATATATATGCTTGCTATATTTACTCCCATATACCCAAAGAACAAAAAATTACTAACTGTCTAACCTTAATTACTTAAAAAAAACAAACTTGCTTAGTTCTTATCAAACGTGCCACAAATATGACTAATTCTAACCTTCCACTGTGCAGAATAAGTTAAATTACGCTCAAAATTAAGATACTATAAATTATCATAACTGAAATAGTTAAAATAAGTTAAGAATTTATTTACACTTAAAACAATAAGTTAATACTGAAACACATTCAAACTGAACAGGAGATGGCCACTTCAAATACTTTTTCCCATCGCTGTGGGCATCATCAGGAAGGGTTGGTCAACATATCACTGCAGCTGCCAGCAGCTAAGTGTCTTCTACCTTGTCAGCTTAAATCACACGGAGAACCTCTAAAGCCGTTGCTAATCTGGCATCCCAGGAGCAGAAATACGTTCAGTGTTCTGCAACATGACTTCCAAAGATTGTAAATGTTCTGCAGGCAAAGTGCGAAACACTCTGACCAAATTTCATAAAAAAAAATCAAGTGAATAAACAACAGTAAAGCAAACATTAAAAAATTACTATCGGTTGAAACCCCTTGTTAAATACACGGTCGAGTCACATTACTGTGACCACTAGCTAATATCCAGAGTACCTGCCGTGTGCAGTGTGGAAAGCAGCTAGACGGGCTGGGAGTGACTCAATAAGGTGCTGGAAGGTGTTCACAGGTATGTGGAACCATGCTGACTGCAGTTCATCTGACAGCTGCTGGAGGGTGTGGGGTGTAGGATCCGTAGAGCTAACAATACAATCGAGGTGGTTCCACAGATGCTGAATTGGGTTTAAGTCTAGGGAATTAAGGAGCCAGGGAAGTACTTTGAAGTCTTCATCGTGCTCTTCCAACACACTCGGATATTTCTAGCTGTGTGACAGGTCGCTTTGTCATGCTGGAACATCCCATCCATCCCCAGGGAAGACAATCCGCATGTATGGGTGTATGTGGTCTGCAAGGATGGATTCATAAAGAATTTGGTCCATAGTGCCTTCCACAGGTATGAGTGGACCCAGGAAATGCCACGAAAATATTCTCCAGACCATAACGCAGCCCCCACCAGCTTGTGTTCTTCCAGCAATGGTTGAAGTGTGTTTGTTCTTCGATGTTTCTCGCCTTATACGCCGACGTACATCTGTTCGATGAAGCAGAAAATGTGACTCGTCGGAGAACGCAATCCTTTGCCAATCAGCGGAGGTCCAATTCCAATACTGCCGTGCAAATGTAAGCCTTTTCTGCTGATGCACCTTCATTAGCATAGGTGCAGTAACCATCCATCTGCATCGGAGCCTCATACACAGCAGTGTTTACTGAACTGTTGTATACTTCAGTGGGCAAAACAGCATGTCTCACGGACAACCAAGCAATGGGAAAATGTTCTTTTCAGTGATGAAGCAGAATTTTGCCTTAATGGGAATCAGAGTAGTGTCTATGTAAGGAGATTCAAGCATAAATAATTCCATTCAAGTTGCTTAGTGACTACTGTTAAGGATCCAATGAAGGTCATGGTTTAGAGCTGCATGTGTGCACATGACGTCAGGAACCTCCATATTGTCGATGGTATGGCAAATGCCCAGAAATACATCGGATATTAGAAAACAAGATGCTACCATCCATCATCTGGAAGACTTTATGATGGCAATTTTATTTTTCAAGATCACAATGCTCCGTGTCATTGTGCTAAAGTAGTGAAAAAGTGGTTTCAGGTAAAAAATGTTCAGCATCTTGATGAGCCACCACAGTCACCGAACTTAACCTGATCAAAAATTTGTGGTTCAAAGTGTCACGTAAACTGTAAAAAGAGAAGCCAACAACCAAAATTCAACTTACTGAAGATGTAATACAAATTTGGAATCGTATTGTTCAACCCAAACTTTCATAAAATTTCATTCACAGTATGTCAGCAAGATGCAAAGCTGTGATTAAAACTAAAGGCTGAGCAACAAAATATTAGGTACATTTTATAATTTTGCTTCATTATGTTTCTGTATTTAAATGTTATTTCATTCCTTATGAATTACAAAAACAATTTATTGTTATAAACCTAAGTATTTGATAAATGATCCTGTTCATAAGAATTTCAACTTGGTCATGATTTTTGTAATGTTTCTTAAGAACAGAAATAGCTGCAGGAAAGACTATAACATTTTAAAAATCTCAATGACATTTCATATCTAATGACATATAAATCAGGGGGAGAAATTTTGAGATCAAATGCACTCGCCAAGAAAAACCCCTACTCGCCAAAAAAAAAAAAAAAAAAAACCACTCGCCATTCCTTAGCGCATACCTGTTAACTTTCAGAATCCGAAATCCGTAAAAAAATTAATCGATATATTCAATGAAATTACTTGTCACGCATATTGATTAAATGTGCCGAACATATCGATTAAAAACGATGTTACCTAAATCAAATATCAACTTTTAACTGATATGAATTACTACAGATGTTTGAATTTATCAGCACGATTATTTCGATTAAAATAGAATCTAAATGCATAATTTCTTATTACTATGCTATCATTTTGATTTACAAGGAGATAAAAATTTATTTTTATGGAAGTTCCATCCTTTGACCCCCAAATCCAATAGGATTGTATCCCACGCCGTCATGGAACAAACTAAAATGTTTTCAAAAATGAACCATTTTCATACTAGGTTTATCTTACAGAGTGACGGGCAATGAAGACAGTCAAATAAAATAAATGAGTGACTGGCAATGAAGACAGTCAAATAAAATAAATGAGTGACTGGCAGACACTAATTGGTAAATTATGTTTAACTAAAAACGAAGTGAACATTTTGCGTGAATCGCATCCAGTTCATAATATTTTAGATTTTGCAATACACAGGAATTCCACAGAATTCGCATCATGGAATGTTTATTAGTTCTCTCCCCCTCCCCTCCTTATGTTACTGCTCATAGCGAATCACTAATACTATATTTATTGACACTTGGAAAAAAAAGTGCAACTAAAATTGCTATAATAAAACAGCAACAGCTTAATAAAGAGATGTAATTTGCAGAGGAAAAAATACCGGCTACCAAATTATCCGATCAAGCTGGTCGGCTAGGAAAGCCGAGATCAACTGAAAGTCTATCATCAAGAAATAAAGGTTTAGATTTTAGTTACGAACATCATCTCTCTCCTCTGGGCCTCCTTCCCTCTCTCTCTCCACTATTTCTCATAGGCCGATTGATGCCTTGCAGCAGCGTTAAAAGTTTTACTAAATCCAACACTTTTAACAGCATCCTTTATACTTCCAAATGGCACTGATTTTATAGTTCTGTCTTCCCTTCCTGTTCCCCCTTCCCCGCCCCATCTTACCGAATAGAGGTTCTCTAGTTGTTCCTTTACAAAAACTATCTGGGAAAACCTCCTCTCTCCTCCAACTGGACCACCCCAATGGCTCCGACCACCCCTCTCTCCTGCAGTAAACTAACACAGTGTGTTTCACAGGAACAAGACCAACGCTGTCTTTTACATCAGGTGTCATGGGAAATGAAGCAGCCACTTCGTAGGCGATTTCCTCCCCATCTCATCCCCTGCTCCCTCTGTGGCGTAGCCACGGCACAAAAAGTTGGAACGGGGTTTTAATTCCAATCTTATATCTCTGAAAAAAAAAATCGCCCCTAACATGACAAAATTTAGAATACATGTATTTTGTTTTAGAAAATGAAAATCTGTAAGTATCGTACAATTCTGTTTGATAGAAGTTACGAAACCAATGGTTATTATTTTTTATTTTTCAAACCTATGACGTAAAAAAAAAAGTGTACTCCCTTCCTAGATTAAACTCATGCTGTCAAAATCTGGATATTTTAAAACTCAGAGTTTTTTTCTAAAAACACAAAATTCGTACCAACAAAAAGTGTGGGTTTGCAAAAGACAGTGCTCTCTATGATACTTTGTTGTTTTCTTTACGAAACCCTTAGTATGAATTAATTGACAGTTTTGCGTGTTCTTTCTTTATTATAAAACATTTTTTTGTGACTGTTATTTCTAAAAAAAAAAAAAAAAAATCACACATGCGTCGTTTTATAATTAAGAATTCCATCCAAACTGGTCAATTTTCACGGAAGTTATTATTTGAAAATTCTGACAAACAAATCTTACGCATGTGCACACTGTTCCCATGAGTGCTGATAATAACCATTTTGAATAGGATTGATCTATGGGTGCTGAAAAGTATATTGAAATTTCATCGCAATCATGCTTTGATTTTACGAAGTCATCACGGAATCACGGGCGGAAGAATAAGCTCCTATGTCCTAACCTTTGACCATTTTCAATAGGAGTACGACGAATTAGTATGGACCCCATCATACTAATTTTGTTGAATCCAGCCAAGACATCATGCAAATTATCGTACGGACAGACAAATCTGGAACATATTACACTTCCTCAATCTACGGTTGGAAAGCGTAACTTCCTCACTAAAGGACCAGCAAAATAAATCATTGTTGGAGAAGTACTGGGTCAAATGTGCATTGATTTTTTTTTTAACTTCCTATTATACTGCATTCTTTCGTTAGTTATTGCCAGAGAAGTTATGAAACCATGCCCCAAATGGATTTTTAATTTCACAAACTGTCAGCTTTTGTTTAATTTCGCCATGCTGAGCAGGGCCGGTTCTACCGATTTTTTAAGGTGGTGCAAACGTCTCATCATGGCGCCCCCATGATGAGACGTTTGCACCGCCTTTTGTTTTCCAAAAGCTAAAAAAAGAACACAGCTATAATCAAATTCATAGATATAAATATAAATATTATAATTATATGTAAAGCCCGGAAGTTGAGGCAAAATGCCCTAAAATGCTTTTTTTGCCTTTCCGGCTCATTTTTGAAGAAAATGCCTTTTTATGTTTTTAATGCCTTTTTTTGCCTATACTCAACAAATGCACTATTAAAAAATGATTTCTTCTTAAGAATGCGATAAAATCAAAGTTTTGATAACAATCTAGCATGCCGTACGTAGTGTTACCGGGTAAACACGTTATTTTTTTTAAGTTATTCATTTCTTTTAAAAACTCTTTTTTAGGGTATAGGTGTACAAAACTATAAGGTATGTGGCATTTTCTCTAAAACGAAATCACAGTCGGCAGACATCTGAAAGTAAACACGAGTACAAACGGTACATTCAAAGCGAGGTGCTCCAATTTAAGCAGCGGTGGCAGACGCATGCGCAGAGTCTGCGATGGTCGGCATCTCATATTATGTTTTGCTCTCCCTAGAATCCTAGATGTTAGTTTCTGCGCATGGCGGAAGTAGCCGAATCCAGTTAGATAACATTGTAACCAATCAAGCTAGAGTGAAAGCCAAGAATACACGTACACACATAATTCTGTTAGTTTGCTACCCCTAATAGATCTTGCCTTGCGTCCAAGTGAAACAATAATGCCGAAAACTGCTTCTTCAACCAGTGCTAAATTAAGTCGGTATGTTCAAGAGTATGGAAGTGATATCTTGTCCACTGATGGAATGGTGTTGTTTTGTAAAATATGCAATACGAAACTGAATTACGAAAAGAAATTCTTCATTTCACAACATTTGGCAACAGCTAAACATAAAGCTGCTGTTATTCGGAAGATTGGTGAAAAAAAGACATGTTTGATTTCGTCATTCGCTTCTACTTCAAGCAAGCAGTCACAGTTTGCAAGTGATTTGTGCCATGCTTTTATAGATGCTGGAATACCTTTGTGGAAGCTGGAAAATAATTCACTGAAGAATTTGTTGGAGAAATATACAAAGGCAAATATTCCGTGCAAAGCAACTTTGCGGAAAACATACTTAGATTCCTGCTACGTCAGTATAATGAAAGAAATATGAGATGTCGGGAATAAAAATATCTGGATCAGTATCGATGAGACAACAGAGGCCACGGGAAGGTATATGGCAAATGTCGTTATAGGTACAATGGAACCTGCTCAGCCCTCAACTATCTATTTACTTACATCAG
Source organism: Macrothele yani (assembly GCA_039090855.1). NCBI lineage: Eukaryota > Metazoa > Arthropoda > Arachnida > Araneae > Macrothelidae > Macrothele > Macrothele yani. Next base: position 113,717,523 of record CM077007.1, read on the forward strand.
AACAACTTCCAAAAACAAATAGTAGCATGATTTCTCAGCTTTTTGCTTCTTCATTAGCTCTTCTTTGGCCTGGCGGAATAAAGTATGAAAATGTACTATTGTTTTTAACAGATGCAGCTCCTTATATGAAAAAGGCTGCCCACAGCCTGAAAGTTCTCTTTCCAAAAATGCTTCATTTAACTTGTTTGGTTCCTGCTCTCCACAGAGTAGCGGAGGAAGTATGTGGGTTATTTCCGGATATTGATACGTTAGTGAGTAATGTGAAGAAAACTTTTCTTAAAGCTCCTCATCGAGTTCACTTATTCAAAGAGATGAAACCAAATCTTGCTTTACTGCCGAAACCGATTTTGACAAGATGGGGAACATGGATATCAGCCGCTGTATATTACCCAAATAATTTGAACAAGATTGTTGAAATTGTTAACAGTTTTCAAGAGGATGAATCCTGCGCAATACGCAATGCTCAACAGATACTAGCTAAAGATTCTGTTCATAACGATTTAACTTTTATTCAAGCACACTTTTCACATTTGCACGATATGATTACTTTGCTGGAAAAAAGAAACGAAATGTTAGTGAATGCCTTGAAAATATTAAATGATGTAGTTAGTACAATTAAAGGTGTTCCCGGGAGAAAGGGTCAAATCGTGTGTGAAAAATGTCAACGAGTTCTTTCAGCAAATAATGACTTGGAGAAAATCAAAGTCATCGCTGAAATACTCCAAGGTGAAAGTTCAACTTCTATTGAAATGGATCCTACAACTGCCTCATGTTTCAAATACACTCCCATTACCTCCGTAGAAGTTGAAAGATCATTTTCGCTTCTGAAACATTTCCTAAGTGACAGAAGGCAGAGTTTCACGTTCGAACATTTAAAAAAACACCTAGTACTTATGTGTAACTGCAAAAATAAGTAAGTGATAATCTGATAAATGATTTTGCCAATTCAGTTTAACAACCTGTGTATGATTCAGAATTTTTCGACCACTTCTATAAATGCCTATTTTTGATGCCTATTTTGACGCTTTATTTCGCTTATTTGCCTGCCTATTTTTGCATTTTTACTGCCTTAACTTCCGGGCTTTAATTATATGTATAAATTAACATACAAAGTCAACTCCAAGGTATCCGCTGTTAGGATGGCACAAGTTTCGCGGGCGGATAATACAAATTTTGCAGAAAAAAAACCCTACCAATATGCTAGAAAATATACACACATAACATAAGTGTTATCATGTATTCAGATCTGTAGTTATTGTTGCAAGCATATAAAAACAGACTGAAATGCTGGGTCATTCCATGCCAAATCAACCAAAAAATTTCAATATTCAACCTGACCATCTCAGATTTCAATGAAACCTTCAGGGATCATTCTCCCTAATGATATAATTGAGGATATATTATAAAAATTTTTTTATCTCATTGGGTTTTCACGTAATTAATTTTTAAAATTTTGAAAAATTGTCGTTTTTTGGCTTGCATAAACTTTTTAATCTTGAATTTCTCAAATTCTATAAGGCCTCTAGAGAGAGTTGTTTGACCCCTCATTTTAAAGATAATTTCATGTTTTAATTTGATATGCAACTTGACTATGCTTGGTAAAAAAATAATAATAATTTGGTATTGTTTTAAATACCAGTTAGGGCTACACTGCTACCTTTAACTTTTGTAAGGTAAAAAAAAAAAAAAAAAAAATACATTGGCTATAAGGTAACCAGTTTACATTAGGGTCTATTACAGATAATGATTTACTAAACCTACAGACAAATTAGGGATATCTAGCATGTGAGTAAATAGTCTGCTAATCACAGGTATTCTGGCACAAGCCTGTACAGACTTGTCTGATTCATGTTCTTGCAGGAGTGTGACTCATGCCCACTCTAGCTCAACTTTTGCTTAGTTTCCTCTAAGATCTCAGTGAGTGAACAGTTAGTTGTTGGCAGTGTTACTTAAAGTGTTTCACATAAAAATATGATTTTTATAAGTTAATAGTTTTTTTCAGTGGAAGTGAAATAAGTGTTATGTATTTGTTAAGTAAAAAGTTTAACCACTTTTGACATCTTTGTTTGGAACAACTAGGCCACTCTCCAGTTCAAAAGTACAGTCAGTTCTATTTAGTATTAAAGGCCTATTATTATATAAGATATTTTTTTATTGTTTCAGACAATTTGACTTGTACTATTATTTATAATTTTAACTCTACTCTATTATTAGGACTCTGTGACAATATGGGTGAACTCAGTACATCAAAGCATTTTTGTGTATATTGTTGTAACCCATTTAAGAAACCTGGTCATAATTAATATAAGAAACAACTGAGATCTATGAATGAAAATATTTTGAGACATAATGCCAATTTACATGAAGGTGACAAGATATGTGATGGGTGTCGTAAAGCTTTACTAAAGCTTCCAGAGATTTTAACTGAGCAAGAAGGCTTGCATTCAGACAGCTCAGAATCACACGACCATTTGAATGTTCCTGAAGTACCAGTTCAAAATACATTGTCAACTCCAGAGAAAAAAGAGGCAATTGAAACTTTGAACAAAAGTCTGTCTGCTATCAAAGAAACACCTATTAAAAGAAAACATTTGATTGAAAAAAATACCCAGAAGCAAAGATTAAAAAAGTGACCGAGGCTTTTCGAACGAAAGTACTTAATTTAAATCCAGGTACCACTGAATCTGATGCTGCAAAAAATTATGACAATGAAATTATTAATCAATTGAAAGGTAAGTTCAATGCTACTACAGACAAAAGTGTTAAAATGCTGGTTCTAACTGCACTTCCCAAATGCTGGACTCTAAAAAAAAAAAAATTGAAACTGAATTTGGAGTGTATAATTTTACTGCTAGAAAGGCAAAAATGGTGTTAAATGAAAAGGGTATAATGTCATCCCCTGACCCAAAGCCTGGAAGAACATTGGACCCTGCAGCGGTAGTCCTAGTCAAAGAATTCAATCAAAATTATGAGGTTAGTCATCAAATGCCTGGTAAAAAAGACTTTGTTTCAGTAAAAAAGATGGCAAACATGTACATGTTCAAAAATATTTAATTCTAAGTACATTAAAAGAATCATATGTACTATTTAACGAGTGTTACCCTGATCAAAGAATTGGAATTTCTAAATTTTGTGAGCTTCATCCCAAGCATTGTGTTCTTCCTGGGTCCAATGGTACACATTCTGTGTGCATTTGCACAATACATCAGAATGCCAAATTAATGATGGGTCAGTGTAAAATACCTGAATTGACAAATGGTGAACTCCCGATTAAAACATACAAAGATGTAACAAGCAATATAATTTGCAAAACTCCAACATCTAAATGTTACTTCGCAAATTGTTGTAATTGCCCAGGAAGTGATGATTTGAAGGCTTGGTTTGAAGAAGCTTTTGAGCTTAATGCATTGAAAATGTGAGTTTCAAACAATGGATACAGATTGATAACAAGTGTGTCCTGGAAACTTATAAAACCGACAGAAGAGTTTTTGGATTATTTGTTTCAGAGTTTGCCAAAACTTTTAAGACACTCTTTCATTGCTACTCAACAGTCTTCCTATTTGCGACACTTGAAAGAAAATCTACCTCAAAACCAGTGCATTGTACTTTGTGATTTTGCTGAAAATTATGCATTTGTGCTTCAAGATTCTGCACAAGGCTTTCATTGAAACAATGCTAAAGCAACAATACATCCGTTTGTCATATACTACGTTGATGAAGAAACCAAAAGTTGGCGCACTTGAGCTTAGTTATTCTTTCTGATTGTATGAGGAATGATACAGTTGCTGTTCATTTGTTTCAACGCCTCATGATTGACTTTCTTAAACAGAATCTGCCCCATGAACCCGAAAAGCTGAATTACTTTTCAGATGGAGCATCATCACAGTACAAAAACAAATCAAACTTTCTCAATCTCTGCCATCATGAGAAAGATTTTGGCATCAAGGCGGAATGGAACTTCTTTGCATTGTCACATGGAAAAAATGCGTGTGATTGTGTCAGAGGAACTGTTAAACGATTAGCGGCATTGGCCAGTCTACGAATGGTCTACAATGATCAAATTATGACCCCTCACCAACTTTATGATTGGGCTAAAAACAATATTGTCAACATCAGTTTTTTGTATTCCACTACAGATGAATACGAGGCAGAGGAAAAGACCTTGAAGAGTAGGTTTGAAGCAGCAACAACAATAAAGGGTGCTCAGCAATTTCACAGTTACAGTCCTGTGAATGAGACTAGAGTTTTAGTGAAAAGCTACTCATTTTCAGAGGAATCAAGTGTAGAAATAGTTTCAGCTGATGACACTGATGCTGATCTGGACATTAATGACATTGTTGGCTTTGTTACATGCCAATACTAAAACAAGTGGTGGTTAGGTTGTGTCTTAGGAATAGAAGGAGATAAAGTAAAAATAAGTTTTTTTTGGAACCACATTGCCCTTTTCCATCTTTTAAATATCCACAATTTACTGACATACTAGTTGTGCATAAAAGTGAGGTTTTAACAAAAGTTGATCCTAAAACAGCTACAGGAGGAAGAGTTTATCGACTTACAGACTCAGAAACCAAAAAGGCAAACAAGAAATTATTTGTTAAATTAAAGAAGAACTAAGAGGTCGCTATTTTGGCGTAACTACAACTCTGAGTGCTAACTAAAACAAACTTTTATTAATTTTACCAGGTAAAACTTTTAGCCTGTTGGGACTATCCTTCCCTTGTTTTATGTTTGACTATGTATTAGTATGATGTATTATGTAGATTTCAAAACTCAGTGTCAGTTATCATGTAAACACACTAAAATGAGAATTATAATCCATTATTACTTGTACAGTAGCTTTAAGTTTTTTACCATAGCTCCCGATCCCATTGAAATCCCACTCTAAAAGTTTCAGGATTTAAAGCTTATAATATTATAAAAAACATATTTTTGTTTTCAAAATTAAAAAAAAACACTATTTTAAAAAATTTTAATTTCTTTTTTAAATTAAATTGTTTTTTCACCAAGTGTAGTCAAGTGTCATATATAATTAAAACTTATAAAATTCTCTTTAAAATGAGGGGTCAAACAACTCTCTTGGCTTTATAGAACTTGAGAAATTCAAGATTGAAAAAGATGCAAGCCAAAAAACGACAATTTTTCAAAATTTTGAAAATTAATTACATGAAAACCCAACGAGATAAAAATAAATTTAAAAATATATTCTCATTTATATCACTAGGGAGAATGATCTCTGAATTTTTCATTGAAATCTGAAATGGTCAGGTTGAGTGACTGGTTGATTTTTCATGGAATCACCCTGCTGTATAAATATACATACTTACTACTATACTTTCAATCTTAAAATAATCAGTTACTTGCTTCCGTTTTTTTACTGCAAAACATTTTGGTTTGGTTCGGGACGGCAGGCTGTGCAAAACTAGCTTCTCAACTAATAACGCATTGTTTTCATTCTTGTTACGATATGGTATTGGGTTTCAATTAGCGATGTATGATTAGAGACCTTAATTTTTAATGACCAAAAAAGTTTCAAATGATTATGAATGCAGATAATCGGCATTTGACTGTACCTTGTTTCATTCGGTAAAATATATGTCATAATTAAAACTCATTTACACAGGGAATAAAAAGTAAGATAAGAAAATAATGATGGGACCTTCTGACCATGTCTAAATTAAATGGAATGAAACTTCTCTTCTCTAATTCGAATTTAATGACCAGATATTTTAAATTACAATGATTCAAGAAAGGTCATAGCTAATTTGCCATAACCTGTCCATCAAATTAATATTATGTGGAAACATGAGAGAATAGGTGATCCAAAAGTGTATTTTAGAAACAAAACATAACAAAGACAAACTGCTTACCGTGTTTGTAAACAGAATCCGTTGGGAAGGTAGTGGCGTCGTGACGCTGAGCTATATAAACTATGAGTACCACAAAACAGGGAATGCTTGTGATAGCTTCTCAAATAGGTATTTTTCTTGCTTTTGTACTCTCAAATTTTTTAATTAAGTCTGAATAGCATAATGACTGGACAAAGTTTTTCTCTATGGACAGAATTACTAAATCTGATAACCTTTCTTCTAACATAGTTGAACAAAAGAAGGTTTTGATCAATTTAAGTTTACTGAAACTTCGTTCACATGTACAGCTACTGTGATAGGAATTGTCAACATGATTGAAAGTGCAGTCCATAAATTTGGGAAAATGTCCTACAAACTATTTTCTTTGATCAACTGCGATACTTTTAGTGGTTCTCCCGAGTCTTTTAAAAATGATTTTATACTTAAAATTTCTCTGACTAATTCATGTGATGTAATGTCGCTGTCTGTCAAAAGTACTTTTAAATGTCTGTCAAAAGTACTTTTAAATTTTTGCAAACTTTCTTTAGATGTGTTCTCTCCAAAATTTTCTTTTAAATCACATAAAAATTACCATATGCATTTTATTTTCGAGAGCTGTTCTAATCGTGTGCTCAATGAATTTTGAATTGTATCTATCATGGGATAAAATACTGTTGCCTTAAATAATTCCTCGGCATTGTTGGGGATTCATCATCGGTTTCATAAGAAAACATCCTTTTTTTTTCTTTCGACTTTGTGTTTCCTTAAACACTGGTTCGATTTCCAACTTGTCTGCGATTTCTTTCGCTGTTATTAAAGCTGATGAATAACCCGAAGTTCTGTATTCTTTCATAAAATCTGAGCACTTTTTTAGTAACTCAGAAACATTTGATAAGTGCATACTTTTTGATTGCATTGCTTTACTTACTATGTTAACTTCAAATAAAACATCATACCAAACAATGAATGTAACTGTAAATTCAAATTGTTCCATGAATTGCATGATCGACTTCGCTTCGGATGCTACTACAGAGTGAGTAGCATCTTCGTAGAGTTCTCTAACAGCACAATAAACTTTGTTGTACTGGTAACGAACTGAACAAATGGCTAGAAATTCTGCATTCCCAACGTGTTTCAGAAACTTTTTTCACTGAAAGTTCACTTACATGTTTCGAGATGATGTCCCACAGTTTCGGTGATCCTGAGAATAATACAAATAATCTTTGTAGCACTCCAAATAATGACACCGATTTCACCAAGGATTTTGCAGCATCTGAAACAGTTAAATTTAAACTGTGGCATCCACAAGGAATAAAGAAAGTGAGAGGGTATTTTTCTAAAATTCTTGACTGAACTCCTTTTCTGATTCCTACCATATTGGCACTGTTGTCATATCCTTGGCCACGACAGAAATTCATATCTAAACTATAACTATTGACAATTTCATCCAGAAAAAGGCCAGTAAGTACTTCGCCTGAAGAATCATTTACAGGTGTACTTACTGGCCTTTAAACGAATCTTCACTTCGTCCTCTGTTTCAATGAAGCGAATCGCAAAAGAAAGTTGCTCTGTATGACTTACATCCAGAGTGCAATCCAATATAATGGAAAAGTACTTAGATTCCTTTACTTCAGATATGTTTTTTTCTTTTGCGAACCTCTCCTCCAAGTAAACTGATTAATTCATTTTGAATTATTTTACTGCAGTAGCTGACGCTAGATTCCTTTTCTACAAAACGGCGAAGGTGCTACATCATTCAAGGATCAAATTTCCCTAATAACTCAACCATTTCCATGAGTAAAGAGTTTGTCTGAATTTCCTCTGAAAGGTAAATTATGTTCTGCTAAGAAAACAGTGATAGCTACTAAGCGTTCTAAAATTGATACCCATTACCCATCAAGACTTTTTGTCTTCTATTTGCTTTAGCAACACTTTATCAATTCTGCTAAATCCTTTAAGCCTATTTGAGGCATCTATCCAGTTTTCCATGTTTCTACAAGGATCTGAAGAAGTTTCATGACTTTTCAGACGAGATGATAAGTGAATCCAATCATTGTAGCCTTCGTTACCTAACTTGGTTTGAGAGTTTCGGGAAAACAACTTACAGCAGAAGCAATAAACTTTATTTGCTCTCTGCGAATAAATGAGCCATCGGCGATTAAAAATTTCACAGTTGGCTATTACTCTTTGAAAGTGATTGTTAAAAAAATGACACCCGTCGCTATTTCGGGGATATTTCTCGTTAGACATTTCTCCACGAATAATGACAGAATAATAAAGGACTATACTGCTGTAATCCCTGTAATGAAGAACAACATATTGTTGCAAGAAATTTCAGAGCAGTATTACATTGGGTGAAAAAAATAAACAGCATAGGTGCGAAATGTAGGGGAAAATTGTGTACATTGAAGGGCACTCTGCATGTTTCAGCTGAAAGAATTAATCAGATGGGGGGGGCTGATCAAGGAATTTAGGTTGTCTAAAAGCTAAGTCTCATCATGTTCAAAGAAGTGACTGCATATTAACTTTGGCCATCAGCACAATAATGCAAAAAAAAAAAAAAAAAAAATGCACATACGTTTTGAAACTGATCAATATATTTTATGTAAATGATGTTTATACACTGAATTAGTGAATAGTACAATGGCACACTGAACAATACGAGTTAGAAAATCCACACTGTGATGAAGGAAAATGTTGAAACATATCGGCATGTTAAAACCTATATGATGAAATAATGTTAATCACAAAATACATATTACCATAAAACACTACAGTCAAGCACCTAGAAAAGCTTAAATCACACTCGATGTGCATTGTACATCTTGTTACTACTTAGTAGTTTTCCTAAAGCAATTTCAGTCAGGTCATGTCATGGCTGAAAACACTAACATTCTAGGACGACATCATAGCAGACAGTAAACAACACCAAAAAATGGTGACAACTGCAGCTCATGGGAAGGAGGCTATGGTCTAGCAGCCATTTGTTCCCAATGATGATGATAATATGTGACCTCAAATCCATTAACCAATGTAATGCAAAGGGCAAGTAAATAAAGGCAAACTCTGATAGATACTAACTTAGTTTTCTATGTCTTTGAGATTGTATTTTGCTGATTTGTTTTCCTCAGAATACAAAATGTCCATAAAGGCTTAAACCCCACCAGACTGTGATTGTAAAAATAATGTTGTTTTAGGTTCTTGTGCATTATTTTTCTGCAATTTAAACAGAGGACACTCCCAACACCAGTGTCACATTTTAAATTGATTTCTAAATCCTTAACACAAACAGTGAGCCAGGTTGTACTGTGTTTCATGAATTATTATACAGTACATTCATTTTTATACTATGTGTAATATAGCAACATATCAGACAATGGCATTACTTATTTCATATCTTTCTGTGCTGTTTTTATATGACAGGTCCTCTTAAACTAAATTTACATGAAAGAAATGAATTTTCCAGAATGTTATTTCTTTATGTGTTTTGTAAGAAATAACTGGAAAATCAGGCTGTAAATCTTTTAGAAAATCTACAGTAGCTCTCACTGCATTGCACTGTTTGTGCTGCTGGACCCTGTGTTATTTCCAGCTGGGTATGGAGGCTGCTGATGCCTACTGCTATTGCACTGTAGGTGCATTTGAAATAATATATGTACATTTGCCGAAATACCAAAAAACTGGGTACCTCTCTAATATTGCATTGGTCCTCATTGTGATCGGATAGTGGCAGCAACACGATGGGGCATAGACTCTACGAGCTGTCTGTAGTACTGTGGAGACAGTGCACACCATATATCCTGAAGAACCCCACAATTCCGTAATATTAGTCAGTGGAGGATTCCTAGCATTGATGGCTTGTTGAACAAATTTTAAATTTGTTGAATGTCATTTAAATCGGGTGAATGAGGGGGCCAAGTCAGGATGCCAAACTCTGTGGAATGTTTCTCCTGCCATAATTGAGCGACCGTGGATGTGTGCGAGATCATACTCGTGACGATGACATACTCGAACCGTCGTTAGTTAAAAGAGATCATACTCAAACTGTCAGAGTAGTTCTATGACACGAATGGGTGCAAATGATCCTTCACCGGTCAGAGTGGTCTGCAGATGTATGAGGGGTTCCAATGCGTGCCAGTTGAAAACACCCCACACCATAACAGAGCCACAGCCGGCCTGTATGGTCCCTTGTAGGCATGCAGGATCCATTGCCTCGTGGGATTGTCGCCACACACAGAGTCAGCCATCTGCCCAAAACAGTTGGTACCGCGATTCTTCAGATCATTCTATACGTTTCCAGTCATCTTGTGTCCAATGGCGGTGTTCCTGAGCCCAGGCGAAGCGAACAGCCTTGTGTCATCGGGTCAGCAATGGCACCTGGGTGGGCTGTCAGCTCCAAAACCCCATAGAACACAGGGAACATTGCACTGTCTCAACATTGATACTACTACTGGCCCCAGCATTGAATTGCACTGTGATTTGCGGCAATGTTGCACACCGGGCAGATGTTACGATGCGTGCCAGATGCTGCTATCCACAATTATCCAGGGATTTTCTACAACCACACTGATCTTGCTCTCTGGATGTTACATACACTCTTGAAATTGTTGACTGTGTAAATCCAAATTTTGTGGTAATTTTCATGATTGAGTGACCCATTTCCCGGGTGCCAGCTATCATACGACAATCGAAATTGCTCAAATCCTGATAAGTTACCATCTGAACTGCAAATGCTACTACTTGAGCTTGCAGAGTCATCTGCATCTATATATATGTCGTCTGCAGACAATACTATTTACCACATGGGTGTGGTGGCATGTAATGGAAATGGTAGCACTCTTCCCAGTTTTTCTTTTTCTTTTTTTCATCTTAGTGTACATCAGCAGCGGGTACTATTTTTCAGTACACTGTGTATGGCCTCTAACACAGTTGCATCGTCACTGTGGAAAAGAATGTCTGCAGTAGAAGTTGAAAGAAGAAAAAAATTGCAGTCAGAATATTATGCTGTACGTAGCTGTAGATATAAATTCCATGCAAATTTGGAGAAAAATTACTGTCTGTGGAGAAGCTTGTTTGTTTGAAATAACCTGCTGCAACTGGTTTGAAATATTCCTATCTGGCAGTTGCAGTCTTTTGGATAAGAAGTATCTCAATAGGAATCAGGGCATGATAAAAACATGTTGAACTACATGGTGGAAGCAAATCTCCCATGTTTGTTCATCATGTTTCTGTCAAGTTATTACTTATGCAGGTACCAAATATGTATGTAGAATAAGGTAAGACATAAAAAGATTGACTGTTAAGGGTTGAGTTTTTGTAGATGCCAATGCAAAATGAGTTTTTCTGAAGGGCATAAATACATGGAAAGCATATACAGATGTCACTGTTGGCACAAAGGAGCTGTGTTTTCACTATTTTTCTTGTATCCATCACTTCAGAAATATATATATATATATATATATATATATATATATATTCCAGTTGATTCCTAAGCTACATCTGCTTAGCTTCAGTTGTTTGGAATCTCATCATCTTGGGTGGTGTAATGGTCACGTGTTTGGGTGGATATTTGGAGATGTAGTTCCCACTCAATAGCAATGCAATTTTGAGATTTTCTGAAGTGATGGCTACATAGGAAACAGTGAACATTTGGAACCTTCTTTTTTTTTTCTTCTGATAATAACATCTGAGTCTTTGAATTTTTCAGTATTTTTGTATTTTCATTCTCTTATTTATGTACATATACTTTTGTTACTTTTATAGGATATCCATTCGTGCTGGAAGCCATTTTCATGATTTGCAGGAAGTTGAAGTCGTGGAACTGAATGAACCTAGTGGATGGGTTATAATACCCCTGAAAGACAGTAACGAGCAGCCAATTAGGACATTTTTGGTTCAGATTGCAGTCTTGTCAAACCATCAAAATGGACGTGATACTCACATGAGGCAAATTAAAGTTCATTCACCTGTTCAAAACTCTTGTATGTCAGCCTTAAAACTTCCACCGTTTTCCAGCATACAGTGCTCGTCATACAGTATGATCAGATGAGTTGAAATTGTTTAAATAACATTGTCTCTGTATTCAGATTCCTTTTTTCCACCATGTGTCATTTGTATAACAATCTGAAAAAAAAACATCTTTAGAGTGACAACAGAAATGGTAGGAAGTCAAGCAAATACATGTGCTAAACTTTTTTGTCAACTTTTTATCTGTACAGTGTGAATTTTTCTTGCTCCACATTCCTTTCAGTGTATTAACGCATTTAAAAAATAGAACTGGAACTTCATGCCACTGCTGCTTCTTTATTTAGCTTTCTTTCAAGGATGCATATTAAGATTTTGAACTGGTGGACTCCAGCATACTACAGGTTGCCAAGTTTATGTTGTAATCAATTAATTAATTGGTCAGTGATTCAAGAAAAGAGTAACCCATTGGTGCCTTACTGAGGAATAGTTCCCTTTTCTTTGGTTTATTATTAGGCTAGTGAACAAAGAGTGCCATTACATATGTTATGATTTCTTCATCTGCCAGCTTTAATGCTCTTGTGGGCATAGAGGAGAGGGGGGGGAGCAGAAGTTCTCAAAATATTATTCCAACTCTCTTCCTAAGATTTCTTCAGAGAATAACTCTTTCCTCATTGTAAAGTGAGGGCTGTTTTAACTTCAGTTTAAGTCATGTAATAGGGCCCAGTAATCTGAAACTAAACTTTTCCTGCTTTGAATTCAAATTGGTGTGGCTTTATCTCGTGCATCTTGGAGGATTCTCTTGTAACTTTCAGCCTCTAGTGTAAAGATAAAAACGAGTGGTCGCCACGTATCATGTGTTGACAAAAACAAAGTGGCCAGTAGTAAAAGTTGCTTTAGTCGCCAAGCTCGAAAAATTGCGTTTCCAAGTGGACTGGTGGCAAAATTATCTTTTCATTGATAACTTAAGGATTTACTTGGATTAAACTCTCTAATTAATTAGCAAATGCATTATGTATTGTCCACATCACATGTGGGGAAAAGCAATCATCTCCAAAGTAAATAAGTGGGTAGATCTACTTATAGATTCACTCTTCAAGGAAGGGGAAGGCTATTTTTCACCTTGCTAAAGTCAGAGCTCAAAGACTGACACCTAGGGCTTGATAGAACTCTGACGTAACATGCCAACTTCCTGGGTACCGTCGAGCTGAACAGAAGTAGTGTATATAGCATGCCTGGCCGGCCACTTAGTTGAGCTTAGATCAGAATACAAGTTATGTGTTTAGGTTCCAAAAAGGCACCTTTCCTTGTTTTTACAGAAAAAAATAAATTAAAAAAAGGAAATTCAAAGCGGAACTTCATTCTTCTTACAGTGTGCCCATAATAGCTCTTAAAACACTATTTTTTCTTTAAATAAAATACAGAATTTTTCTCTGCCCCCTAATATGGGGGAAAAAGTTGCTAAGGAATGGGAAAACATGTTTTAAGCAAAATTAAATATTGAAAATCGATACTGAATTGTTCACTCTGCCTTGGAAACAATTTTACAGGTCATGGAAATGGCTCATATTCCATCATGGACAGATTAAGTACCTATATTGAAATTTAATTTCACTTTAAAAATGAGAAAGGTCCAAAATGGTTGCTGTAATGATTGGTTTTGAAGAGACAGGAAAACATGCACTTCATTTGAAAAAAAATTCTTTAAAAATACAAAGTCGCATTAAAAAAATTTCACTGAAGACATTAAAAACAAGAACATGATCAGCTTGTTAGTAAATATGATGAAGACACTATCGTGCTAATTGATACACAAATAAGGAAGATAGCTGTTTAAGCACGAACACTTTAGATCAAACCAATTGCAATGCTCAGATGAAGATAAGATGTATCACCGGTATCAAAAGTATACACAGTTAAAAAATTATGATGAAACGAATAACTCATTCCATTGAGGTTTAAAAGGTTTAATGTTAAAAACTTGCGAGATCTTTGGGTTAATGTTAAAAACTTGTGAGTTTTGGTGCCTGATGATGAACCTATAATATACGTTGTGGGTTCGAAAGATCTCGCAAGTTTTTAACATTAAACCTTTTAAACCTCAATGGAATGAGTTATTCGTGTCATCATAATTTTTTAACTGTGTAATGTGTATACTTTTGATACCGGTGATACGTCTTATCTTCATCTGAGTGTTGCAATTGGTTTGATCTAAAGTGTTCATGCTTAGACAGCTATCTTCCTTATTTGTGTAAGAACATGATCAGCAAAAGAAAAGAAAGAAGAACATAAACAGGAAGAAAAAGGGGGGAAGGGACTGCAGCTTGATCAGAAAAATTTGAAATTCCAAAAATCACGCAACATTCTCATGCCTGGTAAAGATGGTAAGGATTTTTAGATTATACACTGTGAATTATAGACAGTGCGCTGTTCCAACTTTTAAGCCATTATATATTTATGTAACATATTTATGTCTAAATGTATAAAAAGTATAGTGCAGCAATATGATGGGTATACATCACAGAATAACCCTAAGCAAGGTGACCACTAGATTTTGACTATCCATTGGCCAGTTAGAAAAATTACCAGCTTTTAATTTTACTGGGGTGTGCAGCTACTATACTAATATGGTTTGGAGTCATGGTATGTCATTTCTTGTTGATAAACAGAAAATGAATTCCCTCATTTGTATTTTCTAACTGGAAAACTGTTGAGTAAATAGAAACTTAATTTCACCATAATTTCCTTAATTGACCATAATTTCCTTAATTGACCATAATTTCCTTAATTGCAATTTTGAAACTGATCACTCAATTAAGTTATTAATTAATAAATTAATGATATTTGTAAGATCTTTATGGTCATCCTAACAAAATCAAATATACAACATCACAGAGTGTCTGTATGGAATTTCTTTTTATCTGGAAATACCAGAAAGTAATTTCTTTCTCTCTTTCTTCTTCATAATATTCTTAACCTTGTGTGATGAAATATGCAAGTCTTACAGTTCTAATTTGCTTTTGGTAGTGCTAGAATTGTCCTTTGGAGTACAGTTTAGTGTAAAGTGTGAGAGATATGGCCTGATGGTTTGGATTAACTGAATATTTAAAATGTGGCATTTCAATATTAAAAAAACACACAACATATTTTAGTTAAATGATTTTGAATGGAAAATTACTGTTCAGCTACTTAAAAACAGTTTGCAATAAAGCCATTTAAGTTTTTTTTAGTGAAACAGAATTGTTTGTCCAGAGTTAGAATGTATATTTAGTTTTTGGAGCTAGTGAGCCTCCTAGCTAGCTAGCTCATTAATGCATGCATCCTTAAGTCCAAAGCTGATTTCATACCTTATATTGACAAAACAGTGTGAGAACGTTTTTATTGAAATTGTTTCCAAAATGTTAAACAATCCAGTTCTTTCACATCCAGAGTGATTGAATGAACCATTGGTTAAGCTTAAAGGTTTACACCTTGTATTTTGCTTATTCTCTAGGTATTCCAACAGTAACATAGTTTTTGGCCTTCATTTACTATTGCATTAAAATCTCTCAATAGTGAACACTCTAGGACCTCAAGTTTTGTCCGCCATTCAGGAGGTTGACTTCTGACTCCACCTAGGCTCACAATAAAAAAATCCTACTTGCTAAGTATGTATGCATATTATATAATTAAAATAATGTTTTTTAATTAAATGTTTTATTTTTTGCTATTATTTAACAGTGGGATTCATACAGTACATGTGCAGTCGGTGTTTAAGCTGTCACTCACATTTTCACCAAATCGCAGTAAATGGCAATTTTGTAACAAAAAGTCACCATTGAATCACTAGAAAGCGAATGTTTCCTATAATTTTTCTTTCGTCACCTCGCCCACACTTGCTTTGCCTTTGTGTTGTTTTTCATCCCCATCACTTTTTCATTCTGTCATCACTGCTTTTCCTTTCCAACCTGGTATCCTTCCACCGTCATTTTTTCTGTCCGTCATCCCACCCAGCTTTTCTTCGCCCTTGCGTTATGTTTTTAATTCCCCTCATACTTTTTCTGTTATCTCTCCCACCCCTGCTTTGCCCTTGCATTTTTTCCTTTTTTTTTTGTTTGTTTATTCTGATCATTTTTTGTTTCATCATCACTGCTCCACCTTGCCAACCTGCTATCATTTCCTGTCATGTTTCCTTTCATCATCTTGCCCATGCCTGCTCCACATTTTGTGTTGCTTTTCATCCTCGTCATTTTTTCGTTCTATCGTCGCTGCTTTGCCTTGCTGACCTGGTATTCTTCCCCGTCATTTTTTCTTTCTGTCATTGCTGTCGCATGCTGCTTTGCCTTGTTGTCCCTTTTCCATCCCCTTTGTCTTTTCTCTTATTGCAGAAAAGCACTGGTGAGTCTTGAGAGTATCTTTCACAAAGGCTTTGCTGCAATGGATAAGGAAAGAGGCATTTTGTTTTTTTGGCAGTTCGCTGCTGCAGTAGCACACACAGTATCGGTTCGGGTAGACAGGTCGGTTGATGTGTCATTGGTCGTGGCTTTTCTGAGTCGTGGTCTTTGTATATATTTTTACAAGCTGCATGCATCAGCAAATGTAAGTATTTTTTATTAAAATTAGCAGTAGGTAAAAGCCTATTTGTTTTTATTCCCAAATTCTATTTAAAGTAAAAACGTTTATTTAGCCAATGCATTGTGCCTGTATTTCATAAGTAAATATAGCAAAAAATAGAACCATAAATTTGGCAAATCTGCATAGATTTTGCTGAAACTTTTGCTGACAAGATAGCCAAATTGCTACAAGAGAAAAAAATCTGGCTTAAACACTGTTTGATATTTTAATTTTAAAATACAGTGCATATATATTTTAATGCATGCTGCAAAATATTTATGTAAACAATTAAATGTGTTACACCCTGAATTTTTAAAGTATTCTTTTTTACTGCCCATAATTAAACCAGCTATCCTTCCAACCCTGGCCCTATCTGAGTGATAGCAGATTGGCCGATAGATGACAACACGACAGCACTTGCTATTTTGTGATAACTCTGGTGTCTGTAATGCATGTGTTTTCTAGCAGGAGCCCATAAATTTTTTGACACCCTCTTTTTTTGCTCAGTTTGCAAGTGTTCGTTTGCTTTAAGATGTGGAATTGGATGAGGTTTCTGGATGAAATTGCTAGGGACAAGGATATGTGCATTTCATGGTGGGAATGGCAGGGATTGCTTCCAACATCAAGATGATGCTCTGTGGATCACCCAATGACTCTCTCATGGTGGATTTGTTTCATCATTTTGGGCAATTCAGGTGTAAGAACCATGTGTCACAGATAGATTATCTGTGTTCCCGTACACCAGGGATGTGGTTCCATAATTATCATTTTTCTCTCGATATCATCACAATATTGACAGCAATTGGCTTCCATTCAAACGTAAGCTAATACAGGGGAATCAAGAAATTCATTTGACAAACTGTATTCTGAAATAGTCCGATAGGAATCAAGAAATTCATTTGGCAGATTACATTCTGGAATATTTATTTCAACGAAATTGTCATCTTTCCTCGAAACACTGTTTTAAGGTGTTGATTTGCTTCGTCAGACAGTTCTTCCATGATAGGTAATCAATGTTCTTGAATTATTCTGGTAGATAGATAGGTTCAGCTTCTTAAGGAAACAAGCTTTTTCCTCAGGGACGTCATCAACATTCCTCAGGAACATTGATTACCTATCACGGATGTCATCAACATTCCTAACGGTTCTTTTAAGCACCAGCCATAGTAGTAATAAAATGCTATCATTACAGCGCTGATGTGCTGCCATCAGTCAACCAATCGGTAAACACTATATCACAAAAAGTAGGTCAGGGTTGGAAAGATAACAATTAAATCAGTCAGCAATTTTGGCTGCAAAAGAACAAAAAAAAAAAAAAAAAAACTGGTCAAAACATTTGTTCTTTGGTTTTGCAATTTGTATCATGCTTTTCAATATGTATTTTAAAATTCTATAGTAGTGCACTAATCCCTCCGTATCCTCTTTATTTACAAAAAGAAACTTTTGCAACTCTTCACTGCACTTTACATACAGCGTCTTTAAAAGTCCTTGATGTCTGACACCCCTTCTGTAATTACATCAGTTGCTTTCTCAATCAAATGTTTCCTACTTATTTGCAGTTTGCCTACTTTTGAAGCATTTGGCATGCATTTTCACACTCAAATTTTTCTTTTCAACTACATTTTAAATTTAAATTTTCTCTTTGAATGTTAATCATTTTCTTTTTGTCATTTCAAAATCAAAAAGTTATCCAAACAAATATTTCATATGTTTGCTGCAAGCTATGCAAAAAACAAAGTCATAGTGCAACTGAAAGAATAGCGATACTTGATGTAGAAATGGGTGGTTTGCTGCATATACCCTTCATGTTCGTGATCTTTAACTTTTATTCAAAGTCTTATGCTGATTCTCCAAAGGAGTGTGGAAAATTGTATTTTAAAATGAACACTGTGCCCTGCTGAGAGTAGCTAGCTGGTGTTGGGGCAGTGGATTTAATTCTGTTAGGAATGCAGCAAAAAGGGGAGGGAGGAATATGTTTTGCAGTCATTTGGGATGCAAGAATCAAAGGGAATTATTTTGGCCACTTCTGAGAAAGAATAGGCTGTATTGAAATTACAGACCAGTCGATTTATAGGATGATAAATCACCCTGCTTTCATCCAAAGGAACAAAAAAAAAAAAATATTCATGGCAAATGTTTGCAATTTTGTTTTTTTCCTTGTACATTTGCAGTTTTAATTGCTTTATGACCAAGGTCACTGTTCATTATTTGGAGGTAAATATACTGAACTACTTTGGGACTTAGGATCACAAAACTGTCCACTAAATAGTGATTTGGGAGTGTCTGTTAAGGAGATTTTACTATAGTTTTTCTTTTCTTTTTTTCATTTATTTATATTTTTTAAGTGCATACTACTTACAATAATGTCTGTGGACAGAGGAGAGTAGTAAAATTATTGTATGTGTGCACCAAAGGAACTTTGGATTTTTTTTCATGCCAAGAGTTCAGCATGGGCACTGAAACAGAGTTCATTGTTATCCAGAAACTTCATTGTTATCCAGAAACTTGAAATGTATGCTGGCAACTAAATGACAGAGAATGGTAGAAATATATTATATTTTTTAACTGTTTTGATGTTTTTGTTCAACTACTAGATACAGAATATGAGTAAAAGCACCACATTGTGTTTTACCTTTTAATATTGAGAACAAACTTAGTTCAGAGTTGTGGTCTGAAATGTGTATAATTGGTTTGTTGTTATTTCTAATGACTGAGGTCATAATGTTAACTGTGCAATTGTGACTTAAGTTTCCCCATCAGAAATATGAAACACATAGACATCTTTTGAATAAGATTTGTGGAAAGAACTGGTCAGGACATGTGATTGTCATATGTATTTTCTATGTTATTAATTATGTTACAAATAATTTAACAAATCAAAACATCTAAGTAAGAGCATCATCTGTCTGAAAAATGCAAGTTAGCTTCTGTAATGGGTTCATCCTTAAATTATATTTTATTGCATTCACACAGCAATTTGGCAGCAAGTGTGTTTTCCATTATCTGAAGAGTTCTTTTTTACCAGTGATTGAAGATTCGGTCTTTCAAGCAGTTATGCTGCATATGTCTTTTTCTCTTTAAAAAAAAATAATAATGCATAATGTGTTCGCCCTAACACATTAAAATTATGTTGCATGTAAGTAATAGTTCAATCTGAGTTATATAATATATTATCTGAAATTAAAGTTGGAATTAGACATTGGATTAAAGCTTTCATTTGTATGTGGGAAAAACAAACAGTTACAGGTTTGTGTTTTGTTAGTAATATTACTGCCAAGTCCCTTGTAGGAATTGGGACATGAATTTCCAATTAATTTAGATTATCAAATAATGGTAACAATGATGGTAGAATTCTCCTTGGTTTGGTGGCTAATGGTAACAATGATAGTAGAATTATCTTGGTGGGAGTGTGTATGCTTGTGTTTCATAGAAGCTTTATGAAGTCTCGCAAGAACTGATATGCTGCTGTGAAGTAATATTAAAACTTACCATCTTTAAAGCAGGTTCATTTTTATTTCATACCTGCTGAAACAAATTCCCATTAAACAAACATGCATAAGTGAAGTAGGTAGTTCTGATTTCATAGTGCTCCAAAGGGAAGACAAGATTGTTAAAGTTAACTTTAGAAAAAATATTCTTGTATGTAGACAACTTACTCTAATTTTGTGATAATAGTGGGGCCAGATAGACTTTACTATAGTACATAACTGAAATAGCTAAAAAAAAGGAAAAACACTTGCAAACCTTATTTTCTGTAGTCGATTCTGTGAATTTTATCCTTACTGAATCTGATTTGTGCATTGCTGAGTGAGCAATATAACATCAAAACATCATTTCAATAATAATAGTGTATTTAAATATACAGTATTATTATTGAAATGCTTGGAAAAAGGTTAAAAACCTTGGAATCTCTTGGAAAGAGGTTCCAAGTTTTTAATATCTTTCCTGGTATTTAAATCAGAAAAGAGATTTAAAACCTTGGGAACTGTTATGACCTTCTCACATCTTGGTTTTTCTGGATGAAGATACCTCCACAAGTTATCCTTTTTATACTCCACGTCTTCTCCTGCAAGCCTTTACCACCAGTGCACCTACAATATACTATGTTCTTTCCCTACTCACTTGGTGAGAACTTATTTTTTTTTTCTCTATCTGTTGAGAAGGAATATTTATCTAGGATTATTATAATCCTTTTTGTCTTGAAAAGAAAATATTGATCAAGGATTATTATCCTTTATCTCTTGAAAAGGAATATCAGAAGATTTTGAAATTGCCAGATAGCATGGATACCCTCCTTCTATAATTAAAAGCTTAATCACTCATTTTGAATTAAGGTAAAAAATCAGTAGCCTCCTGGAAAACTGCAAATCTGCACTTCGTGGACCTATCCCTTACCATCCTTCTCTTGCCTGCAAGCTCAAACACATATTCAAGAAGTTTGGATAATATCTGGCCATCAGTTTCTGGATGATAGAGACAAAGTAATCCTCCTCAATCTTTCCGGAGTTTACCTCATCCAAATCTCAACATCTTTCAGTGAAAAGCACTACATCAACAGCTATTTACGGGAGCACAAAACCAATTTCCATAAAAGAAACTTCACTGGCATCTCTAACTTTGGAGGACGCTTCTGCTGCACTTCTTTCGACTGACACCAAACGAAATGTCCTGTTCATTAATTGTTTGTTTTTTGTTACGCTATCACAAAAGTTTGGAAATTTTTCTCAGCCCCAAGAACTGCAATTCTGATTCTCCTTTTATAATTCCATTAATATGGAAACCAATTTTTGAAAAGAAATAATGAATACGATTTTACAGAGTTGGCAACCACTACCATCGTCCATCTGTCACAAGGCTGACGAAGACTGAAGTTATCAGTCAAAAGCTGCCTTAAATTAAATTTTTTAAGTAACTTAGGCATGTTTTAAAGTTTTAATACTTAATAATGAAAGGTCAGATCACACCAGTGTAGCCAGAGACGTTTAGCTGAAATCAGTAGACCAAAGCTAAAAAAATCAGTAGATCAGATTTTTTTGCTTGAAATATGCACCACCTGACGAATGTAATGTAGTGTTAGATGTGATCTCAATATGAATAGCACTGAAATCTACAGGTATGTCAAATCCTACCTGTACTGATTGAAGATTCCAACCAATACAGTCCTGCGTCTCTTTTGTTTATAAGATATTACGGATGATCAGCTTTATCAAATAATGCTCATCATCAAAACTAATGTTGGTGTAAATAATCATGGCATTTGCCTATTAATGTAGTGTTAGATGTAATCTCAATACGAACAGCTCTGAAATCTATAGTATAGGTATGTCAAATCCTACCTGTACTGATTGAAGATTCCAACCAATACAGTCCTGAGTCTCCTTTTTTTTTTATAAGATATTACGTATGATCAGCTTTATCAAATAATGCTCATCATTAAAACTAATGGTGTAAATAATCATGGCATTTGGGTCATTCCGTGTCAAATCATCACAATTTATAATATTTTTCTACCTCACCAACTTAGATTTTGATAAAACTTGGCATACTTATTGATCCTATGTAGTTATGAAAGAAATGCATTTTTTTTAAGCTCACAGGGGGAAAAGATATTTAAGCTTAAATTTTCAAAATTTTATTAAAAAATGGCCTACCACTGATACTTTAACTATCTGTAAATCAGCCACCAATTGAGATATGGAGTGGGAAGTGGTCTCATTTTAAAACCCCTTTAATGGGCTTCTGTGTGATATACAACACAATAGGGTTTATAAAAAAACCACAAAATTCAAAATCCAACTGAAAATTTCAAAATCGATTTTCTCGAAAACGGATTTTTTTTAAATTTTGAAAAATATCTCAAAATTAGTTTGTACTTATCTGTAACTATCCATAAAATATTTTTTTGGGGTCATGATGGGATCATAAGATATGAGAAGTAACACATATGCATGATCAAGAGAAAATAATGGGATCCTAATTGGTTGCCAAGTACCTAACAAAAAAAGAAATTTAAACAGCATAATTTTTTAACAATATTTATGAATGTTGCTTTCTGTGTGTGTTATTTTTCCCTTTCTGTTCTGTTCTGACAGTTTGTTCAATTTTAGGTGATGTAATTGAAACTCATAGCTTGAAAAATGCAAGTTGAAACAGGCATGAACATGTTGGATCATGCAACAGATCCATTCCCCTCCTCTCCACATTACTGCACTTGGCTCAGTCTCCCAGCAGAGTTTGTGAAGACAACTTGCCTTTATTTATTATTGATAAATGTGAATGTAGTGTAAATGATTTTGAATGTGAAGTGATAGTGTGAGACAGGTTTTTTGTTAGTAAGTTTTCAACGAAACCTCTCTAAAATGGATAAGAAATGGGCCTTAAATTGTTTTAATCCATTTAAAAAATGAAACCACTCCAATACAAGGAAGGGATTAAGACTAGTGACAACATGGATGTGCTCCCTTTTTCCTGAAACACAAATTAGAGCTAAAGTTTGTGACAGCTGTAGAAAAGAACTGAGCAAGATGAAAACTGAGGTTACAAAAGATGAAATTACAAGTTTTCCAAGTACTAGCCAGGATGTAGGTTACGATTGCAGTACCTATTGTGATAGTGATCCTGCTGTATTATTTCCTTCTGAAGCTTTAAAAACATTTAATACATCCCTCCAAGACATAGGAGAGTCCCACATTGACCGGAAAAAGGCAGATTATAAACGATATTCTACTGAAAAAGTTAAAAGAATCAATACTGCTGTAAAGCACAAACTTTTTGTCAATGCAGAGTCTTCTGACAGTGAAGTTGAGTCCCAAGATGAAACTATTTTAAGTCACCTGAAAACAAAATTCCAAACTTTGACAAACAGAAAGGAAAAGCTCATGATGCTGACTATTTTGCCTGAATCATGGAGTATTAAGAAGATTGTGTGGGAATTTAATGCACCAAGTTATATGGTGAGACAGTCAAAGAAACTTTTGAAACAAAAAGGAATTCTATCTACTCCAGATCAGAAACCTGGAAAAACTCTACTTGCAAAAACAGCTGAAACTATAAAAATATTTTATGAAAGTGATGAGGTCAGCAGACCTATGCCTGGCTTGAAAGACTGTGTTTTCATGAAGGACTGCACTGGCCAAAAAATTCATGTCTCCAAACACCTAATGCTTGATAATTTAAAGGAGGTGTACATATTTTTTAAAGAAAAGTTTCCAAGTGTACATGTGGGTTTTTCAAAATTTGCAGAGCTGCACCCAAAGAATTGTGTTCTAGCTGGTCAGAGTGGTACACATGCAGTTTATGTGTGTACCATACATCAGAACATAAAACTTATGACTGAGAATGCCAAGTTATCATCAATTACTAATGGTGAAATAAAAAACTATAAAGATGTCCTTGTAAAGATAGTATGCAACCCAGCATCAATTGACTGCCACTTGTGTAATTGTGCATCCTGCCCTGGAGTTCAAGTAATCCAAAGTGTGCTAGAAAATGCCTTCAAAGAAAATCTGATCGAGACTGTAACTTTTCGCCAGTAGATATCTGTAGACAGATGCACCTTAGAGACATTGAAAAACCAGTCTCTGAATTTGTCAACCTATTTTGTGAGAAAATTTTCATTTTTCTTCACCATGACTTCATAGCTAAACAACAAAGTTCATTTATGAATCATGTCAAAGAAAATTTGTTCGATTCAGAAATTGCTGCTGTGTGCGATTTTTCAGAAAACTATTCTTTTGTCATGCAAGACGAAGCACAGTCCTATCATTGGACCAGCAACCAAGCTGCAGTGCATCCATTTGTTGTATATTTTAAAACAGTAGAAAAAACTCAGCATATCAGCTTTGTTGTGATTTCAGACTGTCTCAAACACAATACTGCAGTGGTGTATTTATTTCAACAGAAACTCTTAGATTTTTTGAAGAGCAGATTTGAGAAATTGCCCAAAAGAATCTATTATTTTTCTGATGGCTGTGCTGCAAAATATAAAAACAAGAAGAACTTTTTTTAATTTATGTCACCATAAAAGAGATTTCAACATTGCAGCAAAGTGGCATTTTTCTGCTACAGCTCATGGCAAAGGGGCATGTGATGGCGTTAGGGGGACAGTGAAAAAGGTCGGCAGCAAGAGCAAGTCGCCAAATACCATACTAGGACCAAATAATGACGCCGGGACAACTATGAAAACATTTCAAAAACTGACTTCACGTCTGTTACACAGGAAGAGTACATTGCAACAGAGCAATTTTTGACAGATCGTTTCAGCAAGGCACAAACTGCACTAGGAAGTCAAAAACTACATGCTTTCATACCTTTAAGTGAAACAAAAATCTCAGTCAAACCTTTCTCTTTTGCTCAAACGTCAGTTGAACATACTGTAACAATATGTACAGGAAGACTTCTTTTCAGTGAAATACGTATTTATCTCATTGCACTCTACAGTGGCAATTGGTGGTTGACCTATGTTTTAGCAAAACAGGAAGAGAAGGATGAAGTAAAGTTAAAATTTCTTCACCCAGCAGGTCCATTTCCTTCATTTGCTTATCCTAAAAATCCAGATGTTCTGTGGATTCTGTTAAAATATGTCCTGTGTAAAGTGAACCCTGTAACACCAACTGGCTGTACATACACTCTCTGTGCTTAAGAACTCCAACAAGCTATTCAAGCCTTCCATCAGTTCACTAGCTCAAGAAAATACTGAAAATATGACCACCTGTGTACAAATGGATTGAACTAAAACAATCATGTGAGTTAATCTTTTTAATGATATAACTGCATATGTGCCTATTGATTTTATAATTATATTGCTGTGTGTATTTGTTTTCTTCATTTTCATGGCCCCACATCATTGGAGATACATAGGATCACTACCTAGAGATAGTATAACAAACAAAAAATCCCCAAAAGCTACAGTATATGGGGGGGGGGGGTGAGAGTCTGAAGTACAAAACAGCAAATCTGGGGCACATTTATCTTGATCATGCGTATGTATTACCTCTCATATCTAATGATCCCATCATGATCCCAAAAAAATATTTTGTGGGTAGTTACAGATAAGTATAAACTAATTTTGAGATTTTTTTCAAAATTAAAAAAAATCTGTTTTTGAGAAAATCGATTTTGAAATTTTCAATTGGATTTTGAATTTTTTTTTATAAACCCTATTGTGTTGTATATCATAAAAAGCCCATTAAAGGAGCTTTACAATGAGACCACTTCCAGCTCCATATCTCAATTGGGTGACCAGCTAAAGCAATATAAAAAAAAGTCTCCAAGCCCGTTTTGAACCAAAAATCAAAAACTTTACATAGCTCTTAACATTTCACATAACGAACATAGGCTCCTAAAAATTGGCATTTTTGCACTACACTATAGGACCATTAAGCACCCCAAATTTCATAAAAATATAAGGAGGGCAGTCTGAAACAGTGTGATGAGTTGACATGGAATGACCCATTTGCCTATTAATGCAGTCACAGTCACATTAGTCCCACATGTCTTTCTAAAGACAAAGAGTTGTACTACTTACTAAACGATATCCAGATATTTCCAAAGTAAGTGAAATAAATGTCACCTGGTACCTATGCCCGAACAACTAATTGTCTCGAATCTCATAAAGAGAGCTCCGCTCGGCCTTCGGCTTCGCTCAAAAAGGCAGGTTTTGGGACGATTTTTCCTTAATGACACGGAATTTCAGGAATCGGAAGGCGTCAAAACCTGACCATCGGATGTGTCATCTCGTACCTATGCCCGAACAACTAATTGTCTCGAGTCTCGTAAAGAGAGCTTCGCACAAATATATTTCATGACAGCCAGTACAAATTTAGAAAAAAATTTATGTTGCATGTGTTGAATAATTTCAGTCTTCATCAGCTTTCTCTGTTCAGAACAGTTCTGAGCTGAGCCTTGTTGATTGGAATAGTAGATGATGAGTGCTGAAAAAATGCACACGTTCTTAGGCAGCATGTCCTGAGAATGTAGGTGGTCTTAAAACAGAGAGAAATCAGTAGATAATGAAAATCTTATCAGGAGGCAGGAATCAAAATCAGTAGAATGGCAACACTGGATCACACTTTCCACTTCTATTATCACTGGCACATTTGGGCATATTTTACAGAAAGAATGGTCTCAAATTCAGTTATTGTATGTGTATGAGTTGTATAAGTCAATCCGAATTTGAATTGCCTCTGCTTCGAAAGCCCGGTGTGGGCCTACAGCTTATTAATAAAAAGTTCTCCCCAAAGAGTAAGTATTTCAATTATTCTGATAAACCCCTGTAATAGTAAATTGCTCTTGAAAATAATAGTTTCTTTCAGATGCCCTCCTGCTGAGTTTTATACCCTTATTAATTTCTTCAATGCGGCCCTTTCTTGATATCTACAGTCTAAAGTAGTTGTAGGCATCTGTTACTTCCTCCCCGCTAGATCCTAGTTGTAGTTACTTCTAAATTTGCTCTCATCAGCCTCTAAATTCCAGCTCTTGTGAAAACATTGTACATTAGTTGAGTTTTCTGTAAGTTCACTTTTAATCAGTCTTCTTTACTCGTGTCAGCACATTCCTAAATCTTATTATGCAACTCTGAGCTGGTGCCTGCAAAAATGATTATGCCGTTAACAAAACAAAGGTGAGTTAGAATGAAGAAATAAATTGAAAGAGATTTACCCCCAGGGTATTATTAAATTAGACTAATTAATAATAGGTATATAATAAATGTGGTCAAGCATTTATAATTTATGAGGCCTAAACAGTCTCGTAAATGTGATCAGGCATTAGATGTCAAGAAAGGGGGCTTCGAAAGCATCACAGTTTATGGTAATAGCGGTGAGGGGGTCACACATGGCACAGATATACTCTGCACCCCATATGGCATGACCGAAACCAAGGGAAGTGTTACAATCCAGATGTGAAGACTGCTGTGTGGGCTCTGAACAAAAAATGAGTGGAAAGGGACACACACACACACACATTGGGTGAGCGTCAGTTGTGTTCTGATTCTTCGAGATGAAGGTAGCTGCTTTTGATAGACTGACGGAAATATTCTATAGCAGCTGTAACACTACAGAGTGTGAATTTTCACCAAAACGATGTAGCCGCCAAACTGAGGCAAGAACCTAGAGTATGCTGAAAGAATGGAACTTGCAGTTCCACTAGGAATGGCCAATGCAAGCCCTACGCCGAAGAAAGTTGGTCTAAGAGCCTTGACAGTAAAGCAATAATATACTCCATGTAACCTGTGAAACACCAACTCTGCAAGAAAAGAGAAATTGAGGGAGAGAAATTTGAACATGTGGGTCATTGACCATACATGAACCTCAACAACTCGTCGTGGGTAGCCATGAAGAGAGATAGGAGGAGGCTACCTTCCTGAGGATAACTAATGTGTGGGGATCTCTTTTCTCCAGTGAGTGTATGTGCACTCATCCCAGCTAACAAGTTAAGTGCAACCCTGTTGGAATGGATTACAATATGGTAATGTCTGAAGAGGATCTGTTATTAGTAGTCTTTGATACTTGGCATGCTGAGTTACGAGATTCTTGGAAGGGACATTTAGCCTGTAAACTGAATTTATCAAAAGCGAAGTTGTATGTATCTATAGCGTAACTGATAAAGTAGAACTCGACTTCTTCCATTTCTATTGGACTGTGGGTAACTTTCCCTCTGAACTGAATTGAGGAATAAGAATACAGTTATAACAAGGGGCATTCAAAACCCCTCTCTCTTTAATTTGGCCTTAATTTCTTGGCTCTGAAAAGTATTGACAAATGTGTGGTAATCTTCCCAATAATAAAAATGGATAAAAAAATCCGATTCGCCGATGCAGTGAAGTAAATGAACCTGCTCACAGAAATGGAACAATGGCGGCTTGTGGTGGAATAATGCAGTCAGTGTTAGACAAAATGCAACAATATCCTTCTTAAATATGAAGATATAGGATGAAGAAGCTGCATTGATCTTTCTTTTTTTTTTTTTTTTGAGTAAATGAGACGCTTATTTTTTGGGGGGATTTAATGACTGCCTTGAGCATCTAAGCAGTCACCCCTAATTTAGGGTTACTGGGTTTGTCTTACAGAGGACAGCACCACTGTAAGACAAACGAGCCAGTCATGTCTCATCATGAGCCTGAGCCGAGTCCACACCTCTGACCACTTAGACTTGGGGGGGTCTGAAGATGTTCCTTGTGAACTGAAATTAAAGTAGTTATTTATTGTTCAGCAACTCTTCCAGTGTGTGAGTTGTTTCAAAAGTTATTACACTTTGTCTTTCCATTTGTTAAACATTAGTCTTGTTCTTTGTCATTGGGTTATGTTGGTTGGTTAGTATTTATTAGCACCATAACCTCAATGGCCAAAGAAAAGGAATTTTCTCTGGATACATTTGGCTGTTGTGCAAGTAAAGGACAAAGTGAAATGTAGTTCTTTATTGTTCTGAGATGTAACAAATAAAGGAAGAACTCAAAATAATAAAACTTCTGGATTCAATGGCACATATTTATTGAAAAATATTCAATAATTATATCAAAGGACTTACAAACTTTTCGACAAAATATTCTTCCTTTCAAAGCGTCTCTTATGTACAGTAGCCACGGCAACTTCGTGAATTACAGTCTTTTAGAGAAAGTGAGACACGGTAGCAACAGCTCTAGTGTAAGTTCAGTTCACTAAACACCCAACTTCATTAGCACAAATTTGCACAAGGCACCTTGCTTGTTCACCATGTTCAAAAGCTTCGACCCTAGAGGTATTTCCATATTTTTGTTATCAGACAGATGGATGCATTAAAGTTTGGTTGTTCCAAAGAAACTAGCATTCCTGAGGTGTCAAAGAAATCTGTGCAAACATATGTGGTCTGCTTTAGAAAATACTGGTCACACACACACACACACACACACACACACACACACATGTACATTACATACACTCAGTGGCATCTCGTGGCCTGGGAAGCTGGTGAGTGCTACAAAATAAGAATACAATGGAAACATGACTATTTCACATGTTCTCATTGTACTGAAAATTATGCAAAATAGTGTTCCTTAAGTTTGCCCCCCCCCCTACTGTTTTTTGAATAGGAGAGACTAGTTGGAAGCCAAATAACTAGAGAAAATAATTTATAAGCTTGCAATGCATCCTTGTGAACATTTCTTTTGTGTAGAAGCTGAATATCAGTGTGGGCACATTTCATCTCTACAAAAGTTCAAACTGTCGTATTATTTCAATTACCAACAAGTTAGTAAAATCATGCAATGCATTGATTATGATACGCTTTCCAACATACCAGAAATCATTACTCAAGTTATGAGGATAATGGCTGTGGAATAAATCTCTTTCCTGTGCCCTGACCTTTGATCCCCTTTCGATGATATTCAACAGAACTGGTTCAGTATACCTCCGAAATAACATGATAAAGTTTTGTCGCAATCGAAGCAATTTTACGTAAGTTATAATGCATAAGGGCTATGGAATAGATCCCGCTCCTGTGTCCTAAGCTTTGACCCCATTTCGCCCATTTTCAATAGGATTCGTCCCCAGGCAGGTCCCTACAACATACTAACATTTCATCCAAATTGAAACATTTTTACGTAAGTTATGACGCTAAGAGCAGTGGAATGGATTCCGTTCCTATGTACTGAACTTTGACCCCATTTCATTCACTTTCAAAAGGGTTCCTTCCCAGGTGTTCCCGTTCCACATACTAAAACTTCATCGAAATCGAACGATTTTTACGCGTTATCATGCGGACGAACATACGCACACAACGCGTGACGTAATGAGGCAGATTGGAATCGCGACCATCTGCTTGCAAGAGTGTGACGTCATAAAACTAATAGGATCCACACACAACGCGTGATGCAATGAGATAGATGGTGTGACCGCGCCGCCAACATCTGAATTGCGAGAGTATGACGTCATAAGATTTCTAAGAATGGATAACATTAATGGGACGACGCCATGATCTTAAAAACTTGGTAATTCGGGGTGGTTATTTAATCCACTAAACGAATTTTCCTAAAGTCGAGATCAAGCTAAATCGATTTCTAGTACCAGAAAACGGTAGGTTAACGAGTTTCATCAAAATCATTAGAGCCGTTTTCAAAATAAAATTTACATACATACAAGAATTGCTCTTTTAAGGTGAACGTCAAGTAATTTTGCTTCCTGTACTTCGAATGGAAAAATTTCTGTACACATTTTCTTCCCAATTAATGCGTTCCAAAGGATGAAAATTTGAACATCGATTAAAATATCTTCATTTTATAACTTGGAATACTTAATATTTTCTAAAACACAACCATAATTATGCAATCTGACATTTGTTTGTCTACTGACGTCATCAAAGTACAGGTCGCACCATCCTTTTTCTGGTTTCAACACCACCAAAGGAAAAGTTATTGATTTTTAATATAATTATTTTTATGTTTTAGAAAATATTAAGTATTCCAAGTTATAATATGAAGTTATTTTAATCGATGTTCAACTTTTCATCCTTGGGAACACATTAATTGTGAAGAAAATGTGTACAAAAGTTTTTCCATTGGAAGTATAGGAAGCAAAATTACGTGACGTCCACCTTAATAATATGGGATAAGGGCGATGAAATGGATCCCGATGCTATGTCCTGACCGTTGACTCCATTTCGTCCATTTTCAATAGGGTTCGTCCCCAGGTGGTCCCCAACCGCATACTAAAATTTAATCGAAATCGAACCATTATTACGCCGCTTCGGTGGCGCAGTGGTCTAAGGCGCTGGCCTCTGATCATTCGTCCGTCTGGGGTCCGGGTTCGAATCCCGGTGAGGCATGGATGTTGTGTTTGTCTTACGGCACTGGCTCTCTCCCTTCCCTGGAACCAGTGACCCTAAATTAGGGACGGGCGACTGCTTATAGCCCATTGAGTTGCTCACGGTGGTCGTTAAACCTCCAAAAAAAAACAAAAAAAAAACATTATTACGCACGTTATGGCCCATAAGGGTAATAGAATGCATCCCGCTCCTACGTCGTGACCTCCTTTGACCCCATTTGTCCCACTTTCAATAGGGTTCGTCCCCAGGTGTTCCCCTACCAGATACTAAAGTTTCATCGAAATCGAACCATTTTTACGCCAGTTATCGTGCGGACAGACGGACAAAGCTGGAGCATATACGCTACTTCAACCTACGGTTGGAAAGCGTAAACAAATTAGTAAAATCATGCAATGAATTGATTATAATACGCTTTCCAACGTTACAGAAATCATTACTCAAGTTATCACTCAAATTATGAGAATAATGTCTGGAATAAATCTCAGTCATGTGCCCTGACCTTTGATCCCATTTCGATGATATTCAACAGAACCGGCTTGGTATATCTCCGAAATAAACTGATAAAGTTTTGTCGCAATCGAAGCATTTTTACGTAAGTTATGATGCATAAGGGCTATGGAATAGATCCCGCTCCTGTGTCCTAACCTTTGACCCCATTTTCAACGAGGTTTGTCGACATGTGGTCCCCTACCACATACTAAAATTTCATCGAAATCGAACCTTTTTTACGTTAGTTATGGCGCATAATAGCAGTGGAATGGATCCCTCTCCTATGTACTGAACTTTGACCCCATTTCGTTCACTTTAAATGGGGTTCCTTCCCAGGTGATCCCCTACCAGTTACTAAAATTTCATCGACATCCAACGGTTGTTACACGAGTTATCGTGCTGACGGACATACGCTAACAACGCGTGACGTAATGAGGCAGATGGGAATCGCGACCATCTGCCCGCCGCAAGAGTGTGACGTCATAAATCTTTAATAGGATCCACACACAACGCGTGACGTAAAGAGACAGATGGCGTGACCGCGCGCCAACATTCTCAAACGCGAGTTGTGACGTCATAAATTTTTTTTTTTTTTTGATTGGAGGTTTAACGACCACCGTGAGCAACTCAATGGGCTACAAGCAGTCGCCCGACCCTAATTTAGGGTCACTGGTTCCAGGGAAGGGAGAGAGCCAGTGCCGTAAGACATACACAACATCCATGCCTGACCGGGATATTCGAACCCGGACCCCTTACGGACGAATGATCAGAAGCCAACGCCTTAGACCACTGCGCCACAGGGGCGGCCATAAGATTTCTAAGCATTAGTAACATTAATGGAACAACGCCATCACTAAAAACGCTATAATTCGGGGTGGTTATTGAACCGACTAAACAAATTCTTCTAAAGTCGAGATCAAGCTAAATCGATTTCTAGTACCAGAAAACGGTAGGTTAACGACTCTCATCAAAATTCTTACAGCCGTTTTCAAAATAAAATGTACATACATACATAAAAGAATTGCTACTTTAAGGTGGACGTCAAGTAACTTTGCTTCCTATACTTCCAATGGAAAAACTTTTGTACACATTTTGTTCACAATTATTGCGTTCCCAAGGATGAAAATTTGAACATCGATTAAAATGTCTTCATTTTATAACTTGCAATACTTAATATTTTCTAAAACATAACCATAATTATGCAATTCAACATTTGTTTGTCTACTGACGTCATGAAAATACAGGTCGCGCCCTCTCTTTTCTGGACAATTAATGCGTTCACAAGGATGAAAATTTGAACATCGATTAAAATAGCTACATTTCATAACTTGGAATACCTACTGTTTTCTAAACCATAACCGTAATTATGCAATCCAACATTTTTTTGTCCACTGACGTCATCAAAGTACAGGTCGCGCCATCTTTTCTCTGGTTTCAACACCACCAAAGGAAAAGTTATTGATTTTTAATATAATTATGGTTATGTTTTAGAAAATATTAAGTTTTCCAAGTTATAATATGAAGTTATTTTAATCGATCTTCAAATTTTCATCCTTGGGAACACATTAATTGTGAAGGAAATGTGTACAAAAGTTTTTCCATTGGAAGTATAGGAAGCAAAATTACTTGACGTCCACCTTAATAATATGGGATAAGGACAATGGAATGGATCGCAATCCTATGTCCTGACCTTTGACCACATTTCGTCCATTTTCAATAGCGTTCGTCCCTAGGTGGTCCCCTACCACATACTAAAATTTCATTGAAATCGAACCATTATTACGCACGTTATGAAGCATAAGGGCAATGGAATGCATCCGCCGCCCCGGTGGCGCAGTTGTCTAAGCGATGGCCTCTGATCATTCGTCCGAACGGGGTTCGGGTTTGAATCCCGGTGAGGCATGGATGTTGTGTTTGTCTTACGACACTGGCTCTCTCTTCCCTGGAACCAGTGACCCTAAATTGGAGACGGGAGACTGCTTATAGCCCATTGAGTTGCTCACGGTGGTCGTTAAACCTCCAATCAAAAAAAAAAAAAAAAAAAAAAAACCTCCAATCAAATAAAAAAAAAATGCATCTCGCTCTTATGTCCTGACCTTTGACCCCACTTCCCCTTCACCCATTTTGAATAGGTTTCGTCCCCAGGTGGTCCCCTACCACATACTAAAATTTCATTGAAATCGAACCATATTTACGCAAGTTATGACGCATAAGGGCAATGGAATAATCCCGCTCCTACGTCGTGACCGTAGGAGCGGGATTATTCCATGGTTCGTCCCCAGGTGGTCCCCTACCAGACTAAAATTTCATCGAAATCTAACCATTTTTACGCCAGTTATCGTGCGGACAGACGGACAAAGCTGGAGCATATACGCTACTTCAACCTACGGTTGGAAAGCGTAAAAAAGCACATGGTCAACTCTGGTCTGAATGAAAATACTGCAAACAAGTGGTGTATTCTTGCATTGGTAGAGGTGTGCAGAAAGGTGGCATAATTTGCAAGTTTCAAAACTAAATAAAACCCATGCTTAAAAACAAAATATTTAGCAAAAAAAAAAAATACTTTGTAGTAACCCGTTCCCATTATTATTTTTTTTTCATTTTGTTTTATGTTTGGGAAATGTAAATTTAACAATACAATACATCACGATATTAGCTGAAAATGACAAAAAATAGTGTTAAATATTTTTACAGTGTACCTTAATGAGAAATCAGTAGTACTGTACCTAAGGTTGGGCAGTCAAGGTGGATGGGGCACTAACAAGACACGTCGATGTTATTGCAAATTATCGTAGTTTTATTAAACTGCAACACTTACAAAGAGAATTTTGCAATCTGATTTTAT
Organism: Macrothele yani; assembly: GCA_039090855.1. Lineage (NCBI taxonomy): Eukaryota > Metazoa > Arthropoda > Arachnida > Araneae > Macrothelidae > Macrothele > Macrothele yani. The sequence continues at coordinate 113,752,056 of CM077007.1, forward strand.
TTACGTTGCCGAGTGTTGTTAGATGTGAAGAGATTTATTACTTGAATCCCTACCCCACCCTGAAAACAGAACAAAAATGTCCTCTTGCATAAAATTTAAGAAGCAAAAGTTAAGTATTTTGCAGGACTCACATCAGACCACTTTTATCTTTTCATTGATTTCAAGGATTAAGTAGTGACATTCCTGTACCATTCTCAAAGTCTTCTATACAACTGTTGCTTCTCTCTTTGATCTCTTGCCAATTTGTTTAAAGTATAAGATGACATTAGGCCATCTGTCAAAGTTCTTCCACTCCATGAGCTCTCTCATCTGTTTCTGTTGTCAGTTATCGTATTCACAACCCTAACGACAAAATATCTGCATGTGTCTTTGTTCAATCCTGTTGTAACTTGCAATAGGTCATAATGTTTGCATCTCTGCTAAGATGGATGCATGCGCTTGGGTTCATCACCAATTTCGATAACTGGGTTCCGCACCAGCTTTCTGCAAAACAACGAGAGGAAAGAATCCGTACTTGTGTGTGTTTTTTTTTTTTTTTGCTTTCTCGTCACAAAAATGAACCGTTTTTGGGACAAATTGTAACGGGTGATGAGAAATGGGTACTGTACCGTAATGTAAAGCGTCGACGGACTGTGTGCCAAGATGCGGAGCCTGCTCCACCGACCTCAAAAGGAGGACTGCATCCCAAAAAGCTTTTGTTGAGTGTTTCGTGGGATGTCGAGGGAATAATCCACTGGGAGGTGTTGGCACCTAAACGAACGATAAATGGTGACCTCTACTGCCAATAGTTGGACAGATTGCCAGAACAACTGACATCGAAGCTGCCAGCACTTGTCAATCGCAAAGGCGTGATCCTTCATCATGATAACGCCAGACCTCATGCTGCCTTAATCACTCCCCAAAAATTACTGGACTTTGGTTGGGAAGTGTTACCTCACCTGGTGTATTCCCCTGACCTGGCACCTAGGGACTACCAACTGTTTCGATCGTTACAGAACGCCTTCGCTTTCCAAACCTTCGATGATGTGAAAACGGCATTACATGACTTTTTTGACTCTAAAACACAGGAGTTTTTTCGGCGCGTTATTCACCTACTCGTAGACAGATGGCAAGAGGTCATACAGAATGAATTATGTGAAATCCTAGGTACGTTATTTGTTGTGTTTTTCTTTCTTTGTAGCATACAAAAACGGGTAGAACTTATGCACACACAAATTCTGAATATAGTTAGCACAATAAAATTCGTAAGATTGGTGGAATCTTCTTTGTCTTTCTCAGAATGTGCATTGTCTGTTGTTTCTCAGCAACGGAAGTAATTTTCTTCTTGCATTAAATTATACTATGGATCTCTGTGGTCCAGGAAAATTGGTAAAAATGTTGCTAATTATTTCCTCAGTACGAAAAACTGTCATCATTCGTAGACTTGTATTAAAAAGATGTCTAAACAGTAATGCTGACATATCGGTTTTTTTTTCAGGGATGGGATACCTCGATAATTTTTTCCAAAAGTGGGCAGCACAAATTAACTTCCAGTGCCGTTTATGGATTGCCACTGGTTGTGTCTTATGTGGGAGGCACAATCAAACTGAATTTGTGTACAGATTTTTTCCACCTGCTTTGGAGTTCGGATTTTATTGGCACTACATTAAACAGATCGAATGCAGCTGGCAGCCACAGCAATGATAGAATAGTCCCCAGAGAATCTTGCAAATATGTGAATGACATCCTTATCTTGCAACGCACGTATGGCTCATCTAACTAAATAGAAATTTCAGGCAGCATTGATATCGACGAAGGCCGTGGTTCTTTAGCTGGACGGGAAACGGCGCTTTCATTTCCGAATGAGAGCAACTAACATCTCCTGAGCATTTAAAGGAAGAAATGGAAATTTGCCAAGGGTACCGAAACTGGTTGAACATATTATAAAAAAAAATTGTAAATGGAAAATGACAAAGTATAGCTCGAAAAACGTGCACCAGAAACTGGCGCAAAAGTTTCAGTTTTAATCAGATTGCAACCAGTGATTTTTGCACCCTCTTTTGAGCTGTGCATGGGGCAGACGCCCTGCCCTAGTTACGCCTCTGATTACCAGCTAGGCGCAGTGGTCTAAGCGATGGCCGCTGCCCCGGTGGCGCAGTGATCTTAGGCGTTGGCCTCTGATCATTCGTCCGTAAGGGGTCCGGGTTCGAATCCCGGTCAGGCATGGATGTTGTGTTTGTCTTACGGCACTGGCTCTCTCCCTTCCCTGGAACCAGTGACCTTAAATTAGGGAGGGGCGACTGCTTATAGCCCATTGAGTTGCTCACGGTGGTCGTTAAACCTCCAATAAAAAAAAAAAAATAAGCGATGGCCTCTGATCATTCGTCCAAAAAGGGTCCGGGTTCGAATCCCGGTGAGGCATGGATGTTGTGTTTGTCTTAAGGAGCCGCCCCGGTGGCACAGTGGTCTAAGCGATGGCCTCTGATCATTCGTCCGAACGGGGTCCGGGTTCGAATCCCGGTGAGGCATGGATGTTGTGTTTGTCTTACGGCACTGGTTCTCTCTCTTCCCTGGAACCAGTGACCCTAAATTAGGGACGGGCGACTGCTTATAGCCCATTGAGTTGCTCACGGTGGTCCTTAAACCTCCAATCAAAAAAAAAAATGTCTTAAGGCACTGACTCTCTCCCTTCCCTGGAACCAGTGACCCTAAATTAGGGACGGGCGACTCCTTATAGCCCATTGAGTTGCTCATGGTGGTCGTTAAACCTCCAATCAAAAATAAAAAAAAAAATTACTAGCTACATAGATGTCACTTTACAGGACTGGATGATTGGTTCGTGACGTCACCATAAGCGACTATTATTTGTCATGCAGAGAAATCAAAGTCAACCTCTAAACTGTCAGTTTTCTACTATCTGCCACGGTAGGAAAAGTATTATGACACTGGTAATGCTTTTGTTAAGTACCTTTCCGTTACTTTGATGTTCTTGTAAAAATTTATCATGTGATTTATTTAATATTATGATTATACAAATTTTGAAGATGACAATCCGTTTTTTGGCGTAAATGTGACAAGGATGGTAAGTCAGATAATATCCGAAAACTTGAAAATTTTCATCGTCCTGGAGCGGGACTCGAACCCGCGTCTCCCAGAAAACGCCTATTAAATTCAAATTGATCGGAAACTTGAAACTTGGTCGTTCTGGGTGGTGTAGTGGTTAGCATACCTAGGCGTTTTCTGGGAGACGCGGGTTCGAGTCCCGCTCCAGGACGATGAAAATTTTCAAGTTTTCGGATATTATCTGACTTACCATCCTTGTCACATTTACGCCAAAAAACGGATTGTCATCTTCAAAATTTGTATTATATGGCGTAATCCCGTATTTCTTTCATGATTGGAACAAGAAATCTATAAATCGTAGGATAAATTTTAAAGGTAGTAGCACTCTGTTTGCTTCACCTGTCAAGCTGCCACTTATTACAAACGTACATACATACATACACACATGCCCACTTCAAATTGAGCAGAACTATATCACAATGGTAAGGAATGACTATTCATCTGCTGTCTGTCACAGTTTCAGATAACAGTGGACATTTCGTCTTGCTGCTCCTGCTCGTTTTGTTCCAAACAGTTTTCCAGTTCGGACTTTCCACCTAAGGATGAGTGTGGTCCTTGCGGCAGAATTGAGGCGTTACTTATAGAACGACTTTCTGTGTTTGTTAAGCTCTGGGTGAGAGGTGAGGAAGCTGGAGTTTTTGGATCTGCAAAGAAAGAAAGAAAAGTTTCATTTATGGTATTTCATCATTATGTTAAATACTCATATTGGAAATTTGTTTGTACGTAATTCTACATTAGTCCCAATATTTTACTGTAGTTTCTATCACGTTTTTTTTTTGGTTTTTTTTTTGTGATATGCGTTAAAATTTAGATTTCACATTATCAAAAATTCACATCTCTCTGATTCTTTTATACGTAAGCCAGTACGTTACAACTCTTAAAAAACGCGTCAGCATTGCTATGTTCCTTCTTGGTGCAGCCAAAGTTGAACCTTGATCCCATCAGTGATGGGTATGTTGTTTACTTTCGGTTTGGATGAAAAATTGGTTTCGCATTTCACGACTCACACACATATGCATTATTTAAAAATTGATAAAATCTCTGGACGTAACTTTGTAGCTGCACCACTTTGTGGCGTAGTACAGGGTGAGCCAAAAGTCACTGTGCACCTGGCAAGACAATACACGTACAACAATTACAAGTGTACGTGCTACAATAAATGCTGAAAATGGCTCCCTCCTCTGTGTAGACATGCATCCACGCTTCTGAAGATGTTCTCAAAGACAAGTTGCAGGTCCAACAGAGAAATGATGCTGATTACTGTTCTGATGGCTTCCTGTAGTTCCGGCAGAGAACGGAGATTGTTCTTGTAAACATAGTTTTTCAGTAAACCCCACGGATAATAATCTGGAGGCATGAAATCGGGCGAACGTAGCGGCCATATGCCTTTGGAGATGGGACGTGGCGAAATCTTGCCGGAAGTAGCCATTAACAGTTTCTACCTCGTTTAAACGCCCGATGAATGGATACAGGATATTGTCAGAATACCTTTGCCGGGTTTATGATCCCATCGAAGAATATGAGCCCAATTATTATGCGTCTTCGAGATATAGCACACCACACACCAATCTTCTGATCATGTAATGGCATTTCGTGTATCTGACGCGGATCGTTGGAAGACCACATGCGACTGTTTTGGGTGTTCACATATCCCGATAAGTAGAACAGCACCTCATCGGAGAAAAACATGACGTCCAGAATATCCTCTCCGTTGTCATTAAACCATCTGCAATATTTCACATGCTTATCGTGGTCTGTGTGTCTCAGTTCGTGCACTGTTCTGATTTTGTACGGGTAGAGCTGAAGTCGCGTCTTCAGTGCCCTACGAGTGCTGCTGTACGACACACCTGCTTGGTGTGCCAATTTTCGACCAATTTCTTTGGATTTTTAGTGGTGCGAACAGAAATATCCTCCACGTTTTTCTCTGTTAACACTCGCTGCCTACCGCTTCTCGGAGCATCTCTCACTGATCCGGTTTTACGAAACTTTTCAATTAATCGCTTCACTGCATTGGGATGGGGTACATCAGTATCAGGAAATTTTTCTCTGTACTTATGTTTCACTTCGTCCGTTAACACCGATGAGCCTTTACATTAGGACCACTTACCTAATAAGCCGTAGCTTAGCTCGCAAAACAGCGGCCACTCGGCGAAGCATCGATTCGATGAGATGGCGATAGGTATCTAGTACAATACTGCTAACAGGAGGTCCTCCAGTTCCCGTACATTTCGGGGTCGTGGTGATTTAGCGCGAACCCACTTTTCCAAGTCGAACCACTAATGTTCGATTGGGTTCATCTCAGGTTAATTTGGAGGCCAGGGCATTAACAGAAAGTCACCAGCATGTTCCTGGAACCACTCCTTGACGATTCTGGCAATGTGGCATGGCGCATTATTCTGTTGGTAATGGCCATCACCAGCAGGGAACACAATTGCTATGAATGGGTGAACTTGATCCGCAACGATGTTCAGATACCCAGATACCCACAGCTGTATCTGAACATCGTTGTTCAGATATGAAAGCTGTCAGGGATTGGGATAATAGGGCCTAAAGTGTCCCAAGAGATCAGATCAGATCATATGTAGAGGATTTTAGGAAGGTAGTGTCTGACCCCAGGTCTTAAACAACCCTTAGAGATAGGAAGCGAGGTAGAAAGGGGGAGGAAGACGCCCTTATTTATTAACGGGGGACCAGTACCCGGGGCCCGACGGCTTAACGTGCCCGTCCGGCGCACGGCGGATATTTAGTGGTTCGAGCGTTCGTACCTGCCTAGGATCGAACCTGAGATCCTCCGTGGCAGCCACGAACATTGACCACTAGGCCACCCGCGGCCCAAGTGTCCCAAGAAAACATCGCTCACAGCATAACACCGTCTTCGCCGGCATGTTTTTTGCTCAACCGTGCATGCAGGTGCCATGGCTTCCATTGGTAATCGGCGTATCCGCGCCCGGCCGTCTAAGTGACGCACCAGGAATCTTGGTTCATCAGACCAGGCCTCTTCTAATCATCCACGGTCCAATATCGATGATCTTGGGCCCATTTCATGCGTTGTTTGCGATGACATGCAGTGAGCATGGGGACCCGGCTGGGTCTTCGACTACGTAGGCCCGTGCGTAGAAGGCTGCGATGAACTGTGTGCTGTGAAACATTGCCCTGATCACCACTGTTGTAGCTGAGGGTGATTTGTCGCACTGTGGCCTTGCGGTCGCTGTGAACAATGCGCGACGGTCTCCGCTCCCCTTCTGGCATCAATGAGCTGCTCACGACCCACGGCTGGACGACGGATCGTCGTTTGGACATCTGTGCACCACTTTTGATACGTACTCACTACAGCGGCACGCGAACAACGCGCAAGCCGCGCCGTTTTCGAGATCGCAGTTCCGAGGCGCGGTGCGATCACAATTTGTTTTTTATTAAACTCCGATCAATCGGCAACTTTTCCCATTCTGAGTCCGAACTCTCAACTAACCGAAAGCCGGTCCTTGGGTTGCATATATACTGCTCTGTGAACTTCACCTGCGCCACCGTTCGGTCTCCAGGCGCTCTCATTTCACTAGGCTGGGGATGGTCATAATGTAATGGCTCATCAGCGTATTCACCTCCACTATGGAACACATGTTCAATTAGAAACACTCGACCCTAAAGCGACAACACCATGTTCAACCTGCTACTGTTACGCCTCACTACAGACTGACTCAATCACGGCCAGACGCCGGAAATACCGGTGGCGTCGTTCAAGATCAGACGACAGGATGCACCTATCCCAGCTCCAAACACACGAACACTCTCCATTCACAATATCGCATGTACGTGCGCGGTAACTACCGTCTATAGAATTCTTATTATTTCTTGTCATAGTACGTCAGGTGCACAGGGACTTTTGGCTCCTCACCCTATAGAATAGAATCCTAGGTGTATCATCAATAGCTGCAGTTACAGTTTCGAATGGATGCACCCAGGATCTACAGAAAGGAAACAATTCATGTGTTACATATTAATGCACTATTATCATATTCATAATTATGAGGATCACTTAATCTAGAGTTAGGATTTTTATAGACATAGAGTTCTCAAAAGAGAAGTTTGATTTTCATAGGCTGAATGATTTTTGCAGTGAGATACATATTATTTTTATTGCAAAAATCATATAGCCCAGTGGTCCCCAACTACGGCCCGCGGGACAAATCCTGCCCGAGGGAAGCCGTGATCCGGCCCGTGGTAACGCCTCCTGATTGTGGGACCATTTTAAACAGATATTACTGATCATCTCACTCAGCTCAATTTAAATTTGCAAAGAAAAGGTAAACTTGCAGATGAGTTGTTTTTTGACCTGAAGTTTCCCAATCGAAGTTTCGAACTGTTGAAGCGACAGCTAGCAGAGCAAAATTTTTTACACTTTTTATCTTGTAAATATATATGGGACAACATGTCTGATAAGTGTGTTTTTGATGTTCAGCAATGTGTCGCAAAGATTAATTTGTTGAAAGCTGAGTTTGAAAGACGTTTTGATGAGTTTTACAAGCATGAAAGCAAATTCCAGGACCCATTTAATTTTACGGTTGGTGATGCCGAGGAGAATTTACAGTAGAAACTGTTAGATTTGAAATCTAATAATAATTTGAAGTCATTGTTTAGTTTGATAGCTTTTTATTCTCTTTTGCCTACAAATACATTATCTACCAACAAGTAATTGGACACCTGTGATAGCAAAGGAAAACGAAGTTTGTTCACCTTCAATAGTTGGTGGAGCCTCCACGTGCGGCGATTACAGCTGCGACCCTCCGGGGCATACTCTCAACCAGACGTTGTACGACGGCTAGCGGTATTTTCTTCCACTCGGCTTGGAGAACACAGGTCAGTTCATTCACCGATTTTGGACGGTGGGGGCACCCTTAAGTCGATGCTCCAACTCGTCCCATAGGTGCTCGATAAGGTCCGGGCTCTGCGCAGGCCAGTCCATTCGATTAATACCATTGTCACCATACAAAGCCATGGTGGACCTCGCAACAAGACAGGTGGCATTGTCATCCTGAAAGTAACCTGGGTCTACCCCGTAAAACTGCCACAACGTAAGAAGCGCATGGTCATCCAAATTGGTGCAGCAGGTCTCGGCGTTGAGTCTACCAGAAATTGCGACCAAGGGTCCTGTGCCATACCAGGAGAAACACCCCCATAGCATAATTCCACAGCCGCCGAACTTCACAGTTGGCACAATACATTCCGGCAGGAGGCGTTCTCCAGGCAGAAACCAAACCCAGACCCTGCCATCCGAACGGTAGAGGGTGAACCTTGATTCGTCGCTCCAGAGAACCTGTTTCCACTGTTTAACGGTCCACTGTCGACGTTCTTTGCACCACGTTAGCCGAGCAGCGCTATTGGACTTGGTTCTCAAAGGCTTGTGGACGGCAGCACGTCCATGATAACCGAGCAGATGGGCTTCCTTACGGATGGTATTCATCGAAAGAACATTCCCGGATGCCTGTTGAAACTCTTCGCGGATGTGGCCCATCGATTTGGTGCGGTTCTTCCGAATTTCTCTGGCCAGCACCCGTTGGTCTATAACTCCCAGTTTTGTGGGTCTGCCTGATCAGGGCACATTCCTACAGTCACCTCTCATCTTCCACATGCCAATTACGTAGGCCACTATCGATTTTGGGTACTTCAACTCGCTGGATATGTCACGTATGGATCTGCCATTTCTGTGATACCAGACAATTACACCTTTCTCGAAATCAGAGAGCTCCGAACTGCGTGGCATCTTGCATGCGACTGGTTGCGTTGCTGTTTCCCAGCAACGCAACCAGCCGATTGCAGGCATGTCCAATTACTTGTTGGTAGATAGTGTAGTTTTACAGATCTGAAAAGTTTTGCCAGGAAAATGCTTTCAGTGTTTGGTAACACATATGTTATGTGAACAAGCTTTCTCCAAAATTAAAGACCTGAAATTAATGCTTCGTTCGCTATTGATCGACAACCACTTGTCAGACCTCTTAAAAATTGGGTTGTCCAACGTAAATCCAAATATAAAAAAATGTCCGCTCAATCATTCAAGCAACAATACCATTCTTCTCATTGATTTTTTTTTTCGGTTTTAGATGTCATAAAATCAATTTGTTTATGTCATAAAGTCAACCTACTAAAGACTAAACTTTAGTCTTTAGTTTCGTTTCGCATTTATTTTAGATGTGTATAAATATCTTTAATATTTGTTTGAAAATTTTCATTTTAAGTTACAGACCATCATATAAAATTAGTTAGACCTTGACAAATATTAATTCATTGAAAATTTACAATATGTGCATTGGTTGATCTTCTGTTTACCTAATTTATAACGAGGTAAACAGAATAATTATAATAATATTTATAATTATTCTGTTTACCATTTTCTTTTTTTTTAATCTGGCCCCCGAGCTTTAGCCAATTTTCCATTTGGCCCTTCTCTCCAAAAGTTCGGTGACCACTGATATAACCTATAAAATCCCTCCCCGTTTGTCGCCAATTCAACTTTAAATAAATTATTATTAAGGAATATCATGTACTCTTTCAAAGCATAAAATTTTAAATAGTATTTAACATTTTGAAATTTTTTATACGTTTTTTTTTTTTTAATATTTGCACATTTTTTTAAAGACATTCTCCTAGAAAAATGTATAACCAAGATTTCACTGTATATACTTTGTTCCTCCATAAAAGGGTGAGGGGATCCCATAATAAGTGGGAAAATACTCATTTTCAGCACAACTGAAGTTTAAAACGCAATATTGCAGCCTCACACTCTGCCGTGAAACAAATGTACGGGTCATGGAAATACTGCTTTATCTAGTACGTACAGAGTAAGTAACGATTTTTGACTTGAATAATGGTCTACAAAATGGAAAAAGGAGAAAAAATGTTTTATCCTGTGATCAGAGCCCGACTTAAGACTAGTGGGACCCTGTACACAAACAACCATCTCCGGGCACGAATCGTACTCTTAATAACAACGGTTAAGGCGGCAAACCTGGCGCTTCGCACAATTATTCTATAATTGCGCGTATAACTGTATAAAGCACAAGAAGTACTGCTTTAATACACAAGTACTATCTACTTTAATAAATGCAAGAAACAATAAATGTTAAAAAATTGTATATTAAAAGTAAACATTTTATCTCCATCTTTCAAATGCATATTAATAATCGATTTTTTGAAGCAACATATTGATGCATATTTGCGATCGGTGAAAATTAACTGATGCACACCGCCGTCGCCGTTTTTGCTGCCCATAATAATAAAAATTAAATGTTAGCGCTTAAATTGGGAGTCCCCAGTACATGGGGGCCCTGGGCACGGGCCCCGTGTGTCGTTGCGTAAATCAGGATCTGCCTGTGAAGGGTACAGCAAGAAGGGATTGTAAGAAATAAGAAAAATGTTCATTCTTTAAGGATATTTATTTAAAAATATGAAGTCATGTTTGTCATATTTCCAGTGATATCTGGATCAATAGAATGACCAAAAGAAAAAAAATCATCTTCAAAAAGTTTTTAATATTGTACATAAATCATATCTGATCTCTTTTCAAACCCCATCAACATATCTGATGAAGGTTTTAATTCTGAGTAATTCTCAATGGCCCAAGAATGGGAAGTTCAGAAAACTTCTCAAATCAGAGTTTAAGTAATCATTATAATGCTGACTAGTGTGCATGTATTTTCTCATTTAGCAATTTTTTTTAAATCGCAGATTTTTTTTTCTTCTGGTGCGTGTGTGTGTGTGCGTGGGGAGGGGTGGAGTTAATTACGTGTATATATAAACAGTCGAGTTACATTATTGTGACCACCTCCTACTTTTCACGTCAACAGCGCGTAGCCAATGAAAGTGTGGTGAGCTGGATTGGAGGGTATATAAGGTGTGTTGTAGGCATTCTGAAAACGTATCACTCGTTGCTGTCATGGATAAAAGGAGCGATTTATCAGATTTGCAAAAAGGGATGATTATCGGATTTCGGGCAAAGGGTGGCAGTATTTCTGAAACAGCGCAGTTTGTGAACTGTTCGCGTGCTGCTGTGGTTAAACTGTATCGTGATTGGAGAAATGGCACCATTGTGAATAAGCGATGTGGAAACTGCGGAGAACCACGGCCATTGATGTGAGAGGTGAACGTCGACTGCGAAGGTGCATGAGGGCTGATTGACACGCTACAGTGGAGCAACTCACTGGACAAATGAACCAGGGGGCTACCGGAAGTGTGTCTAAAATGACAGTTCTGTAAACACTGCTGCGTATAAGGCTCCGATGCAGATGGATGGTTACTGCACCTATGCTAATGAAGGTGCATCAGCAGAAAAGGCTTGCATTTGCACTGCAGTATTGGAATTAGACCTTCGCTGATTGGCAAAGGATTGCGTTCTGCGATGACTCACATTTTCTGCTTCATCGAACGGATGTACGTTGACGTATAAGGCGAAAAACATCGAAAAACAAACACATTTCAACCATTGCTAGAACACAAGCTGTTGGGGTCATCGTTATGGTCTGGGTAATGTTTTCGTGGTATTTCCTGGGTCCACTAATACCTATGGAAGGCACTGTTGACTGAATTAGTTATGAATCCATTCTTGCAGATCACGTACATTTATACATGCTGATTGTCTTCCCTGGGGCGGATGGGATCTTCCAGAACGACAATGCGACGTGTCACACCGCTAGAAATGTTCGAGTGTGGTAGGAAGAGCACGATGAAGAATTCAAAGTACTTCCCTGACCCCCTGTGTCCCCAGACTTAAACCCAATTCAGCATCTGTAGGACCACCTCGATCGTGTTGTTCGCTCTATGGATCCTCCATCACGCACCCTCCAGCAGCTGTCGGATGCACTGCAGTCCACATAGCTGTGAACACCTTCCAGCACCTTATTGAGTCACTCCCAGCCCGTGTAGGTGCTGTCTGCCCTGCACACGGCGGTTACTCTGGATATTAGCTGATGTTCAGAATAATGTGACTCGACCGTGTATATATTCTTTGCCGCATTGTACAGATCTGCACTGGCGGTGTCGAATTTTTTTTAGTTTAGAGAACAAAGAAACGTGACGGGCCAAGTTGACCCATTCTTCTTATCGCAATGGTAAAGAAAGAAAAATTTCGTGTTTCCCGATTTCCTGGTCCGTTTAACTGTTTTGCCGGTTGTACTTACCATGACATAGCCCAGGACGTAATAACAGAGGCGAGAAGAGGCTCTCACACGTTTTTTTACCATTTGTAGGTATTAAGATGGTAAAAACACTTTTGGAGCTTGTTGACAACAAAAAGATTCGACTCCGAAGAGCGTGTGTGTTGTGGGCGACAGGAAGTGACTGTAGTGATGTGGCTTTATGCGTTTGTATGTGAGAATGGGACGACATCGATTGTTTCTCGTAATTTGTACAGAGATTGACTTTTGTAGTGTTACCGCGTGCTGTTTCAGGGAAAGGTAGACTTTGAGCGCGCCTAGTCTCTCTCTCTCTCTCTCTCTCTCTTTAAAGGTTATATTCTTCGATAATTGCCTAAGTTCAGTTAATGCTTTTAGGCTTAGATTCAACTAAATATTTTCAATAATATCCCATTTCATTATTTAATTTTCACAATTTAATAAAATAGAATACAAAAGCAAAATAATATGAAATGGCACATCAGCGGCCGGGTTGGGCCGAGTGTCTAATATCTGAACGGGCCTGGCTCACCAAATAAGGCCCGTATAGACTTCTACCGCATTGATCGATAAGGCCCAACTCCTCAAGGGTGACACGATTTTTTTATATTGGAGGTTTAACGACCACCGTGAGCAACTCAGTGGGCTATAAGCAGTGCAGTCGCCCGTTCCTAATTTAGGGACACTGACTCCACGGAAGGGAGAGAGAGTCAGTGCCGTAAGACAAACACAACATCCATGCCTCACGGGATTCGAACTCGGACCCATCTTACACGAATGATCCGAAGCAATCGCTTAGACCATTGCGCCACCGGGACGGCACTCGATTTCCAGTCTTGGCGTGAGCACCTTAGAGGCACCCAGGCCTCAGCAGTGACTTGAATCTGAGCCTGTCTCAGATGAATTGTCAGAAGACAATTCATCTGAGACAGGCTTAGATTCAAGACATTTGAGGGCATCATACGAATATTTCACCAAAGGTTTTTTTTTTCTGTTTTTTCAGAGCATTTGGTAAAGTAGCTACTTACTTGATATGATAATGCATTTTAGTCTGAGCAACGTTCTTTCAAACCATTTCTGAATTCTTCGTCTAAGTTCTGTAGGTGCGGCAATGGTGTAAAGCACGGGGTTGAGAGCACTATTTATAGGCAGAATGAACACAACCACGCAAGCGTATAAATCTTCTGAAAGAAAGTATTTGGAAAAAAAAAAAGGAAATGTAAGTTGAACTGCACCTATAGTTATATATTACATTTGGTTATATTCAAAAACAGCTTCAAGTAAAACTAAAACACACACACACACACACACACAACCCCCCCCTCCCCAAAAAAACCCCAGGTAGGATCTGTTTTGAATTGAGCCGTCAGTTTGGTGTTTGGAACGTAGGACTACGGCCTGCAGATCGGAGAGTTCAAATGAGCTAGTCGCGTATGGTTTCCAAGCGTTTATTTATTATAGCCAACACAGGTTTATGATATGAAAAGTAGCTTACATGATTTTTACAAATAATGTTGGATATGTGCAAACACAAAGCAGAGTTTGAGATGCGCTGGATACGGGTTCGATCGGTTTGTTGGATTTTTGTTTGGAGGCTGCTGCTTTCAGGCGTTTTCGATACTATTTATTGGGTTGTCGGAAAAGTCATGACATATTTTAGCCATGTTTTGCAAAGGTCATTTATTGATAGAAAGAACAAAGATCAATCAATGATATAATGCCCGTTTTGTTCGATAACCTTTTGCCATCTTTCAGTGAGCCGCAGAATGCCTCGTTCATAGAAGAACCTGTCTTTCGTGGCGAAAAACTGTATAGGTGCTGATTTACAGCCTCATCTGAATTGAACGTTATACCACGCAAGGACTGTTGAAGAGAGCGAAACAAGTGGAAGTCTGACGGCACAAGGTCAGGCGAGAATGCTGGGTGTGGCAACACATCACACCCAAGCTCCAATAATTTTTGGCGGGTGATCAAACTTGTGTGTGGTCTCGCGTTATCGTGATGGAACACAACACCTTTACGATGAACAAGCTCTGGACGTTTCTGGATGATGGATTCGTTCAAACTGTCCAATTGCCGACAGTACACATTCGAATTGATTGTTTGGTTCCGTGGTAGGAGCTCGAAAAACACGACACCTTTAAAATCCCACCACACTAAGACCAGAACCTTCCGCTGATGAATGCCTGCTTTGGATGTCGTTTGAGGCGAAGCGGCACGTCAGGACTAAGACCGTTTGAGCAGTACATTATTTTACACAATCCACTTTTCGTCACCAGTTATCAGTCGCTTCAAAAAAGGATCATTTTCCTCACCTTTAATGAGCATATCACAGATGTTTATACGTGCCATCAATTAAGCTTCTTTGAGTTCACGAGGAAACCACACATCGAGCTTGCTTTCGCATCCCAGCTTCTTCAGGTGTTCGTGAAAGCTTGAATGATGAATGTGCAATCTCTCGTGTCGTGTAACGTGGGTTTGACTCGATCAATGCCTTGATTTGGTCGTCATCAACCTCGGTGGGCCACCCCAACCGAGGAGCATCGTTGAGGTCAAAATCACCAGCACGGAATTTTGCGAACCACCACTGGCACTGACGTTCTTGTAGAGCATTATCACCGTACACTTTACGCAACTTTTCACAAGCTTGACGCGCGTTCTTCCCTTTACGGAAGTAAAACAGTAAAATATGGTGAAAATGCACAGTTTGGTCTTCCATCTTCAACTTGATGTCAAATCTCCGCAAATCAACCAAATCGCTCGCTATTCCTTTTAGACTGCAGCTAGAACTGGCACCTGTCGAAAGCCATAGCGATAAGAGAGCTGAGCATGCCTCAAGTACTTCCAAAACCGCCCAACCGCCATCAGGTGCCAAAATACGTCATGACTTTTCCGACAACCCAATAGTTCTCTTCTTGGGAGATTCTCACATTCCTCAGGACTTGCTCTTGCCTCTCGTTTTGATTTTCTCCACTTTTGGTTGCGTTCATTCTGCGAATTCCGCGGCGTTGTCGAAAATGTTAACACGTTCACAGGAAAACAATTTAAAAAATTTTAAGTTTAAACCACTGCAGTGTGTTCTTTATATATTTGAAGAGATCTCGCCGAGAGCTTTAAAACGATACTACGCACAGTCGTTTTGCACTGACTCAGTGTTCTGCACTCCAGATAATATCGCGATTTATTTGGAGTGCCACGCACAGTCGTTTTTACACTCCAGATACACCGCGATATTATCAAAAGTGTTCCTCAGTTCACAAGAAAACAATTTTTCAAAATGTTCAGTTCAAACCTGTGCAAAATGTTCTTCGTATATTTGAATAGATCTCGTCGAGAGCTTTAAAACGATACCACGCACAGTCGTGTTGCGCTCACGTTGGCGAGATAGACTAAGTCAAACTCTGCGGCACACCCAGAAATATTGCATTATTTCCCCCGCGCACGGGGAGCGTCGCACGCACGATGTATTGCGCAGTACGCGAATTGGACTCCATGCTGTTTACGAATATGCTAACACGATTAGTGTGCGGCACGTATTTTTAACGCTATAATGATTTCAATTGGGACCTATTTTTATCACAAGCGGTTGGCCGTAAGTCGCCCCATACTATGTATCAGCGTAGTTGGCGTATACGTCAAAAAGCAATGAAACTATCCGCGGAGTTCTCCTACGTCAAAAAGCAATGAAATAATGGAGTTAGGGGAAGCTTTCAAAATTTGGTAATGTCGGAACCACTTAAGCCGAAATATTTTATTTTCTGCATGTACAAAAATTCAAGATATTCATAAGTTATTATATGTCAGAATTTCAACACCGGACTTTATTAGTGGAATTTACATTAGAAATTCTGTTGTTCAATCACTAGCGTACTTCAGAATAATCTGGGTAATCTGAAGCTTAAGGACTGCAAAAAGAAAAAAAAAAGAAATGATTTTCAAGGTGTCACTCTTTACTTGAAATTATGGAATTCTTTTAAAGCAGTCAGAATTACCCCCGCCCCTTTTGGGGGTGGGTGGGTGGTAGTGACCACCATGAGTAACTTGTAGGGCTATGGATGGTCGCCTGTCCCTTACTTGAGACCACTGTTTCTACGAAAGCTACAAAGCCATCAGACTAGCACAGCACCTAAACCTAGTCTGGGATTTGAATCCTGGTCCAACTCAGAATCGGGTCCATTGAGGCCCGAGTGAGTTGAGTTCAGCTCATGAGACCACATGGGCCGCCCCTGTGGCGCACTGGTCTAAGCGCTGGCTTATGACCGTTCGACCGAAATGGGTCCGGGTTCAAATCCCGGTGAGGCATGGATGTTGTGTTTGTCTAATGGCCTTGGTTCTTTCCCCTTCTCTGGAACCAGTGGCCTTAAATCAGGGACTGGCGACTGCTTATAGCCCATTGAGTTGCTCACGGTGGTTGTTAAACCTTCAATAAAAAAAACAACAACAACATTAAAAAAAAAAAGACCACATGACCTCCGGGTTTGCATTATTGACTTTCACTTTTGTTAATTAAAAGAACAAAAACTAAATAACAGTATGATTTGTTACACAGTACAACAAGAGGACTTTAACAAAGCATTACTCATTTTTTGTTTGGGGATTTAATGATCACCGCGAGCAACACTAATGGCTATAGGGAGTGACCCATTCCCAGCTGAGGGCCACATAAGTGAAAGCTAGAGGCATTGCCAAGACTGAAATTGTTTTCTCTAACCCTTCTACGCATCCTCACTCCGGCCTTCAAAACCCGTAACAAATTAGGACTGTGCCCGTATTTGTCACCTTTATCTTCACTTTTGAATGCAAATCCCACCCAATTTATGTACGTGCGTGCGCACACACCCACGTACATGCATACACACACGCACACGCAACATGCATACACACGCATGCATATCGTGTACATGCACAAACACACACACACACACACACACATATCGTGTACATGCACACACACACACACACATGAATGGTGCATTAGACCCTCCCATGCTTCGTCCTGATTGACAGCAGCGTTTTCGCAGCAACGCTTAGAACATGCATTCGTTGATACAAATCAGTATCAAGAAACACGAAGTTCCAAAGTAAAATCTTTCGACTACTTTCTATATCAAGCTGAAGTACAAACATTTATGGAATAAATTGATACTTAAAAACAACACGTGACAGAGGGACATTACGAGGAACTTATCTTTTTTCACTATTTCGGAATACATTTTAGTTTCTTCTAATTTTCGCTTTCGGGAATTTGCCAAAGATGGAAATCCGTCCCCAGGAAGGAAAACTTTCATCTATGGAGGGCCACTAGTTCCACGGAAGGAGCAGAGCCAGTGCCATAAAACAAACACACCATCCGATGGATGGATGCATGCATGAGATACTTCCGCGGATACAAGGATTCCGTTTTATCGTCATCATGTGGGTCATTCTCGAGATTGATGCAAAACTGAAGAGGTCTTTTGGGGGGTTACGTTTGGAGGCGGTATTTTATGTTTCAGAAACGGAAATTAAACGGAGTGAAACATTTTCCCGTAATCGTATTTCTTTTTCTCGTGATGTTGCCTCTTTCCAGTATTGTTAAATTTAATTTTATTGATATAAATGTTTGTGTTTCAGCTTGAAACTGTAGGCAACAATTTGCACAAACGAAAGTTGGTCCAAAAACTGCTTTGTAATCTAGACGCATGAGATTGTTCAGCGGATTCGAGGAATTCTGTCTTTTTTCGTCATCATTTGGGTCATTTTACGAGATCGATGCACAACTAAACATATTTCTGGGGAATTGGTGGTGATGACGGGAGGGTCGTTTTCTGTCGGAAGACGGAATTCAATCTTTCGAAAACGGAAGGTAGACGGAGTGAAGATTTTTTTTTTCGTGATGTTTCCACTCTTCTGTGTTGTTGTTAAATGCTATTTTCCCATATAAATTTAGGTGGGGAAATTTTTCAGAAACGGAAGTGACGAAGTTAGAAAAATTGTAAGAATTGATGCATGGTGTTCAAAAGTATTCATATTCTCAAAATTACACCATTTGTCTAAAATAGTAAATTTTTTTATATCATGCCATATTCATGGTGCTCGGGCTGAAAATTTTTCAGCATCACAGATGAAATTTTCATCAGAGGGCATAAAAAAGAAAGAAAAGGGACAATGGAGAAATAGGAAGAGAAAGATAGGAGGAAGAAAAAATTAAACAGTGGATGATGTGTAGCTGTAGAGTCAACAAAAGACAAACGGAAGGTAGTCCGCGTTATATTCACAGTTTCTTGCCGCACCTTTTAGTTTTTCACCTAATTATAAAGTTTCAGCTTTTTCTTTGTTGGCCTCATATCCATGTCTCATCCGGAATTCGAAACCAGATCCATCTCGGACGAATGGTTAATAGCTAATGCTTTGTACCACTCCGCCATCGGGGGTGCCAGTTTTCGTATTGTGAACCGATCATGGCTGACCTTCGCAAGAATGAAAAGCTGCACCAATGAAATGCTCTTTCTGCATCGGAACCCCCCAGTGGCGTATTCACGTAGAAGTTAGCTGGGGATTCCCACACATCTTTAGACGACTGGGCGCTTTTATTTTTAAAGTCACTATGGGCGGAGGGTGGGCAAGTAGTATTTTTGGTGGGGCAAGTAGTTTGATAGCAGCTGTGTTCACGAAACACTGAAAGAAATAATTTTTGGTGCTTTTCCCTACCGGCCACAGAGGAATTCGTGTAATCCCCACCCTCTTAGCCTGGAAACACACACACTCACACACACGGATCGGACTAGTTACGCCAATGGTGTAAGATACAAGTGCTTTCAACATTTGCTTGCACTGAAGGCATTGCCTTAATTGCTTTTCAAAATTTTGCGTGTTTGCTTACAAAAATAGTAATGTACTTGGACAACTTATTTAAAGGAAAATGTCGTTTATCTAAATCACATTTTAACGTCGTGCCACGCTGACATAATCGTCCTTCCTTAATTCCTTTCCTTCACGCCACCGACTTTGCCTTGTACTCCCCCTTCCCTACAAATAGTCGTCAGCCACTTCTTACACTTTCACTGCCCAAGTGCTGACTTAAGAGCGCTAGTGTAGCTTTATGCTCCTTTTTATGGGTTGATTTTTATTTATTGGGGGTTTAACGACCACCATGGGCAACTCGATGGGCCATAAGCATTAGCCCGTCCCTAATTTAGGGTCACCGGCTCCAGGGAAGGAAGAGAACCAATGGCGTAAGACGAACACAACATCAATGTCTCACACAAGGAGGTTAGAATAAGATATCTGGAGATGCCCTTGTTAATGAAGCAGTACCACTTTGCGTGCAGCCTATAACCGCGGGAAACGGCCGACAAAGTGTCGGAAATCTCATGGTTTTCAAGGCTATCGCAATGCATTTTGTGTTGGCCGAATCGCCTTCTTTCGTTGCAAATGTTTCCTATTTCGCATCGTAACTTGTTGCCAATGTGTGAGAAAATGCTGAATTTATAAAATTCTTAATTATTTTGAGGTTCCTTCCCATTTTTATTTTAAATTGAAAAATACGAACATTAGTGCGAATGCTAAACAAACCACAACGTTGAAATTGAAAACTTTACTCGGGTAAAAAGTATAATTCATTCCGGTTTGATACAAACACCGTTTCTTCAACCCAAATCCACGCAATTCCAAAATACACGCAGTTGAAATTACATAGGTATCATGTAAACAACGTCAAATTTCCACACCTAGCGGCTTCACGGTTAAGAGACCAGGGTATCTCCAGAAGCATTATTCTAACCTCCTAGGTCTCACAGGGATTCGAACCCGTACGCATCTCGGACGAATGGTTATGAACCATCGTTTAGACCACTTCGACACCGGGGTGGAATTTTCCGTGTTGGAATCCCTAATTTTGTAAACAAAACAAACAGCAGAGCGATTAGTAATGACCTCACTCAGTGAATTTCTATCCACCCTCTTCATTCGCTCCCTGGCCATACAAACATGAGCAAGGGGCTTAAACTAAGGAATTAGAAGAGTGGAGAACAATTGAATTTCCATGGCCCTGCGGATGCTATTTTGATGATCTTTCTAGGGAGACGTAAACAAAGCACTTCCTAGGAGAAAATACGTAGAGCTACATGAAGTAAAATTCAAGACTTATTATGTTACTTAGCAAGTCAAAATTATATTTTAAAGTTAAATACAAAGAAAAATGGCACATTTTTTAACCGAGTGGGCGGCAGGGTAAGCAAGACAAATCTCAGGGTGGGCAGCAGGGTGAGCAAGACAAATCTCAGGGTGGGCTCAAGCCCACAATCGCATTCCTTTGGCGACGATCCTGCTCAACGGACCAAAAAGCGGCACGCAAAACGGTTTGCATAAGAAACAAAAGCAGCATCAAGAAGTAAGGTCCAAAACAGAAACATGACGAAACACGATGCAAATCGTCGGCAATCAGACAACGGATAACGTAAAACTAAAAACACCACACTAACTGCCATATGACAGTGTCTAAGGGCCTTTTCCCGATTTATACGAAAATATAGAACATAGGCAAGCAAATAAGTAATTAACAATTAAGAATTCTGGTACAAAAAAAATAATTCTTAGATTATTTTTTATTTTTGAATACAAAAAAAGAAAAAGAAATGCATTTAACATCGTGCCACAATATTTTGTACGTAGTAAAAACTCCCCGCTAAGAACAGTTTTTAGTTCATTATATTCTGAAGGATGCGTAGTTATCTGAAAACGATTGTAATACACTGGTGTGCAAAAATTAAGGACGAAGAGGAGAAATTAGCATAACAGCGGAACGAGCAGGCAGAACCGACCGAAAGACCACTCATGAGATAGACTAGGGTCCGGTACGGTAGGGCATGCGCATATATCCAGCATGACGACGGGGGGGGGGGGGGGGGGTGTCGGAAGAGTATAAAGCACACGGGCGGTGTACGCTCAGCAATTCGGTGAAAGTTATTGCACGGTGTACATCGGTTTGAACGACGTCGAGTTGCTGCCACCGTGTGATATGGCCAACAGGCAATCCAGTAGCCGACATCTGGATGACTTTACCCGAGGTCGCGTCATTGGGAAGTTGGAAGAAGGTTGAAGTGTGACTAGTGTGGCTGAGGAGTTCAGGATCACTCACAGCATCGTTTCACGAGCTTGGAGAGCATTTCAAACGACAGGAACAGCTGTCCGAGAGTTTAGCAGTGGTCGTCCACGAGCAACCACAGCGGCGGACGACCGGTATATTGTCATACAGGCAAGAAGAGACAGACAGCAGATAGCGGGAGAAATCGCAAGGCACATGCAACAGACAACTGGACGTTCGTTATCGCGTTTTACCGTGGCCAGGAGGCTGCACAAAGGTGGTCTATTCTGCATGACGACCAGTACGGTGTGTGCCATTAACGCCTGCTCTTCGGAGACGGCGGTTTCTGTGGTGCCACGAACACAAGAACTGGACACATCAGCAGTGGGGTCGAGTTCTTTTTACGAATGAGAGCCGATTTAGTCTGAAGAGCGATTCTGAACGTATACACATCTGGAGAGAGCAGGGAACACGCAATAACACTCCAACATCATCGAAAGAGACCGGTTTGGAGGTGGCGGAGTTCTCGTTTGAGGCGGTATAATGCTTGGTAGCCGTACTGACCTCCACACCTTCCAAGGAGAGTCCGCTATTGTGCCGAGGTTCTCCTGTCTCACGTGCGTCTGTTTAGAGGTGCTGTGGGCCCTGAGTTCCTCTTCATGGACGACAACTCTACACCTCATCCTACAGTGGCTGTCGCAGAGCTATTGGAGAGTGAAGATATTCAACGCATGGATTGGCCTGCAAGTTCCCCGGACCTAATTCAAATCGAACACGTGTGGGACCTTCTCGAGAGACGCTTGACAGCACGTCACCAGCCTCCAGCAACGATTCCGCAGCTGCGATTGTCGCAACAAGAGGAATGGGCCGCGATGCCTCAACAGCTCCTTGACAACTTTATCCTCAGCATGGACAGACGTTGTAAATTCTGCAACGCAGCCAGGGGTGATCATATCCCCTACTAAAGACTGGATTTTTCTTGGCAGCCGCCTGTCACATGGACGTTTCTGTCTTCTGTCTAGTTGTGCTCAAAGTCACCTTTTCAATAAAGTGCCTTTGTATCCTTTGGATTCCTTGTTAGGACGGTTTTGCTCACTTGTCACATATTCTTACATCTTGGGGATCTTATGGTATGATTTGAGTCGATGTGGAACACTTCTGCACGACGTTACATTCGAAAAACCGTCTCGTCCTTAATTTTTGCACGCCAGTGTACATAACGCCCTATCCTCATTGGTATAAAAATTTCATTCATTGAACTGATGTTCCTTTCACATTTGCTATGTCTGTGAAAAGGGGCCTCAAGTAGCTGCTTTCCCGTCATCCAATTTTATGAAAAAAAACCACGAAAATTATTTCTAAATATTTTACTTAGTTACGGAAAATAAAGTGATTTTCTTTTTAATACTTCACTCAAAGCTGCTGTCAAAATTCCTGGTTATTTTCTTAACCTAAGGTGCAGTCTAGACGTCTCATTTCCTGGGGACAGTCTTCAATTTTAATGCTTCGTCCTCAATTCCTTATTTTTTGTCCTCAATTTTTGAAATTTCCCTTCAAAAATTGAAATAGTGGCCATTAAAAAAAATTTCAAATTTTCGAGATTCTCAGAGAAGTCGGAACATTATCATCACCAACGTGAGCATCTAACAAAGTCATCTCGATAATTGTAGTGCTATTTTTTTCTGTTCTAGCTGGATTTAACTAAAAAATACATGTGTATTTATAGGATGGAAAATACGTCTCATCTTTTTTAGCATTCACTTTCTTGCAATTAAATAAGTAATTGATGCTAAATTTAGTTGCATTTGGTAAATTTCGTTGAGTCCATTTTTTTCATTAAACTCTTTCTTTCAAGTGAAGTTATTGGACTTGGAATATTCCTTCTCATAGAGATAGTATACAGGTATCCCCTGATTCAGCACAGTGTACAGTAATTTCCTGGCTTTAGACACTTTTTCTTGTACAGAATCAATGAAATTTCAGTACAAAATCAAAATATAGCTTTGTTTGCATGTGCTTTACCCTATGAGTAACATTTAAATTCTGCATGATTGTTTTAAATATTCTGCATGATTGGATTTTATTGTTATTTTATACTTACGTATTTTACAGAAAAATCATCCTTCAGATTGATTGTATGTTTTCCCATGAAACTGCACAATTATGATACAGGTCATAATATTCTTTACTAATCTTCGGCTTTACCATAATGTATCAGACGTTGTCCTTAATCATGTCCCATTTTTGAAACGAAATTGTACTAATTTCATCCTCAATTTCGTTCTCAGAAATTTGGTCACCTTACCTTAACCAGCTTCATATGAAATTTCCCCTAAAAATTTGTAAAATATTTTGCTGAAGCCAGAGGCCCTTTTTTAGCCGTGACCCCCCCCCCCGGCAGTGCGGGAGCTATCACTACGCCCCTGGTTTTTTTTATCAGTTTCAGTTTTGAAAACTTTCATGTCGAGCTTTGTATCAATGTATGTGTTATTCAATTTTGATTAAACTATGGATATAATTTGCATTGTCAAAACCAACCCACAGATGGCGCCACGTTAACTTCGTCGCTTTGCAAAAGATACAGCTCTTGTACTGCGGTAGGTGATGACAGACCTTTTCTTTCATGCGATCTGTATTGAGATGCTCTATTTTTATTGTGAGAAGTTCTTTGTTCTTCAGGCAAGCGTTTGAGACGTCTTATATGTTGTTGTTGTCGACCATTTTCAAAATTTTAATTAACTCAATGAATCAGAAATAAATCTGAATCCGTATTCCTATGTGGCTTAGCATGAAAAAAAAAAAAAAAAAAAAAGAGTGACGTCAGCAGATTATTATTCTTTCATGGTGTTCTTTATTACCATTCTTCCTTTGTCCACCACAGAATATAAATCTTCATTTCTCATTGTTTAGATAACGCATGAGTCCCTGTACTTCATTTGACATCATATTTTGATTTTGATTAAACTAGGAAAATTCAACTGAAAACACCTATCTGAATTATCGTGGCAGTTGCACATCATTTTGATTCTTTAACATTTTCTTTTTTTTTTTGCCGCCCCGGTGGCGCAGTGGCCTAAGCGATGGCCTCTGATCATTCGTCCGAACGGGGTCCGGGTTCGAATCCCGGTGAGGCATGGATGTTGTGTTTGTCTTACGGCACTGGTTTTTTCCCTTCCCTGGAACCAGTGACCCTAAATTAGGGACGGGCGACTGTGGTCGTTAAGTTGCTCACGGTGGTCGTTAAACCTCCAATAAAAAAAAAAAAAAAAAAAAAAACATTTCTTTTCAATTATGTGACCAACTTCATTCATCTAATTTCTCTAATCACGCAACCAGACAGTACGGACGCTAATGAAGAAGTACATAAAGCGGCAGAAAATATTTCTTAGAAGAAATTACCGTGAATATTAATTGCACTGTCTTTAATATAAGTTTAGCAAACAGTTTCAGTCAAGCATTTGCTTACGGTATGAGCCTGAGATGTTTGCAGAGCGTAATTTGTGTCATAATAAAGTCACTTTTCGTTAAAACACTCAGAAACAAGGTAAATTAGAACTTTCCCTTTTAGCTTGACGAATGCCATCTCAAAGCTTAAACGACCAAAATTATGCAGCGCGGACATTTAAGTTGGAGAGGCATGTAATTAGAGAGTTTATAGTCCGCAATTTATGAGGACATAAGGGAAGAATTGTCACCAAACTGGTTAAAGACTCGTTAAAATAATTAAAACGAAAGTAATTACTCTTAATTGTTAGAGGTAGCTAAGGTGTCTGCTTCAGAACACAAACTATCTGAAGAGATGTGTGGAAAAGCATGTAACAGAACACTTGCAAGAGCTAATTTGACCAAAATTTCATTTTCTAATAAAGCTCGATAGGAAACGCGTGTTTGGGTTCATTGTTAGAAGTCGTCCATAAACTTAGGCGAGGAATTATTAAAATCTCATGTTTTTTACCTATAACTTTTTTCCGCTTGCTGAGCGATTTCGATATGCTAATTACCGTTTTGGAAGCCATCAGATCATATGTAGAATATTTTAGGAAGGGAGTGTCTGACCCCAGGTCTTGAACAACCCTTAGAAATAGGAAGCTGGGAGTTTTGGGCTAAAGTGCCCAATAGGAAAGTGAGGTAGAAAGGGGAGAAAGACGCCCTTATTTCTTACCGGGGAGGAACCCTGGGTTCGACGGCTTAACGTGCAGATCCGACGCACGGCGGATATTTAGTGGTTCGAGCGTTTGTACCAGCTTGGGATCGAACCTAAGGTCTTCTCCGTGGCAGTCACGAACGTTGACCACTAGCCATAGAAGATGAGATAACACTCGAGCAAGTTAAAAATGAGCTCACTGATAAAATACTGTACACTATTCAATAATTATAAGTAAAACAAAATATTCCAATCCCTATGGCACGGCATTTAAGCTTAATGAACAATTTGGTAAAAATAAAGATGTAAATACAGAATCTAGTTATTTAATCTGCTATCATAATAAAAATAACACCAAGAACGAATGTTTATTCTATAAAACGATAGAACTTTGTTAATTTTTACTACCAAGAGGCCACAAGTTTACATTTTAAGCGCAGAGCATAACAAATAGTATCAATCAAGAAGGAAATTAAAGTGAAACAACACATTACAGCTAAAAAACCTTAGTCCTCACAAAAAGTAAACTTTCATTCGTAAATGAACGACTCCTTAATAGATATGATTAGTATTTCACTGCACGTCCAAAGGTCAGCAAGAAAATCGGAGCAATTCGAAAAGCAATTCACTGATTTACGTTAAACTTCATAGTAAGGTGTATACGGCATACTCCTTACAAATAGGATGATTCAAAAGTCCCCGAACTCTGTATTTTAAAACGTATTTGCTGTAAAACCATAAAAGATATCCGAGTATTGCTGCTTGTGGTTGTTGTGTGTGACCTTGGGAAACGAGCTGCGTCACCTGGTAGCACCACGTGACACTACGCTTACGCGGGCTCTGGCAAGCAGTAACTTTCAGTTAGCCATGAGTCTCACGCAAGAACAGAGAGTCGCTTTGTTAGAAGTTTATTTGCGGGAAAATCGTACCAACGTTGCATCCAGCTCTTTCAAAGGAAGTTTCCTGATGTTCCTATACCAGGGAAAACAATTGTGAATGATCTTGTGAACCGGTTTCGCGAGACAGGCAGTGTTCAGAATAAGTCTAAAAGCGGCCGACCGGCCGTGGTGACGACCACGTTTCTGGAGAAAATTCACGTTTCCCTGCATCGCTCTAACCGGAAATCACTTCGGCGGCTGTCTCAAGAGTTAGGGGCATCGTATTCAGCCAGCCAGAGGGCTACTAAACGTCTACAGCTACGGCCGTACAGAATTCGAGTAGGGCAAGAGCTACGTCCTTTGGACTTGGAAAAGCGCATTGCCTACTGCCAATGGTTTAAGAGTTTCACGCGCAACAATGTGACTAACTTAACAACACTTTTTTCAGTGACGAGGCATGGTTTCATTTGAATGGATATGCCAATAGCCAAAACACTCGTATATGGGATGCGGTTGGACTTCACAGTCAGAAAGTTGGAGTGTGGTGCCCCATATCTAGACGACGAATTGTAGGGCCATTTTGTTTTCGACACAACTGTAAATTCCGCTGTGTATGCAGACAGACATCATCCATCATTTTGTAGCGATGCTGGAAGAACACGAACGTTACTGTTGGTTTCAACAAGATGGAGCAACGTGTCATACATCAAACGACACAAAGAAGATGCTCCGTGAGTTCTTCAATGATCGATTAATCTTGAAAAAACTTTGGCCGCCTCGCTCACTAGACTTGAGTCGTCCAGACTTTTATTTGTGGGACAATCTGAAAGACACAGTTTACCACAACAAACCTAAGACGGTACAGGACCTGCGGAACAACATCATTACAGTCGTGAGGGACATGCCCGCCAACACGCTGAAAAGAGTGTCCGCCAACATGTGTCGTCGGGTGAATTTGTGTCTTCAACAGAATGGTGGACAATTCCAGCATCTATTTTAAAGTGGTTTTCATTACCTGTAAGTATCAGTGCCAATATAACATTATGTAAAAATACCAAAGAGCAGAGTCAAAGACTAAATTTAACTCCTAACAAAATTTAAACTAAATTTGCAAAAAAACTTCCTGAAGATCATGACGCGCAACGCAGCAGTTATGAATATTCAGAACTCACACACTACCAAGTATAGACTGTAAAAAAATAAAAAATAATAACAAGAACTAAAACAGAAACCCATTTCTAACTAGGTCTTTGTGGAAGTAAGAAAATGCAGAGTTTTTGATGGTCCTTGGTAAAGCCAAGGCTTGGCATTCTCGACACTTTCTACATTCAGTTTTGCAATTTCTTTATTTTATTGTTTACTCATGCCTGTTGGGCTTTGAAGTTTTTCTATACTGTTTTAGTTCTTGTCAATTATTTTTTTTATTTTTTTACAGTCTATACTTGGTAGTATGTCAAAATAGTTACACATCACTAGATTCGTGGTAGAAATATTTGAATTCAGAGTTCGGGGACTTTTGAATCACCCTACAGACACGTTTGAACCAGTGGCGGACTGAGGAACCATAAACGGCCGTGGAAGTGGAAGCTTTTTGTATGGCCTTCCTTTGGGTAAAATTTCGAGGCATCATCACATCTCCACAAAAAAAAAAAAAAAAAAAAAAAAAAAAAAAGGCGGTATGGCAGCATCACGGTTTACATCTTTTCAACACAAGTCTACGAATCACTATATTTAAACATCTTTTCAACACAAGTCTACGAATCACTATATTTAAACATCTTTTCGACACAAGTCTACGAATCACTATATTTAAACATCTTTTCAACACAAGTCTACGAATCACTACAGTTTCTTGTATTGAGACAATAATTAATTAACAACATTTTACCCATTTTCCTAAAATACAGATCTCTAGTACAATTTAATGTAAGAACCAAATTATCTCCGTTGCTGAGAAGCAAGAGAAGTAATTTTGGTTGGTACATTCTTTGAGAGAGAGACTGTTGAAGATTTTATTGCATTCTTACGAATTTTATTGCAATCAGGGCCGGATTAAGGAGGGGATGGGGGTGTCTACCAGAGCTATAGCCTAGGGGGGCCACCATTACCAAGGACCCAGGTAAAATAGCCATCAAGCCATTTTTTCGTCTACATCACAAATAATGCACAGCTTACACAGGGTGGCCCAAAACATACCTACCAAGTTTAAATCCAATCTGCTCTGCAACTAGTTAGTATAATTTTTTTTTTGATTGGAGGTTTAACGACCACCGTGAGCAACTCAATGGGCTATAAGCAGTCGCCCGTCCCTAATTTAGGGTCACTGGTTCCAGGGAAAGGAAAGAACCAGTGCCGTAAGACAAACACAACATCCATGCCTCACCGGGATCCGAACCCGGATCCCGTTCGGACGAATGATCAGAGGTCATCGCTTAGACCACTGCGCCACCGGGGCGGCTAGAATAATTTGAAGAAACTCTACGGACACATTATAGCCATCAAGCCATTTGTATCTCATGTGTTTTCTTTTCATTTTGCAGGATATGAAAAATGGCCGCCTACATTTCGGAGCAGCGGATATTCATTATCGAAGAGTACATTCGATCATCAGAAAGCCCCAAAAAGGTCAGAAGAGCGTTCGAGGTAAAATTTGATGTCAAAGTTGGACAGGATAGGAACACAATAGGAAACGTCGCGTCGTCAAGAAATTTCGCAACACAGGACCAGTGTTGGATGATCACTCTCAAGGCGGCAGGCTCTCTACAGCAAGGACTGAACGAAACATTGAAAAAGTTCAAGAAACATTGGAAAGAAGCCCGAAAAAGACTACCAGGAGAGCATCTCAGGAGTTAGGGATCAAACGCAGCAGTCTTCAGCGAATTCTCAAAGAAAATCTTCATTTGTTTCCCTATAAAATCCAGACCCAACAGCCACTCACAGAGGCGAACATGGCAGCAAGATTGGACTTCGCTCATGCAATGATAACAAGACTCGAGAACCAAGAAATTTACTCTGTTTTTTTCAGACGAGGCACATTTTTGGCTCGATGGGTTCGTGAACAGGCAGAACTGGCGAGTATGGGGGCAGAGAACATCCTCATGTTCTGATTGCTTCAAGTCCAAAACGTGTGGCTGTGTTGTGTGACTTGTCGAAAGTTGGCGTTCGTGGACCAGTTTTTATTGAGGGAATTGTATTATCAGTGAGCTATCGAAACTTGCTAGAAAACAATTTCATTCCTGACCTCACAAGTTACTTTTTTCACGCAAGACGGTGCTCGTCCCGATCGCACAGAATCCATTTTCCGCCTTCTGAATGAACATTTCCGTGAGAATGCCATAGTGACGCGGACTTGACTATCCCACCGTATTCACCAGACCTCAATCCTTTGGATTTATTTATGGGGGCATCTCAAAGACAAAGTGTATTAAAGCAACCCAAAGACTTCGGAGGAGCTAAAATCATCTATCGAGCGTGAAATTGTGGCCATTCCAGCAGACGTCTTCCACAAGGTGGTACCCAATTTTGGGATCAGATTGCTCAAGATCTTCGAGGTTGAGAGCAAGCATATTGAACATGTTGTAATATAAAAGGCAAAAGATGTAGATTTTCATACACTTTGGATGAGATTTGTATGCCTTTTCGTTCAGGAATAATACAGCATTAAACTTGGTAGGTACGTTTTGGCCCACCTTGTATGTTCATATATAGAGAGAATATAACATGTAAAATAGTTTTAGTTTTGTCTCGTCTGATTTCCACTCGATTACAAACAGAGGCTAGAAAAGGAGCAGATTTTAAGGCAGTGTGAACTACTGAGGGTAAACGTTTATTGTCGCTTTGTACAGCGGGGTCGGTGAGACAGTTTCAGCTTTTTCACTACCATCCACAAACACCCCTCTGCTTGCTTTTAGAACTGTTGATGGGCAAAATACCCTGTGGCTTCATATAACATAACAAAACAGATACATCGGGGAAAGTATACAATGCTAAAGTACGGTATTAAAAATTCCAAGACAAAATCTAGGAATCTTAAGCTTTTAACACATGTTCTTGTGAGAACAGTGGAAAATACAGTGACTTTTTATGAAAACCTGCAAGTAATTATTACTTTTTAGAATGCACTAATTCTCACAAGCATATCGCTACAGTTTTGTGTTTTAACGGACTTCATAACGTAAGTTCTTTGGGCAGTCCACTCAGATGTCATAGGCCTAGAGGCCCCCTAAAGTTTTAATCCGACTCTGATTGCGATAACTGAATTCGGAATTTGTAATAGTAGTTTATTCGCTTTTAGTGAGAACAGAAATTCAAATGTGTCAAAAATTAATTTTTTTAAGACTTACGTATTATAATGAAATCATTAAGAAAAACATCCCTTCAAAAATATGAAACTCTCCAAAACTGCAAGAATTTCAGTGTAAATTTATAAAGTGAGAGAAATTAAAGAGTACGAAAATAAATTTAGTTTATTTACTTTCAAATTGAAAAAGTGTTTTTGCAGTAGCTGAAACAAACTTTCCAGAACTGCAGTTCTACAATTTGTGTAACTGTAAAGCCCAAAAAGTAATACATGAGATGCAAAAAAAGCGTAGACAAATGAAAAGCAGCAATCCGAACATTTTACCGTAGGTGAACCTCAATGAATTAACGTACACAACGAATTTCGAGTTTCTATCCCAGACTATTGATAGCGTATTTGATTAGACTGTATCGATTATTCAACTGCAATTGGGAAAAGCGGGCTGAGGTAAAGATAGCGTATTTGATTAGACTGTTTCTATTCCAGACTATTGATTGCGTATTTGATTAGACTGTATCGATTATTCAACTGCAATTCGGAAAAGCGGGCTGAGGTAGCGATAGCGTATTCGATTAGACTGTTTCTATTCCAGACTATTGATAGCGCATTTCATTAGACTGCATCGATTATTCAACTGCAATTGGGAAAAGCGGGATGAGGTAAAGGTAGCGTGTTTGATTAGACTGTTTCTATTCCAGACTCTTGATTGCGTATTTGATTAGACTGTATCGATTATTCAACTGCAATTCGGAAAAGCGGGCTGAGGTAGCGATAGCGCATTCGATTAGACTGTTTCTATTCCAGACTATTGATAGCGCATTTCATTAGACTGCATCGATTATTCAACTGCAATTGGGAAAAGCGGGATGAGGTAAAGATAGCGTATTTGATTAGACTGTTTCTATTCCAGACTCTTGGTTGCGTATTTGATTAGACTGTATCGATTATTCAACTGCAATTCGGAAAAGCGGGCTGAGGTAGAGATAGCGTATTTGATTAGACTGTTTCTATTCCAGACTATCGATAGCGTATTTTATTAGACTGTTTCTTTTCCAGACTATTGATAGCGCATTTGATTAGACTGTGTCGATTATTCAACTGTAGTTGGGAAAAGCGAACTTAGGTAGAGATAGCGTATTTGATCAAATTGTTTCTCTTCCAGATTACTGATAACGTATTTGATTAGACTGTATCGATTATTCAACTGCAATTGGCAAAACGAACTGAGGTAAAGGATATCAGCCCAAAGGGACAGGGGCTTAAATTTGAAAGCCGAGAAAGAGGAAGAGGATGTATCGAAAGCAGTGTTTGGCTCAATAGAAAAAATGAAATAGAATTGCTACACAGTTGTTGTTGCTTTTATTATTATTGAAGCCGTTAAAGTGGTAAACTAACTTTGTCATTTTTAGTATAACTTGTCTTTTTTTTCAAGAATATTGATATACAATTAAGTAAATATATATTTTTCTTGAGTTAGCGTAAGATTTACCAGGCAAATTATGGCGCTCTACCGGGAATTCTCCCGGTATCCCGGCGGCACAGTCCGCGCTTGGCTTGAACCAACGAACACATGCCTCAAAGATGCAACACCAAAATTATGTGGAGTGTTTGGTAAATGACCCCGTCTGGTAAGATAAACTGGCAAATGGAGAGGTAAATAATTGCAACTGGCGAATGAGAACCGCCGTGAGGTCATTCCAGCCTTTTGGAATACAAATAAGCGTCTGCTGCCTAGTTTCAGTGAGAAACGCGACTCATCTATGAACAAGGCAAGAAGACAATGTTACAAGGCCCACTTGACATGACCGTGACACATTTGGCGTCGTGTGGCTGCGATGAGGTCCGAACTCAGAATGGGTGCTACTGCTCTCAGAATCAGTCTTATACCAATAATGCGATGCAGCGGCCATCTTGAGGAATTGTCACTATTGGACGCCAGCTCCAATAGTGACGATAGTCTGTGGCTCTGGCTTCTGATCATTCGTCCGAGACGGCACGGTTTCGAGTCCTAGATGGGGAATGGATAGTATGTTTGTCTGATAGGCCTGTCCCTTCCGTGGAACCAATGTCCTTAAATTGGGGAAGAGCAACTGCTTAGAACCATAAGACGTGTATCATAATCATCATCATCATTGTCAACCATTATCAATCCACTGCTGGACGAAGGTCTCCCCAAGTTTCCTCCACAACGGTCTGTCTTGTGCCAGTCTCCCCCATGTCACTCCTGCATACTTTCGAATTTCATCCACCCATCTCCCATGTGGTCTTCTTCTGGGTCTTTTCCTGTCCCTTTGAATCCAATCTAAAATTTCGGCTGTCCATCGATGGTCTGTCCTTCTGGCAGTATGTCCAGCCCATTGCCGTTTCAGGGATTTTACTCTGATCATGATGTCTTCCACTCTTGTCATTTTTCTGATCCACGAGTTCCTCTTCTTATCTCTCCTGGTTACACCAAGCATGCACCTCTCCATGCGTTTTTGAGTTGTCTGCAGCCTTTGTATGTCTCTTTTAGTTAAGGTCCACGTCTCTGCACCATACGTAAGCACTGGAAGGATGCATTAATCAAACACTTTTCTTTTAAGACATAATGGCATATTGCTCTTGAAAATTATGCTGTCTCTTCCAAAAGCTCTCCAGGCAAGTTTTGTACGCCGATTAATTTCTTCATCAATGTGACCCTCACTTAATATCTGCTGTCCAAGATAAACGTACGTGTCTGCTATCTCCAGCTTTTCGCCATCAATCGATAAATCTTCATTTTTTGTAAAAGCATTGAACATCACTTTTGTCTTCTGAAAATTCATTTTTAATCCCACTTCTTTACTCTTGTCAGCAAGTTCCTGGATCATACTCTGCAGCTCTGATGGGGTAGTTGCAAAAATGACTACGTCATCAGCAAAACGAAGGTGAGTTAGATAATCTCCATTAATCTTTATCCCCTTGTTTTCCCAGCTCAGCAACTTAAAGACACCCTCCAATGTAGCATTAAAGAGCTTCGGAGATATGGTGTCACCTTGTCTCACTCCCTTTCCTACTTTTATGTGTGCTGTATTCTCAAACAACCGAATCCTTTCACTTGCATTTTCATAGATGTTATTAATAATATTAATGTATGCATCTTCAATACCACAGGATTTCAGAGCCATTGTAACTGCTGATGGTTTCACCGAATCAAAGGCTTTTTCATAATCAATAAAAGCCATGCACAATGGAAGTTCATATTCCCTCGCTCTTTCAATTAGTTATCTCAGTGCGTGGATATGACCTATTGTGCTGTAGCCACTCCTGAATCCAGCTTGTTCTCTCGGTTGAGCCATGTCCAGTGTTACCTTCATGCGGTGTGAAAGAACTTTAGTGAAGATTTTATAAACCACTGATAGGTCAGTATTTCCTGAGATCCTCAATGTCACCTTTTTTATGTAGCATTATCATTGTAGCGTTGTTCCAATCCTCAGGAATCTTCCCTTCATTAAGGCATCGAGTGAAAATTTGGGCGAGTACTGTTTCGATTTCTCCACTTGCTTCTTGTATGATGTCTACAGTAATTCCATCTTCTCCTGGAGCTTTTCCCCGCTTCATGTTCTTGATTGCATGCGCAATTTCTGCTGGGAGTACTGGAAGAACTCTGGTACTGGTATCTTTCATAATGTCTGGAGTACATGTATCATCCCTTTCATATAATTTGGAGTAGAAATCTTTCACTCTTGTCAAAATTTCGCCTCTATTTCTTGTTACAGAACCATCTTCTTTTCTCAGTGCCATAATCTGTTTTCTTCCCTTACTGAGATGTCCCTTTGTTACCTTTAGGCTTTGGTTGTTTTCAATTGCTTTCCGCACTAGTTCACAGTTGAATTTCCTTACGTCTTCAGTGATACTTTTCGTACTGACTTGCATAGCTCTATATATTCCACTTTGGAAGTCACATCTTCTTTAGTTGTCCTCATCTCTCTTCTTTTTTGCATCAACATTTTGGTTTTTCCTGATAATTTGTTCACATGCAACTTGTTCTTAGACCCAGCTAATTTTGTTGCTGTTTCCATAAGAGATTTGGTTACTTTTCTGTTAACTTCAGAAATATCCACTTCTTCCGATGTTAGGCCTTCTAAAGCAGAGAATCTGTTCTTCAGTTCCAATTTGAAGGTATTATGGTGTTTTTTAAGGTTGGTTATGTCAATAGATTTTGTTTGTCTTATGAGCTTGCCACGTTCAAGTTTAGTGTTGAGATGCATCTTACATCTCACCAATCTATGGTCACTACCTGTGTTGAACTTGTTTAGCACACTGCAGTCTTCTATGACGATTTTTTTGTTACACATAATAAAATCAATTTCACTTGTTGTTCCATTTGGATTTCTCCATGTCCATTTCCTGTGTGGCTTTTTCTTGAAAAAGGAGTTCTAGATGAAAACCCTTCTGCCTCTGCAAACTCAACGAGAGTATTTCCACGCTGGTTTCTGTTGCCGTGAACGAATTTACCTACTGAAGTTTCATTCTGTTGCCGTTGCCCTATTTTTGCATTGGAATCTCCCATAATTATCTTCAAATGCTGCTTACCTTTATTATTTTGATGACGAATTTCCTCATAAATTTCTTCAACTTCTTCTTCAGGATGACTTGTGGTGGGTGCATAAGTTTGAATTATCTGAGCCTGGCATCTTCTCGAGAGTTGGATAACGAGTCGTGCAACTCTGTCAGAGGAACTTTCAACGTCTACAACTTTTTCCTTCAGATTCTTGTTTATTATAAATCCAACACGACCAGTTCTGCCAGTATCTGTCCCACGATAGTAGAAGAGATGCCCACTTTTCAGTTCAATGAGATCTTCTCCTTTTCTCCTTACCTCACTTAACCCGATGATGTTCCACTTGAACCTTTGTAGTTCCTCTTCCAATTCAAGAAGCCTTGAATCAGAAGATAGGGAGCGTCCATTATACGTAGCCAAGGTCAGCATCAGATGGCAGCCTAGTCCGGTCCTCCGGGGATTCTTAGCACCCTCTGCCTTCATGTCGCACTGGCCGCTGCCTTGGCCAGGTACATTCCAGTTGCCGGAGACTGAGGGCCAAGATTTAAGTTGTGGAGTCATTTTGGAGGGGTTTGGTCATGACTCACCACGCTGGCCAAGCGGATTGGTGAGTGTCCCGATGGTATAGTTATATCGCTATTGGCGGTCGTCAGAGCCTCTTTAGTGGGAACAGGATGCACCACGAGAAGGCGGGGTTGACATTTGTCAAGGAGAGGCTGTGATGGTGGTCGTTAAACCCCGAAGCAGAGAAAACAGATAGAAAAACAAAGCTCTTAAGTGAGACGAAAAAGGTCTACGACAAATGATCCACTTGTTTTAAACGTGTTCTAGAGCCTTAAATAGAATGAAAGTACCTTCGTAATTGTTTCCTTTGCCTCTAACTTCCTAGCCGGTCTATCCATCTTTGTGAATGTGCTAGGTTTTTTCACGGTACGACACGGAGACTCTGCTTTTCTTTTTTCTTTTTTGGTTGAAGGTTTAACGACCACCGTGAGCAACTCAATGGGCTTTAAGCAGTCACCCGTCCCAAATTTAGGGTCACTGGTTTCAGGAATGGGAGAGAGCCAGTGCCGTAAGACAAACACAACATCCATGCCTCACGGGATTCGAACTCGGACTCTTCACGAACGAATGATCATAG
This sequence comes from Macrothele yani, assembly GCA_039090855.1. NCBI lineage: Eukaryota > Metazoa > Arthropoda > Arachnida > Araneae > Macrothelidae > Macrothele > Macrothele yani. The sequence goes on from CM077007.1 coordinate 113,788,368, forward strand.
CCAACACTTAAACCACTGCGTTACTGGGGCGGCAAAGGCTCTTCCTGATGCACGATAGGACATTTTACGTTGTACAGATAATAGTGCAAGAGCCAGACCAGGATTTATTTACCCGAAGAATGCAAAAGCTTTATGAATATTGTTTTTGTTTATATATGGCATAAGTGTCACAGAAAAGTGAGTCTTGCAGAATTCCACTGGTAGGGTGCTGCATGCTGACGTCATCAATGTGGCTGCCGGCTATTATGTAGTTGCCACATTTAAATATGCTTAACTTCTCACCCGTTTATGCTATAGAGATGAGACTTTTTTTTCTGAAATGTTTCAAATTTAAAATACTGTGAAAGACGATAAAAAAAAGAAAGAAAAAGTGAACTCCGTTTATTAGGCGTATAAAATAAAGGGATCAAGAGATGCTAGCTTTCACTACCTTCGGGTAGCTTCGTCAGGCATTTAGTAGCTAAAGATCGCAAAAGCAACTGGAAAAAAATATATTTCTAAGAATATAACTAAATTCAAAATAAGCAAAACACTTGCACGATGTCACGGATTGTTTGATCCCGGGACATGGTGCAAGTGTTTTGCTTATTTTGAATTTAGTTATATTCTTAGAAATATATTTTTTTCCAGTTGCTTTTGCGATCTTTAGCTACTAAATGCCTGACGAAGCTACCCGAAGGTAGTGAAAGCTAGCATCTCTTGATCCCTTTATTTTATGCGCCTAATAACCGGAGTTCACTTTTATCGTCTTTCACATTAATTGGTCGTACAGAAACCCGTTTCTTCATCGTTCGTATATACACTGGCGGAAAGTGAAAAAGAACGCCAAGAAGGAATTGGCGGACGATCATGAAATTTACATATGTTAATGGGGTCGAGTTTACGTAGGTGTGATGTTAATTTCGGGACCAACCGGTGAGCGCATACGCCACAGCACGGCATAATGTGCAAATTATCGTCAGTGGTATTTAAGGAGTACGGCGAAATGAATGTAATCAGTCGTCGGCGTACGGACACGTGCGAAGACCCTGAAGAAGCTGCAATGCCTGGACATGGAAGACGTGTACGATTTCAGCAGTTATCGGAATTTGAGCGAGGTCATCTAGTCGGACTCCGCGAGGCCGGGTGGTCGTATCGCCGTATTGCGGAGCGAATTGGACGGGAAGTATCGGTGGTGGTACGATGGTGGCGTAGATGGTCCGAGGAACATTCCCACACGAGAAGACGTGGAACCGGGAGTCACAGACGGACTGATGGGCAGACCGATCGACGCATTAGAAGAGCGACGTTGTCAAGCAGAACATCCACTGCGACGCAAATCCGAGCTTCCGTTGCACCTGAGGTGACTGTGCGAACAATCCGCAACCGTCTACTGGATGCAGGACTACGTGCACGTGTGCCTCTGGCATGTGTACCTCTGACTCCAGCCCACCGTCCGGAACGGCTCCGGTGGTGTCGCCAATGTTTGCACTGGAGAACGCAATGGCGATCTGTCGTGTTCAGCGATGAAGGCAGATTCTGCTTGGGAGCCTCCGATGGCCGTATGCGTGTTCGCAGATGCACAGGGGAGCGTCTCCACCCTTCTTGCATCCGCCAGCGACACACAGGGCCTAGACCTGGTCTCCTGGTGTGGGGAGCGATCAGCTATCACTCCCGTACAAAACTAGTGTTTGTACCGGGTACGTTAAACAGCACCTCCTACATCAGCAACATCATTCAGCCCGTTGTTGGGCCATTTGTAAGGTCGGTCCATCGTGGTGTTTTCCAGCAAAATAACGCACGCCCACACACGGCACGTGGAACGCAACATGCACTTCAGGGTGTGAGACAACTTCCATGGCCTGCACGTTCACCGGATTTGTTCCCCATTGAGCACGTGTTGGATTTTATGGGACAACGACTTATCCGGTCTTCACGGCCAGCCACGACTGTCCCCGATTTACGCGTCCAGGTTGAGGATGCTTGGAACTCAATACCCCAAACTTACATCCAACATCTGTACGACAGACTCGATGCCAGAATTGCACAGTGTGACGCAGTTCATGGCGGTTCAACCTCGTACCTACCACGTTACATGGAAATGTTATTTTTCAGTTTACCAGCAAATACAGCTGTATTTTGCCATAATGTTTTGATCACGTTATCCTCTGTATTCCGTTATTATGCTGTATAAATTTCGTTGGTATCAGACGTCTCCTTCTTGGTGTTCTTTTTTCACTTTCCGGCAGCGTATATTTGTTTAAAATACTGTTTGTAGTTACACATTTTTGTTAACTCCATTAGTTTTTGAGATAATTTCATTTGAACGTATAAAATCAGTGTTCACTTTATGGTTGAATACGTAGGATCCTCAATTCCTTCTTCAGAGAGGTGAATAAAATGTTGAGAGTGATGGGAAGTAAGTTTTTGGGCTTTATTTGATGTAATTATGCATTCATTGACATAATCTACCCACACAGCACAGAATATTTCGTATATGTTGCAAGTACGTAGCACTGAAACATTGAGACTTTTCAGATACGTTGCGCAGTGTAACAGTAATGTTTCAGAAACTTTACGGTTACATCAAAATGTCCTCAAATGTTACATAACTTTGAAACATAACCGATACGTTACAGTGAAAGGTCTTTGCAAGAAGGTTGTGCCCGTAAGATCCCTGTAAAGCTTCTCCTTCGCAGGAGTGCGGAGGAGGTGGTCTGATGACGTCATCTGTCTTACGAACTAACTAGCTTAGTGCACCAAAGGTCAAAGCAGTCTCAAATGTCATTTGACTCTTGTTCAAAGAGCTGGTTTTTTTTCTGATTCTAGAATGATTTTAGCGCATGTATAGTAAGTGAAATAGCTAAGTTTGTATGCAAATAATTTATTCTTTCGAGATTCCTTCGAGTTCCTGCACTGTTGCAGATTGCAAAAATAACTACAGAAATACCAAAGGATCCCCAATTACATACCACAGATTTCCGAAAGTGACTGAGCTCTGCAGGTTATATAACGAAGTGAATTTCTCCGTCATTTCTGTCCACGCTAGGATTCGAACCCGGGTCCCCTCATTCCGGAATAAGTTGCTCTACCAATTGAGCTACGCGGACGTTTTATTCTGATTCCTATCTGCCTTTATGTCGTGTGCGTCCTTCTGGCAGGTACGTCACATCTCCTGGTACGTTACAGTTATGAAAATTACGCTGTAAACGAGGTGATACTTTTTTTTATATCCAGAATCAGGAGCGTATAGATGGGGATGGGATGGGGGGGGGGGGGGCTGGAGTCACGGCTTCAGCAAAAACATTGTAAAGAATAGACTTTTTTTGCGGAAACTTTACACGAATAAAGAAATAGTCAGGAATTTTTTGCGGCAGCTTTAAAAGGAGTATTAAAAAGAAAAGTAGTTTTTGGTTGTTGTGTTTTTCGAGATTTAAATTTATAAAACCCGGATGACGGAAAAGCAGTTACTTCAGAAGACCTGGGCCCCTTTTCGTATCCATAGCAAAGGCTCCAATGAATGTATATTAACAAGAGAATGTGAAAGAAATATCAGTTCAATGAATGAAAACGTTTTATCAATGAGGATAAGATGTTATGAACTGCAGTATTTTGTACGCCTGCTTCAGAATATAATGAATTTAAAGTTGTTCTTTTCGGTATATGCAGAGACCTGTGTCGTTTTTTTTATAACAGAGTCAAGAGAAAATTTATTACTAAGTGCAAAACATTGTGACATTATGTTGTGTTTTTTTTATTCCAAAATAAATAATATAGGTAGTTTTGCTTTTTTTTTTTTTTTTTTTTTTTGGTGACATGATTCTTAATTGTTACTTATTTATTTGCTTACTTATGTTCTGTATTTTCGTATAAATCGGAAAATTTCATTAGGCACTCTCACAGAAGTTACGTGTTCTGTAGTCCTGATCGCGAGGCGTTTCAAAGAGGATGGCCTTAGTTGTCTAAAAGAATAAAATTTGCATGACATGTTCAACTTTTGTGTAACTGTTTTGTGGTATTTACTACTGGTATAAAACTAGGGCAATTATTTCAATTACTACGTGCAGATTTGTGTTACACGCAGGAAAGCGCAATAATTTTGGTCTTACGCAAAATACTTGAAGGTTCCAAAGAATTTTAATTTTTAAAATGTCTGCAACTTAATTAATAACATGCAATTTAAAAAATAACTAATTGAGTTCTAATAGATTTTCGCAAATGGGTTTAGAATATTTTTTGCGGGGGGCTCCGAGATTTTCCGGTACGCAACTGTCCAAAATGCTACTATTTTCTCCAAACATTTTGCTGAAGGCGACTATAAAAAGCGATGTGTAAAAGTGAACTAGTGGAGTTGCCTCAGAAAAAGCATTGAGAGGATGTTCCTCCCAATCCATGGCGAACGTGGAATTAAAGAAAAGTGAAAAATATTACGACAAACGTATTAGAGGCAATGGAAAAGAAATTCCTCTAAAATTCAGCCGAGGCATTAAACTTTTCATGAAAACACGTACTATGATTCGAATGAGGTACATCAATTCGCAGCTCTTTTGTACTCCTTCTCTCGAGACGACGCAGTCTTAAGGTACAGTTTGCCGCATAAGTGGTGGTAGCGTGCCTCCTTTGCTATGAAATTTTCGTCACCATGTTTTAACAATAGTAATTAAATCACAATAAATTTCGATCTTGAAGAACTTTTGTTGCATCTTTGATACTCTTCTCAGCGTCCTTGGTTTGGCATATGCCAAGCTCTTCTTCTTCCCCTTTAATTTTTTTCTTTTGATTCCACAAAAAGTACGAATTTTTTCAACAGCATCTGTGTTTGTTGCTATTTTCACGGAGAAGTCAGCTGGGTCGTTCGATCGCAAAGGTATCCTTAAGTTTTTGCTTGGGGAATTTCAGTATCTCCTGCCCTCTGGACTGCAGTGAATTTTTTATAGTGGTAGCCATGTTTGCTTTCATCAGACTCTTTTGGGAGGGATTTACAAATATTGTCGTACTTGTAGTCTTTACGAGGTAAGTTCTTAATCTTGCAGAAGATGCATCTAATATTTTCTTCTATGTTGGATCAGTTAATCCGAAGATGGATCCTTGAATATTTCCTGTGTGGATGACACAAATATTTTCCTCCGCATTCATTTTGAATTTAAGCCACAAATACACTAACCTGAACCAAATAAGAAACAATGCGCAATTACAAAAAAATACGTATGTGTCATTAAATTTGAAACAATTCAGAAAATAATAATATTTTCTGTAGCATAAACGGTGAGAAGTTACGAGTACTTAATAATGCAACTACATAATAGCGCGGCAGCCATATTGATAAGAAAGTGGACGCATAACGAGATATCACTCATAATTCCCTAAGCGTTGGGTAAATCTCATGTTATTATATATTATATACATACAAGAGACTGACCAAGGAACGAAAAAGCTGGACTTTTTAACGGAGTGAAAAATCAGAACATGCGATGAGAAAGTGTGTATGTAACAAAGCATGAGCAAGGTGGAGTTGTTCACTCTAATTTATTCATCATGTAGGTATTTAAAGCACACCACTGTTATTATTATTAGTTTTTTTTATTTTGTACTTGATAGAACATGTGCTCGATTTTTCTCTTGGGTTGCTTTTTTCTCAGCAAGTTCCATGGCCATATTTGTTTTTTGTTGACTCTGCAGCTTAATTTTCCTTTCTGCTGATATCATTCCTTTTCCATTTCTTCATCACTTTTCTTCTTCTTCTTCTTTTTTTTTTTTTATTCCCTCAGGTGACAATAATTTAGTCATCATGCTGAAAGAACTTTTAGCCTGAGGACCATGAATGCATGATATCAAAGCTTTCGCTACTTTAAATAAATGGTGTAACTTACAAAATATGAATACTTTCGAACACCATCCGTCGATTCTAACAAATTTTCAAACTTCGTCACTTCCGTTTTTGGAAAATTTCCCTTTCCTTATCAAGCTTAAGTGCAAACATTTATTGGGGAAAGTAACATTGAAAAACAACACTGGATTGTGAGGGCATCGCGGAAAGAAACAAAAAATACGATCACGGAGAGAAATCTTCACTTCGACCGACTTCCGTTTACGGAAACTTTTCCCTCCATTTTTAAGCTGAAATGAAATATTTTTAGAATAAAACGATACTGGGAAGAAGGAACACCGCAAAAAGAAAAAAAAAAAAAAAAGATTACGGAGAAGTCTCCGTTTCGTCTAACTTCCGTTTCCAAAAGTTTCGAAGGGCGGAATTCCGTTCTCAAACACAAAACGAATCGTCCTCCTCTCAAAAAAAAAAAAAAATGTCGTTCAGTTGTGCATTCATCTTGAGAATACCCAAAATGATTTCCGAAACGTACTTAACTTCCGTTTTCGGAAATCATTGCCCCCAATTTCACGATGAAATACAAACATTTATGCACTAAAATGATATTTAACAATACTGGACACAGGCAGCATCGTAAGTAAAAAGAAATTACGATTACGGGAAAAATCTTCACAGCATTTAACTTCCGTTTTCGCAAATTTTGAAAAACGCGATATGGTCCCCAGACGGAAAACGACCTCCCTTCCTACCCCGAAAAAAATTTCGCTTCAGTTCGGCATCGATCTCGATATGACCCAAATGATGGCGGGAAAAAGCGGAATTCCGCGTATTCGCGGAAGAATCTCATGTATGTATATATTTTCTGAATCCCCGTTAAAAAATGCAGCTTTTTTGTTCTCGAGTATTCCTCAGAAAGTCGTATAGTTTTTGAGTAAATTATGGTTAAACGTCGCACATAACCAACGCGAACACTGATTTTATACGATCAAATGAAATTATATCAAAAACTAATGGAGTTAACACAAATGTGTAATTACAAAAAGTATTAAATTTGAAACATTTCGGGGAAAAAAGAAACTAATCTCTGTAGCATATACGAATGAGAAGTTATCCATATTTAAATGCCCCAACTACATAATAGGCGGCAGCCATATTGATAACGTCATCGCGCAGCACCCCACCACTGGCATTTTGCAAGACTCCCTTTTCTGAGACAGTTATGTCATATATAAACAAAAATATTCACAAAGCTTTTGTACTCGCTGGGGTAAATAAATCCTTCCTGGCTCTCGGACTATAGCCTTTTACGGAAAGCACGGGTAGTCGTCCGATTATTCTATTATTAGCGCATCAAGTAGTTCTTTTTTTTGTTTTTTTGTTGGGAGGTTAACGACCACCGTGAGCAACTCAATGAGCTGCAAGCTGTCGCCCGTTCCTAATTTATAGCCACTGACACCAGGGAAGGAAGAGAGCAAGTGCCGTAAGACAAACACAACATCCATGCCTCACCGGGATTCGAACTGGGACCCATCTCGGACGAATGGTCAGAAGCCAGCGCTTAGACCACTGCGCCACAGGGGCGGCGATATTATTTATAATTATATAAACAAATCTTATTTTTCTTAGAAAAATTGCTACTTATTAACGTTCCAATTAAAACAAAATTCGCAAGAAATGTACAGAATAACTTGATGCGCCGATAATCGGAAGTCTAGCCGAAATCATTTCTTTAATCGGACGTTCTGATGTGCAAATTATCCCTTGCTAGAATCGCCAGCTATTCAACACTTGTTGTGAAATTTACAGGTTTTAGCAGATGAATAATTTAATATAAAGTTCGACTGCTTTGTCTGTTGTTCACGCTTTTATGTTTTGTGCTTAAACATTTGACAGCCATTGTAAAACACTAAATCTTTCGGATTTTCGTTTGAGCACAGCGAAACCTCTGTTTAACGGTAACCTGTCTTACCGGACAACGGTGACTGTTGTTCGGAAGTTAGGTCTAAATTACTATTGTATGTCATTTGCGTTTCTGCTGAGTAAATCCTGGAAGTAAATGCAGAATTAGGAACAGATGTATAGTCAGTGCCAGCAGTGATGCCCAGTAGCCTAAAGAAACACTGAGCTTAGTTCAAAAACGAGAATACTCAAATTTAGAATAGTAAATAAAACTGGTTGCTTGCAGCTGAATTTTTCAAATAGCAAAATGAATAACAAGCGTGGCCTTAGCTTCAATATACGAATTTTTCTCGTTGTCTACACCTATTGCTCACTAGAATTGGAAGACCTCCGGCTAAATTTTAGCAATTAAACATGATGGAGAGGATTTTAGTAAGGCCATGTCTGACGCTTGGTCTTAAATAATCCTTTGAAATAGTTAGCTTGGAGGTTAGGGTACCCTATAGGAAAGAAAAACACAAAACAATTTTAGACAGTGAAATAGAGCTTCACAGGAAGCTACGAGCAGGAATGCATGAACAGAACCGACCAAACCATTCGACACCGCAGCCAACGGGTAGTATTCCGGGTACCATCACCCGCCTTCTCCGGTCTCTGTGGTAGACTGAGAAACATAGTGCCGGTGCCAGGCTATTATACGCCATAGGCGGCTGCCTAGTTTGCCTAAAGATAGCTTCGGCCCTGCGAACACGGGTGCCGTAACTCGCGTCCCACCCTAATTATTGCTACACTTTGAACTACAATTTAATTATTTTCTTTCCTCTTAAGCACGCCATTGTACCCGCAGTAATGGAAACCATCGAGCCCGAGGCACAATTCCTTAGTAACATTGTGTCTCCATCTTACCCGACTAAGTACAGAAGTAAGTAAAACCACAAGGGACAAGGTGTCCATTAGATGTCCTTCTGTCTGGGGTATCCGTTTACCGCTGTTAACAGATTATGTTCTTCGGAGGTTATAGCTAATGCTAATCCTGTAGCAGCTGTTTTGTACCTGTGTTTGGTACAGAACCTGTTAACAGCGGGCCAGCTCGTCTGGAGAAGAACCGGCCGGCGTACGGATCCTGACTTTACCATGGAACGACACGTAACTCGGACACAGGGAGTGACTGTCTGTGGGGGCCATTTTCTACGATAGCCGGACACCCTTGGTAGTATGACACTCACGGCTCAACGAACGATTCGTCGACGACATTCTACGACCTGTTGTGTTGCAATTCCTGTCACAGCATCACTGAGCAATTTTTCAATTGGATAATGCCTGGCCACATACGACACGGCTTCCCAAAGCCTGCCTTCCGTAATATCGACACCCTTCCATGGCAAGCCCGATCGCCCGACCTCTCACAGATCGAACATGTTTGAGACATGATTAGATCCCAAATACGCCTATCGAGGAATGTTGGTGAATGGGCCCGCAATTCGGATACCATCTGGCATGCTATACCTTAGGATAATGTCCGTAAACTGTATGCGTCTAAACCACGCCGGGTAAGCGCTTATTTCAGAGCCAAAGGTGGCGCTACAACGTACTGACTTGTTCAACTCGTGCAGCTGTTTTATCCAAATAAATGGACTGCTCTGGAGTCTCAATCATTTCCTTTTCTATTATGTACATTGCACATATCAATTTTCATATCGATTGGATGATTCTTTCCGGGTGCTTCGAGTTTTTTTTTTCTGGAAAAGAGTGTATTTTGATATTTTGATGACTCAGAACTTATTTTGATATGCATATGCACCCGCTGTAACTTACGTGAAATAGTTATTCCCACAAGGGCTAAAAGTTTGATGATGACAATTGGAATCCAGCAGAGACAGTCTGTCAGAACGATGAAGAAAAATCGCAGCGCCAGCACTGCATCTTCATGCTTCTTGGGAATTACGGGTCTCGCTGTCTGTCTGTCGCGCTTTATAATGAGAAACATCTTTACGTACAAAATAATGATTAATATCACCTGAAAGAAAAGGAATTATGCAGTGAGCAAGATAAAAATATCTTTCATAGAAAAGCAAACTATATTAGTATTTCAACAAATAAAAGAACAGAAAATCACAGATCTTTTATAGAAGGACAAACTATTTTAGTATTTCAACAAATAAAAGAACAGAAAATCACAGATCTTTTATAGAAGGACAAACTATTTTAGTATTTCAACAAATAAAAGAACAGAAAATCACATACCTTTTATAGGTCCGTTGAGAAACAGAAAGAAAACGTGTACGTTAAAGGAATCTCCCATGTATTTACACGTTTGCTTCAGAAAATATTTATTATTTAGGTATTAATTTATTCCCAAATGCTACCCGAACTTTATCATTCTGAAATAAAGATATACAAATGAACACACGCATTCAAGGTTGCAACACTGCCGATTATACCATTCACAAAACACGATAGATTTGGTAGTACAAATACGAGAAATTAATGTTCTGATTTAGCTAAATATCATTAGAAATCTGAAATATTTCTTACTTTTTCTTAAATATCAAAAGAAGAAAAAAGAGAAAACAAAACGAAGAAACACCATTCACTATATTTTTGCCGCTGGACGTCCGAATTACTAAACCTCCTCCCCTGCCCGATGCCACATTTGGTTCGGTTGTAAGCCCCCCCCCCTCCCCCTGTAATAGCGGACGTACTTTATGGACGGCCCCTAACCTACGGCAATCGCAGTTGCTCTTATCCATTGTCGAATACTTGTTTTAGAAAAAGGAACATGATCGGAATACTGTAAAGAATAAGAAAAAAAAATCTTTAATTTTGTCAAAAAAATTCGAAACGCGGAACATCATGAAACATTCACATCCCTTCTAGAACAATCATTTGCGGCGGTTCAGAACATTTTCGGCCGCCGGGCGAAATCGTGTCGAACTTCCCGTACTTTTCCATTTTTCCAATCGGTGGCCACCCTATCCTAATTCTTCCGATCTCTTTTTTAATTTTTGTCAATGCCAGAAAGAATTCTAATACTATTCCAGAATTTTTCGCAAAAATACGAAAAATCAAGGACTTTCTAGCCTTGGCAAAAAGAGTTCGCAATGTTCTCACGCTCCGTCACATTGTAACAATCACGTTACCAGAAGTCCAAAAATACCGAAGAAATGCCACCATGTTGAAAACATCCAATAAGCAATCCTAAAAGTGTTTAACAACCGTTAGTATCATTTAAATATCAAAATAAGTTTCCCACAGATGTTGAATAACCTTATTTCTCTAAGATTTCCGATTTCCGTGTGATGCAGTGAACTAACGATTCCGTTAGTGGCCACAGATAGCCTAATTCATTGCATTTAGGGCATCTGCTTCTGGTAGAAATCAATTCGTCGCGTGTCAATTCGTCCACCACGTCAATTCGTAGCCAGTGTCAATTTGTCGCCCGTGTCAATTCGTCGCCCGCGTCAATTTGTCGCCCGTGTCAATTTGTCGACTACGACAATTCGTCGCGTGTCAATTCGTCGACCACGACGATTCGTTGCGGACAAATTCGTCGACTACGTCAATTTGACGCGGACAAATTCGTTGCGTTTACAAATTTTGTTTACATGCAAAACGCACGCAGGAAAACGTACGATTTCGAACGTCTTCCGTCATGATCATATTTATAAGATTTGGACCTTCAGACAGGTTAAGAATATTCGCTTTTTCTTTGGCACTAAAAATAAATTAATATGTATATGCCAAACGCCTAAGCTTGGGCCTTTTTAACAGTTTTTATTCCATGGTGTTCATATTCATAAAGTTTAGACACCATGCCTAGTTAGTATTACTGCGCTTTTACTTAGGCAATAAATATTAATACCTTGGCCTAGGCCTAGGCCTTTTTAACAGGTTTTTATTCCATCTTGCTCATATTCACAAAATTTAGACACCAAGTCAAGTTAGTATTATTGCGTTTTTACTTAGACATTAAATATTAGTACCTTGGTCTAGACCTAGAGCTTTTTAACAGTTTTTATTCCATCGTATAATGAATTAGCTTTGTTTATCTTTTTGCTAAGCTAATTATTATGAATGAATAATGCTCTAAGCTTCAAAATAATGAATTCCCAAAAGGGTGTTGTTACTCGTTAATTATGAACTTAAACAAAGTCTCAACGCTGGTTATTTATATTAAGTAATCAAAGTCATAAACCTAACAGCCAGACAGAGGTCTGACAAAACTAAGAATTGAGAAAGACTGAACTTACTGAACAACTGTTTATTTCCGAGACTCTTGGTCAACTAAGGCACTCATATATCTTGTACATAATAATGAATAAACTTTCCTCTTATAGTACGCACACAACCAACACAACTCCAACACAACGCAACAACCTCCAACAACACACCACAACTACACGATGAACGCGCCTATATACGAGCTACCACCACGTCATGACTTACACTCATTGCCAGATCTCATTCAGCGGGTGAAATAATATTTCGTTCAGTAGGAAGATAATTTACATAGTAAAATAAAATAACTAGAGATAGTAAAATCAAAAGGAAAGTGAATATAGAGTATACGTTACAATCGTGTTCATATCTATAAGGTTTAGACACCATGTGAAGTTAGTATTATTGCACTTTTACTTAGGCATTAAATATTAATAATACCTTGGCCTAGGCCTTTTTAAAAGTATTTATTCCACCGTGTTCATATTTATAAGGTTTAGACATCATGCCAAGTTAGTATCATTGCGCTTTTACTTAGGCATTAAATATTAGTACCTTGGTCTAGGACTAGGCCAAGGTATTAATATTTATTGCCTGAGTAAAAGCGCAATAACACTAACTTGACTTGTTGTGTAAACTTTATGAATATGAGCACGGTGGAATAAAAACTGTTAAAAAGGCCCATGCTTAGGCGTTAGGCATGTACTAGTACGTTCAAAAAGTTCCGGAGCTTTTTGAATATATGCCAAATGTCAGTGAATTACGTCATTCCCCGCTGAGCAAGCGAAGAGCATCATGTGACCGAACAGCCAGGACCGGTTTCATCCAGATCCAACACGTACAGCGTATGTGCGTAGTTCGTGATTACAGGCATTCGAGACTCTCCTTCTCGAGGACAACGATGTCGAATTTTGAACAACGTTCAAGGGTAAAATTTTGTGTTGTGCTCGGAAAATCTTTCCCTGAGACTTTTCAAATGATTAAGTCAGCGTACCGTGAGAGTACAATGAGTCGAACTAGAGTTTATGAGTGGCATCGACGATTCGAGAACGGGCGACGAGAGGTCAGGACGACCTTCAACATCCACAACGGATGAACAAATCGCCATTGTCAAAGAAATTGTGAAAAATGACCGTCGAAAAACTGTTACAGCGATTGCAGAAGTTGCCGGCATCTCAGTTGAAAGTTGCCGTGCCATTTTAACAGAGAAACTAGGCATGCATCACGTGTGCCAACAAATTGTTCCCAAAAAACCTGACACAAGAAAAAATGGATGAGCGCATGCAAGTTTGCTGGGATAACATCGATGCAGTGTTTTCGCTGCGTTGTTAAAATGAGCGGTACAGCTGCAAACGATATGAAAACAAGCCTGCAGCTGACCGCGATCATATCACACTGTGAGGTTGAGTGAAACCGTGGCGGCGGCGTAGAACTGACTTTGAGAAAGGAAATATTGTTAGGTGCTATATTAGTGGGCTGTCCATAAGAGAAATCGAAAGGCGTTTAAACATATGCAAGTCAACTGTTTTGGATGTACTTAATAAGTGGAAGATACATGGCGTGCCTGAAGCAGCAAAGCGTACCGGCAGACCAAAGAACATCAGTGACAGCAGACATCGAAGCCTCAGGAAAGTCATTACAGCTAATCGACGGAGTATTGCACAAGACCTCAATGAACAGATGAGTAAAAATGCTGGAACCTCGGTATGTGCACACACCATTCGCAGAGAACTTCATTCCATGGGCTACCGTGGTCGTGCGGCTGCTCACAACCCTTTCATCTCCACTCGGAATGCTACTCGGCGTTTAGCATGGTGTAAAGTACATTTATCGTGGACCGTAGATCAATAGAAAAGGGTCCTATGGACTGATGAATCCAGATACACGATCCATCAGCCTGATGGCCGTGTGTGGGTATGTCGGCAGCCGGAGGAACGCTATTTACCGCAGTGAACTGTTTCTACGGTCAAGTTTGGAGCTGGCAGTGTACACGTGTGGGTTTTGTTTTGGGTGGTATGGTGACAGCCCGTTGGTTATCGTGGACAAAGCTGTTAACCAGCACTATCTCGATATTGTGGACAATTATGCCCTACCAACTCTGTGGCAATACTATGGAACCGAGCCTTGTTGGTACCAGCAGAATAATGCACCGAGCCATAAAGCAAGACCTTATATGGTTTGGTTTGAGGATAATTCCGTATCGTGTGTGGACTGGCCAGCACAGAGCCCTGATCGTAATCCCATAGTGCACCTATGGGATGAATTAGAGCGCCGCATAAGAAGTTTGGAACCAAGGCCTACTGCTAAGCAACAGTTAGCGGCAGCATTATGTACTGAATGGAAGCGCAAACCTATCGCTGTGTTCCCAAAACCTTGTGGAAAGCATGTCTCGAATGGTAAGTGCATGCATTAAGGCCAAAGGTGGACCGACACCGTACTAATGTATGTCAATAAATGCTACGTTGTGTTTCTCTTAAAGGTATCCGGTGACGTTTGTCAATATAGTGTAGATGGTAACGGCGCTGTGAAGCTAATGAATCTGTTTAAATGACACCTGATACAATGCTCTGTTTATCAATGTTATTCTGTTTCTTGAGATTGGAAAGGCAGCGTATTTAAGGGAGTTTAACAAAGTCCAAATTGTAATCTCCAGACGACTGAGTTAGAGCATTTCCGAGACGGTAAGGCTTATTTGGTGTTCACTGTCAGCTGTAGTATAAGTACTTTCAAAAGTGGTCCGAGGTAGGAAAGGTCACGAACCGCTGGCAAGTTTTGGGCCGATCAAGGCAAATTCATCCTAGAGGTAAACGAAGGCTATGCCGTATGGTACGAGCCAACAGAAAGGATAGTGCGGTGCAACTCGCCAGTGATTTCAATGCTGGAGATAGGAGTTATCTGTCACAGCACACAGAACATTTACGCCCGCGGGAAATAGGTCTGTGTAACCCGCAGGTTGCCCCGAGTGCCTATACTAACTCTGGTTCACCGTCGAAAACGCCTACAATGGACACGCGAGTATCGCCGAATTACAGTGAGACTTTTAGCTGAGTCGGTGGGCATCAGTAGGTCTATCCGTCATGAAATTCCACGAGAGGATCTGGGAAAACGAAAACTTAATATCATATTGGTACCCCGAGCTCTGAATAATGACCAGAAAGAGGCTCGTTGATCGATATGTCACGGTCTGCTGGACACTGCAACTGAGGATCCTGTTTTTTGCTCCAGAATTGTTGCAGGAGATGAAACATGGTGCCTACAGTATGATCCATGAACCAAGCGACAAAGCGCTGAATTTAGAGGTACCCACTCATTGTATCATGCAGACATTATGTCTATCCCAGCATCCGTGACAAAACACTCAGAGACATCGCGTAAAGTGCCTTCCAGAACTGTTTTCAGGATCTTCAAAAACGCTGGAAACTGCGTGTTGATTCAGAAGGGTGATATTTTGAAGGTGACCAGTATTAACTGTGAGTATGGTACTTTTTTATATTATTTATTGCGTCAGTCTTGGAACTTTTCGGACGCAGATTGTACACTTCATCGTAACATTATTTTATTCAGATTAATAAACGACAACAATTTTTTTTCGACAATATGAACAACTAAAACAATAATATTGAGATGCACCGATAAATGTACTTACAGCTGTGAAGTTTATTCCAAAAAACACAAACGCGGAGTACTGCCAACCCAGAAGGTATGGATCGTCAATATGAAGGGGAAACAAAGTCCATTGCTGGAATAAAACCCGAATTCTTGAGACCATTGTAGAACAGGAAACAGTGCTAAGACGATACCAGCGGTCCACACAGCACCTAAACTATAACGCGCTGACGATGGAGTGACTGCCCTGATGTTTGTTCTTATGCATCTGTAACGTTCCATAGTGATAAGAGACAAAATGAAGACAGACACTTCACTGGAAACCATGGCGATTATTCCGCAAGCGGTGCAGTGCCAGCTGGACATCCACGCATGCGCGTGTTTGTTATACTTATCTCGAAAGGACACATCTTGAGTTCCAACGGCCAGCAAGTAGATGCCCATTAGAAGATCAGAAACTGCAATATAAAACAAAGAAATGATCACTTCTACTAACTCGTTAGGGAATAGTATACTCTAATTTCACTTAATTACTGAGTAGTGTTAATCAGGCCTGGTCCGAAATAACATTAGTGAGGAAGGGCAGGCCATGAAACATAAAAGTGCCGACTAAAAAGGACAATATCTGAAAATATTGTAGAAACGATTAAAGATATAAACATTAATTGAATCGCCCATGTATAAACTTCGTTTCAAAGACATGATTTTCTGAGTTTGCAAATTTCGATTTTAAATTTGCCCACTACAATGGGCTTTTAAACGTACAATAAGAAGAACGCATAGGTTATATACACTGAAGAGCAATTGAATTAGAGATACCTGTCTAGTAACGTGTAGCACCACCTTTCTCCCTGCTGACGGTAGCGATTCGTCTCGGCCTGGACTCGACAAGACACCGGAAGCGTTGGGAAGCTATACGGATCCACGACCCCTGAACAAGCTCCCACAGTTCACGAAGATTTGATGGAGGGGGAACAGAGCATCGGACATCTCTCTCGATGGCATCCCAGATGTGCTCGATGGGATTGAGGTCAGGTGACCTTGGTGGCCAAGAAAGCGAGGTCACGTCGGTGGAGTGTTCATCCAACCATTCGGATACAATTCGGGAGCAATGGCACGGTGCATTGTCTTGTTGCAGGATGAGGTCCCCAGTGGGATGTTGAAGACGCACAAACGGGAGAAAATGGTCGTCCAAGATATCCCGGTAACGTTGACCTGTGAAGGACGATGTCACATGTACCAGGGGTCCCATTTCAGTCCGCGTAAACAGTCCCCAGAAGAGAATGCCATCCCCACCAGCTTGAAGAGTACCCTGCTGGCAAGAAGGATCCATCGCTTCATGTGGTTTGCGCCGTACTCGTATCCTGCCATCCGCATGTACCAACGTGAATCTCAACTCATCAGTCCAGGCAACATTTTCCCACATGTCTAGGGTCCAGTGGCGATGTTCCCGCGCCCATGCTAATCTTTGCACCCTGTGATGTGCGGTCAGCAGCGGTACCCTCGTGGGACGATGGCTTCTGTAGCCCATAGCGAGGAGATGGTTCTGGATGGTGCGGCTGCTTACACGTTTTTGTGCAGCATCGTTAAATTGCCGAGTGATTTCTTGCACTGTGGCCCGTCTATCCGCTGTTACAATGCGAGCTAGACGACGATGACCCCGCTCATCCACACGATGTTGTCCACGGCAGATGGCCCTTACAGGGATCGTTTTACCGGATTCGATGTACTCACGGTGCACCCGTGACACAGTGGCTCCTGAAAATCCTAGTGCATGCACGACTTCCGAGATGGAGTGACCCATTCGTCGGGTCTAGACAATTTGCTCACGATCAAATGCGCTTAGATCCTTCGTCTTACCCATACTGCGTCCGTCTCTTACTGATTCCCGTCGCATCACTCCTTATATTGTCGGATCGCTGCATACGTCATGTCGTTTCCGTTTATAGGGCCGCCCACAGTGCCACATTTGCATAACGCCAGCTGTCTCTAATTCAATTGCTCTACAGTGTAGTTTCCGATTAAATTTGAAGGTTTTTCTTTTTCAAACAAAAGCTGGAGTCCACGAACTGATCGTTGATGTACATGAGAATGGTCAGTGGGTCAGTGGACTGTGATCAAACCAATCTCTCTCTCTCTCTCTCTCTCTCAGTAATCGAATATGCATTTCTTCAAAGTCTACATACTTGCCCCCTGATACCAGTAAGTCGACAGATTTTGCTGGGTAGGACAGCTTCAACTCACAACCGTTGAAGTTTACTGTGAATTTGTTGGAGGCGAGTCTGGTACGATTCCTCCAAAGACTATTGGTCCAATGCCGATTCGTCCAAAGGGACAATCGTCCTATAGACAATTGGTCGAAAGGTACGATTCGTTCAGTGGCACGATTGGTCCAATGCCGATTCGACCAATGGTACGAATAATCCAATTTCATTAAATCTGTCCGAGGTTCTACTCTAGCGAAACAAATCTTATAAGTTCTGATTCTGCCTTCGGCGTTGCATGGAAGTATCAGTAGTATTACATTTATTGTATAATATTGTGGTTATAGATTTTTTGGGGCAAGGGGGGGGGGGGTCGCTTTTTTCTTGTTGTACTGTCCTCACCGCCATATGAAATTACTGATGTATGAGCCGTTGAATCAAGTTCACATCAAATCAAGTTAATTATATTGCGCTTTTACTTAGGCACTAAATTTAAATTCATAGGCCGTAGGCTCAGGTGTTTTTAAACAGTTTTTATTTTACCAATGTCATGTTCACAACTTTTACACATCAAATCAAGTTAATAACAATGCGCTATTACTTGGGCACTACGTGAATATTAATTCATAACACCACGGCCTAGGTGCCTTGTAAAGATGTGAGGAAGTGCTGAGTGCCTTTATTTAGATTTTATAAAATGTCTACAAATGCCAAATATATGGAAATCATTTTTCAAAAGGATATACACTGATGAGCCGCTCCATTATGACCACCCTCAGCCTAGAGAAATGAGCGCGCCTGGAGAGCGAACGGTGGCGCAGGTGAAGTTCACATAGCAGTATATATACAATCCGAGGACCGGCTTTCGGTTGGTAGAGTGTTCGGAGTCAGAATGGGAAAAGCTAACGATTTTTCGGAGTTTGATAAAGTGCAAATTGTGATGGCATGGCGTCTCGGAACAACGATCTCGGAAACTGCGCGGCTTGTGGGTTGTTCACGTGCCACTGTAGTGAGTACATATCAAAAGTGGTGCACAGATGGCCAAGCGACTAACCGTTGTCTAGCCGTGTGTCGTCCACAGCTCATTCATTCATGCGAAAAGGGAGCGGAGACTGTCGCGCATTTTTCCCCAGCGACCGCGGGGTCACAGAGCGACAAATCACCTGCAGCTACAACAGTGTGGATCAGGGCAATGTGCCACAGCACACAGTTCACCGCAAACTTCTGCGCATGGGCCTGCGTAGCCGAAGACCCAGCCGGGTCTCCGTGCTCGATGCACGTCAACACCAACAATGCATGAAATGGGCCTAAGATAATTGAGGTTGGACGGTGGATGATTGGAAGAAAGTGGCCTGGTCTGACGAATCAAGATTCTTGGTGCATCACGTAGACGGCCAAACGCGGATACGCCGATTACTAATGGAGGAGATGCTATCTGGATTCACTGTTGGGCCGAAACAGGCCGACGGCGGCGGTGTTATGCTGTGGGCCATGTTTTCTTGGTAACACTTTAGGCCCGATTATACCAGTAGCACAATCCCTGACAGCTGTCAGTTATCTGAACATCGTTGCGGATCAAGTTCACCCATTCCGACAAATGTGTTCCCTGCTGGTGATGGCCATTATCAACAGGATAATGCGCCATGCCACACTGCCAGAATCGTCAAAGAGTGGTTCGAGGAACATCCTGGTGACTTTCTGCTAATGTTCTGTCCTCCAAATTCACCTGACATGTACCCGATCGAACATTTGTGTTTCGACTTGGAAAAGCGGGTTCGCGCTAAATCACCACCATCCTTAAATGTATGGGAACTGGAGGACCTGCTATTGACATTATGGTACGAGATACTCCAGGATACCTATCGCCACTTCATCAAATCGATGCCTCGCCGAGTGGCCGCTGTTTTGCGGTCTGAAGGGGGCCCAACATCTTATTAGGCAGGTAGTCATAATGTAATGGTTCATCGGTGTAAAGAGGAGAATAACTTAATTTATTATTCCATTCTTAAAAAAAAAAAAAAAAAAAAAAAATGATGACACCATCGGACGAATCGGCATTGGACTAATCGTCCCGTTGGACAAATCGGCATTGGACCAATCATACCATTGGACCAATCGTCATTGGTCTAATCGTACATTGGACTAATCGTACATTGGACTAAACGGCATTGGGCCAATCGTCCCTTTGGACGAATCGGCATTGGACTAATCGTACATTGGACTAAACGGCATTGGACCAATCGTCCCTTTGGACGAATCGGCATTGGACTAATCGTCATTTGACGAATTGTCCGGGACCACTTGACTTAAATACATTTTGGTTTCAAAAGAGACAACACATCTACATCTTCCTTTTGCGCCTTATATAAATAACTGTTTTTCCTGTTTTATTAACATGCACATACCTTCAAAATATAATGTCTCGTTCCTCAGGAAACGATGAAGACACGTTTGACTGTCATGCTACAGCTTCCTTTTATTTTCTCATGCCTTGCATGCAGTTTTCCTCCGATTTTACACCTTATTTGTCTCATAAATTTGCCAGCTTTGAGTTTGAGTCGGAACTGGTCGACTTCGGACCGGACCTGTCGATGGTAAAAAATGATTCTGATACAGCGAAATATAACAATATTTATTTTAACAAGCACTTTATGTCGCTCGTTTTTAAGCTTGCTCGTTTGTGTTCGGCAACTCTGAGGTTCTGTTAACAGGTCCAATGAACTTAGTAAGCAAATTTATGTTGTGATATGTGTGTGTGTGTGTGTGTGTGTCTGCGTACGTCATGGGCGATTGGTAGCTTATTAAATAATCTTCCGTAAAACATTCGTTTATAGCTTCACTCTACTTTTCTAACAGCTTGGATTTATGTGTCTGTAAGACCCTTGTACATGGCAACATGAAAAATTCTTTCCCCCACTTTTATAATATGGAATTTCTCAAAAGTACATTTCTCACACATCCAAAAATTGCACTAAAAAAGAATGCCAAATTAGTGGAATTTTTGTAACATACTACAGAGGTGAAGCAGGTGTCAAGACGACGAATCTGTAGACGATACATTCCTGTAGCTTCGGCGTAGCTTAGTCGGTTAGAGCAACTCACTCCGACGCGAGGAGACGCTGGTTCGATGTTAGTCGCCGACAAATTCCTGTTTTAACATTCTTTCTCTGTCTCTCCCGTGTTACTCGCTCTTTCGCACTCGTTGGCTGCTGTTCGTGCCGTTGGTCAGCTACGCGAAATGACATTTGACTTCTCATTTGCTCCTGCACGTTCGTCTGGAAATCTTGACATTTTACCAACTCAGTACATATCTTCATCGACGTGTCTTCGTGAGTAACCTCAGTACATAACTTCATCGACGTGTCTTGGTGAGTAACCTCAGTACATAACTTCATCGACGTGTCTTGGTGAGTAACCTCAGTACATAACTTCATCGACGTGTCTTGGTGAGTAACCTCAGTACATAACTTCATCGACGTGTCTTGGTGAGTAACCTCAGTACATAACTTCATCGACGTGTCTTGGTGAGTAACCTCAGTACATAACTTCATCGACGTGTCTTGGTGAGTAACCTCAGTACATAACTTCATCGACGTGTCTTGGTGAGTAACCTCAGTACATAACTTCATCGACGTGTCTTGGTGAGTAACCTCAGTACATAACTTCATCGACGTGTCTTGGTGAGTAACCTCAGTACATAACTTCATCGACGTGTCTTGGTGAGTAAACTCAGTACATAACTTCATCGACGTGTCTTGGTGAGTAACCTCAGTACATAACTTCATCGACGTGTCTTGGTGAGTAACCTCAGTACATAACTTCATCGACGTGTCTTGGTGAGTAACCTCAGTACATAACTTCATCAACGTGTCTTGGTGAGTAACCTCAGTACATAACTTCATCGACGTGTCTTGGTGAGTAACCTCAGTACATAACTTCATCGACGTGTCTTGGTGAGTAACCTCAGTACATAACTTCATCGACGTGTCTTGGTGAGTAACCTCAGTACATAACTTCATCGACGTGTCTTGGTGAGTAACCTCAGTACATAACTTCATCGACGTGTCTTGGTGAGTAACCTCAGTACATAACTTCATCGACGTGTCTTGGTGAGTAACCTCAGTACATAACTTCATCGACGTGTCTGCTGCTATAGCAGGGTTTCGCCGTTCGGTGTTCATGGTTCTGTCTACGGTTGTAGTTGCAAAACTGTTTTACGCTGTGGAGAACGTCGTTTTGGCACTCTGGCGAATGTTGCTTCATTAATGGATGAGAAGTGACCATATCAAGATTCCGTTGGACAAAATTACCACTCTTTTTTATAATACCAAGCTTTCATTAGATTAAATTACTACTAACATTACCACATTTTGAACGCTAATGATAGACCAGGACGACAGTATGCAATTACCGAATGACGTAGAGAGGTTACAGTGTAGCAAGGTCACCCCTCCTGTTCTCTCCCTGTGCATATTTTTCAGCATGTCTACATTACACTGCAGCAAGGTCACCCCATCTCTCTCTTTGGATATTTTTGAGTATGTCGACGTTACACTGCAGCAAGGTAATCTCTCCTGTTCTCCCTTTGTGGATGTTTTTGAGTATATTGACATTACACTGCAGCAAGCTACCCATCCTGTTCTCTCTCTGTGCATGTTTTTGAGTATATCGACATTACCCTGCAGCAATGTCACCCCATCCATTTCTCTCTCTGTGGATGTTTTTGAGTATGTCGACATTACACTGCAGCAAGGTCACCCCATTCATTTCTCTCTCTGTGGATATTTTTGAGTATATCGACATTATACTGCAGCAAGGTCACCCCTTTTGTTCTCTCTCTGTGGGTGTTTTTGAGTATAACGACATTACACTGCAGCTAGCTAACCCCTCCCGTTCCCTCTGTGTGTGGATGTTTCTGATTGAGTATGTCGACACTATACTGCAGCAAAGGTCACCCCTCTTGTTCTCTCTCTGTGGATGTCTCTGAGTATATTGACATTACAATGCAGCAAAGTAACCCCTGCATTTCTCTCTGTGTGGATGTTTTTGAGTATGCCGACACTACACTGCGGCAAGTTCACCCCTCCTGTTCTCTCTCTCTATGAATGTCTGTGAGTGTATTGGCATTACAATTCAGCAAGGTCACCCCTTCATTTCTCTCTCTGTGGATGTTTTTGAGTATGTCGACATTACACTGCAGCAAGGTAACCTCTTCGGTTCTCTCTCTGAACATGGTCTATGGTATGTTGACATTGCACTGAAACAAGCAAACCCCTGCTGTTGAATGTCTGTGGATGTTTTGAGTACATTGGCATTATACCATTATACCCAAGCAAGTTAAACTCTTGTGGTCTATTTTATGGGATGTTTTTGAGTATGTGGACATTACAGTGGAGATTGGTAGTTCCTTCTGTTTTCTCGCTCTGGGAATGTTTTTGAGTACCTTCTTGTCTTGTAGTAGAAGAAAATCTGCAAGTGCGAAAATTTGGTGCGTAAGTGTGTGCCGCCATGTCCTTAATAGTCCGTATGATAACTACAGTAGCTCTGGCGGGTCATAGCTAGCCGGGGTGGTGCAGTGTAATAATTGGAGGACCTTAGACATCCTTGTACTGTAACACATAATGACAAGTGGTATCGGAGCAAAAATGATTTTCAGATTTGTTACTAGAAAGTTTAAAAAATTATCCTCTCTGAGAATATAAACTAAGTAATTTAGGAAAATAATATCGGAGATCTTACCTGCAAGGTTTTTTATGAATAAAGATAAAACTCTGTCTTCTTTTCTAGAAAGAACTCTCCATGTTAGAACTACAGTGTTTCCTAGGCAGGTCATAAGGGCAACAACCCATACTGACATTCTGAGAGCTGGCCATACTAGAAGGTGTTCCGTTGATGATAATCCGTCTGTTTTTGGAGTGCAGATACGAACATAAGGAGCGTAGCTACAGTACAGGAACTTTTTAAAGTAGCTGCATGTAAAAAGAAATACATGTGAACTTTGAGAAATAGGTACGTTGAAACAAAATTAAAGTCCACTTAATAATTCCAAGTTAATAAAAGTAATTAGAATATCAGTATAATATCAACTTTAGTGAATATTTCTTAGTCGTTGTGAGTTCTGTAGCTAATACTACAGCTGTAGATCGAACCATAGCTTTCCTGTTCCGTTGATAAAACCTTTAGAACTAAAAAACAACAGATTTAGTAGATGTGAAGGCTGTGATATAAAAACTTGCAGATTTTCATGAACATTGGAGGTAGTGACAATAAGAACTAATCAGACAATTTACATCTTTAGCCACAGAGGGATTAACGGGTGCAATATAGTGGATATAAGGGGAAGGCAGAATCTTTAAATTTGTAACTACACTGGAGTTTGTCAAATTTAAGGAGTAAGCAGTTCTTCAGGATCTTCAGCGACATTGGATTTAATCTACTGGGTGATCCAAAAGTCTTGCACATTTTGAAAACGTAATAACTCGCGGAGTTTTGAGAGTCGGGCAACGCGGTTTTTAGAGAAATGATCAGAATGACATCGGGTTTTTTTATGAAATCACATAAATCTTTACTAATTTTACTTACATTTTTCATCGCCAGATGGCGCAGCAACCACAGGTTGGAAGTGTCGAGAAAAATAGACACCTGATTTTACCAGGCTAGACACCTCGTTGTACCAGGTGTTCAATGTGATGGCCGTCCTGTTCCAGCACTGCCTGCAGACGAGAGGAAACACAATGGACGGCATTGAAGAGCATGTCCGGTGGTATAGCTGCCACATGTTGTCGAATGGCATCTTTCTGCATGGCCAATGAAATGGGATGACATCTGTACACTTGTGATTTTAGGTAACCCCAGAGCCAGAAATCGCAGGTTGTCAGGTCTGGTGAACAAGGATGCCAGCCAGGCCTTCGGAAAGTGTCGGCTCAACGCACGATTTGCGCCAAACGTCTCTTGCAGCAGTTGCTTAACGGAACGTGCGATGTTGGGTGGTGCTCCATCCAGCATAAATGGGCACATATTCACTGCATCCCGTTCTTGCAAGCTAGGGATAACGTATGTTCGTAACATGTTCGCATAACGTGCACCTGTCACTGAAACGGTTTCGAAGGAGGTGCCGCGGACCTCTTCAAACAAAAAGAAAGGACCGATAATGAAGGAAGCCGTGGATCCACACCACACTATCACTTTCGGCTGATGAAGTGGCGCTTCAACGACTGCTCGGGGATGTTCCGTGGCCCAAATGTGGCAGTTGTGAGTGTTTACCGCTCCGTTTAGGGAAAAGTGTGCCTCATCAGTCCATAAAACGTTCATCAGCCAATTCTCGTCGACATTCATTTGTCGAAAAAACCATGCTGCGAACTCCTGACGCTGCACGTAATCTCCAGCTTGTAGTTCGTGATGCTGCTGCAGTTTGTACGGGTATCTGTGCAGAATCCGTCGTAGTGTTCGCCATACAGTCCCGTATGGAATGCCTGTTTGCCGAGAAACATGGAGAGCACTGGAGTCGCCATGTGCGGATGACATTGCAATCACTTCCATTTCCTGCGTAATCGTCTCTGCTGCAGCAGCACGTGTTTGTGGTCTACCGCTCCGTGGGCGTGCTGCCAAAGATCCCATTTCCTTGAATGCTTTCACCATTCGCCGCAGCGCAGCACTTTCCATCGGTTTTTTCCCACTGTGATCACCTTTCAGTGACCGGTAGTCTCTACCAATGCAGCACTCGCACATTCAGCGTTGCAATATAACAATTTCACCAAGAGCACTTTGTCTGGTAATGGCAGCATATTGATACAGTCCGCTGTGACTTGTGGTTCTCTCTCTCATTTCTCATATGTAGAGGATTTTAGGAAGGGAGTGTCTGACCCCAGGTCTTAAACAACCCTTAGAAATATGAAGCTGGGAGATTTGGGCTAGAGTGTCCGATAGGAAAGTGACACGGAAGCAAAGTAGAAAGGGGGAGGAAGACGCCCTTACTTATTACCAGGGGGCCAGTACACGGGGTCCGACGGCTTAACGTGCCCATCCGACGCACGGCGGGTATTTAGTGGATCGAGCTTTCGTACCTGCCTGGGATCGAACCTGAGGTCCTTTCCGCGGCCGTCACGAACGTTGCCCACTAGGCCACCCGCTGCCTGTGACTTGTGGTTGCTTCCCAGCTTCTGCTTTTATACCCACTATCCCAGTCCTGTTCGCCTATGGCGCCATCTGGCGATGAAAAATGTAAGTAAAATGAGCAACAATCTATGTGATTTCATAAAAAACCCGATGTCATTCTGATCATTTCTAAATAAACCGCGTTGCCTTACTCTCAAAACTTCATGAGTTATTACATTTTTCAAATGTGCAAGATTTTTGGATCACCCGGTATATAATAAGACAAACTTTTAGATCTCCCACAGCACGAGATTTAGTGGATATAATGAATAGGCAGAACTTCAAAAGCATCGGATTTAGCGGATGCAAGAAATAAGCAGCACTCTTTGAAATTTTAGAACAAACGTTTTTAGGACCTCGATGACATCGGATTTAGGACATACAATGCATAATTTAAACTCTCAGAACATCAAGAACATCAGATTTAATGGATGTATGAGAAAGCCAAAATTTTTACATTCCTAACAACATCGCTTTTGAGTGCATAACTGAACATTAATAACATTACCAACATTTGAATCAGGGGTTTTAAAGCCATTGTGACGTACCTATCGCAGAGATGAAGCGGATGTTAGAACGGCAAAGTTGCAGCAACAAATTTCGTCGGTGTAGCTTAATTGAGAAAGCATTCCTGCTCCTGAGCAGAAGGATACCGGCTCGATATCCCGCCACTGACAAATAGCTTTTAAGCTAATAGTGCGTCGCATAAATATAGAGACAGAACAAATTCTCGAATAAAAAAGAAACAACAACGAGGGTGAGATTTACACCTCATATTTACAGCAAAAATAGCATAGGACACGCAGCTGCACAATAGTTTGACGGAAACATAACAATTCCAACGCCAAGTACAAGAAAAAGCAGAAATACGCTGTCTCAAAAATATAAAGACTTACTAGTTATGAGCACCTCCGGTACGAATAGTGGAGCCGTTGTTCCGAATAACACTGAAAACCCGATTGGACATGCTGCCCACCAAGTGATGTAAGTGTTCTGGACGGAGAGCGTACCAACTTCGTTCAATCTGCTCTTTCAATGCCACCACTTGAGAACTGTCGTCCATTCGCATACGCATCACGAGCTAAGATACCCCAGAGGTTCTCGATAGGATTCAGATCGGACTGAGTGCTGGCCAATCCATTAAGGTCACATGATGAGTGTTAAACCAGCTTTTCGTTGATGCAGACCGATGGATAGAGGCATTATCTTGCTGGAACAGATAATCAACACCCGCTAGAGTTTCGACAAACGGTAGAAGGTGGCTGCTGAGTATGTCCTGATACGTTTCGGAGTTTTGCTTGCCTTGCAGAAAAGCGATATCCGTTGTCCCATCGAACGCAAAAGCTCCCCAGACAATCACAGATCCCCATCCTTTCTGTCTGCTGAAGAAGGTGCGTGGCTCGCGTCGTAAATCATGCCAATAGCAGTTCTAATCGTCAGGGCCGTCCAGGTTGAACTTTTTCTCATCGGAGAAAATAGTTGTGATCCATTCATCCGTCCAGTGCATGTGGCTGCTTGCCCATAACAATCTAGCTTCCTTGTGGTGCCGCTTGAGGTGTGGCAGACGGCGCATTTTACGGAGCACAATGTTGCGACTTTCCTTGATTCGTCGATGAAATGTGTCCTTTGAGACGGTGACACCAACAGTCCGAGAAACTTGACGTAGTGAAAACCTTTGAGATGAAACTAAACGCATGATGGCACGATCATATCGTTTGGTTGTTATTCGAGGTCTTCCAGGCCGTTTTCTGGTAGTTAACGCACCGCGTTTCGATAAAGTCTTATAAATGACTGCCTTACTCCTCCCCATTGCTTTACAAATTTCCGCTGCAGGCAATCCATTTGCTGTCAGTCTCCAAATCTTCTGCATCTCTTCCCCAGAAAGTTGACTGTTGCGTGGCATTTCGGCAAATGAATGTCTGACGGCAGGTCCGTTGTCTTTTGTAGGCTGGACCGAATTACGGCCCATGCGCGTGCGTACAATGTGCTAATTTGTACATCTCATTTGCATGTGGCTACTTTACATAGTTGTCTTTGTATTTATGAGACACCTAAAATTACACTATTTCACTTTGTGGTGTTCTTTCACACAATCCAGTCATCTCAACGGATCGAACGTTTGTTGTAGGGTTATGTCTAATTAGGTACCACTTCAGCTTTCTACCTATATTCGCCCTGCATTCACGGCGCAAAGTGGACTGTCTCTATATTTATGCGACGCACTATAAAATGAATCTCTTGGCCGTTGGATTCTTCGAAAACTGTGTGATGTTCGTTCCACACAACGTCTGGAGTTACCCAGAATTCCTTCTTCTACAGCAGTGGTCTCAATCTGAGACCCTTGGAAGGGCCATTTTCCAGTTTTGAAGGAACTTAGAGGGCCGCTTGAATACTAATAAATTTCTTATGAATTAATATGGACTTTACAAAACTACACCTATGGCTTGGCACTAGAGTGGAATAGTATTTCTAATGATCGGTAAATAGTAAACAATCACCTTTATGTAACAATTGATGATGATGATCATCATCATTGACAACCATTATCAATCCACTGCTGGACGGTCTCCTCAAGTTTCTTCCACAACGGTCTGTCTTGTGCCAGTCTACCGAATGTTACTCCCGCATGCTTTCGAATTTCATCCACCCATCTCACATGTGGTCTTCTTCTGGATCTTTTCCTGCCCTTGGAATCCAGTCTAAAATTTCAGATGTCCATCGATGGTCTGTCCTTCTGGCAATATGTCCAGCCCTTTGCCATTTCAGGGATTTTACTCTGATCATGATGTCTTCCACTCTTGTCATTTTTCTGATCCACGAGTTCCTCTTCTTATGTCTCCTGGTTACACCAAGCATGCACCTCTCCATGCTACTTTGAGTTGTCTGTAGTCATTGTATGTCTCTTTTAGTTAAGGTCCACGTCCCTGCACCATACGTAAGCACTGGAAGGATGCATTGATCAAACACTTTTCTTTTAAGCTTAATGGCATATTGCTCTTGAAAATTATGCTGTTTCTTCCAAAAGCTCTCCAGGCAAGTTTTATACGCCGATTAATTTCTTCATCAATGTGACCCTCACTTGATATCTGCTGTTCAAGATAAATGTAGGTATTGGTTATCTCCAGCTTTTGCCCATCACTCGATAAATTGTTTTAAAAGCATTGTACATCACTTTTGTCTTCTGAAAGTTCATTTTTAATCCCACTTCTTTACTCTTGTCAGCTAGTTCCTGGGTCATACTGTGCAGCTCTAATGGGGTAGTTGCAAAAATGACTACGTCATCAGCAAAACGAAAGTGAGTTATATAATCTCCATCAATCATTATCCCTTTGTTTTCTCAGTTCAGTGATTGAAAGACATTTACCAATGTGGCATTAAAGAGTTTGGGAGATATAGTGTCACCTTGTCTCACTCACTTTCCAATTTTATGGGTACTGTATTCTCAAACATTCGAATCTTTGCACTTGCATTTTCATAGATGTTATGAATAATATTAATGTATGCATCTTCAATACCGCAGGACTTCAAAGCCATTGTAACTTCAAACAAAGATCTTCGCTCTTTCCACGTTTATAAGTGAGTCACGGAAAAATTCTCATTGGCCGCCACCGGGAGTCGAACCCAGGGTCTTCCAGTTGCGCGCCGGATATGCTTTCGCTACACCACAGCGGCCTCGAATTCCTCCAGACTCACACACGCTAACTGCCAAATTCGCTTGGCAAGAAGCAACCTGCCAAATTCGCTTGGCAATTAGCGTGTGTGAGTCTGGAGGAATTCGAGGCGGCTGTGGTGTAGCGAAAGCATATCCGGCGCGTAACTGGAAGACTCTGGGTTCGACTCCCGGTGGCGGCCAATGAGAATTTTTCTGTGACTCACTTATAAACGTGGAAAGAGCGAAGATCTTTGTTTGATGTTCCTGGTCCACGTTAAATGTCTGTATTAATTAGCCATTGTAACTGCTGATGGTTTCACCGAATCAAAGGCCTATTCACAATTGATAAAAGCCATGCATAATGGAAGTTCATATTCCCTCGCTCTTTCAATTAGTTCTCTCCGTACGTGGATATGATCTATAGTACTGTAGCCACTGCTGAATCCAGCTTGTTCTCTCGGTTGAGCCATGTCTAGTGTCACCTTCAAGCGGTGTGAAAGAACTTTAGTGAAGATTTTAATTAAACAATTATCTTCACTTAAATCTTAAAATAATCACGTTTTACCAGCTGAACATGGCACACAGTACAGAAAATATTACATGTTCTGACTAGAAACTTGGGCTAGCTTTTCTGTCACTAACTTATCGATATTTGGAATAATGTTTATGCTACTTCTAAAAGTGAGCGTAAGTGTCTGTCACTTAACCTATTCATTTCAAGACATTTTACTT
Organism: Macrothele yani; assembly: GCA_039090855.1. Classification (NCBI taxonomy): domain Eukaryota; kingdom Metazoa; phylum Arthropoda; class Arachnida; order Araneae; family Macrothelidae; genus Macrothele; species Macrothele yani. Next base: position 113,818,639 of record CM077007.1, read on the forward strand.
GGTTCATTCTTGAAAACAACTGTTCACTTGAGTTATGTTGTTCCGAACAGCTAGGTTAGGAATGTTTACGTACTTGTCTTTTGAAACTCACTGGCAAAACTCTGTTAGATTGCAGCTGCTGAATTTTTCGTTCAGGAAAGAATCACGCTGAAAGTCTATTAATTCAAGCTGAAGTTCTTCAGGGGCGTTTTCAGCATTATAAGAAAATGGAGACTTGAATATATTGAAAATATGAATTTTGCTTAATACAGTTATGTTCTTCGTAAATAAACTTGTTACTTATAAAGAAGATGGCTTTCTTAAGCATTACTATGTTTATGTTATATTTAATATGTTATAATACACTTGAAAAAGGGTGATTTATTTTTATTTTGTAATCACTCGTGCGGGTATGAGACCATTGTTCTACAGTGAGTGAGCTCTCCTTCAAGCGTGGTTTGTAGGCTGACCCTAAAACCTACGATTCCATCTCAGTCCTTTCTCAAGGGGGTGGGGATATATGTGATGTACCTATCTTAGACGTGAGCGCATGTTAAGACGGCAAAGTTGAAGCGACAAACTTTGTTCAGTGCTGCTTAATTAAAAGAGCATTTGGCTCCGAAGAAGGATTAGACTTCCGCCACCAGCAAATGGTTTTTACTAAAAACACTTGAAGTAAAACTGGAATAATATCAGGTTCAGAAGAGCAAAGGCACTCACACGAGCACAAAGTCCTCCAGTTTAGAGTTTTATCAGCGCTTGATTTATCAAAATAAAACATTTGAAAATACCATTAGATAAGCAGTTTGGAGTTGATTAAGAATTGAAAAAATAAACGAATAAATCACATTGCCAGACGATTACATATCTTTGAGTTGACTTGGATTGTTCCTGCCGTGTAATTATTTGAGAAAGAAAAACACTCAATTAGATATTAATAAGTTAGTAAATTTATGCAATGCATTGATTATGATACGCTTTCCAACATACCAGAAATCATTACTCCAGTTATTACTCAAGTTATGAAGATAATGGCTGAGGAATAAATCTCGCTCCTGTGCTCTGACCTTTGACCCCATTTCGATGATATTAAACTGAATTGGTTTAGTGTACCTCCGGGACAACATACTAAATTTTTGTCGCAGTAGAAGCATTTTTGGTTATGAGGATAATGGCTGTGAAATAAATCTCACTCATGTGCCCTGACCTTTGACCCATTTTGATGATATTCAACAAAACCGGTTCCTTATACCTCCGGAACGACATACTAAATTTTTGTCGCAATAGAAGCATTTTTAGTCAAGCTATGAGGACAATGGGTGTGTAATAAACCTCGCTCCTGTGTCCTGACCTTCGACACCATTTCTACCATTTTCAATAGGGTTCGTCCCCAGGTTGTCGCCTACCAAATACTATAATTTCATCGAAATCGAACCATTTTTCCGCGAGTTATCGTGCTGACAGACAAAGCTGGAGCATGTACGCTTCTTCAACTTACGGTTGAAAAGCGTAACATAAAGGAAATAAGAAGGAGTTGTATTAGCTTGTCATGTAGTTTGATGCTTTGAATACCCCACATCGTAAATTTTAAACCTAAAACAACAGGTTTAATATTAAACACCGATTTCATAGGAGGGCGATTCTAGAGGAGAGTCGAACATATCGGCAGGTTTCTATCAATTACTAAAATCATTCATTACTAAACAAGTTAGTAAAATCATGCAATGCACTGATTATGACACGCTTTCCAACATACCAGAAATCATTACTCAAGTTATTATTCAAGTTATGAGGATAATGGCTGCGGAATAAATATCGCTCCTGTGTCCTGACCTTTGACCCCATTTCGCTGATATTTAACAGAATTGGTTTAGTATACCTCCGAAACAACATGATAAAGTTTTGTCTCAATCGAAGCATTTGTACGTAAGTTATGACGCATAAGGGCGATGGAATGGGTCCCGATCCTATGTCCTGATCTTTGGCTCAATTTCGCCCATTTTGAATAGGGTTCGTTCCCAGGTGGTCCCTTACCACATATTAAAATTTCATTGAAATCGAATAATTTTTTATCAAGTTATCGTGCGGACGGACGGATGGACAGACAGACGGACAAAGCTGGAGTATATACGCTTCTTCAACCTACGGTTGGAAAGCATAAAGAATTATGAAGCTGGCTTACTCCAAAACTGCAGTTTTAGTCCACGCTAGGAAACCATGACCCAGGGATTTCTTTTTCAGAAGATGGACGATAGAGTACATCGTATCCAACAGTAACTATGATCCCGATTGTTGCTTAATAAACAAGACTCGAAGCAATTCGCTGAATAATTCAATAAGATTTCTTGAGTTGTAGCAGCGAACAAAAATAACAATAAAACAATCGTTTCCCTTGTTTTAACCTAAAACATAACTCTCAACGAAAAAGGAGGCAGGTTACGCTTTCACGAATAATTAATTTCGCAATCACTTGGGCAGACAGATTAGATTGTGAAACAAATAATTCAAAACATAATCAAGGGTGAAGATGTCTATATGAGAAACTACATACAGAAATAATCTCTCAAGAGAATTCATGAAAGAAATTTCGCGTTATCTCCAGAAATTATTTTTGACCTTCATCTTTACAAAGCAGGATTATGCCAGGAGAGAGAAAGAGGATATCGGTTCGGTAAATAGCATTCAGATTATCCGATAAACATACATCAGCTGCTATAAATGAAACAGCGACCTGAAAATATGTTTTTTTCCCTGAAAAACACGCAAGATTTGCTGTGTTTAAATTAGATTACAGGTGTGCACGAACACCGTGCGTAACAATAACAGCACTTTTAGGACCAAAACTGCATACGAATACAAGCACACTGAGATAACTCGAGTTGTTCAATACGGGGTGGAGTACCTGCTTACAGTACAGAAGGAGTGAAAACTCATATATCATGCCGTTGATAAGACTAGACTGCTTTCAGGTGGTAACCTCCATGGCTCCTTCAACGTACGTCGAAGCTTCGATAGCCTCACTGGTGGCCGAATGGTCTAAGTCGCCGGCTTCTTATCATTCGTCCGAAATGGGCCAGAGTTCCGAGTCCCGAATGAGGCATGGGTGGTGTGTTTGACTACGACGCTGGTTCTCTCACTTACCTGGAACCAGTGGCCCTAAATTAGGGAAAGGCAATTTGTAGTTCTCCGAGTTGCATATGGTGGTCTTCAACCTTGAAAAAAAAAAAAAAACCTCCGGGAGATTTGTAGGATCGGGATTTTGGGATGTAGTCGTACTCTTGAGAACACCTGCAGCATGTTTTATAGGATGTAGGTCGGGGAACACACACAGCTGGCCATTTCGTACGACTAATAATATTGTCCTGAGGATAGCGATTGGCAATGATACAATCGTCCTTTTGGGGAAATATCAGTACTTCAATTTTCTCATGGCATATGGTTGCGCAAAAAAACACAAGTTTTCGTTTCTCTAAAATCGAAGGGTGACGAAGTTTGTTGGAAAAGTGTACAGAGATATGCGTTTGCTCAAATACATTCCTTTCCAAATGCCAATAACGCAGGTACCTCGTTCGCGTGTATTTGTGGCATGAGAGCGGTTCCTGGTTCCTCCATAGAAACTAAAATTGCAAATGTTGACAGCAATACTTACAATCCTTGATTCATCGAGGAAGAGTACAGTCTATCATTATATACTGTAGGTCTCCCTTGTGATGTTGGGTCACGGACTCGGTGACCTGTAACAGAGAGAGCCTCAGTGGGGGCCGTGGTGTTTACATACGCCCTTTCTGCTTGCATTTCACCAGATAACAGTCCTTCCTCGAGCTTTTTGATGGTAGTCGTTCACCGCTGAATCGTCTGGATGCGCTCTGTTCTTGGAATCTTTACCAACATCTATGCACCGAAGATCAACTCAAACTAAGTCGTCTGGGAACATCTACTTAATTTTGTTTACTTTGAGCTGGCCTGTAGCTCGCCACTACATATTTTGCGATAAGTGATGTACAGTAGACAAATCCCTACTATCTACAATGTATGCAGCTACTCGATATATGTTATCCGAAACTTAAGGACGAACATAAAATCTGCGATTATAGAGTGTCATAGGGCTATAAAAGCTGGCTGACGTATGCATACGAGTGCGATGGGACGTATAAAAACATTCAATAATACATAACATGTATGCAGATTTACTGTGAGTATGTGACAGCTGACCTGATACAAGCTAGTCTGATTACACTGTTACGCTGTGAAACAGATTCACCGACAAGTCTGTATCCCTTGTTTATCTGTATTTCTCAGCACACTAATGTGGTGCCAAGTGTCTGGGAGGAAAGACAAAAGGAATCTTCCCGCTCATGCTTCCATCACAATGTCTCCCTCAACTGTCACCCACCAGACAAACGATTTCTTTCTTTTCAAAAACGCATCTGGGTATGAATAAGATAAACACCTTCGTAAAACATATTCCTTACTGTTCCATTTCATTAGTTATACGTAAACTTTCGGTGTTCTTAAAGTGTTTCAAAGATATTTTTTTAGTTACATATTAAACGCGTATGCAGTACGAATTTTTTAAATTAGAAATACATTGGACTGCGCTATGTTTCTAGATGTACTGATAAACACCAAGTACAAAACAGAACGAGTATTTTGAGACAGCAGCAGGAAGAAAGGGGCAAGCTTAGTGCCCGCCGCGACCCACTATCTCCCCTTTTACCCTCTGGCTCAATTCTCACCTCCCGCGCGCTCAGTAAATAACCTCCGTGTATACGGTATAGCCTGTCTGAATCAAGGCAGAAGCGAAAATGACGTCCCGAACAAACGAATATTTGTATTTTTAGAAACGCGACCGAAACTGGGATCTTAATTTTTTTAAACGTACAACATTTAAAACATCGATATATCCATGTGCTTTTTAGGTCTCTGTTCAAGTTCGAACAGGAGCTTTTTAACTGGAACCATATTATGCAGTTGAAGTACACACTCCGTAACTTTTACTCTATAGTCAGGTTATCCTTGCCTCGAGTATAGACTGGAATACAGTTCCCGTGAAAGGATGTACTTTGTCTGCAATGACGTTTAATTAGGCGTAGACGTCATAGCTTCCTGCACATGAATGATTGGACACAAAATTTCCCAGCAGAACGTTGCACACATCATTACGGTTCCTGCAGCGGCCTGTTTTCTTCTCATGATGCATCCTGGTGACAACACTTCCCCAGGCAAACGATGAACACTTACCCGGCCGTCCACATGGTGCAACAGGAATCGAGAATTATCGGACCAGACGACCTTCTTCCAATCATTCAAGGTACAGTTTCAATCCTCGCATGCTTATTGTAGGCACTTTCGGCAGTGAAATGAGGTTATAATGGGCGCTCGGAGCGACCCGCGACCACGCAGCCCCATTTTCAGGAGAGTTTGATGTACTCTGTGTTATGACACATTGTTTCCCTCACTAACATTAAAATTTCCGGTGAGTTGCGCCACAGTATCTTTTCTGTTTGAGTTACGCCACAGCATCCCTTCTGTTTGAGTTACTCTACGGTATCCCTTCTGATTCAGTTACGCCACAGTATCCTTTTTGTTTGAGTTACGCCACAGTATCCCTTCTGTTTGAGTTACGCCACAGTATCCCTTCTGCTTGAGTTATGCCACAGTATCCCTTCTGTTTAAGTTACGCCACGATATCCCTTCTGTTTGAGTTACGCCACGGCATCTCTTCTGATTGAGTTACGCCACGGTATTCTTTCTGATTGAGTTACGCCACAGTATCCCTTCTGTTTGAGTTACGCCACGGTATCTCTTCTGATTGAGTTACGCTACAGTATTACTTCTGTTTGAGTTGCGCCACCGTGTCCCTTCTGTTTTAGTTGCGCCACCGTGTCCCTTCTGTTTGAATTACGCCACAGTATCCCTTCTGTTTAAGTTACGCCACGATATCCCTTCTGTTTAAGTTACGCCACGATATCCTTTCTGTTTGAGTTACGCCACGGCATCTCTTCTGATTTAGTTACGCCACGGTATCCTTTCTGATTGAGTTACGCCACGGTATCCCTTCTGATTGAGTTACGCCACAGTATTCCTTCTGATTGACTTACGCCACGGCATCTCTTCTGATTGAGTTACGCCACGGTGTCCTTTCTGATTGAGTTACGCCACAGTATCCCTTCTGATTGAGTTACGCCACGGTATCGCTTCTGATTGAGTTACGCCACAGTATTACTTCTGTTTGAGTTACGCCAGAACATCCCTTCTGTTTTAGTTGCGCCACCGTATCCCTTCTGTTTGAATTACGCCACAGTATCCCTTCTGTTTGAGTTACGCCACAGCATCCCTTCTGTTTGAGTTACGCCGCAGTATCCCTTCTGCTTGAGTTACGCCATAGTATCCCTTCTGTTTGAGTTACGCCACAGGATCCTTTTTGTTGGCTCGTACCATACGGGATAGCCTTCGCTTACCTTTATTATCGATGAACAGTGGTCAGCCTACACCTTTGCCGGCGGTTCGTGGTTTTTACCTCCTCTGACCACTTTGAAGGTACTAACAACGGCTGACTGTGAGCACCCTACAAGCTTTGTCTGCTCAAAATTGCTCTGACTCAGTCGTCTTGCTCACTTAATTCCTCTGCTTTTTCCATCTGAAGAACAAAAGTAACACTGATAAACAGAGTTCAATACAGGCGCTATTTATTCCGTTTCATGGGCTTCCCACTCGCAGTCGTTTACCTGTGAATAAAGGTGTACTGGTCTTAATGTTTCGGCTTTTTGGTGCAAGTACGGTGTTTCCAATGTTTCTGAAAAGGAGGTTGTGGAATTACGTGGTTCATCGCAGAAACCCACGCCAACAGAATGCAACTTGTAGTTAGTTGGTACTTACATAAATTCCAGATTTGTCACGTGCCTGAACAGACGTAAGTCAATGTTGTTGATTTCCATACCCTGAAGATCCCTGTGGGAAGAGAAAAGCAGACTGACTTTATAAGAAAATAAATGTAAGCCCATGTAACTAATACTAAAACCATAGAATCAATTTAGCATACACAAGTTTTTCCACATTGAAACCTGCGAACATTTTAAACTCAAATCATTGTCTTTATACCTGGAAAAAGGTATAGCTTACTTTTTTCTTTTTGTTCTTTCCCACAAAGTATCTTTCAAAAAGAAAACTTTCAGAATTTGTTTTCAGGGTTTGATGACCTCCGTGAGCAACTTAATGGGCTATAACCAGTCTTCCATTCTAATTTGGGGCTATTGGTCCCAGGCAAAGGGCAGAGAGTCTCCATTCTAATTGGGCTACAAGCAATCTCCCATTCTAATTTGAGGCTATTGGTCCCAGGCAAAGGGCAGAGAGTCCCCATTCTAATTGGGCTACAAGCAATCTCCCATTCTAATTTGGGGCTATTGGTCCCAGGCAAAGGGCAGAGAGTCCCCATTCTAATTGGGCTACAAGCAATCTCCCATTCTAATTTGAGGCTATTGGATCCAGGGAAAGGACAGAGAGTCTTCATTTTAATTGGGCTATAAGCAGTCTCCCATTCTAATTTGGGGCTATTAGTTCCAGGGAAAAAGCAGAGGGACTATAAGTAATTGGACTATAAGCAGTTTTCCATTCTGATTTAGGGCTGTTAGTTCGAGGGAAAGGGCAGAGAGTCTAATTTCGCGCTATTGGTTCCAGGGAAAGGCCACAGTATTCATTTTAATTCGGCTGTAAGCAGTCTCCCATTCTAATTTGGGACTACTGGATCAAGGGAAAGGGCAAAGGGTCTTCATTGGAATTGGGCTGTAAGCAACCTCCCATTCTAAGTTGGGGCCATTGGTTCCAGGGAAAGGGCAGAGAGAGTGCCGTTGGACAGCTGGACGATTCGTCCAAAAGAACCCTGTTACGAATCCTCGGTACATCTCGGACAAATGGTCAATGGCCAGCGTCACAGACCATTTGGCCACTAAGGCGGCACTTTCAGAAGTTCATGGAAAACATTGTTAAGTAAAATAAAATTAGAAAGGTGAGAGTACAAAATGTTAATGCACTCAGTCCTCCATGTGAGCGTGCTCCAGTTGCTCGTGCAAACTATCTCTAACGCCTTAAATATTTTTACATGACAATTGCAAGGTCGAGTCACATTATTGTGACCACCAGCTAATATCCAGAGTAACCGCCGTGTGCAGCTCGCACAGCAGCTAGGCGGGCTGGGAGTGACTCAATAAGACGTTGGAAGGTGTTCACAGTTATGTGTAGCGATGCTGACTGTAGTGCATCTGACAGCACCTGGTGGGTGTGTAGTGGAGGACCCATCGAACGAAAAACACGATTGAGAGGGCCCCACAGGTGCTCAATTGGATTAAAGTCCGAAGAATTAGGGGTCCAGGAAAGTACTTTGAAATCTTCCTCGTGCTCTTCCAACCACTCTCGGACATTTCTAGCTGTGTTACACTTCGCCTTGTCGTTCTGGAAGATCCCATCCGGCCCAGGGATGACAATCAGCATGTATGGGTGTACGTAGTCTGCAAGAATGGATTAATAACGAATTCAGTTCATAGTGCCTTCCACAGGTATGAGTGGACCCAGGGAATACCACCAAATATTCCCCAGACCATTACGCTGCCCCAAACAGCTTGTGTTCATCCAGCAGTGGTTGAAGAATGTTTGTTCTCCGATGTTTCTCGCCTTATACGCCAACGTCCATCCGTTCGATGAAGAAGAAAACGTGACTCATCGGAGAAGACAATCTTTTGCGAATCAGCAGAGGTCCAATCCGACCCGATGCACCTTCGTTAGCATAGGTACAGTGACCATCCGTCTGCATCGGAGCCCCATACGAAGCGGGGTTCGCTGAACTGTCATTTTAGATATACTTACTGTCATTTTAGATATACTTCTGGTTCATTCGGCCAGTGAGCTGCTCCATTGTAGCGTATCGACCGACCCTCACGCACCTTCGCAGTCGACATTCACCCCTAACATAAATGGCACGTGGTGCTCCGTAGTTTCCACGTCGCTTATTCGCAATGGTGCAATTCCTGCAATCACGATACACTTGTAACCACAGCAGCACGCGAACAGTTCACAAACTGCGCTGTTCCAGAAATACTGCCACCCTTGGCCCGAAAGCCGACGATCATCCCTTTTTGTAAATCTGATAAATCGCTCCTTTTATCTATGACAGCAACGAGTAATATGTTTTCAGAATGCCTACAGCACACCTTATATACCCTCCAAGCCAGCTCACGACACTTTCATTGGCTACGCGCTGTTGACGTCAAAAGTAGGACGTGGTCACAATGATGTGACTCAACTGTGTATATACCAGTTGTGCATTTCCGTGCAACACCAAGAAGGAAGAATCCGATTGGCCTGAAATGCAAAACCAAGAAGGAAGCATCCGATTGGCCTGAAATTCGCAAAATGCGTCGCCCGCGAGAGGACATGCAAACGAATAGCATTGCAGGGCATATGCAAATCATGTGCGACCGGCACACCACCGAGAAACACTATAAGAAGAATGCACAGAAGGCGGGGTGTAAGTAATGGAAGTATGTTGTGCTGCCAGACCTGTGCGTGGGAAGCTTCCTGATGCCTCGTCGCAGAATACGGCAGTCATTCCAGAACGTTTCGGAGTTCGACATAGGACGAATAGTGGCTTATCGCGGCAGCGGTTTATCGTACCGAGACATCGACGCCCGTGTGGGACGACATCCAGCCACAGTGAGGCGAGTATGGATTCCGTGGGTGCAGGAGGGACGGACGGACTGACGCGAGCAATCGCCGCAGCCGCGGCACACCACTGTACGAGAGGACCGGCATGTTGTGCGGCGGGCATTAACGGATCGCACCGTCACATCACGAACGTTAGCGCAGAAATTAGGGTGTGTTGCGCAACAACCTGTGTCAACACGTACCGTTCGACGTCGTCTGCAGGAGCGAGGACCTCTCGCACAGCGCCCGTTGCTCCGATTACCATTGACGTTACACCACGGGCGAGTGCGGCAGCAGTGGGCTGTTGAACGCCGCACCTGGGCTACGGAATGGCACGACATTGTCTTCTCCGACGAATCCCGCTTCTGCCTTCAACACCACGATGGTGGATCCGCGTATGGCGGCACCGCGGCGAGAGACTGTATGATGCCTGCATTATGCATCGCCATACCGGTCCGTCGTCTGGCGTTATGGTTTGGTGCGCAATTGGATATGACACCCGCACTCCTCTGGTACGCATCGCCGGTACACTCAACAGCCACCGCTACATCTCCGATGTTTTGGAGCCCGTAGCCCTCCCGTACCTGCAGGACTGCCAGCGGCCACGTTTCAACAGGACAATGCGCGCCCGCACGTGGCAACCATCGTCCAACAATTCTTCACGGCCCACCAGGTGTCACTGCTGCCGTGGCCTGCCTATTCTCCCGATATGTCGCCCATCGAACACGTCTGGTCACTGATCGGCAACCGAGTGGCCGGCAAGCACCACCCGCGGCTACGCCTGATGAGCTGTGGCAACGTGTGGAAGCAGCCTGGACCGACATACCCCAAACCCACATCCAAAGCCTCTTTCGTTCGTAGCCGCGGCGTATAACGGCCGTTATTGCCAGCGATGTGGGGCCACATGAACTATTGATGTCTGCGTGTTCCGCAAGTCGCACGGGCCTGTAAGCTCAATCGTTTCATCTTTGTATCTGTTGTTATGTGTCCAGTAAATCTGGCTCTGCTATCTCGTGTCCTTCTTGGTGTTGCATTTTGGGTGGCTAGCAGTGTATATATACATGTATATGGTAATCCTGGCCGGTTTTCTTTACGAGGAGAGCGCTAGCTTTACATTCTTCGGGATTCGGGAGTTCCGGCGGAATTGCTGATTTCCCGATCGCTTATTGATTCAGTCATCTCGAGCAAATAATAACTCACGGCACCTCGGATTCAGCACGAATCGGCTTCATTCGCCACTGATTGGTATCATATGAGGTGGAGTTCTTGCAGCCGCCGTCAGTAATCATAAATCAGACAGGGGATATCTGTTTTCGCACCTTACTTCGTGTTTAGATTTTTAGGGCTTACATTTATGAAGTGTTAATGATTTCTACAAAGCGGCCGCCCCATAAAGTCTTATGTTCTCTGAGATGATGAAAACGGCTCTACTGGCTACACTTATTGTGTTTCCCTGTCGTTCCAGGAGTTTCTCAATCAGGAATTTCAAGCATAGCAGTTCCTTCGGAGATGGACAACGATGAATTCGGCTGATATTCCAATTAAGTTAATGAGGTTATATTGTAAGGTTCTTACAATTTTTTCAATATCTGTTGTACCTTTCACAGAAATACATATACTCTCATTTGTTGCAAACTTTTGTTTATCACTTTGTATTTGCTTAATTTACATAACTATTATTAGAACAAAAGGTATATGGATGTAGTTGCCAGCGATGTAACCCATGCAACCCAACCTAACCCATTGTTTGTAATTGTTTCTGAAACTCCGTTTGCGTGAATTTAAGGTATATGAGGTTTTTGAAGAACGCAAAGCTTGCTTTGATGGATAATTGAGTGTATCACCATAAACTGGAATTCTGTATTTCACGTATGAAACTCATAAACACTGTTTACTTGAAGTATAATCTACAGAGAAGCGGAGTTTTCGATTTAGTTTCCACTACGGTGTTGATATGCCGTGTGAATTTAAAAAGAAATTCACAGCCGATAAAGACGCGCATTAACTATGCACTTAAAAGCTTATTATTCATATCAAATATTTTCGAAATAGCTTCTTTTCCATTAGTTTATGACATTAAATTTAAAATTTAGCTGCCTTGGTGAAAGCTGACCCCACTTTTTTTACGCTAATATTAGTTATTACTGTCAGTAGTAATTAACGCTTGTTTTGTCTTAACCAGTGTTTTATCTTAAATCTTCCTTGACGCCTTTGAGATACTTGATTTTTTTATTTCTTACCGCCACTTATAAACATTCTGCGATTTTGTCAAGTCTCTTGGTATTATCATAGAAGATGTAAGTAAATGATTACAATGATTACAGTATGCTATAATTATTTTAATTGCGAGTCATGCATCAGTTTTTTTTACAGGTGATTTTGCACACGCATAGAGTTTCTTCGCAGGTCTATTTCGTCGGTACCGCAGCCACCGCTAGGAACGCTGCGCAATTAAGATGGCGTCTGTGACAGAAAGGCACAACGTGTGTAGCAGAAACAAAATCTCCCTGTCAGTGTTCAACGAAGGTTCAGAGCAAAGTATAGAAAGAAGACACCTGATATGAGGTTAATTAAGTCGTGGATGAAGAAATTCTTGGAAACAGAAACAGTAGGAAAGAGAAAGGAGCATTCGTAGACCATCAGTTCCGGAGACTGTGGGAAACGTTTAAATTATCTTCACATGGTCACCACGGAAATCGGTGAGACAAACTTCACCCGAATAGAGTTACAGAAGTCTACAGTGCACCAGGGGTTACACAAGCGTTGGTAGTAACACGCCTACAAGTTACAAATTCTACGAGAACTGTTCCCTGATCACCCTCTAAAACGTGAAACATTTGCTAATGACATTTTGAACCTCACTGACGAAGATAATGACTTCTTGCTATTTGTTTGACTTTCAGACGTGGCTACGTTTCCTGTCAGTGCTACAGTCAAGAGAGAGAGAGAGAGAGAATGTGCGCATTTGGGGATCGCAAAGTTCACATATCGTAGAACTTATTAGGGACAGTCAAAGATCAATGTCTTGTGTGGGCTAATAATACATTTACCGGTTAACTGGTCCTTTCTTTTCTGCTGAGAAAACGATTTCTACAAATGTGTACCATTCCTCAGCTGCTGGCCAGGCAGTCATCCATTTTGCCATTCCTCAGCTGCTGGCCAGGCCGTCTTCCATTATGACATTAATCAGCTGCTGGCCAGGCAGTCATCCATTATGCGATTCCTCAGCTGCTGGCCAGGCAGTCATCCATTATGCCATTCCTCAGCTGCTGGCCAGGCAGTCATCCATTATACCATTCCTCAGCTGCTGGTCAGGCAGTCATCCATTATGCCATTCCTCAGCTGCTGGCCAGGCAGTCATCCATTATACCATTCCTCAGCTGCTGGTCAGGCAGTCATCCATTATGCCATTCCTCAGCTGCTGGCCAGGCAGTCATCCATTATACCATTCCTCAGCTGCTGGCCAGGAAGTCATCCATTATGCCATTCCTCAGCTGCTGGCAAGGCCGTCAACCATTATGACATTCCTCAGCTGCTGGTCAGGCAGTCATCCATTATGCCATTCCTCAGTTGCTGGCCAGGCAGCCATCCATTACACCATTCCTCAGCTGCTGGTCAGGCAGCCATCCATTACACCATTCCTCAGCTGCTGGCCAGGCCGTCATCCATTATGACATTCCTCAGCTGCTGGTCAGGCAGTCATCCATTATGCCATTCCTCAGCTGCTGGCCAGGCAGTCATCCATTATACCATTCCTCAGCTGCTGGTCAGGCAGTCATCCATTATGCCATTCCTCAGCTGCTGGCCAGGTAGTCATCCATTATACCATTCCTCAGCTGCTGGCCAGGCAGTCATCCATTATGCCATTCCTCAGCTGCTGGCCAGGCAGTCATCCATTATACCATTCCTCAGCTGCTGGTCAGGCAGTCATCAATTATGCCATTCCTCAGCTGCTGGCCAGGTAGTCATCCATTATACCATTCCTCAGCTGCTGGCCAGGCAGTCATCCAATATGCCATTCCTCAGCTGCTGGCCAGGCAGTCATCCATTATGCCATTCCTCAGCTGCTGGTCAGGCAGTCATCCATTATACCATTCCTCAGCTGCTGGCCAGGCAGTCATCCATTATACCATTCCTCAGCTGCTGGTCAGGCAGTCATCCATTATACCATTCCTCAGCTGCTGGCCAGGCAGTCATCCATTATGCCATTCCTCAGCTGCTGGCGAGGCAGTCATCCATTATACCATTCCTCAGCTGCTGGTCAGGCAGTCATCCATTATGCCATTCCTCAGCTGCTATCCAGGCAGTCATCCATTATGCCATTTCTCAGCTGCTGGCCAGGCAGTCATCCATTATGCCATTCCTCAGCTGCTGGTCAGGCAGTCATCCATTATGCCATTCCTCAGCTGCTGGCCAGGCAGTCATCCATTATGCCACTCCTCAGCTGCTGGCCAGGCAGAGACTGACATCTTCCCAGAAGATAAAGCACCTTCTCATTCTGCGCATGCTGTTTGTGAAACTCTCGACGCAACGCTTCCGAATCGATGGATTGGTAGGGTAAGACTAATCATATTGCTTCCAATACTACCAGCCCTTATATCGCAAATCTCAACTTGTGAGATTATGCTAAAGATGTGGCTTGTACTTTTTTTTTATAAAAATAGTCAATGTCTTCTGGTTTTCTAACGTGTGTCGTTAAGACGCGCTTTCAAGTTTCAAAATTTTCAACAGATCAGTATATATTTTTTTCGAATTTTAAGGACCTCATAAATTTGAAACAGTTTAGGACTCCATATGGACGTAGATGTAACTATATACTTAAATTTGTTGAGATATTTCTCTCCTCAAAGGAGTACGGGTAAAATTCGTTTTGGATACGTTAGAGGCTAATTATGATAGCTATCAGCAGAGAAATATCGCCATGAATATGTTTCGTGTTCTCTGGAATCACGTGGAACTTTTACATACAGAACTTCTATTGGGTTGTCGGAAAAGTCATGACGTATTTTAGCCATGTTTTGCAAAGGTCATTTATTGATAGAAAGAACAAAGATAAATCAATGATATAATGCCCGTTTGTTGTTCGATAACCTTTTGCCATCTTTCAGTGAGCTGCAGAATGCCTCGTTCATAGAAGGACCTGTCTTTCGTGGCGAAAAACTATACAAGGTGCTGATTTACAGCCTCATCTCAATTGAACGTTATACCACGCAAGGACTGTTGAAGAGGGCGCAACAAGTGGAAGTCTGACGGCGCAAGGTCAGGCGAGTATGCTGGGTGTGGCAACGCATCTCACCTAAGCTCCAATCATTTTTGGCGGGTAATCAAACTTGCGTGTGGTCTCGCGTTGTCGTGATGGAACACAACACCTTTACGATGAACGAGCTCTGGACGTTTCTGGATGATGGAGTCGTTCAAACTGTCCAGTTGCTGACAGTACACATTCGAATTGATTGTTTGGTTCCGTGGTAGGAGCTCGAAAAACACGACACCTTTAAAATCCCACCACACTGAGACCAGAACCTTCCGCTGATGAACGTCTGCTTTGGATGTCGTTTGAGGCGAAGCAGCACGTCGGGACCAAGACCTTTTGCGCAGCACATTGTTGTACACAATCCACTTTTCGTCACCAGTTATCAGTCGCTTCCAAAAAGGATCGGTTTCCTCACGTTTAATGAGCATATTGCAGATGTTTATGCGCCCCGTCAATTGAGCTTCTTTGAGTTCATAAGGAACCCACACATCGAGCTTGCTTACGTATCCCAGCTTCTTCAGGTGGTCGTGAACGCTTGAATGATGGATGTGCAATGTGTCTGCAATCTCTCGTGTAGTGTAACGTGGGTTTGACTCGATCAATGCCTTGATTTGGTCGTCATCATCCTCGGTTGGCCTCGCGGACCGAGGAGTATCGTTAAGGTCAAAATCACCAGCACGGAATTTTGCGAACCACCACTGGTACTGACGTTCTTGTAGAGCACTATCACCGTACACTTTACGAAACTTTTCACAAACTTGACGCTCGTTCTTCCCTTTATGGAAGTAAAATAGTAAAATGTGGCGAAAATGCACAGTTTTGTCTTCCATCTTTAACTTGATGTCAAATCTCCGCAAATCAACCAAGTCGCTGACTATTTCTTATAGACTGCAGCTAGATTTGGCACCTGCCGAATGCCATAGTGATAACAGAGTTGCACATGCCTCCAGTACTTCCAAAACCGCCCAACCGCCATCGGGTGCCAAAATACGTCATGACTTTTCCGACAACCCAATAGAAATCCCTCTCGCATTGTATCCAAAGATTACGAGGCGTATGAACAACGCACTACGCATGAGAAAAATAAATTGCTAATTACTTTTGTGACAGAGAAACTTATTTACTTACAGTGACTTCAAGGAATGCAACTTCGTGAAGATGTCGTGAGAAAGCGAATTCATCATGTTGTATTCCAAGTTGCTGCAATCAGGAAAAATATTATTTTAATAATACATAACAAGAAAGGGAAACTGCAAAAATGTAATGTTATAATAATTAAATATATTGCTTGACAAGGGTTTTTAGAACACCTGATCACAGGGCCGCAAGCTGGATTTTGACGGGTGGGGGTGGATGGGGGTGAAGTCCACAAAACATAGTCTTTGATTTGAGTTTACAGGTTAAGCATCTTTTTTCCGAAAATCCTAAAACACAAAGGCTCCGAAATCAGAAATTTTTCTATTTCGGAGGCTTTGGATTTTGATAGTCACAAATCAAATTATTTTCGATCTGTAATGTGCCGAAATGACATTATAAATAGAAAATTCCAGAAAGCACCTAGGCGTTGAGCAGGTTTTTGCGTACCTAGACGCTTACGACACGTTAACTCAGGTACCTTGGGTGGGAAGCTAATGTTGAGCAAGTAATCCTTGTTTGTTGGCTATACGTGTCGAGAAATTCCAAAGGTAATTGTTGCAACACCGTCTTGACACGTTAACACATTCATGTGAAAAACATAAGCACTTTTGGACGCTCGAAATGGTCCCATCCTCAGGTGTACACTAATAAAATAGTAAAATAATAAAAGAAACCACACTTCACATAGTCATAGTTAAAAGTTTTCGGAAGCCAATCTGCACGACGCCGTCGCAAGTCCAGCTTGTAGACTGGCGTTTTTGATAAAGTTCCCGCAGACACGGGTGGCTGGGTTTGTCAGGTTGGTTAATGATTAGTCTCTCACATCCCGTGCGGCTGTTGCCACCTCTTTGGAAATTATTGGTTGGTCCCTTTAGATAAATGAGTTGTTTTCAAGGTGTGTGGGATCTCTGACGTCTTGTTCTATTGCAGCGATGGCCAAACAGATTCTTTTGAAAGAATCGAGATTCCATTTTGTTTTTTGTTGGTGATTTTAATGACCACCGTGATCAACGAAATGGGCTACAAGCAGTCGCTCGTCCCTAATTTAGGGCCACTTATTTCAGAGAAGGGAATGAGCCAGTACCATAAGACAAACACAACATCCATGCATCACCGGAATTTGAACCCGAACCCATGACGGAAGAATAGTCAGAAGCCAACGCATAGAGCGCTACTCCATCGGTGATGAAATCGAAATTCAACGTACTAAAACAATTCATTCGAACTGATTCGTTCTTTGGCTATTCCAGTGAACAATTTCTTAAAGGAATGGTTCACGCAAAAATATTCTGAGTCGGATATATTTGCGTCGTTCCTTTACTCTTCCGGTGAATGATTTAGGCGAGAAATGACTCTTACGAATCGGTACTAAGCTTAGTCAGAACAGTTTGTAACTTTCGTTTAGTCTTTCTGTGAACGATTTCGGCAGGGAATAATCTCGAGAACAGTTTCTGCGAGTCGCATCCGTTTGTGTCGTTCGTTGACTCTTCGAGTGAACGATTTCCGCAGGGAATGACTATCGCGAATCAATTCTTAGCAGGGTCCATGTGTGTTGTTCGCTGAATCTTACAGATTAGTGAAGGATTTCCATTTTAAATTTTTATTTTTTTATCTTATGGAACATATATTTAATATAGTGTTTACAACTTGTGGTGCCGTTTACAAGCTGTCTCATTATATAGGTACCTACTGTACGCAAGGACTCCAAAATACGTAAAACTCCGAAATCCGAGACAGTGCCGGTCTCAAGCAATTCGGATAAAGCATGCACAACCCAAATAAATATATATACAGGACTTTTTTCTTCTGGAGGAACGCGGTAGAACCCCATTTTGGCACATTTTCACCTTTTTTTAACGAAAAAATCTTGGTTTTCAGTTCTGGAATAATTATTTAATTAAAATTCCACAAGAACAGTAACATATACAGTAGCGAACAAAAGTATTTGGCGAAACACTTTTTCGACCATAATTTTTTCTACTGGACCAAATCGGGTCATGTTGGGATATGATATGTGTTGATTCGTGGGTTACAATGCCGCGTAGTTTGTATTTCGCTCAGAGCGAATTTGTCGTTCGAAATGGGCCATATTCAAGAGTAGCCATTTATTACCCATTTGTTTGCTGCATGTATTAATGCTTTTCTTGTGATTTTTGTGGGTTTTGTGATGTGTACTGTGATAATAAGTCAATGTTAGGTTTTGAGAAATGGGTAAAAGGCGGATATCCCTGTTGGAGATCGCCAGGCGGCCGTGAACATGATGGAATCCGGAATGCGCGTCACGGACATTCCGAGGGCCCTGAAGATCCGACACCAGTCCATTTCAGCTATCCTGCAACGTTATAAGAAGATTTGGACCGTCGAGAAAAGTCCGCGATGTGGTAGGCCTCGTTCCACTACGTTGCGTCAGGATAGACGCATCCTCCGTAGATCTGGTGCTGATCCCATCTTAACTGCTCTGGACATCGCCACCGAATTCCGCGACAGCTACGACCTGAACGTCGGCCGAATGACGATCTCCCGTCGTCTCAATGCTGGTGGATTGAATGGAAGACGCCCCGCCAAGAAACCACTCATCACAGTCAAGAATCCACGAGCAAAATCGCGTTTGCGCGCCGTCATCGACACTGTACCGCGGCGGACTGGAGTAAGGTGCTTTTCACCGACGAGAGCAAGTTCAACTTGTTCGGAAGTGATGGCATCCGATATGTACGACGTCCGTGTGGCCAGAGATTCAACCCACAGTTCATTCAGCCGATTGTCAAACACGGAGGAGGATCGCTCATGGTTTACGGCGCCTTCTCTCGCAATGGAATGGGTCCAATCATCAAGATTGACGGAATAATGACCGGCCAGAGCTATAGGAACATGCTCATCAACGATGTCTTCCCATGGGCAAACTAGAACATGCCACCCGGATGGATCATGCAGCAAGACAACGACCCGAAGCACACCTCCACAGTAGCGAAGGCAGCCTTCCAGCAGCAACAGGTCACACTTCTAGACTGGCTAAGTCAATCTCCAGACATCAACCCCATAGAGCACATGTGGGAGGAGCTGGAGAGGCTATGTGCGAAGAAAACCTGCCGGAATAGGGCCCAGAAGTTCAACCAGCTGTCTGCAGAATGGGCGCGAATTCCGCAGGTCACCGTCGAGAAGCCAGTGGACTCGATGCCGGCCCGTTGTGCAGCTGTTAATAAGTCTCGTGGTTATCCCACGAAGTATTAGTTATTGTTTTGTCGTTTTCTCGTACTTGTTTTCTGTTATCGTTGCATTAAATGAATGTGATACACACCTACTTTGTTGGCACACCTACTTTGTTGGTCAATTTGTATGATATTTGCGATTAAGCTCGGTACCTGATCTGTGTTAAGGTTTCCGATCCATCTGCATATGGGTCACGTTTACAACTGAATAACACATATCATATTCCAAAATGACCCGATTTGGTCCAGCAGAAAAAAAATTATGGCCGAAAAAGTGTTTCGCCAAATACTTTTGTTTGCTACTGTAATTACATGTAATTACCGTAATAGGTATGTGGAGCCATACTGACTGCAGTGCATCTGACAGCTGCTGGAGGGTGCGTGGTGGAGGATCCATAGAGCAAACAACACGATCGAGGTGGTCCCACAGATGCTCAATTGGATTCAAGTCTGGGGAATTAGGGGGCCAAGAAAGTACTTTGAAGTCTTCATCGTGGTCTTCCAACCACTCTTGGACATTTCTAGCTGTGGGACACGTCGCAATGTTGTGCTGGAAGATCCCATCCGCTCCAGGGTAGACAATCAGCATGTATGGGTGTACGTGATCTGCAAGGATGGATTTACAAAGAATTCGGTTCATAGTACCTTCCATAGGTAAGAGTGGACCCAGGGAGTGCCACGAAAACATTCCGCAGACCATACCGCTGTCCCCACCAGCTTGTGTTCTGCCAGCAATGGTTGAAAAGTGGCTGTTTCCCGATGTTTCTCGTCTTATACGCCAACGTCCATCCGTTCGATGAAGCAGAAAACGTCACTCATCGGAGAAGGCAATCTTTTGCCATCAGCAGAGGTCCAATTCCGATACTCCCATGCAAATGTAAGCCTTTTCTGCTGATGCATCTTCGTTAGCATAGGTGCAGTGACCATCCGTTTGTATTGGGGCTCCATACGCAGCAGGGGTTACTAAACTGTCGTTTTATACCAAATTACGGTAGCCCCCTAGTTCATTCGGCCAGTGAGTTCCCCCACTGTAGCGTGTCGATCGGCCCTCACGTACCTTCGAAGCCGACGTTAACCTGTCACAACAATGGCACGTGTTGCTCCGCAATTTCCACGTCGCTTATTCGCAATGGTGCCATTTCTCCAATCACGATACAGTTTAACCACAGCAGCACACGAACAGTTCACAAACTGCGGTGTTTCAGAAATACTGCAACCCTTGGCCCGAAAACCGATGATCAACAATTTTTGCAAATCTTATAAATCGCTCCTTTTATCCATGATAGCAACGAGTGATATGTTTTCAGAATGTTTACAGCATACCTTATATACCCTCCAAGCCAGCTGACGATACATGCATTCTTTTATTTGCTACGCGCTGTTGACGTCAAAAGTAGGAGTTGGTCACAATAATGTGACTTGACTGTGTATATAAAACGAAATATTCTATATCGCGAACTATAAAAATTCAGGGTTATCTAAGAGGTTTGATCTTAATAAAACATACATGATTTGTGGCTTTAGAGAATACCTAAATCTTCAAGGAAAATATCAACAACTAAGACATGAACTAAAAATTAGGAAGGTTAAATTAGAGTATAAGTCACATTATCGTGGTTCAACTTACCCAGCTACTGATTTGCTTACTCTTCCAATCATTTCTTCAGGGTGTTGCAATTTTTATGTTACAGAATGAATTTTGATCAGGAAGTGCATGAAAAACTTCAAGGCGAACCATATGAAATAATCAAAATCCAGAATAATGAGCGCTGTAGCAGACTTCTTACTTGCAGTTTCTGCATGTAAATTTGCTTACGTAGAGCAGCCCTGGTGACCCAGTGGTCTAAGCTCTGGATCTTTCTTCGTCCAAATGGGTCAGGGTTCGAATCTCGGTGAGGCATGGATGTTGTGTTTGTTTTACGGAACAGGCTATCTCCCTTACTTAGAATCAGAGACCCTAAATCAGGGATGGACGACTTTTTATTTTATAGCACACCTAGTTTCTCACGGCGTCGTTTTTTTTTTTTTTTTCATTTGATTGAGGGTATAGGGACGGGCTATAAGTTGCCCGTCCCTCATTTAGGGCCACTGTCTCCAGCGAAGGGAGAGAGTCAGGGCGGTAAGACAAACACAACATCCATGTCTCACCAGGATTCGAATCCGGACCCATCTCGGGCAAATGGTCAGAAGCCACCGTTTAGATTACTACGCCACGGAGACGGCTTCACGGTGTCGTTAAACCCCGAAACAAAATGAAACAAAAATTAAGCATACTCAGGCGTAAAAAGTACGATGCTTGAACATGTGCGATGTTTAGACGTGGGACTACGTTTAAATTCTCAGACAGTATGGGGCGACTTATGGCCGACCGCATGTGACAAAGATTAGTCCCAATTGAAATCATTATAGCGTTAAAAATACGTATAGCACACTAATCGTGTTAGCATATTCGTAAACAGCATGGAGTTCAATTCGCGTACTGCGCAATACATCGTGCGCGCGACGCTCCTCTCGCTCCCTGTGCGCGAGGGAGATGTTGCAATATTTCCGGAGGTGCCGCCGCGTTTGACTCAGTCTATATCGGCAACCGTGAGCGCAACACGACCGTGCGTGTTATCGTTTCAAAGCTCTCGACGAGATCTATTCAAATATATGAAGAACATTTCGCAGTGGTTTGAACTGAACATTTAAAAAAATCTTTTCTTGTAAACCGGTGAACACTTTTGACAATATCACGGTTTATCTGTACAACTGTGAGTGCAAAACGACTGTGCGTGGTATCGTCCCAAAGCTCTCGACGAGATCTATTCAAGAATACTCTGGTGTGCAAAAATTAAGGACGAAGAGAAGAAATTAGCATAACAGCGGAACGAGCAGGCAGAACGGACCGAAAGATCACTCAGGAGATAGATTAGGGTCCGGTACGGTAGGGCATGCACATATATGCAGCATGACGGAGGGGTGTCGGAAGGGTATGAAGCACACAGGAGGTGTACGCTCAGCAATTCGGTGAAAGCTATTGCACGGTGTACATCGGTTTGAACGACGTCGAGTTGCTGCTACCGTAGAATATGGCCAACAGGCAATCCAATAGACAACATCTGGATGACTTTACCCGAGGTCGCATCATTGGCAAACTGGAAGAAGGTCGAAGTGTGACTAGTGTGGCCGAGGAGTTCGGGATCGCTCACAGCATCGTTTCACGAGCTTGGAGAGCATTTCAAACGACAGGAACAGCTGTCCGAGAGTTTAGCAGTGGTCGTCCACGAACAACCACGGCGGCGGACGACCGGCATATTGCCCTACAGGTGAGAAGAGACAGACAGCAAGCAGCGGAAGAAATCGCAAGGCACATGCAACAGACAACTGAACGTCCGTTATCGCGTTTTACCGTGGCCAGGAGGCTGCACAAAGGTGGTCTATTTGCACGACGGCCAGTATGATGTGTGCCATTGAACCCTGCTCATCGGAGACGGCGGTTTCTGTCATGCCAGGAACACAAGAACTGGACACATCAGCAGTAGGGTCGAGTTCTCTTTACGGATGAGAGCCGATTTAGCCTGACGAGCGATTCTGGACGTATACACATCTTGAGAGAGCAGAGAACACACAATCACACCTCCAACATAATCGAACGGGACCGGTTTGGAGGTGGCGGAGTTCTCGTTTGGGACGGTATCATGCTTGGTAGCCGTACTGACCTCCACATCTTCCAAGGAGGTTCAGTCACTGGTGTCCGCTATTGTACCGAGGTTCTTCTGCCTCACGTGCGTCTGTTTAGAGGTGCTGTGGGTCCTGAGTTCCTCTTCATGGACGACAACTCTACACCTCATCGTACAGTGGCTGTCGCAGAGCTGTTGGAGAGTGAAGATATTCAACGCATGGATTGGCCCGCAAGGTCCCCGCACCTAAATCCAATCGAACACATGTGGGATTTTCTTGGGAGACGCTTGGCAGCACGTCACCAGCCGCCAGCAACGGTTCCGCAGCTACGATTGGCGCTACAAGAGGAATGGGCCGCGATGCCTCAACAGCTCCTTGACAAACTCGTCCTCAGCATGGACAGACGTCGTAAATCCTGCAACGCAGCCAGTGGTGATCATAACACCTACTAAAGACTAGATTTTTCTTGGCAGCCGCCTGTCACATGGACGTTTCTGTCTTCTGTCCAGTTGTGTTCCAAGCTACCTTTTGAATAAAGTGCCTTTGTATCCTTTGGATTCCTTGTTTGGACGGTTTTGCTCACTTGTCCCATATTCGTACATCTTGGGGATCTTATGGTATGATTTGAGTTGATGTGGAGCACTTCTGCACGACGTTGCATTCGAAAAACCGTCTCGTCCTTAATTTTTGTTCGCCAGTGTGTAAAGAACATATCGCAGTGGTTTAAACTAAAATTTCTAAAAAATTGTTTTCGTGTGAACGGGTTAACATTTTCGACAATGCAGCGGAAATCGCAGAAGGAACGCAAGCAAAAGTGGAGAAAATCAAAACGAGAGGCAAGAGCAAGTGATGAGGAATGTAAGAAGCCCAAGAAGACAAAGCATCACGTTGGGTAATACAATATGTATATTGATCTGCTTTGGTTTCGCAATGTATCCAGCAATATTGGTAGAAATTATGTAAGCTACTTTTCATATCATAGACCTGTGTTGGCTATAACGAATTAAATAAACGCTTTGAAAACATACTCGACCAGCTCATTTCAACTCTCCGATCTACAAGCCGTAACCCTACGTTCCAAACTGACGGATCAGTCAGGAATGAGCCTACCTGTATTTTTTTTTATTTGTTTGCTTTCATTTCGGGGTTTAATGATCACCGTGAGCTGCTGTAAGGGCTATAAGTAGTCACCTGCCTCCCGGCATTAAAGCCACTGGTTTCAGGGAGGCGAAAGAACAAGTGCCATACGACAGACCGAAAACTCACTCTACGGGAATCGAACTCGTAGCCGTTCGGACAAACGGTCATGTCCGATGTTAGTAATATTTCGACCAGCAGGTGTATGAAGAACAAGGACTTAAGAAAATCTTTGGAAGAGCACTTTAACTTTCACTAGTGAATGTGAAATTTGTACGATAAAGGTGGTTTTCATTAAGTTCTCCAGTAATCGTTGCAGCATTCTTTTCTAGACCTTTTACCTTGTTCAAAACACAATGTAGAAATCTTCCTTTTGCTTATGTACGTTTTGTTAACTGACGTGTGGTCAGAAGAGATCTCGATAAAGGAAGGTCGCGCGTCAGGCTGTTAACTGGAAGATTAATTGCAAGTGCTCCAGTAAAGCCCTTTTACGTCTTTGTCATCGCTCGCTTGAGCGCACGCGTCATCAATAGGAAATGAACACTGGATTTGGGGTAATGGATCTGGAAAGGAATTGTCACATGCGCCCTTTCTGGAAGACGTTATTTACAACCCTCCATAATCCTTAATAGCTCTGCTGGAATACCGTGTTTTTACTAGACGTAAAGTCGCCCACTTGTCCTAAATGTTATAGATGTTTATTTAGTACAGTGGAACTCAAACAGGTTCAATGAGGTCTAATATTTCTACTTAGAAGAGGAAACTAGATTTTAGTCTAAAAAAATGTAATGTGCTGAAATATTTTTAAGTATACGAAGGAATTGTCATGGATATGAAAATAAATTTGTGACGTTAGAAATTTAAAGAAAGGAAGTGTCTCCAGCACCTGATATGTGTATTTTACTTTAATATTTAGTTAAAACTAGCTGATATTTCTATCAAAAATATTATTTTACATGGGGACAATATTTTGGAATTACGAAGGGCGTTCAGGCTGCTCTAAGCTCAAGCAAAATGTCACATGAAATGAATATTGACAAGCTCCGGTGGTCGAGTGGTCAGATGCGCGGGCTTAGAACTGGGCCCTGGTTGGTTCATGGACATTCCTCTTGTCTTACGGCGCGGGCTCTATGGCCTTCTCGAAATTAGTGGCTCCAAATTTGGGAAAGCATTTGATGCTGTCAGGATTTGTTAAACCAGAAACAAACAAAAACGACGACGAGTTAGCATTGCTATCAATAGAGCTCAATAAACTGATTTTGTGTTAGTCAATAATGACGGGAGTAATTGTAAATATAAAGCATTGTAGTCGTGATTGAATTCTACCGAAAGAAAATGCTCCGGTAGTGAGAGAATAGAGTCCATCTCACTCAAGGTTTTGCTTAAGTTGTGAAACACGTTTGAGAGACGATAGCTCCAAGAAGTCACAAACGCATGGTTTGAAAGATATGAGGACTCTTTTTTAGAGATGGAAACGGGTCATGGCTGGCAGGTCGATAATTTCTTGCGGGTCAAACGGGTCAGGTCAAGGTGTTCCTGAGCCGATTCAGACACGATTTTATTTCAGTTTAAAATATTTCGAAGAAAAATGGGTATTGTGAAATTTTGTGCTCAATGCTGGTAAAAAACGATTTATCATACAAAAATGTTGCCGTCTCTTCTTAAAGCAAAGAAGATTTCCACCAACCGACGACACCAAATCGTAAAACGATACTTCCTTTGCATTTGTTTTTAGTGCGACTGTCCGGAGCGAGATACAGGCAAACGCGTGATTGTCCGGAGTGAGATGCAGGCAATGGCGCTGCGAGGTACAGGCAAACGTGTGACTGTCCGGACCGAGATACAGGCAAACGCGTGACTGTCCGGAGCGAGATACAGATAAACGCGTGACTGTCCGGAGGGAGATACAAGCAATGGCGCTGCGAGATACAGGCAAACGCGTGACTGTCCGGAGCGAGATACAGATAAACGCGTGACTGTCCGGAGGGAGATACAAGCAATGGCGCTGCGAGATACAGGCAATCTCGCAGCGCCATTAAAATTAACATTAAAATTAATTGAAATAGCTTTAACATTACTGCAGAGTGACTTTTTGACTCCCGCAGATGTGTTTGGAAACGTGTGTAAAACAGTTAGGCTATGTGAAGGACGACAGTTTTAACACTTTTTGTAAGTAAGTGAGTAAATTATACGTTTCTGTAATACATTTATACGATTTCTACACTGCTGGCCACCCAAAATGCAACACCAAGAAGGAAATACCCTCCGATTTGCCTGAAATTCGCAGCATGCGTCGCCCGCGAGAAGACATGCAAGCGATAAGCATTTCAGGGCATATGTAAATCATGTGCGCCCGGCACACCACCGAGAAACACTGTAAGAAGGGTGCAAAGAAGGCGGGGTGTAAGTAGTGAAAGTGTGCTGTCCTGCCGGACCTGTGTGTAGGAAGCTTCCTGATGCCTCGTCGCAGAATACGGCAGTCATACCAGCGCGTTTCGGACTTCGACAGAGGAAGAATAGTGGCTTATCGCGACAGCGGTTTATCGTACCGAGACATCGGCGCCCGTGTGGGATGACATCCAGCCACAGTGAGGCGAGTATGGATTCGGTGGGTCAAGGAGGGACGGACGGAACGACGTGAGCGATTGCCGCAGCCGCGGTACACCACTGAACGAGATAACCGGCATGTTGTGCGGCGGGCGTTGACGGTCCGCACCGCCACATCACGAACGTTAGGTCAGGAATTAGGTTGTGTTCCGCAACAACCTGTGTCAGCACGTATCGTTTGACGTCGTCTGCAGGAGCGGGGACTTGTCGCACGGCGCCCATTGCTCCGATTACCATTGACGTTACACCACCGGCGAGTGCAGCGGCAGTGGGCCGTTGAACGCAGCACCAGGATTACGGAATGGCACGCTATTGTCTTCTCCGGCGAATCCCGCTTATGCCTGCAACACCCCGATGGTCGGATCCGCGTGAAGCGGACCACGGCGAGAGACTGTATGACGCCTGCATTATGCATCGCCATACCGATCCGTCGCCTGGCGTTATGGTTTGGGGCGCAATTGGATATGACACCCGGACCTCTCTGGTACGCATCGCCGGTACACTCAACAGCCACTGCTACATCTCCGACGTTTTGAAGCCTGTAGTCTTCCCTTACTTGCAGGACCTGCCAGCGGCCACGATTCAACAGGACAATGCGCGCTCGCACATGACACGCATCGTGCAACAATTCTTCACGGTTCACTAGGGGTCACTGCTACCGTGGCCCGCCTGTTCTCTCGATATGTCGTCCATCGAACACATCTGGTCGCTGATCGGCAACCGAGTGGCCGGGCAAGCACCACCCGCAGGTACACCTGATGAACTGTGGCAACGTTTGGAAGCAGCCTGGACCGACATACCCCAAGCCCACATCCAAATCCTCTTTCGTTCGATGCCGCGGCGTGTAGCGGCCGTTATTGCCAGCCATGGGGGCCACACCAACTATTGATGTCTCCGTGTTCCGCAAGTCGCATGGGCCTGTAAGCTCAATCGTTTCCTCTTTGTATCTGTTGTTATGTGTCCAGTAAATCTGGCTTTGCTTTCTCGTGTCCTTTTTGGTGTTGCATTTTCGGTGGCCAGCAGTTTATGTAACATACGACCATATAACTTGATACCCACTGCAAAAAGAGATTTTTTGAACGTCCTGCACGGAGTCACGCTAGTGAGTGCAAACGTGCACTGTAATTTTCTCGAAATCTCTACTCCAATAAACCGGATTTAAAAAAATAGTTTTGTGTTAGATAGAGGTCACGACAACGAAAATTTTTCTCGTTCATTTTGCAAAATTGTGTGACAAAGAGCTTTGTCACTAGGTGAGTGTAAGCGCATATTTGTGCTTTTAACACGTTTTCAATGGCATCTTTGCTTCCAAAAACCTAACGGAAAATTTTAATAGTCAGACGTCTCTCTGGAAATATTAATTTGTAATTTTTTGCTCAAAATAATGTTTAGTTTTCTCTCAAGTATTGTTAACGTAATTAAGTCACTGTAATTATGATATTTGCGCTTCTAACTGTCCATTAAAAAAATTCTTTTTTGCTGCTAATAGCGTTTGCGATGAGGAATATATTTAATACATTTGCCTAGTTTTGTACTACACAGTTTTGCCACTAAAGGGTGTAAGTGTTCATTTCTGTTTGCTCCGTACTTGGAATCGTGTTTTCGTCTCTATAGATCCGATTTGTGAAATCTTCTTTGCCTGGGATATCTTTCTTTATGAGATATGTTTTGCGCACAATTTTTTTATTTTTTTTATTTTGAGCACACATTTCAGACGCAAGTGGCCGAGAGAGTAACTACCGTCAAGCCCACAAACAACGAGCTCGAATAATACGAAGTTCGGCATAAACTGAAATTTTTAGAGATCCCTTGACCTTCGCAGTATTCTACCTTGTTACTTTAACGGCATATTACGAACACCAAACTTCGGAGAGACCAAATTTATCGAAGTTTAGCACGGTTATCAGCAAAAAAAATAAATCGTATTCAATCAGTGTTTAAACCCTCCTTTTCACCAGAAAAGGAGGAATTACTTACTATTGACAACACCACATGGCTTCCCTTATAAACAGGTCCATTTACCACACGTACATATCCTGGACAAATGCTGTTTTTTTTTTTTTTTTTTTTTTTTACCCTTCCATCGCAATCTTTCAACCACTTAATTTCTGTTCACAAAACGTCGAGTTCATTTTGTATCTTGAAACAACTCAACCATCGCTTCAGAGTACGTTGAAAAACATTTAAAAAAACTATCATGACAAGCACGAAACAAACAACAGTTGATTCCTATTTACGACGAAACGGTTGAACTGCAAATAAAACGCAAAGGTGAACTTCCAAATTTTTGGCAATCACATAAAATTCTTACATTAATTCAACATTTTACTCATTGCACATCTCACATACATTTTTATTGATGCCTATAGTTTTTAATACTAGTATTATTTACCTTTGATATTGATAAACAATCTATGACTAGTTTTAACCTGACCTATTGTAAAATGTCAACAATATCTGGTTTTTGATTCCCTGGTTATAACAAAGTTCGCGGGTATCCAATGTTTTTAACTCTCCCTTCAGTTTCGTCGTTTAATACGTTTTCTTTTTCTTTTTTTGGAGAGGAAGGTGGGGGCTTAACAACCACAGTGAGCAACTCCATAGGCTATAAGCAGTCGCCCGTCCTTTATTGAGAGCCACTGGTTCCAGGGAAGGTAGCAAGAGCGAGTGCCGTACGGCAAACACAGCATCCACGCCTCACTGGTATTTGAACCCAGACCCGTCTCCGGCAAATAGTAAGAAACCAGCGGTTAGACCACTGCGCCACTGAGGCAGCTATATATAAGAGTTTGACTGTATATACACTATATTGACAAAAGTCACCTGATACCTAGAAGAGAAACATAACATAGCATTTATTGACATACATTAGTACGGTATCGGTCCACTTTTAGCCTTAATGGATGCACTGACCCTTCGAGACAGGCTTTCGACAAGGTTTTGCATCACAGAGATAGCTTACACATGTGTATGCGCTTCCATTCAGTACATAATGCTGCCGCTAACTGTTGCTTAGTAGTAGGCCTTGGTTCCAGACTTCTTATGCGGCGCTCTAATTCATCCCCTAGGTGCTCTATGGGATTAAGATCAGGACTCTGTGCTGGCCAGTCCACACACGATACGAGAATATCGTCAAACCACGCCGTAGCAGTCCTTGCGCTCGGTGCATTATCTTGCTGGTACCAACAAGGCTCGTTTCCCTAGTATTGCCACAGAGTTGGTAGGACATAATTGTCCAGAATATCGAGGTAAACGTGCTGGTCAACATGTCTGCCCCCGATAAACAATGGGAAGGAACCACACCACGAAAAACACCCCCACACGAGTACACATGCCAGCTCCAAACTTGACCGTACGATCAGTACACTGTGGTAAATAGCGTTCCTCCTGCTGCCGCCATACCCACACACGGCCATCAGACTGATGGATCGTGCACCTAGATTCTTCAGTCCATAGGACCCGTTTCCATTGACCTACAGTCTATGCTAAATGTTCTTTACACCATGCTAAACGAGGAGTAGCATTCAGAGGGGAGATGAAAGGCTTATGAGCAGCCGCACCACCACGGTAACCCATGGAATGAAGTTCTCTACGAATCGTACGTATACATACCGAGGTTCCAGCATTGTTACTCACCTGTACACTGAGGTCTTGTGTAGTACTCCGTCAATTAGCTGTAACGACACTCCTGAGGCTTTGACGTCCTTTATCACTGATTTTCTTTGCCCTGCCGGTACGTTTTGCTAACTTCAGGCACGCCATGTGTCTTCTACTTATTCAGAACATCCAAAACAGTTAACTTGGGTATGTTCAAACGACTTTCGGTTTCTCTTATGGACAACCCACTAATATAACACCCAACAACCTTTCCTTTCTCAAAGTCCGTTCTTTCCCGCGGAGACATTTTCACTCAACCTCACAGTGCGATATTATCACGGTCAGCTGCAGGCTTGTTTTTATGCCGTTTGCAGCTGTACCACGCATCTTAACAACTCAACGGATCCGTTCGTATTCTTTTGAAGATATGTTCGGTGACTTTTGTCAATATAGTGACAAAAGTCACTGGACATCCCTTCAGCAAATGTGGTTGACAACTGAAGTGGATAACAAGTTTAGTCAAATCATGCAATGCATTGATTATAATACGCTTTCCAATATACCAGAAATCATTACTCAAGTTATGAGGATAATGGCTGTGGAATAAATCTCGCTCCTGTGTCCTGACCTTTGACTCCACTTCGATGATAATCAACAGAACCAGTTCAGTATACTTCCGGAACAACATGATAAAGTTTTGTCTCAATCGAAGCCTTTTTACATAAGTTATGACGCATAAAGGCGATGCAATGGATGCCTCTCCTATGTCCTGTCCTTTGACCCAATTTCGCCCATATTTTCAATAGGGGTTCGTCCCCAGGTTGTTCCCTACCACACACAAAAATGTCATTGAAATCGAATCATTTTTCCGCAAGTTATGACGCATAAGGGCTGTAGGGCCAGACGTATTACTGTAATTCTTAGGTAATACCTTTTGTTTCCCGCCGTATAGCGAGCTACCGCCTTGCCTTTACTATACGATCTGGCTATCAAGGCGGCTGAAGGCGTCCTTGGGTAGAAGAATAGTTACCTCGACAAACTCAGTCCAGTACATGGAAATAAACACAACAGCGAGACTTTATTATTCCGATAACATTTGCTTCACGGGTTTCCGATGACTTCCCGCTCAGGTTCCCGTGCTGACCACGTGCTACCTTTCCACAATTCTTTCCGCGATACGCGGTGGACGAAGGAATCCTCCTTCCCGTTCACCACGTTGCACGTCTACGATACCCGCAGCCCTTCTGTCAAAAACCGGTGTCCAAACCAGGACATTCTTTCCTTGACGACCGAAGCTCAACTATCTCACTCAATTCTCCTGGCCCTTTTTTGCCCTATACCACGCATGCCCAAGAAAAACTGGTTTCCCCTGTCAGGACGTGAAATACCTGAACTCAGAAATGCCGTTGGATACCCGCAGGCGATTGCAACCTTGCACGTATACAAAAGCGGTATGACAACTTGTTTAACAGAAGCACTCGAGCAGCTGATTCTTCAAGGTCAGGTGCCCCAGGTGTTCACGCACCTCTCTCTTAATCCCACATAGGATTAAAATTGTACCACGTGAGTGGTGAGAATATCAGTTCTTATCTGAAACAACAAAATGGCGGAATGTAGCGTCCATCCGCACGTGTTCATCACAACATTAAAATGAAATAAATTCATAATTGACAGTTTGATCGCGGGCGACCCTTACAAGCGCAATAGAATGGATCTCGCACCTATGTCATGACCTTTGACCCCATTTCGCCCATTTTTAATAGGAGGTCGTCCCCAGGTGGTCGCCTACACATACTAAAATTTCAGCGCGATCATACCATTTTTACGCGAGGTATCGTGCGGACGGGCGGACAGACGGACAAAGCTGGAGCATATAGACTTCTTCAACCTACGGTTGGAAAGCGTAAAAAAAAATATGGAATCTGATTCAAGTGAGAACCGTAAAAATCCGTACAGCTTTGTTTGAGCGGTTTTCTTGAAGATTAAAAACTCAAGTGAGTAAACTGAAAGTACAATGAAAGGAAATAGGGGCAATGTACCAACCCCGTGGGGATAAGAACATTCTAACGCATTAATATTAAAAGAGCGCCTGCCGCGTTTGTTAGTCTTCCCCGTAAAAATGGTATTAGATTTAAGAAAGTTTTACGTACATAGAGTCACATCTGATTTGCAAAATATAATCAGGAGACCAGTGTGATTTGCGAAAAATCAGCAAGTTATGCACCCATTTTGCCCCTTCCTTTCTGGCCGAAAGGGGAGAATTCCTTTAACCCTATAAGTGACAGATGTACCTGAACCAAATGGTGCCCAAAATGTTTTGCGCTACCCAAACAGAAGTGTTCACATAGCGACCGGGTTTCACGAAAGCTACAGCAAAACAGTTTCTTTCCCCTTCTCATCTCAGCAGTACCGAACACAAACTTGTCATGAGTGACAAGATCTAGCTTCTTGTTCTATATTCTCTGCTCCATGACCCAAGACATGATGGGTAAAAGCTAGTTACCCTGACATGGACACCAGGCAACTGGGCAGAAACCAGTTGCTCAAAAATATCCGCTTTCTTGAAGAAAGCGAATCAGACATCTTCCCCCTTTCTTGAAACAAGTGACTGAAATATCTACTCTCTCGTTTTTTGTAACAAATGACTGAAACATCCTCTATCTCCTTTATTAGATTCGAACACATTGTTGTAACCCTTTTAGTAGGTAATCAGTAGAAAAACGTAAGTGTCAAAAACTTTAAAACGTTAGTGTCAAAACGTAACTTTATCCAAAAAGCCAGGGTCAAACATTTTGATCTTCCTATGCCGCAGCTTCGTTATTTACGCTCAATTTCCTACTTACCGAATGTGTCTTACAAACTCAAGAAAGCCCCTTAAGAAGTTGAACTACGGTGTCGGCATAAGGTCTCCTGCATTTTTATATACTATGCTAAAGAGAAATACTGAAAAACCACCTCTCTCCAGCGATGCAGGTGTTCATGCGATCCCCTTACAACACCCGGGCGGCTCTAAACGTTACCACATTGGAATGACTAAGCGTTCGTTTGGAATCAGAGTCAACGAGCATGAAAGGAGCACAAAATACGGTAAAGTAGCCACGGCCCTATCCAGAGAAGGGAAATTAAAGTCCGCAACTCTAATGTGGGGATGATATAAAGACGTTAGCTACCTACTTCACCCCTAAATGTACAGCCTTTCGAGAAACCTTGGAGATCATCACCAACGGTGATACTTGCAATGATAACGTCTCACTCGAGTTGCCACGAATTTGGAACTAGTTATTCAAGTAACGCCTTCTCCCTACCAGGATACCGCGTGCACAACCAACGTGATACCTCGTATCTTTAAATGAATATAACATCGAGCTTTTTTTAACTCGGATCTTTTTACTGTCAAGTCAAGTCACCACCTTCAAATTGCCAAAGCGTTCTATTATTCAGTTTGCAGTTTCTGTCTGACGTTCTTGAAAAAGCCATCTGGCTGACGTGCGAAAGCTTGGAAACGCTTATGTATACATTATATTAACAAAAGTCACCGGGCATCCCTTCATAGGAATAAGAACGGATCCGCTGAGTAGTTAAGATGCGCGGTACAGCTGCAAACGGTATAAAAACAAGCCTGCAGCTGACCGTGATAATATCGCACTGTGAGGTTGAGTGAAAATGTCTCCGCGGAAAAGAACCGACTTTGAGAAAGGAAAGATTGTTGGGTGTTATATTAGTGGGTTGTCCATAAGAGAAACCGAAAGGCGTTTAAACATACCCAAGTCAAATGTTTTGCATGTACTGAATAAGTGGAAGACACATGGTGTGCCTGAAGCAGCAAAATGTACCGGCAGACTAAAGAAAATCAGTGATAGAGGACGTCGAAGACTCAGGAGAGTCGTTACATCTAATCGACGGGGTAATGCACAAGACCTCAGTGTACTGGTGAGTAAAAATGCTGGAACCTCGGTATGTACACGTACCATTCGCAGAGAAATTCATTCCATGGGTTACCGTGGTCGTGCGGCTGCTCATAAGCCTTTCATCTCCACTCGGAATGCTACTCGTCGTTTAGCATGGTGTAAAGAACATTTATCGTGGACCGTAGATCAATGGAAACGGGTCCTATGGACTGATGAATCCAGATCCACAATCCATCAGTCTGATGGCCGTGTGTGGGTATGGCGGCAGCCAGGGGAACGCTATTTACCACAGTGTACTGTTCCTGTGGTTAAGTTTGGGGCGAGCAGCGTGTGGGGGTGATTTTCGTGGTGTGGTCCCGGCCCATTGGTTATCGTGGACAAACCTGTTAACCAGCACGTCTGCCTTGATATTCTGGACAATTCTGCCCTACCAACTCTGTGGCAATACTATAGAAACGAGCCTTGTTGGTACCAGCAGGATAATGCACCGAGCCAAAAAGCAAGGACTATTATGGCGTGGTTTGATGATAATTCCGTATCGTGTGCGGACTGGCCAGCATAGAGCTCTGATCTTAATACCATAGAGCAATAATGGGATGAATTAGAGCGCCGCATAAGAAGTTTGGAACCAAGGCCTGCTGCTAAGCAAAGTTAGGGGCAGCATTATGTACTGAATGGTAGCGCATACCTATCGCTGTGTTCTGAAACCTTGTCGAAAGCATATCTCGAAGAGTCAGTGCATGCATTAAGGCCAAAGGTGGCCCGACACCTTACTAAGGTATATCAATAAATGCTATGTTGCGTTTTGCTTCTAGGTGTCCGGTGAAATTTATCAATATAGTGTATATTCCTGCGCCAGTAAATCGGATTACAAATATAGTAACTATTTTCTACGTAAGTGCCAATCATTCTCATAAATGACCAATGTTAATGACAAATCGAAGGGGAAAGCAACGCTTTCTAATGGGCAGGTTCACTCTTTCCAACCCCAGGAGATTAGAATACATGGAGTAAGGATGACATCACAAACTTGAAGCACTTTGAGCAGACGACTTTAATATTCAATCTTCTTACCAACATGGCGGCAGAGGATGTGATTGGCTGTGACATCATGATCGTGATGTTTGAGTGGCTTCACTTTGATTACACTAAGGGAACGGCTGGACCTTACTCCATGTATTCTAACCTCCTTGTTCTAACTACGTACCACAGAATACACTATATTGACAAAAGTCACTGGACACCTAAAGGAGAAACACAACATAGCATTTATTGACATACATTAGTACGGTGTCTGTCCAGCTTTAGCCTTAATGCACGCACTGACCCTTCGAGACATGCTTTCGACAAGGTTTTGAAACACAACGATAGGTATGCGCTTCCATTCAGTACATAATGCTGCCGCTAACTGTTGCTTAGTAGTAGACCTTGGTTCCAAACTTCTTATGCGGCGCTCTAATTCATTCTATAGGTGCTTCATGGTATTAAGATCAGGGCTCTGTGCTGGCCAGTCCACACACGATACTTAATTATCGCCAAACCACGCCATAACAGTTCTTACTTTATGGCTCGGTGGATTATCCTGCTGGTACCAACAAGGCTCGGTTCCATAGTATTGTCACAGAGTTGGCAGGACATAATTGTCCAGAATAATATCGAGGTAGACGTGCTGGTTAGCATGTTTGTCCACGATAATCAATGGGCCGGGACCATAGCACAAAAACACCCCCACACGAGTACACTGCCAGCTCCAAACATGACCGATGGAACAGTACACTGTGTAAATAGCATTCTCCCGGCTGCCGCCAAAGCCACACACGGCCATCAGACTGATGCATCGTGTATCTGGAGTTATCAGTCCATAGGTCCCGTTTCCATTGATGTACGATCAACGATAAATGTTCTTTACACCATGCTAAACGACGAATAGCTTTCCGAGTGGAGATGAAAGGCTTATGATCAGCCGCACGATCACGGTAACCCATGGAATGAATTTCTCTGCGAATGGTACGACTACATACCGAGGTTCCAGCATTTTTACTCACCTGTACACTGACGTCTTGTGCTCCGTCTATTAGCTGTAACGACTCTCCTGATTCTTCGACGTCCTCTATCACTGATTTTATTTGGTCTGCTGGTACGTTTTGCTGCTTCAGGCACGCCATGTGTCTTCCATTTATTTAGTACATCCAAAACAGTTGACTTGGTTATGTTTAAACGCCTTTCGGTTTCTCTTAATCACAACCCACTAATATAACACCCAACAATTTTTCCTTTCTCGAAGTCGGTTCTCTCCCGCCGAGACAATTTCACTTAACCTCACAGTGCGATATGATCGCGGTCAGCTGCAAGCTTAGTTTTTATACCGTTTGCAGCTGTACCACGCATCTTAACAACTCAGCGGTCCCTTTCGTATTCTTTTGAAGAGATGTCCGGTGACTTTTGTCAATATAATGTATAGTCGTTGGAGCTGATTTCAGTCCATTTTGTCAATCTTGAGTTAATTTGTTCCAGCTGGTTAAAAGACTAACCTACCCGGCCCTAATACAGCACACACACACTAGACGTGTTCAGTAGTCTTTCATCTAAAGACACATGAAAATAACGAACGACGTGGAATTGATTGAATTCGCATCTAATCCCTTGTGTTGCTTCTGTTGTGCAGCGCATCCATATGTTGATGTTAACAAGTCAACAGCTAAAATCCCTTTCTTAGTTTAATCTCACCATTCCTTCGTATACAAAGGACATTTTGCTCTCAGCCCGTTCTCAAACGTACGAGCGAATTGTCGGAAAGAACCCAACGAACCTGACAGCCGTATATCAGAATGTGCGACTTCGTGTAGGAATCTGAGATGGGGTGGAAGCAAAAAAGAAACCCCCTCGAAGCAAGACGGAAAGCCCTATACTGTAGTTGGGAACATCTTTACGGGTCTCTGTTTACGGTCCAATCATGGTACGTACTTCGCTCTATCACCCAGACTATCTCACACACACTCCAAAGTGTTCCCCACACGGTGACATTCCCTGTTTCCAATTACTGATGATACCAGACATTACTAAAGAACAGAAAAAACCACAATTTGCCATTCCCTCTCATGTACTATGTGGAAAACATCCGTTATTTCTGCACTTGCCCACCTATTTGGTGAAGTAGACTTACCGAGCTGACGTCAGAGCTGAGCTAATTCGTCAGAGCACGAAGGCAATAGAGGGAGAGTGTGTGTGTGGTGTGACCTAGGAGGTAGAAGAAGAGTAGATGAAAGGACCTACTTTGAGTGAAGCCAAAACAGATCACCTGTTTCGATATGTTATGCAATTTATTGAATATAAGGTTCTATTGGAATTCCCTTACACCCCCAGCTTTGGCCTCATGCACAGGATTACTGATTCAATTCGTCGACACGCTTTCTTCTATTTTTCCCACTATCAAGCTCACGGTAGAACTAGAATATAATCATATTTTACCGTTCTTAGATATTAGTATCTTCCATGATCCACTTATTCATGAATTATCATTTTCAGTGTATCGTAAACCATCTTATGTTTGTTCCATTATCGCATACAGTTCAAACCACCCTTTTGTGCAGAAGACGTCATCCATTGACTTTTATTTTAGACGAGCATATACTCACTCCTCTACACACTCAGCTTTGCATAGTAAGATCGATAGAATTTTTGAAATAACTAACAAATTTGGGTATCCCAGTTGCATTACTCGTAAGATCCATGCAAAAGTTTTGGGACAGCGATCCACTACATTAGTAAGAATTAATGTGAGTAATCCGAGGTTTATTGGGTCATTAAAGTTTTTATCCGGAATAACAAATTTTCTGTCACGTGTGTGTTCCAAATATGAATTACAATTTGGTGTCAAGTGCAAGGATTTATTTGCAAAACTCAGGCGTGACAGAGATAAGCCCGACATATTACGACGTTGAGGAGTATATAATATTTCTCTCTTGGACCCTGTTACCAAACAGCACGTTTGTAACTACGTAGGTTCCACAAGGAGACATTTGAATTTGAGATTAATGGAACATAAATATAGTGTTAAAGCACACCTTCAAAATACTTCTCTTGCAAGAAACGTTAATAATGGGACTTATTTTCCGGATTGGCGCAATGTTCGCATATTCTTGACACCCTCTTCTGTCAGTACCTTACTGATAGCCGAGAGTGTATTTATTAAAGCGTTGGACAAAAAATGTTGTAATGATTATTACCCAGTGGACCTCCATGAAAGTTGGACACCGATTGTGAAGTCATTGAACTTTAATATAATTCGCAAGAATCTCGAATTTGAGATTAATGGAACATAAGTATAGTGTTAAAGCACACCTTCAAAATACTTCTCTTGCAAGAAACGTTAATAATGGGACTTATTTTCCGGATTGGCGCAATGCTCGCATACTCTTGACACAATCTTCTGTCAGTACCTTACTGATAGCCGAGAGTGTATTTATTAAAGCGTTGGACAAAAAATGTTGTAATGATTATTACCCAGTGGACCTCCATGAAAGTTGGACACCGATTGTGAAGTCATTGAACTTTAATATAATTCGCAAGAATCTCACTTAATCTGTGGCAACCACTGTGTATGTTATATCGTTTTGTGGTATATGAATAATAAGTAGCTGGCTTTGTGATGTCACACATGGCCTGTGTATATATACAGGTATCCGTGATAGCTACCTGGAACACCTGATGATGGAGTGAACGTCACTCCGAAAGTACTAATGGTTTTAATCTGTAAATAGTTTTCGCTTTTTATAATAAATCGGGCTTAGACGGTGTGTTATTTTATATTATGATTTAGTAGCACGACATCTCTTTCTTATTAGTGCAATTGAAGATTCTTAAATTGTGTTGAAATATTATTATACAAAGAAAACGATTTCACCAAAACGAGAAGAAGATTGCAATATTGGGAACGTAGCACTGTTTTCATATAAAAGAAATAAACTTTTCTGATTAAAAATTTCTTATTTATTTTAAAGAGACATAAATAAAAAGAAAAAGAAATGCCTACGTCAATTCTTCGTCAAAATGTAATCTGCATTTTTTTTAACAATTAATTTAATTTTACATCAATACTGTTTATATTTCAAAAGTCAAGTTTTCTCACTTATTTTCTTCTGTTAATGCATAATTTCATGGTCAAGGAAACAGATGCAAAATAATGCAATAATTTTACTTCAATAACAGAGCGAAAATTTATTTCTGTTCTGCCGTTTCACATATTCGTACCTTCCTGTTGTCTTTGTTACTTCACTAGCGTTGCACATACTTCTGTAAATTTTCGGTGACAGTTTAAGTTGGTTCCACCTAAAATCTCTGCCTTATGTTTCCAATGGTAAAACTTCTTTACATATTTTCTTCGTAATTAATGTATTAATAAAGATGAAACTTTGCACATCGATAAAACTAACTTTAAGTTATAACATGGGATACTTAATACTTGATAAAACATAACCATAATTATATTAAAAATCGTCATTTTTCTTTGAGTAATGTTCAGACCTGTTGATAGGTGGCGCGACCTGTGTACATTGATGACATCAGTAAACAAACAAATGTTTGATTGCTTAATTATGGTTATGTTTTAGCACGTATTAAGTATCTTATGATAAAACTTAAAGTTAGTTTTATCGATGTGCACATTTTCATACTTGGGAATACATTAATTGCGAAGAAAATATGTAAAGAAGTTTTACCATTGGAAACATAAGGCAGATATTTAAAGTGGAATCACCTTAAACAAGAATGTCTACGCGCTTTCAGTTTTAGGAAGTCTAATAACTGAAATGGAAAGGTATAGGTGTTTAAAGATAATTTTAATCCGAGGAAAAAAAAATTAGATTTTTTTAGCAATGCATAGCGTGTGAGTAACAAAATAAGATATTCGCCTTCCACTTCATGACGCCGTTGGGTGTTATGAGCTGATATTTCCTGAAAAAAGTGCGCCATTTTTGCCTTAAACTAACAGAAAAATTCTCTTTTCAACAAAGAGAGAGCACTTTTTTCAGCTGAAAAGTCGTTATCTTTTTTTTTTTTTTTTACGTTTATAAAATTAAAAATGCGAAGATGCCATATCACGTGATGTGCAATCTATCACAGAAAGAATTTGAATTAGAAAAAACAAACAAACAAAACAGAAGAAGAATTCTGATTTAGACGAATTGATTTCCTCTCCCCCTTGTGCTAGATGTTATATCATTTAATTCGCAATTTCAGTCAGTGACCCTGCCATGTGGGACGATAACACTTCACATGTCCTTATATGATTCTTTTTAATGCAAATGTAATGACAAATACACTGGTGTGCAAAAATTAGGGACGAAGAGGAGAAATTAGCATAACAGCGGAACAAGCAGGCAGAACGGACCTAAAGACCACTCAGGAGATAGACTAGGGTCCGGTACGGTAGGGCATGCGCATATATGCAGCATGACGTAGGAGGGAGGGGGGCGGAATGTGTCGGAAGGGTATGAAGCACACGGGCGGTGTACGCTCAGCAATTCGGTGAAAGCTATTGCACGGTGTACATCAGTTTGGACGACGTCGAGTTGCTGCCACCGTGTGATATGGCCAACAGACAATCCAGTAGACGACATCTGGATGACTTTACCCGAGGTCGCGTCATTGGGAAGTTGGAAGAAGGTCGAAGTGTGACTAGTGTGGCCGAGGAGTTCGGGATCGCTCACAGCATCGTTTCACGAGCTTGGAGAGCATTTCAAACGACAGGGACAGCTGTCTGAGAGTCTAGCAGTGGTCGTCCACGAGCAACCGCGGCGGCGGACGACCAGTATATTGTCCTACAGGTGAGAAAAGACAGACGGCAGACAGCGGGAGCAATCGCAAGGCATATTCACCAGACAACTGGACGTCCGTTATCGCGTTTTTACCGTGGCCAGAAAACTGCACAAAGGTGGTCTATTTGCAGGACGACCAGTACGGTGCGTGCCACATTAACGCCTGCTCATCGGAGACGGCGGTTTATGTGGTGACAGGAACACAAGAACTGGACACATCAGCAATGGGGTCGAGTTCTCTTTACGGATGAGAGCCGATTTAGTCTGACTAGCGATTCTGGACATATACACATCTAGAGAGAGCAGGGAACACGCAATCACAACCCCAACATCATCGAAAGGGACCGGTTTGGAGGTGGCGGAGTTCTCGTTTGGGGCGGTATCATGCTTGGTAGCCGTACTGAACTCCACATCTTCTAAGAAGGTTTAGTCACTGGTGTCCGCTATTGTACCAAGGTTCACCTGCCTGACGTGCGTCTGTTTAGAGGTGCTGTGGGTCCTGAGTTCCTCTTCATGGACGACAACGCTACACCTCACCGTACAGTGGCTGTCGCAGAGCTGTTGCAGAGTGAAGATATTCAACGCATCGATTGGCCCGCGAGGTCCTCGGACCTAAATCCAATCGAACACATGTGGGACCTTCTCGGGAGACACTTGGCAGCACGTCACCAGCCTCCAGCAACGATTCCGCAGCAGCGATTGGAGCTACAAGAGGAATGTGCCGCGATGCCTCAACAGCTCCTTGACAACCTCGTCCTCCGCATTGACAGACGTTGTAAATCCTGCAACGCAGTCAGGGGCGATCATATCCCCTACTAAAGACTGGATTTTTCATGGCAGCCGCCTGTCAGATGGACGTTTCTGTCTTTTGTCCAGCTGTGCTCGAAGCTACCTTTCAATAAAGTGCCTGTGTATCCTTTGGATTCCTTGTTTAGACGTTTTTGCTCACTTGTCCCATATTCTTACATCTTGGGGATCTTATGGTATGATTTGAGTCGATGTGGAGCACTTCTGCAGGACGTTACATTCAAAAAACCGTCTCGTCGTTAATTTTTGCACGCCAGTGTAGAAATTTCCTTAAGTTAAAGATTTGTAGATAGGAAACGAAGCCCTAAAAGTTATTCGTGAAAATACAACAATGAAATTTGCGCATCAAGAAGGAAGCATCAGATTGAATTGAAATTTTATGGACGTAATGATAGAAGTGAATGATACACATGATGGCAAAAACAGAGCCGTAGGACAATTACAAAGGGATATGTGGCACGCATCTCGGTCAACTTCAATTGCGCGTCGCACCGCCTCGTGGGTCGATGCATGCTGCAGTACGGTCCGCCGTGGAGGCGAACTGATGCTTGATGTCCTGCGGCAGATTGGCCCACACGTGTTTGACGGTGTGCTCCAAATCCTGGAGAGTGCAGCACGGCGGGAGTTGGTGTTTCAACTGGTCCCACACGTGCTCGAAAGGGGACATGTCCGGGGAGCAGGCAGGGCATGGAAGTTTCTGGACATGATGTAGGCAGTCCTGGGCAACTTGAGCTGTGCGCGAGCGGACATTATCCTGCTGGTACAGCGCACCAGGAATCCCGGCCAGGAATGGAAGCATATGGGGCCATAGAACCTCATCCACATACCGCTTTCCCGTCAATAATCCACGTACCACTACTAGAGCTGATCGGCTATCGTAGGCAGTGGCTCGCCAGACCATAATGCTTGCAGTGGGGAAGGTGTGGCTCTCGATAGGGAGGTCGGGATTATGCCGTTGACCCAGGGACCTCCACACCCGGACACGGTGATCATCTGTCATCAAAACGAAGCGGCACTCATCGCTAAATACCACACGATGCCTGCCTGTGGCGTTCCACGTCGCTGTGTCTTGGCCCCACTGCACACGCATCCGGCGATGTTCCGGTGTTAATGGCAGCGCACGTAAGGGCCGCTGGGATTGCAGATTTGCTTCTGCGAGGCGTCGGGAAATGGTTCGTGGGCACACAGGAGCCGCTACATCTGCCTGTATAGTGGAGAGGGTTTCCGTGGGATCAGTTCGGGCCTGGCGCACGATCCGTCTGTCCTCTCTATCGGTTGTCCTACTGTTCCGTCCGGAGCCGCTCCGCTGTGTGGCAGTGCCGTCACGTGTCCATTGCTTCCAACAGAGTCGGACGGTGTGGTCTGAACGATCCACGCGGTGGGCGATACGGCGCGCCAACCACCCTGTGGTGTTCAGTACGATGATCAGGCCTCTCTCAAAGTCCACAAGTTGCGTAAATCGATGTCTCTGGCGTCTACCCGGCGTCCTTGTTACTCTGTACTCTTGCTTGCGTCGCGCGGTGCTTTTCACTTTCATGGGGAATCGTCTACAGGCCGGTTTATAAGGCTGCTGGTTCGTGCTTGCAGCGCCACCACAGGGTGTGCGGTGATGCGCACTTACGCCAAACATGGATCACTTGCATACCAGCACGCACTCTAGCTACACTGGCAGAAAGTGAAAAAAGAACACCAAGAAGGAGACGTCTGATACCAACGAAATTTATACAGAATAATAACGGAATACAGAGGATAACGTGGTCAAAACATTATGGC
The DNA here is from genome assembly GCA_039090855.1 of Macrothele yani. Lineage (NCBI taxonomy): Eukaryota > Metazoa > Arthropoda > Arachnida > Araneae > Macrothelidae > Macrothele > Macrothele yani. The sequence goes on from CM077007.1 coordinate 113,862,218, forward strand.
AATATACAGCTGTACTTGCTGGTAAACTGAAAAATAACATTTCCATGTAACATGGTTAGTACGAGGTTGAATCGCCATGAACTGCGTCACACTGTGCAATTCTGGCATGGAGTCTGTCGTACAGATGTTGGATGTAAATTTGGGGTATTGAGTTCCAAGCATCCACAACCTGGAAGCGAAAATCGGGGATGGTCGTGGCTGGCCGTGGAGACCGGATGAGTCGTTGCCCCATAAAATCCCACACGCGCTCAATGGGGGACCAATCCGGTGAACGTGCAGGCCGTGGAAGTTGTCGCACACCCCGAAGTGCATGTTGCGTTGCACGTGCCGTGTGTGGGCGTGCGTTATCTTGCTGGAAAACACCACGATGGACCGACCTTACAAATGGCACAACAACAGGCTGAATGATGTTGTTGATGTAGGAGGTGCTGTTTAACGTACCCGGTACAAACACTAGTTGTGTACAGGAGTGATAGCTGATCGCTCTCCACAACAGGAGACCAGGTGTAGGCCCTGTGTGTCGCTTGCGGATGCAAGAAGGGTGGAGACGCTCCCCTGTGCGTCTGCGAACATGCATACGGCCATCGGAGGCCCCCAAGCAGAATCTGCTTTCATCGCTGAACACAACAGATCGCCATTGCGTTATCCAGTGCAGACGTTGGCGACACCACTGCAGCCGTTCCTGACGGTGGGCTGGAGTCAGAGGTGCACATGCCAGAGGCACACGTGCACCTAGTCCTGCATCCAGTAGACGGTTGCGGATTGTTCGCAAAGTCACCTCAGGTGCAACGGTAGCTCGGATTTGCGTCGCAGTGGATGTTCTTCTTGACAACGCCGCTCTTCTTATGCGTCGATCGGTCCGCTCATCAGTCCGTCTGTGACTCCCGGTTCCACGTCTTCTCGTGTGGGAATGTTCCTCGGACCATCTACGCTTCCATCGTACCACCATCGATATTTCCCGTCCCATTCGCTCCGCAGTACGATGATACGACCACCCGGCTTCGCGGAGTCCTACTAGATGACCTCGCTCAAAGTCCGATAAATGCTGAAATAGTACACGTCTTCGATGTCCAGGCGTTGCAGCTTCTTCAGGGTCTTCGCACGTGTCCGTACGCCGACGACTGATTACATTCACTTCGCCGTACTCCTTAAATACCACCGACGATAATTTGCATATAATGCCGTGCTGTGGCGTAAGCGCTCACCGGTTGGTCCCGAAATTAACATCATACCTATGTAAAGTCGACCCCATTAACATATGTAAATTTCACGATCGTCCGCCAATTCCTTCTTGATGTTCTGTTTTCACTTTCCGCCAGTGTATTTGCAAAATTTCGCGGTTGTAGCATGTTTACTTCTAGTTGCGTAAATTTCATTGTCCGTAAGTGTAAATTGAAAATCAGTTTTGATTTTTTTCTTTCAAAAAACATTTAAAATGTTTTTCTTTTTGATTCCTTATGATCAGCTTTAAAGGATTAGATCATTCTACATCAAGAGCTATTATATTTCTGCAAATTAGGACTCTCCTCAAACGAAAAAAAATGTTTCTTGTAAACTGTTACGAAATATCTCAGTTCAAATTATTTCAAATTAAGAAGTTTACTGATTTTAACACGTTCAACTTCACCGTATTTGTCATAGCCTGGTTCTCAGAAATTGAAAGACAATGTAAGTTTTGGTTGGTTGAATAAGAGGCCATTGAAAATAAACAAATGTTGAGTACTGGGGAGTAGAATTTGGAAAATTTGCAAGTACATTAGAGTCTTATTTAAAGTTTTAAAAATATTTTTGTTTATACAATCAGTAGTTGTTAAGTGTGCATGCGCTGAACTTCTCATAAACTGGGATAATGTAATTTTTTTATTGCGAGATACCAAAGACGTCTTCTACTATCCCCTCTATCTAATAAGCCGCGGGTGGTGTAGGGTTAACGCGAAAGACGAGGGCCTGAAGAATACTACGTTCGTGTTCTTCTGTAAGAGCTAGACATCGTGGTTTGGAAGTATCGTTACGCCATTGATTCTGGAGTATGGACACTTCTTTATTAACTTTACTCTTTTCCTTTCCACCTAAGTAATGCGAAGTCGGGGGTTAATCAAACTAAACAAACTCTATGTAACAATCTAATTCATTCCTCAACATGCTGAAGATATGAGTTAGTGTAACTCCACAAGATGTAAACGAATCATAGACAAAGCAAGATGTTTCCGATGTTGCGACAATTGCAGGAGGCAATCCTAAGGAGAAGGAGACGGCTCCACTGTCATGCAAGCTTCTTGCTAACACTTCACTAAATTGGAAGTGTTTCTCACAATCTGTGGAGTTCATGAGATGCGTGGGCAATTGGATTCTTCTTAATGTAAGTATCAAATAAAACTTGAATGTGTGCTCAGCGAAAATTTTGCTCAAACTCAACAACATGCAATGCAAATACTACGTTTGATGTACTAACGTGAAAGCACTTCATTCAATTTGAAGAGACATTCTGACAAAAAGCTGTGTGGAACAATGGAACTCTTAAATTGGAACTATTCAAGAACTGAGCCACTCTGCAACGAACAGATTTCAATGGGACAATATAGTTAAAATGGCAACAGACACCTGCGGGAATGGTATCTATAGTTGATGATTATGGAACAATGAAGATCTTGATGACAGAAATGGGAGCCAATAATCCTGGAGTCATCCTTACCGATTTCTTTTTTTCGTTATGAGAATTGGAACTTCTCTAACACTTACTTTCGTTTGAAAAATCTTAAAATAGTTAAACTATACTATCAATCCGAATTTATTGGCGTAGAATAAAAATCACAGTTTTCCAAGCATTCACACATCAACCAGATGACTTTTTCAAAAAAAGTATACAGCAAACTGAATAACAGAACGCTTTAACAATTTGAACGCGGCGACTTGACTGGACAATAAATGAATAGGTGAGAATGTAATTATTCATTCCAAGAAACGAGACGTCATGTTTTGGTTGGGCACGCGGTACCATTGATGGAAAAAAGCATTATCTGGTTTCAAATTCATGGCAATTCTAGAGAGACGCTGCCATTACAAGCCTCACTTTTGGTAATGATGTCTAAGGTTTCGCGAATGGCAGTAGATTTAGACGTGGAGTAGGAAGCTAATTTCTTTACATTATCCCACAACAGACTTGACTTCTCTGGATAGGGCAGTGGTTACTTTTCCGTCTCTTGTGTTCGTTGATTCTAATTCGAAATGAACATTTGGTCATTCCGATGTAGTATCGCTTAGAGTCGTCCGGATATTGAAGAGGGATGGCATAAACACCCGCCTCGTTGAAAAGAGAGGGGTTTCCAATATTTCTCTTAAGCATGGTATATAAAGATGCCGGAGACTTTATGCCAACACCAAAGTTCATCCTTCTGAGCGCGTTCTTGAGTTGATAGGAAACATTTGCCATGTAAGAAATAGAGCCTAAATAGCGTAGTTGCGGCATAGAAAGATTAACACGCCTGGTTCTGGTTTTTTCGATAAATTTATGCATTTAGTTCGAGGTGTACCCTGCTTCAATGGCCAATTCGATGATATTTTTAGTTCACATTGTCTAGAACGAACATCGGGGGAGACTGTGAAGGCTCTTTAAATTCGAGAACGGAAGAAAGCTGTCTTGTAATCATCGGGGCAGAATGAACTGCTTAGCATCGGGTTGGGGACGGACGTGGGTTTATAACAGTCTTCTGTGCGCGGGGATTCTCAGGTGATTTGCTCACTAGGATGTTCAGATAGGGCAAGGTACTATTGTGTTCACGCTCCATAGTGAAATTGAATTTAGGGTGTATATAATTGACTTTGTCGAGGAAAAGCGGGAGAGTCTCCATATCGTGAGGCCATATGAAAAATACGTGGTCCGCATACCTTTGACAGGTGGTAGGCTTTGTGGTGATGTTGGTGAATATATACTGGTTTCCATAAATTAAGCAACAACCCGAAAAATCACGACAATTAGACGGAATATAGTTCAAATTGCACGAAATTTGCATATGTTCCGGGCGAAGGCGTACAGCATCAATGTTCGCAAGGCAAATGAGTGGCGCTAGCAGTGCTTTATGCAAATGCGCAAGAGGTTAAAACCAGCTGTTTCACAGAGAGTCCGCAATTCATGTGCGGCGGTGAATGACCAGATTTCGAGATAGCGATTTTGTTAACATAGCTTCAAGACGTCATTCACCAGCGGGTCACTGGTTCCAGGGAAGGGAGAGAGCCAGTACCGTGAGACATACTCAAGATCCATGGCTCACCGTGATTCGAACAACAGTTCCAAGCCACGGGTGCAGCTTTCCGAAGGTACAGCGAAGGCAGGCCAAGGGCGACGACCTCCACGGATGACTGGTATTTGCGGCTTTTGGCACGGCGGAACAGGACGGCTACAACGGCTCGTCGCAGATCTGTGTTTGCGGCAGTTACGGGATGGATGGTATCAGCTTTGACGGTACGCACAAAGTTACATGCAGGAGGACTGTATGCTCGGCGACCGGTATTATGCGCGCCCCTCATCCTCCGCCACCGGAGGGAACGTTTTAATTGGCCACAAATGCACGTGAACTGGACTCAAAATCAGTGGAGGTAAGTTCTGTTCACTGATGAGTCGCGATACTGTTTGCAGAGTGACTCTCGCAGAGTTTACATCTGGAGAGGCCGGTAGGCCTACTCGCTATTTTCCCTCTAATATCCCGGAAAGGGACACCAGTTGTGGTGGCGGTAGTGTTCTGGTGTTGGCAGGCATATCGTTAGGCGGCCGTACCGACCTCAATAAACGCTACTGTTCGCCCGTATGCGGCCGCAGTTGGTGATACATTTGTACTGCAGGTGGATAACGCCCACCCTCACAGAGCTTGTCTCGTGCACCAGTACCCGAAACAGGAGGCTTAAGTCCGTATGGAGTGGACAGAATGCTCTCTCGATCTGAATCCCATTGAGCACATGTGAGATGCTCTCGGGAGGCTTGTTGCTGGCCTCCACTCCCTTTTCCCCGAACCCTACAATGGCTCCGCACTGCTTTGATCGAGCAATGGACGCAGCTACCCACGGAACTACTCGACACCATAATTAACAGCATGGAACATCGTTGTAGAGCCTATATTGCTGTTCGAGGTAACCACACTCCATATTGAAGTAAATTTTCCTATTTCATCTTGATACCTATATTTCAGTATTTTCACATTTGCATCACTCATACTTTGTATCACATGCTCTTACGTTTTTTTTTGTTGTTGTATTTGATCTGATAAATCTTATCACCAAACTTCCTGCGAATCGGTTGCATACTTTTTGAGTTATCATGATTTTTCCATTTGTTGCTTAATTTATGGAAACCCGTGTATATTGCTCAATTGGGCGAAGTATTGCTTCCGCGAAGACGGCTGAAAGCGAGTATCGTATCAGAGCGCCATTTATCTGTTAATAGATTTGTCCTTGGAAACTGAAGTGGCTGGAATTTGAGATTAAGTTCATTAGCTTCTAAAGCAAGATTTCTGCGAATAAAGTGATGGATTAGATATAGCCTCTTTCTAAGTTCTGATGGCTTTCCGGCAAGGGGACCGAAGGTAAAGAAAAACCACTTCGAAACTGCCGATAAGATGTCACGTTGGTGAACAGTGAGTTGCTTGGGTTTCGTAATAGAATCTAGAGTGGACGAGTGCTATCTGCACTGAATGCTAGATAGCGTTCAGTGAGTGAGAAAATATAACGTTAAGATTGAAACGCTTAAAAGAGCACGAACTCAAAATTTATATGAGGAAAGAAACTAAAAATGAAAGTTAAGTTAGAATATACGTCACAAACCATAGCAGCTGGAATTCTTAAAAAACATAAAAGTTACTATCAGATAAGGGTTTAACAATATATCAGCGTAACTTACGTTTCCGAACTATTTATTTAAGAGCACTCCACTACGTCAACCAGTTTGCACATTCTTGACTTGAATCTAGTCGCAATAATACTTGGTAAACCCAACATCCAAAAATAAATATCCTCTCAGATCGTCACAACTTTCAGCATACGACTTTCTCTCGCTCGTGAATTAGATTAAGACATTAATCACGAATCAATTAAAAAAGACTGCTTAAATGTCGTTCACAGAACATTATCTGTTTCCAATACCTCAAAAAAGATCGCTTAAGCATAGTCAAATTTTTCCTGAAGATTTCCAAAACATCAAAGCACACTGAACACAAAGGCTTTCATCTCTCGAGTCTAGATACATAGGTTGCGTTTAGACATGCTGTCAGGAGTTACCAACTTCAAATTAAACGGGAAAGAATATGTGGTGTTAAGTCAGAAAAAGTTAAACGAAAGGTAACGAAATTTACATAAGAACTGAAAATGAAGGTTAAATTAGAGGTATACATCACACATAAATGAACGTCAATCACAAATCAGTGGTATACATCACAACGCACACACATACATACACATAAGGATACACATAAATAGCATTCGATTATGCATTTTTCGAAGGGCTAAAATTAAAACACGTATAAGCTTAACTGCAAAGAGTATTTTCATTTTATATCCGTTCCAGTATTAAAAATTTGTCACTCATTAAATCGTAAGCCTATTTAACATGCAATAACATACATTCGTAATATAACATACATTGGCGTTGTAGATTTTATGTATGTACGTGTTTATGCGTATGTAAAGAGAGGCTTTGCGTCCAGATCTCCATTAACAAAAGGATACTTCTAGAGCTTTAGCTCGCAGTGGACTTACGGTTATCATTCAGCATTCGAGCATTCATTGGACTTCACATCCAGAGCTCCGACACTAAAGGGAATGCATGATCTCTCTGGTCCTCTCAATCACTCATTAATCATCATGTAAATAGCGTTTATTCAACGTACAGATAATTTTTGACTATAGTAATATAAATATAACAATATGATCTTATATTTAATTGAAGCAGGCCGCCCCGGTGGCGCAGTGGTCTAAGGCGCTGGTCTCTGATCATTCGTCTGTAAGGGGTCCGGGTTCGAATCCCGGTCAGGCATGGATGTTGTGTTTGTCTTACGGCACTGGCTCTCTCCCTTCCCTGGAACCAGTGACCCTAAATTAGGGACGGGCGACTGCTTATAGCCCACTAAGTTGCTCACGGCGGTCGTTAAACATCCAATCAAAAAAAAAAAAAAATTGAAGCAGCATATCTTCACACGTGCACGCCACACACTTAACACTGGGCGTGGCTTCTATTTACTTTTGACTAACTGTCAGCCGTTGCCAAAGGTTAAAAGGAAACTTGGAGGTTTAGACACGCTGTTAAAAAAGACATATAACGGAGAAGTAACATAGTTTATATAAGAACAGAAGCCTCAGAATTAAGATTAATTTAGAGATATACGTCACAAAAGTGAAAAAAAAAAGTTTTTCATAATTGTATTCAGCTAAAATATTTAAAACTAAATAGTTAAAGCAAAATAAATTTTCGGTCACTTTAAATTTATTTAGGTAAAACAAAAGAAAGAGAAAGACTTACAGCTTGTTCAGGTTCCAGAGATCCCAAAACAGTTTCGGTCTGAGGAAGGTCAAACGGTTATGAGATACATCTCTGAAAATGTAAAACAGGAGTATCTTTTTCATTTTTGTAATGAAATCATTAAAATCAGATAAGTAGAGCATCCGAAATTGAAAGAAATTGAAGAAAATTACAACGCAAGTGAGGCAAATCAATTTTAAATTGAATATTAGCAAATTCTGAAAATTTTATGGTGTTAACTTGCAAAAAAACTGTTAGAAGAAAATTTACCTTAAAGAAGAACAACAACATCGTCAAAAGTTTCACGCTACTGCCAACATACTTATTGATGAAAAACAGTCACTACGTAGAACAGCATAGCAACTAGTGGAGTTCGCCGAAATTTCTTTCGGGGGGGGGGGCAACTGAAGCAGCACATGCTTTTATTGCTGTGAGCGATACGCATGCTAACAATAGGGCCTAAAAGCACTAGTGATGCGAATGCGCATTAAAATTTGAAACTTACCAGTAACGTAAATGAGCCTTAAAGCGTCTAAATGCATCAATGATTTGTGCTTCCACCTGGGGGTTGGTTTCTCCCTCAATGCGTCTCTGTACGCGCACAGCTGGACGACATGTATAAATTGTAACACTCTTCAGACATGCCCACATGTCTTCTTCGCAACATCAAGAAATGTTTTTTTGAAAACATGTCTTCCTGCAATTTTTGCGAAACTGAGGAGTAACGGCGAAGTGCATAGAAACAGTTTCGGTTAATTATCTGTTTATTAATCATGGGAGAGAAACAAACAGCATTGCGCGTTGAAAATGTAGGCCGAATTCTCATAGCTGATTTGTTTTGTACATAAACTAGTGAGAGGTCTTAAATGACTGCGACAGACAATAACATAATAAAGCGACATCAACGGTCATCGATGTGGTGAATTCATCAGAAACCGAATATTACAGCGTCTTGAAGCGGAAATTACACCCAAACCTTCCGAACCTCATCCACCTGAGTTAGCCGTTACACCACCCACGACAATGAATTTTAAGGTAAATGTAAATACTCATCAGCCGTGACATTACCACTTACCTAATAGGGTGTTGGGCTGGCTTTCGACACGATAACCGCTAGCCACCGGCATGGCATTGATTCACCAGACCACGCTAGGTGTTTCTCAGGTATTCTTTACCACCTGGACTCAATAACATCTGGGAGCTGAGCAACGGAGGTCTGGACTGACCTTGGAGCTCGGCAACGGAAAAAGGCCTGGACTGAATAACACCTCGGAGCTTGGTAACGCAGGGAAGCTTGGACTCAATAACATCTAGAAGCTCGGCAACGGAGGGGCGCCCAGACTCAATAACATCTCGGAGCTCGGCAACGGTGGGAGGCCTGGACTCAATAACATCTCGGAACTCGGCAACGGAGGGAGGCCTGGTTTCAATAACATCTCGGAGCTCGGCAACGGTGAGAGGCCTAGACTCAATAACATCTTGAAGCTCGGCAACGGTGGAAGACCTGACCTCAATGACATCTCGAAGCTCGGCAACGGAGGAAGGCCTGGACTCAATAACATCTCGGAACTCGGCTACGGTGGGAGGCCTGGACTCAATAACATCTTGGAGCTCGGCAACGGTGGAAGACCTGACCTCAATGACATCTCGAAGCTCAGCAACGGAGGAAGGCCTGGACTCAATAACATCTCGGAACTCGGCAACGGAGGGAGGCCTGAACTCAATAACAACTCGGAGCTTGACCGGAACTCAATAATATCATCGAGGTCGGCAACGGAGGGAGGCCTAGACTCAGTAACATCTCGGAATTGGGCAACGGTGTGAGGCCTGGACTCAATAACATCTCGGAATTGAGCAGCGGTGTGAGGCTTGGAGGCCTGGACTCAATAACATCTTGGAGCTCGGCAACGAAGGGAAGCCTGGACTTAATGCCACCTCGGAGCTGGGCAACGGAGGTATGGACTCAATAACACCTCGGAGCTCAGCAACGGAGAGACGCCTGGACTCAATACCATCTTGGACCTCGGCAATGGAGGGAGTCCTGGACGGAAAGGCCTGGACTCAATAAAATTTCGGAACTCGGCATCGGAGGGAGGGCTGGACTCTATAACATCTAGGAGCTCGGTAAAGGAGGGAGGTCTGGACTCAATAACATCTCGGAGCTTGACAACGAAAGGAGGCCCTATCAGGGACCGACCTCCCTCCAATGTATCACACAAATTCTCCATGGATCAAAGTTAGAGGAATTTGGCTTCTAGATGAGATAGTGAAATGCATGGAAAAGATCCAGAAACAGTTCCTACCCAATTCAGATACGTGATACGGGGCGCTATCGTCTGAAGGATGACACAGCAATCGAGACACACGGTTACGAAGTAGGACAGCACCTAGTTAGAAACAATGCCTACGCAGGATCTAGAGGTGAGGGTGTCTTTAACGTGAATGGCACGATTAGTTGATGTCCATGAGAACAATACCCATGCCATGATACTAAAAACAACTACTTGCTTCCACCCAACTGTGCAGCCTGCTCACCCACGCTGCGTGTTTGAACTAAAACCTCAGCTCTTTGCGCCGGGCGATTTTTTTCCAGTCACCCAATGTCCAGTCATAGTGCTTCTATGCCCACTGCAGGCGAAGTGATTGGGGATGTACAGTCACTACAGCAAACGTACGGCGACCGACTTCTTATTCTGTTCCGCAAGAGCATCCGCTGGAATTTAGTTTCGGAAACGTTTCTCTGAGCACCCTGGATGTTGTCTAACGTTAATCGAAGGATCGTGAGCCATCCATTGTCCCGACAACGCGTATAAACCTACTTTCATCTCAATTGTTAACCAGTTGGGGAATCCCATTTAGAGGAGAGATCCTTTTTCGGAATTTGAGATTATCCCTGCGACACGTTCACTGCGAAGGCCCTCGAATAGACAACAATGCTTACGTTGCTGTGATGCTGCCTCTCCACCCCACTGCTTCTCTTACCGATTGTCGTTCCTCGTTGAAAATTCGACGTCTTTCCTTTTCCCCAGCGCATAGGCTTTACACTAACAAACAGACGCAACCTTTACGTGCCTTACGGTACGAATCATCAGTCATAATAAAAAAACACACGCTATTGTTAGAACAATTAGGATAGAAATCGGGAGACGCGCTTTGGATTCTGTCTCTCCGAGAAAATTAGATTTTCAAAATTTCCCAAGAACTCTTCATATGGGTATAACAGTTAATACTAACCCTTCTATGCGAGAAATAGGGCACTTCGGAAAACCATATGATTAAAATATAACATCTGTTGATCTGGAGCTTTATAGATTTACCTTAAAAATGTAAATACACTAGAACCAGCATATGAAGAGGAGCTCGGTATCAACAAAAGCGTTCATTAAATCCTAGCTCTCACTAAATCTGTTTCTGGGTGAAAATTTCTGCCATGTACAATAAAAATGTACATACCTGATAATACGCATATGCCTACGTTTATACTATTATACACTAAAGTGCCAAAAGTCATGGGACAGTAATATACAAATTTTTAACTGGCGCTGCTGTCGTATGAAAGCTTCGACGCATGCCGCGATTTTTATCAGTTGCCAGGGTTTGGGGGTTTGGTAGAACAACCGCCAGTAGGATTATAGCAAGCCGACGTGATTTATCGGAGTTTGAACGAGGCATGGTAGTGGTAGCCAGACGAATGGGACGTATAATTTCCGAAGTTGTGCGAACATTCGACATTCCTCGATCGACGCTGTCACGTGTGTACCGAGAATACTCCACGGAAGGCATTAGCACTGATAATGGCCAGCGCAGTGGTCGATCACGGGTGCTGAATGACCGTGACCAGCGGCGTCTGACCAGGATTGTGCATGCTAATAGACAAGCGACACTGGCTCAAATAACATCCATATTCAATGCAGGAGGAGGTCCAGAGACATATCCATCAGGTCATAGCAGAGTAATGTAGCGTCAATGGGGTATGGGAGTAGACCAACCAGTGTGCCTTTGTTAACACCACGACATCGAACACAGCTCCTCGCCTGTGTTTGTGAAGACAGTAATTGAACCCGGGACACTCGCAACATGTGGCGTGGTCCGATGAGTCAGGATACCAGTTGTTACGAGCTGATGGTAGGGTTTGGGTGTGGCGCATACCTATGAGGCCATGGACCCAAGCTGTCAACGAGGCACGGTGCAAACTGGTGGTGGTTCCATACATGTATGGGGTGTTTTTACGTAGCACACTTTGGGTCCTTTGGTCCTCGTAAATACGTCGTTAACCTAAAATTGCTTTTTTGCTCTGCTGGGTGACCATTTATAGCCCCATGTATCCCAATAGCGATGGGATTTTCCAGGCGGACAATGAACCATGTAACAATGCGCAAGTTGTCCAAAATTGGTTCTAGGAGCATTCTTCAGAGCTCCGACGGATGGTGTAGCCACCACGCTAGCCAGACATGAACCCAATAGAGCTCTTATGGGACATGGTGGAAAGATCCATTCGCTTCCAAGATCCTGCACATACAAATACCAGGAAACTGTGCGAGGCTATTCAGACGGCATGGCTCAACATCTCTCTAGAAGTGTTCCGGCCACTCGTGGAATCGATACCACGTCGAGTTGCTGCCATACGCCGGGCAAATGGGGGTCCTACACGATACTAGGTACGAATCCCATGACTTTTGGAACTTCAGTATTAATCCATAGCACCTGGGTGTACTTGCAAAAGTAAATTAATTGCCCACACTACAGTTAATTAAATTTTCAAGTATTTTCAACTTGGCGGCCACGTGAGGCGAATCGCTGTTTAACAACATATCACACATGAAACAAAAGGGAAATCGATCCTCCCAATGCAACGCTCACTTTATGACGTAGAAGTCTTTTCTTACTTCTACGTTATTTAAAAAAAAACATAACTATAAGATGAAATAGTTCCTAAATTAAACCTTAACGGCCAGACGAAACATGTAAACAACAGAAGTCAAATTTACGGAAAAGATGCTTTATTCAAGGATGTAGCCAACACATCGTAACATACCATAACATGCTGCAGTAAACGCTCCACACACCACACAACTCTTAACACAACGCTCCGCTCCTTTCAATGATCAGTTTACAACACAACGCTCTCCAGCAACCTCGCTTGACAACGCTCGTCAAGCAACAGTTTTGTCGTCGTTTTTATCTCTCGTTCTTATCTTATCTCAGGCATACGTCACGTTCATTCAACCTCAATAATGTTGCCAACAGTATTCGTTTGAGAGAAAAGATATCATGTTAAGAGTGAAATATAACTGAGAGTAAACTCAAGATTTACATAGGGAAAGAAACTAAAGAGGAAAGTTAATTTAGAATATACGTCACAGCTTGCAGGGTGAAAGGGAGAAATGGACACAATTCCATGAATTGTTATCTCCTGTTTCCCCTCCGGCGACATCCTCATTCTATTACTCCCTAACTCTATCTCTGCAATTGTCACCCAGAAATCCACTTATTTATGTGTCCATTCGCTTCCTTTTGCCTAGAAGTACAGGGCGTGTTTCCAATTCTGCTGATGCGATACACACAATTATTTTGGTGTGAGTGGCGAAGAGAGTGTCTTGCACAACTCGCTTGCTGAGCATTTGATGTACTTCGCCTGGCCATTCCTTTTATATCAACATTCTTCCACCAGCACATAAGGTTTCCCCGGCATTGATGCAATTTCATTCTGAATACCATCATTTCCATTCTAGGTCAGTGTGCAGCACATATTTTCCCTGCCTTGTTCAATATGGAATTTCGTCGAATTTTGTTACTTTGCATTTTAAATGTGATCATCTTAGCTTTTCCCCCTCCCTCGTTAATTTCCAAGACTTCATTAAATTTTGTTCGTTAAAAAAAGATCAAATTATATACCAAACAAAAGAGATAACATTACACCAAACAAAAGTTTTGGTTTTCCTCTTTAAATCCGAGTTCTCGCTGAATACGGGCTCGTTGTATGCGGGTTCTGCTGTATAAAAGAAATTAACTGGTTAATTGTAAAATTTGCTCGTGAAGTGTTTCAGCGTATGAAAAGATGGCTGACAGTAATATTAATTATCATAATACAGTAATTCCCAAATGTTTAAGATCACGTGCTGCTATTTGGAGATTTCTGCCGATTGCGTCAGCTACTGTCTGTACTACTCCACTTCCTGTCGGTGTTGCGTCATCCTACAGCGGCACCTATTGATAGAGTTGGGGGAAGCGCGCAAGCGTCAGTTTTCTTCTGGTTTTCATGCTGAGAGGTTTTGTACGTATTTTCTATATACCAAAAAATGGGCACAAAAGCGTCATTAAGTGTTACTCAGAGGGCACAAATAGTGACTTTATATCATGGAGGAAACTCAGAACGTGACATAAGCAGAAAGGTGAATGTGATTCATAATACGATCATGAAATATCGAGATGCAGGTGAATTTAGCTACCGAAAGAGAAGTGGACGTCCAAGGAAAACAACCCCTACGTGATGGCAACATCATGAGGCGAATAGTTCTGCGTTCTGCGAGGAGTTTGTGCAAGAAAACCAAGGCCTTTCTACATTCAAAATGTAGTAAGGCCTTGATTTTCTGTATTAGTATCAGCACTGTTCCCCGACGTCTTAGCAAAGATGTTGGACTAAAGTCATAAAAACCTGCACATAAACCTAGACTAACCTTTGCCATAAAAGTTTGCGAAGCGTCATCAATCCTGGACTGCTGAAAATTGGAGTCCAGTTATTTTTCCCGATGAATCAACTGTGCGCCAATTAGAATCACGTGAAGCACATGTTCGGCGACTAAAAGACGAAACGTTTGATGAAAAATACACCGTTAGCACCGTGAGATATCCCCCTAGTCAGATGATATGGGAGCATTCGAAACTGCTGCATTATCCTTTTTGCGGACAGGCACTACCATGACTCGTCCTTTTTATGTGGAAATGTTGCGTGAGAAGCTGTTAACTCATATGCAAGTGCACAGATGCACAATCTTTATGCAGGATGGTGCTCCATGCCACAGATCAAAGACAGTTAAGGACTACCTTTAGAGGGAAAACATAACTGTGCTTGACTGGCCCGATAACAGTCCTGACCTTGACCTCATCGAAAGTTGGACCATTTTAAAAGACAAGGTAGCAGAAAAACAACCATCAAATTCCCAAGCTTTGACTGACGCAATAAAGTACGTGTGTTGCAATGACATTTCAAGTGACTACTGCAAATACCTCATTGAGAGCATGCCACATCGTATTCTGTCCGTTATAGAAAACAAAGGTGGCCACACAAAGTACTGATTTCGGTCTTTCTGTGTTCTAAAAACTGTAAGTATTCATCTGTGGTGTCATTTTTTCAAACATCTCTGACTAATAACAAGTTGTCCCTTTGGAAATCTTAGTTTTCAATTAATTGGCAGGTGATCTTAAACTTTTGCCAATGACTGTATTAGTCTGCGCAGTGTGAATTAATCACCGTGATATTTGACATCTGATCGCGCAGAAAAAAAATTTATGAACATAATTTAACAGGACTGTTCCAGATGTTAAATGTTTGTAGTTGTTTACCATGGTGAAGAAACACATGCAGGCAGCGCTGAGCCTCAGACATAATACAAGAAAAACAAACTCTGGCTTCTATGTTTCGATAGCAATACACTCCATGAAGGTTATCTGTAAGTTCATCTTCAAGGAAGGCTTCTGTCAGATCTTGAATGACAAAAGTAGTACAATTGAAAGCTTGTCTCTGACAGCAGACGTCTCACATTCAACGGTAGACGTATAATTAAACACACGCGTAATCTGTAGAAGAGATCATAGCGAAATGCGGCACAGTTGCCCCTTGTAAAAGAAATGCAGACTGGAGTCTTGTGATGAGATTATAATATTGAACAAGCCGATATTAAGAATAAATGATAAGGTAAAAACGCCGTGTTATGCACGATTAAAACGAAGTCTGAAGATGACAGATGTGCTTCGTAAAATTACATTTAATGAACTATATACAAGGTTAAAAGACACTCATAAGATCTTTCAGATTACCCTGGAGTCCTTCATCAGATGAAAATTACCGCATAAAAAGTTGTCATGGCATATAAATAAGGTAGTTGTTGCCACTTAATTCAATTCACAGAAGCAAATAAAAGTCAAGCAATTTACATACCAGAGGCCTGCACCATACACAGGTAGGAGGGGACACACACAGTTCCAGACTTCAGGGTGGAATGTAATTTTCTTTAATGTTAAAAATCAAATTCTTAAAATTAAAGAAAATTACTTTAAAATTAAAGAAAATTACTTTAAAATTAAAGAAAATTACTTTAAAATTAAAGAAAATTACTTTAAAATTAAAGAAAATTGCATTCCACCTGAAGTCTGGAACAGTGTGTGTCCCCTTCTACCTGTGTTTGGTGCAGGCCACCTGTACGTAAATTGCTTGACCTTTTTATTTGCTTCTGTGAATTGAATTAAGTAGCAACAACTACCTTATTTATATGCCATGAAACTTTTTATGCGGTAATTTTCATCTAATGAAGAACTCCAGGGGAATCTGAAAGATCTTATGAGTGTCTTTTAACCTTGTATATACACTGCCGGACAATTGCTAAGGACGGATGACAATAGCAACGATAGCAACCATAAAATGGAAGGCAGGAAAATGTGGAAATTAGCATATGTGCGGGATACAGTAAGACGTGTTGTGCGTATGCAAATTTTAGATTGCCGAACTTGTTCTTGACGTCATAGCGCTAAAAAGAGATATAAAGGATTTGACACGTATTGGCCGGTGTTGTTCAAACGCAAAGTTGAAAGGAAAGAATCAATTGACGAACTTGCAATTTTCAGTATGTCTTCCCGACAACACCTAGATGATTGTACGCGTGGCCGTATTATTGGCAAGATTGAAGAAGGGCGAAAAATAACAGATGTTGCCAGGGAGTTCGACGTCAGCCACAGTGTTGTTTGAAGGCTTTGGAAATCATTTCAAACAAATGGAGAGTGTAGCAAACGTCACGGGGGAGGTCGTGTTCGCAGTACGACAACTGCAGAAGATCGGTACATAGTTCTATCAACAAAAAGACACCGGCGCAGCATAGCTAGTGAGGTAGCAAATCAGTTTATGGCTGCTACTGGCAAGCGGATCTCCCGAAAAACTGTCGCCAGACGTTTGCATGAAGGAGGACTATACGCCCACCGTCCTGTTGTGTGAATCCCATTGTCCAGACGTCACCGTACCGCCCGTTTGCAATGGTGCCATCAACATCGCAATAGGATTGATAACGACCGGTCTGGTGTCCTCTTCTCAGATGAGAGTAGATACAGTCTATCGTCTGATTGTCGACAACAACTGATCTGGCGTGATAGTGGTACTGCATACTGTCCAGCAAACATACAGGAAAGGGACCGATATCCGACATGTAGTGTCATGGTATGGGCTGGCATCATGATCAATGGCCGTACGTCCTTCTATGTGCTTCCAACTGGGACTATGACTGGCCAACGATACATTAATGATGTTCTGCTACCTCATGTTCGCATGTTCCGTGGTGCTGTCGGTGGTAGATTCATTTTCATGGACGATAACGCAACATGTCATCGAACAGTCGCTGTCCAGGAGTGTCTTGAGAGCGAGGATATTCAACGCCTCGTATGGCCAGCACGTTCTCCAGATCTGAATCTCATTGAAAATGTGTGGGATGCTTTGGGGAGGAGTCTTGCTGGTCGCCAATGCCCTCCAATAAACAAGGACACCCTCATCCGTGCACTGACAGAGGAATGGGATAAATTACCCCAACAGCTGCTTGATGATGTTCTGCAAAGCATGACACGACGTGTGGAATCTTGCATCGCCCTCCATGGTGCCCATATCCCGTATTGACATCTTACGCCGGAACGCCTGCGGACGGTAATTGCATTTTTTTCATGTTTACGTATTCTGCACAAAATGGCCTGTTTGTCCCTTGAACACGTTCCAATGCCTTCTGGATTTCAGAGCACAATAAATTGTCTTTCTTGTAATGTCCTGGCATTCTTACATTATTTTATTTCACTTGGCATCCAACCACACTTACTTTTTTATGCGCTATATAGCCGTTTATGATCCGTCCTTAGCAATTGTCCGGAAGTGTAGTTCATTAAATGTAATTTTACGAAGTACATCTGTCATCTTCAGACTTCGTTTTAATCGTGCACAGCACAGCGTTTTTATCTTATCATTTAATTTTAGTCTGCACGCACTGTCATAATCATAATCGATATTAAGAAGATACTGCATTCCAGAACAATACCATTTCGCGTACCGAAACTAAAGTTATGAAAGCCGGTTAACATAACCTTTTGATAGTTATCAGCGAAAAAAGGTATGCATTTCTAGACTGTATCAAGGGGGTGATAAAATTTGGTACCAGGGAGAGATAAAAAGCAATGGCTTTTGGCTTGCATTTTATTTTACTACTATAAATATCTTATTACTCGTGGAATTAAATCATAGCAACAAACAATAAGGTTTACTAATTCCCGACATTGAAAATATGTTTAGATGGTATTCATGCTTTGCTGTAAATCTTCACTAACCACCATTTTTTTGTTTGGTCAGTTTTATTATTTGTCAAGGGTTAAGTGTTGAGGCTACCGTCTTGCGTAACAGGGCGTGATTCAATTTCTATTTTTATCCCGGGAGAAAATGCTGCAAAATTTCCTGCAAAAGTTAAAACTGGGGTATTATGATGAAACAACAAGTATAGTAATGTCATGAAATGGTTGACCAAAATGCGGATAAAAGGGGATAGCCCAGAAAAGGAAGATCGCCGTATGTCCCCAGTAATATCAATTGATGAAAGCCCAACAAATCCTTAAATTAAAAAAACAAAAACAAGAATCTAGACAGTATCCAGGTACTCTCTGTAGATAATTTATGCTATGTATCTTTCGCATGCCGAGATCTTTGTTGCTGTGAAATAAAACGAGTTAGTCGAGAGAATACATTTATTTTTGCATTTAGTCGCGCCACTCATGAGCATACCGAGCCACAGACCGGTACATCATACTAAGTGGGATTAATCACAACAACGAACAATAAGCTTTACTAATTCCTGACATTGAGCTCAGGTAATTGGATTAATGGATGTTATTGTCGTAAAACCAATGAAAGAAGATATGTGAGACATAAAAACAAATATTTGCTAAACAACGGCGGCGGCAATAGTAAGTACTTCAAAAGTTTAGTTTTTCAAAAGCAATATTTATTACTTCATTATTGTATATTATTCAGAATTAGACGAACGTAAGGCACGACGTTGACGTCAATGAAATGTGATGTGGCTACGATAGTTCACCTGCGCATGCGCAAACTAAATCTGACCTCAAGATAGAAAGAAAAGCTGAATCGCAAGTGTGCTAACTTGGGGAATTGGGGAATTGGTAACATTTGGTCTAGGATATGAGCTCGGGACACATTTGGTCTGAGATGAGCTCGGGCCCAGCCCGGGCTCGGACGGGCTCAGAATTTATTAACTACCGAAAAACCTGGGCACGGGCTCGGAATTACACGTCTTGAATTTCATTACTGTAATTAATTCAACACGTGTAATTCCAAGTCCGGTTGAATTACACGTGTTGAATTTCATTGTGGATTTGTTATACCATGGTGGAAGGATTTTCAATTTCCTTAGCTAGCTGCCATTGCAAGACAAATTTTGCTTAGCAAGACTTGCATTATGCATTGTCCAAAGGTATGGCCCAAGCAAGGATTAGTTTAAAGAGGTCTGGTATCGAAAAACTGGGAAAAAATCACATTCCCATTTTTTGTATTTTATTAAAAATCAAGGATCTTATCTTTAAAATGATGTATTAATTTCCAAAATTGTGCAGTTTGAAGCATTGATATTTATTTTTTTAAATTTTCTCACTCCCGCGATTTTTGGGGTGACGTTGCTTTTTAGTGCAGCAGGTTGAGTTTTAGAGAAAAGAAGATCAAGTTGAAGCGCTGAGGCATTAGATGCAATTCTCTCTCTCTCTTTTTTCATGATGAACTTGATCTGAAAACTGCACACACATATGATAATATTGTGATTATTACACTATTAAGCGCAAAGCTTTGTTAATGTTACAAAATGCAGAATAATCTGGTCTGGAATGCTTTTACGTTCTTTTGTTTTTTTAATTTTGGAAATTTCTCTACATGCTTTTTCTTATATTCTACTACATCACTCTAAACTACATTTACCAATTAGCATATATGTAAATTATATTGCAAAGATTAGTTTTCTACAGTCCAAATTTCAAACACTTGCAACTGTCTGTACGGCGTTGTACGTTTCGTAATGCAATTCATTCACAATAAAAGTAAATTTAGAAATCAAAAAGAAATAACGAATGGATTTTTTTGTTTCTAAACGATTTTCTTTTCTTCAGCTATTACGAAAATTACTGATTCCCCTGATACGGTCGAAGGGCACGTTGATTATTTATTTATTTTCAAATCCACATTTCAAAACATTTGGCTTTATGCGTAGTATTTCTAAAAACATATTAATATTGTGAAGTTAATCCACTTCATTAACTGAACTAAACTTTTTAAACTAATCCTTGCTTGGGCCTTATCTTTGGCCAGTGTATAATGCATAAATGCAAGCCTTGATAAGTAAAACCTTCCAAGAATCCGGGCCCGGGCTCAGAAAACACATGTAATCAAAGAAAGCTGGCCAGGCTCGGGCTCCTAAAATTTACCCCAAACTCATCCGTAATGTCTACACGTTTCACCACATCGTGTTACGCGTCTTTTAAAAGCTGTAGTCTACGCAGTAGGTGACTCTCCCTTGGGAGAAGGTCGTCGTCGAGAGATACATTAGCTATCTTTTCATTTTTTAAACAAGTTGACTTTTTTAAACGTATCCAGTTTTTACACTTTTCTTCATTCTCATTTTTCACTTTTACGGAATCGGCCTGATTTTAAGCACTATACCCCGTTATTAATACTGTTTGTTTGATTGTCTTGTGTCTGGCGCTCTTTGGCCAAACATGGTCCTTGCGCAATAAAATTTCACCAACCAATCAACCAACCAGTGTCGTCTACAGGAAGCCAAATTTCGGCAGGATGCACCGTTTTCATAACGTCAAAAATGCATTTTGTAATGGCTTTTATCACATTTAGCATGCGTTTCTCGTAATTCACGTAGATTGCAATGAGATATTGTTAGGCTTATGTAAAATATCATGAAGTAACATAATCGGCGATAGTTTAGCAAGATATATTGTTGAATTACAGTGAAATAAACTATTGTTGCGTCGCTTCATGGCACAGCCTTAAAAAATAATCAGATTTCAGTAGTGATTTTGACTACTTCCGTTACCAATTTTCGTTACAACAATGTTTGTTTTCATGAGATTTACTTTACTACTGTCGGAAAAGATACATAAAGATACATAGCATCAAAATCGTCGAACAACAGCATGGTTTATCAAGTACTGTGAGATTCTCTAAGAGTTCTCTGATACAGAACGATGCACTTTAAATGTCTCTCAAGCGCAATGGGCAATAAAGAAACAACAGCTTGACATATGCAACGACCTCCTCGAATCATGTCAAAATAATCCCCATGCGTTTTAAAATGGAATAATAACCGATGATAGTATTGGGGGCATAGGCGCCGACTATAGGGGGCAAATTGAATCCCCCTAATAATTTTACTAGGGAGCAGTGCCACCCAATATTCGTCGTCCTGTTTAATTAAATAATGGCTTTGGCCCCATAAAGTGGCCCAATCTCTATTTTATGAGGACAAAGCGATTTATTTCCGAAATATTTATAAATAACAAAGTAAGTAAACTTTTTACCCATATAAAGCATTGTTTATTTAATGAGAAACTTGACTGTCAGCCCCGCATTTTGTTCGACATGTTCTCGTAATGTTTAAAACAATTATGAAAAATAAAATAAATAAAAATATAGAAACGTATAATCTCTAGCGCCTTTATGTATTTATGTTTTGCGCTTCTCGTTCTTTGTTTGAGTAAGAGCTCTAAGTTTTCATATTTTTGATAAACGTTTAGAAACAAAATGTCTCGGGATATTTTTATAGAATCGCAGGCTGAATTTCATTTTTAAAAATATTTATATTCAGAAAAATAATATTTCTATTTCCTTGTTCATTTGCTGATGAACAATTACAATTGCATTTCGAAATATACGTCGAATTTCGTAGTTTATATTTTTGCCTCCCTCCCTCCTCTTTTAATTTTAAGTTTTTTCCTGGCAATGGAAGAGACTTACCCCTCTCACGTCTGATCTCTTTACGCTTGCTCCCTCAATAATTTGGTGAAGTCGGCATTCCTGACTGGGGGCCATTATTACGACCCAGAAGGAAAAAAGAAATTCTTTGGAATATCTCTCTTTCTCTCATCTCCAGGGTCTTGACGGTAGAGTAATAACCACTGATAAGACAGGAGAAAATCACTACGACCCAGAAGAGAAAAAAATACCTATGGCGTCTCTGTCTCCCTGAAGCGTTTGCATGAATTCCAAAGTCCAAGGGGACCAAATAAACGGAAAAAATTGGGGACACTCCATTTTGGGAGGACCAAAGTAGACTTTGATAAAAATTTCTTCTTCACTGAGAGACGATAAATGAAGAAAAAGACTGACTCTATCGAAAAACTAAGAAAAAACCATTGATAGGCTAGATAATACAAAACTTTATTCATAAGAAAAAAAAAATGCTACATCTGTAGCACACATGCAAACACAATAACGGATAACTGAATCCGAACAGCTGTGTTCAGTGATCCGTCTTTTGCTAAAATGACAGCCATCTACACAGAAACGAGATTCCACTCAGGGGATAAGAACAGGACGTATTTGAGTGATAAGGAATTGTTGTTGATTTGTTTTTAGCATTATAAGTAAATGAAGAGTTCTAACAGCTATCCACACTTTCACAAAAATATGGCGACTCGTCGCAGAACAAAATGTGACCACTGAGCTATTTGAAAACCGTCAGACCAAAATGGAATCACTGAAACGCCAAGAATGATCTGACTAAAATTGCAACTCTGAGGAATTTCATCACAACGAAAACAATACGGAAACACTGAACATAAATGTTCAGTCGAAACGGGATCGCTGACGCAGCTGAGGCCGAAGCTGATAACTGGACGATACTTGTCCAGTTATCGTTTTTTCTATTATCTAAACTCCTGCCTTCAAGATAACAGAACCACGGCAAAAGGGTTGCGCGATTTCATGATTCTAAAGGTACACATCTGAAAATAACTGTCCTTTGTTCAGTGGCATGCATTTAGAAGTATTAAATCCTTTATCAACTTCTACAAGTCAGTTCCTACAGATGAGGACTAAGAAAGTCAGTTAAGTTGATCGGTGAAAAAAATCATACAATTCTTCATGGTATATGATGAAACATGAAACAATTCCTTATCACTCAAATGGCATAAATGAGAACACCTTTCAACTGTGGATGTAAGATTGTGTCATGCTTCTAAATGATGTTATGGTTTCCCGTTCAGGTTCAGGTTGTCATACCTTTGTGACCATTGTCGGTGTCATCGTAACGAAAGAACAACTGATTGTCAACACTTTAGGACATATTTATACGATGATTAATGCCATTTTTATTGTAAGTGAATGAAGTGCTCAGAATATATCTTTGGCGCTTAATAACGACACAACATTTTCGTTGAAAAATTCCACAGAATTTTCGTACACAGAAAAGAAATTTCTTCCAAGTCCGTTCCGGCAGGTATAGATTGAGAAGTAAAATCAAGTGGGCTAACGATTTTTCAGTCCTTTTGAAGTCCTTCAACAAGTTTCGGACTTATTCTTTTTCTGCCTGCTTTAGCAGCTCTTTCCAACTTATTTGTAGTTCTTGCCAACTTTGCTCCGACTAGTGCTCGGTAACTTACGGCTTCTTTATACAGCAAGACGTGGGCTTAAGGAAACCACGATTTTCCCGAACTCCACGGATATTCGTTGCATATCCATAAGTTGATGCTTGTATGCGTTTTTTATGCCAGAATATATCAAAACTAAAGTACGTTGTAACTGTTTTGAGCAGTTTATATCAGGCAGTAAGTAATCCAGTCTTACTGCCGAGGGAATGTTTTTTGATAGAAAAGTATGTGACGTCCCTGCCTCGCAGGACGCACATGAGGTAAAGGAAGATAGCAGTGAGAGCACATACCAGTGTTGTATAGTGAAAAGAAATCGGAGCCCCGGAGCCGAGAGTTGCAGGTTCGAATCCTGCCAATGGCATAAAAATGATGGAGAAATTTACTTCGTCATATTGGCTCCCGAACTTCAAGGGTGACCCGGGTGATGGGTTTCTCGCAATAGTGTGATGTTCTTTTCACACCACGAGTCAGGAAAAATGAGAATTCCTTCTTCAGTGCTTCGAAAAATAAATCAGTGTGATGTTACGTTCCACACACCCAGTTGTCTGGGATTTCTCGATTGCACGTTCTTCATAGGATGACTCAACAGCGACACATAGTCCCGGCTGACACGTGGGCTATGTACCGGCCCTCTTTCGGGGGGGAGGAGGAGATGTGACGTGCCTGCACGGCAGGACGCACATGAGATAAAGGCAGATAGCAGTGAGAGCACATGCCAGTGTAGTATAGTGGATAACGCTCCGGAGCCGAGAGTTGCGGGTTCGAGTCCTGCCCTTGGCATGAAAATCGTGGAGATATTTGCTTCGTCATAAGTAGTTGAATAGATAAAAAGCTCATTACCTAATACGTACATATACATACATATCACTAAGCTGTTCTCTGAGATTCAGAGGTTAGCTCCAAAAAGAAGTACGAACTTCCAGATATTTTTATTTATTGTTGTCGTATCAAACTTCTCCATTTAGAGCGATCTTGACATACAACTCGTGCTTCACTGATATCCATTACACCCCGTACACAAGATCTTTTATACTTCATACTCATAATCTTTTTCTCATGCAGACACTCCTGAATCTGATCCATCCATATCTTCCTTAGCCTTCCTCTGCCTTTCCTTCCTGCCACTTGGGCTGAAAAGATTTTCTTAGTAAGCATTTCATCACTCATTCTTTCAACATGGCCAAACCACCGAAGCTTATTGGTCTCCACCTTGCTAAAAACATTTTGCTTTACATCACACAACTGCAATACATCTTCATTCCTCACACATTCAGATCGTGTCTTGCCACAAACCCCACGTAAGTAACGCATTTCTCCAGCACACAAACGACTCCTATGTTTCTTCTGCAGTACCCAGGTTTCACTGCCATACATCAGAGTAGGAACAATAACAGTTTCATCTCTTTTCACACCACGATGCACAATACGTACCCTCTGCAAAGTAGGAAATGGTATTTTAATGATAAAAATTAAATCATTGAAAATTCCCTTCAGGTTGAAGCAAAGTAATGTGTCAGTTTTTATGACAGAATACACGTATCCAAGGTGAAAATACACTTCTTTGTTTTGGTAATATAGTTATCCTGGTTGTTTTTCAAGATTGAGCCCAAGCGTGTCATTCTTTGGAGAAATTTGAATTGACAATGTCAAAAAAAAAAAAAAAAAAAAATAGCAATCCAGCAGAATTTCTGAGTGTTCTTTCATGCTCAAAGTTATTTTCTATACATGAACAGATGTTAAGTTATAGTCTTCACAAGTTAACAGTAAAAAAGTGTGCCATCCTTGGCATATTTATAAGCTAGATTATGCGAAAGAAGTTACAAATTGAACATTAGTGTAAAAATTTCAAACTTACAGTTCATTAAGTTTGAAGAGATTAAAGAATGATTCCTCCTCGATGTCTTCTAACCGGTTGTTCTTCAGAATGCTAAAAAATTAGAAAAGACATTAATTAAAGCAATTTCTTGACAAAAACGAATAATTAAATTAAAAAAAAATCTAGAACGGGTTTAATTACTATGGGCTAGTGACTTTGTTTGCACCTGTTTAGCAAACGGTTCAAAATGAAAAGTTTTCGCACCTGTTCCAAAATTCCATGTAATTTTTTTCAGATGGTATTGCCAGCATATGGCATATACAATAGTTTCACGGAGAAACAGAAATTAAGTATGATTTACTAAAATGCATTTTTTTACAAGCCACTGCATAATACATTTTTTTATCTGTATCGCATTTGTCCAGGAGCGGGAATCCGCGTCTCCCGGATAGCGCCCGAGTATGCGGGTTCGATTCCCGCTCCAGGACGACGAAATTTTCAAGTTTTCGGATATCATCTGACTTAACATCCATGCCATATTTACACCAATATAGGGATTCACATCTTACAAATTTGTAGTGTACAATGGTGTAATCCCGTATTTCATTCATTGATATTCTTACAGAGGATGTTCAGAAAGTAATGGCCGCCCCGGTGGCGCAGGACTCTGATCATTCGTCTGTCAGGGGTCCGGGTTCGAATCCCGGTGAGGCATGGATGTCGTGTTTGTCTTACGGCACTGGCTCTCTCCCTTCCCTGGAACCAGTGACCCTAAATTAGGGACGGGCGACTGCTTATAGCCCATTGAATTGCTCACGGTGGTCGTTAAACCTCCAAAAAAAAAAAAAAAAAAAAAAAAAGAAAGTAATGCCTCCATATTTATATACGAGCCCAGGGGCAAAACATCAAATTGAGACATAACAAGAACGAAACTCGGAATTTCTACTTTAATTTACATATTTTATTTTTCTAAATTGTCCTCCCTCACGCTCGATATAGATACACTAACATTTGACAAGTTAAATAATAACGCAAAGAACTGTACACCAACTATATATAAGATAGTACAACTACACTAGTTATCCGAATTTATTGGCGTAGATAAAATCAAGGTTTCCAAGCTTTCGCACATCAACCAGATGGCTTTCTCAAGAAAGGTAGACAGCAATCGTACAGTTTGCTGTCTACCTTCCTTGAGAAAGCCATCTGGTTGATGTGCGAAAGCTTGGAAACCTTGATTTTATATACGCCAATAAATTCGGATAACTAGTATAGTTGTACTATCTTATTTGACAAGTTGTTTTTAAACCCGTCTCTGTAAATATCTTCAGGTTGTTCTCGGAAATATTTCTTCTTAGCGGATTTAACATCCTTGTCACAGGTGGACTGAATTTCTCTCAGTATGTCGCTTGAGAGCAGAAAACAACCACAAGACTGACGCCGCCAAATCTGCGCTGTATAGATAGAGTGTTTAAGAACTTCAAACTCGATTTTCTGTTTGGCCTCTGAACTGAAAGCACTGGCGTGGTGTTTGGCGTCGTCGTGTTGAAGAATCATTGGCTTCCCCCCCCCCCCGCACAAGCCGTTTACTCTTTGCTTTAACTTTTTGAAGGTACTCACTAGAGGTGAGTTCGGGCTCAATTTTCGGAGCCCGAGCCCGAATTTTATATTGCAAGATAGAGCCCGGGCCCGAACGAGCCCGAAAACTGGCTAACCTATTCAACCATTAATAAAAAACATTTCCTTTTCCACACTCCCATTCTCTTCTCCTCCTGCAATTAACCAATGCATTTCTCAAATGGGGAGTGGGGAAAGGACCTCTATCTATATTTACAGTATAACTGTACGATTTTCTTTGACCGTTCGTTTCCACGTGAAGTGCTTCTGGCGGCCGGAAATCAAAAATGATTGGACGGTGCTGCAATTGTATGTTACTCCAATAAGACTAATATTATCGCGCCATAGTGCCCTGTAATATGTACGTTGCGAAACAGAATTCGCAGACTGAGTGGAGTTAGGGGCTAAATTATCGTCGGCAAGCTATCAATTATCCAATATCTATAGTTCTAGGAAAAGTTTTTTCTTTCTCTGCAGAAACACACTAATGCGTGGCCTATGGCATTTTCTACCCAAGCCCGGAATAAATAGTCATCCCGAATGCCAACTCCCCAACCAGAACCAGTTGCCGAAGAGTTTCCTTTACCAACTATAAAGTGTCTTATTTGCTAAATCATATAAAATCACATTTATATTTAAAAAAATTGCCTCGCTCTCCCTCTCTCTAAGAGCCCGAGCCCGAAAATAAATATTCTAAAGCCCGAGACCGATTCGGACCTAGGCTCTACTTTAGGCTTTTGGGCTCGGGCCCAGCCCGTCTCAGCTCTGGCATTCACGTAGCTCTAAGAGTTGATAGTCGTACTTCTGGTCATGTACTCCTCACGAATAATGCGTCTGTTGCCCCAGAACACGGTAAGCTTGCACTTACAGGCGAGTTGTCTTTTTTCGTTCGAGGAGAAGATGGGTGTCGGTATTCCAGCGATTGATTCCTTATTTCTGGATCACAATGGAACACCCCATTCTCATCACGTCACAATGCTTTGGAGAAAATCACTTCCACATTCCTCATAGCGAGAAAGCAAACTTTGGCGTGTTTCAAGCGTTGATTTTTTCATTTCAGTCGTTAGGTGACGCGATGCCCAACGATGACAAACTTTGTTGCATCCTAAAATCTTAACAATGTCATTGACACCATTTAAACTTAGCTTACCTGCTGAGGTTCCCTGAAATATGTTATTCTTCGATTTTCCCTGATGAGCTCAAAGACGTTTTGGCTGTTCAAATAGCAAGTTGCGATTACGGACCTCCCACTCCGCTGCTTATTTTTACGGCCAACATTCCTCCATAGTCCTTTTATTTTCTTATCCACGACGAACAGTGCCTATATCCAAAGTTCCAGAACAATAAAGTGCCTCCAATCTAGCCTGAATTTCTTTGGGAGGTGCATTTGCATGAGTTAAAAACTCTATGACTGATCGTAGTTTGGCACCCGTAGACACAGCTGAGAAAGAATCATCAATTTTAAATACAATTAAATATGAACAAATAATAAACAAAGACTGTACGATTTTCTTTGTTGCTATGTGTTGATAAAGTCAGTACTAACCAGATGGAGACGTCTCAGTTGCTGAGCCTATCCTACGGATTTATGATGTCAGAAGCTGACAGATGAACACACATAGCGCCGTTGATTGTTGGTCACCGTAGCGTAAGGCGAACGCACTCGGCTTGATATTGAGAGATCTGGGCTACGATCCCAGCAGTGGCCGGATAACAATTTTTCGGTTGCTATATGTTGATAAATGTGGAAAGAGCGACATCTTTGTTTAATATTTATTCGTATTTAAAATGGATGATTCTTTCTCAGCTGTGTCTACGGTTGTCAAACTACGATCAGTTATAGAGTTTTTAACTCATGCAAATGCACCTCCCAAAGATATTCACGCTAGATTAAAAAAATTGAAAATTAATTGCATTAAATGCTCTGTTACAATTTGCAACCAATCGCATAATAGAAAGATTAAAATTCCAGATTGAAGAAATGTTTCACATCTTTTCGTCATATTTTAATCGATAAATCTTGAGAACTTTACTAAAAATGTAAAGAAGTAATTATACGATGTCATCGCTCTGTCCACGTTATTTTATAAACAAGGAATAGCAACCGAAAAATTGTTCATCGACACCGCTGAGATCGAATCCCAGATCTCTCGATAACTAGCCGAGTGCGTTCGCTTTACGCTACGGTGCCCACAATTCACAGCGCTATGTGTGGTTTATCATTCAGCATCTGACTACACAAATCCATATTGATGGGCTCAGCAACTGATGTGTCGCCATCTAGTGGCATTCAACAAAGCAAGCTGTTTAATTAACGCTGATAAATCCAAAGGGCGATAGAAATGGTGAATGAACAATTTTTCGGTTGCTATTCTTTGTTTATAAAATAACGTGGACAGAGCGATGACATCGTATATTTACATTAACTCCACGTATTTGAAATTTATTCAGCATGTAAAGAAGTACTTCCTTCATTCACCTTTGTCGAATGTAAAATACTTTCTTCATTCACCTTTGTCGACTGTAAAATACACTGCTGGACAATTGCTAAGGACGGATGACAATAGCAACGATAGCAACCATAAAATGGAAGGCAGGAAAATGTGGAAATTAGCATAAGTGCGGGATACAGTAAGACGTGTTATGCGTATGCAAATTTTTGATTGCCGAACGTGTTCGTGACGTCATAGCGCTGATAAGAGATATAAAGGATTTGACGCGTATTGACCGTTGCTGTTCAAACGCAAAGTTGAAAGGGAAAGAATCAATTGACAAACTTGCAATTTTCAATATGTCTTCCCGACATCACCTAGATGATTTTATGCGTGGCCGCATTATTGGCAAGATTGAAGAAGGGAGAAAAATAACAGCTGTTGCCAGGGACTTCGACGTCAGCCACAGTGTTGTTTCAAGGCTTTGGAAATCATTTCAAACAAATGGAGAGTGTAGCAAACGTCACGGGGGAGGTCGTGTTCGCAGTACGACACCTGCAGAAGATCGGTACATAGTGCTATCAACAAAAAGACACCGGCGCACCACAGCTAGTGAGGTAGCAAATCAGTTTATGGCTGCTACTGGCAAGCGGATCTCCCGAAAAACTGTCGCCAGACGTTTGCATGAAGGAGGACTATACGCCCGCCGTCCTGTTGTGTGCATCCCATTGTCCAGACGTCACCGTACCGCCCGTTTGAAATGGTGCCATCAACATCGCAATTGGACTGATAACGACTGGTCTGCTGTCCTCTTCTCAGATGAGAGTAGATGCAGTCTATCGTCTGATTGTCGACGGCAAATGATCTGGCGTGATAGTGGTACTGCATATTGTCCAGCAAACATACAGGAAAGGGACCGATATCCGACATGTAGTGTCATGGTGTGGGCTGGCATCATGATCAATGGCCGTACGTCCCTCTATGTGCTTCCAACTGGGACTATGACTGGCCAACGATACATTAATGATGTTCTGCTACCTCATGTTCGCATGTTCCGTGGTGCTGTCGGTGACAGATTCATTTTCATGGACGACAACGCAACATGTCATCGAACAGTCGCTGTCCAGGAGTGTCTTGAGAGCAAGGATATTCAACGCCTCGTATGGCCAGCACGTTCTCCAGATCTGAATCCCATTGAAAATGTGTGGGGTGCTTTGGGGAGGAGTCTTGCTGGTCGCCAATGCCCTCCAATAAACAAGGACACCCTCATCCATGCACTGGCAGAGGAATGGGATAAATTACCCCAACAGCTGCTTGATAATGTTGTGCAAAGCATGACACGACGTGTGGAATCTTGCATCGCCCTCCATGATGGCCATAACCCGTATCGACATCTTACGCTGGAACGCCTGCTGACGGTAATTGCATTTTTTTCACATTTACGTATTCTGCACAAAATGGCCTGTTTGTCCCTTGAACACGTTCCAAAGCCTTCTGGATTTCAGAGCACAATAAATTGTCTTTCTTGTAATGTCCTGGCATTCTGACATTATGTTATTTCACTTGGCATCCAACCACACTTACTTTTTTATGCGCTATATAGCCGTTTATGATCCGTCCTTAGCAATTGTCCAGCAGTGTACTTTCTTCATTCACCTTTGTCGAATGTAAAATACTTTCTTCATTCACCTTTGTCATGTTCCTCATGTAATTGCTTTAACACGTTGTTGTTTTTTAAGGCGGGGGGGGGGGGTAAGATCCCTGACATTGAGCGTTAGGTAGGTGGATGAATGAATGTTATTGTACAATAGTAAAACGCAAATATTTACTGCTTACTGCACCATGACGGTGGCAATATAGTAAGTAAGCATTTCCATTGTTTAGTTTTTCAAAAACAATGTTTATTATTATTATTACATATTACTCAGATTTAGATCAACGTAAGAAACGACTCTGGCACCGATGAAATGCGATGTAGCTACGAAAGTTCATCTGCGCATGCGTAAGCTAAAAACTGAATCAGACAAACGAAAGAATAGGAGGAGGGTGACACCATTTAGAGCTCATACTCATTACCTTTGAAGCTGCAATAAAGAAATTGCAAGAACACGATAGGAAATGTGTATACAGACAGCGTCAATTCCGTACCACCCGTATTGCTTATTAGACAAGCGCTGTGTTTTGGGGATACCAGGAATCGGAAATAAATGTTAAAAAAACACCGGAAGCCTACAGATGTGAATAAAAGAATTGCCGGCAAAGTGTCCCCATTTTTATTGTGCTTCCATGTGTCTCGTTCGAGTTTCCTCTCTCACCTACCATTCATTTATTTTAATATCTTTTTTCTCTATGCACCGCGCGAGACAGACGATATTTTGCTCTTTTAACTTTCAAGATTGTTTTCCGTATTTAGGAGGATGACATGTTTGCGTTTCTGTTTTGTTTATTTCCAGCGTTATTTATTTACATCAGCCCTTAAAGGTATCAACGCAATATATTCAGCATTTCATTTTGTAACTTGTTAGTAATCATTTTCTTTCTGTATTTTATTTCATATAAGAAAAAAAAATAGTTTCGATTTTAATTTTCACATAAGCAATGCCGAATTATGAGTAATTTCTCGTTTCATGTTTATGATTAAATGACAAATATTTGATAACGCGCCGTATAGGTAAGTCACGATTAGCCATATCACAGACGGACAGTCATTCTTTGTTTACAATAATGCAATAAAAGAATGAAAAGAATTTCGTATATTATCTGATTAACATTTATGTCATATTTACACCAATAAACGGATTCACATCTTCCAAATTTGTATTGTACAAAGGTGTAATTTCATTCACTTGTATTTTGCGCCTCCGCACAACCTCGAGAATGAATTCCAAACCTCCATATTCGCTATATATGAATGCCGGTTGCATAGACTAGCGAATCCTGTGACCGTTATATTCAAATTAATCGGGAACTTGAAACTTGGTCATTCCGGGTGGTGTGGTGGTTAGCATACTCGGGCGCTTTCCGGGAGACGCTGGTTCAATTCCCGCTCCAGGACGACGAAATCTTCAGGTTTTCGGATATTATCTAACTTAACACATCCATGTCGTATTTACTTCAATAAACGGACTCACATCTTCCAAATTTGTATTATGCAATAAAATATGATACCAAATAAATCTCCGGTTTGCTCCTTGAATTAAAAAACAACAATATCTTTTTCTCATGTAGGAAAAACAAGAAAAAGGGAAATTTGAAAATATATAAGTGTTGTACCAAAAGTAATGCAAAAGTGAGCATATCTTTTTTATTAACTGACAGAGGTCGTTCAAATTGCACATGTTGATAGAGTAACTCGTTCTCTATACAAAGGTACTACTCAACATAGTCTCCATGACAAGCAATGCATTTGCGCCATCGTTGAACCCAATTCTCGAATCCTCTTTGAAAAATTCAGGTGTGGACTGTTGTACCCATTTCTTCACAACCACTTTTACCTCGTCTGTGTCATCAAATCCTTGTCTCCGGAGACTGTCCAATACCGAACAGGTTGAAGTCGGAGGGCACCAGGTCTCAGCTGTTCAATGGATGGGGACCACCGAATATCCTAATTTACTAATCGCCTGATTGTTGCCAAAGATGTGTGTGTTCTAGCATTGTCATGGTGAATATGGATCATTTTAAGATTCTTGTTCAATCTCTTCCTCCTTATGGCTTCTCTAAGCTTCTCGAGTGTCTCAATGTACCGTTCGCCGGTCACGGTATGGCCACGTTCCAGAAAAATAAGGAAAACGACACTCCCGTCATCCCAAAAAGCATTCACCATGACTTCCTGTGCTGATCGCTGGTTCTTGAACGTCTTAGGCTTCGGTGAAGAGGTGTGACGCCTTTCCATGGATTCATTCTTCGTTTTCGAATCGTAAACATACGCCCACGTTTCATCCTCTACCACCAGATCAAAAAAAGACGTGTCTTCATTGGTTTCAAACGCTTCTAGAAGATCAAGGCAAACTTCCTCCCTTCTCTCCTTCAAATTGGGTGTCAACTGCCGAGGTATCCACTTTGCACACACTTTATGATACCTTAATTTTCCCACCATCTTCTGTATGGCGTGGTGGCCACAGTTAAGTTGTGCAACAAGCTCACGGATTGTGACTCGTCTCTTCACGCGAATCAATTCATCCACACGCTGACGATTCGTGTCCGTAGTCGCAGATGATGGTCTTCCATTGCGTGGTTTGTCTTCAATGCTGGTTTCCTTTTCTTTAAACTTCTTCATCTATCTGCGCACATTGTTCTTGTCAATGGTGTCATCTCCGTAGCCTTCTGTGGAGTTCGGACAGCCTGCACCCTTCCTTCGTCAAGAGCTCAATGACGGCACGTTGTTTCTGCTTAGAATCTATTATTTACCTGCAATGAAGAAGAAAGGTTACTATAGAGGAAGAGTTACTCTACCAACATGTGCAATTTGAACGATCTCTGTCAATTAATAAAATAGTTATGACCACTTTTGCATTACTTTCGGTACACACCTTGTGACGTACCTGCCAGCAGAACGCACACGACATAAAGGCAGATAGGAATCAGAACAAATGTCTGCGTAGCTCAGTTGGTAGAGCGACTTGTTCCGGAATAAGCGGCCTCGGGTTCGAATCCCGGCGTAGACCGAAAATGACGGAGAAATTTACTTCGTTATAATGGCGCCCGAACTATCCGGATGACCCGACCGTTCAAAATATCGCAATGGTGTGATATTATTTCCACACCGCTAGACAGGAAAAATCAGAGAATTCCTTCTCCAGCGCTTCGAAAAATAAAAATGTGTGATGTTGCATTCCACACAGCAGATTGACTGGGAGTTCTCAAGTGCACGTTCTACAGTGGATGGCTGCCTGCAACGATTCATGGTCACGGCTGACCCGTGGGCCATGCCCCCGGCCCTCTTTCGGGGGGGGGGGGGAGATGTGACGTACCTGCCAGCAGAACGCACACGACATAAAGGCAGATAGGAATCAGAACAAATGTCTGCGTACCTCAGTTGGTAGAGCGACTTGTTCCGGAATAAGCGGCCTCGGGTTCGAATCCCGGCGTAGACCGAAAATGACGGAGAAATTTACTTCGTTATAACCTCATACCACATCTTTCTGTTTTCAGGGGGGGGGGGGACTGGGAAAACATGATATTTTTCCGCCTTAAAAGGGAAATGTGCTGAGTGGAAGTGGAAGCCTGACCAGTGGCAGTGCCGGATAAGCATAATCTTGGAGTCTACTAACCTTGGTGCCAAACCAGAAACGCATGGTAGGGGCGAATGTGACCATTCTGAAGAGATGATTACATGGCAAACGCTGAAAATACAGCGCTTCTAGGCGAAGAATGATATCTCAAAAATCTTTCAACATTTTTTATCCAAGCAAAGCACTAAAATCATAATGGTAAAGACAGCAGTTAAAGCGCTTAAATTGTAGGCTATTATGTACAAAAATTGCTCACAATTAAAAATATTGCATACATCTGAGAAGGTAATAAAACTTACAGGACTTCCAAAGCTTTCAAGTTGTGAAAGGATGTTTTCTCAATTTTCTGTAGTACATTGTTACCAAGACTTCTGTAAAGAAAATTTTAAAGTTACGTTAGTGTGTTAAATAGAATAACAGACACTGAATTTAGAAGAGCAATGCCAATCATTGAGAAATGGGAATTATAAAATAAGTTACATACACATTTTTACTTGTAAAATAATATCTACGCATTGAGGACATAGATCTGCTGATGAAGATAGGCTCATTGTAAATTATTTATACCGTATACTATGAGACTAGTGAACAAAATTTACTCCGACCATTTTTTTAATTTTGTCTTAAAGACTGCATATAATTCTAGCTTAAAATGGCGTCTTTGTTTTAAGCAATTTGTTGAGTGGAATCATTTTCAAAATTTGTTCGATATTTTTTCGAGGAAATTAGATTACATGCACGGTGTCCGATGCATAGGTTGCCTCTGACAGCTCACAACCGCCATGAAAATCTGCTCTAATATACGGAGAGAAAAGCCTTGGTACGGGAATAACACCTATTCTCCTCTGTTGAATCTTGATTCTGTTTAGCTACAATTATTAACCGCATAAGGGTACGGCGTTGCCAAGTAAAAGAGGAGGATCCAGCATATGTTCAGGTACACACGCTTTCCGTAGCACAGGAATTACTGTTAAGGATTCGATAATTTAGCACTGGAGTTACACCTAAGGGTTGCATAAGTTAACACTGAAATTACGACTAAATGTTTCATAAGTTACCACTGGAGTTACGACTAATGGTTCCATAGGGTAATGCCGCCCCGGTGGCGCAGTGGTCTAAGTGATGGCTTCCGATTATTCGTCCGATATAGGTCCGGGTTCGAATCCCAGTGAGGCATGGATGTTGTGTTTGTCTTACGGCGCTGGCTCTCTCCTTTACCTGGAATCAGTGGCCGTAAATTAGGGATGGGTGGCTGCTTATGGCTCACTGAGTTGCTCACGGTGGTCGTTAAACCTCCAATCAAAAAAAAAAAAAAAAAAAAAGGTAGCACTGGAATTATGACTAAAAGTTGCATAAATTGAATTACGATTAAGGGTTCCATAAATTTGCACTGGAGTTACTGCTAAAGGTTCAATAAGTTATCATCGGAGTTATGGCTAAGGATTCCGTAAGTTATCACTGGAGGCTAAGGGTTCCATAAGTTAACACTGGAATTTCGACTAAGGGTTCCATAAGTTACCACTGGAATTACGATTGA
This sequence comes from Macrothele yani, assembly GCA_039090855.1. NCBI lineage: Eukaryota > Metazoa > Arthropoda > Arachnida > Araneae > Macrothelidae > Macrothele > Macrothele yani. The sequence continues at coordinate 113,898,252 of CM077007.1, forward strand.
GGGTTTCATAAGTTATCACTGGAGGCTAAGGGTTCCATAAGTTATTACTGGAGGCTAAGGGTTTCATAAGTTATCACTGGAGGCTAAGGGTTCCATAAGTTATCACTGGAGGCTAAGGGTTCCATAAGTTATCACTGGAGGCTAAAGGTTCCATAAGTTAACACTGGAATTTCGACTAAGGGTTCCATAAGTTACCACTGGAATTACGATTGAGGGTTTCATAAGTTATCACTGGAGGCTAAGGGTTCCATAAGTTATCACTGGAGGCTAAGGGTTCCATAAGTTATCACTGGAGGCTAAATGTTCCATAAGTTATCACTGGAGGCTAATTGTTCCATAAGTTATCACTGGAGGCTAAGGGTTCCATAAGTTATCACTGGAGGCTAAAGGTTCCATAAGTTAGGCCCTACGATTCGCAAATTATCACTGGAGTTACGACTGAAGGTTCTGTTCTATAAGTTAAGGCTTGGGATCGCCTTTTCTATTCAACAGAGGAACGTCGAAAGCACAGCGATACGTCGATGACATTCTAAAACTCCACTTCCTAAGCTTGCATCACTGATCTTTAGTGACTGTTTCCAACAAGATAAAGCCCGCCCTCATAGCGCTTTCGTTGTCATACAGGACCTATGTGATATAAAAACCATATTATTAGCCACGTACTGAGATATTTTATCTAATTGAGCACATCTAGGATATTCCGAGGCTTTCTTTCTAACATAGATACTATACAACCTGCGTGTCTATTTGGAAGAGGAATGGTAAAATTACCAAAGGTACGATACACAAAGTCATGTTAAGTGTATTACCAATAATGGAGGTATTACCCTTTACTAAGATGGTGTGGGCTGAAAAAGCATAATAGATCCTAGTCAGAATGAGTCATTGTTATTGTAGATACTTTATCGCTGGGCGAAGTTTGAACAATCTACACTGAATGTTCCCATAAGTTTATTTATTGTAATTCAGTAGATTTTGGTGGTTAAAGGGAAATAATTTCTGTCTTTTGTCGCATGTATTGTCACTTAAGCCGGAGTGAGTTTTTGTTCGAGTTTTAGAACATATATGAATACACACACGCACGTATAATAGGATATATTCATTATGCCAGGCAGTACTGGTTCAAATCCGCAATGCAGATGACTGTAAACTTTGCCGTGATCAAATAGTGTGACGATCACAACAGCCACCTTTCGTTGGAGTTTCAAAAGTTTTATTCCAATCTTGGAGAAACCCTTATTTACGTTGCTTGATGTTACGGGGGGATTATTCTCTCTCTCTCTAAGCAATTTTTTTCTTTTTTTTTTTTTTCATTGGAGGTTTAACGACCACCGTGAGCAACTCAATGGGCTATAAGCAGTCGCCCGTCCCTAATTTAGGGTAACTGGTTCCAGGGAAGGGAGAGAGCCAGTGCCGTAAGACAAACACAACATCCATGCCTCACCGGGATTCTAACCCGGACCCCGTTCTGACGAATGATCAGAGGCCATCGCTTAGACCACTGCGCCACCGGGGCGGCCTCTAAGCAATGGTTGTGTGTTGTTATAACCATACGTACTGCCGTCATCGCTGCTAGGAATTTGCGGTATTACCCAATTAAAATGCGCAGAATATAAAGCTCTTCCAGCAACAGCTAGGTACAGGGAGCATTGCTCGATTGGATGCTGGCAAACACCTTGTTGTTATTTACATTCTGAGAATTTTGCCCAGCAGCCCTGGTAGAGCGCGCACACTCTCGGGAATGAGCGCAATGGTATGAAGAAAGATCTTGTTGTAACATGTACATAATTGCGAAAATTTCACAGACACACGACATCACATTTAAAGCGACTATACTTGTACCCATGTACCGAAAAATTATGAAAATTTTGCCTACACGAATGGACGCATCGCACCGCGCGTAATAACGACGTCCCTGACCGGCAAGAAATATACACTCATTGTCATAAAAATCCGCGCACCAAGAAGAAGGCGTCGGGTTGAAATGAGATTTTAGTAGTGAGATGGTACATACCAAGGACAGAAGGCCGCCCCGGTGGCGCAGTGGTCTAAGGCGCTAGCCTCTGATCATTCGTCCGTAAGGGGTCCGGGTTCGAATCCCGGTCAGGCATGGATGTTGTGTTTGTCTTACGGCACTGGCTCTCTCCCTTCCCTGGAACCAGTGACCCTAAATTAGGGACGGGCGACTGCTTATAGCCCATTGAGTTGCTCACGGCGGTCGATCAAAAAAAAAAAAAAAAAAAAAAAAAAAGGACAGAAGTGATTACAACATCACAGCAGCAGGACGATTTCTCGCGGACATACGGTACACATTCCGGTCAGCGTTAGTACCGCGTCGGACCACCACGTGCTCTGACACATGCGGTGATACGGTCCGGCATGGAGTCAAAGAGACACTGTATGTTATCCTGGGACAGATTGGCCCACACTTCTTGCAACTGACGCTCTAAATCACGAACACTGGAACATGGAGAAAGCTGGCGTCTCATCTGGTCCCACACGTGCTCGATGGGCGAGAGATCAGGTGATCTGGCAGGCCGCGGAAGCGTTGAAGCATGACGTAGATAGTCCTGAAAACCCTGAGCCAGTGCGAACGGACGTTATCTTGTTGGAAAATGGCTCCGGACAGCCCCGCTAGGAAAGGCAGCACATGGGGCCGCAGGATTTCCTGTACGTAGCGCTGAGCTGATAACGTCCCTCGGATCACTGCGAAAAAGTCCGGCTGTCATACGCGATGGCTCTCCCGACCATCACGAATGCAGTTCGGGACGTGTGCCGTTGTACAGTGAGGTTGGGATTGTAGCGCTCACCTGCGGTCCTCCACACTCTGACACGGTGGTCGTCCGTTCCAGTACAGAAGCGGGTTTTGGCACTGGACACTATACGTCGCCAGTCCGTAGCATTCGACGTTGGTCGCTTCTGGCACCACTGCAATCGACGCCGACGAGGTCAGGTGTTAATGGCAGAAAACGTAAGGGCCGTTAAAAGTGCAGATTCGCCTCTTCCAGGCCTCTGGAAATTGTTATGGCGGACACAGGAGTCCCTTGTACAGCCGCCACATGTATCTGGGTATTGGACAAGGATGTCGTTTCATCTGTGCTTGCCTCTCTCACGAACCCACCGTCCTCTCTGCTGGTAGTGTGTCTGGGTCGTCAAAAGCTAGTCCTCTGTGTCCGGGTGCCTTCCCGTGTCTATTGCTCCGAATACGTTCGAACATTACTGTCCGACCGGCCCAAATAGCGGCAGATTCGGTGCGCCTGTCACCATACCTCCATTATCCCGACGATACGGCCTCGTTCAATCTCCGTCAGTTCCCGTACGCACATCTTCGGCGGCTCCTCGGCATGTCTTTCACTCAGGGATCTTACCTGAATCTTACCGTGCACTTCGGCAAGAATATGGAGTCCCCTGCGCTGCGCCTTATAAGCCCCAAGGATTGCGATTGCAGCGCCGGTCTTGGACGCGCGGGCATGCGAAATCGCACGAAATTTTTAATCATTTGCATGTTTGCCTTTCCCTTAGCTATTCGCCGAGTTTCGCGTTAATCGCGGGATTTTTCTTGGTGCGCGGATTTTTATGACAATGAGTGAAAACACATAGACGGCATGGACAGGGTGTGTCAGTTCGCTCGCAAAATGGGGAATAGGAGGATCTTGTCGAAGTTTGAATAAATACTGCTTATCGAAGTTTGAATAAGTACTGATTATTATCGATGTTTGAATAAGTACTGATTATAGAATTTCGAATAAGTACTGATTATTGATTATAGGCGGGGGATCAGCATCACAGCAACCGCAGGCATTGTTGCCTGTTCAAGAGTAGCCATGGTGAAGATTTGGTGGGAATAGCTTGAAGAGGGACACAAGACCGTCCAACGTGCCGGAAAGGGAAAACTACCGCTTGTTGACAGTTCAAGTGAATGCCATTTGGCATGTGCTGTCTAGAACAACAGGAGACCCATGATCTCCAAGTTGACGTCCGATTACAACCAGGGCTCACATAGATACCTTCCAGATCCAAGAAATCGAGCGGATGTGCCTAAGAAGTAGATGACTTGTTTATCCGCCACAACCAGGGCTCACAGAAATGCATTTCAGAGCCAAAAAATCAGCGGATGATGGACCTAAGGAGTCGGCGACCCGTTTATTCGCCCATTTTGTCAAACAGTCATGGATATAATATTTTGCACTGGGCACGCAGCCACCGTGACTGGATGTTGGGCGACGGGAAAATTGTAGCTTGGTCCGATGAGTCCAGCTTCCGATGACAACATATGGGTCCTTATTTAACTCTTTTCGGGTGAACAGCCTCAACCTGACTGCACTGTTGGAAGAAAAGAGGACGGCGGTGACTGTGTCATCCCATACAGCACAAAACGTTTCAGATATGTATCAATAATGTTACAATCTCTGATTTTCGTTACACTTTCTTTTCTTTTTTTTTTTTTTTTTGGTTGGAGGTTTAACGACCACCGAGAGCAACTCAATGGGCTATAAGCAGTCGCCCGTCCCTAATGTAGGGTCACTGGTTCCAGGGAAGGGAGGGAGCCAGTGCCGTAAGACAAACACAACATCCATGCCTCACCGGGATTCGTACCCGGACCCCTTTCGGACGAATGATCAGAGGCCATCGCTTAGACCACTGCGCCACCGGGGCGGTCGTTACTCTTTCAGAGATATCTTACAATTACGTTTTAGCAACATCTATTTTGGAACATAACTCTTTGTACATTACGGTTACGTTAAAGATAGCATTCGCCGATACTACTGTTTCATAGTTTCCATTGTACATAATTGCTACCTTGATGTTACGTTCCTGCGATATTTAAGATTTTTGGTTTGGCAACGGCGTGGATGCGCATGCGCATTTACGACATTTCACCGAAGCACTCTCGTAGTCGTATTTCCACGTGCTACTGGGATATTCTTTGGTCAATACTGTCGTACTCGAGTTAGGCAGTTAGTTGATTTAATATTTCATTTCTTTTTTGTGATTCAAGATCATCTGAAAGTAAGTAATTGTTTTGATTATAATTTTTTAATTCTGAAAAGCATTTTATAAAATTTAAGTTGATGGCTGTGTTGTTGTATTAGTAAAGTATACCAGCGTGTTTTTTTTTACTTGAAGCTAAGAAATTTCATATTGGTAGGCATTTAGAGAAAGGAATTTGATTTTCTTTCTCTTTTTCGCTGAAATATAGTCTATTCCATATAATAGAAATTCGACACTCTCATTTGGGTCCAGTTTTTATTTCTCTTATTATCAAAATATAAACGCCGCTACTGTTCTCAATGGACAGCGTACTGCGTTGAACCTGTGAAATCGTAAACAACTCGCAATACGACACAGCTGTGGAGTGTAATATTTTTTATTGTGATTTTACAAAGTTTATTAAAACTATAATGTTCAACGAAGTAAATACGTAACAGTAATATGATGATGTGACAGATATATTTCGATTTCGTAACAGTAATTTTTTTTTTCTTTTTGATTGGAGGTTTAACGACCACCGTGAGCAACTCAGTGGGCTATAAGCAGTCGCCCGTCCCTAATTTAGGGTCACTGGTTCCAGGGAAGGGAGAGAGCCAGTGCCGTAAGACAAACACAACATCCATGCCTGAGCGGGATTCGAACCCGGACCCCTTACGGACGAATGATCAGAGGCCAGCCCCTTAGACCACTGAGCCACCGGGGCGGCGTAACAGTAATGTAACAAAGTTACAGATATCTTTCAAATACGTAACAGTAAAAGGAAGTTGGTATGTTGAAGTTACAAAGACCTTTCACTGTAACGTATCGGTTATGTTTCAAAGTTATGCAACGGTTGCGGACATTTTGACGTAACCGTAAGGTCTCTGAAACATTACTGTTACATTGCGCAACGTATCTGAAAAGTCTCAATGTTTCCGTGCTGCGTACTTGCAACATATACGAAATATTCTGTGCTGTGTGGGATGGTACGGAGGATTGTTCTTACGAAAGTCACTTGGGTCCCTGATCCCCATAAACACACCCTGACTGCCAGATACATCTAAGCATGGACCTTATTCATGTGACGTCAGAAGTGGATTTCTGCGGACCAACATGGTTGCTGATTCAATGTTTTCGCTATTTGATTATCCCTTACTGTTAGCTAATTTTTACAACCCTAACGTCATGGAGTTTGCCGAGGAATTAATAGAGCTATAGGGAGAAGAAGAAGAAATTAATTTCTTAAAAGAACAAATGAAGGTAGCAAAAATATACCAAGACAATTTTGTGTTCGATGCATATTTCGCATGACGCAGGAGACCATCGCCGTTAGTCTTCATGAAGTTTTTCATGTAGCATTCTCGTATACGGTATATTAAATTTTCATGTTCTTATTGTTAGACGTTGGCGACATAAAAACGTTTAGAAGCTTAGACAAATACGTAATGCCGCCCCGGTGGCGCAGTTGTCTAAGCGATGGCCTCTGATCATTCGTCCGAACGGGGTCCGGGTTCGAATCCCGGTGAGGCATCGATGTTGTGTTTGTCTTACGGCACTGGCTCTCTCCCTTCCCTGGAACCAGTGACCCTAAATTAGGGACGGGCGACTGCTTATAGCCCATTGAGTTGCTCACGGTGGTCGTTACACCTCCAATCAAAAAAAAAAAAAAAAATACGTAATAAGGAAACAAACTAGGGTTCGCACGCTAGGCAATCTGCTTAAAAATTAAATGAACGCTTAACATTAAATAAAAGAGAAGTTATAGATATGTTTGTTTTATTCTTTGAGGAAAGTAGAACTTAATTCGTAATTTACCGATCCAAATGTTCCATCAATTTTCTCCTACCTTATTTCGTTCTTTTCTTTTTCTTTTTTGAAATTGAAATTCGAAGGAATACTACGAGGTTTCAACTGCCTTTGATTCGTAGTGTTATAATATCCAAAAGTTTTTTCGTTAAAGTGGACAGAACAGATAGGAGAGTGCACATCGGAATGGAAATCACCGCGTTTCATTTTACACAACCATTCCTTTAATAATTTCGTCTTTTTCAGAGGAAAACTAAGGCATGTTTTTCTTTCGTCTACACAATTTAGATTGCAGCATTTATAAGCACAAACATACGATGAGCAAAAGTTAGACATATCATTAATAAATTTACGAAAATAGCGATTATCCTGTACCCTCGCAACGAAACGCCATGTAAAGCAATGGGAAAACGCCTGTAAACAAACTGTTGTTGGTCCTCGGCCACGCAAAGGCTTTCCCATGATGCAATGCGAGGTGAATAAGGCCCATTGCTTCAAATCATGTGTCGCCACACAAAGCCTCTATGCATCTGGATGGCACTGGACTCACTCATCCAGACAACGACCCATGTCAAATGTCCCGTATTGTGCTGGAATGGTTCGAGGATCATGTCGGAGCATCCCTTGTCCGCCAATATCTCGCGATTTGAATCCCATCGATCATTTGTGGGATGCACTGAAACATAGAATTCGCAAATGCTCTATAATATCTCATTCTGTTTCTGGACTCTGGAACATCTTTCTGTACAACTTGTGCGATACTTAAAGACACCATCCGCGGTCTAGTGAAATCGATGTCACGCGGGTGTGCAAGCTCTGATCCTAAAAGATGCCACTCATCTCAACAAGCTATCAGGTTGGTGGTCCTAACATTATGTGACTCACTAGTGTACACAAATTGCAAGAACAAGAAAAACACATCGTGCAGTGGTTTAAATGCTGGCTTCTAACCATTTGTCCGAGATGAGCCCAGGTTCAAATCCCGGTGAGGCGTGCATGTTGTGTTTGTCTTACGGCACTGGTTAAGGGAACCAGTGGACTAAATTAGGGGAGGGCGACTGCTTATAGCTCATTGAGTTGATCACGGTGGTCGTTAAACAGCCCCAAATAATTAAAATAGTATGATCCAGAAGTTGCCCCAGTTAAGGTACGAAACCTTACCCCATCTGCCTTATTCACCTGATCTGTCCCCTACGAACTATCACTTCTTCAAGCACCTGGGCGCATTTCTACACGGAAAATAGTTTCTCAATTAAACGTAAATTGAAAACGAATTCCATGAGTTTGTCACATTCCAAAGCTCGGTATTTTTTCATGACGGCATTGTAATTTGTTGGCAAAAACGTGTTGCTGCTGCCAGTGACGGCTTTGATTATTGAAGTTCATTTTGCACCGTATTTTAGGTGTTTGAAATTTTGCATCAATATTCCTGCATTTCACCCGCAGCAACCTAATATACTCCCAACATCCGAGTCACATTAATGGCTTGTTCTAAATAATATAATCATATGTAGAGGATTTTAGGAAGGGAGTGTCTGACCCCAGGTCTTAAACAACCCTTAGAAATAGGAAACTAGGAGATTTGGGCCAGAGTGCCCGATAGGAAAGTGACACGGAAGCGAAGTAGAAAGGGGGAGGAAGACGCCCTTATTTATTACCAGGTGGCCAGTACCCGGTGGCTTGTTCTAAGTGTAACACGGCAAGCTTTTAACCGAATGATCTCCGAATGTCGTGGTGAGATAATTAGAAAATAGGCGGTTACTGCTAAGTATGTTGCAGTACTTCATTAATAGCTAAAAATGTTATCGTTGAAAGTACTGAATTTGAGCAGAAATCGTTTTAGCTGCCAGCTATTGTGAACTACAAACTTCAGTGTTGCAAAATTATGGAGAAAACGTTTTTCTCTTCTTTTGTAGTCCAGAGATTTTGACTTTACTTTCAGTTAGCACAGTTCGTTCGACGTTGCGTTCTTTTGAATTTTGCTCAAAAGAAGGAAAGAATGAGTTTACTGGGACACGCCTGTCAGCAATGCACAGATACTTGACAGTTATAAAGAAATCAAAAACTTAATTGCCAAGACCTGTAATGGCTGAGGCACGCCATCCTTCCTTCTTTAGCGAGACTTAAATATTTGTGAGTCTGTAGGGGGGGGGGAAATTAGTAGCACTTCGTCACGTTTCAAAATCGTGTGACTCGCTGACAGTCCATGACCACGTGACTTTTCCAGAATCCTCTGCTTAGATCACTAAGTAAGAGCACGTTCTACCGTTCAGCTGAAAATGTGAATTCATGTGCGACAGCGAAACAATTGCGCTTTTTGATACCTTAATGATCTGTTTAGTTATGAAAATAGTCTACGCAGTCTCTAAGAGTGCTAGAAAGACACTCCCTCGTCTCGAAGGCTGTGTTCGAGATTTATTAGAGGCGTGTATGTTACGTTTATATTTATCCCTGAAGTCCGTAAAGCACGCACCAAACTTCAAACTGTGATGGTCATGAGCAATATTTAAATACGAGTATAAAACAAAATAAATATAAGTGGAGTGTGAATTAGAGTTATTAGGATATGCCACTAAATTTTCGTGTGTAATGAATACATCTTTTGAAAAAATAAAAACGAAAAAAAAATCTAAAATTTATAGCATTCCACAGTCAAAATCCACTTTCAGAATCTTCTTTCGTGCAGTTATAAACAAAAACTAAGTCTACTCTACACAGGAAGTCGTTCATGATCGCACCCAGAAATCGGCCAGGGGGGGGGGGCTTGGGGCAGTGGCACACGGAATTTTCCCAAAGTGGAGGTGACCCCCTCTAAATTTACCGGGAAAAATAATCAGGTGACATAACAATTAAGAAGGAGGTTGACTTTTGTACATTTATTCTTATCCAGTTACTAGTAATATTGCAGTACAAGAAAGTTAAATGATTAGAAGAAACAGTAGATGAAATTCTTTACTTGGTTAGATTTTTCTAAATTTATTGAACAGAACTAATTATCGTTATTGTATGTTATAATTATAAGAAGTATATGTAGATCGCTTGTCGTGACTTTGTTTGAAACTTCGACGCAATAATTTTCCGCTCTGTCAGCCCAAGAGGGGGGGGGGGGGGGCATCATCTACTAGGAATGAGCTTGGGGACGGGTTCGCCTTTGGAGACCGGACTCTGACGGGCTCAGAATTCTTTAACTACCGAAAAACCCGGTCCTGGGCTCGGAATTACACGTCTTGAATTTCATTACTGTAATTAATTCAACACGTATAACTATGAGCCCGATTGAATTACGTGTTGAATTTCATTGTGGATTTGTTACCATGGTGGAAGGATTTTCAATTTCCTAAGCTAGCTGCCATTGCAAGACAAAGTTTACTTAGCAAGACTTGCATTATGCATTGTCCAAAGCTATGGCCCAAGCAAGGATTGGTTTAAGGAGGTCTGGTATCGAAAAACTGGGAAAAAATCACATTCCCATTTTTTTGTATTTTACTAAAAATCAAGAATCTCATCTTTAAAATGATGTATTAATTTTCGAAATTGTGCAGTTAGAAGTATTGTTATTTATTTTTAAAATCTCCTCACTCCCGCGATTTTTAGGGAGATGTTGGTTTTTAGTGCAGCAGGTCGAGTTTTAGAGAAAAGAAGATCAAGTTGAAGCGCTGAGGCATTAGATGCAATTCTCTCTCTCTCTTTTTTCATGATGAACTTGATCTGGAAACTGCACACACATATGATAATATTGTGATTATTATACTATTAAGCGCAAAGCTTTGTTAATGTTACAAAATGCAGAATAATCTGGTCTGGAATGCTTTTACGTTCTTTTTTTTTTTAATTTTGGAAATTTCTCTATATGCTTTTTATATTCTACTACATCACTCTAAACTACCTTTACCAGTTAGCATATATGTAAATTATATTGCAACGATTAGTTTTCTAGAGTCAAAATTTCAAACACTTACAACTGTCTGTGCGGCGTTGTACGTTTTATAATGCAATTTATTCAAAATAAAAGTAAATTTGGAAATCAAAAAGAAATTAACCAATGGAATATTTTGTTTCTAAACGATTTCCTTTTCTTCAGCTTTTACCAAAATTACTGATTCCCTGATACGGTCGAAGGGCAATTTTATTATTTATTTATTTATTTGTTTTCAAATCCACATTTTAGAACATTTGGCTTTATGCGCAGTATTTCTAAAAACCTATTAGTATTGTGAAGTGGATTAACTGAACTAAACTTTTTAAACTAATGATTTTTAAACTAACCCTTGCTTGGGCCATATCTTTGGCCAGTGTATAATGCATAAATGCAAGCCTTCATAAGCAAAATTTTCCAAGAATCCGGGCACGGGCGGTCCCGGGCTCAGCAAACACATGTAATCAAAGAAAGCGGGCCGGGGCCGGGCTCCTAAAATTGAGCCCGAACTCATCTCTATCGTCCACCCCCGTGAGTGCGCCACTGATTGCAAGACAAAGTTCGAAACCCTGAAAATCTTCGGTGGTGGGAGGGGACAGTATAACCAAAATTTGATTTTGAAGAAAACATTTTTAATTAGTGCAAAAAAGTGACCACACTTTTCAGAAAAGTTTCGCAATGGCATGAACCTTTTTCTTATTCCTTACAGTTCTTCCTTTTTATATAATCAATGGAAGAAGCATTTTTGGTTGCATAAAGGTGAAATGCAAACTTAAAATTGTTACTGACCTTGTTCTTGCTGGAAACTGCACCATGTCCTCGACCGTACAGTAGTTTTCAAGGCAGAGTGAGGAGCAGCATGAACGGTTTTTAAACTGTAATTTCGCAAAAATGCATAGTTTTCATCACTTCTTGTGACATCAAGAAACAAAAGAGCAAGCATTTTCTTTAAATAAATTTAAGTTCAAAATCGGAACTTTAGCTCTCTGTCGCGGTCTTTTGTTTCTCGTAAAGTCGTTTCCTTTGCATAGTGCGAAAGAGTAGTGTTTGTGAACTTTAATTTTGCTTTAAACAAAAGAAAAAATGCTTTGTTTCTTGATATAGCATATCGCTAAGAAATAGGAAAACACACATTTTAAGCGAAACAAGATGCGAAAAATAAGTACTGCGTTGCTCACTGTGTCGTGAAACAATTTTACTGGTCACGGAAATGGCGCAGATTCCACCGGTTTTGATTTAAGTACCGGTTTTGGAATTTAATTTAGCTTGAAAAAAGGGGAGGGGCAAAAATTCTTGCTCTCTAATGATTACGTTGGAAGAAGATACTGTTAGAAATAGGGAAACATGCATTTCTGATTAAAAAGAAACTGTACACCAACTGTATTTAAATAATATAACTATACTAGTAATCCGAAGTTACTTTGAGCTAACATTCATTGTTTACATTGCGCGTGAGACGGAAAGCGATTACGTGAAAAGAGGGATGCAGTCGCTGATATAAGACCTATTATAACACTTTATGGTTTTTATAATTCCAGTGGAGGGTAGAAAAAAACATTGGCGACTTCAGATTACATTTGGCGAAAAAAATTTTTATTTGGCGAATGGGTTGGCAAAAAGTAAAAAAAAAAAAAAAAAAAAAGCCAGAGCAATCCCTGCTTACTTGTATTCTCAAACTGTGCTAAAATTCAAATGGGAAGCTCTTTCCACCCATTGCCTACAAGAACCTTTGTTTTCATCGTTATGCTCAACAGGAACACGTTCCAAGGCTTGACTAGATATTTTGGGAACACCCTGTAGTTAAGCTACTTATAATGGGAGTCACCTTATGCTTTGCTGGAAAATATTTGCATTCGAAAATCCAGGAAATTCTAACCTTTTCCAGAATCCATTCGGTATTGGAAGGAATTTTTTTCCCGTAAAAACTTCAGGATTGAAAAAGGACGGACGAGGAGAAAAACCGGTAGTACATTCAACAGTATAAAATGTTGAGAGTGTTTTATAAAATTGCGAACAGTAAAATGAGCGATTTTGTAAATTATTTGTAAACAGACAAAACTCTTGTAGCAGTAGAATAATTTCCCAGGGATGTAAAAAAAGGGTGAAAAAAAAAACGGGAAATAAAATAGGAAGACATTGAAAAAATAAGCGTGTAGGGGAGCAGATTGCTCACACAAGTGATATCTTATCTGGACGCCGAAAGAAAAATGCTACACTGGAGACGAGCAAACAATTTCAGGTTACCATTGCGGAGGAAGATGGTGATGAATGGACCTCCAAATGAGAAACCAAAAGGTGGGCGGCGATGTAGGCATCGAAAAGAACATTAAGGAATGAAAAACTGTTGTCGCAGCAAATAGGGAGAGTAGCTTGATTGATTTAAAAGTGACACGAGGGGTATGTTGAAAGTAGAGCTTCTAGTGGCAGAAATATATCCGAATGCTGGCGCTCGCTGCGATTTAAAACAAAAGGATTCGCCTTTCACTGTGATAGAAGTGTCCTCACTAGAGAATCTCAAAGCAGTTACGGCATTTCCTTGCTGTTCAAGTCCACGCTTCATGTTAAGCACATCCATCTTATTTCCCTAAAGAAAATTCCACAGCATATGTTTTTGTTTTCTTTCCGTTTCTTCTTGCTGAAGGATTTGTTTTCGAAATTGTTCTTTCATTGGAGCACTTGCAGCACTCTGAAAAATACTCAAATAACTCAAACACCATAATAAATAAAAAAAAGTTTGTTTTGATTTGAACCATAATATATTGCCAAGTTATGTACACGTTTTTAGAATACTCAAACGTAAGATGAATATTTAACGTCTTTGCAGTCATTTTGACATAGGACAACGTCTAACTCCACGAATAGTATGGGGCGACTTACGGCCGACCCCCTGTGACAAAAATAGGTCCTGATTGAAATCATTATAGCGTTGAAAATACGTGCCGCAAACTAAACGTGTTTGCATATTTGTAAACAGCAGGGAGTCCAATTCGCGTACTGCGCAATACATAGGGCGCGCGACGACGGTCCCCTCGCTCCCTGTACGCTGAGCAGATGATGAAATATTTCTGAGTGGGACGCCGCGTTTGGCACAGTCTATCTCCGCAACCGTGAGCGCAACACGACCGCACATGGTATCGTTTTAAAGCTCGACGAGATCTATTCAAATATATGAAGAACATTTCGCAGTGGTTTGAAATGAACATTTTATAAACTGTTTTCTTGTGAACCTGTGAACACTTTTGACAATATCGCGGTTTATCTGGACAACCGTGAGTGCAAAACGACTGTGCATGGTATCGTTTTAAAGCTCTCGACGGGATCTATTCAAATATATATAAAACGTGTCGCAGTGGTTTAAACTGAAATAAAAAAAATTGTTTTCGTGTGAATGGGTTAACATTTTCGACAATGGCGCGGAATTCGCAGAATGAACGCAAACAAAAGTGGAGAAAATCAGAACGAGAGGCAAGAGCAAGTGATGAGGAATGTAAGAATCCCAAGAGGACAGAGCACCACGTGGAGTAATTCGTGTATCGATTTGCTTTGTGTTCGCAGTGTATCCAGCGTTATTTGTAAAAAATATGTAAGCTACCTTTCATATCATAGACCTGTGTTGGCTATAAGAAATTAAATAAACGCTTTGAAACCATACTCCACTAGCTCATTACAACTATCCGATCTGAAAGTCGTAGTCCTACATTCTAAACTGACGGCTCAATCAGAACTAAGCCTACGTGTTTTTTTTTTTTTTTTTTTTTTGAAAGATAGTAAGCATTACACTGGCTGTTTATGGCATTCTATATCTGTCTTCTATTCTGTTGGTGTTCACTGAGCAAGAGAAGGAACAAAATGTTAAATAGATCGTCTAAAATGTTCTTCGTTTTTGCATGCTCATTGCTTTGAATGGTAGAATCTACAGCAATGTTGCTGTCTGGTATGCATTCTATTCAGCAGACAATAATAATGCAGCATTTAGATTCGAAGTAAGCGAATTATGGAAACTAATGACATTGTTCTTGGTCTTCAATATTTCGTTCTTTTGAACGATTGAAAACGAACAGGGAAGGTGCTAATTTAGAATGACTTACACCCAAATGCAGAGTTGAAACGAAATGAAAAAACAAATAACGTATTGAAAATTCCTCTTTTGTTTGAATATTGTCAAACATTCACAAAAGTACACTGAGTCAATTATAAACATGAGGAGCGCACTGAGTCAATTAAAAAAAGTATAATATTATAATTGACAAAAGTGTACTGAGTCGATTAAAAAAAAGTAGAATGTTACCATTGACAAAAGTGCACCGGGTCAATTATAACATAATTCGAAAATTTTCACAACTAAGCTCAAAACTATACTTAATAATATTTTCTAACATACTTACAGCCAATATAATTGCTTTAAAGCAGGGAAATCACCAAGCACGGCTATCTCGTTTTCCATCAGATCTCTGAAAAAAAAAAAGATTTATTAGCGTATAACTATACTTTTGTTTTTTGGTAAACCGCTGCCTAATAAATATGTGACATTTAAAAAGAAGCCAATTGAAGTCATAACTTGATAAAAAATTAAGTACACCTTACTGCGAAATACTTCCCTAAAAATGGAATATCTGAAAGACACATGCTCGCGTGGCTCAGTTCTTGCAATATGGAATGCTGTTTGATACAAACCAATGCTAGGTTGTTGTTTTTTTCAAAAGATCTAGTCAAACTTTAGAAACGTGTTCTACTGAGCATAGTGGTAAAAATTTGTCCCATTAAACACTGAGCGGGAAGCTCTTCCTTTCTACGTCATTGCACATTCTGAAAGTTAAATTTAATAATTCTGTCAAAAGTACGATTCTAAGCAAATTTGCATCACTTTAATGTATGACAACACAGTATCTGTATACAAAATTGTGGATAAAATCCCAGCACTTGTACTTGAGTAAAATGCTACCTGAAGGGATTCGACAGCTCTGTTAACCAGTTTTTCGAAAGTTGCGTGAAAGTGAATCAATAATCTTGTTGTTATGGTCAGTATACGTGTTTTTTGTGTCCTGGACCATACAAAATCTGTTCCCCAATGCTCAAATGTCAGACATCAGTTTCATCTATGGATGAATGAACAGCAGCAGCAGCTCTACACGATAGTCTTTCTGCCTAGACGACGGCCACAAAGGCTACTTTAGCAGCTATTCATTGACTTGTTAGAGAGAGAGAGGATACGTTTAGCATTTTCCTGTAGATTGGGTGAAAGCCAGATGTGTTGGAGCACCTGGACATGCTTGTGGAACATTTCTCGGAACTACTCCCAAATCACTGATTCGTATGTTTCGAAAACACTCCGACCCGTTCTATAGAGCCATTTGACTCACTAAGCGTCCAATAAGAATCTTTTTTACGGGTCATGCTTGCATCAAAGTACGACACTCGTCTAAACCTTGAAGCAGAATTATTTTTACTTCGTTTCGTTCTGCTCATTATTTGCTCAAAAGTTACGTGCAAGTAAGTTCGTTTGTTTTACGGTTTAACGACAACCGCGAGTAACTCAATGGGCTATAAGCAGTCACT
Organism: Macrothele yani; assembly: GCA_039090855.1. Classification (NCBI taxonomy): domain Eukaryota; kingdom Metazoa; phylum Arthropoda; class Arachnida; order Araneae; family Macrothelidae; genus Macrothele; species Macrothele yani. The sequence continues at coordinate 113,914,501 of CM077007.1, forward strand.
CGTACTTAATTTAAGGTCACTGGTTCCAGAAAACGGACAGAGAGAGTCAGTGCCGTAAGACAAACACAACATCCATGTTGCACTGGGAATCGAACCCGGACCCATCTCGAACAACCATGAGTAATCAGTTTCCAATGCGTTGAAATGGCAGACATTTATTTCATAATGGAAGACCAAACGGAGACATTACTTCAGCGTCTCTACAGGACTGGAGGTTTAACAACCACAGTGAGCAACTCAATGGGCTATAAGCACTCTACAGAACTGCTTTCCCTTAATGGAGATGTACAGTTGTAGTCATTTATCGAGAAGTGTCCGCGACGTGACATAAAGTAAATAACTGCAACGCAGTGTATTTTGCTATAAAGCGACTCATGTTACATTCTGTGTTGTTAGTATATCCAGGTCGTCAAACGACGAGTTTTCTCATTTTTTGTGTACTGATATTTAATTATGTGAAAAACTCTGGAATAAAATGAAAGACGCGTGAGACAGCACACAATTTCGTATAAACGAGATGCCGTGTAATATCATAGAGGAAATACATTAGCACTGTTATTTAGCTTTCGTCCACTTTCTTGGTCACTTTTACCGTGTTTCGGTCGGGAGGTGCATTTCCAAGAAAGAATAATCATTTACCATACGATGTCCGTGAGAAGAAAAATAGGTTTCAATTCTCCTGGAAAAATTTAGGTCACTTTTATATGTACATGGAAGTACTTCATCCTGAAGAAATTCATTAAGATGGGCTATTACGGATTGCCAGGGAGCCGTTTATAGTATCAATGGCGCGCAGGGCATTTTCATGTTTAATAAAGAACTTTTCCGGAAAGAATGTTTTAAATACATCATCAGCAGGTCATCCAAGTAATGCATTTTGACGTAGAGAAATTATAATTTTACAGTGAAAAAGTGCTCTTATATTAAAGAATTACAAGACAACGATGATGTAACTTGAAGAAACGAAACGACAAGTTAAGATTTGTGTAATCTCACAGGGGAGAAAATTTTAGATAACTCCAAATAATATTATTTACCTTCTAAACAGAAATTCTAAGAAAATGTCTCCTTATGGCATTAAATTTTTACCGTTTTTCTTGTATCAATGTATTTTTGCCACACCCATTTAATAACCTTCCTTTAGTTTGTATGAAATAATATTTCATTTCAAACACATAATAAAATAAGTCAGTGAACATGAACCGTTTTGTTATAGCACAAAAAGGAGTTTTAAAAATGCCGTATTTCTCTTCAGAAAACCCTCAGGCCGTGAAATTCAGGGGGGAAAATGCCGTACAATCCGTACCCGCGATGATGAATCTGGACAGCAAATTTCGTGTAGAAAAGTTGCGAGTCACGGGTCCAGCAGTCCAAAGAAATAGAAGAAAAAAAAAAACGATCTTAGAATTTAAAAAAATAACTGCCATGTTTAAATGCTCTTTTTTTTTTTTGTTACTTACAAGTGAATAAAGAGCAAAAATTATGATTTTTCAGCATTGCCACAGCTACATTCTGTAGTTAGTTCTGTGGTACCCACGGACATAGGTGACGCAAAATCGCATTTACTGTCAAAGTGCTCGTAAGTAAAAACAAGTTAGTAAAATCATGCAATGCATTGATTATGATACGCTTTCCAACATACCAAAATTCATTACTCAAGTTATGAGGATAATTTCTGAGGAATAAATCTCGCTCTTGTGCCCTGACCTTTGATCCCATTTCGATGATATTCAACTGAACCGGTTCAGTATACCTCCGAAATAACATGATAAAGTTTTGTCGCAATAGAATCATTTTTACGTAAGTTATGATGCATAAGGGCTGTGGAATAGATCCTGCTCCTGTGTCCTAACCTTTGACCCTATTTCACCCATTTTCAAGAGGATTTGTCCCCAGACAGGCCCTTACAACATACTAACATTTCATCCAAATCGAAGCATTTTTACGTAAGTTATGACGCATAATGACGATGGAAGTGATTCCGCTCCTGTGTCCTGACCTGATTTCACCCATTTTCAACAGAGTTTATCCCCAGGGGTCCCCTACCACATACTAAAATTTCATCGAAATCGAACCTTTTTTACGTTAGTTATGACGCATAAGAGCAGTGGAATGGATCCCGCTCCTATGTCCTGACCTTTGACCCCATTTCGTTCACTTTCAATAGGGTTCCTTCCCAGATTGTCCCCTACTACGTACTGAAATTTCATCGAAATCGAACGATTTTTACGCGAGTTATCGTGCGGACGGGTATACGCACACAACGCGTGACGTAATGAGGCAGATGGGAATTGCGACCATCTGCTCGCAAGAGTGTGACGTCATCAAACTTTAATAGCATCCACACACAACGCGTGACGTAATGAGACAGATGGCGTGACCGCGTGCCTACATCTAATGGGACGACGCCATGACAGTACACTAAAAACGTGGTAATTTGGGATGGTTATTTAACCCACTAAACGAATTTTCCTAAAGTCGAGATCAAGCTAAACCGATTTCTAGTACAAGAAAATGGTAGGTTAACGACTTTCATCAAAATCCTTAGAGCTGTTTTCAAAATAAAATTTTCATAGATATAAGAATTGCTTCTTTAAGATGGACGTCAAGTAATTTTGCTTCCTATACTTCCAATGGAAAAACTTCTGTACACATTTTCTTCATAATTAATGCGTTCCCAAGGATGAAAATTTGAACATCGATTAAAATAGCTTCATTTTATAACTTGGAATACTTAATATTTTCTAAAACATAACCATAATTGTACAATCCAACATTTATTTGTCTACTGACGTCATCAAAGTACAGGTCGCGCCATCTTTTTTCTGGTTTCAATACCACCAAAGGAAGCGTTATTGTTTTTTAATATGATTATGGTTATGTTTTAGAAAATGTTAAGTATTCCAAGTTATAATATGAAGTTATTTTAATCGTTGTTCAAATTTCCATCCTTGGGAACACACTAATTGTGAAGGAAATGAGTAGAAAAGTTTTTCCATTGGAAATATAGGAAGCAAAATTACTTGACGTCCACCTTAATAGTATGAGATAAGGGCGATGGAATGGATCCCGATCCTATGTCCTGACCTTTGACCTCATTTGTCCGATTTTCAACAGGGTTCTCCAGGTGGTCCCCTACCACATACTAAAATTTCATCGAAATCGAACCATTTTTACGTACGTTATGATGCATTAAAGGAATGGAATGCATCCCGCTCCTATGTCCTGAACTTTGACCCTACTTCACCCATCTTCAAGAGGGTTTGTCCCCAGGCGGTCTGCTACCACATACTAAAAGTTCATTGAAATCGAACCATATTTACGCAAGTTATGAGGCATAAGGGCAATGGAATGGATCCCGCTCCTATGTCGTGACCTTTTACCCCATTTGTCCCATTTTCAATAGGGTTCGTCCCCAGTGGTCCCCTACCCCATACTAAAATTTCATCGAAATCGAGCCATTTGTACGTGAGTTATCGTGCCGACAGACGGACGGACAGACGGACAAACGGACGGAAAAAGCAGGAGCATATACGCTTCTTCAACCTACGGTTGGAAAGCGTAAATGAAACTTCTTTCAAAGTGTTTGTGGACCTCGATCTGTGTTTTGCGTTACGTTTTCCTGTTAGTAATGTACAAGGGGCATCCTGAAAGTCACGCCTACTCCTTAATAACTTTTGAAATTTGGAAGTGATTTTAACGAAACTGCACTGACACGTATTGTGATATGTTACTAATATAGGAAAATGTTTTTTTTTTTCAGAATCGGAGAAAGAGATCATGAGTGACAGAAAAAAGCAGCGAGCAGTTATTGAATTCCTGAAAAAAGAGGGATAGGAGGCTCCAGAAATCAACAGAAGACTTTTGGCGGTGTATGAAGCTGCCACAATCGATATCAGTAATGTCCGGAGATGGATTAAGAGGTTTAGAGAGGGAGAAAGTTCAGTGTCGGACAAACGACGGAGTGGAAGACCCAAAACTGCAGTGACAGATGCCAGCAGGCAACCAGTGAAAGACCTCATCACGGCTGATCGTCGTGTCATCATCCAGGAGTTGTGTGATGCAATTCATTGTGGTCATAGTACTATGGCAACATTAATTAAGGATTTGGGCTAAAGAAAATTTTTTCAAAGCTGATCCCCCCAAAAAAACCTAACCCGTAAACAATGTGAGCAAAGGGTGGGCATGTGCCGGAGTCTCTTGTACTGTTATGAGAAGGAGGGTGAGGTGCTTTTCTCTAATGTTGTGACGGGGGAGGAAACCTGGGTGTTCTTTCATGACACAGAAACGAAACGCGCGTCAATGGAATGGTACCGCACATCTTCACCTTGACAGAAAAAACGTGAAAAGAACTCGTTCCGCAGGGAAAGAGATGGTGACAGTTTTCTGGGACAAACGTCGTGTCATTTTGACTAATTTCCGCGAATGCGGTGCAACAGTAAACATTGCTCACTATGCGAAGACATTGAAGAAGCTAAAGGAAGTCATCCGAACGAAAAGACGTTACATTCCACTTCATAGTGTTGTTTTACACCATGATAATGCACGTCCCCACACCTCAATGGAGACTTTACAGGCTGTTGCGAAAATGGGGTGGAGGGTCATGCCTCAACCCTCGTAAAGTCCTGAATCAGCTCCCTCAGGCTTTTTCCTGTTTGCCCCTTTGAAAGACACCTTTGGTAGGGAAAGTTTCTACGATTTGACAGACGTTAAACTGACTGTTAACCCACGGGTGAAACGACAGCCTAAGGAATTTTTCCAAAATGAACTCTACCAATGTGTTCAAAGATGGCGGAAATGTATAGAAAGTAATGGACAATAGTTTGAATAGGCTAGCATTATTAACAATATGTCCAAATGTTTTGTCACCAAGTTTCACATTTTTCCTTCTACAAATAAAAATGTTATGGGGGACGAGGCAGTACTTTCAGGATGAGTTTGGTATTTCTGGTAATTTCCAAATATATGACCTCTCCTGTCCTTTACGACGTACATTTTTGAAACATCGAAGTACCGCAAAAAGTGTTTTTTTTTTCTAAAGCAGCGTATTATCCGCATCTGCATATTATCCGCAGAACCTAAATTTATAATTTTTTTTAACAGATAATCCACGGATTATATGTGTCAAAAAACACGTATAACGAAGTGAATTTCTCCGTCATTTCTGTCCACGCCAGGATTCGAACCCGGATCCCCTCATTCCGGAATAAGTCACTCTACCAATTGAGCTACGCGGACGTTTTATTCTGATTCCTATCTGTCTCTATGTCGTGTGCGTCCTTCTGGCAGGTACGTCACATCTCCTGGTACGTTACATCATCTCCCCTCCCCCCTTTTTTTTGTCGAAGTGCTGGAGAAGGGATTCTCTTATTTTTCCTATCTCGCGGTGTGGAAATAACATCACACCAATGCGAGATTTTGAACGGTCGGGTCATCCGGATAGTTCGGGCGCCATTATAACGAAGTGAATTTCTTTGTCATTTCTGTCCACGCCAGGATTCGAACCCGGATCCCCTCATTCCGGAATAAGTCACTCTACCAATTGAGCTACGCGGACGTTTTATTCTGATTCCTATCTGCCTCTATGTCGTGTGCGTCCTTCTGGCAGGTACGTCACATCTCCTGGTACGTTACATCATCTCCCCCCCCCTTTTTTTTTGTCGAAGTGCTGGAGAAGGGATTCTCTTATTTTTCCTATCTCGCGGTGTGGAAATAACATCACACCAATGCGAGATTTTGAACGGTCGGGTCATCCGGATAGTTCGGGCGCCATTATAATGAAGTGAATTTCTCCGTCATTTCTGTCCACGCCAGGATTCGAACCCGGATCCCCTCATTCCGGAATAAGTCACTCTACCAATTGAGCTACGCGGACGTTTTATTCTGATTCCTATCTGCCTTTATGTCGTGTGCGTCCTTCGGGCAGGTACGTCACATCTCCTGGTACGTTACATCATCTCCCCCTTATTTATTTTTTTTTTTTTTCTCGAAGTGCTGGAGAAGGGATTCTCTTATTTTTCCTATCTCGCGGTGTGGAAATAACATCACACCAATGCGAGATTTTGAACGGTCGGGTCATCCGGATAGTTCGGGCGCCATTATAACGAAGTGAATTTCTCCGTCATTTCTGTCCACGCCAGGATTCGAACCCGGATCCCCTCATTCCGGAATAAGTCACTCTACCAATTGAGCTACGCGGACGTTTTATTCTGATTCCTATCTGTCTTTATGTCGTGTGCGTCCTTCGGGCAGGTACGTCACATCTCCTGGTACGTTACATCATCTCCCCCTTATTTTTTTTTTTTTTTCTCGAAGTGCTGGAGAAGGGATTCTCTTATTTTTCCTATCTCGCGGTATGGAAATATAACATCACACCAATGCGAGATTTTGAACGGTCGGGTCATCGGGATAGTTCGGGCGCCATTATAACGAAGTGAATTTCTCCGTCATTTCTGTCCACGCCAGGATTCGAACCCGGATCCCCTCATTCCGGAATAAGTCACTCTACCAATTGAGCTACGCGGACGTTTTATTCTGATTCCTATCTGCCTCTATGTCGTGTGCGTCCTTCTGGCAGGTACGTCACATCTCCTGGTACGTTACATCATCTCCCCCCCCCCTTTTTTTTTGTCGAAGTGCTGGAGAAGGGATTCTCTTATTTTTCCTATCTCGCGGTGTGGAAATAACATCACACCAATGCGAGATTTTGAACGGTCGGGTCATCCGGATAGTTCGGGCGCCATTATAATGAAGTGAATTTCTCCGTCATTTCTGTCCACGCCAGGATTCGAACCCGGATCCCCTCATTCCGGAATAAGTCACTCTACCAATTGAGCTACGCGGACGTTTTATTCTGATTCCTATCTGCCTTTATGTCGTGTGCGTCCTTCGGGCAGGTACGTCACATCTCCTGGTACGTTACATCATCTCCCCCTTATTTATTTTTTTTCTCGAAGTGCTGGAGAAGGGATTCTCTTATTTTTCCTATCTCGCGGTGTGGAAATAACATCACACCAATGCGAGATTTTGAACGTTCGGGTCATCCGGATAGTTCGGGCGCCATTATAACGAAGTGAATTTCTCCGTCATTTCTGTCCACGCCAGGATTCGAACCCGGATCCCCTCATTCCGGAATAAGTCACTCTACCAATTGAGCTACGCGGACGTTTTATTCTGATTCCTATCTGTCTTTATGTCGTGTGCGTCCTTCGGGCAGGTACGTCACATCTCCTGGTACGTTACATCATCTCCCCCTTATTTTTTTTTCTCGAAGTGCTGGAGAAGGGATTCTCTTATTTTTCCTATCTCGCGGTATGGAAATAACATCACACCAATGCGAGATTTTGAACGGTCGGGTCATCGGGATAGTTCGGGCGCCATTATAACGAAGTGAATTTCTCCGTCATTTCTGTCCACGCCAGGATTCGAACCCGGATCCCCTCATTCCGGAATAAGTCACTCTACCAATTGAGCTACGCGGACGTTTTATTCTGATTCCTATCTGCCTCTATGTCGTGTGCGTCCTTCTGGCAGGTACGTCACATCTCCTGGTACGTTACATCATCTCCCCCCCCCCTTTTTTTTTGTCGAAGTGCTGGAGAAGGGATTCTCTTATTTTTCCTATCTCGCGGTGTGGAAATAACATCACACCAATGCGAGATTTTGAACGGTCGGGTCATCCGGATAGTTCGGGCGCCATTATAACGAAGTGAATTTCTCCGTCATTTCTGTCCATGCCAGGATTCGAACCCGGATCCCCTCATTCCAGAATAAGTCACTCTACCAATTGAGCTACGCGGACGTTTTATTCTGATTCCTATCTGCCTTTATGTCGTGTGCGTCCTTCTGGCAGGTACGTCACATCTCCTGGTACGTTACACACGGTATTCTCTGAAAAAGTTTTCTAAATCGTAAACTTCCTGTTTGCTCCTTTGAAAAAAAAACTGCCCCTTTGCCTCCACCAGCCCAACCTGAACCATGACAGAATAATGAAGAAAATTTAGGGATACTGATGACATCATCGGATATTAATTGTAATAGTTAAGGACAGGGCATCCGCGGTGGCGCAATGGTATAAGCTCTGGCTTTTAACTTTTCGCCAGAATCGGGTCAGGTTTTTTTTTCTTTGAGATCTTTTTTTTTTTCTTTAAATTATTTATTAGTCCCAGGTAACACATACAACTTGGATACATACATTGGTCGTGGTTAATACATCTCGAATTCAGACAAATACAGTATTGTGCGTCATAGGGCATGAATATTATACAATACATTTACGTCATCAAAGTACAGATCGAACACGTGATACAGCTTCAGCAATTTTGTAAATAGAGGACAACAGATCAGTCTATTGTATACAGCTTCAGAAATTTCGTAAATAGAGGACAACAGATCAGTCTATTGTATACAGCTTCAGAAATTTCGTAAATAGAGGACAACAGATCAGTCTATTGTATACAGCTTCAGCAATTTCGTAAATAGAGGACAACAGATCAGTCTATAGTATACAGCTTCAGCAATTTCGTAAATAGAGGACAACAGATCAGTCTATTGTATTAGTTTAATTTTTATGTAATATGGGTGAAACCTTTCATTAAAAGAAGTTTCGTGTAATCTTATCTATTTACGCGGCCGATGTATCTGAACCAAATGGTCTCAAAATTTTCTGCCCTCACCAATCAGAAACGTTCACAGAGCGACCAGGTTATAAATCAGTCAATGGTGGTAAGGACTCCCTTCTAGTCCTTTATTCTGTGCTCCATGATCCAAGGCATGATGGGAAAGGGCTCGTTCCCCTCTCACGGACATCATGCCACTTTGTACAAAGAAGTGACTCGAGCATCCTGTCTCAAATTTCTTAGGGAAGCAGATACTCTATTGGAAAGAATCGTCAGCCACTCCCCTAAATAATCACTCTCAATAACAAAGCTTAGGGAAAGTAACGCTTTATGATGCCGAGGCTCACTCGTTTCAGCCGCGTTTGGCCCACTTCTTAGACAGCCAATAGATTTCGAGATTATTTCAGCTCATTCTTGCTAACCTCGAGTTAATTCGTTCCAGCCGGTTAAAGGTGTGCGATATTAAATTTAAGAGAAAATTAGCCATCAATATGCAATTTTATTTAAAATCAGGATTTTATGTATTATGACGTGCCTGCACCGCAGGACACATACGAGATAAAGACAGATAGCAGCGAGAGCATACGTCCGCGTAGCTCAGTTGGGAGAGTGACTTATTCCGGAATGAGGGGATCCTGCTTCGATGCCCGGTGTGTACAAAAACGACGGAGCAATTTACTTCGTTATAATTAATACAGACTTTAACGTGGACCAGGAACATCAAACAAAGATCTTCGCTCTTTCCACGTTTATAAGTGAGTCACGGAAAAATTCTCTTTGGCCGCCACCGGGAGTCGAACCTAGGATCTTCCAGTTACGCGCCGTGACTCACTTATAAACGTGGAAAGAGCGAAGATCTTTGTTTGATGTTCCTGGTCCACGTTAAATGTCTGTATTAATTATTCACTCGCCTTCTAATTATTTCTTCTGTTGCTGCTTACCATCTTTGGTGAATCCCCAGCATTGTGCGGGACTCCAAGAAGCAACCTGCGAAATTGGCTTGGCAGTTAACGTGTGTGAGTCTGGAGGAATTCGATGCCGCTGTGGTGTAGCGGAAGTATATCCGGCGCGTAACTGGAAGACACTGTGTTCGACTCCCGGTGGCGGCCAGTGAGAATTTTTCCGTGACTCACTTATAAAGGTGGAAAGAGCGAAGATCTTTGTTTGATGTTACTACCCGGTGTGTACAAAAACGACGGAGCAATTTACTTCGTTATAATTAATACAGACTTTAACGTGGACCAGGAACATCAAACAAAGATCTTCGCTCTTTCCACGTTTATAAGTGAGTCACGGAAAAATTCTCTTTGGCCGCCACCGGGAGTCGAACCTAGGATCTTCCAGTTACGCGCCGTGACTCACTTATAAACGTGGAAAGAGCGAAGATCTTTGTTTGATGTTCCTGGTCCACGTTAAATGTCTGTATTAATTATTCACTCGCCTTCTAATTATTTCTTCTGTTGCTGCTTACCATCTTTGGTGAATCCCCAGCATTGTGCGGGACTCCAAGAAGCAACCTGCGAAATTGGCTTGGCAGTTAACGTGTGTGAGTCTGGAGGAATTCGATGCCGCTGTGGTGTAGCGGAAGTATATCCGGCGCGTAACTGGAAGACACTGTGTTCGACTCCCGGTGGCGGCCAGTGAGAATTTTTCCGTGACTCACTTATAAAGGTGGAAAGAGCGAAGATCTTTGTTTGATGTTACTTCGTTATATTGGCGCCCGAACTTCAAGAATGACCTGGCCGTTAAAGTTCTCGTAATGGTGTGATGTTCTTTCCACAACGCGAGACAGGAGAAATAAGAGAATCCCTTCTTAAGCGCTTCGAAAAATAAATGTGTGCGTTGTTACGTTCCACACACCAAATTGACTGGGATTTCTCCAATGTACGTTCTTCAGCGGATGACTGCCTACAGCAACACATGGTCCCAGCTGACCCGTGGGCCATGCCCCGGCCCTCTTTCGGGGGGGAGATGTGAGGTCCTGCACCACAGGACGCACATGAGATAAAAGGCAGATAGCAGCGAGAGCATACGTCCGCGTAGTTCAGTTGGGAGAGAGACTAATTCCGGAGTGAGGGGAACCGGTATAGATGCCCGGCGTGGACAATAATGACGGAGAAATTTACCTCGTTATAGTATGTTTACTGCAGCTACTCTTTAATTATTAATCCGCTGTTGTTTTGCTGACTTCGGAGGATCACAAGAGTCATATTAATTGCTAGATACGTGTTCATTTTCATATTAATAACCAAAGGGACAACTTGCAGTGACAGAGTAGCCCATAGCGCGGATTTGGCTAATCGTCTGAGTTGGGCTAGGCCGCAAGTTTACTTTTTTCGGGGTTTAAGAACCGCCACGAGCAACTCGTAGGGCAGTTAATAATCGCCTGACCCTAATTTTTGGCCATTGGTTTCAGAGAAGGGTGCGGGCCGGTGCCGTAAGACGACCGTACCCGATGTTTTATTCCTAACTCGAACCGGGCCTATCTCGGAAGAATGGTCAAAAGTCAGCGTCTCAGAAAACTAGGCTTTTGGTGCTGCCAGGGTTCCGGATGAGGCATGGGTATGTGTTCGTCGTACGGCGATGATCTTGCCTCCCCCTTTTTTTTTGATTGGGGGTTTAAAAAAGTTGTTTATTGGACTTGGTTGACAGATACATTGAACATATAGTGGACTTGGTTGACAGATATATACAGTGTAGACAGTTTTGTGTTACAACGTCAGCAGTGTACATAGGTGAACAAGGAACTCAGCGAATAAACCCTGGAAAGACAAACACAAACAACCATGCCTTACCCGGGATTCGAACCCAGGCCCATCCGTTGGGCGAATGATCAGAAGCCATCGTTTATACCACTGCGCCACCTGGGCGACGGTCTTGTCCTTTCCTTGGAATAAGGGAGAGTTTTAAATTTGGGTGACTTCTCTTAATGCGTTAGATCAGCGGTGTCCAACCCGCGGCTAGTCACGTGCCACTTTTGATGTAGATAATCTTGAAAGTACCACTACACGTTAACCTACTCCCCCTCCCTCCATGGTTGTCAGAAAGGATAAAAAAATTATGTATCCTGTATACTTCAAACAAAATAGTACTGAAGAAGAGAAAAATATTTTTAAACCAATACTATTGTTACAGAGCTCTAATAATCATTCAAGAACTAGTATATTAAAAATCCAAGTTACTTGCAAAGAAAGAAACGTATTCCAACATTGTATAATTACATTTCCATTCACATGAAACAAACCCGGCTTAGTTCTTAGTGAGGATTTTGGATGTCTTTCCTCTCCACCAGTTCTTCAATATTGGGATTCAGAGATGAAGTAGCAAGAACCAGCAAATTTTTGAGATGCTGATCAATGAGCGTCGAACGAACGGCACTTATTTTTCACCAACTTCACATATGCATGTCGACCCAAACCTGCAACAATATCGCAGGGCCACGTCTCGTAGAGCAAGACCCTGCGATATTGATGATATTACTCCCGCAGAGCAGTATCATCTTCATACTTCCTTTTTGAACCACACGGCCTGCTCAGAGCTACATTAACAACACAGAACTGAATAAAGGGAAGCGTATCGTCACTCCTGCGGCTGCGCAGACAAACAAAAAATCCGCGGGCGTTGTAATCACCTGACCTCTGTCGTCTTGACTTTGTAGGAAATGGGGGTTGCGGGGTTGCATGAGTGTTTTCGACTGAAAACGGTGAAACGGCTAGGCGCGTTCGAGTAACAACAATAGTGTTGATGAGCCGGTTTGTCAGTTTGTTTAATAAATTATTAAAATTACAAAAAGTGAATGAATCTACGCGCGCGTGCTGCATAGAAAGTCTCCGCGTGCCACTAGTGGCACGCGTGCTGCGGGTTGGCCACCCCTGCGTTAAATGCTCATTTGTGTTATCACTCCCCGAATCGAACAAAAAAGCCTAAACAGAAGAAAAGAGAAGCCTCTGGTTAGGAACAGTGAGGGAAAGGGTTTCAGTCCCTCTTTCCCCCTGCTGTCTAAAATACTCAATTATCTCCGGAACTAATAGGAATAGGAAAACGATACTGTACCACTTTGTGTAGTTTATAAATGTGAACAAGACTGTGTAGTTAAATCCGGAATACCTGTTTAGTTTTGGAGTTAATAGCGATGGTGTCTTTTTTGGCATAATTTTAGCGTTTTGAGCTGCGAAATGACATCGAAACCATATCATCATCATCATCATCATTGTCAACCATTATCAATCCACTGCTGGACGAAGGTCTCCCCAAGTTTCCTCCACAACGATCTGTCTTGTGCCAGTCTCCTCCATGTCACTCCCGCATATTTACGAATTTCATCCACCCATCTCCCATGTGGTCTTTTTCTGGGTCTTTTCCTGTCCCTTGGAATCCAATCTAAAATTTCGGCTGTCCATCTATGGTCTGTCCTTCTGGCAGTATGTCCAGCCCATTGCCATTTCAGGGATTTAAACCATATAGACTCAATCATCTCCGGAACTAATAGGAATAAGAAAACGATACTGTACCACTTTGTGTAGTTTATAAATGTAAAGGCCGCCCCGGTGGCGCAGTGGTCTAAGGCGTTGGCCTCTGATCATTCGTCCGTAAGGGGTCCGGGTTCGAATCCCGGTCAGGCATGGATGTTGTGTTTGTCTTACGGCACTGGCTCTCTCCCTTCCCTGGAACCAGTGACCCTAAATTAGGGACGGGCGACTGCTTATAGCCCATTGAGTTGCTCACGGTGGTCGTTAAACCTCCAATCAAAAAAAAAAAAAAAAAAAAAAATAAATGTAAAGAAGACTATGTATAGATTGTCTGTATCTACTTTTAAGACGGTAGCGCGGCCTGTCAGCTTTGTAACGGCATATAATTAAAATAACGTTCAGGCTAGGAACGTTCTAGTTACAAAACTCGCTACAGACTAATTTAATGGGTGGACTGACCGGTTTACTTGTGTACGAATGTACAGTGCCACTCTTAAAGGAGAAATAGCGGGGGTTTTCAAGCAATGTTACCTCTAAGCTCCGCGTGCGCACAGCCGCGCAGCGACTTAACTTCCTCCGCACTGCTGAAATATCATCCGCGCAGTAAGCATTTTAATTAAAATTCCCAAATTCCTAATTACTTTTCATAATTCGAAAATGAATTACCTGCAAAAATAATAATAACTAGATGAAATTCGGGCTCTCAAAAATCCAAACAACACTTTTGTCAAATACAGTTCTCCTACTTCTAAGTTCGTGTCATTGTCCTCTTCACTCTCAAAGCTTCTTACAAAGCAGCCTGCACTGCCCCTGTGGCGCAGTGGTCTAAGCGATGGCCTCTGATCATTCGTCCGAAAGGGGCCCGGGTTCGAATCCCGGTGAGGCACGGATGTTGTGTTTGTATTACGGCACTGGCTCTCTCCCTTCCCTGGAACCAGTGGCCCTAAATTCTGGACGGGCGACTGCTGATAGTCCATTGAGTTGCTCACGGTGATCGTTAAACCTCCAACCAAAAAACAAAAAAAAACAACAGTCTTAGCAATAAGGAAAAGCTACCCCTGGCGTAATGATCTAAACCCTGGCATCTTACTATCCGTCCAATATGGGACCGGTTTCGGATCTCGGTGAAGCATTGATGTTGTGTTTGTCTTAAAGCACTGGCTGTCTCCCTTCTTTGGAGCCAGCGGCCCTAAATTACGAACAGGCGACTGCTTGTAGCCCATTGAGTTGCTCACGGTGGTCGTTAAACCTCCAATCAAAAAAAAAAAAAAAAAGTAGCCTCCCAGGTGCTGACCCCCGGTTACATATGAAGGTGTCAATTCCTATGTCCCCCTGATTGTTTCTCTGACCCTTCTATGTGTTCCATCGGCTTGTACGGTGGCGCCATCTACTGTGCTCTCTCTCACTTACAAACTGTTCTGTCAAAGTCGTTAGACTTGCCATCATTCCTTCCGTTTCTTTGCCCTACTCGATAGGCTGTCGACCTGCAGGTGGTTTGGGCCTAAACCTTCTCTGTGGGCGGAAGTCCTACACGCAAATGGTTAGCTGAGTCAGTGATGGTGTTGGACTGCCGCGGGCAGTACCATCTGAGGGAAAATAGTACCCAGTTTGGTAATCAGTATCGCATTCACATGGGTAATACGTTGCAAAGTAGCCTCGTGCGAGCGGATAGTGAACGCGAGAATGCAGATTAGGGATTTTCCCACTCTGAGAAAGAGGCAGATATTGAGTCTTTTCTCAAAACAACACATCAGTGCCAGCCAATCACAGCAAACCGTAACCAAGTTCATTGTACTAACTAATGCACGCGTGCTAATTAGCGAGGGAAAGGCATTCCGGTCATTTAATTTGTAAGCCGCTGGTAAAAGGGTTTTGCTGAAAACTTTGTCAGGTAATAAGGCAGATTTTTTCTAACATCAAAGACGCTGAAAGACGCCTTGTGTTTGCGTTCAAGTTCGTTTTTGTGTCGCATTTTTTGTTCAATTTAATAATGTAAAATAAACGAAAGAATCAGAGTTGTCTGGAACCACAAGAAAAAGTCTGCTGTTGCTTTTAATTCTTCATAGTTTAAACAACTTGTAGAGACGGAAACTGTTGATTCAAAAACGTGTAGAGTTATGCAGCTCCTTGGTATTTTGACATGCAAAGAAACTGTTTATTATGCGTAAACATGCTTTTCCTGATTTCCAGTGTTTTCATTCCAGAAGTAAGTTTGAGCTTCTGGCATTTTTAAAATTAAAAATTTTAATTAATGAAATGTTTTTAATATTTTTTAAAATTCTAAATCAATTGCGGGGATAAAAGTGGGGGGGGGGGTAGAAAAAATAAGGGTTCCAATCCGAGTTCCAACTTCTACTGCGTTAGTAAGAGAAGCTGAGAAAATAATTTTTTTTGCGCAAGTGATTTTGATGCCTGCCCAGCTCATTGGGTTAGACGCGCATTGCGCATGGCCGCTAGAGGGAATATTGTTCTCAACATGAACCTACAAAAGAAGATAGTCACCTAGAGATATCCGATTTCAATCTGTCTAGCAGTCATTTTGTCCCTAACTGTTGTAAGGTTTTGCGCAATAAATTTCATCTTCACTAGGATGTTAAAATACTTTTAATTGTAAAGCATTTCAACACTTGCGAATTTTTCCTTTTGCCCCCTGGTTTTAACGTCCTGTATGATCACGTATGGATATGAGGAGACACTTTTCCCTAATTCAGAGCTTCTGCTTCCAAGGAAAAGGGGGAAAGTTAGAGCTGTAGAACAAATGCGCCACCCATGCGTAGTGGTCTAAGCGCTGGCTTCTAATCATTCGTCGGAGTGGGTACAGGTTCGAATCCCGCGAGGCATACGCGGTGTATTTGTCTTACTGGATTCGCTTTCTCTCTCTCTACCCTAGAACCAGTGGCTCCAAATTAGTGACAAGTGACCTCTTATACACGGATAATGACATTTGCGCACCAAAAAGGAAGCATCGGATTGAACTGAAATTTTATGGACGTAACGATACAGATGAATGATACACACATGATGGCAGAAACAGAGCTGCAGGACAATTACAGAGGGATCTGTGGCACGCAGTTCGGTCATCTTCAATAGCGCGTCGCACCGCCTCCTGCGGCGATACATGTTGCAATACGGTCCGGCATGGAGGTAAACAGACGTCTGATGTTGTCCTGCGGCAGACTGGCACACACGTAGTGGACGGTGTGCTCCAAATCTCAGATACTGCGACATGGCTGCAGCTGGTGTTTCAACTGGTCCCCAAACATGCTCGATAGGGGGCATTTCCGGGGAACAGGCAGTCCATGGAAGTGTCTGGACATGATGTAGGCAGTCCAGGGCAACGCGAGCCATGTGTGGGTGGGCATTATCCTGCTGGTATAGCGCACCTGGAATTCCGGCCAGGAATGGGAGCACATGGGTCCGTAAGATCTCATCCACATACCAATGGTCCGTTAATGATCCACGTATCACTACTAAAGCTGATCGGCTATCGTAGGCTATGGCTCCCCATACCATAATGCCTGCAGTGAGAAAGGTGTGACGCTCGATAGGGAGGTTGGGATTGCGCCATTGACTCGGGGACCTCCACACCCGGACACGATGATCATCTGTCCGCAAAACGAAGCGGCACTCATCGCTAAACACCACACGTCGCTCTAGCTTGGCACCACTGCAAACGGAGCCGGCGATGTTCTGGTGCTAATGGCAGCGCACGTAAGTGGCGCTGGAATCGCAGATTCACTTCCGCGAGGCGTCGGGAAATGGTTCGTGGACACACAAGAGCCGATACATCTATCTGTACAGTGGACCGGGACCCCGTGCGATACGTTTGTGCCTGGTGCACGATCCGTCGATCTCTAGCGGTGGTCCTCCTGATCTGTCCGGAGTCGCTCCGCCGTGTGGCAGTGCCATCAAGTGTTTACTACTCTCAACACAGTCGGACGGTATGGTCAGAACGATCCACGTGGCGGGCTATACGGCGCACCGACCATCCCCGCGGTTTTCTGCCCGATGATCAGGACTCTCTCAAGATCCGTAAGTTGCGTAAATCGAAGTTTCTGTCTTCTACCCGGCAGTCTTGTCACTCTGTACTCTCGCTTGCTTCGGCCGGTGCTTTTCACTTTCATAGGGCATCGACTACACGCCGGTTTATAAAGCAGCCGGTTCGTGTTTGTAACGCCACCACAGGATGTGAAGTCATGCGCAATCGCACCAAACGCGGATCATTTGCATGCCAGCACGCACTCTAGCTATTTGCAAAGTTTCGTGGTTGTAGTGTGTTTTCTTCTAGGTGCGCAAATTTCATTGTCCGTGAGTGTAGCTCGTAGAGTTGCTTGCAATGTTAGGTAAACCCGAAAAAATTATCTTATTTGCGATCTCACACTTGGTCCCAGCTCTCCCATTGAAGAATCGCGACGACGGGACGACGTACGGTGCAGATTTTATTTTGATCTTGCAGACAAAAACGATATCCCCAGAACCTTTATTCTGGTAAAAAAAAAATAAACATCTGCAGAATTTTTTTAATCCTATCTTGCAGACTTGCGATCATGAGTTCAAGTGGAGATTCGTCCTTCAAAACTTTCCGAAAATGGAAAATTAGACGAGGTAAAGATTTTTTTCATAATCGTATTTCCTGCCCCCACCCCTTTCGCGATGTTGGTTCTGTCCATGTTATTGTTAAACATCATTTTATTGCACCAATGTTTGTGTTTCTGTTTGAAAACAAAGACGACAATTTCCGAAAACGGAAGTTAGATGGAGTGCCGTGATCTTCAATCTTACATTTTTTTCGCGATGACTGCTGTGCTCTGTATTGTTGCTAAATGTTTCATTCCATACATATTTGCATTTAAGCTTGAAAATGGAGGAAAAATTTTCTGAAACCGAAGCTGAACGAATTAAAGATTAATCCCATAATTTTAATTTATTTTTCCGCAATGTTCCCTCTGCCTAAATATCGTTGCTAAATATCATTTTGTTGCAGAAATGTTAGTGTGTTTCAGCTTAAAAATAAAAATCAAAATTTTTGACAGAGGAAGCTAAAGGGAGCAAAAATTTATTTCTCCATCATCGTAATTTTTTTCACGGTGTTCCCCATAAATGTTTGCACTAAAGGTTGAAAAATGGAGGGGAAACTTTTTCGTAAACGGAAGTTGACGAAGCAAATATTTCTCGTTGTATTTTTTTCGTAAACGGAAGTTCGCAGACCAAGGATTTCTCGTCGTATTTTTTTCGTAAACAGAAATTAACGAAGCAAAGATTTCTTGTATTTTTTTCGTAAACGGAAGTTCACGGAGCAAAGATTTCTTGCCGTATTTTTTTCGTAAACGGAAGCTGACGGAGCAAATATTTCTCGTCGTATTTTTTTCGCAAACGGAAGTTGACGGAGCAAAAATTTCTCGTCGTATTTTTTTCGTAAACGGAAGTCGACGGGGCAAAGATCTCTCGGCGTATATTTTTCGTAAACGGAAGTTGACGGAGCAAAGATTTCTCGTCGTAATTTTTTCGTAAGCGGAAGTTGACGGAGCAAAAATTTCTCGTCGTATTTTTTTCGTAAATGGAGGTCGACGGAGCAAAGATTTCTCGCCGTATTTTTTTCGTAAATGGAAGCTGACGGAGAAAATATTTCTTGTCGTATTTTTTCGTAAGCGGAAGTTGAGGAAGCAAATATTTCTCGTTGTATTTTTTTCGTAAACGGAAGTTCGCAGACCAAGGATTTCTCGTCGTATTTTTTTCGTAAATAGAAATTGACGAAGCAAAGATTTCTCGTTGTATTTTTTTCGTAAACGGAAGTTCACGGAGCAAAAATTTCTCGTAGTATTTTTTTCGCAAACGGAAGTCGACGGAGCAAAGATCTCTCGTCGTATTTTTTTCGTAAACCGAAGTCGACGGAGCAAAGATCTTTCGTCGTATATTTCTCGTGAACGGAAGTTGACGCAGCAAAGAATTCTCGCCGTATTTTTTCTTAAAAGGAAGCTGACGGAGCAAAGATTTCTCGTCGTATTTTTTTCGTAAACGGAAGTTGACGGAGCAAAGATTTCTCGTCGTATTTTTTCTCGCCATGATCCATCTGACCAATATTGTTTTTAAATATCATTTTATTCCATAAATCTTTGTGTTTCGTTTTAAAAATACAGGCAAGAATTTCCGACAACGGAACTTAGACAAAAATTCTCGGACTCCTTATTTGATTTTTTTTATTTCTAATTGTGCAAATCTTTATTTTTGGCACCCAGTTGTATTGCGCTGTTACCACCCAGCAGATATCCGCCGCAGCCTGATCAGAAAATTTCCCAACTAGGACAAGTCTCACACTTCTGACCACTTGACCACCACGTCAGGGAAAGAAAATAATATATTTTAAACATTCTGCATCTACGAAGTAATATAATTTTTTTCATGAATTGAACATCCTTTTCCAAACTTTTACTTACAAAATGTGCAGAGAGGAAAGTCCAGAGAAAACATTCAGATCCAGCTCTACTAAGCTGTTTTCCTGCAAAAATCTGAAATGCATATTAAAAAAAAATATTTCACAAAAATAAAAGTCACTATAACTTTCTTTCAAATAAGTGCATAAGGAATATCTCAAAAACAATGTTTTCATAGAAAGCTGTGCATATTCATTCAGTTATCGGCCTCCTTATGAGGCTTTGAAGTCACTATGTAATTATGCGCACACAAAGGTAAATAAATACATGATAACAAATTTGCATGTCTGTGTGTCGATCATAAATTCGCAGGCGTTCGTTTCAGGCAAAGCGAATCTTAAATTAAGATCAAAATGGACCAACTGCTGAGCACTACCACAGAGGTGTCAGATTCAACACTGGATGAACCTGGACTCTATCCCCGTAAGGGATTATAGCTCATATTAATCCAATGTATGCCTTCAGTTGAGCAATATCACTGAAGTACCAGATTAAACACTGGATGAACCTGGACCCTATCCCCGTATGGGATTATAGTCCATATTAATCCAATGTGTGCCTTCAGTTGAGTAATACCACTGAGGTACCAGATTCAACACTGGATGAACCTGGACTCTATATCCCCGTATGGGATTATAGCCCAAATTAATCCAATGTGTGCCTTCAGTTGAGCAATACCACTGAGGTACCAGATTCAACTCTGGATGAACCTGGACTCTACCCCGTATGGGATTAATGCAGTTGGGTACGTATCAGCAGTATCCTGAAGTAACATTTAGAAATACGAAAAGCAGCTGAATGTCATATTTTATTTGAATCTTTGCTCTCAACTTCCATCATCTGTACTTGACTCAGCAACGACAGTGTTGTGTATGATTTATAATACAATGCAGTTTTTGTAACTTATTATGAAAGCCGGATTATATATCAGACTTGGGCGGAAGACGATTTCCTCTCCAGGGCGGTGTGATTTTCAAGTTTTGGAATGTGATGGCAAAATTTACATGGTTAATAATTAACTATACGCAATTTAATATTACAATCTGACTGCTGAGAAAAATTTTATAAAATCTTTCATGACGTTTATTTCCAGTTTGTTTGGCAGATTTTTCATTGCATGTATCCCGGGATCACAAAAGTTGAACACATCCTTATTCTTCTTGCGTTGACATAGACAGGAGACAGAGAATGTACAAAATAATGGTCTTTAACTGATCGTATAGAACTATTATTTTGAAGGTCCCTTCAATCAAGGCTTAAAGCTTGTCGACTTTGGTTTTATATTGGAAACCTCGATTATTCTACTTTGTTCGTATTCTTGTTTCTTTCAGCTGCAAATTTAATATATGACTATCTAATTAAACACTTTTCATTATAACGGCCAGTTATTAGACAGTACTTACAGAAATACAATTCCAGTCTTTATTGTGTTAGTCAGCACGATAAACATTCTTTTACAGTACACGTATTTCTCAACAAGACGAATAGACTTCACACTGCAGTCCGCTTGTCAGTTAGCTCACTTCACACACAATATACTCAGAGATTACTTTCTGTGACATCGCTTTGTAGATAGCGTGCACGATATCGTTCTCAACATGTATTATCGCTCTCAACTCTGAACACAATCTATTCATACAAAATTGCTTTGCTAATCGAATATAGCTCTGCTCATATGCTTCGCTCTTAATATAATCGGCCTTACATCTCCTCTAACATTGCTTCTTTCTCAGAACATTCAATACTGCACTACGTTTTATTGCACTTTGACAGACTGTCAGGCTGCCAACTTTTACTAGCTCTTCGTGAGAAACTTGGTCTTTTAGTCGAATTAGCGGTATACACAGACGAGCCATTACATTATGACCACATACCTAATAAGATGTAGGACCCCCTTTAGCCCGCAAAACAGCGGTCACTCGGCAAGGCATCGACTCGATGAGGTGACAATAGGTATATCCTGAGGTATCTGGTACCATAATGTCAACAGTAGGTCCTCCAGTTTCCGTACATTTCGGGGTTGTGGTGGTGATTTAGCGCGAACCCGCTTTTCTAGGTCGAACCACAAATGTTCGATTGGGTTCATGTCAGGTGAATTTGGAGGCCAGGGCATTAGCAGAAAGTCACCAGCCTGTTCTTCGAACCACTCCTTGACGGTATAGGTAGTGTGACATGGCGCATTAACCTGTTGGTAATAGCCATCACCAGCAGGGAACACAGTTGCCATGAATGGGTCTGCAACGATATTCAGATATTTTACAGCTGTAAGGGATTGTGCTATTGGAATAATGGGGTCTAAAGTGTCCCAAGAAAACCTCGCCCACAACATAACACCGCCGCCGCCTACCCGTTTCCTCCCAACAGTGCATCCAGATGTTATATCACCCGTTGATAATTGGCGTATTCGCCAATTATCAACGGGTGATATTGGCGTATTCGTTATATCACCCGTTGACAATGGCAGCTCGCATTTGCGTCGCAGTGGATGTTCTGCTTGACAACGCCGCTCTTCTTATGCGTCGATCGGTCCGCTCATCAGTCCATCTGTGACTCCCGGTTCCAAGTCTTCTCGTGTGGGAATGTTCCTCGGACCATCTACGCCACCATCGTACCACCACCGATACTTTCCGTCCAATTCGCTCCGCAATACGACGATACGACCACCCGGCCTCGCGGAGTCCGACTAGACGACCTCTCTCAAAGTCCGATAACTGCTGAAATCGTACACGTCTTCCATGTCCAGGCATTGCAGCTTCTTCAGGGTCTTCGCACGTGTCCGTACGCCGACGACTGATTACATTCACTTCGCCGTACTCCTTAAACACCACCGACGATAATTTGTATATTATGCCGTGCTGTGGCGTAAGCGCGCACCGGTTGGTCCCGAAATTAACATCACACCTACGTAAACTCGACCCCATTAACATATGTAAATTTCATGATCGTCCGCCAATTCCTTCATGGTGTTCTTTTTTTCACTTTCCGCTAGTGTATGTTAAATTTGGCATGACAAAAAAAAATGTTGATCGAATAATGGGAAGACAAACTAAAATTAGAGAAGTTACAGAAATTGCTTTTTGTCATGACTAAAAAATAAAATAATGCTTGACCCAAGGGGTTGTGCATTTTTAAGAAAATTAAGATGATTATCTGATAAAGCGATAATAAAAACTAGACATCCATAAATGAATGATATAAATCTATTTGTGCTAGAAAGGCTTGCAGGTTAAAAACAGTTACTCCTAAATAGGATAAAATGCTTACGCAGAGAGACAAAAATAGATTGACACTCGTATATAAAATAAAATGCTCAATTAGCTAATAATTAAAAATTAGGATAAACGTCTAACACAGTCATTTATCCTAAATTTTAAAGAAAAGCACACAGAAAGCCCGGTAGCTTTTGGAATGAAAATTTCGTAGAAAACATCTCTGTGGCAGGAAGACTCATCTTTATTCTAATCAGCAATATTTATTTATTTAATTACAACGTGCAAATTGTAGATAAGAAACGGGTGTTTATGACACAATTTGGTTTTGCAAGTTTTGGTTAAATGGAGAATAAGTACCTCGGGAACTTAAACGGGTTTTTAGGTGCTTAAACCCATTCAAATCGAGAACGAAAATTTTTCTGCGTAGAGAAATTAATTCTGCGTCTTTGAGATGTGTAATATTTTTCTTGCCTCAAATAAATTGTGCTGAACTTGAATTTGAGGGAATTTCTCAAGCGGACTTATTTTTTCAGAGTATTCATTTCCAACCATACTTTAAATTCAGCGACTTTGATAATTTTAATAACTGCGGGAAGACATGATTTCGAAAATTTAGGGAACTCACATTAGCGTAAAATGTATGCAAATAACTGAGTTCCGTAAACTATTATCGGTGTTGTGAATCTAGATTAGTTATGAGTCCGGGATATATATAGGTAGTCTCAATGTTTTCTAAAAATAGAAATAAACGTTTTCAAGCTTTTGCATCAACAAGATGTCTTTTCAAGAAATGTAAACAGAAAACCATCTTCCACACAGTTTTTTGTCTACCTTCCTTGAAAACCTATCTGGTTGATGGCCGAAAGCTTGTAAACGTTTTTTTCTGTATTTACCGCGAAAAATCGGATTACTAGTAAGCATAGTTTTACTGTTTTATGTATAACTGGTGTATAGTTCCTCGTTATTATTTAAACATACTAAGGGCATTCTGAAAGTAATGCCTCCTTCTTAACAACTTCTGAAAATTTTAAGTAATGAAACTATACTGACATATACTTATGATATGTTACCAATGTGGGAAAATAAATTTCGGAATCGGAAATAAAGATCACGAATGAAAGAGAAAAGCAGCGACCCGTAACTGAATTCCTGGAAAAAGAGGGATGTGAAGCTGCAGACATCGTCAGAAGACTCTTGGTGGTGTATGCAGCTACCACAATCGATATCAGTAATGTCCGAAGATGGATGAAGAGGTTTCGAGAGGAAGAAAGTTCAGTGTCGGATAAACAACGGAGTGGAAGACCCGCAACTGCAGTGACAGATGCCAACAGGCAACGAGTGAAAGACCTCATCACAGCTGATCGTCGTGTTACCATCCAGGGGTTGCAACAATAAACAGTGCTCACTATGTGCAGACATCGAAGAAGCTAAAGGAACCTATCAGAAGGAAAAGACGTGATATTCCAACTCTATAGTGTTGGTTTACACCATGATAACGCACGTCACCACACCTCAATGGAGAATTTACAGGCTATTGCCTAAATAAGGTGGAAGGTGATACCCCAACCCCCCTACATTCCTGATTTGGCACCCTCAGACTTTTTCCTGTTTGCCCCTTTGAAACACATCCTTCTTGGGGAACGTTTCGATGATGTGACAGACGTCAAACTGGCTGTGAGCTCATGGGTTAAAGGACAGCCTCAGGAAGTTTTCCAAAATGGATCAATGGGTTCAAAGATGGCGGAAAAGTATAAAAAGTGATGTACAATATTTTGAATAGACTAGCATCATTAACAATATGTCCAAGTATTTTGCCACCAAGTTTCACATTTCTGCTGCTACAAATAAAAATCTTATGAGGGACGAGGTTATGATTTTCAGGATGACATTTGTATATGAATTCAGTAAAAGAGATTTCGTAGATAGACGATAATTATGCTGCCGAACAAGGCAATGCCACGCTATTCATATATCACAAGCAGCTTAAACATGACTACCAGGACTGGAAACTGTTCACTAAGCTTCTCTCAAAGTCAGATGCTCCTCATGAAATATCTGTTGATGCTCTTTCATGATTTATCTGCTTCTCCGGGCAAACACGGGATAAGATTCTTAACCTCCAGATTCGCTAAACATGAATGCCGGTTGCTTCGACTAGCGAATCCTGTGATGGTTATATTCAAATTGATCGGAAACTTGAAACTTGGTCGTTCTGGGTGGTGTAGTGGTTAGCATACCCGGGCGTTTTCTGGGAGACGCGGGTTCGAGTCCCGCTCCAGGACGATGAAAATTTTCAAGTTTTCGGATATTATCTGACTTACCATCCTTGTCACATTTACGCCAAAAATCGGATTGTCATCTTCAAAATTTGTCAGATGCTCCATTTATATGGATTGCGCTGCAAAGAATCCTGCTAGTACGTTTCACTGTGGTCCATTCAAGTAAAGGAAATAATATGATATTTTAAGTTGTGTATGAGAGAGAGAGAGAGAGAGAGACAGAGAGGGGTGATGTAAGGTCAGGTGATGCGCAACATAATACAGCCTCTCCTTGGCAAATGTCAACCCCGCCTTCTCGTGGTACATCCTGTTCCCACTAAAAAGGCTCTGACTACCGCCAATAGGAAATGCTATCCCACACTCAGCAACCCACTTGGCCAGCGTGGTGAGTTATGGCCAAACCGCTCCAAAATGAATCCACAACTTAAATCTTGGTCCTCAGTCTCCGGCAGCTGGAATGTACCTGGCCAAGGCAGCGGCCAGTGCGACGTGAAGGCAGAGGGTGCTAAGAATCCCCGGAGGACCGGACTAGGCTGCCATCTGATGCTGACCTTGGCTACGTCTACTAACCTTGCGTATAATGGACGCTCCCCATCTTCTGATTCAAGGCTGCTTGAAAAAAGAAGAACTACAAAGGATCAAGTGGGACATCGTCAGGCTAAGTGAAGTAAGGAGAAGATCTCATTAAACTGAAAAGTGGACATCTCTTCTATTATCGTGGGACAGATACTGGCAGAACTAGTGGTGTTGGATTTATAATAAACAAGAAACTTAAGGATAAAGTTGTAGAAGTTGAAAGTTCCTCTGACAGAGCTGCACGACTCGTTATCCAACTCTCGAAAAGATACCAGGCTCAGATTATTCAAACTTATGCACCCACCACAAGTCATCTTGAAGAAGAGATTGAAGAATTTTATGAGGAAATTCGTCATCTAAATAATAAAGGCAAGCAGCACTTGAAGATCATTATTGGAGATTTCAATGCGAAAATAGGACAACCGCAACAGAACGAAATTTCAGTGGTAAATTCGGTCACGGCAACAGAAACCAGCGTGGAAATACTCTCGTAGAGATTGCAGAAACAGAAGGGTTTTTCATCATGAACTTCTTTTTCAAAAAAAGCCGCAAAGGAAATTGACATGGAGGCATCCCAATGGATTGACAAGTGAAATTGATTTTATTATGTGTAACAAAAAATTTGTCATGGAAGACTGCAGTGTGCTAAACAAGTTCAACACAGGTAGTGACCATAGAATGGTAAGATGCAAGATGCACCTCAACGCTAAACTCGAGCGCTGCAAACTCATAAGACAAACAAAGTATATTAACATGACCAATCTCAAAAAACATCATAATACCTTCAAATTGGAACTGAGGAACAGATTCTCTGCTCTAGAAAGTTTAACGTCGGAAGAAGTGGACATCTCTGAAGTTAACAGAAAACTAACCAAGACTCTTATGGAAACATCAACAAAAATAGCTGGTACTAAGAACAAGTTGCATACGAAAAAATTATCAGGAAAAACCAAAATTCTGATGCAGAAAAGAAGAGATGTTACTTCCAAAGTGGAATAGATAGAGCTATGCAAGACAGTATGAAAAAGTATCACTGAAGATGTTAGGAAATTCAACTGTGAACTAGTGAAGAAAGCAATTGAAAACAACAAAAGTTTGAAGAGAGCAAAGGGACATCTGTGTAAGGGAAGAAAACAGATTATGGCTCTGAAAAAAGAAGGTGGTTCTGTAACAAGAAATAGAGGTGAAATTTTGACAAGAGTGAAATATTTCTACTCAAAACTAAATGAAAGGGATGATACATGAACTCCAGATATTACGAAAGGCACCAGTAACAGAGTTCTTCCAGTCTTCCCAGCAGAAGTTGCACGTGCAATCAAGAACATGAAGCGGGAAAAGATCCAGGAGAAGATGGAATTACCGTAGGCATCATACAAGAAGCAAGTGGAGAAATTGAAACAGTACTCGCCTAAATTTTCACTCGATGCCATAATGAAGGGAAGATTCCTGATAATTCGAACAAAGCTACAATGATCCTGCTACATAAAAAAGATGACATTGAGGATCTCAGAAACTACAGACCTATCAGCCTTCTATCAGTGGTTTATAAAATATTCACTAAAGTTCTTTCACACCGCTTGAAAGTGACACTGGACACGGCTGAACCTAGAGAACAAGCTGGATTCAGGAGTGGCTACAGCACTATAGATCATATCCACGTACTGAGAGAACTTATTGAAAGAGCGAGGGAATATGAACTTCCATTATGCATGGCTTTTATCGATTAGTAAAAGGCCTTGATTTGGTGAAACCATCAGCTAATACAATGGCTTTGAAGTCCTGCTGTATTGAAGATGCATACATTAATATTATGAATAACATCTATGAAAATGCAAGCGCAAAGATTCGGCTATTTGAGAATACAGCACCCATAAAAATTGGAAAGGGAGCGATACAAGGTGACACTATATCTCCCAAACTCTTTAATGCCACATTGGAAAATGTCTTTTAATCACTGAACTGGGTAAACAAAGGGATACAGGTTAATGGAGATTATCTAACTCCCCTTCCTTTTGCTGATGACGTAGTCATTTTTGCAACTACCCCATCACACCTGCAGAGCATGACCCAGGGACGTGCTGACAAGAGTAAAAAAGTGGGATTAAAAATGAACTTTCAGAAGACAAAAGTGATGTACAATGCTTTTACAAAAAATGAAGATTTATCGATTGATGAGGAAAAGCTGGAGATAACCAGTACCTACATTTATCTTGGACAGCAGATATTAAGTGAGGGTCACATTGATGAAGGAATTAATCGGCGTATAAAACTTGCCTGGAGAGCCTTTGGAAGAAACAGTATAATTTTTAAGAGCAATATGCCATTATGTCTAAAAAAAAGGGGTTTGACCAATGCATTCTTCCAGTGCTTACGTATGGTGTAGAGACGTGGACCTTAACTAAAAAAGACATACAAAGACTACAGTCAACTCAAAAAGGCATGGAGATATGCATGCTTGGTGTAACCAGGAGAGATAAGAAGAGGAACTCGTGGATCAGAAAAATGACGAGAGTGGAAGACATCATGGTCAGAGTAAAATCCCTGAAACGGCAATGGGCTGGACATATTGTCAGAAGGACAGACCATCGATGGACAGCCGAAATTTTAGACAGGGTTCAAAGAGACAGGAAAAGACCCAGAAGAAGGCCACATGGGAGATGGGTGGATGAAATTTGAAGATATGCGGGAGTAACATGGAGGAGATTGGCACAAGACAGACCGTTGTGGAAGAAACTTGAGGAGACCTTCGTCCAGCAGTGGATTGATAATGGTTGATGATGATGATGATGATGAGAGAGAGAGAGAGAGAGAGAGAGAGAGAGAGAGAGAGAGAGAGAGAGAGGGAGAGAGAGAGACAGAGAAGAAACAGAGAGAGAGAGACAAAGAGAAGAAAGATCGAAAGAGAGAGAGGAAAGAGCGAAACAGAGAGAAAGACAGACAGACAGGCAGAGAAGAAGGAGAGGGAGGAGGAAAGAGAAAGAGAGGGAGAGGAAAGACAGGAAGACAGGGAGAGCGAGAGAGAGAGAGAGAAGAAAGAGAGAAAGGGGAAAGGCATTAAGACAGAGATAGCGAGAGGCAGAGACATAGAAGAGAGAAAAAAGACAGGAAGACAGAGAGAGCGAGATAGAGAGAGAGACAGAGACAGAGAAGGAAGAGAGAGAGAGAGAGAGAGAGTGAGAAAGAGTCAGAGAAGAAAGAGAGAGAGAGAGGAAAGACAGGAAGACAGAGAGAGAGCGAGCTAGAGAGAGAGAGAGAGAGAGAGAGAGAGAGAGAGAGAGAGAGAGAGAGAGAGAGAGACAGGCAAAACAGGAAGACAGAGAGAGGGCAAGCGAGAGAGAGAACCGTACGTTCTGAAGAAAATCGATTGCAGAAAGTACATTTCTTATAAGCAGAAAGTATATTTTTCTCAGCACACTGATATAATTATAAAAATATTACTTACAACCACTTCAGATTTTCTAATCCTTGGAAAGCTCCGAGTTCAATGTGTTCCAAATGATTCTTCGTGAATTTTCTAAGATATAAAGACACAGTAAACGATTAAAGCCAGTTTTACATTTGAGATACTTACTCATTTTGGAATAATTTATCAATTTCAAATTCTTTTTAATGTTTCGTAGTAAAGTGAAAAATAAATGTCCACTTACAAACACGTTACGTTGTCCAAACCAAAAAAGATTTGTGATGTAAGTCTTGGAATTCTGTTTTCTTCAACAATACTAAAGAAAGAAAAAAGTAAGGACTGAACTACAATCGGACTTAAGGTTATACACAGCATGGACAAAACAGTTTACTCATAATATTTCAGAATTTAAATAATGTCCGTATAATTTCTAGCCATTTCAGAAAGTAAGATACGATAATTCCATTCTATTTGGTGACCTTCGATACCGGCTGAACAGATTTTCCTTTCGAGAAAATTTACGAGTACACAAAAGTACACTCTCAAATGCAATACCTACAGGATAAGTACAAAACAGTGTGGTGTTACGTCACAGAACAGAAGGTCATGTGACAGAGAAAAGTCCAATCTAAACTCTGGGGAGAACTCTATCACATTAAGACATGCAGAAAAATAACTCAAATAATATCTCTTCCCACTGCTACGTTGAAGAAACGAGCATACGTATATACACTGAGATGGCAGTTTATTAGGTACACCTTCCGTCGTCACATAAATGGTTCATTCCAACACGTAAGACGTCACGTGAATGAGGAGGGAGGCATAAATCAGACAGATGGGCTCGTCAAATATTCGATTGAGTTCGATTGAAGGTCAGAATGAGCAAAACTAGCGATATGTGCAGTTTTGAGCACGATGAAAGAGTTAGCGCAAGGCGAGTTGGTTTCGACCACCTCCCAATCATCCCCGCGGATTGTTGGAAGTCTATTTTGCGTGTCGCCCCATTTAGGTTAAACTCTCGCTACGGTTGTGTTTGAAAAGCCCAGTAATAATGCCGTTTGGAAGTTGCTCGAAGGGGAAGTCCAGGTGCCAACTATCATGCCATGTTCTAAGTCGCTCAGATCATTAGTTTCGCCCATTAATGTCCTCAATGGAAGTATGACTGATGTATCTCATATGCACATAATCAGACTGATTTATCGCGGTCAAACACACGGATCGGGAAGGTATGGTTGTTTGATATCAGCTATGCGGTTTCAACAGCGTTTGCGTGAGAACTGCGCAGATGATTCTTTACGCAGTGCATTACGTCATTCGGTGGAATAACATTGTCACAGCCCTCTCATGGAGCAGAGAGCATATATCCGATTCTGTTTAAAAATCGGTAAAACTGCATCTGGGTCAGTTGAATTTTTGCGTGATGTGTATGGAGCTCATTGCCTATCTCGTTCACAAATATTCTGATGGTATGCACGTTTCAAGGATGAGAGGGAAGATTTGGAAAATGACGAAAATCCCGGACGCTTGATTTCATTGCGCACGTCTGAACTCATTGAGAAAGTTCGCGAAAGGATAAAACGTTATCATTGTGTGACCTTGAGGATGCTGAAATGTGAGCTTGGTGTTACAAGGAGACGATTCGTCAAATTTTAGTGCAAGGTTTTGGGAGGGGTAAGTTTGTGCTCGTTTTGTTCCGCTTGCATTGTCAGACGACCAGAAACATGCACGAGTGGAGTACGCAACATACATCCTGGAGACTGCAGAAACAATGCAAAATTTTCTACAAAGCATTGCGGCAGGTGACGAGACATTGTGCTTTCGTTTTGATCGTGAAGCGAAGTGACAGAGTGTTTAGTGAAAGTCGACACTGTCACCCAAAGAAAAGATAATAAGGTTACAGAAGTTCAAAATCAAGACAATGCTTGGGAGTTCATTCCTGAAGGTACAACTGTCACTGTCAATGCTTATACATATGTACATTTTGGAACGGTTGTGGAAGAGGATCGTTCGTCTCAGGCCTGAATACAAAAACAGGCAATGGTTCCTTCTTCATGATAACGCACCCGCACACAGAGCATTCAGTGTACAGCGATTTCTGAGGCACGAAAAAAAGTGTGTGTACTCAACCATCTCCTGCATCCTCTAGATTTGTGACCATGTGTCTAATTAATTTTCCATTAATTAAAGCTGTCTTTAAGAGGAAGACTTTTTCAAGACATTCAAAGAACTGCGACATATGCTCTTTACTCCATACCAAATGATGACTTCTGCAAGTCCTTCCTTTCGTTAGGTGATCGTGCCACTTTTTGTATTAACACAGGGCGAATGTACTTCGAATGAAATATACACTCACTGTCATAAAAATCCGTTCACCAAGAAAAAACCGTGAGATTAATGCGAAACTCGGCGAATAGGTACGGGCAGGGAAGACATGCAAATTATGACTAAAGTTTCGTGCGATTCCACAGGCCCGCGCGTCCAAGATCGGCGCTGAAATCGGACTCATAAGGCGCCACGCAGGGCGACACCACATGCGTGCCGAAGTGCACAGTAAGAATCAGGTGAGATCCCTGAGCGATAGACATCCCCAGGAGCCCCAGGTGAAGCATGTACGGGCAACTTACGTAGTTTGAACGAGGCCGAATCGTCGGGATAAGAGAAGCAGGGTGGCCGGCGCGCCGAATCGGCCGCCATTTGGACCGGCCGGACAGTACGGTGCAATTGTATTGGGAGCAATGTGCACGAGAAGGCACCCGGACACAGCGGACTGGCTCCAGACGACCCAGACACACCACCAGTAGAGAGGACCGTGGGATCGTGAGAGGGGGCACGCACAGATGCAACGATGTCCTTGTTCAATTTCCAGAGCCGTGTGGCAGCTGTACAAAGGACTCCTGTGTTCCCCAGAACCATTTCCGGACGCCTGGTAGACACTTTCGAAGGTCCTTGCGTTTTCTTCCATTAACACCTGACCATCGTCGTCGTCGATTGCAGTGGTGTCAGCAGCGAGCAACGTGGAATGCTACGGACTGGCGACGTATATTGTTCAGCAACGAATCCCGCTTCTGTATAGGAATGGACAACCACCGTGTCAGAGTGTGGAGGACCGCAGGTGAGCGCTACAATCCCAACCTCACTGTACAGCGGCACATGTCCCGAACTGCAGGCGTGATGGTCTTTGGAGCCATAGCGTATGACAGCCGGACTTCATTCGCAATGATCCGGGAGACGTTGACAGCCCAGCACTACGTACAGGAGATCCTGCGGTACCATGTGCTTCCTTTCCTGGTGAGGCTGCACGGAGCCGTTTTTATACAAGCTAACTCCCGTCCGCACACGGCTCGGGTTTTCCAGGACTGTCTACGCCAGGCTTCAACGCTTCCGTGGCCTCCCAGATCACCTGATCTCTCGCCCATCGAGCGCGTGTGAAACCAGATGGGGCGCCAGCTTTCTCAATGTCCCAGTGTTCGTGATTTAGAGCGTCAGTTGTAAGAAGTGTGGGCCAATCTGTCCCAGGATAGCATACCGCGTCTCTTTGACTCCATGCCGGAACGTATCACCACATGTACCTGAACACTAGGAAGTCTGACGTGGTACTAACGCTGCCGGAATGTGTACCGTATGTCCACGGGAAATGGTCCTGCTGGTGAGATATGGTAATCACTTTTGTCATTGGTATGTACCATCTCACTACTAAAATATCATTTCAATCCAACTCCTCCTTCTTGGTGCGCGGATTTTTATGACAATGAGTGTATTCACGTAAGTTTTACTTTTCCATTAAGAAATTCAGTTTTCCTGCTTTTCCATTAAAAAAATCAGTCTCATTACTTAACTGCCGTATTGTGTATATACACTGGCGGAAAGTGAAAAAAGAACACAAAGAAGGAATTGGCGGACGATCATGAAATTCATATATGTTAATGGGGTCGAGTTAACGTAGTTGTGATGTTAAATTCGGGACCAACCGGTGAGCGCTTACGCCACAGCAAGGTGTAATATGCAAATTATCGTCGGTGGTATTTAAGGAGTACGGCGAAGGGAATGTAATCAGTCGTCGGCGTACGGACACGTGCGAAGACCCTGAAGAAGATGCAATGCCTGGACATGGAAGACGTGTACGATTTCAGCAGTTATCGGACTTTGAGCGAGGTCGTCTAGTCGGACCCGCGAGGCCGGGTGGTCGTATCGTCGTATTGCGGAGCGAATTGGACGGGAAGTATCGGTGGTGGTACGATGGTGGCGTAGATGGTCCGAGAAACATTCCCACACGAGAAGACGTTTAACCGGGAGTCACAGACTGACTGACGAGCGGACCGATCGACGCATAAGAAGAGCGGCGTTGTCAAGCAGAACATCCACTGCGACGCAAATCCGAGCTGCCGTTGCACCTTAGGTGACTGCGCGAACAATCCGCAACCGTCTACTGGATGCAGGACTACGTGTACGTGTGCCTCTGGCATGTGTACCTCTGACTCCAGCCCACCGTCAGGAAAAGCTACAGTGGTGTCGCGAACGTCTGCACTGGAGAACGCAATGGCGATCTGTCGTGTTCAGCGATGAAAGCAGATTCTGCTTGGGAGCCTCCGATGGCCGTATGCGTGTTCGCAGACGCACAGGGGAGTGTCTCCACCCTTCTTGCATCCGTCAGCGATACACAGGGCCTACACCTGGTCTCCTGGTGTGGGGAGCGATCAGCTATCACTCCCGTACAGAACTAGTGTTTGTACCGCGTACGTTAAACAGCACCTCCTACATCAACAACATCATTCAGCCCGTTGTTGTGCCATTTTTAAAGTCGATCCATCGTGGTGTTTTTCAGCAAGACAACGCACGCCCACACACGGCACGTGAAACGCAACATGCGCTTCAGCGTGTGAGACAACTTCCATGGCCTGCACGTTCACGGGATTTGTCCCCCATTGAGCACGTGTGGGATTTTATGGGACAACGACTTATACGGTCTCCACGGCCAGCCACGACCATCCCCGATTTACGCGACCAGGTTGAGGATGCTTGGAACTCAATACCCCAAACTTACATCCAACATCTGTACGACAGACTCCATACCAGAATTGCACAGTGTGACGCAGTTCATGGCGGTTCAACCTCGTACTAACCATGTTACATGGAAATGTTATTTTTCAGTTTACCAGCAAATACAGCTGTATTTTGCAATAATGTTTTGATCACGTTATCCTCTGTATTCCGTTATTATGCTGTATAAATTTCGTTGGTATCAGACGTCTCCATCTTGGTGTTCTTTTTTCACTTTCCGCCAGTGTATATTCTTGAGCTTTTATGATATTCTAATTTGTTATCAATTTATCAGAACATGCTCATAAACATGCGTTTTGGAACTGTTCTAAAACAGGTAAGAATTAATTGCTTCATACTTAGAAAGACTGTGTTCTAGCTTTGGCTTTACTGGAGCGAGTTAATCAGATAATTGCACCTCACACATCTTCATTCGCCATAATATTAGTATCACTTACCTAATAGCGTATTGGTCCGCCTCTCGCCAACATAATGTCATGCAACCAGTGGGGCATCGACTCCACTAGGCCGCAGAAGGTGTCCTCAGATATTCTGTGTGTCCTGGACAGAATGACGTCTCAGAGTTTGGAGAAAGAGCAGGGAACTGGCGCGAGGGACAAATGCTGCTTTCCACTGCATCCCACAAACGTTCGATGGGATTCAAATCGGTGAAATTTGGAGGTTGGGGTGAGCACGCGAAAATATTTTTTTATTATCTTCGAACCTATCTTGCAGAATGGCGTTAGTTTGCTTTTTAACTGTCCAGTACGCATGATTCGACACAATTCCTAGCTTATTCAACGCAAATGTAGGATACAATGATGTCCTTGGGAACAATCCCCATATCATACCACTATGCGATTGATTATCTTTTGACGTAGGACTATGTCTAACTCCGCGGATCGTATCGGGCCGACTTACGACAGACCGCACGTTACAAAAATAGGTCCTAATTGCAATAATTATAGCGTTAAGAATACGTGACGCACACTAATGGTGTTAACATATTCGTAAACAGCATGGAGTCCAATTCGCGTACTGTGCAATACATCGTGCGCGCCACGCTCCCTTCGCTCCCTGTGCGCTGGGGAGATGACGCAATATTTCTGGGGGTGCCGCCGCGTTTGACTCAGTCTATCTCGGCAACCGTGACCGCAACACGACTGTGCGTGGTATCATTTTAAAGCTCACGACGAGATCTATTCAAATATAGGAAGAACATTTCGCAGTGGTGTAAACTAAAATTTAAAAAAATTGTTTTATTGTGAACCGTCGAACACTTTTGACAATATCTCGGTTTATCTGGACAACTGTGAGTGCAAAACGACTGCGCATGGTATCGTTTTGAAGCTCTCGACGAGATCTATTTAAATATATAAAGAGCATACCGCAGTGGTTTAAACTAAAATTAAAAAAAATGTTTTCGTGTGAATGGGTTAATTTTCGACAATGCCGCGGAATTCGCAAAATGAACGCAAGCAAAAGTGGAGAAAATCAAAACGAGAGGCAAGAGCAAGTGATGAGGGATGTAAGAAGACCAAGAAGACAGAGCACCACGTTGGGTAATTTGTGTATCGATCTGCTTTGGGTTCGCAATATATCCAGCATTATTTGTAAAAATTATATATGATACTATTCATATCATAGACCTGTGTTGGCTATAACAAGTTAAATGAACGCTTTGAAATCATACTCGACCCGCTGATTTTAACTCTACGATCTTCAAGTCGTAGTCTTACGTTACAAACTGACTGCTCAATCAGAACTGAGCCTACATGTATTTTTTTATTTGGAGGTTTAACGACCACCCTGAGAAACTCAATGGGCTATAAGCAGTGTACCGTCCCCAATTAAGGGCGACTGGTTTCAGGGAAAGGAGAGAGCCAGCGCTGTAATACAAAAACAAACCCATCTGGAACGAATGGTCAGAATCCAGTCCTTAGACTACTGCGCCATCGAGGTGGGCTGGACTGTTTTGGTCCAATTGCGCAGCCCGTTTGGATCTGTACACCCGCGTGGTTTCGAAAATGGACTTTTCCACTGGCGTGTTGGAGCTAAAATCTAAACTCATTGAACTGGGAGACTCTTTTCAAGTCGTCAGCTTCCATTCATGGCACTCCAGTACGCGCTGAAGGTCGGTTACTATTTGCAAATGAACAGACCGCAGACTTCTTAAGGGAATCCGCAAGAACGCCTGCTGGATTGTGTGCGCAGAAATGTTCTTCTGCGCTCCCTTGACGTTGTGTGCCGTTAATTGAGGGATCATAAGCAGTCTTGCCCCTGGAGAAATCCTGCTAACCGGCGTTTACTTTGACTGTGCACCGTTGGTGGGTTTAGTATCTGTCCGTTACGTTGCGTGCATACGTGCTCCTCTTTGTACCACTCTCCTATACTTTCAATACGGCGGTTTTCGAACAACCAAAAATGGCTGCCGTTGCTGAGGCGTTGACATCCGCTGTTTTCGCACAGAATCATTCCCAGTTCTAGCAGTGGTAAGTCCTTCCATTTCTCCGTTTGCATAGGCTTCGTACTAGAGAATTGACACCTCTTGTAGGTGCTATATAAATATATATATATAGATAGTCCAATCATGATGACGGGCTTGGTCATAAGGATTGTCCCGTGAATGTAGATTCAGACAAAAACGTGGAACATAGCGTTGATGTCTTGGTTGTGGAGTGATGGGCCCCTGTTTCCTCATTACCAGTTGGTTCCGGGTTCGCTTTCCGACGAGACATGGATGGTGTGTTTGTTTTACTGTTCTGGTTTTCTCGGTTTGCTGGAACCTGTGACCCCAAACTGTGGAATTCCAAAGATTTTATGGAAATAATGGCTGCTAAAGCTAAGCCTATATGGGCTGCGGAGGAATTGGCAGTTAATGTTTTAAGATCTTTTTGGCCAGGCCGGTTCGAGTATAACATTGACAAAAATATTCAAAAAATATTATGTTATCATCAGGGTATCAAAGAAGGCAGGAGAGGCAGTTCAGGAAAGCTACCTCTCAATCAGTCTTAGAAGGAGAAATATTGGGTTGTCGGAAAAGTCATGACGTATTGTGGTCCCTGATGGCGGTTGGGAGGTTTTGGAAGCACTAGAGGCATGTGCAGCTCTGGTATCGCTATAGCATTCGACAAGTGTCAGTTCTAGCTGCAGTCTAAAAGGAATAGTGAGCGATTTGGTTGATTTGCGAAGATTTGACATCAAGTTGAAGATGGAAGACCAAACTGTGCATTTTCGCCATATTTTACTGTTTTACTTCCGTAAAGGGAAGAACGCGCATCAAGCTTGTGAAAAGTTGCGTAAAGTGTACGGTGATAATGCTCTACAAGAACGTCAGTGCCAGTGGTGGTTCGCAAAATTCCGTGCTGGTGATTTTGACCTCAACAGTGCTTCTCAGTCCGGGAGGCCCACCGAGGATGATGACGACCAAATCAAGGTACTGATCCAGTCAAACTCACGTTATACGACACTATAGATTGCAGACACATTGCACATCCATCATTCAAATGTTCACACCCACCTGAAGAAGCTGGGATACGTAAGCAAGTTCGATGTGTGGGTTCCTCATGAACTCAAAGAAGCTCAATTGGCGGCGCGTATAAACATCTGTGATATGCTCATTAAACTTGAGGAAAACGATCCGTTTTTTGAAGCGACTGATAACTGGTGACGAAAAGTGCATTGTGTACAACAATGTGCTGCGCAAACGGTCTTAGTCCCGACGTGCTGCTTAGCCTCAAACGACATCCAAAGCAGACATTCATCATCGGAAGGTTTTGGTCTCAGTGTGGTGGGAATTTAAAGGTGGCGTATTTTTCGAGCTCCTACCACGGAACCAAACAATCATTTGGAATTTGTACTGTCGGCAATTATTGTACAGTTTGGACGAATCCATCATCCAGAAACGTCCAGAGCTCGTTCATCGTAAAGGTGTTGTGTTCCATCACGACAACGCGAGACCACACACAAGTTTGATCACCCGCCAAAAATGATTGGAGCTTGGGTGGGATGTGTTGCCACACCCAGCATACTCGCCTGACCTTGCGTTGTCAGATTTCCACTTGTTTCGCTCTCTTCAATTGTCCTTTGCGTGGTATAACGTTCAATTCAGATGAGGCTGTAAATTAGCACCTTGTACAGTTCTTCGCCACGAAAGACAGGTCCTTCTATGAGCGAGACATTCTGCAGCTCACTGACAGATGGTAAAAGGTCATCGAACAAAGCGAGCATTATATCATTGATTGATCTTTGTTCTTTCTATCAATAAATGACCTTTGCAAAACATGGCTAAATTACGTCATGACTTTTCCGACAACCCAATAGATAAGTCTCTCGGTGCTTTAAGTCAGTCAATGGCAAGAAAGACGACAGCGTCTTTTAATTCAGAAAAGGCCTTCCTGGGTGCATTACATAATGTAGTATGAGTGTGGGTCAGTAGGCGATACCAGCAATCGAGCATAATGCGACCAGGAAAGCTAATTTGCAGTGCATTAATCAAGAGAGATAATTCATTGAAGCTTTATCACTGCGTGTGAGACATATGCTTATAAAACAGTCGATGATTAACTGAATTATCATGTTCAGTGCATCATCTCTAAATTCAGAGCATCCTATATATCGATAACAGTAGTGCTTTATGGCAGTGAAATGTATAAAGATTAGGGTTAATCAAAGCAGAAATCTCTCTCTCTCTCTCAAAGCATGAAATCGAAGGTAATTTTATCATTACAAACAAAAAGAGAATGATAAGAAAATATGTTTGTATAAAATCATTCAAAGGCATTAAGAAGCAGCGTAGAAACTGAAGAAGTACTAATATGTCACGTCTTGTATTTCTCTTTAAGAACATTCCTAATTACGGCAGTTCGAATATCTTCTCACATCTTATGTCTGCGAACTTTCGGTATTTATGACGCTAGGTAGGGGTTTTTTGCTTTTCTGTCCAACGTTGAGAACACCATCGAAGGTTTTCTTCAATGAGTTCTGTTCAAGAATTTGACCATTCATAACGAAATAGAGGGGTTGTCCAAAATAATGAAAACACCTCGCTGAAAACAGTGACTTTGGTATGTGCTGCTTTTGGAGTAAAACGAACATATAGCTACAATTTTTGTGTAAAAAAGTGTTGCTTATAGTCTCAAGGGTCTGTGTGATTGCATTATAAATCGGTGTTTGCTTAATTTCTTTCCAGGTGAAGGCACAATGAGTGACCTGTCGGAATTCCAAAGAGGGCAGATTGTAGGAGCCCGTCTAGTTGGTGCGTCGGTAACCACAGAGGCACAGGTATTGGGGGTATCGAGAGGTACCGTGTCGAAGGTCATGACAGCATACAATGTTCACGGCTCAACATCATCTGCGAGACACAACTTTGGAAGGAAAACAAAACCCACTGCGATCAACAGGAGGACATTAAAAAGGATTGTGACCGCAAGGAGGAAGACCACGGCAACGAAAGTGACTGCTGAACTCAATGCACATCGCCAAAACCCAGTGTCGACCCATACAGTGCGAAGGGAATTGCATAAGCAAAATATTTACGGCAGGGCTGCGATTGCAAAACCCCTGGTGTCGCAGGTGAATATGAAACGGAGACTACAGTGGTGCCAGGAACATAAAACGTGGACTGCGTATCACTGGAAGCATGTCTTGTTTTCCGATTAATTAAGTTTCTCACTATTCCCCACCACAGAACGGGTTTACGTGTGGAGAACTGCTGCAGAAGCCTACAACTCAGACTGTCTCCTTCCTAGAGTGAAGCATGGTGGCGGTTCCGTATTGGTTTGGGCCATGATCTCGTGGTCTGCAGCAATTACTATTATCGCCTTACACGGACGGTTCACTAGCGGTGACTATGTCACTCATTTGGCCGACCATGTGCATTCAATGGTGCAGACATTGTTTCCATCTGCGGATTGCACATTTCAAGATGATAACTCCACGATTCACAGAAGTCGAACTGTTCAATTATGGTTTGAGGAGCATGAGTATGAAGTTGCACACCTTCCCTGGTCTGCACAATCACCGGACTTAAACATCATTGAGCCCCTGTGGTCTGTGTTGGAAAACAGAGTGCGATCCCGTTATTCTCCTCCGGCGTCTCTCAAGGACTTGGAGCAGTTTCTGCAGGAAGAATGGTACAACATACCACTTACCACCATCCAGGACTTGTATGCGTCTATTCCAAGGAGGATTCAAGCAGTTTTAAATGCCAAGGGTGTCCCCGCACAATGTTAGGAGCGTAACACCAATTGTTTCAAGGTGTTTCTATTATTTTGGACAACCCCTGTAGTTATCACTCGCTTACGTCAGATAGCTCAGTAATAGCATTCTTTTTTAAAATTTTTTTGAAGATTTAACGACCACCGTGAGCAACTCGGTGGGCTATAAGCAGTCGCCTGTCCCTAATTTAGGGCCACTGGGAGAGAGCCAGCACCGTAAGACAAACACAACATCCATGCGTAAACGGGATTCGAACCCTGACCCATCTTAGAAGAATGATCAGAAGCTGTCGCTTAGACCACCGCGTTATCGGTGCGGCGCTCAGTATTCGACCACTTACGTAATTATTTGTCACCGGTTGCGTCGTATTTTCCCCAAAATAGTAAAACATTATAATTGGACAAAGTGGATTTTGAAATTTTTTTCATGTGAACTACTGATTTTTATGCGGAAAGCAATATATATATTTTTTGTTTCGAGATTTAACGACCACCATGAGCAATCTGGTTTCGGGCCACTGGTTTCAGGAAATAGACAGAACCACCGCAATCAGACAAACACACATCCATTTCTCATAAGGAATCCGTTGCCAGGTACATCTTGAACAAATGCACTGAGAAAAAAAGTTTGTTTGAGACAACAAATAGTTTTGTTGAGCTGTTTTGTCGCTTTATTTTAGCCAAACTCCATCGGAATTGTTTTGTCGGCAACACAAAATTATTTCGTTGGCTATATTTTGTTAATTCAACTATATGGAAGTGGCATCGACCTTACGCCAAAGGTCACGTGATTACTTGCTACTCCATACGGGCACTACAAGACTAACACTGACCAGAAGAA
Organism: Macrothele yani; assembly: GCA_039090855.1. Taxonomy (NCBI): domain Eukaryota; kingdom Metazoa; phylum Arthropoda; class Arachnida; order Araneae; family Macrothelidae; genus Macrothele; species Macrothele yani. The sequence continues at coordinate 113,955,585 of CM077007.1, forward strand.
TCTAGTTTTGCGCTTAAGATTTCGTTTTGAATTATGGCTGACAGCGAATTTTTTTTTTTTGCGATCGGTTCCTGATAGCAAATAAAAATTTGCACATGAGATAATAATAATAGTTGTAATTTATGTATAGATCTTTATTTCATGTATAAGCTCTATATACAGGGTGTTTCAAAATTCGTGCGACAACCAAAGATTAGATGGTAATAGTACCCTGAACACATACAGTAGAACGTTAAGAAAAATATTACGATTTTTTTTTGGTCTAACCAAAAATGTCAATAATTTGTTTCATCAAAAAACTAAGGAAAACATTTAAAAAGAAATAGGATTTAGAACCATGTTACACTCACCAAAATAGTGTCATGTCAAGTATAAATCGTCCGTGAACATTTCAGAAGTTAATAAACCGACCTTTAAATACTGAATTCGCAAGATAGGAAATCACGCGCACGTATAGCTGAGTGGTTAGCACGCCTAGTTCCTAAACTGAAGATCGCAGGTTCGAATCCGCTCTGTGAGAGATCTTTCGCTTGCTCTGAAAAAATTCCCTCGTGGCGTAACGTCGTCTATTTTCATTTAAACACCCCTAGAAAAGAAAATATCGCTGGAAGAATTAAAAATGGCGGACACCGGGAATCGAAGGGCACCGCCTAAAATTACTGCACCGGCGTTGTTACCATCGGGAAAAAGTTTAGGGACAAAGTGGCCCAGCTACTCAACTTTCGTTGGAGCAAGAAATTACTGTGTCACGATAACAATATGTTTGGTTGCCGCAACAAAACGTTTTATCACGATAACAATACATATTGTTGGATCAAACAAATTCCCAAAAAATTGACCTAGGCATTTTGTTAAATGAACAAAACGTTTTGTCATGATAACAATAAATTTTGTAGAATCAACAATAATTTTCAGCAAAATACTTTTGTAAATTGAACAAATCTTTTTAACAAATATTTTTGTGGACTGCATATCGACACAATTTTTCGGTTGATTGAGCAATTTTTTTGCTGAATTAACAAAATGTCTTTCTCAGTGTGGTCAGAAGCCAGCGTCTCAGACCACTTGCCCACCGGGACGGCAACGCATTCAAAATATGAAAAAAATTGTGCAAAATCCCCGTCTCTTTGGACACACACATTTTCCCCATCGTTCTGCCAGTTTAAAGATACTCTTGCGAAAGAACTCTGTTCCAGTTACGCGAAGACACCGACGTGCAGTTTGCTGTGTTGCTTCCGTGCTCTGGTAGTGTTGGCCGCGTATCCGGTCCTTTAGGAATCCAAAAAGACGATAGTCAGAGGGTGCCAGATCTGGACTGAAAGCAGGGTGAGGTAAAAGTTCCCATCCGAATTTCTGGATTTTTTTCCGAGATCAAACAAGCAGAGTGGGGCCCGAGCTGGAGGATGACTTTCTTTCCTGGCCGTTTATCACGCAATGCATAGCAGAGCTTTTCTAATGCTTGGACCTAACGAGCTGCATTTAAGGTTTGTACAGCCTCTAAAAAATCAAACAGAATGCACCCATCTAGGCCCCAAAGGACAGTTTCTATAACCTTTGCAACTGACGGAACGGTCTTATGCTTTTTCCAGTTTGGTGAATGGAGATGATGCCGTTCCATGTTCTGGCGTTTTGTTTCAGGTTCGAAATGGTGGAACCAACTTTCATCAACTGTTACAACACTCTGCAACGAGCCGCGGATAGCTTAGTGGTTAGCGAGTCAGACTACTGATGGAGGCTCCCCAGGTTCAAGCCTGGGCTGATCTTCCAGAGGTAGTGTGATTTGTTAACAATCGCTGAATATCGGACGAGTACGTTAAATGACGGCCCCCGGGTTGAACCATCCGGTTAAGTTGGGTATCCATTCCTACTTCTCCCCTCCCCACTTCAAATCGTATCAGATCATATGTAGAAGATTTTCAGGAAGGGAGTGTCTGACCCCAGGTCTTAAACAACCCTTAGAAATAGGAAGCTAGGAGATTTGGGATAGAATGCCCGATAGGAAAGTGACACGGAAGCGAGGTAGAAAGGGGGAGGAAGACGCCCTTATTTATTACCGGGGGCCAGTACCCGGGGTCCGACGGCTTAACGTGCCCATCCGTCGCACGGCGGGTATTTAGTGGTTCGAACGTTCGTATCTGCCCAGGATCGAACCTGAGGTTATCTCCATGGCAGTCACGAACGTTAACCACTAGGCCACACGCGGCCTTACCCCCACTTCATTCTCTCTAACCCTTCTATAAGAAACATCGTACTTGTACCGTGGCACCATCTACTGAGCTCTCTCTCACTTACAAACTGTTCTGTAAAACTCGCTAGACTTGCTCTCACTCCTTCAGTTTCTGTGCCCTGCCCAAAAGGCGTACCCGCTGTATGTGGTTCGGGCCTGAACTTTCTCTGTGGACGGAAGTTCTACATGAAAATGCTTGGCTGTGGTCTTCTGTTAGTAAACGTGGGATCCAGTGAGCACAAATTATCTTATTTCCCAAGCTGCTAATAATTTCTCTCTCACTTACAAACTGTTCTGTAAAACTCGCCAGACTTGCTCTCACTCCTTCCGTTTTCTGTGCGCTGCCCAAAAGAAGGACCCTCTGCTGGTGGTTTGGGCCTGAACCTTCTCTGTGGACGGAAGTTCTACATGAAAATGCCTAGCTGGGTAGAAGTTCTACATGAAAATGCCTAGCTGTGGTCTTCTGTCAGTAAACGTGGGACCTAATGAGCACAAATTGTCTGATATCCCAAGCTGCTAATCATTTCTTGAACTGCACTGTGTCTTAGGCCTAAGTTCACCACAATTTCCTTCACCGTCGCACGTCTGTCATTATGAATTAATGCATCAACCCTTTCCTTGTGCTCTTCAGAGGTTGTTCAATGGCGACCTGCAACGAGACTGACCGTTAATGTATCTGAAACCCACTTTAAAGTGTTTCACCCACATTCTCACACTGCTGGCAGCCATTTATGCATCTCCGTATGCACGCTGAAGCCTACGCTTAATATAGGCAGCCGGAATTTCCTTTTTTACAAGGTACTGAACCACAGCACGCTGACAGAACGATGCATTAATGTCGTCAATCTTGTCTCACGTGTTTGGTCACATGACTGACGCTGGTGATATCATTTTGAATTTGTGCCCACAACGGGGGATGGCACTACCTGTCCACGATGCGCAATCTGTCTGTGTAATTCAGCTTTGCTCTTTATTTCCAGTATGACCTTTGTACAAAACAAAAGTCAGATGCTGACAGATGAACACACATAGCTCCGTGGATTGTTGGCCACCGTAGCGTAAGTCGAACGCACTCGGCTAGTTATCGAGAGATCTGGGGTTCGCTCCTAGCGGTGTCCGGATAACAATTTTTCGGCTGCTGTGTGTTAATTAAAGAAAACGTGGAAAGAGCAATGGCTTTGTCTATTCACAAAAGTCCTTATTTAGCCTAAAATACTGTAATTATTCCTGACGAGTCAAAATGAATATTGTTAGAACGACTGAGTTTGGACGGGAGTAAAATTTTCCATTCGAAAGTTTTTTCTGAAATTAGAAAAAATTTGATATGTTTACTGTATATCAAAATGGTAAGTTAGATCCTAGAAATTTAATATTTGACCCATTAGATAAAACTAACAGCGCATATTTTGCAAGAATGGATTCTCAATGAATATTTCACTTGAAATTCCAAACGAAACCTAAAACAATAAAATTTGAAAAAAGGTTTTCTAGAGTGAAGACTATATAAAAAATATTGTTTATGAGAGGAAAGAAAACATTTATAAGGGTTCAACACATTGGAAATATACACTATCTACCAACAAGTATTTGGACACCTGTGATAGCAAAGGAAAACGAAGTTTATTCCCCTTCAATAGTTGGTGGAGTCTCCACTAGAGGCGATTACAGCTGCGACCCTCCGGGGCATACTCTCAACCAGGCCTTGTACGACAGCTAGCGGTATTTTCTTCCACTCGGCTTGAAGAAGACAGGTCAGTTCCTTCACCGATTTAGGACGGTGGGGGCACCCCTTAAGTCGACACTCCAACTCGTTCCAGAGGTGCTCGATAGGGTTAAGGTCCGGGCTCTGCGCAGGCCAGTCCATTCGATTAACCCCATTGTCACCATACCAAGCCAGGGCGGACCTCGCAACATGACAGGTAGCATTGTCATCCTGAAAGTTACATGGGTCCATCCCGTGAAACTGCCACAACGTAGGAAGCGCATGGTTATCCAAAATGGTGCAGTAGTTCTCGGCGTTGAGTCTACCAGGAATTGCAACCAAGGGTCCTGTGCCATACCAGGAGAAACACCCCCATAGCATAATTCCACCGCCGCCGAACTTCACAGTTGGCACAATACATTCCGGCAGGAGGCGTTCTCCAGGCAGACGCCAAACCCAGTCCCTGTCATCCGAACGGTAGAGGGTGAACCTTGATTCTTCGCTTAAGAGAACCTGTTTCCACTGTTCAACGGTCCACTGTCGACGTTCTTTGCACCACGTTAGCCGAGCAGCGCTATTGGACTTGGTGATCAAAGACTTGTGGACGGCAGCACGTCCATGATAACCGAGCAGATGGGCTTCCTTACGGATGGTGTTCATCAAAAGAACACTCCCGGATGCCTGTTGAAACTCCTCGCGGATGTGGCCCATCGATTTGGTGCGGTTCTTCCGAATTTCTCTGGCCAGCACCCGTCGGTCTCTAACTCCCAGTTTTGTGGGTCTGCCGGGTCGGGGCACATTCCGACAGTCACCTCTCATCTTCCACTTGCCAATCACGTAGGCCACTGTCGATTTTGGGTACTTCAACTTGCTGGATATGTCACGTATGGATCGGCCATTTCTGTGATACCCGACGATTACACCTTTCTCGAAATCAGAGAGCTCCAAACTGCGTTGCATCTTGCATGCGACTCGTTGCGTTGTTGTTTCCCACACGATATTTAACGGCGGCGGCCGTGACGTGTATCAGGACCGCAGATATCGTCGATTGCAGGGGTGTCCAATCACTTGTTGGTATATAGTGTATTTTAACAATGCATAACACGATGTGGGAGCAATTTCTTGATCAGGCATAGTGAGTGCACAACTGAGCCACGGTCTGATAATGTGAGAACACAATTTCATAATGGTTTAGCCAAATGAAAATGTATTTTTACATCAACGCAGTTAATAACTTTTGGGAATTGGAGGAAGGGGGTTGGTTGAGGCTCTGACAACTATCGTGAGCAACTCAATGGGCTATAAGTAGTCACCCATCCTTAATTTAGGGACTACTGGTTCCAGGGAAGGACAAACAGAACAACCCATGCCTCACCGGTATTCGAACCCGGACCCATCTCAGAAGAATGGTCAGAAGCCAGAGCTTAAACCACTGGGACACCCGGGGCTGAGCATCAGAAGAAACAATTTTATTAACACAGTTAATAACTTTTGCCACAGTTAAGAGACTGTATAATAACGATGTGGTACCGACAGAATTCGTCACAGTGACGACACAATTTAACAATGGTTTAGCACAGTGAAGATGTATTTTATCAACACAGTTAATAACTGTGTTGGTAAAATACATCCTCATTGTGCATCTTCATTGGTTGAAAATGGCTTATCATAGAGAAGAATTATTCCATGAACCCAATTAATAACTTTTGCAAACGTTATTTTGTTTTGTTTCGGAGTTTAGCGACCGCCATGAGCAACTCTAAGTGCTAAAAGTAATCGCCCGTCCCTAATTAGGGCAACTGGCTGCTGGAAAGGAAGCAAACCAGAGCCGTAAGACAAACACAACATCCATGCTTCACCGGTATTCGAACCGGGACCCATCTCGGACGAATGGTCAGATGCAAATGCATAGACCACTGCGTGAACGTGGCGGCTAACAACTGTTGACACAGAGAAGACTGAATGTAATAATTGCTTAGCATAGTGAGGAATAATTTTATTAACATAATTAATAATTGTTAACACAATTAAGACACAGTTTAATTAAGACTTTGTTCCGACATAATTCGTCACAGCGAGGACACAATTTAATAATCGTTTAGCACAGTAAAATCGTATTTTATCAACACGATTAATAACTTTAGACACCATGGAGACAGAATTTAATAATGGCTTGGCGAGGAATTATTCCATTAATCCAGTTAATAACCTTTGCCGGAGTTTTTGTTTTCTTGTTTCAGGGCTTAACGACCACCATTAGCAACTCAGTGGACTATAAACAGGTGCACGTCCTTAACTTCGTGCCACTGGCTCAACGGAAGAGAGGGAATCAGTGCCGTTAGACAAACACACCTCCATGCCTCATCCGGTATTCGAACCCGACCCCACTCGGATGAGCGGTCAGAAGGCAGCGCTTAGATCACTGCGGCACCGAGGATGCTGCCCAGTTTAATAAAGATCTAATATCCAGAGAATAGTAAAGACAATTTACAAATTGTTCGGATCATAGAGAATTCATTTCATTTGCACAGTGAATAATTTATCGCGAAGTGACGACACAATATAATAAAACTTTTGCATAGTGGACACAATGAGAATACAGCTTAATAATTGTTTCGTGAATTATGAGGAAACGGTTTGTTTACTGTTTGACGCAGTGAGACCACAGTTAATTAAAGTTTTCCGGAGAAACATGTAGACGTTGTTATAATAACGATTCAATACACTGAAGACATAGTTTAATAGTGGCTTTGTATAGCGATGGCTCAGCGAAACTGGACTTTGGCATAGCATGCACCGAAATAAGGCTTCTGTCCCTATTCAATGACATTTTGTCATAGTAAGACGAATACAATGCGCCTTTTGTCGTTGTAAACATGCAACCAGCAATGAATATATTCGTACACGGATTCACAAACACACACATTCTCTACTTTTCTTTGACTAGAAGGCCGGCCAGAAAGCGATAAGATCGCTATATAAAACCACTATTAATACAGACATTTGAGGTGGACCAAAAACGTCAAACAAAGGTCTTCGCTCTTTCCACGTTTATGAGTGAGTCACAGAAAAATTCTCATTGGCCGCCACCGGGAATCGAACCCAGGGTATTCCAATAACGCGCCGGATATGCTTCCACTACACCACAGGGGCCTCGAACTCCTCCAGACTCACACACGCTAACTGCCAAGCCAATTTGGCAGGTTGCGTCTTGGAGCCCCGCACAATGCTGGGGATTCACCAAAGATGGTAGGCAGCAACTGAAGAAATAATTAGAAGGCGAATGAATAATTAATACAGACATTTGACGTGGACCAGGAACATCAAACAAAGGTCTTCGCTCTTTCCACGTTTATAAGTGAGTCACGGAAAAATTCTCATTGGCCGCCACCGGGAATCAAACCCAGGGTCTTCCAATTACGCGCCGGATATGCTAAAGCAACCTGCCAAATTGGCTTGGCAGTTAGCGTGTTTAAGTCTGGAGGAGTTCGAGGCCCCTGTGGTGTAGTGGAAGCATATCCGGCGCGTAACTGGAAGACCCTGGGTTCGATTCCCGGTGGCGGCCAATCAGAATTTTTCCGTGACTCACTTATAAACGTGGAAAGAGTGAAGACCTTGGTTTTTAAAAAAAACCTCACTATTAACAAGTATCAATCCTCCATCTTATTTCTGATATCATAATGAATAACAATTATCATTCCACTGCTGGATGAAGATCTCCCCAACCCAAGGCTCTGCCACAACTTGCTGTCTTAAGCCATTTCTTCCATGTCACTCCGTCTTGCTATCGATGTTCATCTACTCTTTCCCCCGATGGTTGTCCTCTGGGTCTTTTTCTGTCTCTAGATATCCAGTCAAATACAGTGAAACCTCTCTTAGCAACCACTACTAATTGACGACCACCCCTCATTACGACCGTTTTTCTGTGGAACCGACTTCAAAACCCATAGCCCTAATGCTAACTTTCCCCTTATTGAAAGACTATTCACTCCCTCTTAACGACCATTTACGCAAGAACCACTGAACAAAAACTGCGTTGTCCGGATTAGCATTCGCGCTGAAAATTTTCTCTATACCCTGGAAGCAGGAAAATAAATTAAACAAATGTCCATTAGAATGAAATGGTCACTTTAAATAGCTAGAAAGTTTCCTGCTGCACGGAAGTGAGTGTGTGGGGGGTAGGGGGTGGTGAAGGAGTTCTCGGCGGTGATAGGGAACTCTAATGACTCATGAAGTAACGTAAAGAAAGACAGAGACTCCGTCCCCAGAATTCCTACAAAGGCTGGAAAAGGGAGTGATAGTTCGAACTCATCTTTACTTCACTCCCTGTTTTGGCTGGACAGAGGGCACTTGAGAGGGATGACTGTACTGCAGAGGGAAAAATTAAGAAACTATTCTGTGTGCTGAAAGAAAACCAGAAAAAATCGTGCAGAAAAAAAAAAGTCTAATAAACCTAAGCATATGACATTACATTCGTTTTTCAAATAATTTTTTTAGATTACCGCTATAGATACTTTCTAAATGTGTAACTGTACTACATATGCCGTACTGTAAATATACTGGAATGTAGCAATGTTTGTGATGTTGGAATGTAGCAATGTAGCAATGATACTTGGAATGTAGCAACGTTTGTAATGTAGCAATTCAGAGTACGTAATTTATAAAAGTTATGCAGTAGTTTACAAAGGTTTAATCTCAAACCTGTTTATTGGATATGCCATTAAAACCTTTCCCTATTTAGCGACCACCCTCTGAACGACCGTTTTTTAGAAGAACGAACAGCGGTCGCCTAAGATAGGTTTCACTGTATTTCAGCTGTCCAATGATGGACAGTTCTTCTAGCAATATGTCCAGCCTATCTGCATTTCAGGGCTTTTTTTTCCTTGATCATGGGTCCATCACTCTTGTCATATTTCTGATCCATGTTGACGTTTCCCTATTCCTTGTGTTCCTCTTCCTATCTTTCCCCGTTACACCAAACATGCACCTTTTTACGCTTCTTTCAGTAGACTGCAGGCTCTGAGTTTTTTTTCGTTTTTTTTTTTTTTTTGTTAAGGTCTACGTATCTGGAAGGATGTACTAACTGCAAACTTTTCTTTTAAGACATAATTGCAAATTGATCTCGAAAACTGTGTCGTTTCTTCCGAATGCTCTCCAATCCAGTTTATACGCCGATTAATTTCTTTTTCTAAGTAGCCCTCGTTTGATATCTATTGTCCAATGTAAACGTAGGCGGTGTATTGATACTTGCGTACATGTCAAATTTGGTGGCATTTGCGTACATAGTGACACTTACGTACATAGTGACACTTGCGTACATAGTGACACTTGCGTACATGTCAAGGTCCTGTGTTCGGGTGATAATTACATGCTTTTGCAGTTATCCGTAAACAACACCGTCACCATGACCCATATTTTGAATGATTTTAACTTTTCTTCACGCTTTATCCAAGCTTAGGACTGGCAGCATCTATGCTGGCGTGTTTAAACGTTGTAGGCGATATTCGCCTTCTTTAGCACGTCTTTTGTGAAAAAAGATCGTGTTATGTTATCGGTTTGTCTGCCCGTCTGTACGCACGATATCTCTGCAGCTATTTAACCGATTTGAAAAATTCTTTTTGCATTGGGAAGCTTGAAATATCAGAATGAGGACCCTTTATTTCGTTTATGATGTACAATTTCGCCGCTAGAGGGCGTAAATGCAGATGATGTCGAATTCAAAAATACGTTTTATTCCATATATTTGCTTCTAAACATCCGATTGAAAAAAATATTTTATCTTTGGATTCCATTTATGTCGAAGAGTATTTTAGATTTAGTTACTTTTTCAAATTACGCATAGATTTTCCGCTAGGGGGCGTAAAAGTAAACTACAGTTTTCCCTATAACTCTTCTTCTAAAGCTCCGATTTGAAAAAAAATTCTTCAGCGGATACACCTCCTGGTGGAACATCTTTTGCATACAATTTCCAATTTTTGGTAAAGAATATTTTAGCAACTAAGGGGCGTAAGTGTTAATTTTTGCTTCTGATGTATTTGCCATAAAATCTGAGCTTCTAAAATATCGATTGAAAGAATTCTTTCGTGGACTGATGCCACTCATATCGATAAACCTTTTCGGAATATTTTCTTTTTAAAATATTCCACACTTTGTCCGTCAGGGGGCGTAGATGTATATCTTATTTATGTCAATAACTCTACTTCTTGGAGTCCTATTTGAAAAAAAAACCTTCTTTGTTGGATAGTGTTTCAGTGTGACATGTTTTTCATATAAATTCAAAATTTTCAAGTAATTCATAGACTTTCCGCTAGGGGGCGCAGAGGTAAATTACGTTTCCCCTTATATCTCTGCTCCTAAATCTCCGATTTGAAAAATTCTTTCTGCACCGGATGCAGCTCCTGATGGAAAATCCTTTGCATGTAATTTCCAATTTTTGTAAAAGGCTTATGCCACCAGGTGGCGTAAGCCTTAATTTCTGCTTCTGATATATTTGCAGCCAAATATGAGCTTTTAAATTCTCGATTGCAAAAAAGTCGTTTGTTGAACGATGCTACTCAGGTCGGCAAACCTTTTAGAAACATTTTCTGCTTGAAATAATGCATGGTTTCTACGCCATGGGGCGTAGATGTATATCTTATTTTTGTCAATCTCTCTACTTCTAGGAGTCCGATTTGAAAAATTCCTTGTTTGTTGGATAGTGTTTCCGATGCGAAACGGTTTTCCTATAAATTCAAAATTTTAAAGTAAATCATACACTTCCCGCTAGGGGGCACAAAGGTAAATTGCGTTTTCTGCGTTATTTCTGTTTCTAAAACTCCGATTTCAAAAAATTCTTCCTGTATCGCATACAAGACCTGATGAAAAATATTTTTCACATAATTTCTAATGTTTGGTAAAGAATGGTTTGGCCACCAGGGGGCACTAGTGTTAATTTCTGCTTCTGATGTATTTGTAGCAAAATCAGGGGTCCTGAAAACTCGACTAAATTTTTTTCTTGGACCGATACGGCTCATATGGATAAACCTTTTGCGAATACTTTCTTCATAAAAGAATGCATGGTTTTCCCACCAGGGGACGCAAAGTCACATCTTATTTTTGTCAATATCTCTGTTTCTAAGTGTCCGATTTGAAAAATTCTTTCGGTGTTGGAGAGCGTTTTCGGTGCGAAGTGTTTCTCATATAAATTCATGTTTTTCTTAACGCACAAGTCTGCAACCAGAGGGCGTAAGCTCACGATTCCGTTTACAGCAATATCTGAGGGATTAAAAACCCGATTGAAAAACTTCTTTCTTCCGTCAGATAGTAATGTTTTCCATACCGGTTCCACTGATTTTGAATAGCTTTGATAAATTTAATTTGCGTCAGAACGGATTCAAAAGACGTGCTTATTGCACCCGATAATTCGGTGTCATCTTTCTTTCTTTTTTACGATTTCCAGCCTATAATGTTCTGCAGTAATGATGATTTGGCCTCTTGCCAAGAAACTCTGATGAATTATCCCGGCTGTAGACCACCAGACAAGGAACATCATCTTCTTGGTGTGTAGGGGTGACTTAGTATGTCATCGAGAAAGCTGTGCCTTGTTAAACGATTGTACAGATCGTTTCCGATTATCATAAAGGATCCACTTCTAGTCGCAGAAGATGATTCGATGCAGTAGAGGTTCTTGTTTATTCCTGAACAGCGACGTGCAGACTTCCAAATGCCTAGTCATGTTGGCAGTTGTCAACTCATGCTGCAGCCAAATGTCCAGCTTTTTGACCTTACCCAGCGCAGCCAGACGCCGAGCAACTGTCGTATGGTAGCCACCGACATCTGCCGCTATCTCACGACACGTTTCTCGGGTGTCAGCGTCAATCACACGTAACGGAACATCGTCAGAAACAGCAACAGTTCGGAGACCACGTGCTTCGTTTTGCAGGTCCGTATCTCCACTTCGAAACTTCACAAACCATCGCCGAATTGTTTGTTTGTTGGTTGTATTCTCCCCAAACGCTTTGTTAACGTTTTGAGCGGTAATTCCTGCAGAATGGTCCAGTACGTTTCAAGCCAAAACTATAGCCCTAAAAATGCTGTGGGAAAAAGGTCATGTTAACTTTAAATTCATACAGGAAGATGACTCTCAAATCCGGCATATGCATGTTTCCTTTGCAAGCCACGTTACGTCCAAACGAACCACGCCTGAACCTTATTCTTCACACACGTACCAGCTATTTATAGTAACCCTGATACGTAATACCCGCAACACCTGTGGGTGGTTCCATCTCGTTGTGGTGGGGGCTGTATCCACTGCTCATTCGCGCCGGACATTTCATTCGCACCAACCCGATATTTAATATTTTTTGCAGACGATATTCGCCTTTTTTTCTTTTTTTGGATTTTTAAAAAACAAATTTCTTTATAGATATTTAAATTTACTTTTCGAAAATTTACTCTAATTTAGCAATATAAGCTAATGACTTCAAATACTTCTTTACATCTTGCGTACTTTCGTAATGCCGCAGAGTTCTAGAGATTCGCTGATTCAGTTTGACGTACCTTTTAGATAATTTTTTCTTCTGTTTGATTTATAAGAAAGTCACTGTACTTAGATTCTTCTTTTAAGCTCTGAATGAGGGTCTTGGTTTTAGAATGTGGTCTACTCATTAAGGTGTTAAACTTATTATTCCACCCTCTATCTTGTTATTGGTTCTGTGCTGTAGATTATGACAGTTCCACACGCTAACTGTAAAGACAGAATTTTCAAGCCATTCATTCACAAAATAATCGTAAACTTCCTGCAGCTTTGGTTGCTGCGGTGAACTTTCTTGAATAGTTAACCATCCGTTATCTACACTGAAGAGCAATTGAATTAGAGTTACCTGTCTAGTAACGTGTAGCACCACCTTTCGCCCTGATGACGACGGCGATTCGTCTCGGCATGTACTCGACAAGACACCGGAAGCTTTGGGAAGCCATACGGATCCACGACCCCTGAACAAGCTCTCACAGTTCACGAAGATTTGATGGAAGGAGGTAAGAGCCACGAACATCACTCTCGATAGCATCCCAGATGTGCTCGATGGGATTGAGGTCAGGTGACCTAGCTGGCCAAGGAAGCAAGGTCACGCCGGTGGAGTGTTTATCCAACCATTTGGATACAATTCGGAAGCGATGGCGCGGTGCATTGTCTTGTTGCAGGATGAGATTCCCTGTGGGATGGTGAAGACGCACAAACGGGAGCAAATGGTCGTCCAGGATATCCAGGTAACGTTTACCTGTGAGGGACGATGTTACACGTACCAGGAGTCCAGTTTCAGCCCACGTAAACAGTCTCCAGATGAGAATGCCACCCCCACCAGCTTGAAGAGTACCCTGCTGGCAAGAAGGATCCATCACTTCATGTGGTTTGCGCCGTACTCGTATCCTGCCATCGGCATGTACCAACGTGTCTCGACTCATCAGTCCAGGCAACATTTTTTCACATGTCTAGGGTCCAGTGGCGATGTTCCCGCACCCATACTAATCTTTGCACCCTGTGATGTGCGGTCAGCAGCGGTACCTTCGTGGGACGATGACTTCTGTACCCCATAGCGAGGAGATGGTTCTGGATGGTGTGGCTGCTTACACGTTTTTGTGCACCAGCGTTAAATTGCCGAGTGATTTCTTGCACTGTGGCCCGTCTACCCGCTGTTACAATGCGAGTTAGCCGACGATGACCCCGCTCATCCACACGCTGTTGTCCACGGCAGTTGGCCCTTGCAGGGATAGTTTTACCGGATTCGATGTACTCACGGTGCACCCGTGACACAGTGACTCGTGAAAATCCCAGTGCCTGCACGACTTCCGAGATGGAGTGACCCATTCGTCGGGCCCTGACAATTTGCCCACGATCAAATGCGCTTAGATCCTTCGTCTTACCCATACTGCGTCCGACTCTTACTGATTTCCGTCGCATCACTCCTTATATTGTCGGATTGCTGCATACGTCATGTCATTTCCGTTTACAGGGCCGCCCACATCGACACATTTGCACAACGCCAGCTGTCTCTAATTCAATTGGTCTTCAGTGTATGTCTGCATCTGGAAGGTGAGCTAATGCTGTACACGTACGCACAAGAAGACTAATTTCTTTTCTTCATTTTCTTTATAATCCCTGGCTAATCCAAGTGACTGAATATGCCACCGCAGACATTGGTTAATGTGAAAGTTGCATCCTGAAATCCTTAGTAACGGAAACAGAATTTTCAAGGCTTTAATATCTGCAACCTCAAAGTCTATAGCCACTGAATTTGGATTCCACCCTGCTTCTTTTAAAATTGTGAAAAATTTCACATATGTATTTTGTACCCAGGATGTAAAGAAGTGTTTGAAGTTTTTAGCTTATATTGCTAATATAGAGTAAATTTGGAAAAAGTGAATTTCAGTGAAGATTATGCTACAGGGGAAATCTAATGGTGCATTCAAGTGCCGCCTCTTTTCCTATGCTACTAATGTTAGATTTGGGAACCCGTTGATAAATACGCAAGTGTCACCAATTCACGTAGACATCGGTTACTTCTAGGTTTGCCCCATCAACCGCTAAATCTTAAGTTCTTGTACATCAATTTTGCTTTCCGTTAAGCTTACCTTGATGCCCACTTCTTTGCTCTTGTCAGCAAGTTCCTGGTTCATACTCTGCGGCTCTGAGGAGATATTTGCAAAAATGACTATATCATCAGCGAAACGAAAATAAGTTAAATATCAGTGAAACAAAATGCCGAAACAAATCAGCGAAGCGAACACGAGTTAATAGTATAACCTCTAGTAATCTTTACTTTCGTGCCTTCTCAGTTCAATGATTGAAAGGATTTCTGTAATGTGCCGTTGAAGATCTTTTGAGATATGGTGTCACCTTGTATCACTCCCTTTTCGGTTTTTATAAGTACTGCGTCCTCGAAAGGTCGAAACTTTGCCTTTGTATTTTCGTAGATGTTATTAGTAATACTAATGTATTCGTTTCAGTACCGCAGGATTTTTGAGACATTATAACCGCTGATGGTCCATGGAATCAAAGGTCTTTACGTAATCAATGTGAGCGATACACATCGCTAAAGCGGATTTTCTTATTTACACAACAGCAAAAGGACCAAGCGTTTCCCTGATTTCACATAAAATATATCAATCAACTTCTGGCCCAGTGTTTTCCAAGTTTTTCTGAAATTATGCTTATATTGAGCGGAAACCTAATTCAAATGTGTTCCAGAAATGAAAAGAAAGGAGTTTAAAAATAAAATCGATTCTTCTGCCGGCACGACTGGATGAAACTAACAGTCTTTATTGGCTGTGAATATAGGAAATTTCAAATATTTGAATCATCTGTACTTTCTATTGTGTTGTGATCAGTGCAAATGTACAGTTCATTAATTTACTCTGAAGCAACCAACAAGGAAATCGTCATGGGAAAAGCATGCGTTTTGCATGTGAGCCCAACAAATTTTAACAACTGACTTGTGCTTGTATTTTTTTTTTTTTTTTTTTTTTTTTTGGTTGGAGGTTTAACGACCACCGTGAGCAACTCAATGGGCTATTATAAGCAGTCGCCCGTCCCTAATTTAGGGTAACTGGTTCCAGGGAAGGGAAAGAGCCAGTGCCGTAAGACAAACACAACACCCATGCCTCACCGGGATTCGAACCCGGACCCCGTTCGGACGAATGATCAGAGGCCATCGCTTAGACCACTACGCCACCGGGGCGGCATTTTTGTGCTTGTTGACACTCATAGCGAAACTGATACGAACAGGAAACTGTAAGCGTTTGACACAAGCGTAACCACGGCATTTCTGCTCCTGGACAAACCCCAAAATATTACGCCCTCGCTTGTCTTTCTATCATTGTACTAATGTATATATTAATATATGTATGTACACTGCTCGACAAAACAAAATTAACGTCATATCATAATATTATCTTTATACGGAAGACTCAAACAATCCATGATTACTTGTACAGCTTTTCCCCAACTCTTACGAGTTCGGTACCACATAAAACGAATGAAATGAAGCTGACAATCATAGCAGCCGCAGTAATGAGTGAATAGCCCCAGATAATCCTCAACAGTGTGAACGACCTTCTTTTATCTTGCACCTTACGTATAGTCCATTCAGGAAAAAGAAAACGCAGGATTCATTGTTGTCGAAGTCGAAGGACTGTGGTTCTTTTTTAGTTGGATGGACAAACACACCTTCATTTTTGAACGTGAGCAACTAATATCTACTGAACATTTTGAGAAAAAAATGCCAATTTTAAGCTTCTAAGACTACCGAAACTGAGGAGAAACGTAAGTAAATTCTGTAAAAACGACAAACGGCAAAGTGTGGAGTGAAATTATTGTATCAAAAACCAGTACAAAGTTTCAATTCCAATTATAATCAGATTTTAAGCAGTGACGTTTGCACCTCTGAATTGAGCTATGTCCGGAACAGCCACCTCTGTTTGCTCCTCCACTGAGCATTTTGAGAAATAAATGCGAATTCTAAGCTTCTAAGGCTATACAAAAATTGGGAAGAAACATATTACACAGTCGAGTCACATTATTGTGACCACCTCCTACTTTTGACGTCAGCAGCGCGTAGCCAATGAAAGAAGGCTCGTGTCTTGAGCTGGCTTGGAGAGTATATAAGGTATGCTGTAGGCAGTCTGAAAACATATCACTCGCTGCTGTCATGATTCAAAGGAGTGATTTATCAGATTTGCAAAAAGGGATGATTATCGGTTTTCGGGCCAAGGATGGCACTATTTTGAAACAGCGCAGTTTGCTAACTGTTCGAGTGCTGCTGTGGTTAAGGTGTATTTTGATTGGAGAAATGACACCATTGCGGATAAGCGATGTGGAAACTGCGGAACACCACGAGCTACTGATGCGATGAGTGAACGTCGGCTGCGAAGGTGCGTGAGGGCCGATCGACACGCTACAGTGGAGCAACTCACTGGCCGAATGAACCAGGTGGCTACCGGAAGCGTGCCTAAAACAACAGTTCAGCGAACCCTGCTGCGTATGGGGCTCCGATGCAGACGGATGGTCACTGCACCTATGCTAACGAAGGTGCATCGGTAGAAAAGGCTTACATTTGCACGGCTGTATCGGAATTGGACCTCCACTGATTGGCAAAGGATTGCCTTTTCCGATGAGTTACATTTTCTGCTTCATCGTACGGACGGACATTGGAGTATAAGGTGAGAAACATCGGAGAACAAACACTCTTTAACCATTGCTGGAAGAACACAAGCTGGCGGGGGCAGCATTATGGTCTGGGGAATGTTTTTGCGTGGCATTCTCTGGGTCCACTCATACCTGTGGAAAGCACTATGGACCGAAGTCGTTATAAATCAATCCTTCAAGACCACGTACACCCATACATGCTGATTGTCTTCCCTGGGGCGGATGGGATCTTCCAGCAAGACAAAGCGACGTGTCACACAGCTACAATCGTCCGAGAGTGGTTGGAAGAGGACGATGGAGACTTCCCTGACTCGCTAATTCCCCAGACTTAAACTCAAGTGAGCATCTGTGGGACCACTTCGATTGGGTTGTTCGCTCTATGGATCCTCTACCACGCACCCTCCAGCAGCTGTCAGATGCACTGCAGTTAGCATGGCTCCACATACTTGTGAACAGCTTCCAGCACCATATTGAGTCACTACCAGCCCGTATAGCTTGTGACGTACCTGCCAGCAGAACGCACACGACATAAAGGCAGATAGCAGTATGAACGAACGTCCTCGTAGCTCAATTGGAAGAGTGATTTATTTCGGAATGAGGGGACCCGGGTTCGAGCCCCGGCGTGGATAAAAATGACGGAGAAATTTACTTCGTTATAATGGCGCCCGAACTTTCCGGATGACCCAGTCGTTCAAAATCTCGCAATGGTGTGATATTATTTCCACACAGCGAGAGAGGAAAAATCAGAGAATCCCTTCTCCAGCGCTTCGAAAAATGAAATAAAAAATGACTTGGACTTCTCAGGTACACGTTCTACGGCGGATGGCTGTCTGCGACGATTCATGGTCACGGCTGACCCGTGGGCCATGCCCCCGGCCCTCTTTCGGGAAGCTTTGAAGAAATGAATGTGACGTATCTGCCAGCAGGACGCACACGACATATAGGCAGATAGCAGTCAGAACGAACGTCTGCGGTAGCTCAATTGGTAGAGTGACTTATTCCGGAATGAGGGTCCCGGGTTCGAGCCCCAGCCGTGGATAAAAATGACGGAGAAATTTACTTCGTTATAAGCTGCTGTGTGCGCTGCACACGGCGGTTACTCTGGATATTGGCTGGTGGTCATAGTCATGTGACTCGACAATGTATAAGTAAATTCTGTGAATGGACAAATGACAAGGTGAGACGCGAAAATACTATATCAGATATTAGTGCAGAGTTTCAATTCCAATTTTAATCAGTAATTGTTTGTGCACTCACTTGAGCTGCGCCTCCTTTGTTACGTCTCTGGCGTTTAAACTGAAATGAAAGGTCAGATGGGATCATTGGAATGCGTGAAATAAAATCACGGTGTCATGCAGCACGCCAGTCATGACGGTAGCTTCGATGACATTTGAGATAATTTTTTTGCAGTCAGTCATATTGCATTGCATATTTTTGGTGGATCCACATTACGACAAAATAAAAAAAATACCAAAGATGAGGTGGGAAAATGTGCGAACGGAGAAGGAATAGCAATGCTAAGCTTTGAAGAAATGAAATGCCAGGAAATTCACATTTTTCTCAAATTTCATTTTTTGTGTTCCATTTGCAATTTACTGAAATATATTTCCTCTCTAAAAGAATAGAGGAACTATTTTTTTAAAGAGTGGAACTAATTACAGTGCATAGGAACACACAGAGCCTCGGTGAGAAATATAAACAAACCCGCCGGCAACTGTACACGTAACACTTTGGCAATCTAACGCAATCAACAGCAAGGTCAGACGTGTAATTGTAAATCCCACGTTATGGCAAATTTGAAACAATGATTGAAGAAACCTATTCAGAATCTTCCCGTAGAAATAGCTTGGAACTACGCTATCTACCAACATGTAATTGGACACCTGTGATAGCAAAGGAAAACGAAGTTTATTCACTTTTAATAGTTGGCTGAGCCTCCACGAGCGGCGATTACAGCTGCGACCCTCCGGGGCATACTCTCAACCAGGCGTTGTACGACGGCTAGCGGTATTTTCTTCCACTTGGCTTGGAGAAGACAGGTCAGTTCCTTCACCGATTTCGGACGATGGGGGCACCCCTTAAGTCGACGCTCCAACTCGTCCCAGAGATGCTCGATAGGATTACGGTCCGGGCTCTGCGCGGGCCAGTCCATTCGATTAACCCCATTGTCACCATACCAAGCCATGGTGGACCTCGCAACATGACAGGTGGCATTGTCATCCTGAAAGTTACATGGGTCCACCCCGTTAAACTACCACAACGTAGGAAGCGCATGTTCATCCAAAATGGTGCAGTAGGTCTCGGCGTTGAGTCTACCAAGAATTGCGACCAAGGGTCCCATGCTATATCAGGAGAAACACCCCCATAGCATAATTCCACCGCCGCCGAACTTCACAGTCGGCACATTACATTCCGGCAGGAGGCGTTTTCCAGGCATACGCCAAGCCCAGATCCTGCCATCCGAACGGTAGAGGGTGAACCTTGATTCATCGCTCCAGAGAACCTGTTTCCACTGTTCAACGGTCCACTGTCGACGTTCTTTGCACCACGTTAGCCGAGCAGCGCTATTGGACTTGTTGATCAAAGGCTTGTGGACGGCAGCACGTCCACGATAACCGAGCAGATGAGCTTCCTTACGGATGGTATTCATCGAAAGAACACTCCCGGATGCATGTTGAAACTCCTCGTGGATGTGGCCAATCGATTTGGTGCGGTTCTTCCGAATTTCTCTGGCCAGCACCCGTCGGTCTCTAACTCCCAGTTTTGTGGGGTCTGCCGGGTCGAGGCACATTCCTACAGTCACCTCTCATCTTCCACTTGCCAATCACGTAGGTCACTGTCGATTTTGGGTACTTCAGCTTGCTGGATATGTCGCGTATGGATCGGCCATTTCTGTGATACCCGACGATTACACCTTTCTCGAAATCAGAGAGCTCCGAACTGCGTGGCATCTTGCATGCGACTGGTTGGGTTGTTGTTTCCCACACGATATTTAACGGCGGCGGCCGTGACGTGTATCAGGACCGCAGATATCGTCGATTGCAGGGATGTCCAATTGCTTGTTGGTAGATAGTGTATTTATGATGGGTGATAACACACGAAGAGCAGCGGTGTAAAACGTAAAGTAGTCCGCCGACAACTGCGGCGAAGTGATACACATAACACTTCGGAAGTGCATCTCCAAATATTTAGCAAAACATGTTAATATTGTCAATTCAATTCTCCTTTAGGGGCGAGCTTCTGCATAGCTTTTGTGGTATTGGTATGCCTCGATAAAGCCATCCATAGGATTGTAAAAATTATCACATATAAGTTGTTACGCCAACGAAAAACGGATGTTTGTAAGAGCTCGTATCATGTTTGGTGTGAGGTTCCCGCAGTTTGTACAACAGTGTAATTAGATGCTGTTGCGTTTATGCGAAGTGCAATGAAATATTGTTGTGCAAGAATGTAATGAAAAATATTTGTTGCAAAAATGAAACGAACTATTCTTGCGTGAACTTATGGCGCAGCACATCACAAGATCAAATTTAACAATGGTTGAAACCTTAAAAAAAATAACAACTAAAAGGTTGCAAATTGGAATGTTTAAATAATGGTCTCCGAGATTCACACCTCCGTGTTTCGCTGCAAGTTTCTGACAAATCTTAAGCATCTACGTTTAGTAGCGGTATGGCCCACACACACACACACACCGCTACTGAAACAAGTTTTACTAAGTACTACAATGTTTGTCCAATGCTGTTCTTTTAAGTTTATGTTATTTCAAATGAAACATTATCAAACCATGCATTTCTTTTCCTTAACCATGCACAGATTAGTACTTCAGCTTTGAAACCATTGCAGAGGGATATCATATCTTGCACAGGTATCGATTCCTGATCAAAACAAGCTTTGGAAATGGCTTATCGATTATTTATCTTTGCCGTAAATTATATACGCATCAAGACAAGATTCACAAAAGCCGGTTCTGAACTTCGACATCTGCTTTGTTTCAAATATTGATGGATAGGAGATTTTCTTTCCTTTCGCGAGAAAAGAGGGAAAAATTGTTGTTTTTTTCGTCTAATTTTTCAAACTCTACCGATAAAATCAACAAAGAAGAAGTTCGGAACGCCAAAATTTTGTGTAGGCATCTGGAGTTTTGATAAACTGTTTTGTTTAAACTTGAACAATGCTTTCGATGAATTATGCCCTGGCTTCATGCCAAAGTGGCCCTTAAAAAAATCGAAAGTTTAATACAACACGTTTTAAACGTTACTAAAGTGAGAAATTGGCATTCGTATTTGATAATAAAATCACCAGAAGTGTTGCGTCAATAAATACAGATTAACCCTTCAAAATGAATTATCAACAGAATCTTATAGGAAATCTCGACCTGATTTTTCTTTTATAAAATGAATTCAATTTACAGAAACACTAATAATCTTGTTAAAAAGATATTTTCATCTTCAATCTCATATCTTGTTAAAAAGATATTTTCATCTTCTCTCTCACATTTTCTCATTTTTAACTTCATATCGATCGACTATGCATAAAATCCATTGACAAAGTTAATTACTTTCTTCGACAAAATTCGCATCGGAAAATTTAGTCCAGCATTACAAACACATTTGCATATACACTCCTACACACACATGTATACATATATCTTCAAAGGAATTTTTATTCCTCCGATGATTTTACAGTTTGGGTAAACTTATAAGATATATACGAGGGCGGATCAAAAAGTTAGTTACATTGTTGAATAAAAACAAAACAAAACAAATAAAGAGATATACTCAAGGGGTGTAAGTTGGTTTAAAGGTACAATGTTTATTCATTTTTCGACATGGTCGCCTAAGGACTGTAAACATTTATTGGAACGTGTGATAAACTTTTCCATACCTGTACTGAAAAAGTCTCCTCCAGTTTGGGGCAACCAGCTACCTCAGTTTTCATAGCATTATCGTTTTTTGTTTGTTTTGGATTGGAGGTTCAACGACCACCGTGAGCAACTCATTGGGCTTTAAACAGTCGCCCGTCCCTAAGTTAGGGCCAGTGGTTCCAGGGAAGGGAGAGATCCAGGGCCGTAAGACAACCACAACATCCATGACTCACGGGATTCGAACCCGGACCTATCTCGAACGAATAATCAGAAGCCATCACTTAGACCACTGCGTTATGTTTGGAATCGTTGTCCACTAAGGTCATATTGCTTTTGCACAGTCCCGCACGAAATGTCTAACGTACTGGCAATTTCCTTGATTTTGATACGCCATTATCCTGCATCAGGTTATCAACATGCTCTGAAGTGCTTGATATTGATGGTCTGCCTTCGCGGTAATCCTCCGCAAAATTCGTGCGACCCTTTTCAGATTGTCGGCACTACTTAACAGTGGCCGGGCGAGACATAGCATTTCCCCCGTAGAAAGCACAGATTTCACGATGGATGTCAGTGCAATTCAGGCGCTAAGCCCACAAAAATTGAATGGTTCCTCGCGCTTCCAATTTTTTTTTTTGATTGGAGGTTTAACGACCACCGTGAGCAACTCAATGAGCTATAAGCAGTCGCCCGTCCCTAATTTAGGGTCACTGGTTCCAGGGAAGGGAGAGAGCCAGTGCCGTAAGACAAACACAACATCCATGCCTCACCGGGATTCGAACCCGGACCCCTTCGGACGAATGATCAGAGGCCAACGCCTTAGACCACTGCGCCACCGGGGCGGCACTTCCAATTTGGAGTAAGGCCGCCCCGGTGGCGCAGTGGTCTAAGATATGGCCTCTGATCATTCGTCCGAAAGGGGTCCGGGTTCGAATCCCGTGAGGCATGGATGTTGTGTTTGTCTTACGACACTGGCGCTCTCCCTTCCCTGGAACCAGTGACCCTAAAATAGCGACGGGCGACTGCTTATAGCACATTGAGTTGCTCACGGTGGTCGTTAAACCTACAATTAAAAAGAAAAATTGTAGTAAGAATCCAGTTGACAATGACCATAAATCGTTGCAGGCAGCCATCCGCTGCAGAACGTGCACTTGAGAACTCCCAGTCAATTTGGTGTGTGGAATGCAGCGTCACACACATTTATTTTTCGAAGCGTTGCAGAAGGGATATTCTTATTTTTCCTATCTCGCGGTGTGGAAAGAACATCACACCATTGCGAGATTTTGAACGGCCGGGTCATCCGGAAAGTTCGTAACGAAGTACATTTCTCCCACATTTTTGTCCACGCCGGGGCTCGAACCAGGGTCCCCTCATTCCGGAATAAGTCACTCCACCAATTGAGCTACGCGGACGTTCGTTATTACTGCTATCTGCCTTTATGTCGTGTGCGTCCTGCTGGCAGGTACGTCACAGGTCTTTCCCTTCATTGGTACGCAATATACTCCGGATTTTTCCGTTTCGAGCGCGTTGTCTCGATTTTTTCGCACCAGATGAAATAGATTGGATGTTGAATCTCCAAAGTCAGTATCTTATTTCTGATATTCAACTTCCCCTTTAAATAGTTTAAATGTGTATTTGCCTTTTCGTATGATAACAGAATTTCTAGAGAATGAATAACAAAAATTATTTCCGTAACTTATGTACAGGGTGATTCAGAACTCATGGGACAAATTTTAAGGGGTGGTAGAGCACACTGCAAAAAAATATATTTTGTATAGGAATGTATGGGCGCAATTCACGCGTTGAGGCACAAACACAAGAAATACACTGCTGGCTACCCAAAATGCAACATCAAGGAGGACACGAGATAGCAAAGCCATATTTACTGAACACATAACAACAGATACAAAGATGAAACGATTGAACTTACAGGGCCGTGAGACTTGCGGAACACGGAGACATCAATAACTCGTGTGGCCCCCATGGCTGGCAATAACGGCAGCTACACGCCGCGGCATCGAACGAAAGAGGCTTTGGATGTGGGCTTGGGGTATGTCGGTTCAGGCTGCTTCCACACCTTGCCACAGTTCATCAGGCGTAGCTGCGGGTGGTGCTTGCCGGGCCACTCGGTTGCCGATCAGCGACCAGACGTGTTCGATGGGCGACATATCGGGAGAACAGGCGGGCCACGGCAGCGGCGACACCTGGTGGGCCGCGAAGAATTGTTGCACAATGCGTGCCACGTGCGGGCGCGCATTGTCCTCTTGAAACGTGGCCGCTGGCAGGTCCTGCAGGTAAGGAAGGCTCCAAAACGTCGGAGATGTAGCGCTGGCTGTTGAGTGTACCAGCGATGCGTACCAGAGGGGTACGGGTGTCATATCCAATTGCGCCCCAAACCATAACGTCAGGCGACGGACCGGTATGGCGACGCATAATGCAGGCGTCATACAGTCTTTCGCCGCGGTGCCGCTACACACGAATCTGACCATCGTGGTGTTGCAGACAGAAGCGGGATTCGTCGGAGAAGACAATGTAGTGCCATTCCGTAGTCCATGTGCGGCGTTCAACGGGGCACTGCCGCCGCACTAGCCGGTGGTGTAACGTCAATGGTAATCGGAGCAATGGGTGCCGTGCGACAATTTCCCGCTCCTGCAGACGACGTCGAACGGTACGTGCTGACACAGGTTGTTGCGTAACACACCCTAATTCCTGCGCTAACGTTCGTGATGTGACGGTGCGAGCCGTCAATGCCCGCCGCACAACATGCCAGTCCTCTCGTTCGGTGGTGTGCCACGGCTGCGGCAAACGCTCACGTCCATCCGTCTGTCCGTCCCTCCTGCACCCATCGAATCCATACTCGCCTCACTGTGGCTGGATGTCGTCCCACACTGGCACCGATGTCCCGGCACGATAAACCGCTGTCGCGATAAGCCACTATTCGTCGTTTAGGAGGGGGGGCTCAAAGAAAAGTTGGGTGGGCTTGTAGCGTTGCGCCTGACCTGATATAGGTGGTTTTAGAACATTGCGGAATGTTCTGAATTTGAAATTTCGTTGTCAAAGAAAATAAAAGAACACATTACATCTGTGATTTCGAGGAATACTCTTTCTAATTTGCTGACAAAGAAGGATGCCATGCAAATGTGTGGCAAAAAGAAAACGTTTCTCTCACCGTTTTCAAGAGAATAGGATGCACCACAAAGAACTCTTACACAGAAGGTAAATGGAAATTTGAGAATATGCCAATACTATTTTCAAAGCGAAGGAGACAGAAGTTCCGACATTCGTTTAGAATTCTGCGCTTATTTGTGCAAAAGACTGCTTTAATCCCAAAGTAAATTTCTTTTCTTTTCCACTTATACGAGCTCTTTATGTTACAAATTTTAAATCATATAAGGATTCGTGCAGAAAGCAGACACAAGAATGGCTAAAAATAAATCTGTAACATAAAGTATTTACGTACTTCTTGAAATGACGCGAACTCTTTACAATTCTTTTCTCTCAAACAAAATTTTTGAAAGAATCTCACACAACTATGCGGATAAAGGCATCGTCAGGCTAAATTACAATGTAACACTCGAAGTTCTCGGAAAAGTTTTATGAATTACTTAATAACTGAAAAGCTTTGCAGTGCAGCACGTACTTTGTTATGAACTGAAGAGTTTTACGATTCAGAAGATATGTTTTATGAATTATATTCAAAAATTTGGCGACTCATTAAACGTTAAAACTTGATATAAGCAGAATACTCGATTTAAAAGCAGATAAAGCAATATGCATCGTATAATACAGGATAGAGAAACAAGAACATAACTAAGCAGTTCAGCATTACTCTGAATTGCTTAGTGAAATTAGTGACTGACTGTGTCAGTTTAATATGTGCAACACTGATATGAAAAAGAAGTGGGCATGTTATAAAACCAATTCTTTTGGACTACGAGAAGTGGGCATGTTATAAAACCAATTCTTTTGGATCAATTATACTCTTAGCCGGACAAACGATGTCCAGAACTTGGGAGTCACTTTTGATTCGAACTTGGACTTTAAAAAGTAGTATAGAAATAAGAAAAAAATATTTAGAAATGAAACCAATTCTTTTAGAAATAAAACCAATTTTTTGAAATAAACCAATAATAAGAAGTAAAACCAATAATAAGAATTAATCTTTTAGAAATAAAACCAATAATAAGAAATAATCTTTTAGAAATAAAACCAATAATAAGAAATAATCTTTTAGAAATAAAACCAATAATAAGAAATAATTCTTTTAGAAATAAAACCAATAATAAGACATAATCTTTTAGAAATAAAACCAATAATAAGAAATAATTCTTTTAGAGATAAAACCAATTCTTAGATATAATAAGAAATACAAAAAATAAAACCATAATAATATTAGAAATAAAAAATATATGAAAACTTAATAATATTAGAATTAAAACCAATAATAAGAAATAATCTTTTAGAAATAAAACCAATTCTATATTAGAAATAAATAATAATATTAGAAATAAAACCAATAATAATATTAGAAATAAAACCATAATAATATTAGAATCTTTTAGAAGTAAAACCAATAATAAGAAATAATCTTTTAGAAATAAAACCAATAATAAGAAATAATTCTTTTAGAAATGAAACAAATTCTATATTATAAATAAATAATAATATTAGAAATAAAACCATAATAATATTAGAAATAAAACCATAATAATATTAGAAATAAAACCATAATAATATTAGAAATAAAACCATAATAATATTAGAAATAAAACCAATAATAAGAACTAATCTTTTAGAAATAAAACCAATAATAAGAAATAATTATTTTAGAAATAAAACCAATAATAAGAACTAATCTTTTAGAAATAAAACCAATAATAAGAAATAATTATTTTAGAAATAAAACCAATTCTTAGAAATAAAACCCATAATAAAAAATAAATTTCTTTTAGAAATAAATCCAATTCTTAGAAATAAAACCAATAATAGAAATAAAACCAATAATAAGAACTAATCTTTTAGAAATAAAACCAATAATAAGAAATAATTCTTTTAGAAATAAACCAATTCTTAGAAATAAAACCCATAATAAAAAATAAATTTCTTTTAGAAATAAATCCAATTCTTAGAAATAAAACCAATAATAGAAATAAAACCAATAATAGAAATAAAACCAATAATAGAAATAAAACCAGTTCTTTAGAAATAAAACCAATTCTTTTGGACTACGAAGAAGTGGGCATGTTATAAAACCAATTCTTTTGGACTAATTATACTCTTAGCCGGACAAACGATGTCCAGGACTTGGGAGTCACGTTTGATTCGAACTTGGACTTTAAAAGTCATATCAAAAGAATTGTACGTACAGCGTACAGAAATCTTGAATTTATCATGCGACATTCCAAGTATTTCTCGAATACTCAGACACTTATTAGCATTTTTTGAGACTACGGTAAGATCCTCACTGGAATACGGAGCCCTAGTCCCATAACTCCAGTAAATGAAATCGAGAAAGTTCAAAAAACATTTTCTAGACACCTTTTTTACAAATCGACTATATAACGGACATTCCGACAGCTGACCTTCTGACATTCTTCAAGATGACCTCTCTGCAATCGAGAAAGGAAGGCTCTCTGACTCAAGTTCCTGTACGGCATCATCAATGGAGAGATTGATGGTACTCAAATTGTAAACCAATTAAGTTTCCGTGTCCCACGTTTACCGAGGACAAAATGTGAACTATATTTGCAGTGCCATTTTGCAGAACTGATGCTGGAAAAAATTCCCCGTTATGCAAAATGTATAGGTTTCACAACTCACTTGAAGAATGTCCGGATATTTTTAATGTAAATAATATTTTTTTTAATAAAGCATGTTTTGCAAGATTGTAAATATCACTTGGTAATTATCACTGTAAATATAACTATAGCAATTCTGTAACTAGATATACCATCTGTAGGAAAGTGCGTTCAAATAAATAAATAAATAAATAAGAACTGTTAATTAATAACAAGGAACACTACACCAACTGCACTTAAATAGTATAACTATACTAGTGATCCGAAATTTCTTGGCGTAGAATAGAAATAAAAGTTTCTAAGCTTTCGCACATCTGGATGATGTGCGCAAGCTTGGAAACTTTTATTTCTATTCTACGCCGAGAAATTTGGGATCACTAGTATAGTTATGCTATTCAAATAAGAATTGGCCGCACTGGTGGCGCAGTGGTCTAAGCGATGGCCTCTGATCATTCGTCCGAACGGGGTCCGGGTTCGAATCCCGGTGACGCATGGATGTTGTGTTTGTCTTACGGCACTGGTTCTTTCCCTTCCCTGGAACCAGTGACCCTAAATTAGGGACGGGAGTAGTAGAAAATGACGGATTCTGGCTTAAACCGCAGCCCATAGACTTAACATTAGGTGTCGGCCGGAGCAGCCGGAGCCAGCCGGAGCAAGCTGCAGCCGAGCGAATGGAGGGGGGGGGCGTGGTCAGTAGCAGCCTCCAATTCCCCGCTGCAATTTTCCCCCCTCGACCGAAGTGTGTGCTTATCTCCGAAGATAGTAGTATTTATTGGACTTTGTCGAATTTGGGGGGGGGGAATCAATGAAGGTTTATTCTTTTTTTAAAATTTAATGAAGGTTGTTTCTTTATTTATTTTCCCCTCTCTCGACCCACCTCCTTAGGTTATTGTTATGTAAAACGTTTTTCCCTCGTAATTTGTTGATGTATTTTTTTTTCAATTAATTTTCATGAATTCCTCATGTGTCTTCCCTAATGAAAATTATGTAGGGTAAGTATTATTTCTCTTTTATTTTCTCTAATAATACGGTCATGTCCTCATCTCAAGAAATGTTGTTATGATATCTTATTTTTGTTCATAAATGGATCTTTTCTGTCATTTCGAATTTATTTTTCGCCGTTATGCATGCTCGTTATCTTTTCCTTTGTTTCTAGTGTAGAAAGGCACGGAGGCTATTGACATAAGATTAGCCTTCCTTCCCCAGTGTTCTTGAAGCGACCTTCTGAGAAAGGTGAAGTAAAATGTACGGGAGTAATTTGTATCCTGTGTGTTCTTGTATTGACTTTAGATAAATCGACCTTCCGTTGCGGTGTTTGATTTCTCCCAGAATATTCATTCTTGATATCAATGAAGGAAAGCATGGGTTAGTCCCGCGTGTTCCCTCATTAACCTAATCTCTGTCAGATGCTGAAGGATTTCCTTTCCCTTTGTTCGTTGTTGTGAATAGTTAGAAAGATTACAAAGTTTAAAGTAGTCTATGATTAAAAGTATGCTATTTACATCCTAACGTGCTACGGTGTCGACTTTAGATAATTGTCCTTCCTGTTTCTTCAATGATACAAATACCCCCGAAGAACCATTTTTGTTTTTCGTCGTCAGATAACCTTTTGCTGCTGACTCTCAGGGTCTGTTTACATAAGATAAATTCTCCTTCCGCTGTCTTCTTTTTGTTTCAAAGTACTATTCTAAGCTTGAACTGCTGATAAACACATCGGTCGGATATTCCATCGTGAGTGTCATGTGAGAAAACTAGATTTTTCCGGTTCCATGTCCCCTCTATAAATGTTATGTTCTCTTGTGGTGATTCGTGGAAGTTAGGGGTCAAAGGGTATTCGCGTTTGCTATAAAATTCAGCTTCGCCATTCCTCTCTCTCAGTTTTCTTATTCAGATAAAAGTACGATTGTACCGACCTCAGAATAGTTAAACTTCTGTAACATAATGGATATTTCTAATGATGGAGGATCCCCGCAGTCTCAGCAATGGAAGAGGTAAGAGCTCGTTTCTTTGTATGCTATTTTTCAGTCATTGTTAGGTCCCCCAACGTGATTTCTAGAATTTAGATGTATGTTATTCTCAGACAAAAATGATTTTATATTTTTCCCTTAAGGAAAAACAAGTTAGTAGAATCGTTTATTCTCTTGAGGAAAAACGTGTTAGTTATTTTTTTTTAAAGAAATTTAGAAATTCATTCTTTTGCGTTAACTCCCTTTAGCTTTAAAAACAATTAAAAAGTTTATTCCCTATGTGAGAATTCAGTAATTTCCCAACACAATTTTATTTCATGAAAATGAATTGTTAGGGGAGAGGGCTAATTTTTTTTTGTTCTTTCTCAGGGTGCTTGGTGGCTTGCTGATGAACAACTGTTTCTTCAAAATTCAGACATCCTGCAGGCCTTGGAAGAATTTCCTTGAGCCAAGACCTGCTTTCCTCCTTCGTTCCTGATGAAGTTCCTCCTCGACATTTTTCTTGTGAGATCTGTCAGAAGGTCTTCACTTTGAAGAGGAATTTTTACCGTCACAAAAGAATTCATTCGGGGATAAAACCTTTTTCCTGTATTATTTGCAACAAGGGTTTCTCTAGGAAATCGGACATGAAGAAACACATTTCTAAATTTCATTCGGGAATTCAGGAGGGTGGGAACTCGACGAATGCGTCTTCGGCTGGCCCCTCCAATGCTGCAGACCCCAACCTTCAAGCGAGCCCCTCAAATTTCGTGGGGCCTAGTCTCCAGGATCTTGCTGCCGCGGGCCCTTCCAATGCTGTAGGCCTCGTTGTTGTCGGCCCAAGTCGGGAGGTCGTAGACCCCAGCCCCGAAGCTCCCATTCTTCCCCCTTTAAATTTGGGAAGATTCATACAAGTGCAGTCGGTGGCTCAGAACCGCCTGCAAACCTATAAAATCGTTCCCGAAAGGGAAACAGCGGACTGTCTCTCCACATTTTTGAATGACCTCAATCATTCTTCAATTAGCATTGTAGAACATGCACTGGCAGCCCACCCATCCATTAAAGTGAATGCATTTATGCAGGCAGCCTTTAAAAAGCCTAAATCCGATGACCCGGAGGAATTTGATCATTGTTCTCGGAATTTAAAAACAACTAATAAGCCAGTGTATCGGTCGACAAATCTCGGGGAATTTTTTCATATCATGTCCAGGAAACTACTCACTGAATGTTCCGAATGTGAATTGAAAGGTTCAGGCTGGATGTTTTCGCACGTAGAGTGGTTCGAACTCCGGGTTAATCGGTTTAAACCATTGAGAGGAGCTTCATTTATTGTGCTTCCCAGCCATATTCAGAAGAAAAAAGCTGTCGTGAACGTTCAAAATTTAGATACCTTTCTGCTTTAAATATGCCGTGTGGACCCCACGCCTTCAAGATCAAAGAAATCGAGAAAAGGTAGCCTCCTATCTCAGCGATCCTCTTTTCGAAGGTGGATACAAGTGGGATTGTGTAGAATATCCCGTGAAGATTTCTGACGTTCCAAAATTTGAAAAGGTTAATAACATCAGCATTAACATTTATGGCATCGATGAAGCTGGAAAAATTTTCCCAATCAAAGTATGTGAAGAAGAGCTGGCGGTAATAGAGATTTAATATATTTAGAAAATGGAGGTTGCAACCACTTTGCTTACATTACAAATTTTGAGCGGCTTATTTCCAGTCAATTGTCAAAAATAGGAAACAAAGTACACATCTGCAAAAAGTGTTTTAAAACTTATGACACTCGTTGCAATGGAGAGGAAAAATTAAATGAGCACAAAAAATTATGTAATAAAAACAAATCTGTCCTGATCAAGATGCCTGAAGATAAAGAATTGCAGTTTAAAGACTTCAAGTTCAGTCAGCGGGTTCCTTTTGTTGTTTACGCTGATTTTGAAAGCGTGTTAAAACCAGTTCAAGGTCCGATCCCAAATCCAAGCGAGTCCTTCACCACTCCCACTCAGTCCCATGAGGTTATGTCATATGCTTATTACATAAAAGATGTGGAAGGTCGTTATGATGTTTTCCGATCGCATAGAGCAGAGCAGGGAGTTGTGAGTCATTTCCTTCACACTCTCAAAGAAGATGTTGAAGTCATGGAAAAAAATTATAAAATGATTATTCCCATGAATCCTTTGACGGAGGCAGAAAAAGAATCTTTTCGGAAAGCAAGCATATGTCATATTTGTGGTGAAGGTGGATTTAATTCCTGCAGCAAATCAAAAAAGAAAGTGGCGGACCACGATCATCGTACTGGAAATTTCAGAGGACCCGCTCATTCTTCATGCAACATCAACTTTAAAAATCCTTCCTTTGTTCCTGTGTTGATGCATAACCTTTCAGGATACGACTCGCATTTCATCATTAAAGAACTAGATTGCCTTCCTGGAGAAATCACTGTCATCCCCGAGTCGACCGAAAAATTTATTTCATTTTCAAAAAAGATGGGTGGGCTTGAAGTTCGTTTCCTGGACAGTTTTAGATTCATGCCAAGCAGTTTATCAAAATTAGCAAATAATCTTCCGAGAACGCATTTTAAAATTACACGGCAGCTTATTCCTAATGATGAAGAATTTTCCCTCCTAACGCAGAAAGGTATCTTCCCCTATGATTACCTTTCCTCATACAGTAAGTTGGAAGAAACGTCTCTCCCTCCAGCTTCAGCCTTCTCCAATAAATTAACAGATTCACACATTTCAGAAGAAGACTATGAGCATGCCAAAAAGTATGGGCGGTCTTGAAGATTGAGAATTTAGGCCAGTATGCAGATGTGTACTTAAAAACAGATGTGATCATTTTGGCCGATGTTTTTGAAAATTTTAGAAATATTTGTCAGGACACTTATACGTTAGATCCTGCCTGGTTTTTTAGTTGTCCTGGTTTAAGTTGGTCCGCCATGCTCAAATGCACAAAAAGTCTCTCTCCAGCTTTTAAGTGACTATGATATGCTACTTTTTCTGGAGAGTGGAAAGCGGGGTGGCTTGTGTATGTGTGTGAAACGGTATGCTGAGGCAAATAATAAGTATTTAAAAAATTTGATGTCTCCAAAGATGCCAGTTTCATCATTTATCTTGACGTGTGTAATCTTTATGGATTTGCAATGGATAATTTTCGTCTTCCTCACAAAAATTTCCGGTGGATTTCCGATGAAGAATTGAAGTTTTTGGATGTTATGAACATAGCGGATGATGCCAGCACGGGATACTTTCTCGATGTTGACATCAGCTATCCGGACTCCCTTCACAATCTTCATTCGGATTTACCGTTTTGTGCGGAAACGGAAGTTGTACCTGGAACCAGGCAGGTCAAATTATTGACTACGTTAAATAAAAAATCCAGGTACGTGGCTCATTATCAGCTTCTGAAGCAGGCAGTCAAAGCGGGTCTCATCATAACAAAAGTGCATCGGGGGTTAAGCTTTGATCAGAGCAAGTGGTTGCAGCCCTATATTCAATTGAATACCGAGATGAGAAAGCGGGCTAAAAATGAGTTTGAGAAAGATTTTTCAAACTCATGAACAATTCTGTCTTTGGCAAAACGATGGAAAATATTCGCAACCGTACCCAAGTTGAGTTGGTATGCGAAGACAATAGACTGGAAAAGTTGCTCAATAAGCCCAATTTTAAAGACCGCACCATACTAAAAAATGAAGCAGAAGGAAAATTTCTGGTGTCTATGCATTTTAATGTCACCCACCTCACCTTCAACAAACCCATTTATTTGGGAGTCGCCATTCTAGACATCTCTAAAACTAGGATGTACGACTTCCATTATGAGGTGATGAAACCTTTATTTCAAGAAAACATTTCCATTCTTTATATGGATACTGATAGTTTCTTCTATCACATAAAAACAGAAGATCTATATAAAGATATGGAAAACATTAAAGATGAATTAGACACCAGTTCCTACTCCCCATCGCACCCTCTATTTTGTCTTAAAAACAAAAAAGTGATTGGGAAATTTAAAGATGAGACCCATGGAACTGCCATAAAAGAATTTGTTGGTCTTAGACCAAAAATGTATGCGTTTGCTACAGATGAAGAAGAAGTTAAGAAAGCCAAAGGCGTGAGCAAAACCGTCGTTTCACAGCAACTTCGCCTCAACGACTTCAAGTCTTCACTCTTTCACAAGCAAGAAAAAGAACATGAGTTATAGCATTCCGAAGCTTGAAACATTCTGTTTTTACTGTTGTCATAAACAAAACATCTCTTTCCCCATATGACAACAAGCGAGTCGTATCCTCGGACAATATACATACCCTCCCCTACGGTCATTTTTCATTAAATTCTGGAGAATCTCCAAGAAAAAAATAAAAACAAAATAGCTGCCTGTATTCGAACCACTCCATGCTAATAAACTGCTTGGCATGAAGGGGTCCACACGGCATAGATTGTTCAGGAAGAATTACAGAATGTTTCAAGTCTTTAACTCATTGTTCGAGAAGATTTCACTCAAGAAAAAAAAAATTCTCTGCTCTATGCTATGTCTCCGTCATTTTGTTGCTGCTCGCTTGGATTTCTAGAAAAACTTTTCGAAGAAAATTTAATCAAAATTATTGTTTTGCTCACGTGAAGAATGCACCGTCTCAAAATTTTTAATTTTCTCTCATGAAGAATTTCAGGATGCTTCCCAAGATTTTTATTCATGAAATCTTTTCCTGTTGGAATTCGTGAATACGCATGTTCAAGATTTTACTCTCATGAACAAGTTGTGATTTTTTATTCACTTGGAATTCGTGAATACGTATGTTCAAGATTTTACTCTCATCAAGATTTTCAAGTTGCTTCCCAAGTTATTACACTCCTGAAATCATTTAATGCAGGAAAAATATTTGTTTACATGAAAATCCTCCTCTCAAATATACCTCATCTTAAACATGTGTGGAGCCAGTCCATTGTTTTAGATTCAAAGTTGAATTAGATGCTACCTACGTCTTGAGCTGTCTGAAATTCTAGTGAACTCAGGTGATCACGTTGCTATGAAAATCTACATTTGCCCTCAATATTTCCTCTGTTTTTTTTAAAGTACTTTTCGAGGACCTGTCGGAGATGCATTCAGCGAGATTTTTATTTAAAGTCAAGTGTTGCCAACTCCATTTCTGTGGGGAATTATTTAATTCTACCAAGTAAATGTTTTGTCTTCTAACTTTATAGATTGACTATTAGGAACATAAGCTTTCTAAATTTCTTCATGTACGAATTTCTAGAGAAAACCTTGGTTTTTTTTTGTTTTTTTTTTTTTCATGTTAGTTAGGGGGAGGGGGATTTCTTAGTTTTCCCAAAGAGAATATTCTTCTGACGGATCTCTTAGCTCATGGGGGAAAAAAGTTCTTATCAGAACTATAATGAATTTCGCCTTGAGAGTCATGAGGTCACTCGTCAGCCTATCTCAAGCTCTCCTTCTTCATTCTCAATTCAGTTAATTTAGTGGACGGACTTCAGTTGTTTCCCTTCCTGAGAAAAAAAAATGCTGCCTCTTCGACATAACAAGGAAAGACTTCATTTTCATTACTCTCAGCTGTTCTCCTCAACTCAAGCTATTCATTACTTTTCCCGCTTGGAAGAAGAAGTGGAATATTTAAGTGGAGAATTCTCAAAGATCAAAATTTATGGAAAATCATATTCCATTCCCAGACAACATGCTGCCTTCGGGGACCCCAATCTGAAATACACTTTTAGCGGTTTGTGCTTAGAACCTAACCCTTGGACGCCGTTACTTCAGGAAATCAAGCTTTATGTTGAGAAAGAATGTGGTGAATCCTTCAACTTTGTTTTAATTAATAAATATCGAAATGGAGATGATAGAATCAATGATCATCGTGATGACGAAGCTGAATTAGATCCTTTGTCTTGTATTGCATCAGTATCTCTCGGACAAGAAAGAGACTTTGTTTTCAAGCGAAACGGGTTTAAACCAGTTTCCTTATCTTTGAGATCTGGAACTTTACTACAGATCCTGCCACCAACTAATTCGTATTGGAGTCATGGTCTGCCTCGACAAAAGAATGCTCCAAACATTAGATTGAATTTGACCTTTAGAAAGATGATAACCGAGTGTTCTTTACCCCATGACTCTGCTCTTTCCCTCTCAAGCAGTAAACAAGTGACGAACTCCAACCTCTTATCAGTTTTGCCTGAACAATTCAAAGCTAACTCATTCTGTTCTCTGTCTTCGAACCGTCAGCACCCTTCGCTCCAGACCTCAACGCTTCCAACAATTTCCTTCGATTCTCTTCCTCCAGCTTTCAACATGAAGCGATCATCTTCCTCTACTAAAGTTTCCGATGCTGTAGCAAAGAAGGTATGTTCTGAAGCTTCCAAGTCATGTGTTGAATTGGGAATTTCTTTGAATGATATCCCCCTCATCATTTCCATTTAGGGGTAACGCATTCGTGAAAGTGTCTGATTTCCATAATACAATCAGAGTTCATGTAAGAAGATACAGGAATGAACAGGAATCTTTTTTCCCCACCAAGAATGGAATCACCATGACAGCTCTGACCTTCCTTCAGTTTATGAGAAAAGTCCGTTGGTTGCATGGAGAAAATGAAGATATGCTAATCAACAGAGAACTAATTATTTCTGCCTCTCCTTCTTTGGACGGACCTCACACTTATATATTTGAGGTGCTTTCCCCTCGGATCAATGGATTTCGTCGACTGAACCCTAATTCCATCAAACTGAATGGGGAACAATTTGAAGCTCTCGCTGATCAATGTGAGAAGATATGGACGAGCATTACTATTCTACTATTTGGTCCAGTTTTTGCAAAGGGCGTTTTGCTTCATCAGAGGATTCCACCCCCCGTTCCTTCCTCTCCACTAACGAACGAAGAGTATTACTTCATGCTTATTGAAGTGGTGTCGGATCTCGTTCAGGGGCATGCTGAAAAATTATTCTATTGTATTCAGTGCCACCTTAATCCGGATCGCATGCTTGAAAGCCTCATGGGCCACAGATGTACTGATGCCACCCCCCAATCGAAGTTTAAAGAACACTTCAAGGAGGCCGTAGCAATGCTGGACCCCAAGACTTTAGCGGATTCCTTCGCTGAAACCGTTGGTGAGAATATCCCATCCAAAGCCTTCTTGGAAGGAATATATGGAAAGGACTTGCTGCGTTCTGTGAAAAACATGTATTGAGGAGACAGCAGAGAAAAAAAGTTCTTTTTAGAACTAAAAAAAGTTCTTTTTAGAACTATCTTAAATTGTTGGTTTAAGGAATGGGGAAATAGGTAGGGAAAAAATTTATAGTGGGAGAATGCATCTATTTTTCTTTAATTTTAAAAGTAAAAGTGTGAATGTGTTTCATTTTTGTAAGGAGTTAAATAATAATGAATTTCAAGTTTTAAAAGTAAAAGAGTGAATGTGTTTCATTTTTGTAAGGAGTTAAATAATAATGAATTTCAAGTTTTAAAAGTAAAAGGGTGAATGAATAACTCTTAAAGAAATTTATTGGGGATCTGGTATTGAAGAAGAGATTGCTTATTTTTAAGGGAAAGGCTTAATGTATTTCATTAAGGGCCAGGAATTCAACTGGTCTGAGAGCAATGCTTTACAGTATTGAGTCGAAACCAGGACAAAAGGCTAAATTTAGGGGAGTTTGAATTTTTTTTTCAAACTGACTACACTTCATTCTCTTAGTTTGAAAAGAGAATAAGTGCTCTCACTGAAGACCCCTCTAGCTATACGTAAATAAAAAGTCTAGGATTCATAAAAATATCTTTCCAATTTTCTAGCTAAACTATTTTTACTTCTTTCAGAAACGTACGTCAGAAAAAAAAAAAACGAAGTGATTCGTTTTGATTTTAGGAAATAATGAACTGTTCAGAAACACACCCTGTCTGTTTTCAACTGATTCGAAAAAAGACTTAAAATATTTTACTTGAACGAAAACGTGCTTCTTAAATTTCGCAGTTTCCCATCTTATTCAATGGGAAATTCACTGTATTTTCTATCATAAGAAATCCGAAATCTGTCATCTTAGTAAAATCATCAAAATCGTTTTTGACCCTATGCACTTTTATAAGATTCCAAAGGGTATCTTAGAAAAAACGAAGTGATTCGTTTTTGACACTAGGAAGGAATGTACTTTTCTGAAATGAACTTTGTAAAATTCTTTCAATTTACTCGATCCAAAACAGTCTTTTATGCATGCTAGTTTTCCCATATTATTCTATGAGATTTTTACAATTACCAGAAAACGAAAATTTCCAAAATCATCCTCTTAGGAAATCATCAAAACCATTTTTCGTCTTACTTAGAATTTTTCAATAAATAATTCTATTCAGTTGTAAAAATATGGAAACAGCTTATTGAAAATAAAAAAAAAAACAGAAATGATTCAACTCAAAAGAAAGAGACTTTATTTTCATTCAATCTAATTTTAATAAGGAATCCAACGAAATGATACAGAGTTTGGTTTTTTATAAATAATTTTGGCATTCGTCTTTTTTCGTTTAGAAGTTGAAACAGAATTTCCTTGTTGTACAGGAACTTTTAACATTTGTTTATTTTTAATATACTTTGAAGGTAAATTAATGTCATTTAATGCTTTTACAAATTCGTGGGGAATTACTAATTTGGATCCTTTACTTTTAAACATTGAATCTACTAAATCAATAATATTCGTATTTTTCACAATGTGACCCTTATATTTAAATTCTGCTTTGGGGCCCCATCCTATAATATCTGAGTTTGTTTTAAAGACGTCTAAAACATTTCTTGCATAGCGTTTCATATTAGCTGGAACAGACTGTATGACAAGGTCTTCTACAACATCTTTTTCTTTCTTGACAAGTTCTTCTTTTACTGGTTCTTCAGTTCGTGGTGTGGATTCATGGGAAGAAATTGGGAGATTAAAGCTTGAAACATGAATGCGTTTATTCAAGACTTGGTTGTATAATTTAACTTTCACTTCGTCAGACTCTTTACTTAGAAGAATTTTTTTCATTTCTTTGTCCAAGTCAGTTAACGTTTCTTCGGTTGGCATATGACGGGAAATCCGTTCTTCGGGAATCAGAATCATTTTCTTTGCAAATTCCATTATTTCGTAAGAAGAGTCGTTAGCACACTGAGAGCAGCAGGAACCAACACACCTAAAAATCCCCCTTTTTGAATTAGGAGTTTCCTCTTTTTATATAGAGGTGTCTTTTTCTGAGAGAGGGCTCGCAAGGTGTGTTTATGACGTTGTAATGAATGTTTCTGGGCTGGAGTAAGCGGAACATTTCCTTTTAAGGTATTCTTACAAACTTCACAAATAGCTTTAATTCCATTTTTCCTACATTTCGTTAAAAGCTCTTTTAATACTTTTTTTGGACAATGCTGAATTATGCGTAAAAGTTGGAGTTGTGACTTAGACAACGTCATGTTGAAAACTGAGAATTATTTCATTTCACCTAGGTTGATATATGACTTGAACGTCTCCCGGAAGTATCTGAGTGCGTAATCTTAATTCTTCCTTCGTCTCAGGTTTTAAATCGATCAATAAATAGCTGTAAGGAGACTTTGTGGCATCCGTATACACTTCTTGAAAAAATTTCAGTTTGCTAGGGTACAACTGCCTCCCTAAATGAGTGATTTGATTCACGTCTCTTCGTGATTTGAACAGAAACAGGTAATGAGCATTCAGGGAAATTTCTCGCATTTCTTTACCTTTATGAAAAAAATTTTGTGTAATGAATATCACAGACACATTGAAATGATGGCTCCCTCGAGTGAACAAGTGAGTGATTTTCTTTTCGCTTCCACATTCAGTCATGAGATCGTCAATAACAAAAAGCGTTCTACCTTTCACATAGTCGCGGAAATTAGAAGGGAGGCCTTCCACAAATGTCACGTTTTCTATTTCATCATACAACGTTTGATGAACACCATAGAACCACACCACATGTTCGAGAGGGGGGAAACGACTTCCCCTTGATGCAGAAGTAAGCGTTTTACAAACTGTGTTTTCCCACAGCCCGTAGGACCTGCTATCAGAGCCGTGAAAGGGTGTTGTAGTCTCGGCACTTCCATGTGGTCAACTGAGACTCATAAAAAGCTTACATAACAATTTAAAGACAAGACACAAGAAATAAAATTCAATCCATTTTTATTTTACATTCTAAATTTTGATACAATTTGAAATTTCTTTCGAACAAAATGAAAGACACGCAGGTCGTTTGTTTCAGAATTCGATCGAAAATTTCTTACAATAGAGAACAAACTTTTTCCACGACACCTAGAATAAAGGAAAAAAATACAATATTGACCGCAAACAGCCGTAAACGAACTTTGAAGAGGTACATCATTAAAATTCACAGAGTCAAACTTGGAAGCAAATCGGGCAATAGGTCCTTGAAAATATTTTGGAGAATGTCCAAAAGAATCAAAAAATTCCATGGAATTTGGGTTTGACATATACACAGCTAGCCAGTGTTTCCCAGGATTTCCATATCGATCCGTATTCACAATAAGGCATGCTGGGAACTTGAAAATTCTCTTGGGAAGTCGGTCGCAAGCGAACACTCCGAGGAATGAACGTCGGGTCACAAGATCTTTCCTTAAAGCCTTCGTTAATTGAATACTGTTCATTTTTCTTTAATGGGAGAAATCACAAAGAATGTTTCTGGACTTGGAAATTTCAATAATGTTCTGGAACTCGGCGTAGATTAGTACAGAAATGGTTTTTAACAAAGCTTTTCCAAATTTGATTTCCACTCTTAAATTTCCTTGTTGTATCAAGTTCATATGTCCCCCATCACATAGGTCCGGGCTGAGATCGAATGCATAAAGAGTGTATCCCTTGGAAAATTCTTCTCGATCGATATATATTCCACGGTCCTGACCCAGTTTCTCGGTTCCTTGAAATAGACTATGGAAGGAACGAATTGTGCTTCCCTTTTCGAAATTGGGTTCTAGAGGTTTGTGAGGAACTGGCTGTCCGTCAACATACACCGCGATAAAGTTAACATCATAATGCTTGAATTCAAAGGGGTTTGATTTATATGAACCATTAAAAGCATCGTTATCTACACATCCAATGACCAGTCTTTTAGGCATTTGTCCGAGGAATACATTGTCTTGCACGAAGGACATACTTCCTTGAGAGATGGAATACACTTTACATAAAACTCGATCAATGGGATACTTGGCAGGAGATTTTTCTAGAGCTTTTGCATGACCGATGGCAACTCCAGGGTTGACTTTCACTTTTCTCACAAAAATGGATGCATGTTCGATGAGAACTCTGTAATTGGGGGCCTCGGAAGAGGAAACGAGGCAGAAATCAGGTTTACTCCGAACAAGTTTAATTTTCACATCCACTAAATTGAGAAGCAGCCTGTTTTGAAAAAATAAATCACAGTGCAAGGTTCCAATCATATCAAACGTTTTGCTGTCTTTCATGAGCTCATAACGCTGATGTAATCCCTTGTTCGTTGCAGCATTCGTGGGATTAATTTCGTGTAGATGTCCGGCTGTATCCTTGAAAAACCCTTCACATGCTAAATAGGTTTTCTTTGCTTCTTCTCCATAATTCAGAAGAGTTTCAATATAATCTCTGTAGGGATATGTGTTGCTTGAGGACGAAATCACTCTTTCGTTTAAACTGATGTCGACTTGAGAAAACAGAGAATGAAGAAAACAGTTAATGGGGCCCACGGGCTCTTTGTCAGCTAGTGTAGAACTGTCGGCTTTCACAATTTTAATTTTCACGTACAGTTGGCTGGAAGACAAGTCCATGTATTCTTCTCCACTCCCAGAAATATTAAATTCTAGAGGTCCTCCATCTCGAATGTTGGCTAAAGGGTGATATTCGATCCATTGTCCTTTTTCTATGCTCGTTTGGGTAGGGGTAAAGCAAATAAATCAAGTTCGGATTTTAAACATACGGAAGAATGACTATGTATCAGGGCCATGGTTTACGGATCAAAAATATCGTGTGCGGTTCCCTTGGCTTTCTTTGAATGAATGATTCGTTTCTTCATTTTTCTCTTCCTTTTAACGCTTCCTCCCAACATTTTCTTCACTTTATTAGCTGCTTTGTCAGTGAGGATTTGTCCCGCTTCTTTAGCTCGTTGTTTGGCTGCTGTTTTCACATCCTTGCCTAGAATAACGTCATTGGCCAGGTCCACACCCGTTCGAAAGACTTGTTTTCCAAGCGTTTTTGCTCCTTGTTTAAATAAGGGTACCGCCGCTCTAAATAACGAACGAAAAAGTCCTCCAAGTCCATACCCTTTTGAAGGGGCACTCCTTGATAGTAGTCTAAACCTTTTCCAGTTTGTTTGACGTAATAATCCTCGAAGGATTTTGTACAACATCGGTATGGTTCATACATGACTACAGTTGTTTGAGACGAAAATGAAGTTTCACGATCGCTCTCCCACGTTCAAATGGCACTAATTGACCTGAGTGATTCCTTATAACGATTTCGACGGATTGAAAATGTTTTCTTGCGAGAGGCAAATAATGGGGACGGTCGTACAAGGCGCTCACCACATCTCCGTCTTCTCCGCTCACTTTCACGATGCGAAGGAGAGGAGCAACCATGTCTCCTACAGGCTGAGGTTCCACAATATCGCTGTACACGTATAACAGGGAAAGCGATGTGTTCAGATCGGCTACGAAATTTCCATGAATGGTAGCATCGCTTCCTCCCGAGGCCGAATACACTCCAGGTTGAAAACCTAGAATTTCTGCAATTCCTGGAAATAACTCCAGCTGAGAACCAAGAGTTAAAGCTGCTTTGACACGTCTCGTGGTTTTATTAAAAAACATCGTAATTTTTTTCGACCAATGCTGGGACATGGCTTTTACCACGTCTCCCACAGAATCATAATATCCAGCAGGGATTTTCGCCGCTTTCAGTTGAGTTGGACCGAGACCGTAAGCAAAGGAATTTGAATTTACATTCACATTAAACCAGGAATGAGGGGAGATGAGTTCGACGAGTCCCACTTCCCAGTCACCATTGAGTTCGATCGGGGAAGGAAGATGCGTGATGAAATGAGAAATTTTATTGTCTGAAAAGTAACGGAGAGAGCTGTCGCTAGGTAACGTTAGATAGAAAGTCATGTTGACGAATGATGTTTCATCTAAAAAAAAGATCAGTTTTATAGAGAGGTCAAGTCTTCCGCGGGGATCCAAGCATTAAATTTATCAAGATACCCTTTAAATTTGACAAAGAATTCCATTTTTCCTTTTCTTTTACGTTTCTTTAGAACACGTTCGACAGTAAAGGACTCGGAGAGAGACACTTTTTGAAGCTCTTCGGCGTAAAAAAGTTCCTTCCAGCTCTTCGTTCAATAAATCTTTAACTTTATAGACGGGTGGGGATCTGGGAACAAGACCGCTCACAACAAAAACTTCTTCCGTCCAATTTGATTCGTATCCTTTCTCAAATGTCAATTTCGCTTTACTAATCCTCACGTGTTCACCCAAATGAAATTTATAGGAGGGTTTTTCCCTCTTGAGGTCACCATACAGATTGTCAAACACTTGTTTTTCATTATCTTCGTTTACATCTACAGGCTTCATTTTTATACTTCGATGGTGGGAATGATTGTAACTGTGAACTAAATCGTTGAGTACGTCCATAAATCTGAACGAATTTTCACTTGTAAAGTATCGCCACATTCGAGTTTTGAGCGTACGATTGAATCTCTCCACTACACTTGCTTTCGTCTCGTTGTTTGTCGTAAAGAAATGCACCTCATGCTGTTTTAAAAACTTTTGAAACTCTTTGTTCTTAAATTCAGTTCCTTTATCTGTTTGAAGTTTTACTGGCTTTCTTTCTTTGAATATCTGGGAAAAGGCTTGGACGATATGAGAACCCGACTTTTGCTTTAAAGGAATCACCCATGCATATTTGGAAAAAATGTCAATACATGTCAACAAGTAACGAAATCCATCGTTATGTTGACTCAAACTGGAGACATCGGCTAGGTCTGCTTGAAACTGTTGATTTAATTTATTAACCATAACTCTATTTCTCCGAAAATGTCGTCTCACCGGTTTGTGAAGAGTGTACGTTTTCTCTCCCTTCAACCATTTCTTCACATCTTTTTTCTTGATGCCTTCTTTCTCCACAGCACGAAATAAAGCATTGATACCACCGAAACTTCCTATTTTCTGAGCTGTGTGAAAAGTCTGTTTCATCATTTCCTCCATTACAACAGTTCAACGAGATACGATCCACCGTAACAGAAAAACTCATGTTCACACCATCACTTGCAGAAAACAAATGAAATCAAGTAGGACCCCACCCCTTTTTAAAAAAGACTACGCAAACCTTCGTCTAACAAGCATCTTTTTTCAATGGTCGGGTGGTCTAGTGGGAAAAGGCGTGAAGCTAGCAAACTAGCTGACAC
The DNA here is from genome assembly GCA_039090855.1 of Macrothele yani. NCBI lineage: Eukaryota > Metazoa > Arthropoda > Arachnida > Araneae > Macrothelidae > Macrothele > Macrothele yani. The sequence continues at coordinate 113,999,690 of CM077007.1, forward strand.
AGGAACGAATCTCGCTGGGGCCATCAGAGCATTTTTTATGTACTCCGGAGTAAAACATTTCGAGAGAAACAACGTCTATACAAATTCCTAACACCTCAGGGAACTTCTAAAAAGGAAAGTTTTAAAAAAATAAATTCGAGGAAAAGGAACTTGGAAGGACGAAAGACTTCACTTCCTTTTTCTCAAAAAAATTTGACAAAGTCCAATAAATCTCCCGAGAAAATAATAAAGTTCCAAGAAGCACCGCTAGGGGGCAGCACATCAGCATCGTCCCAACACACAAGCGCCACCTACATCCTCACCCATGCCACACCCCCGCATCCTCCTGATGCCTGCGTCAGGCCACGCCCCCCACTCCGTTCGCTCGGCTGCAGCTTGCTCCGGCTGGCTCCGGCTGCTCCGGCCGATACCTAATGTTAAGTCTATGGGCTGCGGTTTAAGCCAGAATCCGTCATTTTCTACTACTGACGGGAGACTGCTTATAGCCCATTGAGTTGCTCACGGTGGTCGTTAAACCTCCAATAAAAAAAAAAAAATAATAAGAATTGTGTTGCCACAGTGACTGAGCAGATTTTCGGTATTTCAAATGTGGGCAGCAAGAGTGAGAACAAAGAAGCATGGAACAGTGAGAACAAAGAAGCTTCGAAGAATGAAAGAACGGCTTGGGAAGGTAAAGTTTTTGAAAGAAAGCATGAAGTAGCAAAGTGAATATGCAAGAGTAAAATGCAAAGTGTAGGAACGAAAAGGTTTACGTGAAAGGAGCGGGACTTTTTTAGAAGGCAAGCATTCACTCTGGAAATACCCAAACTTTAGAAAAAAAAACAGAAGCAAAGGAAGTAAAAATATTGTCAGGAACACAGCTGAAGAGATCATCTGGAAGCCCAATGATATAAGTAAAATATTGAATGAATACTTTCAGGGATGCTAGGTCAGGTGATGTGCAACATATCGCCTCTCCTTGACAAATGTCAACCGCGCCTTCTCGTGTTGCATCCTGTTCCCACTAAAGGGGCTCTGACGACCGCTAGTAGCGGTACATATACCATCGGAATTAGAGGAAATGCTATCCCACACTCACCAACCCACTTGGCCAGCATGGTGAGTTATGGCCAAACCCCTCCAAAATGACTCCACAACTTAAATTTTGGCCCTCAATCTCCGACAGCTGAAATTTACCTGGCCAAGGCAGCGGCCAGTGCGACATGAAGGCAGAGGCTGCTAAGAATCCCCGGAGGACCGGACTAGGTTGCCATTTGATGTTGATCTTGGCTACTTACAACGGATGCCCCCTATCTTCTGATTCAAGGCTTCTTGAATTGGAAGAGGAACTACAAAGGATCCAGAGGGACATCGTCGGGCTAAGTGAGGTAAGGAGAAAAGGAAAAGATCTCATTGAACTGAAAAGTGGATATCACTTCTACTATCGTGGGAGAGATACTGGCAGAACTAGTGGTGTTGGACTTATAATAAACAAGAAACTGAAGGATAAAGTTGTAGAAATTGAAAGTTCCTCTGACAGAGCTGCACGACTCGTTATCCAACTCTAGAGAAGATACCAGGCCCAGATTATTCAAGCTTATGAACTCACCACAAGTCACCCTAAAAAAAAAATTGAATAATTTTACGAGGAAATTCGGAACCTCAATAACAAAGGCAAACAGCACTTGAAGATAATTATGGGTGATTTCAATGAAAAAGTAGGGAAACAGCAACAGAATGAAACTTCTGTTGGTAAATTCGGTTACGGGAACAGAAATCAACGTGGGAATGCTCTCGTAGAATTTGCAGAAGCAGAAAGGTTTTTCATCATGAACTCCTTTTTCAAGAAAAAGCCACACAGGAAATGGACATGGAGTTATCCGAATGGGAGAGCAAATGAAATTGATTTTATTATGTTATGTGTAACAAAAAATTCGTCATCGAAGACTGCAGTGTGCTGAACAAGTTCAACACAGGTAGTGACCAAAAATTGGTGAGATGTAAGATAGTATTAAAATAATTCCGTCTTGTTGCACGATGATATTTATTCAGCTAAAAAACGAAATCTATGTACATGTTAAAGAACACATGAGCACTTTTGGTGTCACAGTGACACCTTCATCAGATGTGATTTCACCATATGGTTACATGCTGGTCTTAAGTACGTGGAGCAGCAGATGCATCATGGGAAAGGTAATGTCAGTGTCACATGATATACTAGATAACAAGATAGTCAAAAAAGCATAATTAGCCAATGAAAATCACTCAACAGAAACAAAAGTTATTGTGCTGTCATTCCCAACAAGATTGCTCCAGGGTTCAGGTAAAACACAAGGATAATAGTCATTACAGCAACTTGTATTATAAGCCGAAATATAGAGGCTTTCTGTAAATAACAAGGAACAAACAGAGATAGGTGTGTTTATGATCTTAGCGTTGTCCCAGTCTGGAATGGAATTTCCAGCACTTACAGTTCTTGCAAAAGAGGTGCTTTAGTGATTCATTTTTAAATGATATCTGTGTTCATTTAATCTCAAATCCAAAATTTTTTTAGTTGAACCCACATAAGGATTATTTAGTTCACCAGAAATAGTGTCGAGCATAGGAATAACATACACACCCCATTTTTTCCCTTTGTTAATTTTGTCACGATCGTTGCGGATAATGGTATATAGATTGCATGATCGTATTCCAAATTGTATTTTATGACGAGAACATATGTTGGTAAGAAGGTTTACAATATGTGGATTAAAATCAACAGATCCAACATACTTTTTGGGCACTTGTTCACTAATTAAAGCAGTTGACATAGCAAAGCGTACTTTATTGTGCACCCTTAACAACGTTGTCCGGGTAACCATGGTTTTTAGCAAAGGATGATATCCATTGTAGTTCTTGAGCTCTGGAAAAATGGGTAGAAGAATTTGAATATGCTCTTCTAAATAGGAAGTGCAGAGCAGAAATTTTATGCTGAAAAGTGTGAGCAGAATTGTACGGAATTAGAGTGGGTGTGGAAGTAGGTTTTCGATAAACGGTAAAAGACAAGGAATTGTCAGAAGGGTTACGAGTAATTTGAAAATCTAGATAAGGTAAAACAAAATTATTATTATTACATTGATGATATCTTGGTAATTTGGCCATATACCATAAATCAGTTACATCAGTTTGTCAACGCTATGTCTTCTCAATACCCCTCCATCAAACTCACGATAGAACTTGAAAATAACTTTGCTTTACCTTCTAGATTTTCAAATTACTCGTAACCCTTCTGTAGGCCCAAGATAGACAATTGTGGAAGAAATTTTGGGAGACCTGCATCTAGCAGCGATGAAGGTCTCCCAAAATTTATGGTTGATGATGATGATGGCTTTCCTTGAGTTAGTATGATAGGAAAATAAAGCTTTTTTGAGTAGAAACATTTGATGCCACGAGAGAGAAGTAAACGTAGAAGAGGTCTGAAGAGAAGAGTCGAACATTTTAAACCACGCACTCCTTCAGCCGCCACCTTTGCTTTTCTTGATGAGTCCCTGGAACGGATTTTCCTAAATACGTTCACACTGAAAATTCCCTCGATGTACCGCCACCACTGTGTATGCCAACCGCCCATACACTAAGAGCACCGAATGCTGTCTAAGCGTGTTAAACACCCTTTTTAAACCGCATCTGTTCAGAAAAGGATTTAAGATGCTTATCGCATGTGCCTTTCGGTTGCCATTGAATGAGTCTAATTCTCTTTATTACTATTTCTAGTTAACGGAAATTCATATAAAGTTGGGCACAGGTGCTTGGTCATCCTTCCTTCAACCACGTCTCTATTGGCATCTCTCACTTCGCTTGTGAGAGTGAATTACTGTACCTGAAACACACGGATTATTTGAAACTGCATGGTTATTAATGCCCCCCCCCCTCTTCGCGCACACACTGCTGAGTGTCAGTGAGAAGATTAGGCACTGACCACCTGGGTTCTCCCCAACTGACCGATTTTGACCTCAGGCAGTTGTCACTCTTGAGTGATACTTTTCTCATTTGCGTATCTTCTAAAGAGGGAAAATGCCTGTTTTCACATCAAACAAGTGTAAAATTTTACCTATGACTATTCTCACAAATAAAAAACTGAAAACGGATAGAAAAAAACTCAGAACTAGAGTTCTGTCCCTCTTAAGGTCAAGATTTCAGACATGCGTTCAAGAGCTTCACTCCTGTTCCACTCCATGCCACACTTCGCCTCGGACACCAAACAACCCCCAGTTTCTGGTGTGACTTTCAAACGTGTCACTCTAGAGTTAGCGTGTGCGTGTGTGTTCATCAGAAAACGTTAGTGCCTTGAGGGTGATGGGGCAGATGAGTATTTTCCACTGAACTAGCTGCCGCTTAAAAGGGACAAAACCACTCTCAATCCCTCGTTTTTCAAGTGGACAAAGGCTTTTGTTTAACCCTTCAGTGCTTTATTGCATTCCAACATTGTATATCACAGAGACGGGGAGATGTTACAAATGTTACTCCTGCTCATCTCAGTCTCGTTTCCTGTCAGATTTTGCATCAATGGAGAAAACTGTTCTCAGTGTTCACGTAAAAGATTCAATATATTAGTACATACCAAAATATCGTTCAAGCCAGCAATTTACTGCAAATATGTTTTAACATTTCTTTGAGAAACGTATTAGCAGGCAGACAGTGGGATATATCCGGATTGAAAAAAGCAAGTGAAATGTGCTTAGAAAAAAACATTAAACTCAGTTAAGAAAATATAAAACGGCAAACATGATAAATTGAAACAAAGCTTAGTATAATGGATAGAATATAGAAAAAATAAATGCCAAACATGGTAAAACATTATTTCATTTATTTTTTATTCGAACAGAACGATGTATGTTACCAACTGATGGTGATGATGGTACCCGGCAAAAACACAAGTGTTGGGAAACTGCTGGCCACCAGCTGGCAGTGATGGATCACTGCTGGCTGAAATCTGCCGCTCACGGCACGATAGCGGTCCTTTGGGTTTTTTTGAAACCTTTGGTGGCAGCGCCGTAAGTTGGCAGCCATTGATGGCCCTGCAGCATCGCCGTGAATTGCGGCGATGTGCCACTAGTTGCACGTGAATTGCGGCGATGTGCCACTAGTTGCACGTGAATTGCGGCGATGTGCCAGCTATGTGCCACTAGTTTCCCGTAGCTGGCAACCGATGCAACCCCAACACGAGGTGGAAGTAACGGGGCTGCGGATGCGCAGAAGCAACACGAGCTGTGTCTCTCGTGGTACCAGTTAGTTGAAGACAACGCTATCGCCACTCTGCTATTTTAGTGGATTTTAAGAAAAAAAAGCCATATGTAGATAGGCGAATAAATTTTTTATAATGAAATGCCACGTCAACGAAGATAACAGATTAAGCCATGAAATGCTAGATTATAACCATGAAATACATCCACTCCATTTCCATGAATAACAAGAAATAATTTCTGTGTAATATTGCGTTTTAACATACACTAAACCGTTTGAAACGAAAGTCCTGAAAAAACATTAAAAAAACGTTATGTTGGAAAAAAAAGAAGAATTACACGCGTACAAAATTTAGCAATTACTTAAAAAAAAAAAAAAAAAAAAAAAAAAAGAAACAACGCTTTGGGGATATAATGTACTCATCCATGGGTCGAATACACAAGACTGGAGGATTTCGCTTCTAAAAATAACGAGAAGTAAAATAAAATATATTTCCTTTTTTAAAACAAATGTAGCTCCGGACAGCGGAAAGGAAAGATACAACGTTAAAAATGTAACAGATTGTGACATGAACGGGTAAATATAATAATTCGACAATCGCTTTTCAAGACGACAAGGTCAGCACAAAACTTTGGAAAGCCCTTTAAGTTGGTACACTCGTTGAAAATGAGTGAAGTTCCCTTAAGGTAAAAAAAAACAAACAATCGTTACGTTGAAAAAATAAATTTATGAATTATATCAAACTGGTATTTACAAAAAATACCTCGCAATATTGTAAAATTAGAAATAGAACCATTCGTTACACATTCCGCAGCAAAGAGGCTCAGCTTCAAGCAAGTACTCGTGCGTGGCAAATCAGTCCAGTTGCTAGAGCGCGCGCTTCCCACGTAAACAATCCTTGGTTCGTTTCCAGTTAGATCCATACGGGCGTTTTTCAGGACCTGTTGAAAAAATTTCCCCAGAGCTATGCTGTAATGCAAAAGTTTCGTAGCGGGGGAAAAAGCATAGTTGCAGCTTTTTTTTTATGGCTACTACTGGGAAATTGGCGGACAAGATTCGGCAAGCCATCAGTTACGTCACGTGATTGCCAGCTGCCACTGCCTGGAAACTAGCGGACCACATTAGGCTAGCCATCATTTATGCCACGTGCTTGGAGGGCCACTTGTGGCAGCTACTTCCTATGATGGATAACTAATGGCCCTGTTCTGGCACATATGACAACTGATGGAGATGCCACTTTTGGCCCGCTGCTGGCCCATGTGTTGGCCGCCGGGACATTTTATTGGCGGTTGGGCAGCGGCATCATAGTGCTGGGTCAGCGTTGGCACTGCTGGCTGCCAGTGCTGGATTGAATGCTGGCCCAGCAACACTGTTTTTGTTGGGTAGTGGTGTGTAGTCGCATTCTCCGTGAGCAATGTCGGGGAGAGAAAGCCTGGAATAATATTACCGGGCACGATGTTATGCAGATTTGTCATTTTTACCTATATACGTAAACGTATCAAAAAATAAGTTTCACATATTACACATAAATTTCGTTAAACAATGAGAAACCTCCAAGTACACGGTGACATGTTTTCACAGTTTTCTCGACATCATCATCATTTGTGAAATGCTTACTCTCCCAAGGTTCTTTTTTCATTTTTGGGAACAAGTGGTAATCGTAGGGGGCTAAATCAGTACTGTACGGGGAATGCGGCAATACTTCCTAATTGAAATTGCGAATAAGCTCCTGCGTAGCGGCGCAGCTTTGTGTGGATTGGCGTTGTAGTGCAACAAAATGATTAATTTTGACAACTTTCTTCGTGTTCAACCCTTAATTGCTTTCCTTAACTTATTCAATGTTTGCATTACACTGCAGCATTTATTATACTCCATGAAAATAGAGAAACACCAAGCGAAAAACGACTTTGAAATCCTAATGCCCTAAATGCTGCAAAAAAAGGAACATTAGAAAATCAGTCATTCGACTACATCCCTATGTTCTTCTGGTTGAAAAATTTTTATTTTGGTAATTTTTTTTTTTTTTTTTTGGTAATTTTTGTCTTTGCTTTCTTCGGAGATCGTTTGCTTTGGACACTTGAGGTTTGTTTTGTTTTGTCTCTGGTTTGTTCTTGGTTCTTATTTTGTTCTATTTTCCCCTCCATTTAAAAAAAAAAAAATATTTCTCTAGGTTTTGCATTGTTCCTATATATATATATATATATATATATATATATATATATATTAAATGGGATGTAAGGTCAGGTGATACGTAACATCACAGCCTCTCCTTGACAAATGTCAACCCCGCCTTCTCGTGGTGCATCCTGTTCCCACTAAAGGGGCTCTGACGACCGCCAATAGCGGTATAACTATACCATCGGGATTAGAGGAAATTCTATCCCACACTCACCAACCCGCTTGGCCAGCGTGGTGAGTTATGGCCAAACCCCTCCAAAATGATTCCACAACTTAAATCTTGGCCCTCAGTCTCCGGCAGCTGGAATGTACCTGGCCAAGGCAGCGGCCAGTGCGACATGAAGACAGAGGGTGCTAAGAATCCCCGGAGGACCGGACTAGGCTGCCATCTGATGCTGACCTTGGCTACGTACAATGGACGCTCCCTATCTTCTGATTCAAGGCTTCTTGAATTGGAAGAGGAACTACAAAGGATCAAGTGGGACATCGTGGGGCTAAGTGAGTTAAGGAGAAATGGAGAAGATCTCATTGAACTGAAAAGTGGACATCTCTTCTACTATCGTGGGACAGATACTGGCAGAACTAGTGGTGTTGGATTTATAATAAACAAGAAACTGAAGGATAAAGTTGTAGAAGTTGAAAGTTCCTCTGACAGAGCTGCACGACGTGTTATCCAACTCTCGAAAAGATACCAGGCTCAGATTATTCAAACTTATGCACCCACCACAAGTCATCCTGAAGAAGAAATTGAAGAATTTTATGAGGAAATTTGTCATGTAAATAATAAAGGTAAACAGCACTTGAAAATAATTATGGGAGATTTCAATGCAAAAATAGGGCAACGGCAACAGAATGAAACTTCAGTAGGTAAATTCGGTCACGGCAGCAGAAACCAGCGTGGAAATACTCTCGTTGAGTTTGCAGAGGCAGAAGGGTTTTTCATCTTGAACTCCTTCTTCAAGAAAAAGCCACACAGGAAATGGACATGGAGACATCCAAATGGGACGACAAGTGAAATTGATTTTATTATGTGCAACAAAAAATTCGTCATAGAAGACTGCAGTGTGCTAAACAAGTTCAACACAGGTAGTGACCATAGATTGGTGAGATGTAAGATGCACCTCAACTCTAAACTTGAACGTGGCAAGCTCATAAGACAAACAAAATCTATTGACATAACCAACCTTAAAAAACACCATAATACCTTCAAGTAGGAACTGAAGAACAGGTTCTCTGCTTTAGAAGGCCTAACATCAGAAAAAGTGGACATCTCTGAAGTTAACAGAAAAGCAACCAAGGCTCTTATGGAAACAGCAACAAAATTAGCTGGGTCTAAGAACAAGTTGCATGTAAATAAATTATCAGGAAAAACGAAAATGTTGATGCAAAAAGAAGAGAGATGAGGACAACTAAAGAAGATGTGACTTCCAAAGTGGAATATATAGAGCTATGCAAGACTGTAAGAAAAAGTATCACTGAAGACGTAAGGAAATTCAACTGTGAACTAGTGAGGAAAGCAATTGAAAACAACCAAAGCCTAAAGATAGCAAAGGGACATCTCAGTAAGGGAAGAAAACAGATTATGGCACTGAGAAAAGAAGATGGTTCTGTAACAAGAAATAGAGGCGAAATTTTGACAAGAGTGAAAGATTTCTACTCCAAATTATATGAAAGGGATGATACATGCACTCCAGACATCATGAAAGATACCAGTACCAGAGTTCCTCCAGTCCTTCCAGCAGAAGTTGCACATGCAATCAAGAACATGAAGCGGGGAAAAGCTCCAGGAGAAGATGGAATTACTGTAGACATCATACAAGAAGCAAGTGGAGAAATCGAAACAGTATTCGCCCAAATTTTCACTCGATGCCTTAATGAAGGAAAGATTCCTGAGGATTGGAACACCGCTACAATGATCCTGCTACATAAGAAAGGTGACATTGAGGATCTCGGAAACTACAGACCTATCAGCCTCCTATCAGTAGTTTATAAAATCTTCACTAAAGTTCTTTCACACCGCTTGAAGGTAACACTGGACATGGCTCAACCGAGAGAACAAGCTGGATTCAGGAGTGGCTACAGCACAATAGATCATATCCACGTGCTGAGAGAACTAATTGAAAGAGCGAGGAAATATGAACTTCCATTGTGCATGGCTTTTATCGATTATGAAAAAGTCTTTGATTCGGTGAAACCATCAGCAGTTACAATGGCTCTGAAAACCTGCGGTATTGAAGATGCATACATTAATATTATTAATAACATCTATGAAAATGCAAGTGCAAAGATTCGGCTGTTTGAAAATACAACACACATAAAAATTGGAAAGGGAGTGAGACAAGGTGACACCATATCTCCGAAGCTCTTTAATGCCACATTGAAGGGTGTTTTTCAGTCGCTGAGCTGGGAAAACAAGGGGATAAAGATTAATGGAGATTATCTAACCCACCTTCGTTTTGCTGATGACGTAGTCATTTTTGCAACTACCCTATCAGAGCTGCAGAGTATGATCCAGGAACTTGCTGACAAGAGTAAAGAAGTGGGATTAAAAATGAACTTTCAGAAGACAAAAGTGATGTTCAATGCTTTTACAAGAAATGAAGATTTATCGATTGATGGAGAAAAGCTGGAGATAACAGACACGTACGTTTATCTTGGACAGCAGATATCAAGTGAGGGTCACATTGATGAAGAAATTAATCGGCGTACAAAACTTGCCTGGAGAGCTTTTGGAAGAAACAGCATAATTTTCAAGAGCAATATGCCATTATGTCTTAAAAGAAAAGTGTTTGATCAATGCATCTTTCCAGTGCTTACGTATGGTGCAGAGACGTGGACCTTAACTAAAAGAGACATACAAAGGCTGCAGACAACTCAAAGCAGCATGGAGAGGTGCATACTTGGTGTAACCAGGAGAGATAAGAAGAGGAACTCGTGGATCCGAAAAATGACAAGAGTGGAAGACATCATGATCAGAGTTAAATCCCTGAAATGGCAATGGGCTGGACATACTGCCAGAAGGACAGATCATCGATGGACAGCCGAAAATTTAGATTGGATTCCAAGGGACAGGAAAAGACCCAGAAGAAGACCACATGGGAGATGGGTGGATGAAATTCGAAAGTATGCAGGGGTGACATGGAGGAGACTGGCAAAAGACAGACCGTTGTGGAGGAAACTTGGGGAGACCTTTGTCCAGCAGTGGATTGATAATGGTTGACAATGATGATGATGATGATATATTAAATAGCTGATGCACAAAATAGGAGAAAGAAGCAGAAATATCCTGTGCCACTATAAACAAAATTTATGCGACATGCTATCCACAATATTCGATCTTGCTTCGAAATTTCAAAATTCGACAGACAATTGAAATTTAAAAGTTAATCAAACCTCAAGTATTCTCACCAATCGCTCCTTATACTGGTAATTTCTCGTCATATGGATATGGAGAAAGTGAGAACGGAGTTTTTCCTTTAATACACGAAAGGAATTGCGGAAAGGTTTCTGAAAATTCGGAATTTTTCGTTAACACGTTATAACGAAGAAATTTTTCCGCCATTTTTGTCCACGCCGGGGCTCGAACCCGGGTCCCCTCATCCCGGAATAAGTCACTCTACCAATTGAGCTACGCGGACGTTCGTTCTGACTGCTATCTGCCTTTATGTCGTGGCAGGGCAGGCACGTCACATCTCTCCCCCGCCCCGCCCCTGAAAAAGGGCCGGGGGCATGGCCCATGGGTCAGTCGTGACTATGAGCCGTTGCAGGCAGCTATCCGCTGTAGAACTCCCAGTCAATCTGGTGTGTGGATTATAACTTCACACACATTTATTTTTTGAAGCGCTGGAGAAGGGATTCTCTTATTTTTCCTCTCTCGCGGTGTGGAAAGAACATGACACCATTGCGAGATTTTGAACGGCCGGGCCATCCGGAAAGTTCGGGCGCCATTATAACGAAGTAAATTTCTCCGCCGTTTTTGTCCCCGCCGGGGCTCGAACCCGGGTTCCCTCATTCCGGAATAAGCCACTCTACCGATTGAGCTACGCGGACGTTCGTCTGACTGCTATCTGCCTTTATGTCGTGTGCGTCCTGCTGGGCAGGCACGTCTGTAAAACGGTAATTTACTTTCAATATAATAAAGGAACTGCGGAATGGTTTCTGAAAATTCGGAATTTCCCCGTGGCACGAAAAATCCGTGAAATTTAGGTTTCTTTCCGTCATTTGACGAAAAAGGTTGTATCAGAAATATGCTTCGTTAATTCACGAAAGAAATGACGGAAAGTGTCTGGTGTATTTCAGAAAATGTTTTACAGTGTATACAGCCGACACTTCACGAGGGATTTCTGTTGGATACGAAGATTTTGACACGCACTATTCCGCGAACTTCCAATTTCGAGTAATACTTTAGCTGCTGCGCGAAAACAAACGATCGTATGAACTCTCTCCGCAGCCGCGTTCTTTCTTTCTTTCCATTTCCGATAGTTGCCGCTCTGTGTAATTCATTTTTTGTTACGCCATCGTTGGTGTAAATTTTTAAAAACTGAGCCACGAAAAAGTGGGTCAAAGCCAGATCAGAAAGCTTTTGATCCTACCAATTTGGTTCAAATGGAAATGCTTAAACCGGCTACCAGTATCCGTGTCTACTTGTGCTCTAACTACCGTGTAAGGTCAGAAAGCATTATAGAAATTTATTTCGTTACATTCATCTCATTCCCATGGAATTTTTTAAGTGCAAAATACAGCGAAACTCCGTTTATACGGTTTTATAGGGGACGACCTCAAAAAACTTATAAAAGAAATTTCAAAATGTTAAATAGGTACTGCAAATTTTCGGGTGCCTATAGAAAGCAATAAAATACATAATTTTAGATTATGCTAATTTATAATGTAAGACATGCATGCATACATACATGAATACTTTGTTTACTACCTTAGGTTTATGTTTATTTTGACATTTTTTATTAATTTTTCTATTCTAATTTCATTATAAAAGCTTAGTTAAGAACTTCTGTACGATTTGTTATTTTCAATGTATGAAAAACTAAAAAAAGAAACTTTATCTTTGAGATATTAGGGAATAAATCCGAATACATTTTTGTTTTACATTTAATACCGCTAACTCACGTTCTTTACTTAAAAGCATCGCTCTTTTCAAAGCAGTTTGTCCACCAGTTGATTCAGCATTAGTGCCCATTAAGTATTCACTAATTTTCGCTTAGTCCAAATTTCTAGAGTTCAGAGACAAAAGCGAAATGCAGACGCTATTTAGTAAATTTTTAGTTGCGTAATTTATTTCATAGCTGAAGAAAAAAAACGCTGTCTTGATTCTCTCAAATTCGTAACATACCGGGTTACGTACGAAAAAGTCAAAGACCGGTGTATTTTTGATAAACTGAAATTCAGAATTCAACGTATAATCTCATAAAGCGTATAAATGAAACAACGCATAACCGAACTGAAAAAGCAATAGGAACTATAATAAAATATTAGGACTGGAGCATAATTCCGTATAAAAGTGAAAAACGTATAACTGAAAAACGAGGTTCCACTGTGTGCTGTTGTGTTAGCTTAAATAAAAAATCGTTAAGTCGTGTGTGTGTGTTTGAAATAGCAAACTTTAATCCTAATTACGTATTACACGGTACTAGATAGTATGAAAATTTAATCTTAATTACATATTATACGGTACTAGATACATGCAAATTTAATCACAATTACATATTATACGGTACTAGATAGTATGCAAATTTAATCATAATAACATATTATATCGTACTAGATAGTATGCAAATCTAATCATAATTACATGTTATCCGGTACTAGATAGTATGCAAATCTAAGCATAATTACATACTATCCGGTACTAGATAGTATGCAAATTTAATCATAATTACATATTATCCGGCACTAGATCGTATGCAAATTTAATCATAATTGCATATTATACGGTACTAGATAGTATGCAAATCTAATCATAATTGCATATTATACAGTACTAGATAATATGCAAATTTAATCATAATTACATATTCTACGGTACTAGTTCGTATAAGGCAAGTTAAACTCCTAAGATTCATTGCATTACAACAAAGCTTTGTTAAGTCGATATTCATTTATTTGCATGAAAACACAAATGTTTCACAGAATTTAGAGCATAGACTGCTCAAGCTAATGCATCAAATAACGCTAATAGAAAAGATCACATGATTGACATACAGATCTGTAAAAGTTTAAAATTAAATGAATGAAATGCCAATTTTTTTTAAATCCTTTGCGAATAGCGGTTTTGACTTATACCTCTAGTTTAACCTCTTTCAGTTTATGTAGTCTTACGTAAATTTAGTTTTCTCTCGATAAACATTTCTTATGTAATGACACATCATTTCTCCTGATAAGTTAGCTAAGTAGATACCACTGGCAGTGAGTCAAATGTCAATATAATGATATGTTGTGGACAGTTTAGAGAGCAAACGGAGAACGATAGCAGAGAGATTTATTACAAAAGAGAATTGTTATGTGTGGAGATTTCTTATCATCGATATGAGTGGAGTTGATATTTCACGCTAAGAGCAGTTCTTTCGAGTTAATGATTTGTCAAAAGGCAGTATTTTTTGAGTAAAAGATTTGTTGAACTTATAACGAAGTAAATTTCTCCGTCATTTCTGTCCACGCCAGGATTCGAACCCGGATCCCATCATTCCGGAATAAGCCACTCTACCAATTGAGCTACGCGGACGTTTTATTCTGATTCCTATCTGCCTTTATGTCGTGTGCGTCCTTCTGGCAGGTACGTCACATCTCCTAGTACGTTACATCATCTCCCATTCATTTTTTTTTTTTTTTTTGGAAGTGCTGGAGAAGGGATTCTTTTATTTTTCCTATCTCGCGGTGTGGAAATAACATCACACCATTGCGAGATTTTGAACGGTCGGGTCATCCGGATAGTTCGGGCGCCATTATAACGAAGTAAATTTCTCCGACATTTCTGTCCACGCCAGGATTCGAACCCGGATCCCCTCATTCCGGAATAAGTCACTACCAATTGAACTACGCGGACGTTTCATTCTGATTCCTATCTGCCTTTATGTCGTGTGCGTCCTTCTGGCAGGTACGTCACATCTCCGAGTACGTTACAAACTGAAATTATAGATAACGCCCCGTTTTATTGTGTGAAGTGTATCTTGATAGTGTTGTGAAATGAATTGAAATAAACGTTGTGCTTCTGTGATGTGGTAATCAGTGAAAAAAAAAGGAACATTGAATTGTAAGTACGTCCGACTCATTGTCTCTGGACGGTTTAATCTAAATGTATACAAATGTTTCGCGAGAGACGTTTGCAATGCTTAGTTAAGTTTGCAGTTGCTACGAGTTGAAAGTCAGACCGAACATTAAATCTTCAACAGTAGCTTAAATCTTCATACTTCAACAATAAACAAAACTACATATTTTTACATGGTGAATAAGAAGTGCTCATACTTTTAGAACATATAGCTGTTCTTCTATGAGACGTAACCGCAGAAATTTGGAAATTTTATCGTCCTGGAACGGGAATTGAACCCACATCTCCCGATTTAGGACATTCCCGTTCCAGGACGATAAAATGTTCAAATTTCTGCGGTTACGTTATATGGAAGAATTGCTTGATTTATTTAAGTATTAATTATTCCATGTGTTTTCAACTTGATATTCTTGAAGTCATTTAATAATGTCTAAAATTCAGAATTGTTTGAAACGATTTTTTTAAGTATGGGATCAAAATCATACATTTCTTACTGGATGTGGGGCAAAGATGGCAGTAAATTGTTGAGCCGGAGGGTCTTAGGTGAAAGTCGCGAAACGTTTGCTCCCGAAACCGAGCCGCAATACCTTTCGACGCAATTGCTCCTTTTCAATTATTCGCCTACTGACGTAGTCTCCGTGCCTTCATTCCCCAAGAGGTGTCATTCCGATTACACTTCGTCTTCGCAATCCAGAATGTACATTACTTACAAGCGGCATCACACAATCTTCGCCTTCCCTTCCAGCACTCTCCCTTTCCCTCTTGGCACTGTGATATATTTAAAACTTAGGCGAGGCGTGAGTCAAAGATTCCGACGTGAAATCCTGGATCTCGAGAGAACAAACGCCGGCTTTAATTGCCTGCCTATGCCTGCTTAAATGAGACATGTAGAAAGCTGAAATTCGGCTCGCATTTGTTACAACACAAGACTGATGAGGGAAGCGATCAAGAACAATCATGAAGAGCAGTGTCAATGAAACATTTTCCAACGTGGAAGAAACGTAGTTATTGTTCGCGAGATTTTGATACAGCCTTACGTCATTAAAAATTAAGCTTTCAATAAGTAACGGAAAGAGGTAGAGCTTAAGATAAGACACGACTGACATCAAAAGAATTAAATTGGAAGCCGTATGTTCTAAGAACTTCTTCCACTTCCTATCGCACAAGGGGTAAACATCGCAGAACATCATGGAAAATATCCTCTAACTGAGCAGCCCTCACGGCAGAGTGGTAAGAGCTCTGACATTAAAAGAATTAAATTGAAAGCCGTTCTAAGAACTTCTTCCACTTTCCTATTGCACAAGAGGTAAACATTGCAGAGCCGCCCCGGTGGCGCAGTGGTCTAAGCGATGGCTTATGACCATTCGTCCGGAACGGTTCCGGGTTCGAATCCCGGTGAGGCATGGATGTTGTGTTTGTCTTACGGCACTGGCTCTGTCCCTTCCCTGGAACCAGTGACCCTATATTAGGGACAAGCGACTGCTTATAGCCCATTGCTTTGCTCACGGTGTTCGTTAAACCTCCAATAATAAAAATAAACAGTGCAGAAAATCGTGAAAAATATCCCCTAACTCAGCAGCTCATGGACGAGTGGTACCAGCTTTGAGATCAAAAGAATTAAATTTAAAGCCATATGTTCTAAGAATTTCTTTCACTTATCCATAAGGGGTAAACATCGCAGATAATCATGGAAAATATCCTCTAACTCAACAGCCCTAACGGCCGAGTGGTAAGAGCTCTGACATTAAAAAAAATTAAGTTGGAAACCGTATGTTCTAAGATTTTTTTCAATGCACTTTGAATCTCACAAGGGATAAATAACGCAGAAAATTATCGAAAATATCCCCTACCTCACCATCCCCGGTGGCCGAGTAGTACGAGACGTTGAATTCCAATAATGTCTTCCATGGGTCCGGGTTCGGACCCCGGAGAATCACGAATGATGCAATTGACTTACATCTCCTCCTTTCCTGACAGCAACAAAATAAAGCTCTAACTCAAAATAAAAAATAAAGCTCTAACTTTTAACAGCAACAAAATAAAGCTCTAACTCACGTGGATGACACAGGAGCTTCTTATTTTTTGTCTAAAGAAACAAGAAGCTTCTGTGTGATCTACGGGATGATGAAATCAAGTCTCATCCATGAGGTCAAACTTCACGAAAAACTTGAAATTGGACAAGTTTCGTGAAGTGTTTGTTGTTCACATTTATGAAGTTAATGTCTGTATCTTTATTTTCAATTCCCCAATAAAATAGTTTTGATTCAAATGAGAAACATTTCGATAATTTATAAAGAAACCTGAGCCTTACTCGTTTCTACTTGATATCGCCCGTGAAAAAAAAAAAATTATATCTCAAGCGTTCTTTAGTTAATTTATTATAAAGCACTTACATTATTTTCAGTCCTACATGTTCAGCGAATGCACGTTTCGGCAGATATTCAATGGAAGTATTTGTTAGTGCCCTGAAAAAAATCAAGCAATTAATTAGATATTAGTTTGAGATGAAAAAGAGTTATACAAATTTTTGAAATTTTCAATGTAAATATATATGTTAAATGAAAGAGGGGTTTTATGTTAATTACTACATTTGTGGTACAAATCATTATTTCAGAATACCTGTTCAATGAATGTACAACGGCCGTTCCATAAAAACTGGGAGTAAAAACACACAAAATGAAGAAATATAGGTACAACAAAATATGTGTTATTCTTTCTCAAAGTATCTTCCCTCGGATGATATGCAACGGTCCCATCGTTCAGTCCACTTTTCAAAGCATGTGGTGAAGACATTTTGTGGAAGCTGCTTTAGCGACCCCTGTACAGCTTGAATAACGTCAGCGTCTTTGTTGAATGTTGCGCCACGGAACTTCTCCTTCATTGTTGGAAACAACCAGAAATCGCACGGGGAGAGGTCAGGATTTTAGGAAGGATGTGGCATGATTTCAGTAATGTATCTTGTAAGAAACTGTTGAGCACAAGCAGTCACATGGGGGCTGGCGTTACCATGGTGAATAGTCCACTTTCCCGCCAGTTCCGGTCGCTTAATCGATATGTGTCGCCACAGACGTTTTAAGACTGAAATGTAACACTCAGCATTGACAGTAATTTGTGGAGGAAAGGCATGCCGGTAGACTACACCGTTACGATGAAAGAAAATCATCATTACCACCTGTCCAGTTCATTTGGTTTGTCGGACTTTTTTCGGAGGAGGCAAGCCTGTGTGTTTCCAGAGGAATGAATGATCATATGTAGAGGATTTTAGGAAGGGAGTGTCTGACCCCAGGTCTTAAACAACCCTTAGAAATAGGAAGCTAGGAGATTTGGGCTAGAGTGCCCGATAGGAAAGTGACACGGAAGCGAAGTAGAGAGGGGGAGGAAGACGCCCTTATTTATTACCGGGGGGCAGTATCCGGATGTTTCCAGACGCTCGTTGGCGCTTCGTGCGGGGTCCAAATTGTGAACCCATGTTTCATCGGCAGTTATTACTGTGTTTGGATCCTTTGCAATCATTTGTTTCAGCTCATGACACACCTGAGCACAGGCTAACAGTTGTTCTCTTGTCAGGTTATGAGGTACTCACCTGGAACACACACGATGCAGCAGTAACTTGTCGCATAGAATGCGGAATGCCAACGTTTTTGGAATATTAGTGGACGCCGCTATGTCTTCACACGTCATTCGTCGATCTTCTACCAGGATTGCCCAAACAGTGTTAACAATACGCTCCGTAACAACACTTTCAAGTCGGCCAGGCCTGGGAGCGATTCTGCAGACAAACGCTCTTTTTTGTAAATCTAAAATTCATTGACCCACCCAAACATTTATGTTTGTGAGCTTTTTCATTAAATCAGCTGTTTCTGGAGCCGTTTTACCCAAACGATAGCAAACTTAAATCGCACAACGCATTTCACTTCTTAACTCTAAATCACTCACCTCCATAGCTGCATGGCGAAATGCAACTGCGCAATAATAAAACCAGAATCGTCTGCCACGGCTAATAACTGTTGCCATAGATACTTCCTGAATTCAGTTAGGCGTCTGCGTGGTTATTTTTCCCCTTCGCACTGTTGCCAACCAAGAAAAAAAAAGACACTCTCAGTTTTTATGGAACGGCCTTTGTTCAAATCTGTAAAAAGCAAAATCCTTGAGAAGTCAAACAAAGTAGTAAAAATGTGTTCTAAGGAAAATAAAATCCATCTGATGACCTTCAAACAAATCCTGTATGTAAAAGTACAATTATACAATAGCCGGCATGTACACTTTCAAAATATTCTTGCCATATTTCCGCATAGCTGTTTTTTTACACAAAGTCATTTTTCAACGACCAGTTAACACAATTCTGCTGTTGCAAATTTCATTATTCAGTTTTACAAATTTGTTAGCTCAAACTAAGCATGCAGGTGATTGAGGGCGGCAGACTAATGAACACTGCGGTCAAATAGAAAATTTCGATGTTGAAGAAATTAATGAGTAGTCAAGAAACGCATATGGCGTATAAAATCCGCTTACACATGTATTTGTGGAGTAATAAGCACAAAGATTCGCCAAACTTTCTCACTCCACTGGGAGGCTTTTTATAGGCAATGGTAGACAGTTTTATTTCTAATTTATTGTATTCAAAGTCTGGTGTATTTAAAATAACGGAATTAATCAGTTCCTACAGTCACTTCTGCGTGACGCCGATTTAACCGAACGCAACAAAGATGCTTGAATTGTGTTTCTTGTAATGCAACGAGAAACCGTGGAGTGTGAGATATGTGTAAGAGATCCACAGTGCTGCTACAGGATTATGTGAAAACCGCAGTAGAAGACAAATAGGAGCAGTTTTATATTAATCAGAAGGATTGCTCATTTCTGTACGGCATCAAATTCGCGAGTCGTATTGCATCTTTTTTATGCCTACTGAACAGTTGCAGAAACGTTTGCCTATCCTAAAATGAAAACATATCCTGGTTAAGAAAAGAAAAAAAAACTGCTCGTTGTGAATCGTTATTCGACGTAACAGGACAAAATATTTGTCTTTCGAGCTAGGGGCATTCAAGAAGTGTACTTGTATTTTCTTTTTTTTGATTGGAGGTTTAACGACCACCGTGAGCAACACAATGGGCTATAAGCAGTCGCCCGTCCCTAATTTAGGGTCACTGGTTCCAGGGAAGGAAGAGAGCTAGTACCGTAAGACATACACAACATCCATGCCTGACCAGGATTCGAACCCGGACACCGTTCGGACAAACGATCAGAGGCCATCGCTTAGACCACTGCGCCACCGGGACGGCATTTGTATTTTGAGCTAGGTGTTCAAGAAGCACGTTTGTCTTTTGAGCAACGTGTGTTCAAGACGTACGATTGCCTTTGGGCGAGGGGTGTTCAGGAAGTACGCTTGTCTTTTGAACGAGGGGCGTTCAAGAAGTACACTGGTCTTTGGGCGAGGGATGTTCGAGAAGTACGCTTGTCTTTTGGGCGAAGCATATTCAAGAAGTAAGCTTGTCTTATGAACGCGGGGTGTTCAAGAAGTACGCATATCTTTGGGCGAGGGATGTTCAAGAAGTATGCTTGTCTTTTGGGCGAGGGATGTTTAAGAATTATGCTTGCCTTTCGGGGTAGGGTTGTTCAAGAAGTACGCTTGCCTTCTGAACAACGGGTGTTCAAGACCTATGCTTGTCTTTTGGGCGAAGAGTGGGTGACGTATATTCTAAATTAACGTTCCTTTTTAGTTTCTTTCCCTATGTAAATCTTGAGTTTATTCTCAGTAATATTTCACACTTAACGTGATATCTTTTCTCTCAAACGAATACTGTTGGCAACATAATTGAGGTTGAATGAACGTGACGTATGCTTGTTTGATAAGAACCAGAGATATAAACTACGAGTAAACTGTCGCTTGGAGAGCGTTGTGTTGGGGAGTGATTAATGTGGAGCGTTGTGGAACGTAGCGTTGTTGGTATATGGTGTGTTTAATGTTGACACCGATTTGTTATCTGAAGTGCTACATCGAGAAATAAAGCATCTTTTCCGTAAGTTTGACTTCTGCTTTTTAAATGTTTCGTCTTGCTGTTAAGGTTTCATTTAGGAACTTTTTCATCGTATGGTGATGTTTTAAAATAACGTAGCAGTACGACAAGACTTTTACGTTATAAGTGTTCAAAAAGTACGTTGTCTTTCGGGCGAGTGGTGTTCGAAAAGTTCGCTTATTTTTTGGACGAGGAGTATTCAAGACGTACAGTTGTCTTTTGGGCGAGGGGTGTTCAAGAAGTGTGCTTGTTTTTTGGACGAGGAGTGTTCAAGACGTACAGTTGTCTTTTGGGCAAGTTGGTGCTCAAGAAGTACGCTTGTCTTTTGAGCGAGGGATGTTCAAAAAGTATGTTTGTCTTTCGGGTGAGGGATGTTCAAGAAGTACGCTTGTCATTTGAACGAGGGATGTTCAAGAAGTACGCTTGTTTTTTGAGCGAGGGGTGATCAAGAAGTACGCTTATCTTTTGGGCGAGGTGTACTCTAAAAGTACACTTGTCTTTCGGGTGAGTGCTGTTCGAAAAGTGCGCTTGTTTTTTGGACGAGGAGTGTTCAAGACGTACAGTTGTCTTTTGGGCGAGGGATGTTCAAGAAGTATGCTTGTCTTTTGAACGAGGGGTGTTCAAGAAGTACGCTTGTCTTTTGGGCAAGGGGGTGCTCAAGAAGTACGCTTGTCTTTTGAGCGAGGGATGTCCAAGAAGTATGCTTGTCTTTCGGGTGAGGGATGTTCAAAAAGTACGCTTGTCATTTGAACGAGGGATGTTCAAGAAAAACGCTTGTTTTTTGAGCAAGGGGTGTTCAAGAAGTACGCTTGTCTTTTGGGCGAGGGGTACTCTAAAAGTACACTTGTCTTTTGGGCGAGGGATGTTCAAGAAGTATGCTTATCTTTCGGGTGAGGGTTGTTCAAGAAGCACGCTTGCATTCTGAGCAGCGGGTGTTCAAGACCTACGCTTGTCTTTTGGGGGAAGGGTGTTCAAAAAGTATGTTGCGTTTCGGGCGAGTTGTGTTTGAAAAGTGCGCTTGTCTTTTGGACGAGGAGTGCTCGAGGCGTACAGTTGTCTTTTGGACGAGGGGTGTTCAAGAAGTATTCTTGTCTTTTGGGCGAGGGTGTTCAAAAATTACACTTGACCTTTGAGCGAGTAACGGGTGTTCAAAAAGCACATTTGCCGCGCTCATGTACATCGGAAACGTAAATATACAATTTCTCCCCTAGTGGTGAAACAATTCATTAAAATCTGAAATTATATGAAGAACGTTTTGAGCCAGTAGCTCTAACAGAAGCAAAAAGAATTTTTGAAATCTTACTTTTAGAAGCGCAGATATAAGTGAAATCCCGAAACGAAAGAAAAAAAAAATGTCTGTGAATGGAAGCTGTTCTCATAACACATGACAGAAAGTTGAAACTGTCGGTTCCTGCCTGCTAGCACTTAAACAGTTTTCATTGAGATTAATTAGTGACTGTTTACAAATGATCAGTATCTTTCAACAGGAATGATCTCGTAGAGTTACGATTGTTAGTGTTTATCCAACTAAACCTAAAAATGTTTCATTAAGTAGCGATTATTAAGAAATAGAGGGCCTTTGAGTGCCAGCTTTTCCGCAACAGGGGATATACCTAGGTAAATTAACACACGAAATTTTCATTTACTTCAATTAGTGATCATGAGAAAATCAAAGACACTATGTTCGAATAAAATCTCCCCCCCCCTGAAAAATTTACTTCATAACCCCTAAGCACAGTAATTTTCCCAGGATTTCGAACATGAGAGAGGATGCTTTTTTCGCGGTGTGTCTGTGTGTGGTGGTTGGGGGGGGTGTTAGGAAATCAGGGAGAGTGTCTGCAAAAGTGATGGTGATACCTAGAGCACTCTAGTTTTAGCTTTTTAAGTAACAGATTTGACAATACGTGTAAATTGCTTTGTCCCAAAATAAATCACTTGAAGAAATCACCCTCTTACACAGGGCAGATCTGCGGCTGCTGTGAATAAATGTTGACGCCTGTTGCGCACGTAATCCTAGGTAACTGACTGTTGTTTTCCCACATCCTCCACGGGAAATCCCACTGTGGCCTCGCGCTTTTCCTCAGCAGCGCAGAGAAAGGGGGGCGATTGGAGAGCGATCGTATTATTTACAATCCATTGCAGAGCAATCGTATTACAACCCGAAGTCAAGGATCCCAACACTTTCAATCTGTAGGACATTCAGTGTTTTAAAAGTGAAACTAGGCATTTATTTAGGCAAATCTAAATATATTTTACAGCAAAATATGAATCTTAGGGATAATTATTGTGCGTGTTCGAATTTTTTTCATAGAACACTAACTGGCAGCTACAGTACGCCCCTTCTTTACCTGGGTTCCCCCCTCGCTGCTGCGGGGGCTGGTAGTTACGTCACTGCATAACACCTGACCTGCACTGTAAAAAATAAGTACTGTGAATTCACAGAAAATTTCTTAAAATAACGTGCAGCAAATTTGCCAGTAGGTGTTCGTCTTTTAAAAAAATTCAGTTTTGAAAAGTTTCCGTTTCTAACGTTAGAATTTAAACAGATTTTCCGTAGTCAGTAATTCCGTTTATTTCAGAAGGTCAATTGCGGGGTTTTACATTTTCTTACAGAACTTTCGGAAAAATACATCAATCTTGACTTTTTCAGTCGTCGTGTACGAAGTGAAGGGATTCTTTTCTTTGCTTTTGGTGAATATCGACCCTAGTACGCCAACAGCAACATAATGCTGTATCGGTTGACCCAGAAACTAACTTAATCTCTACCACGTATAGGGTAAAAATAAAAAGGACCTTAATCGCGCGATGATGAAATGTTTTTCGCTATCAGTACGGGTTAACTAATCATTTATATTTTGTAGGAGCTAATTATTTTTGAGAGAAGGTTTGTAATTATGTTATTTTTTCTATAGGACGACATTTTGTAATATAAGATATGAAGTTTTTTTTTTTTTTTTTTTTTTTTTGCATCTTGATTTTTCTCGAAGCAACAGAACATTTTGGAACTCGAGATCTTCTTAAGCTGACAATGACTTTCAATTATGTTTTAAGAAAAGGTGATGTGTACCGCTTTATAGTGTTATTTCATAAAACCCATAAAGATAAAATTTAACTTTGATAGCTATAATGGCGTTTTTTTTTGTATTTTTGGTACACAAACGGATACATCGACATCATCTAATCAACATTAAAATAATTTAAATACCCCGTTTCTTGCGGTAATGGGATATGTCATATTGATACGAAAAAGTGAGAACAGAAATTTTCCGTGAATACACGAAAGGAATTGCGGAAAGGTTTCAGAAAAGTCTGAATTCTTCTGGCGTACGAACTGTGAAATAGAAATATGCTTCGTCAATTCACGGTAGTAATATAGAAAATAGCTCGTGAATTTCGGAAAACATTTTACAGTGTAGAAAAGACGCTACCGGTACCTTTCCGATAAAAAAATGACATTTTGAACTCATATCTAATGAGAAAATGATCAAATGTAGTTTTTTTGAGTGGGAGCTTTTTATAACACGTGATGCTATTGACGAAAGCATAACTCGTTCTTCCGTGCTCTAGAACATAACTCGATTTAATGTCACGAAGCAATCTTGCTGTTTGAAAGTGAATCAAGGCAGGTTGGATGAAGTCGGGTACGACGTAAACAAGCTGAGATAAGCACACCGGACAAAACATTAGTCACCCCTAACAAAAATGACAGTAGAAAGTTATCAGTTGCCCAGAGGGCGCCGTGATGGCATTTTTGGAAGATGAATAGCACTGACGTGGTTTACAGGATGATTTCTGTCTCGTGCAGTGGTGAAGAGCAACGTGTGTCTTGAATTTAGCCTGCAGTATGGATTCTAAGACAGACGTTACTGAGTGGCAAAAAGGAGCCATCGTGTTTGGACGTGCTCACAGACACAAAGTAAACGAAGTCGTCCAATTTGTTGGTGTATCGAAGTGTACTGTCCAGCGGGTCTACAAAACAGAGGTGCAATTCGCAGTCAACTGAAAATAGGCGACGTAACTGAGGCCGGAAAACGATTCTCATCAACAGGGACCGCCTCCATGTTTTACGCTTAGTAACTGCAAATCGGTTTCAAAACAGGCAACAATTGCTCCATACAATCAATAAAAGTCCACTCCAACCAATTTCCGAAAGGACATTGCGATGAGAACTGGATGCCACTGACATCTGGAACAGGGCACCACGGAAGAGGCCTCTTTTAACAGCAAGTCACAAAGTCGCACGTTATCAATGGGCTCAATGGAACCAAAATTTTACTGTGGAGAATTGGAAACGAGTAATTTGGTCTGATGAGTCTCATTTTTGTTTGTACTCCAATGATGGGAGGCGACGAGTGCATTGCAGGCCCACCTTTAATCCTGATTGTGTCGAAGGTGTTGTTCAAGCTGGAGGGAGTTCTGTGATGTTTTGGGGATGTTTTTCGTACCATGAAATGGGCCCACTCGTTGCAGTGAAGATGAATTTGAACCAGCATGCGTACCTCCACATTCTGAATGACGAAATGTTGCCCTTTGCCCTACATTTCCAGGAGCAGCATCACATTGCCACTCCTGTCTTCCAAGACGAAAATTGCCTGCCGTGTGCACAGAGAATGGCACGTCGAACAATCACCAACACTGTCTTACTTCGACAGGCCCGACTAATCCCCAGATTTAAATGCTATTGAAAATCTGTGGGATCATTTATAACAGAAGGTGAAACGCTGGAATAGATACCCACGTGCTCTGGCAGAACTTCGGGACCCGTTGACGCACGAGTGGCTGCAAATGCAATATTCAATTGATGCACGAGTGGCTGCAAATACAATATTCAATTGATGCACGAGTGGCTGCAAATCGATGTTCAATTGACGCACGAGTGGCTGCAAATCGATATTCAATTGACGCACGAGTGGCTGCAAATCGATATTCAATTGACGCACGAGTGGCTGCAAATCAATGTTCAATTGACGCACGAGTGGCTGCAAATCAATGTTCAATTGACGCACGAGTGGCTGCAAATCGGCGTTCAATTGACGCACGAGTGGCTGAAAATCGATGTTCAATTGATGCACGAGTAACTGCAAATCGACGTTCAATTGACGCACGAGTGGCTGCAAATCGATGTTCAATTGACGCACGAAGGGCTGCAAATCGATGTTCAATACGTCCACAACCTCGTGGAGTCTCTACCACACCGGATTAATGCTGTTATCAATGCAAAAGTCTGCATCACCCGTTATTATGTAAGTTCTGACAGGGGTGACTAATATTTTGTCCGGTGTGCTTATGTAGTGACACATGTCAGTACACATGCATCTTAGTTTCGCTCAGGAGTGTTTCTACAGTTTGTTCCTATGATTTTCAATCAACTCTTTACAAGAAGCAAGTGTCATAAAATTACTTGCGTTGGAAATATACACAGTGTGGCAAATAATTTTTAAGACTGGGTCTGTAAAATGATATAGAAATAAGAAATTATAATTTGTTTTGGTTTGTTATTCAGAATAAGTCCCTCCGGCTTCAATACACTTGTTACAGCGATTTAATAATGATTCAAATGCCTGTTCCAGTTCACTTTGCGGAATTGCCTCCAAAGCACGCGTCGAAGCTCTTTGTATGGTCGAAATATCATCAAAATAACACCCTTTTAACGTCATTTTAAGTTTTGGGAATAAAGAAAAGTCGCAGGGTGCTAAATCAGGCGAATAAGGTGGATGATTCTACACACAGACGTTATTTGTCGCCAAAAATCTACGAACAAGAAGTAAGGTGTGACTGGGTGCATTATCGTGCTACAAACACCAACTGTTTTCATCCCGATATTCTGGACCAATGCGACGAATTCTGCCCATCAAACGCCTCAAAACATTTAAATAAAACACACCAGTAATTGTTTGTCTACTTGGAACAAATTTTTTGTGGATATTACCCTTACTAACATTGAATGTAATGAGCATTGTTTTGATTTTCGATGGAACTTTTCTTGTTCTTTTGGCTTGTGGTGAGTTTTTTGACTTCCATTCCGCACCTTGTCGCTTTGTTTTGGGATCATATTGAAAACACTATGTTTCGTCACCAGTAACAATCGATTTTAAGAAGTTTGGATCATTTTCAGCAGCTGAAATGATGTCTCTGCAATGTCCACTTCTCCTTGATTTTTGTTCATTGGTTAACGTGTGTGGAACAAATTTAGCACAGACTTTTGTTTTGCCCAAATCATGTAGGATGGTTCGAATCGTTTCTTTGTTGATGTTTAAAGACTCTTCCATCATTCTTAGAGACGCACATTGAATGTTTGCCACGAATTCACGCACTTTTTCAATAATCTCAGGTGTCCTAGATGAACTTGGTCTTTCGGTATGCTTATCATCTTCTAGCGTATCTCTTCCGTCCAAAAAACGTTTGTGCCACAGAAAAACATTTGATCTACTTAAACGAAACTCACCAGTAAACTTGTTTCGTCATTTGGTACGTTTCCGAGGCACTTTTACCAAGTTTTGCGTTAAATTTAATAACAGCCCTTTGTTCCATCTTAATAATTCAACATGAAAAAAAAATTTACTTCTCTAATGAACAGCCGTTTCGTTTGAGTGACTTTAACAACTGCTCAGTACTTTTGGCAGAAAGCAAGCAGATGGTCACGGTTTATAACGCATTCGCGATTACACTGGTGGCGCCACCGTAGGCTGAAATCGAGCGCCAGTCTTAAAAATTCTTTGACGCACTGTGCATGTATATACTCTTAGCATCCCACAATGCAGCAAACGAATTATCGCTATGGCTTATCAAAAAATCTTTCAGAGCTCTAAATACAAGAGTATGGCAAATTACGCAATAAAAGAAGAACGAACTTACAGTTTAGTGATATGTCCTGTTACATTGCTCGGCACAGCTGTCACGTTTTCACCCTGGCAGTGAAGAGATGTTGAAAACCGACATTTGCAGTAAAGAGGGATGTTCTGTAAACCTGAAACACCAAAATTTACACATCATATTGATATGCTCCAAATAAAACTTTCTTTCATACTTGAAATCTGTTCTTAAAATATTTTTAGAAATAAATGTGAAACAATTTTATAACAGCAGATAAGAAGCCTTCCGAATTTTTTGAATTCCTTGAAAAGATTACCGAGTTAACATTGATCATTAGTTTCTTCAAATATTATGTCATGGAATAAGAAAAATGAGCAGGAGTTCCTTACAACCGGAATTCCTTGCATTCGCAAAGACATTTTATTGCTCACTGTTTCAGAAATGAGTCAAAGCATTTGGCTGTTATCTAATTTTATAGCGTAACAAGTTAGTAAAATCATGCAATGCATTGATTATGATACGCTTTCCAACATACCAGAAATCATAACTCAAGTTATGAGGATAATGGCTGTGGAATAAATCTCGTTCCTGTGACCAGACCTTTCAACCCATTTTGATTATATTAAACAGAATGGGTTCCGTATACCTCCAGAACAACATACTAAAGTTTCGTCGCAATAGAAGCATTTTTACGTAAGTTATAATGCATAAGGACGATGGAATGGATCCTGCTCCGATGTCCTGATCTTTGACCCCATTTCGCCCATTTTCAATAGGGTTCGTCCTCAGGTTGACCCCCACCACATGCTAAAATTTAAACGAAATTGAACCATTTTTACGCGTTATAACGCAAAAGGGCAATGGAATGTATCCCCCTTCTATGTCCTGACCTTTGACCCCATTTCATCCATTTTCAATAGGGTTTGTCCGCAAGTAGTTTCCTACCACATACCAAAATTTCATCGAAATCGAATCATTTTTACGCGAGTTATCGAGCCGAAGGTCAGCTAGACTCTCACAAATGGGTGTCTAAGGTGGATTGGAATTTATCGAGTCCCCGACCATCATCATCAATCACTGCTGGATGAAGTATCTTCCATAACTCACTATCTTGAACAATTCTATTTGGTGCCCCATTAGCATGCACTTAATATCATCCCGTCATCTCTCATATGGTCATTTCCTACGTTTCCCGTCTCTCGGCATCTAATCAAATATGAGTATTTTCTTTGCCTAACGGTGATCCGTTTGTGCTCCCAATAACGGAAGTTTTGATACTAATGAGGACGTCTTCATGAATTTAGACGAACCAATAAGATATTATTTCAGTTTCTCCTGTTTCATGTTACTGCTCGCATTACCTCTGTATATTTTTTGCAGTTTTTTTTTATGAATGTATGCACATTTACGAATGGTGTTCTAATTTATTTAATTTGTGCATTCCAGGATTGTATTCCTCTTTCTTGTAGGTCTGTGCCCTTGTGGAATCAATTAACTCTACTAGATCAATGATCCATGCATTTTCTGCTTTTTCTGACGCGCAGTATTTCCCCATTAGGTATTAGGTAAGGTATCTCCGCTTCTGGAAATGTGTTTGATCAAGAGCTTTTTCATCCGCTATAGATAGCTATAACCTTAACTAAAGCTATTCAAACTTTTTTTTCATTTCCGTGAAGCACAGATTTTATTCTAAGTCGTACAACTTGTGACGTACCTGCCAGCAGGACGCACATGACATAAAGGCAGATAGCAATCAGAATGAACGTCCGCGTAGCTCATTTGGTAGAGTGACTTATTCCGGAATGAGGGGATCCGGGTTCGAATCCTGGCGTGGACAGAAATGACGGAGAAATTTACTTCTCTATAATGGCGCCCGAACAATCCGGATGACCCGACCGTTCAAAATCTCGCAATGGTGTGATGTTATTTCCACACCGCGAGATAGGAAAAATCAGAGAATCTCTTCTCCAGTGCTTCGAAAAATAAATGTGTGTGACGTTGCATTCCACACACCAGATTGCCTGGGAGTTCTCGAGTGCACGTTCCACAGTGGATGGCTGCCTGCAACGATTCATGGTCACGGCTGACCCGTGGGCCATGCCCCCGGTCCCCTTTCGGGGGGGGGAGATGTGACGTACCTGCCAGCAGGACGCACATGACATAAAGGCAGATAGTAGTCAGAACAAACGTCCGCGTAGCTCAATTGGTAGAGTGACTTATTCCGGAATGAGGGGATCCGGGTTCGAATCCTGGCGTGGACACAAATGACGGAGAAATTTACTTCGTTATAAACTTCATAGTTGTAGCTTTCCAAGATGAAATTGAAAAAGTTATTTAGGAAATCTTTACTTGAAATAAATTTAATATAACAACACTGGACAACAAATTATGGCTTTTTGTTTTTGTCTGAAATTAAAGCAAGTTACCTTTACGTTGTCTGGACAGCTGAATATGAAAATGGCAGTTAAAAAAATACCAGATTAGCTATAGTTTTTTGAAATATTTATAAAATAAGTTTTACACATTTTCATATACTGTGCATACCCTATGATAATCCTCATAGAAGAAATGATTGACAGCAACGCCTCTTTGCCTGTCGCTTGTAATGAGCTTTTTCTGGAACTCTCACAAGGGTCTCACAATAGTCTGCTAGCGTTGCAGCGTTCCATCTACCTTGGTACCCTTTTACGAGGGTAGTAATGTCCTGATGAAACCGTTCACCGTGCTCATCACTGACAGTACGGCAGTAATCTGGGAAGAAATCTAGATGAGACTGTAAAAAGTGTAATCTCAAGAACATGTTGCACTCTAGTCTTACGTAGTCCTACAAGAGGGTTTCTACAAACTCCTGGTAATTGTCAGCCTTCTTGTTTCCTAGCAAGTTTGTGGCCACTCGCTGGAAAGCATTCCAAGCTAACTTTTCATCACCCTTGAGGATATCCTCAAAACGATTATCTCGAAAGAGCTGACGTATCTGCATACCAACAAATATACCTTCCTTGATTTTGGCCTCACAAAGTCTTGGAACTTTATCCCGAATTTATACAAAAATCCTGCCCCATTTCAATCCATGGGCTTTACAAAATTCTTCATTTGTCCAAGTTCGATGCGGAGAGGAAGGATCAATATCTTTCTGGATTCAACAAGTGGTTCGTTAAGTACATTCTTTTTTTGTGTCACGTAGGGGCCAATCCTTTTTCTTGTAGTGGGAAGTCCTGGGCACGGCTGTCACAGAAACAACAACATTTTGTGTAATCCTGCTGTAGCTTTTTTTTTTTTTTTTTTTTTTTTTTTTTTTTTTGATTGGAGGTTTAACGACCACCGTGAGCAACTCCAATGGGCTATAAGCAGTCGCCCGTCCCTAATTTAGGGTCACTGGTTCCAGGGAAGGGAGAGAGCCAGTGCCGTAAGACAAACACAACATCCATGCCTGAACGGGATTCGAACCCGGACCCCTCACGGACGAATGATCAGAGGCCAACGCCTTAGACCACTGCGCCACCGGGGCGGCGCTGTAGCTTCATCAAGATGGCAATGAACTTCAGGTCACCACAAATCTGCCACTTATACTGTATATAGTTGATGGTGTGTAACAGCTGTTTCATGCTGTTGAACGTTTCTTTCATGTGGACTTCATACCCGAGTGAAACAGATAGTAAAACGTTGCCATTTATGGAGCAGCACAGCTATTAAGATAAACTGGAAAGAATCAGTGAGCCGCCCCGGTGGCGCAGTGGTCTAAGGCGTTGGTCTCTGATCATTCGTTCGTAAGGGGTCCGGGTTCGAATCCCAGTCAGGCATGGATGTTGTGTTTGTCTTACGGCACTGGCTCTCTCCCTTCCCTGGAACCAGTGACCCTAAATTAGGGACGGGCGACTGCTTATAGCCCATTGAGTTGCTCACGGCGGTCGTTAAACCTCCAATCAAAAAAAAAAAGAATCAGTGAATAGGATCCAATTGTCATTTTTGTAGTCGATTTGTAGTGCTGCTAGCAAACCCACTGTATCAGCGCAAGCAGTGAGGTTATCTGTCATTTTTTTTAATTTTTTTTTTTGATTGGAGGTTTAACGACCACCGTGAGCAACTCAATGGGCTATAAGCAGTCGCCCGTCCCTAATTTAGGGTCACTGGTTCCAGGGAAGGGGAGAGAGCCAGTGCCGTAAGACAAACACAACATCCATGCCTCACCGGGATTCGAACCCGGACCCCTGTCATTTTGAGAACGTCGAAATAGATCTTTTTGACGAGCACAAAACACGGGCACATGCATATTCTCCTCCAGGATATTCCATTGCTGCAGTCTGGACCCCAATAGCTCTGCTTTACTTTTTAACAATTCCAGAACTCTCACTAGAGCATTCAATTCACTGTGGGGGATTTCATGTGGCTGTGCAGACTGTTCAATAGGCACGAAATCAGGATCTATTGATGAAGAGATGCTTTCACAGGTGACGGATATTCACTGTTCACTGGCCTTACTTTCTTCTTCATCATCCAGAGTATAAGATTCTGTTGGGTCCGGAACGAGAAATCCTTCCCCATGAGGCACTGGGCGCATAGCAGAAGGAATATCCGAACAGGCCAAAGTTCGCTTTACCTCTTTAGGAATATCATGTCCAATTGAAGGGTGCATGAACAAGTAACAATCATTAAGATGGTCTCTCGGTTCCCTCCACACCACTGGAACTGCAAAACGCATCGATTTTCTTTTTCGGTTCAACCAGAAGTTCACATTCCTTGCGCAGGATTGTCAAAATACGTGTGGGGCCCAATACCGGTCCTGGTCACCAACCTCACAACCAAATTAAGGCTGTAAGATTTCTTTATCATCGGTGTAATGGGTCGCGTACGTAATAGCACTGTAATTTGTCCACAAATATAACAAAATTTATCCGCACTGTTCACATATTTACAAGGCACACGTCTGCACTCACAGAATCCACAACACAAGTGATGACAAGAAGGAAATATGATTGCAATGACTGCTATAGATTGCGTCATCCAATTGGCGCTCAAGGTTATCCGTCTCGT
Source organism: Macrothele yani (assembly GCA_039090855.1). Classification (NCBI taxonomy): domain Eukaryota; kingdom Metazoa; phylum Arthropoda; class Arachnida; order Araneae; family Macrothelidae; genus Macrothele; species Macrothele yani. Next base: position 114,032,204 of record CM077007.1, read on the forward strand.
GGGGAATCACGCGCTCGACATATCGGACTTCCAGTGGAGACCATCCCCACTGAATCTTCTTCTCTCACCGTATCTTGAAAACTAGAGCTAATTCGTAATTCTTAAGTTCATATTCGTGATCAGCATGAACAAAATAGTTTAAAATAGCTATTTTTGTCTCAGATATATTTTGGCTGTTGTCCAGTATAATCTGAATATATTTCTTTGTGAAATGACATGCTGTGACCTGGGTGGACTTCCGATTACGAGCGCTTTCAAGCAGTTCCGCACTTCGTGTGTATCAACTAGTTCACAGTAGATTTTATGCAAAGTTCTTAGAATAATAACAGGTGGTTTGACGCCGCAATTATTTGTACGCATTAGTTGTGACCTTCTCTCAGTTATATCCTCTCCTGTATACCCTTTGTTAGAAGGGAAGAGGGGGGCAGAATTGTTAATAATAACTAACACGTATGATTAAATTTCGAAATGCATTTATATTGGGTTGGAAAGAAAGTAATGTCCGATGACGAGGTACCCGAAATCGAAGCTCCGGCCATGCCGCGCATTGGCCACTGAGTCTGCGCAGCACACCGGCATGACATCAGCAGGTAGGTGACTGAAATCAGTGGGCCACCCCAGTGGCGCAGTGATCTAAGCGATGGCCTCTGATCATTCGTCCGAACGGGGTCCGGGTTCGAATCCCGGTGAGGCATGGATGTTGTGTTTGTCTTACGGCACTGGCTCTATCCCTTCCCTGGAACCAGTGACCCTAAATTAGGGACGGGCGACTGCTTATAGCCCATTGAGTTGCTCACGGTGGTCGTTGAACCTCCAATCAAAAAAAGAAAAAAAGTCAGTGGCTAACTGCCACCCTGAAAATGATGTAACGAACATTACCAATGTATGTACCCCAATTCCATATCACATCGTCAGTGCCGTCGTTGGTTCGAACGGTTTCTGGAAGGAAATTTTGACCTGTCAGAACATCTCAAAGCCGGAAAACCCACAACAGTGGATGTGGACATGCTGAAGACCACAGTAGAGACCGACCCGTGTGTGACCACGCGGGAGTTGGCCAAACGGCTGGGACTACCCACACGAGCATTATAACGCACCTTCATCACCTTGGAAAGGTGCACAAGAGGCGAGTTTTGGTAACCTATCAAAGTACAGTTAAGCAGAAAGCAAATGACATGAGTGCATGCGTTTCCCTTCTTGCACATGACCAAGCTGAACCGTTCTTGGACCGCATTGTGACATTGGTGATGAGAAATGTGTCCTGTACATGACAATGTCAGCGCCCGGAAACAGTGGTTGGAGCCAAAACAGAAATCCATGGCGACCCCCAAAGCCAGCTTACACCCACTTTAGGTCCTGCTGTCTGTTTGGTGGGATATGCGGGTGTCGTGGTTTTTGGAGGGCTGCTGCGGACAACACCACTGTCACCGCCGATGTGTACTGCCGTTCAGCTCGACGATCTGCACGCATCGCTCACGTTGAAACGACCAGCACTGCTGAACCGCAAGGGCGTCCTTTTACAGTAGATGAGGGACCTGGGATAGAAAATGCTGCTCGACCCAGCCTATTCCCCTGGTTCACCAACCGGGACGATGTCGAACGAGCACTTACTCACCTCTTTGCGTCCAAGCTACCACAATTATACTTGGACATTATCCAACAGCTGCCCAGACGATCAGAACACGTTGTGCAAATAATGGCAATTACATTTTGGACTGATTTGTACTTGTATATAGCACTTTTTTGTTGACTTGCATTTGCAGACATTACTTTCTTTCCAATCCAACAGTTGAAGTGCGTAGTTCAATTCTAGTTTTATTTTAAATGTGTCCTTTTTGTTGACACAGAAGTTGTTTTGCTCTTCTCTAAATTAGTACAGTGAGCAGTTCTTTTTACGCTGGAATTGGAAGCTACGAATCGCTGAAGGTAAGTGTAAACTAGCAGCCAATCGGAGCAAATGGATACATTTTATCCAAAAAAAAAACTGCCCGTTTTATTAATAATCTGTATTTCTTTAGTATGAAACTTGCCGCATTTTTGGGTATAAAAAGCTCGTGTTATTACAAAGTTGAAAGTATGTCAATTATTACAAAGTTGAATTATACTATAGCGGAAAACGCTAGATCATTCTGATGTAGTATCGTACGACAGGCGCTCAATTGGAATTATACTCGGAAAACACAAAAGAGACACAGGTGACGAAAAAGTAACCACTGCCCTATCTAGAGTCAAGTCCAAGTCCGCTGATTATATGTGGGATGATATAAGGAAATTACCTTCCTACACCACGCCTAAATTTACTGCCATTCGCGAAACCTTAGAGATAATTTCCAACAGTGAGGCTTGCAATGATAGCGTTTCTCTGCTTTCTGTGTAGATCTCTGGCAGTCTTAAAACGATCTATTGGATTCAAATCATACCATTGACTGTTTAAATAATTTAATGTGATGAAGGTTAATATTAATATATACAGTAAACATTACACCTGTATGTATTAGTATTATATATAGTATATATATATATAATATTAATATATATATTTTTTGGGATATAAGGTCAGGTGATGCGTAACATCACAGCCTCTCCTTGACAAATGTCAACTCCGCCTTCTCGTGGTACATCCTGTTCCCACTAAAGGGGCTCTGACGACCGCCAATAGCGGTATAACTATACCATCGGGATTAGAGGAAATGCTATCCCACACTCACCAACCCGCTTGGCCAGCGTGGTGAGTTATGGCCAAACCCCTCCAAAATGACTCCACAACTTAAATCTTGGCCCTCAGTCTCCGGCAGCTGGAATGTACCTGGCCAAGGCAGCGGCCAGTGCGACATGAAGGCAGAGGGTGCTAAGAATCCCCGGAGGACCGGACTAGGCTGCCATCTGATGCTGACCTTGGCGACTATAACGGACGCTCCCTATCTTCTGATTCAAGGCTTCTTGAATTGGAAGAGGAACTACAAAGGATCAAGTGGGACATCGTCGGGCTAAGTGAGGTAAGGAGAAAAGGAGAAGATCTCATCGAACTGAAAAGTGGACATCTCTTCTACTATCGTGGGACAGATACTGGCAGAACTAGTGGTGTTGGATTTATAATAAACAAGAAACTGAAGGATAAAGTTGTACAAGTTGAAAGTTCCTCTGACAGAGCTGCACGACTCGTTATCCAACTCTCGAGAAGATACCAGGCTCAGATTATTCAAACTTATGCACCCACCACAAGTCATGCTGAAGAAGAAATTGAAGAATTTTATGAGGAAATTCGTGATCTAAATAATAAAGGTAAGCAGCACTTGAAGATAATTATGGGATATTTCAATGCAAAAATAGGGCAACGGCAACAGAATGAAACTTCAGTAGGTAAATTCGGTCACGGCAACAGAAACCAGCGTGGAAATACTCTCGTAGAGTTTGCAGAGGCAGAAGGGTTTTTCATCTTGAACTCCTTTTTCAAGAAAAAGCCACACAGGAAATGGACATGGAGACATCCAAATGGGACGACAAGTGAAATTGATTTTATTACGTGTAACAAAAAATTCGTCATAGAAGACTGCAGTGTGCTAAACAAGTTCAACACAGGCAGTGACCATAGATTGGTGAGATGTAGATGCACCTCAACACTAAACTCGAACGTAGCAAGCTCATAAGACAAACAAAATGTATTGACATAACCAACCTTAAAAAACACCATAATACCTTCAAATTGGAACTGAAGAACAGATTCTCTGCTTTAGAAGACCTTACATTGGAAGAAGTGGATATTTCTGAAGTTAACAGAAAAGTAACCAACGCTCTTATGGAAACAGCAACAAAATTAGCTGGGTCTAAGAACAAATTGCATGTGAACAAATTATCAGGAAAAACCAAAATGTTGATGCAAAAAAGAAGAGTGATGAGGACAACTAAAGAAGATGTGACTTCCAAAGTGGAATATATAGAGCTATGCAAGACAGTACGAAAAAGTATCACTGAAGACGTAAGGAAATTCAACTGTGAACTGGTAAGGAAAGCAATTGAAAACAACCAAAGCCTAAAGATAGCAAAGGGACATCTCAGTAAGGGGAAAAAAACAGATTATGGCACTGAGAAAAGAAGATGGTTCTGTAACAAGAAATAGAGGCGAAATTATGACAAGAGTGAAAGATTTCTACTCCAAATTATATGAAAGGGATGATACACGTACTCCAGACATCATGAAAGGTACCAGTACCAGAGTTCTTCCAGTCCTTCCAGCAGAAGTTGCACATGCAATCAAGAACATGAAGCGGGGAAAAGCTCCAGGAGAAGATGGAATTACTGTAGACATCATACAAGAAGCAAGTGGAGAAATCGAAACAGTACTCGCCCAAATTTTCACTCGATGCCTTAATGAAGGGAAAATTCCTGAGGATTGGAACAACGCTACAATGATCTTGCTACATAAAAAAGGTGACATTGAGGATCTCGGGAACTACAGACCTATCAGCCTCCTATCAGTGGTTTATAAAATCTTCACTAAAGTTCTTTCACACCGCTTGAAGGGGACACTGGACATGGCTCAACCGAGAGAACAAGCTGGATTCAGGAGTGGCTACAGCACAATAGATCATATCCACGTACTGAGAGAACTAATTGAAAGAGCGAGGGAATATGAACTTCCATTGTGCATGGCTTTTATCGATTATGAAAAAGCCTTTGATTCGGTGAAACCATCAGCAGTTGCAATGGCTCTGAAATCCTGCAGTATTGAAGATGCATACATTAATATTATTAATAACATCTATGAAAATGCAAGTGCAAAGATTCGGCTGTTTGAAAATACAACACACATAAAAATTGGAAAAGGAGTGAGACAAGGTGACACCATATCTCCGAAGCTCTTTAATGCCACATTGGAAAATGTCTTTCAATCACTGAACTGGGAAAACAAAGGGATAAAGATTAATGGAGATTATCTAACCCACCTTCGTTTTGCTGATGACATAGTCATTTTTGCAACTACCCCATCAGAGCTACAGAGTATGATCCAGGAACCTGCTGACAAGAGTAAAGAAGTGGGATTAAAAATGAACTTTCAGAAGACAAAAGTGATGTACAATGCTTTTACAAGAAATGAAGATTTATCAATTGATGGAGAAAAGCTGGAGATAATAGACACATACGTTTATCTTGGACAGCAGATATCAAGTGAGGGTCACATTGGTGAAGAAATTAATCGGCGTACAAAACTTGCCTGGAGAGCTTTTGGAAGAAACAGCATAATTTTCAAGAGCAATATGCCATTATGTCTTAAAAGAAAAGTGTCTGATCAATGCATCCTTCCAGTGCTTACGTATGGTGCAGAGACGTGGACCTTAGCTAAAAGAGACATACAAAGGCTGCAGACAACTCAAAGCAGCATGGAGAGGTGCATACTTAGTGTAACCAGGAGAGATAAGAAGAGGAACACGTGGATCCGAAAAATGACAAGAGTGGAAGACATCATGATCAGAATTAAATCCCTGAAATGGCAATGGGCTGGACATACTGCCAGAAGGACAGACCATCGATGGACAGCCGAAATTTTAGATTGGATTCCAAGGGACAGGAAAAGACCCAGAAGAAGACCACATGGGAGATGGGTGGATGAAATTCGAAAGTATGCGGGAGTGACATGGAGGAGACTGGCACAAGACAGACCGTTGTGGAGGAAACTTGGGGAGACCTTCGTCCAGCAGTGGATTGATAATGGTTGATGATGATGATGATGATGATGATGATATATATTTGATACAGAGCCGCTCTTATTTCCTATTCAATGGAATTATACATGTATATCATCAACTTGAAGGTGCACCAATGGGCTCCCCTCTCTCGCCTCTCTTGGCAGAGGTTCTCTTACAGGAATTGGAGATTCATGTACTTGAATCATTTCCAACTACCCCTGGACTTTATTTACGCTACGTGGATGACGTTCTCTTCTCGTTTTTTGGCCTTCCACTGAGGAAGAGTTCATCCAGTTCATTGACTGCTTATCATCTCAATATGCATCTATTAAGTTCTCCATAGAATTTGAAAAGAATTATATATTACCGTTTCTAGATTTTTATTTAAAGCGAGGCCCTCATACACAAACTGTTCAATATTCAATGTATCAAAAACCCTAATCAAAAACTCAAAAAGTCTACCGTCTTAATTACATCTAAATCGGCTCATCCATCTAACCAAAAATTCACTTCCATCCAATTCCAAGTACGACGAGCGTTTAGCCACTCATCGACAGTAACAGTACGAAATCAAGAAATAGCCAAAATAAAAATGTCTGCATCTCATCATGGCTACTCTGATGACATCGTTAATTCTGTCGCAAAGAAAATCTATCACACGCCCGATACTACTTTAATAACAGATCGTAGACCAATTAAATATGTGGGATCACCACCATACATTTTCAACATTATTAATATCCTCAAAAACGTTTGCCATCGTCACAACATAGGTTTTTGTATACGAACACGTAATGTACTATCAGCAATAAAAAAAGGATAGACGTTGTTCCTTTAGACAATCAATGTGGAGTTTACATCATTCCATTGAAGAATATAGACATTCAGGATGAAGATCGAATTTATGTTGGATCTACACATCGCTCCTTAAAAACTCGTTTAAAAGAGCATCAATATAACATAAGGACAGGCTCGTAAAAGACTTCCGTATCACAGTTATCACTCAACGGATCTCGTTACCCATGTTGGAACGCAGCTAACATTCTCGCCACACCTTACTCAAAAGAATCAATCCTCATAATGGAAAGCCTGTTTATTCACAAATATGGTGAAGTAAGTTGCAATGATGATACTCTTTGTCACATCGCTTTCCCTTAAAAAACGGTGCTTAATACGATTTAGCACATAGAAACTTATACCAATTTTTCCTTCATATGTAATATTTAAATATTAAGTGTGCAACTTAATTCTCGACCCCTAACCGCAAGCGATCATAGAACTTCGTCAAATGCAAATATCTGTGTGCGATAATGGTTGATTGTAGCGCCATCCAACAGCTTTCCAGGCAACCGTAACCGCTGTAATGACAGAAGGGACGAAATTTGACGGTGAAAGCAATATCGTTCGAGAAGCAACATTTGAGGCTATAACGAAGTAAATTTCTCCGTAATTTTTGTCCACGCCGGGGCTCGAACCCGGGTCCCATTATTCCGTAATAAGTCGCTCTACCAATTGAGCTACGCGGACGTTCGTATCGCTGCTATCTGCCTTTATGTCGTGTGCGTCCTGCTGGGCAGGCACGTCACACACACCCCTCGGAAGGGGGCCAGGGTGCATGGCCCATGGGTCAGCCGTGACCATGAATCGTTGCAGGCAGCCATCCTCTGCAGGACGTGCACTTGAAAACTCCCAGTCAATCTGGTATGTGGAATGCAACGTCACACACATTTATTTTTCGAAGCGCTGAAGAAGAGTTCTCTTATTTTTCCTCTCTCGCGGTGTGGAAAGAACATATCGCACCATTGCAAGATCTTGAAGGGCCGGGTCATCCGGAAAGTTCGGGCGCCATTATAACGAAGTAAATTTCTCCGTCATTTTTGTCCACATCGGGGCTCGAACCCGTGTCCCCTCATTCCGAAATAAGTCGCTCTACCAATTGATCTATGCGGACGTTCGTAATCGCTGCTATCTGCCTTTATGTCGTGTGCGTCCTGCTGGGCAGGCACGTCACAAGGCACTGCCTCCTGTTCGCGTTTCAGCTGAAACAAAGTGCCGCGAAAGCCCAGCAAAGGATCTGTGCTATTTTAGGTGAGGCTGCTGTGTCCTACAGTACGTGTAAGAAGTGGTTCCAGCGGTTTAAGCAGGAACATTTCGATCTCCGTGATGTAGAACGTCCGGGACATCTACATAAAGTTGACGATGAGGAACTGGAACAACTATTGGACGCGGATCTTTGTCGCACACAGTCAGAGCTTGCCCAGGAACTCGGAGTAACACGGCAAGCCATTGCAAAGCGCCTGCACAAGCTTGGACGGATTCACAAGGAGGGCCGTTGTGTGCCCCACCAACTCACAGCTGCGAACAAGTCTAGGCGCTACGGTGTTGCTGTGTCCTTGCTCTCTAGATTCAAGAAGAAGGATTTCCTCCATAAGATTTTGACCTGTTATGAGAAGTGGATCCTCTACGATAATCCTAAGCGACGCAAATCGTGGGTTTGTCCAGGTCAGCCTACCACCAGTACCGCCAAACCGAATATCCCTGCCAGGAAGTTATTGCTGTGCGTATGGTAGGATCAGAACGGTGTCGTACATTATGAGTTGTTCAAACCTGGTGAAACGATTAATGCTGAGCGTTATTGTCAGCAACTCATTCGTGTGAGTGACGTCATGGAGGCGAAAAGGCCATACACTGGCAAAAGCAGAAGGTCGGTCCTGTTGCTTCAGGATAACGCGCGTCCTCACACCGCGAAAACGACCACGCGACGTATTCTTCAGACTTCGCCCCGTCGAATTATCACCTCTTTCGCTCCCTGCAACATCACCTGAGTGATATGCACCTCACTTCTGTCTAGGATTCAGGACTTTATCAACTCGAAACAGCCTTCCTTTTTCTGCAGTGGCACTTGGCAGCTCCCTGACCGATGGCTCAAATGTATCCAACACGACGGAGATTGTTTCCCTGATTAGGTACGTATTCGATTTGCTATAATTTACTGTCAACGTGTCGTGCCTGTGGCCGAGAATTAAGTTGCACACTTAATATAATCCTTGACATGTACTACATATATCGATGTTATCAAATCTTTCATGAGATATGATGTCCTTCACGCGCATGTGACGATATCATGAAATCACTTCTCATTATTGTATTTAAATATCATACTCAGTTCCAATTTGCTACTAACATCTGAATAACCTTCATCACATTAAATTATTTAAACAGTCAATTGTATTATTTAAATCCAATAGATCGTGTTAAGACAGCCAGAGATCTACATAGAAAGTCAACGTAAACACGACTGAACCTTTAATTAGTAGCGTCTCTCTGGAATTGCCACGAGTTTGGAAGCAGTTTTTCAAACAATGCTGCGTTTTCTCCCACGGCATCGCGTGCCCAATCAACATGACGCCTCGTTTTCTTGAATGAATAATTAATTACATTCGTATTTATTCATTTATCGTCTAGTCAAGTCACCGCGTTCAAATCGTTGAAATATTCTATTATTCAGTTTGCTATCTACCTTCGTTGGAAAAGCCATCTGGTTGATGTGCGAAAGTTTGGGAACTTTGATTCCTATCCTACGACAATAAATTTGGATTACTAGTACAGTTATACGGACCTTTCCTGTTATCTGCCCGCCACTATTTGACTTCTGAATAAGAACGCATTCAAGTAGTTCCCGATTTTGAAAGTAGCAGAGCCTTTGCCAGCAGATGCGCAGTGATCACATGCTTCTCTATGCGTGCTACCTATGCGCAGTGATCACATTCTTTTGACCGTTTGTCTGCGCTTTCGAATTATGTGAATTTATGTGGCGAAAAAGACTGAAAATTAATGACGATTCATTCTTAGAAGTTATGAAATATATCGTAGAGTATTGCCCCCCGCTCCCGGAGTGATATTGGTACCTAATTTATACCTACCGGTTTTCATTTGTTTTCTTATACTGTATAATTTTGTTTCTTTTATATATTTCTTAAACAGTTAAAATTTTATTAAAAAGTGAATAAGTAGGTTTTTGCTTTTTATAGTGTCATTTTATATACCACTAAAAAATTCCCATAACATTTATTGTGAACTACTTTCTCTCATGTTGGGTGTAATCAGGTTTCATGTAAACAAAGCGGAACGATACACTCAAAATCGTGAACATCTTAAAAGCGTTCTTATTCGGAAGTCAAATAGTGTCATTTTACATAAGAATGAACAAAAGCAAACAGTGGCGGGCAGATAACAGGAAAGGTCCCAATTATACTATTTTGAGTACAGCTGGTGTCAGTTCCTGGTTAATAATTAGAAGATGGTATATTAGATGGTCTTCCTTAAACGCTTCTGATAGAAATAATTGCTTTCCAATGGGTTTTGCCGTGTTGGGGAAAGAGTTCAAAGTCTTCTTCTGGATCAAATAGGAAAATATTAAATTTCTTTATGCAGACACAGCATAACATTATTGCTGGATTATATAATATTTATGTAATATAATATCTGTGTAATACAATTATCATTTCAACAGCATCAGGGCACATTTGACTTTCAGGAAGTAAATCAATGATATAAACAAAAACACTGCAGGAAATATAATTTCAAAAACTGACATTAAAGTTTGATTTTTTCGGGTCATTTCTCTCTCAGCAAAGTCGTAAATAATGTCACTAAAATTTATATCTCTCGCTGTTTCACTTTCAGTACATAAAATTTAAGTCCTAAGCATCTTTCCAGATCCACTGAAAATCTAAGGTACAATTTTATAACCTTCGTTTTAATGAAACTTCGCTAATAAGTTCCAGATACTGTTGGCAACACATGTACTGTATATTCTAAATATATTCTACACGTACTTTGAAAAAACCATCTTGCAAATCATTCTGCTGTTTATAAGGCTAAGCGGATCTAATGGGTTTTTCCCTGAAATGTTGGGGCATAAAACTTGTCCCTGGTCTTTAAAACTTTTTCGGAGCAGAATTTCAGTGGATTAAGATCCGAATACTTGAGAAGCTGCATGCTTTCCTAATTCTTCTCGGCTTTTTATTGGCTGTTATCTATTATTTCTTTACCAATCAAAAAATAGAAATCTTTCAGTTATTTGGTATTGTCGAATCTAAAGTTTATATCAATGGTTATTCAGTAAAAATCTTGAAGGCATTCTTGAATGTATTTATACCTGTAAATTGCCTTGATTCATTCTTCGCATGTTCGTCTGCAATTTTCTTTCTCTTCGTAACCCTACTTTCTTTGAATGACATGTTAATATGTAGAGATGCTGCAGTTGCCTTCCCTATGTGAACCAGTTTTCGAAGTTTTCGATTCGGAATCTCTTTATTGAGCAGAAAAGCCTTTCAAAAGATGTGCTGATCTTGCCAGAAAAATATCCGACTTCTGAATTAGACGCGATCAATCTGTTACTATATTTTTCCATGCAGATAAATTCAAGTAAAAGTTATCTTTCATTGAAGTAATTAGACATTTGACTTCTGCACTGTTAAAAGTTTTGTGGTAGGTTGCACCAAAAAGTGGTGCTACTCCAGCTGCACCACTTTCCAAGAAAAGATACATCATTGTTTGGCTCAAACAAAACCCAGCAACATGATACAACTTTGCTCTATGTTATAGTACAAGGCTACACTACATTATGGTGCAAGTTTGCACTATGTTGTTGGGTTTTGTATCTTTTCTTGGAAAGTGGTGCAGCTGGAGTAGCACCACTGTTTGGTGCAACCTACCACAAAAGTTTTAACAGTGTGGTTACATATCCATTTCTTCTCATTCTTCTAGTTGCTCTACCATATTGGAACTTGTTTTTTTGTTTCGGGATTTAATGCCCACCATGAGCAGCTCTGAATGCTAGATGCAGTCCACCGTCCCTAATTTGGGGACAGTACTACACCTCGGATGAATGATCAGGAGCTTGTACTTCAGACCACTCGGAGGGCAGCGCAGAAAATTTCCAAGAAAATCATCCTGTTTGGCTATATTGAAATGCCATTTTCGCTCATTTCTTTAGAATACCACATCTTGCTGTGGATGCATAAAGCAGTAAAACAGTTCCTGTATTAATCCAAATAAATCTGTGCTCATATATAGGAGGATGCAGGTTGGCGTACCAACTGAGCTTAGAGAATGTGCAATGAAAGGCTTTAGAAAACTTTTTGATGTCTTGAAATATGCGTTGAACATCCTTGTTTAAACCACCTTGTTTTCACTCACTGTCATAAGATTGTTCACGGCAGGCACACATTTTTATTCCTCAAGATGGAAGTTCTTCGAGAATTCATATGGTTGATGATTGTGATTTCCAGTTTTACCATGCATGCTTACGGAATAGCATAATGTGACTCATCTTTTCACATTGAAATGAAACATCTTGGGTGCAGCACATGGTACTGTAGCAATATGTAGCAACTTATCTTCATCAATTTGAAGATGATCTTCGGGAAGCCATCGATTGAATGTTCAGTTTCGTTTGATATTTGATACTGTTCCTTTCATCAGGATCGTCATATGACCTTTTAGCTTTGGATTGCACTTTGATAGAAGAGCAGTCAGATTAAAAAACTTGCCTTGATCCTTTGAAGGTATAGTTTCTTGTAAGTTCACTTGGTCAATCAATATTACCTCTGAAAACCAGACAGTCAAATGTAGTATTGCATCGATAATAATTTGTAGAATTTATAACTACTTTGCTTTCTTCTGACAATCTATTCTTTCAAATTCAAATAGTATTCACTCGCTTGCCGGTTTGCAGAGTTTACACTAGATTTTCCCACTAAAACACATTCTTGTTTGCGCATGTTCTATATTCAGGTACTGTGATCGACACTTTGTTCTATGTTGATGTACTCTGTCATACATTTTGTTCCATGTTGAGAGGCATTTTGTCCGAAATCATGTTCCATGATGAGATATTCTGTCCGACCGTTTGAAGGATGACGTCGGCCAGATTGTACCATGTCGGAGTATTATGCTCGACAGTTTGTTCCGCACTCAGGTATTCTGTAAGATAGTTTGTTCCATGTCAAGATATTCTCTCCGACGATTTGCTTCGTGGTGAAGAACTCTATCCGACGGTTTTTTCCGTGCTGAGGTACTTTTTCCGACATTTTTTTTGTGGCGAGGTACTCCGTCCGACATCTTGTTCCATACTGAAGTACTCTGTCCGACATCTTGTTCCATGCTTAAGCACTCTGTCCGACATCTTGTTCCATGTTCAGGTACTCTATCCGACATTTTGTTCTTTATTGAGGTACTCTGTCCGACATTTTGTTTCATGTTAAAGTACACTGTCCGAAATGTTGTTCCATGTTGAGGTATTCTGTCTGATAGTTTGTCCCACGTTCAAGTATTCAGTCAGACTGTTCCATATTGAGGTACTTTGTGTTCTGTTAGACGCAGTCGTGTGTAGTGGTAACATCGTTCGAATAGGAAATGTTGAATTATTTAAATATAACTGCCAAGATGTACATTGTACAATACACATGGTTTTGTGCTTCTTTAACGAGGGGATCTCATAATTTTCACAGCGTTTAGCAAAATTTTGTACCTAATGTCTTTTGTTGGAAGATGGGAAGTGACCATTTCGGTGAGCTGTGACAAAATTAGTAAAATCCTTCCAGGTATAAATCTGCGGTCACTTGTAAGGCTAAGCTAAATAGCAATAACTGACCGAGTATTTGGATCAGTTGGTACTATATCATGGGATGAAATTGATGTCTGAGAGTTCATGGTTTTGAAACTCAAAATGGCCAGTAAGTTTCCTTACTCAATTTCATTATTTCACATAATTTCACTGCATTCTACTCCGACATATACCAAAACAGGACCTACAGGCAGTGACTGGAATATCCAACTTTGAGATTTGTGTCCCCACTTGCAGTTAGTTTTATCACCATCAGAAACAGAACTCTAGCCTTGGCCACTAGCACCAAACACATCCTTATGAAGAAATTCAACGTTGGATGTAACATGTGTATAATTCTATAAATCTGTATGAACACTGCCATTGATCTCTGAGACAAACACACGATCTCTTTTTCCAAAACTGCGGTACTTCAGGCGTTTTTTGTCTCCCAGCAAAAACCTGTATTACGGTAACGGGAAAATGTTTCCCAAAGAACTCTATCTGAAGCAAGAGTTACTTTTATTATGCATTTCCCTTGATGCCATAGAAACAAAACAGTACGTTGGATCAGTTTGGAGAACATTTAGTGTGGTGTGCGGAACTCAAGAAAATGTCATTTTTGCTTTACATTTACTTATTTTCGTTTTCTTAATTCAACGCACCATTTGATAGACTTTAATGAAATTCAGGTGAGAGGCACATCAGACTACGACAAAGAATATGTGCAGGGTCTAGTTCACTTCGTCGACAACTCATTTCGTCTACACATGCAGTATATGCAAATAGTCTATTCCTAAAAAACCGAAAAAACGTTCAGAACCACCAAATTTGGTATACTATCTCATGTTACTCTAACTCAGATCGTAGACGGCTTTTGAAAGAGGTCGGGCCCGGCGTGAAAGGGGCCCCATACAAAATTTTCGTAAAATCTATTATAACGAAGTAAATTTCTCCGTCATTTTTATCCACGCCAGGATTCGAACCCGGATCCCCTCATTCCGGAATAAGTTGCTCTACCAATTGAGCTACGCGGACGTTTTATTCTGATTCCTATCTGCCTTTATGTCGTGTGCGTCCTTCGGGCAGGTACGTAACATCTCCTGGTACGTTACATCATCTCCCCCTTATTTATTTTTTTTTTCGAAGTGCTGGAGAAGGGATTCTCTTATTTTTCCTATCTCGCGGTGTGGAAATAACATCACACCATGAGAGATTTTGAACGGTCGGGTCATTCGGATAGTTCGGGCGCCATTATAACGAAGTAAATTTCTCCGTCATTTTCATCCACGCAAGGATTCGAACCCGGATTCCCTCATTCCGGAATAAGTTGCTCTACCAATTGAGCTACGCGGACGTTTTATTCTGATTCCTATCTGCCTTTATGTCGTGTGCGTCCTTCTGGCAGGTACGTCACATCTCCTGGTACGTTACACTATAGTTTTCAAGAACCACCAAATTTGGTATACTATCTCATTGTACTCTAACTTAAACTCTACACGGTTTTTGGAAGGGATCGGGGCCCGGGGTGAAGGGAGCCCTATACAAAATTTCGTAAAATCAACAGTTTTCAATTTAGAACCTCCAAATTTGGTATACTATCTCATTGTAACCTTACACCAACTTAGACCATAGAAGGAATGGGTCGGGGCCCAAGGTCAAGGGGCTCCCATAAAATTTTTTCGTAAGGTCTACAGTTTGCAATTTAGAACCACTAAATTTGGTATACTATCTCATGGTACTCTAACTTAGCTAGCAGATAAGGTAATAAAGTTCATAATTGTGTTGCAGTTCTTAAGTAAAAAATGGAAATTTTTGAGAAAATTTTGTATGGGACTCCCTTTTTACTCCGGGCCCCGACCCCTTCCAAAAACCGTAAACGGTTTAAGTTAGAGTACCATGAGATAGTATACCAAATTTGGTGGTTCTAAATCGAAAACTGTAGATTTTACGAAGATTTTGTATGGTGCCCCCTTGACCCCAGGCCCCGACTCCTTCCGTCTATGGTCTAAGTTGGTGTAAGAGTACGATGAGATAGTATACCAAATTTGGTGGCTCAAAATTGAAACTTGTAGATTTAACGAAAATGTTGTATGGGGGCCCCTTGACCCCGGGCCCCGGGTCCTTCCATCTATGGTCTAAGTTGGAGTAGGAGTACAATGAGATAGTATACCAAATTTGGGGGTTCTAAATTGAAAACTGTAGGTTTTACGAAAATTTTGAGGAATCGACTGTTTGCATATACAGTGTCGACGAACTGTGTGTCGACGAAATGAGTTGTCGACGAAGTGATTGTCGACGAAATGAACGAGACCGTATGTGCAAGCATGAGATGCTTACGCACAGGGTGATTGCAAACTCCTTCAACAAAGCAAGAAGGGTGATAGTACACATCAAGACGAGCAATATTTGCAATGGAACCTAGGGCCGCATTCCACTCCTAGTGCCAGAAGAGAGCACGTTTGAAAACCATCCAGCAGACACACGGAGTTCCAACCAATGCATGAGCAGAAGGTCCAAGCTTCCAAGTGCAGAAGGTCCAAGCTTCCACGTGCCGAAGGTCCAAGCTTCCACATGCTGAAGGTCCAAGCTTCCACATGCTGAAGGTCCAAGCTTCCACATGCTGAAGGTCCAAGCTTCCACATGCTGAAGGTCCAAGCTTCCACATGCTGAAGGCCCAAGCTTTGAACGAATATGGCTATCTCCGCCGGGTAGCGTTTGTTAGGTGGATGCTCTAGATGAACACTGCTCATCTGCACTTTCTCGCAGTAGTGTTATTCAGTGATGAGGCCATGTTCACCCGGGTAGGCATTTTCAACAGTCACAACCTGGACGCTTGTTCTCAAGAAAATCCACACGTCAACGACCCTGGTAAACACCAGCAAAGATTTGGGTTAACATCTGGGCAGGCATCCTAGGTAATTGTCTGGTGGGACCTTACCTCTTGCTAGAACGTCTGACCGGCGCAGAGTACCGTGTGTTCCTTGAACAAGTGCTTTCCGGTCTGTTGCAGGATGTTCCGCTCACCACAAGGAGGGACATGTGGTTTATGCATGATGGGGCCCGAGCACGATTTGCTACCGACGTCGATACTTCCTAAATGCAATTTATCCTGGGTGGTGGATTGGACGCGGTGGTTCTGTGGCTTGGCCTCCACTCTCCCCGGACCTAAATCCACCGGACTTCTTCTTCTGGGGGCACATGAAAACATTGGTGTACAAGACACCTTTGGACTGCCTGGAAGATCTCGTCGCGCGAATCGCTGTTGCTGCAGACGAGATCAACACCACACCGGGAGTCTACGAGAGGGTGCCACAATCCTTCATTCGCCGGTGTGGGCTGTGCAACGACGCCCTTGGACGCTAGTTTGAGCAGTTACTTTGAGTGTTTCTCTGATGCGATTGGAATTGTGCAACTCATAAATTAGGCATGTCTCTTTGTTTTTACTGTTGAAAGCTCAACGTGGATATGTAACTTTGCTATTTTCTGGCACTAGGAGTGGAATGCGGCCCTAGGTTCCATTGCAGATATTGTTTGTCTTGATGTGTACTATCACCCCTGATGTTTTGTTGAAGTAGTTTACCATCACCCTGTGTAAGTGGTCATTAATAATGTTGATGCTCAAAAATGTCCTTTCCTGGTGGTAGGGGAAATGCGCGATTCGGTTAGTCAACAGGAAGCATGATCGCCTCTGACCGTCAAGTATGTGGCATAACGTTCAAGAATGCTGGCGCAAGGTAACCGATGAGGTCGGATGCCAATAAACTCCGCCGTTCCTCTCGTAGAGATAGAAACTCCAGGTGGCTTTTCGGAAGGGCACAAAAAGGGCACTAGTGCGTCTCCTCAAAGATTTTCAGACATGCTCAAGAGGAATACGATCCAGAGATCTGTCTGGTCTCTACAATACGCCGACATCCTCCTCCTAGAGGTAACCGTCAACCGCACACATGAGGACCATAATTTTCGCCCACCAAAGTGAACTCGGGTCTACAACATTCCTGAAAAGCTATACATACGGGCCAAGAATCTTTATCGAGAATCTTGAACCGCATGTGTGGCTGCAGGTAGGGGCAGCACGGGGGTCTGGCATTTGTCCTTTCCACACCAGATGACCTCCTCCTCCATAGTG
This sequence comes from Macrothele yani, assembly GCA_039090855.1. NCBI lineage: Eukaryota > Metazoa > Arthropoda > Arachnida > Araneae > Macrothelidae > Macrothele > Macrothele yani. The sequence continues at coordinate 114,049,629 of CM077007.1, forward strand.
GTCTCTTTTCTGGATGTGTTGCCGGGTTGCTTCCGCGTTGTCTCCACGAAAGTGCACGTCAGAGATCTGTAGTCAGAATGAAGCGGGACTCATCCGTGGAGAAAGCATGCGCGTACTGACGCTTAGTTCAGGGGCGATGCTGTTTGCGCTACTACCCTGAACTGAACAGTATTGAGTTAAGAGGGAGGTAAACCTTAGTCTCCTAGCACATACAGGCCGCTCTCACGAAGTCGCGTGAACACAGTTATTCTTGATATCGTTGTACATAAAGCACAGGGAAGCTCGAAAGCGAGTTGTCTGGCTGTCATCACCGTCCTGGAACTGTTAGATAAAACACATTGCCGGAATCCGGATATTGCCATCACATCCTGGAAATGACCATTCAAGAGACATTATAAGCAAGCTCTGGAAACCAACGAAGTAACTTGGCAGATTGAGAGAGATTGATAGCCACATCGTACGAATAGGGCTATCAATCTCTCTCAATCTTCCAAGTGACTTTGTGTGTTCGTTCGCACGTTCTCCAACACCTGTTGCTTGCTGACGGTCTTTGGGGGTGCGGAGTATGATAATAAAGTGCGCAGTATCAGAGCTCTTTTTTATGTGTGAGGCTTTTTGAATGTGCCACAATAAGCACTGTACACCTGAGATGGAAACTGGTCATGGGTCAGCGGGCCAACAATTTCTTGTGGGTCAAACAGGTCGGGTCAAGGTGTTCCTGAACCGACTTCGATCCGGCTTTATTTTTAAATAGATAAAAAAAAATTCAAGGAACTCTTCGTAGGGCTTTCAAATATTACTTCATAGCTACTGAGTATGATCCAGAAACTTGCTGAGAAGGGTAAAGAAATGGGATTGAAATGAACATTCAAAAGACAGAACTCATGCACAATGCTTTAAAAAAAATGAAGATTTGTTGATTTATGGAGAAAACCGGAAAATAACCAGTTCCTACATTTACCTCGGGCAGCAGATATCAAGCAAGGGTCACATTGATGAAGAAATTAATTGGTGTATAAAACTTGGTTGGAGAGCTTTTGGAAGAAACAGTGCAATTTTTAAGAGCAACATGCTATTATGTCTTAAAAGAAAAGTGTTTAATAAATGCATCCTTCCAGTGCTTACGTACGGGTCAGAAACGTGAACCTTGACTAAAAAACACATACAAAGACTGCAGACAACTGTAGGCAGTATGGAGAGATGCATGCTTGGTGCAACCAGGAGAGATAAAAAGAGGATCTCATGGATAAGGAAGATGACAAGAATCAGAGTAAAATCCATTAAATGACAATGGGCTGGACATGTTGCCAGAACAACGGACCACCGATGGACAACCGAATTTTAGACGGATTCCAAGAGACAGGAAAAGACCCAGAAAAAGGCCATGTGAGAGATGGTTGAATGGAGAGAGACAGTGAGTTGTGGAAGAAACTAGGGAAGACCTTCATCCAGCAGTGGATTGATAATAATTGGCAATGATGATGATATATTCGAATTTATAGCTAAAAAAAAAATTGTCCGGGTCGGGTTCGGATCTGGCCCAATTAGGGGCGGCCGCGTCGGGGTCCAAAATTTTTGGCCCGTTTCCAACTCTGCTGTACACGTGGTATTCCTTTTTAAAATTTTTCTTTGTCAAGGACTGATGCCATTCTAAAACGTATTTATCCAACTTCCAGCCTGTCGTCATGTTGATGCATCAACTTTTATGTTTGAAACATAGCTTTGTTTTTGTTTTTTTCACCAGTGTACATCAAGTCAAGCAAAACATTATTTATTAAGATATAACATAATATTAAGGTAACAAACTTTTATTATATTTCTCTATAAGAAAAGAAACGAAAGAACAGAAAATTACAACAAGATAAGCAAGCAGCTCGAAATGAGAATCAAGGATTTAAACAAATTTGCTCAGTAATGTAATAAAGAGAGCAAATTAATCACAAGGCAGATGTAGCGGCTCCTGTGTGCATACGAACCATTTCCCGACGCCTCGAGGAAGAGAAACTGCTATCCCAGCGCCTCTTACGTGTGCTGCCATTAACACCGGAACATCACAGGCTCCGTTTGCAGTGGTGCCAAGCCAGAGCAACGTGGAAAGCCACAAACTGCAGACTGAGACCGAGCCCGAATCGAGCTCGGGCTGTAGAGTATTTACTGCGGTTCGGGCTCGGCCGTTCTCGGACTCTTAGGGAGAGCGAGAGATTTTTTTTTTATATAAATGTGATTTTATATGATTTAGCAAATGAGGCACTTTATAGTTTGTAAAGGAAATTCTTTGGCAACTGGTTCTGGTTGGGGAGAGGGCATTCGAGATGGCTATTTATTTCTGGCTTGGGTAGAAAAGGCCATAGGCCGCGCGTTAGTGTGTTTCTGCAGAGAAGAAAACGCTTTTTCAAGAACTACAGATATTGGATAGTTGATAGCTTGCCGACGATGATTTACCCCATATCTCCACGCAGTAGCTCCCTGATAATTCCATTTAGCAACGTAGATATTGCAGCGCATTATGGCGCGATAATATTAGCATTATTTGAGCAACATACAATTGTAGCACCGCCCGATCATTTTGGATACCCGGCCATCCGAAGCACTCAGGTAGAAACGAACAGTTAAAGAACGTACAGTTACACTGTAGAAATAGATAGAGGTTCCTTCCTCACTCTCCATTTGAGAAATACATTGGTTAATTGCATGAGGAGGAGAGAGAGTGAAAGTGTGGAAAAGGAGATTTTCTTTATTAATGGTTGAACAGGGTAGCCAGTTTTCGGGCTCATTCGGACCTCGGGCTTGGGTGAAATATAAACCTCGGGCTCGGGTGAGTTAGGGCTGATATATATTACGGGCTCGAGCGGGTTCGGGCTCCGAAAAGTGAGCCCGAACTCAACTCTAACAGACTGGCAACGTGTGGTGTTTAGCGATGAGTGCCGTTTTGTTTTGGGAACAGATGATCATCGTGTCCGTGTGCGGAAGTCCCCGGGTGCACAGCACAACCACAAACTCGCTATCGAGCGCCACACCTCCCCCACTGCAGGCATTATGGTCTGGGGAGCCATTGCCTACGATAGTCGATCAGCTCTGGTAGTGGTACGTTGATCATAGACGGGCGAGCGGTATGTGGATGAGATCCTATGGTCCCATGTGCTCCCATTCCTGGCCAGAATTCCATGTGCGCTATACCAGCAGGATAATGCCCGCCCGCACACGTCTCGGGTTGCCCAGGACGTCCTACGTCATGTCTGCACACTTCCATGACCTGCCCGCTCCCCGGACGTGTCCCGTATCAAGAATATGTAGGACCAGTTGAAACGCCAGCTACCGCCGTGCCGCACTGTACGGGATTTAGAACACACCGTCCAACACGTGTGGGCCAGTCTGCCGCAGGACAACATCAGGCGTTTGTTCACCTCCATGCCGGACTGTATTGCAGCATGTATCGCCGCACGAGGCGGTGCGACGCGCTATTGAAGTGGACCGGACTGCGTGCCACAGATCCCTCTGTAATTGTCCTGCAGCTCTGTTTTTGCCATCATGTGTATCATTCATCTGCATCATTACGTCCATAAAATTTCAGTCCGATACGATGTTTCCTTGTTGGTGCGCAAATTTCATTGTCCGTGAGTGTATGTTGCCACAGGTGAAGTCGTTTGTCATACTAACTTTATTTTATTTTCCGGTATTTCTCCTTGATTTTACGTATCGTGCGATAGTGGTGAGCTTACTTCTGATTTCATCCACAGGATAAAAGCAGATGGCTCGGCAAATACTGAATGGCGTCAGAGCGTTAGGAACAGACGTAGCCTATTATATAGGTTTTATGGCAAACCTTTTGTCCTTTTCTTCAGCACAGTTTCTGATAAATGTCCTCTTTTTCCTGTTAAAAAAATATTCACCCTAACAAACTACTGTAAACTGGAACTGCGATTTCTTAAGTACTTGTCTATGAATGGAAAAACTCTGCTTTTACATTTCATTCATCAGAAATGTAGTTTCAGAAACGTTATGAAGTGGTTAAACACATAAGCTATCAGCTGTGACGCTTATCTTTAATAAAACTTTCCTTTTTCGTTTCTATCTCTTATCTAAATTTGTTTACCTCTTACGTATGTTTTTACATTCTGTAAATCATATCAAAATCGCAAAATTTCTCCGGCGTTTCGGCAATGACTGGCAGCTAGTCACAGCAAACAAAACGACAAGCTCAGTGTAGAGAGAAAATGGTCAAACGAATGTCACCTGAGACTCAATGGTATGTGATACTCTGTTAGTTAAGGCTGGTTTGCTAAGACGCCGCGAATTGTTTTCTAGTGAAGTTGCTACCAATACGAAATTGTCGTTCTTCGAGTTTTGTTGCAAACCAGGAGTGGAGATACCTGCGGTCTTCTAGGCCATTAAGTGCGGGATTTTGAGTGAATCTTAATTTTGCAAAACAAATCCTTTTATTTTTATTAATATGTTTTTGTTTGTATTTTATTATTTTTATTTTAATCTTAAAATGACTATATTTAAAATACCAAAGAGTAAAAAAATTCAACAAAATAATGCTCCCCGACTGACGGCCACAATTAAAACATTAAGAAGTCATAAGGTCTATTTTGACACTTTCTACGCTCATGACTGCCTTCTAATGCGACCCTATTATTAATTGGAGAATACAATGAAAGATTCATTGATATTGAAAATCTTGACATCACACTCAAATTAGCATTTCAACCTCAATGTCTCAATGGCTCCTAAAGAACTACAGATGAATTTGATTGAACTCTCAGAAGCCGACGTTTTAGAGTTCTTATTGATGCTAAGAAAGATCCAATTGAAATATGGAAAAATGCAATAATATATAACATGCACAGAAATTCTAAGAAAGATCCAATTGAAATATGGAAAAATGCAATAATATATAACATGCACAGAAAATTCTAAGAAAGATCCAATTGAAATTTGGAAAAATGCAATAATATATAACATGCACAGAAAATTCTAAGAAAGATCGAATTGAAATATGGAAAAATGCAATAATATATAACATTCACAGAAAATTCTAAGAAAGATCCAATTGAAATATGGAAAAATGCAATAATATTTAACATGCACAGAAAATTCTAAGAAAGATCCAATTGAAATTTGGAAAAATGCAATAATATATAACATGCACAGAAAATTCTAAGAAAGATCGAATTGAAATATGGAAAAATGCAATAATATATAACATTCACAGAAAATTCTAAGAAAGATCCAATTGAAATATGGAAAAATGCAATATATATAACATGCACAGAAAAGGCTTTCTTGCTTTTCAACCACTTACTGCTGCGAATCTACATTCCCCTACCTCACCCAAATCAAGACGCCCTTAAGGTCACAAATGACTGATACCCATCTAGAATATCAGATAAAAGTGCGGACCTCCATGTTGCAACCAAATATTCAAATGCTTTCCATCGAAAAGCAAGTCACAACAAAGTCGTTAAAAGGTTAGCTAACTTCAGATTTTTTTTTCATTTTTGAAGTTAGTTAGTACATAGTAGTTAGCTTTTTACAAAATAATGTACATTTTGAAGTACAGTAGAGCGTCACAAATCCAAACGTAAAAAATCCGAAAAGTCAAAAATCCAAACAAGCTCACCTCATCCTTTTTTTTTTTTTTTTTTATGTGGTTGTTGGAATTTTAAGTATAGTTTTTAACTTGGCATTTGATGGTAATGGGATCGCCTAAGTTTGAGAGTGCAAACATTTTGGGGGCGACGTGTGAAAGGCGGAGGTAACTTCTGAAAACTTCCCCAGTGACTTGTTTCTTGCAGGGCTAAAATTTTACGACCCATTACCACGGCAGTACCACCCCTTGTTTCATCTCTCAGCCTCATTGTTCACTGTGGGCCGGGAGGAAAGTTATTCCCCCAGCTCTTAGATATTCTTTCACTCAGCATAAAGCACAAGTCCTACTCATGCTGAAGCATTCACTGCATTGGAAACTTCCATGGCTTGGTTTGAACAACAAACTGAGTGCTGTTCAACTTAACTTCTCTTATTGAAAATAATGAGAGGTTTAACGGCAGGAAAAGCAAAGTTCGAAAAATTAGTGATTATTTTTTCTAAAAAAACAAAATTGCATGAACTTTTTTTTTCAGCACCTATTTTTTAATCCAGTGTTAATATGCTCTTCAAATGTGTTCTGATTGCAAACCTCAGTTAAATCGTTAAAAATAATAATAATGAGGAGTTTGCAGCAAAAAGAGAGAGGGGGGGGGCAGCTCCGTTTTTGTTCGATTTTTACTTAACATGTTTACTAATTTAAGAAAAATATGTCGGATCGATTAATGCAAGAACGAATCTGATCCGATAATAAAAGGGGTGAGATATTAATCTTTCGGGAGCTGCCTGCCCCCGTCACCGTCTCATGCAGGCCGATGAATAAAATTGTAATATTTTATTTGTTTATTAACAAATAGATTTGTAATATTTTTTAGTGGTTATTAAACACATTTTATTAATACTGTATATGTAGTTTTTCTATCCCTTATTAAGGTGGTTCCACTTAAAATCTCTGCCTTATGTTTCCAATGGTAAAACTTCTTTACATATTTTCTTCGCAATTAATGTATTCCCAAGGATGAAAATTTGCACATCGATAAAACTAACTTTAAGTTATAACATTCGATACTTAAAACCTGCTAAAACATAACCATAATCAAGCAGTCCAACATTTGTTTGTCCACTGACGTCATCAATGTACAGGTCGCGCCATCTATTAACAGGTCTGAACATCACTCAAAGAAAAATGATTGATTTTTAATATAATCATGGTTATACTTTAGCAAGTATTAAGTACTCCATGTTATAACTTAAAGTTAGTTTTATCGATGTGCAAATTTTCATCCTTGGGAATACATTAATTGCGAAGAAAATATGTAAAGAAGTTTTACCATTGGAAACATAGGGCAGAGATTTTAGGAGGAACCACCTTAAATGCGGAATTTAATGAAATTTATGACATTTTGGTGCAAAAAGTTGGCAGCTCCATTATTTTAAATTTATCCAATATTCATTTTAGGGACAAAACATTCAGAAAATACATGTATTTAATAGAGATAATGTTATCTTTACAGTGGGGAATTTTTTACAAACCTCAGTTAAACCGTATTTTTTATAAACAGTTTTTTTTTATTTCTCACAAAATGTCGAAAAAGGAGCTGCCCCTTTTCCTGCAAGCTTCTTTATTCACAGCAGTAGGAAAAATGGCAAATTTGTTTCTTATTGCATAATAACAAAAAAATCTTTGTCTTATGTAATTTATTTTGTATTCAGTTGCCTATTTTTGGTACATGTATTTGGATAGTATAATGTAGAAATGTTTACGTATTTGTATTTTTTTTTACATGTTCGATAATCTGAACACATCGAAAATCCGAACTACCAGTAGTTCCAATTAGTTCGGATTTCCGACGCTCTACTGTATATCTGAATTGGAGTTTCTTTAATGCGGCCTTATTAGATTACAACGAACTTAATGCTGCCTTCCAACATGAAAACGTTCCCCGCCTTTGGTGTACACCAGGGGTGCACAACCTTTTTATAAGTGGGGGCCAAGTTTATTTTTACATAATAAGTGGCGGGCTGCAAGTTACCTTTTCACATAGGCACTTGCCAAACCCTACCGCTAAAGCTAATTTTACTATTATCCGAATAACCTATTTTACCAGCAGACAAAAAATGTGTTTCAATACCATTTTTGTGTCCTCTAAATGGTTTAAATCCATTTTTGAAGTTTTTTGGCAAATTGCGTTATTAAGTTATCAAATTACTGATTTACAATCAACTTACTCCTAACTGGAAAAGGTTTAGGGGTATATAAAATAAAATAATACTATCACAAGGTTGTAAAATTTTTATTTTTACAAAAAACAGAATTCTTAACATCAAAGTATATAAAAAATTAAAATCAGTATATCGTCAAACTGACCATCAAATCAAGTAGTAGCCTAATGCTCCTAATGAGATGCTTGGCATTGTTTATTTTTCAATAGTCTGTCAATATCAGGTTCAATGTTAGAGACGGTAATGCGCAAGTTTCCCTCCAATAGTGTATCACTTAAACGGGAACGACCCTTTGACTTTATGTGTTTCATCAAAGAAAACGATTGCTCGCATAAGTAGGTACTTCCAAACAACGTTGCCGTTTTTAAAGCATGATCTTTGTGCAATTTCATTTCTTTCGGTAAGTAATTTTTGTAAAATTCTAGGAGAGAAACTTCAGAGTATTTTGTTTTTAACTTATTGTTACACTGAACATCAATTAATTCCATCTGGAAATCTAGTGGCACTGACGCAACGTCAGTAGTGAATGTTAGAGAAAACATATCAAACAAAACCTCAAATTTTCTTATATCTTCAAATCGTCTTTTAAACTCATTGTGAAGGTCCACTACAAGAGATGCATATTTAGCCACATTTACATGGAATTCAGAACTTTCAACAAAACTTTTCATTGTTGGAAAATTTGCTAGTTAACGAAACATTTTTATAATTTTCTTATTTCAACTAGGGCCTACAATAATGGGAAAAAATCTCATCATTCACAATATATATATTCACGTTTTCAATAGTATAAAATATTTATCCGCGGGCCGCATAAACTGACTTTGAGGGCCGCAAGCGGCCCGCGGGCCGCGGGTTGTGCACCCCTGGTGTACACCAACAACAGCCTACTAATAAAGACATTTTGGCCGCCCCGGTGGCGCAGTGGTCTAAGGCGCTCGCCTCTGATCATTCGTCCGTAAGGGGTCCGGGTTCGAATCCCGGTCAGGCATGGATGTTGTGTTTGTCTTACGGCACGGGCTCTTTCCCTTCCCTGGAACCAGTGACCCTAAATTAGGGACGGGCGACTGCTTATAGCCCATTGAGTTGCTCACGGTGGTCGTTAAACCTCCAAAAAAAAAGACATTTTGGATTTTAAGTAAGAACCCTTTCTCAGAGTTAAGACCTCTTCGTCAGTTAGGTACAATTAGTCTTACTGTTATCCTTATTCAAGAACTAGTGTTAAGCATCCAGGAACTATTTAAAAACAACAAAACAATCTTCAAATAATATTAAAACATTAAACTGGATCAAAAAGTCAGAATCACAAAATCAACAGTTGCATTTTATCATAAGTTTTGACACTTACTGCAGTTTTCAAAGGACAACGAGTTTAAAACATCGTGCAGTTCGTATGGTAACATTTTGTTTATCAATGAACGCAAGCTTCCATGAAAGTCCTCTACAGGAGAAAAAGACGAAATAAATTAAAATCAGTTATTTGCATAAAACAAGATAACACGTTGGATGAAAGTTTATCACTACTGTAATAGTGTACAAATGCAAGTAAAACAAAAATTAATCCGGACAGTTTAAAACACTTTTTCTGTGTAGCTGCCAATATTTCAAAATTGAAAAGCAGAATTTGAAATGTTTATTCAGATTTTTACGCCACGCTATTTGCTTTTATAATGCAAGTTCGACGAAAGTTGAAACATTCCAACAAGCATTTTAAAATTTCCATTTAAGGAAAAGACTGTGACAGTGTTATGTCCTTAGGTTCGTGTTTCCTCGGGTGTTCAACGAGTAAGTCTCGCTAGTAGAAATAATTTATGACTATAGAACGAAATACGAGAACACATACGGCTGTATGATCAAGCGCGCATGGCTTTAACTACAGGGTGATCCGTTTAAACCAGTACCCTGAAAAAACCTTACATTTTTGCAAGGGATCGCGCAAGGAACTTCTTCTTGTTTTCAATAGAAGCAGCAACTCCTGGAGAATGAAAACCGCCACCGTGAAGAAGATTGTTAACCGTAACTGTAACTCAGCTCGTGATTTGTTTGTTGTTGCGTTGTCATTGACTTGCGTGCATTCGGAAACATGCAGTACTCTGTTCCAGAGAGTGTGTTTTTCAGTGAAATCGTATTGGGTAACCAATTCTGTCATCAAAACGCAACGAGCATTTCGAAGAGAGTTTGGAGTTCGAAAAGTGCCAAGCAAGCCAACAATTCTGTCGATGGCAAAAAAACTGGAGCAAACCGGTTCTCTTCTCAGCGGTAGCGGTAGACATCACCATCCGATGCCCAAACACATGTGGACGATGGTCGGCAACGTTTACTTCAATCTCCGACGAAATCGTTGCGCAGATTAAGCCAACAGACAGGATATTCATACGGAACTTGTCAAAGGGCAGCAAAAAAAGCGAATATTCGACCGTTTAAAGTGAACGTAATCCATCAGCTGCAGGAACCGGACAAGGGAAAGAGTAAGTTACTGCAAATATTTTCAAAATGTGCTTAATTTGCGATCTGATATTCTCTCCATCACATGGTTTACGGATGAAGCCTGGTTTCATCTGTCAGGCTACGTCAATTTGCAAAACAGAAGATACTGGGCTGCCAAAAACCCACACGTTATGTGTGAAACACCGATGTATTCACAAAAGGTTGGTGTATGGTGTGCGGTTTCGTCTACGAAAATTATTGGCCCCATTTTTTTCTCTGAGACTGTCAACACTAACGTTTATTGCCGCATATTCAATGAATTTGTGGAACAACTTGATGACATTGAATTGACAGAGGGCTACTTTCAGCAGGATCGCGCTACGTGTCACACATCGAAAGTCTCAATGGAACTCATAACCAGCTTCTTTGATGACAGATTAATTTCAAAAAACATGTGGCCTCCCCGATCTCAGGACTTAACTTCCCCTGACTTTTTTTTAGGGGGCTACTTAAAGGATAGAGTTTACAAAACCCATCCAAAAACATTGGATGCATTGCGTGAAACAATCACGACTAAAATTGGCAATGTTACTGCTCGTACTCTACATGAGACATCACTGAATATGGTGCGGCGTTTTCAACTGTGTTTACAAGAAAATGGAGGACAATTCCAACATTTGCTTTGATAAAATGATTCTCCAATACCACATGTATAATTCTCAACTTACTGTATGATTTTGTTGTTATTTATAAAAAAGTTATAAGTAAATCACATGGTACTGGTTTAAATGGATCACCCTGTATAAAACACTAAGACAGTAATTCTTTTGCACGAAAAACCTTAAGAAAAATGCCGGCAAATTAAATCATCTACAAAAGCCTGCTCATGACAGGGAGGAGTACCATTTCTAACCGTTACTAATACCTGAGTTTGAATGTCCTTCCTTGGTGAAGCATCACCGCCTATGAGAGTATTTTCAGTATCGAAGAGCACCCACTGTATTGAAACGGAAGAGAGACTTCAAAATTGCCACAAGTTACTCCCAATTCCTTGATATAGCAACCTCAGGCGATACCAAATCCTTCAGCAAATAGACGTCGCCATCTGGTGGGGCTTAATGGCACAAGCTATTAATTATAGCTAATAAATATAAAATTTAATATAAGTATATTAAACAGTTCGTGCCGTTAAGCCCCACCAGATGGAGATGTCTCAGTTGCTGAGCACATCCCTACGGATTCGTGAAGTCAGATGCTGACAGATAAACACCCATAGCGCCGTGGATTGTTGGCACCGTAGCGTAAGGAAGGCAAACATACTCGGCTAGCTATAGAGAGACCTGGGGTTCGATCCTAGCGGTGTCGAAATACAATATTTTGGTTGATGTGTGCTAATTAAAAAAGAAAACGTGGAAAGAAAGATGACTTTGCCTATTCACATTGTCTCTACGTATTTGGAAGTTTTTCACTCGTACTATAACTATCCTAGTAATCCGAATTTATTGACGTTGATTATAAATCAGTCTCCAAACTTTTCCACATCAACCAGATGGCTTTTTCAAAGAAGGTAAACAGCAAACTATATACTGAATAACAGAACACAAGGTTCTTATACACACTGGTGTACAAAAATTAATAACGAAGAGGAGAAATTAGCACAACAGCGGAACGAGCAGGAAGAACGGACCGAAACACACTCAGGAGATAGACTAGGGTCCGGTACGGTAGGGCATGCGCATATATGCAGCATGTCGGAAGGGTATAAAGCACACGGGCGGTGTACGCTCAGCGATTCGGTGAAAGCTATTGCACGGTGTACATCGGTTTGAACGGCGTCGAATTGCTGCCACCGTGTGATATGGCCAACAGACAATCCAGTAGACGACATCTGGATGACTTTACCCGAGGTCGAGTCATTGGGAAGTTGGAAGAAGGTCGAAGTGTGACTTGTGTGGCCGAGGAATTCGGGATCGCTCACAGCATCGTTTCACGAGCTTGGAGAGCATTTCAAACGACAGAAACAGCTGTCCGAGAGTTTAGCAGTGGTCGTCTACGAGCAACCACGGCGGCGGACGACCGGTATATTGAGCTACAGGCGAGAAGAGACAGACGGCAGACAGCGGGAGAAATCGCAAGTTACATGCAACAGACAACTGGACGTCTGTTATAGGACTTTACCGTGGCCAGGAGGCTGTACGAAGGTTGTCTATTTGCACGACGACCAGTACGGTGTGTGCCATTACGCCTGCTCATCGGAGACGGCGGTTTCTGTGGTGCTAGGAACACAAGAACTGGACACATCAGCAATGGGGTTGAGTTCTCTTTACGAATGAGAGCTGATTTAATCTGGCGAGCGATTCTGGACGTATACACATCTGGAGAGAGCAGGGAACACGCAATCACACCTCCAACATCATCGAAAGGGACCGGTTTGGAGGTGACGGAATTCTCGTTTGGGGCGGTATCGTGCTTGGTAGCCGTACGGACCTCCACATCTTTCAAGGAGGTTCAGTCACTGGTGTTCGCTATTGTCCCGAGGTTCTCCTGCCTCACGTGCGTCTGTTTAGAGGTGCTGTGGGTCCTGAGCTCCTCTTCATGGACGACAACGCTACACCTCATCGTACAGTGGCTGTCGCAGAGCTGTTGGAGAATGAAGATATTCAACGCATGGATTGGTCCGCAAGGTCCCGTTACTCAAATCCAATCGAACACGTGTGGGACCTTCTCGGGAGACGCTTGGCAGCACGTCACCAGCCGCCAGCAATAATTACGCAGCTGCGATTGGCGTGACAAGAGGAATGGGCCGCGATGCTTCAACAGCTCCTTGACAACCTCGTCCTCAGCATGGACAGACGTTGTAAATCCTGCAACGCAGTCAAGGGTGATCATATCCCCTACTAAAGACTGGATTTGTCTTAGCAGCCGCCTGTCACATTGACGTTTCTGTCTTCTGTCCAGTTGTGCTCAAAGCTACCTTTTCAATAAAGTTCCTTTGTATCCTTTGGATTCCTTGTTCGGACGGTTTTGCTCACTTGTCCCATATTCTTACATCTTGAGGATCTTATGGTATGATTTGAGTCGATGTGAAGCACTTCTGCACGACGTTACATTCGAAAAACCGTCTCGTCCTTAATTTCTGCACGCCAGTGTATCTCTTTAGGTTCCATTAACGATCTAGGTTCTCATTGGTTCTTTCATTTGACAACATTGTGGAGAAACGGTGCCGAAGCAAAACACAGAGTACATACGTAACTTAAGGCACAGAGGAGAATTTAAAGTTCATATGAGAAAAAACTAAAATTTTCTCCAATTAAAATTTTTCTCTTCTTCACGCAATTACTAAAGAAAAGAAAAATGTCCGCTTCAGAATGAATTTTTGACTAACCCGTAAGTGGCGTCTTGCATTTTCAATACGTAAAGAGCGTAGTGCTGTCCAGAGAATCGCTGTACTTACTGTACCCTAGATGAAGATCCGTTGCAGAAAGAATGATATTAACTACTGTTTTACGTTGTAATAATACTCTGACACCCAAACGTGGCAAAAAAATTAATACTTTTGAATTTGTTACTGGAAATCACGAAAATTTTGTTGGAACACAGAATTTTATCCTGAATCATATAGTGTTTTAAATTCTTTTGAAAACTAATAAAACAAGCACACTTCTAAAACTGCGCGTACATGCTGTTGATGAAATATTCTTCATAACAATTAAGTATTATGTCCTTCTAACGAGAACTTTTAGAAAACTGTAGGCGTTCAGCTGACATCACGTTCAGCTTTCGGAATTGGAGTTTGCACAATCGACGCATGTTTGGTGTATTGCAGGATGAACAAAAAGAGACAGTTTTACGTGGGGTTTTTTTTGCGCTAAAAAGAGAAAGCATATTTTTCCTATTTTCCTCTTGCTAACTTTTCATTCTTTCTTTTTTCGTTTCTAATCTGCTCTTTCACTATTCTCAGAATTCATTTCATTCCCTTGACAGTCCCGTATTATTCAAACTCTCTTCTAGATTTGGATCTACACTATCTACCAACAAGTAATTGGACACCTGTGATAGCAAAGGAAAACGAAGTTTATTCACCTTCAATAGTTGGTGGAGCCTCCACGAGCGGCGATTACAGCTGCGACCCTCCGGGGCATACTCTCAACCAGGCGTTGTATGACGGCTAGCGGTATTTTCTTCCACTCGGCTTGGAGAAGACAGGTCAGTTCCTTCACCGATTTCAGACGGTGGGGGCACCCCTTAAGTCGACGCTCCAACTCGTCCCAGAGGTGCTTGATAGGGTAAAAATCCGGGCTCTGCGCAGGCCAGTCCATTCGATTAACCCCAATGTCACCATACCAAGCCATGGTGAACCTCGCAACATGACAGATGGCATTGTCATCCTGAAAGTAACATGGGTCCACCCGGTAAAACTGCCACAACGTAGGAAGCGCATGGTCATCCAAAATGGTGCAGTAGGTCTCGGCGTTGAGTCTACCAGGAATTGCGACCAAGGGTCCCATGCCATACCAGGAGAAACACCCCTACAGCATAATTCCACCGGCGCCGAACTTCACAGTTGGCAAAATACATTCCGGCAGGAGGCGTTCTCCAGGCAGACGCCAAACCCAGACCCTGCCATCCGAACGGTAGGGGGTGAACCTTGATTCGTCGCTCCAGAGAACCTGTTTCCACTGTTCAACGGTCCACTGTCGACGCTCTTTGCCCCACGTTAGCCGAGCAGCGCTATTGGACTTGGTGATCAAAGGCATGTGGGCGGCAGCACGTCCATGATAACCGAGCAGATGGGCTTCCATACGGATGGTATTCATCGAAAGAACACTCCCGGATGCCTGTTGAAACTCCTCGCCGATGTGGCCCATCGATTTGGTGCGGTTCTTCCGAATTTCTTTGGCCAGCACCCGTCGGTCTCTAACTCCTAGTTTTGTAGGTCTACCGGGTCGGTGCACATTCCGACAGTCACCTGGCCTACGTGATTGCACTTGCCAATCACGTAGGCCACTGTCGATTTTGGGTACTTCAACTAGCTGGATATGTCACGTATGGATCAGCCATTTCTGTGACACCCGACAATTACACCTTTCTCGAAATCAGAGGGCTCCGAATTGCGTGGCATCTTGCATGCGACTGATTGCGTTGTTGTTTCCCACACGATATTTAACGGCGGCGGCCGTGACGTGTATCAGGACCGCAGATATCGTCGATTGCAGGGGTGTTCAATTACTTGTTGGTAGATAGTGTATAAAATGCTTACGTCTTCTAGATTTTGATCTATAGATGCCATACATTTCTAGTTTCATTCCCTTGACAGTCCCTTATTATTCAAACTCTCTTCTAGAATTGGATCTATAAAATGCTTACCTACATATTTCTTGAACTCCAACCATAATAGAGGATCTAGGTTACTATGACACTGATACAGAATATATGCTTTCACTGTACTCATACGTAATATTCGAAAAACATATAGTCATCGGCCAACGTCTGATACAAAGACTAAAGCTACAAATACTGCATTTTTCATCTAACGCATCTACACCTCCTTTTGTACAGTTATATTGGGTTGATGCATAAGTTCATGACGTTTTATTTCACGAGTGTTTTCCGTGTCAGTAGTTCCGGTGCAGATGGCCAGTTGTATATCAAAATGTAGCCAGCACTATCGTGTATCCAAAACATATTGCGTTGTGGGATCGTGACTAATGTTATTTTGGTTTTCAGGTCCGGAAGCATGTAGTGTCAAGTAGAGAGGAATGAATATTTCCGACATCTGCTCCTCTACGAGTTTAACAAGTGATCCACAGCCGCCTAAGCCACTCGACATATTTGTGCTGTGTATAGGGGAGGATGTTATTTCTCCCAAGGCAGCCCGCAAATGGTTTGAGCGGTTCTGAGGTGGCAATTTGTCCTCAACGATTCTCCACGCTCAGGTCGTTAATCTCACTTTGACGAGGATCGCTTGAACCGTCTTATCCACTTGGATTCGCGTCAATCCACACGCGCTTTGGCTACTGAGATGGACTGTGACCAGGCCACCGTGGTGCGACACCTGGAACGTATGGGGAAGGTCCAGACACTGGGGTCTTGGGTGCTTCAAACTCTCACCGAGGACAACAAGAATCATCGTGTTGTCATATATGGTTCCTTGCTCGCCCGTTATCGCGAATGTTCTCAGCAACACAAACCCTTTCTGTCGCGTATTGTTACTGGAGATGAAAAGTGGTGCCTGTACGTGAATTCAGGCATCGGAGGGAATGGTTAAGTCCAAATAAGACGCCCACACCATGTCCAAAAACACGACCTTCATCCTACGAAGATCATGCTGTGTGTCTGGTGGGACATGGAAGTCATAATTCACTGGGAAATGCAACCGAGGAATTAGACCATCAACGCTGCACTCTATTGTAAGCAACTCTGTCGTGTGGATTGAGCAGTTCACTGGAAACGGCCACATCGGCGCCACGGTATCCTTCTTCAACATGATAACGCACACCCTTATGTTGAAAACATGACCACTATGTCCTTCAGAACATGAAATGGGAGATCCTTCCACATCCGGCCTATTCCCCAGATGTCGCGCCTTCAGACTTTCACCTGTTACCATCTCTGTCGAATGAATTCCGTGGCAGAACGTTCGACAATGATGTTGATCTCCAGAACTTCCTTGATGATTCCTTCGCAGCAAAACCAGCACGGTTTTTTTAACAAGTTAGTAAAATCATGCAAAGCATTGATTATGATACGCTTTCCAACATACCAGAAATTATTACTCAAGTTATGTGGATAATGGCTGTGGAATAAATCTCGCTCCTGTGTCCTGACCTTTGACCCCATTTCGATTATATTCAACAGAGCCGGTTCACTATACCTCCGGAACAACATGATAAAGTTTTGTTGCAATAGAAGCAGTTTTGCGCAAGTTATGAGAATAATGGCTGTGGAATAAATCTGGCTTTTGTGCAATGACCTTTGAACCCATTTCGTAGATATTCAACAGAACCGGTTCACTATACCTCCGGAACAACATGATAAAGTTTTTTTGCAAACCAAGTATTTTAGGTACGTTATGATGCACAAGGGCAATGGAATGGATCCCACTCCAGTGTCCTGACCTTTGACCACATTTCGCCCATTTTCAATAGGGTTCGTCCCCAGTGGCTCCCTACCACATGCTAAAATTTCATCGAAATCGAACAATTTTTACGCAAGTTATGACGCATAAGGGCAATGAAATATATCCCGCTCTTATGCGCTGCCTAACCTTTGACCCCATTTCGCCCATTTTCAATAGGGTTTGTGCCCAGGTGGTTTCCTACCACATACTGAAATTTCATCGTAATCGAACCATATTTACGCATGTTATGACGCATAAAGGCAATGGAATGGATCTCGCTTTTATGTCCTCATCTTTGAATCCATTCCGCCCATTTTCAATAGGGCTCGTGCCCAGGTGGTTCCCTATCACATATTAGAATTTCATCGAAATCGAACAATTTTTAAGCAAGTTATGACGCATAAGAACAATGGAATGGATCCCGCTCCTATGTCCTTACCTTTGGCCCTGCTTCGCCCATTTTCAATAGGGTTCGTCCCAAGGTGGTTTCCTACCACATACTAAAATTTCCTTGAAATCGAACCATTTTCACGTGAGTTATCGCGCGGACGGACGGACAAAGCTGGAGCATATACGCTTCTTCAACCTACGGTTGGAAAGCGTAAAAAATGGCATTGCAAACCTATCCAGACGTTGGGACACCATCGTAAACAATGGGGGTGGATACATAGTTGATTGATTCCGATTTCCCTTCTGATGGTAATACATAAAGGATCGAGTCGATCCCAGGTCGGGCGGCAGGGTCTCCCGGGGGGTGGGGTCTCATTAATAAAATATTTAGAGAGTTTAATTAATCACTGCTAAGCTCACGCGGTGCAGTTAACTTACCGGATCTTACCATACATTCCTGTAGTGTGATGAAAAAAAACTGCATGAACTTATGCATCAATCCAACAGAAAGTAATTATTTTCGGTTTTGTTTACACTCTGTGCAGAAGAAATTCTTATTCTTCTCCAATCTATTTATATCTATTTTTGCCATAGAACTTTGCTCAGTTATACGTTTGTCTAAGAGATGGCCTTGAAAAACGCATTAAAGAAATTTCAATGTGTTCTTACTATTGTAAAGTTTGTGTTGTAAATTGAGTATAAGGATGCTCCTTAGTTTTGATTTATTTAAACACAAACTGGCGGCGAAAGAAAAAAGAAGCGTTGCAAGTCACAATTTATTTTACCGCATTGTAAAAATCATAAAGCCTATGAAAATTAAACTTCGTTTCACGACCTTGTCTATAAAAATCCTGATTCTAGATTAAGTGAAATACTCAAAAATAAGAATCTGAGACCAGTGCTACTCGTGAATGCACAGTTTCTTTTCCTGCGGATCCTGAGTGCATACCATATGAAACCAGAATGTTGAACACTAATGATACATTTAAGATCCTATTCTAGCACGCCACAAAATAATAAAGCCACAAAATTACGTCCCGGAGATTTTTCGATTTTTAAAAATTATGTCATGAAATGCGAAACCAATTTTTCGTCCAAACGGGAAGTAAGCAACATACCTTCTCTGATGAGATCAACGTTCAACTTTGGTTGCTCCAAGAAGCAACAAAAGAACTCTGTCTCAGTTCTCTCAAAGTTGTATCATAAAGGGTTTGTGACGTAATACAGAGGTAAAGCACATGTCAATACGACCAATCTGCATTGACACATTCTTCCGTGTAGCTTAGTTGGAAGAGCAACTTACTCCGGAGTGAGAGGCGCGAATTTATCACGGACGAATCCGCGACGCCGTCATTCCGGAGTAGGTTGCTCTCCCAACTAAGCTACACAGACGGAATGAACCGCTGCAGATTTGTCGTCTTCACACGTGATTCACCTCTGTAGTACGTCACAGGTTACGTATAAAAGAACCGTGAACCGTATATTTTCAGTAATCTGATATTCACATTTTTTTTTTTTTTGATTGGAAGTTTTTTTTTTTTTTTTTTTGGAGGTTTAACGACCACCGTAAGCAACTCAATGGGCTATAAGCAGTCGCCCGTCCCTAATTTAGGGTCACTGGTTCCAGGGAAGGGAGAGAGCCAGTGCCGTAAGACAAACACAACATCCATGCCTCACCAGAATTCGAACCCGGACCCCTTTCGGACGAATGATGAGAGGCCATCGCTTAGACCACTACGCCACCGGGGCGGCAAGATTGGAGGTTTAACGACCACCGTGAGCAACTCAATGGGCTATAAGCAGTCGCCCGTCCCTAATTTAGGGTCACTGGTTCCAGGGAAGGGAGAGAGCCAGTGCCGTAAGACAAACACAACATCCATGCCTCACCAGAATTCGAACCCGGACCCCTTTCGGACGAATGATGAGAGGCCATCGCTTAGACCACTACGCCACCGGGGCAGCAAGATTGGAGTTTAACGACCACCGTGAGCAACTCAATGGGCTATAAGCAGTCGCCCGTCCCTAATTTAGGGTCACTGGTTCCAGGGAAGGGAGAGAGCCAGTGCCGTAAGACAAACACAACATCCATGCCTCACCAGAATTCGAACCCGGACCCCTTTCGGACGAATGATGAGAGGCCATCGCTTAGACCACTACGCCACCGGGGCGGCAAGATTGGAGGTTTAACGACCACCGTGAGCAACTCAATGGGCTATAAGCAGTCGCCCGTCCCTAATTTAGGGTCACTGGTTCCAGGGAAGGGAGAGAGCCAGTGCCGTAAGACAAACACAACATCCATGCCTCACCAGAATTCGAACCCGGACCCCTTTCGGACGAATGATGAGAGGCCATCGCTTAGACCACTACGCCACCGGGGCGGCAAGATTGGAGGTTTAACGACCACCGTGAGCAACTCAATGGGCTATAAGCAGTCGCCCGTCCCTAATTTAGGGTCACTGGTTCCAGGGAAGGGATAGAGCCAGTGCCGCAAGACAAACACGATATCCATGCCTTACCGGGATTCGAACCCGGACCCCGTTCGTACGAATGATCAGAGGCCATCGCTTAGACCACTGCGGCACCGGGGCGGCTCACATTTTAATGTATAACCGTAAATAGCGCATAAGTGAACTACGTATAAACGAATTAAAAAGCGATAGAGGTTCAACACGGAATTATGTATAACCGTAATTCTGTGATAAACCTCTATCCACTGGAATGTGAAAAACTACAGCTCTTAAGCAACTTATCGACAAACAGTACGACGCAGCAAGCAGATAAAGTGTTTTGGTCATGTTTGCATCTGTCTGATTTAAGTTTTTAGTGTGACTTCTAGATGGAGAAATTATATGCCCACCGATAAACGGAGAAAGAGAACGATAGCAGAAGAACGTCAATTGTCGTTATGCGTGCGAAACATAATATGTCACTGAGATCCAAGTGCCCATGCGGTCATTAGTGAAACTAGTTTATCCCCATTAGGAATTGCCTGGTCAAAGTTTCATGTTGAAGCGTAATCTTTTCACGTCCTAAGCCGTGTTAGATTCATTATTCACTTCACTTCTTCGATAAATCATATTTGCATCACCACAGAGCAAAATATGAGGAGGCAGTAGGGCAAATGTTTAATTTTTGGCATGACGACACAAAGAACAAAGAGTGCAGTTATGCAAATACTTGTTACATCCATTCAGACGTGAGAGAGAGACATATGAAGCAATAATAGATGAATCGAAATAAGGAACTAGGAAACAAAATAAATTGCAATTCTCACCGCACGAACGTAATCGGCAGAACAGAATCTGCTTAGCGGTTATATCATTTCGGTTTGGTACGAGAAAACAAGGGAAGTGAAACGCATGTAACCTCAACTGAAGGCTGGTATCTCCTAGCGATATCTCCGCGTGTTTGCATGTTCTCCAGTTCAGTAAGCGGGGGATATCTGGAACCCTAATGACACATCATTAAAGAAATGTGATGTACCTTTTACTCTCGTTTCTAGTTGTCCGTAAGACAATGCAAAGTGCTTAAAACCTACCGTCTTGTTACACCACTGATTTGCCAGTTTGTAGATGATAAATATCTTCAAAACGTCTCGGGTTAAATAGCAAAATTTTAAAGCATAACAACTTCTGAATGGTGTATAATATTTGGTCAATACTTTCATTAAACTGCAATGCTGTAAGAACACGAACAACATTTCCGGAATTTATGTCCAGGTTTACCAGAAGGAGGAAGTAAAATCCCAAATCAGAGTTTGAAACACAGTAAAACTTGCTTATAACGAGGAGCTTCGGGCCAACGTAAGCCCTCAATCGCTCGTTAAATTTGTTTTTTGGTGAAAAAACATGTAGAAACATGCATACGTAATAATATATACAATGCTGGCCACCCAAAACGCAACACCAAGAAGGAAGCATCCGATTGGCCTGAAATTCGCATTATGCGTCGCCCGCGAGTGGACATGCAAACGATTAGCATTGCAGGGCATATATATACAAATCATGTGCGCCCGGCACGCCACCGAGAAGCACCATAAGAAGGGTGCACAGAAGGTGGGGTCTATGTAGCGGAAGTGTGTTGTGCTGCCGGACCTGTGCGTGGAAAGCTTCCTGATGCCTCGTCGCAGAATACGGCCGTCATTCCAGCACATTTCGGAGTTCGACAGAGGACGAATAGTGGCTTATCGCGACAGCGGTTTATCGTACCGAGACATCGGCGCCCATGTGGGACGACATCCAGCCACAGTGATGCGAGTATGGATTCGGTGGGTGCAGGAGGGACGGACGGACCGACGTGATGATTGCTGCAGCCGCGGCACACCACCGAACGAAATGACCGACATGTTGTGCGGCGGGCATTGACGGCTCGCACCGCCACATCACGAACGTTAGCGCACGAATTAGGGTGTGTTGCGCAACAACCTGTTTCAGCAAGTACCGTTCGACGTCGTCTGCAGGAGCGGGGACTTGTCGCACGGCGCCCATTGCTCCGATTACCATTAACGTTACACCACTGGAGAGTGCGGCGGCAGTGGGCTGTTGAACGTCGCACGTGGACTACGGAATGGCATGACGTTGTCTTCTTCGACGAATCCCGCTTCTGCCTGCAACACCACGATGGTCGGATCCGCGTGTGGCGGCACCGCAGCGAGAGACTGTATGAGGCCTGCATTATGCATCGCTATACCGGTCCGTCGCCTGGCGTTATGGTTTGGGGCGCAATTGGATATGACACCCGCACCCCTCTGGTACGCATCGCCGGTACACTCAACAGCCACCTCTACATCTCCGACGTTTTGGAGCCTGTAGTCCTCCTTTACCTGCAGGACCTGCCAGCGGCCACGTTTCAACAGGACAATGCGCGCCCGCACGTGGCACGCATTGTGCACCAATGTTTCACGGCCAACCAGATGCCACTTCTGCCGTGGCACACATGTTCTTCCGATATGTCGCCCATGGAACACGTCTGGTCGCTGATCGGCAACCGAGTGTCCCAGAAAGCACCACCCGCGGCTACGCCTGATGAACTGTGGCAACGTGTGGAAGCAGCCTGAACCGACGTACCACAAGCCCACACCCAAAGCCTCTTTCGTTCGATGCCGTGGCGTGTAGCGGCCGTTATTGCCAGCCATGGGGGCCACACGAACTATTGCTGTCTGCGTGTTCCGCAAGTCGCACGGGCCTAAGCTCAATCGTTTCATCTTTGTATCTGTTGTTATGTGTCCAGTAAATCTGGCTTTGCTATCTCGTGTCCCTCTTGGTGTTGCACTTTGGGTGGCCAGCAGTATATATATACGTTTATACGGGGTGATGAGTTTATCACGCAACCCGGCATTTAATGGCGCAGAACAGAGCATTTGGTTGTTGTAAAGGGAGAAAGTGTGTGACATGCCGGTAGATAGCAGTACAATGATCCCGAGATAGGAAGCGCAAGTGCATGGTTAGTTGTGTTCCAGACTAGCAAGAAGAAGGCTGTGTTTGCGGAAGTTGCTGACGAACGTTACAGGATGACATTTTAAACGGTACAACGGGTATTTATTGTGGAAGTGTATTTTCGACAGCAACCGTATGCGCACGTACAGAAGCAATTTCATCGAAAGTATCCTGACGCCCAACAAACCAACAATTATGTGAGTCATCAGCCGTTCGCGAGAGACTGGGAGTGTTGGTGACAAGAAGAAGGTGAGGAGGTCCCAAGTGTTAACGGACGCTAAACTCAAGGAGGTACGAGCAGCATTAAAATATTCTCCAACGAAGAGTTTGCATAAACTGGCGGCACAACAACAGATGTCGTATGCAAGTGCACACAAGGCCACAAAGAAATTATGTCTCCGTGCGTACCGTGCCCACTGTGTACAAGAACTCAAAGAAACGGACAAGCACCAACGAATTGCTTACTGAAAGTGGCTAACGACATTGGTGAGAAGTCACGGTATAGGCCTGTTGGATAAAGTGTTTTTCAGTGATGAAGCGTATTTTCACATTAGTGGATACGTCAGCAGCCAGAACAACAGATATTGGTCGACATAAAACCCCCACGTGTTGCACGAAACGCCGTTACATGCATTGAAAGTCGGGGTGTGGTGTGAAATTTCACGACGACGAATAGTGGGGCCCGAATTTTTTGACACGGTCCTCAACAGCCAATCGTACCAGGACATTATTCAATTTGTTGCATTTCTGGAAGCAGACGCACGTTATTGTTACCTGCAAGAGGAAGGGGCAACGTGTCATACGTCTCGTGACACCCTGCAGTTTCTTGACGACATGTTTGATCCCCGCCTGATTTCAAAAGGTTTGTGGCCCCCAGATCATGTGATTTATCTCCACCGGATTTTTTTCAAGATATCAGGTTCTCGTGCGGAATGAGTCACTTATAAAAGCTTAAGGTAGCAGTCTTAAAAACACGATAATTAAAACACTACGCAGGTTTCCGATTAAGTGAAGAATTTGTTTAATGTATAAGTTAAAAGATTAAAAATAAAGCCATAAGAACTTTCAGTCTTCCTAAAGACCATCATCATATGGAAGAACTGAAGCTTCAGTACTTCCAACTGATGATAGGAAGACCGAAAGTTCTTATGGCTTTATTTTTAATCTTTTAACTTATACATTAAACAAATTCTTCACTTCATCGGAAACCTGCGTATTGTTTTAATTATCGTGCTTTTAAGACTGTTACCTTAAGCTTTCATGCTTGCCGGGTTTTTTCCTCTAGGGGTATCTCAAAGTTTGTGTATACCGAAAGAATCCTGTACGCTCCTACGTAAGGTGGCATCGTTTTCGTATTAAACTCGTGATATGTCCGTATTTCACCACTCATTAGTTCCATGCCAAGACGGTGCGCTTTGTTACTAAGAAACCGTGGTTATCCAAATAAATATTAAAGCGTATTTTGCTTGTTGGTAAGTTATTTCAAGTGTCCTGCAAGTTTCAATATTGTACTGTACAGTAATTGTACGTTAAATGCATTGTACACTAATTTCGCAAATTCCACTATGTTTTTGCTTTTTATGACTAGACGCTATACTTTTGCTCGTAACTGCACTTGTATTACTGGTAATAAATTTTTTGTAAAAATATTTGTATTCAGCATAAAATTTCCTTTAAAATGGCGTATAATATGTCTTCCTGGGTTTACCATTTTGCTGTATAAGTTGACTTCAAACATCAAAAATTGACTTTCGGACTGCTTTTGTAGGACGTTTGGCCACGATTGTAAATTGGCATCTTTTACTGTGAAACTTAGCAGGTTTTTATTATGCTAAAACGAAGTAAATTTCTCCGTCATTTTGGTCCACGCTGGGGATCGAACCCGAGTTCTCTTATTCCGGAACAAGTCGCTCTACCAACTAAGCTACGCAGATGTTCGTTCTCGCTGCTATCTGCCTTTGTGTCGTGTGCGTCCTGCGGGGCAGGCACGTCACAGTGCATTCGACAGTTTGAAGTTATTAAATATGTGCCTCCCATTTAACACGAACTTTCATCACCGGTCGTTATGTAAAATAAAGTCGTGGGTGACTTAGTGGGTTATTAGGCAGCTGATTCTCGCACGCTTTTTCCCTGTTTGAATGTGTAGAAAGGTATGAACAGTTGGTTTCGCATATTCTGCCCCGTGAAACTGGAAGCCGTCCGAGTGATACAAGGTGGTGGATGCTACCTATTCGTCCGAGATGGATGCGGTTAAGAAGCTAATTAGTGAATAATATAAATCCAGCCTAATTTTTCTTGTATCAACCAAAAATCGTTTTGTAACGTAATTAAATGACTGGGCTTTTGTGTTAAAATTCTCGGCCCCCACTTATCCGGTTGGTATTATTTAACGACTCAATGGACACGGACTTAAAAATACCTTAATCGTTTGCCTCCAGTAAAGAGAGAATCAACGTGCTCCGGTTGCGACGCTTGCTGTCGTCCTTGTAGAGTCAAGTCTGATTCTACTGTTTCGGTAAAAAGAATAAATCAAGAGTGCCTTTAAAATACTTCAAAGCTACGTTTTTGCATTTAGGTAAAAAAAATCCTTTAAAAACTACATTTATCCCCCCCCCTTTCTAAGAAACCCATTTTAAACCCGCTTTTATTAACTTTTGATTGCTAAATATAATTCCAAGACTAATTATATTCACTTTTTTTTTTGCTAAAACATCTTAATTCTCTTTCTTTTGCAAACAACGCGTTTCAAACTTTTTTTTTTAATAAGAAATAGCATTATCTTGGCGTAAACTTTAAATTGACCACATTAATTAATTTTACCAGTTGGCAAACCAAAAAGAAAAAAATGCAATCTAGTGTTCGTAACTACCCACATTTTTTATAAGCAATCCCATGAAAACCCTGCTTTGTAAAGAAGTAGGCACGTAACACTAATCGCCAGAGAACTGCTCCGGCACGACCTGCCACCATTTCGAACTCTATGTGAAACAAATAAAAAAAAAAAAAAAAAAGAAAAACTCAACAGGTCTCACTTCCTATCACCAAGGATGCGAAAACAAATAAGAGATATTTCCAAAAAAAAAAAAAAAAAAAACGGTATAAAGCTCCGATAAGATTTAGTGACCAAGAGTTCCTCATTTTGTTTCTCCTTATTTTCGTTTGCTACAGCCAATAACTGTCGGCTTTTCTTCTCTTAAATAAGGCTCTGATTGAATTCTCTTCTGTGGATGCGGGAGATGACAATCCTCTCTGCATCGGCTCCTGCTGAGTGCTCTCTTTTTTCTCCCTTCTCATTACAACTTCTTTGTCAGAAAGAACTCACTTCGGAGACCATAATGCGAGTAGCTGTCTTTTTCATGCTGAGCGCAATGACTGCTTCTCGAGCTTCGTGTTTTGGAAATTTGCCAGCTGTCATTAGCCAGTTTATGAATGTTAAGTTCATCATTTCATTGTTTTACATAACGTGTACAACAATCAATTTACACTGGCTTTTTCCTAGATCTGCAATTTGGATTTTAGTTTTGTAATTTTCTGAGAGAATTTATACTTGCTTAATGCCACTTTCGTGTGCGAATAAGATCGCTGTCTGAAGTGAAGCTCAAAACCGAATAAACCACCGCGATGAATAAAAAGTACAGTCAGTAATTTCTTTGTATGTATATACACTGATGAGCCCTTCCATTATGACTACCCCCCTAGAGAAATCAGAGCGCCTGGAGACCGAGCAGTGGCGCAGGCAGTGGCGGCTCGTCTTAAAGGGCACGTGAGCACGTGCTCTACCCATAAGATATCACGGAATAATTTATTCATTAACACCCTCAACACGTAAGAGAAATATTGTTCTACTAAAAAAAAATGTCAAATCTATAATCAAAAAATAGATCCGAAATAAATTTGAATTCAGTTAGCTGCTAACTTAACGCCAAAGCGAACTTAACGCCAAGCAGCTGTTCAGATCGCCATTACTCGTTTCCTCTCTGTGGGCACAATTTTCCTTGGCTCATCGACAACACAGCTCTAAAGGTGCTTGCGCATGCGCGTTATACTGAAGCCATTTCGCAAAGCAGAAAGGGTAGCATTGGAAAACAAGGAAAACTGGCCCGCGCGTTGAGTCGTGATTGTCGCCGTCGCCGCCTCCTCGATTAAACAAACAAGTAGGGAAGCAACCTTGCACCCGTTTTACGTTTCTTTTCTGTCGAGATTTTTGTGGCTGTCTTGGTGTGGTCTGCAGTTTCATTTTGCTTATAACTTACAGGATAAAGTGATAGACATTTATTTATGCATATCAATGAAATATGAAGTGTTACAATGTTCTCTTTTGAAACATGAATACTGTTGATTATTTACTGAAACATTCGTTCGCCTCTCATTCATTGGAGCAGAAACTGGAAATTATTGGGTAGGATCTTAAATTACAACAAACTTGTAAAAATAAAAATACAGAACGGATCAGAAAGTTTAACTGTGAGACATATAATAAGAATCAATGATATGCGGCTGTGATATAAAATATGCTGTATTTTGCTTCCCGTGCTTATTGTTCGCTAGTGAAACTTCATGGGCTAAAACTGGTGTTAAAGATTTACGACATTTAGCGAACAAAATTCAGAAGCATGACGTGTCTTCTGTACACAAAAATAAAGTAACGAATTTGCCTGTACTAGGAAGAGGGAATATAAGGTCCCAACTAGATTCCTATTACAGGCAGCAGATTCGACTTCAAAACAAAAAAGGAAAAAAAAAACTATCGCTTCTCATAAATTGTATCAGAATTAGTAATAGTCGGACGCAGTATGGGTAAGACGAAGGATCTAAGGGCATTTGATCGTGGGCAAATTGTCGGGGTCCGACGAATGGGTCACTCCATCTCGGAAGTCATCCAGGCACTAGGATTTTCACCAGCCACTGTGTCACGTGTGCACCGTGAGTACATCGAATCCGATAAAACCATAACTGCAAGGGCCAACTGCCGTGGATAGCAGCGTGCGGATGAGCAGGGTCATCGTCGGCTAGCTCGCATTGTAACTGCGGATAGACGGGCCACAGTGCAAGAAATCACTCGGCAATTTAACGCTGGTGCACAAAAACGTGTAAGCAGCCACACCATCCAGGACCATCTCCTCGCTATGGGGTACAGAAGCCATCGTCCCACGTGGGTACCGCTGCTGACCGCACATCACAGGGTTTAAAGATTAGCATGGGCGCGGGAACATCGCCACTGGACCCTAGACATGTGGAAAAATGTTGCCTGGACTGATGAGTCAAGATTCACGTTGGTACATGCGGATGGCAGGATACGATTACGGCGCAAACCACATGAAGCGATGGATCCTTCTTGCCAGCAGGGTACTCTTCAAGCTGGTGAGGGTGGCATTGTCGTCTGGGGACTGTTTACGTGGACTGAAATGGGACCCCTGGTACGTGTGACATCGTCTCTCACAGGTCAACGTTACCGGAATAACCTGGACAACCATTTTCTCCCGTTTGTGCGTCTTCAACATCCCACTGGGGACCTCATCCTGCAACAAGACAATGCACCGTGCCATCGCTCCCGAATTGTATCCGAATGGTTGGATGAACACTCCACCGACGTGACCTTGCTTCGTTGGCCAGCTAGTTCACCTGACCTTAATCCCATCGAGCACATCTGGGATGCCATCGAGAGGGATGTTTGAGGCTCTTCCCCCCCCCTTCTTTCAAATCTTCGTGAACTGTGGGAGCTTGTTCAGGGGTCGTGGATCCGTATGGCTTCCCAACGCTTCTGGTGTCTTGTCGAGTCCATGCCGAAACGAATCGCCGCCGTCATCAGTGCGAAAGGTGGTGCTACACGTTACTAGACAGGTATCTCTAATTTAGTTGCTCTTCAGTGTAAAGCAGCAGTCTACTATTGCTCAAGCGAGTGGTTTAAAAAATATACTAAAGGACGAGGACTTAATCTTCTGGCCTACTATTTTCCATCAAATAATGCCTCATGTCGACATGCTATACAACCATATTCAAAAAAGGGCAATTGATCCAGCTCAGATTAAATGTCATATTAACAGCTTCCAGTCGAGCATGCTGGAGCAAATCAGAGAAAACATTGAGACTGTGACCTCAGAATCAGAAACTCAACTAACTAGGAAGAGAAAACATCAAACTAATCATGAAAGCAGAATAAGAGAAGCCAAAGAAGTATGTGATGTCATCCTTATGCAAACGAAAGAACTATTTGACTTCGTAGGTCATCTATCTGCCGCTAATTTGTTTCTTTCATACAAGTTTCCCGAATACGATAAGGAATTTCCTGTTGAATATCTGACATCAACAATTAAAGCTTACCTTTTTCTGGACAGAAAGAACTTGGAAACGGAACTCCAGTTAATTTATCGAAGAAATGAATTTGGGACAGTATCGGGAGCCATTCCATTATTGTCATTTTTTATTGACACAAATTTTGTCACTAATTTCTCTGAAAGTGTATTACTGCTTAAAATTATTCTTACCATTCCCATATCATCTTCTGAAACAGAACGTTTCCTTTCAACTTTAAAAAGAATAAAAACTTTCTTGCGCAACACAATGCTCCATGACAGACTATCTGCTCTTGCCATGCTATCTGTAGAAAGAGACTTTATCATTGATATTTTTGACTATACCAATAAGGTCACTGATAAAGTTTCTCAGAGAAAAAAACCAAGAATGGACTTCTCCTACAAAACTTATTAATTTGTGCATTTAGGATATCAAGGGCAGTTTCTGTTTAAATACTTTTTCCTTTTATGTACTTTAACTGCCCTTCTGTGCTGCTCGTTTGTATTACAAAATTATGAAATATACAGTATATCGCCAAAAAAAGAAAGCTGCCTGTTTGTAAACAGAAAAAGCGCTTTCTGATCTTTATGTTTTTAAACAGAAACTTCTATTTGTTACTTTGTTGTCGAGGAAATTTCCTTTTTTTCCAGATAAATTTGAGACGGTAATCTTTTGTTTCATAGCGAAGGAGTGTTTCTGTTTGTACACTGTACTATTTACAAGCAGGCTGCTTTCTGTTGTTGCTTTTAAGTTTTTTTAATATCTAAATATATTTTTTCATTAAGTGTGGTGGTGTGTAATACGTAATCATTGTGTTGCAACCCATATTAAGCACTAGTTTGTTATGTGCCCTACCTGCTTACCAAACCACGAGCCGCCACTGGACGCAGATGAAGTTGACAGAGCAGTATATATACAACCCGATGACCGGCTTTCGATTAGTAAAGCGTTCGGAGTCAGAATGGGAAAAGCTGCCGATTTATCGGAGTTTGATAAAGGACAAATTGCGACGGCACGGTGCCTCGGAACTACGATCTCGTAAACGGCGCGGCTTGTGGGTTGTTCATGTGCCGCTGTAGTGAGTACGTATAAAAAGTGGTGCACAGACGGCCAAACGACGAACCATCGTCCATCTGTGTGTCGTTCGCAGATCATTGATGCCAGAGGGGAGTCAAAATTGGCGCGCATTGTTCACAGCGACCGCAGGGCTAGAGTACGGCAAATCACCCGCAGCTACAACAGTGGTGATCAGGGCAATGTGCCACAGTACAGAGTTCATCGCAGCCTTCTGCGCATGGGCATGCGTAGCCGAAGACCCGACCGGGTCCCCATGCTCACTGCACGTCATCGCCAACAACGCATGAAATGGGCCCAAGATCATCGAGATTGGACCGTGGATGGCTGGAAGAAAGTGGCCTGGTCTGACGAATCAAGATTCCCGGTGCATTACGTGGACGGCCGAGCTATGATGCGCAGATTACAAACGAAGGCTATGGCATTTGATGCACTGTTGGGCTGAAACAGGACGGCGGCGGCGGTGTTATGCTGTGGGCGATGTATTCTTGGCACACTTTAGGCCCCATTATTCCAATAGCACAATCCCTGTCAGGTGTCTGAACATCTTTGCGGACCAAGTTCACCCATTCATGGCAACTGTGTTCCCTGCTGGTGGTGGCCATTACCAACAGGATAATGCGCCATGCCACACTGGCAGAATCGTCAAGGAGTGGTTCGAGGAACATTCTAGGGATTTTCTGTTAATGTCCTGGCTTCCAAATTCACCTGACATGAACCCAATCGAACATTTGTCGTTCTACTTGGAGAAGCGGGTTCGCGCTAAATGACCACCACCCCGAAATGTACGGGAACTTGAGGACCTGCTGTTGACATAATAGTACCAGGTACCCCAGAGTACCTATCTCCACCTCATCGAATCGACACCGCGTCGAGTGGTCACTGTGTAGCGAGCTAAAGGGGGTCCTACAGGTTATTAGGTAGGTGGTCATAATGTAATCGCTCATCGCTGTATATAACAATACCGATTTTATAAGGTTACAATATGCAATGAAGCAATGATACAACAGTAAATCTGCACCACGCATATCTACGTACAAAGTTTTGCATTTATAGTAAGCAAGCAATGAAATATGAGGTTTTGTTATTCCAGAATGGAGTTCAGACTGTAGTTGCTACTGTAAGCAGATTTTTTTTTTTGAAGAACTGCCAGATTACATAAAGAAAATTATCTTCTGGCTTGTTCACGTAAAAAGTTCTGCGTTGTAGGACTTAAAGGACAAAGAACCATGCTTTTGCTAGTCACCTAATTGTGCACTGCTTTAACGGTGTATAACCTAACGCTCTAACTCTGCACATTCCTTGGATCTAGTAGCTCCTGTTTAGGTATGTTCAATTCCTAAGTTACTCTAAGTAAATCTTTAACCCCACCTCCCGGAAAAAATAATTTACCTGTAAATTCCGTGTCTCCACTTTCTGGAAAATTGGGAAATATAAATTTTAGATTCATCATTCATTTGATTGCTTACTAATATTCAAAATGATGTGTTACGTCAAATAATACAATTTTCTTAAAGGATTTCTGCATTGTGTTCATACAGTAATACGCAGTCGGACGTAGTCACTGTCTGAAAATAATGACGTACGCCTCCCCGTTGGCCGAGTGGCACGAGTTGTTGATTTCTATTACATCGTATCCCGGGTCCAGACACCGAGTGAGGCATGGATAGTATGTTTGTCTTACGGCATTGGCTTTCTCCCTTGCTTGCGGCTAGCGGTCCTAAATTAGGGATACGTGACTATTAATAGCCCGTTGAGTTGCTCACGGAGGTCGTTAAATACACCCCCTCCCCTCCCCATTCCTCCCATCAGAAAAATAATCAATCTGTAAAATGCAGTTATAGAGAAAGAGACTTGCAGAACAGAATCTTTTACTGGGGCAGGAATGGAAGAAATTCAACGATTTGTTTTATGTTTAGGAGTTTAATGACCACCGTGAGCAACTCGATGGGCTATAAGCAGTCATCCGTCCCTAATTTAGAGCCACTGGTTCCAGGGAAGAGAGAGAAAGCCAGTGCCGTAAGACTAACATAACATTCAAGCTTTACCGGGATCCAAATCCGGACCCGTATCAAGCGAAGTTTAAGAAGCCAGCGCTTAGATCACCGCGCCACCAGGACCATGTTGGATATTAAACAGGTTTCAAAGTTCCCTAGGAGAAATGGGAAACCACTATCCTGAAGAGGGGGATAGAAATTTCAATCTCCAGGAATTCCTGTGCCCCTTGTACAGTGGAAGCGAAAGCAAGTAAAAGAGCTTCCTTTTTAGAGTTATATAATATCAGTGTAACATAAAATCAAGTCGCAGGTGATTGACAGCTGATTCTCATTTCTTTGAGGGACCATCAGCACCAGGTTGACAATTAGACAGGTTTCAAAATTCCCTAGGAGAAATGGAAAACCACTATCCTCGGAAGGGGGGACATAAATTCCAATCTCCAGCAATTCCTGTGCCTCCCTGTACAGTGGCAACGAAAGCAAGTAAAAGAGCTTCCTTTTTGGAGCTATATAATACAAGGAGTGTTCAAATGAAAAGGTACGAAACGACTCTGTGGGTATAAATGAAGACTCTATTCAAAGTATACACCATAGGCCGTAGCACAACGATCCCATTGATTAACGAGCCGAAGGATTCCTTGTTCCCAGAATTCCTGTGGCCGTGACGAGACCCAGTCCTGCACAGCGTCCTTGAGTTCGTCGTCTGAGTAGAAGCGCTTCCCTTTCAGATGCTTTTTCAGGAGACCAAACACATGGAAATCGCAGGGCGACATGTCCGGGCTGTAGGGCGGATGGTCAAGCTGCTCCCACTGGAACTTGTCTAGTTCCGCGTGTGTGACCCTGGAGACGTGTGGACGCGCGTTATCGTGGAGCAGAACCACACCCTCCGTGATGAATAGCGGCCGGTTTAACACCTTCCGCTGTAAGAAACCGGATAACGCCTCGCTGCTCCTCAATCGTCGAATTTTGCAATGTGATCGCCATCCTGTCCTCACACGCACTGCCGCGTCAAGTGGACGGCGCTCTTTCTAAGAGCCTTTGCTCTCTCCAGCGCATGCGGGCGCCCGCGCATGCTGCGATCCATGCCGGCGACTCCAATCGCATCCCTAGATGTGTCGCTACGTTCTCCCATAGCGGCATAGGCAAATATGTTAACGGTTACGTTCTTATGACGTTTCGTACCTTTTCATTTGAACACCCCTAGTACATATCAGTGTAACATAAAATCAAATCGCAGGTGATAGGCAGCTGATTCTTACTTTTTTTCTGGATTTGAATATTTAGTAAGATATGAATAGTTGGTTTCTCATATTCTGCCTCGTAAGACAAGAAGGAGTTCGAGTGATACCAGGCTGCGGAATGTACCTTGTTCTTCCTAGATGGGTCGGGTTCCGAATTCCGGGTGATGCATGGATGATGTGCTTGTTTTTTGGCGTGGTTCTTTCTCTTTCCCTGGAATTGGCTACCGACTGCTTACATCCCATTGTGTTGCTCACGGTGGCTGCTAATCCTCCCCCTAACACCACAACCAAAGAAAAAATAAAAGACGGAAAATGCCGAATCCAACAAAGCTTACCCGGCTTACAAATTCCTTGAGCACGCCAGACACTGGAGGGCTCGCGCTGGACCCTCCATTTAGAGGCCTGCACGGGCCTTAACATGGAAATTCAGACTTTCAACCCTAGTTTTCCTCTACTTACTCCAAATAACGCAACGCTTTTTTCCTTCGAAAACAAAGTTCCTCTAATAAACTGGGCGACCTTAATAGTAAGCGGGCTGTAACGCAAGAGATGCTCCATTTCTCGTAGGAATACCCCGCCCAGAAGAGGTATAGACTTAACTATCTACTTCTGTCATACACTTTGCAAATGTCAACGTATTTCCTCTTCTACACTAAGGTATAAATTTTATCGCAAATATACACAGTCGAGTCACATTATTGTGACCACCTCCTAATTTTGATGTCAACAGCGCATAGCCAATGAAGGAACGCACGTGTCGTGAGCTGGCATAGACGGTATATAAGGCGTGCTGTAGGCATTCTGAAAACATATAACTCGTTGCTGTTATGGATAAAAGGAGCGATTTATCAGGTTTGCAAAAAGGGTTGATTATCGCCTTTCTGGCCAAGGGTGGCAGTATTTCTGAAACAACGCAGTTTGTGAACTGTTCGAGTGCTGCTGTGGTTAACGTGTATTTCGATTGGAGAAATGGCATCTTTGCGAATAAGCGACGAGAAAACTGCGGGGCACCACGTGCCATTGATGTGAGAGGCGAACGTCGGCTTCGAAGATGCGTGAGGGCCGATTGACACGCTACAGTGGAGCAACTCACTGGCCGAATGAACCAGGGACAAGAAAACTGCGCGGCACCACTTGCCATTGATGTGAGAGGTAAACGTCGGCTTCGAAGATGCGTGAGGGCCGATCGACACGCTACAGAGGAGCAACTCACTGGCCGAATGAACCAGGGACGAGAAAACTGCGGGGCACCACGTGCCATTGATGTGAGAGGCGAACGTCGGCTTCGAAGATGCGTGAGGGCCGATCGACACGCTACAGTGGAGCAACTCACTGGCCGAATGAACCAGGCACAAGAAAACTGCGCGGACACCACGTGCCATTGATGTGATAGGTAAACGTCGGCTGCGAAGATGCGCGAGGGCCGATCGACACGCTACAGAGGAGCACCTCACTGGCCGAATGAACCAGGGACGAGAAAACTGCGGGGACACCACGTGCCATTGATGTGATAGGTGAACGTCGGCTTCGAAGATGCGCGAGGGCCGATCGACACGCTGCAGTGGAAGCAACTCACTGGCCGAATGAACCAGGGACGAGAAAACTGCGGGGCACCACGTGCCATTGATGTGAGAGGTGAACGTCGGCTTCGAAGATGCGTGAGGGCCGATCGACACGCTGCAGTGGAGCAACTCACTGGCCGAATGAACCAGGGACGAGAAAACTGCGGGGCACCACGTGCCATTGATGTGAGAGGTGAACGTCGGCTTCGAAGATGCGTGAGGGCCGATCGACACGCTGCAGTGGAGCAACTCACTGGCCGAATGAACCAGGGACGAGAAAACTGCGGGGCACCACGTGCCATTGATGTGAGAGGTGAACGTCGGCTGCGAAGATGCGCGAGGGCCGATCGACTCGCTACAGTGGAGCACCTCACTGGCCGAATGAACCGGGTACGAGAAAACTGCGGGACACCACGTGCCATTGATGTGAGAGGTAAACGTCGGCTGCGAAGGTGGGTGAGGGCCGATCGACACGCTGCAGTGGAGCAACTCACTGGCCGAATGAACCAGGGACGAGAAAACTGCGGGGCACCACGTGCCATTGATGTGAGAGGTGAACGTCGGCTGCGAAGATGCGCGAGGGCCGATCGACTCGCTACAGTGGAGCACCTCACTGGCCGAATGAACCGGGTACGAGAAAACTGCGGGACACCACGTGCCATTGATGTGAGAGGTAAACGTCGGCTGCGAAGGTGGGTGAGGGCCGATCGACACGCTACAGTGGAGCAACTCACTGGCCGAATGAACTAGGGACGAGAAAACTGCGGGGAACCACGTACCATTGATGTGAGATGTGAAAGTCGGCTGCGAAGATGCGTGAGGGCCGATCGACACGCTACAGTGGAGCAACTGACTGGCCGAATTAACCAAGGACGATAAAACTGCGGGGCACCACGTGCCATTGATGTGAGAAGTGAACGTCGGCTGCAAAGATGCGTGAGGGCCGATCGAAATGCTACAGTGGAGCAACTCACTGGCCGAATGAACCAGGTACGAGAAAACTGCGGGGCACCACGTGCCTTTGATGTGAGAAGTGAACTTCATCTGCGAAGATGCGTGAGGGCCGATCGACACGCTATAGTGGAGAAACTTACTGGCCGAATGAACCAGGGACGAGAAAACTGCGGGGCACCACGTGCATTGATGTGAGACGTGAACGTCGGCTGCGAAGGTTAGTGAGGGCCGATCGACACACTACAGTGGTGCAACTCACTGGCCGAATGAACCAGGTGGATACCAGAAGTGTATCTAAAACGACAGTTCAGCGAACCCTGCTGTGTATGGGGTTCCGATGCAGACGGATGGTCACTGCACCTCTGCTAACGAAGCTGCATCGGCAGAAAAGGCTTACATTTGCGTTGTAGTATCGGAATTGGACCTCCGCTGATTGGCAAAGGATTGCCTTC
The DNA here is from genome assembly GCA_039090855.1 of Macrothele yani. Classification (NCBI taxonomy): domain Eukaryota; kingdom Metazoa; phylum Arthropoda; class Arachnida; order Araneae; family Macrothelidae; genus Macrothele; species Macrothele yani. Next base: position 114,086,387 of record CM077007.1, read on the forward strand.
TCCGATGAGTCACGTTTTGTGCGTCATCGAACGGATGGACGTTGGCGCATAAGGTTACAAACATCGGAGAACAAACACTCTTCAACCATTGCTGGACGAACACAAGCTGGTGAGGGCAGCAGTATGGTCTGAGGAATGTTTTCGTGGCATTCTCTTGGTCCACTCATGCCTGTTGAAGTCACTATGGACCGAATTCGTTATGAATCCATCCCTGCAGACCACGTACGCTCATACATGCTGATTGTCTTCCCTGGGGCGGATGGAATCTTCCAACATGATAATACGATGTGTCACACAGTTTGAAATGTCCGAAAGTGGTTGGGAAAATACGACGAAGACTTCAAAGTACTGTCCTGGCCCCCTAATTCCCCAGACTTAAACCCAATTTATCATATGTGGGCCCACTTCGACCGTTTTGTTCGATCTATGGATCCTCCGCCACGCATCCTCCAGTAGCTGTAAAATGCACTGCAGTCAGCATAGCTCCACATACTTGTGAACACCTTACAGCGCCTTTTTGAGTCACTCTCAGTCCGTCTAGCTGCTGTCCGCGCTGCACACGCGGTTACTCTGGATATTAGCTGGTGGTCACAATAATGTGACTCGATCGTGTATAAACAAATACTTCGAACATCATTTCTGTTGTAGCAATCGGTCGTTGTCAGAAGCTCAGTCATCTGATTTTGTGAAACAGGGAAAAAAATCTGTTTATGTAAACATTTCTAGTAAAAGAAAACGCCACATGTTTTAATCGTTACTCGGTGTATATAAACATCTCTCGGAAACGCATCAGGTGATTTTTTCTATTGGAGGGTTAACGACCATCGTGAGCAACTCATTGGACTATAAGTAATCCTCCGATCCTGATTTAGGGTTACTGGTTTCAGGAAATGGGAAAGAGCCAGTGCAGTAAGACAAACACTACATCCATGCCTTACCAAGATTCAAACTCATCTCGGACAAGTCATCAGAAGTCAGCGCTTAGGGCACTTAACCGCGGGAGCACCCAAAAGAGCCTGAATATTTAGCACATGTCGCATTTTACATGAAATCTTTGCAGCAGTCCAGCTGTCCGTGGCTGCAGGTTTGAGGTCTTATAACTGAGCTTTCTAAATAGGAATTAAAGAAAATATGACTCGCGAAGTAACCGCGTTGTATGTTAAAATTGTGCGTAGGGTAGTTACTCAAATCCGAACCGATGACGCGGTCATAGTGCTAGAAGAAATTAAAGCCGACGAATTAAAATCGGGATTTGATTTCCACCTTTAATCAAATAAACTGGCCCATTTCAGACTTTCATCTTGCAACCCGGTTGGTCGATTTCAGGTATAATTAATCAACGTATCCGATGGCGGATAAACTTCCATGTCTTTCGTTTCGCTCAGTGATCTTCACCATCTGATTATTTAACAAGCCAGTCTTCGTTTTGTGAGTAGAGACTTTTTCCTTCAGTCGAAAAAGCAAAATGCTAAACCTCTTGGTAAACGCCCAGCCCGACCCAAGCCCGACCCAAGCCCGAAAGTTTTCACTTAGAGTGAAAAAATTCTGGGCCGGGAATAGTTGGGCCTTACTGGAAGGGCCAGGTAATCATAGTTGCAATTATTTTATTGCACACATTTAAAATTTGCAGTCCTATGAAAATGCAATACACCAGGAGTAATATGAACATATTGGTTGTAAGGCAGTTCCCACAATCAGATTTAAGAAAAGGAATTAAATATATAAAATATACGTTATAAAATATATAAAGGCAAGTAAGATGGTTATAACAGAAGCGCCACTGTTAGCAGCCTAGCTTGAGACTACAATTTAATGATAGGTTTGAGATTCATTATAGAGATTAGGATGATTTACAATGTAATTTCGCAGAGAAAACGTTTTGATATTTTCCGGAGATCGTATGCTCTCTGGGAGATTATTCCATAGGATAATGGCTTTATACATCATGCTATTTAAACCATAATTAAGTCTAACAGACGGTAGACATAATTTCTTATTAGCTATAGATCTGATAAAGACAGCATAATGCAGATATCTGATGCCAGATTGAAAAACAGGCAGTTTAAGATGCATTATTTTAAAAAACATGATACCTAGATTTAAGGTAAAAATATCACGAATTTTTAGAATAATTAGTTTTAGAAATAATAGTTCTGAATGAGACGTGTAATGTGTGTTCAGTATATAGCGAACAGATTTCTTCTGTACTTTGGGCAAGAATAACTTATTGTTTGCACTTATATTTGAATGCCAGGATTCCAGACAATAGGAAGGATGGGTATAAATAAAAGCATAGTAAAATGTTTTTAGGACATTGATAGAGAAGAGATGTTTAATTTTACTAAGTAGGCCAACCTGTAAGGAAACTTGTTTTAAAAGAAAATAAACATGAGTATTCCCATTAAAGAATTCATAAAACCAAACACAACTTTGTCTACAATTTTAAGTGGGAAATTATTAACCCTGGCTTGAAAGTTATTCACGTCATGTTTTTTATGAATATTTCGGAAAAACACAGAGTTGATTTGTAAAATATTAAATGATAATTTGTTAGAGTATTACCGATCAGATAAATTTGATAGATCATTATTGACCATTACCTGTAGCTTATGCAAATTCTTACATTTCTGAAATATGACAGAGTCATCAGCGTATCACAAAGCATGAGTTGATTGTAAGCACATAGCAAGGTCATTAATATATAACAGGAACAGTAACGGCCCCAATACCGAACCTTGAGGCACTCCACATGAAATATTAAGTAAATCAGAGTTTATATTATTTACAGAGAGGCAGCTTATTAAGAGGGAAAGTATTTTGTCACGAAAACCGTATTTGGTTAATTTATGTAACAGAATATCATGATTTACCGAGTCAGCTATCGTGGTGTAGTCACAGGAGGAGATTGTTTTGCAGAACTCTACCTCCTCCCCCACCCCCGGTAGAAATAACTCGAACTTCAAACAGAAGTCATCGCTCTTTCCACGTTTTATAAGTGAGCCACGGAAAAATTATCATCGGCAGCCACGGGAATCGAACCCAGGGTCCTCCAGCTGCGCGCCGGACAAGCTTCCACTGAACCACAGCGGCTTCGTGTTCTCCAGACTCACATACGACTAACTGCCAAATCAGTGCAGTGGAAGCATGTCCGGCGCGTAACTGGGAGACCTTGGGTTCGATCCCTGGTGGCGGCCGATGATAATTTTTCCGTGGCTCACTTATAAAACGTGGAAAGAGCGATGACTTCTGTTTGATGTTCCTAACCACGTCAGTTGTGTGTATTAACTTGAACTTTATGGACACCTAACAAGCACACATAATTTGATTATTTCTTTTTCTGCAATTAACCCTAAAACAAGTTCACGTCATTCAGAGTGCAGCATAGCGAATTTTTAGTGATGAAAGAACTCTGAATGCATGGTTTCATAGGAATTTCTAATTTAAACTTTTTCTATCCCATTTCTTTTTCGATATCAGAGCACTTACGTATTTTCTACGTCGAAGGCGAAATAAAAAATGTGAAAGCATTCCCAACATGCATGCCTTCGAGTATTTCGCTATAAATAACACTGCAAAATGCGATTGGTTCGAAATTCCTGTAACATACTGTTCTCAGCTGCCTTTAGGTTATTGACTTCGGAAAATCGGCTCTCGTAAAGGCCTTAACGGCGGTGGTTGATGCTTTAATATCTCGTTTCACGAAGAAACCCATAAAATGACAAAGGAAAGAACAAGAAATTGCTCTAAACAAAAAGGCTATTCCTTTTCCCTTTCTTTTAGGGGGGAAAACGGCTCTTTTACAAGTACTATTTTTCGTCGGCTGATTTATGTGAAGTTTATTTTGGCGACAAAAACAAATCCTGGAGTATGCCTCTGCGCCCATCATTTTGCCTCTGAATACTTTGGCATTTTGTCCTATCCGTTTTTGTTTTTATACCCTAGGGAATAACTTTTTTTTTGTATATGTGTCGTCTGACAAAAGATCATTTATCTGCAGCTATAAATCCAACGAGAAGTATTCATTACTTTCATCATAAATCACTGGTCGTTACTATGCTTCCCTTGTAACTCTCTTCAAAGTTAAGTAAACCAAACGGAATGATGAATCATAAAAAGAAAAAGCCCGAAAAGATATGAGAGGTAAAATGGTCCAGTCAGAGTGAGCGTATTCTGAAAAGCAAATCCGTGGAAACTGATAATGCAAATAACTTGGATGAGAAATATTTTGCGACTTACACTGTCTTCTCACAAAATTACGACCACCCCTATGCAATTACGCCCGATACTGCCATGACGAGAGTACGGTCTGTGGGCTGAAGGAGTTTATATAAGAGACTAGGTGAAAGTCTGTTAATAATGACGGGGAGAAATAAAATTGATGATACAGAAATTATTGACATTTATTTATTGTGTTTTTGAGTTCCACGTCAATAGATGGCGACGTTGGCTCACAGCTTTCTGAAAATTTCCCGAGCAGTGGATTATGGAATTTGATACGACGGGGCTGCCTGTTTTTTATGTGTTTTGTATAAAACCTTCAATTCCTATTTCGTCAACTCTTCCTGGTACACAACATTTTTCGTACACACTGACTATGAACCCTGTATCAATTTCCCCTGTTCTTTTCCGTGAACTATTTTTATCTTGACGTCGTCAGATCGTCGTACTCTTAACGTTGCCACATACAGATGGCTAAACAATGGTTCAGGTAGTGAACCAACATTTCTGATGTAAAGTTTTCGTATCTCTAAAGAGTTGGCCGTGTGACGTAACGTACCTCTGACGTCATGTGAGAATGATCTGGATTAGATGACGTCCCACCAGCAGCTGTGTTGTTTGACAACAAAACAAAGTGGTTTCCTCCTTAATCTGTGCGCGTGTATATGATGACGTCACCTACACGAAAAGCTAAGCGTGACGTCACAAAAAATTTTCTCGGTTGTTGTATGACGACTAAAAAAGTGGCACGGAGGAGGAGGACACTAGCAAGTTATATATTATGATTGGTGGCTTCTTAGAGAGCGAAGTTACGGACGTGAAAGATTAAACCAAAGGTTTATTGGAGTTCATGAGAGGTCAAACTGTAGGCGCATGAAGCGTTGGTTTCTGCATTTCGGAAAGGGCGATCCTTTTATTTGTCCAAGGTTAAACAGTCACGCTAGCAAATCATATATTAGGATTGGTGGTTTCTTAGAGAGCGAAGTTACGGACGTGAAAGATTAAACCAAAGTTTTATTGGAGTTCATGAGAGGTCAAACTGTAGGCGCATGAAGCGTTGGTTTCTGCATTTCGGAAAGGGCTATCCTTTTATTTGTCCAAGGTTAAACAGTCACAGGAGTATGGCGAGAAAACCAACCTGCCACCTAAATGTAAATGGGGGCAAAATTAGGATGTCAAAGTTGGACGACGGGTGTGTCTCTTAATACAGGACAATAGGCGCAGCGTAGTTTAGAAGTTGGCGGCCCAATAAAATATGGATCAACAAGGAACAATAACGCCATCTCCCGGTGGTTGAGCGGTACGAGGCGCGCGTTTCTAACCATCCGTCCGAGGGGTGTCCAGGTTCGAATCTCGGATGAGGCTTGGATGATGGGTTTGTCTTACATCACTAGCTCTTTCCTTCACTGGAAACAGTGTTCCCAAATTGCGGACAAGGGACTGCTTACATCTAATTTGAGTGACTCACGGTGATCGTTAAACACCCAAACTAATAAAAAATACATCCTTCGCAGACATGGGTCCCGCATTGGCACGGGCGGGCTACAAAAGCGGAAGCCATATGCGTTACGTCATCCTAACGACAATCCATCGAAGTAGACTACTTTCCAGGTTCCAACAGCATGCTAATTGGACGATAGAAGAGTGGAAGCAGGTGTGATGGTCCGATAAATCGAGATATGTACTCCAGTCTGCAGTTGGTAGAGTTCGTGTTTGGTGCCAGCAGTATGAAGCTATGGACCCTTCATGCGTGGCATCGGCTATCCATGCCAGTGGGGACAGTTGTGTGGTATGGGACTATCAGGTATTGCTTGCTGACCATGTACACCCCACAATGTTGTGCCTGAACTCTCAGGGGAGGATGTGTTCTTCCAGGACGATAATGCGTCTCCTGCAAGAATAGTTTGACGAACACAGTGCAAATACGAGACATATCGAATAGCCCACAAATGCGCCTGATCTCAACCCAGTTGAATATCTGTGAGATGTTATCAAACGCCATTTGAGGCACTTGGACACACCACTCAGCTTTGTACCAGAAATGTGAATTGCAATACGAAGAGCTTGGTTGCAGATCTCCAAACAACTTTACAGACACTTCTGAAGTCGGCGCCTGTTTTCTGAGGAAAAGGAAATCACAGGAAGTATTAATTAGGGAGTTGTAATTCAGTGAGCACTAAGTATATGCTTACGAATTATGTCGATGTTTTATTTCGGGGCTTATGGACCCCTTGAGCATCTGTGCTGGTAAACAATCACCTGTCCCTCATTAAGGGCTACAACCAAAGGGGAAAAGCAAGCGCTTTAAGGTAAACATGACTCAAACCCAGACGATTATCCAGGAGGCCTCTCCTTTGACTTCTCTGCCATCCTAACAAGTTTAAGGACAACACCCGAAACTGGTTTCTGAATAAAATTCGATAAATTGCTTCTCTCTTCTTCCATAGAAATGTCGTTAATTAAAAGCTCACTGTGTGGCGAACTTCTCAGAAAAGTTATATCATCCCGGAAAGGAAGCGAAACTTGCATCTTCTGATTACCTTTCGGGTTGGCTGGTTTCTGAGTAATTCCCTACTAGGTGCTACTTCAGCTACACACTAGAATAAAAGTTCTAGTTCGAAGCTGCAAGAGAAGAAGAGACTTTGACGTGACATCTGGTCCATGACTAGTGTTTGGCAGGACATGTACCTGTGATTTGTGTGCAGTAACCACTAGGCCATTGGTGGTCTTAACTCCAGATTTACGCTCAAGGATTCTTCTATTATAACATCAACTCGAAAGATGCGGGGTTCCTCACCTACGGCCGAATAGCTGGAGCAGTAGGTTTCTGTATAGTTGTCCTAGGTGGGACCCAAGTTCTAATCCCGGATGAGGCATGACCGGCGTGCCTTTAGCCTTCCCCTTCCCTGAAGCCAGTGGCATTAAATTAGGGAGGAAAGACTGCTTTTTGCCCCGGAGTTTCTTATGGTCATCGTTAAACGCCGATAAATTAAAATATAGTGGTTTCGAATCCCATTCAGTTTTCAATATTTCTTGAAAACTGAGTGGGATTCGAAACCACTAAACTGAGTGGAATATGAAAAATTGGGTGTGTGCCTAAGTTCTTCCCGTTTTTGTAGGCTACCAATAAGGGAGGAAAACACAACAAATAACGTGCCTAGGATTTCATATAATCGCCATCATTCTGTATGACCTCTTACCATCTGTCTATGAATAGGTGAATCCCACGCCGGAAAAACTCCTGAGTTTTAGAGTAAAAAAGTCATGTAATGCAGTTTTCACATTGTCCACATGATTGAAGGTTTGGAGAGCAAAGGCGTCCTGTAACGATCTATAAAGGTGATTATCCGTAGGTGCCAGGTCAGTGGAATAGCAGCATGAGGTCTGGCGTTATCATGATGAAGGATCACGCCTTTGCGATTGACGAGTGCTGGCCGCTTCGATGTCAGTTGTTCTAGCTATCTGTCCAACTGTTGGCAGTAGAGGTCAGCATTTATCGTTCGGTTAGGTGCCAACACCTCTCAGTAGATTATTCCCTGGAAATCCCACCAAACACTCGACAAAACCTTTTAGGATGCAGTCCTCCTTTTGAGGTCGATGAAGCAGGCTCCGTACCTTGGCACACAGTCCTTTGACGCTTTACATTACGATACAGTACATATTTCTCATCACAATTCGTCCCAAAAATGCTTCATTTCTGTGACGAGAAAGCAAAGGATTCTTTCTCGATTCTTTCCTCTCGTTGCTTTGCAGAAAGCTGGTGCGGAACCCAGTTATAGAACTTGGTGATGAACCCAAGCGCATGCATCCATTTTTCGACTGTTGTTTTGTGTACCGAAATGTTTCCGCTAATTCCTGAACGGTTGGATGTGTCTCAATTGTTACGGCTTGGTCCACATCCTCGTGAGAAACCACGGATAGACGTCCAGGACGTGGCTGATCTTGGCAGCTTCTGTCTCCGTCCTGGAGTTTCCGAAACCAACGGCGACATGTGCTATCATCAGTTGTATCCTCCCCGTATACTTGACAGATGTTGAGGCAGGCCGCGGCTGCAGTACTGTCTTTATCGAACTCGGACAGTAAACAATGTCAAATGTGCTCCTTATCTCATGTCATGTTACACCGTCCGTGATTTCCGTTACGAATGATTTACTCGAACAAACCTAGTGCCTCTATGTGCTCTATTGCTCATCGCCTTATTGGCCGAAAATTCGGCATCGCAGCGTCATTTGTGACGTAACTACTCCGACCTCAATTTGCATCTATTACAAAATCGGGTATAACTTTTGTACACACCCAATATGTTTTTGTTTTTTTGTTTTTTTTATTGGAGGTTTAACGACCACCGTGAGCAACGCAATGGGCTATAAGCAGTCGCCCGACCCTAATTTAGGGTCACTGGTTCCAGGGAAGGGAGAGAGCCAGTGCCGTAAGACAAATACAACATCCATGCCTGACCGGGATTCGAACCCGGACCCCTTACGGACGAATGATCAGAGGCCAGCGCCTTAGACCACTGCGCCACCGGGTCGGCCCCAATATGTTGCTGGTATGAGTGGGATTGGAAATACACTGACGGAAAAAAAATCCCAACACCAAGAAGGGGTTGTGTTAGATAAACGACAGTTGGTAGGCGGTGAGAGTACATCTGTAAGATGACGTCTATGCAAATTTCGCGCTCGGCGCATACGTGTGGCGCTAGTAGCGCCCCTCGGAACATGCAAAGAAGGTTTGCTGTAAATACGCGCTGTAACGTTCGTGAGCGTTAGTTATCGTTGAGATTCGACGTAGTGTGTTGATGTTAGTCAAGAATGCCTTTAAGAAGACGAAGAAGCCATTATCAACAGCTCACGGAGTTTGAACGAGGTCGTGTAATAGGGCTACGAGAAGGTGGATTTTCTTTCCGCAATATTGCAGAACGACTTGACAGGAATGTAGCCACTGTTCATGATTGTTGGCAGCGGTGGTCAAGGGAAGGTACTGCCTCAAGAAGACCGGTTTCCGGCCGGCCACGTGGCACTATTGAGATGGAAGACCGCCGTGTACGGCGTATGGCCGTGGCGCATCGTACCGCGTCTGCGGCAGCAATTCGAGCTGCAGTTGCCACCACAGTGACACAACGAACTGTTACAAATTGGTTACTTGAAGGACAGCTCCGACCCAGACGCCCTGCAGCGTGAATTCCACTTACTCCAAACCAATGCCGTTTGCGACGTCAGTGGTGTCATGCAAGAGCTCATTGGAGGACGGAGTGAAGATCTGTTGTGTTTTCTGATGAAAGCCGATTCTGCCTGGGTGCCAGTGATGGCCGTGTGTTGGTTAGAAGGCGGCCAGGTGAGCGCCTGCAACCAACCTGTCTGCGGCCGAGATACACTGGACCAACACCTGGAGTTATGGTCTGGTGAGCAATTTTCTATGACAGCAGGAGCACTCTCGTGGTTATCCCACGCACCCTGACGGCACAGTTGTACGTCGGTCTGGTGATTCAACCTGTTGTGCTGCCATTCATGAACAACATTCCAGGGGGTGTTTTTCCAACAGGATAACGCTCGCCCGCATACCGCTGTTGTAACCCAACATGCTCTACAGAGTGTCGCCATGTTGCCATGGCCTGCTAGATCACCAGATCGTTCTCCAATCGAGCACGTATGGGACATCATTGGACAACAACTCCAGCGTCACCCCCAACCAGCATTAACCGTCCCTGTATTGACCGACCAAGTGCAACAGGCATGGAACTCCATCCCACAAACTGACATCCAGCACCTGTACGACACAATGCCTGAACGTTTGCGTGCTTGCATTCAACATTCTGGCGGTTACACCTGTTATTAATGTACCAGCATTTCACATTTAAAATGGCTCTTCTCGCGCTTACATTAAGCTGTGATCTTGAAACCTTAATAGATTACATATGTTACCTATACAAATGTATTGCCGCCATTTCATTCCTCCAAAACTATTTTTTCGTGGTGTTGGGATTTTTTTCCCTTCAGTGTATGTTACAGTTCTGTGACCAAAAAACAGGATATGTACCGTCCATGAGAACTGAAAATGTTTTTTTCTTTAATTTCTAAGGCATTTCAACATCAAATAAGAACGACGCCATTGCTGACAACCATGTTAGACCGTGTTTTTCTTTCTATCTGTCAAAAAACAGTTTTATAATGTTTGACATTGTGCATAGGCACGTGAAACTTTTAAAGAAATTTCGAGGAAGGTGACATATCCTGCCGAGGAACAGACCTTGGGTTTTTTATTGAAAATTTCTCAAGGTGAACCAGATATATTGTTCATCCTTACCTGTGCCTGATCCCATAGGAATTTATCGTTGAATAATTGATATCCACTTAGTGCTTGATTCTTTTTATTTCTCTAAAATACCACATGGATGACGTATTAATCGAATGAAATAGCATAGCGAACAAAACCACAGACGCGTTCTGCAAAGCAATCCATCCTTTTATTCCTTCTAAAAGGTACAGCTGATTTGTTATGTTTGTGGGTAATTTAACGACCACCGTGAGCAACTCTATGGGATATGAGAAGCCGCCCGTCCCAAATTTAGGGACACCGACTCCAGAGAAGAGAGAGAGGCAGTACCGTAAGACAAAACACAACATCCATGCCTCATCGGGATTCGAACCCGGGCCGATCTCGGACGAATGGTTACAATCCAGCGCTTACACCACTAGAGCTGAAACTATAGTCATTTCGAAATTCAAAGTCTGTAAAGGTAAAATAATTGCATTAATACGTATCTTATACGTAAGTTCGAATACTCGATGGCCGCCCCGGTGGCGCAGTGGTCTAAGGCGTTGGCCTCTGATCATTCGTCCGAAAGGGGTCCGGGTTCGAATCCCGGTGAGGCATGGATGTTGTGTTTGTCTTACGGCACTGGCTCTCTCCCTTCCCTGGAACCAGTGCCCCTAAATTAGGGACGGGCGACTGCTTATAGCCCATTGAGTTGCTCACGGTGGTCGTTAAACCTCCAATCAAAAAAAAAAAAAAAAAAAAAAAAAGAATACTCGATGTCAATACCAGTGTTAACCTTTTTTTAATTTTCAGAGAAATTTTGAAAACTTCGACTACACAATTCAAAAATGTTCACTTTAACTCTCAAAGCCGCTATGGCGCAGTAGTCTAAGAGATGAATTCTGACCATTCGTCCGAGGTGGGTCCGGGTTCGGATCCCGGTGAGGCATGGATGTTGTGTTTGTCTAGGGCACTGGCTCTCTCCCTTCGCGGGAGTCAGTGTCCCTAAATTATGGACGGCGCTTGCTTATAGCCAATTGACTTGCTGACGGTGGTCGTTAAACCTCCAATCAAAAATAATAATAATATTAATAATAAAATAACTCTGAAATTGACGCTCATAGATTGCAGTACTAAGCGCAGCGCGTGCGGTTCGTTTTTTTAATGTTAACAATTAGCTGAAATAAAATATACAGGAATGGATAAATGACTTTCACACTTACTACAACCTTCTTCGTCCTCGCCATTTTCGCAATGCTTAATCTTATCGCAATGCAGACTTCGATGTAGACAAACTGATGTGTTCCCACAGGGAAATTCATTTGCTTCGCACAAATTATCAGTCCGACCTGTTTTAAAGATTTAATAACAAAATTGAAATACACATATTAAGTGAAATAATCAATGCAGTAATTCATATAACTGGACTTCAAGACAGTACCAACGAAAAGTTAAAAAATAGGGAATACACACAGAACATTTTATAGGTTTAGCTTATAAACCTGTATAATTTAGCATATAAACTTCTGTTAAGTGACGTAAGGAGTTCAATTCAAAATAGTATTATTACCATAATATATTCTCTCTCTCTCTCTCTCTATTTTTTTTTCTTTCTCTGAGGTAAAAAATCTGAAACTTACATACGCCACTCGCCGCCCCGGTGGCGCAGTGGTCTAAGGCGCTGGCCTCTGATCATTCGTCCGTAAGGGGTCCGGGTTCGAATCCCGGTGAGGCATGGATGTTGTGTTTGTCTTACGGCACTGGCTCTCTCCCTTCCCTGGAACCAGTGACCCTAAATTAGGGACGGGCGACTGCTTATAGCCCATTGAGTTGCTCACGGTGGTCGTTAAACCTCCAATCAATCAATCAATCATACGCCACTCGATGAAATGTTTGTTGCCTTCTTTACTTTGTAAAAGGGGTTTTGAATTCCTTACGATCGGAACATCAAAATAAACACTGACAACGAAACCGCTTCGCAAATGCCACAGAAAAAGAAACAAAAAGGTACATTGAACCCAAAAAAGCCTCCCTAGTGCTCGAGTGCCGAGATAGTTCTGGGTTTGAATTCGAGGAGAGGCATGGATGGTTTGCCTGTCTTACAAAACTGACTCTCTCTCCTAGCTGAAACCAGTGACTCTATATTGGGAACAGGCGACTGCTCATAGCCCATTGCGTTGATTACGGTGGTCGTTAACGCGAAACGCCGCCCCGGTGGCACAATGGTCTAAGCGCTGGCTCATGACCATTCGTCCGAGAAGGGTCCGGGTTCGAATCACGGTGAGGCATGGATGTTGGGTTTGTCTTACGGCACTGGCTCTCTCCCTTCCCTGGAACTAGTGACTGCTTATCGCCCATTGAGTTGCTCACGGTGATCGTTAAACCTTCAATCAAAGAAAAAACAATAATAATAACGCGAAACAAACAAACCCAAAGACATTATTAGAAGAGGCAACTGTAATGTTTGTGGTTCAGAAACAACGGGAATCAACTGAATGTGCAGCGCCATCTATGAATGGGGATCTGGGGAGTTAGCAGGGAACAGGTGCTTATTGGAAAGCAGTACTACAGAAATTACGCCGAAAGAATGTCCGCCTACAACCTGAGAACTTCTTAGATCAAATTTAAATCAGCAAGTTCGCATACATATAAAAAAATATTGTAAGCGGGAAAAGACCAGGCGGCCATACACGCAGAACAGGAAAATAACAGTAATAATTGCCTGACCCGCAGTTTGCCAATAGAAAGCATAAGCTCACGTTTCCGTTTACAGCAGTATTAGTGGGACTCAATTATTTTGGGAAGAGACTTGCCTGCCCCGCAGTTTGCCAATAGAAGGCATAAGCTCACGTTTCCGTTTACAGCAATCTCAGCGGGACTGAAAACCCGAAATAATTTTTTTTGTTTCGGTCAGATACTGTTAACTGTGAAAACCCTTAGTGTTTCGCCTCGCAGTTTGCCAATAGAAGGCATTAGCTCACGTTTCTGTATACAGCAATATCAGCGGGACTGAAAACCCGAAACAAAAATGTTCGTTTCGGTCAGATACTGATACATATGAAAACCCTTTAGGTATATATACTCTTCCCAAAATAATGCATAATTTTGCCGCTAGGGAGCGCCGATGTCTTTCTTAATATCTTTGCTTCTAAATGGGCGATTTTAAAAATTATTTCACCACCGGATGCCATTTACCATGTGGGACGCTGTAGATTAGTAGTTGAAGAGCTTTAGAGTTCACAGTTCTATCGCTAGGTGGTGTTTTTGTACTTCTGTTTGCAGCTGTGTCACCGCCTCTAAAGACCCTAGTGAAAAATTTCTTTTATACCATATGCTATTCTCTGCATAGAGATGTGGAGCATTATTCTCTTTAAATAATGCACAGATTTCTCGCTTTGGGGCGTAAAGGTCAATACCTTTTTGTCAATATATCTGCTTCCGGGAAAGGTATTTGAAAAGTTCTTTCTTCTTAGCATAGCTTTTTCCATGAAGAATGTTTTACCCCTATTTTCAACTTTTCCATTATGCAAAATTCTTCTGCTAGAAAGCGTAGAGTTATATACTGTTTCCTTCTGTATTGCCCCTGTTAACTGTTCCATTCGAAAATCAATTTGTCTCCGATATTCTACTGCTACGGGAACTTCTTGTGCGCCATTTGTTAGTTTTCGTAACATACTTTACAGCCGCTGGTGGAAATGAGTAGCTGTTTCATTTCCGGATGTTTTATCGATTGTACAAATCCATTTGATTGTTTACGAACCCGTTGTATTGACCTTGAATAATTTGCTAAACTTAATTCGCGTCGGGAAGGATTCAAAAGACGTGCTCTTTACAACCACAAGTTCGGTGTCATCTTTCTTGTTTTCAGGAAAAGGTTCTTGAACTTTAAATACAGGGTGGCCCAAACAAAACTATATCCATAGTGGCCCAAACAAACCTATACCCATGGTAGCCCAATTTAATAATAACTTATTTGGTTACAGGCACTGACATCTACAGTATTAACGGAACAGTTTGTTACTTGTGAATTATAACTTTTGGTTACTGATGCTGACAATCCATCGATCTACGTACCAGTTTACTTGTGAGGAGTTTCCCAGCAGCAAAGAAGATGGTCCTGACTTTTCAGCCAAGAAATTTCTTCGTCGAGACATATGTGAAGCATACATCCTTTAAAATATGTCAACAGGAGTTTCAAAGAAGGTTTAAAATTCTGCTACCAACAAAGGCGGCAATCAATGATCTGGTAAAAAAGTGGGGTGCAACTGGTTCAGTAACAAATGCTGCCAGAAATTATGTCAAGCGCGTACGTACTCCAGGGAACATCAAGAACATTCGCGAGCGAATCTTACAGTCTCCTAAAAAATCTACGCGTCGATTATCTCAACGAGCAGGAATTTCTCGGTCTTCGTGCCAGCGAATATTGAAACTCGATATGGGTGCTAAACCACTCAAAATTTCTGCATTGCATCAGTTGCAACTTCAAGATAAACCAGCACGTGTGCTTTAATGCCGGTGGTTACAGGAAGAAATTGCATCTGGGATGCTGGACATGAATCTCTGCTCCATGAGTGATGAGGCATGGTTCTACATAAGTCGATATGTAAATTCCCAGAACCGTCTATATTGGAGCACAGGAAATCCACATCAATTTGTGGAGACCCCTCTACATGCGCAGAAACTTGGTGTGTGGTGTGCTGTGTCCGCACGTGGGATTATTACAATTTTTTTTCCACGAAACTATAAACTCAGCTCAATATATTGCAAACATTCTCAACCCATTTGTCAATCAGCTTACTAAAGAGGAGAAGACATATTGTTACTTTCAACAAGATGGAGCTACAGCTCATACTGCCCGACCATTCAATGAATGCGATTTTTGAGGTGTTTCAGGAAGACTGTGTTGTGGTGAGTCGTGACTTTTGGCCTGCTCGATTCCCTGATCTGTCTGTGAGTGACTTTTACTTGTGGGGTGCACCAAAAGGTCAGGTGTATTCCGATGACCCGAGAACTCTTGAAGAGCTTCAAACCGACATCTTAGCTGAAATTGCTAAGATTACACCACGAAAACTTCAAACTGTGTTCCAAAACATGCTGGGAAGAACCGACCTGTACCTTAGTAATGAGGGGACTCATTTCCAACACCTGCTGTAGGAACTGTCTTGGACACTATAACATTAAATAAAACTTGTGCTTATTTGTTTTGTTCATTTGGTATAGTTTTGTTTGGGTCACAATGGGTAAAGGTTTGTTTGGGTCACCCTGTATAACATAAACAGTAATTCATTCACCACTTGCTACTTAGTAAAACTGCAAAAACGAATTATTTATCACCGCCCTCCTGCTTTAATTTGCTTTACCTGCTGCATTTTACTGAATTGTCTCCGATATCTTTCTGCTACGAGAAACTTCTTGTGCGCCATTTGTTAATTTTAGTAACTCACCTTTCAACCGCTGGTAGAAGATAATAGCTGTTTCTATTTCTGGATGTTTTATCGATTGTACAAATCCATTTGATTTTTTTCCTAGCCGGTTGTATTGACCTTGAATAACCGATAAATTTAATTCTCGTCAGGAAGGATTCAAAAGACGTGCTCATTATAACCGCAAAAATTCGGTGTGATCTTTCTTGTTTACACGGAAAGATTCTTGAACTTTAAATATAACATAAATAGTAATTCGTTCACCACCTCCTACTTAGTATAACTGCAAAAACCAACTATATTTCACCGCCCTGCCTTATTTTTGATTTATGTACTGTATTCCACTGAAATTATAAGCTATTTAATTTAATTTGTTATATTTAATACAGAAATTTAACGTGGACCAGGAACATCAAACAAAGATCTTCGCTCTTTCCACGTTTATAAGTGAGTCACCGAAAAATTCACATTGGCCGCCAACGGGAGACGAACCCAGGGTTTTCCAGTTACGCGCCGGATATGCTTCCACTGCGTCACAGTGGCCTCGAATTCCTCCAGACTCACACACACTAACTGCCAAGCCAATTTGGCAGGTTGCTTCTTGGAGCCCCGCACAATGCTGGGGATTAACCAAAAATGGTAAGCAGCAACTGAAGAAATAATTAGAAGGAGAATGAATAATTAATACAGACATTTAACGTGGACCAGGAACCTCTAACAAAGATCTTCGCTCTTTCCACGTTTATAAGTGAGTCACGGAAATATTCCCATTGGCCGCCACCGGGACTCACTTGTAAACGTGGAAAGAGCGAAGATCTTTGTTTGATGTTAATTAGTTATGATCAGCACAGCAGTCCACTAAATTTAAATTTTATTGCATTAAATTGAATTTGTTATACTTAGTAAAGCAGTTTACTGAAGTTGTATGTTATTGTATTTAAATTAGGTGATGCAGTTACCTTTGCCTACGTTTTCACCGAGTCTCTGTAAAATTGTTTCACATGAATCTACATAATTCTAGCATTTAAAGCAATCTGTAATCAATTCAAAATAGAAGTTTGAAAATGTTAGTAATCGACGTATGATAGAAGTAAAACTGTGCGTAGAAAACCGTATTATAAAAACATATTTTGTTCTCAGTGGGGGTATTGTGAATCAAGAATGAAACTTTGATCGCGTTTCTTGAATATTTTCCAATTTAATTTTAACTGGAGAAAAGAAGAAGGATTGCAGAAACATGATTAAATTAAAATAAAACAATCAAGGAGAAAAATAAAACATGTGCGTTGAAAAGTACAACTAATATCGATTTCGACACGAATTGACCAGAAAGGTATTGATGTCAGCTATTCCTTTTATAGCCGGAATGCGTTTCGCACTCCCAGTTACTCGTACATTACGCAACTCGTAATTTTCGGAATATAACTAGGCGTTTCAAAGCCTTGCAAAACAAGATATTCTTGTGGCAGTTTAGAGTTAAGTCACCATTTGTTTTAAAGCAAGATCTAGTGGATGCATCTGTGAGTATGAGAAAAGGCGGCATTTTGTTTTCATTTAATTTCATTACGAACGAGTTCCGTGAATTTTTTACACTGCCACCATAACCGGTTTCTTCACTTAAAACAATTAGCTTTTATTATTTGTTCTTTGCGCTTTAAAGATCGATATGCAATAAATAAAATCAGTAACATATATGCTTATCTGCTTTGCTTCTGAAAAATCTCTCTCGACAAACTGGGGCAGATTCTTTCACAGAAAGCGATATTTTGCTTCCATTAATTTCAAAAGATTATTAGCGTATAAGTACACTAACGTCAAACCGTCTTTGCACGATTTAAACTTGCGCTAAATATCCCAAAGTCAAGAAAAGCAACGACAAATTAAAAGTAAATAAACTTTAAGATATTTCGGATACACAATGGATCCATCTTCAGAAAACATTGATTGTGAATAGAAAATGTTACAATTTAAAAATAAACATCGTAACGGTAATGACATATAACGCGTTAATGCACGCACTCACATTTTTCACAACGTAAGCAACAGTTTCTCCAGGGTTGGGTGAAAAGTTTTATGAAGAACAAATAGTGAAGTTGATTTGGATTTATGTAGATAAGTCATTATTAAGTAATATCTTCCAAGGTTGAGGAATGCTTAATTTGCTATCTTCATCACAGTATGTAAGTGCAAATTTGTGAATAAAAATACTTTCTGATAACAACATTCGTGATTTTGAAGGAGTAGTAGCAAGAATTGTTGCTTCATCCCATATAGGGAAGTGGGTACCTCCGTGAACTATATAGACGAGACAGAGCTGTAGTCGTAACTCTAGTTTTAACATTATATTTATGTTCAGTCAATCTAGTTTTTAATGTCCGAGCAGTTGAACCAATAGGTTTGTATGCTCCGGGTGTACTACCTTTTAGGGGAATACTGTAAATTCCGTGTTTATTGTACTCTTCCACATGATCACGGTCTTTTTTAATATTGGAGAGGATGTTTTTTTGTTTTTAGTCTAAAGTTCAGATTATGACGTCAACAAATGGTGTTAAGAGAACGAAAGAGTCTAGGAATAAAATCCATGGAGCCCACATGGACTTTATTTACGATGTTTAGGGTATGTTTAGTTTTAAATTGTAAAATTTTCTATTCGCAATCAATGTCTTCGAAGATGGATCCATTGTGTATTCAAAAGATCTTAAAGTTTATTTGCTTCTAATTTGTCGTTATTTTTCTTGGCTTTGGGATATTTATCGCAAGTTTAAATCGTACAAAGACGGTTTGATGTTAGTGTACTCCATTATTTTCTTTCATTCGGTTTTCCGGAAATGTTTTAGGCACCAGTAATTAGCGAAAGAAAGATGATGCATGTCTTTTGCTGTTCAGCTTGAAATTCATAAATTTGAAGAAACAATATCTAGACCCGACCCTATCCTTTCTCGAGAATTGCTCTTTGTAAAGACTTATTTCGACCGAGCTGTGTGGAACAATTACGAGTACGTATAATTCCCACCACTGACGTATTACTTCTGCACGTTCTTTTGCCATGCATCTGTATCTAAAAAAATCCTGCTTTCTAAAGTAATCGCTTCCTTTGCTCATTCCTCCGAGAATAATTAATAAAAGCTTATATCAGTCATACAGAAAAAAAGCAAAAAATCGCATCACTAAGGACACCTGCGAGTATGACCAAGATCTTCCATATAAGCTTTCCCTTGTTGCTGGCGTAAATATACAGTTTCATTGTCATGGCATATGTGTTCCTAATTTTTGGACTGGAAAAAAAATCTCTTCAGTCTGGATGCAGCTATACATGCCCAAATTTTTATATATTTATTTCTGCTTTTCCTTGGAAACAATTTTCTCCTCAGGTTGATCTTTGTCGATATTGTTGTTTCTAAAATGAAAACTGAAAACTATTTATTTTACAACATCACGGAAGTCTAACGTTTCCCATGTATGTCCCAGCACGTCCAGGAATGCTATCTTTTGGGCAACGTACTCCAAAATGAATTTCCAGTCCATATGCTGGGAAAATATCGCAGGTAGAAAAGGCTTAAAGTTTTCTGCTTCTCCTGACACAAAGATTCCATTAGAAGAATGGTGAAAATATACTTTGCCTTTGCATATACTCGTAAATCTATGTATTTTTTTCTGCTCCTAATAGAAACAATTTATAAACCATTCTGAATCCAATGCTGGATGAAGGTCTCCTTAAGTCGCTTCCACAACTCTCTCTCTCTCTCTTGAGCATTTTTGTTAAATGCCCCTCAGGCATGCTTTCGAACTTCATTCACCCATAACACACGTGGTCTTCTCCTGGGTCTTTTCTTGTCCCTTGGAATCCAGTCTAGTACGTGGGTTGTACCCAAAACAACTAATAATGTTCTTACAAAAAAAAAAAAAAAAACAAGAAACATGACACCGAATTTTCGGGTGTAATGAGTACATCTTTTGAATCCGTTCTGATGCCAATTAAATTTATCAAAGCTATTCAAAGTCAATCGAACCGGTTTCGAAAACAATAGCATCTGACGGAAGAAAGAAGTTTTTCAAGCGGGTTTTTAATACCGCAGATATTGCTGTAGACGGAATCGTTAGCTTACGCCCTCTGGTTGCAGACGTGCGTTAAGAAACATTTGAATTTATATGAGAAACATTTCGCAGAGAAAACGCTCTCCAACAAAGAAATAATTTTTCAAATCGGACTCTTCGAAGCAGAGATATGTACAAATATAAGACATGTACGCGCCCTGGCGGGAAAACCATGCATTATTTTAGGAAGAAAGTATTCTCAAAAAGTTTTTCGATGTGAGCGGTATCGGTCCAAGAAGCAAAATTTTTAGTCGAGTTTTCAGGAGATCAGATTTTGCCGCAAATACATCAGAAGCAGAAATTAAGACTTACGCCCCCTGGGAGCCAAACCATTCTTTACCAAATATTAGAAAATATATGAATTTTTTTCCATCAGTAGCTGTATGCGATACAAGAAGAATTTTCAAATAGGAGTTTTAGAAACAGAAATAACGCAAAAAACGCAATTTATCTTTGCGCTCCTAGCGGAAAGTGTATGGTTTACTTTGGAATTTATGTGAAAAAGATGTCAAACCGGTAACTTTATCCAATAAAGAAAGAATTTTTAAAATCGGACCATAGAAGCAGAGATATTGACAAAACTGAGATATATATATCTACGACTCCTGGCGGAGAAACAACGCAATATTTTAAGAAGAAAATATTCCGAAAAGTGAGTGGCATCGGTCCACGAAAGAAGTTTTTCATACGAGATTTGGCATTATCGTCGTGAGTGGCATCGGTCCACGAAAGAAGTTTTTCAATCGAGATTTTAGAAGCTCAGATTTTATGGCAAATACATCAGAAGCAAAAATAAACACTTAGACCTCTGGTGGCCAAAATAGTCTTTACCAAAAATTAGAAATTATATGCAAAAGCTTTTCCACCAGAAGCTCTATCCGCTGAAGAAACAATTTTTCAAATCGGAGTTTTTGAAGAAGTAATATTGGGGAGAACGTAATTTACTTTTACGCCCCCTAGCGGAAAATATGTGCGCAACTTAAAAAAGTTACTACACCTAAAATACTCTTCGTCATAAATGGAATCAAAAAATAAAAGATATTTTTACAATCGGATGTTTAGAAGCAATTATATAGAATAAAACGTATTTTTGAATTCGACATCATCTGCATTTGCGCTCTATGTAGCGGCAAAATTGTACATAGTAAAAAAAATGAAATAAAGGATCATCATTCGAATATTTCAAGCATCCCAATGTAAAAATTATTTTTCAAATCGGACTAATAGTTGCAAAGATATGGTGTCTACAGACGGACGGACAACCCGATAACATAAGCACGATCTTTTTTTACAAAAAGACGTGCTAAACATGCGTAACTCAATTATTACCGAAGTGATAATCTTTTTCGAAATACTGACCATCGCATCGAAACCAGGTGTCCCAACGTTCCTCTCACTTTCCTAATGTCTCTGGAATTCTGAAATGCTGTTCAATCACCCCTGTGCAGCTGTAATAAGTTGTTGATCAGTCTCCAATTGTCGTCCCCATAATGTATTTTTTTAAATGGGGAACAACCAGAATTCACTAACGACAAGTCTGGACTATATTCAGGTTGAGGTATCAACTTAGCGTTCATTTTCTCCAAATAAGGAACGACAGAACTAGCAATGTGCAGCCTTGCATTGGGCCGCACACGAAAAGAAATGGGAAACTCAAGTTGGACAAACTCGTTCCATGCCCAAATGTTCCGTTAAACTTTTGTGCATTGATGATTTTGAAATGTGAACGATATCTTTGATATCTCTAATCGAGAGGTGTCTGTCTTCCCGCATAATAACGCCTATTGTATTGATGTTTACGTTTACCTTTGTAACACTCGTTGAAGGTCTTCCTCTATGTGCTATTAAATCCGCCGACTCACGACCATCCATAAATTCTTTATGCCATCTGCAAATTGTTGGTTTTCCTAGACATTCATCTTTATAAGCCTCTTACATAAGACGGACTTCTCCAGTCAACAACAAAATTTAATGCCGCATCTTTGTTCCTCTTAAACATCCTTTTTTTCCTAAACCACATCGCGAAAACACTTCTTAGGGGTTCATGAAACAACGCTTATTAAACCACGCACTACCGACGATGCATGCGTGATAAACAGGTGTGGCCGGTTGCTATGGTTACTACAAAGACTACCGTTTTTTAGATACTCGTGCCAAGGTTGAACGCAGCATTGCAAACTTTATTTATAAACATTCTTTGTTGTTTTGGGACAAGCTATGTATATCCGTTGTTTAACGCTGGTCAATTCTAGAAATATGTCCAGCCCATTGCCATCTGAGTATATTTACTTTATGATGCCATATACTCCTGTCAATTTTCTGGTCGTATGAGCTCCTTTACCAGTCTTTTCTGGTTACAGCAATAATACATTTACCCATGCTTTTTCGAGCTGTCTGCAGTCTCCACATGCCTTTGTCTTTCATCCATAAATAAGAACTGAAAGGATGCATCGATTAAGGGCTTTTTCTTTAAGACGTAACGGTAAATGGTTCTTGAAACTTGTAATGTTTCTTCCGAAGGCACTCCAGTCAAGTTTTATACGTCTATTAATTTTTCCTTCGATGTGGCCTCGCTTGATATCTGTTGTCCGAGGTAAACGTAGACGTCGGTTATTTCTGAATTTGGCCTGTAAACCTCTAAATCTTCAGTTATCTGTAAATGAATTTGTCCACCAATTTCGTTTTCTGTAAGTTCATCTTTACTTCCACTTCTTTACTCTTGTCAGTAAGTTCCTGGACCATACTCTACACCTATTTGGGGGGGGGGGGTACTCTTGCAAAGATTAATATGTCCTCAGCAAAACGAGAAGGTGAATAAAACAGTACCAATGAAGTTTATCTCTCTGTATTCACAATTCAATGATCGGAAGACATTCTATATTATATTATGAAAAGTATTCAGAACCACAATGTTTTGGGACAAATTGATTTATTATTGTAATTTGTAGTTGGTCGTGTGGTGATGCGAACAGCCGTCGAAAAAGTAAAAAAGAAAGAGAGCGAGGGAGAGAGCTATGTGTCCTGTGTGTAAGCCCCCAGCACAGGAGGTTGTTTTTGATGTTTTCTGCGGACACGTGCAAATGAGGGGTGAACTGAGGAGCGAGAAGAAAAGGGGGAGTGGTTTTCTTGGAAGGACACCAGCCAGAGGAATGTTACTTGCGTGTCCCCAGTTGCTCGTCTCTTTTGTGAACGAAGGAAGCATTATGGTGTAATGTTAAATGTTTTCTGTTTATGTGTTGTACCGTCTTTATGTGTTCGTCTGGCTTTATTAAAACCATTTATTTCAACTTCCTGCATTTTTAATTGTGTTAATGCTTATGTTAATTTGCACCGACATGTGATGATGAGGAACGGCTGGTCATAACAAGTGCCAAATATGTTGGCCAACGCTACCACAGAGAATAACATGTGAATGGAATCAACGCCACCACATGTAGTAAAACGTTTCGGACAAGCATGGGGATTCACCCCCACAACCAACAATAACGAAATACAACAGGTTGGTTCACTATTTAACTGGAATGACAGCGGCAACACGTCGTGGCTGTGACGTGCCTGCACCGCAGGACGCACACGAGATAAAGGCAGATAGCAATGAGAGCGCATGTCCGCGTAGCTCAGTCAAGAGAGCGACTTACTCCGGAGTTAAGGGACCCGCGTTCGATTCCCGGCGCGGACAAACTTGTACGTTATAGTGGCGCAGGAGCTTCCAGGATGACCCGACTATTAAGTTTCTCGCAATGATGTGATGTTCTTTCCACACGGCGAGACAGAAAAAATGAGAATCCCTTCTTCAGTGCTTCGAAAAAATAAATCAGTGTGATGTTACGTTGCACACACCAAATTGTCTGGGATTCCTCAAATGCACGTTCTTCATGGGATGACTGCCTACAGCCACACATGGTCCCGGCTGACCCGTAGGCCATGTGTCCGGCCCTATTTCAAGGGGGGGGATGTGACGTGCCTACCCAGCAGGACGCACATGAGATGAAGGAAAATAGCAGTGAGAACAAATTCCAGTGTTGTATAGTGGATAGCACTCGGAGCTACGCAGCCAAGACTTGGGGGTTCGAATCCCTCGAAAAGCATGAAAATGATGGAGGAATTTACTTCGTCATATGGCATATTATTCGGTCTCGTTCATGTCGACGCCACTTCGTCGACACTATATATGCAAACAGTCGATTCCTAAAAAACCGAAAAAAGTTCAGAACCACCAAATTTGGTATACTATCTCACTGTACTCTTACACCAACTTAAACCATGGACGGAAGGGGTCGGGGCCTGGGGTCAAGGATCCCCATACAAAATTTTCGTAAAATCTACAGTTTTCAATTTAGAACCACCAGGTTTGAGTTGACCATCTCATGGTACTCTAACTTAGACCGTGCATGGTTTTTGGAAGGGGTCGGGGCACGGGGTAAAGGGAGCCCCATACAAATTTTCTCTAAAATTTCCATTTTTTACTTAAGAACTGCAACACAAGTCGTCTGAACTTCAATACCTTATCTGCGGTCTAAGTTAGAGTACCATGAAATAGTATACCAAATTTGGTGGTTCTAAATTGAAAACTGTAGATTTTACGAAAATGTTGTATGGGGACTCCTTGACCCAGAAAATGTTGTATCCGACCCCTTCCGTCTATGGCTTAAGTTGGTGCAAGAGTACAATGAGATAGTATGCCAAATTTGGTGGTTCTAAATTGAAAACTGTACATTTTACGAAAACTTTGTATGGGCCCCGACTCTTTTCAGAAACCGTGTACGGTCTAAGAGAGAGTACCATGAGATAGTATACCAAATTTGGTGGTTCTGAACTTTTTTTCGGTTTTTTAGGAATCGACTGTTTGCATATACTGTATGTGTCGACGAAATGAGTTGTCGACGAAATGTACCTGTCGACGAAATGAGTTGTCGACGAAGTGAACCAGACCCATATTATCAACCAATTTCCGATAGGTCTCGGGACAGGAATGGCTCGCCATTCGTCCTGTAAAGCTACTGCCAGAGTTGAGAGCGAAGACGGTCTTTGTGGTTTATTTCGTATCCGTCCTCCTAGTTGATCGCAGATGAAATTAAGATCAGAGTGTGGATTAAGATCAGTGTATGGGATTAAGATCAGGAGTGCGGATTAAGATCAGTGTATGGGATTAAGATCAGGAGTGTGAGCAAGCCAGTCTAACAATACCACCTGATTTTCAAAAAACGCACGCCATGCAGCTCCCTTGCGCACTCCATACAGTGAGGCAGGGAGCTCTATCGTTTTGAAAGAGACAACGTGATTTCCATAATACTTCCACATTATTGGTAAGGCAGAATTATCCAAAACGTCAAGGTACACTTCACAGTTCATGGTTTGTGGTATTATAATAATAAACGAGCGGAGCCCCATCCACGAAAAACAACTCGATACGGTCTGAGACTCATCACTCCAAAAACAGCAACATTCCATGACGGAGCCTCCACCGAACTTAACAGTCGGAAGAGCACAGTTGGACGGAAATCGTTCGCCACGCTGTCGCGAAATCCAAACACGTCCATCAGATTGGAAGAATAAAAAGCGTGGTTCATCATTCCAAAGAACAGCTTTCCAGTCGCCTACAGTCCAGGAACGACGAGAGACACGCTTCTCCAAACGACGCTTCTTATTCACGGTAATGATGTGTGGCTTACGTGCCGCTGCTCTACCATAATAACTTACACTGTGCAACTCTCTGTGGATAGTTATGGTAATACCTGAGCCATTATAAGCATTTCCTGCTTTAGCATCGGTGGAAACCGGAGAGGGAGACCGGGATTTCTAATCATTTCTTACTATGGTTCTGCTGTCACGTTCCGACAATTTCTGCGCCCTTCCTGAACGTTGCACCCTCCTGCTTACATAACTTCACGTCATCACTTACAGTCGACTTTGGCATGTTTAATGTAGCTACAATGCTCTGTATGGAAACGTTACTCAAATGGCGTCCTATGATCCGCCCACGCTGGAACTCGGAAAGCTCACGTCCAAGTGCCATATCAATTTCAAAGTTACTGATAACACGACCAGAGATAGAAACGGGTCACGGGTCAACGGGTCGACAATTTCTTGCGGGTCCCACGGGTCGTGTCAAGGTGTTCCTGTCCAGATTTTGAACCGGTTTTATTCCCGTTTTATTTTTGAAAAGAGAAAATTATATTCCAAAGAAAAATGCGCTGTGTGGATTTCTGTAGTCGATACTGGCGCCCACGGAGTGAATAATGATTTGCCATGCAAATATATTGTCGTCTCTTTCTTAAAGCAAGGAAGATTTCCACCGACCGACGTCAAACACACCGACACCATATCGTAAAAAGATACTTCCTTTGCGTTCTTTGACAGTGCGATTGTCTAGGGCAAGGTACAGGCAAACGCCATTCACCTGTTTCTCAGCTGATTCACTCTCTCCGTGAGAAATTCACTGTATGACTAAGAGTAACTTTTCACATCGCATCTTTTACATTGAGCATTCAGAGGTTTTCGACTGATGTTCTAACATCCCGTTCCCATGACATGTCATGTCGAAATTAACTCCTTATTTGTTAATATGGATGAATTTAATATTTAGGAGGTTGAGAAAGGCGTCGAGGCCAACAAATACGTGCTTGTTGAAAACCACAAGGGGAAGAGTGAATGCTGGAAATTGTTTCGTCTCATTAAGGAACCGGTGAATAATTCTGTGTTGTTTGGTCTTGCTTGTTGTTCAAAATGTGGAAAGGGTGTAATTACAAAGAAAGATGTCGACGGTGTAATAAGAGATTATAGAACCAAAAACCTTACGGACCATATGAAAGTATGCGCACCTCCATCAAAGCGTGGAAAGAGTGAACAATCTAAATACATTAAAAAAATACTTTTATGTAATCATAAATAATGATTCCCATTTGTAATATACTCACGGTCACGGTCATAGTCAGCCATTACTTCTAGATTACGCAAAATAGTGGAACTAAAAATGGCACTAAAATTTAGCAAGTAACCAAATTTTATTATTAAAAAAGGATTTCAGTTATTAAATATCAAGCAGTTATTGGGATGAATATTGTATATATTGCGTTTATACGTATATATATATATATATATATATATATATATATAAATTTAGTTCCGAATTTATAGTTCGAAGCAGATTTGTCTGGGTCGGGTCCGGTTCCGAAATTTTTGACCCGTTTCCAACTCATGAACACGACAGAACATCTAAGCTTAATATAGGTACCTCTCCACTCACAGCGCACCTTCCTGCGCAACCGTTCTTTGTACTTATGCAAATATTTGGTAGTATCCAAATATTTTTGATAAAAGAGTGTATAGTCCCACTGATGTCGTTAGAGCCCCTTCAGTGAGAAGAGGATTAATCACGAGAAGGCATAGTGGGTATTTATCCACTAGAAGCTACATGTTGCATATCAATGGAATTATTACTATGTAAATAAAAAAACTTGATCAACGAAATATAAACCATCATTTTAAACAATTCGTAGTCATGTAACAGCAAGATGATCAATTCCTCTTCGATACTACTATTCAAGCTTTCAAGCTAAAATTTTCCGACGCCCATTGTCAACTTCCTCCAATGTTCTTCTATCAACTGTTTTACTTTTTCACTGTTTTAGACAGCTTGAACGATTCGTAAAGAACCATAGTTGGGCCGATAAAAAACGTTCACTATTATTACCATTATCAAACGAATCATCCAAACGGGATGATTTTCTGTACTTCCCAGTACGCGGAATACACGCTATATAAAGCCCAGTGTTGTATTTCTTTCTGGGTCTACGCCAGCCATCTGGGTGTTACTCTGCATTTTTCATTAACGATTTCACAGACTGCTGTCAAGGTCAGCGAAATAAAGGTTTCAGAGATCTGTTTACATTCATGGCTCGACGAAACATCAATTGGTCCACTGCGCCAACTGCCACCTAGACATGGTGCAACCACATTTCATATACGTTCTGGTATGTCTCTTCCTGACAGACAGCGCAATTTTTCAAACTGAAAACAGGAATACGCAATCGTTTGCGATTTCTCATTCACGCCATTATTTGAATTTATTGCATCGTAACGACTTCCGTTTTATTCACAAGCAAAAAACTAGATTACAAGTAGCTTAAAAGCAGAAATGACTCAGTTCATTTCTTAAGGCGCCGAACGGTTCAGTGTACCGCTCTTTATTTTGCAATATACACTATATTGACAAAAGTCACCGGACACCTAGAAGAGAAACACAAAATAGCATTTATTCAGATACATTAGTACGGTGTCGGTCCACTTTTGGCCTTAATGCATGCACTGACCCTTTAAGACATGCTTTCGACAAGGTTTTAAAACACAGCGATAAGTATGCGCTTCCATTCAGTACATAATGCTACCGCTAACTGTTGCTTAGTTGTAGAACTTGGTTCCAAACTTCTTATCCGGCTCTCTAATTCATACCATAGGTGCTCTATGGGATTAAGATGTTCTGTGCTGGCCAGTTCACACACGATACGGAATTATCGTCAAACCACGCCGTAACTGTCCTTGCTTTATGGCTCGGTACATTATCCTGCTAGTACCAACAAGGCTCGGTTCCATAGTATTGCTAAAGAGTTAGTAGGGCATAATTGTCCACAATATCGAGGTGGACGTGAGGGATAGCAAGTCTGTCCACGATAACTAATGGGTCGGGACCATACTACGAAAAGCATCTCCACTCGAGTACACTACCAGCTCCAAACTTGGCCGTAGGAACAGTACATTGTGGTGAATAACGTTCCCACGGCTGCCGCTATACCCACACACTTCGATCAGACTGATGGATCGTGTATCGGGATTCATCAGTCCATAGGACCCATTTCCATTGATCTACGGCACGCGATAAATGTTCTTAACACCATGCTAAACGACGAGTAACATTCCGAGTGGAGATGAAAGGCTTAAGAGCAGCCGCACGACCAAGGTAACCCATGGAATGAAGTTCTCTGCGAATGGTACGTGTACATACCGTGGTTCCTGCATTGTTACTCACCTATACACTGAAGTCTTGCGCAGAATTCCGTCGATTAGTGTAATGACTCTCCTGAGGCTTCGATGACCTCTATCACTGATTTTCTTTGGTCTGCCGGTACGTTTTGGTGCTTCAGGCACGCCATGTGTTTTCCACTTATTCAGTACATCCAAAACAGTTGTCTTGAGTATGTTTGAACGCCTCTTGGTTTCTCTTATGGACAACCCACTGATATAACACCCAACAATCTTTCCTTTCTCAAAGTCAGTTTTCTCCCCATCGACATTGTCACTCAACCTCACAGTGCGACGTGATCGCGGCCAACTGCAGGCTTGTTTTTATACCGTTTGCAGCTGTACTGCGCATCTTAACAACGAAGCAGATCCGTTCATTTGCTTTTGAACTGGTGTTAGGTGACTTTTGTCAATATAGTGTATATGAACACGTGTTGCATTCATAACAATGTTGATATTAACAAAACCCTGAGGCCGAAATGTAAACTTATGGGACAGAACAGTATGACCTCTTTTGTCTCTGCGAGTGAACACGTCCCACAGCATTTAGCAGTGACGTGACCGATAGGCGCGTAATATAATATCAAAAGTACCCGGACACCTCTTTCTTCGTTGCAGCCAACGGCTTTTCTTCTGTTGGGTTGTGTAACAAGTCTTTTCGCATTTGTGGAAGTGCAATACAGAAAGTACCATGCGATCACTTTAATTAAAAAGTAGGCACCATTATTTTGAGAGAAGTGGCCACTTTAGGCAACTGGCCCGCGGATAACTGGCCACAAAACGTTCAAGGGGCCGAATAAAAATCGCGTTTTTGACCGTTTTGTACCCACGTACCCAGAGATTAGTTATCTAAGCCACATAAAGTTTCTGTAATTTCGTATTTTCTTAATTGTGATATTTAATGTAATTATTTATAACAAATATTTATAATCTATAACTCAACAAAATAATTTCAGGGTATATAAACTACAACTCAACAAATTATCTGCGGGCATGTGCAAACTCAGATCGATTTGAAAACGATCAAGAGTTTGCACATGTCCTCAGGGAATTAATGGGGAAAATATAAAATATAAAGAATTTGAGAATTTGTAGCCCAGTCGGGAGATTTTCAGCGTTTACAAACTACAGCTCAACAAATTCTCTGTGGGCATGTGCTAAAGCAGGAAACCTGTCGGGGGGGGGGGACTAATACCTAAAATATAAAATATAAATAATTTGCAACCTAGGTGGGAGGTTTTCATTATTTACAAACTATAGCTCAAATAAACCTGTCCAATCGGACAGAAATTTTTTATATTTAACATTTTCGGCATTATTGGGGTAATCCCGAAAATATAAAATATGAAGAATTTCTGGTCCGATTGGGGGATTTTCAACGTTTACAAAGTACAATTCTTCAAAATTTCTTTGGACGTCTGCTACCGCAGGGAACTTGTCTGTGGTAGGGGTGATAGCCCGTCGACAGGTTCCTTGCGTTAGCACATGCCTGCAGGGAATTTATTGAGTTGTAATTTGTAAACGCCGAAAATCTCCCGATCGGACTAGAAATTCTAAATATTTTTGGTGTTAAGCCCGCCCCCTACAAATTTCTTCGGTTTACACATGCTCGCAGAGAATTTGTTCAGATGTAGTTTATAAACCTTGAAATTCTTTTGTTGAGTTGTAAATTATAAACATTTTCTATAAGAAATTACATCAAATATCGCAATTAAGAAAATAGGAAATTCTGGAAACTACAGTATATGTGTGTCAGATAACCAACCTAGATGTGACCACGGAGCAGTCAAGAATGCAATTCTTATACGGCCCCTTAAAATTTTTGTGGCCAGTTCTCCGCTTTGTCTTTGGCCCGAAATCCATGGAAATGTCCAATTTCTTATTAAAAATGAAATATTAAAAAAAAGTTGTATAAACAATAGTTGCTCAAGTAGTGGGAAATATAGCCATATGATATTTGTTTACTTTGAAAATTTTTGTGGCACTGAAATTGCAATGTGGCCAGTTCTCGGGTGGCCACTTCTCCGGTGGCCCAGGTCTCCGTACCCGTTTTGAAGTATGTTTCGCCATTTATGGGGTGGTCTAAGGATTCCATCTTCCCAGAGTATTGGGTAAAGAACTATACAAGAGGATTTTTGCAGGGCCTCCCAAGAAGAAAAGTTTTTTCATATGAGTGATATCTACAGAGACTGGAATAAATGGAAATCTGAAGGCGTAAGATCGGGTGAATAGGTGGGCGAGGCAGAAGATCGCAACCAAACTCCAACAATTTTTTTCCTGGTGACCAAAGGAACATGAGGTCTGGCGTTTCTTTGGTTGAAGACAATGCCCTGCGTGATGACCATTTCTGTGCGTTTGTCATCAAGTGCTGCCTTCAGCTGATCCATTTGGGAACAGTAACAATCAGAATTGAGCGATTGGTTCCTCATAAGAAGCTGGCAATGAAAGAGTCCATTGCAGTCCCACCACACACACGAATGAAAAACGGAGTGGTTGATGGCAGCGCATGACTTACTCCATGATATTTTCCGTTCCACGTTAATGTACACCAGTGGTTTCCATTTGGTAGTTGCTATCTACTAGGGACTAGAGCTAAGAATTTTGCAATGGCCCATTAAGCAGTAAAGAATTGTCCAGTTACGTTACAAATATAGTGAAACCTGTCTGCTTAGGTTATCCACTGTCCTATTAGGTTCTGGATAGTTCATCGCCAAATAGAGAGGTTCCATTTGTCAAAGTATTTCCGATTCTTATTTGAAAACAAAATCGAAAAGACTACTCCTTCTTAATGCAGTGTTCTGTGAAAGTGTTTGTCCTTTCCTTTTCCCTGCCATTTTGTTATTTAGTAATATTGTTCATTAAATCTCTCACTAAGAGCCAGAAGTCAGACTGAGGAATACGGTAAGGTATTCGGTATATAAGCACACCGGACAAAAAATTAGTCACCCCCTAACACAAATAACAGCAGGAAGTTACCGGTTGCACAAAGAGCGCCGTGATAGCTTTGTTGGGAGATAAATAGCACTGACGTGGTCTGCAGGATCATTTCTGTCTCGTGCAGTGGTGAAGAGAAACGTGTGTGCTGAATTTAATCTGCAATATGGGTCGTAAGACAGACGTTACTGAGTGCCAAAAAGAAGCCATCGTATTTGGCCGTGTCCACAGACACCAAGTGAATAAAGTCGCCCAATTTGTTGGTGTGTCGAAGCGTACTGTCCAGCGGGTCTACAAGCAGTGGTGTAGTTTGCAGTTAACTGAAAATCGGCGACATAACTGTGGCCGGAAAACGATGCTCACCAACAGGGACCGCCATCATGTTTCACACCTAGTAACTGCAAATCGGTTTCAAGCCGGGCAACAGTTGCTCCAAACAGTCAATGAAAGTCCACTCCAACCAATTTCAGAAGAGACATTGCGATGAGAACTGCATGCGATGGACATCTGATGCAGAGTGCCACGGAAAAGGCCTCTTTTCACAGCAAGTCCCAAAGCCGCACGTTATCATTCAGCTCAGAGGCACCAAAACTTTACTGTGGATGATTGGAAACGAGTAATTTGGTCTGATGGGTCTCGTTTTTGTTTGTATTCCAATGATGGGAGGAGACGAGTGCATCACATAATCCTGATTGTGTCGAAGGTGTTGTTCAAGCCTTTAAACCTGATTGTGTCGAAGGTGTTGTTCAAGCCTTTAAACCTGATTGTGTCGAAGGTGTTGTTCAAGCTGCAGGGGGTACTGTGATGTTTTGCTGTTGTTTTTCGTACCACGAAATGGGCCCTCTCGTTGCAGTGACAATGAATTTGAACTGGCATGCGCATCTTCCCATTCTGAATGAAGAAGTTACATTGTCAATTTTATTTTATTTTTTGTTCATTACATTTCCTAAGCTTATAACGAAGTGAATTTCTCCGTCATTTTTATCCGCGCCAGGATTCGAACCCGGGTTCACTCATTCCGGAATAAGTTGCTCTACCAGTTGAGCTACGCGGACATTTTATTCTGATTCCTGTCTGCCTTTATGTCCTTCTGGCAGGTACGTCACATCTCCTTATACGTTACATCATCTCCCACTCATTTTTTTTTTTTTTTTTTCGAAGTGCTGCTCTTATTTTTCCTATCTCGCGGTGTGGAAATAACATCACACCATTGCGAGATTGTGAACGGTCGGGTCATCCGGATAGTTCGGGCGCCATTATAACGAATTAGCTTTATTCGCTTTCCGCTAAGCTAATTATTATGAATGATTCTCTTCCTACCAGCTAGCTAATGATATACTTGTACTAAACTTCAAAATAACGAATTCAAAAGGGTGTTGTTACTAGTTAATTACGAACTTAAACAAAGTCTCAACGCTGGTTATTTATAGTAAGCAATAAATGTTATAAACCTAACAGCCAGACAGAGGTCTGACAAAAACTATGAATTGAGAAAGACTGAACTTACTGAAAACTTCTTTATTTCTAAGACTCTTGGTCAACTAAGGCACACACAACACTTGTAGTACAATAATGAATAATCTCTCCTCGTTTTACACACGCTCTCTCTTAACGACCACAAGCTCTCCTCATAACAACACACAAGCTCTCCTAAGTCTCGATGAACGCGCCTATATGTACTAGCTACCACCACGTCATGACTTACACTCATTGCCAGATCTCATTCAGCCGGTGAAATAATATTTCGTTCAGTAGGAAGATAATTTACATAGTAAAATAAAATAACCAGAGATAGTAAAATCAAAAGGAAAGTGAATATAGAGTATACGTTACAAGCTGAAACACGATCATGTCTGCGTTGTGCTTGCTCTCGTTTTTATGGAGCCAAGGTAAACTAACTCTCCTTTCTCAAAATGAATAGTGGTTTGAGCAGTGCGGCCATATCCACTTGGCATCGCAAGAATCAGCTCCAGTTATACGTAAAACAGGTCAGAAGAAATCCATATGTCCACATGTTTGCCGGTTGACCGACATGTGAATTCAAGGGGTAAGGCGTTGCTGAATAAGTCTACGTTTTACCTCTTGAATTCATCCCGTATGTCGAAACAAACATTTATTCGGTCCACACGAAACTTTTCGACGATTACCAAAAAATACAGATTCATCTTCCACACGTTGATGTTCCTACCCCAAGAAGGGCTACGATTACCAGAGGCACAGAGAACGCAGCCTGATTTAACTCCCAATCTGACGTCACATAATTAAGTAGCCATATATAACTCCGTCGTTCTTAATACCCAGAGGTGCATGATGCGTTCTCACTTGCGCGTCGCCGGAAGAAATGTTTATTCATTATATTTCGTATCACTTGGGCGTGAGAGATGGAGAGAGGAAGGATAGACAATAAAATTTGCCATTTCAACACTCACACTCTGATAACAGTGTTGCTTATTTCACCATCCCGTGAGCGTGAAATGGTACAACCACTGGCGGAAGAACAAATTAATCTTTCTCCCACTCTTATTTCAGTAAAGGCACATCTCCAGCTAGGAGATTACGCTACCCTGGAGAAGTTCTGTGCATTAAACTTTTTCCACGGTAGTGAGGAAAAATGCAATCTTAGAAATGAAAATCCTTAATGGAAATAACGAGGAACAAAAATTTTTCTTTCTTTATCAATGACAAAACTTTTCCGCGTTGTAGAAAAATGTCGTCCGCTTCTGCATTTGCGTGCAGTCAGTTGATGGCGATAATTGCAGCATGTGAGGCTACAATCAGCAATAAAAAAAAATGGTGGCGCAATGGTCTAAGCTCTGGCTTGTGACCATTTGTCCGAGATGGGTCTGGGTTCGAATCCAAGTGAGGCATGGGTGTTGTGTTTGCCTTACGTCACTAGCTCTCCCCTTTTCCTGGAACCAGTGGTCCTAAATTAGGGACGAGCGACTGTTTATAACCCATTGAGTTGTTGGAGGTGTTTAACACGGTGGTCATTACACATCGACAAAAAAAAAAAAAAAAACTGGTGGCAAAGAGAAAGGGGCACCCTGGTGGTACAATAGTCTAAGCACTGGACTCTCACCGTTCGTCCGCCTCGACCCGAAGATGAGACAAGGGTGGTGTTCCTGTCTTACGGCATTAGCTGCCTTCTCCTATGGAATCAGTGATCCCCAAATTAGGGACAGGGGACCGCTTACAACTCTTAAAGCACATCAGTCTGGAAAGCAGAATAGACAGAAGAGATAGGAGATGTCAGTGATTTGCCGTGCCACCCTTAAAGTTCAGTTTACTGGTATAACAAATATTAATGAAGAATCTTCGAAATACACCGACGAGTCATTACATTATGTCCACCTACCTAATAAGCTGTAGTAGCCTCTTTACACCGCAAAACACGAGCCATTCGGCGATTTATCAATTTGATACGGTGGTGATAGGTATCCTGGGGTATCTCAACAGCAGGTCCTCTAGTTCCCGTACATTTCGGGGTGGTGGAGATTTAGCGCGAACCCGCTTTTCCAAGTCGAAGCACAAATGTTCGATTGAGTTCATGTCAGGTGAATTTGGAAGCCAAGTCATTAACAGAATGTCTCCAGCATGTTCCTCGAACCACTCCTTGACGATTCTGGCAGTATGGCGCATTATCATGTTGGTAATGACCATCACCAGCAGGGAACACAGTTGCCGGGAATGGGTGAACTTGGTCAGCAACGATGTTCAGATAACTGACAGCAGTCAGGGATTGTGCTATTGGGATAACGGGGCCTAACGCGTCCCAAGAAAACATCGCTCACAGCATAACATCGCCGCCGGCCTGTTTCCCCCCCAATAGTGCATCCAGCTGCCACAGCCTTCGTTGATAATCTGCGTATCCGCGCTCGGCCGTCTACGTGATGCACCAAGAATCATGATTCTTCAGACCAGGCCACTTCCTTCCAATCATCCACGGTCCAGTCTTGATGGCCTTGGTCCGATTTCATGCATTGTTGGCGATGACGTGCGCTAAGCATGGGGACCCGGCTGGATCTTCGGCTACGCAGGAAGACTGCGATGAACTGTGTGCTGTGACACATTGCCCTGATCACCACTGTTGTAGCTGCGGGTGATTTGTCGCACTGTGGGCCTGCGGTCGCTGTGAACAATGCGCGACAGTTTCGGCTTCTCTCTGGCATCAATGAGCTGCGGACGACACACGGCCAAACGACGGTTCGTCGTTTGGCCATCTGTGCACCACTTTTGATACGTACTCACTACAGCGGCACGTGAACAACCCACAAGCCGTGACGTTTCCGAGATCGTAGTTGCTAATGCACCGTGCCATCCCAACTTGTCCTTTATCAAACTCCGATAAATCGGCAGCTTTTCCCATTCTGACCCCGAACACTCTACTAACCGAGAGCCGGTCCTCTGGTTGTATATATACTGCTCTGTGAACTTCACTTGCGCCACCATTCGGTCTCCAGGCGAGCTCATTTTTCTAGGCTGGGGGTGGTCATAATTCAATGGCTGATTGGTGCATACGACAAGTACACCGTTTTGGGCACAGAAATGCCTTTTTTTCTGCGTTTCGGAATTTAGCGACTACCGTGAACAGCTCTAACGGGCCGCCCCGGTGGCGCAGTGGTCTAAACGATGGTCTCTGATCATTCGTCCCAAAGAGGTCCGCGTTCGAATCCCGGTAAGGCATGGGTGTTGTGTTTGTCTTACGGCGCTGGCTCTCTCCCTTCCCTGGAACCAGTGACCCTAAATTCGGGACGGGCGACTGCTTATAGCCCATTGAGTTGCTCACGGTGGTCGTTAAACCTCCAATAAAAAAACAAACAAAAAAAAAACCAGTTCTAACGGCTATGGATAGTCTCTCATCCCTGATTTGGGGGCGTTGTTTCCTAAAACGCGGGCGGTCCAAAGCCGTAAGGCGTGTACACCACCCAATCGTCATCCGTTATTCGAGCCCAGCCGCATCTCGGATAACTAAAAAGAAATCAAAGAAATCACCACCTGTGACCACTTGACCACCAGAGTTGTTCGTGCCTTATTTCGCAGTTTACTACGTGACATGACGTAGATCACGTGCTACTGAGGTGACGCATAGGTCAATCGACAATGAAGCAGCGATAAGCCTGCGGCTTAGTTGGATTGCGAGAACAGCTGCTCCGGAGCAGAAATATGATTTTAATCCCACCACTGCCAAAAGAAATGTTAAACTTCTTAGAAAGTTTGGAAAGTCCATCGTCCTGGTGCAGGAACCCAATCCGCATCGCCCCATTCCGTTCGAGTATGCTACCGTTAAACCAATCAGGACAACGATTTTCCAAGCAACTGAAGTTTAGGAATTCGAATTGACTTCAGATTTGCCCTAGCCAAACCACCCTCATGCGTCTATACCTAGCGTAAAGCACCATTCAAATCCAAGAACGGACCCAGGTCATGTGTAATCTAGGCATCAACGTTTGTCAGGTGTGAAGTCAGGAACTATTTTAAGGATACGTTAATCATTTTCCCGCCGTTTTCGATGCGTTGGTCAGTGTGGTACATTCTCTGTTGTCGGTGTGAACCGAGAGAAGCAAAAAGCAATGAGCGCTGATGATTTGGGAAAGCGCATACTAGCAGCAACTGGAAGGGATTCAACATGTTAATAATTTAGAGCACGAAAGGAAATTATGGAGAAGATCAGATCATATGTAGAAGATTTTAGGAAGGGAGTGTCTGACCCCAGGTCTTAAACAACCCTTAGAAAGAGGAAGCTAGGAGATTTGGGCTAGAATGCCCGATTGGAAAGTGACACGGAAGCGTGGTGGAAAGGGGAGAAAGACGCCCTTATTTATTACCGAGGGGGAGGGGGGCAGTACCTGAGGCCCGACGGCTTAACGTGCCCATCCGACGAACGGCGGATATTTAGTGGTTCGAGCGTTCGCACCTGCCTGGGATCGAACCCGAGGTCTTCTCCGTTGCAGTCACAAACTTTGACCACTAGGCCACCCGCTGCCCAAATGATGGACAATGCTTGCGACCGCCCTTATATCAACTGAATAAACACTTTCCTCACTGCAAGAGCAAATTATTACTTTAGTCAATATTTTATTTGTATTTTATTTATCTGCTCGAGTCGGGTAAAATACGGGTTAAATTCCCGATAAAAAACTCTCTGCAAGCTAAGCAGCAACAAACCCTTCTCACAGGGCGCTGAAATATAACTCAGCACCAAGCCCTGCAACATATGAATTACCAATTCTTCAGGTATCATCACCGAATAAAAATGATAAGTGAATCCTTCCACGCTGACGGAAGCGACACAAGGGCAAAACACACGAAACCGCTGTTGTACTGTGCAGTTACTTGACGCACTGAAGGTTGTCTGTTACCTCTTACAATCCTCTCTAGTTTCCGTGGCCCTCGAACATGGTCCAGTCGTTTCCGCCTAAAGCAAGACCGCTGACTGCTTGTGTTGTTAGTTGCGGGCCACTCACTATACACCCTCCATGCAGTTGTTCTTGCGTAGCATAGAAACTTTTACTGTTACTGAGATGCTTACTCCTACTGCGTACCCTTACCATGATTGTCTGAAAGGCATTTATACTTCGATTCACCCTAAGATGGCACTGCAGCTTAAGGTACAAGAGCCTACGCAGCCGCTGAGCCTTCGGGGACGGCCGAGAGTTATGTTCATCAGCGTCATTCCCAACTGTGTCCTACTGTTAGCAGCTGTTAATCACTTCCCCCATCAACTCATTGGCATTCTGGTCTCCCAAACACGGCATATCTACGCATGCTTGTGTTGGTCTAATTTTAAAACCTTATTTCTGGAAATAGATCATTTTCAGATTTGTCCAAAATAACTATGTACTTATAAGTAAACAGCTAGGACAATATATATTGGGTTGTCGGAAAAGTCATGACGCATTTTAGCCATGTTTTGCAAAGGTCCTTTATTGATAGAAAGAACAAAGATCCATCAATGATATAATGCCTGTTTTGTTCGATAACCTTTTGCCATCTTTCAGTGAGCTGCAGAATGCCTTGTTCATAGAAGGACCTGTCTTTCTTGGCGAAAAAGCTATACAAGGTGCTGATTTACAGCCTCATCTGAATTGAACGTTATACCACGCAAGGACTGTTGAAGAGTGCGAAACAAGTGAAAGTTTGACGGCGCAAGGTTAGGCGAGTATGCTGGGTGTGGCAACGCATCCCACCCAAGCTCCAATAATTTTTGGCGGGTGATCAAACTTGTGTGGGATCTCGCGTTGTCATGATGGAACACAACACTTTTACAATGAACGAGCTCTGGACGTTTTTGGATGATGGATTCGTTCAAACTGTCCAATTGCCAGACAGTACACATTCGCATTGATTGTTTGGTTCCGTGGTAGGAGCTCGAAAAACGAGACACCTTTAAAATCCCACCACACTGAGACCAGAACCTTCCGCTGATGAATGTCTGCTTTGGATGTCGTTTGAGGCGAAGCAGCACGTCGGGACCAAGACCGTTTGCGCAGCACATTGTTGTACACAATCCACTTTTCGTCACCAGTTATCATTCGATTCAAAAAAGGATCGTTTTCCTCACGTTTAATGAGCATATCGCAGATGTTTATACGCGCCGTCAATTGAGCTTCTTTGAGTTCATGAGAAACCCACACATCGAGCTTGCTTACGTATCCCAGCTTCTTCAGGTGGTCGTGAACGCTTGAATGATGGATGTGCAATGTGTCTGCAATCTCTCGTGTCGTGTAACGTGGGTTTGACTCGATCAATGCCTTGGTTTGGTCGTCATCAACCTCTGTTGGCCTCCCGGACCGAGGAGCATCGTTGAGGTCAAAATCACCAGCACGGAATTTTGCGAACCACCGCTGGCACTGACGTTCTTGTAGAGCATTATCACCGTTCACTTTACGCAACTTTTCACAAGCTTGACGCGCGTTCTTCCCTTTACGGAAGTAAAACAGTAAAATATGGCGAAAATGCTCAGTTTGGTCTTCTATCTTCAACTTGATGTCAAATCTCCGCAAATCATCAACCAAATCGCTCACTATTCCTTTTAGACTGCAGCTCGAACTGGCACCTGTTGAATGCCATAGCGATAACAGAGCTGTACTTCCTCTAGAACTTCCAAAACCGCCCAACCGCCATCGGGTGCCAAAATACGTCATGACTGTTTCCGACAACCCAATAGTATGATTCTGTGCAATAAATGCGTTGGTTTTCACGTACCTTCCCCTTCAGTGTCATCTTAATGTGAATCAAAGTATAGTTCAGGAGTCTTTCTCATCTTGCAGTTATCAACGCTTCATATACGTTTGAATCTTTTTCTATGAATTGTTTATAAAGCCATCTCACGGTCATAATTGCGTACGTAAGTAAAGATGGCACATGTATCACTGCATAAAGTTCGCTACTATTTATTAAAAGTTTGCTACTATTTATTAAAAGTTCGCTACTATTTATTAAAAGTTCGCTACTATTTATTAAAAGTTCGCTACTATTTATTAAAAGTTCGCTACTATTTATTAAAAGTTTGCTACTATTTATTAAAAGTTCGCTACAATGTAGTATGAAACTAGAACTTGCTGAACAGCTCTCCTACATTTTTCGACGGAGACGCATCTCTCACGTACTTCCAACAACTTAACATACCTGCTGAATTTTGCTATCGCAAGATACATGCAACGATTTCATTGTCGGCTGTTTGGGAATAATCCAAGAGTTGCTTTCGCGTTTCAAATATAGAGGGTTGGGACGAAATAACGTGAACACCACGCTCAGAGTCGTGACTTTTAATGCAGCTGCGCACGTCGCAATACGCGAAGGTATCAACCACTTTTTGGTTGTACACTGTTAAACATTTTGTCGTAGGTTGCACCAAAAAGTGGTGCTACTCCAGCTGCACCACTTTCTGAGAAAACATACGCCATGCTGTGGTGCAAACAAAACCCAACAACAAGGTGCAACCTTACACCATAATGTGGTGCGACCTTTTACCATATCGTAGTGCAAAGTTGCACCATTTTGTTGGGTTTTGTTTGCACCACACAGTGGTACATCATTTCACAGAAAGTGGTGCAGCTGGTGTAGCACCACTTCTTGGTGTAACCTACCACAATTTTTTTTATAGTGATAATTGCTTTGTTTAGAACCTCAAGGTTCTGTTCAAGTGCGTTTATAGTGTCTTGTTGCAAAATTTCTTTCAGGGTGACGACAAAATGAGCTACCTAACGTACTTCGAAAGCGGACTAATTGTTGGTGGTCGGCTAGTTGGTGTCTCCGTGACAACAGTCGCCAGAGTAGTGGGGGTATCCAGAGCCACAGTGCCTAGCGTCATGATAGCATACCGTGTTCGTCGCA
Organism: Macrothele yani; assembly: GCA_039090855.1. Classification (NCBI taxonomy): domain Eukaryota; kingdom Metazoa; phylum Arthropoda; class Arachnida; order Araneae; family Macrothelidae; genus Macrothele; species Macrothele yani. Next base: position 114,127,666 of record CM077007.1, read on the forward strand.
AATCCTCGTTTACGAAACACAAGAGCGGCCGTACAACGAGCCTGACTGATACAGACAGGAGAGCATTAAAGAGGATTGTTACCCGGAATAAGAAGACCACGGGGCCGAAAATTAGTTAGGAGCTAAATCTGCATCTCCAGATTCCAGTATCAACGAAAACAGTGCGCAGGAAACTACGCAAACAAGATATTTACGGCAGAGCTGCTATTGCAAAACATCTGGTGACTCAGGTGAATGCACAACGGCGACGGCAGTGTCACCAGGAGCATACAACGTGGACTGCCGATGCACGCGTAAACGTTTACTGTGGTCAGATGAATCCACATTCACACTATTCCCCACGTCAGGACGTGTTTACGCGTGACCGTCAGAAGCGTGTAACCCGGATGTCTGCTTCCAACAGTGCAGTATGTTGTTGGTTCTGTCATGCTCTGGGCGGTCATATCGTGGTTTTCAGTAGGTCCCTTGATCAACTTGAAAGGACGTATGACTGGCAGGGCGTATGAAACCATTTTGGCCGACCAGGAACATCCAATGGATCAAGCATTGTTTCCTGCAGGAGATGCCATCTATCAAGATGATAACGCCTCAATTCACAGAGCTCGGAATGTCCAGCCGTGGTTTGAGGAACATGAGGAAGAACTTTCACATGTTCTTTAACCTCCCCAATCACCAGATTTAAACATCATCGAGCCGTTGTGGTCTGTGTTAGAAAACAGAGTAAGACCCCGTTATCCTCACCCTTCAAGTACCAGGATCTGGAGCAGGTTCTGCATGAATAATAGTGTAACATGCCACTAACCATAATCCGGGATTTATATGAGTCCATTCCAAGGAGGATTCAGGGGTCTTAAATGCCGAAGGTGGCCCTACATCCTACCACGCACGTAAAACTTTCTTTTACTAGGTGTTTACATTATTGTGTCCAATTCCTGTACTTTGCGTCAAAAAGCACAGGTTTCGAAGGAGCGTTATCCACGGAAAACAGAACTGATTGTTTTCCTGTATGAAAAGCTCCGAAATGGATATCAAATCTGTTTGGTGTTCAGGAGGTAAGAATTGGTCTGCAGAATATCATCATTAGTGTTCGACATTTCACAAACGGCGTACCAAATATCACGAGAGGCGTAGGAAGAACTTTTACTGAGTAGTTGAAATGGCATCTTGAATGCTTTCCATTAACCTCATTTGAACGAAATAAGAAACAGCAGAGAACGCCAGATATTAATACGGCATCGTTCTCGCTCCATATAATAATTTGTCTCTGTCAGATTCTCATTAAAAGTAATTAATAACAATTTTGGCTAGCCTCCCACTACTATTTCCAGACAGACCAACAAATCCTTGCTGTGCTGACCGTTCTGAGAGCTTCACCACTGCCGTTTGTTCCCCGTAGATCTGAAACCCCATTAGCGAAGAAGAGGCCAGTGGCAGCAGCAATAGCTCGAAAGTAAATAACTTCGATAATGCATTCATAAAACAAAACGTTCTCTCCTAAACGATTTGAACAGAAAGTTATAAATGAATTCCGAAAACTGAATGCGAGTTTTCTTTTTTTGAAGTTTAAGGACCACCATGTTGCTCATGGTGGTCGTTAAACTTCAAAAAAGAAATGGACAACTGCTTATGGGTAGACTGCCCTGTCGTCCAGTACAGTATTGAAAATGTACACCGCCGTTGCCTCATCTGGGATCCGAACCTGGAAACATTCCAAAGAACGCTCAGAATCCAGTGCTTAGACCACTGCGCTCTTGGGGAAGCGAATTAAGATCTTGTTGGATATGTGGGATTGTCATTCGACGGAATTTACTCTTCTACGGTAAAAAAAATGACCCGTATTGTAAACATTGTGGTCCCTTGGAGAACACTGAACACATTTTTGGAATGTGATTTTGCAAAAAAACATTTGGACATCGTTATATAAAGAACTACTTAAATTTAAAGGAGGTTTTGACTGTGAACAAATCTTATATAATGCATTTTCAAAATACAGTAATTTAAAAATATAATGCCATTCATTATCTTATAGAAATTACAAAATATAATCTCTGGAAAAAATAGAAATTTAATGCCATTAATCAGAAATACCGAAATTAGGAGCAAATAAAATTAGCAATAAAATGCGGTTTTCGAAGAGTTCTAAAATTTGAAAATACGAAATATGGTGCAAATAAAACTCTTAAAAAATGGTTAGCTTTCAAACCAATAGTTTATTGAAAAGGTAATGATATTCTTAATAAAGTATTCGAATAAAATAATATTGAACAAGTCACGAATTTATAGTGCGATTCAGAATCAAATTTTAATTTTCATGTGTTGGAAACTGTCTGTCTTCCCGTGGCCATATTGTTTTCGTAATTTCACTTACTTTCATTGTTATCTTCTTTTTTTCCTTTTCTCTCTTTTTTAAAGAATCATTTCAGTATGGGTCTGAGTTGATTCTAAATATGTATAAAACCTGCTTTGGATATTTTTCCCGGATAGGCTCCTCCCTCCCTCCCGTAAAGATGTTTTGACAGATCTGTATGAATGATGTGAATGAGTATTGCTACGATTTTTAAGTACTCACTCGTATTGTGAGATTTTATCTCTTGGTTCCACATAAAATTTAGTTTCAATAGCACTCGTATATCTGTGAGAAGTATTTGAATTTGGTGTTCTTTGGTTTTTTAACCCAGGAACTCGTTTATAGTGGTCTTTACCTATCTATTCTGCAAAATAGTAGCTTAAACAAATTTTGCGTTTTTAGATTAAACTTTAGATTAAGTAAATGGTATGAAAATGTGTAAAAAATGTGTTTAACTGTGATTCAGGAAAAAAATTAATAAATCCTTAACAATTCTTTATGAATCCCTCACCGGTAGACTTTCATTAACGTCGGGCATGAGTCATAAAATAAAGAAACAGAAACCATTGCAACGTTATTAAACATGTTGAAATCACTATTTTAAAAACACTTTCTGTTGGCAAACTTTTGTAATCTGTAAATTACCAAGGCGGTCAAGAAAAGAGTAGGCCATGACAACAGAGAGATCAGTTCTCCTCCATTTCGTGACGTCATTCTTACGTTACACGGCCTGGTTCGTCAAAATCGTGTTTGATGACACACACGACAACGTAGACCAATCGGATGCGTTGGGCTTTGCTGACGTCACTAAAGGAGGGAACTCACCTACCCCATAGCTTCATAAACAACTTATATTCAGTGCTGGAAAACCAACAGGGGCCGCGGATGGCCTAGTGGTCAAAGTTCGTGACTGACGCGGAGGAAGCTCAGGTTCGATCCCGGCAGGTACAAACGCTCGAACCACTAAATATCCGCCGTGCATCGTATGGGCACGTTAAGCCGTCGGACTCCGGATACTGGCTCCCCTAGTAATAAATAAGGGCGCCTTCCTCCCCGTTTCTACCTCGTTTCAGTGCCACTTTCCTATCGGGCACTATAGCCCAAATCTCCTAGCTTCCTCTTTCTAAGGGTTGTTTAAGACCTGGGGTCAGACAACCCCTTCATAAAAACCTCTACATCTGATTTGATCTGATCTGAAAACCCAACTCTTAAAAGTAAACATGCACCCCAGGGCAACGGTGCTTATCGGTATTTTCTGTAAAAGAGATGACACATTTTCACCGTGTTCTCATTTAGGTTGAGTAACTTGTGTCCCTGTGCATCGACTAGGTCAGAATCTCGTACAACCAGCGAATGTTGTTCGACCACAAAAAAGCTTTTAAAAACAGTTTTTTTCTTCTCTTTTTGTTTTGTTTCTGTAAAAGAGTAACTCTGTTCAGTATGGTAAACTTTTGGAAAATGCTTTTGGCATTCAGTATTATAGAAAACTATAACTATTTTCATGTCTGTGAACTTTTGGAGAGCTTAAATAAAATTTATGCTTCAGTCTTTATATATCATCACCATAATTGTCAACCATTATCAATCCACTGCTGGATGACGGTCTCCCCAAGTTTCTTCCCAACTGTCTGTCTTCAGCCAGCCTCCACCATGTTACTCCGGCATGCTTCCGAATTTCATTCATCCTTCTCCCATGTGGTCTTATCTTCTGTGTCTTTTTTTTTTTTTTTTTTGCTGTTTCTTGGTATCCAGTCTAAAATTTCGGTTGTCCACTGATGGTCAGTTCTTCTTGTAAAATGTCCAGCCCGTTTCCATTTCAGGAATTTTACTCTGATCATGATGTCTTCCACTCTTGCCATTTTTCTTATTCACGAGTTGCTGTTTATCAGCCGGCCCTCCGCTGATTCTCAGCAACCCTGCATCATCATCAGTGGCAAGATTAGATAGATTTTATGTCTCTTCTGTTCTCGTGCCGGCACTCTAGGGAAGTCATCATCACGCAACTGCCTCTTCCCATCACTACGCTGTGACTCTCCAAATTAGAGCAAGTATTTTTGGTCCATCTCGACACCGACGTTGGACGTTTGACAGTGCCTACTTACATCATTCCTCCTTCTGCAGCATAGTACGCAGTTTCCTACAATCACAAATCGACAACGTCGATCCCACCCAGAAGGACCTTCCAGTATTGGTTTGACACGAAAAATCAACTCTTAGCACTCATCCGCCAATATACATACTCTGCTACAGTCAAACGAAAGATGAAGTTGCAAAATATTAGGTCCGTGCTGGCTGATCTCAAGCTACATGATCCGACGTTCCCGGTTATACAAGCTGAGCTAAAAACTCTCCTTACTTCCATGGCTACTCAGGCGATCCAACGATTACGCCTTCTACATCTTACTCCTATTAACATTTCGTATGAATAAGGAGTAAGACAAGGTGACACCATATCTACGAAGCTTATTAATGTCACATTTGAAAATGTTATTCAATCACTGAACTGGGAAAACAAAGGGATAAAGATTAATGGAGATTATCTAACCCACCTTCGTTTTGCTGATGAAGTAGTCATTTTTGCAACTACCCCATCAGAGCTGCAGAGTATGATCCAGGAACTTGCTGACAAGAGTTAAGAAGTGGGATTAAAAATGAACTTTCAAAAGACAAAAGTGATATTCAATGCTTTTACAAGAAATGAAGATTTGTCGATTGATGGAGAAAAGCTGGAGATAACAAGCACGTACGTTTATCTTGGACAGCAGATATCAAGTGAGGTTCACATTGATGAAGAAATTAATCGGCGTACAAAACTTGCCTGGAGAGCTTTTGGAAGAAACAGCATAATTTTCAAGAGCAATATGCCATTATGTCTTAAAAGAAAAGTGTTTGATCAATGCATCCTTCCAGTGCTTACGTATGGTGCAGAGACGTGGACCTTAACTAAAAGAGACATACAAAGGCTGTAGACAACTCAAAGTAGCATGGAGAGGTGCATGCTTGGTGTAACCAGGAGAGATAAGAAGAGGAACTCGTGGATCCGAAAAATGACAAGAGTGGAAGACATCATGATCAGAGTTAAATCCCTGAAATAGCAATGGGCTGGACATACTGCCAGAAGGACAGACCATCGATGGACAGCCGAAATTTTAGATTGGATTCCAAGGGACAGGAAAAGACCCAGAAGAAGACCACATGGGAGATGGGTGGATGGAATTCGAAAGTATGCGGGAGTAACATGGAGGAGACTGGCACAAGACAGACCGTTGTGGAGGAAACTCGGGGAGACCTTCGTCCAGCAGTGGATTGATAATGGTTGACAATGATGATGATGATGATGATGAAGATGAATACCTCCACTCTCTGGAAAATACTCTTCAGAAATCCACCACAATTCGGAAACTACGACTCCCCTCTGGGGAGATCACGTCAGATCCTGATGTCATGTGTTCCTTAGTACACGATTATTTTATGCGAAAATACGGCGTCACTGATGTTGACGGCTAAACATCTGATTCCTCACTTCTTACGTCTCTTCCTCAAGTTCCACTTCATCTACAAAACAGTCTCACGAATCTTTTCACCTTGCCGGAACTCCAACCTTCATTTAGATCTCTTAATCGGAATGCTGTACCGGGACCGGATGGTCTTCCACATGCATTCTTGGATGTATTCTCATCATACCTACTGCCGCTTCTGCTTCCGGCTTTCAATGATGCTCTCAGCTCCTCCAGTCTTCTACAATGTTTCACTTAAGCTTACGTAGCTTTATTCCCCAACCAAGGAGACCTCCTGTATCTTGGACATTGGCGCCCAATATCATTATTAAATCTCGACTACAAGCTTTTCACTAAGCTGCTTTCACACCGTCTCAATGCCATTATACCTCATATCCTATCCCCGCAGCAATCTTATACTGTACCTGGACGTTCGATCACTTACAATCTTACATTTCTACGTGACTTAATTTTCCTTACTGACACTCAGTCCGATCGAGCCATTGGCTCTCTTCAATATTGACCAAAAATCAGCTTTTGACAATATATCTCATATCTACTTATATGCAACACTTCACACATTTGGTTTCCCTATCTCCTTCATCACCTCCCTCCTTTCTATCAGGGAGCAGCTCTACAAGACAAGACCGCTGCTTTTCTGAGAGCTCCAATAGAGCTCTTCAGAAGAAGTCGTCAAGGATGCCCTCTATCTGGACAATTATTTGCTATAGTATTTGAGCCGTTCTTACGTCTGACACATCAAGTATTTATACATCGGCTCCCTCCAGTAACAGACATCATCAAATTACTTACTCAGCCTATGCATACGTCACAATGCCCAATTCTCCATTCTTTTTCTATGCTACCAAGAGTATGCTACTGCAGCGTCAGCCTCACTCAACCTAGAGAAAAGCACAGGCCGCTGGTGTGGAACTTGGAACTGACTCCCCCTGGGGAGTCAACTGGTCAAGTACCACCTAAAAATTCTTAGTAATTCATCTTGGGACTCAAACGGAGGCCGTACGGATTGAATTGGTCCTCTCTCTATCCCACCCTTCTCAAAGCAAAGCAGCGGGCTTCTGGAGAAGAGCGCAATGCTGCACCACCTTCCACCAAAGAGCCTACATTGCTCACACACACATCTTATCAAAATGTGACTTATTCCTGGCAAATCGACACCGTTCCGAGCTATCGACTCCATCAAGTTCAAGCATGCCTTACGTCGGTAGATGGTCAAAGTATCATTGGGTCAGCTCCTCGATATTCGCAGAGAGGAATTGGTCCTCCTGACGTAAATCTTGTCTGTCGTGAGGCACAGGTTCTCTGGTTCTTTCATGTGCTTACTAGCGCTAACCCAGATACATGCACAGTACGTAATGTTCTCACCTCATCGAAAACTCCTTCCTTTACGTTCGCTGTCTGTCTTTGAATGGATGGTTTCCCAGCCTTACGGCAAAGCCTCCCAGCAGTATGTGGATGGTTCCCAGCCTTACGACAAAGCCTCGCAGCAGGATGTGGATGGTTCCCAGTCTTACGACAAAGCCTCCCAGCAGTATGTGGATGGTTCCCAGTCTTACGACAAAGCCTCCCAGCAGTATGTGGATGGTTCCCAGCCTTACGACAAAGCCTCCCATCAGTATGTGGATGGTTCCCAGCCTTACGACAAAGCCTCCCAGCAGTATGTGGATGGTTCGCAGCCTTACGGCAAAGCCTCCCAGCAGTATATTTGGAGGCCATAGAGATCCTGCGGTCTCTCCGGTTACGAAGAGCAACCCACTCCTCTACAACGGAGATACTAAATGAACCACTCTTTTACTCATCAGCTCTTCATCCCTCTGACAGACCATTCTTTGCTTCTCCTGAATGGATTCGTGCAGGTATTATTACTGTCCGGTACCTTTTGAACCAAAACCTTACGTGGAAGGACTTCTCTCGCCTATCTGCTCATCTTCATGACTTCGTCTCCTCTCGGACACTATACACGTTGATAAAATCGTCGATCAACCGTTTATATCAATCATTAGTCTCTCCTGAAGGAATTCTACAGATTGCAGAAGCACCGCGACTTTTCCCGTTTTTTTTGTGCAACTCCGTATGGAATCTTTTCTGCCTGAAGCATGCTCTCAGAAGACTTTAAGTGAAATTCTTCCCACCTGCACGTCCCAGCCTCCAATGCCTATTCCTACTGCTCCGCCTGCCACCCTGGCGGCTGTTTGCTCTTCTGCACCTCATGAGAAGAATGTTCATTGGCTGTTTCTACATCGCCTCCTCCCTCTTCTTCAAATCTTATATCGGATGACGTTTGTTGTTTCTCCACAATGCGCCTACTGTAATTTTCCGGCAGACATTGAACATGTCTTTTGGTTATTTCCCTGTCTTGCTACCTGTGTTTAATTTCGTGTTCCGTATTGTACACCATCTTTGCCCAGGAAATCTGGGTGCTGTCTCATATTACACTGCACTATAGGATCTTCATCTTGCTTCTCCTCTCCCACCTGTGTGTATATTTTCACGCTGGTAATAATTGTAATTCACCTTCATCATCTGTCGCATCCGGGAAAACTCCAGTGTACCTACTCTTACAAAGGCAAGGAAAATGCTTGTTCATTACTACACAGCTGGACTAAAGTTCCCTTTACAGTTAGCGTATGATCACGCTGTTAACACAGAAACTCTTCCCAACTTTCACAAACTATGGAATCCATACCTCAGCTGGTTCCAGATTGATGACCTAAGAATCTCCCTCACAATTTGAACTGATTTGAACACTAGGTCCTCTATTTGACATTCACATTGTTGTTCACCTGACATCCTCTCATTCTATTTTACGCTTTAGTAAGTTTATATATATTTAATTCTTTGCCTAATTGTTAGGTGCTCGTTTGTTTATAATCATTTCATGATTCACTTCTCCTTCTGTACTCCGAGTGTTGAATAAATGCATGTTTAACATTAGCATCCTCTGCCTTCATGTTGTTAGCGTCCTCTGCCTTCATGTTGTTTAACCTTAGCGTCCTCTGCCTTCATGTCGCACTGGTCGCTGCCTTGGCCACGTACATTCGAGCTGCCGGGGACTGAGGGCTACGTTTTAAGTTTTGGAGTCATTTTGGGGATTTGGCCATAACTCACCACGCTGACCAAGTGGGTTCTTGAGTGTAGGATGCATTTTCTTTAATTCCGGTGGTGTAGTTATACCGCTATGTGGCGTCATCAGAGCCCCTTTAGTGGGAACAGGATGCTCCACGAGAAGGTAGGGTTAACATTTGTCAAAGAGAGGTTATGATATGTTTGCGCATCACCTGACCTTGCATCCCCTTTGAATATATAGTGGAGCCTTTGTTGCATGTTTTTCTAGGGGATGGTCTTAAAAAACATATAAATGTGAAAAATGTATGAAAGAAATATTAAAATGCTAAATATTATTGTAAAATTTTGAATGCATCCAAAAAGTTGGTGAAAAACACTTGTAATTTTAGATTACGCTAATTTATAGTGCAAAAAAAGATATGTATGCTGTGACGTTCCTGCCCCGCAGGATGCACATGATATAAAGGCAGATAGCAGCGAGAACGAACGTCTGCGTTGCTCAGTTAGTAGAGCCACTTGTTCCGGAATAAGTGGACTCTGATTCGATCCCCGGCATGGACCAAAATGACGAAGAAATTTACTTCGTCATAATGTACATACATACATTTTTTTCAATTGGAGGTTTAACGACCGCCGTGAGCAACTCAATGGGCTATAAGCAGTCGCCCGTCCCTAATTCAGGGTCACTGACTCCAAGGAAGGGAAGGAGCCTGTCCCGTAAGACAAAACAATATCCATACCTGACCGGGATTCGAACATGGACCCTTCTCGGACGAATGGTCATAACCCAGCGCTTAGACCACTACGCCATCGGGGCGGCCATACTGACATACATAAATCCCTTGTCTGCTATCTTACGCCTAATTTTGACTTTTGTATTAATTCTTTTTATTGTATTTTCATTGTAAAAGCTGTGTTAAGAAATTCTGTACAATGTATTTTTGAAGTACTACTAGGGGTGTTCAAATGAAAAGGTACGAAACGTCATAAGAACGTAACCGTTAACATATTTGCCTATGCCGCTATGGGAGAACGTGGCGACACATCTAGGGATGCGATTGGAGTCGCCGGCGTGGATCGGAGCATGCGCGGGCGCCCTCATGCGCAGGAGAGAGCATAGGCTCTTATAAAGAGAGCCGTCCAATTGACGCGGCAGTGCGTGTGAGGACAGGATGGCGTTCACATTGCAAATTTCGACGGTTGAGGAGCAGCGAGGCGTTATCCGATTTCTGACAGCGGAAGGTGTTAAACCGGCCGCTATTCATCGCGGAGGGTGTGGTTGTGCTCCATGATAACGCGCGTCCACACGTCTCCAGGGTCACACACGCGGAACTGGCCAAGTTCCAGTGGGAGCAGCTTGACCATCCGCCCTACAGCCCGGACATGTCGCCCTGCGATTTCCATGTGTTGGGTCCCCTGAAAAAACATCTGAAAGGGAAGCGCTTCCCTCGGACGACGAACTCAAGGACGCTGTGCAGGACTGGGTCTCGTCACGGCCACAGGAATTCTGGCAACAAGGAATCCTTCGGCTCGTTAATCAATGGGATCGTTGTGCTACGGCCTATGGTGTATACTTTGAATAAAGTCTTCATTTATACCCACAGTGTCGTTTCGTACCTTTTCATTTGAACACTCCTTGTAGATAGTAAATCCGAATACGATTTGTTTTTTAAGCAAAACTTTTATTACACATTCTTTACTCACATGCACCGCTCTTTTCAAAGCAGTTTGTCTACTAGTTAGTTCATTTAGCATCAGTGCCGAGTAAAACATTCACTAATCTTTGTTTGTTTCAAATCTCACGAATTCAGAGAAGAAAGAGAATTGTGAACATTTGGCAAAGTTGTTGTTGCATCATCTACATATTTCATGGCTGCAAAGAGACGCAGTCTCAATTTTCTAAAAGTTGTAACACACTGGGTTACATATGAACAAATTAAAGAATCGTGTAATTTTGAAAATCCGAAATTCAAAATTTAACGCGTAATCGTAAAAAAAAAAAACAAAAAAAAAACGTATAATGAATTACGTATAACCGAGTTGAAAAAGCGATGAAACTACAGCAAAATATCGGGACTAGCGCAAAATTACGCTTAAAAGTGGAAAACGTATAACCAGAATATATATAACCAAGCTTCCACTATGCCTCGCATATACACTATATTGACAAAAGTCATAGGACATCCCTTCAAAAGCAAATAAACGGATCCGCTGCGTTGTTAAGCTGCGCGGTACAGCTGCAAACGATATGAAAACAAGCCTGCAGCTGACCGCGATCATATCGCACTGTGAGGTTGAGTAAAAACGTCACGGCAGAAGAGAACTGACTTTGAGAAAAGAAAGATTGTTGGGTGTTATGTTATATTAGTGGGTTGTCAATAAGAGAAACCGAGAGGTGTTTAAACATACCCAAGTCAACTGTTTTGGATGTACTGAATAAGTGGAAGACACATGGCGTGCCTGAAGCAGCAAAACGTGCCGTCAGACCAAAGAAAATCAGTGATAGAGGACGTCGAAGCCACAGGAGAGTCGTTACAGCTAATCGACAGAGTACTGCATAAGACCTCAGTGTACAGGTGAGTAAAAATGCCGGAACCTCAGTATGTATACGTATCATCCGCAGAGAACTTCATTTATTCCATGGGTTACCGTGGTCGTGCGGCTGCTCATAAGTCTTTCATCTCCACTCGGAATGCTACTCGCTGTTTAGCATGGTGTAAAGAACATTTATCGTGGTGGACCATAGATCAATGGAAACGAGTCCTGTGGACTGATGAATCCAGATACACGGATCCATCAGTCTAATGGCCGTGTGTGGGTATAGCGACAGCCGGAGGAACGCTATTTTCTACAGTGTACTGTTCTCACACACAAGTTAGGAGCTGGCAGCGTACGAGCTCCAAACTTGACTGTGAGAACAGTACACTGTAGTAAATGGTACACTGTAGTTTGGGGTATGGTCCCGGCACATTGGTTATCGTGGTCAAACCTGTTAACCAGCACGTCTACCTCGATATTCTGGACAATCATGTCCTACCAACTCTGTGGCAATACTATGAAACCCAGCCTTGTTGGTAGACTACCAGCAAGATGATGCACCGAGCCATAAAGCAAGGACTATTACGACGTGGTTTGACGATAGTTCCGTATCGTGTGTGGACTGGCCAGCACAGAGCCCTAACTTTAATCTCATAGAGCACCTATAGGATGAATTACAGCGCCGCATAAGAAGTTTGGAACCAAGGCCTACTACTAAGCAACAGTTAGCGGCAGCATTATGTACTGAATGTAAGCTCATACCTATCGCTGTGTTCTAAAACCTTGTCGGAAGCATGTCTCTAAGGGTCAGTGCAGGCATTAAAGGCCAAAGTTGGACCGACAACGTACTAATGTATGTCAATAAATGCTATGCTGTGTTTCTCTTCTAGGAGTCCGGCGACTTTTGTCAATATAGTGTATATAAGATCCGATTTGTCAGGTCTTTTCGGAAAAATGTGAAATCAGTTATGAGTGGGAATTACATTGCCGGAAAGTGAAAAAAGAACACCAAGAAGGAATTGGCGGACGATCATGAAATTTACATACGTTAATGGGGTCGAGTTTACGTAGGTGTGATGTTAATTTCGGGACCAATCGGTCATCTCTTACGCCACAGTACGGCATAATACGCAAATTATCGTCGGTGGTATTTAAGGATTACGGCGAAGTGAATGTAATCAGTCGTCGGCGTACGGACACGTGCGAAGAAACTGAAATAGCTGCAATGCCTGGACATGAAAGACGTGTACGATTTCAGCTGTTATCGGACTTTGAAGGAGGTCGTCTAGTCGGACTCCGCGAGGCCGGGTGGTCGTATCGTCGTATTGCGGAGCGAATTGGACGGGAAGTATTGGTGGTGGTACGATGGTGGCGTAGATGGTCTGAGGAACATTCCCACACGAGAAGACGTGGAACCGGGAGTCACAGACGGACTGATGAGCGGACCGATCGACGCATACGAAGAGCGGCGTTGTCAAGCAGAACATCCACTGCGACGCAAATCCGAGCTGCCGTTGCACCTAAGGTGACTGTGCGAACAATCTGCAACCGTCTACTGGATGCAGGACTACGTGCACGCGTGCCTCTGGCATGCGTACCTCTGACTTCAGCCCACCTTCAGGAAGGGCTGCAGTGGTGTCACCAACGTCTGCACTGGAGAACGCAATGGCGATCTGTCGTGTTCAGCGATGAAAGAAGATTCTGTTGGGAGCCTCCGATGGCCGTATGCGTGTTCGCAGACGCACAGGGGAGCGTCTCCACCCTTCTTGCATCCGTCAGCGATACACAGGGCCTACACCTGGTGTCCTGGAGTGGGGAGCGATCAGCTATCACTCCCGTACACAACTAGTGTTTGTACCGGGTACGTTAAACAGCAACTCCTACATCAACAACATCATTCAGCCCGTTGTTGTGCCATTTGTAAAGTCGATCCATCGTGGTGTTTTCCAGCAAGATAACGCACGCCCACACACGGCACGTGCAACGCAACATGCACTTCAGGGTGTGAGACAACTTCCATGGCCTGCACGTTCACCGGATTTGTCCCCCATTGAGCACGTGTAGGATTTTCTAGGACAACGACTTATCCGGTCTCCGCGGCCAGCAACGACCATCCCCGATTTACGCGTCCAGTTTGAGGATGCTTGGAACTCAATACCCCAAACTTACATCCAACATCTGTACGACAGACTCCATGCCAGAATTGCACAGTGTGACGCAGTTCATGGCGGTTCAACCTCGTACTAACCATGTTAAATGGAAATGTTATTTTACAGTTTATCAGCAAATACAGCTGTATTTTGCCATAATGTTTTGATCACGTTATCCTCTGTATTCCGTTATTATGCTGTATAAATTTCGTTGGTATCAGACGTCTCCTTCTTGGTGTTCTTTTTTCACTTTCCGCCAGTGTATTATAAAATTTACCTGACTCCAAATTTATGAATTTTCGCGGTAGAAATAATACTAAATTTTTTCCGGGAGTGACATTTTTCAGAATTTGTGAATGTCACCTGAAAGCAAAAAATATGAAACGACGCGTCTTCCAAAGAACATATGCAAGAGTCTCACTACTGTTCAACCATAATTTTGCAGCATTTTTGAGGTAAATTGTTTCAGCAAGGTGGCGTAAAATTTTGTTTTTGCATTATACAACTTCGGATAGCATAATCAGAAGATAATACCTTGGAATAATTTTATTGTATTACATGACATACTTTCATCAAAGGACACGCTGATTGCTGCTGAGAGACCGTCGCATCCCTCACGTTTGTCTTTCTTTAATTATTTAATTATTTACTTACTAGGAGAGGCTTACGACGTTGCCCGGCGTTTGACAAATACGCATCAATCGACTTTTGGACCAGTTTAGACCGAGTTCTCCTGGGATTAGGAGTATTATATATTGTACGGAAATATTTAATTGAAATTTGTTTCGGTAACCAAGCAAAAAAAAAAAAAAATAAAACAAATAAAATCTATGCTTGGACAAATCCATCCCTCTCATTAGCACGCGTCCCGTTTCTTTTACACTGGGAAATTATTGTTTTTAATGCAGTAGAATTTTTACGTACTTATGTCATGTAGTAACACATTAGCAGGCCCCCCACGCAAGGATGCTACATCACTGGAGAAGTGCTGAGAAACATGTACACAAATCAAGGCAGCGAATCACCGCATTGGACAACCCAAAAAACAGTCAAGATGTTTGGGAGAATGCACCAACGGAGGAATAGCGAGGATAAGCTTTCCAGAAACGAAATACGAGAAAATTACCGTTATTCTTGCATTTCAATGGGAACGATTTATAGTACACAGTAACACACGGAAAGCCGCAGTCTGAAACGTAAACAAACCACCGGTAACTGCGGTAGAGGGATACATGTAGCATTTAAAAGTCCAGCTTCCGAATTTTGGCATAACCTATTAATACCTTATGTCATCATCATCATCATCATTGTCAACCATTATCAATCCACTGCTGGACGAAGGTCTCCCCAAGTTTCCTCCACAACGGTCTGTCTTGTGCCAGTCTCCTCCATGTCACCCCTGCATACTTTCGAATTTCATCCACCCATCTCCCATGTGGTCTTCTTCTGGGTCTTTTCCTGTCCCTTGGAATCCAATCTAAAATTTCGGCTGTCCATCGATGATCTGTCCTTCTGTCAGTATGTCCAGCCCATTGCCATTTCAGGGATTTAACTCTGATCATGATGTCTTCCACTCTTGTCATTTTTCGGATCCACGAGTTCCTCTTCTTATCTCTCCTGGTTACACCAAGCATGCACCTCTCCATGCTACTTTGAGTTGTCTGCAGCCTTTGTATGTCTCTTTTAGTTAAGGTCCACGTCTCCGCACCATACGTAAGCACTGGAAGGATGCATTGATCAAACACTTTTCTTTTAAGACATAATGGCATATTGCTCTTGAAAATTATGCTGTTTCTTCCAAAAGCTCTCCAGGCAAGTTTTGTACGCCGATTAATTTCTTCATCAATGTGACCCTCACTTGATATCTGCTGTCCAAGATAAACGTACGTGTCTGTTATCTCCAGCTTTTCTCCATCAATCGATAAATCTTCATTTCTTGTAAAAGCATTGAACATCACTTTTGTCTTCTGAAAGTTCATTTTTAATCCCACTTCTTTACTCTTGTCAGCAAGTTCCTGGATCATACTCTGCAGCTCTGATGGGGTAGTTGCAAAAATGACTACGTCATCAGCAAAACGAAGGTGGGTTAGATAATCTCCATTAATCTTTATCCCCTTGTTTTCCCAGCTCAGTGACTGAAAAACCCCCTCCAATGTGGCATTAAAGAGCTTCGGAGATATGGTGTCACCTTGTCTCACTCCCTTTCCAATTTTTACGTGTGTTGTATTTTCAAACAGCCTAATCTTTGCACTTGCATTTTCATAGATGTTATTAATAATATTAATGTATGCATCTTCAATACCGCAGGTTTTCAGAGCCATTGTAACTGCTGATGGTTTCACCGAATCAAAGGCTTTTTCATAATCGATAAAAGCCATGCACAATGGAAGTTCATATTCCCTCGCTCTTTCAATTAGTTCTCTCAGCACGTGGATATGATCTATTGTGCTGTAGCCACTCCTGAATCCAGCTTGTTCTCTCGGTTGAGCCATGTCCAGTGTTACCTTCAAGCGGTGTGAAAGAACTTTAGTGAAGATTTTATAAACTACTGATAGGAGGCTGATAGGTCTGTAGTTTCCTAGATCCTCAATGTCACCTTTCTTATGTAGCAGGATCATTGTAGCGGTGTTCCAATCCTCAGGAATCTTTCCTTCATTAAGGCATCGAGTGAAAATTTGGGCGAGTACTGTTTCGATTTCTCCACTTGCTTCTTGTATGATGTCTACAGTAATTCCATCTTCTCCTGGAGCTTTTCCCCGCTTCATGTTCTTGATTGCATGTGCAACTTCTGCTGGAAGGACTGGAGGAACTCTGGTACTGGTATCTTTCATGATGTCTGGAGTGCATGTATCATCCCTTTCATATAATTTGGAGTAGAAATCTTTCACTCTTGTCAAAATTTCGCCTCTATTTCTTGTTACAGAACCATCTTCTTTTCTCAGTGCCATAATCTGTTTTCTTCCTTTACTGAGATGTCCCTTTGCTATCTTTAGGCTTTGGTTGTTTTCAATTGCTTTCCTCACTAGTTCACAGTTGAATTTCCTTACGTCTTCAGTGATACTTTTTCTTACTGTCTTGCATAGCTCTATATATTCCACTTTGGAAGTCACATCTTCTTTAGTTGTCCTCATCTCTCTTCTTTTTTGCATCAACATTTTGGTTTTTCCTGATAATGTGTTCACATGCAACTTGTTCTTAGACCCAGCTAATTTTGTTGCTGTTTCCATAAGAGCTTTGGTTACTTTTCTGTTAACTTCAGAGATGTCCACTTCTTCCGATGTTAGGACTTCTAAAGCAGAGAACCTGTTCTTCAGTTCTAACTTGAAGGTATTATGGTGTTTTTTAAGGTTGGTTATGTCAATAGATTTTGTTTGTCCTATGAGCTTGCCACGTTTACGTTTAGTGTTGAGGTGAATCTTACATCTCACCAATCTATGGTCACTACCTGTGTTGAACTTGTTTAGCACACTGCAGTCTTCTATGACGAATTTTTTGTTACACATAATAAAATCAATTTCACTTGTCGTCCCATTTGGATGTCTCCATGTCCATTTCCTGTGTGGCTTTTTCTTGAAGAAGGAGTTCAAGATGAAAAACCCTTCTGCCTCTGCAAACTCAACGAGAGTATTTCCACGCTGGTTTCTGTTGCCATGACCGAATTTACCTACCGAAGTTTCATTCTGTTGCCGTTGCCCTATTTTTGCATTGAAATCTCCCATAATTATTTTCAAGTGCTGCTTACCTTTATTATTTAGATGACAAATTTTCCTCATAAAATTCTTCAATTTCTTCTTCAGGATGACTTGTGGTGGGTGCATAAGTTTGAATAATCTGAGCCTGGTATCTTTTCGAGAGTTGGATAACAAGTCGTGCAGCTCTGTCAGAGGAACTTTCAACTTCTACAACTTTATCCTTCAGTTTCTTGTTTATTATAAATCCAACACCACTAGTTCTGCCAGTATATGTCCCACGATAGTAGAAGAGATGTCCACTTTTCAGTTCGATGAGATCTTCTCCTTTTCTCCTTACCTCACTTAGCCCCACGATGTCCCACTTGATCCTTTGTAGTTCCTCTTCCAATTCAAGAAGCCTTGAATCAGAAGATAGGGAGCGTCCATTGTAAGTAGCCAAGGTCAGCATCAGATGGCAGCCTAGTCCGGTCCTCCGGGGATTCTTAGCACCCTCTGCCTTCATGTCGCACTGGCCGCTGCCTTGG
Organism: Macrothele yani; assembly: GCA_039090855.1. Lineage (NCBI taxonomy): Eukaryota > Metazoa > Arthropoda > Arachnida > Araneae > Macrothelidae > Macrothele > Macrothele yani. The sequence continues at coordinate 114,145,501 of CM077007.1, forward strand.
CCAGGTACATTCCAGCTGCCGGAGACTGAGGGCCAAGATTTAAGTTGTGGAATCATTTTGGAGGGGTTTGGCCATAACTCACCACGCTGGCCAAGCGGGTTGGTGAGTGTGGGATAGCATTTCCTCTGATCCTGATGGTATAGTTATACCGCTATGGGCGGTCGTCAGATCCCCTTTAGTGGGAACAGGATGCACCACGAGAAGGCGGGGTTGACATTTGTCAAGGAGAGGCTGTGATGTTACGCATCACCTGACCTTATGTACAGTACATTATATTGCCGCTTCTATTACGTTTGGAGTGAGTTTTCGTAGCTTGTTTCCCTCAAATTGCACAAACGTGTAATGAAATATTGTTGCATATGCTTATGACAATGTAAACAGCAAGATCAAATTTTAGCAGTTAATCAGTCAGAAAGGATTAGTGTCAATCATTTCGCTAAGTGACCACTTTGAATGCTAACAAGGGAACGGGCCGGACCATTGTCGCTAGATGCACAGTGCTTGTTATATTATTCGACAGTACTGAAGGCGTAATGGATAATGACAAACTTTTACGTGCTATGGAATATAAATGATGAACTTCCTTTATAGGACATCAAAGAACACTGACAGAGACAATGTTCGTGGAATCTCCATTACTCTTTCGGCCCGTATCGGAATGGTTTTTGTTGTTTTAAGCAATTGGTATACATTACAAAGTATTCATGAATGGATATACGGTATAGCATGTCCGGTAATGGATATACACTGAAGTGCCAGAAAAACTGGTATAGACGAGCTTATGCAAAATACATAGCAACGTCACCTATGCGCGTACTCGGTTGCGCCTTCCAGTGCGTATATAAAGCGATAGACTTCCTTGCCAGCTGTCAGAGCTGTTTTCGGCATGAGAACGTATAACGAAGTAAATTTCTCCGTAATTTTTGGTCTACGCCGGGATTCGAACCCGAGGCCGCTTATTCCGGAACAAATCGTTCTACCAACTGAGCTACGCAGACGTTTTATTCTGATTCCTATCTGCCTTTATGTCGTGTGCGTTCTGCTGGCAGGTACGTCACATCTCCCCCCGAAAGAGGGCCGGGGGCATGGCCCACGGGTCAGCCGTGACCATGAATCGTTGCAGGCAGCCATCCACTGTAGAACGTGCACTTGAGAACTCCCAGTCAATCTGCTGTGTGGAATGCAACATCACACATTTTTATTTTTCGAAGCGCTGGAGAAGGAATTCTCTGATTTTTCCTGTCTCGCGGTGTGGAAATAACATCACACCAATGCGAGATTTTGAACGGCTGGGTCATCCGGATAGTTCGGGCGCCATTATAACGAAGTAAATTTCTCCGTCATTTTTGGTCTACGCCGGGATTCGAACCCGAGGCCGCTTATTCCGGAACAAGTCGCTCTACCAACTGAGCTACGCAGACGTTTTATTCTGATTCCTATCTGCCTTTATGTCGTGTGCGTCCTGCTGGCAGGTACGTCACAAACGATAAGTAATAAAGATTGAAGCCATTTTCAACGCGGTGTCATAGTTGGCGCTCGTTAGTTGGGCCATAGTATTTCGGAGGTAGAAACGAAGTTCGGATTTTCACGGACGACCATTGCAAGAGTGTACCGTGACAACAAGAATTCCAGCAAAACCTCCAACCTACGATACCGGTGTGACCGTAAAAAGACATTGGGTGAACGTGACCATCGTCGGCTGTCAAGAATCGTTTCACGCGATAGGCGTGCAACACTCTCGCAGGTATAATCGGAATTCAATGCTGGAGCCTCAACAAGCAACAGCGTCCGGACTGTGCAACATATTCTGCACGATGTGGGCTTTCGGAGCCGACACCCAACTCGAGTCCCCTTGATGGGTGCACGACACCCAGCTATGCGTCTCGCTTGGGCACGGCAACACCGTCACTGGACACTTGATGACTGGAAACAAGTAGCCTGGTCTGACGAATCGCGTTTCCAACTGTATCGGGCAGATGGAAGAATTCGCGTGTGGCGCAAACACTATAAAGCCATGGATCCCGTCTGTCAACAGAGAACTGTACCGGCTGGTGGAGGTTCCGTAATGGTATGGGGTGTGTTTAGCTGGATTTCACTGGGTCCCCTGGTACGTCTACAAACGTCTGTGACCGGCCAATGCTATGTGCACATCTTTTCTGACGAGGTACACTCTCCTGCATTCATGCTGATGGTTTGGGCCTGTTCCAACAGGACAATGCACCTCCCCACAAGTGTCGGGACGCCAGATTATGGTTAGAGGAGCATTCACCTGAGTTTGGAGTGTTGCCATTCCCACCCAAGTTCCAAGATGTGAACGTGATAGAACACATTTGTGATGCCATGCAACGCGCTATCGAACACAAGAATCTGAGATCTCGGAATACACCCGGATTGTGGAACGCTCTACAGGAAGTATGGTGTGCATTCCCTACAGCATATTTCCAGAAGCTAGTGGAGTCCATGCCACATCGTATATCTGCAGTCCTGCGCTCTCGTGGGGGGGCTACCAAGTATTAGACTGGTGTACCAGTTTTTGTGGCACTTCAGTGTACATTACATAATATAATGCTCATGAACAAGGCTCTAGTGGCTCCCCCTGTTGTCCATAGCAGCTCAAAGTTTGGATATAAAGATATCTTATAATCTTCTACCTAAACAACATACTTTGGTTTTGCAATCAGCGATAACCACATGTCTGTTTCCTTGTAAGGGGAAAGCAGCTCTTTCTCATGCTGAAGTTCACTCTTTCCAGCCGCGTTTGTCCTACTTCTTACAAAGCGAATATAGTCGTTTGTGCTGATTTCAGCCCATTTTGCTAACTCCGAGTTAATTCGTTCTAGCCGATTAAAGGGTTACGCCTCCAAATTAAAAAAATTCCGTAACTGTGACTGATGTCATAAAAGGAGGTAATGATATTAAAATAGCTGTTAAAGTAAAACAAAGAGAGCTTTCTCACTAAAAAGATTATTACTGTGTCGAACACAATGATGCTTGAAATATGCTGGTATGACTTTGATGGTTACTGCTGTTTTCTGTGTGATCTACCGCAAAACTCAAACTTCTATTTTTTCTCTAAACGTAAGACAGTTGAGCTGAGGCAGTGTGCCGAGATTCCCATCATTTCAAAATCCTTTGAATCAGAATTGCTCCTTCCAACACTAATCTTTTTTGCTTTCAGAAATAGGATAAGCATTTAAGCGCAGCTACTGAAGTTTTAAGCCAGGTATAAAAAACTCAGTAATAGCTTTCCTATATTATATATATTTGTTTTTATTTTTATTTTTTATCATTGAACTGTCACTGCTAAATTCCGAGAAAAATGTACCCCTGTCTGGGATATAAGTTACGATAGATTCGGAGAATTTAATGCTTTATCGTTACCGTTAGGCAACTGCATCTCTGAAGAAAGAAATAAAAGATGATTCTTTTAACAACGTCTTGAAGGAGGAAATCTTTATTTTCGGGAGCCGGATTTTGGAAAGTTGCCATTTCGGTGATATATACTTTCTTCATTGGTCTCCGTCCAATTCAATCAATCAAGATTAATCCTTTTCACGCTGGGCAAAATCCAGTTTACATTAAAACGTTTCGGGACGATTTTATCAACAGTATTCTTTTACTGACGGTATTTTGGCAAAGAAATCTGAGAAATGATTCTTTTATCATTTCGAGATATTTTAGCTGACACAACGAGGCATTTAATAGTATCAGATTCATGCGCTGTTGAATAAACTTCTCAATTACGTGTTTGCAAACATTTTGTGAAGATATCTTGCGGGTAGTAGCGTCAACTGAAAGGCAATACGATTAAAGTCCAGAAAATTGTCGTGAGGTTTTTTCCTCAATGTTTTAAGTGAATCTTTCAGAGACTTTTTAAGCAGCAGCCTATTTAGCAGGGGGCGACTAGAGCGATACCCCCCCCCCCCAAAAAAAAATTCAGTTATCCTTCTTAAATGGCTAATATTTAAATAATTACTGTAATGCATTTATTTTTGTAAAAATATAGTAATAAATCCACAGGGTTTCGTAAAAGTTTTCATAATAACTAAAATTTGTTGTAAATTTTGAGACAAAATGTTCTGTTCTAGGTTCAGCAGATAAAAACAAAACAAAAAAAACTACATGTACAGAAACAGAGAAACATGAGAGCGGAAGTGAAAAGAGATTTTGAGTGATCATGAAAGGCAATGGATGACCTTTGTTCTGTGTTTTTAGTTTTGTCTGGTATCATTAGTAATTAACCGGGGAAAGTCACCGTTTAGGGTATAGACTTTGAAGTGTGTGTGTCAGAGATGAGCATGGGTCCGGCCTACAACAAAACGTTCGTAAACAGATCCGGGCCCGGACGGGCTCTTATAACAAATTGTTGACTAAAACCCGGGGCCGTAAGGGCCCGGACTCAAGTTAATTTTCTCTTTCACTTTCTTAATTAATTTTATTAAACACCGTTAACCGAATTAACCTACGCAATGGGAAACGCACAATTGAATGGTTATGCTGCAGTCTCTCTTTTGGTCTTTGCCTAAAATTCTAATGTATATATACACTGAGTGGCCACTTTATTATAACCACCCCCTCAGTACTTTGTTGGGCCACCTTTTACCTTTAATACTGCGTCAAGACCATGCTTGATGAATAGCATTTTCCAGGAGTGTGAGATTGCAGGGTTGTGGATCCAGCTGTCTGATGACTCGTTCAACTTCATCCCACAAATTCTCAATGGGGTTGAGATCTGGAGATTGTGGGGACCACCTAAGCAAAGTAAACTCACGGACACGTTCCTGAAACCAATCCTGAACAACACGAGCACTATGGCAGGACGTATTATCTTGTTGAAAGTAGCCATCGCCATTGGGATAAACCAACCACATGACAGGATGCACTTGGTCCGCAACGATGTTCAGATATGATGTGCCAGTCAGATGTTGATCAACACGAATTAATGGGCCCAAAGCATGCCAGGAAAACATTCCCCAAACCATAACGTTGCCTCCACCAGCTTGAAGGGTTGTAGCAATGCATTTGGGGACCATGCTTTCGTACTGTTTCCGCCAAATTCTCACTCGGCTATCGGCATGGTGCAACTGAAAACGTGTTTCATCGGGCCACATAATTTGTTTCCAATCATCGACTGTCCAATCCTTGTGCTCCTGTGCGAACTGGAGACGTTTTCTCTTGTTAACTACAGACAGCAAAGGTGTTCGAACAGGCCTTCGGCTGCCATATCCCAACCGATGCAGTGTACGGCGAACAGTGCATGCAGAGATCATTTGAGGGGATCCTTGATTAAGATGGTCTGTAATTTGCTGCACTGTTGCCCTTCTGTTGTCTGTTACCAGTCTGGACACTCTCCGTTCCGCCTGAGCAGTCACTAGTCGATGACGACCACACGTTGCACGTAGAGACCCAGTTTTTTGGCTGACAGTCCAGTCTTTAAACACTTTAACAACAGCTGCTCTGGAACATTTCACCAATGCGGCGGTTTCAGTGATACTCGCTCCATGGCTCCGAGCTCCTACAATCATCCCACGTTGAAAGTCCATCAAATCGCATTTTTTGTCCATCTCGTCACCCAAAAATCACTTCTACTACTGTCGCAAGCACTACGCTTTTCCTTTTTATACTAGCCTCGCCCTCTGGCGGCAACAGCGTGCAGCCATAGCTCATTTGCTTAAAACTGTCAGGTGGTTATAATAAAGTGGCCACTCAGTGTATACTTATACATGTATATATACAGGGTTCTTAGGAAAGTCCGTTTACCCCCTCTAACATTTAAACCGCGTATCGTACCGCAACGGAAGTAACGTGTATCTATAGAACAATGACCATGCGCAATCGATTGGACGTGCTTGTATCTCCCCTAGTGGCAAAATACGGAACTTAGCAAAACTAACTCAGAAACCAACAGAGATACGCAAAAAAGTCGAATTACAAAATGAAAGAGCGGTGTTTAATTAGTAGGAAACGACATTTCGTTTAACAGAAACAGGTAGAGAAAAGACAAGAAAACGCGAACAAAGCGTCAGATGTCCGGCTGCGGAAATTCATCGCAGAATAACGGCGGTGTATAATGATGCGTGATTGTCAAAGACCTCTGTTGCAGAATGGTGTCAAAAATTCCGTGAAGTTCGTGGTACGACACACGATGTACAGCGATCTGGGCGTCTATCTACGTCAAACACGCCCAGTAACATTGAAAATATGAAAGCTGCTATTCTCAAAGATCGGAGTGTAACCATTAACCCATTGGCTAGTGACATCAACATGAGCTACGGAAGTGTTTAATTTGCTGTCAATGGATCTCGCGAGTTCTCATTAGTGATCATGAAACAAATCGTATGGCAATCTCTCTTCAACATTTGTTGCGTTTCAACGTGGAGGAAAACGCATTCTTTGATCGCATTGTGGCCAGCGACGAAACCTTGTGCTTCCACTACCAACCAGAATCCAAATCTCAAAGCATGCAACGACGTTATGTGTCCTTTCCACATTCGAAGGAATTGAAAAGACAAACATCTGCTGGAAAAGTAATGTCGACAGTGTTCTTCGACCACCAAGGCCCATTGCTGGAAGAGTTCAAAGAGCCAGGTGTCAGTATAAATGCAGTTCAGTAATGCAAGACACGTGAGCGTTTGCGTAGTGCCATTAAGAATACACGTACCGGAAACATCAGTAAAGGGGAAATCTTACTGCACGACAATGCGCTTTCTCATGTTGCCAACGTTGTAAAGGACAAATTGCAAGCCCTTAAATGGCAGACCCTGGAGCTTCCTACTTACTAGTCCAAATCTCTACCCTTGCAAATTTCACTTCTTCGGCCCGCTGGAAAAGACACTGAAAGGACGTAGGTTGCAGTCGGACGATGACACGAAGCAGGCTGTATTGGATTTTTGTACGCAACAGATTTCTACCGCAACCGCATCTTCAACCTTGTTTGCCAATGGGGCGATTGTCTTAACGCCTACGTCAAGTACTTTTAAATATCTGTAACCTATCCGAACTTACGGACTCCGAACGGAAACTTTACGATCGTGCTTAAGACTCTAAGAGCGGCCCCGTAACGATGTGGGGAAGGTAACGATGTGGGGCAAAGTATCGTACGGGAAGTGGGGGGAACAAATTCTAAGTGCTCGGCAGAAATTTGCCAAAACATTGTTTTCATGTAGATTTTACCTAACTATGATGACGCTACTCGCAGTGTAAAAAAAGTTTTCAGGTACACACCGTATGTAGTATTTATTCAAAGCATGTAGCACTGAGAACCATGGATACAAACCTCCATGGCTTTTAATTAGTTCTGGTTGTCATTTGTTCACGGTTTTAGCCTACTTACGTCATTTTTTCTATCTCTTTAATATTTCCTGTCTTAAGGCTGCTTATGAATTTCAGTTTGTAACCTGAGAACAAATCTCTCTTTCTTTCTCTTTCTCGTCTCACTCTCTCTGTCTCTCTTTCTCGTCTCGCTCGCTCTATCTCTTTATTTCTCTCTCTCTCGCTCTCTCTCTTTCTATCCATATCTCTCTCTGCCTCTCTCTCTTTCTGTCTCTGCCTCTCTTTCTTTCTCTCTCTGTCTCTCTCTCGTCGCTCGCTCTATCTCTTTCTTTTTCTCTCTTTTGCTCTCTCCCTATCCCTATCTCTCTCTACCTCTCTCTCTCGCTCTATATCTCCCTTTCTCTCTCTTTCGCTCTCTCTCTCTCTCTCTGCATCCTATCTCTCTCTACTTCTCTGTCACTCGCTCTATCACTTTCTTTCTCTCTCTTTAGGTCGCTCGCTCTTTCTATCACTCTCTTTCTCTCTCTTCCGCTCACTGCCTCTCTATCCCTATCTCTCTCGTTCGCTCGCTCTATCTCTTTCGCGCTCTCTCTCTATCACCATCTCTCTCTATTTTTCTCTCTGTCTGTCTCTCTCGTTCTCGCTCTCTCTTTATGTTACTCGATCTCTCTATCCTTATATCTCTCTGTCTCTCTCTCTTTCTCATTCTCTCTCTCTCTCTCGCTCGCTATATCTCTTTCTCGCACTCTCTCTCTGTCTCTCTTTTTTCGTTCGCTCGCTCTATCTCTTTCTTTCTCTCTGTTTCGCGCTCTCTCCCTATCCATATATCTCTCTTCCTCTCTCTCTCTATCCATATCTCTCTCTACCCCTCTCTATTTCTCTCTCTGTCTCTCTCTCTCTCTCTCTTGCTCGCTCGCTCTATCGCTTTCTTTTTCTCTCTTTTGCTCTCTCCCTATCCCTATCTCTCTACCTCTCTCACTCGCTCTATCTCTTTCTTTCTCTCTCTCTAGGTAGCTCGCTCTTTCTATCCCTATCTCTCTCTTTCTCGCACTCTCTTTCTCTCTCTTTTGCTCTCTCTCTATCCCCTATCTTTCTTGTTCGCTCGCTCTACCTCTTTCTTTATTTCTCTTTTGCTCTCTCTCTATCCCCTATCTTTCTTGCTCGCTCTCTCTATCCCTATCTCCCTCTCTCTTTTTCTCTCTCAGTCTCTGTCGTTTGCTCTCTCTCTTTTTAAGTCGCTCGCTCTCTCTATCCCTATATTATATATCTCTCTCTCTCTCTCTATCCATATATCTCTCCGCCCCTCTCTCTTTCTCTTTCTGTCTCTCTCTGTCTTGCTCGCTCGCTCTATCGCTTTCTTTTTCTCTCTTTTGCACTCTCCCTATCTCTATCTCTCTACCTCTCTCACTCGCTGTAATTCTCCCTTTCTCTCTCTTTCGCTTTCTCTCTCTCTAGGTCACTCGCTCTTTTTATCCCATCTCTCTCTGTTTCTCTCACTCTCTTTCGCTCTCTTTCGCTTTCTCTCTCTCTAGGTCACTCGCTCTCTCTATCCCTATCTCTTTCTCGTTCGTTCGCTCTATATCTTTCTTTCTCTCTCTTTCGCTCGCTCGCTCTCTGTATCCCTATCTCTCTCTTTCTCTCTCTGTCTCTGTCTCTCTGTCGTTCGCTTTCTTCATCTCTCTCTCTCTCTCTCTCTCTCTCTCTCTCTCTCTCTCTCTCTCTCTCTCTTTAGGTCGCTCTCTCTATGTATCCATATCTCTCTCTACTTCTCTCTTGCTCGCTCTATCTCTTTCTTTCTCTCTCTCTATGTCACTAGCTCTTTCTATCTCTATCTCTATCTTTCTCTCTGTCGTTCGCTCTCTTCATCTATTTCTTTCTCTCTCTCTCTCTCTTTCTCGGTCTGTCTCTCTCGTACGCTCTCTCACTTTAGGTCGCTCTCTCTATATATCCCTATATCTCTCTCTGTCTCCCTCTCTCTTTCTCTCTCCCTTTTAAGCTGTAATTATGAAAATGGTGTCTTTTTACGACAACTTGGTGCCACTTTGCACAAAATATATATGCTCTTAATTTTTAACTAGTACACACTTTGGTATTACGTTTTTTTTTTTAGCGGCGAACTTTTGCTGCTAGAAGTGTCTTAATGGGTGCCTGAACTCAGGAGCACCCATGTAATCTGCGACTGTGAAAGACAAATTCCCAGTTGTTTTCTAAACAATCGATGGTGTATTTCCACTAGACGTCTGATATAGAGAGATCTCTTGCTAATCTGAAAAAAAAATGGTTAATTTAAATACCTTTTTTTCCTTTTTATTTCTTAACTTTCAGTATTTACAATTTTTCAATGTGTGCTTGAGCCCCGGAGAACCAACGTACTTTGGCTAGAAGCCAGTGCTTCAGACCACTCGACAACCAGGGCGGCCATACTCTAGAATTACAAAAGACGACTAACAAACACCCATTCCTCACTCACGACTCAAACCCGAGCTTGAAGTTGTCGACCTTATCTCTAGCACAGCACACGCTTGCTTAAGAAAGCTGTAGATGTTTTTTTTTTATCTAGATAAGTTTTCAGACTGGTTGCCGGAAATCTATTTTTAATTAGTAAACAAAATAATTACCGCTGAGCTCGTGTAATAAGCTGTTAAAAATAGCCGCCACGTAAGGTGTGATATTCAGCAATTATTAAAGAACCTTTTCGCGATATATGCCATCACTAGCATTTTTAAAAGAAAAAAAAAATCGAGAGAGAGAGAGAGAGAGCTTTCCCCTGGAAGATCTCCAGAAACTCTTGTTTGTTATCATTTTTGTGTCAGTGTAAGCCAAGGAGATTTAATAAATGTAATAAACTTGTTTTTTTGGCCGACCGCTCCTACAGTTTACCATGTTTTCCCTTCCAGGAAGGAGCTAAAGAATGCCGCAATGGTTTAAGAGATGCCGGGGTTGTCATTTAATGTCAATTAAGTTGCAACATATTGCCCCTCGCGAGGTGAAACCATGTTTTCCGCGAAACCCTTTCCGAAAAAGAAATCTTCGACAAAAGCCGTACTTAGCTTTCGTGACAAAACCGAAAGTCTAAACATATTAAAACATCGAGGTTTCTCCTCGGGTTATTTCCCTTTTAGCAATGAAAACCCTTGCATGACGTTTCTACAGGAAAAACAAAGACCTAGATCCAAGCCAAACTTTTCGGGAGCTTGAGCTACACCGGTGAGCTACAAAATGAAATTCAAGACGTGTATTTTATTTTATTTTTCACTTTAAACAAATGAAGATAATTACAAAGTCTGGTTTCCTATTTAGTGAAATTTGCCGAGAAGTGCGTATTTAATTAAAATTCAGGCTATGTTAAACTTTCATTATAGACGCAGTTTAAACACTTCGCTTTCCTGAAAGTTACCGTTGCGATCTGTTTTCGATAGCCCGAACTCAGAAGTAAAATTCCGGTCAGCTTAGAAACCAAAAAAAAAAAAAAAAGTAAAAAATAAAAAAAAAAAATCATACGTCAGTCCTTTTAAAATTTGTAACCCAGATATGGAATATGTAGCATGCACGGAATAATAATTGCTGCTTTAAAACAGAAGTCATCGCTATTTCCACGTTTATAAGTGAATCACCGAAAAATTCTCATAGGCCGCCACCGGGAATCGAACCCAGGTCTTCCACTTACGCGCCGGACATGCTACCACTGCACCACAGCGAACTCGAATTCTCCAGACTCACATACGACTCACTGTCAAACCATATGGAAGGTTGCTTCTTGGAGCCCCGCACAATGCTGAGGATTCACCAAAGATGGTAAGCAGCAACTGAACAAATAAGTGGTAGCATGTCCTGTGCGTAACTGGAAGACCCTGGGTTCGATTCCCGGTGAGGCCGATGAGTACTTTTCCGTGACTTACTTATAAACGTGGAAAGAGCGATGACTTCTGTTTGATGTTCCTAATCCACTACAATTGTATGTATTAATTGCTGCTTTAGTTTTTAAGAAAAGGAAGTATTTATGAACGCTATTAACAATTTAAGCCACCTATAATACACAAATACAGTTTTCTGCACTGACATTATTGGGAAGAAAGTGATTCAGATGTTTCAAACAAAGACGATATGAATTCTATACTAGAAAAACACAAGATGTCCCAAAATGGATAAACGAAAGAGACTTTATAGTAATTAAAATTACAAACTGGTTTTGATATCAGTACAAGAATATTAGAATTTCACTATCAGTTTTCCCTATTTCAGAATCAGCAAGTATTCAAAAGAGAAAGCAAAATCTCAGAGGGACTTGCATGGACATTGTTTTGTAACACAGGTCTACAAGAATTTAATTATTAAAGATTTTTTGACTGTATCTTATTAATCGCGATGTCCTGATTTCAAGAAACGATGCTAAAAGTTGTCTATCACGTGCAGTTTTCCCAATGAAATTTATCATTGGCTTACGCAAAAGTAAAAGTTTCATAAATTATTAATTCTCTTCGATTTTGTACAAAATGATATTCATGATAGCATGCACATATAGGTTTATTCGAGTATTATATATCCATAACAATTGGATACGCTTGAAAGATTTAATTAATTAACTACATTAGTGCTACAGTTAATTAATCTTTCAAGTTTAACACACACAAGATACATGAAGCAAAAGCAGTAGCGATCCTCCCAATGCAACGCTCACTTGGAGGGTGAAAGGGAAAATTGACACAGTTCCAGGAATTGTTATTTCCAGCTTCCCCTCCGGTGACATCCACAATCTATTACTCCCCTATCTCTCTCCTCAATCGTCTCCCAATAATCCACTTACACGTGCGTGGGTCCCCACCTATCCTACTTTTCCTGGTAATAGGTCACCTGTTTTCAACTCTGCTGACTCCGCACTCTCTGGGCACATGTACGTTGAGTGTGTGGCGGAGACATTCTCTTGCACAACTCTGTAATTCAGCATTCGATGCATTTCTTCTCCATTGCTTTTCTATCGGTATTCTTCCCCTTGCACACAAGGATTTTCCCGAGTTGCTGCAGTTTCATGATGTGTGCCACGATTTCTATCCCTACACCCCAAAAACAGTGCAGCAGATTTTCTCCGCCTTGTTAAAATCGAATTTCAGTAAATTTTACTTCTTTGCTTGTTAAACGTGATAATCTCAGCATTTCTATTCCTGGGTAGATCCGGGGATTTCATAAAATTGTGTTTGTTAAAAACTACAAAAATTAGCTTTGAATCAACGTTATACTAAATAGAAGTTACCGTTTTGCTCGTTAAATCCGAGGCTAAACACCGTCTAATTACACGGTCCAGTTACATTATCGTGAGCACCAGCTAATATCCAGAGTAATCGCCGTGTGCAGCGCGGACAGCAGCTAAGCGGACTGGGAGTGACTCAATATGGTGCTGGAAGGTGTTCACAGGTATGTGAAGCCATGCTGACTGCAGTGCATCTGACAGCTGCTGGAAGGTGCGTGGTGGAGGATCCATAGAGCGAACAACACGATCGACGTGGATTCTCAATTGGGTTTACGTGTGGGGAGTTAGGTGTCCAGGGAAGTACTTTGAAGCCATCATCGTGCTCTTTCAACCACTCTCGGGCATTTTAGCTGTGAGACATGTCGCATTGTTGTACTGGAAGATCCCATCCGCCCCAGGAAAGTTGTATGGGTGTACGCTGTCTGCAAGGATGGATTCATAACGAATTCGGTCCATAGTGCCTCCCACAGGTATGAGTGGACCCACAGAATGCCACGAAAACATTCCCCAGACCATAACGCTGTCCCCACAGCTTGTGTTCTGCCAGCAGTGGTTGGAGAAGGTTTGTTCTCCGATGGTTCTCGTCTCATACGCCAACGTCTATATGTTTGATGAAGCAGAAAACGTGACTCAATGGCAATCCTTTACCAATCAGCGGAGGTCCAATTCCGATACTGCCATGCAAAATGTAAGCCTTTTCGGCGGATGCACCTTCGTTTTAGCATAAGTGCAGTGGCCATCCGTCTGCATCGGAGCCCCATACGCAGCAGGGTTTGCTGAACGGTTTTTTCAGACACACTTTCGGTAGCCTTCTGGTTCATTCGGCCAGTGAGCTGCTCCTCTGTAGCGTGTCGATCGGCCCTCACGCACCTTCGAAGCCGACGTTCACCTCTCACATTAATGGCACGTGGTGCTCCGCAGTTTCCACTTCGCTTATTCGCAATGGCGGCATTTCTCGAATCACGATACACTTTAACCACTGAAGCACGCTAACAGTTCACAAACTACGCTGTTTCAGAAATACTGCCACCCTTGGCCCGAAAGCCAATAATCATCCCTTTTTGCAAATCTGATAAATCGCTCCTTTCATCCATGACAGCAACGTGTGATATGTTTTCAGAATGCCTACAGCACACCTTATATAGGCTCTAAACCTGCTCACGACACGCGCTTTCTTTCATTGGCTACGCGCTGCTGACGTCAAAAGTAGGAGGTGGTCACAATAGTGTGACTCGACTGTGTATAAGAGGTTTCTATTGTGTAAGAGATCGACTCATAAGTATTTTTGCTAGACGATTGAAATTTGTGTGTTAATACGAGCGAGATGTATTGTGTCAGTGGAATATATTGGTGCCTCTTTGAACTTCCGGTGAAAAGAATAACTAAAGAAATTTTCGTGATATACGTTAGTCTCTTCGCTATGCCTTTCTACCTGGATGTTAGTATTTATTTAGGTATTCAAGAAGTGTGAATGTTATGTCCTACGGAGTTCTCAACGAACCTTAGGTAGTTGCTTAGTTAAACACCTTACCTGCAGATGTGAAAAGCTTAAAACTACACGTTCGATATGAGGAAAACGAGAGTACGAAGAAAACATTTTGCAAGAAGTTTTCAGGTACTCTGAGATCAGAGGCGCATCCAGAAAATTTTTAGGGGGAGGCAGGAGGTAAATGTCAGTTTTACTGTAAAACTTTTACAGCATTAAAACTTTAACGATAATGCTTTCTGATCATTAAAATACCTTCAACTATTCTTAATAATGTTATTTGTGTGATCAGAAAACGGATTTTAACTGTAAAACTATAATACAAGTTTTAATTTATAGATTAGAAAAAGTTAAAATGTATTGTCGAAAGTCGGTGGTCGATGCATTCCAAAATATGAAGAATCCACACAAGATTTACATTTATGAGCATTGAATTTACAAAATTAACGTTTCTAATCCAATCCCCCCCCCCAAAAAAAAATCCTAGTAAAACTACATACTCTGTGTTGCATGTTGTATAATATAAAAAGTTCTTCCTCTCAAAATTTTGGTAATACATAAACTTTGTATCTTTAGTTTAAATTTTACGAGTAAATAGGAGCACCTTGGCAATTTACACCTGAGATAACGTTAAACAAAAAGGGCCTAGTTACCTAATTCTTTGAGACTGGAAAATATTTTTTCATTAATCATTTGTCATTTTAATAATAACAAATACCATCAAGAACATTTCATGTTAATGTGATTTAGTTTTGTACTAAGTGTGGGAGGGATTCGTAGATTGTTGTGCCTCCCAATTTTTCCTGATATCCCGACCCCCGGAACAATTCAGGAAGAAATCAATGGTCAAAGAAACTATACAAACATATAGACATCCCTTCCCCACTCCGCAGTTGTGAAAGAAATCGGTTCATTGCACGAGGAAGAAAGAGTGGAAGTCTGGAAGAGGAGATTTTTTTTTTTTAATGTCTAGACTCTAGAGGGTTTAATCATAGTTTTCAGGCTCGTTTGGGCTCGTGCTCTATCTTGCAATATAAAATTCGGGCTCGGGCGGCTCGTACGGTCTCGGGCTCATAAAATTTCATTTATCCCGAACTCAGCTGTGCTGCATAGCCCATAGAGTTGTTAATGGTGGTCGTTAAACCCCGAACAATTTTTTTTTAATGTCTAAAGAGGTTAATCATAGATTTCGGGCCCGTACTCTATCTTGCAATATAAATTAAACATCTTTTTACAATATAAAATTAAAATGTTCTTATAATTTTTATATCGTCTGGGCCCGTGCTCTATCTTGCAATATACAGTTAATTCTTTTTAATGTCTAAAGAGGTTAATCATAGATTTCGGGCCCGTACTCTATCTTGCAATATAAATTAAACATTTTTTTACAATATAAAATTAAAATTTTCTTATAATTTTTATATCGTCTGGGCCCGTGCTCTATCTTGCAATATACAGTTAATTCTTTTTAATGTCTAAAGAGGTTAATCAAAGATTTCGGGCCCGTGCTCTATCTTGCAATATACAGTTAATTCTTTTTAATGTCTAAAGAGGTTAATCAAAGATTTCGGGCCCGTACTCTATCTTGCAATATAAATTAAACATGTTTTTACAATATAAAATTAAAATTTTCTTATAATTTTTATATCGTCTGGGCCCGTGCTCTATCTTGCAATATACAGTTAATTCTTTTTAATGTCTAAAGAGGTTAATCAAAGATTTCGGGCCCGTACTCTATCTTGCAATATAAATTAAACATGTTTTTACAATATAAAATTAAAATTTTCTTATAATTTTTATATCGTCTGGGCCCGTGCTCTATCTTGCAATATACAGTTAATTCTTTTTAATGTCTAAAGAGGTTAATCAAAGATTTCGGGCCCGTACTCTATCTTGCAATATAAATTAAACATTTTTTTACAATATAAAATTAAAATTTTCTTATAATTTTTATATCGTCTGGGCCCGTGCTCTATCTTTCAATATACAGTTAATTCTTTTTAATGTCTAAAGAGGTTAATTATAGTTTTCGGGCTCGTTCGGGACAATCTTGCATTATAAAATTCAGGCTCGGGCGGTCTCGGGCTCTTAAAATTTAATTTAGCCCGAGCTCAGCTCTGCTAGCCCATAGAGTCGCTCATGGTGGTCGTTAGACCCCGAAACAAATAATAAAAAAAAATCTCGAACCTGTTAATCTCGGCACGGATCATCACGGGCACGATGTAAATGCAACATCCTCTATTTGATACACTAGCGACAACAGAATAAGTAAACTTCAATTTTATCCGTTAAATATTTTCCTTTTCTTTATTAGAAAATATCATTGAACATGATTTATGAGTAATTTTATCGTTTTCGATAACGGGTCAGTGGTCAACTGAGATAAGTGTTGCGATTTTCAGTTAAGAGTTCAACATCGCGTTCGCTTCCTAATTTCTTTTTTTCCTTTTTGTTAGTCTCCTTTCTTTTGCTTCAGTTTCTGTTTTTTTTTTTGTTTTTTTTTTTTTCAATAAGGCGTTGAAAAGTGAAAGAATGGGCGAGCGCTGTTAATTAAGCATGGGTCGTGTATTAGTTTGTGTATCACGTGTCCGCCCTCATGCCCTCGAAAGCGGGTACTTTCTAATGCTTGCCTCCAAAAAAAAAAAAAAAAAAAGGGGGTCAAATGCGTGTTTGCTCAATGATCACAACACAACTTGTAACACAGCTGTTACACTCTAGGGTTACTAAACTAGACTAAGTTACCGTGAAAAAAAGATTCTTCGTAGAAATTCCCGAAAGTAATGAAATAGCATCTGTTACGTTATATCAGAAGCAGATCATTGATGAAATATGTGTGAATAATTATTTTCTCTTTACGATGTGCAAAAATTCAAAAACGAGGTTTTTGCTCAATTTAAAAAATTGCATGTGAACTCATTCGGAAACGAAAAGCCGAAGTGATCAAAGCTCTGGCTTATGGCTATTCGTTTGAGATGGATTTGAGTTTAAATCCCGGGGGAGGCAGTGATGGGGTGTTTATCATGGGCGTACTGATAGCCCTGCAAACATCCGCAGTGCGCGGGAGGGCCTCTACCCGATATCCCCTCTAAGCGGCCATGAGCAATGGGGACCTAAATCAATGAGCTGGGCAGGCATCAAAACCACTTGGGAATTTTTATTTCATTTTTTCAGCTTCTCTTACTAATGCAGTAGAAGTTCGAAACGTCTTGTTATCACGAAAATACATCGTATTTCGGGCAATATCCTCTAAATGGGCATGGGCAATGCGCGCCTTACTCTATGAGTTGGGCAGGCATCAAAACCACTTGGGCAAAACATTTTATTTTCTCAGCTTCTCTTACTAATGCAGTAGAAGTTCGAAACGTCTTGTTATCACGAAAATACATCGTATTTCGGGCAATATCCCTCTAAATGGGCATGGGCAATGC
Organism: Macrothele yani; assembly: GCA_039090855.1. Classification (NCBI taxonomy): domain Eukaryota; kingdom Metazoa; phylum Arthropoda; class Arachnida; order Araneae; family Macrothelidae; genus Macrothele; species Macrothele yani. The sequence continues at coordinate 114,162,932 of CM077007.1, forward strand.
GCGCCTTACTCTATGAGTTGGGCAGGCATCAAAACCACTTGGGCAAAACATTTTATTTTCTCAGCTTCTCTTACTAACGCAGTAGAAGTTTGAAACGTCTTGTTATCACGGAAATACCTCGTATTTCGGGCAATATTCCCTCTTAGTGGTCATGGGCAATGAGCGCCTAACCCAATGAGCTGGCCAGGCATCAAATCCACTTGGGCAAAAAATTTCATTTTCTGAGCTTCTCTTACTAATGCAGTAGAAGTTTGAAACGTCTTGTTTTCACGGAAATACCTCGTTTTTCGAGCAATATTCCCTCTAAGTGGGCATAGGCAATGCGCGCCTTACCCTATGAGCTGGGCAGGCAGCAAAACCACTTGGGTAAATTATTTTCATTTTTTCAGCTTCTCTTGCTACTGCAGTAGAAGTTTGAAACGTCTTATTATCACGGAAATACCTCGTATTTCGGGCAATATTCCCTCTTAGTGGTCATGGGCAATGAGCGCCTAACCCAATGAGCTGGCCAGGCATCAAATCCACTTGGGCAAAAAATTTCATTTTCTCAGCTTCTCTTACTAATGCAGTAGAAGTTTGAAACGTCTTGTTATCACGAAAATACATCGTATTTCGGGCAATATTCCCTCTAAATGGGCATGGGCAATGCGCGCCTTACCCTATGAGCTGGGCAGGCATCAAAATCACTTGGGAAATTATTTTTATTTTCTCAGCTTCTCTTACTAATGCAGTAGAAGTTTGAAACGTCTTGTTATCACGGAAATACCTCGTATTTCGGGCAATATCCCTCTAAATGGGCATGGGCAATGCGCGCCTTACTCTATGAGTTGGGCAGGCATCAAAACCACTTGGGCAAAACATTTTATTTTCTCAGCTTCTCTTACTAACGCAGTAGAAGTTTGAAACGTCTTGTTATCACGAAAATACATCGTATTTCGGGCAATATTCCCTCTTAGTGGTCATGGGCAATGAGCGCCTAACCCTATGAGCTGGGCAGGCATCAAAACCACTTGGGTAAAACATTTCATTTTCTCAGCTTCTCTTACTAACGCAGTAGAAGTTTGAAACGTCTTGTTATCACGGAAATACCTCGTATTTCGGGCAATATTCCCTCTTAGTGGTCATGGGCAATGAGCGCCTAACACAATGAGTTGGGCAAGCATCGAAACCACTTGGGTAAAACATTTCATTTTCTTAGTTTCTCTTACTAATGCAGTAGAAGTTTGAAACGTCTTGTTATCACGAAAATACATCGTATTTCGGGCAATATTCCCTCTAAATGGGCATGGGCAATGCGCGCCTTACCCTATGAGCTGGGCAGGCATCAAAATCACTTGGGAAATTTTTTATTTTCTCAGCTTCTCTTACTAATGCAGTAGAAGTTTGAAACGTCTTGTTATCACGGAAATACCTCGTATTTCGGGCAATATCCCTCTAAATGGGCATGGGCAATGCGCGCCTTACTCTATGAGTTGGGCAGGCATCAAAACCACTTGGGCAAAACATTTTATTTTCTCAGCTTCTCTTACTAACGCAGTAGAAGTTTGAAACGTCTTGTTATCACGGAAATACCTCGTATTTCGGGCAATATCCCTCTAAATGGGCATGGGCAATGCGCGCCTTACTCTATGAGTTGGGCAGGCATCAAAACCACTTGGGCAAAACATTTTATTTTCTCAGCTTCTCTTACTAACGCAGTAGAAGTTTGAAACGTCTTGTTATCACGGAAATACCTCGTATTTCGGGCAATATTCCCTCTTAGTGGTCATGGGCAATGAGCGCCTAACACAATGAGTTGGGCAAGCATCAAAACCACTTGGGTAAAACATTTCATTTTCTTAGTTTCTCTTACTAATGCAGTAGAAGTTTGAAACGTCTTGTTATCACGAAAATACATCGTATTTCGGGCAATATTCCCCTCTAAATGGGCATGGGCAATGCGCGCCTTACCCTATGAGCTGGGCAGGCATCAAAATCACTTGGGAAATTTTTTATTTTCTCAGCTTCTCTTACTAATGCAGTAGAAGTTTGAAACGTCTTGTTATCACGGAAATACCTCGTATTTCGGGCAATATCCCTCTAAATGGGCATGGGCAATGCGCGCCTTACTCTATGAGTTGGGCAGGCATCAAAACCACTTGGGCAAAACATTTTATTTTCTCAGCTTCTCTTACTAACGCAGTAGAAGTTTGAAACGTCTTGTTATCACGGAAATACCTCGTATTTCGGGCAATATTCCCTCTTAGTGGTCATGGGCAATGAGCGCCTAACCCAATGAGCTGGCCAGGCATCAAATCCACTTGGGCAAAAAATTTCATTTTCTGAGCTTCTCTTACTAATGCAGTAGAAGTTTGAAACGTCTTGTTTTCACGGAAATACCTCGTTTTTCGAGCAATATTCCCTCTAAGTGGGCATAGGCAATGCGCGCCTTACCCTATGAGCTGGGCAGGCAGCAAAACCACTTGGGAAATTATTTTCATTTTTTCAGCTTCTCTTGCTACTGCAGTAGAAGTTTGAAACGTCTTATTATCACGGAAATACCTCGTATTTCGGGCAATATTCCCTCTTAGTGGTCATGGGCAATGAGCGCCTAACCCAATGAGCTGGCCAGGCATCAAATCCACTTGGGCAAAAAATTTCATTTTCTCAGCTTCTCTTACTAATGCAGTAGAAGTTTGAAACGTCTTGTTTTCACGGAAATACCTCGTTTTTCGAGCAATATTCCCTCTAAGTGGGCATAGGCAATGCGCGCCTTACCCTATGAGCTGGGCAGGCAGCAAAACCACTTGGGAAATTATTTTCATTTTTTCAGCTTCTCTTGCTACTGCAGTAGAAGTTTGAAACGTCTTATTATCACGGAAATACCTCGTATTTCGGGCAATATCCCTCTAAATGGGCATGGGCAATGCGCGCCTTACTCTATGAGTTGGGCAGGCATCAAAACCACTTGGGCAAAACATTTTATTTTCTCAGCTTCTCTTACTAACGCAGTAGAAGTTTGAAACGTCTTGTTATCACGGAAATAACTCGTATTTCGGGCAATATCCCTCTAAATGGGCATGGGCAATGCGCGCCTTACTCTATGAGTTGGGCAGGCATCAAAACCACTTGGGCAAAACATTTTATTTTCTCAGCTTCTCTTACTAACGCAGTAGAAGTTTGAAACGTCTTGTTATCACGGAAATACCTCGTATTTCGGGCAATATCCCTCTAAATGGGCATGGGCAATGCGCGCCTTACTCTATGAGTTGGGCAGGCATCAAAACCACTTGGGCAAAACATTTTATTTTCTCAGCTTCTCTTACTAACGCAGTAGAAGTTTGAAACGTCTTGTTATCACGGAAATACCTCGTATTTCGGGCAATATTCCCTCTAAATGGGCATGGGCAATGCGCGCCTTACTCTATGAGTTGGGCAGGCATCAAAACCACTTGGGCAAAACATTTTATTTTCTCAGCTTCTCTTACTAACGCAGTAGAAGTTTGAAACGTCTTGTTATCACGGAAATAACTCGTATTTCGGGCAATATTCCCTCTAAATGGGCATGGGCAATGCGCGCCTTACTCTATGAGTTGGGCAGGCATCAAAACCACTTGGGCAAAACATTTTATTTTCTCAGCTTCTCTTACTAACGCAGTAGAAGTTTGAAACGTCTTGTTATCACGGAAATACCTCGTATTTCGGGCAATATCCCTCTAAATGGGCATGGGCAATGCGCGCCTTACTCTATGAGTTGGGCAGGCATCAAAACCACTTGGGCAAAACATTTTATTTTCTCAGCTTCTCTTACTAACGCAGTAGAAGTTTGAAACGTCTTGTTATCACGGAAATACCTCGTATTTCGGGCAATATTCCCTCTAAATGGGCATGGGCAATGCGCGCCTTACTCTATGAGTTGGGCAGGCATCAAAACCACTTGGGCAAAACATTTTATTTTCTCAGCTTCTCTTACTAACGCAGTAGAAGTTTGAAACGTCTTGTTATCACGGAAATACCTCGTATTTCGGGCAATATCCCTCTAAATGGGCATGGGCAATGCGCGCCTTACTCTATGAGTTGGGCAGGCATCAAAACCACTTGGGCAAAACATTTTATTTTCTCAGCTTCTCTTACTAACGCAGTAGAAGTTTGAAACGTCTTGTTATCACGGAAATACCTCGTATTTCGGGCAATATCCCTCTAAATGGGCATGGGCAATGCGCGCCTTACTCTATGAGTTGGGCAGGCATCAAAACCACTTGGGCAAAACATTTTATTTTCTCAGCTTCTCTTACTAACGCAGTAGAAGTTTGAAACGTCTTGTTATCACGGAAATACCTCGTATTTCGGGCAATATCCCTCTAAATGGGCATGGGCAATGCGCGCCTTACTCTATGAGTTGGGCAGGCATCAAAACCACTTGGGCAAAACATTTTATTTTCTCAGCTTCTCTTACTAACGCAGTAGAAGTTTGAAACGTCTTGTTATCACGGAAATACCTCGTATTTCGGGCAATATCCCTCTAAATGGGCATGGGCAATGCGCGCCTTACTCTATGAGTTGGGCAGGCATCAAAACCACTTGGGCAAAACATTTTATTTTCTCAGCTTCTCTTACTAACGCAGTAGAAGTTTGAAACGTCTTGTTATCACGGAAATACCTCGTATTTCGGGCAATATCCCTCTAAATGGTCATGGGCAATGAGCGCCTAACACAATGAGTTGGGCAGGCATCAAAACCACTTGGGCAAAACATTTCATTTTCTTAGCTTCTCTTACTAATGCAGTAGAAGTTTGAAACGTCTTGTTATCACGGAAATACCTCGTTTTTCGGGCAATATTCCCTCTAAGTGGGCATGGGCAATGCGCGCCTTACCCTATGAGCTGGGCAGGCATCAAAACCACTTGGGTAAAACATTTCATTTTTTCAGCTTCTCTTACTAACGCAGTAGAAGTTTGAAACGTCTTGTTATCACGGAAATACCTCGTATTTCGGGCAATATTCCCTCTTAGTGGTCATGGGCAATGAGCGCCTAACTCTATGAGTTGGGCAGGCATCAAAACCACTTGGGCAAAACATTTCATTTTCTCAGCTTCTCTTACTAACGCAGTAGAAGTTTGAAACGTCTTGTTATCACGGAAATACCTCGTATTTCGGGCAATATTCCCTCTAAGTGGGCATGGGCAATGAGCGCCTTACCCTATGAGCTGGGCAGGCAGCAAAACCACTTGGGAAATTATTTTCATTTTTTCAGCTTCTCTTGCTACTGCAGTAGAAGTTTGAAACGTCTTATTATCACGGAAATACCTCGTATTTCGGGCAATATCCCTCTAAATGGGCATGGGCAATGCGCGCCTTACTCTATGAGTTGGGCAGGCATCAAAACCACTTGGGCAAAACATTTTATTTTCTCAGCTTCTCTTACTAACGCAGTAAAAGTTTGAAACGTCTTGTTATCACGGAAATAACTCGTATTTCGGGCAATATCCCTCTAAATGGGCATGGGCAATGCGCGCCTTACTCTATGAGTTGGGCAGGCATCAAAACCACTTGGGCAAAACATTTTATTTTCTCAGCTTCTCTTACTAACGCAGTAGAAGTTTGAAACGTCTTGTTATCACGGAAATACCTCGTATTTCGGGCAATATTCCCTCTTAGTGGTCATGGGCAATGAGCGCCTAACCCAATGAGCTGGCCAGGCATCAAATCCACTTGGGCAAAAATTTCATTTTCTCAGCTTCTCTTACTAATGCAGTAGAAGTTTGAAACGTCTTGTTATCACGGAAATACATCGTATTTCGGGCAATATTCCCTCTAAATGGGCATAGGCAATGCGCGCCTTACCCTATGAGCTGGGCAGGCATCAAAATCACTTGGGAAATTATTTTTATTTTCTCAGCTTCTCTTACTAATGCAGTAGAAGTTTGAAACGTCTTGTTATCACGGAAATACCTCGTATTTCGGGCAATATCCCTCTAAATGGGCATGGGCAATGCGCGCCTTACTCTATGAGTTGGGCAGGCATCAAAACCACTTGGGCAAAACATTTTATTTTCTCAGCTTCTCTTACTAACGCAGTAGAAGTTTGAAACGTCTTGTTATCACGGAAATACCTCGTATTTCGGGCAATATTCCCTCTAAATGGGCATGGGCAATGCGCGCCTTACTCTATGAGCTGGGCAGGCAGCAAAACCACTTGGGAAATTATTTTCATTTTTCAGCTTCTCTTGCTACTGCAGTAGAAGTTTGAAACGTCTTATTATCACGGAAATACCTCGTATTTCGGGCAATATCCCTCTAAATGGGCATGGGCAATGCGCGCCTTACTCTATGAGTTGGGCAGGCATCAAAACCACTTGGGCAAAACATTTTATTTTCTCAGCTTCTCTTATTTGAAACGTCTTGTTATCACGGAAATACCTCGTATTTCGGGCAATATTCCCTCTTAGTGGTCATGGGCAATGAGCGCCTAACACAATGAGCTGGCAAGCATCAAAACCACTTGGGTAAAACATTTCATTTTCTTAGTTTCTCTTACTAATGCAGTAGAAGTTTGAAACGTCTTGTTATCACGAAAATACATCGTATTTCGGGCAATATTCCCTCTTAAATGGGCATGGGCAATGAGCGCCTTACCCTATGAGCTGGGCAGGCATCAAAACCACTTGGGAAAACATTTCATTTTCTCAGCTTCTCTTACTAACGCAGTAGAAGTTTGAAACGTCTTGTTATCACGAAATACCTCGTATTTCGGGCAATATTCCTCTTAGTGGTCATGGGCAATGAGCGCCTAACACAATGAGTTGGGCAAGCATCAAAACCACTTGGGTAAAACATTTATTTTCTCAGCTTCTCTTACTAACGCAGTAGAAGTTTGAAACGTCTTGTTATCACGGAAATACCTCGTATTTCGGGCAATATTCCCTCTTAGTGGTCATGGGCAATGAGCGCCTAACCCTATGAGTTGGGCCAGGCATCAAAATCACTTGAAATTTTTTTATTTTCTCAGCTTCTCTTACTAATGCAGTAGAAGTTTGAAACGTCTTGTTATCACGGAAATACCTCGTATTTCGGGCAATATTCCTCTTCTAGTGGTCATGGGCAATGAGCGCCTAACCCAATGAGCTGGCCAGGCATCAAATCCACTTGGGCAAAAAATTTCATTTTCTCAGCTTCTCTTACTAATGCAGTAAGTTTGAAACGTCTTGTTATCACGAAAATACATCGTATTTCGGGCAATATCCCTCTAAATGGGCATGGGCAATGCGCGCCTTACCCTATGAGCTGGGCAGGCATCAAAATCACTTGGGAAATTTTTTTTATTTTCTCAGCTTCTCTTACTAATGCAGTAGAAGTTGGAAACGTCTTGTTATCACGGAAATACCTCGTATTTCGGGCAATATCCCTCTAAATGGGCATGGGCAATGCGCGCCTTACTCTATGAGTTGCAGGCATCAAAACCACTTGGGCAAAACATTTTATTTTCTCAGCTTCTCTTACTAACGCAGTAGAAGTTTTGAAACGTCTTGTTATCACGGAAATACCTCGTATTTCGGGCAATATCCCTCTAAATGGGCATGGGCAATGCGCGCCTTACTCTATGAGTTGGGCAGGCATCAAAACCACTTGGGCAAAACATTTTATTTTCTCAGCTTCTCTTACTAACACAGTAGAAGTTTGAAACGTCTTGTTATCACGGAAATACCTCGTATTTCGGGCAATATTCCCTCTTAGTGGTCATGGGCAATGAGCGCCTAACACAATGAGTTGGCATCAAAACCACTTGGGTAAAACATTTCATTTTCTTAGTTTCTCTTACTAATGCAGTAGAAGTTTGAAACGTCTTGTTATCACGAAAATACATCGTTTTTCGGGCAATATTCCCTCTTAGTGGTCATGGGCAATGAGCGCCTAACCCTATGAGCTGGGCAGGCATCAAAACCACTTGGGTAAAACATTTCATTTTCTCAGCTTCTCTTACTAACGCAGTAGAAGTTTGAAACGTCTTGTTATCACGGAAATACCTCGTATTTCGGGCAATATTCCCTCTTAGTGGTCATGGGCAATGAGCGCCTAACACAATGAGTTGGGCAAGCATCAAAACCACTTGGGTAAAACATTTCATTTTCTCAGCTTCTCTTACTAACGCAGTAGAAGTTTGAAACGTCTTGTTATCACGGAAATACCTCGTATTTCGGGCAATATTCCCTCTTAGTGGTCATGGGCAATGAGCGCCTAACCCTATGAGCTGGGCAGGCATCAAAATCACTTGGGAAATTTTTTTATTTTCTCAGCTTCTCTTACTAATGCAGTAGAAGTTTGAAACGTCTTGTTATCACGGAAATACCTCGTATTTCGGGCAATATTCCCTCTTAGTGGTCATGGGCAATGAGCGCCTAACCCAATGAGCTGGCCAGGCATCAAATCCACTTGGGCAAAAAATTTCATTTTCTCAGCTTCTCTTACTAATGCAGTAGAAGTTTGAAACGTCTTGTTATCACGAAAATACATCGTATTTCGGGCAATATCCCTCTAAATGGGCATGGGCAATGCGCGCCTTACCCTATGAGCTGGGCAGGCATCAAAACCACTTGGGCAAATTTTTTTATTTTCTCAGCTTCTCTTACTAACGCAGTAGAAGTTTGAAACGTCTTGTTATCACGGAAATACCTCGTATTTCGGGCAATATCCCTCTAAATGGGCATGGGCAATGCGCGCCTTACTCTATGAGTTGGGCAGGCATCAAAACCACTTGGGCAAAACATTTTATTTTCTCAGCTTCTCTTACTAACGCAGTAGAAGTTTGAAACGTCTTGTTATCACGGAAATACCTCGTATTTCGGGCAATATCCCTCTAAATGGGCATGGGCAATGCGCGCCTTACTCTATGAGTTGGGCAGGCATCAAAACCACTTGGGCAAAACATTTTATTTTCTCAGCTTCTCTTACTAACGCAGTAGAAGTTTGAAACGTCTTGTTATCACGGAAATACCTCGTATTTCGGGCAATATTCCCTCTTAGTGGTCATGGGCAATGAGCGCCTAACACAATGAGTTGGGCAAGCATCAAAACCACTTGGGTAAAACATTTCATTTTCTTAGTTTCTCTTACTAATGCAGTAGAAGTTTGAAACGTCTTGTTATCACGAAAATACATCGTATTTCGGGCAATATTCCCTCTAAATGGGCATGGGCAATGCGCGCCTTACCCTATGAGCTGGGCAGGCATCAAAACCACTTGGGTAAAACATTTCATTTTCTCAGCTTCTCTTACTAATGCAGTAGAAGTTTGAAACGTCTTGTTATCACGAAAATACCTCGTATTTCGGGCAATATTCCCTCTAAATGGGCATGGGCAATGCGCGCCTTACCCTATGAGCTGGGCAGGCATCAAAACCACTTGGGTAAAACATTTCATTTTCTTAGTTTCTCTTACTAATGCAGTAGAAGTTTGAAACGTCTTGTTATCACGAAAATACATCGTATTTCGGGCAATATTCCCTCTTAGTGGTCATGGGCAATGAGCGCCTAACCCTATGAGCTGGGCAGGCATCAAAACCACTTGGGTAAAACATTTCATTTTCTCAGCTTCTCTTACTAACGCAGTAGAAGTTTGAAACGTCTTGTTATCACGGAAATACCTCGTATTTCGGGCAATATTCCCTCTTAGTGGTCATGGGCAATGAGCGCCTAACACAATGAGTTGGGCAAGCATCGAAACCACTTGGGTAAAACATTTCATTTTCGTAGTTTCTCTTACTAATGCAGTAGAAGTTTGAAACGTCTTGTTATCACGAAAATACATCGTATTTCGGGCAATATCCCTCTAAATGGGCATGGGCAATGAGCGCCTAACACAATGAGTTGGGCAAGCATCAAAACCACTTGGGTAAAACATTTCATTTTCTTAGTTTCTCTTACTAATGCAGTAGAAGTTTGAAACGTCTTGTTATCACGAAAATACATCGTATTTCGGGCAATATTCCCTCTTAGTGGTCATGGGCAATGAGCGCCTAACACAATGAGCTGGGCAGGCATCAAAACCACTTGGGTAAAACATTTCATTTTCTCAGCTTCTCTTACTAATGCAGTAGAAGTTTGAAACGTCTTGTTATCACGAAAATACATCGTATTTCGGGCAATATTCCCTCTTAGTGGTCATGGGCAATGAGCGCCTAAACCTATGAGCTGGGCAGGCATCAAAACCACTTGGGTAAAACATTTCATTTTCTCAGCTTCTCTTACTAACGCAGTAGAAGTTTGAAACGTCTTGTTATCACGGAAATACCTCGTATTTCGGGCAATATTCCCTCTTAGTGGTCATGGGCAATGAGCGCCTAACACAATGAGTTGGGCAAGCATCGAAACCACTTGGGTAAAACATTTCATTTTCTTAGTTTCTCTTACTAATGCAGTAGAAGTTTGAAACGTCTTGTTATCACGAAAATACATCGTATTTCGGGCAATATTCCCTCTAAATGGGCATGGGCAATGCGCGCCTTACCCTATGAGCTGGGCAGGCATCAAAATCACTTGGGAAATTATTTTCATTTTTTCAGCTTCTCTTACTAATGCAGTAGAAGTTTGAAACGTCTTGTTATCACGGAAATACCTCGTATTTCGGGCAATATTCCCTCTTAGTGGTCATGGGCAATGAGCGCCTAACACAATGAGTTGGGCAAGCATCAAAACCACTTGGGTAAAACATTTCATTTTCTCAGCTTCTCTTACTAATGCAGTAGAAGTTTGAAACGTCTTGTTATCACGGAAAATACATCGTATTTCGGGCAATATCCCTCTAAATGGGCATGGGCAATGAGCGCCTAACACAATGAGTTGGGCAAGCATCAAAACCACTTGGGTAAAACATTTCATTTTCTCAGCTTCTCTTACTAATGCAGTAGAAGTTTGAAACGTCTTGTTATCACGAAAATACATCGTATTTCGGGCAATATTCCCTCTTAGTGGTCATGGGCAATGAGCGCCTAACCCTATGAGCTGGGCAGGCATCAAAACCACTTGGGTAAAACATTTCATTTTCTCAGCTTCTCTTACTAACGCAGTAGAAGTTTGAAACGTCTTGTTATCACGGAAATACATCGTATTTCGGGCAATATTCCCTCTTAGTGGTCATGGGCAATGAGCGCCTAACACAATGAGTTGGGCAAGCATCAAAACCACTTGGGTAAAACATTTCATTTTCTCAGCTTCTCTTACTAATGCAGTAGAAGTTTGAAACGTCTTGTTATCACGAAAATACATCGTATTTCGGGCAATATCCCTCTAAATGGGCATGGGCAATGAGCGCCTAACACAATGAGTTGGGCAAGCATCAAAACCACTTGGGTAAAACATTTCATTTTCTTAGTTTCTCTTACTAATGCAGTAGAAGTTTGAAACGTCTTGTTATCACGAAAATACATCGTATTTCGGGCAATATTCCCTCTAAATGGGCATGGGCAATGCGCGCCTTACCCTATGAGCTGGGCAGGCATCAAAACCACTTGGGAAATTATTTTTATTTTCTCAGCTTCTCTTACTAATGCAGTAGAAGTTTGAAACGTCTTGTTATCACGGAAATACCTCGTATTTCGGGCAATATCCCTCTAAATGGGCATGGGCAATGCGCGCCTTACTCTATGAGTTGGGCAGGCATCAAAACCACTTGGGCAAAACATTTTATTTTCTCAGCTTCTCTTACTAACGCAGTAGAAGTTTGAAACGTCTTGTTATCACGGAAATACCTCGTATTTCGGGCAATATTCCCTCTTAGTGGTCATAGGCAATGAGCGCCTAACACAATGAGTTGGGCAAGCATCAAAACCACTTGGGTAAAACATTTCATTTTCTTAGTTTCTCTTACTAACGCAGTAGAAGTTTGAAACGTCTTGTTATCACGGAAATACCTCGTATTTCGGGCAATATCCCTCTAAATGGGCATGGGCAATGCGCGCCTTACTCTATGAGTTGGGCAGGCATCAAAACCACTTGGGCAAAACATTTTATTTTCTCAGCTTCTCTTACTAACGCAGTAGAAGTTTGAAACGTCTTGTTATCACGGAAATACCTCGTATTTCGGGCAATATTCCCTCTTAGTGGTCATGGGCAATGAGCGCCTAACACAATGAGTTGGGCAAGCATCAAAACCACTTGGGTAAAACATTTCATTTTCTTAGTTTCTCTTACTAATGCAGTAGAAGTTTGAAACGTCTTGTTATCACGAAAATACCTCGTATTTCGGGCAATATTCCCTCTTAGTGGTCATGGGCAATGAGCGCCTAACCCTATGAGCTGGGCAGGCATCAAAACCACTTGGGTAAAACATTTCATTTTCTTAGTTTCTCTTACTAATGCAGTAGAAGTTTGAAACGTCTTGTTATCACGAAAATACCTCGTATTTCGGGCAATATTCCCTCTTAGTGGTCATGGGCAATGAGCGCCTAACCCTATGAGCTGGGCAGGCATCAAAATCACTTGGGCAAAAAATTTCATTTTCTCAGCTTCTCTTACTAATGCAGTAGAAGTTTGAAACGTCTTGTTATCACGGAAATACCTCGTATTTCGGGCAATATTCCCTCTTAGTGGTCATGGGCAATGAGCGCCTAACCCTATGAGCTGGGCAGGCATCAAAATCACTTGGGCAAAAAATTTCATTTTCTCAGCTTCTCTTACTAATGCAGTAGAAGTTTGAAACGTCTTGTTATCACGGAAATACCTCGTATTTCGGGCAATATTCCCTCTTAGTGGTCATGGGCAATGAGCGCCTAACACAATGAGTTGGGCAAGCATCAAAACCACTTGGGTAAAACATTTCATTTTCTTAGTTTCTCTTACTAATGCAGTAGAAGTTTGAAACGTCTTGTTATCACGAAAATACCTCGTATTTCGGGCAATATTCCCTCTTAGTGGTCATGGGCAATGAGCGCCTAACCCTATGAGCTGGGCAGGCATCAAAATCACTTGGGCAAAAAATTTCATTTTCTCAGCTTCTCTTACTAATGCAGTAGAAGTTTGAAACGTCTTGTTATCACGGAAATACCTCGTATTTCGGGCAATATTCCCTCTTAGTGGTCATGGGCAATGAGCGCCTAACCCTATGAGCTGGGCAGGCATCAAAATCACTTGGGCAAAAAATTTCATTTTCTCAGCTTCTCTTACTAATGCAGTAGAAGTTTGAAACGTCTTGTTATCACGGAAATACCTCGTATTTCGGGCAATATTCCCTCTAAGTGGTCATGGGCAATGAGCGCCTAACACAATGAGTTGGGCAAGCATCAAAACCACTTGGGTAAAACATTTCATTTTCTTAGTTTCTCTTACTAATGCAGTAGAAGTTTGAAACGTCTTGTTATCACGAAAATACCTCGTATTTCGGGCAATATTCCCTCTTAGTGGTCATGGGCAATGAGCGCCTAACCCTATGAGCTGGGCAGGCATCAAAATCACTTGGGCAAAAAATTTCATTTTCTCAGCTTCTCTTACTAATGCAGTAGAAGTTTGAAACGTCTTGTTATCACGAAAATACCTCGTATTTCGGGCAATATTCCCTCTTAGTGGTCATGGGCAATGAGCGCCTAACCCTATGAGCTGGGCAGGCATCAAAACCACTTGGGTAAAACATTTCATTTTCTTAGTTTCTCTTACTAATGCAGTAGAAGTTTGAAACGTCTTGTTATCACGGAAATTCCTCGTATTTCGGGCAATATTCCCTCTTAGTGGTCATGGGCAATGAGCGCCTAACCCTATGAGCTGGGCAGGCATCAAAATCCACTTGGGCAAAAAATTTCATTTTCTCAGCTTCTCTTACTAATGCAGTAGAAGTTTGAAACGTCTTGTTATCACGGAAATACCTCGTATTTCGGGCAATATTCCCTCTTAGTGGTCATGGGCAATGAGCGCCTAACCCAATGAGCTGGCCAGGCATCAAATCCACTTGGGCAAAAAATTTCATTTTCTGAGCTTCTCTTACTAATGCAGTAGAAGTTTGAAACGTCTTGTTATCACGGAAATACCTCGTATTTCGGGCAATATTCCCTCTTAGTGGTCATGGGCAATGAGCGCCTAACCCAATGAGCTGGCCAGGCATCAAATCCACTTGGGCAAAACATTTCATTTTCTGAGCTTCTCTTACTAATGCAGTAGAAGTTTGAAACGTCTTGTTATCACGGAAATACCTCGTATTTCGGGCAATATTCCCTCTTAGTGGTCATGGGCAATGAGCGCCTAACCCAATGAGCTGGCCAGGCATCAAAATCCACTTGGGCAAAAAATTTCATTTTCTGAGCTTCTCTTACTAATGCAGTAGAAGTTTGAAACGTCTTGTTATCACGGAAATACCTCGTATTTCGGGCAATATTCCCTCTTAGTGGTCATGGGCAATGAGCGCCTAACCCAATGAGCTGGCCAGGCATCAAATCCACTTGGGCAAAAAATTTCATTTTCTGAGCTTCTCTTACTAATGCAGTAGAAGTTTGAAACGTCTTGTTTTCACGGAAATACCTCGTTTTTCGAGCAATATTCCCTCTAAGTGGGCATAGGCAATGCGCGCCTTACCCTATGAGCTGGGCAGGCAGCAAAACCACTTGGGAAATTATTTTCATTTTTTCAGCTTCTCTTGCTACTGCAGTAGAAGTTTGAAACGTCTTATTATCACGGAAATACCTCGTATTTCGGGCAATATCCCTCTAAATGGGCATGGGCAATGCGCGCCTTACTCTATGAGTTGGGCAGGCATCAAAACCACTTGGGCAAAACATTTTATTTTCTCAGCTTCTCTTACTAACGCAGTAGAAGTTTGAAACGTCTTGTTATCACGGAAATACCTCGTATTTCGGGCAATATCCCTCTAAATGGGCATGGGCAATGCGCGCCTTACTCTATGAGTTGGGCAGGCATCAAAACCACTTGGGCAAAACATTTTATTTTCTCAGCTTCTCTTACTAACGCAGTAGAAGTTTGAAACGTCTTGTTATCACGGAAATACCTCGTATTTCGGGCAATATCCCTCTAAATGGGCATGGGCAATGCGCGCCTTACTCTATGAGTTGGGCAGGCATCAAAACCACTTGGGCAAAACATTTTATTTTCTCAGCTTCTCTTACTAACGCAGTAGAAGTTTGAAACGTCTTGTTATCACGGAAATACCTCGTATTTCGGGCAATATCCCTCTAAATGGGCATGGGCAATGCGCGCCTTACTCTATGAGTTGGGCAGGCATCAAAACCACTTGGGCAAAACATTTTATTTTCTCAGCTTCTCTTACTAACGCAGTAGAAGTTTGAAACGTCTTGTTATCACGGAAATACCTCGTATTTCGGGCAATATTCCCTCTTAGTGGTCATGGGCAATGAGCGCCTAACACAATGAGTTGGGCAAGCATCGAAACCACTTGGGTAAAACATTTCATTTTCTTAGTTTCTCTTACTAATGCAGTAGAAGTTTGAAACGTCTTGTTATCACGGAAATACATCGTATTTCGGGCAATATTCCCTCTTAGTGGTCATGGGCAATGAGCGCCTAACCCTATGAGCTGGCCAGGCATCAAAACCACTTGGGCAAAACATTTCATTTTCTGAGCTTCTCTTACTAATGCAATAGAAGTTTGAAACGTCTTGTTATCACGGAAATACCTCGTATTTCGGGCAATATTCCCTCTTAGTGGTCATGGGCAATGAGCGCCTAACCCAATGAGCTGGCCAGGCATCAAATCCACTTGGGCAAAAAATTTCATTTTCTGAGCTTCTTTTACTAATGCAATAGAAGTTTGAAACGTCTTGTTATCACGGAAATACCTCGTATTTCGGGCAATATTCCCTCTTAGTGGTCATGGGCAATGAGCGCCTAACACAATGAGTTGGGCCAGGCATCGAAACCACTTGGGCAAAACATTTCATTTTCTGAGCTTCTCTTACTAATGCAGTAGAAGTTTGAAACGTCTTGTTATCACGGAAATACCTCGTATTTCGGGCAATATTCCCTCTAAATGGGCATGGGCAATGCGCGCCTTACTCTATGAGCTGGGCAGGCATCAAAACCACTTGGGTAAATTATTTTCATTTTCTTAGCTTCTCTTGCTACTGCAGTAGAAGTTTGAAACGTCTTATTATCACGGAAATACCTCGTATTTCGGGCAATATTCCCTCTAAATGGGCATGGGCAATGCGCGCCTTACTCTATGAGTTGGGCAGGCATCAAAACCACTTGGGCAAAACATTTTATTTTCTCAGTTTCTCTTACTAACGCAGTAGAAGTTTGAAACGTCTTGTTATCACGGAAATAACTCGTATTTCGGGCAATATTCCCTCTAAATGGGCATGGGCAATGCGCGCCTAACACAATGAGTTGGGCAAGCATCAAAACCACTTGGGTAAAACATTTCATTTTCTTAGTTTCTCTTACTAATGCAGTAGAAGTTTGAAACGTCTTGTTATCACGAAAATACATCGTATTTCGGGCAATATTCCCTCTTAGTGGTCATGGGCAATGAGCGCCTAACACAATGAGTTGGGCAAGCATCAAAACCACTTGGGTAAAACATTTCATTTTCTCAGCTTCTCTTACTAATGCAGTAGAAGTTTGAAACGTCTTGTTATCACGAAAATACATCGTTTTTCGAGCAATATTCCCTCTAAGTGGGCATAGGCAATGCGCGCCTTACCCTATGAGCTGGGCAGGCAGCAAAACCACTTGGGAAATTATTTTCATTTTTTCAGCTTCTCTTGCTACTGCAGTAGAAGTTTGAAACGTCTTGTTATCACGGAAATAACCTCGTATTTCGGGCAATATCCCTCTAAATGGGCATGGGCAATGCGCGCCTTACTCTATGAGTTGGGCAGGCATCAAAACCACTTGGGCAAAACATTTTATTTTCTCAGCTTCTCTTACTAACGCAGTAGAAGTTTGAAACGTCTTGTTATCACGGAAATACCTCGTATTTCGGGCAATATTCCCTCTAAGCGGCCATGGACAATGCGCGCCTAACCCAATGAGCTGGGCAGGCATCAAATTCACTTGGGCAAAAAATTTTATTTTCTCAGCTTCTCTTACTGATGCAGTAGAAGCTGGAACTTGGATTGGAACCCTTATTTTTTATAATCACCACATTTTTATCACCTTTTTTTCGGCAACTGATTTTAAATAAAAAAAGTATTAAAAACATTTCATTAATTAAAATTTTTATTTCATAAAAAGTGAGAAGCTCAAACTTACTTCTGGAATAATAACACTGGAAATTAGGAAAAGTATGTGTACGCATAATACACAGTTTCTCTGCATAACAAAATACCAAGGAGGATAAGAAATTAAATAACAATTAAATGCAAAATAATTAGTTCAAATAGAACAAGTGCAAAATCATTCTGATCTGTGGTCGAAGTGGCACAGAGCTACTGCCGGTATGGTCGACGCCAAGATTTTAAATTGAAAGCCATTCTGCTTCAGTATGTTAAGTGTTCTGCTGCTACACTAAAACTGTAGTGTAGCAAAAGAGCACTTAACGTCTTTTCAGTCCCAGCTGCTAATAATTTATCAATTTTATTCGTTAAAAATTTCATTTGCCAATTTTTGTTTTAAATTTGTGCTTTCATTCTAATTTCTTTACGTAGTTTGTGAAAGGGTTGAAATTTTTTACATACCGGGATGGTAAAAAATGTTTTTCCAACTGCCAGTATGCTCACTTCCATTTTTGTTAACTACCGGTATGCCATACCCGCCCACTTCGAACAAGGAATAAATCGCCACTCAATTTTTCCCCCAAACCGAAGACTCGACCGTAGGAATTTAGGACTCGACCATCTTTGAGAGTACTCGGAAAATATTGTCTACCATTTACGAGGAAGTTGTCGGCGGATGTCTTCGGCTTTTGTGACTTTTCCATAACTTGTAGACTGTCTCAAGATCGATATGTTGTCCCCTTGCGAGATAGTATTTTATTCTCATCAGCATATCCAGGTGGCTCACTTCCAGTCTGTTGAGTGATTTAGTTTTGATGCTGTTCATTAGGCTAAATCTTCTCTCAGCATCGGCATTGGAAGCTACGAAAAGTGTCAACCAACTTTGGTAAGTTTGAAAACTTTTTTTCTGAGAATACATAGCCTATAACCACATCGTTGAAGATTTTTAATGTACCTATTTTTAGCTTTTGCGTTACAACAAACTTAAATTCTGTGTATAATGAACACATTAACTTTAACACATCTTTTATATAATTTTTTTCAACATTTGTCTAAACTGATTTTGTCAACTTAGAAGGAGGCGAACGGCATTTAAGAAAAGTATTGTTTTGACTTTTGAGAGCCCGAATTGTATTTATTTATTATTATTTTTGAAGGCAATTGATTTTCGATTTATGGAAATTAATTAGGGATTCGGGAATTTTAATCTAAAATGCTTACTGCGCGGAGGAAGTTAAGTAGCTGCGCGGCAGCTTTGAGGGAACATTGCCTCTAGCATCAGCAGAAGGATTTTTCTAATTTTTTGAGGAAACTTCATGTGAACTGCCTAAAGATATAGCCAGGAATTTTTGACCGAAGATTTGAATGAAGTATTAAAAAGAAAAGCATTTTTTTTTCAGTAAATGGGTAAAATCTTCAAGAAATCATTTTGGCTTTAATTTATAAAACCTGGGTGGTGGAAAAGCAGCTATTCCAGACGACTTGAAGCTGCTTTTCACAGACATAGCTGCAGTTCCTATACATGTACGAGCATATTAACAAGAGAATATGAATGAAATATCAGTTGAATAAATGAAATTTTTATATCAATGAGCATAAGGCGTTATACATTACACTTTTTGGCACATAACTACGCATCCTTCAGAATACAATGAGCTGAAAGGTGTTCTTTGTGGGAACGAAAAAAACAGACCTGTCATTTTTTTCTATGCATAACAGAGTCAAAAGACTTATTATGGGCAAAACATTGTGACATTATGTTAAGTCTGTGTGTGTGTGTGTGTGTGTGTGTGTGTGTGTGTGTGTGTTTTGTATATTCAAGAGCAAATAATTAAAATTTACTCTTCTTGTGCTGTATTTCTTAATTGTTGCTTTTCATTTGCGCATTTATGTTCTGTATTTTCGTATAAATCGTAAAAAGGTCTTTATACACTGGCACACGGCCGTTACGTGCTTTGCCTGTGCGATGATGAGGCATTTCAAAGGCTTTAGTTTTCTAAAAGAATAAAATTTAGCGTAAGTATTAACTTTAGACTAAGTATTTTGTATTACTTTATATCGGTATAAAACTAGGGCAGTAACTTTAATTACAAGTGTACATTTGTGATACACCCAATAAAGTGTAAAAAATTTTGTTTTACGAAAAATATCAATACCTTTCAAACAATTTGAAGTATTATAACGCCCGTAAAACCTAGTTAATAACACGGAATTTAAAATGTTCAGCTATTGAGGGCAAATAGGTTTTCACAAAAGGTCCTTCAGTACATTTTTTGCGGGAGGATGGCCCCGAAGTTTTCAGGTGCGCCAATGGAGTTTATCTTATACGGCATTGGTTCTTGACTGCAACCAACGGACCTAAATCAGGGACGGGCGACTGCTCATAGCCCGTTGATTTGCTCACGAGGGTCATTGAATCCCCAAACTGACAGAAAATGAAAAACATGCTTAATCTCAGGCATCCAATTCTTTATCTCTAAATAACTTAGATCACGTGACTAAAATTTTGAAAAAGTAGCACCCCCGATGTTTCTATAGCGTTCATTCATTTTCAGATGATTTCCAAATTTCCCTTTCTATTTTTTTTAACTATATAACTTGTGCCAAGTGCTATGATCACATACATGTAGTTACGGAATACAGAAGAAGGAAGCACTCTTTTTAATGAAGAAAAAGTGTTTCAAATTAAAAAAAGAATACTTTTTCTCAACAAAATAAGAGAGAGAAACATTATTGGTTGTCGAATTCTCCAATTACTACTATTTTCGTCATTTCAGGTAACTTGAATGAATGAGCTAAAAACAAAAAATATATATAGGAAGCAAAGAACTTTCTATTTTCGGAAATTATTCGAAGTAGAATCTCTTGTGGCGTAAAGAATTCCAGAAAAGAAATTGTTCTCTGGTGCCCTAAATAATTCAACAACAGAAATAAGTTATCTTTAGTAGCGTAAAGAATTCATCAACAGAAACTATCCTCTGGTCATCTGACGAATGAACAACGTGAGCCTGTGAGGTAAAGGAGGTTGTAAAGAATTTATCAACAGAAACTGTCTTCTGGTCATCTGGCGAATGAAAAACGTGAGCCTGTGAGGCAAAGGAGGTTGTAAAGAATTTATCGACAGAAACTGTCCTTTGGTCATCTGGCGAATGAAAAACGTGAGCCTGTGAGGTAAAGGAGGTTGTACAGAATTTATCGACAGAAACTGTCCTTTGGTCATCTGGCGAAAGAACAACGTGAGCCTGTGAAGCAAAGGAGGTTGTAAAGAATTTATCGACAGAAACTGTCCTTTGGTCATCTGGCGAATGAAAAACGTGAGCCTGTGAGGCAAAGGAGGTAAAGAATTTATCGACAGAAACTGTCCTTTGGTCATCTGGCGAAAGAACAACGTGAGTCTGTGAGGCAAAGGAGGTTGTAAAGAATTTATCAACAGAAACTGTCCTCTAGTCATCTGGCAGATGAACAACGTGAGCCTGTGAGCCAAATGAGGTTGTAAGTAATTTATCAACAGAAACTGTCCTCTGGTGATCTGGCAAATGAAACACGTGAGCCTGTGTGGCGGTGGTAAAGAAATCAAGAACAGAACTGTTATCTGGTAGCGTAAAAGATTCTACAATATGAGTTATACTCTATTGGCGTAAAAATTCAATAACAGAATTTGGCTTCACGTGGCCTAAAGAATTCCACAATAGAATTTTTCCTCTATTGGGGTAAATAATCCAACAATAGAAATTGTCTTCTCGTGGCCCAGGAAATTCCACAAAGAAAATGTTATGTAGATTCTCACGCGAAATGCCAAAAAGGCTTTCAAAAAATTGGTGGAAAAAACTTAAAGAAAATATGGCGATAGTGGCAATAATGTACTACAAGTGTATCTTTTTAAAATCATCAGCTGGTGAAATAAACCGTACAATGAGCGCGTTGTGGATATCCTCACGCAAAGTGCAAAACGGATTTACAACAAATTTGTGGAAAAACTGGCTTTTAGGGAATTTAGCGAATGACAGCTAAGTGGTATATGAACATCATCATAAGATCATCAAATGGTGTGAACACTTCCATAATTAAAGCAGTTTTACAAAACCTCGCTCCAAGCATTAAAATAATTTTCAACGAATTTAGGGAGAAGAACTTGCTTATAGGAAATTTTGGGAGTGACAAAATGGAAATATAAGCACATTTCATTTTAAAATAATCGGCCTGTGTGAAAATTCTCACACGGCAAGCTGTTATTGAAGTTAGTAGTATAACTTACGCAAGTAAGTAACCAAGTGTAAAAATCATCGCGAATAAATATGAGTATAAAACTTGGTTAAAGAAAATTTGGAGGATAGATAACGTGCTGCTTGCTATGACCGCATGATTTTCACTTCGCCAGGTGTGATGAGCCGCGGATGGCTTAGTGGTTAGCGAATCAGACTATCGATGCAAGGTCCCCAGGTTCGAACCTGGGCTGATCTTTCAGAGATGGTGTGATTTGCTAACAATCGCTGAATATCCGCCGTGCATCGGACGAGCACTTTAAGTGACGGCCTCCTGGCTGGACCCACTGGTTAAATGGGTATCCTTTCCTACGCCCCCCCCTGAAATTCTCGCACCCCTCTATGTGCAAAATCGCACTTGTACGGTGGCGCCATCTACTGTACTCTAATCTCACTACAAACTGTTCTGTCATAGACTTGCTCTCATTCCTTCCGTTTCTATGTCCTGCCCAAAAGGCGATCTCGCTGTAGGTGGCTGGTACCTAAACTCTACTCACTGTGGACGGAAGTCCTACAAGAAAAGTACAAATACTGTAAGTGTGGTCGCTAACTCACGGATTCAGTCGCCAGGTGTATTGTAAAGAGTCTCGCAATCAAAACTATTATGTTAGGTCCCGCACCAAATATTCAAAGATAATATCAACAAGTTTAAGGAAAAGTCTCCTTATGAAAAATTCGTTAATGTACATAGGGGTACTGTAAACGTACCATTTTTGCCAAACATTTCATTCTCCAGTCCGTGCGTTCTGTCTGCCGACACGATATCACAGCTTTTCTAAAGTTGGGGATATTGTATCGGCAGACAGAACGCACGGACTAGAGTTACACTTTGTTTTCGATGGAAGAGACGGAAAAAATGACTTTTAGGGAATTTTTGTGTTATGCTACATATTCTACGACATAGTTTATATTCTGCTGCGTAGAATTTCACAAGAGAGCACCATTTCTAAAAGTCAGACTAAAGAAATTCTTATGGTACTGGAACACTGTACTTATTAACAAACGTCATATGCATTTCCTTCCTTTCAGGATGCATAATTTTGCCGTTATATGGCGTAAATGTAGATTTCCTTTGGTACAGTATTTCTGCTTCTAAAACACAAATACACTGACTGACAGAGAAAATATAACACCATGAAGACGTAAACGCAGCGTCATACAAACTGCAGGGTGGGTGCACACGTACAAGTTATGCACATGGTTGCATATGCAGGCCAATCGCATGAACGGCATCGGTATATAAGCGGACAACCAGCCCGTGAGGCCAT
Organism: Macrothele yani; assembly: GCA_039090855.1. Lineage (NCBI taxonomy): Eukaryota > Metazoa > Arthropoda > Arachnida > Araneae > Macrothelidae > Macrothele > Macrothele yani. Next base: position 114,185,611 of record CM077007.1, read on the forward strand.
CAGTCGATACTTCGTCACGCCCGCGAGAAGTGAATCGTTCTGCTGTAACCGTGTATGGAGAATGAACAAGAGGTGTATAACGAAGTAAATTTCTCCGTCATTTTTGGTCTACGCCGGGGATCGAACCCGAGTCCACTTATTCCCGCTCTACCAACTGAGCTACGCAGACGTTCGTTCTTGCTGCTATCTGCCTTTATGTTGTGTGCGTCCTGCGGGGCAGGCACGTCACAGGTGGCAATGCCGTTAAGACACCGTCGTACACGATTTCGTCAAACGGATGAGTTCACGAGAGGTGTCATCGTAGGCCTTTGTACCGCCGGATAATCCTTGCGTCGTACTGAGGAAGAAACGCAACGTGATGCCACAACTGTCGGTCGCATTTGGAGACAGTGTTCCTAGAAAGGATCTGTGCAACGTCGTAACGGGACCAGAGCACGAAGACGGACGTATGAGCGCACCGATAGTCGCAACTGACGTCATGCCGTAGCGGACCCACTGGTCACAACGGTCGACATTTCCCGCAGTGTACGGTGAGGCTCGGATGTTCCGGTATCGACGCGGACAGTGTCGCGCCGATTGCCTGGGTTCGGTTTGCTGTAGGGCCGTCCGTTGCGAAGGCTACCCTTAACGGCGAGCCATCGTCGTCACCGCTTGGCGTGGTGTCGCTCCAGAGCTGCGTGGAGTGCCGAATGGAACACTGTGATGTTCAGTGACGAATCGCGGTTCTGCCTCACCACGGATGACCGCCGTGTGGGAGTCTGGAGGCGACGTGGCCAACGGGCGGATTCCTCCGCCATTGTGGAGCGCCACATGGCTCGGCAACGGAGAATCATGGTCAGCGTCAATAACCGCTCACCGCTGGTACGCATTACGGGCACGTTGGCAACACGCAGCTATGTTGACGAGGTGCTGTGGTCCGTGGCACTACCGTATTTGCAGAGCATCCCAAACGTCGTTTCTCAACAGGATAAGGCCCGGCCGCATACCGCTAGGATCAGCCTAAATGCTTTACACGGTGTGCGGACGCTTCCGTGGGCAGCACCATCCCCCGACCTCTCATCCATCGAGCATCTGTGGGACACTATTGGATGTCGTTTGAGTGCCCCCCTAACCCCACAAAGTGAAGACGAACTGTAGACTCGGATCAACACCACATGGCCCACGATACCCCAGGACTGTATTCGAACACTCATTGCCTCGATGCCATGTCGGATTCAACGCTGTATCGCCCAAAATGGGGGCCACGCTCCTTATTGATCATCCTGTATATTCGGCCACTGGATCCTAGTCTGTATGTGGAAATTATATCATTTGTTCAGGATGTACTTGGCTATCTGTGCGTGTAGTTTGGTCTGTTTTGGAGCATTCCTCCATGTGTGGCATTTTCTCTGTCAGGCAGTGTATTATAAACAATTTTTGCTTGAAATAGGTGCAAGAATGACTGAAAATATCAGTGCAATAGCAGCTTGTATTACAAAAAAAGTTTGACGGTCAGTAGAGCAAATTTATATTTATAGGTTTGGCCTGCCTTGTCTCAGAGTAGTCTGAGAATCTGACATCATTCGTCCAAGATGTGTTTGTCTGATGGCGATGGCTTTGACCACTCACTGGAACCAGTTGCCTTAAATTGAGGACAGAAGACTACTTGTAGCCCTTGGACTTGTTCGTGGTGGTCATTAAAACCCAAACTAACAGAAATATACAATTTTTTCAAGATGCAATATCTCAGTTTAAAGACCGACGGAAAACAAAATCTTACAGCGGATAACTAAGGCCACGAACAATATTGTCAACACTTTGTTAATGTTTCAGGTGCACAATTTTATCCTTGGCTAAAAAACGGTATATTTGTACTTGGGTAAGGTATCTGCCATCAAAATCACCACATCCATTCTTTTGCTAAGGATAGCAAATGCCTCGAAAAAAATTATCCACGAATATTTCAGTTGAAATAAACTATATTGAAAGATGTTTCATGCTGGGAAGCCAAAATGCCTACTTGTATCATTCATAACATCTTCATTTTGGCCTTTCAGACTGTAAAAATTCTTTATTATTAGATAACTATAGTCATCGTTAAGACATTCCAGGAGCTTCTTATATTTTCCTAATGAAGAATTTCTTCCTATGTAGCAAACACACATTTGCATTACGCACATGTTATCTATTGTTTTGCAAAATACATTTACGTTACGCACATTTTGCACATATAATTTTAAAAATTCTGAGTTTTCTGAAAACTGCTTAATTAGGGCACTAATTTTTAGGATGCTAATTTCCAGGCTACTAATTTTGGATACTATCATTCAGACTATTGATTTAGGGCACATATTTTCGGACTATTATCTTTTAGGATGCGAATTTTCAGACAATTATTCTCGAACACTCATTTTCAGACTACTGATTTAAGTTACTAATTTTCTTACTACTAATTTAAAGCACTTATTTTCAGGCTACTGACTTTAGGGGACTAAATTTAGGACTGTTGTCGTTTAGAAAGCAAATTGTCCGACAATAATTTTCAAGCATTAATTTTCAGATTATTAATTTAAGTTTCCAAATTTGTGACTAATGATTTAGAACACTTATTTTTTGGCTACTAATTCAAGATATCAATATCTAAGCTACTGATTTAGCACAAAAATTTAAGAAAAAATGACATTAGTCTATTTATTCTCATACTCTTGATTTGGGACACTAATTTTATGCTCTACTGACCTTCAGAATATTAATTTCTATACTACTGAGCTTTGGAATTGTTGGTAGCACAGTTTCTTCAAGTGTGTGAGTTATGAACGTAAAGCAAAAGGAGTGTGGTAGATAAACCAAAATGGGGTTTTATTTACAGCTTAGAAACAGAAAACAATCAGTACGCTTTAGTAGTACTAAATAGAAATGCTTATTTTTCTCTTCTTCTTTCTTTTCAGCTACTTATTAAAAGTCGTACTTTTTAAAGAACTTTTAACCAAATCCACTCAAATTTTCTTGTGAATGGAACTCGTCTGGAAAAATTCTGAAAACATATACTTTGAGCAGAAAATACTCTTCTGTGTAGTTAAAACGATGTAAAGCTACACCTTTAGAAGGAGAAGTTTTTCGTTTTAACCATTACAACGGCGCTCAAAACAAACTTTACACCCCCCTCCCCCCAACACAAAAAAAAATTAACTATGATAAACAAGCTTTGCAGAACACGTGTGGCACTGACAGATCATTGAGAACGACGCACAGCAATATCACTTTGTAGGACGTTGCAAAGTGAACTTCTGTAGAAAGAACAATTCACTGAAAGCAGTTCCAGGTCTTTCACTCTGAAATAAAGAAGTTACCGACGCTGAGGATTAAGTACTTCACATTTTTGTAATCAGAGTCTCTTGAAGCATAAGCCAAAAAAGAACAGATAACAGCAAAACACCAAAATGGCTTTTTGCTGTTGTTTTGCATACTGTGCGTCTTTCTTGACAGTAGTAAATTAAATCATGAATTTCGATGTAACGAAAATGATTAACCGTGCGTCATTGTCAAAACCATCGTTGAAATCTGATCGTGCTGTATGCTGTCCCCTGAAGTTACGCTACAAAATAGTTCATTTCATTGTTACTCAACAATATACAGTTTCAACGCACTATAAAACAAGAACAATGTAAGCTATTTTATGTTACCTGTAACAGAATTGTATGGAAATGTTTCAAGTTTTTTTAGAGATAGTCACAGATGTTCTATGCGTGCACCGTTAGTCACACGACACACATCGAGCCGGTAATCCAAACACTATCGACGACTTCTTCCGATACACGCGGTCGTTCAGGACTTTTAAGTTTGCACAAACAGCCCGTAGTTTAAATTTTTTTATGGCAATCGTAGATAGATTTTCTGGTTGGAGGTTCTTTTCCGAATCGTGATAGAAAATGCTGTTGCCCAACAGTTACAGATTCCATTTTGCTCAAATCAAGAACACAAAACGCCTTCTCCACTGCAGACGCTGCCATTTTGATTGAGTAGTCACGTGACACGCGCGTTATCGCCTACGTCACTTCCCTCAGTAGCGGGTCACAAACTTTCTGAGTACATCTACCTAACGGTTCGCAGTTGTGGTCCGTGTCTTCAACTGTTACTGTTTCACAACATCTGGAAGCTGTATCCTTCTTGATGAATCACCCCGTACTTTACTATGGCCGTACATTATTCCCTCACGTTTTGCATAAACTTAACAACATGTCATTGCATTTTGCGTAAATTACGAGAACCTCGTACTAAATGTGATAAAAGCCCCTAAACAAAAATCCATTATATCAAAATTCACCAATTTCCTTCACTAACACACTTGAGATTCAGGCTTTCTTTTCTATTTTGAGGTCAGATTTTAGCTTCCGCAGATGGACTTTCGCCGCTACTGTACATCACATCTCATAGATGCCACTGTCGTTTCTTACGTTCAGCTAAATCTGAATAATATATATAATATATTATAATAATAATAAAAGATGAATATTAATTTTAAAAAATAGTGGAAATATTACTGGCACCGCCGTGGTTTAATAAATATTATCCTTTCATGACTCAGATATTCCTTCACGAGTGTCGTTGTCGTAAAATCAAAGAAAAGAGATATTCTTTCATCGATTTTACGACAATAACATTCCTTAATACACACACTATATTGACAAAAGTCACCGTACACCCCATTGAAAGCAAATGAACGGATCCGCTGCGTTGTTAAGATGTGCGGTACAGTTGCAAACGATATTAAAACAAGCCTGCAGCTGATCGCGATCTTATCGCACTGTGAGGTTCAGTGAAAATGTCGCGGCGGAAGAGGACTGACTTTGAGAAAGGAAGGACTGTTAGGTGTTATATTAGTGGGTTGTCCATAGGAGAAACCAAGAGGCGTTTAAACATACCCAAGTCAACTGTTTTGGATGTACTGAATAAGTGGAAGACACATGGCGTGCCTGATGCAGCAAAACGTACCGGCAGACCAAAGAAAATCTGTCCTAGAGAACGTCGAAGCCTCAGGAGACTCGTTACAGCTAATAGACGGAGTACTGCACAATACCTCAGTGTACAGGTGAGTAAAAATGCTGAAATCTCGGTATGTTCACGTACGATTTGCAAAGAACTTCATTCCATGGGTTACCGTGGTCGTGCGGCTGCTCATAAGCTTTCATCTCCACTCCGAATGCTACTTGTCGTTTAGCATGCTGTAAAGAACATTTATTGTGGGCCGTAGATCAATGGAAACGGGTCCTATGGACTGATGAATCCAGATACACGATCCATCAGTCTGATGGCAGTGTGTGGGTATGGCGGCAGTCGGGAAAATGCTATTTACCACAGTGTACTGTACCTACGGCCAAGTTTAGAGCTGGCAGTGTGCTCGTGTGGGCGTGTTTTTTGTGGTATGGTCCCTGCCCATTGGTTATCGTGGACAAACCTGTTAACCAGCACGTCTACCTCGATATTCTGGAAAATTATGCCCTACCAACTCTCTGGCAATACTATGGAACCGAGCCTTGTTAGTGCCAGCAGGATAATGCTCCGAGCCATAAAGCAAGGACTGTTACTGCGTGGTTTGACGATAATTCGGTATCGTGTGTGGACTGGCCAGCACAGAGCCCTAATCTTAATCCCATAGAGCACCTATGGGATGAATTACAGCGCCGCATAAGAAGTTTGGAACCAAAGCTTACTGCTAAGCAAAAGTTAGCGGCAGCATTATGTACTGAATGGAAGCGCATACCTATCGCTGTGTTCTAAAACCTTTTCGAAAACATGTCTCGAAGGGTCAGTGCATGCATTAAGGCCAAATGTGGACCGACACCGTATTAATGTATGTCAATAAATGCTATGTTGTGTTTCTTTTCTAGGTGTTCGTTAACTTTTGTCCTTATAGTGTATACCTAAGTACCGCTCAATATCAGGAATTAGTAAGCCTTATTATTTTTTGTCATGATTTAATTCCACTTAGTATGTGCTGGATGTTTTGTACGTAAGTAAATGTCTACTCTCGAATCACTCGTTTTATTTGAAATAAACGACAAATATATTGGCACGCGAAAGATGCATGGCATAAAGTATGTACAAAAAGTACCAGGGTACTCTCTCAATTTCTTTTTCTGTTACTGTTGTTCTGGAGAAGGCGTCTCCTCGTGACATCACCAAAACTCTAAGAAATCTGCTGGGTACCGCCTATCGAACCGACAACTTACAAGAAAAAAATTCCGAGAGAAAAGGATTTCTGCAAAACTTCCTGTGTGAACCGTTGAGCGCGATGTTATAGAAGCTGCTCATTTGTGGACGGATTTCAACAGAAATAACACAGCTGCGTCTACAATGTGAAAAGCAAAAATTGTGCCCAACATTTCTTGTTGTTACGCATTTGCAGTTTGGTATGTGTTCACTCAGCGCAACAAAAATGAATGCTACTTTTTAATCGTATTGCGTGAATGCATAATTTATGAAGTGAGTGTCTCATGAAATTGAATTTTAAATTTTTGTAAAATACAGTGAAACTCCGATTTTATGCTTTTCAGGGGACCAGCATAAAAAGTCGTGCGATGCGGGAAAATGTAAAACTGTGGTCGAGGTGAAATAAACTTTACAGGCATACATAATACATACAAAAAGACAAACAAAAGTACCACCACAGTCGCGTTGCGCTAACGATTGCTCAGTTCTGATTGAGCCGTCAGTTTGGAATGTAGGACTACGACTTGCAGATCGGAGAGTTGAAATGAGATGGTCGAGTATAGTTTCAAAGCGTTTATTTAATTTGTTATAGCCAACACAGGTCTATGATATGAAAAGTAGCTTACATAATTTTTACAAGTAATGCTGGATACATTGCGAACACAAAGCAGATCAATACACAAATGGCCCAACGTGGTGCTCTGTCTTCTTGGGCTTCTTACATTCCTCATCACTTGCTCTTGCCTCTCGTTTTGATTTTCTCCACTTTTGCTTGCGTTCATTCTGAGAATTCCGCGGCATTGTCAAAAATGTTAACCCGCTCACACGAAAATATTTTTTTTTAATTTTAGTTTAAACCACTGCGGTATGTTCTTTATATATTTGAATAGATGTCGTCGAGAGCTTTGAAACGATACTACGCACACTCGTTTTGCACTTACGGTTGTTCATATAAACCGCGATATTGTCAAAAGTGTTCACCGGTTCACAAGAAAACAATTTTTAAAATTTTCTGTTCAAACCACTGCAATATGTTCTTCGTATATTCGAATAGATCTCGTCGAGAGCTTTAAGACGATATCATGAACAGTCGTGTTGCGCTAACGATTGCCGAAATAGACTGAGTCAAACGCGGCGACACACTCAGAAATACTGCATCACCTTCCCCGCTCACAGGAAGCGAGAGGAGCGTCCCGCGCGCGATGTGTTGCGCAGTAGACGAATTAGACTCCATGCTGTTTACGAATATGCTAACACGATTAGTGTGCTGCACATATATTTAACCCTATAAGGATTTCAATTGGGACCTATTTTTGTCACAGGCGGTCGGCCATAAGTCGCCCCATACTATCCTCGGGGTTAGACCTAGTCCTACGTCAAAATAGAAACCAATGTACACTAACAGTAGAGTACTATACTAGTACATAGTATTATTGTAGGCACATCTTTTCAAGAACCAAAAAGTGCAGTATGGCTACGTACGTATTTACATTATAGGATCTTGGTTTGGAAAAAATCGGCAATTTCCTTTTGCTTTCTACAATCACGGACAATGAAATTCGCTCACCAAGAAGGAAGCATCGGATTAAACTGAAATTTTATGGGTGTAATGATACACATGATGGCAAAAACAGAGCTGCAGAACAATTACAGAGGGATGTGTGGCACGCAGTCCGGTCATCTTCAATTGCGCGTCGCACCGCCTCGTGCCGCGATACATGCTGTACTAGTACTTCTGCAGACTGGCCCACACGTGTAGGACGGTGTGTTCCAAATCCCGGATAGTGCTGCACGGCGGCAGCTGGCGTTTCAACTCGTCCCACACATGCTCGATAGGGAACGTGTCCGGGGAGCGGGAAGGCCATAGATGTGTCTGGACATGTCGTAGGCAGTCCTGGGCAACCCGAGCCTTGTGCGGGCGGGCATTATCCTGCTGGTATAGCGCACCTGGGATCCCGGCCAGGCATGGGAGCATATGGGGCTGTAGGATCTGATCCACATACCGCTGACCCGTCAATGATCTGCGTACCACTACTAGAGCTGATCCGCTATTGTAGGTTATGGCTCTCCAGACCACAATGCTTGCAGTGGGAGAGGAGTGGCCCTCGGTAGCGAGGTTGGCATTGTGCCGTTGACCCGGGGACCTCCACACCCGGACACGATGATCAACTGTCCCCAAAACGAAGCGGCACTCATCCGTGAACACCACGCGTCACCAGTGTGTGGCGTTCCACGTCGCTCTGTCCTGGCACCACTGCACACGGAACCGGCGATGTTCCGGTGTTAATGACAGCACACGTAAAGCGGCGCTGGGATCGAAGATTATCTTCCGCAAGGCGTCGGGAAACGGTTCGTGGGCACTCAGGAGCAGCTACATCTGCCTGTATAGTGGACCGGGTCGATCCGTTCGTGCCCGGCCGCACGATCCGTTGATCCTCCTGGTCCGTCCGGAGCTGCCCCACCGTGTGACAGTGCCGTCACGTGTCGACTGCTCCCAACCCAGTCGGACGGTATGGTCAGAACGATCCACGTGGCAGGGTATGAGTTATGCCGACCACCCTGCGGTTTTCAGCTTGATGATCAGACCTCTCTCAAAGTGCGTAAGGTGCGCAAATCGACGTCGCTGGTACTCTTGCTTGCATCGGCCGGTGCTTTTCGCTTTCATGGGGCATCGACTACACGCCGGTTTATAAGGCTTTCGGTTCGTGCATGCAGCGCCACCACAGGGTGTGCGATCAGGCGCAATCAGCACCAAACGTGGATCATTTTCATACCAGCACGCACTCTAGCTATTTGCAAAGTTACGCGGTTGTAGCACGTTTTATTCTAGGTGTGCAAATTTCATTGTCCGTGAGTGTATTTTTAGCGTTTAGCTCAAACAAAGCTTTCCTGAATGATCGAAAGGCTTTGCAAGTGTTTGTCTTGAGAATCGTGACCAGGGAAATTTTTTTCTCAAGTTTTAATCCACTTAATGCCGTTTTAAAAGAAGAAATAGGTTCAGAAATTTCGGCTACATTGTCGCCGTCGTTATCCTGTTCCGACGAACAATTCAATACATATGAGATTGTTTGAACATTTACGGGTCCAGCTTGCCTGTACCACGTCGTCAAAATTATTTCCAGTGCACCATAAGGCGAACTTTTCAAAGATCTTCTGTTATTAGAACAATTATAACGAAGTAAATTTCTCCGTCATTTTTGTCCACGCCAGGATTCTAACCCGGATCCCCTCATTCCGGAATAAGTTGCTCTACCAATTGAGCTACGCGGACGTTTTATTCTGATTCCTATCTGCCTTTATGTCGTGTGCGTCCTTCGAGCAGGTACGTCACATCTCCTGGTACGTTATATCATCTCCCCCTTATTTTTTTTTTTTTTTTTTTTTTTGAAGTGCTGGAGAAAGGATTCTCTTATTTTTCCTATCTCGCGGTGTGGAAAGAACATCACACCAATGCGAGATTTTGAACGGTCGGGTCATCCGGATAGTTCGGGCGCCATTATAACGAAGTAAATTTCGCAGTCATTTTCGGTCTACGCCGGGAATCGAACCCGAGTCCGCTTATTCCGGAACAAGTCGCTCTACCAACTGAGCTACGCAGACGTTTGTGCTGATTGCTATGTGCCTTTATGTCGTGTGCGTCCTTCTGGCAGGTACGTCACATCTCCTGGTACGTTACACAATGGCCTAACCTTTCCAAAATATTAGGTGTACAAATAAGTTGTAAAGCATTTTTTTGTGTGACGTATATCGCTAATTTACATATCCAACATTCCCCGACATTATTGTCATGCGACCGTAACTGGTCCAAAGTATAAAATGTGACACAGAAGTTTGTCCAATAGTCAAACGCACTTGCACATCGGTAGGTGAAAGGTGGCAAGCGATACTGCATTTATTCGACAATGCATTCGTTACAAATTAATTTCATCAAAGAAAGAATGCTGCAAAAACATGTGCAACGATCTGTTGTGTTCTGGGAGAGAATATTGTATAGAAAAGCACGTGTGAGTTTTGTTTAAGATGATTTAAAGCAAGTGATTTTGATGTTAACGATGGGGAATATAGTGGCGTTCCGCAGAAGGTTGCAAATGAGGAACTGCAGGCATTGGTGGATGAAGATTCACCTCAAACGCAAAAGGAACTAGCTGAACAACTGGGGTAACTCAACAAGCCATTTTCAATCGTTTACGCGCAATGGGAAAGATTCAGAAGGAAGGAAAATGGGTGTCACATGATCTAAACCAGAGGAACAAGGATGAGCGTGTCATGAAGTGTTTGAATCTGTTGAGTAAAGAACACAGAAAGTCTTTCCTGTGGAAAATAGTTATGGGTGATGAAAAGTTGATATGGCACGACATTGCCAAACGAAAAAAAAATACTGGGTAGGCCCCGGTGAAGTAACGACTTCGACACCGAAACGCAATTTTCATTCCAAAAAAGTTCTGCTATGCATGTGTTGAGATGTGAAGGGTTGTGCTCTATTATGAACTATTGGATCCAACTGTTACTGCTGATCGCTACAAGCAATAATTGCTGCGATTAAAGCAGGAAATCTGTCGGAAGCCTTCATTGGCAGGCAAAAAATTGCGTTCCGTGAAAATTACTACATGACAACGCTACGCCGCATGTCGCGAAATCGGCTAAGGAAACGTTATTGACGCTTGGCTGGGAAGTTTTGTAGCACCCGTCGTATAGTCCCGATATAGCCCCTTCAGACTATCATTTGTTGCGATCGATACAACATGGTTAGTCTGTTGTAGTGTTCCGAACATGTGACGAAGTGCAAAAATGGGTTGACGACTTCATCGCGTCACACGACGAAGTATTCTTCATAGCTGCAATCCGTCAACTGCGCGACCGATGGTGGAAGGCGATAGATAATGACGGTGTATATTTTGATTCGTAAAGGTATTGTTGTTTCCTCTCAAATTACATGTCGCGTTGTCTTAAAACGCTTTAAAACTTATTTGTACACTTAATAATTTTGATGAACTCTTTCTGTTTAAAAATTGTTTTCAGGGTTGAAACTGGTAATCCAAGAGACTTGGCTAATTGAACTTTAGAGTCATGAAATTCGCTATATTTTTATATAATGGAGGCTTTTTCAGCTAAGGAAATACGTTTGCGCTTTTTACTCACCACTTCACTCTGAGTTATAAAAAGCGAGATTTAAATAGACAGCAAACTGACTGAATTGCTCTCAGAACCTCACACCGTTCTTTCCAAGCTGAGACGAAGGTCTGTTCAACACGTGGATTTACGGCACTGCACGAGCCACTCCAGCAAATTTGCTAAGGTAAGACACGTACAGTCTGACGAATGCGGCACTGACCCAACTGGGTGTGAAGTGCTTTCGATAAATTCTGGGTAGGATTAACCGTTTTAAGGCAACCAGGTCGTTAGATACTGCTGAGGAATGCGGAAGGAGGGAGAAGAACCAGTTTAAAGCAATATTACATGTACAGAAACCTAGAAAGGTACGAAATTAGAGGAAGATCAGGTTTGGCATCATAAATTTTAAAACGTTCGATGCGGGAAATCGTGTGATTGGAAAAACTTTTAACACGGGGAAAATTTAGAGTTATCGGGACTTCACGGAAACGTCCCTCGAAAGCGGGAAAACGTAAAATGAGGGGACGTAAGATCGGGGTTTCACTGTATAAACAAAAAAAAAATAGTTTAAATGGAATTATGTATGTCATCACTTGGGCATTTTCAGGCGCGTGATGTTTCTTGTCTGTTTCGGAGTGGAGCTCAGAATAACTTGGAGTGCCTATTTAAACAAAAAAGGGACACCGCTGACATCTGTGATGTGCACTTAAAACATGCTGATTCTGATAATCTACGGAGATTGGATCATCGCCATGTAAGCAGTTACTAACAATCTCACAGATGAATTATTCCATTAACCCATTTTTTTTCTCTTTATGTTTTCTGACATATCGCTGCACGCTGAAGAAACGTGAGAAAAGCAGAAGAAATATTTGCGTCCGACTCGTTTTTATATCGTAAATACATTTCAATTTCCAACTCTCGTTTACGCATTTAAGTCTTCTACACTGGCATACACCACTGGCCATTTGGTAGGAATAATCTTAAGCTTTTTTTATTAGGCTGTTCCAGATGAAATCTCGGAATATTGATAATGATCACCTCAAATACTGGGCAAAATAAAAATTATTAATGAAAATAATCGCTCTCCAGCAACAATACACTTTTAACAAAATTATACAAGTTTCATGTTTCTTTCCTTTGCTTAAAGGTTTAACGACCACCGTAAGCAGCTCTATGCTCAATAAGCAGTCTCCCGTTCTTAATTTAGGACCAGTGGTTCCAGGGAAGGAAGAGGGCCAGTGCCGGAAGACAAACACAACATCCATGCCTCACCGGGATTCGAACCCGGACCCCGTTCGGACGAATGATCAGAGGCCATCGCTTAGACCACTGCGCCACCGGGGCGGCGAGCGATGGTTTCTAACCATTCGTCAGAGATCGGTCCGGATTTCCGGATTCGAGTCCCGTTGAGGCATAGATGTTGTTTTTATCTTACGCTTGTGGCTCTCTTCCTTCCCTGGAACCAGTGGCCCTAAATTAGGGACGGGCGACTGCTTATAGCCCATTTGAGTTGATCACAGTGGCTGTTAAATTCCCAAATGAATAAAAATCTGAGATAACGAAGACAAGTTAGGCCACCCCGGTGGAGCAGTGGTCTGAGCGATGGCTTCTGATCATTCGTTCGAGATGGGTCCGGTTTCGAATCCCGGTGGGGTATGAATGTTGTGTTTTTCTTAAGGTACTGGCTCTCTCTCCCTTCCCAGGAACCAGTGGCTAAATTAGGGACGGGCGACTGCTTATAGCCCATTTGAGTTGATCACAGTGGCTGTTAAATTCCCAAATGAATAAAAATCTGAGATAACGAAGACAAGTTAGGCCACCCCGGTGGAGCAGTGGTCTGAGCGATGGCTTCTGATCATTCGTTCGAGATGGGTCCGGTTTCGAATTCCGGTGGGGCATGAATGTTGTGTTTTTCTTAAGGTACTGGCTCTCTCTCCCTTCCCAGAAACCAGTGGCCCTAAATTAGGGACGGGCGACTGCTTATAGCCCATTTGAGTTGATCACAGTGGCTGTTAAATTCCCAAATGAATAAAAATCTGAGATAACGAAGACAAGTTAGGCCACCCCGGTGGAGCAGTGGTCTGAGCGATGGCTTCTGATCATTCGTTCGAGATGGGTCCGGTTTCGAATTCCGGTGGGGCATGAATGTTGTGTTTTTCTTAAGCTACTGGCTCTCTCTCCCTTCCCAGGAACCAGTGGCTCTAAATTAGGGACGGGCGACTGCTTATAGCCCATTTGAGTTGATCACAGTGGCTGTTAAATTCCCAAATGAATAAAAATCTGAGATAACGAAGACAAGTTAGGCCACCCCGGTGGAGCAGTGGTCTGAGCGATGGCTTCTGATCATTCGTTCGAGATGGGTCCGGTTTCGAATTCCGGTGGGGCATGAATGTTGTGTTTTTCTTAAGGTACTGGCTCTCTCTCCCTTCCCAGAAACCAGTGGCCCTAAATTAGGGAAGGGCGACTGCTTATAGCCCATTTGAGTTGATCACAGTGGCTGTTAAATTCCCAAATCAATAAAAATCTGAGATAACGAAGACAAGTTAGGCCAACCCGGTGGAGCAGTGGTCTGAGCGATGGCTTCTGATCATTCGTTCGAGATGGGTCCGGTTTCGAATTCCGGTGGGGCATGAATGTTGTGTTTTTCTTAAGGTACTGGCTCTCTCTCCCTTCCCAGAAACCAGTGGCCCTAAATTAGGGAAGGGCGACTGCTTATAGCCCATTTGAGTTGATCACAGTGGCTGTTAAATTCCCAAATCAATAAAAATCTGAGATAACGAAGACAAGTTAGGCCAACCCGGTGGAGCAGTGGTCTGAGCGATGGCTTCTGATCATTCGTTCGAGGTGGGTTCGATTTCGAATCCCGGTGGGGCATGAATGTTGTGTTTTTCTTAAGGTACTGGCTCTCTCTCCCTTCCCAGGAACCAGTTACCCTAAATTAGGGACTGGCGACTGCTTATAGCCCATTGAGTTGCTCACGGTGGTCGTTAAACCTCTAATGAAAAAGAAATCGCTGTTGTGACTGAGTGATGAAGCTCCATGCCTCACTGGATTCGAACCTAGACCCATCTCGGGCGAATGATCAGATGCCATTGCATAGGCCAATACGCCACCGGGAAGTAATTTCCTGATGTGCCTTCATTTCCAGCACTCTTTGAAAATTTAAAAGGCAATTCATGCCGCCTCACTGGCGCAGTGGTCTAAGCGATGGCTTCTAATCATTTGCCTAGGAAGGAGCCCGGGTTTAAATCCAGGGTAAGGCATGGATGCTGTGTCTGTTTTCGGTACTGGCTCTCTCAGTTATTTGATAAACCAACATACTGTATCTTATGTACTTTTGGACTCAAGAGCACACTGAATGTGTTAACTAGAACAAATAAATATTTTTAACCTCCAGCTCCCCCCCCCCCCAATAAGAAGCTCAGGGAAATCATCTGCACGGGTTGAATGTGGTAACTTCTAAAGAACTGCTACTAAAACTGCCTTTCAGGCAAAATATTGAAAAAGTTGAGTTAATAAAAAATATTGTAGTAGATTTTCTGCAATCGATAGCAGCACAGAGGAGCGGCTTTCTCTCATCTTTTAGTCTAGAACTTTTAAGTTGTTAGATAACATTTCTTGGTATCGTGAAAGATGAGACTTGGTTACTCCACGTTATGCCATAAAGTGACAATTAATGAAGGAGCATCATTAAAATTCACCCAAGAAAACGAAGTTCATGGCTGCATTTTTAAAGTGAGGAAGAATGGCTTCTTTCGGAGTTAACGACCTGCACCTGCTTCAAGAACAGCGTCCATGCTTAAATTAATTAAAAGTAGTTAATTACAAAGAATGAAGAGAGCATATACGATGTAACAGATCCGATACTCACGTCGCATCCGGAACTATTCTCCAGATGCAGCCCAGTCAGAGGTCAACTGCATAACCGCAAACTTGTAATGTTCTTAGATTTTACGAGTGTAACTATATATATATATATATGTGTGTGTGTGTGTGTGTGTGTGTGTGCGTGAAAATGTTAATTTAACTAGAACATTAACATTACGTGAATCTTGATTCGTTTTAATTGAAACTCTCGATAGCTTAACAATTAATGTCCTTAACCGAACACAGTAATATCATTTCAAGAAATCTTCAAGTTAAAGCTACTTACACTTAACCTTTTATTTACATCAGCGCACCAGAAGTCACTTCAACTATTACTTCAGTAGTAGAATAAACGACAGCTCATAACACGCAATGACATCCACGTCACGTTGACAAAGTACGTAACTTCATCAATAATGCTTCAATAAAGCAGGAATAACATCAGCCTTTAATCAACTTCACAGCTCGTGAACCATCGCTCATAGCTCAACATTCATTGAAAACAACCCTTTTATCTCATCGTTTTACATACGTCACACAACCTCCGACCTCACTTCTCGTTGACAAAAAACATTCAGTCGGGAGAGAAAATATAGCGTTAAGTTAGAAACCGCCTAAAGAGAACGGACCAAAATTTACACAGGTACGGAACTAAAAAGGAAAGTTATATTAGAGTATATATAGTCGTATCAAAGTAATATGACCACCTACCTAATAATGAAAATAATCACCCTTCGCCCGGACAACTGGGGCGATGCAGCGTGGTAAGGACGCAATTAGCCCCTGGAAGGTTGCTCGAGGCACGCGAGCCCATTCGGACTGCAGCGGAGCACGGAAGTCCAGGAGATGACGTGGTTGTGGGTCGGCACGTCACACCTGCCAATCCAAATAGTCCCACAAGTGGTCTATGGGATTGAAGTCGAGCGATTTCACCGGCGTAGGGAGAACGGAGACATCGCTGTCGTGTTCCTGGAACCAATCACGCACTCCCTCAGCAACGTGGCACGGCGCACTGTGCTATTGGTAGACACTATCACCACCAGAGTAAACGTACAACACAAAGTGATGCAATTGGTCAGCGAGGATGAACAGTTTGCCATTGGCGTTCAGAGGAAAACATCCCCTAGACATGCACACTTCCACCGCCTACCTGTACTTGAACGACTAGCGTGTCCGGGTGTTGGATCTCGTGTGTCTGACGCCGTATCCGTCACTTCTGTGGAGTAGAAACCTCGATTCGACGGAGAATTTCCCACTCTTCCACTGTCTAACGACGGTAGTCCTATGTGAACTGCAAGCATATTTGCCGATGGACCTGGGTTAACATGGGCGCCTGGACAGAGCATCGACTCCAGAGACCCATGTGTAACAAGGTTCGCCCTACTGTTATCGGAGACACGTATCTGAGTGTCCCAGCTTTCATTTGCGTAGTCAATTGCTGCACTGTGGCGCGTCGATTGTCCTTTATCAATTGACGGAGGCTTTCAACCTTGGCGCGGTAGACGATGATCATTTTTTTTAACGTCCATCAAACCACCACTTCTGCCCATTGTGCTCACGTGACGCACTATGGCTCATCTGCCCTCGCCGGCCGCTTATATCTCCGTGTGGTCGACCTTGTCACGTGCACTCTGTGACGCGCCTGGGCGGGTACACTGTGAGTCCGGGGATCGTCATATAATTCTGATACTACCGTATACATTATAAAGTTGTTTCCGAACAACAAAGGGGAGCTATCATAAAATATATAGGAAGGTGGTTCTGACGAGGAGGAAGAGATATCTTGCTTCGACTTCTGTTGGAGTCCGTTTTGGCTCAATGTTCTTTTACCTTTTCAGAATTTGATACATAAAATGGTAAAACGACTTCTTTGTGAAGCCTACAAAAGGATAAATGAAGGTGGCTTTCCCTGTGCCGGATCCAGTCTTGTGCTGAAAGGTGGTACAAGGTACTGGGCGTCATGATGTTTTCACAGAAAATCAGTATTGCTTCCTTGGATAGCGTACTTATAGCAATGCTTCAGGGAAAAAAATGCATTTCACGAAAAATTTGGAGCATAGCGTTTGCAAACCCTCATATCTGAGAGTCAACAAGTAAAATCAAAAATAATTTCGCAATGCGAAACGATTATTACAAAAAGTGTGAAACAAAAAACCATTTTTTTTTCATTAACGACGTTTTGCTTATTAACTCATGTTCGTCTCTTTAATATTGTGTGGTACGTATCTTTTATTGTTCGCACGAGTTGGGCCCAGGTTTTGAATCCCGGCGGAGGCATGATTAACGTGCTTGTTTCACGGCACTTGCACTGTGCCTTCTTTGGAACCAGTCACACTAAGGGACGTGTCACCGTACAGTTGCTCCCGGTGGTGCGGTTAAACTGAGAAAAATATATATATACACTATCTACCAACAAGTAATTGGACACCCCTGCAATCGACGATATCTGCGGTCCTGATACACGTCACGGCCGCCGCCGTTAAATATCGTGTGGGAAACAATAACGCAACGAGTCGCATGCAAGATGCCACGCTGTTCGGAGCTCTCTGATTTCGAGAAAGGTGTAATCGTCGGGTATCACAGAAATGGCTGATCCATACGAGACATATCCAGCGAGTTGAAGTACCCAAAATCGATAGGCAAGTGGAAGATGAGAGGTGACTGTCGGAATGTGCCCCGACCCGGCAGACCCACAAAACTGGGAGTTAGAGACCGACGGGTGCTAGCCAGAAAAATTCGGAAGAACCTCACTAAATCGATGGGCCACATCCGCGAGGAGTTTCAACAGGCATCCGGGAGTGTTCTTTCGATGAATATCATCCGTGAGGAAGCCCATTTGCTCGGTTATTATGGACATGCTGCCGCCCACAAGCCTTTCATCACCAAGTCCAATAGCGCTGCTCTGCTAACGCGGTGCAAAGAACGTCGACAGTGGACCGTTGAACAGTGGAAACAGGTTCTCTGGAGCGACGAATCAAGGTTCACCCTCTACCGTTCGGATGGCAGGGTCTGGGTTTGGCGTCTGCCTGGAGAACGCCTCCTGCCGGAATTTATTGTGCCAATTATGCTATGGGGGTGTTTCTCCTGGTATGGCACGGGGCACTTGGTCGCCATTACTGGTAGACTCAACGCCGACACCTACTGCACCATTTTTGATGACCATGCGCTTCCTACGTTGTAGCAGTTTTACGGGGTGGACCCATGCTACTTTCAGGATGACAATGCCATCTGTCATGTTGCGAGGTTCACCATGGCTTGGTATGGTGACGTTGGGGTTAATCGAATGGACTGGCCTGCGCAGAGCCCGGACCTTTACCCTATTGAGCACCTCTGGGACGAGTTGGAGCGTCGACTTAAGGGGTGCCCCCACCGTCCGAAATCGGTGAAGGAACTGACCTGTCTTCTCCAAGCTGAGTGGAAGAAAATACCGCTAGCCGTCGTACAACGGCTGGTTGAGAGTATGCCCCGGAGGGTCGCAGCTGTAATCACCGCTCATGGAGGCTCCACCAACTATTGAAGGTGAATAAACTTCGTTTTCCTTTGCTATAGCAGGTGTCCAATTACTTGTTGGTAGATAGTGTACATCCCAAACAAGGCATAAGTACTGTGTGTGGTGTGACGTGCCTGCACCGCAAGACGCACATGCGATAAAGGCAGATAGCAGCGAGAGTATACGTCCGCGTAGCTCAGTTGGGAGAGCGACTTACTCCGGAGTGAGGGGACCAGGTCTCGATGTCCGGCGTAGAAAAACTCTGGAGAAATTCACTTCGTCATATTGGCTTCCGGATGACCCGGCTGTTAGATTACTTCCAATGGTGTGATGTTCTTTCCACACCGCGAGATAGGAAAAATGAGAATCCCTTCTTCAGCGCTTCGAAAAATATATGTGTGTGATGTTAGGTTCCACACACCAAATTCACTAGAATTTTTCAAATGCACATTCTTTGTGCGATGACTGCTAACAGCGATACATGGTCTCGGCTGACCCGTGGGACATGCCCCCGGTCCTCTTTCGGGAAGAGGGCAGATGTGACGTGCCTGCAGCACAGGACGCACATGAGATAAAGGCTCGCTGCTATCTGCCTTTATCGCGTAGCTCAGTTGGGAGGGCAACTTACTCCGCAGTGAGGAGACCCGGTTCCGATGCCCAGCGTGGAAAAAAATGACGGAGAAATTTACTTCGTCATAAGGCACTGTCTTCTAACCGTTCGTTCGAGATGGGAGCCGGATTCGATTCCTAGATTTGGCATGGATTGTGTACTTGTCTTCAGGCGCTAACTCTCCCTTCGTTGAAACCTGTGGTTCCCAAATTTGAGACAAGTGTCCAGTGGTTTGAGGAGCTGTCTACTGCCCGTTCGTCCGATATGTGATCGGGTTCGAGTCCTGGATGTGGCATGGGTGATGTGCCTTTTTTTACCTCACTGACTATCTCGTTTCCTTGGAACCATTGGCCGAAAGTTACGGACGGGACACTGCTTAGAGTTGCTCACCGTAGTCATTGAACCACGAAATAAAAAAGAATCCGGAACAAGTGATTTTTGTATGGACTTCTCCCTGCTGCATGTATCTGGAGCAATGTCTGATGCTGGCTACTGACCGTTAGCCCGACATGGGCACGAGTTCAAGTCCCCGATGGGGCATGGACGTTGTCCTTGTCTGATGGCCTATCAGAAACCAGTGGCCCTAAATTAGGAATTGAAGACTGCTTATAACCTAAGAGTTTCTTATGGTGGTCGCTAAAGCACGAAACAAAAAAAAAGAAAGGAAGAAAGAAACAAATCTCTGGCAATGAAATCACTCAAAGTTCAGTGCAAGGTGCATGTTGCTGGTTCGTAGCAGCACAGGAGGGTCGTAGAAGTTTGTAATCGATATTAAAGAAAAAAACATGTATCCCACTCTTTTTTTGTTTTTGTTTCAGGGTTTAACGACAGCTGTGAGCAACTCGATGGGTTATAAGCAGTCGGCCGTTCTTGATTTAAGGTTACTGGTTTCAAGGAAGGGAGGCAGTGCCTTAAGGCAAATACGGCGTCCATGCCGGAGCGGGATTCGAACACACGCCTATCTCGTGCGAATGGTCAGAAGCCTGCGCCACCGGTACGCCTCATGTTTCCTCTACAGGTATCATGGGTGCTTCTGACCATATGCAGTTTTCCGTGGAAGTTTAACTGATCCAGTCCCTCAAAGAAAACATTTTACTAAGGCATTCATCTTCCCTTGAAATGCCAATTTTCTTCAAAAGTTTGGAAACTTTGATTTTTGTCTCTTCTGAAAGCCCGCGTTTTCTTGTTTTCAAAAAGTATGTAAGTATTATTCCAATAATTGCATGAGTAGTTTGCCCTTTTTGTACATGACGCACAGGTTTCTTCGCTCTGAGGAGAAAAGAAATTTGCAGTATTTAAATTTTCATGATGAAGGCGACTCAAGTGTTTTAAGTGTGATAAATCGCCATCCACATAATGGGAAAAAAAAATTCAAAGGGGAATGTGTGGGGCGTTACCAGAAGACAATTGGTACAGCTCTTAGAATGATGGTAGTGGAGAAAATAAAAACTCGGTGGGAAACAGGAAGCTAGCTGGTTCGATGGTTGATAACGTGCAGAATTATTTTGTACTTTCAGTTCGATCTAACACCAGCAGTATCACAGTGATATCCAAAGTAATATGGGTTATACTATTCCATCTGTCTGCTAGAGGCGACTAGCCTCTCCACACTAAGTGTCCAGAAGGAGCTGACAAGCTGGTGGTTATTTCAAAAGGCAAAAGAGAATGGTATATGAGATAAATACAGACATAAATCTGTTTTTCCTCTGGAAATTGTGCAGGCCATTTATGAAAGATATACTGCCCCAGACATCCTAGACAGGTGCTTACATACTAACACACAAAATGCAAATGAATCATCCAACGGCATGATTCAGAATAGGTGCCCCAAAAATATTTATGTGGGGTTTACAACCCTGAAACTGGAGGCAATGGATGCCATCTGTCACATCAGTTGTGGCAACAGCTGGACATCTTGAGGAAGATGAACGTTACTTCATGGAGTTTCGACGTGTGTGAAGCAGAAGTCACCCGAAAAGAGATGGCCAGGAAGAAGTGCACCCATGAACAAAAACAGCGTAGGTGGCACTTTAGACGAAGAAGAAAAATTAAACAAGACTAGGATAGTCAGTATGAAAGTCCCATCTATGCTGCATGAGCATATTAAGAGCAGATATCTATATTACCTATATCAAATGCAGATTTTAGAACCGATTTTCTTCCGTTTGTGGTTTTTCGACAATTTTCAACCTCTCGACAAAGAAAAGGTACATTCCTAATTGTCTTAATGACTTTATTCAGATATCGAAATCAAGCTTACTACCTCCGTATGTTGTGTAGAAAGATTATGCAATCATGTGAATCATAAGAAATTGAACCACAGAATTAATTGAATGAAACTGACTCCACGTTTATAGCAAACATAAAAAATAAAATAAATTTTTAATGGTCTAAGATAGAACATTGATTTTACTACAATGCATTTATCATGTATGTTAAATCATTTTAGAGACAAAAGCTTTCTTATAGCTCAATTCGTAGAGAAGTACGCCTACCCAAAAATGCAGTAATTTATTTTTTTAATTTTTAGTTTCATTGCCTCTCCCCAAATTAAATTTAGTTTTTTTTTTTTTGTTGATGTAATTGTCTTAATTTTTTTTCAAGAACCATGTGACAAAATTTAAAGGAGACTGGGTAAAAAATGCGGATTTTTGTCTAAAGGGTTGAGCTAGAATAGCACTTGGAGCACAATGAGTTATTCACTTCTATAAAGACTATAAATTACAATTTAATTTAATCAAGACAAATAAAATATTTTGCAACAATTTCACGTTTTAAAAATTAGTTGCGCACTATGAGCTATTGCTCTTGTAATCCGTTTCCCATTATAAAAAAGAAGAAAATTGAAAGGAGGAGAACATACAATGAATAAAACAGTTATTTTTTTTTAAGAAGCCGCGTTTGAACAGTTCAAAAGGCAAGCGAGCGGAAGAACTGGAAATAGATAAGGCTGAGGCACCCACGCATCTTCTCCCGAAGAAAACCGGGCTGAGTGAAAAGCAAAGAGATGAGACACTCACCAGGCATTCCTCCTCACAGAGAAATGCAAAACGAGTCAGTGGGAAGGTCTGAATAAGAATAAAAAATATAAAGGAGCCGAGAAAACATCTTCCAGGAACTGCGGACTGAATGGGGAAAGAAGAATTCCCTAGGAGGAAAGCGAAGTTCGTCGATTCATTGAGTGTGCGAAGAATGGGAGAAAGATAAAACAGAGAAAAAAAAAAAAAAAGAAAGGCTCAAATCAAATTATAAAAAAAAAAAAATCAGAATAAAAGGTTCCTTCTGGTTATATAAATGTTGTACAGAACTACAGCGATAATCGACGTCGTAAGCGTTTAACCGGCAGAAGCGAATTAACTCGGGGTGAATAAAATGGGCGGATATCAGCACGAATGATAAGGTGACCAGATATTGAAACACTGTTTTAAGGACAAAATGGCGTGGTGTCCCCCAAATCCGCAAATCATTTCGGGACACGTACTCAAATTAAATATGTAAATCTTACAAATTTTGAAGATGACAATCGGATTTTTGGCGTAAATGTGACAAGGATGGTAAGTCAGATAATATCCGAAAACTTGAAAATTTTCATCGTCCTGGAGCGGGACTCGAACCCGCGTCTCCCAGAAAACGCCCGGGTATGCTAACCACTACACATACCCGGGCGTTTTTCTGGGAGACGCGGGTTCGAGTCCCGCTCCAGGACGATGAAAATTTTCAAGTTTTCGGATATTATCTGACTTACCATCCTTGTCACATTTACGCCAAAAAACAGATTGTCATCTTCAAAATTTGTATTATATGGCGTAATCCCGTATTGCTTTCTTTCATGATTTATGTAAATCTTTTTGTCACAAAACTGTATTTTTTATATAAGTGTGATATTACTTATGAAAATTTATGTCTCAAAAATATATATCTTGTAGAATGTTGGTAATTTGTACGGACAGAGCAGAGCTATGGTGGAGAGAACATACAAGGTGTGCCATATAAAAGAGGCCCGAGTATGAGGGCCGAGGATGGCCTAGTGGGCAAAGTTTGTGACTGCCACGGAAAGGACCTCAGGTTCGATCCCAGACAGGTACGAACGCTCGATCCACTAAATATCCGCCGTGCTTCGGATGGGCACGTTAAGCCGTCGGACCCCGGGTACTGGCCCCCCGGTAATAAATAAGGGCGTCTTCCTCCCTCTTTCTACTTCGCTTCCGTGTCACTTTCCTATCGGGCACTCTAGCCGAAATCTATTAGCTTCCTGTTTCTAAGGGTTGTTTAAGATCTGGAGGTCAGACAACTCCCTTCCTAAAATCCTCTACATATGTTCTCTCTCATGTGATGGACAACAGTCAGGCAATGTTACTATACATGGTAAGGAATAGGTGAAATGACAGCAAACAAGAGTAATTTACAGCTAATTTACTAACAGGAGTATTGACCTCCGAGTTGATGGTGTCAGTGAAAAAGAATGGGCCGACTATCCTCTTCGCAGACACAGCACACCAAACGCCTATCTTTTGGTCGTACAGAGGAGTCTCCATTGTCCATCTGGGATTCGTGTCGGTCCAAATCCTGCTGTTTTGCGCATTGACATACCCAGACAGACGAAACCATGCTGCATCTGTCATGTAATAAAGTATTGGGTCCATTTCACCGCTGACAATGGTCTCTTGAAACCATTTACAATATTGCATCCGTTTTGTATAATCAGGAGTTTTAAGTTCTTGGAGCGCCATAACTTTGTACGGCCGAAAATGGAAATCTACCGTAAGTATGCGTCGGCATGACGTGGCAGATATTCCCGTTGCAGACGATAATCGGCGAATTGACTTCCGAGGGCTTTGTAACATCATTGTGCACAGATCCTTGATAATATCTTCAGTACGAATTGTCTTGGATTTAGTTTTTTCCCTGTTGCACACCATGTCGGTTTCACGAAATTTCCGCGCTAACTTCTGTACCATGTGGAAATAATTTTTCTGTAAAGAACTCATTTAAAACCTTGTATGAGTTTTTTCTGAAATACTGTTCCACGATAAAAAAAATCCGCTGTTTCGTACTTAAAACCATTTCCGTTGCCTTTTTACTCTCTTCACTTATACTTATGACCGCGTACCTACACTGCTCCGGCTGTGACTAACCACTCCGGAGAATTCCTTTGCAGCTTTAGACGCAGAAACCGGTTAGAAGTGGAACAAAGCGGTTTTAACTGGAACCCGCCAAACAACTTTAACTCGCCTAACAACGTCTCGCCACCGGGCCTCTTTTGTAAAGTACACTTTGTATTAGCAAAAGCGAAACGTTTTACCTTAGGTATATGGGCTAAATTCAAATCAAGCTGCACACTAATGAACGAATTGCGTGGTGAATTTTTCATTTTGCCAAAGTTTGTGGAGGAACTCAGAACAAGTACATTCGAAATTTGACCTCTCCAGTTCACTTAGTGCTGACCACTGACCATTCGTATAAGTTGGTCCGGGTTCGAGTCCCGAACGAGGCATCGGTACTGTGTTTGCCTTACAGCATTTGCTCTCTTTTTTCACTGGGGCGAAAGTCCCCAAATTAGGGACAGGTGACTGCTTATAGTCTTTGCAGTTGCTCACGGTGGTCGTTAGACTCGAAAAAAAAAAAAACAATCAAAATTTGTTTTCACAAGAAGCATGTTGGAAAATTAGTACAACGAAAACCATTTTTAAGAACATTTTTCACTAGAACTCTAACGAGCTAATGAGGAAGTGTAAATTAGAGGACATTTGAGGATAGACATCTGAATTTGAGGACAATTTGCGTCAGGCATTAGACATTTTTTGGAGACAGTAAACTAATTTCGAAGGCTGTCCTCAAGAATGGGACTTCTGGTCAGCTTAACGAAAGGTCAGCTTAAGGCTTCCAAAGAAGTGCGCCGAATGCGGCTGGAACGAGTGAACATCGGAATCAGAGAGCGTTGCTTTCCTCTTATCCCTGTTATTCAAAGTGGTAATGTAGAAGGAAATAAACAATAATGCTTTCTGACTTAATACCTGCAAAAAGAACCATAACAATAGCAACGAAACTAAGAAAGGAAATATATTTTTGAGTTAATTGTTTCTACCCAGTGCCATCATGCTCGTGTTAGAGGGACTGGCCCTTCCACATCATGCCCTCGATTATGGATGAAATAATAAAAGACAAGAATCGAGCACTTATCACAAACGACAGGGTTATGATCAGTACTGCTGAAATGTGAGAGGGGGAAACATTTGTCTTTAGCTTTCGTAAATCCTGTCGCTATGTGAATATTTCTGTTTGGTGAGCGCAACAAAGTTTGGGCAGCATTTCGTTCAGGTACATCGGCCACTTAAAGGGTTAAACACTCATATAAGGGGGCTTAAAGTGCAGAAAATCATTTAAAATTTAATTTTCAACTCCAGTGAACAAAAGTTTTAAAATGTCAAAACAGTTTTCCGAACCACGGTAAGCATTAACATTTGACACAAGCTCTCAATTTTCTCCTGATTAAGGTGGACGTCAAATAATTTTGCTTCCTATACTTCCAATGGAAACACTTCGTTACACATTTTCTTCACAATAAATGCGTTCCCAAGGATGAAAATTTGAACATCGATTAAAATAGCTTCATATTATAACTTGGAATGCTTAATATTTTCTAAAACATAACCATAATTATATTAAAAATCAATAACTTTTCCTTCGGTGGTGTTGAAACCAGAAAAAAGATAGCGCGACCTGTTCTTTGATGACGTCAGTAAACAAACAAATGTTGGATTGCATAATTATGGTTATGTTTTAAAATATATTAAGTATTCCAAGTTATAAAATGAAGTTATTTTAATCGATGTTCACATCTCCATCCTTGGGAACGCATTAATTGTGAAGAAAATTTGTACAGAAGTTTTTCCATTGGAAGTATAGGAAGCAAAATTACTTGACGTCCTCCTTAAGCACACCGGACAAAGCCGTTTCCAGTACTAGCAGGCCTTATTCTTCGATTCGTGACGTCACCATCCGGGTCATAACAAACGCTGCCGTGACTGCCATCTCAGCTAGCAGAGAGAGTACAGCGAGGCGACATCAGGATTATAATGTTTTGTAACTTAACAATATCGATGGGAAAAAATTATAAATTTTGGTAAGCATTTGGTAGAAATCAAAGCGCAAACACTTTATGAGCCATGGGAGCGATGAACTCGGTGGTTATTTCATGTCTACAAGCCAATTCAGATATAAAAGAGCATTTCCTTTTTACATCAATGGGTTGTCGCTTTACACAAATTGACCCGTATTACCGTAGGCACCATGCATTTTTCAAAACGAATTATTTATATTTCATCCAAAGAAGTTAGGGAGAAAAAAAGACAAAACTTAAAAACTTTATCTGATAATTTAATAAGGAACATTCCATGCATGGCATTGCTGTTACTGATATGGTACTTCCATATTCTCTCAGCAACAGAATGTGCGACTGGTACAGATTTTTTTTTAATTTCAGAATGACGTCGGAAAAGTACATATCTAAATATTTTATACAAAATAAGGAAGCCGCCCCGGTGGCGCAGTGGTCTAAGGCGCTGGCCTCTGATCAGTCGTCCGTAAGGGGTCCGGGTTCGAATCCCGGTCAGGCATGGAAGTTGTGCTTGTCTTACGGCACTGGCTCTCTCCCTTCCCTGGAACCAGTGACCCTAAATTAGGGACGGGCGACTGCTTATAGCCCATTGAGTTGCTCACGGTGGTCGTTAAACCTCCAATAAAAAAAAAAAAAAAAAAGCGTTGGACAAAAAAACAACGTATAATGATTAATTAAACGTTACTAAGCCTGATGATTCAAGACACCTTGCTTAAACTTAATGGTACATGAAATGTTGCTCAAACCTATTTACAATAGTTTCTCGGGAACTACATTATCAATAAGTAGGAACTGTACACCAATTATACTCAAAATAGTATAACTATACTAATAATCCGAAATTTCTTGGCGTAGGATAGAAATAAAACTTTCCAAGCTTTCGCGCATTATTTCAGTTCTTCAAATAATGCTGCGTTTTCTAGCATGGTACCGCGTGTCTAACCAACGTGACCTCGTTTCTTCGAATTATCACGTTTGCGCCTAGTAATTTATTGTCCAGTCAAGTCACCGCGTTCAAATTGTTCAAACGTTCTGTTATTCAGCTTGCAGTTAGCTGTCTACCTTCCTTGAAAAAGCCATCTGATTGATGTGCGAAAGCTTGGAAAGTTTTATATCTATTCTACGCCAAGAAATTTCGGATCATTAGTATAGTTATACCCTTTTGGGAACTATTTTGTTTGCAATAACATAACCTAGTTCATCAATTCATAAGAAATATGCAATTTAAATGAATAAAAATACTAACTTTGCTTGTAATTCTCATATCGCACATCAAATCTTCAGCACTCTCAGTACAAGACACACGCCGAGCAAATAGACTGTTTCTTGGTTTCGGTCGTAGCAGGTTTGGTTTGTTATGACCCGGCTGCTGACGTCACAAACGGGGAAATCGCGTAGGATTAGGCCTCTACTACTCGAGACGGCTTTGGTCCGGTTCACTTTGTCTGCTATTCATTTAGCCCGCTTTTCATTTCGCCCGCCGTTCACTGTGTCCACATTCATTTTGTCCCCACAATGGATAGAATACCGTGGAAAGTTTCTGTCTTGATGGAATTCTTTTCTGTCTTGATGGAATTCTTTTTTGTCTTGATGGAATTCTTGTGACAAGGCAGAAAAAAAGGTCAGCGGACATTGCTTACATGCGATTTTTTTCCTGTTTGAGTTTTTCGATTAAAATATAACGATTTTAAATGTTATTTAAAGTAAAACGAAGAACTGACCTTTAAAGAGCTTTTTACCTTGTTTGTGCGCACGATGTCAATCTTCTTCTTCTTTGCTTATTGATAACCACTGTAGAGTACAGGTCTCCTCCAGTCTTTTCCAACATCTTCGATCCTTAGCTTCAGTTCACCATTTAGCACCTCTAAGTTTCGGAAGGTCATCTCCCCATTTTGTTCTCTGGTGCTCTCTTCGTCTCCTTCCATCTCTCAGTTACCATTCTGTTATTAATTGTGTCCATCTTTCAGTCTTCCAACGTGTCCATCCTATCTCCACTTATGATTCTATTATTATTTTTATAATATCTGTTATTCCTGTTCTTTCTTTTATAATTTCATTCCTAACTCTATCTCTTCTTGTTATTCCTAACATTCTTCTCTCTAACTCTATTACTGATACTCTTATTTTTTTACATTGTCGCTCTGTGATACTCCATGTTTCACTTCCATAAGTAAACACGGGGATATTACATGCATTGAAGATACTTATTTTTCAACAACAATGGAAGATTGCGGATTAAATAGTCTTTATGTCTCCAAAGGGCTCTATTACCTTGTATAATTCTTCTACTGATTTCTCTAGCTTGTCTTTCTTTAAAACTGATTACTTGTCCTAAATAGATGTATTCGTCTACTTTTTCAATTTCTTTTCCTTCTATGAAAATCTTTTCTGCACTGTTCATATATTTAGTTTTTGCTGTGTTCATTGGCAGACCTTCTTTAAGACCTTCCATCCATAAATTCTTTATCATATTCTGCATTTCCCTATGCTAGTTGCGACGTCAATCACTATGACATTATTCAAAGTTTCACAAAAAAATTTTTAATGTTTTGAAATACACCTTCATATTGTTTTTCATGTAGTTCTTAGATTTTCAATATATTTATTTTTTATTTTGATTGTTAATTCTTTGTAATTTCCGTATTTTTAATTTTCGTACGAATGAACTATACTGCTTTATATTTGTGTTATAGCTATTTACCAAGAGAAAAAAAAAATCCGTAAAAATATAATGATGAAAAAATTTAGATTGATATTTACTGTGAATTTCCGCTTTGGGAGAAGGAAAATAGAGAATATTTACCTAAAGGATAAAGGGTGCTTGAAATTTTGCTCTTCATTCCAACAAATTTATGTCCATTGGAATAAACTTTGATTTTATGTCTTAGTGATTGACATGGTACCCCACAAAAGAGGTAAAAAAAGCTCCTCAAAGTTCAGTTCCTCGTTTCACTGTTTTTCGATTAAGATATAACGATTTTAACATTTAAAATCGTTATATCTTAATCGAAAAAATGAAACAAAAAAATCGCATGCAAGCAATATCCGGTACCTTTTTTTTCTGCCTAGTAACAAAAATTTCATCAAAACAGAAAATTTCTACGGTATTCCATCCATTCTGAGGACGAAATGAACGTGGACAAAGTCAACAGTATACGAAATGAACACGGACAAAGTGATAGGGAACCTGTATATACAATGTAACCTGCCTACGACGGAATCCAAGGGACTGGAACTATCTTCCGTTTAACACAGGCTACCGTTTTATACAGGTGCATTTATGGAAGCTATTGAAATGTATACATTTTAAATTTTGTCATACCAATAACAGATTCTACGTAACACTCACACTTTGGTTTTCGTGCATTTCAATAACTTTAACTTTTGTATCCAAATCGAGGACGTTCTTCTTTGGCGTCATGGTAAGAGGAAAACGAACAAACGCAACTTAAAGCAAGAAAAAGCCGTGAAAGATCATCTCAATGAATAAATGTCAGAGAATTAAATCGGAGCGTCTCGTTGAAATCCGTTCGAATCAGCCAGCTGCGAAGATTTTGGACTTTGCATCCTGTAAAGAGAGAGAAACACTGGTATCATTGCCTAAATCTTAGTCGTCCTGCGTGCTTAAGGAGCGATAAAAAAGTCGATGTACTGCAGTGTGTGTGTTTATAAAACAACCTTTCTCAGTTTAATTATGTTATCTTCAACGTCAAGAAATTTGTTCCGTGTGAATTCACAATTACATTTTATCGTGTAATATTTTGTATTCAATTAAAATACTTGACAACATGAGAAAATCAGGGAACTTTCGTTGTTAAAAGATTATTTTACTCTCTCTCTCTCTCCGTTTCTGCGTTAGGCAGGTTCCGTTTCAGACAGGTTTTGCTGTACTTCCAAACATTGAAATAACTTTTGATCTTGAATTTTTTTTGTTAAGGTATTTCTTAATGAAAATAATTTCAAACAATTCTACTCTACTCTCTGATCGAGCTCTACAATATTCTTCTGTTTGAAGGTCACACAATTCCATTTGATAAACGGTAGTTTGTGATTTGATAAATGGTAGTTTGTGCTTTAAACGCCATCATCCAATGATTACTGAGCAGACCTATGCTTGGTTGAAGTTCATTAATTGTTCATTCCTGTTATCAAAGTTCTTGATAAGAGTGTTTGTAGATGAGGAACAAATACTTTAAAACTACAGTTTCACGAGGTATTACCATTTCACCAAAGGCCGCTTGCATTATTCCAAACTAACTTTTTCTTTCTAGATTTGATTTTAACAGTGATAGCTTGTTAGAAGAAAAATTACCTACGGGATTGTAAAGGTTACAGATACACTCATCTACATAAAAAACAAAACACCTGAAAGGAGACGAGCTACGACCTACAGGATATGCTAATCAGCCAATATTGCAGAAATGATTAGCATTTTAGCGTATATATAGGTGCATGCATGCCACGTCTAGGCAAATCAAATCGCGCAACGTCACAGCCCGGAAAAAGGCCGTTTTCCTGTTAAATGCGCAGCTTGGCTCGGTCGGCATGTCAGTGCTTGTTCAGCAGTCGGTAAGGATGTCTCATCGTCGTATGAGGCAGTCGTACAGTCGCATGAGCGAGTTCGAAAGAGGTCGTCCTATCAGCATGAGAGACTACAATGCTTCGTTCCGGGAGATTGCCGGTCATGTGGGGCTCAGTGGATCCGTCGTGACAAGTGTAGAATGGGAAAGGTACGAAGAAGGGAGTAGGACACGAAGAAATGTGTTCTGGACGTCGTACTCTGACAACGCCGAGGGACAATCGTCATCTCGTGAGAATGTTATTTAGTGGCTGTTTTGTATCATCAATGGTGCTGCCGCAGCAGTGGCAAACTGTAAAACGCTGGGTATTACAGTTCGGAGTGCACGCTCGTCCCATCCTCAGGCTACCTTTCACGCCGCAGCAGCGGACTACCCGGCTGCAATAGTGCCTCAAACGAAGGAAGTGGGGTGACGCATGACACGATATAGGACGAAACGCGCTTCTGTTTAGGCGAAAATGATGGCCGTATCTGTATCCGCCGACGACGACAGGGAGAGAGTCGTCGGGAAGAGTGCAATATTTCGCTCTTGTCAAATTTTCGCCACCGCACCAATGCCAGGTGCGAATGCACTCTTCCCGACGACTCTCTTCCGAGGCATTACGGCTTGGGGTGCTATCGAGTACGAAAGCAAATCACCTGTCATGAGAGTTCGTACTACCATTACCAGTGCCCGTTACGTCAATGATATTTTTAACGCCTTAACCACTCAGAGAGAAATTCATAGGAATCAGACTCTCGTTCAAGGTAAAACTAACTCCGATGATTTATTTTTTTTGCATTAATGCGAGTGATTTAGTCATTTTGTTTTCCTTTGGAGCTTATTATTTTTTTAAAATACATTTGTAATAATTTTAGTTTTCTGTAGGATTTATCACAATACTTTTCAGTATGTTTTTTCATCCTGATTTTTCAACGCAACAGAATACTTAGGAACTTGAAATATTTTAAAATTGGCAATGACTTCCAATTATCTTTAAGAAAAGGTGAAATGTACTGTACAGTAGTATTATTTCACAAAACTTCTAAATATAAAATTTACCCTTGATAGCTATATAGCGTTTGTCTTAAGAACTGCGCAGACTGATATATAGATATCGTACAATCACCTATGCAATAAATTGAGTACCCGGTTTTTCCGGCAATACAATATATAATAGCTGGTGCACAAAATGGAGAGAAGAGAAGAAATACTGTGCGACAGTAACCAAAATTTCATGCTACATGCTATCTACAATACCCGATCTCGCTACAGATCTTCAAACTCAAATCCTTCGACAAACTGTTGAAATTTAACAGTAAATCAAACCCTCAAGTATTCCCATGAATCTCTCCTACTTTTCGTTTTGTCATATGGATACGGAAAAAATGAGAACGGAATTCTTCCGTTAATATACGAAAGGAGTTGCGGAAAGGTTTCTGAAAATTCAGAATTTTTCTGGCGTACGAAAAATCCTTGAAATTCAGGGTTTCTCCCGCAATTTTACGGAATTTTTTTATCAGAAATATGCTTCGTTAATTCACGAAAGGAATCACGGAAGTGGCTGCTGAATTTCAGAATTTTGTTTACAGTGTAACCCATAAAGGCATAGTGTTTAAAGCTTCAACATTAAGAGAATACGTGGACTAAACAACTGCGCTAAGTCTTTCTATTTTGTTTTGTGTCTTTTTTGCCATTTTAAATCAAATTCATGAAACATATGTTGCGTCAATTTTTCACAAGTAGCAAAAATAAAAATAGAAAGTTACTTAAATCATGAAATGCATTGATTATGATACGTTTCCCAACATACCAGAAATCATTACTCAAGTTATGAGGATAATGGCAGTGGAATAAATCTCGCTCCTGTGCCCTGACCTTTGATCCCATTTCGATGATATTCAACAGAACTGGTTCAGTATACCACCGAAGTAACATGATAAAGTTTTGTCGCAATCGAAGCAATTTTACGTAAGTTATGGTGAATAAGGGCTATGGAATAGATCCCGCTCCTGTGTCCTAACCTTTCACCCCATTTCGCCTATTTTCAATAAGATTCGTCCCCAGGCACATCCCTACAACATACTAACAGTTCATCCAAATTAAAACATTTTTACGTAAGTTATGACGCATAATGGCGATGGAAGTGATTCCACTCCTATGTCTCGACCTTTGACCACATTTCGCCCATTTTCAATAGGGTATGTTCCCAGGTGGTCCCCTACCACATACTGATATTTAATCGAAATCGAACCATTTTTACGTTAGTTATGACGCATAAGAGCAGTGGAACGGATTCCGCTCCTATGTCCTGACCTTTGACCCCATTTCGTTCACTTTCAATAGGGTTCCTTCCCAGTGTTCCCCTACCACATACTAAAATTTCATCGAAATCGAACGATTTTCACGCGAGTTATCCTGTGGACGAACATACGCACACAACGCGTGACGTAATGAGGCAGATGGGAATCGCGACCATCTGCTCGCAAGAGTGTGACGTCATAAAACTTTAATAGGATCCACACACAACGCGTGACGTAATGAGACAGATGGCGTGACCGCGTCAGCATCTGAATTGCGAGAGTATGACGTCATGAGATTTCTAAGCATGGATAACATTAACGGGACGACGCCATGACACTAAAAACTTGGTAATTCGGGGAGGTTATTTAACCCACTAAACGAATTTTCCTAAAGTCGAGATCAAGCTAAATCGGTTTCTAGTACCAGAAAACGGTAGGTTAACGATTTTCATCAAAATCCTTAGAGCCGTTTTCAAAATAAAATTTACATACATACAAGAATTGCTCCTTTAAGGTGAACGTCAAGTAATTTTGCTTCCTGTACTTCGAATGGAAAAATTTCTGTACACATTTCTTCCCAATTAATGCGTTCCCAATAATGAAAATTTGGACATCGACTAAAATATCTTCATTTTATAACTTGGAATACTTAATATTTTCTAAAACATAACCATAATTATGCAATCCAACATTTGTTTGTCTACTGAAGTCCTGAAAGTATAGGTCGCGCCATCTTTTTTCTGGAAAATTAATGCATTCACAAGGATGAAAATTTGAACATCCATTAAAATAGCTTCATTTTATAACTTGGAATACTTAATATTTTCTAAAGCATAACCATAATTATGCAATCCAACATTTGTTTGTCTATTGACGTCCTGAAAGTACAGGTCACGCCATCCTTTTTCTGGTTTCAACACCACCAAAGGGAAAGTTATTGATTTTAATATAATTATGGTCATGTTTTAGAAAATATTAAGTATTCTAAGTTATAATATGAAGTTATTTTAATCAATGTTCAAACTTTCATTCTTGGGAACACATTTATTGTGAAGGAAATGGGTACAAAATTTTTCCATTGGAAGTATAGGAAGCAAAATTACTTGAAGTTCACCCTAATAATATGGGATAAGGGCGATGGAATGGATCCCAATCCTATGTCCTGACCTTTGACCTCATTTCGTCCATTTTCACTAGGGTTCGTCCCCAGGTGGTCCCTTACCACATAGTAAAATTTCATCGAAATCGAACCATTTTTACGCACGTTATGACGCATAAGAGCAATGGAATGCATCCCGCTCTTATGTTCTGACCTTTGACCCCACATCTCCCATTTTGAATAGGGTTCGTTCCCAGGCGGTCCCCTACTACATAGTAAAAGTTCATTGAAATCGAACCATATTTACGCAAGTTATGACGAATAAGGTCAATAGAATGGATCCCGCTCCTACGTCGTGACCTTTGACCCCATTTGTCCCATTATCAATAGGGTGCGTCCTCAGGTGGTCCCCTACCACATATTAAAATTTCATCGAAATAGAACCATTTTTACGCCAGTTATCGTGCGGACAGACGGACGGACGGAAAAAGCTGGAGCATATACGCTACTTCAACTTACGGTTGGAAAGCGTAAAAAAGGAGTGCTATTATAGTGTGTGATCTACCTCCTAATTTACTCTACAATATTAAAAAACTTACTGTTACAATTATTAATTATTTACAAACCATAAATACTTCAAAAATTGTTAACGTTTAATCTGCATATCTCAATCTTTTTATCAATGTAAAACACTTTGTAAAAACTTCACGCCTCTACTTAATTAAAAGGGAACCAATACGTATACGTATCAATTGTTTAAAACCTGCTGCTGTGAAAGGTGTGAAGTTTTTTGAAACGTTTTTAGCATTCATACCAAAAGTCAGGTGTTTAAATAATAACACTATACTAGAGATCCGATTTATTAGCGTAATAAATAGACACATAAGCGTTTCCAAGCTTTCGCACATCAATCAGATGGTTCAAGAAGTTAGACACAAATTGCAATTGAATAATAGAACGCTTTAACAATTTGAACGGGGGAACTTGACTTGACAATAAATAGATACGACGTTATATTCATTTAAAGATACGAGGCATCACGTTGGTTACATGTGCGGTATCCTGGTGGGGAGAAGGCGTTACTTAAAGAATTAGTTCCAAATTCGTAGCAACTCGAGTGAGGCGTAATCATTGCAAGTATTGCTGTTGGTAATTATCTCCAAGGTTTCCCGAATGGCTATACATTTAGGGGTAGAGTAGCTAGCTAATTTCTTTATGTCATCCCTCATAGGAGTAGCGGACTTCAATTTGACTCGAGTTGCTACGAATTTGTTACTAATTCTTCAAGTAACGCATTCTCCCTACCGGGGATACCGCGCGTGTAAGCAACGTGATGCCTCGTATCTTTAAATGAGTATAACGTCGTAACTATTTATTGTCAAGTCAAGTTCCCGCGTTCAAATTGTTAATGCGTTCTATTTTTCAATTTCTGTCTAACTTCCTTGAAAAAGCCATCTGGTTAATGTGCGAAAGCTTGGAAACGCTTATGTGTCTATTTAGTACGCCAATAAATCGGATCTCTAGTATAGTGTTACTCTTTACTACTTAATTGGTGTACTGTTCTTGGTGATCAATTTGTCAAGTGTTTATTTTATAATGATTCTTTTACCTCTGTACCAGTAGATAGACTCCATGCTCCTGCGTGTTTGCACTGAAAAAGTTCTTTATGCATTGGAGTTAGCATGATCAATATTTCCGAAAGTTTTGTGCATTTTTTTCTGATGAACAATTTCTTCCTGGAAAGAATGTACGAATACTTATCACAAAAATAGATTGACTGCGAAATTCTTGTATAGGTTAGGGACAATCATTCATTTGTTCCTAGGAGCACAGTGTTCTTGAAAGATGACCAAACTGTATAATTTATTTCTGTGTCTTCTAAAAACGCCACCAGTATAGCGCAGCTCGTAAAGTCGCTACGAACTATGTGGGAGACGAACGTTCTGGACAGGTGTTTGAATCCCGGTCCTGGTGACCATCTTGTCTAATGTTTTCCCGGGGTTTTCCGCAGACTCCCTGTGTTTGGGGACTCGAACGCGTGGATGGCGCCCTGTGAAATCGGCCCCGGACGTACTTTGTCCCTTGATCCTCTAGGTTGGGGGTTAAGCGAGCCGCTAACGTCTCCACCTCGTCAAAAATCTCTCGTTATGAAATCTTACGAAGAAAACTAAGACGGCCTGGGCCCACACAGGGCTGTAGAGTCATTGAAGATTTCTGAAATCGTAAATGACTGTTTCTCACTCAGAACCAAACGTTCTGTGTTGTGCCACCAACATACGACACCCAAACGAGTAATATGGCCTCTCAGTGGTTGTCATATTATCCTTATTTTAGTATTTTTTTTTTTTTTGATTGGAGGTTTAACGACCACCGTGAGCAACTCAATGAGCTATAAGCAGTCGCCCGTCCCTAATTTAGAGTCACTGGTTCCAGGGAAGGGAGAGAGCCAGTGCCGTAAGACAAACACAATACCCATGCCTGACCGGGATTCGAACCCGGACCCCTTACGGACGAATGATCAGAGGCCAACGCCTTAGACCACTGCGCCACCGGGGCGGCTATTTTAGTATTTCTGGGAAAGCTTAGAAATACACTCTTTACAAAATAAAACAAGAAACATGACCGAATTTTCGAGTGTAATAAGCACGTCTTTTGAATCCGTTCTGACGTAAATTAAATTTATTAAAGCTATTCAAAGTCAATGGAACCGGTATGGAAAACAATAGTGTCGGACGGAAGAAAGAAGTTTTTCAATCGGGTGCTTAATTCCTCAGATATTGCTGTAAACGGAATCGTGAGCTTACGCCCTCTGGTTGCAGACTTGTGCATTAAAAAAAACATGAATTTATATGAGAAACATTTCGCACCGGAAACGCTCTCCAAAACAGAATTTTTTTTTAAAATAGGACTCTTAGAAACAGAGATATCGATAAAAATAAGATGTGACTTTACGTCCTCTGGTGGGAAACCATGCATTATTTTAGGAAGAAAGTATTCTCAAAAGGTTTTTCCATATGAGCGGTATCGGCCCAAGAAAAAAACAAACATTTAGTCGAGTTTATAGGAGCCCAGATTTTGCTACAAATACATCAGAAGCATAAATTAACACTTATGGCCCCTGGTGGCCTAACCATTCTTTACCAAACATTAGAAATTATGTGAAAAATAGTTTCCATCAGGTACTGTATGCGATACAGGAAGAATTTTTCATATCGGAGTTTTAGGAGCAGAAATAACGCAGAAAACGCAATTTGCCTTTGTGCCCCCTAGCAGAAAGTCTATGATTTACTTGAAAATTTTGAATTTATAGGAAAAACATTTCGCATCGGAAACACTATGCAATAAAGAAGGAATTTTTCAAATCGGACTCCTAGAAGTAGAGATATTGACCAAAATAAGATATACATCTACGCCCCCTATCGTAGAAACTATGCATTATTTCAAGAAGAAAATGTTCCTAAAAGGTTTGTCGACATGAGTAGTATCGGTCAACAAACGACTTTTTTTCAATCGAGATTTTAGAAGCTCATATTTTGCTGCAAATACATCAGAAGTGGAAATTAAGACTTACGCCACCTAGTGCCCAAAACATTTTTTACAAAAATTAGAAATCATGTGTAAACGATTTCCCATCAAGAGTTGTATCTAGTGCAGAAAGAAGTTTTCAAATCAGAGATTTAGAAGCAGAGATATAGGGTGAAACGTAATTTACCCCTACGCCCCCTAGCGGAAAGTCTAGGAATTACTTGAAAATTTTTAAATTATATGAAAAACATGTCACACGGAAAACACTATCCAACAAAGAAGGAATTTTTAAAATCGGACTCCAAGAAATAGAGATATTGGCAAAAATATGATATACATTTACGCCCCCTGGCGGAGAAACTTTGGAATGTTTTAAGAAGAAAATATTCCGAAGAGTTTTATCGATGTGAGTGGCATCAGTCCACGAAAGAATTTTTTCAATCGACATTTTAGAAGCTCAGATTTTATGGCAAGTACATCAGAAGCAAAAATTAACACTTACGCCCCTGGTGGTCAAACTATTCTTTACCAAAAATTTAAAATTAAATCCAAAAGTTTTCCATCAGGATGTGTATCCGCTAAAGAAAAACGTTTTCAAATCGGAGTTTCAGAAGAAGAGTTATCGGGGAAAATGCATTTTACGTTTACGCCCCTAGCGGAAAATCTATGCGTAATTTGAAAAAGTAACTATATCTAAAATACTCTTGGACATAAATGGAATCGAAAGAAAAAGATTTTTTTCAATCGAATGTTTAGAAGCAAATATGTGGAATAAAACGTATTTTTGAATTCGACATACCTTCATTTACGCCCTCTAGCGGCAAAATTGTAAATCATAAAAAAAACCCAGAAATAAAGGATCATCATTCGCATATTTCAAGCTTCCCAATGCAAAAAATAATTTTTCAGATCGGACAAATAGTTGCAGAGATATTGTGGGTACAGACGAACGGACGGACGGACGGACAAACCGGTAACCTAAGCACGATCTTTTTTTACAAAAGACGTGCTAAAAAAGGGAAGCACCCCGAGAAAAGCGCTCGATCCTGATGAAACTCCTCATGGCCACAGGGTGATTGTAAACTCCTTCAACAAAACAAGAGTTTTGATAGTACACATCAAGGCTAACAATATTTGCAATGGAACCCAGGGCCGGATTCCACTCCTAGTTCCAGAAAAGAGTAAAGTTGCATATCCACGTTGATCCTTCAACAGTGAAACTGCACAATTCCAATCGCTTCAGGTAAACACCCAAAGGAGCTGCTCAAACTGGCGTCCAAGGGCGTCGTTGCACAACCCACACCGGCGAATGAAGGACTGTCGCACCCTCTCGTAGACACCCGGTGTGGTGTTGATCTTGTCCGCAGCAACAGCGATTCGCGCAAGGAGATCTTCCAGGGAGTCCACAGGTGTCTCGTACACCAATGTTTTCATATGCCCCCAGAAGTAGAAGTCCAGTGGATTAAGGTCCAGGGAGTGTGGAGGTCAAACCACAGATCCACCGCCCGGGATATGTCGCACTTAAGTAGTATCGTACCTCGGTGGCAAAGTGTGCTGGGGCCCTATCATTCATAAACCACATGCCCCTCCGTGTGGTGAGCGGAACATCCTGCAACAGGCCGGGAAGAACTTGCTCCAGGAACACACGGTACGCTGCGCCGGTCAGACATTCTGGCAAGAGGTAAGGTCCCACCAGACAATCAACAAGGATGCCTGCCCAGATGTTCGGCTGCGTTTTTAAATGTTTGATCCTCATCCTATACGCACGTGTTAATCGCGCCTGATTTGCCTCTTGTGCTTCTCATGTACTGGCTGGTACTCCGTGTGCTGCTGGACGTTTTTCAAGCGTGCTCTTTTCTGGCACTAGTAGTGGAATGCGACCCTAAGTTTCATTGCAAATATTGTTCGTCTTGTTGTGTACTATCACCCCTCTTGTTTTGTTGAATGAGTTTACAATCACCCTTTATAATATTATAAAATAACGACCAATGATTAAATAGTGGCGCCCGCCAGACCCTATGGGAACCGTGTATCGAGGAGAGTATATCAAGAGCAAAGCTCGCACGCAGAAACGATTGTGACAGCGGATTGCGGTCGTAATAACCTCCACGGACTGTGAGAATGCCTCGACGTCGGATCCGTGTACACTACGAGCAGTTAAGCGAATTTGAGAGACAACATATAATTGGGCAGAGAGAGACCAGTTGATCAAGTCTCCGTATTATACGATATTTCGGTCGAGGCGACGCGGCAATCGGACGATGTTGACCCCAATGGGTCTAGGAGGGTACAACCAGGCGGCAAGCGGGCAGTGAACGGCCGAGGGTAACGACAGAACGTGAGGATCCAGCGATTGTGGCACACGCACGAAGAGAACCGAATTCGTCGCTCAAAACCATCCCTGGCTTTGTTGCGTTTTCTACCGGTACGGAAGTGGTCATCCGGACCTTTGCCAGACGACTTGTGGCACGGGGACTACATTCGAGTAGGCCTGTTCGCCGCCTACCACTGACCAGCGAGCATCGTCGTCACCGATCGTAGTGGTGTCGGGCCCGATCAACGTGGGATAGTGCACAGTGGCGTCGTGTTGTCTTCAGTGATGAGTCACGGTTTCCACTTGACGCCGATGGCCAGCGCATACGTGTCTGGAGACGAGCCAGCAAGCGCACGGAAGCTGCCTTTACCGTGGAACGGCATACGGTTCGTACACCGGGCGTAACTCTCTGGAGAGCAATTTTCTTCGATAGCCAGACACCTTTGGTAGTCCTCCGTACCACTCTAACGGCTCAACGGTACGTCGATGACATTCTAGGACTTGTTGTGTTGCTATTCTTGTCGCAGCACCCCCAAGCAATATTTCAACAGGCTAATGCCCGGCCACACATGGTACAGCTATTCCAGGCCTGCTTCCGTAATGTCAACATTCTTCCAGCCCAATCTTCCGGTCTCTCTCCGATCGAACATATTCAAGAAACGATTGGACTCCACCTTCGCCCATCCTGGAATGCCGGGGAACTGGTCTGCACTTTGGACACCATCTGGCACGCTTTACGGGCAGTGTCCGTGATTGGTATGCATCTATGCCACACCGCGTAACCGCTTGCATCAGAGTCAGAGGTGGCGCTACAGCGTACTGATTTGTTCTACTCGTGTAGCTGTTTCATCACAATAAATTGCAATCATTTTCTTTCCTGTATATATACATGGAACGTACCAATTTTCATCTGGAGTGGATGATTCATTCTGGGCGCTTCGTTTTTTTTTTTTTTTTGTGTATTTCTTTTTATAATTTTCTAGATTTTCATTTTTTATTTTGAAGTTTTCTGTAAAGCTTATAATGCAGAAAAATGCTTTTTCTGCAAACAATGAGATCCTTATGATGCACCATATTCTTGTTAAGGAATATACATATGTTTCATCCTAAACTTCCTTCAAAGCGCGGCACATAATTTTATTTGCTACTGTTAACACAGTGTCATCTATATGAAAGGTACGATGCTTAATACGATTATCTTGGGAAAAAACGGACTTTGAAAAGAATGTTCAAGGGTCAATTGGAATCCCAAGTAACATGCACCTTCCCAATTCAAGACTTTTTTTATTTCGTCCTGTGTAGTTCTTTTTCCTTGAGTTATTGAAACAGTCTGTCATGTGGACAATTGCAGGAAGTATTGTACACAAAAGGGAGAATAGTGACTGGATTTAAATAGGTGTTCTGGAAAACTAGACCTTTGACCGAGCATGTTTGCCTTCTCTATCAATTCAGGGGTATCTTTTTAAGTTCATGATTTTCTTTGTGTCCATAAACAACAGTCAGAGTTATACTGATCAAATTGCCTATTCATTGTTTTCATTTTTGTTCCACCCAAAGTAAACGGAATGCTTATCAATGTTGCATTGCTCTCATATTCGAAGGTTGTGTAGCTCTCTGACGGTGATAAATCGTTTCCGAAAGTCATCGATCATATGCTGTGATATTTTTTCCCCACATTGACAACACTTTTGTAGTCAGTTTAGTGATTTTGTTGAAGCTTGAGTGAGAATTCTCGTTTCAAAATTTCTCACCACAAGAAGGTGAGTATTACAGGTCGGCATTATAACGAAGTAAATTTCTCCGTCATCTTTGGTCTACGCCGGGATTCGAACCCGAGGCCGCTTATTCCGGAACAAGTCGCTCTACCAACTGAGCTACGCAGACGATTATTCTGATTCCTATCTGCCTTTATGTCGTGTGCGTCCTGCTGGCAGGTACGTCACATCTTCCCCCCCCGCCCCGAAAGAGGGCCGGGGGCATGGCCCACGGGTCAGCCGTGACCATGAATCGTTGCAGGCAGCCATCCACTGTACAACGTGCACTTGAGAACTCCCAGTCAATCTGCTGTGTGGAATGCAACATCACACATTTTTATTTTTCGAAGCGCTGGAGAAGGAATTCTCTGATTTTTCCTGTCTCGCGGTGTGGAAATAACATCACACCAATGCGAGATTTTGAACTGCCGGGTCATCCGGATAGTTCGGGCGCCATTATAACGAAGTAAATTTCTCCGTCATCTTTGGTCAACGCCGGGATTCGAACCCGAGGCCGCTTATTCCGGAACAAGTCGCTCTACTAACTGAGCTACGCAGACGATTATTCTGATTCCTATCTGCCTTTATGTCGTGTGCGTCCTGCTGGCAGGTACGTCACAGCATGACTGGTAGAGAGAGAGATAGAGAGAGAAAGAGAGAATTAGTTATCAGTGAGTTTAAATAGCGCAAGGTGTAACGTACCAGGAGATGTGACGTACCTGCCAGAAGGACGCACACGACATAAAGGCAGATAGGAATCAGAATAAAATGTCCGCGTAGCTCAATTGGTAGAGCAACTTATTCCGGAATGAGGGGACCCGGGTTCGAATCCTGGCGCGGATAAAAATGACGGAGAAATTTACTTCGTTATAATGGCTCTTGAACTATCCGGATGACCCGACCGTTCAAAAATCTCGCAGTGGTGTGATGTTATTTCCACACCGCGAGATAGGAAAAATAAGAGAATCCCTTCTCCAGCACTTCGAAAAAAAAAAAAAAAAAAAATAAGATAAAATAAAATAAGGGGAGATGATGTAACGTACCAGGAGATGTGACGTACCTGCCAGAAGGACGCACACGACATAAAGGCAGATAGGAATCAGAATAAAACGTCCGCGTAGCTCAATTGGTAGAGCAACTTATTCCGGAATCAGGGGACCCGGGTTCGAATCCTGGCGCGGATAAAAATGACGGAGAAATTTACTTCGTTATAATGGCTCTTGAACTATCCGGATGACCCGACCGTTCAAAATCTCGCAGTGGTGTGATGTTATTTCCACACCGCGAGATAGGAAAAATAAGAGAATCCCTTCTCCAGCACTTCGAAAAAAAAAAAAAAAATAAGATAAAATAAAATAAGGGGGAGATGATGTAACGTACCAGGAGATGTGACGTACCTGCCAGAAGGACGCACACGACATAAAGGCAGATAGGAATCAGAATAAAACGTCCGCGTAGCTCAATTGGTAGAGCAACTTATTCCGGAATGAGGGGACCCGGGTTCGAATCCTGGCGCGGATAAAAATGACGGAGAAATTTACTTCGTTATAATGGCTCTTGAACTATCCGGATGACCCGACCGTTCAAAATCTCGCAGTGGTGTGATGTTATTTCCACACCGCGAGATAGGAAAAATAAGAGAATCCCTTCTCCAGCACTTCGAAAAAAAAAAAAAAAATAAAATAAAATAAAATAAGGGGGAGATGATGTAACGTACCAGGAGATGTGACGTACCTGCCAGAAGGACGCACACGACATAAAGGCAGATAGGAATCAGAATTAAACGTCCGCGTAGCTCAATTGGTAGAGCAACTTATTCCGGAATGAGGGGACCCGGGTTCGAATCCTGGCGTGGACAGAAATGACGGAGAAATTTACTTCGTTATAAAGGGCCTTAGAGTACGACTAGTTAAAAATAATTCTGAAACGAATGAAGCGAAATTAGTCTTTAGAGAACCTCGGACAACGAGAAAGCCACTTTTCAACTGAGTGATTAGAATTCAGATTGTGAAAGTGGTTTTTAAAGAAACATACTTACATAGAAAAAACACCCGTTTCTGCTTTATTAGGTTTGAGGAATTTGGTGTGAAAATGGAAATATGAGCTACTTATTTATTTAAAAAATTTAGTAGACCCAAAAATTTAAATTAAGAAGATATTTTTTGGTGTTGACCGGGGTTGTAGCTACCTGAAACACAGAGAACCCACCGTTGGGCATGTGGATCTAACTATCACTGTTGGAGCCGTTGCCTTGTCGAAGACAGACTACATCTTTCTGTCAAGTACCAGTTTGTAAGAAATGTGTAGAGGGAATATCGTCGTGGGCCGGCTTCGTTTACCCAGGCGCCACTCAAATAATCATAATGTGTCCAGTTGCTCCAGCTGTATATTTGACAATAGTCGCTGAGACAAATTTTCAGATCTGGGCAGAAGAAACTAGAGTGATTAATGGGGGAAAATCAAGGAAATTATCAAGAGGAGGTATGGAAATGAAGCGTATGACACGAAATATAATGCTTACGGACTGCGGTAACCTCACTGAGTCTCATTTCCGAAAGAAATGATTGCGTGGCATAAAATAATGGGAACTGCTACAGATCCAGACTTTTGATGGGCATAATATTTGTAAATCCTCTGAATATTTTTGTATTTTAAAATCCTTTGTTTTATGATGGTATGATTTTATTGAAAATGCTTAGTTAGTAACATTGTAACGAGTAACTTGTATA
Organism: Macrothele yani; assembly: GCA_039090855.1. Classification (NCBI taxonomy): domain Eukaryota; kingdom Metazoa; phylum Arthropoda; class Arachnida; order Araneae; family Macrothelidae; genus Macrothele; species Macrothele yani. The sequence goes on from CM077007.1 coordinate 114,230,282, forward strand.
AATACTCTCTTTGGGATTGTGTGCCAGGAGTGGTGTTTAATGTTTTTTTTTCAATTCATAATTTTTAAAAATGGAGTGAAGGAATTGTATTTGCAGAAAACAATATTAATTTAACCTGGAAATTTGAATTGAAATAATTTTCCCAGAATAGTAATAGCTTTAGTATAATCAAAATTTTAATTTAGGACATAATAACATGCAAATATTTTATTGAGTTAAAATTTGGTTTTATAATAAATTTGTGGTTGTAAACACAAGTTGGTTTTAGAAGTTTTATTATATATATATATATATATATATATAAGCCTAAAGATAGCAAAGGGACATCTCAGTAAGGGGAAAAAACAGATTATGGCACTGAGAAAAGAAGATGGTTCTGTAACAAGAAAAAGAGGCGAAATTTTGACAAGAGTGAAAGATTTCTACTCCAAATTATATGAAAGGGATAATACATGTACTCCAGACATCATGAAAGGTACCAGTACCAGAGTTCTTCCAGTCCTTCCAGCAGAGGTTGCACATGCAATCAAGAACATGAAGCGAGGAAAAGCTCCAGGAGAAGATGGAATTACTGTAGACATCATACAAGAAGCAAGTGGAGAAATCGAAACAGTACTCGCCCAAATTTTCACTCGATGCCTTAATGAAGGGAAGATTCCTGAGGATTGGAACAACGCTACAATGATCTTGCTACATAAAAAAGGTGACATTGAGGATCTCAAGAACTACAGACCTATCAGCCTCCTATCAGTGGTTTATAAAATCTTCACTAAAGTTCTTTCACACCGCTTGAAGGTGACACTGGACATGGCTCAACCGAGAGAACAAGCTGGATTCAGGAGTGGCTACAGCACAATAGATCATATCCACGTACTGAGAGAACTAATTGAAAGAGCGAGGGAATATGAACTTCCATTGTGCATGGCTTTTATCGATTATGAAAAAGCCTTTGATTCGGTGAAACCATCAGCAGTTGCAATGGCTCTGAAATCCTGCGGTATTGAAGATGCATACATTAATATTATTAATAACATCTATGAAAATGCAAGTGCAAAGATTCGGCTGCTTGAAAATACAACACACATAAAAAATTGGAAAAGGAGTGAGACAAGGTGACACCATATCTCCGAAGCTCTTTAATGCCACATTGGAAAATGTCTTTCAATCACTGAACTGGGAAAACAAAAGGATAAAGATTAATGGAGATTATCTAACCCACCTTCGTTTTGCTGATGACATAGTCATTTTTGCAACTACCCCATCAGAGCTACAGAGTATGATCCAGGAACTTGCTGACAAGAGTAAAGAAGTGGGATTAAAAATGAACTTTCAGAAGACAAAAGTGATGTACAATGCTTTTACAAGAAATGAAGATTTATCGATTGATGGAGAAAAGCTGGAGATAACAGACACGTACGTTTATCTTGGACAGCAGATATCAAGTGAGGGTCACATTGGTGAAGAAATTAATCGGCGTACAAAACTTGCCTGGAGAGTTTTTGGAAGAAACAGCATAATTTTCAAGAGCAATATGCCATTATGTCTTAAAAGAAAAGTATTTGATCAATGCATCCTTCCGGTGCTTACGTATGGTGCAGAGACGTGGACCTTAGCTAAAAGAGACATACAAAGGCTGCAGACAACTCAAAGTAGCATGGAGAGGTGCATACTTGGTGTAACCAGGAGAGATAAGAAGAGGAACACGTGGATCCGAAAAATGACAAGAGTGGAGGACATCATGATCAGAGTTAAATCCCTGAAATGGCAATGGGCTGGACATACTGCCAGAAGAACAGACCATCGATGGACAGCCGAAATTTTAGATTGGATTCCAAGGGACAGGAAAAGGCCCAGAAGAAGACCACATGGAAGATGGGTGGATGAAATTCGAAAGTATGCGGGAGTGACATGGAAGAGACTGGCACAAGACAGACCGAGTGTTGTGGAGGAAACTTGATGAGACCTTCGTCCAGCAGTGGATTGATAATGGTTGACAATGATGATGACGATGATGATATACCCTGTAAATTTTCTGAAATTCACGAGCAATGTTTCGGTGATTACTATCGTGAATTAACGAATTATGTCTCTGAATTTCACGGATTTTTTACTCCGCCAGAAAAATTCTGAATTTTCATATACCTTCCCCCGCAATATCTTTCTTATATTGACGGTAAATTTCCGTTTTCAAGAGGTGTTTATGGAAATTTCTGAATTTTTAGAAACCTTTCCGCAATTCTTTTATGGTATTCACGGAAAAACTCCGTTATCACTTTGCCGTATCTATATGCCGAAAAAATATCCTGTAATAGGAGAGATTCATGGGAGTACTTGGGGATTTGATTAACTGTTAAATTAACCATAGTCTGTCGAAGTATTTGATTTTGAAGTTTTGCAGCAAGATCGGATATTGTGGATAGAATATCGCATGCATTTTTGTTTCTGTGGCACAGGCTATTTCTTCTTCTCATCCGCATTTTGTGCACCAGCTACTATGCACTGAAGTGCCAGAAAAACGGGTACACCTGTCTAACACTTGCTCGGTCCCCCACGGGAGCGCAGGACTGCAGAAATACGACGGGGCATGGGCTCCACTAGCTTCTGGAAATATCCTGTAGGGAATGCACACCATACTTCCTGCAGAGCGTTCCACAATTCGGGTGTATTCCGAGATCTCGGATTCCTGTGTTCGATAGCGCGTTGCATGGCATCCCAAATGTGTTCTGTCACGATCAGATCTGGGAACTTGGGTGGGAATGGTAACACCCCAAACTCAGATGAATGCTCCTCTAACCATAATGTGGCGTCCCGACACTTGTGTGGAGGCGCATTGTCCTGTTGCAACAGGTCCAACCCATCAGCATGAATGCAGGACATAAACGGGGGTACCTCGTCAGAAAAGATGCGCACATACCGTTGGCCGGTCATAGACGTTTGTAGACGTACCAGGGGTCCCAGTAAAGACCAGCGAAACACACCCCATACCATTACGGTCCTCCCACCAGCCGGTACGATTTCCTGCTGACAAGCGGGATCCATGACTTCATGGGGTTTGCGCCACACACGAATCCTTCCATCTGCTCGATACAGTTGGAAACGCGACTCGTCAGACCAGGCTACTTCTTTCCAGTCATCAAGTGTCCAGTGGTGGTGTTACCGTGCCCAAGCGAGGCGCATAGCTTTGTGTCGTACACCCATCAAGATGACTCGAGTTGGGCGTCGGCTCCCAAAGCCCATATCGTGCAGGGTATGTTGCACAGTCCGGACACTGATGCTTGTTGAGGTTCCAGCATTGAATTCCGATGCTACCTGCGAGAATGTCGCGTGAAAGGATTCTTGACAGCAGACGATGGTCACGTTCACCCAATGTCTTTTTACGGCCACACTGGTATCGTAGGTTGGAGGTTTTGCCGGAATTCTTGTAGTCACGGTACACCCTTGCAATGGTTGTCCGTGAAAATCCGAACTTCGTTTCTACCTCCGAAATACTATGGCCCATCTCACGAGCGCCAACTATGACACCGCGTTGAAAATGGCTTCAATCGTTATTACTTGTCATTCTCATGCCGAAAACAGCTCTGACAGCTGGAAAGGATGTCTATCGCTTTATATACGCACTGGCGGACGCAACCGAGTACGCGCATAGGTGACGGTGCTATGGATTTTGCAAAAGCTCGTCTGTACCAGTTTTTCTGGCACTTCAGTGTATATTGTGTTGCCGTAAGAAACCGGGTACTTAATTTATTGCATAACTGATTGTACGATGTCTATGTATCAGTCTGTGGAGTCCTTAAGACAAAAGCTGTGTAGCTATCTAGAGTAAATTTTATATTTAGATGTTTTATAAATTAGTATTACAGTGTGTCCCACTCGCTACCGAACCCGGCATTTCTTTAATAATATTAACACCAATGAAGATATTGCAACGAAATATGAAGTGGACTTACCTCATTTCGTCCGAAATGTGATGGCATCACAACATGTGCTGGAAATTGCCACCATTTGCGTCCAGACAGCATTGAATCCGGCGCCCCATATTGTCGAAAGTCCTTGCCGGTATGTCCGCCGTCACTGCCTGAATTTCTTCGGTGATGTTTGCTTCTAAGGCATCTATGATTCACGGTTTCTTTTGGTAAACTCTCCCTTTTAGATATCCCATAAAAAGTAATCATGAGGCGTCAGATCGGGCGAGCGCGGTGGCTACAGACCCTCTGAAATGACGCGGTCGGCGAAAAAGAACTGAATTTCTGCCAAACTGGTGTGTGATGTCACTCCATCAGGCTTTTAATATCCAATGAAGAGTTCTTCGTTGTCCAATTGATTTACGTGTTGAAGATTTCCATATATGCAGATGCTGTGATGATTGTATCAAAGAAGATGTGACCAATTATGCGGCGCTGGGTCATTCATCCCACACCAAACACAAATATTCTGTGAATAAAGGGGGTTCTTTATGTATCGCGTTGGGGTTTTCACTGTCCCAAATACGGGAATTTTGAGAATTGACGTCCAATAGCAGTCCGGCTGGCTGGCGGACTGCTTATCAGTGGCGGCACACTTTGGAATGTGACTTAGAAGGAGCACTCCGGGTGGTTGACGGGCAGCTCCGGATCCAATGCTGTCTGGGCGCAAATGGTAGCCACTTCCAGCAAATGCTGTGATGTCATCACATTTCGGCCGAAATGAGGTAAGTCCGCTTCAAATTTCGTTGCAATAATTTCATTGGTGTTAATATTATCAAAGAAATGCCGGGTTCGGTAGCGAGTAGGACACATTGTATAAAAGAGTGCGTTGGTGCATTGCACCTTTTCTTACAGATAACTGAAAGTCATTGCCTGTTGAAAAAATATCTCAAACCCCGAATCATTCTGTTACTTTGAAAAATCATGATAAAAATATGTCATCTGTAATAAGACCTCGTACAGAAAAAAATAAAATTTTTATAAGCGTATTAAAAATGAGAAGCTCAAATAGAAATAAATGAATAAGTAATAAATGAATGCATTACTGGTAAAAAAATATTACCATCACACGATTGAGTTTTACCTTGAACATGATCCCAGTTCGTGTGGCATTCTGGTTCACCGATTAAGATGCATGGTTTCAACCTAAAAAACCCAGGCTGGCAGGCAATGTAGCTCTTAAAACCTGCAAATGCGTAATTTGTGTGCATAGGAGCCCAAGGTGAGTTTTTTACCTGTTGTTTGGGAAAGGGGGCCTTTCCCACTCCTTCTTCCTTCCTTGTGTTTTTTTAACCCACTTTGGAGCTTGTCTTTTGAAGGCTTTAAGGGCTACATCGCCTGCCAGTCTCAGGATCTGTTCTGAGGATGGAGAGAAGTTCCTGTTAGTTATGAAAGTGTGTGAAAGACTTGTGTGATCTTTCGCAAAGCAACATAGGGGATGAAGAGCGAATTAATTAAATAAATCTGCTTTGCCACAGCAAGACCCTTTGAGTGTTTAACCTTGAAGGGCATTTTTAAAAGACATACTCCGAAAGTATCTCTTTTATTTTTACATTTACTATCTGGTACTCGTTCTTTCTGCGTTGGTTTGTTTTTCATTCTGTATTTCTGCGTCGTGCTGTGTTGTCGGACACAGACATATTGTTTACGTTTTACCTGATATTTACAACCTTTGACTCGTGGGCATTTACCTTGTGACATACTACAGAGGTGACGCACACGTCAAGACGGAAAAGTAGCAGTAATAAGCCCTTGCCGGCATATCTTCATTGGGGAAGCATTCGACTTCAGAGCAGAAGGATGAGTCCCTCCACTGGCACATTCGAATTTCACATTGGCGTCTGAAAGTAAAAATGAATGTTCTAGACGTTGGGTTTTTCGAAAGATGTGTGATGTTCCTTTCGCACATCGCCTGGAATGAATGGGAATTCCTTCTTCTACAGAATGTTACTTCAAGCTTGTTTTGGGAGGACCCGAAACCGTCGCTTTCGTACAAAACAGAAACTCTTGTTTTGTGTAACATTGCGCAGCTTACGATTACGCAAGGCTGAACGTGAATATTCCATTTGTAAAGGTGCTTCTAACATAGCATTTGCCTGATGTGTAAAAAATGGAATCCACATCCGAATATGGAATGAATCTGTTGTCTTACTGAACACTACTACTAAAAAAAGCACTTTATTTGCAGAAGCTCTGTTCATTCAGCTTTATTTTGAATTTTGCTGTAATGATGTTAACCAGTATTTGTTTCTTCAGAGTGGAAGGCTTTGCTAAATACTCTTACTATTAAACATAAACATTCCCACTTGTTTGCGCCATCTAGAACTTTATGCCTTTCTCATTATAATAGTTTGCTTACATCCACCAATCTACCCTCATCTTAATGGTTTGGTCCTTCTTACTTACGTATATCACAATCATAGTACTGGCGTCACTCTTTATCATACTATTTAAGAGGTTGCTGCCTGCGTTGCAGTCGGTTTACCTCATGATGCGGCGGTCGCCCTCGCGAAAGATCTTGTATCGATTTTAACTTTGTACATATTTTAAATTAAAGTTGTTTTATATCGTGCCTAAGACAGCATTTGTTTTGGTATATATTTCAATTTTATTTTTTTATTATTATTATTACTATTATTATTATTTTTTAAGCAACAGACTAGGACTGTGGCGAGGTATTTAATTTAACAAGTTTTATTCGATGAAAAAATTAAGGAAATATGAAACAAAACACACAGCATCAGATTCTTCTTTTTTCTGAAATGTCTCCATATCACGTCTACTTCAGGATTTGCTGCTACTACACTGAAGTGTCAAAAGTCATGGGATACGTCATAAGACGTCCTCCTCTAGCCCGGCGAAGTGCAGCAACTCGACGTGGCATAGATTGCACCAGTGGCCGGAATACTTCTGGAGAGATACTGAGCCATGCCGTCTGAAGAGTCGCCCACAGTTCCCTGACATTTGAACGTGCATGATCTTGGGCGCGAATGGACCTTTCCACCACGTCCCATAAGTGCTCTATCGGGCTCATGTCGGACGAACGTGGTGGCCACACCATCCGTCGGAACTGTCCAGAATGATCCTCGAACCAATTTTGGACAACTTAGGCACAATGACATGGTGCATTGTCCGCCTGGAAAATCCCATCGTTGTTGGGGCAGATGAACTTCATGAAGAGCTGCAAATGGTCACCTAGGAGAGTAACAAAGTGATTACAGGTTATTGACGTGTTTATGAGAACAGACGACCGAAACCGTGCCAGCAAAGATTCCCCACACATGTATGGAACTACCACCAGCTTGCACAATGCCTTGCTGACATCTTGGGTCTATGGGCTCATGCGGTCTGTGCCACACCCGAACATTACCATCAACTTGTAACAACTGGAAGCGTGACTCATCGGACCACACCACTTGTTGCTAATCTTCCAGGGTCCAATTACCGTATTCACGAGCCCAGGTGAGGCGCTCTATCCGATGTCGTGGTGTTAGCAAAGGCACTCTGATGTGTCTTCTACTTCCATACCCTATGGATGCTAAATTACCCTGTGTAACGTACCAGGAGATGTGACGTACCTGCCAGAAGGACGCACACGACATAAAGGCAGATAGGAATCAGAATAAACGTCTGCGTAGCTCAGTTGGTAGAGCGACTTGTTCCGGAATAAGCGGCCTCGGGTTCGAATCCCGGCGTAGACTAAAAATGACGGGGAAATTCACTTCTTTATACCTGCACTGACCTGATGGATATGTCTCTGGTACCTTATGCGTTGAATGTGCATTTTATTTGAGACAGTATCGCTTGTCTGTTAGCATGGACCTTCTTGATCAGACGCCGCTGGTCACTGTCATTCAGCACCCGTGGTCTGTCACTGCGCTGTCCACGGTGGGTGGTAATGCCTTCCGTGAGGTATTCTCGGTACACACGTCTGTGCCGAGAGTCATTACCTCATGGCCAAAAGTTAGGGTTGAAAGTACTCCGTCATGATTGCAGTGAACCTCAGAGAGCGAAAGACCAGGCCGATAGAGAGAGAGTGTTGTTGCAAAGATGTATATAAGGTCATATCTAAGTGAGGGTCATGATGTTGCCTCAGAAAATGATGTGCATGATGCTCTTATTTTTAAAGAACGAATAAAGAATGCGAAGATTTCTGTCATTGAAATCAACAAAAAAGAAAGTTTTATTGGCTCAATTAAAATATTAGTTATCCAGTTATATCACTCTGTGAAATTTGAAGACAGTGGAATGACTTTTTGGAAGTATTTTGGAATTGGAAATAGGAAAAAAATCTCATACAGTAATCTGAATTTTAATTGTAAATTTGCCATTATTCGTGCATTCAGTTCCAGGCAAAAATCAGACCAAACCTTGAAAATTAAGACAGCATCCCTTAGCCGAAAGTTTGCCACTTTAATGTTTTGCCCAGAAGACAACTGCACTTCGACATTTGAAACTGCTGACGATTTATCGCTACATATTGTTGGAGGAGAACACCAGATTCTTAAAATACTCACAGGGCAAGACAAAGCAAAAAACGCATTTGCAAAAAGAATGGAAACAGTAGTAAAAAAGAAACTATCAAAGTACTACATATTTTGAAAAACCCAGTACATATGATGAAAGTCAAATCTATTCAAGTCTAGTGTGTGAAGAAGAATGGGGACTGAAACCCAAAAGAAAAGTCACACGACTGAACCAAAAACAGTTCCTTCAAGAATGCTTTAATAAATGCGATATAGGCATTAAATTAACGGCACATAATGTTGTAAAGATGATGAGAAATCTTTCATTTGATAGACAAAAGAAATTTTGTCCAGATGAATATCTGACGCAGGAACAGTTGATGTCACATTTCTGCAAAATGAAAACGAAGACTGAAACGTTTAATTGCGGTGTTGAAGATGCAGCAGTTGAACAAGATGACAAACTTCACCCTGCCATCATCGAAAATAATGAGGTATGTTATTTTTTAGCACGTCTTTTGTAAAAAAAGATCGTGCTTCTGTTATAGGTTTGTCCACCCGTCCGTCTGTACCCATAGTATCTCTGCAACTATTAGTCCGACTTGAAAAATTATTTTTGCATTCGGAAGCTTGAAATGTGTGAATGATGATCCTTTATTTCGTTTTTTTACGATGTACAATTTTGCCGCTAGACGGCGTAAATGCAGCTGATATCAAATTCAAAATTACGTTTTGATCCACATATTTGCTTCTAAGCATCCGATTGAAAAAATTCTTTTATCTTTCAATTCCATTTATGTCGAAGAGTGTTCCAGATATAGTTTCCTTTTCAAATTACGCATAGATTTTCCGCTAGGGGGCGTAAAAGTAAATAACATTTTCCCCGATAACTCCTCTCCTAAAACTCCGATTCGAAAAAAAATTTCAGCGGTTACATCTCCTGATGGAAAATCTTTTGCATATAATTTCGAATTTTTGGTACAGAATACTTTGGCCACCAGGGAGCGTAAGTGATAATTTTTGCTTCTGATGTATTTGCCATAAAATCTGAGCTTCTAAAATATCGATTGAAAAAATTCTTTCGTGGACTGATGCCACTCACATCGATAAACCTTTTCAGAAGATTTTTCCCTTAAATATCCCACAGTTTCTCCGCCAGAGGACGTAGATGTATATCTTATTTTTGTCAATATCTCTACTTTTAAGAGTCCGATTTGAAAAATTCCTTCTTTGTTGGATAGTGTTTTCCGTGTAACATGTTTTTCATATAACTTCAAAATTTTCAAGTAATTCATAGACTTTCCGCTAGGGGGCGTAAAGCTAAATTGCGTTTCTCCCTATATCTCTGCTTCTAAATCTCCGATTTGAAAAATTCTTTCTGCACCGGATACAGCTCCTAATGGGAAATCGTTTGCACATAATTTCTAATTTTTATAAAAAATGGTTTCGCTACCAGGGGGCGTAAATCTTAATTTCTGCTTCTGACGTATTTGCAGCAAAATATGAGCTTCTAAATTCTCGATCAAAAAAATCGTCGTTTGTAGACCGATACTACTCATGTCGACAAACCTTTTAGGAACATTTTCTTCTTAAAATAGTGCATGGTTTCTACGCCAGGGGACGTAGATGTATATCTTATTTTTGTCAAAATCTCTACTTCTAAGGGTTCGATTTGAAAAATTCCTTCTTTGTTGGATAGTGTTTTCCGTGTAACATGTTTTTCATATAACTTCAAAATTTTCAAGTAATTCATAGACTTTCCGCTAGGGGGCGTAAAGCTAAATTGCGTTTCTCCCTATATCTCTGCTTCTAATTCTCCGATTTGAAAAATTCTTTCTGCACCGGATACAGGTCCTGATGGGAAATCGTTTGCACATAATTTGTAATTTTTGTAAAAAAAATGGTATGGCTACCAGGTGGCGTAAGTCATTTAATTTCCGCTTCTGATGTATTTGCAGCAAAATATGAGTTTCTAAAATCTCCATTGAAAAAAAAAGTGTTTTGTTGGCCGATGCTACTCATGTCGACAAACCTTTTAGGAACACCTTCTTCTTGAAATAATGCATGGTTTCTACACCAGGGGGCGTAGATGTATACCTTATTTTTGTCAACATCTCTACTTCTAAAAGTCCAATTTGAAAAATTCCTTCGTTGTTGGATAGTGTTTCCGATGCGAAATGTTTTACCTATAAATTCAAAATTTTCTCGTAAATCATTTAGACTTTCCGCTAGGACGCATAAAGGTAAATTGCGTTTTTTGCTCCTAAAACTCCGATTTGAAAAACATCTTCCTGTATCGCATGCAAGACCTGGTCGAAAATATTTTTCACATAATTTCTAATGTTTTGTAAAGAATGGTTTGGCCACCAGGGGTCATAGGTGTTAATTTCTGCTTCTGATGTATTTGTAGCAAAATCTGGGGTCCTGAAAACTCGACTAAATTTTTTTTTTTTCTTGGATCGATACTGCTAATATGGATAAACCTTTTGCGAATACTTTCTTCCTAAAATAATGCATGGTTTTCCCACCAGCGGACGTAAAGTTACATCTTATTTTTGTCGATAACTCTGTTTCTAAAAATTCGTAAGCTCAAGATTCCGTTTACAGCAATATCTGAGGGATTAAAGATCCGATTGAAAAACTTCTTTCTTCCGTCAGATACTATTGTTTTCCATAGCGGTTCCATTGCCTTTGAATAGCTTTGATAAATTTAATTTGCGTCAGAACGGATTCAAATGACGTGCTTATTACACCCGAAAATTCGGTGTCATCTTTCTTGTTAATTTATGAAATGCAATTTTATTTATTTCCTTTCCATTGTCAACACAACTAATTTATAATTTATTTTGCAATAGGATGTATTACTTTGATCGTTTCAGTCCTAGTTTTCAAAATAAGAGTAAGAATTGTCGAAACATAAAAATGAAAATTACATTCTTTGAAAATAAATTGAAAATGATGTCATTAAAAATCTATTTTAAAATTTCATCACTGTCTCAGATTTCTGAGAGGGAGAATATTAGGAATTAGATGCTGATCAAGACTGCGAATATTAACTTCAGCCACATTCTTACTATGCTGTTATGTATGACAAGCCGTTTTATATTGGAAAAATTCTACAAAATTGTGGCGATGACATGTTTCAAATGAAATTTCTTCACCAAAGAGGAGCTGAGTATAGTTTAAGTGGCCATTGCATGCTGATAACGACACTGTGCACCGAAGAACAATCTTCTTGGGTCATATAAAACTTTCTGGAGCTGGTTCATTTAAGGTTTCTTGCTTCAAGACACACAACAGCCTTACAAGAAGCGGTTATAAATGTGTAGAATAGAGAAATAAATATAGATTTAAAAATGCAACATTAAAACAAAAGTACACCAATATGCATAGATAAGTTGTGAAAAAAATTCCATTATGAAATTGATATGGATAAAACTTATTCGTAAGCAAATGCATCATATGTTTATGTATTAGAGCTTCTAACTTTAATAAATCAGTTATGTTTGTTTAAAATGCTGTTACCAAATGCCAAAATGAAAGAAACCAACATCTAGGAAAGAAATTTTCTCTATGGGAATTTTTTTATTTTTTATTTTTTTCTGTTCAACTTGCCTCAGTTAAATTTAATTTCCTATTGAATATAATAAAGGAGTGTTTAAATAGTCACAGTGTTGTCTCAACATACTGTTCGCGCAGCAAGATATAAGTCCAAATGTGTGCCAAATTCTGAAATTTTAAGAATTTGGTACCAAATAACTGCCAGTGCGTTGAACTTGCCCCAAAGTTGTATTCATTAATTAATAGTACTAATATAGCTCTATGCAATAACACCTCATTTGCAGTGGCAAATCGAGTGCGCAAGATGCAGTTCGGGCTTGAAAATGGCGAAAAATATTGGAAAACGCGATATTGCGTGACCTTGAATGACCTTGCGCAATTGACTTGCCATGAACTTTTTGCATGTTTTACAAAGGTCTATGCTAGTGCATTCCATAACAGAAAAAATGCAGGTGGCAAGTTGTTTGCGCAGCATTGTATGGACAAAAACATTTTTCATGTATTACAAAGACACCGATATTTTCATGTTTAAAGGTGAACTTTGACTGATCACAAAATGTGAACAGTACAACATAGGAACAAAAAATTTTGGATTTTACCATCTAGTAAGAGTTAGTGACAACTGGCAATTATTTGAGGAAAATTGTAGCATCTTAAAGGACCAGAAGTCTCATCCTTATGTTAAGAGTCATATATTTTGACAGGAGAAGTAAACCAGGACAAAAAACGAACATGGCGCTAATGCCGTATTTCGGACAGAAAAATTGTGAGAGAAGATTTCACATTCTGACCTCTGATCTTCAGGTATGAAAGTGAAATCTCTGATTCTGACCAGCAGTGGTGAAATCGACGTCTGATTCCAGCCAGCAGTAGTATGCTAACACTAAATTTGCTTTAGGTGATGGATTTTGGACTTGAATTATACACCAGCAAGATTGAATTCTTTCTGCGAGGGGTAAGATCAGACTTCGGCTTCATGTCGCCGTAAATAACGACACCAATTGTGACGTACCTGCCAGCAGGGCGCACACGACATAAAAAGGCAGATAGTAGTCAGAACAAACGTCCGCGTAGCTCAATTGGTAGAGTGACTTATTCCGGAATGAGGGGATCCGGGTTCGAATCCTGGCGTGGACAGAAATGACGGAGAAATTTACTTCGTTATAATGGCACCCGAACTATCCGGATGACCCGACCGTTCAAAATCTCGCAATGGTGTGATGTTATTTCCACACCGCGAGATAGGAAAAATCAGAGAATCCCTTCTGCAGCGCTTCGAAAAATAAATGTGTGTGACGTTGCATTCCACACACCAGATTGACAGGGAGTTCTCAAGTGCACGTTCTACAGTGGATGGCTGCCCCATGGGCCATGCCCTCGGCCCTTCTTTCGGGAGGGGGGAGATGTGACGTACCTGCCAGCAGGGCGCACACGACATAAAAAGGCAGATAGTAGTCAGAACAAACGTCCGCGTAGCTCAATTGGTAGAGTGACTTATTCCGGAATGAGGGGATCCGGGATCGAATCCTGGCGTGGACAGAAATGACGGAGAAATTTACTTCGTTATATAATATAATTTAAAACCACCAGAAAGAATGAATCGTCTTCTTTTGACAGCACGTTTAAATATTTGAGAAATTGAGAAAGTGACGTCGGTTTTTCCTGTCTCCATAGGCAAAATCACTAAAAATAGAAACGTAATCACTCCTTTTTTTTTTTCGTCATCTCCAGAAATACTTTTATTTTCCTCCATTCGTAACTTTTAATGTCCGTGAGAGTGTAGGAACTCAATAACATCATTACGACAACACTCAAACGAACCGTTATCGGGGTGTTATGTCATTTATGTAATAATTGCGCGATCAAATACGATTTCGTCTCTGACGTTCGGTATCATCGAGGAAATATCGCGGCAGGCAAAGGCCACGAACTCCCCCACGGGATCGACCCCCATCATTGACGTCGCTTTCTTCCGATCAACATTTCCATCGATTCATGCTCGAGCTGTTGCATGGTTCGGTGACCCACAATAATTGCCTGACTGTGGCTCTCCGTAGCCACTCATTCGTTCCTTTCTGGATCCACTTGACCCACTCGCGGGCATTATCTGTAGCGGAAAAGGCATTCCACATCTGCATCCAAACAAAGGTCACGTGATAAGGAATCGGAAATTCATCTCTTTCATCTCCTCGTATGTTCTTTTTTTCACTTCGGAACTAGAGATAAAGCTTTACACTTCTTTTCTTCATTTTGCTTTTCTTTAAAACCCAAATCGACCTTTGTTTTTAACCGCAATACTCAACTCTAACAAAAGTGAACGACAGATTTGCCAATGAAATGGCACTTTTGGCTGCAGATACTACCATTTTATCCTTGTTCTAAATACATGAATGGCGATGGGTGAAGTAGTACAAGTACATTGCGACTTGGTTGTTTTAGCTGTTAATTTTTCTGGAGAAATAAGTAACTTTCAAATGTACGCAATAAATTAACAAACTCAATAACGTCAGCTATAATATGAAAGCAAGATGGTTTGATGTGAATTATATACCGTACTTGCTAAAAATACCTGTTGGTGATATTAAAATACAGTTGAAATACAGATGATATATATGATATACAGTTGAAATGGCCATACACCTCATATTTCTTCGCTCTTTTGGGAAACACGTCTGCCTGACGTATTCTGTAAGACGACACATAAGCAATTTCGTTCATAACTCTAAATTTAAAACTTCAAGCCTAAACGATAAAAATCAAAATACGTCGTTACTCTTCCCTTTCATCATTAAAATATTAATAGACAACAGAACAAAATAATAATGAAAAACAGAACAAAATACGTTGTTATTTTCAGCATAAATGTAAAAATAACTTCGCTTATAAACAATTTCGTAAGCAATTTCGTTCGAAACTTTAGATTTAAAGGCTAGCAAGTCAGATATTTTTGGAAGCGTGAGAAAAGTTGTGTTGCCATAGCTAACATCTCAAGGGAGAAACTTTTTTTTTTATTTCAATTACTATGAAAATCTACCCGCATATTTATATTTATTGCAGTCACCTTACCACTTATATAGACGTCACCGTTGCTTCGGTGAAAACTAATGTTGGTAATTTGACTTTGACTCAAAATAAAAAATAAAAATAATAACACTTATATGACTTCACCGTTGCTTCGATGAAAGCGAATGTCGGTAATTTGACTTTGACAAAAAAAAAAAAAACACTTATATGACGTCACCGAATTACCAACATTCGTCGTCGGTGAAAACGAATGTTGGTAATTTGACTTTGACTCAAAATAAAAAATAAAAACAATAACACTTATATGACGTCACCGTTGCTTCGGTGAAAACGAATGTTGGTAATTTGACTTTGACTCAAAAAAACCAAAAAAAACCCCACTTATATGACGTCACCGTTGCTTCGGTGAAAACGAATGTTGGTAATTTGACTTTGACTCAAAACAACAACAAAAAAACACTTATATGACGTCACCGTTGCTTCGGTGAAAATGAATGTTGGTAATTAGATTTTGACTCAAAAAAACCTTGACATTCGATGAGATGTGACGTGCCTGCCCCGCAAGACGCAGATGATATAAAGGCAGATAGCAGCGAGAATATATGTCTGGGTAGCTCAGTTGGTAGAGCGACTTATTCCGGAATAAGAGGACTCTAATTCGATGCCCGGCGTGGACAAAAATGACGGAGAAATTTACTTCGTTATAATGTCAAACGATAATAAATGTTTAAATGCAAAGCATATTATGGTATAGCGCTTTTTGCGTGATTTTTGAGGGTTTTTTTTTAAATAAGTTCAGAACAAATAAATTTAGAACTAAATATATAGTGAACAGGTCAACTCAAGTCATTCAAAACTTAGGCGGGGCTTCAGTTGCTGAGCAACAATGTCTCGATCATTGCAAAACGTCCTAGCGTTATCAAAGCTGGGTTATTTAAAAAACCCATTTCGACCCACTTAAAGTTATCGTAGGGAAAAAATCCTTTCTTAGTGCGCCTGTATGTTGTAAAAGAAACATTCCTGACAAATATGAAAGTTCTAAGTTCAGTAGTTTCTGAGATTCGGTGATGAGTCAGTGAGGGCTTTCAGTTTTATATGTACAGATTTATTCGAATCTAATGCGCAGCCTTTTGGACCACTTTTCGCAGCCGAAAACCGGGGTGCGCATTGGATTCGGGTGTTAAGTGGAGAAACGTGAAAATCTGTCTAAATCGGATGTATTTCTCATCCACTCGGTCTAGGTCGCCGCGGGCCTTTCAGAAAGAACGTAGAAACGATCACGGGGGTGTAAGAAACTGACTAAATGTGAGAAGTACAGCCTATTTATTAAGTGTCAGTGAAGCACGTTTACAAACCTAAAAACTTTGGCAAAAGAAGTACTAGTACAGCAACCTTAAAAGCTCATAAATCTAGTACAGAAATAGACCTACCGTATAAACTTTGGCAAAAATGAAATACACTAGAAAAGGTAGTACTGTAGGGATTAATAACTTAGATAGCCAAAGAAAGTACAGTGAGGTTCACATTCAAGTTTCAGTAAAGAACTTCAAACTTAAGTCCAATATCACGTCAGAGCCATGAATCAATAGCCATCAATCGTCATATTCATCGGACTCGGCGGTGCTGGTGCTGGCATATGCTAAATCTTCATCGATGCTAGCTCTAGGTAGCCCTCAACCAGGCGGGCTGCTTAGGTTGCAATATTTCACGGGTTTAGGAGATCACTACAATCAGGTGGTAACTGGTTTTCTTATCCGAAAAACCAAAAATGGGGTTGCGCATTAGATTCGGGTGCGCATTACAATCGAATAAATACGGTAAAGAATAAAAAATAACTCAAAGTCAGAATGTTCAGCAACTTTCCAAATCCATGTGTATCATTCTTTAAGGCAAATACTGTTGTCTTGTGTTCAGACAAGCTGTTTGACTTCTATCTAAAATACTGAACTTCACAGCAAAGCTACAGATAGGACTGTTCACAAAGAAAAGTGTGAAATATTTGACGTGTTTCCCTTTGCCTTTTCTAAAAATAGTTTTTTTTTACTTCACCGTTTAGAAACAACCTCGTGATGCGTGCAAATGTGTGTTCATGTCATTTACGGCATATTATGGTCTCCCCAAGGGCCAAATGGTCAAAGGCTCTGGTTTCTGGCTGATCGTCCAATACGAGTTCCGGACCCGAGTCATGGCCCACGCGTTACCCCTTCCTCGAATCACGGGACCCAAATTAGGGATAGGCGATTTCCCCTAAGATTTTCTCCCAGTGGACTTTAACCCCCTCCCCCTAAAAAAACCCTGCAACATGCGTATGGAAAATCTTATTTATGTATAGTTTTATCGAATAAAAGAAGGACCCTGCGCGCAAACGTTGTACCATTACCTAATGTGACTTTACTATGTTAGCAAGATTTTAGTCTTTTTTTTTTGGGGGGGGGGGGCTTCGATTTGTTTGCAACACATTTACGACAGGATAAAGGCAACAGCAGTCACACTTGGGGCTTTACTTTTGCATTTATTATTATTTTATTGTGTAATTATTGTAATTTGCAATTATTTTACTTTCTATTTTCAATCGATTATTCCACCACGTTTTCTTCTTTTCGGCACTTCCGATACTTTCCCTTGGCTCTAAAGGAAACGGCTAGTGACGCTATAAGAGTTGTAAACTCATTACACATGTCCTGGAATCCTTTCACTTTCCGTGCTGTCTTTGCTAGAGGCACAATTAGACGATTGTTGATTAACGGTGCAACAAAACTTTTCAGCTGAAGAGTTCCTCTAACGTGCAATGATTGATCGCTCTGAGAAAAGCTTTTAAACAATCCTCTAACGTGCAATGATTGATCGCTCTGAGAAAAGCTTTTAAACAATCACTTATACTTATTGGCGTCTTCATGGACGTTGTAAACTTCTCCCTTCGTGGTGACTGTAAAATGGGGATAAAGGGATCTACATTTTATTAAATTCTTGGTCTCAAGCATTTTCCAATAACAACGTAGCACTAGTGTAACTACAGTTGACGATTAGTAGAAACGTTTGGAAGAGCGTCACCCTAAAAAACAAGCGGGCTTACAATTTGCTGATTTTTCAAAGTTAAATAATTTCGACAAAATTTGTTCTACTCACGTGACTGTGGAATTTATTCCTTACACTATTTTAGAAATTTTGCTTCTTTCTTAATTTCATAATTCCTAATTTCAGTATGTAACTATTGGGTTGGTGCGAATGAAATGTCCTGCAAAGGATTAGGACACGCGCAGGGCGAAAAGGGAAAAGTAGGACAACTTACCTAGGCAAAATAATCCCCCTCGGCATCGACACGTAGTTGCCATCTGTCCGGCAAGGCCATGATTCCTTAGCGAAAAAAGTCTTGCGGCTGGGACACTAAGAAGTCATCAACTGCTCGTTGAATCTCGGTCATGAACTGTTTCTCAGACAGGAAGTGATCCAGGCGATGAAACAGATGACTGTCTGTCGGAGACAAGTCCGGGAAATAGGCAGGATGGGACAGAGCTTCATAGGCCAAGGCACTTAGTGTGAGCATCGTTCGTTGTGCGCCATGAGGGCGGGGCGTTGTCCTGGAGCAGAAGAACACCATGTCTGTTGACCAAAACCGGTTGTTTCTGTAACAATTTCCGGTGCATCTGGTGTATTTCAGCACAATAACGTTCTTCAGTGATCGTTTGGCTCCTTGTCAAGAAACTCCGATGAATTATCCTGGCTGTAGACCACCAGACAAGGAGCATCATCTTCTTGGTGTGTACAAGTGGCTTAGGATGTCGTCCAGCAGGCTGTGCTTTGCTTAATCATTGTGCAGATCGTTTCCGATTATCATAAAGGGCCCACTTCTCGTCGTAGGTGACGATTCGATGAAGTAGAGGTTCCTGTTTAATCCTGGAAAGCAGTGACGTGCAGACTTCCAAACGCCTGGTCTTGTTGGCAGTTGTCAACTCAAGCGGCAGCCATATGTCCAGCATTTTGACCTTACCTAGCGCAGCCAGACGCCGAACAACTATCGTGTGGTGGACACCTACCTCTGCCGCTATCTCACGACACGTTTTTCGGGGGTCCTCTATAACAACAAGTAACAGAACATCGTCAGAAACAGCAACAGGTCGGGAACCACGTTCTTCGTTTTGCAGGTCCGTATCTCCGCTTCGAAACTTCACAAACCATGGCCGAATGGTTCCTCGTTGGCTGTATTCTCCCCAAAGGCTTTTTTAACGTTTCGAGCAGCAATTCCTGAAGAATATGGCCCAGTTTAAATTCATACAGGAAGATGACTTTTAAATCCGGCGTCTGCGTATTTCCTTTTTAAGCCACGGTACGTCCAAACAAACCACGCCTGAACCTTGTTCTTCACACAGGTGTTAGCTGTTTATAGTAAGTCTGTGACGTAATATCCGGTACACCCGTGGGTGGTTCCATTCCGTTGTGGTGGGGGCCTGTCTCCAATGCTCGTTTGCGCTGGACATTTCACTCGCACAAACCCAATATTTTCTTCGGTCTCCTATTTTGAACCCCCCCCCCCCAAAAAAAAACCACATTTCTCTTTCATTATTCGAATTACAACCCGTGGTGTTAGATAAATGGACTGTATGATTACGAACTCATGCAATTTTTCCATCAAATGCGTAACAATATTTAGTTTGTGAGAGAAAGTCCAAGAAGAATTTGTGGAACAAAATCAAAAAAAGAAATTCTTCCAAATTTAGGTAAAACCATATTTATAGAATTGGCGTGATTTTTAGTTCTCGAAAAGTGAACAAGAGATTCTATAAGGTGATACATTTGACTATTTAGTATCAAGTATCCGTAAATGTTGTGTTTTCTCAAACGCCAGTCAACCTAAAAGTTTCTTGCTACTGATTTCGTTAATTATATTAATTTACAAAGTAATGAGAAACTGGCAGCAAAAAATCCAGAAGGAAATTTCAACGACAAATGCCATGGCACTTTTTGATTGAGAACTTATTTTTCGAGAGATATAAGCTCTTAAAGTTTGTGACGTCATTTCTTTTTTTTTCTTGTACGCCGCTGGCTGTTTATGCTTCTGAAGAAATCCAAGAATCACTCAGGAAAACTCTCTATGAAAACCAATGGCTATGTGACGTAGGAAAATACTTTGATTTATAAATGATACCAGGAAAACGTAGTTGCGATACGATTGCTTAAAATTATTTTCACCAAGGAACCCTAGTTACGATGAAAGCCAGAAACTGCGGCGGGAAAAAACAAATGCGTCCAAGAATTGTGAGGGCCCTAAAAAAAAGAAAAAAAAAAGAAAAGATGGATAATATTTTTGTTTGGAGTCATTTCCTGCGACTTCTGGGTGCTCATTTCTAACTCTGTACATTACGATTTTCTCCCGAGACAAAACTTAACATTGCACGCGTAGTCTCGATTATTTCTCCATTAGCTGGTTAATGAACCAGATGTGCATTTCAAAATATCGAGAGCACATGAGTTTCTCATTTATGTCAAAAGGAAGCGAGTGGGCTTACTGGAAAATTAAAGGCACATAATTCTTCTTCATGTCTTTAAAAGAACGCTTGGGTAATTTGGAAATACAAGTATAAGAGCTGTATTTTGTGGGAAACGTTTCTATAAGTAAACTGCACAGAAAGAAATGAAAATAGATTAGTGTTTAGTCGG
The DNA here is from genome assembly GCA_039090855.1 of Macrothele yani. Lineage (NCBI taxonomy): Eukaryota > Metazoa > Arthropoda > Arachnida > Araneae > Macrothelidae > Macrothele > Macrothele yani. The sequence continues at coordinate 114,250,950 of CM077007.1, forward strand.
AAGGATAAAATAAGTCAGCACGAGAATCGTTGCCTAGGTCACATTAGTTTCAGAGAAAGTAAACATTCATAGGCGCCGACTTTTTTTTTTTTTTTTTTATTGGAGGTTTAACGACCACCGTGAGCAACTCAATGGGCTATAAGCAGTCGCCCGTCCCTAATTTAGGGTAACTGGTTCCAGGCGCCGACTTCGGGGTTTCGAGGCACTTTTCAAATCCGCAATAATGTTTTTGTGGGTTCCTCGAACCCCCCAATATTTCCTGCATTTTTGCTGCAGATGTGCATAGGCTCCCATTATTACTTTTATCAAATTTTTTACAAAAATTTCTTGCTCAGATAGTTTACTGTCCCCCATATTCTCCTATAAAAAGAAAAAGGGCCATCGTTTCTTCAAAAAAGCATACTTTTATTTTAGAAAGCAGTTGCCGTGCTTAATTATTTAAATACTACGATTCAAGACATCCGGAAAAAAATATTAATAAATTGTTCGGGAGACAGTAGTGGATAAGGCGGCTGCATTGGAATTAGATGAGCCACAGATTCCCTCGTAGCGACGCGTTCAGCGAAGAATAGATATTAAGTTCGAAGAATTTCTGTTTAATTATCCGAAAGAATATACCAGAAAAGATATTTTATAAAATTCTAGATAATTTTCGCCCTGCTTGGCTTCCAGAATTGACACTGCTTTACTTAAGCTTCTTAGAGAAATTTCACATTGGACAGTCTACAAATGAAAAAGACAAAAAGCCGCCCAGGTGCCGCAGTGGTGTAAACGCTGGCTTCTGTGCTCAAAAATTAGCCAACAATAACGACAAAATCCTGCGCTAGAAAGTAGTAACACAAACATCTCGATTTCAAGATTTGACCTCAAAACTGTTCAACAATATTTTGAATATATTAGGCAAACTCTAGTCTAGTTAATTTGTACCACCTCTCATCCAATTGCCGAATGTCCTCCACAAATGTAACAAGAGAGATGCCGCCGAATTTTCGGATATAATGAGCATGTCGTTTGACACCATGGAAAGAGTAAACAAGAAAGATTTGGTGCTGAACTAACATTTATTCCCAAAACTAAGGAGACATAGAGCAAATAAAATTCAAATTACAGGAAATGGAGTCAGATGAAAGGAGAGGTTTTTCAAATCGTGTTTTTAGGAGCAAAGATTTCCAAATTGTATTTTTATAAGCCCAGATAGCGACGAAAATAAAATATACGTGTCTACGCTCCGCATAGAAAAACCTTCATTATTTGAATCAGAAAAGAGACGCGGAACGCTTGTCATAGTGAAAGCTGCGTCAGGAAGAAATATTTTAACTCGTACTTTTGGAATCAACGGTATGAAATCAAATAAAAAATCGTACGAAACTATGTGCGTTTACGCCTCTTGTGGTAAAACTGTGCATTACGAAGAGTATATACATTGAAGTGCCAAAAGTCATGGAATACGTGTATCGTGTAGGAACTCTTCTAGCCCTACGAAGTGCAGCAACTCGACTTGGCATAAATTCCACAAGTGGCCGGAAGACATCTGGAGAGATGTTGAGCCATACCGTCAGAACAGCCGCCCACAGTTCCCTGGCATTTGCAGTTGCAGGAAATTGGGTGCGAATAGACTTTTCCACCACGTCCCATATAAGTGCTCTGTTGGGTCCATGTCGGGCGAACGTGGTGGCCACATCATCTGTCGGAACTGTCTTTTCGAACAAATTTTGGACAACTTGGGTACGATGACATGATGTATTGTCCTCCTCGAAACTCCCATCGTTGTGAAGGGCTACAAATGGTCACCTAGAGAGGCAGCAAAGTGATTATCGGTAAATGCCGTGTTTATGAGGACCAGAGGTCCACGTAAAGACACTCCACACATGTATGGAATCACCACCAGCTTGCACAGTGCTTTGTTGACAGCTTGGGTCCATGGCCTCATGGGGTCTGCGCCACGCCCGTACCCTACCATCAGCTCGTAACAACTGGTAGCGTGATTCATCGGACCACGCCACATGTTTCCAGTCTTCCAGGGTTCAATTACCGTGTTCGCGTGCCCAGGTGAGGCGCTGTGCCCGATGTCGTGGTGTTAGCAAAGACACTCTGATGTGTCTTCTACTTCCATACCCCATGAACGCTACATTACGCTGCACTAACCTGATGGATATGTCTCTGGTACCTCCTGCATTGAATGTGGGTATTATTTGAGCCAGTGTAGCTTGTCTGTCAGCATGGACAGTCCTAGTAAGACGCCGCTGGTCACGGTCATTCAGCACCCGTAATCAGTCACTGAGCTGTCTACTGTGGGTGGCAATGCTTTCTATGAGGTATTCTCGGTAAAAACATGACAACGTGGATCGAGGAATGTTGGATATTCACCCAACTTTGGAAATTGAATGTTCCATCCATCTGGCTCCCATTACCATGCCTTGTTCAAACTCCGATAACTTACGCCACCTTGCCATAATTCCACTGGTAGTTGTTCAACCTGACTCACGAGATTACACCTCGCAACTGATAAAAAATCGTTGCGTGCGTCGAAACCTTTTTACGATAGCAGCGCCAATTAAAAATTTGCATACTGCTATTCCATGTTTTTTGGCATTTCAGTATATACAGTACACACACACAGCTGCCAAAAAAACTGGGAGGAGCGCAACCATTAACATTACATGCCACCACACCCATGTGGTAAATGGTATCGTCCGCATTGTGCTACACAATGGGGTCTACCGTTGCCATACATAGGGGTCTGCCTGTGCAAGCTCAAGTAGTTCAGATAAGAGCTTCTCGGGATTTAAGCGATTTCGAGCGTTGTATGATAGTAGGCACCCGGGAGATGGGTCATTCCGCACTCCGTCTTTAAAAATACCACGAAATTTGGATTCACAGGGTCAACAATTTCCAAGGGGTCTACCTATGCTACACAATGGAGTCTACCGTTGCTATACATAGTGGTCTGCCTGTGCTAAACACAGGGGTCTTCCTGTGCTACACAATGGGGTCTACCGTTGCCATACATAGGGGTCTGCCTGTGCTTAACTTAGGGGTCTACCAGTGCTATACTCTGGAAAATCCAGGGTGCGAGATTGGTGTGGCTGTAGAAAAGCCCTGGACGATCGTGGACAGCGTCCGGCACGCATAGTAACACCCGATTGGCGTGAAATATTATCACAAATCACAGCGCAATTTAATGCTGGTGCCAGCAATAGCATCAGCGTTCGGGCAGTTCACCGTTTCCTGTGATCCATGGGGACCCAGAGGTGACAACCCACCCGGGAGCGACTGCTGACCCGACGATACAAGGCTCTGCGCCTTGCTAGGGCTCGGGAACACCACCACGATAAGTGGAAACGTGTTGCCTGGTCCGACGAAACTCGGTACCAGCTGTTTTTGGCATATGATCGTCTCCGAGTGTGGCGACAACCCCACGGGGCAATAGATTCCACATGCCTACAAAATACAGTGTAAGCCGGCGGTGGCTCTATTATGGTGTGGGGTGTTTTCAGCTGGCACGCATTAGGACCCTTGATAGGTCTGCAGACCGCTTTGACCTGTGGAGGCTACGAAACCGTCCTTGGTGATCATTTGCACTCGTTCAAGTCATGCAACCTCTCTGACAGATGCGACCTCCTTCAACACGACAATCCACCATCGCACACGTCTATAGTCGCCCGATTTCGACTAGAGGAATATTACACAGAGTTAGGCGTCCTAACTTAGCTCTTTCGTCCGCCAGATTTAAACGCCATCGAACTAATTTGGGATGCTATTCCACATGATGACAATGCCGGGAATCCTCAACCGGCGAATATTACAGAATTTTGGTAAACTCTTCGGGAAGCATGGTGTGCAGTGTCTCTACAGTACTATAGAGGGCTCGTGGAGTCCAGGCTCCGTTGCGTTGCTGCCGTTGTTCAAACGGAAGGAGGACCAATGCGGCATAAGAGAGGTATCCCTGTTTGTTCTGTTTTGGCACTTCACATACAACATAATATATATACACTGAAGAGCAATTGAATTAGAGACAGCTGGCGTTATGCAAATGTGGCGTTGTGGGCGGCACTGTAAACGGAAACGACATGACGTATACAGCGATCCGACAACATAAGGAGTGATGCGACGGGAATCAGTAAAAGTCGGACGCAGTATGGGTAAGACGAAGGATCTAAGCGCATTTGATCGTGGGCAAATTGTCGGGGTCCGACGAATGGGTCACTCCATCTCAGAAGTCCTGCAGGCACTGGGATTTTCATTGGCCACTGTGTCACGGGTGCAACGTGAGTACACCGAATCCGGTAAATCCATCCTTGCAAGGGCCAACTCCCGTGGAGAACAGCGTGTGGATGAGTGGGGTCATCGTCGGCTAGCTCGCATTGTAACAACGGATACACGGGTCAGAGTGCAAAAAAATCACTCGGCAATTTAACGCTGGTGCACAAAAACGTGTAAGCAGCCACACCATCCAGAACCATCTCCTCGCTATGGGGTACAGAAGCCCATAGAGTACCGCTGCTGACCGCACATCACGGGGTGCAAAGATTAGCATTGCCGCGGGAACATCACCACTGGAACCTTGACATGTGGAAAAATATTGCCTGGACTGATGAGTCGAAATTCACGTTGGTACGTGCGGATGGCAGGACGCGAGTACGGCGCAAACCACATGAAGCGTTGGATCCTTCTTGCCGGCAGGGTACTCTTCAAGCTGGTGGGGGTGACATTCTCGTCTGGGGACTGTTTACGTGGACTGAAATGGGACATCTGGTGCGCGAGACATCGTCCCTCACAGGTCAACGTTACCAGGATATCTTGGACGACCATTTGCTCCCATTTGTGCGTCTTCAACATCCCACTGGGGACCTCAACCTGCAACAAGACAATAAACCGTGCCATCGCTCCCGAATTGTATCCGAATCATTGGATGAACACTCCACCAACGTGACCTCGCTTCCTTGGCCAGCTAGGTCACCTGACCTCAATTCCATCGAGCACATCTGGGATGCCATCGAGAGAGATGTTCGAGGCTCTAACATCAAATCTTCGTGAACTGTGGGAGCTTGTTCAGGGGTCGTGGATCCGTATGGCTTCCCAACGCTTCCGGTGTCTTTTCGAGTCCATGCCGAGACGAATCGCCGCCGTCATCAGGACGAAAGGTGGTGCTATACGTTAATAGATAGGTATCTCTAATTCAATTGCTATTCAGTGAATATAAATATATATACTATATATATATATATATATATATATATATATATATATAACTGACATTCTGAAGATCATAACGCGCTAGAGCAGCCGTGAAGAATTCTCAGAACTAACAACCTACAAAGCAGAAACTGCAGCAACTAAAATTATAACAATGATAATAAAAATAAAAAATGAAAAACTCAAAAACCAACAGGCAAAGAGAATAAAAAATAATAAATAATAAAACCTGAATGCAGAAAGTGTCTAAAATGCCGAGCTTTGGCTTTATCAAGGACCAGCAAAACTCTGCATTTTCTTACTAATACAAAGACCTAGTTGAAAATGGGTTTCTGCAAAGTCATAGATCTAGTATAATTCCCCAAAAAATTCAAATTACATAACCGCCCTCAAAGGTGCGGAAATTAAATAATTAAGCAAAAGTTTTTGCATACATCTATCACTTTCTTGGCCCAACCCACACTCATCATCTCCCACAAAAACCAGAAAAACATTGGCAAAGAGCTCACAAAAATTGTGAGAAGGCTTAGAACTTTAGACCCAGAACACTAGGCAAACCCTACTACAAAGAAAAATATATGTAACCTTAGCAACACCCGGAAACTACAGGTTTGACACGTGGTAAGCAACCTTACCGTCCATGTGAAGTTCCAATTGAGAACCAAAAAAAAAAAAATAAAAAGCACTTAAAAAGTGTCATTCCCTGGGAAAAAGAACTTCCAAAAAGTTAAAGAAAAATAAAAAATAAAAAACAGAGACCACGGGAGCAAATAGGAACGTTTTACAGACAGTTCCCACGAAACACGGAAGCCAAAAGACAAAAAACACGTAATATAATGCATTGGAAAAGGTACTTATAGTTAAAAATAAAAGTTGCAATATTTACACAGTATTCTAGGAATGCTTTAAGAAGATTACAACTGAAAATTATTCCGCCCAACTCAGAAAGCCGACGAACACCACAAGGTCGAAAGACCAGCTAACACCACTAAAAGGAGCACAAAAACGAGCTCATGGCCAAAATAAATGAAAGAAGACTAAAAGGAGCACAAAAACAAGCTCATGGCCAAACTAAATGAAAGAAAAAAAACATATTTCATTTATTTTGGCCATGAGCTTGTTTTTGTGCTCCTTTTGGGGTGTTAGCTGGTCTCTCGACCTCGTGGTGTTCGTCGGCTTTCGGAGTTGGGCGAAATAATTTTCAGTTGTTGTAATCTTCTTAAAGCATCCCTAGAATACTGTGTAAATATTGCAACTTTTATTTTTAACTATAAGTACCTTTTCCAATGCATTATATTACGTGCTTTTGTCTTTCTGGCCTCCGTGTTTCGTGGGAACTGTCTGTAAAACGTTCCTATTTGCTCTCGTGCTCTCTGTTTTTTATTTTTTTATTTTTCTTTAATTTTTTTGAAGTTCTTTTTCCCAGGAAATTACACTTATTAAGTGTTTTTTATTTTTTTGGTTCCCGATTGGAATTTCACTTATGCGTTAATGTTGCTTTCCACGTGTCAAACCTGTCGTTTTCCAGGTGTTGCTAAGTTACATACACTGATGGAAAAAAATCCCAACACCACGAAAAATTAGTTGTAGAGGAATGAATTGGCGGCAATACATTTGTATAGGTAACATATTTAATCGATTAGGATTCCAAGATCATAGATTAATGTAAGCGCGAGAAGAGCCATTTTAATGTGAAATTCTGGTACATTAATAACTGGTGTAACCGCCAGAATGCTGAATGCAAGCACGCATACGTTCATGCATTGTATCGTACAGGTGCTGGATGTCAGTTTGTGGGATGGAGTTCCATGCCTGTTGCACTTGGTCGGTCAATACAGGGACGGTTAAGGCTGGTTGGGGGTGAGCTGGAGTTGTCGTCCAATGATGTTACATACGTGCTCGATTGGTGAAAGATCTGGTGATCTAGCAGGCCACGGCAACATGTCGACACTCTGTAGAGCATGTTGGGTTACAACAGCGGTATGCGAGCGAGCGTTATCCTATTGGAAAACACCCCCTGGAATGCTGTTCATGAATGGCAGCACAACAGGTTGAATCACCAGACCGACGTACAACTGTGCCGTCAGGGTGCGTGGGATAACCACGAGAGTGCTCCTGCTGTCATAGGAAATTGCTCCCCTGATCATAAATAACTCCAGGTGTAGGTCCAGTGTGTCTCGGCGTCAGACAGGTTGGTTGCAGGCGCTCACCTGGCCTCCTTCTAACCAACACACGGCCATCACTGGCACCCAGGCAGAACAGGCTTTCATCAGAAAACACGACAGATCTCCACTCCGTCCTCCAATGACTCTAGCTTGACACCACTGACGTCGCAAACGGCAGTGGTTTGGAGTAAGTGGAATGCACGCTACAGGGCATCTGGCTCGGAGCTGTCCTTCAAGTAACCGATTTGTAACAGTTCGTTGTGTCACTGTGGTAGCAACTGCAGCTCGAATTGCTGCCGCAGACGCGGTACGAATCGCCACGGCCATACGCCGTACACGGCGGTCTTCCCTCTCAGTAGTGCCACGTGGCCGGCCGGAACCCAGTCTTCTTGAGGCAGTACCTGCCCTTGACCACCGCTGCCAACAATCATGCACAGTGGCTACATTCCTGCCAAGTCGTTCTGCAATATTGTGGAAAGAAAATCCACCTTCTCGTTGCCCTATTACACGACCTCGTTCAAACTCCGTGAGCTGTTGATAATGGCTTCTTCGTCTTCTAAAAGGCATTCTTGACTAACATCAACACACTACGTCGAATCTCAACGATAACTAACGCTAACGAACGTTACAGCGCGTGTTTACAGCAAACATGCTTTGCATGTTCCGAGGGGTGCTACTAGCGCCACACGTACGCGCCGAGCGCAAAATTTGCATAGACGTCATCTTTACAGATGTACTCTCACCGCCTACCAATTGTCGTTTATCTAAAGCAACCCCTTCTTGGTGTTGGGATTTTTTTCCGTCAGTGTATATTTTTCTTTGCAGTAGGTTTTGCCTAGTGTTCTGGGACAATTTCTGTGAGCTCTTTGCCAATGTTTTTCTGGTTTTTGTGGGAGGTGATGAGTGTGGTTGGGCCAAGAAAGTGATAGATGTATGCAAAAACTTTTGCTTAATTATTTAATTTTCGCACCTATGAGGACGTTATGCAATTTGGATTTTTTTGGGGACTTATACAGGCATCTATGACTTTGCAGAAACCCATTTTCAACTAGGTCTTTGTGGTAGTGAGAAAATGCAGAGATTTGTTGGTCCTTGAAAAAGCCAAGGCTCGGCATTATCGACACTTTCTGCATTCAGGTTTTATTATTTAATATTTTTTTATTCTCTTTGCCTGTTGGTTTTTGAGTTTTTTGTTTTTTATTTTTATTGTCATTGTTATATTTTTTTTTGTTGAAAGACGTTTTCCAATGTGGCATTAAAGAATCACGGATATATATATATATATATATATATATATATATCAGGTAATGCGTAACATCACAGCCGTTTCTTGACAAATGTCAACCCCGCCTTCTCGTGGTGCATCCTGTTTTCCCACTAAAGGGGCTATGACGACCGCCAGTAGCGGTATAACTATACCATCGGGAAAAGCGGAAATGCTATCCCACACTCATCAACCCGCTTGGCCAGCGTAGTGAGTTATGGCCAAACCCCTCCAAAATGACTCCACAACTTAAATCTTGGCCCTCAGTCTCCGGCAGCTGGAATGTACCTGGCCAAGGCAGCGGCCAGTGCGACATGAAGGCAGAGGGTGCTAAGAATCCCCGGAGGACCGGACTAGGCTGCCATCTGATGCTGACCTTGGCTACGTACAATGGACGCTCCCTATCTTCTGATTCAAGGCTTCTTGAATTGGAAGAGGAACTACAAAGGATCAAGTGGGACATCGTCGGACTAAGTGAGGTAAGGAGAAAAGGAGAAGATCTCATTGAACTGAAAATTGGACATCTCTTCTACTATCGTGGGACAGATACTGGCATAACTGGTGGTGTTGGATTTATAATAAACAAGAAACTAAAGGATAAAGTTGTAGAAGTTGAAAGTTCCTCTGACAGAGTTGCATGACTCGTTATCCAACTCTCGAGAAGATACCAGGCTCAGATAATTCAAACTTATGCACCCACCACAAGTCATCCTGAAGAAGAAATTGAAGAATTTTATGAGGAAATTCGTCATCTAAATAATAAAGGTAAGCAGCATTTGAAGATAATTACGGGAGATTTCAATGCAAAAATAGGGCAACGGCAACAGAATGAAACTTTAGTAGGTAAATTCGGTCCCGGCAACAGAAACCAGCGTGGAAATACTCTCGTTGAGTTTGCAGAGGCAGAAGGGTTTTTCATCTTGAACTCCTTTTTGAAGAAAAAGTCACACAGGAAATGGACATGGAGACATCCAAATGGGACGACAAGTGAAATTGATTTTATTATGTGTAACAAAAAATTCGTCATAGAAGACTGTAGTGTGCTAAACAAGTTCAACACAGGTAGTGACCATAGGTTGGTGAGATGTAAGATACACCTGAACACTAAACTTGAACGTGGCAAGCTCATAAGACAAACAAAATCTATTTACATAACCAACCTTAAAAAACACCATAATACCTTCAAGTTGGAACTGAAGGACAGATTCTCTGCTTTAGAAGGCCTAACATGGGAAGAAGAGGATATTTCTGAAGTTAACAGAAAAGTAACCAAAGCTCTTATGGAAACAGCAATAAAATTAGCTGGGTCTAAGAACAAGTTGCATGTGAACAAATTATCAATAAAAACCAAAATGTTGATGCAAAAAAGAAGAGAGATGAGGACAACTAAAGAAGATGTGACTTCCAAAGTGGAATATATAGAGCTATGCAAGACAGTACGAAAAAGTATCACTGAAGACGTAAGAAAATTCAACTGTGAACTAGTGACTAGTGAGGAAAGCAATTGAAAACAACCAAAGCCTAAAGATAGCAAAGGGACATCTCAGTAAGGGAAGAAAACAGATTATGGCACTGAGAAAAGAAGATGGTTCTGTAACAAGAAATAGAGGCGAAATTTTGACAAGAATGAAAGATTTCTACTCCAAATTATATGAAAGGGATGATACATGTATTCCAGACATCATGAAAGGTAGCAGTACTAGAGTTCCTCCAGTCCTCCCAGCAGAAGTTGCATATGCAATCAAGAACATGAAGCCGGGGAAAGCTCCAGGAGAAGATGGAATGACTGTAGACATCATACAAATCGCAAGTGGAGAAATCGAAACAGTACTCGCCCAAATTTTCACTCGATGACTTAATGAAGGAAAGATTCCTGAGGATTGGAACAACGCTACAATGATCCTGCTACATAAAAAAGGTGACATTGAGGATCTCGGGAACTACAGACCTATCAATGGTTTATAAAATCTTCACTAAAGTTCTTTCACACCGCTTGAAGGTAACATCGGACATGGCTCAACCGAGAGAACAAGCTGGATTCAGGAGTGACTACAGCACAGTAGATCATATCCACGTACTGAGAGAACTAATTGAGAGAGCGAGGGAATATGAACTTCCATTGTTCATGGCTTTTATCTATTATGAAAAAGCCTTTGATTCTGTGAAACCATCAGCAGTTACAATGGCTCTGAAATCCTGCGGTATTGAAGATGCATACATTAATATTATTAATAACATCTATGAAAATGCAAGTGCAAAGATTCGGCTGTTTGAAAATACAACACACATAAAAATTGGAAAGGGAGTGAGACAAGGTGACACCATATCTCCTAAGCTCTTTAATGACACATTGAAAAATGCCTTTCAGTCGCTCAGCTGGGAAAACAAGGGGATAACGATTAATGGAGATTATCTAATTCACCTTCGTTTGGCTGATGACGTAGTCATTTTTGCAACTACCCCATCAGAACTGCAGAGTATAATCCAGGAACTTGCTGACAAGAGTAAAAAAGCGGGATTAAAAATGAACTTTCAGAAGACAAAAGTGATGTACAATGCTTTTACAAAAAATTAAGATTTATCGATTGATGGAGAAAAGCTGGAGATAACAGATGCGTACGTTTATCTTGGACAGCAGATACCAAATGAGGATCACTTTGATGAAGAAATTTATCAGCGTATAAAACTTCCTTGAAGAGCTTTTGGAAAAAACAGCATAATTTTCAAGAGCAATATGACATTATGTCTTAAAAGAAAAGTGTTTGATCAATGCATCCTTCCAGTGCTTACGTATGGTGCAGAGACGTGGATCTTAACTAAAAGAGACATACAAAGACTGCAGACAACTCAAAGCAGCATGGAGAGGTGCATGCTTGGTGTAACCAGGAGAAATAAGAAGAGAAACTCGTGGATCAGAAAAATGACAAGAGTGGAAGACATCATGATCAGAGTACAATCCCTAAAATGGCAATGGGCTGGACATATTGCCAGAAGGACAGACCATTGATGGACAGCCAAAATTTTAGATTGAATTCCAAGGGGCAGGAAAAGACCCAGAAGAAGACCACATGGGAGATGGTTGGATGAAATTCTAAAGTATGCGGGAGTAACATGGAGGAGACTGGCACAAGACAGAACGTTGTGGAAGAAACTTGGGGAGACCTTCGTCCAGCAGTGAATTGATAATGGTTGACAGTAATGATGATGATATCAAGAAAGAATAGTTAGCCATAAATAAGTAATTAGCTAATGAAGATATGAAACAAGAGATATAAAACAAGAGCTCAACGTCCAGCAGCGCAGTTGCACCACTCCATAACATGTCTCAATATAGACCAAGATATCATGTACACTAAGATAGCGTAAGCCTAAAAGACGAAAGAAAAGCCCAACACCATGCAAGTTCTGACCGCTAAAAGAAAAGTTCAAGAAAATCACAATAATGTTAGGCAACCCATTCAACACAAGGAACGCCCTCTTTAAACCCAAATTAAAACGAAGCAATTAACGCTCAGGCAGCAGAACATGCATGCCAAAACAAACAAGAAAGATGACACCGATTTTTCGGGTGTAATAAGCACGTCTTTTGAATCCGTTCTGACGCAAATTAAATTTATCAAAGCTATTCAAAGTCAATGATACCTGTAACAATAGTATCTGACGGAAGAAAGAAGTTTTGCAATCGGGTTTGTAATCCCTCAGATATTGCTGTAAACGGAATCGTGAGTTTACGCCGTCTGGTTGCAGACTTGTGCGTTAAGAAAAACATGAATTTATATGAGAAACATTTCGCACCGGAAAGACTAACACCGAGAGAATTTTTCAAATCGGACTCTTAGAAACAGAGATATCGACAAAAATAAGATGCGACTTTACATCCCCTGGTGGGAAAACCATGCATTATTTAAGGGAGAAAGTATTCTCAAAACGTTTTTCCATATGAGCGGTATCGGTCCAAGAAAAAAAAAATTTAATCGAGTTTTCAGGATTCCAGATTTTGCTACAAATACATCAGAAGCAGAAATTAACTCTCATGCCCCCTGGTGGCCAAACCATTCTTTATAAAATATTAGAAATTATATGAAAAATATTTTCCATCAGGTCTTGTATGCCATACAGGAAGAATTTCTCAAATCGGAGTTTTAGAAGCAGAAATAACGCAGAAAGCGCAATTTACCTTTGTGCCCCCTAGGAGAAAGTCTATGACATACTTGAAAATTTTGAATTTGTAGGAAAAACATTTCGCATCCGAAGCACTATCCAACAAAGAAGGAATTTTTCAAATCGGACTCCTAGAAGTAGAGATATTGACAAAAATAAGACATACATCTACGCCCCTGGCGTAGAAACCATGCATTATTTCAAGAAGAAAATGTTCCTAAAAGGTTTCGCGACACATCAGTAGTATCGGTCAACAAACGACTTTTTTTTGCAATCGAGATTTTAGAAGCCCATATTTTGCTGCAAATACATCAGAAGCGGAAATTAAGACTTACGCATCCTGGTGGCCAAACCATTTTTTACAAAACTTAGAAATTACGTGCAAAGGATTTCCCATCAGGAGCTGTATCCGGTGCAGAAAATTTTTTCAAATCGGAGATTTAGAAGCAGAGATATAGGGGAAGCAATTTACCCTTAAGCCCCTAGCGGAAAGTCTACGAATTACTATAAAATTTTGAAATTATATGAAAAAACATGTCACACTGGAAACGCTATCCAACAAAGAAGGAGTTTTTGCAATCGGACTCCTAGAAGTAGAGATATTGACAAAAATAAGATATACATCTACGCCCCGTGGCGTAGAAACCATGCAGTATTTTAAGAAGAAAATGTTTCTAAAAGGTTTGTCGACATGAGTAGTATCGGTCTACAAACGACGTTTTTTTGAATAGAGAATTTAGAAGCTCATATTTTGCTGCAAATATATCAGAAGCGGAAATTCAGATTTACGCCACCTGGTGGCCAAACCATTTTTTTTTTACAAAAATTTGAAATTGCGTGCAAGCGATTTCCCATCAGGAGCTGTATCCGGTGCAGAAAGATTTTTCAAATCGGAGATTTAGCAGCAGAGATATAGGAAGGGGGGGACGCAATTTACCTCTACGCCCTCTAGCGGAAAGTCTATGAATTCCTTGAAAATTTTGAAATTATATGAAAAACATGTCACACTTGAAGCATTATCCCAACAAAGAAGGATTTTTTCAAATCGTACTCCTAGAAGTAGAGATATTGACAAAAGTAAGATGTACCTCTACACCCCGTGGCGGAGAAACTGTTGAATATTTTAAGAAGAAAATATTCCGAAAATGTTCATCGATGTGAGTGGCATCAGTCCACGAAAAAATTTTTCAATCGATATTTTAGAAGCTCAGATTTTATGGCAAATACGTCAGAAGCAAACATTAACACTTACGCCACCTGGTGGCTAAAGCATTCTTTACCAAAAATTTGAAATTATATGCAAAAGATTTTCCATCAGGAGGCGTATCCGCTGAAGAAAAAAGTTTTCAAGTCGGAGTTTTAGAAGAAGAGAAAAACGTAATTTTCTTTTACGCCCCCTAGCGGAAAATCTATGCGTAATTTGAAAAAAATAACTGCATTTAAAATGCTCTTCGACATAAATGGAATTGAAAGGTAAAATAATTTTTTCGATCGGATGTTTAGAAGCAAATATGTGGAATAAAACGCATTTTTGAATTCGACATCATCTGCATTTATGCCCCCCCCCGCCCCCTAGCGGCGAAATTGTACATCGTAAAAACAAAACGAAATAAAAGATCACCATTAACATATTTCAAGCTTCCCAATTCAAAAATAATTTTTCAAATCGGACTATTAGTTGCAGATATATCGTGGGTACAGACGGACAGACGGACGGACTGACGGACAAACCGGTAACATAAGCACGATCTTTTTTTACAAAAGACGTGCTAAAAATAATAATGGTGAGTATCTCTTCAAGGAAATGTGCTCCTTTTGTTTAGGTTTTGCATTTATGAGGTTTCGGGAGCATGTCTTTTACTACCTTTATTGTTATTTTTTTTAAATATTTTTTCACATTTATGTTCTGCTGGTCTGAGCGTTAATTGCTTGGTTTTAATTTGTTTTTTGAGTGAGTGTTCTTTGTGTTAAATGCGTTGCCTAATATTATTGGGATTCGTTTGAACTTTTCTCTTAGTGGTCAGAATTTGCACGGTGTTGGATTTTTCTTTTATGTTTTATGCTCACACTATCTTAGTGTACACGATATCTTAGCGTGTGTATTATAGATCTAAAACTGAGGAAGAGAATTTTAAAGGCAATGTTTGGCCGGTAGCTCTCTACGGTTCCCAGATATGGACATTGACCAAGAGGGAAGTGAAAAGGCTGGAGACATTTGTGATGTGGAGCTATAGAAGAATGGAGAGAATAAGCTGGCTCGATAGAAAGACCAATGAGGAGATCCTGGAGAGAGTGGGAGAACCCAGGAATCTGATCAACATGTTAAAAAAGAAGAAAAATGTTATGGATAGAACACACATTGCGCCATGGAGGCCCGATTCTGAAAGTTTTGGAAGCGAAAATTCAAGGCAACAGAGGAAGAGTACGGCCAAGGAATGGTTTTGTAGCACAATTACTCCAAGATACCAATACTAGGACATACTAGGACTTGAAGAGAACGGCGGAGAACAGAGAGGAATGGAGAGACAGAGTACATCTACTGAACAATCAGTAACCAAGAAGAAGATATCGTGATTATCATAGTTCAGTCTATCCACCGAAATAAGAAATTTTCGGATTCGCTGGTGTGTGCATAGATATGGTGTCGGACAAACATATCGTCACCAAAACCATAAATGTTTATGTATTTCGCTTGTCACAAGACGTTTCAAAAATGCGCATTTACGTCGTACTAAGTATTAAAGGCGTATTTCTGAGAAATATAATTTTGTTCCGTACGTTTCCTTGCAGAGCTGCTAACATCTCACTGGAGAGTCAAAATGCGAGTCCCGAACAAATATGGCTGAAGATCCCTTCTCTTCCAGTAAACAATCCTAAATTAAGGGTAAAAAGCTCCTACTACCCAAGGATGCTTCTGGACGTCGAAGAACTACATCAGGAAAGAAAATATTAATGGTGACTATCTTTTCAGGGAAATGTGCTGCTTATATTATTCATCGACGAAACATCTGTTTTGTTATTTAAATTATCCATGTAGCTTAACATTTTAAAGGTTGATTTTGAATTTTATTTCACACAGTTTGCTATTACTTTCATGCAGATTATAACGAAGTAAATTTCTCCGTCATTTTTATCCGCGCCAGGATTCGAACCCAGGTCCCCTCATTCCGGAACAAGTCACTCTACCAATTGAGCTACACGGACGTTTTATTCTGATTCCTATCTGCCTTTATGTCGTGTGCGTCCTTCGGGCAGGTACGTCACATCTCCTGGTACGTTACATCATCTCCCCCTTATTTTTTTTTTTTTTTTTTCGAAGTGCTGGAGAAAGGATTCTCTTATTTTTCCTATCTCGCGGTGTGGAAAGAACATCACACCAATGCGAGGTTTTGAACGGTCGGGTCATCCGGATAGTTCGGGCGCCATTATCACGAAGCAAATTTCTCCGTCATTTTTATCCGCGCCAGGATTCGAACCCGGGTCCCCTCATTCCGTAACAAGTCACTCTACCAATTGCGCTACGCGGACGTTTTTATTCTGATTCCTATTCTGATTTTATGTCGTGTGCGTCCTTCGGGCAGGTACGTCACATCTCCTGGTACGTTACATCATCTCCCCTTATTATTTTTTTTTTTTTTTTCGAAGTACTGGAGAAAGGATTCTCTTATTTTTCCTATCTCGCGGTGTGGAAATAACATAACACCAATGCGAGATTTTGAACATTCGGGTCATCCGGATAGTTCGGGCGCCATTATCACGAAGTAAATTTCTCCGTCATTTTTATCCGCGCCAGGATTCGAAACCGGGTCCCCTCATTCCGTAACAAGTCACTCTACCAATTGAGCTACGCGGACGTTTTTATTCTGATTCCTATCTGATTTTATGTCGTGTGCGTCCTTCGGGCAGGTACGTCACATCTCCTGGTGCGTTACATCATCTCCCCCTTATTTTTTTTTTTTTTTCGAAGTGCTGGAGAAAGGATTCTCTTATTTTTCCTATCTCGCGGTGTGGAAAGAACATCACACCAATGCAAGATTTTGAACGGTCGGGTCATCCGGATAGTTCGGGCGCCATTATCACGAAGTAAATTTCTCCGTCATTTTTATCCGCGCCAGGATTCGAACCCGGGTCCCCTCATTCCGTAACAAGTCACTCTACCAATTGCGCTACGCGGACGTTTTTATTCTGATTCCTATCTGATTTTATGTCGTGTGCGTCCTTCGGGCAGGTACGTCACATCTCCTGGTACGTTACAAGATGCTAACGTTGTTTAGTGCACTAGTATTGATTATTGTGCTCTTTCTATTTGTTTGTATATGGCCTGATTCGCTTTTTATTTCTCCATTTGGGCTAACCGAAATTCTTTTACGAGTTTTCATTTTCATAAAAGATGCAATTCCTAATGTAGGTTGTTCAACCGTACCAATTGTAAAATGCATTATTGCGATGTTTATTCACCCAGTGATCTCTCTCTCTCTCTCTCAAGCTTTCGGATTATTGGATGGGAAATTCTTTCGATTCTGCACTTAATCTTAGGCATCTTTTCATATCTCGGATGTTCACGTCCCCAACGTCCCTCAAAACTTTTAGTTCTAAAGGCAAGGTCGTTCCAATATGCAATTTCTCAGAAGCCGAAAGCGTAGTAATCCTTCGTTATACACAACTTACTGATGAAATACATGAAAACTCCTGTCACTTATATAAACTAATCATATTTTTCACTCTTTCATTCTCCCTGCATATAAAATATGGCACCAGTTTTCAAGATCTTGTAGATTGTGTTTTTCCTAGTTGAGCTGCAGTTAAAGCAGTTTTTAAACTACCGTATTTTCCCGCTTATACACAGTCCTATCAGAATATCACCACCCCGGGAATCACAGTGTACTCGCCCAGGCGCGTCACAGGGTGCACGTGACACGGTCGACCACACGGAGATAATAAGCGGCCGGGCAGGACAGATGAGCCACAGTGCCTAACGTGAGCGCAATGGAAAGAGGTAGTGATTTGACGGACGTTCGAAAAGGAATGATCATCGGCTACCGCGCCAAGGGTGGAAGCATCTCAGAAAAATTAAAATTTCGCGGGCTGTTCGCGAGGTGCTGCAGTAAGAGTGTACCAAGAATGGACCAATGTCACACCGAGTACCTCATGACGTCATAACTGTGGAGCCCCAAAGGCCATCGACCTTAGAGGAGAACGTCGCCTCCGTTGACTGGTAAAGGGCAATCGACCCGCAACAATGCGGCAATTGACCACGCAAATGAATGCTGGGGCCCCACAGGTACGTGTACCCAATAACAGTAAAGCGCATCCTGTTGATGGGCGTTCGGATTCGACGCTGCGTTAAACCGCTCATGTGTTAACCCAGGTCCATCGGCAACCACACGTACAGTCCGCATGGGACTACCGTCATTGAACAGTGGAAGAGTGAGCTGCAATCTCTGATGAATCTAGGTTACTACTCCACAGAAGTGACGGGCGGTGCCGGATATGACGTCAGACATACGAGAACCAACACCCGGACACGCTTGTCGGTCAAGTACAGGCCTGCGGTGGCAGTGCGCATGTCCGGGAGATGTTCTCCTGGTATGACCTGGGACCGCTGGTACCACTGGATGGGTCCCTGAACGCCAATGGCTACTTGTCCATCCTTGCTGACCACATGCATCCCTTCATGTTAGACGTTTACTCTGGTGGGTGATGGTGTCTACCAACAGCACAATGCACTGGGCCACGTCAGTAACGGGGTGCATGACTGGTTCCAGGAACAGGACAGCGATGTCTCTGTTCTCCCTTGGCCGGTGAAATCGCCCGACCTCAATCCCATAGAGTATTTGTGGGACTATTTGGATCGACATTTTCGGCGTGCCGACCCAGAACGACGTCATCTCCGGCACCTCCCAGCTCTTCTACAGTACGAATGGGCACGTGCGCCTCAGGCAACCTTCCAGGGCTTCATTGCGTCCATGCCACGCCGTCTCGTCGGTATCATCCGGGCCAAGGGTGGTTATTCGCGTTATTAGATAGGTGGTCATATCGACTTACACGGTTGTAACCGCATAAGCTGATACGACCGTGTAAGTCGATAGGGAGTATAAGTCGAATGGGTTTAGTTTCTCAATCTTCTTATCCTCATTCATAGATATGTCGATCCGGAGTATAACACGAGGCTGGAACAAATACAGTTAATGTTCCGAAGTTCTGTAACTATATTTTTAATGTTTAAGCAAACTTTAAGAGAAGATAAGTTTGCTGAAACATTAAAAATATAAACTTAATATAAACTTAACTTCTTAATATAAAATAATGAAGAAACATAAGGTGGAAGTCAAGTAATTTTGCTTCCTATACTTGCAATGGAAAAACTTCTGTACACATTTTCTTCACAATCAATGCGTTCCCAAGGATGAAAATTTGAACATCGATTAAAATAGCTTCATTTTATAACTTGGAATACTTAATATTTTCTAAAACATAACCATAATTACGCAATCCAACATTTGTTTGTCTACTGACGTCATCAAAGTACAGATCGCGCCATCTTTTTTCTGGTTTCAACACCACCAAAGGAAAAGTTATTGATTTTTAATATAATTATGTTTATGTTTTATAAAATATTAAATATTCCAAGTTATAATATGAAGCTATTTTAAGCGACGTTAAAATTTCATCCTTGGAATGCATTAATTGTGAAGAAAATGTGTACAGTAGTTTTTCCATTGGAAGTATAGGAAGCAAAATTACTTGGCGTCCACCTTAAACATACGTTTTTCGGGAAAAAAGTTGCATTCCGCAAGTTTGTTTTTTCTCTTGCGAAGTGGCAGCACCGTAATTCATCTCTCCGATCAAATAGTCGGAAAAGAAAACCCCACAGACAATGCGTCCGCAATCAAAGTCGCTCAGAACATCACGTTTACCCATTTTCGTCGATTGCGTACACTGTTAGGATCAGATCAGAACATATGTAGAGGGTTTTACGAAGGGAATGTCTGACCCCAGGTCTTAAAGAACTCATAGAAATTGGAAGCTAGGACATTTGGGCTAGAGTGCGCGAGAGGGAAGTGACACGGAAGTGAAGTAGAAACGGGGACGAAGACGCCCTCATTTATAACCAGGGGGCCAGTACCCGGGGACCGACGGCTTAACGTGCCCATCCGACGCACGGCGGATATTTGGTGGTTCAACCGCTCTTACCTGCCTGGGATCGAACCTCAGATTTCTCCGTGGCAGTCACGAACGCTGACCACTAGACCATCCGCGGCCCACACTGTTAGGAAGTCCTGTGTCAGTCTACTTATCGCCTACGTTAGGTTTGTGTCTATTCAGCCACTGTGCGCAGGGAATGTCTATTTCAACTGTCCATCACACTTATCTCTAATGTCTTGTCTACTAAGTGTACACTGAAGTGCCAGAAAAATTGGTACAGAGGAGCTTATACAAAATACATAGCAACGTCACCTATGCGCGTACTCGGTTGCGTCCGTCAGTGCGTGAATAAAGCGATAGACATCCTTGCCAGCTGTCAGATCTGTTTTCGGCATGAGAATGACAAGTAATAACGATTGAAGCGATTTTCAACGCGGTGTCATAGTTGGAGCTCGTGAGATGGGCCATAGTATTTCGGAGGTAGAAACGAAGTTCGGATTTTCACGGGCGGCCATTGCAAGGGTGTATCGTGACTACAAGAATTCCGGCAAAACCTCCAACCTTCGATACCAGCATGGCTTTAAAAAGACATTGGTGAACGTGACCATCGTCGGCTGTCAAGAATCGTTTCAAGCAATAAGCGTGCATCACTCTCGCAAGTTTAATCGGAATTCAATGCTGGAGCCTCAACAAGCATCAGCGTCCGGACTGTGCAACGTACCCTGTACGATATGGGCTTTTGGGAGCCGACGCCCAACTCGAGTCCCCTTGATGTGTGCGCGAAACAGAGCTATGCGCCTCGCTTGGACACTTGATGACTGGAAACAAGTAGCCTGGTCTGACGAGTGGCGTTTCCTACTGTATCGGGAAGATGGAAGGATTCGTGTGTGGCGCAAACCACATGAAGCCATGGATCCCGCCTGTCAACAGGGAACTGTACCGGCTGGTGTGGGGTCCGTAATGGTATGGGGTGTGTTTATCTGGACTTCACTGGGACCCCTGGTACGTCTACAAACATCTGTGACGGGCCAACGCTATGTGCGCATCCTTTCTAACGAGGTACACCCGTTCATGTCCTGCATTCATACTGATGGGTTGGGCCTGTTCCAACAGGATAATGCACCTCCACACAAGTATCGGGACTCCATATTGTGGTTAGAGGAGCATTTATCTGAGTTTGGAGTGTTGCCATCCCACCCAAGTCCCCAGATCTGAACGTGATAGAACACATTTGCGATGCCATGCAACGCGCTATCGAACACAGGATTCCGAGATCTCGGAATACACCCGAATTGTGGAACATTCTGCGGGAAGTATGGTGTGCATTGCCTACAGCATATTTCCAGAACTAATGGAGTCTATTCCCCGTCGTAATTCTGCAGTCCTGCGCTCCCGTGGGGGACCTACCAAGTATTCGACTCGTGTACCAGTTTTTTTTTTCGGCACTTCAGTGTACATTTCTGTAATTTAGTCGCATGGATGTCGAAAAACAGGAGTTAGCAGTTTCTGATTAAACGATAACTCATCCAGCGAAAGAAAAGATCCAGAGCAGAAGTACAAATGTAACACCCACGTTGTTCTTATGTTGTAACCGCCGAGGCATTTCTGCTCACCTTCTCTCTCTCTCTCTCTTCCATCTCTCCACTTGCATGACATACTAAAAACAGCTTTTCTTAGAAACATCTGAGAAAGATAAGAAGAAAAGAGGATTACACCACTACAAGAAAGAAGGTGTCGTCACACATAAGAAGAACTTCCCTTGCGCACACAAACAGAAAGTGAGTTTATTTTCTTAAACAAGAACGATAACTATTTATCTGCGTATCATACGCCGCACAATGAACAATTTTCTTAGATTGTGGCACTTTCCTTGTACAGGCAACGATAACTGTCACCAACCATGAAACACGGCGTTTCTTTTCGTGTTAGAATGAGAATTAACAAAGATTATATCCGTTTCATTCTAGGAAAACAAAGCCGTGTATGAATCAAGAGCGGGCCTCTGTTGTGGTAGCTTACATCCGCGATGGACGAGATTTATTTGACAGTAATGCCATCTTGTGCCCCTTGCCAAGACGTCTAACCATCTAATTTTCGACGTTCAGTGACAATGAAGATTGATGCAAGCAGAAGGGGAACACGACAGCACATCCATCCGCCTCTCTGGTAAACAACCAATTAACGATATTCTGTTATTCCTTAAATTAACTTCTGGTATTCATTTTGAGACTCAATCAATTTATCAGTGTTAGGAAACAGGAAATTCATGTAACGGGTAATTCTGTGTTTCTTTTCTCTGTAGAGACATATTTTTGACTTATCGAAAAGAAAAACAACAGATGTTAATGATGTTGCTAGTTCAAGCATGCATAATTCAGAATCTGAGCTACGGGTAAGTGAAGTAGGGAATCGTGACTCTTTTCCAAAACGGATAAAAACTGATCGAAGACCACTTACTCTGTAATTAGTGTTTTCTTTGATTAATGTTCCGTATTTTCAGACTTTCATATACACATTAATTCCCATGATATACAAGCGGGATTCAAGACTGATGGACTATATTCTAGCAATACTTAACCCTCGTTTTGTGACTACAGCTTTGAGGATACTCAAGTAGATAAGTACATCTTTCATTTCAGCTGTAAGATTCTGCAAATCACCCCTTTGCGTCTTCCTGTCGTCTTTTACCCTTTAACCGACTGGAACTAATTAACTCGGGATTTGCAAATTGGGCTAAAATAAGCTTAAATGAATGTAGGTGCTTACTTCCCTCCTGGATGGAGTGAGTGAACCTTCGCATCTGAAAGCGTTGCTTTTCTCTTAGCTTTGTTATTCAAAGTGTTCATTTAGGGAAATGATTGACACTAATCCTTTCTAATAGATTACCTGCTAAGAGGGCTATAACAATGGCGACGAACCTAAGAAAGGAGAGAGCGAGAGAGAGAGAGAGAGAGAAGATATTTGAGTCACTTGTTTCTATCCAGTGGCACAGTGTCCACCAGTGCTGAGACGAGCCGAGCCAGAGCCCGGAAACTTGAAACCAGGTCCAGGCCCGAATAGAGGTCGGGCTGCATGATATTTGCTACTGTTCGTTCTCGGGCCGGCTCGGACTCTCAGAGAGAGAGAGAGAGAGAGAGAGAGAGAGAGAGAGAGAAGATATTTGAGTCATTTGTTTCTATCCAGTAGCACAGTGTTCACCAGTGCTGAAACGAGCCGAGCCAGAGCCCGAGAGCTCGTAACCAGGCCTATGCCCGAATAGGGCTGGGGCTGCAGGATATTTACTACTGTCCGTGCTCGAGCGGGCTTGGGCTCAGAGAGAGAGAGATAATATCTGAGTCATTTGTTCCTATCCAGTGGCACAGGGTCCACCAGTGCTGACGTGAGCCGAGCCCGGAAACCTGAAGCCAAGTCCAGGCCCGAAAAGAGGTCAGGCTGCATGATATTTGCTACTGTTCGTGCTCGGGCTCTGAGAGAGAGAGAGAGAGAGAGAGAGAGAGAGAGAGAGAGAGAGAGAGAGAAAAGATATTTGGTCACTTGTTTCTATCCAGTGGCAGTGTCCACCAGTGCTGAGACGAGCCGAGCCAGAGCCCGAAAGCTCGTAGCCAGGCCTAGGCCCGAATAGGGCTCGGGCTGCAGGATATTTACTACTGTCCGTGCTCGAGAGGGCTCGGGCTCAGAGAGAGAATATTTGAGTCACTTGTTCTTTTCCAGTGGCACAGTGTCCACCAGTGCTGAGATGAGCCGAGGCCTTAAACCTGAAGCCAGGTCCAGGCCCGAATAGAGATCGGGCTGCATGATATTTGCTACTGTTCGTGCTCGGGCCGGCTCGGGCCGGCTCGGGCTCTGAGAGAGAGAGAGAGAGAGAGAGAGAGAGAGAGAGAGAGAGAGAGAAGATATTTCAATCATTTTTTCTATCCAGTGGCACAGTGTCCACCAGTGCTGAGACGAGCCGAGCCAGAGCCCGGAAACCTGAAGCCAGGTCCAGACCCGAATAGAGTTCGGGCTGCATGATATTTGCTACTGTTCGCGCTCGGGCCGGCTCGGGCTCTGAGAGAGAGAGAGAGAGAGAGAGAGAGAGAAGATATTTGAGTCATTTGTTTCTATCTAGTGGCACAGTGTTCACCAGTGTTGAAACGAGCCGAGCCAGAGCCCGAGAGCTCAAAGCCAGGCCTATGCCCGAATAGGGCCCGGGCTGCAGGATATTTACTAGTGTCCGTGCTCGAGCGGGCTCGGGATCAGAGAGAGAGAGAGAGAGAGAGAGAGAGAGAATATTTGAGTCACGTTTTCCTATACAGTGGCATAGTGTCCACCAGTGCTGAGATGAGCCGAGCCCGGAAACCTGAAGCCAGGTCCAGGCCCGAATAGAGGTCAGGCTGCATGATATTTGCTAGTGTTCGTGCTCGGGCTCTGAGAGAGAGAGAGTGAGAAGATATTTGAGTCACTTGTTCCTGTCCAGTGGCACAGTGTCCACCAGTGCTGAGACGAGCCGAGCATGAACCCGAAAGCCAGTAACCAGACCCAGTCCCGAATAAGGTTCTGGTTGCACATTTACTACTGTTCGTTTTTCTCTCATTTCAATAAACAGTTTGTTATCGTTATTTCATATCTCTGTTTTCTTTAGTGCAATTGACTTTCAGTGTTAAATCCTAAAGTTAAGGTTTCCGTGGGGGCGGTCTAGAGAATAGGGATTGTGCGGTAACCTATCTAGTCAGAGTTGGATTTTGTCTTTGATTTTAAACCATTCGATCTTTTCTTTCCAAATTTTATCTTCAAAACATTTTGCGGCATATGAGGGCGTACGTTCCGCGTGCACTCTCCTATGAAAACACAACGCGTTGTCCGGCCGAAAATTTGTGTCGCCATCCTCGGAGGGAACCGCAACTCTTTGGCTCACTTTTGACGATCGATTTAACAGTTATCTTTATATCCCTCCCAACCACACTCTGGTCAAATTGGGTGGTGATAATACGAAACTATTCTTACACTTTTTGGTTGATCAAGAGAATTTTTTCGGCAACTGTGTCTGATCGGAGAGTGGGTACTCTGGTGGGATATCAATTCCGGGGTTGGGCAGCAAATGTCATAGGCCACAAATAAGTGGATTTCTGCGGAGAAGGAAAAGCTTCTTCAAGAAATATAGATACTAGATAGTTCCACACCTCCACTTATCAGGATATTCTATTGCGCGAAGTTTGTAGATTGCAGTGCCTCCCGACTTTTCCGGACTCCCGTATCATTTACGGAATAAATGAACGGTAAAAAAAAATTCAATGGGGCACAAAAGCATCTGTGCCACAACCTACAACGTAGAAACGTCAGCTGTCACTATTTCAAGGCACTACCTCACTAGTTCTACGTCCTTAAAGTATTCAGCGAAGGACAGTTGACGTAGCCCTACGTTGTAGGTTGCGGCATAGTTGCTAGCTACTGTAGTCCATTGATTTTTTATCTAAAAAATAAATACTCCACTATATTTCGGTTTATCACATACATCCATTAGTTCTGAGCGTCAGATACAGAATGCTGGACTGATGTCATCGTTTATCATTATCTATTCACTAATTATCAATCTTAAAAGGGTATGCGGCGAAACAAAAGCACTCGAAACTTAGCTTAACTTTCTAACGCTACTGTATCGAAGGATTAAGAGGTGGTGGGTTGAAGAAACTTGTCTTGTTATGAATGGGACTCTATAAACTATCTAATGATGCATTATTTGTTACTCTACCATTAATAGTTTGGAAGATATAACCGTTCAGGTTGTAACATGTTTTCGTTGCATCCGTGCTCCCCATGTTACCACGGGGAAAGACGTAGTTCTGCGTCAAAAAATCGTGCAACTATATTATATTGGGTTGTCGGAAAAGTCATGACGTATTTTAGCACCCGATGGCGATTGGGCGGTTTTGGAAGTACTACAGGCATGCGCAGCTCTGTTAACGCTATGGCATTCGACAGGTGCCAGTTCTAGCTGCAGTCTAAAAGGAATAGTGAGCGATTTGGTTGATTTGCGGAGATTTGACATCAAGTTGAAGATGGAAGACCAAACTGTGCATTTTCGCGCGTCAAGCTTGTGGAAAGTTGCGTAAAGTAATAATGCTCTGCAAGGACGTCAGTGCCAGCGGTGGTTCGCAAAATTCCATGCTTGTGATTTTGACCTCAACGATGCTCCTTGGTCCGGGAGGCCAACCAAGGATGATGACGACCAAATCAAGGCATTGATCGAGTCAAACCCACGTTAAACGACACGAGATATTGCAGACACATTGTACATCCATTATTCAAGTGTTCACGACCACCTGAAGAAGCTGGGATACATAAGCAAGCTCGATGTGTGGATTCCTCATGAACTCAAAGAAGCTCAATTGACGGCGAATATAAACATCTGCGATACGTTCATTAAACGTGAGGAAAACAATCTTTTTTTTTGAAGCGACTGATAACTGGTGACGAAAAGTGGATTGTGTACAACAATGGGCTGCGCAAGCGGTCTTGGTCCCTACGTGCTGCTTCGCTTTGAACGACATCAGCGGAAGATTCTGGTCTCAGTGTGGTGGGATTTTAAAGGTGTCGTGTTTTTCGAGCTCCTACCACGGAACCAAACAATCAATTCGAATGTGTACTGTCAGCAAGTGGACAGTTTGAACGAATCCACCATCCAGAAACGTCCAGAGCTCGTTCATCGTAAAGGTGTTGTGTTCCATCACGACAACGCGAGACCACACACAAGTTTGATCACTCGCCAAAAATTACTGGAGCTTGGGTGGGATGTGTTGCCACACTCAGCATACTTGCCTGACCTTGCGCCGTCAGACTTCCACTTGTTTCGCTCTCTTCAACAGTCCTTTCGTGGTATAACGTTCAATTCAGATGAGGCTGTAAATCAGCACCTTATACAGTTTTTCGTCACGAAAGACAGGTCCTTCTATGAACGAGGCATTCTGCAGCTCACTGAAAGATAGCAAAAGGTTATCGAACAAAACGGGCATTATACCATTAATTGATCTTTGTTCTTTCTATCAATAAATGGCCTTTGCAAAACATGTCTAAAATACGTCATGGCTTCTCCGACAACCCAATAGAAACGACAGAGGTCTTTTTCCTAATCCCCAGTGGAAAAACCCACCAGTTAGTTGTAGGGGGGGGGGGCGGGAAGAGTGGAAGTTTTGAAGGAGAGATTCTTTTCATTAATGCCAAATCAAGCTAGTCATAGTTTTGGGGCTCGTTCGGGCCCGGGCTCGATCCTGCCATATGAAAGTTGGGCTTAAGTGGGCTCGGGATGATATACTTCGGGCTCGGACGGTCTCGAGCTCTAAAAATTGAGCCCGAACTCAGCACTGGAGTCCACTTCAGGGATGCCTAGCCTTCCACGTCATGCCGTAGATCATGCAGTAGAAAATACAAGACCAGAAAGGACCGCTTATTACAAGTGAGAGGTTTATGGTCGGCACTGCTGAGATGAGAGGGGAAAGAAATTGTTTGGTTGTAGCTTTCGTAAAATCCGGCTGTTATATGAACATTTATATCAAGGTATATGGTCGGCACTGCTGAGATGAGAGGAGAAAGGAATTGTTTGGCTGTAGCTTTCGTAAAATCCGGCTGTTATATGAACATTTATATCAAGGTTTATGGTCGGCACTGCTGAGATGAGAGGAGAAAGGAATTGTTTGGCTGTAGCTTTCGTAAAATCCGGCTGCTACATGAACATTTATTTGGAGAGCGCAGAAAAATTTGAGCTCTATTTGGTTTAGGTACATCAGCCGCTAAAAAAGCTAAAACATGTTCTAAAGTTTCGCAGGCGATTAAGAATTTTAGGATGTTGCACAAGACGCAGAATCTTTCGAGGCTCGCAATCATGGTTTGAAGTGCAGTCACTACCTTCTGCTCTACGTTCCTAAATTTCTACTCCATTACTAACTGACGAAATAAATCACTGGCTGAACTGCAACAACTGATATCCAGTGGCTGTCTCGTTATTTTTAGGGGGCAAACTGTGATGCAATAGCGATAAACACTTTTTTTTTTGTTTCGGGGTTACACAACCACTATAATCAACTCACAGGTAATAAACAGTTGTTGTTCCGAAAATCTAGGGCCACTGGCCGGGGAAGGAACAAACCCAGCGCTATTGGACTAACACGTCAACAGTACCTCGTAATCCTGACTGGAACCTGTCCACAACTTGGAAGACTAACCAGAAACCGGAGCTCTGAACACTTGGCGACACAAAAACTGTCAGCATGATCAGTCTTAGCACTTGTTTAGTTGCCGTGGTGGTCAATTGGACAGACGCATGGGCTTTTAACTTATCGTTTGAGCCTGGAGCATGTTAAAACACCAGATGAGGCAGCTGTAGTGCTGCTGTCTCAAGGAGCAGGCCCCTCCTTTCCTGCTTGGAATCACGTTCCGTAAATAACGGGCAGCCCCGGTGGCGCAGTGGTCTAAGCGATGCCTGCTGATCATTCGTCCGAGATGGGTCTGGGTTCGAATCCCGGTGAGGCATGGATGTTGTGTTTGTCTTACGGCCCTGGCTCTCTGCCTAACCTGGAACCAGTGGCCCTAAATTATGGACGGACGACTGCTTATAGCCCATTGAGTTGCTCACAGTGGTCGTTAAACCTCCAATAAAAAAAAATAATAACGGATCTCTGACTGCATATAGCCTGTGATACATGTGCTATCCGAAATAATGTACAGTTTATTGAACTGATCTGATAGTTTTCCCGGAAAGGTTTGCCATCTGAGATGTTGTATTCAAACTGATCTGCTATCTTAAAAGGTGTGCATGGATTGATTTTCCGTCTCAACTTGTGCTTGTTTATTTGGGATTTAACAACAATCGTGAGCAATTCGATGGGCTATAAGCAGTCTCCCGTTCCTAATTTAGGACCACTGATTTCATGGAAGAGAGAACCAGTGATGAAAGGTAAACATAACATCCATACCTCACCGAGATCAAAACCTGAGCCCATCTCCGACGCATGGTCACAAGCCAGCGCTTAGACCACTGCGCCAATTGAGCGGCAAATATCTCAAATGATATAAGGGGCCAATTCTGGCTTATGAAATCATGCATCTGGATTCATGAGCTATATGAAATAGCGTAACAGTAATGATACACCATTTCAGAGATAGCACATGCCCCCTGAAATGGTGGAGAAGGACTGGTCTGTTGTCTAAAATGGTGTAGTAGCAGTGATCTCTCATCAAACTTTGTGAATCCCAATTGAAACGCGATGTCTTGAAATGTTCATAGTAAAGGATTACCATCGAATCGGTGGCCGGGTGCTCAGAGGCATAGATTTCTGCTTAGTCGCCTAAGCTGGGTCCAGGTTCGAGGCCAGTTGATCACTTGTTTTCCTGCTTTGGTTCTGCCTCTGCCCTTTCGAAGCCAGTGACCCTAAATCAGGGAGGGTCTGTAACACTTTCGCCTGCTCTTGGTGGTTGTTAGTCCTTCCTCTTCCAAAAATGCACCATGTCATGTTGGCAAAACTTTTATCCTTCAGTTTCGTATCTCAAATACCTTTCACAGAATAAACTCTTTGCAGAAAAAAAAAACACCCTGAGGAAATTGTTGGATTACTGATAGAATTCTGCACGCAAGTACCCAAAGGCCGAAATGCAAATAATTAAAAAATAACGACCAATGACTTATATTGGCCCGTCACATCTCATGGGAACCGCGTATCGAGGAGGGTATATCAAAAGCCCAGCCCGCATGCAGAGACAATTGCGGCAGCTGATTGAGGTTATATTACCTTCCACGGACTATGAGGATGCCTCGACGTCGGATCCGTTCGCGCTAAGAGCACTTGAGCGAGTTTGAGAGAGAACGTGTATTAGGCTGAGCGAGGCAAGCTAGTCTCGTCGCCGTATCGCCAGGCATTTGGGTCTCAGCGACCAGGCAATCGAATGAAGTTGGCTCCAATATATTGAGGAGAGCACAAACCAGCGACACGAAAGCAGCGGACGGCCGAGGGGAACAACGGAACGCGAGGATCGAGCGATTGCCAGAGACGCACGAACAGAACCAAATTCGTCGCTCTCAACCATCCGCGGCCATGTTGCTTCGTCTACAGGTGCAGAAGTCTTCATCTACAGGTGCAGAAGTTTTCGTCTACAGGTGCAGAAGTCTTCATCTACAGGTGCAGAAGTCTTCATCTACAGGTGCAGAAGTTTACAGGTGAAGAAGTCTACAGGTGAAGAAGTCTTCGTCTACAGGTGCAGAAGTCTTCGTCTACAGATGCAGAAGTCTTCGTCTACAAGTGCAGAAGTCTTCGTCTACAGATGCAGAAGTCTTCGACTACAGGTGCAGAAGTCTACAGGTGCAGAAGTCTTCGTCTACAGGTGCAGAAGTCTACAGGTGCAGAAGTCTTCGTCTACAGGTGCAGGTGCAGAAGTGGCCATCCGAACCGTTGCCAGACGATATGCGGCGCGGGGACTGCATTCCAAGAGGGCACTCCACCACCTAAAACTGACCAGCGAGCATCGCCTGCACCTGGATGCACTGGTGTCGAACCCGATCGACGTGGGATAGTGTCCAGTGGCATCCTGTTGCATTCACTGATGTGTCACGGTTTGCACTTATTGTCGATGACCAACGCGTACTTGTCTGGAGATAAGCCGGCCTGTTCACAGATCCGGCCTTTACCATGGAATGGCACACAGCTCGCACCCTGGTACTGAATGTCTGGGAAGCCATTTTCTATGACAGCCGGGAGTCCTACGTACCAACCTCACGGCTCAAAGGTACGTCGACGACATTCTGCGACCTGTTGTGTTGCGATTCCTGTCGCAGAATCACCGAGCAATTTTTCAACAGGATAATGCCCGGCCTCACGGGCCTGCCTCCTTAGTCGACACTCTTCTATGGCCAGCACTATCGCCCGACCTCTCACCGATCGAATATTTTTGGAACATTATGGAACGCCACCTACGCCAGTTCCGGAAAGTCGGCGAACTGGCCCGCAATTTGAACACCATCTGGCATGCTATAACTCAGGACAATAAACTGTATGCGTCCATTCCGCGCCGGGTAACCGCTTGTATCCGAGCCAGAGGTAGAGCTACATCGTACTGATTTGTTTCACTCGTGCAGCGGTTTTATCCGAATAAATGACCTAACTGCTCTGGAATTGAAATCATTTCCAATTTTCATCTCGATTGAATGATTCCTACTGTGTGCTTCGTGTTCTTTTTGTGTGTGTGTATGCGAAGAGTTTATATAGGTATCCTAATGTTTTTTTTTTTTCACTTTCCAACCGCAGGTTGAAGAAGCGTATATGATCCAGCTTTGTCTGTCTGTCCGTCCATCTGTCTCTCTGCCCTTCGGAACAATAACTGCCGGAAAAATGGTTCGATTCCGATGAAATTTTAGAATGTGGTAGGGGACCACCTGGGGACGAATTCAATTGAAAATGGATGAAATGGGGTCAAAGGTCAGGGAATAGGAACGGGATCCATTCCATTGTCCTTATACGTCATAACTTGCGCAAAAATGCTTTGATTGAGACAAAACATTAGTATGTTGTTGCGGAGGTATACTGAACCAATTCTGTTTAATATCATCAAAATGGGATCAAAGGTCAGGGCACAGGAGCGAGATTTATTCCACAGCCATTATTCTCATAACTTGATTAAAAATGCTTCTATTGCGATAAAACTTTAGCATGTTGTTCCGGAGGTATACTAAACTAATTCTGTTTAATATCATCGACATGGAGTCAAAGGTCAGGGCAAAGGAGAGAGATTTATTCCACAGCCATTATCCTCATAACTTGAGTAATGATTTCTGGTATGTTCGGAAGGATATCATAATCAATGCATTGCATGATTTTATTAACTTGTTTTGTGTGCGAAGAGTGTATACAGGTATCCTAATGATTTTTTCCCTGTGAAACGGGTCCTGTCGCGTAGACTTCATTCAGGCGATTGGAAAGTCTTCCTCCGTAGGAAAGTGTAAACACATGGAAGGAATCACTTCATGTCCGTGCCGAGTTTACCGAAACCGAATGACTAAATCATGTTCTTTGCATGCATTTATTTATAAGTAGGCCTACTCTTAACGTTCTACGTCGGATTCGCACGCATTCTCAGTGTATCGCTCAAGTTAAAAGCAAAAACAGCAAAACGGAGAACTACATTTCCTTTGAATTAGGTACAAACATGATGTGATTGCCACAAATGGAAGCTATAACCGGCTACGACTATTCTTTCGGTCGTAGACCGCAGTTGAAAACACAATCACACACGCACAGACTCATTCAAAATAAGCGAGAGGGAGAAAGTGAGAAATAGGGAGACCGAGAGAAAGAAAGAAGGAAAGAACACCCACGCGACGATAAACCCATTTCATCATTGCAAGCATTCGACTTCAACGTCATTCTACACGGCATGCTTTGAATTCAAATAGCGAGAACTGCTGTTCTCTATAGCTTTTAGGACGTAGCTGTGTTTGAATGAAAAAAAAATATGAGCAGTGGGTTTCGAGAAATCAAATCTGAGTTTCTCTGTATATCCGAAAAATTTCAGACATATCAAAAAATATTGTTTTGAAAATGTAGCTTGAATTTACCGTCACATACACACACAAGTTCGGGCTTGCGCTGCGCAGTTTTATGCGTATTGAGAATTTACTCAATTCCGAACGTCCTTAATAGGCATTAAAATATTTAACAGAATATATGTTTTCATATTGATGAAGAAATTAGTCGGCGTACAAAACTTGCCTGGAGAGCTTTTGGAAGAAACAGCATAATTTTCAAGAGCAATATGCCATTATGTCTTAAAAGAAAAGTGTTTGATCAAAGCATCCTTCCAGTGCTTACGTATGGTGCAGAGACGTGGACCTTAACTAAAAGAGACATACAAAGGCTGCAGACAACTCAAAGCAGCATGGAGAGCTGCATGCTTGGTGTAACCAGGAGAGATAAGAAGAGGAACTCGTGGATCCGAAAAATGACAAGAGTGGAGGACACCATGATCAGAGTTAAATCCCTGAAATGGCAATGGGCTGGACATACTGCCAGAAGGACAGACCATCGATAGACAGCCGAAATTTTAGATTGGATTCCAGGGGACAGGAAAAGACCCAGAAGAAGACCACATGGGAGATGGGTGGATGAAATTCGAAAGTATGCGGGAGTGACATGGAGGAGACTGGTATAAGACAGACCGTTGTGGAGGAAACTTGGGGAGACCTTTGTCCAGCAGTGGATTGATAATGGTTGACAATGATGATGATCATGATGTTTTGACGAAAATTCTAAGCGTCTAACTTCAACCTGTGCGCATCCTTAAGATTCCAATTTGAGCATGTCCGAGAAATTCAGTATGATGCAAATTAACCGTTCTAACTAACTAATGTTCAAATGAAAAAACAGAAAGAACTGTGAGTGAACAAAATCCATTTTTTTTTTCTTTTGAAATCAAGTCAAGAAAATATAGAACGCCCATTTTCTTGAGTAATGTGGTGAAGTACGCTGTTACTGCCTTTAGTATTAAGCTGTTGTATGAAATTTAGTTATCAGGTCTTCAAACAGCAAATTAATGCAGGTGTTGAATTTTATGTACTCTTGAAGATCGAACGTGCCGATTTACAACGATCTAGGAAGACAAATCGTGCTTCACAAACACATTCACACGTGTCCTTCACAAACATATTCACACGTGTACCCAGTGGTATATAAGCAGTCGCCCATCCCTAATATAGGGCCACTGGTTCCAGGGAAGGGAAAGAGCCAGCACCGTAAGACAAAAACAACATCCATGCCTCATCGATATTCGAACCCGAAGCCTTCTCTGACGAATGATCAGAAGCCATCCCTTAGACGACTGCGCCACCGGGGCGGCTAAAAACAGGTGTTCTGATATAAAGGAAAAGCGCAGACGGGAAATACAGTGGGATATCCTTATTGATGCCAGTTAGGAGAAATTCAATAAGATAATAAAAAAAAGACCATTAAACAACGGGAGGAATGATAACAAATACCCAAAGATGCTCTAGGAACAGTGTACTAATGATGACGTAGGATACAAAAAGATACTCTCTATATGGTTACCGAGGCATTTGCCACAGGAAATAAAAAAAATAGTGATTTTATACCGGCATGACTTCACAACTGCTTCACGTTGAAAAAGTTCTCAAAGTTTCTGGCGTTGTAATAAACTGCGATTAGACTTAGTTCTATCAGTACAATCAAGGTGGAAAAGGAAAACTTTCGAAAAGGCATTACAGCTGCTCTCCTTCTTGTCAAAAATGGAGATTGAACAAGCCAAGTGGAAAATTTTTATTCGTCGTTCTTTGGGATCCGAAATGCGTGCTGTTGATTGGCTGTGGAAACACAAATTTGCCAGTGACGGGGATCGAAATCACGCCTCCTCATCCGGAACCAGTTTTTCTAACCGACTATACTACATCGACAGGATGTATCGCTGTAGATTTGTCTTCTTGACACGTGCTTCACCTCTGTAGTACGTCACATGGCTTTCTTGCTTAAGGTGGAAAAACAAAATGAAGAAAATATTGTATGACCTTAAGAAATGAAGAAATGCCACAAAACATCTAAGGTCACACACCAATTTAACAGTTCACCATGCATGACCGCATGACACTTTCTGGAAAATAGCTACTTTCGGGAGGAGAGTATTGCCTTAGCAACAATACAGCCCAGTACTTGCTCTTTCTAACATTTTTCCTTGTGTACGCAAGACCTTTCTAAAGGGTAAATACTATAATAATCGTGTTGAATTAAAGAGGGACTCGTCTCTGAAGCGCTTGGCCCGTGGCTGTGGTTCTTTAACCTCCCTGGAGCCAGTGGCTCTAAAGTAGGAAGGAACAACTGCTTAGATGCTCAAGATAGTCTCTAAACCCCGATATCACAAAGGATGTAAAAATTTGGTTTAGCGAAGAGGAACATTTCCTAACCTGGTTTTGACTACTATGTTAGGCAATATAGAATAATATTCATCCGCTCTCGTATATCTTACAATAAATTAATTTCGCATTTCCTTCTTCCGAAGGTGCAACCCGAGTCCAATAAGTTCCATGACTGATCGCATTACTGACGTAACACTTGAGGGATAAAAAATATTACGTGCATGTCAGAAGATAGCAGGCCTTGGCCAATCAGTGAACAGTTGGAAACCTGTTTGTACCGGTACCGACAGGCGGTAGACAGGAATTATTGGAGTCATAGCAAGCGTTCTCGCCTCATTTCATTTTAGCCATGAAAGATCAGAGAGTAAATATCCGTTTTTGTTAGAAACATGGTAAATCATCTGCTCAAACTTAAATGCTAAAAGAAACGTATGGAAACACAGCATTGCCGCACCGGTGGCACAGTCGTCTAAGCGATAGCCTCTGATCATTCGTCCAAAAGGGGTCCGGGTTCGAATCCCGATGAGGCATGGATGCTGTGTTTGCCTTACGGCACTGGATCTCTCCCATCCCTGGAACCAATGACCCTAAATTAGGGACGGGCGACTGCTTGTAGCCCATTGAGTTGCTCACGGTGGTCGTTAAACCTCCAACCAAAAAAAAAAAAAACAAAAAAAAAAAACACAGCATTATACTGCAGCCTAGTTTTTGAACAGGATGCACGGTTTCGTGACGGGCGGGAATCCTTTGACGATGATCCGAGAACTGGGCGCCCCTTCAGTGTGCGGACAATCGGCCGTAGTTAAAGAAAGGTCGCCGTACTACAGTGAGACGTTTTTCTGAGTCGGTGGGCATCAGCAGTAAGTCTATCCATCATCAGATTCTACGCAAGGATCTGGGAAAACGGAAACTTAATGCCTCATTGGTACCCTGCATTCTGAATGATGACCAAAAGGAGCCTCGTTCTAAAGGTCTGCACGGGCCTAATTTAGTGAGCCCGGCCCGCCTCAATCCTGTGCGTTTAA
The DNA here is from genome assembly GCA_039090855.1 of Macrothele yani. NCBI lineage: Eukaryota > Metazoa > Arthropoda > Arachnida > Araneae > Macrothelidae > Macrothele > Macrothele yani. The sequence goes on from CM077007.1 coordinate 114,286,785, forward strand.
GGCCCAGCCCAGCCCTGCCCGACCCGGGCTCATCAATTATAGCTCTTATCTAGTTTCGGCCCATGATGCGCTATTTGGTATTATTTTGTCTTCCTACTGTATTTTATTAAAATGTGAAAATTAAATAATGAAATGAGATATTATTGAAAATATTTAGTTGAATGTAAGCCTAAAATTATTAACTAAACTTTGACAATTATTGAAAAATATAACCTTTAGAAAGAGAGAAAAAGAAACACTAAGTCCGTTCAGAAACTCCTTTTCTCTGAACTAGTAGGAGGTAACGCTAGAAAAATCAATCCCTATACAGATCAGGGATAGAAAAAATCCATGTCGTCCTACTCTCTCATGCAAACACACACACACACACCCTTACCCCAGTCCAGACATCCTCCGTCCCCGACTCTACACAACACACACACTCGCTAGAGGTCGAATCTTTTTTTTTTTGTTGTCAACAAGCCCCGAAATGGTTTTACCAACTTAATACCTACAGATTGGTAAAAACACTGTGAGTGCCTCTAGAAACAGTTAGATAAATAGTTAATTGGAACAGTTAAACACACCAAGAAATCAGGGAACACGACTTTATTCTTTCTTTACCATTGCGGAAAAAGGAATTGGTCGACTTAGCCTGGCCCGGTCCGGTCGTAAGTGTCTGGGGAAAATCCCGGCCCGGCTCGTTGCTTTATTCTCTAAACTAAAAAAAGGCCCGACCCGGCCAGTGCAGACCTCTAGCTAGTTCTACGACCTGTTCCATTGTCAGTCCAACAGTTTCTGGCTCACCATCAAATCACTGTGTTGCCACATGCACTGCACACCCCTGATCTATCGCCATGTGACTTCTTTCTGTTCCCTAGGATAAAACGGGCGCTAAAGGGATAGTATCATGCAGACATTACATCTATCCAAGGAGCCGTGGCAAAACAACTTGCGGACATCCAAGAAAGTGCCTTCCAGAACTGTTTGCAGGGTTTTCAGAAAAGTTGAAAACTGTGTATTAATTCAGAAGGGCAGCATTTTGAAGGTGACCAGCATTAATAGTGAGTATGGTATTTTTTTATATATTCTTTACCGCGTCAGTCCTGGAACTTTTCGGACGTAGGTTTTTTTATTAACAAAAAAAGGATTAGTTTTTATTCAGCTCAATTGTACGTTAATGCTTTAACACATAATCGAATTCTTAGCGCGAAATCTACAGTTTAATCAGAACTTTATCAATTTACTTGAACTTATTTTAGTGAACAAATACGTACAGATCGATTAGATACATTAAAGCAGCATGATAATTCAGATTTGGCAGTAATGACAATGATCTCCGTTCTTCTACATCGGATAGCCGTAAACATTTCCAGATTATGCCCGTATTTTGCGACATATTCTCCGTAGTTTTTCAGCTGGACAGAGTAAGGTGGCCATTGCCTCCATCTCATGAAGCTGGATCAGAAAGAATCATGTCGCTGATGGCTTCTACATTGTTAAAGTGAGGTATGTTACACCAAAAACTGGTGCTACATCAACTGCAATACTCTTCGGGGCAAAGGTATAACGTTGTACGGCGCATCACACACACAACAGCATGATACAATTATGCACCATGTTATGGCATCCATCCTGACTGTGCAATTCTGCAATAATTGCTCCATGTTATTGTATATTTTATGCACCACACAATAGTATACGTTTGCACCAAAAAATGGTGCATCTGGTATAATACCACGTCTTGTGCAACGTACCACCAAATTTTTAACGGTGTACTTCCCATACTTATACTGAATTTTCTGATGCAGAAGTTTCCTGTTTTGTTGCTGTTTAGTATGATGTAGTACCCTACAGAGTTAAAACACGTACTTTGAAAATCTTCTGGCGACTGTTGAATACGCACGTTGAAGCACCTTATACAGTATGCTAAATTTATTCGTATGCTAAATTTGAAATACTTCACTAGTGATCCGATTTATTGGCGTAGGAAATAGACACATAAGCGTTTCCAAGCTTTCGCACTTCAACCAGATGGCTTTTTCAGGAAGTTAGACAAAAACTGCAACTGAATAACAGAACGCTTCAACAATTTGAAGGCGGTGACTTAACTTGACAATAAACGATGAGATGCAAATGTAATTATTCAACTATTTATTATTCAAACTTTGATTTTAACCTACGCCACTAAGTTCGGATCACTAGTATAGTTGTACTACCTTATGTACAGCTGGTGTAAAGTTCCTTGTGTTCTTATTTACACTGCTGGCCACCCAAAACGCAACACCAAGAAAGATACGAGATAGCAAAGCCAGATTTACTATACATATAACAACAGATACAAAGATGAAACGATTGAGCTTACAGGCCCGTGCGACTTGTGGAACACACAGACATCAATAGTTCGTGTGGCCCTCATGGCTGGCAATAACGGCCGCTACACGCCGCGGCATCGAACGAAAGAGGCTTCGGATGTTGGCTTGGGGTATGTCGGTCTAGGCTGCTTCCACACGTTGCCACAGTTCATCAGGCGTAGCCGCGGGTGGTGCTTGCCGGGTCATTCAGTTGCCGATCAGCGACCACACGTGTTCGATGGGCGACATATCAGGAGAACAGGCGGGTCACGGCAGCAGTGACACCTGGTGGACCGGAAAAAATTGTTGCACTATGTGTGCCATGGGCGGGAGCGCGTTGCCCTGTTGAAACGTGGCCGCTGGCAAGTCTTGCAGGTAAGGGAGGACTACAGGCTCCAAAACGTTGGAGATGCAGCGGTGGCAGTTGAGTGTACCGGCGATGCGTACCAGAGGGGTGCGGGTGTCATATCCAATTGCGCCCCAAACCGTAACGCCAGGCGACGGACCGGTATGGCAATGCATAATGCAGGCGTCATACAGTCTCTCACCGCGGTGCCGTCACACGCGGATCCGACCATCGTGGTGTTGCAGGCAGAAGCGGGATTCGTCGGAGAAGACTATGGCGTGCCATTCCGTAGTCCAGGTACAGCGTTCAACGGTCTACTGCAGCCGCACTCGCCAGTGGTGTAACGTCAATGGTAATCGGAGCAATGGGCGCCGTGTGACGTCCCCGCTCCTGCAGACGACGTCGAACGGTACGTGCTGACACAGGTTGTTGCGCAACACACCCTAATTTTTTCGCTAACGTTCGTGATGTGGCGGTGTGAGCCGTCAATGCCCGCCGCACAACATGCCGTTCCTGTCGTCCGCTGGTGTGCCGCGGGTGCGGCAATCGCTCACGTCGGTCCGTCCGTCCCTCCTGTACCCATCAAATCCATACTCGCCTCACTGTGGCTGAATGTCGTCCCACACGGGCGCCGATGCCTCAGTACGATAAACCGCTGTCGCGATTAGCAACTATTCGTCCTCTGTCGAACTCCGAAACGTGTTAGAATGACTGCCGTATTCTGTGACGAGTCATCAGGAAGCTTCCCACGCACAGGTCCGGCACCACAACACACTTTCACTACTTACACCCCTCCTTCTGTGCAGCCTTCTTATAGTGCTTCTCGGTGGCGTGCCAGGCGCACATTATTTGCATATGCCCTGCAATGCTAATCGTCTGCATGTCCTCTCGCGTGTGACGCATACTACGATATTCAGGCCAATCGGATGCTTCTAGGTGTTGCATTTTGGGTGGCCAGCAGTGTAGGTTGAATACTTCGTTGTTCCTTGTGTTATCATTTATTTAGGTTGAAATACTTAAATATTTTATAGCGAGAGTTTTGTCGCATTAACATTGTTAGCAAAACTGGAATAAGGTATATTTAATGGCCAGCACTCGACTGTGATTCGCTGAGATACATACGATTCGATAGCGATTAGTCACAGCATATCATTAAGGATTCCGTAATCCAAGTTTTGCTGCAGGCAACTTTCGCGGTAGGCAGGCTTATGTGACAGCATTACATGTGATGGATTTTTAAGTAGCGAGCATTTCGTGGCGATAAAATCAACAAACAACTTACGTGGCAGTTATCCTCACCCGAAAACTGCGCGTGTGGATGTAAAGAGCTTAAAATAAATCACAGATGAATTTGTATATTCGCGAGCAAAGTACGTAAATACTGCGAGGCAGCTGAAATGCAACACCTTCATGAGATGAAAACACACACTCCTCGCACCGTCACCTTTTTGGATTTTGAAGGATCTTCACAGGAGGTTAAAATCTTCCTCCCTGGGAAGCTAAGTGTCGTCTGATCCCTTCCGTCAGGAGACAGCTGTGAAAACCAGCATGGTTAACGATTTCGGATCTTCTATCAGCTTTTCTCCGATGAGACCTGGGGGAGGGGGATTAGTGTGGTATGTAGTACTTTCCAGCTGTACTCCGATGAAATGTTAAGCTATTATTGAGATTTTTGTCAAAGTAATCAAAAAGAGGTAGTTCCTTTAGAACAAAGTAGGGCAAGACTCTTCGAATAGACTTAGGAAGCTATTAAGTTTCGGGGTTCATCTATAAAACTAAAATTACCATGCCTGTGCGTATGTGAGTGTGTCTGTCAGTCGTTTGCAGAAGAAAGTACTGAACGTAGAGACCTGAAATTTGGAAGAAACATGCGGAGGAACATGGTGACGTGCACCTCGGAGCCTTTTCTTGGAAATTCAAATTTCCAAATTTTTAATGAATTTATTTAATTTTTAAAGCTTTCAACTACTGATGAAATTTGATCTTGCTAAATGCTGTGCCGAAAACTCACCCAACAATAGTTCATTTCATTTTTTCGTAAAAATATTTCATTACACTCTTGCGCAACAATATTTCATTGCACTGTTGGTGGTTAAGGTGGGATTCTCATTTTTTACGCTAAAATTACCGCTTTTTTTTAAGTGTTTATTGACGAAACTATAGAATCAATTGATTCCAAAGTAGGTACATCTATTTATCATCGTTTCAGATATTTTAAAAACAATTTTTAATAAGTTTCATGAAGAATAACTCCCGCAAATCCCCCTTGACTATGACGCGGTCGCTGGTTGGCATTATTTCTCCACTCCAGGTGGTCTGAAACAAAAACTCGAACTGCATTTTACTATATACACAAGTAGTTATCGTTTGATGAACCAGAAAAAAATATATACATTTCAGGAAATGGTGACTTGTCAAACTCAAATTATCAATTTAGCTCAAAAAATGGACAATGTTTTTTGCTATTAAAAAATATACATAACGTATCGCGTTTCTGGTTCATCAAACGATAAAAGGATGTTTGCTGAACACGCAGTTTTACATTTGAAGTCGATCGGTCCAATAGTTTTTGAAATATCATGCCAACCATTCGCGGAAACGCTGTTTCGGGAAAAACGCACTTAAAGTTTCAAGTACAGTTTACGGAGGTGTATTGAGTACTTACAGTATTTTTCTGCTAATCCGCTATACCAGAGCCATACATTGTTCCTACCTCTGCTTCGTAGAATTCGTTTAGAGACATTTTATCGCTTCTACGCCTTGTACGAGCCTCTTTTGTAGCCTCGAGGCTGCGTCGCGACGATCTCAGCAGACGCTGTTGGTCTCGCGCTTTGACAAATATCTTCGTTTGCTCGCCAATAACAATTCTTATCATTGTCATCATTTTCAGGACGGCAGAAAAACCTTCATTAAAAATGTCTGCTGCTACATAAACTGCCATTTCGATGGCTTTTGAGCCACAGTGAAGATGTTTGGGCGCGAACCCCCAAACAGTAGAATTGAAACTTTTTGTTGTTTTGAGTGTCACCACCCAAACACCTTTCCAGAAACTCTCTTGATGACAAATCGTTGTAAATCGGCTTTATAGTATTTTCGAAATCTTTATGAAATGGAGGTTCGTGATTGAATTCGTCCAGAGTTTTCTCAGCTTCGGCTTTGCGACAGTTGCAACAACTCTGTGGCCCACGTCACTTGACAATAATAGATTATAACTTGGCCAATTTTGCGAATTTCGACTTGAAATGTGGTACACATATTCTTAAGACCTGAAATAATAAAATAACGTAAAAAAAAATCGATTTTTCTTTCACAAAAAAATGAGAATTCCCCCCTTAAGTAAGGGAACCTTACGATAAACGTGACAGGAGATATCGCAAAAAATACTTTTTTTTTTTGTCGTAAGAACTTATATGATGCAATCTTTCACACATTTACGAGCAGCCTTATCTAGGTAGACAAATAATACAAAAATATGCAGTAGAACACCCGCGGGAGAATACAAGCGACAATATTAATAGGTCAAGCAAAATTTTTGGGATGCACTTCCAAAGTATTACATGTATCCTTTCGCCGCAGTTGCCGACGGGTTTGTTTACTTTTCAGAAAGTAGCTCTCACGCATCATAAATCATCTCCAAGCTATTTCTACGGGAAGATCAACCACTATGTCAAATTCGCGCGTTATTTCAAATTCAACCACTGTTTCGAATTTTACATAACGCGCACGATTTACAATTTGATATTTGATTTTTCCATTTACTGTTTCAGACTTTCTATGGGTATATCTTTCCGTTGCAGTTGCTAGTGGGTTTCTTTACGACTCAGAACGCGGCTCTTCATGTGTTACTACGCGTTATAAATAGTTCTACTATTTAAAAACAATAGTTCCTCTATTCTTTTAAAGAAGAAATATATTTCAATGTAATGCAAATAGAGTACAAGAAATGAAATGGGAGAAAAATATTAATTTTATCTCATTTCCTTTCACCAATGCTTAATATTGCTACTACTCCGTTCTCTCTTTCTTCCACATCATCTTGATTATTTATTGTATCTTAACACAATCTGAACCCACCAACGCTGTGCAATGGAACACGACTGACGGTCAAGAAAACTCATGCCAAATATCACTAAATCATGACTGGCATGCCGCAGGAGACCATATTTTTATTCCATGAATTCCAATTGTCCCATCTGATCTTCCGTTTCAGTTTAAACTCCTACAGTTTCCCATTCGTCTCAGTTTCGCCATAATTTACAATAAACACAGAATCAATCGTTAAAGGTTGTTGTATTAAACCCGCAAAACTCATTTTTTTTTCCTGTGGCCAGATTTATGTTGGTCGCTTCAGAGTTGGCAAAACTTAAAACCTCTTCATCTTCGCTCCAAATGGAAGAACACTCAACGCCTTTGAACCAGAAGTTCTTAAAAGATAAACTTACTTGCGCTTCGAATTAACTATATACTGTGCTGCTCACAACACGATGGAAAAATGTAGATGTAAAAATATTTCCTATATTCACAGCTAATAAAAACTGTTAGTTTCATCCAGTTGTGCCAGCACAAGTATATAATTTATCTTCTTTTTTCAAATTCCTTTCTTTTCATTTCTGGGATATATTTCAGTTAAATGTTTCTGTGCAATATATCCTTATCAAAATTTCAGGAAAAGTGGACAAACGCTGGTAAAGAAGCTGTTAGATGTATTTTTTTGTTAAACCTGGGCAACGCAGGGGTCTCTTTGCTAGGACTTAATAAAATTATATCCAAACAAATGACTTACAGATGACTGCTACGCAAGGTTTTTCTTGTATTCCTTCAATTATATAATCATACACCACGAAATAGCCTTCCACAGATATAACAGAATTGTAAAATAACATAAGTTAACGCCAAACTCAATTAACTTTTTAAAAGCACCTAAAAATACAATCGTAAAGCTTAGGGACATATTGAAAAGATGTTGGTTGATTTGTAGAACTTGTTCAGCTACGCGGTCCTGTTTTCATTCCAAGTCTGTTTAAATTGATTGACTCTCGGAAACTCTACGAAGAATAAACTCTTGAGGAATTCACACTTGACGTCGGTGCAGAAAGCACAAGCAAAAGCAACTGAAATTTATATAAGATGAAATGAATAAAAGCGAAAGGTTAAAAAGACAGTACATATCGCAGATCATGATCTAAGTATGATAATAGCAGCACCGAAGACATCTGATTCGTTGTTCTCCTGGGGAGTCTTAATGTCTAGAGCAAATCATGTCTGCCTTTCTGTGAAGACATGAAAGTTTAAAATTTTTAATTTGAAACCCCCTGCCCTTTATCTAGGCCCGACTCTGGACCAGACTGCTTTCAAACTACAAGCAACTTTTGTGCCGATTTTCACTTCTGAGTTAAAGTAAACGAACCTTTAAACTACGATATATGGACGGAATGGAGAGTTTTTAGGAGCACTGTGAGAAATATTTTTAAAAATATAATGCATACATTCATTTAAAATATGATAACAGTTACTTTAACATAAACAAAAATACAGGCAAACAAAACGTTAAATCATTCTAGGTAAATATTACATAAAATAGCGTAGATGGACAATTTTACGTAAAAAAGTCCCACAGAAATACAGAAATAAAAATATTACTTTAAAAAATACATTAAAACATACTAGAAAAATCCTATACATAACGAAACTTATGGCCGAAAAAATAGTCGCTGAAATCTTTCATCTCACTGTTTACAGAATTCCTAATAGCGTTACCTATCATTTAAATGTCTGCTGTAAGAACTGAAGAACACATTAGCATCTCTTCTGTAGGTGCTCATCAGTTCAGACGAGGATGAAAGTCACCCCTTTCGAAGGTTCATGACTGAAAATACTTGTTGGATTTATATTCCACGTAGCTCTGTCTCTGCATTCGCCACAAATAGGTAAGAATTGCTAATAGGCAATTGCGTCAGCTTGGTTGAACCCAGATGGACTAAGTACAGACAAAGACTAACACTTATACATGCTGTTTTTATAATAAAATTGATTTCCATATACAGTTATCGGCCATGCTCTCTCAAGGGCAGCATAAAATGTAAACTCCAGTGGCGTATCTTGGGTTCGAGACCTGGGCTATCTCCCCTCACCTACTGTTTTTTAAAAATTGCGAAGTTTATTTTTTAATTGTTAAGTAATAGAAGTAACATTTTTTTCCTATAATTTTATGTACATGCTATTGCTAACATGACTCCAAGTAATTCTGAGGATTAAGATTTGAACATTTATGTGTACAGGAAATCCATTTTTCTTTCCTTTTGTGTGAACTTGAATGTTAGGTTTTCACAAAAAATGTTTCTTTCGAGTACTTTTTCATACTTAAAAATAATGTTTTTCTGTATTAACAAACCAGACATGTTGCTGGAATGTGCATATCCTTGTGTGGCTCTAAGATATATCTTGATTCTTTTTAATACGGAAAAACTTCTTTCGGAAGTTGCAGTTGTTGATGAACGTTTTCATATTAGATCTGCTAATTTGTAAACCTCAATAAACACTATGTCGAATTATTCAACTTTATATAACAAGAAATGTATATTACTGATTTGTTTTGTATTCATCAAGGGAATAAAACACCCTCAGTTCAATTTTTTAATCGAGCTGTATCAAAATTTGAAGCATAGAGATGCTCAAATTTTGATAGCTCTGATAGTAGATGCTCAGGGAAGCTTTCACAAAATTTATCAAAACAGTTCGAATCCAACAAAGCCACGAATTTAAGATATAATATCACTGATTTTAATTCATTGACATTTCACACAAACTGAAACAACTCTCGCGAAACACACGCTGTTAAAGGCGGAAGCATGGAGGGACTGAGGTAGTCCGAAGTCTTCTTTTTTCCTCAGCGAACCCTTGCTCAAAGCAGTGGTGCAACACCTCCGTAGCTCATTCATTTTGTCATGGAAACGCTAGCAAGTGTGACGTACATTCTAAATTAACTTTCCTTTTTAGTTTCTTTCCCTATGTAAATCTTGCGTTTATTCTCAGTTATACTTCACTCTTAACGTGATATTTTTTCTCTCAAATGAATACTGTTGGCAACATAATTGAGGTTGAATGAACGTGACGTATGCCTGATATAAGATAAGAACGAGAGATAAAAACGACGACTAAACTGTTGCTTGGCGAGTGTTGTTAAAGAGAGCGTTGCTTGGGGAAGTGTTGCAAGTTGAGCGTTGTGTTGTAGAGCGTTGTGTTAAGAGCTGTGTGGTGTGTGGAAAATTTAATTCGAAAGTACTATGTGATGTTATGATTTGTTATGGAAGTGCTACATCCTGAATAAAACATCTTTTCCGTAAGTTTGACTTCTGTTGTTTACATGTTTCGTCTGGCCGTTAAGGTTTAATTTAGGAACTATTTCATCTTATGGTTATGTTTTTAAATAACGTAGAAGCACAAAAATACTTCTACGTCATACAAGCGATAGTATTGAGGCTGTTCGCATCAGAACAGCGAAGGCTCTCGAAGACCTAATTGCGTTATGCCGTTGATCATCGCTCGCCAGACTAATTCTCATAATCAAAAGAAGCGAATCCGCTCATGTTTTTTTCGCACCGAAAGCATCGACATATCTTAATACCGTTGACACTTGACTTTTATTTGTGTATATTTAATTGACTTTTATTTGTGTATATTGAATTGACTTTTATTTGTGTATATTGAATTGACTTTTATTTGTGTATATTGAATTGACTTTTATTTGTGCATTCTCTGGGCTTCGCAGCTAGCCTAGCTAGTCTAGAATATACGCCACTGGTAAACTCCTGGTTGCCTTTACATGCTTTGCACTGTGGATAACCTAAGGTGCCCCCACATGTCCAGTCTATAGCGTTTGTTTAACAAATAAATAAAAAAGAAGCCTGAAAATTCACTAGACTCCTTCTAGACAAAGACTACTGCAGCTCATGTGCTCATTAATTGCGCCATGGAATCGAAAATGACAGTAAACTCCCATTTATTGACTTCCGCCTCTAAAGGTCTGAATATGAGAAATTACACAATGGAGTCTATTATAAGGCTTCTGCTATTCAGATATTTGCTTCAGCAAATTCTTCTTCACCAATAGAATGCAAGACCAGCGTATTTCGAGTACGTTTCAGAAGAGCTCTGCTAATTCCCTCGTAAAAGAAAACAAGAGACACAAAAATCAGAAATATTTCTAATCAGGATCTGTCTGCGGACATTAACAGCGACCAGACAAATTCTATCATAGATGAAGTCAGAAACTGCATAAATGAAGGAACATCGATCGGCAGTTACCGCACAAGTCTCATAGGATCGCTGCCATATATTGTGTATATCTGGCGATACATTTTCTCTTAGAACATCTTTAAAGGAGACAGGTATAGACATTGGCATCCGGACAACTGCCTCGTTCATGAATATCTTTTTTACCATTAGGAAAACTGACAAGGAACAGAAGGCAGGAGTGTACTCCTTCCCGCTCGATTACCCCGGATGTATCGCTAAAATGGGATACATTGAAATGACTATACGGGGTCAATTTACGCCCAGGAAACGGATCACAAAAGAAATGTAGAAACCGAAACCCTCCATTTCAGGAGTAATTAGTCTCAACGATTCCGACGCATCAGTGGGCAGGATATAAATGTTTCATCCCGTACTTTACCCAAATTCAGACTCCCATCAGAGTGACTATAAAAATACTTACCACATAGAATTCATGCAACGATTCTGTTACGCGATAGATATTCTAGATTTTCTAGATAGATATTCTAGGTTTTAAAGTTTTCTGGTTTTTGTTTGCTTGTGTGTTTTTCCAGGTGCATATTCCGAATTTACAATCAGTTTGAAGTAAAATCAACTCAAGTACCGAATTTACAATCAGTTTGAAGTAAAATCAACTCAAGTACCGAATTTACAATCAGTTTGAAGTAAAATCAACTCAAGTATTTCCTTTCAATATTTACGTTTAGCTTACGCTTTCTGCAACATAAGTTTGTAGTATTATCCTGTCTTGAAAAACCAGCCCGTAAGTGTGTGAAAGCTTGAAACATATCAGTTGTTACGCCAATAAAAAACGGATTTTTTATGATATCTTGTATATTTATTTACCGACTGATGGAGAGGAGTAGGACAGATACCCCCGTACCCAGGGAGGTAGATACCAGTGTCTCAAGAAAAAACAAGAAGTGCTCATTTAAGGTGAGCTTTATTGCTGGACATGAGAGATTGAAGTCAATGGTTCTACAGGAAATGGAGTCGCAACAAATTCAGGCCGGAATTCGGGGTTTGGAGAGTAATGACGATGTTTCAGAAGAAGATGACATGGCTGTATTTGAATAAATGTAGATTTTTGTACATGAATAAATGTAGATGAAAAAAAAAAGAAAAAAGTTGGTAGTACATGAAAAAATAAGACACACCCTGAAAATAAGCCCTAATGCCACTTTTGGAGCAAAAATTAATATAAGACCCAGTCTTATTTTAGAGGAAACACGGTACATAAATAAACAAGAAAGATGACACCGAATTTTCGGGTGTAATAGCACGTCTTTTGAATCCGTTCTGACGCAAATTAAATTTATCAAAGCTATTCAAAGGCAATGGAACCGGTATGGAAAACAATAGTATCTGACGGAAGAAATAAGTTTTTCAATCGGGTCTTTAATCCCTCAGATATTGGTGTAAAGGAATCTTGAGCTTACGAACTCTTAGAAACAGAGTTATCGACAAAAATAAGATGAGACTTTACGTCCTCTGGTGGGAAAACCATGCATTATTTTAGGAAGAAAGTATTCGCAAAAGGTTTATCCATATGAGCGGTATCGGTCCAAGGGAAAAATATGACCCCTGGTGGCCAAACCATTCTTTACAAAACATTGGAAATTATGTGAAAAATATTTTCCATCAGGTCTTGTATGCGATACAGGAAGAATTTTTCAAATAGGAATTTTAGGAGCAGAAAACGCAATTTACCTTTATGTGCCCTAGCGGAAAGTCTTAAATGATTTACGTGAAAATTTTGAATTTATAGGAAAAACATTTCGCATCGGAAACACTATCCAACAACGAAGGAATTTTTCAAATTGGACTTTTAGAAGTAGAGATATTGACAAAAATAAGATATATATCTACACCCCCTGGTGTAGAAACCATGCATTATTTCAAGAAGAAGGTGTTCCTAAAAGGTTTGTCGACATGAGTAGCATCAGTCAACAAAAGACTTTTTTTGCAATCGAGATTTTGGAAGCTCATATTTTGCTGCAAATACATCAGAAGCGGAAATTAAGACTTGCGCCACCTGGTGGCCATACCATTTTTTTTACCAAATTTAGAAATTATGTGCAAACGATTTCCCATCAGGAGCTGTATCCGGTGCAGAAGGAATTTTTTAAATCGGAGTTTTAGAAGCAGAGAAATAGTGGGAAACGCAATTTACCTTTATGCGCCCTAGCGGCAAGTCTTAAATGATTTACGTGAAATTTTTGAATTTATATGATAACCATGTCACGCGGAAAACACTATCCAACAAAGATGGAATTTTTCAAATCGGACTATTAGAAGTAGAGATATTGACAAAAATAAGATATACATCTACGCCCCCTGGCGGAGAAACTGTGGGATATTTTAAGAAGAAAATATTCTGAAAAGGTTTATCGATGTAAGTGGCATCAGTCCACGAAAGAATTTTTTCAATCGATATTTTAGAAGCTCAGATTTCATGGCAAATACATCAGAAGCAAAAATTAACACTTACGCCCCTTGGTAGCCAAAGTATTCTTTACCAAAAATTCGAAATAACATGCAAAAGATTTTCTATTAGGACATGTATCCGCTGAGAAAAAGATTTTTCAAATCGGAGTTTTAGAAGAGTTATCGGAAAAAATGTAATTTATTTTTACTCCCCTAGCGGAAAATCTATGCGTAATTTGAAAAGGAAACTATATCTAAAACACTCTTCGACATAAATGAAATAAAAAAATAAAAGAATTTTTTAATCGGATGTTTAGAAGCAAATATTTGGATTAAAACGTAATTTTGAATTCGACATCATCTGCATTTACGCCCCCTAGCGGCAAAAATTGTACATCGTAAAAAAAAACGAAATAAAGGATCATCATTCGCATATTTCAAGCTTCCGAATGCAAAAATAATTTTTCAAATCGGACGAATAGTTCCAGAGATACCGTGGGTACAGACGGACGGACGGATGGAGAAACCGATACCAGAAGCACGATCTTTTTTTACAAAAGACGTGCTAAAAATTGGTAATAAATGAACAGATAACAAAAGTTAAAAATAGGCTAACGTCATTCTACTGTAACGCATCCAAATAAAACTCCCTTACATAATTTTTTTGTGAGATTGAGACAGGAAATATTTTTGCTTTGAAGCGAGGAAGATTGACCTCAAAGACCCCTCCCTTGCAACAAGAAACAACCCTGTAACCTCCACTAAAGGAAAAAGTAGAAGAAATCTGAAATGCAGTATAAGCCACCGCCAGTCAATTATCAAAATTCTGGTGGGGCCAGAGATGTAAGAACCCTTAGAGTAGATAATATTTTTTGTACGAAATGATAACTAAAGTTCAACATGTTCCGAACAAAAATACTTCACCCTAATCTTGATCTACAGCTGTCTCATGGAAATACAAATATCTGCCGGACACTTCTTCTCGACGCTGGCAGAGAAGTTTGAAACAATTCTTTACTTTTTGTTTTACTGCTGTTTGCATTTAAGAAAAAAATGTTTCCCCGCTGTTATTTTTTCGTACGAAGGCAAGGATAGAATATAATTTTTTTTTAGACAGAAAAACTTTACCTTTTTTCTGTTCAGCACTCTAAGGCCCCTAAAATGCACCCTCCCCAACCTCTGCGCGCGATAGCTGCGTGCCCGGTCGAAGATACGTGCTAGCAGACGTTAAAAAAACTTTTCCCATCCCGACAGATAAAAAACGAGAATATGTTGAAATACACGAGTATCTGAAGTTACGCACATCCAGAAGTAGAATTTCGACGACAAAAAAGGTCACGTAGTGAATTACGTATTACCACATTTATAAAACGCAAGATTTTGTTTAAAAATGACTTTTAGAAGTAAAGCTACTTATTATGTCTGTGCTTAAACTTTCAGGGCGCCACGTAGCTAATAATTGAATTTTTGTCAGAAGTTTCTTGTTTGTTTGGATATTAAACGACCACGTTGAGCAACTCGAAGGGTTATAAGCAGTCGCCTGTTCCTAATTTAGGACTACTGGTTCCACGGAAGGAAAAATGCCAGAGCCGTAAGACAAAAACAACATCCATGCCTTCCCGGGATTCGAACCCAGCGGACCCATCTGGGACAAATGGTTGCAAGCCTGTGCTTAGACTACAGCGTCAACGGAGCGTCAAAGTTCGTAAGTTCGTATTGTGGAGGTCAGGTCGTTACACTGTGGTGCGCCGCGTTAGCGGCGCAGTGGTCTAAGCGACAGCTTCTGATAATTCATCTGAGAGCCGCCCCGGTGGCGCAGTGGTTTAAGCGATGCCCTCTAATCATTCGTCTGAAAGGGGTCCGAGTTCGAATCCCGGTGAGGCATGGATGTTGTGTTTGTCTTACGGCACTGGCTCTCTCCCTTCCCTGGAACCAGTGACCCTAAATTAGGGACGGGCGACTGCTTATAGCCTATTGAGTTGCTCACGGTGGTCATTAAATCTTCAATAAAAAAATTCATCCGAGATGCGTCCGGGGTCGAACCTCGATGTGGCATAGAATTTGTGTTTGTCTTACGGAAAGAAACCAGATGGATCTTTCCCTTCCCTAGAAACAGTGACCCGAAATTAGGGACGGGCCACTTCTTATAGCCTATTGAGTTACTCACGGTGGTCGTTAAACCTCCAATCCAATCCATTCTCTGGGGCGCCACGTAGCGGTCAAGAATTCGGGGCGCTATGTAGCGTGTTGTAAAAGCCTAATGACTGAATGTTTGTCAGTTTTCTGTTTGTGTGGTTATCTAACGACCACCGTGAGCAACTCGATGGGGTATAAGCAGTTGCCCGTCACTAATTAAGGCTACTGGTTCCAGGGAAGGATAAGAGTCAGTGCCGTAAGACAAAACAACATCCATACCTTTCGATATTCGAACCCGGAGCCATTTCGGTCAAATGCTCACAACCCAGCGCTTAGATTACTGCGTCATATGAGCGTCAAAGTTCGTATTGTGGAGGTAAGGTAGCTATTCTGTGGTGCGCCACGTAGTGGGCTGAAAAATTCTAATGATTGAATTTTTGTCAGAATTTTTTTGTTTGTTTATTGTTTTTTGGTATTTAACGGCAACTGTGAGCAACTCGATGAGCTATAAGCTACAGCCGGTCATAATTCAGGGCCACCGGTTCCAGGAAAATGACATAGCCAGTGTCGTAAGACAAAAACAACATTAATTCCTCCCCGGAACTCGAACCCGGACCTATCTCAAAGTGGAAAGAATCCAGATTTCAGACTATCACGTCACCGGAGCTTCAAATTTCGTATTCTGGAGGTAAGGTTGTAACACTGAGTCAAACAACACGTGTTCGTGGACAGCTCGCACGTACTGTTAATTTAACCAACCGACAAGGTTCATATTCGTCATTGTCCGGGTATTCATGTTTAATCTCGGAAGAACCGCCACAGAATCACGAAAGTGGATTTGTTTGGCTAACGCAGAGAAAGCTGTAAGTGTAAGCTCGTGTCAGGAATAGTTCGTCAAGCGCGTATCAGGAGAAGTTGGTCAAGCTGAGAAGTGGTGAGTGCAGCTTAGACAAGCAGATTAGCAGACGGCCGAAATAGATGCAGAGCGCAGATTTGAAATTGATAACGAGGAACAGTACACCAAGTATGTGGAAAATAGTAAAACTTTAGTAGTGATCCTATTTATTGGCGTAAGAATACATACACAAGAGTTAGCAAGCTTTCCACACATCAACCAGATGGCTTTTTCAAGAAAGTTAGACAGAAACTGCCTTTGTTCGTTGACTCTGATTCCAAACGAACGCTTGGTCATTTCAATGTATTTAGTATCGTTTAGAGCCGTCCGGAGATTGTAGTGGGATCGCATAAACACCTGCTAAGCAGGAAAGAGGTGGTTTTTCAGTATTTCTCTTTAGCAAAGCATATAAAGATGCAGGAGACCTTATGCCTACACCGTAGTTAATCTTCTTGTGGGCGTTCTTGCGTTTGTAAGACGCATTTGGTATGTAGGAAATTGAGCCTAAATAACGAAGCTGCGGCACAGGAAGATTAGAATGTTTGACCCTGGCTTTTTGGATAAAGTTACGTATCTGATTCAATGAATATACTGCATCAGTGGTCAACTTGATGACGCTATCAATTTCGTGTTGTCTAGAATGAGTATCGTAGGAGATGGCGAAGGCTCTTCTAATTCGAGAACGGAAGACAGCTGTTTTGTATTCTGTGGGACAGAAAGAGCAGCGGAACATGAGGTTGGGGACGAACGTGGGTTTATAGTAGATTTGTATACCGAGGCGGTTGTCAGGCGATTTGTTGAATAAAACATCCAGATAAGGTAAAGCGTTATTGTGTTCAAACTCCATCGTGAAATTGATCGTAGGATTCCATGTAGGATTGTAGCAGTTTCTGTCTAACTTCCTTGAAAAAGCCTTCTGGTTGATGTGCAAAAGCTAGGAAACGCTTCTGCATATACTCCTACGCCAATAAATCTGATCCCTACTATAGTTTTACTATTTTCTACATATATGAAAGCTCTTCTGGATAAAGGTGCAGCCCAATCAACCACAGAGCTAGTTATACCGTTAGGCGTAAGTCAATCGACCGTAATTCGACGGTTTCGTGCCTTGAGAAAGCTTTGAGATGTAGGAAAGTAAATCGCAGGAGAGAAAACGCTGAGAATTTATTCATGGACTAATGATTTGCTGGGTTGTTACGTATGTACGTACTTACCTAACCTGCTTGAGCTGGCACTTTGAATAGTTGACTTGAGTTACTCGGAAAAAATGCACTGCATCAATGGACAAAGGAGATTACAACGGCGTCAGCAATTTACCAGCAGATTTTCTCAAACAATAATTCCACAAGATTAATCTAAACTCAGAGTCGGCGCATTTATAATGCTGCTTAGAAACTTGAATCCAAAATAAAGGTATTTTGAATTTCTCAAGATTAGTGGTAAAAATACACTTCACTCTAATACCATCGATGCTGAAATAATCACTGGTAGCAATCAGTGGCGGATTCAGCGGATGGCGGATTGGGCGATCACCCCCATACGCTCCCGTAAAATAAGCTTTTTCTTTTTAAGTGGCTAAGATTGAAAATAATTAATGTATTTATTTCCGTAAAATTATAGTAATAAATGCGCAGTTTCTCTATAAGATAAGTCAAGAGTTCCGTTTTCTGAACTTCTAGTTTTGTTTTTAAGATCAGTCAAGGGTGCTATGTATTTGAAGATAAAATGTTCTGTTCAAGCGTCATCATAAAGAAATGATAAAAGCTAGAATTTCAGAAAAAGAAAAGGCATACGACACGAACTTTATTATGGAAAATTCTATCCAGAAGTAAGATTTGAAAGCGCCAGGCTTGTTTTCTTCAAAAGTGGGAACCTGACCACCATGAAAATAATGGTGATTTTTCTGTTCTTGTTCGGATGTTGTGATTTAAGTATTCAAAACAATTCCTTTTTGTTTGTGGGGTTTAAGGACCACCGTGAGCAGCTAAGGAGCTGTAAGCAGCCATCCCTTTCCTAATTTTGGGCCGCTGGTTTCGTGGGTGGGAGAGTGAATCAGTTCAGTAAGACAAGCACAGTATCCATGCATCATCGAGATTCGAACCTGGGCCCATCTCAGATGAATGATTAGAAGCCAGGGTCTGGCACCACTGAGCCATCGCGGTGTCTAATCCTTTTGATGAAAATAGCCCTTCGAATTCCCTGTAATGCCCAAATTTATAAGCTTGCGTATACGTGTGTCTGAACCTCCCACAAAATATGTTTTTATGTTGTTATCGTTTTGTTTTTGCTGGAGCAACAGCTCCCCCTGATGTAAGATTCCGGATCCACCTCTAGTAGCAGTAAAGTTGAACATGTTTTGATTCCACGAATCATGTTTCAACCAAACGAATCCAACGTTCAATCCATTTCACATGCTACAACATCAATTTCCAATCATTTTAGCAACAGCGATTACTATAAATAAATAGCAGGGACACTCTTTTAATGGTGTAGGTATGTATCTTCTAGAGCCAGTTTTTGGATACGGACAGCTGTACGTTGCTTTAACAGAAGGACACAATCCGGAAAATTTGAAAATCTCCGTCCGTGATGTACACTGTATTGACAAAAGTCACCGAACACCTAGAAGAGAAACACAACATAGCAATTATTGACCTACATTACTACGCTGTCGGTCCACCTTTGGTCTTAATGCATGCATTGACGCTACGAGACATGCTTTCGACAAGGTTTTGGAACACAGCGATAGGTATGCGCTTCCATTCAGTACATAATGCTTCCGCTAACTGTTGCTTAGTAGTAGGCCTTGGTTGCAAACTTCTTATGCGGCGCTCTAATTCATCACACAGGTGCTCTATGGGATTAAGGTCAGGGTTCGTGATACGAAATTATTGTCAAACCACGCCGTAACATTCCTTACTTTATGGCTCAGTGCATTATCCTACTGGTACCAACAATGCCCGGTTCCATAGTACTGCCACAGAGTTGGTAGGGCATAATTGTCCAGAATATCGAAATAGACGTGCTGGTTAACAGGTTCGTCCACGATAACCAATGGGCCGGGACCATACCACGAAAGTATAGTGGCTGGTTGGTTGGTTGGTTGTTGGATTTTATTGGCGCAAGGGCCAGGTTTGGCCAAAGAGCGCCAGACAAAGAACGATCAGCCACAGATTTTTAAAAACGTGGAAAATGATGAAGAACAGACAGGCTTGGTAAAAGTTGAAAAAGAGTATGAAGAAAGCAGTGAAGAAAAGGTAGTTAATGATGTTTATTAAAAGTAACATATTTACTAATGGAAAAGGACGAACCGTCACTCTCCTCCCCCACACTCCTCTGCAATGCTGGCAGAGGGCGGGGACGAACTGTCACTCTCCTCCCCCCATGTTCCTCTGCAATGCTGGTAGAGGCTGGGGACGAACTGTCACTCTCCTCCCCCCGTGTTCTTCTATAATGTTGGGTGAGGGTGGGGACCCCGCTGAGGCCGAGACAGTTTGATGGACACCGCACACCTTTGCGGATTGAGGGCCGGGTCTTCCGCACGTGCAGGCTGTCTGCTGGGAACCGGAAGAGGCGGGCGTCTTCAAAAGAGAAGGCGAAGACGCAGCTGGTCGAATAAGCTGGAGCTCGGTGAAATCCACCTGTGTCGCTTGTTCAGCTGTAGATCGCTTGGCAAGTGCGGCGAGAGCTACAGGGCGCGGAACAAAAGGCTGCACGGGTTGTGGCTGAGACTTAACAACTGCGGCAAAAGTACGCTGTCGGGTGGTGGGAATACCCAACTTGGCCTTGGCAGCAGGGTACGAGAGGCCCTCCAGGGTCTTGAGGCGCTGGATCGCCTTCTCGTCGTTCCACTTCGAACAGGACCTGGCATAAGCAGCGTGGGAGTCACCACAGTTTACACAGCAGGGCTCTGAAGTGCATCCAGTCCCTTCGTGGTCGCGGGAACCACAATTGGCGCACCTCGCAACACTGTTACAGGACCGCTGGGAATGTCCATACCTCTGGCACTTAAAACAGCGTAGAGGATTTGGTATATAAGGACGAACTGCACATAACAAGTAACCAGCCTTTATTTCAGTAGGTACCTTCGGGCTGTTAAAAGTCAAAATAACATTTCGTGATTTGATCAGCGCGCCATCGCGCCTGAAAGTCATGCGTCGGGCAGCTATGACACCCTGATCAGCAAGTTCACACACAAGTTCATCTTCATCGCAGACCAACAAGTCGGGCTCAGAAATGACTCCCTTGGAGGTGTTGAGATACGGATGTGCCGTCACTTGAACTGGAATATCCTGAAGTCTGGTCAACTGCAGAAGAGATTTGCTCTGAGAGAGAGTGCAAGTTTCCACAAGCAGGTCACCAGAGCGTAGCTTCTTCACTGACTTCAAAGAGCCAGCAACACCCGCAAGTGCCTTCGAGATGAAAAAAAGGAGACTTTGAGGAAAGTTTCAACATCTGGTCAGTAGAAGAAATGACGAGAAAAGTAGCTTGAGGTATCGAATCTGCAAGTGTAATGCGACGTTTCTGAGCTGACGGCTCAACACCTGGATCTAAAGATACGTCGCGGTGATGTCGTTTTTCAACGAAAGTTCTCTTCAGTGTCTTATGTGTGGGAGGTGGTTGAGGCAAATTTGGCCCCTGATCAATCACCATATCCTGTTGTTTTTTAAATTTTGAGGAGGGTTTATGTTTCCCCATGGGAGTAAGAAAAAATTCATCAGCAACGTACTCCGCCCACAATCGAGCCCAACAGGGGAGAACTGGAGGTCCGCAAGCCAAACACATGACGCAAGACACAGTTCTAGAGCTTAGTTGCAAATATAGTCCGTTGGCTGTGATCACACGCACTCGGCGGACACTTCGGCCTCCGGGTACCGTCATGCCAACGCCTTTGGCATGATCCCACAGCCCCCGGGCTCACCCTGCCGTGCAATACGACAAAAAGCCGCTAAAGCCCTGCACACAACTTGGTACAAGACTTCTGACCAGAGGTGGGTTAGGCTCTAGCCTCCCGTTTACAGCGAAGCCGGGGTCGAAGAGGAGTGTTGGTACACAGGAGGCACTTAACCGGTCTCCTGCGACCTCAGCCGCCAGACATCCCATTTCCGCCTCACGGGTCTCCGCACGCGGCAAACATGCAGGTAGGTCTAGCACCCAATCCAGCTAAAAGGAAAAAAAAAAAAAGAAATCCAAAGAAGACAAATCCTGGCAGGGAACCTAAACGGAATCTCAGCAACCTACGAACTGAGCGGTTAATATAAATCAGTTAGTGGTGGAGGGTAACAAAACCACAAGACCGGGGTGTTAGTACATAACGTGGTAGCGATTAGGTAGAGAATACAACACGGGCAACTAGCCAGTGGAGAAAATAAATAAAAACGAAAAAGCGAGACACAAGACCAGCTCGGGAACGTGGGGCCGCGACTCCCCAACAGCTGGATGAACAGCCGTCCCTGCAAACACCAACAGCACCAAAATAAGAAAAAACAAGCTGTGGCATGACATCAGATGTTGACCAGTCACAAGGTCAGCTCGGGCCGTGGGGGCGCCGCTCCCCAAATAACTGGAAAACCAGTTATCCCCGTGCGGGGAAGTATAGTGGCAGCCACACGAGTATAGTGGCAGCTTCAAACTGGACAGTAAGAACAATACATTGCGGTAAACAGCGTTCCCCCGGCTGCAGCCATATCCACACACGGCCATCAGACTGATGGATCGTGTACCTGGATTCTTCAGTCCATAGGACCCGTTTCCATTTATCTACGGTCCACGATAAATAGCCCCACGATCACGGTAACCCATGGAATGAAGTTCTCTGCGAATGGTACGTGTACATACCGAGGTTCCAGCATTTTTACTCACCTGTACACTGACGTCTTCTGCAGTACTCCGTCGATTAGCTGTAACGACTCTCCTGAGGCTTTGATGTCCTCTATCACTGATTTTCTTTGGTCTGCCGGTACGTTTTGTTGCTTCAGGCACGCCATGTGGCTTCCACTTATTCAGTACATCCAAAACAGTTGACTTGGGTATGTTTAAACGCCTCTCGGTTTCTAATATAACACCCAACAATCTTTCTTTTTTCAAAAACAATTCTCTCCCCCGCGATATTTTCACTCAACCTTGCAGTGCGATATGATCGCGGTCAGCTGCAGGCTTGTTTTTATATCGATTGTAGCTGTACCGCGCATCTTAACAACGCAGAGGATATGTTCGTTTGCTTTTGAAGGGTGGCCGGTGACGTTTGTCAATATAGTGTATAGTCTTAAGGAAAAAAAATCACCATAAATATACGAGAAATGTTATTATTAAAGTGGTTTGAAATCAATAAAATTTCAGTTACGCTTTTAATTTTTTGGCGTCATTTTCAGCGGGTGTTGTTAGCTGGCAAAAATATTTCAAACAACGCGCACACACACATACATCTTCCAAACTTTGCAAAAAGTGATATTTGTGCCATCTATTTGTGAAACTGTGTATTGCAATATTTTTTTGGGTTGGGGGGAGAGGGAGGTTAACGACAACCGTGAGCAACTCAATGGGCTATATAAGTAGCCGTCCGGTCTTAACTTACGGCACCATCAGGTGGCGCGGTAGTCTAAGCGGTGGTTTCTGACCACTCATCCGAAATGGGTCTGGGCTCGAATCCCAGGAGGTATGGATGCTATGTTTATCTTGCGCCACTGGCTTTCTCCCTCCCCTGGAACACGTGATCTTAAATTAGGAACGGACGGCAACTTATAGCCCATCGAGTTGCTCACGGTGGTCGTTAAACCCCGAGTAAACAAACAAAAAAGTTTAGGGATACTGGTTTCAGGGAAGGGATAGGGCCAGTGCCGCAGTATAATCACAACATCCATAACAAGGAACTGTACATCCACTGAGCACAAACTAGTAAAACTACGAGGGTTGCACCGAAAGTAATGTAAAAGTGGGCATAACTTTTTCATTAACCGACAGAGGTCGTTCAAATGGCACATGTTGGTAGAGTAACACTTTCTCTATACAAAGCTACCACTCAACATAGTCTAAAAGCGATGCGTTTGCGCCATCACTGAACTCAACTCTCGAATCATCTTTGAAAAAATTCAGGTGTGGACTGTGTAGACTGTTGTACCCACTTCTTCACAGACACTTTCACCTCTTCTGTATCATCTAAGCGTTGTCCCCGGAGACTGTCCTTCAATGAACCGAACAGGTGGAAGTTGGCGGGACCAAGATTTGGGCTGTGCGGTGGATTTGGGGCAACCGACCAGCCTAATTTGCTGATCGCTTGATTTGTTTCCAAAGATACGTGTGGTCTCGCATTGTCATGGTCAATGTGGATTCTTTTCAGATTCTTGTCCGGTCTCTTCCTCCTTAGGGCTACTCTAAGCTTTCTGAATGTTTCAGTGCACCCCTCACCATGACTTTCTGTGCTGATCGCTGGCTCTTGAACTTCTTAGGCCTTGGTGAAGAGTTGTGACGCCCATTCCATGGATTGATTCTTCATTTTCGGATAGTAAAGATACGCCCACGTTTCATCCCCTTTCACCAGATCGAAAAAATACATGTCTTCATTGGATTCAAACGCTTCCAGCAGATCGTAGCAGACTTCCACCCTTCTCTCCTTCAAATCGGGTGTCAACTGCCGAGGTACCCACTTTCCACACACACTTTCCGATGCCCTAAATTTTCCACTATCTCCTGTGAGTGGTATTGTGACCACAGTCCAGATGTGCTCGGAGCTACCTTTTCAATAAAGTGCCTTTGCATCCTTTGGATTCCTTGTTTGGACGGTTTCGCTCACTTGTCCCATATTCTTACATCTTGGGGATCTCATGGTATGATTTGAGTCGATGTGGAGCACTTCTGTACTACGTTGCATTCGAAACACGGTCTCGTCCTTAATTTTTGCACGCCAGTGTATATAATTTCTTTGAAAAAGCCATCTATTTGATGCGCGAAAGCTTGGAAATGTCGATTTATGTTCTTACGCCAAGAAATCGGGTTATTAGTATAGTATTACTATTGTATTTCAAACACAACATCCATGCCTTACCCGGTATTACAAAGCGGATCCATGACGGACGAATGATTAGGAGCCAGTGTTTAGACCATTGCGCAACCGGGCTACATTGCAAAATGAAAAAAAAAAAAAAATTAAGGAAATTTGAAAATAGCTACAGAAACCGAAAAATAACTTTTCCAATTCGACTTTGGGAAGCGTTCATAATGTGCCATACACAAAAATAATTTTATTCCTGGTGTGAGGCAAACTAAAAAGCACATAAATTTCGATGTTATAAATCATCCTTTTAATGACTACATGCAAAGACATTTTTTTTGTTAGATGCAAAGACAGACGGACAAGAAGGAGGGGGGGATTATGCTAGCAGGCACGTTTTGTTAAATATCGTGCGGCAAAACATTTTTTTTTTCAGATTATTAATAGTAGGTGAGTGAAGTCATCATTTGTGTAATGCGCTACAAGGCCAGACATTTCCATGCATTTTCTATCGTCGCTGCCACATGAAATTCGTGCTTAATGCTTACCGCAACTTAAAACTGAAACGAATGTTACATGATTCCTCTAATCTGACGGTAGAGCACGATGTACCATCCTTTTTTCAATTGTTAATATGACATGAAAACGTTTGAGTAATGACCTATTTTACTTGAGTGGTTTGACACTGGCAAATAGGTCGATGACAATCGTTCGTAGAAGTAATATGAACGTTAGCAGTGAACGAGACAGAAACCGACGGAAGATTCCACTTCCGGTGTTCTCTTCCTACGTCATCCATTTACGTTTACTGTTTCCTCACATTTTGTGAGTAAGAACAAGTAAAAAAAAAAAAAACACACAAACGATTCCCATTCCACTTACTTAAAAGGGAAAAACGAAAAAAATAACGTGATTTCATGTTATGAATTGCAATTATACTGAGAAAGCATCAAAATGTCATCAAGGAACGACGAAATCCGACACTTCTTAGTACGTCTTTAGGAAGAAAAAGTGCGTGAGTGTATAGTATCATTCTGCCCGTCCATCTGAGGACACCATCTCTCTCTCCAATTATTACTCAACTCTCGCATTTATTTCTTTATATTTTTGTATTTACTTATTTATCTTTTTTGCATTGGGAAGCCTGAAAATGTAGAACGACGATGCCTTCCGGTCCTTTCTCGACGCATAAATTTGCCACTAGAGAGCGTAAATTCGGATGCTATCGAATTCGAAATATATTTTATTCCACAACATTGCTTCTAAATATCTGACTGGAATTTTTTTACCTTCCTTCGATACAATTTATAAGACAAACTATTTTGAATAAAGTGACTTTTACAAGTAACGCGCAGTTTTTCTGCAAATGTGTGTTAAGGCAAATTGCAATTTACCCAATTTCTCTGTGTCTAAATGACCAGTTTGAAAAATAATTTTTGCATCGGATACAGTTCCTGATGAGAAATGTTTTGTATATAATTTCTAATTTTCTGAGTAAACTAATTTGCCACTAGTGGGCATAACTTCACGTTTCCGTTTGCAGAATTTTTGCCGCAATATCTGCGCATCTGAATGCCCGAATAAAAAAATATCCTGCCGCTCGGCTGTCCCAGTGGTCTAATCGCCGGCTTCCGATCTTTTTTCCGAGATCAGTGCGGTATTTAGGGGGAGGGGGCTGACCGGGCTACAGCCCAGGAGCTAATTTTCGAGGAGGTAATTTTTCCCACTGATCAGTGCAATTATACGACTTTGATAAAAATTAAACATTAATTATTATTTTGCAGTACTATATTTACAACCAAAAATTGAGGTAGAAGTCCTGTGGTATGCTGCTTGAGATTTCCTGCTCTTTATTTGAGAAACGCTGTAGCTTGTCACCTCAGCCGAACACCCGTAGTTCGTTTCCTTTCTATTGCTAACAAAATTCCAGTACTGTGAACGGAGGGGGAGGGGGGGCAAAGATACAAGTTCAGGTTTGGACATATTAAGATGCAACCTCCGTCATGATTACGTTCGTTTTAAATTTTCATAACTAATAAGCAATAATAAAAATTAAGGTGCTTTTTAAAGATTCTATCAAAATAAAATACGAAAATTTGATTTTTAAGTCATTCGAAAATTTCTAACAAAAATCAATATATAAAAGAAAAATAATGATTAGCAAAGGGGTGGGGGGTGGGGGTGGGGGCAAATTTCAAAACACGGTCCAGGAAAAAAATTCATCTTAATCCGGCCCTATCCGGGATGGGCCCGGGTCCGAATCCTGGTTAGGCACGGATGTTATGATGTTTGTCTTCCCTGGAGTCAGTGACCCTAAATTAGGCACTGGCAACTGCTTATAGCCCATTGAGTTGCTCACGGTGGTCGTTAAACACCAATCTAAAAAAAAAAAAAACATCTTCCTATCAGATACTACTAACTACGAAAAAATATTAGGCTCATTTTTTGCCCAAAGTAACTCAATTTCTCTGCTAGTGGCGCAAATATTTAATCTCGTTTTTTTGGTCCTGTTATATGGAAATATTTAAAAATATAATTAAATGGTGACTTTGGTTATTCAGTGCGCAAACATCAGCTAGAAATTCGTCGTCAGTTAAAAAAGGCGCTTCGCAGATTCCTCAGGAGGGCCATTAAGGGCACCTCTCCTTTATTCCTCGTCTTTGGAGGACACTCATTTGGAGAAAGCCCGCCAGTAACGATTCAACCCTCAGCAATTAAGAGCAATCATCTTCTTACGTCAGGAGCATCTTCCTTCAAGGGGCAGAGAGAGTGAAAAGAAGAAATATACAATGGTCATAAAAAAAAGCAGTCAGGCTTGGGATTTGAGGGAGGAAAGAACGATTTTTGCACAGGAATGAATTAGAACAGATTTTGGCGGGAATTGTGTAGAGAAAGCCATCCAAAATATTCATCTGCCGCTGGAAGTATATACTTTTTTTGACTAACCAATATCTTCCCTTTTGCCCCCAGTCTGAAGAATAAAGATTCCAGCGTACGTAATTATTTGTTGTTGCATTCTGTTTGTTGGACTGTTTATTTATTTACTTCCATGCGACAGGAACCTGCAAACAATGATTCTTCTGATAAGTTGATAAATTGGCGCCCATTTCAATACTTAGCAAAAACCACGCCAACAGTATCTCAGCTTTTAAAAGTTGGATTAAAAAAATCCTTTAACACCTTGCTAACCTTGCGGAACATTTTGTATGTGCTAGTGAGTTATTTGTACTGTTCACATTTTTTTTTTTTTTTTTTTGGTGCTATGTGATGTTCGTGTGTATTTCTGTTTGCAACTGTATCTGAGCATCAAAAAATTCTATTTATTTTTATTACCACTGTATAGGCAGTTTTCTGCAGTAAATATCAGGAACATTGTCCTCTTTAAATAATGCGCAGTTTTCCCGTTATGGTGCGTAAATTTCAAAATTTTTCTCGCTACCTCTGCTTCCAGAAGACGTATTTGAAAAATTATTTTTCCATAGCATAGTTTTTGCTTTGAAAAATAATTTTCGCATATTTTCTGCTTTCTTTTCATTAAAAATTCTTCAGCCAGGCGCATTAACCTTTATTTGAAAGAATTTATTCGGTTCTGTATGCAGTCGTCTGTCTCTAATTTAGCGTCACTGGTTCCAAAAATAGCAGAGCGCGTGTTGTATGAAAAACACACCACCCGAGCTGAAGCCCATCTCGTTCAACTAGCCTGAAACTAAAGACTCAGAACATTCAGGCACTGGAATTTCCAGCCATTTTGTACTTTGATATCCTGATTAATCAGGTTCGTCCCATTGTGCAAATATTGTTCCCCATAAACGATACCATCTTTGGAGAGAGCTATACTCCAATACAAGCATCCAGCTCTCGTGCACTCTTTGTTTGGGTAGCATGACTGCAATTCTTTTTCGACCTGGCAGTGGCGCGCCTGATGCCAGTTTTTCTTAGTACAGCATAATTTCCATTCTATTTTTGAGTACACTGTGTGCAACTGGAAACAACCAAAAAAAAAATAAAAGGTGACACAGAATTCTGAGGATTAAGGAGAATGTCTTTTGAGTCCTTTTTTTTGACATATACACAAACATGAAATGCAGTCGAACTTTGATAACCCCCCCCCCCTTAAGCCCACTACACAGGGGTTACAAATCTTATCCTATTCCACTAAATGTATATTTTCCCCTTTAAACAGCCACCTCTCTGACCGCCATCTGCCAGCACATTCCAGTGATATTTTGGTGTCTTTTTATTGGTGAATGCGCCTTTGAACCCCGCCTCTCAAATTATTCACTATCAACGGATACTCCGAATCGCCCTTCTTATCTGTTTCAGTGTGACCCCCCAAAGCATGTTAGATGACCCCCTCTAAAACGTTTAGAGGAATTGATGAAATAACGACCGCTGCCACGCCCGCTCTTCTGAAAAAAGAAAGATGCCATTAGCGAATTGTGGTCAGCTGCCGAAAAACAAGGGCAGACTATTGTCTCTCGCTCTCTCTCTATCTCTGTCCTATTAAGTATTGAAGTTTACTAAACGGAAAGGTAGGGACTAATTATCCTGCCCGTATGGTTCTCTTTACGATTTGATCAAACGGCAATAGCTTAATTGACGCGTTTTACATTTCCAAAGAGTTCATACTCCCTCAGAAAATGACATTTCCTGTCCTTTCTCACATTTTGAATTCCAAAACCTCTAGTTATCTAACGTCTTCGGGAGTCACTGTTTTTCGCAGGAACTTCTTGTTGTGTCGATGTTTTTCATTCATTGCTTTTTTTGTTTACTTTAAAGCATCCTGAAATGGGTAAAATGTTCATGCGAAAACTATGATATGCAAATTCAAATACCGTAATCTTGGATCTAGCCGTCGGGCAAATCATTTTTCTAAACCTTTTGACAAGTCAGTTTGCAAAAGAACTGTAGAAGACCTTTTTGACAAGTCAGTTTGCAGAAGAACGATAGGAGACCTTTTTGACAAATCAGTTTGCAGAAGAACAGTAAACCTTTTTGACAAGTCAGTTTACAGAAGAACAGTAGGAGACATATTAAGCGATAAACATAAATGGGTGGGATCTGAAAAAATAAACTGCACTCGGTTAAAAATTTAGAAGTGGCAAACACGAAATTTGGAGAATTTTTTTTTGCTATGGATTGGCTAAGTAAATGCCAAGCATGGAGTTTTTGCCGATTAAGTTATTACTCAAAATAAGAATTCAGCTACAATAATGGTTGTTTTCAAAGATTCAGTAAACAGCACGGATAATCATTGAGAAACAAGCGAAGCCGCTGTCAAAAATGATATGTGTTTCAAATCATATTCGGATTATCATTCACAGGGCCGTGGAGAGCAAGCTGGGATCCCAGTGCAATAAAATCCCCCCCCCCACCTCGGCTCCTCCACTAAACACATATTCCATATTTCCGTTTCTTCACCTACACCCCACTCGCAATTCCCCTACTTCTCGACAACCCGACCGGTTTCAACTCTTGTCTTTTCTTTTGCGGTGGATAATTTTTCATATTCTCCCCTCCGTAAACAAACCTTCGAACCCTCACTTTCGAGAAATCCATCTACAACAGACCGCCATAACCGACAGACATTCTTATTTTTCTTAGTACTTTTTCATAAGCATCACATTTTCACCTTTCATTTTTAGAATGTAATATACGTCTAAAGATGCAGCCTCTGGGAAAGTATCCACAAAGAGTTCTTATAAGTAAACATTAAATTTTGTGTTTTCTCTTTTAAGTTGCCGCTGTGAACAGCACGACTTCATCTGTCATCAGAATAAAGGAAAACAAACGAAGTCGGAATTACGCACAAAGACATTCTATTCATTTATAAAAATTGCAGCAATGCGAAAATAATGAGTTGAGCATAAAATAAAAAGACAAACGATGCCGGCTTCTGGTGGGAAACACAAAGTGACAAAATCCACATGACGAAAATTGTCTGCAGCCTTTGATGACTAGCAATAACGTTGTATATCATACACATGGTCTGTGTCGGTGAGTTGCAAAGCAACACGGCGAACCCAATGTGTGGTGTCAGCGTGTGGTTGGAAAGGAAAGAAGAAATGAAAAACGTAATATGGAGAACTCGTTTGCTTTGCCGCGGGTAACCCACGTACGTGTTGCAGTTAGCCTGGGAACCCGAGTAACATTGAAACACTTCGTTTTGTTTTTGTTTTTTATTGTATTTAAAGCAAGTTTTGAATTTATTACATTTCTAACATTTATGACATAAATTACGCATTTTTATGCGTCACGTAGAAAATATTTATTTACGCGTAACTTCCCAACCCTGGTGACGGTATAGCTTGAAAAATATTCGGACACCATAAAATAATAATTAGAAAAAAATTACTGCAGAAACTGGCTCTGGGCCCCCTTAGGGGCCCCGGTGCTACAGCACCGCCCTCCCCCCCCCCCCCTCTCGTCAGGCCTGATCATTCGGAATACGGCACTATGAAACAGCCGAAGCCCAACGTAATAAAAAAGGTATGTGTTAGAAATCATATTTGGCTATGAATTAAAAGACGTGTATAGCATTGATGTAGGATGATATTCGGCAAATGGGTTTCTAACAAAGGTGAGAAATGTTGCAAAAAGGTGAAAAATAGAATAACAATAATTCAGTGTGTGAATGCAAGTCGGTGGCTCTGATAGACGAAGCACTGATCACAGAACTAGAGATCCGATACATAATAACGTTTTTTCGTTTTATCTCAGCCTTTATACTATCATTGAATTAATTTTAAATCTTTTATTATACGAACCGCTTTGAATCGACACCCTCGCTTACCGCCAGTTTAACACGATGAAACAAATATGGCGGTTTAACGAGTTCCAACTTTATTTCAAAGCAGATTTTTAGAAGAAAAAAATCAGCGAAAAAAAAAATACATTATCGCTTAATAGAGAAAATATGCGCATTATTTAAACTGCGTAATATAAACAGTGTCCTACATAGTAAATTGAACTAGTTACGAAAATAATTATTAACCGGATTTTTACACAAACGACCCAAAATTGAAATAGCTACACTCGTCCACTAGCGTCCGAAATGTGTATTACAAAAAAAAAAAAAAAAAAAAAAATATATCAATAGGTTGTGCGCAAAACACTTCTCATAAAGGAACATATCTTACGCAAAGAGGATTTCTCAAAGCGGGTTCTTAGAAATGTAGATGCGATTCTAAGTACAGTACAGTTAGAATTCAGCACTTAATCTTCCTAGTGGAAAATCTATGTCGTACAGAAATTGGCAAATATATGAAAACTATTAACCGCCATAAACATTATCAGCATGAAAAATAATTTTTTTTAATCGAAATTTTATTAGTGAGGACTTCATTGTTACAGAGATTTACATTAACGCTTCCTGTTTGGGAAATTTGACGTTATGCGTACAAATATTTTCTGTGGTGAAGGTGGTGCGACTGAAAAATAATTTCCTCAGTTACATTTTTAGAAGCGAAAATGCGATTGTAAACACGTTAAAAGCAAAAACATAAGCTTACGCCCAGTAGTGGCAAAGCATTTTATCATAAAATATTGCAAAATATTCTTCGTCGTGACATATATCTAACGCAAAAATAATTTTTAAGACTCGATTTGGGGGTGGGGGCTAAAATTCAGAGTGAGCAACTCGATGGGCTAAAAGCAGTCACCCGTCCCTAATTTAGGACTACTGATTCTGGGAAAGGGAGGGAGTCAGTGCTCTAAGAAGAACACAACATCCTTGAATTACCGGGATTCGAACCCGGATCCATCTCGGAGGAATGGTCAGAAGCCAGCTCTTAAACTACTGCGCCACCGAGCGGCATATCCGATTTCTACAAGCAGAGATTTCGAGAAAAATTTAATATACATTTATGCCCTTTAGCTGAGACACCATGCGTTATTTCAAATAGAAAATGTGCGTAAAATGGCCTTTGTTGGGAAAGCTAATGGAAGATGAAAATAATTTTTTGTCTGTTTCTTGAAGGAATTATATCATCATCATCATCATTAACAACAATTGTCAATCCACTGCTGGATGAAAGTCTCCCGAAGTTCTTTCCAAAACGGTCTATCTTGCGCGAGTATTCTCCATGTCACTTCTGCATGCTTTCGAATTTCATCCGCACAACATCCATGTGGTCTTCTTCTGGGTCTTTTCCTGTCCCTTGGATTCCAGTCTAAAATTTCAGTTGTCCATCGGTGGTCCGTTCTTCTGCAATGTATCCAGCCCATTGCCATTTCAAGGATTTTACACTTATCATGGTGTCTTCCACTCTTATCATTTTCCTTATCCACGAATTCCTTTTCTTATCTTTCCTGGTTAGACCAAGCATGCATCTTTCAATGCCCTTTGAGTTGTCTGCAATGTTTGGATGTCTTTTTTACGCTTTCCAAACGTAGGTTGAAGAAGCGTATTTGCTCTAGCTTTGTCCTTCTGTCTGTCTGTCTGTCTTTCCGCACGATAACTCGCGAAAACAAATGGTTCGATTTCGATGAAAATTTAGTATGTGGTAGGGGACAACCTGGGAAGGAACCCTTTTGAAAAAGGGATAAATAGGGTCAAAGGTCAGGACATAGGAGGATCCATTCCATCGCATTTATGCGTTATAACTTACGTAATAATGCTTCGATTACGACAAAACTTCATCATATTGTTCCGGACTGGTTCTGTTCAATATAATCGAAATGGGTCAAAGGTCAGGGCACAGGAGCGAGATTTATTCCACAGTAATGCTCCTCATAACTTCACTAAAAGTGCTTTTATTGCGACAAAAATTTAGTACGTTGTTCCTGAGGCATACTGAACAAATTCTGTTTAATATCATCGAAGTGGAGTCAAAGGTTAGGGCACAGGAGCGAGATTTATTCCACAGCCATTATCCTCATAATATGACTAAAAATGCTTCTATTGCGACAAAACTTTAGTATGTTGTTTCGGAGGTATACTAAACCAATTCTGTTTAATATCATCGAAATGGGTTCAAAGGTCACGGCACAGGAGCGAGATTTATTCCACAGCCATTATCCTCATAACTTGAGTAATGATTTCTGGTATGTTGGAGAGCGTATCATAATCAATGCATTGCATGATTTTACTAACTTATTTAGTTAAGGTCCATGTCTTGAAAGAACGCATTGATTAAACACTTTCCTTTTAAGACATAATGGCATATTGCTCTTAAAAATTGTACTGTTTCTTCCAAAAGCTCTCTAAGTTTTATACGTCGATTAATTTCTTCATCAACGTGATCTTTGCTTGATAACTGTTGTCCGGGTAAATGTAAATATCGGCTATCTCCAGATTTTCCTCATCAATCTATAAATCTTTATTTCTTGTAAGAGCATTGTACATCAGTGTTTTCTTCTGAAAGTTCATTTTTAATCTCACTTCTTTACTCTTGTCAGCAAGTTATTGAATCATACTCTACAGCTCTGAAGGGATAGTTGCAAAAATGACTACGTCATCACCAAAACGAAAGTGAGTTAAATAATCTCCATTAATGTTTATCCCTTTGTTTTCCAAGTTCAATGATTGAAAGACATTTTGCAATGTTGCATTAAAGAGTTTGGGAGATATGGTGTCCCCTTGTCTCCCTCCTTTTTCATTTTGTTGTGAAAGATAATGAGAGATAAAGATAATTTTTGTCCGTTTCTTGAAGGGATTATACAAAGTAAGATATATATATATATATATATATATATATATATATATATATATATATATATATACTTAAGAGCAAAACTGAAGACTAAGGAAAAAAATTTAGAATTTAAAACGAAGGGTGCAAAATAACCTGAAAATCAAAACGCGCAACGCAGCAGTTTTGAAAATTCAGAATTCACATTCTATAAAGAAGATACCTAAGCAAAAAAATACATATATAATTTTGACTCACACCTAATACAACATAGAAAAGGTTATGT
Source organism: Macrothele yani (assembly GCA_039090855.1). NCBI lineage: Eukaryota > Metazoa > Arthropoda > Arachnida > Araneae > Macrothelidae > Macrothele > Macrothele yani. The sequence continues at coordinate 114,321,101 of CM077007.1, forward strand.
ATCTACCTGTGTGAGTAAAAGGAGAAAAGATAAAAAAATAAAATAAAACAACTGAATGTAGAAGGTGTCGAGAATACTGAGCCTTGGCTTTATCAAGGACCAGCAAAAACTCTGCATTTTCTCACTTCCACAAAGACCTAGTTGGAAATGGGTTTCTGCAAGGCCATAGATGCAAGTAACATTCCCACCTAAAATAGTTTAAAAAATATATATATAAGTCATGTCCTCCGTAGAGTAGCATGACCTAGCACTAGTTAACAATTTCGCTTGCATCCATTAACCTTCATGGCCCGACCCATGCTCTTCATCTGTTACTATTAAACAGAGAGAAGAAGATTAAAGAGAACTCAAGCTGTGAGAGTGACATAATAAATAGAAATGATTTTCAGCTATAACGAAATTCCAAGTTCGTTTGAGAGAGAATTTAAACCTGAAAAAACAATGCAAAAGAAATCCAAATTTTACATTGCAATTAAAAAAGGAAATGTTAATTTATAACGAACAGATTTTTGAAAGAAAACTTGAGTCTAAAACCCCTACTCTACAACTTATGACAGCACGAAAACGAGAATAAGTTAAAGATAATAATTAACTAAAGAAAACTTTGTAAAAGTTATATACCTTAAACAGTTAGTTGCAATATGTACAAAGTATTTCAGCAGTGCTTTAAGTGCATAATTAATTAGTTATTAAGAACTTAACTACTTTGAAAAAACAGCGCATAGACAGCGCATAGAAAAGGAACAAGCTTAGCCTTCCTCTGTTCCTAGGTACCCCAAAAGACGCTCAAAGTTACAAAGAAAAGTAAGAGTTAAAACCCGCATAAATGTTAACAGACAAACCAATGCTTAAAAGCTGAAAAGCTAAAAAACGACAGAGAAAAGGTACATAAAGTACAAACATTGAACTTATAAAACCTAGAACCCAAAACAAGGAAGAGAGCTTACCTCTTGTGTGACAAAAACTTTTCTCCTTACAAGAGGAGAACATGGCTGACCCCTTCCGCCACTCCCTAGACGCTGGGGGGCAGTGAGGGTGGGGCTGATGGCCTCCTCATACAGCAAGAAACCAACGCGCGGAGATTTTAACCAGAGAAAAAATATATAAAATTAAGACTGTGGATCTGTATGATCAGAATGAGCAGAATTAACTCTCCAGAATACATGAGAAATATTATAAAATACACGAGCAGTTTATTTAATAATCTTTGCATGTATTAAATCACCTTAGTGAGCTTCTATAGATTAATCAGAATCTTATTAATTTTAATGTTGGTTTTACTATTTTTAGTATAGCTATCCTAGTAATGAATAACTAGTTTTCTTTTTTATTTGTTTTTATTTTCTTTTATAAACAGATTTTTAAGCTTTTTTTGTGATTTTGTTTATATTATTTAATTTTTTGTTTTAATAGGACCGTCATATCCATAGCACTAAGGTTCCTTTAGGTAGTTAATAGGCATCCTCTAGCCAACTTCCTTACGGCTTTGATTGGTCAGAATCATATTATTAACTGTGTAGAAAATTAAAGCAGATCTGCCAACCTTACTCTATTATTCAGAATAATTTTTCTTAAAGTTCTTTTGATGAAAGAAGAAGGAATTTCTGTTCTCTAGAAAACTTTCTAATAGTATATTAATGTGGTAATTGAAATCCAAATTGTTGCTGCAAATTCTTGAAATTCTTAGGACCTGAGAAATTAGTACATTCTCAATTACTTTGGTTGAAATGTTATTATTCCAGTGTAGATATTTAATTACTTTGAAAGGAAAATTAACTCTTTTATCAAAGAGGCTAATAGATGGGTTACCTCTGTTGAGCTTAATGCTTAAGTCTAGGAACTCAAGTTCCTGATTACTGTGGTTGGTTTTACATAAGTTAAGAGAGCTAGGATAGATATTATCAAAATCACTCTATAACTTCTGAATTATTGATACACAGCAGATCATCAATATATCTAAAAGTGTAAAGGTAGTTATCTGAGCAGGTGGGGTGATTTTTAATGAATTTATATTCCTTAAAGAACAGGAATAGATTAGCGATATTTGTGGACGTTGATGTTCCCATTGGAATACCGTTCACTTGCTTATCATCATCATCATCATCATTGTCAACCATTATCAATCCACTGCTGGACGAAGGTCTCCCCAAGTTTCCTCCACAACGGTCTGTCTTGTGCCAGTCTCCTCCATGTCACCCCCTGCCTACTTTCGAATTTCATCCACCCATCTCCCATGTGGTCTTCTTCTGGGTCTTTTCCTGTCCCTTGGAATCCAATCTAAAATTTCAGCTGTCCATCGATGATCTGTCCTTCTGGCAGTATGTCCAGCCCATTGCCATTTCAGGGATTTAACTCTGATCATGATGTCTTCCACTCTTGTCATTTTTCGGATCCACGAGTTCCTCTTCTTATCTCTCCTGGTTACACCAAGCATGCACCTCTCCATGCTTCTTTGAGTTGTCTGCAGCCTTTGTATGTCTCTTTTAGTTAAGGTCCACGTCTCCGCACCATACGTAAGCACTGGAAGGATGCATTGATCAAACACTTTTCTTTTAAGACATAATGGCATATTGCTCTTGAAAATTATGCTGTTTCTTCCAAAAAGCTCTCCAGGCAAGTTTTGTACGCCGATTAATTTCTTCATCAATGTGACCCTCACTTGATATCTGCTGTCCAAGATAAACGTACGTGTCTGTTATCTCCAGCTTTTCTCCATCAATCGATAAATCTTCATTTCTTGTAAAAGCATTGAGCATCACTTTTGTCTTCTGAAAGTTCATTTTTAATCCCACTTCTTTACTCTTGTCAGTAAGTTCCTGGATCATACTCTGCAGCTCTGATGGGGTAGTTGCAAAAATGACTACGTCATCAGCAAAACGAAGGTGGGTTAGATAATCTCCATTAATCTTTATCCCCTTGTTTTCCCAGCTCAGTGACTGAAAAACACCCTCCAATGTGGCATTAAAGAGCTTCGGAGATATGGTGTCACCTTGTCTCACTCCCTTTCCAATTTTTACGTATGTTGTATTTTCAAACAGCCTAATCTTTGCACTTGCATTTTCATAGATGTTATTAATAATATTAATGTATGCATCTTCAATACCGCAGGTTTTCAGAGCCATTGTAACTGCTGATGGTTTCACCGAATCAAAGGCTTTTTCATAATCGATAAAAGCCATGCACAATGGAAGTTCATATTCCCTCGCTCTTTCAATTAGTTCTCTCAGCACGTGGATATGATCTATTGTGCTGTAGCCACTCCTGAATCCAGCTTGTTCTCTCGGTTGAGCCATGTCCAGTGTTCCTTCAAGCGGTGTGAAAGAACTTTAGTGAAGATTTTATAAACTACTGATAGGAGGCTGATAGGTCTGTAGTTTCCGAGATCCTCAATGTCACCTTTCTTATGTAGCAGGATCATTGTAGCGGTGTTCCAATCCTCAGGAATCTTTCCTTCATTAAGGCATCGAGTGAAAATTTGGGCGAGTACTGTTTCGATTTCTCCACTTGCTTCTTGTATGATGTCTATAGTAATTCCATCTTCTCCTGGAGCTTTTCCTCGCTTCATGTTCTTGATTGCATGTGCAACTTCTGCTGGAAGGACTGGAAGAACTCTGGTACTGGTATCTTTCATGATGTCTGGAGTGCATATATCATCCCTTTCATATAATTTGGAGTAGAAATCTTTCACTCTTGTCAAAATTTCGCCTCTATTTCTTGTTACAGAACCATCTTCTTTTTCTCAGTGCCATAATCTGTTTTCTTCCCTTACTGAGATGTCCCTTTGCTATCTTTAGGCTTTGGTTGTTTTCAATTGCTTTCCTCACTAGTTCACAGTTGAATTTCCTTACGTCTTCAGTGATACTTTTTCTTACTGTCTTGCATAGCTCTATATATTCCACTTTGGAAGTCACATCTTCTTTAGTTGTCCTCATCTCTCTTCTTTTTTGCATCAACATTTTGGTTTTTCCTGATAATTTGTTCACATGCAACTTGTTCTTAGACCCAGCTAATTTTGTTGCTGTTTCTATAAGAGCTTTGGTTACTTTTCTGTTAACTTCAGAGATGTCCACTTCTTCCGATGTTAGGCCTTCTAAAGCAGAGAACCTGTTCTTTAGTTCTAACTTGAAGGTATTATGGTGTTTTTTAAGGTTGGTTATGTCAATAGATTTTGTTTGTCCTATGAGCTTGCCACGTTCAAGTTTAGTGTTGAGGTGCATCTTACATCTCACCAATCTATGGTCACTACCTGTGTTGAACTTGTTTAGCACACTGCAGTCTTCTATGACGAATTTTTTGTTACACATAATAAAATCAATTTCACTTGTCGTCCCATTTGGATGTCTCCATGTCCATTTCCTGTGTGGCTTTTTCTTGAAGAAGGAGTTCAAGATGAAAAACCCTTCTGCCTCTGCAAACTCAACAAGAGTATTTCCACGCTGGTTTCTGTTGCCATGACCGAATTTACCTACCGAAGTTTCATTCTGTTGCCGTTGCCCTATTTTTGCATTGAAATCTCCCATAATTATTTTCAAGTGCTGCTTACCTTTATTATTTAGATGACAAATTTCCTCATAAAATTCTTCAATTTCTTCTTCAGGATGACTTGTGGTGGGTGCATAAGTTTGAATAATCTGAGCCTGGTATCTTTTCGAGAGTTGGATAACAAGTCGTGCAGCTCTGTCAGAGGAACTTTCAACTTCTACAACTTTATCCTTCAGTTTCTTGTTTATTATAAATCCAACACCACTAGTTCTGCCAGTATCTGTCCCACGATAGTAGAAGAGATGTCCACTTTTCAGTTCGATGAGATCTTCTCCTTTTCTCCTTACCTCACTTAGCCCGACGATGTCCCACTTGATCCTTTGTAGTTCCTCTTCCAATTCAAGAAGCCTTGAATCAGAAGATAGGAGCGTCCATTGTAAGTAGCCAAGGTCAGCATCAGATGGCAGCCTAGTCCGGTCCTCCGGGGATTCTTAGCACCCTCTGCCTTCATGTCGCACTGGCCGCTGCCTTGGCCAGGTACATTCCAGCTGCCGGAGACTGAGGGCCAAGATTTAAGTTGTGGAATCATTTTGGAGGGGTTTGGCCATAACTCACCACGCTGGCCAAGCGGGTTGGTGAGTGTGGGATAGCATTTCCTCTGATCCCGATGGTATAGTTATACCGCTATGGGCGGTCGTCAGAGCCCCTTTAGTGGGAACAGGATGCACCACGAGAAGGCGGGGTTGACATGGTTATTTTTTATGCAGCAATTGAGATAAGAGTTCCAAGTTCACTATGATAAGAATTACAACCATATTATCACCGGAAACTTGAGTTATGTTGAAAATGAAAAGCTTAGAATTTATTAGAGTATGGCTCTAATTTCAGACCTTCCTTCACAATTTCCAAAGAAAGGATTCTTGAGAGCTTCACTCAAGATGTAAATAAGTACATCGTAAAAACCAGTTTAACGTACAATCAGCCTATTGAGGCCTTCGCAGAATGGAAATATAATATAATCAATAGCTTCACCGGTGAGTTGGCAGGTCTGGACTTTTGTTTCGACAGAAATCTCTTTTTCTCTGGAGAAGCTAAAAGGTCACTCTCCAAACTACAAGACCAATTTATTTTTACCACTACGGATAAAGCTAGCAATAATTTTGCAATTATCTGTAAGAAGTTCTATTTTGAATTGTTAACTATGGAACTCAATAATAGAGTAACATACGAGCCCGTAAGTTATTCTACCAAGCAGTTAGAAAATCGGTTTAAGGCATTCTTCAAGAAACTTAAAATTCCACAAACTAGAAGATAAGGGCCTGAATTTCCATTTCTTTTTGCAACGGTTAAGTTTCATAAGGATCCTGTAAAGTTCAGGTTCATAGCTAGTGGAGTAAGAAGTCATAAAAAGAAAATAGATCTTGCTTTTGAAGATGTCTTAAAGAAGGTTTTGAAACACATTAGAAACTGTTCTAACTTGATGTACAGAGATTTTTGGCTAATTAATAATAATGCAGAAGTAATTTCTACTATACTCAAAGTTTGTCCCCTAGATATTAATAGTTATGATTTTGAAAATCTATATACTAATCTGCCTCTATCAGATATAATCACTACCTTTAAAGAGCTGTATGCAGAATTTAAACTTAACCAATTTGTTGATGTAGGAACTTGGAACTCTTATCTCAATTGCTGCATAAAAAATAACCATATCTTATATAATAATACTCTCTATAAGCAAGTGAACGGTATTCCAATGGGAACATCAACGTCCACAAATATCGCTAATCTATTCCTGTTCTTTAAGGAATATAAATTCATTAAAAATCACCCCACCTGCTCAGATAACTACCTTTACACTTTTAGATATATTGATGATCTGCTGTGTATCAATAATTCAGAAGTTATAGAGAGTGATTTTGATAATATCTATCCTAGCTCTCTTAACTTATGTAAAACCAACCACAGTAATCAGGAACTTGAGTTCCTAGACTTAAGCATTAAGCTCAACAGAGGTAACCCATCTATTAGCCTCTTTGATAAAAGAGTTAATTTTCCTTTCAAAGTAATTAAATATCTACACTGGAATAATAACATTTCAACCAAAGTAATTGAGAATGTACTAATTTCTCAGGTCCTAAGAATTTCAAGAATTTGCAGCAACAATTTGGATTTCAATTACCACATTAATATACTATTAGAAAGTTTTCTAGAGAACGAAATTCCTTCTTCTTTCATCAAAAGAACTTTAAGAAAAATTATTCTGAATAATAGAGTAAGGTTGGCAGATCTGCTTTAATTTTCTACACAGTTAATAATATGATTCTGACCAATCAAAGCCGTAAGGAAGTTGGCTAGAGGATGCCTATTAACTACCTAAAGGAACCTTAGTGCTATGGATATGACGGTCCTATTAAAACAAAAAATTAAATAATATAAACAAAATCACAAAAAAGCTTAAAAAATCTGTTTATAAAAGAAAATAAAAACAAATAAAAAAGAAAACTAGTTATTCATTACTAGGATAGCTATACTAAAAATAGTAAAACCAACATTAAAATTAATAAGATTCTGATTAATCTATAGAAGCTCACTAAGGTGATTTAATACATGCAAAGATTATTAAATAAACTGCTCGTGTATTTTATAATATTTCTCATGTATTCTGGAGAGTTAATTCTGCTCATTCTGATCATACAGATCCACAGTCTTAATTTTATATATTTTTTCTCTGGTTAAAATCTCCGCGCGTTGGTTTCTTGCTGTATGAGGAGGCCATCAGCCCCACCCTCACTGCCCCCCAGCGTCTAGGGAGTGGCGGAAGGGGTCAGCCATGTTCTCCTCTTGTAAGGAGAAAGTTTTTGTCACACAAGAGGTAAGCTCTCTTCCTTGTTTTGGGTTCTAGGTTTTATAAGTTCAATGTTTGTACTTTATGTACCTTTTTCTCTGTCGTTTCAGCTTTTAAGCATTGGTTTGTCTGTTAACATTTATGGGTTTTAATCCTTACTTTTCTTTGTAACTTTGAGTCTTTTTAGGAAGAGGAATTGCTTGTTCCTTTTCTATGCGCTATCTATGCGCTGTTTTTCAAAGTAGTTAAGTTCTTAATAACTAATTAATTATGCACTTGCACTGCTGAAATACTTTGTACATATTGCAACTAACTGTTTAAGGTATATAACTTTCACAAAGTTTTTAGTTAATTATTATCTTTAACTTATTCTCGTTTTCGTGCTGTCATAAGTTGTAGGGTTTTAGACTCAAGTTTTCTTTCAAAAATCTGTTCGTTATAAATTAACATTTCCTTTTTTAATTGCAATGTAAAATTTGGATTTCTTTTGCATTGTTTTTCAGGTTTAAATTCCTTTCAAATGAACTTGGAATTTCGTTATAGCTGAAAATCATTTCTATTTATTATGTCTTCACAGCTTGAGTTCTCTTTAATCTTCTTCTCTCTGTTTAATAGTAACAGATGAAGAGCATACATGAAGGTTAATGGATGCAAGCGAATTTTGAATTCTAGTGCTAGGTCATGCTACTCTCCACGGAGGACATGACTTATATATATATTTTTTAAACTATTTTAGGTGGGAATATTACTTGCATATGGCCTTGCAGAAACTCCATTTCCAACTAGGTCTTTGTGGAAGTGAGAAATGCAGAGTTTTTGCTGGTCCTTGATAGCCAAGGCTCAGTATTCTCGACACCTTCTACATTCAGTTGTTTTATTTTATTTTTTTATCTTTCTCCTTTTACTCACAATAGGTAGATACATAACCTTTTTCTATGTTGTATTAGGTGTGAGTCAAAATTATATGCATTTTTTGTTTAGGTATCTTCTTTATAGAATATATATATATATATATATATATATATATATATATATATATATATATATATATATATATATATATATATATATATATATATTCTATAAAGAAGATACCTAAGCAAAAAAATACAAATATAATTTTGACTCACACCTAGTACAACATAGAAAAGGTTATGTATCTACCTGTGTGAGTAAAAGGAGAAAAGATAAAAAAATAAAATAAAACAACTGAATGTAGAAGGTGTCGAGAATACTGAGCCTTGGCTTTATCAAGGACCAGCAAAAACTCTGCATTTTCTCACTTCCACAAAGACCTAGTTGGAAATGGGTTTCTGCAAGGCCATAGATGCAAGTAACATTCCCACCTAAAATAGTTTAAAAAATATATATATGTCATGTCCTCCGTAGAGTTGCATGACCTAGCACTGGTTAACAATTTCGCTTGCATCCATTAACCTTCCTGGCCCGACCCATGCTCTTCATCTGTTACTATTAAACAGAGAGAAGAAGATTAAAGAGAACTCAAGCTGTGAGAGTGACATAATAATTAGAAATGATTTTCAGCCATAACGAAATTCCAAGTTCGTTTGAGAGAGAATTTAAACCTGAAAATCAATGCAAAAGAAATCCAAATTTTTACATTGCAATTAAAAAAGGAAATATTAATTTTTAACGAACAGAATTTTGACAGAAAACTTGAGTCTAAAACCCCCTACTCTACAACTTATGACAGCACGAAAACGGGAATAAGTTAAAGATAATAATTAACTAAAGAAAACTTTGTGAAAGTTATATACCTTAAACAGTTAGTTGCAATATGTACAAAGTATTTCAGCAGTGCTTTAAGTGCATAATTAATTAGTTATTAAGAACTTAACTACTTTGAAAAAACAGCGCATAGACAGCGCATAGAAAAGGAACAAGCTTAGCCATCTTCTGTTCCTAGGTACCCCAAAAGACGCTCAAAGTTACAAAGAAAAGAAAGAGTTAAAACCCGCAAAAATGTTAACAGACTAACCAATGCCTAAAAGCTGAAAAGCTAAAAAACGACAGAGAAAAAGTACATGAAGTACAAACATTGAACTTATAAAACCTAGAACCCAAAAACCAGGAAGAGAGCTTACCTCTTGTTTGACAAAAACTTTTCTCCTCACAAGAGAAGAACATGGCTGACCTCTTCCGCCACTCCCTAGACGCTTTCCTGGTTAGACCAAGCATGCATAACTTTTCAAATAGGACGAATATTTGTAGAAGTCTGGTAACCACAGGCCGACGGACATAGTAATATTAAAAACAAGTACTTTTTTTTTTCAAAGACGTGCTACAAAAAGCTCATTACTGTGTGTAGTGTGTGTGTGTTTGTGTAAACATGGTACCTAAGTTTCTAAAAATGTCTTTAAAGGCGAACTCTATCACAAAAAATGTTATGGTTATGCGAAAATTCGAGGCTTTGATATCAAACGACGTTCTCATTACTAAACACGGCACACTCACTCCGTGCTCAGATGTACGCAATATAATTAGCATTGTGTTTACTCAAGACCCAACGGTTAAGTGTTTCCTTAACCATGTTCTGAGTTCTGTGCTATGCACAGGATCAGGAAGCTAAATCACAGTGACAGGGGTGAAGAGTTTTATCTATATGTTGTGTCTGAGAGGGCAAGAGATAGGGCAATTTAAGATGTTGGCACTCCGCCGCTGAAGAACGACTCTACGTGTTCAACAGTGAATGTTCTTCACTTTCCTATCTACTTCCACTTTCTCACACATGCTTACAACATGGCAATCGATTTTCCTTAATCTTGTATTCGATATTTTTTAATCTTGTATTCCATTTTCTGAAACTGGTTTCGAGGGTAAATTCGAAAACTGTCTGACAGTTTCTGTGATTGTTAACATTTACAAAATCCTGCTTCCATTTCGGAAGATTCGCTGTAAGGAATCTTCAAACACGGAAAATAAACTTCCTGCCAGTTTTATTCCACGAAAGGGATTATTTTGCGTTTGCGGAAGGAGCACGAGAACCTCTTTGTTTAGAAAAAGCGCGAGATTTATAGAAGCCCCTTTTCTATTTCTATTTTCAGGATTAACTGCGATTATTGCAAAATGAATTACATGAACTGTAAAGGCGAACTATGAATGCTAATAAGGCCTGTAACAAAAGTTTGATTACTTAAGAAAATGAAGTTGAAACGTAAAAGAAAAAAAAAATTGGAACGAATCCAAAATTTTCTCGAATCCGAATCCGAATACGAATCCTAAAAGGTTCTCGAATCATTCGAATATCTCGAAGCCTTCACATAAGAAAAATTATAAGAAAAAAGGGAAAGAAAAGACTTCTACTTAAAATTAAAAGTTTTTAATTGAAGCAAAATTTGAAGTCTGTGTTTGATGAAAACCAAATTCAAGAATAGAGTTTTCAAAAAATTATATCCATACCTATTAAGAAGATACAAATGAAATTTATAATTAACATTTACTATATATGAAGTACATAACTCTTGAGTCTTGAGGTTCATATTCCATTTTCTGAACATAATTTGTCAAAAAAAATATTTGAGTAACAATTCACGTTTTTGACATTTTTCTTTAATAACAAAAAGTTCCAAAACCTTTTTAAATCAAAGCAAGTGTAGAGGTGGGAAGGATTATTTCAAAAGTTAATGTAGGTAAACACTAAACATGGAACTCTAAATTGAGTAAATTCTTCCCAGAAAATTAACAAAAACCAAAAACATGTGTAGCGTAAAAGTCTTTTTGACTTCTACGCTGTTTTAACACATCAATATACTAAGAAATAGTTCCTAAATGAAAGGAAACCTTAACGGAAAGACGAAACAACAGAAGTCAACTTGCGGAAAAGCTTTATTCAGGCTGTAGAAAACACATCGTAATAAGGCATACTGCAGTAAACCCTCCACACACCACACATTATCACAACACTCCTATCAATAATCAGTTTACAACCCAACGCTCGTAATAATCGCTCTCTTACAACGCTCTCTCTTACAACGCTCTCAAGCAATAGATCAGTTATCGTTTTTATCTCTTGCTCTTATCAAGATCAGGCATACGTCACGTGCATTCATCCTCAATTGTGTTGCCAAAAGTATTCGTTTGAAAGAAAAGATATTTCGTTAAGCGTGAAGAATACAGAGGATAAACTCAAGATTTTATTTTTTTTGATTGGAGGTATAACGACCACCGTGAGCAACTCAATGGGCTATAAGCAGTCGCCCGTCCCTAATTTAGGGTCACTGGTTCCAGGGGAGGGAAAGAGCCAGTGCCGTAAGACAAACACAACATCCATGACTCACCGGGATTCGAACCCGGACCCCTTTCGGACGAATGATCAGAGGCCATCGCTTAGACCACTGCGCCACCGGGGCGGCAGTCAAGATTTACATAGGGAAAGAAAACTAAAAAGTAAAGTTAATCTAGAATATACGTCACACATGTTTGTTTTAAGAGTTAATTAAAACACTAAACGCTGTACCCTTTCAGGCAATGTAAAAAAATCAGAAACCTTTAGTGGAGATTTCATGCTGACAAAAATTCGAACAAATACCGCTCTAGAACAAGCACCAAACGACAAGTTTTTTAGGTTAAGATTCGAAAAATTCGAATGACGAAAAAAAACAAAAACTTGAAGATTCGAGTTTTCGAATCTCGAACCTTTTTCAAGATTCGCGGGATTCGAGAATTCGAATTTCCCATCCCTAGAGAAAAGGCTTCCCACATACATTCATGGGCCAGGACATTACGACCTGAGACGGAAATCGCTCACGGATCAGCGGGTCAACGGGTCGACAATTTCTTGCGGGTCAAACGGGTAGGGAAAAGGTGTTCCTGATCCGATTTCGACCCAATTTTAATTTCCGTTTTATTTTTGAAAAAAAAAAAAACAATATTTCAAAGAAAAATGCGTGCTGTGGAATTTTGTGCTCGATGCTAGTGCCAGTGGAGTGAAAAATGATTTGTCATAAAAAAATATTATCCTCTCTTTCTTAAAGCCTATTTCCGTCGTTGTTCTCTGTGCTTTCAGGGCGATTGTCCGGAGCAAAATAAAGGCAAACGCTTGTCGCCTGCTTTTCTGATGATTCATTCTCTTACACCAGGCGTGTCACATTGTGAGACTGAGAGTTACTTTTCACATCACATCTTTTGCGTTGAGCATTCAGAGGCGTTCGTTTGACGAAGTAACATAGCGTTCCTTTGCATGTAGTCTCGGAATTAATGTCTTATTTGTTAATATGGAGGAATTTAATATTAAGATGATTGTAAAAGGCATCGAGGCCAAGAAACACTTTCCTATTGAAAACAAAAAAGGGACGAGAGAATGCTGAAAGTTATTTCGTCTCATTAAGGTGGACCTAATTTAAATGCTGGAAGTTATTTCGTCTCATTAGGGTGGAAGTAATTTTGCTTCTTATACTTCCAATGGGAAAACTTCTGTACACATTTTCTTCACAATTAATGCGTTCCCAAGGATGAAAATTGGAACATCGTTTAAAATAGCTTCATTTTATAAATTGAAATACTTAATATTTTCTAAAACATAGCCGTAATTATGCAATCCAACATTTATTTGTCTCATGACGTCATCAAAGAACAGGTCGCGCCATCTTTATTTTTGTTTCAACACCACCAAAGGAAAAGTTATTGATTTTTAATATAATTATGGTTATGTTTTAGAAAATATTAAGTATTCCAAGTTATAATATGAAGTTATTTTAATCGATGTTCAAATTTTCATCATTGGGAACGCTTTAATTGTGAAGAAAAGGTGTACAGAAGTTTTTCAGTTGGAAGTATAGGAAGCAAAATTACTTGACGGCAACCTTAAGAAACCAGAATATGTTTCACAGCAACACCAATTTTCGCGAGCTTGTGATGAGTTGAAAGTTTCCAAAATGTGCATGTTGATTTCATGAGTGTTCCTTCCTTCTGAGAGGCAAAAAATAAATAAATAAATAAATAAATAAATAAATAAATAAACATCCACATTTTGGAAACTTTCAAATCATCAGGAGCTGGTCAAAATTGATGTCGCTGTGAAACATATTCTGAAACTTGATACAGTATGTTATGAAGAAAACAGCAAAGACCGGAATTAAACATAAAACAAGTGACTTAATGCAAAAATTTTTACTGTAGCACCATCAAAATTAAGTGGAACATCCTTAACAAAACATGTATAAAACAGTTAGGTTATGTGAAGAACGGCAGTTTCAACACTTCAACACTTTCTGTGAGTAAATTAAACGTTTCCGTAATGCATTTATATGATTTCTATATAATCTACCATACCCGATGCTAGGGATGTAAGGTCAGGCGATGCGTAACATCACAGCCTCTCCTTGACAAATGTCAACCCCGCCTTCTCGTGGTACATCCTGTTCCCACTAAAGGGGCTCTGACGACCGCCAATAGCGGTATAAATATACCATCGGGATTAGAGGAAATGCTATCCCACACTCACCAACCAGCTTGGCCAGCGTGGTGAGTTATGGCCAAACCCCTCCAAAATGACTCCACAACTTAAATCTTGGCCCTCAGTCTCCGGCAGCTGGAATGTACCTGGCCAAGGCAGCGGCCAGTGTGACATGAAGGCAGAGGGTGCTAAGAATCCCCGGAGGACCGGACTAGGCTGCCATCTGATGCTGACCTTGGCTACGTACAACGGACGCTCCCTATCTTCTGATTCAAGGCTTCTTGAATTGGAAAAGGAACTACAAAGGATCAAGTGGGACATCGTCGGGCTAAGTGAGGTAAGGAGAAAAGGAGAAGATCTCATTGAACTGAAAAGTGGACATCTCTTCTACTATCGTGGGACAGATACTGGCAGAACTAGTGGTGTTGGATTTATAATAAACAAGAAACTGAAGGATAAAGTTGTAGAAGTTGAAAGTTCATCTGACAGAGCTGCACGACTCGTTATCCAACTCTCGAGAAGATACCAGGCTCAGATTATTCAAACTTATGCACCCACCACAAGTCATGCTGAAGAAGAAATTGAAGAATTTTATGAGGAAATTCGTGATCTAAATAATAAAGGTAAGCAGCACTTGAAGATAATTATGGGAGATTTCAATGCAAAAATAGGGCAACGGCAACAGAATGAAACTTCAGTACGTAAATTCGGTCACGGCAACAGAAACCAGCGTGGAAATACTCTCGTTGAGTTTGCAGAGGCAGAAGGGTTTTTCATCTTGAACTCCTTTTTCAAGAAAAAGCCACACAGGAAATGGACATGGAGACATCCAAATGGGACGACAAGTGAAATTGATTTTATTATGTGTAACAAAAAATTCGTCATAGAAGACTGCAGTGTGCTAAACAAGTTCAACACAGGCAGTGACCATAGATTGGTGAGATGTAAGATGCACCTCAACACTAAACTCGAACGTAGCAAGCTCATAAGACAAACAAAATGTATTGACATAACCAACCTTAAAAAACACCATAATACCTTCAAATTGGAACTGAAGAACAGATTCTCTGCTTTAGAAGGCCTAACATCGGAAGAAGTGGATATTTCTGAAGTTAACAGAGAAGTAACCAAAGCTCTTATGGAAACAGCAACAAAATTAGCTGGGTCTAAGAACAAATTGCATGTGAACAAATTATCAGGAAAAACCAAAATGTTGATGCAAAAAAGAAGAGTGATGAGGACAACTAAAGAAGATGTGACTTCCAAAGTGGAATATATAGAGCTATGCAAGACAGTACGAAAAAGTATCACTGAAGACGTAAGGAAATTCAACTGTGAACTAGTAAGGAAAGCAATTGAAAACAACCAAAGCCTAAAGATAGCAAAGGGACATCTCAGTAAGAGGAAAAAACAGATTATGGCACTGAGAAAAGAAGATGGTTCTGTAACAAGAAATAGAGGCGAAATTTTGACAAAAGTGAAAGATTTCTACTCCAAATTATATGAAAGGGATGATACATGTACTCCAGACATCATGAAAGGTACCAGTACCAGAGTTCTTCCAGTCTTTAAAGCAGAACTTGCACATGCAATCAAGAACATGAAGCGGGGAAAAGCTCCAGGAGAAGATGGAATTACTATAGACATCATACAAGAAGCAAGTGGAGAAATCGAAACAGTACTCGCCCAAATTTTCACTCGATGCCTTAATGAAGGGAAAATTCCTGAGGATTGGAACAACGCTACAATGATCTTGCTACATAAAAAAGGTGACATTGAGGATCTCAGGAACTACAGACCTATCAGCCTCCTATCAGTGGTTTATAAAATCTTCACTAAAGTTCTTTCACACCGCTTGAAGGTGACACTGCACATGGCTCAACCGAGAGAACAAGCTGGATTCAGGAGTGGCTACAGCACAATAGATCATATCCACGTACTGAGAGAACTAATTGAAAGAGCGAGGGAATATGAGCTTCCATTGTGCATGGCTTTTATCGATTATGAAAAAGCCTTTGATTCGGTGAAACCATCAGCAGTTGCAATGGCTCTGAAATCCTGCGGTATTGAAGATGCATACATTAATATTATTAATAACATCTATGAAAATGCAAGTGCAAAGATTCGGCTGTTTGAAAATACAACACACATAAAAATTGGAAAAGGAGTGAGACAAGGTGACACCATATCTCCGAAGCTCTTTAATGCCCCATTGGAAAATGTCTTTCAATCACTGAACTGGGAAAACAAAGGGATAAAGATTAATGGAGATTATCTAACCCACCTTCGTTTTGCTGATGACATAGTCATTTTTGCAACTACCCCATCAGAGCTACAGAGTATGATCCAGGAACTTGCTGACAAGAGTAAAGAAGTGAGATTAAAAATGAACTTTCAGAAGACAAAAGTGATGTACAATGCTTTTACAAGAAACGAAGATTTATCGATTGATGGAGAAAAGCTGGAGATAACAGACACGTACACTTATCTTGGACAGCAGATATCAAGTGAGAGTCACATTGGTGAAGAAATTAATCGGCGTACACAACTTGTCTGGAGAGCTTTTGGAAGAAACAGCATAATTTTCAAGAGCAATATGCCATTATGTCTTAAAAGAAAAGTGTTTGATCAATGCATCCTTCCAGTGCTTACGTATGGTGCAGAGACGTGGACCTTAGCTAAAAGAGACATACAAAGGCTGCAGACAACTCAAAGAGGCATGGAGAGGTGCATGCTTGGTGTAACCAGGAGAGATAAGAAGAGGAACACGTGGATCCGAAAAATGACAAGAGTGGAAGACATCATGATCAGAGTTAAATCCCTGAAATGGCAATGGGCTGGACATACTGCCAGAAGAACAGACCATCGATGGACAGCCGAAATTTTAGATTGGATTCCAAGGGACAGGAAAAGACCTAGAAGAAGACCACATGGAAGATATGTGGATGAAATTCGAAAGTATGCGGGAGTGACATGGAGGAGACTGGCACAAGACAGACCGTTGTGGAGGAAACTTGGGAAGACCTTCGTCCAGCAGTGGATTGATAATGGTTGACAATGATGATGATGATGACCCGATGCTAAAAGACTTTTTGAACGCCCTGTGCGTTTATACAATGCTGGCCACCCAAAATGCAACACCAAGAAGGACACGAGATAGCAAAGCCAGATTTACTGGACACATAACAACAGATACAAAGATGAAATGATTGAGCTTACAGGCCCGTGCGACTTGCGGAACACGCAAACATCAATAGTTCGTGTGGCCCCTATGGCTAGAAATAATGGCCGCTACACGCCGCGGCATCGAACGAAAGAGGCTTTGGATGTGGGCTTGGGGTATGTTGGTCCAGGCTGCTTCCACACGTTGCCACAGTTCATCAGGCGTAACCGGGGGTGGTGCTTGCCGGGCCACTCGGTTGCCGATCAGAGACCAGACGTGTTCGATGGGCGACATATCGGGAGAACAGGAGGGCCACGGCAACAGTGGCACCTGGTGGGCCGTGAAGAATTGCTGCATGATGCGTGAGACGTGCGGTCGCGCATTGTCCTGTTGAAACATGGCCGCTGGCAGGTCCTGCAGGTAAGGGAGGAATACAGGTCCCAAATCGTCGGAGATGCAGCGGTGGTTGTTGAGTGTACCGGCGATGCGTACCAGAGGGGTGCGGGTGTCATATCCAATTGCGCCCCAAACCATAACGCCAGGCGACGGTCCGGTATGGCGATGCATAATGCAGGCGTCATACAGTCTCTTGCCGCGGCGCCGCCACACGCGGATCCGACCATCGTGGCGTTGCAGACAGAAACGGGATTCGTCGGAAAAGACAATGTCGTGCCATTCCGTAGTCCAGGTGCGGCGTTCAACGGCCCACTGCCGCCACACTGGCCGGTGGTATAAAGTCAATGGTAATCGGAGCAATGGGCGTCGTGCGACAAGTCTCCGCTCCTGCAGACGACGTCGAACGGTACGTTCTGACACAGGTTGTTGCGCAACACACCCTAATTCCTGCGCCAACGTTCGTGATCTGGCGGTGCCAGCCGAAAATGCCCGCCGCACAACATGCCGGTCCTCTCGTTCGGTGGTGTGCCGCGGCTGCGGCAATCGCTCATGTCGGTTGGTCCGTACCTCCTGCATCCACTGAATCCATACTCGCCTCACTGTAGATGGATGTCATCCCACACGGGTGCCGATGTCTCGGTACGATAAACCGCTGTCGCGATAAGCCACTATTCGTCCTCTGTCGGACTCCGAAACGTGCTGGAATGACTGCCGTATTCTGCGACGAGGCATCAGAAAGCTTCCCACGCACAGGTCCGGCACCACAACACACTTCCACTTCTTACACCCCGCCTTCTGTGCACCCTTCTTATAGTGCTCCCCGGTGGCGTGCCGGGAGCACATGATTTGCATATGCCCTGCAATGCTAATCGTTTGCATGTCCTCTCGCGGGCGACGCATGCTGCGAAATTCAAGCCAATCGGATGCTTCCTTCTTGGTGTTGCATTTTGGGTGGCCAGCAATATATATATATCATTGTCAACCATTATCAATCCACTGCTGGACGAAGGTCTTCCCAAGTTTCCTCCACAACGGTCTGTCTTGTGCCGGTCTCCTCCATGTCACTCCCGCATACTTTCGAATTTCATCCACCCATCTTCCATGTGGTCTTCTTCTGGGTCTTTTCCTGTCCCTTGGAATCCAATCTAAAATTTCGGCTGTCCATCGATGGTCTGTTCTTCTGGCAGTATGTCCAGCCCATTGCCATTTCAGGGATTTAACTCTGATCATGATGTCTTCCACTCTTGTCATTTTTCGGATCCACGTGTTCCTCTTCTTATCTCTCCTGGTTACACCAAGCATGCACCTCTCCATGCCTCTTTGAGTTGTCTGCAGCCTTTGTATGTCTCTTTTAGCTAAGGTCCACGTCTCTGCACCATACGTAAGCACTGGAAGGATGCATTGATCAAACACTTTTCTTTTAAGACATAATGGCATATTGCTCTTGAAAATTATGCTGTTTCTTCCAAAAGCTCTCCAGGCAAGTTGTGTACGCCGATTAATTTCTTCATCAATGTGACCCTCACTTGATATCTGCTGTCCAAGATAAGTGTACGTGTCTGTTATCTCCAGCTTTTCTCCATCAATCGATAAATCTTCATTTCTTGTAAAAGCATTGTACATCACTTTTGTCTTCTGAAAGTTCATTTTTAATCTCACTTCTTTACTCTTGTCAGCAAGTTCCTGGATCATACTCTGTAGCTCTGATGGGGTAGTTGCAAAAATGACTATGTCATCAGCAAAACGAAGGTGGGTTAGATAATCTCCATTAATCTTTATCCCTTTGTTTTCCCAGTTCAGTGATTGAAAGACATTTTCCAATGGGGCATTAAAGAGCTTCGGAGATATGGTGTCACCTTGTCTCACTCCTTTTCCAATTTTTATGTGTGTTGTATTTTCAAACAGCCGAATCTTTGCACTTGCATTTTCATAGATGTTATTAATAATATTAATGTATGCATCTTCAATACCACAGGACTTCAGAGCCATTGCAACTGCTGATGGTTTCACCGAATCAAAGGCTTTTTCATAATCGATAAAAGCCATGCACAATGGAAGTTCATATTCCCTCGCTCTTTCAATTAGTTCTCTCAGTACGTGGATATGATCTATTGTGCTGTAGCCACTCCTGAATCCAGCTTGTTCTCTCGGTTGAGCCATGTCCAGTGTCACCTTCAAGCGGTGTGAAAGAACTTTAGTGAAGATTTTATAAACCACTGATTTTATAAACTGATTTTATAACCATATATATATAATATATATATGGTTTATAAAGATTTTATAAACCATATATATATATATATATCATCATCATCATCATCATTGTCAACCATTATCAATCCACTGCTGGACGAAGGTCTCCCCAAGTTTCCTCCACAACGGTCTGTCTTGTGCTAGTCTCTTCCATGTCACTCCCGCATACTTTCGAATTTCATCCACCCATCTTCCATGTGGTCTTCTTCTGGGTCTTTTCCTGTCCCTTGGAATCCAATCTAAAATTTCGGCTGTCCATCGATGGTCTGTTCTTCTGGCAGTATGTCCAGCCCATTGCCATTTCAGGGATTTAATTCTGATCATGATGTCCTCTACTCTTGTCACTTAAAAAAAAAAATATATATATATATATATATATATCACTATGTATAATTATAAATTGAGTTTCGAGTTTACAGTTCAAAGCATATTTGTCCAGGTTAGGTCCGCGTCGGGTCCAATTATGTGACGTTCGGGTCTGGGTCCAACATTTTTGACCCGTTTCCTACTCTGATTATGACCACTCTTTCTCTGTCTGCCGGTGGATGCGTTCAGTAGCACTTGTAGTAAAGTACCAACCAGCGCCAAATGCCAATAAATAGCACTGGAAGGGAGTGTCAGTTCACCAATACGAAGCCGTGCAAAGGGGAACAGGAAGGACTTGTCTGAGCTTGCATGGAGTATCATTATCGATGCTAGGAAGGTTGGATTCATCATCTCACCAGCCCACGGTAGTAACCATGTTCGGGAGGGGGAGGGGAAGGGGTCCGAAGAGATACACATATCCAGTCGACTTGAGGAAAAGGGAACGCCACCACTGGCTGACGGTCGAGTTGAAAGCCGGTTGTGACATTCTTTTCGGCACAACAGATGGCTCACAATCCCTCAATTAGTTGCAGACTACAGCCAGTTAGTACAGAAAAAGGTTTCATGGCACCCAATCCAACGAATGTTCTTGCAGATAGGACTAAAGAGCCTTATCCCGTTCGTGTGCACTTATTAACCGACTATCATTAACAGCTACGCCTGCAGTAGACACGGGAGTAGATTGCCATGATACTAGACGACGGAGAAGGAGTTTCCTGGTCCCAAGAGTCCAGGTTCGAGTTCCACATTGCGTTGGTCGTGTCTATATATGTCGCCACGCGGGTCAGCAGCTCAAACTAGAACGCACGGTTGGACAGAATTAATCTGATGTCGACGGTACCATGGCCTGGAAATTATTATCATGGACACCACTGGGTCCTTCCATCCCCGATGAATACACCCTCACACATAGATCCTGCCTAATCATTATTTCTGATCAAGTGCTTCCGTACATTGTGTGCTATATTCGAATTACACACTGAACTGTTTTAGCTAGACAACACTCGTGGGAATGGTTCGAGTGTGAGATATCATCATTTCGTTTGCTACCCTAGTCCCCAAATACTTGCGACTTGAATCTCATCGAACATTTGCGGGATGTGTCACGTACTACAGAGGTGAAGCACGTGTCAAGACGACACATCTGCAGTAATACATTCCGTCGGTGTATCTCAACCGGTTAGAGCAACTCACTCCGGAGCGAAGAGACGCAGCTTGGACAAATTCATTGTTTTCACAGATGCAGTGCAACGCAGTGCTTGGCTGTCCACACCAGAGAATAGGTCCGTCGCCGAAATCCGGGATGCCATTCTGTACAGCTGGAACAGAAAACGTGTGGTCACCTTTCACGATGTGGTGCAGTCGACGCCATTCCAAGTGCAAGACGGCACCATGGCGGCACGCTGTTAAGCAGGTGGTTATAACGTTATCTCTCATTAGCGTTACATCTGCAGTAATACATTCCGTCGGTGTATCTCAGCCGGTTAGAGCAACTCGCTCCGGAGCGAAGAGACGCAGCTTGGACAAATTCATTGTTTTCACAGATGCAGTGCAACGCAGTGCTTGGCTGTCCACACCAGAGAATAGGTCCGTCGCCGAAATCCGGGATGCCATTCTGTACAGCTGGAACAGAAAACATGTGGTCACCTTTCACGATGTGGTGCAGTCGACGC
Source organism: Macrothele yani (assembly GCA_039090855.1). Classification (NCBI taxonomy): domain Eukaryota; kingdom Metazoa; phylum Arthropoda; class Arachnida; order Araneae; family Macrothelidae; genus Macrothele; species Macrothele yani. Next base: position 114,342,697 of record CM077007.1, read on the forward strand.
CATTCCAAGTGCAAGACGGCACCATGGCGGCACGCTGTTAAGCAGGTGGTTATAACGTTATCTCTCATTAGCGTTAATTTGGTGGTATTTTGAAAAGTGAATTTTATGTCTCAACACTGTGGCGCACAAAAATTAAGGAAAATGTGTCGGTATGCAAAAAAATAAAAATATATATATATAAATAGATTTTGCAAATTGATTTGCAATAATTTCGCGTTTTTGGGGCCTCAGAGAAATTACTAGAATTGACGGAAACGGAAAGTGTTATTTTGAAATATGCAGGCAATTTGCAAAACATATATGATGAAGACCTATGTAAAACTTGCGCCATTTAACTTTCCCAGATAGTTTCAAATGACTTTATAAAAAGAAAAAATTCAACAAAACAACTTGCAAAATTTGTCATAATAAAGTTTTAACAATTCGTCACGTAGTTACCCTGACATCTTTGCAGCACTCATTTCATATTTTAAATTATGTGTTTCAACAGCTACTTTTGGAAAGTCATTCAGCAAGCTGAAAATAGTCTGAAATTATTTGCGAAATACAAAGTCTCAGGAACGATTGGAAGATCTATCACTAATTACCTTTGATGCCAAGCGGCAGAATAATTAAATAATAAAGATTTAATCAGATACATTGGCAACGCGAATGTACGGAGAAGGACTTTCTGAATCTTATTTATAAATTTATAATATTTTAAATTACATATTTTTTTTCATAAGTGCATGTAATTTTACTTTCTTTGTTAATTTTGCAAATAGAGCAGGAGCGGGATGAGGGGGGGGGGGGTGTCGTTATTTTTTTTCTAGAGTGTGGAAAATTTTAACTTACGCCACTGTTTCAGGACGTAATGGAGAAACGAAGGTCAAGTAGAATTTTTTAATGAACAATAAACATACTGTATATATGTCACACAAAAGTTTGAGAACATATAAATGCTTTACTAAATGTACAAGAACTGTGGATTTATGGCACACGCAGAAGCTTTTTCTGAAATACAATTCCCCAATAGAAATAGATGGTGTTGATACAGTTTTCTGTTTTATTTTTAGCACGTCTTTTGTAAAAAAAAAAAAAGATCGTGCTTATGTTATCGGTTTGTCAGTCCGTCCATCTGTATACACGATATCTCTGTAACTATTTTACAAAAATTCTTTTTGCATTGGGAAGCTTGAAATATGCAAATGATGATATTTCATTTCGGTTTTTTTTTTTTTTACGATGTACAATTTCGCCGCTAGAGAGTGTAAATGCAGATGATATCGAATTCAAAATCCATTTTATTCCATATATTTGCTTCTAAACATCCGACAAAAAAAAAATTTTATCTTTCGATTCCATTTATGTCGAAGAGTATTTTAGGTATAGTTACTTTTCCAAGTTACGCACAGATTTTACCCTAGGCTCGTAAAAATAAATCATGTTTTCTCCGATATCTCTTCTTCTAAAACTCCGATTTGAAAATTATTTTCTTCAGCGGCTACAGCTCCCGATGTAGAACCTTTCGCATATAATTTCTAACTTTTAGTAAAGAATAATTTAGCCACCAGGAAGCGTAAGTGTTAATTTTTCGTTCTGATGTATTTGCCATAAAATCTGAGCTTTTAAAATCTCGATTGAAAAAATTCTTTCGTGCACCGATGTCACTCACATTGATAAACCTTTTCGGAATATTTTGTTCTTAAAATATTGTATCGTTTCTCCGCCAGGGGCCTAGATTTATATAATATTTTTTTAATATCTCTGCTTCTAATGGTCCTATTTGAAAAAAATATTTTTTTATTGGATAGAGGTTCCACTGGGACATGTTTTGCATGTAATTTCAAAGTTTTCAAGTGGTTCGTAGACTTTGTGCTTGGGAGCGTAAGGTAAATTGCGTTTCTCCCGCTATTTCTGCTTTTAAAACTCCGATTTGAAAAAATCTTTCTGCGCCGGATACAGCTCCGGATGTGAAATCCTTTGCATATAATTACTAAATTTTTGGTAAAAAATATTTTGGCCACCAGGGGGCGTAAGTCTGAATTTCCGCTTCTGATGAATTTGCAGAAGAATCTGAGCTTCTAAAATCTCGATTGAAAAAATTCGTTTGTGGATCGATACTATTCACGTTCACAAACCTTTCAGGAATATTTTCTTCTCAAAGTAATGCATGGTTTCTACGCCAGGGAGCGTAGTTGTATATCTTATTTTTACACTATCTCTCCTTCTAGGTGCCCGATTTGAAAATTTCTTTCTTTGTCGGATAGCGTTTCCGATGCAAAATGTTTTCGTATAAATTCAAAATTTTCAAATAAATCATAGCCATTCCGCCAGAAGGCGCAAAGGTAAATTGCGTTTCCCTTGATATTTCTGCACCTAAAACTCCGATTTGAAACATTCTTTCTGTATCGCATACAGCTCCTGGTTGAAAATGTTTTTCATATAATTTCTAATATATGATAAAGAATGGTTTAGCCACCAGGGGGCATAAGAGTTAATTTCTGCTTCTGATGTACTTGCAGCGAAATCTGAGCTCCTAAAACTGGACTAAAATTTTATTTTCTTAGACCGATACTACTCACATTGAAAAACCTTTTGATAGTACTTTCTTTCTAAAATAATGCATGGTTTTCCACCAGGGGGCGTAGATGCATATCTTATATCTGTCCATATCTCTGCTTCGAAGAGTCCGATTTGAAAAAATATTTCTTTGTTGGAGAACGTCTCCGCTGCGAAATGTTTTTCATGTAAATAAATTCAAATTATTTTTAACGCACAAGTCTGCAACCAGAGGGCGTAAGTCCACGATTCCGTTTACAGCAATATCTGCGGGATTAAAAACCTGATTGAAAAACTTCTTTCTTCAGCCCTCATTGAAATTAATCACAATAAATGCAGACCAACTGGTCGTTTTCAAAATTGCATTCTTGAGAGTTCTAATGAGTTTTGTGTTTAATATATATGTTAGTCAATAGCATGTGTCCACACTAGCCTAGACTAGTGGATAGATCGTGCTTGGGCTGTTTTCATTTATTTTGCACGTCACAAACCGCAATAGTCCTTGAGTAGCAAAATTATTTTTTTTCTCGGCCATCAAAAAATTAAATAATCATCTTGTGCTGCAACGACAACTTTCCTTTTTAAAAAAAATCACAATTGGGGAAATAAATTAAAGTGTTTTTTTTCTTGTATACAACTATAATTTTTTGTTTGTCTGCTTCAAATAGTCGTATCTTGGTTGAAATTGTTGAAATGTAAATTTAATTTGTATCAGTAAACTTTAATTTAAATTAGTCTCTTTCCACCCCCACAACAGTATTTAGATACAAAATTTTCGAGAATATGTATTTTTATGTGAAAATGTTTATTTACCTAAAAAACTTTTCCCTAGTTATGACCAATTGTACACCGAAGAGTATTTGAATTAGAGACAGCTGGCGTTATGCAAATGTGGCGCTGTGGGCGGCCCTGTAAACGGAAACGACATGACGTATGCAGCGATCCTACAATATAAGGAGTGATGCGACGAGAATAAGTAAGCGTCGGACGCAGTATGGGTAAGACGAAGGATCTAAGCGCATTTGATCATGAGCAAATTGTCGGGGCCCGACGAATGGGTCACTCCGTCTCGGAAGTCGTGCAATCACTGGAATTTTCACGAGCCACTGTGTCACGGGTGTACCGTGAGTACATCGAATCCGGTACAACCATTCCTGCAAGGGCCAACTGCCGTGGACAACAGCGTGTGGATGAGCGGGGTCATCGTCGGCTAGCTCGCATTGTAACATCGGATAGACGGGCCACAGTGCAAGAAATAACTCGGCAATATAACGCTGGTGCACAAAAACGTGTAAGCAGCCACACCATCCAGAACCATCTCCTCGCTATGGGGTACAGAAGCCATCGTCCCACGAGGGTACCGCTGCTGACCGCACATCACAGGGTGCAAAGATTAGCATGGGTGCGGGAACATCGCCACTGGACCCTAGACATGTGGAAAAATGTTGCCTGGACTGATGAGTCGAGATTCACGTTGGTACATGCGGATGGCAGGATACGAGTACGGCGCAAACCACATGAAGCGATGGATCTTTCTTGCCAGCAGGGTACTCTTCAAGCTGGTGGGGGTGGCATTCTCGTCTAGGGACTGTTTACGTGGACTGAAATGGGACCCCCGGTACGTGTGATATCGTCCCTCACAGGTCAACGTTACCGGGATATCCTGGAAGACCATTTGCTCCCGTTTGTGCGTCTTCAACGTCCCACTGGGGACCTCATCCTGCAACAAGATAATGCAGCTACCGAATTGTATCCGAATGGTTGGATGAACACTCCACCGACGTGACCTCGCTTCCTTCGAGCACATCTGGGATGCCATCGAGAGAGATGACCCCTTCCATGAAATCTTCGTGAACTGTGGGAGCTTGATCAGGGGTCGTGAATCCGTATGGCTTCCCAATGCTTCCGGTGTCATGTCGATTCCATGCCGAGACGAATCGCCGCTGTCATCAGGACGAAAGGTGGTGCTATACGTTACTAGACAGGTATCTCTAATTCAATTGCTCTTCAGTGTATGTTACTCTATCAAGAACATGAACGTTTGATTCGTTTCAGGAAATGCCGAGAAACAAAAACATACTTTTTGATATTTTCCATTAATAAATACAGAATTTTCCATTGATAAATTTTGATTTCTTCTTAACACTCAGTGTATTACCTTTTAGTAAAGGTACTTTGTACACTTCTCGATTGTCATACACAGGGTGTTCTACTAGGTAGTCTTTCCAAAGAATGAATCATATTTCACAGCACACTCTACTTGGAATCATGACACGTGGTTTACAACGTATCGTAGTTCATTGGAACGTAGCACCATTCACAATGATAACTGGAAATGTCCTCCACCGACATCGAAATACACTCGAACGCGACGTTGCATATTATCGAAGGTCCTTCGTAGCATGCCCTCATCAATAATCCGGATTGCTGCGCTGATGTTGCTTTCTAAGTCTTCCAACGTGCGACGTTTATTGCTGTAGGCACGGCACTTCAAATATCCCCATAATAAAAAATCGAGAGCAGTCAAATCGGGTGAACGAGGTGGCCATAGTCCTTTAGAGATCCCTCAGTCATCGAAGAGAGTGGAAATTTGGATCATGCACACAAGGGACGTATGGCATGTCGCTCCATCCTGTTGGAAGTACCCCGTTGTCAAATCGATGTCGGTTAATTGATCCAGAATTTGTCTGAAAATGTTCACATATGACGCCGAGTTTACTACGTATACACTGAGTAGCCACTTTATTATGACCACCTGACAGTTTTAAGCAAATGAGCTATGGTTGCACGCTGTTGCAGCCAGAGGGCGAGGCTAGTATAAAAAGGGAAAGCTTAGTGCTTGCGACAGTAGTAGAAGTGATTTTTGGGTAACGAGATGGGTAAAAAATACGATTTGACGGAATTTCAACGTGGGATGATTGTTTGAGCTCGGAACCATGGAGCGAGTGTCACCGAAACCGCCGCATTCGTGAAATGTTCCGGAGCAGCTGTTGTAAAAGTGTTTAAAGACTGGACTGTCAGCCAAAAAACGGGGTCTCTATGTGCAACGTGTGGTCGTCATCGACTAGTGACTGCTCGGGCGGAACGGAGAGTGTCCAGACTGGTAATAGAAAACAGAAGGGCAACAGTGCAGCAAATTTCAGACCATCTTAATCAATGATCCCCACGAATGATCTCTGCACGCACTGTTCGCCGTACACTGCATCGGATGGTATATGGCAGCCGAAGGCCTGTTCGAACACCTTTGCTGTCTGCAGTTAACAAGAGAAAACGTCTCCAGTTCGCACAGGAACACAAAAATTGGACAGTCGATAATTGGAAACAAATTATGGGGTCCGATGAATCACGTTTTTAGTTGCACCATGCCGATGGCTGAGGGAGAATTTGGTGGTAACAGCACGAAAGCATGGACCCCAAATGCATTGCTACAACCCTTCAAGCTGGTGGAGGCAACGTTATGGTTTGGGGAATGCTTTCCTGGTATGCTTTGGGCCCTTTGATTCGTGTCTGACTGGCACATCGTATTTAAACATCGTTGCGGACCAAGTGCATCCTGTCATGTGGATGGTTTATTCCAATGGCGATGGCTAATTTCAAGATAATGTGTCCTGCCATAGTGCTCGTATTGTGCAGGATTGGTTTCAGGAACATGCCGGTGAGTTTACTTTGCTGAGGTGGCCCTCCACAATCTCCAGATCTCAACCCCATTGAGAATTTGTGGGATGAAGTTGAACAAGACATCAGAGAGCTGGATCCCACAACCCTGCAATCTTACACTCCTGGAAAGTGCTAATCATCAAGCATGGTCTCAGATTCCACAAACCACCTATTAATATCTCGTGGAGTCCATGCCACGAAGAATCGACGCAGTATTAAAGGCAAAAGGTGGCCCAACGAAGTACTGAGGGGGTGGTCGTAATAAAGTGGCCACTCAGTGTGTACTCCCGGAGAAAAATGGCCCAATTGTTCTTTAAGTGGAGCATTCTTCTTTTCTCTGTCCGTTCATTTATTAGTATTATATTAGCACAGCAACCACAGACTTCTACAGGATGTAGTGGGGTTTCGTGTAATTCATGTGGATTATCTGTAGCCCAGATGCGGAATTTTTGGGAATTAACATACCCGTCCAAATCAAACCGTGCTTCGTCGGTGAACCATGTGGAATGAAAATGTTCGGAATTGCGAGTAATAATGTCAAGAACCAGTGATAATAAGACACACGCTTCTCGAGATCTGGTTCTTGCAGCTCTAGCACAGCTGGCCCACGATACGGATGAAGCAAATCTTCTCCGCTCTTTGACAGGTGGAAACAAAATACCCAGTTTCTTGTGACAAATGTTGTAGTGACTTCCTCGGTGATGCCAGCAGCCTGTTCTTCACCTCTTCGAGTTTTCCTCCCGATAAAGCTGGACCTTCGCCGCTGTATTGGTTCGAAACACTTTACGTGGTTTTAAATTTCTTCACTAACCAGGCGATGTAACGTTTGTCTGGTGCTTTTCTTCCCCAAAACTCACCCAGGAATTCACGCTGTGTTATCTATATAGACTTTGTTATCCAATAACCTTTCACAATAAATACCCGCTCCGCAACGGTATACACAGCTATCCTGAACGACTTTCAAGGACACAGTAAAACACGTAGATTGCCTCCAGACAGAATTTGCGTGCCCAGCGATCTGGTGAGGTGACGTCACGGTGAGGCATCGCCTTATCAGGAAACTCACTCACGCGCATTTCTCAATGATCAAGGTCACTTATAAACCAAACGTCGTGTTTCTATGCAGAGTGGGGCCGCGAGTGGCCTAGTGGGCAACGTTCGTGACTGCCACGGAAAGGACCTCAGGTTCGATCCCACGCAGGTACGAACGCTCGATCCACTAAATATCCGCCGTGCGTCGGATGGGCACGTTAAGCCGTCGGACCCCGGGTACTGGCCCCCCCCCGGTAATAAATAAGAGCGTCTTCCTCCCCCTTTCTACTTCGCTTCCGTGTCACTTTCCTATCGGGCACTCCTGCCCAAATCTCCTAGCTTCCTATTTCTAAGGGTTGTTTTAGACCTGGGGTCAGACACTCCCTTCCTAAAGTCCTCTACATATGATCATCTATGCAGAATGGGAAGAAAGCAATAACTGTTTTTTTTGGGGGGGGGGGCGGAGTATCTAGTGAAACACCCTGTATTTCGGGGGTACATCTCAGTAGTGCTTAAATGTTCAGTTCTGAACGGACCGTAGCCAAATCACCATAACATTTTGAAATGCTGCGGAGAAAGTCTTAAATGAGGTTAGCGAAACTAGAGCGTTGCCATACTTACTTCTATCAAAGAAATAGATTCTTTGCAATTTTCAGGAGGAATAACCGTACGAGAAGAAAGCAGAATTGATGGTAGAAGGATGGAAAACAAGAGGAAAACGATTCTGAAAGCAGTGATGAATCGGGAGGCGGTATTACAGTTACAAAACAAAACAGAAAAGTTTCGCCAAAAAGGGTACACTTTCTCCTTCTCTTTAGATATGACAAACAGCCAGGTAGAGAGGAATAAGAAAACAGAAAACTACTGTCATAGAATAACCCACGTAGTAATTCTAAGTATCAGTGTGTTATGAATGGTTTTCAGCAGGGCTTTTGACATGCATATCCATACTAAAATTTAAGTGGAGCATTCTTCTTTTCTTTATCCGTTCATCTATTAATATTATATCTCCATTTCTAGGAATCGTACTACAAATAAATTGTTAGAGGTGCATGTGACAATGAACGAATCTTTTCGACCATATTTTTCCTTTACACAGCAAAAATGGATTTTCTTAATAGTAACGATTTTTGTACTTTTGAAGGAGGAGGGAGATGCTATGCATCTTTTTCGACAGTGCTAAAGTAAATCCCAAGTAAAAGATTTCGATGTAACGGAAATGAAGTAACGGAAATAGTCAAAGCTATTGTTGGAAAGTGATTTATGAATGCTCTCCCATTAAATGACGCAAGAACAACTGATTTCATTGTTACTCAATAATATATATTACTCAACTATTCCCGAACATTACTTCATCACGTTTTACATAATTGTAACAATATCTCTGCAATCTGCGTAAATTACGGGAACCTGATGTTAAATATGATAAAAGCCATTACATAAATGCATTTGATGTATTAAGCTATAGAAACGATACGTCGTAGCGAAATTTGACTCTTTCCCTTGATTTCCCGACCCTAAAGGGGGATACTTCTGCTATTCAGGAGAGCTTTAAAATGATGTACAACACATGAGGTGTAACCTTCAGATATCCTATACCAAAAGTTACCAATTCCCCTCACTAACACACTTGCGATTCAGTTTTTCTTTCTATCTTGAGGTCAGATTTTAGCTTGCGCATGCGCAGAAAGAACTTTCGTAGCTACATCACATCTTATCGGTGTCAGGGTGGTTACGTTCGTCTAAATGTGAATAATAATAATAATAGATATTGTTTTTGAAAAACTAAACAGCCGAAATTGCTGCCGCGATAGTTTGGTAAATATTTACTTTTATGATTCACATATTTTGTTTCATTGTTTTTGCAATAATGACATTCATTAATTCCCCTACCTAAGTATAAAGAGTGCCATGGTACTTTCGCAATTTTTTTTCAATTTTGGAAGGCAGACCAGAAAGAGCCTTAGGCCCTTAAAGCAAGGTCGACTATCGCAATTTTAGCTATAGTATGTAGAGGCTAAAGGGGTCTATACAAGAGGTTGGTGTTTTAGTCAACAATCCAATGTTTGCTCGAAACGTACCTTTATTTCTATTCAGACATGCTTTCAACTTCAATTGTTTAACCCTTTAACCGGCTGGAGCGAATCAATTCGGGGGAAACAAAGTAGGCGGAAATTATCTAGAACATATATATTCGCTATCTAAGAAGTGCGCGGAAAGCGACAGAAAGGAGTGTGCCTGCACATCAAAAAGTGTTGTTTTTAGCTGAGGTTCGTCGTTCGAAGTGATAATTTGGGGGTATTATTGTCATTAATCCTTCCTGTCTAATATTTTCCCCTCCTAGAATGCTATGAAAAGGGCGACGAACCTAAGAAAGAAGAGAAAAGATGTTTGAGTAACTTATTTCTACCCTGTGGCAATATATCCATGTCCGGGAGACTACTTCCAAATCATCCCTTAGGGTGATGGAACAGAGAATAAAGGGCCATAAGGGAATCAGACTACATGATGTAAGACTAAGGACTATAAGAGAGCACCTACAACCAAGGACAGATTTATAGTAGAAACTCCTGAGATGAAAGAGGGAAAGAAATTGCTTTGCTGTAACCTTCGTGTATCCCGGTCACTATGAGTACACTTCTGTTTGAGAAGCGCAGGAAAATTTGGGCAACTTTTGGTACAGATACATCGGTCACTTAAAGGGTTACTAAATCAACAGACACTTTCCTCCTATATTTTTGAAATCCGTCATCTCGTTCCTTTTTGAGCAGCCTCGAAAGTCGCCTATTCCTCAAGGCTCTATTCTTAACCACATTTTGTCTCTAACATCCATGCACCCTATCTTGCTATTCTATTAATTTAACTAATTAGTTTCTCGAACACTTCTACTGGCTTTTCCTCCTGTATTTAACTGTCTCCCCCCATCTTTCTTTCCCAATGATATGCATTTTCCCCTGCAATCCACTGTCTTTTTTTCTCTCACTTTGCTGCCTATCGCATCTTTCCTGCTGCTAGGATGGAGTCTTCCATGGAAACCTTGAACCTCACCTGCGATGGAGACCTCTCGGAATATGGAAACTGACATCAGAAGTTCTTGGATGATTACGACGAAAGAACTAAAGCTTTCCCTGAGTCTACAAAAATTACCCGCACTCAGATGATATCAAGCCTCAAGCAAACCCTAAATAAACACCAAGCAGTGATCTTCACACTTTTCTCGTTGATGAACACTATCCTTTACTTTGTGAAGAAGACTTCCTAAAAGCTATGGTGAACCATTACAAAGACCTTGTAACGTATACTCTAGATTCACTTTCCTTTTGATTTTACTATATCTGGTTATTTTATTTTCCTATCTAAATTATCTTCTTACTGAACGAGATATTTCTCCCGCTGAATGAGATCTGGCAATGAGTGTAAGTCATGACGTGGTGGTAGCCAGTATAAATAGGCGCGTTCAACGATACCAGAGAGAGCTTTTTGTTGATGTGCGTAGGGAGAGCTTTGTTTTATGTGTAAAGAGATCTTCGTTTATGTGAGTAGAGCTTCACTCATGTGCAAGGAGCTACGTTTTATTGAGTAGCTGTGTGACCTGAGAAGTGTATGTTGGATACTACCAGGTGTTTTCCCTAATAAAAAGTTGTTTTAGTAAGTACGTTTTTCTCAGTTCATAGTTTTGTCAGACCTCTGTCTGGCTGTTAGGTTTATTTCATTAAGTGTTATTAGTAACAACCAGCATAAGACTTTATTCATCTTAATTACTACTACAACATTACTACCAGTTATAAGCTTGTTCATTATTATTACTACATTACTAGCAGGAAAGTTTATTCATGGTATAATTAACAACACAACAACCATTAGAAGAAGCTTAGAAAAGCTTTATTCATTATAACCTACATAATAAGGTCCTGATCATCATCTGCTGTATGATTTATAGGAGGCTGGTTCTAAGATAAAGGAGATGAACAGGGTTAAAGCGCCTTCGAGAAGCTTCAGTAGGAACTTTTCAAAGTCACCATACCTTACGTCGCAGAAGCAGTCAAGATGGTCCAAGATAAAGCCTGTCCTACCTCAATTCCATGGTGATCCCCTCCAACCATTTCTTCCTTTAAAAGGTCTAAATATTCTAAAACTCAGTCACCTCTATTCGTTTCTTCCTTTAAAAGGCCTAAACACTCTAAAACTCGATCACCTCCATCCGTTTCCTTCTCTAAAAGGCCCAAACGCCCTAAGCCTCGGTCACCTACATCCATTTCTTCCTCTAAAAGAACTAAACACTTTAAACATCGATGACCTCCATCCACTTCTTTATTTAAAAGGTCCAAACGCGCTTAACCTTGATCATATCCATCCATTTCTTCCTTGAAAAGGCCGAAACACTCTAAACCTTGACTATACCTCCATCCACTTTTTCCTTTAAAAGGTCTAAACGCTCTATACGTCCATCCGTTTCTTCCTCTAAAAGCCTAAACGCCTTGAACGTCAATCACCTCCAACCATTTCTTCCTCTAAAAGGTTTAAACGCTTTAAACTTCGATGACTGCGATATCCCTGTTCCTTTAAAAGTTCTAAACGCTCTGAACCTTGATCACCTCTATCCATTTCTTCCTTTAAAAGTTTAAAACGCCATAAACCTCCATCACCTGCATCCATTTCTTCCTCTAGAAGGTCTAAACGCTTTAAACTTCGATGATCTCCATTCACATCTTCCCCTAAAAGCCTAAACGCTCTAAACCGCGATCACCTCCACCCACTTCTTCCCCTAAACGGCCTAAACGCTCTAAACCTTCTACTTCTGCTATCTCCCCCTGCCCCAAGAAATACCTGCGTAAAAGGATACCTACTGGCATTTCTAATAAAGATATTGCAGTATCCCTCTTTGAGCAAAATATCCCTGCAGAGAACGATTTTCCGCTGCAACATCGTACGTCAGAGCTTTCTTCGTCAAATGGAACTCATTGAGTTGGACGTCCCATGTAATGAAAAATTTATCACAAATGTATCAGTTTTTTTGTATCTCATACTCTTTCATGAAGTTTCAGCAATATATTGTATACAACAGTTAAGTATATCGTCAATTAATCGTTTTGGAAAAGGAACGTAACCTACGTTCTGAGATCCGTCCTGGGGTTGTACGAATCAAAACACCCAAGTCATTAGCTGCACATTCCGAATATTGCTGCTTCCCTTTTCTTTGATTGTTAGCTTCCTCTCAAATGGCATGCGGCTTTATTTACTAGCGTTCGCCATTACACTAAAAATAAATCGAGATTAATTTTTGCTGATGGTTCTGTCCACACTACAGGCCTAATAATCTAATCACGCACTAAGTCACAAAAGAAGACAATGAAAAAAGATCACAGCCCTGGGGAAAATTCTCATGTTGCGGATTTATTTGTCCCATTGTAAACGACGAAACATAAAATACTATTCAACGTTTGATATGGATTGGTTCACCTGAAATACGCGGTATTTCAAAAAGCTCCCATTTCATTAGTTTTCTTTTGCGGGGCCACTATCTTCGAACGCGCATGCTCACATAAGTTTATAAAATAACGGAATTCCAGAAAGAGTCACACTTTTGTTTTGTTTGTGAATAATGGTTCATTTCAATTGACGAACTTCCTGTAACACTATGAGCATTCGTACCTTTTCTTTTATTTCCTGAAATGTAACGGTGAAACAAAACTTTCCGGCATAACCGAGCGCGGTGCAACCGGAGATCGGCATGATAGGAATTTCAAAAAATCAGCAGTAAGTAGGCTTTAGTAGTAGTTGTAATAGTATATCACGCTCTGTCGTTCTTTTTCATTTTTCTTTCTTTCTTGCTTTTTTTTTTTTTTTGTATGTGTGATGACTCACTTTGGTTCTGTTGAATAACTCTAGATTCCGAGTTTTAAATCGTGGAGTACACAAGTGAAGTTTTTGCTAGAAGGTTTTGTTTGAACGTCGTTTCCACATCACGGTGATTAAGAAGAATATATGATCAAGTCGTCGATGGATAGGCTACTTTTTCTAGCCTTATATTAACACAGGCGTCGCTTTATCCTGAAAAATAAAGCCAGTATCGTGGACATCAGAATGTTAAATAAGGAAAAAATATTTCAGACTTTAAAAAAAGAAAGAAAGTACTTTAGTTATATGTAATACTGATGATATATTTCATGTTCGTTATGGAACACTCCTATTTTAGTGATTAGTGGGGATATAAGCTCAGATTCATTTTTTATGCTGACACTTGAACAGTATACACGTAGACGACAGGAGAAACATATGTTTAAACAGTTCTCGAAGCTGGTAAATTGTCCTTATTTTCGCCCGTCTGTTATGGAATTAGCCAACAAAAGAACGATAAAGAAAAGATAGGAAAACTTTAAGGTCCATGCATATTAATCCTGTGCTATGTATGTATGTAGTGCAAAGATCTTAAGTAACGTGACTGGATACATAAATGCGGTGTCAAAAACATAAATGGAGAACAGCACCCCTTTTTTACCTCCCTTTATTGCAACAGTCTATCACAGCAAATTTTATCAAACCCATTGCTCGTAGGCACGACTTCCCTCCCAGATTTATCTTCAACTCAGTACAATTTAGGAGAACCTATAAACATGTTTCCCACCTAGTGTTTTACGATTTAAAGAAATCCATAAAGTGAAATAGGGAAATATTGTTTTCGGACACTGTTTGAGGTATGAGTAAAATTGTGAGTCCCAACACACTTTAAAGATAATGTTTATCATGTCGCCATGTGCGATTTTCCTGTACTGAACGGTTTATGTTTAATATATTCCTTCGAAAATGCGATTTAAAATACTTGTTCATGCGTGCAACTATTCTGCGTTGTACGCTTAAGAATAGTCCAAAAATATTGTTTTAAATTCATACGCATGCATAAACCTCATGTACTGCAATGTAATACGTACGTGGTTCAACATGACTCAAAAATACAATTTTGAACATAAACTACAGGTAACGTGTACCCGCTGTACGCTGCAACATGGTTAAAACATATCATCTCGTGCTTTGGATTTCTGAGTATTTAAGTGTTGTTCATCTGTCCCTCTCTCTGAATCGCCTGAGTCATCCACACTAAAAAGCATTTGCAGTTTTGAGCTAATACCCCACTCTGACAGCACCCTGGTCAGTACATTTTCGTTAGATCGTAAAAAGTCTACTGGTGAGCCCCCACCATAATCTTTTTCGTTTGAGCATTTAAAGGCTACAGGTTAACCCACAGTAGTAAGTAGTTTCTCGTGCGCGCGTTAGAAGGATACTAGTGAACCTACACTAGTCAGTACTATTTTATTTGAGCGTTAAAAGGCTACTGATGAGCGCGCACCAGTCAGTACTGTTTCGGTTGAGCGTTAAAAAGGAACTGGTGAATCCACACTTGCAATTCCTCTTTTGTTTGAGCGTTAAAATGCTGCTGATGAACTTACAGTAGTCGGTATGTTTTCGTTTGAGCGTTAAAATGCTACTGGTGAGCCCACACTGGTCAATACATTTATATTAGAACGTTAAAATGCTACTAGTGAACACACAGTGATCAGTATTTTTTCGTTTGAGCGCTGAAAGCTATTGATGAATTCACATTTGTTATAACGTTTTCGTTTGCGCGTTGAAACAAAAATTATTGAGCACGAATATTGGCAGTGATTAATAGGTTTTGAAATGAAGGCTAAGAAACCTCAACTGTTAGTGCTCTTACAGATGAACGCTATGATGCTGCACCCAGAACACACGTTCATTTGAATCGCTAATTAAAATCTGTCAGCATTTTTCAAAGAGATTTTGAGGACATATATGTAAAAATTCTTAAAAGTATCTCAGAGGTAACATACATGTCACGGCGGCAAGTGGCAACGGAAAACAATTGCCGGCGTAGCTCAATTCGGAAAGCATTCAGCTCCGGAGCAAAAGGATGTCGATTCGAGTGTATGTATGGTTCGTCACCGGCAAATTTGGGTTTCACGTTGGCGCACGAACGTAAAAATGCATCTACTGGCCGTTAGGTTCTTCGAAAAATGTGTGATGTTCCTCCCATACATCATCTATAATAAATGAGAATTCCTTCTTCTCTTCGAAATGTGTGATGCTTCTTCTACACATCGTTTTGAATTATGAAAATTCCTTCTTTTACAGAGAGTTACTTCAAGTATGGTTTGCGGTGACCAGAAACCTGCGATTTCGTGTCTCCGCTTTTCTCAAGGGCGGGGGGAGGATATGTGACGTAATACAGAGGTGACGTACATGTTAAGACATCAAGTACCCGTGGTAAGCACTTGTCGTTGTAGCTTAATTTGAAATGCATTCGACTCCGGAGCAGAAGGATATGGATTTAGAGTTTCAACCGACAAATTTGGGTTTCATATTATCCTTCAAAGAACTTTTAAGGAAACAGCTGTAAAAGCTGAGTTATGAGAGCCTACAAACATCAGTGTCTTGACACTTGAGCACCAAATACGCTATCTACCAACAAGTAATTGGACACCCCTGCAATCGCCGATATCTGCGGTCCTGATACACGTCACTGCCGCCGCCGTTAAATATCGTGTGGGAAACAATAACTCAACCAGTCGCATGCAAGATACCACGCAGTTCGGAACTCTCTGATTTCGAGAAAGGTGTAATCGTCGGGTATCACAGAAATGGCCGATCCATACGTGACATATCCAGCGAGTTGAAGTACCCAAAATCGACAGTGGCTTACGTTATTGGCAAGTGGAAGATGAGAGGTGACTGTCAGAATGTGCCCCGACCCGGAAGAACAGCACCAAATCGATGGACCACATCCGCGAAGAGTTTCAACAGGCATCCGGGAGTGTTCTTTCGACAAATACCATCCGTAAGGAAGCCCATCTGCTCGGTTATCATGGACGTGCTGCGGCCCACAAGCCTTTGATCACCAAGTCCAGTAGCGCTGCCCGGCTAACGTAGTGCAAAGAACGTCGACAGTGGACCGTTAAAAAGTGGAAACAGGTTCTTTGGAGAGACGAATCATGGTTCACCCTCTACCGTTCGAATGGCAGGGTCTGGGTTTGGCGTGTGCCTGGAGAACGCCTCCTGCCGGAATGTATTGTGCCAACTGTGAATTATGCTATGGGGGTGTTTCTCCTGGTATGGCACGGGACCCTTGGTCGCAATTCCTAGTAGACTCAACGCCTAGACCTACTGCACCATTTTGGATGACCATGCGCTTCCTACGTTGTGGCAGTTTTACGGGGTGGACCCATGTTAATTTCAGGATGACAATGCCACCTGTCATGCTGCGAGGTCCACCATGGCTTGGCATGGTGAAAATGGGGTTAATCGAATGGACTGGGCTGCTCAGAGACCGGACCTTAACCCTATCGAACACCTCTGGGACGAGTTGGAGCGTCGACTTAGGCGGTGCCTCACCGTCCGAAATCGATGGAGGAACTGACCTGTCTTCTCCAAGCCGAGTGGAAGTAAATACCGCTAGCCGTCGTACAACGCTTGGTTGAGAGTATGCTCCGGAGGGTCGCAGCTGTAATCGCCGCTCCTGGAGGCTCCACCAACTATTGAAGGGGGAAAAACTTCGTTTTCCTTTGCTATCACAGTTGTCCAATTACTTGCTGGTAGATAGTGTATATGCAACCTTCAATATTTTCCTTAGCAAGAATCGCCTGCGTTGCTTTTATATTAAGACGCCTTTCCCTTTGAATCTAAGCCAAATTATATCGCTGTTTGTTTTCAAAGGAAAAGTGTATCTAACGATGATGATTTTCAGTACCATGCCGAGAAACTTCTTCGTATCCATTCTTTTTCATTAAACACCTTACTTCTTCGGTACGTTTTCAGTTTAAATTAAATAATTTATTCATATTTGGTATATTTTCAGTTGAAGCTTGAGAAACTACACCCTTTGATGATTTTCTGTTGACAGCTAAGAATTTAACAGCTTAAATGTCCCTATAGCTCAACTGTAAGAACGTATATCAATCCGTCACATTCCCAGTGGGAGCACTATATGGGTGGAAAGTATTTGTTGAACACAGAGCCTCTTAGATTTTTGTAATTACCCTTTCAGTTGAAAACTGAGGAATTTCATCCCTCGCTCCTTTTCTGGTAAAACTGATAACTACACTGCTGGCAACCCAAAATGCAACATCAAGAAGGACACGAGATAGCAAAGCCAGATTTACTGAACACATAACAACAGATACAAAGATGAAACTATTGAGCTTACAGGCCCTTGCGACTTGCGGAACACGCAGACATCAATAGTTCGTGTGGCTCCCATGGCTGGCAATAACGGCCGCTACACGCCGCGACATCAAACGAAAGAGGCTTTGGATGTAAGCTTGAGGTATGTCGGTCCAGAGTGCTTCCACACGTTGCCACAATTCATCAGGCGTAGCCTCGGGTGGTGCTTGCCGGGCCACCCGGTTGCTCATCAGCGACCAGACGTGTTCGATGGGCGACATATCGGGAGAACAGGCTGGCCACGGCAGCAGTGACACCTGGTGGGCCGTGAAGAATTGTTGCACGATGCGTGACACGTGCGGGCGCGCATTGTCCTGTTGAAACATGGCCGCTGGCAGGTCCTGCAGGTAAGGGAGGACTACAGGCTTTAAAACGTCGGAGATGTAGAGGTGGCTGTTGAGTGTACCGGCGATGCGTACCAGAGGGATGCGGGTGTCATATCCAATTGCACCCCAAAACATAACGCCAGGCGACGGAGCAGTATGGCGATGCATAATGCAGGCGTCATACAGTCTCTCGCCGCGGTGCCGCCATACTTGGATCCAACCATCGTGGTGTTGCAGGCAGAAGCGGGATTCGTCGGAGAAGAGAATGTCGTGGCATTCCGTAGTCCAGGTGAGGCGTTCAACGGCCCACTGCCGCCGCACTCGCCGGTGATGTAAGATCAATGGTAATCGGAGCAACGGGCGCCGTGTGACAAGTCCCCGCTCCTGCAGACGACGTCGAACGGTATGTGCTGACACAGGTTGATGCGCAATGCACCCTAATTCCTGCGCTAACGTTCGTGATGTGGCGGTGCGAGCCGTCAATGCCCGCCGCACAACATGCCGGTCCACTGGTTCGGTGGTGTGCCGCGGCTGCGGTTATCGCTCACGTCGGTCCGACGGTTCGTCCGTTCCTCCTGCACCCACCGAATCCATACTCGCCTCACTCTGGCTGGATGTCGTCCCACACGGGCGCCGATGTCTCGGTACGTTAAACCGCTGTCGCAATAAGCCACTATTCGTCCTCTGTCGAACTCCGAAACCTGCTGGAATGACTGCCGTATTCTGCGACGTGGCATCAGGAAGCTTCCCCCGCACAGGTCCGGCAGCACAACACACTTTCACCACTTACACCCTGCCTTCTGTGCACCCTTCTTATAGTGTTTCTCGGTGGCGTGCCGGGCACACATGATTTGCATATGCCCTGCAATGCTAATCGTTTGCGTGTCCTCTCGCAGGCGACGCATGCTGCGAATTTCAGGCTAATCGGATGCTTCCTTCTAGGTGTTGCATTTTGGGTGGCCAGCAGTGTATTAATGACCCGCCCAGTTGTTTTTGTAAATATTTATCCATTATATTTCCAGAAGTTACACCCGTCGATATGTTCTAGTTGGACACTAAAAACTTAAGCAACATCTAATGTGCTCTTCAACCAATTTTAAGAACTTGCCAGCATAGAACATTGATTTTTTTTTTGTTGAAACCAAAGGAATAACACTAGTTGATAATTTTCTGCTGAGCGATAAGAATTTTATAGTTCGAGTGCCTTTACTGCTAAACTCTCTCAGGACACCTCCTTGTAGGATTAGTTACACGTTCATTTGTATTATATCATACACTATAAGAAAAATTTAAAACTAAAGCAAAAATTGTCGTTCGACGTTGAGGAACGTAAATACGTTAATAGCTTATGCTTCATAAACTCGTTTTCGGTCACGTCCTGGATGTTGCGTTAAGAGTTGTTATCATGCCTTTTTAACGTCATTTTTGGCCCAGATATGCTGACAGTATTAACTTTTCTCATCAAATATTTAAGTAATGGAATGATACTTGCAATTGCAAAAATAACAATATTTATTAATGCAACGCAAATTTTAAAAATTCCAAAGCAAAGCCAATACACAAGCAATTGTATTTTTGCAATTACGTGAAGACTTTATGTTTCAGGTACTTGTTTTCGGTCACGTCCTCGATGTTGCCTCAAAATTTTTTATCATACATTTTTAACATCATTTTAGTCCCAGATAGGCAAACAGTATTAACTTTGCTCATGAAATATTAAATAATGGAATGATACTTGTAATTGCAGAAATAAGAACAGCTATTAATGCAAATCAAATTTTGCTAACTATTAAATTTCTTAACTGATGAGCAGCCAAGTGTTATACACTATCTACCAACAAGTAATTGGACACCTGTGATAGCAAAGGAAAACGATTTTTTTTTCACTTTCAATAGTTGGTGGAGCCTCCACGAGCGGCGATTACAGCTGCGACCCTCCGGGGCATACTTTCAAACAGGCGTTGTACGACGGCTAGCGGTATTTTCTTCCACTCGGCTTGGAAACGACAGGTCAGTTCCTTCACCGATTTCGGACGGTGGGGGCACCACTTAAGTCGACGCTCCAACTCATCCCAGAGGTGCTCGATAGGGTTAAGGTCCGGGCTCTGCGCAGGCTAGTCCATTCGATTAACCCCATTGTCACCATACCAAGCCATGGTGGACCTTGCAACATGACAGGTGGCATTGTCATCCTGAAAGTAACATGATTCCACCCTATAAAACTGCCACAACGTAGGAAACGCATGGTCATCCAAAATGGTGCAGTAGGTCTCGGCGTTGAGTCTACCAGGAATTGCGACCAAGGGTCCCATGCCATACCAGGAGAAACACCCCCATAGCATAATTCCACCGGCGCCGAACTTCACAGTTGGCATAATACATTCCTGCAGGAGGCGTTTTCCAGGCAGACGCCAAACCCAGACATTGCCATTCGAACGGTAGAGGGTCAACCTTGATTCGTCGCTCCAGAGAACCTGTTTCCACTGTTGACGTTCTTTGCACCACGTTAGCCGAGCAGTGCTATTGGACTTGGTGATCAAAGGCTTGTGGGCCGCAGCACGTCCATGATAACCGAGCAGATGGGCTTCCTTACGGATGGTATTCTTCGAAAGAACACTCCCGGATGCATGTTGAAACTCCTCGCGGATGTGGCCCATCGATTTGGTGCGGTTCTTCCAAATTTCTCTGGCCAGCACCCGTCGGTCTCTAACTTCCAGTTTTGTGGGTCTGCCGGGTCGGGGCACATTCCGACAGTCACCTCTCATCTTCCACTTGTCAATCACGTAGGACACTGTCGATGTTGGGTACTTCAACTCACTGGATATGTCACGTATGGATCGGTCATTTCTGTGATACCCGACGATTACACCTTTCTCGAAATCAGAGAGTTCCGAACTGCGTGGCATCTAGTATGCGACTGATTGCGCTGTTGTTTCCCACACGATATTTAACGGCGGTGGCCGGGAAGTGTATCAGGACCGCAGATGTCGTCGATTGAAGGGGTGTCCAAATACTTGTTGGTATATAGTGTATAATAAAGGAAACACGGAAAATATCTTCTCCATCTGTAACCAACACTTAGATCCTTAATTTCTTATTCATTATACTCTCTCCTAGTGTGTGTGTGTGTTTTATGACCAGTTGAGGAAGAATGACGTAAGAAACTTGATCTCAAATTCCCCAATTAAAACCAGCAAGCGCTAATGATATAGAAACATATACGGTGCAGATTTTTTTTTTCATTTAGGTTTCATGTTCTAAAAATTTAATCTTCGCCCATAATTGCTTTAGCTAAGAATATCAACAAATTACAGGTCAGTCTGTTGAATAAAAAATGATTATAAAGAAGATAATAAAAAGCAGAAAAGGAGGAAAGTTGTGTAAAAGAGGAACAGTCAAAGCTATTTACTTTAATGGGAGAGGACTCAAATTAAATTATGATGTAAATGTGCGTTCTGCTGGAAAGGAAAAACAGGCAAAAATTGACAATGGATGAAATATGTGATAATAAGCTCACTTAAAATTAAAAAAAAAAAAAAATAAAGGTTCGTTCAAGATAAGGCACTTAACATAGTCAAAGTAGATGCACAAAAGAAATCAAATACTTCTGTTGAACATCCACCCTGCCGCCTCGGTGGCGCAGTGGTCTAAGGCGTTGGCCTCTGATCATTCGTCCGTAAGGGGTCCGGGTTCGAATCCCGGTCAGGCATGGATGTTGTGTTTGTCTTACGGCACTGGCTCTCTCCCTTCCCTGGAACCAGTGACCCTAAATTAGGGACGGGCGACTGCTTATAGCCCACTGAGTTGCTCACGGTGGTCGTTAAACCTCAAAAAAAAAAAAAAAAAAAAAAAACATCCACCCTCTTCCTATTCATCATCAAGTGGAGTAGGTTATCTTGACGTCAACATTTAAAAAAATATCTGAGGATAGAAAGTTGAGGGTGTAATTGGATCTTGCGCGCCATTACTTCCGCACTTGAGACTCTTCATCATACGCCTTATCGATGACATAACGATGATAGATCGACCTTTCGGTGTTACATATCTTCAGCTCCATAAATGCAAATGTGTTAATTTAACTCTCCTCGTCTTTCAGGAAAGAAAAAAAAATGAACGTCGTCGTTTTAACGTACACAGAATATAATTATGAACATTTATATGATTCTTTCCATTAACTGGCTAGTTATGCTATTCTAAGAAACGGTCTTAGACATTCTACAAGAGAAACGAAACGCTTCAGCCTATCAACAAGAGTTTGACAATTTAAAACGTGCAATTTATATTTGAAATAAGGATGTCACTCATAATTTTCAGTTTCCAAAACCGAAAGCATGGCCACTGTAAGAGTACGAAGATGAATCTATAATCGTCTTGAAAGTATTAATAAAAAACTGCAACAACAACTTAGAACTTACCAGTACGTCATTTTTTGGCATAGCTCCAGTTCTTTAAATGCACTCGGTCTAGCGTTATACTAGCTTCCTCATGCTATTAGAAAAACTTTTTATTTTCCAGAAAGACTGAACACGCATGCGCTGCTTCCTTCAGTTCTAGGTCTGTCACAGATCGACGGCCTCTTAACCTTTTAAGTGACCGGCGTAGCCGCACAGAATGGCGCCCAAAATAATCTGCGTTTCCCGAACAAAGAAGTTCACATAGCGACGAGGTTTTACGAAAGCAACGTCTAATCAATTCCTTTCCTTCTCTCATCTCAACTGTACAGACCATAAACCTGTCACTAGCGATAAGCTTTCCCTTCTGGTCGTCCTTAATTCGCTACTCCATGACCTAAGGCATTATGGGAAAGGGTCTGTTCCCCTGACACGGACATCATGCCATTGGGTAGAAAAAATTACTCAAACATTTTCTCTCTCGCATCTTAAGTTCGTCGCTGTTGTTAGAGCCGTTTTAGCAGGTATTTTGTTAGAAAGGATTAGTACCCATCATATCCTAGCATACTCACTTTGAGTAACAAAGCCTGTGACGTACTACAGAGGCACATGTCAAGACGGAAAAGTAGCAGGGATAATTTCCGTCGGTGTAACTCAATTGAGAAAGCATTCGGCCCCGGAGCAGAAGGATGCAGGTTCGATCTTCGCCACCGAAAAATTTCTGTTTTCACATTTTGGTGCCCGAACGTAAAAATGGATCTACTGGCGTTGGCTCTTCGAAAAATGTGAGATGTTCGTTCCGCCCATCATCTGGAATTAATGTAAATTCCATCTTTGCTTCTAAAAATCTGAGATGTTTCTTCCACAGATCGTCCGGAATTAGTGAGAATTCCTTCCTGTACAGAGAGTTGCTTCAACCATGGTTTGCGGCAGTCCCGAAACCTACGATTTCGTGCCCCCGCTTTTCTCAACGGAATTAATGAAAATTTCTTTAGTTCGTCTGGAATTAATGGAAATTCCTTCTCCGCTTCGAAAAATGTGAGATGTTTCTTTCACACATCGTCCGGAATTAGTGAGGATTCCTTCTTCTACTTCAAGCATGGTTTGCGGCGGACCCGAAACCTGCGATTTCGTGACCTCGCTTTTCTCAACGGAATTAATGAAAATTCTTTCAGTTCGTCTGGAATTAATGAAAATTCCTTCTTCGCTTCGAAAAATGTGAGATGTTTCCTTCCACAAGTCGTCAGGAATCAGTGAGAATACCTTCTTTTGCAGATAGTTACTTCAAGCATAGATTGCGGCAGACCCGAAACCTGCGATTTCGTGTCCTTCGCCTTTCTCAACGGAGGATATGACATACTACAGAGGGGAACCTCATGTCAATATGGCAAAGATACCGCGATAAATTCCGTCGGTGTAGCTTAATTGGGAAAGCATTAGGCTGCGAAGCGAAGGATGCGAGTTCGAGCCTGGACACTGTCAAAAATGCGTGTTTCGTTGCAAGCTAAGGGGAAAGCAACGATTTCTAATGCGCAGGTTCAGTTGTTCTTGCTGCGTTCGGCCCACTTCTTACACAGTGAATGTATTCCTTCTAGCTAAGTGAATGTATTCCTTCTAGCTGAGTGAATGTATTCCTTCCAGCTGAGTGAATGTATTCCTTCCAGCTGAGATAACTCCTACCATTTTGCTAACTCCTACTTAATTCGTTCCAATGGGTTATAGGGTTTTCTTTTAGTAGATCAGGCAGGTGGTAGTCGGAAGGTGCGAGATAAGGGCAACACAGAGGATTCTTCTATATATTAAGTTTCATTTGCTGGAGGGTTTCAATAGTGTGGGCGGCAGTATGAGGAGGGACACTGTCGTTCAGCAACAAAATTTTCAGTAGTAGTTCTCGGCATTTGTTTTGAATTGTGGGATTGATCTTGTCATTTAGCATCTCACTAAAAACTGCACTATTCACTGCTGAGCATCTCCTATTGCAATGTTCCAAAATTGGCCCTGGTATATCCAAAAAAAAAAAAAAAAAAAAAAAAAAAAAAAAAAGAAAGAAAGAAACTGGAAACAACACTTTCTCAGCTGTTGGTTGAGTTTTCATTTTTTTCATACTTGTAACTCCAGATGTGTTTGTATTCCCAACTCTGACGTTCATTCTTCCGCTAGTAGTATTCATCTTTCGTGCCTAGTGATGATACTTTCCCCAAAGGCGTCACCTTCATTATTATAGTAACCCAAAAGGCGCTGGCAGATGTTTAAATCGCTACGTTTGTCTACTTCTGCAAGAGGTTTTCCATCCCATCTTACACAGGCATTATAAAAGTAAAGAGTGCTGATTTTATGTCGTTAAATTGCACACTTAAAACAACTGTAATTTCTAATCAAATTAACGAGCATTCTAAAGAGAGAGAGAAAAGAATGGTTAATTGCGCGGTTTTCTTTTTTTTTTTTTTTTTTTTTTTTATGATTGGAGGTTTAACGACCACCGCGAGCAACTCAATGGGCTATTAGCAGTCGCCCGTCCCAAATTTAGGGTCGCTGGTTCCAGGAAAGGGAGAGAGCCAGTGCCGTAAGACAAACACAACATCCATGCCTGACCGGGATTCGAACCTGGACCCCTTACGGACGAATGATCAGAGGCCAGCGCCTTAGACCACTGTGCCACCAGGGCGGCCGCGCGGTTTTCCTAACCACACCTGAAATTACAAATCAAATTGGCTGCCCCGGTGGCACAGAAGTCTAAGCGCTGGCTTCTGACCATTCGTCTGAGAAGAGACTAGGTTCGATGAGGCATCGATGCTGCAATACATTGACAGGGACGGGCTATTTAAACAGCTCTTTGTCGTATAATACTCGTCTCTGCTAAAAATTGATAAATTCATCTGCATTGGCCACAGGGGAACCAAACCTGAACGCTTGAGGTATAGAAAAAGCTCGCCTGGTACGATAAATCACGTTTTCATCTAATATACGTTTGTGTAAATTCAGAAGATTGCGCTAACAACACGAATCGATGTATCCATCTGTCTAGCGTTAACTGGACAAGCTGGTGGAAGGAATGTAATAGTCTGGAATCTGTTTTCATGGGTTTCTTCATTCATCTGGAATGGCATTTAGATGCTACGAGGTATCATAACATCACTGCGGAACAGACATGCCTATACATGTTCATGGTATCTCTTGATGGAGAGGTTTACTTCCAGAAGTATAATGCGCCATGCCACAAGGTTCGGTTCGGTTCGTCACACAGTGGTTTTATTAGCACGACAATGACTTCAATGTCCCAAAATACTCCCACAAAACACAGTCTTCCGAAATTATCCCAGCTAAACACCTGTTGGCTGAGGTAGAGAGAGCCATTTGCGAAAGAGATTCCCTTCCAGCTGACATTCGGCAACTGACGGACCCCATCGCATGGATATACCTGTCAATGGCATCTACGCCTAGTCGAATCCATGGGACAAAGAAGCAAGTCTGTTTTGAAGGTCTAGGGCGGCCTAACACGTTGTAAGGTAGGTGTTCCTTACAGTTCGCTGCCGCCTCGGTGGCGAAGTGGTTTAAGCTCCGTCTTCTGATCATTCGTCCGGGTTCGAATCCCGTCAGGCATCGATCTTTCTTTTTGGCACTGGCGCTTTCCCTTTCCTGAAGCTAGTAGCCTTAAATTAGGGATGGGGACGACAGCTAATAATCCATCGATCGGCTTACGTTTGTCGTTAAACCTCCAAACCAAGAAAAAAATTCTCTATTTCTGGGTAAATCAGAATGTCGGTGACGTCGAATTTTTATGTGACACATGATATTGTTTTAGGCATTTTACAACATACGGGTATACTGAAAGATAAACACTTAAATTGATCTCAGACATTTCAGAACGGATGTCGATGTTGCATTTCACTTTTTCAGCCTTTGAAATATGTATAACGTTTTGATTGTTTATCGTATTTTAGACTCGTGGGTTGAAATAACACTAAATGTTTACCACAACACTTATACTATCGTTGAAGTTCTCAGGGATCGATATAGCAAGAAATAAAACACAAAATGTGTTGATTTATTCCCTTCCTGTTTGTCGAAAGTTATATAATTACTATAACAATTAATCTTTGAACAATTCACACAGCTTTTTTGACGTGTTCCCAATATCAATCTAGTATATACAGTAAGACTATTTCAGTATACAGATCACGGAGATAACGTTTGTCATAGTATGTAATCATCAAAATGTCTTTTGTCGTTCCACCACCACAAACCCCACACGCGCGATGTAGCTTTCTGTTTACCTTGACCCACTCTCAGCTGTTGCCAAAAAAGTGTTCAAAAATTCAGGAAAGTAATGTGCTGTTAAGAAAGAAAATCTAACAGAGAAGTAACACAGTTTTCATAAGATCAGAAACTCACTAAGGAAGGTCAAATTAGAGATATGTATCACACATAATTGAGCATTGTTAAAACACCTTCACTAGAAGAATAACGATATTTGTAAGACTTTTGAATTTCCATGTGGAAGCCCATTTGTTCAACAAGCGCAAATTTATCATTAGTCTTTTTTGACGTACAGAGGCTTTCAGAAAGAATGCAATGAAAATGAGCTCTAATTCTATTAAAACGGAGTTTATTTAAATGGCATTTACATTTGCGGGTTTTAAAACTAAGAAGGGTATTCTTTCGCAAACACATCTTCCGAAATCCTTCGTGAACGTGTGACATATTACAGAGGTGAATCACGTGTCAAGACGACAAATATGGAGTGATACATTCTGTCCGTGTAGCATAGTTGGGAGAGCAACTTGCTCCGGAGTGGGGAAAAGCGGTTTCGATCTCCATCATGAAAAATTTGTGTTTTCACAAACGGTTGGTAAAATAATTTCCTGAACTCATCGAAATTCGTGAAAGATCTGCTTTGCATCGGGAGAGTTATATAGATTTATTGCCGCCAATCATTATGACCACCGCTCGAATAACCATGTCCAAATCGGGAAAAATGTTTTGCTTCTTCTGGTTCACATATAACAGAAACAGTTTTGCCAGTCGTAACGCACGCACTGCGGAAGTTTGCATGGGCATTCTTAGCTGCCTCGCTCAGAACTTCGTCGATCTGTGTCCAAAATTCATGGACATTGCGAGGGGATCGTGCAGAGGCGTTAAGCCATCACCCCCTAATAGCTTAGCAGGCCCGCGCACCGATTTGTGACGTCACTAGAGTAGTCCGTAGTCGCAGAGAGGAGCATTACGGCGATGTGCGAACGAACGCGTCTTTACGTACACCAACTAACCAGGTCGTGCGTTCTTTTAGAGTTTCACTGCATTTAAATAAGAACTTGTGTGTTAGTTTTTAAATAACTGCAGAGTTAACAAGTTTGTTTAATGATCTTTTAAAATACAGAAGAAAAAGAAATTACAGCGTAAAATTTAGCGTAGCAATAATTTCGACTTGAAAGGGTAAGCAAGACAGATTCGTCAACTTAATGAAAGCATCCCTGTCATTTCACTGGAAGTGATAAACCATTCCTATAATCGAAATTATAAACTGTTGTCGTAGTTTCACTTGAAGTTATAGTGTCTTTATAGTTAGCCGAACGATTCCTGTACTTGTGAACAAATCGTTCTTGTACTTGAAAGATTAGTTTGAGGGTCCATTACGAAGTATCGCCGTCGTTTCAAAAGATGTCGATTGACATATTTAAGGAATCAGATTTTTCATTCATTGCAAACTTATGACTATGAAAATTTTAGTAATGAAATGATTCCTTTAGTGAAAATGTATTTTATATGCAATCCGTGATCACTAATATATAAAAAAAGGTCAAGAAAAACTGAATTTTTTTCTGTGTTTTTTAATTATTACCAAAGGCTCAATAAAACACGTTTTAACATACATACAGTGAATTGCTGCTTGATCCACTGATTGCATCAAATAAATTAAGATTTCAAGAAAATTATGCCATTGCTACATTATTAAACGTACAATAATGACATAACAAGTTTTCCTAATTTTAGTACCATCTAGTTACGTGTTTGGACAACTTCATTTTGATAAGCAAATATAAAGTTTATAATTTTTGTCTTCCAGAGCACTATTTCAAAAAAGTTACCTTGTCAAAGTTCAACACATCTGTATTAAGTATATTAGTAGCATTAAGCAAAACTATTTGGATCCACAATATAAGTATTTCTCTTTATCTGGAAAAATACAAGTAACTTATTGGCAGAAATTTCCTGAAATTTAATTTTCAAGAAGTATTCAGGAAAATTGCCAATGTACAAATAATTATGGTTGTGTAGTTCTTTGTGTATCACAAGCACAATTTGATTATGTTTCCGTTAGCTGTTCCTTGAAGAATTTCAAAGACACGTTTCTAAGAAAATCTGAAATTTGTTCCAATAATTTCTTAAAGTATTTTTTCAGATAATTATTATATATTTTGAGAACCTGACAAATGCACATGCAGTTATTGTACTGAATAAATCTAAGCGATTGTTTTGGTACTATAGGATGTATTTTAAAAGATGTACATGTTTCATTATAAATTGACTAACTTGATGTACCATTTTCTCAGAAACTATAAAAAGCAATTGTATAAAATTTTGCACAAATGTTTTGTCATTGCTAAAGCTGTTGAAAAAGATTGTTTTTTCCTTTTTTTATGATTTTGGTTTCAAAATAAATTCTATGAAGGATTGAAGAAGTTTTTCTCCATACAAAAATTGACACCCACCCTCACGTTTGGAAGCACACTTTCCAGTAGTTATCGGATAATATGAGATATATTAGTTCCAGTTATTATTGCTGTAGCTTGTGAAGACACAGTGCAGGAAGTCTGGGAACAGATAAGTCTAGATAAATGAATAAAAAGTTGATCTCTCATTTTAAGCAAATGTTTTCAAAAAAAAAAAAAAAAAAAAAAGGAAGCGAGTATATATTTCTACTTGTATTTTAAAAATCTTGTTTGTTTAGAACATAGTTTCCACAATATGTGGATTCATGTCGATCCACGTACTTTTCTTTCTCTTAAAAATAACAATATCCAAGGCTTAAAAATACCATGCCCGAGATGCCCAGAGCATGTAAATCATTCGTCTGGGCAGGTAAATAAAACATCTAATTGCCTGTGCATGGTAACTAAATTTTAAAATAAAAAAATTTGTAATAAAACTTCCTACTACACAAGAAAAAAAGACAGTCATCACATGTCGTGTTTCATGTCATTGTTAATTAATGGAAGTTGTATTATTGTTACGAAGTACCAAGGAAAGAGTAATATCACATCTTTAATTATGTTATGCTCTACGCCCAGAAATCGGAAACCTAGCTTTGCTCCAAATTTTGTTTATAATCAACAACAGTATGCATGCCTCTGATGTAACTGACCTCTCATGTTTAGTGACAAAGGGAGAAAACTTTAACAAAAGGAACATGGCAGAATCACTAAATTTCCGAAACACCAGTTTCATCATCGAACCATTTCATACCAATTTTAGCATCAGCGTCTTAAAAATTGATATACACACGTTTGTGCATTGAACATTTGTAATACAGACCCTTAAAATGGAAGTGCAAACATGTTAAAACAGTTCATATTTTTAACTTAAAAAAAAATAGGGTTCTGGTTTGCTATCTTAAAAGATACATTTTCTTGCGCATCCAGCTTTTACTACCTGGGCAAGTAAATAATTTCTTGCCCAGGTAGTACTGATATATTTCACCTAATTTTTAAGAAATTGAATGGTTTTGATAAATTCCCATCCTACCACAGATAGAGCATACACACTGCTCACACGAGAGTTCTTCAATGTGTTGGTTTGTAGAAAAATGCTTCAAAATCTTTAAACGTACATTTTAAAGGCAAACTTACTCCTGAACTATGTGTGAACTTCTGTTTTTGTGCATTCATATCTAATTTTTGCTGTCTATACTTGATTCAGTGTTTGTGTTCCTTTAGTAATAAATATTAAAAATGATAATTCAATGCAATTCTCTATGTCTGCATGTCTGCAAACACAAAAGATGTATTTCACATGGCAACAAGGCCTTAGCATTTATATAAAGGACATAGGCATGTTAGATGTGTACATGACATACATATATTTCGTATAGGATATAAGTATTTTACAAGCATTTGTGCCCAGAAATAGGGACCCCAAAAAGGTAATCTGGCGCTGCCTAAACACTTAAATAACTAAGTACGAATGTATCAACATATTACTCTTGGGATCAAAAACATGCAACCCTTATTATTCTGTGTCCATAATAAAGTTTTAAATCCCTTCCTAAATATACATATTTTACTTTGAACTTATTTGATACATTGGCAAAAACATGTTATGGGTTACTATAACAACACAAGTAATCTATTCTTTCCATTACAAACATAAATTTCAGTTTTCAAAAATCTTTTCAGTGCTTTGACTTCCCGCTGTGAGATGCATTAGATTATAAAATTAGCCAAATTTAAATTTTCTAGTTCAAAATTTTTATTTTACGAGTAGTTTAAAATAAGGTTAACAAAAGGTTTCCACGTACCTTAGAGTTGAAAATTTTCACGCTTTATTGCTGTATGCCATTTTCTGAGAACCTCCCCATTAGTAGGGAATTTGAATACTTTTAATATTCCTCTATGAAAATAAATTTAGTTGACAATTTGACAACAACAACCACGCACATCCGCAGTCACGCTTACACAGAGTGAGCAAGCACATGCATGCTCGACCACCCACCACGGACATCAGCCTACTCTCCTCTACGTCACGCAGCTTCCGGCGTTCGGTGCGCGGGCCTTCTAAGCTATTAGGGGTGATGGTTAAGCCGTCTGCCAATGACGTCATACATGTTCTCTGTTGGAGAGAAGTTTAGGGATTGCGCTGTCTAGGACAGTACCTGGAAAAGTTGCAGGCACGGTCTGCTGAGGTCGGTAGTGTGCAGACGGGTGTTATCTTGTTCAATCAAACCTTATTCTCTGTGCTGATGATACAACTTTTCTTTTCTCGGCAGCAACTATCAGTGAAATAATACCCCAATCCAATACTCAACTTGATGTCTATCAATGAATTAGTAATGAATTACAATAAATCTAAAGCTTTACTTTTTCCTAGGCAGAAATCTAACCAATCTCTTAACTTAAACATCTCTTTTAATAATACTCAGGTTGAGTTAGTTAATAATCTTACTTATGTGGGTATTGTCTTACATAATGACTTAAAATGGAATCTGCATATAGACATTTTATAAAAAAATCTAGAAATATAAGAATAATTAGTCATATACTAACAAACTTATCTGTTAAAACACCAAAATTATTTCATTACGCTTTAATACATCCACATCTTGATAATTGTGCACTATCCTATGGTCAAACAATACTTACTAACATTAATCAATTACAAATTCTCCAAAATAAATATATTCGAATAATAGATCTTAAACATAACTTAAATGGTAACTATTTCCTAGGAACAAAATATATTTAGATATTCCAGAGTCAACCCCAACGAACATAATATCTTAATAATTAGGCAATTGTTTAACTTCAATTTAGGCAAAGTTATGTATAAACAAACTAAAATGACCCTTGAACAGAAGTTCATACAAATTAATACCACTAAGTACCGATATAATATTCGAAATTGAGCTCTGCTGAGACTTACTACAACTGTACCACAAGCTACTGAACAAAAAGTCTCAATTCTTCTAGTCCAGAGTTTTGAAATCCATTGCCTGCAGAATTAACATCTATTAAAACTTCAATTTGTTTAAAAAAATTAAAACACTACTTACTTAGTAACTATCATTCATTCGATAATGCAGGATGGGTTGAAGGAGGAATTATCGACAAAAGGGGAGGAGGCGGGGGAATTCGACACCAGACGGGGATTCGGTGAATGACCAGAGGAAGAGGAATGTTTAACAATGGGATTGGGTACAATTACAATGATTTTATTGCACACATTTAAAACTTACAGTCATATGAAAATGCAATACCTACGAGGAATCTGAACAAATTGGTTGTAAGGCGATTCCCCCTATGAGTTGTAGGAAAAGGAATGAATTATATAAAATACATAAAGGCAAGTTAGATGGCTATAATAGAAGCGCTACTGTTAGCAGCACAGCTTAGGACTACAATTTAATGATAGGATTGAGATTGATTATGGAGATCAGGATGATTTACAATGTAATTTCGCAAAGACAAGGAAAACTTTTTGGTATTTTCCAGAGAACTGATGCTCTCTGGGAAATTATTCCATAAGATAATGGCTTCATACATTATGCGATTAAAACCATAATTAAGTCTACAGACGGTAGACATAATTTCTTGTTAGCAACAGATCTGGTGAAGACAGCATAATCCATGATATCAGATTGAAAACCAGGCAGTTTAAGATGCATTATTTAATAAAACCATCATACCTAGTTCAACTCAGCTTCTTATTAGCTTAATATGCTGTCTGTTGAATATAACACCCGATATCTAATTTAGTTAATATGCTGTACTTTAGATCTGTTAGTATTTTTCTATGTTTCTTTATTTCTTTGTTTTTCTTTTCCTGGCCTTGCTGTTGCAAATATGTGAGTGCTCTTGGCTTAACTTGTACCTAGAGACATCGAGGCTAAGTCAATTCTCTGCGAGACCTTTTCCTTGATTTTCCTTGCTGTTATATTTAGGTTTATATACACCTGTTTAGAATTATTACCTTTTTATGTAACAACAAGATCGAACTGAATTTAATTGAAACTGGGCTTCAAGAATACCACGAAAGCTGGCTAACAAAACGGGAAGCAGCACCCCATCGACGTATCGTTGTGCTGTCATTCTACCTACCCAAGGTACTACAATATTTCGCTGGAACTTCCCACTGCGGTGTTTTTGGCAGTAACAGCTGCCAGCCTCCAACTGTTTTTTAAATTTTAAACGGGAATTGTTTCCTTGGAACTGTTCGGCAGTCGGCGGCCGTGATGTCATGACGATCCGATCCCCACTGTCGCGTCTCAACTGCTCTGTAACCAGTTAAGCAGTGTCCTCGCAACGGCCAAGAAGAAGGCGTGGATGATTTATTTACTACAGTTGCAAAGTTGTGATTGATTCTTTCATAATGGCGAGAAAAGGGTTCAGTAATCACGACGATGGACAACTTATAGAGAATGTGAGACATTAGCGAGTGTTGTACGATCATGAAGACAAAGATTTTCGTGTTAGCAAAAAATCCTTCGCTTTCCCGAGTTTTAAATATTTCATTTGAGAACGCTCTTGACGATAGGCGTATAATTTCATCATCCTCTTCTTCTTCCTCTAATATGAACGCTGTAATAGTATCTAAATCCATCTTCGAACAAATCGCAGGGGATCTGTAACCTCCGAAAAGTAAAAGCCAACGGACTACTTGTCCTCTAATAGAAGAGCAGTCGGCTTCTACGGAGGGCAGTTTCAACCACATACCCCTACCACACACTGCCGGACGTTACGGTTGGCTGCTACTGCCAACGGCTGCAGTAAGAAGTTCCAGCGAAAAAGTATCTTAAGCTCATGAGCGGCGAACGGCTGTTAGAAACTATAGCTCTCTAAACTATGATAACAAACTGAGGAGCCATATGGCACTGAAGGATGGTAGTAAGATCAACCACTTGACCATGTCGTCTCCAGACTCTCATTCGGTGATCGCCGGCTCTGATTCAGAAGCGAGACTCGTCGATGAGTACGACACGGTTCCATTTGTCTCACCGTGCATGTCAGGTACGACACCACTGCAACCTTGCTCAATAATGGCTGGCGAGGGCGGAGACCTACCTTAGCCAATCCGCGACTCACAGTCCGTGTCGATACGGGTATGACAGTGGCTGCCAGCATACCGCGTCGAATGTCGTCCGCTGTGGATTGTGGGGATGCTACGGCTTGCTGTCGAATGCTGCAATAGAGGCGTTCGGATGACCACGCCTACCTGCACTACTCTGCGATGAAAGTTACCTTCCTTTAACCACTGTCGCCATATTTATTGTATCCTGTAGCCTTTCCGCCGCGATACTACACTGCAAAAAAAATTCTGAAATTCACCAGCCACTTTTCGCAAATCAAACGTATATTTCGGATACAACCTTTTCTGTGAAGTGACGGAAGGAAACCTGAATTTCGCAGATTTTTCGTAAGCCAGGAAAATTCTGAATTTTCAGAAACCTTTATCGCAATTCCTTTCTAATATCGATAACAAACCGCCGTTTTTAAGTTGTGTTAACAGAAAATTCTGAATTTTCAGAAACCTTTATCGCAATTCCTTTCTAATATCGATAACAAACTGCCGTTTTAAGGTGTGTTAACGGAAAATTCTGAATTTTCAGAAACCTTTATCGCAATTCCTTTCTAATATCGTAACAAACTGCCGTTTTTAAGGTGTGTTAAGGGAAAATTCTGAATTTTCAGAAACCTTTATCGCAATTCCTTTCTAATATCGATAACAAACTGCCGTTTTTAAGGTGAGTTAACGGAAAATTCTGAATTTTCAGAAACCTTTATCACAATTCCTTTCTAATATCGATAACAAACTGCCGTTTTTAAGGTGTGTTAACGGAAAATTCTGAATTTTCAGGAACTTTTCTGCAATTCCTTTCGTATATTAACGGAAAAACTCTGTTCTCCCGTTTTCCACATTCATATGACGAAAACATTCCGGCA
Source organism: Macrothele yani (assembly GCA_039090855.1). NCBI lineage: Eukaryota > Metazoa > Arthropoda > Arachnida > Araneae > Macrothelidae > Macrothele > Macrothele yani. The sequence continues at coordinate 114,377,530 of CM077007.1, forward strand.
ATAGGAGAGATTCGAGGGAATGCGGTTTGATTAATTGTTGAATTTCAATCTGATTTTTTTTTTTTTGATTGGAGGTTTAACGACCACCGTGAGCAACTCAATGGGCTATAAGCAGTCGCCAGTCCCCAATTTAGGGCCACTAACTCCAGGGAAGGGAGGGAGCTAGTGCTGTAAGACATATGCATCAACATCCATGCCTCACCGGAATTTGAACGCGAACCCTTCTCGGACGAAAGGTCGTAAGCCAGCGCTTAAACCAATACGAAACTGGGGCGAATTTGATTTTGAAATTCTGCAGCGATATGGGATATGGTAGATAGCATATAGCATAAAACGTCGGTTCATGTGGCACTGGATATTTCTTCCCCTCTACCCAGGGCCGTAGGCTTTGGGGTTTTGAAGGTTTAAATTCTCCCCGAAATGTTTAAAATGTCTCAAAAAATAAAATAAAATAAATAATTGTTTTATAAATTTCATAAATTTTTGTAAGTAGTATGTATATATATGTCGGGATGTAAGGTCAGGTGATGCGTAACATCACAGCCTCTCCTTGACAAATGTCAACCCCGCCTTCTCGTGGTGCATCCTGTTCCCACTAAAGGGGCTCTGACGACCGCCAATAGCGGTATAACTATACCATCGGGATCAGAGGAAATGCTATCCAACACTCACCAACCCGCTTGGCCAGCGTGGTGAGTTATGGCCAAACACCTCCAAAATGACTCTACAACTTAAATCTTGGCCCTCAGTCTCCGGCAGCTGGAATGTACCTGGCCAAGGCAGCGGCCAGTGCGACATGAAGGCAGAGGGTGCTAAGAATCCCCGGAGGACCGGACTAGGCTGCCATTTGATGCTGACCTTGGCTACCTATAACGGACGCTCCCTATCTTCTGATTCAAGGCTTCTTGAATTGGAAGAGGAACTACAAAGGATCAAGTGGGACATCGTCGGGCTAAGTGAGGTAAGGAGAAAAGGAGAAGATCTCATTGAACTGAAAAGTGGACATCTCTTCTATTATCGTGGGACAGATACTGGCAGAACTAGTGGTGTTGGATTTATAATAAACAAGAAACTGAAGGATAAAGTGGTAGAAGTTGAAAGTTCCTCTGACAGAGCTGCACGACTCGTTATCCAACTATCGAGAAGATACCAGGCTCAGATTATTCAAACTTATGCACCCACCACAAGTCATCCTGAAGAAGAAATTGAAGAATTTTATGAGGAAATTCGTCATCTAAATAATAAAGCTAAGCAGCACTTGAAGATAATTATGGGAGATTTCAATGCAAAAATAGGGCAACAGCAACAGAATGAAACTTCAGTAGGTAAATTCGGTCACGGCAACAGAAACCAGCGTGGAAATACTCTCGTTGAGTTTGCAGAGGCAGAAGGATTTTTCATCTTGAACTCCTTTTTCAAGAAAAAGCCACACAGGAAATGGACATGGAGACATCCAATTGGGACGACAAGTGAAATTGATTTTATTATGTGTAACAAAAAATTCGTCATCGAAGACTGCAGTGTGCTGAACAAGTTCAACACAGGTAGTGACCATAGATTGGTGAGATGTAAGATGCACCTCAACACTAAACTGGAACGTGGCAAGCTCATAAGACAAACAAAATGTATTGACATAACCAACCTTAAAAAACACCATAATACTTTCAAGTTGGAACTGAAGAACAGATTCTCTGCTTTAGAAGGCCTAACATCGGAAGAAGTGGATATTTCGGAAGTTAACAGAAAAGTAACCAAAGCTCTAATGGAAACAGCAACAAAATTAGCTGGGTCTAAGAACAAGTTGCATGTGAACAAATTATCAGGAAAAACCAAAAATGTTGATGCAAAAAAGAAGAGAGATGAGGACAACTAAAGAAGATGTGACTTCCAAAGTGGAATATATAGAGCTATGCAAGACAACACGAAAAAGTATCACTGAAGACGTAAGGAAATTCAACTGTGAGCTAGTGAGGAAAGCAATTGAAAACAACCAAAGCCTAAAGATAGCAAAGGGACATCTCAGTAATTGAAGAAAACAGATTATGGCTCTGAGAAAAGAAGATGGTTCTATAACAAGAAATAGAGGCGAAATTTTGACAAGAGTGAAAGATTTCTACTCCAAATTATATGAAAGGGATGATACATGTACTCCAGACATCATGAAAGGTACCAGAGTTCTTCCAGTCCTCCCAGCAGAAGTTGCTCATGCAATCAAGAACATGAAGCGGGGGAAAGCTCCAGGAGAAGATGGAATTACTGTAGACATCATACAAGAAGCAAGTGGAGAAATTGAAACAGTACTCGCCCAAATTTTCACTCGATGCCTTAATGAAGGGAAGATTCCTGAGGATTGGAACAATGCTACAATGATCCTGCTACATAAAAAAGGTGACATTGAGGATCTCAGGAACTACAGACCTATCAGCCTCCTATCAGTGGTTTATAAAATCTTCACTAAAGTTCTTTCACACCGCTTGAAGGTAACACTGGACATGGCTCAACCGAGAGAACAAGCTGGATTCAGGAGTGGCTACAGCACAATAGATCATATCCACGTACTGAGAGAACTAATTGAAAGAGCGAGGGAATATGAACTTCCATTGTGCATGGCTTTTATCGATTATGAAAAAGCCTTTGATTCGGTGAAACCATCAGCAGTTACCACGGCTCTGAAATCCTGCGGTATTGAAGATGCATACATTAATATTATTAATAACATCTATGAAAATGCAAGTGCAAAGATTCGGCTGTTTGTAAATACAACACACATAAAAATTGGAAAGGGAGTGAGACAAGGTGACACCATATCTCCGAAGCTCTTTAATGCCACATTGGAAAATGTCTTTCAATCACTGAACTAGGAAAACAAAGGGATAAAGATTAATGGAGATTATCTAACCCACCTTCGTTTTGCTGATGACGTAGTCATTTTTGCAACTACCCCATCAGAGCTACAGAGTATGATCCAGGAACTTGCTGACAAGAGTAAAGAAGTGGGATTAAAAATGAACTTTCAGAAGACAGAAGTGATGTTCAATGCTTTTACAAGAAATGAAGATTTATCGATTGATGGAAAAAAGCTGGAGATAACAGACATGTACCTTTATCTTGGACAGCAGATATCAAGTGAGGGTCACATTGATGAAGAAATTAATCGGCGTACAAAACTTGCCTGGAGAGCTTTTGGAAGAAACAGCATAATTTTCAAGAGCAATATGCCATTATGTCTTAAAAGAAAAGTGTTTGATCAATGCATCCTTCCAGTGCTTACGTATGGTGCAGAGACGTGGACCTTAACTAAAAGAGACATACAAAGGCTGCAGACAACTCAAAGTAGCATGGAGAGGTGCATGCTTGGTATAACCAGGAGAGATAAGAAGAGGAACTCGTGGATCCGAAAAATGACGAGAGTGGAAGACATCATGATCAGAGTTAAATCCCTGAAATGGCAATGGGCTGGACATACTGCCAGAAGGACAGACCATAGATGGACAGCCGAAATTTTAGATTGGATTCCAAGGGACAGGAAAATACCCAGAAAAAGACCACATGGGAGATGGGTGGATGAAATTCGTAAATATGCGGGAGTGACATGGAGGAGACTGGCACAAGACAGACCGTTGTGGAGGAAACTTGGGGAGACCTTCGTCCAGCAGTGGATTGATAATGGTTGACAATGATGATGATGATGATGATATATATGTCAGTATTTGTAAAATACGTAGCATTAAATAGAAGAAGGAAATGTGAGAGAGAAAAAACTAAACATTATTATAACGTACGGCGAAAATTAATTTTCAAAATTGGACTCCCCTCTCCCTCCCAGAAATTATTTCTGGCTACCGCCGTTTCTTTCCCATTTTGTGCACCAGCTATTGTAAATTGCGCGTTACCGTAAGAAACCGAGTACTTAAATTATTGTACAGATACTATATTATATTTATTTATTTATTTATTGTACAGATGATTGTACGATGTCTATGTATCACTCTGTGAGCCCCTTAAGGCCGTCTTTGAATGAGTGTTAGGGTTCATCTTTTCCCAATATCTGCAATGGAAATTCTTTTGTACACATTTTCTTGAAGACTATTACTTTGTAGTGGTTGAAATTTTGTGTACAAATAAAAACTACTAGTAACTAATATATGCCGCAGTTATTATTAAAAAAAAATGTTAGAATTCTTTTTTTTTTTTATTCCATTTATCTGAATCGAAAGTATTCCAGTCTGGCGCTAGATGGCGCGATAAGTTAGCTTAGCAGTGTTACTGTCTGAAAGAAACGAAATATCTCATTTCTGCCTGATTTTTCTAACTGTCTGGACCAAATAGAAATAAATGAACGGGGTCAAAAGTTAGACTGGAATCTTTCCTTCCGTAAATCATCTTAGATCCTATTATACTTTCATTTTTTAAAGAGAAAATGCGTACATTAGCAGAGAACCCCTGAATTTGAGCTATAAAAGCTCCACCTACTTACAATGTTAGTAAGATTCACCCCAAAGAACGTCTTTGTTTAAAACTTAACAGCGCGAATTTTGTCTTTTCATGCTGGAGCCAACGAGAGACCGCTGTCCATCTGAATGTGGTGAAGTCGGCAGGGATTCGCTGACGCCAACTTCTGGGACAGTCACTCAAGACGTAAAAGCCACGCCCAAGGAGTTATATTTTGCGCCATCTATCGCAGAAGATAAACCCCAACTCCCATTCAAAGACAGCCCTAAAACAAGAGCTATATAGGTATAAAGAGCAAATTTTATATTTTGGAGTTTTGTAAAATACGTAATACTATAAAACAATACATTTCTCTTTTTCTTAAAGATCATTTGAAGTCACTGTCATTTTAGGAAGATCTCAATTTCCAATGCATTCTGTTGCTTCGAAAATTCGCAATGAAAAAAATACTTAATTCGTGATAAGCCCTCCTACAGAAAAAATTAAATTACTACAAGCGTATTGAAGAATAATAAGCTTTAACAAAAAATAAAATAACTAATTCACTCGTATCAAAAGGGAGGGGGGATGTCATCCTGTCGCCATTAGAGATTTACCTTGAATGGGTCTGTAATTTCTGAGTCTTCCTGGCACAGTGGTTAAGGCGCGCGGTTTCTGTTGAGCCAACCCAAACGACCTCCGATGGAATCTCACTGCGTTGAAATGGTTCTCTGGTGTGAAGGTTGAAAAATTTAGGGTCTTCGATTTTGCGAAATTTCTGTATAAATACGGAGAAACTCGATTTTGCGAAATTTCTGTATAAATACAGAGAAACTCGAAACGGACATAAAAACTGTATAAAAGGCTACGTCTGTCCCTAACGCTCTGACGTCATTCAGTACATGCAGCGCCATCTGCTTTCATGTGGTGGCCGAAATCAGAACTAAGCTGACCGCTATCGCACGATACGTAAACTCAAGGAGAAATACCGGAAAATAAAATAAAGTTAGTAAGACAAACGACTTCATCTGTGACAACACGCACGTGCTCGAACAACTGTCCGCGACGTTTGTTCTGTTACGTAGGTGTTATGTCGTATTTTATTTCATTTTTTTCGCATTCCAGAGCAATTTCGAATAAAATTGCAGAGTGATTTCATAAAAAAGGAATCAAAGTTACTTTATTTCATAAAAAAAGAATTCATAAAAAGAAATCAGCGTTATCTTATTTCGCGAAAAGGAACAATTGTAAGTAACTGCAGGCGCAGTTTTGATTCACTGTGATGCAAATTTAAAAATTGTTTGGTGCCGTGGAATTTTTTCTTCGTAGTACAAGATGGAAGAAGATAAAGCTGTAAGAAAACGTCGCATAAATGGAGAACGACAGCGGCGATGAAGTGCAAACCAATCTTCAAATAACTTTGCATAACTTGAACGAATTTAAAAGTAATCGCAGACGAAATAAAACTTTTGAAGAAACACAAGCCAGACATATTGCTGATGCTCTTGCGCATGCTCAACGCCGACAGCAAGAAACTCCTGAACAGCTACAAGTTCGACGTAATGCAGCTGCTCTCTCAGACGTAATTCACCGGCAGCAAAGAACTATAGAAGAACTTCAGGCTCGACATGCTGTGTATATGCTCACTCACAAGTAAATCGTTTCCAGCGAGAGGCAATTGAACAAGAACATTTTGGTCAAGTTATTCGAGAAGAGGCAGTTCAATTTGATGAAGCTCAAATGGTTGAACATAGCTGTGGCCCACTGCACATTCTCTGCAAGTTCTGTATGTCAAGAAGCTTTTCTTCTGAGTGCTCATCTGATGACAAATTTAACAGCTGCTGCCTAAAGGGCAAGTTAAAATTGCCCCCAACCTGTTGATGAGCATGGAAATTTTCTCAGCTATCTCAATTTACTTCGCGTTCTAATGTCCAATACACTGGTGTGCAAAAATTAAGGACGAAGAGGAGAAATTAGCATAACAGCGGAATGAGCAGGCAGAACGGACCGAAAGACCACTCAGGAGATAGACTAGGGTCCGATACGGTAGGGCATGCGCATATATGCAGCATGACGTAGGGAGGGGGAGGGGGGAGTGTTGGAAGGGTATAAAGCACACGGGCGGTGTACGCTCAGCAATTCGGTGAAAGCTATTGCACGGTGTACATCGGTTTGAACGACGTCGAGTTGCTGCCACCGTGTGATATGGCCAACAGGCAATCCAGTAGACGACATCTGGATGACTTTACCCTAGGTCGCGTCATTGGGAAGTTGAAAGATGGTCAAAGTGGGACTAGTGTGGCCGAGGAGTTCAGGATCGCTCACAGCATCGTTTCACGAGCTTGGAGAGCATTTCAAACGACAGGAACAGCTGTCCGAGAGTTTAGCAGTGGTCGTCCACGAGGAACCACGGTGGTGAACGACCGGTATATTGTCCTACAGGTGAGAAGAGACAGACGGCAGACAGCGGGAGAAATCGCAAGTCACATGCAACAGACAATTGGACGTGCGTTATCGTGTTTTACCTTGGCCAGGAGGCTGCACAAAGGTGGTCTATTTGCACGACGACCAGTACGGTGTGTGCTATTATCGCCGGCTCATCAGAGACGGCGGTTTCTGTGGTGCTAGGAACACAAGAACTGGACACATCAGCAATGGGGTCGAGTTGTCTTTACGGATGAGAGCCGATTTAGTCTGACGAGCGATTCTGGACGTATGCACATCTGGAGAGAGCAGGAAACACGCAATCACACCTCCAACATCATCGAAAGGGACCGGTTTGGAAGTGGCGGAGTTCTCGTTTGGGGCGGTATCATGCTTGGTAGCCGTACTGACCTCCACATCTTCCAAGGAGGTTCAGTCACTGCTGTCCGCTACTGTACCGAGGTTCTCCGCCTCACGTGCTTCTGTTTAGAGGTTCTGTGGGTCCTGAGTTCCTCTTCATGGACGACAACGCTACACCTCATCGTACAGTGGCTGTAGCGGAGCTGTTGGAGAGTGAAGATATTCAACGCATGGATTGGCCCGCAAGGTCCCCGGACCTAAATTGAATCGAATACGTGTGGGACCTTCTCGGGAGACGCTTGACAGCACGTCACCAGCCGGCAGCAACGATTCAACAGCTACGATTGGCGCTACAAGAGGAATGGGCCGCGATGCCTGTACAGCTCTTTGACAACCTCGTCTTCAGTATGGAAAGACGTTGTACATCCTGCAACGCAGTCAGGGGTGATCATATCCCCTACTAAAGACTGGATTTTTCTTGGCAGCCGCCTGTCACATGGACGTTTCTGTCTTCTGTCCAGTTGTGCTCGAAGCCACTTTTCAATAAAGTGCCTTTGTATTCTTTGGATTCCTTGTTTGGACGGTTTTGCTCCCTTGTCCCATATTCTTACATCTTGGGGATCTTATGGTATGTTTTGAGTCGACGTGGAGCACTTCTGCACGACGTTACATTCCAAAAGCCGTTTCGTCCTTAATTTTTGCACGCCAGTGTACTGATAACCCTAACTACAGAAATTTCCGTGACAGTCTTCGTTCTTATAACAGCGCAGTATCTTTTGCATCAATGGGAACAAAAATTACTGAGTTTCAAGGTGGCCCATAGGCTTTCAGAGTTCATGGCTAAATTTGTCATCCAACTAGACATTTTCAGCCACGAAACAACGAAACAAGGGAATATGACGAAAATGTTATTGTTGGTGACCTATCTCATAAACTGCCCATTAATAATTCAACCGTTTATTATAGTTATGTATATGTATTTTACGATTCGTGTTATAAAAATTTCAGTCACAGCATTTTTCACCAGTGCATGGCACGGGCTATGAGCTAGTTTCTGAAATAAACGGAATTTCTGATCACGGAAACTTTGAAAATAGGGGTTAAAAAAAACGTACATTTCGTTAAAAGGCGGACATCTACCGGCAAATTTGCTGCACATTATTTTCAGAAATGTTCCGTGAATTCACACCATCTATTTTTTACAGTGTGGGGAAGCTATCGACAAGGCGCACACAGCTTTATCTGGAGACCCTGGTAAAGATGTCCGTGTGATGGCAGGATTACCAATGACGTCACCCGGACATTCTCACTCCTCGTGTGTATTTTCGCCACCGAGATCACGCCAATGCACTGGTCCAAATGCCCAGGTGGTTGACCAAACTTAGCTGCACCTAGCCGTTGTGCCCTTTTACCTCCCTCATCTATCACGTGATTGGTTCGCAAGTGATGTCGTCTTCATAATACAACTATCGACACATACACCCGAATTTTCTTAATGCTTCCACAAAAAATTCATGGTGTGGCATTTTCCATGTCGAACACAGTGTATTTATTATAGACACTAAATTTTCATATGCACTATGGGAAATGAAAAAGGCCGCCTCAGTGGCGCAGTGGTCCATGCGATTTCTTCTGGTCATTCGTCCGAAAGGAGTCCGGGTTCGAATCCTGGTGAGGCATGGATGTTGTGTTTGTCTTACGGCACTGGCTTTCTTCCTTCCCTGGAACCAGTGGCCCTAAATTAGGGACGGGCGAGTGCTTATTTTTTTTTTTTTTTGATTGGAGGTTTAACGACCACCGTTAGCAACTCAATGGGCTATAAGCAGTCTCCCGTCCCTAATTTAGGGTCACTGGTTCCAGGGAAGGGAGAGATTCAGTGCCGTAAGACAAACACAACATCCATGCCTCACCGGGATTCGAACCCGGACCCCGTTCGGACGAATGATCAGAGGCCATCGCTTAGACCACTGCGCCACCGGGGCGGCAGGGCGACTGCTTATATCCCATTGAGTTGCTCACATAAAAATTTATCACTAAATGGCGCAAATTCATATGGCATGAGGCATCGGATTGTAGATGTTAGACAGAAAACGTTCCTTTTGCATAGAACAGACTTAGACATGAAAAAAAATTACTTATTTGCTCACGGTGGTCGTTAAACCTCCAATCAAAAATAAAATGAAAAGTTTTGTCCGATGCTTCCCGCATGAAGTACATAAAATGCCTAGAGAAAGTCTATACTGCCTCCCCGGTGGGCGCAGTGGTCTAAGCGATGGCTTCTCATCATTCGTACGAAACGGGTTCGGGTTCGAACCCCGGTGAGGCATGGATGTTGTGTTTGTCTTACGGCACTTGCTCTCTCCATTCCCAGGAACCACTGACCCTAAATTAGGGACGGGCGACTGCTTATAGCCCATTGAGTTGCTCACGGTGGTCGTTAAACCTTCAATAAAAAAAAAAAAGAAAGTCTACATTTATGATTAACACTTCTATTTCCTGATGCTGTTATTTATAGAGAAGAAGCACATCGCATATGAAACAACACCCATAGCGATTTCAACTCCTCCCTGTTTTAAGCCATTAGAATAAGCCTTTATTGATTAAACGATAAGCAGACCAAACGGTCCACTGCGTGAAGTTTATTTTCCATCCGTCATCTGCAAGATGTGACTGCGACGTTCGGTGACAGGTCCTAGTTGATTTAATGTATTCCATTGATCTGCGAAGTGCGGAAGAGAAATTACGCTCGCAAGAGTTTTATTAGTATTTGTTGATACATGTCGTGCTTCTTTTATTGTAACAACTGAAGTGAATCCTGAAAGACTCGCATAATATTGCAGTGTGGAACCATTCCACGTGCATGAAAAATACCCCAAAAACTTATTGAGACAAGCAAAATTAGAATAAACTTCTTAAAAATTAATGATAGCAATTTCGAGTGGACACAGCAGAACGCTGTTGTTGCCATGTAGTTTCCGGGTTCCCTTGTGAGCTCTTTTAATGTACAATAACAAGCTAGTAATTATCTGAGAAATAGTTAGATCTTCTTTTTCACATGCATTCGGAGAATGCGTGCTGCTGCTCCCGGTTTGTTGCTATATTCTGTCTGTCAGTCTGCGAGCACGATATCACAGAATTTGAAATCGAAATTCGGCAGAACGTTTTTTTTTTTTTTTTTTTTTTTGTGTATGAGGTAGCTTCAACCATTACCAGGGTTATACATCTCTTTGAATATTATTATGTACAACCATGGGCGCCGGAAAGTAGGGGACGCGGGGATCCGGACCCCTCTGGAATCTTATGGTCCTCCTCACTGAGGGGGTCCACCCAGGAAACATCTTAAAAAAATGTGGTTCACATATAATTTACAGGTTTTTTTAACGGTTTCCTGGATACCGTCAGCATGCATCGCAGTTTTTTTGGAAAACTCTTTATGTACACTTTTGAAAATTGATTTCGCACAAATAATACTAAAAAGTTAATTCAATGCCCTGTTTTTCTCCTTAAAAAGATCGTTAAAGAATTCTTTAAATCTCTTTAAAACAATAACCAGGACGCAGAAAGGACTCTCTTTCTGTCTGTGAGTTCCTTCTCCCCCCCCCGAGTCTTCTGAATGTGTCTTACTCGAGCTCAGAAAACCCATTAAATACTTACATCGGAGAAATAAATAACTGAAGAAATAAACTCGAACCCAAATTAAGCAGTATACTACTTGTTGTGCACAGAGCACAAATCTTTCTTGGTGTTTTGACATATTGGAGATAAACGATTCTGGACGAATGTGCGTGCACTTTCGGCCTGCCATATTGCTAGGAAAACTGGCCGTGTTTGAGCAACTGTAATATTAGATATAATATCAAGGGGCTGGAAAAGACCCAGAACAATACCACGCGAAAGTTGGAGCAGAGACATTAATTAATGTCTTTGCACCATATGTGGATGAAATACGAAAGACTGCTGGAGTGACTTGGAAGAGACAGGTTCAAGACAGAAAGTTGTGGAAAGTATTTGGGGAGACCTTCATCGAGCAGTGGATTGAAAATGAATGATGATTATATGTACGAGTATATACTCATCTACCGACGTTGTTTTATTTCTCTTTCTCTTTCACTCTCCTTACTTTTTTAAAATTGTTTTCGATCTGGGCAAAGTTGGTCCCCCCTGAAAATATTAGGTTCCACCGCCCATGTGTACAACTTTAACACTAAATGGCATAAATTCATATGACATGAGACATCAGATTGTAGATGTTAGGTAGAAAACATTTCTTTCGCATACAACAGATTTATTTATGAAAAAAAGTACCTATTTTGAAGGGGGGGGATTAACGACCAACGTACGCAACGCAATGGACAATAAGACAGTCGCCTGTCCCTGATTTAGGGCAACTGATTCAAGGGAAGACAGAGATATAGTGCTATGCTTCACATCAGATTTCTCACCCGGATTCGAACCCGGACGAAATATCAAAAGCTGGAACTTAGACCACTACGCCATCGGGGCTGCCTCTATTTCTTTTGCAGCCCTTTTGCTGGGCGGAGTATTGTATTATTGCTATTTGATTGCTTGTAGAAGTCGTTTAAGAGACACTGTTTCAACATCTAATAAATGTAATCATAGAAATTCTGAAACATTCGTCAAATCTTTAACATTTGGGGGGGGGGGGGCGGTTTATTAAGACAAAGCGTAAATACTTGTACATACACCGAACTGTCATTGAATTCAAGATACCTGCTTAGTAACGCGCGGGGCGACCTTTTGTCCTAATGACGGAAACCACACGATGAATCATGAACTCTACGAGCTTATAAAAATGTTTTGCAGGTATCGCCAGTCATGCCGATTCGAAAGATGTCATAATTCACCCTGGTTCGTCGCGGGTAGGACATGTACCCGAACAGCCTCTTCGGCGATATCCCAAAAATGTTCGATGGTGTTTGAATCCGGGCTCCTAGGTGGTCCCTGAAGCGTTTCAAATACACTATAATGCTCTTGTGACGATGCAGGACCCAGGTGGGACCTGTGGGATTGGAAATTATTTTGCTGTAATACGCCATTGCCACAGGTATACATGCTGGGCATGAATGGGTATAAATAGTCGGCTAGGATGCCCACATAACTGGGGGCTCTCAAAGTCTAGTGATTGACACATACCAAAGGTCTCAAAGTATTCCAGCTGCCGTTACTGTTCCAATTTAAGAGGAAGGGTTTATGAGGTTGACGCCATATCAGCACTCTCTCCCATCGGCTCGATTCTGTTTAAATCTGGATTCATTACTCCAGGCTATCCGCTTCCATTTCTCTGTGGTCCAGTGTCGGTGTGTTTTCACCCAGACAAAGCGTTGTGTTTGGTGTCGTGCCATCGAGACTCTTGTGGGCCTGCGGCTACCGAACCCTAGACGTATAAGAGAACGTTGCACTGCCCCTGCTGCATTGACATGACGACTTGATACACTGTTTAAATCGGTGGTGATATGTAATTTTGTCTTGCGCCTATCGCTTCGAATAATGTGGTCCAAACGATGTACGCGACGAGCTGCCAAGGACACCCTAGACTATCACTGAGTCACCACCAGCCGATTCCAGAGACTGGTACACCCCTGAAATCCACTGCAGCACAGAAAAATCTCAGCGTGTTGACGAGTTCCGAGATGTGGTAACCCATCCTGTGGGTACCTGCAATCTGCCCTCTGTCACTTGTTGTTCCCTTTATGGATCCTCCACCACACACCCTCCAGCAGCTGTCAGATGCACTGCAGTCAGCATGGCTCCACATACCTGTGAACACCTTCCAGCACCTTATTGAATTACTCCTAGCCCATTCTAGCTGCTTATCACTCCCAGCCCGTCTAGCAAGCTGTTCTTTTGATGTAACATAACCACAGAAATGTGAAATTTTGAATTTCAAAAATATAATAATAATAATAATAATAATAATAGTAATAATAATAATGCATAATATTGATAGTAGTAATAGCAATAATAATAATATAATGATATTATTATTATTATGTTTTATTTAATTTTCTCATCTACAGCAATGGCATCTGTAGCATGATCCACTTGTCAGTACGGACACAAAGTCATGTAAAGATATAGTCACTTATGGTTTAAAAAACGTAGTACGATGAGGCATGTATCGAGAATTACTGCTTCTTGGATTTTGGGCCTTAGGTGTTGTAGACCAGCATCAAGCTGAGTTATAAGAGTCGGAGGAATTATACCAGTTGCAGAGATAATAAATGGGCGTATGCGAACTGCTTTAAGCTTCCACATCTGTTTAATTTCAGCAGCCAGTTCCATATACTTGTTGATTTTTGTTGCTTAGGTATTCTAAATATTACGGTCCAAGAGCACCTATATGTCGATAATAACTGCTTTCTTCTGCTTTTTGTCATATAACACTATGTCTGGATGATTGGCAGAGATGGTTACGTCTGTTTTAATCTCACCGTCCCAATATAATTTGTATTGTTTATTATCTAGTACATCAGAGGGTTGATATTTATAGTATGGTACTTATGACACAGATAGTTCTGTATCATGCGCTAATTGTTGACGTATCATCTAAGCGAAGTTACTATATCGCTGCACGTAATCAACGTTTACTAGCGTGGTGCATCCTCCGCAGATGTGTTCAGTGGTCTCACTGCACATACCACATCTTCTACATTTGTCACTTTGCAGATCCTCCTTTAAGAAGTATTTTCTATAATTTTGGTTGCAATCACTTTGTCTTGAACAGCCATCATAAACGTAATAGTCTATATATATAATTTACCTCGCTTCAATCACTTATTCGAGGTTTTCTTGTCAACTTCTGGCCTGTTTAACTACACTGGCGGAAAGTGAAAAAAGAACACCAAGAAGGAGACGTCTGATACCAACGAAATTTATACAGCATAATAACGGAACACAGAGGATAACGTGATCAAAACATTATGGCAAAATACAGCTGTATTTGCTGGTAAACTGAAAAATAACATTTCCATGTAACATGGTTAGTTCGAGGTTGAACCGCCATGAACTGCGTCACACTATGCAATTCTGGCATGGAGTCTGTTGGATGTAAGTTTGGGGTATTGAGTTCGAAGCATCCTCAACCTGAACGCGTAAATCGGGGATGGTCGTGGCTGGCCGTGGAGTCCGGATAAGCCGTTGTCACATAAAATCCCACACGGGCTCAATGGGGGACAAATCCGGTGAACGTGCAGGCCATGAAAGTTGTCTCACACCCTAAGTGCATGTTGCGTTGCACGTGCCGTGTGTGGGTGTGCGTTATCTTGCTGAAAAACACCACGATGGACCGACCTTACAAATGGCACACCAACTGGCTGAATGATGTTGTTGATGTCGTAGGTGTTGTTTAACGTACCGGGCACAAACACAAGATGTGTACGGGAGTGTTAGCTGATCGCTCCCCACAGCAGGAGACCAGGTGTAGGCTCTGTGTGTCGCTGGCGGATGCAAGAAGGGTGGAGACGCTCCCCTGTGCGTCTTCGAACACGCATACGGCCATCGGAGGCTCCCAAGCAGAATCTGCTTTCATCGCTGAACACGACAGATAGCCATTGCGTTCTGCAGTGCATACGTTGGCGACACCACTTCAGCCGTTCTTGACGGTGGGCTGGAGTCAGAGGTACACATGCCAGAGGCACACCTTCACGTAGTCCTGCATCCAGTAGACGGTTGCGGATTGTTCGCACAGTCACCTCAGGTGCAACGGCAGCTCGAATTTGCGTCGCAGTGGATGTTCTGCTTGACAACGTCGCTCTTCTTATGCGTCTATCGGTCCGCTTATCAGTCCGTCTGTGACTCCCGGTTCCACGTCTTCTCGTGTGGGAATGTTCCTCGGACCATCTACGCCGCCATCGTACCCCCACCGATACTTCCCGTCCAATTCGCTCCACAATACGACGATACGACCACCCGGCCTCCCGGAGTCCGACTAGACGACCTCGCTCAAAGTACGATAACTGCTGAAATCGTACACGTCTTCCATGTCCAGGCATTGCAGCTTCTTCAGGGTCTTCGCACGTGTCCGTACGCCGACGACTGATTACATTCACTTCGCCGTACTCTTTAAATACCACCGACAATAATTTGCGTATTATGCCGTGCTGTGGCGTAAGCGCTCACCGGTTGGTCCCGAAATTTAAACATCACACCCACGTAAACTCGACCCCATTAACATATGTAAATTTCATGATCGTTCGCCAATTCTTTCTTGGTGTTCTTTTTTCACTTTCCGCCAGTGTAGTTTGGATGAGCCCCATGAATTTCCTTATGCTTCCGTTTTCGAATCTGGTTTTCCGTAGATGATTCTTCTATTTGAGCATCTGGTTTACTTAACATCAGTGGACTACTCGCTTTGTCTGCAGCACATATGACATCAAACATATTAATTTCATTACATTTAAAGTCAAAGTATTTCCGCAGTGAGCAAATTTGCGCATCGTGAATACATTTTGTATCAAGAATACGCAATCCTCCTTCTTCTTGTGGGAGCGTGATGCGCTCAACGGCTGCCTTTAAATGTCTCATTCGATGTTAGGTGATACTAGATCTCACACCTCTGTTAAATTCCTCAAGATCGGTTTTCGGCCATCTGATAATACCAAAAGAATAAGTTAGAACTGGGACCACAAAGGTATTAATTGCTTTCACTTTATTAGCTGTGTTTAGGTATGTCTTTAGAATCATTTTAAGTCTATGCTGGAACTTATATTATTCTTAATTTTACTGTGTTTAATGCCATGTGCTTGTAAAAATCCCAGGCACTTGTATCCATTTTCTGCATTTAAATCTTCAGTTATTTCATTGTTGTCTAAAGAGAAACCTTCAGATTTAACCAGAACTCCTCTTTCCAAATGCAACACCTTACTTTTGTTCAAGCACCACCATACTTTTGTCCAAGACAAAGTCCATCTGAATTGATTTGCTAAATGCGGCAGTAATTTATAGAAGCTTATTCAATTGCGTTTACATAATTTATAGAAGCTTATTCAATTGTGTTAACATAATTTATAGAAGCTTATTCAATTGTGTTAACATAATTTATAGAAGCTTATTCAATTGTGTTAACATAGTTTATAGAAGCTTATCCAATTGTGTTAACATAATTCATAGAAGCTTATCCAATTGTGTTAACATAATTTATAGAAGCTTATTCAATTGAGTTTCAGAATTGCTGTATATCCTAAAGCCACTCATGTATAATAAATGATTGATTGTATGACTTTTTGTTTTGGTGCCGTTTATACTGAATCCATATTTCGTGCTGCCTAGTATGTGACTGAGAGAATAAAGGTCTATGGAAAATCAAAGTGTACTGAGAGAGTCCGCTTGAAAAATACCTTTGAGAATATTAAAGCCTATGAAAAATCAAGTGCACTGAGAAATACCTCTTGAAAAAGCTTTATGTGGTAATGTTACATATATAACCACAGAAATCTCATATATATATTAAAAATTTCAAATTTCTGTGGTTATGTTACATGGAAAAAACAGCTTGATTATGTATGATATCGAGAGATCCGTGGTTCGATTCCACGGTGGTGGCTGAAAACAATTTTTCGGTTGCTATGTGTTTCTGGAACGTCGAAAGAGCGATGTATTTATTTATTCATGTCTGTATTAATTATTCCATGTGTTTCAACTTGTCATAATTTATCTTTGTACTTATCTCAGCTATGATCATCATACGTATGTAACACATTTTATCACATTCAGTGACTTATATTCAAGGCTAGCTCAGGGATTTCAAATAAAAACAATATCAACAAGTACCTACAAATTCATTTTCTTTACTAAGGGAATCGAATCCCACTATCAACATTCATCAACAAAATCGCTAGCTTAATCATCTCGTACGCGCTGTCTCGTAAGACTGACTAAAAAGACTTCTCTGTAAATAGCATAAATTTAGGAAGATAACATTTTATTGTTAACACTTCGGCAGACTTTCACAATGCAAGTCAAGCCAGGTAAGTGATTGTAGGTACGGTTTACTCATCCCCCCCCTCTCGCGTTCCAGCCAATAACGTTTCACGAGATCTGTAAACTTGATTTGAAGATTTTTCTTAAATTATTTTAAAGTACAGAGGATGTTTGCACATTTTTAGAAGTTTCCACAAATAAAATTAATGCTTAAAAGAAAGTTATTTCTTTCTTAAATATTATATCTGACAGACCTTACCCTGTATGCATTTAGATTTCCAAGATAACAGGACATTTCTTATAGTTGGTAGTGACATTCTATCTCACTTTTCTTTCAGTGCTTCCCATATTTCAATCATTGTTTTAGGTCTGAGTTTAGAAAGCGCTCTTTCTAGCAGTCCGAAGGCACAACAGTCCATTGGTGATACATCAGGGGACTTCGAAAGAATATCAAGAAAAGGTAAATATTTCATTTCTTTGAAGGCTCCGTGGGTAAAGGAATGGTATTTCCTCTTTAAATATAGGAGTTAAAACATTATTTTGGTAATAGGTAGAATTGATTTTAACATTCTTTTCAACTTTTCTTAACTTCAAGTTCCCGTTGTACGAGAAACAAGAAATAATCATGAATCCTTTACAGAAATTGTCTTTGGATGCTTTTTCTGCTTTTTTGCTATAGTAAATCGAACTTTATTTGTTACAGTCGTTCAGGTTGATCCATGCTTCGTCAATAGTCACAATACATTTCAACCTGTCTCCGGCTAAGAGATTTTCCATTAAGAAATCTGGACCGTTTTCCGAACTCAGCCACATGCCTACGCAAATGGCGCTGAACATCGCGCTGTTTTTCTTATCAGATTCAAATCTTTGTATATTACCTTGTTTACAGTGGAAACACAGATTTTTAATGACTTTGCGATTGCTCTTTGGCTTGGTGGATTTTCTTTTAAGATCAGAGGCTTTACTTTTGAAACAGTTACGTACCTCCTTTGGGTATTAGTTTGGTGTTCTATTTTTTGTTAAAAGCAATGCTTGACGATTTTTCCATCTATTATTGATAATACTGCTCCTTTTACATTCAGAAGTGCTAATTCTATGATTTTCACAGCATTTTTTAATTACAAAATACGAATATTTCTCTTCGTAAAGAGCAAAAACATAACCTTCCACTCACAGTTTGTTTACGTGCGCCATTTTCTTAGCGAACGATATTTAACTGCACAGATGTTTTGTAACGTACCAGGAGATGTGACGTACCTGCCAGAAGGACGCACACGACATAAAGGCAGATAGGAATCAGAATAAAACGTCCGCGTAGCTCAATTGGTAGAGCAACTTATTCCGGAATGAGGGGATCCGGGTTCGAATCCTGGTGTGGACAGAAATGACGGAGAAATTTACTTCGTTATAATGGCGCCCGAACTATCCGGATGACCCGACCGTTCAAAATCTCGCAATGGTGTGATGTTATTTCCACACCGCGAGATAGGAAAAATCAGAGAATCCCTTCTCCAGCACTTCGAAACAAAAAAAAAAAAAAAAAAAAAAAAAGAATTAGGGGGAGATGATGTAACGTACCAGGAGATGTGACGTACCTGCCAGAAGGACGCACACGACATAAAGGCAGATAGGAATCAGAATAAAACGTCCGCGTAGATCAATTGGTAGAGCAACTTATTCCGGAATGAGGGGACCCGGGTTCGAATCCTGGCGCGGATAGAAATGACGGAGAAATTTACTTCGTTATAGTTTCTCACATTTCCATCTAACAAGCTGTTGCCAGTTTCAGTTCTTTGAACTTCTTTTATTTTCCGTAATTTCTAATCAAAACGTTTTTAAACATGTGTGAAAGTCCTCTGTAGCACGATTTGTAACATAATTTCCTTCTATAAGCTACTTTATTTTGTAGCGTGCCACTGAACTCATTTTTCTGTTTGTAGCGATGTAACATATGCTACGTTACTGTAAATGTAGTGTGCTACAGTAGCAGCGCTACATATAGCGCTACTTCCGATCACTGGATCATATAGATCCCGGGTCAACGTGTCCTTCGCAAAACATTTGAACACATTGTCTTCCACAAAGAAGTTGCAGCAAGAATGTTGTAGTTAGGATGGATATTTAGAGTCTGGATTACTTTTTTGCAAGTTCTGAATTATTATACTGAAATTCTGTCATTATCTAACTCATTTGCCACCCAGGGAATTCAAATAAAACAGTATCAATTTTGTTTCTAGATAAGTTAATCAAAATCAAATGTTTGTTCGAAGCGCGATAGCATTAATTCGATTAAAAACAACCAACGTAGAAAGTTTTTACGAAAATAATCGTTGGCGTTCCAGCGATTATTTTTCTAAGTAAATCTTATTGGGCTTGGTCCTTTAAAACGTTAATAAACAGCTAAGTGAGTAAAACATTAAAAAAAAAGTTTTTTTTTCACTTTGAGTATTGAAGAGTTCCTAGATTAAAACCTTTTCTCAAAATTTCTTAGCTTTGTCCCTTAATTACACGGGTATCGTTCACTTGATCGAAAGGTCACTTGACCGAAAATCACTTAGCCGAAAATCACTTGATGGAAAGGTACATTTCACCTAAGGGTCACTTGATCAAAAATCACTTCGCCGAAAATCACTTGATGGAAAGATACATTTCACCTAAGGGTCACTTGACCGAAAATCACTTGATGGAAAGGTACATTTCACCTAAGGGTCACTTGACCGAAAATCACTTGATGGAAAGGTACATTTCACCTAAGGGTCACTTGACCGAAAATCACTTCGCCGAAAATCACTTGATGGAAAGGTACATTTCCCCTAAGGGTCACTTGACTGAAAATCACTTCGCCGAAAATCACTTGATGGAAAGGTACATTTCACCGAAGGGTCACTTGACCGAAAAGTTCATTTCACCGAAAGGTCACTTCACCTAAAAGTTCATTACATGGAAAGGACATGTGATCCAAAAGTTCCTTTCACCGAAGGATTACTTTACGTAAAAGTTCATTATATCGAAAGATCATTTCACCGAATGGTCAGTTTACCGAAAACTTAGAATTTTGTTGTTAGAGATGTGTTGCAATGTGGTGCGGGGTTTTGAAAAACTGGCCACCTAAACATTATCGGATTTTATAAAAAATACACTTTTAATTTCTATGAAACACCTCCCCATGAGTAGGTTTTTCGAAATATAACATTAATTATAAGGCCTAGATCTGCGCCTTTTTGTCAAATTTTAATCCCCCTAGCTCATATTCATAAGGCTTACACAGTAAATCAAGTAAATAATGTTCCATTTTTTCCCAACCACAAAGCATTAATTTTTTGACCGTAGGCCTAGATACAGGACATTTTAATAGATTTTAACCCTACTCATATTCATAAGCATTACATAAAATATAAAGAAACGTTTTAGATAAACCTTATGAACATGAGCACACACGGTTAAAATTTGCTAAAAAGGCCTCAGCCGAGACATAGGACCTTAAAACTGATTCATTTTGCCTGAAAAAATGTGAAGCATTATTAACTTGACTTTTTATGTAAATCTTATGAATATGAGCACGCACGTTTAAAATTTGCTAAAAAGACCTAAGCAGAGGCCTAGAGCCCTAAATTTGATTCTTTTTGCCTGAAAAAATGTGCAACATTATTAACTTGACTTTTTATGCAAACCTTATGAACATGAGTTCGTACGATTAAAATTGGGTAAAAAGGTGTTAGGTAAGGCTTAGTGACCTAAAATTGATTATTTTTGCCTGAAAAAATGCGTAACATTATTAATTTTATTTTTTATGTAAACCTTATGAACATGAGCATTGAACATGACTTTTATGTAAGGCTTATGTATAATACATGATTAAAATTTGCTAAAAAGGCCTAAGCCGAGGCCTAGAGCCCTAAACTTGATTCTTTTTGCCTGAAAAAATGTGCAACATTATGAACTTGACTTCTTATGCAAACCTTATGAACATGAGTTCGTACGATTAAAATTGGGTAAAAAGGTGTTAGGTAAGGCTTAGTGACCTAAAATTGATTATTTTTGCCTGAAAAAATGCGTAACATTATTAATTTTACTTTTTATGTAAACCTTATGAACATGAGCATTGAACATGACTTTTATGTAAGGCTTATGTATAATACACGATTAAAATTTGCTAAAAAGGCCTAAGCCGAGGCCTAAAGCCCTAAACTTGATTCTGTTTGCCTGAAAAAAAATGTGCAACATTATTAACTTGACTTTTTGTGCAAACCTTATATGAACATGAGTTCGTACGATTAAAATTGGGTAAAAGGCCTAGGGATCTAAAATTGATTCTTTTTGCCTGAAAAAATGTGCAAAATTATTAATTTTACTTTTTATGTAAACCTTATGAACATGAGCACTGAACATGGCTTTTATGTAAACCTTATGTGCATGATTAAAATTTGCTAAAAATGCCTCAGCCGAGGACCGGGGACATAAAATGAATTATTTTTGTCTTAAAACTAAATCTTTGCATTACCTGTGACGCGGAGGATCATACTCAAAGTGCAATTTGAGTATGATCCCCTAACGTTTCGGTGCTCTGTCTGCCGAACTTGCACCATGTTTCAACAGATCCTGTAATGAAATCCAAAGTTTTCGATAAACTGACCCTTCGGTGAAATGACCTTTCGATGAAATGAACTTTTAGGTATAAAGAGACCTTTCGGTGAAATGAACTTTTAGGTATAAAGAGACCTTTCGGTGAAATGAACTTTTCGATCAAGTGACCCTTCGGTGAAATGTATCTTTCGATCAAGTGTCCCTTCGGTGAAATGAACGTTTCGATCAAGTGATCTTTCGGTGAAACAATCTTTTCGGTGAAGTGATTTTCGGTCAAATGATCCTTCGGTGAAGTAAACATCGGGCAAATGAACCAGCCCTTAATTACACTACTGTTTGTGAAAATTTCAGCACCAAGAAAGATTCGCGCTACTCAAATGGAATTTATATCGCAGATTCCTCATGTTACACGAGATAATTGACAATATTTGTAGAGCTGTACAAGATTTTTTTAGCTTCAGAACCCAGTTTCGGGTGAAGCCACCTCAGGCAACATAACAACCTGTACACGGCATGGCATTGGATGGAAGAGGTTTTTGATATCGTCCTGGGAAATATCCTGCCAGGGTGCTTTTTATGCGAGACCAAAGTTCATTTGTGGTTACCGGCAAAGAAGCTTGACGCTCGCGTCGCTTAGCTACCATATCCCAGAAATATTCGATCAGGGACATTTCCGGCGAACGAGCAGGCCTAAGAAGAAGCAGCATCTGCCATGCATGGAAGAAGTCTCGGACCTTCCGCGCCACATGTGGCCGAGCATTGTCCTGCTGGAATATAAAAACCAGGACGACTCTGAAAGAAGGGCATTATCTCTGCCTCTAAAACATCCCTGATGTATCATTGGCTGTTGAGGGTTCCCTCAATTTGCATCAGGCGAGGCCGCGAATTGAACCCGATGGAGCCCCAAAATCATGAGTCTTGGCGTTATGGGCCAGTATGACGCTGCAAGGTGCCGTTTATCACGATATCTTCGAACACGTATACGACCATCATGGTGCATCAAGCTGAATCGTGACTCGTCAGAAAATACGATCTGCTGCCAATCAGCGGGCCAATGTCTGTGTTCGAGACCCCATTGCAGCCTGAGGCGTCTGTTGCTGAGGGTCAAAGGAGTGCGCGCCAATGGGCTGCTAGCGCCCAGTCCTCTATTAAGCAGACGACGTCGGACTGTGCTGGAGGACAAAGCCTAATCTGTGACAGTGCTCCACTGCTGCACCATGGATATCGCTGTGCGATTGGCCACTGCCTTGTGGTACAGGTGTCTGTCATCCTGTTTAAGTCTTGTAAAGGTGTCTGTCATCCTGTTTAAGTCTTGTAAAGGTGTCTGTCATTCCGTCTAAGTCGCTGATGGGGTAGAGGTGTCTGTCATCCCATTTAAGTCATGTAGAGGCGTCAAAGTCTTGACGGTGTCTGTCATCCCGTTTAAGTCTTGTAGAGGTGTCTGTCATCCCGTTTAATTCTTGTAGAGGTGTCTGTCATCCCGTTTAAGTCTTGTAGAGGTGTCTGTCATCCCGTCTAAGTCTTGTTGAAGTGTCTGTAATCCCGTCTGAGTCTTGAAGACGTGTCTGTCATCCCGTCTAAGTCGCTTATGTGGTAGAGGTGTCTGTCACCCCGTCTAAGTCATGTAGAGGCGTCTACGTCTTGTAGAGGTGTCTGTCATCCCGTCAAAGTCGCTGACGTGGTACAGGTGTCTGCCATCCCGTCTAAGTCATGTAGAGGCGTCTAAGTCTTGTAGAGGTGTCTGATATCCCGCTTAAGTCTTGTAGAGGTGTTTGTCATCCCGTCTAAGCCTTGTAGAAGTGTCTGATATCCCGCTTAAGTCTTGTAGAGGTGTCTGTCATCCCGTCTAAGTCTCTAATGTGGTAGAGGTGTCTGTCATCCCGTCTAAGTCGCTGATGTGGTAGAGGTGTCTGTCATCCCGTCTAAGTCATGTAGAGGTGTCTGTCATTCCGTCTAAGTCGCTGATGTGGTAGAGGTGTCTGTCATCCCGTCTAAGTCATGTAGAGACGTCTAAGTCTTGGTGATGTCTGTCATCCCGTCTAAGTCTTGTAGAGGAGTCTGTCATCCCGTCTAAGTCGTTGTAGAGGAGTCTGTCATCCCGTCTAAGTCGCTAACGTGGTAGAGGTGTCTGTCATCCCGTCTAAGTCGCTGACGTGGTAGAGGTGTCTGTCATCCCGTCTAAGTCGCTGACGTGGTAGAGGTGTCTGTCATTCCGGCTAAGTCTTGTAGGGGCGTCTAAGTCTTGGTGGTGTCTGTCATCCCGTCTAAGTCTTGTAGAGGTGTCTGCCATCCCGTCTAAGTCGCTGATGTGGTACAGGCGTCTGTCATTACGTCTAAGTCTTGGTGTCTGTCATCCCGTCTAAGTCTTGTAGAGGTGTCTATCATCCCGTCTAAGTCTTGCGATTTCGCGGTTCATTTTCCGGATTTCTGTGCGTCCGAGCCTCATCTGTCCACTAACGCCATGTTCACATTACTATACTGTCGGTTTGTCCCCTACGAGGGGCAATTTTGGGTTAGAAAATCCAGCTTCTCTCATCCCAACATTCATCCTTACCTCCCTCCAAAGTCCGTCAGCTGTTCATAATGCGACCTTGTTTATCTACGGGCATTGTAAGACACAAGAAAAACCGTTTCGGCTGAACGTAGGCTCTTCACTGAATACAACATAATTTTTAAGCCAGCTCTTTATACTCACGACCGGACAATTCAGAGGGCACTGCTTCGAAACTGCACGAGCATTTTCATTGACATTTTCAATCTTTTGCATGTTCCAACCTGTTGTATCTATCCTGTAGGTTTCAAGCGAATACAAGTATTTATTCACGGCGTTGCGATTTCCATAAGCAGTAGTGTACTTTTTTAGTCAAAAAATGTACACTTACATGAAATTCTTTGATGAGCATGTATCACCTTCATAAGTAAGAACTAGAAATACCTGCAATGAAAGGTGCTAAAAATTCTATGGAATGATAAAGGATTACCAAAGTTTACCTTTATTTCGCAGTGGCAAATGTCTTTATCTTAGCCGCATTCTAATATTTGCAATGCAGCTTACTTCCTCTAATAAATAACATTTTGTATCCATGAAACGACAAAGGCTGTTACTCAAAATAAAGAATTCCGTTGCCCGTCTCCTTTACGAAACTTTAATGCAAAAAATCAATCGCACGGAAGTGCAGCTAGAAGAGACGTCAAGGAGAAAATGATCTTTAGATTCCCCATGGAGCTTTAAAAAGTGCATTTGAGATGAACTTAATGCATGCGACACTTTTCAGCCATGAAATCAGTTCATTACACTTAAAGAAAGAGGCGTCTTCGAATCAATAAATTCCTAATCAAGAAGATGGAGAGGGAGAAAAGATGGCTGTTTTGGAGAAGATATATGTTCTTAATGTCTGGTTTAAATCAAGTGAACAACAAACCTGAAATCATTATTTCTCCATTTTGCGAAAATGAAAAGACTTGCACTCATATAAATAAAAGTTGCGATAACAGTATTTTGTGGAATGTTTATATATTGGTCTTTCTGTCCTGACAGTTTTAATGTAATTCTCTGGTCTCTCACAGAGAGCAAAGTTGTAATTATGCTTCGTATCTTTTGTTATATTTCCTCTATTTTCTCGATGTTACATGCAGTAAAACGTGAACATCTAGGCATGTCTTGTACTATGGCTTCTAAACAGAATTTATTCATTTGCCCCAAAACAATTTTACATTTCTATCCCGAAGACAAAGGCTGACATTTGCGTAAATAGAATGTTACTCACACAAAAAATCAAGACTCTGAAAGAAAGTGCTATGTTGGTTATTAGATGGAATTGCAAGGTGGACATGGGTGCCCATTTTGGGGGGCAAGAAGGGGCATTTCCCCTTCTCTGTAAATCGGACCCTGCCTTTTCTGTTCTTGGAAGGTACTACAGAGATTCTCTCAATAAGCACTGATTCTGGTTGCTAATGTTTTCTGTAGAATGCATGTGCATGCAGTAAAAATAGGAAAAACCTAGAATTTGCAGTAGAACAAGTGGAAATTTACACTTAAATTAATTAGTACTAGTGATCCGAATTTCTTGGCCGTAGAATATAAATCAAAGTTTCCAAGCTTTTGCACATCAACCAGATGGCTTTTTCAAAGAAAGTAGACAGCTAACTCCCAGCAAAAACAGTCTCGCTGGCCCAGCATTATGTTGCCACTGCCGAACCGTCAATAAAATGTCCGGGCGGCCAACAGAAGGGCCAGCAGTTCAGGCCAACAGTTGGCACCCCATCAGTTGCCATATGCGAAAACAGGGCCATCAATTATCCATCACAGGCAGTAGCTGCCACAAGTGGCCCTTCAGCGGAACTGCAAGCACGTGCCAGAAATTATGGCTAGCCTAATGTGGTCCGCTAGTTTGCCGGTAGTGGCAGCCGGCCACCACGTGACGTAAACTGGTGGTTTGCCGAATCTTGCCCGCCAATTTCCCAGTAGTAGCCATAAAAACAAAACTCAAGGATATACCGCAGTTTCCCAAAGCTACAACTTTTTATTTTAACACGAAACCTGTGAATTATAGCACTGCGCTGGGGAAACTTTCTCAACAGACCGGAAAAAACGCACGTTTGGATCTGGGTGGATACGAATCAGGGCCGTTGGTGTGGGAGCTGAGTTCTCTACCTACCGGACTAATTTTCCCACGCACGAACGTGTGCTTGAAGCTGTCTGTTTCGTGCTGAATGTGTAATCGAATGGTTCCCTCTTTCATTTTAATAATATTGCGAGGTATTTTTCATAAAAGTCAATTTCATATAATTCATAAATTTAATTTTTCAACGTAACGATAGTTTTTTTTTTTTTTTTACCTTAAGGGAACTTCACTCATTTTCAAGGAGTGTACCAACTTAGAGTCGCTTTCCAAAGTTTTGTACTGTCCTTGCCGTCTTGAAAGGAGATTGTTGAATCAATATATATTTACCTGGGTTCATGTCACACTCTGTTACATTTTTAATGATGTATATTTCCTTTCCGTTTGGCCGAAGCTACATTTGTTTTAAAGAGGAAAGATATTTTATTTTACTTCTCGTTATTTTTAGAAACGAATTTCTCCCACTCTTGTGTATTCAACCCATGGATTGAATACACAAGACTATATCCACATAACGTTGCTTTTCTTTTCTTTTTTTCTTTCAAATAATTAGTAAATTTTGTAGGCGTATAATTCCTTTTTCTTTCCAACAAACGTTTTTTTAATGGTTTTCCAGGTCATTTGTTTTAAACGGTTTCAAATTCTTTCTTGTTATTCACCCATTCCATTCCATGAATTGTTATTTATGGGAATGGAGTGGGTGTATTTCATGGCTGTAATCTATATATATGTATATGTAATGGCTTAATCTGATATCTCCATAGACGTGTAATTTCATTAGGAGATTAATTCGCCTCTCTACATATGGATTTTTTGTTCTTAATATTCACTAAAATAGCATGATGGTGAAAGCGTCGTGTTCAACTATATGGTGCCATGAGAAACACAGCAAGTGTTGCTTCTGCGCATGCGTAGTCCCGTTGTTTCCACCTCCTGTTGGGGTCACATTGGCTGCCAGCAACGGGCCACTAGTGGCACTTGCTTGGAGGCCCACAATTCACGGCGATGCTGCAGGGCCATCAATGGCGCGCTAACTGATAGCGCTGCCACCAACGGAACACTACCGGGCCGTGAGCGGCAGATTTCAGCCAGCAGTGACTCATCACTGTCAGTTGGTAGCCAGCAGTTTCCCAGCACTTGTGTTTTTGCTAGGCTGCAAACTGGATCGTAAAGATTTCACCATTCCATTCGTCAATATCTCTAAGCGGACGCTCACTGTTGAGGAAACTAAAGTTTTGGAACTCGGACCAAAGTTCTGTTTCTGATTGAAACCGAACCTCAAAAGCGTCGTTTCTGAATTTGAGAGCATAAATTCGCGTGTTCCGGAAAAGGCCAAAGATGAACTTCGCCCAACTGTGTTCCTCTGGGCTGAGATTGAGGTACAATAATAAACAAACGCTTGGTAATTTTTAAAATTCCAAAGGCGATTTCAAACCTTCGAAATGACAGCTCAATATTGTTGACGCTAACGGACAAATCCGGCCAGATGTTTATTATGGACACAGCGGATTACAATAAGAAATTAGAGAATTTTATTTCCGATTCTGGATCTACGGTCTTACGAAATAACCCTCTAAATTCTTGGGTTGCATGGATACACCGAGCTGCAAGACTACCTGCTCTTCCGGAAGATCTCAAGAAAGCCTACAGATCACCGCCTGGTCCTCAGATCCCAAAACTCTTTGGTAGACTTAAACACCACAAGCCCGGCAATCCATTGAGATCGATTGTGTCCAGAAGGTCCGCACCTACCCACCATTTAGAAAAGGCATTATCCAGATTCCTGACTAGTCATCTACCTGAATCGGACTTCGTATTAACTTCTACTTTAGATTTCATCACGAAAATCAAAGCAACTCACTGTTCAACAACATGATATTATCGGCAGTTTCGACGTGGTATCCCTTTACCCATCAGTCCCCGTGCCGGAAGCCATCAGAACGTTGAAGAGGCTGTTTCTAATTCACCAGTTTATTAACAAGAGTCCTGCCTCAGCATCTTCAAATTAATGGACTTGGTCTCAAATTCCAGCTACTTCAGTTTCCAAGAGCAAATTTATAAGCAAGTAAATGGAGCTCCGATAGGATCTTCGCTTTCAGCCGTTCTCGCAGAAGCAATACTTCGCCCTGTTAAGCAACATATATTCACTAACATCACCTCAAAGCCTACCACCTGGCTTCGATATGGGGACGACGTATTTTTCATATGACCTCACGGAAAGAAGACTCTCCCATCTTTTCTCGATAAAGTCAATTATATACACCCTGCGATCAATTTCACTATGGAGCTTGAGCTCAGTGGTACCTTACCTTATCTCGACGTCTTAGTGAGAAAATCGCATAACAATCGCCTTCGTACGGGTCTACTATAAACCCACCTAAGTTCCCAACTTGATGCTCCGCAGTTCATTTTGTCCTGATGATTACAAGACGGCCTTCTTCCGTTCTCGAATTAGAAGAACCTTTCGCGGTCTCCTCCGATGTTCGTTCTAGAGAATCGGAACTAAAAATCATCGTCGAATTAGCCACTGAGGCAGGATACATGTCGAACCAGATGCATAAATTTATTGAAAAAGCCAGAACCAGCCGTGTCAATCTTTCTATGCCGCAACTTCGCTACCTGGGCTCTATTACCTACTTACTAAAAGTATCCTATCAACTCAAAATGCGCTCAGGAGGATGAGCTTTGGTGTCGGCATAAGGTCTCCGGCATCTTTATATACGATGCTTAAGAAAAATATTGACAAGTCCCCTCTTTTCAATGAGACAGGTGTTTATGCAATCCCACTACAATATCCGGACGGCTCCAGGCGATACTATAACGGAATGACCAAACGTTCGTTTCGAATTAGAATCAACGAACATAAAAGGGATACAAAATACGGTAAAATAACCACAGCCTTATCAAGAGAGGTCAAGTTCAAGTCCGCTGATCCTATGTGGAATGATATCGAGAAATTAGCTTCATACTCCACTTTAAATGTACTGCCATTCTCGAAACCTTGGAAATCTTAACCAGCAGCGAGGCTTGCAATCATAGCGTCTCTCTCGAGTTGCCACGGATTTGGAATCAATACTTCAAATAATGCTGTGTTTTCTACCACAGTACCGCCCGCCCAACCAACGTGACCTCGTTTCTTCTAATGTCTGATCACATTTGCGCCTATTCATTTATTGTCTAGTCAAGTCACCACGTTCAAATTGTTGAAGTGTTCCATTATCCAGTTTGCAGTCAGCTGTCTACTTTCCTTGAAAAAGCCATCTGGTTGATGTGCGAAAGCTTGGAAACCTTTGATTTATATTCTAAGCCAAGAACTTTGGACCACTAGTACTAATTTAAGTGTAATTGGTGTACAGTTCCTTGTTATTAATTGGAAATTTACAGTTGGAAGTAATAAAGGAATTTTCCATCGCATATTACAGAATAGCGTACAAACGTAATGCGTAGAAAAGCATGAAAAGTGAAGAAATGAAAAATATATCATCCTCTGCAGCAACTATTCACTGCTGGACAAAGATTTCTCGATATTTTTCTGAGAAATTTGTTTTGAGGGTATATTTTCATTCTTGGTGACCAATTAAATTATCTGTGGGATTTCGTGGCGTATGTGACATACGTAAGATGACAAAAGGATAAGAGTGTTAGGACAATAATGAAACTTCATTATTGTCCTAACACTCCGTTTAATTTCATTCATCCACCATTTTTATGCAGGTTTTAGGTCTTCTGATTTTCAGTTAAATTTGTTTGTGATGAATGTGATAAAAGCAACCGGTTAGATGAAGGGACAGTGGAAATTTGCATATGGTGTTTGTATATGTAATTCACAGTTGCCATTTCTGTTTGCCCCTTTCTGAAAACTAAGTTATGGGCGCCCATGAAGGTGGAATTCTTTTTCGAACATTAAACCGTGGTGCATTTTTACCAACAGTGACAGAATTCATCAGTTCTTCTCAGGTGTGCCAACAAATTTGAGATATTCCTGTTACCCAGAAGCGCGAACTTCCGTTACCTCTCAATTGTTAGAAAGTGAAGAACAGTCTTAACAATAAAGAAAAGCGGCCCCGATGGCACAGTAGCATAAATAAACTCTTGCTTCTTACCATTCGTCCGAGATGGGTCCGATTTCGGATCTCGGTGAAGCGTGGATGTTGTGTTTGTCTTAAAGCACTGCCTGTCTCCCTTCTTTGGAACCAGTGGCCCTGAATTAGGGACGGGAGACTGCTCATAGCTCATTGAGTCGCTCGAAGTGGTCGTTAAACCCCCAAACTAAAAGAAAAATAAGGAAGTTAATCATAAATTTTAAATTGGTGATTTATGTAGATTATTTTAGAGAGTGCCTGGCCTCAGGTCTTAAACAACCTTTAGAAGTCGGAAGCTATGAGATTTGTGCCCGACAGGAAAGTCACACGGAAGTGAGGTAAAAAGGGAGAGGAACAGACGCCCTTAATTTTAGTAGGGAGACCTTGGTATTAAGGTTCTCGTCCGCAGTACGACGGATATCAGTCTTTCGAACGTTTCTACCTGCCGAAGATCGAACCTAGGTCCTTTCCGTGGCAGCCAAAAGCGCTGACCACTATGCCATCAGCGGCTCAGTTAATCAGAATGGTGATTCTCCTTAACAAGAAGGGGCAGAAGCCCTGTTATTCAGAAGCACAATATTCTCTAACTAAGAGGAGAAGTTGTTGAAATATATAATGGCATGTTGAACAACCCACTGATTCACGCAATTTACCATGATGGTGAAGCTTCTTTGACATGAGACGATCAGTTATTTAGAAGCCTGAAATCCTGATGTCAGACTAAGTAGAGGAAATGTGCGATTAAATTAAGAATCGTGAAGCTCCCTTGACTTACATAACATTGCAGCTGATCAGTTATTCAGAAATCCGAAGCTCTCTAAACAAGAGGTGGATATGCAACGATTATTAACAGTAATTTTGAAGCCTGAAACTTTCTAAGAAAGGGGAGATGCTGTGGTATTAAAAAGCGTGAACCTTTCTTGATAACTGGCAGTGAACATACCAGTTATTCATAAACCATAAACCTATTGAGGAACAGAAGATATTGAAATATTTAGAATTTTAAGCTTCCTTTACAACAGGCAGTGAGCTGATCGAATACAGCCTTTACAACAGGCAGCGAGCTGATCGAATACAGAAAGCTTAAACTTTCTGAGGAAAAGAAGGAAATGCTAATATATTAAGAAGAGTGAATCTTCCCTGACAACAGGCGAACTTATTAATCTGAGAAACAATTAACAGACGCAGAACTTATTCAGAAGCCTTAAACTTTCCGAAGAAGCGAAGAGATACTTAATACGAAGCGTTAACTTTCCTTAACAAATTACGGTAGGTGATCACAAAATCAGAAGCTTGGAACTCCGTGAACAAGTGGAGGAAGTTTTGAGAACACCGAACAACCTAGACAAACAGTCAGTTAGTCAAGAAGCTGAACATCAGTTAACAAGAGCGAAGAGTCACTCACTTATTAAGGTGCTCTCCAAATAAAGTGTAATGTTCACATTTATTCAGAAAAGCAAAGCTTCCTTGCCAAAGAGAAAGATGCTTAAAAATATACTTCCTCAAAAACATTGCTTCATTTCAAGGTGTTCGTTTAACATGGCTGACGTGTATTCTTTTTTTGCGTTTATTTTCAGCTTGAAGAATCAATGCACATACACACATGTACACAAGGACAAATCCACTCTATTGCAAGTATATACACTGAAGTGCCGAAAGTCATGGGACAGCAGTATGCACATTTTTACCTGGCGCTGCCGTCGTATAAAGGCTTCGACGCACGCCACGATTTTTTATCAGTTGCGAGGTGTAATCTCGTGAGTCAGGTTGAACAACCGCCAGTAGAACTATGGCAAGCCGACGTGAATTATCGGAGTTTGAACGAGACATGTGATGGGAGCAAGACGGATGGGACATTCTATCTCTGAAGTTTTGCGAACATTCAACATTCCTTGATCCACGGTGTAACGTGGGTGCCGAGAATGCCTCATGAAAGGCATTACCACCCACCGTGGACAGCGCAGTGGCCGATCACGGGTGATGCATGACCATGACCAGCGGCGTCTGACCAGGAGTGTCCATGCTAACCGACAAGCAACACTGGCTCAAATAACATCCACATTCAACACAGGAGGTACCAGAAACATATCCATCAGGTAAGTGCAGCGTAATTTAGTGCCCACGAGGTAAGGGAGCAGAAGACCTACCAGAGTACCTTTGTCAACACCACGACACCATACACAGCCCTTCACCATGGCTCGTGAACACGGTAATTGGTCCGATGAGTAGCGTGGTCCTATGAGTCAGACAACCAGCTGTTACGCGCTGATGGTAGGGTTCGGGTGTAGCGCAGACCCCATGAGGCTATGAACCCAAGCTGTCAACAAGGTACTCTGCTAGCTGGTGGTGGTTCCATACATGTGTGGGGTGTCTTTACGTGGTACGGTTCGGGTCATCCAGTCCTCGTAAACACGCCATTAACCGGTAATCACTTTGTTGCACTGCTGGGTGACCATTTGCAGCCTTTCATGGACTTCATGTACCCCAACAACGACGGGATTTTCCAGTCGGACAATGCACCATGTCAACGGGACCAAGTTGTTCAAAATTGGTTCGAGGATCATTCTGGACAGTTCCGACGGCGGGTGTGGCCACCAATTTCGCCCCGACATGAACCCAATAAGCACTTGTGGCACGTGGTGGAAAGGTCCATTCGCACCCAAGATCCTGCACCTACAAATACCAGGGAACTATGAGCGGTTGTTCAGAAGGCATGGCTCAAAATCTCTCCAGAAGTCTTCCGGCCACTTGTGGAATCCATGCCATGCCGAGTTGCTGCACTTTGCCGGCTAGAGGAGGTCCTACACGACACTAGGTACGTATGCCATGACTTCTGGCACTTCAGTGTATGTATATGCTTATATGCATTTTCTGCCATCAATCACATTAGAGATTTTCGTTAGACATTGAGAGCGACTAGCTCTCAATGTTCAACGTGGTCCCGGCTGATGTGTCACTGTAGGCAGTCATCCCATGAAAAACGTGCATTTGAGAAATCCCAGTCATTTTGGTATGTGGAACGTAACATCACAGGCATTTATTTTTCTAAGCGCTGTAGAAGGGATTCTCCTTTTTTTCCTGTCTCGCGGTGTGGAAAGAACATCACACCATTGCGAGAACTTTAACGGCCCGGTCATTCTTGAAGTTCGGGCGCCAATATAACGAAGTAAATTTCTCCGTCATTTTTCTCCACGCCGGGCATCGAACCCGGGTCCCCTCATTCCAGAATAAGTCGCTCTCCCAACTGAGATACGCGGACGTATGCTCTCGTTGCTATCTGCCTTTATCTCATGTGCGTCCTGCGGTGCAGCAACGTCACAGTGTTTAGAACAAAACAAATAGAAATGAACAAATAATTTAGTGTCAAAAACTCAATAAAGAAAAATTATTCATATTTATAGTCAAAAACGAAAGAATAATGAAACGTAAAACCTTTCTGACCTTCCGCTTTTGTTTTGTTTTCCCTTATGTAAATTTAGTGAACACTGGAAGTCATTTGTAAATAGGACAGTACAACTATCAGCGAAATCAGAGATGTGATGAGATAGGTTAATGTCGTCGTTACGTTTATCTTTAAAAGCAGCTGAATAATTGAGTTTGAAGTTAACGCTGTTGTTATACGAGTGTATTATTACAACGTAAAAGAAAGTTGAAATCTTATGAATGATCTACAACCAGTTCGAACTTTAAAGTGCACCGTTATTAGATCAAAGTACTCAAGCTTTCTTCAGCACTTGCTTGTAATTGAAAAAATTTTGATATCTTTCTTTCATGAAGTCTGAACACCACAGTATTTGCGAAAAACCCCTAAAAAATAATAGTTTTACGTATCTATAGCCGAAAGCCAAAAGAACAGTGCTATCGGCCAATGCGAGTGCAGCAGTGATTCTTGATTTCAATACTTAGGAAGCGGAAGAAGGTAAACCTGATCTTCGACAAAATCCCACGGAACGAAATCTTGAGGCGTTAGGTCTGGTGATCGGGGGGGCATGCAATTGAGCCGCCGCGACCAATCCAAACTGGGACTTCAGCATCGACGTAAGAAGTGACGCCCTTATGGTAGTGAGGGAGCGCCCCGTCTTGCTGGTAAATGAAACCTCCTTTCGTTCTTTATCTCAAAGACTACAGTCTTGTGACGATTATATATAGATTAAGATAATACAACGTAGTTGTCACAAATGTTTATTTTCTCAAGCCGACCATGATTTGACCTAGCTTCGTCCTGATGAAGCTAGGTCAATACCCAGCGAAACCATGGTCGGCTCGAGAAAATAAACATTTGTGACAACTCCTTCCATTGTTTCCTTGAGGATTGACATTAGGTAAATCTGAAGCATGTCCAGGTATGTGATTCTGGTAATATGTCTTTCAACAGAGAGAAATGAGCCAAAAACGGAAGCACAACTCACTGCACAAAAAACGTTTACCTTGAGACTGTCCCTTTACATATTCCAAGATGGTATGGAGATTTTCTGATCCCCAAACCCTCCCATTCAGTCTATTCACTTTGCCATTTAATTGAAAGATCGCCTCTCGTCACTGAACACTAACTTTGACAAGAAGTCATCAACCACTTCCATGAGATTTAACACGCCGCTGCAAAAGTCTGCCCTCGACTTCTTGTCGCCATCCTTCAGAGCTTGAACGAGCTGCAATTTGTAAGGCATAAATTTCAAACGTTTCCGTAGGAATTTTGTCACTGTTGATTTTGGAACTCCAAGTTCCAGACTTTTTCGTGCTTTCGAATTACGGGTGCATCGCAGGAATACTGCTCGCAGAGCATCCACCGTCTGCTGGGGCATTCCAGATCTGCTTTGGCTTGTTCCTATGAGCCACACATTCAGTCTCGGTAAATCGTTTATACCATGCTACAATCGTGTACCTTGTCGGTACAGCTTTCCCGTATTCCCGGTGGAAATGTCGTTGTACTTGATTTGCTGAATACGTCCCGTGTAACCACAGACAGCATTTCGCTTTTTCCACGCCAATGGACGTCACCATCGTACCGGGAACAATGAAACAATGGTAATGGGAGCAATCGCGCGTTCTTTGCTGATGGCGATAAGTGACCTTGCAGGACTCATCTGTCCACAAAAACGGTCCACAAAAGGTAAATTTGGTGTGCTTAACTATATAATATTCGTACTTACACAGTTGAGTCACATTATTTTGACCACCTCCTACTTTTGAGGTCAACATCGCGTAGCCAATGAAAGAAGGCACTTGTCGTGAGCAGGCTTGGAGGGTACGTAAGGTGTGCTTTTGGCATTCTGAAAACATATCACTCGTTGCTGTCATGGATAAAAGAAACGATTTATCTGATTTGCAAAATGGGATGATTATCGGCTTTCGGAACAAGGGGGGCAGTATTTCTGAAACAGCGAATTTTGTGAACTTTTCGCGTGCTGCTGTGGTTAAAGTGTATCGTGATTGGAGAAATGGCACCATTGCGAATAAGCGATGTGGAAACTGCAGAGCACCACGTGCCATTGATGTGAGAAGTGAACGTCTGATCCGAAGGTGCGTGAGAGCCAATTGACACGCTACAGTGGAGCAACTCATTGGCCACATGAACCAAAGGACTACCGGTAGTTCGTCTAAAACGACAGTTTAGTGAACTTTGCTGTGTATGGAGCTCCGATGCAGACGGATGGTCACTGCACCTAAGCTGACGAAGGTGCTTCGGCAGGAAAGGCTTACATTTGCACGGCAGTATCGGAATTGGATCTCCGCTAATTGGCAAAGAATTGTCTTCTCCGACGAGTCACGTTTTCTCTTTCATCGAACGGATGAACGTTGGCGTATAAGGAGAGAAACATCGGAGAACAAACACTCTTCAACCATTGCTGGAAGAATACAAACTGGTGGCTGCAGCGTTATGATCTGGGAAATGTTTTCGTGACATTCTCTTGTTCCACTCATACCTGTGGAAGGCACTATGGGCCGAATTCGTTATGAATCCGTCCTTGCAGACCACGCACACTAATACACGCTGATTGTCTTTCCTGAGGCGGATGGGATCTTCTAGCTAGGGACATTTCTAACTGTCACACAGCTAGAAATGTCCCAGAGTGGTTGGAACAGCACAATGAAGACTTCAAAGTACTTCCAGGGCACCCTAATTTCCCAGGCGTAAACCCAATTGAGCATCTGTGGAACCACCTCAATCGTGTTTTTTGCTCTACGGATCCTCCACCACGCACACTTCAGCAGCTGTCAGATGCACTGCAGTCAGCATGGCTCCACATACCTGTGAACACCTTTGAGTTCCTTACTGAGCCACTTCCAGCCCGTCTAGCTGCTGTCCGCGCTGCACACGGCGGTTACTCTGGATATTAGCTGGTGGTCACAGTAATGTGGCTTGACCGTGTATTATCATATGCATCCTTAGACCTATGCACCATAATGTTTCCTTTTTGCCGAACTAATTTATAACCACCCTGCGCTACACTGTATGTACACTTAATGACAGTCATAATGACAGTATGTACACTTACTTGCAGTCATAAAAGGATGAGGGACTACTTTAAGACAGGGGTCATCAAATTCATCTGCAGAGCATTAATTGGGGAAAATTGCATATT
The DNA here is from genome assembly GCA_039090855.1 of Macrothele yani. Classification (NCBI taxonomy): domain Eukaryota; kingdom Metazoa; phylum Arthropoda; class Arachnida; order Araneae; family Macrothelidae; genus Macrothele; species Macrothele yani. The sequence goes on from CM077007.1 coordinate 114,414,556, forward strand.
TTGAACGTATATTTGGGAGAACAGGTTTTTTGGAGGAAGAAACCTGGGACGAATGGTCGAATCAGTGGTAGAATGGGATCATTGATCTTACACAGTATGGGATGTTTTTTTTTTAGAAAGAAACCTGGGACGAATGGTCGAATCAGTGGTAGAATGGGATCATTGATCTTACAAAGTATGGGATGTTGTTTTTTTTATAAAGAAACCTGGGACGAATGGTCGAATCAGTGGTAGAATGGGATCATTGATCTTACAAAGTATGGGATGTTGTTTTTTTTATAAAGAAACCTGGGACGAATGGTCGAATCAGTGGTAGAATGGGATCATTGATCTTAGAAAGTATGGGATGTTGTTGTTTTTTATAAAGAAACCTGGGACGAATGGTCGAATCATTGGTAGAATGGGATCATTGATCTTACAAAGCATGGGATGTTTTTTTTAGAAAGAAACCTGGGACGTATAGTTGAATCAGTGGTAGAATGGGATCATTGATCTTACACAGTATGGGATGGGTTTTTTTTTTCATGATTACACCATGTCTCTCTGTGAAGTTATGTGACAGAAAGGTGATTTTTCCTGCGAAAGAAAAAGAAATTGATTTTTGGTACTGAAATCCACGTTCTGTTTCCACATGAAAAAAATCGGAAACAAGAAAAGAGTTCAGAAATTATGCAGACATCATTTCATGTTTCCTTCCTTCTTTAACAAATTTAATTAAATGTGCTTTACTAAAATATTTTTTTACCATGCATTCGGTTATTATGATCAAAAGAAGCGTTTTATTCTTTTGCAAACAATTCATCAAAAAGTGTTTCTTTCGAAAAAAATGTCTTCTTGTCCCAAAATTTTCATTTAGGAGAGTACATTTAGTGGCATTCTTAATTTTAATGGCTGGGAAGTTTTGTTAACACAAAAGCTTTTTAATGTAACCTCGGACTTTTACTAGGTCTGGAGAAAAGAATATCCATCATGCTTTCATTTGCTTAAAGTTAATGGTACATATGTTAAAAGATAACTGGTGTTTATTTAGCTCTCAAGCTACCGCTATTTTTTTTTTCTGCTCCATTTTAGCTTAAATTATTTTAATGAATGCCCATGTAATTTAATGAAGTTTAAAGTACTGAAGCAACAAGATCGTTCTAATTAATTGAAGCCGAATTGCTACTTTGGTGCTCTGATTATAAGTGCCAAAACAGATGGATCTGCACTGCCTGAGCATAGTTTGCGTGAGCTGCTTAAGAGTCACTGCACGGGAGTCCAATAAAAGAAATGCAAATGCCCACTTTCCTGAAGTGCTACATTTCCATGATTAGATGGGCAAATAAAGAACCCGTTTGTTTGTCCTTAGTTGGTGCCAATCTCAGCAAGTACGGAAAAATTCACTTTCTGCACGGCTGGCCAATTTTTACTTTACAGAATGTAAAAATTCATTTTAGAAATTTTCACGTGCTCGATGTTCTTCTATGGATGTACACAAATGACAATGTGAGGAACAGAGATGGAAATCTTGAACAAAAGAAGAGGAGAAGATATCTTTCGAAAAGAAGAAGACAACAAAGACATAAAGATTAAAGGAGAATAGCTAAAGAGAATGGAGAGAGAGAGAGAGAGAAAGAGAGAGAGAGAAGGAAAAGAAAGAGCTATCGCTCAGTAGTTGAGACCTCTAAGTAGGTGGTGTAGGCATACAAGTTCTGCGACGTCTGAGTTCGAATCCAGGGTAAGACATGTTTGTTAGGTTCGTCTTCACAGAATTAGTTCTTCCCCTTTCCTCGAAATGGTGCTGTTAAACCAGCAGATTTCTCGAAGCAAGATCCGCATGAAAGTCTGTAAGGCACAACGAAAGTTAAAGAGAAAGAAGAAAAGACCTAAAAACAGCAAAGAGAAAGACACAAAACAAAAAGTGGAAGTTGAAAAGGCAGACCGAAGAAATAGAAATAAATACGAATTAAGCAGGGGAGAGAGGAAAATGTCATATGAGAGGTCAGAGAAGGGGGGGGGGGGGGTTAAAGACAAATGATAGAAACGAGAGAAGAGGAAAACTAAAGATTTAGTACCTACTAAGTAACTGCAGTAAAGCCAAGAGGAGAGAAGAATAGCTGAATGAAAATGGGGGAGAGAGAGAGTGTGAGAGAGAAGACAAGGTGAAGGACGTAAAGAGAGAGAGAGAGAGAGAGAGAGAGAAAGAGGAAGCGAGAGAAAATAGAACTGCTATTGTCACCGTCTTGGAAATATTTTCCTGTTTTGCCCTTGTTCTTTTCTTTGCCGGCCAGTACACTGTGCTTGAAACCAGAAAATGTCCGTATGCAGTTATAACACCATTAAATTATCGTATATTTTACGATTTACCAATGCTGTTGGTATGCCCAAACATCTTGCGCTTCACGAGCACTGTTTGTTCCACTTGTCGCTTGAGAATGTTATTTCGTCCATTTGGGGTGCTACAGCATTAGAACAGGGCTCCCTTAATCCTGATCTTCCGCGTCGGGGGCGATATAGAAAACTTCCAATTTCCTCATACTCAAATCGTTACACCAGACACTGATTAGACCTTGGCCCTTCTTTAGTCTCCTTTCTGTGTTAGGAACTTTCGTAAAATGTCTGTTTCCGATTTTCCATTTACATAAAGATGTTTCACTGACAAGACTTTATTCGGCATAGTTAACAACGTAGGAACACCCCTCTTGAGCACCGTTTTCAATAACGAGAGAGATTAAGGCAATTCACAGAAGATGAATAGCTGCAGTTTATTCCTAAGTTTCTTTAAAGTCATCACATTTGCATGTATTTCATAGTTCTCATATGCCCTATATAGTTGACACGAAGCATTCCCCATTGTCAAACCTCTCGTACTACACTGGTGTGCAAAACATAAGGACGAATTTGAAAAGTAAAATAACGCCGTAAATAGCAGCAGCACCCAAACACATATTAACTCAGGACAATATCTAGGAACAGGTGAAACATCACATGCGTAATAATGGAGCATGACTTGTGGTTTGCGTGACGTGAGAACAAAATGCGCTCACACAGTTCAATAGCATCAGTTGAAGGGAAGTCACTGGACTGTTACAGACGTCCGATTGTGTTTATTGCGTGCTAAAGACGACGAAATGGCCCATCGAGAACATTTTGATGATTTCACTCGTAGTCGAACAATTGGGAGGCTCGAAGAGGGGAGAAATGTGATGAGTGAAGTCCAAGAGCTCGGAATCGTACATAGTATCGCATCGCTTGCGTATGTGGCCTTCAGGATTACAGGTGTAGATGCGTAAAAGACCGGTGGTGGCCGTGCACCAAAAATTACTCCCAGTGACGACCTCTGTCTGCGCCTACAAGTCGAGAGGGATGGACACCAGACAGCAAGTAACCTTGCAAAACAACTGAAGACGAGCACATGACGCATAATATCACGGTTTACATTGGTCAGGCGACAACACAAAGGTGGACTGTTTGCCCAGCGACTAGTATGCTGTGTTCCATTAACAACTGCTCACCGGAGATATCGTTTACAGTGGTCCAGAAATATAAAGGGTGCCCAGAAAAAACAGTGGCGTACGATAGAGATGAGTTCGGGCTCGGACGGCTTCAGAATTCATTAAATACCGAAAAACCCTTGCGGGCTTGGAATTACACGTCTTGAATTTCATTACTGTAATTAATTCAACAAGTGTAATTCCCAGCCCGGTTGAATTTCATTGTGGATTTGTTACCGTGGTGGAAGGATTTTCAATTTCCAAAGCTAGCTGCCATTGCAAGACAAATTTGGCTTAGCAAGACTTACATAATGCATTGTCCAAAGCTATGGCCCAAGCAAGGATTAGTTTAAGGAGGTCTGGTATGGAAAAACTGGGAAAAAATCACATTCCCATTTTTTATATTTTATTAAAAATCAAGAATCTTATCTTTAAAATGATGTATTAATTTCCAAAATTGTGCAGTTAGAAGTATTGTTATTTATTTTTTTAAATTTCCACACTCCCGCTATTTTTGGGGTGACGTTTTTTTTTTTTGTTTTTTTTTTGGTTGGAGGTTTAATGACCACCGTGAGCAACTCAATGGGCTATAAGCAGTCGCCCGTCCCTAATTTAGGGTCACTGGTTCCAGGGAAGGGAGAGAGCCAGTGCCGTAAGACACACACAACTTCCATGCCTCACGGGATTCGAACCCGGACCCCGTTCGGACGAATGATCAGAGGCCATCGCTTAGACCACTGGGCCACCGGGGCGGCCTTGGTTTTTAGTGCATCAGGTCAAGTTTTAGAGAAAATAAGATCAAGTTGAAGCGCTGAGGCATTAGCTGCAATTCTCTTTCTCTCTTTTTAGCACGTCTTTTGTAAAAAAAAGATCGTGCTTATGTTATCGGTTTGTCCGCCCGTCCATCCGTCTGTACCCACGATATCTCTGCAACTATTAGTCCGATTTGAAAAATTATTTTTTCATTGGAAAGCTTGAAATATGCGAATGGTGATCCTTTATTTCGTTTTTTTTTTTTACGATGTACAATTTTGCCAATATAGAGGGCATAAATGCAGATGATGTCGAATTCAAAAATACGTTTAAATCCACAAATTTGCTTCTAAACATCCGATTGAAAAAAATCTTTTATCTTTCGATTCCATTTATGTCGAAGATTATTTTAGATAGTTACTTTTTCAAATTACGCTTATATTCTCCGCTAGGGGGCGTAAAAGTAAATTACATTTTCCCCAATAACTCTTCTTCTAAAACTCCGATTTGAAAATTTTTTTCTTCAGCGGATACACCTCCTGATGGAAAATCTTTTGCATATAATTTAAAATTTGTGGTAAAGAATACTTTGGACACCAGGGGGCGTAAATGTTAACTTTTGCTTCTGATATATTTACCATAAAATCTGAGCTTCTAAAATCTTGATTGAAAAAATTCTTTTGTGACTGATGCCACTCACATCGATAAACCTCTTCGGAATATTTTCTTCTTAAAATATTCCACAGTTTCTCCGCCAGGAGGCGTAGATGTATATCTTATTTTCGTCAATATCTCTACTTCTAGAAGTCCGATTTGAAAAATTCCTTCTTTGTTGGATAGTGTTTCTAGTGTGACATGTTTTTCATATAATTTGAAAATTTTCAAGTAATTCATAGACCTTCCGCTAGGGGGCGTAAAGGTAAATCGCCCTACTCCCCTATATCTCTGCTTCTGAATCTCCGATTTGAAAAATTCTTTCTGCACCGGATACAGCTCCTGACAGGAAATCTTTTGTACATGATTTCAAATTTTTGTCAAAAACGGTTTAGCCACCAGGTGTTGTAAGTATTAATTGTCGCTTTTAATGCATTTGCAGCAAAATATGAGCTTCTAAAATCTCGATTGAAAAAAAAGTGGTGTCTTTACCGATACTATTCATGTTGACAAACCTTTTAGGAACATTTCTTGAAATAATACATGGTTTCTACGCCAGGGGGCGTAGATATATATATTATGTTTGTCAATGTACTTCAAGGAGTCCGATTTGAAAAATTCTTTCTTTGTGGGATAGTGTTTCCGATGCGAAATATTTTTTCTATAAAATCAAAATTTTCAAGTAAATCATAGGCTTTCCGTTAGGGGGCACAAAGGTAAATTTCGTTTTCTGCGTTATTTCTACTTCTAAAACTCTGATTTGAAAAATTCTTCCTGTATCGCATACAAGACCTGATGGAAAATATTTTTCACATAATTTCTAATGTTTGGTAAAGAATGGTTCGTCCACCAGGGGGCATAAGTGTTAATTTCTGCTTTTGATGTATTTGTAGCAAAATCTGGGCTCCTGAAAACTTGACTAATTTTTTTCCTTGGACCGATAGTGCTCATAAGGAAATACCTTTTGAGAATACTTTCTTTCTAAAATAATGCATGGTTTTTCCACCAGGGGACGTAAAGTCACATATTATTTTTATCGATATCTCTGTTTCTAAGAGTCTGATTTAAAAAATTATTTCTATGTTGGAGAGCGTTTCCGGTGCGAAATGTTTCTCATATAAATTCATGTTTTTCTAACGCACAAGTCGGCGTAAGCTCACGATTCCAAAGGGCGGAAGTTCACGATTCCGTTTACAGAAATATCTGAGGTGTTAAAAACCCGATTGAAAAACTTCTTTCTTCGGTCAGATACTATTGTTTTCCATACCGGTTCCATTGACTTTAAATAGTTTTGATAAATTTAATTTGCGTCAGAACGGATTCAAAAGACGTGCTTATTACACCCGAAAATTCAGTGTCATCTTTCTTGTTTTTATACTTTGCTTATCAGTGGTTATGTTGGCATGTATTAAGATTTCTGCGTACTGTAACTGTACTATCTGCGTACTGTAACTGTACTATATGCCATCTAATTTTTAATTGCAGTTGATTATCATCATGAACTATTACGATGATTCGTGTCTCACTGTGATTTTCGGTGCACTGTGTTCTTGGCCTGTCACATACTTCTTGGGGATCGGGGGCTCGTGAGGTTTTTTCATTAAAGTCTTTTTCCCTGGTTCCAGGTTTAATTGTGCAAGATCTTTGATTGTAATTAATGGTATGTTGTAATTAATTGTAATTGAGTTATAACATACTAAGGATACATTACTGAGACTGTATTTTGTTTTGTTTAACTACTTAGCACAGATTTACTGTAATAATATACTGCTGTGTTAAACTCTGTCATGTATGGTGTTACTGTGATGAATGGCAGAATATTCAATAAATTCAATTCAATTCAATTCAACTGATTTATCTGCTAAAGGGACTATAACAATGTCGACTAACCTAGCAAAAGAAAGAGAACATGTTTGAGGCACTTGTTCCTACACGGTAGGACTTTGTCCCTGTTACGGGAAAAAGCCCTTACCCATCATGTCTAGGATCATGGAGCACAGCATTACAGAAGCGATATCTTATCACTAGCGACAAGTTTATGTTCGGCACTGCTGACGTGGGGGGTTTAAAGGTATTGTTTTTTCGTAGCATTCGTAGAATCAAGTCTCTATGTAAACAATTTCTGTTTGGGAAACTTAGAAAAGTTTGGGCACCATTTGATTCAGAAACATCGGCCGCTTAAAGAGTTAACGCTTTTTACCAATAATGACCTAAGAGCACCCGAACAGCACATTTACCGAACTCCATCTTCTCATCTGAAAACTCAACCTTGCTCTATGCCAGTGCACGTCATAGAGGTAACCACCCGATCCTAGCGCGCTCTACGCAGAGGAATAGAGACGCAACATTATGGGTAACTCATAACGAAACGATCTTCTGACTGAGCATTGTGTAGCTGTATCTGTCTATTCTAAAAAAATGTAACTGCCGCCGCCGCTATTTTAGAAATTTTGCAACACTCTTGCTTTCCTAGCTCGCAGCGTAAAACGTATTGAACATAAAAATATGAAATTTACATCTTTTGAAGAGAATTGTTTGAAGAACACGATGAAATAAACGGTTTCTCGGTTCTAGCGATACTTCAAGAGCTATTGTATTTCAAAGTTAAGGTAAGCAAAAAAGTGCTATCAGGTCGCGTTCCGGACTCATTAACAGCAACAGAACCCCGAAACTTTGTAGGCATGTAGTGCCATGACCGAATTTTTGCACCTTGTCGCCCTTTTCTTTTGAATTTCGATTTAGTTTACGAGAAATTAAATTTCAAAATTTCACAAAATTCTCTATTTCGCGATGGGATAAATTAAAAAAAACGGACATGTGGCAAACTATAAATCATAACGCATTGCAATTTTTACAGCATAAACTCACAACTATCGTCCCTTTTTTACAAAAAAAAAATATTTAAGAAAAAGTTATTTTCTGATTTTTAAGCATTTTTTAAAGACGCGAAGGAAAGAAACGAACGGCTTGTCTGTCTTCACGATACCACAGAGGAACGTTCTGGTCCCGTGACCTGCTGCCATGGTGACACAGAGAATTTGTTATGCATATGTTTTGCTGGTAAAGCTATCTCAGTTGTTTAAGGTAGACGTCAAGTAATTTTGCTTCCTATACTTCCAACGGAAAGACTTCTGTGCACATTTTCTTCACAATTAATGCGTTCCCAAGCATGAAAATTTGAACATCGATTAATATAGCTTCATTTTATAACTTGGAGTACTTAATATTTTCTAAAACATAACCATAATTATGCAATCCAACATTTGTTTGGCTACTGACGTATCAAAATACAGATCGCGCCATGTTTGCTTTGGACAATCAATGCGTTCCCAAGGATGAAAATTTTAACATCGATTAAAATAGCTTCATTCTATAACTTGGAATACTTAATATTTCCTAAAACATAACCATAATTATGCAATCCAACATTTGTTTGTCTACTGACGTCATCTAAGAACAGGTCGCGCCATCTTTTTTCTGGTTCCAACACCACCAAAAGAAAAGTTATTGATTTTTAATATAATTATGGTTATGTTTTAGAAAATATTAAGTATTCCAAGTTATAATATGAAGTTATTTTAATCGATGTTCAAATTTTCATACATGACGTCCACCTTAACGTTTTAGCATAACAGTTTACGGTTTACTGAAATGCTTTTTGGACCGCTTTTGTTTTCCTTAGTGGTAAATTTAGTAAGTGCCATAGTTCAAACGACAAAAGTCCGATCTTCCAAAAATTAACTACAGTAAAAACAACTCTGAAATCACTGAAGCGATGAAAGATTTCCGTCTTTAGCACGATTTAATATGATTAAAAGATGAGAAATATATACAATTTAAAAACATGAGCACTTTCGAAGCAGCGGCTGCCTCTTCTTCAGATGTAACAAATAGATACACATTTAATCTATATATAATATAGATCATTGCATTGTGGGAAGCATGGTAAGTTAGCCAATAGTAATCTACATGCGTCAAAAATGTTGCGTATACTGTTGGCCCAATGGTCTGAAGAAGAAAAACATGGAAATATATAATAGAAATAAATGGTGTAGGGTGAACATTCAATTTTAAGTTTGTATTACAATTTATAATTTACATTTTTAATAAGGGATTTCCAAACGTTATGTAACTCATAGGGCATGTTCATTACAACATTGCTCACCGGAGGCCTCTATATACACTGTGGGTTCTACAAAACGCAATATTGCATTACGAATTAAAGAACACAAATACAATATTAAAACTGGCATGAATTGTACATCACTAGCCAAATCTGTTACACAAGATGACCTTAATCCCGACTGGAGCAATGTAAGAATAATTAATACTCCTAGTAAACCTGGTGATCTTTTAATTGCTGAAAGTGTGTATATAGAGGCCTCCGGTGAGCAATGTTGTAATGAACATGCCCCCTATGAGTTACATAACGTTTGGAAATCCCTTATTGAAAATGTAAATTATAAATTGTAATACAAACTTAAAATTGAATGTTCACCTTACACCATTTATTTCTATTATATATTTCCATGTTTTTCTTCTTCAGACCATTGGGCCAACAGTATACGCAACATTTTTGACGCATGTAGATTACTATTGGCTAACTTACCATGCTTCCCACAATGCAATGATCTATATTATATATAGATTAAATGTGTATCTATTTGTTACATCTGAAGAAGAGGCAGCCGCTGCTTCGAAAGTGCTCATGTTTTTAAATTGTATATATTTCTCATCTTTTAATCATATTAAATCGTGCTAAAGACGGAAATCTTTCATCGCTTCAGTGATCAATGTCGCACGAGTCTTCAATATTTGTTGCTAACTCTGAAATTTCGAAACAACAAGAGTTATTTGCTTAGAAATGCAATAAAAATTGAAATTTATATGAATTTTTTAGTTTTTATTTCATGTGATATACTTGGAGATCGGGCTGCAGGGCCCGAGCGCTACTCTGGAAACGAGCGTAGCTAGCCTAGAGGCGCAGCCCCTAGTCAGTTAAGTTTAAAAACAAATGGTATAACACTTGTAACTACAGTAGACGCAATACCACGTCCAGCGCGGTCGACGTCTACTAAATAAATAAGTGATACCGATTCAGTCTGTGCAATGGCGTGCCCCTAATTTTTTTCGGGGGAGAAGGGGTAGTTATGAAATTTATTTTTTATACAACTAAATGCGTTATGAGGGCGTTTTTAAAATGTGTGCAACGTCCGTGCAAAAATATTCAAATAAATTTATTATTAATATTCTTATTACCTATATTCTTATCACTACATAATGGCTTACCACTTATATTTTACTATTTATCTGTGTAGAAAATAAGAATATTACTAATTATCTGTGTAGAAAATAAGAATATTACTATTTATCTGTGTAGAAAATAAGAATATTACTATTTACCTGAATAGAAAGTAAGAATATTACACTACTAACTGTTAAATGTTTAAAAGATACAAAGTATTCTAGAATGAAATAAAAATTCATCTTCTAGTGTAACATTCTTCATTTGTGTAATGGCGTTTTTTTTTCCTTGTACAGTAAGGGATTGTTAAACCCTGATGACGCTGACGACACTCATTTTGACAAATTTTTTTTTATTTGTTTCAACTCTTATGTTACTTTTATTTGCTATTACTTGAGTCGTATTTCCAGCCTTCTGGGGTTTTTTTCGCTTATTCGTCTAAAACTTTTTCAGATTTGGCGCGTATTCTTGATGAATGTGAAGAAACGGTAACTGATCGAGTATCATTTTTGATATGGTATTGTGTAGAAATGATTTTAAGAGACGTAATGCTGAAACCGAACGCTCGCTTTCTGAAGTTGTCACTGGTAGAGTACCTAGTATGTGGAACAATGTTTTTACATTGAGTAACACCCCACTGTAGCACAGTTTTAAAGCACTTAATGCATCTTTTGGCCAGCGCTCCTTTTCTTTGCTGGTGACCCTACTGTACCACAGATTCAATTCGACGATTAGTTCTTCTTGCGAGCCATTCAAGTCACCTGTATAAAATTCAGGTAAAGTTTTTAAACTATCAGTATCTTGAGAAGATGGTGGCACATTGGGATTTGTTGGGAAAAGTGACTGGAATCCTTATAAGACCGATTTGTGTGCGAGAAATCTATTTTCCAAAGCACTAATAAACATGTCTAAAAGTGTGTAACGTATACTCTATATTCACTTTCCTTTTGATTTTACTATCTCTGGTTATTTTATTTTACTATGTAAATTATCTTCTTACTGAACGAAATATTATTTCACCCGCTGAATGAGATCTGGCAATGAGTGTAAGTCATGACGTGGTGGTAGCTAGTATATAGGCGCGTTCATCGAGACTTAGGTGAGCGTTTGTGTTGTTATGAGGAGAGCTTGTGGTTGTTAAGAGAGAGCGTTTATAATACGAGGAGAGATTATTCAGTATTGTACTACAAGTGTGTGTGTGCCTTAGTTGACCAGGAGTCGTATAAATAAAGAAGTTTATGTAAGTTAGTCTTTCTCAATTCATAGTTTTTGTCAGACCTCTGTCTGGCTGTTAGGTTTATAACATTTATTGATTCCTATAAATAACCAGCGTTGAGACTTTGTTTACGATCGTAATTAACTAGTAACAACACTCTTTTGAATTCACTATTTTGAAGCTTAGTACAAGTATATCATTAGCTAGCTGGTAGGAAGAGAATCATTCATAATAATTAGCTTAGCGGAAAGAAAATAAAGCTAATTCATTATAAGTGGTACATAAACTGAAGTCCTGTAATAGTCTTCTGGTTTTTCTATGTTTATGTTACAGTGTTTGTTTTGCTTGGATGTGAGTCTTGGCATTTTAATCAAAACTTCTTGCTTTTCAGCGTGCTTAGGGGCCGTCCTAAAGTACGTCAGTCATTTGTTTACTGTTTTTCGAATTCCCCCACCCCTCCCCCATGTCACATTTTGTCCGATTGTTGACACCCCCATGCTCTAAAAAGTACGTCCTAATTCCTGCAACCCCCTTTTTTTGACGATTGCTTTTAGAAGTCTGTTGAGAAACAGAAAATAATACGTAATTACTTAAAGGAATCTTCTACATATTTACACTTTTTCTTAAGAAAATATTTACTATTTAAGCAGTAATTCATTTCGTAACTCTACGGGAACTTTATTATTCTGAAATAAACATGAACAGGAAAGATGACACCGAATTTTCGGGTGTAATAAGCACGTCTTTTGAAACCGTTCTGACGCAAATTAAATTTATCAAAGCTATTCAAAGTCAGTGGAACCGGTATGGAGAACAACAGATCTGACGAAAGAAAGAAGATTTTCAATCGGGTTTTTAATCCCTCAGATATTGCTGTAAACGGAATCGTGAACTTACGAACTCTTAGAAACAGAGATATCGACAAAAATAAGATGTGACTTTACGTCCCCTGGTGGGAAAACCATGCATTATTTTAGGAAGAAAGTATTCTCAAAAGGTGTATCCATTTAAGCGGTATCGGTCGAAGAAAAAAAAATTAGTCGAGTTTTCAGGAGCCCAGATTGTGCAGCAAATACTTCAGAAGCATAAATTAACACTTATGACCCCTGGTGGCTAAACCATTCTTATGTGAAAAATATTTTCCATCTGGTCTTGTATGCGATACAGGAGGAATTTTTCAAATCAGATCTTTAGGAGCAGAAATAACGCAGAAAACGCAATTTACCTTTGTGCCCCCTAGCGGAAAGTCCATGATTTATTGAAAATTTTGAATTTATAGGAAGAACATTTTGCATCGGAAACACTATCCAACAAAGAAGGAATTTTTCAAATCGTACACTTAGAAGTAGAGATATTGAAAAAAATAAGCTATACATCTACGTCCCCTGGCGTAGAAACCATGCATTTTTTCAAGAAGAAAATTTTCCTAAGAGGTTTGTCGACATGAGGAGTAGTATCGGTCAACAAATGACTTTTTTTTTTTCAATCGAGATTTTAGAAGCTCATATTTTGCTGCAAATACAACACAAGCGGAAATTAAGACTTACGCCACCTGGTGGCCAAACCACTTCTTACAAAAATTAGAAAATATGTGCAAACGATTTCCCATCAGGAGCTGTGTGCGGTGCAGATATTTTTTTTCAAATCGGAGATTTAGAAGCAGAGATATATTGGGAAACGCAATTTACATTTACTCACCCTAGCGGAAAGTCTATGAATTACTTGAAATTTTTTAAATTATATGAACCACATGTCACACTAGAAACACTATCCAACAAAGTAGGAATTTTTCAAATCGAACTACTACAAGTAGAGATATTGACAAAAATAAGATATAAAGCTACGCCCCCTGGCGTAGAAACCATGCACTATTTTAAGAAGAAAATGTTTCCAAACGGTTTGTCGACATGAGTACTATCGGTCTACAAACGACGTTTTTTTCAATCGAGAATTTAGAACATCATATTTTGCGGCAAATACAACAGATACGGAAATTAAGATTTACGCCCCCTGGTGGCCAAACTATTTTCTTTTTTACAAAAATAGAAATTATGTGCAAACGATTTCCCATCAGGAGCTGTATCCCGTGCAGAAATACTTTTTCAAATCGGAGATTTAGAAGCAGAGATATAGGGGGAAACACAATTTACCGCTACGCCCCCTAGCGGGAAGTCTATGAATTAAATGAAAAATTTGAAATTACATGAAAAACATATCACACGGAAAACACTTTTCAACAAAGAAGGATTTTTTCAAATCGGACTCCTAGAAGCAGAGATATTGACAAAAATAAGATGTACGTACATCTACGCCCCTGGCAGAGAAACTGGGGAATTTTTTAAGAAGAAAATATTCCAAAAAGGTTTATCGATGTGAGTGGCATCAGTCCACGAAAGAATTTTTTCAATCGATATTTTAGAAGCTCATATTTTATGGCAAATACATCAGAAGCAAAAATTAACACTTACGCCCCCTGGTGGCCGAAGTATTCTTTACCAAAAATTTGAAATTATATGCAAAAGGGTTTCCATCAGGAGATGTATCCGCTGAAGAAAAAAAATTTCAAATTGGAATTTTAGAAGAAGAGTTATCGAGGAAAAGGTAATTTAATTTTACGCTCCCTAACGGAAAATCTATGCGTAGTTTGAAAAAGTAACTATATCTAAAATACTCTTCGATATAAATGGAATCGAAAGATATAAATTATTTTTCAATCGGATGTTTAGAAGCAAATATGTGGAATAAAACGTATTTTTGAATTCGACATCATCTGCATTTACGCCCTCTACCGGCGAAATTGTACATCGTAAAAAAAAAACGAAATGAAGGATCATCATTTGCATATTTCAAGCTTCCCAATGCAAAAAGATTTTTTCTAATCGGACTAATAGTTGCAGAGATAGCGTGGGTACAGACGGACGGACGGACAAACCGATAACAGAAGCACGATCTTTTTTTACAAAAGACGTGCTAAAAATGAACGCATGCATTCAAGGATGCAACACTCCCGATCATACAATCGATAAAACACGTTAGATTTGGTAGTACAAATACGAGAACTTAAGATTGTGATTTAGCTAAATATCATCAGAAATCTGAAATATTTTATACATTTTCTTAACTATCAAAAGAAGAAACAAGAAAGATCACACCAAATTTTCGGGTTTAATGAGAACGTCTTTTGAATCCGTTCTGATGCGAATCAAATTTACCAAAGCTATTCAAAATCAGTGAAACCGGTATGGAAAACAGTGGTATCTGACCGAAGAAAGAAGTTTTTCAGTCGGGTTTTTAATCCCGCAGATACTGACGCCTTCTGGTGGCAGACTTGTGCGTTAAGAAAAAACGAAAGTTATATCTGAAACAGTTCGCAGTGGAAACGCTCTCCAATAAAGAAAGAAATTTTCAAATCGAGCTCATAGAAGCAGAGTTATAGACAAAAATGCTATATGCCTCTACGCCCCTGGCTGAAAACCATGCATTATTTTAAGAAGAAAGTATTTTCAAAAGGTTTTTCGATGGGAGCGATATCGGTTCACGAAATAATTTTTTCAATTGTGTTTTCAGGAGCTCAGATTTTACTGCAAATACATCAGACGCAGAAATTATCCCTTACGTCCCATGCTGGCCAAACCGTTCTTTATCAAATATTACAAATTATATGAAAAACATTTCCTATCAGAAGCTGTATCCGGTGTAAAAGTAATTTTTCCAATCGGAGTTTTAGAAGCAAAAATATTGAGGAAAATACAATTTTTCTTTACGTCCCCTAGCGGAAAGTATATGTATTATTTGAAAATTTTGAATTTATATGAGAAACATTTTACACCGGAAACGCTGTCTAACAAAGAAGGTATTTTTCAAATCCGGCGTTTAGAGGTAGAGATATTGACAGAAATAAGATAGACCTCTACGCTCTCTGGTGGAGAACGCATGCATTATTTTAAAAAATATTCTTAAATGTTTATCGACATGAGTGGTATCGGTCCACGAAATAATTTTTTTAAACGGGGTTTTAGAATCTGAGATAACGGTGAAAGCGCTATTTACATTTACTCCCCCTAGCGGAAAGTCAATGAATTACTTGAAAATTTTGAAATTGTTTTAGAAATATGTCGCACCGGAAACTGTCCAACAAAGAAGAAATTTTTCAAATCGGACATTAGAAGCAGGGATATTGACAAAAACAGGATATTATCTGCACACCCTGGCTGAAAAACCATACATTATCTTAAGAAGAAAATATTCCGAAAAGGTTTGTCTACGTGAGTAGAATCTGTCCACGAAAGAATTTCTTCAATCGAGATTTTAGAAACACAAATTTTGCTGCAAATACATCAGAAGCAGAAATCAAACCTTAAGGCTCTTCGTGGTCAAACCATTTTATACCAAAAATTAGAATTTTATGCAAAATATTTCACATCACGAGCTGTGCCCGCTGAAGGAACAAAAAAATTCAAATCGGAGTTTTAGAAGCAGAGATATCTGGGGAAAAGTAATTTACTTTTACGTCCCCTAGCGGAGAATCTATGCGTAACTTGGATAAGTGACTGTGCTTAAAATAATCTTCGGCACGAATGGAATCGAAAAGTAAAAGAATTTTTGGAATTGGATGTTTAGAAGCAAATAAAAATGTGTTTTGAAATCGATAAATCTGCATTTACGTCTTCTAGCGGCAACATTTTGCATCGTAAAGAAAAAGGGGGGAATCATCATTCGCACATTTCAAGCTTCGTAATGCAAAGCGATTTTTTTAAATCGGACTATTAGCCGCAGAGATATCGTGGCTACAGGCGGACGGACGAACAAACCGATAACGTAATCACGATGTTTTTTTATAAAAGGCGTGCTAAAAAAGACAAAAGAAAACGAAGAAATACCATCTACTATATTTTTGCCGCTGGGCGTCTGAATTACTATCCCCCTCCCCCCATGTCACATTTGGTCCGGTTGTCAGGACCAAATGTGACATGGGGGAGGGGGGAGGTTTAGTAATTCCCCTGTAATCACGGACGTACTTTATGGACAGCCCCTTAGAGTAATCTGAAATAAGTCATGGAACTCAAATTTGGCATTGTCTCGTCGCCATAGTAACTTTTAGTGTATCTGTTATCGTTGAAGTATGAAATCCGTTATTTCATAGAATACCTAGTTATTTCATGAAATAACTGATCAAGTCAGTTAAAGCGTAAAACTAACTTGTATTCTATGGTTTAACTAGTTATTTCATAGAATACCGATCTACACCCGTTAAAGTGGAAAATAACCGAGTAAATAAATCCCAAATTCAAAAGGCTGTAAAGATAGCACACCATTTTCGACCCACTATAAAGTGTTATATAATAATAATGATATTAACTTATGAGTACTTCGTCTCAACCTGATAATGAAGTGCTGGTTGAAAAAACAAGGTTAAATAATGCCATTAGTAAAGTATGTATAGTGTGCTCACAAGAATGCAGTGAAAACGTAGTTTGTTCGAAATGTAATGAGCCTGTCGACATGTCATGTTTAGAAGACTATGTTTTGGAAGACAAAGTTGTACAGAAGATCTGCAAATAGTGTTTTAATGAACTGAATGTTCAGAGGGAAAGAGAAAACTCTAAAGAATGTTTGGAAATTCAAACTAAGAAGATGAAATTAATGTCAGATAAATCTCATTCTGAAGCCTCTGTGGGGCTTACAGTCCGTATCCCAGTACCTGAAGTTGACAGAGGAAGGGGTGACGCCAGATCTATTTTAGCTGTTATCATGAAAATAACCGAAGAAGGAGTTTTTCAATTGAGAGCAAGAAACGGCCGCATAAAACAGCTATATTCGCGATCCCAGTTCAGCGTCTGTGAACAAAAACTAATTCAGATCGAAGAAGTGCCGGATATAGAGAAATCGCTCCGGTCGGTTGCTACAGCTCAAAGTTTAGGTACCGGTCGGGGATTTAAAAAATGTTCATGTAAAACGCAGTGTGTCAATAAAAAATGTATTTGTTTTAGAAATAATATTCTATGCAATTCCAAATGCCATTTTAGTAATCCCTGTTGTAACAAATGATTTTATTGTGTCTTTACATAAATAACATTTTGTATGCTGTATAATTCAGTCAAATTGTTTATTTTACACTTTAACTGTCTATCATTAGTTAATTTCTAGAATACCTAGTTATTTCATAGAATAACTAGTTAAGGTGTGGAATTATTCATTTATTACACGCTTTAACTAACTTGATCAGTTATTTCATGAAATATTTGAATTATGCACTTTAACGGTAACATATCCATTTATTGGCTTTCTATTGCAATAGGACATCCCCGTCTTTGGCTCCTTGCCGCTTCCTTTTCTTCATGGGGAAAATACGTTCAATTGTTTCCATGAGACATAGAAACAATTTCAAACACTACAAAACTTTGCCTTCCGTTTAAAATCGCATTTTTGAAATATCGAAAGGTTATAAAAAAATTTGGGGGGGTGAACACCCCAACCCCCACCCCTGGGCACACCGCTGAGTCTAAGTAGTTTTGCGCTAGTGTGCCGCGGCCTTTACACGGAGAAAACTGTTCCTGTAGAAAACAAGTGGTGTGAATTTACGGAAAATTTCTGAAAATAACGTGCAGCAGTGTTGCCGGTAAGTGTCCGTCTTTTAAAGAAATTTCGGTTTTTTAAAGTTCCCGTTCTTTTTTAACTTCCGTATTTTCACAGATTTTTCCGTAGTCAGTAATTCCGTAAGTTTCCTGTTTCCGCATTTAAACAGGAAATTTCGCAAAATCCAAAGCCCTGAATTTTTCAACCCTTACACCCCAGAATCCTTTCCCCTTTTCACTGGTTAGGATCGATCCGAGGTCGTTTGGGTTGACTCAACAGAAACTGCACGTCTTAACCACTAAGCTAGAAAGACACGGAGGACACAGTCACGTTCAAGATAAAACTCTAATTGCGCAACGTTTTTTTTTTTTCCACAATTACTATCTACTTCATCCATGAATATATCTGTTGGTCTTCTGGTCTTCTGTTAAGCCGGTTCTTGTTTTTTTTTTTTTTTAGGAATTTTTGAAGTTGGAACTTTATCCTCTTCTGATCCTACTTTTGCGAATGGATGGCGGCTTGGTACTACACTTTCCGATGTCTTTTTGGTTTACTCTTTTCAGTTTTTTCTCTGCTAAACCTACGCATACGTATTTCACATGGACTATCGTTGTATTGAGCTGCTATCCCTATTTTGTTTTCAAACGGGGATTATGGACACCGGCAGAGAAGATTTTCTATCCTGCGTGTGGTTTTCCCAAGCGTTTTACCCCAACCCCTTTTCATAAACATGCCGCCGTATGTCGATGCAACCACTTGTTGGTACGTAGGCTACCTGATGAGAACGTTAGTTCGAAATCATATGGTAGTGGGATAATTCCAAGTCAAGTGATCCAACAGAGGTTGCTTGACCATTTTAGAAAGAAATAATTTTTTGTTCGTGGTTACCTATATGAATGTAGAGTTCAAAAAGAATATTTTTATTTTTTTCGTAACTCCAATGGCGGCCATTTTTGTTTCATGACGTGCGCTGATTTTTGTGTTTGCTGTAACTTACATTACTCAGGACTGGTTTATTCTACGTTACTGAAGCAAACACCACTCTCTTCATAAAGAAACAGTCTAAAATTTTGATCCAGTACACGTCTTATTAATTTTGCTTCCAAATTGGTCAAAATACACTCTGAAATTTGATATTTAGATTGAATCAATTTCAATTTTTAGAGGGATATTTCTAAAAATTGTCATATTGTCGTTCCTTACTTTGTGATATACATTCTCGAAAAGCCTAAAGAGTAAAAAATATAACCAAAAAAAAAAAAAAAAAGAAATCAAAAGCTGGGGGGGGGGGGGTACTGGGATTTTGAGGGCCCCTGAAAATTGGGGGCCCTAGCCCGGTGCCTCTTAACCAGGCCCTGATTGCCGACTAGGCACGTGCCTTACGGGCCTAGTCGGTAATCAGGGCCTGGTTAAGAGGTCTGAACATCACTCAGAGGAAAAGGTGGTTTGATATTTAATATAATTATAGTTATGCTTTAGCAAGCATTAAGTATCCCATGCTGTAACTTAAAGTCAGTTTTATCGATGTGCAAATTTTCATTCTTGGGAACACATTAATTGCGAAGAAAATATGTAAAGAAGTTTTACCATTGGAAACATAAGGCAGAGATTTTAGGTGCAACCACCTTAAATGAAATGAAATACCATATGAACACTTAGGAGTTTCCAGAGCGACAGTGGCGTCTTTGATAAGTCTGGGTATACACGGCGCTTTATTATTCATTAGTAAATCCGGAATAACATCAACCAGGGATTTGTGAAACAAATTAGAATTAATCGATGTGACGGTATTTTTATCACTGTGGATTAGGGGTTAGCTTTCAAGGATAGTTAACGAAATATTTAAACAGAACGTAAGTTACTTAAAGCATCCTTCTACATAGGCAGTTAGCTAAGGGATAATGAGAATGTATGTCAGAGTTAATATGTACATGCACACACACACACACACACAAATCCCAGGCGGCGTACGCTTCCCCTAGTTCATCATTCGGGAAATCAAATACATTATTAATTTCCCCACGGAATTAGAATATGATTTTTCTTTTTATCTTTGCAGGGCGGCTGACGCACTAAATGTGCTATCTCTGAAGCAATAATAAAAGATTAATAAACTTCAACTCTGACGCCTACGGCTTTCTGATTTACAGAGAAATTAATTACTCCATTAATATTTCTTTCTGTACTATCTCCGTGCTCGTCTTTTTGGGCACGTGCGGATAGCCCACTTCTTCCACTTTTTGTCTAAAGATAACTAGGTCGAGGAATTTCAACCACTTCGTTTTCTAGGCTTATGAAATGTATGCTTTAAGATCATGCCATAACATTTCAGCGTTATTTAATTATAATTTTTTGCTATATTTAGAGACCCACTTCGGGCGGTGACAGATGTTTCTTTCTTTCTTTTGGATTTTATTTCATGTTTCTTCGTTGACACGTCCGCTCTGACATTTACTGTTTTTTTTTTTTTTTACTTCACTGCGTTAAAAGCCGAAGCTTCCAATTACAGGGCTTGTTCCAATCCGTTTTTATCCCCAAAATAAAGAAAAATAATATTTAACTACCCTCAAGGGTTTTAAGCTTCGGATATCTGTAGTTTAAGTGCTTAAAAAATTAGCTAGTGTTCTTAGAGAACTACGTACGTAAGTAACATTGTTGAACACGTATTCACTCTTCTGAAATAACTAAGTAAATGTCAACAACCAGGTAGAAAGAATCAGCAAAAAACTTACGTAAATTCAATCGTTTATTCTCCGCACACTCGAAAGTGAGATCACTGCACATTGTCGCAATTAAGATGGTTCCACCTAAAATCTCTGCCTTATGTTTCCAATGGTAAAATTTCTTTACATATTTTCTTCGCAATTAATGTATTCCCAAGGATGAAAATTTCCACATCGATAAAACTGACTTTAAGTTATAGCATGGGGTACTTAATACTTGCAAAAACATAACCATAATTATGTTAAAAATCAATCATTTTTTTAGTAGTGTTCAGACCTGTTAATAAATGGCGTGACCTCTACATTGATAACGTCAGTAGACAAACAAATGTTAGATTGCTTAATTATGGTTATGTTTTAGAAAGTATTAAGTATCGCATGCTATAACTTAAAGCTAGATTTATCGATGTGCAAATTTTTATACTTGGGAATACATTAATTGCGAAGAAAATATGTAAAGAAGTTTTGAAATTGGAAATATAAAGTAGAGATTTTAGGTAGGACCACCTTAAGTAATTAAACTGATTTGTTTTTTAATCCTGGTAAAACACACGAATCGGAAAGACATGGGTTTTTTGATAAGTCATTTATCAGCTATGCGATGGCAACTGCGTTTGTGTGAGAATTTTTTTTTTTTTTTTATTGGGGGTTCAACGACTACCGTGAGCAACTCAATGGGCTATAAGCAAATTAGGTCGGGCGACCCGACCCTAATTTAGGGTAACTGGTTGCAGGGAAGAGAGAGAGAGAGAACCAGTGCCGTGAAACAAACACAACATCCATGCCACACCGGAATTCGAACCCGGACCCCTTTCGGACGAATGATCAGAAGCCATCGCTTAGACCACTGCGCCGACGAATCTCATTTAAATTAAATTTGCACAGAATGATTTTTTTTTTTTTTATTGGAGATTTAACGACCACCGTGAGCAACACAATGGGCTATAATCAGTCGCCCCTCCCTAATTTAGAGTCACTGGTTCCAGGGAAGGAAGAGAGCCAGTGCCGTAAGACAAACACAACATCCATGCCTCACCGGGATTCGAACGCGGATCCCGTACGGACGAATGATCAGAGGCCATCGCTTAGACCACTGCGCCACCGAGGCGGCCAGAATGATTGCATACACATTTTATGTAATAATCATAAAATGAAACATTTAAATATATTGTGTTAATCGTCTCTTTACTGCAGCTCTTGAAATTCGTGGAACTACAGGGGAAGTCAAAGATCCTGCGAAACCGAAACTCTCTTCAAGAATACGAAGTGAAGTCAGAATTATCGCCCCAGTGGCGCAGTGGTCTAAGCGCTAGCTTGTGACCATTCATGTGAGATGGTTCTGGGTTCGAATCTCGGTGAGACATGGATGTTATGCTTTTCTTACGGCCCTGGTTCTCACCCCTTTCCCTAGAATCAGTGGTCCTAAATTAGGGAAGGGAGACTACTTATAGCCCATTGAGTTGCGGTGGTCGTTAAAAACCCAATCAAAAAAAAAAAAAAAAAAAAAAGGAAGTCTAAATTTCTTAGCTGGCAGAGCGTCTCACTATATTACATAAATAGGCTGCTCCGCTTAGTTCTCTACGACAGGGCCGCGGGTGGCCTAGTGGGCAACGTTCGTGACTACCACGGAAAGGACCTCAGGTTCGATCCCAGGCAGGTATGAACGTTTGATCCACTAAATATCCGCCGTGCGTCGGATGGGCATGTTAAGCCGTCGGACCCCGGGTACGGGCCCCCGGTAATAAATAAGGGCGTCTTCCTCCCCCTTTCTACTTCGCTTCCGTGTCACTTTCCTATCGGGCACTCTAGCCCAAATCTCCTGGCTTCCTATTTCTAAGGGTTGTTTAAGACCTGGGGTCAGATACTCCCTTCCTAAAATCCTCTACACATGATCACATGATCACATGTTCTCTAAGACAGCTTGAATCTATTGCCGTTTAGAAATGTAGTTATAAACAGAAGGGTTTTTCTTTTACATTATTTTGTTTGTACGTTAAAAAATATATTGCACTATGATAATATTCGCGGAGGTAGAATTGCGACCTACTTGAAATCTTCCCGCGACTCAGGATGAGAACCATTGGTTTAAATAGTTGCTTCTAAGACTTTATTTTATTTGCTGATTCAAAAGCGTCGGGAGGGGTTTGCATATTTGTACCATATACTGTATATTTTAATGTTTACTTTTGCCTTCCAAGTGGTTAGAAGCGTAGGATTCTGGCTAATATTTCTGATTGTCACCAGATAAAACATGAATGAGGTCCTACGACGCAAGATCTGCCAACCACCCCAACCCCCACCCTCTAGAAAAAGTGACCCTAAATTAGAGACTGGCGACTTCTTTAAACTGTGTTGCATTCCGATAGTTCTTTTCGGGGGGAGGGGGGAGGCAATTATAAATTTTGAGGGGGCTGAAACTTATTTAACTGATTATATACATATAATAACAATTTTGTTATTTACATATGTACTAATATATATAAAAATTTTAAATACAGTACAGGTATAAAATTTTTCTAATGCTCGTATATCACAAATGCAAATTAAAAGAAATCTACACTTTCAAGTGATTAAAAAATGTAAAAATGTTATATTTTTGCTTTAATTCAGTAATGCACCACGGATTTTACCATGGGGTGGTTTAAAATACTACAATCGTATTTCTGATTATTAAGGAACCATTGCAGTGTGTGTTACCAGAAAACGTTGGGTGTAAACCCTCCCTGCCATTTGGTTTCAGCCCCTTCAGATTAATTAGATTAGCACATAGTAATAAAACAATAATAATAATAATACCCGTTTGGATGGCAGTTTGAGGTGCCTCGATTTTTTTTTGTTGTTGTTATTGTCACAGAGTGTAAACTAGAGATAAGTTCGGGCTCAATTTTAGGAGCCCGGACCCGGCCCGCTTTTTGATTACATGTGTTTGTTGAGCCCGGGGCCGCCCGGGACCGGATTCTTGGAAAATTTTGCTTATCAAGGCTTGCATTTATGCATTATACACTGGCCAAAGATATGGCCCAAGCAAGGATTACTTTAAAAATCATTAGTTTAAAAAATTTAGTTCAGTTAATCCACTTCACAGTATTAATATGTTTTTAGAAATACTACGCATAAAGCCAAATGTTCTAAAATATGGATTTGAAAATAAATAAATAATCAAGATGCCCTTCGACCGTATCAGGGGAATCTGTAATTTTGGTAAAAGCTGAAGAAAAGAAAATCGTTTAGAAACAAAAAATTCCATTCGTTATTTCTTTTTGATTTCTAAATTTACTTTTATTTTGAATAAATTGCATTATAAAACGTACAACGCCATACAGACAGTTGGAAGTGTTTGAAATTTTGATTCTAGAAAACTAATCTTTGCAATATAATTTACATATATGCTAATTGGTAAAGGTAGTTTAGAGTGATGTAGTAAAATATAAGAAAAAGCATGTAGGGAAATTTCCAAAATTAAAAAAAAAAAAAAAAGAACGTAAAAGCATTCCAGACCAGATTATTCTGCATTTTGTAACATTAACAAAGCTTTGCGCTTAATAGTATAATAATCACAATATTATCATATGTGTGTGCAGTTTCCAGATCAAGTTCATCATGAAAACAGAGAGAGAGAGAGAATTGCATCTAATGCCTCAGCGCTTCAACTTGATCTTCTTTTCTCTAAAACTGGACCTGCTGCACTAAAACCAACGTCACCCCAAAAATCGCGGGTGAGGAAATTTTAAAAAATAAATAACAATACTTCTAACTGCACAATTTTGGAAATTAATACATCATTTTAAAGATAAGATTTTTGATTTTTAATAAAATACAAAAATGGGAATATGATTTTTTCCCAGTTTTTCAATACCAGACCTCCTTGCTTGAGCCATAGCTTTGGACAATGCATAATGCAAGTCTTGCTAAGCAAAATTTGTCTTGCAATGGCAGCTAGCTTAGGAAATTGAAAATCCTTCCACCATGGTAACAAATCCACAATTAAATTCAACACATGTAATTCAACAACCGGGCTCGGAATTACACGTGTTGAATTAATTACAGTAATGAAATTCAAGATGTGTAATTCCGAGCCCGGGCCCGGATTTTTCGGTAATATGTTTTTATGTTATTACAATATTTTCCTTCATTTTCTTAAGTTTTTTTTAATTAATTTCTCCAAATATTCAGCTATAAACGAAAACAATTAGACTAGGTGTAAGGGAAGATCGCCCAAAAACCTACGGGAGGGGAGCGTTCATGGATTTTCGGGGGAGCTAAGCACTCCCGAAAAGATGCCTAAATACATCACTGTCTTTATGGCCTCACGCAGTTGTAATACCAGAGAATAAAAAGTAATGTCCCATTCTGTTAGTGGGGCGTTGAAGCTAATAATTTTGCATTACCAACATTTAATTTTTTTTTAAGAATTTAAATGGAGGAACTTACCTTTGAATATATGAGTAGAAGGCGTTGTTTCTGGTTCATCTGAAGCGCCGCCGTAATTGAAGCAGCATACCAAGAGCAGTAGTGTCAGTTGGATGTTGAACATCACCCAGAGATTAGGGCGACAGCGGTAGCAGTCCTGTTGGTCCGCAGCCATGCGTCGGTCGGCGATCCATGCAAGACATTCCTGGGCAACAACATACGCACGCACAAGCGCTCACTTTACGGTTGACGCGGGATCGTGTTTGCTGGCCAACTGAGCGCGGATGGAGAACTGAGGAGCCTGTGTCTCGCGCGCGCACTCTTGTGCGAGTTGTTCCGAATTATTTCCACGTGAGGTTCGCCTCAACTCCCATCCAATGATGCACGCTCTCCGAGATAGATAACATTAACATGTCTTCTTGAGCATCTCCCGAAATCAATCAGTCTCTGGGCGGGCACGTGTTTGAAAAGAACATCTTTTGTCGCAACTACCCAATCAAAGTCACTCTTTGAATTCGTTTCAAGGGGAAGCCCTAATTTTCGAGATCTGTTGTCACAGCATAAACTCCTATCTATTGTGATGACGAATCTTCAATGTTGTGTCTCTTTTACGAGTTCCTTTGAAAGGAAGAAACGACGATGTTTTCGAGTTTCAACGTTTTATGAACCTTGTTTACTGCATTTTCAGAAAGTAGATTTTTGATGAGATGATTTCACGAGCTAGGTCTGATTTCTTTTAGAAGGCTTCTTTGCAGTTCAAGAAACAATGAAGCTTTAGTAATAAGTAATAATTTCAAGTCTCGAAGCAAACAGTTCTTCAGAAACACATATTCCGGATTACGAAATGTCCTATTTCTCTTCTTGATTTTCTCTTACTGCGTCATTGCTGAAATACTTAGCGATAATAGGTAGCAAACAATTTGCCGAAGATGACAAAGAAAGACCGTATCTTTTGAGATATATAATATATTCCTACGGCGAAATGAGAATCAAAGATCTTTTTGTTCACTGAATCGTAATTCTTTTAGTTTATTATTTCTGTTTTAGTGCGTTATATGGTTATTGCGTAGGAACTGTTCACATGTTTTCTAAGAAAGAGATCTCACGACGTAGCCCCAATTCAAATTCTGAGAACTATCCAGAAATCATTTACTTAAGTTATGGAACGGCATAACTGCTTGGTAATGTTTAAACCAGAAAGCTCGGATGAAAAAATTTTTTTCAACTAACTCCCTAGTTTAGAGAAGTTAGAATGTACTTTGCGTGACATTCCATGCTTGCAGAGATATACTTTTCTTTAAGCATGCGTTAGATCGGAAACAATGGTTTTATAGGACTAACAGCAAACGGATTTCGTTTGAATAAATCTCATATAAGCAGAAAATTTACTTACATGTGCTCAATATCATGAGCAATGCTTACTTCCATCTGCTTACAGAGAAAATTTCGCATAGCGACTGAGATGATAATGTTTTTTTAATTCTTTTTACGTCAAGAAAACATCCTTTTTTCTGCTCATTCATGTCAAACAAATCCTGTTTTTTTACGTCACAAATTTTTCTTCTTCGAACAGTATTACTGTAGACGCTTTTCTCTTAAAAGCTGAAAACAATACTTTACATCACACCATGAATTTTTTCCTAAAATATCTACAACTTAGTCAACAAAAGTATCTTGATTTTCATGGCACTTAAAAAACTACTTATTTCAGAATTATCTCAGCTACACTGACAAAAGAATTGCCTTTCAACCGATGACATTTCCTTTGTAAAATACATTCCACATTATTTTGAGAAGTTTCTGGTAATCACCTTTTGCGTTTACCAGAATAAAAATGAAAAGTCGTTTTCTTTCTCCCGTTAAATTTGCGAAAATACAGTCGTTAGAAAGTATAGAAAATACTTCCCTGTCGGTGAACATGAAATCTTAGAGAGGATTTTCCTTTTTATTATGTCTGTCAATTTAAATGTTAAGCAGACTCGTTTTCATTTAGAGTTCTCGCGATGTTTTAACTCCTAAAACAATTGCCAGAGAGCTTATTTCCTGTATTTTGCTACAAAAACAATTCGAACATGTGCTGAAGTTTAAGCAGCTTGTGTTCTGAACAACGGCTTCTTTATTTCTAATAATACCCGTAAACCTTTATCACTATGATTCTCAGCACTTCTGTAGATTTATCCTTATCATCTGCAATTAACACGTGAATTTTGTATTTTAATATTTTTTTGCAGAATTGAGGGAATATTAGTTCATAAAAATTCTCAGATTTAAATAACTGAAAAACTTAAATATTTTGTGCAAGAAGATCTTCTGCTGATTAAATATGAGCACAGATTATGTTTTAAATGCCTTAGCCAGCGTGCACTTTTGTTTTATGAAGAAGAACGCTTCTTATAATAAAGATTGCAACCATAGTAGAAGGTAAAAATCTATACCCAATTCTTTAAATCATTATACAATTTTGTTTTGCCGCTGTATCCAAGAGATCTATGCATTTGTTCAATAATTTAAGGTCTTTAAGATTTAGAACTTGAAATTATAAAATTTTACTACCATATTTGCCAGGAGTAAAGAGTGGAGTCACATAGAGACACTTTCCCTGATCTAAACCCACGGAGATACTACGCGTCGAGAAAGGGAGCAACAACTTTTGACCTACCGAATTCTGGAGTACACCGACATCAACTGCTCCCTACTGAAACTGTGTCGTTCGCTTCGGGGCTTAAGAACAATCTATCTAGTGACGTCAGAGTCGTTTCTCCCTAAACAGACTTCCCGTTATGTCTCATTATCGGGTCAAAGTAATTATTTCGCTGGAGGCAGCGAAGTTATCACCGGCGGGGAGAGAGACAGAGCGAGAGGAGGAGGAGTTTAACTCTTCCGTCACTGGACCTGTTTCGCAGAAAATCCGCAGGCGCCAAAACGGAACTCTCTCTGAGTATGAGAAAGAAAGCAAATGACTTTTCCTTTTTTCTTCTACTTTTTCTCTTTTTGTTGTTGTTGTTTTTCTTTATGTTCCATTTTTTAACACGACAAAGATTAAATATATTGCACTTGATTATTGTAAACGAAAGCGTGTTATTTATTTTGTCTCCTGACTCAGGAATGTATTTATTATACTGTGAAACCCCGATTTTACGGCCCCGCAGTTTTCGCTTTTTTTTCCCCCGTTTCGAGAGGCGTTTTTCAGAAGTCCCGATAGTTCTTCTGCATTTTCCCTGTTTTCTACGTTTCTCCAATAACACGATTTCCCGCATAGAACGTCTTTCAAACAATATTCCTTCGAAGCGGTCATAAGCAATGCGCGCCTAACCCAATGAGCTGGGCAGGCATCAAAACTACTTGGGCAAAAAAATTTATTTTCTCAGCTTCTCTTACTATTGCTGGAACATGGATTTGAACAATTATTTTTTTCAAATCCCCCCATTTTTATCATCGTCCTTTCCGCAGTTGATTTTAAATAAAAAAAAATATTAAAAACATTTCTTTAACTAAAATTTTTATTTTATAAAAAGTGAGAAGCTCAAATTTACATCTGGAATAAAAACACTGGAAATTAGGAAAAGCATGTTAACGCATATTACACAGTTTCTTTGCATATCAAAATACCAAGGAAAATAAGAAACAAAATAAGAACTAAATGCAAAATAATTAATTCAAATAGATCAAGTGCAAAATCGTTTTGATCTGACAGTCCTTTCAAGGAATAAATCGCCTCTCAATTTTTCCCCCCAAACCGAAGATTCAACCGTGAGAGTTCAGGACTCTACCATTTCTGAGAACACTCGGAAAATATTGTTTACCATTTATGAGGAAGTTGTCGGCTGATGTCTTCGACTTTTGTGATTTTTCCAAAACTTGTAGATTGTCTCAAGATCGATATGTTGCCCACTTGTAAGATGGTATTTTATTCTCATCAGTATATCCAGATGGCTCGCTTCTGGTCTGTTGCGTGATTTAGTTTTGATGCTGTTCATAAGGCTAAATATTCTCTCAGCATCGGCACCGGAAGCTTGAAAAGTACCGCATATGTCAACCAACTTTGATAAGTTTGAAAACGTTTCTTCTGAGAGAGAATACATAGCCTACTACATCTTTGAAGATTTTTAATACACCTATTGTGTTCTTTTGAGAAAAGGCTCAATATCTGCCTCTTTCTCTGTAATAGACTCAATATCTGCCTCTAATCCGCATTCTCGCGTTCACTACCTGCTCACGAGCCTACTTTGAAAGAAGACTTTGAGAATGAAGAGGATAATGAGATGAACTTAGAACAATGACATTTAAAAAAAGTGCTGTTTTGACTTTTGAGAGCTCGAATTTTATTTATTTATTAATATTATTATTATTGCAGGCAATTGATTTTCGAATTGTGAAAATTAATTAGGAATTTGGGAATTTTAATCTAAAATGCTTACTGCGAGGAAGATGTTTCAGCTGCGCGGCCGCACGCGCGCGGAGCTTAGGAGGGAACATTGCTTTCAAAATTGTTGTATTATCTTATTGATCAGCGTTTGGGCCCATGTTGATTTGAAACTTCGAAATGTGCGCGTAGAGTTTTTTCCCTCCAAATTGCACAAGCGATTTTCAGCCGTGCGATTTAGGGATTATGTGCTCCTTCAAAACGTTTTATCAGAAACAGTTGAGGAGAAAAGCACCGGCTGAACTTGGTTCCGGAAACCTGGAAGATGAGTGGAAGGAGGAAATCAACATATTGGAAACGATATATTTCATATCCTCTTCATGGAATAGCGTGAAAAGCACTTGTTTTTCTCATTCTTTTGACGAAGGCGGATTTCCAACATCACATGAAGTTTTCATGAACGCAGAGTATGTTATGAATCAAAAAGACTTGACGTTCCCACGGGGCCAGTGGATGATTACATCAATGAACTTGCAATCGATCTTGAAGAGATGAAAATGTGCTGATTTCAGAGGTTCAAACAATCTCCGATGTAATGAATTGTTCTTCGAAGAAGGGAATGAGGACGACAATGTGGGCGAAATATCGGAACCTATGCCTTCTTTTAATGTGGCATTAAATGGATTAAAACTTGTGAAACTTTTTCCTTGGTCACGATTCCCAAGAAAAACAATTGCAAAGCCTTTTAACTATTGAGGAAGCTTTGCTTAGCTAAACACTAAAAACAGAAAGCAAAAGGGAAATTACCGTATATACTCGTGTATAGGCCGACCCCCCGATTTTTATCTGAATATTTGCAGTTTTTGTATATCCCGTGTA
Organism: Macrothele yani; assembly: GCA_039090855.1. NCBI lineage: Eukaryota > Metazoa > Arthropoda > Arachnida > Araneae > Macrothelidae > Macrothele > Macrothele yani. Next base: position 114,444,848 of record CM077007.1, read on the forward strand.
TAAGTAGACCCCTCGATTTTTATGTGAATATCTGCAGTTTTTGTATACCTATACCTATCTTGTGTATAAATAAAAAAATCATTTTCCAAGGATGCACCCGCATGAGGAAATGTGAACCTACTATTTATTGTTGTAGCTGCTCTCGCGATGTTGCTTGCAGCAGTTTCCCGCAAAATGTGGGTGGAATTGAGGCACAATTCTTGGAAGATGATAGGGCTTGTGACGTATATTCTAAATTAACTTTCCTTTTTAGTTTCTTTCCCTATGTAAATCTTGAGTTTATTCTCAGTAATACTTCACTCTTAACGTGATATCTTTTCTCTCAAACGAATACTGTTGGCAACATAATTGAGGTAGAATGAACGTGACGTATGCCTGAGATAAGAAAAGAACGAGAGATAAGAACGAGGACTAAACTGTTGCTTGGCGAGCGTTGCTGGAGAGCGTTTTTAAAGCGAGTGTTGCTTGGAGAAGTGTTGCAAGTTGAGCGTTGTGTTGTAGAGCGTTGTGTTAAGAGCGGTGTAGAGCTGTGTGGTGTGTGTGCAGCGTTTAAAGCGAAGTACTATGTGATGTTATGATTTGTTATGGAAGTGCCACATCCTGAATAAAGCATCCTTTCCATAAGTTTGACTTCTGTTGTTTACATGTTTCGTCTATCCGTTAAGGTTCAATTTAGGAACTATTTCATCTTATGTTATGTTTTTAAAATAACGTAGAAGTAAGACAAGACTTCTACGTCATAAGCTGACCACACTGGTTAGAGAGTTTTCAGGAGAAGCTTACACACTTTAACAGTATATGAATTAACTTTTGCACATTGTCCCGCCCCCCCCCTTCTCCCACTTTTTGCGAGCGAGTTTTCTGCAGTTACTTCATTCATGGAGAATAAAGCATTTGCTCCCGCAGCAGACGAATCGTGATGCATTTACCAAACGTCGTAAGGCAGATCGTTATTTAAAAAAAAAAAAACTTCCTCAACCATATTTGGAAACCGTAAATAGGTCTTGATGTCAACCTGATAGTTTTTTCATCCCATAAAAAATATGCATGCCGTAAAAAATAAATGTGTAACTTTTGAAGTTTTCTATGGATTTCTTCAAAATTTCAAATGAATCTTTATTTTGATATATTGTGGACACTGTAAAATTTGCACGTAACTATTTAAAAAATTGAAGAAAATTTTTTACCTAAAATTTTCTCCCACAACCCTGTGCAGCGTAGCAGCTGTTGGTCAACTGCTCAGCTGGACGACTGTGTGATCGACAGAGAGGTTGTTTATTTACTCCCGAGTTTCATCCCCCTCTCCACCGTGTTTTTGACAAACAATCGGCTTTAGTGACAAAAATAAGCATCGCCCCATTCAGTAAAGATGCAATCCTTTTTGGTCGCTCTTATAGTCTTCAGAAAAGGTTACTGTTTGTTTGATTTTTAGAGCCGGGGCACACTCAATTTAATAACAAACGTAAGTAGGCTGTTAAACTAATGCACTTTTTCACTATCAGTGGCAATGTTATTCTGAGCGATCGGCCAAGTTTAAACACTTTCGTTTTCGGGATGCATTGATAAAGTTTCCGCTGTTCTGTAGATTGTCACGCCTCTCTTTTCCACCGTCGCTAAGCAGGGGCAGCGGACTCCTTTTGCAATAGTCTGTTCTTTTCCCTCTTCATCCCCCCCCCGTCGAGAATTGAGCACGGTCGTAGGTCACGGCACGATGCAACTTAAACTACTGGCTGACGCGTTCACATCTTTCCTCTGAGTGATTTACCAGCGGGGCAGTCAAGGCCATATCGAAAGATCTAAAACGGACTTTGAGACATCCCTGCGAAATGAGTTTCTCTATTAGTGCATAAAAAACTCATACATATAAAATCAAGAAAATTCTTAGCAATAACTTTCTTCTGTACCAGTAACACCCGGAAAATGACAAAATATACAACTGCAAATGAACTGATGGCGCAAAGGGCTAAGTATGCGCATTTCCATAAGGTATCAAAATTTTGGTTTTCAACCTATCAGAAATATTTTCCGTGTATAGTTCGACCCCTAATTTCGACCTAAATATTTCATTAAAAAACGTCGTCCTATACACGAGTATATACGGTACCGATTTTTTCCAAACCAACATCCCATTAAGTAAGTACTACGTAGTTGTACTGCATTTTTTTGATTGACATAATTGTGTTTCCAATACATACTTTTATAGTACTACTAATGTAAATTCCGTTTCTTTTTCTTTTTTTTTGTACACGTTATGTATTCCTCTAAATCAGTGGCGTATCTTGAGTCCGAGACCTTGGCTATCTAACCCTCCCCCACAGTATTGTTTTTTTTTTAATTGCGAAGTTTAATTTTTAATTGTTAAGTAATAGAAGTAACTTGTTTTAGGTACATGCTATTGCTAACATAATACCAAATAATTATGAGGATTAGAATTTGAATACTTTATTTCTACATGAACTCCATTCTTCTTTTCTTTTGTATGAACTTGAATGTTACGTTTTCATAAAAGTTTCTTCCGAGTACTTTTTCATATTTAAAAAGAATGTTTTCCTTTATTGACAAATCAGCCAAATTGCTCGAATGTACATTTCCTTGTGTGGCTCTAAGATATATCTTCATTCTTTTTAATGCAGGAAAACTTCTTTCGGCAGTTGCAGTTGTTAATGGAAACTTTAATATTAGGTCTAATATCCAATTTATTCAACTTTATGTAACAAGTAGTTAATGCCTCTTACTGATTTGTTTTCGTATTCATCAAGGAAATAAAACACCTTCAGTTCATTTTTTAGTCAAGCTGTATCAAAATCCGAAGCATAGAGTTCCTTATGTTCTGACAGTAGATGCTCAGGGAAGCTTTCACAAAATTTATCAAAACAGTTCGAATCCAACAAAGCCACGAATTTAAGATATAATATCACTGACACTTCACACAAATTGAAACAACTCCCGCGAAGCACGTGCTGTTACAGGCGGAAGCATGCGAGTGACTGATGTACTCGAAGTCTTCTCTTTTCTGAGCAAACCGTTGCGCGAAGCAATGGTCCATTCCCCTCCATACGTTCATTTATGTTATCATGGAAACGCTAGAAGGCGATCGTATGGAAGGTCTTCGAATCAGAACACCAAAGATTCTGGAAGAGCTGGTTGCGTTATGCCGTTGGTCTTCGCTTTCCAGACTGAGTCGAAGAAGAGAACCTGCACGTGTTTTTTTTTTTTTTTTCGCAGCGATAGCATCTACGTATCTTAATACCGTTGATAATTGACTTTTATTTGTGAATATTTAATTGACTTTTATTTGTGCATTCTCTGGGTTTCGCGACTAGCCTAGCTAGCCTCGAATGTACGCCACTGCTGTGAAGTATATTTTACCTCGAGATTTCGGTTGTACGTTTTCCCGCATTGTACGACTTTTTATGTTGGTCTGCTGACAAGCGCAAAATCGGGGTTTATTAGCTTAGTTTTACGTTTAAAATTTTTTTTATCAGTATCATCAACAAACAGAGCAACCTTAAATTGCGGTTCCATTTACTTATGGATAAAAGAACATAAACTAAGAGCGTTTTTATTTAGATAGTTATCAGGGTTTAATGACGCATTTTTCACCAAGTAGGTCACAATGAAACATGAAGTCAGAGAGACAGCTCGAGCCGCGAGGAGTTTCATTTTCCTCAGCCAACTGACCAACCAAGTATTCTTTTAAGGCAAAACACGTGACTATCATTCCACGTTGCAATATTTTTTACGAATCTTCCCTCTATATACCACAGCGTGTTACTAATGAAAATGTGCAAAATCGGTAGTATTCGGTTTCGATTGGGTAAATTAACCCTTTAACGACCATAACGGCCAAAACGCCAGTACGTACAAACGGCCATAGCCTCCCGAAACGCCTGTCTAGAGAGAGTCATATTTCCTACCCTTACCTCTTCTTCAAATTTTCTCAACCTATGAGGGATCAACAGGAGTCACCCTCAGTAATTAATGCAGTTATTAAACAAATAAGTGAAACATCAGACAGTTTCGGGAGATATGGTATTTAGAGTGATACAAGATTTTGGGGTCATGGCCGTTAAAGAGTTAAGATAGCAAGCAAATTAAAGAGTGAGATAAACATGTTTTCGTTAATACGTAAAAAACAAAAATAAAATAGAAAGTGCGATTTATAGATGGAAATGCCTAACAGTTAGAGTTCTGAAAGTACAGTAAGACATGTTTAGGACGGAACCGGTATAAACGGAAACCTGCACTAAACGGAACGTTTTTTTGGTTCCGAAAAGAAAGATAGAAAATTACATATGTAGTATTTTACCTGTCTAAAGCGGAACTTGTCTAACGCGGAAACGGAAATGGTAAGAGAATTAATCAACCTGGTAAAAACGGAAAGTTCTCAGATGTTTCTGTATCGTTAAGTACAGGGGCATTCAAAATGATTCATCTGATTTGAAAAGAGCATAATTCCATGCCAATTGTCCGTGTATGGCTTGGGCATACACCAAATGAAAGAGGAAATCACCGAGTTTTAGTAGGTCACCATGAGAGGGCTCCACTGTCGCTGTAGAGTCGCCTCGTTGGCATTGTGCTGTTCACCGTTTCCTCAACAAGCCATTGGATTGGTCGCAGTGGACCCAACGACTTGTCTCTCCACAACTGGCAACCTATGTCACCGGAACTTACACAGTGCAACTTCTAGGTGTCACCGATGCGTACAACCCTGGATGAGCTGAAAAAACGCATTGTTACTGCTGTGGAGTCAGTGACAATAGACATAGTGAAAATCCTCCAAATACGTGGCGTCAGTGAATAAACAAAGACATCGCTCTTTCCACGTTTTAGCAACGCACAGCAACAGAAAAATTGTTATTCGGTCACCGCTTGGGATCCGAGTACCAGATCTCTCGATATCTAGCCGAGCGCGTTACTCTTACACTACAGTGGCCAACAATCCACGGCGCTATGTGTGCTTTTCTGTTAGCTTCTGACCTCATAAACCGCAAGATGGGCTCAGTTACTGAGACGTCTCCATCTGGTGAGCATTAAAGGCACTGGCTATATATCAATTATAGCAGTTAAATCCAAAGTGAAAATCCTTCAAATACGTGGCGTCAGCGATTAAACAAAGTCATCGCTCCTTCCACGTTTTAGCATCATATAGCAACCGAAATTTTTTTTATTCGGTCACCGCTGGGGAACCGAATCCCAGATCTCTCGATATCTAGCCGAGCGCGTTAACCTTACACCACGGTGGCCAACAATCCACGGCGCTATGTGTGTATATTATTATTGACAATAGACATGCTGGAGTGAGTATGGGAGGAAATAGATCACCGTCTCGACATTGCTAATGTAACTAAGGGAAGGTACACAGGGCACTTATCTCACATTTTTATATGAAGGGCGGATATCTCAGATTCCTTCCTCTTTCTAGAGAAGGAGTCAAAAACAGAGAAAAAAGAAGTCACACAGGGCACTTATCTCGACATTGCTAATGTAACTAAGGGAAGTCACACAGGGCACTTATCTCGACATTGCTAATGTAACTAATGGAAGTCACACAGGGCACTTACAAGGTGAGAAACAAAACTCGGACAGTTTTTCTTTTGATTGATGTATCATTACTCACTCTGTGCCTGTAAACTTCGAAAATATAGTCATTTGAAATCGGATGAATCATTTTGAATTACCCTGTATTTTAATTGAATATAAAGCATTACACGTAGGGCTGGTTCAACTAGGCCGCCGGAATTTAGGGAGCTCCAAAATTTAGAGTTGATAAAATCGAATGAGTTAATAAGGGAGAAAAGAATAAATAGTTTTATTTAATGTTTCCCTTTCTATATAACTTACGAATTTTTCTTTGGAGGTTCAACAACCACCATGAGCAACTCGATGGGCTATAAGCAATCACCCGTCCCAATTTAGGGCCACTAGTTCCAAGGAAGGGAACTAGTGGCCCTAAATTATAACCAGGGCCGTAGCACAAGCACAACATCCATGCTTCACCGGGATTCTAACCTCGACCTTCCTCGAAGGAATGGTCAGAAGCAAGCGATTAGACCACTGCACCACCAGAGTGGCTAAGTTACGAATTTATTCCTTGTGTAAGCGAGACACAGAGACCTGCGCTTATAGATTAAGTAAATCATTTCGCAGCAATTTCCAGAAAAATCTATTTCAGGTTTTTTCCGTATTTAAACTGAAATTCCGCAAAATCGACGATCCTACATTTTTCATTCCTTACCCCAGATAATCCTTCGGCGCCAGTCAGGATCGAACCCGAGTCGTTTAGGTCAGATCATATGTTGAGGATTTTAGGAAAGGAGTATCTGGGCGATGGCCTTAAACAACCCTTAGAAATAGGGAGCTAAGAGATTTGGGCTAGAGTGCCCGGTAGCAAAGCAGCACGAAAGCGAGGGGGTAGGAAGACGCCCTTATTTATAACCAGGGGGGGCTAGTACCCGGAGTCCGACGGGTTAACGTGCCCATTCAAAGCACGGCGGATATTTTGTGGTTCGAGCATTCTTAGATATGGAGTTCAAAAAGATATACTACTTACTTGAACTACTGTAGATATTTACGTGGTATGATGATTATTATCATTACTACATTAGCTGTAGTTATCCCACTGTTACACACATTCAAAATGTTGACCTAGTGGTCGCCTGAAGAGGACACTTTAGGGCTAAGTATCTAAGTATATATGTCAGTCGTACTCACCCCTTTTTTGGTTGACAAACACTCTGGATGTGTAGACGGTAAAACGTAGCACTGTGTATTGGTGAATCAGTCCACTTTCTCCTCTCCGTGACTGTTGAAAATATTGCGGAAAAATAAAAATTCCATTACCAGGTATATTATGTACGAAGTCAAACGAAGTGCGAAGTTGTAGATGAATACTTAAAATTACGTAAAAAATGGAACAAAGGAACCTTCAAAAGATAAAATGAACAAACTTTGCCATCTAAAAACTCGTAGTATCATTAAAATTGAAGTCCATAATATTTGAAAGCAATTGAATTTAAGAATCCTTCCATACATGTTTCGACAGTTTCTTGTGTCTTTATCAATGGAATGTTACGGCGTTCTAACTATTTGTTTTCTGTAGCTCTAATGAGACGGTGCTTGTGCATGCACTCTGCCCGTCATGGCTCTGTGTCCCACACGTCATTGTCGCTGTGCGACAATGACGTATAAGAAACAGGACATGACACAACAGCGACAATGACGTATGTGACACAGGACATGACAAAACAGCGACAATGACGTATGTGACACAGGACATGACACAACAGCGACAATGACGTATGTGACACACGACATGACAGAACAGCGACAATGACGTATAAGAAACAGGACATGACACAACAGCGACAATGACGTATGTGACACAGAACATGACAAAACAGCGACAATGACGTGTGTGACACAGGACATGACACAACAGCGACAATGACTTATGTGACACAGGACATGACACAACAGCGACAATGACGTATGTGACACAGGACATGATACAACAGCGACAATGACGTATGGGACACATGACATGATACAACAGCGACAATGACGTATGTGACACAGGACATGACACAACAGCGACAAGTGACGTTTGGCACACAGGATATGACACAACAGCGACAATGTCGTTTGGGACACAGGACATGACACAACAGCGACAATGACGTATGTGACACACGACATGACGCAACAGCGGCAATGACGTATGTGACACAAGCCATGACGAGCAGAGTGCATGCACAAGCACCGTCTCATTAGAGCTACAGAGACCAAATAGTTAAAACGCCGTAACATTCCATTGATAAAGACACAAGGAAGTGTCGAAACATGTATGGAAGGTAGTGGTCCCGGTGTTAAGGATTCTTCAAATGCGTTCAAATATTATGGACTTCAATTTTAATGATACTACGAGTCTTTAGATTTCAAAGTTTGTTCATTTTATCTTTTTAAGGTTCCTTTGTTCCATTTTTTACGTAATTTTAAGTATTCATCTATAACTTCGCGCTTCGTTTGACTTCGTGCATAATATACCTGGTAGTGAAATTCCTGTTTTTCGGCAATATTTTCAACAGTCATGGTGTGCAGGAAGTGGACTGATTCACCAATACATAGTGCTACATTTTACAGTCTACATATTCAGAGTGTTTGTCAACCAGAAAATGGGTGAGTACGACTGACATATATACTTAGATACTGAGCCTTAAAGTGTCCTCTTCAGGCGACCACTACGTCAACATTTTGAACGTGTGTAACAGTGGGATAACTACAGCTAATGTAGTAATGATAATAATGGAGCATTCTTACCTGCCTGGGATCGAACCAGATGCTTCTCCGTGGCAGTAACGAACGTTGACCATTCGCGGGCCACCGTTTTGCATTGATACCGCACGCTTTAACAACTGAGCCACAAACCCTCGGAAGCCTGAATCAGGTACATCGTAAAACAAATTGCGCGACGGTATATATATATATATATATTTTTTTTTGTCATTATTTATAGTGATTTAGTCATTTTATTTTCTGTTGGAGCTTATTATTTTTCTGAATAGGTTTGCAATATTTTTTTGTTCTGTAGGAGGTTTTTAACAAATTAAACATTTTTCATCGTAATTTTTCGAAGCAACAAAATGATTTCCAACTTCATTTTTTTAAACTGATAATGACTTTCAGTTATCTTTAAAAAAAGGTAAAATGTACTTATTTTATAGTATTATTAAACAAAAAAAAAAAAAAAGGAACGAAAAAAAATCCTCAATATAAAATTTACTTTTGTCTTAAGTTGTCCAAAGACTGATACATAGACAACTTGTAATCATCTGTACAATAAGTTAAGTACCCGGTTTCTTACGGTAACACAATGTATAATAAATAGCTGGTGAACAAAACACGGGTGATGAGACTCAGCAAAAGCAGTGTTGTGAGGCAACACTGCCAGCGGTGACCAAGCACTATGTTGCCGCCGCCCAACCGTCAATAAAATGTCCCGGCGGCCACCACATGGGCCAGCAGTTCGGACCAGCAGCGGGCCAACAGTTGCACCCTCATCAGTTGTCATATGCCAGAACAGGGCCTTTAGTTATCCATCACAGGCAGTAAATGCCTCAAGTGGCCATTCAGCGGCCCTGCAAGCACGTATCATAAATGATGGCTAGCCTAATGTGGTCCGCTAGTTTGCCGGCAGTAGCAGTCGGCAATCATGTGACGTAACTGATGGCTTGCCGAATCTTGTCCTCCAATTTCCCAGTAGTAGCCATAAAAGAAGTAAATAAATAAAGGATAACCGCAGTTTCCCAAAGCTACAACTACTTTGTTTTTCGCCTTGCAAAGGTTTTGCATTAGAGTACTGCGCTGGGGAAATTTTCTCAACAGGTCCTGGAAAACGCCCGTTTGGATCTGGCTGGAAACGAAGCGGGCGCTCTACCGACTAGACTGATTTGCCGCGTGCGAGCATTTGATTGAAGCTGAGCCTCTTTCCTGCGGAATGTGTAATGAATGGTTCTCTTTTTAATTTTACAATATTGCCAGGTATTTTTCATAAATGTCAGTTTCATGTAATTCATAAATTTATTTGTTCAACGTAACGATTGCATTTTTTTTTATTTTTTTTTTTTTTTAGCTTTAAGGGAACTTCACTAATTTTCAACGAGTGTACCAACTTAAAGGCGCTTTCTAAAATTTTCGTGCTGTCCTTGTGGTCTTGAAAGGCGATTGTTGAATTAATATATTTACCCGTTCATGTCACGTTCTGTTACATTTTTAACGTTGCATCTTTCCTCTCCGCTGCCCGAAGCTACATTTGTTTTAAAGAGGAAAGATATTTTATTTTACTTCTCGTTATTTTTAGAAGCGAATTCCTCCAGTCTTGTGTATTCAACCCATGGATGAGTACATTATGCGAAGAAATACCTTATGACACAATAAACAAAATGTATGCTATATGCTATCCACAATACCCGATCTCGCTACGGAACTTCAAAATCAGATCCTTCGACAAACGATTGAAATTTAAAAGTTAATCAAACCTCAAGTATTCTTACCAATCTCTCCTATTACCGGTAATTTCTCGTCATACAGATACGGAAGAAGTGAGAACGGAGTTTTCCCGTCAATATAAGAAGGAAACTGCTGAGAGGTTTCTGAAAAATCAGAATTTTCCCGTGGTACGAAAAATCCGTGAAAATCACGTTTCTTTCCGTCATTTCACGGAAAAGGTTGTATCAGAAATATGTTTCGTTAATTCATGACAGAAATGACGGAAAGTGGCTCGTGAATTTCAGAAATCTTTTTACGGTGTTTCACAAGTAATGACAACGCTTAACAACTGTTTAGCAACTGTCACAGAGAGACTATTTTCTAATCAGAACGAAGGCACAAGAGAAAGAGTTCTAGCACTACATTTATTCCGATAGAATTATTTTTTTCTTTCTTTCTTTCTTCCTCTTCTCCTTCGTTTTTTTTTTTTTTTTTTTTTTTTTTTTTTTTAACTGTCGGGAATTCAAGAATGAACCTCGTTGAGTTGTCTACGCTTTCGATCGAGCAAGAAATTGCCCGTGACATAGTTTTGAAAATTGGTAAAGCAAACAATGAAGCACGCAAGTTAAATTTTAATTTAATTTTACTATACATTGGACCAGTAAGTTAATACTTGTAGTTTCCACTAGTTTCTTTCTGCAGGGTGTCCGAATAGTGACTGTGCACTGAATGTACAAATTGCAGTAAAGTAATGTAATAATAAAGAGCCGCCCCGGTGGCGCAGTGGTCTAAGCGATGGCCTCTGGTCATTCGTCCGAACGGGGTCCGGGTTCGAATCCCGGTGAGGCATAGATGTTGTGTTTGTCTTACGGCGCTAGTTCTCTCCCTTCCCTGGAACCAGTGACCCTAAATTAGTGACGGGCGACTGCTTATAGCCCATTGAGTTGCTCACGGTGGTTGTTAAACCTCCAATAAAAAAAAATAATAATAATAATAAAGAAAGTTTGAATGGAATTACAGTAGTAGCAACCCGCCTAATGGAAATTCTCTGTGTCTGGTAACGTTCGTGTCTCCCCACGCCGAAGCGCGTGCAGCTGTAATTCCGAGCGAAGGTCATTCCCGATCGACGGAGGCAGACGTGTCGATTGATCACTCTTCTCGGCACAAGGGCAATGGTGTTGACGGTTGAACAGAGAGTGGTTTTGGTGGAACATGTCTTTCGCCATGAAGACAAACACACGGACGAAGTGCAAAAACAGTTCGCTTAGAAATTTCGTGATGCAGACTAGAGATGAGCTCGGGCCCGGGCTTGTCTACGGAAAGCGGGTTCAGCCCGGGCTCAGGCGGGCCCAGGATTCATTAAGAGTCGAAATCCCAGGGCCCAGGAATGGCATTGCGCATGTTGAATTTCATTATTGAATTCTTTATATATATCCTTCATTGTTTATAAGTTATCTTCATGAAAAACTGTAATTAAAAAATAATTCCCTGGATATTATTGTTATAAACTTTTTACCAAAAATTAAAGAATTTCTAGTGTTAAGTACACGTGTTGTGTCACTTCTAGATCTGTAGCTTTATTTCTTCAGCCATGATTTTTTTCATTTTTCTGATTTTTTTTTCGGAAAAAAATCAGCAAGCTTATTTGAAGATTTGGAAGATGAGTTTGAAATTCATGATCCCGATCCAGATGAAATTTGTAAGTATGTGGAATTGCGCATGGGAGAAACACACTTTGAAGCTGTGGATTTGTTACCGTGATGGAAAAATTCTCAGTTTCCAAAGCTAGCTGCCATTGCGAGACGTGAACTATGTATACCAGCCAGCAGTTCTACTAGTGAGAGACTGTTTAGTGCAGCAGATCAAGTTTTAGAGGAACGAAGATCAAGGTTATGCGCTGAAGCATTAGATGCGATTCTTTTTTTGAGGAGTTTCGAGAGACTTAAACGGTAAGCAATTTTCATGATGAACTTGCTGGAAACTGCACAAACATAAAATAATATCGTGGTTATTACACTATTAAGTGCAAAGCTTTGTTAATGTTACAAAATGCAGAATAATCTACCCTGCTGGCCACCCAAAATGGAACACCAAGAAGGACACGAGATAGCAAAGCCAGATTTACTGGACACATGACAACAGATACAAAGATGAAACGATTGAGATTACAAGCCCGTGCGACTTGCGGAACACGCAGACATCAATAGTTCGTGTGGCCCCCCATGGTTGGCAATAACGGCCGCTGCACGCCGCGGCATCGAACGGAAGAGGCTTTAGATGTGGGCTTGGGTTATGTCGATCCAGGCTGCTTCCACACGTTGCCACAGTTCATCAGGCGTAGCCGCGTGTGGTGCTTGCCGTGCCAATCGGTTTGCCGATCAGCGACCAGATGTGTTCGATAGGCGACATATTAGAAGAACAGGCGGGCCACGACAGCAGCGACACCTGGAGGGCCGTGAAGAATTGTTGCACGATGCGTGCGCCGTGCAGGCGCGCATTGTCCTGTTGAAACGTGGCCGCTGGCAGGTCCTGCAGGTAAGGGAGAACTACAGGCTCCAAAACGTCGGAGATGTAGCGGTGGCTGTTGACTGTACCGGCGATACGTACCAGAGGGGTGCGGGTGTCATATCCAATTGCTCCCGAAACCATAACGCCGGGCGACGGACCGGTATGGCGATGCATGATGCAGGCGTCATACAGTCTCTCGCCTCGGTGCCGCCACTCGCCGATCCTACCATCGTGGTGTTGCAGATAGAAGCGGGATTCGCCGGAGAAGACAATGGCGTGCCATTCCGTAGTCCAGGTGCGGCGTACAACGGCCCACTGCCGCCGCCGGTGGTGTAACGTCAATGGTAATCGGGGCAATGGGCACCGTGCGACAAGTCCCCGCTCCTGAAGACGACGTCGAATGGTACGTGCTGACACAGGTTGTTGCGCAACACACCCTAATTCCTGCGCTAACGTTCGTGATGTGGCGGTTCGAGCCGTCAATGCCCGTCGCACAACATGCCGGCCCTCTCGTTCGGTGGTGTGCCGAGGCTGCGGCAATCGTTCACGTCGGTCCGTCCGTCCCTCCAGCACCCACCGAATCCATACTCGCCTCACTGTGGCTGGATGTCGTCCCACACGGGCGCCGATGTCGCGGTAAGCCACTATTCGTCCTCTGTCGAACTCCGAAACGTGCTGGAATGACTGCCGTTTTTCTGCGACGAGGCATCAGGAAGCTTCCGGCAGCACAACACACTTCCACTACTTACACCCCGCCTTCTGTGCACCCTTCTTATAGTGCTTCACGGTGGCGTGCAGGGCGTATATGATTTGCATGTCCTCTCGCGGGCGACGCATGCTGCGAATTTCAGGCCAATTGGATGCTTCCTTCTTGGTGTTGCATTTTGGGTGGCCAGCAGTGTAGTCTGGAGTGCTGATACGTTTTTTTTTTTTTTTTTATCTTTTGGAAATTTTTTTAATGCTTTTTTTATATTCTACTACCTCACTGTAAATTATCTTAACGAGTTAGCATATATGCAAATTATATTGCAAAGTTTAGCATTCTAGAGTAAAAAAAAAAAAAAAAAAAAATATGTGCAACTGTCTGTAAGGAGTTGTGGGTTTTGTAATGCAATTTATTCAAACTAAAAGTAAATTTAGAAATCCAAAAGAAATAACGAATGGAATATTTTGTGTTCCTAAAAGATTTCCTCACCTTCAACTTTTGCCAAAATCACTGATTCCCCTGGTATAGTCGGGCCTGGGCTCCAGACCTTCGGACCCGGGCTCCTAAAATTCATCCCGAACTCATCTCTAATGCAGACGTCCCCCACCGTAATGCGGTATGTTAGCTCATAGCGAAGTTTCGGGGAACTGGCAGTGTTTTGGGAAACAGTAGGCCATCCACAGCAGACGAGACTGTTCAGAATACACAGGAGAGGATACAGAGGAGTTAACACAAGTCCGTAAGGTGGCTGTCACAACAAACTAATGTGCCTAAGAGAACAGCCCAAGATATTCTGAAAAGGAAGTTGCGTTTCCACCAGTACAAAGTGTCTGTCGTGCATCAGCTGCGAGAAACAGACCACGTGACCCGTGTTCGGTACTTTAGGTGGTTCCAAGTTTTCCAAGCTAATGCACCAAAGAGTACAGCCCACGATATTCTGAAAAGGAAGTTGCGTTTCCACCCATACAAAGTGTCTGCCGTGCATCAGCTGCGAGAAACAGACCACGTGACCCGTGTTTGGTACTGCAGGTGGTTCCATGTTTTCCAAGCTAATGGACCAAAGAGTACAGCCCACGATATTCTGAAAAGGAAGTTGCGTTTCCACCCGTACAAAGTGTATGTCGTGCGTCAGCTGCGAAGAAACAGACCACGTGACCCGTGTTTGGTACTGCAGGTGGTTCCAAGAGTTCCAAGCTAATGTGCCAAAGAGTACAGCCCACGATATTCTGAAAAAGGAAGTTGCGTTTCCACCCGTACAAAGTGTATGTCGTGCATCAGCTGAAAGAAACAGACCACGTGACCCGTGTTCGGTACTGCAGGTGGTTCCAAGAGTTCCAAGCTAATGTGCCAAAGAGTACAGCCCACGATATTCTGAAAAGGAAGTTGCGTTTCCACCCGTACAAAGTGTATGTCGTGCATCAGCTGAAAGAAACTGACCACGTGACCCGTGTTCGGTACTGCAGGTGGTTCCAAGAGTTCCAAGCGAATGTGCCAAAGAGTACAGCCCACGATATTCTGAAAAGGAAGTTGCGTTTTCACCCGTACAAAGTGTCTGTCGTGCATCAGCTGAAAGAAACAGACCACGTGACCCGTGTTCGGTACTGCAGGTGGTTCCAAGAGTTTCAAGCTAATGTGCCAAAGAGTACAGCCCACGATATTATAAAAAGGAAGTTGCGTTTCCACTCGTACAAAGTGTCTGTCTTGCATCAGTTTTAAGAAACAGACCACGTGACCCGTGTTCGGTACTGCAGTGGTTCCAAGAGTTCCAAGCTAATGTGCCAAAGAGTACAGCCCACGATATTCTGGAAAAGAAGTTACGTTTCCACCCGTACAAAGTGTCTGTTGTGCATCAGTTTTAAGAAACAGACCACATCACTCGTGTTCGGTACTGCAGGTGGTTGCAAGAGTTCCAAGCTAATGTGCCAAAGAGTACAGCCCACGATATTCTGAAAAGGAAGTTGCGTTTCCACCCGTACAAAGTGTCTGTCGTGCATCAGCTGAAAGAAACAGACCACGTGACCCGTGTTCGGTACTGCAGGTGGTTCCAAGAGTTCCAAGCTAATGTGCCAAAGAGTACAGCCCACGATATTCTGAAAAGGAAGTTGCGTTTCCACCCGTACAAAGTGTCTGTCGTGCATCATCTGAAAGAAACAGACCACGTCACTCGTGTTCGGTACTGCAGGTGGTTCCAAGAGTTCCAAGGTAATGTGCCAAAGAGTACAGCCCACGATATTCTGAAAAGGAAGTTGCGTTTCCAGCGTACAAAGTGTCTGTCGTGCATCATCTGAGAGAAACAGACCACGTGACCCGTGTTCCGTACTGAAAGTGGTTCCAAGAGTTCCAAGCTAATGTGCTAAAGAGTACTGCCCACGATATTCTGAAAAGGAAGTTGCGTTTCCTCCAGTACAAAGTGTCTGTCGTGCATCAGTTTTAAAAAACAGGGCACGTGGCCCGTGCTCGGTACTGCAGGTGGTTCCAAGAGTTCCAAGCTAATGTGCCAAAGAGTACAGCCCACGATATTCTGAAAAAGGAAGTTGCGTTTCCACCCGTACAAAGTGTCTGTTGTGCATCAGTTTTAAGAAACAGACCACGTGACCCGTGTTCGGTATTGCAGGTGGTTCCCAAGAGTTCCTGTCTGAAGTAGGTGGGAAAATTCAGGACGTGTCTTTCTTTAAAGATGATTGAGGACGTGACTTTCTTTACGATGCATGGCTCTACCCGTCCGTGTTCATCAACAGCCAAAACACTCGTCTGTTGGGTACTGAAAATTCTTACGAATTTAAAAATCTGCCAGTCCACAACCAGAAGGTCTCCACATGCTTTGAGAAATGTATTCACCAACATGCAAAAGCGTGTGCAGACATGTCTGTCTGTCGGTGGGGCCCATTTCCAACACCTCCTGTTGGAACCAGTTCGACATGTAAGAATTACTTTCAGTGCACAGTTATTTTTCCGACACCCAGTATTTGCATAGTATATTTGCATCTTGAAATTACTGAATAGGTGCGATATGTTTAGTCGCACAAAGGAATAACTTAAATTGTGGGGGCGCAAGGCTGATGGTTTGCCTAGGACACCAAGCACCCTAACACCGGCTCTGGTTACATGATGAAGTGTAATGAGGAATTTACACGGAACAAATGCGCTAGATGTTGTAGACAATATGTATAATTAAACCCAGAGAGAAATTGCTTTTGAATTGTTTACCCAAATGCATACTAGAGCACTTGCTCTATTAGGATTCTTCTTAAGTCTCAACCACGACTCTGGTTTATTTCATGTGACCAGCGTTTTAATCTTTGCTGGATGCAAAGTGCAAAGTCTTCACAGCTGGCTGTATTCTATCGATTTCAAACTCTCCGACGTAATTTAATTATCTTAATATTTATTCACTGAGATGATCATTCACAATCTTTACTTGCTGCGAGTTGCTTTCGTTCGCTAGCCTCTTACCACGTCGCCAAAGAATAACATTCTTGATCTGGATACAAAAGTTAAATTCATTGAAACGCACGAAAAGAAAAATGTGATGTCAAGCATTTGGCAGAGAATTTCAATTCCAGATAAATACAAATTCATAATATTCTAAAGCGAAAAGACGAGATAACAGAGTAGTGGCAGTAAAGATAGTTAGCTCAACGAAGAGAAAAATGCGGAAAGCCGAAAATGAAGAGGCCAGGATGGTCGATTGAATAAGATTGTGTGGGAAAGTTTAGTTAGTGCAAGAGAGAGAAATTTGCCAATTTCAAGCCCTATGCTACAAAGAAGAGCAAAAGATGTAGCCGAAAAAACTTGGAAAAGATTTCCCAGCTTCAAAAGGTTGGTTACACTTTTCGAAAGCTGCACAGCATTTCGTTCAAGGAAATTTGTGGTGAAGCGGCAGACGTCAAAGAGAAAAGTTTCGAATCGGATGCGGAAATTATCAACATCAAGCAATGAAAAATATTCAGGATATTCCAGATTTTGCACTTCTTCGAGGTGTTTGCACTGAGAAAAAAGTTTGTTTGAAACAACAAAATAGTTTTGTTGAGCTGTTTTGTCGATTTATTTTGTTGCTTTAGCCAAACTCCATCGGAATTGTTTTGTTGGCAAAACAAAATTATTTCATTGGCTATATTTTGTTAATTCAACTATATGGAGGTGGACAGTACGTCAAAGACCTTACGTCAAAGCGCACGTGATTACCAGCTACTCCATACGGGCACTACCAGACTACCACGGAGGAGAAAAATCTCGTTTTGCACTTAACATTTCGTTTTGAATTATGGATGACTGCGAAGTGAGTGCATTGTTAGAAGACTGGGAGCTGTCAACTCTGATAGACACATTCAGAGGTAAGAATTTCTAATATATCTTAATAATTCTGACGTATTTTTATGCTAGTGTTTATTGTGAGTTATTTTGGTTGGATTCAGTGAATTTCAGTGATAATTTGGCCTCACTTTGTAGACTAATATTACAATAAACACGATAGAATCTGCATCTTATTAGATGCACAGGGGCACGTATTAAATTTAAATCTATATTACTCATAAAGCAATAATGCATTTCTGTGGTTCCTGATCGTAAATAAAAATTTGCACATGAGGTAATGATATGAGTTGTAATTTATGTATAGAGCTTGATTTCATGTATAGGCAATATATACAGGGTGTTTCAAAATTCGTGCGGCAACCGAAGATTGCATGGTGGTACTACCCAGTGATGTAGAAGGGCCTTAGCGCGGCTTATCGGCGCTAAGGCACTTTTTCTCTAGGCTTAGCGTCGCTAAAGCACTTTTCATGGTTACATTGTAAGAGAAGGAGGGCAAAGATTTTTTGGATGACCTTGTAGACAAAAATAGGGAGTGCTATGTTTTATGAGCAACAATATTCATATATTAATCGATTGTTCGTATTACAGGAAGAGGTTAAACAGTCTGTTCACGTATTAGGACGTTTCATGAATCACAAGAGTTCGAGTGTGAAGAGAATGGTAACTACGTTGCCGAGACAGAGGCTCTCAAAATCACGTTATACGGTAACTGGCTTCTCCGTATGATAAAACTTCCCTGATAGAAGGGAAATCAACAACTAAAATTAAACAGGCATGTAGTCTGACTGACAAGTGTCTCACGTGTGCGGTGGAAATTCCTGCTAAAGTCGCCATGAGCTTCAATAAAGGTAATCCTCTGTGCCCATCGTTTGGTTCTTTACGGGTAACACAAAAGGGAGCTATGGTTGACGAGTGGTCAGAGGAGCTGGATTCTGTCCAATCGTTGGAACTGATCTCAGACTCGAGGACGGAATGCCCGTGGCGCTGGCCTGAATGCCCGGGCGCTGGCCAAATGCCAAGCCCGGAGAGCTGCCCTTCTTCCCTCCCCGGAGCCAGCAGCCCGAAATCAGGGACAGGATCCACTGACCGCTAGGCCTATGGCCCTAGATGCTCACGGTTTTTTGTTTGTTTGTTATGAAACAAACAAACAAAAAAGAAACAAACCACAGAAGGCATCCATTTTTCCGCCCCAAAATCACAGGAAAAGCGTCCTGTAAGCCACATGTACGCACTGTACCTGATTCGTATTATTCACACTTGTAATATTAAAAATCGTTTAGAATGACTTCCACGTAACATTTTCTTTTGTTTTAAATTACTTAAATTAAGCAATTTCAATCAAAATTGCCAAAAATAATTAATGACAAAAATTTAATTAAAAGTGATAAATGATTAAAGGAAGTTAAACCTTAAAAGCTTTTGAAAGACTGGAAGGTCTTCGTTCCGGAGGTTTTCCACTTGATCCACTGACCGCTAAGGCACTTCTTTATTTAGAACTACATCACTGGTACTATCCTGGAACATATAGAACGTTAAAAAAAAATTACGATTTTTTTTTGTCTAATCGAAAATGTCAAGGATTTGTTTCATCAAAAAACTAAAACAAACATTTAAAAAGAAATCGGATTTAGAAACATATTACACACGCACCAAAATAGTGTCGATACATC
This sequence comes from Macrothele yani, assembly GCA_039090855.1. Taxonomy (NCBI): domain Eukaryota; kingdom Metazoa; phylum Arthropoda; class Arachnida; order Araneae; family Macrothelidae; genus Macrothele; species Macrothele yani. The sequence continues at coordinate 114,464,033 of CM077007.1, forward strand.
GGTATGTCAAGTATAAATCGTCCGTGAACATTCCAGGTAATAAACTGACCTTCTAATACTGAATTCACAGATAAGAATTTACTCACAAGAGCACGTATAGCTGAGTGGTTAGCACGCCTAGTTCCTAAACTGAAGGTCTCAGATTCGAATCCGCTCCCTGAGCGATTTTCCGCTGGCTCTGAAAAACTTTTCTCTTGGCGTAATACCGTCCAAAATCATTTAAACACCACTAGAAAATTAATACGGCATAGGGAAAAAATGGCGAACACCCAGGAACGAAGGGCACCGCCTAAAATTACTGCACCGGCAATGTTGCCATCAAAAAAGTTTAGGGACAAAGTGTCCTAGCTACATATCTCTAAACTTTGTTGGAGCAAGAAATTTCTGAGTCACGATAACAATATGTTTGGTTGCAGCAACAAAACGTTTTATCACGATAATACATATTTGTTGGATCAAACAAATTCCCAAAAATAGACCTAGGCATTTTGTTGAATGAACAAGACGTTTTGTCATGATAACAAAAAATTCTGTAGAATCAGCAATAATTTCCAGCAAAATACATTTGTAAATTCAACAAACATTTTTGTTGAGTGCCTTGTTAACAAGTTCTTTAGTATCTTTGTTCTTGTTGTTAACATGTTCATATTAACTTCATAAATATTGCGTGGTTGAGTTGCTAAGTCTTGTATGTTTGAAGATGATAGTAATTAACACGTAATTATCAAATGATAATAATTGTATGCAAATAATTCTTGCGATCCGTAAATATGTCTAAGAAACTTTTATTCTTCTCTTCATTTAATTGCCTGCAAACATTTTCCGTTAGCTGTGCTGTTTCCTAACTCTTCCGCTTAAAAACTCCAATTCCTTTTTAGGCTTTCCAACCGTAGGTTGAAGAAGCGTATATGCTCCAGCTTTTTCCGTCCGTCCGTCCGTCCGTATGTCGGCACGATAACTCACGTAAAAATGGTTCGATTTCGATGAAATTTTAGTATGTGGAAGGGGACCACCAGGGGACGAACCCTATTGAAAATGGGTGAAGTGGGGTCAAAGGTCATGCCATAAGAGCGGGATCCATTCAATTGCCCTTATGCGTCATAACTTGCGTAAATATGGTTCGATTTCAATGAAATCTTAGTATTTGGTAAGGAACCACCTGGGAACGAAACCTATTGAAAATGAGTGGAATAGGGTCAAAGGTCAGGACATAAGAGCGGGATTTGTTCCATTGCCCTTATGCGTCATAACTTGCGTAAAAATGGTCCGATTTCGATGAAATTTTAGTATGTGGTAGGGAGCCACTGGGGACGAACCCTATTAAAAATGGGCGAAATGTGGTCAAAGGTCAGGACACTGGAGTGGGATCCATTCCATTGCCCTTGTGCATCATAACTTACCAAAAAATGTTTCGATTGCGACAAAGCGTTACCATGTTGTTCCGGAGGTATAGTGAACCGGTTCTGTTGAGTATCAACGAAATGAGTTCAAAGGTCATTGCACAAAAGCAAGATTTATTCCACAGCCATTATTCTCATAACTTGCGTAAAACTGCTTCTATGGCGACAAAACTTTAGAATGTTATTCTTGAGGTATGCTGAACCGGTTCTGTTGAATATCATCGAAATGGGGTCAAAGGTCAGGACACAGGAGCGAGATTTATTCGACAGCCATTATCCTCATAATTTGAGTAATAATTTCTGGTATGTTGGAAAGCGTATCATAATCAATGCATTGCATGATTTTACTTACTTGTTTCTCAAGCCCTGCCTTCCTTCATCTCTCGCGCTGTCGTGAAATCCCCTGACTTCGCGGTCCACCTAAGACCTCCCAGCCTACCCTGGGGCAATCATTACCTCGTTGTAGTCTTCGTGACCGCTAGCTTCCTAAACCCCGAGACAACTGTCTTCTTGCCTCCTTCTCCCCTGTCTCCCAAAAATGCCCTAAAGCTTATCCTAAAGTTTGCCGTAAGAAACAACCGCACTGCCCTCGGCAAATCTCAAGCCTGAAAGTAAAATGTGAGGGGCTAGGGCATTTGTCGGCAGCCTTGAAATTGAAATTTGTAAAGCATGAAAAGGGGCGCGATAGAGTTAATCTCCATTCAACATACAAAGTGCGAATTCTAAGCATAAACAAAATGTCGTCTTAGTAAATAACCGTGCATCCGGTGTTTAATGGAGAACTGACTCTTAGAAATTTCTCTCACGCTTTCAGGAAACAAAGGAAAGGGAGCACGAGATGGAAAAAAGGTTGCATTTTGAGATTTTATATGAAATCCTAAAACCCCGTATGAAATCTCTGTAACAGCATATCGTCAAAAATTTTTGGTTGATTCAGCAATAACAAAACGTTTTTCTCAGTGTGAATAAGTTCAGTTAATGAACAGCGCACGTGCTCAGTGGAGTGCCTGAAAAACTCACCCCCTCGCCTCCAGCAAAAAATATCTTCGATATCCTTTTGCAAAAATCTAGTTGCTTTCAATTACTGAAACTTTTTAAATTCCATATTACACTAGGTTTTATGAGCGTCTTGTAATCCAAAATCCTTGGAACCTATAGGTATTTTTCGTAAAACCGAAATTGTTACACTTTATTGCGAGTAATAATAATCCACACGTTGTAATTAAAACGATTGCCCTTGTTTTATACCAATACAAAGTATCACAAAACACTTACGCTAAAAGTTAATCATATGCAAATTTTATTCTTTTAGAAAACTAAAGCCAGTCTTTTTTAAATGCCTCACAATCACAAAAATGAAACACGTAACTGCCATGTGACAGCGTGTAATGACCTTTTCCGATTTATATAAAAGTACGGAACATAAGAAAGCAAATAAAAAATTAATAATTAAGAATTAAGGCACAGAAAGGGTAAAATTATTTAAATTATTTGCTCTTGAATGTAAAAAATTACTTAACATAACGTTAAAATGTTTTGTTATAGTAGTAAAAGTCTTTTGTCTTGACTCTGTTATATAAAAAATGACACGGGTCTCTGTTTTTTCTTTTCCGCGAAGAGCATTTTTTAGCTTATTGTATTCTGAAGGATGCGTAATTATGTGCAAACAAATGTAATATTGTTACGACTGTGGGGTACATCAGAGCCGTAACTAGGGCGGGCAGGCTGGGCGACTGCCCCGGGCGCTGCTGAAGAGAGGGCGCAAAAATCCCAGCGTGCAATCTGATTAAAATTGGAATTGAAACTTTTGCACCAGTTTCTAGTACAGAAGGTACTTATAATTTATTTCACTAGCTACGGTAGCTTGGCGGCTAAAAATTCGCATTTCTTCCTCAAAACGTTCAGGGGATGTAAATTGCTCACAAATCAGAAATGATGGCGCGGTTGTTCGTACGTTACAAGCAAGATAAGGATGTCATTCGTATTTTTGAAGATTATCTTGGGGCAATTCAATCATTACTGCAAGCGGCATTCGGTTCTATGACGTGTCTTACTTCTACGTTAATTTAAAAACATCAACATTCTAAGAAATAGTTCCTAAATGAAAGAAACCTTAACGGCCAGACGAAACGCGTAAACAACAGAAGTCAAACTTACGGGAAAGGTGCTTTATTCAGGATGTAGCAAACACATCGTAGCATAGCATATAATGAATTAGCTTTATTTTTCTTTACGCTAAGCTAATTATAATGAATAAGCTCTTTCTACCAGCTAGCTAATGATAATAATGAAGCTTTCCTACTGAGCTTCAAATAGTGAATTCAAATTGTTGTTGTTACTAGTTAATTAAGAACATGAATATAGTCTCCTGCTAGTAGTGTAGTAATTAGAATGTATAAAGTCTTAACGCTGGTTGTTAATAGTAATATTAATTGAAATAAACCTAACAGCCAGACAGAGGTCTGACAAAAACTATTAATTGAGAAAGACGTATTTATTCAAATCTTTTTATTATCAACTTCAACTGGTATCAACACACACCGCTACTCAAATAACACGTAGCTCCTCTAGTATAACAACAAAAGCTCTCCTTATAACAAACGCTCTCCGTACAATAACAAACGCTCTCCGTACAATAACAAACGCTCTCCGTACAATAACAAACGCTCTCCTTCACATAAACCAACACTCTCAGTTCGCTATCGATGAACGCGCCTATATACTAGCTACCACCACGTCATGACTTACACTCATTGCCAGATGTCATTCATCGGGTGAAATAATATTTCGTTCAGTAAGAAGATAATTTACATAGTAAAATAAAATAACCAGAGATAGTAAAATCAAAAGGAAAGTGAATATAGAGTATACGTTACATCATCTCCCCCTTAATTTTTTTCCTTTTTTTTTTTTTTTTTTTTTCGAAAAACCTATCAATTTTGGAGTGTAAGTCTTACACTTCGTTGAATGACCTTTCTCGACCTCTTTTTTGTTTTGTTGTTTGGTGGTAGCAGTATTTACATTATCAAACTTGGCATGACAAAAGTAAGAAATCTGTATTCGTCTGTAAAACTTGTATTGTTGAACAAAATAAACCTGCATCGGCATACCTTCCTTTTATTCTGCCTAGCAGGAATCACTTTTTTAATTTCAAATGACGTTCTCATTATGTGGTGAATACATACCAACTGTATCAGCAGCGAAGATTGCCTGGAGCTGCCTAACAGTAACAATTTTATTATTTTAATTTCAAATTACGTTCACATTATTCGTTGAATACATACCAACTGTATCAGCAGCGAAGATTACCTGGAGCTGCCTAACAGTAACAATTTTATTATTTTACCCCTAAGCACATAGATATATAAAAAAAATTGGGATTAGTAGATGGACATAGAAGAAATATAAAAAAAAACATATATACACAAAAAATAATGCATAGGCCCACACGAAAAAAAGAAATTCTGACACGCCAACTGGTCGTGCAGGAAAAACAACAAACTGAGAAAAGAACCTGTCCACGAGAACTTACTTATCTCGAGGACGCATAAAAAATTCTAGTGCGATAACGTTTTCCAGGCCTAATCGGACTAGTAAAATCAGGTGGCTTGGATCTTTTCAAGGACTGTAATGGATCAGGAACATCGGTCTGCTGTCGGTCAAGAAATCCCGGCGGCTGACGGGACGGTCAGGAATGGCGGAAATCCGTCGGTCCGGAACGGCTGAAGTCTGTGGGTCCGGAAATCCCGGCAGCTGAGAAGAACGGTCAGGAATGGCTGAAGTCTGGCGGTACGGAAATCCCTGCGGCTGAGAGGAACGGTCAGTAATGGCTGAAATCTGGCGGTCCGGAAATCCCTTCGGCTGAGAAGAACGGTCAGGAATGGCTGAAGTCTGGCGGTCTGGAAATCCTTGCGGCTGATAGGAACGGGCTCCCCCAGGCTTTTGATATGGAGTCCCTTTGTGCTGGGGCCCGTTGTGTCCTTCCAGTATTCTCTTGGACGGACGTGTCTCTGGCCACATCGTTTGCTTTCGCTTACGCCCACGTGGCATGAGAGTAGCAGCAGGCATCGGTCCTGTTTGCCCTGAGCGTAGGTTCCAGGGACGAAACCCGGGCGGATGCAAAGATTTCTGCCGTCGTCGCTGTTGCGGCGAAGCAGATTGGGGAGATAAGTTACGTTTACGCCCAGCTTTTGGTGGTTCTGGACGGTTTGGAAAATTGAAATTGTTCCTAACTGATAAATCAGAAATGTCCGAAGCCTCTGAGTCGCTGCTGTAATTCAGTGGTCGTGCAGGGCGATGTTTATGTTTGCCTATAGGAATACTTTCTGACGAGGTATTCAAAGAAGTAGGAGCCTGCGTTGGTGCAGAGGTATCAGGAAACGGCGCAGCAATAGTCTTGGCAATGGTTGGAGGGAAAGGAACGATACTAGTATTCGAAGAACTTGAGTCGAGCCTTGGTCTCAAGGGAGAATCAGGTTGCGTGGTTGGAAACCCGTCTGGAGGAGGGGAGGGTGAAGAAAAAATCACCGGAGATTATTCAAAAATGTTTGTTGATTCGTCCAAAATTTCTGGCGGTTGATCGTGAGATATAGACTCTTGAGTCTGTGGAACAGAAGGTTGAGTAGGATGAATTATGAAATCGATATTTCGTTCATGATACTTGCGACACTGATCAACGTGTACGTATTGAAATTGATTGTCAGGTTTCTCAAGAACAATATTATTTTCAAACACATTTGCCACCCGATATGGACCTTCGTAGCTGGGTGCAAATTTCTTCACTAAAGTATGCGAAACAGAAGACTGGAAGTGCGTTTCCACGAGAGTGAGATCTCCAACGACAAGATCTGGTTCCCTACGCTTAGAATTATAATATCTTGCTTGAGCCGCTTGTGCTCCTAGCATTGCAACACGAGCCTTTTCTGCCATGATGCGTACTGATTGCGGAGTTGGTCGCTGGTTTAGTTCGTCGATAATCCCCGTTAAATTTTCAAAAGGGGTTTTAATTTTGCGACCCAAAAAAAGTTCTGCAGGAGTAATTTTAGTAGATTCGTGGACAGACGAGCGGAGGGCGAACGCAAAAAGCTCCAAATGGTCATCCCATCTTTCATGATGACCCAGTACAAATGTAGCAATCATTTTCACTAGCGTACGGTTAACGCGTTCCGCAGGATTACTCTGGGGATGATATGGGGAAATGAATTTATGTTTAATGTGCAGTCTCGCACATATTCTTTCAAAAATGTCAGAAATAAATTGAGGACCATTATCCGAAATTACTTTATTAGGTGCACCATATCTAGAGAATACTTCATTAACTAAGACATTACAAATAACTTCTGCCGTAGCGGCTTTAATGGGAAAAACTTCAACCTATTTAGAAAAATTATCAGTTAGTACTAAAACATAACGAGCTTTGTTTTTAACAGATAAAGGATAAGGTCCCAATAAATCTATTGAAATAATATCAAAAACATAAGAACTTGAACTAGATTTCAAGTGACTGGCCGGTCTTACATTACGGTAATTATTAATCTGACACAAGTGACATGATTGAACGTATGCGAGCACACTTTGGTACATGCCAGGCCAGTAGGCAACATCCCGCAATTTACAACGGGTCTTGCGAATACCTAAATGGCCTGCAAGAGGTTTGTCATGAAATTCATTTAAAAGGGCCATTCTAAGGGTTCGCGGAATACATGGGCGAAACTCTGCCCTAGTAGTCCGAGATTTTGTATAATAAAGAAGACCCTCTATTACTTCAAAATGCTGGGACCTTCCAGCCAGAGAAGGATCACTTTGTAGGGGCGAACCCGCAAGCAAAAAATTATAGATATCCCCAAAATCTGGATCATTTATTAATTCTGCCATTATCTGCTCTCTGGATGTTATATCAGCTATGAGAAGTAAAGGCTGACATCCAGGAGTAGTTTCTGTGGGGACCCCACAAATCGGAACGCGAGACAATGCGTCCGGTAATTGATTCTTATGACCTGGCTGATATGAAATTTTGATATTGCTCTCTTGTAACTTCAGAGCCCACTTCATAAGTCTTTGAGATAGGTGCTTAGCAGAATTCAAATACTGAAGGGCAGAATGATCCGTAATTATGTTAACTGTCAATTCGTTAAGATAACATTGAAATTTATTCAGCGCATACACAACAGCAAGACATTCACGTTCCGTAGCTGAATAATTGCGTTCAGCTTTGGCTAAAGTACGAGACGCAAAAGCTATTGGATGCCCAGCTTGTGACAAAACGCAACCAAGACCAACTCCGGATGCATCAGTATAAATATCAAATTCCTTAGTATGATCCGGGAAAGCCAACACCGGAGGCTGAGTCAACGCAGACTTCAGTGTTTCGAATGCAGCTTTAGCCTCAGGTGTCCAAACAAACTTCTTGTATTTACGTTTTAAAGCATACAATGGCTCACAGATAGTAGCATAAGCGGGGACAAACTGCTGATACCATCCGGTCATTCCCAGAAAGCGTGATAGTTCTTTTGCTGTTTTAGGCCGAGGAAAGTCAACAATAGGCCTAATTTTTTCATTATCCGTAAATAAGCCGTGGGGAGTGATTTTCAACCCCAGATATACAATCTCGTCCCTCGCTATCTGGCATTTACTAGGTTTTAACGTCAAGCTAGCATTGTATATGAGTTGGAACACCTGTTTGAGCAGAGAAAGGTGCTCGTCAAAAGTCTCGGATGTAATAATAATATCATCCAAATATACATGCACATGGGGACCCAGGACAGGTCTGAGAACCGTATCCATAAGCTTTTGGAAAGTAGCAGGTGCAGAAGCTAGGCCAAAGGGCATACGTAAGTATTCATAAGCCCCAAAAGGAGTCACAAAGCCTGTTTTATCGACAGAGTCCGGATGTACTGCCACTTGCCAATATCCACTCGCCAAATCCAAGGTTGACATTCATTTGGTTGACGACAGGTCATTTAAAATATGCGACATGACAGGTAGTGGATAATTGATCGTTTTTGTGACTTGGTTGAGCTTGCGGAAATCTGTCACGAAACGAAATTCATTGGGTTGTTTCTTTGGAACCAAAAAGGCAGGAGCAGCCCAGGCGCTTGTTGATTCCCTGATTATGCCCTGCTTAATCATGTCAGAAATTTGACGTTGCATTTCCTGTTTTTTATGTGGAGCACAAGGGTAAGGTTTCGTCGCAATTGGTTTCGAACCATCAGTGTCAATGACATGATAAACCACCTGTGTGAAACCAGGTTGATCAGAAAATAAACCAAGGCTTTCCTGTAAAAGGAGAGAAAGCTGGTCTCGTTGCCTCGCATTCAATTGGTTACTCAATAACAAGCTCGTTATATCTACAGGAACCGTAGGAATCATTTCGACAGGTTCCGGAAAGGAAATCACATGTTGTACGAAATTCAAAGTTATTTGAAACTTAAGAATAAAGTCCATTCCCATTAGACATTTCACAGGTAGTTCGTCTATAAGCAGGAAAGAATGCGTAAAACGAGCTTTTCCCAGCCCTAAAGATAATGTGACAGTTCCTGAGATACCGAAGATTTCATTATTTGCACCTCGCAAATACTGCGTCGCAGACTGAACTAGTATTGCAGGAAAATTGTCAGTGCAAAACTTTGTATTTAGGGCTGATATTTCAGAACCAGTGTCGAACTTTGTCTCGACAATAATATCTTCAATTGTCAAGAATACATCAGGCAACTGAGGAGTTTGAACAGTCACTAATACTGTTTTAGGGTCAGAATGCTTGGTATCAGGAAGCAGGACCGACCCTTGGTCTACTTCCTTTGGAAGTTTAAAGGAATCCTGGTTTGATTATCATGCGGTCTGAAACCTCGACCCTGCCGGGTATCGGGAAAATTTTCACGATGAGGAAAACTGCGTGAAACCTGCGTCGGGAACTCCGCGCGTCTGTTGACATTTTCATATCTAGTACGTCTGCCCTCAGCACGGGCAGAAAAATCATCATTGCCCTGAGCATGAAAACGTTCCGAACGCTGCTAATTGAAACGGGGTCGAGCATACTGTGCATTTGTACGATATCCCGAAGCTTGTTCAGAAACTCGCTGTTGGTTTGCCACTCTTCTGTGTGGTGGAACGTATGAAGCTTGAGTGTGCACTGGTGTATGCTCGCGCTGAAAGTTATTATGCCTATTATGCCGCTGAGGGTTTTCGTAATAAGCCTCGCGGGGTGCCCGAGCATGGTGAGTTGAACCATGTTTGCCATGTCGCTCTTCATACGTGCGTATGAGGCGAAGGCATTCATGAATTGTGGCAGGGTGTCGAACCTCAAGAAAATCTTGTAAGAATGGGTCGAGCTGCTGCACGAGGGTATCCAACATGTCAACATGACTGGCATGTGGATCCCATAGGTTATATAAGCGTGTAGTTTCCAACGCAAATGCAACAGGGCTATCATTGGGACCTTGCTGACGCGAAAAAAGCTGTTGTGCAAGGCTAGCTCGACTGAGGCCGAAAGGAAAGACCTCCAAGAATGCTGCACGGAAATTCTCATAATGAGAATCTGGGTTCAACACTCTCCACTGCCGATACCAGGTCTTAGCGGTATCATTCAAGCAAGTGCCGGCGATTTGGACTTTGCAGTCTTCAGGAATATTATATAGATCAAAATGATCTTCCAGATCTTCGAGGAACTTTAAGGACCCCTCCAAACCATTGAAATGAATTGTTCCTGCATGCGGCACGAAATGGGCAAGCATTCTGCTTCGCTGAGAGGATTGAACTCCCTCAGGTACGACCCGCGACTCAGAGTAATAGGAAGCTGGTGCATTATGAAATTGTGAAGAATGCCTGGGTACGTGTAGATCACTTATATCAAAGTGAGCCCCACAGGCTTCTTGCAGATGGTCAAGATTAATCCCATCACCACCGAAACTTGTCTTAGGGTGGAAAATTGAAGTTGTCTCAGGTAGTGAAGACATGGGTAAAAATTGTCAAGCTCTCGTGTTCGAGAAAAGTTCAGGCGCCAATTATAATGAATTAGCTTTATTTTTCTTTACGCTAAGCTAATTATAATGAATAAGCTCTTTCTACCAGCTAGCTAATGATAATAATGAAGCTTTTCTACTGAGCTTCAAATAGTGAATTCAAATTGTTGTTGTTACTAGTTAATTAAGAACATGAATATAGTCTCCTGCTAGTAGTGTAGTAATTAGAATGTATAAAGTCTTAACGCTGGTTGTTAATAGTAATATTAATTGAAATAAACCTAACAGCCAGACAGAGGTCTGACAAAAACTATTAATTGAGAAAGACGTACTTATTCAAATCTTTTTATTATCAACTTCAACTGGTATCAACACACACCGCTACTCAAATAACACGTAGCTCCTCTAGTATAACAACAAAAGCTCTCCTTATAACAAACGCTCTCCGTACAATAACAAACGCTCTCCGTACAATAACAAACACTCTCCTTACAATAACAAACGCTCTCCGTACAATAACAAACGCTCTCCTTCACATAAACCAACACTCTCAGTTCGCTATCGATGAACGCGCCTATATATACTAGCTACCACCACGTCATGACTTACACTCATTGCCAGATCTCATTCATCGGGTGAAATAATATTTCGTTCAGTAAGAAGATAATTTACATAGTAAAATAAAATAACCAGAGATAGTAAAATCAAAAGGAAAGTGAATATAGAGTATACGTTACAAGCATATTGCACTAAACTCTCCACACACCACACAACTCTTTAACACAACGCTCCTTTCAATAATCAGTTTACAACCCAACGCTCTTTAAGCAACAATTTAGTCGTCGCTTTTATCTCGTGTTCTTATCAATATGAGGCACACGTCACGTGCATTCAACCTCAATTGTGTTGCCAAACGTATTCGTTTGAGAGAAAAGATATTACGTTAAGAGTGAAGAATAACAGAATAAACTCAAGAGTTACATAGGGAAAGAAACTAAAAAGGAAAGTTAATTTAGAATATACGTCACAGTTCGTTTAATATGGTACCAAAAATCGGAACTCCGGAGCAGTTCGGAATTTCACCACTATCTTCACATTTTGTATTTTACAGACCTAAAGGACCTTCCGCGTTCAGTTCATCTTCACCACTCAGAACATCTTATATGTAAGTAAGGGAAAGATAAATGAGCGAAACCCTTCTGCTGAGTGCTGTCCCAATTTCTTAATTTTTTCCCGACGCAATTAATGAGGAAAAATGCCGTTCCTTTTTGGTATAAGAAATGACACCTCGTTCCCTAATACCCTATTTGCAGCATCATACCCTAGTAAAAATATTTAAAAGTTAGATTGTCAAACTACAATTAAATTGGCAATAACTTCGCAGAAATCACCTTCTGGTCCGAAGAAAAAGTAGCCCGTTTTAAAAATCTATTGCACAACCGTTAGTGATTATTAGTTACAAATTAGCTACAAGAGAATACAATAAAAGAAGTATGAAATTCAGTGTGAAGCAAAATGTCAGAATCAACTCCCGGTGCTAGTGTAGTTCTTTTGGAAAAACAAAAATGTAATTACATATGCGTGTGGTACTAAGCAATTCAGGTTTGTCCGTAATCAACAGACAAGGCCAATCTTGCTATCCTAAAAACACATGCAACAAGTCGAATTATAATATTTCAGGCGATAAAGCTCTTTTGTCTTAACGACTTCAGTGCAGAAGAGGAGGAGGGGGGAGGCACAATATTTGGTGGCTTGCCCCGGGCGCAGATATGCCTAGTTACGCCTCTGGGTACGGTAATGAATTCGATTAGCTGGTTCTGCAAGAGGCGAGAACAGCGTTAAATGTTGGTTGAAAATTAACAGGTCGGTCAGTTTGGGTGGCCATGTACGTGTGAGATGGTAGGATGTTTGGAGAAGCCATTAGAGTGTTAACAGATCGGAAAGCTTATGGCGTTTGCTAATCCGAAACTTGGCACGACAAAGAAGTGTTAGTCAAGTTATGTGTTTGCCCACATGTTCCGAATGCAGAGACATGCATTTCAAACCACTTCACCGTGCCGAATGTCTTCAGGAAACAATAAAACTGACAGGAGAATTAAAACAGACCGCTAACGAGAGAGCAAGGAATTGTTGACGATGTGAACAAGCGAAAAAGATTAGTCTGGTTGAAAGCCGAGAGGGGAAAAGGACTGGAATCGGATACAGTAGGACCAGAGGAGATCCTGCGGCGCGGTACTTTTGCGGGGATAGAAAAGATTCTGCCCGAATATGCCGACGGTTGACGTTACCACGAGGAAAATAGGAGGGAGCAAGGTATCTCATTTCCTGGTGCTAGATTGCACGTAAATCCTGGATGTAATTTTCTACCGAGAAAGCAACCAGCATCCCGGAGATCAGAGGAAGTGATGGAACCGTAGTCCCGAGTGGATGGGACGAACAGACGGACGTATGATCATGTAGGTGAATGAACAAAAGTGTGTGCACGAGAGTAAGTGGGAGATGGGATTCGACTCCCCTCTCCATTGGTTATGGTGCGCGCTCTGAAATGGGCGTGTCGTCACACAGATGCGCTTAAAAAAACATATCAAATATTAAATCAAGCATCAAACATGGATACACCGAAGAAAAGCTGCATATCTGCAAGTACTGAATTTATGCATGCATGCCAGTTGTGAATAGATTGGCTCCGGTCAGCCAATAGATTTTCGTCGGCTGAGAACTGTGTTTAAAGCCGGACTGTGTATAGGCCAATGAGTGATAATGGAACTTTACTGATACATTCAGCCTCAGAGCTATCCCGAAAGGGGCGAGTCTACTTGACGCCTCTCCTTCACAATAATCTGTATATTGACGTCTTCATCATTATCTTCATATTTTATTTTTAATTGATTAAATGTCTGTTGTCTCGTGCCAGTCCTGAAGTTGCATGAATAATAATTAATGAGTGTCAGAATTTCTTAGTTTTGATTGGCGAAATTGTAGGCTAAATTCTTTTCACCAGTACATAAGATTTCGGCGATAAAAGAGCTCACAAATATTTATTCTAAATTCTGATGTCTACCTCCGGGTCGTCAGCCATTGCCTGACATCCTGACATCTAAATTCTTAAAGCTTTCTTTTATTCGATAGTCGGCGTCCCGGGGCGTGGCAACAATATATAACGCCTTATCCTCATTGGTATAAAAGTTTCATTTATCCAACCGATATTTCTTTCACATTCTCTTGCTAAACAGTTTTAGGAAGTATTGCTATATGGATGTGAAAAAGGGCCTCATGTGCTCCAGAATAGCGCCTTTCTCTCGTCAACCAGTTTTTATAAACTAAACCGAAAATGATTTTTTCAAGATTTTATTTATTTACGGAAAGAAAAATACCAAAAATTTCTTTTCGTTTTAATACATGATTCAAGCTGCCGTCAAAAATCGCTGGTTATTTCTTTGGCCAGTTTCATATGACGTTCCCGCAAAAATATTGAAAAATCCTTCTGCTGAGGCCTTCTTAGCTGAGGGCATCAGCAGAAGGATTTTTTTTCCGTGAAGGGCTCGAATTCCGGTGAGGCATGGATGTTGTTTTTGTCTTATGTCCCTGGATCTCTCTCTTCCCTGGAACCAGTGACCCTAAATTAGGGACGGGCAACTGCTTGTAGCCGATTGAGTGGCTCACGGTGGTCGTTAAACTTTTAGTCAAAAATAAAAAAAGCATTTCATTTCAGGTCTCCCAAAGAAGTCATTCATTGTCCGTTATATGTATCACCGCGAAGAAGGTTATCATGTCCGTTATGTCACCGCGAAGAAGGTTATCATTCTCAGTTACGTACCCGCAAAAACGTCATTCATTCTCAGTTACATATGCGCTGAGAAACCTTTTATTCGCAGTTACGTATAACGAAAAAACTTTCATTCTCGGTTATGCCTCCGCGAAGAATCCATTCATTATAAGTTACGTGCCCACGAAAAAGCCTTTCACTCTCAGTTACCTCTCCGCGAAGATTTTCATTCTCAGTTAGGTACCCGCAAAAACGCCTTTCACTCTCAGTTACCTCTCCACGAAAAAGGTTTTCATTCACAATTACGTACCCACAAAAAATCCTTTCCTTTCACTCTCAGTTACCTCTCCGTAAAGAAGGTTTTCATTCTCAGTTGCGTACCCATAAAAAGCCTTTCACTCTGCAGTTACCTCTCCGCGAAGATTTTTGTTCTCAGTTACGTACCCATAGAAAAGCTTTTCACTCTTAATTGCCTCTCCGCGAAGAAGGTTTTCATTCTCAGTTACGTACCCATAAAAAAGCCTTTCACTCTCAGTTACCTCTCCGCGGATAAGGTTTTCATTCTCAGTTACGTACCCGCAAAGAAGCCTTTCACTCTCAGTTACCTCTCCGCGAAGAAGGTTTTCATTCTCAGTTACGTACCCGCTAAAAAAACCTTTCTCTCTCAGTTACCTCTCCACGAAGAAAGTTTTAATTCTCAGTTACGTACCCACCAAAAAAACCTTTCCTTACACTCTCAGTTACCTCTCCGCGAAGAAGGTTTTCATTCTCAGTTACGTACCCGCTAAAAAAGCCTTTAACCCTCAGTCACCTCTCCACGAAGAAGGTTTTCATTCTCAGTTAAGTACCACAAAAAAGCCTTTCCTTTCACTCTGAGTTACCTCTCCGTAAAGAAAGTTTTTATTATCAGTGGCGTACCCATAAAAAAGCCTTTTACTCTCAGTTACCTCTCCGCGAAGATTTTTTATTCTCAGTTACGTACCCATAGAAAAGCCTTTCACTCTCAGTTATCTCTCCGCGGATAAGGTTTTCATTCTCAGTTACGTACTCGCAGAAAAGCCTTTCACTCTGAGTTACCTCTCCACGAAGAAGGTTTTCATTCTCAGTTACGTACCCGCAAAAAAAAGCCTTTCACTCTTAGTTACCGCTTAGCGAAGAAGGTTTACATTCTCAGTTACCCATAAAATAAGCCTTTCATTCTCAGTTACCTCTCCGCGAACAAATGTGCCACTAGAGAGCGCATTCCCACGTTTTTGTTTACAGCATATGCAGCAATATCTGCGGAACTAAAAAGTCGATTGAAAAAAAAAACTTTTTCTGTCAGATACTACTAACTATGAAAAATGTTGTGTATATTTCCTTTTCAAAATAATGCACAATTTTTCAGCTAGGGGCGCAAACATTTAATCTGTTTTTCTCGGTATCTCTGATTTTTAATCTCAAATTAAAAAAAAAATTCACACCGCATGTTATTTACCTTGTGGAACACTTTAGGCTTGTACTCGCGGTGTTTTTTGTAGTTCACAGTTCTGTCGCCAGGTGTGTTGTGTACTTTCGTTTGCAGTTGTCTCTCCGCTTCTAAAAACCCTATCAAGAACTTTTCTATTTTAGTGTATTTCATTAGCTGTAATAAATACAGAGAGCATTATCCTCTTTAAATAATGCACAGCTTTCCCGCTAGGAGTCGTAAAGGTCAAAATCTTTTTCTTGCTATCTCTGCTTCAGGGAGACGTATTAAAAAAATTATTTTTCCTTAGGGTAGTTTTTGCTATGAAGATTACTTTGCGCATACTTTTAACTTTTCCATCACGAAAAATTCCGTCTGCTAGGGGCGTATGTTTATATCACGTTTCTTTCTATATTTCATCTTTTAAATGTTCAATTTGGAAATCTTTTTGTCTCTGATATAGTTCTGTTGTGAGAAACATTTTTGGCATCATTGGTTAATTTTGGTAATATGCTTTTTAGCCGCTGGCAATAGTAGTAGCTATTTCTGTTTCTGGATTTTTTATCGATTGTAGAAATCCCCGTTGATTTTTTTTCTAACCGGTTCCATTGACTTTGAATAACTTTGATGCATTTTATTCGTGTGGGAAAGGATTCAAAAGACTTGCTTATTACAACCGAAAATTCGGTGTCATCTTTCTTTCTTATTTTCGAATACCGTGAGTGATTCAACGCAACAACGAGTAGAATTTATTTGCTCCATTTTTGCTCTCTAACAAATTGCCCCAACATCACCTGTCGCGACACACTCTCTATGCCACACCTTTTCAAACAGATCTGTGACGGTTACAGACATGTTCACTCATGTACTTGAGTGTGTGGTGCAAGCAACCGCACAATTCACAACTTTTCCTTTTACGCATTTCAACAGCATTCTCCAAACTATATTAACACACCTTGTATCATAGGCGTAGCGTCGGGAGAAGGGGGGGGTAGCACGTTCCCCCTTAACTTAAAAATTGGAAAAAATAATAACTAGTCGTTTGCCTTTTAAATGTTATAAAGTGTGACATGCAGCCAAGGGAACAATGCTATGCAATAACGATCATTGCTATGACTGCTTTACATCAGTCATTCCATGCACAATAGCACGCAGTCGTCTGATGACGGTTTTCATCATCAGATGACTGCATGAAGTGCGTTGAATGGCATGTTATTTTTTTTGTTTTTCATCCTTATCAGGGTGAAACAACCAAGCCTGTTACACCTTGTAGTTTTGAATATATTAGGCATGTAAAAACCTAAGTTATGGCAATTGAAAAGGATCATTTTCGGAGAAACTATTTCCAAGAATCCCCCCAACATCAGTTTAAGTTTACACTTATTTGTGCCCCCCAAAATGTGTGGTCATGCTACGCTAATGCCTTATATACTTACTTACAAAGATTCCTTACCTCTTTGTTACGTAGTAATATCACATTTCCTCTTTATTTCTTTTTCTCAAATTTATAAATTTTTGTCACGTGCCGAAGAAAATCTGGTGTCATTTCTGAAATCAACGCCACATAAAAGTTTTTAAATCATCGATTACATTTCAATCACCGAATTTTGTTTTTAATGCGGGCTAGTGTTATATACCTGAAAAACAATGCGGTCAAAATTCTCCCTAGATGCAGCACACCATACGTACAGAAACTATCCCTTTGCTCCGATCTGACCCAACACTGGAAAAATAATTTCTGAAATTTACAACGCACTTTCCGTGATTTCTTTCGTGATTTTTTGTGAAATTTTCTGAAATTCACAAGCCACTTTCCGTGATTCCTTTCGTGAATTAACGAATCATATATCTAATACAACCTTTTCTGTCAAACGACGAATGGAAACCTGAATTTCACAGATTTTTCGCATGCCAGACAAATTTTAATTTTCAGAAACCTTTCCACAAATCTCGTCTTATATTGACGGTAAATTGTCATTTTTAAGATGTGTTAACGGAAAAATCTGAATTTTATGAAAGCTTACCACAATTCCTTTCGTATATAAACGGAAAAACTCAGTTCTTACATGCTCCGTATCCATATTACGAAAAATTTCCGGTAATGGGAGCTATTCCTGGGAATACTTGAGGTTTCATTAACTGTTAAATTTCAATTACACTAATAAAAAATATTTTAAATTTTAAATATTTTATATTTTAAAAAATATGAAATTTAAATATTATATTTTATTAATTTTAAAAATATAATATATATTGTATTTTTAAAAAAAAAAAATATGATATATTTGATATTACAAAATATAATATATATAATATTTAATATCATATATAATATTTAATATCGTATATAAAATACATATAATAATAATAATTTTATATATTTATAATTATATCATCATCATCATCATTGTCAACCATTATCAATCCACTGCTGGACGAAGGTCTCCCCAAGTTTCCTCCACAACGGTCTGTCTTGTGCCAGTCTCCTCCATGTCACCCCTGCATACTTGCGAATTTCATCCACCCATCTCCCATGTGGTCTTCTTCTGGGTCTTTTCCTGTCCCTTGGAATCCAATCTAAAATTTCGGCTGTCCATCGATGATCTGTCCTTCTGGCAGTATGTCCAGCCCATTGCCATTTCAGGGATTTAACTCTGATCATGATGTCTTCCACTCTTGTCATTTTCGGATCCACGAGTTCCTCTTCTTATCTCTCCTGGTTACACCAAGTATGCACCTCTCCATGCTTCTTTGAGTTGTCTGCAGCCTTTGTATGTCTCTTTTAGTTAAGGTCCACGTCTCTGCACCATACGTAAGCACTGGAAGGATGCATTGATCAAACACTTTTCTTTTAAGACATAATGGCATATTGCTCTTGAAAATTATGCTGTTTCTTCCAAAAGCTCTCCAGGCAAGTTTTGTACGCCGATTAATTTCTTCATCAATGTGACCCTCACTTGATATCTGCTGTCCAAGATAAACGTACGTGTCTGTTATCTCCAGCTTTTCTCCATCAATCGATAAATCTTCATTTCTTGTAAAAGCATTGAACATCACTTTTGTCTTCTGAAAGTTCATTTTTAATCCCACTTCTTTACTCTTGTCAGCAAGTTCCTGGATCATACTCTGCAGCTCTGATGGGCTAGTTGCAAAAATGACTACGTCATCAGCAAAACGAAGGTGGGTTAGATAATCTCCATTAATCTTTATCCCCTTGTTTTCCCAGCTCAGTGACTGAAAAACACCCTCCAATGTGGCATTAAAGAGCTTCGGAGATATGGTGTCACCTTGTCTCACTCCCTTTCCAATTTTTATGTGTGTTGTATTTTCAAACAGCCGAATCTTTGCACTTGCATTTTCATAGATGTTATTAATAATATTAATGTATGCATCTTCAATACCGCAGGTTTTCAGAGCCATTGTAACTGCTGATGGTTTCACCGAATCAAAGGCTTTTTCATAATCGATAAAAGCCATGCACAATGGAAGTTCATATTCCCTCGCTCTTTCAATTAGTTCTCTCAGCACATGGATATGATCTATTGTGCTGTAGCCACTCCTGAATCCAGCTTGTTCTCTCGGTTGAGCCATGTCCAGTGTTACCTTCAAGCGGTGTGAAAGAACTTTAGTGAAGATTTTATAAACTACTGATAGGAGGCTGATAGGTCTGTAGTTCTTGAGATCCTCAATGTCACCTTTCTTATGTAGCAGGATCATTGTAGCGGTGTTCCAATCCTCAGGAATCTTTCCTTCATTAAGGCATCGAGTGAAAATTTGGGCGAGTACTGTTTCGATTTCTCCACTTGCTTCTTGTATGATATCTACAGTAATTCCATCTTCTCCTGGAGCTTTTCCCCGCTTCATGTTCTTGATTGCATGTGCAACTTCTGCTGGAAGAACTGGAGGAACTCTGGTACTGGTATCTTTCATGATGTCTGGAGTGCACGTATCATCCCTTTCATATAATTTGGAGTAGAAATCTTTCACTCTTGTCAAAATTTCGCCTCTATTTCTTGTTACAGAACCATCTTCTTTTCTCAGTGCCATAATCTGTTTTCTTCCCTTACTGAGATGTCCCTTTGCTATCTTTAGGCTCTGGTTGTTTTCAGTTGCTTTCCTCACTAGTTCACAGTTGAATTTTCTTACGTCTTCAGTGATACTTTTTCGTACTGTCTTGCATAGCTCTATATATTCCACTTTGGAAGTCACATCTTCTTCAGTTGTCCTCATCTCTCTTCTTTTTTGCATCAACATTTTCGTTTTTCCTGATAATTTATTTACATGCAACTTGTTCTTAGACCCAGCTAATTTTGTTGCTGTTTCCATAAGAGTTTTGGTTACTTTTCTGTTAACTTCAGAGATGTCCACTTCTTCCGATGTTAGGCCTTCTAAAGCAGAGAACCTGTTCTTCAGTTCCAACTTGAAGGTATTATGGTGTTTTTTAAGGTTGGTTATGTCAATAGATTTTGTTTGTCTTATGAGCTTGCCACGTTCAAGTTTAGTGTTGAGGTGAATCTTACATCTCACCAATCTATGGTCACTACCTGTGTTGAACTTGTTTAGCACACTGCAGTCTTCTATGACGAATTTTTTGTTACACATAATAAAATCAATTTCACTTGTCGTCCCATTTGGATGTCTCCATGTCCATTTCCTGTGTGGCTTTTTCTTGAAGAAGGAGTTCAAGATGAAAAACCCTTCTGCCTCTGCAAACTCAACGAGAGTATTTCCACGCTGGTTTCTGTTGCCGTGACCGAATTTACCTACTGAAGTCTCATTCTGTTGCCGTTGCCCTATTTTTGCATTGAAATCTCCCATAATTATTTTTAAGTGCTGCTTACCTTTATTATTTAGATGACAAATTTCCTCATAAAATTCTTCAATTTCTTCTTCAGGATGACTTGTGGTGGGTGCATAAGTTTGAATAATCTGAGCCTGGTATCTTTTCGAGAGTTGGATAACAAGCCGTGCAGCTCTGTCAGAGGAACTTTCAACTTCTACAACTTTATCCTTCAGTTTCTTGTTTATTATAAATCCAACACCACTAGTTCTGCCAGTATCTGTCCCACGATAGTAGAAGAGATGTCCACTTTTCAGTTCGATGAGATCTTCTCCTTTTCTCCTTACCTCACTTAGCCCCACGATGTCCCACTTGATCCTTTGTAGTTCCTCTTCCAATTCAAGAAGCCTTGAATCAGAAGATAGGGAGCGTCCATTGTACGTTGCCAAGGTCAGCATCAGATGGCAGCCTAGTCCGGTCCTCCGGGGATTCTTAGCACCCTCTGCCTTCATGTCGCACTGGCCGCTGCCTTGGCCAGGTACATTCCAGCTGCCGGAGACTGAGGGCCAAGATTTAAGTTGTGGAGTCATTTTGGAGGGGTTTGGCCATAACTCACCACGCTGGCCAAGCGGGTTGGTGAGTGTGGGATAGAATTTCCTCTAATCCCGATGGTATAGTTATACCGCTATTGGCGGTCGTCAGAGCCCCTTTAGTGGGAACAGGATGCACCACGAGAAGGCGGGGTTGACATTTGTCAAGGAGAGGCTGTGATGTTACGCATCACCTGACCTTACATATATATATATATATATATATTAGTGAGGAAAGCAATTGAAAACAACCAAAGCCTAAAGATAGCAAAGGGACATCTCAGTATGGGAAGAAAACAGATTATGGCACTGAGAAAAGAAGATGGTTCTGTAACAAGAAATAGAGGCGAAATTTTGACAAGAGTGAAAGATTTCTACTCCAAATTATATGAAAGGGATGATATATGCACTCCAGACATCATGAAAGATACCAGTACCAGAGTTCCTCCAGTCCTTCCAGCAGAAGTTGCACATGCAATCAAGAACATGAAGCGAGGAAAAGCTCCAGGAGAAGATGGAATTACTGTAGACATCATACAAGAAGCAAGTGGAGAAATCGAAACAGTACTCGCCCAAATTTTCACTCGATGCCTTAATGAAGGAAAGATTCCTGAGGATTGGAACACCGCTACAATGATCCTGCTACATAAGAAAGGTGACATTGAGGATCTCGGAAACTACAGACCTATCAGCCTCCTATCAGTAGTTTATAAAATCTTCACTAAAGTTCTTTCACACCGCTTGAAGGTAACACTGGACATGGCTCAACCGAGAGAACAAGCTGGATTCAGGAGTGGCTACAGCACAATAGATCATATCCACGTGCTGAGAGAACTAATTGAAAGAGCGAGGGAATATGAACTTCCATTGTGCATGGCTTTTATCGATTATGAAAAAGCCTTTGATTCGGTGAAACCATCAGCAGTTACAATGGCTCTGAAAACCTGCGGTATTGAAGATGCATACATTAATATTATTAATAACATCTATGAAAATGCAAGTGCAAAGATTCGGCTGTTTGAAAATACAACACACGTAAAAATTGGAAAGGGAGTGAGACAAGGTGACACCATATCTCCGAAGCTCTTTAATGCCACATTGGAGGGTGTTTTTCAGTCCCTGAGCTGGGAAAACAAAGGGATAAAGATTAATGGAGATTATCTAACCCACCTTCGTTTTGCTGATGACGTAGTCATTTTTGCAACTACCCCATCAGAGCTGCAGAGTATGATCCAGGAACTTGCTGACAAGAGTAAAGAAGTGGGATTAAAAATGAACTTTCAGAAGACAAAAGTGATGTTCAATGCTTTTACAAGAAATGAAGATTTATCGATTGATGGAGAAAAGCTGGAGATAACAGACACGTACGTTTATCTTGGACAGCAGATATCAAGTGAGGGTCACATTGATGAAGAAATTAATCGGCGTACAAAACTTGCCTGGAGAGCTTTTGGAAGAAACAGCATAATTTTCAAGAGCAATATGCCATTATGTCTTAAAAGAAAAGTGTTTGATCAATGCATCCTTCCAGTGCTTACGTATGGTGCAGAGACGTGGACCTTAACTAAAAGAGACATACAAAGGCTGCAGACAACTCAAAGAAGCATGGAGAGGTGCATGCTTGGTGTAACCAGGAGAGATAAGAAGAGGAACTCGTGGATCCGAAAAATGACAAGAGTGGAAGACATCATGATCAGAGTTAAATCCCTGAAATGGCAATGGGCTGGACATACTGCCAGAAGGACAGATCATCGATGGACAGCCGAAATTTTAGATTGGATTCCAAGGGACAGGAAAAGACCCAGAAGAAGACCACATGGGAGATGGGTGGATGAAATTCGAAAGTATGCAGGGGTGACATGGAGGAGACTGGCACAAGACAGACCGTTGTGGAGGAAACTTGGGAGACCTTCGTCCAGCAGTGGATTGATAAGGGTTGACAATGATGATGATGATGATGATGATGATGATATATATATATATATATATATTTAATCATTATAATTATATAATACAAAATCATATAATAATTATTTTAAATTGTAATTATTCTAATAATTTTATATATTTATAATAATATATATCATCATCATCATCATTGTCAACCATTATCAATCCACTGCTGGACGAAGGTCTCCCCAAGTTTCCTCCACAACGGTCTGTCTTGTGCCAGTCTCCTCCATGTCACTCCCGCATATTTACGAATTTCATCCACCCATCTCCCATGCGGTCTTTTCTGGGTCTTTTCCTGTCCCTTGGAATCCAATCTAAAATTTCGGCTGTCCATCTATGGTCTGTCCTTCTGGCAGTATGTCCAGCCCATTGCCATTTCAGGGATTTAACTCTGATCATGATGTCTTCCACTCTCGTCATTTTTCGGATCCACGAGTTCCTCTTCTTATCTCTCCTGGTTATATTAAGCATGCACCTCTCCATGCTTCTTTGAGTTGTCTGCAGCCTTTGTATGTCTCTTTTAGTTAAGGTCCACGTCTCTGCACCATACGTAAGCACTGGAAGGATGCATTGATCAAACACTTTTCTTTTAAGACATAATGGCATATTGCTCTTGAAAATTATGCTGTTTCTTCCAAAAGCTCTCCAGGCAAGTTCTGTACGCCGATTAATTTCTTCATCAATGTGACCCTCACTTGATATCTGCTGTCCAAGATAAACATACGTATCTGTTATCTCCAGTTTTTCTCCATCAATCGATAAATCTTCATTTCTTGTAAAAGCATTGAACATCACTTTTGTCTTCTGAAAGTTCATTTTTAATCCCACTTCTTTACTCTTGTCAGCAAGTTCCTGGATCATACTCTGCAGCTCTGATGGGGTAGTTGCAAAAATGACTACGTCATCAGCAAAACGAAGGTGGGTTAGATAATCTCCATTAATCTTTATCCCTTTGTTTTCCCAGTTCAGTGATTGAAAGACATTTTCCAATGTGGCATTAAAGAGCTTCGGAGATATGGTGTCACCTTGTCTCACTCCCTTTCCAATTTTTATGTGTGTTGTATTTTCAAACAGCCGAATCTTTGCACTTGCATTTTCATAGATGTTATTAATAATATTAATGTATGCATCTTCAATACCGCAGGATTTCAGAGCCGTGGTAACTGCTGATGGTTTCACCGAATCAAAGGCTTTTTCATAATCGATAAAAGCCATGCACAATGGAAGTTCATATTCCCTCGCTCTTTCAATTAGTTCTCTCAGTACGTGGGTATGATCTATTGTGCTGTAGCCACTCCTGAATCCAGCTTGTTCTCTCGGTTGAGCCATGTCCAGTGTTACCTTCAAGCGGTGTGAAAGAACTTTAGTGAAGATTTTATAAACCACTGATAGGAGGCTGATAGGTCTGTAGTTCCTGAGATCCTCAATGTCACCTTTTTTATGTAGCAGGATCATTGTAGCATTGTTCCAATCCTCAGGAATCTTCCCTTCATTAAGGCATCGAGTGAAAATTTGGGCGAGTACTGTTTCAATTTCTCCACTTGCTTCTTGTATGATGTCTATAGTAATTCCATCTTCTCCTGGAGCTTTCCCTAGCTTCATGTTCTTGATTGCATGAGCAACTTCTGCTGGGAGGACTGGAAGAACTCTGGTACTGGTACCTTTCATGATGTCTGGAGTACATGTATAATCCCTTTCATATAATTTGGAGTAGAAATCTTTCACTCTTGTCAAAATTTCGCCTCTATTTCTTGTTATAGAACCATCTTCTTTTCTCAGAGCCATAATCTGTTTTCTTCCCTTACTGAGATGTCCCTTTGCTATCTTTAGGCTTTGGTTGTTTTCAATTGCTTTCCTCACTAGCTCACAGTTGAATTTCCTTACGTCTTCAGTGATACTTTTTCGTGCTGTCTTGCATAGCTCTATATATTCCACTTTGGAAGTCACATCTTCTTTAGTTGTCCTCATCTCTCTTCTTTTTTGCATCAACATTTTGGTTTTTCCTGATAATTTGTTTACATGCAACTTGTTCTTAGACCCAGCTAATTTTGTTGCTGTTTCCATAAGAGCTTTGGTTACTTTTCTGTTAACTTCAGAAATATCCACTTCTTCCGATGTTAGGCCTTCTAAAGCAGAGAATCTGTTCTTCAGTTCCAACTTGAAAGTATTATGGTGTTTTTTAAGGTTGGTTATGTCAATACATTTTGTTTGTCTTATGAGCTTGCCACGTTCCAGTTTAGTGTTGAGGTGCATCTTACATCTCACCAATCTATGGTCACTACCTGTGTTGAACTTGTTCAACACACTGCAGTCTTCGATGACGAATTTTTTGTTACACATAATAAAATCAATTTCACTTGTCGTCCCAATTGGATGTCTCCATGTCCATTTCCTGTGTGGCTTTTTCTTGAAAAAGGAATTCAAGATGAAAAATCCTTCTGCCTCTGCAAACTCAACGAGAGTATTTCCACGCTGGTTTCTGTTGCCGTGACCGAATTTACCTACTGAAGTTTCATTCTGTTGCCGGTGCCCTATTTTTGCATTGAAATCTCCCATAATTATCTTCAAGTGCTGCTTACCTTTATTATTTAGATGACGAATTTCCTCATAAAATTCTTCAATTTCTTCTTCAGGATGACTTGTGGTGGGTGCATAAGTTTGAATAATCTGAGCCTGGTATCTTCTCGATAGTTGGATAACGAGTCGTGCAGCTCTGTCAGAGGAACTTTCAACTTCTACCACTTTATCCTTCAGTTTCTTGTTTATTATAAATCCAACACCACTAGTTCTGCCAGTATCTGTCCCACGATAATAGAAGAGATGTCCACTTTTCAGTTCAATGAGATCTTCTCCTTTTCTCCTTACCTCACTTAGCCCGACGATGTCCCACTTGATCCTTTGTAGTTCCTCTTCCAATTCAAGAAGCCTTGAATCAGAAGATAGGGAGCGTCCGTTGTAGGTAGCCAAGGTCAGCATCAAATGGCAGCCTAGTCCGGTCGTCCGGGGATTCTTAGCACCCTCTGCCTTCATGTCGCACTGGCCGCTGCCTTGGCCAGGTACATTCCAGCTGCCGGAGACTGAGGGCCAAGATTTAAGTTGTAGAGTCATTTTGGAGGTGTTTGGCCATAACTCACCACGCTGGCCAAGCGGGTTGGTGAGTGTGGGATAGCATTTCCTCTGATCCCGATGGTATAGTTATACCGCTATTTGCGGTCGTCAGAGCCCCTTTAGTGGGAACAGGATGCACCACGAGAAGGCGGGGTTGACATTTGTCAAGGAGAGGCTGTGATGTTACGCATCACCTGACCTTACATCCCATAATATATATAACATATATATATATATATATATAATCATTATAATCATATAATACAAAATCATATAATAATTATTTTTTGTATGTCTCTTTTAGTTAAGGTCCACGTCAGTAGTATAAGACCGCGCTTGATAACCCTTTTCGGTGGCAACACTTCCGGTCACGTGACGGGTGGGCGGATCGTGCGCGACGTCACTTCCGGTCTCCTCTCGGCGCGAGGGAGAAATACGATGGCAGCGCCCTCTGGTGGTGGTTCGCGAAAATTTGCAGCCCCATCTGTCGGCACTTTTTGAAATTAATTTTCCAAAGGGGTAGTAACCTTTTTTCGATGGCAACACTTCCGGTCACGTGTCTGTTTTCGGGTATAAAAGGGGAGACGTTTTTTGCTTTCGGAGTGTATAGCAGCTCGTGCAGGGTTGAGGTGTTGAACTGTAAGATAAAGTATTAAAACCTTCTGTATTGTGAGAAGCAGATCTGGAAGCGACAAAAAGACGTGTGGTCTACATTTGGGTGATATACGACATTTGGACAGCATGGAGGCCTCAAGTTCTTCTACCACTGATGATAAGGAGGTATGTGTAACTTCATTTCATTCTTTTTTTTCTTTTTTTTTTTTTTTTTTGAAGTGTTTGTTCATTTTTAGCACGTGCTGTTTCCTTAATGTGAGGGTGCCATGGTAGCAGATTAATGTTCATAAAAGTCAGTTACGAAAATGTCTAGTCATGTCTTTATCATTGTGTTAGCTGAAAATTTCCTTCACGTTAACACGTGGCACGTATTTTCATTGTCTGCGGGGATTCCCGTGTATTTTCAGGGATGTGTTAGCTGAAAATTTCCTTCACGTTAACACGTGGCGCGTATTTTCATTGTCTGCGGGGATTCCCGTGTATTTTCAGGGATGTGTTAGCTGAAATTAACTTTGCGTGAACACGTGGCACGTATTTTTATTGTTTGTTCATTTTTAGCACGTGCTGTTTTCTTAGTGTGAGGGTGCCATGGTAGCAGATTAATGTTCCTAAAAGTCAATTACGAAAATGTCTAGTCATGTCTTTATCATTGTGTTAGCTGAAAATTTACTTCACGTTAACACGTGGCGCGTATTTTCATTGTCTGAGGGGATTCCCATGTATTTTCAGGGACACATATAGTACTTTATTCTTGTGATTTATAAAAAGTGATCTTAGTTTGAAGTGTATACATGTCTTTAGCTGAAATTAACTTCGCGTAAAACACGTGGCACGTATTGCCATTTTCTATGAGGATTCCCATGTATTTTCAGGGACACATATAGTACTTTATTCATGTGATTTATAAAAAGTGATCTTAGCTTGAAGCTTTAACATGTCTTTATCATTGTGTTAGCTGAAAATTTCCTTCACGTTAACACGTGGCACGTATTTTTATTGTTTGTTCATTTTTAGCACGTGCTGTTTTCTTAGTGTGAGGGCACCATGTTAGCAGATTAATGTTTCTAAAAGTCAATTACGAAAATGTCTAGTCATGTCTTTATCATTGTGTTTAGCTGAAATTAACTTCGCGTAAACACGTGGCACGTATTGCAATTTTCTACGGGGATTCCCATGTATTTTCAGGGACACATATAGTACTTTATTCTTGTGATTTATAAAAAAAAATCTTAGTTTGAAGTGTATACATGTCTTTAGCTGAAATTAACTTCGCGTAAAACACGCGGCACGTATTGCAATTTTCTACGGGGATTCCCATGTATTTTCAGGGACACATATAGTACTTTATTCTTGTGATTTATAAAAAGTGATCTTAGTTTGAAGTGTATACATGTCTTTAGCTGAAATTAACTTCGTGTTAACACGTGGCACGTATTGTCATTGTCTATGGGGATTCTAAAGTTTTCGTCCTCAAAATTTAAGTTTGTAATTCTAAGTGGTTTGATGTAGTAGAAAATTTAACAAATGGTATAGAGCAAAATTTAACAAATGGTATAGAGCAAAATTTAACAAATGGTATAGATCAAAATCTGTTTTTTTTTTGAAGTCATTGACATCATAATTACCATAACTATGTCACGTTTCTGTTTTTGAAAATGTTTTTTGAAAGGAGTTTCATTATTTGTAATGTTACATTCGATGGCAATACTCGGTATATTTTTCAAGTTTACCTTCGAGTTACGCTGGTGGAATGATCTCTAAAGGTTAAAACATTTTTCCATGGGGGTGGGGTTATTAACCGCGTAGCACTTTTCCATACGGGGTTGTCCACGGCTATAAATAACGACGGCTTTCTTTCTCTCTTCGTGTGGCTTTCCTGTCGGGAACTCTATCCCTAATCTTCTTGCTTCCTACTTCTAAGGGTTGTTTAAGACCTGGGGGGGGGGGGGTCAGACAGTTCCTTCCTAAAATACTCTACATAAATCTATCATATGGGGTTGTATGAGCGTTTTTTGCTACAAACGTTTTTTCGTTAAACGACAAAGGAAACTCCAGAAATATGCTGAGTCAGCCATCCGGTTTTTTTTTATTTTTTAAAAATAACTCAGGAATTGTTCAAAATTTTTCTAGAATGATGACTCCTGGGGCGATTTGGATGCATTCGCGGAACACGATGCCGTAGCACCAGCGACAGAAGAATTTACCGCCGCATGGGACGACCTTTCCCCACACGCCCTGGATTTCAATAATGAACATAACAAGATGGCAGCTGGGGGAGGAAGCACTAATGGTTACAACGAAGTTCCATTAGCACCCCAAAATCATTTGAATCTTCAGCCGGCTGGAGAACCAGGACCCTCGAGGAGGGCCCGTGATTGTTCCGACGCCTATCGAGGATGAAGCAATTAATCCACCTGTAACGGACCGTGGTCATACGGGTTATCGGACCGTGGTCATACGGGTTATCGTATTCTTCGCAGATTGACCCGACTTAGCAGGAGATACCGTACACAGTTCACTACTTACACTCTCAGAATAGATACCGAACACATAGAAGATCCTGAAGATTTTATGCCTTATCTCCAACAAGTACTCACCGCGGCCTTTGAAGAGTTTACACGAAGTTCTCCATATTCTCATGTTCGACTAGTCATGCGGTCGAGATACCTTGATAATCCCGTGAACTTACCACTCATCGAGGTTAGCCAGTTAACGGTGGAACGATTTTTTCAGGCTCTAGAAAAAGTCATTCAATCAAACACTGAAATTTTGACCGATGGAGAACTCGAATTTGATTTAGTATTTGTGAATATAAACAGAGTTGGAGGAGCAAGAACAGAGGGCCCAAGAAAACGAAAAATTGCTGATTTGAAGTTATATAATAAAACAAAAAAATCTCTTATAACCATTTCAAATCACGATAACCTATGTTTAGCCCGATCGCTTGTTGTGGCCCGTGGACTTGCGCAGAAAAATTATGGGGAAATTTCTGAATCGGAGTTCAAAGCCCTGCAAAATCCTGCGAAAGTTCGCCAACTTAACCTTGCACGGCTGCTACACACTACCGCGGGAGTACCTGAAGGAAGTTGTGGGATCCCCGAACTTCATAAGTTCCAGGAGTACCTCTCCTCAAAATATTAAATTATTGTGTATTCTGTTGAAGATGACTTTTCCATTGTTTTTAAGGGTCCAGATGCTGAAATTAAGTTATTCCTTCTTCTAAACAACGAGCATTTTGACGTAATTTCTAATCCTGTTGGGTATTTTAGTGCCAAATCTCAGTGTCCTGATTGTCTAAAATTTATTTATAATTCTAATATTCATGTATGCACAAACATGTGCCTTTCGTGTAAAGGAAAAAAATGCCCCCAGTCAGGTGACTACATCATATGTCCAGATTGTTCGAATTATTTTCGGGGTCAAATATGCTTAGATACACATAAAGCAAACAGTACTTGTAATACACATCATAGATGTATAAAGTGTTTATCACATTTTAATCCATCTAGAGGTTACCACGTATGCCAGCTAAATACTGACCTGTTTGTCGAGGGCCCCAAGAAAGAGAAAAAGGGTGGTATTTCTTACATGTATTTTGATATTGAAACAGTGGAGGGCCCCAATGGTATTTTGACCCCAGTATTACTGATAGCTACTTTTCTCGAAGAAGGCAATTGGAAATTTGTCACCTTTCAAAATGTTGACGCTTTCGTTGATTGGCTGCTAGGTACAGAAGTATATAACAACGGTGTCCGTTGGCGTCAGAAGTACATCAGACCCCGCTTTCGACACATGACAGTTTTAGCACATAATCTGAAGGGATTCGATGGTATGCCCATCCTTAACGCTCTTTACAAAAAGAGTTTGAAGCCAGAGATAGTCTTTCAGGGTGGGAAGGTGATGGGTATTTTTCTTTCGGCTTTAAAAAATTAGATTCATTGACACTCTGTCCTTCATCCCTTGTTCTCTGAGGCAGTTTCCTTCAACATTTGGCATTGAAAATGCGAAAAAAGGATTTTTCCCTTATAACTTTGCAACTGCGGAAAATCTCGATTACATCGGCCCCATTCCATCAAAAGAGTTTTTTGTACCTGAAAACCTCACAACAAAAGAGATCAAAGAATTTAACTCATGGTATGATGAAAAAGCAAAAATAAAAGAATATAATTTGTATCAGGAGATGAAAAGCTATTGCACAGATGATGTAAGAATTCTCCGCATAGGAGCCGAAACGTTTCGTACGGAATTTTTGAACCTCACCGGTATAGACCCCTTTGAGGAAGACCTCACCATTGCAGGCGCTTGTCTCCGTGTCTTTAGATCCAATTTCTTAAAATCGAAAACGATAGGCGTTGTTCCTGCCCTTGGATACTCCTCATGTGACGTATCTAGTAGGAAATGTAGGGCATGGTTGAAGTACATCGAAGAAACCACCGGAGAGAATATACAGTCGGCATCTTCAGCATCTGGAGAACATAAAATTGGATCATACAAATTAGATGGTATTTGTCATGATACCAGTACTATTTATGAGTTTAACGGATGTTTTTTCCATGGATGTTCTACGTGCTATCCCGACGGAAACACTGTACACCCATTTTTTAAAGTCCCGATGAGGCAAGTGAGGTTCCGAGACATTGATAAACAGAGCTATCTGTTAGCTACTATGCCTAGTTTTCAGCTGAAAATCATATGGGAGCATGAATTCGATCGTATGGTTAAAGGTGATATCTTGGTATCATCCATATTAAGCTCATTGCCTGAGAGGATCTGTATAGAACCCCGAGAGTTTTTATATGGAGGAAGAACAGAAACCATTACCCTTTACGCTAACGCCGATGGAGGGAAAACTATAAAATATGTGGATTTCTGCAGTCTCTACCCATATGTCTGCAAGTACGGCAGATTTCCTATAGGTCATCCCCGAAGAATCACAGAAAATTTCTGTCACGACCCCGAAGCCTATTTCGGCATCATAAAAGCAACTGTACTGCCACCAAAGAAATTGTTTTTCCCTGTCCTTCCATTAAAAATTCAAGGAAGGCTGATTTTCACTCTATGTCCTCATTGTGCTAAAGATCTTAATCGTGATGTGTGTTGCCATGTTGACAAAGAACGTTTCATCACAGGATCTTGGCCCAGTAACGAGTTTTACAAGGCTGTGGCCATGGGATACAAAATCATTGCATTCCATGATGTCTGGCACTATGATGAGTCCTCCCAATATGTAAAAGGATCCCATAAAGGAATATTTTCTGAATATATAGACACTTTTTTAGCAGCAAAGCAAAAATATTCAGGATATCCCCAAAAATTTCTTCTGACGAAGAAAAAAGAAAGTTCTGTGATGATTTTTTCACTGCAGAAGGTGTAAGAATTGCTCCCCATGAAGTTTCGGCTAATTCAGTTAGGAGGCTCACGGCGAAACTTGCTTTAAATTCATTGTGGGGTAAGTTCGCGCAAAATCCCGATAAACCACAGAATGTAATTGTCGATAATATAATGCATTATCTTGAAATATTAAACGACAAAACAAAGGAAGTCACTGACATATGTGAAGTCAGTGAAGAAAACATGATGGTAGTTTTTAAACATATTAAAACGTTTCTTCCTGATAATAAGAAAGGCAATATCGTAATAGCATCCTTTGTCACATCAACTGCTCGCCTTAAATTGTACACTATATTAGAAGCTCTGCAGACACGTGTATTATATATGGACACGGACTCTGTCATCTATATATCAAAGCCTGATGACAAATATCATCCTCCATGTGGAAATTACCTTGGTGAGTTAGTGGACGAAATCTCCAGCAAATACTCGGAAGGAATTTCTATAGAAGAATTTGTTTCAACGGGGCCCAAAGTATACAACCTGAGACTTTCAAACGGTGAAACTATTCAGCGTTGCAAGGGAATAACCTTGAACTGGCCCAACAAGAAAAAGTTCACTGTTGGCTTATTAAAAAGCATGATTATGAACAAAGATGGCACGGAAATTAAATTCCAAAAACCATTTAATATTGTCAGAAACAAGTTTTTAGGAACTTTAACAAATATACCTTCCGAAAAAGGATTTAAAATGGTATTTGAAAAAAGATTATTAAGTGATGATTCATATGTGTCTTTCCCATATGGGTATGAGAAGTAATAAAGTTTCTGTGCCTACCTGTGTTTCTGTGTATTTGTACGGTTTTTTGTTTTTAAGCATTTGGTTCATTCACATTTGTTTACTGAGTTTCCTGCAGTATTAAATAAAAACTGTACTTCTAGTATTTCTAAAGTACCAGAATTTTGTTTTTAAGCATCGTCCTTGTTTTATTTCTCCCCCAAGGTTGTTAGGGATATATTTCTAGAAAATCGAAGAATATATGTTCTAAAATGGGTAATGGCGTTGCCAATTACCTCCCCAAACTATGTAAATCCGGCTGAACTAGATGATGGATCATTTCAATCTATCCCCATATGCATTGATCTAACCTGTGAACCCGATGTAATGGATTTCATTTCGCAGCCAGAGACGATAAATCTGACATCTTCCGAACCTGGGACAGTGGATTTAATTTCGGAGTCGGAAATAATGGAATCGGACTCCGACCCCGAGATTATCGACATCGTTTCGGGCTCTGAGGTAGAAAACCAGGGTTCCGAAGCTGGAAGGGATTCTGACTCTCTGCCGTCTACTATTTTGGCGGATCTAAATGACCGATTGTGGGTCTTACCATCATCAATGATAACCCCTTCGTGGAGTTCAACCCCAACTATCTAATTTTTGTATGCTTCAAAAAAAAAATGTGGTATAATAAATGTTGTTGTCGTATACTTTAAGTATATTGTATGGCGGTGTAATGCTAAAAATAATTGCAATAAAAAAAGCATGTTCTTTACAAAAATTCTAATGAGTTTTTTAAATTTTATGATTTTTTTTTTATAGCCCAAAAGCTGCTGGTACTTGGGCGGTGGTATTTTCATCAGTATTGAAACGATTCATGACGAAGTTCAAGTTAATATATATCGTCGTTTTACTGTGCACGGTGAAGAGTGGCGTCCAGCAGAAGGGGGAATTTCTTTATTACAGGAAGAATGGATACGTATGTACAGAATGCTCGATATAATAGAGGAATATTTTCATTCAGATAGCCCACAAATCCGTGTGCTGTATTTTGGCGGGGAGCTAGTGATCACTGTATTTCCCGCTATTCGAAATGTACAACTACAAAAAAAACACCCCACAGCGAAAAGTGGAAAATCTAGCCAGGGGTATGTGAAACTCAACTATCAGCAGTGGAAATTTCTGTATCGGATCAAGCACAAAGCTACAAAATGCGTCATATTCAATTTTTTAAAATCATTTCCGCTAAGAGCTATGTTTAACGAAGTAACTGGGGAGGAAATCAAAGAATGTGTTACCCCCTGTGATCACAGTGGCTTGAATAATTTATTGTACAATATCCTGAAAACACAATTAGTCCAGAATTTAACAGAAAGTGCTCGTGATGAAGGAAAGGATATGTACGATATAGTGGCGAATGATTTCTATGTGAACTGTGCAATATTAGGCATAGAAATGTATGATATGATAAGTAAATTTTCTGGCAAATGTACATCCGTAGAAAGCAATTTCATACGCTCAATCAACTTGAATTCAATACTATCTCAGATAATTTATGAACTCAGAGAAGTAGATGACTTTGAATGAACAATGTTTTTCTAAATGTGATCGATGTCTTCAAATGATAATTGACTATTTTTTATAATTTTCCCCTGTTGGGAATAATTTATAAGATTTAATAAAATCAGTTTTCTTTGAAATGCTTGGGTATTTTGTTTATATAGAATTACTGAAACAAACACAAATTTCCAAAAAAAAAAGCAATGGATGTTTAATAAGAAATCCAATGATTACATTCTTTTGGTTTTGACAGAGATTTACCAACTTGATATTTTTCGCTTTTGATAAGAAATTGTTTATTTTTTACATATTTTAAAGGTAAGTTAACTTCTTTTATAGCATGCCTAAATTCAAGAGCTGCCGGAATGGGTCTTTGAATTTTTTTATTTCTCAGTAAATTGTCAACCAGATCAACAATATTCGAGTCAGGAAGAACTTTGTCTTTATACACAAATTCTCCATTAGGTGTCCATGAAATAATTTTTGAATTCTTTTTGAAAACGTCTAAAACATTATGTGCATATCTTCTTAAATTTTTAGGTACAGTCTGCAACACCATATCTTCAACATCACTATTTTTTGCTGTTGAAACATCAGTTTTAACTTTTTGAGGGGTTCCCTTATATCAGCCGATACATCTAAGAGTTCTTCAGCTAAATGATCTTTCGTTGAAAAGTTTGACATAGGCGGATTTAAGAGGGGCACTTGAATTCTTTTATTAAGCACTTGGTTATATAATTTAATTTTAACATCAACAGGTTCTTTACTCAGTAAGATTTTCTTCATTTCTTTATCGAGGTCAGATAAAACTTCTTCCGTAGGTACATGTCTTGAAACTCTCTCCTCTGGGACGAGCACCATTTTCCTGGCGTATTCCATCTTATTTGTTTAACAGAGTTGTTAAAACACTCAGAGCCGCAGGTATCAACACACCTAAGAATCCACCTTTCTGAACCAAAATTCTTCTTTTCTTGAACAAGGGGACTTTTTTATCAGCTAACTTCCGTAGTGTGTGTTTATGTCCACGCAATTTTCCCTTCTGCGGAGGTGAAAGGGGAACATTGCCTTTTAAAGTGTTCAAAACACATTCACATATGACTTTGATTCCACTGTTTGGCAGTTTCCTTAAAAAATCTTTCAAGTGTTTTTTAGGACAAATCTTCATCAGACGCAGCTGCTGAATGTGTTGCTCCGATAATGTCATGGCGAAGAATAACGAACTTTATAACACACTTAAGTTTTTAACCACTCCGCGTATGTGACTGCTTTTTGGGGAGCACAATGGTTTTTATCAGTTCGATGATGAACTAGGCACTGCACTTGGACATCAGGGAGGTATTCCACATTAGGACAACACAGAGCATCAAAGTCCTTAAAGATGGTACCTGTTAACTTTTCCACGTACTTGCATTTATTTAGTCTTTTGGCCTCGAAAATATCAGTTTCAGTACAGAAGGAGTGGAATATCTTTAAAAGGACATTCTACTCTTCGTTTCTGCTATCCCATGGAATGTGGTGTATATTTCGGGCCGTCCAAAGGCACTGAGCTTTTTCTCTTCTTGGATGCAGTTCGCAGAAGGGGAACGGTGGCAAAGGGCAAACATTCCCCCCCTCCCCCGTCTGCAAATAACATGCAACGAGATCTTTCACTATGAATTTTCTGTTCTGAAGGAGAAATCCTTCTACGTCGACGACGACCGTTTTCATGGTAAATGGGGAGCTAATGCCATGGTTGGTAAACATATTGAGTTTCTCCTGGGAGTATATTGGTGCGCAAGCGCATTTCTTCCGGTGTGTTTGGTTTGATGTCTATCATTAAGTAGCTGAACGGAAATTTCGTAGCATCCAGATACACCTCGTGAAAAAATTTCACTTTGTTAGGGTACAACTGTCTCCCCAAATGAGTGATCTGATTCACATCTCTACGTGACTTAAACAAAAACAAATAATGAGCATTAAGGGAAATTTCTCTCATTTCTTTGCCTTTATGGAAAATATTTTGGGTAATAAAAACAACGGATACATTATAATGATGACTACCCCTTGTAAATAAATGGGTTAGTCTTTTATCATTCCCACATTCTACCATCAAATCATCTATAATGAAAAGCGTGTTTCCTTCCAAATAATCCTTGAAATTTGTAGGAATACCGTCGACAAAAGTAACATCAGGTATTTCATCATATAATGGTTGATGAACGCCGTAGAACCAAACCACATGTTGCGGTGATGGGTAGATGATTTCCACCTGATGTTGAAGTAAACATTTCACAAAGTGAGTTTTACCACAACCCGTAGGACCCGCTATTAGAGCTGTGAAAGGATGATGCAGCTTAGGCACTTCCATATTGACAACTGAATGAAATAACAAGAGTCAGCCCAATTTAAAGACATGACACATAAAATAGTGATAAATCAATTTTTATTATTCACATTCTAAATTTTGATACAATTCCAAATTTTTTTTAACGAAGCGAAAAACACGTACATCGTTTGTTTCACTTTTATAATTAAATAGTTTTACAATGGAATATAAGCTTTTTCCGCGACATCTAGAATATAAGTAAAAAATACAAAATTGGCCACACACGGCCGTAAACGAACTTTGGAGAGACATGTCATTAAAATTCACGTAGGTAAACTTGGAAACAAATCGGAGAATAGGTCCTTCAAAATATTCTGGGGGATGTCCATAGGAATCGAAAAATTCTACAGTTATTGGGTTTGGCATAAACATGGCCAGCCAGTGTTTCCCGGGACTCCCATACTGATCCGTGTTCACAATGAGGCAGGCTGGGAACTTGGAAATTCTCTTAGGAAGTCGGTTGCATGCAAACACACCGAGAAATGAACGATGCGCCACAGGATCTTGCGTTAGAATCCTAGTTATTTGCACACTGTTCATTCCTTTTAATTAGCAAAATCACAAAGAATGCTTCTGGACTTGGAAATTTCGATAATATTCTGGAACTCTGCGTAGATCAACACAGAAATTGTTTTTGACAAAGCTTTTCTAAATTTGATTTCCACTCTCAAATTTCCTTGCTGGACCAAGTTCATATGTCCACCATCACATAAATCGGGACTAAGATCAAAAGCATACAGCGTATAACCCTTGGAAAATTCTTCACGGCCGATGAAAATTCCTATGTCTTGCCCCAATTTCTCGGTTCCTTGAAATAGGCTATGGTAAGAACGAACTGTATTTTCCGTTTCGAAGTTGGGCTCTAGTGGTTTATGGGGAACGGGTTGACCGTCAACGTACACGGCGATAAAGTTGACGTCATAATGTTTGAATTCGAAGGGGTTTGACTTATATGTACCATTAAAGGCATCGTTGTCCACACACCCAATGACCAATCTCTTTGGCATTTGTCCAAGGAATACGTTGTCTTGCACGAAGGACATACTTCCTTGAGAAATGGAATACACTTTGCATAAAACACGATCAATGGGATATTTGGCAGGAGATTTTTCTAAAGCTTTTGCATGACCTATGGCAACTCCTGGGTTGACTTTGACTTTTCTCACAAAAATTGATGCATGTTCGATGAGAACTCTGTAATTGGGTGTCCCGAAAGAGGAAACGAGACAGAAATCCGGTTTGCTACGAATCAGTTTGATTTTCACATCCACTAAATTTAGCAACAGTCTATTTTGAAAAAATAAATCACAATGCAAGGTTCCAATCATGTCCAACGTCTTGCTATCCTTTACGAGTTCGTAGCGTTGATACAATCCCTTGTTCGTTGTAGCATTCGTGGGGTTAATTTCATGTAGATGTCCGGATGTATCCTTGTAAAAACCTTCACATGCTAAATATGTTTTCTTTGCTTCTTCTCCATAATTCAACAGAGTTTCAATATAAGCTCTGTATGGATACGTGTTGCTTGACGACGAAATCACTCTTTCGTTTAAACTGATGTCGACCTGCGAAAACAGAGAATGAAGGAAGCAGTTAATGGGGCCCACGGGCTCTTTGTCGGGCAGAACGGAATTGTCGGATTTCACGATTTTGACTTTCACGTAAAGTTGACTGGAAGATAAGTCCATGTATTCTTCTCCACTCCCCGAAATATTAAATTCCAAAGGGCCTCCATCTCGAATATTGGCTAAGGGGTGGTATTCAATCCATTGTCCTTTTTCTATGCTTGTTTGTGTGGGCGGTAAAGCAAATAAATCCAGTTCCGACTTTAGGCATACGGAAGAATGACTGTGAATCAGAGCCATGGTTTTACGGATCAAAAATGTCACGTGTTACTCTCTTGGCTTTCTTTGAAGAAATGATATATTTCATCGTCTTTCTCTTCCTTTTAACACTTCCACCCATCATTTTCTTTACTTTGGTAGCGACTTTGTCGGTGAGTAGTTGTCCTGCTTCTTTAGCTCGTTGTTTGGCTGCTATCTTCACATCTTTTCCTTGAATAACATCCGTGACGAGATCCATCCCCGTTCGTAAGACTTGTTTTCCGAGCGTTTTAGCACCTTGTTTGAATAATGGTACCGCCGTTCTAAATAACGAACGAAAGAGTCCTCCAAGTCCATAACCTTTTTGCAGTGGTACTCCTTGATAATAGAATAATCCTTTTCCAGTTTGGCTGATGTAATAATCCTCAAAGGATTTCGTACAGCAGTGGTAGGGTTCATACATGATTACAGATGTTTGAGACGAAAATGAAGTTTCACGATTGCTCTCCCCCGTTCAAATGGCACTAATTGACCTGTGTGATTCCTTATAACAATTTCGATGGTTTGGAAATTTTTTCTTGCAAGAGGCAAATAATGAGGTCGATCGAACAAAGCGCTGACCATCTCTCCATCCACACCACTCACTTTAACGATGCGAAGGAGAGGAGCAACCATGTCCCCCACCGGTTGCGGTTCCACAATATCGCTGTACACATACAACAGAGAAAACCGACCGTTTAGATCTGCGATAAATTCACCATTTACAGAGAGAGCTCCATTCACAGCCGAAAGTTGCATGGGTTGGTATCCTAAGATTTCTGCAATCCCTGGGGGCAAAACCAAGCGAGTACCTTTAAGAAGAGTTGACTTGACCTTTTGAGTCGCTTTATTATAATTCAAAAAGATTTTATTGGCAAAGTGATTGCTCATGGATTTAACAATGTCCGCTACAGACTCGTAATGGCCTGGAGATATTCTTCCCGTCTTAAACTGACCCGTTCCTAAATCGTATTCGAAATGATTGGAATTTTTCGTGATATTATACCACGAATGGGGGTAGATCAGTTCGACGAGTCCCACTTCCCAGTCTCCATTCAGTTCGATTGAGGAAGGAAGATGCGTTATGAAATGAGATATTTTGTTGTCCAAAAAGTAGCCGAGAGAGCTATCGCTCGGTAACGTCAGATAGAAACTCATTTTTCATACTGAACGTCTCAGGTAAGTACTTAAACTTTTATATGTTCACTAAATCGTTCGATGGTATCCATGAATTAAACTTATCAGGGTAGCCTTTAAATTTAACAAAATATTCATATTTGTCTTTCCGTTTACGTTTCTTCAGAACCATTTCGATTGGGTAGTGGTCATTTTTTTTACTTTTTGCAGTTCTTCGGCATAGAAGGTACCACCAATGTCTTCTCCTAGTAAATCTTTAACTTTATACACTGGAGGTGATCTAGCGAAGCGTTGGGAAACATTAAATAACTCCTCTGACCAATTCGTTTCGTACCCCTTTTCGAATTGTAATTTGGTTTTAGATAACCTCACAGTATCACCTATATAGAATTTATAAACTGGATGAGATTCAGATATATCGCCATATAAGTTATTCCACACAACCTCTTGGTTTTCTAGACTGACATTTACTGGTTCCATCTTAATACTTCGATGATGCGTTGCATTGTAACTATGTATCAATTTCTGCAAGATGTTAATATATGTGTATGTGTTTCGACTAGTAAAGTACTTCCACATTTTTGTTTTTAGAGTTCGATTAAACCTTTCTATTACACTCGCTTTTGTCTCATTTCTGGTAGTAAAGAAATGGACGTTGTTTTGTTTCAGGAAATTCTGGAATTCTCGATTTTTAAATTCAGAACCTTGGTCAGTTTGTAGGTTTAACGGTTTGCGTTCTTTAAATATTTTCTGAAACACTTTGATCATGGATGACCCAGTTTTTTGTATCATAGGAACACACCATGCAAATTTTGAAAACACGTCAATGCATGTTAATAAATATTTATATCCGTTATTATGTTGTTTCAGACTGGTCAAGTCAACTAAATCAGCCTGCCACTGTTCATCGATTCCCATCACAATGACTCGATTTCTCTGAAAATGTCTCCTCGCAGGTTTATGAAGGGTGTAAGTTTTCTCCCCCTCAGCCATTCCTCGATTTCCTTTTTCTTTATTTTTCCGTTTACAGCATGGTACAAAGCATTTACTCCACCGAAACTTCCGGGGTGAGCTGGATCCAGATAAGTCTTTTTCAAGAGATCGTGATTCTCCATTACAACAACTGATTTGAATACTATCAACAGAAACAGTAAAACTCATGCTTACACTAAAACACAGACAACAGAAATGACACAAAAGGGTACTTACATGGGATTTTATTGATGCATAGGGTCTTCCAAAATGTACAGATTTTTAGCACTTTCTAATACATCGCAAATATTCAAGTGATTAAAAAAAATCAAATAAGTGTTTTCCGACATGAAAAATGAGTCGTTCACAAATTCATGGGCGATCAATTTTAGATCCAAATTGGCTACGGCCTTTTTGAACAATGCATGCACTTTACCTTTTCGAGTTGAAAATTCACAGGCATGTCCTAATCCATAGCGATCTTCAATTTTGCACATAAGACAGTCGATCAGTCCATCGATGGCTGAAGTAATGTTCTTTTTTATCACGTGGCAAAATGTCTTTTTTAACGCAAATTCACCATCTATGGAGTCAACACTGCTATGTCCAGTTTTTTCAGCCTCGTCGAGAACGAGCTTCTTAAAGGACGATCCAAACATTGTTTGGTGAATGCTTGCCCTAATATCATCACTACATTCATTAAGTTTTTCCCATTGGTCTTCAGTCAGAGATATCCGGTTACGATATGCTGATAAGAATCCATTGTTCACACCAATGCTTTGAATATGCAGATAATTCCTGTCGTTTTCCTTATGCATTGTCAGAAACAGTTTCCTTGCTATACATTGGGTTAGGTCGGTTAGGGCGGTGTCAAACGGACCCGTGAACATCATAGCCTCGAGGAATTCCTCCCATAAAAATGGCATCATCACTAGCCCGTGACTGGTCGGGTAAAAATGCAAGTCGACGCACTTATACATCCGAAGGTGAACTTTTACACGATCCTTAAAATCGCTGACAACAGCAAACGCATCGCCACCAAGATGAAAATGATGACTTGGTATATTATCCAATGTGAATCCTTTCGAAGTTTTAGTCCGAGAAGTAAAGGGCCTTTCATGATAATCCACTTGTTCACAAATGCCATCGTTACTGCGCTTCATCCTGGAGTCAAAAAACTTACGGACACAACCACACAACCGACACAGTCGACAACACACACAGGAGTGACTCTCTCAACACGCTGTGAAAGCACATAACTTTCGGAATTCAAGCACAAACACGCCCTGTACGGTTTTTTCGACAAGAATATTTTCTAAGATGATGACGTCAACAGACCTCCGTTGCCAATAAGCGAAAAGAAATAGAAAGTTTTCTCCACCACTCCGCCCCCCCAATCCGACAGAGGGCGATGCCATCGCCTTGCTCCCTCGCACCGAACGGAACTGAGGTCACACGCCACGCCCACCCATCACGTGACCAGAAGTGTTGCCATCGAAAAAAGGTTACTACCCCTTTGGAAAATTAATTTCAAAAAGTGCCGACAGATGGGGCTGCAAATTTTCGCGAACCACCACCAGAGGGCGCTGCCATCGTATTTCTCCCTCGCGCCGAGAGGAGACCGGAAGTGACGTCGCGCACGATCCGCCCACCCGTCACGTGACCGGAAGTGTTGCCACCGAAAAGGGTTATCAAGCGCGGTCTTATACTACTCACGTCTCTGCACCATACGTAAGCACTGGAAGGATGCATTAAATTTTTAAATATTTTATATTTTAAATAATTTAATAATTTTATTTTAAAAAATTTGATTTTAAACAGTTATATATTTTTAAATTACTAAAACATTATTTTAATTTTTATCTATACATTAACTGTTAAATTTCAATCATCTGTCGAACGATTTGATTTTGAATCATCTGTCGAACGATTTTGATTTTTCTCTGCATAGACATCGGATATTGTGGCTTGCATATCACATGAATGTTAGTTATTGCGTCACAAGGTATTTCTTCTCCTCTCCCCCAGTTTGTGCACCGGCTATTTTATGTTGTTTTATTGTAAGAAACCGGATACTTAAATTATTGTACAGGTGACGATAGGATGTCTATGCATCAGTAGCCGCCCCGGTGGCGCAGTGGTCTAAGGCGCTGGCCTCTGATCATTCGTCCGTAAGGGGTCCGGGTTCGAATCCCGGTGAGGCATGGATGTTGTGTTTGTCTTACGGCACTGGCTCTCTCCCTTCCCTGGAACCAGTGACCCTAAATTAGAGACGGGTGACTGCTTATAGCCCATTGAGTTGCTCACGGTGGTCGTTAAACCTCCAATCAAAAAAAAAAAAAAAAGGGTATCAGTCTTTGGACCCCTTAAGACAAAGGCTGTTATATCTATCAAGAGTAAATTTATATTTAGGAGTT
This sequence comes from Macrothele yani, assembly GCA_039090855.1. Taxonomy (NCBI): domain Eukaryota; kingdom Metazoa; phylum Arthropoda; class Arachnida; order Araneae; family Macrothelidae; genus Macrothele; species Macrothele yani. The sequence goes on from CM077007.1 coordinate 114,507,073, forward strand.
TTGTGAAATAATACTATAAAAGTACATATCACCTTTTCTTGAAGATAGTTGAAAGTTTTTATCAGTTTAAACAGTTCTCAAGTTCCAAAGCAGTCTGTTGCTTCGAAAAAACAGATGAAAAAAAAACTTAATTCGTGATAAGTCCTTCTGCACCAAAAATGAAATGATTACAGACCTATTCAAAAAAATAATAAATTCCAACAGAAAATAACATGACTACATCACTCGCATTAATAAAAAAATCATCGCCCAATTAGTTGTACCATGAACGTGATGCTGATTTCCGAATCTTCTTTGGCTCAGTGGTTAAGACGCGTGTTAGCTGTTGAGCCAACCCTATCGGTTGAGAAAGCATTATCTGGTGTGAGGGCTGAAAAATTCAGCGTCTTCGATTGTACGAAATTTCTGTCTAAATACGGAAAAACCTGAGACGGACTTTTCTGAAATAAATGGGATTTCCTGACTACGGAAAATCAGTGAAAATACGGAAGTAAAAAACAATGGGCACTTTTAAAATCAGAAATTCGTTAAAATACGTTCACCTACCGGCAACTTCGCTGCACGTTATTTTCAGAAATTTTCCGTGAATTCACATCACTTACTTTTGTAGTGAATTAGTCTAATTTTCATCATTTTACGTTGCACAAAAAGCACATTAGTTAACTGGCGATGCATACAATATTACCTGAAGGTCTCTTTATAATATTCTCAGAAGTTCATGTTCTTGCAGTGGGCTAAATGTCATTTTTATTTTCAGACTTTTATTTTCACAAAAAGTGTCAGCACGCGTCGAGCGTTGATTATATCCTTAACAAAACAAGTTAGTAAAATCCTGCAATGCATTGATTATGATAAGCTTTCCAACATACCAGAAATCATTACTCCAATTACTACTCAAGTTATGCGGATAATGGATGTAGACTAAATCTCACTCCTATGACCTGACCTTTGACCCCATTTCGATGATATTCAACAGAACCAGTAAAGTATACTTTCGGAACAACTTGATAAAGTTTTGTCTCAATCGAAGCATATTTACGTAAGTTATAACGCATAAGGGCGATGGAATGGATTCCGCTCCTATGTCATCACCTTTGACCCCATTTCGCCCATTTTCAATAGGGTTCATCTCCAAGTGGTTCCCTACCACATACCAAAATGTCATCGAAATCGAACCATTTTCACGTGGGTTATCGTGCGGACAGAAGTAAGGACGGACGGACAGACGGACAAAGCTGGAGCATATACGCTTCTTTAACCTACGGTTGGAAAGCGTAAAAAATAAATTTAAAAATAAATGTGATAACCCCTTACCTTCGTAATAATTACTCTTTCTCGTTTATGTTGTCTGTTGCGTGGTTTGGTGATACATTACAGAAGGCACAAATTGTTTTACTGCTCTCACGCTCTACGCAAAAAATCTCGATATTACACGAAAACTAGTAATCGTAAAATAAATATTGTTACAATATTTTTGTCCTTTATCAACATCAAAAAGGAAAAACACATTTCTTAGATCTCTATCATATTTCTGTATTTTATTGTGAAATATGCTAGTGCAGAAGCACCTGTATAGATGTGAAGCAAAATGTTGTTAGCAAGGCGGAGACTAATATGTTTCGGTTGTTCGGCCATGTTGAAAGAATGAGTGTTGAGATGCTCACCAAGAAAATAATTTTCAGCCCAAGTGGCAAGAAGGAAAGGCAGAGGAAGGCCAAGGAAGTCATCGGAGGATCAGATTCAGGAGTGTCTGCATGAGAAAAAGATTATGAGTATGAAGTATAGAATGTCTTGTGTACGTCCTGTGATGGATGTCAGTGAAGCCCGAGTTCTGTGTCAAGATAGTTGTAAGTGGAGAAGATTGATATGGCAACAATAAGTAAATAATCAGTTAAAAATTTATCTGGTAGTTTGTATTCCTTTGTGGAGCTAACCTCTGAATCTCAGAGAACAACTTAGTGATATGTATGCATGCAGAAGTAACTGTAGTACACATAATTGCAAGAAATAACACAGAAGATCATGCGTGTACGTTTACTTTACCAAAATAAACCCAATACAATCTTTAACATCACTCCACTTAGTACTCTGTGTAATTCACAAGTTTGTTGGTGGTGTTGGAGATCAAGTACACGCCTCCTTGCTCCGGAGCCAGTTGTTCTAACCAACTAAAATGCACCAACGGAATGTATCGCTGCAGATTTCTCATCTTGACACGTTTGCCACCCCTGTAGTATCTCACAACTCGTGCGCTTATATTCTACAAATTATCTGCTTGGAATTCTCACAGAAATAAAAAAATCTCGAAATTTCAGCTGCACTTGTTATGGGGTACTACAGCTAACCAAGTTATTTTGTTACGTTCACCGTATGGTGTTATATTTTTAATCTAATGCCGAGAATACGATTTTAATTAAAATCTACATCACTTGAAATATCGTATCGTATCAGGGTTAAGCATTACTCTACGTGTTGAGAATTTTCTTTCGAGACTGAAGCTTACAGCGTTTTGCATTCAGTAAATCACCATCATCATCATTGTCAACCATTATCACTCCACTGCTGGACGAAGGTCCCCACAAGTTTCTTCTATAACGGTCTGTCTTGTGCCAGTCTCCTCCATGTAACTCATGCATACTTTCGAATTCCATCCACCCATCTTACACGTGGTCTTCTTCTGGGTTTTTTAATGTCCCTTGGAATCAAGTCTAAAACTTCAGCTGTCCATCGATGGTCTGTCATTCTGGCAATATGTCCAGCCCATTGCCATTTCAGGGATTTTAATCTGATAATGATGTCTTCCACTCTTGTCATTTTACGGATCTACGAGTTCCTCTTCTTATCTCTCCTGGTTACACCAAGCATGCACCTCTTCATGCTTCTTTGAGTTGTCTGCAGTCTTTGTATGTCTCTTTTAGTTAAGGTCCACGTCTCTGCACCATATGTAAGCACTGGAAGGATGCATTGATCAAACACTTTTCTTTTAAGACATAATGGCAAATTGCTCTTAAAAGTTATGCTGTTTCTTCCAAAAGCTCTCCAGGCAAATTTTATACGCCGATTAATTTCTTCATCAATGTGACCCTCACTTGATATCTGCTGTCCAAGATAAGTGTAGGTATATTGGTTATCTCCAGCTTTTCCCCATCAATCGATAAATCTTCATTTTTTGTAAAAGCATTGTACATCACTTTTGTCTTCTAAAAGTTAATTTTTAATCACACTTCTTTACTCTTATCAGCAAGTTTCTGATCATACTCTGCAGCTCTGATGGGGGTAGTTGCAAAAATGACTACGTCATCAGCAAAACGAAGGTGGGGTAGATAATCTCCATTAATGTTTATCCCTTTGTTTTCCCAGTTCAGTGATTGAAAGACATTTTCCAATGTGGCGTTAAAGAGCTTCGGAGATATGGTGTCACCTTGTCTCACTCCCTTTCGAATTTTTATATGTGTTGTATTTTCAAACAGCGGAATCTTTGCACTTGCATTTTCATAGATGTTATTAATAATATTAATGTATGCGTCTTTAATACCGCAGGATTTCAAAGCCATCGCAACTGCTGATGGTTTCACTGAATTAAAGGCCATTTCATAACCGATAAACGCCATGCATAATAGAAGTTCATATTCCCACGCTCTTTCAATTAGTTCTCTCAGTACGTGGATATGATAAGGGTACTTTAATCGTTCTTACGTTCTGAACATTTTCGTTCATTTATTACGTGGTGCAGAGAGACTGCGATTTCTGCCAATGTGTAAAAACAAGACTAAGAGTTTGAGAGGCAGGTTAAATTTTACAGCAAACATGCGTTATCTCACTCCAAAATGTTTTGAAAGGATCTCTTAATCCTCTGTAGGATCCAACCGTTTTGAGGTTTTACGTTTCTGATGATGCCTTCGGGCCATGAAAAAGTACTTGTTCGTTGCTTTTCTTTGAAAGGCTTGTTCGATGGTTCTCCCTCATATCCCCGTCTTTCTCTGTTTTTAAAAAAAGTTGAGATTAGAAAATCAATTACTGTCGCTAAATCGTATCGTTTTGTCACTGCCATGTTTTTGTTGTAGCATAACAAAGGCCGCAGAAGCTATTAAGTTCGACTTGTGTTCAAAACGAGCAAGGCGAAAAAACGAGGGGAAGTTAAGATTCGGTTCCGCCTTTTAAAAGCTAGTAACTTATGCTAACATAAGTGTGTTCAGCCTAAAGAATGTTTACTCGTGATCAATATTTTTCTTTTGTTTAAGTAAGAGTTACAGCTGTGACGTACAATAAAATACGAGTATTCGGAGATAATAAATCAAATCAACAACGTTTATTTACAACTAGCGTATAACCCGCCCTATGACGGTTGTTTTTAAGCTTTAAATAAATATTAATATATAGGGAATGCTGCCCGTCCTATGACGGAGTGAAATTTTTAATTGAAGCAGACTAAAAATAAATCAAATAGACGCCGAATTTCTGTAAGTAAATATAGTAAAACTTTATATTGTAAGTACCCATTCATGTCAGAACTAAAAATTACGTGCTATTTATTTTCGTTTTTCAAAAGACCTCGCGATAAATAACATTCTGTGTAAAATATTTGTTGTTTAACAACTGTACGTTAGAGCGTTTAGATAGATCGATATTTTGCAAAATGTGTAATATAATCAGTACTAAACTTAGAAAGTTGTTTTCGTGTAAACTTACCTCAATAACTTTTACTTTGATTTTTCGGGTTAAATTACTTTTTCTCCGGCACATTTGCTTATTCCCTTCACGGCTTGTTTCAGACTGTCCTATTCAACGGTTAGTTTGAAACTTCATAACAAAGCTTTTTCTACAAAATAATGCGCCATCTGGTATTACGAATCGGAACTATCTAAATTCTAGACAACGTGCTGTTAGTGCGACATCTGCTTTTAGATGCAATTTTGCTCACTTTGAAATCTCAAGATTTCAGTTTTTATTGTAGGTTAGAGCGTTTAGGTAGATCGATATTTTTCAAGATGTATAATGTAATTAGCACTGTACTCGGGAATTCAGTTAAATTAAAAAAATAAAAATAATTAAATTTTATAAATTAATATTCGAATTGCGCTAAATTAAATTAATATGCAAACGCAATTTGCCGTGATTTTAAGAATTTAATTGGAACTTTGTAGATTTGATAAATAGAACTCGAGTCATTGATAATCCAATGTTTTTCAAATTAGCACGCGTTCACCTTGACATCTCAATGTGATCGCGTGCAAACTCAACTTGCTGTGATATTAAGAATTCAAATCGAATTTTGTAGATCGGAAAAAAGAACTGGAGTCATTTATAATGTGATGTTTTTAAATTAGCATTCGATCACCTTGACATCTTAAAGTGATCGCGTGCTATTATATAGCAGGCAATCACTTTGACATATCGAGAGCGCACGCGATTTTATCGATATCTGATGGCGCAACAATGCAGACGCTGCTGTGACGTCAAGCGTTCCAGTTCGAGGGTCGTCCAGAAAGTAAAGTACGTTTTGATATAAAACAAAAACAATAAGTAGTAAGGAACAAATATTTATGTGACACTTACAGGAAGACTTCACCTACTTTTTGATATAATCACCATACAAATTAAAACACTTATAATATGGTACCAGTTTTTCAATGCCGTCGTTATACACCACTGCCGCTAAGTAGTGTAACCATGCAGCGACAGCTTCTTTCAGCTCGTCATCATTGTGAAAGTGACAGCCACCAAAAAACTCTTTCAGCTTAGGAAACGGATGAAAGTCACCTGGCGCTAGGTCAGGGTTGTATGCCGGATGATCGAAAACTTCCCAGCCAAAACATTGAAGAAGTCCTTGAGTTGCTGCAGAAGAGTGAGGTCGCGCGTTATCGTGAAGAAGAACAATGCCGCTGGACAACCTGCCACGCCGTTTGTTCTGTACGGCGCGTCGGAGCCCTTGAAGCGTCCGACAGTAGGCTTCGGAGTTTATTGTCTGTCCTCGTGGCATGAAATTAATCAAGATGACGCCCATTCGGTCCCAATACACCGTCGCCATCACTTTCCGCGTGCTGATTGTTAGTTTGCATTTTTTTTTTTTTTTTGGTTTCGATGGAGACCAGGAAAGATGCCATTCCATTGACTGGCGCTTGATTTCCGGTGTGTTATGTGAGACCCATGTCTCGTCACCAGTTACAATATGGTCCAAGAACTTGTCTCCCTGTTTGGGATATCGACTGAGAAAAGTCAAGGTAGCTCCCATTCTTTTTTGTTTCGCAGACAGAAATCGAGGCATCCATGTGGCACACATTTTCTTGTACCCAAGATGATCCGTAACAATTTCACGTAGCAGGGCCCTTGACATTTCGGGAACAAAACTGTGCAAACTGTCTAAGGTAAACCGTGTGTCCTCCTGAATTTTGTCGTCAATTTTTTCTATACTGCTTCAGTGACGAGAGAACGTTCTTCATCATGAATGTTTGATCTTCCTTTCTTAAACACGATGCACCATTTTTGCATTGATGCTGCATTCATAACGTCTTCACCATAGACTTCCGTTATTTGTCTGTGAAATCGATAGGGTGAACCTTTTTGGCGTTCAAAAGCGTATCACACGCCTTACTTCACACTTCGCGGGATTTTCGATTTTGTCACACATTTCAACGGCCTCTAACGAAAAGGCGAACGCCCGCACTACCTAGCTGCTTGGCTCCGACTGAGCTAGCAGGCCTGGATGTTCGATGCCGCCGCGACAATGGTGTGTGCTTGTTGGGGTAAGGGTGAACCGCCCCCGTTTTTCACCAAGGTCAAACGTTCTTTACTTTCTGGACGACACTCGTATAATTACATTTTATTTTAAGTTATGTTCCACAGGGTGTCCGTATGGAAGGTATCCAAATTAAAAAATTTTAACTCGGAAAGTATGTATTAATACACTATCTACCAACAAGTAATTGGACACCTATGATAGCAAAGGAAAACGAAGTTTATTCACTTTTAATAAATGGTGGAGCCTCCGTGAGCGGCGTTTACAGCTGCGACCCTCCGGGGCATACTCTCAACCAGGCGTTGTACGACGGCTAGCGGTATTTTCTTCCACTCGGCTTGGAGAAGACAGGCCAGTTCCTTCACCGATTTCGGACGGTGGGGGCACCCCTTAAGTCGACGCTCCAACTCGTCCCAGAGATGCTCGATAGGGTTAAGGTCCGGGCTCTGCGCGGGCCAGTCAGTTCGATTAACCCCATTGTTACCATACCAAGCGATGGTGGACCTCGCAACATGACAGGTGGCATTGTCATCCTGAAAGTTACATGGGTCCACCCCGTAAAACTCCCACAACGTAGGAAGTGCATGTTCATCCAAAATGGTGCAGTAGGTCTCTGTGTTGAGTCTACCAGGAATTGCGACCAAGGGTCCCGAGCTATATCAGGAGAAACACCTCCATAGCATAATCCCACCGCCGCCGAACTTCTTAGTAGGCACATTACATTCCGGCAGGAGGCGTTTTCCAGGCATACGCCAAACCTAGATCCTGCCATCCGAACGGTAGAGGGTGAACCTTGATTCGTCGTTCCAGAGAACCTGTTTCCGCTGTTCAACGGTCCACTGTCGACGTTCTTTGCACCACGTTAGCCGAGTAGCGCTATTGGACTTGGTGATCAAAGGCTTGTAGGTGGCAGCACTTCCATGATAACCGAGCATATTGGCTTCCTTACGGATGGTATTCATCGAAAGAACACTTCCGGATGCCTGTTGAAATTCCTCGCGGATTTGACCCATCGATTTGGTGCGGTTCTTCCGAATTTCTCTGGCCAGCACCCGTCGGTCTCTAACTCCCAGTTTTGTGGATCTGCCGGGTCGGGGCACACTCCGACAGTCACCTCTCATCTTCCACTTGCCCATCACGTAGGTCACTGTCGATTTTGGGTACTTCAACTCGCTTGATATGTCACGTATGGATCGGCCATTTCTGTGATACCCAACGATTACACCTTTCTCGAAATCAGAGAGCTCCGAACTGCGTGGCATCTTGCATGCGACTGGTTGCGTTGTTGTTTCCCACACGATATTTGACGGCGGCGGCTGTGACGTGTATTTGGACAGCAGATGTCGTCGATTGCAGGGGTATCCAATTACTTGATGGTAGATAGTGTATTATATTCACGCCTGGTTTACGCTATCGAAGAGCAAATCGTTCAAAGTTTTTTTCCATGCGTCGCTCACGTGTATGAGTCAGCTGGTACCAGCTCACGTGCATGCATCAGCAAGTGTCGGCATCATGCGGTGTCGACGTTCTGACAGACGAGCTCAGTCAGAACGTCGACACCGCAGGAAAAGGTTGCATGCGTGTTGTGGCTTGACGAATAAAAGTTTGTTGCTGCTGTTCAGCGTCGTTTTAGAAGGCAATATTGAAGAAAACTTCCAACACGGAAAAACATCCGATTCTGGGACTACTAAGGAATACTGAGGAATACCGGGAGTCTGAGGAATACCGGGAGTCTGAGGAATACCGGAAGTTACTGAAGAAAACTGGATGTCTGAGGAATACCGGAAGTTACGGAGGAATATCGGAAGTCTGTTACGTGAGAAGTCTCCTACAAAGCCACGGACGTCTGAGGAAAATGTCGAACGCATCCTAGAGATATTCCTGCGAAGTCCGGCTAAATCGATTCGGGCTATTAGGTCGCAGCTAAACCTTACACGTTCAGAGGTGCACGATGTGGTACACAAGCGGCTTCGTCTAAGTGCGTACAAGACTCAAATGCTTCAGGCACTGAAACTGAATGACCATGTCGCACGCACGAACTTCGCTGTAGACATGCTGGAAGGAACCGACACAACACCCGATTACCTCCACCAAGTGTACTCCTCGGATGAGGCGACCTTGCATGTCAGTGGGACTGTGAAGCGGCACAACTGCAAGATTTGTGGTAATGAAAATCCACATGTCACATGTGAGCTGAAGAGAGGCAGCGCCAAAGTAAACGTCTGGGTCTGTTTGATGTACGATAAGCTGATCCCCTTTCTTCTTTTCGGAAGAAACTGTCACTGGGATCTCGTACCTGGACATGATGGAACTGTTTGCACTATCTCAGCTACCATTTCAAACCGTCTTTCAACACGATTGGGCGTCGGTCGTCACAATTCAGCCTCATCATTAGGGATCACCTAGCTCACGAGATCCCTGGGAGAGGGATCCGCAGAGGTGGCCCAACTGTTTGTCCTCTTCGGTAGCCAGATTTCACCCCACTAGATTTTTTCCTGTGGGGTTATGTCAAAAACATTTCTACCAGATCAAGATCATTGACCTTCAGCACCTGAAAGCCCGCATAACGGACGCTGTTGCTACCGTCACGCCGAACATGCTTCAAGTAACGTGGAATGAGGTCGATTCTCGTCTGGATGTTTGTCGGGACACCAGTGATGCCCACATTAAAATTCATTGAGATAATTGCAGTGAGTAAAAAACCTTTGATTTTTTTCCCTCTGTAATGACGCAAACCAGAAATACAGTATATATAAGAAATACTTTCCGAGATAGATTTTTTTTTAAATTTTGGATACCTTCCATCCGGGCACTCTGTAATTTTGCTAAACATTTAGCTCGGCTTCATCAGGGTAAAGTGGAGAGTAAATTATGAAATCATTGTGTCATCGTCATCATTCTGATGGGTACGGATTTTGATGAGTTGCTTTCAGGCACTTAAAAGAAATGGAGTGCATACCACATTGTTCACAAGTGGTGAAGAGCTGAAATAAAAATATCAACTTTGGGCAGAGGCATAATTAGGACGCGGCAGCTCAAGAGAAGGCACAAAAATCAAAATGCCCCGTGCGCAGCTCAAGAAGAGACACACAAATCATTTCTTGCAATCTGCTTAGAATAGGAATTGAAACTTTTACGGCAGTTTTTGCACACTAAAAACTCGAATTTCTTCCTAAAATGCTCAGGGGATGATAGTTGCTCCCATTCAGAAATGAAAGTGCAGCTGTATAGTTCGTCCAACTAAAGAAGATCCACGGCCTTTGTCAATAACAATGGGGCTCGCAGTTTTTCTTCAGTTGGATGAATAAGGATGTCTTTTTTGTTTTAGTTGGATGGATAAGGATTTAGTTTTCATTTACTTGGATGGATAAAGAAAGATGTCCTTTTTCTTTAGTTGAATGGACAAGAGAAGGACGCCGTTCACATTGTAGAAGATTCTCTGTGGCTCTTTTATCATTACTGTGGCTGCGCGTCACGACTGCCAGCTACATTCGTTCCATTTGACATGATGCCAAAGCTTCGAACTCTGAAATAGTTACGGGAAGATTTGCCAACATACATAGCTTGATCGTTCCTCTTGCACAGATACAGCATAGGGTATGACTTTAATTTTGTTTTGTCGTATTTGTATGATGTAAGCAAAATTATTAATGTGTGTATATATAAGGTAAAAGATTGGGGCGCAATATTTTGCGGTTTGCCCCGGGCGAAGAAATGCCTAGGTACACTTCTGATCTTGAGAGCTGAAGTTTACCGATTTTAAACAGAAATGCACTGTTACAGTCATGACAGTATTTATCTATGGATGACTTTTTAAAATACCTTTAAACGCAATCGCGAATAGACGTTGTCTGTTTGATCTACCTCAAGATCACAAGAATTTTAACCAAAGCATTCTTTAAATACCTGGAGATTAGGGCCATACCTGAAGATATGATATCTGTTAAATCTTTTAAAAACCCAAACCCCATTTATTATGGACTGAATTAGGTTGGTCATCAATTATATAAGAAAGGAAGATGATACCGAATTTTCGGTTATAATGAGAACGACACGAAAATTACACTATATTGACAAACGTCACCGGACACCTAGAAGAGAAACACAACATAGCATTTAATGACATACATTAGTACGGTGTCGGTCCACCTTTGGCTTTAATGCATGCACTGACCCATCGAGACATGATTTCGACAAGGTTTTGGAACACAGCGATTGGTATGCGCTTCCATTCAGTATATAATGCTGCCGCTAACTGTTGCTTAGTAGCAGGTCTTGGTTCCAAACTTCTTATGCGGCGCTCTAATTCATCCCATAGGTGCTCTATAGGATTAAGATCAGGGCTATGTGCTAACCAGTCCACACACGATACGAAACTATCTTTAAACCACGCCGTTACAGTCCGTGCTTCATGGCTCGGTGCATTATCCTGCTGGTACCAACAAGGCTCGGTTCTATAGGCAATAGCCACAGAGAGCATAATTGTCAAGAATGTCGAGGTAGACGTGCTGGTTAACAGGTTTGTCCACGATAACCAACGGGCTGGGACCATATCACGAAAAATACCCCCGCACGAGTACACTGCCAGCTCCAACTTGAACGTAGGAAGAGTACACTACGATATATAGCGTTCCTCTGGCAGCCGCCATATCTACACACAGTCATCAGACTGATGGATCGTGTATCCGGATTCATCATCCCGTAGGACCCGTTTCCATTGATCTACGGTCCACGATAAATGTTCTTTACACCATGCTAAACGACGAGTAGCATTCCGAGTGGAGATGAAAGGCTTATGAGCAGCCGCACGACCACGGTAACCCATGGAATGAAGTTTTCTGTGAATGGTACGTGTACATACAGAAGTTCCAGCATTTTTACTCGCCTCTACACTGAGGTCTTGTGCAGACTCCGTCGATTAGATGTAACGACTCTCCTGATGTTTTGACGTCCTCTATGACTGATTTTCTTTGGTCTGCCAGTACGTTTTGCTGCATCAGGCACGCCATGTGTCTTACATTAATTCAGTACATCCAAAACAGTGGACTTGTGTATGTTTAAACGCTTTTCGGTTTCTCTTATGGAGAACCCACTAATATAACACCCAACAATCTTTCCTTTCTCAAAGTCAGTTCTCTCCCGCCGCGACATTTTCACTCACCCTCACAGTGCGATATAATCGCGCTCAGCTGCAGGCTTGTTTTTATACCGTTTGCAGCTGTACCGCGCATCTTAACAACGCAGCGGATCCGTTTATTTGCTTTTTAAGGGGTGTCCCGGGACTGTTGTCAATATAGTGTATATTACAAAACAGATTTTTAGAAAACCTGAAAATTCTGCTGAAGAGTAGATGCACTTATAGGGGAAATTTTCGCAAAATTTAAATAGCGTATTGTGAGTAGGGTTATTTATAGTAAATAGAACCGTTTAAAACAATTCAACCGCAGATTTCGATAATCGATAACACATTTAGAAATAGAAAAAGCTACTTACACCCACTAACGGCTGAAAAGTATGTTACGAAAATTAACAAATTGTGCACAAAAGTTTCTCATAGAGGGCGGAATATATCAGATGCAAAGGTGTTTCGAGATGATAGAGAATGGCAATGGGGTCTCGAACACAGACACTGGCGCGCTGATTGGCAATAGGTCATGTTTTCTGATGAGTCACGATTCAACTTGATGCACCATGATGGTCGCATACGTGTTCGAAGACATCGTGGTAAACGGCACCTTGCAACGTTCATTTTGCAGCGTCATGGTTTAGAGCTCTATTGGGTTCTATTCGAGATCCCGCCTGATACGATTTGAGGCAACCCTGATCAGCCAGCGTTACATAAAGGCTGCTTTAAAGGCAGGGGTGATATCCTTCCTGTAGAGTTGTCCTGACGTTGTATTCTAGCAGGACAATGCTCAAGATCTCTTCCATGCACTGAAGATACCGCTTCTTCCCTAGACTGCACGTTCGCCGGATATGCCCCAGATCGAACATGTATAGATCATGGTAGCTAAACGGCTGGCCCGTCAAGCGCCGCCGTCAGCTACCACAGATAAATTCTGGTCTCGCATAGAAGCAGCCTGGCAGGCTAATCCCCGAGGACGATATCAAAAACCTCTTCCACTCAATACCACGCCCTATAGAGGCTGTTATTGTTGCTCGAGGTAGCTTATTTTACTTATCTATTGTTGCTCGAGGTAGCTTATTTTACGTATCTATTGTTGCTCGGAAATAGATAAGTATAATATGGAAATAGATAAGTATTTTATTTTACTTATCTATTGTTGCTCGAGGTAGCTTCGATACTGAGTTTTGAAGCGAAAACGTCTTGTATAGCTGTACAAATGTAATCAGTTATGTCCTGTAATATGAAGAATTTGTGATATAAATTTCATTTAAACAGCAGTTATATCTTGGTGTTGCAGTTTTCACAAACAGTAGTATAGAAAGCATGCAGAAAGAAGTGGAATTGCTTAGACCTCCGCGTAGTTGGCTTCTGGGTCAGTATCACAATTATCAAACTGCTAATGACAGAAGAGCGGGGGGGGCTCTTGAATGAAGAGTATTACGAGGCTAAATATCCTACGAGTGACACGAAGTTTGAAGTGTTCTGCGGAATTTTTTTCCAAAAACATTTCGTTCATGTAGATTTTGTTCGGTGCTGATGATGTTATCCCTAGTAAAAAAAGAAATACAGGTAGGCTCAGTTCCGACTGATTCGTCAGTTCGGAACGTAGGATTACGACTTGCAGATCGGAGAGTTCAAATGAGCTAATCGAGTATGGTTTGAAAGCGTTTATTTAATTTGTTATAGCCAACTCAGGTCTAAGATATGAAAAGTAGCTTACATAATTTTTACAAATAATGCTGGATACATTGCAAACACAAGGCAGATCGATACGCAAATTACCTCCGTCTTCTTGGCTTCTTACATTCCTCATCACTTGCTCTTGCCTCTCGTTTTTATTTTCTCCACTTTTGCTTGCGTTCATTCTGCGAATTCCGCGGCATTGTCGAAAAGATTAACCCGTTCACATGATAACAATTAAAAATTTTTTTAAACCACTGCGATATGTCTTTATATATTTGAATAGATCTCGCTGAGATCTTTAAAATGATACCACGCACAGTCGTTTTGCACTCACGATTGTCCAGAAAAAACGCGATATTGTCAAAAGTGTTTACCGGTTCACAAGAAGACAATTTTTAAAATGTTCAGTTCAAACCACTGAGAAATGTTCTTTGTATATTTGAATAGATCTCGTCGAGAGCTTTAAAACGATACCAGGCAGAGTCGTGTCGCGCTAACGGCTGCCGAGATTGACTGAGTCAAAAGCGGCAGCACACCCGGAAATATTGCATTACCTTTCCCGCGCACAGGTAGCGAGAGGAGCGTCGCGCGTACGATGTATTGCGCAGTACTCGAATTGGACTCCATGTTGTTTACGAATACGCTAACACGATTAGTGTTCGGCACGAACCTTTAACGCTATAATGATTTCAATTGGAACCTATTTTTGTTACAGGTGGTTGGCCGTAAGTCGCCCCCCGCCCCATACTATCCGAGGAGTTAGACGTAGTCATACGGCAAATTTTTTTTTTATAATTTCATGTAAATATAAATTTCCTACGTCAAGAAAATATATTTATATTTCATGCAAATATAAATTTAAAAAATATTTTATTTTCTATTTAATATTTTATTTTATTTTTAATTTATAAAATATTTCATTTTATTTTTAATTTATAAAATATTTTATTTTATTTTTAATTTATAAAATATTTTATTTTATTTTTAATTTATGAAATATTTTATTTTCATGTAAATATAAATTTCTTACGTCAAAAAATATATTTATATTTCATGTAAATATAAATTTAAAAAATATTTTATTTTCTATTTAATATTTTATTTTCTATTTAATATTTTATTTTATTTATTAATATTTTATTTTATTTTATTAGTATTTTATTTTATTTTTAATTTACAAAATATTTTATTTTCATGTAAATATAAATTTCCTACGTCAAAAAAATATTTATATTTCATGTAAATATAAATTTAAAAAATATTTTATTTTCTATTAAATATTTTATTTTATTCTCTTAATATTTTATTTTATTTTTATTTTATAAAATATTTTATTTTTAATCTAGAAAATATTTTATTTTCAATTTATAAAATATTTTATTTTTAATTTATGAAATATTTTATTTTCATGTAAATATAAATTTCATATGTCAAAAAAATGTATTTATATTTCTTGTAAATATAAATTTAAAAAATATTTTATTTTCTATTTAATATTTTACTAAATAGAAAATAAAATATTTATCTGTGTTCCCTAAAATCATAGATGGCTGGACTCGCTATTTATTCTAACTGCTTAAATATTTTTGGGAGTGGACTAAAGGATGGCCTCAAAGGTAACGTCAAGACTGATAGAAGGTGGTGTTACATGCGAAGTAAAAAAGGCCTCATGTAAAGTACATGAAGCATTTTTCTTCATGAAAAGTGCCTATGTGTCAATATGATTGGATGAGATGGTCTCAGAAGAGAGATGCTGCATGAGATATTAGATACAGGGTGTTTGACTTTCTCTCGGCCCTTGAATTTCCCTTATAACTTGCACAATAATGGACGTAATTCGGTGGAATTTGGCACGGGCCTACCTTGGTATGAGAAGCATGATGATCTTAGAGCAAGTGTTGAAAGTGGTCACCATTAGCATTAAGGCATACCTGCACACGCCTCTCCATGTTACGGAAGGTATTCACTAACACATCGGGAATCACAGCTTCAGTTTCCCGCCGGATGTTTTCCTGCAGTTCCATGAGAGTCTGTGGCTTGTTGCGATACACTTTACCTTTCAGCATGTTCCATGGGAAGAAATCCGGTGAGGTAAGATCAGGCAACCTTGGTGGCCAAAGTCCCTCAGAAAGAACACGAGAAGGAAACAATTTCAGCCATGCTGACATTGGATGTGTAGCAGGTGGCACCATCCTCCTGAAAATAGTCAGTACGGAGTTCCACGTCGTCCAACTGATTCACAAACTCCTGGAAGATTTCCACGTAGACTGCGGTATCCACCGTTGTATGGAAGAAGATTGGGCTAATAATGCGACGCGGTGACAGAGCACACCACACCCCAATTTTTCCATCATGAAGAGGTGTGTCATGCACGGTGTTAGGATTCTCACTAACTCAAATACGGCTATTCTGGGAATTGACGTGCCCACTTAGGTGGAACCACGCTTCGTCGGAGAACCACGTGTAGTCCAGTTTTCCTGGATGTGCGCTGACAAACTGCTGGAACCAATGACAGTAATTTAGTCTCTTCTGTTCGTCGGGAGTTTTCAATTCTTGCACAGCAGTAACTCGATATGCATGCAGCTAGTTGAAATGTGCTTGTGGAAACCCCCATCTCCTGCGACAGTTTACGCAAGGATTCCTGTGGGGAGGCCAGCAGTCTGTTTTTCACTTCCTGCATCGTGGCCTCTGGCAGTTTCGGACGTCCTCCTTCGTGGACATCAAACAATGTTCCCGTGGTTTCCAGTTTCTTCACCAAATGCAGAATGGAGGATTTTGCAGGTGGTTTCCGAACCTCAAACTGCGCAATAAATTGTCTTTGGCACTCCTTTATCGACGCAGTTTTCCAGTACGCGCGGACAATAAACATGGGCTGTGTTTCACTGTGTGCCGTTTCATACTGCAATTGATCGTAACACAAAGGTACGATGACTGTTCACAATTCCGTAACAACAGATGCGTCACAACAACTGCAGAGGACAGCGAACACGCAATCGGCCTTCACTTCGCGAAGACGCGGCAAACGGGCTAGAGAGTACCACCACCACTCGCTACTCTCCAGCCCGTGTGTCGCGCATGCGCGAAATGAAGGCCAATTGCGCGTTCGCTTTCTTCTGCAGTTCGCTGACCATGCTTTTCATACAAAAAGGTAAGTCCATGTTAAATTTCACTGAATTACGTCCATTATTTTGCAAGTTATAAGGGAAATTAAGTGCCGAGAGCGAATGAAACACCCTTTATAATATTTCGTCAATTAGAATTGTTTATCTGGGAAATTAGGTGCCGAGAGCGAATGAAACACCCTGTATAATATTTCGTCTATTAGAACTGTTTATCTGGGAAATTAGGTGCCGAGAGCGAATGAAACACCCTGTATAATATTTCGTCTATTAGAACTGTTTATCAGGGAAATTAGGTGCCGAGAGCGAATGAAACATCCTGTATAATATTTCGTCTATTAGAACTATTTATCTGGGAAATTAGGTGCCAGGAGCGAATGAAACACCCTATATAATATTTCGCTTATTAGAACTGTTTATCTGGGATATTAGGTGCCGAGAGCGAATCAAACACCCTGTATAATATTTCGTCTATTAGAACTGTTTATCTGGGAAATTAGGTGCGTGCCAAGAGCGAATGAAACACATTGTATAATATTTCGTCTATTAGAACTGTTTATCTGGGAAATTAGGTGCGTGCCAAGAGCGAATGAAACACATTGTATAATATTTCGTCTATTAGAACTGTTTATCTGGGAAATTAGGTGCCGAGAGCGAATGAAACACCCTGTATAATATTTCGTCTATTAGAACTGTTTATCTGGGAAATTAGGTGCCGAGAGCGAATGAAACACCCTGTATAATATTTCGTCTATTAGAACTGTTTATCTGGGAAAATAGGTGCCGAGAGCGAATAAAACACCCTGCATAGTATTTCGTCTATTAGAACTGTTTATCTGGGAATATAGGGGCCGAGAGCGAATCAAACACCCTGTATAATATTTCGTCTATTAGAACTGTTTATCTGGGAAATTAGGTGCCGAGAGTGAATGAAACACCCTGTATAATATTTCGTCTATTAGAACTGTTTATCTGGGAAATTAGGTGCCGAGAGCGAATGAAACACCCTGTATAATATTTCGTCTATTAGAACTGTTTATCTGGGAAAATAGGTGCCGGGAGCGAATAAAACACCCTGTATAATATTTCGCCTATTAGAACTGTTTATCTGGGAAATTAGGTGCCGAGAGCGAATGAAACACCCTGTATAATATTTCGTCTATTAGAACTGTTTATCTGGGAAAATAGGTGCCGAGAGCGAATGAAACACCCTGTATAATATTTCGTCTATTAGAACTGTTTATCTGGGAAATTAGGTGCCGAGAGCGAATGAAACACCCTGTATAATATTTTATCTATTAGAACTGTTTATCTGGGAAATTAGGCGTCGAGAGCGAATGAAACACCCTGTATAATATTTCGTCTATTAGAACTGTTTATCTGGGGAAATTAATTGTCGAGAGCGAATGAAAGACCCTGTATAATATTTCGTCTATTAGAACTGTTTATCTGGGAAATTAGGTGCCGAGAGCGAATGAAACACCCTGTATAATATTTCGTCTATTAGAACTGTTTATCTGGGAAATTAGGTGCCGAGAGCGAATGAAACACCCTGTATAATATTTTATCTATTAGAACTGTTTATCTGGGAAATTAGGCGTCGAGAGCGAATGAAACACCCTGTATAATATTTCGTCTATTAGTACTGTTTATCTGGGAAAATAATTGTCGAGAGCGAATGAAAGACCCTGTATAATATTTCGTCTATTAGAACTGTTTATCTGGGAAATTAGGTGCCGAGAGCGAATGAAACACCCTGTATAATATTTCGTCTATTAGAACTGTTTATCTGGGAAATTAGGTGCCGAGAGCGAATGAAACACCCTGTATAATATTTCGTCTATTAGAACTGTTTATCCGAGAATTATTAAAAAATTCAGTTTCTGGCTACCGCAAGAAACACTTCATTCTGGTAAGAGCTTATATATAGAGATTTAAAAAGAATCATTTTCGCCATTCCTAAAAATTCATCGTGTTATTACAAACATTTCTTACAAAAGGAAAAGACGTAAATGCAAAATGCAAAAAATAAAATACCTGGGAGAAGCGAAAAATACTCCCAGCAAAAGTAGCAAGAGAGTTTAACATCTTTATGTTGTAAGATTACTTTTTCCAACTGCATTTCTGGGGATCCAGGGATGAGAATGATCGGGAAAAACGTCTTACGCTTCGCATCTTTTACATTAAATTTACAAGCAAAAATACCACTCTGAGAAATATTGCATGCGTATAAACAAAAAAATTTTAACAAGTCTTCCACGCTCGTATACTTTCTTAGTTGAGTCTAAAATTTCTTGCTACCCTGCTGTTAGTTCAATAAATTGTCTTTAACGTCGTCACAAAATGAAGAAATGCTCTCCCGAACGGCGTCCACTGACACTACAAGAAAAATTAGGTTTTCACTGCGCCGTTCTCCGATGAATCATGTCATTTCGTGTCTCTGTTTTCAGCAGCAGGTAGCACTGTTTATTTAATAGCGCAGAGCTTCTTTTCGGGTCTTAAAGTTTAAGTATCTGTATACGCACTGGTCACAAAAAGTTAGTGATATTGCAGGAAATGAAGGATATATGTATCTGATTCAAGCAACACGCATTGAAACAAGTTAGTAAAATCATGCAATGCACTGATTATAATACACTTTCCGTCATATTAGAACTCATTACTCAAGTTATGAGGATAATAGCTGTGGAATAAATCTTGCTCCTGTGCCCTGACCTACGACCCGATTCCCACGATATTCAACAGAACCGGTTCAGTATACCTCCGGAGCAACATACTAAAGTTTTGTCGCAATAGAAGCATTTTTAGTCAAGTAATGACGATAATGGCGGTGGAACAAATCTCGCTTCTGTGTCCTGATCTTTAACCCTATTTCAATGATATGCAACAGAACTAGTTCAGTATAACTCCGGAACAGCATGGTAAAGTTTTGTCGCAATCGAAGCATTTTTTCGTACGTTATGACGCATAAGGGTACGACCCCATTTGACCCAATTTCGCCCTTTAACCCCATTTCGCCCATTTTCAATAGGGTTCGTCTCCAGTGATCCCCTATCACATACTAAAATTTCATCGAAATCGAACCATTTTCACGAGAGTTATCGTGCGGACGGACAGACAGACGGACAAAGCTGGAACCCATACGCTTCTTCAACTTACGGTTGGAAAGCGTAAATAAAAACAGTGAAGCTAAATTAAAGCAAACGCTAAATAAAGTAAATAAAACAGTGAATTAAAGCAAACGTTAAAGAGTGCGTTTACAGAAACAATTTATTGTGCTTCTGCATTCAACAAAGTAGCACTGCAAATTGACAAAATGGCAAATTTGGCGAATATTTATACTTCTGGATTTGTGTACCTACCTCTGCGTCGAAGAACGTCTTGGTACCTAGGAGGCATACTGGCAATGATATTATTAATGAGTGTGGGGCAGCTCGTCCCATATTACAGACAACACGTTATGAAAATCTGCCAGTATACTGGGGTATGGAAAGTGGTTATCCAGACATCACTGTACAGTGTTCCAAATGCTCTCAATATGATTATGATCAAAATACCTCGGAGGCAGCTTTAACGACTCAGCGCTATGATTTTCGAGGTCTTGTAACACGCTAAAGGCACGGTGTCTGTATGCATTGTAATCGAAAAAACGGAATGCATTTCCAATAGCACCTTAAAACAGTGTCACAATGGGCACATTTCCTTTCGGTACAATGAGGCATTCACGTTGCCCTGACAAGCACACAAGAAAGTACGATCACTAAAACACACTCCTTCTCAAACCAGAACAAACTGCCGTTGCTAAGGATGGACGAACTGCACATGTGGTTGTATTCGTGTGCCGCATCTCCTCCAAACGTGTCCTCGTCGAGTATCAGGATAAAAAGCGAAACGAGATTTATCTGTAAAAAGTACATGGTGCCTCTCTGTATTCCATGATATGTGCTGTCGGACCCAGGTACACCTTTGAGGATGGTGAGTTGATCTCAATGCCATACATCTCAGTGGCCTCCTTCCTCTGAGTCCGTATTCGTGAAGACGGTTTCTTACCATCTGCGTACGTACTGTGGCACCAGAAGCAACTAGAAGCGATTCCCGGAGTTAGCAATTCGTGATACTAGTCCTTCTTCAAGCACTTACTCTCAGGTAGCGATCTTGCCTCCTGGTTGTTATCTTCGGGCGACCACTCCTAGGTCGACCTGCAACATTTCCATCCCCAAAAATCTTCTGCGTAGCCGACTTACTACACTTTGTAAAACTCCTAAAGCAGCAGTCGTCTCGATCTGCCGTAACTATAACATAGAAACAGCCTTATTTCTGTTGCCAATGTCAACGCTTAAACGTCGTCTGGACATCATTTCAGGTTAATCCCATACTAAACGCAATATATTCAGCAAACTTCTAGACGGACGAAGCCGTGAAACGACCCATTTTCCACTTCTCGCAAGGTACTTTTAGCGGAGCTCGCACTTTACGTGCTTTGTTGTCAGGACGCTAATTTACAAATGACATAGCTACCCACGCTGATAACCTATCTGCAGTATGAAGGGATGCAGATGGTTTGCAAGGATGGACACATAGCGTGGACCGTTCCGAGATGCATCTTAACGTGCCGCCCCGGTGGCGCAGTGGTCTAAGCGATGGCTTCTGATCATTCGTCCGAAAGGGGTCAGGGTTCGAATCCCGGTGAGGCATGGATGTTGTGTTTTTCCTACGTACTGGCTCTCTCCCTTCCTGGAACTAGTGATCCTAAATTAGGAACGGGCAACTGCTTATAGCCGATTAAGTTACTCACGGTGGTCGTTAAACCTCCAATTAAAAAAAAAACAAATCTTAACGTTTCAGGGGTCACAACGTGTGCCAGTTGAACTCGCCCCAGACCATAACCGAACCTTCACTAGCCTGAATAGTTCCTTGTAGTCGCTAAATTTTCATAGCACCACGAAAATTCCGCCTTTCACCTGGATAAGGGCAGTCACACTGCGCGAGTCATTGAGTCCACTAGGTCGCGAAAGCCATGCTTGCTGCATTGCTGAACATAAATTCCATCGCATTCCTGGATGGAATATCGAAAGCTGAAACGGACTTTTCTACAGTATCCAGAAGATTTTCCACAGGTTTCATGTCCGGTGAACGAGGAACTCATTCCAGGGTGAGAACTTCTGCGGAATGCTTTTCTCTTTTAACTGTGTTCTAGTCACCATGGCTCTGTTGGGAGGGGCACTCTCCTGCCGGAAGAGTCCAGTGCTCTGTTAGTGCATGATGACCATGAATGGATACAAATGATCCGCAAGAAGGCACACGTAGCGTGGACGGATACATCTTAACGTTCCAGAGGTCACAACGTGTGTCAGTTGAACACGCCTCAGACTATAACCAAACCTCCGCCAGCTTGAATAGTTCATTGTTAACATGCCCTGTCCATCGCTTCGCGCAGTTTCCACCGGATCCACTGCCTACCCCTACTACCACTACCGCGGGAAATAACTGGAAGCTGGACTCATCGCACCCAGAGACCCGTCTCCAGTCATTCAAGGACGAGGAATTTCTGTCTCTCAGTTGAGGGGTACGGTCCGGTGATGTCGCTTCAGCAAGCAATGTGACTGTGGTAGGTCGGCGGCTTCCATAACCTATTCCGGTAAATGATCGCCTGATCGTCTTCGTGGAGGTGTTTCTGACACCTCCAACTTTGAAGTCTGAAGTGATTTGTACCACTGTAATTCTCCCATTGGTTTCAGCTGTGCGAAACAGATGTCGACGGCGATTTTCTTCAACCACCTCTCTCCGCCTACAGCGCTATCTACGATGCAATGTTATTCCCTGATTCACTCTTGTCACTGTCGAAGGGGATACTGCAATTCCTGTACCACATCTGTGTGTGTGTGGGGGGGGGGAAGCAGAGCCTATTGACCTCTGATGAGATGTATGGTAATCAGCTACTGTTAAAAACACTTTCACATCGGTGTGGCATCGAAAGAATACTGTCCAGTAGTTCTTGGGGTATTAACCCCAAGAACTGCTTTTCCTCGCTGAGAGCACAATCCTGCTGCCGAAGCGTCATGTGACGAGACGAATCAGCTGTTGTACATCTGCACAGCGTGTCCCACCCGTGCTCAGTGGGGCGAAAAGTGAGCAGGAAGGTCAGTCCAGGCACCCAATGCTAACTTTTTGAAGCATGTTACCTTCAGCTTGCCACGATGCGGGCGTATACGCTGATGACACTGTCATTTTTCAAAAATGTCATGATTTGCATAAGTTACAGATAATGATCAATAATGATCTATCAAATGTATCTCATTGGTTATGCTCTAACAAATTCTCACTCAATTTTCCAAAAACCAACGCCGTATATTTCCGAAACGTTCATAAAAGAGAGGACATAAAAAAATTTCCAGTCAGGATTAATGATCTCCCCCTTAAAATTGTGCACAAAGTTCAGTATCTTGGTGTTTGGTTTGATGAATTCTTTAACTGGAATACGCATGTTTAGTTTGTTTTAAAAAACGTTTCCTTACAGGTTGGCCTGCTTGGTAAAATTAAGCATCTCTTCCCTATCAATGTCCTAAAAACATTTTACTATGCTTTTATTTATACCCATCTCTCCTATTGTCTGGAATCTTGGTATTTAAATACACTGACGGAAAAAAATCCCAACACCACGAAAAAATAGGTGTAGAGGAATGAAATGGCGGCAATACATTTGTATAGGTAACATATTTAATCAATTAAGGTTTCAAGATCACAGCTTAATGTAAGCGCGAGAAGAGCCATCTTAAATGTGAAATGCTGGTACATTGATAACCGGTGTAACCGCCAGAATGTTGAATGCAAGCACGCAAACGTTCATGCATTGTGTCGTACAGGTGCTGGATGTCAGTTTGTGGGATGGAGTTCCATGCCTGTTGCACTTGGTCGGTCAATACAGGGACGGTTAATGCTGGTTGAGGGTGACGTTGGAGCTGTCGTCCAATGATGTCCCATACGTGCTCGATTGGTGAAAGATCTCGTGATCTAGCAGGCCACGGCAACATGTCAACACACTGTAGAGCATGTTGGGTTACAACAGCGGTATGCGGGCGAGCGTTATTCTGTTGGAAAACACCCCCTGGAATGCTGTTCATGAATGGCAGCGCAACAGGTTAAATCACCAGACCGACGAACAACTGTGCCGTCAGGGTGCGTGGGATAACCACGAGTGCTCCTGCTGTCATAAGAAATTGATCCCCAGACCATAACTCCAGGTGTAGCTCCAGTGTGTCTCGGCCGCAGACAGGTTGGTTGCGGGCGCTCACCTGGCCTCCTTCTAACCAACACACGGCCATCACTGGCACCCAGGCAGAACCGGCTTTCATCAGAAAACACAACAGATCTCCACTCCCACCTCCAATGAGCTCTAGCTTGACACCTCTGACGTCACAAACGGCAGTGGTTTGGAGTAAGTGGAATGCACGCTACAGGGCGTCTGGCTCGGAGCTGTCCTTCACACAACCGATTTGTAACAGTTCGTTGTGTCACTGTGGTGGCAACTGCAGCTCGAATTGCTGCCGCAGACGCGGTACGATGCGCCACGGCCATACGCCGTACACGGCGGTCTTCCCTCTCCGTAGTGCCACGTGGCCAGCCGGAACCCGGTCTTCTTGAGGCAGTACCTTTCCTTGACCACCGCTGCCAACAATCATGCCCAGTGGCTACATTCCTGCCAAGTCGTTCTGCAATATTGCGGAACAAAAATCCACCTTCTCGTAGCCCTATTACACGACCTCGTTGAAACTCCGTGAGCTGTTGATAATGGCTTCTTCGTCTTCTTAAAGGCATTCTTGACCGGTCAGTCTGATGCCGACCGGGTGAGAGTTTCCGTGTGTGTTGTGTTTGAGCTGAACTGCGCTGCTGAGCAGAACTGACGATTCCAACCGCGAGACGGGTTTCAATCCCGATCTCGCGAATTTTGTTTTTTTTCGATTTGGGTACTATATTTTGCCCATCGATTAGAGCAGTGACGGGACTTAGTAAAAACGCCCTTGTGAGGGCGAAGTTCCGATCAGCTCGCATAGAGACTCTGGCATCAGTCATCGGGTACGTCGTCGTCGTATCGGTCCCGCGGACGAGGGTCCCTCGCCCGCCCAAAGCCCGAGCGCCCGGTTTCTAAGGTTAGACTAGAGTGGGAGAACCTCCGGGTGCCCACTCAGTACTTAGAAGAAATTTTTGTGTTTTTGTTTCATCTCTCCCTCAGAGATGCCAACTACCCAGAAGGGTAGAGTGAAGTCCAAGGGACCCGTCCCCAAATCGTCCGGGGCTTCCCGGACGCAGAAGGTAGCGGCAGAAGCACTGCCATGCCCTGTCGGCAGTGCTAAAGGGGTTAGCCCCTCTTCCGAGAGCAGCCGGAAGGTAGAGCCCATTGCTGGGGGAAACTGTCGAAGACGATTCCCCAGGCGAGGGGCTCTAAAGCCGCTACGCCCACGAAGGGTGTAAGCCCCCCTTGCCAGTTCCGCCCATGGCAAGGAAGGGGAAAACAACACCCCAGCCCGAATCTCGGGCTCCTGAGGGGTTGTCCGCGGGATGCCCAGAGGTACCTTCGGTGGGAGGTACGCATCCCGGGACACCCCGGTGCTTACACCCGAGGAGTTGTTCTTGAACCGCATCTCCCGCCTCACCTCGGAAGTACAGTCCGTTATCCTGGACTCGCGGGTCACTTCCTCAGGGAGGGAGAAGGTGTTTGCTGCCCTGCGCAGCATTAGCGACGCTTGTTTTGAGCAAGCAGCTCGGGTGGCCTATGTCGAGGGCATGCTGTCCGAGCGGGATGAGTTGCGTAGCGAAGCCGAAGTAAAAACGGCTTCCTACGCCGAAGTGGCTAAGAAAGGGGCCAACAAGGCGAAAGGGCCTTCGCCCGCCCCGATTGAGACTAGAAAGAGAAAGGGAAAGTCGGTGGACAGGCGACACGTGCTATTAGTCTACCCGACAGTCGAGAGTGCGTCCTCAGAGGACACAAAGAAAACCCTAAAAACTGCAGTGAACCCAACAAAACTGCAGATAGGGTTAAGAGCTTACGGAGTATCAGGAAAGGAGGGGTTGCCGTGGAGTGTTCCCATCCCAGGGAGCTCGACCGCCTTGCCCAGGAGTTGAGAAGCAATCCACTGACCAAGGATTGCACACTTCCCACGGCCCCACGGAAGAGAAACCCTCGGCTGATTGTGTACGGCGTCGATGGGGGACTCTCATGGAAAGAGTTCGAGCAGATGGTTTGTGGGCAGAACCCAGAGCTCGAGAACGGGTTCAAAGCCTGTTTTCCCATTAGGTGCAAGGGAGGCAGGGTCCACTGGGTGGCAGACGTGGATCCCAAGGCCTTCAAGCACTTGGTGAGGCGGAAGACACTGAACTTGGGTTGGTCAGTGCTCCGTCTAAAGGAATTTTTGAGGGAGGTCAGGTGCTTTCGGTGCAATGGCTTCGGCCATTTCCGAGGCAACTGCCCCGAGACAGATGCAAGGTGCGGCAATTGTGGTGAAGTTGGGCACCAGCACCACCAGTGTGCTGCTGCACCGAACTGCAGCAACTGCTCCGCTGCAAATGCCAAGTTCCGCCTGGGGCTGGACGTCTCGCACTCCAGCTTCAGCAAGACATGCCCTAGTCTTGTTAGGGAACTTGAGCAAAGGAAGAGCCGGGTCAACTATCGTTGACGGACGGGAGTACCCTTGGAGGTACGCAGCTCTCGATAAAGAGTTTTCCGGTCTTTTGACCAAGATGTTTGAGCTGACCCTGGCCCGTGGTCTACACCACGGCACTGGCCCTAGTGCCGTGATCAATGTAAATAATTCAATGTTGTAATGTGATTGTTGTTTGTTTGACTATTGTGAGAGGGGTGCATGCGACCCTCATGGTGAAAAATTTTTTTTTGTAGATGTGCTGAGTTTTGAAATAAAGGACAGTGGTCCCAAAAAACTCGCGTTGGCGGGCGATCTCCCGGCCACGAGATGAAATTTTTGAAAACGTTGATTGCCCCAACTGCCCATAGCACGTCGCACACACGG
The DNA here is from genome assembly GCA_039090855.1 of Macrothele yani. Taxonomy (NCBI): domain Eukaryota; kingdom Metazoa; phylum Arthropoda; class Arachnida; order Araneae; family Macrothelidae; genus Macrothele; species Macrothele yani. Next base: position 114,533,761 of record CM077007.1, read on the forward strand.
GTTGTGACAGGGGGGTGTAAGGTACCAGTCCCGTGGGGGAGGCAGATCCCCACTGGTCTCAAGTCCGAATCTGTCCGAGTAGAAGACCGTGGTTTCCGGTGACTGACAGGCTGGCTGTCGGAACGCCGTCGAAGGATACTTTCTAACCCAAAACTATTCGAGAGAGTTCCGCTTTTCCCTGCGAAGTCAGCACTTTGACGGTGCAGGTAGAGTCATCAGCTAGTGTTAAAGGCATTCTTGACTAACATCAACACCCTACGTAGAATCTCAACGATAACTAACGCTCACGAACGTTACAGCGCGTATTTACAGCAAACCTGCTTTGCATGTTCCGAGGGGCGCTACTAGCGCCACACGTATGCGCCGAGCGCGAAATTTAAATTGACGTCATCTTAGAGATGTACTCTCACCGCCTACCAACTGTCGTTTATCTAACACAACCCCTTCTTGGTGTTGGGATTTTTTTTTCCGTCAGTGTATAAGTGCAAACAATAAGTTATGCTTGCTCAAATTACCTGTTTGCTATATGCTGAACACAGATTACATGTCTCATTCTAAACCATTATTTCTAAAACTAAGTATTCTAAAAATTCATGAAATTTTTACCTTGAAACTAGGTATCATGTTTTTTAAAATACTGCATCTTAAACTGCCTATTTTTCAATCTGACATCAAATATCTGGATTATTCTATCTTCATCAGATCTGTTGCTAACAAAAAATTATGTCAGCCGTGTGTTAGACGTAATTATGGTTTAAATAGCATACTGTATAAAGCCATTATCCTATGGAATAATCTCCCAGAGAGCATCAGATCCCTGAAAAATATCAAAAAGTTTTCCTTGTGTCTGCGAAATTACATTGTAAATCACCTTGATCTCCATAACGAATCTCAACCCTCTCATTAAATTGTAGTTCCAAGCATGCTGCTAACAGTGGTGCTTCTGTTATAACCATCTTACTTGCTTTCATATATGCCATATGTTTTATTCTTTTTCTTACATCTGATAGGGGGAATCGCCTTACAACCAATGTGTTCAGATTCCTCCTGGTGTATTGCATTTTCATATAACTGTAAGTTTTAAATGTGTGCATTAAATAATTGTATTGTATTGTATTGTACTATCATCCATGAAGAGGAAAGTATTCCCATCTGCTGCGGCATAGATCACAATTTTTATTATTATGTTTTATTTTATAAAATTTCTGCTGTACAATATTATAGAAAAGTAATATAATATTCAGTAACAATACAATATGTGCCACAATCATAAACTAATTGTACAAATAAAGTAAACAAATTTACCAATGAAACTCAAAATACGACAAATCACCAAAACTTTCAGAATAAATACAAATTCTGCACAACAACAAAACTCATTCCATTGAAAATTAATATCAATTAAATAGGCTAGTTACCAATTGTCAATATGAATCAAATATTATATGTTAATAATAATTAAATGTACAGCATTTAATTATTATTAACATATAAAATTGGGGCCAGGGGAAAAGGCTGAAATACTGCCTGACAAGCCCCCGATTCCCTCTAAATAAAAACAAAATATTCCAGTCCAGTCAAGACAACGAAAAGAATTATACAATTCGTTTCTTTTACAAATCATTCAATTTGCCTTCAAAAAACAATGTGGTGCTTTAACCCACATAAAGGCAAAAACTTTATTTCTCACTTAAGTACACTTAATGGTCCATGAACTCAAAACGGGAAAATGTGAAGGAACTTTTATTGACTACTACTTGTTTATTTCTCTTATATTAGGATGTACACGATTGATAGTAACATTTATTTAACTTGCACAACATAAACTCTCACGATAAAAAAAGGCATCACCGAAACATAGGCTAAGTAACATTAAATCCATCCATCATTCTAGATCGTCTCCCCATGACGGGTTGAGTGCCGCAGAGACGACTATGCGCCCTCGAGGGTTACTGGCAAATTAATGCAACGAGCTTGCCATTCCTTTGCTGCAGTCGAATAAGGGATAAAATGCGTCCGGGGACGACTTCACAGGAAACCATCTAAGCAGTCACGTCTCCAACCACAGGGAGCCTGCGTAAAACCCCGGAAAAACCGCAGACTAGATGGCCGGCAAAACCAGGATTCGAACACCCGTCAGAAACGACCGCCTCCCACACAGTGCAAAGCGACTTATACAACTGCGGTATGCCGGTGACAGCATTAAATAACTGTAATAAACGTTATTGTAGGTTAACAAATGACTAAACTCAACTCGTTGTGAAAAAAAAATATATATATCGTCGTAACATTCAACAAGTCAAACTAACGCTGATAACGATCTTATCACTTTTGACAAATCACATGCATTGCTTCTTGACTTGATCTGCCTTGTTTCACCTTCGACTAACTTTCAGTGCCGCTGCATAGAAAGAAAGTTTTTGGGAATTCAGATATGACGTTAAGTATAGAAAATGTAATCCTGTGCAACAAAATCTACCTCAGAGAGCAACAAAAACAGAAAGTTAAGATACAATGCTGGCCACCCAAAATGCAACACCAAGAAGGAAGCATCCGATTGGGCTGAAATTCGCAGCATGCGTCGCCCGCGAGAGGACATGCAAACGATTAGCATTGCAGGGCATATGCAAAGCCATCGAGAACCACTATAAGAAGGGTGCACAGAAGGCGGGGTGTATGTAGTTGAAGTGTGTTGTGCTGCCGGACCTGTGCGTGGGAAGCTTCCTGATGCCTCGTCAAAGAATACGGCAGTCATTCCAGCACGTTTCGGAGTTCGACAGAGGACGAATAGTGGCTTATCGCGACAGCGGTTTATCTTACCGAGACATCGGCGCCCGTGTGGGACGACATCCAGCCACAGTGAGGCGAGTATAAATTCAATGGGTGCAGGAGGGACGGACGGACCGACGTGAGCGATTATCGCAGCCGCGGCACACCACCGAACGAGGGGACCGACATGTTGTGCGGCGGGCAATGACGGCTCACACCGCCACATCACGAACGTTAGCGCAAGAATTAAGGTGTGTTGCGCAACAACCTATGTCAGCTCGTACCGTTCAACGTCGTCTGCAGGAGCGACACTTGTCGCACGGTGCCCATTGGTCCGATTACCATTGACGTTACACAATCGGCAAGTGCGGCGGCAGTGGGCCGTTGAACGCCGCACCTGGACTACGGAATGGCTCCACATTGTCTTCTCCGACGAATCCCGCTTCTGCCTGCAACACTAGAATGGTCGGATCCGCGTGTGGCGGCACCGCAGCGAGAGACTGTATGACGCCTGCATTATGCATCGCCATACCGGTCCGTCGCCTGGCGTTATGGTTTGGGGCGCAATTGGAAATGACACCCGCACCCATCTGGTACGCATCGCCGGTACACTCAACAGCCACTGCTACATCTCCGACGTTTTGGAGCCTGTAGTCCTCCCTTACCTGCAGGACCTGCCAGCGGCCACGTTTCAACAGGACAATGCGCGCTCGCACGTGGCACGCATCGTGCAACAATTATTCACGGCTCACCAGGTGTCACAACTGCCGTGGCCCGCCTGTTCTCCCGTTATGTCACCCATCGAACACGTCTGGTCGCTGATCGGCAACCGAGTGGCCCGGCAAGCAGCACAAGCGGCTACGCCTGATGAACTGTGGCGACGTGTGGAAGCAGCCTGGACCGACATACCCCAAGCCCACATCCAAAGCCTCTTTCGTTCGATGCCGTGGCGTGTAGCGTCCGTTATTGCCAGCCATGGGGTCCACACGAACTATTGACGTCTGTGTGTTCCGCAAGTCGCACGGGCCTGTAAGCTCACTCGTTTCATCTTTGTATCTGTTGTTATGTGTCTAGTAAATCTGACTTGCCCATCTCGTGTCCTTCTTGGTGTTGCATTTTGGGTGGCCAGCAGTGTATATGGTTCACAACCGCTTCCTACTGATGACCGCACGCACGAAAATTCTACCAATGTTACCGATGACATCTCTTTCTTACATGAAGGCTTGATCATTCTGTATTCCTTGGTCACACCAGAGAAGGATGCGACGATTATCTGGCTGCAGGCTGAATTTCGATACATACGTGAATAGAAGGAAGCTGTGTTTTTAACGATCTCAAGCACGACAGTCTTCATCCCGCACTTCGCGTGGTATTCAAAAAAGAAGACACATACCATTGGTAGCCGGCATAAAGTTTTCTTTAGTGGAGACCATTACGTACAGTCTATGTCGATTTGCGTCGAATATCTTTGCCAACATAGACACTGGCGTGCAAAAATTAAGAACGAGACGGTTTTTCGAATGTAACGTCGTGCAGAAGTGCTCCACATCGACTCAAATCATATCATAAGATCCCCAAGATGTAACAATATGTGACAAGTGAGCAAAACCGTCCAAACAAGGAATCCAAAGGATACAAAGGCACTTTATTGAAGAGGTAGCTTCGAGCACAACTGGACAAAAGACAGAAACGTCCATGTGACAGGCGGCTGCCATGAAAACTCCAGTCTTTCGTAGCGGATATGATCACCCCTTACTGCGTTGCAGGATTTACAACGTCTGTCCATGCTGAGAACGAGGCTATCAAGGAGCTGTTGAGGCATCGCGGCCCGTTCCCCTTGTAGCGCCAATCGCAGCTGCGGAATCGTTGCTGGCGGCTGGTGACGTGCTGTTAAGCGTCTCCCGAGAAGGTACCACACGTGTTTGATTGAATTTAGGTCCGGGGACCTTGCGGGCCAATCCATGCGTGGAATATCTTTACTCTCCAACAGATCTGCGATAGCCACTGTACGATGAAGTGTAGCGTTGTCGTCCATGAAGAGGAACTCAGGACCCACAGCACCTCTAAACAGACGCACGTGAGGCAGGAGAACCTCGGTACAATAGCGGACACCAGTGACAGAACCTCCTTGAAAGATGTGGAAGTCAGTACGGCTACCAAGCATAATACCGCCCCAAACGAGAACTCCACCACCTCCAAACCGGTCCCTTTCGATGATGATGGAAGTGTAATTGCATGTTCGCTGCTCTCTCCAGATGTGTATACGTCCAGAATGGCTCGTCAGACTAAATCGGCTCTCATCCGTAAAGAGAACTCGACCCCATTACTGATGTGTCCAGTTCTTGTGTTCCTGGCACCACAGAAACCGCCGTATCCGATGAGCAGGCGTTAATGAAACACACCGTACTGGTCGTCGTGCTAATAAACCACCTTTGTGCAGCCTTCTGGCCACGGTAAAACGCGATAACAGACGTCCGGTTGTCTGCTGCATGTGCCTTGAGATTTCTCCCGCTGTCTGCCGTCTGTCTCTTCTCGCCTATAGGACACTATACCGGTCGTCTGCCACCGTTGTTGCTCGTGGACGACAACTGCTAAACTCTCGGACAGCTGTTCCTGTCGTTTGAAATGCTCTCCAAGCTCGTGAAACGATGCTGTGAGCGATCCCGAACTCCTCGGCCACACTAGTCACACTTCGACCTACTTCCAACTTACTTCCCAATGACTCGACCTCGGGTAAAGTCATCCAGATGTCGTCTACTGGATTGTCTGTTGGCCATATTACACGGTGGCGGCAAGTCGACGTCGTTCAAACAGATGTACACTGTGCAATAGCTTTCACCGAATTGCTGAGCACACCATATGATCATATGTAGAGGATTTTAGGAAGGGAGTGTCTGACCCTAGGTCTTAAACAACCCTTAGAAATAGGAAACTAGGAGATTTGGGCTAGAGCGCCCGATAGGAAAGTGACACGGAAGCGAAGTAGAAAGGGGGAACCCGGGTACTAGCCGGGTTCCCCCTTTCTACTTTTTTTTTCCGGTTCCGTCGGGTTAAGAAAGAAGTTTTTTAGTCGTTAAGCCGACGGAACCCGGCTAGTACCCGGGTTCCGTCGGCTTAACGTCCCCATCCGAAGCACGGCAGGAATTTAGTGGATCGAGCGTTCGTACCTACCTGGGATCGAACCTGAGACCCCTCCCGTGGCAGTCACGAACGTTGCCCACTCGGCCACCCGCGATCCTAATTGCTGAGCGTACACCACCCGTGTGGTTTATACCCTTCCGACCCCCTCCTCCCCTACGTCATGCTGCATATATGCGCATACCCTACCGTACCGGACCCTATTCTATCTCCTGAGTGGTCTTTCGGTCCGTTCTGCCTGCTCGTTGCGCTGTTATGCTAATTTCTCCTCTTCGTGCTTAATTTTTGCACACCAGTGTATATAAGTAATCCGCATAAAATTATATTTCATTTCTACTAGGCATTTCTTATGTTTGTCTATTTGCGTATTTTTTTATAGTAGGCAGATAAGAATGTCATAAAGAATTAAAGAATATCCCACATAAACGCTTACTTCCGCACAAAAATTGTGGTTACTCCATCCTCTTGACTTGCTTACAAATTAAACGTTTCAGAAAAGTTTGAGAGAAAATAAATGAAGAGATTGTCTGGTGTGTTGCGTTCATGATTGCAGCAAGTTGAGAAAAATAAGCAATTCTGTGAAGTAATATGTAGTTAGAATGTGTATAGCAGAGTAATAATTTCAGCTTCCTATGTAATAAATCGCTTACTTAAATCTAAGTTCAACTAGTTGTGCGCCGAATTGGTTGTTAGTGCGTGAAAAATAATTTTACAATATCGCAATCTGAGGAACAATACAGGTAGAGACTAACTGCGTCAGAAATGGTTATATGATATACAATATTTAATAGCACTATCACCTTCTTGAACGCATTAAGGTGGACGTCAAGTAATTTGGCTTCCTATACTTCCAATGGAAAAACTTTTGTACACATTTCCCTCGCAATCAATGTGTACCCAAGGATGAAAATTTGAACGTCGATTAAAATAGCTTCATATTATAAATTTGAATACTTAATATTTTCTAAAACATAATCATAATTATATTAAAAATCAATAACTTTTCCTTTGGTGGCGTTGAAACTAGAAAAAGATGGCGCGAGCTGTACTTTGTTGATGTCAGTAGACAAACAAATGTTGGATGTCATAATTATGGTTATGTTTTAGGAAAATATTAAGTATTCCAAGTTATAAAATGAAGCTATTTTAATTGATGTTCAAATTTTCATCATTGGGAACGCATTAATTGTGAAGAAAATGTGTACAGAAGTTTTTCCATTGGAAGTGCAGGAAGCAAAATTAATTGACGTCCACCTTAAAGGAGAAATTTAGCAACTAAAACCCTTTAGCAATAAAGGCTTCAATAAAACCCTTTAGCAATAAAGGCTTCAATAAAACCCTTTAGCAATAAAGGCTTCAATAAAACCTTTTATCAATAAAGGCTTCAATAAAACCCTTTAGCAATAAAGGCTTCAATAAAACCCTTTAGCAATAAAGGCTTCAATAAAACCCTTTATCAATAAAGGCTTCAATAAAACCCTTTAGCAATAAAGGCTTCAATAAAACCCTTTAGCAATAAAGGCTTCAATAAAACCTTTTAGCAATAAAGGCTTCAATAAAACCCTTTAGCAATAAAGGCTTCAATAAAACCTTTTAGCAATAAAGGCTTCAATAAAACCCTTTAGCAATAAAGGCTTCAATAAAACCCTTTAGCAATAAAGGCTTCAATAAAACCCTTTAGCAATAAAGGCTTCAATAAAACCCTTTAGCAATAAAGGCTTCAATAAAACCTTTTAACAATAAAGGGTTTTATTGAATGCCGAGTCCAACGGCATTAGACACTTTCTGCTGAGAAAATGGTTGCACTCAATGCCATTTTGAATGACAGTAGCATCTAACTGCGTACAGAGTGGCTTTTTTAAATGCCAAGTCGAGTAGTAGCATTGCCTAGCTGAGGGCGGAATCATTTTATTAAATCCAAGTTCAGTGACAACAGCGTCTAGCTAAATTTGAAGAGGCTTCGTTAAATGCCAAGTCGACTGGTAACAGTACTCGAGTGACGACAAAATAAAATCGTTTTCTCAAATGCTGAGTTGAGTGGAAGTGATGAATAGCTGGGTGCAAAGTGTCTATCTTTAACACCAAGCTGAGGGGGCAACAGCGCAGAACTCTGGGCGAAATGGTTTTGTTTAATGCCAAGTTGTTTAGTAGCAGTAGCATCTAGCGGTTTTCAAGTGCCATTGTTTTAAGTTCCAAATTTCCAGAGGCAGGAAAAATGACTTTTATAAATGTCCGAGTGACTCGAAATGTCTGAGGACTTTAGCCAATCAGATGTAGAACAGGAAAAAGAGGAAGTCGAAGTGAACACTGAAGTTTAATCGAAAAAAATTATTCTCTTAAACAGATTAATCTACATACCACAGAGCAACGGCTCCTTCGTTCTGAAACTTAGCACGTGTACTGCGTAGAAAAAGATAAAGAAGTGATTAAAAAACCATAGCAGTAGGACTCTATTTCAGGAGAATAGAAGCAATACTGTTACAATTAGTACCTCGTGAAGCAACCTCTGGCTGAGATACAAGGTAATCAGCACGGCATGCAGTCGTACAAAACTCTGAGGTTGTCCTGTGACAGATAGTTACAAGAGTTCTGTAGTTTCTGCAGAAGTCATATTCCCAGATAGCCGCAGCTAATGTCCCAGCATGCCCCAGATATGTTCAACAGAAGAAAGATGCGGGAACCTCGTTGGCCCAGGTAGAGTTCCAACATTACGAAGACACTCCCTGGAGGGCGAGTCTTGTGTGTCCGATCATTATCCTACTGATAAATGATCCTTTGAAAACGTGGCAAGAAAGGTAAGACAATGGGTGGCACAATCTCTTGAACGTATCGCTGTGCTGTTAATGTCCCTCATATCAGGCTACAAGAGTCCATCTGTCATAGGACATGGCTACTCACACCATAACACCACTAACTGTGGCGGGGTACCACAGTACTGAGTGCTTATGAGAGGGCGGTCCCATCCTCTTCCATATGAGAATGCGGAGGACATCCTCTCCAAGACAAAATCGGGATTCACGACTAAAAACGATGCCATGTTAGTTGTAGGTCGACAAGAATTTCGGGGCATTACACTACTCTCAGACTGAGCCGCCTGCGTCGGGTGATGGAAGACGCTGGTAGGGGCGACGAGAACGGAGTCACGCTTCTGCGAATCATCTTGCAGTGGTGCGCGATGATACAGGAAGTTGCGTGGAGGTAGCTTCATCTTGCTGAATTCGGTGCACAAAGAAGCCCGGCTTGCACTTGTAGGAATATGAGGCGACCCCCTTTTCTGCCTGGATAGAGCAGAACCTTCTCGGCGTGTATGCGTGTTTTTAGATACCCTATGCTGTCATCGCCATCTCACTGCTGCATCACAATGGCTCAGATGGCTGACGATTCCTAGCTAGACACGACTAGCCTACTTCCCGCAGTCCCTCGATGCAGCTCTTCTTAAATGCGCTCATTGTTCTTTGGGTCTTCTCATATCCTATGCTGCCATAACCGTCTCACTGCCACATTACTATAGCTCAGATGGTGACTGATTCCTAACCACAACCAACCACCTACCTCCCGCAGTCCCACGATGCAGCTCCTTTTAAATGCGGTCATTTGTTCGTTGGGCCTTCTAATACCCAATGCTGCCATCACTGTCGTCCCTCTCACTCCGGAGTAAGTTGCTCTCCCAACTAAGATACAAGGACGGAAATGTACCGGTGCAGATTTGTCGTCGTGACACGTGATTCACCTCTGTAGTACGTCACGCCGTTACCGTTTCACTGCTGCATTACTCTGGCTCAGATGGTGGACGATTCGTAGACACGACGAACTTGCTTCCCGCAGCCCCAAGATGCTGCCCTTCTAAATGCACTTAGTTGTTCGTTGGGTCTTTTATGACGTCGTCGAGACATGGTTTACAGCATCTCGAGTGGACGCTCCCGATAACGCAGCCAGAATATTCACTTCGAAAGTCTGACCGACGTCATTTAGGCCACTGGTTGGACGATTCGAATGCGCTCTGGAAACGGGTTCGGGGTTCATTGGCTGAGAAACTTTAGCCATTTGGATACTAAGAGGCATGAGTTCTTGCTTTCACGATTCGCGGATGATATTATCAGGGTACGTCGATTTTGTGTCAAAGAGCGGGCATACATTTTTACTATTTTCGGTGCAATTGTGGTTTTGTTAATGTTTAATAAAATTCGCGATTCTGTTTGATCAATCTTTCTGGACCTTATTTCTGTACATTATTCAAATGCATAGCACTTAACACGCTACATTCACATCTGTGCAACAATTGCAATGAAAATGATCTGTGCTTTACTCTACGCAAAGATAGCGCACAAAAGAATTTCTTTTTCAAAACATTAATTGTACTTCTTTGATATACCTTCAAAGTAATTCACAAGAAAGATGACACCGACTTTTCGGGTGTAATAAGCTCGTCTTTTGAATCCATTCTGGCGCAAATTAAATTTATCAAAGCTATTCAAAGTCAATGGAACCAGTATGGAAAACAATAGTATCTGACGGAAGAAAGAAGTTTTTTAATCGGGGTTTTAATCCCTCAGATATTGCTGTAAACGGAATCGTGAACTTACGCCCTCTGGGTGCAGACTTGTACGTTAAGAAATATGTGAATTTATATGAGAAACATTTCTCACTGGAAACGCTCTCCAACACCGAAAGAATTTTTCAAATCGGACTGTTAGTAACAGAGATATCGACAAAAGCAAGTTGTGACTTTGCGCCCCCTGGTGGGAAAACCATACATTATTTTAGGAAGAAAGTATTTTCAGAAGGTTTTTTAATATGAGCGGTATCGGTCCAAGAAAAAAAAAATTATTTTAGTTTTCAGGAGCCCAGATTTTGCTGCCAATACATCAGAAGCAGAAATTAGCACTTATGCCCCTTGGTGGCCAAACCATTCTTTACCAAACATAAGAAATTATATGAAAAATATTTTCCATCAGGTTTTGTATGCGGTACAGGAAGAATTTTTCAAATCCGAGTTTTAGAAGCAGTAATAACGCAGAAAACGCAATTTACCTTTGCGCCCCCTAGAGTAAAGTCCATAATGTACTTGAAATTTTTGAATTTATATGAAAAACATTTCGCATCGGAAACACTATCCAACAAAGAAGAAAATTTTAAAATCGGACTCCTAGAAGTAGAGATATTGTCAAAAATAACATATAACTACGCCCCCTGGCGTAGAAACCATGCATTATTTTAAGAAGAAAATGTTTCTAGAAGGTTTGTCGACATGAGTAGTATCGGTCTACAAACGACGTTTTTTTTCAATCGAGAATTTAGAAGCTCATATTTTGCTGCAAATACATCAGAAGCGAAAATTAAGATTTACGCCCCCTGGTGGCCCAACCATTTTTTTTTACAAAAATTAGAAATTATGTGCCAACGATTTCCCATCAGGAGCTGTATCCGGTGCAGAAAGAATTTTTCAAATCGGAGGTTTAGAAGCAGAGATATAGGGAGAAACGCAATTTACCTTTACGTCCCCTAGAGGAAAGTCTATGATTTACTTGAAAATTTTGAAATTATATGAAAAACATGTCACACTGAAAACACTATCCAACAAAGAAGGAAATTTTCAAATCGGACTCCTAGAAGTAGAGATATTCAGAAAAATAAGATATACGTCTATGCCCACTGGCGGAGAAACCATCGAATATTTTAAAAAGAAAATATTCCGAAAAATGTTAACGACGTGAGTGGCATCAGTCCACGAAATAATTTTTTCAATCGAGATTTTAGAAGTTCAGATTTTATGGTAAATACATCGGAAGCAAAAATTAACACTCACGCCCCCTGGTGGCCAAAGTATTCTTTACCAAAAATTAGAAATTAAATGCAAAAAATTTTCCATCAGGAGCTGTATCCGCTAAAGAAAACATTTTTCAAATCGGAGTTTTAGAAGAAGAGATATCAGGGAAAACGTAATGTTTTTACACCCCCTAGCGGAAAATCTATGCGTAATTTGAACTATACCTAAAATACTCTTTGCCGCCTCGGTGGCGCAGTGGTCTAAGGCACTGGCCTCTGATCATTCGTCCGTAAGGGGTCCGGGTTCGAATCCCGGTGAGGCATGGATGTTGTGTTTGTCTTACGGCACTGGCTCTCTCCCTTCCCTGGAACCAGTGACCCTAAATTAGGGACGGGCGACTGCTTATAGCCCATTGAGTTGCTCACGGTGGTCGTTAAACCTCCAATCAAAAAAAAAAAAAAAATACTCTTCGATGTAAATGGAATCGAGAGATAAAAGAATGTTTACAATAAGATGTTTAGAAGCAAATATGTGGAATAAAACGTATTTTTGAATTCGACATCATCTGCATTTACGCCCTCTAGCAGCAAAATTGCACATCGTAAAAAAAAAAAAAAAAAGGAATGAAGGATCATCATTCGCATATTTTAAGCTTCCCAATGCAAAAAGAGTTTTTCAAATCGAACTAATAGTTGCAGAGATATTGGGTTTACAGACGGACGGACAAACCAATAACACAAGCACGATGTTTTTCTACAAAAGATGTGCTGAAGAAATCTGATACTTTTTATCGTAAGGCTTACTGCCATTGTTTTCTTCAGAGATAACACGAAAAATACGGCATGTTCAACACACCGATTACAACCATCTACTTCGTTTTGACAAATACATATTAGCCAGTTGTTCAAACGACAACTAAAACTCGATTATTTCCCAATAAGTCTTGAGAGTATACGGCATGACGCACGGGAAATTCAGCAGAGCTCATTTAAAATAATATATTGTGACTGTCTTCGAAATACAGATATCTTGTTTAATTCCGTCCTGCCAAACTTCTAGAATGTGGACTTTGTGCTCATGTTCTTTCAGATTACATGACACTACGACGCAGATGGTCGGATTCATTTCCAATTAGCCTCACGGGGCCTAATTAAAGAATGCATGACAGTTCCGGGAGGTTCAGATGAAATCCACGAAGTAAACGGGTTCGCGAGCGTGTAATCCTTTTCCGTTCTAATACGTTCCGTTCTAAATAAGAGTTAGCAAATGAAACTTGCAATCTAGAAATCACACGAGCATTTGAAAGCAACTGGAAGTTTGTTTCAGAATGGTTAAGCGAACTCATAATGCTTTGAGCAATTTACTAACAATATGCATTAACGTCATGTGCTTCAGGTTAAGTTTTTACCGAAGCCCATTAAAACTCATTTCCAAAAATTCTGTGTCTTTAGATCTATTGCGTTAACATGTCTTGTCTTCACTAACGTCTTCTGCTTTTGTGACGCAGTTAAATAAACCAAAGATTAAAGAATGGTCTATTCGAATTGGTGTTGCTTTCATGAGTTATTCTACAGGATTAGTGATCAATATTATATTGATCGAGGATTATTTTCGTGACTAATATAAAGAAGGTATATCGATCTGTACTAAATGATTCATTATGCTGGTGTTTTCATCTAATATACACTGCTCTCTCATTGATATCCGGACATCTGCATTCCTACAAATAATCTTTATTTACAGAAAATATACACTGAAGAGCAACTGAATTAAAGATACCTGTCTAGTAACGTGTGGCACCACCTTTCGCCCTGATGACGGCGGCGATTCGTCTCGGCATGGACTGAACAAGACACCGGAAGCACTGGGAAGCCATACGGATCCACGACCTCTGAGCAAGCTCCCACAGTTCACGAAGATTTGATGGAGGTGGGTCAGAGCCTCGAACATCTCTCTCGATGGCATCCCAGATGTGCTCGATGGGATTGAGGTAAAGAATCATAAACCTGGATGTACCCTTAGACCTATAGTTGCAAAAAACAAAGCTCCTACGTACATATTAGAAAAATCCGTAGCTAAATTCTTCTCTGAACGTTTAAAAAAATCTGATTACGTAATTAAGTCAACAAAAGAATTTGTGGAGCGCGCAAGAAGGTTAAATATATTTGATAATGATATAATGGGAAGTTTCGACATAGTGTCTTTATATCCATCTATACCTATACCAGAAGCTGTCGTAAATCTTGAAGAAATAATCGTCTATTCCCGTGAATTCACACCAACCCAAACAAAGAAAATTATCGCCGCCTTAAATCTCATTACTAACCACAACTATTTCAAGTTGGATGGAAACATCTACAAACAAACTAAAGGAGCACCAATAGGTTCACCTTTATCTGCAGTCCTTGCGGAAGCAGTACTTAGACCGCTAGAAGATCTCATCCTTTTAAATTGTATCAAGAAACAACGAGTTTGGATCCGCTATGCAGACGACATATTCTTCATATGGGAACATGGAGTAGACGAATTAAATGATTTCATGCGCAAGATAAACAACCTACACAATACAATAAAGTTCACTATGGAGCTTGAAAAAGACGGGACGTTGAATTATCTTGACGTCGCGCTAAGAAGAAATAGAACATCCAGCTTCGATTTTAACGTTTATTATAAACCGACCGCAGTACCGAACCTTGTCCCTCCTCATTCGCACTGCCCAAAGGAGTACAAACTTTCCGCATTTAGAGCGTGGTTCCATAGAGCGTACAACGTATGCAAACCCGACTATCTAAATAATAAAGAAGTTGAGAATATCTATAGCAAAGGTCTAAAGGCTGGATATAAGAAGAATGATATAGACAGAGTACATAAGACTGTGAGAAATCGTATAATATCAGCAATAGAAAAATCGCCTAGTAGGAAAATGAGATACGCAGGATCCATCACATATATCCACGGCTTTACATATCGGTTAAAGAATTTATTACGCAAATACAGCATATTAATAGCAATGAAGTCCCCGACCCCGTTATCACATGTAATATCAAGCTGCAAGGAGAGACAGTGTGAGAAAGAAAAGGCGGGTGTGTACGCTATACCGTTGGTATATCCTGACAACACGGAAAAGATATATATCGGAATGACAAAGCGATCCTTGGACACTAGATGCAAAGAACACGTACGAAGTGTGAAGCAAGACATGCTGAATACAGCCCTCGCCAGAGAAGTCATGCATTGCTCGGCCGCTCCTGTATGGAATAATATTAGAAGAATTGCCCCTTACACGAATTTCAAAGAGACTGCCGTCAGGGAAACAGTGGAAATCCTATCCAACAAAGTGGCATGAAATGATACAGTCTCTACGGAACTACCAATGGTTTGGCATGCATTCTTAAAAGATGGAAACACATCACTGCGCTCTGTATAATTACGTGGTAAAAACATTCATGTTATATGCTCGTGATGTCCCCCGCGTTATTTTCAAAAATCATCTTCGTTCTTTACATGTTCCAATTCTCTGCATTTTTGTGTCTATCATTGCCTTGAAAAAGCCTCCCAGTGGAGTACGAAAGCTTGGCGAATATTTGTGCTGACTACACCACGAAAATAAACGGATTTCATACGCTATATGCGTTTCGTAATTCACAAATGCCTGTTCCTCCATGATTCTCATAACGTTTCAACGTGATTGGTGAAATGTGCTTATACTTTGCAATTTCTTGATTTTTTTCTGACAATTTGAAGCTAATTCAACGCGGTGAAAATGCTATGAAGTCCTTTCATATCTAGTCGTTTTATTATGAAGCGTATAGCCAGGAAACACGTCAAATTCATGCTTCTATGCAAGATAAGATATAGCGTTCAGGTGGTACTGTCTGCTTTTTATGCTTATGTTTTATAAATTATTTTATATTACTTCTTTCAGTTTTATATCATATTTGAACTGACCACCTAAAGAGTCCACAACTTTAGGGCTGGACCGTTTCGTGGTTGTTGTAAATATGGATGAAATACCCGGCCAGGTTATAATTTCGTTGGAGCATCTGCTGATTCACACTGATGAGAAACCTCATCAATGTGACCTTTGCAGCAAGTCATTTACACGTAAATGTAAATTCCTGTCCATTTGCATGCTTACATTGCAAACTATAAATTTTATGGATGCTCTTCAACTTTGTCAATATACACCGCTGGCCACCCAAAATGCAACACCAAGAAGGAAGCATCCGATTGGCCAGAAATTCGCAGCATGCGTCGCCCGCGAGAGGGAATGTAAACCATTAGCATTGCAGGGCATATGCAAATCATATGCGTGCCACCTAGAAGCACTATAAGAAGGGTACACAGAAGGCGGAGTGTAAGTAGTGGAAGTGTGTTGTGCTGCCGGACCTGCGCGTGGGAAGCTTCCTGATGCCTCGTCGCAGAATACGGCAGTCATTCCAGCACGTCTCGGAGTTCGACAGAGGACGAATAGTGGCTTATCGCGACAGCGGTTTATCGTACCGAGACATCGGCGCCCGTGTGGGACGACATCCAGCCACAGGGAGGCGAGTATGAATTCAGTGGGTGCAGGAGGGACGGACGGACCGACGTGAGCTATTGCCGCAGCCGCGGCACACCACCGAACGAGGGGACCGGCATGTTGTGCGGCGGGCATTGACGACTCGCAACGCCACATCACGAACGTTAGCGCAGGAATTAGGGTGTGTTGCGCAACAACCTGTGTCACCACGTACCGTTCGACGTAGTCTGCAGGAGCGGGGACTTGTCGCACGGCGCCTATTGCTCCGATTACCATTGACGTTACACCACCGGCAAGTGCGGCGGCAGTGGGCCGTTGAACGCCGCACCTGGACTACGGAATGGCACGACATTGTCTTCTCCGAGGAAACCCGCTTCTGCGCCTGCAACACCACGATGGTCAGATCCGCGTGTGGCGGTACCGCGGCGAGAGACTGTATGACGCCTGCATTATGCTTCGCCATACCGGTCCGCGGCCTGGCGTTATGGTTTGGTGCGCAATTGGATATGACACCCGCATCCCTCTGGTACGCATTGCCGGTACACCCAACAGCCACCGCTACATCTCCGACGTTTTGGAGCCTGTAGTCCTCCCTTACCTGCAGGACCTGCCAGCAGTCACGTTTCAACATGACAATGCGTGCCCGTACGTGGGATGCATCATGCAACCATTCTTCACGGCCCACCAGGTGTCACTGCTGTCATGGACCGCCTGTTCTCCCGATATGTCGCCCATCGAACATGTCTTGTCGCTGATCGGCAACCGAGTGGCCCAGCAAGCGCCACCCGCGGCTACGCCTGATGAACTGTCACAAGGTGTGGAAGCAGCCTGGACCGACATACCCCAGGCCCACATCCAAAGCCTCTTTTGTTCGATTTCGCGGCATGTAGCTGCCGTTATTGCTAGCCATGGGGGCCACACGAACTATTGATGTCTGCGTGTTCTGCAATTCGCAGGGGCCTGTAAGCTCAATCGTTTCATCTTTGTATCTGTTGTTATGTGTCCAGTAAATCTGGCTTTACCATCTCGTGTCCTTCTTGGTGTTGCATTTTGGGTGGCTAGCAGTGAAGTTCCAGACGATGTGTGGAATGAACATTCACATTTTTTGAATACCCTAACGGCCAGTAAATCCATTTGCACAATCGGACGCCAGTGTGAAAACACAAATTCGCCGGTGATAGGGATCGAACCTGCCTGCTCCGCACCGGAGCCAAGTGCTTTCCCAATTAAGCTACCATGTCAAAGTTGCTGTAACTTTGCCATCTTGACATCTGCGTCACCTCTGAGATATATACGTCACAAGTTTCTAAATCCAACAAATGTGAAGCAAAAGCGACTGACCCAAAAAATGTTGACAATCATAAATGAAGGGTGAGCAAAATGTACTAAAATTCTAGATTCTGGATTTATTTTTGATATATACACACGCGTCCACTTACCCAACGCTACTGTGCATCGTCTATGGGCTTTCTATCAGATATACTGATTTCTCGTAAAAGGTGGTGGAATTGATCCGCGCATTGCTCAAAGCAATTGTTCACACAAATTAATAAAGAGGAAATGCACACTAACTATGCATAAAATCCTAAAACTATTCTAGTAATTCGATTTATTGATGTAAAAATATAAATCAACGTTGCCAAGCTTTCGCACATCAACCAGATGGCTTTTTTTAAAGAAGGTTGATAGAAAGCTGCAATCTGAATAACAGAACGCTTCAACAGGTTGAATGTGGTGACCTGACTTGACAATAAAGAAATAGATACGAATGCAGTTTTCATTCAAAGACACGAGGCGTCACGTCATGTTGGTTGGCCACACGGTATCTTGGAAGAAAAAATACTTAATTTGAAGAACTGGTTCCAAATTCGTGGGTACTCTAGACTTATGCTATCATTCTAAGCCTTATTGTTGGTAGTTATCTCCAAGGTTTAGAGTATCTGCAGATTTAGAGGTGGAGTATTTCCCGAATTTTATTATATCGTCATTTATATTAGTAGCGGACTTGAATATGACTTCTCTGCACAATGCCGTGGTTACTGTACCGTCTTTTCTGTCTCTTTTATGCTCGTTGATTCTAATTCTAAATGAACGATTGGTTATTCCAATGTAGTTACATCTGGAGCCGTAAGAATATTGTAGGAGGATCGCAAACACTTGCTTTGTTGGGAAAAGGCAGGTGTTTCTGTAAACAGAGTAATGGCGCTCTAATGAGATCCTAGCTTTCATCGATCCTCGCGGAAGCAATACTTCGCCTAATTGAGCAGCATATACCCTACTCTCCAGCATCACCCCACCGTTTACCACCTGGCTGCGTTATGCGGATATGTTTCATATAGTCTCGCGGAAAGGAAACTCTTCCGTTTTTCTTCGATGAAATCAATGATACGCACCCTACGATCAATTTTACTATGGAGCTGGAACACAACTGTACCTTACCTTATCTGGAAGTTTACTGAGCAAATCGTCTGATAACTAACTGCCTTTGTACACAAAGCTGTTCCAGAAACCTTGGATATCATTACCAACAGTAAGGCTTGCAATGATAGCATCTCTTTATGTAGAGTTGCCACGAATTTCTAACCAGTTCTTCAAATAACGTTTTCCTCCCCTAGATACCCCGTTTCCAAAACACGTGAAGCCTCGTGTCTTTGAATGAAAATTACACTCGTATCTATTGGTTTATTGTCATGTCAAGTCACGGAGTTCAAATTGTTGAGGCGTTCTATTATTGAGATTGCAGACTTCTGTCTACCTTTCTAGTAAACTCCATCTGGTTGATATGCGAAAGCTTGGGAACATTACGTACGCCAATAAGTCGGATTCTTAGTTTGATTTTACTAAATTATGCATTTGTTCACGGGTCGATACGTGTTTTGAATAACGCGCTTTAGCACTGAAGGGAAGATTTCCGTTATACAGCCACTATTGCTTAATTATAAAGAATCCAGGTCGGGTGGATTATCTGCACACACTCTTATTTTCAGGTACTCACAGAAAAGGTCTAGAAACAACAAATTCGGGAATTTTGAGCACCACAGTCCCTCCGATGCAGTTGTCAAGAAACTGCGCAGAAATTTCACTAATGCGTATGCTGTGTGGTATGTCCCGTCGTCTTCTTCAAAACATGAGAAATGTTCTTGTTCTTCGAAAAGTCCCCAAAACTAAAAGAAAATCTTGGTAAACATTAGAGGCAACAGTGCTAAAAGAAAAAGAACAGCCACACTGTTCTACGTCGGGATATGGTACACCACGCACCGATCTTCTGAGACTGTTCTACTTCGGAGTATGGCACAATACGCACCGATCTTCTGATACTATTCTTATTCTACGTCCGGGTATGACACACCACACACCGACCTTCTGAGACTATTCGACGTCGGGGAATGGCACACCAAACACTGGTCTTCTGAGACTATTCTACGTTGGAATATGGCACACCACACACCGATCTTCTCAAACTATTCTACGTTGGAGAATGGCACACCATACACAGATCTCCTAAGACTATTCTACGTCAGGTATGGCCCTCTACACACCATTCTTCTGATACTATTCAACGTCGGAGTATGGCACTCCACAAGCCTATCTTCTCCAACTATTCGACTTCTGGGTACGACACACCACACACCGATCTTCTGAGACTACTCTACTGGGGGTATGGCACTCTACACCCCGATCTTCTCAAACTATTCGACGTCAGGATATGGCACACCACACACCGATCTTCTGAGATTATTTTGTGTCGGGGTATGGCAGTCCACACACCGATCTTCTCAAACTGCTCTTAGTAAAGCAATGGCACACCAAACACCAATCTTCTGAGACTATTTTATACTCCACACACCGACCTTCTGAGACTGTTCTACGTCGGGGAATGGCACACAACGCACCGGTCTTCTGATACTATTCTTATTCTACGTCCGGGTATGACACACCACACACTTACCTTCTGAGACTATTTCACGTCGGGGAATCGCACACCACACACCGATCTTCTGAGACTATTCTACGTCGGGGAATGGCACACCACGCACCGATCTTCTGATCCTATTCTTCGTCAGGATATAGCACACCACACACAAATCTTCTCAGACTATTCTATGCCGGGGTATGGCACACCACACACCGACCGTCTGAGACTATTATACACTGCCGGACAATTGCTAAGGACGGATAACAATAGCAACGATAGCAACCATAAAATGGAAGGCAGGAAAATGTGAAAATTAGCATAAGTGCGGGATACAGTAAGACGTGTTGTGCGTATGCAAATTTTGGATTGCCGAACTTGTTCGTGACGTCATAGCGCTGATAAGAGATATATAGGATTTGACGCGTATTGACCGTTGTTGTTCAAACGCAAAGTTGATAGGGAAAGAATCAATTGACGAACTTGCAATTTTCAGTATGTCTTCCCGACATCACCTAGATGATTTTACGCGTGGCCGTATTATTTTCAAGATTGAAGAAGGGCGAAAAATAACAGACGTTGCCAGGGAGTTCGACGTCAGCCACAGTGTTGTTTCAAGGCTTTGGAAATCATTTCAAACAAATGGAGAGTGTAGCAAACGTCACGGGGGAGGTCGTGTTCGCAGTACGACACCTGCAGAAGATCGGTACATAGTGCTATCAACAAAAAGACACCGGCGCAGCACAGCTAGTGAGGTAGCAAATCAGTTTATGGCTGCTACTGGCAAGCGGATCTCACGAAAAACTGTCGCCAGACGTTTGCATGAAGGAGGACTATACGCCCGCCGTCCTGTTGTGTGCATCCCATTGTCCAGACGTCACCGTACCGCCCGTTTGCAATGGTGCCATCAACATCGCAATTGGACTGATAATGACTGGTCTGCTGTCCTCTTCTCAGATGAGAGTAGATACAGTCTATCGTCTGATTGTCGACGACAACTGATCTGGCGTAATAGTGGTACTGCATATTGTCCAGCAAACATACGGGAAAGGGACCGATATCCGACATGTAGTGTCATGGTATGGGCTGGCACCATGATCAATGGCCGTACGTCCCTCTATGTGCTTCCAACTGGGACTATGACTGGCCAACGATGATTAATGATGTTCTGCTACCTCATGTTCGTATGTTCCGCGTGGTGCTGTCGGTGATAGATTCATTTTAATGGACGACAACGCAACATGTCATCGAACAGTCGCTGTCCAGGAGTGTCTTGAGAGCGAGTATATTCAACGCCTCGTATGGCCAGCACGTTCTCCAGATCTGAAAGCCATCGAAACTGTGTGGGATGCTTTGTGGAGGAGTCTTGCTGGTCGCCAATGCCCTACAATAAACAAAGGACACCCTCATCCGTGCGCTGACAGAGGAATGGGATAAATTACCCCAACAGCTGCTTGATAATGTTGTGCAAAGCATGACACGACGTGTGGAATCTTGCATCGCCCTCCATGGTGGCCATACACCGTACTGACATCTCACGCCGGAACGCCTGCGGACGGTAATTGCATTTTTTTCACGTTTACGTATTCTGCACAAAATGGCCTGTTTGTCCCTTAAACACGTTCCAAAGCCTTCTTGTAATGTCCTGGCATTCTGACATTATTATATTTCACTTGGCATCCAACAACACTTACTTTTTTATGCGCTATATAGCCGTTTACGATCCGTCCTTAGCAATCGTTTAGCAGTGTACTTTGCGGTATGGCACTCCACACGCACAAACCAATCTTCTCTAAGATTTCAGACGTCGGGGCATGGCATACCACACATCGATCTTCTGAGACTATTTTATGTCGGGCTATGGCACTCCACACACCGATTTTCTCAAACTGCTCTATGTCGCGGTATGGCACACTACAGACCGATCTCAAACTATTCTACGTCGGGGTAGGCCACGCCATCCACCGAACTTCTGAGAATGTAACGGAACTTCGTGCCAGATATATGATTCTCCGTCGAGCAGTATACAATGTTTTGCAAGTTCACATATCCACTCAAATGAAACCGCGGTTACCCCCCCCCCCCCCAAAAAAAACCCCCAAAAAAACCGACAGAGTACTTCTTTGGTACTCTTTGTAGATAATGTATGCTATCATCTTTCTCATGCTAAGATTTTTGCGGATGTGAAATAAAACGAGAGATTAGGGTGTGTACGTTTATTTACATACAGTGCATTGCATTTATTCGAGTCACTCATCACCACACCTAGCCAAAGTCCGGTGCATACTGAGTGGACTTAATTCATAAAAACAAACAATAAGCTCATGAAAGTAAGTATTTACTAAATTTCTCTCACTGAGCGGTACTTAGGTAGGCAGATTAATGAATGTTACAAGGAATGTTCAAATGAAAAGGTACGAAACGACACTGTGGGTATAAATGAAGACTTTATTCGAAGTATACACCATAGGCCGTAGCACAACGATCCCATTGATTAACGAGCCGAAGGATTCCTTGTTCCCAGAATTCCTGTGGCCGTGACGAGACCCAGTCCTGCACAGCGTCCTTGAGTTCGTCGTCCGAGTGGAAGCGCTTCCCTTTCAGATGTTTTTTCAAGGGACCAAACACATGGAAATCGCAGGGCGACATGTCCGGGCTGTAGGGCGGATGGTCAAGCTGCTCCCACTGGAACTTGGCCAGTTCCGCGTGTGTGACCCTGGAGACATGTGGACGCGCGTTATCATGGAGCAGAACCACACCCTCCGTGAGCAGCCCCGGACTTTTGTTCTTGATGGACCTGCGTAGGCTTCGGAGAGTCTCACAGTACACATCGGAGTTAATGGTTCGTCTGTGCTGGAAGAATTCAACAAGTAGTGGACCTTGGACGTCGAAAAAGACGGTGAGCAACACCTTGCCTGCGCATGCGGGCGCCCGCGCTTGCTCCGATCCACGCCGGCGACTCCAATTGCATCCCTAGATGTGTCGCTACGTTCTCCCACAGCGGCATAGGCAAATATGTTAACGGTTACGTTCTTATGACGTTTCGTACCTTTTCATTTGAACACCTAGTATTTTCGTGAAATCAATGAAAGAAGGTATGTGAGTCATAAAAGTAAATATTTACTAAACTATGGCGGCAGCAATAGTAAGTATATCCGCCATTTAGTTTTTGAAAAACAATATTGGCTTTTATTATTATTATATATTATTAAGATTTAGGCGAACGTAAGAAACGACCCTGACACCGATAAAATGTGATATAGGTACAAAAGTCCCATCTGCGCATGAGCAAGATAAAATCTGATCTCAAGGTAGGAAGAAAAGCTGAATCGCATGTGTGTTAGTGAGGAGAACTGGTAACGTTTGTTCTAGACTATCTATAGGTTGCATTCCATCGTGTTGTAAATCAATTTAAAGCACTCGTCAATAACAGGTAACCGTCCCAATCTATGGGGATCAAGATGGAGCTAAACTTCGCTACGACGCAGGCTTTATTACTGACGTGAAAGATACATAGCATAAAAATGCATTTTCGTAATGGCTTTTATGACATTTAGCATCACGTTTTCGTAATTTACGCAGGTTGTAATGAGTTATTTTTACGTTTATGTAAAACGTGATAAAGCAATGTTCGGCGATAGTTGAGTAAAATACCAGGATGGAGCGAAAAATAACGCACATTATTTTTTTTTTCGGCAACAGTTCAATAGATAGGCAAAACAAAACATATACACAGTGAAACTACATTTGTCAGCTATTTTTCAAAATAAGAACCCAGACGCTAGACACATTTATCCCAACGTGGTACCAGTTTTAGTATATCCTGTTCATAAAAGTCCGTTTTCTGGACGTTTAGCCACCTGCGGATTTGCCTTCGTCAGCCGAATCGAAGCAATGGCTGCCCAGGAATCTTTCCAAGGTACCAAACAAATGAAAGTCTGAAGGAGCCAGGTCCGAACTGTACGGTTGGTGCTGGAGCACCTCCCAGCCAAATTGCGCAATTTTGTCACGAACGTGTTGCGCAACATTTGGGCGAGCGTTGTCATGAAGCAGTCTGACAATTGCAGCATCTCTGTGTCAATTGTGTCCCAGAATACCGTCATGAGGATTTTTTATGCAGACTGGATTACTCTGAATATCTTTGCCGGCTGGGAGTCGAAATGTTTTCACACCATATTGGCCTTCTTTGTTTCGGAAGTGTCGTGGTAAGCCCAGGGCTCATCACCCGTCACTACAACTGCCAGAAATTCCTGCCCTTCTTCTGCGTAACGAATCAACTGGTTCAAGAATCACATTATTATCTGTCCCCCCCCCCCTTCTGGTCGTCTGTCAAGTTCTTGGGCACCCATCACACACTGACGTTGCGAAATTCCAATTTGTAATGCACAATATCATACGCTGCACCATACGAAATGTTGAACTTCTGTGCAAATGTGCGCAGATGGATCCGCCGGTCACTCATAATTTCCTGTTCCACGCCTCTTACAGTGGCAGGTGATGGCGAGGTTACAGGTCGACCGGAACGTGGCGAATCAGTAAGGTTGCCACGTCCTTCTGCAAAGAAACTGCACCATCTGGAGATGTTGCTGAGGTACAGGCAATCACCATCATACACTTCAACCATTTCTTCGTGAATTTCCGTAAGAGTTTTCGGTTTAGCCCACAAAAATCGGACTACACCGCGTTGCTCTTCATTCGTAGACGACACTAACAAACGCGACACCTTTGTGCCGTCGTTCACACTGTCTTCCAACACGGCGACACCTGATACAGCCAAACCAGTCCGTAGCGTGATATTCAAACTCATTGTCTGCCAAACTGCAACCTGCTTCTTGCATCCTGTAAAGAGAATTTAGCCGCCCCGGTGGCGTAGTGGTCTAAACGATGGCCTCTGATCATTCGTCCGAAAGGGGTCCAGGTTCGAATCCCGATGAGGCATGGATGTCGTGTTTGTCTTACGGTACTGGCTCTCTCCCTTCCCTAGAAACAGTGGGCCTAAATAAGGGACGTGCGACTGCTTATAGCCCATTTAGTTGCTCACGGTGGTCGTTAAACCTTCAATCAAAAGAAAGAAAAAAAAAGAGGTAAAAAAATGCTGTACGTTACTTTTCGATCCTCTTTCGTATATTGTTGAATAATTATATGAAAGTAACTATTATTGCGTCACTTCATACGGAAATCTCTTGGCCACCCCGATGGAGCAGTGGTTTAAGAGATGGCTTCTGATCATTCGTACGAGATGGTTCCTGGTCCGAATCCCGGTGATGCATGGATGTTGTGTTTGTCTTACGATGCTGGCTCTCTCCCTTCCCTGGAACAAGGTGTCCTAAATTAGGGACGGGCGACTGCTTATAGCCCATTGAGTTGCTCATGGTGGTCGTTGAACCTCCAATAAAAAAAATATTTGGGTAAATAAGGAAATACATTACAAATTTGGAAGCTGTAAATCCGTTTATTGGTGTAAATACGACATGAATGGTTAGTAAGATAATATCCTGAAACTTGAAAATTTTGTCGTCTTGGAGCGGGAATCGAACTCGCGACTCCCGGTATGTTAACCACTACACCATCCAGAACGACCAAGTTACAAGTTTTCGATTAATTTGAATATAACCATCACAGGATTCGCTAGTCGAAGCAAACGGCATTCGTATATAGCGCATCTGAAAGGTTAGTCCGTGATTGGCCGGAGGTGCAGAATATTAATGAATGAAATGGCGTAATTCCGTATTTCATTCATTGAGGAAATGCGTTGTTGAAAAAATTTTGCAGCAAAATAAACTTCTAATAAAAAAACTCTTTGCTCGCCCATGAGTCCCATACTTTGTCTACTTAGCGACGGAAAGCTCGCGTAGTTCTCAAACTTGTACAAAACCTCATCTGAATTTCAGTTACACTTCCATGTTTGGCATGACGGCAAAGGAGCCCTATATCTGCGTGCAGTTAGTGTATGACCGCGAAGAGTGCTCGAAAGGAGCTTCGCAAAATTTAACTTCATGCGCATTTAGAAAATGCCTAAGAATTTCTTGAAGTTACCGTTCGGGAACTTATTGCTCATCCTTTAATTAACTTGGTTTTTCTTTGAGGATTAATTCCAAATACACACTCATATATTTCTCGTGCATATTAATTTGTGAGCCACTCTGCCTTGCACGTTTCTACAGAACAATTAACAAACACCAGCTAGGATAAAAGATTACATCATTTTCACAGCGGCAGACTCATTTTTGATGACGCGTGACGAACGCCGTCATCTCCCTCTTTCTTACAGGTTTCGGCCTCTGCCTGCAGCATGATGAAAAATTGCCTAGTCATGAAATATGCATTTCATAAGGGAGTCGAATTCATGAAAACTGAGATATTTGGAACAGCAATGACGTTAGAATCAACAATTTACATAATACGCTGAAACATAATCCACCGAAACATGTCATCAGATATTAATTATTGGAAACAATCTGTAATTTATTTTTTATTTTTTAGATTTAGGGGCACCGAAATAAAAAAATTTAAAGATATCCCAAAATTATCATCAATACCTTTTATGCTCCAAAAAATGTCTAGAACTGAGTAAGTCTCAATCTTTTTCAGATATTTGGTAGTGAAATATAATATATGAAGAAAGTTGACTACTTTTTGCTTTTCTAATTTCCATTCAATTTCAAATTCCTATGACTCATGGGAATGTTTGTAATTCCTATGACTCATGGGAACATTAAAAGACGAACATTTTGAAGGTATCAACATTAAAGGACAATGTATTTTGAAATGAAAGACTATGAAAACACAAATTTGCCGGTGGTACTTTAAAGGGTAAAAAATGAAGTGGAAGACTGCGAGAACATGCACTTGCCGCTGGCATTTTAAAGAGCAAAAAGTTGAAGGGAAATACTGTGAAACACAAATTAAAGGACGAGGTAACTTAAGAAGCAAAAAGTTGAAGTGAAAGACTGGGAAACACAAATTAAAGGACGCGGTATTTTAAAGAGCAAAAAGTTGAAGTGAAAAACTGTGAAACAGAAATTAAAATACAAGGTATTTTAAAGGGCAATAAATTGAAGTGAAGAACTGTGTAAACACTAATTTGCCGGTGGTATTAAAGGGCAAAATGTTGAAGTGAAAGACTGTTAAACACAAATTAAAGAACGAGGTATTTTAAAGGGCAAAAAGTTGAAGCGAAAGACTGTGAAACACAAATTAAAGGACGAGGTATTTTAAAGGGCAAAAAGTTGATGTGAAAGACTGTGAAACACAAATTAAAGGACGAGGTATTTTAAAGGGCAAAAAGTTGATGTGAAAGACTGTGAAACACAAATTAAAGGACGAGGTATCTTAAGAAGCAAAAAGTTGAAGCGAAAGACTGTGAAACACAAATTAAAGGACGAGGTATTTTAAAGGGCAAAAAGTTGAAGCGAAAGACTGTCAAACACAAATTAAAGGACGAGGTATTTTAAAGGGCAAAAAGTTGATATGAAAGACTGTAAAACACAAATTAAAGGACGAGGTATTTTAAAGGGCAAAAAGTTGATGTGAAAGACTGTGAAACACAAATTAAAGGACGAGGTATCTTAAGAAGCTAAAAGTTGAAGCGAAAGACTGTGAAACACAAATTAAAGGACGAGGTATTTTAAAGGGCAAAAAGTTGAAGCGAAAGACTGTGAAACACAAATTAAAGGACGAGGTATTTTAAAGGGCAAAAAGTTGATGTGAAAGACTGTGAAACACAAATTAAAGGACGAGGTATTTTAAAGGGCAAAAAGTTGAAGCGAAAGACTGTGAAACACAAATTAAAGGACGAGGTATCTTAAGAAGCAAAAAGTTGAAGCGAAAGACTGTGAAACACAAATTAAAGGACGAGGTATTTTAAAGGGCAAAAAGTTGAAGCGAAGGACTGTGAAACACAAATTAAAGGACGAGGTATTTTAAAGAGCAAAAAAATTAAATTGAACATTTAGTCGACTATTACATAGGATTAAGGAGCAAAACAGTTTCAAAGGACGTCTGTTTAAGTTACGCACTTGGATGTTGACGTTTGCCTTCTAAAGCTAGACACAGCTGCGTTTTCTTTTTTCAATGAATGAAACAATAAGGAAACTCTTTAATTAGGATTCGTTGCGATCTCTCGTTTTTGCGGAAAGTGTTTAGAGAAGAAAGTATTTTTAAAAGTGTTTTCAATTTTAATTATGGATATTTTCCGATAGGTTTAGCAATGAGCAGCTAAATGCTTGCAGGTCCCGCAAGCTCGTTCACGTCAAAACTTTCGACCTCTTCAATGAATCACATTAAAATTTGTAAGGATATTCCAGTGCTGTACAAAACATTACGGCAGTCATGGTGACCGTGTGATCACAAACGCACTTGCTGGTGGATAGTTGTCTGATCTCCCGGGTGAGGTGTGTGGGCGCGATGAGCTCGCCCCACGACTCTGGCCCTTCCTGGAACAAGTGGCCCTATGGAATGGCGACAGCTTACAAAAATAACAGTTCCTCGTGACTGTCGCTGAATTCCGGATCATAAAAGAAAATTTGACAAACATTTGGCTATTTCAAACCGAAGGTCAATTTAATTTTTGTCCCCTAAACAAGACTGTCTTATTTGAGATCGATGAAAACATTTTTTCAAGATTAGCAACAAAAAGATAAAACTCAATCTTTTCAAATCACTTTCATTTTATCGTATATGATAGTACAAGTATTGCAATTGAACTGCAGTTCAAACAAGAAAGATGACACCGAATTTTCGGGTGTAATAAGCACGTCTTTTGAATCCGCTCTGACGCAAATTAAATTTATCAAAGCTATTCAAAGTCAATGGAACCGTTATGGAAAACAATAGTATCTGACTGAAGAAAGAAGTTTTTCAATCGGGTCTTTTATCCCTCAGATATTGCTGTAACGGAATCATGAGCTTACGAACTCTTAGAAACAGAGTTATCGACAAAAATAAGATGTGACTTTACGTCCCTTGGTGGGAAAACCATGCATTATTTTAGGAAGAAAGTATTCACAAAAGGTTTATCCATATGAGCGGTATCGCTCCAAGAAAAAAATTTTAGTCGAGTTTTCAGGAACCCAGATTTTGCTACAAATACATCAGAAGTAGAAATTAACACTTATGATCCCTGGTGGCCAAACCATTCTTTACCAAACATTAGAAATTACGTGAAAAATATTTTCCTTCAGGTGTTGTATGCGATACAGGAAGAATTTTCCAAATCGCAGTTTTAGGAGCAGAAAACGCAATTTACCATTGTGCGCCCTAGCGGAAAGTCTATGATTTACTTGAAAATTTTGAATTTATAGGAAAAACATTTCGAATCGGAAACACTATCCAACAAAGAAGGAATTTTAGAAATCGGACTTTTAGAAGTAGAGATATTGACAAAAATAAGATATACATCTACGCCACCTGGCGTAGAAACCATGCATTATTTCAAGAAGAAAATGTTCCTAAAATGTTTGTTGACATGAGTAGTATCAGTCCACACAAGACTTTTTTTCAATCGAGATTTTAGAAGCTCATATTTTGCTGCAAATACATCAGAAGCGGAAATTAAGACTTACGCCACCTGGTGGACAAACCATTTTTTTTACAAAAATTAGAAATTATGTGCAAACGATTTCCCATCAGGAGCTGTATCCGGTGTAGAAAAATTGTTTCAGATCGGAGATTTAGAAGCAGAGATATAGAGGGAAACGCAATTTACCTTGACGCCCCCTAGCGGAAAGTCTATGAATTAAGTGAAAATTTTGAAATTATATGAAAAACATGCGACACGGAAAACCCTATCCGAAAAAGAAGGATTTTTTCAAATCGGACTCCTACAAATCGAGATATTGACAAAAATAAGATATACTTCTACGTCCCCTGGCGGAGAAACCGTGCACTATTATAAGAAGAAAATGTTTCTAAAACGTTTGTCGGCATGAGTAGTATCGGTCTACAATGACGGCATTTTCAATCGAGAATTTAGAAGCTCATATTTTGCTACAAATACATCAGAAGCGGAAATTAAGGTTTACGCTCCCTGGTGGCCAAACCATTTTTTTTACAAAAATTAGAAATTTGGTGCAAACGATTTCCTAGCAGCAGCTGTATCCGGTGCATAAAGATTTTTTCAGATCGGAGATTTAGAAGCAGAGATAAAGGGGAAAACGCAATTTACGTATACGCCCCCTAGCGGAAAGTCTATGAATTAATTGAAAATTTTGAAATTAAATGAAAAACATGTCACACGGAAAGCACTATCCAACAAACACGGAATTTTTCAAATCGGACTCCTAGAAGTCGAGATATTGACAAAAATAAGATATACATCTACGCCCCCTGGCGGAGAAACTGCGGAATATTTTAGGAAGAAAATATTCCGAAAAGGTTTATCGATGTGAGTGGCGTCAGTCCACGAAAGAATTTTTCAATCGATATTTTAGAAGCTCAGATTTTATGATAAATACATCAGACGCAAAAATTAACGCTTACGCCCCCTGGTGGCCAAAGTATTCTTTACTAAAAATTCGAAGTTATATGCAAAAGATTGTGCATCAGGAGATGTATCCGTTGAAAAAAAAAATTTCAGATCGGAGTTTTAGAAGAAGAGTTATCGTGGAAAATGCAATTTATTTTTACGCCCCCTAGCGGAAAATTGATACGTAATTTGAAAAAGAAACTATATCAAAAATACTCTTCGACATAAATGGAATCGAAAGATAAAAGATTTTTTCAATCGGATGTTTAGAAGCAAATGTGTGGAATAAAACGTATTTTTGAATTCGACATCATCTGCATTTACGCCCTCTAGCGGCGGAATTGCATATCGTTAAAAAAAACGAAATAAAGGATCATCATTTGCATATTTCAAACTTTCGAACGCAAAAAAAATTTCAAATCGGACTAATACACTGCTGGACAATTGCTGAGGACGGATCATAAACGGCTATATAGCGCATAAAAAAGTAAGTGTGGTTGGATACCAAGTCAAATAAAATAATGTCAGAATGCCAGGACATTACAAGAAAGACAATTTATTGTGCTCTGAAATCCAGAAGGCTTTGGAACGTGTTCAAGGGACAAACAGGCCATTTTGTGCACAATACGTAAACGTGAAAAAAATGCAATTACCGTCAGCAGGCGTTCCGGCGTAAGATGTCAATACGGGATATGGCCACCATGGAGGGCGATGCAAGATTCAACACGTCGTGTCATACTTTGCACAACATTATCAAGCAGCTGTTGGGGTAATTTATCCCATTCCTCTGTCAGTGCACGGATGAGGGTGTCCTTGTTTATTGGAGGGCATTGGCGACCAGGAAGACTTCTCCCCAAAGCATCCCACACATTTTCAATGGGTTTCAGATCTGGAGAACGTGCTGGCCATACGAAACGTTGAATATCCTTGCTGTCAAGACACTCGTGGACAGCAACTGTTCGATGACATGTTGCGTTGTCGTCCATGAAGATGAATCTATGACCGACAGCACCACGGAACATGCGAACATGAGGTAGCAGAACATCATTAATGCATCGTTGGCCAGTCATAGTCCCAGTTGGAAGCACATAGAGGGACGTACGGCCATTGATCATGATGCCAGCCCATACCATGACACTACATGTCGGATATCGGTCCCTTTCCTGTATGTTTGCTGGACAATATGCAGTATCACTATTACGCCAGATCAGTTGTCGTCGACAATCAGACGATAGACTATATCTACTCTCATCTGAGAAGAGGACAGCAGATCAGTCGTTATCAGTCCAATTGCGATGTTGATGGCACCATTGCAAACGGGCGGTACGGTGACGTCTGGACAATGGGATGCACACAACAGGACGGCGGGCGTATAGTCCTCCTTCATGTAAACGTCTAGCGACAGTTTTTCGTGAGATCCGCTTGCCAGTAGCAGCCGTAAACTGATTTGCTACCTCACTAGCTGTGCTGCGCCGGTGTCTTTTTGTTGATAGCACTATGTACCGATCTTCTGTAGGTGTCGTACTGCGAACACGACCTCCCCGTGACGTTTGCTACACTCTCCATTTGTTTGAAATGATTTCCAAAGCCTTGAAACAACACTGTGGCTGACGTCGAACTCCCTGGCAACATCTGTTATTTTTCGCCCTTCTTTAATCTTGCCAATAATACGGCCACGCGTAAAATCATCTAGGTGATGTTGGGAAGACATATTGAAAATTGCAAGTTCGTCAATTGATTCTTTCCCTTTCAACTTTGCGTTTGAACAACAACGGTCAATACGCGTCAAATCCTTTATATCTCTTATCAGCGCTATGACGTCACCAACAAGTTCGGCAATCCAAAATTTGCATACGCACAACACGTCTTTTTTTTTTTTTTTTGGTTGGAGGTTTAACGACCACCGTGAGCAACTCAATGGGCTATAAGCAGTCGCCCGTCCCTAATTTAGGGTCACTGGTTCCAGGGAAGGGAGAGAGCCAGCGCCGTAAGACAAACACAACACCCATGCCCGACCGGGATTCGAACCCGGACCCCTTACGGACGAATGATCAGAGGCCAGCGCCTTAGACCACTGCGCCACCGGGGCGGCACACGTCGTACTGTATCCAGCACTTATGCTAATTTCCACATTTTCCTGCCTTCCATTTTATGGTTGCTATCGTTGCTATTGTCATCCGTCCTTAGCAATTGTCCGGCAGTGTAGTTGCAGAGATACCGTGGGTACAGACGGACGGACGGACGGACAAACCGATAACATAAGCACGATCTTTTTTTACAAAAGACGTGCTAAAAATCAATGTTCATAATCTTAACTTTGAAAGTTAATTTCTATTTTTGCTTCGCAAGATTGTTTTTTATCTTCTAATTCTACCCTTTGTGGCAACGTATTGGCTTCTAATCTGGGAATGTACGGTGATAGATGGATATATAGTTCTCCAGTTTTACACAGTCAGTCCGCTTTTTACCCACTTATCTCTCAATTTGAAATATGGCTCTTTCCCTTTAAACCTTATATTGTTGCATACATTGCCCTACTGTGTTTTAGATCTAAAGTATAACCTTTCGAATTTGTTGAAGATAGCTTTGAAAAGCTAATGCTGTTATTTTTTATATACCTGGGTGTGTTTTTTATATACACGATGGGTTTTTATTTGAGATTTGACCACACTGGAGCACAAAAATATATTTTTACTTATTTTGAAAAATAAATTATATTATTTCTAGTCATTTGAGTGTGTAACTAAATTTTTCAAACTATTCTCCTCATTTTAGCTACATATCGACTTTTTTCTCACACGATTTTACTGACTTTAGTCTCACGGGGACTTTTTGTTTTAACGATTCCAGTCATTAGCACGTGTTTTGTAAAAAAAGATCGTGCTTATGTTATCGGCTTGTCCGCCCGTCCTTCCGTCTGTAGACACGATATCTCTGCAACTAACAGTCCGATATGAAAAATTATTTTTGTATTAGGAAACTTGAAATGTGTGAATGATGATCCTTTGTTTTGTTTTTTTCTTACGAAGCAAAATCTCGTCGCTAGAGGGCGTAAATGCAGATGATATCGAATTCAAAACACATTCTAATCCATATATTTGCTTCTAAACATTCAATTGTAAAAATTCTTTTACTTTTTGATTCCATTTGAGTCGAAGTTATTTTAGCCATAGTCACTTTTCCAAGTTACGCACATCATCTTCGCTAGGGGGCGTAAAAATAAATTGCTTTTCCCCAGCTATCTCAACTTCTAAAACTCCGATTTGGAAAATTTTTCCTTCAGTGAATACAGCTCGTGATAGGAAATATTTTGCATATAATTTCAAATTTTTGGTATAAAATGGTTTGGCCACCAGGGGGCGTAAGGGTTCGTTTCTGCTTATAATGTATTTGCAGCAAAATATGAGTTTCTAAAATCTCGATTGAAAAACTTCTTTCGTAGACCGGTACTACTCACGTTGACAAGCCTTTCCGGAATATTTTCTTCTTAAAACAGTGTACGGTTTCTCCACCAAGGGGCGTAGATGTATATCTTGTTTTTGTCACTATCTCTGCTTCTAATGATCCGATTTGAGAAAATTCTTCTTTGTTGGGCAGAGTTTCTGGTGTGACATATTTCTAATATAATTTCAAAATTTCCAAATAATTCATTGACTTTTCGCTTGGGGGAGTAAAGGTAAACTGCGCTTTCTCCGTTATCTCGGCTTCCAAAACTCCGATTTGAAAAATTCTTCCAGCACCAGATACAGCTCCTGGTGGGATTTTTTTTTTTTTTTTTTTTTGTAATTTCTAATTTTTTATAAAAGATGGTTTGTCCACCAGGGGGCGAAAGCGTTAAATTTTTGCTTCGTAGGTATTTGCAGCAAAATCTCAGCTTCTAAAATACGGATTGAAGAGATTTCTTCGTGGACCGATACCACACCTGTCGATAAATATTTGATAATATTTTCATCTTAAAATAATGCATGGTTTCTCCACCAGAGGGCGTAGACGTCTATCTTATTTCTGTCAATATCTGTGCCTCTAAAAGTCGGATTTGAAAAATTCCTTTTTGTTTGATAGAGTATCCGATGTGAAATGTTTCTCATAGATAAAATCAGCCGTCAAAATATTAAAACACCTCAAGCGCCGTAAAATAAGATGTATATGAACAAAATGATTGTGACAGGTCTTGAGACTGCAGTGATGCCTAATGTTAGAAATATGGCGATTGGCACAAAACTGCTTTAATGAACCCTTTAAGAGACAGATGTACCTGAACAAAATGATGCTCAAAATTTTCTACTCATCCAAAACAGTTTACACAGCTGCTGGATTTTACCATAGTACGGCGAAACTATGTCTTCCCCCATCTCTCATCTCAGCAGTACCACCGTAAACCTGTCAAAGGTATAATCTAGTCCTTTTTTTACGCTTTCTAACGGTAGGTTAAAGAAGCGTGTATACTCCAGCTTGGTCCGTCTGTCTGTCTGCACGATAACTCGCGTAAAAATGGTTCTATTTCGATGAAAGTTTAGTATGTGGTGAGGGACAACCTGAAGACGAACCCTTTTGAAAATGGACGAAATGGGGTCAAAGGTCAGAACATAGGAGCGAAATCCATTCCATCGCCCGTATGCGTCATAACTTAAGTAAAAATGCTTCGATTGCAACAAAACTTTATCATGTTGTTCGGGAGATATACTGAACCTATTCTGTTTAATATCATCGAAATGGGGTCAAGAGTCAGGGCAAAGGAGCGAGATTTATTTCACAGCTATTATCCTCATAACTTTACTAAAAATGCTTCTATTGCGACAAAACTTTAGTATGTTTTTCCGGATGTATACTGAACGAATACTGTTTAATATTATCAAAATGAGGATAAAGGTCAGGGCATAGGATCGAGATTTATTCCACAGCCATTATCCTCATAAATTGAGTAATGATTTCTGATATGTTGGAAAGCCTATCATTATCAATGCATTGCATGATTTTACTAACTTGTTTAGTTCGATCCATGTCTTTGTACGCTGGAAGGATGCATTGATTAAAGCCTTTTCTTTTAAGCCATAATGACATATTGATCCTAAACATTTGCGCTGTATCTTCCCAAAGCTCTTCAACCAAGTTTTATACGTCGATTAATTTCTTCATCAATGTGATCTTTGCTTGATATCTGCTGTCCCAGGTAAATGTAGGTATCGGTTATCTCCAGATTTTTCCCCCATCAATGGATAAATCTTCATTTCTTGTAAAAGCATTATACTTCAGTTTTGTCTCCTGAAAGCTCATTTTTAATCCTATTTCTTTACCCTTCTCAGAAAGTTCCTGGATCATACTCTGCTGCTCTGAAGGGTTAAAAAAATAAATAAAACGGAAATAAAACCGTGTCGAAATCAGGTCAGGAACACCTTGACCTAGCCCGTTTGACTCTCGAGAAATTGTCAACCCGGTGACCCTGTGACCCTGTGGCCTGTGACCTGTTCCTATCTCTGCTCCTAATTACAGTCCGTACTAGGTATACAACATATAACTGCATTTTTTCCAGCTGGCATGTTTTTAATTTAATGCTAATTATGATTTTTGCGGCATCATAATTAATAAAATTTGAGTTACTTAAAAATAATTGGCAAATTTGATGTTATGGCAACCTTGATATAACTCCACAATGTAATGGAACCAACAGTGCCGTTTTCTGAAGTGTTGACTGTAACAAAAGAAGCAACATCTCTCTTTCTTTCATGGGAAATGGGATATTTCCAATGCTTTTGAGCTGAATACGCTTCTAGGTTCTCGAAAATATTTTTTCGATCGCAGTTGTAAGTCAAACGATAAAGTGCCTGAAATATCCACAAAGTGACATCGGGACGGAATTAGTTATTGGATAAAAAAAAGTATCAATCATTTCACGGTGGCCAACTCTTGCTCCAGAATTCATTTTTTCTCTTACAAAGCTGACGAAATTATATCTGCGCCGTAACTGCAAAAACTCTCTGAGGAATTGCCAGTGACAAGTGGTTGGCGCTTGAGAGGTGGTCTTTGATCAAATGAGGTCAATGCTCATTGAAGTTTAATTTATCACAAAATCCCACAATAGAACTCTCTCCGACTAGTCTGCCACAAATAAAAATCTTCCGATAGATTTATTCAAGTTATCATTACGAACAGTATGGACTGTACTCCGACGTAACCTTTCTTTTTCGAGGTCGGCTATTTTTAAACCTAAGAATTAGAACAACGCAGGGAAGTTTATAGCACACAACTGGCGACAATCATATTTTGGTAATATCACATAGGTTTGTAAATGTGGAGCAATTTGCCACCTGATCTCGTGCAGGAGGACATATTGCAGTCACGACATAGCTGCGTATACGTAAAAGCTACCGTTAGTTATTTGCATATCTATAGGCCCGAAAGAAGGAATAAGTAGAGTTCAAGAATTTTTAAAACATAGTGGAAACTCGGTCATACGTTTTTCAGTTATACGATCTCCTTTTTTACACGTAATAATTTATTGCTCTAGTCCTTATATTTTACTGTCGTCTCTATCGCTTTTTCAATTCTGTTATACATGATTTATTTACACGCTTTTTTACGATTATACCTTAAATTTTGAATTTTAGATTATCAAAATTACACGGTTCTTAGATATTTTTTTGTGTCTAAACCGGTATGTTATAACTTTGACAGAATTGAAATAGCATTTTTTCTTCACAGCCATGAAATAGATAATACAACTAAATACTTTCTAAATAACGTTCACAGTTCTACATTTTCTTCTAATTCATGAAATCTAAAAAAAAAAAAAAAAAAAAAAAGGCCGCCCCGGTGGCGCAGTGGTCTAAGGCGCTGGCCTCTGATCATTCGTCCGTAAGGGGTCCGGGTTCGAATCCCGGTCAGGCATGGATGTTGTGTTTGTCTTACGGCACTGGCTCTCTCCCTTCCCTGGAACCAGTGACCCTAAATTAGGGACGGGCGACTGCTTATAGCCCATTGAGTTGCTCACGGTGGTCGTTAAACCTCCAACCAAAAAAAAAAAAAAAAAAAAAAAAAAGGCCGCCCCGGTGGCGCAGTGGTCTAAGGCGCTGGCCTCTGATCATTCGTCCGTAAGGGGTCCGGGTTCGAATCCCGGTCAGGCATGGATGTTGTGTTTGTCTTACGGCACTGGCTCTCTCCCTTCCCTGGAACCAGTGACCCTAAATTAGGGACGGGCGACTGCTTATAGCCCATTGAGTTGCTCACGGTGGTCGTTAAACCTCCAACCAAAAAAAAAAAAAAAAAAAAAAAAAGGCCGCCCGGTGGCGCAGTGGTCTAAGGCAAGGCGCTGGCCTCTGATCATTCGTCCGTAAGGGGTCCGGGTTCGAATCCCGGTCAGGCATGGATGTTGTTTTTGTCTTACGGCACTGGCTCTCTCCCTTCCCTGGAACCAGTGACCCTAAATTAGGGACGGGCGACTGCTTATAGCCCATTGAGTTGCTCACGGTGGTCGTTAAACCTCCAACAAAAAAAAAAAAAAAAAAAAAGTATTGATGAATATTTTACTCGGCAGCAATTCTAAATCAACTAGGGAACAAACTGCTTTGAAAAGAGCTATGCTTATAAGCAAAAAATGTGTACACGGTCGTATCAGAATAATATGACCACCCCCGGAATTACAGTGTACTCGCCCAGGCGCGCGCGTCACAGGGTGCACACGTGACAAGGTCTACCACACGAAGATATAAGCGGTCGGCCAGGACAGATGAGCCATAGTGCGTAACGTGAGCACAACGGGAAGAGGTAGTGATATGACGGACGTTTAAAAAGTAACGATCATCGGCTTCCGCGCCAAGGGTAGAAGCGTCTCAGAAACAGCAGTCTTCCTGGGCTGTTTGTGAGGTGGATGTACCAAGAATGAACCTCTGGCATAGCGAGTACCTCATGACGTCATAACTGTGGAGCCCCAAAGGCCATCGACCCCAGAGGAGAACCTCGCCTTCGTTGACTGGTAAATGGCAATCGACGCGCAACAGTGCAGCAATGGTTCACGCAAACGAACGCTGTTGCACCAAGGTACGTGTCTCCGATAACAGTAGAGCGAACCCTGTTACGAATGGGTCTCCGGAGTCGAAGCTGCGTCAAGGCGCTCATGTTAACCCAAATGCATCAGGAACGACGCCTGCAGTTAGCATGGGACTACCGTCATTGGACAGTGGAAGAATGAAAAAGTTGCGTTTTGCGAAGAAATCGGAAGTTTTTACTCCACAGGAGTGACGGGAAGTGGCGGATACGGTGTCAGGCACACGAGAACAAACACCCGGACACGCTTGTCGGTCAAGTACTGCCCGTGGCGGCAGTGTGCAAGTCTGAGGAATGTTTTTCTGGTATGACCTGACACAGCTGGTACAACTGGATGGGTTCCTGAATGCCAAAGACTACCTGTCCATCCACGCTGACCACATGAATCCCTTCATGTTGGACGTTTAACCTGGAGGTGATGGTGTCTACCAACAGGACAATGCGCCCTGTCATGCCGCTAAAGGGGTGCGTGACTGGTTCCAGGAACACGACAGCGATGCCTCCGTTCTCCCTTCGCCGGCGAAATCACCAGATCTCCATCCCATAGAGCACTTATGGGACTATTTGTATCAACAGGCTTTACTTGGCAACAAACAATTACGTCATCTCCGTGACCTCCGTGCTCTGCTGCAGTCCAAATGGGCACGTGTGCCTCGGGCAACTTTCCAGGGCCACATTGCTTCCACATTACGCCATCTCACCTCTGTGATCCGGGAAAAGGGTGGTTATTCCCATTACTATGTAGGTGGTCATATTATTCTGATACGAATGTATAATAGAGGTACTGAATATAGAACAAAATCATATTCGGATTTACTCTCTGTGTTTCAAAGGTAAGGTTTTTATTTTCATATATTGAAAATATGAAATGGTGCAGAATTTCTTAACATAGTTTTTATAATGAAATTAGAATAGAAAAAATAATGTTGGCGCTCGTGAGATGGGCAATAGTATTTCGGAGGTAGAAACGAAGTTCGGATTTTCACGGATGACCATTGCAAGGGTGTACCGTGACTACAAGAATTACAGCAAAACCTCCAACCTGCGATACCAGTGTGGCCGTAAAAAGACATTGAGTGAACGTGACCATCGTCGGCTGTCAAGAATCGTTTCACGCGATAGGCGTGCAACACTCTCGCAGGTATCATCGGAATTCAATGCTGGAGCCTCAACAAGCATCAACGTCCTGACTGTGCAACGTACCCTGCACGATATGGGCTTTGGGAGCCGACGCCCAACTCGAGTCCTCTTGATGGGTGCACGACACAGAGCTATGCGCCTCGCTTTGGCATGGCAACACCGCCACTGGACACTTGATGACTGGAAGCAAGTAGCCTGGTCTAACGAGTCGCGTTTCCAACTGTATTGGGCAAATGGAAGGATTCGTGTGTGGCGCAAACCTCATGAATCCACGGATCCCGCCTGTGAACAGGGAACTGTACCGGCTGGTGAGGGGTGCTTAATAGTATGAGGTGTGTTTAGCTGGACTTCACTGGGACCCCTGGTACGTCTACAAACGTCTGTGACCGGCCAACGCTATGTGCGCATCCTTTCTGACGAGGTACACCCGTTCACGTTCTGCATTCATGCTGATTGGTTGGCCTGTTCCAACAGGACAATGCATTCATACTGATTGGTTGGCCTGTTGCAACAGGACAATGGGGATCAATTTCCTATGACGAAAATCCACCTTCTCGTAGCCCTATTACACGACCTCGTTCAAACTCCGTGAGCTGTTGATAATGGCTTCTTCGTCTTCTTAAAGGCATTATTGACTAACATCAACACCCTACGTCGAATCTCAACGATAACTAACGCTCACGAACGTTACAGCGCGTATTTACCGCAAACCTGCTTCGCATATTCCGAAGGGCGCTATTAGCGCTACACGTATGCGCCGAGCGCGAAATTTGCATAGACGTCATCTTACAGATGTACTCTCACCGCCTACCAACTGTCGTTTATCTAACACAACCCCTTCTTTGTGTTGGGATCTTTTTTCCGTCAGTGTATATTGACTACGGATCAGAAGAGTCATCCGGTTGCAACGGCTAAGACAGTGTTGCACCGTTTTCAGCACGAAGCGGACAGTTTCTTGGCTCGTTTGGTAATCAGTGAAGAAATGTGAATACATCTGTAGGATCCAGGGTCAAAGGAACAATTCGAAGAATGGGTTCAGCAGTTCTTCTTGTCCAAAAATGTTTCGAGAACAAAAGCATTGAAAAAAGTGGTGTCTGTGTTCTAGAAAAGTGAAAGGGTAGTGTTTGTGTACTACGTATTACATATTCCTTCTGAATAAAATAAAGCACGAAGTGAAGTAAAAACTCAGAATTGAATTGTCATGTATTTGTTGGACACTGCTTTAAATCATACGGCTGGAATCACGCAGGTAAAATTTCGTGTCATTCACCTCGAACATTTGAAGCATCGTGCTTACTTACAGAATTTGGTACACCATCTATGATTTCTTTTCCCAACTGAAGAAACGTTTGAAGGAAACGGAATTCCAGTCCATTCCCGATACCACATAAGCTGTTGACACGTGGTTTCGAGCACAATCATCAACTTTTATTTTGGATTAAAGAAAACAGAGAATCCGTTCCGGAAATGTATTGAGGTGAATATGTAGAATATCTGAGACCACCTGAACTCCCAGAAGGAGAATAAAATTTGTGTCCTTCTTTCCCTGGACAGCCGGCTTTTTTTCTTTTTCTAAATCTCTCCTAAGAACCGGAATTTATCCTTCATTTCTTCTTTATTACCAAAAAGTGGCTTCTGGCCATTGGAAGGGGAATAACCTCACATACAAAGAGGAAATACTGAGTAGCC
This sequence comes from Macrothele yani, assembly GCA_039090855.1. Classification (NCBI taxonomy): domain Eukaryota; kingdom Metazoa; phylum Arthropoda; class Arachnida; order Araneae; family Macrothelidae; genus Macrothele; species Macrothele yani. The sequence continues at coordinate 114,575,204 of CM077007.1, forward strand.
GTAATGGGAAAATATTTCATGATTAGAATTGTTTCTGTCTTTCCCGAATAGCTTACAATGAAATTCTCTGTATTAAACTGTAATTCGAAAGGATTTCAGGTAACTGCTTCAAATGGGAAAGAGGGAAGAGAAGAGAAAATGTTTTTTTTTGGCTCTATTCTCACAAAAACGTTCCACGTAATTTGATTTTTAAGCCAGTTCCTTCCGTACTTAGGTAGCATGCACTGTATTTTGATTTCTCACTCGTAAACGTGAGTGATTTCTTGTGATTGTGTTTAACGATGAACGGATGTTTCTTTTCGAGACCAATTTCATTCGGCGTCCGTTGATCTTTTTATCTTTCCTCTTGAGAAAAGTTTATTGCCCATTAAGCACCGAGACAGTAACAGAGGAAATCCCCGTGAACATCTTCTTTTCGCAACTGCTCTACGGTTTCATACAGCGCAATGACTTGACTAAACAGAAGACAGACGGTCTTCATTCAAATCACAATAATTTTTCGTTTTCTGCTTTGAAAAATATACACTGCTGGACAATTGCTAAGGACGGACCATAAACGGCTATATAGCGCATAAAAAAAGTAAGTGTGGTTGGATGCCAAGTGAAATAAAATAATGTCAGAATGCCAGGGCATTACAAGAAAGACAATTTATTGTGCCCTGAAATCCAGAATTATTTGGAACGTGTTCAAGGGACAAACACGCCATTTTGTACAGAATACGTAAACGTGAAAAAAATGCAATTACCGTCCGCAGGCGTTCCGGCGTAAGATGTCAATACGGGATATGGCCGCCATGGGTGGCGATACAAGATTCCACACGTCGTGTCATGCTTTGCACAACATTATCAAGCAGTTGTTGGGGTAATTTATCCCATTCCTCTGTCAGTGCACGGATGATAGGGCATTGGCGACCAGCAAGACTCCTCCCCAAAGCATCCCACACATTTTAAATGGGATTCAGATCTGGAGAACAAGCTGGCCATACCAGGCGTTGAATATCATCGCTCTCAAGACATTCCTGGACAGCAACTGTTCGATGACACATTGCGTTGTCGTCCATGAAAATGAATCTATCACCGACAGCACCACGGAACATGCAAGCATGAGGTAGCAGAACATCATTAATGTATCGTTGGTCAGTCATAGTCCCAGTTGGAAGCACAAAGACGGACGTACGGCCTTTGATCATGGCGCCAGCCCATACCATGACACTACATGTCGGATATCGGTCCCTTTCCTATATGTTTGTTGGAAAATATGCAGTACCACTATCACGCCAGATCAGTTGTCGTCGACAATCAGACGATAGACTGTATCTACTCTCATCTGTGAAGAGGACAGCAGACCAGTCGTTATCAGTCCAATTGCGATGTTGATGGCACCATTGCAAACGGGCGGTACGGTGACGTCTGGACAATGGGATGCACACAACAGGACGGCGGTCGTATGGTCCTCCTTCATGCAAACGTCTGGCGACAGTTTTTTTGGGAGATCCGCTTGCCAGTAGCAGCCATAAACTGATTTGCTACCTCACTAGCTGTGCTGCGCCGGTGTCTTTTTGTTGATAGCACTATGTACCGATCTTCTGCAGGTGTCGTACTGCGAACACGACCTCCCCCGTGACGTTTGCTACACTCTCCATTTGTTTGAAATGATTTCCAAAGCCTTGAAACAACACAGTGGCTGACGTCGAACTCCCTGGCATTATCTGTTATTTTTCGCCCTTCTTCAATCTTGCCAATAATACGGCCACGCGTAAAATCATCTAGGTGATGTCGGGAAGACATACTGAAAATTGCAAGTTCGTCAATTGATTCTTTGCCTTTCAACTTTGCGTTTGAATAACAACGGTCAATACGCGTCAAATCCTTTATATCTCTTATCAGCGCTATGACGTCACGAACAAGTTCGGCAATCCAAAATTTGCATACGCACAACACGTCTTACTGTATCCCGCACTTATGCTAATTTCCACATTTTCCTGCCTTCCATTTTATGGTTGCTATCGTTGCTATTGTCATCCGTCCTTAGCAATTGTCCGGCAGTGTGTATATATATATATATACATATAATTACATACAGAACCACTGTCAACAACAAATTTTTTTTCAACAGCATTACTGTTCACTGATAGGCGTACCTTTTTCATTTTCTAAATGCTTGTTTAATCAATAAAAATAAAAAGCAGGAGACATACATGGGTTAGACAGAATAATGTGAACACCTAGGAAAAGAAGGTTTGCCGCCCCGGTGGCGCAGTGGTCTAAGCGATGGCCTCTGATCATTCGTCCGAACGGGGTCCGGGTTCGAATCCCGGTGAGGCATGGATGTTGTGTTTGTCTTACGGCACTGGCTCTCTCCCTTCCCTGGAACCAGTGACCCTAAAGTAGGGACGGGCGACTGCTTATAGCCCATTGAGTTGCTCACGGTGGTCGTTAAACTTCCAAAAAAAAAAAAAAAAAAAAAAGAAGGTTTTACCTACCTAGTAGGGTGTAGGACAAACTTTGGCATTCAAATCCTCCTGAAATCTCCTTGGAATGGACGCATACAATTCCTGGATGGTGGTTAGTGGGATGTTACACCATTCTTCATGCAGAAACTGCTCCAAGTTCTTGAGAGATGCAGGAGGAGCATAACGGGATCTTACTCTGTTTTCCAACACAGACCACACTGGCTCGATTATGTTCGCGTCTGGTGATTGGGGAGGCTAAGGAAGGTGTGAAAGTTCGTTTTCATGTTCCTCAAACCATGGTTGGACATTGCGAGCTCTGTGAATTGCGGCGCTATCATCTTGATATACTGTATGGCATCTCCTGGAGGAAACAATACCTGAGCCATTGGATGGACTTGGTCGGTCAAAATGGTTTTATACAAGATGATAAGGTCATTAGTCCTTTCAAAGTGATCAAGAGACCTGCTGAAAACCACGATATGACCGTCTAAAGTATGACAGAACCATCACCATGCCGCACTGTTAGGAACATACAGTCTGGGTTGTACGCTTCTGAAAGGTGTGTTCTCCACACGTAAACTCGTCCATCGATGGGGAGCTGTGTAACTGTGGATGCATCCAACCACTTTGCACGCTCCCATACATCGACAGTCCACGTTGCATGCTCCTGGCACACCTGCCGTCACCGTTGTTCATTCGCTCGGGGTCACCAGAGGTTTTGCAATAGCAGCGCTGCCATGAATATCATGTCTATGGAGTTCAAGGAAAACAGTGCACCACTTCTTTCTGCAGTGGTGTACTGTTTTCGTTAATACTGGTGGTGTCTGGAGATGCAGATTAAGCTATGCACTAATTTTCGCCGCCTTAGTCTTCCTATTACAGGTAACAATCCTCTTAATGTCCTCCTGTCTCTATCAGTCAGGGTCGTTTTTCGGCCGCTCTTGTGTTTCGCAGACGAGGTTTTCACACGAACACGGTATGCTGTCATGACGTTAGACACAGTAGCTCTCGATGCCCTCACTACCCTCACGACTTTTATTCCATATATTTGCTTCTAAACATCCGATTGAAAAAAATTACTTTACCCATTGATTCCATTTATGTCAAAGACTATTTTACGGATAGTCACTTTTTCAACTTATGAACAGATTTTCCGCTAGGGGACGTAAAAGTGAACTGCGCTTTCCCCGATATCTCTGCTTCTGAAACTCCGATTTGAAAATTTCTTCCTGCAGCGGATACAGCTCCTGATGGGAAATCTTTTGCATATACACTGACGGAAAAAAAATCCCAACACCAAAAAGGGGTTGTGTTAGATAAACGACAGTTGGTAGGCGGTGAGAGTACATCTGTAAAATGACGTCTATGCTAATTTCGCGCTCGGCGCATACGTGTGGCGCTAGTAGCGCCCCTCGGAACATGCAAAGCAGGTTTGCTGTAAATACGCGCTGTAGCGTTCGTGAGCGTTAGTTATCGTTGAGATTCGACGTAGGGTGTTGACGTTAGTCAAGAATGCCTTTAAGAAGACGAAGAAGCCATTATCAACAGCTCACGGAGTTTGAACGAGATCATGTAATAGGGCTACGAGAAGGTGGATTTTCTTTCCGCAATATTGCAGAATGACTTGGCAGGAATGTAGCCACTGTGCATGATTGTTGGCAGCAGTGGTCAAGGGAAGGTACTGCCTTAAGAAGACCGGGTTCCGGCCTGCCACGTGGCACTACTGAGAGGGAAGACCGCCATGTACGGCGTATGGCCGTGGCGCATCGTACCGCGTCTGCGGCAGCAATTCGAGCTGCAGTTGCCACCACAGTGTAACAACGAACTGTTACAAATCGGTTACTTGAAGGACAGCTCCGAGCCAGACGCCCTGTAGCGTGCATTCTACTTACTCCAAACCACTGCCGTTTGCAACGTCAGTGGTGTCAAGCTAGAGCTCATTGGAGGACGGAGTGGAGATCTGCTGTGTTTTCTGATGAAATCCGGTTCTGCCTGGGTGCCAGTAATGGCCGTGTGTTGGTTAGAAGGAGGCCAGGTGAGCTCCTGCAACCAACCTTTCTGCGGCCGAGACATACTGGACCTACACCTGGAGTTATGGTCTGGGGATCAATTTCCTATGACAGCAGGAGCACTCTCGTGGTTATCCCACGCACCCTGACGGCACAGTTGTACGTCGATCTGGTGATTTAACCTGTTGCGCTGCCATTCATGAACAGCATTCCAGGGGGTGTTTTCCAACAGGATAACGCTCGCCCGCCTACCGCTGTTGTAACCCAACAATGCTCTATAGAGTGTCGACATGTTGCCGTGGCCTGCTAGATCACGAGATCTTTCACCAATCGAGCACGCATGGGACATCGTTGGACGAAAACTCCAGCGTCACCCCCAACCAGCATTAACCGTCCCTGTATTGACCGACCAAGTGCAACAGGCATGGAACTCCATCCCACAAACTGACATCCAGCACCTGTACAACACAATGCATGAACGTTTGCGTGCTTGCATTCAACATTCTAGCGGTTACACCGGTTATTAATGTACCAGCATTTCACGTTTAAAATGGCTCTTCTCGCGCTTACATTAAGCTGTGATCTTGAAACCTTAATGGATTAAATGTGTTACCTATACAAATGTATTGCCGCCATTTCATTCCTCTACAACTATTTTTTCCTGGTGTTGGTATTTTTTTTCCGTCAGTGTATTTCCAATTTTTGGTAGTAGAGAAAGGTTTGTCCACCAGGATGCGCATGGATTAATTTCTGCTTCTGATGTATATACCGCAAAATCTGAGTTTCTAAAATCTCTATTGAACAAAATCTTTCGTGGACCGATATCACTCACGTCGGTAAACCTTTTAGGAATATTTTCTTCTTAAAATAAGGCATTGTTTCTCCGTCAGGAAGCGTAGATGCATATCATATTTTTGTTACTATCTTTGCTTCTAAGAGTCAGATTTGAAAAATCCCTTCTTCGTTAGACAGCGTATCCAATGCGAAATATTTTTCACATAATTTCAAAATCTTCAAGTAATTCACAGACTTTCTGTTAGAATGTGCGTTAAGGTTGCTTTTTCTCCGATGTTTCTGCTTCTAACCCCCTGATTTGAAAACTTCTTTCTGTATCCCTTACAACTCCTGATGGGAAATCTTTTGTGTATCATTTCCAATATTTGGTAAAGAATGATTTGGCCACCAGGGGGCATAAGTGTTAGTTTCTGCTTGTGCTGCATTTGCAGCAAAATCTAAGCTCCTGAAAACTCGATTGAAAAAATTCTTTCGTAGACTGATACCGCTCACATCGGAGAATCTTATGATAATACTTTCTTCGTAAAATAATCCATAGTTTTTCCCCCAGGGGCGTAGATGTATATCATATATTTGTCGATATCTTTGCTTCTAAAAGCCCGATGTGAAAGATTCTTTTTTTTTTTTTTTTTTTTTGTAGGAAAGCGTTTCCGCTGCGAAATGTTTCTTATATAATTTCAAATTTCTCTCAACGTACAAGTCTGGAGCCAAAAGGCGTAAGCTCACATTTCCGTTTACAGCAGTATGTGTGGGACTAAAACCCGATTGGAGAACTTCTTTCTTTGGTCAGATACCTAACTATGCAAACTGTATGTCCGTATTTTCTTCCCAAAATAATACACAATTTCGCCGCTAGGAGGCGTAAATGTTTAATCTGGTTTTCTCAATATCTCTGCTTCTACATGTACAATTTTAAAGTTCTTTTAACACCGAATGTTATTTACCTTGTAAAAGACTATGGTTAGTATATGAGGAACTTAGCAGTCTACAGTTCTGTCGGTAGGTACGTCATTTTTAAGCTGTATTCCGCTTTCAAAGACCCTATTGAGAAATTACATGTTTACTGTATGCCATTCGCTGCAATAGAGTTGTGGAGCATTTTCCTCTTTAAATAATGCAGAGATTTCCCGCTAGGGACGTAAAGGTCGAGATCTTTCTTCGCTATCTCTGCTTCCGGGTGACGTATTTTAAAAGTTTCTTTTTCCTCCGCATAGCTTTTTCCATGATGAATATTTCTCACCTGTTTTCAACTTTTCCATTATGCAAGATTTTTCCGTTAGCAGACGTAGACTTATATCATGTTTCCTTCCATATTTCTTCCTTTTACTTTTCGATTTGAAAATCTCTTTGTCTCTGATGCCTTCCTTGCGCTATGAAAATTTTTTTGTGCGCCATGTGCTAATTTTTGTAACATGCTTTTTAACCGCTGGTGAAAGTAAGTAGCTGTTCGTATTTCTGGATGTTTCATCGATTTTAGAAACCGGTTGATTGTTTTTCTAACCGGTTCCATTGATTTTGAGTAACTTTTATGAATTGAATTCGCATCCGAACGGTTTCTAAAGACGTGTTCATTACAACCGAAAATTCGGTGTCATCTTTCTTGTTGTTATTTTTTGCCATTAGTGCCAACACTAAAACGCGTTTTTGTCGCGTGTGCATCACGAGCATCAAACAAACTTTACCCTATTATGGCACTGTTATTCCACCGATGGCGGGAATTTTCCAGATGAAGAACATATATTTCGCTCCCCGATGCATGCAGTGCGTCACTACTGGTTTTAAGTTGTATGCCGTATAATCTAATTTAACTTTCAATTTTAGTTGGCTTTCTCTATGCAACTTTTGAGTTCATTATCTTTAAACGTTTCATCCTTGACGTTATACAGTAATTTCTCACTCACTGAATGTTACGTTGGCAACAGTTTGGAGGTAAGGGTGCGTGACGTGTGTGTGTTGACATGATAAGAACGCGTTATTTGACGTTAGAGCTAGCATCGAAAAGTGTAGAGCGATGGTGCGATGTGGAATGAGTATATTAGGATAGCAAATTGCTGTAATTAGTATATTAGATGTAAATATGCCGAACTTGAGATGAGATAGTATCAGGTTCTACGTCAATTCGTCGCGTGCGTCAATTCGTCGACTGCGTCAATTCGTCGACTGCGACGATTCGTCGCGCGTCAATTCGTCGACTGCGTCAATTCGTCGACTGCGACGATTCGTCGCGCGTCAATTCGTTGCCTACGTCAATTCGTCGCGCGTCAATTCGTCGACTGCGTCAATTCGTCGACTGCGTCGATTCGTCGCGCGTTAATTCGTCGCGCGTCAATTCGTCGTCTGCGTCAATTCGTCGCGGACAAATTCGTCGACTACGTCAATTCGTCGCGTTTACAGATTTTGTTTACATACAAAACGAATTCAGGAAAACGTACGATTTCGAACGTCTTGCTCCTGATCAAATTTATAAAGTTTGGCCACGCAGACAGGATAGGAATATTACGTTTTTCTTTGGCACTAAAAATATTAGACGGTAAACGGTTTTTGGAACGGGGCAGGGCCCGGTTGGTCAGAGCCCCCATATACAAAATTTTCGTAAAATCTACAGTTTTCAATTCAGAACCACCAAATCTGGTATACTATCTCGTGGTATTCTAACTTAGACTGTAGACGGTTTTGGGAAGCGGTTGCAGAGAAAGGGGGGAGGGGTAGACCCCCCTACAGAATTGCCGTAAGATATAGTTTTCAATTTAGAACTACCAGTTTTCAATTCAGAACCACCAAATCACGTATCCTATCTCATAGTACTCTAACTTAGACGGTTGTCGGTTTTTGGAACGGGTCAAGGCACGGGAGTCAGAGCTCCCCCCCCCCCCCCACATGCAAAATTTTCGTAAAATCTAGTTTTCATTTCAGAACCATGAAATTTGGTATCATGAAACTCTAACTTAGACGCTAGACGGTTTTTGGAAAGTGTTGGAGCCACCCCCCCCCCCCCTCATAAAAATTTCGTAAAATCGACAGTTTTCATCTTAGAACCACCAAATTTGGTATACTATCTTATGGTACTCTAACTTAGACGGCAGACCGTTATTGGAACGGGTGAAGGCCCGGGGGTGACAGCCCCCCCCCCCCCCCCACATACAAAATTTTCTTAAAAACTACAGTTTTCAATTCAGAACCACCTAATCTGGTATACTATCTCATGGTACTCTAACTTAGACGCTAGACGCTTTTTGGAAGGGGTTGGATCCCGGGGGTCAGACCCCCCCACGAATAAAAACTTTTTCGTAAAATCTACAGTTTTCAATTTAGAACCACCAAATTTGGTATACTATCTCATGGTACTCTAACTTAGACGCTAGACGGTTTTTGGAAGGGGTTGGCGCCTGCGGGGTCGGAGCTCCCCCCTCATAAAAAATTTCGTAAAATCTATAGTTTTCATCTTAGAACCACCAAATCTGGTATACTATCTTATGGTACTCTAACTTAGACGGCAGACCGTTTTTGGAACGGGTCAAGGCCCGGGGGCGAGCACCCCCCACATACAAAATTTTCTTAAAAACTACAGTTTTCAATTCAGAACCACCTAATCTGGTATACTATCTCATGGTACTCTAACTTAAACGCTAGACGGTTTATGGAAGGGGTTGGAGCCCGGGAGTCAGACCCCCCCCCGAATAAACACTTTTTCGTAAAATCTACAGTTTTCAATTCAGAACCACCAAATTTGGTATACTATCTCATGGTACTCTAACTTAGACGCTAGACGGTTTTTGGAAGGGATTGGAGCCCGCGGGGTCGGAGCCCCCCCCTCATAAAAAATTTCGTAAAATCTACAGTTTTCATCTTAGAACCACCAAATTTGGTATACTATCTTATGGTACTCCAACTTAGACGGCAGACCGTTTTTGGAACGGGTCAAGGCACGGGGGTTAGAGCCCCCCACATACAAAATTTTCTTAAAAACTACAGTTTTCAATTCAGAACCACCTAATCTGGTATACTATCTCATGGTACTCTAACTTAGACGGCAGACCGTTTTTGGAACATGTCAAGGCACGGGGGTCAGAACCCCCACATACAAAATTTTCTTAGAAACTACAGTTTTCAATTCAGAACCACCTAATCTGGTATACTATCTCATGGTACTCTAACTTAGACGCTAGACGGTTTTTGGAAGGGGTTGGAGCCCGGGGGTCAGACACCCCCCGAATAATTTTTTTTTGTAAAATCTACAGTTTTCAATTTAGAACCACCAACTTTGGTATACTATCTCATGGTACTCTAACTTAGACAGTAGACCGTTTTTGGAACGGATCAAGGTCCGGGTGGGTCAGAGCCCCCACATACAAAATTTTCTTAAAAACTGCAGTTTTCAATTCAGAACCACCAAATCTGGTATACTATCGCATGGTACTCTAACTTAGACGCTCGACGATTTTTTGAAGGGGTTGCAGCCCGGGGGTAAGGGCCCCTCTCATATAAAGATTCGCAAAATCTACAGTTTTCAATTTAAAACAACCAAATTTGGTATACTATCTCATGGTACTCTAACTTAGACGCTAGACGGTTTTTGGAATGGGTTGGAGCCAGGGGTAAGAGCTCCCCCCCCATAAAAATCCCGCGTAAAATCTACAGTTTTCAATTTAGAACCACCAAATTTGCTATACTATCTCAAGGTACTTTAATTTAGACGGTCGACGGTTTTTGGGACGGGTCAAGGCCCTGGCGGTCGGAGCCCCCCCCTTCGCACCGCACACACACACAGACATACAACATTTTCTTAAAAACTACAGTTTTCAATTCAGAACCACCAAATTTGGTATCATGAAACTCTAACTTAGACGCTAGACGGTTTTTGGAACTGGCTGGAACCCCGGGGTGAGAGCCCTCCCCCTCCTCATAAAAATTTCGTAAAATCTACAGTTTTCAATTTAGGACAACCAGATTTGGTATACTACTTATGGTTATCTAACTTAGACGGTAGACGGTTTTTTGGAAAGGGTCGGGGCCCGGGTCAAGGTAGCCCCATGCAAAATTTTCGTAAAAATCTTATCTTTTGTTTTTCCAAAACGCAGAGGTACATGTATTTTACAGCTGGGACGCTCCAGGCGGGGGATCAACAGATGCGAAGAACCAGGGAGGCAGGTTCCGGAGGCGACAGCAGGCGCGGACTGGGCAGCTGTACTCTGGGCCGGTAGGCGTCATGCTAATTCTCAAAAATAAATTCAAATTTTTTGCGTTGCACCATGCGTATGAAAGAAAATTGTTATACTGAAAAGACAATTTGTTTACCCCGTAACATATTAAACGAAACCTACGTCCCTACGTGCCAAATGATCTGTAAGCCAAACACAGTTTTTCATGCAACACCTTCCCCGACTTTCTAAGTTCAGATCTGTCTCGTTCGACTTATTTCCTGTACCTCCCCTCTGTTTCGCTAATTGCAGTTAATTGCCGTGAAATTGGTGTTTTACGTTGGGGTGTATTGCCGCCTGTCCTGAAGACTATAGTGAAAGCGGTGAACCCGAGGGGAAAAGTATTCCATCAAAAGCAACAGAAATCCAAAGCGAGAGCAAAACTTTGTTCGTTGGCATTACATCCAAGCAATTTAGTCGAAGTAGGAAGTGTGTTTTTCTACTACGACACCAGAAGATTGTCGCGAATACTCAGGCAATTACGATACAGATGTGTCCTTAAGACTTCTCTTTCAAGACGTCCAAAGGCCGGCACTAGGGGATGGGGAGGGATACAGTGCGGATGCTCTTTTTTGTTGCAGTTAGAAATTCTTAAGCTCATTCTTCCTTAAAACTTTGCCTGGTTACCAGTAACTACTGTCTCATGCCTCAACCATTGCACAGATTTGTTGTTTTTCTTTTCATTCTTTGAGTTAACAGCGGGAAAATATCTGAACTGCGTTGTTTCAGTTGGAAATATTTTTTTTTACTTCAGCAACAGGGCTTCACGTATAATTGCAAAATACTTCGATAGAACAAGCATACCTTACATAAAGAGTCTGCATGAGAAAATAGATTAAATAATAAGGAAAATATTCTAAAACCAAAAAAAGAAATTGCGGAACCGAAAAAGCTAGATAGAGGAAACAAAAGGCTCTAAGAAAACGTTCATATTTAAAGAAACCTGTAGTCGCTTAATGAGTAAATGGTATAACTCAATGCAAAATCATGTGCTGTATTTGAAAAAAATCAGAAGCAAGTGGGCATCGTGACTGTCCACAGTTTCCTTTTCATCCTGTCGACATTACAACCACCACAGAAAAGAAAAGAACAAAAACATAACAAAAACACCCATACAAAGTAAAATGCCCAAAACATAAAAAGAAGTAACCACACAAAATGAAATGCCCAAAACATTAAAAAACTGCAACCACACGAAACAAAATACCCAAAACATGGTAAGAAATTCTGTTGAAAGTACAATGAAGGTATACGATAGGAGAAATACATGTTTTTAAAACTTAATACAAGTGTCAAAACTGAAATAAAAAAGAAAGAAAAAAGAAATATTCCAAATTTCATTGTTACTTTAGATATTTTGACCTGTTGACATTTCGTAAATTGTACTTGCACTCGGTCAAAAAATATTACTTACAAGGACTCTTTAGTAACTTTTAATCGCTGTGGTCGTATTTATAAGGTTTGCATAACAAATCAAGTTAATAATGTTGCGCTTTCACTTACCGTCTCCCGCTAAGGTAGAGTTTCATGACACAAAATTTGGTGGTTCTGAATTGAAAACTATAGATTTTACGAAAGTTTGTGTGTAGGGGGTAACCACCCTTGCCCCGACCCGTTCTGAAAACCGTCTACCGTTTAATTTAGAACACCATTATATAGATACCAAATTTGGTAGCTCTAAATTGAAAACTAGTTTTTACGAAAAATATTTATGGGCGGAGGGACTCTGACCCCGTGCCCGACCCGTTCCAAAAAACCGTCTACCGTCTAAGTTAGAGTACCATGAGAGAGTATGCCAAATTTGGTGGTTCTAAATTGAAAACTGTAGATTTTACGCGGCATTTTATGGGGGCGGCCTTTTACCCCGGGCTCCAAATCCTTCCAAAAACGGTCTACTGTCTAAGTTAGAGTACCATGAGATTGTATACCAAATTTGGTGGTTCTAAATTGAAAACTGTAGATTTTACGAAAAAGTTTTTATTCGGGGGGGGGTCTGACCCCCGAGCTCCAACCCATTCCAAAACCCGTCTGGCGTCTAAGTTAGAGTACCATGAGATAGTATACCAGATTTCGTGGTTCTGAATTGAAAACTGTAGTTTTTAAGAAAATTTTGTATGTGGGGGGCTGTGACCCCCGGGCCTTGACCCGTTCCAAAAACGGTCTGCCGACTAAGTTAGAGCACCATAAGATAGTATACCAAATTTGGTGGTTCTAAGATAAAAACTGTAGATTTTACGAAATTTTTTATGAGGGGGGGCCCGACCCCGCGGGCTCCAACCCTTCTAAAAACCGTCTAGCGTCTACGTTAGAGTACCATGAGATAGTATACAAAATTTGGTGGTTCTAAATTGAAAACTGTAGATTTTACGAAAAAGTTTTTATTCGGGGGAGGGTCTGACCCCCGGGCTCCAAACCCTTCAAAAAACCATCTAGCGTCTAAGTTAGAGTACCATGAGATAGTATACCAGATTTCGTGGTTCTGAATTGAAAACTGTAGTTTTTAAGAAAATTTTGTATGTGGGGGCTGTGACCCCCGGGCCTTGACCCGTTCCAAAAACGGTCTGCCGACTAAGTTAGAGCACCATAAGATAGTATACCAAATTTGGTGGTTCTAAGATAAAAACTGTAGATTTTACGAAATTTTTTATGAGGGGGGCCCGACCCCCGCGGGCTCCAACCCTTCTAAAAACCGTCTAGCGTCTACGTTAGAGTACCATGAGATAGTATACAAAATTTGGTGGTTCTAAATTGAAAACTGTAGATTTTACGAAAAAGTTTTTATTCGGGGGGGTCTGACCCCCCGGGCTCCAAACCCTTCCAAAAACCATCTAGCGTCTAAGTTAGAGTACCATGAGATAGTATACCAGATTAGGTGGTTATGAATTGAAAACTGTAGTTTTTAAGAGAATTTTGTATGTGGGGGCTCTGACCCCCCCGGGCCTTGACCCGTTCCAAAAACGGTCTGCCGTCTAAGTTAGAGTACCATAAGATAGTATACCAAATTTGGTGGTTCTAAGATAAAAAATGTAGATTTTACGAAATTTTTTATGAGGGGGGGGCCGACCCCGCGGGCTCCAACTGCTTCCAAAACCGTCTAGCGTCTAAGTTAATGTTTCATGATACCAAATTTGATGGTTCTGAAATGAAAACTTAGTTTTGTATGTAACCAAAATCTGTAAACGCGACGAATTGACGCGCGACGAATCTGCGTGGTCGACGAATTGACGCGCGACGAATTGACGCGCGACGAATTGACGCGCGACGAATTGTCGTAGTCGACGAATTGACGCGCGACGAATTGTCGTAGTCGACGAATTGACGCGCGACGAATTGACGCAGGCGACGAATTGACGTAGTCGACGAATTGACGCACGCGACGAATTGGCGTGACACCATAGTATCACTATTGTGAATTGTGCTAATTAGATCTTTTGTTGATACGTTCTGTGTCCGTAATGGCCATTAAGTTTTAACAATAAGGACCATTTGCTAATGTTTTCAAGACTTATGTCTTCCGGCCGTTAGGTCGCCTAATTCAGGTCAGTGTGTAATTAAGGATTATTCATGAACTAGCTATCCGAAGTTTAACAGTACATAGCTGCAGTGATATGAAAACAGCCGACTGATGGTACGAAGGTAATGTTTAAGTAGTGTTTTCAAGACTTCTCCCTTCTGGTCGCTAGGTCGCCTAATTTAGCTCAGTGTGTAATTAAGAATTGCTTCTGAACTAGCTATCCGAGGCGTAACAGTACATAGTTCCCGTGATATGAGATCAGCCGATTGATGGTACGAAGGTAATGTTTATGTAGTGTTTTCAAGACTTCTCTTTTCTGGCCGTTAGGTCGCCTAATTTAGCTCAGTGTGTAATTAAGAATTGTTCGTGAACTAGCTATCCAAGTTTTAACAGTACATAGTTCCAGTGATATGAGATCAGCCGATTGATGGTACGAAGGAAATGTTTAAGTAGTGTTTTCAAGACTTCTCTCTTCTCATCGTTAGGTCGCCTAATTTAGCTCCGTGTGTAATTAAGAACTTTTTATGAATTAGCTGTCCGAGGTTTAACAATACATAGTTCCCGTGATACGTGAACAACCGATAGATGGTACGAAGGTAATAGTTTAGTGGTATTTTCAAGACTTCTCTCTTCTGGCCGTTAAGTCGCCTAATTTAGCTCAGTGTGTTATTAAGAATTACTCATGAACTAGCTATGCGAGGCGTAACTGTACGTAGTTGTCGTGATATGAGAACAACCGACTGATGGTGCGAAGGTAATATTAAAATAGTGGCATAAAAGCCAACGAACATTACAGTTGGACAAATGATTTTACCTCAGTTTCATAAAGGATCTTCATGGCATGTTTGACAATCTTCTTTTTATTTCATTTCTTCTGAAAGAAGGAATTCATGACTTCTGAAATTGTACTGGAAACAGTGAAGATGGAAAGCAGAGAAAAAAACGTTTTAGCACCTCATGGAAAAACGATTAATGTAGTTTATAAACAGTTTTATACTACACCTCATAGAAAAATGATTAAAGTAGTTCATACGAGAATTTATTACTGCACTACGTTGCTTCACGTCGATCAATGTAAGCAGAATGAAGAAATGCCAACAAACCCTCTGGCATTCTTTCCTTGCTGAGTGGCCAGCGGCATGTGCTTCCAGCTAATCGTTTGAGTTGGGCCTAGCTTTGTGTCACAGGAGAAGCATGGGTGTGCACCTGTTCTGTCCCTTTGTTGGAATTTGTGGCTGTAAGTAAGGATAGAAAATACTATGTGTTGACTTTGGAATCCATAGGAGTCCTATACTCCTTGTCTCCCCCAAAAATGACATGCACTCCTTTCCCAAAAGTTCTACGCAGGCATTGATCATGCAGTGAAATCTAAATTTAGGTGCATTTTCAGCACAAGATGAAAACTCGGGCGAACAAATGGGACAGCAAGACCAGTGAGAATGAAATACACACTGCGACCTCAAGCTGTTTAATCAATCTGCCGACCTTTGTGATTCAGTTATTAGGTGAGGTTTAGATATTCCCGAACAAAATGGAATATTCAAGGAAACGTAGAAATTAAAATACACTGCCTGACAGAGAAAATGCCACACCATGAAGGAATGCTCGAAAACAGACCAAACTGCACACACAGATAGCCAAGTAGGTACTGAACGTATGATTTAATTGTCACATACAGACTAGGCTCCAGTGCTCAAATATAGAGGATGATCAATAAGGAGTGTGGCCCCCATTTTGGGAGCTACAGAGTTAAATCCGACGTGGCATCGAGCCAATGAGATTCTGAATATAATCCTGGGGTGTCGTGGATGTGGTTTTGATCCGAGTCCACGATACATATTCATTTTGCGGGGGTGTGAGGGTACTCAACCGACGTCCAATCACGTCCCACAGATGCACGACGAGCAAGACGTTGGGGGATCGTGCTGGCCACGGAAGCATCCGCACACGGTGTAAAGCATTCAAGCTGATCCGAGCGGTATGCGGCCTGGCGTTATCTTGTTGGAAAACGGCATTTGGGATGCCCTGCATATAAGGTAGTGGCATGAGCCGCAGCACCTTGTCAACATAGCTGCGTGCCGTCAATGTACCCGTAATGCGTACCAGGGTGAGCAGCTGTTGGGTGGTGATAGCACCCTGCCCCATGATTCCCCGTTACTGGGCCGTGTGGCGCTCCACAATGGCGGAAGAATCCGCCCGTTGGCCACGTCTCCTCCAGACTCTCACACGGTGATCATTCGTGGTGCGACAGAGCCGCGATTCGTCGCTGAACACCACAGTGTTTCATTCGGCACCCCACGCAGCTCTGGAGCGACATCACGCCAAGCGGTGACAACGATGGCTCTCTGTTAAGAGTAGCCTTTGCAACGGACGGCTGGACAGCAAACTAGACGCATCCAATCAGCGCGACACTGCCCGCGACGATATCGGAGCAGGCAAGCCTGCCCGCACACTCCACAAAATGTCGTCTGTTCCGGCCTGTCGGTCCGTTGCGGCATGACGTCGGATGCGACGTTCGGTGAGCTCGGAAGCCTGTCTCCGTACTCTGGTCCCCCTACGACGTTGCACAGATCCTTCCTGGGAAAATGCGACCGTCGGTTGTATCATCACGCTGCGTTTCTTCCGCAATACGACGCGAGGACCATCCGGTGGTACGAAGTCCTACGATGACACCTCTCGTGAACTCATCCGTTTGCCGTTAAGACGCCGTCGCGTACGACGGCGTCTTAACGGCATTGGTACCCCTTTTTCGTTCTTCATACACGGTTACAGTAGAACCACTCACTTCTCGCGGCCGTGACGACGTCTCGACTGATGGTCTCATGGGCTGGTTGTCCGCTTACATCCCGCGCGCCGTTGGTGCAATTGGCCTGCAAATCCAATCATTTGCATAACCTGTACGTGACCACTCATCCTGCAATTTGCATGGAGCTGCATTCACTCCTTCGTGGTGTGGCATTCTCTCTGTCAGGCAGTGTATTTTATCTGGGTGAGTGGAAACTGGAAAAATTGGCAGCGCAACCGTCCTCGTTAGATAACCTTTGCTTAGAGATTGAATGTCAGTACCCTTGCTATCTCTGTCATTAAAACCCTTCTCTTGGTACCGTTTTGTTGCTGACTCAACCAAACACAACCACGGTCACTCACTTAAGAAACAACACTTTCGTTTTTTTTTTGTTTTTTTTTTAATTGGAGGTTTAACGACCACCGTGAGCAACTCAATGGGCTATAAGCAGTCGCCCGTCGCTAATTTAGGGTCACTGGTTCCAGGGAAGGGAGAGAGCCAGTGCCGAAAGACAAACACAACACCCATGCCTCACCGGGATTCGAACCCGGACCCCTTCGGACGAATGATCAGAGGCCATCGCTTAGACCACTGCGCCACCGGGGCGGCCTTTCGTTTTTGAACGATAAGATTAGCGATTTTAATGATATCCTAACAGCTATATGCTTTCCCGAAAAAGAGAGTTCCTGTAAGAACAGGCGTGTTCAGTCGAATCCCATTAATTTTTTTTTACTCCCATAAATTCGTGTCAACATTTAGCATCATACAGATGCGGAATTACATAGTGGTATCATCGTCCGTGTTCTTCCGTTTACCTTATTGCATTGCAGCATAAGAAATCCATTAATCTGGCATCCATAGCAATAACTGATGCCGTTCAAAGTAATCAGGAAATTAGTGGCAGTTCTAACGAACTACAACACTTCACATGCTCTTTTCACTTTAATGTACAAGGATAAACAGATGCCATGTTCGAAATGGCATAACAATAAATGCGAATTCGCCTACTTCTGTCCTAGTATAAAATATCATTTTTTGTATATGCTTTTATGAAAGTAAGATATCGTGAACAATCTAACTGAACATTTACGTCAGCAAGACAGAATATTGTTCTGAGGCATAAGCTGAAAATCTGTGGCTAATCTTGATCACAATTAAGTCTATCTGCTCGATACAGAAATAAGTTTGGAATTCAATTTCGAAGAACCGAGATATCATGCACAAAGACGGGAGGACAGATATAAAAATAAACAATGATAAAAGTCCATTAAAATTTATTCCGCATATGCGTTTCAAAAGACCTGGTAAGGGAAAAGAAAATTAGCTTGGAATGTTTGCATTATCCGAAAAGGACTATTAAAAAGCTTTGGGAAAAGTCGTCTGTAATTTGCATTGAGTTTATTTCAGTTTCAATGTTGCATGCTGTCTACGTACTTTTTATGTTGGAAGAGCACACGCGCACTTAGAAGAATATATAATCCAATACTCAACGTAGTGTAAAAAATTGTTAAGTAACTCCGAGCTCAAGATACGAGCGTACACACGCATACAAGACAAAAAATATTTTCTTCTTCGAAATTCGGTGTTATACTAATTAGCATTTGTTTTCTTTAGTGGCATGTGAAATGCATTATTTGTCTCTTTCTAGAAGTTGTTCTCCTGTCACGTTTTCCAAACTAAAAGAAAGGGTAAATAGATTTCAATATTTTAGAGGCAAATGTTTTCAGATGAGTACTAATTTGCTACAGACTTTTCTTTTAGGGGTTTAAATGATTTATGCATTCTGAATACTAAACGTGGGCATAGTCATTAATTGAAAAATACCATCTAGTACTGTATCTTGACAAAATTCACAAAGGACAAATCTTTGGTTGAAATGAAGGTTTTTTAACTGAAAAGGAAACAGCAAGCATTCGAAATAAAACTTCTTCTATATGCACTGTAAAAAAATAAGTGGTGTGAATACACGGACAATTTCTGAAAATAACGTGCATCAAGGCACGTTATTTATAGGATTATTTCACAAAACTCCTAAGTATAAAATTTATTTTTGATAGATATAATAGCATTTGTTTTAAGGGGTTGTGACGTGCCTTCCCCGAAGGATGCTCATGAGATAAAGGCAGATAGCAGTGACAGCACATGCTGGTGTAGTATAGTAGATAGCACTCGGAGCTCCGGAGCCGAGAGTTACGGGTTCGAATTCCGCCCCTGACATAAAAATGACGGAAAATTTTGCTTCGTCGTAGGGTAGAAAGACTGATACATAGACATCGTACAATCACCTGTAGAATACGTTAAGTACACGGTTTCTTACAGTAACACAGTATATAATAAATAGTTTGTGCACAAAATGGGGAAGAGGAGAAGAAATATTCTGTGCCACAATAAACAAAATTCATGCGATATGCTATCCACAATATCCGATCTCGCTACAGAACCACAAAATCAAATACTTCGACAGACTATTGAAACATCAAACGGAAGTCATCGTTCTTTCCACGTTTATAAGTGAGTCATAGAAAAATTCACATTAGCCGCCACCGGGGATCGAACCCAGGGTCTTCCAGTTACGCGCCGGACATGCTTCCACTGCACCATAGCGGCCTCAAATTCCTCCAGACTCGCAAACACTAACTGCCAAACCACATGGCGGGTTGCTTCCTGGTGCCCCGCACAATGATGGGGATTCACCAAAGATAGTAAGCACCAACTGAACAAGCAACTAGGAGGCGAATGAATAATTAATACACATAACTGACGTGGATTAGGAATATCAAACGGGAGTCATCCCTCTTTCCACGTTTATAAGTCAGTCATGGAAAAATTCTCATCGGTCGCCACCGAGAATCGAACCCAGGGTCTTCCAGTTACGCGCCGGACATGCTTCCACTGTTCTATTGAAATTTAACATTTAATCAAACCCCCAAGTATTCCAGTGAATCTCTCTTATAACCAGAAATTGTTCATCATAGTGAGAACGGAATTTTTTCGTTAATATAAATAAGAAAGGAATTGCGGCAGAGTTTCTGAAATTTCAGAATTTTCCGTTAACACATCTTGAAAACGGTAATTTACCGTCAATATAAGAAAGTTATTGCGGGAAGGTTTCTGAGAATACAGAATTTTCCAGTGGTACGAGAAATCCGTAAATTTCAGGTTTCTGTCCGTCATTTCACGGAAAAGGTTGAATCAGAAATTGTTTTTGTTTATTCACGAGAGGAATGACTGAAAGTGGCTCGTGAATTTTAGAAATTTTTTTACAGTGTAGCACAGACTATCTTCAGTGAAAAAAGGGTAACTTAAAACATTCCGAAGAATAGAATCTTCCCTTTATTTAGGAAGAAGCATAAAACGAACAAGAAAAGAATTCCTTGGTTCGATTTACGATAAACAGATAATAATATGAGAGAAACTCGAATTATTCTGCTTATGTTATGCTATTATTTCTAAGGACAGGCAGGAAGTACTTTCTTAAAATCTTTTATAAAATCTTATCTACCTTTCATAAGATCAAAACGATCAATGTCTAACAGAATTTTTCATGTTTCTTTCTTTTTTCCAATTTTGAAATAGGATTGGCGATAACCAACTTCCGCGCGTCACAGGAATGACTCGCCCGATGGATCCGTTGCAGCTATCCACGAAGATACTTTAGAAAGACAGAGAGCGTATCAGTGGATATCTCAATCTGTCTCATGAACATTTTGTTTACGTTTCTGATGGGTGATTTCACTTCACTTCAGGTAGTAGAATATAGTGAAAGTTTTGATCAAAACCCTTGGAAGACTCCTCTTCTGTGAGTTTTCAGAGAACCGAAACAATTTTTTTATCTTCATCTGTCATCATGTAACTATTTTTGTCTTCCGTTAGACATTTTGATGAGTAGTTTGCTTTTATGCCATCTATTATAACATTTTTGTCTTCAGTTTCAGTAGGTGATAAGGGAAGATGCGTTCTTTTTATTTACGCTTTCCAACCGTAGGTTGAAGAAGCGTATATGCTCCAGCTTTGTCCGCCTATCTGCCCGTCCGTCCGAACGATAACTAACGTAAAAATGGTTCGATTTCGATGAAATTTCAGTATGCGGTAGGGAACAACCTGGAAATGAATCCTATTGAAAATGGACGAAATGGAATCAAAGGTCATGAGCGGGATCCATTCCATCGCCCTTATGCGTCATAGCTTACGTAAAAATGCTTCGATTGCGACAAAACTTTAGTATACTGAGGTACACTGAACCGGTTATGTTGAATGTCATTGGAATGGGGTCAAAAGTCAGGGCACAGAAGCAAGATTTATTCCACACCCATTATCCTCATAACTTACTAAAAATGCTTCTATTGCGACAAAACCTTAGTATGTTGTTCGGGAGGTATACTGAGCCAATTCTGTTTAATATCATTGAAATGGGATCAAATATCAGGGCACAGGAGCGAAATGTATAACACAGCCATTATCCTCATAACTTGACTAAAAATGCTTCCATTGCAACAAAACTTTAGTATGTTTTTCCGGAGGTATAACTGAACCAGTTATGTTTAATATCATCGAAATGGGGTCAAAGGGTAGGGCACAAGAGCGAGATTTATTCCACAGCCATTTCTCTCATAACTTGAGTAATGAATTCTGGTATGTTGGAAAGCGTGTCATACTCAATGCATTGCAGGATTTTACTAACTTCTCTTAGTACCTCCTGCATACGCAGTTGCCGTCTCTTCAGTTCTAATAAACGTGTGGAGATCTTCCCAAATTAGTGGGGATTTTATTTTTTTTGCAAGTTTGAGCAGCTGAAAAAATGTTGTATCTTTCTTTGTCACCACGTAATAGCTTTTCTCTGCCATTAGAAATTCCAATTAATAATTTGCTGCTATTTCATCTGTGATAACATTTTTGCCCTCAGTTTCCATGGGTGAAAAGAGAAATGCATTCTTCTTTACCCCTAGCACCCATGACACTTAGAGTTCTCTTTCTTCTTATAAATTTGTGGAGGTATTTCCACATCTAAGTTTCGGGCTCATTGAGTTTTGCTCCAATTTTCGTTTTACTTCACAAGCGTTTTTCTAGTGCATCACATACATACATACATACATATCACTAAGCTGTTCTCTGAGATTCAAAGGTTAGCTCCAAAAGGAAATACAAACTACCATATATTTTTCATTACTGTTGTTGTATCAAACTTCTTCATTTACAGCGATCTTGATATACAACTCGGGCTTCACTGATATCCATTACACGCCGTACACAAGATCTTTTACACTTCATACTCATAATATTTTTCTCATGCAGACACTCCTGAATCTGATCCATCCATGTCTTCCTTGGCCTTCCTCTGACTTTTCTTCCTGCCACTTGGGCTAAAAATATTTTCTTAGTAAGCATCTCATCACTCATTCTTTTAACATGGCCAAACCACTGAAGAATATTGGTCTCCACCTTGCTAACAACATTTTGCTTCACGTCACACAACTGCAACACACCTTCATTTCTCACACAATCAGACCATGTCTTGCCACAAACCCCGTAAATAACGCATTTCTCCAGCATACAAACTTTCAAAA
The DNA here is from genome assembly GCA_039090855.1 of Macrothele yani. Classification (NCBI taxonomy): domain Eukaryota; kingdom Metazoa; phylum Arthropoda; class Arachnida; order Araneae; family Macrothelidae; genus Macrothele; species Macrothele yani. The sequence goes on from CM077007.1 coordinate 114,597,522, forward strand.
TGTTTTATTCTGAGCGAAAGTTACAGGGAACGAAGGCGGTAGGTGTCATGTGCCTTTACAATGCCTGAAATCATAATAACAGGAGTCAGATATATACAAAGTGTGCGCAATTCACATCATGCGAGGGGTGTATATACAATGCAAGTGAAATAGATGAGCGGACGACAAGACATAATTACCGTAGTATGTATACAAGAAGTGCGCTATTTACAGTATGAGAGGTGTATATATAATACAATGCTAGTGAGATAGATGAGCGATGATACAACATAAGTGCAACAATGCAGGGTGTGATAATGGAAAAGATATACGTGAGACTGAATAAATGTACAATTTAGGCGAAGTACATACAGATGTGTGTGGGATGTAAGGTCAGGTGATGCGTAACATCACAGCCTCTCCTTGACAAATGTCAACCCCGCCTTCTCGTGGTGCATCCTGTTCCCACTAAAGGGGCTCTGACGACCGCCAATAGCGGTATAACTATACCATCGGGATCAGAGGAAATGCTATCCCACACTCACCAACCCGCTTGGCCAGCGTGGTGAGTTATGGCCAAACACCTCCAAAATGACTCTACAACTTAAATCTTGGCCCTCAGTCTCCGGCAGCTGGAATGTACCTGGCCAAGGCAGCGGCCAGTGCGACATGAAGGCAGAGGGTGCTAAGAATCCCCGGAGGACCGGACTAGGCTGCCATTTGATGCTGACCTTGGCTACCTATAACGGACGCTCCCTATCTTCTGATTCAAGGCTTCTTGAATTGGAAGAGGAACTACAAAGGATCAAGTGGGACATCGTCGGGTTAAGTGAGGTAAGGAGAAAAGGAGAAGATCTCATTGAACTGAAAAGTGGACATCTCTTCTATTATCGTGGGACAGATACTGGCAGAACTAGTGGTGTTGGATTTATAATAAACAAGAAACTGAAGGATAAAGTGGTAGAAGTTGAAAGTTCCTCTGACAGAGCTGCACGACTCGTTATCCAACTATCGAGAAGATACCAGGCTCAGATTATTCAAACTTATGCACAAACCACAAGTCATCCTGAAGAAGAAATTGAAGAATTTTATGAGGAAATTCGTCATCTAAATAATAAAGGTAAGCAGCACTTGAAGATAATTATGGGAGATTTCAATGCAAAAATAGGGCACCGGCAACAGAATGAAACTTCAGTAGGTAAATTCGGTCACGGCAACAGAAACCAGCGTGGAAATACTCTTGTTGAGTTTGCAGAGGCAGAAGGATTTTTCATCTTGAACTCCTTTTTCAAGAAAAAGCCACACAGGAAATGGACATGGATACATCCAATTGTGACAACAAGTGAAATTGATTTTATTATGTGTAACAAAAAATTCGTCATCGAAGACTGCAGTGTGCTGAACAAGTTCAACACAGGTAGTGACCATAGATTGGTGAGATGTAAGATGCACCTCAACACTAAACTGGAACGTGGCAAGCTCATAAGACAAACAAAATGTATTGACATAACCAACCTTAAAAAACACAATAATACTTTCAAGTTGGAACTGAAGAACAGATTCTCTGCTTTAGAAGGCCTAACATCGGAAGAAGTGGATATTTCGGAAGCTAACAGAAAGGTAATCAAAGCTCTTATGGAAACAGCAACAAAATTAGCTGGGTCTAAGAACAAGTTGCATGTGAACAAATTATCAGGAAAAACCAAAATGTTGATGCAAAAAAGAGAGAGATGAGGACAAGTAAAGAAGATGTGACTTCCAAAGTAGAATATATAGAGCTATGCAAGACAGTAAGGAAAAGTATCACTGAAGACGTAAGGAAATTCAACTGTGAGCTAGTGAGGAAAGCAATTGAAAACAACCAAAGCCTTAAGATAGCAAAGGGACATCTCAGTAAGGGAAGAAAACAGATTATGGCTCTGAGAAAAGAAGATGGTTCTATAACTAGAAATAGAGGCAGAAATTTTGACAAGAGTGAAAGATTTCTACTCCAAATTATATGAAAGGGATGATGCATGTACTCCAGACATCATGAAAGGTACCAGAGTTCTTCCAGTCCTCCCAGCAGAAGTTGCTCATGCAATCAAGAACATGAAGCGGGGTAAAGCTCCAGGAGAAGATGGAATTACTATAGACATCATACAAGAAGCAAGTGGAGAAATTGAAACAGTACTCGCCCAAATTTTCACTCGATGCCTTAATGAAGGGAAGATTCCTGAGGATTGGAACAATGCTACAATGATCCTGCTACATAAAAAAGGTGACATTGAGGATCTCAGGAACTACAGACCTATCAGCCTCCTATCAGTGGTTTATAAAATCTTCACTAAAGTTCTTTCACACCGCTTGAAGGTAACACTGGACATGGCTCAACCGAGAGAACAAGCTGGATTCAGGAGTGGCTACAGCACAATAGATCATATCCACGTACTGAAAGAACTAATTGAAAGAGCGAGGGAATATGAACTTCCATTGTGCATGGCTTTTATCGATTATGAAAAAGCCTTTGATTCGGTGAAACCATCAGCAGTTACCACGGCTCTGAAATCCTGCGGTATTGAAGATGCATACATTAATATTATTAATAACATCTATGAAAATGCAAGTGCAAAGATTCGGCTGTTTGAAAATACAACACACATAAAAATTGGAAAGGGAGTGAGACAAGGTGACACCATATCTCCGAAGCTCTTTAATGCCACATTGGAAAATGTCTTTCAATCACTGAACTGGGAAAACAAAGGGATAAAGATTAATGGAGATCATCTAACCCACCTTCGTTTTGCTGATGACGTAGTCATTTTTGCAACTACCCCATCAGAGCTGCAGAGTATGATCCAGGAACTTGCAGACAAGAGTAAAGAAGTGGGATTAAAATGAACTTTCAGAAGACAAAAGTGATGTTCAATGCTTTTACAAGAAATGAAGATTTATCGATTGATGGAGAAAAACTGGAGATAACAGATACGTATGTTTATCTTGGACAGCAGATATCAAGTGAGGGTCACATTGATGAAGAAATTAATCGGCGTACAAAACTTGCCTGGAGAGCTTTTGGAAGAAACAGCATAATTTTCAAGAGCAATATGCCATTATGTCTTAAAAGAAAAGTGTTTGATCAATGCATCCTTCCAGTGCTTACGTATGGTGCAGAGACGTGGACCTTAACTAAAAGAGACATACGAAGGCTGCAGACAACTCAAAGCAGCATGGAGAGGTGCATGCTTGGTATAACCAGGAGAGATAAGAAGAGGAACTCGTGGATCCGAAAAATGACGAGAGTGGAAGACATCATGATCAGAGTTAAATCCCTGAAATGGCAATGGGCTGGACATACTGCCAGAAGGACAGACCATAGATGGACAGCCGAAATTTTAGATTGGATTCCAAGGGACAGGAAAAGACCCAGAAAAAGACCACATGGGAGATGGGTGGATGAAATTCGTAAATATGCGGGAGTGACATGGAGGAGACTGGCACAAGACAGACCGTTGTGGAGGAAACTTGGGGAGACCTTCGTCCAGCAGTGGATTGATAATGGTTGACAATGATGATGATGATGATACAGATGTGTGTGAAGCCATATAGGAACAGATAACGAACTATGTGCAGCAAGTGAGATATACACCCAATGCAATGAAAATATATGAGATATACACACAATGCAAGAAAATGCGGATACCTATGGCTAGACCGCCTATTGTAGAGTGACGGAAAGTGTGGTCGAACTGATAGTTCCACGTACGCCATCGAATGAAGGGCGTTATAGACAGGCAATTCGTCTCTTGGAGCAGAAGAATTTCTGCTGTTAGGTGATGGAGATACTCACGAGCAAGCGAGTTCGCCAGAGGGAACTCAAACCTCCTACAGTTCAGTGTCGTTATCTTGAACGGAAATGTCCGACGGCGGTTCAAGGAGCTTGTCAGCGGCTCGTTGGAGCCAAGAGATACGATCGCAGACTATCTTGAGACATCCGCTTTCGCCGAACGATGTGGATAGTAATTCTTGGAGGTGAGATCGAACAACCGCCACTTGCGTCATAGTTGCTACAAGTTCCATGAGATAGGATTGGAGAAAATCATGAAACATGGTTTTACTACGAGGACCGATGAGATAGGAGTATAACTCCGCACCAGAAATTGGTGTCTGTGGTAGTGAGGAATCTTCCAGTTGCTGTATGAAATCCTCTAGAGTAAGTGGGACCAGTGTGCTGTCGTCAGAGTCGGAGATGGAGATGCTAGAAGCGTCAGATGGGAGTGAACGACTTTCCGAGCGATCACGTCCTCCTTGAAAGGTGGGAGATGTGCGTGTCTTCTTATTGCGACGTCGAGTAGTCCGACGACGCTTCGAGCGTACCCTCTGTTGCTCGTTACCAAAGGCAGGAGGGTCTGGCACTGTGAAGGCATCAGGCCCAGCGACCCCATTTTCGGGCTGTGAAGGGTGCTGTGGAGTAATTGTAGAAAGCAGAGAAGAGTTCAACTGGTCTCCGGTCGAAGAATTGTCCTGCTGTGGGCATGTTTGGAGGGCAGAAGCTGAGTTGGAAGTGGAAGGTTGCGACGAGGTCACGCGATGACCAACGGCTTTATGGATACTTTCGGAATAAATCGACTGCCGCTGGTGAGAGGCGCCAAATGAAGATGCCGGGGGTCCAGTTGATCGTTGAGTAGGCTGTGCTGAAGATTTGGAGGCAGTAGCTGCCCGATGAGGGCATAGCGCACTAGAGTGACCAGTGCTCTTACATATTGAACAAAGGGTGCCCACAGTGATGTTAATGCGCCTAATTTGAGTGTCACAGCGTACATTGAGTACCGATGGAACATGTAACACGGCTTCCTCCGAGGAAAAGATCACACGTACGTTACGGCGAAATCCTAAGAGATAACGGTCCTCAGGGACTCCTGGAAAGGAGGAGTACGTGATGACTGATCCGACAGTACGTCCATAATTCTGACCGACGGAGAGCAATAGGTCGTCGGATACTTCCGGAGGAACAGGGACGAAACTGACTGTAGTAGGTGCTTGTGTGAGTGGGGTCGCAAGGAGATGACGATCGCCGATGGAAATACCTTCGGTCAGAACTCGAAGAGTGAAGGCAGGAGTTGCAAGATAAGCAATTACTTGGCTGGTTATTCTACCCACGTGAGTAATAACCTCTTTTGGAACAATTTGTCGAAGGGCAGCGCTGTACGCCGTCAGCTTTGTGTTGGGTAGGCTGAGGAAAAATACACCCAGCCCGATTTTGTCAAGAAAAAGCTGACCTTGAGGGCAAGTAGTTGGAACATCCACGTAGATCTGGTCTGTACCATACGTCATCTGATAAGGGCACTTTGAAGAAGAGGGCTGGTGAGAAGAAGAAGAAGTTGACGCACCTGAGGTGACGGCAGCATACGACACACCTAGCGCGCGTTGTGATGACGCGGAAGGGGCTGGTGGAAGTGTGACGTCCATGGCGTCATCAGAAGGCACATGGAAAGGCAATGGTTCACCACTCTTCGTCAGATGGGAAGGAGACGGCTCCATGAGCAAGGCAACTTTGTCACGCAGCGGAGAGGAGGAGCTTATCAAAGGAAGCCCTCATTGGCGGATTGCTGCTGAGCAGCTGAGAGGGATAAAGAGTCACTTCCGGAAGTTAGGATAGAAGCTCCGCTACCCCCGGAAGCCGCCATCTTTTTTTTTTTTTTTTTTTTTTTTGATTGGAGGTTTAACGACCACCGTGAGCAACTCAATGGACTATAAGCAGTCGCCCGTCCCTAATTTAGGGTCACTGGTTCCAGAGAAGGGAGAGAGCCAGTGCCGTAAGACAAACAAAACATCCATGCCTCACCGGGATTCGAACCCGGACCCCGTTCGGACGAATGATCAGAGGCCATCGCTTAGACCACTGCGCCACCGGGGCGGCTCCGCCATTTTCAATGGCGATAAGATTACGAGCTTCGGCCAACTCGACCAAAGCAGGAAAATGAAGAATACAACTCAGAAAGGGCACTTACCGACCTGGTAAATGGACCAGAAGTAGGACGGCACCTTCACACACGCCGCACACACAAAATTAGGAGCTGTAGACTCGTAAATTATCACAAACGGAACAAAATACGAGCACGAAGTAAACAACGACTGTCGTCCAGCACACAAACGACTTCTATATTTGTTCTGTAGTACCCAGGTTTCACTACCATATATCAGAGTATGAACAATTACAGTTTCATACACAGCCATGCGGGACTCTCTAGAGAACCCATCATTCCTGTGAAAACTTCCCAGAGCAGCTATGACTTTCAATGAAGAATTCACTCGCCCACTAATTTCACCATCCAATTTGTTCTGTCTGTCAAACATGCTTCCTAAATACACAGACTCACTCACCTGGTCAATCACACTGCCATATATACTTACATTACATTCAGTGCTACCAGTTCCGCTCTCAAAGACCATAACTTTGGCTTTTCCCTTATTTATACTCAGTTTGAATTTTATGCAAACTTCGTACATCCGAAACAACACACTCTGAAAAACACTTTTGCTCTCTGACAACAGGACAGTTTCATCAGCATATACAGCAATCTGCACACACGGATATCACCAAGACCTAAACCACTATTATCTATTTTGGCATCACGCATGCACGCGTCCATAAATATATTAAACAGCCATGATGACATTGCACAACTCTGTCTAACTCCTGCACCAATAGAAAACCATTTTGATAAAATACCATTCACTCGTAAACAAGCTCTACTACCGGCATACATGGCTTTTACACTATTAAGTAGATTACCAGTAACACCATATTTATTCAATACCTTCCACAAAAGTGTCCTATTTACTCGGTCGTAAGCTTTCTCAAAATCTATGAAGGCAGCAAAAACTTTCTTACAAACAGCCAGATACTTTTTAATCATCATGCGTAATGCAAACATTTTGTTAGTGCAACCCCTACCAGGCCAAAACCCACTCGGAACATCCCACACTTTCTCTGATGTAAGACCCTGTACTTTTTCAATAAAAACCTTACCAAAAATTTTCCGTGGCACACTTAGCAGGCTAATACCACGATAGTTCTTGCATTCAGCCTGATCACCTTTTCGCTTATACAAGGGAACAATAACAGCACCCTTCCAATCCCGAAATACCCTTTCTAACTCCCAGCACAACTGGCAAATTTCAGTTAACCAGTCAATTACGGAGTCACTACCATATTTCAACATCTCGGCAGGTATGCCATCAACTCCCGGAGCCTTACGATTATGAAGAGATTTCAGAGCTTTACACACTTCTTCTCTTGAGATCCCTCCTGTGCTTCCATCCCTCACTGTGACATCATCTGCGTCTGTCTCAGAATCATCTTTGTTTTCCTGATCTAATAACTCACAGAAGTATTTACCCCATCTTTCACTTAACTCATTGGGCTACCATATAATTTCCCCGATCTCATTCTTCACACAACTTACAACTTTGTTTCCCCTATTTTTCCTGGGTCTCATGTACCTCCAGAAAGATTTCTTATCTTTCCGAAAAGCCAGTCCATGCCTTTTCACCTTCTCTTTCCTATCTTTTGCCTTACTCTGGCGAACCAGCTTAGCAGCTTCTTACTTCGATATTCATCCACAGAAATTCTACCTTCCAACATCCCCAAATAGACTTCCTTCTTTCTCTTTACTGCCTCTTCAATCTCACAATTCCACCAAGCATCATCTCTATTGTTACCCACTATTGTGGTACCACAGACCTCTTTAGCAGCAGTGACACAGTTCTTAAAACACTCCCACTTCTTTTCTACATCTCTCTCACCAGCCTTCAGCTCCTTCAGTCGTCCTCTGAGTAAGTAAGAATAACGCTGATGATCTCCAAGAAGCATATCAACCTTTATTCTTTCTATCCTGGGCCTCTTCCTATTCCTTTTCCTCCAACCAACATTAAGTTTCACTCGTGACACTACCAAGTAATGATCAGAACCAACATCCTCACCTCTCATCACACGGGTGTCAACAACTAAGTGTTTCAGACCCTATTCGTAGACAACAAAATCTATCACACTCTTTTGACGAAGAGTACGATTTTCCCAAGTATATGTGTGGATATACTTGTGGTTGAAAAACATATTAGATACACTCAAACCATTCTTAATGCAGAGTTCAATTAATCTTTCACCATTATCGTTCACACAAGGATCATGAAACTTACTCAGAACATTATCAGAAATTGCATTCTGCACACTTACTTTAGCATTGAAATCCCCTGCTATTATAGCTTTTTCTTTAGCACCAAACTATCTTAAACCAGCTTTTAGCTCATTCCAGAAATCTTCCTTCTTATCAGAAGGTTCCGAGTCACAAGGAGCATGCACTACAACAATTACAATTTTCTGAAGTTTCACTTTCAAACGAATATAGATAATTCTCTCCCTTATGCAACTATAGTGAGTCAAGTTGTCCTTCATCTTTTCACTTAAAATCACACCTACACCAGCCTGTCCTCTGACATTATCCAATACTTCAGACTACACACTTGCCGTGCCATTCACTTCTTCTTCCCCAATTTCCTTTTTGGTTTCACTTACACAGAGCACATCCAATCTATACTTTTTCATCTCCTGAATCACCTCATTCATTTGCCATTTATACCTCTAGTATTCTATACATCAATCTTACATTCACTCAAGCGAGATTTCCTTCTCATACGCCGTTTAGGAAGTCCAGGTCGATTCCGTGGTGGAGCATCCTTCTCAAGTGTGTAGGTCCACCATATCCCACACCTGAGTCATTTTTAATATTTCTTTTTGTCTTTTTAATCAGGTAAGTACATCAGTGTGCGGGATTAGCTCACAGCTGAGGGTTCCAGTTGGTCATTCAACCTAAGGATTCTGGAACAAAACCCAATGAGTTGGGGTCTTTTCGCCCATGTCACACAGAACTAGCTGGCACCTCTCCAAGTTTCACAGAGGCCCTAGTTGCTGTTGTGCTTGCCATTGTTACCACGGAGCGCCCCGAGGAGGAAAACCCATCGCTCACTACGACCGCCCGCAAGGTCATTTCTAAGATATTTCTTTTCACTTCCGATATGACGTTGTAATGTTCTTAGTTAATTATGTGTGAAAAAGTCAATCTTATTTGAACTTTACATTACATCAGTCAGAATACTGCTTTGATTTAAACGTTTGCGTAGCTTTTGTGTGATGCCCCAGATAGCCAAATTTCGCACATAGATATTTTTAAATTACGCAATGATTGGCTTGAACGGCCAGTAAATAATAAGTCTACTGATGAAACTTTAACTGCTTTATTTCAATGATAAACTAACAACCGTCTAAGCACGACATATGAGATGATAAATTAAAATATTTTATTAAAATTAAAATACAAGTGAGATCTTTCGGACCCGGCCTGAAGGGTCCATCCTCAGACTAAAAAGACGAATGGAACAAGGTCGCCAAAGACACAGTTTTTATAAGTGTGCTATGACAGAACGAATCATGATATGCGCATGTCCAAAATTAAACCTAACGTTGTCATAGTGATTTGAGATACACTTAAATGTTGTAACAAATGATAATATCAGCATTGCAATACCCATAATTAACTTAAGTGTAATACACCCCTGCAGCTGGAAGTAAAAATGTAATTATTAACATATACAGGTAAGCCTTTCAGTCTAAATAATGCTCCAATATGAGGAGACCCTTTTAGTGGTGTCGACTAGAGTCTCGGAGTTACAACTCCAGTGCCAATCTCCACGGAAACGGTATGAACAAAGGTGTTTCATCATTACAGCAGACAGAGTTCATTTTATGAATGTAAAGGTTCTCGGTGAACAACAGCTGAGATTTAGATGAAGGGGTAATAAGAATAGAATTTTTTTCCCGTACTGGTTCGTAAATTCCATTAAAAACTTGCCGGGCCAATGCCGTGGAAGTTGCATCATTTTTAATGTCATATTGATGTTCTGACAATCGGACTTTGAGTGTCCGAGCTGTGGAGCAAATACAGCAAGTGTCCTCCTCATTGGTGAGACGGGACTTAAGAGGGATTTTATAAATGCCATGCCTATGTAGATCTTCTGGTCTATCTCGGTCTTCTCTGTTGATTGAAAATAGATTTTGAGTCTTGAGTCCAAAGTTAATGCCAAAAGGTCGATAAGCCGATTGAAGGGAACGGGAAATGTTAGGGTTAAACGGCATGGAACCCACAAATGTGAATGAGTGAGATTCACTACGTGAGGCGTAAGGAAGAAGAATGGGTCCGAAGATATCTCCGATTCATACGATCAATTAAATGCCTGGAGTCGTAAATGACGTAGCAATGTCTTTGATAATATTAAATTCAGCATTTCCAATGGCGGAGGTAGAAGAGTGAGTATCAGCTCTTTTGACCAGAAAGCAGAAAGCCGAAAGTTTCCAACAAGTAGGGTGACAAGAATCATTCGGAATGAGAATGGGAAGTGAAGAAGGTTTCCTATAAACACTAAAAGAGATAGAAGAAGAATTAGAGGTACGAGTAAGAAAGAAATCCAGAAAGAGAAGCTTACCATTAATCTGAACTTCAGTGGTAAATTTTAATGAAGGATAGGCGGATGAAAAAGAATTTGCAAACGATTCTAATTCTGAGAGGGTGGAGGGCCAGAAGACCAGAATATCGTCCACATGCCGCATAAATAGCAATGGTTTAGTACGACATGTGGACAGAATCCTAGTCTCCAGGTCCTGCAAAAGGACTTCAGCTAGAAGAGGAGCTTTATTTCATCCGAAACTTGCTACTTCAACAATTAGTACACTTCACCACATGACTGGTAGCGCGTAACACTCTTCAAGTAAAGCAAACTTGGTAACAGGTTAATGCTATAAACTCGAAGCAATATAACAATCTATTCTCCAGCACGTTGCCCTTTTGTTCAAACTTTTTCGCCAAACGATTCCCTTTATTTTTGGAGAGGGTAGTGACCCTGGAAGACACCGATTTACATCTCTCAAATCTACAGGTATAGGTCATCGGAAGTTAGTTATTACTCAGCTTACGTACATTGCCGTTTTCTTTACCTTGATGCTATTGCTTTAGGTCATAACCACAGGTAAATTAAAGAGTAGATTGCGGTTCCTCAATCTCATTTCCCTGTAAGATCATAAGTTTATGGACTACGATATTTTCCAGCAAAGGAATCCTCACGGCTGACAAGAGGACACTATTTGGTTTTTAAGAACTAGTGTATATTGTATTTGCCAAAATATTTCCTCTGACAAATCGAAGTATAACTGGATTATTTTACCGCATTTTAATCAGAGACAGCTGGCGTTATGCAAATGTGGCGCTGTGGGCGGCCCTGTAAACGAAAACGACATGACGTATGCAGAGATCTGACAATATAAGGAGTGATGCAACGGGAATCAGTAAGAGCCGGACGCAGTATGGGTCAGACGAAAGATCTAAGCGCATTTGATCGTGGGCAAATTGTCGGGGCCCGACGAATGGGTCACTCCATCTCGGAAGTCGTGCAGACACTGGGATTTTCACGAGCCACTGTGTCACGGGTGCACCGTGAGTACATCGAATCCGGTAAAACCATACCTGCAAGAGCCAACAGGCGTGGACAACAGCGTGTGGGTGAGTGGGGTCATCGTCGGCTAGCTCGCATTGTAACAGCGGATAGACGGGCAACAGTGCAGTAAATCACTCGGCAATTTAACGGTGGTGCACAAAAATGTGTAATCAGCCACACCATCCAGAACCATCTCCTCGCTATGGGGTACAGAAACCATCGTCCCACAAGGGCACCGCTGCTGACCGCACATCACAGGGTACAAAGATTAATATGGGCGCGGGAACATCGCCACTGGACCCTAGACATGTGGAAAAATGTTGCCTGGACTGATAAGTCGAGATTCACGTTGGTACATGCGGATGGCAGGATACGAGTACGGCGCAAACCACATGAAACGATTGATCCTTCTTGCCAGAAGGGTACTCTTCAAGCTGGTGGCGGTGGTATTCTCATCTGGGGACTGTTTACGTGGACTGAAATGGGGCCCCTGCAACGTGTGGCATCGTCCCTCACATGTCAACGTTACCGGGATATCCCGGACGACCATTTTCTCCCGTTTGTGCGTCTTCAACATCCCACTGGGGACCTCATCTGGCAACAAGACAATGCTTGTGCCATCGCTCCCGAATTGTATCCCAATGATTGGAGGAACACTCCACCGACGTGACCTCGCTTCCTTGGCCAGCTAGGTCACCTGACCTCAATCCCATCGAGCACATCTGGGATGCCATCGAGAGAGATGTTCGAGGCTGTGACCCCCTCCATCAAATCTTCGTGAACTGTGGGAGCTTGTTCAGGGGTCGTGGATCCGTATGGCTTCCCAACGCTTCCGGTGTCTTGTCAGGTCCATTCCGTGACGAATCGCAGCCGTCATCAGGGCGAAAGGTGGTGCTACACGTCACTAGACAGGTATCTCTAATTCATATACTCTTCAGTGTAACTCAGTCATATTTATATAAATAACGTCGCAACGTAAAATCCTATTAGTGCTTTTTGAGATCGTAGCTTAACAAGAATCCCTGAACAATGTAGAGAATCATTATTTCAAGTACTCTTGCAGCTTACGCTACGCTTGCTGATTGTCTCAATTCGGATTATTGAGGTACTTTGAAAACTGGACAAACATGAAGTGTAGCTCAATCTCCAGATGTATTTGTTTTTATCAATACCATGTTCTTTTCGTATCTGGAGTATCTAAAAACAAAGATGCTCGAGATTGATACATCGAAGGGCCAAAACATTATGACCACCTGCCTAATATGTTGTTGATCCTCCGTATGCCGCCAAAACCTGCTGCGAGACATGGATGCTACAATATTTCTAAAGGTATTTTGTGGTACCTGGTACCAACAAGTTAGCAGCAAATCCTTTAAATATTGTAAGTCGCGTGGTTGAGCCCCAGCAGATCGGATTTTCTATTCAACACAAACAAACCACAAATTGTTGATTGCATTGATGCTTGAGGAATTTGTTGGCCAGGAGAAGACCTGGAAGTCTTCCTCATGTTCCGCTAACCATTCCCGAAAAATCCCGGAAGTGAGGCATAGTACATTTTTCTGTTGAAAAGAAAAGGCACTGCAAGAAGGGAACGCCGTTGCCATCAAATTATGTACCTGGTCTGCAGTGATGTTTAGGTAGTTAGTAGACGTCATAGTTTCCTGCACATGAATGCTTGGACCCAGGGTTTTCCAGAAGAACATTACCTAAAGCATTACACTTCTTTCACTGGCTAGTTTTCTTACCATGGTGCATCCTGGAGCCAACACGTCCCCAGGTAAACGATTCATCCCAGCAGAAACAGTCTTGCTGGCCCAGCACTATGTTGCCGCTGCCGAACCGTCAATAAAATGTCCGGGCGGCTAACAGAAGGGCCAGCAGTTCAGACCAACAGCTGGCCAACAGTTGGAACTCCATCAGTTGTCATATGCCACAACAGGGCCATCAGTTGTCCATCACAGGCAGTAGCTGCCATAAGTGGCCCTTCAGCAGCCCTGCAAGCGCGTGCCAGAAATGATGGCTAGCCTAATGTGGTCCGCTAGTTTGCCGGTAGTGGCAGCCAGCAACCATGTGATGTAACTGGTAGCTTGCCGAATCTTGTCTGCCAATTTCCCAGTAGTAGCCATAAAATAAAAAAAAAACCCAGCAGTTTCCCAAAGCTAGAACTTTTTTTTTCTTCCCTAACGAAACTTGTGAATTATAATCACAGATCTTATAACACTGCGCTGGGGAAATTTTCTCAACAGACCGCAAAAACGGCCGTTTGAACTGGGTGGATACGAGCCTGGGCCGTTGGCGTGGGAGCTAATTTCTCTACCGACCGGACTAATTTGCCACACAGGATCGGGTGCTTGAAGCTGTCTATTTCGTACGGAATGTGTAATCGAATGGTTCCCACTTTTATTTTACAATATTGCGAGGTATTTTTCATAAAAGTCAGTTCCATATAATTCATAAATAATTTTTACAACGTAACGATAATTTTTTTACCTTAAGGGAATTTCACTCATTTTCAAGGAGTGTACATACTTACAGTCACTTTCCAAAGTTTTGTACTGTCCTTGTCGTCTTGAAAGGAGATTGTTGAATTAATATATATTTACCCGGGTTCATGTCACATTCTGTTACATTTTTAACGTTGTATCTTTCCTTTCCGTTGTCCGAAGCTACATTAGTTTTAAAGAGGAAAGATATTTTATTTTACTTCTCGTTATTTTTAGAAGCGAATTCTTAACAATCTTGTGTATTCAACCCATGGATGAGTACAATATATCCACATAGCGTTGCTTTTTTTTTCATTCAAATAATTAATAAATTTTGCACGCGTATAATTCTTTTTATTTCCAACAAACGTTTTTTTAATGGTTTTCCAGGACATTTGTTGCAAGCGGTTTCAAATTGTTTCTTGTTATTCACCCACTCCATTCCATGAATTGTTATTCATGGGAATGGAGTGGGTGTATTTCATGGCTGTATTCTAGTATTTCGTGGCTTAATCTGATATCTTCGTCGACGTGTAATTTCATTAGGAAATTAATTCGCCTCTCTACATATGGATATTTTTCTTAACATCCAATAAAATAACACGATGGCGATAGCGTCATCTTCAACTACCTGGTACCATGAGTTGCTTTTGCGCATGCGCAGTCCCGTTGCTTCCAGATACTGTTGGGGTTGCATTGGTTGCCAGCAACGGGCCACTAGTGGCACTTGCTTGGAGGCCCACAATTCACGGCGATGCTGCAGGGCCATCAATGGCTCGCCAACTGATAGCGCTGCTACCAACGGACCGCTACCGGGCCGTGAGCGGCAAATTTCAGCCAGCAGTTTCCCAGCACTTGTCTTTTTGCTGGGATACGTACCGGACCGTTCACATGTTGCAACAGGAAACGAGATTCATCGGACTAGACGACCTTCTTCCAATCATTCAGAGTCCACTTTTGATGCTCGCGTGCCCATTGTAGGCACTTTCTACGGTGAGCTTAGGTTAGTATGGGCACTCGGAGTGGCTTGCGGTTACACAAGTCCATTTTCAGCAGTGTTCGATGTAGTGTGTGTTGTGACTCATTACTCCCGTTGCCAGCATTCAAATTGCCGGCAAATTGCGCCACAGAATCGATTTTGTTAGCTCGTATCATACGGGGTTGTCTTTGGCTCACTTCTTTCATCTATCTGCCGTGGTCAGCCCACACTTTGCCTTCCCTCCTCGGATCACTTTTTGAAAATAATAAATGCGGCTTACCGTCAGAATCCCGCAAGCCTTGCTTTCTTAGAAATGCTTTGACCTAGTCATCTGGCTATTACAATTTAGCCTCTGTCAAACTCGCTTAAGTCCGTTGGCTTTCAGATCGGAAAAACGTGAATAACACTGATTAACAGAGCTCAGTGTCAGGCGTTATTTATACCTTTTTATGGCCTTCGCATGCGCTGTTGTTTACATGCAGTTGCTTCGATTTGCATAAAGACGCGCTGGGCATAATCTTTTGACTCTTCAACGCATAATTTTTAAACTAAAGCGCGTTCGACGACATTGTAGTTAAGCGATCATGTTTAGAGCATATAAAATCGCTGTTAGCCTGCCTGGTCTCGACGGCTGTGTGTTTCAAAGCTGATAACGGATTTTATACGGTATCCATAGTAACCGGTCAAGTTACTCGGCAACTTGATGAACAGTGTTTTGGACCCATCTTTAAAATTAATCTGCTAACAGTGATGATGCCATGGAAAATCTCCTGACTATTCATATTTCCTCTCTTCTGAATAGCCGTCGTAAAATCAGTACGGAATGCGAAACCTACATTGGCAAAATTAAGGAAACCAAAGAATAAATCAATGTTTCATCATTGGATAGTTAGTAACTGTGGAAATAATATTATCATGCAAAAGCACGGGATATGGTAATTGTTAAATTCCTGTAGATCTACTAAAAGCACCAAAAATTAAAACTTTTGATTTTCAATTTATCAGAATATGGACATAAAAAATGTGATTTCTGACCCTCATTGAGTGTAATGGTCTCTAAATACAGTGTGAACGTAAACGAAAAACTGTATTCATCGTTTGAACGAAGGCCATCATCTGCGAAGACCAATTAGTAGTGACTGTTTCAATTGCGATTAGGTTAAAAAGATAAACCCTTCATCTCATGTAAATACTGAAACGTATATTTGATGTCTTAATAATTTCAAAACATGCTTTTAAAATTGGATGTCTTCAAATGTTAAAAGGCTTTAATGCGGCCTCTTTAAAGAAATGAAACGAAAATCTCTTATATTCAGCGATGGTTGCGCCTCCTCAAGAATCATCTCCAATGTGTCAGATATTTAAAAATAAGCAAAGATTCAAACATTCAGTCATTGAATTTGGGGATTAGCCCGCAGCTGACGGTTCCAGCTGGGCATTCAACATAAGGATTCTGGAACAAAAGCCGATGAGTAATCAGATAATCAGTTAAACATTTATTCTGGTAGTTTGTATTTCTTTGTGGAGCTAACGTCTGAATCTCAGAGAACAGCTTAGTGGTATGTATGTATGTTGTATGCTTTCCATAGACCAAGAGAAGACAGAATTTACATAGAGAAGTATAGTAGTTTCTGACATAGACATAGAAATGTAGTTCCTGTATTTTTAATTTATCGATCAATAATATTATCTAGAACGAAATGAAATCTCATAAGCGCCTGTACGTAGTACAGAAGTGCCTATAGTTCCCATTAAAATCATCTTTATATTTTGTATTCCATTGTACGAGGATAGTTTGCATAGGCATTTTTCTCTTCGGCATACGGCACTTGTGATTATTCTAAGCTTTCTCCAAAAACAGTAGATGAGTCTGAAACGCGCTTTTAGTAATATGTTAATCCAACAATGCAAGAATATTTACTAAAACACAAATTAATAACGAGGAACTGTTCACCGACTGTACATAAAATACACTCACGGACAATGAAATTTGGGCACCTAGAAGAAAACATGCTACAACCGCGAAATTTTGCAAATAGCTAGAGTGCATGCTGATATGCAAATAATCCAGTTTTGGTGCGATTGCACATGAGAGTACACCCTGTGGTAGTGCTGAAAGCACAAACCGGCAGCCTTATTGACCGGCGTGTAGTCGATGCCCCATGAAAGAAAGAAGTCTACAGAATGACAAGAATCCAGGGTAGACGCCAGAGACGTCGATTTACGCAACCTACGGACTTTGAGAGAGGCCGGATTAACGGGATGAAAACCGCAGGGTGGTCGGCGCGCGGTATAGCCTGCCACGTCGATCGTTCTGACCATACCGTCCGACTATATTGGGAGTAGTGGACACGTGATGGTACTACCACACGGCAAAGCGGCTCCGGACGAACCAGGAGGAACACCGGTAGAGAGGATCGACGGATTGTACGCCAGGCACGAACGGAGCTCATGGGGATCCTGTCCGCTATACAGGCAGATGTAGAGGCTCCTGTGTGCCCACGAACCATTTCCCGACGCCTCGCGGAAACGAATCTGCGATCCCAGCGTTCCTTACGTGTGCTTCCATTAATACCGGAACATCACCGCCTCCGTGTGCAGTTGTACCAGGCCAGAGCGACGTCGAACGCCACAGACTGGCGACATGTGGTGTTTAGCGATGAGTGCTGCTTCGTTTTAGGGACAAATGATCATCGTGTCCGGGTGTGCGGTCCCCGGGTCAACGGCACAATCATAACCTCGTTATCAAGCGCCACACCTCCCTCTCTGCAGGCATTATGGTCTGGGGAGCCATAGCCCACGATAACCGATCAGCTCTAGTAGTGGTACGTGGGTCATTGACAGGCAAGCTGTATGTGAATGAGATCCTACGGCACCATGTGCTCCCATTCCTGGTCGGAATTCCAGGTGCGCGGTACCAGAAGGATAATGCCCGCCCGCATACGGCTCGGGTTGCCCAGGACTACCTACGTCATGTACAGGCACTTCCATGGCCTTCCCGTTCCCCGGACATGTCTCCTATACAGCATGTGTGGGAGTCTACCGCAGGACAACATCATGCGTCTGTTCGCTTCCATGCCGGACCGTATTGCAGCACGTATCGCTGCACGAGCCGGTGCGATGCGCTATTGAAGATGATCGGACTGCTTGCCGCAGATCCCTCTCCTGCAGCTCTGTTTTTGTCATCATGTGCATCATTCATCTGTATCATTATGTCCATAAAATTTCAGTTCAATCCGTTGCTCCCTTCTTGGTGCGCAAATTTCATTGTCCGTGAGTGCAGTAATACTATACTGGTATTCCGATTTATTGGTGTAAAAATACACTGCTGGACAATTGCTGAGGACGGATCATAAACGGCAATATAGCGCATAAAAAAGTAAGTGTGGTTGGATGCCAAGTAAAATAAAATAATGTCAGAATACCAGGACATTACAAGAAAGACAATTTATTGTGCTCTGAAATCCAGAAGGCCATACCATGAACGTGTTCAAAGTACAAACAGGCCATTTAGTGCAGAATAGGTAAACGTGAAAAAATGGAATTACCAACCGCAGGCGTTCCGGCGTAAGATGTCAATACGGGATATGGCCACCATGGAGGGCGATGCAAGATTCCACACATCGTGTCATGCTTTGCACAACATTATCAAGCAGCTGTTAGGGTAATTTATCCCATTCCTCTGTCAGTGCACGGATGAGAGTGTCCTTGTTTATTGGAGGGCATCATTGGCGACCATCAAGACTCCTCCCCAAAGCATCCCACACATTTTCAATGGGATTCAGATCTGGAGAACGTGCTGGCCATACGAGGCGTTGAATATCCTCGCTCTCAAGACACTCCTGGACAGCGACTGTTCGATGACATGTTGCGTTGTCGTCCATGAAAATGAATCTATCACCGACAGCACCACGGAACATGCGAACATGAGGTAGCAGAACATCATTAATGTATCGTTGGCCAGTCATAGTCCCGGTTGGAAGCACATAGAGGGACGTACCGCAATTGATCATGATGCCAGCCCATACCATGACACTACATGTCGGATATTGGTCCCTTTCCTGTATGTTTGCTGGACAATATGCAGTACCACTATCACGACAGATCAGTTGTCGTCGACAATCAGACGACACAGACTGTATCTACTCTCATTTGAGAAGAGGACAGCAGACCAGTCGTTATCAGTCCAATTGCGATGTTGATAGCACCATTGCAAACGGGCGGTACGGTGACGTCTGGACAATGGGATGCACACAACAGGACGGCGGGCGTATAGTCCTCCTTCATGCAAACGTCTGGCGACAAATTTTTGGGAGATCCGCTTGCCAGTAGCAGCCATAAACTGATTTGCTACCTCACTAGCTGTGCTGCGCCGGTGTCTTTTTGTTGATAGCACTATGTACCGATCTTCTGCGGGTGTCGTACTGCGAACACGGCCTCCCCCGTGACGTTTGCTACACTCTCCATTTGTTTGAAATGATTTCCAAAGCCTTGAAACAACACTGTGGCTGACGTCGAACTCCCTGGCAACATCTGTTATTTTTCGCCCTTCTTCAATCTTGCCAATAATACGGCCACGCGTAAAATCATCTAGGTGATGTCGGGAAGACATACTGAAAATTGCAAGTTCGTCAATTGATTCTTTCCCTTTCAACTTTGCGTTTGAACAACAACGGTCAATACGCGTGAAATCCTTTATATCTCTTATCAGCGCTAAGACGTCATGAACAAGTTCGGTAATCCAAAATTTGCATACGCACAACACGTGTTACTGTATCTCGCACTTATGCTAATTTCCACATTTTCCTGCCTTCCATTTTATGGTTGCTATCGTTGCTATTGTCATCCGTCCTTAGCAATTGTCCGGCAGTGTATAAATAAACGTTTGGAAGTTTTGCACGTAAACTAGATGGCTATTTCCTGGGAGGTGCACTTAAAGATATTTTTCTGTCTACATTCCTTGAAAAAACTATCTGGTTGATGTGCGTAAGCTTGGAAACGTATACTTATAATTTTACGCCAATAAATCGGATTACTAGTAGAGTGTTGCTATTTTGTACTAAAGACACATTAGAAATTAGTCATGTTTGAATATAACGTTCTGCCTGTGCGTTTCCAAGCCGTTAGAGCAACGAAGTTTCCAAAAATTTTGGCATTCTCCGTCGGCTTGGATTTAAACAAGCCAAAGTGGAATTTCTAACGTTTAACCTTTATAATAGAGGAAAGCATTGGCATGTGTGCGTTAGAAAGACGACAAGTTGTGCTGTTCAGTACTGTATATGTGACGACAAAGATTCAAAAAGAGTGACAAGAAGCAAATCAGTTTGAGTGCCAACAGTTTTTCTGCGGAAGCATACCAGAAACGACAGCATGGACAAAACAAACGGTGTTGTATTAGCTTTTCTTCTCTTTAAAGAACGTAAACACAGATATCATTCTTCGTTAAAACGTTGGAACGGGAGAAATAATTTCTTTGAAAACTATTTCCGGAGAACTTATGCAGTTCTTGCAGGTGTTTGGCAATCCTTTCACTTCTAATCAGCGAAAACATGTTTGAGTTGGCTTTGAACACGTAACAGTCAGATACATAAATCTTCATCATGACATTTGTCCTAGACAGTGTGACCGTAAATTTCAAACTCCTAACTGTTTTTTCTATTTACTCTAAATCTGAGTGTCGTTCCGGGAACAAAAACGAGCCTCTTTAAGGTGTTGTACCCAAAAAGGAAACGAAACAACACGAAATAATTTTATTATAATATGTCAATAAGATAAAAAGAAATCACTGATACGAAAAATTTACCGTCTTTGGCACGATTTAATGATAAAAGATGAGAAATATATACAACTAAAAACCATATTACATGAGCACTTTCGAGGCAGCAGTTACCTCATTTTCAGATGTATTGAACAAAAACACATTCAATCTGTAACGTACCAGGAGATGTGACGTACCTGCCAGAAGGACGCACACGACATAAAGGCAGATAGGAATCAGAATAAAACGTCCGCGTAGTTCAATTGGTAGAGCAACTTATTCCGGAATGAGGGGACCCGGGTTCGAACCCCGGCGCGGATAAAAATGACGGAGAAATTTACTTCGTTATAATGGCGCCCGGACTATCCGGATGACCCGACCGTTCAAAATCTCGCAATGGTGTGATGTTATTTCCACACAGCGAGATAGGAAAAATAAGAGAATCCTTTCTCCAGCACTTCAAAAAATAAAAAAAATAAGGGGGAGATGATGTAACGTACCAGGAGATGTGACGTACCTGCCAGAAGGACGCACACGACATAAAGGCAGATAGGAATCAGAATAAAACGTCCGCGTAGTTCAATTGGTAGAGCAACTTTTTCCGGAATGAGGGGACCCGGGTTCGAACCCCGGCGCGGATAAAAATGACGGAGAAATTTACTTCGTTATAAATCTATATATAGCACAGATTATGGCATTGTGGGAAGCATTGAGAGGTATAAGAGCCAATAACATTTTGCATGCGTCAAATAGTTGCGTAAACAGCATGCTTAATGGTAAATGAGGAAAAACATATTGCAATGACTGAAGAATGAGGTGGGGCGGGGTGGGGTGGGGTGAGCATAGCATTCTAAACAAAAGTTGCAATTTAAAGTTAACAGATTTAATTAGTGATTTCTATGCATTGTGCAATTCATAGGGGCTATGTTCATTACAACATTGTACTCTGGAAGCTCCTATATACACGGTAGACACTGCTTCGGAAATTGAGAAAATTCTATATTCACTTCCAATAGAAGATAGGAACTTCCCAAGAATGAAAATTGCAAGGTCTCTTAACAAAAACAATCCAAGACGGTGTAAAACGACCGAAGAATGCCAGCTTCATGAAGAAATGCAACAGCTGATTGAACTGAAAAAGGACCCAGATATTGCCATTCTTTTAGCTGATAAAACTAGCCAAGTTGTGATTTTAAATCAAAATGATTATATTCAAAAAATGCTCAATGCCATTTCTGGTGTCCCTCATGTAATAGTGGAACGAGACCCCACCAGGGCTAATGTTAGTGCTTTAAGAATTCTTCAGCTCCTCCGGACTCCTTTTCAAAAGCCTTCAATCCACCCCCGGCTGCCATGTGCCTGATTTATTTGGTAGATTAAAACTACACAAGGAAGGGTATCCTATTCGCCCTCTTGTGTCACGTTACATTGCCCCCACCTGACCTTTGGAAAAAGCTTTGGCAAGTTATCTCACCAAATTTACTGTGAATTCTTCCTACTCAATAAAGAGCACCACACAAGCTATTGATAGGTTAAAGTTAATTCAGCCACTACCAACTTCCTATTTTTTGGCGTCCTTAGATGTAGTTTCGTTATACACGAATGTACCTATGGAAACTACATTTCAGTTGCTTCAGGCTTTGCTCATTGATTCTGACATTCCTGCCAATGATATTGCTTTCATAATGAATGCTCTTCATCTCATTAAAAAGCGATCATTTTTCAAATTTCAGAACATTTTTTACCAACAAACCGACGGGACAGTCATGGGTTCACCTTTATCCGCAGTCTTAGCAGAAATTCTTCTTCAGCATATTGAAAATAAAGTCATACAAGAATTCCCACAAAAACCTAGTCTCTATATCCGTTACGTTGATGACATCTTGGTAATTTGGCCATATACCATAAATCAGTTACATCAGTTTGTCAACGCTATGTCTGCTCAATACCCCTCCATCACACTCACGATAGAACTTGAAAATAATTTTATCTTACCTTATCTTGATTTTCAAATTACTCGTAACCCTTCTGACAATTCCCTGTCCTTTGCCGTTTATCGAAAACCTACTTCCACACCCACTCTAATTCCGTACAATTCTGCTCACATTTTTCAGCATAAAATTTCTGCTCTGCACTTCCTATTTAGAAGAGCATATTCACATTCTTCTAGCCATTTTTGCCAGAGCTCAAGAACTACAATGGATATCATCCCTCGCTAAAAACCATGGTTACCCGGACAACCTTGTTAAGGGGGTGCACAATAAAGTACGGTTTTCTATGTCAACTGCTTTAATTACTGAACAAGTGCCCAAAAACGTATGTTGGATCTGTTGATTTTAATCCACATATTGTAAACCTTCTTACCAACATATGTTCTCGTCATAAAATACAATTTGGAATACGATCATGCAATCTATATTCAATTATCCGCAACGATCGTGACAAAATTAACAAAGGGAAAAAATGGGGTGTGTATGTTATTCCTATGCTCGACACTATCTCTGGTGAACTAAATAATCATTATGTGGGTTCTACCAAAAGAAATTTGGATTTGAGATTAAATGAACATAGATATGATCTAAAAATGAATCATCAAAGCACCTCTTTTGCAAGAACCATAAGTGCTGGAAATTCCATCCCAGACTGAGGCAACGCTAAGATTATAAACACACCTAACTCTGAAAGAAATCCTGAAAGAAATACGGGATTACGCCATATAATACAAATTTTCATTACCATCCTTGTCACATTTACGCCAAAAATCGGATTGTCATCTTCAAAATTTGTATTATATGGCGTAATCCCGTATTTCTTTTCAGGATTTATCTGCTTCTCCGGGCAAACACGGGATAAGATTCTTAACCTCCAGATTCGCTAAACATGAATGCCGGTTGCTTCGACTAGCGAATCCTGTGATGGTTAAATTCAAATTGATCGGAAACTTGAAACTTGGTCGTTCTGGGTGGTGTAGTGGTTAGCATACCTAGGCGTTTTCTGGGAGACGCGGGTTCGAGTCCCGCTCCAGGACGATGAAAATTTTCAAGTTTTCGGATATTATCTGACTTACCATCCTTGTCACATTTACGCCAAAAATCGGATTGTCATCTTCAAAATTTGTACACCTAACTCTGTTTATTCCTTGTTATTTACAGAAAGCCTCTATATTTCGGCTTATAATACACGTTGCTGTAATGACTATTATCTTTATGTTTTACCTGAACCTTGGAGCAATCTTGTTGGTAAGGACAGCACAATAACAATTGTTTCTGTTAAGTAATTTTCATTGGCTAATTATGCTTTTTTTGACTGTCTTGTTATCTGGTATATCATGTGACATTGACATTACCTTTCCCATGATGCATGTACTCCACGTACTTAAGACCAGCATGTAACCACATGGTGAAATCCCATCTGATGAAGGTGTCAATGTGACACCGAAAGTGCTCATGTTTTTTAAACTGTACATAGATTTCGTTTTTTAGCTGAATAAATATCATCGTGCAACAAGACGGATTTCTTTTAATACTTCTATATAAACACTTTCGCTTATTAATAGGTCCCTTAGGTTGCTAGGAGTATGGATAATTCTTGCATTACTCCAATCTGGATTAAGATTGGCTTGGAGTGCATATTTTGCTAGGGATGCGCAATACATGCCTGCTTTAATGTTGTATGTCATATGTTGTCCCTAGCCAAACATGCCTGCTTGAATGTTGTATGTCTTTATGTTGTCCCTAGCCAAATATGCACTCCAAGACAATCTTACTCCAGATTGGAGTAATGCAAGCATTATCCATACTCCTAGCAAACTGAAGGACCTATTAATAAGCGAAAGTGTGTATATAGAAGCTTCCAGAAATACAATGTTGTAATGAACATATCCCCTATGAATTGCACAATGCATGGAAATCACTAATTAAATCTCTTAACTTTAAATTGTAACTTTCGTTTAGAATGCTATGCTCACCCCCGCCCTACCTCATTCTTCAGTAATTGCAATATGTTTTCCTCATTTCCATTAAGCATGCTGTGTACCCAACTATTTGACGCATGCGAAATGTTATTGGCTCTTACACCTCTCAATGCTTCCCACAATGCCGTAATCTGTGCTATATAGAGATTGAATGTGTTTTTGTTCAATACATCTGAGGATGAGGTAGGCGCTGCCTCGAAAGTGCTCATGTACATATGGTTTTTAATTGTATATATTTCTGACCTTTAATCATTAAATCGTGCCAAAGACCGTGATTATTCGTATCAGTGATTCATTCTTGCACGAGTCTTCAACCTTCATTGATAAAAAGAAAAAAAAAACATGATTTGCAGGAAAGGACATCTTAGTAGTGGAGACCAGACTGTCAAGGTCAGGTATGTTTTCTACACACGGAATGAGTGAGTGAAGCCTAGGATTTGATGATCCAGAGGATATATGAAGTCAGCGAGCACAAAAACAAAGAAGAATTGGAGATTCGTAAAAGGCAAATGAGCGAGGGTGGCATCACTTTCAGAGGTGGCACAGGAACAAAACAATTAATCTTTCTTAAACAACCTCAAAATTTTAAGAGACTTAGAAATTATTGCTCAACTGTTAAAGAAAGCTCAGATTTATAACATATGTCTAATAATTCGCTATGATAAAACGAGCGAAAAAGTAAATAAATGTCATCCGTTAGTCAAGGGTTTAGAAATGTTGATATTTCGTACCATGAATCTAGGTTTGAATTACGAGGGATGCCGATAAGTATCCCGATTTTTATTCCTATCGATACAAGAACGTGTGAATGATCGTATGTATGCGTGAAATTATTACGACTACTTTCACTGAGGCGTCATAAAAGCGGTGCTGCTTGATACTAATGTTAGGTGACGCTGTCGTTCAAAAACAATGGCGGCTACGTTAAGTGTTCAATTCGAGCAGCGATCAGTAGTGAAATTTTTAACGAAGAAAGGCGTAAAAAGGCCGTGAACATTACGAGAAGACTTCGGACTGTGTATGGTGAGTCGGCTATGTCTTGTTCCATTGTTTATGAATGGGTTGCGAAGTTCAAAACCTGGCCACGAAAGCCTTGAAGATGAGGCACGGCCAGGTAGCCCTAAAACGGCGGTGACTGATGAAACGATTAAATGGGTTGACGAGTTGATTAAAGGTGACAGACACATTCATGTTCGGGATATTACCATGAAATTGGTATCAGTAAAGATTCTGTTGGACAAATTATTCATGAACATCTCAACCATAGGAAGATCTGTGCCAGATGGGTACCCCGAATGCTTACAGCGATGCATAAACGCCAAAGGATAGACATTTGCAATGAGCTGGTACAGCGCTACGATGAGGAGCGTGACGTATTCCTGGGATGCATAATCACAGGTGATAAAACGGATTCATCAGCTCTAACCGAAAACAAAACAAAACGGCAAAGTATGCGATGGCGTCATCCGAATTCTTCCCCATCAAAGAAGTTTAAAGTTGGTTCGTCGGAGTCCAAAGTCTACTCTCTACTGGTACAAACATGGTATCCTTTTGGTTGAGTACTTGGCACATCGTATCCAGCCCAAACGGCCAACGTTGAAAAACAATAAAGTGTTTCTTCAGAATTATAAAGCTCGCCCGCATAGAGCTAAACCAATGCAAGCAGAAATCGCAAAACAGAGGTGGTCCGTTCTTTCGCATTCTGCTTACAGTCCGGACTTGGCACCTTCCGATTTTCATGTTCTCGGTCCCTTGATGGATAGTCTTCGTTGCCACCACTATATAGAATTTTCAGCACCAACAGTTTAGCAAAAAATGAAATCATTTTAATTTAAACTTTTTGAGTTATAAATAACAAAAAAAAAAATTAGTAAGAGACTTTTTTCACTAGCGCATGGAAGGGGCTACAGGCGAGTTAGTAAGGGATGTGTAACTCTTATTTATAGAAAATGAATGGGACGTGATCAAGAGGAGATGAAAGTTGTCTTATGACAAAAAGAAAACACGCAGAACAAAACTAAATTCGATATGAATAAGAAGTTTATCTCTTATAAACTTCTTAGAGTGCATATCTAATCAGGGAAAATATTTCTTTCACAACCATCTTCAACGAACGCATTGTTTTTTATCACCGCTTTCCAACTTTTACGTGACTAAATTAAGAGACTCTGAAAAACAGATAAAGAAAGAAATCTATGTTTTAACGCGGAAATGAAGTGCAATTCTTAAAACATTTTCGAACATTCTAATGGCCATTAATTTCTTACAGCATCCGTTGGTTTGAAATCAAGAAAACCAAAAATTAATTTATCGTTCACGGAAATCTGGAACGAAGCTGCTGAGAACAAGAGCTTCGATCTCAGTTTTACTTTTTTTTTCAACTAAACTCGATATCAGATATTAAAAGTATAGAATCAGTGGAGCATTTCACGCCTTTTATCTTTCAAAGAAAAAAGAGAAAAAATTACCTACGCGAAGAGCTTAGATTATATCGTGAAGATAAGGATGGGAAAAATGTAAAAGAAAATATCGATGAAAAAAAAATGGAACTGGCGCCACGACTCGATTTTTTCAGAACATCATTCACGAGGAAATCCTAATCAAATAAATTGTATATATGTTGTTCATTCACAGGAGTGTATACAGAATTATTTTCGGTGGGGTAAAGGGGAGGACGAAAATGGAAATTTTTGAAATCCACCAGAATAGAATTAAAGTTAAATTAAAAATACAAGAAAAAAATTGAAGCATTTCTTTCTAATGTAAGTTGATTCATTTTTATTAAATTAATGCATGTTTTTTGGAATGTAAGTCGCATTTTAACCAAAAACTTAAAAAAAAATGAAAAATTTTCTGTTGGCGGGCAAAGCCCCATGCCCCCCCCCTGTAAATAAGCCCCCTGTTCATCAATACAACGAAAAAAAGGAGCTAATCTTTGCTCAACTTTGAGATGCCCGTTTGACGAGACTGCTAGAGCATTGTTTTTACAGCTCATATTGTTCTTTCCGGATTTTGAACCTCAAGTTTTGATTGCTTACCTTTCCCAGGAGAAAATATCCCTAAAGTGGAGACGGGCGATTCCTCCTAACTTTTGATGATCATGGAATCATTTACTTCAAAGAAAAAACACTGTTGAACTCATGAACTGGAGGAGTAGGTTATCCGTAATTTTTTACTCAATTCTGAACGTTTAAAAGAAACACTTACTTGTTTGCGCAGGTCACGAAATGTTAAATTACTTTGCATAGGGACATTGAGGGTGTACTTAGAAAAACTGTCACCCAGTATTCATGCTTTCTGTGATGTACCAATAACTTAAAAAAAAAATTGGGATCATTTTAGTAGCAGAGGTGCGGAGAAAACATAAGCCTCAGCAACAAGGAAAGGCGAAAAGTGAAGAACAAAAAATGAAGCAGATCTCTAGAGCCCCTGAATGAGACAAGTTCTACAGTGCAAAATGTGAGCTAGCAAAAAAAAAAAAAAGAAAAACAGTCGGTTAATTTTACTCTGAAAAAACGATATTGAAGATAGTCTTTTCTGATACATGATTGCTTGTCGGCGAAGGGAGAGTGATTGGGCATGATCCTCTCCAAAGTGGTGGTCTGGTTTGACGGCTTGTGTCTGAAAAACAAAGACAAACTTTAATTCTGCTCGAAATTGGGAAACCATCGTGTTACCCTGGGTTACGAACGAAAATTATATTCCTTGCGGGAAGTTGGAGCTGAAAAGCAGCCTGTCCGGATGTCACAAACTGAAAATGGCACCAGTCCCTTTGAAGGACACCGATATCTACGGAAGCTAGGGAGGACGGAAAGTGTTCTTCCGTCAAGTCAAAGAAATCAGGCCATCTCATCAGAAAGTGTGTGATGCACGTGTTTTTCAGAAGCAAGGTGATATTTATTCGACCTAGTCAGTGAATTACATCAAAACAATGCATGCTTTAAATGGCCGTGGCCGCGCCGGTGGCGCAGTGGTCTAAGAGATGGCTTCACATCATTCGTCCGAAATGGGTCAGGGTTCGAATCCCGTTGAGGTGTGGATGTTGTGTTTGCCTTATGGCACTGACTCTCTCCCTTCCCTGGAACCAGTGGCCCTAAACTAGGGACGGGCGACTGCTTACAGCCCATTCAGTTGCTCACGGTGGTCGTTTAACCTCCAATCAAAAAACAAATAGCCATGCTTTCATGCACGTGAAATGCAGATAATCATAATGCAGTCAATGTTTGTCTGTTTTGATTGCCATCTAAATAGGACAAGCAAGCTCACTGTAGGTATGTAGGTAATCTTTTTTACATTTCTATGCATAACATCCTTGTCTTATTAGGTCGAATCCCATCCACCTGCATGGAACTGTACATAACCGTACAGTATAAACCTGTGAAAGTTTGCTGAACTGTGACGATACATTCAACCTAGTCGCTAACTTAAAACGGGGCAGGTCGTTTGACGACCCTCCTTCTTGCTGTTTATCTTAATCAACGTCTTCAACATTTTAGCTTTTTTATTTTAATTAATTGAACGTCTGTTGTCTCGTGCGTGCCCTGACTTTGACTGAGCCATTTTTGAGTGTCAGAAGAATTTACTGATATTCATTTGCTAAATTTAGTAAGGCAAGATCTCTCGCTCAATGCACAAAATTTCGGTGATCAAAGATCATACAAATAATTGTTATGAATTCTAATGTTTACATCCTGGTCACCATCTGCGGTCTAATTAAAAACAAAATTATCGAAAAACTCAGCATCCGGAATGTCAACATTACGACCGTGTCGACATTTTAGTTGTCGACATTTCAGCTGTCGACATTGTGACCCTGTTGAAATTTTGACCTCTTGCCGACATTTCGTACCACTCCCGTTTTTAAATGGGATTCGCATTGGCAATGCTATTTTGGTATCTCCAAGGTCCTTAGTTTCATACAATTATCGTCTCGACTAAGCGCTTCAGACAAAATTTTAAACGATATTTGTTCCCATACTGTCGCCTGTAACCGTTCAATAATGGTATTTGCTTTGCTGATACCAATTAAATACATCCAAGAGCCAAAATGCTCGGCACTGAAAATCGTTCGGCAAAGTGGTCACGCTTCTAGATCCATAACCGGTATTCCCCCTTCTAGGGAAGTAATATAGCATTCAATGAAAAATACCACCAGAATAATAAAAATAAAACTCAGATACCATTGATCAATCAGATAGGAGATACCACAGACAGAAGTGCTACAGTTCTTCAATGTATATATATTGAAGAACTGTAGTAATATATTGTATTACAGATATTTGCATGAAAAATTGCTTCCATTACTTTTCTCTCTTTATTCTAAATAATGGAACTCATCATTTAATCTTTTTTATTATAAGTCACTTTGCTAATTTTACAAACTTTTATTCACTCAATAATGATATTTATTTTGTTGATTAAATACACCGGAGATCCATAAAATTATGACCACCTGCCGAACGTGATGTTGGTCCTCCACATGCCACCAAAACGAGCACTTACCCGGTGAGGCATGGACACTACAAAATATCTAATGGTGTCTTATGGTATCTGCTACCAACACCTTACCAGCATGTCCCTTAGACTCTTGTAATTTGCATGATTGAGCCGCCGCAGATCGGATTTTTTGTTCCAACTCAAACCACAGATACTCAATTGGATTGATATCTGAGGAATTTACAGTCCAGAGCAATACCTGGAAGTCCCCCTTGTGTTCCGCGAGCCATTATCGAATAGTCCGGGGAGTGTGGCATGGCGCATTATGCTACTGAAAGACGGTGCCACTATAGGGGAATGCCGTTGCCAAGAAATGATGTACATGGTCTACAATGGTGTTTAGGTAGGTGGTTGACGTCATAGCTTTCGGTACATGAATGACTGCACTCAGCCTTTTCTAGCAACAGATTGCCCAAAGCTTTACACTTGCTCCTCCAGCTTGTTTTATTACCACGTAGTACATCGTGGTGCAAACACGTCCCGAGGTAAACGCTGCACTAGTACCCGACCGTCCCTATGATGCAACACGAAACGACATCGGACCAGACGACCTTCTTTCAATCATTAATGGCTCAGTTTTGATGCTCAGGTGTATGTTGTAGAAGCTTTTGACGGTGAACCGAAGTTAACATATATCCTAAATTATTAGAATTAACCTAAAAATATATTACTCGACTGTCCCCATGATGCTTCAGGAAACGAGATTCATCGAACCAGACGACCTTCTTTCAATCACTCAAGGTCCAGTTTTGATGCTCACGTGTCCGTTGTAGAAGCTTTTGACGGTGAACCCAAGTTAACATTGTGGGCACTAGAAGCCGCCTGCAGCTACGCAGCTCCATTTGCAGCACGGTTTGATGTACTGTATGTTTGACACATTACTCCCGTCACCAGCATTCAAATTACTGGTAAATTCTTTGCGGCAGTGTATCCCTTCTGTTGGCTCTTACCATATGCGATAATGTTCGTTCACTTCTATCATCCATGAACCTTGGTCGGCCCACACCTTGAAGGTGGTTCGTGGTTTTTACCTCTTCGAACCACTTTTTGAACATACTAACCATGGCTGATATTTCTTTATGTAACAAATGGGATATCTCCATTATCAAGCCTTGTCTTTATAATGCTTTAACCCATTCGTTTGGCCATTACAATTTGGCATGTGCAAAACCAAATGCCTTTTCCATCTTAAGAACAAGAATAACACCGACTTACAGAGCTCAGTATGGGTGTTATTTATACCGTTTCATGACCTTCACACGCCCCTTCGTTTACCTACAGTTGTTTGGATTTGCATAAAGACGCTCTGGTTATATTGTTTTGGCTCTTCAGTGTACGTAGTGATATTAATTTGCGCAAAAATTATCTCCCCCCAAACATATCAATAATATATCGATATTGCATGCAAATTATTGGCGTACTGTTCATATAGCTTTTGATATCCTAAACCCTTCCAGAAAATTTTTTTTGGTCTGTCTTATACTGTATGTGACTGAGGATTTCCTGCAAAAGAGCTTGATTTTCTAAAAGGAATTGTAGCACACACAGGATATAGCTTTTCCGTTATAGACAAAGCCATCCAAAATGTAAGGAACCGAAACCTGTCTGCACGCTCACGCAAATAGACCTTCCAGTACGAGAAAATTGGGCTCTCATCCAATTCGTTCCTCAGATTTCCTTCAAAATTTAAAAGATTCTCAAGAGTTTTAATTTCAAAGTTATTTTCACACCCATTTACAAACTGCATTTTTATGGATCAAACGAGTATTCCAAAGACATAAATTTCTTGGGAATTTATCAGATCTCTCGTGAATGCGGACTTCACAAATAGGACAGATACCCAAGTTTCCGTGTAAAAGAACACAGGACTTATCTATGGCATCGTGAACTGAAGGAGAGAAATCGTCTATACCCCAACTTTGTCTGTCACGAAAATAACCATCAATTTTTGTTTTAAAACGTAAATTTAGTGAACAACTTGATTCGACTCTCAACCTTAATGTTTTAGAAGGTTTCCACATGTATCGCAACTATTCACGACTGGTCAACGACATCGCATCGACTCCATCAAAGCTATAGTAGATCTTAAAATATTTACTTGCGAATGAACGTTGCTGATTTGATCTGTCCTAACATCACAAGAATTGTAGTCATAGAATTTTAAACTGCCTTGTTGTCTACTTTTAAAGACTTTCTGTCCATCACTTGTTTCGGTACAAATGCATTAAGTACTATTTTTTGCCACGCTCTACAACGGTTTAATGGAGAATATTGCCCTATCCTCAAGGGAGAGGGGCAAGATATCGCTCTTACCTCCAACCACTGAGAAGAGTTCCGACATTGTTTCATCATATGATACAATTGGGGTTTCCTATACACTTGTTATATTCATAAGTCGTCTTGGCAAACACGGAAGTGGTCTGCTATTGCCTTCTTCCAGTTGTCTTATTCATCTAGACACTACCCATGATCTGTCCAGCTTCAGAGGCATTACCGGTAGCAAAACTATCGCCGGCATAACACTTCGGGTCATTCGGACACAGAAGCCCCCAACCACACACACACACACACACACTACGACAAAGTCAAGACACCATGGGATGTCTAAAGGTGTTTTTATTTTTTTTTTTTATTGAAGGTTTAACGACCACCGTGAGCAACTCAATGGGCTATAAGCAGTCACCCGTCCCTAATTTAGGGTCACTGGTTCCAGGGAAGGGAGAGAACCAGTGCCGTAAGACAAACACAACATCCATGCCTGGCCGGGATTCGAACCCGGACCCCTTACGGACGAATGATCAGAGGCCAGCGCCTTAGACCACTGCGCCACCGGGGCGGCCTAAGGTGTTTGGGAAAATGATCGTTATTGTTTTCTTTTTTGTTTCTTTTTTATTCGGGGTTTGACGATAACCGTGAGCAATTTAGTGGACTATAAGCAGTCGCCCGTCCCTACTTTAGCGTCACTGATTCCAGGGAAGGGAGAGAGCCAGTGCCGTATGCCTCAACGGGATTCGAACCCGGACCCATCTCGGACGAATGGTCATAAGCCAGCGCTTAGACCACTGTGCCACCAGGGAGGCATAATTAGGTTTGAAAAATGAATTACTACATTGTTCAGTTATTACCTTTTACTGGGTTTGAAAAAATAATCATTATTGGGTTTGAAAATGAATTATTACAGTGTTAAATTATTAGGTTTGAAAAACGATCGTGCCAATATTGGGTTTAAAACATGATCGTGCCGATATTGAGTTTGAAAAAAAAAGATCTACCAATATTGGGTTTGAAAAATGATCGTGCCGGTATTAAGTTTGACAAAAAATTATCTGCCAATATTGGGTTTGAAAAAGTAATCATACTTGGCAAGGTTGGTAGAAGCAGAAGAAGGGGAAAATAGAGAATAAGATGGTTCAATGGAATCACAGACAAATGTAGAATTACCATAGAAGAGTTGCGAAATCTTGCTGAGAAGAGATAAAGATGGCGGACTTTTGTTCATACAGTTGCCAAGAGTGTAACACATTTCGATAGAACCTAACAACAACAACATAGAGCTGCACAAAACGTAGAAAGCTAGCTATCACAGTTCTCGAGATATTGGCTTACTATATTACTTTCCTTGCCACCCTGTAAAAACATGAAGTAACTGTATTTCAGTATTAGTCAGGAATAAATTTCGTTTTAATGTGCTCAGGCTAAATCTACCTTTAAAAAGGAAGAATAACAAAAACTAAGTTTGTGTGTGACTGCATTACACTGAGCACCAGAGGCGGGGAGAAAGAGATGAGAAAGCGCGTAAAAGTAGTACGCAGGGCTGTAGCTACGGGAACAGTAGAGAGGGCGGTTGCCCTCCCATAATGCTTGTTCCAGGGGAATAAATTCATGCTCTGAGGGATATATAAAATTTAGAAGTTGTGTGTAACTAAAAAAGAAAGTTACACCGTTCGGTATTTTCTTTTTAAAGACGTTAGATGGTCTCATACAGTATTCAATGCACTTAACCAGGGTACAGAGTAATCAAACACTATGAGGCGTTATCCAGGAAGGGACTTTTCCAAAACTGTGGATGGAAGCATAGAAAACAATATGCTAATATGCCTGACCTCCATGACCTTTCCGCACATGTCGTTGGGATGAAGAGCTAATTAATCATTTGTGCCCTGTCGCAGGAAGTTCTCTGAGTGTTTAACCTTGAAAATAACTTTTCCAAGCACTACCCCTCAAGATTCTTCCTATTGTGTACTGTTGCGTTCACTATCCGATCCTCATTCGTTCTGCGTTGGTTTGTTTTCCGTTCTGCATTTCTGTGGAGTGTTGTGTTGTCGGCGTTCACATAACTTTTGCGCTTTACTAGGTATTTACAACCTGTGGTTCTTGGGTATTTACCTAATTTTTACAGTTTTAGAATAATTATGTCAAAAAACTGAAGTGCGATTTTTGAACGATCATTATACTTTTCTATAACGGCAGTGCGTGAGAAAGTACAAACCACATATTATTTGAGGGGAACTCGAAGGGGTGTAAGTTTTAACGCAAAGGAGCGTAATTTTTTCGAAACCCTCTTAATTTTGAGTAACATTCTACTGTAAACCACTTTGCTAAAAAAAATCTCGCTTGAAAAATCACAGTTTTCAAAAGAAGCTGTAGGACTCTGCCAGAAATCATTTCAGTTATAATTTCTTACATTTGCCGAAAACATTTAGCAGCTTTTTTTAAAACAAACTGCGCTTCGGAGTAAATGTAGTAACGGTTCCAAAAACTGATTACACAAAATACCGTCCGTAGTATTTCTAAAAATTCTTTTATGGAATCTACCCCTCCGAAACATTAAAACACAGGATTTAGTTAAGTAAGCAATTTCTTTAGAAGACGAGATTTTAAAAAATAATAAACACTTTTGTTCAGTTTTTCCAAAAATATTCAGCTGTTTTATCTCGAACTTTATTGGGTTCAGAACGGAGAAAGTTTGTTTAAAAATATCTTCTTTAACCCGGAAGCACTCGTTTGGTATTCAGGAACGATAGAAGTTTGCGAAAACGAATAGAACTTAAAATTCGTTCCGGAATTCCAAGAGAGGTAAAGTGGATCAAAGGATAAGGTAAAATTCCTTGTCTGTAACTTCGAACTTTCAGCGAAATAGCTTAAGACGTAAGGAGATATTTTATGAAAATATGAGACCTGCATTAAAATAACGGTTCCGTGGCTGTCTTTCACTAATCTCTCCTTTTCTTCTTCGATGAAGAAAAAAATGTATTCATTTCATCGCTCCGACGACGTAACGTATATGATCATATGGAGCTTTCCATTTAATTGATCAAAACGCTTCGTATTTTATTTTTCATGGAATAATTCTTACTGTACTTAAAATGATAGAACACGCTTGATAATTTTAGCCTTTTTTCGTCTGCCTTTGATCAAGATTCAAGTCTGAATTTCGTACAAAAAAAAAAGTGGGTAGAATTTCCTTCACTTAATCAATCACATCTCTTAGGTAACATGTATCGAGTTCGGAATATATCAAGCACTCATTCCATCCATTTCTAGAAAGACATTTTTAATTACGCTTGCTTTGTGGGGTTAACGACCATATTGAGCAACTGGATATGCTACAAACAGTCGCCCGTCTCTAATTTAGGACCACTGACTCCAGGGAAGGGAGAGAGCTAGTGCCGTAAGACAAACACAACATCCATCAATGAAGGAAGAAATATTCTTCATAATGCGTGGAAATTTCACAGAATATTCAAGCAAAGCAAACGGAATTTGCTTGTACCACTTACAGGTCATCCATGTAACACATCTCAGAAAATTTGATAATTTCATTGTACTGGAGCGGGAATCGAACCCCGCATCTCCCGATTATCGGTCGAGTATGCTAACCATTACACCACCCAGGACAGTGAAGTTCCAAGCAACTGAGACATAGGAATCTGAAAGTCCTCAGATTTTTGCTAGTCGAAGCATCCCTGCTTCCTCATAGCGCATTGACCCAATCCCCAACCGGACGAATATAGGTCGGAGGTCATCAGTACCACAGATGAATCAATGAAGGAAGAAATATTCTTCATAATACATATGTAGTCAGGGTATCGAGAAGGACAATGAAATTTTCAAGTTTTTTGAGATGTGTTACATGGATGACCAGTAAGTGGTACAAGCAAATTCAGTTTGCTTTGCTTGAATTATTCCACAACATCCATGCCTCACCAAAATTCGAATCAGTATCCATCTCGGACGAAGACCACTGTGCCACCGGGTGGCTGCAATTACGCTTCTCGTCATAAAAATGCCACACAAGGATGCATTTGTAGGAGCGCCATGCAAACTGATGGATATGAGTCAACTGTAGGGCTATGTACAGGGGTTGGACAGAATAATGTGAACACCCCACTCAGAGAGGTGACCTTTAATGCAGCTGTGCACGTCGCAGTTTGCGAATGCATCCGCCACTTTTTGGTTGTAATAGCTTTGTTAAGAACCTCAAGGTCGCTGTTCAAATGCATTTGCGAAATTTCTTTCAGTGTGAAAACGAAATGAGCGACCGAACGGACTTCGAAAGAGAGTTAATTCTTCGTGGCCGGCTAATTGGTGCCTCCGTGATCTTTTTTATTGGAGATTTATAGTCCACCGTGAGCAACTCAGTCGGCTATAAGCAGTCTCAGGTCCCTAATTTAGAGCCACTGGTTCCAGGAAAGGGAGAGAGAGCCAGTGCCGTAAGACAAACACAACATCCGCGCCTCACTTGGATTCGAACCAGGACCCATCTCGGACGAATGATGAGAAGCCATCGCTTAGACCACTGCACCACCGGGGCGGCCGGTGCCACCGTGACGACAGTCACCACGGAAGTGGAGGGTATCGAGAGCTAATGTGTCTAACGTCATGACAACATTGTGACGTATATTCTAAATTGACTTTCTTTTTTAGTTTCTTTCCCTATGTAAATCTTGAGTTTATTCTCAGTTATTCTTCACTCTTAACGTAATATCTTTTCTCTCAAACGAATACGTTTGGCAACACAATTGAGGTTGAATGAACGTGACGTTTTGATAAGAACGAGAGATAAAAACGACTACTAAACTGTTACTTGGCGAGCGTTGAGCGTGTAAACTGATTATTGAAAGCAGCGTTAGAGCGTTGTGTTAAGAGTTGTGTGGTGTATGGAGAGTTTAGTGCAATATGCTATGCTACGATGTGTTTGCTACATCCTGAATAAAGCCACTTTTCCGTAAGTTTGACTTTTGTGGTTTACATGTTTCGTCTGACCGTTAAGGTTTAATTTTAGGAACTATTTCTTCGTATAGTGATGTTTTAAATTAACGTAGAAGTACGAAAAGACTTCCACGTTATAACATACCATGTTCGTGGCAAAAACCTCGTCTGCGAAACACAAGAAAGGCCAGAAAACGACACCGACTTATAGAGACAGGAGAGCATTAAAGAGGATTGTTACCCGTGTGAAGAAGACCACAGCGCCTAATCTCCGAACCCCAGTATTAATGAAAACAGTGCGCAGGGATCCGCATAAACAAGATATTCATGGCAGAGCTGCTATTACAAAACCTCTGGTGACCTGGGTGAATGCACAACGGTGACGTCAGTGGTGCCAGGAGCATACAACGTGTACTGCCGATACATGGAAGCGTATAATGTGGTCAGATGAATCTACATTCACACTATTCCCCACCGCAGGAGGTGTTCACGTGTTGCGAACACCGTCAGAAGCGTACAACCCAGACCATCTGCCCCCAACAGTGTAACTTGGTGGTGATTCTGTTATGCTCTGGGCTGTCATATCGCGATTTTAAGCAGGTCCTCTGATCACCTTAAAAGGACGGATGACTGGCAGGGCGTATGAAACCATTTTGGCAGACCACGTCCATCCAATGGCTCAGTCATTGTTTCCTGCAGGGGATGCCATCTATCAAGATGATAACGCCTCAGTTCACAGAGCTCGGAATATTCCACAAACACTCACATGAAAACATGGCCCAGACCGTAACGTTGCCACCCCAAACTTGTAGAGTTGTGGCAATGCTAGATGCATCCATGCTTTCGTGCTGCTGTCTCTGTATCCCCACCTTTTCATCAGCATGGTGTAGTTGAAAACGTGATGATAGCAGTGGCTTAAAGACAGGCCGACTGCTTCTGTAGCCCATACGATGTAATGTGCTGTGAACTGTACGTTGAAAGGCCTATCGGACTTAGTCCCTGATTCAGATTATCTGTAATCTGACAAAGTGTTGCCTGTCTGTTGGACTGAACAATATGAATAGGCAGCGGAGGGTAGGCAGACGCTTACCCTCCACTCAGCTCGAAAATTTCAGTAACCGTTGACGACCACGTGGCCTT
The DNA here is from genome assembly GCA_039090855.1 of Macrothele yani. Lineage (NCBI taxonomy): Eukaryota > Metazoa > Arthropoda > Arachnida > Araneae > Macrothelidae > Macrothele > Macrothele yani. The sequence goes on from CM077007.1 coordinate 114,636,068, forward strand.
AATGACCTTTCACTCAGACCAGGTTTTTTTTACTGGTGGTACACTCTGTAAAATTTCACAACTGCTGCGCGTGAACATTTCACAGGTGCAGCTGTTTTGCAAATGCTCGCACCAGTGCTTCGAGCACGCATGATCATTCAACGTTCAAAGTCCGTCAGATCGCCTATTTTACCCGTTATTTCTTGCGCAATGCACTTCATTAATCTCTGCAATGCTTTAGCGTCCCCTTTTTACACCGATTTAGCTGTCTTACATCAGCAGCATCTGCGGGATATCTTCTTTTCATAAAATGTTCTGTTGGTCATAATAATTTTGCCAATCAGGGTATATCAACTGAAGGAATCATGGAGAGATGCATACTTGGTGTAACTAGGAAAGATAAGAAGAGGAAGTCGTAGATCAGGCAAATGACAAGAGTAGAAGACATCGTGATCAGAGTAAATCCCCTGAAATAGCAATGGGTTGGACATACTGCTAGAAGAACGAACCACCCATGGGCAACCGAAATTTTAGACTGTACATACCGAGGGACAGGAAGAGACTCAGAAGACCACATGGGAGATGGGCAGATGAAATTCGAAGGCATGCAGAAGTAACGTGGACAAGACTGGATCAAGGCTGGAAGTAACTTGGGAACAAATACAGTCTTTAAGTAAAATCTGAGCAAGTTTATAATGTACAACAGAAATAACTGATTTAAACAAATGACCTGCTCAAATTGATTAAGTCCTTTATAGTTAGAAGCATTTCCGATTTTCGTTTGTAAACTCGTTGCAAGGCAAGTCCAGTATAGTATTTTTCTTCTTGTTTTTCTTCTTCGCGTATGTCTCGCCTGGGAGCCTTTTCTCTACCCCCGAAGGGTTTTTAGACGCGTCTCTCTGAAGAAATGTGACCCTGTTCAAACAAGGTGTAAAACATATTGCCTCTGGCGCGGATTGACATAAGGGAGCACTGTTGGCACAGTTCCCACTGTGATGCGTGGAATAACAGGGTGGACTTTCTTCCTTTTGCGAGTGCCGAGGAAATTGCGGTTCTAACACCAGCAAATACTATTATCACCACCTATGCTTCTCTCGCTGCTCGGTGAGAAAATATTCACTGAACAGAGATTTAAAAAAAATTCTTATATGAGATTTTATCCGTAGCTCATTGCTAGCAGGAGATGACTAGAAATTTTATAAACACACATGCAAACTTAGAAAGTAACGCATGTGTGTATTCCGTAATGCCCACATTGGAGAATGCGTTTTTACCATTAAACTGGGAAGAGAAGAAGCTGATGATTAATGGAGAGAGTTTAACCCAATTTCACTTTGCTGACGACAGGGTCATTTTTGCAAGTGCGTGCCGCCTCAGAGTTGCAGAGTAATATACAGAAACTTGCTGACAAGAGTAAACAAGTGCACTGGTATCCAAAATTAAAGCCCGGATGGCATTAGGAGACATAAAAAGGAAAATATATAACAGCAGGTAGAGACGTTTGTAATGTGAAGGAAATCAACTATAAGGGCAATAAACATTTCTTAACACAAATATCTACACATTTTGTGTATACAGAGTCACATCCTCAAATATAACGAAGGTGAGATGTAAGAATGTTACCTAAAAGTGTCTTAATAAGCAATGTGATCAACTCGTACGGACAGGCAACTCTCACAACGATGATACATAGTCATCACCAGATCGTTGATGAGCTCTGTAGCCAAAGAATTCCATTCCTCTTTGAGGGTGGCGCGTAGCTCGGGAAGGGCCCTAGGAGGTATACCGTATAGGGTACAGATGCGGAGACCCGGCTGGTCAGTCCGTACGACGAATATCATAGCTCTGCAAGATATCATCGACGAGCTGAGTCCTATGCGAGCGAGTGTTGCCATACATAAAAAAACCTAAAGGACAACAACGCCTGAATTTTTTTTATATAGGGCTCTAGGGTCTTGTTCATATAGCTCTCAGCTTTAACATCTCCTTCTGCTGACACGTGGAGTAGTGTGTGGCCGTTGAACATAATGACATCCCACACGAGCAGGTCACCTCCTCCGAAGGAGTCTTGTTTGCGGACGTTTGCAGGATTATTACGGATTCCCTCTTCTCTACAGATGAAATGCTGACGAGAATCCGTTGCCCAGGTGTTATTTATGCTGAATCTCTACTCGTCTGGTGTTATTTTTACAGACGAGTCAAGATTCAACAGTCGAGACTGAATCTGGACTCGTCTGTAAAAATACCACAGGCCCACGCCTGTATGTTACAGGAACGATGTTGCCTGCACCAATTCAAGAGAACTCTCCTGTGAAATGTTATAATGAATATAGCTTCTACTAAGCTAATTATAATGAATATAACGCTTCTTCTACTGAATTATAATGAATTCAGCTTCTTCTAAGCTAATGCTTCTTCTAATGGTTGTTGTTTTGTTAATTATATCATGAATAACTTTCCTGCTAGTAATGTAGTAATAATAATGAACAAGCTTATAACTGGTAGTAATGTTGTAGTAGTAATTAAGATGAATAAAGTCTTATGCTGGTTGTTATTATTAACAACTAATGAAATAAACCTAACAGCCAGACAGAGGTCTGACAGTACTATGAACTGAGAAAGACGTACTTACTTAAAACTCTTTTATTTGGTAAACTTCTCGCTCTCACATAAACGAAGATCTCTTTATACAACAACAGCTCTCTGACACATAAACAACGGCTCACTCTACGCACATCAACAAAAAGCTCTCCCTATACAACAACAAACGCTCTCCTTACGTATCGTTGAACGAGCCTATTTATACTGGCTACCACCACGTCATGACTTACACTCATTGCCAGATCTCATTCAGCGGGTGAAATAACATCTCGTTCAGTAAGAAGATAATTTACATAGTAAAATAAAATAACCAGAGATAGTAAAAATCAAAAGGAAAGTGAATCGAGAGTATACGTTACAATGTGGTTAGAGGGACACAAACCATGGGTTTCCTGGCATAAAAGGAAATTGCATTAAGCCTGCGACATATCGTTCGCCTTGATAACATACTCCTAGTAGCAACGGAGAGCTCCGAAGACAATTGTCGGGCTGTATAGGGCCTATCTGTGCGGTTAAAGCGACATAGCTGTCCTCACGAAATGTCGTACTCCTTGGACGACATTGGCGAGACCTTCGTGATAAACCACAGGTGTTTCTGAATGGATGTGTAACCTCGTTGCGGTGGAAATTCAAATCCCTTGCAAATTGAGGCTTAATTATTCTCACCTTAATTAAACAACTTTAATTACCCTCACCTTAAGTAAAAAGACATATACAGGCTGCAGACAATTCAGCAAAGCATAGGGAGACGCAAGTCAGGTGTAACCAGAAAAGATGCTCGTAGAAACAACATTGATGCTTTAGTGTTCAACAGATCACACGATAAAAAATCATTCTTACAATCAAATCCTCAGAGTAGCGTATTTATTCTGTTATTGAGTTTAAGGTTTTTCTTCTTCCAGCCCTTTTTATAGCCACTTGAAGTTATAGGTTTCCCTTATGTATATCTTTCCAAATGCTCCTGTTTTGGGCTTGTCTATTCCACAGCTTTCCTACAGTTTAGTTTATATCATCCATCCATGTTCCCTCTGGTCTTCCTACTCTTCTCTTTCTTTTATATAGTCTCCATTCTATTATTATAAATTCTCGTTCTATGGCCAACCCATTTCCATTTTAAATTTAGTATCTTTTCACCTATGGCTCTGGATCTTATGCTTGTATTCTCTACTTTATCTTGAAGTCTTACATTTAGTAGGGATCTTTCCATCTTACGTTGTGTTTTTTGCAATTTGTCTAAGATGTTTTTCTTAATAGGCTAGATTTCAGCGCCATATGTCATAATGGGTATTACGCAATGACTGAAAAGTTTTGCTCTGTTTTCCGGCTGTTATTTACTACATAGAATGTTCTTTAACTCCCCAAAAGCTGTTAACCTCATTTTTATGAAGAACTAACAGATTTATCAAAAGAAATTGGATTAGAAATCAATATTGATAAAACAAAAAATAATGTCAAACCAACTTAATAACAGCGAAGCACAAGAACATATTAAAATAAATGATAAAGAAATAGAATTTGTGGAAGAATACATATGCCTAGGAAAACTAATTACCACAAAGACGCAGGGAATTATGGAAATACTGTAATTGAGTTCAAGGTTTAGTAGCTACAAATTGTAGGACAATTGCAGACGTGCAACATGTCATTAGCAAGTCCACTATCGAAACATTGGCAGCTTAGAACATAACACATTCATAGACATAGTAAACACCGGCATGGGCGAGATGCATAATCCGTCCATCAAGTTGCGTGGCACTTTTATTTATATCAATTATGATGACTTGTCTAGCTGTTATTCATAGTCCAAAAGAAGAAAAACCCTGAGAGTTTAGATGTAATGTCTAGAATAGAAAACTTAACGAGAAGCAAAAAAATATAAAAAAAATAAAAAAATAAAAACATTGGATTAATCATCATCAAGATATCGGATTAGTGTTTTTTGTATTTTTCGTATTGCCTTGGATACCTCGCTTGTTAGGTTGAGGACTTTTTGTCAGCAAATTATTGCATAGAAATCTCGTCATGACAGTCACACAAATATCACACTAAAGCTGCCAAAAATTTTAAAGAATTTATATTAGTGAAAAATATTTTTCCTATCACCAAGTTCAATATTCAAGAGGATATCCGGAGGACATGATAGCTTTTTTGATGGCGTGAGGGTACGAAGTGATGAGTAAGTCGAACATTAGGTAACTGTGCATTAGCTGTTAATGCTTTTCGGTATTTTTTCTTCCGAACGTTTACTACCTTCTTCTACAATGGTAAATCAAAAACATCTTGCCAAAATTTTTTCGTCAGGCATATCACGTTGTTATAAAACCCTCATAACAGGCAAATTAAAGGTGGGGAAATTATCTGTGTGATGGGTTTTCAGCTGTATCTTTGGGAAGGTGGCACTACTGTATTTATTCTTTCGGCATCATAAACACCATCTAATTGTATCGACTCCGGAAGAACAAGAAGAACGGAATGCTAAAAATCATCAGTAACGTCCTTCATCCTCATCTGCTGATAAATGTTCCTGAGAAAAAAATACTGAATTACTTTCCTCCCACGTAAAGAAGTTGTACACAGGTGGTCATCTACTAAAGAAAAGTCATTTGTCATATAAATCTCAGAACATTATGTTAATCTACATAAATGAATACAGACCAAAAAGGCCACATTTGGAAAGCTACAAATCACAAACACTGTTGCCATCTGTCTGAAAAATGCCTGATGATTCATATTGGACATGTACATTTCAAATATTTAGTTATTTTTTCAGGAATTTCCACTGAACAGGGGTTACCTAAAACCCATTAACGGAGCAGAAGGGCTAGTTATTCAGTTTCAGTCGGGAATGCCGCAAACTGGGTGATCAGTCAAATGCTGGGGGAGTGATCAACTCACAGGAGCAGCCGACAGAAGCATCTCGGATGTCCAGGACCGATCTGAGGAGAGCTATCCACCCATTCAGTGGCATTCGTAGAAAACCATGAGCTAGCTGGATTGTCAACCGCAGGATTAGAACCTCGAACAGTTATCTACCTCACATGAACGAGGCTGGCTATTTTCCAACTGCGCTGAACTGATAGTTAAATGTTGGTCCCAATATAATAAGTTGCCAGCTCGAGTTTAAGAGCAAGATAAACAGAGTCCATTTTAACAGTTACACTTTGAAAAATTAACTTATAGTCTGAGATTCATGATTAATCTCGCACACGAAAAAGGAAATAGTAACGCCGAATGGAACTGACCCAAGGCTATCTCGCGAAACACAGAAAGTTCGATCATCCACAAAAACTTTATGCCAACGGTAGGAGCAATGTAACTCATATAGGATCTCGAGCCATAGCGGAAACAAATGATAGTGCACTCAGCCAGAGATGGAAACGGGTCACTGGTCAGCAGGTCAACGGGTCGACAATTTCTTGCGGGTCAAACGGGTCGGGGTCAAGGTTTTCCTGTCCCGATCCCGATTTCGATACGGTTTTTTTTTCTGTTTGTTTTTGAAAAGAAAAAAACAATATTTCAAAGAAAAATGCGTACTGTCGAATGCTGTGCTCGATACTGGTGCCAGCGGAGTGAAAAATGATTTGTCGTACAAAAGTATTGCCGTCTCTTTCTTAAAGCAACGAAGATTTCCACCGAGCGATGATACGACTCAGATACTAGACTCACTGATACCATATCGTAAAACGGCACTTCCTTTGCGTTTGTTTTCAGTGCGACAGTCCTGAGCAAGATACAAGTTAACGCCTATCACCTGCTTCTCTGGTAATTCACTCTTTCACACCCCGCGTGTCACATTGTAAGACTGAGAGTTACTTTTCACATCGCATCTTTTGCATTGAGCATTCAGAGCATTCAAAATAAATACCCCCCTCCCCCGAGATGCATGTTGTTTTAATGATTATTTTTATTTTATGTAATGCGGAGTAACTGACATATTAGTGACCTTTTCAACTTTGACATTGTACTTTTTGGTTTTTTTTTTAATTTAAGTATCTGGTTTACACACCAATTGTTGTATTTATGGAAGTAGGGAACAACGAAGTTATTAAATTCACTGTGCTATTTCATGAATGCGGAAAAGATTTAGGTGTTTATAATAATCATTTTAAAATTTAGCCCTGCAGAAGTCGTTCATGGGTATCGAGCAAATTTCAGTATCAGTGTAACGAAGCACGATAACCTATTTAGAAGTGGGGAGATTGGAAACTAAAAATAAATATAAAATATATCTTTTTAAGAGACTTGGGCCCCAAAACTTAAAAAAAAAAAATAATAGAAATGTAAAAAATTCTACTGAAAATGGTTTTACTTTTATTTCCTAAACCTGCTAGACCATCGGAGCAAGTCCCTGAGTCAAGCCATATCCAGTATTTGATGATTAACTCTACGGCAGGTAGATAATAGAAACGTGGAACGAATAATAGAAATAATAATAGAGGAAGAACCGTCGAATATTTATTTCTTATACATACAGGGAAAAAATAGGTGAAAATCATCTAAATACGTGGCGTCAGTTGAATAAATAAATCCATCGCTCTTTCCACTTTAAGCAACGCACAGCAACCGAAAATTTGTTATTCGGCCGCCGTCTAAAAAATAATAATAGAAATAACAATACACTGGTGCCAAAAGTCATAGGATTGCAGTATGCAAATTTTTAACTGGCGCTGCCGTCGTATAAAGGCCTCGACGCACCCCACGATTTTTATCAGTTGCGAGGTGTAATCTCGTGAGTCAGGTTGAACAACCGCCAGTAGGATTATGGCAGGCCGACGTGAATTTTCGGAGTTTGAACGAGGCATGGTAATAGGAGCTAGAAGGATGGGACATTCGATTTCCGAAGTTGTGCGAACATTCAACATTCCTCGATCCACAGTGTCATGTTTTTACCAAGAATACCTCATGGAAGATAATACCACCTACCGTAGACAACACAGTAGCCGACCATGGGTGCTGAATGACCGTGACCAGCGGCGTCTGACCAGAATTGTCCATGGTAACAGACAAGCGGCACTGGTTCAAATGACATCCACATTCAATGCAGGAGGTACCAGAGACATATCCATCAGGTCAGTGCGGCGTAATGTAGCGTCCATGGGTATGGGAGCAGAAGATCCACCGGTTTGCCTTTGTTAAGACCACAACATCAGACACAGCACCTCACCTGGGCTCGTGAACATGATAATTCGACTCTGGAAGACTGGCAATATATAACGTGGTCTGATGAGTCACGCTACCAGTTGTTACGAGCAGTAGGGTTCAAGAGTGGCGCAGACCCCATGAGTCCAAGGAAAACAAGGCACTGTGCTAGCTGGAGGTTGTTCCATACATGTGTGGGGTGTCTTTACGTGGTACGGTTTGGGTCCTCTGGTCCTCGTAAATACGACATTAACCGGTAACCACTTTGTTGCTCTGCTAGGTGATTTGCAGCCCTTCATAGACTTTGTGTCCTCCAACAACGATAGGATTTTGCAGGCGGACAATGCACCATGTCATCGGGGCCGAAGTTGTCCAAAATTAGTTCAAGGAGCATTTTGGACAATTCCAACGGATGGTGTGGCCACCACGTTCGCCCGACATGAACCCAATAGAGCACTTATGGGACGTGGTGGAAAGGTCTATTCGCACCCAAGATCCTGCACCTACAAATACCAGGGAGCTGTAGGTGGTTTTTCAGATAACAGAGCTCAACATCTCTCCAGAAGTCTTCCGGCCACTTGTGGAATCGATGCCACGGCGAGTTGCTGCACTTCGCCTGGCTAGAGGATTTCCTACACGATACTAGGTACGTATCCCATCCTAATTTTTGGCACTTCAGTGTAGATAATAGAACCGTGGAACACTTTTTTCTTATACATATAGGGAAAAAATTCAAGCTCTCAGAGTTTACAAAATTCATTATAACCAGTCTATCATTAGGCTTTGGCTGGAAAATCTCAGCTGCGGTTTAATAAAGGTTTCACGAAAAAAAACAAAACTCCGAAAATGTGTTCAGTTTGATGGCATCTGTCAGAAACACACCAATTTAAAATTTTTATTGAATTGCAAAAACGTGTGAACAAATCTATAATTTACCAAACGATTTTTAATCTGATCTCCAATCGGAAACAGTGAAAAGTAGCAATAACTTTTAACAACGCGAAGATTTGAGGACTTTCTTGTGCAAACTTTCCAGCTTTAACTGTTCAGTCTTTCCAGCTTTAACTGAATTTAAAAATGTACATGGGTGATTCTTTTACATTAGATGTTCAAATTAATCGAAAATTTTCAATGCAATATTCAAAATTCTTCACTGCAAAACAAAGTAAAAAAAAAGGGAACAGCACCTTCCCTCGGAAGTCGCTTTACGGTTAATGACTTTTTTACTGTTATTCCTGTCAATATCCTAGCGATTCAGCAAAATTCTCAGGAAGCATTCGAGAAATGTTTATTTGAGGTACTTGTAAAGATTTAAAAAACTGAATTTTGAAGTACTATCCCTCGCCTTGCTTCCCGGATTTGGTTCTGGATGATTTCCAGCTTTTCGGTTCACTAAAAGAGACACTGAGAGAGAAACACTTTTAGTCGAACAAGGAAGTGCAGTTAATGGTGCTGTTATAGGATTCCCTATCATGTGCGTTCGCCGGGCCTTCACTGTAAGGTAATAAAGCAGTACGGGGGTTTAGCAACTTTTTTCTCGACGATGAAATGTATCAATTACTAGCTGAATGAGAACTCGCTTTTCAGCAGTGGTACTCCTTTCTCATCGCAGTATATGGGGCATGGCATGGATTTACTTGTCCTGATTTCTGTATTGCATCTATCTATTATTTTTATTTTTTACTCCTTGTCCTATTCTGCTTATCCTGTCAGGCATTTTTCTCGGTTACCTAGCTACGAAATTCCCTCTTTCCCGCTTGCAACTTAATTCTTTCTAGATTTCCCATCTAGAACATTAAACACCTTATCCTCTGCTCTGGAAGAAAAGGTATTTCCGTCGCACGGAGAAGCACCAAATCTTCTTCATATGTCTTCCACGAGAGCCAGAACAGTTCCCTTTGTTTTCTTCTTCTCTTCTTTTCCCCGAGTCCACTTCTATGACCTGTCTTGAGACCATCACGTCAGCTCCACGTCACCATCTTCCCCCTCAAACCACTTCGAATCCCAGGTCGTGCGCTGTCCATCTCTCTCTCTCTCTCTCGGACTTCATTACCTCATTCGCGCTTTTTCGTTACCTACGATAAATCCCTTGCACATCCTTGGAAATCCACCCATTATGACTGAAGACTTAGAAGAATAGCCATGTGTTCGAATCATCTTTCCTGAGTATGTTGGTGCAATAATATCATCGTTTTCAGAGCAATAAAGTCATTTTTAAAAATCGATTTCACACGTAATTACTGTTTCCCCCAACTACCCTAGGTTGAGGTCAAAGCGATTGGGGGAAATATCATCCCCCCACCTTTTGTTTTGCGGGGAGATAGTAATGATTCCTTTCTTGAAAAAGCTTTCGTCAGCATCTTAGAGTGCCAGCATGGGATTTCTGTTCTACAAAAGTTTGAGGGAAGAAAAGCCAATAAACTGTAATGCATGTGCTTTAAATAATTACTGACATCTTAAACTAAAGTCTACGACCGCTCAGTTATTATTATGTGTATGAAAACTTTTAATATTCAAGAAAAAAGCAAGGATATGCCACATTTTCAGTGCTTGACGTACCTAGAGCGCCACCTATTAACGATAGGCAACACCACTCCATCTCAAGGAAATTAAATTTTAAAATATTTCCTATAATTTTTTCTCAAATTTGATAGCCAGTACCTATAGTTCAGTGCCTTCTTCGAATCTGTGCAAATTTTCATAAGTCAGAAAACATTTCTTGTATGAGAACCTATGTAACAAAATTTTCCCATTGAAAGTATAGCGGCGCATTTTCACTTAACGTCCACCTTAACTGCCTGTTGAAGATCCTCTTCTCCGGATGCAGGGATATTTACTCTCTAGCCCATTAATGTCTTGGTAAATACTACTGAAGGGACCATTTCCTATTTCCGCAAGTCACTATTGAAGAAAGGATAAAATTAACTCATAAGATGATATTAAAAGAAGACTATTAATGCTACGTTTTTCTAAAATTAGTAGGAAAACGGCAACGATGTGATTATAGATGCGCAACCAGCTTAAGTTCGGAATTCATATACTGATTTCACAATGGCGAACGTGCATTACAAGATGAGTTATCTAAGTGCAAAAGTGAATGCGTCTGTTAAACAAGATATGAATAAAACACTTTTTTTTCAGTTTTGCTGTTTTTATATGTACCTCCCTCGTAACATGTGAGATGAATAATTCATCGCGTGTTTTAAACTACTGTACTCGCTTTATTAGATAAATAACTTTCGTTACATCATGAATGGAATGCAGGATTACACAATACAACACAAATTTTGAAGATGTGAATCCGTTTTTCGGTGTAAATAGACCCGACAAAAAAAAAACGGATTCACATCTTCAAACTTTCGTTACAGTTTTTTTCTCATACAAACGTGATTCAATTCAACTCGTCCTCAGCGATTCTAAAGTAAGTGCCTTATCATGGGAAAGAACAGAAAAGTACAGCAAGATTCCTAAATATAGTTGCTGATATATATAAAGTTGCTTTATTTTTCATGCGCCACTTACTAAAAAGAACTGCCAGAGGCGTAGTTATTGTTCATGGATGAGTGATGTGCGTGTTCGTTCGAATAACGAGCCTCTTCTGCCATTGTGGGAAAAAGCTACGATGTCCTTGTAATGCTAGTTAGCGTTCTGCTGTTGAGCAGGGGGAATGTTCTGAATCGTTTCGTCGATTGGTTTTTTGAAATTAGCGGAATTTTAGAAATTAAGATATTAAGATATTTCTTCGTGAAATTTAGATATATCTTCGAAAATATTTCAGATATTCTTTGAAAATATTTCAGATATTCTTTGAAAATATTTCAGATATTTCTTTGAAAATCTTAAATATTTTACGAATCAATATATTTCTATATTTTCTATATTTCTTCGAAAATGTAGAAGGATATTTCTTAGTGAAAGAAAGATATTTCTTCGTTGAAATTCAGATATTTCTTCGTGAAATTAAGAAAGACTTCATGTTTCTAACAGACGTAACAGAACATCAGTCAACAGCTGGCCTATTTTCCTACTTTCGAGATGTGGATATTTTTTCCTATTTTGGGGAAATGTGCAATTCCTATGGTCGTATATTAAAACGCGCCGAAGGAATTTTAATTTAAAACACAATTTTCATTATAACAAAAGTTTAACTGTCAAAAATATTTATACAAAAAATAATCAGGCCAATATCTCGCGAACTATGGCAGTTAGCGATGTACTTCTTGTGCAGTTGTATAGGAAAACCCCAATGGCGCACACGATAACACCACGAAAAATCCCCTCCCCCCTTTGGTGTGAAGTTGAGGGGGCTATGGTGCTGCCCTTAGCAGATAGGGCAAAAAATTCAATTGCAAACTTGTTCAGCGAGGCAAAAATAGTACATAAATGTTTTTGTCCCATAACAAAAGATGGAAGGCGACTCTTCAACTGCGAAAAAAGCGGAAAGTTACCTGAGTCGCTGTGTTCGAAGCATATTTGCATGGATTTCAAATGTGCTTTCTGCTCCGTCGTCAGAATACAAAAATGATATGCGTGGTCGGTATGCCAATACTTTGTGAACCAGTGACAGGAAGTCGAAAGCTTTACCACGTACGCAAGTCAATTAGATGTGCATACAGTTTTCCTATTGGATGAGCGTTTCGCCACTTTATGCTATTTCTCCTTGTCTCAGTGTATTTTTTACTGTATTGGACATCAGAGTCTGATATTGAATATGTCAAGGAACTGCGTTTTATTTCAGAACAAGAACTGTTGATAAGGATTGTAGGGAAGCTTTTCCTTTATGCATCCATTTACTTAGAACTTACCAGTTTAGATAAGTTCTAAGTAATAAGTTCTTGTCTGAATATTCTGGCGTTGCTTCTGGATGTTGTGATTTTCTTGGGACCACCTTCCCGGTCCCCTTCCCTCTTTTGTAATGGGAAAAAAACATTTATGTACTATTTCTTCCTAGCTGAATAAGTTTGTAATTGACTTTTTTGCCCTATCTGCAAAGGGAGGCGCGATATCCCCTCACCCCCAAAGGAGGCGAGGGGATCCGTCGTGGTGTTATTGTGTGCGCTATAGGGGGTTTCCTATACAACTGCACAAGAAATAAATCGCTAACTGCCATAGTTCGTGAGATATTAACCCTGTAGACAGAACATTTTGGGAACCATCCGAAAATTCTTTTGTCTGTCAGGTGCGAGCTCACGCCCTTCCCACCAGTCGTTTAGGTTGACCTACTGTTCAAAGCTGGACCTTCCGCTAGACAAGACACCATCGAGAAATACGAAACACACGCTGACTCCGTTGTTATTACCCGGGGCAACATCAGCTTAGTTCAAGAGTCAAGGAAAGGATTAATATTTCTCCGCGGCCTTGGGGTCTAATTTCTGCGGAATAAATCAGTTCATGTGGCCGCTAAAAGCCAAAACTCATATATATCTAAAACTAATGAAAATATTCAAATATGTAGAAAGTTTATACTCCCGCTGCTATCTTGAACCATACAGTTACTAATTACAATGTATTTAACTACCTTCAATTCCATAGGGCGCCTTTGTTTAATTGGCGCCTATGGCAAACATCACAGTGGCCGTACCCTAGCTACGGCCCTGCTGAAAGGCATTGTGTTTTTGTATGAAAATCAGGAGAGTTTTCTATTTCATTTAAGTATAACAAAATCGGACATGCTTGAAAGGAAAAGAAATGGAACGGGCAAGGGGAGAAAAGGAAGAGACATATCATCATACATACAGCAGTGGCCAAAATTGTGGAAACCTTTTGGAAATAGTGTGTTTTTGAGGTTTGATGGCTTATAACACCACTTTTTGTTTAGAGTAATACCATAAAATTATATATCAATGGAAAGATAATTTCATCAAGAATGCAATGCAATACCTTTTATGAAGCATTTTGTATTAGAACAGCAGTTATAAAGAAGAAAAGTGAAAAACATAGAAAAAATTAGATATGAAAAATCTCTCACCTTGTCAGTTAATACTTAGTTGGGTAACCTCTAGCGTTAATTACGGCCTTACAACGCCTTCCCATGAAGTGAACTAAGTTATTTAGTTTTGCAGCTGTTATGATGTGAAACCAAGATTGAATTATTGCTTCTATTAATCGGATTTTATTGCTGGGTTGCTTCTGACTAACACGTTTCTTTAGTCGGCTCCATAGATTTTCGATGAGGTTAAGGTCTGAGCTATTCCCATGCCATTCCAATAGTGGACTATGATTATCTTGAAACCACTTTTTGCACACAGCAGCAACATGATATGGAGCTGAATCCTGTTGAAATATAAATGCTTCATTATCTTCGAAAAGATCACGTGCGGAAGGCTTCAGTTTGGGCTGAAGTATTTTAATAATGTATTTTTGGCCATTATATTCCCATTAATCACGCAATTTCTGCCAACACCTTTTGATGTCATACAATCCCAGATCATAACACTAACTGGGTGTTTCACGGTACATGTAAAGCAATCAACCTTCTCCGATTCTTCTCCTTGCGTATTTTAAGCCATCACTACCAAACAGGGAGATTTTGGTCTCATCACTCCAAATAACACTGTCCCATTGTTCCGCTGTCCAGTTAACATGGGTTTCAGCCCAGTTTAATCTTTTCAACCTTTGTTTGAGCGATAAAAATGGCTTTTTTCGTGGAATTCTAGCTTTTGGACCAAATTCCTGCAATCTGCGCAGAACAGTCCTTGCACTCAACTTCACATTTCATTGCGCCATTTTATCTTGCATACACCCAGATGATTTTCTACTGTCACCTAGGCACAGTCTCTTAATTATTCTATCATCACTTGTTGTTGTGCATCTTTTCCTGCCTTTACCCGTCTGGTTTTGTAGTGACTGAGTTTCCTTATACCTCTTCAAAAATTTAGAAATGCCACCTTCTTTTAAATTTCCACAAATATTTCTTCTTATTTCTTCAAAACTGAAGCCTTGTTCACTTAATAGTACTATTTTCATCGCTATCTGGGTGACCAGTCAACTCTTTGCGCCATTTCTTTAATTTTATTACGTTTTACAAGCTCATTAAATGAAAGAACACAAAAACACCCAACCAACGTGATACCAATCACATAACACACTGACAAATGTCCTCCTCTCAGCTTCAATACATGACATCAATAGCTGAATCCTACTGTGATACCTGATTGGCTCATTGCCAAACCAAGATGACACCTTATAACGAAGTAAATTTCTCCGTCATTTTTGTCCACGCCGGGGCTCGAACCCGGATCCCCTCATTCCGGAATAAGTCGCTCTACCAATTGAGCTACGCGGGCGTTCGTTATCGCTGCTATCTGCCTTTATGTCGTGGGCGTCCTGTTGGGCAGGCACGTCACATCTATCCCCCCTCCCCCAAAGAGGGCCGGGGGCATGGCCCATGGGTCAGCCGTGACCATGAATCGTTACAGGCAGCCATCCGCTGTAGAACGTGCACTTGATAACTCACAGTCAATCCGGTGTGTGGAATGCAACGTCACACACATTTATTTTTTGAAGCGCTGAAGAAGGGATTCTCTTATTTTTCGTATCTCGCGGTTTGGAAAGAACATCACACCATTGCGAGATCTTGAACGGCCGGGTCATCCAGAAAGTTCGGGCGCCATTATAACGAAGTAAATTTCTCCGTCATTTTTGGTCCACGCCGGGACGCGAACCTGGTTCCCCTCATTCCGGAATAAGTCGCTCTACCAATTGAGCTACGCGGACGTTTGTTATCGCTGCTGTCTGCCTTTATGTCGTGTGCGTTCTGCTGGGCAGGCACGTCACAACCTGATTGCCTCTCTAAACACTCATGCTCATTGGCTACATTCAAATGAAGGAAAGCTACTTCATATCAACCTAAGCAAGTTGTGCTTCCTTTTTCGGATTATTTGGCTATAACTTTAACATAGAATACAGATAATTGAACAAACTTTGTCGCATTACATTTTTGATGAAATTATCTTTCCATTGATATATAATTTTATGGTATTACTTTAAAAAAAAGTGGCCTTATGAGCCATCAAACCTCAAAGATACACTTTTTCCAAAAGGTTTCTACAATTTCGGCCACTACTGTATGTTGTTTTATGCTAGGGGTTCTTGTGGAATTCATAATATAGATTCAAAACTCGTTTTTTATTATTGATTTGAATTTTACTGATATAATCGTTTTATCTGTAGCATGTTCTAATGACGTTATCACGTCTTGTTTTGCAAAGGCATAATAAGTTTTATGATCTCACCAAAAAATACTGATCGTGATATCTTGCCCCCGTTGTCAAAAAATATTTCGGGCACCTCTGATTTCGACGAGCCTACAAGATGAGGGCCGAGGGCGACGTACGTTCATGGATAACCAAGCTATGAAGGCAAATGTGGAGGCAAATCCTCGTTTCACCCTCAGAGGATTCGCCAAACAGTACAATGTGTCGGTGTCAACCATTTCCAAAAATCTCCTTCAATTGGTAATGTCAAGAAACTCGATACATGTGTCCCACGCGAACTGACGGAGCATCAGAAACAACAACGGTTTGAGATGTGCAGTAACCTGCTTCAACGAAAAGGATCCCCTACTTGATCGCATTGTAACCTGGGATGAAGCGTAGGTGTTATACGACAATCGTAAGCGATTTGGGCAGTGGATGAGCCATGTTTAACCACCTAAGCAACATCCTAAACCTAGGTTGACACCAAAGTGTGACGTGCATTCTAAATTAACTTTTCTTTTTAGTTTCTTTCCCTAGGTTAATCTTGAGTTTATTCTGTTATTTTTCACTCTTAACGTAATATCTTTTCTCTCAAACGAATACGTTTGGCAACACAACTGAGGTTGAATGAACGTGACATATGCCTGAGTATTGATAAGAACAAGAGATAAAAACTACGACTGATCTATTGCCTGAGAGCGTTGGATTGTAAACTGATTATTGAAAGGAGCGTTGTGAAAAGAACGTTGTGTGGTGTGTGGAGAGTTCAGTGCAATATGCTATGCTACGATGTGTTTGCTACATCCTGAATAAAGCATCTTTTTCCGTAAGTTTGACTTCTGTTCTTTACATGTTTCGTCCGGCAGTTAAGGTTTTCTTTCATTTAGGAACTATTTCTTAGTATGTTGATGTTTTAAGTTAAGGTAGAAGTAAGACAAGACTTCTATGCCATATTGGCACCCGAATTCTACTCGAACAGATTCATAGTAGAAGTCACGGAAAATGGCTAACCTAACGGATCCTATCGGTCTGTTCTATGACTGTTATAGACATGACCATGAGGCTCATAATTCTACAACAGACAATCTACGCACTCAGCGTTATAGAGTTCCAAACAATTCACCCAGTGCTCTGTACGAGGCCTGAGATTATGACTTACCAGACAGCGAATACGCGAGATACGAAACCTATGTACCGCGTACTTCGACCGCAGTGCCTCAACAACAATTTACCCCCCCCTCCTCCCTGTGAGAAGGAGCAAAATTCTTGCTCATTACGTACCCCATGCGGGTTCTATTGTATTCAGGGAAAACGGCGGTTCGCTTAGGTTTTTGGAGGATCTTGATGATCATTTTGACTTATATAATGTTCCTGAAGACTGTCAGATACCTATTGCTGGCACATGTTGGCAAGACAGGGCAAAGGTCTGGTACAGACAGTGGCGTCGAATAAACCCAGAGGGCTCCAGGATGACCCGGCCGTTCAAGATCTCGCAATGGTGTGATGTTCTTTCCACACCGCGAGAGAGGAAAAATAAGAGAATCGCTTCTCCAGCGCTTCAAAAAATAAAAATGTGCGTGACGTTGCATTCCACTCACCAGATTGACTGGGAGTTCTGAAGTGCACGTTCTACAGCGGATGGCTGCCTGCGACGATTCATGGTCACGGCTGACCCGTGGGCCATGCCCCCGGCCCTCTTTCAGGGGGAAGGGAGATGTGACGTACCTGCCAGCAGGACGAACACGACATGAAGGCAGATAGCAGTCCGAACGAACGTCCGCGTAGCTCAATTGGTAGAGTGGCTTATTCCGGAATGAGGGGACCCGGGTTCGAGCCCCGGCGTGGACAAAAATGACGGAAAAATTTACTTCGTTACAGAAGGTTTTGTTAGCAGTGTGGTGAACTGTACACGGTGTCATTCATTACAGGTTCTTGAATGCTGGTGAAAGCATTACCTCAGTCGCATAATGTGAAGAAATTGACCGAATGCACCAGAAGTTGTGTTCCAAAGAGTCATCTATGGTAACAGGATGGGTCATATTCTCCTCTCTTCCATGACAATGCGAGACCACACATGTCCCAAATGACGAAACAGAAGCTACACGTGCTGAGGTTCGAAAGCCTCCCGTATCCAGTCTTCTCGCCTGACTTGCACCTACCAATTTCCACCTGTTCGTGCATTTTAGCAATTATCTAAAGGATAGGACCTTCAAAAACCAAAAGGATGCCGAAATTGCATTCCAAGACTTTTTTGCATCCAGGGAGCCAGATTTCTACCGGACTGGCATTGCAGCACTTGTACCTCCCAGGTAGAGATGTGTAGCTGCTTAAGGCCCCTATTTCGAATAAAACAAGGTTGTGTTCTATCGCTCTTTCATTTTTACCCTCCGAATTGGCAGTTATTTTCCGAACGACCTTGTATTTTGTCGGCGACTCTTACCAGAGGGAAAATTGACAAGATCGGCAGTTTTAATGATCAGAACTTATGGTAAGTAAATAAAACATATTTGAGATTGTAGCGTTAACATTAGCAAACAAACTGGGTGATCATCGATACATGTAAATTCTGCGGAAGAAATATTCTTCTCACGATACGTGGAGATATGTCTGAATTGTTAATACAGCAATCAGATACAATTGTGGCCAAAAGTCCTGCACCAGTAGACCGAAAGTTAATTTTTGATGTTTGAAGTCAACTTATACAGCGTAATGGTAAAGTCAGGAATACATATTATGCATCATTTTAGAGGACATTTTATGCTAAATTCAAATACTTTTACAGAATTTTATTACCAGTAATAGAAGTGATGTTACAAGCAAAAGTACACAGTCTACTCATAAAAAGCAACAAATAGTGGAATTTGTGAAATTAGTGTACAACGTATTTAACGTAAAATTACTGTGCAGTACATTATTGTCACTTGCAGGACACTTGAAATAACTGACCAACAAGCAATATACGCTTTAATATTTAATTGGATAATAACGGTATCTGATGGTGTAAGTTAAAAACTAAGAAATTATTTACAACGGTAACTATGTTCATAATCGACAGACTCCTCATTTAAGTTTATCGTTATTTATTCTTGACTAAACACACAACTAAAACGTTAATATACTAAACATAAAACGAATGAGTTATAGAACAAAATCGAACTTTGCTTTCTATTTAGTCTGTTTTAAACAGTCTTACTGAAAATTAATATTCCTTTGGCTTTTGACACAACAACAGTTTATTCCAGCGGTAGTCCTTTTAGATCATCAAAATACGTGTACTCTTTTAGAGCACTTTTGTAAGAACAACAACACAGCGTGCTCACACACATCAAAGCGATGTCATCTCCTCTTCATTGTCCAGGGTCGTGATCCCATAATTAACTGCAACGAACCGCTGGCTGGCTGCATCCACGCAACTGAAACTCACAACACGTAAACAAACCTGCAGCAGGTGTTCGATGAAAATAAAAGAAAGGAGCAAAGGACGCTAACACCCAACAGTATCTTTTAAGGGAAGACTTTCAACTGTCTCTCTCCAAAATTAAAGAAATGTGACCAGGAGATAGTACTAAGAACAAAAACCAATGGGTGTATTTCCGTTT
Organism: Macrothele yani; assembly: GCA_039090855.1. Lineage (NCBI taxonomy): Eukaryota > Metazoa > Arthropoda > Arachnida > Araneae > Macrothelidae > Macrothele > Macrothele yani. The sequence goes on from CM077007.1 coordinate 114,655,584, forward strand.
TGGCCCAAATGAACTGACAAAGGTGAACGAGGGGTCTGAAAATGGCCTTAGAGCACAAGTGGGGAAAATCATCTAACATGTGTTGTGTTGCGTGATATGTAACCCCAAACATAAGTTATGTCTCCATGATTCAGAATAAGCTCATATCATACAAAACGCAACAGAAACCTTTATTACAGGTGTAAATGAACATTTGTGACATTGAACATATCACAGAAGCAAAGTAATTTGGAACAATGAAAACAACACAAGATCCCAAAGTTATCACATTACTGACGATTGTCATTGTTATCTGAAAAACAAATACGATGAACATTATCAAACGAAGCGTCATCACTTTCACAGTATCCAATTTTTTTCATGGATCTAACAACATGTTGAATTTTTCTGACTGCAATTGATTGTGTATGAATGAATGCAGGAATATGATGTTATTTCGGTGATGGAGTACAAAATCGTGGACATTGTGAAGTGATACACAATCAGATATTTTATGCGCATATATTTTATACTGGCGTAAAAAATAAGCATCGAGAAGTTGAATGAAACCTGTTGTCTTTGGTGGTATGGTGAGAAGAGGTAGTATGATTTTCTCCACTTGTGCTCTAAGGCCATTTGCGGACTACTAATTCACCTTTGTCAGTTCATTTGGGCCAAGACGGAAATACACGTATTTGGTTTATGCCCTTAGTACTATTTCCTGGCCACGTTTCTTTAATTTTGGAGAGTGGCAGTTGAAACTTTTCACTTGTTAGTAACAAAGTGCCCCTTCTTGACATGGAACTAATGAGCTTCTCTAGCTGTCCATTGGTGATAACACGGTGCCATACGGCCCTTACAGACTCAATTAAAGTCTTTAATTGAGTCTGTAAGGGCCGTATGGCACCGTGTTATCACCAATGGACAACTAGAGAATCTCATTAGTTCCATGCCTTTGTTACTAAGTAACCGTGATTATCCAATTAAATATTAAAACATATTTTGCTTGTTGGCCAGTTATTCCAAGTGTCCTGCATGTGTCAATAATGTACTGTACAGCAATTTTAAGTTAAATGAATTGTACACTAATTTCACAAATTCCACTATTTGTTGATTTTTATGACCAGATGCTTTACGTTTGCTTGTCACTTCACTTCTGTTACTGGTAATAACATGCTGTAAAACTATTTGAATTCAGCATAAAATTTTCTTTAAAATGATGCATAATATGTATTCTTGACTTTATAAGTTGACTTCAAACATCAAAAATTTGACTTTCGGTCAACTGGTGCAGGAGATTTGGCCAAGATTGTATCTCTGAATTACCTGTATTTATTGTTCTTCGCGCAACATTAATCACATCAGAAAACTAGGAAATTACATCATCCTGGAGCGGGAATCGAACCCGCATCTCCCGATTTTCTACTTAATGATCTAATACTTAACACTCAGTCCTGGGTGGTGTAACAGATAGCATGCTCGAACGGAAAGCGGCAGATGCAGGTTTCGATTCCCGCTCCAGGATGATGTTATTTTGAAGTTTTCTGATATGATTAATGTTACGAGAAGAACAGTAAATACAGTCAATCCAGAGATATCTGATTACTGTATTGACGATTCTAATCAATATATCTTCTGATTTATCTTTCCTTTTTATTTACTTTTTACGTTCAGCATACAGGGTGTTTCATGAAACATGTCCGAAAGAATAGGAAAGAAACGGCTGGTCGTAACAGTAACGCAAAACACGCAGCAAACAGAGGGTAATTCAGCTCTGATAGTTGCATTCCCCGGAACGCATAATTTCCTAAAAATACGAAAATTAAATATTTATACTGCCCGCACGGAAACCAAAGTCAAATATATAAACTGATTTCAGATTATTTTTGTAAAACACCATGTACAACGCATCATGTGCGTAAACAAAAATTTCCGCTCAAACTACTTAGTCAGCGGCGTGACATTGAATTCATTCGGCGTTGCATACTCCTTGTAATCCTTAACAAAGGTGGCTCTACTCAGCGTTACATAAAGGTTCTATAGTTTCGCCAGTGTGCTTATACGAATTCCATGTATTTCACATTGTGTATTCTACATTAACAACTATTGTATTATCTGAAGAACCAATGATTCCTTAATGAGATACGTTCCTGAATTAGAATGGAAGCCACTACGAGGATGAATCAGACACTACGAATAGTGGAAATCTAACGTGTTTATTCAAATTGTTGTGATTGAATTGCTTAGAGATACTTTGTCCCTAGCGGTGTAAAGTGACGAGCTCGAGAGAAAGCTAGAAATGCAAGCTCGGTTTCCTCCCCAGAGCGATGCAGTTTCACAATTTTCAGAGAATACGGCTTTTGGAAAACAGTTGAATACTGCTGTTATGCGTCGAAAAATAATATGCATGCTTTCCCAGAACGTTTGGTCTGTGAGAACGTTTCTCATGAAACCTTCGTCACAGATTCGTTTCATTACCCTTTCTCTTAACAAAACTTTTGTTTGCAAGTTTTTTATATTTAAATTTTCGTTCAAGAAAACATATACTGCATTTTTTTATCTTTCCTTTTCAAGAAAATTTTCTTTATGATTTTGTTCACTGTGTTAAAACCTGTCCTAAAAATGTTTTCAAACTTTAAAATTATTGTTTATAAAAATATGATTCCAGTTCTTATTTTCTTTTCATACAAATTTCTGTCCTTAAAAACTGTGATTACAGGTTTATTCACGTATATTTTTGAAACAAAAAAATATTTATTTTCTGCTACAATATTTCGGGATTTCTAGCTGTAAAACAATCGTTTAAAACTGTTAATGAACTGAAAGTTTGATCACCAGCATTTTCCTTAAAAATGTTGGCAACTAAAGTTCTTATTCACGGATATTGTGATTTAAACGACACTAGGTGAAAATAAATGTGGAAACAAGTGTTGACTTTCGCGGAAAATGAGCAGTAAATAGTGTCAAAAGTTACCGAAAAAGAGTTTCCGCGCATCTCTTTTGTTAGAGCAGAGATTTCAATGGTTTTTAATGACGTTAGTAAGTTCTACAAAGTCGCCCTCTTAGGGCGCTGCATCTGTGTAGATATCACAGCAGCGAATGTTCAACACAAGGTTATGATTGCACACCAGAGAATCCAGACTCAGTTTAAAGAAAGGCTTTGCTCTAAAGCGAAGACGCTTTATTTTTTCTGCTCCGCATCATAAAAATCTTGTTATATAATACCCTCGACGAGCGGGAGAAAGATTTTCTCCTCGTTCCCCACCTCCTCCTCCTCCTCCTCCCTCTTTTCATCTTCTTCTTTGCATTGTCGAGAACATTCCGTTATTTTTATCACAAACTTCCTGCCCATCCGTGCGGGAAATGTAAATATTTCTCCTGCAGCATCGCGAATCGCTTTTCGATCCTACGAGTGTCATTTACCCCAAAGTATTCCATCGGTTCTTGTCACACTTGGGTTCATTGCCCCTCCCTACACCCCCACCCCCACCCCTCTTTTTCTTCGACACTCCAGCTGGAAGACTCGGAAATAAACGCCTTCAGCAGGGTGTCTTCACCAGGGAAGGGGAGAAGGTGGTGGTACCCGTGGTGGTGAAGCTGAGAGGGGGATTCTACCACCACAGGAAGTAAACAAAAACACTAGCCACGTTCTATATTAAATGCCAACGTTATTCATTTTTCTTTCTTAATGACAGACTCCAGGTGGTTCTTCTGCCGTGATCGACTATAGATTAACCCATGGGGTTCTTACAAGCAATAGCAATCACATTGCGGTTGATCAGAGCTTTGGTATTTATGAGATGTCAAGAGATGTACAGAGTCAAGAAATAGGCCATGCTCTGAAAAATTTCTGCGTAAAGTGCTCTTAAAATTTGGCCCGATCACTTTAGTACGTCACGTGGGGTAGACTTGTTTATATGACTTAGTGATTGTTCAACATACATTAGCTGAGTGTGTGTGTGTGAGTATGATTTTTAGGGTGCAGCTGTGCTCCAAATGCCACACGGGACTTAAAAAAAGCAGAAAGGTGCTTTAAGTGTCCCAGATCGTGGACTAGATTGTATTTACACTTTAATGAGCAAGACCTGGAAATTTCCATGGAAAAGATGTATTTCAACAACACCTTTTCTCAGCTATGAGTTAAAAGGTTGAAATTTTAAACACTGGATATAAATTTGTTGTAACATCTTCATTTTTCCGCCAGAGAGAAAAATAAGGTTATTATTAGTAAAAGATGTCATAAATAATAGTTAACAAGTTAGTAAAATCATGCAGTGCATTCATTATGACACGCTTTCCAACATACCAGCAATCATTACTCAAGTTACGATGATAATGGCTGTGGAATAAATATCGCTCTTGTGTTCTGTCGCTCTTGTGTTCTGATCTGTGAACCCATTTCGATAATATTCAAGAGAACCGGTTCAGAATACCTCTGAAACAACATGACAAAGGTTTGTTGCAATCGAAGCATTTTTACGGAAGTTATGACGCTTAAGAGCAATGGAATGGATCCCGCTCTTATGACCTTTGACCCAATTTCTCCCGTTTTCAACAGAGTTCGTCCCCAGTTTTTCGCTACCACCTACTAAAATTTCATCGAAATCGAAACATTTTAACGCAAGTTATGACGCATAAGGGCAATGTAATGGATGCCGCTCTTATGTCCTGACCTTTGACCCCATTTCGTTCATTTTCAATAGGGTTCGTTCCCAGGTAGTCCCCGACCACATACTGAAATTTCATCGAAATCGAACAATTTTTACGCGACAGGCGGACAAACCTGGAGCATATACGCTTCTTCAACCTACGGTTGGAAAGCGTAAAAAATCGGGCAGTGAGTCACCTTTGTAATAGCATCGTTGGCCTTCTCTCTTACAACAAATCAAATAATAGAACCTTATATATTAGATACCATAAATTTATAGATTAGATTAGATTAGTAGATCATCTGTTGCTTTCTTATCGTTTCACTGGAAACACTGAAACTGTATTTATTCAGAAAGTGTCAACCTTAGGCCTTTAACCCAAACTACAGAAAATGTTCTGTTGAAATATTGTCAATAATTGCTTTTCCACAGATTTACCTGACATTACCTATTACAGATTCAGGGACAGTGAAAGAGAATATACACTGAAGTAGCTAATTATTACAAGCGTTCAAATTTGACCTGGACTTTTGTTTCTAATACATTAGTTTGAAAAATTGTGCGTATTATTATTGTGTGCTGGACAAGACCGGTATCTCACTCTACCAGAACGCCATTTGTTTTGTTAATTTTCGTTGCCATGACAACTCCCGCGTTGCCGAAAGAGAACTGGCGAGTGAAGGTGTTTCGACTTTGGTCCAGCATCAAATTTCTTTGCAAGAAAGTACGAGTGGCAGTGAAATTCACCAGAAACTTCAAACACCGTTTGGTGATTCGTATCTGTCCTGTTCATCCGTCTTCGAATGGTGTAAAGCGTTCAAGGAAGGCAGACAAAGCGTCGGCAACGAACTGCACAAGGCACGACAGACAACTGCTGTTAACGACGCCATGACTGCGTGCGTAAATGAGCTCATACGGAACAACAGGAGGATTACTGTAAGTGATCTGAGCTCTGCACTGAACATCAGCGCCGGCAGCGTGCGTACCATCATCCACGATAAGCTGCACTTCAGAAAAATGTGTGCCAGATGGAGTACCGAAGCAGCTGTCCGACGAGCAGAAATCCAGCAGGTTGCAAATTGCGAACATGTTGTTCCGAAGACATCAGAGAGAAGGAGACAACTTTCTCAGACGTGTGATGACAGTGGACGAGACATGGATTCATCACCACACGCCGGAAAACAAACGTGCAAGCATGGAGTGAAGACACAGTGATTCGCTACCACCCAAAAAATTCAAGATCAGGGCATCAGCCACGAAGGTAATGGCTACGGTGTTTTGGGACATTAACGGTATTATTCCTACGAATTTTCTGGAAGATCGTCATACAATCAATGCCACCTATTACAGCGATTTCTTCAAGAACTCCCTTAACCCTTTAACGACCATAAAGCCCAAAGCGCCAGTAGATACAAAGGGCCATAGCCGCCCAAAACGCCTGAATAGAGTGAGCCAGATTTCCTCCCCTTACCTGTTCTTCAAATTTTCACGACCTATGAGGGATCAGCAGGAGTCACCTTCAGTCACTATTGTTGTTATTAAACAAAGAAGTGAGCCAACAAACAATTTCGGGCGTTATGGTATTCGGAGTGATAAAAGATTTGGGGGTCATGGTCGTTAAAGGGTTAAGACAGCACTGAGAAAGAAGAGACCAGGACTCCTCAACGGTGGAGTATGCTGTCTCCAAGACAACGTCAGGCCCCACACCGCTAAAGTGACTATGGAAACATTGGAGGAATTGGGATGGGACGTTGTACTACATCTTACGTACAGCCCGGATATGTCACCATGTGATTACCAGCTGTTCGGCCCATTGAAGGAATTTTGGGGAGGGCAGAAGTTCAGATCAAATGAAGAGGTGAAAAGTGTCGTCCTGAGATGGTTTAAATAACAGAGTAAAGAATTCTATGAAACTGGGATCCGGAAGCTTCCAGAACGCTGGAAGAAATGTATGGACCACGACGGAGATTACTTCGAAAAGTAAGTGATGTGACACAAGCTGTATGGTAAATAAATATCTGACTAAAAAAAAAGGTAAGGTCAAATTTGAATCCTCCTCGTATTAGGGACATCTACTTAGTAACGTGTTGGACGTGCTCTTGGCATTCAAAACTGCATCGGTTCGATGTGGAGTGAATTCAACGAGACGTGTTAATACCGTTCTACAGGTATGAGCCTTTTGGATACTTGAAGACATTTTAATCGATGATTTTCCATTGTGTTTAAAAAGAAAACTTTTCAATGCATGTATTATCCCCGTGTTTACTTATGGAAGAGAAACATGGAGTATCACAGAGCGACAATGGAAAAAAAATAAGAGTATCGGTAAGAAAGTTAGAGAGAAGAATGTTAGGAATAACAAGAAGAGATAGAGTTAGAAGTGAAATTATGAGAGAACGGACAGGAATAACAGATATTATAAAAATAATAAAAGAATCAAAGTGGAGATGGGCTGGACGTGTTGGAAGACTGAAAGATAAAAAATGGACAAGATTAATAACAGAATGGCAACCGAGAGATGAAAGGAGTCGAAGAAGGGTGCCAGTGAATAAGATGGAGAGATGATCTTCAGAAATTTACGAGTTGCTAAATGGTGGACTGAGGCTAAGGGTATGTGGGTGTCAACAGCCTAAGAAAAAGAAGAAGAGGTATGCTTAGCCAACGGGATGTGATGCGTCCGTCAATTGCCGACTGTTCGCCGGAACAGGGTGTCTGTTACGAATGGCTGTCTCAATCTCATCCCACAGGTGTTCAATTGAGTCAAGATCTAGAGACTGTGCGGTCCATTTTACCACTTTGAAGTCACTGTCGTGCTCCTGGAACCACCAAGCGTCTGTCTGGGCCTTGTTGCATGACTCATTATTCTTCTCGAAGTAGACCTCTCCATCAGAAAACATCGTGAGCATGAAAGGGTGTACAGGGTCCGCATTGATGTCAAAATACCTTGTGGAATCCAAATGCTGTTTCAGAGGTACTTAGGAAACTAATGCCTGAGACGAAGACAGATCCCAGGCTAGCATTACACCACATCCATCGGACCAGGCGACCATGTTGCAGTCCTCAAGGACCCCGTGTTTGGTGTTATCGTACCCAGTGTAGCATAATTTGGCAATTTTTTACAGAAAAAAGTGGTGCATGGGTACGTCTGCTGTGTAGACTGAAATTTCCCTCCAGATGCTGCTTTTGTATTGGGTTGGGAAGAAAGTAATGTCTGCAAATGCAAGGCAACAGAAAAGTGCTATTTTTGGTATACACAAGTACAAATCAGTCCAAAATATAGTCACTATCATTTGCCACGATCTACTCCCATCGTATGGGCAACTGTTGGATATTGTCCGTGTAGAATTGAGGTGGCTTGGACGCGAAGAAGTGAGTAAGTACGGGTTTGACATCGTCCCAGTTGGTGAACCACTGTCCGCCTAAAAAAGGGCTGCAACTGTCGGAAAATTTGGTAATCGCTTGGGGCAATGTCCGGGAAATAGGCTTGGTGCGGCAGCAGCTTCCAGCTCAGGTCCCTGATCTTGTGACATGCTGTGTGAGGTCTCGCTTCGTCTTGTTTTAGGAATGACGTCCTTGCGGTTCAGCAATGTTGGTCGTTCCGACGTGAGAGATGCGTGCAGATTGTCGAGCAGACGGCAATACACATCCGCGGTGATAGTGCTGTTGTCCGGCAGTAGCTCAAAACCCACGACCGTATATCCCAACAAACAGGCAGCAGGACCTTACGTGGGTGTAAGCCGGCTTTGGAGGTCGGCAATCGGCATGGGCTTCTGTTTTGTGTCTAACCACTGTTTCCGGGGGCTGACATTGTCATACAGAACTGTTTCTTATCACCTATCACAATGCGGTTCAAGAACGGATCAACTTAGTCACGTGCACTGATGCGATTTGCTTTCTGCTCAACTGTGAGTTGATGGATTATCTAAATTTCCCTCTTGTGCACCTTCTCAAGTTTCGTAGATGCGTGATAATATTCGTGTGTGTAGTGCCCAGCTGTTCTGCCAACTCCCGCGTGGTCATACGTGGGGGTCAGTCTCCACCAAGCTTTTTGGCATATCGATATCCACTGATGCGAGTCTTCCGACTTTGGGACTGTCTGACAAGTCAAAACTTTCCTCTCGAAACCGTTCGAACTGAGGACAACACTGACGAGGAAATATGGCATTAGGGTACACATTGGTAATGCTCTTTGTAGCACTTGTGGTGGTGCCACCGCGACGAAACTCTTACAGCATGCAGTGGCGGGTGTGTTCTTTGTCCACTTCCATGTTGGCTGGCGCTTACACTCTTCGCCTTCTGACTGCTAACTGCCACATATTTAGGCCAGCCACCTACTGATGCCATGGCGGTGTGCTACGCAATATCAGTGGCCAATGTACGCCGTGGATGAGGCTTCCACTTCGGGTACCTCATCATCGGACATTAATTTCTTTCCAACCCAATACTGCGGGGATACTTGACGCAATACAACTTCTTCCTTTTCCAGCCGTCGTACAGTGGTTCCAAACACAAATCTAGCTGATCAAAATTAATAACTCCTCTCCTATAAAACAGATCGTCATATAATTTTATATGAATTTACAAGTTGCATTTTTAATTATTATTTTTATTGTGTTAAAGATATCAACGAAATATTCGTATAGTTTTGTAAGATTTAGTGCAAATATTTTTAAGCCTTTGTTCTTATTTTGAAAAAATAACAAATTAATAGGATTTAAACAGAACACCAATTGTGGTCACATTTCAAATATTTACAGGCCAGATAGATGTACATCTATTCATTTTCCAACAAGATCATCCTCATCATCATCGCTGCCACCTGGATCTTGGAGTAGTCTCACTATATCAGGAGATATGCTTTTACTTCTCTTTTGACGTTTGACTCGAAGACTGCTTACAATCGGATCCGAGGAAATTAATAGCGTGTGCATCAAGTCCGTCATTGTATCGGCTCTACAAAATTTACGAGTACGATGTTCCTTGAAATTCTTATAGTCTTTATTCCCGGCTTCTTCAGCTTCCTCAGACATCATCCCAACTGGAAATACGGCTTTCTTTATCAACTGTGCATCATGGATAAGTATCTTATGCACACTTTGTGGCATATAATACCACTTATATTTTCGGATGTATAATTCTGCTGTGTCGAATCAGTATTTTTCAAACTCTCTCTTGTTAATGCGTTACCCACTGGCGATTGTTCTAAGGATGGTTCCAAATCGCCGAATCAGCTCTTCATCTACGCCAGTAATATCTGATGCTAAAGCTGGATCTTCAAAGAACCTCCACGCGCTATTTTCGTCATTTGTCGTACCAAATCGTAGTTTGGGTTTGTCGACAAGAAGCCACATTTCTTTGTGGAAGCGATCTTGTATTCTTTTTTTTTTTTTTTTTTCGTTCTTCAACCTGAGCTTTGTTTTATTTTCAATGGTTCCAATTTCCTTTTTCGACTAATACCGGCACACTCATGGAACAACTTTCGTGGACGACCTATGTTTTTTCTTTCTTAAGCATTGTCTACTTCTAAAAAAATAATTTAAACACTCAACCAATCACTGTTTTTTGGCAAGAATTCTTTCAATACATAGTGAGAGTTAGTCCACCGTTATTTAAGTTTCTTACAAAATTCAGCACTTCTTTTCTGCATTAGTTCACGAATATGTCCCTCAGGATCTTCCAAGCCATATTTAGTCAATATATAATCACACACACAGGCTAATCTCCTTGAAATATTCTTTTCATTCCGCCAAACATCAAACAGCTCTTTTCTGGGAATTCCGTCCGACATCTCTAAAATATTAATAAAAAAAAGTTGGTTAAAGTTGGTCATAAAACAGTTATAATTACATAATTAAATGACTACCTTAAACGCTGAATATACTTTCAGCCTTTGCTTTTGCAAGCCTGTTACTTCAATTACATCTTCAAAAAATTTCATGAAATACGTCCCTTATAATTAACGTAGTTTTATTCACCGAAGACCCGAATAGGATCGATAATAAATTACGTGTACACAGATTGTAATTCTGAAGGCAACTGCTGGGCGATGCTAAGCAGAGAACGATGGTTTCACTAAACACGTGACATCTACGTGCTCCTGCTAAGACCCAATTATTTATTTTGTAAAACTGATTGTGAGTCGTAGCTACACAACTATTTAGGATTACAGTACGACAGTATTTAAGTTGTTTTGTAGCTACAACAAATATACCTTTTGATCAGCTAGATTTGTATTTGGAACCACTGTGCGTCGTTGCCGTGGAATATCGACCAGTTGTTTTCGGCAACTGGAACACGCTGATTGCTTGTTCTGTTGTTTGTTCATCATTCACTGTACATCCTCGTTACAATTATTCTTGCGCAGTTGAGAAGGTTTGCCGTTTCTGAGGTGTCTGCACCTCTGCCTGACTAGTGCCTGCTATCATACCTCTTTCAAAGTAGCTTAAATCACGAGTGTTTCCCATATTCCCGATATTTACTCCACGTGCACGTGTGAATCCTTTCGCAGTGAGCTGTTCATAAAGTCATCTCAACGTCATGCTTGTGTACATAAGTGAGGACGGCATGCGTTTGATTTCTACTGGATGTTAACCAATAAAACATGTGCTGAAATAGCTCGTTGGGCCACTAGAGGCAGAAATGTTCATTATGAATAATCACAAACTGTTACCAAATGATCCTCACAGCGGAAGACATTCAAAGTAAAACGAATTAACAATCACAAGCACAGTTAGGGAGAAGAACATAATTTAACTTTAGTGGCAAAACTGAGCTTTATTTGAAAAAGAAACTGCCTGCAAAAAGTTCTTCATAGTGAAAGGTATCTGACAAGAAAGGAATTTTCAATCGGAGATATTCTTACAAATCGAATTACACGCTAAGACTTCCTAGCGGAAGAATTATGCATTATGAAAAAATAGAAAGTACACGTAAGAGTGAAAGTTTTATGACCAACGCAAATCGAAGCGACTGCAGGTAAACAACGGTTCCCATGAAGGTAATGAGTAACGCCTGACACTGAGCTCTGTTAATCAGTGTTATGTTTGTTCTTCAAATGGGAAAGGCAGCGAACTTAAGCGTGTTTGACAGAGGACAAATGGTAATGGCTAGACGATTGGGTATCAAAAGAACAGATTTATCAAAAGAAATTGGATTAGAAATCAATATTGATAAAACAAAAATAATGTCAAACCAACTTAATAATAGCGAAGCACAAGAAAATATTAGAATAAAGATAAAGACAGAATATGTGGAAGAATACATATACCTCGGAAAACTAATTACCACAAAGAAACAGGGAATTATGGAAGAAATTGGCAGAAGAATAAAAATGGGGTGGAAAGCTTTTGGGAAGTTATAGAAAATTCTATATAGTAAAATAAAGCCAAGAAAACATACCAGAACTTTTCCGTAATGTATGTATAGTACCCATTATGATATATGGTGCTGAAACCTGGCCTGTCAAGAAAAACATCTTGGACAAATTGCAAAAAGCACAACGTAAAGTGGAAAGATCCCTACTAAATATAAAACTTCAAGATTAAAGTGAAGAATACAGATTTAAAATCTAGAACAAAATTTTTAGACGTAGGTGGAAAGATACTCAATTTAAAATGGAAATGGGCTGGCTATATGGCAAGAATGGAAAATAATAGAAGGGCTAAAATAGTAATAAAATGGAGACCATATAAATGAAAGAAAGAAATAGGAAAACCAGAGAAAAGATAGATGGATGATATAAACAAAACTGTGGAATAGACAAGCCCAAGATAGGAACATTTGGAAAGAGATGAGTAAAACTTATAGCTTCAATTGTCTGTAACAAGTTAGTAAAATCATGCAATGCATTGATTATGATACGCTTTCCAACATACCAGAAATCATTACTCAAGTTGTTACTCAAGTTATGAGGAAAATGGCCGTGGAATAAATCTTGCTCCTGTGCCCGGACCTTTGACTCCATTTCGATTATATTAAACAGAATTGGTTCTGTATACCTCCAGAAAAACATACTGAAGTTTTGTCGCAATAGAAACATTTTTAATCAAGTTATGAGGATAATGCCTGTGGAAAAAATCTCGCTCCTTTGCCCTGACCTTTGACCCCATTTCGATGATATTCAATCGCATTGGTTCAGTATTCCACCGGAACAACATAATAAAGTTTTGTCGCAATGGAAGCATTTTAGTCAAGTTATGAGGATAATGGCTGTGGAATAAATCTTACTTCTGTGTCCTTACCTTTCACCCCATTTCGATTATATTCAACAGAACTGGTTTAGTACTCCTGCAGAACAACATACTAACGTTTTGTCGCAAAAGAAGCATTTTTAGTCAAGTTATGAGGATAATGAATCTGGAATAAATCTCTCCCCTGTGGCCTGACCTTTGACCCCATTTCGATTATATTTATCAGAACCGGTTCAGTATACCTCCGGAACAACATGTTAAAGTTTTGTCGCAATCGAAGCATTTGTACGTAAATTATGACCCCTAAGGGCGATGGAATGGATCCTGCTCCTCAGTCCTGACCTTTGACCCCATTTTGCCCATTTTCAATAGTGTTCGTCTCCAGGTTGTCCCCTACCACAAACTGAAATTCTATCGAAATCGAACCAATTTTACGCGTTATCGTGCGGACGGACGGACAAAGCTGGAGCATATATGCTTCTTCAACCTACGGTTGAAAAGCGTAAAAACGGGCTGAAAGAAGAAAAGAAGAAGAAACGACTGGGTCAGAGCATTTCCAAGACAGCAAGGCTTGTGAGGTGATCATAGTCAACCCTGGCTAGTACGTTCAAAATGCAGTCCGAAGAGGGAAAAACCACGAACCGCCGTCAAGGTGTGGGCAGACCTCTGCTCATCGTTGCTAGAGCTGAATGAAGGCCATCCCGTATAATACGAGCCAACAAAAGGAATACTGTGTCGTGACTTGCCGTTAATTGGAATGCTGGTGAGGAGAGTAAAGTGTCACAACGCACAGTACATCGAACACTGCTGAAAATGAAACTGTGTAGCCGCAGGCAGATCCGAATACTCATACCAACCTCAGTTTACCGTCGAAAGCGCTTACGATGGGCACTTGAGCATCCAAACTACACCTTTAATTATTCAAAAAAGGTCGTCTGGTACGATGAATCTCGAATGTGAATGACCAAACACGTGTGAGTCGTTTACCTGGGTGAAGTGTTGGCACATGGATGCGCCGTGAGACGAATATAAATAAGCTTCTGGAGAAAGTGAAATGATTTGGGTAATGTTTTGCTGCGTCCAATCATCCATGTGCAAGAAACTATGGCGTCTACCACTTACCTAACCGTCATTGAAAACTAGGTACTTCTTTTCATAGCAACGATATTCCTAATTAGCCTCAAAACTAAGTTAAGCATTCTCTAGACATGCATATTCAGCAGGTGTTACGTGGATGCGAGACTTGGACATTGACAAACATAATTGAAAACCAGGTACCACTTTTCATAGCAACGATATTCCTCATTAGCCTCAAAACTAAGTTAAGCATTCTCGAGACATGCATCTTTAGTAGGTGCAACGTGGATGCGAGACTTGGACATTGACAAACATAATTGAAAACCAGGTACCACTTTTCATAGCAACGATATTCCTCATTAGCCTCAAAACTAAGTTACGTATTCTCGAGACATGCATCTTCAGTAGGTGCAACGTGGATGCGAGACTTGGACATTGACAAACATAATTGAAAACCAGGTACCACTTTTCATAGCAACGATATTCCTCATTAGCCTCAAAACTAAGTTAAGCATTCTCCAGACATGCATCTTCAGCAGCATGCTACATGGTTGGAAGACTTGGGCACTAACAAACTTCATTGAAAATCAGGAACGTCTTTCCATAGCTACGATATTCCTGATTAGCCTCAAACATAAGTTAAGCATTCTCGAGACATACATCTTCGGCAGCATGCTACATGGATGCAGGACTTGGACATTGACAAACGTCATTGAAGATCACGTACTTCTTTTCATAGCAACGATATTCCTCATTAGGCTCAAACATAAGTTAAGCATTCTCGAGACATGCATCTTCAGCAGCATGCTACATGGATGCGAGATTTGGACATTGGCAAACGTCATTGAAGATCACGTACCTCTTTTCATAGCAACGATATTCCTCATTAGGCTCAAACATAAGTTATGCATTCTCGAGACATGCATCTTCAGCAGCATGCTACATGGATGCGAGATTTGGACATTGACAAACGTCATTGAAGATCACGTACTTCTTTTCATAGCAACGGTATTCCTCATTAGGCTCAAACATAAGTTAAGCATTCTCGAGACATGCATCTTCAGCAGCATGCTACATGGATGCGAGATTTGGACATTGACAAACGTCATTGAAGATCACGTACTTCTTTTCATAGCAACGATATTCCTCATTAGGCTCAAACATAAGTTAAGCATTCTCGAGACATGCATCTTCAGCAGCATGCTACATGGATGCGAGATTTGGACATTGACAAACGTCATTGAAGATCACGTACTTCTTTTCATAGCAACGATATTCCTCATTAAGCTCAAACATAAGTTAAGCATTCTCGAGACATGCATCTTCAGCAGCATGCTACATGGATGCGAGATTTGGACATTGACAAACGTCATTGAAGATCACGTACTTCTTTTCATAGCAACGATATTCTCCATTAGCCTCAAACATAAGTTAAGCATTCTCGAGACATGCATCTTCAGCAGCATGCTACATGGAAGCGAGACTTGGACATTGACAAAGGAATTAGAGAGAAAGATATTTGCTTTTGAAAGAAAGTGCTATCGTAAGTTCTTGTTAATCGGATGGACCCAGAGAATAAGAAATGAAAAGTGTGCAGAAAAATACAACTAAAAGAGACCCTTTTCCAAAAAATCATGCAGAGAAAACTAAGACTCTTTGGATACATCTGCAGAATGAAAAATGACAGAAAGATAAAGACATTGGTATTTGGCTTAATGAGGGGATGAAAGGCAAGAGGACGCCCTCACCGTGTGTGGGCTGATGATATTAAAGACTGGTGCGGTGGAACTCTTCAAGAACTGAGCCGCGCTGCAACGAACAGATTTCAATGGGACAATATAGTTAAAATGGCAACAGACACCTACGGGAATTGCACCCATGGTTGTTGGTGATGATTATGATGATATTCCCCTCTGCTAGTGCCGTCTTTCAGAAAGACAATGTGCCATGCCCTAATTGAAAGACAATGTGCTATGCCCTAATTGAAAGACCATGTGCTATGCCCTAATTGAAAGACAATGTGCTATGCCCTAATTGAAAGACAATGTGCCTTGCCCTAATTGAAAGACAATGTGCCATGCCCAGATTGTTCAAGAATGGTTCGCAGAACATAAGGAAGACTTCCAGTTATCCAAACATCAATCCAATCGAGCCCCTGTGGTTGTGTTGGAACAGTAAATCCGATCCGATCTGCTTTTGCTTAACAACGTAACTTACAACATTTAAAAAATCTTCTGGAAACGTGTTAGTACGTGATGCCACAAGACACGTTTAGAAATCTTATAACGCCTGTGCCTTTCTGGGTAAGAGCTGTTTTGTGGGCATTTGTTTGGGGGAACGACATCATAATAGGAAGGTGGTCGTAATAGTTTGGCTCTTCGTTGTACACGCAAAAAATTCTGCATCTCAGTTTCTGTGTAATGGATTTTTTTTTCTGACACGACTTTTAACATCGGAGATGGCATGAAAAAAGGTTTGTGCATATACATGTCCTGGAGGGAAAACAGGGCGTTATTTAAAGCGGAAAACGTCTGCAGTCTTTACCATTTAGCATACAGCGCGAAAGAACTTTTGCATTGGATTTTTAGAAGAGAAAATACAGTTGCAAGCAGAAATGCTCATTTACGCCACCTAGTATGGGAAACGTGCATTAATTGCCCTAAACCCAGTGCTATATGCGAAATGCCCCAAGCATTGAATGGCATTCAATAAAGAAAGGGTCTTCAAATCGGAATTTTAGAAGTAGAGATATTGAGAAATCCAAAATGTACGTTTGTATTTCTAGTGGGAAAATTGCGTGTTATTTTGGATATAATTAAGCCTAAAACGCTTTCGGCAGCTAGAGTGTCTGACAAGATCATAATATTTATTCAGTCGGACTTTTAAACGTGTAGATATGGCGGCAAATGTACTGCTGTGCAAAGAAAGACACAAGCTGGATTAGTATTGAAAACACGAATGTGAGACAATGGCATGAAACTTATCTGCACACAAGCCATTTCAGCAAATTGACAGTAATATTGTGACAACAAATAACACGTGGTAGTGAAGTTACACATGAGAAAATGGAAGAAAGCGGCGCCTACGAACCTCATTTAGGATGCATGTTTACTAGTGGCTGCTAAAACATTGGTAAATCGATTGGGCATCGATAGAATGAGATTGTCCTGCAGTTTTTGGGAGATTCACCGTCACTCCTCCTTGAGGACATGCTCCAAATGCTGAAGCTTCAAGAGAGCAGAAAGGGTTGAATCGTACCAGACACTCTGCGAGCTGCAGCAAGTCTGGCACGATCGACGACTGGTTCAATGTCAATTTGTCCAATGCCAACTCGTTTAAAGGGAAAATTCGTACAATTGAGAAGTGATCCAAAGGTAACCTTTCGTTCAATAGCACGATTGGTGCAATACCGATTTAATTGGTTCAAAGATGCGTTTCGTCCGGTGGACAGTTGGTCCAAAGGTACTTTTCGTATAATGGACAATTGGTTCAAAAGTAGGGTTCGTCCAATGCTGATTCATCCATAGGGGAAAATTCATCCAATGCTGATTGATCCATGGGGGAAAATTCATCCAATGCTGATTCATCCATAGGGGAAAATTCATCCAGTGGAAAATTGACCAAAGATACGTTTCGTCCAATGGTACGACTGGTACAATTCCGGTTCGTCCGATAAGCAATTGGTCCAGTCCAGAGGTACGTTTCGTCCAATGGCACGATTAACCCAATAGCGATTCGTTAAGAGGGGCAAATTTGTCCACTGGACAATTAGCCGAAACATTTGGTTCAATGCTGAATCATCCAAAAGGGAAAATTCATCCAATGGACGATTAGTCCAAATGTAAGATTCGTCGTCCAATGCTGATTTCTAGAAATGTACGATTGGTCCAATGGCACGACTGGTCCAATCCCTATTTGTCCAATGGTACGATTAATCCAATAGTGTGCAAAACAAAACTTATTTATTCTGGCACTCTCTTTACTGACGGATGAAAATATCAGTAGTCAAAAGAATTAGAAATAGTATAATATTTCATGCATAATATTTTTGTTATAGCGGAGGTTTCGAATTTGGTTTTTGGTTATTTTCGTTTCGAAAAAGAAAACGTGCTGATAATTTTCTCGCTATCATATGATGTGCTAATGTACGAAACATTCAATAGACTTCAATATTTATTTTCTATGTTCAATAATAAACAAGTGAAAAGACTAGTTTTTATTTCTTTTTGCCTGTGTATGTATTATCTTTAGATATAATGAAAGCATTTCTTTTGTAATTTTGCAAAAATTGGAAGAAAGGCGTTTGGTTTTTGCATATTCATATCTAAAATTCCTGAACTGCGGCTTTAAGTGGAAGAGAGGTTCCACATGAGAAAAATCTTGTATCTTCAGTTAAAATAATTAGGATTAAAGTATTTAAAAAAAAAAAGAAGTGGGCTTTCTCATTCGCCCTGAAAGATGGGAATGTTTAATATTTCTTCCTCTCCCCCTTTTTGATGTCAGTGTAAAGATTTTGCATTCCAGTTTCTCACAAGTTTTGCTCAAGTTTATTGCAATGAGAATATTTCGTTATAATGCAAATATCATACTTATGAATATCCGTTGCAATGCATATATGAAAAAACTAAAGAATGCCGGAGATAATATATTGATTGAACTGAAGAATGCCGGAGATAATATATTGATTCAACTAAAGAATGCCGGAGATAATATATTGATTCAACTAAAGAATGCTGGAGATAATATATTGATTGAACTAAAGAATGCCGGGGATAATATATTGATTCAACTAAAGAATGCTGGAGATAATATATTGATTGAACTAAAGAATGCCGGGGATAATATATTGATTCAACTAAAGAATGCCGGAGATAATATATTGATTCAACTAAAGAATGCTGGAGATAATATATTGATTGAACTAAAGAATGCCGGGGATAATATATTGATTCAACTAAAGAATGCCGGAGATAATATATTGATTCAACTAAAGAATGCTGGAGATAATATATTGATTGAACTAAAGAATGCCGGGGATAATATATTGATTCAACTAAAGAATGCTGGAGATAATATATTGATTGAACTAAAGAATGCCGGGGATAATATATTGATTCAACTAAAGAATGCCGGAGATAATATATTGATTCAACTAAAGAATGCTGGAGATAATATATTGATTGAACTAAAGAATGCCGGAGATAATATATTGATTGAACTAAAGAATGCCGGAGATAATATATTGATTGAACTAAAGAATGCCAGAGATTGCGGAGATAATATATTGATTCAACTAAAGAATGCTGGAGATAATATATTGATTGAACTAAAGAATGCCGGGGATAATATATTGATTCAACTAAAGAATGCTGGAGATAATATATTGATTGAACTAAAGAATGCCGGGGATAATATATTGATTCAACTAAAGAATGCCGGAGATAATATATTGATTCAACTAAAGAATGCTGGAGATAATATATTGATTGAACTAAAGAATGCCGGAGATAATATATTGATTGAACTAAAGAATGCCGGAGATAATATATTGATTGAACTAAAGAATGCCAGAGATAATATATTGAATGAATTAAAGAATGTCGGTGGCGGAATAGAAAAAAATTGCGTTGGATTTTTTTCATGTGCTAAAAGATGTTACAATTTACTGTAAAAGGGAAAACAGATTACGTTACGATTTATTACGGTTTCTTGAATGTATTTATATTCATTTTCTTCTCTTTGTTTCTAATTTTTCTCTTAGGTTATGCGGAGGCAAAATCCGTTTTGCAGTTCACTAGAGAAAACAAATGCTCGTTACGTCATCTCACAATTATTAGGAACATTAGCAACAGTTCTACTGCAAAATACTGTAATACTTACCTTATTTTTGAGTTTCTAGGCTGCGTTTTCCACTTATTACAGAAAATAAGTCAGGCATTTTTAATCTGTGGAAAAAATTCTAATGTCAGATGCAATGAACGGCGACACAAAAAAGAAAAAGGAATTGCTCCACTGTAGCACATGTCATTCTTTTAGATGAGAATTTTGAGAGGCTTCATAAACTCTTTACTGTAAGATTTTTCAAACTAATAAATATTTAATTACAAATTTTGAAGATGACAATCCGATTTTTGGCGTAAATGTGACAAGGATGGTAAGTCAGATAATATCCGAAAACTTGAAAATTTTCATCCCGCTCCAGGACGATGAAAATTTTCAAGTTTTCGGATATTATCTGACTTACCATCCTTGTCACATTTACGCCAAAAATCGGATTGTCATCTTCAAAATTTGTATTATATGGCGTAATCCCCGTATTTCTTTCATGAAATATTTTATTGTTACTACATTTTACATTATCACACTTTCTTTGGTTCAAAAGACGTACTTATTCTATTCTGTCATTCTTGTTTGTCTGCACTTTTGCCGTTGCCTAGAAGTATTTGTTTATTCAACAAAACAAACATTTTCGAAGTGAACTAGTGAGATAGAAATAAGGAAAAGTAAAGAAGGTAAGTAAATAACAGCGATAAATACTTATTTAAAGTGTGTAAATTTGAATTTAGCCTTCATTCTAGTTTCGCTTTCCCATCCTGTACGCCATACATTCTTTACGATTTCACAATATTATTAAAAGATATGGGAAACCCGCAGCAGGAATTCTTTGGGCTACAGTTATTTAACCTTCGTTTTCATTACCTCTCCGTATTTACCTTTGACATTTTATGTGGAAGTCCTCATACCTACGAAAATTATTACTGAGAGAAACAAATCAAAAACAGAGAGTTATAAAACTTTGCTCGTTCTCGCAAAGAGATTCTATACTCTTTGCGAGAATGAGCAAAGCTCCTAATATCACAGTGTAAACACCTTTGTCGTATGATAAAAACTTAATATTACTGAAACACTAAATGTATCTCTAGTGGAAAAATTCTTCCTATTATTATATACCTTCGCATTTGGTAGACGTCTTTTATATGTAACTTTTTAATAGTTTTCCAAATTTATAGTATTTTTCTAGTATCGATAACTTGATTGATTTAATTCTTAAATTAGTTACAAGACGCTGGACTTCAAACCGATAATATTTACTAAAATATTTTTATACAATAAACCTAAAATGTGCTTAAAACATAAATTCTGGGGATAGAAATCGTTTCAAGAAACAATATAAAGAGCAGAGTAACTTAACTTATTATTCATTTCTTAAAAATCGATAAAAATGGCCATTGGTCAGATGATACAATTGAACGAATCAGCATTGGACAAGTCTTACCATTGGACTAATCGCCATTGGGCCAAACATACCGTTGGACGAATAGTCAATTTTAGATAGCAGATTTGTATTTCTGTTTCAAAGTAGTCGTCCAAAAATCAGTTAAGAACTTACAGAAATTTATCAAAATAATGGAAACATTTACTGTTTCTGCAGAACATTTTATTAATAAGCTGTAGACCCACCTTGGGCTTTCAGAACGGAAACAATTCGATTTGGAATAGACTTATACGGGTCATGCACGTACGATAATGGAATCCGGGATCATTCTTCCGGTAAAACATATCCCAACTGGGCCAGTGATGTTGGAGGTGTAAAATAAGATATCACCTTTCGCTCCAGATATTTCCACAAATGTTCAATAATATTGAGATCTGGTGATTGAGGTGGCCAAGATAGCTGCTGTACCTCAACCTCGAGCTATGCGAACTATAACTTGACAATTTTTGCACAATGCATGGGTGCATGCTTGAAAAAATGGGTGAAAGTGGTCTCCAAGAATGGATTTGTTTGTTGTAAATGTGACACAACCCTGCAGAATAACCAATGGCCCTCAGGAATGTCATGATATGGCTCCCCATATCCACCTCCATTCTTCACAGTTGGAACCAAACAGACGTACACATTTTCAGTGGTGGGAAACAATGTGAAGCACTGCTAATAATCAGACTGAAGGACACGTCGCCAGTCTTTAGCATTCCAGTTTTTATGTGCTTTGCCTCACCTTACACGTCTTGTTGCACTGATATTGGTAAACAGAGCTTTGTGGATACAGACGGCCATAAATACCGGCACCATGGAGTTCCCCACGAACTGTTATGACGGTAACGGGATCATTCCTACTGGTGCTCCTATTTGCAGCTGCGTGGTTTTGTGCTTCCTTTGTACAATCCGTGCCAACATTCGCCTATCCCTATCTGACATCTTCATATGGTGTCCACAATTTTCCCATTTGGAGGACAGCAACGTTTTCTTTTTGATAGGTAATCATAATTTCCGATTCAGTTCCTCATGTTACACCTACAACTTCTATGGCTCCGGCAAAATGCGCACCAGTGATGATGACTCCTTTTGCTCCTTTTGAGGTCACTTAGATCTGACATTGTCGACAAGTACTTTACAACGTCCGTTTTAACTGTGACTGTGGCACTGCTACGTGATGGCTGACATCGTACTGCACCCTTTTGTGAACCTCACATCGCTCGTCCCTGTGATTTGCATACGGCAGGGTGTATGAACTCCAGTCGCAGTTGGTGCTTCCATTATTTTGATAAACCCCTGTAGCTGTCACCGTGAAGCGTATGCCACGTGTCCACCATCATCTACAACGTACGCCTAGAAGCGACGTTTTGCGTTATTGTGTAACTGCCATGCAAGCCTGACGAATCCGCTCTCTTAAATTATTTATTCACCAGCTCCAGAACTTCCAACCGACTGCATATACACAGTCGAGTCACATTATTGGGACCATCTGCTGCTTCTGACATCAACAGCGCGTAGCCAATGAAAGAAGGAACGTGTCGTGAGCTGCTTTAGATTGTATATAAGGTGTGCTGTATGCATTCTGAAAACATATCACTCTTTGCTGTCATGGATAAAAGGAGCGATCTATCAGATTTGTTAAAACGGATGATCATCGGCTTTCGGGCCAAGGATGGCAGTATTTCTGAATCAGCGCAGTTTGTGAACTTTTCGCGTGCTGCTGTTGTGTATCGTGATTGAAGAAATAGCACCATTGCGAATAAGCGATGTGGAAACTGCGGAGCACCACGTGCCATTGATGTGAGAGGTGAACGTTGGCTTCGAAGGTGCGTGAGGGCCGATCGGCAAGCTACACTAGAGCAACTCACTGGCCGAATGAACCAGGTGGCTACCGGAAGTGCTTCTAAAACGACAGTACAGCGAACCTGGCTGCGTGCGGGGCTCCGATGCAGACAGATGGTCACAGCACCTATGCTAACGAAGGTGCATCAGCAGAAAAGGCTTATATTTTGCATGGCAATATCGGAATTGGACCTCCGCTGATTGGTAAAGGATTGCCTTCTCCAATGAGTCACGTTTTCTGCTTCATCGAACGGATGGACGTTGGCGTATAAGGCGAGAAACATCGAAGAATAAACACTCTTCAATCTTTGCTGGCAGAACACAAGCTGGTGGGGGCAGCATTATAGTCTAGGGAATGTTTTCGTTGTATTTTCTGGGTCCACTCACACCTGTGGAAGGCACTATGGACAGAATTCCTTATGAATCCATCCTTGCAGACCATGCTCGAGGTAATAGGCGCCTCTTCCGTATCGTAACGTAGGAACGATTTCCACAGTGGAAACGATAAAGAAGGCATTCAACGAAGGGGCGCTTATAAAACTCTGTGCCGCCTTTTTTTACATTTTAGATTTCGTAGTGGCACGACTGGGCAATTGCAGCCGACCCCCACATTGAATGCCCCCTTAACCCTTTAGCCTGCTGGAACGAGTTGACTCGGGGTTAACAAAATGAGCTGAACTCAACTCCAACGAATATATTCGGTGTCTAAGAAGTAGGCCGAGCACTACTGGAACGAAACCATTCAGGGTATAGGGTATGTTTGATGGTCCCAAAGCTGCTTGTACGGGTTACCTTGAAGACTAGAGCATCAAAAAAAGTTGCCTTTGCACTTATGTAACGTACCAGGAGATGTGACGTACCTGCCAGAAGGACGCACACGACATAAAGGCAGATAGGAATCAGAATAAAATGTCCGCGTAGCTCAACTGGTAGAGTGACTTATTCCGGAATGAGGGGATCCGGGTTCGAATCCTGGCGCGGACAGAAATGACGGAGAAATTTACTTCGTTATACTTAGACTTGTTATTCAAACTGGTCATTCAGGTGTATAATTGACCCTAATCCTTTCTACTGATAAAGAACTATGGCAATGGAGACGAATTTAAGGAAGGAGAGGGAAGACATTTGAGTAATTTTTCCTTTCCCAGTGGCATGGCGTTCGTTTCAGCGAGACTAGCTCTTCCCTATCATGTTTTGGTCATGGAACAAGGAACACAGGACTACAAGGGAGGGCTTATCACCCATGACATGATTTATTTTTTGCTTCTGAGACGAGAGGGTATAAAGATAAAATATTTTACAGTAGCTTTCGTAAACACCGTTGTTATGTGAACATTTCTGTTTGGAGGGCGCAAAAGTTTTGGTCACCGTTTAGTTGAAGCACAGTACATCAGCCGCTTAAAGGGTTAATAGCACGTCACCGGGCTACGAAGTTGCAATTAGCGAAGGAAGGTCAATATTCGAGCATAGAAGACTAGAAACGAGCACCATGGTTCCTATCGCACCACGCCGATGAGAGTGTGCGCGTGTGGTGTAGTGTTTGGTGTACAGTGATGGCATAAATCATTGCTTCTTGGGAATTCGTTCATCACTCACGCAAAAGAGTCATTGACGAAAGATCATTTGAGCGAATAGGTATTCAATTTGCAGGTTATCCCTACACTGTCTGAGTAACACATTCGTTGCGGGGATCCTGTGGTTACGACCAAAATACTTTCTAGATCACACCTTTTTTGGAAAATTGCCCAAATAAATGAGAGCTCTCCATTATTCGCCGTTCACGATAAATCATTCGCGACTAAACGGCTCGTGGAGGACGTTATCGTTTTCGATTCAAATGAATGACATTCGCGTATATCGTTCCCATTCTTAAGTTTCACCATCATTTCCTATCTGACTGCAGATTACTTGTTCAAAGAAAGTTTGGTTCATATTAATTCGAGACATTGCTTTTCTTATTGGAAATTCGTCTCCGAATTCGTGCTGGCGGAAGAAACGTGCTGCGACTTCAGTACATGTCAAACGTGCTGCGACTTCAGTGCGTGTCAAACGTGCTGCGATTTCAGTGCGTGTTAAACGTGTTTCGACTTCAGTGCGTGTCAAACATGCAGCGACTTCAGTGAGTGTTAAACGTGCTGCGACGTCAGTGCGTGTCAAACGTGCTGCGACCTCAGTGCGTGTTAAACGTGCTGCGACTTCAGTGCGTGTCAAACGTCCTGCGACTTCAGTGCGTGTTAAACGTGCTGCGACTTCAGTGCGTGTCAAACGTGTTTCGACTTCACAGCGTGTCAAACATGCTGCAACTTCAGTGCGTGTGAAACATGCTGCGACTTCAGTGCGTGTCAAACGTGCTGCGACTTCAGTGCGTGTCAAACGTGCTGCGACTTCAGTGCGTGTCAAACGTGTTTCGACTTCAGTGCGTGTCAAACATGCAGCGACTTCAGTGAGTGTCTAACGTGCTGCGACTTCAGTGAGTGTCAAACGTGCTTCGACTTCAGTGCGTGTTAAACGTGCTGCGACTTCAGTGCGTGTCAAACGTGTTTCGACTTCACAGCGTGTCAAACATGCTGCAACTTCAGTGCGTGTGAAACATGCTGCGACTTCAGTGCGTGTCAAACGTGCTGCGACTTCAGTGCGTGTCAAACGTGCTGCGACTTCAGTGCGTGTTAAACGTGTTTCGACTTCAGTGCGTGTCAAACATGCAGCGACTTCAGTGAGTGTCTAACGTGCTGCGACTTCAGTGCGTGTCAAACATGCTGCAACTTCAGTACGTGTCAAACATGCTGCGCCTTCAGTGCGTGTCAAACATGCTGCAACTTCAGTACGTGTCAAACATGCTGCGCCTTCAGTGCGTGTAGCAGTAATAGTGGATTGAGTGATCATTCACATGAGAGCGAACCATTCACAGTGAAGAATCATTCGTTATAAACGAATCTTTGGTGAATGGTCCATCACTAGTGGTGTAGACCACACGAGGCCATGAAGCCTAAATGCCAAGTTGCGATGTTACGGGCAGGTGCAGGCGGTGTGATGGCGTGGGACGTGTTCATGTGGCCCATCTTGTGGCCCGTTGTTCCTATTGAAACCACCATCACTGCACAATCTTATGCTGACGTACCCGACAACCTACACTAGTTCATGACTATTTATTTTCAACATCAAGATGTCTTACTTCAACAAGACAACGCCCCATCTTTTCGCTTCCGTTTGGCTAAGGACTGATGATGGTTGATCCGATCCAGCGGAAATGCATACGGGTAAGACCAGGATGAGTCATAAGTTCGTAGCGTTTTGGTGTACAACGTTTAATCCGGTACCACATGTTGACCACATATGACTATTCGACAAAATACAGTCCATCAGTGTCTATGGTCCTTCGCCAACGTTCAGCCAAAGATGCAATACCATTGAGATACCAGGCGGTTCAGCCAAAGATGCGATGCCGTTGCGATACCAGGCGGCTGACTTTAATGCAAAAAAACTCAGTGACGCCATCTTTCACAGCCTCCAAGGAATGAAACTGTCTGCAGGCAAAGAAGAGCCTCATGGAACGAAACAGGTGAAAATCCGAGGGTGCAAGATCCGGGCTATAGGCTGGATGTGGTTGGATTTCGACGCCATCCAAATCCTAAATTTTCTGGTGGAAAATCCATGACCTGTGACATGGGGCGTTGTCGAATTGCAGGAAGACCTTCTTTCGGATCATCATTGCGGGGGTAGCGCTGGCGTAGAACGTCGTATACATATTGCAGCTGGTCGGCGTACAGGTTCCCATCGACGGCCCGACCATGTAGCACAAGCTTCCAGTGGACAGGACCCTTGAAATTCCACCATACACATAACATTGTCTTCCCTTCAAAACTCTCTCTTTGAACCACTGCTTGAGACTCACCCCCGGTCTCAGCCATTGGTTTCTGGTATCAGGATGACGTAGGAAGATCCACTTCTCATCGTTTGTTACGATTCTCCGCCAAATCCTGTCGTCACATAAGTTTTGCAGCAATTCTCGACACAGAATGACTCGCTCCTCTGCATTCTTCGGGCTCAACTCATGGGGAACCATTCATGGACTTCTGGAGCGAAAGCCGAGCTGGTGTAGGTGACAAACGATGGTGGTTTGTGATGCATGGAACTCCTCTGCTAATTGTCGGGTGCTGGTTCCTGGTTACTGTTCAACAGCTAGACATAGGGCTTCGGTGTTTGTGGCGACTGGTCTCTCACACCTCGATTTGTCAACGAGCTCTGCGTCTCCGGAATGGAAGCGTTGGAACCATTTTCTTGCTGTTGCGGGGTGCACTGTCCCCTCACCTTCTACACTAGAAATTTATTTCGCGTCAGCTATCATGTTCAACTCTTTTTTCCAATAATGGCGTAGGAGCACATGAACAACATTCTCGTCTCGTATGAGCGGCAGACACGTGTTGGGCCCGGCGAATGCCTACCTGTCTGAGCAGCGGAGTACGTTACCCAGTCAGGCGTAGTACGCATTTCACCTTACTGCGCATGTCCCACCTGTTCGTCCGAGCTTCTCCATCTGTACCGCGAAAAGCTACAAACTTATGACTCACCCTGATATTTGAAGTTTAAAGCTTTTAGAACGGAGCATGCGATAAAGATGGACGAAATATCCCTATCCCATCATCACTTTGTAGTTTGTTTATACCTTATTTTGTTCCTTAATAATGTTTCATTTGATTGATGGAACCGCCCAAACGTGTTTTAGTAATAAGTCTGTTCTGACTTTACATCTGTGGAAGGAAGCTGCTAGTGAAGGAGTCATTGGACGGCCGACCCTGAAGCTGCGGCGTTGAGAGGAATATCTTCTAAATCCTTGCATTGAAGTGTAGTAATTATAAAATATTATCGCATACGCTCTAATGTAGACTCTAAAGCTTTTAAAGCATAAACAGTTCGTAAAGGACAGATTAACACCATTAAAATACATTATTTTCAAGACATTAGAACAACAATTTAGGGTATAATTTGTAACGTATATTATAATATAACTTTCCTTTTTAGTTCTTGTATCTATGTAAATTTCATTGGTTCTCCTTAAGCATTTTCTAAACTTAACGTTTGCAGTTCCTCTCTCGACTGAATGTTTTGTGGCAACTGAACTGAGGTCGGAGGTTGAGTGACCTATGAGAAAAACAGAGATAAAAACGAAATTTACGATCAATGTTCAGGCTGACGTTCATTAGGCTGTCTCGAGTTACACTGCTGGCCACCCAAAATGCAACACCAAGAAAAACACGAGATAGCAAAGCCAGATTTACTGGACACATAACAACAGATGCAAAGATGAAACGATTGAGCTTACAGGCCAGTGCGACTTGCAGAACACGCAGATACCAATAGTTCGTGTGGCCCCCCATGGCTGGCAATAACGGCCGCTACAGGATGTGGGCTTGGAGTATGTCGGTTCAGGCTGTTTCCACGCGTTGCCACAGTTCATCAGGCGTAGCCGCGTGTGGTGTTTGCCGGGCCACTCGGTTGCCGATCAGCGACCAGACGTGTTCGATGGGCGACATATCAGGAGAACGGGCGGGCCACGCCAGCAGTGACACCCGGTGGGCCGTGAAAAATTGTTGCAAGATGCGTGCCACGTGCGGGCGCGCATTGTCCTGTTGAAATGTGGCCCCTAGCAGGTCCTGCAGGTAAGGGAAGAATACAGACTAGAATTCGATTCTGGACGTATACACATCTGGAGAGAGCAGGGAACATGTAATCACACCTCCAACATCATCGAAAGGGACTGTTTTGGAGGTGGCGGAGTTCTCGTTTGGGGCGGTATTATGCTTGGTAGCCGTACTGACCTCCACATATTCCAAGGAGGTTCAGTCACTGCTGTCCGCATTTGTACCGAGGTTTTCCTGCCTCACGTGCGTCTGTTTAGAGGTGCTATGGGTCCTGAGTTCCTCTTCATGGACGACAACGCTACACCTCATCGTACAGTGGCTGTCGCAAAGCTGTTGGAGAGTGAAGATATTCAACGCATGTATTGACCCGTAAGGTCCCCGGACCTAAATCCAATCGAACACGTGTGGGACCTTTTCGGGAGACGCTTGACAGCACGTCACCAGCCGCCTGCAACGATTCCGCAGCTGCGATTAACGCTACAAGAGGAATGGGCCGCGATGCCTCAACAGCTCATTGACAACCTCGTCCTCAGCATGGACAGACGTTGTAAATCCTGCAACGCAGTCAGGGGTGATCATATCCCCTACTAAAGATTGGGTTTTTCTTGGCAGCCGCCTGTCACATGGACGTTTCTGTCTTCTGTCCAGTTGTGCTCGAAGCTACCTTTTCAATAAAGTGCCTTTGTATCCTTCGGATTCCTTGTTTGGACGGCTTTGCTCACTTGTCCCATATTCGTACATCTTGGGGATCTTATGGTATGATTTGAGTCGATGTGGAGGACTTCTTTACATTCGAAAAACCGTCTCGTCCTTAATTTGTGCACGCCAGTGTATATTCGTGGCCATCCACGGAGTGGAGTAAAAAGGCGACTCGTCAGACGAGCAGAATTTTTTGTTTCAGTCACGTGACGTCCAACTTGCACCAGGTGATTCTTTTGCGCCGATGAACCGTATTTAGCAGAGGATGTCGTCGGGGTCGTCTGCTATTTATAGCCCATATGTGCGAGCGTGCGACGCATGGGCGTGACAGATACTGTTCTGGGTTGACCTCTGTTGTTATTGGGTAGTCATTTGTTGAACAGTACTGCGTCTGTTGGCCTGTCCGAATCCTCTCACATCAACCTATTGCTGTTCTGTGCAATTTTGCCTCCGGGTCGTTGTTTGACCATTTTCACTATACACTTTAACCACGGCGGCTTGCGGACAACCCACCAATTTATCCGTTTGGAAAACTGAAGTACCCGCTCTCCGAGCTCCCACAAACTGTCCTTTCTCAAATTTTTATAAATCCTTTTGTTTACCCATTACATTCCGAATTTTGTAAAGTACTGCTCCGCTCACATCTTATAAAGGGTGTCGGAAAAGTAACTGAGCACTGAATATGTTGAACTGGTTCCTAAACTGTAAAAAAATTCTAAATTTCACGGGCAACTATCCGTCATTTCTTTCGTGAATTAACGAAGCATTTTTTCTGATACAACCTTTACCGTGAAATGACGGTAAGAAACCTGAATTTCACGGAATTTTCGTACTATGGGAAAATTCTGAATTTTCAGAAACCTTTCCGCAGTTTCTTTCTTATATTGACGGTAAGTTACCGCTTTAGAGACGTGTTAACGGAAAATTCTGAATTTTCAGAAACCTTTCGGCAATTCCTTTCGTATATTAACGGCAAATCTCCGTTCTCACCTTTTCGGTATCCGTGTGACGAGAAATTACTCGTAATAGGAGCGATTAGTGAGAATACTTGAGGTTTGATTAACTTTTAAATTTCAATCGTTTGTCGAATTTTGAAGTTCCGTAGCGACATCGGATATTGTGGATAGCATTTCGCATGGATTTTGTTTATTGTGGCACAAGATATTTCTGCTCCTTTCCCCTATTTGGTGCACCAGCTATTTAGTGTATATTGTGTTACTGTAAGAAACCGGATACTTATTGTACAGATGATTATACGATGTCCGTGTATCGGTCTTTGGGCAACTTAAGACAAAAGCTATTATAGATATCAAGAGTAAATGTTATATACTGACGGGAAAAAATCCCATCACCACGAAAAATAGTTGTAGAGGAATGAAATGGCGGCAATACATTTGTATAGGTAACATATTTAATCGATTAAGGTTTCAAGATCACAGCTTAATGTAAGCGCGAGAAGAGCCATTTTAAATGTGAAATGCCGGTACATTAATAACCGGTGTAACCGGCAGAATGTTGAATGCAAGCGCGCAAACGTTCATGCATTGTGTCGTACAGGTGCTGGATGTCAGTTTGTGGGATGGAGTTCCATGCCTGTTGCACTTGGTCGGTCAATACAGGGACGGTTAATGCTGGTTGGGGGTGACGCTGGATTTTTTGTCCAATGATGTCCCATACGTGCTCGATTGGAGAAAGATCTCGTGATCTAGCAAACCACGGCAACATGTCGACACTCTGTAGAGCATGTGTGGGTTACAACAGCGGTAGGCGGGCGAGCGTTATCCTGTTGGAAAACACCCCTGGAATGCTGTTCATGAATGGCAGCGCAACAGGTTGAATCACCAGACCGACGTACAACTGTGCCGTCAGGGTGCGTGGGATAACCACGAGAGTGCTCCTGCTGTCATAGGAAATTGATCCCCAGACCATAACTCCAGGTGTAGGTCCAGTGTGTCTCGGCCGCAAACAGGTTGTTTGCAGGCGCTCACCTGGCCTTCTTCTAACCAACACACGGCCATCACTGGCACCCAGGCAGAACCGGCTTTCATCCGAAAACACAACAGATCTCCACTCCGTCCTCCAATGAGCTCTAGCTTGACACCACTGACGTCCCAAACGGCAGTGGTTAGGAGTAAGGGGAATGCACGCTACAGGGCGTCTGGCTAGGAGCTGTCTTTCAAGTAACGGATTTGAAACAGTTCGTTGTGTCACTGTGGTGGCAACTGCAGCTCGAATTGCTACCGCAGACGCAGTACGATGCGCCACGGCTATACGCCGTACACGGCGGTCTTCCCTCTCAGTAGTGCCACGTGGCCGGCCGGAACCCGGTCTTCTTGAGGCAGTACCTTCCCTTGACTACCGCGGCCAACAATCATGCACAGTGGCTAAATTCCTGCCAAGTCGTTCTGCAATATTGCGGAAAGAAAACCCACCTTCTCGTAGCCCTATTACACGACCTCGTTCAAACTCCGTGAGCTGTTGATAATGGCTTCTTCGTCTTCTTAAAGGCATTCTTGACTAACATCAACACCCTACGTCGAATCTCAACGATAACTAATGCTCACGAACGTTACAGCGCGTATTTACAGCAAACCTGCTTTGCATGTTCCGAGGGGAGCTACTAGCGCTACACGTATGCGCCGAGCGCGAAATTTGCATAGACGTCATTTTACAGATGTACTCTCACCGCCTACCAACTGTCGTTTATCTAACACTACCCCTTCTTGGTGTTGGGATTTTTTTCCATCAGTGTATTTAGTAAACCAGGTACTTAACTTATTGTACAGATGATTATACGATGTCTGTGTATCGGTCTTTGGGCAACTTAAGACAAAAGCTATTATAGCTATCAAGAGTAAATTTTATATTTAGTTGTGTGTGTATGTGTGTGAAATAATACTACAAAAAGGAGATTTTACCTTTTTTAAAGATAACTGAAAGTCAGTGTCAGTTTAAAAAAATCAAGTTGCAAAACATTTTGTTGCTTCGAAAAATCACGATGAAAAATGCTTAATTTGTGAAAAGCCCTCCTACAGAAAAAAATATTACAAACCTATTCAGAAAAATAATAAAATCTAACAGAAAATAAAATGGGTAAATCATTCGCATTAATGACAAAAAACAAAATTTCATCGTCGCCAAATTTGTTTTACGATGTACGTGAAGTTACTCGCCAAGCGCGTGTGGCACAGTGGTTAAAGGCTCGAGTTACCTGTTTAAACGTCGGGGGTTCGATGCTGGCCTGAGCTGAAGGATTACCTGGGGTAATGGGTTGAAGAGTACAATGTCGTCGATTTTTCGGAATTTCAGTTTAAGTAGAAAATACCTGAAATGGACTTTTCTGAAATAAACGGGATTTCTGCCTACGGAAAATCTGTGGAACTACGGAAGTTAAAATAAACGGTAACTTTTTAAAACGTAAATTTCTGAAAAATAGGGATACTTTATTTTCAGAAATTACCTTTGCTGGATAACTTTGCTGCATGTTATTTTCAGAAATTTTCCGTGAATTCACACCTCTTATTTTTTACAGTGTACTTACTATTTGAACTGGTTCCTGCAGGAAGTGTTGGAAATGGGACCCCACCTACTGTGACGTACCTGCCAGCAGGACGCACACGACATAAAGGCAGATAGGAATCAGAATAATCGTCTGCGTAGCTCAGTTGGTAGAGCGACTTGTTCCGGAATAAGCGGCCTCGGGTTCGAATCCCGGCGTAGACCAAAAAATGACGGAGAAATTTACTTCGTTATAATGGCGCCCGAACTATCCGGATGACCCGGCCGTTCAAAATCTCGCATTGGTGTGATGTTATTTCCACACCGCGAGACAGGAAAAATAAGAGAATCCCTTCTCCAGCGCTTCGAAAAATAAATGTGTGATGTTACATTCCACACAGCAGATTGACTGGGTAGTTCTCAAGTGTACGTTCTACAGTGGATGGCTGCCTGCAACGATTCATGGTCACGGCTGACCCGTGGGCCATGCCCCCGGCCCTCTTTGGGGGGGGAGATGTGACGTACCTGCCAGCAGGACGCACACGACATAAAGGCAGATAGGAATCAGAATAATCGTCTGCGTAGCTCAGTTGGTACAGCGACTTGTTCCGGAATAAGCGGCCTCGGGTTCGAATCCCGGCGTAGACCAAAAAATGACGGAGAAATTTACTACGTCCAGACATGTCTGCACGTCGGTGGAACCTCGGACGAATGAGCGTAAGCCAGCGCTTAGACCATTGCCTCATCGGGCCGCTATATATCCCTGTTTCCAGGAGACGTATTTGAAAGATTCTTTCTCCTTGAGTATTTTTCATAGCTTTTCTATGAGAAAAATATTTTTTTCATTTTTTCTACGTTCTTACTCAAAATTCCTCCGCTAGGTGGCGTAAATTTATATCATGTTTCCTCTATATCTCTGTTCGATTTGAAACTGCTTTTGCCTCTGGTATCTTCCTTCAGCTATGAGAAACTTTTTGTGCACAATTTGTTGATTTTTGTTACATGCTTTTCAGCCACTAGTAAGAGAAGGTAGCTCTTTCTATTTCTACATGTTTCGTCGATTGTAGAAACCCAGTTGATTTTTTTATTTACGCTTTCCAACCGTAGGTTGAAGAAGCGTATATGCTCCAGCTTTGTCCATCTCTCTGTGTGTGCGCACGATAACTCGCGTAAAAATGGTTCGCTTTCGATGAAATTTTAGTATGTGGTAGGGGATAACCTGGGGACCAACCCTATCGAAAATGGACGAAATGAGATCAAAGGTCACGACATAGGAAAGTATAAATTCCATCGCTCTTATGCGTCATAACTTATTACGTAAAACAGCTTCCATTGCGACAAAACTTTATCGTGTTGTTCCGGAGGTATACTGAACCTATTCTGTTTAATATCATCAAAATAGGGTCAAAGATCAGGACATAGGAGCGGGATCTGTTTCATCGCCCTTATGCGTCATAACTTACGTAAAAATGCTTCTATTGAGACAAAAATGTATCATGTTCTTCCGGAGGTACACTAAAACGGTTCTGCTGAATATCATCGACATGGGGTCAAAGGTAGGGGAATAAGAGCGAGATTTATTCCATAGCCATTATCCTCATAACTTAACAAAACTGCTTCTATTACGACAAAACTTTAGTATGTTGTTCCGGAGGTATACTGAACCAATTCTGTTTAATATCATTGAAATGAGGTCAAAGATCAGGGCACAGGAGCGAGATTTATTCCACAGCCATTATCCTCATAGCTTGAGCAATAACTTGAGTAATGATTTCTGGTATGTTGGAAAGCGTATCATAATCAATGCATTGCGTGATTTCACAATTTTTTTTCTGTAACGGGTTCCATTGACAATAAATAATTTTGAAATATTTTATTCGTGTCGGAAGGGATTCAAAAGACGTGCTCATTACAACAGAAAATTCGGTTTCATCTCTTTTGTGTTTGACTGTGAAAATTCTATTCTAAATTTTTGTGCTGAACTAATTAGTATTATTCCTAACTTCACAAAGCGTTTTTTTACCTCTCTTTACCGATTACATCGTTTGCAGAAAGGAAGAAATTCGCGTTATGAAATTTTTAATATCGCAGTTATATTACAAATAAAGTAGCAGCATAATTGCAATAGACAAAATTATAATAGAAACAGTGCTCGCAATGTGGCAGTATACGCCGGTATGTCATACCTGAACTTCGTTTTTTCTAATATTTCATACCGGCACTTTTTTACTCGCATTTTATATGCCGGTACTAATTTTAATAGTGGGAACTGGAAAAATGGAATTGTTTTTTTGTCCCTGACTTACGAGCTTGCATTCTTAAACATAGAAACCTTATGTGCCTCGTACCCTTGAGAAATAACTGTGTGGGAAACGTAAAAGGTAAGAGAGTGGTGGAACTAATAGCGTATGATCACATCTTGCCCAAGCCCCAAATCATCTCACTAAAGATGCCTGTAATTTTTATTATATCATTAATTTATTATATCCAATTTGAAGAGTTTCTTCATAAAATGAAACATTGGGAGTAAGAGATTAAATACAGATTTTAGTTTTCCAGTAATGAGTATAAACTTTTTCCACTTTGGGCTTTTTTATTTTTATTTTCGAGTTTGGTGAGTTTGCTGTTAATTCAAACCTGAATATTCATTCTGATTACGGAGATTTTACCCAAGTAGCACACTGACATTGGCCAACGGTTGGACCAATGATATTTTTGCGTCGGCAGCGTTGGACGAAGGTTGCGTTGTTTATCGAAGATTGGCCAACGGTTTTTCCAACCACACATGACTAACCATTTATCAACAAATGACCACTTAACGGTTGTCCGATGGTTGTCCAACAACACATGACCAACCATGGTTGTCCAAGAACACATTATCACGGTGGAAAACTGTTTGCAACAGTTTTCCAATGTGGGTCCAACCGTTGAACCAACACATATCCAATTGTTGGCCGCCTCATCGCCTCGTCGCTGGGCCGACCGTTGAAAGCCCACGGTTGGTCCAACATAATATTGCTACCTGGGTAATTGCCCGACTTTCTACTTCATGAAAGTCCCTATTGGAAGGGAGCTGTCTTCTCAGTTCAGGATTTTAACGTTATGGGTTCAAGTCCAGTTGAACCACTAATGATTAGCTAAAGTTCGGATGTCTCGTTGGCCCCAGGGTATAGACTCCTCGTTCTAAACAGGTGTACCACCAGTCCTTTGTGTAACATAAGTAGTGCCCTCTGGATCCACAAACCAACAAACTGAAATCGACTGCCATCGTTTCTGACTCATGGTGCAATAGTCTTCCACGGAATTATCAATTACATTTTAATATAAAGGATCCCAGCGGTGTCCGGTCACCGGATAAGAATATTTAGGTAGCTGTGTGTTAATTAAAGAAAAACGTGGAAAGAGCGATTACTTTGTCTATTCCTATTGTCTCCACGTGTTTGGAAGATTTTCACTATCACTCTCACCCTTTGGATTTATTAGATGTAATTTAATAGCTTGTGCTGTTAAGCCCCACCAGAAGGAGACGTCTGAGTTGCTGTGCTACTCTCTACGGATTAAGTCAGATGCTGACAGATAAACACACATAGCGCCGTGGATTGTTGGGCACCGTAGTGTAAGACGAACGCACTCGGCTAGCTATCGAGAGAACTGGGGTTCGATCCCAGCGGTGTCCAGATAATAACTCTTCGGTTGTTGTGTGTTAATTAAAGAAAAACGTAGGAAAGAGCGGTGACTTTGTCTATTCACATATAAAGAAGTTGACGTTTTTCTTCCACGGATTTTTTCTTCTTCTTCAGTTTTGGAGATTTTCTGGCGAAGGCATATTTTCTGGATGACTTTTAGCAAAGTATGAGCACACGGACACTTCAAAATTTCCATTTCGAGCACTGAATTGAAATAGTGGTAATAATTCATATTGAAAAGAATTTAGCCGTGGGTAGTTATCCCACCGTTGACCACCAAGTGATCAGAACGGGCCGAACGGTATAATTTATTACCACTCGTCACCAATCAATAAGCACGAGACTTGTAGGTTCTTTTAGTTCGGGAGCTGGTATAAATTGGCGAGAACGTGAGGTTTGCTGAAACACAGGAATTTTATATAAGGAATTTATCCACAACACCAGGGCCTACGGAATGAATAGAGTAAGAATAACAATTAAACTTATTTATTCGTAGGAGGAAACAATATCCTGGGGAGTTGCCCGCGGTGATACAAACACTTGTTAGGCTCCATATCGGAGCTAATGTCTTCTTCTGGATTTAGGAATAAGACTTCCGCCTCAAAAAGGGCGTATCAAAGTTCTAATTAAGAGTCAGGTATTCGTTCAAGTTCGCAGTTCCTCCTCTCAGTTACAGGATAACAATAGACAAAAACAAAAGGTACTCACGTACTGTTTACTGTTTGTTGCATAAATCCGTGTTATAGAAATCACTTATTCGAACTATTAGTAGGATCTGTCGACACTGCACACACTGTCGCGCTATATTTTTGATTGGATGATCTTTCTCACCTGTGTCTTAAGCGCGGGAGGAATCCTTTCACTTCCTTCGATGAATACCGAAACCACGGCGATTTCACTTGGGTGTAACAGAGGGTCCACTGAATTCTTGCTTTAACACTCTTCCTTTCTGTGGTGCAGCAGAGAGAGTATTTCTCCGTGTTTCTCCCCACTGCTCGTGGGAGGGTGAAAGATGACAATCGTCGCTGACTCCTCTTTTGCCCAGCAGGCGGGGGCTGTCAAATGAACAGGGGTATTTCTTGCGAACTCTGTGAAGAAAGTCTGTCGACTACAAGGAAGCGATGTTTATGTCGAAAGGTCGGCGACCTCCACAGTGGGAATAGAGACGGCATTTTAGGAAGTCTGGTTCGCTGGTCATGTTTTACTAATACTTGCTAGTTGACATTCTCACTTTCGCATCTTTGGGGTTTTTTACGCGGTCGCCTAATTATTTTAAGCTCTCTCTCTTTTTCATTGTACTCGTGGCGGCTTATAACTGCGCCCTTCGTACCGTAGAAATCTTAGGTAGGCATCGAACATCAGGTTTCACACCTAGCAGGCTCCCTACAGCTGACCGTTGCGTAGAGCCATATATCGTCGTTCTCCTCGTAGCAATCTCTCGGTACGACTTACACCGACGTCCCGGATCATTTCCTTGCGAGTTTCTCTCCGTTTGTCCTCTGCCCGAGTACCGAGATAACTAACTGTTTTCTTCCTTTCCTACTTTTCAGCCATTCTCTGTCACGTGGGCCTCGTATGCTTCTCTTTACCAGACACTTGAGATTTCTCTCATGCCTTTCGCACGGAGCGTCGTTGCTCCTGCAAGAATGGTGCGTTTTGACCCTCGCCCCCTCATAATCATAATTTCCAGTGTTTCCAACCGATTTTCGACACTAGTGGCACACTTGAAACCGTCTTTATGAGAATGTGAGTGCTTCTTAATTGCCGTCTGGGGTGGTCCCTTGCTGCTCACAGACCCACAGAGATGATCCACTAATTCCTTTGTTTCCACCCAGACAAAGAGAATTACAAGACTTCCCTAATTAAAATAAGCTAATTTTCCAATTTAATTTGCAATAGGCCAAATATTTAATTTAGTTATCAACATAATTTAACCACGCCTATTAAGTCCGTCCCCCATTTTTAATTGTAATTAATTTAGACCCAATTTTCGCATCAATATAATAAGAGCAGTCATTACACCGATAACTATCATAAAAGTAGTATTAAGATGAATGGTAATAATGTTAGTTACAGAGGTAACACGGCTAGTTACGGAAATAGAAGCAATAACAACAGCAATGATAACAGTAAGAGCAGTTGTAGTAGCTTTAATAATAATAGCAATATTGGTAGCAGTAACGATGTAAACTATTCGACATAAAAAAAGTACGAATTTCAGGAAAGAGTTTGAAGTTCTTGAAATGTGAAAATGATTGCATCATTCGCAGAGAAATTCACAAGTTCGTATTTCGTTTTTCTTTTCCTATTTTCTCGCTTGAGATGAATTTCACTTTTCCAAAGAAATAAATCAAATGTATTAAAAATGATCAATTCCACCGTTCTTTCTTTAAGTGCAGGAGCATTTTTGGGTGGTGTCCAACGAAGGTTCTTCTAAAATTGAAATTTAGTGATGTAGAGTGTGGGATGAAAAAAAAAATATCGTTGTGAACTGAGAAATCGATCTTGGAACCGCTCAAGAGACCAAGTAATGTTCTCCGAAGTACGACATTACACTCCCCTCGAAACTATTCAGACTTTCTTTGACTGTGATAAATACATCCACATGACATAAATTTGGCGCTTTTGCGCTCTAAAATGAAATTCTGTCTCCCTGTATATATATCTCTGTGTTTTCTTCTTCGCCGAAAACTTCAAAGTTTGTTAAGTTTTGTCATGGTTCTACAACGAGAATATACTGTATATATGAGGTATTAAGATGTTATTTCGTTTAGATAATGAGATAAATGCGGCAGCTTAAAGAACTCATCTGTATTCGACGCCTGCATCTACGTCATATCTCTTTACTTTTACAGGTCTCAATAAATGCAAAAGGCGAAATTTCTTAAAAATATCTTCGTTTCGTGTTTTGAAGAACGAACGAAGTAGTAGCATTAATAGATGGTTTTTTCAACTTTTGGCGATTTTTAATCTTTGTGTTTTTTATTCGAAAAATAGCAATGACCTTGTGGCGTCTTAACCATCAACACGAAAACTCATTTATAACTATCACAAATTCACAATCACAACATTTAATTTGATAAACAAAAAAAAAACAAAAAAAACAATACGATTATTTTTTCTTTTCTTTTTTTTTTGATTCGAGGTTTAACGATACCGTGAACAACTCAATGGGCTATAAGCAGTCGCCCGTCCCCAATTTAGGGTCACTGGTTCCAGGGAAGGGAGAGAGCCAGTGCCGTAAGACAAACACAACATCCCTGCCTCACCGGGCGGGATTCGAACCCGGATCCCTTACGAACGAATGATCAGAGGCCAGCGCCTTAGACCACTGCGCCGGCTCAATACGGTTCTTATACCCTGTCATTTTCCGTACAAATCAAAACAATCAATCTATCTTTCCACGCTCTTCACTCAGTTTCTCTGCTTCTCTGTCTACCACATGGTTCTCCTCTCAGCTCTCTGACGTCAGCATTGGCGTCAGCAATGACGTCACTGTCCAAGACTGATAACGGCACAGCTAGTTCCTTCCCCTCCAGAGCTTTTCTCGATGATATGTTCGAAGAATGTTGATAGAGAAAAGTAGGTAAGTTCAAAAGTCTGTTAATATCAGATGCAATTTACAATGAGATTTACCTAAAATAAAAATATAAACATTTTAAAACAATACTGCAACACAGCAACACAAAACTGGAACTGGTCCCTTGAATAGCTGATTATAGCCAACGAATGCGACTCAAACTGTCAGCATTTTTATGTAGACAGTTTGAATCGCATTCGTTGGCTTTTTTTACGTACCACGACGATGTACAACTTCGTAGTAATACGGTTGTAGAATCAGGGCCCATCTCATGAGTCTAGGATTAGTACTGGCATGTGTATGAAGCCACACTAAGCCGCCCCGGTGGCGCAGTGGTCTAAGGCACTGGCCTCTGATCATTCGTCCGTAAGGGGTCCGGGTTCGAATCCCGGTGAGGCATGGATGTTGTGTTTGTCTTACGGCACTGGCTCTCTCCCTTCCCTGGAACCAGTGACCCTAAATTAGGGACGGGCGACTGCTTATAGCCCATTGAGTTGCTCACGGTGGTCGTTAAACCTCCAACCAAAAAAAAAAAAAAAAAAAAAAAAGCCACACTAAAGGATTGTGATCTGCCTGTATCTTTAACATTGTTTTTTTTTTTTTTTTGATTGGAATTTTAACGACCACCGTGAGCAACTCAATGGGCTATAAGCAGTCGCCCGTCCCTAATTTAGGGTCACTGGTTCCAGGGAAGGGAGAGAGCCAGTGCCGTAAGACAAACACAACATCCATGCCTGACCGGGATTCAAACGCGGACCCCTTACGGACGAATGATCAGAGGCCAGCGCCTTAGACCACTGCGCCACCGGGGCGGCTAACATTGTTTGCCTGTCAAGATAACTGCAATGTGTCGCCGTTCAAATCAATCAGGAATGCACAGTATTGAAGACAAAATACTTCTTACCTGCCATTCATTTTTGGACGACGGCTCTTGTAAATCCCGGGTG
Organism: Macrothele yani; assembly: GCA_039090855.1. Lineage (NCBI taxonomy): Eukaryota > Metazoa > Arthropoda > Arachnida > Araneae > Macrothelidae > Macrothele > Macrothele yani. The sequence continues at coordinate 114,696,627 of CM077007.1, forward strand.
TTGAGGTCGATATAATCAGTTGACAATAGCACATTAATCCAAATGAAATAAATATTTCCGCAGTTGACACAAGGAATTCCCTCGATACACAAAATAATCATCTAACATATAATTAACACAAACACATGACCGACCGCACACACACTAAAAGATACGTAACACAAAACACCGGCGTTGGTTTTTCATCTTGAGTTCCATCTTGTTCAAAACACACGACTTTCTCCTTTCCAAGTTCAAATCACACGATTTTTTTCTACTCTCGTTCCCACGGAGTGACAGCGCCCTCTATCAAAATCGTCTACACAGCTGCTCGGATTTTTTTCTCTTCGGGAGTTGTTGTTCTTCCGACATCCTCCCACCTTTGAGCTTCGGGATCAAGTCACGAAACTCAAACACATAAAACGTCATAAGTCCATTCCCCGCATTGGGTTTAAGATTCGTCCATAACGGGATCGCACGTCTCCACCACCCGTCGCTTCTTCTTGCTTTACTGACACATTTTTTATTAACTTGCCGTATCGTCTTTTTGCCCTTTATTATCCAATAACGTTCACGGAGAGTCGAGATTAGGGCCTGCAGACCATCATGGCCTAATTCAACATGTTTTTCCCAAATTAATTTTTTCACTATGTGATGTTTAGAAGGCAGTACTACTGGATGACGAAATGCCTCCGAGTCCTTTCTCAAAATGATTCTCGTATTGACTCGAAGCAGCCCTTCTACGTCGATAAAGGTTTTCAGAAAAGTTTCTCTATTTTCGCCATAACCCTGTCTTTGAACTTCTTTCAACATTACCATTTCAGTCTTTTCGACTTGCCTTACACTTAACTCACCTAAACATCTTTTAGTTCGTTTGGCCTTTGCATTCCGGTAAAAACGAATCATCCACACCATGACTCTGATTATTCTGCTATACGAGGAGATCTTTGTAGAATATTCGAAAACCTTCACAATTTCTGTGTTAGTAGCAGACACAATAGTTTTTCGCCTTTCTGAATTCACAACCTCCAAATTTGGAAGCGCTTCTGAGGCTGGCCATTCATCACACGGTAATCTTAGCCACTCCGGACCTTCCCACCAACGAGAATTTTTCAACTCTTTCACTGTACATCCTCTCGAAGGGAGATCCGCAGGATTCATAGACCTGGCAATGTGCCTCCAGTCTTCAAGGTCTGTTGGCTGCCGAATTTCCTGAACACGATTGTAAACGAAGGTTGCCCAATTTTCATTTCTTTTTATCCAGTATAACACATTTACAGAATCAGACCAATAGTACGTAGGCACGTTCTCCAGCCCCAAGTCTGATTTCGTTGTTTCTGCTAACCTAGCTTCAATAGTGCAGGTTAAGAGTTCTATCCTGAGTATGGAAGGTAATTTCAAAGGGGCGACTCTACAACGTGCTTGCATTAGCTGACATGTCGTGGGCCGATCATTTTGACATGGCACAAAAATACAAGTAGCAAATACTATCTTGCTTGCATCACAGAACACATGAAGAGATACCTTCGAATTGGCTGAAGCATCCTTTAGCATGCATCGTGGAGTCAACACACCACTCAAGCCTTTTAACCGCGTCTTCCAACGTTCAAATTTCCTTGATATAGTCGGAGGCCGCTTAGAGTCCCAAGTGATCCCGTTCTTCCAACATTCTTGCAGCAAAACCTTTGGCCCCAGTGTGACCGGGCACGTGATTCCAATGTAGTCGAATACTCGATGGACGACTGAGAGGATCTCTCATTTTGTCATTGGGGACTTTTCACCGCTAGAGAGCCCCTTCACGTCAATAGACAGCTCATCTGAACTCAGTGTCCAACCTAATCCCAGCACTGGGACCTTTGTTTGCATCTCCATCTTCATCCTCCACTTCTGACGACGCAGGAGCATGCTCCCACCCTCGTAAATCGAACTTGTCTGCACTGAGGATACTTCGTGACTACAAAATGAACTTTTCAAGCTCCTCTCGGCTATTCACGCTGGAAACACAATTGTCAACATAAAACAACCTCAGGAGCTTTTTCGCCGTTTCCTGCAGATGATCCGGTGCGTTCTTTAGGTGAAATTCCAATGTTACTCCCAGCAGGGAAGAGCTCGAAGAAATTCCGAAAACAACTCTTCGGTGCTGGAACGTTTTAAGATTTTCTTCCTTACCATTCTCCCACCACAGGAACCTCAGAAATGGTCTGTCATGCTCTTGAAGTCCAATCTGTAAGAAAGCTTTCTTTATGTCGACAGTTACCCCAATTTTACCCATCCGAAATCTGTTTATAATCGAGGGTATAAGTACTTCAACATTCGGTCCCTTCTTCCCTCTCGCCGAGCCATCAAAGACGGGTCTCACTTTGGTCGTTGAGTTCTCTTTGAAAACAGGATGATGAGGTAAAAAATGCTCAGTTTTCACATTCACCTCAGGAGATTTAACTTCTTCTATAATGCCCTCCTTCAGCCACTCCCGGAAAACATCTTCATAAGCATCTAACTTCTCAGTCCTTTCTAAGGATTTAGCACAGCCTTTCAATATTTCAACTGCTATCTCCCTGCAGTCCGACAGAGGAGGGTGATCTTGAATCCATGGCAAACAAACCATATATCTTCCTTCCTCGTCTCTTGAAACATTGCGAATAAAATTATCTTTTGCAGCGTCTTCGAGCTCCTTTCTCACGATTTTTTCACCTGAATCGTTAACACCCAAAGTATCAAGTCTCCACAAATCAGAAAGGTTTAATTCGCCAACGTGGAGAGAGATAAGAACATTAGGTTTACTTGTTTCCTTTTCTGTTTTTCCCATAAACGTTCATCCCAGACGTGTGTTTACTGCCACCAATCCATTGGAAAGGTGCTCAATTTCACCTGTAAATAACTTCCCTGCAAAGTCAACTCCGATCAGAATATGAATTTCCTTCGTATATTTCTCATACAGACAGTCATGTTCATTTATGGAAATATCGCTAATGAAAGCTCCACGATTTGTCAGTTCTTTTATGCATTTAGAGTCATCTAACTTCGGAATGAAAGCACAGATTCTTTTTTGATCCATCACCTCTAATTCGCAAATATAATCGCTGTCAATATTGCTTAATTGAATCGAATATCTTTTGTCCTTTTCACTTTTTCTATTCCTCCAAAAAGTCCATGAACGACTTTTTCTTTCCCTTTGCATTTAAACTTCAGTGCTTTAGCAACAAATTCACTTACATATGATCTCGAGCTACCTGTATCAATAATCCCTCGTGCATAACGACTGATATCATTCTCCTTAATACACCCTATTAAAGTATGTAAATACACCTCCTTGGAACAGGAATTCTTAGTCAAAACACTGGCTTCCAGAGCTTTATCGTTTTCTTTATTATTTTCTGGTTTATTATCTTTACCTTCGTGTTTATGAAAACACATAATAGATAGATGTCTATTACCACAGTGTGAGCAGGTAAGTTTTACCTTACAAGAACGTGAAACGTGTCCTGGTTTAAGACACCTAAAACAGCACCCCCTTTTTAATAAAATAGATTTTCTTTCCTCCAGAGACAGATTTTGAGCTTCTTCGCACTCAGAGTTTGCGTGCGGTTTGTTAAAAAAACACAAACGAGTTTTTTCTTTTCTTCTCTTTTTTTTTTTTTGACTGGAGGTTTAACGACCACCGTGAGCAACTCAGTGGGCTATAAGCAGTCTCCCGTCCCTAATTTAGGGTCACTGGTTCCAGGGAAGGGAGAGAGCCAGTGCCGTAAGACAAACACAACATCCATGCCTGACCGGGATTCGAACCCGGACCCCTTACGGACGAATGATCAGAAGTCAGCGCCTTAGACCACTGCGCCAGCCGGGGCGGCTTTTTCTTTTCTTCCAGTTCAGTGTTGAATAGCTCAGCTGCTGTCGGTGTCTTTCCCCTTTCTCTCGAGTCACGTGAGAGCTTCCGGCCACAGTCACCTGACCGAGGAGCAAGGGTGGCTGGCAAACTGTGGTGCCAGTCTCTGGTGACCGAAACACTAGCACTAGTACGCTCCCTAGAGATCAGTTCCTTCCTCAAAAATTCAATCAAATCTTTGATGTCATAACTGGCATTGGTACTTTGTTGAATTCTAAGATCATATCAGGGGGAGCAATTTCAACAGCATCGGGCACATAAGATTTCCATACGTGTCTGACAAAACTCCCAGTGACTCTAAACTTCTTATTTGCGTTTGAACATTATCAAACGACTTTCGAAATGTTCCGATATCACTGTAATTCCTGAGAGGGGAAAGATCAAGCAAGTTACACATATGTGCATTTATTAACAAATCCTTTCTCCCAAATTTCTCTTGTAACATATTTGCAGTAATGTCGTAATTTTCCGGCGTGATCGCAACTCTTTGTACAGCGTTTATATCCGTACCTCTTAACTGAGCTTTAAGATAATTAAATTTATCTACTTTGTTCAAAGAATCGTTCTTATGAAACGCCGATTCAAAAGAATTCCAAAATGTAAGTCATTGACTCACATCCCCGTAAAGCTTGGAAATAGATAGCTTCGGCAATTTTATAGTCACAGAGTCCCTCACTCTTTGTTCTATTTTCGATTTATCTGGCTCGGGGCTCTGACCAAGAGACATGCCGTTATTCACAACATTTTGCCTTAATATATGAACTCGTTTGGACGCTCTATATCTACATGCATTTATTTTTTCACGATATTCTTCAGCACTTTCTAACTCAGACTCCAATTCCCTTGGGTCTAAAACCTTTTCAAGCTCAAAAGCAGTTAATTTCAGTTCTGTTGAATTTTCATTAAGATGTTCTAAAAGTTCTTTAAGATTATCTATATCCACATCAGTTAGTTTAAGTTCCGCTTCCAATCGCTTAACAATTTTGGTAAAGGATGATCTCATCACGCCGCGTTTCTGTCTCAATCTAGCTCTAATTTCTTCGGCCATCTTTTCGTTCGAAACAATATATCAGAATGTCAACAGACGGAAGAATTTTTTCGGTTATGAATTCTGTGTTATATGAGCAAAATACTTCAACTCAAAATCCCGGCAGGAATGCCATATGTAATGTGTTGCCGTTCGAATCAATCAGGAATGCACAGTATTGAAGAAAAAAGACTTCTTACCTGCCATTCATTTTTGGACGATGGCTCTTGTAAATCCCATGTGTTAAGGTCGTTTTAATCAGTTGACATTAATCCAAAGGAAATAAATATTTTCGCAGTTGACACAGGGAATTTACTCGAGACACAAAATAAACATCAAACATATAATTAACACAAACACATGACAGATCGCACACACACTAAAAGATACGTAACACAAAACACCGACACAAAACACCGGCGTTGGTTTTTCATCTTGAGTTCCATCTTGTACAAAACACACGACTTTCTCCCTTCCGAGTTCAAATCACACGATTTGTTTCTCCTCTGGTTCCCACGGAGTGACATCAACCTCTATCAAAATCGTCTGCACAGCTGCTCGGATTTTTTTTTTCTCTTCGGGAGTAGTTGTTCTTCCGACAATAACCATGCAATTATTTTATAGCATATACAATGGCAGCACATTCTTCTTCGGTAGTACAATAAGGTTTCTCAACTTCCGTGAATTTCTTGCTCAGATACAACACAGGGTGTTCTTCTCCTTGATCACTGATCTGAGAGAGTACGATACCCATTCCGAAATCTGAAGCATCACATTGGAGAAGAAATGCTCTATCATAGTGGGGAGCGTGTAGCACAGGGTTACTTCAAAGCTTATCTTTCAACTCTTGAAAGGCTTGTTCACACTGAGGGGTCCACAAACATTTTTCTTTCTTAGTTTTGCCTTTGAACACTTGGAATAGAGGAGCGGCAGTGGTCGAAAACATGGGAATATATTAGCGGTAATATCCAGCCAGTCCAAGAAATGCTCTTATATCAGTTTTTGTAGTAGGAGTAGGGAATTTACGAATAGTTTTCACTTTCAGATTTCCCAGGTGTTCTGGTACCGTGTCCTACTAGATGTCCCAGATATTTCACCTGAGCTTGAGCGAATTTACACTTCGAAGGCTTGATCTTTAGACGGGCATTTTGAATGCGCCGAAGGACTTGATCTAGATGCTTCAGGTGTTCTTTTCAAGTACAGGAGAATACAGCTACATCATCTAAATACGGAACAGCAAATTTTTCACATCCTTGCAATAATTCAGCCATCATCTTCCTAAAAAAATACGGAGTGTTCTTGAGACCGAAAGGCATTCGTAACGGACGATAGGTCCCAAAACTGGTTACAAACGCAGCTATTCTTTGTGCCTTTTTACTCAGCGGTATTTGCCACTATCCCTTCGCCAAGTCTAGTACAGTGATATAGCTGGCCGAAGTAACTGTCTCTACTCTTTGTTCAGTGTTTGGTAAGGGGTAATACTGTGTACGAATAACGTCCTTTAATCGACGATAATCAACACAAGGTCTTGAATCTCTGCCTGTAGATTCCACCAAAATCATCGGAGATGTATAATCTGACTCTCCCATCTCAATTACTTTGCATTGCAACATTTTTCTTACTTCATTCTGCAAAATTTCAGTTTGTTTAGGAGACATACGGTATGGTATGGCTTAGCTCTGATGGGCTTGCCACTAATTAATTCAATGTAATGTTCGACAAGATGTGTCCTACCAGGTTCATTAGAAAAAGATGTTGCGTATTTACAAAGCAAATTCTGCAATTCTCGAATTTGTTCTACCTCTAGCCTTTCTTCCAAACGACTTTCCTGAACAATTTCTGCAAAATTAAAAACATTAGAATCATGTTCTATTTCCAAACCAGGATCTTCTTTTCTCTAAAACTCGACCTGCTGCACTGAAAACCAACGTCACCCCAAAAATCGCGAGAGTCAGGAAATTAAAAAAAATAAATAACAATGCTTCAAACTGCACAATTTTGGAAATTAGTACATCATTTTAAAGATAAGATTCTTGATTTTTAATAAAATAAAAACAATGGGAATGTGATTTTTTCCCAGTTTTTCGATACCAGACCTCACCTCTTTAAACTAATCCTTTGCTTGGGCCATAGCTTTGGACAATGCATAATGCAAGTCTTGCTAAGTAAACTTTGTCTTGCAATGGCAGCTAGCTTAGGAAATTGAAAATCCTTCCAAAATGGTAACAAATCCACAATGAAATTCAACACGTGTAATTCAACCGGGCTCGGAATTACACGTGTTGAATTAATTACAGTAATGAAATTCAAGACGTGTAATCCCGAGCCTGGGCTTGGCCCGGCTCGGAGATTTAGATCTCAAACTGAAATGTAGCGCTATCTAAATATTTTTGCTCCTCATGTTTCCATCATGAACACTTGGTTGATATAATACCCAACTTTAAAATTAGTAAATTCATTTAATTGAAAGAACAGTTTTCAGCAACATTCTGAAAAGAAGAAAAAAATAGCAGTGTTAATGTAATAAAAGCGTGTATCAACCATTTTCAGTCCACTGCCAGATGAAGGTTTTTCCAAGTCCCTTGCATAACTCTCTGTCCTGAGCCCATTCTTTTCCATGACACTCCTGCAGGCTTTCAAATTTCATCCATCTATTTCTAAAGTTGATAGATGACGTACAAAAGGTAGGAATTGTCATGGTATAAGTACAACGTCAATGTATCAAAAGGATAAATCTTACTTTCCTTTATTTCTTTATTTTCTTCTTTTTTTTACAGGCGTATGGAGTGATGACCCATGCCATTTTTCCAAACATTTCTTGCTTGCAAAGTGAATTTGTACATCTATTTACTATGATATTTCCACTTTTAAAGAACGACTGGGAAAATACCGCATTATCATCAGGCAGCTCACAATACAGAAAAGTTTTCCCATTTTGTTTTAACTTTACAAAGCGTAAATAGGGATTTCTGTTCTATTTGTATTCGTTTCTAGCATCAGGTTCAGTTTTTCTTTCCATTCAGTGGAATCAGTCTCGAAGATTTTTCAGGTTCCTTCCATTCGTTCCTAAAGATTTTTTAATTACTTTATTATTATTTATTTTTTTTCAAATAATGCGCTCATTGCATGGAAAACTTTTTCTTACGTCTCACTAAGGTGATCAAAATTAAGTCCACAGTTGAAACGTTCCCCAAAATTTGCGCTCAACAAAGTAACTGATTTCTTCTATTTCATAAAATTTCATTTAGAAGAAATATTCGTCTTTTATTTATTAAACTGCTAAAAATTACATGATACATAAGTTCAATATTTTGGCCTAAAAAGTTATTTAATATTTGTAAGCCATGCAAAATATCACTCAACATAAATAAGTCATTCAAAGTTTTAGAGGCTCCAATAAATCAGCCCAAAGCCTAAAGGAACTTAACTCCAACCAGGGATGCAGAAAGGCTTTAGCGCGGTTTAGCGCAGCGAAGGCACTTTTTTTTTCTGGACTTAGCGTCGCGAAGGCACTTTTCACTGTTAAAGCGGGACAAAGGTACTTTTACATGGCCATGTATCGGTCGAAATGGCAGTTACTGTGTTTTATACGCAAACGTATTCGTACATCAAACGAATGATCGTGTTACAGTCGGTTTACGCTCTACGGCGTTTCATGAATCGCAAGATTTTTAGTGTTAAGAGAATGACAACTTCTTCGTTACGACCACAATCTTCAAAATGTCGTTATAGGAGGTAGATTCTCTGTACGTTTTAACTTTACTAACAAGAAATAAATTAACACAGAAAAATTAAACAAGTATATAGCATAACTGACAAATGTTTCATGATTGCAGTGGGACTTTTTGCTGAAGTCGTCACTTCAGACATCTCCTGGTTCTTTACGGGTAACGCGAAAGGAAGCCCCTGTAGACAAGTGGTCAGATGCGCTGGCTTCTGGCTAATCGCTAGAGCCGTTCCCAGAATCCGAGACCAGGATGAAGCAGGCCCAGGGTTCTCCACTTCTCGGGACCAGTGGCCCCAAATAAGCGATGGGTGACTGCATATGGTTCTGTGGATACTCATGGCGTTCATTAACACCCTCCTCCCCAACAAAAGATATGCTTGGGGAGGGTGGGGAGGTAACGACCACCGTGAGAAACTTAATGGGCTATAAGCAGTTACCCTTCCCTAATTTAGGGCCGCTGGTTCCTGGGAAAGGAGAGAACTAGTGCCGTAAGGCAAACACTACATTCATGCCACCTTGGGATTCGAACCCGGACCCAATTAGGACGAATGGCGCAGATATCCATTACTGCCTCCCTAATTCATAGGAGAGACTGATAGGCCAAATCAATGAAAAAACATTGAATATTTAAAATATTATTAATGCTTAATATTTAAAATCGTTCAGAATCACGTTCACCGCGAAGGCACTTTCTTATGGAAAAAAAAACCATTATATTCTTGCCATGTGACTCACACATAACATTCATTCTTTTGTTTTAAATTGCCTAAACTCAGTTGTTCTAAAAAAATTAATAACATCATGTTTAATAAAATTAGTTAAAAATTATAAATGATTAAAACAAGTCAAACTTTAAAACGTTTTTAAAAGTCTTCTTTCCGGGTTGTCTTTGACTGATCCGTTCACCTCTAAGGCACTTTTTATTTAGAACTACATCACTGAGTAATTTCGTGCAACTGATTCACATCAAAAAACAGAAGTACTACTTCTGTGGAATGTGCCCATGCAATCGTGCCTCATCGATAAGCGTTTTGAAACGGCAAAAGTTAAGCAGACGGGTGGATTAATAGTATATCTTCGCATTTTTTTCATCTTTCTGTGCATACGCCATGTCAATGTACAAGTGTAAGCAAAAAATTGATAACAAAAAATTGAGCCGCAGTTATTAAGACTGTTGAATAATGAATATCGAAATTTTTATCCGGACTGAAAGATAGATGCGTTAGACGACACTCGAGGTACATTTAACGGTTTGTCTTTATTTAAGTGAAAATGCAAATCTTTAATTTCATATCTTTTAATAAAATATTCCATATATCATTCAAACACGTTTAATTACCCTGCCATACTTCTACTTATTTACTACGACCATCATGTGAAAACTCTTCCATTTTGTAGCCTTCATGGGTAGCTGACTTACTGAACACTACATAAATCAATTCTCAAAACTTCACCTATAGCTACGGTGACCATATTTCCTAAGTCCGAATTTGGGACAGTCATGTCAGGTGGTTGAAAATACCGACTCACCCTGTACTGTTGGGGTAAGGGTTGAGGTAGGGGTTGAAATACAGTACGCTTGACTTTTTGTTACTATATGTATTTACCTCTAAAATGAACAATAAAAATAATAATAATAGGTAGTTTGGATCAAAATGATTACTTACGAAAAAATTAGTTTCGTTAAAGTTTGTAGTACTCGTACTCGTTCCACTTATTCTAAGTTTGCCGTTGAAGTGGTTGACGACGTTGACGGTGTGTAACAATCGTACTTCTCTGACAAAGACAACTTCTTTATGAACACTTTGTCCTTTTTTAAAGATAAAAGAGTAATTTCGTGCAATACGTCAAATAAGATAAAAACTTCACCGTCTACGTACGATATTTAATAAAAGGCGAAAGATATTTGCTATTAAACTACCCCGAAAGTGCTGGTGGGGTGTTTTAATTGTAAACATATTTCGTCTTTTATTAAATATCGTACGTAGACGGTAAGTTTTTATCTTATTTGTCCTTGTTTTATTTTTTCATACATTTCTATACAAGATTCCGATAAATTCAGTTGGGTGATCAACAAGGCTTAAACACATTCAGTTGTCATTAACGATTTCTCTGATCCACATAAATTATGAATAATCAAAAATGCCCTTTTCGTTCTCCTCGCATGTGTAGTTTGTGCTGCACAGCTTGACAACATGGCCGGTGTGATTGCGAATACGACCAAGGTCGATTACCGAGCGGTGATTATTATTGCTTCCTTTTATATTGCTTTTTTTAATTCTCCCACACCTTTCCGTTCGTCTTAATAAAGCCTCTCAGACGGGTTTCATTTGATCACGAGTTACATGTGAATAATTAAGTCAGGATGAAATTCGGGATTTTTTACTATTTTTTCGGGACACCGGGACAGACCTCTGAAATTCGGGACGTATGGTCACCATACCTATAGTGAATCAGGAGTCACTCAAATAATTTCGAAAAGATTACTTACTAATCTATCTTTTATTTCAGCCAAACACTTCTAAATATATAATATAGTCATCATCATCGTCATTGTCAACCATTATCAATCCACTGCTGGACGAAGGTCTCCCCAAGTTTCATCCACAACGATCCATCTTCTGCCAGTCTCCTCCATGTTACTCCCGCATACTTTCGAAATTCATCCACCCATCACCAATGTGGTCTTCTTCTGGGTCTTTTCCTGTTACTTGGAATCCAATCTAAAATTTCGACTGTCCATCGATGGTCTGTCCTTCTCGCAGTATGCATTGCCATTTCAGGGATTTAACTCTGATCATGATGTCTTTCACTCTTGTCCTTTATCGGATCCACGAGTTAATCTTCTTATCTTTCCTGGTTACACCAAGCATGCACCTCTCCATGCTACTTTGAGTTGTTTGCAGCCACTGTATGTCTCTTTTAGTTAAGGTCCACGTCTCTGCACCATACGTAAGCACTGGAAGGATGCTTTGATCAAACACTTTTCTTTTAAGACATAATGGCATATTGCTCTTGAAAATTATGCTGTTTTTCCCAACAGCTCTCCAGGCAAGTTTAATACGCCGATTAATTTCTTCATCAATGTGACCCTCACTTGATATCTGCTGTCCACGATAGACGTACGTATCTGTTATCTCCAGCTTTTCTCCACCAACCGATAAATCTTCATTTCTTGTAAAAGCATTGTACATTACTTTCGTCTTCTGAAAGTTCATTTTTAATCCCACTTCTTTACTCTTAATGCGTCATCGTGTTTTACCACTCCGGTATAAATTTCAAGTTAATATCTCCAGCGGTTTTCGAGATATCGTGGTAAAATCGCTAAGACATTTAGTTTCGAGAAAATCGCGTTCAAATATTCAGTCCAATATTTATGTTAGAATAGTCGTTCTTACGCGTTAAAAATTTCCTGATAGAACGCAGTTCCTTCTTGTCAGCAAGTTTCTGGATCATACTCTGCAGCTCTGCTGGGGTTGTTGCAAAAATGACTACGTCATCAGCAAAACGAAGGTGAGTAAGACAATCTCCATTAATCTTTATCCCTTTGTTTTCCCAGTTCAGTGATTGAAAGACATTTTCCAATGTAGCATTAAAGAGCTTGGGAGATATAGTGTTAACTTGTCTCACTCCCTTTCCAAATTTTATGTGTGTTGTATTTTCAAACAGTCGAATCTTTGCACTTGCATTTTCATAGATGTTATTAATAATATTAATGTATGCATCTTCAATACCACAGGATTTCAAAACCATTGTAACTGCTGATGGTTTCACCAAATCAAAGGCCTTTTCATAATCGATAAAAGCCATGAACAATGGAAGTTCATATTCCCTCGCTCTTTCAATTAGTTCTCTCAGTACGTGGATATGATCTATAGTGCTGTAGCCACTCCTGAATCCAGCTTGTTCTCTCGGTTGAGCCATGTCCAGTTTTACCTTCAAGCGGTGTGAAAGAACTTTAGTGAAGATTTTTTAAACCACTGATAGGAGGCTGATAAGTCTGTAGTTCCTGAGATCCTCAATGTCACCTTTTTTATGTAGCAAGATCATTGTAGTGTTGTTCCAGTCCTGAGGAATCTCCCCTTCATTAAGGCATCGAGTGAAATTTTGGGCGAGTACTGTTTCAATTTCTCCACTTACTTCTTGTACGTCTACAGTAATTCCATCTTCTCCTGGAGCTTTTCCCCGCTTCATGTTCTTGATTGCATGTGAAACTTCTGCTGGGAGGACTGGAAGAACTCTGGTACTTGTATCTTTCATGATGTCTGAAGTACATGTATCATCCCTTTCATATAATTTGGAGTAGAAATCTTTCACTCTTGTCAAAATTTCGCCTCTATTTCTTGTTACAGAACCATCTTCTTTTCTCAGTGCCATAATCTGTTTTCTTCCCTTACTGAGATGTCCCTTTGCAATCTATAGGCTTTGGTTGTTTTCAGTTGCTTTCCTCACTAGCTCACCGTTGAATTTCCTTACGTCTTCAGGGATATTTTTTCGTACTGTCTTGCATAGCTCTATATATTCCACTTTGGAAGTCACATCTTCTTTAGTTGTCCTCATCTCTCTTCTTTTTAGCATCAACATTTTGGTTTTTCCTGAAAATTTGTTCACATGCAACTTGTTCTTAGACCCAGCTAATTTTGTTGCTGTTTCCATAAGAGCTTTGGTTACTTTTCGGTTAACTTCAGAAATATCCACTTCTTCTGATGTTAGGCCTTCTAAAGCAGAGAATCTGTTCTTCAGTTCCAACTTGAAGGTATTATGGTGTTTTTTAAGGTTGGTTATGTCAATACATTTTGTTTGTCTTGTGAGCTTGCCACGTTCGAGTTTAGTGTTTAGGTGCATCTTACATCTAACCAATCTATGGTCACTACCTGTGTTGAACTTGTTTAGCACACTACAGTCTTCTATGACGAATTTTTTGTTACACATAATAAAATCAATTTCACTTGTCGCCCCATTTGGATGACTCCATGTCAATTTCCTGTGTGGCTTTTTCTTTAAAAAGGAGTTCGTGATGAAAAATCCTTCTGGCTCTGCAAACTCTACGAGAGTATTTCAACGCTGGTTTCTGTTGCCGTGACCGAATTTACCTACTGAAGTTTCATTCTGTTGCCGTTGCCCTATTTTTGCAGTGAAATCTCCCATAATTATCATCAAGTGCTGCTTGCCTTTAATTTTCAGATGACGAATTTCCTCATAAAATTCTTCAATTTCTTCTTCAGGATGACTTGTGGTGGGTGCATCAGTTTGAATAATCTGAGCCTGGTATCTTCTCGAGAGTTGGATAATGAGTCGTGCAGCTCTGTCAGAAGAACTTTCAACTTTTACAACTTTATCCTTCAGTTTCTTGTTTATTATAAATCCAACACCCTTAGTTCTGCCAGTATCTGCCCCACGATAGTAGAAGAGATGTCCACTTTTCAGTTCAATGAGATCTTCTCCTTGTCTCCTTACCTTATAACGAAGTGAATTTCTCCGTCATTTTTATCCGCGCCGGGGTTCGAACCCGGGTCCACTCATTCCGGAATAAGTTGCTCTACCAATTAAGCTACGCGGACATTTGTTCTGATTCCTATCTGCCTTTATGTCGTGTGCGTCCTGCTGGCAGGTACGTCACATCTCCTCTCCTGGTACGTTACATCATCTCCCCCTTATTTGTTTTTTTGTTTTTTTTCGAAGTGCTGGAGAAAGGATTCTCTTATTTTTCCTATCTCGCGGTGTGGAAATGACATCACACCAATGCGAGATTTTGAACGGTCGGGTCATCCGGATAGTTCGGGCGCCATTATAACGAAGTGAATTTCTCCGTCATTTTTATCCGCGCCGGGTTCGAACCCGGGTCCACTCATTCCGGAATAAGTTGCTCTACCAATTAAGCTACGCGGACATTTGTTCTGATTCCTATCTGCCTTTATGTCGTGTGCGTTCTTCTGGCAGGTACGTCACATCTCCTGGTACGTTACAACCTCACTTAGCCTGACGATGTCCCACTTGATCCTTTGTAGTTCCTCTTCCAATTCAAGAAGCCTTGAATCAAAAGATAGGGAGCGTCCATTATACGTAGCCAATGTCAGCATCAGATGGAAGTCTAGTCCGGTCCTCCGGTGATTCTCAGCACCCTCTGCCTTTATGTCGCACTGGCCGCTGCCTTGGCCAGGTACATTCCAGCTGCCGGAGACTGAGGGCCAAGATTTAAGTTGTGGAGTCATTTTGGAGGGGTTTGGCCATAACTCACCACGCTGGCCAAGCGGGTTGGTGAGTGTGGGATAGCATTTCCTCTACTAATCCCGATGGCATAGTTACACCGCTATTGGCGGTCGTCAGATCCCCTTTAGTGGGAACAGGATGCACCACGAGAAGGCGGGGTTGATATTTGTCAAGGAGAGGCTGTGATATTGCGCATCACCTGGCCTTACATCCCATATAATATAGTATAGTATCCATAATAATAATAAGTATAATATATAATATCCGGACAACGTTAGTCGTAACTTGTAGTTATAAATAGCATAACACGCAACCTTTAAATAGGTCAAACGGTAGTTAAGTAATATCGTGTCCACAATTAGCATTAACGTTCACCAAGAAATCCCACACAGGCACACACTACTGCTTCTCAAACATTATATATCTCGTTCCGTTCTTATCTCAACAAAGATGAGATCTCACAGACCTCAAGCCAACTGTATTCGTGTGAGAAAGAAGATAGCATGTTAAAGTTGAAAAGAGCTAAGGAGAACAAACTCAAATTTTACATAGAAAAAGGAACTAAAAATGAAAGTTAAATTAGAGTATTCGTCACAAATTCGCATGAACATTCACTTGTGTGTTTATATTTACAATTCTTTTTCAACTACTTTTAAGATGTAGTTGAAGCGAAACTTTTTTATAAGTAGTTGTAGTGGAGCTACTTTTCAGGAGTAGCAGTTTTATTTGTAGCGAACTACTTTTTGAATTTGTAACTGTATAGCTGTACCTAACTACTTTTCGAAAGTAGTCTCCCCAGCACTGCGCTGTTCTCCAAAGGAACTACTGTAACCGGTGCCGTTCTCCAGAACAGCTGTAGCTGAAGAACAAAATGACCCCAACTATGGGCGCCCATAACTTAGGTTTCAGGAGGGGACAAACCAAAATTGTAACCTTCTGTGGAAGAAATATTCTTGTCTTAATACGTGGAAGCACGTCAGAATTATTAACTCAGTAACCAGACATCCCTGAATTGTCTGTATTTACTGTTCTTCTCGTAACACCAATCACGTCAGAAAACTTGAAAATTACATCCCTCTGGAGAGGGATATTATTTTCAAGTTTTCTGATGTGATTGATGTTACGTAATGATCAGTAAATACAGACAATTGCCTGATTGATGAGTTAATAATTCAGAAATCGTAACTACGAATAACATGTACCAACACCATATGCACATTTCCACTGTACATTCTTCTTATCTAACCGTTTTCACCATACAATCAACACATGAATTTAATTCGAAACTAGAAGAGATCTAAACATTACATACAAATGATGGATAAATAAAATTATACAGCAGTGGCGTATCCCCCCCCAGTACTGTTTTTTTTTAATTGCGAAGTTTAATTTTTAATTGTTAAGTAATAGAAGTAACTTATTTTTGGTACATCCTATTGCTAACATAATACCAAAATATATGAGGATTAGAATTTGAATTCTGTATTCGTACATGAACTCCATTCTTCTTTCCTTTTGTGTGAACTTGAGTGTTACGTTTTCATAAAAAGATTCTTCCGAGTAGTTTTTCATATTTAAAAAGAATGTTTTTCTCTATTGACAAATCAGCCAAGTTCTTCGAATGTACATGTCCTTGTCAGTGGCGTACCCGAAAAACTCAGTGCTCCCCGCAAAAAAAATCGATTAGGTTTCAGTTATTGAAAATTTTTAATTCATGTTATTAATTATCATTATTATTTATTTGGAGAAATTTTAATTCCATGTTATTATTTCCATTATTGAAAATTTTAAATTTAATAGTATTAATAAGTTTTATGGGCGTTTTAATAATGCAAGTTCTTTGGAACCTACAGGTAATTTTCGTAAAATCAATATGGTTGCATTTTATTTTGTGTAACACAAAAGTTCCCGGTGTAGTTAAAATTATTACCCTAGTTTTATGCAAATACAAAGTATTACAAAACACTTTCGCAAAAGTTAAGCATATCTTGAAAATTTTATTCTTTTAGAGAACTGGCCGTCTCTTTGAAGTGCATCACGATCACACACACACACACACACACTCAGCTATCGTTTGATAGCGTCTGATGGTCTTTTCCAATTTTTTAAAACACAGAACATAAGTAAGCAAATAAGTAACTATTAGGAATTGTGGTTTAAAAAACAGTAAAACTACTTAAATTATAAACTATTGAATATAAAAACCACATTTAACATAATTCGACAATGTTTTGTACATAGCAAAAAAATTCTCTTAACTTTGTTATAAAAAAATCCTACAAATTTCTGTTCTATCATCCCCGGGAAGAATATGTTTTAGTTCATTACATTCTGAAGGATGCGTAGTTATGTGCAAACAACTGTAATACATAACACCTCATCCGCACTGGTACAAAAATTTCATTCATTGAACTGATATTTCTTTCACATTATCTTGCTAATACACATGTATTTATATGGCTGTGAAAAGTGGCCTCAAGTCGTCTGGAAAAATGGATGCTTTTCCGTCATCCAGTTTTTATAAACAAAAGCCCAGAAAATGTTTCTAAATATTTATTTTATTTATTGGAAAAAAAATGCCAAAAATTGGTTTTCTTTTTAATACTTCATTCAAATCAGCTATCAGAAATTACTTGCTATTTTTCAACCACTTTTATATGAAAATTTGTGTAAAATATTTTTACTGAGGCAAGAGGCCCTTGAAGCCGCGAGCACCCTCCCCCGGCAACACGGGGATTGCGCGGGGGCTATTAGTACGCCTGTGGTCCTTGTAAGGCTCTGAGATATATCTTGATTATCTTGATTCTTTTTAATGCAGAAAAAACTTCTTTCGGCAGTTGCAGTTGTTGATGGAAAGTTTAATATTCGGTGTGCTAATTTGTACACCTTACTAAACACTATGTCCAATTTATTCAACTTTATGTAACAAGTAATGTCTCTTATTGATTTGTTTTTGTATTCATCAAGGGAATAAAACACCTTCAGTTCATTTTTTAGTCGAGCTCTATCAAAATTTGAAACATAGAGTTCTTTAAGCTCTGATAGTAGATGTTCAGGTAAGCTTTCACAATTTATCAAAACAGTTTGAATCCAACAAAGCCACGAATTTACGATATGATATCACTGATTTTATTTCATTGGCACTTAACACAGACTGGAACAATCGCGAAGCACATGCTGTTACAGGCGAAGCATACAGGTGACCGAGGTAGTTGAAGTCTTTTCTTTTATGAGCGAGCCATTGCTCAAAGAAATGGTCCATTCCCCCTACATACGCTCATTCATGTTGTCTTGAAAACGCTAGCAGGCCATCGTATCGAAGGTCTTCGAATCAGAACATCGAAGACTGGAAGAGTTGCATGCGTTACGCCATTGGTCTTCCCTCGCCACACTGATTCTCTTCGTCAAAAGAAGCGAATTCGCACGTGTTTTTTTTTGCAGCGAAAGCATCAATATATTTTAATACCATTGATAATTGACTTTTATTTGTGCATTCTCTGGACTTTGCAGCTAGCCTAGTTAGCCTCGAATATACGCCATTGTTACACAGCGTGTCAGGACAATAGGGAAATTGCTTTGTTGTTCTTTTGATCACTTGTGTCACACGCGCCACAGCAGCCAGAGATCGTCAAGGAGGTGTTATGCCCATGTGCAGTCATTTACTTTACCCCCTTCCCCCCAGCATCACTTCTCACAGCATTGACTAGCAGATACATGGTTGTGAAAACTTATACAAAATGGTCGTTAATTTCCAATTTTATTGAACTATTGTAACATAATTGAACAAACCATAAAAACTGCGAAATTACAAATTTATAAAAATATTCTTCAGAAAAATATTCCTATGCAACAATTATTATGATATTCATACTGAATTCCAATAAATAAAAAGCCTGAAGAAAAGACATATTAAAACACCGAAAAATGATCAGTATAAAAATAATCCTCGTTTATGGAGCTTACCTCAGTTATAGAAGCAGCTTTCTCCTAGCCTTTGGACTTGCACAAATGAATTTATTACTTCCTATTACTCCGCCTTGTCTTTTTTTTCCCCGCTTTTTTACGATGTGCAGCACCCCTTAACCTCGATCATCCATTCATTTTAATTATTACTTATAACGTAAACTATAATTTGTTTGCATTTACCCGCTTAACAGAAAACAAAAGAGCATTGTAGAAATGTTTAAATGTGTCTGAGTCTGGAAAAACACTCTTTAAATCAAACACCAAGAAATGAACCTCACGGTGATCAAGCAAACAATGCACGCCACAAAGCAATAATAACTACCTCTAATTCGATTATGGTTATCAAAAATCATAGGCAGCGTCTGCCACTGAAAACCTTGAGTAACAGTTATCGTCCAGCCAACAGCGTGAGTTCCTCACTTTGGTCATCGCACCCACCATGTTCTTCGTGATCAAGGAGGTTATATTACTGGAGACCCCACTGGCTCTGCCGCCATAGGTCACAGCTAATCTGTGGTGTGACGTCACAAGCAGGCAAAACCGAAGTAAATTATACCGTTGATAAAACAGTAAGCTTATGTATCATTGATAAAGATTATTAAATTACTCATTTTATCTGTTTATACGCTTAGAAGCTTTTGTTCCATTGGTTTCAAAGCAGCTTCTTTTCTGCGGCTGCGTCGTGCCTGCACATGAAGTCATTTGCAGCACGGACGGTGAGTTATGGCGGCCAATGCTGCGTGGATAGGAGTGGTGTCTCCAGTCCTTGTTCGTGGTTTATTGCAGCACATCGTTAACCGTAACCGAGTGAATTCTGCTCCTGTTACATGCTGTTGTGACCTGGACTCCTGCTACTTGAAGTAAATGGCAGCTGCTTGCTCTTCCTGATTTTACTACAGTTCAAAACATTCTTTAATGATAAAAGTGCATGACAGATTTAAAACAACAACGTTGTCTGTCAGTTTTCTTATTTCAATATTATTTTGCCTCCCTGCGCAGCTGCACATGTTGCACGTGCCAAAATACGGGCCTGGTCATCCTGAATGAAGAAACACCCTCAAGATAAATTTCTGGGAAATATATTTTTTTTTTTTTTTTGATTGGAGGTTTTACGACCACCGTGAGCAACTCAATGGGCTATAAGCAGTCGCCCGTCCCTAATTTAGGGTCACTGGTTCCAGGGAAGGGAGAGAGCCAGTGCCGTAAGACAAACACAACATCCATGCCTCACCGGGATTCGAACCCGGGCCCCTTATGGACGAGTGATCAGAGGCCATCGCTTAGACCACTGCGCCACCGGGGCGGCGGAAATATTTCGAAAGATCTTAGTCCAGCAGGGAGTAGATGCTGCAGAGGATGAAATATTTTTCATTTCTTCACCTTCCATAGTGTTCCGCACTGTACGTATGTACGCTCTTCTCCGACATGCAATGGGAAATTTCATTGTTACTTTCTAATGCGAATTTCCGCTTTTTGAAGTAGAACGCAGAATAAGGGACACAGAGGTAAATCCTCCTTAGAGGCTCATAGCAACAGTTTGGCCCCGAAGATCTCAATAGAACAGCGCGCCAGTGGACGGACATGGAACTAAAGCGTCGAAATCGTAACCGTGAGAGTCTACCTTTTTTCATTATTTTTTTCAAGAGTTTACAACCCTCTCTGCGGTGCTACTTATGTAGCCACTGCACAGAGTAGGAGACTCAGAGGTTAATCTTCCATTGAGACACCTGGCAACAATTTAGCCATGACGATCTCAATGGAACAGCGCCCCAGTGGACGGACACGGAACTAAAATGTTAAACCATAACCATAACCGTCTGTTTGTCTTTTTTTTTTTTTTTTTTTTACAACTCTGATAAGATCTGATCATATGTAGAGGATTTTAGGACGGGGGTGTCTGACCCCAGGTCTTAAACAACCCTTAGAAATAGGAAACTAGGAGATTTGGGCTAGAGTGCCCGATACAAAAATGACACGGAAGCGAGGTAGAAAGGGGGAGAAATACGCCCTTATTTATTACGGGGGGAGAGGTGTCCGACGGCTTAACGTGCCAATCCGACGCAACGCAGATATTTAGTGGTTCGAGCGTTCATACCTGTCCGCGATCGAACCGGAGGTTCCTCCGTAGCAGTCACGAACGTTGACCACTAGGCCATCCGCGGTCGAGTTTATAACTCTCTCCGTGGTGCTACTTATATAGCCACTGGTACCATATCACGCGACAGATGCTATCGTAGTTTCCTGTCCGACCACTGGGGCGCTGTTCAAAAAGTGAGCGTTGAACCCCTGTACCTTCTCCTCTGTGGAAGTGGAAGTTCCCAACGTTTCTGTTCCCCCGCCCCACCCCTATTTTGTATTGCATGCACAAGCATACAGATGCTTTACAGAAAAAAATAACAATCAGAATGAATTAGTGTCATCGCGAAAATCTCCGTACCTTCCAAGAGCAGAAAGGGTTTGGTTCGATTTCCGGTGGAAGGTAAACGCCCTTCTTTTCCCTCTTATACGGGCGCCCAAGATCCCACCCCTCAAACTTTCGTTGGTTTTATGATCGACATCCGATCGAAGAATCCATTGCCAATGAACATGAAAAATATCAGAAAACGTTTCCAATCATTATTTCTTTACATTTTAGTGTTAAAAATACCCCGGTTGCTAATAATATTGATTAACATCAGATATAACGTTTTCAAGATTAAACTTTTGAATCATGCTTGTGCATATTTTTCTTTTTCCCACATAAAGATTCTTAAACCTTCTGCGTTCCACTGGGGGACGGGGTACAAACAAACAAAGACAATGAAAACAAGTATGCAAGGGAAGCCTTATCAATTTCACGCAACTGAATGCGGCACCATGAACGCGCATTTCAAGCGGTAGATTTTCCCCTAGTTAAATGAGTAGCATGTGTCTGGTGACCTTTGTGTTAAGCGCAAAACGCGTGTACATTATTTAGATTGAGATCAGAAATTAATAAAACTAATACATATATCAGAGTAATTTGAAATAACCCACGTTTTAAGCCACCTTATGGATTTTCCGAATTAAAAATGATCTACATATCGAATTAACGTGTTTAAAGATATTAAAAACTCCACTCTTTTATGTATGGAATTTTACTTACTTTGTGTTGATCGATAGGGCCTTAATAAGTTTCAACTAACTGCATTCGATTTTTTTACGTTATTTTTTATTCTTCGATTTTGTTACAAAAGAAAGATTAACGAAACGGGTTCTAGCAAGAAACTTATGTTTGATATATGACACCTCAATCTGACATAATCGGTAACCAAAAGGGATTTTATGAATTAAGTAGAACAATATTTTTTAGTTCGGTTTATGGTTAAACTTTACATTTTAGCAAGTCGCATGGAGTAATGGTTGGTGCTAGTAGATGGCGCCACGCTAACATACTGCAAGTTCGCAGAGTTGAGTCGTTCTTCCCTGCAGGTACAGTGCCTAGAAGAATTAGTGTGTCGTGCTCGCAGAAAAACTTGCTGCCCACAATCATGAAAGCGGTAGATGGCGCTGTCATCGGATGTCACGTTGCTTTTCATGGAGGAAGGACGACGAAAACGCACATCTTTCTATGACACACACCTAGCTCGTCAGTATTATGTGTACTCCTCGAACGATATTTTATAAGCAGATAAGTATATACGAAAAAATAGACACAACTCTTACACCCCTATCCCCCCTCCCAAAAAAAGAAAAAAAGAACGAACGGGGTGCTCAAGATTCATTAATAAGGGTATCGTAGTTTAAGTTGCATTGTGCTAACGTCAACATTAATGTTAGATATTTCGGAAGTTTTAGAGTCATACATGGATTGCAAAAACACTGGAGACCAATATGCAGTTTACAATCACTGAAACATCAACTTACAGTATAAAGTAAAAATTAAAAAAAAAAAGAAAATGTTTTGCCCTCAAAACCTTACCGGAAGAAAAAGGAGAAATGTTTTCTCAATGAGACATCGGCTTTACAATTTGCATTCCAATAATGTCTTAAAATTCAGTAACCTAAAAACTATATAAATTATTTAATAACATACTTCATTGTTCAGCAATGAGTGACTAAATTTCTTGGTAAAAACATGTGATCAAAATAAATATTGAAACTTTCCATTTAGTTGGCTTTGAAAAGCAGCCTTTTAATGAGTTGAAAATAGAATACAAAAATGTGATTACTATTTTTAAAATTGGTCTATTTTCTAATAATATACTAACTGTAATCCATTTATAAAAATCATTCCTAAAAAAACTTTGCCTGTGATACGATAAACAAAATGAATCATACCGGGCAGAAGTAAATATAAAAAAAAACTGAATGTATATGATGACATCTTTAAAAAAATAATTATAACATTTTTCTTTACTTTTCTTCACCTTATAATAATTATGTGATTAAATTTGCTATTCAAATGGGTTTGCAGTGAAGATAGGAAAATTCTTTTGCACCTTAAGTAAAAAGTTTAATAAGGTAAAAATTAAGAAGTGGGTGTTCATGGAGTCTGTCTAAGTGGGATAATTCTATGCAGTTCCTGTAACTATTTTTACCCTTATAAATAAGGAAATTATTAATGTAGCATACACACAGGCGTAACGTGGGGAAGGCACAGTAGGGCATGCCCCCTCCCTTAAAAATTGGAAAAACTAATTGATCGTTCGCCTTTTAAATTTGGGAAAATAGTAGGTATGGCTTCAGGCTTGAGTAATGGTTTGTCTCGGCATGTTAGAACTTCCTTACCTTGAATAGTGGAACGATAATGCATCTCCATGAATTTAGATTCAAAGTGCAAGGCACATACAACACAACTTTCATCAAGTTTCTTATCAGCTCTGGGAATTGCCTTATCCCATTTGCTCAACATATCAGGAATTTTGGGGACAGCAAAGAGTGATATTTTATTTTTGCAGGATTTATAGCCAGTATTACATCCTGGCACAAAACAGCTGCTTTGCCTTTTCCGTTTTCTATGTTTTTTTATTATTTGCTAATGCAGAATTTCCCAGTCCTTTCATAGATGATATTATTTCCCTATGATCTTATAACTGTTGCAGTCGATTTCAGTACTGCACTTAAGTTTAACCATACAGTAGGTTTAACGCATGACAGCAATACTTGATCAACTTCTACATCTTCACGAATAAAAAGTTACTAATTTCGGAAATAAATTTCGTTATAAACAATCCACAGTTGAATAAAACTAGCACACTAACACCCGAATAAGCCTATTGCGTTTTAGTGATCAACTCTTGAATTACCTAGTGTATTACTGTTATGATCGAGCTACAACGAATTAGCAAAGGTACTGCCAAAAAGATTTCCCTCCACTAACCTTTGTTTTGTGCAAATTTGAAGTTTCGTAAATCAGCAAATCCTTGGCAAACAAACTTCGACCATTGAATAGCGTGAAGCCGATGAAGCTCCTAACGTAACTTCCGATGACAGCGCCCTCTGTCATTTCATGACGATTGGTCACAAAACCGTGAAGGACATCTTATGGAGCACGTCACACTAATTCTTCTAGGCACTGTACTGCAGGTAAAGAAGTTCACCAATGGAAGAGCCCACTTTTTAACGGGCAGGGAGTTCTCCGGAGGTTAGCTGTTTTTTAAGAATGTACAGTCATATTTTTGCAATAATAATAGTAGTATTGTTATCGTCAGTAATGATTACAAATAATACAATATTACCAGTTTATTCTTATTATTTTACTATTAATAAGAAGCGCCCAATTTCGAACTTCCCAGCAGTTAATAGATTTCTATGGTACGCGGGCTCACTTTCAGTGTTCTGTTCAGAGTCATTTCTTGGGGAGGACCAGACCGGGAGGTGCCCTACCTGAATTTCCTTTTTCCCGTCTTTGCAACTCACACTACAGTCCTCCAGTGCAGGCTCGTCGCTATGGGTAGGCTACAGTGGGCTTAAGCCCACCCAACTTCTCTTTGAGTCCATCATTTTACGCCCCCCCCCCCCAAAGAAAAATATATTTAAACAGTCAGGTCATATGGCGGGTGCAACCATCTAAGATTGTAGAGAACTTGGGTGAACCTACGTGAACTTCTCGAATTCACTGAAATTTGGTTATACAAATGAATATTTGTTAAATTTAGTGTTTGTACTTCTGTTCTTGGATATTAAGGGTGTCCTCTGAGTGAATTTCTGAGAGAGTAGTAGAAACACACCATTTTTGTAATTACAATTTAAACAAGAGCGAGAGAAACTGACCTAAGTAAGTTAAAATTGCGAAGAAATGGTAACTTGCCATAGAGATTCGTATACATGGTTCCCATTCTACAAACATTGAATAAATACTACATACAGTATTCCCTTGAAAACGTTTTTCACTAGGGATACTATTAACAGCGTTGGGTAAAGTGCACAGGAACGGAATTTTTTGCCAAAATTTCTGCCAAACACTTCAAAATTTGTGCCCCCTCCTCATCATGCTTAGCCCCCCCCCCCCCCACTAATAACCACCCAGTTCTGGGCTGCTGGCTTTGCCACTGGTCCAATGCCCTACGTCTCTTATATTTGCCCGACGTCCTTTGTATACGTTGCCCCACCTCACAACTTATCTGTCTGGCTGTACTCCTGTCTGTTATTAATGGCAGACATCTGGAATTACAGAATTTTTAAAGTGGCAAACCAAAGAGCAATTGCCTTGCTTTGCTTAACATGTAACATTACATCAGAAAACATGAAAATTACATCAGCCTGGAGGAAAAATAAATCTGAGGATATTTAGATTCTTAATCGTCAGATACTTGGAACTTTAGTGTCCAGGATGGTGCAACGGATAGCATGCTCTAACGGAGATGCGGGTTCGATTCCCTCTTCAGGGCGATCTAATTTTCAAGTTCTCTGATGTTAAAGTTACATGCTGAACAGTAAGCAAAGCAATGTCTATTCTGTTTGCTGCATTTAAAATCCCGCAGTTTTTCCATGTATTTGCGAAGAATGTTTCTTGCACGATCTCCATCTAGAAATATGTAGTAATACCTATGCGATTATAAAAACTATATTATTATTTTAGACTACCTTGGTCAGGGCAGGTATATTCAAATCAGGCCTAAAAATTCTGGATGATGTAGCAAGTTACTGCAGGAAGACTGCCTTTTTAATTGTGTGAAGCTGCCTTTGTAGCAAACCTAATTCCTCGAGATTTATTTTAAAGCTATTTGGCACCGCTGCGGTGGCTGAAATGACAACTGGTGCTATCTGTTTTTTTATGAAGAACCATAATTTTCATTCGCAGGTTCTCGTAATTCGATATTTTCTCAGATACTGTTATTTTGAGGTTTTTTAAATAACAGTATCTGAAAATCTTGTTGGCTGTGTTTATTAGTTTTGTTTTTTCCTGTTTTCGGCTACAATCACAACGTCAAGTCAATTGTGGTCAATGGTCTTGTCTGTAATGTTAGGTTTGTCCAAGTACATGATGTAATTTTGATTTTCAAGATTAATTTCTTGTTGTAATAAGGTGTTTTATGGAAATATCCCATGATTTTATGTTCTTGGTTTGGGACATATTTAACGCCAAGCTGTTGATATAGGATCTTAGCTACTTGACCGTGTCTGCTAAGGTATTCTTCTGGTGCAAGGAGAGTACAGCAGGCTAAAATGTGTTCTATGGTTTCAGTGACTTTTTTATACATTTTATAGGTGTCATCAACTGCAACTATCGTTATGTGCTTCCTATAATTCCGGGTTGTGATAACGTGCTCTTGAATCCTTATGAAGAATCGTTAGGTTCCTGGCACGACCGGATTAAGGCCTTAGTAGGTCCCTAGGCTAAGACATCTTAGTGGGCTGCGAACGCTAAGACATCTCAGTGGGCTACCAAGGCTAAGACATCTCAGTGGGCTGCCTGAGGTGGTCCACATCGCAGTGGGCTACCAGAGGTGGTCCACATATCAGTGGGCTACCTGAGGTGGTCCACATCGCAGTGGGCTACCAGAGGTGGTCCACATATCAGTGGGCTACCTGAGGTGGTCCACATCTCAGTGGTCCCCCAAAGGATTTATGACGGACAATCATTATTGAAGTCCGTTACAACACGAAACTGTTTCAATATGCTTGTGATAATTAATACGTAGTGCATTCTTCAAACTAATAAATTACTGGAAGAGTTTTCATAAAACGTCAATGTATTTTCCACTGTTCTCACAAGAACATGAGTTAAAAGCTTAATCTTCCTAGATTTTGTTTTGGACTTTTTAATAATTTAGCATTGCATACTTTTCTTGGTGCATCTTTTTTGTTATGCAATGTAAAGTCACAGAAGAATTTGCCTATTAACGGTCCCAAGTGCAAACAGGGATGTGTGTGTGTGGATGGTAGTGAAAAAGCTGCAACTGTCTCGCCGACCCCAATACGCACAGGGACATAGAACATTTACCCTTGGTGAGTCACTGCCTTGAAATCTGTTCGTCTTCCAGCCTCTGTTTCGGACCAAGTGCAAATCATACCAGACAAAACTGAAACTATTTCTCTTCTCTCTATAATAAATATACTGTATAAGCTGTGTAGCGGCATGCCTCCTGGGTCCTTGGTAATGGTGGGCCCCTAGGCTATAGTCCCGCTAGACCCCCTCCCCCTTAATCCGGCCCTGGTTCCTGGATACAGCTGAACTTTTCCCTAAACATTATATCGAGGAATTATTGGTGAATGTTTTTCAGATCTAAAAAAGTTTCGATATATTTTCTGATAGAGCAAGGAGGTGAGCAGTATTCAATTGCAGCGGGGCAAAAGCCTTCGTCAGCTACAGCCACCACTGTAGTGATGCCATATTTTTTCCCTAAAAAATATTGTTTGAATCGTTTCTCTTGTTCCTGACAAGACAAATGATTCAAACAATCATCATCCACCATCATTTCTTTTCAGGTACAATCTTTCAACTGCTGATTTTAAGTGGCGATGGTGGAAATTTTAATTGGTTGAAAATCTTCTAGTGAGTCAGCGAGATTGGTATTGGTCCACTTTAGGATTCCAAAACAGTACGTCAATACGGGTACAGGATTCTAAAAGAGTACGTCATATAGGCGACGACTTTTCGCAAATCCAATGGATGTTGGAAATCGTCTCGCGAAATCCAAGCATAGCCATTAATATTCAATGAATGAAAAAAAAAAGGAGCCCTCGTATGCTAAAAGTACATATATTGGGTCATGGCTTATCTTGAATGTCTATATTTTTTTAAACTAGACGAATTTTTGGAGCTCAACTAGAGAAAATCTATAGCAAGCTTCGAAAAAATATTTCACTCCTTTAGTTTGCCATCTTCTCACTTATTTTTACCCTTTCTTCCTCATTGTTTTAAAAATCGTAGCCTCTACAAAACACTACGTATTGCTACAAAGGATATCAGAATTGTGAAGAATTTAAATTTCTTCGAGCTATAACCACAGAAAAGAAAAGCTTAAAGGTGAGGGGTAAATAAAATGCAATGGTGTCCAGTGCCTTTATTTCTTACCCAATAATTTAACAAAAAGTGTTAAATTACAAAACCAGAAGGCACATTGAAATAAGCTGTTTACTATAACATAGACATCTTAGTGGCAACTACTCGTAAATGTGCGGTAACGTAAAATGATAAACCACGTAAACGTACCAATTATCAAAAATCGTGAAAACAGCAGGAATTACCCAAAGGCGTTTCTGATTTTGTAAAACGGTCAAGTAAGGCATATGGTGACCTCTTACAGCGACACAAGTGTCACACCGATGTCTCATATTCTTGACAACAGAGATAAGAAGGCTCTGTGGCAGCAAATCTCAATTTTGAACAAGAGAATATCGGAATTCCTCGAAAGTTCTGGAAGGAAGTTGACTACTTGCAATGCGTCACCCAAATGCATCCCACACATGCTCTATTGGGTTAAGGTCTGGGGAATGCGTTGGCCATGGCATACGATGGATATATTCATTGTCCAGATAATCATCGACGATAGCAGGCTCTATGAGATCTCACGTTATTCTCCATGAACAGGAAATCTGGGCCAACACCAAACCGAAAACACCTCACGTAGGAATTAAGGATTTCATCTCTGTATCTCTGACCTGGTAAAGTTCCACCAGAATAGACATGGAGTTGTGTGCGCCCATTGGAGATAATGCCAGCCCAGACGAATGCACCACCACCTCTGCAATGGTGTATTTCTCGGGTGTTTATGGGGAATACCGGTTTCCAGGTTCTCTCCAGATGCGAACACGACGGCTGTCACTTTCGAGATTGAACCAGGATTCATCGGAGAAGAGGACATTAGGCCGCCCCGGTGGCGCAGTGGTCTAAGGCGCTGGCCTCTGATCATTCGTCCGCAAGGGGTCTGGGTTCGAATCCCGGTCAGGCATGGATGTTGTGTTTGTCTTACGGCACTGGCTCTCTCCCTTCCCAGGTACCAGTGACCCTAAATTAGGGACGGGAGACTGCTTATAGCCCATTGAGTTGCTCACGGTGGTCGTTAAACCTCCAATCAAAAAAAAAAAAAAAAAAAAAGAGGACATTAGCCCGTTGATTTTCGTCCCCAGTCTCGATGTTGTCTGCACTACAATACCCTGACATTTCGTGCTTATGGAGTGTGTAGGATGAAAACTGCAGGTCTTCTCGAGTATATCGTTGACCCGTCCGTGAACTGTTTGCCTTGAAACAGCTGGTCCACCAACTATAATGGAAACCCTTAAACTGATTGCGACCTGTTAAGTCTCCCTGTTAGTACCTCATCTATATCATCCTGAATCGTTGTAATCCGTGAACGACTTGCCACAGGTTGACGATTCACATCTCCCGCGTCCTGGTACCTTCTCCGAAGTCTGGATACAATGGATTGATTCACGCCAGTAACTCTGGCAACATTACTCTTTGTCTGGTCGGATTCCAATATTCTGGTAATCCGACCATGTGTAAACATTATCACTTGCAGTCTTTCTGACAAACTGTTTTAATAAATAATAAATTCTATTTTTAGCAGAGCGCGATGACTACAAGAAATGTTACTTTTTGCCTTTTCGCAGCTCTTTATCAACGCCACAAATGTACTGCTTCGTCTTTTACGCCAATGAACGTTCATCACGTGATATTGTGTCACGATTTCCATATTTGAATATTCCCATGTTTTCTGTACTTTACTATATTACCCTTCTTTCCCCTTTCGTTTGTCCTAAACTATTTTTTTTTTAAACTGTGCTTAACTTTTGGGCACCAGTGTATTAAATTATCTGTTTTATCAACGTTTTACAAAAAGTTCCTTAATTAAACACATAACCAATTATACTGTTGAAACATGATTCACAAGACATTTAAGCTGAACTTCAGAATTAAATTAAAATGAGTTTATTTACACTCTAAAAGGCTAAAAACGTTAAAAGGCAAGATTTTTAGCAGACCACATTGGCTGTATCATCAGGCCTAACAGTTTGCCCTAGTACAGAAGGAGGAGAAAGTTCTATAGTCATAAACATTCCGAAGAGTCAATGGGTCCCTTACGAGATTGCCAGATTACAAAAGTACTCACCTCTCAAGCTTTCTGAAGATTGACGTCATATGCGTGGTGTAGGTAGAGAGTGAATTAGTTCCTTCCAAATAAGATTCAAAAAAGTAGGGAAATCATCATTGCAACATAGATTTCCGAAATGGAAAATGAATAGAGTTTCAGACAGCAATGACGATTGTCTGTTAGTAGCTGACACAAGAAGGTTAACAGCATTCCAGTCTGGATAATATAGCCTAGTAGATAACACTTTATTAAGTACTGTGGTAACTGTAGTAGACAGAGTTAAATATTCATATCCAGAAATTTGGGCCCCAATATTTCGAGACGTAGGACCTATGTACACAAGATTTCCATGGGTGGGTGAGATTGAAACAAGAGGAATGCAGTAGACGCCACTTCTGGATCCTGCGAAAGATCTCGCCTTTTAACGTTTTAGCCTTTTAGAGTGTAAATAAATTCATTTTAATTAACTTCTGAAGTAGGGCTTAAATGTATTTTGAATCGTGCGTCAACAGTATAATTGGTTATCTGTTTATTGTATTATCAGCACGAAAACTTTGTTATTATAGTTCCTTAATTTTTCAGGAATTTTATGAATTACGGTTGAACGACTCAACTTCTTTTTTATCGTTAACTGCAGTAGAATCAGTATTTTTTAACTGCAGCTGAATCCTTTACGTTAACTGCAGCAGAATCAGTATTTTTTAATTCATTTTCGTGTCCTTATAGGTTATTACTCATCCGAAGATAAATTCGAAGTTGGCGCATAAAATGTTCAATTTTTTGTTTTGTTTTTTAGAAGCGCATTTACATTACAATGTTTATTTTAAATAAAGCGTATTTTTCTGTGATAACAGTAAACTGTTACAAAAGCTGATATATCATCAGGTGTTGTAATGCACACGCGCGTCGTAAAAAGTGCTTTCGTAAAAATTTCAAAAAAAAGAAAATAGAACGGTTAGCTCTCTAAAAATTCAAAAACGCGCAGTTTATTAGTTTTAAAACCAGTATTTCTGCTAATCACAACAGTGGTGTACCGGAAAAACTCGACCCCCCCCCCCCCCCAATATTTTCGAGGCCCTTTTGAGAAAATCCATTAGCTTTCAATTACTCAAAATTTTAACTTCCATATTATTAACTAGGCTTTACGTGTTTTAATAAATCAAATTCTTTGGAACCTAAGAGTATTTTTCGTAAAATCTAAATCATTTCACTTTATTGCGTAAGACATAAATGTGTACGTTTTAATTAAAATGATTGCCCTGGTTATACGGATACAAATTACTACAAAATACTTACATCAAAGTTAATCATATCACGCAAAATTTATTATTTTAAAGAACTAAGGCCTGCTTTTCGAAATTCCTCACGATTGCACACACAAAATATGCAACTGCTGTGTAAGAGTATATAATGAATTTTTTGATTTATACGAAATGTCATAACATAAATAGGCAAATAACTAAGTGACGATTAAGAACTGTAGCACAAAAAAATGTAAAATTACTTAAATTATTTACTCTGGAATATAAAAAACACACTTAACATGATGCCACAATCTTTTGCACATAGTAAAAAAAAATCTTTTGATTCTGTTATGAAAAAAAGGGGCACAGGTCTTTGATTTTTCGCTCCAGCGAAGAACACCTCTTAGTTCATTATATTCGGAAAGATACATATAGTTATGTGTAAACAACTGTAATGTATCCTCATTGATGTAAAAATTCCACTCACTGAACTGGTATTTTTCTGACATTTTCTTGTTAACTTACCTGCGTAGAAACTATTGCAAGGGCTGTGAACTTGAGGCCCTTTGTGACAGCAAGGGCTACTACTACAAGGGGCCTCAAGTTCTTTTGAATAGCTGCTTTCCCATCATCCAGTTTTTATGAACTAAAGCAACGAAAAAGATTTCTAAAGATT
This sequence comes from Macrothele yani, assembly GCA_039090855.1. Classification (NCBI taxonomy): domain Eukaryota; kingdom Metazoa; phylum Arthropoda; class Arachnida; order Araneae; family Macrothelidae; genus Macrothele; species Macrothele yani. Next base: position 114,728,840 of record CM077007.1, read on the forward strand.
TGACGTATTTAACTGTGAGAAAAAATGCTTTTCTTTTTCATTCAAAGCTGCCTTAATTCTTGAATATTTCTTTAACTAGTTTCATACGAAGTTTCAGCAAAAAAAAATTGTAAAATTTTTCTTGCTCAGGCTAGAGGCCCTATTTAGCCACGAGCCCCCCCTCCCCCCCCCCTCCACACACACACACTGCGGGGTTTGCGGGGGCTATCAGTACGTCCCTTAATCACATAATGGGTGCTCTGCTGCCACTGCACAAATTGATGAATTTCAGTAGATGCATTTTCCCCGGAGCAACCATGTAGTCGGTGCTTATGGGTATGTCCCAGGAGTTTGTAGCAACAATTTACAAACATTCTCTTTCGTTTTATTCCAGATACTTATTAGATCATCATTTTTTTTAAAGTATAATTTTTTAAAAATGTTATTAATTTTTTAATTAATATAATTAAATCAATAGGTTTTAATTATTATTTTAAATTATTACTATTATTTAAAAATTATTCTTAATTATTATTTTTATATTTTTAATTATTATTTTTATATTTTAATTATTTTAATTAATATTTAACTATTATTATTAATCATCATTTTTATTGTTATTAATATTATTAACGGGTGTCCTTCTTAGTGCATTTTTGTAGCGCATTGCTTGACATTTAAAGAAAAGAATAGAAAACCAAAAAAAGTTCTTTCGATAAAAAAAAATGGGCAAGTTTTACTATTGTGTCTGATCGCATATGAGTCTACACTTATCTAAAACGACGATAGATGACGCCACATTAGTTACTAAAATACGGTTTTACACCCAGAGAAGTGGAAGCACTTGCCGTAGCTTCTCAGGAGACAGTGCTTAAACTAAAAAAAAAAAAATACGTCTTGGTAACAAAAACAAAACCGTAATAATAATGACCATATATTTATAGTGAGTAATTTCGGAAAATGTGGAAAATAATTCTTGAATTAGTACAAATAAATAGCCCAGTAATACTAATAACAACAAGAGTGAAAAGTAATTTTCCATCTGCCTTTATGCAGACCAATTTGAGAATTTCTTTAAAAAAATAACGATATTACAACTAAATAATTCATAAGTTCTAACAATAATAATGATAATAAGGCATAATGCTTGAAATCTTCTGCCTTTGCCAAGAGCAACACAGGAAAGGAAACAATGTCGGATCCAGAGATTTTTGACAAGAAGAAAGTAGAATTTTGATAAGTTTATTTGCAGGCAACACAGGGAGTCCGGAAACCGCCACTCCCCTTGTCATTTTTGTACGTGCTTTTTTGGGGGTGGGACAAAACAATTGTTCTCAGCAAAGGAAATACCCAACAGCAAAATAAACAAGAAAGATGACACCGATTTTCGGGTGTAGTAAGCACGTCTTTTGAATCCGTTCTAACGCAAATTAAATTTAACAAAATTATTCAAAGTCAATGAAACCGGTATGAAAAACAATAGTATCTGAAGAAAGAAAGAAGTTTTTCAATTGGGTTTTTAATCCCTCAGATATTGCTGTAAACGAATCGTGAGCTGGTTGCAGACTTGTGCGCTGAGAAAAACATGAATTTATATGAGAAACATTTCGCACCAGAAACGCTCTCCAACACAGAAAGAATTTTTCAAATCGGACTCTTAGAATCAGTGATATCGACAAAAATAAGATGTGACTTTACGTCCCCTCGTGAGAAAACCATGCATTATTTCAGGAAGAAATATTCTCAAAATGTTTATCAATATGAGCGGTATCGGTCCAAGAAAAAAAAAATATAATTTAGTCGAGTTTTCAGGAGCCCAGATTTTGCTACAAATACATCAGAAGCAGAAATCAACACTTATGCCCCCTGTTGGCCAAACCATTCTTTACCAAACATTGAAAAATACGTGAAAAATATTTTATGTCAGGTCTTGTATGCGGTACAGGAAGAATTTTTCAAATCGGAGTTTCAGAACTCAGAAGCAGAAATAACTCAGAAAACGCAATTTACCTTTGTGCCCCCAAGCGGAAAGTCGATGATTTACTTGAAAAATTTTGGATTTATATGAAAAACATTTCGCATCGGAAACACTATCCAACAAAGAAGGAATTTTTCAAATCGGAGTTCTAGAAGTAGAGATATTGACAAAAAAAGAAAGGCATTCATCTGCGCCCGCTGGCGTAAAAACCATGCATTATTTCAAGAAGAAAATATTCCTAAAAGATTTGTCGACATGAGTAGTATCGGTCAACAAACGACTTTTTTTGGAATCGAGAATTTAATCAGAAGCGGAAATTAAGATTTACCCTTGTGACCAAACCGTTTTTTTTACAAAAATTAGAAATTATGTGCAAACGATTTTCCATCTGGAGCTGTATCCGGTGAAGAAAGAATTTTCAAATCGGAGATTTAGAAACAGAGATATAAGGGGGGGGGGGGGGGACGCAATTTACCTCTACGCCCCCTAGCGGAAAGTCTATGAATTACTTGAAAATTTTGAAATTATACGAAAAACATGTCACACTGAAAACACTATCCAACAAAGAAGGAATTTTTTCAAATTGGACTCGTAGAAGTAGAGATATTGACAAAAATAAGATATGCGGCTACGCCCCCTGGCGGAGAAACTGTGCAATATTTTAAGAAGAAAATATTGCGAAAAGGTTTATCGATGTGAGTGGCATCAGTCCACGAAAGAATTTTTTCAATCGATATTTTAGAAGCTCAGATTTTATGGCAAATATATCGGAAGCAAAAATTAACGCTTACGCCCCCTGGTGGCCAAAGTGTTCTTTACCAAAAATTTGAAATTATATGCAAAATATTTGTCATCAGGAGGTGTATCCGCCGAAGAATTTTTTTTTCAAATCGGACTTTTAGAAGAAGAGTTATCGGGAAAAATGTATTTTACTTTTATGCCCCCTAGCGGGAAATCTATGCGTAATTTGAAAAAGTAACTATATCTAAAATACTCTTCGACATAAACGGAATCGAAAGATAAAAGAATTTTTCAATCGGATGTTTAGAAGCATATATGTGGAAAAAACGTATTTTTGAATTCGACATCATCTGCATTTACGCCCTCTAGCGGCAAAATTGTGCATTGTAAAAAAAGAAAATGAAATGAAGGATCATCATTCGCATATTGCAAGCTTCCCAATGCAAAAAGAATTTTTCAAATCGGACTAATAGTTGCAGAGATATCGTGGGTACAGACGGAGAGATGGACGGACGGACGGACAAACCGGTAACATGAGCACACCTTTTTTACAAAAGACGTGTTAAAAAGAGATCAATATTTTCTCGCATACTGTGAGCGTAACATTTATTCAGTGATAACGTTTGGTCTGTACGATGTATGTACTGTGCCCTTTAGCCGAGTACCTGAATGATGTACACAGACAACAAACACAAAATTACAAAACGTTGAAAACAATTATTTAAGCGTTTCATAAACAATACTACTCCGTAAACTGTGCCATGCACGTTTGAAAAAGCTGTGGCTGAAATTTTTTCTTGACATGTAACACGAATCGTAATAAAATGCATAACTGTCAGGGGCGGATCTAGGAATTTTTTAAAGAGGGGGGGCTGACCGGGCGAATTTGTTAAAAAGTATATATATATATTAAAAAAAAGGGGTAAAAATTCTGAATAGAACAAAGTACAAATGTGTGTGTGTGGGGGGGGGTGTTGCTTTTAAAAGAAAACGTGACTAAAGAAAAGAGTTTTTTTAAGTTCGTTATTTTTTCTTTTTTTTTTTTTGCTAAGGAACTATTTTAATATAGAAAAGAAAATACATTAAGATTGTCATCTAATTGCAAAATTATTTGTTAGTGTAGTGCCATATTCAGAACGCGAAGAAGTAAATGAAATCCGAAAGTTTATTTACTTACCCATTTGGACCCTTGAGAACTTCGGTAAGCTGGCTTTCAGTTTTTCTTTATTAAATCACAAACACGAATTTGATGTACTCGTATTTATCTAGTAATAACACCATTTGTAATTTCGAAATGCGAGAACGGAATCGAAAGTGGTTGTGCAAGTAGAAATGCTAGTAATAATTTAAAAAAGTTTAAAAAACAGTAGATGAACTCTGAAGCGTTTGTTTTAACTTGAATGTTAAACCCGGGATAAATTTTATTCCGAATAACTTTTGCACACTGACATCAAAATATCACGAAAACGTTTTCCATATAAACATGGTTGTTAACTTCCAAAATGCTTACTTAATCATATTTTAGTTGCAGCCGGCGAGAATGCTTTTCAGCAAAAATGCCAATCACTTCTTCGGCTGTTATGGACACCTGTCGGTGAATGTTCAAAATAGCAAGTCCGTTCAGTCTGTTTTCGCACATGGTTGATCCAAGGTAGTGTTTTGTGCGTCTCAGTGTCGAAAACAATCTTTCTACAGAGCATGTTGCTACAGGAATTACACACAAAAGTTTTAATAGTTGTGCGATGTTCGGAAAAAAGTTGCTGACTTCCATGTAACTTTGTATGGCGGATAAAGGCTTTTGTTTTTCATTTCTACAACGCTGTCTCCATAATTCAATTTCTCCTCGCAGTTCTTGCCCGAAGGAGCCTGGCAGATAAAAAAAAAAAAAAAGAAGCTGCTGAGATCATCTCATCAATATCAAAATTTTCTGCTAAAAATGACGGTATTAGCTTTTGCAATTTATATATGTTCGTGTTTTCTAACACAAATCTGTTAGTCAGTTCGCTGATTAAATGACCCATAAAGGGAATATACATTGAAACTCTGTAAAATGTTTCCGGATCATCGTATCGATAATTGGCTCTATGTTTTTGATGGAGAGCATTGCGAGGAAGCTTCACATCAACTCCCAAACTTTCCAATAATTGGGATGCACTCTCGAACATCGTTGTAAAACCTGCTGCCTGTTTTTCGCGCCGTTCTTTTAAAGTGTCTATTAAATGCTGAACTACACTGTAGGCTTGTGTTATGTCAATTTTGGGGTCCTGCTGATGACGAGACACTGGAACAGTTAACGAAAATAGTTGGGCAGAAATTTCGACAGCGATTATGAATTCAAACCTACAAATTGAGTGGATTAGCCCATTTTCTTTCGAGAGAATTTGGCACAGAGAGCTCTCTGCAATTACTTCAAGAGCTTCAATAATTGTCTGCAGAAGTTCTCTGAATTGAAGAATTGCATCATGTTTTTCGACCCATCTAGTCTCGCACAGTTGCTTTAATTTAGTTCTCTTGACGTCAGGATGAGACAGCTTTATTTTTTGAGAGATAACATTAATTCTCTTTGGTGAATCCCGAATAAAATTTGTTACGTTATTGATTATGCCTAAAACATTTCGTATGGCTGATAATGTGCAAGCTTTAGCGATTGACAAATTAAGGCAATGCGAAGCACAGTGAACATAGGAAGCTAAAGGGTATTCTTTTAAAATACGGGACTGCACACCCCTTAAATGTCCAGCGATATTAGCTGCTCCATCATATCCTTGACCCCATGACATTTTCATATCTAATCCGAAGCTGTGAAGTTGCTGAATGATTATAGCAGACAGTCCTTCTTCTGTACGATCATTTACTTGAAGGAATCTAACAAAATCTTCGTGGATTTGTTTATCTTCATCGTCTACATAACGAAGAGCCAAGGAAATTTGTTCTTTACCGCTTACGTCAGCAGTTTCATCTACTAGAATAGAGAAAATGCCACTTCGCTTAACAGCTTCCAGTATTTTCCTCAAAATGACATCACCACAGATATTTATTATTTCATTTTGTGTGGTTTTGCTAATCCACATGCCATTTTTTGGGCAACCTTGCAAATGCTCTTTTAGTGCTTTGTCTCCTGCATCAACTCTGAATTTTAATAGAGCTCGGAAATTTCCTTCATTTGTCTCATCCTTTCTATCAAAATTTAATTCCCCATCATCGCGATGTCCTCGCAAAGCTATATTTTGCCTTCCACAAAAAATTATTGTTTTCACAATAGGAAGTAATCGATTCCTATTTTCACTGACAGTGTCTCTGATATTAGAATTAATTGCTAATGCGATGCTGTCTTTCTTTGCCGACCGTACAACGCTAAAATTCTCAGCTTTAATTAGTGCTGTTTTGTGATATTCGTTCTCTGCGTGTGCAGTGAAATGCTGAAGCGCCTTCTTGTATTTTCTTAATTGTTCTTTAACCAAACATCGTAACTTTCGTTTGCTTCGACTACCACCGTTCGGTCCAAAAAGTACGCACATCCGGCAATAAGCACCTTGATCTTTCTCACTGTAGGATAACCAAGGACAGTCAGTTAACCACTTTCTTTGAAATTTGCGATTTTGTCCTGTTTCAACGTTGGTTGGGAAAATAAAATTAGCTGGAGGAACCCATGCATTTGTCAAAAATTCATACCTGCTCTCTGCTGAAATATCCGTTTGGTATACCGCCACTCCAATATCATTGTTGCTGAAAAGTCTTATACTCGCCGTTTGAACTGGATCTACGGAAATAAGCTTCTCAGATGAAATGTCCAAGCGACTTAGCTCATGCTTTCCGACATTTTCAGAAAAAATGCTTACATTCGCCTTTTTAAAAAAACATACCGATATTTTGCTGGCCACCCTTTCTTTTAGACATCTTGTTATTACCAAATCAGTAAAAAGAAACAAGCAGAAAGAGTTTGTTATAAACGAAACACGTAGTCAGGAAATTCCAGGTTCAGACAAAAAATGCCGACGGCGATACGGAAGGGGGTGAGCGACTCATCGGCGCCGGACGCCGAAATGTCACCCAGATGTGAGATGTCTATCGCTCCCCTTTACCGCCGACCACTATTCTATCCCAGCCCCCAGGCATGAGAAACAATGAGGGACACCAATCAATGAGGGATGGGAAGAGGGCAGTCTCTAGCAATAGCCCTGAGACGCCAGTCTGTGTTTGTATTTACAAACCGGCGCGCCAGATTGCAATGCGATTGTTCTTCCTTGCCTGCATTTTTACTCTGACTGAATAGAAATCAAATGCAGTATAAAATATTTCTTCTTCCTTTTCTTCTTTTTTTTTTCTTTCTTTATTTTTATACTATAATCCAGGTTTCAATTTTAGAATCCCATTTCGGACCGCTTTGCCGGTTTCGGCGAAGACGACGGGGGGGGGGGGGGACCCCTTTAGCCCCCGTCTAATAAATACGCACCGGATAACTATAATAAACGGTTGAATTATTACTGGGCAGTGTATAAGATGGGTCACCAACAACAAAATTTTCCTAATATTCCGATAGATTTTTGATTTCTCCAACTACTCGTCAACGAATTTAACGATGACGTTCCTTATTATCGTATAAACATGTGCTTACCCGTCGTTGGCAGGCTTGCATTGGAGTATTGAGACATTTTTCCAGTGACCCGAAATGATATCGTGTCTCGATAACTACACAATAGGGTTAAAAATGTGTTTTATTTTGCCAGTTTGGTTTTAACTATTTTTTTTTTTTTTTTGCATCATTATTTAATCCATACTAATATAAAAAGAGAGAAACTTTTTTTGTGTGTTTGAGGTAATCTCGAAAACTACTGAACTGATTCGGATAATTCTTCCACCGTTTGGAAGCTTACTTCTTTCCGGTGGACATAAGCTATTTCATTTATCTATACTAATACTAATACTTATAATATATAAAGAGAAAAACTTTGTTTGTATTGAGGTAATCTCGAAAACTACTGAACTGATTTGGATAATTCTTTCACCGTTCGGAAGCTTACTTATTTGCGGTGAACATAGGCTATTTCTTGTTTTCCCCTGTATTTTTGGGTATACTACCGAATCAGAACGCTTTCAAATAGTTCCCGATTTCCTGGGTATCGTTCCACTTACGGCGGGTCGTATAAAGAAAATGCCATGGTAACATAGAAAAAAATTACTTATGACAACAAAAATTAGCGTTGACAAATCTGTGTGTCAGTAGCTTTCATTTAAAAAAAATCATGAAAATCGTTCCAGTGGGTGGCGCTAACGGAATGTAGAAAGAAACGGCCTTGTGTTTTAAATATATGGACAAAGTTTCTGCTCCTATGTTAGCAACGTTTTTGGTTTATGTATGTAACACAAATAGAACAGAAAGAACAACACGAACGCGAAACAATAAGACTTTCGCAGATCAAATTTTTTTCCTTTTTCTTTTTCTTTTACAATTGAATCGTTATTATCATGCGAAGTACACCTTTAAACTTTGATTTAAATGAAACAAAACGTCCCAAACATAATTTAACAGTTGTTATATGAGCCCTAGGATTTATAAGGAATTATCTGCATTTGTGCTCTAATTTCAATAATACCACCCTCCTCCTATTTTTGCCGCTATTGTTGATAAGATGCAGCCTTGATTCTTTGTTAAATTTACGGTTTGTACATTATGGGAAATGGAGAGAGTCCTCTGAAGAAAGTTACAAGACAGTAGTAGAAACACACACCATTTTTGTAATATAATTATTGTAATATTGTTTAAAACGATGAGAGAAGGAGAGGGAGAGAGAGAGAGAGAGAGAGAGAGAGAGAGAGAGAGAGAGAGAGAGAGAGAGAGAGAGAGAGAGAGAGAGAGACATAGAGAAATTGAGAGAGAGAGAGAGAGAGAAAGAAAGAAATTGAGAGAGAGAGAAATAGAGAAATTGAGAGAGAGAGAGAGAGAAAGAAAGAAATTGAGAGAGAGAGAAATAGAGAAATTGAGAGAGAGAGAGAGGGAAAGAAAGAAATTGAGACAGAGAGAAACAGAGAAATAGAGAAATTGAGACAGAGAGAAACATGGAAATAGAAAAATATATATAGAGAGAGAGATTTCTTGTCAGGGTAGAAACTAAAATTCATAAACAGCCTTATAAAAGCAAAAAAAAAAAAAAAAAGATAAAATTGCGAAGAAATACGTACTAACTTCCCATAGAGATTCGTATCCATGGTTTCCATGCTACATACACTGAATAAATACTACGCGTACAGCATTCGCTTAAACTTTTTTACTAGGAATAACATTATTCCGCACATGAACGGAATTTTTTGCCGAATTTTTTAACAAACACTTTAAAATTTGCAACCCCATCCCATCATGTTCCCCCCCCCCCGCCCCTCCCCCTTTCCCCAATAGAGCGGCTGTATTGAGCGGCTGGCGTCGCCACTGATCAGATGTCTGGCACGATTGTTCATCGTTTTTATATTTTTTGTTATTCTTTCACTCTTACGAAATGGATATCGTACGTAGAGCCGAAACGCAATCTAGCAGAGACAGAAGAAAAACTGAGCTACCTTAAATTGCAGGAATCTTTCCTGGGTGTCTGTCTACATATCGGCACAACCTTCGAGATAGTGGGCAAGTGAGCACAGAACAAACCAAACTTTATAACTGAGTAAATGCTACAAACACTCTATATTAGGAAAACATGACATGCAACTTCTTTTTTTATTTTATATTGGAGGTGACATTTTTTCTTTATGTAGAACAGTTGTTTTGGCAAAAAACAAAATCCTCTCTGTATCCGCGCCAGATAGGAAATATAAAAAATGACGTGTTCACTAACAAATAATCCACCCCCAAGCCCACCCCTGTTTCACCATGCCAAATATTAAACCCTTTAACCTGCTTGAATGAATTTACTCGAGTTTAGCAAAGTAACTGAAATCAGCCCGAACGAATGCATTCACTAAGTGGACCGAACGCGGCTGGAAAGAGTGAACTGCACATCAGAAATCTTTGCTTTTCCCCTTAGTTTTGTTACTCAAAATGGTCATTTATGGGGATAATTGACACTAATCCTTTCTGGATGACTACCTGCTGAAAGAGCTATAACCATAGCGACGAATCTAAGGAGAGAGAGAGAGAGAGAGATGTTTGAGTCACTTGTTTCTGTCCATTGACATGATGTCCGTGTCAGGTGGACTATCCTTTCCATATCGTACTTTGGATCATGAGGTGGAGCATAAATAACTGAAAGGAAGCGCTTATCACCCGTTAAAGTCTAATTATTAGTTTCCGAAAGTTCTGAATTTTCTAATAACATCTCTTAGAAACGGGATTTTTCCGTCGTATGGATAAGGAAAAAGTGAGAGCAGATTCCATTCTTGTTTTTTCCGTTAATATACGAAACGAATTGCGTAAAAGTTTAAAAGTTCTAAATTTTCCCTTAACACCTCTTAAAAACGGGATTTTTTAGTCGTATGAATAAGAAAAAAAGTGAGGACAGATTCCTTTCTTATTATTTCCTTTAATACACGAAACGAATTACGTAAAAGTTTCTGAAAATTCAAAATTTTCCGTTAACACATCTTAGAATCGGCAATTTACCGTCAACGTGAGAAAGGAATTACAGAAAGGTTTTTGAGAATTCAGAATTTTCCTGGCGTACGAAAAGTCAGTGAAATTCAGTTTTTTACCCCTTATTTCATGGAAAAGGTCTTATCAGAAATACGCTTCGTTAATTTACGAAAGGAATCACGAGAAATGGCTCGTGAATTTCAGAAATTTCTGACAGTGAATTTTAAGTAGGAATCAGTCGTTTCAAGATTTCACTGGTGAGTTTCAATTTCACCATGTGTTTTGCTTTTACTAGCTGGGATGAAAACTTTTCAGAAGTTGCAGCGTTAAACCAAGATGAGAAATTTCACTTTCGGTTGCTGAATTATTCACGATTTTCTAGGAGGCACTTGAACCCAAGTAAAATTTTGTTGTTTTCCTGATATATGAGAGGTATACATACATTTCCTGTTCGCTGAAGTGTCTACGCCTCCACCCTGCAAGCTTTCGTTTGATCGATGTATATGTGCCTTCTTCGTTGTCGTTAAGAGCTGTTTTTGGTTTCCGTGGCTTTTCTGTTAAAACTCAGTGTCTGCTCTGTAATCTGACATTTGAGACAAATTATTATTTCTTGTGGGGTGGGAGGAGGTTTCATTCGCCTTGGAAACGGATGTGCTTACAACTTCCTGAAAATAAGTAAAGATTTCGTTAACATCATCTGTAGCATGGTGTCGTAAATTTCACAGTTTCTTAAGGCCTACGTCAATTATCACAAGCAACAACATTTTGAATGCGTACCTAATAATATGTTGGGAGTTATTTCGCCCCGGAAACTGCTTGCGGCACTCCGGAAGATATCTTCAGGTATTTTTCTGGACCGCGAGTGGCGGCCACGGGTGGCCTAGTGGTCAGCGTGCGTGACTGCCATAGGGATGACCTCAGGTTCGATCCTGGGCAGGTACTAACGTTCGAACCACTAAATACCCGCCGTGCGTCGGATGGGCCCGTTAAGCCGTCGGACCCCGGGTACTGGCCCCTCCGGTAATAAATAAGGGCGTCTTCCTCTTCCTTTCTACCTCGCTTCCGTGTCATTTTCCTATCGGGCACTCTAGCCCAAATCTCCTAGCTTCCTATTTCTAAGGGTTGTTCAAGACCTGGGGTCAGACACTCTCTTCCTAAAATCCTCTACATATGATCTGATCTGATCTGACCGCAAGTGGCCCAGTGGTTAGAGCAGCCGCCCTCCGACCAGATGGTCAATGGATCGATCCCAGTTGGGTTAGTTACACTAAACCACTGAATGCTCGTAGTGCGTTGGATGTGCACGTTAAGCCGTCGGTTCAAGGGTACTGGACTCCCTGTGACAAATACGGTCATCTGTTCAAAACCCACGTCCTTATTATTTCTTCTTGGAAATGATCATTGTGACGTCATAGTACGGAATTCCCAAATATGTCCACTCAATCTGGCACATCTACATCTCTTATCTGTCTACCCACTTTCGTATCTAAGTCTGTAGGTTCAATCTAATGTAACTTCTTTTCTTATATGCAGCACAAAAGTTTCATGGAAAATAGGCAGTTCCAGGGGTACTGAACTCCCCGTGACAAATACGGTCATCTATTCAAAACCCGCGTTTTTGTTCTCCCTTTTTGGGAATGATGGTTGTGACGTCATAGTACGGATTTCCCAAATAATTCGACTCAATCTGGCACATCTACATCTCTTACCTGTCTACCGACTTTCGCCTGTAGGTTCAATCTAATGTAACTTCTTTTCTAATGTGCAGCACAAAAGTTTCATGGGAAATAGGCAGTTCGACAAACTAACCCTATGGGTGTATATTGTAAATTCTACGAAAAATTGTTTGCTTTCATCATTACTCAGTTCAAACTGCGGAGCTTTGATGGAAGGTTGTGTCATCGTTGACAGTGAGCAGCCTGAGTGCGAAGTCCACGCAAACAAAGCTATTGAAGAGGAAAATGATTCAAGAAAAGATGAAGTTCTTCTGAACCTTATTGAAACATGAAACAAAAAAGATCACAAGAACATTTCTTACATGATGGCAATCCATTGGTAACACTGTTTACCAATTTTACAGGCATTTAAATATGTCTTATTGCTTTAATTTTGTTTTATATTTCTACATTACGTGTTTTTTAAATGTAAACGACGTTTTTGAAGTAAAATGATTTCTACGTATTTGTACTGTTAGTATTTCCGAATCTCGAATTTCACACGAACATACAGAGAAATTCAATTTCGGGTTTCAATCATTCATTCTTTCCAAAATTACAGAGAAAGTATAGACTTACCTTCATATACTCTTGTTGCACGTCAAGGGCGTATTTAGAGGGGGAGCCAAGCCCCCCCCCCCGAAAGTGTTTCATTTCTTTGTTAAAATACGACTTACATTAGAAAAAATGATTTAATTTAATAACAACGCATCAACTTACAATAGAAAATACTACTTTAATGTTTTCATATATTTTTCATTAACTTTTATTTTGTCCTGATGGATTGCAAAAACTTCAATTTTCGGTCGCCCCCCGCGGAAAAAATATTCTATATACGCCCCTGCAACACGTATATGAATACTTCGCAGGTTTCAAGTATGGCAGCGCTTATTGCAACTAGTGACATCAAAGCTGAAAACTTCATATCTTCAAAGTTTCTCCCTGTGGCCAGATACCTCAGGATTGAGGCCAATCTTTCATTCACCGGCAAACTACTCCGCATAACAGTGTCTTTCCTGCTTAAAAACGGTTCAGTCATTTTTTTTATTGGAGGTTTAACGACCACCGTGAGCAACTCTGGGCTATAAGCAGTCGCCCGTCCCTAATTTAGGGTCACTGGTTCCAGGGAAGGGAGAGAGCCAGTGCCGTAAGACAAACACAACATCCATGCCTGACCGGGATTCGAACCCGGACCCCTTACGGACGAATTATCAGAGGCCAGCGGCTTAGACCACTGCGCCACCGGGGCGGCGTTCAGTCATTCGCGGTAACTTGTTAAAAGTCTCTTCATTCATGCGGAAATAGTTTTTGTAATCATCCATTTCCGTAACACTTGTTTCCTTCAACAAGACAACATGTGAATACCTATCGCCGCCCGGTGGCGCAGTGGTATAAGCCAGTGCTTTTCAACCGGTGGTACGCGTACCACTGGTGGTACGCGTACCACTGGTGGTACTTCGGCACCTGGCAGGTCGTACGCGACATCGTCCTTGACAAGATACACTTTTCTCAGCGTTTTGAATGTGAAACGCAGTCAAATGCATGGGTCATCATGTATTATAATTCATTGGATTGGAAAGACTTGTCGTGGTCTTGTTTCAGCATTATCCGTGGCGGAGATGAAAGGCTTTCAACCCATGACTCATCATTCCCTGTTGCGCTCAAAATAGCCGGAGAGCATATAAGAAAAGGCAGGAAACTTCAAGGTCAAAGTGTCTATTCTGGGCTTATAGGTCGGCTCCACCCCTACCCGCCTACGCTTAACCAATCACGACATGTCACCGGGTTTCTCCTCGCCGTCTGGCTTGTCGTTTTTCTCCTTTCCAGTTATTCAATTTTTCCACCGCTGTGTGTGACGGTTTGAGACCAAGGTAGCGGGGCATATTAATAAATATGGATAAATTCGTGATACGTATTTCCGTAAGTGCAAAGGGAAACTGATTCAGCAAAGGAACCGCCACCGAAGAAATTAAAATCGGCACCGAATCGAAAATACAGTGAAAATTTGGATTTTATTTCGTGGAAGAAAGCGATCAGCGTTTGTGTTATCTACAATGAAGTACTATCCGAGCATTCCATGAAGCCTTCTTTGCTCCAGAGACATTTAACAACAAAACATAAATAGCACAACGAAATGCCAGTAGCATTTTTCGTGAAGAAGAGAGACGAATTTATAAAATGCCGTGCTGCTTTCGTTAAATCCACAACCATCTCGAAAAAATGTCTGGAAGCAACTTTCCTTAAAGCAAATATCTGGAAGCATTGTCCTTGATAGACTCTAAACGAAATAAGCCTCACACAATCGTTGAAGAAGTTGTGGTTCCCTCTTCCACTGTAATTGCTTCAATTCTCTTTGATGATAAAATGGCTGGTGCTATTCGTAATATTCCATGTTCTGACAACACCGTCCAAAGACGAATATAAGATATGGCCACAGACGTTACTCAACAAGTGGTGGAAAAGTGCTGCAAGAATAATAAATTCCATCAAAAGCCGACCATTGAATGGACGTTTATACCGACAATTATGCAAGGATTTGGATTCTGAGCACAGCACTCTCCTCTTTTATACAGAAGTACGTTGGTTGTTGAGAGGTGAAATATTATCGAGATTATTCGAGCTACGAGATGAAACGCACCTGTTCCTGACGAATGTTTCATCACTTCTAGCAGAAAAGTTTGAAAATGTCTTCTGCGTGTCCTGCCTTGGCTATTTGGCAGACATATTTAAAAAGCTAAATGAACTTAATCGGTCGCTGCAGGGCCACGGTCATAACGTATTTATCATGGAACACGAAGTTTTTGCATTGTACAAGAAAATCTCCCTGTGGCTAGGCCAAGTAAAAAAAGGAAATATTGCTCATTTTCCAATGTGTCAGACTTTATTGGACTAAATTCTGTTGTTGACACTGAAGATATTGAAACTGCTATCAAAAATCACTTGGAAAAATTTCATACCAAGTTTGCGTTGCATTTTCCATTCGTGTCAAGAGGATGTGATATTGGAATTCGTTGGGTTGCATCGCCCTTCATCATGGACAATGCTGTGAACTCTGACCTTTCCTCTCAAGACGGAGAAAGCACTTCTGGAATTGACATCAGACAGCAATTTGAAGAAACTTTTTAATGAAAAAAACACTGACCGAGTTCTGGAGCCAAGTTGCAAAACTGTACCCGGAAGTGGAAGAAAAAGCTATCGTAGCATTACTGCCATTTGGTTCCACATACTTGTGAGAGAAGGCGTTTTATTCATTGACGTGTATAAAAACTAAGGAAAGGAATTGTGATCAGCTGGAATCTGACTTAATTCTATCAGTAAGCACTCTCCAGCCACGAGCGCAAAGATTAATGTAAGAGAAACAGGCACAAGTTTCCCATCAAAAGTGTGGTAAGTGGGCGTACTTTATCTCTTTTTCCTTTTTTGTGTTCATCAAGTTCTTGACACCTTACTAAGCCACTGGTGGTACTCTAATATTGCCATGTACTAAAAGTGGTACAATCTGTGAAAAGGTTGAAGAGTGCTGGTCTAAGCGATGACTTCTGATCATTCGTTCGAAAGTGGTGAGGCATGGATGTTGTGTTTGTCTTACGGCACTGGCTCTCTCCCTTCCCTGGAACCGGTGACCCTAAATTAGGGACGGGCGACTGCTTATAGCCCATTTTGTTGCTCACGATGGTCGTTAAACTTCCAATAAAAAAAGAATACCTATCCCGTTCTTTTAGCCATTGCTTCATCCAGTGCTGTCGCTTAACATGACGTTTCGTTCCTACTGCCAAAATGATAGCTAAACACACTTTTCTTTGCACATACATTCTCGAATGCAGACAAAATCAATCTACTCTCTGTGACGACTCGACTGGTACTGAAGCAAAGGAGTGAAGCTTAATAATGATCATGTAAGGTGTGAAAATAGTGACGTGGTAATGATGGAGTAATGATGGCTCAGTAATGAAGCGCAGGAATGACAGTGTTATTGATCGTGTAAGGCCCGCTTTCGGCCTATTCTCATACACCGAGGAGCCAAAACATTATGGCCGCCACGGTGGCGCAGTGGTCTAAGCGATGGCCTCTGATCATTCGTCCGAACGGGGTCTGGGTTCGAATCCCGGTGAGGCATGGATGTTGTGTTTGTCTTACGGCACTGGCTGTCTCCTTTCCCTGGAATCAGTGACCCTAAATTAGGGACGGGCGACTGCTTATAGCCCATTGAGTTGCTCACGGTGGTCGTTAAACCCCCAATCGAAAAAAAAAAAAAACATTATGACCAGCGCGTCTTTATGCAAATCGAAACACCTGCAGGTCAACGACGGCACATGTGAAGGTCATGAAACGGTATAAATAACTGATGCTGAGCTCAGTAAATCAGTAGGATTCTTGTTCTTCAGATTGGAGGATCTTAAGCGAGTTTGAGAAACACCAAATTGTAATGGCCAGACGACTGGGTCAGAGCATTTCCGAGATGGCAGGGGTTATGGCCAGTTGACTGATTCAGAGCATTTCCGAGATGGCAGGGGTTATGGCCAGTTGATTGGGTCAGAGCATTTCCGAGATGGCAGGGGTTATGACCAATTTTACTGGGTCAGAGCATTTCCGAAATGGTAGGGGTTATGGCCAGTTGACTGGGCCAAAGCATTTCCGAGATGGCAGGGGTTATGGCCAGTTGACTGGGTCAAAGCAGTTCCGAGATGGCAGGAGTTACGGCCAGTTGACTGGGTCAGAGCATTTCCGAGATGGCAGGGGTTATGGCCAGTTGACTGGGTCAGAGCATTTCCGAGATGGCAGGGGTTATGGCCAGTTGACTGGGTCAGAGCATTTCCGAAATAGTAGGGGTTATGGCCAGTTGACTGGGTCAGGGCATTTCCGAGATGGCAGGGGTTATGGCCAGTTGACTGGGTCAGAGCATTTCCGAGACGGCATGGCTTGTTAAGTGCTCATGGTCAGCCGTGGTCAGTAACTTCAAAAAGTGGTCGGAAATGGGAAAAAGCCACTAAACGCCGGCCAGGTGTAGTCCGAGCACGGCTCATCGATACTAGAGTTGAGCGAAGACTACCCCGTATGGTAGGAGACATCACAAGGGATACTGTGGCGCAGCTCGCCGAAAATGTGAATATAGATGACGTCACAACACACAATACAACGAACCCTGTTGAAAATGGGTTGGCGTAGCCTCAGGCGTCTCCTAGTGTTCATGCTAGCCTGTGCTTGCAGACGAAAGCGCCTGCAGTGGGCACACGAGCATCAAACCGGACTTGAACAATTAGAGGAAGGTCGTCTAGTCCGATGAATCTGGTATCTGGTTGCACCACATGGACAGGCGGGTGCGTGTGGGTCGTTTACCTGGGGAAGTGTTGGCACCAGGATGTACCGTGGGACGAAAACAAGCCAGAGGAGGAAGTGTAATGCTTTGGGCAATTTTAAGCTGGAAAACTTTGTGCCCAGTCATTCATGTGCAGGAAACTATAACGTTCACCTAACTAAACATCATTGCAGACGACTTACATTCTTTCATGGCAACGGAATTTCCTTCTAGTGGTGTCTTCTTTCATGCCACTCTTCCGGTATTGTCCCAGAATGGTTCGTGGAACATGAGGGAAACTTCCGTGGCTTCCAAATTCCCCTGACCACAATCCAATTGAGCGTCTGTGGTTTATATTGGAGCAGCAAATCCGATCTTCAGCGGCTCACCCACGTAACTTAGAAGAGTTAAAGAATCTGCTGGTAATGCGTTGGTACCAGATACCACAAGACACCTTTAGAAATTTTGTAGGGTCTATTCCTCGCCGGTTAAGAGCTGTTTTAGCAGCATGTGGAGGACTGATGTCATATCAGGCAGGTGTTCGTTCGTTGTATATACATAATTTTTTTAGAAATTATCTGTGGGGTTTTCGGTCGCGGGAATGAAAGTAGAATCCAAATCACACTAAATATCGGTTCGAAGACTAATGAGCCGGTTGCTAAAGCGATGTTTTGGAGTCATTTATGAGCTCGAATCGAGGTAGGGATTGCATGCCGAATCGTGTTAAACACAAAATTTGCCAATTTAAATTAAGCGATTTCTGTTCGTCCCAGAAGTTCTGAAATATCGCTACACACAGCTTTTTTTTTTATAGTGACGATCAGTACGCTTCTTTTTCAAACAAGAAAGATCCTATAATTGCTCTCTTAGAAATTACCACTGGAACAGTGCGTTTCTCCGAAAGTGATAGTTTTCGTGCAACCTTTAAATGTTTGTTGTGTCCTTAGTATATATTTTTCTTGAATTAGCCTTATCATGAAAGTAAAAATGAGCTATTTTACTCACCCAGAGATTTCCAAAGAACTGTGGTTCGGATTCTACATTCTTCAGCATTTCTTCAGCCATGACGTTCGTTCTGACTTTATATGTAGTTGTGTTTGTTTCATTTGTACTCTGTAGGGACTCAATTAAATCAATAAAATTTTTCGGAATGTTTCACGAGGGATATTTATCGATTGGCTAACACATCTGATTGAGCTTTTCTCGCTCTCTGCAGAAGATTCTCGTACCGCCCATATGACTTCTGCTATTCGTTTCTCAAGCCTTCCCGAGTAAGTTCGACGATAATCTGATGGTGAATTGTGGCTGAACTCAATCGCATAAGATCCAAACTAAGCAACTCCTATATTGATCCGGAGAAAATTGGGCGTTTTGTCATATGAACCATGTCTGAAATTCCTTATAACTCATAAGATCCAATATTTATACATACTCCAATATTTTTTAATTTACTCTTGATGATAAAAGAGGAATAAAAGATCGTTGGCAGTGGGGGCTGGGGTTAGAATGTGGACAGCATGCTCCAAAATGAGCCACTTTTTTCTCAATTTGGGGTCATCCCTGTGAAACAGATTAACCAATCACCTTTGTCTGTGTTCGTCTTGGTTTCTGAGGACTTGTAGTAAGGTATGATTCTGAATTTCAGCTTTATTTTTGCGCAGAATATAGATCAGTCGGTCAAAGGCTCAATGGGAACGATACTTATGTGATTTCAGAAGGCATCAGGTTTAGTTTTGACCATACAAATACATCGCAGCTGCTGGATTGCGATAAGGTAGAATACAAAATGTGTCTTTACTTGCTTCCGGGACTAAGACAGGCATGAGCGTCAAAGATATCTGATACTACGGGAAGTCCTTCCCGTCGTTAATTTGGAGTAAGTTACCTCGGGGAAGATGTAGGACCAACACCACGGGACTTCTCTGCGTCTCATATGTGGCACGAGCCCAGGCCCTGATCAAAGTCGACTCCACATAGGATTTTAAGATAATCTTTCATGTTAATGTCAATAAATTAGTTAAGCGTTTCCACCTTCTTCTTTCTCTCCTTTTCTACTTTTTTTAGGATGCGCCGTACTGAAGATGTTCTGGAACAATACACCGAGTGTTCACTGAATCATGATCACCCCTACCAAAAGTACATGCGGACCGTTGACCACGTGATCCCGTAGATGGCGCGATTAGTCGAACGAGGTAGCATATGTAAGGTGTGAGTGGAGCAGTAGGTAGTAAAATTTCGGAGCGCGATGAGTAAACGGAAGGATTTATCGTATTTTGAGAAAGAACAGACTGTGGAAGTTTGGAGAAGGGAGGTCTCGATTTCCCAAACAACTGAACTGGTGGATTGTTCACTAGCAGCCACAGTTAAAATCAAACAAGGACCCGGAGGCAAAACTGTACTGGACAGTGATGTGAGAGATGACCGCCGGGTCCGTCGACTCGTACAGGCCATCAGATGTAGTACTATTTACCGGATGACTACACAACACAACAGAGATCAACCCGGAACAGTATCTGTCATGATCATGCGTCACACGCTCGCACGTATGAGCTATAACAGCAGACGACCCCAACGACATCTTCTGCTAACAACGGTTCATTGGCGCAAAAAACTCGCCTGGCGCAAAGATCATGCAAGTTGGACCTCGGATGACTGGGAAAAAGTGTGCTGGTCGTTTTTACAAGACTTCGTTGATCGTCGTGTACGTATTTGGCGCAAAGAATATGAAACACTCAATCCATCTTGCGTGGCCTCCACACTGCAAGCCGATAAAAGCGCATATATGGTGTGTGAGGCAAGTTTACTGGCAGGAACTTAGACCCTGGTGTATGTAAAACAAGTTAGAAAAATCATGCAATGTATTGATTATAATACGCTTTCCAACATACCAGAAATCATTACTCAAGTTATGAGGATAATGGCTGTGGAATAAATATCGGTCCTGTGCCCTGACGTTTGATCCCATTTCGATTATATTTAACAGAACCGGTTCAGTATACCTCCGAAATAACACGATTGTCGCAATGGAAGCAGTTTTACGTAAGTTATGATGCATAAGGGCTACACAATAGATTCTGCTCTTGTGTCCTAACCTTCGACCCCATTTCGCTCGTTTTCAATAAGATTCGTCCCCAAGCAGGCCCCTACAACATATTAACATTTCATCCAAATTGCAGAATTTTTACGTAAGTTATGACGCATAATGGCGATGGAAGTGATTCCGCCCATATGTCCTGACCTTTAACCCCATTTCGCCCATTTTCAATAGGGTTTGTCCCCAGGTGGTCCCCTAATACATACTAAAATTTAATCGAAATTGAACCTTTTTTACGTTAGTTATGACGCATAAGAGCAGTGGAATGGATCCCGCTGCTATGTCCTAACCTTTGACCCAATTTCGTTCACTTTCAATAGGGTTCCTTCCCAGGTGATTCCCTTCCACATATCAAAAATTCATCGAAATCGAACGATTTTTATGCGAGTTATCATGCGGACGGACATAAGCACACAACGCGTGACGTAATGAGGCAGATGGGAATCGCGACCATCTGCTCGCAAGAGTGTGACGTCATAAAACTTTAATAGGATCCACACACAATGCGTGACGTAATGAGACAAATGGCGTGACAGCGCGCCAACATCTCAAGTGCGAGATTGTGATGTCATAAGATTGTTCACAGGTGGTCCTCTACCACATAATAAATTTTCATCGAAATCGAACCATTTTTACGCACGTTATGATGCATAAATGCAATGGAATGCATTCCGCTCCTATGTCCTGACCTTTGACCCCACTTCACCCATTTTCAATAGGGTTCATCCCCAAGTGGTCCCCTACAATATGCTAAAATGTCATCGACATCGAACCATATTTACGCAAGTTATGACGCATAAGGGCAATTGAATGGATCCCGCTATTATGCCGTGACCTTTGACCCTATTTCGTCCATTTTCAATAGGGTTTGTCCCCAGGTTGTCCCCTACCTTATACTAAAATTTCATCGAAATCGAACCATTTTTACGCGAGTTGTCGTGCCGACAGACAGACACACGGACAAAGCTGGAGCATATACGCTTCTTCAACCTACGGTTGGAAAGGGTAAACAACATATGACTGGTTCCAATTATCGTAAATTCCTTGCTGACTCTGTTCACCTAGCAATGTTGCACATTTTCTCGAATGGCAACGATGTCTTCCAAGATGACAATGCGCCCAGCCACAAGTCCAATGTTGTGCAGGAATGGTTTGAGGAACACGGTTCAGACTTCCAACATATCGATTGACCCCTGAACTCCCCCGATAGCAGTTCCATGGAGATCATGATCATGATCATATGTAGATGATTTTAGGAAGGGAGTGTCTGACCCCAGGTCTTAAACAACCCTTTAGAAATAGGAAACTAGGAGATTTGGGCTAGAACCCCCGATAGGAAAGTGACACGGAAGCGAAGTAGAAAGGGGGAGGAAGACGCCCTTATTTATTACCGGGGGGGCCAGTACCCGGGGTCCGACGACTTAACGTGCCCATCCGACGCACGGCGGGTATTTAGTGGATCGAGCGTTCGTACCTGCGCGGGATCGAACCTGAGGCCCTTCCCGTGGCAGTCACGAACGTTGCCCACTCGGCCACCCGCGGCGCAGTTCCATGGAGCACTAATGGGACCCTATGTAACGAACGTCGTATCAGGCGTCTGGATACATCAATCACCTCCATACCTGCATTAAAGGCTGCATTACACACAGCTTTGTTAGCCATATCTCCCAACTGCTTCCGGTATCTTATTGAAAATCAATGCCATGTCAAATAGCTGGTGTACTGAGGGCGAAAGGAGGACCTACAAAGTATTACATTGATAGTCATACATAATTCAGTGATCACTCAATGAATAGTCATAGGTGGCGCACGCATATACGATCTTTTACGCAAAAGTACAGCCAGTTCCTTTATTCTGATAAAATTCCCTTTAATCGATATAACTATGAGTGGTCCATCCATGAAAGTATGAATCGATGGGCACCTCTCTATGCACGATATACGGTACATTCGTATCTATTCGTCAAATTTATCCAGAAAACGATTCGCAGTCCCTGTAATCGAATCGTCAGATGTGCAGGCTGTTCTGCAGATCGACCGAGCTCGGCCCAGCTCTACTTCCAGATCAGGCATAGGCGGTCTGTATGTCCTATTACGTTAGCCCTGTTCCTTTTCTGAAACCAGTGGCTCTGAATTAGCGACGAGCCACTCCATATTTATTGCCTTAGACTTGCTGGAGTAGTTAAATTCTGAACCAGCCCAAAAAATCTGAGCACGTATGGGTGTGATACACAAATAATGCAAACTGACTGTAATGCAAATTCACTTTTCAATGTAACATATCATGCAACTTAATTCATAATTTTATTGGGTAACGTGTTGCGAATTTGCACTAGAATATGTACAGTACGCGTATACAGTAGATGCTGAGAGTAACAGGAAGGGTCGGTGCCGCCCCGGTGGCGCAGAGGTCTAAGCGTTGGCTTCTCATCATTCGTCCGAAAGGGGTCCGAGATCGAATCCCGTGAGGCATGGATGTTGTGTTTGTCTTACAGCACTGGCTCTCTCCCTTTCCTGGAACCAGTGGCCCTAAATTAGGTACGAGCGACAGCTTATAGCCCATTGAGTTGCTCACGGTGGTCGTTAAACCTCCAAGCAAAAAAAAAAAAGGGGGGGGGGGCGTTTTTTAGATTTCCCAAAATATTGAGCTCAATGAGAAATGGATTGCGTTTGATGGAAACATGGTGAAAACTATATAACAAAAAGTCATTTTTTTTTACTCCTTAATTCTGAAATTTACGAAAAGTCCTTATGTTAAAATGATTCTAGCTTCAATATACGCTGAGTGGCCACTTTATTATGACCACCTGACAGTTTTAAGCAAATGAGCTACGGATGCACGCTGTTGCCGAGAGAGGGCGAGGCTAGTATAAAAAGGGAAAGCTTAGTGCTTGCGACAGTAGTAGAAGTGATTTTGGGGTGACGAGATGGGTAAAAAATGCGATTTGACGGACTTTCAACGTGGGATGATTGTAGGAGCTCGGAGCCATGGAGCGAGTATCACCGAAACCATCGCATTCGTGAGATGTTCCAGAGCAGCTGTTGTTAAAGTGTTTAAAAACTGGACTGTCAGCCAAAAAACTTGGCCTCTACGTGCAACTTGTGGTCGTCATCGACTAGTGACTGCTCGGGCGGAACGGAGAGTGTCCAGACTGATAACAGACAACAGAAGGGCAACAGTGCTGCAAATTACAGACCATCTTAATCAAGGATCCCTCAAATGATCTCTGCACGCACTGTTCGCCGTACACTGCATCGGATGGGATATGGCAGCCGAAGGCCTGTTCGAACACCTTTGCTATCTGCAGTTAACAAGAGAAAACGTCTTCAGTTCGCACAGGAGCACAAGGATTGGACAAAATTGTAAACAAATTATGTGGTCCGACAAATCACGTTTTCAATTGCACCATGCCGATGCCCGAGTGAGAATTTGGCGGAAACAGCACGAAAGCATGGACTCCAAATGCATTGCTACAACCCTTCCAGCTGGTGGAGACAACGTTATGGTTTGGGGAATGTTTTCCTGGCATGCTTTGGGTCCTTTAATTTGTGTTGATCAACGTCTGACTGGCACATCATATCTAAACATCGTTGCATGCCATGTGCATCCTGTCGTGTGGATGGTTTATCCCAATGGCGATGGCTACTTTCAACAAGATAATGCGTCCTGTCATAGTGCTCGTCTTGTACAGGATTGGTTTCAGGAACATGCCGGTGAGTTTACTTTGCTTAGGTGGTTCGCACAATCTCCAGATCTCAACACCATTGAGCATTTGTGGGATGAAGTTGAGCTAGCCATCAGACAGCTGGATCCCACAACCCTGCAATCTCACACTCCTGGAAAGTGCTATTCATCAAGCATGGTCTCAGATTCCACAAACCACCTATCATCTCGTGGAGTCCATGCCATGAAGAATCAACGCAGTATTAAAGGCAAAATGTGGCGCAACGAAGTACTGAGGGGGTGGTCATAATAAAGTGGCCACTCAGTGTATAAGCTCCCAGCAATTTTCACGAAACAGGGGATAAAAAAACACAGCACCAGAATTCAACAACACTGTAGTTCTGCATGAATAATGAGACTCTCGCCATAAGATACAAGGTGTTTTTTTATTCCTTTTTATTTTCCTTGGGAAGTTTGCTAATGACTGAAAATTTTAGCTCCATTTGCATGCTTTGACTAGTAATGAGTTGTTACAGAATATATCAGAGTTCTTTGTGGCTACACTGCCACAAACAAGGCTTTCTTTGGCAAGGTTCCCATAATAGCATAACATTTTACATCTTAAGCTTTACAGAAGTTATTTTTTACCTTTGCATTCACCAAGGTCGTTTCAGAAGTTTATTTACTATTTTTCCATAAACATGCTGTTAGTGGCGGCAAGAATTCTGCACGTGCGAAGATTGGATGATATTAACGTGGCATGTAAATTATTATATAAGATATTTAATTAATGTTAGACTGCTTGCATAGATAGGTGCTGCTATTTAGACAATATTGCTTATGTTTCAATACATTTCATTATAATACAGAATTTAATGAATTGTCACAATGGCGTAACATCAGATTTTCAGCACAGAGGCAGAACTTGAACTCCCCCCCCCCCTCAAAAAAAAACGGAAGTGTTAAATCATATACATTTAGTAGTAAACTAAGGAGTATTTTGGAGTAACTTATATATCCAGGGTGCAGAAAAAAGTGACAGCCCGAAGGCGCAGTGGTCTAAGCGATGGCCTCTGATCATTCGTCCGAAAGGGGTTCGGGTTCGAATCCCAGTGAGGCATGGATGTTGTGTTTGTCTTATGGCACTGGCTCTCTCCCTTTCCTGGAACCAGTGACCCTAAATTAGGGACGGGCGACTGCTTATAGCCCAGTGAGTTGCTCACGGTGGTCGTTTAGACCTTCAATCAAAACAAAAAAAAAAAAAAAAAGAATTAGGCGCACGCACACATACACACACGTAAATCATCATCCACATTATCAATCCACTACAGATGAAGGGCTTTCTCAGTCGCTGTCTTGAACAATTAATTTTTTTCGATGTCACTCCAGCATAATTTGGAATTTTACCCTCCCATATTCTACGTAGTCTTCCGTCGGGTCTTTTGACGCAAGACTACGTCTAACTCCACAGATAGTATGAGGCAACTTACGGCCTACCGCCTGTGGCAAAAATTGGTTCCAACTGAAGTCATTATAGCGTTAAAAATACGTGCTGCACACTAATCGTGTTAGCATGTTCGCAAACAGCATGGAGTCCAATAGGCCAACTGCGCACGCCAAGTGCGCAGTTGGCGAAGAACTGCTTCCCTCGTTCCCTGTGCGTGGGGGGATCATGCAATATTCCTGGGGGTGCCGTCATGTTTGACTCAGTCTGTCTCGGCAACCGTGAGCGTAACACGAATGCGCGTTGCATCGTTTTAAAGCTCTCGACGAGATCTATTCAAATATACGAAGAAAATTTATTAGTGGTTTTAACTGAACATTTTAAAAATTGTTTTCTTGTGAACCGGTGAACACTTTTGACAATATTGCGGTTTATCTGGAAAACCATGAATGCAAAACTACTGTACGTGGTATCGTTTTAAAGCTCTCGACGAGATCTATTCAAATATATAAAAAACACGTCGCAGTGGTTAAAACTAAAATTTTTAAAAAATGTTTTCGTTTAAATGGGTTAACATTTTCGACAATGCTGCACAGAATTCGCAGAATGAAAGCAAGCAAAAGTGGAGAAAATCAAAACGAGAGGCAAGAGCAAGTAATGAGGAATTGTAAGAAGTCTAAGAAGACAGATCACCACGTTGGGTAATTCGTGTATCGATTTGCTTTGTGTTCGCAATGTATCCAGCATTTTTGTAAAAATTATTTAAGCTACTTTTCATATCATAGACTTGATGGTGATATAAAAGTAGCTTAAATAATTGTTGGCCATAACAAATTAAATAAACGCTTTGAAACCATACTCGACTAGCTCATTTCAACTCTCCGATGTGCGAGTCGTAGTCCTACGTTCCAACCTAACCACTCTTTTTTTTTTTTATTCCTTGAAAGTTGTCCGGCGATGGTCAGTCCCAGCAATATATCCAGCACATTACCCTACTTTTCTCACTTTTTTTTCTTTATTGTTCCTTGAAAGTTGTCTGGCGATGGTCAGTCCCAGCAATATATCCAGCACATTACCCCACTTTTCTCACTTTTTTTTTAATTCCTTGAAAGTTGTCCGGCGATGGTCAGTCCCAGCAATATATCCAGCACATTACCCTACTTTCCTCACTTTTTTTTCTTTATTGTTCCTTGAAAGTTGTCCGGCGATGGTCAGTCCCAGCAATATATCCAGCACATTACCCTACTTTTCTCACTTTTTTTCTTTATTGTTCCTTGAAAGTTGTCCGGCGATGGTCAGTCCCAGCAATATATCCAGCACATTACCCCACTTTTCTCACTTTTTTTTATTCCTTGAAAGTTGTCCGGCGATGGTCAGTCCCAGCAATATATCCAGCACATTACCCTACTTTTCTCACTTTTTTTCTTTATTGTTCCTTGAAAGTTGTCCGGCGATGGTCAGTCCCAGCAATATATCCAGCACATTACCCCACTTTTCTCACTCTTTTTTTTTTTTTTATTCCTTGAAAGTTGCCCGGCGATGGTCAGTCCCAGCAATATATCCCGCACATTACCCTACTTTTCTCACTCTTTTTTCTTTATTGTTCCTTGAAAGTTGTCCGGCGATGGTCAGTCCCAGCAATATATCCAGCACATTACCCTACTTTTCTCACTTTTTTTCTTTATTGTTCCTTGAAAGTTGTCCGGCGATGGTCAGTCCCAGCAATATATCCAGCACATTACCCCACTTTTCTCAATCTTTTTTTTTTTTTTTTTTGTTCCTTGAAAGTTGTCCGGCGATGGTCAGTCCCAGCAATATATCCAGCACATTACCCCACTTTTCTGTATCCCTTTTTTTTTAAATTGAGGGTTTAATAACCATTCTGAGGAACTCAATGGGCTGTAAGCAGGCGCCCGTCCTTAATTTAGGGCGACTGGTTCAAGGGAACATACAGAGACAATACCGTAAGGCAAACACAATATCCATGCTTTTTGGATTAGAATCCAGACTCATCTCAGACGAATGGTCAGAAGCCCAGGCTTTAGACCACTGTGCGACAGGGGTCTCACGACTGGTATCTCAGCAACGACATGCGACAGTCACCCAGCTTACATACCAGTACAACAGCAGTGCATTTCAACGTTTTTGCACATACACCATGAGCTGTACCTTGCTTCGCCTACGGTTCCACAGTCGGAAACATACGAGGGTACCCATGAAGACGCCCTGCAGGAAGTTTGCCAGGACCACAGCACCATCTTTCAACAGGACAACGCACCGTGTCGTCGGGCTCATATAACTACTGTGTGGTTGAACACGACAGAGAAATCTCATTATTGCATTGTCCGCCAAACTCAGCTGATTGTAACACAATTGAATATTTGGGTAATATGCTAGAATGTGGTGGGAGAACGGCTGATCCTCCTCCATGGTGTGTGCGTGAACTTCCGGAGCTTCTGCAGCGGACATGGGTCAAGTTACGCATGGATCTCCGGCTGAGCAATCCCACAGACATGTTAGGCAGAAGCCCGCCTTTTGTACTACTTATATATCTCTATCTTATTCAGGAAGGATTTTGTAATGCGGCTTAAGGTGCTGAGATATCTTTCCTACATACGTAGGAGGAAGCACAAGGGCGCACTTTTCTTTTATTAAGCAATAAATAAGTAACAATCCAGACATGGCAAAATGCAAGAATTCAGATTTTGTGTAGTATTTGTACGAGGGGATGCTGAAAAGTTCTCGGCCTAATCCACTTCCTGTAATTGTAGCATTATTTTGTTACTGCAGCTCGAAAGAGTGTTCTTTTGTATTTTAAAGTGCCAATTTTCAGACTAATAGCTATCTTTCTTTTGCAGATGTTTGACGTCCTGAATTGAATCATATCAATGCAAAATGTTGAATTTTCGAATGTGGAACTCCGGGCTGTCATGAAATTTCTCTACCTGTAGAAGCAAACTGCAGAGGTAATCTATGAGTGTATGACGTAAACATTTAGTGGCAAGTGCCTTTCATATTCCACTGTGAAGAAATGGTGTGCCAGCTTTAGACCGAACATACAGCAAGATCTGGGAGGCCTTCAACAGTGACAACAGCCGAAATTGTTGATTGTTTTCATGACTTGATTTCGTCAGATCGCCGAATCTCGGCTAAAACTATAGTTGAGACACTGGAGATATCCAGGGAATGTGTTGGGTTCATAATTTGTGAGCTCTGGGATATGCATAAAATGTCAGCGAAGTGTGTGCCCAAATGTTTGAACGCCGATGAGAAACGAAAACGGGTGGATACTCTCAAATCGGTTTTGCAGCATTTTGTGCGATCTGGTGATAATGTTTTGCAGCGACTTCTCACTGTTGATGAAACATGGTTACAGCACTACGATCCAGGGAAGAAACAACAGTCCCTCCAGTGGCGGCATTCGGGTTCTTCACGGCCAAAGAAATTCAAGACTCAAAGGTCTGCAGGAAACGTCATGGCAACGGGTTTTTTCTTTAATTCGGAAGGCGTTTTACTGACTGACTATATTCCGAAGGGCCAAACAATAAATGCTGAACACTATTCCAACTTACTGTGCCGATTAAAGGAGGCGTTGAAGGAAAAAAAGGCGAAGAAAACTGCGGGAAAATGTTCTGTTTTTGCAGAACAATGAGCCGCCTCACAAGGCGCTGGCGTCACAATGGATGTTTTGAGGAATCTCGGGTTTAAGTGCATAGGCCATCCACCCTACTGACGAGATTTTGTTCCATTGGACTATTTCTTTTTCCCAAACCTTAAAAACAGTTTGAAAGGGAAGCATTTTTCGAATGATTCGGAGGTGATATCAGCAGCAGAGCAGTATTTGAGGGATCAGAATATTTTTGGAAGGGTTAAAGAAACTCCAGAAACGCTGTGTCAAGTGTGTTGAACTTTGGGGTGAATATGTGAAATAGTCTGTAAGTTTCGTGGCTCTAGCCCACTTCCTTCTTTCTGAGGCCGAGTATAAGCATCGCCTCGTATTAAATGTTTTTGAAAGTGAACTTAGAAAAACCAAACACAATGTAAATGGTATTTGAAAAATACCATTTACATTGTGTTTTCCCAGATTGTTTTATTTTCATTTTAGAGAATAAAAATTTAAACGCTTTTGCGAATTGCGTTGCTTAAAAGTGTTTCTGGTTTCAAGTTAATGAATAAAATGGCATGTTTTTTAGAAAAATATCATTATTTATGAATTCTAAGAAACTATTCTGTACGCACTTAATGTTTTAACCAACGAAATTTAATCAATTTCCAAGAAAGAGCATTTTTACAATATATCATATCCTACTTAGTGAAAGGGTTTATCTACAAACAGGTGAAAAGTATATAAAAATTATCTACATCCTTCTTGATTGAATCCGGAAGTCCATTTTCTTTACTTCAGAAACGGAAGTAAAGTTGTTTCCTGAGGAAGAGGAAGCTATTTAATTAACATGCGCGAAATGTCACTTATTTAATTTGCTGTTAGAAATGTTAAAGGTTTACGCGAGGTGGAGATAATGCTCTTTTACTCTGTTTTCCATCGACTCAGTTTAATACCTTAAAAAATAATCGCTGAATTAGCAGAATTACAACACACTTATACAATCTAAATGCATTTTGTACTAAGATTGCATTTTTTTCATATTACCATCAACTCTGTGACGTACCTGCCAGCAGGACGCACACGACATAAAGGCAAATAGGAATCAGAACAAATGTCTGCGTAGCTCAGTTGGTAGAGCGACTTGTTCCGGAATAAAGCGGCCTCGGGTTCGAATCCCGGCGTAGACCAAAAGTGACGGAGAAATTTACTTCGTTAAAATAGCGCCAGAACTATCCGGATGACCCGGCCGTTCAAAATCTCGCATTGGTGTGATGTTATTTCCACACCGCGAGACAGGAAAAATCAGAGAATTCCTTCTCCAGCGCTTCGAAAAATAAAAATGTGTGATGTTGCATTCCACACAGCAGATTGACTGGGAGTTCTCAAGTGCACGTTCTACATTGGATGGCTGCCTGCAACGATTCATGGTCACGGCTGACCCGTGGGCCATGCCCCGGCCCTCTTTCGGGGGGGGGAGATGTGACGTGCCTGCCAGCAGGACGCACACGACATAAAGGCAGATAGGAATCAGAACAAATGTCTGCGTAGCTCAGTTGGTAGAGCGACTTGTTCCGGAATAAGTGGCCTCGGGTTCGAATCCCGGCGTAGACCAAAAATGACGGAGAAATTTACTTCGTTATAACGCTAATAAAACCCATTCCTTACTTAAAACCAGTACACAGTTTTGTTTATTTTGGGGTGAATATTTTTGAAAAGACGCCCGTGAGAAGAACAATATCTCGCCAATGTTTCCTTTGTTTTTTTTTTTTAGTGAAAGTTTAACGACCACCGTGAGCAACTCGGGGGCTATAAGCAGTCGCCCGTCCCTAATTTAGAGTCACTGGCTCCAGGGAAGGGAGAGAGCCAGTGCCGTAAGACAAAAACAATATCCATGCCTCACCAGGATTCGAACCCGGACGCTTACCGGACGAATTATCAGAAGCCGTTGCTTAGACCACTGCGCCACAGCAGTGGTTTATGCGACGCTTCTGTTCACCATTTTCCTTTTTTCTTACAAAAGCCAAAACCTTAGAATTTTAAGTTATGTATTTTCATTTAAACAAAAATTCTTTACATTCTCATCGTTTGGCCGAACCACTGTTTTTTCGGGTTAAATTTATATACACTGCTGTTAATAGAAATTGCAACACCAAGAAGAAATGCTCGGATTCGCACGAAATTTGCAGGGTGGATAGGTCATTATGAGAGATGCAAATGATTACAATTGCCGCGCAAATGTAAATGTGAGGCGAACTCCGATGAGTTTTTCTCCCTTATGGCTGAGACTAATCAGTCATGTCACGCATACTTATATTAATACAAGGGCCATACAACCAAAAAGGCCTATATCATTATTAAGAACACCTATCTATGATAACAACGTGTTGGTCAGCCCTTGGACTTCAAAGCAGCCTTCATTCGATGTGGCACAGATTCATCGAGGTGGTGATATCTTTCAACAGGTATATTCAACCAGCTGAAAGTGATGACGTCCGTCAATTGAGAAAGATCACTAGAGGAAGATATCTGTTACGAATATATACACCTATGTGTCATTCCATTATGACAACCCACAGCTTATAGAAATGAGGTCGCCTGCAAGCCAAACGGTGGCGCAGGTGAAGTTTACAGAGCAGTATATATATATATATATATATATATATATATATATATATACCCCCTCCCCCGATGACCGGCTTTCGGTTAGTAGAGTGTTCGGAGTCAGAATGGGAAAAGCTGCTGATTTATCGGAGTTTGGTAAAGGACAAATTCTGATGGTACGGCGCCTCGGAACTACGATCTCGGAAACGCCGCAGCATGTGGGTTGTTCACGTGCAGCTGTAGTGAGTACGTATCAAAAGTGGTAAACAAATGGCCAAACGGCAAACCGTCACCCGCAGCTCATTCATGCCAGAAAGGAACGGAGACTGTCGCGCATTCTTCACAGCGACCGGAAGACAGAGACGAATCACCCGCAGCTACAAAAGCGGTGATCAGGGCAATGTGTCAAAGCAAACAGTTCATCGCAGCCTTCTGCGCATGGGCCGGCGTAACAGAAGACCCAGCCGTGTCTCCATGCTCACTGCACGACATCGCCAACAACGCATGAAATGGGCCCAACATCATCGAGATTGGACCGTCGATGATTGAAAGAAAATGGCCTGGTATGACGAATCAAGATTCCTGGTGCGTCACGTAGACGGCCGAGCGCGGATACCCCGATTACCAACCGATGCTATGGCAACTTAATGCACTTTTGGGTGGAAGCAGGCCAGCGGCGGCGGTGTAATTCTGTGGGCAATGTTTTCTTGGGACACTTTAGGCCCCATTATTCCAATAGCACAATCCATGACAGCTGTCAGTTATCTGAACATCGTTGCGGAGCAAGTTCACCTATTGCTGGCAACTGTGTTCCCTGCTGGTGATGGTCATTACCAACAGGATAATGCGCCATACTGCCAGAATCGTCAAGGAGTGGTTCGAGGAACATGCTGGTGACTTTCTGTTAATGCCCTGGCCTCCAAATTCACCTGACATGAACCTAATCGAATATTTGTGGTTCGACTTGGAAAAGCGGGTTCGCGCTAAATCACCACCACTCCGAAATGTACGGGAACTGGAGGACCTGCTGTTGACATTATGGTACCAGATACCCTAGGATACCTATCAACTGTATACATCACCGGGAACGTTAAATTCCCAAGCTGTTGCTGGCAAATTGATAAAGGAAACACCTAGAAGGAAACTTTGAGCTCGAAGAACATTCGTTAGCTGCCAAAAGTCAATCCCAGCATGGTTTGTCAGTGAAACGTTGCTGCATAGTGCTGTGCAGGTGTCTAATGGTTCTCTAGAGCAGCGGTCGCCAACCTTTCGGACCTCACGGAACACTAAATTCATAATTTTAAATCCCGTGGATCACTAATATGAATTTTTTTAAAACGATAAATACACTTGTAAAATAATGATCAGACAACTTCCATTTTATTAATAAGAAATGCATCTATTTATATAACAAAATTATAAATGCTTATTTAATTATAACAAAATTATAAATTCTTATTTATAAACAAAATCTTTAAAGGTTGTTTAATTGTAACAAAATTAAAAATTCCTATTTATAAACAAAATCTTTAAAGGTTGTTTAATTGTAACAAAATTATTAAAGTTAGTTTAATTATTACAAAATAATTGAAGCTTATTTAAGTATTACACATTGTTAGTGTGATATTTGTTCCTGCTTGTTTGAAAGAAGTTTATGGATTTTTGGCTCCAATGACGTTACTGCAAGACGGAGAGCCGCATTTATTTCAAGCCGAGACCGGTACCGAATTTTAATTGCTGTGACAGATGAAAATATCTTTTCGCACAAATATGTTGTTGAAAATTGAATCAAAATTTTCATTGCTTTTTCACTCAGCAATGGGTATTCACTTTCTATGGAGATCCAAAAATGAGATCTTGATAAGGATGATGACTGGAATTTAGCTTTGAGACTGTCGTCGGATGATAGATCGATGAGGCTTTCATTTCCATTCATGCTTAAATTGCTATCATCAATGTTTGCTGCAAATGGATCTATTATCCAAATATTACCATGTCTGGGATCTTCTTTCTTTGGGTAATGACGACCAAAAGATACTGTGCGTGATTGTAAGTGCTGTTGAACAATGGTTACCACAGGCCCGTTGACATCCTTCTCTCTCATATATTCATCAAAATTTGAAAACATTTGCAGATCGTCTTCAGCCAACCGCGTTTTCCACAGTAATATTTTCCTTTGGAAAGCATCCATTTTACCTCGTAGTGTGAACACGTCCTTAAGTTGTCCTTGCAAGGATATGTTTAGTTCATTTAACAGCGAAAAAATATCTGCCAGGTATGCAAGCTTGGCTACCCACTCATCGTCGGAAAAGAGTTCTTGAAATTTCGGATTATTTTGCTGCTGGAAAAATAATTTGACTTCTTCGCGCAGTTAGTATTTGCCCCTCGACAGCCATCTCATCTCAGTGTGAAGAAGAAGGTGAGTATACTGGGAACCCATTTCTCAACAAAGTGCCTCAAATATTCGAGAATTGATCGCTTTGTGTCGAATTTCATTAATAATTTTAATAACATCTGATAATACTGCGTGCAGTTCTGCGGACATATTTTTCGTCGAAAGTTGCGCACGATGTATAATGCAGTGTGTAGACAAAATGTCTGGGTGACCAACATTTTTCACCTTTGCAACAATTCCTGAAAGATGTCCAGTCATGTTTGCGGCACCGTCTGTACATATCCCAATACATTTTTTCCATTCAATTACGTGTTCAAGGAAATAACTATTAAGTGCTTTAAAAATCTCAGCGATAGTTGTTCTACCCGGCAAGTTGAGCGAACAAAGTAGCTCTTCCTGTAACTCACATTCACACTCAACCCTCACAAAACAAAGGAGAAGTGCCTTGTTACTTAAGTCCGTTGATTCGTCAAGTTGAATTGAATAAAATGGTGAATTTTTCACCATTTTTATAACTTGGGCTTCAATATCTTCAGCCATGTCTTCAATTCTGCGCTTGACAGTGTTAGCGGAAATAGGAATTACTTTCAGTTTCCGGACAGCCTGCTTTCCCAAAACCTCTTCACAGGCTAGTAACATGCACGGCTTAATTAATTCTTCTCCAATCGTACACGGCTTGTTATTTTTCGCGATCTGAAGTGCTATCAGAAAAGAAGCCAATATTCAAGTGGTTTCTTAGCTAAATCCGGGTGTTTTGATTACAAGTGTCCTTCGACTTTTGAAGGTTTCATGGCATCATTGGATAAACTCTCAGAACACACAACACAAAGCGGCCGTGGATGCAGCTCAATACCAGGTTCTTGAATAAATCCAAATTTCAAGTAGTTCGAATCATATTTTCTTGATACTTTGAGTTTTTTCTTCTCTCCACCTCGAGTTCGAATGTTCTTCCAAATGGTGCCTGACGATTACTGTGGTGGCCCTGAATCATTGATCAGGTCACGGTTAAGTGAAGTACACACTTACTATTTTTATTATTATCATTAGTTGCATTATGTTTTGTATTACTAAAGAAATGCAAAATATTCCTTTGCTTTTTTTCACTCGTTATGGGTTTATTACATTCGAATCAGAAACCAAACAAGAAATGCTAGTTATTAAAGTCAAACTATTTGATGCCATTAAATATAACAGTTAAAGAAAATACACAGTTACATACAATACACAAATAAAATAAAACAATAGGATGAGAATCGGTATTCGCGGAACGGGGTGACTGTTGGAAACTGAACGAAATGAAGCTCTCGCGTGCCGTATTTCACGAGCCCTGTACTAGAGTCCAGTACATTTCGTGAATTTAGTGCAATATAAAGGCGAAAATTGTAATTCAGATTTCAGAATATAAGGATTTCTTAGAATATTATTTTTGTTTTATTATTAATAAAACATAAAAAATGCAAATAATGTCCAGATTTCTCTGCGGACCTCCAAAATTTCCTCGCGGACCACCGGTTTTCGACCGCTGCTTTAGGGACTCAGGCGCCACGCAATTCTCACTTAGTTCCATAGGCCAATTCTATTCCTGGCAGTATCTGAAGCGATATGTTCCACAAATGTTCGATGGGCAGAAGAACTGGTAGGAAGTTCGAGTATGAGATAGTAGTAAAAGTTAGTGTAAATTGCAAGCAGTCGTTGCTAGGAATACCAAATGCTACCTGCTGTCGTAACTGACTGCACCCTAAACTAACTTACCGAGACATCCAGAAACTTTTGGGCACCATTTGGTTAGGTGCATCGCCTGCGCAAAGGATTTAGTGAAATTTCATATTCTTAGTTGGGTTTTTTTTAACGAAAACGGTTGACTTTTACGACAGAAAGCCAAGAAATAAGTGGAAAGCGATAAGTTCAATTTTTTGTTTATTTGGAGGCTTAACGACCACCCTGAGCAATTCGATGCACTATAAGCAGTCACCCGTCCCTAACTTAGAGCCACTACTGGTTCCAGGAATGGGAGAGAGCCACTGCTTTAAGACACGTACAACATCCATGCCTCACTGGGATTCGAATCAGGACCTATCTTGGACACATGGTTAAATTAGGATTGGAAAAAGAATTAGAATCTGTTGATCAACAGATATTTATTTTCATCGATCCGCCATTTTGAATAGCTACCCGGATATCACGCATCTTCATGTTCAGCAAGACCCAGTAAATAAATGCTGGTCGCCACGTTGACGCAGTGGTCTAAGCGATGGCATCTGATCGTTCGTCCGAGATGAGTCCGGGTTCGAATCCCGTTGAGGCATTGATGTTGTTTGTCTTACGGCACTGGCTCTCTCCCTTCCCTGGAACTAGTGGCCCTAAGTTAGGGACGGGCGACTGTTTATAGCCCACTGAGTTGTTCACGGTGGTCGTTAAACCTCCAAGAAAAAAAAATTAATAAATGCTGAAAGTTTCACCTGGCCCCCGCAATTTGCATGAACATTTTTTTTGGCACTTACACTATACGTTTAGGTAAAAGACACTCCAAAATTTCTTGTGTAACACAAGATAGGAGCCTTCCCGGTGTCCGAGTGGTCAGAGGCGTAGGTTTCTGTCTAGTCGTCAAAGTTCGAGTCCCGGATGAGGCGTCAGTGATGGGTTTGTTCTTCGGCGCTGGATTTCTCCCTTCCCAGAAGCCCGAAATTAGGAATGCCAACAGCTTTAATACCCCCCTTCAGTTTGATTGTGGTGGTGGGGGGGGGGCAAACCACAGAACGAAAAGAAAAACAATAACAGATTAGTGCAGTTGTAAATATTGAAATTTAATTAACAAGAAAATCTGTTAGTTTCGCTTCGTAATCTAGAAAAAAGTTAAATCCGTGAACTCTCGTGTTCTTAATCTCACCTGGCAACGTCTTTGTTTACTTAACATCTATTGACTAAGTAGTGACATAAAATTCTTGTTCCTAACAAAGACAATGTCGAACCACCTATCTGCGATCATCAATGCCTTTTCTGTAACACAGTCCTCTTACAACTAACACCAATGACGAAATGCTCAGTGCTTTAATAGATAGAACCGACACGAATGTTTGTACAGTGTACATGATAGTGTATATAAGAAAGAAATAAAGTAAAAAGGTGAGCAAATTAATTGAAATCGGATCAACACATATACATTATCTGGTCACTTAGTTAGTACACTGCGGGACAATTGCTAAGGATGGGTGACAATAGCAACGATAGCAACCATAAAATGGAGCCGCCCCGGTGGCGCAGTGGTCTAAGCGATGGCCTCTGATCATTCGTCCGAACGGGGTCCGGGTTCAAATCCCGGTGAGGCATGGATGTTGTGTTTGTTTTACGGCACTGGCTCTCTCCCTTCCCTGGAACCAGTGACCCTAAATTAGGGATGGGCGACTGCTTATAGCCCATTGAGTTGCTCACGGTGGTCGTTAAACCTCCAATCAAAAAAAAAAAATGGAAGACAGGAAAATGTGGAAATTAGCATAAATTCGGGATACAGTAAGACGTGTTGTGCGTATGCAAATTTTGGATTGCCGAACTTGTTCGTGACGTCATAGCGCTGATAAGAGATATAAAGGATTTGACGCGTATTGACCGTTGTTGTTCAAACGCAAAGTTGAAAGGGAAAGAATCAATTGACGAACTTGCAATTTTCAGTATGTCTTCCCGACATCACCTAGATGATTTTACGCGTAGCCGTATTATTGGCAAGATTGAAGAAGGGCGAAAAATAACAGATGTTGCCAGGGAGTTCGACATCAGCCACAGTGTTGTTTCAAGGCTTTGGAAATCATTTCAAACAAATGGAGAGTGTAGCAAACGTCTACGGGGAGGTCGTGTTCGCAGTACGACACCTGCAGAAGATCGGTGCATAGTGCTATCAACAAAAAGACACCGGCGCAGCACAGCTAGTGAGGTAGCAAATCAGTTTATGGCTGCTACTGGCAAGCGGATCTCCCGAAAAACTGTCGCCAGACGTTTGCATGAAGGAAGACTATACGCCCGCCGTCCTGTTGTGTGCATCCCATTCTCCAGACGTCACCGTACCGCCCGTTTGCAATGGTGCCATCAACATCGCAATCGGACTGATAACGACTGGTCTGCTGTCCTCTTCTCAGATGAGAGTAGATACAGTCTATCGTCTGATTGTCGACGACAACTGATCTGGCGTGATAGTGGTACTGCATATTGTCCAGCAAACATACAGGAAAGGGACAGATATCCGACATGTAGTGTCATGGTATGGGCTGGCATCATGATCAATGGCCGTACGTCCCTCTATGTGCTTCCAACTGGGACTATGACTGGCCAACGATACATTAATGATGTTCTGCTACCTCATGTTCGCATGTTCCGTGGTGCTGTCGGTGATAGATTCATTTTCATGGGTGACAACGCAACATGTCATCAAACAGTCGCTGTCCAGGAGTGTCTTGAGAGCTAGGATATTCAACGCCTCGTATGTCCAGCACGTTCTCCAGATCTAAATCCCATTGAAAATGTGTGGGATGCTTTGGGGAGGAGTCTTGCTGGTCGCCAATGCCCTCTAATAAACAAGGACACCCTCATCCGTGCACTGACAGAGGAATGGGATAAATTACCCCAACAGCTGCTTGATAATGTTGTGCAAAGCATGACACGACGTGTGGAATCTTGCATCGCCCTCCATGGTGGACATATCCCGTATTGACATCTTACGCCGGAACGCCTGCGGACGGTAATTGCATTTTTTCACGTTTACGTATTGTGCACAAAATGGCCTGTTTGTCCCTTGAACACGTTCCAAAGCCTTTTGGATTTCAGAGGACAATAAATTGTCTTTCTTGTAATGTCCTGGCATTCTGATATTATTTTATCTCACTTGGCATCCAACCACACTTACTTTTTTATGCGCTATATAACCGTTTATGATCCGTCCTTAGCAATTGTCCAGCAGTGTACTACTTTCATGCTATATTTACGGAAAGATGCTAGCATAGTAAGTGTAATATTTTAAATTAGTTTTGCGAAAACGAATTAGTTCAAAATTAACTGAACTTAACAGAATTGCTTTCCAATTGCAATAATGAGGCAGTAAAAAATTTCAGGATTCTGAAAATAGGATCCTTCCACTGATTTTATGTGAAACCTTTTTGTCCTTGATTTAACTACCACTATGAGCTTCTGTAAGGCTATAAGGAGTATCGCGTCCCTAATTTTGAGACACTGTTTGCAGAGAGAAAATGAGAGTGCCGTTGGAAATATGCACCACCCGTGCTTTATCCGGGGTTCAATTCGTACCATTGGCCAAAAGCTCGCGTCTCAAACTAATCTAACCCCAGAGGGAAGAAATATGTTTAGGAGTTTGTCCTCGT
The DNA here is from genome assembly GCA_039090855.1 of Macrothele yani. Classification (NCBI taxonomy): domain Eukaryota; kingdom Metazoa; phylum Arthropoda; class Arachnida; order Araneae; family Macrothelidae; genus Macrothele; species Macrothele yani. The sequence continues at coordinate 114,768,275 of CM077007.1, forward strand.
ACGTTTGTTTTAATAATACACAGTGCGTCAAAAAATTTTAAGACTGCGTCTGTAAAATGAAATAGAAACAAGAAATTTTAGTTTGTTTTAGTTTGTTATTCAAAATAAGGCCCTCCGGCTTCAATACACTAGTTACAGCGATTTAATAATGATTCGAATGCCTGTTAAACTTCGCTTTGCGGAACTGCCTCCAAAGCACGCGTCGAAGCTGTTTGTATGGTCGAAATATCATCAAAATAACACCCTTTTAACGTCCTTTTAAGTTTTGGGAACAAAGAAAAGCCGCAGGGTGCTAAATCAGGAGAATATGGTGGATGATTCAACACACAGACTTTATTTTTCGCCCAAAATCTACGAACAAGAACTGAGGTGTGACTGGGTGCATTATCGTGCAACAAACACCAACTGTTTTCATCTCGATATTCTGGACGAATGCGACGAATTCTGCCCATCAAACGCCTCAAAATATTTAAATAAAACTCACCAGTAATTGTTTGTCCACTTGGAATAAATTCTTTGTGGATAATACCCTTTTATCGAAGAATGTAATGAGCATTGTTTTGATTTTCGATGGAACTTTTCTTGTTTTTTTGGTTTGTGGCCAGTTTTCTGACTTCCATTCCGCACTTTGTCGCTTTGTTTTAGGATCATATTGAAAACACCATGTTTCATCAACAGTAACAATCGATTTTAAGAAGTTTGGATCATTTTCAGCGGCTGGAAGGATGTCTGCAGCCCCGGTGGCGCAGTGGTCTAAGGCGATGGCCTCTGATCATTCGTCCGTGAGGGGTCCGGGTTCGAATCCCGGTAAGGCATGGATGTTGTGTTTGTCTTACGGCACTGGCTCTCTCCCTTCCCTAGAACCAGTGACCGTAAATTAGGGACGGGCGACTGTTTATAGCCCGTTGAGTTGCTCACGGTGGTCGTTAAACCTCCAATCAAAAAAAAAAAAAAAAAAAAAAAAAAAGAAATGATGTCTCTGCAATGTGCACTTCTCCTTGATTTTTGTTCATTGGTTAACGTGTGTTTAACAAATTTAGCACAGACTTTTGTTTTGCCCAAATCTTCATGCAGGATGGTTCGAATCGTTTCTTTGTTGATGTTTAAAGACTCTTCCATCATTCTTAGTGACGCACATCGATTGTTTGCTACGAAATCATGCACTTTTTCAATAATCTCAGGTGTCCTAGATGAACTTGGTCTTCCGGTATGCTTATCAACTTCTAGCGTCTCTCTTCCGTCCAAAAACGTTTGTGCCACAGGAAAACATTTCATCTACTTAAACAAAACTCACCTTAAACTTGTTTCATCATCTGGTACGCTTCCGAGGCACTTTTACCAAGTTTTGTGTTAAATTTAACAGCCCTTTGTTCCATCTTAATAATTCAACATGAAAACAATTTTACTTCTCTAATGAACGGCCGTTTCGTTTGCGTTACTTTAACAAGTGCGCAGTACTTTTGGCAGTAAGCAAGCAGATGGTCAAGGTTTATAACGCATTAGCGATTACACTGGTGGCGCCACCGTAAGCTGAAATCTAGCGCCAGTCTTAAAAATTCTTTAACGCACTGTGTAGTATCATATAATATCCCAAAAGAGCAAGCCACAGAATTCAAACACTTGGCAGATTTTGTAAGCCTTGTGGATGAAAGGGATTTTGGAAATTAAACTTAAGTTTTTAATAGGAAGAACAATTTATCTGCATTTTGAATGATTCTTGCCAAGAAGATGCTATCCGAAGGTATGTAACATTCTTGTTAACCCTTAACCACACACACATGAAAGCAAAATGAACCCTTAAAAACACGAGTCGTTGGTCCGCCTGGATCCCACGTTTGTGGTTAAGGGTTAAGACTGCAATCAGATATGGAAGTCCAGCATAGAAATGTAGAATAAGAATAAAAACAAAAGGTAGAAGAAAAGAAACCAAGCCTAGTTATTTAACCCAAATGCAAACTATTATGACGTAGAAGTCTTTTCGTACTGCTACGTTATTTTAAAAACATAACCATAAGATGAAATAGTTCCTAAATTAAACCTTAACGGCCAGACGAAACATGTAAACAACAGAAGTCAAACTTACGGAAAAGATGCTTTATTCAGGATGCAGCACTTCCATAACAAAACGGTGTCAACATTAAACACACCACACAGCTCCACACAGCTCTTAACACAACGCTCTCTCTTGCAACAGTTTAGTCGTAGTTTATATCTCTCGTTCTTATCAAAACAGTCATACGTCACGTTCATTCAACCTCAATTATGTTGCCAACAGTATTCGTTTGAGAGAAAAGATATCACGTTAAGAGTGAAGTATAACTGAGAATAAACTCAAGATTTACATAGGGAAAGAAACTAAAAAGGAGAGTTAATTTAGAATATACGTCACACTATAAAAAGTAAAGGAAGGCAGCAGAGAGTTAACTCGTTTCGGGGTTTAACAACCACAACATCTGAGGTCTGTAAGCAGTCATTCGTCCCTAATTTAGGGACCCTGGTTCCAGGGAAGTGGGAGATCCAGCGACAAATACATGCTTCATCCGGAACTCGTACCTGCCTCAGCTCTGACGAGTCCAGCGCCTCTGACCATTCGGTTAGGGGGATGGCAGAGTCGGGAGTCCAGGAAATATTGGAAGAGATAATGGACTACAGAGACAGGTGGGAAAGGCATGTGGATAGAACGGGCAGCGAAAGGTCGCCTAAGCTCGTGCTAGGATACAACTTCTGAACACCCGCCCTAGATGCGTCGGGGTTCGAATCCCAGTGAAGCATTGATGAACCAGCGGCCCTAAATTAGGGACGGGCGACTACTTACAGCCCATTGAGTTGCTCACGGAGGTCGTTAAACCTTCTATTGCAAAAAAAATGTGTTCGACATTAGATTCTTTTTTTTTTTTTATTTGATTGGAGGTTTAACGACCACCGTGAGCAACTCAAAGGGCTATAAAGCAATCGCCCGTTCCTAATTTAGGGTCACTGGTTCTAGAGAAGGGAGAGATCCAGTGCCGTAAGACAAACACAACATCCATGCCTCACCGGGATTCGAACACGGACCCCTTTCGGACGAATGATCAGAGGCCATCACTTAGACCACTGCGTCAGCGGAGCGGCACATTGGATTCAGGTAAAGAATCTGTGACCCAGAAATTTTGATTTAGTTTTAGTTCCCACACTATTGAGATGTTTTTTTTGTTTTTTGTTGGAGGTTTACTGACCACCGTGAGCAACTCAGTGTGCTAAAAGCAGTTGCCCGCCCCTAATTTAGGATCACTAGTTACACCTAATCCATGCCTCACCGAGATTCGAACCCGGACCTCTTTCGGACGAATAATCGGAGGCCATCGCTTAGACCACTGCGCCGCCGCCCCGGTGGCGCAGTGGTCTAAGCGATGGCCTCTGATCATTCGTCCGAACGGGGTCCGGGTTCGAATCCCGGTGAGGCATGGATGTTGTGTTTGTCTTACGGCACTGGCTCTCTCCCTTCATTGGAACCAGTGACCCTAAATTAGGGACGGGCGACTGCTTATAGCCCATTGAGTTGCTCACGGTGGTCGTTAAACCTCCAATAAAAAAAAAAAAAAAAAAAAAAAAAAAAAAGACCACTGCGCCACCGGGGCGACATTCTTGAGATGCGTTCAGTAATTGCTTGAGTGTGTTATGAAGATAAGGTAGAGTTTAATCAATGAGACAATTATCCCACTAAAATGACGTCTCAGTATATGGCATTAAATCTTTCTTTTAGGATATTTAAAACGTTCGTGAGCACCATTTTCTTTCGCAGCATTCGATTAGGGTTTCCACAATATCTTAAGCTTGCGAGTAAAATGGCATACATTTCGCAAGATTTGTATCTCACAAGAATTGATCGTTGACTTCGTCGCAATAACATTTGATTTCATAGAACACATATCAGTCAATTAACATTCTTTACATTAGAATTTATAGTGCGCTTAGCATGCACTTAATCGCTCAAAAGACATCCGGGTGTGCTCAAACTCCCCAGGAAGACCAGCAAAACAAATGGTTCGAAGTTTGAAGAAAAAAATGTCTATTGGATATTTAGTAAAAGGCACGAAACTAGTTTCAGGAGCTATGTATCTGATTTATTGAAAGTGTATGGTCCGTAAAAGGGGTCTCAAATTCGGACAGGGTCGCACTTAGACCACTCCTCTACGGTGCAATGGCCTAAGCACTGGCTTATGCCCGTTCGTCGGAGATACGTCCCAGCTAGAGTATAGGATGAGGCATGGATAGTGTACCTGTTTTACGGCACTGGCTCTTTTCTCTCCCCGGAACGAGTTACCCTAAACTGCTGACAGTCCATAGTTTTTCGCAGTTGTTAAACCATGCAATAAAATACATATATTTCAAACGAGAAGCCGCTTATCGCATTACGCTTGAACCATTTACAGAAAGCATCCGGTTCTTTCTCCTTGTTTAAATACATGGGATTTTTGGTCATAAATATTCGTGTATACATCTGTGGCGAGAATACTCTCCACACTTGGTAAACGATTTTATTATAATACTCTTTCACTTTAAAATTTTAACTCTAAAATTGAAACCATAATACGATGGTTGTACCGAAAGTAATACAAAAGTGGGCATATCTTTTTTATTAACTGACAGAGGTCGTTCAAATTCTACATGTAGGTATAGTCACTCTTTCTCTATACAAAGGTATTACTCAACATAGTCTCCATCACAAGCGATGCATTTGCGCCATCGTTGAACCCAACTTTCGAATCCTCTTTGAAAAAATTCAGGTGTGGACTATTGTACTCATTTCTTCACAGCCACTTTCACCTGCCTTTCATTGGACCGAGCAGGTGGAAGTCGGAGGTTGCCAGATCTGGACTGTACTGTGGATTGGGGACCACTGACCAGCTTAATTTGCTGATCGTCTGATTTGTTGCCAAAGATGTGTGTTGTTACAGGGCTTAGTGCTGAGTTCTATTACAGCGCCCTGTGTGGAGGGTTCGTTTGCTGTTTGCTCTGCAGTAAGTTCTGCATCGGGGGTTTAACCCGTAATTCTCCCGATTGGAGCAGATAAATAAAACATAAGGTATCAAAAAGCAACTCTGGTTAAAACCTTTTCGTGCAGTGGGGAAGACTTTTATTCAGATATTGCGGGGAACGTCACCAAGCTTTTGTCCGTCATTTTCGTACTTTCATTATTTTCGTTGTCCCTCGGTGTCCTACTCGACGAATTCCGCTTATCTCTCCCCGGCCATCCAAATCTCTTCCTTCATCCGTTCCGACAAAACCCCCGAGGTTTTCAGAGCCTCCTAAAAATATTCTGCTCCTCCCTCGACTTTTGGCCACCGAGTCTCCCCTCTCTTGCCCGGAGAGAGAAACCCCCCTCAAAAAACTGTCCCCTCGTCCGACTTATTCAAAGAAAGCGCAGCCACGTCTTCACTCTCAAAAACTCTTATGTTCTGAATTGCTTTGCCGTCCCCTCTGCTGCGACGCGTGGGAAAGGAAATACTTTCTTTGCCTGTTGCTACGATTCCCATCCAAATGGCGGGAAATGAAAGAAAATGACTAAAATTCACTATCTCTAAAAATGGCTACAGAATCTCGCTTCTGATAAATATGGAAGCCCCGGTTACAGTGTGGTCTCGCATTGTCATGGTAAATGTGGATCCTTTTCATATTCTTGTCCGGTCTCTTCCTCCTTTTGGCTTCTCTAAGATTCTTGAGTGTCTCATTGTACCGCTCGCTGATCACGGTACAGTCCCGTTCCAGAATATCAAGACGAATGACACCCCTGTCACACCAAAAAAAAGTCACCATGGATTTCTGTGCTGATCGCTGGCTCTTGAACTTCTTAGGCCTTGGTGAAGAGGTGTGACACCATTCCATGGATTGATTCTTCGTTTTCGGATCGTAAACATACGCCCACGTTTCATCTCCTGTCACCAGATCGAAAACAAACTTGTCTTCATAGGCTTCAAACGCTTTTAGCAGATCTGAGCAGACTTTCACCCTTCTCTCCTTTAAATCGGGTGTCAACTGCCGAGTTACCCACTTTAGCACACGCTTTCCGATAAGCTAAGTATTCGACAATCGTTTATAAGGCATTGTGACTACAGTCCAGTGGGGAAACAAGCTGTTGGATTATATCGTCTCTCCGCGTGAATCAATTCATCCACTCGCTGAAGATTTGTGTCAGTGGTCGCAGATGATAGTCTCCCGCTGCGTGGTTTGTTTTAAATGCTTTGTTTTCCCTTCTTTAAACTTCATCGATATGTGAACATTGCTCTTGTCAATGTTGTCATCTCCGTAAACACTCTGCAGCCTTCTGTGGATGTGAGACAGTCTGCACGTTTCCATCTTCAAGAACTCAATGACGGCACGTCGCTTCTTCTTGGAATCTATTATTTACCTGCAATGAAGATGGGTTACCGTATAGAGAAAGAGTTATTCTACCAATATGTGCAATTTGAACCACCTTTCTCAGTTAATAAAAACGTTATGCACAATTTTGCATTACTTTCGGTACAACCCTCATAGTTCAAAAAGCTATTGTTTCAAAGTGAAAAAATATTATATACACAAATCTTTCCTTTAAGCGGCCGATGTACTCGAACCAAATGGTGCCCAAAATTTCATCTTTTTCTGAATAAGATCTTAACCCTTTAAGCGTCTGATGTACCCGAACCGAATGGAGCCCAAAATTTCATCTTTTTCTGAATAGGGTCTTAATCAGTTAAATGGCTGATGTACCTGAACCAAATGGTGCCCAAAATTTCATCTTTTTCTGAATAGGGTCTTAACCCTTTAAGCGGCCGACGTACCTGAACCAGCTCAAAATTTCATCTTTTTCTGAATAGGGTCTTAACCCTTTAAGCGGCCGATGTGCCTGAACCAACTGGTGTCCAAAATTTCATCTTTTATTGAATAGGGTTTTAACCCATTAAGAGACCGATGTACCTGAACCAAATGCTGCCCAACACTTTCTGCGGTACCCGAACAGAAATGTTTTCATGATGGCCGAGTTTTACGAAACCTACGGCAAAACAATTCCTTTCCAATTCCTTCATCTTAGAAGTACGGACCATAAACCTATCACGGTGATCCTTCTAGTCCTATATTCTTTGCTTCAAGACGCAAGCGTGATGGGGAAAGGGCTATTCTCCCTGACATGAATATTCGCCACTGGATGGAAACAAGTGATTCGTCTCTCTGCTTTGTTTAGGATCTTTTTTTTGGGGGGAAGGAGGGATCATCCCGTAAGAGAAGTGTAGGAGTTCTTCCTAAATGACCACTTTCGAATAATGAAGCTAAGGAGAAAGCAACGTTTCCTGATGTGCAGGTTCACTGGTTCCAGTCGCATTGGGCCTACTTCTTAGACAGCGAATATATTCGTTAGAGCTGACTTCAGCCCATTTTGATAACCACTAATTAATTTGTTCCAAGAGTCAAATTGTCAAACATTGAAAGTTCAGCTTAAAAATTCGAACTTTCAGTTTCCCAGCTCGAACGGAAGGTATCCTAGGTTTTGTAGTTAATGAAATGGCATTCTATTAGAAAAATGATTGTTTATGAATTCTAAGATTAATCTTTACGCGTCAAAATATCATATAGTGATATATATATATAGTGGCCAACAAAACTAAAACATAAAATCCAAGCATTTTTACACCATTATATACTACGCAGCAAAAGTGTTTATCTACAGAAGATATGTGTGTAAACGAATTATCTACTTCCTTTTGACTTGTGCTTTCGGAAGCCCATTGTTTTTTTTTTACTTTTGAAACGGGAAGCAAAGTTGTTCGCTGAGGAAGAGGACGCGATTTAATTAACACGCGCAAATTTTTTTTTTTCATCTCACTTATAATATGCTGTTAGAATCATTAATAGCAGTTTATGCGAGCTCGAGATAATATTCTTCCATGGCGTTTTTAATTGACTCACTTTGTTTAACAGCTTACATAATAAACTCTGAATTAGCATAATTGTTTTTTTTTTTTTTTTTTTGGAGGTTTAACGACCACCGTGAGCAACTCAATGGGCTATAAGCAGTCGCCCGTCCCTAATTTAGGGTCACTGGTTCCAGGGAAGGGAGAGAGCCAGTGCCGTAAGACAAACACAACATCCATGCCTGACCGGGATTCGAACCCGGACCCCTTACGGACGAATGATCAGAGGCCAACGCCTTAGACCACTGCGCCACCGGGGCGGCTTAGCAGAATTGCAACACTCGTGTGCAACCTAAATACATTCTACAATAAAATGACATTTACTCCTTTGCAGCACCAATTGAATAGGAAGCCGCTCCGGTGGCACAGTAGTCTAAGCGATGGCCTCTGATCATTCATCCGAAAGGTGTCCGGGTTCGAATCCCGTCGAGGCATGGATGTCGTGTTTGTCTTACGGTGCTGGCTCTCTCCCTTCCCTGGAACCAGTGGCCCTAAATTAGGGACCAGCGACTGCTTATAGCCCGTTGAGTTGCTCAATGTGGTCGTTAACCCTCCAATCAAAAAAAGATAACACCGAATTTTTGGGTGTAATAAGCACGTCTTTTGAATCTGTTCTGACGCAAATTAAATTTATCAAAACTATTCAAAGTCAATGGAACCGGTATGGAAAACAATAATATCTGACAAAAGAAAGAAGTTTTTCAATCGGGTTTTTAATCCCTCAGATATTGCTGTAAACGGAATCGTGAGCTTACGCCCTCTGGTTGCAGACTTGTGCGTTAAGAAAAACATGAATTTATATGAGAAATATTTCTCACCGGAAAGGCTGTCCAACACAGAAAGAATTTTTCAAATCGGACTCTTAGAAACAGAGACGGACTCTTAGAAACAGAGATATCGACAAAAATAAGATGTGACTTTACGTCCCCTGGTGGGAAAACCATGCATTATTTTAGGAAGAAAGTATTCTCAAAAAGTTTTTCTATATGAGCGGTATCGGTACAAGGAAAAAAAATCGAGTTTTCAGGAGCCCAGATTTTGCTACAAATACATCAGAAGCAGAAATTACCACTGATGCGCCCTTGTGGCTAAATCATTCTTTACCAAACATAAGAAATTATGAGAAAAATATTTTCCATCGGGTCTTGTAAGCGATATAGGAAGAATTTCTCAAATCTGAGTTTTAGAAGCAGAAATAACGCAGAAAACGCAATTTACCTTTGTGCTAGCTAGCGGGAAGTCTATGATTTACTTGGAAATTTTGAATTTATAGGAAAAACATTTCGCATCGGAAACACTATCCAACAAAGAAGGAACTTTTCAAATCGGACTCCTAGAAATAGAGATATGGACAAAAATAAGATATACATCTACGTCCCGTGGCGTAGGAACCATGCATTATTTTAAGAAGAAAATGTTTCTGAAAGGTTTGTCGACATGAGCACTATCGGTCTACGAACGACGTTTTTTCAATCGAGAATTTAGAAGCTCATATTTTGCTGCAAATACATCAGAAGCGGAAATTAAGATTTACGACCCCTAGTGGCCAAACCATTTTGTTACAAAAATTAGAAATTATGTGCAAAACGATTTCGCGTCGGGAACTGTATCCGGTGCGTAAAGAATTTTTCAAATCTGAGATTTAGAAGGAGAGATATAAGGGGAAACGCAATTTAGCTCTACGCCTCCTAAAGGAAAATCTATGAATTACTTGAAAATTTTGAAATTGTATGAAAAACATGTCACACTGAAAACACTATATCCAACACAGAAGAAATGTTTCAAATCGGACTCCTAGAAGTAGAGATATTGACGAAAATGAGATATATATCTACGCCCCCTGGTGGAGAAACTGAGGAATATTTTAAGAAGAAAAAATTCCGAAAAGGTTTATTAATGTGAGTGGCATCGGTTAACGAAAGAATTTTTATTCAGTCGATATTTTAGGAGCTCAGATTTTATGGCAAATACATCAGAAGCAAAAATTAACATTTACGCCCCTTGGTGGCCAAAGTATTTACCAAAAAATGTGAAATTATATGCAAAAGATTGTCCATCAGGAGGTGTATCCGCTGAAAAAAGAAATTTAAATCGGAGTTTTAGAAGAAGAATTATCGGGAAAAATGTAATTTACTTTTACGCCCCCCCCCCTTAGCTGAAGATCTATGCATAATTTGAAAAACTATATCTAAAATACTCTTCGACAGAAATGTAATTGAAAGATAAAATAATTTTTTCAATCGGATGTTTAGAAGCAAATATGTGGAGTAAAACGTATTTTTGAATTCGACAGCATCTGCATAAACGCCCTCTAGCGGTGAAATTGTACATCGTAAAAAAAAAAAAAAAACGAAAGGAAGGATCATCATTTGCATACTTCAAGCTTCCCAATGTAAAAAGGAATTTTTCAAATCGGTCTAATAGTTGCAGAGATATCGTGGGTACGGACGGACGGACAAACAGGTAGCATAAGCACGATCTTTTTTTACAAACGACGTACTCAAAATTGATTAGAAAAAATTCCGTGCCTCCCCGGAGGCGCAATAGTCTAAGTGTTGGCTTGTGACCATTCGTCCGAGATAGGTCTGGGTTCGAATCCTGCTGCGTCATGGATTTTTTTTTTTTTTTACGACACTGGTTCTCTCCCTTCTCTGGATACAGTGGTCCTAAATTGGGGATGGGTTACTGCTTATAGACCATGGAGTTGCTCATGGCTGTCGTTAAATCTCCCAAACAAAAATCTGTATATACACTAAATCATACACAGTTGACGACAAATTGGGAAGCTGCGCTGATTTATCCACGAAAGTTTTAAAGAAACGCCGTGAGAGATGGAAATCTTACTAATGTGCACCATTTCTTGTTTCTTAGAAAAAACAACAACTTAGAATGTTGTATTTTGTATTTCCACTGAACAGAATTTCTTCTTCGCATCCTCCGCGTTTTGCCGAACCGTTATGTTCTTCAGATATAGGGCTAAAAGTAAGATTCTTCACACAAATTATTTTTCGGTGAAGTACAAATGGGTGGTTGTTCACCCCTGGCTAAATTACCTAGACTAAAGCCCCAAGTAGAGAAATAGGCCTGCTTTTTAAGGATGGATATTAACTCCACAGCCAACATGGCTCCCGAACGTGGAGGGGGCGAACAGGAGCCCCATAAATGGATTGTATGTAACATCTTCTATTTGACGATATAATATTTTTAAATGAGACCTGCATTTTTAATTTTTGTGTTAGTTCTGTAAGAAATTACTTAACTCCATTTTTTCCCGTTTGCCTTGTTAGCTCATTTGCTAACAAGGCATAAGGACTGACACTGTTAATTTCTTACTTTAAATGGCCATGTGACAAATAGCGTTCATGTATTATTCACTCCTGCGTTCATGGATATAACCATTTCTCTTCAAGGCCATATTTTCTCGAATGTACATACACTATTCCAAATGCTACCGTGCGAGATTTTCCTAAAGAAAAACTAATGTATTATTAACCTCCATTCTCAGACGTTTACCAAAAGAAATGCATGCACCCCCAAAATTTGTGGTAAGCCTACCGTGGCTATAGAAATAGCGAATCTGCTTTTAACAATATGCATAAAGAAAGTTGCATTCTACAAGGGTGGATCGAAAAGTAACACACTATTTTTTTTTTTTGGCAACAGTTTAATAGATGTGCGAAACAAAACATTCACTATGAAACTACATATCTTAGCTATTTTTCAACATAAGAACCGAGACGTTCGATACATTTATCCCACGTGGCACCAGTTTTAGTATACCTTGTTCATAAAAGTCAGTTTTCTAGACGTATAGCCACCTGAGCGCAACCAATTTGACTTCGCCAGCCGAATCGAAGTGTTGCCCGCCGAGGAATGTTTTCAAGGGACCAAACAGATGAAAGTCCGAAGGAACCAGATCCGGAGTATACGGTGTGTTCTGAATCTTCTCCCAGCCAAATCGCCCAATTGTGTTACGAACGTGTTGTGCAACATGTGGGCGAGGGTTGTCATGAAGCAGTCTGACATTCGCAGCGTCTCTGTTGGATCTTTTGTCACGAAGGGCACGACGCAACTTCGTCAATGTGTCAGAGTAGGTTTAGGCATACGTGGTCCCCGTTGGATGAAACTCTACCAGGAAAACGCCATGCGTGTCCCAGAACACTGTCATGAAGACGTTTTGTGCAGATTGGGTTACTCTGAATATTTTTGGTCGGGGGAGAGTCTGAATGTTTCCACCCCATACTGGCCTTTGTTTCTGGAGTGTACTGATGCCTCCAGGGCTCATCGCTCGCCACTACACCTTCCAGAAATTCATTCGTAACGCATCAAGTAGTCTAAGGATGACATTCTTTTTCCCGTCTGGTCGTCTGTCAAGTTCTTGAACACTCATTGCGCACTGACCTTGCGAAATTGCAATTTGGCATGCACAATATCCTACGTAAAGACCTTTGAAGCCGCCCCGGTGGCGCAGTGGTCTAAGCGATGGCTTCTGATTATTCGTCCGAAAGGGGTCCGGGTTCGAATCCCGTGAGGCATGGATCTTGTGCTTGTCTAACGGCCTTGGCTCTCTCCCTTCCCTGGAACCAGTGGCCTTAAATTAGGGACTGACAACTGCTTATAGCCCATTGAGTTGCTCACGGTGGTCGTTAAATCTCCAATCCAAATAAAAAAAAAAAAAGACCTTTAAGATACATAGACTGGAAAACCGTAAGTTAACCGTGCGACATTTAAAGTTCAGTGTTGTACGGCAAGAATCTGTCACATCCCATACGCGCATCATGTAATACAGCCAAAAGAAGAGAAATTAAAACAAAATTCCTAGTAATCATTGACTCGTCCTCGTGTTTCATCTTTCATTCCAGTGCGTTAAACGTAAGAATTTATGAGCTTGGACAGCACAATATGCAAACGCGTAACATCTGCATATTCTTTGGTTGATTGAGAGGATGGGGTCTCAGAACCTAAGTCATTGAAACCCGATTCACATCTGAGACCAAAAAACAGATTCACATCTTCAAAATTTGTATTGTATGGTGTAATCCCGTATTCCATTCACTGTATCGTATCTGTCTTCTGCGTGTCCCACGGCAACTATACCTGGCTCTTGCGTCACAAAGAGGAAATTCTTGCTCACTCGGAACAATGCTTGTATCAGGGGTTCTTAACCTATGGGTTGCCGTAGCTTCTCAGAAAAAAAAAGTTTATTTTCTTTTTTTTTTAAATCGTGTTTAACACGTGCAAAAGTCCCGTAATTTCTGGAGATGACATCACGGCGACCACTAACGTTGCTTCTTCCGGTCACTGGGATCGTGGGAATTTTCAGGACGTCAGAACATTGCAAAATTTCTCCCTAATTGTAAATCCTCCCCCCCCCCACAAATTTAACGGGAAAACCCCCATCTTTGCAACAGTGGCCCTGCCCCCAGAATCCTATGGTAAACGAAAAAAAAAAAAAATGCGACACGGAAAGGAGACGGCAGAGAGAGAGATAGCATATGGACTGTGGAGGCTTTCTTTCAACGAACATTCGTTAACAAAAAGAAAATGCCTAACTTCTAAAGTTTTCATCGGATTTTGACGATAGTTCAACTGGAAGTTTATTTTGGCGTGTCTTGGTTACTGTAAAAATTGCATTCGGTTATTTGAGTAAATATTTTTGAAATCTTTCATAAAAGGTTTTAATCTTTAATTATTCATATTATGTCTCACAATATGCTATCATTCATACTTATCTGCTATACTGATAACCTAACCTCCTTCCCTCCATTTCGTTGCGCCACTGGTTTGACTGTAATTTCAAAAACCAAAAATTTTGTTACTCTGTGTAATAATGAATAATTACACTTATTTACACTGAAGAGCAATTCAATGAGAGATACCTGTCTAGTAACGTGTAACACAACCTTTCGTCCTGATGACGACGGCGATTCGTCTCGCAATGGACTCGACAAGACACCAGAAGCGTTGGGAAGCCATACGGATCCACGACCCCTGAACAAGCTCCCACAGTTCACGAAGATTTGATGGGACCTATCTGGCCAAGGAAGCGAGGTCACGTCGGTGGAGTGTTCATCCAATCATTCGGATACAATTCGGGAGTGATGGCACGGTGCATTGTCTTGTTGCAGGATGAGGTCTCCAGTGGGATGTTGAAGACGCACAAACGGGAGAAATGGTCGTGTCCAGGATATCCCGGTAACGTTGACCTGAGAGGGACGATGTCACACGTACCAGGGGTCCCATCTCAGTCCACGTAAACAGTCCCGAGACGAGAATGCCACCCCCACCAGCTTGAAGAGTACCCTGCTAGCAAGAAGGATCCATCACTTCATGTGGTTTGCGCCGTACTCGTATCCTGCCATCCGCATGTACCAACGTGAATCTCGACTCATCAGTCCAGGCAACATTTTCCCACATGTCTAGGGTCCAGTGGCGATGTTCTCGCGCCCACGCGAATCTTTGCACCATGTGATGTGCGGTCAGCAGCGGTACCCTCGTGGTACGATGCCTTCTGTACCCCATAGCGAGGAGATGGTTCTGGATGGTGTGCTTGCTTACACGTTTTTGTGCACCAGCGTTAAATTGCCGAGTGATCTCTTGCACTGTGGCCCGTCTATCCGCTGTTACAATGCGAGCTAGCTGACGATGACCCCGCTCATCCACACGCTGTTGTCCGCGGCAGTTGGCCCTTGCAGGGATGGTTTTACCGGATTCGATGTACTCACGGTGCACCCGTGACACAGTGGCTCGTGAAAATCCTAGCGCCTGCACGACTTTCGAGATGGAGTGGCCTATTCGTCAGGCCCCGGCAATTTGCCCACGATCAAATGCGCTTAGATCCTTCGTCTTACCCATACTGCGTCTGACGCTTACTGATTCCCGTCGCATCACTCCTTATATTGTCAGATCGCTGCATACGTCATGTCGTTTCCGTTTACAGGGTCGCCCACAGCCCCACATTTGCATAACGCCAGCTGTCTCTAATTCAATTGCTGTTCAGTGTGTATTATTACCATTTTTTATTTCAAAATAGACCCACGGGTCACGAAGTTGAACGTCTTGTTGATTTTGGGTCGCTGCTAAAAAAGGTTAAGAACCCCTGGCTTATATTATACGCAAAAAAAAGAGTAAGGTATGGTTTGGGGGGGGCGGGGTTTCTCGTCCAGCTTTAGACTAAAGTGCATAGTTTTATTTTCAGAAGCATATAAGAGAAGATTACAAATAAATACTTCATGATAATGCCTATTGAATACAAATAATCAAACTTTTAAATAAATGAAAAGGTACAAAAGTACAATGTGAACGCATATATTGCTTTATGCCATGCTGAACACGTGATGGGTGTCAAGTGTCCTCCTTTCTCGTGGAATGTTTCCTTCTTCATCTCCAGTCCTTTCTCCCGTATGAACTGTAAATCAGAAACTCGGCTTCCAAAGCAAGTAATATGTCTTCAGGGCAGTGTAAGCTTCTTTTAAAACAGATTCAATCTGATCTAAAATTTCAACCATCGCAGAAGCACCATCTGTTCCACAAGCACTCTCCAATCCTTCAGCAACGCAGCGCAGTGTTATCGCTCAGTTGAAAGGAAATAAAAGAATATGCCGATCTTCTAAGATCCCTATTGAAATCATTATAGAGTTAAAAATACGTGCCGCACACTAATCGTGTTAGCATATTCGTAAACAGCATGGAGTTCAATTTGCGTTCTGCTCAATACATCGTGAGCGCGAGATTCCCTGTGAGCGGAGATGATGCAATATTTTTGTGGATTCAGCCGCGTCTGACTCAGTCTATCGCGGCACCTGTGAGTGCAACACGACTGTGCATGGTGTCGATTTAAAGCTCTTGACGAGATCTATTCAAATATACAAAAAACATTTCGCAATGGCTTGAACTGAACATTTTAAAATTTGTCTTGTGAACCGGTGAACACTTGACAATATCGCAGTGTATCCGGACAACCGTGAGTGCAAAACAACTGTGCGTGGTATTGTTTTAAAGCTCTCCACGCGATCTATTCAAATTTATAAAGAACATATCGCAATGGTTTATACTAAAATTTAAAAAAAAGATGTTTCCGTGTGAACGGGTTAACATTTTCGACAATGCCGCCGAATTCGCAGAATGAACGTACGCAAAAGTGGAGAAAATCAAAACGAGAGTCAAGAGCAATTGAGTTGGAATGTAAGAAGCCCAAGTAGACTGCAGCTCAACGAACTAGAAAGTATCGAGAACGCTTGAGAGCAGCCGCCGCCAAACAAAAATTCTACTCACCGATCGAGTCCGTACACGGTCCATTTCAAACTCTGCTTTGTGTTCGCAATGTATCCAGCATCATTTGCAAAAATTATGTAAGCTACGTTTCTTATCATAGACCTGTTTTGCCTATATAACAAATGAAATAAACGCGTTGAAAACATACTCGACTAGCTCATTTCAACTTTCCGATCTGCAAGTCTTAGTCCTACGTTCCAAACTGACGGCTCAATCAGAACTGAGCCTACCTGTATTTTTTTCCTTCGTTACTAAAAAGGCATTAGTATGTGTCCAAATGACTGTGTTTGTCCACTTCATTGAGCAATTTTATTACCTACTTTACGAAAGTGAAGTCTGTTGTGGATGATTTCAATGGCACAACAATGATTAGATTTCATGATTTGCCATTTCCTCAATACATACGAGTCTTGTTTTCCCCAGCTATGTCACAAACTAAGTCTACCATGCTATCAGCAATGAGTTTGAACGACCTTCTGGTCTTTTAATCACGCGTTGTACTGTGTGACTATTTTCGAACCTGAAAATCAGTTTGTAGAAACTCCTCTGAGGAAATACACTGCAGCCGTATTGTGCCAAAAGAATTCGAATGGACTTCAGCTCCTCATATCTGCAGCCCCCCCCCCCCCAAAAAAAAAAGAGCGGTTCAGTTCTCTCTGTTCTGTTTTGGTACATCCGGAAAACTGAGTGGACATGTTAAGTGGACAAAAATAATACACGCAAAACCAAGGTAATACATCCCTACAGTCATGGGAGCGGCACCATGCCTACACATGCGCACAAGATGCAGTATAGCCAACAAAAGATAAACTACAGCAAAATGACTGGTAATTATTGACTCGGCTTCGTATTTGATGTGTCGTTCCAATGCGCAAAACGTACATTTTTATGCGTTGGCCGTTCAATACACGCAGAGTACAATAATAAAAATATGCCGTCTGTGCACGGTATACTCCGGGGTCCATACTGGAACACCCGGATAGGTTTTATTAAAACACAAAAGTAAAAGGTTAAAATCATAAGACTTTTCGGACACCTGCACTGGGATCCATCATCAGATACACTAAAAAACAGAAAGATGGGCTAGCCCCAAACATATATATATATATATATATATATATAATGTTGTGTATGACGTAATTAAGAAATGCCACCTAGTGTAGAATAGGATCAAACTGAAAAAATAACATTAAAGTACCGATTAATGATTAAACCGTATCAGGTTGACATGTCGAATTATGAAAAGCATTGTCCGAAAACAAGAATGTCCAAGGTCTCGGTACAACATGTGGAACATACATAGTCGTTGCAACATAAATGCCCCCCCCCAATAATGAATAAACTTTCGGCAAAAGTTAAATGCGATCTTTTACCTGGGGTACGGAGGATCATCGCTTCCTTCCAGATGGGAAAGTGTGTTCCCGAGTGAACCAATCTAGCGAGTGATATCTGGGTGTTCCAGTATGGACCCCGGAATATACCGTGATCAGGTGACATTTTTTCATTATTTTACAAGTTCTGCACGTAGTTCTGCGCGTAGTTCTTCATTATTACACACAGAGTATCGGCATACAATATTCAAAGCAAACAAAATATAAATTCTGAATTTGCTTGTGACGCTTACTGGTCACCCATGTGACACCTATTTAGTGCACACGGAAAAACTCAAGAAACTTGAAAATTTCATCTCCCGGGAGCGGAATCGAACCCGCATCTCCCGATTTCCGTTCGAGTATTCTAACAGTTACACCACCCAGGACAGTGAAGTTCCAAGCAACTGAGGCTAAGCAAACGTAGCTTAGGAACCTGAACCTTAGCTGCTTGGAACTTTCCTGTCCTGAGTGATGTAACGGTTAGCACACTAGAACGGAAATCGGAAGATGCAGTTTCGAAGGTTTCTATAGAGGTGTTACATGGATGATCAGTAAGTGCTTCAAGCAAATTCTGAATTTATATTCTGTTTGCTTTGAATATTATGTCGATTTCCCATGTATTATGAGGAATATTTCTTCCTTCATTGATTGCAGTATCAGCATGTTCGATTGCTCATTGGGAGGAAATGGTCTGGCTCTCCGGTGGCGCAGTGGCTTAAGCAATGTCTTCTGGCTATTTCTTCGAGATGGATCAGTGTTCGAATCCCTAAAAGACATGAATGCTGTGTTTGTCTTACGGCACTGGATCTCTCCCTTACCTGGAATCAGCGGCCCTAAATCAAGGACGGCGAGCGAATGCTTATAGTCCATTGAGTAGCTCAATGGGATCGTTAAACCAAGAAATAAAAAAACAGTATGTCACAACTGATGTCATTACACTGTAAAAAATTGCCGTGAATAGTCAGTGTTTCACCCGCTTTAAGACGGCTTACAGATCGTAAGCACGCCACCTAGCGGTCAACCATAAATTTTCGGTAGATAAACTACATGTTCACGGTGTTTAAACTGTTACCATGTTTTAAACTTGACAATCTGGCAACGTTCTTCTTAAAGTGGTTATATACTTGTTTTTTCACGTATAGTCAGTCGACTGGCAACACCTCTATGGGCAACACGTTTTCATTTCCCAGTCAGTAAACATATTATTTATTCCCGGTCAGTAGACATGTTAATGAACTACACTGCTAGCCACCCAAAATGCAACACCAAGAAGGACATGAGATAGCAAAGCCAGATTTACTGGGAACATAACAACAGATACAAAGATGAAACGATTGAGCTTACAGGCCCGTGCGACTTGTGGAACTTGCAGACATCAATATTTCGTGTGGCCCCCATGGCTGACAATAACGGCCGCTACACGCCACCGCATCGAACGAAAGAGGTTTTGGATGTGGGCTTCGGGTATGCCGGTCCAGGCTGCTTCCACACGCTGCCACAGTTCATCAGGCGTAGCCACGGGTGGTGCTTGCCAGGTCACTCGCTTGCCGATCAGCGACCAGACGTGTTCGATGGGCGACATATCGGAAGAACAGGCGGGCCACGGCAGAAGTGACACCTGGTGGGCCGTGAAGAATTGTTGCACGATGCGTGCCACGTGCGGGGGCGCATTGTCCAGTTGAAACGTGGCCGCTGGCAAGTCCTGCAGGTAGGGAAGGACTACAGGCTCCAAAACGTCTGAGATGTGGCGGTGGCTGTTTAGTGTTCCGGCGATGCGTACCAGAGGGGTGCGGGTGTCATATCCAATTGCGCCCCAAAACGTAACACCAGGGGACAGACCGGTATGGCAATGCATAATGCAGGCGTCATACAGTCTCTCGGCGCGGTGCCGCCACACGCGGATCCGATTGTCTTGGTGTTGCAGGCAGAAGCGAGATTCGTCGGAGAAGACAATATCGTGCCATTCTGTAGTCCAGGTGCAGCGTTCAACGGCCCACTACCGCCGCACTCGCTGCTGGTGTAACTTCAATGGTAATCGGAGCAATGGGCTTCGTGCGACAAGTCCCCGCTCCTGCAGTCCCGGTCCCATTTCAGTCCAGGTTAACAGTCCCCAGACAAGAATGCCACACCCACCAGCTTGAACAGTACCCTGCTGGCAAAAAGAATCGATCGCTTCATGTGGTTTGCGCCGTACTCGTATCCTGCCATCAGTACGTACCAACGCGAATCTCGACTCATCAGTCCAGGCAACATTTTCTCACATGTCTAGGGTCCAGTGGATATGTTCTCGCGCCCATGCTGATCTTTGCACCCTGTGATGTGTGGTCAGCAGCGGTACCCTCGTGGGACGATGGCTTCTGTACCCGATAGCAAGGAGATGGTTCTGGATGGTGTAGCTGCTTACACGTTTTTCGCACCAGCGTTAAATTGCCGAGTGATTTCTTGCACTGTGGCCCGTCTATCCGCTGTTACAATGCGAGCTAGCCGACGATGACCCCGCTCATCCACACGCTCTTGTCCACGGCAGTTGGCCCTGCAGAGATGGTTTTACCGGATTTGATGTACTCACGGTGCACCCATGACACAGTGGCTCGTGAAAATTCCAGTGCCTGCACGACTTCCGAGATGAAGTGACCCATTCGTCGGGCCCCGACAATTTGCCCACGATCAAATGCACTTAGATCCTTCGTCTTACCCATACTGCGTCCGACTCTTACTGATTCCCGTCGCATCACTGCTTATATTGTCGGATCGCTGCATACGTCATGTCGTTTCCGTTTACGTGGCCGTCTACAGCGCCACATTTGCATAACGCCAGCTGTCTCTAATTCAATTGCTCTTCAGTGTACTAAGCAACTGCTGTATCGTCCTTTTTATCTAACGTTCTTATCACATTTATACGTCACTCTCTCTCACTTCAAAAGTGTTGCCAACCTCATTTATGTGAGAGAGAAAATATCACGTTATTTTTTTTTTTTTTTTTTTTTTTTGATTGGAAGTTTAACGACCACCGTGAGCAACTCAATGGGCTATAAGCAGTCGCCCGTCCCTAATTTAGGGTCACTGGTTCCAGGGAAGGGAGAGAGCCAGTGCCGTAAGACAAACACAACATCCATGCCTCACCGGGATTCGAACCCGAACCCCTTTCGGGCCAATGATCAGAGGCCAACGCCTTAGACCACTGCGCCACCGGGGCGGCCTATCACGTTATGTTTGGAAAGTTTAAATGAGAACAAACTCAAATTTACATAGGAAAAGGAACTAATAATGAAAGTTAAATTGGAATATTCGTCTCAGAGCATTACGACATTAGACGTTTTTATTTCCCATTAGACATGTTAATGAACATTACGGTATGGTACTGTAAAATTACGGTTTATTGACTGGCCACTCAGCTGCCGGTGTAACTACTGTGATTTGACCTTGCAATTTTACTGTGTATATCATGCTCGTTCTGTGCGTGTCTCACAATAACTGTACCTGATTGTTGCGACACAAAGGTAAAGCATTTGCTTACATGGTACAACGCATCGTACGCTTAAAATCTTTTATGATGTGATTAAGAAAACAAATGATATCTTCCAGCTTTAGACTTACTTTATTTAGAGAAGTATACAACTGAAGATTACAAATCGTTGGTTATTGAATACAAAGAACAATTTACTTTGAGATAAATGAAACGTACAAAAATGCGGGTGATTATATTTATTTCTGCCATGATGAACACATGGCGAGTGCCAGAAAGTGGCCTCTTTTGTGACTCGTACAATGTTTCCTTACTTCTTCTTCTTCTTCATTTCTAGTCGTTTCTCCTGTATGTAAATCAGAAATTCAGCTTCCAAGGCAAGTAGCGGTTCTTCAGGACAAGCAGCTTCTTTTACAATGGTTTTAACCCGATACAAAATTTCAACCATCGCAGCAGCACCATCGGTTCCACAAGCATTCTCTAGCTCTTCAGCAACGCATCCCAGTGTTGCAGGTAATGCTCTGTCAAATGAGAAGAAAAGGTAAATCATCCTTTTATGAAAGTACAACAGAAAAAGTAACTTGTGATTTTTTTCGCTGGCAATGAAAGTGTATTCTTTTTAACTCATATTTTCCGAAATACACACACACACTCACTCACTGTACAGTGTGTAATGCTTGATGCTGGAGAGAATATTGTCACGTCATTGGTGGCCTTCTACCTGGAATCAGATTCGTGACGCCACGCATAGGATGGAACCGGAACAGTACACTGTAAAAAAAAATTTAAATTCACGAGTCACTTTCTGTCATTTCTTTCGTGAATTAACGAAGCATTTTGCTGATACATTCATTCTCCGTGGAGTGACAGAAAGAAACCTGAATTTCACAGATTTTTCGTACCACGGGAAAATTCTGAATTTTCAGAAACTTTTCCGCAATTCCTTTCGTATGTTAACGGAAAACCTTCGTTCTCACTTTTTTCCGTATCCGTATGACGATAAATTACCGGTCATACTATATAGGAGCGAATGGTGAGAATCCTTGAGGTTTGATTACTTTTAAATGTCAATCATCTGCCGAATTTTGAAGTTCTGTAGCGAGATTGGATATTGTGGATAGAATACGGCATGAATTTTGTTAATTGTAGCACAGGATATATCTCCTCTCCCCTTTTTTGTGCGCCTACTATTTTTTATACATTATGTTACTGTAAGAAACCGGGTACTTAACTTATTGTACAGATGATTATACGATGTCTATATCTTTGGACAACTGAAGACAAGGGCTATTATGGCTATCAAGAGTACATTTTATATTTACAAGGTCTTTTTCTTTGTGAAATAATGCTATAAAAATGTACATTAAACCTTTCTTAAATATAACTGAAAGTCATTGTCAGTTTAAAAAAAAAAGTTGCAAAACATTTTTTTGCTTCGAAAAAAAAAACGATAAAAAATGCTTCATTTGTTTAAGTCTTCCTACAGTAAAAAAAATATTACAAACCTATTCAGAAAAATAATAAGCTCCAACGGAAATTAAAATGTCTAAATCACTCAAATTAATGACAAAGAAACAAATTCATCGTTTATTTTACGATATACGTGGTTCGGATTTCAGAGCGTTTGTGGCAGAGTGGTTGAAGGTGTGTGTTACCTGTTGAACCAACCCAAACGACGGGGGCTCGATCATGACTGCAGCGGGAGGATTATCTGGGGTAAATGTTGAAAAATGCAGGGTCGTCGATTTTGCAGAATTTCAGTTTAAATACGAAAAATCCTGAAATGGATTGTTTCTGAAATAAAAGGAATTTCTCTGTGAAAATACGGAAGTTAAAAATAAACGGGAACTTTTAAAAACGGAAATTTCTGAAAAAAACACACACACCAACCGGCAACATTGCTGCACGTTATTTTCAGAAATTTTCCATGAATTCACTCCACTTCTTTTTTACAGTGTAGGGTTCGGCCTTTGGATCCGAGAGGAGTAAAGAAGACTAGTGAGAACGTAAAAATTTCCTCTAGAGAATATTAAAACAAAAGGAGGGAAGCACTATTTAATCACTAAAGTACAAGTTTTAAATACAGCACAACTACGTTAAATAAAAATTGAATAATGACTGACGTTAGCTACTGAGTTCCGAAAGAAAACAATTTCCTTTCCACTGCAGTCGGTAAATAGCTCTGCAACTTTTATTTAAAACGTAAACATCGAAGTTGTTTCCTAACTACATGATCTGCTTACTATTACAAATCATGTAAGAGTAAGGGAAAAGAAAATTGGTGGCAGCGCTACCACTTCTCGCAGCTGTAAAGCTTGGCTTTTAATAAAACGTTTTTTTTTTTTTTTTTTTATTAAAACGCCAGCAAAGCACTGAAGTGGACTTTTCGAGTCTGTTTTCGTACTCGGCAATAAAACAAGAAATTAAGTATTTAAGTCACACACACACACAAGGTGAGTCGAAAGTTTTGTAATATTTGCATAAGCGCATGTGCTGCGGCGGGTATGTCACGTGTTTAAACTTGTTCAAGTCGCGCACTGCAGTCAGTCGAAAGGGATATACAGTGGAAATCGTTGCTGTGAACAGCATTGCATGTCGTCGTTTTGTCTGCGGTTAGGACGCCTAAAAGGTTAACAGCCACAACCGGCTAATTAGGGAACTTTTGCTTTAGGAGTTTGAACTCGGCCATAACGCTGCTCAATCAACACGAAACATCTGTCATGCGAAAGGGGAAAGTTCCCTGGACCAAAGCACTGCAACCAGTTGGTTCAAATAATTCCGCTCTGGTGACAAAAATACTCGACGATCAGCCAAGGTCAGGTAGGCCGCGAACCGTGGATTCGGAGGCCGTGCGCTAGACCGTACAGGTAAATCCGACAACCAGCACTCGGAGATTATCAGACGAGCTGGGTATATCACAGAACACCGTGGTTCGTCACTTACAGGACCTCGGCATGGTCTACAGGAGCTTCAGCATTGTCCCTCACGAACTGACGCCAGATGAAACAAACCGCCGAGTGGAAGAGTTCACGAAACTCCTAGAAAACCAGAGCAATGTACATTTCATCAAGAGAATTGTTACGTGAGATGAAAAGTGGGTCTATTTCGGTCATCCTAACACACAACAACAGTGGTTGAGTCCGTGCCAGCTTTTTGAACCTGTTGCCAAACATGAACGCTTCGAGTAAAAAGGTGATGCTCTGTGTCTGGTGGAACTTCGAGGGGATAATCCATTAAGAATTTGCTCCAGACCGTCGGACCATCAACACCAGCCTCTGCTTGGAACAGCTGGAGCGGATGCATACCGTTTTGGAGAAGAAACACCCGGCACTGGTTTCAATTGCGAATCGTGGATTCGGAGGCCGTGCGCCAGGCCGTAGAGGCAAATCCAACAACCAGAACTCGAACTATCAGGCGAGCTAGGCCTATCACCGACCACCGTGGTTCGTCACCTTCAGAACCTCAGCAAGGTCTACAGGAGCTGCCGCAGTGTCCCTCACAAACTGACGGCAGCTGAAGCAAAGCGCCGAGTGGAAGTGTGCACGAATCTGCTAGAAAACCGCGCGAGGTGCATTTCATCAAGAGAATTGTTACGTGCGATGAAAAGTGCGTGTATTTGCGTAATCCTAACAAACAACGGCTATGGTTGAGCCCTTACCAGCTTCCGGAACCTGTTGCCAAATGTGGGCGCTTTGAGATCAAGGTGATGCTCTGCGTCTGGTGGAATTTCGAGGGAATAATCCATTACAAATTTGTTCCAGATGGTTGGAAAGCCTACTCTCTACTCTGAACATCTGAAGCAGATGTATGCCATTTTGGAGGAGAAGTACCCGGTACTGGTAAACAGAAAACGCTCTCTCCAACGGCAGGACAACGCTCGGTCTCATACCGCGCGAATGACTCGGGAAAATCTCCAGGAACTCGAGGGCATCGAACTGATGTCTCACACAGCATATAGTTCGGACCTTTCCCCGTCGGATTATTACTTGTTCCTCTCCATGGCTTACTTTCTTCGCGAGCGGCACTTCGACAACCAAGAGGAGGTGGAAGCTGGGGTGAAGGAGTTCTTCGCCTCGAAGGATAAGAACTGTAACCTCCGCGGAGTCGAAGAACTGGCAGACAGATGACTAGAGCAAAACCCCCTGAAGATTAAGAAAGCCTCCGAACTGGTCTGTGATGTCAAAGCTAGTGGGCCGACCGACACGAGCCTCGAGCTCTCTGCTCCTGAAAACGCCGACGAAATACCGCGGTGTTTACGCAAGGAAATAATTTCTCGAGTACGATACTAGATAATTTGCGCACACAACAATAAATCGACCGTTTTTGTTCTCTGTAGTTTTTGTCCTTAGATAACATCAAAAGATTACATCCTTAGCTTTCATTTTTTTTTCTCAGTTTCCAATAATGATATCTGTAAATCGGGGAATTATAAAGTTTTGCTCTTGGGCTGGGAAATAATTTCATGAAATTTTTCTTTAGTTTTCCATTTGGCTACAGGAACAAATAAAAAAAAAAAATTTCACGTATAACGTGAAAAACCCAGCATTTTACATTAAGCATTTTTGCAACTACGATCTTTTTAAGTGCGTTGATGGCAAATTGGGAGGACTGTATGAACATAATCATTTCACTTAAAACTTTTAGAAATTCCCTTCGCGTTCGATTTATTAAAATGAAAGAAAAAGAGAAAATACCTTTCCGTAATTACGTAACGAACGCGAAAGCTAAATTTCCGATTTAGTGAGTATATTTACTGAAAATACGGTAAGATGTGTGCTCAAATCTTGCAACTATCTCTAGAAGGTAAAAAAAAATATATATAAATTAAAATCATTTAGGAAAACGTTCTTTGCCAAATGAACATGAAATACATTAATTCCAAACTTTCTGATTTCTGATACATTTGTTGGACATTCCAATAAACTTTTCTTTGGGCTAGCTTTCAGATTATCAGCGTATCAAGTAGTTCTGAACATTTCGTGCGAATTCTTGTTTTAAATAGGACACTGATAATGGCAATTTTAAGAAGAAAAATGACATTTGTTTTACGGAAATGAAATGTTTATTAATAAATAACGTAATTATTTATTGCTAGTTTCTTTTCCTGGTTAACCTTAGTACTTGATGCGCTGATAATATATGTACATCTTTTTTTTTCCATTTGAACACTGCTAACTACGAATTTTGTAAAGAAAAATAACTATTACTTTATGGAAATGAAATGTTGAATGGTAATTAATACCATCATTTAAACGACAATAAATAATGAGCTGATAATAGGAAGACTAGCTCTTAAATTATACTCCGTCAATAAAACAAAGCAAAAAAAACGACTAACAATTCACTAAATTATAATTGTATTTACAACGAAAGCAGAAAATGCTGTCATGAGAACAATTAGGCTTAATTTACATTTGAGTTCACGGTGGGTTCAAAATTCTTCATTAGTACGGAAGAAATCCACCTTCTTCGAAAGCTTTCAGCTTCAGGAAAGCTGAAGACAGTGGCTTTTGGATGTGCTTTGTAATTAAATCTACATAAAGGCACTCAATATTTTCCAGGCATGTTGTATAAAAATGCTTACTCACGTTCACGACTACCGAAACCTCAATACTGATCAATGCCGCATGAACGCGAAGGTAATATCGGCATTCCCTTTACGTTTGCTCTTTGACCTCTCTAGAGAGAGGAATGCGCGATGGCTCTTTGACCGTGACGTCACACCCCTTCGTAGTTCGCGCGCTGGGGCTTTCTCTCCAGGGGTTTTGACTAGAGACGTGCAATACGATGGCCTATACTTTGAATGCTAGTCAGCTTTCATCGTAAAGGTGTGTATGCAGACATAAAGTGATCCAAATATTGCAAAACTTTAGACTTTCCCTCTGTGAGTACATACACTAGTGTGCAAAAATTAAGGACGAAGAGGCGAAATTAGCATTACAGCGGAACGAGCAGGCACAACGGACCGAAAGACCACTCAGGAGACAGTCTAGGGTCCGACGGTAGGGCATGCGCATATATGCAACATGACGTAGGCGGGGGCGGGGGGGGGGGGAGTGTTGGAAGGGTATAAAGCACACGGGCGGTGTACGCTCAGAAATTCGGTGAAAGCTATTGCACGGTGTACATCGGTTTGAACGACATCGAGTTGCCGCCACCGTGTGATGTGGCCAACAGGCAATCCAGTAGACGACATCTGAATGACTTTACCCGAGGTCGCGTCATTGGGAAGTTGGAAGAAAGTCGAAGTGTGACTAGTGTGGCCGAGGAGTTCAGGATCGTTCACAGCATCGTTTCACGAGCTTGGAGAGCATTTCAAACGACAGGAACAGCTGTCCGAAAGTTTAGCAGTGATCGTCCACGAGCAACCACGGTGGCGAACAACCGGTATATTGTCCTACATGCGAGAAGAGACAAACGGCAGACAGCGGGAGAAATCGCAAGGCACATGCAACAGACAACTGAACGTCCGTTATCGCGTTTTACCGTGGCCAGGAGGCTGCACAAAGGTGGTCTATTTGCACGACGACCAGTACGGTGTTTGCCATTAACGCCTGATCATCGGAGACGGCGGTTTCTGTGGTGCCAGGAACACAAGCACTGGACACATCAGCAATGGGGTCGAGTTCTCCTTACGGATGAGAGCCGATTTAGTCTGACGAGAGATTCTGGACGTATACACATATGGAGAGAGCATGGAACACCCAATACGTTATCGCGATTTACCGTGGCCAGGAGGCTGCACAAAGGTGGTCTGTTTGCACGACGACCAGTACGGTGTATGTCATTAAAATCTGCTCATCGGAGACGGCGGTTTCTGTGGTGCCAGAAACACAAGAACTGGACACATCAGCAATGGGGTCAAGTTCTCTTTACGGATGAAAGCCGATTTAGTCTGACGAGAGATTCTGGACGTACACACATCTGGAGAGAGCAGGGAACACACAATCCGTTATCGCGTTTTACCGTGGCCAGGACCCTGCACAAAGGTGGTCTATTTGCACGACGACCAGTACGGTGTGTGCCATTAACGTCTGCTCATCGCAGACGGCGGTTTCTGTGGTACCAGGAACACAAGGACTGGACACATCAATAATGGGGTCGAGTTCTCTTTACGAATGAGAGCCGATTTAGTCTGACGAGAGATTCTGGACGTATACACTTCTGGAGAGAGCAGGAAACACGCAATAACACTTCCAACATCATCGAAAGGGACCGGTTTGGAGGTGGCGGAGTTCTTGTTTGGGGCGGTATCGTGCTTGGCAGCCGTACTGACCTCCACATCTTCCAAGGAGGTTCAGTCACTGGTGTTCGCTATTGTACCGAGGTTCTCCGCCTCACGCGCGTCTGTTTAGAGGTGCTGTGGGTCTTAAGTTCCTGTTTATGGACGACAACGCTACACCTCATCGCACAGTGGCTGTCACAGAGTTGTTGGAGAGTGAAGATATTCAACGCATGGATTGGCCCGCAAGCTCCCAGACCTAAATCCAATCGAACACGTGTGGGACCTTCTCGGGAGACGTTTGGCAGCAGGTCACCAGCCGCCGGCAACGATTCCGCTGCTGAGATTGGCGCTACAAGAGGAATGGGCTGCGATGCCTCAACAGCTCCTTGACAACCTCGTCCTCAGCATGAACAGACGTTGTAAATCCTGCAACGCAGTCAGGGGTGGTCATATCCCCTACTAAAGACTGGATTTTTCTTGGCATCCGCCTGTCACATGGACGTTTCTGTTTTCTGTCCAGTTGTGCTCGAAGCTGCCTTTTCAATAAAGTGCCTTTGTATCCTTTGGATTCCTTGTTTGGACGGTTTTGCTCACTTGTCCCATATTCGTACATCTTGGGGATCTTATGGTATGATTTAAGTCGATGTGGAGCACTGCTGCTCGACGTTACATTCAAAAAACCGTCTCGTCCTTAATTTTTGCATCGCCAGTGTATATATACTGTATACACGTATATATATTTAACTCAACGGGGGGGGGAGGATTTCTTCACCTCAGCTGCCAACGCACCTCCTCTTGGTTGTTGAAGTGCCGTCCGCGAAGGAAGTGGGCTTTGGACCGGAACAATATATATATATACACCAGCAGAATTGCCCTACGTTGCTCGGGAGAATTTGGTGATAATTCACTATCTAGATTTTATTTAAATCAAATGAAAACGATTAATGTTTTACGGCATGAACCGTACCTAATACTGTATTTTATTTATTCATTGAATTTTAATTATTTTTTTTTCTCTGTAGAGTCTTTAGGCACACAGTATTTTTAGTTTTTCCGTTTGATTTTTGTTGTTTCTTATTATATACATATATAACAGGGGTACATGGTATTTCCCGGGTAAATATTACTATTCGTGGAATCACAAAGTTCAGCGGGTGAAAGTTTATGAATGAGAAATATATTCCTGTAATTTTCCACTAAATTTATTTTAATACCTTTTGGTTACTGCTTTTTTGGTAAACAATATTTTTGTTTTTTTCCATTGGGAGGAAGAAATGTAGAGATTTTTAGGATTGCCAACCTTTGAGCAGGCGACATAGTGTTGTCCGTGAGAAAAGCAAGGTTCCTCGAAATTAATGGCAGCCACTGCCAATGACTGGCCTTGTGCTTTGTTGATGGGCATGGCAAAGGCCAGACGAATCGGGAATTGGAGACGTTTGCACTTATCACAACAAAACGTATTAAGTTCGAATTCAAAATAAAGTAAAAAATGGAATTTTTTACAAAAAGTTTGTATGAGGGCCCCTTGACTCGGGTTGCGACCTATTCCGAAAACAGTCTACGGTCTAAGTTAAAGTACCATCAGATAGTAAAGCAAATTTGGTGGTTCTAAATTGAAAACTGTAGATTTGCATAGCAAACAAACATTCAATTTTTATAATATCTCCCGATGAGCTTTTCAAGTTGGCAACCTGATAATGGATCAAAGACCAGTCAGAAAGGTAAATTGCGCTGTATTCAGAGTTAGTGATGTGCAAAGTTCGAGCGATATTCACTGACAGAGCGACTTTTATTCGCGTTGAGAGTTCATGTTAATAGAGATATTATTAGAGCTATGTTCTGAATTCGTTGCCTTATATGCCACGTGAAGAGAGAATAGTCAAACGTAGACTGTTGTGTAGTCTGTTGATCTTGTGTTACGAACGACGTAATTGTTGAAGTACAATAGACACGCTGGCGGATTCAATAAAAGCGAACTTTAGATTTTTTTTATTGCCCATCATGTATCATGACTCATATTTTATAGCGTATAATAAGTGAATTCATGTTTAAGTGAAGATCCAGTTGTAACGAACAAGCAGCGAACAATTTGAAATTTTCAGGGCTATCAGAGTAAAATTAAGATACCAATTGACGGTTTAGATTTAAATTGAAGATAAACCTTAAAACTCAATACGCTGGTTTCCATAAATTAAAGGGAAAACTAAAAAAAATTGTGATTATTTGTGAAAGAATAGTTGGAAATGCACGAAACGTTTTGGCATATGGCGTGAAATGCACCCTGCTCGGCACAGAAATTGCCCCACCTACAAGGAGCGAGGATAGAAGGGATAAAATTGAGCATACAAATAGGAATGCATGAGGGTTTACCTTGATTTTATTTTCAGCCACGTACAGTATTTATCAGATGAGATAATGCAGAACAATGGGTATTCCTCAGTAAGTTGTTGCACCACCGCGAACGGAAATACAAGCAGCAATACGGCGTGGAAATGAGTCGCACGGTCGACGGATCTCATCCTGAGGAATAGAACACCAAGCACGGTTGACTTGCTTCCATAATTCATCGAGATCGTGCGCAGGCCGATTCAATTGGGGATAAATCGGGGGATCTTGCTGGCAGTGTCAGTGTTTTGTTATATGTAAATATTCAAACTATATTTAAATTGTAACTTTTGTCATTTTGTGGGCCAACGACAGTGAGAAATTTCCTCCCCAGTCAGAAAGACGCCCAGCACAGATCCATTTCCGAGAAAGGTCATTCTCTCGCCGGCCCCCCTCCCACGGACAAAAGGATACCCCCATTTTTTCCCCAGCCGTCGCCAGAATCTCTCTAGCCGACGGGTACAAAGCACCAAGAAATTAACAATTTATTCTTACGTCAAGAACAGATCGTGTAAGGAAATGGGACAGAGAGGAGTCTTCATGGAGATCTCGAGGAAAAAGTAGGAAGGATTTTGCTCGGAGGCAAAGCAGGACAAATGACGAGATAGAAAGAGATTTTCACGCGGGCTTGTAGCCACATAAGATAGGAACAGATTTGGCGGGAAAAACGTAGAGAAGGCTATCCATAACATCCAACTTCCGCTGGAAGATTTTACTATCCGATCAGACCAACTATTATTCCAATATTTCCTCTTCCCCTCATCTGATGAAGAAAGACATGTGCAAAAGGAAACATCTGTCATAATGTTCAATTTTTAACTACTTGTTTATTTGCTTCCCTGCTCCAACGACAGGAACCTGCAAACGCTTTTTCTGATAAGTTGGCGTTTACCACGATGCTTAAAATAAATCAAGCCTACAGTTTGAACATGTTGCAAACATTGTCTGGTGACCACAGCGGGGTGTACATGGGCGTTATCTTGCTTGAAAATGGGTTTCTATTGGCCATTTAGGAACGGTATCAAAATGTGCTGCATAACCTTGCTCGCGTACCATGTAGCTGTCAGTGTGGCCGTGATGTGGACGAGAGGTGGCCTGCTCTCATGCGCAATAGCACCCCATACCATGATGGTTACCTGACGAGATGTGTGGCGGTCGTGAACGAAACTGGGATCCGTCCGCTCACCAGGGTTTCGACAGACACGGATCCGTGAATCGTCAGCACCCAGACAGAAACGGGATTCATCGCTGAAGACCACAGTAGTTCCATTCGCGACCCCAGTTCGCGTGGCTTCGGCACCAATCCAGACGAGCGATGCGATGGCTGGCCATCAATGACAGTCGACGTAACGGTTGCCTACTGCGCAGGTTTGCCATATGTAACCTTCGGTTTACAGTTTGGGTCATTATAGAGTCGTCCATTGCCAATAACACAGCACCTCGAATATCGGCTGCAGTGCTTTCTGGTATCGAACAGTCAGCCGGTCCGGGCGTGCCGTCGTCTGTCGGACTTCACCACTGCCGCTCCAACGCACTCCTTAAAACGCATATGACTGGCGATAAACCTGCGACGGTTTGTACCCGGCATTTTTGGCCTTCGCTGAACAGTTTCCCAATACAAACAACCTGAAATCAGTAGACACGAGCTCAAAAAATCAGTTGATTAGATTTTTTGTTTGAAATATGCATCCCCGTACAAATGTAATGTAGTATTGGGCATAACCTCAATACTAACGAACAGTTAAATTTACTGGTAATAATGCCAGTAGATTTGACTGTTAAATCTACAAATAATGCAAGTATTCCATAAACTTATATTAAACACCGAAGAAAATTCAAACCAGTACAATCTTGAGTCGCGTTTTCATGAGTTATTACTGATGATGAACTTTATAAAATAATTCTAATCATTAAAATTAATGTAGGTGTAAATAATCATGGCCTTTGCTTATTAATGTAGTCCCGGTTGAATAGGCCCCCTTTATTGTGTTCTTTAAAAGAGAGCTCTCAGAAGATGACGTTTCAAAGTCCTTATTTGACGCTAAGAAAGATCTAGTTGAAATAAGGAAAAATGCAATAGAATACCTACGCCTTTCGGCAACATGCACGAAAAATGCTTTTGTGCTTTTCAACCATTTCTTGCTGCTAATATGCATTCTCCTATCTAATCCAAATCAAGACGTCCTTAAGATCACAAATGACGGATACCCAGCTATATAGAGGATCAGCCAAAAGTGCTGACCTCCATGTTGCAACCAAAAATTCAAATGCTCTTCAACCAAAAACAGTCACAACGAAGTCATTGAAAGGTTAGTTAACTTTAGAATAGTAGTAAGAGTTTTACAAAATAATGTGTATTTCGAAGTACATCTAACTAAAGTTTCTTGAACGCGGCCCTGTTAGAATACAGCTAACTTAATACCGCCTTCCAATATGAAAAGGTTATTCACATCTGGAGTAATCTCAGAACAAAAAATTCAGTAGATTGCGAAAATCTATCAGACTGGAGTCATTCAATAGATCTACTGATAAATCAGTAGAATGACAACACTGCAGCACAGTTCAATGTTGTGTCACCGCGCTAACCAGTCAAACTGGAATATACAGTATCAGAACCAGTAAGCACTTTTATTAAATGAACTCTTTCGCTGATTAAGGAATATTAGCTTAAACTGCAGCAGGACACAAGCCTACGCGGTCTACTGACCAAACTATATCTACATTGTAAAGAGAATTCCTTTGTGCAATCAGACAGTAGCTTGCATTTATAATCTGCGATAAATTGAGTATTAAAGGTTACAGTGGAAATCTAGGCTGCTTGATAGGAAGCACATTTTTAAGTACATATTACATTTACAAGTGGCACCTTTACATCATCTTTTATAGGATTTTTTTTGTAGTTTAAATTAAATATGTCTGTCTTGTGCCAACCCATATAGTGGGTTGTCATTCTGAGTGCTTATAATTTGTTTTCTCTTTTTGGTCAATAAGTTTTGGCTAAGAAAATTCTTTCTCCCCAATAAGGCTTCGGCGATAAATAATCCCATTATTAATAATAATTTGTGAATTCTAAATTTTTAACGTTCACCATAGGGCGTGGCCGTGGCCCAGTAAGCTACCTTACTGAATTCTTCAGATTTGATTTGATTTTTGATTCGGACAGAGTGTAACAATAGGTAACCTAAGGAAGACTACTAAATTTAAAGCACCCATTCTTCGGTTTAGAAGAAAAGCCACAAGCTTTGTTTTATTATGTATCGATTGCATTACTACTTACATGCATATGGGTTCTACCTCATCCAATAATTCTGTTCTGTTTCTTAAGTCTTCTTCGAAGCTTCTCATAACATCTCGTACATCAGTTTCACAATGCTCCACCTGGTCGCCAACACTGTCATAACAATCAACATTCTCCAAGTAACCTAGGGAGGAAAAAGTAAAAATAACTGACTCGAATTTTCGTACATAATGAGTTATATTCGTAATACCAAGGCGAAGTATACCTTTCAAACAAATATTATTTGGTACAGTCTCAAATGCGTAATTTTGGTTCATTTTTTCCTACATCGCAAGCCACAGATGAATCAATGAAGGAAGAAATATTCCTCATAATACGTGGGAAATCATTGAAATCTTGAAAGCAAACATAATATAAATTCTGAATTTGCCCGTAACACTTACTGGTTATCCATGTAACACCTCTCAGAAAACGTTCGCCGCCCTGGAGCGGAAATCGAATCCCGACTTCCGTTTGAGGGTGCTAAATTGCTTGAAACTTTATTGAGTTTCCTGAGAGATTTTACATGGATAACCAGTAAGTGTTACGGGCAAATTCAGAATTTATATTATGTTTGCTTTGAATATTTCTATGATTTCCCATATGTTATGAGGAATTTTTTTTTCCTTCGTTGATTTATCTGTAGTACTCCAACCTACATCCGTTTCTGAATGGGAGATGTGTCAAAACGCTATGGGAAAGCAACGCTGCTTCGACTAGCGAAAATCTGGGGATGTTCAGAATCTTAAGCTCAGTTTTCTTATGTCTCAGGGGCTTGAAACTTCACTGTCCTGGCTGTTGTAACGGTTAGCATACTCAAGCGGAAAAAGCGGATTCGATTCCCGGTCCATAGGGCGATGAAATTTTCAAGTTTTCTTAGAGGGGTTACATGGACGACCAGTAATTGTTACGTGCAAATTCGCATTTTACATTCCGTTTGCTTTGAATATTTCTAGTTCTACACCTTCAGTGCAATCTGTAACCTTAACTTAGCGAAGGGGAAAGTCACCTCAGGAGTGCACAACCTTTTAGCATCTACGAGTCAATTTCATATTGAATGAACAACAACGGGGGGGGATAGGGAGCAGCCCCCTCTCTCTTCTCCCGCCCCCCCAAAGATTCCAAAAAAAATCCCAAAACCAATGTATTAAAAAAGTTGATAAGAAACTGTGTAAAAATTGTTTAAACAAAACAACTTACATGTTTCAAAAATATAAAGATTCCGCCAAAATCTTTTTATTTTTTGAAAGTCCCTAGTGAGAAATTTTATATTACTTGTTTTTTTATTTACGCTTTCCAAGCGTAGGTTGAAGAAGCGTATATGCTTCAGCTTTGTCCGTCCGTCCGTCCGCACGATAACTCACGTGAAAATGGTTCGATTTCGACGAAATTTTAGCATGTAGTAGGGGACCACCTGGGGACGAACCCTATTGAAAATGGGTGAAATAGGGTCAAAGTCAGGTCATAGGAGCTGGATCCATTCCATTACCTTTATGCGTCGTAACTTGCGTAAAAATGGTTCGATTTCGATGAAATTTTAGTATGTGGTAGGGAACCACCTGGGCGCAAAACCTATTGAAAATGGGTGAAAGGGGGTCAAAGGTCAGGCAGGGCATAAGAGCAGGATTTATTCCATTGCCCTTATGCGTCATAACTTGGGTAAAAATGGTTCGATTTCGATGAAATTTTGGTATGTGGTAGGGAGCCACTGGGGACGAACCCTGTTGAAAATGGGCGAAATGGGGTCAAAGGTCAGGACACTGGAGTGGGATCCATTCCATTGACCTTGTGCGTCATAATTTACCTAAAATGCCTGGATTGC
Source organism: Macrothele yani (assembly GCA_039090855.1). NCBI lineage: Eukaryota > Metazoa > Arthropoda > Arachnida > Araneae > Macrothelidae > Macrothele > Macrothele yani. The sequence continues at coordinate 114,804,025 of CM077007.1, forward strand.
GACAAAACTTTATCACGTTGTTTCGGAGGTATAGTGAATCGGCTCTGTTGAATATCAACGAAATGGGGTCAAAGGTCATTGCACAAAAGGAAGATTTATTCCACAGCCATTATTCTCATAACTTGCGTAAAAACTGCTTCTATTGCAACAAAACTTTATCATGTTGTTCCGAAGGTATAGTGAACCGGTTCTGTTGAATATCAACGGAATGGGGTCAAAAGGTCATTACACAAAAGCAAGATTTAGTCCACAGCCATTATTCTCATAACTTGCGTAAAACTGCTTCTATTGCGACAAAAGTTTAGTATGTTATTTCTGAGTTATACTGAACCGGTTCTGTTGAATATCATTGAAATGGGGTCAAAGGTCAGGACACAGGAGCGAGATATATTCCACAGCCATTATTCTCATAACTTGCGTAAAACTGCTTCTATTGCGACAAAAGTTTAGTTATTCCTGAGGTATACTGAACTGGTTCTGTTGAATATCATTGAAATGGGGTCAAAGGTCAGGACACAGGAGCGAGATATATTCCACAGCCATTATCCACATAACTTGAGTAATAATTTCTGGTATGTTGGAAAGCGTATCATAATCAATGAATTGCATGATTTTACTAACTTGTTTGTCTTCCAATATCTGGTTCACCGTTGGACACAGCCATCCAAAGGTTTCCCTCTAAGCGTTCATCAATTAGACGAGAATGATCTTTTGATTTCGCCTGTTTCATTACAGAAAATAATTCTTCGTATTAGTAGGTGCTTCCGAATAATGTTGCTGTTTTTTGAGCGTTGGCTTTCAATCTTTTCGTTTCACAAGGCAAGTAGTTTATGTAAAAATCTAAAGAAATTTCTGCAAATATAGGCTGCCATTCGGAGTATTGAAATAAACGTACGCTTTTTCAATATTAGTTGCGAATGGTATATTGCAAACACGTCATATATTTGTATACCCCCATAAAATTTTCATATCTTTATATATACTGTATTGAAGATGCATACATTAATATTATTAATAACATCTATGAAAATGCAAGTGCAAAGATTCGGCTGTTTGAAAATACAACACACATAAAAATTGGAAAGGGAGTGAGACAAGGTGACACCATATCTCCGAAGCTCTTTAATGCCACATTGGAAAATGTCTTTCAATCACTGAACTGGGAAAACAAAGGGATAAAGATTAATGGAGATTATCTAACCCACCTTCGTTTTGCTGATGACGTAGTCATTTTTGCAACTACCCCATCAGAGCTGCAGAGTATGATCCAGGAACTTGCTGACAAGAGTAAAGAAGTGGGATTAAAAATGAACTTTCAGAAGACAAAAGTGATGTACAATGCTTTTACAAGAAATGAAGATTTATCGATTGATGGAGAAAAGCTGGAGATAACAGACACGTATGTTTATCTTGGACAGCAGATATCAAGTGAGGGTCACATTGATGAAGAAATTAATCGGCGTACAAAACTTGCCTGGAGAGCTTTTGGAAGAAACAGCACAATTTTCAAGAGCAATATGCCGTTATGTCTTAAAAGAAAAGTGTTTGATCAATGCATCCTTCCAGTGCTTACGTATGGTGCAGAGACGTGGACCTTAACTAAAAGAGACATACAAAGGCTGCAGACAACTCAAAGCAGCATGGAGAGGTGCATGCTTGGTATAACCAGGAGAGATAAGAAGAGGAACTCGTGGATCCGAAAAATGACGAGAGTGGAAGACATCATGATCAGAGTTAAATCCCTGAAATGGCAATGGGCTGGACATACTGCCAGAAGGACAGACCATAGATGGACAGCCGAAATTTTAGATTGGATTCCAAGGGACAGGAAGAGACCCAGAAAAAGACCACATGGGAGATGGGTGGATGAAATTCGTAAATATGCGGGAGTGACATGGAGGAGACTGCACAAGACAGACCGTTGTGGAGGAAACTTGGGGAGACCTTCGTCCAGCAGTGGATTGATAATGGTTGACAATGATGATGATGATATATACTGTGTGTTCTTCCAGTATCACATGAAATTTGTTTATCCCTATAATATTTCATTTTTTCTATAAATGTTCGACTAATGAGCGCTTCCTCCCTGGGATTTTGTGCGCGGGCCAAATACAATTAGGTAGAGGGCCGCGGGTTGTGCATGTCTGCCTCAGATTCCTCTCGTTAAATCCCTCAGCTCCCAGAAACCGTTTTAAAATTTTTAATCCATGTCGGATGGTGGAACTTCATTGATTGTGTGTGTGTGTGTGTGTCACACAAGCTGTTTTCCATCAGATGGTTAAATTCGATTCGTACACAGTACTTACGCTACGCTGGATGATTCAACAACTTTTCAGATGTAAAAGTCTTCTTCAGTTGCTGCACACTATTTGCGCCCAGTAACATGTCTGAATTTCATTTGTGAACGCCGGTTGCGTTACCTAAATAGTCTAGCATTGTTTCCCCTGAACGAGTTTTCCCCAGCTCACCGCACTGCCAAGCTTCATCAGCGAATACAAAACAAAAAAAAAAATTAAAAAAAAAAAAAAAAAAAGGCATCACCATGTACTGAATTTCATTTCTAGACAACAGAAATGCGTTTGATTTCGGTTGCCAAACCTTTCCTGTACAGAAAGTATATTGCGTAGTTGTAGCTCAATGTCATGTTCTGGCCGATTTATATAGCGTGTTGTACACCGCTAATTAAACCTTCTCTTTAAGTTCTTGTGTGGCATGTAAATTATCTTTCTTCTCGTTAAATATTTTTTGATTTACCGCCACAGATTTGCTGTAGACGGAATTTGAAGTTGGCAACACTTGACAGCAGATCAAAGTGTAATCTACGTAGTTAGAATTGAGAGATAAGAGTGCGTGCGTGCAATGTTTTTAAGGCAGTCGGATTGTAATGATCGTAAGACTGTGATAGAGGAACGGCTTGTTATGAGACATATGGGATTTTTCACGCATACCTTATGTACGATATTAGGTGGCATACGAAGCTATGAGAAACTAGAGACCTACAATTTATGGTATTTATTGGATAGGAAATAAATTAATGTCTGTAAATGCAAGGCAACAGAAAAGTGCTGATTACGGTATATACAAGTTCAAATCAGTCCAAACTGTAGTCGCCATCGTTTGCCACGACCTATTCCCGTCGTCTGGCATCTGTTAGATAATGTTCCTGTAGACTGTGGCGACTTGGATGTAAAGAAGTGAGTAAGAATGCGTTCGATGTAGTCCCGGTTGGTGAACCGCTATCCGTCCAAGAAATATTCCAATGACCGGAAAAGGTGATAGCCGCTTGGGGGCGATGTCCGGGAAATAGGATGGGTGGGACAGCAGCTGCCACCGTATATCCTTGATCTTATGACAGTTCAGTATTTCTGTGTGAGGTGTCGCTCCATCCTGCTGTAGAAGAACGCCCTTGCGGTTTAGCAGTGCTGGTCGTTTCCACCTGGACGATGCGTGCAAATCGTTCAGCTAACGTAGTACACATCGATGGTATAGAAGTGCTGTCCGGAAGAAGCTCAAACAAGAAAGATCACACCGAATTTTCGGGTGTAATAAGCACGTCTTTTGAATCCGTTCTGACGCAAATTAAATTTATCAGAGCTATTCAAAGTCAATGGAACCGGTATGGAAAACAATAGTATCTGACAGAAGAAAGAAGTTTTTCAATTGGTTTTTTAATCTCTCGGATATTGCTGCAAACAGAATCGTGTGCTTGCGACCTCTGGTTGCAGACTTGTGCGTTAAGAAAAACATTTCGCACCAGAAACGCTCTCCAACACAGAAAGAATTTTTCAAATCGGACTATTAGAAACAGAGATATCGACAAAAAAAAAGATGTGGCTTTACGTCCCCTGGTGGGAAAACCATGCATTATTTTACGAAGAAAGTATTCTAAAGGTTTTTCCATATGACCGGTATCGGTCCAAGAAAAAAACATTTAGTCGAGTCTTCAGGAGCCCAGATTTTGCTACAAATACATCAGAAGCAGAAATGAACACTTATGCCCTCTGGTGGTCAAACCATTCTTTACCAAACATTAGAAATTATGTGAAAAATATTTTCCATCAGGTCTTGTATGCGATACAGGAAGAGGTTTTCCAATCGGAGTTTTAGGAGCAGAAATAACGCAGAAAACGCAATTTACCTTTGTGTCCCCTAGCGGAAAGTCTAGGATTTACTTGAAAATTTTGAATTTATAAGAAAAACATTTCGCATCGGAAACACTATCCAACAAAGAAGGAATTTTTCAAATGTGACTCCTAGAAGTAGAGATATTGACAAAAATAAGATATACATCTACGCCCCCTGGCGTAGAAACCATTCATTATTTCAAGAAGAAAGTGTTCCTAAAAGGTTTATCGGCATGAGTAGTATCGGTCAACAAACGACTTTTTGTTCAGTCGAGATTTTAGAAACTCATATTTTGCTGCAATTACATCAGAAGCGGAAATTAAGATTTACGCGCCTGGTGGCCAAACCATTTTTCACAAAAATTAGAAATTGCGTGCAAAGGATTTCCCATCAGGCGCTGTATCCGGCGCAGAAAGAATTTTTCAAATCGGAGATTTAGAAGTAGAGATATAGGGGGAAAAGCAATTTATATTTACCCCCTACCAGAAAGCCTACGAATTACTTGAAAGTTTTGAAATTATATGAAAAACATGTCTCACTGAAAACACTATTTAACAAAGAAGGAATTTTTCTAATCGGGCCCCTAGAAGTACAGATATTGACGAAAATAAGATATGCATCTACGCCCCCTGGCGGAGAAACTGTGGAATATTTTAAGAAGAAAATATTCCGAAAAGATTTATCGATGTGAGTGACATCAGTACACGAAAGATTTTTTTCAATCTATATTTCAGAAACTCAGATTTTATGGCAAATCTTCAGAAGCAAAAATTAACACTCACGCTTCCTGGTGGCCAAAGTATTCTTCACCAAAAATTTGAAATTATATGCAAACTATTCTCCATCAGGAGGTATATCCGCCAGAGAAATAATTTTTGAAATCGGAGTTTTAGAAGAACAGTTATGTGGAAAATGTAATTTACTTTTACGCCCCCTAGCGGAAAATCTATGCCTAATTTGAAAAAGTAACTATATCTAAACTACTCTTCCACATAAATGGAATCGAAAGATAAAAGAAATTTTTCAATCGGATGTTTAGAAGCAAATATGTGGAATAAAAGGTATTTTTGAATTCGACATCATCTGCATTTACGCCCTCTAGCGGCGAAATTGTACATCGTAAAAAAAAACAAACGAAATGACGGATCATCATTCGCTTATTTCAAGCTTCCCAATGCAAAAAGAATTTTTCAAATCGGATTAATAGTTGCAGAGATATCGTGAGTAAAGATGGACGGACAAACCGGTAACATAAGCACGATCTTTTTTTACAAAAGACGTGCTAAAAACACGATACCCAGCATATCCCCCTAAACAGACAGCAAGATCTTACGTGGGTGTAAGCCGGCTTTGGAGGTCGGCATGGGCTTCTGTTTTGGATTCAACCACTGTTTTCGGGCTCTGACATTATCATACAGGTCCCATTTCTCGTCACTTCTCACAACGCTGTACAAGAACGGTTCGACTTGGTCACGTACATGCTGGGAAATGCACGAACTCGTGCGCTTTGCTTTCTGCTCAACTGTGAATCGATGAGGTACCCAAACTCCCCTCTGGTGCACCTTCCCAAGTTGATGCAGGTGCTTCATAATGCTCATGTGGGTAGTCCTGAGCTGTTCGGTCAACTTCTGCGTGGTGATTCGAGGGTCTGTCTCAACTGAAGTTTTCTGCATGTATCTACTGAAGCGGGCCTTCAGGCTTTGGGACGGACTGACAGGTGACAATTTCCCACTCGAAACATCTGGAACCAGTTACAGCACTAACGATGTGAAATGGCATTGGGGTTCACACTGGTTGTGTTCCTTACAGCACTTGCGGGGTGCCACCGCGACGAAACTCATACAGCATGCAATGGCGGATGTGCTTCTTGTCCACTTCCATGTTGGCTGGCGTTACACTCTTCGTCTTCTGACAGACAACTGCCACTGACTTAAGCCACCTACCTGCTGATGTCATGCCGGTGTGCTGCGCAACCTCAGCGGCGAGTGTCGGCCTCGGCCGGAGCTTCGACTTAGGGTATCTTTACATCGGGCATTACTTTCTTTCCAACCCAATAGAAAGATCTTATTATTCAAAAGCTTGTTGTGATATTATAGAGCGTGTTGATGATACAGTATCGACGTGCTGATTGAGATTAATGAAAGATTTCACTTTTAAGTAAGGTTATTTTGTTTGAACCCCAGCTTAATTGTTGGGGTAAAATATATTTTAAGTCTCAGCTGCTACGACCAAGAAGAAATCCAAGTTGACAACGAGGAACAGTTCCCCAATTCTGTAGGAAATGGCAACTACGAGTATACTAGTTATCCGATTTATTGGCGTAGGAATATACACTGAAGAGCAATTGAATTAGAGATACCTGTCTAGTAAAGTGTAACACCACCTTTCGCCCTGATGACGGCGGCGATTCGTCTCGCCATGGACTCGACAAGACACCGGAAGCGTTGGGAAGCCATACGGATCCACGACACCTGAACAAGCTCCCACAGTTCACGAAGTTTTGATGGAGCGGGTCAGAGCCTCGAACATCTCTCTCGATGGCATCCCAGATGTGCTCGATGGGACTGAGGTCAAGTGACCAAGCGGGCCAAGGAAGCGAGGTCACGTCGGTGGAGTGTTCATCCAACCATTTGCATACAATTCGGGAGCGATGACACGGTGCATTGTCTTGTTGCAGGATGAGGTCCAGAGTGCGATGTTGAAGTCGCACAAACGGGAGCAAATGGTCGTCCAGGATATCCCGGTAACGTTCACTTGTGAAGGACGACGTCACATGTACCAGGGGTCCCATTTAAGTCCACGTAAACAGTCCCCAGATAAGAATGCCACACCCACCAGCTTGAACAGTATCCTGCTGGCAAAAAGAATCCATCGCTTCATGTGGTTTGCGCCGTACTCGTATCCTGCCATCCGCATGTATCAACGTGAATCTCGACTCATCAGTCTGGGCAACATTTTGCCACATGTCTAGGGTCCAGTGGCGATATTCCCGTGCCCATGCATAAATACGACGGGGCATGAATTCGGAATACACCCGAATTATGGACCGCTCTGCAGGAAGTATGGTGTGTATTGCCTACAGCATATTTCCAGAAGCTAGTGGAATCCATGCCCCGTCGTATTTATGCAGTCCTGCGCTCCCATGGGGGACCTACCAAGTATTAGACTGGTGTATCAGTTTTTCTGGCACGAGCAATTGAATTAGAGACAGCTGGCGTTATGCAAATATGTCGCTGTGGGCGGCCCTGTAAACGGAAACGGCATGACGTATGCAGCGATCCGACAATATAAGGAGTGATGCGACGGGAATCAGTAAGAGTCGGACACCGTATGGGAAAGTCGAAGGATCTAAGCGCATTTGATCGTGGGAAAATTGTCGGGACCCAACGAACGGGTCATTCCATCTCGGAAGTCGTGCAGGCACTGGGATTTTCACGAGCCACTGTGTCACGGGTGCACCGTGAGTACATCGAATCCGGTAAAACCATCCCTGCAAGGGCCAACTGCCGTGGAAAACAGCGCGTGGATAGGCCGGGTCATCGTCGGCTAGCCCGCATTGTAACAGAGGATAGACGATTCACAGTGCGAGAAATCACTCGGCAATTTAACGCTAATGCACAAAAACGTGTAAGCAGCCACACAATCCAGAACCATCTCCTCGCTACGGGGTACAGAAGCCATCGTCCCACTAGGGTACCGCTGCTGGCCGCACATCATAGGATGCAAAGATTAGCATGGGCGCGGGAACATCGCCACTGGACCTTAGACTTGTGGAAAAATGTTGCCTGGACTGAGGAGTCGAGATTCACGTTGGTACATGCGGATGGCAGGATAAAAGACGGCGTAAACCGCATGAAGCGATGGATCCTTCTTGCCAGCAGGATACTCTTCAAGCTGGTAGGGCCGCCCCGGTGGCGCAGTGGTCTAAGGCGCTGGCCTCTGATCATTCGTCCGTAAGGGGTCCGGGTTCGAATCCCGGTGAGGCATGGATGTTGTGTTTGTCTTACGGCACTGGCTCTCTCCCTTCCCTGGAACCAGTGACCCTAAATTAGGGACGGGCGACTGCTTATAGCCCATTGAGTTGCTCACGGTGGTCGTTAAACCTCCAATCAAAAAAAAAAAAAAAAAAGCTGGTAGGGGTGTCATTCTCGTATGTGGACTGTTTACGTGGACTGAAATGGGACCACTGGTACGTGTGATATGATCCCTCACACGTCAGCGTTACCGGGATATACTGGACAACCATTTGCTCCCGCTTGTGCGTCTTCAACATCCCACTGGGGACCTCATCCTGCAACAAGACAATGATCCGTGCCATCGCTCCCGAATTGTATCCGAATGGTTGGATAAACACTCCACCGACGTGGCCTCGCTTCCTTGTCCAGCTAAGTCCCATGATCTCAATCCCATTGAGCACATCTGGGATGCCATCGAGAGAGATGTTCGAGGCTCTGACCCCCTCCATGAAATCTTCGTGAACTGTGGGAGCTTGTTCAGGGACCATGGGTCCGTGTGGCTTGCCAACGCTTCCGGTGTCTTGTCGAGTCCATGCCGAGACGAATCGCCGCCGTCATCAGGGCGAAAGGTGGTGCTACACGTTACTAGACAGATATCTCTAATTCAATTGCTCTGCAGTGTATATATAGTATCATAACGTATTGTTTCCCATTTTCTGTGTTTTCCTCCAAATTTATTGTTAGTTTAGATTTTTCCCATGGGATATAGTTTTAGTTTTTTCTTGAATAGGTTAATATTATTTACAGATCTTAGGTCAATAAGCAGTGAGTTCCATAATTTGAGACCAGAATAGTTTATGTTCGTCTTAGCCGATTCCGCCTGAGGAAACATTGGAACAAATTTTGTTCTGTTTCTAGTTTCATGTTGCGGTGTACGTATATTTAATGATATTAAATCCTGACAGATTATTTTTGATTCTTTTAAACATCATTTTACCCAGATAATAATCATGTAGTTCTTTTACGGTAAGAATATTGTAATAAATCTGGCTTACTTTAATCCGTTGGAACATGTAGGGTTGATAGTTATTATGAAATTTTAATCTATTAATCTAATATATTTGTTTTGCAGCACTTAAAGTTTGTTAATATTGTATTGCGTCGTTTTGCCCCATGTTAAGATGCAGTAGTTGGTATGCGTTTGAATTAGTGTAAAGTAGAAAAGTATCATTATAGTTGGAGATAGGTTTACCAGAATACTACTGACAAGCCCAATATTTCTGGAATTTTATTAGATAGGTTTTCAATATGTTTATTCCATTTTAAGTCCTGTTGAATTACCGTACCTAAATAAGTATGTTTCTGTATAACCACCATATCTGTCCCATTTAGCAGTACCGTTTGTTTCGGTAAGTAAGGGGTCATTCGTTTGGAAAAATCTTGAATTTAGTTTCACTGTGTTTACCACTAATTCATTTGCATTAAGGCAGTTAGTTATTAACGAAAATTGAAAATTATTATGTGGTTCAAAAAAGTTAGCTGTCTACCTTCCTTGAGAAAGCCATCTGGTTTATGTGCGAAAGCTTGGAAACTTTTATTTCTATTCTACGCCAAGAATTTTCGGATTTTTAGTATAGTTATACTATTTTGATTATTATGTGGTCCTAGATTCTTTCTTCTGGAGAGGAGAAGCAAGGGGCATGTTGCGGTCTTTCGTCTAACGACCGCCGTGAGCAATTCTTAGAGCAATAAGTAATCACCTGTCCCTCGGTTTTGGAGTCACTGGTTCCAGGGAAGGAAAAGAGGCAGTACTATAATAAAAAAACAGGAACCATGCCCCACCCTGTCGCGTTATAGAATGGCCAGAAGACGTCGCCTCAGATCAATCGGCCACGGGGACGGAACTCTTAGGTATACCCCATGTAGAGAAAGTATTCGGTCGCTTTGTTGAACGGAAAAGACAGCATTTATTACTCAAAATGTGCACATAGTTGGCCCTTTTTTGCCATTATGACAGAAACGACCTTTCTAAAAATACTCTCTACAAGATTCGTTGAGCTCTGTACCTGAATTTTTCTCTCTTCCTCCTGCAAAGCTACTGCCGTGGACGAAGATTCTACGGGCAGAAATCCGATTCGGCTTTGTAGCTCGTCCCATTGATGTTCTGTTGGACGAGATCGGATCAAACCAACATTTGGACGTCCTGCTGTTCAAACTGGGCCTGGACAAACCTTGCTGAAGTAAAATCGAGCAAGGTGCTCGATTTTACTGAAACAAGAAGGGATGTGCAGAAATATACTACCATGGCGTAGGTAGGGCGGAATTGTTCAGAATACCTTCGTACCTGGCGCTCGTTAGGCTGGAGGGCGTTACAACCAAAAGACCACATCCTTTCTAGCAACAATAGCTCCACACAATCATAGATCCCTGTCCCAACTTTACTGTAGGAACAATGCAGTCCACCTTACATACGTCCATGAAACAAAAGAGTAACTATCTTGATTTGTCACTTCCCATTTTCCTTTTCCACTCTTCTGTCGTCCATGAAAGGTGAGCAAAGCAACACTGCAGTCGTCTTGTGTGATGTAAGGCTTATGCGCAGCTGCCCTAGCCCGGTAACCGTGTGCATATGAAATTCCCGACATATTGTTCTGGCGAAAATAGATGTTCCTGTGGTCTGTGGTAAAGAATGTGCTTTCCTTCACATTCCACAATAAGCTTCGTTTGGAACAATCACTCAATTTGTGAGGCTTCCCAGGGCAAGGCTTTTCTGTAGTTGTATCGTCTGCTTTCAGTTAGTGAATAATATCAGCGACAGTGGATTTTAGGAAATCCGGGGGAGCGGCAGTGGTATTTACAGATTGATTGCCCAGTGGTGCAGTGGGGTAAGCGCTGGCTTATGACCATTCGTCCGAGAAGGGTCCGGTTTAAAATCCCGATGATGTATAGATGTTATTTCTTACGGTACTGGCTCTTTCCCTTCCCTGAAACCAGTAACCCTAAATCAGAGACGGCCGACTGCTTATGACCATGGCGTTCGGGATGAAGAATGCAATGACACTTTATTTATGGCGTCACGTTTTCCATCAAGATCAGATGTAGAGGATTTTAGGAAGGGGTGTCTGACCTCAGGTCTTAAACAACCCTTAGAAATAGGAAGCTAGGAGATTTGGTCTAGAGTGCCCGATAGGAAAGTGACACGAAAGCGAAGTAGAAAGGGGGAAGAAGACTCCCAAATTTATTACCGGGCGGGTAGTACCCGGGGCCCTGCGGCTTAACGTGCCCATCCGACGCACGGCGGATATTTAGTGGATCGAACCTGAGGTCCTTTCCGCGGCAGTCACGAACGCTGCCCACTAGGCCACTCGCGTCCCACGTTTTCCATTATTTCCTGTCGATATGTATTTAAAATTTATTTTTCAAAGTAAATAGTGCTTACTACACAAAGCTTTAATTTGGCTGGGCCGCCCAGGTGGCGCAGCAGTCTAAGCGCTGGTTTATGACGATTCGTCCGAGAAGGGGTTTGAAACCTGATGGGGCGTGTATGTAGTGTTTTTCTTACAGTACTGGCTCTCTTCCTTTCCTGGAACCAGAGGCTCTAAATTACGGACGGGCGACGGCTTATAGCTCGTTGAGTTGGTCACGGTGGTCGTAAAATCTTCAATAAAAAAAACTTTTGCTGAATTATTATTTATACTGAATGAAAAGTTATTAAAACAAAAAGATAATTTTATCTTTGTAACGTCTGTTTCTTCGAAATAAATGAAAATAATTCTAGAAAAAGAAACTTATAGTTGCAGCTATTTATTTTAAATAAATATTACTTCATCTGACTAAATACGTTTGGGCACGCTAAGCCGTCGGGCCCCAGGTACTGCCCCCCCCTAATAAATAAGTGCGTCTTCCTTCCCCTTTCTACCTCGCTTCCGTGTCACTTTCCTATGGGGCACTCTAGCCTAAATCTCCTAGCTTCCTATTTCTAAGAGTTGTTTAAAAACTGGGATCAGACACTCCCTTCCTAAAATCCTCTACATATGATCTGAGTAAATACGTGACGTCATAAAGTGTCATGGCTTTCTCCATCTGGAAGGGAGAAGGTTACAGGGGCTTCTGTGACCCTAATCGGGGATCACTTTGTAGTGTGACTCACTGGGGAGCTTTGTTATTTCAAATGAGAAGACAAACGCAACAAATCAAAATTGTGCACTGATTGCTTATTCAGGTGACAACCAACCACTTGGCCACTTTCAAAATCAGTCAGTTCAACTTTACATAATCGCTTCCAATAAGATCTTCCTAGCCTTTACATACAGCATCTAACACGCCCGGTGCATCTGGTTCAGTGATCGGAGGTGTGCGAATACTTTTGTCTGCAGTGTATTATATATCGGTACATAAATAGCATTTAAAAATGGTGTCTTAGAACACCATTTCTAAATGTTATTTATGGACCGATTTCCAAATTTCAGTACTGTCGTCTAACGCTGCGCAACAACCATCAGAAATGTCTCGTGTGATAAGCTAAATGCGATTTCTGGACATCATTGCATGACGTCATATGGCCGAACAATGTTTTAGAACAACTGCGCCACGTCGCATAACAGAATACGTTTTCTAGTTACCAGTTATTGCATGTTACTAAAAAGCCATTAAAACGTTTATTCGTTGCTAACAAGTCTTTTAATTTAGAATCCAGACAGTAAGGTTTCTGAAGGCAGAAATATCTCGCCCTTCCAATTTTAATGAAATTTTATTACTGAATTACAATTTTCTGCACCGAGGAATTTTTGAATCACAATTAACTTCATTTAGAAAACTGAGTTCTTAGTTGTTACTTGCAAGAGTTTACTTTTGGTTACTCGATTTCTAAAGGTCAATGGTCCTGGCTTTGTAATTTCGAGACTTAAAATTCTTCAAAATATTCCTTAAGAGACGTAATAAACTTATATCAGGAAACTTATTGAGTTGACTCCAGTGGCGCAAACAGGATAGGGTTTTAATGATTAACTTTTTAACGACCATAACGCCCAAAACGACCGTACATACAAACAACCATAACCGCCCGAAACGCCTGTGTAGAGTGAGTCAGATTTCCTACCGTTACCTGTTCTTTAAATTTGCACGACCTACGAAGGATCATCAGGTGTCACATTCTGTCATCATTATTGTTGCTACACAAAGAAGTGAACCAATAGACAGTTTCGGGCGTTATGGCATATGTAGAGTGATAAAACATTTTAGGGTCATGGTCGTTAAAGTGTTAAAACTCCCTCAAGAGCCAGAGCTTTTTTTTTTTAAAGATTCGTTTTAGGTGTGCTGTTTTACTGTTCCCTGTGTCTTTGTCTCAGTTTTGTTCAGTTTACTAAGATGTCCTAAGACAAAATTGTAAATGTTTTGCATTCTAACATTGCCAGGCTTTTTATCTGTAACATTTTCCTTATTACACTGCCGGACAATTGCTAAGGACGGATGACAATAGCAACCATAAAATGGAAGGTAGGAAAATGTGGAAATTAGCATAAGTGCGGGATACAGTAAGACGTGTTGTGCGTATGAAAATTTTGGATTGCCGAACTTGTTCGTGACGTCATAGCGCTGATAAGAGATATAAAGGATTTAACGCGTATTGACCGTTGTTATTCAAACGCAAAGTTGAAAGAGAAAGAATCAATTGACGAACTTGCAATTTTCAGTATGTCTTTCCGACATCACCTAGATGATTTTACGCGTGGCCGTATTATTGGCAAGATTAAAGAAGGGCGAAAAATAACAGATGTTGCCAGGGAGTTCGACGTCAGCCACAGTGTTGTTTCAAGGCTTTGGAAATCATTTCAAACAAATGGAGAGTGTAGCAAACGTCACGGGGGAGTCGTGTTCGCAGTACGACACCTGCAGAAGATCGGTACATAGTGCTATCAGCTAGTGAGTTAGCAAATCAGTTTATGGCTGCTACTGGCAAGCGGATCTCCCGAAAAACTGTCGCCAGACGTTTGCATGGAGGAGGACCATACGCCCTCCGTCCTGTTGTGTGCATCCCATTGTCCAGACGTCACCGTACCGCCCGTTTGCAATGGTGCCATCAACATCGCAATCGGACTGATAACGACTGGTCTGCTGTCCTCTTCTCAGATGAGAGTGGAAACAGTCTATCGTTTGATTGTCGACGACAACTGATCTGGCGTAATAGTGGTACTGCATATTGTCCAGCAAACATACAGAAAAGGGACCGATATCCGACATGTAGTGTCATGGTATGGGCTGGCATCATTATCAATGGCCGTACGTCCCTCTATGTGCTTCCAACTGGGACTATGACTGCCCAACGATACATTGATGATGTTCTGCTACCTCATGTTCGCATGTTCCGTGGTGCTGTCGGTGATAGATTCATTTTCATGGACGACAACGCAACATGTCATCGAACAGTCGCTGTCCAGGAGTGTCTTGAGAGCGAGGATATTCAACGCCTCGTATGGCCAGCACGTTCTCCAGATCTGAATCCCATTGAAAATGTGTAGGATGCTTTGGGGAGGAGTCTTGCTGGTCGCCAATGCTCTCCAATAAACAAGGACACCCTCATCCGTGCACTGACAGAGGAATGGGACAAATTACCCCAACAGCTGCTTGAGAATGTTGTGTAAAGCATGACACGACGTGTTGAATCTTGCATCGCCCTACATGGTGGCCATATCCCGTATTGGCATCTTACGCCGGAACGCCTGCGGACGGTAATTGCATTTTTTTCACGTTTACGTATTCTGCACAAAATGACCTGTTTGTCCCTTGAACACGTTCCAAAGCCTTCTGGATTTAAGAGCACAATAAATTGTGTTTCTTGTAATGTCCTGGCATTCTGACATTATTTTATTTTACTTGGCATCCAACCACACTTACTTTTTTATGCGCTATATAGCCAATTATGATCCGTCCTTAGCAATTGTCCAGCAGTATTACGGGTAGCAACCCTCTTTAATGCTCTCCTGTCTTTATCAGTCAGGGTCGTTTTCCGGCCGCTCTTGTGTTTCGCAGACGAGGTTTTGCCACGAACACGGTATGATGTCATATGACCAGAGAGACAGTAGTTCTCGATATACTCCCCCCCCAACCCTGACGAATGTTGTCATGGAGGCACCGACTAACTGGTTACTAACAATTAGTCCTCTTTCGAAGTCCTCTAGGTCGCTCATTTCGTCACCTTGGAAGAAATTTTGCAACAAGACACTTTAAATGCACTTAAACAGGACCTTGAAGTTCAAAGCAAAGCTAATACAACCAAAAAGTGGTGGATATTTTTGCGTATTGCGACGTACGCAGCTGCATTAAAAGTCCCATCTCTGAGCGTGGTGCTCACATTATTCTGTCCAGCCCCTGTATTTGAACACAGTATCTTATTAATACGTAGTGCCATCAAAATGTTACGAGACTAGGTACGTGGCGCGCCAACAGATAGCAGTACGCAGATGCAAGAGCAGCGGTCGAGAGCAGGGACCTATGTGAGTCATTGTGCCGAGTGGCACCGTTCTGTGAACATCGGAAGCTATGCTACACGATATTTGGTGACCACGTGCAGAACACTGCTGTGATTTTGGTATGAACTGCAAACTAGAGCACTTAGCGAACATCAAATTCTGCGTCAAACTCGGCAAATCTGGAACGGAGACGCATGAAATGTTGCGGCAGGCAATGAGTCGTGCGAGGTGTTTTGAGTGGTACTCGTGCTTCAAGAACGGCAGAACGTCACTGGAAGACGACGAGATGTTAGGGCGACCGTCCACGAGCAAAACCCCCGAAAATATGGGAAAAATTAGGGAACTGGTGCATGAGGATCGTCGGAGAATCATTCAAGATTTCGCTACCATCGTCAATGTGTCGTGCGAAACAGTGCAAGAAATTCAAGATTTTCTTAGGGAGGACATTCGCCGCAAACGACCTGAAATGGGGTCCAAGGGCAATTTCCTGCTCCATCACGACAATGCAGCAGCTCACATAGCGTTCGCCAGTTTTGCAGTCGCAGCAGCATGACTACCCTTCCTCACCCGCCTTACTCGCCGGATTTGGCCTCCTGTGACTTCTTTCTGTTCCCGAAGATGAAGCTGAAGCTAAAGGGTCGCCTTTTTGAAACCATGGAGGAGATCCGGCGGGAATCGCATACGGTACTTGAAACGATTCGCGAACAGGACATCTAGGGAGCGTTCCAACAGGTGCAAAAACGCTGGTAGCGGTGTATAGCTGCCCAAGGAGACTTCTTTGAGGGAGATCATATCCAGTCTTATGTAACGTAAGTACTTTGTTGTATACCGGAATAGTCTCGGAACTTTTTGATCAGACCTCGTTTAACACCTCCAAGTAATTGCCCTGCGACATCGAGTTGTGCATATGTTAGCTCTTACACTGTATACTCAGCAAAGTACTACAAAGACTTACGCCTATAATAATTTAAAAGTATTTTATTCAGTTTATGTTTAAAGTTGTTCCAATTTCTTTTCTAAACGATAATGCAGATTTGGGTCACAAATACATGTTCTTGCTATGAATTTAGTAAGCTGAGGAATTAATTTTGGTAATTTTTTCCTCGTAGAAAAATAGCATTTAAAATATAAAGGGTGTTCAAATGAAAAGGTGCGAAACGTCATAAGAACGTAACCGTTAACATATTTGCCTATGCCGCTATGGCAGAACTAGCGACACATCTAGGGATGCGATTGGAGTCGTCGGCTTGGATCGGAGCATGCGCGGGCGCCCGCATGCGCAGGAGAGAGCAGAGGCTCTTATAAAGAGCGCCGTCCAATTGACGCGGCAGTGCGTGTGAGGACAGGATGGCGTTCACATTGCAAAATTCGACGATTGAGGAGCAGCGAGGCGTTATCCGATTTCTGACATCGGAAGGTGTTAAACCGGCCGCTATTCATCGCCGGATGGTGACCGTATATGGGGAAGACTGTGTGTCCGACAAGTCAGTGAGAAAAGGGAGTGCCCGTTTTCGTGCAGGCCGTGAGAGTTTGGTTGATGACCCGAGACCAGGCCAGGCAAACACAGTCATCACGGCCGATCTCATCGACAAGGTGGACGACCTAGTGAGAGGTGATCGGCGTGTCACATTACGAATGTTGGCGGTGGAGGTTGATGTCAGCGTTGGAACAGTGTCGACAATTGTTCACGACAGGTTGCGTTATCGGAAGGTGTGCGCGCAGTGGGTTCCGAAGCAGCTCACCGACCAGCAAAAGGAACTGCGTATGGGGCTAGCACTTCAACATCTGTTTCGGTATCATGAAGACCCCGCTTTCCTGGAGCGGATCGTCACAGGTGATGAGAGCTGGTGCCATCACTACGAGCCAGAGACAAAGCGGGACAGCATGCAGTCGAAGAATGCGTCGTCACCTCCCCTAAAAAGTTCAAAGCCGTGGCGTCAGCAGGCAAGGTGTTGCTCACCGTCTTTTTCGACATCCAAGGTCCACTACTTGTTGAATTCCTCCAGCACAGACGAACCATTAACTCCGATGTGTACTGTGGGACACTCCGAAGCCTACGCAGGTCCATCAAGAACAAAAGACCGGGGCTGCTCACGGAAGGTGTGGTTCTGCTCCATGATAACGCGCGTCCACACGTCTGCAGGGTCACACACGCGGAACTGGCCAAGTTCCAGTGGGAGCAGCTTGACCATCCGCTCTACAACCCGGACATGTCGCCCTGCGATTTCCATGTGTTTGATCCCCTGAAAAAACATCTGAAAGGGAAGCGCTTCCACTCGGACGACGAACTCAAGGACGCTGTGCAGGACTGGGTCTCGTCACGGCCACAGGAATTCTGGGAACAAGGAATCCTTCGGCTCGTTAATCAATGGGATCGTTGTGCTACGGCCTATGGTGTATACATTGAATAAAGTCTTCATTTATACCCACAGTGTCGTTTCGTACCTTTTCATTTGAACACTCCTTGTAATTATAAAATTAACAGAACTCACGTTTTCTCAGATCAGAGTCCACGTCGCATACAGAATGGAACAAGTCTAGTATCGAATCAATAGTTGGCAATTGTGAAGAGTCATGTATCATCTCGGGGCATCTTTCCACTACGTCCCTAAAGCACACTAACCCTTCGATAGCAGGCCTAAAAACAAACATAAAATGAGGCTCGTGCAAAATATTCATAATACATTGAAAAGGTACGCAACTTTCAAATACTTGAAGCTATATATATATATTATGTGCATCTTGAAGTAAGGAACAAATACAGCTACGTGGTTAAGTGAATCTCTTTAAAGACGTGTACCGTCTTTCTATATTCTATTGCTCAGGTTTAAATTAATTAGATCCCATGGTGGTGCATGAAGTGTGAAAACTACTGCGCTGTATATATAATTCAATTTTAATGTTCCATAAATGTACTACTTACATAAAATGCTTCTTCACTACTAAACACCCCAAGTTCTGTTGTAAAAGTTGAATGCGTCTAGCTATAATCCAACGAAAGTTCGTTTTTAGGCCCATCACTTCCTGTCTTGTGTCGAAGCCCAGCTGTTTCTTGTAGGTACTATGAAGCAAAGTTCCTTATTATGAATTATTATGTCCTTCTGTTGCAACAGATTTAATTCTTGAGGATTAGAACCTGTATCATCAAGTCAGCAGTGGTACCAGTTTACAATTGCGGTTCAGTGGGGACGTGGGGTTAAAATTGTCAACTGATAATAACATAAGTATCCTTGATGCGAAATATAAACTGAACGAGAAAGTATAGTACACAAGTTGAATATAAAGTCTCCACATGTACTGTATTAAGGTTATGATGTTATGAAAATAATAAACATGATCAACAGAAGTAATCCAAAACAAAAAATTAACAAAATTCCAGAAATAGACAACATTTGAAGAAAACTTGCGAAAAATTTGAATTGAGCTTTGGAGTAAAAACAAGAGATATAGGAAGTTGTTTAGTCAACTACAATGAAAAAAACTCCAATCTTACAAAAAAGCTGGTGTTTACTCAATTCCAATTAAGAAGGATTGAAATAAGGTAGTTAGCCAATATATTGGTAGCACAAAACGCAATATTAAGACAAGAATTAATGAACATAAGATCAATTGGAATGAAAAAGAAAACAAAACAGCACTCGCAGACTATTGTTTGAAGAACGACTGTACTCCTTATTGGGACGAAACTAAAATAATCAACCAACAGAATACCGTAAAAACAACCCAGATTGCTGAAGTAATTATCATACATAAAACAAAACCATTTAACTACAATAATAATAGCCCATGTGAATTATTATACACATGGAGGCACCTTATTGAAACTGAGAATAAAATAAAAAATAAAAATAAGCACAGACGAACATCGGAACAACTTGGCTCAACACTAGATAGCATTGAAGACTACGTTACATAGAGGCCCATGCGCACTAAGTCACATGATTTTCAGTGAATCGAACTTTGATATAAGATGAACATTCCCGTTGAAAACGCCAGGGACAAACCTGGTGAAACGCGCGTCCGGGTACACTATGAGATATGGATATATGGTGGATGGCAGCTCGTGGTGTGTGTATATAGTATACATAGAGACTTTAACCTTTGCAATATGCTTTCCTGTTCAGTTTGTATTTTGCATTAAGGATACTTACGTTTTGTCAATTGACAAGTTAAGCCTGCCCCTCCGGAACTGAGTTTGTAAACTAGCACTGCTGCTGACTTAATGATACAAGTTCTGGCCCTCAAGAATTATAGAGTATTTCTTACAATAGAAGGACATAACCCATACATTAGTAAGAAACTTTACTTCACAGTGCTCTACAAGTTACAGTTGGCTTCGACACAAGACTGGAAGTGATAGGCATATAAAAAAACTTACATTGGATTACTGCTAGACCGGATACACCACGAGATATGGGTATATGGTGGATAGAACGCGTGATTGATGTATATGGTGTACATACACTGAAAAGCAATTGAATTAGAGATACCTGTCTAGTAACGTGTAGCACCACCTTTCGCCCTGATGACAGCGGCGATTCGTCTCGGCATGGACTCGACAGGACACTGGAAGCTTTGGGAAGCCATACGGATCCACGACCCCTGAACAAGCTCCCACAGTTCACGAAGATTCGGGGTGTCAGAGCCGCCTCGCACATCTCTCGATGGCATCCCAGATGTGCTCGATGGGATTGAGGTCAGGTGACCTAGCTGGCCAAGGAAGCGAGGTCACGTCGGTGGAGTGTTCATCCAACCATTCGGATACAATTCGGAAGCGATGTCACGGTGCATTATCTAGTTACAGGATGAGGTCCCCAGTGAGATGTTGAAGACGTACAAACGGGAGCAAATGGTCGTCCAGAATATCCCGGTAACGTTGATCGGTGAGGGACAATGTCACACGTACCAAGGGTCCCATTTCAGTCCACGTAAACAGTCCCCAGACGAGAATGCAACCCCTACCAGCTTGAAGAGTACTCTGCTGGCAAGAAGGATACATCGCTTCATGTGGTTGGCGCCGTACTCGTATCCTGCCATCCGCATGTACCAACATGAATCTCGACTCCTCAGTCCAGGCAACATTTTTCCACATGTCTAGGGTTCAGTGTCGATGTTCCCGCGCCCATGCTAATCTTTGCACCCTGTGATGTGCGGTCCGCAGCGGTATCCTCGTGGGACGATGGCTTCTGTACCCCATAGCGAGGAGATGGTTCTGGATGGTGTGGCTGCTTGCACGTTTTTGTGCACCAGCGTTAAATTGCCGAGTGATTTCTTGCACTGTGGTCCATCTATCCGCTGTTACAATGCGAGCTAGCCGACGATGACCCCGCTCATCCACACGCTGTTGTTCACGGCAGTTGGCCCTTGCAGGGATAGTTTTACCGGATTCGATGTACTCACGGTGCACCCGTGACACAGTGGCTCGTGAAAATTCCAGTGCCTGCACGACTTCCGAGATGGAGTGACTCATTCGTCGGGCCCCGACAATTTGCCCACGATCAAATGTGCTTAGATCCTTTGTCTTACCCATACTGCGTCCGACTCTTACTGATTACCGTGGCATCACTCCTTATATTGTAGAATCGCTTCATACGTCATGTCGTTTCCGTTTACAGGGCCGCCCACAGCACCACATTTGCATAACGCCAGCTGTCTCTAATTCAATTGCTCTTCAATGTAGATTGCTTTAGAAATCCTTGCGTTAATTAAGTGTCTGTGAGTATTAGCTTTTTAAAAATATGTCGTATAAACATTAGGTCAGTGAAAGAGCGGAAGCATCTCATCGGTTAACGCAGCTACCAGACACACAAAGGATGCCCCTTCAGGGTGCCCTTTATAACTAATGTATACTGCACAAAAAATTCTAAATTATTAAGGAGGAGGCATTATCTTCAGGATGTCCCTTGTAACTAATGTATACGGTATAACGAAGTAAATTTCTCCGTCATTTTCGGTCTACGCCGGGATTCGAACCTGAGTACGCTTATTCCGGAACAAGCCGCTCTACCAACTGAGCTACGCAGACATTTGTTCTAAATCCTATCTGCCTTTATGTCATGTGCATCCTGCTGGCAGGTACGTCACAACGGCACTAAACATTTTAAGTTATTAAGGAGGAGGCATAACTTTCAGGAAGCTCCTGGTAACTATTGTATACGGCACAAAAAATTTCAAGTTATTAAGGAGCAGGCATTACTTTTAGGATGCCCCCTTGTAACTAATGTATACGGCACAGAAATTTCAAGTTATCAAGGAGGAGGCATTACTTTCAGGATGCTCCTGGTACCTAATGTATTATACTTGGGAAAGGAATCACGTAGAACGAAAGAGAGGTATTAAAACTTAAATTTTGTTTCAGCGTATAACTTTCATGTAACATTCTTGAGCTCATTTAAGATTCATCAAATTCAGCACTTTTAATATAAACTGATAAAATTAGTAAGTAATGAAAATTTAATAAAAATGCTAAATAAAAACATCAATCAGGGGTAAATTTTGAAAATTTTAGGGAATTCTTTTCGGGTTGTGTTTTTTCATTGAGAACTACATCACTGCATTACATCCCAAAACAAAATAAAAAAATCCTTTAAAAACGTCAATAAGGTATCATGTAAGTGCACTTGACCTATTTAATTCTCAATAGTTAAGAACTTACAGTGAACCTTTCTGCCACTTCATGAGATGATTTGCTGTCATAGCCAAATACCAAAGTCAGTTGATTCACATGCCTTAAATTTGAAATCGAGTCTCTTCCTTCGCCTCTTTGGTAATAGTAATACGTCTCTCGCCCATAATGTGAATGCATTTCGCATAATCTGGACAAACTGTAGAGGAAATATTTACCTGTACCTCTCAGTCCATACGTAAAAATAGCAGGTTAGTTGTTTTGAAGTTTGCTTAAATTTGCCTTTTCTGCGGTTGCAGAATGTCTGAAAAATTTCCCTTTTCTTCTCTATATTTTATTTTATTTTTTTTTTTTTCAAATGAAGCCCATCTACAAAATTTGGTCAGGGCTCCGGGGCCCGCCTAAACTTTTTGGAGCAGTTTTCTGACACCGATGTTATCGAAAGAGAAGATTTGGAAAACGAAAATCTCGAACTTTCTCAAGAGTGTGGGAAATAACTTTTCTGTTTGAAAGGTTAAATAGACAGTCCCTGTATATTTTCAAATAACTATCATCAAATTGGAAGAGATTATTATTACTTTTCATTTGGAACAAATTAACGTGGATCCATCTGAAAACTCTGTCCTATATTCCCAATGGTAAACACTTCTGTAGACATTTTCTTCCCAATTAATGCTGTCTTTGAATGGGACCTCAAGAGAAATTGCACCCTATATCTACAATGTAAATTCTTTTGTACACATTTTCTAGAAGACTATTACTTTGTAGAGTTTGAAATTTTGAGCACAAATAAAAACCACCCACAGTTAATATATGCCACAGCTATTATTCCGGAAATTTTTAGATTTTTTTTAAAAATTCAATTCATCTTACTTGAAAGCATTCCAGTTTGGCGTTAGTTAGCTTACCAGTGTTT
Source organism: Macrothele yani (assembly GCA_039090855.1). Lineage (NCBI taxonomy): Eukaryota > Metazoa > Arthropoda > Arachnida > Araneae > Macrothelidae > Macrothele > Macrothele yani. The sequence continues at coordinate 114,827,116 of CM077007.1, forward strand.
CTGTCTGGAAGCAACGAAATCTCTTATTTCTGCCTGATTTTTCTAATTAATTATCTAAGCAAAATCGAAATCATTGAATACAGGCAAAAGTGAGATTGGAATCTTGTCTTCTATGGATCATCTTAAATCCTACTGTACGTTTATTCTTTGAAGGGAAAATGTGTACATTAGCATAAAACGCCTGAATTTGAGCTACAGAAACTCCACCTACTTACTGAGCTCCACCCCAAAATGACGTCATTGGTTAAAACGTAACAACACGTATTTTGTCTTTTCATTGTGGATCCAATGAGAGACCGCTTCCATTCTGAATATGGTGAGGTCTGCGATGATTCGCTGACGCCAACTTCTCAGTCACTCAAGACGTAAAAACCAAGCCCAAGGAATGATTTTTTGCGCCATCTATCGCAGAAGATGAACCCTAACACTCATTTACACAGGTTGTTTACTAATTGCAATCATGTCGCATTTCTTTTCAATAATTCTATGAATTTTCGAAATGAAAGCAACTCTTGAGTCTAAGCATGCAATAGTCTGGAATGTGTAAAATGATTTGAGCCACTTGAATTAAATTTTCTGACAATAAATTAGCTAAAAATGTTGCAGAGTGAGCTTGCTGGTTTATTTCGGAATTAAAAATGGCTGGTGTTTAACTGCTTCCTAAATTTAATGAAAATATGCATACAAAAAAATACTCTCGTTTCTCAAAAATAGTAGATGTTCACCAAATTTTAGACTACATAATAATGATAAAGTGATAACCAAATATTAACTTGTCGTCATTTTATAAAATTATTTGACAGTAAAAAATGTTTTTGTCTCCAAAAAAAAAAAAAAAAAACTAAATATTCACCAAATTTTAGATATCGAATTTTAAATCAATAACCAGATATTGACTTCTAGTTAGTCTCTTTTATCATTTGTAAGCAAAATAATATTTACCAAACGTAAGACTATATATTTTTAAAACGGGGAAAATGTAATCATAATTCTTATGATATTGGAACTGAAATTAAAAATAATAATTCATGATTAAATCTAAAGTTCTTTTTCTGACCAAGAATAGAACCAACATCGTATTAGGCAGGTGGTCATAATGTTTTGGTTCTTCGTTGTAGCTTTTTCACAGACTGAAAACTTATAGGTTTGAGTGCCGTGATAAGGATCACGTGACTTCCGTTTCTTCCTCGGTAACCTTGTTGGCCTGACACGCTTGTCAAAGAGGGACGCCAAGGAAGGGCGAGGCGTGCGCTTCGACAAGGGGCTTATAATTATGATAGCTGAATAATAATTTGACGTAATAACAGTTTTTTTACAGTGTTTACAATAATTGCAAAAGAAAAAAATTATTTTGGCAGTATTGTCGCGTAAATTTAGTGTTATACATTTGGTGAACAATTACTAAATTCGGTATAACCATAATATTTAAAATACAAGCATTACTAAACCAATAGGAACCGTTATTATTTTAGTGACGCAAATTTCGTTTTTCGATCTATCATCATTTGGTATCTCAAAAGTATTTTTCTTCTTATTATTATTTTTTTTTTTGGAGTACCTAGGGGCTCAGAGTTTAATTTGGTAAACATTTAATTTGAACCCATTAAAAAATAGCTGTACCTACAGTTCTGTTGATATTTTCAGCTAAATGATTGTAAAAAATTAAATCGAAGTAGCCTAAATTAGTCTGAACATTACAGATTACCTCATGGTTAGATTCAAGTTTTGATTCCATTTGGAAAATTAATAAAGTTATTGAGAAAAAAATACAACATGATTACAAGTAGTAAGCGATCTGTATAGGCAGCGCCATCTGCTAGCAGATCTCAAACACTACCCAAAGACATTTTTGAATTTTAATGTAATTATGGTTAGGTTTTAGCAGATATTGATTATGCTAGGATGTAATTCAAAGTTATTTTTATCGGTGTGCAAGTTATCATCCTTGGGAATGTATTAATTGCGAAGTATATGTATGCAAAAGTTTTTACCATTGCAAACATGAGGCAGAGTTTTTATGTGGATCCACCATAACTCGCGGTTAAAAAAATGGGTTATAATCAACTCGATCGAATATATTCTTTGTCTAAGAAGTAGGCCGAACCAAGGCCGCCTATAACATATAAGGCCATGACATTGGATCGGAGAGTAACCTCTTTTAGTGACGTCAAGCGGGAACAAAGACTTCCAATTGGTTTCCAACACTGTCCTGTATGACATCAAACGCGACATAGATGTGTCAAACCGTGTAACATGAGAATGACGTCACAAACGGAGGGAACTCATTTCTCTAATATCACGGCCTTATACTTTCTAGCACGTCTTGGCCTAACCTGCGCAAAAGAAAGAACTTCTTTCCCCCTTAGCTTTGTCATTCAAAGTGGTCCTTCCGGAGGATGATTAACATTATCTTTCTGAATAATTACCAGCTTAAAGGGTTGTACAAAGGAACGCTTACCACCGCTCACAGGTATGTTATCCATAGTGCTGAGATTATACGAGGAAAGCAATTGTTTTTCCCGTAGCTTCTGTAAGACCCTGCAGCAATGTGAATATTTCTGTTTGGAGAATGCAAAAGATATTTTGCAGCATTTGGTTCAAGTTCATAGGCCGCTTAAGGGGTTACATTATTTTCGTTGTATTTTAAAATGAAGTAAACAATGGTTTTCAGTTTTCAAATTCCTTACATTAAATTGTAAAATTAAGTGAACAACTGTGATAACTTTCCTGCATCCTATTATTTTGCTGCATTTGGTGGTAAGTTCACTGGCTGAATGTACATATGTCAGGTAGTTAAAAAGACGTCCTCATCCAATCGCAACATACTTGAAATAAGTTCGTACATACATCACTCGTTTAAGAATCTCTGTGCATCGGGGGAAATACCAGCGATGTGAAGATCCTTTCAATGAGAAATAAAACCATATGACAAAAAATAAGAGACACTCAAGAAGGTATTCTGAAATAAACAAATACATCGCTCTTTCCACGTTCCAGAAACACATAACAACCGAAAAATTGTTATTCGCTCACCGCCGGAAATTGAATCCACGCCTTACATCACGGTGGCCAACAATCCACAGATGTTCTTTCAAATTTTTTTTTAGTTCAAACATAAATTTTTCACACCTATTTTTTAATAAAAAAGGATAACTGTTTCTCCTTTGAATGGAAACAAAATTACCTGCAGTTGTTATTCAAAAAGTCTTCTTTAGGAAGATCAGTCAAAGACATCCACTCAGCTAAAAAATTTTCGCTCACGCATTTCCCTATGTCCTGAGGATTGCATCTGTCATTACTCCTAACTGATAGAATATGCAAGAAAACATCGTTTCACTAATGAGCAACAGTAAATTATTATATACTGCATAATATAAAAATGAAAATAAAGGATTTCAGTTGTTTCAATGATTTGCTTATGAGAATAATGAGTATTTTTACGAAGTAAATTATATTTATAAGAAGTAAAGAGGTAATGGGTATTTATAAGTATATATCATAGATTTATTTTTAGCACGATGTAACGCAACCTCTAACATTCGCTTTGAGTTTCTGGTTCCTTATGTAAACTGGCCTGCAGCCAGTACTAAGATTGCTGCTTTTAAGCTTTAAAGAAATGTTCATATATAGGTAGTGTTGCCGACCTAGGACGGGGTGAAATTTTTGATTGAAAACGTATCAAATAGACGCCGGATTTCTGTGGCGAAATATACAAAGAACACATTCATGTAAGAGCTGAAAATGTTTTTAGATGCGATTTTGCTCACTTTGACATCTCAAAATTTCAGTTCTTATTTAGGTTAGAGTGTTTTAAACAGATCAGGGTATTTACATTTATAGTAACGCTGATTCATTTCATGAAATTACTCTGAAATGCGAAGAAAATGAAATAAAGTACGACATAACACCTACGTAACAGAACAAACGTCGCCGACAGTTGTTCAAGCACGTGAGTGTTAGCACAGATGAAGTCGTTTGTCCTACTGACTATATTTTCCGGTATTTATTCTTGATTTTACGTATTGGGCGATAGCGATGAGCTCAGTTCCGATTTCTGCAAACGGATAATAAAAGCAGATGGCGCTGCAAGTACTGAATGACGTCAGAACGTTTAGAACAGACGCAGCCTATTATGTAGGTTTTATTTCGTACTTTTTCCAAAGGGGTTGTATTTCCGTTAAATCTGTAAAACTGGGACTTTAGAATAGAAAAATTCTTCTCCCACAACCTCTCTCCCTCAAAAGTATGACATGAAAATCCCCGTAAAAAAATAATAAAATAATGAACTTTAAAATAGCCTGCTCAAAAAAGGCGCTTGCGCAAGGCACTCTGCTCCAGAAAAGGCAAAATTAAACGGTGTGCACAGAAAATCTCAAATAAAAGCAACAAGGGCAACTTAACGTGGAGAAAAGTACTAAAACTTTTACAATTTAGACCTCACACAAAAATGGGGATCATTTTTTTTACCACCATCACCCATCTACAATGCCAAGAAGAAAAAATTCCAATAATTAAATTTTAAACTAAGCACATCCGTCTTCCCCCTTCAAGGGAAAAACACCAAGGAATTGGCGATAAGAGAATGACTAACAGCTTCGCTTGCCACGAGAAAGCAACTTCAATTTTTGAAAAGTTGCACTTATTTCTACCTCATCAGGGGGCGAAGGTGACCTGTTTCTGACACGCTCATTTATTCAGTGGCGTGATGCAATTTTTTTTTATATATAAGTCGCTAAGCTTTCACTCCCGAGTAGATGCATTTTTCAGTATATTTATTTATTTATTTTGTAGTGATCAGACATAAAAGATCGGGTCATATTTGGAGGATTTTAGGAAGGGAGTGTCTGACCCCAAGTCTTAAACAACCCTCAGCAATAAGAAGCTAGGAGATTTGGGCTTAGAGTGCCAGATAGGAAAGTGACACGGCAGCGAGTTAGAAAGGGGGAGGAAAACGCCCTTATTTATTACCAGGGGGCCAGTACCCGGTGTCCGAAGCCTTAACGTGCCAATCTGACGCACGGCAGATATTTAGTGGTTCGAGCCTTCCTGGAATCGAACCTCAGTTCCTTCCTTCGTTGCAGTCTCGAACGTTGACGGCCATCCGCTGCTCCCGTGATCAGACATAAAGACTAACCACTCCCTTTAAATGCCGGCCTAGTGGAGAACGCAAGCTCGGCAGCTTCATACACCTTTGCATTGGGAACACCTACCAAACAACGCGTTGATACACCTTTGTATGCAATCACGGCTCACACACAACTCGGAACAGATTCAACAAGGTGCCGAACATCCTCCATGCGTAACTTGACCCATGTCCGCTACAGCAGCTCCATCAGTTCACGCTCATTCCGTGGAGAAGAATCAACAGTTTTTCCACCCCGTTCTACCATATCCCACAAATGTTCAACTGTTCGGGTGGCCACACAATGTGGTGAATTCGTTGTCGTATTCCTCCAATCCCTCAGTCGATATACAGTACAAGCCCGATGACACGGTGCGTTGTACTGTTGAAAGATGGCACTTACTGTAAGTAAGCCTCCTGCATGTGTATACATGGAGATGGTCTGCTGACAGCTTCCTGTAGCGTCCACCATTCAGAGTTTGGGGGATGATAACCAACGGACCTGCGGCAGGCCAGGAAAAAGCTACCCAGACTAGAACACCACCTCCACCGGCCTATTGAACCCCAGATGTGCAGCCAAAGGATAGTGCTTCCTGCTGTTTACGCCATATGCGAACCTGGCCACCAGCATGGTGCAGCAGGAAACTGGACTCATCGCTCCAGATGGAATACTTCGATCTGTCGAGGGTCACCGGCCGACGTTCCTTCGCCCATACGACGCGTTGTTTGCGATGACTGCACGTCGTCATCTGTACCCTCGCTGGTCTTCGGTTGTTGAACCGCAGTCAAGCAAGGTACGACGCAGGGTGCATGTGGAAATAGGTCGAACTGCACCGCTGTTGTACTGGTGAGTGAGCTGGGTGACTGTTCCCAGTCGTGACACGCGACGCTCACCTCTAGGATTAACCAAGTGTTGCTTCCCAATGTGAGCCATTCTTCTGGATGTCTGTGCATGGGTTCAGTACTCGTGCACCCTTGATACAGTATAGTATACCCAACTAGTGCGGCTCTTTCGGAAATACTGGCACGTGCTCTCAGGGCCCTAGCTATCTGACCTCGGTCAAATTGGCTTAAGTCTCCACGTTTCACGATTACTGGCAAACGTTTACTGATTGTGCACATCTATATCCTGCACATAGTTTATAGTCGCAGTACGTGACGTTGATAGCACGTGGTACTTCGTAATCGCTCCGAATTTCTAAAACGGGGTGTGTTGCTAATGCAAAGCTAACTCCAGGTATGTTGAATTACGCCACTGAATAATCGGATCTATGTCACGCCGCACATTAGCGTTTGGAACTTGCATATTTTGCGTACAATTAACTAATATTTCGTTACTTCTTGTTCAAACATTTTCGAACTAAACGGAACATTATTTCCCGAGCAACTTGTCCCTGTTGATAACACTGAAAGTGAGTCAAAGCAAAGCAAAGATATAGAATTATTAGAGCGCGGATATGTACAGACCTCGAAAAGGAAAACGAGCCACCCCTTAACTTTCGAACTGTTTGTCGTATGTAAACAAGTATGGCACCGTTGGAAAGCACTTGAAGGGAACTATCATGTGATATGCTAATTAAACATGCTAGTCACGCTAATTAGCTCTCTATCTCCGACTTTTTTTCGCATAAGGGGTACGTTATTTCACGCGCATTCTATTCAGCACTTAATAAAACCCTTAAATTCCAAATTTCATACGAATCGACCAATAAATAAGTGTACAATGAACTACGGAAAAAATATGCCGCTAATGTTAAACTGCGAAAATTTATTTTTATTTGTATCATTTAATCGAGAACTGATACAGTGATTCGGTGTTGCAATAAAAAACACAAAGAGGCCCAGATAATACGAGCCGCTATATACTAACAGAACTGGTATTTTAAGAAAATTATAAATTATGAAATATGATCATGAAAATAATGAATTATGACAATATCAGATAAATAGTCCATTGGATTCGAAATATTTTTAAACCCTTAAATCCAAATTTACAGCGTGATAGCATAAAACCTTGCCGAAATACGTAGTGCGATCAAAAAGTTCCGAGACTAGGTACGTAGCGCGCGAAAAGACGGCAGTACGCGGATGCGCGAGCAGCTGTCGAGAGCAGGGACCTTCATAAGCCATTGTGCCAAGTGGCGTCGTTCTGTGAACATCAGGAACTCTGTTATACGATATCTGACTACCACGTGCGGAACACAGCTGCGATTTTAGTATGGACTGTTAAGTAGAGCAGCGAGCGAACTCAAATTCTGCATATCGGGAACGGAGACTCGTGAAATGTTGCGGCAGGCTTATGGCAATGAGTCGTGCTAGGTGTTTTGAGTGCCACTCGTGCTTTAAGAGCAGCAGAAAGGCACTGGAAGACAACGAGAGGTCAGGGCAACCGTCTACGAGCAAAACCCCCAAAAATGTGGACAAAATGAGAGAACTGGTGCATGAAGATCGTCGGAGTACCATTCAGGACATTGCTACCATCGTTAATGTGTTATACCGAACAGTGCAAGAAATTCTGACTTCGGTTTTGAACAAGCATCACAGTGCTGCAAAGTTTGTGCCAAAGATACTGAATCCCGAACAGAAGGCGCTCCATGTCGAACTCTGTCAAGATCTTCGTCAGCAGGTGGTGAATGATCCAACGTTCCTGTTGCGGGTCATCACTGGGGAAGAGACTCATACGGGTCATCACTGGGGACCCACTGCGACTTATTTCTGTTCCCGAAGATAAAGCTGAAGCTCAAGGATCGCCGATTTTAAACCGAGGACGAGATCCAGCGCGAATCGCAGACGGTGCTTGGTACGATTCGCGGACAGGACTTCCAGAGAGCGTTCCAACAGATGGCCGAAACACTGGCAGCGGTGTATCGCTGCCCAAGAAGACCACTTTGAGGGAGGTCATAGCCAAACTTAAGTAATCTTAAGTACTTTGTTGTATACCGGCCTAGTCTCGGAACTTTTTGATCGGACCTTGTATAAGAGAAAGCTCAAGCATACATCCATAAGGGGCCGTGCATAAAAAAAACATATTTTCCTCTACTTACTGTAAAACGGTTTACCTCGCGATACTTATAAGCACTTAAGAGAAAGTGTTTCTACGTGGCATTGTTTGATACCGAAGCTGTATTAATACTAGACGGAAACCATGGGATTGACGAAATCCAATGCGTAATTGCAACTTTTAATGATGACCATTATAAGCTAATAATTTTGCACGAAAATAACTTAACTTACGACGTAGTTCCTGCAGTCACATATTTATTTTTTCTATTGGTTACATAGCTGACTCCTGTATATTGTTTAATTCAAAACCACCAACAAACAGTACGTTCTATTAAACGAAAACTTCGTATAAATGTATTTTCTGTATATTTCTTACATAAATACCTTTACAGCATCGTCAAATTATGAAACTATGGTCATGCAAATGAAAACTGCAAATTGTTTCCTACGCCAATGAGTCCGTGTGCCTGATTTTTTTACGCTTTCCAAACGTAGGTTGAAGAAGCATATATGCTCCAGCTTTGTCCGTCCGTCCGCACGATAACTCACGTGAAAATGGTTCTATTTCGACGAAATTTTAGTATGTGGTAGGGGACCACGTGGAGACGAACCCTATTGAAAATGGGCGAAACAGGGTCAAAGTTCAGGACATAGGAGTGGGATCCATTCCATTGCTCTTATGCGTCATAACTTGCGTAAAAATGGTTCGATTTCGATGGAATTTTAGTATGTGGTAAGGAACCACTTGGGAACGAACCCAGTTAAAAATGGGGTGGAATGGGGTCAAAGGTCAGGACATAAAAGCGGGATCCATTTCATTGCCTTTATGCGTCATAACATGCGTAAATATTTTTCGATTTCGATGAAATTTTAGTATGTGGTAGGGAACCACCTGGGCACGAACCCTATTGAAAATGGGCGAAATGGGGTCAAAGGTCAGGCAGGACATAAGAGCAGGATTTGTTCCGTTGCCCTTATGCGTCATAACTTGCGTAAAAATGGTTCGATTTCGATGAAATTTTAGTATTTGGTAAGGAACCACCTGGGGACGAACCCTGTTGAAAATAGGCGAAATGGGGTCAAAGGTCAGGGCATCAAAGTGGAATTCATTCCATTGCCTTTATGCGTCATAACATGCGTAAATATGGTTCGATTTCGATGAAATTTTAGTATGTGGTAGGGAGCTACTGGGGACGAACCATATTGAAAATGGGCGAAATGGGGTCAAAGGTCAGGGCAAAAAAGCGGGATCCATTCCATTGCTTTTATGCGTCATAACATGGATAAATATGGTTCGATTTCGATGAAATTTTAGTATGTGGTAGGGAACCACCTGGGCACGAATCCTGTTGAAAATGGGCGAAATGGGGTCAAAGGTCAGGTAGAACATAAGAGCGGGATTTGTTCCATTGCCCTTATGCGTCATAACTTGTGTAAAAATGGTTCCATTTCGATGAAATTTTAGCATGTGGTAGGGAGCCACTGGGAGCGAACCCTATTGAAAGTGGGCGAAATAGGGTCAAAGTTCAGGACATTGGAGTGGGAACCATTCCATTGCCCTTGTATATCATAACTTACCTAAAAATGTTTCGATTGCGACAAAACGTTATCATGTTGTTCCTGAGGTATAGTGAACCGGTTCTGTTGAATATCAACAAAATGGGGTCAAAGGACATTGCACAAAAGCAAGATTTATTCCACAGCCATTATTCTCATAACTTGCGTAAAACTGCTTCTATTGCGACAAAACTTTAGTATGTTATTCTTGAGGTATACTGAACCGGTTCTGTTGAATATCATCGAAATGGGGTCAAAGGTCAGGACACAGGAGCGAGATTCATTCGTCAGCTTTTATCCTCATAACTTGAGTAATAATTTCTGGTATGTTGGAAAGCGTATCATAATCAATGCATTGCATGATTTTACTAACTTGTTTTATATTGCAGATTTTCTCTTGTTTACATTCCGTCTCGAATTTATGGTGCAATCAGCATGTATTTGCTTATTGGTCCAATTCATTGATATTTTCCATTGTAGTTATACTGTTTAAACTGTGCAATATACAAAATGGAACTGCCTTTCCCTGCAATACAGAAGCCGAATCTACGTGTGTATCTTTGATCTGGTAGGAAAATCACCTCTTCGGCATTAGACGTTTTCGACTACCGGTTAAGAAAATAACCGTAACCAGTAGCGTTTGGAGCATTAAGCTTACTTAGTGTAGTTTAATACGGATCTAATTGCATTTTTCTTTTCCTTTTCTTTTCTTTTCTTTTTCATTTCTACTTCAAATTAAATAAAATAATAACTGGTTATACTCTGCGGAAAAAATTTAGTTATATTCTGAGAATTTCGTAGTTTAAGGAAAAGAGGAAACAACGTTCCCAAATCATGTTTCTTCCGCATGCGCATGAAATAATAAAAACACACTGTTACCTACTTTATTGGAACTCTCAATTTTTAGACTTAAATGAGAAAACAAACTGGTTTGACAATCAAAAATAAACATTTTAGGTACGCACTGGAAATCTTAAAATTAAATGTCATACGACAGAATTCTTGGGTGCTCGAATCTCATACCTGCCGGTCATCTATAGTTTACTGTTTTTCCGGGGTTTTCCACAGCCTCTCTGGATTTGGGGACGGCAACGCGTAGATGGTTACCTGTCAAGTCTGTCCCGGATGCACCTGGCTTCTCCTCATGCTGGCAGTAGCAAAATAATGCATTTCTCAAGCACTATTGGAAGAAGTGGCTATGCCGCCCCGGTGGCGCAGTGGTCTAAGCGATGGCCTCTGATCATTCGTATGTAAAAGGTCCGGGTTCGAATCCCGTTGAGGCATGAATGTTGTATTTGTCTTACGGCACTGGCTCTCTCCCTTAACTGGAACCAGTGACCCTAAATTAGGACGGGCGACTGCTTATAGCCCATTGAGTTGCTCACGGTGGTCGTTAAATCTCCAATAATAAAAAAAAAGGAGTGCCTATAAAAAGGGTTAACAGACAGACAGACAGATGGGCGATAGGATTCTAAATGAAAAATTCTATATGTCGTTTAATGAACGACAAAGTAGAACTAAAATTCCTGACGTAACGCTTCCCTGTTTCAAAAAGTTGATCTTGTGACGTAATGCATCTCTGATGTCATGTCAGAATGATTTAGATGAAATGGCTCACACCAGCAGCCTTTGAAAATCGGTCCTTTTTGCTATAACAACAATGCAAAGTGGTGTACGCGTCCGCTGTGGGCGACAAAATGGGACAAACGTTCATACTTTCGAACAAAGAAAATTGTATTGTTTTATATTGATACGGGGAATTAATATATGAGAGGTGCAAATTTAAAATACAAGATAGCTGTTCCCATTAATTCGTATGTTAAGCACGATAACTATGAAAGAAAAGTCAGTTTTTGGGGTGGAAAATAACAAATAATTTAGACTAGATCGCACACTTTCGTAGTATTTTGCGAAAGCCATTTCCAAAACTTGGGTGATCATTGCGTTCCTCATATGTTGCCAAAGTGTTCCGAATGTGTATCAACCTGTTCTGCATGTGTTATCAAAGTTCTTTCCACCATAAAATGTTTTATGATAGGAGATGCTAGTATTTCTACATAACACATTCGGGAAACTTCGTGGCAAAAGTATGGAGCTGCGAATATATTTTCCGGAATTTCTTTCTCGATGTGTTCCGAATGAGTTATCAACCTTTTCTCAAAGTGTTTCACTGGGAACACACTGATGTGCTATATATTCCGAAATGCCACGGACGGCTAGAAAAGTAATTCTCGAAATAGGGCATGCCTCAAGCATCTGCATCCTTTTAACTGTACTAATGTCCTAATTTACTTAAATAGTGGATTTCGGGTAAGTGAAACCTGATTTCAAACGTGCCATGTGCCTTTTGGTGCACATAGACATTAAGCTGTAACCATTTAGTAGGTTAACAGCAGCGCCAGTTTTTACATATTATTTAGTGGTGTATATATATAAGAGTTGACGACTTTAATCATTGTGACAAAGAACCTTTCACGGTTTGGTATATCAGAGTAGAACGTAAACTATTTGCGGGTTTATTTCATTAGGTCGAACCAACCCCTGCCCTAATTTGGACTATATGGATTCCGTGTTCATGTATGGCTGTGCCCGTCTCGAACGTGGAATTTTCAGCTGTTTCTCGTAATACGTGACCAATGACAAGCAGCATAGATTTTTATACATATTTCCAGTTATATTTGAGAAGTACATCCTCGTTTTCTATATTTGTGCCATCTTTTGAACCGTTTCTGACGCGAATTAAAGTTTTCAAAGTTATTCAAAGTCAATGCAACCAGTTAGAAAATATCAACCGGATTTTTTACAATCAATAAAACATCCAGAAATACAAACAGCTGCATTTCTTCTAAAACGTGCGTTACAAAAATAAACAAAGCAGCGCACAAAACTGTTCTCATAGCAGAAGGATATCGGAGAAAAAACAGATTTTCAAATCGAACAGTTAAAAGAGCAAATATAGAAAGAAACATGATATAAATCTACACCTTCTAGCTCAAGAATTTTGCATAACAGGAAAGTTGAAAGTAGGCTTAAAATATTATTCATGGAAAAAGCTATGACAAGGAAAAAGAACTTTTCAAATTTTCAAATATGTCTCCCACAAGCAGAGGTAGGTAGGAAAAAAAAGCATTGACCATTGCACCACCTAGCGTGAAATCTGTGCGTTATTTAAAGAGGATAATGTTCTACACCTCTATTGTCGTGAATGACATACAGTAAAAAAAGCAGTTTCTCGATAGGGTTTTTAGAAACGCAGATACAATTGCAAACAGAAGTACACAAGCACCACCTAGCGACAGAACTGTGAACTATAAAACTCCTCAAATACTAACCTAAAGCACCAAACAGAAATCATCGCTCTTTCCACGTTAATAAGTGAGTCTCGGAAAAATTATCATCGCCCGCCACCGGGAATCGAACCCAGGGTCTTCCAATTATGCGCCGGACATGCTACCACTGCACGTTACGAAATATTAACAAATAGTTAACAAATGTCCGGCGCGTAACTGGAAGACCCTGGGTTCGATTTCCGGTAGCGGCCGATGACAATTTTTCCGAGACTCACTTATTAACGTGGAAAGAGCGATGATTTCTGTTTGGTGTTCCTGATCCACGTCGAGTGTTTGAATTTACTAACCTAAAGCGTTCCACGAGGTAAATGGCACCCGCTGTTGAACGATTTCTTTTAAATCTCACATTTAAAAGCAGAGATATTAAGAAAAACATTGATGTCCCCTAGCGGCAAATTTTGCATTATTTTGGTAAGAAAACACGCACACAGAGTTTGCACATTTAGTAGTATCTGACCGAAGAAAGAAATTTTTCAATCGGTGTTTTAGTCCTTCAGATATTGCTGTAAACGAAAATGTGAACTTACGCCCTCTACTGGCAGACTTCTGTGTTAAGAAAAATTTGAAATCACATGAGAAACATTTCGCAGCTGATATGCTCTCGAACAAAGAAATAATTTTTAAAATCCGACTCTTAGAAGCAGAGCTATTGACAAAAATAAGATATGCATCTGCGCCCCCTGGCGAAAAAACTATACATTATTGTAAGAAGAGAGTATTCTGAAAATGTTTCCCAAAGAGAGCGAAATGGGTCCACAAAAGAAGTTTTTCAATCGAGTTTTCAGGAGTTCAGAATTAAATGCAAATACATCAGAAGCAGAAATAGACTTTTACTCCTCCTGGTAGCCAAACTATTATTTACCAAATATAAGAAATTATATGCAAAACATTTCCCATCAGTAGCTGTATGTGACACAGGAATAATTTTTTAAATAGGAGTTTTAAAAGCAGGGATATCTGGGAAAACGCAATTTACCTTTACGCCCTCTAGCGGAAAGTCTATGAATTAATTTAAAATTTTGAAATCATGTGAAAAACATTTCGCATCAGAAACTATATTCAACAAAAAGGAATTTTTCAATTTCGGAATCGTAGAAGCAGAGATATTAACAAAAATATGATATGCATCGACGCTTAATGGCGGAGAAACCAAGCTTTATTTTAAAAAGAAAAAAAATCGAAATAATTATCGACGTGAGTGGTATCGGCCCACGAACGAACTTTTTCAGTACAGATTTTAAAAGCTCAGATTTTGCTGCAAATACATCAGAAGCAGAAATTGACACTTACGCCCCGTGGTGGCCAAACCGTTGTTTACCAAAAATTAGAAATCATATGCAAAAGATTTCTCATCAGGAGCTGTATCCACTGAAGAAAGAATTTCTCAAATCGGAGTTTTAGAAGCACAGATATAGGGGAAAACGCAATTTATTTTACCGTTTTTCTTTTTTCTGAAAAAGTGACTGTACCTGAAATGCTTTTCGCCATAAATGGAATCTAAAAGTAAAAGAATTTTTTCAATGGGATGTTTAGAAGCAAATGTATGTAATAAAATGTGTTTTGAATTCAATATCATCTGCGTTTGCTCCCTCTAGCAGCGAAATTGCACAACGTGAAAAGAAAAACAATGGAGGATCACCATTGGCACCTTTCAAGCTTCCCAATGCAAAAAGAATTTTTCAAATCGAACTAATATTTGCAAAGATAGTGTCAACAGACGGACGGACATACCGATAACACGAATGCAATCTTTTTTTACAAAAGACGTTCTAAAAAATCGTATTTCGTGGTTCTGCTTCAATTTTCTATTATGAAATAACCTTTCAGTGATACGCGAATACTCTGTGCCTTGAGAAAGGTGTAATGATCGGAAACAAGAATATTCAAAAGAAATTTCTGCTTGCACAGATTCGGGTTTTCCATTATTAGAAAAATACACACTGTTTATTCTAACACTAATTCAAGTCATTAGCACGAATAAATGTAGTTGGTATAAAGGAAACGGCAAGAGTAAATGAACTCCCTCCTTGGATGGCCCAGGTTATCGTACAAATCACTGTCAGGCAACTTTGCTCGTCTATACTCTGCATTCAATTTGTCGGAGGTTCGGGCAAGACGCATGCTTTCCAGAATTATCCCTTTTTTAGCAGGGAAAGAAACATTCCACGTGTGTTTCTCAGATGTAAATATATGGATGCTCCCTCTTACTTTATTTGCAAATATATTCGCTCTTAATCATCCGATTTGGACGATATTTGCGATTTAGGGTTTTTTCATGTGCTTAATAGAATGTGCACAAAATAACATACCCCTTATATGGAAAAATTCGGAAACAGTTGGCTAATTAGCATGTTAATCAGCTTAATTAGCATTTTTCTTCGCATCACGTTATAGTTCCCTTCGAGTGCTTTCAAACTGTACCTTACTTGTTTATCTGCGGCAAATGGTTCGAAAGTTAAGGGGGAATGGCTCGTTTTTTTTTTTTTTTTTTTTTTTTGAGGTCTATACAGACATAGCGAATAGATTGTGGAGCGATAATATTGCGAAAAAAGATTCATGTTTGCTAGATTTATGTGAATCAACGAATGCGTACTGCTGTGATGTGATTGAGTTCTATATTGATACCAGCGAGATATTTTGCATCAATGGATTATGTTGATACCCTTTGAACTTCCTGTGAGTGAAGCAATAAGGGAAGAAGTGATAGCTGTACGTAAGTATTTTGCTGATTTTCTTTACCTGGCCGTTACCTCTTTATTTACTTAGAGTAAGATTCTCTAACCCTAGTTCAGAAATCATCATTGTTTATAAATATAGAATTATTGTGTTCATTCCTACATGGAATTCATTTATTCTTTCCATTTTCGCGGAGATATTAAGATAAGTATTTCAAGATATTGTGCTGAAATAGTTAGACAAGGAATTATCGTTTTAGTGTGTGTGTTCTTGAGAGACGCACACGTAAGGGAAGTTCACAGCACACACTAGGTAGGGATTAATTCCGAAACTCGATTAGTAGGGGAGTGGAAGAATTACTTGGATGAGGAGAAAGCACGTGTCTTTTTTTTTTTTTTTTTTTACCTCTTTATTTACTTAGAGTAAGATTCTCTAACCCTAGTTCAAAAATCATCATTGTTTATAAATATAGAATTATTGTGTTCATTCCTACATGGAATTCATTTATTCTTTCCATTTTCGCGGAGATATTAAGATAAGTATTTCAAGATATTGTGCTGAAATAGTTGGACAAGGAATTATCGTTTTAGTGTGTGTGTTCTTGAGAGACGCGCACGTAAGGGAAGTTCACAGCACACACTAGGTAGGGATTAATTCCGAAACTCGATTAGTAGGGGAGTGGAAGAATTACTTGGATGAGGAGAAAGCACGTGTCTTTTTTTTTTTTTTTTTTTTACCTCTTTATTTACTTAGAGTAAGATTCTCTAACCCTAGTTCAGAAATCATCATTGTTTATAAATATAGAATTATTGTGTTCATTCCTACATGGAATTCATTTATTCTTTCCATTTTCGCGGAGATATTAAGATAAGTATTTCAAGATATTGTGCTGAAATAGTTGGACAAGGAATTATCGTTTTAGTGTGTGTGTTCTTGGAAGACGCGCACGTAAGGGAAGTTCACAGCACACACTAGGTAGGGATTAATTCCGAAACTCGATTAGTAGGGGAGTGGAAGAATTACTTGGATGAGGAGAAAGCACGTGTCTTTTTTTTTTTTTTTTTTTTTTTTTACCTCTTTATTTACTTAGAGTAAGATTCTCTAACCCTAGTTCAGAAATCATCATTGTTTATAAATATAGAATTATTGTGTTCATTCCTACATGGAATTCATTTGTTCTTTCCATTTTCGCGGAGATATTAAGATAAGTATTTCAAGATATTGTGCTGAAGTAGTTGGACAAGGAATTATCGTTTTAGTGTGTGTGTGCTTGAGAGACGCGCACGTAAGGGAAGTTCACAGCACACACTAGGTAGGGACTAATTCCGAAACTCGATTAGTAGGGGAGTGGAAGAATTACTTGGATGAGGAGAAAGCACGTGTCTTTTTTTTTTTTTTTTTTTTTTTTAGGCAGACGATTCTTACTGGCAATTTGAGTATGAGACGCGTCTCAGCCAAATTTGTGCCAAAATTGCTCTTAGCAGAGCAGGCCTGTGGTTCAGCTTCTAGTGACCTGCTTGGGTGCCTCGAAAACGGCAAAAAAAAATTTGAAAGCTATCATAACTGGTGATGAATCGTGGGTTTATGGGTAAGACCTCCCCCTACACCCCCGAAACTAAGGCCCACAGTATTCGCAGTGTAAGAACCCCAAACTCTCCCAGATCCAAAGCAGCATGAGAAGAAATGTCAAGATTATGCGGACTTTTTTTTTTTCCAATCTTGAAAGAATTGTGTTTCATGAATAAACTCCATCAGGCCAGACAATCAACAAAAAGTACTTCTGTCAAGTTTTGCGGAGTTTGGGGAAGGCAGTTCGTCGCAAAAGGTTTAGTTTGCCATTGCATGAAAGTGGCGAGTTGCAACTCCACCACTCCAATACACCTGCCGATTCACGGACTGCAACTAGGGCAGCAGTTTCTTGCTAAACAGCTCACTGTACAGGTCCGATAGTCACCCTATTCCTCACATCACACCCTCTGCTGCTTTTTGTCCCCACCCTCCCCCCAAATCAAATACCAATTGAAAGGAAAACGGTTTTAAGGTATTGAAGCAATACAATAGAATGAAACGAAACAGCTGTTCGTTTTTTGTTTTGTTTTGTTTTTTCTTTTCCTCCTTTCTAAGAAGATAATCTTCAAAAATGCTTCGAGCAGTAGAAACAGCGCTAGGTGTGTGGCTACGGAAGAGGGCAACTTCTAAGGCGATTAAGTTTCAAATCTTTAAATCTTGTACGTTTTTTTCAATAAATTCAGTTTGGATACTTTCTTATTACACCTTGTGTACATGTAAGAAATCTGATTCGTACGATCAGTGTGGGATACAGTTTATCATTGTAATACCTGCTAAGTCAAAAAGAAAATTCAGTAAAATCCTTGTATTAGGTTTCGAGAACTCACATCGTTTCCACTTGCAGTTCAGCTTAAAAATGCAAACCTTAACAAAAAAAACATTCTAAAGTTTTGATAATACTTTCGTGCAAAAACATTCCTGATTAAAAGAAAATGAAAGCCCCCAAAACTTTTTATAACGAACTGCTCTTTTTCTTCAATCGACAGTTGTTTCAAGATGAATATTTTTCACGGACGTGACCCTTAAACCAATGAAGAAAACATTCCGTTTACCGAAAGGAATCATAACTTCGTAACAAACTTTTTTAATTGAATATGTTTCGCATGAACACCTAATAGATGATTTTTTTTTCAAATCAATCGATAAAACCATAATTAATGGTAAATTCTGAGTGTACTCACCCAACGCCACTGGAAGCAAAATCAGAAGGCAATGTCTAAGCATTTTCAAATTAGTAAATACTACTTAACGAATAAGTAAGCTTTGTTGTAACTCATAAACATTTTACAAGGCTGGTAATTAATTTATATACATATCTTTCTCCATCATTCCGGATGCTCGTTTTTTGTTTTTTCTTTCTCTCCTCTAATGGGAAATGAAGCTGAATGATAAGGAAGCGGAAGAGGAAGTAAATGAATTCAATGACGTTGCAATGAAGTATGGCACATGCGAATTCTCGCTAGAGCTTAAATTCATAACTACTATTTCTTATGTCTCTTTAAAATGGTTTATTTTATTCCTCAGTACGTCTATGTACACAATGTCTAATTTTCCGAAAGTCGCTTTAGCTATAGACTAATAGTTATGACTGTTAACAGTACAGCAACCATTATTCTAAAGTTACTTTTGTTTTCGTGTAAAACATTAAAATCTGTGTTAGGTTTACGTTAACGTCAGCTATTGTCTTCACTATAATACTATTACGGCTTATTGCCTTAGCTTGATGATTTAAATAAAGCTTCGTTGCATCTGGATAGCTTTAATTTTCGTATAGTTGAAAGTCTTAATTACATATGAAATACCTAATTAAACACACATCTGAACACAGGGGTTCTAAAAGCGTCAAGGCCATGGGCGACCAAAAAGGGGGCAACAGGAGGCATTTGCCCTCCCCAGGAAATCTGGTCGCGCCCTTTTCTGTTTTTCGAAGGTATTAAAGATTTTCGGCATAACACAAATTCTGATTGTTAATTTTTCTGGGGAACTTCTGGATGACATGTATGCCGCAAAAATAGGAAACATGTTGGCAATTTCCAGTAAAAAAAGCGAAATTTACAGCAGAAAGAAATAGTGAGACTTTCCATTGCATATTAAGGAACAGCGTACATACGTACACTATGGGAAAGTATAAGAAAGGTGAAAAAATGGCAAATATATTCTGCTTGACAAAGGCCTTTCGAAATTTTTTCTTAGTAATTTGTCTTGAGGATATTTCTCCATTCTCGGTGACCAACTGAGTAATCTCTGGGGTTTCGCGTCACAAACTGCCAAAAGAATAAAAAGATCGACCAGGAATTTTCGTTATTTTACTAACAGTGCCTAATTTCATTTAAACACCTTTTCATCACGTTTTTTGTAAAACAGATTGTGCTTATGTTATCGGTTTGTCCGTCCGTCCTTCTGTAGACACCCTATCTCCGCAACTATTAGTCCGATTTGAAAAATTCTTCCTGCATTGGGAAGCCTGAAATGTGCGAATGATGATCCTTTATTTCGTTTTTTTTTTACGATGTACAATTTCGTTGATAGAGGGCGTAAATGCAGATGATATCGAATTCAAAATATATTTTATTCCATATATTAGCTTCTAAACATCCGATTGAAAAAGTTCTTTTATCTTTCGATTCGTTTATGTCGAAAAGTATTTTAGGTACAGTCACTTTCATGTTACGCGTAGATTTTCCGCTAGGAGGCATAAAAGCAAATTGCGTTTTCCCCGACATCTATACTTCTCTTAGAACTCAGATTTTAAAACCTTTCTTCAGCGGATATAGCTTCTGATATGGGAAATCTTTTCCATACAATTTTTAATTTTTGGTAGAGAATGGTTTGGCCTCCAGGGCGCGCAAGCGTTAATTTTTGCTTCTGATGTATTTGCAACAAAATCTGAGCTTTCAAAATCTCGATTGAAAAAATTTGTTCCTGGACCGATGCCACTCACGTCGATAAACCTTTTCGGAATATTTTCTTCTTAAAATATTGCATGGTTTCTCCCCCAGGGGCGTATATATATATAAAAGGTAGTCAGAATCGACCGCACAGTAAACCTACCGGACGATTCCTCGTGGTGAAAGAAGCCGAAAACCGTTGTCCGATCGGAAGTCGGATTCCGGACATATACGCGCCGAAAGTTTCGTGACGTCACATCCGGTAACGCAATTCTCGTTGAAGAGCGACGCGCTACAGTCGCACGTGTCACAAGGCAATCAAGTGGCGCAGTGGTCTAAAGTGATGGCTTCTGATCATTTATCCGAAAGGGGTCCGGGTTCGAATCCTGGTGAAGCATGGATGTTGTGTTTGTCCTATGGCACTGACTCTCTCTTTTCCCTGGGACCAGTGGTCCTAAATTCAGGACGAGCAACTACTTATAGATTACTGAGTTGCTCACGATGGTCTTAAACCGCCTATTAGGAAAACAAGTTATTAAAATCATGCAATGCATTGATTATGATACGCTTTCTAACATACCAGAAATCATTACTCAAGTTATCACTCAAGTTATGAGAATAATGGCTGTGGAATAAATCTCGGTCCTGTGCCCTGACCATTGATCCCATTTCGATGATATTCAACAGAACCGGTTCAGTATACCTCCGAAATAACATGATAAAGTTTTGTTGCAATCGAAGCATTTTTACGTTAGTAATGATGCATAAGGGCTATGGAATAGATCCCGCTCCTGTGTCCTAACGTTTGACCCCATTTCGCCCATTTTTAATAGAATTCGTCCCCAGGCAGGCGACTGCAACATGCTAACATTTTATCCAAATCGAAGCATTTTTACGTAAGTAATGGCGATGGAAGTGATTCCGCTACTATGTCCTGACCTTTGACCCCATTTCGCCCATTTTCAATAGGGTTTGTTGCCAGGTGGTCCCCTACCACATACTAAAATTTCATCGAAATCCAACCTTTTTTACGTTAGTTATGGCGCATAACAGCACTGGAATGGATCCCGCTCCTATGTACTGACCTTCGACCCCATTCCGTTCACTTTAAATAGGGTTCCTTTCCAGGTGGTCCCCTGCCATATACTAAAAATTCATCGAAATCGAATGATTGTTACGCGAGTTATCGTGCGGACGGACATACGCACACAACGCGTGACGTAATGAGGCAGATGGGAATGGCGACCATCTGCTCGCCGCAAGAATGTGACGTCATAAAACTTTAATAGGATCCACACACAACACGTGATGTAATGAGACAGATGGCGTGACCGCGCGCCAACATTCTCAAACGCGAGGTTGTGATGTCATAAGATTTTTAAGCATTGGTAACATTAATGGAACGACGCCATGCCAAAAAAACCGTTATAATTCGGCGTGGGTATTTAACCCACTAAACGAATTCTCCTAAAGTCGAGATCAAGCTAAATCGATTTCTAGTACCAGAAAACTGTAGGTAAACGACTTTTATCAAAATTCTTAGAGCCGTTTTCAAAATAAAATGTACATACATACATACAAGAATTATTACTTTAAGGTGGAGGTCAAGTAATTTTGTTTCTTATACTTCCAATGGAAAAACTTCTGTACACATTTTCTTCATAAATAATGCGTTCCTAAGGATGAAAATTTGAACATCCATTAAAATAGCTTCATTTCATAACTTGGAATACTTAATATTTTCTAAACCATAACCGTAATTATGCAATCCAACATTTATTTGTCCACTGACGTCATCATTTTTTCTGGTTTCAACACTACCAAAGGAAACGTTATTGTTTTTTTAATATATTTATGCTTATGTTTTACAAAATGTTAAGTATTCCAAGTTATAGTATGAAGTCATTTTAATCGATGTTCAAATTTCCATCCTTGGGAACACACTAATTGTGAAGGAAATGTGTTAAAAAGGTTTTCCATTGGAAATATAGGAAGCAAAATTACTTGACGTCCACCTTAATAGTGTGGGATAAGGGCGATGGAATGGATCCCGATCCTATGTCCTCACCTTTGACTCCAATTGTCCCATTTTCAATAGGGTTACTCTCCATGTGGTCTCCTACCACATACTAAAATTTCATCGAAATCGAACCATTTTTACGCACTCTATGACGCATACGGACAATGGAATACATCCCGCTCTTATGTCCTGACCTTTGACCCCATTTCACCCATTTTCAATAGGGTTCGTACCCAGGTGGTCCCCTACCACATACTAAAATTTCATTGAAATCGAACCATATTTACGCAAGTTATGACGCATAAGGACAATTGAATGAATTCCGCTCTTATGTCGGGACCTTTGACCACACTTCACCCATTTTCAATACGGTTCGTCCCCTGGTGGTCCCCTACCACATACTAAAATTTCATCGAAATCGAACCATTTTTACGTGAATTATCGTGCCGACAGACGGATGGAAAAAGCTGGAGCACATACGTTTCTTCAACCTACGGTTGGAAAGCGTAAAAAATAAAGAAATAAAAAAAAAGGCAATCAACGTTTAAAAATGTGGCACGGGGTGGGTATGCAAATTCGAAGGACGTTGTGGCGTAAAGCCATTAGTTGTACGCCTGCGCGATACTGCAGGTAGGGATAAAAATAGTTGGCGACGGAAGCAGGTAAGCTCATACAGCGTTGGTGGATTTGACAGTAGTGTGGGTAAGCAATATGTCGTACAGTTTGAGAGAGTATTGTGACATGTATCTCCTATTGGGGGAATACCATGGTTCAGCATGGCGTGCAGCAAGGGCCTACAGCGAGCGATACCCAGCACGACGGTACCCGGACGCCCAGGTCATACGGCAGCTTGACGCTCTAATGCGCGACACAGGCAATGTCGCACCACGTCCAAGTGTAGACAGTGGCACTGGATCCTCTGTGAGAACACCATCCCTCGAGGACGCCATACTAGAGTTCATAGAGGAGGAGCCAACGACCGGCAGCCATGCGATCGCGCGACAGTTCGGTGAGCGCCAAAGTACCGTACTTGCTGTTCTACACAACGAAGACCTGCATCCATATCACATCACACAGGTGCAAAGCCTATTGCCACAGGATTATCCTCGAAGACAGGCATACTGTGAGTGGCTGCTACAGCAACATGCTGCCGATAATGCACTGAAGACCAATTGAATTAGAGACAGCTGGCGTTGTGCAAATGTGTCGATGTGGGCGGCCCTGTAAACGGAAACGACATGACGTATGCAGCGATCCGACAATATAAGGAGTGATGCGACGGGAATCAACAAGAGTCGGGCGCAGTATGGGTAAGACGAAGGACCTAAGCCCATTTGATCGTGGGCAAATTGTCGGGGCCCGACGAATGGGTCACTCCATCTCGGAAGTCGTCCAGGCACTGAGATTTTCACGAGCCACAGTGTCACGGGTGCACCGTGAGTACATCGAATCGGTAAAACCATCCCTGCAAGGGCCAACTGCCGTGGACAACAGCGTGTGGATGAGCGGTGTCATCGTCGGCTAGCTCGCATTGTAACAGCTGGTAGACGGGCCACAGTGCAAGAAATCACTCGACAATTTAACGCTGGTGCACAAAAACGTGTAAGCAGCCACACCATCCAGAACCATCTCCTCGCTATGGGGTACAGAAGCCATCGTCCCACGAAGGTACCGCTGCTGACCGCACATCACAGGGTGCAAAGATTAGCATGGGAGCGGGAACATCGCCACTGGACCCTTAGACATGTGGGAAAATGTTGCCTGGACTGATAAGTCGAGATTCATGTTGGTACATGCGGATGGCAGGATATGAGTACGGCGCAAACCACATGAAGCGATGGATCCTTCTTACCAGCAGGGTACTGTTCAAGCTGGTGGAGGTGGCATTCTCGTCTTGGGGCTGTTTACGTGGACTGATATTGGACCCCTGTTACGTGTGACATCGTCCCTCACAGGTCAACGTTACCGGGATATCCTGGAAGATCATTTGCTCGCGTTTGTGCATCTTCAACATCCCACTGTGGACCTCATCCTGCAAAAAGACAATGCACCGGAATTTGAAAGAAAACAACAATACCTCTACGAATCAAAATATGCGCCGTCATTATCTATCACCTTCCGCCATCGTGCGGGCAGTTGACGGATACCAGCCATGGAGAATACTTCGTCGTGCGACGCGATCAAGTCGTCAACCCATTTTTGCACTTCGTCACACGTCCGGAACTGTACAGCAGACAAACCATGTTGCATCGATTGGAACAAATGATAGTCTGATGGTGCTATGCTGGGACTAAACGCCGGGTGCTCCAAAACTTCCCAGCCAAGCGTCAATAGCGTTTCGTTGACCGATTTCGCGACATGCGGCATAGCGTTGCCATGCAGTAATTTCATGGGACCCTGTGAATGGAAGTTTCCGACAGGTTTCCGGGTTCAATCGTGGCAATTGTTGCTTGTAGAGATCAGCAGTAATAGTTTGACCCTGTTCCAATAGTTCATAATAGAGCACGCTCTTTATATCCCACCAGATGCACAGCAGAACTTTTTTGGAGTGAACATTGCGTTTCAGTGTCGAAGTTGTTGCTTCACCGGGGTCTACCCAGTGTTTTTTTTTTTTTTTTGCGTTTGGGATTGTCGTGCCATATGCACTTTGTATCACCCGTAACGATTTTCCACAGGAAAGACTTTCTGTGTTGTTTATTCAACAGATTCAAACACTTCATGACACGCTCAACCTTGTTCCAATGGAGCAGGGCATGTGGCACATATCTTTCCTCCCTTCTGAATCTTTCCCACTGCACCTGAACGATTGGAAATGATTTGTTGAGTTATTCCCAGTTGTTCAGCTAGTTCTTTTAGCGTTTGAGACGAATCTTCATACAGCAATTCTTTCAGTTCCTCATGTGCAACATTTTGAGGGACACATCTACGTTCTCGATCGCTAACATTAAAATCATCTGCTTTAAAAACCATCTAAACCAAAACTCACACGTGCTTTTTGATACAATATTCTCCCCCAGAACAGAACAGATTGATGCACATGATTTTGCAGCAGTTTCTGCTTGATGAATTTCGTAACGAATGCAGTGTAGAATAAATGCAGCATCGCTTGCCATTTTTCACCTACCGATGTGCAAGTGAGTTTGACTGTTGGGCAAATTTCTGTGTCACATTTTATACTCTGGACCAGTTTCTGTCACATGACAACAACGAGGGGGAATTTGGGATATGTAAATTAGCGGAATATGTCTCACACAAAACGCTTTAAAACCTTATTTGTACACCTAATAGCAGCAAATTGGACCTCCCTCTAAGACTTCATGCTTTGGATGTTTCCCATTAGATATCAAAATCATAATGAAATCACTGCTATGGATGAAGGTCTCACCAAGTCTACTCCATAACCTTCTGTCTTGAATTAACTTCCATGGCACTCCGATATAGTGGAGCAGCGAAGGCAAGAAGCGTCCAGTAGAGATGTATGATTTGCGCATCTTGGAAAACAACGATTGAGAAAGTGGTTTCGGGAAGCGACTGGAGTATCGGTAAGCATCAATCCCAGATATGTCTACTTTTTTCATGTTACTGAATTCCATCCACCCACCTGCCAGGTCGTCGTCTAAGTCTTTTCCTTTCCTTGGATTCCAATTTAGTACTTCAAATGTCCAACGGTGGTCAGCTCTTTTATCAGTATGTCCAGCCCATTACCATTCGGAGAGTCTTTATTTTGATCATGATTGATTGATTGATTGGAGGTTTAACGACCACCGTGAGCAACTCAATGGGCTATAAGCAGTCGCCCGTCCATAATTTAGGGGTCACTGGTTACAGGGAAGGGAGAGAGCCAGTGCCGTAAGACAAACACAACATCCATGCCTGACCGGGATTCGAACCTTGACCCCTTACGGACGAATGATCAGAGGCCAGCGCCTTAGACCACTGCGCCACCGGTGCGGCATTTTGATCATGATGACACCCACTTCTGTCATTTTGCTGATCCAAGAGTTCCTTTTTCTACCTTTCTTAGTTACACCCCGCATGTATCTCTGTATGTTTTGAATTATTCATAATATCTTTGATGCTACGCATCTGTCCGGACAGTAGTAAAGTAAATCCCATCCATAAAGTTTCCATGAAACAGAAATTGGTAACAAAATAGTGAAAACTACTGTTGAAATCTGTTCTAAAATGCTGTCCTGTGAAGTGAGTCCACAGCAGTTAATTTTATTGTGACTCAAAAATATATTTTACTAAACTATCGCGAAATATTATTTCATCATCTTCTACATAAACGCAACAATATTTCATTGCAATCTGCATACATTACGAGAATTTGATTCTAAATGCAATAAGCCATTATAAAAAACACATTTTCATGCTCTCAAAAGCGGTGCATGGTAGCAAAATTTGGCTTCCTCTTGACCCCCCCCCCCGGTGAGGGTCCCTGCTATTGACGAGAGCTTGAGAAAGGTGTATAACACGATGGGTGTACCCCCTGTGATATACTAGACGAAAAGTTTCCAATCCTCCTTACGAACACACTTGCGGTTAAGCTTTTCTGCACGTCTTTTGTAAGAAATGAAAGGATCGTGCTTATATTGTCGGTTTGTCCGTTGGTACGCCTGTGGACACCATACTACAACTATTAGTCCGATTTGAAAAATATTTTTTGCATTGGGAAGATTGAAATATGCGAATGATCCTTCATTTCGTTTTGTGTGTGTGTGTGTGTGTGTGTGTGTGTGTGTGTGTGTGTGTGTGTGTGATGTACAATTTCGCCGCTAGAGGGCGTAAATGCAGATGATATCGAATTCAAAATACATTTTATTCCATATATTTGCTTCTAGACATCCGATTGAAAAAATTATTTCTCCTTTCGATTCGCTTTATGTCGAAGAGTATTTTAGGTATAGTTACTTTTTCATGTTACTCATAGATTTTCCGCTAGGTGGCGTAAAAATAACTTGCGTTTTCCACGATATCTCTACTTTTTCTAGGCCTCCGATTTGATTTTTTTGTTTCCTTCAGAGGATATAGCGCCTGATGGGAAATCTTTTGCATATAATTTCTAATTTTTGGTGAAAACGCTTTGGCCACTGGGGTCGTATGTCTTAATTTCCGCTTCTGATGTACTTGCAGCAAAATTTGAGCTTCTAAGATCTCGATTGAAAAAAAATTGGTTTGTGGGCGGATACTACTCACGCCGATAAACCTTTTCGGAATATTTTTTTCTTGAAATAATGCCTGGTTTCTCCGCCAGGGGCTGTAGATGTATATCTTATTTTTGTTAATATCTCTACTTCTAAGAATCTGATTTGAAAAATTCCTCCTTTGTTGGGTAGCGTTTCTAATGCTAAATGCTTTTCATATAATTTCAAACTTTTCAAGTAACTTATGAACTTTCCGCTAGGGGAGGGGAGGGGGGCGTTTAGGTAAATTGCATTTTCTCCTATATTTCTGTTTACAAAACTTCTATTTTAAAAATTGCTCCTGTATCGCATACAACTGCTGATGTGAAATGTTTTTTCATATAATTTCTAATATTTGGTAAAGAATAGTTTGGTCATCAGGGGGCATAAGAGTTCATTTCTGCTTCTGATGTATTTGCAGCAAAATCAGAGCTCCTGAAAACTCTACTGAAAAAATTGTTTCCTGGACCGATGCTGCTCACATCGAAAAACCGTTTGAGAAGACTTTCTTCTTAAAGTAATACAGTTTTTCCCACCAGGGGGCGTAAATGCATATCTTATATTTTTTTATATCACTGCTTCTAGGAGTCCGATTTGAAAAAGTCTTTCTATGTTGGAGAGCGTTTCCGCTACGAAATGTTTCTCATATAATTTAAAATTGTTCTGAGTGCACAAATCTGCAACCAGAATGCGTAAGTTCACGATTCAGTTTACAGCAATATCTACGGGATTGAAAACCTGATTGAAAAACTTCTTTTTTCAGTCAGATAGCACTGTTTTCTATACCGGTTCCATTGACTTTGAATAGCTTTGATAAATTTAATTTGCGTCAGAACGGATTCAAAGGAAGTGTTCATTACACTCCAAAATTCGGTTTCATCTTTCTTGTCTTTCTATTTTGAGGACAGATGTTTTAGCTTGCGCATACGGACTTTCGTAGCTACAACACATTTTCTCAGGGTCGTTCCTTACGTTCGTTTAAAGCTTAATAATGTATGTATAATAAAAATAAATACTGTTTTTTAAATAATGAGCAGTGGAAATTCTTATTGCGGCCACCATGGTTTAGTAAATATTTCCTTTTGACTCGCAGATATTCTTTCATTGGTTTTACGACAATAACATTCATTAATCCACCCACCTAAGTACTGCTCAATGTGAGGAATTAGTAAACCTTATTGTTTGTCGTTAAGATTTAATTCCACTTAGTATGTACCGGACTGTGGCTAGGTATGGTCATGAATGACGCGAATAAATGCAATTTGTTGTATGTAAATAAATGTATACTCTCGAACCACTCGTTTTATTTCATACCCACAAAGATCTTGGCATGCGAAAGATGAATAGCATAAATTATCTACAAAGAGTACCAGAGTACTCTCTTGATTTTCTTAGTTGAGGTCCAAGACTTAGCTTCATAAATAATAACAGGATGAATACTCTTTGATTAAAATACCTTTCTTTTAAGACAAAACGGTAAATTATATTTGAAAACTGCACTGTTTCTTCCAAATGCACTGCCGTCAAGTTTTTACGAACCTTTTTATTTATTTCTCGATGCGGTTCTTGCTTCTTATGTTGTCCTGGGTGAATGTGGATATCAGTTACTACATAACTTATCCCATAGGATAAAATATTAAATGGTAAATTCTTTCCATACATTTCTCGCTGTATCTGATGCACAATGTTTTCGTTAGGAGACTAATATGTACCTTTATGTTAGTCATAATATTCCTTATATGTTCGACATGTGGGATGTTTTAATTAGGAAGAAGCAACAAATGTGAATAAGTTTCTACGCTGGCTTGATCAAATTATTTTACATGACACAAATTTTATTACTAACTGTTAGAATACCGTCGTTACACGATATAACATATTACTGAAAGTCAAAATGGACGATGAAAATGACTTTATTTAACTGAAGCGAAATTTGAAAGTCAAAATCACATCACCAGATCTTTCGTGATGGCTTCCATCACATCCTCAGGTTAATTTTAAAATGAGATACTGTAAAAATGTTAAAAAAGAATCCACCGTGGAACGTCACTCTTATGTAAACACACCGTTTTCAGCTCTTGAACAAGGCTGAACTGGATCCTACCAGGCTGTAACATTAAGCAAAAACAGCGAGGACAGAAAAGATGAGTTGGGACGCAGCGCCATCTATTGGCGTAGTTCGCATAAACAAACTGATTCCGCATCATTATTTACATTTGAGATTTTATTTATATTCACTTTCACGTGAACAGATGGATATTTACATTCTGAATTCGTATTACTTGGACAAAAGAATGTTTCTTTCTTCTCTCATTCCTCGTTTATTCTTCAACGATCTGGAGCTGAGATTTTGGTAAAGGTGTAGATTAGCGTCTTAAATTATTTCGTCGTAAAAATGTTAGTACCTGGAAAAAGTGCTACGTACAGATTTTAGAATATGTAAATTAATGGCAAATGGTGCAGAAATTTCGTATTTTAAATGTCTTTTAAAGATTTTTATCGTAACATTTACCTGCAAGTTCGATGCGTTAGGCCTATGGCAGTG
Source organism: Macrothele yani (assembly GCA_039090855.1). Lineage (NCBI taxonomy): Eukaryota > Metazoa > Arthropoda > Arachnida > Araneae > Macrothelidae > Macrothele > Macrothele yani. The sequence continues at coordinate 114,857,032 of CM077007.1, forward strand.
TCTCTTCACGGCATCACACTTGCACGTAAATATTACGATAAAAAATCTTTAAAATACATTTGAAACAGGACATTTCTGCACCATTTGCCATTATTTTCCATAATCTAAAATCTGTACGTCGCACTTTTCCCAGGTACTAACATTTTTCCGACGACATAATTTATAACGCAAATCTATACATTTACCTACTATTTTACTTAGTATCAGTTTATATAGCTGAGGTTTTTTTTCTAAAATTGAATTAGGTACATAATAATCAGAATGAAAATGCTTACCACAAACAACATTTGAAGGTGACTTGTCATTTGGAGCAAAATCCTGACAAGATATTGCTTTCAGTCACAGTTGCTCTAGGTTCTGATCTGAAGGGAACTCGTGGAATGAAAATCCTACGTTTGTCTTCTCAGAAGATATGCACATCGGCACACAACAGTAAACTATTTTGAAAATGGATTAGATTTTGTTGTGAAAATAACAGTTTGGTTTTAAAACTGTAAAGTTTTTTTAAAAGTAACACAAGAAAAAACGACGAACATACACAATCCAGCAATTCAAACAACGTGGAAATAGAGTTGTTTATAGCTTGGGACGCAGTGCCATCTAGCGGCTCAAATCGTCCCTAACTCCCACTGGCCAATCACCAAAAGTCTATTGTCTTGAACGTTAATGTTATAGGCAGTTCTTCATCCAGTTCAGCCTTGTCTTGAATGACTTCAAGTAACGTCACCACGTTCTGACTAATGATTGTTGTGTCTTAATTGTTATTGGGTGAGTTCTGAAATAAAGTTCGAGTTAGTAGTTTATTTGATCCTTGTTGTTCGAAATTAACGGTATCCAAGGTGGAGGTATGAATCTGGGTACTTCATTATCACAACATTTATCAGCGTTATTCAAGATGCTTAAACTCTCCACTAGCAAAGTCGCACTCCTGTTTTTGTGACTTGAAATAACTCTTGCCTCATTCCATAGAGGGGTGTGAGCTCCTTGGTTAACTAATCTTGCAAGTGCGGTAGTGTTTGAATGAGTTTTCACACTGTACTTGTGTTCCGCAATACGGAAGTCCAAATTCCTCATGGTGGATCCATGAGGAATTTGAAACTACTGTTTGTAAAAATTGCAACACCAATAAAGAATCGCGCTATTCAAATGAAATTTATATCACAGATTCCTCATGTTACAGGAGATAACTGATTACATTTGTAGAGCTGTACAAGATTTTTTCACTTCAAAACTCAGTATCGTGTGTCGCCACTTCGAGCAACAATAACAGCGTCTACACGGCACAGCATTGAATGGAAGGCCGCTCGGGTTGCGCAGTGGTCTAAGCGTTGGCTTATGACCATTCGTCTGAGAAGGGTCCAAGTTCGAATCCCGATTCTCGATGAGGCATGGATGTTGTGTTTATCTTAAGACACTGGCTCTTTTCTTTCCCTGGAGTCAGTGGCCCTAAATTAGTGACTCGCACTGAGAAAAACGTTTTGTTAATTCAACAAAAATTTTTGTCGATAAAACATTTTGTTGGATTTGCAAAATTATTTTGTTGAAAATTATTGTTGATTTAACACAATGTATTGGTATCACGACAAAACGTTTTGTTCATTTAACAAAATGATTTGTTGATTTTGGGAAATTTGTTTGATCCAAAAAAACATATTGTTATCATGACAAAATGTTTTGTTGCTGCAACAAAACGTATTGTGTCAGGATAACAATATGTTTTGTTGCAGCAACAAAACATTTTGTCATGATAACAATATGTTTTTTTGGATCAAACAAATTTCCCAAAATCAACAAATCATTTTGTTAAATGAACAAAACGTTTTGTCGTGATACCAATACATTGTGTTAAATCAACAATAATTTTCAACAAAATAATTTTGCAAATCCAATAAAATGTTTTGTTGACTGTATATCGACAAAAAGTTTTGTTGAATTAACAAAACGTTTTTCTCAGTGTGCGATTGCTTATAGCCCACTGAGTTGCTCACGGTGGTCGTTAAATCTCCAAATTTCCGCCCCGGTGGCGCAGTGGTCTAAGCGATGGCCTCTGATCATTCGTCCGTAAGGGGTCCGGGTTCGAATCCCGGTGAAGCATGGATGTTGTTTGTCTTACGGCGCTGGTTCTCTCCCTTCCCTGGAACCAGTGACCCAAAATTAGGAACGGGCGACTGCTGATATAGCCCATTGAGTTGCTCACGGTGATCGTTAAACCTCCAGTCAAAAAAAAAATTGATTGGAAGAGTTTTTGATATCGTCCTGGGAAATAGCACGCCATGCTGCTTCTACGCAAGACCAGAGTTCATTTGTAGTGACTGGCAGAGGCGCTTGACTCGCCAGTCGTTACCTACCATGTCCCATACATGTTCGATCGGGGACATATCCGGCGAAAGTGCAGGCCAGGGAAGAAGCAGCATCTGCCGTTCACGGAAGACCTCTTGAACATTCTCGGCCATATGTGACCGAGCACTGTCTTGCAAGAATGAACCGCCAGGTCAACTCTGAAGGAAGAGTATCGCCTCTGAAACATCCCTGACGCATGGCTGGCTGTTGAGGACTCTCTCAATTCGTGCAAGGCGAGATCACGAATTGAACCCTTACAGGATATGACCCACTGGCGTATTTTCACTAGTACCTTAATCATTTGCATATCACATCCTGTTGAACATATCCTGTAAGTTTCTAGCTAATACCAGCAGTCCTTCATGGTGGTGCAATTTTCACCAACAACCGTGTATTTACAGTTGATCTTTCAACGATGAATACATTTCTTGTACATACACCAGACTTAAATATGAATGTTCCGATATTCCAGAAACTTTATGGAAGTAATTCAGCCATCACATCATAACGGAACCACAGTCCTGATAAAAGGTAGTTGATTATTTTGCTATGAGTAATAAAATATGAATGACCGACTGCCGAGAATATTCCATTAGTCACATGGATTTAAACAACGTCTACGTCATACCTCGATTCAAAGTCATTCCACACGTTCTGGATTCGAACTCACTTTTCTTCTGTTTCACTGTTTACATAGTACTTTTGACTTTACTACTAACAACATTAACCAAGGGCTCTGGGTCGCAACACTCTCTTAGTGGAGCAGATTGCTAGGGGACGTCATATGACGTTAAGCAGAAGACCCAGCAACTAGTTCGTGCAAAATGTCTTTTCCTGTTTGAAGACAAAAATGAGTGCGAAGAATTTTGCGTACCATTGCCACTTGCTTCAGTGATGAAAGCACCAATGCTCATCAGTGTCTCAGTCAATCTATCAGATGTCTTGAAAATTCCATTCCCCAAGATCTTTGCAAATTTTGTGGCAAAGAACTGTTCCAGATCATTTTTGCTGGCCTCCGAAGAAGCGAAGGTTTTTCGGTTTTTGCATAGACCAGAAAAAATAGAAATCTAAAGGCACAATCATTTCATTTATTTTGTTCTGGGATTACATTTGACTATATTACATTTCAAAATTAATTTTATAACATATAGTATTAAGAAAAACAACGTATATAATGTGAATACTTATGTACTTATGTACAGGGTAACCACAGAACAGGAAATTGAGTAAAACGCTATATATGTATAGCCTGAGTGAATACCAAATCCCCTGAAGTACGTAGTCAAGTCAAATGTCCTGCACATATAAAATTTTCTCATATGTGGTCTGATTAATAAATTTTACCATATAATTTTATTTTTTAATTTGTTAGCAGATATTTTTTAAGTTGCTTTCGAAAATAATTATAATTATTGATATGTGTTAATTGACAAGGTAGGCCATTCCACAACATCAATCCCTTGTAATTAATAAATCTTTTTTGGGTTAAAGTGTTTGGCAATGGTAATAAAAATGCATTTCTATCTCTTGTTTGATAGTCGTGACTGTTGTGCCACAAAGTGTTCAGTTGAATTAAATTTTGATACCTATTCTCTTTTATCCTTTTATACATAAATCCTAATAATCTAAATTGCCATAAATTCTCAATATTTAAAAATCCATATGAATTTATACGTACCCCCATATTCAATTTAATTCCCCTGAAGTTATTTAAAATTCTGACCGTCCTATTTTGTAATGATTTTAATCTATATATTTTGTAATGATTTTAATCCCAGTCATAATTCTTTTCAAGAACGCGTCTCCTTCGTTACTAAAATGGCGTTGGTTTATGTTCAAACGACTGCGTTTGTCCATTTCATCGAGCCATTTTGGTACACGACTTTACGAAAGTCAAGTCAGCCGCCCCGGTGGCGCAGTGGTCTAAGCGATGGCCTCTTATCATTCGTCCGTAAGGGCCCGGGTTCGAATCCAGTGAGGCATAGATGTTGTGTTTGTCTTACGGCACTGGCTCTCTCCCTTCCCTTGAGCCAGTGACCCCAAATTAGGAACGGGCGACTGCTTATAGCCCATTGAGTTGCTCACGGTGGTCGTTAAACCTCCAATAAAAAACAAAAAGTTAAGTCATGTACCAAAATAACTTTACGAAAGTTAAGTCTGTTATGGATGATTTCAATGGGACAACAATGATGAATTTTCGTATGATCTACCATTTCGTCAATAGATACGAGGCTGTTTTCCAGAGCTGCGGCACGAATTAATTCTACCATGTTACCAGCAATGGATGTGAACGGTCTTCTGGTTTCTTCATGATGCGTTGTGGTGTGTAACTATTTTCGAATTTGAAAATCAATTAGTAGAAGCTCCTCTGTGGAAAAACCCTGTTCCCGTTTTGTGCTGAAAGTCTTTGAATGGAAAAGAGCGGATCACTTCTCCCTCTTCTGTTTTGGTACACACGAAATAACGAAGTGGCCAAGTTAAAAGGGATTAAAACAATACACACACGCATAAAACAAAGGTCATACATCCACTACAGTCATGGCAGCGACACCATACCTACACATCTCCGCCAGGTGCATTATAGCCAACAAAAGAGAAACTAAAACAAGATGGCTGCTAATTATTTACTCTTCTTTGTATTTGATCTGTTGTTCCAATGCGCAAGACGTAAAATCTATGCGCTTGGCTCTTCAATACACACAGTATCAGCATGTTCGCTTGCTGATGTTCGCTTGCTGATACACACAGTATCAGCATGTTCGCTTGCTGATACAAGGGCGGCAGATCATTTCCACGCTCATTGCGTGGAAATGATCTGCCGCCCTTGTGGCGCAGTAGCTTCTGTCTATTCATCCGAGATGGATCCGGGTTCGAATCCCTAAGAGCCGTGAATGCTGTGTTTGACTTATGGCACTTTATCTCTCCTTTCCCTAGAACCAGCGACCCTAAATTAAGGATGGCTAACGAATGCTTGCAGTCCATTGAGTTGCTCAGCGCGATCTTTAAACCACCAAATAAAAAACAGGATGATGTCCCAACTGATGTCATTATATCGTGCCCGTTCTGTGCGTGTCTCACAAGAATTTTGTTAAACCTCCAACCCTCCCAACCACCGTGAGCAACTCAATGGGCTATAAGCAGTCGTCCGTCCTTAATTTAGGGCCACTGGTTCCAGGGAAGGGAGAGGCCAGTGCCGTAAGACAAACACAGCATTCCTGCCTTACCAGGATTCAAACCCGGACCCATCTCGAACAAATGATCAGAAGTCATCGCTTAGACCACTACGTCACAGGGGCGGCTCACAAGAACTGCAACGGACTGTTGTGCCACAAAGTTGAAATGCTTGCTTTTATGATGCAACGCATATACGCTTAAAATGATTTAAGATATGATTAAGAAAACAAATGTCTTCCAGCTTTAGACTTAAGGGCATAATTTTATTTTCAGAAACATACAAACGCTGATTACAAATCCTTGATTATTGAAGTCAATCAAAGAACAACTCCCTTTCAGATAAATGAAATGTCCAAAAATACAACGCGAGTGTTTATATTGATTTCTGCCATGGTGAACAAATAGTGGGTACCGGAAAGTGGTCTCTTGTGCGTCTCGTGAAGTGTTTCCTTACTTCTTCTTCTTCATTTCCAGTCGTTCCTCCTGTATGTAAATAAGAAATTCGGCTTCCAAGGCAAGTAGCAGTTCTTTAGGACAAACAGCTTCTTTTACGATTGATTCAATCCGATCCAAAATTTCAACCATCGCAGAAGCACCATCTGTTCCACAAACACTCTCTAGTTCTTCAGTAGCGCACCTCAGAGTTGCAGGTAATGAACTGTTAAATAAAAGGAAAAGGTGAATCTTTCTTTTATGAAAGCACAAAAGAAAAAGGAACTTGTGATTTTTTAACTTTAAACGAAAGTGTATTTTTTAAACTCATAGTCCCCCCACCCACCCACATACAGTATACAGTGTGTAATGGTTGATAATGGACAGGATATTGTTACGTTGCTGGTGGCCTCCTACTCCGAATCAAATCCGTGACATCCCGTACAGGATGAAACCTGATCGGTTTGGTGCGACTTATGGAGCAGAGAGCAGTAAAGAAGACAGTGAGAACGTAAAAAAATTTGTAGGGAATATTGAACCAAAATGGGAAGCAATAATTAATCACTAAAGTACAAGTTTTAGATACAGCATAATTACGTAAATAAGAAGAGTGAATAATGAGTACACAAATCAGTATGACTGACATTAGCTACTGAGTTCAGGAACAAAAGAATTTGCTTTGCACTGCAAGTGATAAATGGCTCTGCAACTTTTATTTGAACCGTAAACATCGCAATTCTTTCCGATCTAAATGATCTGCTTACGATTGCAAATTAGATAACCATGTAATTCATTTTTAGCTTCTGCGTTTCAAAACATACAAAGAAGACATTTGCACATCACTCACTCATGGCGACGCTAGTCACAAAACCTCAGCGTCTCTTACAACTGTCACAGGAACACTGTTTTTTAACCTGTTTCCCTTTTTTTTTTTTCAGCTGCAAACACGATGCCACCATGTGACCAACACTCGGCTCCCACGTTTTCCCATCTTCTGTCCCTTGGTATATATAACGTAAAGAAGAATGGCTAAAGACAAACAACTGTGGAGGAAGCTTGGGAAGACCATTATCCATCAGTGGACTGATAATGTTTGACAATGATGAATGATGATGATGATAATAATCAAACACCCACTGTTGAAAGAGGGTCTTTCTAAGTTTCTTCCACAACTGTTTATGCGAGGCAGTGTCCTCCATTCCACTCGTCATGCTTTACAACTGCAATTTCCCATCTTCTGTCCGTTAGTATCCAGTCAAATATTTCAGCTGTCCACTGGTGGTACTTTTCCTCTGGCAGTATGTCCATCCCTTTGCTATTTCAAGGATTTTATTTTCATCACGATGTCTTCGACTTTTGTAATTTTCCTGATCTAAGAGTTCCTTTTCTTATCTTTACTGGTTGACCCAAGCATGCAACTTACTATATCTCTTTCAGTTGTCTGCAGCCTCCGTATGTCTTCTTTAAACTCCATACGTAAGAACTAGAGGGTTGCTTTGGTTAAACACTTTTTAAGACATTATTGTAAATTGCTCTTGAAAAATGTATTATTTATTCCAATTGCTGCCCCACCAAGTTTTAAACACCGATTAATTTCTTCACGAGTGTGGTCCTCGCTTGGTATCGTTTACCTCTAGATTCTTCCCATCAGCTGCTAAATTTTCAATTCTTGTAAAATCATGGTACATCTGTTTTATTTTCTGAAAGTACATTTTTAATCAAACTTCTTTACTTTTCTCGACAAGTTTCTGGATAAATGCTCTGCAACGCTGAAAAGGCAGCTACAAAAACGACTGTCATCAGCAAAACGAAGAGAGGTTAAACAATCTATATTAATTTTTGTGATGGAGTCTTCCCAGTTCAATGAGTGAAAGACATTCTGTAATGTGGTGTTGAAGAATTTAGGAGACGTGGTGTCATCTTTCCTCACTCTCTTTCAAATTTTTATCGCTGCTCTATTCACAAATAGCCAAACCTTTGCACTTGTAGTTTCATCGATATTATTAATAATGTTATGCTTTTTGAATATTTCAACTGTGGTTTGACTTATTTTTATAAAAAAATAGGTATGCATAACTATTTTTAATAAGTCAGTTAAATTACAATTACAGCATTCAAAAAGCATAGAAATAAAACTGTTTTTCCGTAAAAGTAAAAGTATTGCAAAATGAAACACCTAACGCTTTATGTAACGAATCTACACCGATGAGACATTACATTATGACCACCCTCAGCCTAGAGAAATGAGCGCCCCTGGTGACCAAATGGTGGTGCAGGTGAAGTTCACAGAGCAGTATATATACAACCAGATGACCGGCTTTCGGTTAGTAGAGTGTTCGGAGTCAGAATTGGAAAAGCTGCCGATTTATCGGAGTTTGATAAAGGACAAATTGTGATGCCACGGTGCCTCGGAACTACGATCTCGGAAACGGCGCGGCTTGTGGGTTGTTCATGTGCCGCTGTAGTGAGTACGTATCAAAAGTGGTGCACAGACGGCCAAACGACGAACCGTTGTCCAGCCGTGTGTCGTCCGCAGCTCATTGATGCCAGAGGGAAGCGGAGACTGTCGCGCATTGTTCACAGCGACCACAGGGCGACAAATCATCCGCAGCTACATCAGTGGTGATTAGGGCAATGTGTCACAGCACACAGTTCATCGCAGCCTTCTTCGCATGGGTGTCCGAAGACCCAGCCAGGTCCCCATGCTCACTGCACGTCATCGCCAACAGCGCATGAAATGGGCCCAAGATCATCGAGACTGGACCGTGCATGATTGGAAGAAAGTGGCCTGGTCTGACGATCATCACAAGTGGCCTGGTCTAGTGCATCACGTAAACGACCGAGTGCGTATACGCCGATTACCAACTGAGGCTGTGGTACCTGGATGCACTGTTGGGTGGAAACAACCCGGCGGCGGCGTTGGTGTTATGATGTGGGCGATATTTTCTTGGAACACGTTTAGGCCCCATTATCCCAGTAGCACAATCCCTGATAGCTGTCAGGTATCTGAACAACGTTGCGGATTAAGTTCACCCATTCATGGCAACTGTGTTCCCTGCTGGTGATGGCCATTACCAGCATGATAATGCGCATGCCACACTGCCAGAATCGTCAAGGAGTGTTTCGAGGAACATGCTGGTGACTTTCGGTTAATGCCCTGTCCTCCAAATTCACCTGACATGAACCCAATCTAACATTTGTGGTTCTACTTGGAAAAGCTGGCTCGCGCTAAATCATCACCACCCCAAAAAGTATGGGAACTGAAAGACCTGCTGTTGACATTATGGTGCCAGATACCCCAGGATACCTATCGCCACCTCATCGAATCGATGCCTCGCCAAGTGGCCGCTATATTGTGGCCTAAGTGGAGACCTACAACTTTTTAGGTAAGTGGTCATAATGTAATGATTCATCTGTGTGTGCCCACCATTTTTCAAAACAATTTAAGTGAAAGAAAATGAGGACCAAAATTAAATTAAAATGCATTCAGATGGGGTTTGGGAAAAAACCTCACTGTCAGTAATTCAGAGTGAAGAATTTAGAATTATATGAAATGTGTAGCCGAAAGCAGAGGCAGAAATGTCTTTAAAATTTATTCGTTTCCAGCTGTGTTGCTGTTACTAGAACTTGACCGGCAAATGATTGATTCATTTCCGTGTGATAAAACAAAAGTTGAAGCATTATAATAACTAAGCTGGTTGTCCTTTCTAGAAATAATCATGAAGAGCGTTTTTGGCCATTAAAACTGGATGCTGGACCGGTGACGCTGTGGTCTAACAGCTGATTTCTGACCATTCGTTACAACGGGCTCGTATTCGACTCATGGGTGAGGCATGGATTATATGCTTTTCTTACAATACAGGCTTTTTCCCTTTCCTAGAACCATTGACATTACATCAAGGACGGGGGACTGCATATAGCCCATCGATGATTGTTAAATAAAGATAATCAAGATGATCGTTAAATCGCAAAATAAAGCAAAAAAAACTTAGACCCGTGCTCGGTAAAAATATTTTGCATGCATTTGTGAACGATATCGTATTCTATGAATTTAGACAAAATAATTGTATGAGATTCCATAATGGAATATGCGAAGATAATATGAATGAATCTCTTCTTTCTTCGTGTCGTAGTTCGTTCGTCCAAACGGGCTCTGTTCGGAGTAGCGAATGTGGTATGTATGGTGTTTACTGGGGCCACTTTGGACAAATTAGGGACTGGTGACTGTCTATAGCCGTTGCTGTTGCTCACACTGGTCGTTAATCACCTTCCCCCAAACAAGGAAACACTTCGCAGAGGTGGAACCAAAGTCAATGATCAAAATAAAGATTTTCGGAGAAAGACTGCTATGTGATTGAGTTTGTTTTTTAAATGAGTAATTGAAATTCGTTTCCCAGCTTGCTTCTCTTCCTTGCAGCAAAGTCTGGTCAACTTTTTAATAGCATGAAATCATCAGGAGTTTCCTGCCCCTATTGTGTAATGCTAGCCAGTCTCTTCTTGAGAGCCTGGACCTCTTTGCTATGATTTATTGTGTCCTACTTGTGTAGCTCTCGTCCCGTCCCAACATCACTATCTTCAAACGTCTTCACCAGAGCTACATTATGACTTCATGGTGAGCCCTTTCTTGCTGCTAGTCTTTTTCTATCCCTTTTTCTACATTATCATTCACTTTGTCACAGCCTAAAATTTTTGTAGCAAAAGTAGAACGTTATCATAAATTTTTCGCGCCTTATATCTTGTGCTCTTTTGTCTGGACTATGATTGTCCATTGTGCCATTCAATAAATAACATTTCTTAGCCTCATGTTGCAGGAGATAACTGATTACATTTGTAGAGCTATACAATATTCTTTCGCTTTAAAAATCAGTATCGTGTAAAGTCCTCAAGCAACAATAACAGCTTTTATACGGTGTGGCATTGAGTAGAAGAGGTTTTTGATATTGTCCTGGGAAATATATTCTAGGCTGCTTCTATGCAAAACCGAAGTTCACTTGCGGTGACTGGTGGAGGCGCTTGACGGGTTAGTCTTTTACCTACCATTTCCTATACATGTTCCATTGCGGACATATCCGGCAAATGTGCAGGCCAGCGAAGAAGCGGTATCTGTCGTGTATGGAAGAGGTCTACAACATTTTGGCTCACATGTGGCAGAGAATTGTACTGCCGGAATATAGCTCCAAGACAACTCTGAAGGAAAGGTATCACCTCGACCTTTCAAGTGTCTCTCTTGCTGTTGTGAATTTCCTCAATTCGCATCAGGCGAGATCGCAAATTGAAGCCAATGGCGCCCCAAACCATGACACTTTATTTTGGGCTGGTATGACGCTGCAAGGAGGTGTTCTCCACGATGTCTTCAAACACGTATGTGACCATTATGTTGCATCAAACTGAATCGTGACTCGTCAATAAAAACAAGACCTTCTGCCAATCAATGCGCCAATGTCTTTGTTCCAGACCCCACTGCAGCCTGAGACCTCTGCGGTTGAGGGTCAAAGAAATGCTCAGAAATGGGCTGATAGCGACCAGTCTTCTGTTAAGCAAACGACGTCTAACTGTGCTGGAACAACTCCTGCCCTGTGACAGTGCTCCACTGTTGCGTTAACACCCTGGATGTCTCTGTGCGATCGGTCACTGCCAAGCGGTAGAGGTGTCTGTCATCCATTGCAGAATCGTACGTTTTTGAGGTCAATTTCCCGGATTTTCGTGCATCCGAGACTCAGCTGTCCACTAACTCCACGTTTTCATCCCTTTTCGAGCGTTCAGTCCTGAACGAGTGGCAATTTCGCGGAGGAAAATCGAGCTTCTCACCACAGCAAAAGGAATTTCACTAAGGAAAATCGCGAAAGAATAGCATTAAATCAATTTCGCATTTTTTGAAAATTTCGCATATTTTGTGTCCATTAGTTACGAGTGGCAATTTCGCGGAGGAAAATTGAGCTTCTCACCACAGCAAAAGGAATTTCACTAAGGAAAATCGCTAAAGAATAGCATTAAATCAATTTCGCATTTTTTGAAAATTTCGCATATTTTGTGTCCATTAGTTTGATATATTTCGCATTTTTTGAAAATTTAGCATATTTTTTGAAAATTACAATTCATTGGTTTGATATATTTTGCATATCTTGAAATTTTGAAAATTTCGCATTTTTTTGTCCACTAGTTTGATACATTTTGTATTTTTTGAAAATTTTGCATTTCTTTAAATTTAAAAAAAATTCGCATTTTTAAAATATTCGCATATTTTTTGTCCATTAGTTTGATATATTTTGCATTTTTTTTAATTTTTAAAATTTTGCATTTTTTGAAAATTTCGCATTTTTTGAAAATTTTGCATATTTTTTGTCCGTTAGTTATATATATATATTGCATTTTTTGAAATTTTGAAAATTTCGCATTTTTTGCAGTTTAATTTCGCATTTTTTGAAAATGTAATTTCGCATGTTTTCTCTCCATTAATTTGATATATTTTGCATCTTTTTTAAATTTTGCGTTTTTTGAAATTTTGAAAATTTCGCATTATTTTGTTCCTTGTTTGATATATTTTGCATTTTTTGAAAATTTCGCATTATTCTTTGTCCATTAGTTTGATATATTTTGCATTTTTTGCAATTTTGAAAATGTTGCATTTTTTGAAAATATTTGCAAATTTTTTGTCCATTAGTTTGATATATTTTGCATTTTTTGAAAATTTCGAATTTTTTGCAATTTCAATTTCGCATTTTTTGAAAATTTCGCATATTTTTGGTCCATTAGTTTGATATATTTCGCATTTTTTGAAAATTTTGCATTTTTTTAAATTTTGCAATTTTTTTAAAATTTAATTTCGCATTTTTTGAAAATTAAATAATCAATTTCGCTAAGGAAAATCGAGCTTCTCTCACCTGAACAAAGCTTCCGCGCTCAAAGTCCGTCAGGTGTTCATAATGCGACCTTCTTCGGGGACAGGGCATGGTGAGACACAAGAAAACACCCTTGCAACTCAATGTCGGCTCTTCACTGATTGCAACATCTCGTTTGAGACAGCTCTTTTATACCCTAGACCGGACAGTTCAGAAGGCGCTGCTCTGAAACCACATGGGCATTTTCACCGACATTTTAATCATTTGCATGTCCCAATCTGTTGTGCACTTTCTGTAAGCTTAAAGCTAATACCAGCAGTGCTTCATATTGTTGCGATTTCAATACTGTATTTCCTTGCCACCCTGGTGGCGCAATGGTCTAAATGCTGAATTCTCTGAATCGATTGTCCTAGTGGGACCTGCTCCGAGCCCCAAATGAAGTATTTGTGGTATGCCTGTCTCATGGCTTTATGGAACTGGCTCTCTCCTTTTCCTCGAAGTAATGGCACGAATTTAGAGAAGGGCAACTAACAGCTTATAACTCACTGAGTTGCTCAGAACGGATAAATCCCCAAACAAAAAAACAAACAAAAATTACCCTAGTCTATAAGGTGACGTAACGAGGTGACATTAGGAGGAGAAAAATTGAAGTTAATGTTCTCACTTCTCAGTACATCTTCATTAGGATGAGAAGGCGCATTATCAATAAAAAAGACTGTAGATAAGGCAATTTAAAAAAATTATTCTACCGAAGAAAAAGTTCATTGAAAAACCAGTCTCCTAACTTTTCTGAATGCGTCATTCCTCTGATTCATTTTCACAAAGCTGGTTGAGCAGTAGGAGATAACTTTTCGAAAGCTTGCAGGTTTTTTTTTTTTTTTTTTTTGGTCTTTCCAATAGATGCGAATCATCTTTTGTGGTTACTCATAGTATTACTATAGACTGAAATATATCAGATATCGTACCCTTTCAGTGTGCGCAGCAGTGGCCAAAGAGATATCTGAAGGCCGGGGCAGCTTTTTGTGACGTCAGCAGTACCGTCCTTCGTTACACAGAGCACTGCGACTTTTCGAAAGACTTGTCTGAGCTAACAGTTTGGCTCGCGGACCAACAGGGGGGGGGGGGGATGTAAATATAGAATCTTTAAGATTGATATATGAAGCTGATAATATCTCTAAAGCTGTACATTCTTCCTTCAAGGTTTACATGATAACTTTTGCGTTCGAAATTCGAAGAATCGCGCTTAATTATAGCTACATCCAAACGCGAAAACTAAAGTGATTCACACATTTCGAAGCACATAATTACGTTAAATTAAACAAGAAAGATGACACCGAATTTTCGGATGTAATGAGCACGTCCTTTAAATCCGTTCAGACTCGAATTAAATTTATCAAAGCTATTCAAAATCAATCGAACCGGTTTCGAGAAAAATCAACTTGTTCCGACAATCCATAAAACATCCAGAAATAGAAACATCTACTTAGTTCCACCAGCGGCTAAAATGTTACGAAAATTAACAAATGGCGAACAAAAAGTTTCGCATACTAAAAGGAAGGTATACCAGAGACAAAGAGATTTTCAAATCGGACAATTGAAAGGAGTGATATAGACGGAAATATGATGTAAGTCTACGTCTGCTATATAGCGGAAAAATTTTGCATAACGGAAAAGTTGAAAATAGGTTAAAAATATTCGTCATGAAGGGAAAATAACTTTTCAAATACGTCCCCCGAGAGCAGATATAGTAAAAAAAAAAAAAAAAAAAAAAAAGGTTTCGACCTTTACACAGCTAGCGGGAAATCTTAGGATAATTCTCCACATCTCTGTTGTAGCGAATGTCATACAGTAAAGAAGAAATTTCTCAATAGCGTTTTTAGAAGCGGCGATACATCTGCCAACTGCCGAAACACCACCTACCGACAGAACTGTGAACTACAAATCCTCGTATACACTGGAGTGCAAAAATTAAGGACGAGACTGTTTTTCGAATGTAACGTCATGCAGAAGTGCTCCACATCCACTCAAATCATACCATAAGATCCCCAAGATGTAAGAATATCAGGACAAGTGAGCAAAAGCATCCAAACAAGGAATCTAAAGGATACAAAGGCACTTTATTGAAAAGGTAGCTTCGAGCACAACTGGATGGAAGTCAGAAACGTCCATGTGACAGGCGACTGCCAAGAAAAATCCTATCTTTAGTAGGGGATATGATCACCCCTGACTGCGTTGCAGGATTTACAACGTCTGTCCATGCTGAGGACGAGGTTGTCAAGAAGTTGTTGAGGCATCGTGGCCCATTCCTCTTGTAGCGCCAATCGCAGCTGCGGAATCGTTTCTGGCGGCCGGTGACGTGCTGCCAAGCATCTCCCGAGAAGGTTTCACACGTGTTCGATTTGAATTAGGTCCGGGGACCTTGCAGGCCAATCCATGCGTTGAATATCTTCACTCTCCAACAGCTCTGCGACAGCAACTGTACGATGAGGTGTAGCGTTGTCGTCCATGAAGAGGAACTCAGGACCCACAGCACCTATAAACAAACGCACGTGAGGCAGGAGAACCTCGGTACGATAGCGGACACTAGTGACTGAACCTCCTTGGAAGATGTGGAGGTCAGTACGGCTACCAAGTATGATACCGCCCCAAACGAGAACTCCGCCACCTCTAAACCGGTCCCTTTCGATGATGTTGGAAGTGTTATTGCGTGTTTCCTGCTCTCTCCAGATGTGTATACGTCCAGAATCGTTCGTCAGACTAAATCGGCTCTCATCCGTAAAGAGAACTCAGCACCATTGATCATGTGCCCAGTTCATGTGTTACTGGCACCACAGAAACCGCAGTCTCCGATGAGCAGGCGTTAATGGCACACACCGTACTGGTCGTCGTGCAAATAGACCACATTTGTGCAGCCTCCTGGCGACGGTAAAACGCTTTAACGGACGTCCAGTTGTCTGTTGCATGTGCCTTGCGATTTCTCCCGCTGTCTGCCGTCTGTCTCTTCTCGCCTGTAGGACAATATACCGGTCGTCCGCCGCCGTGGTTGCTCGTGGATGACCACTGCTAAACTCTCGGACAGCTGTTCCTGTTGTTTCAAATGCTCTCCAAGCTCGTGAAACGATGCTGTGAGCGATCCCGAACTCCTCGGCCACACTAGTCACACTTCGACCTTCTTCCAACTTTCCAATGACGCGACCTCGGGTAAAGTCATGCAGATGTCGTCTACTGGATTTCCTGTTGGCCATATCACACGGTGGCAGCAACTCGACGTCGTTCAAACCGATGTGCACCGTGCAATAGCTTTAACCGAATTGCTGAGTGTACATCGGCCGTGTGCTTTATACCCTTCCGAAACTCCCCCCCCTTACGTCATGCTGCATATATGCGTATGCCCTACCGTATCGGACCCTAGTCTATCACCTGAGTGGTCTTTCGATCCTTTCTGCTTGCTCGTTCCGGTGTTATGCTAATTTCTCCTCTTCGTCCTTAATTTTTGCACACAAGTGTACTAGCCTAAATATTTTTACAAAGGAAATGACACCCAGTGCTGAAAGAATTTTTTAAATCGTGCATGTAAAAGCTATGATATTAAGAAAAATAGAATGAGCCTTTGCGCCCCTAGCGGCAAAAGTGTGCACTATTTTGGAAAGAAAATACACACACACACAGTTTGCGTAGTTAGAGGTATCTGACCAAAGAAAGACGTTTTTCAATTGGGTTTTTAGTGTCACAGACATTTCTGTAAACGGAAACGTGAACTTACGCCCTCTGGTAGCAGACTTGCGAGCTAAGAAAAGTTTGAAAATATATGAGAAACATTTCCCGACGGAAAAGCTCTCCAACAAAGAAATAATTTCTCAAATCTGACACTTAGAAGCACAGATATCGATAAAAATAAGATGAATTTACGCCCCTGGTGAAAAAGCCATGCATTATTTTAAGAAGAAACTATTGTCAAAAGCTTTTTCGATGTGAGCGGTATCGGTCCACGAAAGAATATTTTCAATCGAGTTTTCAGGAGCTCAGATTTTTCTGCAAATACATCAGACGCAGAAATTAACCCTTACGCCCCCTGGTGGCCAAACCATTCCGTATCAAATACTAGAAATTATATGCAAAGCGTTTCCTATCAGGAGCTGTATTCGGTGCAGAAAGAATTATTCAAATCGGAGTTTTAGAAGCAGTGATATCGACGAAAACGCAGTTTACATCACGTCCCCTTGCGGAAAGTCCTTTTTTTTTTTTTTTTTTTTGATTGGAGGTTTAACGACCGCCGTGAGCAACTCAATGGGCTATAAGCAGTCGTCCGTCCCTAATTTAGGGTCACTGGCTCCAGGGAAGGGTGAGAGCCAGAACCGTAAGACAGACAAGACAGACACAACATCCATGCCTCACCGGGATTCGAACCCGGACCCATCTCAGACGAATGATCAGAAGCCATCGCTTAGACCACTGCGCCACCGGGGCGGCCGGAAAGTCTATGATGCATTACTTGAAAATTTTGAAATTATATGAGAAACATTTTACATCGGAAACGCTATCTAACAAAGAATGAATTTTTGAAATCCGACTTTTAGAGGCAGAGATATTGGCAGAAATCAGATATACGTCTAAGCCTCCTAATGGAGAACGCATGCATTATTTTAAGAAGATATTGTCAAATTTTAATCGACATGAGCGGTATCGGCCACGAAATAATTTTTTCAATCGAGCTTCTAGAAACATAGATTTTGCTGCAAATACCTACGAAGCAGAAATTAACACTTACGCCCCGCCGCGCCCCGCCCCACCCCATCCCCTGTTGGCCAAGCCATATTTTACAAAAAATTAGAATTACAATAAAAACATTTTCCACCAAGAGCTGTATCCGGTGCAGGAAGAATTTTTCAAATCGGATCTTTAAAAGTAGAGATACTGGGAAAAGCGCAATTTATCTATACTTCCCCTAGCGAAAAGTCAATGAATTACTTGAAAATTTTGAAATTATGTGAAAAACATGTCGCACTGGATACGTTATCTAACATAGAATTATTTTTTCAAATCGGAGCTTTAGAAGCAGAGATATCGGGGGAACGCAATTAACTTTTACGCCCCCTAGCGGAGAATCTATGCGTAACTTGAGAAAAAGTGACTACACCTAAAATAGTCTTCGACATGAATGGAATCGAAATGTAAAATAATTTTTTGAATTGGATGTTTAGAAGCAAAAATATGGAATAAAATGTATTTTGAATTCGATATCATCTGCATTCACGTCCTCTAGCGGCAAAATTGTGCAACGTAAAAAAAATACGAAATAAAGGATCATCATTCGCATATTTCAAGCTTCCTAATACAAAAAGAATTTTTCAAATCGGACTATTAGTTGCAGAGATATCGTGTCTACAAACGTATGAACGGAATAACGGACAAACCGATAAGCACGATCTTTTTTTACAAAAGGCGTGCTAAAAATATGTACACCTAATTAATCAAAGCAACCGAATACTTTTGATCAAAATCTGTAGTAATTAAACTACATCTGTTTAAAATAACCTTTTTCGGAAGTTTAATAGGTTTCTGAAAAGTTGAATGACCTGCGTTTTGATCGAAACAAACTTTCTGATGTTTAAAATGTTCTTACTTTTGTTTACATGGTTTAAATCAAGGTCGTATTAAGTGGAAGGCCCCAAGGGCACTGGGCTCCGCCCATCCCGCGAATGATTTTTTTTTTTTTTTGGTTAAAATGCAAGTTTCATTCGGGAAACTGCTTTAATTTCATAAAATTGCATCAACTCACGTTAAGAAATAATGCTCGAAAGAAGAAAAAAATTGCTTCTATTTTTTCACTTACTGTTATTTTGTCCTGATAGATTTCAAAAACTTAAATGTTTCGTCACCCCCTCCCTCTCCGAAGAAATTGTATATACAACCCTGGTTTTAATAACAAAGAAGTAATTTTTGTATTTCCATTGTACAGTTCAATTGCTGACGCTTAATTTTTTTAACCTTTCTTTCATCAGAAGCACTAACTTTGCGATCAGCTGAAACTTTTGTGTAATTGTTCGAGCATATGTATGCAAACGTTTTAATAACTTTGCTAAAAAAATTCCGCTTTTACATTGAATGCATTTTATGACGTGCCTGCTCCGCAGGACGCACATGAGAAAAAGGCAGGTAACAGTGAGAGCACATGTCCGCGTAGTCTAGTTGGAGGAGCGCCTTACTCCGGAGCGAGTAGACCCGGATCCGATGCCCGGCGTGGACACACTATTGTACTTCGTTATATTGGCGCTCGAACTTCCAGGATGGCTTGGCTGTTAGATTTCTCGCAATGGTGTGAATGTTCTTTCCACATCGCGAGACAGGAAAAATGAGAATCCCTTCTTCAGTGCTCCGAAAAAATTAATCAGTGTGATGTTACGTTCCTCACACCAAATTGTCTGGGATTTCTCAAATGCACGTTCTCCATAGAATGACTGCCGGCAGCGACGCATGGGCCATGCCTTGGCCAAAACCCCGTGGAGAGAAAGCCCCAGCGCGCGAACTACGAAGGGGTGTGACGTCACGGTCAAAGGGCCGTCGCGCATCCTCTCTCTAGAGAGGTCAAAGGGCAAACGTAAAGGGAATGCCGATATTACCTTCGTGTTCATGCGGCATTGATCAGTATTGAGCTTTCGGTAGTCGTGAACGTGAGTAAGCATTTTTATAAAACAGGCCTGGAAAATATTGAGTGCCTTTATGTAGATTTAATTACAAAGCACATCCAAAAGCCACTGTCTTCAGCTTTCCTGAAGCTGAAAGCTTTCGAAGAAGGTGGATTTCTTCCGTACTAATGAAGAATTTTGAACCCACCGTGAAATCAATGGTAAATTAAGCCTAAGTGTTCTCATGACAGCATTTTCTGCTTTCGTTGTAAATACAATTATAATTTAGTGAATTGTTAGTCGGTTTTTTTGTTTTGTTTTATTGACGGAGTATAATTTAAGAGCTAGTCTTCCGATTATCAGCTCATTATTTATTGTCGTTTAAATGATGGTATTTATTACCATTCAACATTTTATTTCCATAAAGTAATAGTTATTTTTCTTTACAAAATTCGTAGTTAGCAGTGTTCAAATTGAAAAAAAAAACAACAAGATGTACATATATTATCAGCGCATCAAGTACTAAGGTTAACCAGGAAAAGAAACTAGCAATAAATAATTACGTTATTTATTAATAAACATTTCATTTCCGTAAAACAAATGTCATTTTTCTTCTTAAAATTGCCATTATCAGTGTCCTATTTAAAACAAGAATTCGCACGAAATGTTCAGAACTACTTGACGCGCTGATAATCTGAAAGCTAGCCCAAAGAAAAGTTTATTGGAATGTCCAACAAATGTATCAGAAAGTTTGGAATTAATATATTCCATGTTCATTTGACAAAGAACGTTTTCCTAAATGATTTTAATTTATATATATATATATTTTTTTACCTTCTAGAGATAGTTGCAAGATTTGAGCACACATCTTATCGTATTTTCAGTAAATATACTCACTAAATCGGAAATTTAGCTTTCGCGTTCGTTACGCAATTACGGAAAAGTATTTTCTCTTTTTCTTTCATTTTAATAAATCGAACGCGAAGGGAATTTCTAAAAGTTTTAAGTGAAATGATTATGTTCATACAGTCCTACCAATTTGCCATTAACGCACTTAAAAAGATCGTAGTTGCAAAAATGCTTAATGTAAAATGCTGGGTTTTTCACGTTATACGTGAAAAAAATTTTTTATTTGTTCCTGTAGCCAAATGGAAAACTAAAGAAAAAATTTCATGAAATTATTTCCCAGCCCAAGAGCAAAACTTTATTATAATTCCCCGATTTACGGATATCATTATTGGAAACTGAGAAAAAAATGAAAGCTAAGGATGTAATCCTTTGATGTTATTTGAGGACAAAAACTACAGAGAACAAAAACGGTCGATTTATTGTTGTGTGCGCAAATTATCTAGTATCGTACTCGAGAAATTATTTCCTTGCGTAAACACCGCGGTATTTCGTCGGCGTTTTCAGGAGCAGAGAGCTCAAGGCTCGAGTCGGTCGGCCCACTAGCTTTGACATCACAGACCAGTTCGGAGGCTTTCTTAATCTTCAGGGGATTTTGCCTCGGCCCTCTTTCGGAGGAGGAAGGGGAGATGTGAGGTGCCTGTCCCGCAGGACGCACATGAGATAAAGGCAGATAGTAGGGACAGCGCATGTCCGCGTAGCTCAGTTGGGAGAGCGACTTACTCCGGAGCGAGGGGACCCGAGTCCGATGCCCGGCGCGGAGAAACTTGTACATTATAATTTTCTGAAAAAGGAGACGTCTTTACTCTTCTCAAAAAAAAAAAAAAAAAACATTTTACTTACTTGCAGAGCTATGGAATGCTGAGCATTGGATTTAAAAAATAGATCTTCATACTTTTTGGATAGAGGTTTCTGAAAGATTATGTATGCTACTGAAACAGCATTAACAGGTTACAGGCGACGGATATTTTAAGCCGCCTCGGTTAAGCAGGTTAAAATACTGTTCATCATTTATTAAACGTTTCTTTATTTCATCACAAGTTCTCTGGAAAAACAAGAATAAATGAACTTCCGCGACTTCAAGCACTTTGAAAAATGGGCGGGAGGTAAGGGGAGAGCCCTCAGAAGGGACGGTGGTCGTGACGTAGCAGCTTTACCCATCCCAGCTACACAGGCCTTCATTATCTCGTTGGCCACGGCTCAGCACTCTTTAACAGAATGTTGCTTCTGTATCAAAAGTCTGATAAGATATACCAACTAATCCCCAGTACAAACGAATTTTTGGTTCCTTCTTTGTTTGGTATTTGCGATTCCTGTTAAGTAGAAGTTTATATTTGTGAATGCTTTGCGGTTACAGCTCTCGAAAACACTGTAATCTTTAAAGTCCCGATCGTAAAATCAGAATTGCATCTTGTTGCTAACACTCTTCTACCGACTTTGTTGCTCCATGAAATGTTTTGACTGGATCTCAAGGTGACCCCCAGTAGATCACATGTCTTTTTGTGCTGTCTCTGCACTGTAAA
Organism: Macrothele yani; assembly: GCA_039090855.1. Taxonomy (NCBI): domain Eukaryota; kingdom Metazoa; phylum Arthropoda; class Arachnida; order Araneae; family Macrothelidae; genus Macrothele; species Macrothele yani. The sequence goes on from CM077007.1 coordinate 114,878,872, forward strand.
GAATAAGTGGTGTGAATTCAAGGAAAATTTCTGAAAATAACTTGCCGGTAGGTATCCATTTTTCAGAAATTTCCGTTTTTAAAAGTGCCCGTTTATTTTAACTTCAGTATTTTTCACAGATTTTCCGTAGTCAGAAATTCTGTTTATTTCAGAAAAATCCATTTCAGGTTTTTCCGAACTTAAACAGAAGTTCCGCAAAACCTCAGACCCTGCATTTTTCAGACATTTCCCTAGATAATCCTTCCGCTCCAGTCAGGATTGAGCCGGCGCGCCTTTAACCACTGAGCCACAGACACTCGGAAATTCAAATCATGTACATCGTAAAACAAATTGCGCGACAATGAAATTTTTTGTATGTGTGTCATTAATACAAGTAATTTTATTTTCTGTTGAAGCTTATTATTTTTCTGAATAAGTTTGTAATAATTTTTTTCTGTAGGACTTTTCACAAATTAAGCATTTTTTATCAGGATTTTTCGAAGCAACAAAATACTTTGTAACCTGATTTTTTTAAACTGACAATGACTTTCAGTTATCTTTAAAAAAAGTGAAATGTACTTTTTTATAGTATTATTTCACACAAAAAAAACAACAATTCTTAAATATAAAATTTACTCTTGATAGCTATAATAGCCTTTGTCTTAAGTTGTCCAAAGATTCATACATAGACATTGTATAACCATCTATACAATAAGTTAAGTACCCGGTTTCTTACAGTAACGCAATAGCTGCTGCAAAAAAATAGGGGAGAGGTGAAGAAATATCTTTTGTCACAACAAACAAACTTCAGGCGATATGCAATTCACAATATCCGATCTCGCTATGGAACTTCAAAATTTGACAGACGATTGAAATTTAAAAGTTAATCAGATCTCAAGTATTATAACCAATCGCTCCTATTACCGGTAATTTCTTGTCATACAGATACGGAAAAAGTGAGAACGGAGTTTTTCCGTTAATATACGAAAGGAATTGCGGAAACGTTTCTGAAAATTCAAAATTTTTCGCTAACGTCTCTAAAACGGTAATTTACCGTCAATATAAGAAAAAAAAACTGCGGAAAGGTTTCTGAACATTCAGAATTTTCCCGTGTTACGAAAAATCAGTAAAATTCAGGCTTCTTTCTGTCATTTCACGGAAAATGTTGTATCAGAAATATGCTTCGTTAATTCACGAAAGAAATGACGGAAAGCGGCTCGTGAATTTCAGAAATTGTTTTCCAATGTGTCCTTATCAAAAAACACATGAATGTAGATTCCAAATAACAGTTGCAAAATACTAAATGTAAAAAATCATTTTGTAGGTAACCTGAGAAACATTGCTAAATTTAAGGAACTCGCAATGTTTACTTTAAAATGAATGCCACATCTTCGTTTTATTCAATTTTATCATACATCGATCGCATTGCTATATACTTACATGCACACTGGATCTATCTCATTCAATAATTCTGTTCTGTTTCTCATGTCTTCTTCGAAGCTTCTCATAACATCTCGAACATCAGTTTCACAATGATCCACCTGGTCACCAACACGATCATAACAATCAACATTCTCCAAGTAACCTAGAGAGGAGAAAAATAACATTAATAATTAATTTGAATTTTTGTACATAACGAGTTATATTCTTAGCACCAAGACAAAATCCGTATGAATTCTTAAACAAATAATATTCTTTGATGCAGTCTCAAATATGTAATTCCGGTTCAATCATGCACTTCTGCATACTGATTCAATAATATCTTATAATCCCAACTTTAGAATCGATTTGTTACTCGGATGGTTGAATTTCATTGCTAGCCTCCAACTCCTATACACGAAATGAATGAATTCCATCTCATCGTCCCGACACAGTATTTTGCCATTTTCTTGTAGGACATCCGTCCACAATGAGTAGAGTTTAGGTCCCAGCCACCTACAGCGAGATCGCATTTTGGGCAAGACACAGAAACGGAAGGAATGAGAGCAAGTCTAGCGACTTTGACAGAACAGTTTGTAGTGAGATTAGAGTACAGTAGATGGCGCCACCGTACAGTTACGATATTGCACATAGAAGGGTGATAGAATTTCAGGGGGGGCAATAGGAAAGGATACCCATTTAACCAGTGGGTCAAGCCTGGGGGCCGTCACTTAACGTGCTCGTCCGATGCACGGCGGATATTCAGCGATTGTTAGCAAATCACACCATCTCCGAAAGATCAGCCCAGGCTTGAACCTGGAGACCTTGCATCGATAGTCTGAATCACTAACCACTAAGCCATCCGCGGCTCCTCACCGTCCCGATGTGAGAGTCGTCAGAAATACGCATTTCTATATATTAAGAGAATACAATGTCGTTTGCAGCCGCCCCGGTGGCGCAGTGGTCTAAGGGATGGCCTCTGATCATTCGCCCAAAAGGGATTCGGGTTCGAATCTCGGTGAGGCATGGATGTTGTGTTTGTCTTACGGCACTGGCTTTCTCCCTTCCCTGGAACTAGTGGCCCTAAATTAGGGGCGGGCGACTGCTTATAGCCCATTGAGGTGCTCACGGTGCTCGTTAAACCTCCAATCAAAAAAAAAATTGTCACAAATATTTATTTTTTTTAAGTCGACCATGGTTTCGCTGGGTATTGACCTAGCTTCATCAGGACGAATGGTCATTCTTCCTGATGAAGTAGGTCAATCCCCAGCGAAACTATGGTCGACTTGAAAAAACAAATATTTGTGACAAACATTTTTTTTTTTTTGATTGGAATTTTGAGATCAAGCATACGAATTTCTGTCTAAACATCAGAGTTGGGCACTCTCTCGATTTCCGCAAATGCATTTTTAGACAGGGAAAACAAAGTTGTCTCCAATAAATAAATAAAAAAATAAATGTAAAAGGGCCCTTTTCAGGGCATCTGAGTGAAAAACTGCTTGCTTTTTGACGTAGATATTTTTCCGGTGCTTTTTTTTTATCTTTTTAGGCTCCCCCTTTCGCTAGCCTTTATATAAATCTGAATCTCCAGATTCGCTATATATGAATGCCGGTTCCTTCGACTAGCGAATCATCGAAAACTTGAAACTTGGTCGTTCTGGGTAGTGTATTGGTTAGCACACTCGGGCGCTAGCCGGGAGACGAGGATTCGATTCCTGCTCCAAGACGACGACATTTTCAATTTTTCGGATATTACCTGACTTGTCATTCATGTCATATTTATATCAATAAACGGATTCGCATCTTTCAAAATTTGTTATTGTACAATATGTAATTCCGTATTTAATTTTTTCACTAATTCTGACTGTTAAGCTTCTGAAGAACTTCTGGATGTGTGCATTTCTTAAAAACAGTAAAAACAAATATATATACGATCGATGAAGAAACGGGTTTCTGTACGCCCAATTAATGTGAAAGACAATAAAAATAAAAAGTGAACTCCGTTTATTAGGCGTAGAAAATAAGGGAAACAAAAGATGCTAGCTTTCACTACCTCCGGGTAGCTTCATCAGGCATTTAGTTGCTTCTGCGATCTTTAACTACTAAATGCCTGATGAAGCTACCCGGAGGTAGTGAAAGCTAGCATCTTTTGTTTCCTTATTTTCTACGCCTAATAAACGGAGTTCACTTTTTATTTTTATTGTCTTTCACATTAATTGGGCGTACAGAAACCCGTTTCTTCATCGATCGTATATATATTTGTTATCTCTGCTGTTTCCGGGCAAATACAATGGGTTCTTTTGCAGAGTATCGAAGATGCAGAATCAAGTTGGAAGAGGAGAAGTGCCACTTACTTTTCTTAAGCAATTGCAAATCACTGGGTTTCATCCCGAAGTTCCTCCGCTTCAGATCGTCAGTGGATGATAATTGGTTCCGAAGAAAAAGTCTTTACTTCAAATGCAGACGCTCAATCATCTTATACGCATGAAAAGGATCGCTGTTATGACTCTGGAGAACCGTGTATTCCGCCTTTATACGAGCCTTGCAGAGGAGGTTACCCCGCTGGAGTTTGACGCGCTTCTCCGCAGGGTTAATATGCTTTCAAGGCGCCAATACAGCTCCCTATCGGCGAAGCACCAGTGCAAACTAGCCAACCTGAGAGATGAACTTGGACCTCCACGGCACCCGCCAGCCATTCCCATAGTCAATGTCTCTTCCCGGTCTTTCTCACTGGAAGAGATGAAAGTTCTACAAAAAGGACCAAAATTTGCATTTTACCAACCAGTCGGACTTAAGGCCGTTATTCCCGCCATTGAAAGCGTCCTACAGAGTGTTCCGCTCCAAGAAAGGGACCAGATTAGACTCGGATGTGTTGACAGATTAACTCGTGCTGTTAAGCAACACCGAATCGGAAAAGCACCGGGAATACCCAAATCTGTCTCCAACCTCAAGAAAGACCACTCCCTGATCTTCACCCTCACAGACAAGTCCTGGCAAATTGCAGTAATGGACGAATCCGACTACTGCAGGAAGCTGGAGGAGTTCATCACCCAGTCTGATTCCATTCTGCAAGCTGTAAATCCGCTTAACAAGTGGGTGGCGAAGATTAAGCGAATAGCAAGAATAAAGACGCTTCCTGAAGTACTTAGAAGGGCTGCCAAGATCCCTCCGGGACCTAAGGTTCCTCTCCTTTTGCTCGACTTAAACATCACAAGCGCGACAATCCAATCAGACCTATTGTTAGCAGGAAATGCGCCCCTTCAGCTAATTTGGAAAAAGCATTCTCGTCCTTCTTGCGGCCGTTCCTACCGATAGCCGAATGTGTCCTACTCTCCTCAGCTGACTTCGTTTCCAGAGTGAGATCCACGACAGTGTCTCCAGACGACATAATTGGAAGTTTTGACATCGAATCTTTATACCCCTCAGTGCCGGTGCATGAAGCCACCACAAACCTGAAGCGCTCTATCGCTGACTCGAACTTGTACCCTTCGGAAACTGTGGAAGCTATTTCCAAACTACTGGATGCAGTCACGGACTCAAATTTTTTCAGCTTCCGATCCAGAATTTACAAACAAAACAAAGGGGTGCCTATGGGGTCCTCGATGTCGGCGGTTCTTGCTGAAGCGGTCCTCCGACCTCTCGAAAATGAACTCTTGCAATCGTCGGCCACAGTTCCTAAAATATGGTTAAGGTACGCTGACGACATTTTCTTTGTTTGGCAGCATGGACAAGCCAGCCTAAGTGATTTTCTCGCCAGAATGAATGATGCGCACCCAGATATTAAATTCACAGCGGATTATGAGTCCGAAGGTGCATTACCTTTTCTGGATGTACTAGTAAGAAGATTACCCTCTGGTGCTCTTAGCACAGAGGTTTACTACAAACCTACCCACGTGGACAACCCCATACTCCCTGACTCAGCAGGCCCGGCCGCACGCAAATATGCCCTTTTTAAGTACAGAGCAAAGCGAGCTTTCGAACTCTCATCTAACAAAGCCAAATGCGAGGAGGAGATCCGTAGCATTAGAAACCTAGCGGCTGCAGCGGGATACGACATGATCGCAATCGACCAAATAGTCAGAAAGGCTGCAAAAACTGGTCTCCCACAGGCTCGTGCCAACTCCACGGCACAGCCAGCCCGGTTTGTGGGTTCGGTTCCCTACGTTCCTAGGCTAACGTACTTCCTGAAGAATGCTCTCCGAAGGCTAGGCTATGATATCGGCGTGACGGCTCCTAGACCTTTGTCAAATATCCTCTCAGCAGACCAACGCGCATCACCTTCTACGCTCACTGAAGCCGGAGTCTATGCTATTCCTTTGGATTATCCTGACGCATCCGTTAAGTCCTACATCGGGATGACAAAAAGATCCTTCCAGATCCGTTTTTCTGAACACCAAAGGGACGTTAAGGCCGGAAAGCTTACGACGGCACTAGCCCGTGATGTTGCATCTGAAAGGGCAGTTCCCAGATGGGGAGATTTTAAGAAACTAGCACCGTACGTCAGCGCAAGAGCTACTGCGCTTCGCGAAACCATCGAGATCATCACGCGACGGAATGTGTGTAACAAAGATGTAACCACGAGCCTTCCTTTCATATGGCACCGGCTCCTAGAAGTTACACGTGACCACCCGGCCCTGAGATCAAACAACCCGTGACATCGTGCAAGTGTTTTACTTATTTTGAATTTATATTCTCAGAAATACATTTGTTCCAGTTGCTTCTGCGATCTTTAACTACTAAATGCCTGATGAAGCTACCCGGAGGTAGTGAAAGCTAGCATCTTTTGTTTCCCTTATTTTCTACGCCTAATAAACGGAGTTCACTTTTTATTTTTATTGTCTTTCACAACAGTAAAAACATTAGAAATTTCCAATAGAAAAACGGAAATTTACGATAGAAAGTAATATTGAAATTTCCCATTGCATATTGGAGAACAGTGTTTATCGTACATTATGGAAAAATATGAAAGGCCGAAAAAATGAAAAATATATCATCCTCTACAGCAAGATTTTTCGAAAATTTTCTCAGAAATTTTTAATGGGTACTTTTTCTTTGTTGATGACCAGTTGAGTGATTTTTCGGGTTATTTTAGGGTATTTTTTCTAAAAAAAAATACAAAAAAGGGTATTTAAAAAAAAAAGGACCCAATACACATCCTTTTTTCAAAAAATATCCTTAGAAAAAAAGGGTTTTTTTGGCCGAAAACTACCCTTAGAAAAATACCCTTTTTTAGAAAGGGTATTTTTCACCGAGCATTTTTCGCTTTGACATTATTGACAAACTGAGTTGTTTCAGTAATGTCAGCGGGAATCGTTGGATACTATTTTATGGGTTTCCCAGTACGAACTTTTCTAGGACGGCCAACAGTTCTCACTTTCGTTACTGCTTGACCTTTATTTGTAAACAATGGTGAATTTTGCTCTCTTGAGGAATCTGGCATGACTACTTCTGACGTACTTCCTGTGGACGTATCTGGTTCTTACGTCATGTCTTCTGTTATCATTTCTTCTGGCGTAACGTCTGTTTCACCCTCGGCGTCTGGTGCGCTATTCTCGTCGGGTGAGAGGGGTGTGTCACTCGTTCCGGTAATTGTAATAGACGTTTCAGATGACGTGAAGAGTTCGAATTTATAACCAAATGGAAGGTTATCTTCAAATTTATCAATAAAAGGGACGTCACGGTTTGCGACTAATTTTCTGGAATTCTTATTCCATAAGCGGTATGCTTTGGATTCCGTTGAATAACCAACAAATATATGCTCTTGAGATCTCTGGCCGAATTTACCTTTTGATCGTTTACTCAAAACATAAGCTTCTTGCCCAAACACTTTGAAAAATGACATATTTGGTTTGATGCCGAACAAAGCTTCATATGGGGTGATATTCCCATTCAGACTTCGTGTTGGAGAACGGTTTCTCAGGAATGCAGCACAGTGTATTGCTTCCACCCAAAAGCTAACAGGTAGCCTGGATTGTATCAACAAACACCTTGCCATTTCGACGATTGTGCGATTATACCGCTCGGCAACTCCGTTTTGTTGTGGCGTTAATACCGCAGACTTTTCTCTGCGTATTTATTCCTGCTCCAGATAAACGTTGAATTCAGCTCCACAATATTCGAGCCCATTATCGGTACGGAGTGTTTTGATTTTTACTCCTGTACGGTTCTCCATTGCGGCCTTGAATTTTAAAAAAAGCTTTCTTTACTTCGTCTTTTGTTTTAAGACAGCTTATTTCAACGCAGCGTGACTTGTTGTCAATAAACGTAACGAAGTAGCGTGAACCACCAAGAGATTGAGTTTTCATCGGTCCACAGACATCTGAATGAACGAGGTCCAGCAAATCTTTGCTTTGGAACATAGATTCCTTCGGAAAGGATTTCGCCGTCTGCTTCTCCTGAATACAGACTTTACAATTAATTAAGGTATCCTTATTTTCAAAAGACAGTCCTCGCACCATTTTGTCCGCTTTCAGCCTTTTTAGATCGTTTTTATTTAAATGACCATATTTCTGATGCCATTTCTGAAATTCAGTGACCACTGCCACACTTTCGTAGCTTGGTGTGACGTAATATAATTCGCCTTTTCTGACAGCTCGGAGAAGTATAGTTTCATTAGATTCAACGACCCTGGCTTCTTTTTCGGTGAAAATAACTGAACGGTCATTTGCTGTGGCTTTTGACACAGACAGTACATTGCTTTTTAACTCAGAAACACAGAGCACATTTTCTAATCGAATGGTTCTTACTCCTCTTCCGTTCGGTACTGCGATCCGTATAGATCCTTTTCCAGTTGGTTCTGCTGTTTTGTCAACGGCAAGCTTTACAAAACAATTAGTCTGTTTGTTCATTTCAAAAAATAGATCTTTTTCATTGCACATGTGAGAAGTCGCTCCACTATCTAAACATCCTGCAAATTTCGCGTTGTGATTGGCACTCATGGTTATAGCTGTATGAGTACTTTCATTTCTCGATTTTGTTAACATGGAAGCCTCTGGTGTCAAGTATTCTGCCTTTGTCAGTAATTCTTTTGCGACATTCCGAAGATTTGTGACCCATCCTCGAACAGTAGTTGCATCTATAACTACGGAAAACTTTGTCGTCCCTTCTGTGGTGTTTCCCTTGATTCTGCCTCCAGTTACTAGAGCTTACTTTCGGGTTTGAATTACCCCCTGTCTGTTGGAGGACAAGTATGCCTTTTGGCGGTCTGGATTCTTTTTCGTTTTTTGAGCCTCCCATTCTTCTAAAAGTGTGACTTTCAAAACATTGGGTTTAGATAGCTCATCTCGAGAATCTATGACATAACGGAAATTATCAAAAGTGTCAGGAATACTGTACAACATCAGTATTGAAAGGTGTTCTGACATATCATTGATGTCACTTATTTTGCAAAACAGAAGCTGCTTTAATAGTGTGGCCTTTTTAGCCGGTCCTTTTGATTCATAAACTGATTGAAGATTTTGCCGGACTTCGCATGAGCTTTGGCAATTCTTTACATGACAATGCTCACTAGGACAGATTGAAAGAATTATATCTGCTTTAGCCTTCTGGTCAGCTAGAGCCCATTTGTTAAGCTCCTCTATCTCAGCTGCGGTTGTTCCGTTTAGAGGTTTTGAATTCTGACCTGTGACACAACTCCAACGATCATTATGGATCAGAATGGCTTCCATTTGAATTTTCCAAATGTCATAATTACACTTGTTTAACTTATCGATGATTATATGCGACATCATCTATTTATAAATACAGTCGAAAATTTAATAAGAATTGATTACCAACTGCTGAATCGAAGCCTTTAAAACTTCGACGTACGCCTTCTTACTTTCCATCAGTCCCAGCTAAGAAGCAGTCGTTGCGTCTTTCTCTGGGCCCATAGCCATTGTGAAGAAAAGAACATAGATGCGGCAAGTGACGCAGTGAAATCACTCTTACAGGGACATGATTGAAATAGATGTGATTTAATGATTTGCTTTCTTAGTAATAACTATCAACCATAAGCAAATAAAAAATACAGCGACGACGCTCAAACACAACCTTTCACTGTGAAGACAACAGCAGCTCTGAATACTTTAGCCGTTATGACACGCATATTTGAAAGTGCGTGTCACGAGAACAAGGCGTGATAGTATATATATATATCTCACTTGACTTAAGTTACATTATAAAAGAGCGAATGAATGAATTACGTCATTACATGAGAATAATAGATAACAAATAAGGATTGATTTCCAACAGATACTTAATTTGATAATATAATAAAAAATCTGGTGAAACTAATTGGGGAACAAAAATTACTTTTCCCCAAAGCTATCAATAATATATCAATATCGCATGCACTTTATGAGTGTACTGCTCACACATTTCGGATTGGAAAGAAAGTAATGTCTGCAAATGTAAGGTATCTACTAAGGTCAATATTGCATGCGCTTTATGAGTGTACTGCTCATACATTTCGGATTGGAAAGAAAGTAATGTCTGCAAATGCAAGGCAACAGAAAAGTGCTAATTACCATATGTACAAGTACAAATCAATCCGAAATGTGGTTGCCACTGTTTGCCACGACCTGCTCTCATCATCTGGGTATCTGTTGGAAACTGTTCTCGCAGAACTGTGGAGGCTTGGACGCAAAGAAGCAACTGCGCGTTTGACTTCGTCCCGGTTGGTGAGCCGCTGTCCGTCCAGGGAATGCTGCAACGACCGGAAAAGGTGGTAGTCGCTTGGGGCAATGCCAGGGAAATAGGCTGCGTGTGACAGCAGATCCCAGCCTAGATCCCAGATTTTGTGGCAGGTCACTTGTGCTATGTAAGGTATCGCTACATCCTGCTGTACCAGGGCTCTCTTGCGGTTCAGCAGTGCAGTTCACTTTCGACGTGAGCAATGCTTGCAGATCGTCCAACTGACGGCAGTACACATCGGCAACGATAGTGCTGTCCGGCAGCAGCTCAAAAAAACGACACACGGCATATCCCACTAGACTGACAACAAAACCTTACGTGGGTGTAAACTGGCTTTGGTACTTCTGTTTTGGATGCAACCACTGTTTCCGGGAGCTGACATTGTCATACAGGACTCATTTCTTGTCACCAGTCACAATGCGGTCCAAGAACAGTTCAGCTTGGTCATGTGCAAGCAGGGAAACGCATGTACTCAGGAGATTTGCTTACTGGTCAACTCAGAGTTGATGTGGTACCCAAACTTCCCTCTTGTATACCTTTCTAAGTTGACGTAGGTGTGTGGTAATGATCGTGTGGGCAGTTCCCAGCTGTTCGGCAAACTCTCGCGAGGTAACACGTGGGTCGGTCTCTACTAAGGTCTTCAGCATGTCCATATCCAGTATTGCGAGTTTTCCGTCATTGGGATGGTCTAACAGGTCAAAATTTCCCTCTCAAACCTTTCGAAATAACGACAGCGCCGACGATGTGATATGGCATCGTGGTACGTACTGGTAATGTTCCTTACAGCACATGCGGGGGTGTTACCGCGACGAAACTCATACTGCATGCAATGGCGGATGTGCTTCTTGTGCACTTCCATGTTGGCTGGAGTTTACACTCTTCGCCTTCTGATGGCTAACTGCCAGTGACTTAAACCACCTGCCTGCTGATGTCATGGCGGGGTGCTGCGCAATCTCACTGGCCAATGTGCACCGTCGCAGGGGCTTCGACTTCGGGTACCTCGTCATCGGACATTTCTTTCTTTCCAACCCAATGCTTTCCTCGGTATTATAACCCCATCCTAGTTGAGCACCTGTTGGGCGCTCTCAACAAAGCCAAGAAATATGAGATTACTTGAAATATGAGATTACTTGAAAGGGGAGGTTTAGAAATGAAAGACAAGTGAGAAACTGCGGAAACTGAATAGCTCCGACAGTTGTTCCTTCAGTTGCGCATCGTATGACGCGCAACTGCAGAGGCGTATTTAGAGAAGTGCAAGGGGTCTTGTCTTGCGTCCCCCCCCCCGAAAGAATTAAATTTTTATTTTCAAATGGGACTATTTTCAAATAGAACTTCAACTAAGTTGATGCATTTCTATTAAATAAATGCTTTCATTTAATAGAAATGCATCAACTTAGTTGAAAGTAATGCTTTAATTGTTTCTTCTGTTTTTCATTAACTTTTTTGATGGCTTTAAAAACCTTACATTTTCAGTGGCCACTTCTACCCGCAAAAGAATTCTTTATACGCTCCTGCACGAATGGGAAAGATTCTTGTGACGTACTACAGAGGTAAAGAATGTATCGAGACAACAAATCTGCAGCGGTACATTTCGTCCGTGTAGCTTAATTGGGAGAGCAACTTACTCCGGGTGAGGGGACGCGGGCTTGAACGCAGTCACGGACAAACTTGTGTTTTCACATTCTGTCATATGAAGGGATATCGTTGAAGTAAAATTACAGTTCATCATACGCGAGAATATGTTAACAATGGCTGAGAAATAAGGTACTAAACGACACTGTGGGTATAAATGAAGACTTTATTCAAAGTATACACCATAGGCTGTAGCACAACGACCCCATTGATTAACGAACCGAAGGATTCCTTGTTCCCAGAATTTCTATGGCCGTGACGAGACCCAGTCCTGCACAGCGTCCTTGAGTTCGTCGTCCGAGTGGAAGCGCTTCCCTTTCAGATGTTTTTTCAGGGGACCAAACACATGTAAATCGCATCACCTGTGACGATCCGCTCCAGGAAAGCGGGGTCTTCATGATACCGAAACAGATGTTGAAGTGCTAGCCCCATACGCAGTTCCTTTTGCTGGTCGGTGAGCTGCTTCGGAACCCACTGCGCGCACACCTTCCGATAACGCAACCTGTCGTGAACAATTGTACACACTGTTCCAACGCGGACATCCACCTCCACCGACAACATTCGCAATGTTACACGCCGATCACCTCTCACTAGGTCGTCCACCTTGTCGATGAGATCGGCCGTGATGACTGTGTTTGCCTGGCCCGGTCTCGGGTCATCAACCAAGCTCTCACGGCCTGCACGAAAACGGGCACTCCATTTTCTCACTGACTTGTCGGACACACAGTCTTCCCCATATACGGTCACCATCCGGCGATGAATAGCGGCCGGTTTAACACCTTCCGCTGTCAGAAATCGGATAACGCCTCGCTGCTCCTCAATCGTCGAATTTTGCAATGTGAACGCCATCCTGTCCTCACACACACTACCGCGTCAATTGGACGGCGCTCTTTATAAGAGCCTCTGCTCTCTCCTGCGCATGCGGGCGCCCACGCATGCTCCGATCCACGCCGGCGACTCCAATCGCATCCCTAGATGTGTCGCTACGTTCTCCCATAGCGACATAGACAAATATGTTAACGGTTACGTTCTTATGACGTTTCGCACCTTTTCATTTGAACACCCTTATAAGAAATAACTTTGAAATCTAGTACGACTCAGTGCGTTGCTCATACTGTATAATACATAGTGCGGCAAACAAGACGTTGCCACAGCGGTGGCGCAGTGGCCTAAGCCTTGGCTTCTGACCATTTGTTCGACAAAGTTCGGGTTCGTATCCAGGTGAGGTATGACATGGATGTCTTGCTTGTCTTATGGTACTTGCTCCGTCCCTTCCCTGGAACCAGGACATCTAAATTAGGGACGGGAAACTGTTTATAGCCTATCGAGTTCTGCTCACTCAGGTCGTTACACCACTCCCATCTCCAAAAACAACTTTAGACTGCATTGAAGAAAATGTCTAATGCGTGTATTTTTACTGGCGAGAGAGCTGCATAAGTGTGGTCTTAGCTGTCCCGCCGATTTACACAAATTTCTTTTGTATGGATATTCTTTATGCATCGTGTCAAAAGCCCTACAAGAAGCCAAAGAATGTAACAATGGATCAACATCAAAGTTTTGTGTTAAATCGAGTTTTGCTAGCAAAGAACGAATAGATATTAATAACAAATTTTGCTTACAAGAATGAATATATTAATAAAGATATTAGTTCCCTACCCCAACCCTAAATCTACAGCCATTCGAGAAATCTTAGTGATTTTTACCAACAGCGAATCTTGCAGTAGCCCCGGTGGCGCAGTGGTCTAAGCGATGGCTTCTGATCATTCGTCCAAGATGGGTCCAGGTTCGAATCCCGGTGAGGCATGGATGTCGTGTTTGTCTTACGGCCCTGGCTCTCTTCCTTCCCTGGAACCAGTGGCTCTAAATTAGGGACGGGCGACTGATTGTAGCCCGTTGAGTTGCTCACGGTGGTCGTTAAACCTTTAATAAAAAAATCTTAGAATCTTGCAGTGACAGCGTTTCTCTAGAGTTTCTACGAATTTGGAACCAGTTCTGCAAATAAAGCCGCTTTCGTGCCCAACAAACATGGCGCCTCGTACTTTGAATGGAACTTACATTCGCATCTACGTATTTGTTTATTGTCTACACCGGCGGCAAAACCAAACCTGATTATGGAGTTAAAAGTAGAAATTGTGTAGTTCCACTGCGTAATGTAGTTCCAGTCAAAAAGCTCGTATTGGAGCTTGAACTGTGGCTACAAGTCACATAATTGTTCTAAACGTTATATGTAGGTACCTTTAAATAAAATAATCTTAATTTCGATCGCGGTTCTAAAAATACAGATACGCGCGTTTCGATGATGTCATTTTCACTTGTGTTAGTGAGGCTATACCCCAAGGATATTTCCTTTTTGTGAGAGGTAAGCGGGCAGTCAAGTATTTTGGGTGGGGGTGCTAAGCGCTATTTCCTGAGGGGAAAATAGATGAGAGTAGAATGAGCGCGAAATTTCCTTTTGTTCCGACTTTCGTCACTGTGGCACTCCTTCCAGCCAAAATGGCAAACTACATCTTATTAATGCGGAGACATACTAAGAAAACATGACGTGTTTTCAGCTTCCAGCCTATAGTCAGGTTACGTTTGCGCCGGATATAGTTAAGTCCCCAGTTTAAACTGTTGAAGCGCTCTACTATTCGGACTGCAGTTTTCTCGCCACCTTCCTTGAAAAAGCATCTGGTTGATGTGCGAAAGCTTGGAAATGTATATTTATGTTTTTACGCCAATAAATCGGATTACTAGTAGTGTTTTATTTTGTGTAAGAGCGAATAATTTCACGTGTTCCTGTTTGGACCACACTCGTTGCCTCCATCTTCCAACTGGAATCAGTTGTGCAGATAAAATATCGCCACCCTGCATGGGCAGGTTTTTAGCACGTCTTTTGTAAAAAAAGATCGTGCTTATGTTATCGGTTTGTCCGTCCGGCCGCCTTTACCCACGATATCTCTGCAACTATTTGTCCGATTTGAAAAATTCTTTTTGCATTGGGAAGTTTAAAATATGCGAATGATGATCCTTTATTTCGGTTTTATTTTACGATGTACAATTTCGCCGGTAGAGGACGTGAATGCAGATGATGTCGAATTCAAAAATTCGTTTTATTCCACATATTTCCTTCTAAACATCCGATTGAAAAAAAAATTGTCTTTAGATTCCATTTACATCGAAGAGTATTTTAGATATAGTTACTTTTTCAAATTACGCATAGATTTTCCGCAAGGGGGCGTAAAAGTAAATTACCTTTTCCTCGATAACTCTTCTTCTAAAACTCCGATTTGATTTTTTTTTCTTCAGCGGATACATCTGATGGAAATCCTTTTGCGTATAATTTCAAATTTTTGATAAAGAATACTTTGGCCACCAGGGGGCGTAAGTGTTAATTTTTGCTTCTGATGTATTTGCCACAAAATCGGAGCTTCTAAAATATCGATTGAAAAAATTCTTTCGTGGACTGATGCCACTCACATCGATAAACCTTTTCGGAATATTTTTTTCTTAAAATACTACACAGTTTATCCGCCAGGGGGCGTAGATGTACATCTTATTTTTGTCAATATCTCTACTTCTAGGAGTCCGATTTGAAAAAAAAATCTTCTTTGTTGGATAGTGTTTTCCGTGTGACATGTTTTTCATATAATTTCAAAATTTTCAAGTAATTCATAGACTTCCCGCAAGGGGGCGTAGCGCTAAATTGCGTTTCCCCCTATATCTCTGCTTTTAAATCTCCGATTTGAAAAATTCTTTCTGCACCAGATACAGCTTCTGATGGGAAATCGTTTGCACATAATTTCTAATTTTTGTAAAAAAATAGTTTGGCCACAAGGGGGCGTAAATCTTAGTTTCCGCTTCTGTTGTACTTGCAGCAAAATATGAGCTTCTAAAATCTCGAATGAAAAAAAAGTCGTTTGTTGACCGACACTACTCCTCATGTCGACAAACCTCTTAGGAAAATTTTCTTCTTGAAAAAATGCATGGTTTCTACGCCAGGGGGGGTACATGTATATTTTATTTTTGTCAATATCTCTACTTCTAAGAGTACGATTTGAAAAATTCCTTCTTTGTTGGATAGTGTTTCCAATGCGAAATGTTTTTCCTATAAATTTAAAATTTTCAAGTAAATCATAGACTTTCCGCTAGGCGGCACGAAGGTAAATTGCGTTTTCTGCGTTATTTCTGCTCCTAAAGATCTGATTTGAAAAATTCTTCCTGTATCGTATACAAGACCTGATGGAAAATATTTTTTACATAATTTCTAATGTTTGGTAAAGAATGGTTTAGCCACCAGGGGTCATAAGTGTTAATTTCTGCTTCTGAAGTATTTGTTGCATAATCTGAGCTCCTGAAAACTCGACTAATTTTTTTCTTCGACCGATACCGCTTATATGGATACACCTTTTGAGAATACTTTCTTCCTAAAATAATGCATGGTTTTCCCACCAGAGGACGTAAAGTGACACCTTATTTTTGTCGATATCTCTATTTCTAAGAGTTGGTAAGCTCACAATTCCGTTTACAGCAATATCTGAGGGATTAAAAACCCGATTGAAAATCTTCTTTCTTTCGTCAGATCTATTGTTTTCCATACCGGTTCCATTGACTTTGAATAGCTTTGATAAATTTAATTTGCGTCAGAACGGATTCAAAAGACGTGCTTATTACACCCAAAAATTCGGTGTCCTCTTTCTTGTTTGTTTTTTCATTGGAGCGTCAACGATCACCGTGAGCAACTCAATGAGCTATTAAGCGTTCGCTCGATCCCGGACCCGTCTCGGACGAATGATCAGAAGCAAGTGCTTGGACCACTGCGACGCCGGGGCGGGGCGGCTCTTCATATGTTAGCTCTTAAACTACATACACCGCAAAGAACTACAATGAGTTACGTTTATAACGATTTACAAGTATTTTAAGCAGTGCATTTATTATGTTTAAAGATGTTCCAATTTCTTTACTAAACGGCAGCACAAATTTCAGTCACAAATACAAGTGCGAACTGTGAACTTAGCTGGCTGAAGAATTAATTCTGGTATTTTTTTTCCCAGTAGAAAAATAGTAATCATAATAATCATAAAATTAACAGAACTCACGTTTTCTCAGATCAGAGTCTTCGTCGCATACAGAATGCAGCAAGTCTAGTACCGAATCAAGAATTGGCATTTTTGAAATGCCGTCTATCACCTCGGGGCATGTTTCCGCTATGCCTCTAAAACACACCAACGCTTCGATAACAGGCCTAAAAACAAACATAAAGTGAGATGCATGCAAAATATTCATAACACATTCAAAAGGTACGCAACTTTCAAATACTCGCAGTTAAAGATTTTACGTAAACAAAGCAGCACAGATCTCATGGTCGGAGGTTGATTTAAATTCAATTTGGTATTTTTTTGGTTGATAAGCCATATGAGGATTAAAGGAGAAGTTAGTACACTGAGATATCTGTTTATTTGGTTACACCTACCTAGTATCGTGTTGCGCCGCACTTGGCCTACAGAACACCAGGATTTCGGAATGGAACACACCAAATGCTGGAAGCGTTGTGCTAGAATGTGGTACCGTGCTCAAATGACTGAGTCACAGAGTCGCAGCAAATTGAACAGTGACACAGTCTTTCAGAGACCAGACCAATCCACCTCATCCCAGAGATGCTCTATGGGGTTTGAATCCAAATTCTGTGCAGGCCACTGAAGCAAGAAAGACTTGTGCATATTCCTGGAACCATTCGATGTTGATACGTGTCTTCTGAGCAGGTGCGTTAAACTACTGGATGTTTTCGTCTGGTTGAGGAAAAATTATAGCTATGAAAGGATGAATTTCGTTTGCAATGATGTTCTGAAATATCTTTTTCTTCGTTGGGTACCATGCATGCTAGGGCAACGTTCTCCTCACTACCACAGAGCTAACACCGGCCTATACACAGGACCAGGTAGATCATAGGGCAAACGGGGAGATCGACACCACCTCCGCGCCTTCACTCGGTCCTTCAGCGTAGGAAATAAAAACAAAATCAATTAATTAAATAAAAAGGAACTATACACCAACTGTATTTAAATAGTATAACTATACCAGATATCCGAAATTTCTTTGTGTGCAACAGAAATAAAAATTTTCAAGCTTTCGCACATCAACCAGATGGCTTTTTCAAGGAAGGTAGACAGCAAACTGAATAATAGAACGCTTCAACAATTTGAACGCGGTGACTTGACTTGACAATAACGAAGAGATGCGAACGTAATCTGGTATTCAAATACACGAAGCGTTATGCTCGTTTAGCACGCGGAATCATGGAAGGAAAATAAAGAGGTAATCACTATTTGAAGAAATGGTTCCAAATTCGCGTCAACTCCAGTGAGACGCTATCTTTGCACGACTCGCTGTTTGTTATGATCTCCAAAGTTTCGCGAATGGCAGTAGATTTTGGGGTAGAGTAGGAAGCTAATTTCTTTACGTCATCACACATAGGAGCAGTGGACTTGAACTTGACTTCTCTGCATAGGGCCGTGGTTTCTTTGCCGTTCTTTATGCCCCTTTTATGTTCGTTAGAATGACTAAACGTTCATTTAGAATTGGAGTCAACGAACATAAAAGGGACATAAAGAACGGCAAAGAAAACACGGCCCTATGCAGAGAAGTCAAGTTCAAGTCCACTGATCCTATGTGTGATGACGTAAAGAAATTAGCTTCCTACTCCACCCAAAATCTACTGCCATTCGCGAAACTTTGGAGATCATAACAAACAGCGAGTTGTGCAATGATAGCGTCTCACTGGAGTTGCCGCGAATTTGGAACCATTTCTTCAAATAGTGATTACCTCTTTATTTTCCTTCCATGATTCCGCGGGCTAAACGAGCATAACGCTTCGTGTATTTGAATACCAGATTACGTTCGCATCTCTTCGTTATTGTCAAGTCAAGTCACCGCGTTCAAATTGTTGAAGCGTTCTATTATTCAGTTTGTTGTCCACCTTCCTTGAAAAAGCCATCTGGTTGATGTGCGAAAGCTTTGAAATTTTGATTTCTATTCTACAGCAAAAAGTTTCGGATATCTGGTATAGCTATCTTATATATATAAAACACAAAACGTCTGTCTGAAGTAGCAAAACCTCTCGAACGCCAAACTGTGGCATCGTGAAATTTGCATGGCTTATTAATACTGGAATTTCTAGGTCAATGCAACTATTTTAAGTTCTCTAAATTGTTTCGTTCGCGAGTTATGAATTAATTAATAAGCTAATCAATAAAGTCAGCGTCGTTTGCTACGTCATCGTTATCTGTTCCAAATCTGAAAGCACGTGACTGCATTCATCGCGGCAGCATATCCACAGGTGTTTCTATTCTTTAACTGTGCATAAAAAAAATACAAAAACGAACTTTGCGAAATCTGAACGAAACGGGCTGAAATTTTTGTCAACACCATGAATTGGTAATAAGAGGAGTCCCTCAAAATTTCACCGGAATCCGGTCAAAAGTTTTTAAAATAGGCATGGAATTTTTAATTAATCGGTAAACAGAAATATATACGCATAAACGGTTAACAAAATTTTGACGGCTAATTTAAAAAGTTATTTATCGCTTCAGGCGAAATTTGGAGGTCATGCTCCTATTAACGATTTATGGTGTTCATTAAAATTTCAGCCTGCTTCATAAAATATTCGCAAAGATACGTTTTTAACTTTTTTTATCGCAGAGATTCGCCCCTAAAAGACTTCTGAAACTGAAAGCACGTGATGCATTTGATCGTCGATAACAAATTGTGAACGAATTTTGTTCAGTCAGTGTTCCAATGCTGTGTCTCCTGGACGCGTGTTAAATAATTCATAACGTTTTTGGTCCGTTTGATTCTACAGCTGTATGTTGGAATGTCAAGAGCAAAGGATCCAACAAAATTATATATTGTCGCCGATGAAGGAGAAACCAAAAATGTTGTGTACGGAGAAGTGCTGAAATAATCACACTATGAATAAATAATTTCTAATGACCGAATTTGTGAAATCAGCTTTTTCGTTCTTGCAAGCATCAATTCTTTTTTTCCCCGATTTTTTCATTGACATATAAGGGAGTATGAAATTAATAAGCCTAAATCCCGGGCAAAGCCGGGTAGTAAAGCTAGTACTATTAAAAAACAAAATCATTTTCAATATTGAAAACAAACATATTATAAATTCTGAATTTTCTTGTGACACTTACTGTTCATGCATGTACCATCTCTCAGAAAACTTGAAAATTTCATCGCCTTGGAGTGGGAATCGAATCCTTATCTCCCGATTTTTGGTACTGGCGATGTCCGGATGTACAGGCATTGGGTCGAAATAATGCTATGGGGAAGCAACGATGCTTCGACTAGCGCAAACCTGAAGGACGTTCAGACTCCTAAGCTAAGGCTGCTTAGAACTTTACTGTTAGTCTCGATTACATCACCCATGACAGGAACTACAATGTCCTGGGTTGTGTAACGGTTAGCATACTCGAACGGAAATCGGGAGATGCGGGTTCGATTTCCTCTCCAGAGCGATGAAATTTTCAAGTTTCCTGAGAGGTGCTACATGGATGACCACTTAATGTGCTACAAGCAAATTCAGAATTTCTAATATTTCTCGTTTCTTAGTTTTGCGGCGCGAGGGCCTCAAAAAGATGTTTTTACACATTTTTTTTTTAATTTCCACTTTCCAGTCCCCCACTTTCAAATAGGTTACCACCCTTCATTGTACAGACGTCAAGATGTGCAGATTTCAAATGAAATTAGAGTATTATAACCACCTTAAAGTTTTCCACATTCATGAAATAGCAATTTTCACCATTTTGTGGTTCCCTGTTTTTCTTTTCCATATTGAACAGTTTGTATGTAAACCAGATAATTAAAAAAAAAAAAAAAAAAAAAAGGTAGAGTGAACGATATCAAAATTGTGGGACTACTGGTCAGTGACTTTAAAAAACAGTACTGGTAATTAAAAAACGTCCATTTTAATATACACAGTACGTCAAAGAATTTTTAAGACTGGCGCTAGATTTCAGCCTACGGTGGCGCCACCAGTGTAATCGCGAATGCGTTATAAACTGTGACCATCTGCTTGCTTTCTGCCAAAAGTACTGCGCAGTTGTCAAAGTAACTCAAACGAAACGGCCGTTCATTAGAGAAGTAAAATTTTTTCATGTTGAATTATTAAGATGTAACAAAGGGCTGTTATTACATTTAACGCAAAACTTGGTAAAAGTGCCTCGGAAACGTACCAAATGATGAAACAAGTTTACGGTGAGTTTTGTTTAAGTAGATCAAATGTTTTCCTGTGGCACAAACGTTTTTTGGACGGAAGAGATACGCTAGAAGATGATAAGCATACCGGAAGACCAAGTTCATCTAGGACACCTGAGATTATTGAAAAAGTGCATGGTTTCGTGGCAAACAATCGATGTGCGTCACTAAGAATGATGGAAGAGTCTTTAAACAACAACAAAGCAAAGATTCGAATCATCCTGCATGAAGATTTGGGCAAAACAAAAGTCTGTGCTAAATCTGTTCCACACACGTTAACCAATGAACAAAAATCAAGAAGTGCACATTGCAGAGACATCATTTCAGCCGCTGAAAATGATCCAAACTTCTTAAAATCGATTGTTACAGGTGATGAAACATGGTGTTTTCAATATGATCCTAAAGCAAAGCGACAAAGTGCGGAATGGAAGTCAAAAAACTCAACACAAGCCAAAAAAACAAGAAAAGTTCCATCGAAAATCAAAACAATGCTCATTACATTCTTCGATAGTAAGGGTATTATTCAAGTGGACAAACAATTACTGGTGAGTTTTATTTAAATGTTTTGAGGCGTTTGATGGGCAAAATTCGTCGCATTCGTCCAGAATATCGGGATGAAAACAGTTGGTGTTTGTTGCACGATAATGCACACAGTCACACCACACTTCTTGTTCGTAAATTTTTGGCGAAAAATAACGTCTGTGTGTTGAATCATCCACCATATTCGCCTGATTCAGCGCACTGCGACTTCTCTTTATTCCCAGAACTTAAAATGACGTTAAAAGGGTGTTATTTTGATGATATTTTGACCATTCAAACAGCTTCGACGCGTGCTTTGGAGGCAATTCCGCAAAGTGAACTGGAACAGGCATTAGAATCATCATTAAATTTCTGTAACAAGTGTATTGAAGCCGGAGGGACTTATTTTGATTAACAAACCAAAACAAAATATAATTTCTTGTTTCTATTTCATTTTACAGACCCAGCCTTAAAAATTCTTTGCCACACTGTATATGCGCGCGTATAAAAGTTAGCAAGAAAGATGAAACCGAATTTTCGGGTGTAATTAGCACGTCTTTTGAATCCGTTCTGACGCAAATTAAAATGATCAAAGCTATTCAAAGTCAATAGAACCGGTATGGAAAACAATAGTATCTGAAGGAAGAAAGACGTTTTTCAATCGGGTTTTTAATCCCGCAGATATTGCTGTAAACAGAATCGTGAGCTCACGCCTTCTGGTTGCAGACTTGTGCGTTAAGAAGAATTTGAATTTACACTCACGGACAATGAAATTTGCGCACCAAGAAGAAAGCATCGGATTGAACTGAAATTTTACGGACGTAACTGTCTGTTAATAAAAAAGTTGTACCCACTTTTGCATTATTTTCGGTACAACTCTCGTATATTCACAAATCCACTCGGTTTTGCTACAGAAAATGCTCCAAACAACTACATTTGAACATCTGCTGTTCTGCCTGTTGAGGCTATACATCAGAAACCTCGTATTGTCTTTGGCTGACGAGTACTGGAAGCAAAGCTGCGGTCCACTTACGATGAAGTCATAAATAAGTTGTTAGGCTTTCAGATATAAGGGGCGTTTTGGGGAGACGTGGTGCGTTGGGAGATAACTCTTGGCCCACCAATGTTGAATTTTTTAGTGATTTTCAGGGTTGAAGCCTATCTGTTCACTTCCACGATTCTCGCCAGTCACCTTTTGACTTCTTTGATCGACCAACTGTTTTTTGTCCACAGGATAGCTGATTTCTGGAAATTTTTATTTGTCGCACCATTCATGGCAAACCCTTGTCACGGTTATGCATGAAAAGTCCAGGAGGAATGCCATTTGGGAGACACTCTAATCAACACGTCTGGCACCAACTATCATACCATGTTCAAAGTCGCTCAGATCACTCGTTTTGCTCATTGCGTACCTCACTAGAATGCTAACTGATGCTTCATCACCTGTCCGCCTGATTTATACCTACGTCAGGCGTACCTAACAAACTGGTATCTCAGTGCAAATTTAATGCCAATATCTGATATATAAAGTTAAACGTTTGTTTGTCTGCTACGCAAATCTAGTTTCCAATTTAGAACCACCAAATTTGATATGCAATATCATGGTACTCTAACTTAGACCGTAGTCAGTTTCTGGAAGGAGTCGGAGCCCGGGGTCAAGGGGCCATCATACAAAATTTTCGTAAAAGCCTTCCATTTTTACTTTTAATTCGAATTTATTGTTTGTTTGTCCGAAACGCAAATCTATAGTTTTTCAATTTAGAACCACCAAATTTGGTGTACTATCGAGTCAGAGCCCGAAGTCAAGGAGCACATATACTTAAATTTTCGTAAAAATTCCCCTTTTTTAATTTTTTTTATTTTGAATTCGAATTAAATACTTTTTGTTGTACTACGGTTTTCAATTTAGAAGCACAAAATTTGGTAGACTATCTCATGGCACTCTAACTTAGATCGTAGACTGTTTTTAGAAGGGGTCGGAGCCCGTGGTCAAGGGCCCCCTCATGCAAAATTTTCGTAAAAAGTTCCATTTTTTTACTTTTTTTCTTTTGAGTTCGAATTTATACTTTACTTTTTGGTGTGATAAGTGCAAGAACCAATTTTCTTTTTGTGACAAGTGCTTTCCAGTTAAGAAATGCAACACAATTCAGCGTCGGAAATGAAAACGGAGAAACTAAAAATACCGTGTGCCTAAAGACCACAGATAATAAAATTCAAATTCACTAAACACAGTATTAGGTACGGTTCAGGACCTAAAAAAATCGTTTTCATTTGATTTGTACAAAATTTAGATAGTGAATTATCAAATTCTATCTAAACTTGTACAAATTCTTCCGAGCAACGCCGAGCAATTCTGCTAGTAACATACTATATATTGAGTTTCATTAAGTATATAACATTTTGTGCAAGAAGGAAACTATTTTAGGTGATATCTCGGTGAGATATTAAAAAAAACACAATTTATTGAAATAGAGATTGTTTCACTTTTACCCAAAATAAGCGCTATACTTTTGAAAGGGAAAAACATTTCAAGCTGAAATTTGAAGACGAAGAAACAGAACTTTTCCCAAACCCATCGATATTAGAGACGATTTTGAAAATATCCGCCATTTGCATCTAAACAGAAATCAAGTCGCCGCTGCATATTGTCAAATGTACGCCTCAGCATGTTGGTATTTATATCTTCAATTTTCTGTGTGATGTTGTTTTTCAGCTGCCAAATAGTCCTAGGTTTATTGCTGTATACAGTACCTTTCAGATGACAACATAAGAAGTAATCTGGTGGAGTTAAATCTGGAGACCTGGACGGGCACAAACCTTTGGAGATAACCCGATCTCTGAAGAAACTACGAGTCTCAGCCATGCTGGCATTGGAAGTATGTCAAGTCGCACTATCCTGTTGGAAGAAGCCATTCTCCAGTTCAATATTATCCAGTTGGTTCACGAACTGCGTGAAGATATTGAGATACACTTCTGTGTTGACAATCTGTTCAAAGAAAATGGGACCTATTATCCGGTTCCGTAAAATGGCGCACCATGCGCCAGTCTTTATGGAATGCATTCTTTCCTCGTGAATGACATGGGGATTCTCACTCACCCAGACCAGTGTATTCTGTGAGTTCACATAGCCTGAAAGGTTGAACCAGGCTTCGTCCGTGAACCACGTAATGTCTAATACACCTGGATTTTGACTGACACATTCGTTAAACCACCGGCAGTGATGATTTCGCTTCGGTATGTCAATTGGTAACAGCTCGTGAACAACTGAGGAGTGCATAAGCAAAACCAAACATGTACATCAGTTATAGATTTGCAGTAGGCAGAAAAAAAACGTTCATTGAGTTATGCGCAATGAATTCCGTACTGTTCAACAATCAGCCACTTTCCTTTTGATGCTATAAACACGTCTATGGATGTGATTCAGATCAAAAATACTTTAAAATCCAAATATTACACTTTTTGTTGTTGACATGTTTGTTTTTGTTCGGGCTTCAAGTGACATGTTTGTTTTTGATCAGATGCCCTAGTGACTTGTTGGATTTTGCTTGAAAATATTCTGAATTTAATCTACCTATCTGTTCAATAAAATAATCAACCTACCTTTAATAGAATACCTATTCTCTAACAAAAATCTCAAGGTT
The DNA here is from genome assembly GCA_039090855.1 of Macrothele yani. Taxonomy (NCBI): domain Eukaryota; kingdom Metazoa; phylum Arthropoda; class Arachnida; order Araneae; family Macrothelidae; genus Macrothele; species Macrothele yani. The sequence goes on from CM077007.1 coordinate 114,903,975, forward strand.
TGAAAGAAAAAGCTGATGGAGTAAGATAAGCATTTTCACTTTTCAGTTGATGTTTTTTTTTTTTAATAATTTTTGTCCATTATTTACCAAAGTTACTGTCACATGTTGGCATGTCTTTATTTTGCTCAATTTATTACAAATTAACAAAAATGATAATAGCTGGTATAAAAAAAAATGCTTGACTGAGAAGAACGGATTTTTATGAAAATTAGAAAACAAGTACATCAATAAAAATCAAATATGTAGACCACAGCCGTCCTCCAGGCAGTCACACATGAACGAATAATGGACGAAAGTCACGTTGTTTCTGATGTTCACATGGATGAATAACATGGACGAATTTTATACATGTAGCACAAGAGCCGAGTGTTCTGATGTTTGCAACCCATGAAAACTCTGGAACCATCTGGTGCACTGTAGCGTTCTTTCTTAGCCTTTTCTTTCACACTTTCTCTTTGGGTTCTTTTCCATTGTCCGTTTGAACCTTCCTTTACCATCACTACACTATCTCCGACCTCTTCCATGTCTCTAAAACTATGGCAAACGCACGAAAATAATCACCATGTTTGAACAGAACACGTCGACTGTCTAAAAACGTGAATGCCACTGCGTCACTCTTATGGGCTTCGTCACGTGACCGAATTTTGGAGCTCTGATTGGTTCACTCGACATGTTTGATTTTGCTTGGGCCTGCAACTGGGACATGTTCGTTTTTGCTTGAATCGCGCATTTTTCGCCTATAAAATGAATAGGAGCTGTTTAGTATGAGTCGGCTTAAGATACAGAAACGGAATCAGACCATCATCCTTTATCATGTCCAGTGCTTACTTGATATTGAAGAATATTCGTGCATTTGATACTTTGGGAATAAACGAGGAGCAAGCCATCGTTGCACGATATATCAAGACAAATGGTCAGAGATGGATAATTTAAAAAGACATTTATTTACAATTAAAATAAATGAAATAAAATGACCACGTGAGATCTTTCGACTACCAGTTTGGCGTCATCATCAGATGTTTGACAAAGAGTGGAACGGAGTCCGGCATTAAATAAAGTAAATACGTAACATGTGACCAGTACAATTGCATAGAGTGATTTACATAAAAAGTCATATATTCATAACATCCAGAACTGAGTTTTGTCCATGAGGCATCAGTGATCTCCAAGTTCGTTATATATAACTAGGCAAATTATCATTACAGCAAAAAGTAGTATTAGCTATAATATGTAAGCTTTCGCACTACAGTAAAGAATTATTATTAGATGCTTTTTGCAGTATAGCTGCTTCCTTCCATTGTGGATAATGCTGTCCTTCCTGAACACAACGGGCTAAAGCCGTAGTTAACTTACCATTTTTGAGATCACACTTGTGTTCATTCAATATAGTCTTTAATGTCCTCCTGGTAGAACCGATATATAATTTTTTAGTTTGCGATGAGTCATTGGGAAATAGAGGAATGGAATAAATTCCATACATGTGTTCCACACTCACCATGTCACAATCACTCCAGATTAGATGCAAGAGATTAAGAGTCTTTGAGCCAAAGTCAATGTCATGATGTCTGCACAGGTTCTTTAACACCGGAGTTAAACTTGGGTGGTAGTCGAGTGAACCTACGTACCTCCTTTTTGGGGTATCACGAATTAAGGAACATTCTCGTGAGAACATGTTTTTATTGTAGTCTGTCTACAGAAGTATTATTGAAACCAAAAAAGGAGGCCAGTTCTTTGATCTTTTAAAGTTCAGAACATCTGAGAGCGTCATTTGAGCAATGAGGTATTGCCTGTCTAACCATAAAGGAAATTGAGGGTAACTTATAGTTACTCGGGTGAAAAGAGTCCTTAGGTATCATCGTAGGCGAAGAGGTTGGTTTACGATAAACTGTAAAGCTGAGTTGGTGGGTAACAAGATTGCGTATTAAGCTAAAATCCAGATATGGCAAGATGTAGTTTTCTTCGCACTCCACTGTAAAGGATATGGTTGGATATTGTAGTGACATATGATCTCGGAAAAATATTAGCTCATCGTAAGAGTGAGGCCATATAACTAAAACGGCATCAACGTACCTTATAAACAGAAGTGGCTTGTAGTTGCAAGTCTCCAAGGCGGAATTTTCGAGATGCAGGAGAAAAATCTCGGCTAGACATGCTGACAGGGGGTGCCCATGGCGGCCCCCTCTGTTTGTCTACATATTATATCCTGGAAAAGAAAGTAAGTACGTTGATGAACTTACCTTCGTTTCCAGGATGTAATATGTAAAATGAGTAGGAGCTGTTTGGTTGGGGTCGGCTTATGATACAGAAACGGCATCACAAGCCTGATTATATTTCCGAGATGCATGAGGCCATTGGTAAGCTCCACACTCGGGTTGTTAATTCAGATCCGACACCCGCTACACTATCCGCTATTAGTAGACTTAAAAATCACTCAGTCGTTCCCCCTGAAATTTTATCAGGTTTGCAGCTGCATTTGGCCCCCGTGTTCCTGAACATTTTGGGAAGCTGAAGATCCACAAAGTTGGCAACCCGATTCGCCCCTTGGTCTCGGGATACGCTAGTCCCACGAGACCCATTGAAAGAGCTCTGTTCAAATTTATTGCCCCCTCCTAGTGGGCTCACTTTACTCTGTACAGAGCTCGACGCAAGCTCTTGACCGGATAAAGGCCACAAATTTGGGTAATACACCTTTCTTTTTAGTCTCTTTGGATGTGGTTTCGTTGTATCATAACGTACCTATTGCTGAGACTCACATGCTTATTCGTCAAAAAACTTATAAACTCTAGCTTGGCTCCCGACTTAACCGATTCTGTTATCTCCGCATTAAAACTTGTTCATCAACTTACTTACTTTCATTTCCAGAATGTAATATATAGATAAACAGAGGGGCCTCCATGGGCACCCCTGTCAGCATGTCTAGCCGAGATTTTTCTCCTGCATCTCGAAACTTCCGTCTTGGAGACTTGCAACTACAAGCCACTTCTGTATATAAGGTACGTTGATGACGTTTTAGTTATTTGGCCTCACTCATACGATGAGTTAATAGTTTTCCGGGATCATATGTCACTACAATATCCTACCATATCCTTTACAGTGGAGTGCGAAGAAAACTACTTTGCCGTATCTGGATTTTAGCTTAATACGCAATCCTGTTACCCATCAACTCAGCTTTACAGTTTATCGTAAAACAACCTCTTCGCCTACGATGATACCTAAGAACTATTTTCACACGAGTAACTATAAGTTAGCCTTAATTTCGTTTATGGTTAGACGGGCAATAACTCATTGCTCTAATGACGTTCTCAGATGTTCTGAGCTTTTAAAGATCAAAGAACTGGCCTCCTTTTTTTGGTATCAATAATACTACTGTAGACAGACTCTACAATAAAAACCTGTTCTCACGAGAATGCTCCTTAATTCGTGATACCCCAAAAAGGAGGTACGCAGGTTCACTAGACTAGTACCCAAGTTTAACTCAGGGTGTTAAAGAACCTGTGCAGACATCATGACATTGACTTTGGCTCAAAGACTTAATCTCTTGCATCTAATCTGGGGTGTCGTGACAAGGTGAGTGTGGAAAACATGCATGGAATTTATTCCATTCCTCTATTTCCCCATGACTCATCGTAAACTAAAAAATTATATATCGGTTCTACCAGGAAGACATTAAAGACTAGAATGAATGAACACAAGTGTGATCTCACAAATGGTAAGTTAACTACGGCCCGTTGTGTTCAGGAAGGACAGCATTATCCACAATGGAAGGAAGCAGCTATTCTGCAAAAAGCATCTAATAATAATTCTTTACTGTAGTGCGAAAGCTTACATATTATAGATAACACTACCTTTTGCTGAAATGATAATTTGCCTAGTTATATATCACAAACTTGGAGATCAATGATCCCTCATGGACAAAACTCAGTTCTGGATGTTGTGAATATATGACTCTTTATGTAAATCACTCTATGCAATTGTACTGGTCACATGTTACGTATTTACTTTATTTAATGCCGGTCTCCGTTCCACTGTTTGTCAAACCTCTGATGATGACGCCAAAGTGGTAGTCGAAAGATCTCACGTGGTCATTTTATTTCATTTATTTTAATTGTAAATAAATGATTTTTGAATTATCCATCTCTGACCATTTGTCTTGATATATCGTGCAACGATGGCTTGCTCCTCGTTTATTCCCAAAGCTTACTTGATAATTTACATTTTTGTGACATGTTTGGTTTTGCTTGCGCGCTCCTCAACTGTAACACGATATGACTTCTGTTTACCCATTTTCGCAGCCGTCTGACAGGTAGAACATGACAGTTCTGTTTCTTGCGGAACGATACGATTTCATTTGGAAAATGTAACAACCTCTTTTACACTGCACAATGTTTTCTGACATTGCGGGTTGCCTTCCTGAACGCTTATCAACAAGGCTTCCTGTCGACTCAAGTTTCTTCGCAAGATTTGAAATCGTTGGTTTCGTAGGTGGTTCTCGACCGAAAAATTTCTTCTTAAACTCTTTCTGGCACTCCTTGAAAGAGCCGGAATTTCAATCACTTCGAACGATAAACACGTGCTCAGCAATCGTGAACACCATTCGTACTTGACGCTAGCCGACGGACAAAGAAAATGGCGCGAAACCGTTCCCATAAGACGCCGTGTACTGTGGCGCCCTTTGGGCATACGAGTCAAACGGCGCAAATATGGGTGCGAATGTCAGAACGTACGGCACTTCATCTTCAAATTTCAGCTTGAAATGTTTACCCTTTTCGAAATTATAGCGCTTTTTGCGGGTAAAGTCCCGAGTGAATCACTCTGCAGCTTCCGCGAATATGGCACGCATCTCACTTTAAGAATGCTGGCACATGATTGACATCTGACTTTAAAGAATAAACATGTGAAAAAATATTTTTACTGAAGTTAAATTATCTTTTTAGTCCCCTTAAGATAGCTTTGGAATGTTATTTTTCCATGTACACTGAGTTGCATTAGAAACGCCTACCAAATAACGCATTGGTACACCTTTCTGTGCAGTCATGGCTTGCAGACGCCTAGGAACAGATTTTGCGAGATGCCGAACATCCTCCAAGCGCAACTTGACCTATGTCCGCTGCAGCAGCTCAATTAGTTCACGCTCATTCCGCGGAAGAGGGTCAGCAGTTTGCACACCCAGTTTTAGCATATCCCATAACTGTTCAGTTGGGTTACAGTCAGGGAAGTTTGGGGGCCAAAGCAATGGGACGAGTACATTGTCGTGTTCCCCAACTACTCCGTCGTCATTCGATCTCGATGACACGGTGTGTTGTCCTGTTGAATTAAGGCACTCTGGTACGGGCAAATCTCCTGCAAATATAGATGGAGACGGTCAGCAAACAGGTCTCCGTAGCGTTTACCATTCAGTGCTCGTGGGATAACCAACAAAAAGAGCTTGCCAGGAAAAAGTTCCCCAGACCAAAGCACTGCCAGGAAAAAGTTCCCCAGACCAAAGCACCACCGGCCTGATGAACCCCAACTATGCAACCAGGGGATAGGGCTTCATGGTGTTTACACCATTTGCGAACTCGGACATCAGCATGGTGTAGCAGGAAACGACATTCATTACTCTAGACGATCTGCTTCCATCTGTCGAGGGCCATTGCAATCGTTCCTTGGCTCATGCGAGATATTGTTTGCGATGACTAGACGTCATCCTGCGTACCCTCGTAGGTCTCTGACTGTGGAACCCCAGCCGAAGCAAAGTACAATGCATAGTGCATGTAGAAATAGGTCGAACTGCACCGCTGTTGTACTGGCGGGTGAGCTGGGTGACTGCTGTACGTCGTTACTAACGCTAGCTCTAGGACCAACCGCACGTAACTGATCAATGTGAGCCCTTCTCCTATCTGTGCATGGTTAATCCAGTTCTGGTACACACTTGATACAGTAGTACGGAAGTACCTTACAAGTGCACAAGTGCGGCTGTTTCTGAAATACTGGCCCCTGCCGTCCGGTCCCCGACTCTCTGTCTACGGTCAAATTGACTTTAGTCTCCATGTTTTCCCATTGCTGTAAAACGTTTATTGATTACGTTCGGGGGATAGGTGTACGCAATTTGTAGTAGCCGTACGTGACGTTGATATCACGTGGTACGGGAGAGTGTTCCTAATACAAAGCTAACCCAATGTATGGTGTTGATATGCAAGTTGTTGAAATTGTATGCGACAAGACATAAATTTTATAAATTAAAAAATATTGAAAATTTCCAGTAAGTAAAACCACTTATTCCTAAAAATGAATCTTTCTCCGCTTCCTTTTGATAAAACTTAGTGTAATTCTACTGGCATTGGGAGCCGCAGTTAAGTTCATTAGCCAGCGGTGGAGACAACTGTACTTTTTATAAACAAAAATTAGCTTTCTCCGTAGAAAGGGAAGAACCAGAATGAGCTGGGAATGGAACTGCCTCTGTGAGGTCCAGCCCAGAGCCCCTTTATGAGGGTGGGTAAGGGGGATGCAGCTCCGGGCCCTGTATCTTCAAGGGCCCCAAAATTATGCCGGATGCTTGAAGAATTGACAGAGTTTTACAGATTTATTATTATTATTATTAATTTTTTGCGGATAGCTCAGCAAAAAACTATAAGAAACTGCCTGGTGAAAAAAAATTCTATTTCTTTCCGCTTCTTTGGGAGGACTCCGCAACAAAATACTGTTTCCCCCAGTCTATCCGCAAATCTTTCGGAAGCATTACAGAAGTTTTTTTGTGCATATCTTTAATCGGAGGAAATTTCCATATCGCTTAAATCATGATATTTGGATCATGTTATTTTGCCCACTACTTTGATATAATTTCAACAAACTGAATCTAATCCTCGAGAGGGGGGGGCGGTTAGGTTCAGTTGTTGAAAATATATCCTATCCAAGTGCTCCCCTTTTGCCTTGTGCTATAAGCAAAAACACTGCTGTATTCGGCGCGACAGCATGTTCAAAGAAGGCGATAGTGAGGATGCAGCGCGATATCTTTTTTTGTCTCTATGGTGTGGTACTGGCATTTTAATGCCACAGCCAGCGCGAAGTCAGACTGATGTTTAAATTTTGTACGTTTAGGGAAATAGTTTTGGGTGAAATTTTGTACGGTTTGGTCTATTCTATTTGAAGGGAAACTCAAAGGTAATTCATTTTTCCAGTATGAACAGTATGTAATATGTGTGAGTATTTAAATTTTTCATGCGGGTGTGAATAAAGCAAGACTAAATTTCCCGGCCCGCTTTGATCGTCCCAATCCACCTCTGTGAATAAGCCATTCCGCTTCGGTAAAAATAGTGGATTCCGTACCTGAAAAGAGACCCGAAGAGGTCCGCTCGTGCTCGAAAGGAATCATCAGGAACAAGGTACTTAGAAAGAGGAGAGGTAGGTCCAATCGTCTTTGTTTCCGTGCCGCCGGCGAGCTGTCACCCTACGAGCTGGAGTGTGACGTCACAGTGGCCATAAACGATCTCTTGAGCATTCGGAGTCATTCGGAGCTTGTGCTGTAGTGTCGATTACTCGCTGCAGTTCTTTGTCAATTTTAGACCTGCTTTGTCGTTTTATTTATTTTTTTTTCTTCATTTTTTTTTCTGTGTACGACTATCTCGAAAATACCTGGATACGCTGTTGCACTTTGTCGTAATAACAGTTCAAAGGAAATGAAGTTAGATGTTGCATACCATGTTTTTCCATCGGATAGAGATTTCTTGAAGCAATGGGTAGCGAAATGCTGTCGAAAGGATGTATTCGGTGCAAAGAAAGCTCGAATGTGCCTCGAAGTAAGAGCGAGATCTTAGAAATGAATTGCTGAACTTGCTTCCCAGAAAAAAACTGAGAAAAGATGCCGTGGCTACAAAAAATATGCCTTAGCAGATGGAGGAGCAAACTTCTGTTCCAAGTAAACGGTTTAAGATAGGAGAGGTGAGAAAAAAAATGCATTAAAGTATATCTCCAATTAAACGTCAAATCACCAGTCACAATGAAAGTGACATCATTCCTGACCAACATTTATCATACCGTCAACGTTATGTGAGAAGTGCGAATGTCTGAACAAAAATTTAATGCAACTGAAGAGTGAAGATAATGCAGTAGGGAAAGAATTATCAAACGTAAGAAAACAGTTGGAAAAATATAATGCAACTGAAGAGTGAAGATAATTCACTAGGGAAAGAATTATCAAACGTAAGAAAACAGTTGGAAATGGTAAAACAATGCTTTTGCCTGGAGAAAAGAAGCCTGAAAACGGAAAATAATATTATGAAACGCAAATGCAAGAATAGAAATTTGCTGAGCAACAGTGAAAGGTGGCCAGCTATCATAAATTTGCTTGGCCATTGTTTCACTGAAGTGCAAATTCAAACTCTTGTGTCAAAAACGAGACCAGCAAAATGGAATGAAGAAGATATAAATCAAGTACTTGTCTTGCATTCTATTTCTCGAAAAGCATATCCATTCATCAAAAATAAACTGCACATACTGGTTCCAAGCATTTCCTCTCTGAAACGGTGGTGTGGTAAAGTTGTGTTACCGATGGTTTAATTGAGCCCGTTTTAAAGGTCATGAAAATAAATGCTATACACCTAACCGAATTCGACAAAGTTTCAATTTTATCTTTCGGTGGAATGAGCGTTGATTGCCGATATTGTTATGATACTGCTGCAGATAACATTTTAGGACCGCATAGTAACATTTTAGTAGTTATGCTGAGAGGCTTCTGGAAAGCTTGGAAACAACCATATAATGTATTATTCGTTTGATAAGCAGATGGATTGAAAGCTGTTAACTGACATAATTCGAGCCGTTGAGCAATCGGGTTATTTAGTGCATGGAGCAATTGTGTTATTTAGTGCATGGAGCAATTGTGTTATTTAGTGCTGATCTGGGGGGGGAGGAGTATCAAGATTTGGAGGTAGCTTGGAATAACCCCAATATTGTCTTCTTTTCCAAATCCAGTAAATGAAAATCGAAAAATATGGATGTTTGCCGATGTGCCCCATCTAATTAAGCTTCCCCGAAATCATATATTTGATGGCGGAACACGCTGTAGTGTGGAACCATCACTCGCCAGATATTTGACCTTTTGCTGGAACGTAATAACTCAGAATGAAAGGTGTTTCATAAAATAAAATGGATCCACACAAATGTAAGAGGCTCCATGAGACAGAGATTAGTTTTAGCGCCCCAGATGCAATCTAACAACGTAAGCAAAGCTGTAGATTCGACGTAATGAAATATAGATTTCCCAGCTCCAAAGAGCTATTGCAGTGTGCTTTTGGAAAAAAAAAAAAAAGATGTTCTGCAAAAAAGCATTGAACAGTATTCATGTCATATTCCCGTTTTTTTCCCAGTATATATATATTTTTTTTTTTTTTTGGGATGTAAGGTCAGGTGATGCGTAACATCACAGCCTCTCCTTGACAAATGTCAACCCCGCCTTCTCGTGGTGCATCCTGTTCCCACTAAAGGGGCTCTGACGACCGCCAATAGCGGTATAACTATACCATCGGGATTAGAGGAAATGCTATCCCACACTCACCAACCCGCTTGGCCAGCGTGGTGAGTTATGGCCAAACCCCTCCAAAATGACTCCACAACTTAAATCTTGGCCCTCAGTCTCCGGCAGCTGGAATGTACCTGGCCAAGGCAGCGGCCAGTGCGACATGAAGGCAGAGAGTGCTAAGAATCCCCGGAGGACCGGACTAGGCTGCCATATGATGCTGACCTTGGCTACGTACAATGGACGCTCCCTATCTTCTGATTCAAGGCTTCTTGAATTGGAAGAGGAACTACAAAGGATCAAGTGGGACATCGTGGGGCTAAGTGAGGTAAGGAGAAAAGGAGAAGATCTCATCGAACTGAAAAGTGGACATATCTTCTACTATCGTGGGACAGATACTGGCAGAACTAGTGGTGTTGGATTTATAATAAACAAGAAACTGAAGGATAAAGTTGTAGAAGTTGAAAGTTCCTCTGACAGAGCTGCACGACTCGTTATCCAACTCTAGAGAAGATACCAGGCTCAGATTATTCAAACTTATGCACCCACCACAAGTCATGCTGAAGAAGAAATTGAAGAATTTTATGAGGAAATTCGTGATCTAAATAATAAAGGTAAGCAGCACTTGAAGATAATTATGGGAGATTTCAATGCAAAAATAGGGCAACGGCAACAGAATGAAACTTCAGTAGGTAAATTCGGTCACGGCAACAGAAACCAGCGTGGAAATACTCTCGTTGAGTTTGCAGAGGCAGAAGGGTTTTTCATCTTGAACTCCTTCTTCAAGAAAAAGCCACACAGGAAATGGACATGGAGACATCCAAATGCGACGACAAGTGAAATTGATTTTATTATGTGTAACAAAAAATTCGTCTTAGAAGACTGCAGTGTGCTAAACAAGTTCAACACAGGTAGTGACCATAGATTGGTGAGATGTAAGATGCACCTCAACACTAAACTTGAACGTGGCAAGCTCATAAGACAAACAAAATCTATTGACATAACCAACCTTAAAAAACACCATATTACCTTCAAGTTGGAACTGAAGAACAGGTTCTCTGCTTTAGAAGGCCTAACATCGGAAGAAGTGAACATCTCTGAAGTTAACAGAAAAGTAACCAAAGCTCTTATGGAAACAGCAACAAAATTAGCTGGGTCTAAAAACAAGTTGCATGTAAATAAATTATCAGGAAAAACGAAAATTTTGATGCAAAAAAGAAGAGAGATGAGGACAACTAAAGAAGATGTGACTTCCAAAGTGGAATATATAGAGCTATGCAAGACAGTAAGAAAAAGTATCACTGAAGACGTAAGAAAATTCAACTGTGAACTAGTGAGGAAAGCAATTAAAAACAACCAAAGCCTAAAGATAGCAAAGGGACATCTCAGTAAGGGAAGAAAACAGATTATGGCACTGAAAAAAGAAGATGGTTCTGTAACAAGAAATAGAGGCGAAATTTTGACAAGAGTGAAAGATTTCTACTCCAAATTATATGAAAGGGATGATACATGCACTCCAGACATCATGAAGGATACCAGTACCAGAGTTCCTCCAGTCCTTCCAGCAGAAGTTGCACATGCAATCAAGAATATGAAGCAGGGAAAAGCTCCAGGAGAAGATGGAATTACTGTAGACATCATACAAGAAGCAAGTGGAGAAATCGAAACAGTACTCGCCCAAATTTTCACTCGTTGCCTTAATGAAGGAAAGATTCCTGAGGATTGGAACACCGCTACAATGATCCTGCTACATAAGAAAGGTGACATTGAGGATCTCGGAAACTACAGACCTATCAGCCTCCTATCAGTAGTTTATAAAATCTTCACTAAAGTTCTTTCACACCGCTTGAAGGTAACACTGGACATGGCTCAACCGAGAGAACAAGCTGGATTCAGGAGTGGCTACAGCACAATAGATCATATCCACGTGCTGAGAGAACTAATTGAAAGAGCGAGGGAATATGAACTTCCATTGTGCATGGCTTTTATCGATTATGAAAAAGCCTTTGATTCGGTGAAACCATCAGCAGTTACAATGGCTCTGAAAACCTGCGGTATTGAAGATGCATACATTAATATTATTAATAACATCTATGAAAATGCAAGTGCAAAGATTAGGCTGTTTGAAAATACAACACACATAAAAATTGGAAAGGGAGTAAGACAAGGTGACACCATATCTCCGAAGCTCTTTAATGCCACATTGGAGGGTGTTTTTCAGTCGCTGAGCTGGGAAAACAAGGGGATAAAGATTAATGGAGATTATCTAACCCACCTTCGTTTTGCTGATGACGTAGTCATTTTTGAAACTACCCCATCAGAGCTGCAGAGTATGATCCAGGAACTTGCTGACAAAAGTAAAGAAGTGGGATTAAAAATGAACTTTCAGAAGACAAAAGTGATGTTCAATGCTTTTACAAGAAATGAAGATTTATCGATTGATGGAGAAAAGCTGGAGATAACAGACACGTACGTTTATCTTGGACAGCAGATATCAAGTGAGGGTCACATTGATGAAGAAATTAATCGGCGTACAAAACTTGCCTGGAGAGCTTTTGGAAGAAACAGCATAATTTTCAAGAGCAATATGCCAGTATGTCCCAAAAGAAAAGTGTTTGATCAATGCATCCTTCCAGTGCTTACGTATGGTGCAGAGACGTGGACCTTAACTGAAAGAGATATACAAAGGCTGCAGACAACTCAAAGAAGCATGCAGAGGTGCATACTTGGTGTAACCAGGAGAGATAAGAAGAGGAACTCGTGGATCCGAAAAATGACAAGAGTGGAAGACATCATGATCAGAGTTAAATCCCTGAAATGGCAATGGGCTGGACATACTGCCAGAAGGACAGATCATGGATGGACAGCCGAAATTTTAGATTGGATTCCAAGGGACAGGAAAAGACCCAGAAGAAGACCACATGGGAGATGGGAGGATGAAATTCGAAAGTATGCAGGGGTGACATGGAGGAGACTGGCACAAGACAGACCGTTGTGGAGGAAACTTGGGGAGACCTTCGTCCAGCAGTGGATTGATAATGGTTGACAATGATGATGAATGATGATATATATTTTACTCTATTTTGAAAAATAGTTGGATGTTTGTACAATTTTTACTTAAAAATTATTTACTCAAAACTAGCGCTGTTATTTCGATTGAAAATTCACAGAGCACGCGACACTTTCTCGGTATGGCTCCGTGCGCGTTACAGCTTCGCTTATGGCCACCGTGACGTCACAGCGCAGCGAAGATAAGCGGAAAGACGGCTCGGTTACGATGGACCTGGATCACATACATTAAATTTTTAATAATTAAAAACACATTTCAACAGGAGGTGCCCGCGATGGAATTACCTCTCCTCCTTCTAAGTACCTTGATCAGGAAGGCTGACGATATAACCCCTATCTTCGGAGGAGATGCACCATCTCTTCTCCAACCCACCTCCTAAAGGAAACTGCTACCTCCGAACTGCCTAGGAAAGTTAGTCTGCCGTTTCATGTGAGTGTCATCCATCTTGCCAAACAGTGTGTGCGCGCGTTCGTGAAACTCGTGACAAACAAAACAGTATACAAGTGGTGAAAACCTCGACGCAAAAAAGTATTACTAGAAAGTGGCGGATGTTACGGATTACCGAGTAAAGAAAAAAATGTAAGTAAAACTGTTTTGTTATCGTCGTGACTTCTGCTTTTAACGGCTAGGATAGTGGCCGTGAAACTTCAGATTTTATGAAACTGAATATCAAGAAAGCGGGCTCGTGTTAAAGTCTAGGACAGAGCTATTACCTCTTTGAGAAGTTTCGGAGCACAATGAAGAGATTGCATTGTGACGTTACACTGAAGTGACGCAGGAGACAAAAAGCAAGTTACAGCGGTATGCCTAATCGGGAGAGTACCTCGCTCCGGAGAAGAAAGACGTGGTTCGAAACTCACCACTGGCAAAAAAAGGGCTCTTCCGCTTTGTTGGCCCTCGAACGTAAAAATGAGTTTCTTGGTCGTAAGGAATGCGTTATGATTCTTCCACACATTGTCTGGAATCAATAAGAAATCCCTTCAATCATGGTTTGTCGACGTTCACGAAACCTTATCTTTCGGGATTCCAAAAATGGGACAAAAAAACTTTTGTCTCAGAGGAGGCTTTGAACTTGAAGATTTCGGAATTGTCATCGCATTCGGCATTACGCCTGCGAAGTTACAGTGCAGCGTATCATTACAGTCAAACTAGCGGCAATGGCCTGGCGCAGGCGGTGGCCTGTTGTATTTACCACCCTACGTATTTACCTTGGCCGCTGTTGTATTTACCACCCTACATTGGTAAATACAACAGCGGCCAAGTTCATTCTGAGAAAGGTAGACCAAGACAGAATGCCTGGATTGGCTGAGAGGGAGTTTGAACGCGGGTGTATTATTGCCCTACATTTCCCGTTTTTTATGTAAAATTTCGAAACTTCAAGCCTTTGGTAAGAGCCGAATATATTAACTGATTGGAATTATACTTTACACATTTGTAGTTGAGGGTTATTACAATATTTTCTACACTATGGCATTTCGATCCGAGTAATTCTGGTATTTTCGACGGATACTCGAAAATTTCACGGTTTTTTTTTGTGAAATTTCAAAGCTTTGAGCTTTTGGTCAGAACCAAAGATACTAACCGATTCGAAAAATACTTCACACAATTCTAAGTGGTGCTCACTCACAACTTTTCCGCACCAGGGAGTTTCGATCAGAGAATTTCGGGTTTTTCCACCCACCCTAATGCGCTTGTCTAGCTGTAAAGAGTGGACCTAAATTAGTGACGTGCACCTGTTTATAGGTTCAGATGCTCACGACGCTGTTTAAACTTGGAAGGTATAAATCATTCCTCATTATAGTCAAAAGTGCCATTTTACAAGGAACTTAATTTCCATAATATATGTTCTGACATAAACTCTAATTTGATTTTCCTGTTTAGTTACTGTCGTCTCATGTAAATTTGGGTATATTCTCTTTAAACGTGTTTTTCAGTCTTATGTAAATTTATCTTTGTTCTCATTAAACGTGTTTTCCAATCTTATGCAAATTTGATTTTATTCTCGTTAAACGTGTGTTTCAATCTTGGGCAAATGTCTGTTTGTTCTAGTTAAATGTGTTTCTCAATCTTATGTAAATTTATCTTTGTTCTTATTAAACGTGTTTTTCAATCTTATTGAAATTTCGGTTTGTTCTCCTTTACGTATCTTTCAATCTCACGCAGATTTGTTTTTATTATGGTTAAGTGTGTTTTACAATCTTATGCAAATTTCAGTTTATTCTCATTAAACGTCTTTTTCAATCTTATGCAAATTTGGGTTTATTCTCATTAAACGTGTTCTTCAATCTTATGCAAATTCGGGGTTATTCTCGTTAAACGTGTTTTTCAATCTTATGCAAATTTCAGTTTATTCTTTTTAACGCATTTTTCAATCTTATGTGAATTTGGATTTATTCTCGCTAAACGTGTTTTTCAATTTTATGCAAATCCGGGTTTATTCTCGTTAAACGTGTTTTCTTTCTGATGGATTAATTACCTGCTAGAAGAACTGTAAAAGGGAGTGCTTATCATCCCTGACAGATTTATGGCCAGAACTGCTGAAATTATAGGAGAAAATGAACTTTTCTTTCCCGTATCTTCCTTCCGTAAATCCATGCCGTTATGTGAGTATTTCTGTTTAGGGAGCGCAACGGATTTCGGGCACGACTTGGTTCAGGTTCGTCGGCCGCTTAAGGGATTAAATTATTTTCGTTGTATTTTAAGACGTAGGCAATGGTTTTCAATTTTCAAATAACTTGCATCATATTATAAGATAAAGTGAAAAACTGTGATAACTTTCTTCCATTTGATTATTTTGCTGAATTTCGAGGTAAGTTAACTAATTGAATGTACATATGTCAGGTAGTTAAAAAGACTCCATCCAATCGCCACACACATGAAATGAACTCGTGCATAAATCACTTGATTAAGAAACTACGCATCAGACGAAATACCAGCAATGCGAAGCCTCTTTCAACGAGATAAATAAAATCATGTGACAAAAATTAAGAGATATTCAAGAAGTTACTTTGACTCTCAAATGCTATTTCAGGCGTAATTTTTTTACAGATATGTTTAAATAAAAAGTACATATAACTCTTTCTCCTTTGAATGGAAAACGTTACCTGCAGTTGTTATTCAAGAAGTCTTCTCTTGGAAGACCAGTCAGAGCCATCCACTCGTGCTTAGAAATTCCGTCCGTGCATTTCCCTATGTCCGGAAAATCGCATATCTCATTACTCCTCACTGATGGAATATACAAGAAAACACTAGTTTCACTAATAAGCAACAATAAACTATACTGCGTTTTAAAAATAAGCACAGTATAAAAATAAGAATAAAGAATTTCAATTTTTTCATCTATTTGCTTCGAAGATGAGAATAATGAGTATTTATAAAAAAATAAATCATATTTATAGAAAGTAAAGAAGTAATGGGTATTTATAAAGTATATATTTTAGAGATTTATTTTTTAACACGATGCAATGCAACCTCTAACATTCCTTTTGATTTTCTACTTTCTTATGTAAAATTCGAACTTTTTCCAAACGCGTGGTATATCCGTTTATTCAGTAATATGTGAAACCGGGACTTTAAAGTAGAGACATTATCCTCCTTCAAAAAGTATGATAAAAAATTTAAAAAAAATGAACTTTAAAATAGCCGGTTCAAGATAGGCGCTGGCACAAAGGTGGCTGCGCCAGAAAAGGCGAAATTCAATGGTGTGTTCCGAAAGTCACAAATAAATAAAAGTGAAAAGTCTAACTTAACGCAAAAGAAAGTTAGAACAAGGAGGCTATATTACTGGAGACACCACTGGCTCTGCCGCCATAGGTCACAGCTAATCTGTGGTGTGACGTCACAAGCAGGCAAAAATGAACTAAGTTATACCGTTGATAAAACAGTAAGCTTGTGTATCATTGATAAAGATTATTGAATTACTCATTTTATCTGTTTATACGCTTCGAACTTATGTTCCATTGGTTTCAAAGCAGATTCTTTTCTGCGGCTGCGTCGTGCCTGCTCATGACGTCATTTGCAGCACGGGCTGTTACTTATGGCGGCCAATGATGCGTGGATAGGAGTGGTGTCTCCAGTAATATAACCTCCTTGTACTAGAAGTCTACAATTTAGCCTACATACAAAAAGGGGACCCTATTGCAACCACCTCCTTACAATGCCAAGAAAAAAAATCCAACATTTTTTTAAATAATTGCATCCCTCATTCCCCTTCCAGAGAAAAGCACTAAGGAATTGACTTGCGAGAAAACAAATTTCAATTTTTGCAAAGTTGAATATACCCTAGGTACAGTATTTCTTTCACATCAGAGAACAAAAGTGATGTCTTACTGGCACGCTTGTTTATTCATTGGCGTGATAGAATTTTTCTATAAGTCGCTAGGCTTTCGCTTTTGTGACGTATATTCCAATTCAACTTTCATTTTTAGTTCCTTTTCCCATGTAAATTTGAGTTTGTTCTCTTTTGCACTTTCCAAACTTAACGTGATATCTTCTTTCTCATATGAATGAGGTTGGCAACACTTTTGAGTTCAGAGAGAGTTACGTATGAATGTGATAAGAACGTTAGATAAAAAGGACGATACAACAGTTGCTTGGGGGGGATTTTCGATCGTTATTAAGATAGATTATACGACAAATAATTAAGGGCATTATAAGTTACGTGAAGTTTAAAACTCGCAGTGCCATATTTAGGATTTCGTCAAATATTGCTGGACCAATAAAAGGTTATCGTAAGTTTGAGTTCTGTATATGTTTCGTCTGGCCGTAAAACCTTAATTTGAGTTATCCCGTGCAACTATTGCATCGTCTCATTTAGTTCAACATTTCCGTAGTCATGATTTTAGACATAGCGTAACAGCAATCTCTCACACGAAAAACGGTTGCGTTAGGCTTCGACTGGGAGGATTTTTCAATGCAATGATCAAACACAAAGACTTGAAAAAACCTCCCAGTGGAGAACGTAAGTTTGACAGCTTCACATAACCTTAGTTAAATTTGCATTAGGAATACCTACCAAACAACGCGCTGATCCACCTTTCTGTGCAATCACGGCTCACACCCACCTAGGAATAGATTCTACAAAATGCGAAAAACATCCTGCATGCGTGACTTGGCCCATGTCCGCTGTAGCAGCTCCATCAGTTCAAGATCATTTCGTGGAGGAAGATCAACAATTCTCACATCCTGTTCTAGCGTATCCCACAAATGTTCAATTGGGTTACACTCAGGGGAATTTGGGGGCCAAGGCAATGTGGCGACTTGTTTGTCTTATTTCTCCAACCCCTCAGTCGATATACAATACAAGCCCTATGTCACGATGCGTTGTCCTGTTGAAAGATGGCACTGTTGTGCAGGTAGATCTCCTGCATATGTGGATGGAGATGGTCGGCTAACAGGTTCTTATATCTCTACCATACAGTCTTTGTGGAATGATAACAAACAGAACTACAGCTTGCTAGAAAAAAGCTTCCCAGACCATAGTAATGACTGTCTCCCACTTCCGTACGTGCCATTTCCGTACAAAAGTAATTGTGTCAAATTTCCGTTCACGGCAAATCGGTTAATGCCATTTCCGTACAATTTGACCGCGCCTGGTATCACACGTGGGGAATACTAAGCGAGAAAGTAAATGCTGATACCCTCTCGAATTCCTCCGACGTCCCTTGATTGTTTTCGTCACGCTCTTGGTAAGGTAAGCGGGAACAGTGAAGGGCAAACAGGTTGTCCATTAATGTCATCTTTACGGTCTTCAGCATTCGTCGACAGATGTTTAATTTCAAAAAAAAAGGGGAAAAAGAATTACTTTTCTTTTTGATATTCCGTTCAAGGCTGCAATCAAATATTCCGGGTTATTTCTTTAACCAGTTTCGTATGGAGTTTCCACCAAAGATTTTGCAAAATCTTTTTCCTGAGGCTAAAGGCTCCTACAGCTGTGAACCCTCTCGCAATGGCGAGGGAGGAGGGCTATCAGTACTCTCCTAATCCTCTGTCTTCCTTCACGTATATCCCACTAATTACGGATCATCACATCTGTGTACGGAAATGGCACTAGATGACCTGGATGTGTACGGAAATGGGACAAAATTCATTTGTACGGAAGTGGGACGATACGATAGTACCATCTTGACCAACCTGTTGCACCCCAACTGTGCAACCAGGGGATAGGGTTTCATGCTGTTTGCGCCATATGCGAATCAGGTCATCAGAGTTTTGCAGCAGGAAATGGGACTAACAACTCCAGACGATCTTCTTCCATCTGTCGAGGGTCCGAGGCCGACGTTCCTGGGTCCATGCGAGCCGTTGTTTGCGATGTCTGCACATCGTCATGGGTACCCTCGTCGGTCTCCGGCTGTTGAGCCTCAGGCAAGCAAAGTACGACGCCTGGTGCTTGTGGAAATACAGGATGTCCGAAAAATAACTGTTCACAGAAAGTAACACTTACTCTGGCGAACTGGTTCCTACAGGAGGTGTTGGAAATGGGCCCCACCGACGTCCAGACATGTCTGCACACGCTTTTGCATATTTTGTGAAGATCTTTCTCAGGGTATGTGGAGAGGCATTTCCTTAAATTTGTGAGGATTTTCAGTACCCCACAGACGAGTGTTTTCGCTGTTGATGTACCTGGACAGGTGGAGCCATGCCTCACCTGTAAAGAAAGTCACGTCCAGAATGTCGTCACCTTCTTCAGACAGAAAATGTTGGAACCACCTGCATTTCCGAATACGAGCCTCTTGGTCTGTTTCTTTCAGCTGACGCACGATAGACACTTTGTACGGGTGGAAACGCAACTTCCTTTTCAGGATATGGTGGGCTGTACACTTTGGCACATTAGCTTGTTGTAAAAGCCGCCTCACGGACTTGTGTGGACTCCTCTGGATCCTGTCCTGGATATCCTGTCCTAGATATCCTGTACGGTTTCATCGGCCGTGGATGGCCTGCCGGCGCTGGGACATTCAGAAAACTACCAGTTCTCCGAAACTTTGCAATGAGATGACGTACCACATTACGGTGGGGAACGTCTGCATCACGAAATTTCCTAGCGAACTGTTTTTGCACTTCTTCCGTGTACTTGTCGTCATGGAGAAAGACATGTTCCACTGAAAACACTCCCTGTTCAACCGTCAACACCATTGTTCTTGTGCCGGGACAAGTGATCAATCGATACGTCTGCCTTCGTCGACCAAGTGCTCGAGAATGACCGCTCGGAATGACAGCTCGTTGGCCAAGTGCTTGAGAATGACCGCTCGGAACGTCTGCCTTCGTAGACCAAGTGCTCGAGAATGACCGCTCGGAACGTCTGCCTTCGTCGACCAAGTGCTCGAGAATGACCGCTCGTCGATCAAGTGCTCGAGAATGACCGCTCGGAACGTCTGCTTTCGTCGGACAAGTGCTCGAGAATGACCGCTCGGAACGTCTGCCTTCGTCGGACAAGTGCTCGAGAATGACCGCTCGGAATGAAAGCTCATCGACCAAGTGCTCGAGAATGACAGCTCGGAACGTCTGCCTTCGTCAACCAAGTGCTCGAGAATGACCGCTCGGGAGACATGAAGATTACCAGACACAGAGCGCTTCCATGTGGATAATCACGTCTACTGTAATTCTATTCAAAATTTCTTTATTATTACATTACTGCAATTTGTGCATTCAATACAAAAAAAAAGACATTATTCGAACATCTTGTATCTTGTAGGTCGAACTGCACGGCTGTTGTACTGGTGGATGAGCTGGATGACTGTTGTACATCGTTGCTGAGATTCTAGTCGTCACACCTGACGCTGACCTCTAGGATCAATCCCGCCTGACTGACTAATGTGAGCCCTTCTGCTGGATGTTCGTGCATGGTTAATCCAGTCCTCGTACACCTTTGATGCATTACAATATAGCCAACTAGTGCGGCTGCTTCTGAAATACTGGCACATGCCCTCCGGACTCCAGCTATCACTGAACAACAATGGTTTTGCTACAAAGAAAACTTTAACGGTTTTGTATGTATTTACGGGTGCTGAAACCAAATATGAAGTCACAACTGATTCATTGGGCTCCAATTTCTTGTAATGGAACTCTCTATTGTGGTGAATGTTGTGTTACTTAAAGGAATTTCGCAATGTTTCCCAACGGATACATCTGTCTGCAGTCAGGATAGCTGTGTCTCAGAGAGCCATACATACTGGCGCCATTACTTCCTGTTGTGCAATTCCTTCTGAGAAGGGTTAACAAAGCACACATTTTGTCATTCGAATACATTTAATCCGTATCGAAGGACGTGCCTTTTCTCGTGGTTTTAAAAAGTAGTGTGGATTGTGCAAAGTGTACGTTAAATAATGCCGCGTACTTGTGTGAACCATCCAAACAGTTTCTGCTACATTTGTGAACAATTTACTTTAAAGTCAAAAAGGCGACATTTCACACCGTTGATTAGAAAATCGCATGAACTTCATTTCCAGTACAAAATGGGTGATGAAGACAAATCTTGTGCGCCTCACATTTGTTGTAATTCATATGTAATTTTGTTGACTGGCTGGTTGAAGGGATCACGTCAATTGCCATTTGCGGTACCAATGGCATTTGACGTGATCGTGGTTTGAAGAGAACTGAAAGACCACTCAACATACTGTTATTTCTGCATCACTAAGATATCTGGAATTACAGCTGTGACCAAAGACACGATTCAGTATCCCAGTATTCCTTCGGCCGTAAGACCTGTTTCTCATGGTCCAGATCTTCCTTTTCCTGTACCTCCAGAGTCATGGAGTTTAGATGATGAAATAAATCCTCACAGAGAAGAGGATATTGAAGTACAACAAGACTCTGATTTCTCGGATGATTCTGTGCCTCACCTTATAAGTCAGGAGGAATTAAATGATCTGGTTCGTGACTTTCATTTAGCAAAAAGTCAGGCCGAAATATTGGCTTCAAGATTGTAGCGATGGAATCTTTTACAGCCAAGTACAAAAGTATGTAGTTTTTGTCAACGACAGCAAGAGTTTGAACGCTTATTTTCGAAGAGTGGTGATCTTGGGTACTGTAATTATATAGACATATTGTTTGAAGCCTTAGGACAGCAACACAAACCTGAAGAATGGAGACGTTTTATAGATTCCTCAAAAGTAAGCCTAAAAGCTGTCCTTCTTCATAACGGAAACCTGTATCCTTCACATACAGGTTACCGTTATGAAGAAGGACAGCTTTTAGGCTTACTATACTTTGAAGCAACAGTTAGGACAGGATACGGATACCTGTATCCGTCCTAACTGTTGCTTCAAAGTATAGCATACAAAAACCACTCATGGAATATTTGTGACGATCTTAAACTGATAGCTTTACTTCTTGGTCTACCACTTGGATACACAAAATACTGCTGCTTCCTCTGTGAATGGAACAGTAGGGACAGAAATTCTCATTACATTAAAACGACCTGGCCTAAAAGAGAGTCCTTAATTCCAGGTAATAAAAATGTTGTTGCCGAGCCTTTAGTTTGTCCTCAGGACGTGTACTTACCACCGCTTCACATCAAACTGGGTTTAACAAATTTTGTAAAGGCATTGAATAAAGTTGGAGAAGCCTTTCGTTTTCTAAGGAACAAGTTCCCCAAAATATCTGAAGCCAAAATTAAACAAGGCATTTTTATTGGTCCACAAATAAGGGAACTTATGTGTGATCTTGCATTTGAAGGCACTTTGAATGAGACTGAAGCTGCTGCATGGAAGTCCTTTAAAGATGTGGTACTGAACTTTTTAGGTAACTGGAAGACAGAAAATTATAAAAACTTCTCACTGAGCTTCTAGAAAACTAAACTATGTACCAACAAGTAATTGGACACCTGTGATAGCAAAGGAAAACGAAGTTTATTCACCTTCAATAGTTGGTGGAGCCTCCACGAGCGGCGACTACAGCTGCGACCCTCCGGGGCATACTCTCAACCAGGCGTTGTACGACGGCTAGCGGTATTTTCTTCCACTCGGCTTAGAGATGACAGGTCAGTTACTTCACCGATTTCGAACGGTGGGGGCACCCCTTAAGTCGAAGCTCCAACTCGTCCCATAGGTGCTCGATAGGGTTAAGGTCCGGGATCTGGGCAGGCCAGTCCATTCGATTAACCCCATTGTTACCATACCAAGCCATGGTGGACCTCGCAACATGACAGGTGGCATTGTCATCCTGAAAGTAACATGGGTCCACCACGTAAAACTGCCACAGCGTAGGAAGTGCATGGTCATCCAAAATGGTGCAGTAGGTCTCGGCGTTGAGTCTACCAGGAATTGCGACCAAGGGTCCCGTGCCATACCAGGAGAAGCACCCCCATAGCATAATTCCACTGCCGCCGAACTTCACAGTTGGCACAATACATTCCGGCATGAGGCGTTCTCCAGGCAGACGCCAAACACAGACCTTGCCATTCAAACGGTAGAGAGTGAATCTTGATTTGTCGCTCCAGAGAACCTGTTTCCACTGTTCAACGGTCCACTGTCGACGTTCTTTGCACCACGTTAGCCGAGCATCGCTGTTGGACTTGGTGATCAAAGGCTTGTGGGCGGCAGCACGTCCATGATAGCCGAGAAGATGGGCTTTCTTACGGATGGTATTCATCAAAGGAACACTCCCGGATGCCTGTTGAAACTCTTCGCGGATGTGGCCCATCGATTTGGTGCCGTTTTTCCGAATTTCTCTGGCCAGCACCCGTCGGTTTCTAACTCCCAGTTTTGTGGGTCTGCCGGGTCGGGGCATATTCCGACAGTCACCTCTCATCTTCCACTTGCCAATCAAGTAGGCCACTGTCGATTTTTGGTACTTCAACTGGCTGGATATGTCACGTATGGATCGGCTATTTCTATGATACCCGACGATTACACCTTTCTCGAAATCAGAGAGCTTCAAACTGCGTGGCATCTTGCGTGCGACTGGTTGCGTTGTTGTTTCCCACACGATATTTAACGACGGCGGCCGTGACGTGTATCAGGACCGGAGATATCGTCGATTGCAGGGGTGTCCAATTACTTGTTGGTAGATAGTGTATAAAGCCATGGGATGTAATATGTCCCTTAAAGTGCATGTCCTTTACTTGCATCTGGAGTTTTTCCCACAGAACGTAGGAGCTGTAAGCGATGAGCACGGAGAACGTTTTCATGAGGACATATGCACCATAGAAAATCGCTATAATGGGAAATGGAGCTCTAAAATGCTAGCTTATTACTGTTGAACTCTAAAAAGAAGTGTAGACCAAAGTACAGAAGAAAATATAAAATAACTTCTTTTTAAGTTAAGTGTTATTAATTGTTTGTAGCGAAATATACATGCCAAATTGAAGGCTTATCGTACACTGAAACATCATGTTACTCGAGAACTATGCCCGATAGCACAATTTAGCAAGCAGATTTGTAATCAGCATGACAAATACTGAATGATTCGGCATATGTAGTCTTCGTAACAAACAAAAAGTTTATTTTTGTTGTTCAGTGAGCCATCTGACCGCGGTCGAATTGGCTTAAATCGCCACGTTTCCCCCTTACTGACAAAAGCTTACTGATTGCGTACAGAGGATAGATGTGCCCAGTTTATAGTATCAATACGTGACGTTCATATCACGCGGGTACTTCGTCATCGCTCCGAATATGTAAAACGAGGTGTGTTCTCAATGTTAAGCTAAATCAGTGTATATTGTATTACGTCACTGAATAAATAGATTTATATGTCACTGAATAAATGAACTATACGAGTTCGGAGCTATACACGAGTTTGGAACTATACGAGTTTTTAGTTTGAAGTTCTGAACGCTATAGGAGTTTGGAACTTGCATAGTTGGTGTACATCTAACTGATATTTCGTTACTTCGTGGTTAAACATTTTCGAACTAAACGGCACATTATTTCCCTAGCAACTTGGAGATGTTGACGACACTGACAGTGAGTCAAAGAAAAATAAAGATTTTCCATGGATGTCAATTGAAGAAATATTGGAGTGCGGAGATGTAGAGCGATTGCGAATAGATTGTGGAGCGATGATATTGCGAAACAGATTCAAGTTTTCTCGATTTAGATGAATCGACGAAGACGTATAGCTGTAATGTGATTGAGATCTATATTGATACAAACGAGATATTTTACGTCAATATATTATATTGATACTCTTTCAACTTCCCGTGATTTAAACTATAAAGGAAGAAGTGATTGCTATACACTTCACTTCTGGCAGTTATCTCTTTATTTAGTTAGTGTAAAATTCTCTAACTCCGGTTCAAAAATGTTCATTATATCATCATCATCATCATTGTCAACCATTATCGATCCACTGCTAGATGAAGATCTCCCAAAGTTCCTTTCATAACGGTCAGTCTTGAGCCAGTCTCCTCCATGTCACTCCTGCATGATTTCGAATCTCATCCAACCATCTCCCGTGTGGTCTTCTTCTGGGTTTTTTCCTGCCCCTTGGAATCCATTCTAAAATTTCGATTTTCCATCTGTGGTCGGTCCTTCTGGCAATATGTCCAGCCCATTTCCATTTCAGTGATTTTACTTTGATCATGTCGTCCACTCTTGCCATTTTCCTTATCCGCATGTTACTCTTCTTATCTGCAAGTGCAAACGTTCGGCTCTTTGAGGATACAGTAACAATAAAAATTGGAAAGCCAGTGAGACAAGGTGATACCATATCTCCCAAGCCCTTTAATGCCATTGCAAATGTCTTTCAGTTATTGAACTGGAAAAACAAAGGGATTAAGATTAATGGAGATTATTTAACTCACCTCCGTTTTGCTGATGACGTAGTCATTTTTGCAACTACCCCTTCAGAACTGCAGAGTATGATCCAGGAACTTGCTGACAAGAGTAGAGAAGCAGAATTAAAAATGAACTTTCAGAAGACAAAACTGGTGTACAATACTTTTACAAGGAATGTAGGTTTATCGGTTGATGGGGAAAAGTTGGAGATGACCGATACCTACATTTACCTTGGACATCAAGCGAAGGTCACATTGATGAAGAAATTAATCGGTGTAAAAAACTTGGATTGAGAGAAACAATAATTTTTTTAAGAGCAATATGCCATTATGTTTTAAATGAAAAGTGTTTAATCAATGCGTCATTCCAATGTTTATGTATGGAGCAGAGACTTAGACAAGTTAGTAAAATCATGCAATGCATTGATTATGATACGCTTTCCAACATACCAGAAATCATAGGAAAATGCCTTGGCTTTGAGGGAACTAAACTATGGTATAAAGTTTGAGGTTCACATATATCAAAATTAAATCTCTTTGTGCCCGTGTTACCTATTTCGATTATCAAGAGCTACCACACATAAGCCGTTTTATAATTAAAAATCCCATCTAAATCGAGCAATTCTCACGGACGTTATCGTGCAAAAATAATGGCTAACGAATCTCACGCATGCGCACTGCCCGCAATTGCTGACAAAAAATATTTTTGGCGGAACTGCTATAACGAAGTGAATTTCTCCGTCATTTTTATCCGCGCCGGGGTTCGAACCCGGGTCCCCTCATTCCGGAATAAGTTGCTCTACCAATTAAGCTACGCGCACGTTTTATTCAGATTCCTATCTGCCTTTATGTCGTGTGCGTCCTTCTGGCAGGTACGTCACATCTCCTGGTACGTTACATCATCTTCCCCTTATTATTGTTTTTTTTTTTTTTTTATCGAAGTGCTGGAGAAAGGATTCTCTAATTTTTGTTATCTCGCGGTGTGGAAATAACATCACACCAATGCGAGATTTTGAACGGTCGGGTCATCCGGATAGTTCGGGCGCCATTATAACGAATTAAATTTCTCCGTCATTTTTATCCGCGCCAGGATTCGAACCCGGGTCCACTCATTCCGGAATAAGTTGCTCTACCAATTAAGCTACGCGGACGTTTTTATTCCGATTCCTATCTGCCTTTATGTCGTGTGCGTCCTTCTGGCAGGTACGTCACATCTCCTGGTACGTTACACTGCTTCCAGAGTCGTTTCGGAACATCGTATTCTATTTCGTCGCAATCGAAAAATTTTTACGCAAGTTATCACGCAGAAGGGTAGTAGCAAAATTAATTTAACATCTGTTGCGTAAAACATCTGCGTTGCGTTGCGAGTGAAACACCTGCTGGTCTTAATTCTTTAAGAAAATGTAATGCTTCTCGTATGTTATGGGTAACCTAAGACAGTTTTCAGCCATTTTAAATAAGAATTGCTACCGAATATACACAAACACCACAAATTGTGAGCGTCAAAATCGAATAATTTTAAGTGAAAATGCAAGAGAACGGAAGTATATACTCCGTTCCTAAACCTTAAAATATATTGTTTTGACTAATGATTCGATTTTGACGGTTTCTTTGCACTTCGCTCCCTGGTTCCCCACAAAAGCATACTGAACTGCATCGAAATCAAGCAATTTCTACGTGAGTTATCCTGCGCGCAGACAAACCCTCATCCCTACCCTGACTATTGATTCGTTTAGTATACCTCCGGAACAACATACTTAAGTTGTGTCGCAGTAGAAGCATTTTCAGTCAAGTTATAAGGATAATGACTGTGGAATAAATCTCGCTCCTGTGCCCTGGCCTTTGATACCATTTCGATTATATTCAACAGAACTGGTTCAGTATATCTCCGAAACAACATGATAAAGTTTTGTCGCAATCGAAGCATTTTTACATAAGTTATGACGCACAAGGTCGATGGAATGTACCCCGCTCTGTGTCCTGACCTTTTAACCCATTTCACCCATTGTTAATATGGTTCGTCCCCAGGCTGTCCCCTACCACATACTAAAATTTCATCTAAATCGAACCATTTTTACGCGAGTTATCGTGCGGAGAGGCAGACAGACGAAGCTGGAGTATAAACGTTTTTTCAACCTACGGTTGGAAAGCGTAAATAAAACCGGTGATTCGAGAGTAAACATATACGAATATTTATATACAACACATTGCATTTATTCGCGTCACTCGACCACATCGAGCCATAGTCCGGGTCATACTAAGTGGAATTAAATCATAACAACATTCAATAAGGTTTACTCATTCTTGACATTATGCGGTACTTAGGTAGGTAGACTGGTGAATGTTATTATCGTAAAACCGATGCAAGAAGATATGAGTCATACAAGTAAATATTTACTGTTAACTATGGAGGTGGCAATAGTAAGTATTTCAACTGTTTACTTTTTCAAAACTAATATTTGTTTTTATTATTATATATTATTCAGATTTAGACGAACGTAAGAAACGACCTTGGCACCGATGTTTGCCGAAAGAGGAGTTCTAACTTCGTAACAAACTTCTTGAATTAAACACGTTTCGATTTCTTAGAAAGATGTTTAATTTTCAAATCGATCAATAAACCCATTGTTTACTGGTAAGTTGTGAATGTACTTACCCAAGGCAACGGCAAGCAAAAGCACAAGACACTGTCCAATCATTTTTCTACTAGTAGGTACGACAGAACGAATAAGTTAGCTGAGCTGTAACAAACGAATATGAATTGAGGCTGGTATTCAATTTATCTACATCCCTTTCTCCGTCATTCCGGATGCTAGTTTCTTTTTTTTTTTTTTCACTCTATGATAGGGAAATGAAGCTTAATGGAAAGGAAGCGGAAAGGGAAATAAATGAAATTGATATACTGTACGTTGTAATATCTTACGCGACATGCGATTTTCGTTAAAGGTTAAATTCGATAACGTCTTCTATGGCTAAATAAAAGTTGTTTGTTATCACTAAGTGACGCTGTGTGTGCGCGCGATTGCTCATTTTATGAACGTTCTGTTAGTTCAAAACTTGTTATATTACACAGCCGCAAACTTTACCTACGATTTCCACTTACGGAGCTATATTCTCCTAGTTCTCTAGAAGTCATGAATCATAATCATCATTCATTCTCAGTTCACCGTTGCATGAAACTCTCCCGGAGTCAGTTCCTTTCCATGTCATTCCTACATACTCTCCTATGTCATTCCTCCTTGTATTCGAATTTTACCCACTCATCTTCCAGGTAGCCTTCTTTCGGATCCTTTCTTTCTTTTGATATTCAGTCTAGTATTTTAATTGTTCAGCGGTGGTCAATTCTTCTTTTCGTTAAAGGTTAAATTCGATAAAAAGGAAGACATATACCCAGCACAATGTCTTTGTTCAGCACGTCTTTTCTAAAAAAATAAAAAGTACGTGCTGGTAGTATCATTTTGTCCATCCGTATGTGGACACCATATCTCTGCAACTATTAGTTCGATTTGAAAAATTATTTTTTCTTTGGAAAGCTTGAAATGTGACAACGATAGTCCGTACTTTCTGGATTTTTCAAGATGCATAATTTCGCCGCTAGAGGGGGTGAATGCAGATGTTATCGAATTCCAAATACATTTTATTCTATAATATATAATTGCTTCCAAATATCAGATTGAAAATATTCTTTATTTCTTTCAAGACCATTTATAACGAAGACTATTTTGGGTACAGTTTCTTTTTCTACTAATGTATAGATTTTTCGCTAGGGGTATAAAATTAAATCGCGATTTCCCCGATATCTGTACTTCTAAAACTCCGATTTGAAAAATTCTTTCAGCTTCGCGTACAGCTCCTTATGGGAAGTGTTCTGCATGTAATTTCTAATTGTTTGGTAAAGAATGGTTTGGCCACGATGGGGCGTAAGTGTATATTATTGTTTCTGATGTATTTGCAGCAGTATTTGCGCATCTGAAAACTCGTTTTAAAAATTTATTTCATGGACTGATACCACTTACCTCGGAAAACCTCTTGAGAATATCTTCTTAAAATAATGCATAGTTTTTCCGCCAGAGAGCGCACATATATATCCAATTTTTGTTAATATATCTGCTTTTAAGAGTCAGATTTGAAAAATTCTTTATCGAAGAGCGTTTATGATGCAAAATGCTCTGCAAATAATTTCGAAGATTTTTTAAAGGGCAAGAGCGCCATTAGAAGGCGTAAGTTCATGATTCCGTTTACAACAGTATCTGCGAGTCTAAAAACCTGATCGAACAAATTCTTTTTCTGTCAAGTAGTACTAACTATGAAATCACTTTGTGTGTATTGCCTTCCCAGACCCAGACTGATGCAAAATCTACGCGTTAGATCGGGGAAGTTTTGATAATGTTTTTCTCAATATGTATGCTTCTAAATGTCCGATTTAGAAAAACAAATTTAGCACTGGATACCATTTACCTTCTGGAATATTTTACGCTTGTAGTTTCTTTATAGTTCTGAGTTCTCTCGTTAGGTTGTGTCTGTGTTCTAACCGGTTCCATTGACTATGAATAATTTGAAATATTTTATTCGCGTCGGAAAGGATTCAAAAAACCTGTTCATTACAATCGAAAATTCGTGTCATAATTCTCGCTTGTTCATGATGTCAACTTTCCCACTTTTCCAATCCATGTGTCCCTTTTCCAATATCTCGTGGTTATACCAAGCGTGTATCTCTCCATGCTTGTTTGAGTTGATCGCATCCTCCGTTTTGTTTATGACCAAAAAGTTGAGGAACGGAGCACGAATAAGTGTAAACTTTGAAGATGTGAATCCGTTTAATGAAGTAAATATGACAAGCATGATAAGTCAGATGATATCCAAAAACTTGAAAGTTTCGTAGTCCTGGAGCGGGAATCGAAGCCGCGTCTCCCGGAAAGTGTCCGAGCATGAAAACCACTACACCACCCAGAACGACCAAGTCTCAAGTTTCCGATTAATTTGAATGTAACCATCACATTATTCGCTAGTAGAAGCAACCGGCATTCATGTTTAACGAATCTGGAGCTTAAGAATTCTATCCCGTGATTGCCCGGAGGTGCAGATAAATCATGAATGGAATACGGGATTACACTATACAATACAATTTTTGAAGATGTGCATACGTTTTATGATGTAAATGTGATAAGGAGGTTTAGTCAGACAATATCCGAAAACTTGAAAATTCCTTCGTCCTGGAGAGAGAATCGAATCTGCGTCTGCCAGATAGCGCCCGAGCATGCTTTCTTACGCTTTCCAACGGTAGGTTGAAGAAGCGTATATGCTCCAGCTTTTTCCGTCTGTCCATCCGTCCGTCTGTTCGCACGATAACTCGCGTAAAAATGGCTAGGTTTCACTGAAATTTTAGCATGTGGTAGGGAACCACCTGGGAACGAACCCTATTGAAAATGGGTAAAGTGGGGGCAAAGGTCAGGACATAGGAGCTGGATGCATTCAATTGCCCTTATGCGTCATAACTTGTGTAAATATGGTTCGATTTCAATGAAATATTAGTATGTAGTAGAGAACCACTTGGGGACGAACCCAATTGAAAATGGATGAAGTGGGGCCAAACGTTAGGACATAGGAGCGGGATGCATTCCATCACATCTTATTAAGGAGCAATTCTTGTATATATGTAAATTTTATTTTGAAAACGGCTCTAAGGATTTTGATAAAAGTGGTTAACCTACCGTTTTCTGCTACTAGAAATCGATTTAGCTTGATCTCGACTTTGGAAAATTTCGTTTAGTGGGTTAAATAATCACCCCGAGTTACCACGTTTTTAGTGTCATGGCGTCGTCCTTTTAATGTTTCCCATTCTTAGAAATATTATGACGTCACATTCTCGCGATCGACTCGCGTTTGAGATGTTGGCGCGCGGTCACGCCGTCTGCCTCATTACATCACGCGTTGTTTGTGGATCCTATTAAAGTTTTATGACGTCACACTCTCGCGACCATCTGCCTCATTACGTCACGCGTTGTGTGCGCATTACTTCTATTTTCTTCTAGAACAAAAAGTGAGATGTTAAAGTTGCTTGGAGTTGATGCGTAGTACAGTATAAGCAGCGGAACGCTGATTTCGCGTGTTTTTCCCTTCAAATTTTAAACTTAATACAGCATTTTGTTTTGTTACATTTTTGAATAGTCACTTGATGACAAGCGTATCCGCTGTGCTAAAATATGATTAGTTCATTTTTATTAATTACTATTAACAGAGTGTCACGTGGATGGTAAAACAATATAAAAAATATGGCTGGTCGACCACCTACGAAAAGTGCACGTTTCAACTTTAACAAGAAGAATACGGCACTGTTGGAACAAGACAAGCGGAAGAAGTAAATATGGAACAGCTTGGACATTTAAGAGCCGATGGTTTCCGATCACATTCCAGTCTCGAAACACATGACTTTCCATTTCAAGAAGATCAGCCTACAAAAAGACCATTTCGAGCAGCTAAGGCGAGGAGCATGGAAATAATGTCCGACGTTATTATAACACTCAATGAATCTATATCGGAAGAAAACCTCGATCAAATGCGGCGAATAAATAGACAGCGATGAAGAACCAATGTTACCATGGGGTTCGATGAAGAACCCCATGTTAACATTTATTGCTTGGTGTTTCATGTTGGGAAATAATAAAAACAATTTTAAAAAAATTCTTACTATAAGACAAATAAAAAATTATCATTCATCTTTGTTTTGATGTTTAGTCTAAATTAATTTGTCTCTAATTCGTCTATCATTATTAATCGTGATGGTATAGACTTAGCATTAAAATACTTAGAAATAACATATCAAGATATAATTTTTTGTGCCCTCATCCCCCTTTCCCCGAGCGATGCTCGGTGTTCCTGATATTTGCCCTCATGCGTCTTAACTTGTGTAAATATGGTTCGATTTCGATGAAATTTTAGTATGTGGTAGGGGACCATCTGGGGACGAACCCTATAGAAAATGGGTGAAATGGGGTCAAAGATCAGGACATAAGATCGGGATCCATTTCATTGCCCTTATGCGTTATAACTTACGTAAAAATGCTTCGATTGAGGCAAAACTTTTCATGTTGTTCCGGAAGTATACTTTACCAGTTCTGTTCAATATCATCGAAATAGGGTCAAAGGTCGGGTTAGAGGAGCGAGATTTATTCTACAGCCATTATCATCATAACTTGAGTAATGGTTTCTGGTATGTTGGAAAGCATATCATAATCAATGCATTGCATGATTTTACTAACTTGTTGCATCATAAAACGGATTCACATCTTCAAAATTTGCATTATATGGTGTAATTCCGTATTCCATTCATTATTTATCTCCTCCTCCGGGCAATCACGGGATAAAATTCTTAACCTCCAGATTAGCTAAACATGAATGCCGGTTGCGAATCCTGTGATGGTTATATACAAATTAATCGGAGACTTGGTCGTTCTGGGTGGCGTAGTGGTTAGCATACTCGGGCACTATCCGGGAGACGTGGGTTAGATTCCCGCTCCAAGACGACGAAATGTTTTCGGATATTATGTGACTTACCTTGCTTGTCATATTTACACCATAAAACGGATTCACATCTTCAAAATTTGCATTATTTTGTGTAATCCCGTATACCCTTCATGAAGTGTAAACTTGTTTCTACAGACTGTTTCACTAGGTAGCCCCTCAAAGAATTAGTCATATTTTGCAGCACACTCTGCTTAGAAACATGACATGTGGTGTACAACGTACCTTAATTCATGGAAATGTAGCACCATTCACAATAAATACTGAAAATGTCAGTCATTCGACATCCAAACACATTCGAACGTGACGCTGCATATTATCTAAGGTCTTCCGCAGCACGTCCTCATCAATAGACAGGATTGCCGCACAGATATTGCTTTCTAAGTCTTCTAACGTGCAAGGATTATTGTTGTAAGCACGATACTTCAAATATCCCCATAAAAAAATCGGGAGGAGTTAAATCGGGTGAAAGAGGTGGCCACAGTACTTTGGAGATCACTCGGTCACCGAAGAAAGATAAAATTTCACTCATGCTCACACGGAGCGTGTAGCATGTCGCTCCATCCTGTTGAAAGCACGCCGTATCAAATCAATGTCGGTTAATTGGTCCCCAAGTAATCTGAAAAAATTCACGTACGACGCTGAGTTTGCTATTCTCCTGAAGAAAATTGATGAAATTATTCTGGTTCGGGACACAGCACACCAAACACCGACTTTTTCAGGACATAATGGGGTTTCGTGTAATTCTTGTGGATTATCTGTAGTCCAGATGCGTAAGTTTTGGGAATTGACATACCCGTCCAAATGAAACCGTGCTTCGTCAGTGAACCATGTAAAATCCAAAATGTTCGGAATTGCGTGTAAAAACGTCGGGAGCATTGACAATATGGCACACACTTTTCAAGATCCGGTTCTTGCTACTCCTGCGCACAGCTATCACTCGGTAAGGATCAAGCAAGGTTTTCTCTGCGGCTCTTTGGCAGCTGGAAATAAAATACCCAGTTTCTTGTGACAACATCGTAGTGACTTCTTCGGTGATGCCAGCAGCCTGTGATTCACCTCTTCGATTTTTTCTTTCGCTAAAGGAGAACGTCTGGCGTCTGCAATTCAAAACACTGCACGTGGTTTCAAATTTCCTTGCTAACCTTGCGATGTAACGTTTGTTTGGTGCGTTTCTTCCCCCAAACTTCTCCAGGAATGCACTCTGTGTTATCTTTATAGACTCAGTTGTTCAATAACTTATCACAATAAACATCCGCTCCGCAACGGTTTACAGAGCCATCCTGAACAACGTTCAGCGACACAGTAAAACACGCAGACTGCATCCGGACAGAATTAGCGTGCCAACAGTAAAACACGAGATTACCTCCAGCAAATCTCGTGTTTACTGTGAGGCGATGACTAATTGTGACGTCACCCACCAGGTGGGGTGAAGTCACAATGATTCATCGCCTTATCAGCAAAATCACTCCTGCGCGTTTCTAAATGATCAAGGTCACTTGTAAACTAAACGTCGTGTTTCTATGTAGAGTTGGAAGAAAACAGTAGTTATTTTTTGGGGGATTACCTAGTGAAACACCCAGTATTTGGGGGGGAGAAAATATTCCTGGAAGTAGTTTCTCCATAAATGTTACAAAATTTGGAACATTTAGGTGCATAACAAATAGTTTTTGTAATTCATTACTTTTCAATACCTGTTTATAATAAACGATGATGGAGTGTCCAGCGTATTTTTGACAAGATACTAAGTTTTCTGAAAATCAAGTCCTCTTTTTTTTTTTTTTTACAAAATCTTTTAAATATAACAATTTTATTTTTGCTAATGCATGGATAATGTTATTATTGAGTTATCTACATTTGTTAGAAATTTGCCGTGGTTTTACTTCCTGACGAATCGTAGCCAAATGTAATAGGTGAGCATACCAGTGTATGTGTGCATAAAGCTTTTGGTTTTTCCTCTTTGAATTTCGTAACGACTCCATTAAACCTTCCATTCGTATTTGCTGCCGCATCGTAGTCTTACCCTGCCATTTAAATTTTCCAAAGTTGGAGACGCATCACCATTTTGTTAATTTTAAACCATTTTAGATGCTTTCACCATGTCACTGGAGGAAATTTTTCCTTTGTATCAGCCCTTGACAAAAAATAAGTGATGATTTCGGAGTTATTTAGAATTTCAGACAAGACTTATATTTTTGAATTTCAAAAAGTGATGATTTATATTTTCGAATTTTATTTTTGAAACGTAATGATTTCGGAGATATTCGGAATTTCAGACAAGACCTATATTTTAGCTCAACCTATATTTTTGTATTTCGTGACTATCTAAAGAAGCATGGGAAAATGCATGTTTGGCGTAACCATATATATATACATATATAATTGTCAACCATTATTAATCCACTTCTGGATGAAGGTCTCCCCAAGTTTCTCCCACAGTGGCCTGTGTTGAGCTAGTCTCCTCCATGCCACTCCTGCATGCTTTCGAATTTCGTCCGCCCATTTTCCACGTGGTGTTCTTTTAGATCTTTTCTTGTCCCTTGGTACTCAGTCTAAAAACTCGGTTGTCTATCTGTGGTCCGTTCTTCTGGCAATATGTCCAGCCCATTTCCATTTCAGGCATTTCTTGTCCCTTGGTACTCAATCTAAAATCTCGGTTGTCTATCTGTGGTCTGTTCTTCTGGCAATATGTCCAGCCCATTTCCATTTCAGGGATTTTCTTGTCCCTTGGTACTCAGTCTAAAATCTCGGTTGTCTATCTGTGGTCCGTTCTTCTTGCAATATGTCCAGCCCATTTCCATTTCAGGGATTTTTTTGTCCCTTGGTACTCAGTCTAAAACCTCCGTTGTCTATCTGTGGTCCGTTCTTCTGGCAATATGTCCAGCCTATTTCCATTTGAGGGATTTTACTCTGATCATGTCTTCCACTGTTGTCATTTTCCTGATCCACGAGTTATCTTTCTTGGTTACACAAGGATGCATCTCTTCATGCTTCTTTCAGTTGTTTACAGCCACTGTATGTCTGTTTTAGTGAAGGTCCATGTCTGTGATTCATAAGTAAGAACTGAAAGTATGCATTAATCAAATACTCTTCTTTTAAGACGTAATGGCAATTTGCTCTTGAAAGTTGTACTCTTTCTTCCTAAAATACTCCATTTGCTTCCATGTGACCGTCGCTTCAATCTTCTGTCTAAGATTAATTTAAGCATCAATTACTTATAGATTTGCCCCATCAACTTCCAAATCGTCGGCTTACATAAGCATTATACATCAGTTTTGTCTTCTGTAAGTTCGTTTTTAAACCCACTCCTTTGCTTTTGTCTGCAAGGTCCTGGATCACACACTGTAGCTCTTGCGGACTACTTGCAAAAATGATTATGTCGTCAGCAAAACGAAAGTCGGTTAAAAAATCTCTATAAATTTTTATCCCGTTGTCTTCCCAGTTCAATGATTGAAAGACATTTTGCAATGTGGCATTAAAAAAATTGGCGGATATGGTACCCCTTGTTTCACTCTGTTTCCAATTTTTATTAGTGCTATGTCCTCGAACAGTCAAACCTTTGAACTTGCACTTTCATAGATTTACAAATATTAATAATTTTGATTTATGCGTCTTTGATGGGGTTTTTTTTTCAATTTCAGAACAGCAGGATTTCAAAGGTGTTAAATCTGTTGAAGGTTTCACGGAATCAAAAGCGTTTTCATAATCAGTAAAAGCTATAATACTGTAGTATGAGTTTATATTCACTCGTTCTTTCTTTCTTTTTGATGGGAGTTTAATGAACACCGTGAGCTATAAGCAGTCACTGCCAATAATTTAGTGCCACTGGTTCCAGGGAAGGGAGAGAGCCAGTGCTATAAGACAAACACAACATTCATGCCTCACCGGGTCTCGAACCCCTCTCGGAGGAATGATTGGAAACCATCGCTTAGAACACACCGCCACCGGAGCAGCCTTTCGTTCTTTCAAAATGTTCTCTAAGTACATGGATGTGATTTACAGTTGTTAATTATGAATCCAACACCATTAGATTTGCAAGTATCTGTTCCACGGTTGATGAAAAAATGTCCACTTTTCAGTTCTACGAGAACCTCATTTCTTTTTTCATCACTTAGCCTGACAATATACCACTCGGACCTCCTCCAGTTCAAGAAGCCTTTAATCAGAAGACCAGAACCAATGGGACTCAGATCCTGCCCACCACAAAGTCCGGATCTGAGCCCATTGATAATATGTGGGACATGGTAGAAAAACAGATCCAGAAGCAAATTCCAATGCATTCCGGAATAACATGAGAAAGAATTTGTCGACATAGGGAAGTGGAAGCGATTTGGAGAGACTCTCGCCCAACAGTGGGTCGTAGATGCTTGATGATATTTGTATATTTATTTTTTCTGTTCTGTTGAGTCAAACGTTATCTAATTTGGGTCTTGTTCCAAATTTTACAGCAAGTTTTGGAGAAATGTTTCATTTGAATATCTCGAAAATGCACGAAAAATAATAGTACGAGTTTTAACACCAATTGGATGTTGAAAAGAAGTTTGAAAACAGGAATTTGAGAAGCACAAACGGAATGTCAAATATAAATTGATTATTGTGATGTATCTAAAATATGACATCGGTCATTCTGAAATAGAATGTCTTCTGATTCCCAGTGTTACAGAAATCAATGCTTATGACTGCACGTAACTTGAAAGGCGTGAAAGGCATACGCTATATGCTTCGGTTTTCTCTACAGAATTAAGTATTCTCGGCGTTGCATTACTTTCAGTATTCAGACTGCAAGTGAGATAATTTTAAGGTAGTTTAAAGATCCAAATTTTTAAAAGTGAGGAAACCAGCAAGATGTTTTGCTTAAGCATGAACACTATATTGACAATGGTCACCGGACACCCTTCAAAAAGCAAATGAACGGATCCGCTGCGTTGTTAAGATACGCGGTACAGCTGCAAACGGTATAAAAACAAGCCTGCAGCTGACCGCGATCATATCGCACTGTGAGGTTGAGTGAAAATCTTGCTGCGGGAGAAAACTGACTTTGAGAAAGGAAAGATTGTTGGGTGTTACATTAGTGGGTTGTTCATAGGAGAAACCGAAAGGCGTTTAAACATACCCAAGTCAACTGTTTTGGATGTACTGCATAAGTGGAAGACACATCGCGTACCTGAAGCAGCAAAACGTACCGGCAGAGCAAAGAAAACCAGTGACAGAACTCGTCGAAGCCTCAGGAGAGTCGTTACATCTAATCGACGGAGTACTGCACAAGACCTCAGTGTACAGGTGAGTAAAAATGCTGGAACCTCTGTATGTACACATATCATTCGCAGAGAACTTCATTCCATGGGTTACCGTGATCGTGCAGCTGCTGATAAGCCTTTCATCTCCACTCGGAATTCTACTCATTGTTTAGCAAGGAGTAAAGAACATTTATCGTGGACCGTAGATCAACGGAAATGGGTCCTATGGACTGATGAATCCAGATACATGATCCATCAGTTTGATGGCCGTGTGTGGGAATAGCAGCAGCCGGGGGAATGCTATTTACCACAGTGTACCGTTCCTACGGTCAAGTTTGGAGCTGGCAGTGTACTTGTGTGGGGGTGTTTCTCGTGGTATGGTCCCGGCCCATTGGTTATCGTGGACAACCCTGTTAGCCAGCACGTCTACCTCGATATTCTGGACAATTATGCCCTACCAACTCTGTGGAAATACTATGGAACTGAGCCTTGTTAATACCAGCAGGATAATGCACGGAGCCGTAAAGCAGGGACTGTTACGGCATGGTTTGACGATAATTCCGTATCATGTATGAACTGACCAGCACAGAGTCCTGATCTTTATCCGATAGAGCACCCATGGGATGAATTAGAGCGCCACATAAGAAGTTTGG
Organism: Macrothele yani; assembly: GCA_039090855.1. NCBI lineage: Eukaryota > Metazoa > Arthropoda > Arachnida > Araneae > Macrothelidae > Macrothele > Macrothele yani. Next base: position 114,942,661 of record CM077007.1, read on the forward strand.
AATCAAGGCCTACTACTAACAACAGTTAGCGGCAGCATTATGTACTGAATAGAAGCAAATACCTATCGCTGTGTTACAAAATCTTGTCGAAAGCATGCCTCAAAGGGTCATGTACTAATGTATGTCAATAAATACTATGTTGTGTTTATCTTCTAGGTATCCGGTGACTTTTGTCAATATAGTGTATATTTGTATGTTTTCCAATACACTTACGCGCCGTAGCTAAGCTGTTTATACACATGATGATGGGCGATTCGTTATAAAATTTACTTTGTTTGTGTGAAATTGTTTGTTTCTATTTTTTTTATCAAAGAGGTTTTTGAGCTGGTACAGTGTTAGAATAGCTTAATAAATTTAGCATTTTCCTAATTAATGAAGTAAACAATGAAATCGCATATTTTAATTGAAAAAAAGAGGAACACAAAGTTAAAAGAAAAGTTTCCACTCAATAATGACAATACAGCAATGAAAAAAGGAGAGGAAAGATATTTTATGCAATAGGATACAGTTTATGTAATAGCTATACTGTTATCAGAGGTTTTTTTAATATTCATTGTGACATTAATTTTTGAGCAAAAGGATATTTTATAAGGACACGTATGAAAAAAAATTGCTCATCGGTAACGCTAGACTTTTTAAAACAACAGTGAAGTATTTTTATTTTGAAATAGAGAAAAAATAACAAACCACGTTTTTAAAAAGGTGTTATCTGGTAAAATAATACAACGTAAGAAAAAAAATGTTTAAACTCGAAGTGAAACCAGTGATTTAATCACACACAATGAATTAACCAATGATTTAGTCACAATGAAGAAATCTATGATTTAATCACAAACAATGAATTAACCAATGATTAACAATTCAGTAATCCCAGCTCGGCAAAGGAGAACGCATGCCTGGTTTGGGTTCTTTTTCTTCATAATATGAGTTTTTCTCTTCCTTATGTCTACCTAATTCGAACACTGCATAAAACAAGCCAAAAAAAAGTATTGTCCCTTATGGGGAAGCATTCGATGGTGGCTTTTGCTATTAATGAGCATTTAATGAATCTTTCAATATCTTTCAAAATTTAAATAGGATTAATTGGAAAATTAAGTATAAGGGGAATTCTTGAAAGCCCCGACTCCTACGAAATTATATTGAACCATACTTTTTGTTTTATAATGAAATGATTGTTTGGACCTGAATATCATAAAAAATTAGGTTCTAAATAAGATAACCACAAATTTTAAATATACCAATGTTTGCTTTGCCCCCTAAATCTGAAATCCCATATTTTGTTATGGTAACTGCGTAAATTTCAAAATGCAATTACCTAGAAACTAAGAAATATTTAAATTCCTAATGTTACATTATTCGGACTGTTTTTAATACCTATTTTTCTGTCTGTATTTAAAGTTTATATCTTCTTTCTTTCTTAACTTTTTAATCTTTTTCGGGTCTGGAGGGAGGTTTGAAATGCATGGTAGAAAACGTGGTTTCATCATAAATGTCTTTCCTTTCTGATAGACGAAATTATTATATCAGCAATTCTTTTCCAATAAATGTCTTAGAGTTCTCTTTCGGAACTTGATATTTTTGGCTGGTGTTCGTTAATACCACTTCTCTTGATTAAACCGGATGACTACTTTACATGCTGTCCCCCCCCAAGATGGTTTCAAAAACAGTGCGGTTTTGTTAAAAAAGTTTCCATTTTGTTTTAACCCTTTAACCGGCCGGAACAAATTAACTCGGGGCTAAAAAATGGGCTGAAATCAGCTCAAAGGAACATATTCGCTGTCTAAGTAGTGGGCCGAACGCGGCAAGAATGAGCGAACCTGCTCATCAAAAAGCTTTACTTTCCCTTTAGGTGTGTTATTGAAAATGGCCGTTTAGAGGAATAATTGGCACTAATCCTTTCTCACTGATTATCTGCTAAAACGAGGTATAGCAGTGTCGACGAACTCAAAAAGGGAGAGGGATTTTGAAGTCTTTTTTTATCCAGTAGCATGATGTCCGTATAAAACGGACTAGCCATCCCCATCATGCCTTGGCTTGTGGAACAGAGAACAAAAGCTTGTCGAGTGACTACGTACAGTAATGCATCGGTTACTCTTTTATTCTAAAGTAATAAAGGACTACGGACTATAAACCTGTGACAGGAGCAGAGCTGAGACGGGCTGAGCTCAAGCCCGAATCGGACTCGGGCTGTAGAATATTTATTTCGGTTCGGGCTCGGGCTCTTAGAGAGGTTTTTTGTACAGTGAGTGGCCACTTTATTATAACCACCTGACAGTTTTAAGCAAATGAGCTAAAATAGGAAACATTTTCGCATGGAATGGTATATGTACAAAAATAAGCTGTCTATACATGTGATAAAAGCAAACCACTTCTTCAATAAGCAAATCAAAATCAATTTCTTTACAAATTAAAAGCGGGTTTAAAAGCAGACTAGCGCTTTCGGGATCTCCCGTCCTCATCTACTGGTCAAAGCGCCACGGGATCCAACAGAGTCAACCCTTATATACCAGATAACACGACCCATCATGCATCACGTCACCAACAGACCGTGATGTCACAGTATAAGCACACATTATAATATTTCAATCCCAATTCAATATACCATAAATATAAGAATACAAAATATTTACAAAATGTACTGTTCCGATGTTTCAAAATTCCTCATGTGTCAAAGTCTCTCGTGGAGCAACCATTTTTCGCCAAGGTCTTGGTACAAATGTGGGGAGATCTAAATTACAACAGTTGTCTCCGTATGCAATAATATAGTTGTCTCCGTATGCTTCAACACTCCGTTCCATTTTCTGCCTCCGAGGTTAAATTTCCTACACCCAAGCTTATTTGAACCTCAGCTCAGTTCAACTGACAGAGGGTCAACATGCAGCCTTAAATAGAGGTCTCAAGTTCAGTTTCCCCATCTCGAAGTTTTCACCTATGCACTCTTTACCTCAGACTGAAAACATTATTAATGCCTTGCCAGAGGATGAACGTGATTTTTCACGTCATAACCTGGTAAAATCTATTTCTAAAATGACCACTTCACCTCAGAATTTAAGGTACGAAAGGGATCAGCTACTTCAGTTAGCTAAGAACCCAAACCTGTCTATTGTTGGCGCGGATAAGACCCAACAGATCATCATTATGGATAAGGTTGACTACTTTGATAAGATGTCACAGGCCATAGAGCTAATCCTCCACCGAGTGCTCAAATCAGATCCAACCTCTGCTACTGTAGCTGAACTGAGTAAACTTCGAAACCAAGGTTTCCTTCCTGCCTCTGTGTCATCAAAAATGAAACCACCTGTGGGACCTAGAGTGCCAGAAGTATTTGGTAAACTGAAACTACATAAACCAAATCAAGCCCTCAGATTATTAGTCTCAGGGTATGCTAGTCCAACGAGACCCCTTGAGACTATGCTAGCATCATACTTGAAACACCTTACACTCCATTCCACGGTGTCGATTAAAAGCTCTACTCAGGCTCTTGACGAATCAAGGAATTTGATCCTCCACAAACTGGCTTTATTATGGCATCTATGGACGTTGTTTCACTATTCCCAAATGTACCACTTGATTTGGGGCATTCTATTATTGCCGAAAAATTACAAGAAGATAGTTCTATCTCTCCGCTGGAAATTGATGCCATTCTTTCAGCACTGACATTAGTGGCCAGAAGATCGTATTTTAAATTTGATAATAGAATTTACCAACAGAGAGAGGGCCCATGGGCTCCCCACTATCCCCTGTGCTGGCTGAGATTCTTTTACAATCCTTGGAGGACAAAGTTTTGCTGAACTTTCCACTTCAACCATTACTAATAATCAGGTATGTCGATGATATGCTACTTTTTTGGCCCTATTTGCTTCCCCAACTGGACGTTTTCATTGAACGCTTATCTTCACTTTTTCCCACAATAAAATTTACGAAAGAACTTGAGCAGGGGGGGCAAGCTTCCTTTTCTTGATTTTTTGTTATAAAGGGACCTCAACACTCACCAGATTAAATACTCCGTGTACCGAAAACCTACGTTCATACCATGTATCATACCGTTTAACTCTTCTCACCCTCCTGAACAAAAAGCATCATCACTTCGATTTCTAATCAAATGCGCATTCGCACACTCTTCTTCCAACCGAGCAAGACAAGACGAACTCTCTAAGGCCTCAACTATGGCACGGATCTTCGGCTACCCAGAACACTACTTTCCCGGTCTATTGAGAAGGTTTACCAGGTTGAGATTCACGACCTTGTCCACGGACAATAAAACCACTAGATATGTTGGAAAGGTGGATTATCTCCCTCCAATAGTTAACACCCTCAAGAAGATATGCCATAGGCATAATTTGACATTTGGAGTTTGCACTAAAAATGTATTTACCTTACTGAGAAATGACAGAGATAAAGTACCCAAACTCATGAAATATGATGTATACTGCATTCCGCTCGCCCATGAGGATTCGGGTGTTATTGACAAATTTTATATAGGTTCTACAATTAGGACTCTGAATACCCGGTTGGGTGAACACAAGTACACCCTCAGGACAGGAACTATTAATACTGCCTTTACTAATGCAGTTAAACAAGGTGGTTACACCCCTGTTTGCCGCCCCGGTGGCGCAGTGGTCTAAGCGATGGCCTCTGATCATTCGTCCGAACGGGGTCCGGGTTCGAATCCCGGTGAAGCATGGATGTTGTGTTTGTCTTACGGCACTGGCTCTCTCCCTTCCCTGGAACCAGTGACCCTAAATTAGGAACGGGCGACTGCTTATAGCCCATTGAGTTGCTCACGGTGGTCGTTAAACCTCCAACCAAAAAAAAAAAAAAAAACACCCCTGTTTGGGAGAACGTTAAAATCTTGAAGTCCACTGTCAACAAAAGTACTGTTTTCTTTTCAGAGAGTTTATATATTATTGCATACGGAGACAACTGTTGTAATTTAGATCTCCCCACATTTGTACCAAGACCTTGGCGAAAAATGGTTGCTCCACGAGAGACTTTGACACATGAGGAATTTTGAAACATCGGAACAGTACATTTTGTAAATATTTTGTAATCTTATATTTATGTTTTATTGAATTGGGATTGAAATTTTATAATTTGTGCTTATACTGTGACATCACGGTCTGTTGGTGACGTGGTGCATGATGGGTCGTGTTATCTAGTATATAAGGGTTGACTCTTGGATCCCGTTGCGCTTTGACCAGTAGATGGGGACGGTATATTCCCAAAAGCGCTAATCTGCTTTTAAACCCGCTTTTAATTTGTAAGTAAATTGATTTTGATTTGCTTATTGAAGACGTGGTTTGCTTTTATAGCATGTATAGACAGCTTATTTTTGTACATAAAATGAGCTAAAGCTACACGATGTTGCCGCCAGAGGGCGAGGCTAGTATAAAACGGGAAAGCTCAGTGCTTGCGACAGTAGTAGAAGCGATTTTTTGGGTGACGAGATGGGTGAAAAATGTGATTTGATGGACTTTCAACGTGGGATGATTGTAGGAGCTCGGAGTCGTGGAGCGAGTATCACCGAAACCGCCACATTCGTGAAATGTTCCAGAGCAGCTGTTGTTAAAGTGTTTAAAGACTGGAATGTCAGCCAAAAAACTGGGTCTCTATGTGCAACGTATGGTCGTTATCGACTTGTGACTGCTCGGGCGGAACGGAGAGTGTCCAGACTGGTAACAGAAAACAGAATGGCAACAGTGCAGCAAATTACAGACCATCTTAATCAAGAATCCCCTCAAATGATATCTGCACGCACTGTTTGCCGTACATTGCATCGGATGGGATATGGCAGCTGAAGGTCTGTTTGAACATCTTTGCTGTCTGCAGTTAACAACAGAAAATGTCACCAGTTCGCACAGGAGCACAAGGATTGGACAGTCGATAATTGGAAACAAATTATCTGGTCCGATGAATCACGTTTTCAGTTGCACCATGCAGATGGCCGAGTGAGAAATTGGCGGAAATAGCACGAAAGCATGGACCCCAAATGCATTGCTACAACCCTTCAAGCTGGTGGAGGCAACGTTATGGTTTGAGGAATGTTCCCCTGGCATGCTTTGGGCCTTTAATTCGTGTTGTTCAACGTCTGACTAGCACATCATGTCTAAACATCGTTGCGGACCAAGTGCATCCTGTCATGTGGATGGTTTATCCCAATGGCGATGGCTACTTTCAACAAGATAATGCGTCCTGCCATAGTGCTCGTATTGTACAGGATTGGTTTCAGGAACATGCCGGTGAGTTTACTTTGCTTAGGTGGCCCCACAATCTCCAGATCTCAATCCCATTGAGAATTTGTGGGATGAAGTAGAACGAGCCATCAGACAGCTAGATCCGCAACCCTGCAATCTCACACTCCTGGAAAGTGCTATTCATCAAGCATGGTCTCAGATTCCACAAACCACCTATCAACATCTCGTGGAGTCCATGCCACGAAGAATCGACGCTGTATGAAAGGCAAAAGGTGGCCCAACGAAGGACTGAGGGGGTGGTCATAATAAAGTGGCCACTCAGTGTATATAAATGTGATTTTATATGATTTACCAAATGAGACACTTTACAGTTGGTAAAGGGAATTTTTGGCAACTGGTTCTGGTTGGGGAGCGGGCATTCGAGATGGCTATTTATTACGGGCTTGGAAAGAAAATGTCATAGGCCGCGCAATACTCTGTTTCTGCAGAGAAGAAAAAACTTTTTCAAGAACTATAAATATTGGATAGTTGATAGCTTGCCGACGATTATTTACCCCGTATCTCCACTTAGTAGCTCCCTGCTAATGCTATATAGCAAGGTACATATTGCAGCGCATTATGGCGCGATAGTATTAGCATTATTTGAGCAACAACATACAATTTCAGCACCGCCCGATCATTTTGGATGTCCAGCCGCCCGAAGCACTTCGGGTGGAAACGAACGGTCAAAGAAAATCATACAGTTACTCTATACAAATAGATAGAGGTCCCTTCCCCACTCTCCATTTGAGAAATACATTGGTTAATTGCAGGAGGAGGAGAGAGTGGAAGTGTGGAAAAGGAGATTTTTTTGTTAATGATTGAACAGGTTAGCCAGAGTTCGGGCTCGTTCGGGCTCGGACTCTATCTTGCAATATAAAATTCGGGCTCGGGTGGGCTCGGGCTCCGAAAATTGAGCCCGAACTCAGCTCTGGAGATTAGGAGTACGATCGGTACTGCTTAGATGAGAGAGGACAAGGAATTGTTTTGTCGTAGTTGTCGTAAAATCAAACTTCTATCTGAATATTTCTGTTTGGACAGAGCAGGTAATTTAAGGCAAAATTTGGTTTAAGCACATCAGCCGCTTAAAAGGTTTTTAAGAATCAGAAAACTTTCTAATGACGACTTTTCACTACTCAAGACCCAAAAAAACATTTTTAGTTTCCTTTTAACGAAGACCGATAAAATCTTTTAGACATTCGACCTACATAAAACGATAGGAATAATTTCAGAATTAATGAGCAAGAATTAGGTTTCACAAGTCATTATCATGATTCACTAGTTTCCTGGATTTATTCTGAATTTATTACTTTCCACAAATTTTTAAATTTATTGTCTTCTTTTCCGATAGATGGCAACACGTTCTGGTGTATTGATTCAGGCTCTGTGAATATAAATACTTCCTTGCTTTGGGTCTTGCGAACGTCCTTTCCTTTGACCGCAAAATCGAGAAAATGCTTATTATTTAAAAGATTTCTTCTTATATTTCCTTATTATATTTTTTAAGGATTTCCTCGGATGTTTTCAAAATTGAAAATATTTCAGATTTCTCTGAAATTGGAAATGTTTTCAAAATTGAAAATATTTCAGATTTCTCTGAAATTGGAAATAGTTTTGAAGCGAAAAAAAAATCATGTTATTTTTTCTCTTGCTTTCTAAATTTTGAAATTATCTCCAATGGGTGAAATTGCCGGAACTTGATGAATCCAACAAAATGCTCAACATCGAACTGTATAAATTTTGATGAGATGAAATCTGAGATCTGTAAAAATCATTATAACTGAGATAGAAAACAGTGAACAGGGGAGGGGGATTTGCAATTTTTTTTTTTTTGGCATAAAAATTAGCTTTAAATTTTGTAGTGATAAAAGCACCTGGTTTCATCTCACCATTGACTAAGTACAAACGTACATACATGCCATCTAGGGTAAACTGTGCGTTGGTAAAACAAGGAAATGGAATAGACCAGTACTTCCCAATTTTTTTAGAACCTCCAACCAATTTTTAGAATGACAAAACTTTCGTGATCTACCTGAAAAATGGATGCTGAAGTTCTTAACATCGCCTACCATCATTTCGTGGATTCCATTTCATACCACGTCCGCCGCAGTCACTGACAAAGGCAGTCCAGAAGACACAAGGCCATGACATTAGAGAGATGAGTTCTTTCCGTTTATGACGTCACTCTCTCTGGTGAATATACGGCCTTATACGTCAATGTCGTGTTTAGCGTCAAACACGACGGCGTTGGAAACCAATAGGAAGCTTTGGTTTCCGCGTGACGTCACTAAAAGAGGGAACTCATCTCTCTTATATCGTGGCCTTGACAAGCTGACGCGGAATGTACTCTTTTCGTTTTACCTCCTTCGTAGAAGGAGAATTTCATCTGGTGGGCCAGGGTCACCGCCCCGCAAGGTTAGATGGCAAGGTTATGTTTTGCTCATCCTACACCTATTGTGATTGCTTTGTGACGTCACTGTCCAAATCGCCACCGCAAGACTACCTAATCGCCATATGCAGGAATTATATTTCGTAAACCACTTGGAATAATCTTCATCAATTCCACCAGACTTTTTTAATGATAATGTTTTCATTTTTTAATTTAAAAAAATTGGGGCAATGTTGCTGAGATGCTTTTCCTGTTCCTCATAAAGAATGTTTTTATTACATGACAATAATATGTCCTTCTGTGCGTTTTCCATTTTAAATTGACATAAAAATTGTAAATTTAGAAGGGAAATTTGTCTAAATTAACATTTAAATGTATAACCGTTTTTCCGCTCTTTACGTAACCAAAAATGTGTTGGAGGTATTTTTGAAACTTCTGCTACTAAAATATTCACATGACTGTGAATTTCTTCTGTACTTAATATAAATGTGCTTTTGCGTAAGCTTTTGTTCTGTGTTTGAGTTATAAAAATTGTTGACAAGACATCTTCCTTCATAGCTGCAGTTCAGATCTACGATTCAGCTGTTAGAACGGTGATTTCAGTCAGTAACGTCACGATTATCCGTCTGCGAGGAAGATGGGATAAGCAAACCTAGCACCGTACCAGCATCAAGAAATGCAACTGTTTCACAACTCTCTCTATCTAAAAAGGTTTTTTCCCTAGTGGGGGTTTCAATTGCGTCTACTGATTTCCCTTGCGACTGTTTTTCTAGTGCCAGTCCGCTGAAATCAGTTAAATATTTGAAATAACTTCTCACGGAAATCAACTGAAAATTAAAATAAATAAAAAAGGCGAATATGATCTTTTTAGGTGCCCTCTAAAAAATTCAGGGAACGTCTGTCACAGTCATCCTGGTACCTGCACTGATCAGTATGAAAGCACACTAATTAGTACCATGTGGAGATCTCAGAATTCTCTTCATTATTTTTTTTTTTTTTTACATTATTATCAAAGTGCTCCAAATTTCTAACGTAACACAGTACCAAACTGTATGAAATCCGTTTGAAATATTCCCAACTAGATAGCCTAGTGTCATAGTAGTTCACGCGCGCTTTATCAGAGCCGCTATAGTAAAGTGGTCAGTGGTGCTGATATCTGGCAAGTCTACTGAGTTGGGCGTGAATTGGCCACATGCGTGGCGCAGTTGCTAATTGTGAGTCTCGTGTCTGCGTGGTAGGCAACTGTTGGGGGTTCTTATTACTCTGTCTATCATCCAATTCGGGGGTTTCCAGCATTTCCGCGAATGTAACGTGGATGAACCTCGATAATCAGCGCTAGACACTTGATGAGGAATTCGACGGGAAACCACCTCGTTGTAATCCTTATTCCCCAGGATGTTTGTCATCATGACTGTGGGCTGGTGATGAATTGTCTACTTCCTTGTCTGGGCATGGCACCTGAAGAAGAAACTGAGTTGAGCTGAGGAGTCGCGAATGAGGAATAGGTTTTGTTAAGACTCGTCGATTCTGACACCACTCTAGTTCCAAGCCATGAGCTAATTTCTGTATCGTTTGATGCCCGTCGGTGCCTATTAAACTCAGAAATTGAAAAATAATATGTGATATCACCTAAATTGATTTCTATTTTGTGAAGTCACGAATTTGTCGATGACGGGTATCGATCCCGCGCCTGTTCTGATGACGGGGATCGAACCCGCAGTTGTTCTAACCGACTAAACTACACCGACGGTGGAGTTTAGTCTTTTAGAAGTGAACTGACTAACCACACCGACGAGTTTAGTCGGCTACGATCGCTGCAGATTTTTCGTCTCGACAAGTGCTTCACCTCTGTAGTACGTCACAATTTGTCAAAAGAGAAGCGACTATGTAGCAGTTGGACAAGTGAATTTTTAATAGGTTTCTAGTACTCCATTGGGTAAAATTGAATGCACCAGAAGTAGCTCAAGATTTCTTTACACTTTTCAAAAATAGCCTGTGAGTAAACCTGTTTACCTCGCTATCGAGGTACATGCACAGCATTGAGTTCACAAGATTAGGTCTATATAGCATGCCAAAAATTTAGAACCAACACTTTATTCTGCACCAAATACTTAATTTCAGTGCAATGTTCAAAAACCTTCACAGCAGAACCAAAATAAGAATTTCAACAAATGTGTTTTAGAGGTAGCACAGCCTCTCTCTCTCTCTCGAATGGCTTGGCGTTTTCCATGAAAGCTGCTTGATGTTGTACTGGAAGCAAACTGAGGGTCCAAAACTTTCCTTTCCGTGTCTTTATTCTCCTCCAAAGGTCGACAGTAGTTACCGTTTTTATTGTTGCTGTTATTTTATTTTTTGTCATATAATCCGCGGATTATCTCTTAAGTTTTCAATATACAGGGTGATCCGTTTGGGTATGGATAAATTAAAAATGGAGTTATATTACTTGTAAAAGGTATAATAAGTCAATATTTGGCAGAAATTCCCTTTATGGGTGTAGTTTGTCTAGGGCCCTAAATGACCCCCTTTGCTGACCCGGCAGACTTCATACCGGATGCTTAATTCTTGCCACGTTTTTTTTTTTTTTTTAACATCTGCCGAGTGATTTGTGTGAATGCTGAAGAAACTTTTGCTTTCAAGTCATGCAGGCTTTAAGGTTGTTGTGAATAGACGATGTTCTTCACAATCCTCCCACACGAAGAAATCGAGAGGAGTGAGATCCGGGGAGTTTGCAGGCCAAGGAATAGGGCCCTCGCAGCCACTGAATGTGTTGTTAAGGAAGTTCCTGACTTCCAGTGGGGTGGGGCCCCACCTTGCTGTAAAATGACATCTTTTCCAGTTGTGGTACCAAGAAGATCTGTAGCATGTACAGTTATAGTCCTGATTGTACAATGTCTTTTCTCGCCCTTCCGGTATAATTTGACCTCCGTACTGTAGCGTTCGCACAAATCACTCCGCAGATGTTAGAAAACAGGCGACAAGAATTTATCACCCGGTATAAACTCTTCCGAGTCCGCAAAGGAGGATCATAAAAAGTCCTAGACAAACTCTCATCCATAAGGGTAATTTCTGCCAAATATTGACTTATTATATATGTTAAAAGCCATACCACAGCGTTTTTAAATGATACCTACCCAAACGGATCACCTTGTAGACTCAGCGGACTATATGCAAATGAATGATAATACGCCGCTTAAAAACTAACGCTTTTGCGGCACTTCAATTTAAACAAAAAAAAATCCGCCTCTTAATTGTTGGGAGAGGTCGTACATACGGAAAATTACCAGAAATGCGTTGATAAAAGGAAACCTACCGCAATACGAAGGTCCAAACCTGTTACAACAGAAAAACGATGCAACGAAGACGATATTATTTGCTCTCGCGGAGGATCACGAGCTGTGGAAAGTTCAAGCTCAAACATGGGTGCCGCAGATCTAACAGCGGTAATGTTGAAGAAACTCATAATTTTTGCTTTCTATTCACTTGAAAGTAACAGAAAAACATTTAAAAATAACAGCTGTTTTTTTTTAATAAGATCGTTTGGCTTTTCTCTATTTCTTTGGACTGTTGAATCATCTCGTGAATCGCGACTTTTCTGTACGAAATTGCGGCAGAGAATCAACATCGCTAGTACGGAATTTATCGCGACCCCCCCCCTTCCCCATGAATTTCGCAGCTGCGGATTATGCGCCTCCGAGGATTATACGAACGATTTTATTTTTCGTTTTCCCTAACTTCACGGTTTTCGTATTGCGATTAAAAAGTTCCGATAGTAGCGCGCCAACAGATGGCAGTACGCGGATGCGCGAGCAGCAATCGAGGGCAGTGACCTTCATGAGTCATTGTGCCGAGTGGCGTCGTTCTGTTAACATCGGAAGCTGTGCTACACGATATTTGGTGACCACGTGCAGAACACAGCTGTGATTTCGGTATTGACTGCGAACGCTAGAGCAGCAAGCGAACATCAAATTCTGCGTCAAACTCGGCAAATCGGGAACTGAGACGCATGAAATGTTGCGGCAGGCTTACGGCAATGAAGCAATGAGTCGTGCAAGATGTTTTGAGTCGCACTTGCGCTTCAAGAGCGGCAGAACGGCACTGAAAGACGACAAGCACTCAGGGCGATAGTCCACGAGCAGAACACCCGAAAATGTGGACAAAATTGGGGAACTGGTGCATGAGGATCGTCTGAGAACCATTCAAGACATTGCTACCATCGTCAGTGTGTCATACGTAACAGTGCAAGAAATTCTGATGTCGGTTTTGAACATGCACAGCATTGCTGCAAAGTTTGTGCCAAAGATTCTGAACCCCGAACAGAAGGAGCTGCGTGTCAAACTCTGTCAAGATCTTCGTCAGCAGGTGGTCAATGAACCAACGTTCCTGTCGCTTGTCATCACTGGGGACGAGAGTTGGGTCTACGGTTACGACCCGGAGACCAAACAACAGTCGTCGCAGTGGAAGAGCCCGGCATTTCCATGACAAAATTGGGCTCGACAAGTCCGGAGCGCAACCAAAAGCATGCTTATCGTGTTCTTCGACATTCGCAGGGGTCGTGAACCGTGAATTCGTGCCTAGGGCTAGACAGTCATTGCCCTTTTTACTGTGATGTTCTGCGGCGTCTTAAGGAGGGCATTCGCCGCAAACTACCTGCAATGTGGCGCAGGGGCGATTTCCTGCTCCATCACGACAATGCAGTAGCTCACAGAGCGTTATCAACACGCCAGTTTTGCAGCCGCAGCAGCATGACTACCCTTCCTCACCCACTTTTACTCTCCGGATTTGGCCCCCTGCGACTTCTTTCTGTTCCCGAAGATGAAGCTGAAGCTCAAGGATCGCCGTTTTGTAACCGTGGACGAGATCCAGCGCGAATCGTATACGGTGCTTGACATGATTCGCGAACAAGACTTCCAGGGAGCGTTCCAACAGTGTCAAAAACGCTGGCAGCGGTGTATCGCTGCCCAAGAAGACTACTTTGAAGGAGATTATAGCCAGACTTAAGACTGCTTTGTTGCATATCGGCCTAGTCTCGGAACTTTTCGATCGGACCTCGTACGAAGAAAAATACAGTAACTAAAAACTGCATGAAAACTTTGACTAAGGAAGAATGAGAACCGGACTGCTTCTTTGTTTCCAACATTTCCACCTGCAGAGGAATAAACGCGATTAGGAAACGTTGTTGTTAGACCTCGGTCGTAGAGAAAACCTGATAGACATTTCAACCGATAATTAAGGAAGTATTTTATACTATGTGATGCCAGACATCAAGATAAAAATCAAGTCACAGAATAATTTTCTGTGAGTTCGAATCTTTTTTTTTTTTCTCGCATTGTATATGTCCACATAAATCGAGTCTTTCCTGGATTCGAACTTAGAAAGCAGAACCATATTTTGTATCACTGATTATAGAATATTTATATAGTCTGTACTTCCCGCCACTGATATTTTTGTTTACATGATAATCCTTTTAAAAGCAAACCTCTACTCTAAACTTTTAAATTGTTGTTTTCCTTTTCCAATTCTTACCGAGGTAAATATCAATCGAGAGAGTACTTTGGTACTCTTTGTAGGTAATTTATGCTATGCATCTTTCCCATGCCAAGATCTTTGTGGGGGTGAAACAAGTTAGTAAAATCATGCAATGAATCGATTATGATACGTTTTCCAACATACCAAAAATCATAGGAAAAAGCTTTGGTTTTGAGGGGACTAAACTATGGTATAATGTTTGAGGTTGACATATATCAAAATTAAATCTCTTTGTGCCCGTGTTATTTATTTCTATTATTGGGAGCTACCACACATAAGCCGTTTTATAATTAAAAATCCCATCTAAATCGGGCAATTTTCAAGGAAGTTATCGTGCGAAAATAATGACTAACGAATCTCACGCATTGCTGACAAAAAACACTTTTGGTGGAATTCCTTCCAAAGTCGTTACGGAACAACGTATTGCATTTCGTCGCAATCGAAGCCTTTTTAGGCAGCCCCGGTGGCGCAGTGGTCTAAGCGAAGGCCTCTGATCATTCGTCCGAACGGGGTCCGGGTTCAAATCCCGGTGAGGCATGGATGTTGTGTTTGTGTTACGGCACTGGCTCTCTCCCTTCCCTGGAACCAGTGACCCTAAATTAGGGACGGGCGACTGCTTATAGCCCACTGAGTTGCTCACGGTGGTCGTTAAACTTCCAACCAAAAAAAAAAAAAAAAAAAAAAAATCAGCGGTAGCCGCTGATCATTTGTCCGAAAGGTGTCCGGGTTCGAATCCCGGTGAGGCATGGATGTTGTGTTTGTCTTACGGCACTGGCTCTCTCCCTTCTCTGGAACCGGTGACCCTAAGTTAGGGACGGGTGACTGCTTATAGCCCATTGATTTGCTCACGGTGGTCCTTAAACCTCCAATAAAAAAAAGCCTTTTTAATCAAGTTATGGGGATAATAGCTGTGGAATAAAACTCGCTCATGTGT
Organism: Macrothele yani; assembly: GCA_039090855.1. Classification (NCBI taxonomy): domain Eukaryota; kingdom Metazoa; phylum Arthropoda; class Arachnida; order Araneae; family Macrothelidae; genus Macrothele; species Macrothele yani. Next base: position 114,957,743 of record CM077007.1, read on the forward strand.
CCTGACCTTTGACCCAATTTCGATGATATTCAACAGAACCGGTTCAGTATACCTCCAAAGCAACACGATAAAGTTTTGTCGCAATCGAAGCATTTTTGCGTAAGTTGTGGCGCATAAGAGCGATGGAGTGGATCCCATTCCTATATACCTTTGACCCCATTTCGCCCATTTTCAATACGTTTCGTCCCCAAGTTGTTCCCTACCACATACTAAACTTTCATTGAAATCGAACCATTTTTACGCGAGTTATCGTGCGGAAAGGCAGACAGACAGACAAAGCTGGAGCATATACGCTTCTTCAACCTACGGTTGGAAAGCGTAAATAAAACCAGTGATTCGAGAGTAAACATTTACGAGTATTTACATACAACACATTGCATTTATTCGCGACACTCGACCACATCGAGCCGTAGTCCGGGTTATACAAAGTGGAATTAAATCATAACATTCAATAAGGGTTACTAATTCCTGACATTGAGCGGTACTTAGGTAGGTGGATTGATGAACGTTATTGTCGTAAAATCGATGGAAAAAGATTTGAGTTATAAAAGTAAATATTTACTGTAAACTATGGAGACGGCGATAGTAAGTATTTCAACTGTTTACTTTTTCAAAACTAATATTTGTTATGAAAGAAATACGGGATTACGCCATATAATACAAATTCTGAAGATGACAATCCGATTTTTGGCGTAAATGTGACAAATATGGTAAGTCAGATAATATCCGAAAACTTGAAAATTTTCATCGTCCTGGAGCGGGACTCGAATCCGCGTCTCCCAGAAAAACGCCCGGGTATGCTAACCATACCCAGGCGTTTTCTGGGAACGCGGGTTCGAGTCCCGCTCCAGGACGATGAAAATTTTCAAGTTTTCGGATATTATCTGACTTACCATATTTGTCACATTTACGCCAAAAATCGGATTGTCATCTTCAAAATTTCCAATATTTGTTTTTATTATTATAATAATATTCAGATTTAGACGAACGTAAGAAACGACCCTGACACCGATTAAATGTAATGTAGTTTCAAAGTCCATCTGCGCATGGGCCAGTTAAATCTGATCTCCAGGTAAAAAGGCAAGTTAGTAAAATCATGCAATGCATTGATTATTATACGCTTTCCAACATACTAGAAATCATAAAATGGCTGTGGAATAAATCTCACTCCTACGCTCTGACCTTTGATCCCATTTCAATGATATTCAACAGAACTGGTTCAGTATACTTCCGAAATAACATGATAACGTTTTGTCGCAATCGAAGCAATTTTACGTAAGTTATGATGTATAAGGGCTATGGAATAGACCCCGCTTCTGTGTCCTAACCTTTGACCCATTTCGCCCATTTTAAATAGGATTCGTCCCCAGGCAGGCCCCTAGAACATACTACCATTTCATCCAAATCGAAACATTTTTACGTAAGTTATGACGCATAATGCCGATGGAAGTAATTCCGCTCCTATGTCCTGACCTTTGACCCTCATTTCGCCAATTTTCAATAGGGTACGTCCCTAGGTGATCCCCTACCACATACTAATATTTAATCGAAATCGAACCTTTCTTACGTTAGTTTTGACGCATAAGAACAGTGGAATGGATCCCGCTCCTATGTCCTCACCTTTGACCCCATTTCGTTCACTTTCAATAGGGTTCCTTCCCAGGTGATTCCCTGCGACATACTAAAATTTCATCGAAATCGAACGATTTTTACGCGAGTTATCGTGCAGACGAACATACGCACACAACGCGTGACGTAATGAGGCAGATGGGAATCGCGGCCATCTGCTAGCAAAAGTGTGACGTCATAAAACTTTAATAGGATCCGCACATTTGTTTGACTGCTGACGTCATGAAAATACAGGTCGCGCCATCTTTTTTCTTCCCAAATAATGCGTTCCCATGGATGAAAATTTGAACATCGATTAAAATAGCTTCATTTTATAACTTGGAATACCTAATATTTTCTAAAACATAACCATAATCATGCAATCCAGCATTTGTTTGTCTACTGACGTCATCAAAGTACAGGTCGCGCCATTCTTTTTCTGGTTTCACCACCAAAGGAAAAGTTATTGATTTTTAATATAATTATGGTTATGTTTTAGAAAATATTAAATATTCCAAGTTATATTAAGAGGTTACTTTAATCGATGTTCAAAATTTCATCCTTGGGAACACATTAATTGTGAAGGAAATGTGTACAAAAGTTTTTCCATTGGAAGTACAGGAAGCAAAATTACTTGACGTCCACCTTAATAATATGGGATAAGGGCGATGGAATGGATCGCAATCCTATGTCCTGACCTTTGACCCCTTTTCGTCCATTTTCAATAGGGTTTGTCCCCAGGTGGTTCCCTACCACATACTGAAATTTCATCGAAATCGAACCATTTTTACGCACGTTATGGCGCATATAGGCAATGGAATGCATCCCACTCTTATGTCCTTACCTTTGACCCCAATTCACCCATTTTGAATAGGGTTCGTCACCAGGTGGTCCTCTACCACATTTTAAAATTTCATTGAAATCGAACCATATTTACCCAAGTTATGACGTATAAGTGCAATGGAATGGATCCAGCTCCTACGTCGTGACCTTTGACACCATTTGTCCCATTTTCAATAGGGTTCGTCCCCAAGTGATCCCCTACTACATACTAAAATTTCATCGAAATCGAACCATTTTTACGCCAGTTATCGTGCGGACGGACGGACGGGCAAAGCTTGAGCATATACGCTTCTTCAACCTACGGTTGGAAAGCATGAAAAATCCGAATCGTAAGTGTGTTAGTGAGGGGGATTTCTAACTTTCGGAGGACAGGAATGGAGAACCTATGACACGCGTGCCACTAGATGGCACATGAACTTGAGTGGCACACCGATATGAAAACATTAACAATAACTAAAAATTGTTTTTTGAAAACAATTTTATATTAGATATTTTTGTTGGATATTTTGATTTTATAGGTTAGATATTTTTGTTAGATTTCCTTGTGGAAATGTAATGAGGGAGGAATTAATTAAATTACTGAGTTTGCCAACTATGATCACAGGGAAATATATAATGTGTGAAGTGAAGCAGAAATTGTAGTAACAAGTTAGTAAAATCATGCAATGCGTTGATTATGAAACGGTTTCCAACAAACCAGAAATCACTACTCAAGTTATTGTTCAAGTTATGAGGATAACTGATATGGAATAAATCTCGCACCTGTGTGTCTGACCTTTGACCCCATTTCGATGATATTCAACAGAATTGGTTCAGTATACCTCCGGAACAACACACTCAAGTTTTGTCGGAATAGAAGCATTTTTAGTGAAGTTATGTGGATAATGGCTGTGGAATAAATTTCGCTCCTGTGTCCTGATCTTTGACCCCATTCCAATGATATTCAACAGAATTGGTTTAATATAACTCCGAAACAACATACTAAAGTTTTGTCGCAATAGAAACATTTTTAATCAGGTTATGAGGATAATGGCTGTGGAATACATCTCGCTCCTTGCCCTGACCTTTGACCCCCATTTCGATTATATTCAACAGAACCGGTTTAGTATACCTTCGGAACAACATAATAAAGTTGTGTTGCAATCGAACTAATTTTACGCAAGTTATGACACATAAGGGCAATGAAATGGATCCCGCTCCTTTGTCCTGACCTTTGACCCCATTTCGACCATTTTCAATAGGGTGGATCTCCAGGTGGTCCCCTACCATATACTAAATTTCATCGAAATCGAACCATTTTTACGCGAGCTATCGTGCGGACAGACAGACTGTCAAAGCTGGAGCATATACGCTTCTTCAACCTATGTATGGTTGGAAAGCGTAAAAAATGGGGACTGACTTAAATAAAATAGTGTCTGTGACTGATGCTGATGGTGCCCATAACCTTGAAGACAATAGGTTATGAACCGAACATAAATGCCTTGGCTAGTAGCATTCAGAAACAAGTTTCACCCTATTGCGATTATGTAAATATGATTTTTTTACGCTTTCCAACCGTAGGTTGAGGAAACGTATATGCTCCAGCTTTGTCCATCTGTCCGCACGATAACTCAGGTAAAAATGGTTCGTTTTCGATGAAATTTTAGTATGTGGTAGGGGACCACCTGGGAACGAACCGTATTGAAAGCAGGCGAAATGGGGTCAAAGGTCAGGACATAGGAGCGGGATCCGTTCCATTTGCACTTTTGCGTCATAACTTACGTAAAAATGCTTCGATTATGACAAAACTTCATTGTGTTGTTCCGGAGGCATACCGAACCAATTCTCTTTAATATCATCGAAATGGGGTCAAATGTCAGGACACAGGAACGAGATTTATTCCACAGCCATTATCCTCATAACTTGAGTAATAACTTGAGTAATGATTTCTGGTATGTTGGAAAGCGTATTATAATCAATGCATTGCATGATTTTACTAACTTGTTTTATTTACGCTTTCCAACCGTAGGTTGAAGAAGCGTATATGCTCCAGCTTTGTCCGTCCGTCCGCACGATAACTCACGTGAAAATGGTTCGATTTCGACGACATTTTAGTATGTGGTAGGGGACCACTTGGGGACGAACCCTATTGAAAATGGGCGAAACAGGGTGAAAGGTCAGGACATAGGAGCGGGATCTATTCCATTTCTCTGATGCGTCATAACTTGGGTAAAAATGGTTCGATTTCGATGAAATTCTAGTATGTGGTAGGGGACCACCTGGGAACGAACCGTATTGAAAATGGGTTTGTCCAAAATAAATGGGTTTGTCCAAAATAGGTTCAAAGGTCAGGACATAGGAGCGGGATCCATTCCAGGCCTTTATGCTTCATAACTTGCATAAAAATGGTTCCATTTCGATAAAATTTTAGTATCCACCTGGGCACGAGCCCTGTTGAAAATGGGCAGAATGGGGTCAAAGGTCAGGACATAAGAGCGGGATCCATTCCTTTGCCTTTATGCGTCATAACATGAGTAAATGTGGTTCGATTTCGATGAAATTTTAGTATGTGGTAGGGAACCACCTGGGCACAAAACCTGTTGAAGATGGGCGAAATGGGGTCAAAGGTGAAGCAGAGCATAAGAGCGGGGTTTATTCCATTGCCCTTATGCGTCATAACTCGCGTAAAAATGGTTCGATTTCGATGAAATTTTAGTATGTGGTAGGGAGCCACTGGGGACGAACCCTATTGAAAATGGGCGGAATGGGGTCAAAGATCAGGACACTGGAGTGGGATCCATTCCATTGACCTTGTGCATCATAACTTACCTAAAATGCTTGTATTGCGACAAAACTTTATCACGTTGTTCCGGAGGTATAGTGAACCGGTTCTGTTGAATATCAACGAAATGGGGTCAAAGGTCATTGAACAAAAGCCAGATTTATTCCACAGCCATTATTCTCATAACTTGCGTAAAACTGCTTCTATTGCGACAAATCTTTACTATGTTATTCCTGAGGTATACTGAACCGGTTATGTTGATTATCATCGAAATGGGGTCAAAGGTCAGGGCACAGGAGCGAGATATATTCCACAGCCATTATCCACATAACTTTAGTAATAATTTCTGGTATGTTGGAAAGCGTGTCATAATCAATGCATTGCATGATTTTACTAGTTTAATTATCTTCTTAGAAATCAAATCAGGTTCAAATTGAAATAATCTTAGTCTTAAGACTCACCTAATAACGTATTCTGTTAATGTTATTTTTGTTATTCACAAAAAAGTTTCATGAGGAAATGTTAATTTAAAAAAGAAAAAAAACGCAAACGAGAGGTGGCACACTAAACACTTGAAAGCAGTAAAGTAAATTTTAAGTGGCACACTAGACAAAAATTTTTTGCCATCCCTGTCTAGGTTATCTACGTGTTACACCCCATTGTGTTATACGGCATTTTAAAGCTCTCGTCAATAGCAGGGAGTCCTTCATTGTGTGGGAGGAATCCAGAGGAAGCCAAATTTCGCTACGACACAGTTACATAGCATCAAAAATGCATTTTATCGCATTTAGCATCAGGTTCTCGTAATTTACGCGGAGTGCTATGAGATATTATTACGTTTATGTAAAAGGATATGAGATAATGTTCAGCGATAATTTAGTAAAACATATTGTTGAGTAACAGTGAGATTAACTGTTGTTGCGTCATCTCATGAGGCAGCATTCTTTTTTTGGGGGGGAGGATGAGGATGGATTAACGACTACCGTAAGTACAACTCAGTGGGCTATAATAGCCTCCCGTCTCAAATTTAAAGCCCTTGGTTCTTGGGAAGGAAGAGAGTCAGTGCCGTAAGACAAACTCAACATCCATGCCTCACCGGAATTCGAACCCGGACTCATCTCAAGCCAGTAATCAGAAGCCATCGCAGTGGTCAATGGTTTTGACTACTTCCTTTACCCATTTTTGTTACATCGGAATTTCGTACTTGGGATTTACTTTACTGCCGTCGTGAAAGTTGTATGGCATTAAAACTACCTTACTTGTGCAACTTTTATATATCTCTCCCTGATAACAGGATGGTTATAGAGCCTGTGATACGGGAAATGACATTTTTGTTTACATCGTAATCCTTGTAAAAATAAACCTCTATTCTGAAGTTTGGGATTGTTAGTTTTCTTTTTTCCATTCTTACGAAAGATAAAAACTAACGTACTGTGTAACTGTTAGATATCTATCATTGATAACAGAACAGCTATGGAGAGCCTGTATTACCCAACACGCACATTTTCTGTTTACATCATAATTCTTCTTAAAGTAAATCTCAATTCTGAACTTTTAGTTTTCCTTTTCCTAAAGAAGAGCAGAAAAAAATAGGGAAAAGGTAATATACAGAAGGAAGAAATCGGTGATGCCCTACATCATAAATTATGATTGGCGTGATTGATTCTCTGCGGACGTCATAAGCCCAGTAATAAGTGAACAGAAATGTTTGTGGAGAACGTCGATCACGCATGTCAGAGTATATAATAAAGAGTCCTCCGATGATGACGACCCAAATATATTTCGTGATACCCATTAAAGAGCAAAGAGCTTGCTAGCTAACGTCAGACAGTTTACTTTCAGTCACTTAGCCGCAATGGATTCTCTAAGCGGGGTTTGTCAGAATAAAGCCGAAGTTCCCCTGTGTCCATACTACTCTCCCCACTCTCAATCTTGTGGGGCCTGTTCGCATCTGAAAACGTGATGACATTAGCAGTCTTAACAAGCAAGACATGGAACTAAATGCTATGGAGCATGCGACCAGCAAGTCCCAATCAAGGGCTTAGTACAATGCATGAACTTATTATGCCAATTTCTAGTCCTTCGTTTGATTTATATGCACACACGTATTTCAAGCGATATTTAGTCATAAAATATTTCGATGTATGACTATAACCACTACGGATAAAGCTAGCAATAATTTTGCAATTATCTGTAAGAAGTTCTATTTTGAATTGTTAACTATGGAACTCAATAATAGAGTAACATACGAGCCCGTAAGTTATTCTACCAAGCAGTTAGAAAATCGGTTTAAAGCATTCTTCAAGAAACTTAAAATTCCACAAACTAGAAGATATGAGCCTGAATTTCCATTTCTTTTTGCAATGGTTAAGTTTCATAAGGATCCTGTGAAGTTCAGGTTCATAGCTAGTGGAGTAAGGAGTCATAAAAAGAAAATAGATCTTGCTTTTGAAGATGTCTTAAAGAAGGTTTTGAAACACATTAGAAACTGTACTAATTTGATGTACAGAGATTTTTGGATAATTAATAATAATGCAGAAGTAATTTCTACTATACTCAAAGTTTGTCCCTTAGATATTAATAGTTATGATTTTGAAAACCTATATACTAATCTGCCTCTATCAGATATAATCACTACCTTTAAAGTAGTGATTATATCTGATAGAGTTAACAATTGGTTAAGTTTAAACTTAACCAATTTGTTAATGTAGGAACTTGGAACTCTTATCTCAATTGCTGCATAAAAAATAACCATATCTTATATAATAATACTCTCTATAAGCAAGGGAACGGTATTCCCATGGGAACATCAACGTCCACGAATATCGCTAATCTATTCCTGTTCTTTAAGGAATATAAATTCATTAAATATCACCCCACCTGCTCAGATAACTACCTTTACACATTTAGATATATTGATGATCTGCTGTGTATCAATAATTCAGAAGTTATAGAGAGTGATTTTGATAATATCTATCCTAGCTCTCTTAACTTATGTAAAACCAACCACAGTAATCAGGAACTTGAGTTCCTAGACTTAAGCATTAAGCTCAACAGAGGTAACCCATCTATTAGCCTCTTTGATAAAAGAGTTAATTTTCCTTTCAAAGTAATTAAATATCTACACTGGAATAATAACATATCAACCAAAGTAATTGAGAATGTACTAATTTCTCAGGTCCTAAGAATTTCAAGAATTTGCAGCAACAATTTGGACTTCAATTACCACATTAATATACTATTAGATAGTTTTCTAGAGAACGAAATTCCTTCTTCTTTCATCAAAAGAACTTTAAGAAAAATTATTCTGAATAATAGAGTAAGGTTGGCAGATCTGCTTTAATTTTCTACACAGTTAATAATATGATTCTGACCAATCAAAGCCGTAAGGAAGTTGGCTAGAGGATGCCTATTAACTACTAAAAGGAACCTTAGTGCTATGGATATGAAGGTCCTATTAAAACAAAAAAATAAATAATATAAACAAAATCACAAAAAAGTTTAAAAATCTGTTTATAAAAGAAAATAAAAACAAATAAAATAAAAAGAATTCATCACGAGGATAGCTATACTAAAAATAGTAAAACTAACATTAAAATTAATAAGATTCTGATTAATCTATAGAAGCTCACTAAGGTGATTTAATACATGCAAAGATTATTAAATACACTACTCGTGTATTTTATAATATTTCTCATGTATTCTGGAGAGTTAATTCTGCTCTTTCTGATCATACAGATCCACAGTCTTAAGTTTATATATATTTTTTTCTCTGGTTAAAATCTCCGCGAGTTGGTTTCTTTCAGTATGAGGAGGCCATCAGCCCCACCCACACAGCCCCCCAGCGACTAGGGAGTGGCAGAAGTGTTAGGGAAGAGGTCAGCCATGTTTTACTCTTGTGAGGAGAAAGTTTAGTTGCACAAGAGGTAAGCTCTCTTCCTTGTCTTTGGGTTTTAGGTTTTATACGTTCAATGTTTGTACTTCATGTACTTTTTTTCTCTGTTGATTTTTTGCTTTTCAGCTTTTAGGCACTGGCTTGTCTGTTAACATTTTTGCGGGTTTTAACTCTTTCTTTTCTTGGTAACTTTGCGCGTCTTTTGGGGTACTTAGGCACGGCAGATGGCTAAGCATAGTTCCTTTTCTTTGCGCTGTATTTCCAAAGTAGTTAAGTTCTTAATAACTACTTAATTATGCACTTAAAGCACTGCTGAAATACTTTGTACATATTGCAACTAACTGTTTAAGTCATATAACTTTCACAAAGTTTTCTTTAGTTAATTATTGTCTTTAACTTATTCTCGTTTTCGTGTTGTCAGAAGTTGTAGAGTAGGGGTTTTAGACTCAAGTTTTCTTTCAAAAATCTGATTTTTAAAAAATTAATATTTCCTTTTTTAATTGCAATGTAAAAATTTGGATTTCTTTTGCATTGTTTTTCAGGTTTAAATTCTCTCTCAGACGAACTTGGCATTTCGTTATAGCTGAAAATTATTTCTAATTATTATGTCACTCTCACAGCTTGAGTTCTCTTTAATCTTCTTCTCTCTGCTTAATAGTAACAGATGAAGAGCATGGGTCGGGCCAGGAGGGTTATGGATGCAAGCGAAATTGTTAACTAGTGCTAGGTCATACAACTCTGCGGAGGACATGACATATATATATTTTTTAAAACAATTTTAGGTGGGCATGTTACTTGCATCTATGGCCTTGCAGAAACCCATTTCCAACTAGGTCTTTGTGGAAGTGAGAAAATGCAGAGTTTTTGCTGGTCCTTGATAAAGCCAAGGCTCAGTATTCTCGACACCTTCTACATTCAGTTGTTTTATTTTATTTTTTTATCTTTTCTCCTTTTACTCACACCGGTAGATACATAACCTTTTCTATGTTGTACTTGGTGTGAGTCAAAAATATATATGTATTTTTTTGCTTAGGTCTCTTCTTAATAGAATATAAATATATCGATTTATAGTCATACAATATATCGAGCTGAAAGCTCGGTTAGCAGTACTTGGCACTACGATGAAGAATAACTTTGTTATTTACCTTTAGAAGCCGGCAGGATTTTACAAAACGGAAGAAAAAAGGTAAACAGCAGAGTATACAATTCTATAAAAACAAAACCAAAGAAATGACGATAAATAACCTCAAAACTTTACGCTCACATGGGATTCAGGTCGGTTCTCTCTAATAGCTTGAATTCCTGGTGAAATGTTTAAAAAAACGGGAAATCTAACAAATGCTAGTTTTTTGTGTTCAGTTGTATGCACATTAGTGAGAAAAGTGTATTTTACTTTATATAATTCGCAGACCATAAAATTTTGGAAAACAAAACAAAAATCCTTCGTACAATCTACGGTGGAGCATAAACCCGCAGGACGTGAAATTCATGTGAAAAAATCGCCGTATAATCTGTACTTGCGGTTTCGGGCACTAGTGTATTACTGGAGTACGCCCCCCCCCCCCCCCCCACACACACACCCCAGCGGACGGGCGGACTGCTTATAGACCATTGATTTGCTCAGGGTGGTCGTTAAACCCCCCAATAAATTAAAAAACAAGTTAGTAAAGTCGTGCAATGCATTGATTATGATACGCTTTCCAACATACCAGAAATCATTACTCAAGATATTACTCAAGTTATGAGGATAATGGCTGTGGAATAAATCTCGCTCCTGACCCCATTTCGATGATATTCAACAGAATTGGTTCAGTACACCTCCGGAACAACGTACTAAAGTTTTGTCGCAATTGAAGCATTTTTAAATAAGTTATGACGCATAAGGGCGATGGAATGGATCACGCTCCTTTTTTTGACCTTCGACCTCCCTTTACGTCCGTTTTCAATAGGGTTCGTCCCCAGTTGTCCCCTACCACATAATAAAATATCATCGAAATCGAACCATTTTTACACGAGTTATCGTGCGGACATAACGGACAAAGCTGGAGAATATACACTTCTTCAACGTACAGTTGGAAAGCGTAAAAAATTGAATTTTCCTATTCTGTCTTGTTGTGCCGCTAATTCCCATAGTTCCAGAGGGATAGATTGTCGATATTTCAAATCGTATATGAACTCGTTGAGTTTAGAACCAGTTCTAGTGTAGTAAACGTGTTTAGAAACTTACACAGCCCGTTTAACGCGTTGTACCAAACTGGCTACCCCCATGGCACAGTGGTCTAAACGATGGCTTCTGATCATTCGTCCGAGTTCGAATCCGGGTGTGGCACGGATGTTGGGCTTGTCTTACTGGCTCTCTCCTTTCCTTGAAACCCGTGGCCCTAAATTAGGGACGGGCGGACTGCTTTTAGCCAACTGATTTGCTCAGGGTGGTCATTAAACTTCCAATAAAAAGAAATTTTAAATCTTGGTTCTGTAGCGACATTTCTGTGATCAAGTCTTTAAATCGTCGGCCGAAGCAGAGCAAAAAATGATGAAGATGAAGATGCTGCAGTCACACGGACAACATAAATCTAGGTCAAGAAGTTTACGGCTTTCTACAGGAGCGTGGAGAGGAGGAAAGATTCTGGTCGGCTCATTGTTGTTGATTCGGAAGCTATGCTCACGGTAGTTGAAGCAAATCCAACAACGGCACCAGCAAACTGAACCGAACTGGGAGTTTCCAAATTTGCAATCGCTGACCATCTGCACAATCTTTGAAACGTCTACAGACAATGGCACAAAGTGCTACTTAAAATTACCCAAGCTAGAGCTCAACGGCGAGTCGAGGTTTGCAAAAGATTCACGTAACACTCAGCTCAACGGCGAGTCGAGGTTTGCAAAAGATTCACGTAACACTCAGCTCAACGGCGAGTCGAGGTTTGCAAAAGATTCACGTAACACTCAGCTCAACGGCGAGTCGAGGTTTGCAAAAGATTCACGTAACACTCAGCTCAACGGCGAGTCGAGGTTTGCAAAAGATTCACGTAACACTCAGCTCAACGGCGAGTCGAGGTTTGCAAAAGATTCACGTAACACTCAGATCAACGGCGAGTCGAGGTTTGCAAAAGATTCACGTAACACTCAGCTCAACGGCGAGTCGAGGTTTGCAAAAGATTCACGTAACACTCAGCTCAACGGCGAGTCGAGGTTTGCAAAAGATTCACGTAACACTCAGCTCAACGGCGAGTCGAGGTTTGCAAAAGATTCACGTAACACTCAGCTCAACGGCGAGTCGAGGTTTGCAAAAGATTCACGTAACACTCAGCTCAACGGCGAGTCGAGGTTTGCAAAAGATTCACGTAACACTCAACTCAACGGCGAGTCGAGGTTTGCAAAAGATTCACGTAACACTCAGCTCAACGGCGAGTCGAGGTTTGCAAAAGATTCACGTAACACTCAGCTCAACGGCGAGTCGAGGTTTGCAAAAGATTCACGTAACACTCAGCTCAACGGCGAGTCGAGGTTTGCAAAAGATTCCCGTAACACTCAGCTCATCAAGCAAATAGTTATTAGGGATTAAAAGTAGAAATGCTTTCGCGATTCGGACGCTTCTAAATAACCAACTGAAAAACTTCTTTCGGTGCCATTTGCAACGAAAACTATTTTCGGTACAATTTCTTTTTCCAGTAATGCATAGATTTTTTGCTAGGGGCATAAAGTTAAATTGCGATTTCCCCGATATCTCTGCTTCAAAAAATGCTATTTAAGAAATTCTTCCTGATAGGATACAGCTCCTGGTAGAAAATGTTCTACATATGATTTCGAATTTTTGGTAGAAAACAATTTGGCCACCAGGTGGCGTAAGTGATTCGTTCTACTCCTGATCTATTTGGAGCAATCTCTGAGCTTCTGATAACTCGATCGAAAAAGATCTTTCGTGGATTGATACCGCTCACCTCGCAAAACATTTTGTGAATAGCTTCTCTTTAAAATAATGATAGTTTTTCCGTCAGGAGGCGTGGCCGTATATCTTATTTTTGTTGATAAATGTGCTTCTAAGAGAGCGATTCGAGAAATTCTTAACGAAGAGCGTTTCCTGTGCGAAATGTTTCTCATATAATTACAATTTTTCTTAACGCACAAAAGTGCCACTAGAGGGTGTAAGTTCACGTTTCTATTTGCACCACGTTTGCAGAAATATCTACGGCACTGGAAACACGTTTGAAAAAGTTCTTTTCCAGTCAGATACTACTGACTATGAAAGCAATTTGTGTATATTTTCTTCCCAAAATAATGAGAGATTTCGTTTCTGGAGGCGCAAATGTTTAATCCGTTTTTTTCGACATCACTGCTCTTTAGAAAAACTCTTTTAACAATGAATACCTTGTGAAACACTTTAGGTTTGCACTTAAGTTTTTTGTAGTTCACAGTTCTGTTCCTAGGTGGTGTTCGTGCACTGTTTTCAGCTGTATCTCTGCTTCTAAAAACCCTATTGAGAAATTCCTTTTTTTAGTGTAGGCCATTTGCTACAATAAACATGGGGAGCGTATAACGTAACGTCTTTTCGTACTGAACTTTTATCGCTGTTCTTACGTTATTTTAAAACATAACCATACGATGAAAGAGTTCCTAAATTAAACTTTAACGGCCAGATGAAACATTTAAACAGATGTCAAACTTATCGAAATTGGCTTTATTCCAGATGATTTCTTCAGTACAATATAGCACTTCACATTTTACTTAACAAATCAGTGTCAACCACATCCACGTTCAACACCTCCACACCAACAACTGTTGTATCGTAGTTTTTATCTCTGGTTCTTATCTCATAACAGGAATACGTCACGTTTATTCTGACCTCAATTGTGTTGCCAACAGTATTCGTTTGAGAGAGAAGATATCACGTCTTCTTTCCTTTCGGGACACGTTTTTGAAAAGTTCATTTTCCTTAGCATAGCTTTTGCCATGAAGAATATTTTTCGCATATTTACAGCTTTTCCGTTATGCAAAATTCTTCCTCTAGAAAGCGTAGGATTACATCATGTTTCCCCTTCTAGATTTCTGTTTTGAACTGTTCGGTATGAAAATCTTTTTCTCTGATGCTTCATCTGCAATAAGAACTTTTTGTGCATCATTTGTTAGTTTTCGTAACATACTTTTTAGCAGCTGGTGGAAGTAGCTGTTTCTATTTCTGGGTGCTTTATCGATTGTTGAAATCCGGTTGATTTTTTTTTCTAACCAGTTCCATTGACTATGAATAATAACTTTGATAAATTTAATTCGCGTCGGAGGAATGGATTCAGAAGACGTGCTTTATTACAGCCCTGAATTAGGCGCCATCTTTCTTGTTTTTCTCTTTTATGTTGAAGCTGGAATATATCTTAACTCTAAATTTGCAGTAAATTTCAACTGTTATAAAAAAATTCATGAAAATCTGCAATTTATTATCTTGGGCATTTAAAACGAAAAAAAATGCTTTGGATGGAGCAGTCGCCCCTCTCTCTCCCCGGAATCCGCCGCTGGATATATTATATGTATAACATAAAATTTCGAAATGTTAGCCGATTATCATAATCAGCAGAGGAATTTACTATACTCTTTTTATTTTCTTAGCTGCTCAAATATGTGATAAGTTCCTTGTCATATGGTGATTATCAAATTTTTGCAGCCCCGATGGCTCAGTGTTCTAAGCGATGGCTTCTGATCTCTCGTCCGAGATGGGTCTGGGTTCGAATCCGAGTGAGGCATAGATGTTGTATTTGTCTTACGGCACTGGCTCTCTCCCTTCCCTGGAGTCAGTTGCCCTAAATTAGGGACGGGCGACTGCTTATAGCCCACTGAGTTGCTCACGGTGGTCGTTAAACCCTCAACCAAAAAAAAAAAAAAAAAAAAAGTATCAAATTTTTTGTCGCAACTTTGCTTTACCAAGATTGTTTATAAACACTGCCTTTGAATATTGCAGCTAGTATACGACCTATAATATTACGTTAAATAGGCTGCATGACTGTCTAGCAGTACCGGGAGTTTCTTACACCGAAAGTGACATATGCCGCTGATATTCGTTGATCAGAAATTTCTGTGAATACGATATTTTAAATTTTTTAGGACGTTAGCTTAGGCGCATTAAATTATATGACCTGATAAATCATCAGTTGCTCAGATCGTGGTTTGTCTGTGCCCATTTCGCATATAATGGTGATACTGTTTAATAAACTTTATCGTGTGTTTAAAAACAATGAGATACAAAAGGAAATGCCCTTATGACCTCCTGGCGATGCAAAAGTTAGAGCAGAATTGTACTTTTCCTAACTTCGTGCTTCTAGTGTGATAGTTCGGGTGGTTCCAATAAACGTTTCAAAATAACTTTCTGGACATGAACAGCAGTTTGAGTATTTATCCGATGTATTTAACAGCCGTAAATGGCTCATTTTTCTAGGACTGATTTTCAGGAATCCAAGCACGTATTTTGTGAAAAATCACGAGCTGGATGGTTGGCAACGGAATTAGAGCCAGCAACAACCGCTTACCACAAAGCTGGCAATTTGCCAACGGAGTCAAGCTCCAGTTGGCAAATTGCCAGCTTTGTGGTAAGAACAGGTGACCTTACAAGGAAATTACAGCATCATAAATAAAAATTGAGAAATATCAACCAAATTTTTCAATGAGTCCTGAACTCAATTAGATGTTTTTTTTTTTTTTTTTTTTGATTGGAGGTTTAACGACCACCGTGAGCAACTCAATGGGCTATAAGCAGTCGCCCGTCCCTAATTTAGGGTCACTGGTTCCAGGGAAGGGAGAGAGCCAGTGCCGTAAGACAAGCACAACATCCATGCCTCACCGGGATTCGAACCCGGACCCCTTCGGACGAATGATCAGAGGCCAACGCCTTAGACCACTGCGCCACCGGTGCGGCCAATTAGATGTTTAGCAGCATTCAATAGAATTTAAAGGATAGGAATATATATCTTCGTTAAATTTTGGCAGAAATATTAAAACGCATTCTTTTTCAACAAACTTGTTATCGAATGTGAAAACATAGTAGATATCTAGATGATCGTCTGTCAGAAATATCTGCCACAAACAAAATAAAACAAAAATTAAAAAATATTAAATTTTGCAAAATGAATTTTGCGGTTAATTCTAAATGCACCCAAAGTTTGTGGTTTCGGAATTTTGAAAGTACAACCACTAAGAACGAAAGTAACAGGTATGTGTAGCAATAAACTAATTTACCGCTATATCAGCTCATTAATTCTGATCTTTTTAAAAATCAAGGATGAAAAAAGCAACAAATTTTCATCAAAATTAGCAAAACAAAAGAAGAGGGGTGAGACGGGAGACGCTGAGATATAGGAGGGATACTCATTAATTCCACACTGAAATATGTGCTCGGAGAGCTGCTGCACTTGTCGCAAAAAATAATATTTTTTAAATGATTCGTAAAAATGAAAATAATTTTGATGAATAACGCTCAGAATAAAATAAATAGTTATTCTACTCAAAAATGTAGATGTTCTGAGCGCTAGCAGCCATCAAGAAAAAGCAACAAAGTTAAATCCTAAAATGTGCATTATGCCACGCGATATAAAGAAATGAAGCTATCATCTCCGAGATTGTTTTTGTGTTGAAAGGAGCCTGGAGAGTTGCCTTTTCGGCAGAAGAGCTTTGATTGGGTCTAATCAGCGCACGCGCCGTAGTTCACCGACGTCTTCGAGTTCGACTGCCGAGAAGTGTTGTTCTGCAGAGAGCGATTACTTCCCGACGTTAAGAAACACCAGTTGAGATGATATCTGTTTAGGTAATAACGTGCTTTTTTTTTATTTTACACGACTGCATTAAATTGAGAAGGCAGCACCAACGACATTAAAGACATAATCTTCTCCATTTCTGTGTTCGAAAGTTCGTGCGTCGAAATGTGACCGAATGCGTGCTTTATAAAATATCTTTTTTCCGTATTTGCCTACTTTTAGTAAAGGTAAGAGAGTTTTTTTTTAAGTTTCTGTAGCGTTTTAATTTATCACATATTTCTATTTTTTTTCTTCAGATGAATCAGTCGTGGAGAATATTCATTGAGAGCGATAAACTTTTAATGCATTGCATAAATGCGTTGTTGGAAAACTTGAATTAGTGATATTAAATAAGGTTGGCAATTCAAAGTTATCATTTGTAATAAGTAAAACTGAAAATAGAAAAACGTTGCCCCGGTGGCGCAGTGGTCTAAGCTCTGGCTTATGATCATTCGTCCATGAAGGGGTCCGGTTTCGAATTCCGGTGAGGCATGGATGTTGTGTTTGTCTTATGGCACTGGCTCTCTCCTTCCCTGGAACCAGTCTCCCTAAATTAGGGACGGGCGACTGCTTATAGCCCATTAAGTTGCTCACGGTGGTCGTTAAACCTTCAATCAAAAAAAAAAAAATACAATCAATTATGTAGAGCGAAGTTCCTACAATTTTGTGAAATGATCTATTACGTTATATTCTTGAACGTCCAGAAGTAACTATAATGCTACCTAAGCAATGAATTCTGATTTCGAAATTATAAAGATTTATAGGAATGTTCATGGACACATAAGCCCATGGCATTTGAAATATTTTCCGCAATTATTTCACGGAATGCACTAAAGGTCCTTTGTTATCCGGTTGTGTTTTCTCACTGAAAGTATTTGATATCTCGTAGATCGCGTTATTTTTTTTTTTTTTTTTGATTGGAGGTTTAACGACCACCGTGAGCAACTCAATGGGCTATAAGCAGTCGCCCGTCCCTAATTTAGGGTCACCGGTTCCAGGGAAGGGAGAAAGCCAGTGCCGTAAGACAAACACAACACCCATGCCTGACCGGGATTCGAACCCGGACCCCTTACGAACGAATGATCAGAGCCCAGCGCCTTAGACCACTGCGCCACCGGGGCGGCATCGCGTTATTGGACCAGAGTAGAACCAAAGTCTACTACTCTGGCTAAAAAAAATCTTAGACTAATGAGTAGTAGACTTAAACTTCCCATCAGTATAATTTGGTTACGTCTGACAAGAAAAGGATTAAATAAGCATTCTCATTAGTTCCTTTCAGCTCGGCTGCAATTGAAAATTACTTCAGAATTATCAAATAAATCAAAAGTGATACTAAAGACATTAAGATTTAATCTTAATTGAAAAGAGACTGAGAAGTAGAGTGATATGTCCTTTCATTGGCGCACCCACGGAGGGGCTTTGGGGGCTTAAGCCCCCTCCAAAGAGATTAAAAACGATGTACGTCACAAATTAAACATTCAAAAATATTATTTTACGTGTTCAAAAAATTACATAGTATCTGACTATAATACATGGTGTCTTCTTCCCAATTCCCAAAAGAGATTAAGAGCGACGTACGTCACAAATTAAACATTCAAAAATATTATTTTATATGTTCAAAATATTACATAGTGTCTCTTCCCAAAGCCATAAAGAGATCAAAAGCGACGTACGTCACATATTAAACATTCAAAAATATTATTTTAAGTATTCAAAATATTACTTAGTGTCTTCTATTACACTGGGTCTTCTACCCAAAAAGATTAAGAACGACGTACGTCACAAATTAAACATTCAAAAATATTATTTTACATGTTCAAAACATTTCATAGTGTCTTCTATTACAGTGTCTTCTTCCCAAAGCCATAAAGAGATTAAGAGCGACGTACAACACAAATTAAAGATTCAAAAATATTATTTCACATGTTCAAAAAAAATTACATAGCGTCTTCTATTACATGGTGTTTTCTTTCCAAAGCCCCAAAAAGATTAAGAGCGACGTGCGTCACAACCGTATATAAACACTATAGGCGTGTATATGTACACACATTGCGTACGTATACTATATATGTGTACACACATTGTGTACGTAGGCTATATATATATACAGCCCCCTCCAACAAGAATTCCTGAGTGCGCCACTGTGTCCTTTTTTTTTTTTTTTCTGCAGATTTCAAAGTTACTTAATTGTTTAAACGTAGACCAAACATACTACAATGATGATTCGAATAAAGGTTTTATCATGTATTACTCCGAAGTAGTTTGTGCCACAGATGAGACAAATGCGCTTCTGTGATAATATACTGTAGTTCTTCCTGAACAATTTCAATTCTAAGATTTTTTTAAATAAATTGTACCAGAATTTGCAAAAGCTATCATAGGATGAGAAAGAATCATTCATTTTACTGTTCGTCTTTGATTCCTTTTATGACCATTTCTTTCTTATGGTCCAGTTTGATTTCTAAATAAATTTAAAAGTTTAAAAGTTAAAAATAAATAAAAATAGTGTAATGGGTAAACTGTGGACTGTCAATCTAAACTAATAACAACAAAATCAATATAATTCGTAATTATTGGTGTCTAATGTAAAAAGCTTACGGGGAAGATTTTATTTTTCTACTAGACACCAATAAATACGGATTATATTGGTTTTGTTGTAACAATAATGTAGCCAGTTTTTCTAAGATAGTGTATAACTTTTGGAAGGCATGTATGTATTACAAAAAAAAATTCTGTTAGAATTACAGGGCAGTATTATCAGAAAAGCCGAAGAATATCTCATGAAACTAAAATATTTTACACACCACCGTTTGACCTAATCGGAGGTTCAGGATATTTCTACAAATCTTATTGGATTTATGAAGAAAATATACTTCTTTTATCATCACGCCATCTTTGCTTTTGGCTTGTTTCGTAGTAAATCAAGACTTACTATTAGGATTTGCCTGTTCCTATTTTATAGAGGGCCACAGGCTTATGGAAAGGAAGAGATCCAGAGCCTTCCTATAAACACATACATAATATTCATTTTCTACCCGGTATTTGAACACCAGATTCCGTAAAATATCGACAACATCATTATTTTTATTAATCAGGGAATTTTAATCAAAAGTAGGAGTAATTTGTTTTCGGGCTTTAAAAACCACCATGAACAACTTTGAAGCCTATTAGCGGTCGCACGTCCCAAATTTAGAGTGACTAGTTCCGGGGATTAAGGACAGAGCTAGCGGAAAGCACACCATCTATGACTTATCCGGGTCTCAAACCTGGACCCATGACCAGAAGCCAGCACTTCAGCTCACTCGGTCACTGGGGAGGCCAAAAGTAACAGTAATAAGTAATATTTGATAAACTGCCTTAACCCTCTAAGAACCGTGGCCCAAAAGTATTTTATTATTCCAAATATCATAACGGCCGAAACTGTATGTTGGTTCACGTCTTTGTTTAATAACAACAATAGTGACTGAGGGTGACTCCTGCTGATACCTCATAGGTCGAGAAAACTTGAGGGTAGGAAATCTGACTCACTCTAGACAGGCGTTTCGGGCGGCTATGACCATTTGTATGTACGGGTGTTATGGTCGTTAAAGGGTTAAACTCAGAGTCGTACTGATAGCCACAGCATTTCGGGTCGGCCTCACGGCTAAAAGACCCCCATCCTCAGTAAAAAGATTTTGCAATTTTTTTGGCGGAAACTTCATATGAAACTGATTAAAAGGAATAGCCAGGATTTTTTTACTGCAACTTTGAATGAAGCACTAAAAACAAAAACCATTTTTGATTTTTTTTTTCAATAAATAAGTAAGGTATTTAGATATCATTTTCGCGGTTTTAGAATTTATAAAAACTGGATAACGGGAGAAAGCCGCTACTTCCGAGGACTTGAAGCCTATCTTTTCACAGTCATCACTATTAACCATTTTGTGGTAGGTTGCACCAAAAAATGGTGCTACACCAGCTGCACGACTTTCCAAGAACAGATACGCCAATTTGTGGTGCAAACAAAATCCAGTAGCATGGTCAGCCTAGCCCTATGTTATAATACAAGGTTGCACCATGTTTGTGGGTTTTGTTTGCAGCACACAATGGTGTACCTTTTCCCAGAAAGTGGTGCAGCTGGTATAGCACCACTTTTTGGTGCAACCGACCACAAAATTTTTAACAGTGCAATAGTTCATATCATCATTGGCAACCATTATCAATCCACTGCTGGACGAAGGTCTCTCCAAGCCTCTTTCACAACGGTCTGTCTTGTGCCAGTCTCCTCCACGTCACTCCCACATACTTTCGAATTTCATCCACCCATCTTCCATGTGGTCTTCTTCTGGGTCTTTTCCTGTCCCTCGGAATCCAATCAAAAATTTCGGCTGTCCATCAATGGTCTGTCCTTTTGGCAGTATGCCCAGCCCATTGCCATTTCAGGGATTTAACTCTGATCATGATGTCTTCCACTCTTGTCCTTTATCGGATCCACGAGTTCCTCTTCTTATCTCTCCTGGTTACACCAAGCATGCACCTCTCCATGCTACTTTGAGTTGTCTGTAGCCTTTGTATGTCTCTTTTAGTTAAGGTCCACGTCTCTGCACCATACGTAAGCACTGGAAGGATGCATTGATCAAACACTTTTCTTTTAAGACATAATGGCATATTGCTCTTGAAAATTATGCTGTTTCTTCCAAAAGCTCTCCAGACAAGTTTTGTACGCCGATTAATTTCTTCATCAATATGACCCTCACTTCATATCTGCTGTCCAAGATAAACGTACGTGCCTGTTATCTCCAGCTTTTCTCCATCAATCGATAAATCTTCATTTCTTGTAAAAGCATTGAACATCACTTTTGTCTTCTGAAAGTTCATTTTTAATCCCACTTCTTTGCTCTTGTCAGCAAGTTCCTGGATCATACTCTGCAGCTCTGATGGGGTAGTTGCAAAAATGACTACGTCATCAGCAAAACGAAGGTGGGTTAGATAATCTCCATTAATCTTTATCCCTTTGTTTTCCCAGTTCAGTGATTGAAAGACATTTTCCAATGTGGCATTAAAGAGCTTCGGAGATATGGTGTCACCTTGTCTCACTCCCTTTCCAATTTTTATGTGTGTTGCATTTTCAAACAGATGAATCTTTGCACTCGCATTTTCATAGATGTTATTAATAATATTAATGTATGCATCTTCAATACCGCAGGATTTCAGAGCCGTGGTAACTGCTGATGGTTTCACCGAATCAAAGGCTTTTTCATAATCGATAAAAGCCATGCACTATGGAAGTTCATATTCCCTCGCTCTTTCAATTAGTTCTCTCAGTACGTGGATATGATTTATTGTGCTGTACCCACTCCTGAATCCAGCTTGTTCTCTCGGTTGAACCATGTTCAGTGTCACCTTCAAGCGGTGTAAAAGAACTTTAGTGAAGATTTTATAAACCACTGATAGGAGGCTGATAGGTCTGTAGTTCTTGAGATCCTCAATGTCACCTGTTTTATGTAGCAGGATCATTGTAGCGCTGTTCCAATCCTCAGGAATCTTCCCTTCATTAAGGCATCGAGTGAAAATTTGAGCAAGTACTGTTTCGATTTCTCCACTTGCTTCTTGTATGATGTCTACAGTAATTCCATCTTCTCCTGGAGCTTTTCCCCGCTTCATGTTCTTGATTGCATGTGCAACTACTGCTGGGAGGACTGGAAGAGCTCTGGTACTGGTATCTTTCATGATGTCTGGAGTACATGTATCATACCTTTCATATAATTTGGAGTAGAAATCTTTCACTCTTGTCAAAATTTCGCCTCTATTTCTTGTTACAGAATCATCTTCTTTTCTCAGTGCCATAATCTGTTTTCTTCCCTTACTGAGATGTCCCTTTGCTATCTTTAGGCTTTGGTTGTTTTCAATTGCTTTCCTCACTAGTTCACAGTTGAATTTCCTTACATCTTCAGTGATACTTTTTCGTACTGTCTTGCATAGCTCTATATATTCCACTTTGGAAGTCGCATCTTCTTTAGTTGTCCTCATCTCTCTTCTTTTTTGCATCAACATTTTGGTTTTTCCTGATAATTTGTTTACGTGCAACTTGTCAAGACCCAGCTAATTTTGTTGCTGTTTCCATAAGAGCTTTGGTTACTTTTCTGTTAACTTCAGAAATATCCACTTCTTCCGATGTTAGGACTTCTAAAGCAGAGAATCTGTTCTTCAGTTCCAACTTGATGGTATTATGGTGCTTTTTAAGGTTGGTTATGTCAACACATTTTGTTTGTCTTATGAGCTTGCCACGTTCTAGTTTAGTGTTGAGGTGCATCGTACATCTCACCAATCTATGGTCAGTACCTGTGTTGAACTTGTTTAGCACACTGCAGTCTTCTATGACGAATTTTTTGTTACACATAATAAAATCAATTTCACTTGTCGTCCCATTTGGATGTCTCCATGTCCATTTCCTGTGTGGCTTTTTCTTGAAAAAAGAGTTCAAGATGAAAAACCCTTCTGCCTCTGCAAACTCTACGAAGGTATTTCCACGCTGGTTTCTGTTGCCGTGACCGAATTTACCTACTGAAGTTTCATTCTGTTGCTGTTGCCCTATTTTTGCATTGAAATCTCCCATAAATATCTTCAAGTGCTGCTTACCTTTATTATTTAGATCACGAATTTCCTCATAAAATTCTTCAATTTCTTCTTCAGCATGACTTGTGGTGGGTGCATAAATTTGAATAATCTGAGCCTGGTATCTTCTCGAGAGTTGGATAACGAGTCGTGCAGATCTGTCAGAGGCACTTTCAACTTCTACAACTTTATACTTCAGTTTCTTGTTTATTATAAATCCAACACCACTAGTTCTGACAGTATCAGTCCCACGATAGTAGAAGAGATGTCCACTTTTCAGTTCAATGAGATCTTCTCCTTTTCTCCTTACCTCACTTAGCCCGACGATGACCCACTTGATCCTTTGTAGTTCCTCTTCCAATTCAAGAAGCCTTGAATCAGAAGATAGGGAGCGTCCATTATACGTAGCCAAGGCCAGCATCAGATGGCAGCCTAGACCGGTCCTCCGGAGATTCTTAGCACCCTCTGCCTTCATGTCGCACCGGCCGCTGCCTTGGCCAGGTACATTCCAGCTGCCGGAGACTGAGGGCCAAGATTTAAGTTGTGGAGTCATTTTGGAGGGGTTTGGCCATAACTCACCACGCTGGACAAGCGGGTTGGTGAGTGTGGGATAGCATTTCCTCTAATCCCGATGGTATAGTTATACCGCTATTGGCGGTCGTCAGAGCCCCTTTAGTGGGAACAGGATGTACCACGAGAAGGCGGGGTTGACATTTGTCAAGGAGAGGCTGTGATGTTATGCATCACCTGACCTTACATCCCACATGTATATATATAACTTTGCATCACATTATTGCGCAAGGTTGCACCATGTTTGTTGGTTTTGTTTGAACCACAAAATGGTGTATCTTTTCTTAGAAAGTGGTGCAACTTGTTTGGTGCAACCTACCATACATTTTTTAAATTTGCTACAGTTATTTGCATATAATTTCGGATTCTTAATAATATGATGAACTAAAGGATGTCCTTCGCGGAAACAAAGAAACAAAGGCCAGTGTAATTATTTTTATAACAGAAGAAAACAAATTACTTGGTGCAAAAATTGTGGTATTACGTAAAGTGTATTTTTTTATATTCAAGAGTAAATACTTTAAGTAGTTTTACTTCTTTGTGCCGCAATTCTTAATTGTTACCTATTTATTTGCTTGTTTACGTTCTGTATTTTCGTATAATTAGGAAAAGGTTATTAGACACTGTCACACGGCCATTACGTGTTTCTTGTGTGTGATCGTGAGATATTTCAAAGACACTGGCCTCAGTTTTCTAAGCGGACAAAATTTGAATGATATGATAAACTTTGGAGAAAGTGTTTTAAAATACTTTGTACTGCTATAACATTAGAGCAGTCATTTTAACCCTGTACTGCACACAACACCCTCCCCCATTTTTTTTTTACCTAAATGTGTATATAATGCTTACCAAAATCATACGAGATTCTGAAAATCGCGATTGAGTTGATAGATTATGAAATATAAATTGTGACTAATCTGTCACTTTGTAGAACTATGGTCTCCAATACACGTTGTAATACAAAATTAATTCCCTTTTTCATGAAAATATTTTTATAACGAGATATTTTGAATATTATTTTATTATTAAGGTATGTATGTATTGAAGATATGTTCAATGCAAAACAATCACTTACACTGCCATAAAATTCAGTCAATCATTGAGCAAAGAACATAAATTGTAAATTATTACAGTCCTATGACGTATAAAATTTTGCAAAACAACTATCGTTCTAATTTAAGCAAAGATGGAGATTGCATTTTATAGGTTTCACTGCTGATTTTAATTTTCAGTCTGGTCATTTACATTTCTGTCGATCATCGGTATTGACATCATATGAAACTGGTTTTAAAAAATGACCCTTTCCATCAAGACCATCGCTGGTGCCGCATATCTTGGGCCTTGTGTTTATTTAGCTGGAATTCCTGTTCTACACAATTGCTTGGTCTTCCTCCTCTCTTTCTTTCTTGCTTGTCTACACAAATTCTCAGCAACCTAGGCCTTGAGGTCATATAAAGTCAGGAGACAATACTCGGGGCAAAGCTGACCTGATTACACTGTTAAGGCTGCGAAGCCGATTCACCGACAAGTCCGTATCTCTTGTTTATCCGTATTTCTCCGCGCACTGATGAGGTGCCAAATATCGCTGGCTCTTCCCCCTAAGACCCTAACGGGATGGGAGGAAAGACAAAAGGAATCTTCCCGTTCATGCTTCCATTACGATGTCCCCCTCAACTACCAACCACCATACAAACGAATTCTTTCTTTTCAAAAACGCATCTGGGTAGATAAGATAAACACCTCCGTTAAACATATTCCTTTCTATTCCATTTCATCAGTTATGCGTAAGCTTTCGGTGTTCCTAAAGTGTTCCAAAGATTTTTTTTTAGTTACATATTTAAACGTGTGTGCAGTACGCATTTTCTTTACTAGAAATACATTGGACTGCGCTATGTTTCCAGATGTACTGATAAGCACCACGTCCAAGACAGAACGAGTAGTTTGAGACAGGAACCGGGAAGAAAGGGGCAAGCTTAGTGACCGCCGCGACCCATTATCTCTCCTTTTACCCTCCGGCTGAATTCTCACCTCCCGCGTGCTCAGTAAATATTATCTGTGTATTACGGTATAGCCTGTCTGAAGAAAGACAGAAGTGACAATGACGTCGCGAAAATACGAAAATTTGATTTTTTTAGAAACGCGACCAAAACTGGGATTTTAATTTTTTGTAAAAGTATGTACGTACAACATTTACAACATCGATATATTCATATTCTTTTTAGGTCTCAGTTCAAGTTTAAACACGAGCTTTTCAACTGGAACTATATTATGCAGTGGAAGTACACACTCCGTAACTTTAACTCCATAGTCAGGTTAGCCTTGTCCCGAGTATAGATAGCGAATGGCCATTCTGCTGTCTTCGGCTCGTGTGTATAACAGCCATGCCGGGATGACACTTACATCTAAAATGTGACAAAATATTCAAAAGTACCATTTGTTTGAGTGTATCTTGATCCTGTTTAATCCTAAAAGAGTGTTGTTGATGTAATCAACACCACCTATGTGCTTATTATATTGAATTATCACACTTGGACAATTAATTTTTACACGTTTTATTGTTTTTCGATGGCCAGTGGCTGACTTCAGTATTTGATGTCATTCCAACGAATGTGGATAACATATGGATAAGCTTGTTGTCATACGATGTTGTACATTATATTTGAGCGTTATCTACGTTATAATACATTCTGGGTCTTCATCGCTGCAGTCTCCCAACTGTGAATCCTCACTGAAGTCTGCTATTACAGCAGCTTTAATTCGTTCTCCCCCCCCCCCTCCATGAAACAGGTTTCGATCCATTCTTACTACTACAAAGAAACTGAGAATAAGAAATCACGTTGCGAACAAAGTGACTGGTCTGGACCTCCTAAATGCATGAAATGCAAATTTGGTACGGTGTCCTTTCACTCTGTTCTTGTATATTTCGTGTACGTTCACTTGGTCCAGTTCATTTCGTCCACTGTTCATTTTGTTCGCTGTTCATTTAGTCCAATGATCCACTTTGTCCGCCGTTTACTTATCGTCCACATTCATTTCACCCTCAGAATGGATGGAACACCGCGGAAATTTTCTGTTTTGATGGAATTTTTGTTACTAGGCAGACAAAAAAAGGTCAACGTACATTACTTACATGCGAATTTGTTTTCCTGTTTAAGTTTTTCGATTAAAATATAACGTTTTTAACCCTTTAAGCAGCCGATGTACTGTACTTGAACTAAACTGTGTCCAAAACTTTTGCTCCCTCCAAACAGAAATGTTCATATAGCGACCGGGTTTTACGAAAGTTGCGGGGAAATAATTTATCTTTTCCCCCTCTCATCTCATCAGCAGCGAAAATAAACCTATTATAGGTGATAAGCTCTCCCTTCTAGTTCTACTAGGGGTGTTCAAATGAAAAGGTACGAAACGTCATAAGAACGTAACCGTTAACATATTTGCCTATGCCGCTATGGGAGAACGTAGCGACACATCTAGGGATGCGATTGGAGTCCCCGGCGTGGATCGGAGCATGCGCGGGCGCCCGCATGCGCAAGAGAGAGCAGAGGTTCTTATAAAGAGCGCCGTCCAATTGACTACTTGTTGAATTCCTCCAGCACAGACGAACCATTAACTCCGATGTGTACTGTGAGACACTCCGAAGCCTACGCAGGTCCATCAAGAACAAAAGACCGAGGCTGCTCACGGAGGGTGTGGTTCTGCTCCATGATAACGCGCGTCCACACGTCTCCAGGGTCACACACGCGGAACTGGCCAAGTTCCAGTGGGAGCAGCTTGACCATCCGCCCTACAGCCCGGACATGTCGTCCTGCGATTTCCATGTGTTTGGTCCCCTGAAAAAACATCTGAAAGGGAAGCGCTTTCACTCGGACGACGAACTCAAGGACGCTGTGAAGGACTGGGTCTCGTCACGGCCACAGGAATTCTGGGAACAAGGAATCCTTCGGCTCGTTAATCAATGGGATCGTTGTGCTACGGCCTATGGTGTATACTTTGAATAAAGTCTTCATTTATACCCACAGTGTCGTTTCGTACCTTTTCATTTGAACACCCCTAGTATATTCCCTGTTCCATGACCTAAAACATGATGGGGAAGGGCTAGTCTCGCTGACACGAACTTCATGCGACTCGGTGAAAAAGAAGTTACTCAAATGTCTTCTCTCTCCTTATTTAATTTTGGATCCATTGCTATAGCCCTTTACCAGTTAATTTTTCAGAAGCGATTGGTGCCAACCATACGCTTGAATGGTCAGTCTGAATAACAAATCTAAAGGCGAACGCAACTAGCTTTGGGACCACCAAACATACCCTGAATGAATTGGCTCCAGTTGCGTTCGGCCCACTTCTTAGACAGCAAATATATTATTTTGAGTTGAGTTCAGCCCATTTTGTTAACCCTGAGTTAATTCGTTCCAGCCGGTTAAAGGGTTAAATGTTACTTAAAGTAAAATGAGGAACTGAACTTCAAACTCTTTTGTGTGGTACGATCAGTGATGTATTCAGGCATCTTTTCGAGGATGCTTAGCCCTCCCAGAAATTCACGAATGCCCCCCCCCCTTATGTTTTTGGGTGATCTCCCCTTATATTTAATCTAAATTTTTTCGTTTATAGCTGTATATTCGGAGAAATTAATTAAACGGAAAAACTTAAGAAAATGAGGGTAAATATTATAATAATAAAAAAAATACACATGGACTTAAGTCTGAAATTTCTATCATCCTTCAATAAAACCTTAAACAGTCCTAGCTGAAGGGGCAATTTTTCAAGCACTGACAACTCAGACTACTTCCGCAGTAAAAACCCAATGCCACAGAGTCGAGATGTTTACACTGCAACACATCGTCATATTTTGGAAGCTGGCATTCAACTTGATTTCAGTCTTCTGGATGCGACTTTCCATGTATACGGTTAAGCCTCGGTGTAGCTAACATGATGCTAATGCTTCTAATACAACAAAATATTTGCTAACTAATTTTTGACAATAGCAAATTGTGAGAAATTGTTCCCATAAAAAGAAGGTTTTTTTCACATGGCCGTGAGTGTTATACGCTCTGTGACAAAAAAAAAAAAAAAAAAAAAAAGATCAAAGCACCTCAAACTGTCACCCACACACACAAACGGTTAGTTAATTGTTGTTTTTTTTACTATGTGCTAATCTAAATAATCTAAAGGGGCTGAAACCAAATGGCAGGGGAATGGTTTACACCAAACGTTTTCAGGTAACGCTGTAATGACTCCTTAATAATCAGAAACACGCTTATAGTAAGGCGAGGACATTTTTATTACTCCTAATGTTGGGAGTGGGCGATTTTCTCCAGCACAGCATTAGCATACTATGTATCATCCTCAATATTTTACACCATCCCATGGTGAAATCCGTGCGGCGTTACTGAATAGCAAAGTTATAAAGTTTTTACATTTTTAATCACCATTGTATGTGTAGATTTCTTGGAATTTGCATTTGCGATATACGAGCATAAGAAAATTTTTATATACTCTATTTAAAATTTTTATATGTGTTATTGTACATATAAATAAAAAAATTGTGATTATATATGTATATAAATCAGTCAACAAGTTTCAGCCCCCCAAATTTAATCCCCCCCTCCCCCGAAAACTTTCTGAATGCAACACTGGGTACGATGTCAATCACTATGACATTAATTAAAGGGTATTCAAATGGCTATAAATGTGTTAGATTGAAGAGGAACATTTTAGACCCTCTTTCACTTTTATGTATTTTTTTTTATTTTCCTTCACTCACACCGCAAATTCACAGTAAATATCAATCTAAACTTGTTTTCACCACTATACTTTTATGGGTTTTTTTCTCACTGTAAATAGCTTATGGCACATATAAAGAGCATTATAGTTCATTCGTATGAAAATTAGTAATGCAGAAATTATTCACAATTAATCAAACTAAAAAATAAATGCAGTAAAAAGCTAGGAAGTATATGAAAACAATATACAAGACATATTTCAAAACATTAAAAGATTTTTGTAAAACTTTGATTTATGTCATAGTGACAGACATCTTACCACACGAAAGGGTTAAAAGATCTTCAAAATTCAGTTCCTCGTTTTACTTAAAATAACATTTAAAAACCTTTTGTTTTAATCGAAAAACTTAAACAGGAAAACAATCGCATGTAAGCAATGTCCTGACATTTTTTTCTGTCTAGTAACAAAAAATCCATCAAAACAGAAAATGTCCACAACCACAGTATTCCACCCATTGTGAGAGCGAAATGAACGTAGACAGAATGAACAGCGGACAAAGTGAACGTTGGGCGAAATGAACTGGACGAAGTGAACGATGGACGAAATGAACTGAACGAAGTAAACGATGGACGAAGTGAACGTGTACGAAATGAACACGGACAAAGTGATCCGTCACCATTTGGTACCAACCTATAAAAGTGTTTTACTTCCAAGTAGAGATTTAAACTCGTATATAAATTGATACAAATGCTATTTTAATGTATGAGAAGCATGAAAAAAAATTATATTCATAAATATAATTAGAAGTGCTCCTTTTTATTTTACTGTAGTTTTAAATGTCAGCGAAATTATTTTCTTTAGGTAACTATTAGTCATTGAACAATAATTATGGCAGTTTTACACCATTGATGGTGCTACTAAAGTGCAACTTAAAGAGTGGTTTCAGATTTGGCTCAATGCACATATGTGTCAAGAAATGTTTTTATTGGAAAATAGTTCAAGCTGATCGGTTGGTGCCAAATTTGGCACCTTATGCAATATAGGGATGATTACAACGTGTACATTTGGTTTATATGCAATAAAGAAACCAATAATTTAAAGCTAATAGATTTTGTTATACGCATTTGGAAACTTCAATAATAGAAAACTAATAGATTTTCGCAAAAGAGCCTTGAAGACACTTTTTGCGGAGACTGGGTTTTTCTGGTACGCCACTGCTTAAGCTTTACTATTAACTGTATTAAATTATTTCAGTAATTTAGTGAAGTCTGAAGCGACGGGGATAGAGAAAGACAAAACCGCCATGTTTTTTCTCTTTCTAAAGATGTAATCAAAATCAGCAACTTCTAAAGTAACAGAGTTCGTGGAAGGAGCTTCAATTAAAACAGTTAAACTACAAAAAATCTACCTAAAGAACCTAATTTTAGGTTTCAACAATAAAGATTAGCCACTCTACAAGAATATTTAAGACTTGTCTTCAGAATTAATTCAACAGAAAGAGGGAGAATAGTGAGTGATAAATTCCGAGCGAATGTATTCACTCGTTGTAAAGATTTGTAAACACGTATATTCCGCGCAAATGCCGTAATTCGTACACCACTGAATACCACTGTGAAAAACGGGAAATTTTGCATGGGCACAATATATTGTTTCTAGGAAATACTAATATGTCGTTTTGGCACATTATGGATTCCTCTAAAATGGATTCCTCTAAATGGATTCCACATCATGGATTCCTCTAAAATTAGAGCTGAATCACTTCCTGATTCAGCCCTAATTTTCTTGGACTATTACTCCAATGTCGCAGAATATGTTCTGACTTTCTATGTTAGTGCGTCACGACAATATCATCTAGCATGTTTTAATTTACTCCACCGCCATTTAGTATGTCATGTGTTGCTACAACGTCACCTCTTATAGCACATTATGGCTTATGTTGTCCTGCTACAGTGATTTAGCAGGTCATGGCTTACTACAATGAATCTTGTTTGTTCTGACTTACACCAGGGTTACCTGGTATATTATAATTTACTAAATTGTTATTCATTTAGTCGTGTCCGTAATCTTTTGAGGTGTTGTTTGTTCATTACGATGCACATCTTAAGGTGATGTTTCGCACTGTGGAGCATCATAAGCTTCCTCGATCCCGGATTCGATAGTCGCAGTGTTAAGTATGTAGTTCCTACTACTGTATCAAAAGTTTTTTAAGTATGTAGTTCCTACTACTGTATCAAAAGTTTTTTAGGTATGTAGTTCCTACTACTGTATCAAAAGTTGGGATGTCATTCATTATCCTAAATGACCAAAGATCTCCCGTGCGTCATTTTTCCTGATTTCTTCTCTTTCCTGTGTTGTCCCTTGCCTGTTTTACTCTGTGGTGTCGGCGGAGTTCTCCCCTTCTAGATAATTTCATAGCTGTTCCGTTCTTTCTGGGTCGCGATACGTTCGGTCGAAATGAGCCATTGCTTTGACATTTGAGTTTTCCACTAACTTCAGATTAGCGTTTGTCTGTCCGTAAAGCTGAATCTTTCTTTAGGGTCCTGTTGACATTTGCTGAGTTTGCTTGATTTTTCGGGATCTGTTTCTGGTGTATGTGGGAATACTTCCTGGCCTAATTTGAAGTTTTCATTCTGTGGCTGTCTTTATTCAGTATTTTTCTTGATTTTCTGTTGTGTTTTGAATATTTTTCTGCACTAGGTAGTACACTGTGTTCATGGTTGGAGGGGATCAAGAGACTTACCTTGGGAAAGGGGGGGGTTGCTCTGGTCTAAAAAGAAAGATTGAGATTCACGGAGACCCTGGAAGGGACACACGCACACAAACTGGCGGAGCTCCACCCCCATCCCCATCCCTGGCGCACGGCTTTTTAAGAACCTTCTCCGTTAATAAAGGTGTGCTAAATTTTTAAATAATAAATAGGAAAAAACAACTGAAAAATCAGCGCTATTTTTCTGGCGCTCACTTGCCTGCTTTGAAAGGAAACGAGTTCCGTGCCTTATCAGTATCAAGTCGGGATAGAATCCTCCAAAAAAAATTGAGCCTTTCTGTTCGGTAAGCTTAATTTAATAGAAAAAATTCCAGCTTCAATAATCTAATCATTTCTTAGTAATATGATCGATAATTGCTCTACAAAATATTTGTTTTTTCTTTCGCAGTGCATGATGCCGACTTCTTCGAAAGAGATTTCCATTTACTTGACTTCATTAAGTGCTTTCTGACGCATTCATTGTCATATTGGCGATTATTCTCTCGGACGTTTGTGGAAATATTACAGACAACAGAACACACACATTACTTATCCTTTTTTTTTCTATTTTCTCTCTCTCTCTCTCTCTCTCTCTCGAACAGAACATTAATATAAAAATCCACAGCAGGTTTTAGTTTTTAAAAACTCTTACGAAAATCTGTACAAATATTACTGTAATTTTTCAAAAATAAATGCATATCTGCGATCATGGCCATTTAAAAGGAAAAATTTCTTTCAAGAAGGGGGTGCGATCGCTCCGGTCGCCCCCGCTGGATCCGATATTGGTTCATGGTGCCTAATATTTTCTACATAGTCATCTGCTGAGAATGATGTTTTTCTTCTCCTCGGTGGAATCAGCGCGACGCCGCGGCGGTAGCGCAGTGATTTAAGTGCTGGCTTCTGACTATTCGTCCTAGATGAGTCCAGGTTCAAATCCCGTTGAGGAACGGATGTTGTATTTGTCTTATGGCCCTGGCTCTTTCCCTTCTCTAGAACCACTGTCCCTAAATTAGGCATGGGCGATTGTTTATAGCCCATCGAGTTGCTCACGGTGGTCGTTAACCCCACGCCACCCCCAACCAAAAAACAAAACGGTTTTTGTTTTGTTTTTATTGAAGCTTTAACGACCACCGTGAGCAACTCGGTGGGCTATAAGCAGTCGCCCGTCCCTAATTTAGCTCACTGGTTCCAGGGAAGGGAGAGAGCCAGTGCCGTAAGACAAACACAACATCCATGCTTGACAAGATTCGAACCCAAACCCCTTCTCGGACGAATGGTCATAAGCCAGCGCTTAGTCTACTGCGCCAAACGTGTTTTTCATGTCGGACTGTAAAAAGCAGAGATGCGGAGAAAAACGGGATATTTATCTGCTCTCGGGAAGTAAAAACTCTGCATTATTATGAGCAGAAAAGATGCACAAAGAGTATTTATTCTTCGTGAGCGGTATCAAACTGAAAAAAAAATCAAGTTAATTTTGAAAAAAAATTTCTTAACGAAAAATTAGATGTCATGCGCAAAACATTCTTCACCCGTAACTCTATCCCACCGAAAAAGAATTTTTGAAATTGTACTGACAGGAACAGAGATATTGTAGAAAATGCAATATATATTTGAACCCATAGCGGGGAAACTGCGCATTATTTTAAGAGGAAAGTGTAACGCAAAACGGTTTTTTGGGAAAATGTATCGATGGAAACAAAGAATTGCTTCAATTAGATTTCTAGACCCAATGATCTAGAATAAAATATATTATAATTTAAATTAAATATAATAATCTTCACTTATATCTCCCCCAGCCCAGCAGCAAAAGTTAGCATCGAAAAAAATACTGAAGGAAAGAACTGTCGTCCTTTTTTTCTATTTTTTTTTCAAAAGACGTGCTGAAAAATAAAACTGTAGCAAAGATCACAAGTTTTCCACATCAATATTCACTGTAAGCAGAACCATACTGTTTCATTTACATAAACTGAATGAACAAATTTTTATATGCACCAACCCAACCACGAGCTGCTCCATCTTTTGTGCCTCACAACAGCAGCCAGACGTCTTTGTAAAGATTCAGTGAGATGTTGAAAACACGTAGAGGAAAACCCGTAGAGCATCCACAGTTGTCTGTGGTGGGTTCGAACAGATCTTTCCAATTCGTCCCACATATTCACAATGATTTTGAGTTCCTGATATCGAGGGGGCAATTCTAGTGTGGTAGATTCATTTGAATGCTCCTGGAGCCAATTGGTCGTTACTCGAGAAGCATGCGGTGTGGCATTGTGCTGTTGAAAGATGGCGTCATGGTGCTGAAAGAGAATCATTAAGAACGGGCATGATCGGCAAGCATGTTTTATTGCTTCCTTTCAGGGTTTAAAGACCACCAAGAGCAACTATAAGCAGCGGCCCCTCCCAAGTTTAAGACCACTGGTTTCAGGGAAGAGAGAGAGAGCCAGAGTTGCAAGGCAAACACAACATCCGTGTCTCACCGGGATTTGAACTCGGACTCATCTCGGACGAATGGTCAGAAACCAGCGCGTCCCCGGGGCGGCACAAGAATGCTCAGATACGTTGTGTCGGGAACGCACCCCTCCCTCCCAAGGAAACCCATGGAAAAACACCCTAAACTGTTACACCGCCTCTTCCTTCCTGTATGACCCAACTTGCCGA
This sequence comes from Macrothele yani, assembly GCA_039090855.1. Lineage (NCBI taxonomy): Eukaryota > Metazoa > Arthropoda > Arachnida > Araneae > Macrothelidae > Macrothele > Macrothele yani. The sequence continues at coordinate 114,992,905 of CM077007.1, forward strand.
GCTAAGTCCATCGCTTTCTGTGGTTTGTGCTCACGCACCCTCCCATTGGCATAATAGAGTTGAAACCGCGATTCATCAAATAATGTTTTACCAGTATTCCGCATTGCAGTTGCAAATAGGTCTTTGCAAACTACAGCGGAATCTTTCGGTGCCTAGCAATCAATAAGGAAGCTCATTGTGGACGTCGAGCATCATAGCCTATTTTGTCCATGGTGCGGAGGATATTCTTTGTGCATGCTCTTGTGGACGCGTTCTCATTCAATTCCGACGTTATCTGCTCAACGGTAACCGTACTATTTCCTTGTAACTACATATATGCGGCACAGTCTGAGCTTACCTAGAGAGTCAATTGCACGTTTACGGCCACATTTCTCTCGTAGGTTGGAAGTTCTGCCATAATGTACGTAGTCTTAGTATAAATGTCAGACGTGGCGATCCCAGCAGTTCCTGTGAAAGAACAACCGGTTTTCCTCGCAACTACTATTTGACCATGGTCAAACTCACTTACATTTCTGTCTTTACATATGATTTGTTTTCCGTGACAGGTTTTCAGTGCGTAGACACCTGCTCTATTTATAGACATTACCAGTTCCAACGTCTCGTGTGACTGGAAGCGATATTTCTGCTATATTCGCGGTGTTTCAACAAAAACATTTTCCCAGGGAAATTGTAACTGATTTTAATAAACTTACCCTCGGGAATATCGAAAGAAATCATAAAAAAGTAGAGTTGGTTATCATTTCGGAGATATTCATGTTTGAATTTATCGCTGTGACCTCATTTTATTTCCTTTTTAAGTGGTTTTTGAATGCAGACAAATGACACCGGAAGCGGCCAATGCAATAGGTATAAGCGCCAGTGGGGCAGATTACGTTAGATAGTCTGGCGCAGTGCTGAAAAGCTACGTTCATTTAGATATAACAGCGATCAGTGTAGCACGTGATGAGCTCACGAACCGACTTATAACGAACATTATGTCTCGCAAATGCGTGAATTTCAGAATTAGTTTTTATTATATACTATACCGTGCAAATTAATTGGGACAAGCTATTTTATTCTCAGAATTGTAATGTGATCGCCAGTTAATGTCGGAAACCCACGTAAACCGGTTTTATCAGCTGTGAGGTGGTGTGACTGTTAGAACTTGATAGTAAGAATGTGGTTTGACCGGTTTTAAACAGGAAATAGGCACTTCAGCTTCAGTTGTGAGCTTTCGTGTTTTTTTTTTTTTTTTTTTTGAGTGGAGGTTTAACGACCACCGTGAGCAACTCAATGGGCTATAAGCAGTCGCCCGTCCCTAATTTAGGGTCACTGATTCCAGGGAAGGGAGAGAGCCAGTGCCGTAAGAGAAACACAACATCCATGCCTCACCGGGATTCGAACCCGGACCCCGTTCGGACGAATGATGAGAGGCCAACGCTTAGACCACTGCGCCACCGGGGCGGCACTTTCGTGTGTGACAGGTGGATGTTAGTTTTTGCTCTCTGTGAGTACGTGTTGCTTTCGTGTATTGAAAAATGGATATTTCCCCAAGGAAGCGTGCAAAAATAATTGCTCTGAAAGATCACACTTCTATGACAATGAGAGATTTTGCTTCTGCAATTAGTGTAGGCAAATCAAGTGTATCAAGACTGCTTGCGCGATACAATGCATCTGGATCATCGTCTCCAAAAAGGAGAGGTAAATATGGAAGAAAACGAAAAACAACTCCACGAACCGATAAATATCTAATCAGAAATAGTAAAATGAATCAAAAAAAAAAAAAACAAGCACCGATCTTCAAAGAGATTTATTGGCTAGTGGTTGTGATGTTAGTGATTCAACTTCAACTGTATGCCGTAGGCTTCTGGAAGTTGGCCGGAAGGCAAGACCAACGAAAAAACAATATTTGAATGCGAAAATGAAGATAAAATGTTTAGCATGGGGCAAAAAATATAAATCATGGACTGCTGAGGACTGGAAAAAGGCAATTTTCAGTAATGAAACTATGAGCAGAGTTACCAAGCAAATGTCGTTAGACGAAGCAACTGTGAACTCTTAAGATCTGAGCATGTCAAACAAACTGTAAAACACCCTCTGAAACAGATGTTTTGGGTTTTTTCACATCAAATGGCACTGGAAGCTTAGTTCCTGTTCAAGGTATGATGAATTCAGCCCAGTACGTAGAAATATTACAACGTAGGAATGTTCCATTCTTGCAAACTTTTGACGGGACATTTCCAACATGACTTGGCCCCATGTCACAATTCGAAATTGGTCAAGAAATGCTGAAAAATCAAATTCATTTGCTTGAAGATGACAATCCGATTTTTTGGCGTAAATGTGACAAGGATGGTAAGTCAGATAATTTTTTGAAAACTTGAAAATTTTCATCGTCCTGGAGCGGGACTCGAACCCGCGTCTCCCAGAAAACGCCTAGGTATGCTAACCACTACACCACCCAGAACGACCAAGTTTCAAGTTTCCGATCAATTTGAATTTAACCATCACAGGATTCGCTAGTCGAAGCAACCGGCATTCATGTTTAGCGAATCTGGAGGTTAATAATCCTATCCCGTGATTGCCCGGAGAAGCAGATAAATCATGAAAGAAATATCACAGGCTTCGACTGGCGAATCCTGTGATGGTTAAATTCAAATTGATCGGAAACTTGAAACTTGGTCGTTCTGGGTGGTGTAGTGGTTAGCATACCTAGGCGTTTTCTGGGAGACGCGGGTTCGAGTCCCGCTCCGGGACGATGAAAATTTTCAAGTTTTCAAAAAATTATCTGACTTACCATCCTTGTCACATTTACGCCAAAAAATCGGATTGTCATCTTCAAAATTTGTATTATATGGCGTAATCCCGTATTTCTTTCATGATTTATCTGCTTCTCCGGGCAATCACGGGATAGGATTATTAACCTCCAGATTCGCTAAACATGAATGCCGGTTGCTTCGACTGGCGAATCCTGTGATGGTTAAATTCAAATTGATCGGAAACTTGAAACTTGGTCGTTCTGGGTGGTGTAGTGGTTAGCATACCTAGGCGTTTTCTGGGAGACGCTGGTTCGAGTCCCGCTCCAGGACGATGAAAATTTTCAAGTTTTCAAAAAATTATCTGACTTACCATCCTTGTCACATTTACGCCAAAAAATCGGATTGTCATCTTCAAAATTTGTATTATATGGCGTAATCCCGTATTTCTTTCATGATTCATTTGCTTGATTGGCCTGGAAATTCACCAGACTTAAATCCCATAGAAAACATGTGGAATATTTTGAAGAGACGTTTAGGTTAAATGGACTGTACAACCAAAGAACACATGATAACGAATGCTATAAAAGTGTGGTTTCACGATTATGAAGTCAAAAATATGTGCACTCAATTAGTGGAGTCAATGCCAAAACGAATTCAAGAGGTCATTTCTGCTAAAGGAGGACATACTTCATAATAATACAGGTATTAATCAGTGTATATGAAGGCATAGAATGATATAAAGGCATAGTTTTGGAAAAAAAGAATAATTTTTTTACTTTGTCCCAATTAATTTGCACAGTATAGTATGTGGCAAAATTGTGAGTGTTAAATGTAGAAGACGTATAACTCCTTTAATTAGAACAGCCTATAAACATTATTTTAGATGCCACATTGGCGACTAGGATAAGTAATGGGCGCCGCACTTCTGTTGTGAACGCTGTTCGATTCGATTTCCAGAGTGCATTAGAGGAAAGGGAAACATCGAATGCTTTTCGCCATACCGATGATCTGGAGGGAACCTAGAGATCATGTAACAGAAAGTTTCTTTTGTATGACCAGCAATAAAAGGAATTAATTTTAAGAAGCAAAAGCATGTGCAGTATCCCAGCATCGATTCCGCAATAAGGCTAGTACCTCACAGTGATGCGCATCCTGTACCACAGCCACCTGTAAACTGTCCTTTAAATGAAGAGGAATGCATTCCGTCAACTAATCACGAAAGTGGAAAAAACAGGATTATGTTCGATCAGAGAAACATTTAACGCTTCATATGATCACCCAAGCAGTGCTCAATGACCTCTTTCGTGATCTGGGATTAAGGAAAAATAAAGCTGAATTGCTTGGATCTAGGCTTAAGGAGTGGAATGTATTGGATAATGATGTATGTACACTGAAGAGCAATTGAATTAGAGATACCTGTTTAGTAACGTGTAGCACCACCTTTCGCCTGATGACGGCGGCAATTCGCCTCGGCATGGACTCGACGAGAAACCGGAAGCGTGGGGAAGCCATACGGATCCACGGCCCCTGAGCAAGCTCCCACAGTGCATGAAGATTTAATGGAGGGGGGTCAGAGCCTCGAGCATCTCTCTCGATGGCATCCCAAATGTGCTCGATGGGATTGAGGTCAGGTTACCTAGCTGGCCAAGGAAGCGAGGTTACGACGGTGGAGTGTTCATCCAACCATTCGGATACAATTCGGGAGCGATGGCACGGTGCATTGTCTTGTTGCAAGATGAAGTCCCCAGTGGGATGTTGAAGACACGCAAACGGGAGCAAATGGTCGTCCAGGATATCCCGCTAACGTTGACCTGTGAGGGACGATGTCACACAGAGTCCCATTTCAGTCCAGGTAAACAGTCCCCAGACGAGAATTCCACCCCCACCAGCTTGAAGAGTGCCCTGCTGGCAAGAAGGATCCATCGCTTCATGTGGCTTGCGCCGTACTAGAATCCTGCCATCCGCATGTACCAACGTGAATTTCGACTCATCAGTCCAGGCAACATTTTTCCACATGTGTAGGGTCCAGTGGCGATGTTTCCGTGCCCATGCTAATCTTTGCACCCTGTGATGTGCGGTCAAGCAGTGGTACCTTCGTGGGACGATGGCTTCTGTACCCCATAGCGAGGAAATGGTTCTGGATGGTGTGGCTGCTTACAAGTTTTTGTGCACCAGCGTTAAATTGTCGAGTGATTTCTTGCACGGTGGCCCGTCTATCCGCTGTTACAATGCGAGCTAGCGACGATGACCCCGCTCATCCACACGCTGTTGTCCACCGCAGTCGGCCCTTGCAGGGATGGTTTTACCGGATTCGATGTACTCACGGTGTACCCGTGACACAGTAGCTCGTGAAAATTCCAGTGCCTGCATGACTTCCGAGATGGAGTGACACATTCGTCGGGCCCCGACAATTTGCCCACGATCAAATGCGCTTAGATCCTTCGTCTTACCCATACTGCGTCCGACTCTTACTGATTCCCGTCGCATCACTCCTTATATTGTCGGATCGCTGCATACGTCATGTCGTTTCTGTTTACAGGGCCGCCCACACCGCCACATTTGCATAACGCCAGCTGTCTCTAATTCAATTGCTCTTCAGTGCATAGTAATAATGTATTGTGGCAATGTATTATTTTGTAGTAACGTATAAAAACAAATTCTCCATTAAAAAAATAAGAACCAAGTAGATATTTTTTTCAACTTCCGTTTTCGGAAATTCTGAAAGACGGAAAGCTTGCATCCGCAATTGGAAGTCTGCAAGAGGATTTAATAGGATTCTGAGCATATCGTTTTTGTCTACAAGACGAAAATAAATCTGCTACGTACGTCGCCCGTGGTACTAAAAAGCACAAGCACATATTTCTGTTGGCAAAATATTTGAAGTCGTGAACCTGATCGGAAAATTTTTGTTTTCGTTCATATACCGCTCACTGCGAAAACATATTGTGCTCATTTCCTGGCTAGAATAATACACCATTTATCTGCATAAAATACCCCTCAGACGGGACATTTATATTAAAAAAAAATTAAGTTAGTTAAAGGGGAAAACGCTCCAATGGAACGTGTTACTTCACCATTTTATGATTAACGTTTTCAAATGATCATTAATTCAAATGTTTTTCGTTCTCGAAACCGCGGTGCCATACAATGATCTTGAGGACGATTTTGATATCTTCAGCACATATGACAGGAGAAGATTTTTGTCAAATAATCCATGCGATAAATTTCAAATGTCCTCTGCCTCAATTGAATTATGGATTTCCAAATTTTTCCCCATTAAACATTTTATTATATGGGATTAGCAGGTTTTAATGGTCTTTCGTTTTATGTTATTGCCAAACAAACTTTGGAAAATTCGTGCGGTGAAAACGAAATACTATCTCCTCCTGTAATCAATTAAGTCATGTCATGATGTAAAGAGAGATACAACCTTCCTCTCTTTCTCATCAGGTGAGTCATTTCTTTTGCAGATAGAAATGCATTTGGTGTTGATACGTTTCACGGCGCTGGGAAAATCCACATCTGTTGTATTTACTTCGCTTTTATCTAAGCTTATCGTTTCGCGCAAGTTGGACCTAATGGTTTTGGCTATAAAAATGATTTCTTTTCATCTGTGATTTATCAGAAGCATCTTTATATATACAGGGTGTCCGAGAATTATTGGACAAATCACAAAATTATATAAAACAAAACATTAAACAGCTAGAAAGAAACTGACTGTACTAACTTATACAATGTAACTACACAAGTTAATAAATTTCGATGTGAGATCTCTTGGTTGCTCGTAGTACGTCCAAGCGATACTCGATTTCATGCCATGTATTGGCAAGCATCTGAGGAGTTATGGAATTAATAACAGCTGTGATACGCTGCTTCAGTTCCTGCAAATCAGTACTAGGCGCCTGATAGACACGATCCTTCACATAACCCCACATGAAATAATCAAATGGAGTTAGATCTGGAGAGCGAGGAGGCTACGGAATGGGACCACTACGCCCAATCCATCTGTTGAGCAAATGCTCATTTAGGCACTTACGTACACACGTTGATCAATGCGGAGGAGCGCCGTCTTGTTGGAAAACAACGTTGTCATATCTTTTAATCTGGGGTGTAGCGAAATTTTCTAGCATATTCAAGTAAATGTCACCATTTATGGTTTTTTCGCAGAAGAAGAAGAAAGGGCCAGTCACTTTTCTTTTTGATAGTGCGCACCACACATTAATTTTTGAAGAATCACTTTCCAGTTCAATAGCAGCATGAGGCAATTCACTGCCCCATATCCTACGGTTGTGACGATTCACAATACCTGATACATGAAATGTGGATTCATCACTAAAAATTACAGTACTGAGAAAGTTTTCGTCGTTTTCCACCCGATTCAGCATATCCACAGCGAAATCGTATCGTGTGATCATTGACATGCATCTTTTGCGCTATTTGAATTTTATAAGGATGAAACTTTAATTTCTTGTGCAAGATATCGTGAACTGTCGATTTCGGAATGCACAGTTCTCTGTTTGCTTTACGAACGGATTTCCTGGGGCTTCGTCGGAAACTTTCATTAACTTTGTCAACCGTCTCACCGCTGACGTTAGGCCTACCGGCTCCTCCACGATGTTCCACATTGCCAGTTTCTTTAAACTGTTTCATCCACCGTTTAATTGAATTCGTTGACGGAGGGTTACAACCATACTCTAAACAGTACCTTCTTTTAACTTTAATGACAGACTTTAATTCCGCAAGCCATAACACACACATCGCCTTCTGCTGTACGGGTGACATGACTACTGATTGCGCATTTCTCATACATTCCTCATCAGGCCACACTTAGCGCCATTTATCGGATTTTGGGAATAACAATTCTGCAAAACAAAAATATAGAAACCGTGTTAGTAATACGTGACATAGAAAAACAGACAATGCTCATAGTTTTTTTTTTTTTGTACATAATTTTGTAATGTGTCCAATAATTATCGGACACCCTGTATATATTTTTTGTTTTTACTTTTTTCTCTGTTTCTTTTATCTAAAGCGAATGCACAAAATAACGACTTCTCAACAAATTGTTTCTGAGGAGGGAAAAAATGAGGGCTGTACTAATAACCGCTGCGTCGCGGGAGTGGGGGACTAACGGCAGAGACGATTTCTAACTTCTGGAAAAAGATTTTGCACATTTGTTTGTGCAAAATGCATACGAAGCTGGTTTTAAAAATAGGCGAACATTTTTTCCGGCAGTTGTGAATGAAATAAACAAAAAAAGGACTTTTTCGTTTTTTTTTTTTTTTTTTTTTTGTCAATAAATAAAATATTTGGAAACCATTTTCGCGACTTTAGTCTATAAAAACCAGATGATATGGGAGCAGCTATCCCAGACGACTTGAGGCCCATGTTTACAGCCATAGCAATAGTCTATACAACGGCCGTTTCATAAAAACTGAGTGTAAAATCACACAAAATGAAGAAATATCGGTACAGCAATACATATGTCATTCTTTCTCAAAGTATCTTCTATCGGATGATATGCAACGGTCCCATCGTTCAGTCCACTTTTCAAAGCACGTGGCGAAGGTATTTTGTGGAAGCTGCTTTAGCGACCCCTGTACAGCTTGAATAACGTCAGCATTGAATGTTGCGCCACGGAACTTCTTCTTTATTGTTGCAACAACCAGAAATCGTACGGGGCGAGGCCAGGACTGTAGACAGGCTGTGGCATGATTTCAATACCGCATTTTGTAAGAAACTGTTGAACATAAGCAGCCAGATGTCGGTAGGGTCCACTTGCCCACCAGTTCCATGCAGTCGCTTAATCGATATGCGTCGTCGCAGATACTTCAAGACTGAAATGCAATACTCAGCATTGACAGTAATTTGTGGATTAATGGCATGCTGGTAGACTACACCTTTATGATCAAAGAAAATTATCATCATCCCCTTCCCAACTTATTTGGTCCGGCTGATTTTTTTTTTTTTTTTTTTTTTTTTTTTGAGGAGGCGAGCCTGTGTGTTTCCAGACACTCGTTGCGCGCTTCGTGAGGAAGTCGAAATAGTGGACCCATGTTTCATCGGCAGTTATTACTGTGTTTAGAAAGTTTGGATCCTTTGCAATCATTTGTTTCCCCTCATGACACACCTGAACTCTTGCTAACAATTGTTCTCTCATTAGGGGATGAGGTACCCATCTGGAACAAACACGATATTGCAGTAATTTGTCGCGTAGAATGCAGAACGCCGACGTTTTTGAAATACTTGTTGACGTCGCTGTCTTCACACGGCATTCGTTGATCTGCTTGCGGGATTGTCCAAATAGTGCTCCGTAACAGCTGTGAAAACACAAGTTTGTCAGCGACGGACATCAAACTTGCGCCCCCTCACTCCGGAGTAAGTCACTCTCCCAACTAAACTACGCTAACAGAATGTCGCGTGCAGATTTGTCGTCTTGATACATGTTTGCGCTTCTGTAGTACGTCATATCATCTCCCTCTCAATTTGTTTTTTTTTCTTTGAAGCGAAGTAGGAATTTTTCATTAACTCCAAACAATGTGTGGAACAAACATCACACATTTTTCGAAGAACCCAACTGCCAGTGGATCCATTTTCCACAATCGGGCGCCAGTGTGAAAACACAAGTTTGTCCGCGACGAACATCGAATTCGCGCCCCCTCACTCCAGAGTAAGTCGCTCCCTCAACTAATCTACGCGGACAGAATGTCTTGCTGCATATTTGTCGTCTTGACACATGTTTTCACCTCTGAAGTATGTCACACAACACTTTCAGGTACAGCAGGCCTAGTAGCGAGTTTTGCAGACAAAGGCCCTTTTTAGAAATCATGGTGCCATCTGAAAATCGTTGCCTCACCCAAAAAACATTTATCTTTGTAAGCTTCTTTCATTAAATCAACTGTTTCTGGTGCCGTTTTGCCCAAACGGTCGTAAAATTTTATCGCACAACTCATTTCACTTCTTAACTCTGAATCACTCACCTCCATAGCTGTATGGCGAAATGCAGACGTACCTTAAACAACTGCGCAATAACAAAACCAGAATCGCCTGCCACGGCTAATAACTGTTGCCATAGCTACTTCCTTAATTCAGTTAGTCGTGTGCGTGGTTATTTCCCCCTTTGCACTGTTGCCAACTCAAAAAAATTACTCTGTCTTCATGAAACTGCCTTTGTACATTAATAAGATAATGTGAAAGAAATATCAGTTCAGTGAATAAAATTATTTTACCAGTGAGGGTAAAATGCTATGTATTACAGTTGTTGCACTAACTACGCATTCTTTGGAATGTAATGAACTGAAGGGTGTACTCTGCAGGGACGAATAAACAGAGACCTGTGATTTTTCTTTTTATTACAGGGTCAAGAGAAAAAATGTTTACAGTGTGCAAAACATCGTGGTATTACGTAAAGTCTGTTTTTTTTTTTTTTTTTTTTTTGTATATTCAAGAGTACATAACACTAGGTGTGTGCAAAATTCAAACCGTTTTCTTAGTAGAGGAAAAAATCAAGTTTGTTTGCTTTTTAAATAAATAACATATTTATTATTTTACATAATTGCCATTATTATTGACCTCTTGCCGTTTTTCTGGTAGTAACTGAATTCCTCTTCTGCAGAACTCCTCCATCTTGTAGTGCATTGTCGACATCTTCAACTTCGTCGAAGGTTTCCCAGCGAAGTTGTTCTGAAGAGATCGAAAAAGGTGGTAGTCCGTAGGTGCAAGGTCTGGGGAATACGGGGCTGAGGAAACGCTTCCTATCCTGCGTCCAGTAATCTTCTCTGAGTGGCTAAAGCAGTATGGGGTCTAGCGTAGTCATGCTGCAAGATAACGCCTTTCGGATTATCCACTTAGATTTCAATTTGTTTCATTAAATTTTTTTCTGTCTTTCTAAAGGTTGGCAGTGTAGGTCAGCGCTTATCGTTTGGTTAGGTACAAGTAGCTCACAGTGAATTATAGCCTTACCTAGGCTATCCCGCCCCCCCGCCCCAAGCGCCCAGTACTGTTCTTTTTTTAATTGTGAAGTTTATTTTTCAGTTGTTAAGTAATAGAAGCAACTTTTTTTTTCTAAATTTGAGGTACAAGCTGTTGCTAACATGGTACCAAATAATTATAGGAATTAGGATTTGAACACTTGTTTGTACGTGAACTCCATTCTTCTTTCCTTTTGTGTGGACTTGAGTGTTTCGTTTTCATAAAAAGTTTCTTCCGAGTACTTTTTCATATTTAAAAACAATGTTTTTCTCTATTGACAGAACAGCCAAATTTTTCGAATGTACATGTCCTTGTGTGGCACTAAGATATATCTTTATTCTTTCTAATGCAGAAAAACTTCTTTCGGCAGTTGCAGTTGTTGATGGAAACTTTTATATTAGGTCTGCTGTTTTGTACACCAAACGCAATTTCCAACAATTTATTCAACTTTATGTAACAAGTAATGTCTCTTACTGATTTGTTTTTGTATTCATCAAGGGAATCAAACACTTTTAGTTCATTTTTCAGTGGAGCTATATCAAAAGTTGAGGCATAGAGTTCCTTAAGTTCTGGCAGTAGATGTTCAGGGAAGCTTTCACAAAATGTATGAAAACAGTTCGAATCCAATAAAGCCACGAATTTAAGATATAATATCATTGATTTTAATTCATTGACACTTCACACAAACTGAAACAACTCTCGCGGAACACGTGATGTTACGGGAGGGAGCATGCGAGTGACTGAGGTAGTTGAAGTCTTCTATTTTCTGAGCGAACCTTTGCCCAAAGCAATTGCCCATTCCCCTCCACCCGCTCATTCATGTTGTCATGGAAACGCTAGCTGGCGATCGTATCGAAGGTCTTCGAATCAGAACAGCGACGACTGACTGGTAGAGCTGGTTGCATTACGATGACACCATCCCTCCACTAGGGGGCGCCCCGTTGGTCTTCGCTCGCCAGACTGATTCTATTAGTCAAAAGAAGCGAATCCAGACGTGCTTTTTTTCGCAGCGAAAGCATCCATATATCTTAATATCGTTGCCAATTAGCTTTCATTTGTGTATATTTAGTTGACTTTTATTTGTGCATTCTATGGGCTTCTCAGCTAGCCTAACTAGCCTCGAATATACACCACTGAACCACACATTTGACTATACCTTTTTCGGATGCAGGCCTCCTCTTGAAGTCGATGGAGCTCTCCAACTCGGCATACAATCCTCTGCCGCTTTACATTTCTATAAAGGACCCCCATTTCATCACTCGTAACTAATCGTTCAAAGAAAGGTTCGTTTATGTGGTGCGCAAGCACAGAAAGAAAGGTGGGGACATTCTGCCCCATCGCTTTCTTGAGATAGGCCATGTGGTACCTGTCGAACTTTGTGATAAATCCAAGCTTATGCAACCTTCTTTCTACAGTGGTTTGGTGTACAGAAAACCTTTGTAATAATTCTTCGACGGTTATATGGTGGTCATTTTATATGGCTTGGTTGAGATCCTCTTCAAAAACCTCTAACGGACGTTCAGAACATTGCTGATCTCTGTAAATAATGTCTCCATGGAATTTTAGGACGTCCTGGTAACTCGCTCAAATGGATCTCTCGCAACCACAATTTACCTGAAGCCTTTCGCTGTTTCCTCACCTCCACATGTCAAGTTCAATCACCCTTGGCAACAAAAACTAGGCGCCTTTTACAGTTGTGTATATCGCGCGTTACATATATGTTCAGATAAAAACAGTTTGGAAAAAGAACTTTATTTTCTTAAACGTGCTGCAGTACAGCGTGGATACAACCCTTCCATTATAGACAGGGCTCTAACAAAATTCCGGAAGCCGAAGCCTATCTCCACGTTAACTCCTGTGATGCGCCCATTGCAAGAGAATTTTGCCATTATTCCATTTTCCCGTAACATTGCCATCAAAATTTCGAAAATTCTCAAAACCTTTAATTTTAAGGTGATTTTTAAACCCATAAACAAAATGAGATTTTTAGGATCAAAGGACTATGTTGAAGACAAAAACTCATGGGGAATTTATCAAATGGTATGTGAATGTGGCGCTTTATATATATAGGGCAGACGCGTAGAGCCTTACGTTTTCGATTGAAGGAGCACAAGACCTACATTCGGAATTGTGACCTAAAGAAGTCATCGATGGCTAAACACTGTTACGAAAAGGACCACAGATTTCTCTTTGAAGAAGCAAAACTTATTGACAAGCCAGATTCAACCTCAAAACTTGATAGTTTGGAAGCTTTCCATATATATCAGAAGTCTTCGAAACTTGTTTATGACATGGCATCCACGCCATTTCTATCAAGTGCGTGGAAGCATCTAACCAAAACACGTGACTGTAAACACCATTTATGATGTCATATACAATTTGAATATTTACGTGCCATTCGTGCTGATGAAGCTAGGTCAATACCCAGCGAAACCATGGTCAGCTTGAGAAATAAAAAAATAAACATTTGTGACAACTACGTTGTATTATCTTAATCTATATAATGTATAATCGTCACAAGACTGTAGTCTTTGAGATAAAGAAGTGACATGTGTGTTTTGTCTATATTATCTTCGCCTGAGACCTCACAAATGGTGCGGCGGGCTTCAGTTGCCTTTGTCGAATTCATAAAGCGAACAATACCTACTGGTTGGTGCCCTATTGTTTGGCATGTTAACCCTTGTGTGACGCGTTTATGAATGAGATGCGCCTGCATACTTGGTGCCATTTTATAATCTATTCCTCAAAGCATTTTAACCATCACTTTTGCTCACACCTAATATAAGTTTACGTTGTGTGTGCCATAATTCTTAATTGTTCCTTATTTATTTGCTTACTCATGTCCTGTATTTTCGTGTAAATGGGAGAAGGTCATTAGACAAATTTTGAAGATGACTATTTTTTTTTCTTTTTTTTTTTTTTTTTTTTTTGGTGTAAATATGACAAGGATGGTAAGTCAGGTAATATCCGAAAACTTGAAACTTTTCGTCGTCCTGGAGCGGGAATCTAAATCGCGTCTCCCAGATAGCGCCCGGGTATGCTAACCACTACCTAAAACAATGTTCAAGTTTTCGGATATTATCATCCATGTCATATTTACACTAGAAAATGGATTGTCATCTTCAAAATTTGTATTGTATGGTGTAATCCCGTATTCCATTCAGGTCATTAGACACTGTCACACGGCAATTACGTGTTGTGTGTGTGTGTGTGTGTGTGTGATATAGAAGCTGGCCTTAGTTCCCTAAAAGAATAAAATTTGTATGATATGATTGTCTTTGGCGTTAGTGTTTTGTAGTACACTGAAGTACCAGAAAAACTGGTACAGACTAGCTTATGCAAAATACATAGCAACGTCACCTATGCGCTGCTCGGTTGCGTCCGCCAGTGCGTATATAAAGCGATAGACATCCTTGCCAGCTGTCAGAGCTGACAAGTAATAACATTTGAAGCGATTTTCTACGCGGTGTCATAGTTGGCGTTCGTGAGATGGACCACACTATTTCGGAGGTAGAAACGAAGTTCGAATTTTCACGGACGACCATTGCAAGGGTGTACCGTGACTACAAGAATTCCGGCAAAACCTCCAACTAACGACACCAGTGTGGCCGTAAAAATACCTTGGGTGAATGTGACCATCGTCGGCTGTCAAGAATCGTTTCACGCGGTAGGCGTGTAACATTCTCGCACGTATCATCGGAATTCAATGCTGGAGCCGCAACAAGCATCAGCTTCCGGACTGTGCAACGTACCCTACACGATATGGACTTTGGGAGCTGACGTCCAACTCAAGTCCCCTTGATGGGTGCACGACACAGAGCTATACGCCTCGCTTGGGCTCGGCAACACCGCCACTGGACACTTGATGACTGGAAACAAGTACCCTTGTCTAACGAGTCGCGTTTCCAACTGTATCGGGCAGATGGAAGGATTCGTGTGTGGCGCAAACCCTATGAAGCCATGGATCCCGCCTGTCAACAGGGAACTGTACCGGCTGGTGAGTGAAGGGGTGTCCGTAATGGTATGAGGTGTGTTTAGCTGGACTTCACTGGGACCCATGGCACGTCTACAAACGTCTGTGACCGGCCAACGCTATATGCGCATCCTTTCTGACGAGGTACACCCGTTCATGTCCTGCATTCATGCTGATGGGTTGGGCCTGTTCCAACAGGACAATGCACTTCCACACAAGTGTCGGGATGCCACATTATGGTTAGAGGAGCATTCATCTGAGTTTGGAGTGTTGCCATTATCACCCAAGTCCCCAGATCTGAACGTGATAGAACACATTTGGGATGTCATGCAGCGCGTATTCCGAAGTCTCGGAACACAGGAATCCGAGACCTCGGAATGCACCCGAATTGTGCAACGCTCTGCAGGAACTATGGTGTGCATTGCCTACAGCATATTTCCAGAAGCTAGTGTAGTCCATGCCCCATCGTATTTCTGCTGCGCTGCGCTCCCGTGGGGCACCTACCAAGTATTAGACAGGTGTACCAGTTTATTCTGGCACTTCAGTGTACTTTGTAATGGTATAAAACCAGGGCAATCATTTTAAATACAACGTGCACATTTGTGTTACATGCGATAAAGAGCAGCAATTTCGTTTTTTCGAAAAATAACAGCAGGATCCAAAGAATATGAATTATTTAAATGTCTATAAAACCTAAATAATAATATGGAAAAAAATTTCAGTAACTAGAGGCTAATAGATTTTCACAAAAGGGCCTTCAAGGTTTTTTTGCGGAAGGGGGGAGTCATGTTTATCCGGTAGCCACTAAAAAAGTGTTATCCGCTATGATTCGCTGATCACAATTTTTGATTCCATTAATACAGAAAAGTGCAGTTTTCCTCCTGTTCTTTATTTTTCTGAATAAAACTCTAATTAATCTGCTTTCTAATATGTCTCGTTTTATCCGCCACTTACTTTTTTTTTAATCTTTTAACAAAACCGATTAGTCTACTTTAACTCTTGAACGACCAACAAAGCTGATTTATCTACTTTAACTCTTTAACGACCAAGGCCCTGAAATCTTTTGTCGCTCAGAATACCTTAACGTCCGAAACTGTCTGTTGCTCCTTTCAGAATTTCTCCCGTCCCCTTTACACGTTCACAAAAGAATGATTAGTGCTCGGTCGCCACACGAAATTTCCGATCTGTAATCTTGGTGTGCATCGACCTTCAGATATTCCCCGTAGTTTTTTATTGTAATACTCCACCGAGAAGGCATGCGATGTCATGAGAGTAAATAATATTGCTCCAGAAAATACAACACTTGCTTTACTTATCTGTTTAGCAATAACAACAGTGACTGATAGTGACTTCTGCTAATCCCGTAGAGGTCGTGTAAAATCAAAGAACAGGAGGGGTAAGAATTCCTCCTCGCTCTAGATAAGCGTTTTCGGCGGCCGTGGTAGTTTGGATGCAAGGGCGTCTCGGGCGTTAAAGCGTTAAAGAGATGCGTTTAACTCAGTTCAATTTTAGTTACTAAATCATTTCTGAAGCCTGATCGCGACTATTTGGAATAAGTTCCATTGAAGTTCGACACACGTGCTCTGAAAGTTTTGGTTCTGCTGGATTTTCCCAAAAAGATCCCGTCAAATTTTGGGGACTTGTTCTATTGAGAATAACGATCAGAACAAGTTCCTATGAACAGTGGGCATACCATCCTGTGGTCGGGTAAATCAGAGGTTTAGGTTTCTAGCCAGCCTTCCGACTGGGGCCGGATTCTAGTCCCGATTTAGGCGTTAGTGGCGCTTCTGGCGATGGCTGCTTCTCTTCCTAGGAACCAGTGGTCCTGTATCAGGGACTGGAGACTGTTTATTGCCCTTAGAGTTGCTCGTGGCAGTCGTTAAACCTCGAGACAGAAAAAAATAACACATTGGGCGTGAGACGCTTTCTTTACTAATTTTAACACATTTTGAGACTGCAAGAAAGAAAGAATACCAAAAGTGTGGCATCTATATTCCAAGTAAACTGCCGCAATGGCGGAGTGGTACGGGGCATTGGCTTCGAATAAGTCGTCCGAAATGGGTCTGAGTTCGAAGTCCCAGGTGATGCATGAATGGTGTGCTTGCTTTCGGCACTGGCTTTCACACTTTTCTGCAACCAGTGGTCTTAAATTTGGGATGGGTCTCAAGTTTAGCTGCGTTAAAAAAACGAAATGCTAACATCATTTGTAATGTGTTCCTGCTCTCCACATCGGATGGCTAACTGTATCCTGCTTAACTCAGTTCGTTATGTGTTGTGTGGGCGTGCAATCTCAGGAAAAGATACAATGATTACAACAAAGCCTGTTCCGCTTCTTTCATTGCAGTTATGTTGTAGTGGACGCGCATCATTGATTTTTCAGAAAAGATATGTTTCTATCTTTTCATCTGTGGAGCAGTATGTTTCTCTATAAATTAGAATTTGCTCTTTGTTAAAACGAAGTTCTTTTTTTTTTTCTAGATGCATAATAAGCTACTTTCAAAAATCTTGGAAAGCTGAGAGAGAGCCTGGGGGTAAGGTAGAAAGCTATTCAGAGACAGAACGTTTGGTCAAACCAAGCTAGACAGGGCATATGGGGCAGGAGAAGCCAAAGAAGTAGGCTATTTGGTCAGGGCATGAAGTAGGGTAGAAAATGATGCACAGAAAGGCCAAGTCAACTAGGTAGTCAATCGAGTCTTGTGAGGGGATGGTAGATGACACATAAACCACGCAGGTAGAATTTTTTTTTGTTTTTATTGGAGGTTTAACGACCACCGTGAGCAACTCAATGGGACTATATAAGCAGTTGCCCGTCCCTAATTTAGGGCCACTGGTTCCAGGGAAGGGTGAGAGCCAGCGCCGTAAGACAATACAACATCCATGCCTCACCGGGATTCGAACCCGGACCCATCTCGGACGAATGATCAGAAGCCGTCGCTTAGACCACTGAGTCACCGGGGCGGTCAGGTTGAAATTGTAGTGCAGTTATTCGGGAAGGCTAACCTGGCAGATAGGTAGTGGTGGAAGGAGAAAGAGTTGTAGATACGATTAGCAGAAAAAAGACATGCGACCAGACTGGCGTGTAGGGAGCATGGAATGTAAGTATTTTGGCCAGGCAGGTTTAAACTAATTCGTCTAACAGGCAAGGAAAACATACAGGAAGAGACGGATGAAGGCAGTCAAACATGCAGACCGGATGGAAGGTAAGAATATTGCGACGACAGGTAGGCAAGTAGGCTGCAAAACAAGAAAGCATGAAGGGACCAAGAAGACATACATGCAGTCATGCATACGGAAATAGAAAGAAACATCCTATTCAGACAAGCACACAGTAGGTCAAACAAGCATAAGTAGGTACGCAAGCGATCAGGGTAAGAGGCCAGTAGACCATAAAGGTCAACAAACAGGCAGGCAGGATGTAATACAGTAGTTTGCTTAGTTAATACAGTATTTTTTTTCTCGATTTGTTCTCATTTCACTGAAGTTCAAATTGTTTTTAATTAATGCAGTATAACTTCTATTTTGTAATAATTTCGTCTTAATAATTTCAAAATATTCTATTGTTTTGTTTACTCTTACGAATGTTCCTTTAGTTTGCTGACTTTATTCCATAGGACATAATTTGCTTAATTCATTACCGCTATTGATTTTGAATCACGTGACACGGATAGGTTTGTTTTACTGTTACAAAACATGTCACGATGTTGAATATAATTCATTTGAATGAGCTCGTGTCTCCGCACTCTCTCTCTCTCCTCGTTTTTATCCCTTGAACTATGAAAGACTGCATGCAAGTGAAATGAACCAGCTACTCTTTCTATTCAGAGCGAACGTTGAACTCGTAATCATTTTAAATCTTGTCAAGACAACTAACAGTTTCCCTTTGTTCGACATACGCCAATACGCTTAGAAGTTGTTAAGAAAACATGCGTTTCCTGAAAGTCTACTACTATGATCCAATAAGTAAGGTCCGTTATTGTCCCTACTTTAAGTTCCTTAGCGATTGCTCTTTCGATGAAAGAGTGCATTAAGCGACGTTAAGAACACAAGCTACTGAATATTACTGACATCAAATAAAGAGGAGTAATCTCCAAATCACAAATCACTGAAATTGCATAGAAGAAGCAATAGTCAACTAAAGAGATGAAAGCAAATCAGAAAATCTGGAATAACAAAATTTGCAAAGATGATATTGGAGAATCTTTCGGGTTTCACATATTGACGATATAAATCTTTACAATACAAAATGTTTAATACATACAATTTGCAAATTCTGTTGCTCATCAATATTTTGTTAATTTTTTTCTTTGCCACAAACTGCATACGTATGAACAATAATCTGTCTAGCTCTTTTATCGTGAACACGTGACCGAAACACGATGACGCCTGTGGTATCACAGATGTGCAAATACGATGGTGGCGCATAGTCATATAGATACCATCGATTCATTAGTGGATAACTGGGAATGTATATTTCGTTAATGTAAGAAACCGGGTACTTAACTTATAGTACAGATGATTATACGATGTTTATGTATCGGTCGTTGGACAACATAAGACAAAAGCCTTTACAGCTATCAAGAATAAATTTTATATTTAGGAGTTCGTTTGTTTTAGTGAAAAAACACTACAAAAAAGTACATTTCACTTTTTGTAAATATAACTGAGAGTCGTTGCCAGTTTAAAAAAATCAAGTCGCAAAGCATTTTGTTGCTTCGAAAAATCACGATAAAAAATTGCTTAACTTGTGAAAAGTCTCCTAGAGTAAAAAAAAAAAAAAAAAATATTACAAACCTAATCAGAAATATAATAAGCCCCAACAGAAAATAAAATGACTAAATCACTCACATTAATGGCAAAGAAAAAAATTGATCGTCGCGCAATTTGTTTTACGATGCACGTTATTCGGATTTTCGAGCGTTTGTAGCTCCGTGGTTAAAGGCGTGTGTTACCTGTTGAACTAACCGGAACGACGGGGATTTCGATCCTGACTGTAGCGGAAGGAATATGTGAGGTAAGGGCTGAAAAATGGAGGTTCGTCGATTTTTCTGAATTTCAGTTTAAATACCCAAAAGTCTGAAATGGACTTTTCTGAAATAAATCGAATTTCTGGCTACCGAAAATCTGAGAAAATACGGGTTAAGATAAACGGGAAATTTTAAAAACGAAAACTTCTGAAAAAGACGGACACTTACCGGCAATTTTGCTGCAAGTTATTTTCAGAAATTTTCCGTGAATTCACACCACTTATTTTTTACAGTGTATAAGTTGTGTCATTTCTTAGTTACACTCTTCATTTCTGAATCTCCAGTTTCTTAGTTACATTTGGCAACGCCGTCAGTTCGCCAGGTGAAAGGTCACGATACGAAACTCATAAAAGGGGCAGTAACAACTATAAGAATAGTTGAATGGGATTTTGGCTAATTGTATTCTGTTGTAAAATATGATACCTTAATCAACCTTGAGAGCTATAATTGTCGAGCTGTATTACAACATGTATCCCTATTAATCGTAATTAAGTCATATTATATTATTGTTGGAGTTATATGTGGCTAACCAACTCACTTGTTCAACAACTGTATCTTCAATGCGAATTTAGGTGGAAAGCTACGTGTTGCTAAGAATAAACGGAAGTATTCTTCACTAATACATCCTGACTCATAAAGAAGTATACAGTTTCCGGATGCTGTAAAACAGTAACAGTTGAAGACACGGACCACAACTGCGAACCGTTAGGTGAATCTACTCATAAAGTTTGTGTCCCGCTACTGAGGGAAGTGGCGTAGGCGACAGCGCGCGTGTCACGTGACTAGTCAGCCAAAATAGCAGCGTCTGCAGTGGAGAAGGCGTTTTGTGCTCTTGAATTGAGCAAAACGGAATCTGTAACCGTTGTGCAACGGAATTTTCGATCACGATTCGGAAAAGAACCTCCAACCAGAAAATCTATATACGATTGGCATAAAAAATTTGAAACTACGGGCTGTTTGGGCAAACTTAAAAGTCCTGGACGACCACGTGTATCGGAAGAAGTCGTCGATAGTGTTTGCACCGCCATTCAACGAAGCCTGGGAAAATTGAGGCCGAGGGTGAGTCGTGAAGTGCAGATTTCCCAGCCCACTGTCTGGAGAATTTTGAGAAAGATGCTGAAAATGATTCCATACAAAATGCAGATGTTGCAAAATCTCACTGACCTTCACAAGACAAAGAAAGCGCTTTGAATTTTATGCCGAAATGCAGCACCATTTTGAAAATGGCGATTTTGCCGATCACTTAGTTTTCACCGATGAAGCTACGTGAGTGGTCAGGTGAATAAGCACAGTGTTCGCTTTTGGAGAACGGAGAAATAACTCGCGTTTGGGCGGAAATGGATTACCGGCTCGATGTGTGTCGTGTGACTAAGGGTGCACACATAGAACACATGTGACTGTCTCTAAAAAAAACTTGAAACATTCCCCTACGATTCTGTTACAGGTAACATAAAATATCTTACATTGTTCTTGTTTTATAGTGCGTTGAAACTGTATACTTCTTTATGAATCACCCTGTACTTCATTCATTCGGACCCTGGCGTTAGGTTTGCTTGTGTTTTAGACATTAAATAAGGTTAATACAGGACATTCACCATTTTAACCCTTACAATTCCCCTGGTACTGTAGTGTTGTGAAGGAGTGCCCGTCGCCAATTTAAGGTTGCTGATTTCTGTAAACCAGAATCACACCTGAAATACCTAACTGATCGATTAAGCCACAGAAAAGTTCCTAGGATCGTCATTCTCCTATCATTCCTTAAATTTCAGCAAATTTTTATTATCAGTATCCTTAAACATACTTATATGGATATATTATATATTATCAGTTTTCGGCAGCAATACATTTCGGGTCTGGTTTATTTGCCCGACGTTTACTTCACCGAAGGGTCACTTGACCGAAAATCACTTCACCGAAAGATCACTTGATCGAAAAGTTCATTTTACCGAAGAGTCACTTGATCGAAAAGTTGATTTCACCGAAAGGTCTCTTTACCTAAAAGTTCATTTCATCGAAAGGTCATTTCACCGAAGGGTCACTTTATCGGAAACTTTGGATTTCATTACAGGATCTGTTGACGTATGGTGCAAGTTCGGCAGACAGACCACCGAAACGTTAGGGGATCATACTTTTGATTTCTCCATGTCACAGAGAACGCAAAGATTAAGTTTTAAGACAAATCTTTTTTAAGACAATAGGCTTCGGCTTAGGCCTTTTTAGCAAATTTTAATCATGTTCATAAGGTTTACATAAAAGTCATGTTCAGTGCTCATGTTCATAAGGTTTACATAAAAAGTAAAATTAGTAATGTTGCACATTTTTCAATTGTAAGTCCCTAGGCCTTGGCTTAGGCCTTTTTACCCAATTTTAATTGAGCGAACTCATGTTCATAAGGTTTACATAAAAAGTCCAGTTAATAACATTGCACATTTTGACAGGCAAAAAGAATCAATTTTACTGCCCTACGTCTCGACTTGGCCTTTTTAGCAAATTTTAAACGTGCGTGCTCATGTTCAAAAGGTTTACATAAAATGTTTATTTACATTTTACGTAATGCTTATGAATATGGGTAGGGTTAAAATCTGTTAAAATGGCCTGTATCTAGGCCTATGGTCAAAACATTAATGCTCTGTGCTTGAGTAAAAGTGGAACATTATTTACTTGATTTACTATGTAACCCTGATGAATATGAGCTCGGAGGATTAAAATTTGACAAAAAGGCACATGGGGAGGTGTTTCATAGAAATTAAAAATGTATTTTTTTACAATCCGATAATGTTCAGGTGACCAGTTGTTCAAAAACCCGCACCATACTCCAACAGATCTCTAGCAACAAAATTCTAAGTTTTCGGTAAACTGACCATTCGGTGAAATGATCTTTCGATATAATGAACTTTTAGGTAAAGTAATCTTTCGGTGAAATGAACTTTTTGATTAAATGTCCTTTCGGTGAAATGAACTTTTCGATCAAATGTCCTTTCGATGAAAAGAACTTTTAGGTGAAGTGACCTTTCGATGAAATGAACTTTTCGGTCAAGTGACCTTTCGGTAAAATGTACCTTTCGATCAAGTAATTTTCGGCGAAGTGATTTTCGGTCAAGTGACTTTTCGATCAAGTGAACGATACCCATACATTTCTACTTAAACAACTCGCATAGTATCTTATATCAAATAATAACTTTATGTGACCCCATGAGTGAGTGCTCTAGTTGGCTGTATCCTTGATTTTCCTGCTGCTGACCCTGGGTTTGAGTCCCAGGCAAAACTTTAATACCGCATTTTTTCTCACTGCACAGTTCTTGCCCCAGGGGCAAGAGATCCTAACTTTAAACAAAAAGAAAGGGCAAAAGGCTGCATCATTCAGAAGGCTTTGAATTTCTTGGTTTCGAAGTTCCTTTCTTAGTGTCAGTTCCATCGTAAAATTTTGCTACATCATTTTTCTTGAGCTTGATAAGAGATCGTTTATTTCAGATGCCCTGGAATAGGGGTCAGTTACTCATCATTACTTTGATAAAAAATATATCTCCTGAAGAGAGTTGCTGTTCTTAGATCTGATATCTTGTCCGAAAATCGTTTCTAGAACTTTCTTCGAAGTTAGTCAGAATTTTTTGGATTTCTGATCTTTTTCAAAAAATTGCAGCTTACGACTGAGTGAGGATTGCTGGATCTCATAAAGAACCAAGACTGAGTGTACTTCTATCAGTGGATCGTGATCGGTAAGGAATTTAGGTCGAAGTGCTACGTGAATGTCAGAAAGATATGCTTAGAAAGTAGCATTTCTGTCATTCTTCTTTTGTGTAACGCATTCCGAGTTATCCACTTAATGATGGTATCACGAGTTATCCACTAATGAATCGATGGTATCGATTCATTAGTGCAGTGGTTACCAAAGCATGCGCCGCGGCGCCTTGGGGAGGGGGCGTCGCAAAATGTTACAAAATTTTCATAATTTTATTTCCATTTTCAGTTCAATGTGACAGGACATGACATTGCGACATCTAACGGGCCTGGTGCAAACCAGTAGCTCACTTAGTAATAACTGCTTGCAGAAGCCTCTACAAATGGTTACTAGATGGCGCTCTACAATAATGTTACAAGCGTGAGCTCTCCCCCAGCACGATTGCCGCCCGACGGGCGCACGTGTGTGTTCCGCGTGGCCGCTACCGGAAGTAACCTCAGCTTTCGCACCAGCCTCCGTGCTTCTGATAAACATTCCTCCCTCGTTCTCTGAGCGTCTAGAAATGAGACTCTCAGTCCAGATTTTACATCGTGATCGTGATCATATGCAGAGGATTTTAGGAAAGGAGTATCTGACCCTAGGTCTTAAACAACCCTTAGAAATAGAAAGCTATAAGATTTGGGCTAGAGTGCCCGATAGGAAAGTGACACGGAAGCGAAGTAGAAAGGGGAGGAAGACGCCCTTATTTATTACCGGGGGCCAGTACCTGGGGTACGACGGCTTAACGTGCCCATCCGACGCACGGCGGATATTTAGTAGATCCAGCGTTCGTACCTGCCTGGGGATCGAACCTGAGGTTCCTTTCCGTGGCAGTCACGAGCGTTGCTCGCTAGGCCACACGCGGCCCTCCAGATTTTTCAAGGTCACCAGGTCCTTTAAATATGCTCATCCGTTGTCATTTGTGACTTATTTGACGGTTAGCAGTCTCTTATGTGGATGCTCTGTCGCTGAGTTTCGTTTGCGTTTGTTACCGTTTGTAGAATATTGTTGTGATTAAGTGAAATGAAGTTCTTAAAGTTTTTCTTCTCGCATGTATTTTAAAAATGGATCGGTTTTTACTAAACAGTAAAAACTGATCCATTTTTTACTTAGTTTTTTATCACATCGGTCGCTGTGATAAAAACTAAGCATTGCGTGAAAATCAATGTGGAGAAGGAAATGAGGGTGGTTGTGTCCAGTTTGATTCCCAGATTTGAGAAAATGTGCGATGATCAACAGGCTCATCCATCCCACTAATTATAATTTTTGAATTTTTTCAATTATATTTTTTGTGATTTTCAATACGTGTTTATTTATTTTTACCTAAGTGCACTTGTTAGAATTGACATTAAGGCGCCTTGGGAAAACCTGGATTCAGCAAGGGCGCCGAGAATCGAAAAAGTTTGGGAACCACTGCATTAGTGGATAACGTCCGGCGAACGTTCGCATTCGCTGCGTTTACAGGCGCTTCCTTGCTGGCTTCTGGCGAACCATGTGTCGTTAACTACTAACCAGCGGATGCTCTAAACTTTGCAATTGACTTTTTTGCCCTATCTCGCTTTGTTCCAAAGATAGTTTTCATAAGTACCGCAAATATCCGCCAGAGGGCGCCGCTGTTGGTCCCATTCGATCACCATGACTTTTTACCTATACCTAGTCACCAGTTTCGTTTCTATATGACCATTATTTCACTAGTTAGGGGAGAGAAGAAAAAATATCCTGTGCCTCAATAAGCAAAATTCATATGATATACTCTCCACAATATCCGATCTCACTACAGAAGTTCAAAATTTGGCAGACGATTGAAATTTAAAAGTTTAATCAAACTTCAAGTGGCGCAGTAATCTAAGCAATGGCTTCTGATCATTCGTCCCAGTTGGTTTCGGATTCGAATCCCGGTGTGGCATGGATATTTTATTTGTCTTACGGCGCTGGCTCTCTCCCAACCAGTGGCCCTAAATTAGGGACGGACGACTACTTATGGCCCACTGAGTTGTTCACGGTGGTCGTCAAACCTTCAATCAAAAAAAAAATAATAATATCATCGATCGCTCCTATTAGCGGTAATTTCTCGTTACACGGATACGGAAACAGTGAGAACGGAGTTTTCCAGTTCATATACGAAAGGAATTGCTGAAAGGTTTCTGAAAATTCAGAATTTTCCGTTAAGACATCTCTGAAACCGTAATTTACCGTCAATATAAGAAAGAAACTGCGGAAAGGTTTCTCAAAATTCAGAATTTTCCATTAACACATCTCTAAAACGGTAATTTGCCGCCCCGGTGGCGCAGTGGTCTAAGGCGTTGGCCTCTGATCATTCGTCCGGAAGGGGTCCGGGTTCGAATCCCGGTCAGGCATGGATGTTGTGTTTGTCTTACGGCACTGGCTCTCTCCCTTCCCTGGAACCAGTGACTCTAAATTAGGGACGGGCGACTGCTTATAGCCCATTGAGTTGCTCACGGTGGCCGTTAAACCTCCAATCAAAAAAAAAAAAAAAAAAAACCGGTAATTTACCGTCAACAAAAGAAAGAAACTGCGGAAAGATTTATAAAAATTCAGAATTTTCTCGTGTTGCAGAACGGACCGAAAGACCACTCTGGAGATAGACTTGGGTCCGGTACGGTAGGGCATGCGCATATATGCAGCATGACGTACGGGGGGTCAGAAGGGTATAAAGCACACGAGCGGTGTACGCTCAGCAATTCGAGGGGCAGCGGGTTGCCTAGTGGGCAACGTTCGTGACTGCCATGGAAAAGACCTCAGGTTCGATCCCAGGCACGTACGAACGCTCGATCCACTAAATATCTGCCGTGCGTCGGATGGGCACGTTAAGCCGTCGGACCCCGGGTACTGGCCCCCAGTAATAAATGAGGGCGTCTTCCTCCCCCTTTCTACTTCGCTTCCGTGTCCCTTTCCTATCGGGCACTCTAGCCCAAATCTCCTAGCTTCCTATTTCTAAGGGTTGTTTAAGACCTAGGGTCAGACACTCCCTTCCTAAAATCCTTTACATATGATCATATGATCATGCTCAGCAATTCGGTGAAAGCTATTGCACGGTGTACATCGGTTTGAACGACGTCGAGTTGCTGCCACCGTGTGATATGGCCAACAGGCAATCTAGTAGACGACATCTGGATTACTTTACCCGAGGTCGCATCATTGGGAAGTTGGAAGAATGTCGAAGTGTTACTAGTGTGGCCGAGGAGTTCGGCACCGCTCACAGCATCGTTTCACGAGCTTGGAGAGCATTTCAAAGGACAGGAACAGCTGTCCGAGAGTATAGCAGTGGTCGTCCACGAGCAACCACGGCGGCGAACGACCGGTATATTGTCCTACAGGCGAGAAGAGACAGACGGCAGACAGCGGGAGAAATCGCAAGGCACATGCAACAGACAACTGGACGTCCGTTATCGCGTTTTACCATGGCCAAGAGGCTGCACAAAGGTGGTCTATTTGCACGACGACCAGTACGGCGTGTGCCATTAACGCCTGCTCATCGGAGACGGCGGTTTCTGTGGTGCCAGGAACACAAGAACTGGACACATGAACAATGGGGTCGAGTTCTCTTTACGGATGAGAGCCGATTTAGTCTGACGAGCGATTCTGGACGTATACACATCTGGAGAGAGCAGGGAACACGCAATTACACCTCCAACATCATCGAAAGGGACCGGCTTGGAGGTGGCGGAGTTCTTGTTTGGTGCGGTATCATGCTTGGTAGCCGTACTGACCTCCACATCTTTCAAGGAGGTTCAGTCACTGGTGTCCGCTATTGTACCGAGGTTCTCCTGCCTCACGTGCGTCTGTTTAGAGGTGCTGTGGGTCCTCAGTTCCTCTTCATGGACGACAACGCTACACCTCACCGTACAGTGGCTGTCGCAGAGCTGTTTAAGAGTGGAGATATTCAACGCATGGGTTGGCTTGCAAGGTCCCGGACCTAAATTCAATCGAACACGTATGGGACTTTCTCAGGGGACGCTTGGCAGAACGTCACCAGCCGCCAGCAACGATTCCGCAGCTGCGATTGGCGCTACAAGAGGAATAGGCCGCGATGCTCCTTGACAACCTCGTCCTCAGAATGGACAGACGTTTTAAATCCTGCAACGCAGTCAGGGTGATCATATCTCCTACTAAAGACTGGATTTTTCTTGCCAGCCTCCTGTCACATGGACGTTTCTGTCTTCTGTCCAGTTGTGCTCGAAGCTACCTTTTCAATAAAGTGCCTTTGTATCCTTTGGATTCCTTGTTTGGACGGTTTTGCTCACTTGTCCCATATTCTTACATCTTGGGGATCTTATGGTATGATTTGAGTCGAAGTGGAGCACTTCTGCACGACGTTACATTCGAAAAACCGTCTCGTCCTTAATTTTTGCACGCCAGTGTACGAAAAAAACCGTGCCGCCCCGGTGGCGCAGTGGTCTAAGGCGTTGGCCTCTGATCATTCGTCCGTAAGGGGTCCGGGTTCGAATCCTGGTCAGGCATGGATGTTGTGATTGTCTTACGGCACTGGCTCTCTCCCTTCCCTGGAACCAGTGACCCTAAATTAGGGACGGGCGACTGCTTATAGCCCATTGAGTTGCTCACGGCGGTCGTTAAACCTCCAATCGAAAAAAAAAAAACCGTGAAATTCAGGTTTCTTTCAGCCACTTGACGGAAAAGGTTTTATCAGAAATATGCTTCGTTAATTCACGAGAGAAATGACGGAAAGTAGCTCGGGAATTTCAGAATATTTTTAACAGTGAACAGGAAAGAAACCCCAGAGGGAAAATTTGGTCTTGAAGTATATGTGACAGAATTGCTAAAACTTGTTCTGGTGTCCAAGAGGTCTGAAACGCGCATTTCGACGACTCGTTCGGCATGGGCCTGAGTTCGAGCTCGGAACGATGCACTGGTAAGTGGGTTAGTCTGATGGCACTGACCCTGTCCGCTCCCTGGAACAAATGACCCTAAATCCAGATCAGATGTAGATTATTTTAGGAAGGGAGTGTCTGACCCAGGTCTTGAGCAACCCTTAGAAATAGAAAGCTAGGAGATTTGGGCTACAGTGCCCGATACAAAAGTCACACGGAAGCGAGTTAGAAATGGGGATGAAGGCGGCCTTATTTATTACCGGGGGTCAGTACCCAGGGTCCGACCGCTTAACGTGCCCATCCGACGTACGGCGGATATTTAGTAAGGCGAGCGTTCGTACCTGCCTGGGAATCGAACCTGAGGTTCCTCCGCGGCAGTCACCAACGTTGACCACTAGGCCATCCGCGGCCCGACCCTAAATTGGGGGATGGAAAACTACTTGTAGCCCTTTGAGTTGCTCTTGGTGTTCGTTAAAAAAACTAATCTTCAAAAAAGAAATGCCGGCAGTAGATTTGCGTGAGTATCGTATACTGCAATGAATCGGTTTCGAAGAACAGGAGTTCTGCTTATGTCATTCGCCTTTCAATGCCAACAATAGTAATATCGCACGAGCTTGGTAATAATAACTGAATATATAAACAGTCACAGGCATTCGTCGATTGAGCCTAAGTTTAGAATATGTAATTATATTCGCACCTTGTCAGAAATGATAATTACCAACGATCTGTGGACTGGTTGAGGAAAATTCTGTCTTTCTAGGAAGTCTTTCGATTCCAACCTAAAGCAATGGACGGCGGGCGCGCCACATTGTTGTAACTGAAACGATAATGAGGGAATAATTTTCAGTCAACATGAGGTCGTTAAGAAAGTTTGGGTGGAACCCCGTCACTTGTGACCAATCACGGTAGACGAAAATTGCATGACGATGCTCACGTCTCAAAATGAGAGACTGTGCTTCGGGTTAATTATTGGATTTTGGTTTAACGTCGCATAGGAGATTTGGTAAATCATTCGTCGCTCATGGCCTTGCCATTTAAGCGGTGTTACTTGTTATGCAAAAATAAAATGCACTCGAGGCCGTTCAGACGACATTTAATTGCTCTTTTCCCAAGAATATATGCTTGTTTCGGTTTTATACACAAACCATCGTTAAGATGTGTATGACTTCGATGGAGAGAACCCGCGACTATGAAAAAACAGTCCGCTTAATTTCCGGAAAGGGTGAAGTTCAAAGGTCTGTATGGTTCATCAGCTGTTGTTGTTTTTTTAACACAAGAATACACGTTTGGAGTCAGGAAGAATAGGGAACAAGCTATTCAAATTTCTTTGGAAATAATTTGCATACAAAAGGTTACACAGATGACGGAATCAAAACAACGAGCACGTCTTTCAGAAAAAGGATTTAAAAGTATTTCCGAGTTTTACTAAATTACGTAGGAAATGGGATATGGAAATAGCATATCTACGGGGGAAAACTGCAATATTTTTCCCTCTTATATATTGATAGAATCCCTAAGCACAAAAAAATCTATATTTGGGAAAAGAAGGTTTTAAAATGTTAGTCATATGTATCGCTTTTAAATAAAAACTAGACGAACCCCGTCTGAATCTCCGGTCAGTTCTTTTTTAATGAAAAGAATAAACTCATATGAAACAACAAATGTGAACTTTATTTGATTGACAAATTCATTCAACCACTTCATGTTCTTTTGTTGTTTTTTTTGACTGAAGGTTTTTTTTTTTTTTTTTTTTTTTTTGATTGGAGGTTTAACGACCACCGTGAGCAACTCAATGGGCTATAAGCAGTCGCCCGTCCGTAATTTAGAGTCACTGGTTCTAGGGAAGGGAGAGAGCCAGTGCCGTAAGACAAACACAACATCCATGCCTTACCGGGATTCCAACCCGGACCCCGTTCGGACGAATGATCAGAGGCCATCGCTTAGACCACTGCGCCACCGGGGCGGCGACTGAAGGTTTAACGACCACCGTAAGCAACTCAATGGGCTATAAAGCAGTCGCCCGTAATATTTTCACTAACAATGGTCAACGTAATGTTTATTCACATCTTTACATAAGGGGAAACGTCTTACCTTCGTGAATAAACTGGATCGAATGAATATTAAATTGTATATATACATCACACAGTCCAACGGCATAACGCAATCAGGTCTTCGAGAGTGTTCGCTGTTCCGATGAGAACTTTGATTGGAATGCCTGCTAGCGGTTCGCTCAGAAAAGATAAGACTTCGGACTTTGGACTATCTCAGTGCCTTCATGCTGCCGCCTTCAACAGCGCGTGAGTCAACCGCAGGCGATCGAATATCAACCGCACGCTTCTCCAATAGACTTTACATGGGACCTTTGCCGCCCCACAACGCCCGAACCGTTGCCCCAATCTCATTTGTATCATCGTCTGGCACGTCTGCATAGTAAGATTTTTATTTTGATACCTCAACCATATCTTTACGTTCAGCCGTTCTCTGAAAATAGGACTCACAGTAAAAATCCTTATAGAATTAATATATAGATTTACTATTTAATAACGAGGAACTATATACCAACTTTGTACAAAATAGTATAACTATAGTAGTAATCCGAATTTATTGGCGTGAAATAAAAATCAGTTTTCCAAGCTTTCACACATCAACGAGTGGCTTTTTCAAGGAAGGTAGACAGAAACCGCAATCTGAACGCAATTACCTGACAATAAATAGATACGAACGCTTCAACAATTTGAACGCAATTACCTGACAATAAATAGATACGAATTAATATTCATTTAAAGACAGGAGACATCACGTCGGTTGTGCACGCAGTATCCTAGTAGGAAAACGGCGTTACTTGAAAAACTGGTTCCTAATTCGTGGCAACTCTAGAGAGACTCAACTCCAGAGTTTAGAGGGTCACAGAATACGGTAATGTGACCACAGCCCTATCCAGGGAAGTCAAATTCAAGTCCTCTACTCCTATGTGGGACGATATAACGAAATCAGCTACCTACTGTACCCCTAAATGGACAGCCATTTGAGAAACCTTGGAGATCATTACAAACAGTGACCTTTCCAATGATAGCGTCTCTCTAAAATTGTCACGAATTTGAAACTAGTTCTTCCAGTAACACCTTTTTCCTACCAGGAAATTGTGTGTACAACCAACGTGATGTCTCGTGTATCCAAATGAATATTAAATCGTATCTATTTATTGTTAAGTCATCCCGAAAATAGTGAAAATCTTCCAAATACGTGGAGACAATGTAAATAGACAAAGTTATCGCTCTTTCCACGTTTTTTTTTAAATCAACATACAACAACCGAAAAATTGTATTTAGACAACGCTGGGATCAAACCCAAGATCTCTCGATAACTAGGCGAGTGCGTTCGCCTTACGCTACGGTGCCAACAATCCACGGCGCTATGTGTGTTTATCTGTCAGCATCTGACTTCACAAATCCGTAGGGATGGGCTCAGCAACTGAGACGTCTCTATCTGGTGGGGCTTAACAGCACACGCTATTTAATTCTAGCTAATAAATCCAAAGGGCGAGAGAAATGGTGAATATCTTCCAAATACGTGGAGACAATGTAAATAGACAAAGTCTTCGCTCTTTCCACGTTTTTCTTTAATTAACACACAGCAACCGAAAAATTGTATTTCGACACCGCTGGGATCGAATCTCAGATCTCTCGATAACTAGCCGAGTGAGTTCGTCTTACGCTACGGTATCTATAATTAAATAGCTTGTGCTGTTAAGCCCCACCAGATGGAGGTGTCTCAGTTGCTGAACCCATCAATCACTACGGATTTGTGAAGTCAGATGCTGACAGATAAACACACATAGCGCCGTGAATTGTTGGCACCGTAGCGAAAAGCGAACGCACTCGGCTTCTTATCGAGAGATCTGGGATTCGATCCCAGCGGTGTCGAAATACATTTTTTGGGGTGCTGTGTGTTAAAAGAAAACGTGGAAAGAGCGATGACTTTGTCTATTTACAAGTCACCGCGTTCAAATTGTTGAAAGGTTCTATTCATATTGCAGTTTCTGTCTGTATTCCTTGAAAAAGTCATCTGCTTGACGTTCGAAACCTTGGAAAACTGAGTTTTATTTTACACCAATAAATTCGGATTACTACTATAGTTGTACTATTTTCTAGAAATTTATATTTCCCAGTCGACTTAGCAGGAACATGACAAAACGCCATTTTTTTACTGCTTGGCAACTTTATTGGGTAAATGGTCTTTTTATGCACATAGAAAGGATAGCTTACAATAAATGTGACATTTTTAATAAAAGTTTGTCGAAAATGAACGCGCTGAATACCAGTCCAAGTTAGAATGAAAACGAGAAAACATGTTTCAACAGTTACGCGCTGAACACCAGTCCAAGTTAAGTGCACCGAAATGAGTATCAGTTAAATACTGATGATCCAAGTTAGAATGAAAACGAAATGAGTATCAGTTAAATACTGATGATCCAAGTTAGAATGAAAACGAAATGAGTATCAGTTAAATACTGATGATCCAAGTTAGAATGAAAACGAAATGAGTATCAGTTAAATACTGATGATCCAAGTTAGAATGAAAACGAAATGAGTATCAGTTAAATACTGATGATCCAAGTTGGAATGAAAACGAGAAAACATGTTTCAACGGTTGCGGTAGTAAACGAGAAAACATGTTTCAACAGTTACGCGCTAAACACCAGTCCAAGTTAAGTGCACCGAAATGAGTATCAGTTAAATACTGATGATCCAAGTTAGAATTGAGTATCAGTTAAATACTGATGATCCAAGTTAGAATTTGAGTATCAAGTTAAATACTGATGATCCAAGTTAGAAGAAAACGAGAAAACATGTTTCAACGGTTACGGTAGTAAACGAGAAAACATGTTTCAACAGTTACGCGCTAAACACCGTCCAAGTTAAATGCACCGAAATGAGTATCAGTTAAATACTGATGGCCGTGTTGTCGAGAGAACTGGTTTCTGATTGATTAGGCAGCTTAGATAGTGTCAATATGGAAAAGATTCGTGATTTAAGCGACTTTGAAAGAGGCAGGATAGTGTGCCCTAATCGGGCGCATGCGAGCATCTCAGAAACTGCAAACCTTCTCAGCTATGCAAGACAACTCTTTGGGGGTGCCCAATGAGCGATATACAAGCAACAAACAAGCCCTCTTCATGTGGAAAGAAACGACTGGTCTATGTTGGAGAGCAACGGTAGCTGGAGGATATTGTACAAGGTACACTGTACAAAATAAGTGTCGTGAATTCAGGGAAAATTTCTGAAAATAACGTGCAGCAAAGTTGCCGGTAGGTATCCTTGTTTTTCAGAAATTTCCGTTTTTAAAAGTGCTCGTTTATTTTAACTTCTGTATTTTCAGAGATTTTCCCCAGTCAGAAATTCCCTTTATTTCAGAAAAATCTATTTCAGGGTTTTCCGTATTTAAACTGAAATTCCGTAAAACTGACGACCCTGCAATTTTCAGCCCTTTTCCTAGATATTCCTTCTGCTTCACTCAGGGTTGAACCTGCACCGCTTGGGCTGGTTGAACAGGTAATGCGCGCCTTTAACCACTGAGCCACAGGCACCCGGAAATTCGAATCACGTACATCGTACAAGAAACTGCGCGACAACGAAATTTTTTTTGCAATTAATACGAGTGATTTAGTCATTTTATTTTCTGTTGAAGCTTATTATTTTTCTGGATAGGTTTGTAATGATTTTTTTTTTTTTGTACGTAGGAGGACTTTTCACAAAGTAAAAACTTTTCTCAAAGTGTGTAAAGTAATTCACTAATTTTTCGGAGAAACAAAAATAGCTTTCTTGTAGCTATTTCCCGGTCATTCCATTCTTCATCCTCTATTTATATTAATCTTCTCAATTTTGATGACTGTTATTACGCCCATCATAATTTGAGTAACCCAACTTTATTTTTTTAAACTGACAATGACTTTCAGTTATCTTTAAAAAAGGTAAAATGTACTTTTTTATAGTATTTCACAAAAAAACCCTCCTAAATATAAAATGTACTTTTGATAGTTATAATAGCTTTGGTCTTAAGTTGTCCAAAGACTGATAAATAGACATCGTATAATCATCTGTACAGTAAGTACCCGGTTTCTTACAGTAACACAATATATAATAAATAGCTAGTGCACAAAATAGGGGAGATTAGAAGAAATATCATGTGCCACAATAAACAAAATTCATGCGATATGCTATCCACAATATCCGATCTCGCTACGGAACTTCAAAATTCGACAGACGATTGAAATTTAAAAGTTAATCAAACCTCAAGTATTCTCACCAACCGCTCCTATTGCCGGTAATATTTCATCATACGGATACGAAAAAAGTGAGAACGGAGTTTTCCCGTTAATATACGAATGGAATTGCGGAAAAGTTTCTGAAAATTCAGAATTTTCCTGTGATACGAAAAATCCGTGATTTTTTTTTTTAGGTTCCATTCCGACATTTGACGGGAAAGGTTCTATCAG
The DNA here is from genome assembly GCA_039090855.1 of Macrothele yani. Classification (NCBI taxonomy): domain Eukaryota; kingdom Metazoa; phylum Arthropoda; class Arachnida; order Araneae; family Macrothelidae; genus Macrothele; species Macrothele yani. Next base: position 115,027,675 of record CM077007.1, read on the forward strand.
AAATATGCTTCGTTAATTCACGAAAGAAATGACGGAAAGTCTGGTGAATTTGAGAAAATGTTTTACAAGCTCTATTACGTCAAGTTACCGAACAGTACAACAGCATTATCGAGAGAAGAATTTCAGCGAACACAGCTCGCCACATTTTGGTGGGAATGGTTTATAACAGCGGACGCGTTTCCTTCGTGTACCACTACTCTCTGCTAAACATCGTCTGCAGTAACACGAGAGCACTAAAACTAAATCTTTAAGGTCTGAAAAATGTCGCCTGGACCGACGAATGTTTTCGGTTAATACAAGCCGATAAATGGGCCATAAAATGACGTCAACTGCACGAATCGATGAGTCCCAGCCACCTAGCGTTAACTGTACAAACTGGTGGGGGCACTGTAACAACAGTCTAGTGTCTGCTTTCATGACGGGTATTGGGTTTCTCGGTACTTTTGGAGCAGCATTCAGATGCCAAGAGGTATCTTGATATCGTTGCAGTCCAGGCACACACACTATACTATCAGAAGCATTCAAACGCCACAATATTTCGGGACAAATGGCTTTATTATTGCAATTAGGTGTTGGTCTATCCACCTTTTTCTTCTATGACGGCTTCAACTCATCGAGGGTGTGACGTATATTCTAAATTAACTTTCATTTTTAGTTCCCTTTCCTGTGTAAATTTGAGTTTGTTCTCCTTTATACTTCCAGACTTAACGTTATGTATTTTCCCTCAAACGAGAATGAGGCTGGCAACACAATTGAGGTCAGAGAGAAAGTGACGTATGGCTGTGATAAGAACGATAGATAAAAAGGTGCGAGAATGAGGTTTGGCAACACAATTGTAATCGGTCTGAGAGAAAGTGCACGTTCCTGTGATAAGAAGGATAGGTCTTGTACCGTAAATACAGGTGTAAATGTTTGCATTGCAATCGGTCTGAATGTGCAGGTTTCCTCTTAAGATAGGTTTTGTACCGTAAATACAGGTGTAAATGTTTGCATTGCAATCGGTCTGAATGTCTGAATGTGCAGGTTTCCTCTTAAGATAGGTTTTGTACCGTAAATACAGGTGTAAATGTTTGCATTGTAATCGGTCTGAATGCGCAGGTTTCCTCTTAAGATAGGTTTTGTACCGTAAATGCAGGTGTAAATGTTTGCATTGTAATCGGACTGAATGTGCAGGATAGTTTTACTAAATTGCTATGATCAGTTTTCGTATTTTAAAACGTGTCTTTACTTTGGTAGATAAAGTGATGTGTTTTGATATTTCTTTCACTTTCTTTGAAGGTCAATCACTTCTGGAAGAACTCAGTAATTTCCATGTAATGAGGATGTCATATAAATCAGAAATGTGACAGTGAGAAAAAATAGTATTCCTTCATCGTTTGATAGTCACCGTATGACATCGAATATACGCCAAACCTTCTTACTCCAGATACCGGTGTTCAGCCATTTATGAAAACTATGGGTTGCGCAGGATCAGCCTGGATGGACTCTGAGAAGAAACAAATGAAAAAGTTCAGACTTATGAGCTCCACAGAGAGAGGTAAAAATCCAACTCATCTCATTCAGTATCTTAGGAACAGTGTTTTTTTTTTTCTATGTTCGGCTATTATTTTTCTTATATATTTTTTTTATTTTTTATTTTTCATGGTTATAAGCGGGGTTTTTTTTTTTCGATTTATAGGTCTGTATGTTTCCTGTTTTCGCTATGAATTACTAATGTTTTGAATAGCCAATCACAGAATAGCCTGAATTGCCTAGTCTGCTGCTCAACATGTAACACAAAACGTATATAATAGGTTACGTCTGTCCCTAACGCTCTGACGTCATTCCGTACTTGTAGCGCCATCTGCTTTTATCAGGTGGCCGAAATCGGAACTAAGCTCACCGCTATCGCACGATACGTAAAATCAAGGAAAAATACCGGAAAATGAAATAAAGTCAGTAAGACAAACGACTTTATCAGTGGCAACACACACCTGCTCCAACAACTATCTGTGACGTTTGTTCTGTTACGTAGGTGTAAGTCGTGTTTTGTTTCATTTTCTTCGCATTGCAGAGTAATATTATTTTTTACGTTATGTGACCGTCATATGACGGGTTAAAATCTATTATACTATATAATAGATTTCTATCATGGGAATGTTGAATGGGATATTACGAAAATTTTGTTGTTGGTGACCTATCTTATAGACTGCTCATTAATAATTCAACCGTTTATTATAGTTATGTATATGTATTTTACGATAATATATATATGATAATATGTATATTATGTATATGTATTTTACACATAAAAATTGGAAAGGGAGTGAGACAAGGGGACACCATATCTCCGAAGCTCTTCAATGCCACATTGGAAAAATGTCTTTCAATCACTGAACTGGGAAAACAAAGGGATAAAGATTAATGCAGATTATCTAACCCACCTTCGTTTTGCTGATGACATAGTCATTTTTGCAACTACCCCATCAGAGCTGCAGAGTATGAACTTGCTGACAAGAGTAAAGAAGTGGGATTAAATATGAACTTTCAGAAGACAAAAGTGATGTTCAATGCTTTTACACGAAATGAAGATTTATCAATTGATGAAGAAAAGCTGGAGATAACAGACACGTACGTTTATCTTGGACAGCAGATATCAAGTGAGGGTCACATTGATGAAGAAATTAATCGGCGTACAAAACTTGCCTGGAGAGCTTTTGGAAGAAACAGCATAATTTTCAAGAGCAATATGTCATTATGTCTTAAAAGAAAAGTGTTTGATCAATGCATCCTTCCAGTGCTTACGTATGGTGTAGAGACGTGGACCTTAACTAAAAGAGACATACAAAGGCTGCAGACAACTCAAAGTAGCATGGAGAGGTGCATGCTTGGTGTAACCAGGAGAGATAAGAAGGGGAACTCGTGGATCCGAAAAATGACAAGAGTGGAAGACATGATGATCAGAGTTAAATCCCTGAAATGGCAATGGGCTGGGCATACTGCCAGAAGGACAGACCATCGATGTACAACCGAAATTTTAGATTGGATTCCAAAGGACAGAAAAAGACCCAGAAGAAGACCACATGGGAGATGGGTGGATGAAATGCGAAAGTATGCGGGAGTGACATGGAGGAGACTGGCACAAGACAGACCGTTGTGGAAGAAACTTGGGGAGACCTTCGTCCAGCAGTGGATTGATAATGGTTGACGATGATGATGATGATGATGATTTTACGATTCGTATTATAAAAATTTCAGTCACAGTTTTTTCACCCGTGCATGGCACGGGCTATGAGCTAGTCATTTCAGAAAACTTGAAAATTACATCGCCCTAGAGAGAGAATCGACCCCGCATTTCCCGATTTCCGTTCTAGTATGCTATCCGTTACACCACTCAAAACAACGAAGTCCAAGTATCTGAAGACGAGGAATTTGTGAAGCCTCAGATTTTCTGCAGTCGAAGCAATCACATGCTTCCTCGTAGGGTGATAAATCACCGGTATCTCAGATATGGAATTTATGGAAGAAATATTCTTCACAAATGCATTGAACAAGTACAGGATTATTAGCACGGCAGACAGCTCTTATTGCCGTACTAATAACCTTGTAGTTGTTTTATGTATTTCAGGAGAATATTTCGTTCACAATTTCCATACTATTTTCTGCATTCTGAACCATCGGCCATGGCATCCATTTCCGTTACTAAACCTCCATTAACGGACACCTCCGAACAACGGTAACCTCAAAGCAACGGCAAGTTTTGATTGGTACAGAATATCTGCCGTAGGATTAACATTAACGACAACCTCCAAACAGCGAAACTTCTCATTGTTCGTCCGAAAGGGGTCCGAGTTCAAATCCCAGTGAGGCATGGATGTTATATTTGTCTTTCGGCACTGGCTCTCTCCCTTCCCTGGAACTAAATTAGGGAGGGGAGACTGCTTATTATAGCCCCTTGAGTTGCTCACGGTGGTCGTTAAACCTCCAATAAAAAAAAAAAACCAGCGAAACCTCTTAACAGCGGCCAACGGACACCGCAGTCAGTCCCGAAAGAGAACTAATGGACACCTCGTCCTTTAGGATTTCACGCCGTTGCTTCGGTACTTCATCGAAAGGAATAAGATAGGACTAAAGAATGCTACTAAGAACTAAGAATGCTACTGTGCCTTGAGCTGGATGAGTCGCATTACGGCGAGTACAATTGGTGGACTTACGTGAAAAGAAAGAAGTTAAAATTTAGTTAAACGCCAGGTGAACTTCAGCTCCTGTGTATGTTTCAGCCGCAACCTGGGTGAGGGGGTTGGTGTTGCTTGAAATGCTTTTCGTTGGCGGCGGTATATCTTTGATTGGTCCCTGAGGGTTGTGTTCCCATTTTTCGGCGCGACAGTGCAGTTCTACTTCACTGTCTAGCATTTATCTTGTTTTCTTGAAATTTCTAAAGGGAAGTTTAAAGCAACGGGTCGGACACCACTTTCCTAAAATACGATGAAAACTAGCAGAATGTGCCCCCCCCCCCCCGCAAGATTTATTTCATCGCCCCTAAGCGCAGTAATTTCCCTAGGATTTCAAGCACGAGGAAGGATACGTTTTTCGCGGCGTGTGTGTGGTGGATGGGAGGAAGTCAGGGAGAGTGTCTGGAAAAGTAATGCTGGTACCTAGAGCTCGGTAGTTTTAACTTCTTAAGTAATTAAGTAATAGATTTAAAAATACAGGTAATTGTTTCGTACAAAACTAAAATAAATCACTTGAAGAAATCACCCTCTTGTACATTGCAGATTTGCTGCTACTGTAAAAAAACGTTGGCACCTGTCGTGTATGTAATCCTAGGTGACTGACTGACTGTTTCCCCACATCCTCCATGGGGAATCCCCATGTGGCCTTGCGTTTTTTTTCAGCAGCGCAGAGAGAGGGCGATTGGAGAGCGATCGTATGACAACCTGGAGCCAAAAGGCCGAATAGCTTCAATCTGTAGGACATCCAGTGCTTTAAAAGTGAAATTCGACAAAGCTAAATGTACCTCAAAAGAAAATATAAACCCTTGGGTTAATTTTTTTTTTTTTTTTTTTTTTTTTTGTGCGTGTTCGATTTTTTTTCAAAAAACTATAAATTGAAGCTGCAGTACGCCCCTTGATTACTTGCGCAGCTGCTGGGTGGCGGCTGTTACACCACTGCTAAAATCTTCTACTCTATGATTCTATTTGAAATTGTTATATTGGGTTTCATTCAGCATTTTACCTTTTGGAGAAAGCTGTGGAACCGATATCTTTGTTGCGTGAGCTTTGTACAATTATTTTCCTTTTGTTCTACAGCAACTGACTACCAATGTTAACCGTCATTTTTTTCCAGTCCGAGCAGCGACCGTTATTCGGAGGTTTCACTGTAATTTCCTTTTTTTAAGTTGCTATTTTTTAGGAGGCAATCAGTTTTTCCCCTTTTATACGATATTACGCTTTTATAATTTCAGACTATTAGTATGTTTTCCATTTTTTCAGGTTGTTAGTCTTTTTCCCATTTCTCAGGCTATTAGTTGTGTTAGGTATATTTATTTCCTTTGTTTTTTTATGAAGAAAATAATTTCTCGTACGCGAGCTGCCCGTTAAAACTTTCTCGTCCTAATGGGAGTTAATTTTTAAGAAATAGTTCCCACTTTTTCCGCAGTCGAGCGGTAAACATTTTCCGCACTGCATCTTCCACAGTTTTCAAAGGACGATTTGAAAGCAGCAATCAATAACCCTGATGCATGTACTGTAGCTCATTCTCATACAGTCCGTCCCATATATACAGTATATATATATAATATATGGAATACCCCATCAGAGCTGCAGAGTATGATCCAGGAACTTGCTGACAAGAGTAAAGAAGTGGCATTAAAAGTGAACTTTCAGAAGAAAAAAGTGATGTACAATGCTTTTACAAGAAATGAAGATTTATCGATTGATGGGGAAAAGCTGGAAATAACCAATACCTACATTTATCTTGGACAGCAGATATCAGGTGAAAGTCACATTGATGAAGAAATTAATCGGCGTATAAGACTTTCCTGTAGAGCTTTTGGAAGAAACAGTATAATTTTCAAGAGCAATATGCCATTATGTCTTATAAGAAAAGTGTTTGATCAGTGCATCCTTCCAGTGCTTAGGTATGGTGCAGAGACGTGGACCTTAACTAAAAGAGACATACAAAGACTGCAGACAACTCAAAGTAGCATGGAGAGGTGCATGCTTGGTGTAACCAATAGAGATAAGAACAGGAATTCGTGGATCAGAAAAATGACAAGAGTGGAAGACATCACGATCACAGTAAAACCCCTGAAATGGCAATGGGCTGGACATATTGCCAGAAGGACTGACCTTCGATGGACAACCGAAATTTTAGACTGGATTCCAAGGGACAGGAAAATACCCAAAAGAAGACCACATGGGAGATGAGTGGATGGAATTCGAAAGTGTGCGGGAGTAGCATGGAGGAGACTGGCACAAGACAGACCGTTGTGGAAGAAACTTGGGGAGAATTAAATTAGAAGAAATTATGTTTCCTTATATATCATCATCATCATTGTCAACCATTATCAATCCAGCAGTGGATTGATAATGGTTGACAATGATGATGATGATATATAAGGAAACATAATTTTGTGAACGAAAACAGTTGCATGCAAAAAATAACAAAGACTTCTAGTGAAACTTGTGTATTATGACCAGCAACATAATATAAAGCTTTTTTTAAACTGCGACTTTTTTATTTACTCAAGATATAATATTTTTTCTCTTTTTTCTCGGTATTAGTTTCCTATTAAAATGTAGTATGGTTTATTGAGCTGTTAGTTTCTTGTCTGATTATTTCTTCCAAGCCGTTGAATTTCGTTTTCTTTCTGTTGTTGTTTAATCTATATATTTTAAGCTTTTAACATTTTTACACCAACGCGCCTTTTTAACGCTATGTTTTGGCTTTCAATTTCTTTTTCCTAGCGAAAAAAATTTTTTTTTTGTTATATTATTAGCTTCCACTTTTGTTGCATTTTTATTCCTTCCACATCCACTTTTGAAATCTTATCCAGTATTATGAAAGTAGTTTCCTCTCTTTTTCATCTTACAAATGTATATTTTTCTCCTTTGCAACTTCATTTGTAGTTTTCCACCTCGTAAGTTCATCTCATCCACGGATATTAGCAACGAAAAAGGAAGAGAGTTAAATACAACCACCACACTAATTTGTTTTTTAATTTCATGATTTAAAACTACATTTTTCCAAAATTCTTCAAATAACTGAACTAGAAATCTGGAAGAGCAACTTCGCGTTCTAATCTTTTCAGCCAGAGACGTTTTGATGCATGAAGCACTGGGAAATTCGACATTGCTATTTCGGATGTTTTGTAATTCTGTTAATCGGAGTCAAGTACATCAAGAGTTTCAAACACACAGCATTTGAGCCGTATTAAGTTTTATAGATTCGTTCATGGAATACTGAGAGGAAATTATATGAGAATTTTGATGGACTATCCAGATGGATTTTATGAATATCCTTGCAGCTACATCTGTCTCTGTATGTCAGGGCCACAGACGGATGTACAAAATAAAAGGCAACAGTCTGTTTCAACTTCAAGTGAAGCGCATTTGAAGGTTCAATGCAGACATGGCCCACGAAGAGAGAGAGTCCGTAGTATCACCGCTTCTTATTCAAAAGTCGACGCTGAACGTAAAAGTATGATATTCTGAAAATTGTTAATACGTTTCCTCCAAAATTAGCATGCTTGGACACAGCGATATAAGAAACTACATGATCGTTGCTGGGGTTCCTACCTGTAGTTGCAACAAACGCATTTACTTCACAATCTTAATGCACAGAAGAGACCAACTTTTGCTTTAATGAGAACATGACAACTCTTCTGAACATCTTCCTACTAAATTGCGGTAAGTCTACACCGGAATATTCCTCCACTCTTCCTGTAAAGCTACTGCCAAAGCTGATTTGCAGGAAGGTCGCTGTTATCAAGATCTGAATTGGCGTTTCAAAGGTGTAGCGTTGTGTTGAGATCCGAATTTTAAGCTGGCCATTCCAGTGTTCCAACATGGTTCACCACAAAGCAGTCGTACATATCACGCAATTTTCCATGGGACATAATTTTACTGAAACAAACAACGGTCCATACCGAAGTACTTTCACATTAGGTACGCATAATCGTCAGAGATATATCGGGGTAGATTTTAGACTTCGGTATGGACCATTCTATCCAGGTGAAAGAGCTCTAATGTTCAACGCAGATTAAACAGCCGCTACAGAGCAGCCGCCGAAATTGGCGGTTGAAACGTTGAAGTCTTGAGAGAACCATTGTAGAAGCAAAACGGTGCAAAGCATGATTCGTCACTCCATAGCATTCTCTTCCAGAGTTCTAGGATCCAGGAATGGCAGGCAAAAACAGCAGTCCAAACACCTCCATAGAAGCGAAATAGTGCAAAGCATAATCCGTCGCTCCATAGTACTCTCTTGTAAAGTTATAATGTCCAAGAATGACAAGCAAAAACACCAGTCCAAACACATCCGCTGAGGCGAAAGAAAACAAAGCATGATCCGTCGCTTTACAGCACCCTCTTCTAGAATTCTTTGGTCCAGGAATGCTAGCCAAACACCAGTCCAAATGTCTTTGTGTATTTACAGAAGTGATATAAGTCCTATGTGCCGCTGCCTTACCATGGAAACCTAGGAAATTCAACTTCCCTGCGAATAGCTCTGGTGCTGACAAATATTCCTACAGAATTTTCAAGCTCGGCAGACAGCTCTGCGGCAAAACGGATCTGGGTGAAATAATCTGCATTGATCTTTGTCACCTCCTTATCTTATCAATTCAACTATTGAAAGACATTCTGCAAGGTGGCATTGAAGAGCTTGGGAGATATGATGTCACCTTGTCATACTGCATTTCCAATTTCTGTATGTTCTGTTTCCTCGAACAGTCAAAATTTTGCACTTGCATTTTTATAGATGTCTTTAATAAAATTAAAGTAATCCTCTTCAATACCGCCAAATTTCGAAAACACTATAGCAGTTGATGTCTTCACAAAATCAAAAGCTTTTTCCATAGTCAGTAAAAGCCAAATATAATGGGAGCTCCTATTAATTCGCTCTTTCATTTTGTTCTCTAAGTTACACGGATATGACATATCGTGCTCTATCCTCTCCTAAATTCAGCTTATTCTCTTGGTTGAGCCATGTCCGTTGTGCGTGTTTCCTTCAACGACGTGACAGTATCTCAGCGAACATTTTTAAACAGTTGATTGGAGGCTGTTGGGTGTGTAGGATTTGGTACCCTCGACGTTCCATGTTTTATGAAACAGGATCACTCTAGTATTTTTGCAGTCATCAGGAATCACTCGTTTTCTAAACTTTCTAGTGAAGACTTCCTATTTCTTCAGAAATCTTATACAGTGTGCACGGTAATTCCATTTTCCCTCTGAGATCTTCCCCGTTCCCAATTTCGTGGACAACTCCTGCCGGGTGAACTGGAGGAACTTTAGTGCTGGTACACTTACTAACATGTGGAATAGATGTTATAATGAAGTAAATTTCTCCGTCATTTTTGTCCACGCCGGGGCTCGAACCCGGGTCCCCTCATTCCGGAATAAGTCGCTGTAGCAATTGAGCTACGCGGACGTTCGTTCTGACTATCTGCCTTTATGTCGTGTGCGTCCTGTCGTGTGCGTCCTGCTGGGCAGGCACGTCACAATGTATCATCCCTTTTGCTTTGTGTAGAATTTTTTTAAACTTTTCAAACTTTCTCCTGTTTTTCTTGTTACAGTACCATCTATTTTGTGTGTCAAAATCTGTATTCTTCATTTTCTAAGATGACCCTTTGCTTTCTTCAGGCTCTAGTTGTTTTCAGTTGCTTTTTACACTAGTTCGTAATTGAATTCCCTTATGTATTCATTGATACTTTATCGTACTGGCATGTATAGTTCTATATATTCCACTTTAAAAGCTACATTTTCTTATTTATCTTTATCTTCCTTTTTTTTATCAGCCTTTTTGTTTATTCTGATATTTCCTCCATGTAATGCTGCTCTTATCACTATCTAATTTTGCCGTTGTTACCATAACGGACTTGTTAATATTTTTGGTAACTTTGGAGATATCAACTTTTGTTTTTATGACATCTAAGGCAGAAAAACGGTTTTCGGGTTCCGGTATGAATGTTTTACAATATTTTTTAAGATTTTCCATGTCAATATTTTTCGCTTGTTTTATGAGTTTCCGTCCTTTAAGTTTGGTGGTAAGATAAACCTTTATATCTTACCATTTATGGTTAGTTCCTGTGTTGAACCTATTAAGCATACTTCCTATATGAACCTACCAATGTGGACCTCTCGGTGAGGTTTATTCTTGTACCTCAGTCGATATGATACATCGCTTAGTTCCTTTATTATCTCGTAAAGGCTTTCCTACAACCGCTGAAATTTGGGAGATTTGCCTTTCTTTCTTTTAGGGTTGAAGAGTCAGATGGGATCTTCTTTAAAAGCTGCAATAAGTCACTTTTATTGTCGTAGTGCTTCTTCATGCGCTCTGAGGCTATGCTGATGTTATTGCGGGCAAACGGGTGTACTTTTTCTAACCTTATCCGTTAGCTCCTCCACGTATACGAGGACATATCGCTTGCACATTGTTCCGGTTGCCCAAACACCAAATCACAAGGGAGTCGTCATTCCCTGCCGTACATCATCGTGCTTGGTGTAATACCCGTCGTCTCATGCATAGCAATCTATATACAAGCAGGAACAGAGGATCTAAACGATCCTGTCTTTTTGATTATCGACCACAAAGAGGGAAAGTGGTTTGCTGTACAGTGGTTTAATTCTCTGCTGTGCCATTTGAATTCGGCCTTATTACCGAGGTCTGAGTTTTCATTATGCCAAGCAATTTACACATTCTCTGAACACAAAATTATTTTTTACACTTTATAATCGATATTACTTGTCACCCTATTTGAGTGCTTACATATAGATTTCCTATGCTTCTTTTACTTGACAAAAAGGAAAAAGATTTCATGATGAAAAACTTTTCTATTCATGATGAAAAACTTTTCTACCTCTGCAAGCTCCATAAGAGTTTCTGCACCCCGGTTTCTGTTCCCACTTCAAATTTATCTACCGATGTTTCATTCGGTTGCTGTTACTGTGGTCTCGCATTAAAATAACATATATACTTTAAGTGCTGCTTATGCTTGTTTTCATGTGAATTGTATTTTAAATTTGTAAGTTGAAAATTTCAAGTGTTTATTACAGTTTTGAGAACAGTGGTGGTATTTTAAATTCTATTTGAGTTTGTATGGGATAATATTATGAGAGTTTGATAAGGTTTTAATAGATTCCTTATTCCTAGTCTTAAATGTTATTGATGTTATAGTCCTGTTTTATCATGAAACGGTGTTAGTTTAATTGCAAAGTCTTGAAAGTGCTTTGTTCTAAGAATGGTATGTGTTTTTGATAGCAAGTTGTTCCAGTGTTTATTATTAGGAATTAATTTAAATTGAAATTAATTGATTGATCTGCATAGTGTCGGATTTAATGAGAATTGTATTGAAAATGCAGTACTGTAAATGTTTCCATTCGATTCGTTGGGCATTTATTAAATGGAAGCTTTGTAAATTTGTGGCTTTGTAAATATCAAAAGTGTTCTTTTATTTCATTGGTTGAAAATATTTAAAATTAAATTTTTGAAAATAATGTTAGTACAATGTATTGTTCTAGATTGTAATAAAGAACCAAACAGGTTCCAAATTAGGAAAAGGTCTCCCAGGGAGGATTGGTCTTATTCCAAAATTGGGGACTCTGTCTGATCGGGATTGTTGTCGTAATAATCTTTTCATACTTAGACAGTTCGATTAATCCCCGTAAAGCCTGACTTAGGCAACACGGGAGAATACCAGCAGTGCATACTTATGCTTGTTATTTAGAATTCACAATTATTCGTAATATTCTTTCTTGATCAGGAGGATTTGTGGTGGTCGCTTAGGCTTGAATGATCTAATTCTGGTATCTTTTGGAGAGTTGGATAACGGGTTTTGCAACTTGTATGAGGCACCTTATACCTCAAAAATATTGCCCAGGTTTTTGTTAATTATAAATCCAACATCACGAGTTCTGCCAATACCTGTTCCGCGACAGTAGAAGAGATGTCCGCTTTTCAGTTCTCTTGAGATACTCTTTTTCTGCTTACTTAGTCCAACAAAATCCCACTTGATTTTCTAGACAAGAGTGGATGACATCGTGATCAAAATAAAAGGCTACTAAGTAGCAATGGGCTGGACGTATTTTTAGAAGAACTGACCACCGTTAGACATATGAAATACTTGACTAGGTACTAATGGACAGCAAAAGGTATGGGAGATAGGTGGATTAAATTCGAGAACTGAGGAAGAGACTTGGGCTGACTTTCATTCAGCAGTAGAATGAGAATGCTTCATGACATGATATATCACTGACCACCTCCCCAACAACCGAAACAGGCTCAAAAAGAGGCAATCTAAAGGATGCCATGAATACATGATCCTCTTCCCATGCCAGAAAATTTCTTTCAGTCCAATTCTTGGACGTGGAAGCATGCTCACAGGAATACAAATGCTATGACATAGGAACAAACACATACACCAAGACAAAACGAACTAGTAAATGCTGATCATGCTTTCTCTATCTGGTCGAGTAAGATATTTTCAATACGTTTTCTAGATTCTAAGGCGTCGTATTTTCAGACACATGGAAAAGATCGACCAATAAAATGGCGGTCCATGTTCTCATTGCAAAACGAGATAAAATATATTTTGCTTTAAACAGAAGAAATATCCCTTTGAGAATTTTTCTTTGGGTGTTTTAGGCTGTATTTAGGTTTAAAGGTTTTGAGATATCTAACTTCATTCAATCCTAAAAAAACGTTCTGAAGGTAGGAAGTAATGACGGTTTCAGAAAAGGAAGTGCCAGAGAGATATCTCAATGTAAAAATAATCATAAGGATAATAAGTCGATAAAATTAAATGAAAATAGATCTATATTTCCACAATTTTTATTTTTGTTTCTTTCATCCGGTTAGTTGATTCTTTCGTGAGATTTAACTGAGCAAAACGTAGAAAATAGGAGGTTCTCTGTCAGATGATGTTTCACGACTTTCGTGTCTCTATCGCGGACTTAAAAAAGGAAAGGAAAAAGGACAGAAAACCAAAAAATAATTGCTTTTGCAGACTACAATTTTTCATTTCATTTCTTATGTAGACACGAAGATGCCGATATGCCGCAGGTAACTGGTGTCATTACCCTCATGTTGACATCAGCAAAATGACACAATAAAAGAATGAAATATGTAATGCAAGATTTAGAGATTCGAAGGTATATCTATATGTTTTTTCGCTGTTTTTCTTAACTTGGATGTACGTATGTTCGGTTTTTTAAATATTTTATTGTTTTTCTCTCGGAATGTATTTGGGAAATTAATACACACAATTGACGTGGATTAGGAACATCAAACAGAAGTCATCTCACTTTCTACGTTTATAAGTGAGTCACGGAAAAATTCTTAACGGCCGCCACTGGGTATCGAATCCAGGGTCTTCCAGTTACGCGCCGGACATGCTACCACTGCACCACAGCGCCCTCGAATTCTCCAGACTCACATTCGACTAACTGCCAAACCCCATGGCAGGTTGCTTCTTGGAGCCCCGCGCAATGCTGGGGATACACCAAGGATGGTAAGCAGCAACTGAACAAATAACTGGGAGGCGAATGAATAATTAATACACAAAATTGGTGAATCCCCAGCATTATGCGGGATTCCAAGAACCAACCTTCCACTTGGTTTGGCAGTTAGTCGAATGTGAGACTGGAGAATTAGAGACCGCTGTGGTGCAGCGGTAGCATGTCCGGCGCGTAACTGGAAGACCCTGGGTTCGATACCCAGTGGCGGCCGATGAGAATTTTTGCATGACTCACTTATAAACGTAGAAAGTGAGATGACTTCTGTTTAATGTTAATGATTAGAGAGAGACAGAGAGAGATCTAATGGCAAGGGTGAAAGAGAGAGATCTCTCTATGAATATATTATACATATCATCATCATTGTCTACCATTATCAATCCACTGCTGGATGAAAGTGTCCTCAAGTTTCTTCCACGACTGTATGTCTTGGGCCAGTCTCCTTCTTAGCACCCACTGCTTTGGCCAGGTACATTCCAGTTGCCGAAGACTAAGGGCCAAGTTTAAGTTGTGGAGTCATTTGGGGGTGGGGGCTTGGCCATAACACGCTGGCCAAGCGGATTGGTGAGGGTGGAATAGCATGTTTTCCAATCTCGGTAGTATAGTCTCTTTAGTGGAAACAGGATGCACCGCGAGAAGGCGGTGTTGACATATGTTAAGTAGAGGTTATGATATATTTGCGCACATATATATAAACTTTTTATTTTTATAATTATTTCTTGCTATGAAGTATGTATATACACTATCTACCAACAAGTAATTGGACACCTGTGATAGCAAAGGAAAACGAAGTTTATCCATCTTCAATACTTGGTGGAGCCTCCAAGAGCGGCGATTACAGCTGCGACCCTCCGGGGCATACTCTCAACCAGGCGTTGTACGACGGCTAGCGGTATTTCTTCCACTCGGCTTAAAGAAGACAGGCCACCGTCCGAAATCGGTGAAGGAACCTTCACCGATTTCGGACGGTGGGAGCACCCCTGAAGTCGACGCTCCAACTCGTCCCAGAGATGCTCGATAGGGTTAAGGTCCGGGCTCTGCGCAGGCCAGTCCATTCGATTAACCCCATTGTCACCATACCAAGCCATGGTGGACCTCGCAACATGACAGGTGGCGTTGTCATCCTGAAAGTAACACGGGTCCACAACGTAAAACTGCCACAACGTAAGAAGCGCATGGTATTCCGAAATGGTGCAGTAGGTCTCGGCGTACAGTCTACCAGAAATTGCGACCAAGGGTCCCGTGCCATACCAGGAGAAACACCCCCATAGCATAATTCCACCGCCGCCGAACTTCACAGTTGGCACAATACATACCGGCAGGAGGCGTTCTCCAGGCAGACGCCAAACCCAGACCCTGCCATCCGAACGGTAGAGAGTGAACCTTGATTCGTCGCTCCAGAGAGCCTGTTTCCACTGTTCAACGGTCCACTGTCAACGTTCTTTGCACCACGTTAGCCGAGCAGCGCTATTGGACTTGGTGATCAAAGGCTTGTGGGCGGCAGCACGTTCATGATAGCCGAGCAGATGGGCTTCCTTACGGATGGTATTAATCGAAAAAACACTCCCGGATGCCTGTTGAAACTCCTCGTGGATGTGGCCCATCGATTTGGTGCGGTTCTTTCGAATCTCTCTGGCCAACACCCGTCGCTCTCTAACTCCCAGTTTTGTGGGTCTGCCGGGTCGGGGTACATTCCGACAGTCACCTCTCATCTTCCACTTGCCAATCACGTAGACCACTGACGATTTTCGATACTTCAACTCGCTGGATATGTCACGTATGGATCGACCATTTCTGTGATACCCGACGATTACATCTTTCTCGAAATCAGAGAGCTCCAAACTGCGTGGCATCTTGCATGCGACTGGTTGCGTTGTTGTTTCCCACACGATATTTAACGGCGGTGGGCGTGACGTGTATCAGCACCGCTGATATCGTCGATTGCAGGGGTGTCCAATTACTTGTTGGTAGATAGTGTATATTAGGCTATTTCTTTGGAACATTAGCTTTGCGCCTTCCTCGACTTTTAACTAATTGGGTCTTTTAACTTTAATTTTTGTTTTCTCGTAAAATTTTTGTTTGTGGTGAGCTGTTTGATGTGTGTTTTTTCTGATTTGGAAATATCAAATGTTTACATGAATTGGATTA
Source organism: Macrothele yani (assembly GCA_039090855.1). NCBI lineage: Eukaryota > Metazoa > Arthropoda > Arachnida > Araneae > Macrothelidae > Macrothele > Macrothele yani. The sequence goes on from CM077007.1 coordinate 115,043,532, forward strand.
AAATTTCGTTTTTTCCCTCCGACAGAATGATTATTTCGGTGTAGACTGTCTGTTTTGTAGTCTTCTTATAACTGCTCTTCATTCGCACATTGTTCAGTCTGTATTTCTCTTTGATGGTTTGTGCATGTTGAGTAATTACACACACACACACACACACACACACATACATACGCCCCCGTCAGCCCTTTCGCCCGCCGCTGCGCTGGATGAAGAGCCGCTATGTCTATTCTTATTCCACAAATCTCCATATTGAGAAATTCTCTTTCATATCACTCCAGTGTGCATTCCAGTATCATCCACACATCTTTCAAACGGTCTTTTACTGGGTTTTTTTCCTGTACCCCTCGTATCCAGTCTATGTTTTCAGTTGTCCAATGGTGATCAGTTCTTCTACCAATGGGTATCGTTCACTTGATCGAAAGGTCATTTGACCGAAAATCACTTGATCAAAAGGTACATTTCACCGAAGGGTCACTTGACCGAAAAGTTCATTTCACCGAAAGATCACTTCACTTAAACGTTCATTTCATCGAAAGAACATTTGATTGGAAAGTTCGTTTCACCGAAGGATTACTTTACCTAAAAGTTCATTATATCGAAAAATCATTTCACCGAATGGTCAGTTTATCGAAAACTTAGAATTCTGTTGTTAGAGATGTGTTGGAGGATCGTGCGAGTTTTTGAAAAACTGGCCACCTAAACATTATCGGATTGTATAAAAAATACACTTTTAATTTCTATGAAACACCTCCCCATGAGTAAGCTCTTCGGAATATAGCATTAATTATAAGGCCTAGATCTATGCCTATTTGCCAAATTTTAATCCTCCGAGCTCACATTCATAAGGGTTACATAGTAAATCAAGTAAATAATGTTCCACTTTTACTCAACCACAAAACATTAATTTTTTGACCGTAGGCCTAGATACAGGACATTTTAACAGATTTCAACCCTACTCATATTCATAAGCATGACATAAAACGTAAAGTAACCTTTTATGTAAACCTTATGAACATGATCAGTTCGAAGATTAAAATTGGGTAAAAAGGCCTAAGCTAAGGCCTAGAGACCTAAAATTGATTCTTTTTGCCTGAAAAAAAATCATTATTAATTTTACTTTTCATGCAAACCTTATGAACATGAGCACTGAACATGACTTTTATGTAAACCTTATGAACATGATTAAAATTTGCTAAAAAAAAGCCTAAGCCGAGGCCTATTGTCTTAAAAAAAAAAAAAAAAGATTTGTCTTAAAACTAAATCTTTGCGTTCTCTGTGATACGGAGAAATGAAAAGTGCAATTTGGGTATGATCCCCTAACGTTTTGGTGGTCTGTCTGCCGAACTTGCACCATGCTTCAACAGATCCTGTAATGAAATCCAAAGCTTTCGATAAGCTGACCCTTCGGTGAAATGACCTATTAATGAAATGAACTTTTAGGTAAAGAGACCTTTCGGTGAAATGAACTTTTCGATCAAGTGACCCTTCGGTGAAATGACCTATCGATGAAATGAACTTTTAGATAAAGAGGTCTTTCGGTGAAATGAACTTTTAGATAAAGAGGTCTTTCGGTGAAATGAACTTTTAGATAAAGAGGTCTTTCGGTAAAATGAACTTTTCGATCAAATGACGCTTCGGTGAAATGTATCTTTCGATCAAGTGACCATTCGGTGAAATGAACTTTTTGATTTTGGGTCAAGTGACCCTTCAGTGAAGTGATTTTGGGTCAAGTGACCCTTCGGTGAAGTGATTTTCGGTCAAGTGACCCTTCGGTGAAGTGATTTTCAGTCAAGTGACCCTTCGGTGAAGTAAACGTCGAGCAAATGAAACAGACCCTCTACCAATATGACCAGTCGACTGCTACTTGAGGTCTTCAAATTTGATCACGATGTCTCCCACCCTTGTCATATTCCTGATCATGAGTTCCTATCATTCGTGATTGTACCAAGCACGCATATCTCTCCATGCTTCTTTGAGTCGCCTATAGCCACCCTGTGTATCTGATCCATAAGTAAGGACTGTGAAAGGAAAGGATGCATTGATTAAACACTTTTCTTTTAAAATATAATGGTAAATTACTATTGAAAATTGCTCCGCATCTTCCAAATGTACTCCAGCAAAGTTTTATACACCTAAATAATAACGAAGAACTGTACACCAATCACACTTAAAATATTGGATTATCGGAACTGTTATGACGTATTTTGGCACCCGATAGCGGTTGGGCGGTTTTGGAAGTATTAGATGTATGTGCAGCTCTGTTATCTCTATGGCATTCGACAGGTGCCAGTTTTAGCTGCAGTCTAAAAGGAATAGTGAGCAGTTTGGTTGATTTGCGGAGATTTGACATCAAGTTGAAGATGCAAGACCAAACTGCATTTTCGCCATATTTTACTGTTTTACTTCCGTAAAGGGAAGAACGAGCGTCAAGCTTGTGAAAAGTTGCGTAAAGTGTACGGTGATAATGCTCTACAAGAACGTCAGTACCAGCGGTGGTTTGCAAAATTCCGTGCTGGTAATTTTGTCCTCAACGATGCTCCTTGTCCGAGAGACCCACCGACGTTGATGACGACCAAATCAAGGCATTGATCGAGTCAAACCCACGTTACACGACAAGAGAGATTGCAGACACATTGCACATCCATCATTCAAGCGCTCACGACCACCTGAAGAAGCTGGGATACGTAAGCAAGCTCGATGTGTGGGTTCCTGATGAACTCAAAAAAGCTCAATTGACGGAGCGTATAAACATCTGCGATATGCTCATTAAACGTGAGGAAAACGGTCCTTTTTGGAAGCGACTGATAACTGGTGACGAAAAGTGGATTGTGTACAACAATGTGCTGCGCAAACGGTCTTGGTCCCGACGTGCTGCTTCGCCTCAAGCGACATCCAAAGCAGACATTCATCAGCGGAAGGTTCTGGTTTCAGTGTAGTGGGATTTTAAAGGTGTCGTGTTTTTTGAGCTCCTACCACGGAACCAAACAATCAATTCGAATGTATACTGTGGGCAATTGGACAGTTTGAACGAATCCATCATCCAGAAACGTCCAGAGCTTGTTCATCGTAACGGTGTTGTGTTCCATCACGACAACGCGAGACCACACACAAGTTTGATCCCCCGCCAAAAATTATTGGAGCTTGGGTGGGATGTGTTGCCACACCCAGCATACTTGCCTGACCTTGCGCCGTCAGACTTCCACTTGTTTCGCTCTCTTCAACAGTCCTTGCTAGGTATAACGTTCAATTCAGATGAGGCTGTAAATCAGCACCTTGTAAAGTTTTTCGCCACGAAAGACAAGTCCTTCTATGAACGAGGCATTCTGCAGCTCAGTGAAAGATGGAAAAAGGTTATCGAACAAAACAGGCATTATATCATTGATTGATCTTTGTTCTTTCTATCAATGAATGACCTTTGCAGAAGATGGCTAAAATACGTCATGACTTTTCGGACAACCCAATAGTATTACGAATTTCTTGGCGTAGATTATAAATCAAGGTTCCCAAGCTTTCGCACATCAACCAGATGGCTTTTTCAAGGAAGGTAGCTAGCAAACTGAATAATAGAACGCTTCAATAATTTGAACGCGGTGACTTGACTTGACAATAAACGAGCAGATGCTAAGTAATTATTCATCCAAAGACTCGAGGCGCCATGCTCGTTGACACGCGGAATCATAGAAGGAAACAAATGCATTCATTATTTGAAGAACTGGTTCCAAACTCGTGGCAACTCCAGCGAGAGGTTGTTATTGCATGATTTACTGTTGGTGATGATATCTAAAGTTTCGCGAATGGCGGTAGATTTTGAGTGAAGTAGGAGGCTAATTTCTTAAGTCAAGTCACCTCGTTCAATTTTTTGAAGTGTTCTATTATTAAGTTTGCAGTATGCTGTCTACCTTCCTTGAAAAAGTCATCTGGTTGATGTGCGAAAGCTTAGAAACCTTGATTTATAATCTACGCCAAGAAATTCGGATTACTAATATAGTTATACTATTTTATGCACCCATTCATTTTTTCTTTCATGTCTCCCTCCTCGCCTGATACCTGTTTTGCAAATTAGATATGGACATCAGTTACTTCCAATTATGCCCATCAACATCTAAATCTTCAGTTCTTGTGTAAGCACTGTACAATAATTTTGACTTCTGTTAGTTCATCTCAAATTCTACTTCTTTACTTTTGTCGAAAATTTCTTGACTTTACAGTTCTGAGGGCGCTTCTTGCAACAATGATGTATCGTCAGCAAAACGAAGTTGTGTTTGCAGCCCGGGTGGAGCAGTGGTCTAAGCGCTGGCTTCTGATCATTCGTCCATGATGGGTCCGGGTTCTAATCCCGGGTAAAGCATGGATGTTGTGTTTGTCTTACGGCGCTGGCTCTATCCCTTCCCTGGAACTAGTGGCCCACAATTAGGGAAGGGTGACTGCTTATAGCCCACTGAGTTGCTCACGGTGGTCGTTAAACCTCCAATTAAAAAAAAAAAAAAAAGGTGTGTTTAACAATCTTCATTAATTTTTGTCCCCTTTACTCACCACAGTTTATTACAATATATTCGCTCAAACCCACATATAAAGAGCTCGATTAATACGAAGTTTCTCATACACTAAATTATCAAAAGTATTCGGGCACTACCACCTATTTGCATAAGTGCAAGAAAAATTGCGCAGCAAGGTGCGCTGTGAGTGAAGAGGTATGTAGATAAAGCTGAGATATTCTGTCGTGTTACCAGTAACTTTGAAGCGAATATGCTGCGTGGACGTGAACTTTCCGAGTTCCAGCGTGGGCTTGTCATAGGATATCAATTGAGAAACGTTTCCGTACGGAGCACTGCAAGTAAATTCAACTACTAAATTCGACTGTAAGTGATGTCGTGAAGAGATGGAAGCAGGACGGTGCAACCAGGGTTGGACTGGATACGAATCGGCCCACGCGATCCGATCCACATCGGCCCATATATGTGTGTGTGTGTGTGTGTGTGTGTACGTTGGGGGGGGGGGGGGGTATTAAATATGTTACTATAGGCACTGCCGCTTCTGACTGCGAATATTTGGGCAAAAATAAGCATCTAAAGTTTGCGAGAAAAGTAAACAAATTCAAATTTAGAACGTCGGACCCATGTGAATATCATCTGCGTGACCAACTCTAAATCTGACGTTCCTGCATCGATTACCTGTACTTTCGACGTATAAACTGGATCACCGTTACTATTTCTGTTTGCCCAACTGAAACAGTTAAACTTCCCGTGCCCGACTCACTTGGTAGAGATGAAATCAATTCTTTTGGTTCTGTGTCAGTTAACAGACAGTCACTTTTTTGTCTTAACAGTTTCCTTGTAGCATGTGGATTTGTTTGTTTTTTTCCTCTGTTTCTCTGCGTCACCTTTTCTTTTGCGGTTTTCTATTGTTTTTAATAAGCACAATGAGATACTTTAACTGATGAAATCAATTTTGATTGCACATTCATTGTGAAAAATAAATTTCTAAATTTAAAAAATTGAAATCCAAGGCTATCTTAAAAGTTAGGGATCGTAGAAAATTCCTGCCATGCGAACGAAGCAGCTGAATACAAAGAGATGGCTGTGGCCACAGCCCACACCTGACGACTCTGAGTCTAAGTTTTATGCTATTGCCACCAGCCCACGCCTGACGCTTCTGAGCCTGCGGATTGAAAACTGAATCTACTGCACGTCGGACTTTAAGCTTTAACCTACGTATGAATCACGAAATCGCGCAATCCAGGTCTTTACGTATAGTTTTGCCTGTCAGGTGCCGGTAGCAGACACTACACCATTAGATAGGTACTGCTGGTTTATAAAAAAGGGGGAATGTATGTAAGGTCGACGGTTAGTCATAACAGCATTTCTCTACAGACCAGGGCCGGCGGATTAAGGGGAGTCTATAGGGGCTATAGCCTTGGGTCCCGCCATGACCAAGGGCCCAGGAGACATACCTGGGCAACTGAGAGAGAGAGATAGGGAGGTTTGTAATATAGTTTTACTTTTGCCTCGCATGATTTCCACTTAGTCAGAAACAGAGGCTGGTAAACGAACTGATTCCAAGGCAATGACTTACAAAGGGTAAAAGTTTCATGTCGCTATGTACAGCGGAATTAGCGAAACGATTTCAGCTTTTTCACTACCATCTATCCACAACCCCAGATTTGCACTTGGAACCGTTAATGGTCGAAATCCGCTGTGGCTTCACGTTGCAATTACAAAAAAGATGCACTAAGAAAAGTATACGGTGGTAAACGATTAACAATATTCAAGACAAAATTTAGGAATCTTAAGCTTTTAACTAATGTTCTTATGAGAACAACATAAAATACAGTGACTTATTATTATCAAAACTGTGCTAGTAGTCTGAAAAATCGCTAGGTATTAGCACAAGCATATTGCTACAGTTTCGTGTTTTAACGAATTTGATGATTCCCCGTCATAATTTTTTGAGGGCTCACTGAGATGTCTTAGCCTTGGAGCCCGCTCAAATGCCTTAGCCTAGGGGCCCACTAAGCCCTTAATCCGGCCTTGCTACAGACGTTACGGAGTGTTTGAGAATGAAAGAGTCAGGGTGAAACTTCATTACATCGCTGGGTTGCAGAAGCAACTCAGCGATGGAATGTGGAGTTGAAAGGATATTTCACATTCACAGGAACATAAATTCTTGGTTGGCATAATATTGATACGGCCTGTGGGAAACTATCCCACCGCTGAACGCCAATTGATACGTTACCGGGCCGAGCTAGGTTATGCATTCCACCGCTCGCCACCCATTGATATGATTTCGTGATTCGAGACTTCGCGTCGTTTAAATTCGGGAGCTGGTATTTATGAGCGAGAACGTCGGCTGAAATACAGGAATTATTTTTAACACCAGAGCCTATATAAAGCAAAGAGAGTAAGAGTAAAACACTTAGACATTTTATTGCAAGCAGAACCTACCATCCGGAACATTAGCTACGGCGAGACAAACAGGAGTTATTCTCCTTATTCGGAACTAGTATAATCTGGCCCTAGATTCTGAAAACAGTCTTGAAGCCAATAGGCGTATCAGAGTTCTAAAAAAAAGGGAGGGGTCTGGGTTCAGCTGATGTATTCAGACTCACTATTTGTGTGCTGCTTTTTTAGTAATCCAGGCTAAAAGAATGATTTAAACTGTGTACTGGAAGTTTTCACTACACGCACACACACACACACACACACACACACACTGACGCGGAAAAGCACTTTATGGGGCCTTTATCAGACCTTTTTTTTGTGTGACATTCACCTGTGTGACATGCGGGCTGGTGTTTTCTCTCTTCTTCTCCGAGAAACAAAAACCTGCGGCAGCAGATCGGGAGGAACATGGAAGGGTAGCACTCCTTGACTCCGTCGAGAAACTTCGTCACCAGCTTGGAGCTGACGCTCGCTTGCAGTTTTACGTATATCAGCTACCTTAAGCTTCCCAAGAAGAGGAGAACATTTTCAAGGGAGAACTTCCAGAAAGAAAACAGAAGATCTCTGCTCGGCGTCCAGAGCCTTATTTCTCGCTGGTGGTTCGTCGTGATTTCTTGTCGGGAACCGTATACGAGAAGACAGTCGCGGTCTCTGTGGCCCGTGCCCTGGCAGCGGTTTATTACTTCTGGAAATAAATATAGCGGCTCTTTTCTGCGTTAGTCAGTCGATCCGTCCTCTTAGGCGCTCTCAATTTGACATATTTAGTGGGCTTACCCAGCCACCTAATTATCGTTACGCTCTGCTTTTCTCATACTCTGGCATCTGACCTCCGCGTGCGAAGTATTATTGCATATTTTTATTTTCTGTTGGTGTCCCTCGCGCGGCCTTCTTACCACAGCTGACGGCGAAAACCAACTGCTCTTACTTTTCGTCTGCCCCTTCACGGAGACCAACTAAAATTGTCTCTTGCCGTCTCAAGTGCCTTCGCCTTGCTCCTATCTGTCAACAACTTAATGTAGCTGTCTTCTCTTTCGAACAGGGCGCCAACGTTTCTGAGATGCTGTTGCCGCAACTGACCTACGCCCCGCCATAATCGTAATTTTAACGCTGGCCAAAAGCTTTTTTGGCATATATCGCTTAAAAGTAGGCATATTTATGAGGGACTGGATGCCGCCGTGTCGCCCGACTGGGTGGTCGTGGTGTATCTGTGTAGGCCCTTGAAGGCGATCTCACATTTCCTTTGTTTCAATCCAGCTAAAGCGAAACGTGCTAATTTTTCCCATTAATTTTGCAATAGGCCAAATATTTAATTTAAACATTATCGTAATTTGGTCACGCCCATCAAGTCCGTTCAACCTTTTATAATTAATTTATTTGACCCCTAATTTTGTATCAATATAATATAATTTCTAGAGATGTTATCCTGAGAAACTTTCACCAAAGGTCTGAAACTGCACGTACCCAAAAAAGAAGTTATGAGAAAACGTATTGTTTACCAAATTAGAATAATGCTATTTTGGAAAAAAAAAAAAACCTCTCCAGCAGCGGCCCACCGCGTGACTGGCCAATCCAACCCTGGGTGCAACTACAGGGAATTATGGAAAGCCGCACAAACTGACGGGACGTGACAGAAGAACCATGGTAAAAATAGGTAAGAAATCCCGTTTGTCATCGCTGCTGAAGTAGGAAATGATTATAATGGCTCGGTTAGTACCATAACTATCCGCAGATAGTTGCACAGTGTGTGCTATTATAGTAGAGCAAGGGCACACAAGCCACACATCACTACCGTGAATGCGAAGAGCCGTTTGAAGTGGTGTGTCTTCCGTCGTTCCTGGACTGTGGGTGGACTGGAAAGCTGTTCTTTGGAATGATGAGTCACGCTTTTCATTCTTCCAATCTAATGTGTGTGTTTGGATCTGGCGGCGGAACGATTTTCGTCGGACTGTATTCTTCCAACTGTTAAGTATGGAGCTGATTTTCGTGGATGGAACTTGGTCTGTTGGTTATTATACCACAAACCATGAACTCCGAAGTGTACCTCGACGTTCAGGATAATTCTGCCCTACCAACAACAATCTGGCGCCATCATGGAAATGACCATTGTCACTTCCAACACGATCAAGCTCCCTGGTACACTGCACGGAGCGCGTGCGGACTGGTGTCTTGAAAATGAGGTGGAATTCTTAGACTGGCCTGCTCAAAGTCCTGATTTTAAGACCATAGTACACCTCTAGGATGAACTGGAGCGACGGATAAGAAATCGACCACAACGACTGTCTTTGCTCTCCCCTACGGCAGCAACTTTGCATGACGAATGGCGAACCATTTGTATCGCTACCAGCAATTGGTTGATAATATTCCTGGACGTTTTGCCGCTGTCATACAAGCAAATGGTAGACCGACTAACTACTAATTGGGATAATAAAGTCATTTCTCCCAAAACGTTGTTGTATTATTTATAGTTATTTGTTCAATTGCTGTTGTTCATCTTTGGTGAATTCCCAGCATTGTGCGGGGCTCTAAAGAAGCAACCTGTCATATGGTTTGGTAGTTTGTCGTTAGTGAGTCTGGAGAATTTCGAGGTCGCTGTCGTGCAGCGGGAGCATGTCCGGCGCGTAACTGGAAAACCCTGGGTTCGATTCCCGGTGGCGGCCGATGAGAATTTTTCCGTGACTCACTTATAAACGTAGAAAGAGCGTTGAATTCTATTTGATGTTCCTGGTTCACGTCAACTGTGTATTCATCATTCATTCGCCTTCTAGTTATTTGTTCAGTTGCTGCTGTTCATCTTTGGTGAATCCCATGCATTGTGCGGGGCTCCAACGAAACAACCTGCCATGTGGTTTTCGTAGTTTGTCGTTAGTGAGTCTGGAGAATTTCGAGGTCGCTGTGGTGCAGCGGGAGCATATCCGGCGCGTAACTGGAAGACCCTGGGCTCGATTCCCGGTGGCGCCCGATGAGAATTTTTACGTGACTTACTTATAAACGTCGGAAGAGCGGTGACTTCTATTTGGTGTTCCTGGTCCACGTCAAATGTGTATTTATCATTCATTCGCCTTCTAGTTATTTGTTCAGTTGCTGCTGTTCATCTTTGGTGAATCCCATGCATTGTGCAGGGCTCCAAGGAAGCAACCTGCCTTGTGGTTTGGTAGTTTGTCGTTAGTGAGTCTGGAGAATTTCGAGGTAGTTGTGGTGCAGTAGAAGCGTAACTGGAAGTCCCTGGGTTCGATTCCCGGTGGCGGCCGATGATAATTTTTCCGTGACTCACTTATAAGCGTCGGAAGAGCGGTGACTTCTATTTGATGATCCAAATACTTTTGGTAATATAGTGTATATCGAAGTTTATATAGATCTCTTGATTTCGTAATATTCTTCCTTGTTGTTTTGACCACATAACAATAATCTTTGCAGAAACCGCATACATTGAAGTTCAGCACGGTTATCAGCAAACAAAATAACTGACATTCACCCAGTTTTCTAACTGGAAAACAAAGAACTACCAGCTGTTGACGATATCCCGTGGTGCCCCTTGCAGTTAAGTCACTTCCCATGAAGATAAGAATGTTCCAATTGCTTCTTCTTAATATCTCCCGCTTCTCTCCCCCTCTTCATGTTTGCTAAGCATATATCAAATGCTGTCTTTTTTTCTTCTCCTCTCTCCACCTTTCAATAACTGAATCTCTGTTTAGGAAGTCTTAGAGTTAATTTTGCATCTACAAATATCACTGCATCAGAGGAAGATGAAGAGCATGTGAAACAGAGATCATGATGAGCTCAAAATCAGCGAGAATTGGCTCATATATATCCGATGTAACATTTAACAGGCCAAATTTTTGACATTTGCTTTCATTTTTATATTCGTTAAATATTTTGTTTATTGCATATCTCATTCATATTATTTTGCTAGCAATAGTTTTCAATTAACAAGTATTATTTACCTTCGATTAATTGGCACTTTATGATTTCCTAGTTTTAACCCAACGTAATGTAATATGCAGAAAATGGCCCCCCTGTTTTCACCTGTCCGGTTATAATGAAATTCGCATATATCGAATGTCTTTGACTCTCTCTTTAAATTTGTTATATACGAGTTCGACCGTATGAATAATACAACACCTATATTATTATATGTTATATGTATATTTGTAAAACAATAATATGCAGTTACCAGGGCACAGTAGCAACTGTTCTACAACCTACAACGTAAAACCACGTCAACTGTCACTATTTCATGGCACTATCTCACTAGTTCTACGTTCTTAAAATATTCATAGAAAGGACAGTTGACGTAGCCCTTACGTTGTAGGTTGTGGCACAGTTGGTACTGTGCTCCTTTGCTTTTTTTCAGATATAAAATTTTTAAGAAATAAAACGAAATAAATGTTTTAATTAATGTACTTAAAAGCCACTTATACTATATATACAATTCTTAGTAACTTATGCAGATTATAAATTAATGTTAGAGGAAGTATAATAGAAGGCGTGGTATCATCGCTGTCAGTAGTATATATATATAACAACATAACTGAATATATAACAACATAACTCGAATGCGCAGACTTCAAGTAAACAGAGTTTCAGTGTAATACAGCTTCCTCCACCCCACAGCTTTTGCAGGGCCCGATTTTATTTACATATAGTCAAGACCTAGGCACAGCACAAGATGAAGCCCCCCCCCCCCCCCCCGTCCACATTCTTGAAAGAGTAAGTACACTTGTCGTTACTAAATATCATCAATTATTTTAAAAGTTCATTTAATAAATGGAACACTGTGAAAAATAAGATATAGTATCTACTTTCATTAAATCTTAATATTAGCAAGGAAATGCGCACTTAAAAATATAGGCGGGTAAGTAAAACGCTATTCAACAGTTTAGTATTGCTACTTTTGCATTTAATTATGTAATAATTAAAATGTCCACAGGTGTTAAGTGATTCATCCCCTTTTAATTTTATTTTAACCTATGAACATTATTTAGACTTGGTACAGACTGATTTGGGGGGGGGCAAGGGAAACTTCCATGTAGTTGATTAATCACAGTGATATGTGCAGTATTATAGTAGAATAATTCTATTATTCTACTATAATATAATAATTAATAATAATTAATTAACAAAATAAAAAAGATTATTTTCTTGCATTGCGATTCTGGGGCCCCCTAAAATGAGGAGCCTGAGTTGTTGGATGCTGCTTCAACATTATATATCTCTCGTTCTTATCTGTCAACGTCATTCTGTGAACGAGAAGATATAACTTAACGTTATATCTTCTCGCTCACAGAATGACGTTGGCAACAGTTCTGAGGTCAGAGAGCGCGAGGTCAGAGACTGAAAACGCAAAAGAGAATGAACTCAAATTAACGTAGACAAAGCAATTAAAAATGAAAGTTAATTTAGAGAATACACAATAAGTAATCCAAGTGTAATCGAAGTTAATGGAAAACCAAAAACAAGTAGGAAATGAGATGTATAAAAAAAATCAAATTTGTTTATTGGCTTTTTAAAATATTATTTTCCACTTCAGGATTTATTATGTGGTAAGGGTCCACCGGAAACAGCTCTGGGGGCTCCTAATGGCACACCACGTGCTGAAGAACCCTGCTTTTAGGTGCTCATAACGCATTATAACGTAAACGAAAATAAATTACATATTGATGAATGTCGATATCTACTTCGTTAATGTGCCATCTGATTATCAAATGCTGCGGAACATTTATTTATTTAAATAGACGATGTCATCGCTCTTTCCACGTTATTTTTTAAACAACGCATAGCGACTGAAAAATTGTATTTCGCTCGATAACTAGTCGAGTGCGTTCGAATTTACGCTACGGCGCCAACAATTCTCAGCGCCATGCGTGGTTTATCAGTCAGCATCTGACTACACGAATCCGTATTGATGGTCTCAGCAACTGAGATGTCGTCATCTGGTGGCATTTAACGCAACAGCTATTTAATTGTAGCTGATAAATTCAAAGGGCGATAGAAATGATTAATATATATCAAATACGTGGAGATAATGTAAATGGACGATGTGATCGCTGTTACATTATCTCCACGTATTTGATATATATTAACCATTTATTTATTTATTTGTGGCACCACAAGCTTTTGATTCATTCGAAAAGGCACTACACCGTACCGTCTCTCTTGAATGAGCTCCGGAAAACAGGCATATTCTACTGCTAAGTGATATCGACTCGCCGAAGTCGCGAAGTAACAACGCACCTTACTTAGAAGGGCTTTTCCCGTGTGTCAGAAGATAAAGCGATATGACTCATGCATGCATCAATTGCTGAGGGTGTCGAAGTTTTGACCTTTCGTGCAGTCGCATGATTCGAAATAGCTTAGAAGATTGCTGATCACAGGCGGAAGTTGTTCATCATTTAGTGGCTATACTATGAAGGTGCCCTTTGAAACCTTCTGATCAGAAAATTATTCCCATACAGTTCCTATGAGAAAAGGCACGTTAACGTCTTAACTTCAAATCTCTTTCATGGTGTTGCAATTTTCATGAACAGTAGTGTATATTTTCATGAACAGTAGTGTAACAACAGCATTTCGTAACATTTTTATAACACATAGCAAATGTTCAAATTAATATCTGTCAAGCTTACGCACAAATGAGAGCTATATACACTGAAGTGCCAGAAAAACTGGTACAGACAAGCTTATGCAAAATACATAGCAACGTCACCTATGCGCGTACTCGGTTGCGTCCGCCAATGTGTATATAAAGCGTTAGACATCCTTGCCAGCTGTCAGACATGCCTGTCAAGAATCAACAAAAGTAAACCTGTGAACAAGTTCTGTAAACCAATGGGGAAAAATCTTTTCTCTCATTGGCTGGCGAGCAACACTGAGCAAATGGCCAGTTTTGTCTTACCCGGTGTTCAAAGACGATTTTCTCTGGAAAAGATGTTCTGTGTGTGATGTTTTTTTTTCCCCCAGGTTCCCCTTTCCCGTGTCCTTTCCTTCCTTTCCCCCTGTGCTCTTCTGTGGCACAGTTGTACCGGGCATTTTTCTGCGGAGAGAAATATCACTTGAAATGGCTTGTTGTTACAGGTAAGTATGTAGGGCAGCTTACAACTTCACTTCTTAACGGGTAACCGTCTACTCCCTCTCCTCTAATATTTCCATACTTTTCTTTCGTACTATTCTATCAGGGAAATCTGTTCCCAAATATCTAATATTCCTCTTTTTCACCTGACAAAAGGCGCAGAGCGCTGAGGGTTCGAGTCTCTCAAACTCAGATAGGAAATATCTCTCTCTGCCAGCTGTCAGAGCTGTTATCGGCATGAGAATGACAAGTAATAACGATTTAAGCGGTTTTCAACGCGGTGTCATTGTTGGCGCTCGTGAGATGGGCCATAGTATTTCGGAGGTAGTAACGAAGTTCGGATTTTCACGGACGAACATTGCAAGAGTGTACCGTGACTACAAGAATTCCAAAAAACACCCCTCCAACCTACGATACCAGTGTGGCCGTAAAAAGACATTGGGTGATCGTGACCATCGTTGGCTGTCAAGAATCTTTTCACGCGATAGGCGTGCAACACTCAGGTATCATCGGATTCCAATGCTGGAGCCTCAACAAGCCTCAGCGTCCGGACTGTGCAACATACCCTGCACGATATGGGCTTTGGGAGCCGACGCCCAACTTGACTCCCATCTATGCGCCTCTCTTGGGCACGGCAACACTGCCACTGGACACTTGATGACTGGAAACAAGTAGCCTGGTCTGACGAGTCGCGTTTCCAACTGTATCGGGCAGATGGAAGGATTCGTGTGTGGCGCAAACCCCATGAAGCCATGGATCCCGCCTGTCAACAGGGAACGTTACCGGCTGGTGCGGGGTCCGTAATGGTATCGGGTGTGTTTAGCTGGACTTCACTGGCACCCCTGGTACGCCTACAAACGTCTGTGATCGGCCAACGCTATGTGCGCATCCTTTCTGACGAGGTACACCCGTTCATGTCCTGCATTCATGCTGATGGGTTGGGCCTGTTCTAACAGGGCAATGCACCCCCACACAAGTGTCGGGACGCCACATTGTGGTTAGAGGAGCATTCATCTGAGTTTGGGATGTTGCCATTCCCACCCAAGTCCTCAGATCTGAACGTGATAGAACACATTTGGGATGCCATGCAACGCGTATTCCGAGATCTCGGAACACAGGAATCCGAGACCTCGGAATACACCCGAATTGTGCAACGCTCTGCAGGACGTATGGTGTCATTGCCTACAGCATATTTTCAGAAGCTAGTGAAGTCCATGCCCCGTCGTATTTCTGCAGTCGTGCGCTCACGTGGGGGACCTACCAAGTATTAGACTGGTGTACCAGTTTTTCTGGCACTTCAGTGTATAAATATACATTGAAGTCAATATCACTGAAACGTGCCATATTCATGACAACACAAAAATCACATCAAATCATAGAAACAATATAAGGTCCAAACCATCTCGAAACTGGGCCTTGCTGCGAGAATTAAAGATAGATAATATGTAAAAGACAATTTCACTCAGACTTACCAAATTCATAACAACACAAAAATCACAATTATGTCATAAGTCGATATACACTATATTGACAAAAGCCAGCCGACACCCCTTTAGAAGCAAATGAACGGATCCGCTGCGTTGTTAAGATGCGCGGTACAGCTGCAAACGGTATAAAAACAAGCCTGCAGCTGACCGCGATCATATTGCACTGTGAGGTTGAGTGAAAATGTCGCGGGTGGTGAGAACCGACTTTGAGAAAGGAAATATTGTTGGGTGTTATATTAGTGGGTTGTCCATAAGAGAAACCGAGAGGCGTTTAAAGATACCCAAGTCAAATGTTTTTGATGTACTGAATAAGTGGAAGACACATGGCGTGCCTGAAGCAGCAAAACGTACCTTCAGACCAAGGAAAATCAGTGATAGAGGACGTCGAAGCCTTAGGATAGTCGTTACAGCTAATCGATGGAGTACTACGCAAGACCTCAGTGTACAGGTGAGTAAAAATGCTGGAACCTCGTTATGTACACGTACCATTCACAGAGAACTTCATTCCATGGGTTATCGTGGTCGCGCGGCTGCTCATAAGCCTTTCATCTCCACTCGGAATGCTACTTGTCGTTTAGCATGATGTAAAGAACATTTATCGTGGACCGTAGATCAATGGAAACGGGTCCTATGGACTGATGAATCCAGATACGCGATCCATCAGTCTGAGGGCCATGTGTGGGTATGTCGGCAGCCGGAGGATCGCTATTTACCACAGTGTACTGTTCCTACGCTCAAGTTTGGAGCTGGCAGTGTACTTGTGTGGGGGTGTTTTTCGTAGTATGGTCCTGGCCCATTGGTTATCGTGGAAGAACCTGTTTACCAGCACGTCTACTTTGATATTGTGGACAATTATTCCCTACCAACTCTGTGGCAATACTATGGAACCGAGCGTTGTTGGTACCAGCAGGATAATGCACCGAGCCATAAAGCAACGACTGTTACGACGTGGTTTGACGATAATTCCGTATCGTGTGTGAGCTGGCCAGCACAGAACCCTGATCTTAATCCCATGAATACCTATGGGATGAATTAGAGCGCCGCATAAGAAGTTTGGAACCAAGGCCTACTATTAATGTACTGACTGGAAGCGCATACCTATCGCTGTGTTCTAAAACCTTGTCGAAGTATATAATCTATCTGTCTATAAAAATATAAGAATTTCTTTTAGTGAAGTAAGTGTTTTTACAAGCTAAAATTTTTTAATTTTGCTTTTTATTTTGTTTGTTAATTCTGCAAATTGAGTCGAAGTGGGGAGAGACTTTTTTATAATTTTGCACAAGGGCGAACATTTGTAGTCCGCCACTAAACTGAAGTGACTTCCGACATCGTAGTACCACTGGAATTTTTCCTACGTTTTCAGGTTCAAGTTGACGTACAGATGTTTTTTTAATTTTTGATATACGAGTTACTAGAAGAAACATGCTCTATAATAAAGTTTTACAACTCAGCAAAATCTGTCACACATATCAGTATATCGATTCAATAATGCAAATTAAAAAAAGAGACGTGCGTGATTACCAGTTTGTAAAAATTACTAAAACTATACTAGTAATTCGATTTATTGGCGTAAGAATACATAAATAAGCGTTTCTAAGATTTCGCACATCAACCAGATGGCTTTTTAAGGAAGTTAGACAGAATCTGCAATCTGAAAAATAGAACGCTTTAACAATATGAAAGCGGTGACTTGACTTGACAATAAATAGATACGATGATGTACTCATTTAAAGATACGAGGTAACACGTTGATTGTGCACGCTGTATCCTGGTAGGGAGGGAGAAGGAGCTACTTGAAGAACTGTCTCCAAATTCGTGTCAACTCAAGTGAGACGCTATCATTGCAAGTATCGCTGTTAGTAATGATCTCCGAGATCATTACCAATATAGTGATACTTTCAATGATAGCGTCTCACTTGAGTTGCCACGAATTCCGCTACTCCTTTGTGGGATGATATAAAGAAATTAGCTCTCTACTCTACACCTAAATGTACAGCCATTCGGGAAACCTTGGAGATCATTACCAACAGTGATATTTGCAATGATAATGTCTCACTTCAGCTGCCACGAATTTGGAGCCAGTTCAATTAAAGTCTTCTCCCTACGAGGATACCGCGTACCCAACCAACGTGATACCTCGTATCCTTAAATGAATATAGCCTCGTATCTATTTATTGTCAAGTCAAGTCACCGCGTTCAAATTGTTGAAGCGTTCTATTATTCAGTTCGCAGTTTCTGTAAAACTTCCTTGAAAAAGTTATCTGGTTGATGTGCGATAGCTTGTAAACGCTTATTTATACACTATCTACCAACAGGTAATTGGACACCCCTGCAATCAACGATATCTGCGGTCCTGATACACGTCACGTCCGCCGCCGTTAAATATCGTGTGGAAAACAACAACGCAACCAGTCGCATGCAAGATGCCACGCAGTTCGGACCTCTCTGATTTCGAGAAAGGTGTAATCGTCGGGTATCACAGAAATGGCCGATCCATACGTGATATATCCAGCAAGTTGAAGTACCTCAATTCGACAGTGGCCTACGTGATTGGCAAGTGGAAGATGAGAGGTGACTGTCGGATTGTGCCCCGACCCGGCAGACCCACAGAACTGGGAGTTAGAGACCGACGGGTGCTGGCCAGAGAAATTCGGAAGAACTGCACAAAATCGATGGACCACATCTGCGAGGAGTTTCAACAGGCATCCGGTAGTGTTCTTTCGATGAATACCATCCGTAAGGAAGCCCATCTGCTCGGTTATCATGGACGTGCTGCCGCCCACAAGCCTTTGATCACCAAGTTCAATAGCGCTGCTCGGCTAACGTGGTGCAAGAACGTCGACAGTGGAGCGTTGAAAAGCGGAAACAGGTTCTCTGGAGCGACGAATCAAGGTTGACCCTCTACCGTTCGGATGGCAGGGTCTGGGTTTGGCGTCTGGGTTAGATCGCCTCCTGTCGGAATGTATTGTGCCAACTGTGAAGTTCGGCGGCGGTAGAATTATGCTATGGGGGTGTTTCTGCTGGTATGGCACGGGACCCTTGGTCGCAATTCCTGGTAGACTCTACGCCGAGACCTACTGCACAATTTTGAATGACCATGGGCTTCCTTCGTTGTGGCAGTTTTACGGGGTGGACCCATGTTACTTTCAGGATGACAATGCCACCTGTCATGTTGCGAGGTCCACCCTGGCTTGGCATGGTAACAATGGGGTTAATCGAATGGACTGGCCTGCGCATAGCCCGGACCTTAACCCTATCGAGCATCGCTGGGACGAGTTGGAGCGTCGACTTAAGGGGTGCCCCCACCGTCCGAAATCGGTGAAGGAACTGACCTGTCTTCTCCACGCCGAGTGGAAGAAAATACCGCTAGCCGTCGTACAATGCCTGGTTGAGAGTATGCCCCGGAGAGTCGCAGCTTCAATCGCCGCTTGTGGAGGCTCCACCAACTATTGAAGGTGAATAAACTTCGTTTTCCTTTGCTATCACAGGTGTCCAATTATTTGTTGGTAGATAGTGTATATTCCTACTCCAATAAATCGGATTACTAGTATAGTTTTACTATTTTCTACTTATTATATACAATTTAAGACTACACAGCTGTGGTATTGATTTAGAATAAATTATCAACGTTTATTCACAATAAAATGTTTTATTAACATCGACTATAGTTTGGCAGAACGTTTGGTTCGGCATCGTCAGGACGAATGGAACGTAAACATTCAAATCATTGTGACATCATCAGAGTTCTGATGATCACGGATTTTGATGAATTCTTTCCATCCGCTTGAAAAAAATGGCGTAAACGTCATATCGTTGACTAGTCGTGAAGAATTCTGGTATACGTGCAAAGCTTCTATTATATTAAGCTTGATAGTCAAATCAGGTTTATCAATAAGCGTAGCGTTTCCAAACAAAGATTTACTGTTATTTTCGTGACAATGTTGGGCTATTGACGACTTCTTCAGTTCATAGTTCCGTACGTAAGTTTTGTGTTCCTTCACACGGAAACTTTTAACCCTGTTGGCCTGTCCTGTACAGTATATGCAAGTCCACATCACAACAAGGTACCTGATAAATTCCCTAGGAATTTATGTCATCAACGTAGTCTTTTGATCCGTAAAGATTCATCTTGTTTATGGGCTTGAAAATAACTTTGAAATTAAAACTTTTGAGAGATTTTGAAATTGTGAAGCAAATATGAGGAGCAAATGGGAATTGGTGTATGGTTCCTCATTATTAATTTACCACTTTTTTTGCATGGGATATTTGAATATTCTTATCAGCAATTCGCACGTCACATCTGATTTATTTTTAAATATCCTCAGCATACCAGTATGAAATTGTGCCATTGAAGTTTTGGTCAAAGTTACTGTTCCTTAGTTCTACCCACCAACTGAAAACTGGGTGGTTAAAAATCTGCTTCTAAAAATGAGGTAGATTAGTTTAAGTCAACTGTGTTAATTATTTCACATCGTTTTCTTCTCACTTCCGTTGCTCGAAACACTAACCAGAAAATTCATTTTGCTATTTTCGTGTTGAGTAACCAAAAAACCATGATCCAGAAAATTAGGGAGGGAGACATTTGAATACCAGACGTGCTGTTAAGAGCGGTAATTCGACTTGAAGTAATCGATTTTCCATGAACGTGCTTTCCTAAAAAAAAATCAAATAGCACTAAAATCAGTAAATTTCCTTTTGAAGAAAAATCTGGGTCAAGTGAAGCAGACAGTCTACGTCGAGCACTTAAAATTGATCTACGGATACCTGTGTGATTTCGAAACTGCACGCAAACATTTCGTTCTCATATCACACATTTTAATTCCGCAGACTAAGTTTCTCGCAAAGCAATTCAGTCTGTGACATCGCCTGGCAGCACCAACAGACATTTAGATCTTAACCCTTTTACCGGCTGAAACGAATTCCCTCGGGATTAGAAAGATGGGCTGAAATCAGCTCGAACTAATGTATTCGTTGTCTAAGTTGTGGGTCGAACGCGGCTCATACGAGTGAACCTGTGCTTCAGGAAACGTTTTAGCTTTGTTATTCAAAGTGTTCATTTAGGGGGATGATTGACACTAATCCTATGTGACTGATTACCTGTTAAAAGGGGCTATAACAATGGCGATGTATCTAAACTTTTTGGGTGACGTGTTTATCCCAGTGGCATGATGTCTGTGTCAAGGGGACTAGAACTTTACCATTGTACCTGGAGTCATAGAGCAGGGAGCTGTTATCACTAGTGAAAGGTTTGTGGTTGTTAGTACTGTTGAGATGGAGGGGGAAAGGAGTTGTTTTGCCGTAAGTTCCGTAAAACTGGGCCGCTGTAGGGCAGAAAGTTTTGAGCACCATTTGGTTTACGTACATCGGCCGTATAATGCGTTAAAGCACTGGGGAAAAAATAGCCGTAAATTTTCTGCTCTGCCCCCCCCCCCCCCTATCTCTCTCTCTTATTTTGCTTGACGCAAAAAACATATTCCCGTTGAAATTCCCTTTTTTCTAAAATTTCACAGTAATTTTTATTTTGGTGTTTAACGACCACTATTAGGACAAGCCGCCAGCGGTAACCCATAACTCGAGTACAGTTAGCAAATTTTGAGCGAAGTTATTGCAAAATCTAAGCTCATTAAGGCGTCTATTATAACAAATTCGAAAAATCGAACGCGTGAAATTTATGACTTCCAGAACAAAGGTACGAAACATTCTAAAAAAGAAATGCCTAAAATTTATCATGAACTACTTTCTGCCTCCACGTTGGTTGCGATCAGGTTGCATGTAAACAAATCTGAAAGACGCTCTCAGATCGGGAACCACGTTTTCCATCAAGACCCACCGAACTGACAAGCGACGTCATTGATGCCATATTGCTGGCCTCGACCGCGACTTCAGCAGTTACAGTTGGAAAAGAAGCAAAAAAAACAAAAAAAACAAAAAAAAGGCGTATGGGTGCCAATTCTAACGTTTTTCTTGTGTCCACAATGTGCTCCGCTTCCTTTCTTATCAGTTTGAACCAAAATAATTTTAAATTGACCGCAAAAGAACTAAAAAACTCGAGCAAATTGCTTCGTGAAAAACTGTGACTATCGAATATAAACAAGTGTAACGGAATTTTCGCGCGTGCTTTTTTAATTGAAAAAAACAATGATTGGTGACATGGGGTTGGTATGGTGATTGGTCGTGTCCTATAGGAATAATGACCATTAAAAACAGACCAATTTTAATAATTTTAATTGAAATTCCTTAATGACACGGAATTTAGGGAATCGAAAGGCGTCAAAACCTGACCATGGACGATGTCTAATTGCGTGCCAAAAATCACGGTGATCGGTTGTGTCATGTCGTGGCTATGCCCGAACAACTAATTGTCCCGAGTCTCGTATAGAGAGCGGATTTCTTCAATTACTAAAATTGGTCATTATTTTTATACGTTACGACCAATCACCATTATCCCAACCCCATGTCACTCACCATATCCTTCCCTTTCTCTGTGGCAAGTGTCACCGCGATCGGCTGAAGATCTTTGGAGGAGATAGGTAACAAACGACCCCTTCTCAAAACCCGGAAACCCCCTAAAAATGCAAGTTTTCGGACGATTATTCCTTAATGACACGGAATTTCGGGAATCGGAAGGCGTCAAAACCTGGCCATAGACGATGTCCAATCGCATGCAAAAAAAACACAGTGATCGGATGTGTCATCTCGTGCCTATGCCCGAACAACTAATTGTCTCGTGTCTCGTAAAGAGAGCTCCGCTAAGTCGTCGCCCTCGCATTGCTCAATAAGCTGACTGCTCCAAGTAGTCGCCAGTCACGAATTTGGTGTCAATGGTTTCAGGGAAAGGAAAGATCCAGGGCAAGAATACAAGCCCACCACCTATACCTTATCCGAGACTCAATCCCAGGCCCAGCTCAGATGACTTCTCAGAAACCTGCGCCTCTGACCACTTGTCTACTGGGGATCTCAGCAAATTCCCCTCTTCATTTCTACTGATTTAAGCTTTTCTTAAATACTGTTTCGTTTCCTGAATGGAAATTGGCCAATTTGAAAGTATTTAAGAAAGTACAAATCCACTTTCTCTCTTGTGTCTAGTATGGAGCGTCCATTTAAAATCTCATTCAATGAAAAATGTGTTTTGCGTCTAAATCAACTTAAAACACGAAATAAGCAAATAAATGAATATACGTAAGTATTACGCCCTGCGTGTGTTGTTATCCCAGCAGAATATCAATAGCTGCGTCTGGCTGAAACCAGAATGCCTCATCTTGAAAAGATGAAGTCCATACAGTTTCTACTACCGTTAGTCGTTTTTAAACCGTCAATGACCTGCGACTGGTTTCAGCCACTAATGTCTTATGTCTTATTCATAAAAATAAGAGATATTTATAATTAAACAATACATCATGACAAAGGTTCATTCTTGCTTTTTTTTTCTCTTTTGGTTGGAGGTTTAACGACCACCGAGCAACTCAATGGGCTATAAACAGTCGCCCGTCCCTAATTTAGGGTCACTGGTTCCAAGGAAGAGAGAGAGAGAGAGAGAGAGCCAGTGCCGTAAGACAAACACAACATCCATGCTTCACCAGGATTCGAACCAGGACCCCTTTCGGACGAATCATCAGAGGCCATCGTTTAGACCACTGCGCCACAGGCGCGGCTTCTTGCTGTTAAAAAACTGTTTCCTGACAAATAAAAAATGCCTTCAAAGATCATTACAATGGTGGATGAAATCACGAAATTTCGGAGACTGGTAATAAATAGGAAATTTAACCTTCCCTTTTGGTTCCTGTATTATGTAAATTTGGTTTATTCTTGATAAACGTTTTTCTTCTGAACTCCACGGATTCCCGATCCTACGATTTTAACTTGGCAACCCCTGACAATAGGACAAAGTGCAATTTCGTAATCGAAAGCTAGAGCTAAGAACTGATGCCTTCATTCTTCGAGAGGTACTGTTACTTGAGTCATCGGAAAGCAATTTTATCACAGGCAGTTTAGTATCCATCAGTGCATTAGGCTATGCTCTTCACATAAAGTCATGTTAGCCGCCCCAGGTGGCGTAGAGGTCTAAGCAGTAGCTTCTGACAATTGAGCCGAGATGGGTCAGGGTTCGAATCCCTATGAGGCATGGATATTGTGTCTGTCTTACGGCACTGGCTATCTCTCTCTCTTTCCTGGAATCAGTGGCCCTAAATTAAGGATGAGCGACTTCTTATAACCCATCGAGTCGCTCACAGTGGTCGTTAAATTCCCAAACAAAAAAGAGATGTTAATGGTAAGACGTTGAAACGAGCTACAGTTCGTAATCTGTGTTAATCAACCTCTGACGCTTGTTCAGCATTGATATACGACTAATCAAAGAGCGAACGTGCCTATGTTAATTAAACCACGTATTTTGGGGAATTTGGATTACCAGGTAAAGACAATTTGTGTGATCTATAAAGTGCGTGCTTAATGACATGCCGATAAACGTCAGTTATCTGTTCCCCTGCTGACCTTAAGTCATATATTGAAGTTCATTATATGTCTAGTTAAGGAATTTTAGCTACTACGATTTAAGCAATCCGGGTCAACGAAAGTTACAGTACAAAGTAAGCCTAACGAAATCTAACCATGTTGTGCTCTACAGGTAAGCCAACATGACATTAGCTTGTACTTGAAAAGAACCATTAAACTACACTATCTACCAACAAGTAATTGGACACCAGTGCAATCGACGATATCTGCGGTCCTGATACACGTCACGGCCGCCGCCGTTAAATATCGTGTGGGAAACAACAACGCAACCAGTCGCATGCAAGATACCACGCAGTTCGGAACTGTCTGATTTTGAGAAAGGTGTAATCGTCGGGTATCACAGAAATGGTCGATCCATACGTGGCATATCCAGCGAGTTGAAGAACCAAACATCGACAGTGGCCTACGTGATTGGCAAGTGGAAGATGAGAGGTGACTGTCGGAATGTACCCCGACCCGGCAGACCCACAAAACTGGGAGTTAAAGACCGACGGGTGCTGGCCAGAGAAATTCGGAAGAACCGCACCAAATCAATGGGCCACATCCGCGAGGAATTTCAACAGGCATCCGGGAGTGTTCTTTCGATGAATACCATCCGTAAGGAAGCCCATCTGCTCGGTTATCATGTACGTGCAGCCGCCCACAAGCCTTTGGTCACCAAGTCCAATAGCGCTGCTCGGCTAACGTGGTGCAAAGAACGTCGACAGTGGACCGTTGAACAGTGGAAACAGGTTCTCTGGCGCGACAGATCAAGGTTGATCCTCTACCGTTCGGATGGCAGGGTCTGGGTTTGGCGTGTGCCTGGAGAACACCTCCTGCCGGAATGTATTGTGGCAACTGTGAAGTTCGGCGACGGTGGAATTATGCTATGGGGGTGTTTCTCCTGTTATGTCACGGGACCCTTGGTCGCAATTCCTGGTAGACTCAACGCCGAGACCTACTGCACCATTTTGGATGACCATGCGCTTACTACGTTGCGGCAGTTTTACGGGTGGACCCATGTTACTTTCAGGATGACAATGCCACCAGTCATGTTGCGAGGTCCACCATGGCTTGGTATGCTGACAATGGGGTTAATCGAATAGACTGGCCTGCGCTGAGCCCGGACCTTAACCCTATCGAGCACCTCTGGGACGAGTTGGAGCTTCGACTTAAGGGGTGCCCCCACCGTCCGAAATCGGTGAAGGAACTGACCGGTCTTCTCCAAGCCGAGTGGAAGAAAATACCGCGAGTCGTCGTACAACGCCTGGTTGAGAGTACGCCCCGGAGGGTCGCAGCTGTAATCGCAGCTCGTGGAGGGTCCACCAACTATTAAAGGTGAATAAACTTCGTTTTCCTTTGCTATCACAGGTGTCCAATTACTTGTTGGTAGATAGTGTAGTAGTTGAAGTCAATATAATAGTGAAAGCGACTTTCACTAATATAATGCGAAACATTATAGATACGAATGCGTGATCTTCGCAAGAGTGCACTGAAAAAAGATGCTTGAGACGACACTGATATTGCTTTATATTGCCTTAAGATTTATCAAGACAGCTGATGATTGATTTAAGACCGTATCAAGATTGATTGCAATATTTTAATGTATTTAGTTGCATATATCTGTTAATTATCTACGTTACACCAAAATACTAGCACATTACTTCCATGTAAATACTCTGCGCATTTAAACGTTCCGTAACGCCACATCTTACTCCGGTAGCTTAAAATATGTAACACATGATTAAGTAAGCACTGGATGGGATTAACAGTCAGGTCCGTTTTGGAAGAACTCATTTTCTTGTGCAGTATTGTGGATGTATATGGCTGGTAAACAGTCCTTGGAGGTAGACGAAGTCCATACTTTGGACTGTTCTAGGACAGGACTTAGATTCGACTATTCTAGGACACACGCACTTTTAAAAACTGGAAAGGGAGTGAGACAATGTTCACCGTTACTACCAAGCTCTTGAATGACCCATTATGGAATGTCTTTCGATCATTGAACTGGGTTAGAGAAAGAGATAAATGTTAAGGAGATTATTTGACCCAATTCGTTTGACTGACTACATTATAATTTCTTCAAGTGCACCCTCAGAGCTACAGTGTATGATTCAGAAACGTGATCACAAGAGTAAAGAAGTGGGCTCAAAAAGAACTTACAGAATACAAAACTGATATACCCTGGAGTGCCAGAAAAACTGGTACACCAGTCTAATACTTGGTAGGTTCCCCACGGAAGGGCAGTACTGCAGAAATACGACGGGGCATACACTCCACTAGCTTCTGGAAATATACTATAGGCAATGCACACCATACTTCCTGCAGAGCATTACACAATTCGGGTGTAATCCGAGGTCTCGGATTCCTGAGC
Organism: Macrothele yani; assembly: GCA_039090855.1. Taxonomy (NCBI): domain Eukaryota; kingdom Metazoa; phylum Arthropoda; class Arachnida; order Araneae; family Macrothelidae; genus Macrothele; species Macrothele yani. The sequence continues at coordinate 115,069,884 of CM077007.1, forward strand.
TCGATAGCGCGTTGCATGGCATCCCGAATGTGTTCTATCACGTTCAGATCTGGGGACTTGGGTGGGAATGGGAACACCCAAAAATCAGATGAATGCTCCTCTAACCATAATGTGGCGTTCCGACACTTGTGTGGAGGTGCATTGTTCTGTTGGAACAGGTCCAACCCATCAGCTTTAATGCAGGACATGAACAGGTGTACCATGTCAGAAAGGATGCGCACATAGCGTTGCCCGGTCACAGGCATTTGTAGACGTACCAGGGGTAACAGTGAAGTCCAGCGAAACACACCCCATACCATTACGGAACCCCCACCAGTCGGTACAGTTCCCTGTTGACAGGCGGGATCCATGGCTGCATGGGCTTTGCGTCACACACGAATCCTTCCATCTTCCCGATACAGTTGGAAACGCGACAGGCTACTTGTTTTCAGTCATCAAGTGTCCAGTGGCGATGTTGCCGTGCCCAAACGAGGCACATAGCTCTGTGTCTTGCACCCATCAAGGGGACTCAAGTTGGTCGTCGGCTCCCAAAGCCCATATCGTGCAGGATTCGTTGCACAGTCCGGACGCTGATACTTGTTGAGGCTCCAGCATTGAATTCCAACGATACCTGCGAAAGTGTTGCACGCCTATCGCGTGCAACGATTCTTGACAGCCGACGATGGTCACGTTCACCCAATGTCATTTAACGGCCACACTGGTATCGTAATTTGGAGGTTTTGCCGGAATTCTTGTAGTCACGGTACACCCTTGCAATGGTCGTCTGTGAAAATCCGAACTTCGTTTCTACCTCCAAAATACTGTGGCCCATCTCACAAGCGGCAACTATGACACTGCGTTGAAAATCGCTTAAATCGTTATTACTTGTCCTTCTCATGCCGAAAATAGCTCTGACAGCTGGCAAGAATGTTTATCGCTTTATATACACACTGGCGGACGCAACCGAGTACGCGCATAGGTGACGTTGTTATGTATTTTGCATAAGCTTGTCTGTACCAGTTTTTCTGGCATTTCAGTGTACATACAGTGCTTTTACACGAACTGAATATTTGGAAGTTAGTGGGGAGGAACTGATGCTTATATTTATCTTGGTCAACATATTTTAAGCAAAAGCACATAGAAGAAGAAATAAGTGTGTATAAAACTTGGGGAGCTTTCGGAAAAAACTGAAATTTTTAAAAGCAGAGTATCATTTTCTTAAAATAAAAATGTTTAATCAATGCATCCCTCTAGTTCTTATTGTTGGAAAAATAAGTCCTAATTTCGTCTCACAGCAGTCGTCAAACATTGTTTCCACGTGCGAAGTATAAGTTGCTTATTATTTCTAGCTGCTCTGCGTTAAGTGCTAAATGTGTCACGTGATCACTTCATGGCAAAACACCTGATGAGACAGGAGGATCCGCAATATTCACACGCTTGGTGTAGACCCTCCTGTTATGATGTTCGTCTTTTTTATGCAGGGATGTGTTTCGCAAGAAATGCGTGTGCCTCGTGTTCTCTGTTTATTTTCAACAGATAATATTTCGAAGCTCCATTTATTCCTTTAGTGCATTATGTGTGTGTCATATACGACGACAAGTAATACCTTTAGTTTTAAGGGAATCTTCATCCTTTTACTGGGTTATATTCTATAAGGTGAGTCATTTGTACTTGAATATAATAATTTCCGGAGTATCAAGTCCGTCCATTAGAACTTAGCGCTATAACTATACCGAAGGCAAATGCAAATATATAAACATCCCGTTTCTCCATGGAAATTAGCACTATAAGCATAGCAAAGGCAAATGTACTAATAGAAACGTCCCGTTTTTCCACGGAAGTTACCGACATGAGCATTCCGAAGTCAATTGTAAAAATATACACATCATCCCGTTTTTCCATGGAAATTAGCACTATAAGGATACCGAAGGCAATTGTAGATATACACTGAATGGCCACACACCCATACCCATGGCCATATCCCCTCAGTACTTCGTTGGGCCACCTTTTGCCTTTAATACTGCCTCGATTCTTCGTGGCATGGATTCCACGAGATGTTGGTAGGTGGTTTGTGGAATCTGAGACCATGCTTGATGAATAGCACTTTCCAGCAGTGTGAGATTGCAGGGTTTCCGTTTTCACTTTCCAGCAGTGTGAGATTACATCCAGCTGTCTGATGGCTCGTTCAACTTCATCCCACAAATTCTCAATGAAGTTGAGATCTGGAGATTGTGGGGGCCACCTAAGCAAAGTAAACTCACAGGCACGTTCCTGAAACCAATCCTGTACAATACGAGCACTATGGCAGGATGCATTATCTTGTTGAAAGTCGCCATCGCCATTGGGATAAACCATCCACATTACAGAATTCATTTGGTCCGCAACGATATTTAGATAAGGTGTGCCAGTCAGACGTTGATCAATACGAACTAAAGGGCCCAAAGCATGCCAGGAAATCATTCCCTAAACTATAACGTTACCTCCTCCAGCTTGAAGGGTTGTAGCAATGCATTTGGGGTCCATGCTTTCCTGCTGTTTCCGCCAAATTCTCACTCGGCCATCGGCATGGTGCAACTGAAAACGTGATTCATTGGACCACATAATTTGTTTCCAATTATCGACTGTCCAATCCTCGTGCTCCTGTATGAACTGGAGACGTTTGCTCTTGTTAACTGCAGACAGCAAAGGTGTTCGAACAGGCCTTCGGCTGCCATATCCCATCCGATGCTGTGTACGGCGAACAGTGCGTGCAGAGATCATTTGAGCGGATCCTTAATTAACATGGTCTGTAATTTGCTGCACTATTGCCCTTCTGCTGTCTGTTACCAGCCTGGACACTCTCAGTTCCGCCCGAGCAGTCACTGGTCGATGACGACCACACGTTGCACGTAGAGACCCAGTTTTTTGGCTGACAGTCTAGTCTTTAAACACTCTAACAACAGCTGCTCTGGAACATTTCACGAATGCGGCGGTTTCGGTTATACTCGCTCCATGGCTCCGACCTCCTCCAATCATCCCACGTTGAAAGTGGGATGATTGTAGGAGGTCGGAGCCATGGAGCGAGTATAGTAGGAGGTCGCATTTTTTTACCCATCTCGTCACCCAAAAATCACTTCTTCTACAGTCGCAAGCACTAAGCTTTCCCTTTTTATACTAGCCTCGTCCTCTGGCGGCAACAGCGTGCAGCCATAGCTCATTTGCTTAAAACTGTCAGGTGGTCATAATAAAGTGGCCACTCAGTGTATAAACGTCGCGTTTCTCCATGGAAGTTACCACTATAAGCTTTCGGAAGGCAATTGTAAAAATATACACATCCCGTTTTTCCATGGAAATTAGCACTATAAGTATACCGAAGGCAAGTGTAGATATATAAACATCCCGTTTTCTCATATCACACTTATACAACAACAACACTTACTTATGAATCAGAGACATGAACTTTAATTAAAAGAGGCATTCAGAGACTGCGAACAACTCAAGGGAGCATGAAGAGGTACATGCTTGGTATAACCAGGAAAGCTAGGAAGAGTAACTCATGGATCAGAAGCATGACAACAGTTCATGACATCATGATCAAACTGAAAACACCCAAATGATAATGGATTGGACACATTGCTAGAAGAGCTTACCATCGTTGACAACTGAATAACTAAATAGGACACCAAGGAACAGGAAAGGACCGAGAAGAAAAAAAAAACACCGGGTAGGAAATAGGAGGATGAAATTCGAAAGCATACTGGGGTGACTTGGAAGAGACTGTCTAAAGATAGAAAGTTGTGGAAAACGTGGGAAGACCTTCATCCAGCAGTAGATTGATAATGGTTTTTGTTGATGATTTACCTGTTAAAAGCTCTATACTCCCAGTGAGACCTAAAGTTGTGACTTTCAGGAAAAACCGTGTAATAGAAAATAAAAAAACTGGTAAAGCACAAATTGGGGAAAATTTTACTTTTTCAGGCGGTTGTAAATACCAAAGTATCTTGATGTTAGTGACAATGTGTCTATGTTTTAATAACATTAGAAAAGTAGGTCTTAATGTTTGCGTTTCTTGTAGTGAACGTGCTATAGTAGAAAAACTGATGATTGATGACCTGATAAAGACAAATCCAAGAAAGGTGTTACCTTTTCAAGTCCTGACTAAATAATATATTCCTGTTTAGACACATTTGTCTAGTGGATTTCGTTCTTTTACGGGACATCCCTAAAAGCATAGCAAGTTCTGGTGAAAACCTTCCCGTGTTCTGTATTTATCCATCTTGTGCTGTAACGACCCTACTACCTTTCCACGAGTCTAGACTTTTCTCGGGATCTAGCAAGAGTCATCACATTTAAATCTAGTTCGTTCCTTCTACAATAGAATGCCGTTAGTCCCACTTTTTCTAAGTTTATTTGAGGGAACTAACTTCTTTCATCAAGCAGGACCATACACAGTAAAACAAGAGCCAAGACTCCCTTTTTTTGAAATCTTAATTTAAAGAAATTTTATAGATGCTCCAATAATAATTAATTTGGCTTCGGTGCTTCTCGTTCTGTCAGGGAATGAAGAAACTTCCGATGATTCCTTCTCTGTGGACCCCTTAGCTCTTAACACCACGAATGTCGACCACTCCTTAGCGCGAGCACAAAGGTTCTTCTGCGCTCCTCTACAGAGCCAGGGAAATATTCTCAACGTATATCTATTCGGCCAACCTAAGAAAGTCAAGCCCTGATTTCGCGACGACGCACATACGTTCGACTCCGAACGGTGATCGAAAAGGGAATATAAGCCCTTTTTTCCCGCCAAACAATGCTTTTATATCTCCCTGAAGCCCCGGGAGCTGGAAATCCCTTGGACTTGCCGGTTTAAATAGTTAATATTTTTCCGGGCTGATTTTAATGATCTAATCTATACCTGTTTCTTCCCTTCACTGCCCCTATGTGTGGGATGTATGATGTACCTCTGACCGTTGTACATATTTTATGTTCGTATGTTTGTTTTGTTCGTGAACGTGCTCGTTTCTTTCATTTACCCATTTACCAGACGACTCAGGGACTCTGAGTATCCTTTTAAACAATCATTGTGACATTTGTGTGACGAGTTGGGACAAATAATAACTGTAACAAGAATAGACTTTGAGTTAGTTAATATTTTATCTAACATTTGTTTTGCATGCTAACAGAATAAGACTTTTTTTTTGTCTCTTGATACTTTCTTTTACTTAACAACAAAAGATCGAGTTTTGCAAGATTTACTCTACATGATCATTATCTCTCGAATACCAGACCTTTTTTTCGAATACCAGACCTTTTTTTAGAAACCCGGACTATCCATTTATATTAATCATTATTCCTTAACTTTTTAGAATAGAATTAAACACAAAATTTCACATTTTTAACGGGGCACTGTTTTAAAAGGATCACACTGTACTAAGTTTCACCAGTAAAACTCCAAGGTGGTGTTTTCTAAGTTCGCGTAGCCGTCAGCAAGTATCGGCCAACAAAAACCATTCGAAACAATGCAAAAACATTTGTCTGGCTATTAAGAAGGTTAAAAGTTTTTGACCGCATGAATACATTATTTTTTGGCATGAGTTAAGATTTCAAATTAGGAAGCTCTCTGTCAAAGAGCTTGCGTGCCAAATCTTAATTGAAGACTACTTGTTTTCTAAAGCGACGAATAATATTTCATCAGGGGAAATCGTGTCACCAAATCTTTTCAATGGTGCCTTACTTGTTATAGCAAAAATAGTAGTACTTTCTTTTTTTAAAGTTCGATGTCAAGTGCTCTGAAAGCGAAATGCTGACGAAATTTATCGACGAGCACAAAGGCGCCGCAGGTTGGAGGCATGCCTCATAAAGCATGCGTTCAGAATAAATCGTTTTATGATGAGTGACTACTCAGAATAATCTCATATTAGATTGATTTACTGCAATTTACTGAATTAATCTTTTTTTTTTTGTTATATCCGAAAATATTTCATCTCTGTAAAATATTTGACTTAGTCGTTAAAAGAAGCGCGCTTCCCTGCCATTAATAAAACTTCAAATTTTAGGGATCCAGGAGTATTCAAGAACTAAAGTTATGTCCTACAATAAGTTGCGTGCGCATGCACCGTATGTAACGTACTACGTGATATGACGTAGATTACGTACTACTGAGGTGACGCACCAGTTATAAGCCTACAGGCATAGTTCAGTTGAGAAAACAGCCGCTCCGGAGAAGGAAGACATGAGTCCGAATCCCACCAATGGCAAAAAGTTCATATGTTATACGTATTTTTGCACATTATCACATTATTAGTTAATTGTGTGTAACTACAGTGGTATGCAAAAGTATTGCATCACCTTCAAAAACCATGAATTTTTAAGTTTAACTCTTTTTTTTTAACTAACTACTTTTCATAGTTATTTCATTGTTTATTTTTTTTTTTTTTTTTTTTTGAGTGGAGGTTTAACGACCACCGTGAGCAACTCAATGGGCTATAAGCAGTCGCCCGTCCCTAATTTAGGGTCACTGGTTCCAGGGAAGGGAGAGAGCCAGTGCCGTAAGACAAACACAACATCCATGCCTGACCGGGATTCGAACCCGGACCCCTTACGGACGAATGATCAGAGGCCAACGCCTTAGACCACTGCGCCACCGGGACGGCTTTCATTGTTTATATGTCATTAGCTGTGAAATTTAATGGAGATTTCAAAAATGTCTTAGTTTTTTTTTTTTTTGTAACTATTTCTGTTCTTAAGATACGACATAAAATGTGGAGTTTGACAAACACATTGAAATTCACGTTATCTGCGTATCAGTTGTTACAGCCAATCATAGACGTTCTTTTACCTGATTGGCTGCTTCCTAATACTATCCAAATCCTACTCCAGCCTTTGTAAGCGTTCACGCAGAGCTACTAGAGCATTGTAGTGGTCGCTTCTTGTTGTTATTAGGGTATAATTTGGGTACATTCTCAATAATGATTAATGATTGTCCAGAGCGCACAGAGTAAAACTTGTTGTTCAACATGAAGAGGAATAATTTTCAAAGCAAATCGCTGAAAGAGTGAGCTGTAATCAATCTACAGTCATTAGGCTACTGAAGAAAGTAAAAGACACTGGTGATATAAAAATATGGGTCGCAGTGGAAGGCCCAGATCCATTAACACCAGGCAGGACAGAGTGCTCAGAAAGCTAAGCCTAACAGACAGAAGGCTCAATTCCCCTGAATTGCTTCAAAGATGGTCTGAAGTAACTGTTGTTACTGTTAGTACATCTACTGTTAGGAGGAGGCTGCTTCACTATGACTTACGTGGCTGCAAATGCAGGCGTAAACGATTCTTAACTGCAAGTCAAAGACAGCTTAGACTTCAGTGGGCAAAACAGCATGTCTCATGGACAACTAAGCAATGGGAAAATGTTCTTTTCAGTGATGAATCAGAATTTGGCCTTAATGGGAATCAGAGTAGTGCTTATGTAAGGAGATTCAAGCATGAAGAATCCCATCCATGTTGCTTAGAAACCGCAGTTAAGCATCCGGTGAAGGTCATGGTTTGGAGCTGCATGTGTGCACATGGCTTTGGAAACCTCCATATTGTCGATGTTACGGTAAATGCCCAAAAAATACTTCTGGATATAAGAAAACCATTATTTAGGAAACTTTATAATGGCAATTTTATTTTTCAATATGACAATGCTCCCTGTCATCGTGCTAAAGTAGTGAAAAAGTGGTTTCAGAAAAAAATGTTTAGTACTTTGATTGGTCACGACAGTCATTGGACTTAAACCCGATCAAAAGTCTGTGGTTCAAAATGTCGTATGAACTATCAAAAAACAAGCCAACAACCAAATTTCAACTTATTGAAGATATAATTCAAATTTGGAATCCTATCCTTCAACGCGATCTTTTACAAAACGTTGTCCACAATATGCCATCAAGATGCAAAGCTGTGATTAAAGCTAAAGGCTGGACAACAAAATATTATATACATTGAATAATTTTGCTTTGTTATATTTCTGTATTTAAATGTTATTTCATTACTTATGAATTACAAAAACGATTTATTGCTGTAAACCTAAGTATTGGATAAACGATCCTTTTCATAATAATTTCGATTTGGGCATGATTTTTGTAATGAATCTTAAAAACAGAAGTAGCTACAGGAAAAACTAAGACATTATTGAAATCTCCATTAATTTTCGCATCTATTGACATAAATAATGAAATAACTATAAAATATAGTTAGTTAAACAAAAAGTTTAACTTAAATATTCACGGTTTTTGCAGATGATGCAATACTTTCGCACACCACTGTACATGTGAAAAGTCAGTCTCCCTAGAACGTTATATTACGGGTAAATGAAAACTACCTTAATTGAAACGTTCCGCAGCGTTTATTTGATACTCCTGTTATCTAAAATTTCCACGCAGATATTACTTAAATACACACTTATTGGTTAAACGGCCAGTAAATAACTGGACTTAAGATAACTTCAACGTCTTCGTTATTTCTTTAAACTTGCAATGTAATCACACATCGTCATAAATTCCAAAAGGTTCTTTTTTTTTTTTTGATTGGAGGTTTAACGACCACCGTGAGCAACTCAATGGGCTATAAGCAGTCGCCCGTCCCTAATTTAGGGTCACTGGTTCCAGGGAAGGGAGAGAGCCAGTGCAGTAAGAGAAACACAACATCCATGCCTCACCGGGATTCGAACCCGGACCCCTTCGGACGAATGATCAGAGGCCAACGCCTTAGACCACTGCGCCACCGGGGCGGCCCAACAGGTTCTCGAATGTACTAAATGCAGCAGATTACTCGTAACTTCTGACACTCTTTTAAGTATCACTAACTTGTTAATAAATTAATGATTTAAACTCAAACAACATAACAATCTAGTCAACTTCTAACAAAGGTGAGCCTTGCAGCGAAAAACTAAAATAATCTAATAGCGGAATGCATCCAAGAAACAGCACTATGACGAAAATCAGCTGGAAAGCATGTAACCAAAGTCAGTAAGAACGCCACTCAGCTCGAAAGCCAGCTAATATACCTTTTAAACATCGTTCTTATATTTGCTTTTCCCATACGTCATTCTACTCCTGACCTCAATCCAGGTTGCCACAAAACATTCAGTCGAGAAAGTGAGAAAAACGTGGCGTTAGAAGGCGCTGAAAGGTGGAAGTATCAAAATTTAATAGATACTGGAACTAAAATGGGAATGTTATATTAGAGTACACGTCACAACTTCCTGGACCGTTTATCTACAGATTGGGTTGATATAGTTCAAAATATGCATTCCTGAGTGAACGGAATATGATTACAAAATCGATCTCAGTTTCGACTGGTATTGTGACTGACACGGCAATGTTCAAAACGCCATCTCAGAGTAATTTTCGTGTATGGGCCTATCTAACTACTTTACGACCATCACCTTAATACACTGTGGGCCCTCCTTTTGACCGGAGAACAGACATCACCTGACGTGGAATCTTCTCCACAAGATAACCATGCAGTTGTATTGTGTTCCACAGTTCCGGGATGGAGTGGGATGGGTTGTCCAACTGCTTCACCTGGAATTCCACAGTATCCATAGATGTTCAATTGGGTTCATGGGCCATTCTAGATATATTTTATCAGCACTGAGCTCATCAAATCATTAATGACCTGATGAATGAGATATTTCCGTTCTGGAGTAACCCATCCCACTCTGGGTGGAGGTACAACATTACAGTGTGCATATGGTCCGCAAACAGTCCGCGGTAGTATCCGTTGTCTATACGTTGGTCCACACTCATCAGGGGGTCCAATTTCATGCTAGTTGAGCATGCCCCATATCATACGACCATCCGTATTGGTCTGAATATTCGGTGGCATGCATCAGAGAATCATAACCTATGTTGCTGATGTCCAATACGGACCCTTCCATCGGCAGGATGGAGTATATATATCGTGATTAATCGGACAAGCACACCTGCTTCCAATCTTCTGTCGTCCAATCTGGATGCCGTTGTCAACCAGGAGAGTTGTTTACGTCGATGGACTGTTGTTAAGAGAGTGTGGCATACAGGACATCTGCTCTCGTGGCCCTTACGTGCCAGCGTTTGACGCATACTCGCGGGGGTTATTATTTATCTTGGACCCATATTGTATTGGGCCGTCAACTGCAAAACTGTGCGCAAGGTAACACACCTATCTTTCACCTCTGGAATTCCCCTTTCGCTTCCTTTTACAGGTGCGTCGCCTGTTGGTTGTTTCGCCATTTTGGGACCATTCCTGGTACAGTTTAACCACGAAGGCCCTCGAACAATCCACAAGTATCACTTTTTGCCAGTTTGCCAGATGGACGCATCAACACTTCGTGCGCCCACAACTGGGCCTTTCGCAAACTCCAATAAATTTTCGGTTTTAACTGTTTCGTTCGTAACTTTGTTCTCAACTGAACCACCAAATTTCCCAGGTGGCCGAATTGTACCTAACGCTGACTTTTAATTATTCATCTGAGCTGGGTTTGAATCTTGGATGAGGAATGGACGAGGTATTTTTCCTCCGGCACTGGCTCTCTTCCTTCCCTGGATCCAATGGACCTTAATTATGGACGGACGACTGCTTACAGGACAAGGGCATGTCGCTGTTCATGATGTCGCAGTCCTCCATGCCGGGGTATGATCCTCTATAAATGACTTTATCATCATACGTCTTCCAAAAATTCACACCAATTATGCTCTTATCTGTTGTTAAGAGAGGGTCTACCAAGAAATCACACAGATGATATTCTCATCATGCGTCTTCCAAAAGCCACACCATGAGCATACATGCCAAAGAGCAGTACGATTTTACGCTCATATAACTCTACACGGAATGAGATCCCGCGGATATAGGTAGTTCAACCCAGGACCGGGGCTAATGTCATAAGCCTGAGTGGGTAAAATTTCATCCAACTTTCATCCAAGCACAGTAACTTTGTGACGCCCTACTATTGATACGATACCACGCAAAGTTACTCCTGCAATTGCGCATCTGAATTTGTTCTGTGTCATGGTTATTATGTGCGGTACCCACGTCACTACTTTGTTCCTTTAAGTCTAAATCTTTCGTCAGCACTATATACTTTACAACGTTGTTTGAGGAATACTCAGTTATGTGGAAAAGTTATTGACGTTCACCCTCAAAGTCTGCTGTAAGGCGCCTTGGATGTTTCGTTTGGTTCTCAACTGGAAGACGAAATCAGTCGACGGCATCTTGGGACATCTTTGAGTAGTGTCCTGTCTTCCTTATATCCTTTCCACCAATTGAGCAAAGTGTTTTTCTTAAGTGCGTTTGACCTACTGCTGTCTTCAGAAAACTTTGTGTCAGGTCCTCTGAATACTGCGACAAGACACAAAACTTGAAAAATGCATGCGAGTAAATAAAGAAAGAAAGCTGTTCTACTCTCCCTGATTGTCTAAGCTGCTGTATCGTTATCACAACTTTCACTAGTCAGTCGTTCGGCACGAACAAAGGCCTAGGTGCGTATACTACGTAACTACCAGACACCGCCCTGTGTTGCCACTTCAGGTTTCTGAAATGTACGCTTGAAAATGTTCGCGTACTTCCCGAAACCAAATAGTTTTGAGCAGTTCATTCTGAAACTGAAAATTTGTTCATGATAATCTAAGATATGAATGTTTCACTTTGCATTACCAGTAGTGATGAGAGGATGAATGCACTCTAGTCCATTCAAGGAACGTCAGGCGATATCATTGCTTTATTTTTAGCACGTCTTTTGTAACAAAAAGATCGTGCTTATGTTACCGGTTTGTCCGTCCGTCCGTACCCACGATATCTCTGCAACTATTAGTCCGATTTGAAAAATTCTTTTTGCGTTTGGAAGCTTCGAATATGCGAATGATGATCCTTTATTTCGTTTTTTTTTTTACGATGTACAATTTCGCTGCTAGAGGGCGTAAATGCAGATGATGTCGAATTCAAAAATACGTTTTATTACACATATTTGCTTTTAAACATCCGGTTGAAAAACTTCTTTTATCTTTCGATTCAATTTATGTAGAACAGTATTTTAGGTATAGTTACGTTTTCAAATTATGCATAGATTTTCCGCTAGGGGGCGTAAAAGTAAATTACATTTTCCCAGATAACTCCTCTTTTAAAACTCCGATTTGGAAAATTTCTTCCTCAGGGGATACACCTCCTGATTGTAAATCTTTTGCATATAATTTCAAATTTTTGGTAAAGAATACTTTGGCCACCAGGATGCGTAAGTGTTAATTTTTGCTTCTGATGTATTTGCCATAAAATCTGAGCTTCTAAAATATGGATTGAAAAAATTATTTCGTGGACTGATGCCACTCACATCGATAAACCTTTTCCGAATATTTTCTTCTTAAAATATTGCACAGTTTCTCCGCCAGGGAACGTAGATGTATATCTTATTTTTATCAATATCTCTACTTCTAGAAGTCCGATTTGAAAACTTCCTTCTTTGTTGGATAGTGTTTTCAGTGTGACATGTTTTTCATGTAATTTCAAATTTTTCAAGTAACTCATATACATTCCGCTAGGGGGCGTTGGGGTAAATTGCGTTTCCCCCTATATCTCAGCTTCTAAATCTCCGATTTGAAAAGTTCTTTCTGCACCGGATACAGCTCCTGATGGGAAATTGTTTACACATAATTTCTAATGTTTGCAATAAAATGGTTTGGCCACCAGGGGGCGTAACTCTTAATTTCCGCTTCTGATGTATTTGCAGCAAAATATGAGCTTCTAAATTTTCGACTGAAAAAAATACGTCGTTTGTAGACCGATACTACACATGTCGACAAACCTTTTATAAACATTTTCTTCTTAAAATAACGCATGGTTTCTACGCCAGGGGCGTAGATGTATATCTTATTTTTGTCAATATCTCTATTTCTAGGAGACCGATTTGAAAAATTCCTTCTTTGTTAGCACGTCTTTTGTAAAAAAGACCATGCTTATGTTATCGGTTTGTCCGTCCGTCCGTCTGTACCCACGATATCTCTGCAACTATTAGTCCGATTTGAAAAATTATTTTTGCATTGGGAAGCTTGAAATATGCGAATGATGATCCTTTATTTCGTTTTTTTTTACGATGTACAATTTTGCCGCTTGAGGGCGTATATGCAGATGATGTCGAATTCAAAAATACATTTTATTCCACATATTTGCTTCTAAACATCCGATTGAAAAAATTATTTTACCTTTCGATCCCATTTATGCCGAAGAGTATTTTAGACATCGTTACTTTTTCAAATTACGCATAGATTTTCCGCTAGGGGGCGTAAAAGTAAATTACATTTTTCCCGATAACTCTTCTTCTAAAACTTCGATTTGAAAAAAGTTTCTTCAGCGGATGCATCTCCTGATGGAAAATCTTTTGCATGTAATTTCAAATTTTTGGTAAAGAATAATTTGTCCACCAGGGGCGTAAGTGTTAATTTGTGCTTAGTTGTATTTGCCATAAAATCTGAGCTTCTAAATATCGATTGAAAAAATTCTTTCCTAGACTGATGCCACTCACATCGATAAACCTTTTTGGAAATTTTTTTTCCTAAAATATTCCACTATTTCTCCGCCAGGGGGCGTAGATGTACATCTTATTTTTGTCAATATCTCTACTTCTAGGTGTCCGATTTGAAAAATTCCTTCTTTGTTGGATAGTGTTTTCCGTGTGACATGTTTTTCTGACAATTTCAAAATTTTCAAGTAATTCATAGAGTTTCCGCTAGGGGGCGTAGCGGTAAATTGCGTTTCCCCCTATATCTCGGCTTCTAAATCTCCGACTTGAAAACTTTTTTCTGCATCGGATATACAGCTCCTGATGGGAAATCGTTTGCACATAATTTCTAATTTTTGTAAAAAAAATGGTTTGGCCACCAGGGGGCGTAAATCTTAATTTCCGCTTCTAATGTATTTGCAGCAAAATATGAGCTTAAAAATTATCGATTCAAAAAAACGTCGTTTGTTGACCGATACTACTCATGTCGACAAACCTTTTAGAAACATTTTCTTCTTAAAATAGTGCATGGTTTCTACGCCAGGGGGCGGAGTTATATATCTTATTTTTGTCAATATCTCTACTTCTAGGAGTCCGATTTGAAAAATTCCTTCTTTGTTGGATAGTGTTTCCAGTGTGACTTGTGTTCAATATCATTTCAAAATTTTCAAGTAATTCATAGACTTTCCGCTAGGTGGCGTACATGTAAATTGCGTTTCCCCAACATCCCTGCTTCTAAATCTCCGATTTGAAAAAATTTCTGCACCGGATACAGCTCCTGGTGGAAAATCATTTGCACATAATTTCAAATTTTTGTAAAAACATGGTTTGGCCACCAGGTGGCGTAAGTCTTAATTTCCGCTTCTGATGTATTTGCAGCAACATATGAGCTTCTAAATTCTCGATTGAAAAAAAAATGTTGTTTGTTGACCGATACTACTCATGTCGACAAACCTTTTAGGAACATTTTCTTCTTGAAATAATGAATGGTTTATACGCCAGGGGGCGTATATGTATATCTTATTTTTGCAATATCTCTGCTTCTAGGAGTCCGATTTGAAAAATTCCTTCTTTGTTAAACAGTGTTTCTAGTGTTACATGTGGTTCATATAATTTCAAATTTTTTCAAGAAAATCATAGACTTTCTGCTAGGCGCGTAAATGTAAATTGCGTTTTTCCCTATATCTCTGCTTCTAAATCTCCGATTTGAAAACTTCTTTCTGCACCGCATACAGCTCCTGATGGAAAGTCGTTTGCACATAATTTCTAATTTTTGTAGAAAATGGTTTGGCCACCAGGTGGCGTAAGTCTTAATTTCCGCTGCTGATGTATTTGCAGCAAAATATGAGCTTCTAAAATCTCGATTGAAAAAAAAGTCGTTTGTTGGCCGATACTATTCATGTCGGCAAACCTTTGAGGGATATTTTCTTCTTAAAATATTCTACAGTTTATCCGCCAGGGGACGTAGATGTATATTTTATATTTTTATCAATATCTCTACTTCTAGAAGTCCGATTAGAGAAATTCCTTCTTTGTTGGATAGTGTTTCCAGTGTGACATGTTTTTCATATAATTTCAAAATTTTCAAGTAATTCGTAGACTTTCCGCTACGCGTAAAGGTAAATTGCGTTTTCTGCGTTATTTCTGCTTATAAAACTCCGATTTGAAAAATTCTTCTTGTATCGCATACAAGACCTGATGGAATATATTTTTCACATAATTTCTAATGTTTGGTAAAATATGGTTTGGCCACCAGGTGGCATAAGGGTTAATTTCTGCTTGTGATGTATTTATTGCAAAATCTGGGCACCTGAAAACTCGACTAAATTGTTTTTTCTTAGACCGATATTGCTCATATGGAAAAACCCTTTGAGAATACTTTCTTCCTAAAATAATGCATGGTTTTCCCACCAGGGGGCGTAAAGTCACATCTTATTTTTGTCGATATCTCTGTTTCTAAGAGTCCGATTTGAAAAATTCTTTCGGTGTTGGAGAGCGTTTCCGGTGCAAAATGTTTCTCATATAAATTCATGTTTTTCTTAACGCACAAGTCTGCAACCAGAGGGCGTAAGCTCACGATTCCGTTTACAGCCATATCTGAGGGATTAAAAACCCGATTGAAAACTTCTTTCTCCCGTCAGATACTATTGTTTTCCATACCGGTTCCATTGACTTTGAATAGCTTTGATAAATTTAATTTGCGTTAGAACGGATTCAAAAGACGTGCTTATTACATCTGAAAATTCGGTGTCATCTTTCTTGTTTATATTATTATTATTCGAGAAAATGTGTGCTAAAACATACCGTTTTTGTTGCTTTACTTTTGTTTAACGTGACCGGCTACGGTTTCCACTTTCTTATTGAGGCTTCGTGCTTAGAAAAGAAAGAGAGAAAAAAAGACTCATAGTCCATTCGGAACGTAACCCAGGTAACTGCCATGAGAAGAAAACATGTACAAGTACACATTATGCCAATCGGAAGACCTTCAGACGACGGAAAATGATTTATATGTGCTGCGATGTGGAAATCCCTATTATTGCGTTAATTTCGACATTGCAAAATGCATGTAGAAAGAAGAAGATAGCTAAATATAGCTAAGACGGATAGTAGGAAAATCACTGGAAGGTAAAACTGGGGAGAAATGAGAACAATGGGGAAGAGATGAAAGCGATAGAGACAAAGGGATTTTGTGAAAAAGCGGAAGAAGCTAGTTCCCAGTGGTGAAAGTTATTGTGCAAAGACAAAGTTAGGTCTATGGAGTTAATCATATTTTCATGTTGTGACGAAATATCACTGACGAGTTGTTTTTTTTAATCACGCTCTGAGGCACAAATCAAAATAAGCCCTTCATTATTGTTAGGTAGGGAAGATCGCACTTACGCAGACAAGTTATGGAGAGATTTCCAAAAACCTATTACGAACTGATCTCTTAGTAGAATAAGAGAGAGGAAATACAGAGGAAAGAGGGAGGAATGAGGACCGGAAAAAAAGGGGGGGGGGGAAATGGAGGAATAAGAACGTCAAAGAGAGAGAGAGAAAGGGTAGGGAAAACAGTAAGGACAGACGAGAAAAAAAGTGAGATCACGGATTGACAAATCACAAATCAGAGAGACTTAGAGAGAGAGAGAGAGAGAGAGAGAGAGAGAGAGAGAGAGAGAGAGAGAGCGAGAGAGAGAGAGAGAGAGAGAGAAATGAATCGGCTAGGGGAAATGAAGGGTTTTGGAAGAGAAATTACGAAAACGAAGGATATAAAAGAAAGCATACGTTCCAATTATTGTTGGTTTTGAAGGATCGAGTCACAACCTGGCTGTATAAGTGATCATAACCCACAGACCCAGAAATAACATAGCTCCTTCATATGAGCCATTTATTTATGAATATGACATAACAGTGGGGTAAATATGTACCTGAAGAAAAAAACTAAACACAAAGCTAGTGGTAATCCTGAGTGTGATATTCTTGACACAGTCTAACGAAAACTAGCAGTTCAAAATCTTAAATAAATGTTATTTAAACATTGTTTAAATACTAACATTTTCACTGCGTTGGAAAACGGTACTTTTTCACATATTTTCACATTGTGACGAAATGTCACTCAGAGGTTGTTTCTTTTTGTAACCACGCGTTGAGGCACAAATCAAAAATACAGAGGGTGAGGCGAAAGTTTTGCAATGTTTGGATCACTTTATGTCTTCATACGTACCTTTACGATGAAAGCGGACTAGCATTCAAAGTATAGACCGTCGTGTGTCACCGTCTTTAGCCATCTGTCTGCCAGTTCTTCGATCATCCGGCGTTAACAGTTCTTGTCCTTCACGGCGAAGAACTCTTTCACCCCAGCTGCCACATCCTCCTGGTTGTTGAAGTGCCGCCCGCGAAGGAAGTGGGTCATGGACCGGAACAGGTAATAATCCGACGGGGCAAAATCAGGACTATATATATGCTGGGTGTGGCATCAGTTCGATGCCCTCAAGTTCCTGGAGTTTTGCCGGGGACGTTCGCGCGCCATGAGGCCGAGCGTTTTATCATGCTGTAGGACAGTGCGCTTTCTGTTCATCAGTGCCCGGTACTTCTCCTCCAAACCGGCATACATCCGCTCCAGATGTTCAGAGTAGAGGTTGGCGTTGATAGTCCGACAGTCTGAAACAAATTCGTAATGGATTATCCCCTCAAAATTACACAAAACACAGAGCATCGCCTTGTGCTCGAAGCGCCCGCGTTTCGCAACAGGTTATGGAAGCTGGCCCGGGCTCAACCACTGCCGTTGTGTGTTAGTATTACGGAAATAGACCCACTTTTCATTGCACGTAACAATTATTTTGATTAAACGTACATCGCGTGGGTTTTCTAGTAGTTTCGTGCACACTTCCACTTGGCGTTTTGTTCCAGCTGGCGTCAGTTCGTGAGGGACAATGCGGCAGCTCCTGTAGACTTTGCCGAGGTCCTGAAGGTGACGAACCACGGTGTCTGTGATATGCCCAGCTCGCCTGATAATCCCCGGGTACTGGTTGTCGGATTTGCCTCTACGGCCTTCGAATCCACGGTTCGCGGCCTACCTGACTTTGGTTGATCGTCGAGGTTTCTGTCACCTGAGCGAAATGTCTTGAACCATCTGGTTGCGGTGCTGTGGTCCACGGAACCTTCCCCTTTCGCATGACAAATGTTTCGTGTTACTTAAGCAGCGTAATGGTCGAGTTCTAACTCGTAAAGCAAAAGTTCCCTAATTAGCCGGTTGTGGCTATTCATCTTTTAGGCGTCACAACCACTGACAGGACGACGACATGCAATGCTGTTCACAGCAACGACTACCGCTTTATATCCCTTTCGACTGACTGCAGTGCGAGACTTGCACCAGTTTAAACACGTGACATACCCGCCGCAGCACATGCGTTTATACAAATATTGCAAAACTTTCGACTCACCTTCTGCAAACCCTTCATTATTGGTGGCTGGGGAAGATCTCACTTACGCAGTGAAGTTCGAAGAACAAAGTAGATAATTTGTCTCGTAACTTTTTATACCTAATCACGATGCGCCTGTCGCGTGAGCTGAACTCTCTCAGTAATCCTAGGTCTGCCTCGCAAGCTCTGTAGCTCGGAATAAACAAACAGATGTATAGAAAAGCCAGAAAGATGACATCGGATTTTCGTTTGTAATGATCTTCTTTTGAATCCCTTCCGACTCGAATAAAATTTATCACAAAGTTATTGAAAGTCAATGGACCCGGTTAGAAAAAAAATCAACCGGATTTCTGCAATCGATAAACATCCAGAAATAGAAACAGCTACTTACTTCGATAAGCGGTTAAAAGAATACTACGAAAATTTACAAACGGCGCACAAAACGTTCTCATAGCAGAAGGAAGGTATCTCAGAGATAACGAAATTTTCAGATCGAAGAGTTAAAAGAAAAAATATAGAAGGAAACATAATGTAACTCTACGAGCTCTAGCGGAAGAATTTTGAATAATTCAGAAGTTGAAAATAGGCTAAAAGTATTCTTCATAACAAAAGCTATGCTAAGGAAAAAGAACTTTTCAAATACGTCTCTCGGAAGCAGAGATAGGGAGAAAAAGATTTTGATCTTTACGCCCCCTAACGAGAAAGCTGTATAATATTTAAAAAGTTAGTAAAATCATGTAATGCATTGATTATGATACGCTTTCCAACATACCAGAAATCATTACTCAAGTTATGAGCATAATGACTGTGGAATAAATCTCTCTCCTGTGCCCTGACCTTTGACCCCATTTCGATTATATTAAACAGAATTGGTTCAGTATACCTCCGGAACAACATACTAAAGTTGTGTCGCAATAGAAGCAGTTTTAGTCAAGTTATGAGGATAATGGCTGTGGAATAAATATCGCTCCTGTGCCCTGACCTTTCACCTCATTTCGATGTTATTCAACAGAACCAGTTCAGTGTACTTCCGGAACAAAATGATAAAGCTTTGTCGTAATCAAACCATTTTTATGCACGTTACGACGCATAAGGGCAATAGAACGAATCCCGCTCCTATGTCCTGACCTTTGACCTTATTTCTGCCATTTTCAATAGGATTCGTCCGCAGGTGGTTCCCTACCACATACTAAAATTTCATCGAAATTGAACCATTTTTACGCGAGTTATCGTGCGGACGGACGGACAGTCAGACCGACGGACAAAGCTGGAGCATATACGCTTCTTCAATCTACAGCTAGAAAGCGTGAAAAAGGATAATGCTCTCCATCTTTATTGTAACGAATGGCATACAGTAAAAAAAGAAGTTTCTCAATAGGTTTTTTAAAAGCGGAGATACAACTGCAAACAGAAGTACACGACCACCACCTAGCAACAGAACTGTGAACTGTAAAACTCCTCGAATACAAACCTAAAGTATTCCACAAGATACGTAGATGGTATCCGGGTTAAATGAATTTTTTAAATCGCACATTTACAAACGGAGATATTAAGAAATACATATTAAGTAGTTGCGCCCCTAGCGGCGAAATTGTGCATTATTTCGAAAGGAAATACACGCAGAATGTTTTCATAGTTGGCCGTATCTGACCGAAAAAGAATTTTTTTCAATCGGTTTTTGGTCCCGCAGATATTGCTGTAAACGGAATCGTGAACTTACGCCCTCTGGTGGCATACTAGTGCGTTAATAAAAATTTGAAATTATATCAGAAACATTTCGCGCCGGAAACGCTGTCCAACAAAGAAAGAATTTTTCAAATCGGACTTTTAGAAGCAGAGAAATCGACAAAACATAAGATTTACATCTACATCCCCTGGCTGAAAAACTAAGCATTATTTTAAACAGAATGTCTTCTGAAGAAGTTTTCCGATGTGAACTGTAGCGGTCCACAAAAAAAAACTTTCAATCGAATTTTCAGCTCAGATTTTGCTGCAAATACATCAGAAGCAGAAAAAAACCACTTACGCCCCTGGTTGCCAAACTGTTCTTTACCAAACATTATAAATTATATGCAAAACATTTCCTATCAGGATCTGCATGCGACGCGAAAAGAATTTTTCAAATAAAACTCTTAGAAACAGAGATATCAGCGAAAACGCAATTTAACTTTATGCACCCTAGCAAAAAATACATGTATATGCATTACTTGGAAAAAAGACTGTACCTAAAGTAGTCTTCTATAAAAATAGCATCGAAAGGAAAAAGAATTTCTTCAATCGGATATTTAGAAGCAAATGCATAGAACAAAATGTATTTTGAATTAAAAACCATTTGCATTTATGCTCTCTAGCGGCGAAGTTGGGCATGGAAAAAAACCGGAATGCAAGGATCATCATTCTCATATTTCAGCATTCCCAATGCAAAAAGAATTTTTTAAATCGGACCAATAGTTGCAGAGATATGGCGTCCCCAGGCAGAGGGGACAGACTGACGGACGGACGGACAAAATGATAACACACGTTCGAGTCACATTATTATGACCACCAGCTAATATCCATAGTAACCGCCGTGTGCGGAGCGGACAGCAGCTAGACGGGCTGGGAGTGACTCAGTAAGGTGTTTATAGGTGTTCACAAATATGTGGAGCCATGCTGACGGCAGTGCATCTGACAGCTGCTGGATGCTGCGTGGAGGAGGATCCATAGAGCGAACAACACAATCGAGGTGGTCCCACAGGTTCCCAATTGGGTTTAAGTCTGGGGAATTAGGAGGCCGGGAAGTACTTTGAAGTCTTCATCGTGCTCTCCAACTACTGTCGGACATTTCTAGCTAAGTGACACTTGCATTGTCATGCTGGAAGATCCCATCCGCCCCAGGGAAGACAATCAGCATGCATGGGTGCACGTGGTCTGCGAGGATGGATTCATAACGAATTCGGTCCATAGTGCCTTCCACAGGTATGAGTGGACCTAGAGAATGCCACGAAAACATTCCCCAGACAATGACTCTGTCCCCACCAGCTTGTGCTCTTGCAGCAATGGTTGAAGAGTGTTTGTTCTCCGATGTTTCTCGCCTTATACGCCAACATCCATCCGTTCGATGAAGCAGAAAACGTGACTCATCGGAGAGAAGCAATCCTTCGCCAATCAGCGGAGGTCCAATTCTGATACTGCCGTGCAAATGTAAGCCCTTTCGACCGTTGCACTTTCATTAACAGAGGTGCAGTGACCATCCATCTGCATCGGAGCACCATACGCACCAGGGTTCGCTGAACTGTCATTTTTGACACACTTCCGGTACCCCCTGTTTCATTCGGCCAGTGAGT
This sequence comes from Macrothele yani, assembly GCA_039090855.1. Taxonomy (NCBI): domain Eukaryota; kingdom Metazoa; phylum Arthropoda; class Arachnida; order Araneae; family Macrothelidae; genus Macrothele; species Macrothele yani. The sequence continues at coordinate 115,091,572 of CM077007.1, forward strand.
TGTTCCACTGTAGCGTGTCGATCGGCCCTCACGCACCTTCCAAGCCGATGTTCACCCCTCACATCAATGGCACGTGGTGCTCCGCAGTTTGCACGTCGCTTATTCGCGATGGTGCCATTTCTCCAATCACGAAACACTTTAACTAGAGGAGCACGCGAACAGCTCACAAACTGCTCTGTTTCAAAAATACTGCCACCCTTGGCCCGAAAGCCGATAATCATCCTTTTTTGCAAATCTGGTAAATCGCTCCTTTATCCATGACAGCAACGAGTGATCTGTTTTCAGATTGCCGACAGCACACCTTATATACCCTCCAAAACAGTTCACGACACGTGTCTTCTTTCATTGGCTACGCGCTGTTGACGTCAAAAGTAGGAAATAGTCACAATAATGTGACTCGACTGTATATAATCACGATCTTTTTTCTACAAAAGACTTACTAAAAACTTCATGCGAGGACGCTAACGCCGACATAAGACAGGGTCAAATGACGAGAGTTAAAAAGAGAAAGAGGTAAAAGAAATGGAAAGAATTCGTGACAGAAAATGTAGAAAGTTGAGTGACGGGAGTCACAGGAAGAGATAAAAGGAAAAGGAGACAGAGTCTTAAGAGAATGGGTAGAGAATAGACTGGTGGCGAAATGAAAAAGCGGGCTGAAACAAAGGGGGAGAAGGAAGGGAAAAGAGTGTCGCGGAGATTAAAACAGCTAGAACAGATAATTAGGAAGAGGTTGATCATGAGAGAAATGGAAAGAAAAGGGATCAATAGTTGGAGAGATGGACAGGGATAGATAGAAGAAGAGAAAGGAAACAAAGGGAAAGTAGGTATAGCCGATAGTGTTAGAAGGAAGAAAAGTAGTAAATGAGAGTAAGTAGCGTAACACATGGAGCATGGCAAAGATAAATGAGAGAGAGAAAGAGAGATTGGAAATGGAAGCGCGTGTAGCGTTCTTTATTATTTGAAACGTGTATATGTGGCTTACTAAACACTACATAAAGTCAGTTCGTCTAATTCACTCACTTTAAGAGAAGCAGGAGTCACTCAAATAAAGTTCAAGAAATAGTTACAATTCTTCCTTTATTCCGTCAATATCTCATAAGCACTTCTCTTGGATACGAAGGTCCAAACAAAAGTTTTGCACACTGTCTGCTTTTGAGGAAGGTGTGTAGTAACGGAGTACCTTATTGCCGTTCAATGTACTCCCCTCTGCTGCTAATGACAGCATGCCATCGCTGAAGTAAGTCCTGGATGCCGCGTAGTACGCCATCTTTGTTCAACTGTCGTATTACTCGGGTCACTGCCAATGACAGTTCGTCCAGCGCTTCGTAGCAGATGCCACTTAACCGATTATTTAACTTTGGGGAAAGATCAGAGTCGGGTGGACTAAGATCACGGCTGTATGGTGGGTGGGATAAAGTTTCCCTGCCATATTTCGACAAAAGTCCCCGTACCGACGCTGCACCATGACACGATGCGTTGTCATGGTGCAGTATCTCCCGCTTCCAACAAGTTACGACGATTTTGAAGAATTTTTGGTCTGAACTTTGTCCTCAAGCAGTTACGATAATATTGTGCGTTGACATCGAGTGCCCTACCGGCACTCGATCAGAGACCACAACACCCTGGACGTCGTAAGCAAAAATCATCATTTGCTTCACTCTGGATTGTTGCCGACAACACTTTGAGGGGCGTGGGGAACTGGGATGCCTCCATTCCGCTGATTGGGACTTCAGTTCTGGCTCAAAATCACAGGTCAAAGTCTCATTAATTGCAACAATTCTGTTCAGGAAGGTGTCTCCCTCCCTTTCAAATCTGTGAAGGTGATCCTGTGCGATGCTCACTCTGGCTGCCTTCTGCTCGGGGGTGAGTTGGTGGGGCACCCAGGGCGCGGCGATTTTTCTTTTTTCCAGTGGGTCGGTCAAAATCCGGCGAACAGACATGGTGGACAAATTTGCCTGATGAGCACTGATTCTCTTCGGGAAACGTTGCAACAGTGGTGACAGATGTTTTTAATGTCGCCGTTTGAGGTCGGCCTGAAAGGTATTCTTCTTCGATGCTGCTTCAGCTCGCCCGAAAGCGCGATCCTTAGCGAAAAATTGTTCTTCGATCAAGAGTTTCTCCCCCACAAGCTTCTTGCAAAGCAGTGTGGATCTGTGTCGGAGTTTTTCCCCATCAGAGTTTCTATTTTTACGTACGAACGCTGGTCTAGCGCCCTGACTCGACCTGAAAAACTGCACGCTTCCATTTCCAAACCCACAAATGTCCACACAACAAAGGAGAGCGCGTCGTTCTGTCACCACAGTGTTGCTGAGAGTATGACCTTGACGTGATGCAATCATTTTCGAGATTGCACCATCAGCTTCAGTTTTAAATTAATGTGTGCAGAACTTTTGTTATGATCCTCGTATTCCGATACTCATGAAGAACTAATTCATAATAACACTAATATTTTACAGCCGGTTAACGATAGTTAGTAAGCAGAAAACTTGATTAAAGAACTCCAACACTAAATGTATCACAACACAACACGAACACGCAGACTTCAAAGTAAACAGCGCTTCAGCGTAATGCAGCTTCCACGATTACAACACCACACCACACTTTGTCTGCTAGCTCCAGACAATATACACTGAAGAGAAAGTGAATTATAGACAGCTGGTGTTATGCAAATGTGGCGCTGTGGGCGGCCCTGTAAACGGATACGACATGACGCATGCAGTGATCCGACAATATAAGGAGTGATGCGACGGGAATCAGTAAGAATAGGACGCAGTATGGGTAAGACGAAGGATCTAAGCACATTTGATCGCGGGCAAATTGTCGGGGCCCGACGATTGGGTCATTCCATCTCGGAAGTCGTGCAGGAACTGGGATTTTAACGAGCCACTGTGTCACGGGTGCACCGTGAATACATCGAATCCGGTAAAACCATCCCTGCAAGGACCAACTGCCGTGGACAACAGCGTGTGGATGAGCAGGGTCATCGTCGACTAGCTCTCATTGTAACAGCGGATAGACGGGCCACAGTGCAAGAAATCACTCGGCAATTTAACGCTGGTGCACAAAAACGTGTAAGCAGCCACACCATCCAGAACCATCTGTATCGCTATGGGGTACATAAGCCATCGTCCCACGAGGATGCCGCTGCTGACCGTACATCACAGGGTGCAAAGATTAGCATGGGCGCGGGAACATCGCCACTGGACCCTAGACATGTGGGAAAATGTTGCCTGGACTGATGAGGCAAGATTCACGTTGGTACATGCGGATGGCTGGTACGAGTACGGCGCAAACCACATGAAGTGATGGATCCTTCTTGCCAGCAGGGTACTCTTCAAGCTGGTGGGGTTGGTCTTCTCGTCTGGGGACTGTTTACGTTGACTGAAATGGGACCCCTGGTATGTGTGACATCGTCCCTCACAGGTCAACGTTACCGGGATATCCTGGACGATCATTTGTTACCGTTTGTGCGTCTTCAACATCCCACTGGGGACCTCATCCTGCAACAAGACAATGCACCGTGCCATCGCTCCCGAATTGTATCCAAATGGTTGGATGAACACTCCACCAACGTGACCTCGCTCCCTTGGCCAGCTAGGTCACCTGACCTCAATCCCGTCGAGCACATCTGGGATGCCATCGAGAGAGATGTTTGAGGCTCTGACCCCCTCCATCAGATCTTCGTGAACTGTGGGAGCTGTTCAGGGGTCGTGGATCTGTATGGCTTCCCAACGCTTCCGGTGTCTTGTCGAGTCCATGCCGAGACGAATCGGCGCCGTCATCAGGCCAAAAGGTGGTGCTACACGTTACTAGACAGGTATCTCTAATTCAATTGCTCTTCAGTGTATAGCTAGTTCTTATGTCATATGCGTACGTCATGCACTCTGACCTTAAGACTATTGGCACGTAACATTCGCTGAGTGAGAAAAATATAACTTTTAAGACTGACCTAAAAATTTACATAAAGAATGAAACTATAGAATGAACTAAAAATTTACATAGAGAATGAAACTATAGAATGAACTAAAAATTTACATAGAGAATGAAACTATAGAATGAACTAAAAATTTACTTAGAGAATGAAATTATAGAATGAACCACAAATTTACATAGAGAATGAAACTATAGAATGAACTAAAAATTTACCTAAAGAATGAAACTATAGAATGAACTAAAAATTTACATAGAGAATGAAACTATAGAATGAACTAAAAATTTACATAGAGAATGAAACTATAGAATGAACTAAAAATTTACATAGAGAATGAAACTATAGAATGAACTAAAAATTTACATAGAGAATGAAACTATAGAATGAACTAAAAATTTACCTAGATAATGAAACTATAGAATGAACTAGAATTTACATAGAGAATGAAACTATAGAATGAATTAAAAATTTACATAGAGAATGAAACTATAGTATGAACTAAAAATTTACATAGAGAATGAAACTAAAAATGAAAGTTTAATTACACTATACATCATACGCATGAAAAAGAAAAAAAAATGAAACTCTTAAGCCGTCGATAAATCACGCAACACAATGCTGATCAACAGCTTCAAGTTCTAGGCCGCCAATGAAAGAATACCGCTTCAAGTAATTCTTCCATACTTTCTCTTAGTTGGTTGTCAGAAGAATTATGTTTAAGATGTTAACTCGAAACGTGAAGAAAACATCCTCACGACTACTCCACCCTTCACATCCGAAGAGGAATAATTTCGTAATGGCCGTGCTGAATAATTTGAATTACTTACTATTAGTAGCATTCATTTTATCGTTAGCGTGTATTAATAAAGGTAGGTGACTATTAATATTTACTCAGATTATGTACAGAAATAAAGATTTCATGACTTTCTTGGGCAATATCTAATTCCATATTGTCAGGGTCAACCAACTCTTTTTCCTATTAAATCTTTTCCGGTTTCCTTGAAATCTGTGCACCTGGCGTTCATTTCTTCAGTTAACGCTGTCCACTGCCAGCTGTTGAACGTGTCTTCGCTGAGTAAGGGTGTGGTTAGTACAGCAGGGCGTTGTTGTTCCAATATATGCCATCACCACAAAGGGGAGCTCACAGTCTTTACAGCAGGTAAAGCCACACACACACACTGCGTGCTGCCATTGCTGTCTCAAGATGCTAACTTGCGTTCGTGACATCAAAACAATTCTCTCGAGGCAGATCAGGCGTGAGACTCGAGTTCTCTTTGACAAATATGAATATTTCATTAGAATAGAATTAAGCGAGAAAGTATCCGTTCTGTCATCGTAATTCTAGTCATGGAGCGTTTTATAACGGAGCGTGTTTATTTTTTGTAATGGAAGCACTTAGTTATTTAACGAGTGAATAATTCCAAGACAAGAGTTTCGAACGCATTTCCAGCAAATGATCCAGTGAACAGTAATTACCCACAGCGTTTGTTGAACTTGTTCCGAAAATTCGGCTGGATTCCTTTCTCGCTTTGTACACGCATTTAAAAGCAAAAAAAGGGCATGAATTCGATATTAACTCCGAATGGGGTACAAATATAAATGTTATAGCAATTTCGCTCAATGAAAAATGTCATGAATAAAATTTTGTTCTGGAATTATATCCCGGGGTATTCCAAGAAACGTAAGCCAATCTTTTTTCTTTAGAGATCCGGACTTCCGTAATTAACGTACGTTTTATCATAAACTTATTCGCAGAAATGGCAAAAAACAAAAGGAATTGTACTCTTTGTACGTTGTGACGTATATCTCTTGTGAAAACACAAATTTCTCCGTGTGAGAGTTGCTCTTCCAACTTTTTTGTCGTGGAGAAAGTTGCTCTTCCAACTAAGCTACACCGACGAAATGCATCGCTGCAGATTTGTCGTCATGACACATGCTTTACCTCTGTAGTACGTCACATCATCTCCCTCTCATTTTTTTTTTTTTAACGCGAAGAACGAATTTGTCATTAATTCTAGACGATGTGCGGAACAAATATCACGCATTTTTCGAAGAACGCAATGGCCAATACATCCATATTTGCGTTCGGGCGCCAATGTGAAAACGCAAGATTGTCCATGACGGGAATCGAACGCGCGCCCCCTCACTCCTGAGTAAGTTTCTCTCCCAAATAAGCTATATGGACAGAATGTATTGCTACAGACTGTCTTCTTGACACGTGCTTACCTCTAGTACGTCATATTGGTTGTGTGATAATATATAAAACATAATGTTTATCTATCTACGCTTTATCGTTGGTGCCTTCGGGAAGCAAGTAGCGCAATGCTCCAATGACAGACTTAAAACTTCGGAAAAGAAGAGTTATTGCATGCATGAACAAACTCACCTTGAATAATGGTATCCTTTGGCGAAAAACAGAAATATTTAATAAAATAACGCAATAGGAGCACTATACACAGAGCATATTAACGATATATTTCTTTATAGCTTGCAGCTGATGAAGAACAACTTCGTTTCGGTTCGGTTGCCACTTAGCGCATGAGAGTTCATGTGATGAACCACGCGCTCGATGCAACTAGAATTTCAAAACAATTCTTTCTCCTCCTCTCTCGTGTGGACTTTTACCTTTCGACTACTGCGAAGCACGCCGTATCTTTCCTTGTGTTTCCAACACGTCACACTCTTTTAATCTTCCTGTTCAGTTTCTAATTTTTCATAAAAATTTGGCTACTTCTCGGTTTAAGATTTTCTCACTGAACGGCACATTACTTTCCCGAACCGCTTGTACGTTTTGGCAATGCTGGCAGAGAAAAATAAATAGACGATGTTTAATGTGAATAGTGTGTGGAGATTGTGAGTAAATTCTAGAGAGCTGATATAGCGAAAGAATTTGAAGCCTGTTGGATATCTGTATAAATCGACGAATACGTATTGTTGTTATCTGATTAAGATATACACCGAAGAACCAAAGCTGTATGACCAGCATGTCTTTATGCAAATCGAAGCAACTGACGTAAACGACGGCGCGTATGAAGTTCATGAAAACGGTATAAATAACACCTGATACTGAGTTCTGTTAAACAGTTATTCTTGTTCTTCAAATGGGAAACGCAGTGCACTAAAGCGAAAGGCCACATTCTAATAGCCAGACCACTGGATCTGAACATTTCCGAGACAGCAAGCAAGGCTTGTGTGTGGGGTGCGGAGACGGGTAATGGGTCAACGGGTCGACAATTTCTTGCGGGTCAAAAGGGTCGGGTCGAGGTGTTCTGACCCGATTTCGACCCGGTTTTATTTACATTTTATTTAAAAAAAAAAAAAAAAAAACATTTCGAAGAAAAATGCGTACTGTGGAATTTTGTGCTCGACGCTGATGGCCAGCGGAGTGAAAAATGATTTGCCATACAAAAATATTACCGTCTCTTTCCTAAAGCAAAGAAGATTTCCACCGACCGACGATACCATATCGTAAATCGACACTTTCTTTGTGTTTATTTTCAGTACGATTGTCAGGAGCGAGATACTGACAAACACCTATCGCCTGTTTTTCTGGTGATTCATTCTCTCACATCCCGTGTGTCACATTGTTAAGACTAAGGGTTACTTTTCACATCTCATCTTTTGCATTGAGCATTCGCAGGTTTTCATTTGACGGCTAACATCCCGTCCCATTGAATTTCGTGTCGGAATAAATGCTTTATTTGTTAAAATGAAGGAATTTAATATTAAGGAGATTGAAAGCGGCGTCAAGGCCAACAAATACACTGGCGGAAATTGAAAAAAGAACCCCAAGAAGGAGACGTCTGATGCTAACGAAATTTATACAGCATAATAACGAAATACAGAGGATAACGTGATCAAAACATTATGGCAAAATGCAGCTGTATTTGCTGGTAAACTGAAAAATAACATGTCCATGTAACATGGTTAGTACGAGGTTGAACCGCCATGAACTGCGTCACACTATGCAATTCTGGCATGGAGTCTGTCGTACAGATGTTAGATGTAAGTTTGGGGTATTGAGTTCCAAGCATCTTTAACCTGGACGCCTAAATCGGGGATGGTCGTGGCTGGCCGTGGAGACCGGATAAGTCGTTGTCAAATTAAATCCCACACGTGCTCAATGGGGGACAAATCAGGTAAACGTGCAGGCCATGGAAGTTGTCTCACACCCTGAAGTGCATGTTGTGTTGCACGTGCCGTGTGTGGGCGTGCGTTATCTTGCTGGAAAACATCACGATGGACCGACCTTACAAATGGCACAACAACGGGCTGAATGATGTTGTTGATGTAGGAGTTGCTGTTTAACGTACCCGGTACAAACACTAGTTGTGTACGGGAGTGATAGCTGATCGCTCCCCACACCAGGAGACCAGGTGTAGGCCCTGTGTGTCGCTGGCGGATGCAAGAAGGGTGGAGACGCTCCCCTGTGCGTCTGCGAACACGCATACGGCCATCGGAGGCTCCCAAGCAGAATCTGCTTTCATCGCTGAACACGACAGATCGGCATTGCGTTCTCCAGTGCAGACGTTGGCGACACCACTGCAGCCGTTCCTGACGGTGGGCTGGAGTCAGAGGTACACATGCCAGAGGCACACGTGCACGTAGTCCTGCATCCAGTAGACGGTTGCGGATTGTTTTCACCGTCACCTCAGGTGCAACGGCAGCTCGGATTTGCGTCGCAGTGGATGTTCTGCTTGACAACGCCGCTCTTCTTATGCGTCGATCGGTCCGCTCATCAGTCCGTCTGTGACTCCCGGTTCCACGTCTTCTCGTGTGGGAATGTTCCTCGGACCATCTACGCCACCATCGTACCACCACCGATACTTCCCGTCCAATTCGCTCCGCATTACGACGATACGCCCACCCGACCTTGCGGAGTCCGACTAGAGCTCAAAGTCCGATAACTGCTGAAATCGTACACGTCTTCCATGTCCAGGCATTGCAGTTTCTTCAGGGTTTTCGCACGTGTCCGTAGGCCGACGACTGATTACATTCACTTCGCCGTACTCCTTAAATACCACCGACGATAATTTGCATATTATGCCGTGCTGTGGCGTAAGCGCTCACCGGTTGGTCCCGAAATTAACATCACACCTACGTAAACTCGACCCCATTAACACGTGTAAATTTCATGATCGTCAGCCAATTCCTTCTTGGTGTTCTTTTTTCACTTTCCGCCAGTGTATGTTCTTCTTGAAAACAAAAACGGATAAGAGTTGGTAGTTGTTCAGCCTCATTAAGAAACCAGAATATGTTTCACAGCAGCACCAACTTTCACATATTCTGAAACTTGATATGCTATCAATAAAACAGCGAAAACTGAAATTAAATATACAAGTCACTTAATTCAAAAATTTTGAATGTAGCAGCATCAAAATTAAGTGGAACAGCCTTAACATTATTTCGGAGGGATATTTTCACTCTCGCAGGTGTGTTTGAAAACATGTGTAAAACAGTTGGGTTATATAAAGGACGACTGTTTCAACACTTTCTGTAAACGTTTCCGTAATACCTTTATATGATTTCTATATAACCCACGATACCAACTACAGAGAGACTTTTTGAAGTCCCTGTGTATATATTAGGTGTGCAAATAAGTTTTAAAGCGTTTTTTGTGTGACGTATACCGCTAATTTACATATCTGACACTACCCCGCGTTGTTGCCATGTGACCGTAACTGGTCCAGAGTATAAAATGCGACACAGACGTTTGCCCAACAGTCAAACGCACTTGCACATCGGTTGGTGAAAGTTGGCAAGCGATACTGCATTTATTCGACACTGCATTCGTTACGAATTTCATCAAGAAAAAAGTACTGCAAAAGTATGTGGATCGATCTGTTCTGTTCTGTGGGAGAATATTGTATCATAAAACACGTGTGAGTTTTGGTTTAGAAGGTTTAAAGCAGGTGGTATTGATGTTAGCAATCCGGAACGTAGCTGCACCCCACAGAAGGTTCCACATGAGGAACTGCAAGCATTGCTGCATGAAGATTCGTCTCAAACGCAAAAAGAACTAGCTGAACAACTGGGGTAACACAACAAACCATTCCCAACCGTTTACACACAATGGGAAATATTCAGAAGGAAGGAAAATGCGTGCCACGTGACCTGAATCAGAGGAACAAGGATGAGCGTGCCATGAAGTGTTTGAATCTCTTGAATAAACAACACGGAAAGTATTTCCTGTGGAACGTCGTTACGGGTGATGAAAAGTGGATATGGTACGACAATCCCAAAAGCAAACAAGAAAGTTGACACCAAATTTTCGGGTGTGATAAGCACGTCTTTTGAATCCGTTCTGAAGCAAATTAAATTTATCAAAGCAATTCAAAGTCAATAGAACCGGTATGGAAAACAATATATCTGACCAAAGAAAGAAAATTTTCAATCGGGTTTTTAATCCCTCAGATATTGCTGTAAACGGAATCGTGAGCTTACGAACACTTAGAAACAGAGATATCGACAAAAATAAGATGTGACTTTACGTCCCCTGGTGGGAAAACCATGATTTATTTTAGGAAGAAAGTATTCTCAAAAGGTTTATCCGTATAAGCGGTATCGGTCGAAGAAAAAAAAATTAGTCGAGTTTTTAGAAGCACAGATTTTGCAACAAATTCTTCAGAAGCAGAAATTAACACATATGACCCCTTGGTGGCTAAACCATTCTTTACCAGACATTAGAAATTATGTGAAAAATATTTTTTATCAGGTCTTGTACGCGATACAGGAAGAATTTTTCAAATCAGAGCTTTAGGAGCAGAAATAACGCACAAAATGCAATTTACCTTTGTGCCCCCTAGCGGAAAGTGTATGATTTACTTGAAAATTTTGAATTTATAGGAAAACCATTTCGCATCGGAAACACTATCCAACAAAGAAGGAATTTTTCAAATCGTACTCTTAGAAGTAGAGATATTGACAAAAATAAGAAATACATCTACGCCACCTGGCGTAGAAACCATGCATTTTTCAAGAAGAAAATTTTTCTAAAAGGTTTGTCGACATGAGTAGTATCGGTCAACAAACGACGTTTTTTTCAATCGAGAATTTAGAAGCTCATATTTTGCTGCAAATGCAGCAGAAGCGGAAATTGAGATTTACGCCCCCTTGTGACCAAACTATTTTTTTACAAAAATTAGAAATTATGTGCAAACGATTGCCCATCAGGAGCTGTATCCGGTGCAGAAAGAATTTTTCAAATCGGAGATTTAGAAGCAGAGATATGGGGGGAAACGCAATTTACCGCTACGCCCCCTAGCGGAAAGTCTATGTGTTACATGAAAATTTTGAAATTATATGAAAAAAATGTCACACGGAAAACACTATCCAACAAAGCAGGAATTTTTCAAATCGGACTCCTAGAACTAGAGATATTGACAAAAATAAGATGTACATCTACGCCCCCTGGCGGAGAAACTGTGGACTATTTTAAGAAGAAAATATTCCGAAAAGGTTTATCGATGTGAGTGGCATGAGCCAACGAAAGAATTTTTTAATCGATATTTTAGAAGCTACGATTTTATGGCAAATACATCAGAAGCAAAAATTATCACTTACGCCCCCTGGTGGCCAAAGTATTTTTTACCAAAAAATTTAAATTATATGCAAAAGATTTTCCATCAGGAGATGTATCCGCTGAAGAATTTTTTTTTCAAATCGGAGTTTTGGAAGAAGAGTTATCGGGGAAAATGTAATTTACTTTTACGCCTCCTAGCGGAAAATCTATGCTTAATTTGAAAAAGTAACTATATCTAAAATACTCTTCGATGTAAGTGGAATTGAAAGATATAATATTTTTTGAATTGGATGTTCAGAAGCAAATTTGTGGAATAAAACGTATTTTTGAATTCGACATCATCTTCAGTTACGCCCTCTACCGGCGAAATTGTATATCGTAAAAAAAAAACAAAAAAAGGATCATCATTTGCATATTTCAAGCTTCCCAATGAAAAACGAATTTTTCAAATCGGACAAATAGTTGCTGATATATCGTGGGTACAGGCGGACGGACGGACAAACCGATTACAGAAGCACGATCTTTTTTTACAAAAGACGTGCTAAAAACACTGGGTAGTCCCGGTGAAGCAACGAAAAGCAGTATTCACTCCAAGAAAGTTCTGCTGCGCATCTGATGAGATATGAAGGGTGTGCTCTATTGTGAACTATTGGAACAGGGTCAAAGTGTTATTGCTGATCACTACAAGCAACAATTGCTGCGATTGAACCAAGGAAGTATGTCGGAAACATCCACTCAATGGCAAAGGATTGCGACCCGCGAAATTACTGCATGACAACGCTAGGCCGCATGTCGCGAAATCGGTCAAGTAAACGTTATTGACGCTTGGTTGGGATGTTTTGGAGCACCCGGGGTATAGTCCCGACGTAGCCCCTTCAGACTATCATTTGTTCCGATCGATGCAACATGGTTTGTCTGCTGTACAGTTCCGGACGTGTAACGAAGTGCAAAAATGGGTTGACGACTTGATCGCGTCGCACGACGAAGTTTTCTCCATGGCTGGAATCCGTCAACTGCCCGAACGATGGCGGAAGGTGATAGATAATAACGGCGCATATTTTGATTCGTAGAGGTATTGTTGTTTTCTTTTAAATTACATGTTGCTTTGTCTTAAAACGTTTTAAAACTTATTTGTACACCTAATATATATGATTATGTATTATAATTATACATGATTATGTGTAATTATAAATTGAGTTTCGAATTAATAGTTCAAAACAGATTTTTCGGGTCGGGTCCAAAATTTTTAACCCGTTTCCAACTCTCGTGGGGTCCAGACGGTAAGCCGTGGTTAACACTTTCAAAAAATGATCCGCGGAGGGAAAAAACCACGAACCGCCGGCAAAGTGTGAGCCGATCACGGGTCATCGATGCCAAGGTTGGTAGATGACAAGGGTATGCTCATCCTGCACTTCCTTCCGGTGATTGCTTTGTGACGTCACTGTCCAAAATCTCCATCGTAAAACTACCTAATCGCCACGTTTCTTTGTGTCTGCACCATAGCAGCGTGCTGGAATTATTATTCGTAAACCAGCTGGAATCATTATAAATTCCACCAGATTTTTTAATGCATAATATTTTAATTTTAAATTTAAAAAAATTTGGTTGATATTGCCGAGATGCATTTCTTATTAATCATAAAGATATTCTTTATTATATGACAATAATATTAGGTGTAGAAATAAGTTTTAAAGCGTTTTAAGACAACGCAACATATAATTTGAGAGAAAACAACGAATCAAAATATGCGCCGTCATTATCTATCACCATCCGCCATCGGTAGGGCAGCTGACGGATTCCAGCCATGAAGAATACTTCGTTGTATAATATTAGGTGTAGAAATAAGTTTTAAAGCGTTTTAAGACAACGCAACATATAATTTGAGAGAAAACAACAATACCTTTACGAATCAAAATATGCGCCGTCATTATCTATCACCATCCGCCATCGGTAGGGCAGCTGACGGATTCCAGCCATGAAGAAAACTTCGTCGTGTAATGCGATCAAGTCGTCAACCCATTTTTGCACTTCGTCACATGTTCGGACCCGTACAGCAGACAAGCCATGTTGCATCGATCGGAACAAATGATAGTCTGAAGGGGCTATGTCGGGACTATACGCCGGGTGCTTCAAAACTTCCCAGCCAAGCGTCAATAACGTTTACTTGACAGATTTCGCGACATGCGGCCTAGCGTTGTCAAGCAGTAATTTCACGGGACGCAATCCTTTGCCTGTGAGTGGATGTTTCCGACAGATTTTCTGGTTCAATCGCAGCAGTTGTTGCTTGTAAGTGATAAGCAGTAACAGTTTGACCCCCATTCCAATAGTTTATAATAAAGCGCCCCCTTCCTATCCCGCCAGATGAACTTTCTTGGAGTGAATATTACGTTTCGGTGTCGATGTCGTTGCTTCACCGGGGTCTACCCAGTGTTCTTTGCGTTTGGGATTGTCTTACCATATCCACTTTTCATCTTCGTAGCGATTTTCCACAGGAAAGACTTTCTGTGTTGTGTATTCAACAAATTCAAACACTTCATGACACGCTCATCCTTTTCCCTCTGGTTCAGGTCATGTGGCACGCATTTTCCTTCCTTCTGAATCATTTCCATTGCACGTAAACGATTGGAAATGGTTTCTTCAGTCACCCCCAATTGTTCAGCTAGTTGTTTTTTGCGTTTGAGACAAATCTTCATGCAGCAATGCTTGCAGTTCTTCATGTGCAACCTTCTGCGGGGAGCCGCTACCTTCTTGATAGCTAACATCAAAATCATCTGCTTTAAATCGTCTAAACCCAAACTCACGCGTGCTTTTCGACACAATATTCTTCCCCAGAACAGATCGATGCACATGCTTTTGCAGCACTTTTTCCTTGGTGAAATTCGTAACGAATGCAGTGTCGAATAAATGCAGTATCGCTTGCCAGCTTTGACCTACCAATGTGCAAGTGCGTTTGACTGTTCGGCAAACTTCTGTGTCGTATTTTCCGTAAAATGGGCTCAGCTAGACGTCTCAGTAGCTGAGCCCATCTTACGGAATTATGATGTCAGAAGGTGACAGAAAAACACACATAGCGCCGTGGATTGTTGGCCACCGTGGTGTAAGGCTAGCGCACTCGGCTAGATATTGAAAGATCCGGGATTGAATTCCCCGGCGGTGACCGAATATCAATTTTTAGGCTGCTGTGTGTTGGTAAAACGTGGAAAGAGCGATGTATTTCTTTATTCACTGACGCCACGTATTTGGAGGATTTTCGTTTTTAGGGGGTTTTCTGGGTTTTGAGATGGGGTCGTTTGTTACCTATGTCCTCCAAAGATCTTCAGTCGATCGCGGTGACACTTGCCACAGAGAAAGGGAAGGACATGGTGAGTGACATGGGGTTAGTATCATGGTGATTGGTTGTGTCGTATAAAAATAATGACCAATAAAACTAACCAATGTTAATAATAATTGAAAAAATCCGCACTTTATACGAGACTCGGGACAATTAGAGGCTCGGGCATAGAGCTACGACATGACACATTCGATCACCGTGATTTTTGGCATGCGATTGGACATCGTCCATGGTCAGGTTTTGACGGCTTCCGATTCCCGAAATTCCGTGTCATTGAGGAATTACAATTAAAACTAAATGGCTTTTTACTTGAACCGTTTCACGAAAGTCGGCTCACTAACACTAATTTAAAAAATCGTTTGAATTAAAAAAGGAAGAAATGGAAAGACACCGTCTGTTAGCTCAACACTTGCTTAATCTATAATAACAAAAGGAAGTTTGTGTGTATGTGTGTGTGTGTGTCTTTCGTGATACAAAATGAAAAACCTGGTACCCGATCTGAGTGTGTTTTTCCGCTTTGTTTCCATGCAACCTGATCACAACCAACGTGAAGGAAAAGTAGTTCATGATAAATTTTAGGCATTTCCTTTTTAGAATGTTCAGTACTTTTGTTCTGGAAGTCATACATTTTACGCGTTCTTTTCTTAGAATTTGTTATAATAGACGCCTTAATGACCTTAGATTTTGCAATAGCTTCGCTCAAAATTAGCCAACTGTACCCGAGTTATCGGTTAGCGTTGGCAGCTTGTCTTAGTTCAAAGTCAATGCATCCGGTTAGAAAAGAATCAAAATCGGATTTCTACAATCGATAAAACATCCAGAAATAAAATAATTTTATTAAACGATTTTCAAAAGGAGGCCCTATTAAAGTGGGGGGTGGCCCTTCTGGTCCTTGTGGTAATAAGATCCAGGTTATACGTAATAATTATGACTTTCCGGAGTACAATAAAGCGTTCGAAACAGAAAGTTGTATGTGCTCAACTACGCCTTAATCACCAACTCAACTACGCCTTAATCACCAACTCAACTACGCCTTAATCACCAACTCAACTTCGGTGGCTCTATTCTTTCAGAAGATATATATTTTCTGAGATGTTTTGCATGCTTTATTATTTAAAACAATTTGATTTAGTAAACATGCTATACATGAATATAGAATTTAAATTAGAAATGTACGTATACAATTAAAATTTTAAAATATATATATATTTTCAGCATTTAATGCCGCCATTTTAATTCAAAAATGGTTCAGACGGTATCTGGCGGTTCTGGAAGTTCGGAGAAGGTGCTCATGGCAAATTTTTCAGTCCCTTGAATACGCAGGAGAGCAGGACCAGACGAAGGTAAGTGTAACATTGTTAGAATTTATGACGAATTGAAATCTTCCTGGGAAAAGAGTATCACAGTAGTATTATAAAGTTGTGTCATTTTGTTGCATGTGTAAAATCGCTCCCTGATATACAGTATTGCTGCCCTTAACCGTGTTTCATATGTATAGATCAGAAGAACATATAAGCTACAGGATCTTCTATATAATACACTGGAGCTCAAAATTAAGGGGTAATCTACAAAAATGTATATACAGGGGTTCGACAGAATGATGTGAACACCACGCTCAGAGACGTAACTTTTAATGCATCTGTGTATGTCGGAATACGCAAAGGTAGCCACTACTTTTTGGTTGTAATAGCTTTGTTTAGAACCAGAAGGTCTTGTATAAGTGCATTTAAAGTGTCTTGCTTCCAAAGTTTCTTTCAGGGTGACGACGAAATGATCAATTTTACGGACTTCTAAAGAGGGCTAATTGTTGGTGGCCGGCTAGTTGGTGCCTCTGTGACAACAGTCGCCAGGGTAGTGGAGGGGTATCGAGAGCTATTGTGTCTAGCGCCATGCGAAGCACAAGAGAGGCCGGAATGCGGCCCTGATTGATAGAGACAGGAGAGGATTAAATAGGATTCTTACCCGTAATAAGACCACAGCGCCAAAAATTAGTGCGTAGCTCAATGTGCATCTCCAGACCCTAGTATCAACAAACCCAGTGCGCAGGGAACGGCATAAACAAAATATTCATGGTAGAGCTGCTATTGCAAAACCTCTGGTGACCCGGGTGAATGCACAACGGAGACGGCAGTGGTGCCAGGAGTATACAACGTGTACTACCGATACATGGAAGCGTGTAATGTGGTCGGATGAATCCATATTCACACTATTCTCCACCACACAAGGTGTTTACGTGTGGAGAACACTGTCAGAAGTGTACAACACAGACTGTCTGCTCCCAACAGTACAGCATGGTGGTGGTTCTGTAATGCTCTGGGCGGTCATATCGTGGTTTTTCAGCAGGTCCCCTGATCACCTTGAAAGGACAGATGATTGGCATGGGGTATGAAACCATTTTGGCTGACCAAATCCATCCAATGGCTCAGGCATTGTTTCCTGCAGGGGATGCCATCTATCAAGATGATAACGTCCTAATTCGCAGAGCTCTAAATGTCCATTCATGGTTTGAGGAACATGAAGACGAACATTCACAACTTCCTTGGCCTCCCCAATCACCAGATATAAACATCATCGATTCACTGTGGTCTGTGTTGGAAAACAGAGTAAGATCCTGTTATCCTCCTTCTACATCTCTCAAGAACTTGGATATGTTTCTGCATGAAGAATGGTCTAGCATCCCACTAACCACCATCCAGGATTTGTATGTGTCCATTCCAAGGAGGATTCAGGCAGTTTTGAAAGCCAAAGATGGTCTCACACTCTACTAGGTACGTAAAGCTTTCTTTTCTTAGCTTTTCATATTATTCTCTCCAACTCCTGTATGTGTATATACTGTATATATATACACTATCTACCAACAAGTCATTGGACACCTGTGATAGCAAAGGAAAACGAAGTTTATTCACCTTCAATAGTTGGTGGAGCCTCTACGAGCGGCGAATACAGCTGCGACCCTCCAGGACATACTATCAACTAGGCGTTGTACGGCGGCTAGCGGTATTTTCTTCCACTCGCCTTGGAGATGACAGGTCAGTTCCTTCACCGATTTCGGACGGTGGGGGCACCATTTAAGTCGACGCTCCAACTCGCCCTAGAGGTGTTCGATAGGGTTAAGGTCCGGGCTATGCGCAGGCCAGTCCATTCGATTAAATCCATCGTCCCCATGCCAAGCCATGGTGGACCTCGCAACATGACAGGTGGCATTGTCATCCTGGAAGTAACATGGGTCACCCCGTAAAACTGCCACAACGTAGGAGGCGCATGGTCATCGAAAATGGTGCAGTAGTTCTCGGCGTTGAGTCTACCAGGAATTGCGACCAAATTTCCCGTGCCATATCAGGAGAAACACCCCCATAGCATAATTCCATCGCCGCCGAACTTTACAGTTGGCACAATACATTCCGGCAGGAAGCGTTCTCCAGGCAGACGCCTAAACTCAGACCCTGCCATCCGAACGGTAGAGGGTGAACCTTGATTCGTCGCTCCAGAGAACCTGTTTCTACTGTTCAACGGTCCACTGTCGACGTTCTTTGCACCACGTTAGCCAAGCAGCGCTATTGGACTTGGTGATCAAAGGCTTGTGGGCGGCAGCACTCCATGATAACCGAGCAGATGGGCTTCCTTACGGATGGTATTCATCGAAAGAACACTCCCGGATGCCTGTTGAAACTCCTCGCGGATGTGGTTCATCGATTTTGTGCAGTTCTTCCGAATTTCTCTGGCCAGCACCCGTCGGTCTCTAACTCCCAGTTCTGTGGGTCTGCTGGGTCGGGGCACATTCCGATAGTCACCTCTCATCTTCCACTTGCCAATCACGTAGGCCACTGTCGATTTTGGGTACTTCAACTCGCTGGATATTTCACGTATGAATCGGCCATTTGTGTGATACCCGACGATTACAAATTTCTCGAAATCAGAGAGCTCCGAACTGCGTGGCATCATGCATGCGGCTGGTTGCGTTGTTGTTTCCCACACGATATTTAACGGCGGCGGCCGTGACGTGTATCAGGACCGCAGATATCGTTGATTGCAGGGGTGTCCAATTACTTGTTGGTAGATAGTGTATATATTAATGCATAGCGTATATATATATATAATACACTGGAGCTCGAAATTAATGGGTAATCCACAAAAATGTATATACAGTAGTATAAAATGTATATACAATGTATGTAAAAGAATATAGTGAAAATTGGCGAGCGTGCAAGTCTTATACTCTCCCCTCTGTCGGACGACATTTGCATAAACACGTGTGTGCTTTGTGTCCTTAATCGTGATATCCCTAACCTTTTCTTTTTTTTTTTTTTGTGAGCAGTTGATTTTCAGCCATTACATCTACGGAAAACATTTAGAGAAAAGTAAGCTGATTGTTCGTATATATTAATAGAATATAGGAGAACAATTTTGCTTCACGTTTTTATATTCCTTTTATTTTTTCTGCAGCTTTGTTTCGTGGAAAATTTTCGGTACCATAAATGCTCCAGTACCGTGTGGAATTTCATGTAGCTCTCTTATGAATTTGTTTCTGGTTTTAATATGTGTGAAGTAAAAATCTGTTTGTAGAAAATTAGTTTTATTTTACGTTATTTCCTTGCAGCTATACAACTTCTTCAACGACCTAATTACGACCATTTTTGATGCCAACCCTTATATCGCAGCAACGGTGACGTCACCGGCCATTCCGTCACTTAAAGGTACGTTTATCAAAGTGCTTCCCATAAATTCTCGTGATTTTTTCCTCGTGCTCTTTATATGAATCAGGTAAAGACTGACATTTCGTTTTGTAAGATAGGACAAACTTGTGTGTCTTCCAGACAGCGATGAGTAACTGGCTTAACCGGTGTTATTGAACGGCGCTGTGCATATATACACTACTGTTTGTTAACATTTCAACACCATGAAAAACTACTGATATTAGTTTGAAACCTACAGAATATTTACCAGAGTTTGGAACATGCAAATTATTAAAATCTCGGTGAAAATGCGCATGTGGTGTGGTTACGGAGCAACGCACTCTGAACTGTTTAATCTTGTGTACAAAGAAAACGAGATGTTGCAATCGGTGAAGAGCCGACTAAGATTCGAAAGGGTGTTTGTTCCTTGTGTCTCACCCGTCGCTGAAGAAGGTCGCATTATGAACAGCCGATGGACTTGGAGCGAGGAAGGATTGTTGGGATGAAACAAGCTGGATCTTTCTACCGCAAAATTGCCACGACGAAACACCAGAGAAGTCATTCGAACGTGGTGTCAGAGAGTAGATGAGGCTCGTACCCACAAAAATCAGGGAAATGGACCGTAAACTCTCACGAGTGCACGGGATGGCAGACACCTCTACCGCATGGCAGTAACGGATCGCACAGCGACACCCATGGTGTTAGCTCAGCAGTGGGCCCCTGTCACAGGTCAGGCTTTGCCCTTCAGCACAGGACTGGTCTCTAGCAGCTCATTGCTGCACATTCTTTTCATCCTCAACCACAGACACCTTAGGCCGCAATGGGGTCCCTAACACAGAAATCGAGACGCTCTTTGGCAACAGATCGTGTTTTCTGTGGTTTGGGGCGCCATTAGTTCCATTCGCGATCTCAACTGATACGAATTGAGGAAACCCTCAACAGCCAGCCATACATCAGGGATGTTTTAGAGACAGAGGTGATACCCTTCGTTCAGAGTTGTCCTGGTGCTATATTCCAGCAGAACAATGCTCGGTTACATGTGGCACCGGAATTTTCAAGGCCTCTTACATGCACGGCAGATACTACTTCTTCACTGGCCTACACTTTTGCCTGATATATCCCCGATCGAACATGTCTGAGACATGGTAGCCAAGCGACTGACTCGTCAAGCGTTTCCGCCAGTCACCACAAGTGAACTCTGGTCTCGCAGAGAAGCAGCCTGGCTGGCTATTCCGCAGGACGATATCAAAAACCTCTTCCATTCAGTGCCGCTTCCTGTAGAGGCTGTTATTGTCGCTCGAGGTGGCTTAACACGATTCTGAGTTTTGAAGCGAAACAATCTTGTATACCTCTATAAATGTAATCCGTTATTTCCGATATCATGAGAAACCTGTAATACCCTGCCTGACAGAGAAAATGCAACACCATGAAAGAATGCTCGAAAACAGACCAAACTGCACACACAGATAGCCAAGTAGGTCCTGAACAAATGATTTAATTGTCACATACGACTAGCTCCAGTGACCGAATATACAGGATGATCAATAAGGAGTGTGGCTGCCATGTTGGACGATATATTATTGAATCCTACGTGGCATTGAGGCAATGAGAGTCCGAATAGAGTCCTGAGATATGGTGGACCATGTGGTATTGATTCGAGTCCACAGTTCATCTTCATTTGGCGGGACTGGAAGGATGCTCAACCGACGTCCAATTGTCTCCCACAGATTCTTGATGGGCAAGAGGTAGGGGGATCGCGCTGGACACGGAAGCATCCACACACCATGTAAAGCATTCAGGCTGATCTTAGCGGTATACGGCCGGGCGTTATCCTGTTGAAAAACGGCGTTTGAGATGCCATGAAGATACGGTAGTGTCACAGGCCGCAGCATCTCGTCAACATAGCGGCGTCCCGCTAATGCGTACCATCGGTGAGCGTCTGTTGACGCTGATAGTACCCCACACCAAGATTCCGCGTTGTCGGGCCGTGCGGCTCTCCACAATGGCGGATGAATCCGCCATTGTGGAGTGATCATCCGTGGTGAGACAGAACCGCGATTCGTCACTGAACACCACACTGTTCCAGTCGGCAACCCACGAAGCTCTGTGGCGACACCATGACAAACAGTGATGCCGATGGCTCGCTGTTATAGGTAGCCTTCGCAACGAACGCCTGAACAGCAAACTAGATGCAGCCAATCGGGGCAACACTGTTCACGTCGATATCGGAGTATCCAAGCCTCCACGCACACTCCGCAAAATGTCGCCCGTTGTGGTCTGTGGGTCCGCTACGGCATGACGTTTGATGCGGCGATCGATGTGCTCGGATGTCCGTCTCCGCGCTTCGGTCCGCCTACGACGTTGCACAGATCCTTCCTGGGACCACTGTCTCCAAATGCGACCGACGGTTGTGGCATCACGTTGCGTTTCTTCAGCAATGCGACGCAAGTACCATCCGGCGGTATGAAGGCTTACGATGGCAACTCTTGTGAACTCATCCGTTTGAATGAAATCGCGTACGACGGCGTCTTAATGGCATTGACACCCTTTGTTCGTTCTCCAGACACGGTTACAGCAGAACCACTTACTTCTCGCGGCCGTGACGACGTCTCGACTGATGACCTCACGGGCTGGTTGTCCGCTTATATTCTGCGCCCCGTTCGTACGATTGGCCTACAAATGCAATCATTTGCATAACTTGTGGGTGTGCAATCACCTTGGAAGTTGCATGGCGCTGCGTTCACGTCTTCGTGGAGTGGCATTACTCTATCAGGCAGTGAATACATTTCATACGAATAGCGCGATTCTTCCTTGGTGTTGGAATTTCACAAACACGAGTGTATTTTAGTGAAGTGCGAAAGGGAAGTCACGTTGATTGTACAGTCATTACATCTAAGACTTAGTTTGCACTAAGAGTAGCATTTTTTTTTTTTTTTTTTTTTGATTGGAGGTTTAACGACCACCGTGAGCAACTCAAATGGGCTATGAGCAGTCGCCCGTCCCTAATTTAGGGTCACTGGTTCCAGGGAAGGGAGAGAGCCAGTGCCGTAAGACAAACACAACATCCATGCCTGACCGGGATTCGAACCCGGACCCCTTACGGACGAATGATCAGAGGCCAACGCCTTAGACCACTGCGCCACCGGGGCGGCAGAGTAGCAT
Source organism: Macrothele yani (assembly GCA_039090855.1). NCBI lineage: Eukaryota > Metazoa > Arthropoda > Arachnida > Araneae > Macrothelidae > Macrothele > Macrothele yani. Next base: position 115,114,191 of record CM077007.1, read on the forward strand.
TTGAACGCACTGACCGGAAAGAAACCACTGTCATTCCTGTCCAGTTTTGTTACTTAAGATGGATTTAACTCTCTTTTATTGCAACATTTTTTAAAGTGTTGCAGTAAATTAGCTTCGTCCGGCGATATTTTACATCCCTATTGCACAGTGGGCACTGTGATCTTCAACGAGTAAAGAGAGAGATAGAAAGAAAGATGAGAAGTTGACACACATGAAAAGTTAAGTGGTCTGAGAAAAAAATGCTTGAAGTGTAACATAATGTACGTTCAAATTTGGTTGTAATTACTACAGCTGGTAATCTTACAAACTTGAAGAGGAAACCCATGCACATAATAATATCGTAAAAGGTATATTTTGAAATGCCTGTATAAAAACAATCAGCTACAAGTGAAAATTTTCGGGAATGATCCGAATCCCTAGGATCCTCCGACCAAGCCCCTGCTTTCTGACAAAACTATTTTTTTTTTTTCAAGACAGAAGACGATCACAGAATTTGAATTTGCATTTACGTCCTTAACAAAAAGAACTGCGCATTATTTAAAACGTACAAGCGTGCAATGTTGCTCGTGGTCAATCGGCATACAGTGCAAAAGCATCATGTTTCAACCGCTGTTTTAGAAGTGTAAATGCAACTGCAAATATCAGTATCTACTTTGCTCACAGATAGAAAAACTGTTCGACAAGAAAGAGTACAACATAAAATTAAGGTTTCTCTCATAGTTGAAGCTATACGGCATGAATGGAATTTTTCAAATCAGAATTTTAAGATCAAAGATAACTAGCAAAATGGAATTCATATACACTGATAAGCCACCACCCCCAGCCAAGAGAAATGAGCGCTCCTAGTGACTGAACGGTAGCGCAGGTGATATTCACAGAGCAGTACATATACAACCAGAGGACCGACTTTCGGTTAGTGTTCGGAGTCGGAATGGGAAAAGCTGCCGATTTATCGGAGTTTGATAAAGGACAAATTGTGATGGCACGGCGCCTTCGAACTACGATCTCTGAAACGGCGCGGCTTGTGGGTTGTTCACGTGCCGATGTAGTGAGTACGTATCAAAAGTGGTGCACAGATGGCCAAACGACGAACCGTCATCCAGCTGTGCGTCTTCCGCGGCTCATTGATGCCAGAGGTGAACGGAGACTATCGCGCATTTTTCACAGCAACCGCAGGGCCACAGTGATACAAATCACCCGCAGCTACAGCCGTGGTGATCAGGGCAATGTGTCACAGCACACAGTTCATCGCAGCCTTCTACGCATAGACCTGCGTAGCCGAAGACCCAACCGGGTCCCATGATCACTGCACGTCATCGCCAATACGCATGAAATGAGCCCAAGATCATTGAGGTTCGACCGTGGATGATTGGAAGAAAGTGGCCTGGTCTGACGAATCAAGATTCCTAGTGTATCGCGTTGACGGCCGATCGCGGATACGCCGATTGCCAACGGAGGGTATGGCTCCTGGATGCACTTTTGGGCCGAAACAGGCCGGTGACGGCGGTGTTATGCTGTAGGCGATGTGTTTTTTTGGGGGGGGGGGACACTTTAGGCTCCATTATCCCAATAGCACAATCCCTGACAGCTGTCAGTTATCTGAACATCGTTGCGGACCAACTTTACTTATTCATGGCGACTGTGTTCCCTGCTGGTGATGGCCATTACCGACAGGATAATGCGCAATTCCACACTGCCAGAATCGTCAAGGAGTGGTTCGAGGAACATGCTGGTGACTTTCTGTTAATGCTCTGGCTTCCAACCTGACACGAACCCAATCGAACATTTGTGGTTCGACTTGGAAAAGCGCGTTCGCGCTAAATCACCACCACACCGAAATGTACGGAAACTGGAGGACCTGTTGTTGATATTATGGTACCAAATACCCCAGGATACCTATCGTCAGCTCATTGAATCGATGCCTCGCCGAGTGGCCGCTGTTTTGCGGGCTAAAGTGTGTCCGACAGCTTATTAGGTAGGTGGTCATAATGTAATGGCTCATTGGTATATACATATGCATTCAAGCCCTCCAGCTGGAAAACTAAGTCTTTTCAAGTAGAAAGTGTGCGGAAAATAGTCTTCGTGGAGAAAGGTATCCGAGTTAGATCAGATTTGTAGGAGTGCTGAGGAATAAAATAAATATGAAAGTTAAATTGACGCATCAGAAAAATTCGAGAATTTGAGTCTTCTTTCTCGCAAAAAGAATTTTTCAAGCAGAGCTAAAAGGTGCTGGGACATGGTGCCCAAGGACAGATAGACGGACGTAGCAATACTCATACATACTTTTATCCAAAAGATGTGCTAAAAAAGTGTTTTTGGAAATTTAAAAAAATTCAATATTCCTCATAAATGCAGTGGAAAATGGCATGATTACTCACAGAAATCAGCTTATTACACTGAATTACAGTAGCTTACTGTCCACCATGTGGCATCATATCAGAAAGCTTGGAAATTGCATCACTCTATAGCGGAAATCGCAACTGCATATCTCGATTTACATTCTAGCATGTCACTGTAACACCGTGAGTTCTGGAGTTGTTCAGATTCATAAGCTGTAATCGTTAGTTTTAGTTGCTTACAATTTCAATGTTCTTGGTGGTATAACGGTAGGATGCTGGAACGAAATTAATTGGGAGATGCAATTTTTAAATTTTCTGATATGGTGTTACATGGTGGACAGCAGTGGCGTATATTCGAAGTTAGCTGCGAATCCCAGAGAATGCACAAATAAAAGTCAATTAAATGTACACAAATAAAAGTCAATTATTAACGGTATTAAAATATGTCGATGCTTTCGGTGCGAAAACAAAACACGAACGGATTCGCTTCTTTCGATTATGAGAATCAGTCTGGCGAGCGATGAGCAACGGCGTAAGGCAAGGAGGTCTTTGAGAGCATTCGCTGTTCTGATGCGAAGAGCTTCGATACTATCGCCTGACAGCGTTTCCATGACAACATGAAGGAGCTACGGAGGTGAGTGGACCATTGCTTTGCGCAATGGTTCGCTCAGAAAAAAGAAGACTTCGGACTACCTCAGTCCCTCCATGCTTCCAGCGCGTGTTTCGCGAGAGTTGTTTCGGTTTGTGTGAAGTGTCAATGAATTAAAATCAGTGATATTATATCTTAAATTCGTGGCTTTGTTGGATTCGAACTGTTTTGATAAATTTTGTGAAAGCTTCCCTGAACATCTAATATCAGAGCTTAAATAACTATTGCTTCAAATTTTGATACAGCTTGATTAAAAAATGAACTGATGGTGTTTTATTCCCTTGATGAATACAAAACAAATCAGTAAGAGACATTACTTGTTACATAAAGTTGAATAATTGAACATAGTGTCAATTGAGGTGTGCAAATTAGTAGATCTAATATTAAACTGTTTATCAACAACTGCAACTTCGGAAAGAAGTTTTTCCGTATTAAAAAGAATCAAGATATATCTTAGAGCCACACAAGGACATGCACATTCGAGGAACTTGGCTGGTTTGTTAATAGAGAAAAACATTCTCTTTAAATATGAAAAAGTACTCGGAAGAAACATTTTTGTGAAAACGTAACACTCAAGTTCACACAAAAGGAAAGAAGAATGGAGTTCGTGTACAAATGAGTGTTCAAATCCTAATCCTTATAATTATTTGGTATCATGTTAGCAATAGCATGTACCTAAAATTTAGAAAAAAATGTCACTTCTATTACTTAACAATTAAAAAATAAACTTCGCAATTTTTAAAAAACAGTACTGTGGTGGAGAGGGAAGGCGGGTGAGATAACCCAGGTGTCGGACCCAAGATCCGCCATCGGTGGACAGTAAACTAAAGCGATTCATTGTTGTAATCTGATTGCTGTGAATAATAAGTGTTTCCTTTTTTTACAAAAAAAAAAAAAAGCCGAAAACATGACCTTCTCAAGCCAATAGTTTGATTCGTGGGCATTCACTGAAGGTTTTCTGTATTCGTGCTCACCAGCAAGTGAAACGAAACATCGAGTATGGTGCAAAATGCCGGCCATGCCATTATTCACACTTTAGTGTCAACTTCTGACCGACCATTTATATGTATGAGAATTAAAAGTACGAAGTTCCCGGAGTATAAGGAGGCCTGAATTCGTCGGGAAAGTAAATAACATTAGCAACACCTTTTAAAATAATTTGTTTCCTTCTTAACTGTATTTGTTCAACGTATTTACTAAATTACCTTCTTGGCGTATTACAGCTGTCTACCACAAAGTACTCACTTCCTCATTTCGCACTGCGTAGAAGTGCTAAATTTAATTAAGTCGACTCAAGGTCTTTTTCTTCTGTGTTTTTACAGGATGATAGAAAATAATTTTCAACATACAAGATGGCTTCTTCTAAAACACCGGTTCCTATTATGGGTATGCTGTCAGTAGCTTCAGATAAGACAGCGTAGTTTCTGTGACAATTTCAAAATACCGAAATCCATTGCCACACGAGGAATATATTAATGAATTACGAATAATATTAAAATTTATATGTTAAGTCACTTTTATCTCAAAAATACAACTCTGGGAAATATAACCATTTTTCTGAACTGGAAGTTTAAAATTGCAATGTAAATATTATAAATAACTGATTAAAACAACAGGACTGCGTAATTGAGAAAGAACAATAGTATTCCGAAAAAGACTGCATCAGATAAGCTGAATTTCATTAATATCAAAGTTTTATTTCCCTCAGCATGTACTGAACACTCGCTGACTGATTTTTTTTCGTCGCAATACGCTGCATGAAGATCGAATATGAACCGCCATGAGATGCTGCCACTAATGTACAATGAGAAGATAATTTTTATAACTACATAGAGACCGCGAGTGGTCTATTGGTTAGAGCAACCGCCCTCCCACCAGATGGTCGCGAGATCGATCCCAGGTAATCTCAACTACTGAACACTCGCTGTACGTCGTACGTCATGCTGTTGACCCCGAGGTATTGGACCCTCCGGTTGGATACCTCTGGGCCGATAGGATGATACTCATGAGATCGATCCCACGTACTCTGAACTCCTGAACACTCGCTGTACGTCGTGCCATGCAGGTCGGATGGGCACGTCCTGCAGTCGACCCAGGGGCATTGGACCCTCTGCTACAAAAAAAAATTGAAAGTTAATGTACAAAAATGCACTGCGAGTGTTCAGTAGTTCAGAGTAACTGAAATCGATCTCATGATTATCTACTTGGAGGGTGGCTGCTCTAACCACTAGACCACTCTCTCAAAATTAAAGGATAATCTACAAAAACGTATGAGTTTGTACCAATGTGTATAAGTTTGAGTTCCCGTTTACAGCATATTTACAAGAATATCTGAGGTTCTAAAAAGCCCATTCGAAAAAATCCTTTTTCTGTCAAATGACTACGAAAACATTTTATTAGCATTTCTTGCCCAAAAATACAGCTCCCTGGCTAAAGGCGCAAATGTTTAATCTATTTTTCTTAATATCTCTTCTTCAAATAATCCGATTTAAAACATTCTTATAACACTGGATGTATTCACCTTTTAGAACATTTTTTTTGTACTCATGGGTTTTCGTAATTCACAGGTCTGGCGTTAGGTGGTGTTAGTGTGTGTGCTTTTGTTTGCAACCATATCTCCGCTTCTAAAAATTCTGAATGACAATCGCTGCAGTAAAAATCGAGAAAATTATCCTCTTAAAATAGTGCACAGTTTTCTCGTTAGGGGGCATAAAGACCAAAACATTTTTCTCGCTAATCCTCCTTCCAGAAGACGTATTTGAGAAATTCGTTTTTCTTGGCATAGCTTTTGCTATGAAGAAGACTTTCCACATATTTTGTTCTTCTCCATTATTCAGAATTACTCCCCAAGAGAGCGTAGATGTATAAAATTATCCTACCAAAAAAAGCAATTTTTGAAATTATCCTACCAAAAAAAGCAATTTTTTAAATTATCCTACCAAAAAAAGCAATTTTTGAAATTATCCTACCAAAAAAGCAATTTTTGAAATTATCCTACCAAAAAAGCAATATTTTTTTAAAGACTTTATTCTATTCAAAAAATCCCTCAGAAAAATTGCTTTTTTGGTAGAATAATTTTCATTATGAAGACTATTATGCATCTATTTTCTTAAGTGACCGATAGCTTTTCCGCTAGGAGGCGTAAAGTTATATCACGTTTTTCTCTATATCTCTTCTTTTAAGTGTTTGATTTGAAAATCCTTTTTTGCCTGTGATATCTTCCTCTACGAGAAATATATTGTGCATAATTTGTTAATTTTCGTAACACATTTTTGCAACCCCTGGTGGGAATAGGTAACTATTTCTATTTATGTGTGTGTGTGCGTGTGTGTGTGTGTGTGTGTTATTGATTGTGGAAATCCGGTTTATATATTTATTTTTTGTAGCAGGTTCAATTCACTATGAATAAATCCGCCAACAGTGCATATTTTAAATTTTTACGCGCAGTTTTTTTTCCGTGAGGTAGATGAGGTGTATTCTCCGCTTTGCTGAATTCTTAGATTTCCTAAAAATCAGCTTTGAAATATTTTTTTCGGGTCAGAAATTATTCAAACGGCGTGCTCCTTACAGCCGTGTCATCTTTCTTCTTTATTATTATATGTATAAGATAATATTTTCCAGAAGGGCCTTTTTTTCACAACTCGTATTGCAGAGCGAGCTCAGTCAAAAAACTGAAAAGTCTTTTCCAAAGCACCTACGGTGGTACAACTACGAAATGCACGTGGATGTGATTTCCTTTTTCTTGGTGACCTTTACTTATGGACTAATAAAATGACATCCGAGCTGGGTATTGGTGTCAATAAATTCTTCCCACGTGCCTGTTTCAGTCACGTAGGAGGCAAATAACGGACAGTTGATACGTCCTGTGGTAATTCTCCTTAACAGCAAATAGGACTGCGTGAAAAACGAGCGTCCTCTCATTTCGACATAGATCACGAACGCCCATTAAATGATTTCCTAAAGAGAAACTAAAAGACGCCAAGACATGATTTTACTTCCTTAACATGATAAGAAAATCGTTGCATTGAGACACGTATGCGTAATAAATGTGAAAACGATATGATATTTTACGAGCAGAAACAGATGCAGAAGTAAACGTACACGTCTTTTGTCCACTCACGGTTACACTCAGGAATCGCCAAATATTGATGAAATTTAATACTAACGATGTACTCGTTCATCTTGGCAATACACATTACAGCCTAATACTTTTTTAATAATAAAGGCAATGTGAATTTAATAGTTTTAAATATACAAGGTGATCCCTTTGGATAGGGATCATTTAAAAACGCTGTGGTATGGCTTATAACAGATATAATAAGGCAATATTTGGCAGAAATTACCTTTATGGATGGGAGTTTGTGTAGGCCTCTGTATGACACCTTTTGCGGGCTCGGAAGAGTTCATTCCGGGTACTCAATTCTTGCCACGTGTTTTCTAACATCTGTGGAGTTCTTTGTGCGAACGTTGTAAAATTCTGCCGGAAGGCCGGAGGAAAATGGGAGTTTCATGCGCTGTAGTCATGAAACTCTCATCTTTCCTGTTATAACGAAGTAAATTTCTCCGTCATTTTTGGCCCACGCCGGGAATCGAACCCGAGTCCACTTATTCCGGAACAAGTCGCTCTACCAACTGAGCTACGCAGACGTTCGTTTTTGCTGGTATCTGCCTTTATGTCGTGTGCGTCCTGCAGGGCAGGCACGTCACATCTCCCCCCCCCGAAAGAGGGCCGGGAGCATTGCCCACGGGTCAGCCGTGACCATGAATTGTTGCAGGCAGCCATCCGCTGTAGAACGTGCACTTGAGAACTCCCAGTCAATCTGGTGTGTGGAATGCAACGTCACACACATTTATTTTTCGAAGCGCTGAAGAAGGGATTCTCTTATTTTTCCTATCTCGCGGTGTGGAAAGAACATCACACCATTGCGAGATCTTGAACGGCCGGGTCATCCGGGAAGTTCGGGCGCTATTATAACGAAGTAAATTTCTCCGTCATTTTTGGTCGACGCCGGGAATCGAACCCGAGTCCACTTATTCCGGAACACGTTGCTCTACCAACTGAGCTACGCAGACGTTCGTTCTTGCTGCTACCTGCCTTTATGTCGTGTGCGTCCTGCGGTGCAGGCCCGTCACACTGTTTCATGCGCTGTAGTCATGAAGCTCCCATCGTTCCTGTTTCATGCACTGTAGTCAGTGTGGGGCTCTATCAGTGACAAGACGGAACCCCATCCCGCTGGTCATTGGAAGTCAGGAACTTCCTCAACAACACATTTAATGACAACTGGTATGGCCGCGATGGCTCCATTCCTTGGCCTGCAAACTCCCCGGATCTCACTCAGCCCGATTTCGTGTGGGAATATGTGAAGAACATCGGCTACGTACAACAACGACAAATCCTGGATGACTTGAAGGTGAAAATTTCTGCAGCATTCGCGCAGATGTTAGAAAACACGTGGCAAGAATTGAGCTGCCTGTATGAACTCTTTCGAGTTCGCAAAGAGAGTCATGTGGAGGCCTACATAAACTCCCATCCATAAAGGTAATTTCTGCCCAATATCGTCTTATTATATCTGTTACAAGCCATACAACAGCATTTTTTAATTATTCATACCCAAACGGATCACCCTATGTTTTCACACAAGAATCTATTTTGATGCCAAGTTCATTATATTTTTGATTTGACACTTTAGCACTCTTTTATGAATGTTACCAGTGCAAAATATAATATATTTTAAGAGCAAGTTATTTTGATAAAACCATAAATCCTTTCTTTTTTCTTAAAAAAACAGAGAATAATATTTTAACAGTTGTACTGCCGGAAGATATTGAAAAACAGATAAAACGTAGTAGAGATAAAATAGGTGGAACAAATCAAATCAAGTGTTTGCAGAAAGTGTTCAGTTTTTGCTTGTAAGAATTCTTCTCATCACGTTCTTTAGTCATCATATGTCGGGTAACTATTCGAAGACATACATCATACATCGGTCTTACGTATAATATTGGTATATGATGAATGTCTGCTACGCAACATATGATTATTAAAGAACGTGATGAACAAAATATGTAATTACGGGTAGAAGCAGAAAATTTTCGGAAAACACTTGATTTAGATAATAATAATAATGCACTATGAAATATTTTTTCGGTAAGGAGAAATTCAGCAGGGTACAACTATAATGCAATGACTCATACATGCTGACAGTATTTGTCTACACTGAATCATCTAAATTAGTCCTCAAACATTAAAGGATACTCGACAAAAATTTATGTAGCTGCTGATGTGCGTATGTAAAATAACGCCATAAAAAGTGACGAACATGCAAATTTCACTACGTGGAAGACTACCCAGCATTTACTTTTGCCGGTGGTAAGATGGAATATGTAAAATAGGAGTGCGTGAAAAAAGCGCACGTCTTCTCGCATCTTGTAGCTCTTCTAGGCAATTCTTGCTTTTACTTCAGTGGCACGCCCAGGTGATTAATAAGACACGCCAGTCTACTCGCATGTTGTAGCTCTTCGAGGCAACTCTTGCTTTTACTTTAGTGGCACGTCGAGATGACACGTATGAGATACCAGTCTATTCGCATCTTGTAGCTCTTCTAGACAACGCTCGCTTTTGCTTCACTGGCACGTCGAGCTAATTAAAAGACGCGCCAGTCTACTCGTATCTTGTAGCGCTTCAGTGGCAAGTTGACCTGATTAAAAAAAGCGCCAGTCTACTTACATCTTCTAGCTCTTCTAGGCTACTCTTGCGTTTGCTTCAGTGGCACTTCGAAATGATTAAAAAGACGCTTCAGTCAACTTGCAGCTTGTAGCTCTTCTAGGCAACTCTTGCTTTAAATTCCGTGGGACGTCAGGATGGCACGTACAAGTTGCCAGTCTATTCGTAACTTGTAGCTCTTCTAGGCAACTCTTGATTTTCCTTCAGTGGCACGCCGAGATGACTAGAAAGACGCGCCATTCTACTTGCATTTTTCAGCTCTTCTAGGCAACTCAGTTCGAGATGATTAATAAGACGCGCCAGTCTATTCGCATCTTGTAGCTCTTCTAGACAACTCTTGCTTTTACTTCAGTGACACGTCGGGATGACACGTATATTCGCATCTTGTAGTTCTCTAGGCAACTATTCGTATCTTGTGGCTCTTTTAAGCAACTATTCGCATCTTGTAGCTCTTCTAGACAACTCTTGTTTTTTCTTCAGTGGCACGTCAAGCCGATTAAAAAGACGCGCCATTCTACTCGCATCCTGTAGCTCTTCTATAGGAAGCTCCTGCTTTTATTTCAGTGGCACGCCGACATGACACGTATAAAATGCCAGTATATTCGCATCTTGTAATTCTCTAGGTAACTCTTGCTTTTGCTTCAGTGGCACGTGGGGCTGATTAAAAGACGCGCCAGTCTACATGCATCTTGTAGCTCTCTTAGGCAACTCTTGCTTTTACTTCAGTGGCAGGTCAAGATGATTAAAAAGACGCGCCAGTCTAGTTGCATCTTTTGCACTTCAGTGGCACGTTGAGCAGATTAAAAAGACGCGTAATTCTACTCGCATCTTGTAGCTCTCCTAGGCAACTCTTGCTTTTACTTCAGTGGCACGTCAAAATTATTAAAAAGACGCGCCAGTCTACTAGCATCTTGTAGTTCTTCTACGCAGCTCTTGCTTTTACTTCGGTGACACGTCGAGATGATTGTGGAACGAAGACATCGTATGTATGATTTAGATTTTCAACGGTGGAAACCGATTGATAGGACGGAAGCATGTCAGCTGCAGACCAGAGCCGTCATCCAGGTGGCGCAGTGGTCTAAGCGCTGGTTTATGACCATTGGTCCCTGGTGGGTCCATGTTCGAACCCTGTGAGGCATGGTAATTGTGCTTGTCTTACGTCGCTGGCTCTCTCCCTTTTTTGGGATTAGTGACCCTAAATTAGGGACATGCTACTGCTTATAGCCCATTGAGTTGCTCACGGTGGTCGTTAAACCTGCAATCAAAAAGACCAGATCACTGAATATTGCGCATTGTAGGTGACCCTCTGCTGAACACATCTTGTACTACACTGGCATACAACCTAGAGAATGTACAGAAAAGATACACAAAATAAAATTACAAAATTTGATTTTTTCAGTGTAGACTACACGATTAGCATTAACCCCTCACAATCATGGTGATAACATTATTTTGTTCAACCCCTGTAGCTTCTGAAAATGATAATCATAAAATTGCAAGCCAAAAATTGTAGGGAGAATTTGAACGGGAACAAACCAGAACAAATGCAGAAAGTTTTGAGAGCAGTAATTTGCGGCTTTCTCAAGGGATGCCAAAAATCACCCCTCCCCGCTTCGGAAATGTTGACCTAATAAAGGTGATTTCTTACTATATCACATTTAAGTAGACGGCGCATAATAGGGTTCAATAAATCTTAAACAAGACTCCTTAGAATCTTCTTATTTAAGCTTCCAGTCTATGCTAAAACATTCTTAGTAGGTACAGGAAATTCTCTTTAAGTATTTTTTGTAATTAAGAATTTTGAGTCTGACGGAGTTTGGACTGTTTCTTTCTCCAGGCAGTTAAGGACTGGAAACTAAAATACCAGGCATCTAAACAGCATTTCTTAAAATTTATTGTTTTTTGAGGGGGTTGGGGGGTGGGGGAGCTGTATACAAATGTGATAAAGCAGAAACCGACGTTGACTTGGTCTATGTGGAATGAGAGGGGAGTACTTTGGGCAAACATTACTGCTCTCGAACTTTTCTGCATTTATTCCGGTTTGTTTCCGATTAAATTTGCTTTATGCACTTTTGTACTTATCATTTTCATTGGCTATATGTGACACTATTACATATTTGAAATTGTTTCTGCTTTTTTGAATTTTATTTGTAGCTACGTAAAGAAATTCACACACGTATATACAGAAGAACTCAGTTAGAGCGACACCTGGGCTACGGCGTCAAATATCCATGAAGTAATTAATAATATTCTTCATCGGTTACTACCACACTCGTATAGCGACATACTGTTCAAGGTTACTTCGTTATCGTTATAACCGAGTTTGACTGTATTTATTTATTTTCTCTTTTGTTTTTTATTAACAGATCCTCTTGTAGGCGTAATTAACTAGAACAATCAACCAGCCTCAAAGAGTCACTTTACCTCCAGCGTTGCTATCTGTCCCTCTATATCTCCACCTTTTCAATACATTCAATGCAGGTTCTTCTTCATTAACACTCGCCTCAGAGAAAGGACTTTACCTCCAGCTCTGCTATTTATTCGTATCCTCCACATATTTATAAAAGTTCCATTCTTATGATTCTGTTAGTGCTCTATTGTCATATTATTGTGTAAAAAAATTATTAATCGGTAAATGATTTATTTTGCAGGTGGCAATCCTCTGTTGTACCAGCCAGATAAGGAAGATATGGCTTTGTGGGAGAAGACGAACCCAGATTCTGTAACGCTGGACAGTTGCTACAAAGGGCCTAAGTTAGAACTACCTCTGACAGCGGACGACGTTTTTAATCTCACAGAACATTTTAAACATAGAAAGGTAAAGCAGGATAAAAAGATATTATATAAAACAGAATTTACAGTTCTCGTTAAAACTTAATTAGAAGTTACATGTTAACCATTTTAGCGGCCGAAGTACCTGAACCATGTGTGGCCCAAAATTTCCTGCGCTACCCAAGCATTACACGTTGCAATAGGATTTTACCATAGCTACGACAAAAAGGTTTCCTGTCTCCTCATCTCAGCAGTATAAGCTCTGTAACGTATATTCTACTTTAACTTTCCTTTTGAGTTTCTGTTTCTATGTAAATTTGAGTTTGTTCTCTTAGACATTTTCAAACCTTAACGTTATGCCTTTTCCCTCAAACGAGAATGATGTTGGCAACACACTGAGGTCGGAACAAGTGACGTATGTGTGGCCGGATAGGAACGATAGATTAAAAGGCAATGCAGCGGTTGTTTACGGAGATTGATGTTATCAATGACAGGCGTGCTGTTATATTGTGCATGGATGTTAAATCACTGATACTGTATTGTGTACGCCAATAAACTGGATGTGAGTGTTGAGTACAAACCATGCAAACAAAATAAACGTATTTATAAGTACTACAATCGACCGCTTTCTTGTAATGCGTGTGAGTACCTTCTGATATTAAATTAGCACACATAACGTAATTACTGACGTTTGGTCTAAGTTACAGCGGAAAGACAAATTACGTTATAGCTATTCTTATAGTCCTTTGTTCTCTGATTTATGACTTGTGGCATCATGGGGAAAGGCTAGTCCCTCCTACAAGGACATCGTGGCATTAGATAGAAAGAAGAGATACGAACATCTCTCTCCTTTCTTAGGTTCGTCGCCATTGCTAAGCAACTCTTTTCTAGCTGGAAGATTTATAAGTCGGAAAGTATTAGGGTCAATCATCTCCTTAAATGACTCAATCATCTCCTTAAATGACAACTTTGAATGAGAAAGCTTGAAAAGCAATGCATGCCAAGCTAATTTTAATAATAAGCCAATTTTGAATAACAAAGCTAACTTTGAAAAAATGCGCAAACGTGCGTAGGTTCTGCACAGCCGCGTTAGGCTCACTTCCTATAAAGCGTATATATTCGTCCAAACTGATTTCACCTCATTTGGATATCCCCGAGGTAATTCGTTCCAGCCGGTTAAAAACAAGACTTTGAAGCATTGAAATTTTACCCAATAATAAAGTTAGCTTTTCAGGATGATAAATCTTTTTGTCAAATGGGACTAATTTGTGTGCACATTTTAACGACCACCCTAAGGAACTCTGAGGGCTATAAGCATTCGGTCTTCCCTAATTTGGGTTCAGTAGTTCCAGGGAAGGAAAGAGGCCGGCGCCACATCACAAACGCACTAGCCATGCCTTCTTCGGGACCCGAACCCGTCTCGTACGACTAGTGATAAATCTACGCCTCTGACCACTCGGCTGCCTGGACTCAATCGGAATCGATCAAACGAAATGGTATTTATTTTATCTTTCATAATTCGTATCAAATAAAGTACTGTCATAATATTCTGACTTCCGTCACTTTAAGAAAAAAAAATAATATCCTACTTCGGTAACGTAACACAAAATATAATTTTACAACTTCGGTAACGTTTAGGACAGAAGTACATCTCTTAGTCTATGTGCCAAATGAAATTTCGGTACAAATTCTAGGAGCCAGAAAAAACTTATAACATTTATTCATTGGGTTCTCGTGAACATGAAAATACGTGATATCCGTCCCAGCAGGGTAGTTATTCAAGATGGCGGAATTTCAAACTGACGGGCTGAACTAAATGCTAAATTATCTATATCTCCTCAACAGATCATCCGATTTCAGATTTTGTTTTTGAATTAAGTTTATATGGATAGCTTCCACGCAGTGCTAGGCCTATTTTAGTAGAGTTAATAGTTTTTGTTAAAATCGATAAATATGAAATTTCGGATTAAATTTGGTGGATTTTTTCTAGAAGTGTGCGTTTTTATATGCTAAAAAAAGGGGCACATTAGAACAACCTAAAATGCTTAATACTAAATCTAAATGAATAGAAAAACATTAACTGTCTTTTGAGATGGCTCGGCTTAGATCACTACGCCGCCCCGTTGGCGCAGTGGTCTAATCGCTGGCTTACGACCATTCGTCCGTGAAGGGTCCGGGTTCTAATCCCGTGAGGCATAGGTGTTGTGTTTGTCTTACGGCACTGGCTCTCTCTCTCTTCCCTAGAATCAGTGGCTCTAAATTAGGGACGAGGGACTTCTTATAACCCATTGAATTGCTCACGGTGGTCGTTAAACCTTTTACCAAAAATAAAAACAGAGTAGCTGTGTTTCGAAACGGATATTGGGATAGCATGCAATTTAATACACTAATTATTATTCCAAAGATTACCGTTACTTGAGTATGTGCAATAGCGGTAATAAACTTTTCAATTCAGTATTCACAATATAAATCCTTATCACTTTGAGGAAGGCTGTGACACTGCTTAATTGCTATTTCAAAGCTAGGATAATGTTGCAGAAGACACTAACAAATAAATAAACAACTGAAAGGGCAGAAGTTCATGATATCATCAAAATAATGTAATGATTACTTCAAAAAATTTAGCTGTATGAGACAGTGAGTAATTTACATGCGAAGGTTAGCATGAGATCTGATAATTATGTCTAAAATGGATTCGCAGTCCACGATTTTTAGGCAAATCTACTTTGAAGCTATGCACATTTGATTTGCGAGATTAATACCAACTCTTATTTGCATTTTCTTCCATACTTTTTTTTGAGTTTCCGTTAAAACAGCTACGTCATAATTGTCAAAATACATTATGACGTAGTATTTTATGTTATATTCATCATTTTATTCTTAAATGATATTATTTCATGTTTGTTCTAAATATTAGTAAGCAAAAATGTTTTTTGGTAAGCAAGACAACGAAGAAAACCATTGCTATTCTACTACAAGCTGTTTTGTTAGAATATATTTGAGAGCGATTGTCAGACTATGAATTGGCACTAAAATATAAAAGGATAGAGGAATAAAATTGCATATTATAGAAGGTGTGGAATCTACAAAAGAACTTAAAAGCCCCGAAAGACCGTCAGTCGTGGTTGCCTTTGCACGAGACAATTTGAAGCTATCCTTTATTTGACAGTTTCAAATCATTTTATTTCTATCATTTAAAATTGTGGAAAGCGAATAAGAGGAGACAATATCAACTATATCTTACCATAGAAACCATATAAATTCTCTTCACTGTCGGGAGGAACCTTGATAATGTCCAAAAGCAATCCAAAAGATCACCGTCAACCTCAGAAGAGAACGTTTACATGAAAGTAAGCAGAGTGATTGATCTCAAGCTGTAATGTCATAAAATAGTGCGCTTATAGCCCAACATGCATTTCCTTTTGTAAAACATTAGGTTAACTTAAGCTATTGACTTATCAGACTCTTAAGTGAATAGCAACTGAGGCCATCGACTAGAATATTTTTAGGAGAATTCAAATTCGTGAAGAAATAGTCCAACTACCTCGATTACTTTAGAAGATTTTTGTTTTGTTTCGGAGTTGAACGACCACTATCAGTAATTCCGAGGGATATAAGCAGAGGACTGTCCCTTATTTGGAGCCACTGGGAAGGGACAGGGAAAGAACCATCGGACAAGCACATCCCCATGCATCACTCGAGACACAAGCCTGGACCCATCTCGGATGAATTGTCGAAGGTCACCGGGAAGGCCGAAAGATCTTAGCTATCACTGAAGGGATACTGTTGGAGGTGAAGTCAACTACCATTGATGATGCTGTAAATCGTACACGCTGAAGAAATAGAAAAAAGAACACGTTACTACAAAGTGAAACGTACCAGGAGATGTGACGTACCTGCCCGAAGGACGCACACGACATAAAGGCAGATAGGAATCAGAATAAAACGTCCGCGTAGCTCAATTGGTAGAGCAACTTATTCCGGAATGAGGAGATCCGGGTTCGAATCCTGGCGTGGACAGAAATGACGGAGAAATTCACTTCGTTATAAAAGATTCATGTTTGGGCGTAGAGACAGCTGCTTACAAAAGTCTTTTCCAGTTTATTCGACTTGGAGTATTTACATCTTGCGTATTACCAAAGGCGGAACTCCTTGCAAGGCTGTATTTGTGCATGAATATAGGTGGTGTTCAAGAAGTTGCTTAATCTACAACACCCAAAATCAGTTGCCAAAGCATAAAAGCTGAAGTGAAAATAATGCGTGTCACTTGTATTTTGATAATTCAAACATTGCCTAAACCAAAACAGTGAATTTATGTAGTTTAAACTCAAGTTAATTAGAGTTACACTAAAGCGTATGATTTTGAAAACTTCATCTGGCCACGAAACTTTGCCATAGATTACATCACCGAAAGTCATGAAGACACTGACGGGCAACAATGAAATTATTAAAGTATTTGACCGTTTGGGGCATTGTTGCATTTAAGTAAACACCCTGTTTTTTATTTTGAGGGTTTAACGACCACCGTGAGCAACTCGACGGGCTATAAGCAGGCCCCCATCCCTAATTTAGGGCCACTGATTGCAGCAAGGGAGAGATCCAGTGCCGTTATAACGAAGTACATTTCTCCGTCATTTTTGGTCTACGCCGGGATTCGAACCCGAGTCCGCTTATTCCGGAACAAGTCGCTCTACCAACTGAGCTACGCATACGTTCATTCTGACTCCTATCTGCCTTTATGTCGTGTGCGTCCTGCTGGCAGGTACATCACATCTCCCCTCCCCCGAAAGAGGGCCGGGGGCATGGCCCACGGGTCAGCCGTGACCATGAATCGTTGCAGGCAGCCATCCACTGTAGAACGTGCACTTGAGAACTCCCAGTCAATCTGGTGTGTGGAATGCAACGTCACACACACATTTATTTTTCGAAGCGCTGGAGAACAAATTCTCTGATTTTTCCTATCTCGCGGTGTGGAAATAACATCACACCATTGCGAGATTTTGAACGGTCGGGTCATCCGGATAGTTCGGGCGCCATTATAACGAAGTAAAATTCTCCGGCTGGACGTGTAGTACAGGAAAGCGTACGTTAAGTCACGTTAGGGTTGTTGTAAGGTTACTTGACGTAGCTAAAGTGTGCTTAATCTTCTAAGTGCTAGAGTTTGTTTAGGTAAGACACGCACGTGCAATAAATTCCAAGAATACGGAATTTATTTTTACTCAGCGTTCCTCATTATCTTGAACATCAGTAATATAACTTCGGTTTTAGTACATTAGTACCTTGAAGGCTCCTTATTAGAGCGGTAAACACAATATACCCTGAACTTAACGTAAACACTCAATGAAATAGACTTAACGGCCAGACAGAGGTCTGACAATAAAATGAACTAAGAAAACGTACTCACTTTTAACCTTTTATTGGGGAGCTCCTGGTATTACTCAAATACACACTCCAAAATAACACAACTACTGATAGCCCGAACTTTCGTACTATCGTAATATCGTAGAAAAGTAGGTAAATCGCATATCAATAATCAGGAAGAACCTATCACATATAAAACGAAGCTCTTTGGTATACTTCAGCGCGCCTATATATACTGCATATCACCACATCATGACTTACACTCGTTGCCACATATAATTCAGCGGGAGAAACAACATCTCGTTAAGTGAGAAGATAATTTGCATAGGAAAATAAAATAACAAGAGATAGTAAAATCAAAAAGAAACTGAGTCTAGCGAGTATACGTTACACCGTATGTGTGTCACAAATGTAACATCCATGCGTCACCATGATTCGAACCAGGACCAATATCGGACGAATGGTGATAAGCCAGCGCTTAGACCTGCGCCACCGGTGCGGCTAAACTCCCGTGGAACAGATATTGCATTAAGCAGTAACTTTCATATTTATATATTACAATATTCACGCTCTCTTGTAAAGATGCTGGAGAGCTTTAGAACCCTGTCTAGTTTTCATTTGAGAGTGAATGAAGTTTTGCAAGCCGCCCCGGTGGCGCAGTGGTCTAAGGCGTTGGCCTCTGATCATTCGTCCGTAAGGGGTCCGGGTTCGAATCCCGGTGAGGCATGGATGTTGTGTTTGTCTTACGGCACTGGCTCTCTCCCTTCCCTGGAACCAGTGACCCTAAATTAGGGACGGGCGACTGCTTATAGCCCATTTGAGTTGCTCACGGTGGTCGTTAAACCTCCAATAAAAAAAAAAAAAAAAAGTTTTGCAATTACAATGGTAGGATATAGTGGGTATTATATCCTGTTATTCGAGTTCAAGTAAGCAACTATTTCTAGTAAGGTTTCCACCAAAGGAAGGTTTAGGCGCAGCTACCTTGTCCCCAGGGACTATTTTTTTGTCTGGGGTTTGCGACCATCGTAAGCAACTCGATGGGCTATAAGTAGTTACCCGTCCCTAATTTAGGGCCACTGGTTCTAGAGAAGGGAGAGAGCCAGTGCCATAAGACAAACACAACATCCACGCCTCACCGGGATCCGAACCCAGACCCATCCCAGACGAATGATGATAAGCCAGCGCTTATACCACTGCGCCACTGGGGAGGCCACTAGGTGCTTCACGCTGCGTACGAGAAGCGAAATTGAAGGAGGGCTGGTCTAGAGGCTCTAACAGAAAAGTGGGTAGACAGGTAGAAATGATTAAGAGTGACAGACGCGAACTGACATCACCAGACCATACCAGAGCAGCAGACTGTACACCTCGAGAGAGACGAAACTGATGGCCTGATTTTTAAAGGTGAAGTATGTTCAGTACCACTGGACAGCGGCTTAACGTTCCCTCCAAAGCACAGATAGTCTTGAATGGTAGAAGCAGTCAGACTGGTAACGAACCCTCAATCAACGGAACGGCAGCCTATTGCTCTTACCACTGGGCTATAAGCTGGTAAAAGTTTTGTCTTAGGTTGCACCGGAAAATGGTATTAAACAAGCTGCACCACTTTCTGGGAAAAGGTACACCATTCTGTAGTGCAAATATAACCAACAACCTGATGAAACCTTGCACCATATTGAGGTGCAACCTCGTATCATAACGTGGTGAAAAATTACACCCATGTTGTTGGGTTTCGTTTGCACCACACAATGGTGTATCTTTTCTCCGAAAGTGGTCAGCTGGTATAGTACCATTTATTGGTGCAACCTACCACAAAAGGTTTAACAGCGTAGCAGCCCATTGTACCCTCTGACTGGCTTTTCGTAATTTATATATATACGCAGTCGAGTCACATTATTGTAGCCACCTCCTACTTATGATTTCAACAGCGCGTAGCCAATGAAAGAAGGCGCGTGTCGTGAGCTGGCTTGGAGGGTATATAAAGTGTCCTATAGGCATTGTGAAAACATATCACTCTTTGCTGTCATGGATACAAGGAGCAATTTATCAGATTTTCAAAAAGGGATTATTATCGACTTTCGGGCCAAGGGTGGCAGTATTTCTGAAACAGTGCAGTTTCTGAACTGTTTGCGCGCTGCTGTGGTTAAAGTGTATCGTGACTGGAGGAATGGTACCATTGCGAATAAGCGACGTGCAAACTGCGGAGTACCACGTGCCATTGATGTGAGAGATTTAACGTCGGCTGCGAAGGTGCGTGAGGACCGATCGACACGCTACAGTGGAGCAACTCACAGACCGAATGAACCAGGGGGCTACTGGAAGTGTGTCTAAAACGACAGTTTAGTGAACCTGCTGCGTATGGGGCTCCGATGCAGACGGATGGTCACTTCACCTATGCTAACGAAGGTGCATCGGCAGAAAAGGCTTACATTTGCACGGTAGTATGAATCGGACCTCCGCTAATTGGCAAAGGATTGTCTTCTCCGATGAGACGTGTTTTCTGCTTCTTTGAACGGATGGACGTTGGTGTATAAAAACGTCCATCCGTTCATCCGTTTTGCTTGCCTTGAAGGCAAGCTCTTGAGACAACAGCAGTATGCGGACGAGCATTGTCCTGTTGGAGAATCGCACCAGAGTGAGCGTTCAGAAAAGGTAGGGCCACTGGTTGCAGGACATCATTAACGTAACATTGGGCTGTCAAAGTGCCTGTAATAAACACCAAAGATGATCTGGCATCGCAATTGCACCTCACACCATGACACCAGGCATTTTGGATGTGTGAAGCTCGACAACAAACCGTTCATCTTGGCGCTGACCACGGATTCGTTGGTCGTCTCCTTCAAGACAAAAGCGCGACTCCTCACTGAAGATCATCCGCTGCCATTCTGACTGACTCTTTGACAGTTTGGCACGACACCATTGCAGTCTTTGGCGACGATGCAATGGTGTTAAGCGCAGTCGTCGTAAGGCTCTGCTTACGTGTAGTCCTACGTCGTGCAGCTGTCTGCCAATGGTGCTGGCACTAATCGGGCGATGCATGGAGGGCACCACTGCTCGCTGAATATCCGCTATCGTGGCTGTTATGTCACTCCGCGCATGTCAGACAACCCGACGATCCTCTCTCTCCGTGGTTCGTCTAGGCCTCCCAGATCCTTCCTGTCGCTGCTGCGTGCCTTGTTCTACCCATTGCTGCCAACAGCGTGCTGTGGTGATACCCGCACGACCGGTATGGTGCACAGTACGGTGATAAGACCATCGCACTTTCCGGAGACCTACGATACGGCCCCTTTGAACTCCTCCAACTGCTCAAATTGCTTCCGAACATTTCACCGAGGCATACTTCACTTGCAAAGGATGCAACCAACATAACAGCCTGAGTCAAAATCGCAAGCACGAGCAACGGGACGACCTTATATAACCGGTCAGGAACAGTGCTACGGCCTCTCCTAGCTGGAGTCACATGCGCGGCCGAGCGTGATACTTGAATAATTTGCATGTCAAACCTACCCACCAAGTTTAATTCCTGTCGGTTACTTCCTTCTGGGTGCAACTACTTTTTTGACGATGAGTGTATATATAGTATACCAAGTCTTCGGAGTCACAGGTCTATTCTCTGAGTAGAACAATAAAAGACTAAACAACACTACAATTTGTTGCATTTTCAATGACTTGACAGCATATAATAGTGCACGTTCTTAGACAGAATAAAGAGTAACGTCAGCGATGCGCCAAATCAGTACTGACTTTCAGGTTTCACAGTCTCCGTATTTAAACCAGTGAGCATGACTTGATTGATTACCTGTCGAAGCCCAGAGACCAGAGATGTATGGGAGTTCCGACATTCAGTATGGAAAACACGACGAGAGCCAGCCAAAATTTATGTAAGTTATAAAAGTGTCAACAAAAACGGAAAGATAAAAAAAGGTAGTTTGCGTCATAACTGTCAAGTCCTTTTGTAAAGATTCTTGTTGCATTTCATGAATGTGTTAACATGTTCTTTTTAGTATCTTTGCTCTTGTTGTTAACTTCATTAACATTTCGTGGTTGAGTTGCTAAGTCTTGTATTGTTGAAGATGATAGTAATTAACACGTAATAACCAAATGATAATAATTGTATGCAAATAATTCTTGCGATTCGTAAATATGTTTAAGAAACTTTTATTCTTTTCTTCATTTAATTACCTGCAAAGGTTGTCCGTTAGCTCTGCTATATTTCCTAACTCCCCCGCTTTCGATCATCTCTCGCGCTGTCATGAAATCCCTCGACCTCCCAGTCCACCTAAGACCTTCCCGGCATCGCCTGGGGTAATTACCTCGTCGTAATTTTCGTGACCGCTCGCTTCCTAAACCTAGAGACCACTGTCCTCTCGCCTCCCTATATTGTCTCCAAAAAAATGCCCTTAAGCATATCTTAATGTTCCCCGTGAGAAACAACCACACTGCTTTCGGTAAATCTCGAGCTTCAAAGTAAAATGTGAGGGGCTAGTCCATTGGTCGACAGCTTTGAAATAGAAATCTGTAAAGCATCAAAAGAGGCGCGATAGAGTTAATCTCCATTCAACATACAAAGTGCAAATACTAAGCTTAGACAAAATGACGTCTTAGTAAGTAACCGTGCATCCGCTGTCTAATGGGGAACAGACTGTCATATTCGCGTGTGGGGTGTTATGCTTATATATATATATATATATATATATATATATATATATATATATATATATATATCATCATCATCATCATCATTGTCAACCATTATCAATCCACTGCTGGACGAAGGTCTCCCCAAGTTTCCTCCACAACGGTCTGTCTTGTGCCAGTCTCCTCCATGTCACCCCTGCATACTTTCGAATTTCATCCACCCATCTCCTATGTGGTCTTCTTCTGGGTCTTTTCCTGTCCCTTGGAATCCAATCTAAAATTTCG
The DNA here is from genome assembly GCA_039090855.1 of Macrothele yani. NCBI lineage: Eukaryota > Metazoa > Arthropoda > Arachnida > Araneae > Macrothelidae > Macrothele > Macrothele yani. Next base: position 115,136,953 of record CM077007.1, read on the forward strand.
GCTGTCCATCGATGATCTGTCCTTCTGGCAGTATGTCCAGCCCATTGCCATTTCAGGGATTTAACTCTGATCATGATGTCTTCCACTCTTGTCATTTTTCGGATCCACGAGTTCCTCTTCTTATCTCTCCTGGTTACACCAAGCATGCACCTCTCCATGCTACTTTGAGTTGTCTGCAGCCTTTGTATGTCTCTTTTAGTTAAGGTCCACGTCTCTGCACCATACGTAAGCACTGGAAGGATGCATTGATCAAACACTTTTCTTTTAAGACATAATGGCATATTGCTCTTGAAAATTATGCTGTTTCTTCCAAAAGCTCTCCAGGCAAGTTTTGTACGCCGATTAATTTCTTCATCAATGTGACCCTCACTTGATATCTGCTGTCCAAGATAAACGTACGTATCTGTTATCTCCAGCTTTTCTCCATCAATCGATAAATCTTCATTTCTTGTAAAAGCATTGAACATCACTTTTGTCTTCTGAAAGTTCATTTTTAATCCCACTTCTTTACTCTTGTCAGCAAGTTCCTGGATCATACTCTGCAGCTCTGATGGGGTAGTTGCAAAAATGACTACGTCATCAGCAAAACGAAGGTGGGTTAGATAATCTCCATTAATCTTTATCCCCTTGTTTTCCCAGCTCAGCGACTGAAAAACACCCTCCAATGTGGCATTAAAGAGCTTCGGAGATATGGTGTCACCTTGTCTCACTCCCTTTCCAATTTTTACGTGTGTTGTATTTTCAAACAGCCTAATCTTTGCACTTGCATTTTCATAGATGTTATTAATAATATTAATGTATGCATCTTCAATACCGCAAGTTTTCAGAGCCATTGTAACTGCTGATGGTTTCACCGAATCAAAGGCTTTTTCATATATATATATATATATATATGCTTAATATACTTGCTTATGGTAATTAGCTGCCATCAGACCAGGATATCTCTGTCCCGGTCAACTTACGCTGTTGTGTTGCTCCTCAGAGGCATGGTGAAGGAAAAGATGACTTGTAGAGTACAGAGCTGAGCAGGTGGTACACACTATATACATTCCTTTATTTACAGCTTGGTGACGAGTATGATGAAGATACATGTCATACGATACAAACGGTTCTTGAACTTGAGCAAGTCGACATTCCAGCACGATCATAGTTCATTCACAGTCCAGTCTTTGCATTATACGTCTGCACATAGCATCAAGAAGTTATTTATACATAGCAATTATATGCTCTTCACAGGTGGCTAGATTTCTCAGGTGGAGGATTTCCTTGGCAGACCGCAGTCTGGCATATGTTTAGTATTATTACCCAATTACCCACAGGTAATGCAATGTATATACTCTAGTGGCCTTAATCCGCAGGTAAGCACCTAATTAACTCTCTAGTCAGCCGCAGCCGACTAGCGTACGTACATCTCGAGCGACGACTACCAAAGTGACCGTCATCTTCCTATTCGAGCAAAAAGGTGTCATAAAAGTTCGTTACAACTTTTCCCGCTTAAACTCTCTGCAGCCTGGACTGCGCACAGCCAATCCCGTAAGCGCACATCTTCGGAGCAAGAGGCCATGTGGTACATCTCTCTTCCCTCCTCAGCTGTCTCTAGCTGCTTGAAACTTTCTGTGCTAGGAAAACATCCCCATGTTCTGTGAACTCCTGCCTCAGCGTGGAATTCATCACGGAAAGAATTTCCTTCCCCCTTCTCCTCTCCGTGGGACCCTGGGCAGACAATATGGCCGACCTGAAGTCATTTTTCTTCCTACAGGGAAAAAATGGCGTTCCATCTCCCATTTTGGATTTTTTTCCATTTTCCCTGTCTTCAATATTTTTACATCATCACACAGACTTTGGGAAATTTCTCTCACACTTTGGGGAAGCAAAGGAATGGGAGCACGAGATGGAAAAATGTTGCAATATTGAGATTTTATGTGAAATCCTAAAACCCAGTATAAAATCTCTGTAACAGATGCTATGTTTATTCACTGCTATGAGGTTGGACATGTGTTTTCACTAGCGCGAATGTCTGATTCAAAACTTGGACCGGTTTAAAGAATTCGTCAGTTGTTGAACAAAGTGGAAGAACGATGGCGCGTGCGCAAAACGGTAGTACTGGGAGAACGGCGGCGCTTTCTGAACTCATCCATGCTGTTTCCACAGAAAGATTTAAGTTGCGTTAGGATTCCATTTATTTCCATAGCATGGGAAAGAGGAAAAAACAGTCTGCGTGACACGCGCGCGTGGGCAAAGTTGTTTCGATTCCCGAAGGAAACTCAATGCCCCTGAGCATCGTCAAAACTGCTCCTGCAGAAATGAAAATAAAGTCATCTCTTGTTCAGCTTTATTCGTTCACGCGACTTTTATTCATACACATTTTTCAAACACTAAGGGTTAAGGCATGAATGACCTTTAGTGTATTAGTGCGTGCAGGAGTCAAAGTCTGTTGTCAGATCTGTACGTATCTAACAGTGCCGGTGATCGTCCGTGAACTTCGAATACCGGTGAGCACTGAAGTATGTGTTTTTTGAACAGTTTTACCACCAGAAAAAACATACTGTGCCGAAAAATTATAAAGTGATTATCTCTCCGCTTATTTTTATACATTATCTCGTTTTATTTCCAAGAAGTCTACTTTGTAGAGGAATTTGTTTTTTTATTAATGCAGCGGTGTATTGAAATAAAAATCGTAAGTTTTTCCGGAGAACTGCATTTTCTGCGATTTTATTTTTTTAATGTTTCCTTTATTTTTGTAATTTTTTTTTTTTTTTAAATTACGTTAGTTCTCTTCAGTTTTAATGTTCGGCTGTCTAGTCCTCAGTTCACCTCGGGGTCTCGACGCGCGTTTTCCGTCCGCCCGTCTGCCTTTTGTCTTGTCCTGACTTTCTTTCTAGCATTCTTCAGCTTTACGTTTGCTTACTGTCCGTTAAAAATGATCCTATTCCCTAGCGTTCATTTATCATCCGTCTTTTCCTGTATTCTTCCCACGTCTTCATGTTTGCTCACTAGTCGACAAAATACAGTTGATTCGTCCATACGCTTTTCTTCATATTTGCATTCTTATGGGGAAAAAAACGTCAACACCTTCAAAATATTTGCGTCTCCTTTTTTTGATCCTTCCGTTAGTGCTGCTTATGTTAAGTACTAGCTTTTTATCATCCAGTAAAGATATCGTAAGCAATATTTTTTATTTTTCCGTTGACACAAGGATAAAAATGAGACGAATCTTTTCAAAAACATGTTCGAAAATGCGGAAAATTAAATCGTAGAAACTATTTAAAAACTACATGTAACACGTGCAAAATTGCTTCTTAACCTTAATTATGCATTTCAAAATCATAAATTGGTCTTAACATCAGGGTTTTTTTTGGTTTTTTTTTTGGTGAAAATGTTTGTTGAACTCATCGACGCCTTACTAAACGACATCGATAACAGTTCAATTCGTCCGGCAGAAATTGAAGGACCAATTTTCCCTTGCAAATTTTCTACGTATCTCTAAGAAAGTGGTGTCAAAAGATTCGGAATTTTCCCCTAAGAAAGCTTGTTTTCTTTTGTCAGATAACAAAAGTTAACTCACTTCCGCACAACAGAGCGAACGTCTGCCCACCTGTAATCGTTACCACTGCGAAGCAACCCAGGGAAATCTCCTGCCCAGAACGGAAGTGACGAAACATAAGCTGGTCTGCTTCCGATCGTTGACCTTTGTCGGGGTTCGGACATTTGGGCACCGGACTTTTGGGCACCGGACATTTGGGCACATTCCCGTTTAAAGCAATGAAATTGCGCTGCGTTAAAAATTATAGTGTTCCTATATTTCTCCCTACTTGAGCAAGTGGTGTGCACAAACATTTTTTCACTTACATCTCATAATCATTAAGAAATTGAGACATATTTACGATTTTCTGTCTGAAAGACGGGGCGCGGACTTTTGGGCACCGGACATTTGGGCACCCGGACATTTTTTTTTTTTTTTTTTTTTTTCGATTGGAGGTTTAACGACCACCGTGAGCAACTCAATGGGCTATAAGCAGTCGCCCTTACCTAATTTAGGGTCACTGGTTCCAGGGAAGGGAGAGAGCCAGTGCCGTAAGACAAACACAACATCCATGCCTCACCGGGATTCGAACCCGGACCCCTTTCGGACGACTGATCAGAGGCCATCGCTTAGACCACTGCGCCACCGGGGCGGCCCGGACATTTGGGCACAAATGTTTAAGGGGACCGTATAACAATTGCCGTTTCTTGGCCCAATAGTAAGAGAAAATGTTCGCCGTAAGTTACTTTGGCACTAAATATTTACGGGCACGTGCCTACTCAGCAAACCAGTCGGGGGGAAGGGTTAATACTAAAAGTGTAAAAGTGTAAAATATGAAAATTTTCTCGTCCGATCGGGAGATTTTCAGCATTTACAAACTACAACTCGAAACATTAACTCTGGGCATGTGCTTACTCAGTAAACCCAATGGGGAAGGGGGGGGTCAATACCAAAATATGAAAATTTTCTCGTTCCATCGGGAGATTTTCAGCACTACAACTCGACACATTATTTGAAGGCATGTGCTTACTCAGCAAACCTGTCTGGGGGGAGGGGGTTGCCCAAAGTGTAAAATATGAAGAATTTCTCTTGCTACCCGGAGATTTTCATCATTCACATGTCTTCAGATAATGTGTCGAGTTGTAGCTGCTAAATGCTGAAAATCTCCCGATCGGACGAGAAATTCATCATATTTTACACTTTTGGTATCCCCCTCCCCCTAACCACACACACAGGTTTGCTGAGTAGGCACATACCCTCAAATAATGTGTCCAGTTGTAAATGCCAAAAATCTGCCGATCGGACGAGAAATTCTTCATATTTTACACTTTTGAAATTACTCCCCCCCCCCGACGGGTTTGCTGCGTAGTCACATGCGCTCAGAACAGAAAATTTGTCGAGCTGCAGCTTGTAAATACTGAAAATCTCCCGATAGGACGAGAAAGTCTTCATATTTTACACTTTTGGTACCCCCTCCCCCTCACATACACAGGATTGCTGAGTAGGCACATGCCTTCAAATAATGTGTCGAGTTGTAGCTTGTAAATGCCAAAAATCTCCCGATCAGAAGAGGAATTTTTCGTATTTTACACTTTTGGTTTTATCCCCCCCTCCCCTCCATAGCCGACAGGTTTCCAGAGGGTGCACATGCGCTGAGAAAATTTGTCGAGTTGGAGCTTGTAAATGCTGAAGATCTCCCAATCGGAAGAGAAATAAGAAATTCTTGATATTTTACGCTTTTGGTATCCCCCCCACACACACACCACTAGTTTCCTGAGGCAGCAGACGCCATCAGGCAATTCGATGACTTGTAGCTTGTAAAGGCTGAAAATCATCCGATCGGACCAGAAATTCTTTATATTTCATATGTTAGGTTTCAAGCCCCCCCCCACCCCCGACAAGTTTCCTGGGTTTGCTCATACTCGCAGAGAATTTGTTTAGTTATAGTTTATAGAAAAATATCGTAAATAAGAAAATACGAAATTGCGGACATTTTATGTGTGCTTGGGGGAGGGGGGGGCTAAGAAAATCCTTACCTCTTTCAAGGCTGTCAAACATTCAAAAAAGGTTTCGTCTATTTTAGTGTTTTAAATTTATCAAAAATTTGGCTATATTAACGGGGAGCTCTCCCCCCATGAACACCCTTGGTGCTATGTAATCATGAATATGATGTAATCCATATTCATGATTATGAGCTATGTAATCCCGATCCAGGACGACGAAATTGTCAAGTTTTCGGATATTATGCTTGTCATATTTACACCCAAAGAAGCGTATTGTCATCTTCAAAATTTGTGCATTGTAATATTTTTTTTTAATTCAATTATAATTGTCGTTTGTCTTACTGGAAACGTTTTCTCCATTCAATTCCCCTCACAGCGAAAAAAAAAAACGGCAATTTTTGTATGACCCCTCAAGATTTGTGTCCAAATGTCCGGGTGCCCAAAAGTCCGGGTGCCCAAATGTCCGGTGCCCAAAAGTCCGGTGCCCAAATGTCTTAAACTCCCTTTGTCAGCAGGAAAACCAACTTAAGATGGAAGTAGGGCGCTTGCCATCGAGTGGGTGTGTTGACTTTCGTAACATGGCGAGAGAAGAAAATGAGCTTTCTCTGTGGAAAATTTTCGTTGGAAATGTGTTTTCTCAGCTTTAAAGAATCTTTAGGCATAACTAGCTTATGTATACGCAGAAAAATCGCGGAGAAAATTGCGCTTTCTCTTTGTGCCAGGTGAACTGAACGTTACCGACATCGGTTTCAACAGCCTGACGACATAATGTTTTTCTTCTCTCATCGTGTTGGTTGATTCAGATTGTTTCGCCATACTATCTTGGCGCCAGTAGTTGATCTAGAAGCTTATTTTAATGGGAAAGGGGCGGTTGCTCCGTCTAAAAGAAAGCGAGAGACTTTGTAGAAGGAGCGCGTTCGCACACACACACATACACACGCTATAGAATTACAGCGCTACCCCTTTCTGGCATCGCAAGGCTTTTTAAAATTTTACAATCATAGGCCTAACCACTGGGGAGGTTGGATGTGGGCAGGACCCCCAGATTTTCAGAGTCGGGCATCCCCAATGTAAAGGAACCCCTCCCCCGTCCATTTTTCGAGAATATAATTAACACTTTTTTATGATGTGAACCAACTAAATTTAATAATGCAAGATTGTAATTTTTATTAGAATGCAAACACGTGTATAATGTGTGCTTAATAAAACAGCGATATTGATTCCTAATAAGCAAAGTCAGTTCTACAACTTTGCATTATACTTATCTGCTCGTAGTTTTACAGTTGTGTTCGCTAAGTTCCACAATTCGCCAACAGAGGCGCCTATGTCGTGCCCGCAAGATCGCACTTTAGCAACTGCTTTGCTCCTACGTATGTGTGTGTAGGGGAGAAGGTCCCAAACTCTATCTTATATAGTATGTATATAATATTGTGTGTATATGTATACATATAATGTATGTATGTGTGATCGGAACCCCCCCTCCCTTCTCAGATTTTGATATTTTGAAACATGGTTACGCCACTGTTTACAATAAATATTGTTCTAAATTTTTAAATCGCAGACTGCGAACGACAGCTGAAAAATCAGCACTGTTTTCATGGTGTTCAATTGCTAGCTTTTCGAAGAAACTAACTTGCTTTTTAAATCTCACGTCTAGATAAAATCTTTCAAAATAAAGTTTTGTCCTTTCTAAATTCAGATGGGCTAATTTAATAAAAAAAATTTCCAGCTTGAAAATTTACTACTTGTTTATGGCGCAATCGAGGTACGTACTTCGCTCTGTCATCCCCACTATATCACACACACTTCAGAGTCTACCCCACACGGTGACTTTCCCTGTTCCCAATTACTAATGATGCCAGACAATACTAAAGAAAGAACAAACAAAGAATATAAACGCTTCTTTGGAACAAAGCTCACCCATTGCTTTTAATGATGAGCCGCTCTCGTCTTTCTCTGTTGCCGAACCTGTAGTTTTTTTCTGCTAGAGCTAGAACGGAACATTTTATCTCCAAATTTACAGCAAATTTCAGTTATGAAAACTTTTAAGAAATCTGTGGATTTATTACTATAATTTTGAAGTGCATTAATTATCTAGATATCGGCACTTTAAAGAAGAAAAACTTGCTTGGGGGGGGCGATCACCCCAGCCACCCTCTGCGGCATCCACCACTACTTGGCACCATACCTAATGTTAGCTTCAGGTTTTATTTCTTGTGCTTAGCAATTTTTTCTTTCCATTTCTTTCTGCTGTTATTGTCAATTTCTTTGTGCATGAGTCTTCTCCAGGGATAAAGTAGATCTAAACTATTGTTGTTAATGCAGCTGTAATCATGTGTTGTTGTTGTTTTTTAATACGTACAACCCAAATGTTCTTAATTCCCTTTTTATTTTTTGTAAGAGGAGAGAAGTTGTTTTGAACTCTTAATAATTTCAAAACTGTTATTTATACATATATATGCACTGTATATAGCGTATAAGTGAAGTGTGGATTTCTAGAATTCCAATTTTCAGTATGTTAGTCTAGCTTATTTTAGAGCCTTAGAACGTGCTTTTGAATACTGAATTATAAGTTGATTCAGTTTCGAGTTTTCTTCAACTTCGGAAAAGCATTCATTATACAGTGCCTTTAAGCCATAAAGAGTTTACGTAATTGGTCGTGTAAACACATTTGCATTTCCAGCCTCGAAAATGTTTACATTTCTGATCTTAGCGTTGAGAGTGTATTAAAGACGCAAAACTGTGTATGCAAACGATTACGATTTGAGAGTATTTTAACGATTAATTAGAAGGTGAGAATGTGTAAGAAACTAACCACATACTCACTGGGATTTAACTGACTGACCAATGCTTCGAAAGCATCAAGATGCCTGATATAACCTCTAAATCAATCACATGTTCGATCACAGAATGCGTGTTAGTGTGCATATTATAACTTATCAAGACCTCGAGAACGTGTGTGTTAGCGAGTATCAAACATACATAGGGCCCTGAAGAACGTGTTTATTTCGTGCGTAACATAAAGTAAAAGTAAAAATATCAGGCAGCTGTCTTCGTTGCACGAAACATTAAAAACCTTAAAAACCCAAAGGAGTTAAAACCTTCAGAAGTCCAAAAGGATTTTTATTTGATTACTAAAACCTTAAAACATGAGACCTTTCGGGCTTCCACACTCACATGAATGAAACAGTAGCACAAATGGGGAAGACTTAAGTATACATTTGTCAGTGTAACTCATGACGTAGAAAAACGGCCAGGTCTCGAGTGCGCCGTGAACACAGCAGCAAGCATGCACATTCAAGGAGTCGTTGTTTGGTAATAAAAAAAAAGAAAAAGAAAAATATTTGATGGAAATTAAATCAAAGTTGTAGTATAACGAAGTAAATTTCTCCGTCATTTTTATCCGCGCCGGGGTTAGAACCCGGATTCCCTCATTCCGGAATAAGTTGCTCTACCAATTAAGCTACACGGACATTTTATTCTGATTCCTATCTGCCTTTATGCCGTGTGCGTCCTTCTGGCAGGTACGTCACATCTCCTGGTACGTTACAGTAGTTATACCAGTCCTGTACACAACCGAAGAGGAATACTTCAATTAACACAAAGGAAGATACAACAGTTCAAATTGTACGGTATTCAAAGTCCATAATATTAAAGCACGAGAGAAATATAACAGTTTAAATTGTTTAATACGTAATTAAAGTCCATATAATATATTAAGGAGAAAAGAAAGTTCATAGTCACGTCCACCACAGAGTTTTTATGTCCCTAGGGGTCTTTAAATTTTCGAAATGTTGTAATTCATGCGAAAGCCAAGGTGTCGAGTACACTCCATGGTTGCCCTCAGCATATGTTATTTAAGATTCAACGTCCATGTAATATCAATGTACAAGGAAAGTTCATAGTTACCATCACAAAAGAGTCCAAACACCCGGGCAGCTCCAAACCTGCAAAGTGTTGCGAATCCATGTAGGTGACACGATGTCGAATACACTTACTGGTTTTCTCATCATGCTTCGCGGTAGGAGGAGGCATAACCAATTGTCGCCACGGCATCAGGAAGAAAATAGGTGTATTATCATTGCAACAGGTGAATCCTTTGCTGATAATTTGTGCTACTGTTTCATTCATCTGAGGATGAGCTTATTAGAAGCCCGAAAGGTCTCATGTTTTAAGGTTTTAGTAATCAAATAAAAATCCTTTTGGACTTGTGAAGGTTTTAATTCCTCTGGGGTTTTAAGGTTTTTAATGTATCGTGCAACGAAGACAGCTGTCTGATATTTTTACTTTTATATTAGGGCCCTGAGAACGTGCGTGTGAGCATCTAATTTATCAAGGACTCGAAAGTGTGTGTGTGTGTGTGTTAGTATGCTCCTGAATTACCACAGCCTTAAGATAAGGCTGCGAGTTAGGGATAATGTTACTACTGACTTACTGATCGGGACTTCGAAGTGTTTGCGTTAGTGTGCACCTAAATGATCAGGGCCTCGAAAAGCTTTATATTTTCAATTACAGCATTAGATCGTACGATAACAGAATGATCAATTAATTTTTCTTTCGGTGTTTAGCGACCTCCTTGCGCGTCTCAGGCTCTATGGTGTCTCCCCAACCTGATTTAGGGTCACTGATTCCAGGGAAGGGACAGACCCAGGAGCGTAGAACAAACACACAGCTCATGCTACGTCCATGATTCGAACCTGAGATCATTTAGGACGTTTATGGGTAATCCCACTTCTTTTACCGCTGGAACGGCAATGAATAAACGGTAGATATATTATTGAGTTCCATCTTTTGCCTAAATCTACTTTCTTAGGGTCAAGCCGTTTTTGCCAGTTGATTAAGGACTGCAGTATGACAATATCTCTAATTTCATTTTTTTTTATTTTTCCGCTCTGTGGCATGACTTGGCCCTCGAGCCACTAAATCTACAAAGACAAACCAACTTTAAAAATGGCAAGTGTATTTATTCATTCATATTTTATTTTTCAGAGACTTCATGCCAAGTACGTGCTAACAATTATTCATGGAGCGAGGCGGATATTGAAATACAAGCCTAACATCAACTTCGCCTCAACTGTTCATTCCAGACAGATCACTATTTGTGGAGATCTTCATGGAAAAGTTGAAGACCTCTTTACCATATTTTACAAAGTAAGTCCCTCCAATTTGAATGGACAAACTGACCACCTCTTTACGCATTTTTCAAAGTTAATCACTCAAATTTTCGTGGAGAAGTTTAGGATCTTTTTACCGTATTTTACAAAGTAATTCCATGCAATTTTCTCGTACCTTCAAAAGTTACTAACGAAATACACTGAAGAGCAATTGAATTAGAGACAGCTGGCGTTATGCAAATGTGGCGCTGTGGGCGGCCCTGTAAACGGAAACGACATTACGTATGTGGCGATCCGACAATATAAGGAGTGATGCCACGGGAATCAGTAAGAGTCGGACGCAGTATGGGTAAGACGAAGGATCTAAGCGCATTTGATCGTGAGCAAAATGTCGGGGCCCGACGAATGGGTCATTCCTATCTCGGAAGTCGCGCAGGCACTGGGATTTTCACGAACCACTGTGTCACGGGTGCACCGTGAGTACATCGAATCCGGTAAAACCATACCTGCAAGGGCCAACTGCCGTGGACAACAGCGTGTGGATGAGCGGGGTCATCGTCGGCTAGCTCGCATTGTAACAGCGGACAAACGGGCCACAGTGCAAGAAATCACTCGGCAATTTAACGCTGGGGCACAAAAACGTGTAAGCAGCCACACCATCCAGAACCATCTTCTCGCTATGCGGTACAGAAGCCATCGTCCCACGAGGGTACCGCTGCTGACCGCATATCACAGAGTGCAAAGATTAGCATGGGCGCGGGAACATCGCCACTGGACCCTAGACATGTGGGAAAATGTTTCCTGGACTGATGAGGCAAGATTCACGTTGGGACATGCGGATGGCAGGATACGAGTACGGCGCAAACCACATGAAGCGATGGACCCTTCTTGCCAGCAGGTACTGAAATGGGACTCCTGGTACGTGTGACATCGTCCCTCACAGGTCAACGTTACCGGGATATCCTGGATGACCATTTGTTCCCGTTTGTGGGTCTTCAACATCCCACTGGGGACCTCATCCTGTAACAAGACAATGCACCGTGCCATCGCTCCCGAATTGTATACGAATGGTTGGATTAACACTCCACTGACGTGACCTCGCTTCCTTGGCTAGCTAGGTCACCTGACTTCAATACCATCGAGCACATCTGGGATGCCATTGGATTAACACTCCACCGACGTGACCTCGCTTCCTTGGCCAGCAAGGTCGTCTGACCTCAATACCATCGAGCACATCTGGGATGCCATCGAGAGAGGTGTTCGAGGCTCTGACCCCCTCCTTCAAATCTTCGTGAACTGTGGGAGCTTGTTCAGGGGTCGTGGATCCGTATGGCTTCCCAACGCTTCCGGTGTCTTGTCGAGTCCATGCCGAGACGAATCGCCGCCGTCATCAGGGCGAAAGGTGGTGCTACACGTTACTAGACGGGTATCTCTGTATAAATTGCTCTTTCAGGGTACGTACGCAAGGATGCTACACTCTCAAAAGTTTTTGCATGTCCAATGTGCCGTACTTTTTTCCTTCCGTGAGGTGATTATTGACGTCTTCCGGATTCCTTCCAACTTCAGTCCGTCAGTAGATCACGAAATCTCTCTGGAAGATCCTTCATGTTCATAGCATTTTCTTGGAAAGATATCTTCCCCTTCTTTAAGTGTCTTCTTTGCCAGCGAGGTAAACTACCATTGGATCCCAGTCAGACGTTATCTGGGCATTCCTATTACATTCAACCAAAACCATTTTTATCCAGTCTTTTATATTCACGAAGCAAATGGTACGTTTTCTTCCAGCACGTCTTTCACATTCAAATTTGCCCTCTAAACTAAAGGTAGTTTCTGAAAGGATGTGTGCCATAGTACATGCCCTACATAAACGCATGAGCCGTAAATTTTGACCAGCATTTTCGGTAGTATTTTGGCAGCTATAACTTGCTTGCACCCTCATGGGTTCGACTCCCCAGGACCCGCAGAAAGTGTGTTCAAGATGGACAGAATAATATTCTGGAATTCGACGAAGAATCAGTCACTGGCGTGGAGTGGTGAAGGCTGAATTTTTCTGCATCCCACAAATGTTCAATGGGATTCAGGTCGAGAGCATTTGACGCCCCAGAGAGTACATGAAATGCTTGGGCATGATCCTCGAACCATTCTTGCGCAATGCAAGCCATATAATAATGTCTCTGAAAGAGTGTTCAGGCCGTGAAATATACGGTCACCGTGTAAAACAATGCTTGGCCCAAAACAATGCCTCAGCAGCATCTGGCGATTAACGTGTGCTTAACGGATATAAGGGAACCCAGTGATGTGCACGAGGCAATCTCCATATCGTGATACCGCTTTCAACGACCAGGTTTCGTCCAACAGTGCAGTCTGGTTGCATCTGTTCAGCCGTGCGTAGTCCGATGCCAACCCGTCCACCGGCATTTTGGAACCCGAAACTGGAATTATCGGGATCAGGCGACAATTTTCCAGTTGTCCAGTGTCCAGCCATTGTGCTCCTGGGTCCAACGGAGCTTGGTCTGTCGAAGACGGTCGGTTGTTCTAGAGGATGCACACTCCTTAGACCCATTTGCAAGACCGTTTGGTATGTGTACTCGAAGACTTTTCCGTAAGCCTCTTGTTTACGCTTTCCAACCGTAGGTTGAAGAAACGTACTTGCTCCAGCTTTTCCCGTCCGTCCGCCTGTCGGCACGATAACTCGCGTAAAAATCGTTCGATTTCGATGAAATTTCAGTGTGTGGTAAGAGACCACTGGGAACGAATCTTATTGAAAATGGACGAAATGGGGTCAAAGGTCACGGCATAGGAGCGGGATCCATTCCATTGCTCTGTTGCGTCATAACTTACTTGCGTAAATATAGTTCGATGGCGTTAAAATTTTAGTATATTGATGGGAATCACTTGGGAGTGAACCCTATTGAAAATAGGTGAAGTGGGGCCAAAGATCAGGACATAGGAGCGGGATGCATTCCATTGCCTTTATGCGTCATAACGTACGTAAAATTGGTTCGATTTCGATGAAATTTTAGTATGTGGTAGGGGAACACCTAAGGGCGAACCCTATTGAAAATGGGCGAAATGGGATCAAAGGTCAGGACATAGGTTCGGGTTCCATTCCATCGCCCTTATCCTATACTATTAAAGGAGCAATTCTTGTATGTATGTAAATTTTATTTTGAAAACGGCTTTAAGGATTTTGATGAAAGTCGTTAACCTACCGTTTTCTGGTACTAGAAATCGATTTAGATTGATCTCCACTTTAGGAAAATTCGTTCAGTGCGTTAAATAACCACCCCGAATTACCACGTTTAAGGGTCATGGCGTCCTATTAATGTTACCCATGCTTAGAAATCTTATGACGTCACAATTTCGCGATTGAAACGCTGGCGCGCGGTCACGCCATCACTCTCATTACGTCACGCGTTGTGCGTAGATCCTATTAAAGTTTTATGACGTCACATTCTTTCGAGCAGATGGTCGCGATTCCCATCTGCCTCATTACGTCACACGTTGTGTGCGTATGTCCGTCCGCATGATAGCTCACGTAAAAATCGTTCGATTTCGATGAAATTTTAGTATGTGGAAGGGGAACACCTGGGAAGGAACCCTATTGAAAGTGAACGAAATGGGATCAAAGGTCAGGACATTGGAGCGGAATCACTTCCATCGCCATTATGCGTCATAACTTACGTAAAAATTATTCGATTTGGATAAAATGTTAGTATGTCGTAGGGGCCTGCCTGGGAACGAATCCTGTTGAAAATCGGCGAAATGGGGTTAAAGGTTAGGACACAGGAGCGGGATCTATTCCATAGCCCTTATGCATCATAACTTACGTAAACATTTTTCCATTGCGACAAAACTTTATCATGTTATTTCGAAGGTACACTGAACCGGTTCTGTTGAATATCATCGAAATTGGATCAAAGGTCAGGGTAAAGGACCGAGATTTATTCCACAGCCATTATCCTCATAACTTGAGTGATGATTTCTATTATGTTGGAAAGCGTATTATAATCAATGCATTGCATGATTTTACTGACTTGTTATAATCTACGTTAACTGAGGGATCGCGAGGTGTCTGTTATCCCGGAAATAACGAGCCAACAAGCGTTGTCCTCAATTGTCAGCCATTAGTGATCTCACCTTTTCGGCACATTGGTTTAATGTGTCTCTCTTCGATCCATATCCACCACACACTCAGTTAGGCGGCTCCCGAACAACCAATAATGCCTACGGTTACTAAAGATAATAGTCCTCGCCTCTATTTTTATTTTTTGTGTTTCTAGGTTTAACGTTTTTTGTGCGCAACTCTAGGAGTTATAAGCAGTTGCCTCTTCTCTAATTTAGCGCCACTTGTTCTACGGAAAGGGCACAGCCAGAGCCCCATCAGACGACTCCTCCCCCTCATACCTTATCTGGGACACGAACTAGGGCCCATTTCTGATGAATGGCCAGAATCCTGCACCTTTGACTTTTACGTCACCAGGTATGCTGTTTCCAGCCTTCTTCGCGCCGATAATCATTCTCTGTTCAAGCTCCAACGTGTACATCCCTTTCCTCATTGCACGGGCTTCGTACTGGTGAACTGATACGCCCAGTCAACTCGTGCAGTCTCTTCTCACCGGTTGGAGACGTCATTGCTGCATGTTTGTAACGCGTCCACTGGTGGAAACGGGTAGTCATAATGATGGCCTATGAGCGTGTGTATTTTTCATGTTTTTGCTATTTTTTTAGATGTCACTGATCTTTAATTCATCTCCTCTTCATTGTCCTCTTTCTTGGAATTTTTTATAATTCCACTATAAATCAACATATCAGAGGAACGTATTCTTTTAATTGTTTGTCCTTGGGAACCATACGATAATCTACCGCAGATATTCTAGGGTGGTTCAAATAAACAGCAAAAGTGGAAGGAATATATGTTTTATTCATACGTTGCAACACGAGAAAGAATGCGTTAAATTTTCCACATTGTGCCATGTCCTTTCAACCACGTTCGCCAAAACGACTCGTGGATTTCGCACCAGAAACTTTTTCTATGTTACATGCGGTCTCATTTGTGCGCCTATCATTCCACTTCGCAGTCGGAACGAATGTGTTTCCCAAGCAATGCTTCCGTGAGTGGGCAAAAGAGATGAAATCTGTTTAGTCAAGTCTTAGTAGGAAGAGGGATGAAATGTTTCAGAATTCAACTGCAAAACGGTTCCTTTTTTTCTGTGGGGAGGCGATCAATGGCCTTCATGAGCATACGCGTATAAGGAGTCACCTGTCGCTAATTTAGGGACGATTATACGAGGCAAGAGATTGAGACAGCGCTGTAGGCCAAAACGCTCACTGCACATAAAAAATTCGAGAGTCGAACCAGAAGTCCCATCTCTGACTTTTAGCTAAAAGTTCGCAACTCTGACCACTTGGGACCAATTTCAAGGAATAAGATGAAAGAAACAGTGCTTCAAAACTGGATCCTAAAGCCGTTCCTTTTTTGAAGCGGGTCTTTGCAATCCCATACATGCCACCTGGTGGCGCAGTGGTCTAAGCGATGGCTTCTGATCACTCGCCCAATGAAGGGGTCTGGGTTCAAATCCCGATTAAGGCATGGATGTTTTGTTTGTCTTTCGGGGGTTTATTCGCTGAGTTCCTTGTTCATCTATGTACATTGCTGTCGTTGAACCACAGAATGTCTATACTGTATATATCTGTCAACCACGTCCAATATATGCTCACTATAAATGTAACTGTATCTGTCAAACAAGTCCAATAAATAATTTAATTTAATTAAACCTCCAATTTAAAAAATCCAATATATTGGAAGTCCCTAGTCTTTAACAATGGGATACTTTTTCGCAGAGCCATAGACGTCCAAAAATCATTCACTGCCCATGACTTATCAGGAACTCCAACAGAGGCCCAACCTGAAAGATTCGCCAAAAGCCAGCACCTTCGTCCTCCTGTGTGACTCTGAACAATTGTTAGGGTATCGTCATAATTGTCAGAACTAGCGTTTTCTTACTGCAAGTATAACCAAAAGCAGATGGCAGCAGGATGCACTATTTATTGTTATCTCTTTATCTAGGTAACTCCCGACAGTGATTTCCTTCTTGTCCTAAAACGCAATCAACAGTAGTGGTGGGTACAAAATCACGTCACGGTTACTTTTTAACGTTACTAAAATGTCACCGTCACGGTTTGTGATCAGCGGCCAAAAATCACCGTTCCAAAATCACGAGAACACTTTGGTTTTTGAATTGTTCCAAATTCACGCTACTTCCGAGGAATGACAAGTACGTTGCAAATCAAGCGTTCCCAAATCAAGCTACTTTCGTTAACCGCTCCAAAATCACTGGATATTAAATATAGATATTTCCAAGCTTTTTCACTCAGTGATCTCACTTTTAAAGCTGACGGTGTTTTTTTTTATTTTAAGTGGCATTTATATATACTATTTTGCACCCAAACCACCGTTCAATGGAGTTCTAGAGCACCAAGAATTTTGTTTTAGGGCTAGAGCACAAAATTTCAGAAAATTGCAATTATTGGCTTAAAATATACCCGAATAAAAATCTTTTTTTGGGTTTAGGTCTGCCTACAGACAAACAGACCGAATAAATGAGTTATAAATAATAATTCATTTATCTTCCACTTAAAAATTTTTCATGTACGAGCTTGACTACTATCTGCTCTTTGGGAGTTAAAAGAATTCATATTTAATGTTCCTCCGTTACTTACCTTGGAAAAACTAAAATACCTATGAAAACTAACTAAAATGCCTATGAAAACTAACTAAAATGCCTATGAAAACTAACTAAAATGCCTATGAAAACTAACTAAAATGCCTATGATAAGTAACTAAGAATACAAGTGCCTAATTAGTCTATCAGTAGAAATCTCGGAAACAGCACTAACACGAATCCTCTTGAGAACTCAGAACGAGAACTGCGAAGCGAAGTGCCGAGTAACGATTAATGAGACCTTCCTGTCGATTGTGATTTTGCCGCGTGACTAATTTGATCATAAAGGTACAGGTGTTCGTTCTTGTCACAAACAGTGACTTTGTCACCGTTACTTGTCACGGTTACTTTTTTGGAACGTCACGGTTGGAACGTTACCGAGAAATCACTGTTAAGCCCATCCCTAATCAACAGTACGTTTCCTCCAGAGAGGGTTGCTTTGATTTTTTTACTCCTGCGAGATCAAAGGCCTCCTTTCATTACTGGATGCCTTCCTCTCAAAGAGAAAGTGATTAACGCAGGTTTCATAACCTGTCAGAATCAGTCGAAAAACATTTTACTTCCGTGAAACGTTTGGTCTAGCTCTTTCCGCTGAGACCATGCACAACATGACTCCTACTGCCATCTTTCACATCTATAACGAAGTAAATTTCTCCGTCATTTTTAGTCTACGCCGGGAATCGAACCCGAGTCCGCTTATTCTGGAATAAGTCACTCTACCAATTGAGCTACGCGGACGTTTGTTCTGACTACTATCTGCCTTTATCTCGTGAGCGTCCTGCTGGCAGGTACGTCACATCTCCCCCCCCAGAGAGGGCCGGGGGCATGGCCCACGGGTCAGCCGTGACCATGAATCGTTGCAGGCAGCCATCCGCTGTAGAACGTGCACTTGAGAACTCCCAGTCAATCTGGTGTGTGGAATGCAACATCACACATTTTTATTTTTCGAAGCGCTGGAGAAGGGATTCTCTGATTTTTCCTATCTCGCGGTGTGGAAAGAACATCACACCAATGCGAGATTTTGAACGGCCGGGTCATCCGGATAGTTCGGGCGCCATTATAACGAAGTGAATTTCTCCGTCATTTTTGGTCTACGCCGGGAATCGAACCCGAGTCCGCTTATTCTGGAATAAGTCACTCTACCAATTGAGCTACGCGGACGTTTGTTCTGACTACTATCTGCCTTTATGTCGTGTGCGTCCTGCTGGCAGGTACGTCACACATCATAAGCCACCAAATAACACTATTACTCTATCTTCCTGAACTTGCTTACGAACAGCGCTGTTTTCATTTGAATGAAGCACCAAACAGAAATCCCTTCGGTTAGAATGATATCTCCAGAGATTAGCACACCTTTGTTTTTTATTCTTAAATGCATTTCTGACTATTTCTACTCTTCTAATCTTTCTATCACGCCATTGTCAGCACGTAGGCATCGGAGATGTTCGTTGATTTTAGTTGCTCTAGTTTCTTACCACGGATATGAATATTATCATCTAGCGTTAATTGATTATCGTGATTCCCTTAGGTTTAGGTTTCCCCGAATGAATGAGTTCATGTTCTTCAGATTTTTTTTTCGGCTGTCTTTAATGATTCTTGAAGAACTTTTTGATTATTTGCAATAAGTACTGTAAAATTTGTATATCCAGAATTTCTCTTCTCATCTAACACCCTTCTATATTAAAATTTTTGTTGCCTGATTGCTAACCACCGAGTACTATTTTTAAACGGCTTGGTCCAAATTCCCAAGAAAGCGGTTACAGACCTACTGAACGGATAGACAACTCCTTTCCAGAACCAGGAAATTAATGTGACATGCGAACTAAGGCAGGTGTTTGCCGGCAGTGGGAAGGAACCTCCGCCCCATCTAAGTCACCAGGGGTATTAACCTCTTTGAAATTTCGCGCATATCAGCTGAAAAGAAAGGTGGATTGTACACATACTTATGTCACTCACCATTCTCACCATACATAAGTCACTCACCATTTTTATTTTCACCGTTTGAGTGACATAAGTATGGTGAGTGACACACATACTTATGTCACTCACCATTTCATACTTATGTCACTCACCATTTCATACTTATGTCGCTCACCATTTCATACTTATGTCACTCACCATTTCATACTTATGTCCCTCAACATACTTATATCACTCACCATTTCATACTTATGTCACTCACCATTTCATACTTATGTCCCTCAACATACTTATATCACTCACCATTTCATACTTATGTCACTCACCATTTCATACTTATGTCCCTCAACATACTTATATCACTCACCATTTCATACTTATGTCACTCACCATTTCATTCTTATGTCACTCACCATTTCATACTTATGTCACTCACCATTTCATACTTATGTCCCTCAACATACTTATATCACTCACCATTTCATACTTATGTCACTCACCAACTGCTTTGAAATAATGCTACAATGTGTAAAGTATTTGACTTCCGATACATTGTGTCAACAAACGGTACGACTAGTGTCAAATTACATATTTTCTTCGCCATATATCGCCAACTCCGTGGAAAACTTGAAAGTTTTAACGGTGTGAAACGGCGATCGATCATTTTTTCCGTGCGAGTAAGCAAACTTAACCGTTACATTATTTCTAAGCAAATGAAATACACTGCCGGAAAGTGAAAAAAGAACACCAAGAAGGAATTGGCGGACGATTATGAAATTTACACGTGTTAATGGGGTCGAGGTTACGTAGGTGTGATGTTAATTTCGGGACCAACCGGTGAGCGCTTACGCCACAGCATGGCATAATATGCAATTATCGTCGGTGGTATTTAAGGAGTACGGCGAAGTGAATGTAATCAGTCGTCGGCGTACGGACACGTGCGAAGATCCTGAAGAAGCTGCAATGCCTGGACATGGAAGACGTGTACGATTTCAGCAGTTATCGGACTTTGAGCGAGATCGTCTAGTCGGACTCCGCGAGGCCGAGTGGTCGTATCGTCGTATTGCAGAGCGAATTGGACGGGTAGAATTGCAGAGCGAATTGGACGGGAAGAATTGCAGAGCGAATTGGACGGGAAGAATTGCAGAGCGAATTGGACGCTGTCGTTGAAATATGTGGTGGTACGATGGTGGCGTAGATGGTCCGAGGAACATTTCCACGCGAGAAGACGTGGAACCGGGAGTCACAGACGGACTGATGGGACCGATCGACGCATAAGAAGAGCGGCTTTGTCAAGCAGAACATCCACTGCGACGCAAATCCGAGCTGCCGTTGCATCTGAGGTGACTGTGCGAACAATCCGCAACCGTCTACTGGATGCAGGACTACGTGCACGTGTGCCTCTGGCATGTGTACCTCTGACTCCAGCCCACCGTCAGGAACGGCTGCAGTGGTGTCGCCAACGTCTGCACTGGAGAACGCAATGCCGATCTGTCGTGTTCAGCGATGAAAGCAGATTCTACTTAGGAGCCTCCGATGGCCGTATGCGTGTTCGCAGACGCACAGGGGAGCATCTCCACCCTTTTGCATCCGCCAGCGACACACAGGGCCTACACCTGGTCTCCTGGTGTGGGGAGCGATCAGCTATCACTCCCGTACACAACTAGTGTTTGTTCCGGGTACGTTAAACAGCACCTCCTTCATCAACAACATCATTCAGCCCGTTGTTGTGCTATTTGTAAGGTTGGTACATCGTGATATTTTCCAGCAAGATAACGCACGCCCACACACGGCACGTGCAACACAACATGCACTTCAGGGTGTGAGACAACTTCCATGGCCTGCACGTTCACCGGGGTTGTCCCCCATGGAGCATGTGTGGGATTTTATGGGACAACGACTTATCCGGTCTCCACGGCCAGCCACGACCATCTCCGATTTACGCGTCCAGGTTGAAGATGCTTGGAACTCAATACCCCAAACTTACATCCAACATCTGTACGAGAGACTCCATGCCAGAATTGCACAGTGTGACGCAGTTCATGGCGGTTCAACCTCGTACTAACCATGTTACATAAAAATGTTATTTTTCAGTTTACCAGCAAATACAGCTGTATTTTGCCATAATGTTTTGATCACGTTATCCTCTGTATTCCGTTATTATGCTGTATAAATTTCGTTGGTATCAGACGTCTCATTCTTGGTGTTCTTTTTTCACTTTCCGCCAGTGTATATACTGTTACCAACAGGATTTCGGAAACCTACTTGTTGTATTTTCAAAGGAAGATTTTATTTTTTTATGTTTGTTGTTTATTTCGCACAGAGATAGGCCACCTCTATTTTTAATGACAGTGGGCAAGCATTCTACTAGATTTCAGTAATTCTTCGATTCGACCGCAATTGTCCTCCACTCATCCTTCAAAGCTACTTCCTAAACTGATTTCGAGGAAGATCGCTGTCGTTGAAATATGAATCGGCGATGCAGTACGTCCTAAAGTGTTGTATTGGGTTGTGTCCTAGATTCTAAGTTGACCAGTCCAACATTTCAAAGTTGTTCTTCACAAATGATTCTTGTAAGCATCGTGCAGGAATGTAGAACATAGTGCTGAAACAAAGAAATTCTGTACTCAAAGTACTGTCACCGTGATCGGAGCTTGGATTTGTCAAAAAATATCGGGGTAGAGGTTGAATTCCGTGGTTCTAGGTGCAACAACCAGTGAAGCATGTACCGTCTAGCTGAAACAGCCCCAAACCATTATGGAGCTGCTACCAAACTTGACAACCGGAACAATGCAGTCTTGACAGAAAGTTTCACCTGAAAATCGTTGGACCCAAACAAAGTGTGACGCATGAATTACCGCTCCATAGAACCCTCTTCCAGTGCCATGCGGTACAGGAACAGCAGGCAGAATACCAGTCCAAATGTCGTTAAACATTTTAAGAAGTAATGTGTAATGTGCATGTTTCTGCTACCGAGAAAACTTAAGAAATGCAACTCTCAGCGGACAGTTCTGCTGCTAACAGATGTCAATACAGCATACTTAAGTTCTGTAGATGACGTGCAGGACTCCCAGATTCTCTTCAACAAGAATTTTCTAGCACGCTCCGTGAGTTCTGGTTGCCTACTTTTTTAATTACCGTTCGCGCATCACTCCCGCGCAATTATTTGCTTCAGAATCGTCCAGGCGCAGTTATGTTGTCTCATCCATTAGCCTCGCCCTGACGCCATTTTGTCAAGTTTTGCTAACGTTAAAGGTATGTTATGTGCGTCAGTAATGTTTAAGTTAATAGAACAGCCCGCCGACTGCAAAGTCCCGTATGTGATAATTTTTCTGAACGCGAGAAATCTCAGACCAAGTTATATTCTTCGGCAAATCTGCTAAATTTGCGGACCAAACGCAACGAATGCGTTTCTCTTAAGGTTCGAAATCATTATAGAAAAGCTTCAGTTCCGCAAAGTGTGTGCACAATAGGTGCCGAAGGTGTTGACAGAGGAGCACGAAACGAAGCACGTTTCGTGCTCTTCTGTCAACACCTTTAAAATTTAGAATTTTCGGGGCGGTACGCGGAGGAAGACTATGATTATTTTAAGTCGTATAGTAACGGGAGATGAGACTTGGGTCTCTCACATCACACCTTCATCGAAACAGCAGTCCCTGCAATGGAAACACACAGGCTCGCTACGGCCAAAAAATTCAAACAGACGATGTCAACGAGGAGGGTCATGTGCACTATCTCTTGGGACAGGAAAGGAATTTTGTTGGTGGAATTCCTGCCTAAAAACACGACGATAAACGAGGCTGTTTATTGTATAAGACACTGAGAAAGTTGCCCCGTGAAATTCGAAACAAATAGCGTGGCATGCTGAGCAAGCGAGTTGTCAATGCATGGCCGCATGCCCCGAATGTGACGCAAAACCTGGTCACCAAATTTGGATGGAAGAAGATGGTCCACCCAGAGCCGTAGCTACCGGGAGTTGCCCTCCCAGAATGATCATTCCAGGCTCGTAAATTCATGCTCTGGCAGGTAAAAAAATATAAATTGTAACTAAAAAAGAAAGTTACACCCCTCAGTATTTGTTTTTTAAAGACTTTAGTTAGTCTCACACAGTATTCCATAGGTGAAAATCCTCCAAATACGTGGCGTCAGTAAATAAATAAATACATCGCTCTTTCCACGTTCCAGAAACACACAGCAACCGAAAAATTGTTTTTCAGCTGCCGCTGTGGAAATGAACCACAGAACTCTCGATATCTAGCCGAGTGCGTTACATTTACACAACGGTGGCCAACAATCCACGGTGCTATGTGTATTTTTAAGTCAGCTTCTGATATCCTAAATCCATAAGATTGGCTCAGCTACTGAAACGTAACGCACTCGGCTAGATATCGAGAGTTCTGATGGGCTCAGTATGTAACGCACTCGGCTAGATATCAAGAGTTCTGTGGTTCAATTCCACGGCGGCGGCTGGAAAAACAATTTTTCGGTTGCTATGTGTTTCTGGAACGTGGAAAGAGCGATGTATTTATTTATTTATAGTATTCCATAGTTAACCAGGGTACAGAGTAACATACACTATGAGGTGTGAACAGCTGACATCCACGAAGGGAATTTTCCAAAACAGTGAATAAAGGCATGGAAAACAATATGCTGATATGCTTAACCTCCATGAGCTTTCGGAACATATCATTGGAATGAAAATGTCATTGGAATTTCATTATTTTGAATATTGTGCTCTGCCGCAGAAAGTCCCTCTGAGCATTTAACCTTGAACGGAATTTTTCCAAGCCCTACCCCTAAAGCTTCTTCCTATTGTTACGTTCACTATCCGATAATTAATCATTCGTTCTGAACTTGTTTGTTTTCCGTTCTGCATTTCTGTGGAGTGTTGTGTTGTAGGCGTTTACATAACGCTTACGCTTTACTTGGTATAACCACAGATATCATATACAAGAAGCTAAATTGGACACCTAGCCCTTGAGGCGTGATAATGTAGGCGCTATTTTCAGCGGGTCATCACTCTCCTTTTAAGCAAGACTACTTTAAGTCAACGGAATACGAGTTTGGTACTGTGATTTGCTATTTATTATATATTCATATTCTAAGCAGTTAGTACACATTTAGCGGAGAAAGTCATAATATTGAAGTGAAAAAACAATTATATTCCGTAGTGCAAACTACAATGTCAAGGCTCTTGCAAAATATTGCAGTATTTCAGATTCGGCCAGTGCTTGAATTCAAAAGAAACGTCATTCCGTCATCTGCGGTATAAGAAAAAAATCACACTATTTTTAATTTGTTGCGACATAATACAATTTTGAGGTTTCTTGTTAATGAATGCTTACATTGTTTGCGTCCTTTGTTTGCATGTTTGCCCTAATAATTAATTTAAAACGTCATAAACTGAAATTTTCTTAGTTAATAAGAAAGTATCGAAATCTTTAATAAAATTAATATTTTTGAGCAAAATCATAAATCAGAATGTTACAGGTAACAGCTAGCAAGGAAAAAGATTCACATTATTTCAACCTTCCTATCTAAAGTATGTGGAAGCCATTATTGTTCGATTTTAAATCAACAGTTTTCTGGATTTAATAGCGACTTATTGATTGCAAATATACCGTTTGTTTTTTCATTATTTTAAATATTTGCCTCATTACAGTCATAAAAATGTTTTCCAGTTATTTTCAATGTTTCCATACAATACCAGTTGTAAATTTATCTTGCTAACTAATGCCTTCCCAGATATTTTTTTTTCCAACATTGGGGAAAAGGCAAATAAGTATATAAGCGCAATTATATTTTTGCTTCTTAGCGTATGATCTATATCCGAACAAGCATTCACCACGATTTACGCAATAGCCAAGTCCAAATTATCCTTCGTAATATGCCCCCACTCCAACATCTTGATCCGCTCAATATGGCTCCACGGTTGTCACAGCGCAAGCTTATGCTCAACAGAGCAGACAGTCAATCTAGTTCCTTATATGATATCTGTGGGTATAACAACCTGTGGTTCATGGGTATTTAACTAGTTTTTACACTTTTAATAAGATTCTGTGATAAACTGGAACAGCAAGTTTTAATGATCCTAATACTTTCCTATAACGGCGGTGTGTGAGAAAGTAAAAACCACGTATTATTTGAGTGGAACTCGAAAGATTGCAATTTTAAGTCTCGCCTTCCCAGATAAGAAAAGCTTGCTACGGTCTTGGGTCCACCTCCACCCCCTACAGCCCGGACTTGGAGCCTATAGTAACTGCCATTTGTTTCTCCACTTGAAACAATTTCTTGCCAGACATCGGTTCGACGACGACCATGACCTGAAGAAGACGTTGAGCGATGGCTCAAAACCCAGGAGGAAGATTTCTATAAGGAGGGTATACTGGAGCTTGTACCACGATATGACAAGTTCCTTAATATCCACAGGAAACATGTTAAAAAATAAATTAATTCAACCATATAGCGCAAAACTTATTTGCCGGTGGCAGACATCGAAGTCGCATCCTTCTACTCCGAAGCTGAATGCTTTTCCAATTAAGCTACACCGACAGAGTTCATCGTCTCAACCAGTGTTTCTTTCAGGCATACATTCGGGGGGGCGAAGCCCTCCCGGAAACGACCCCCGAGACATTTCAGGTCACCGAACCAAACAGATGTTCATAAATTCAGGCTATGATGAAAAAGAAAGTTTCGTTTCTTTTTTATGTTACAAATACTTCTCCAATGATATTGTTCTTAATATTTGTTCAAATATTATAGTTTATTTTGCTAAAAACGTACACTGGTGTGCAAAAATTAAGGACGAAGAGGAGAAATTAGCATAACAGCGGAACGAACAGGCAGAACGAACCGAAAGACCACTCAGGAGATAGACTAGGGTCCGGTACGTTAGGGCATGCGCATATATGCAGTATGACGTAGTTGGGGGGGGTGTGTGGAAAGGGTATAAACCACACGGGCGGTGTACGCTCAGCAATTCGGTGAAAGCTATTGCACGGGGTACATCGGTTTGAACGACGTCGAGTTGCTGCCACCGTGTGATATGGCCAACAGGCAATCCATTAGACGACATCTGGATGACTTTACCCGAGGTCGCGTCATTGGGAAGTTGAAAGAAGGTCGAAGTGTGACTAGTGTGGCCCAGGAGTTCGGGATTGCTCACAGCATCGTTTCACGAGCTTGGAGAGCATTTCAAACGACAGGAACAGCTGTCCTAGAGTTTAGCAGTGGTCGTCCATGAGCAACCACGGCGGCGGACGACAGGTATATTGTCCTACAGGCGGGAAGAGACAGGCGGCAGACAGCGGGAGAAATCGCAATGCACATGCAACAGACAACTGGACGTCCGTTATCGCGTTTTACCGTGGCCAGTAGGCTGCACAAAGGTGGTCTATTTGCACGACGACCAGTACAGTGTATGCGATTAACGCCTGCTCATCGGAGACTGCGGTTTCTGTGGTGCCAGGAACACAAGAACTGGACACATCAGCAATGGCGTCGAGTTCTCTTTACGGATGAGAGCCGATTTAGTCTGACGACTGATTCTGGACGTATTCACATCTGGAGAGAGCAAGGAACACGCAATCACACCTCCAACTTAATTGAAAGGGACCGGTTTGGAGGCGGCAGAGTTCTCGTTTGGGGCAGTATCATGCTTGGTAGCCGTACTGACCTCCTCTTCTTCCAAGGAGGTTCAGTCACTGGTGTCCGCTATTGTACCGAGGTTCTCCTGCCTCACATGCGTCTGTTTAGAGGTGCTGTGGGTGGTGAGTTCCTCTTCATGGACGACAACGCTACACCTCATCGTACAGTGGCTGTCGCAGAGCTGTTGGAGAGTGAAGATATTCAACGCATGGATTGGCCCGCAAGGTCCCCGGACCTAAATCCAATCGAAGACGTGTGAGACCTTCTCGGGAGACGCTTGGCAGCACGTAACCAGTCGCCAGCAACAATTCCGCAGCTGCAATTGGCGCTACAAGAGGAATGGGCCGCGATGCCTCAACAGCTCCTTGACAACCTCGTCCTCAGCATGGACAGACGTTGTAAGTCCTGCAACGCAGTCAGGGGTGATCATATCTCCTACTAAAGACTGGATTTTTCTTCGCAGCCGCCTGTCACATGGAGGTTTCTGTCTTCTGTCCAGTTGTGCTCGAAGCTACCTTTTCAATAAAGTGCCTTTGTATCCTTTGGATTCCTTGTTTGGACGGTTTTGCTCACTTGTCCCATATTCTTACATCTTGGGGATCTTATGGTATGATTTGAGTCGATGTGGAGCACTTCTGCAGGACGTTACATTCGGAAAACCGTCTTGGCCTTAATTATTGCACCCCAATGTATATTACGATGCATGCTATTCTTGAAAATATAACAAGTAGACTAATCACACCTAATTGCCTGGGAATCATGATTAAGGACAAAGAGTGTGCGTTAAATGCATTTTAGTAGATAATAATCTCCAGCCTGCCGATCAACCCTCCCCCCCCCGAACCTCCCCTCGTTTAGCTGAAAAAAAGTTTGTTATTCTTGAAATGTTTGAAAAAGTAATTACTATATCAAGGGTGTATATGAAATTTTTGTTGGGGGGGGGAGACAAAAAATGGAAGTTTGGAGGAATCCACCTGAACAAAATTAAAGTTCATGAAAAATAGAAGAAAAATTAAGGCATATTTTTCTAATGTAAGTTGATACATTTTAATTAAATTAAGGCATTATTTTTTTCTGATGTAAGTTGCATTTTAACCAAAAAGAAATAAAATGAAACACTTTCTGGGGAGGGGGCAGCAGGCCCCCAGGCCTCCTCTAAATGCGCCCCTGTATTAGATATACATATAACAATTACTTCTATATATATATAAATATAGTAGTTAAAATTTTATTTATATATATAAAATGGAAAATTTGCCCTCTCTAATGTTCTATTTGCCCCCCCCGCCCAAAATTCCTGAAAGAAACACTGGCCGCAACTTTGCCGTCTTGAGATGTGCGTCACCTCTCAGGTAGATACGCCACAAGAATATTAACGCGATTCGCAATGTCGTATGCAGAATGGTTATTACTGTGGCATCCAGCTACCATCCCACGCTGAAAATGTATAACTTTCGTTGTACGTGACATATTGACTCCCAACCCTCTACTATTACATCAGATCCACGTTTTTATTGCCACTGGGACAATGCAAATGAAAGCGAACGTGTGAATCTAGAATTCGCATAGTCAATCAGGTGTCAGACGACTTTTGATGATATACACCATATGATCAAAAGTATCAGGACATCACTTTTGAGTAGTGAATTTGCACATATACGTCACAGCCATGGCCCATACTCTTTTATTCTTTCTTTTCCCTGCTCTTCTTCATTTCTGTTCTTTCACGCTTTCCTCAAGAAGTCCTTGTGGCGAGGTGGAATGCAACCCGAGTCTAAAAGTTCGTTTGAAAGGTCAGTTTCGAAAAAGACAGGCGTGAGACGCTATGTTGCATAACGTGCAGCAAGGAATCTCTTTTGGGGATGCATGAGAGAGAGGAAGAGAGGTGTGTACACTAAGCATCCTTCTTGCCCGGGAACGGGACGTGCCAGACCGGAACGGGGTGACAGTTGTGTTGAGTTATGAGACTCTCGGAGCATGCATCCAGCAGAAGGGGGCCGCTGGTGGCCTAGTGGGCAACGTTCGTGACTGCAATAGAAATGACCTCAAGGTTCGATCCCAGGCAGGTACGAACACTCGATCCACTAAATACCCGCCGTGCGTCGGATGGGCACGTTAAGCCGTCGGACCCCGGGTACTGGCCCTCCAGTAATAAATAAGGGCGTCTTCCTCCCCCTTACTACCTCGCTTCCGTGTCACTTTCCCATCGGGCACTCTAGCCCAAATCTCCTAGCTTCCTATTTCTAAGGGTTGTTTAAGACCTGGGGTCAGACACTCCCTTCCTAAAATCCTCTACATATGATCTGATCTGATCATCCAGCAGAAGATGCACTGACGGGATTGGCTGAAGGCGTGGGAGCAGGGTAAAATCGCACTTCTGACCACAGGGGCCCAGAAATTTTGGGGGACATTCTCTTGGTTTTGCTACAAACGGAAAGGGTGCTGAAGAATATTCGCTGAAGGCTGTGGTCATCAGGCGAGCGACTAGTTAGGACAGAGTAACCGAGGTCATTCATGAACTATCTGCGGATATAAGAGGGACCATTTATGTACTGCGGTACAAGTAACACTCTGAGATTTCGATTAAATTGAGTTGTTCGCAAACAACACAGAGAACCTAGCATTACACAATAATGCTCTAAATCTTGTGTAAAAGGAACGTTACCTCATTCTCTGACCTCGCTGAAGAACTTACCATCCGATGGACTCCTCAACCCACTCATTGGTATATATTGAAATAATGACTGATTCATAGTGAACCAACAAGACCGAAGTGGATTGGATTTTGTGTACATATTCTGCACCCTTCTGCAATTAGAGAATGTAAATAAAAATTTGTCAATAGAACAAGTGAGTCTGTTTTCGTGGATCTAACCTAAACATCTATAAATCAGCGGCGTACCGGGGGGGTATAAAGGATCATATGCTCCCCACAAAATAATTTTGTCTAGTATTAAAAATTGATAGAAATTGTCAGTGACGTTATTTTGCTAGTGTCGCCATTCTGGTCTTCCTTAAATTGCCCTTAGTTACTCTTCTTTATTTGGAATGGTCAGACGAGGTCACACATGACTATAGTTAATGCCTACCCCCCCCCTCTTTCTCAGCGCATTTCCTACTCGTATGCCACCAAAGAAAGAAGAGCGAATTGGCATTGTATGTTGTAGTGGTTAGGACGTCAGTCTAATGAATGGTGGGGGCTGGGGTCTGGGGGAGGAAAGGGGTAAACCTTTTTTGTCTTCAGTACATTGCATAGCAGGAAAATAAAAATGTTGAATGAACGTTACTTTGTAATTAATAGTATTTTAGAAATATAAAAATGCCTGTTCTCATGCACATTTTTTTCGTCACTTTAGGAAGGAATGATATCGTAGCTGCACTGATAAAACCAAGAATGTGAGAATTTTTCGATTGTTGACTTTGCATCATATACAATTTCATTCACTGATGCATAATACAGATGCAACTTGATGTAAATGTTATGTATAGTGCTTGAACAGTCTGATGTAATTGCAAAAGTGATTCTTTGATGAAATTTAATTTTTAAATAGCGATAATTCAAACTACCAAATTTTGCATTCGTTGTTTTGGCATTGCGGCGACGATATGCACCCCCCCCCCCAAATTAATTTCTGGGTGCACCACTGCTAAAAAGTGTATGTAAAGGATATGTATTGTCAGACTTAGATAGAGGTTTGACTGGTGTCAGCAACTACTAGAGTAACCGAAATCTAAAATTCCAGTAATTGCCTGATCGCAAAGCTACGCACCTGGGCGATATCGAAATAAATAACACCACCACCACAGTCCTGTCAATATATCTTTCTCTGTTTCTGCGGCGCCTTTTTCCTTTGTTTTATTTTCACGCCCCCCCCCCCCCCCGCCCCTCTCTTTTCTCTTTGTCCCTTTCTCTCTCTCTCTCTGTCTGTTTCTTGCGTCGTCACGCACCTCCGTTGCGCGACCTGTTCTAGTACATCTTGCTATTCCCGGGTGTCTACGAAATAACTTACTGCTTCCGGAAGCCGTCAGTGCAATTACCTGTGCAAGAACATGTTTACATGTCGTTCTGTGAATCCACGCGGTTTAACTCTGGACTCAATAACTATTCCCCATTGCCACTCCGCGGAAGCACTTTGCGACGGGTGATGCCCCGTAGCATAAATTACGCTTTCCTTAAAATGGGCGGCACCTCCAAATTTTAAGGAACAGAAATTACGCCACACTGTTAGAAGCGCAATTTATACTTCTCACTCAGCAATGATTTCTTTCAGTATATGTGCATTAATCTATATATAAAAGTGAAGCCATCTTTCACTTTCTCATAAAATCAAGCAGTAAAAACGATATTTTAGCCCTTTTTTGTATATACATAGACAAAAAAAGCTACCATGAGTGGACTTGAACGGTAAATTATGTATTTCTAATATCGAAAATAGTCTCCAGAATCTTTCCATTCTAGGCTAAAGCAAAACCTTTAAAGAGGAAATGTCACCAGTTTTATGAAGTCATTTCCTCTTTCAAGATTTGATCTATGACGAAGGAAATTTCTCCGTCATTTTTATGCCAGGGGCGGGATTTGAACCCACAACTCTCGGCTCCGGGTGCTATCCACTATACTACTACACTGGCATGTGCTCTCACTGCTACCTACCTATATCCGCCACGTCAGGAAGGGCATGACTGTGCCTAACGGAAATTGGCCTCATTACAGTTTAATCTCCTTGTTTATGGCCGTTCATTTTGCGAATGGCTCCTTTTTATGGCATCTTTCTGACCTTTCGCTTCTTAATGGGCTCTCTTTCTGGCCATTTGTTTTATAAATGGGCCCAATCACTTATATGTCCCTTTCCTGTAGGTTGGTTTCATGAGTGAACCCTCTTTCTGGCCGCTCGTTTTGTGAAAGATCTCCTTTGTGACTCCTTTCGGCCGTTTGTTTTAGGAATGGATCTTCTTTATAGCTTTCTTGTACCCGCTCGTTTTCTAAACGAATCCTCTTCATGACTTCTGTCGGCCGCTCGTTTTATGAAGGATGCACTTTGACACCTTTCGGCTGTTTCTTTTAGGAATAGATCTTCTTTATGGCCTTTTTGTTGCCGTTCGTTTTCTAAATGAATCCTGTGCATTACTCCGGTCGGCCGTTCTTTTCATGAGTGGATCATCTTTGTGGCCGTTCGTTTTATGGGTGGATCATCTTTCTGGCCGCTCGTTTTATAAAGAATGCACTTTGACTCCTTTCGGCTGTTTCTATTACGAATAGATACTCTGTATGACCTCTTTGTGAACGTTCGTTTTCCGAATATTTCCTCGTTATGGACCGTTTGTGGTAGTTTTATGAGTGGATCCTCTTTCTGGCCGTTAGTTTTAATGAGGAATTCTGTTTACGCTGCTGCCTTTGTGGTATTTGTTTTCTAATTGGCACTTTTTATAACTTTCCTTGATCGTTCGTTATATAAATGAATCCCCTCTATAGCCTCACCACAATAGCTCCTTTCTCATCATTTGCTCATTCATCATCTTGCGCTGTTCGGGTTATGAAGAGCCATCTCTTTTTGGCCATTCATTTTATGAATGAATCTTTTTCATGGCTTCTTTCTTGCCGTGCCTTTCATGAATGAGTGATCTCATGAACGAACTCGAGTCGAATGGTGCGATCATAAACTGGAAATTAGGGATGAAACCACATTTGACTACAACAGTTATCTGAGAAGATTCAACATGATCCACTAACGATTTTGAATGTTTCACCTGAATTTGGAGATACCTTCATCCGGCGGCTACTCGAACAAAAAGATGATTATAACGATATGGTTTTCTAGTAGATTTACCTGATATAACAACGTCAGAATGCAAACAAATAGCGTTAAACCTTTTTTTTCTGCTATGACTGCATATATAAATGTCCATCGCTAAGAAATACTGCAATTCTATATAGCAAAGCTAATTTTGAAAAAACTAAAGTTGGTATGCTGAAGTATAAAATAAGTATATTCCAATATTTCTGGAATGTAAACGTATTTCCTCACACATACACAGAAAATAATCTTTATGCTTTAGGAAAACAGGAGCGAATGCTATTTATTTTCCACTATTCTGATAATTTATTCATTACTCCTGTCTGGCTCTCTCCCTTCCCTGAAACCAGTGACCCTAAATTAGGGACGGGCGACTGCTTACAGCCCATTGAGTTGCTCACGGTGGTTGTTAAACCTCCAATCCAAAAAAAAAATCACTCCTGTTCTTTTTAGTTGCCTTCTGTCTACTATTGTACTTTTAAGGCCTCTCTAGCTGTTCGCCTTGTTGAATGATTTTGAAATCTTTGTTCTCTTCTAATTACCAATTTTCCTCATCCAAATCTTACTAAGGCTTCTTGTTAATTCTTCACTGTCATCATTTGCCTTCCTACCTTGTTGTTTCTGTACTGACTTGTGAGTATTCATATGGTTTGTCTGTCATCCATTTTCCTAAGAACGTTTTCCACCGATCTCTACTCTGCGTTTTTCAGATCAACTAGAACATGTTGGGCCTTGTGCTCTTGCCGGAGACACTTACTTCTTTTACCTCTAATACCAATTTCCGATAAGCATGTTCCAATTCTTTTGGGTTTCTAGTGTCTCGCTTGTTATTTGCTTTGCTAGTATCCAAGATGTAATAGAATGATCTTTCATATTCTAGTTTTTATAGACTAACAGGTGTACTACTTTTTTAATATATTTGAGCTTGCAAATGCTGCCCATATAAGTCGACATCTTTTTTATTTATTATTGCTGCGACAACTCAAACAAGAAAGTTGACACCGAATTTTCGGGTGTAATATGCACGTCTTTTGAATCCGTTCTGACGCAAATTAAATTTATCAAAGCTATTCAAAGTCAATGGAACCGGTATGGAAAACAATAGATCTGACCAAAGAAAGAAGATTTTCAATCGGGTTTTTAATCCCTCAGATATTGCTGTAAACGGAATCGTGAGCTTACGAACTCTTAGAAACAGAGATATCGACAAAAATAAGATGTTACTTTACGTCCCCTGGTGGGAAAACCATGATTTATTTTAGGAAGAAAGTATTCTCAAAAGGTTTATCCGTATAAGCGGTACCGGTCGAAGAAAAAAATCAGTCGAGTTTTCAGGAGCCCAGATTTTGCAACAAATACTACAGAAGCAGAAATTTACATATATGACCCAAGTTGGCTAAACCATTCTTTACCAAACATATGAAATTATGTGGAAAATATTTTCCTTCAGGTCTTGTATGCGATACAGGAAGAATTTTTCAAATCGGAGCTTTAGGAGCAGAAATAACGCAGAAAACGCAATTTACCTTTGTGCCCCTAGCGGAAAGTGTATGATTTACTTGCAAATTTTGAGTTTATAGGGAAAACAGTTTGCATCGGAAACACTATCCAACAAAGAAGAAAATTTTCAAATCGAACTACTAGAAGTAGAGATATTGACAAAAATAAGATATACATCTACGCCCCCTGGCGCAAAAACCATGCATTTTTTTAAGAAGAAAATTTTCCTAAAAGGTTTGTCGGCATGAGTAATGTCGGTCAACAAACGACGGTTTTTTCCAATCGAAAATTTAGAAGCTCATATTTTGCTGCAAATACAACAGAAGCGGAAATTAAGATTTACGCCCCTTGGTGGCCAAACTATTTTTTTACAAAAATTAGAAATTATGTGCAAACGATTTCCCATCAGGAGCTGTATCCGGTGCAGAAAGAATTTTTCAAATTGGAGATTTAGAAGCAGAGATATAGTGGGAAACGCATTTTACCTCTACGCCCCCAAGCGGAAAGTCTATGAATTACTTGAAAATTTTGAAATTATATGAAAAACATGTCACATAAAAAACACTATCCAACAAAGAAGGGAATTTTTCAAATCGGACTCCTGGAAGTAGAGATATTGACAAAAATAAGATGTACATCTACGCCCCCTGGCGGAGAAACTGTAGAATATTTTAAGAAGAAAATATTCCGAAACGGTTTATCGAAGTGAGTGGCATTAGTCAACGACAGAATTTTTTAATCGATCTTTTAGAAGCTACGATTTTATGGCAAATACATCAGAAGCAAAAATTAACACTTACGCCCCCTGGTGACCAAAGTATTCCTTACCAAAAATTTGAAATTATCTGCAAAATATTTTCCATCAAGAGATGTATCCGCTGAATTTTTTTTTCAAATCGGAGTTTTAGGAGAAGAGTTATCGGGGAAAATGTAATTTACTTTTACGCCCCCTAGCGGAAAACCTATGCGTAATTTGAAAAAGTAACTATATCTAAAATACTTTTCGACATAAATGGAATCGAAAGATATAAATGTTTTTTCAATCGGATGTTTAGAAGCAAATATGTGGAATAAAACGTATTTTTGAAATTGACATCATCTACATTTACGCTCTCTACCGGTGAAATTGTACATCGTAAAAAAAACGAAATAAAGGATCATCATTTGAATATTTCAAGCTTCCCAATGCAAAAAGAATGTTTCAAATCGGACTAATAGTTGCTGAGATATCGTGGGTAGAGACGGACGGACGGACATACCGATAACAGAAGCACGATCTTTTTACAAAAGACGTGCTAAAAAAGAATGGAGAGACGGTGCTTGATGCAACTAAGAAAGTTATGGACAAGAACTCACGGATCCAGGAAATGACAAGAGTTGATGACACTATGATAAAAATAAGGACCTTAAAATGTCAATGAGCAGGACAGAACTGAAATACTCGATGTACTACAGTGGATTGGATACCAAGTGACAGGAAAATACCCAACAGAAGACCTCGTACGAAACTGGTGGATGAGATTCGAAGATCTGCCGGATTGCTGTGGAAAAGAATTGCTCAAAGCAGAGTAGTGGAAGAGACTTGGGGTGATCTCCATCCAGTGTTAGATTGGGAGTTGCTGATAATGATTTGAATAGAAGGTGTATTTCATGTCATAAACCTTCATGTTGGTGAGTTTAAGCTGGTGAAACGCATCCCAAGCAAACAAATTTCCTGGGAGTACACTTGAAAAACTTGAAATCATCAGTGAAGATCCATCTGAAGTAACCCTAACCACTTACTGAATAGTTTTCGGAGAACTACATTTCTGCGCTTTTGTGAAGTGCTGTGCACTACGAGGGAAATAATACAATGTGTCCCACTCGCTACTTTACCCAAGTTTTTATTAATAACAACACTAGGAGCTGCGCCTCTAGGCTCGCTACGCTCATTTCCAGAGTAACGCTCGGGCCCTGCAGCCCGATTTCCATGTATATCACATGAAATAAAAACTGGAAAATTCATATAAATTTCAATTTTTATTGCATGTCTAATCAAATAAGGCTTGTTATTCCGAAACTGCAGATTTTTTTTTACTGTCGTTAATTTTTGGAAGGTCGGACTTTTGTCGTTTGAACTTATAGCACTTACTAAATTTACCACTAAGGAAAACAAAAGCGGTCCAAAAAGCATTTCTGTAAACCGTTGTGCTGAACCGTTAAAGTAGACGTCAAGTAATTTTACTTCCTATACTTCCAATGGAAAAACTTTTGTACACATTTCCTTCACAATTATTGTGTTCCCAAGGTTGAAAATTTGAACATCGATTAAAATAACTTCATATTATAACTTGGAATACTTAATATTTTCTAAAGCATAACCATAATTATAAAAAAATCAATAATTTTTCCTTTGGTGATGTTGGAACCAGAAAAAAGATGGCGCGGCCTGTACTTTGATGACGTCAGTAGACAAACAAATGTTGGATTGCATAATTATGGTTATGTTTTAGAAAATATTAAGTATTCCAAGTTATAAAATGAAGCTATTTTAATCGATGTTCAAATTTTCATCCTTGGAAACGCATTAATTGTGAAGAAAATGTGTACAGAAGTTTTTCCATTGGAAGTATAGGAAGCAAAATTACTTGACGTCCACCTTAAACAACTGAGATAGCTTTACCAACAAAACATATGCATAACAAATTCTCTGCGTCACCATGGCAGCAGGTCACATGACCAGAATGTTCCTCATTGATTATCGTGAAGACCGACAAGCCGTTTGTTTCTTTCCTTTGAGTCTTTAAAAAAAATGTTTTTTTCCTGTGAATTTATCGTCTGCTTTAGTGGTTCGTGTTGACTGTGTTGTGTTTTCACCGTTTTGCCTCACTTGAAGTGAGTGTGTGTGCCTCCTGTTTCGTTATTTTGTGTTTCTTCTGTGTGACGAAGAAACACAAAATAACGTAACAGGAGGCAGCACACAGTGTTGTGTTGTTCGGCTTAGCGGCCATGATGGCTGCTTCCCAAGTACAAATGCAAGTTTCGTTTGCTGATTTTATCTCCGCTGGATTTTCTTTGGCTACATCGACCGCTTGTGAGACAACTATGACCTCTTCAAGTGTGGATTTGTCTACTTCTAATTGTGTTTCTGCTTCTAATGTGCTTCGTCCTAATGTTTCTGCATCAAAGTGTTCTTCGTCCTAATTTGCATATCCTGGGTGCCGAGTCACGTTCTGCTGCCATGGCTGCTGCTCCTCCACGCTCGTATGCTGCAACTGCTCGTCCAAACCAATCTCATGCACCTCTTTCAATGCAACCCGAATTTTCTAGCGAAGATAAAGTTCTCGAGATTCGGATTTCTGACGACTCACCAGCAGGTAAAGAACTTTCCTCAGCTTTGTTATTAAGTGTGTATTTTCCGTCCCTTCGTGACACCCCTCCCCTCTATTTGGAGGCCTTGGTTAAAGTTGTTCCCAAGGAAAGCATTGTTTCAATTATTCGCATTGGAGGGGGTGTTGTCGTTCATGTTGTTCACCAAAAAGCCACCGACACCGTTCTTGCTACAGGTATTGATATTGGCTCCTTTCACTTGCAACAACCTGTTGCTTCTGCACAGCGCCCGGTCACAGTGACATTATCTCCTGTGCCTACTGCTATTCCTGACAACTTACTTGTTGCTGCACTCGGCACTCTTGATCGAGTAGTGGGAGAGACTAAATTTCTCCCAGCTGCTGCCAGAGACTCTCCATTCAGATTTGTGCAAGGAGGAAAGGAGGACGTCGCCAATATCGTGTTATTTTCCCCACTGACCAAGCCATTTCTAACCGCCCCACATCTCTGCAACTTGTTACGGACACACGAACATACGTTTTCAACTTATTTGCTGGTGTCCAGTGTTTCCGGTGTTGAGCTGAGGGACACCTGGCTTTTGAGTGCCCTCAGCGCACACTTGCGCAAGATGCTGTCCCTTCGTTGAAGGTTCCTGACACACCTCCATCATACACTTCCTCCTGCCTTACTACTGAACAAACTGTTGCCCCAATGTCAACCACGTCACCATCTCTGCTACTTGCTCCTTCAATGACTGCAGATATTTCGTTGTCTTCACCTGTTTCAGTTCCGCCACTGCCATTCAACTACGAGCAGCCGCTGTCTTTCAAAACTCCTACGCAGTTATTGCCAAGCACTAAACAGCCATTACCATACAACTCCGAGCATGCGCTTTCTTTCAAAACAACTATGCAGTTATTGCCAAAGCACTGAACTGCCATTTCCATTTCAACTCCGAGCTGCCGCTTTCTTCCGAACCGAAACTACTGCATCATCATTGCCCAGCTCTCAAGCGCCACCACCAAGCAACAAATTGCCTCCCGTTTCACAGCCTGTTTTGCAAATGCAAACACCTGCTTCTGAGCAGTTCAAATCTGCTTTCTTTTTTTTTGATTGGAGGTTTAACGACCACCGTGAGCAACTCAATGGGCTATAAGCAGTCGCCCGTCCCTAATTTAGGGTCACTGGTTCCAGGG
Source organism: Macrothele yani (assembly GCA_039090855.1). Classification (NCBI taxonomy): domain Eukaryota; kingdom Metazoa; phylum Arthropoda; class Arachnida; order Araneae; family Macrothelidae; genus Macrothele; species Macrothele yani. The sequence goes on from CM077007.1 coordinate 115,175,682, forward strand.
AAGGGAGAGAGCCAGTGCCGTAAGACAAACACAACATCCATGCCTGACCGGGAATCGAACCCGGACCCCTTACGGACGAATGATCAGAGGCCAACGCCTTAGACCACTGCGCCACCGGGGCGGCCAAATCTGCTTTCATTGTTGACATGTCATTTCCACCTCGTCCTACTTCGGTGGGCTCCTCTGGACCCAAAACTGCCGGGAAACGCCTAAATTCTGCCGAGTCTTCTCCTAGGCGTTCGCGTCGCACTATGCGTTTTCGGACCAAATCTTCTGCCACTTACTCTGGAACCTCACCTGGCGTAGAAAATTTTTCTTCTCAACTTCTTACAGCCGCCCCGGTGGCGCAGTGGTCTAAGGCGTTGGCCTCTGATCATTCGTCCGTAAGGGGTCCGGGTTCGAATCCCGGTCAGGCATGGATGTTGTGTTTGTCTTACGGCACTGGCTCTCTCCCTTCCCTGGAACCAGTGACCCTAAATTAGGGACGGGCGTCTGCTTATAGCCCATTGAGTTGCTCACGGTGGTCGTTAAACCTCCAATCAAAAAAAAAAAAAAAAACTTCTTACAACAAACAGATTCGCTTGCCTCCCTACTGATGATGATATGGATGTTGCTGCTAATTTAAGTGAATCAACATCGATTGCTTTGGATGTTGTTGGAGATGATTCTTCTCTTCCCACCATTCCCAAACTTTCCGCTCTGTTCAAAGATTGTTCTGTTCCAATGCAACCGCTCACATTTGCTGAACTTCTTGAACTAATTCAATGCCCTAGGATTGACAAATTTCTAACAATCCCGTGTATTCAATCTAAGTTAAATTGGTTACCTGAAATGCTTCAACAACTGCAATTGCTTGATGAATTTTTGATTAACGTTTCCGTTCCCCCTGAAGATGCCCAGGTTCAGCATCGTCTGTGGTACATGCTGAAGTTGCTCACAGCTGAACTCGAAAACAATCAACAGCCTGTTCATGATTTCCCAACTGACTTGTATTAGTTTCAACTGCCGCGGCTTTTCGGCATCGGCAGCTAATGCTCTTGTCTTCGTTGATTTCGTTTTCTTAGAGCTGACATCATTCTCCTAAGGGATGCATACTTCATATGTCTGATGTTTCAGCCCTTGTTCTCATTGATGTTCTCTCTCCTCAAAAATGTTTGTGCTCACCTTCACATCACCTTGTGTTTTGTCACCTCTATCCGTCGGCTCCCACAAAAATTCAAGTGTGTTTCTTCCTAATTCTTCAAGCGAAGTATACAATCTACCTGTGCTATCGTCGCAGCATCGACCAACCTTCCCTTTGCCGTTTTCACACCGCTCGTCGTTTCCTCTGCTGCAGATTTCGTCGCTCCGTTACAGCCAGCCTACAAACCGAATTTGACATTGCACGGGCAAAACTTCAGGTCAATTTGGTCACCTCAACAGCCTTGGTTCCAAGTCGTCGTTAATGGCGTGGAACTGCTGGCTTTTCCGTCGCTTTCCACTACAGTGTTTTTATTCCATCATAAGTGTTCTTCATTAATGTTCTGTGTCTACGTTTCTGCCCATGAGTGAGACTGAGTTTTTTTCTTCTGAATAAACGTTTTGTTTTGAAATTGTTTAATTGTGAGCTTGTACTGCTTTACCGTCTGTTTTTGTTTCGTTTTCGGCGAACTCTTAGACACAGTTTAATACTATTGTTATCAACGGACTAATAGACTTTTATTTTTACTACTGTTCAACTGGGCAGCCTGTGAGCTCCCTCTTTTTCACACCCTTTACATTGTCTTTATTGTTTTTTTTTAATGCTTGCGTACACCTTGTTCTCTCCCACATCTTGTTACAGTTTTGTATTCTGTCCTTGTTCATATTTTGTAGAGGCGATTTTTATACCTAACATTTTGAGCAATAAATACCTTATGAAGACAAGCCATCCGTTTCTTTCCTTTGCGTCTTTAATAAATGCTTACAAATCAGAAAATGACTTTTTCTTATTTTTTTTTCTGTAGGAAAGGGACGATAGTTGTAAGTTTATGCTGTAAAAATTGCAATGCGTTATGATTTATAGTTTGCCATATATCCGGGTTTTTTTAATGGATCCCATCGCAAAATAGAGAATTTTGTGAAATTTAGAAATTTAATTGCTCGTAAACTAAATCGGAATTCAAGAAAAAAAAGGGGGGGGGGCGACGAGGTGCAAAAATTCGGTCATGGCCCTACATGCCTACAAAGTTTCGTGGTTCTGTTGCTGTTAATGTGTCCGGAACGCGACCTGATAACACTTTTTTGCTTACCTTAAATTTGAAATACAATAGCTCTTGAAGTTTCGCTAGAATCGAGAATCGGTTTATTTCAGCGTGTTCTCCAAACAATTCTCTACAAACGATGTAAATTTCATATTTTTATGTTCAATGCGTTTTCCGTTGCGAGCTAGGAAAGCAAGAGTGTCGCGAAATTTCTAAAACAGCGGCAGTTACTTTTTTTTAGAATAGACAGATTGTGACTAATTACAGTAATTGAATGATATTTGGTAAGAATATGCCTTCATCCAATGGAAAACAGAACCATATCATAAGAGATGTTGAAAATGTCCGCCATGTGCATCGAGACAGGTTTGAAAACGAGACTCCATATTTCGGAAAGTTCGCGTCAGTTACTTCTGCGTAATCTCTGCCCCTGCCTCGCAGATGTTGTTCTTTAATGCCTCAGGGGTTGTCGGCTAATTTTGAAACACTACCGATTTGATATAACCGCACAGAAAGAAATCAGGAAGTGGTAGGTCAGGTGATCGAGGTGGTCACATTCCCTTAGAAATTCCGCGAGGAGCAAAACGTCTTTGCTGGATGCTCTGCACCACTGTTTCTGACATTTCTGGACAGCCTCCCTCCATGCAAATTATGTAATGTTCCATGGGGTTCCAGAATTTTAACCAGTTGCGGAATACACGGTTTACTTGGTGCTGTCCGACATCCGAATTTCCAACGAAATTCACCCTGACACTTCTTTATCGACTTACTCTCACGTACAAGAAACACACGCTTGGATATGGTAAACCGGGAGAACATCGTTAAAGATCAGCCTCGCGACTAACAGACTACTGAACTAACATTACATGCGTGACGTTCAAGCTAACAACGAGCGCGCCAACAGGCATTGAGGTGGTTCCACCTAAAATCTCTGCCTTGTGTTTCCAGTGGTAAAACTTCTTTACATATTTTCTTCGCAATTAATGTATTCCCAAGGATGAAAATTTGCACGTCGATAAAACTAACTTTTAAGTTATGCTAAAACATAACAGGGGGTACTTGCTAAAACATAACCATAACTTTATTAAAAAATCAATCATTTTTCTTTGAGTAATGTTCAGACCTGTTAACAGATGGCGCGACCTGTGTCACTGATGACGTCAGTAGACAAACAAATGTTGGATTGCTTAATTATGATTATGTTTTAGCAAGTATTAAGTATCGCATGCTATAACTTAAAGTTAGTTTTATCGATGTGCAAATTTTCATTCTTAGGAATACATTAATTGCGAAGGAGATATATAAAGAAGTTTTACCATTGGAAACATAAGGCAGATAATTTAGGTGGAACCATCTTAAAGAACAACATCTGCGAGGCAGTAGTAGCGATTACGCAGGAGCAACTGGCGCGAACTTTTTGAAATACGGAGTCTCGTGTTGAAGCCTGTCTCGAGGCACAGGGCGGACACTTTCAACATCTCTTATGATATGGTTCTGTTTTCCATGGATGAGGGTATGCTCTTACCAAATATCATTCACGATGTTATTAATAAAAACTTGGGTAAAGTAGCGAGTGAGACACGATGTAGTTTCTCCTCAGAACAGGTAGGATAAAAAAAATGCATGATGGAGACCGTTGCAAACATGTGTTTCCACTGTTCTAATGTGCTGTGAGTGAAAACGTTTATTATAAACACTCCATCTGAAGACAAACAATTGTGTTAAAGATATTGTGCGACATTATTAGAAGGAAAATTATTCGAAAGACATTGTTTTTTATTGTACGAGATAGTGACATGACGCAGTGAAGTCCAGAAGTAGAGTGTAAGGGATAGAATATTTTCTTTTCCGTTAATCCTTATTGCAGTATTCACTCCATTATTGACGTGGTTATGTTTGGCAATTAATGTGTTTCAAAGGTAAATGCAGTTTGTCTACATATAGTATATAATACTGCCTTCTTACCATTGTTGCAATCTTGCTTAATAAACTTTTTCCCCACAATATTATACTCTTAAGAGGCAGATACTAATTTTAATTATTCATTCTACTATTCTGACCTCAATATCTCCTAGGTTTACAATAATACACTTATACAAATATAAACATTTGCCGCAAGTTAGATTTGGAATACAAAAAGACTTCCTTTTGATTGTATGATTTCTTGGCTGTGTAACAGAAGCGTTTTGAATTACTTCATTCTGATCAACATTGAGTCAACAATTTATTCAAACTGGCTGTTGCGTGATCCGTTGTCGTGATGTCACTATCGATACACAGTGAACAGGAACTCTTCCGGTAGTAGTTCGGAAGTCGTTACTGAAGAGGACGTGATCTGACTTACAGCGTTGCATGATTGTCGTTGTTTGGAGAAGGGCTAAGAGTCAGCAAAACTCTTGCACGTTAGCATATGGAATATCAATAACAGAAAAAGTACTTATGTCCGTTTGATACAGCATCAAACCAGTAGTATGCGCATGCTCAGTTGTTGTCAGAAACTTCTAGTTGACGCCCGATGTGAGGAGAAGGGACTCGGTTTGGTTCTTCTCACGAGACGTTCAAGAGTAATTCAAATAACAGAGGCTTTGAATTTAGGTTTCCAAATGACATCCCAGATATATACATGGCACCGTCTGCTTTACAACGGCAGAAGGCATTTCCGTACACCACTACTAACTGCTGCAAGCATGGAAAAAATTCTCTGGTGGCTTTGGTGGCACAGGAGTCGAATCCTAAATGCTTTGAAAAAATCATGTGGTCAACCGAATTGCGATTTCAATTGCATCATTCAAATTTCTGTTGTTCATTCTTCTGTTTTGAAGAACCCAGAGAGCATTTAAGGCTATAAAGAGACCCCCATCTCTGAGTTAGAGCTATGAGTTCTAGGAAAGACACAGAACCAGAGTTAGCCAAAAGCTCGCGTCTGTGACACAACTCCGAGGGCGGGGTGTCATGTCGATTACTGGGCAAGTATTTGGAAACAACAGCATGAGAATATGAAACCATCTTGCACGGTTTTTACTCTCCAGACTGGCGAGGCAGTTAGCCATGCTTTCAAGGGGGCCGCTAGGTTCCTTGATCAGAGCGGAACCGCGCGTGAATGCCCAAGTCCACACAAAAATCATTACTAATCAGGTTAATCCAACTAAGGTCACTCCATACCTCCACAAAAATATATACTTCCATCAGTTGAATGCTTTAGGCTCCTTCATCGCAGCAGACCCATACCAGAATGCCCAAGCATATGCAAACATCACTTCTGATCACGTAAATCCAACTGAAGTCACGCTACCCCGTAGTGATGGATACTTCCAGCTGGAAAATGCACCATACCAGAATTCACTCAATTTCTCGAAGTGGTTTTAAGGACATGATGGAGACGTTTCCTTATTTATTCACCACCTTAGTTCCCATACCTCAATCCCATATGGATTTTGAAGGATGAAATCGAACGGAATACGATACATCTGTATCCATTGTCATCCAATCTAAGAAAATTGGAAGATGCTATTGGACACGCATGGGCCAGTATTTCTTCGGTACGGAATGTTACCGTTAATTGGTTAAATCAATGCCAAAGGTATATTGTAGCTGCTCCTGTTTTGAAAGGTAAAGATGATGGTCCAACACGTTATTGGGTAAGGGTGCCTAATAAACTGAACTGTGTGTGTGTATGTGTGTGTGTGTATGTCTATATTTATTTATATTTATATATACGCATATGAATATGATCCAGAAACTTGCAGTGGGTTTAAAGATAAACTTTCGGAATACAAAACTGATGTACAATGCTTTTACAAAAAATAAAGATTTATCGCTTGATGGGTAAAAGCTGGAGATAACCGATTTCAAATTTACCTTGGACAACAGATATCAAGCGTGGGTCACATTGATGAAGAAATTAATCGGCGTATAAAACTTAGTTGGAGAATTTTTGGAAGAAACAGTGCAATTTTTAAGAGCGATATACCATTATGTCTTCAAAGAAAGGGGTTTAATCGATCCATCCTTCCAGTGCTTACGTACGGAGTAGGGACATGGGCCTTAACTATAAAAAAAAACATACAAAGACTGCAGACAACTGAAAAAAGCATGGAGAGATGCATGTTTTGTGTAACTAGGAAAGATAAGAGCAACTCGTGGATAAGGAGAATGACAACAGTGGAAGACATCATGATCAGTGTAAAATCCCTGAAATGGAAATGAGCTGCATATATTGCCAGAAGGATGGACAAGCGAAATTTGAGATTGCATTCCAAGGGACAGGAAAAGATCCAAAAGAAGACCATGTGGGAGATAAATGGATGAAATTCTATAGCATGCGGGAGTGACATGGAGGAGACTGGCTCAAGACAGACCGTTATGGTAGGAACTTAAGGAAACCTTCATCCAGCACTGGACTTATAAATGATTGACAATGATGATGATATACGTATATATCATAAACCCCATTAATTTATTGGGGAAGGATGTGTTTAATGAATTTATGATTTTTTTATTTTTCAGAATGGGCTTCCCTCTCGAGATAATCCATATGTTTTCAATGGAGATTTTGTGGATCGTGGAACACATTCAGTTGAGGTTTTAGTCCTCCTCTTAGCTTGCTTCATTGTCTGGCCTGACGCAGTCTTCCTCAACAGAGGCAACCATGAAGATTTTAGCATGAACATCAGGTGAGCCATTTTACCTTTCTGTCTTCCTTTTGCGTAAAATAGTAAGATAAAGAAAATTGAGCATCAGATTTAGTGCAGAAAACACGAAATGCTCGCAATATTATATTTTCTACTGTTAATGAGATTTTAAAGTAACAAAAAAAGGGCATACCCTTTTTATTCAATGTCAGTAAAGCCCTTTGAGAGGAAAGTATCAGTTTGGCTTCTGCCTACTATGCCTATTTTTTTAATATAAAATTCGTACAAAGATCGCAGAAAATTAATTTGGCATGAAAGTGTGAATTTATAACATGGATATCTTTAAGAATGCTTACGTATTTATACTAATACATCTGCCTATGACAAGCATACGTTCTGGGACCCGCAGAATATGAATCTCTCACAATCCTTATGTGCACACGTTCTGATGCCCAACCGGTTAACACGTACGGTTTCTCTAACGTTCCTTTCTGTAGTGTTGGGGACAAACTACAGAGCTACGATTTTGCTGAATGGAAATTCATCGTACAGTGTGTGACGTACTATACAGAGGTGAAAACATGTATCAAGACGACAAAGCTTCAGCGAGACATTCTGTCCGCGTAGCTCAGTTGGGAGAGCGACTTACTCCGCAGTGAGGGGACACAGGTTCGATGCCAGTCACTGACAAACTTGTGTTTTCACACTGGCGCCCGATTGTAGAAAATGGATCCACTGGACGTTAGGTTCTTCGAAAAATGTGTGATGTTTGTTCCGAAACACATTGTTTGGAATTAATAAAAAATTCCTACTTAGCTTCAAAGACAAGAAAAAAATTAAGTGGGAGATGATGTGACGTACTACAGAGGTGAAAACATGTGTCAAGACAACAAATCTGCAGCGAGACATATTGTCCACGTAGCTCAGTTGGGAGAGCGACTTACTCCGGAGTGAGGGAACACGGGTTCGATGCCCGTTGGGGGCAAACTTGTGTTTTCACAAGTGTATGTACACTCATTGGCAACAATATTATGACCACCTGTCAGGTAGCTTGTTGGGCAGTCGTTCGCTGGGATAACTCTTTGCACGAGTGTAGCATCAATTCCACTTACCACGGAAGATGTCCAGACGTATTCTATACAAGCTGGACAGAATGACGTCACGGAATAGGGAGACGGAGTACCTACTGGCGTGGACCGGCGAAAGCTACATTTCACTGCATCCTAAAAATATTCGATGGGATTCAAATCGGGGGAGCTATGGGTTCAGAGGAACGCACAAAATGCTTGGCAATGGACCTGGAACAATTCTTGCACATTGCGACACTGGATTTGTCTTGCTGAAAGGGTTCAATGCTATCTGGATATGCGATGAACATGTATCGCAACAGTTGTTGCCAAACAATATCTAGGTTGGATCTAGAGATGATGGTGTCAACGGGGTTACGGAGATCAAATGATATCCATGAGGATAACTCCATGCTATGGTAACAACGCCAACTTCCTGTTACCGGCCAACTGTGCAGTCTGATTGCAACTTTTAAATCGCACGACGTTGAATATGGAATGTCCATCTGCATGTTGAAACTGGAGCCTGGACTCAATCAATCCGGCGACTCCTTTGCCGTTATCCAGTGTCTAGTAATGATACTCCAGTGCCCACACAAGAGCGTCAGTCTAGCAGACGTTCATTTCCAACAACAAACAATTCTGAGATGCTGCCTCCCACTTTCTTCGCGCCCGCTGATAACGATTCCCTGTACAAACTCCTATAAGTTCTTCCCTTTCCGCATTGAACGAGCTTCTCAGCAGCAAACTAATACACTCCTCCTGTGCCGTATATATACATTCTGTGCTGATCGAAGATGTCACATCTTCCTGCTATTGGGCATGTCCACTTGTGTACCACGAGTATAAGTCGATATTCTCCTTCAACTCAATCCCTCATGGAGTCTGCCGGTTCCAACTCTTCCTATTTTTCCTGTTATTCAGGATGTAGCAAACACATCGTAGATAGATATAAGGGAAATTACAATTTATCTTTACGCCTCCTACAGGAAAAACTGGCATTACTTGAAAAAGAAACTTTACTCGAAATAGTCTTCGTTATAAGTAAGTGGTGTTCGGGCACATTGCTTCTAGTAAGGAAATACCCAAATTCGGAATTTGATTGCCTAATTAATTATGTTAATTAACATAATTAAATAATAATTGCTTTAATTAGCGTGATTCCTAATTAGGTGCAGGAAATATAATCCCGACCCAGTCCGCATAAGATTAGCTGGTTTCTTTTCTTTTTCTTTTTTTTCTTGCTTACCCCTCGCGTGGGAAGGAGATCGAAACGAAAGCGCTAGGCCAGGTGCAAAATTCCGCAAACGAAGTGAAGGGTATTTTCATCGCGCGGCATTTGCAAAGCAACAGCACTGCGGATTACATAATGCAGCCCTAACTAACAATAGGTCAGTGATGACAATACTCTGAAAGTCCAAGAAAGAATCCTAAATCTGGTAAGAAGGTAAAGCTAGGTAATAACTCTGTGTCTTGGAACATAATTCAGTCGGGCATACTTAAAGATTTAAAAAGTTTTTTGAGGGATGGTCCGATAATATTATAGAACTCCGAAACAGGGTGACGGTTAGGGCCAAATAAATTTTTAAAGGGTTTAGCTCAGCAGATGGTCAGCTGGCCAGGAGAACATCTGATCGAAATAGTCACTGGTCAACATCCACCGGACGGCAGGCCACTGACGAACGAGGGGGGGACTAGAAACCAATGAAGGTGCAGGGTACGCCTCCAGGAGGGAGGGACACGCTTAGTAGCATTAATGAAAGCGAAAACGAAACGAAAGTTGAATTGCGAAAACTTTGTCGAACGGTCGGTAGTCGGTTGTTGTTGGGGATTTGTTACTATCGTCAGTTGGAAAGAAATGCTTTGCTGTACGTGGGTCAAGAAGTCGGACCCAAATCCGATAGGATGTTAGGTACCCAAGGAAGGAAGAAAAAAAATACAAAGTAGAGACTAGAGAAGATATACGCTTGTCGATGGGTCCCGGCCTGCGTTTTATCCACTAAGGATACCAGCCCCAGCATTCGCGGACCTCCCAAAAGACCAGCTCATTAAGGAGTAGCTCCATCATCAACCCTCGGATAAGCGTTGAATAGTAGAAGATTTTACGGTAAGACATCATCGAAATATTTCAATCCCTTGCATGCTGAGTAATCATTGCAATTTAGAAATGAAATATTATGGCTCACCTCGTACTAGTTGGATTGCTGGGAACATTTCTATTTCTATAAATCTGAGGCTAAATCTTAACTTTTTTGTAGCGACGTTTTAACATAACATAATCTGGTCCCACCACTAATTTGTACATAAATTAAGAAATATACTAAAATAAATTCTATATTTGTTTCTTTAAACAACGTGTTTTTCTTCTCACTGCTCTGCAAATGAGTTCAAGTGTCAGGTTTTGGTTTAATTTAAAGTAAACATTTTTTTCTTTCTTTAAAGATACCACGATTTCAAGGATGATACTGAAATGTTGCGTTTTTAAACTTAATTTCCTTGCGGCATATGAGTTCTTGCGACAACCTCGTACGAACTCATATGAAACACAACGCTTTCAAGTCCCAACGATGAGACTGGGTTGCCTATACTAGGAAACCCAGTGTCATTATTGCCACTTAATCGATCGAAATTCATTAACAAAATTTATGCCCTCAAATTCCCAAACGGGGCTTGGCACAGTAACGGTGGTATCGAAGGATAGGGAGAATTTTTTTCGATTGTACAGTATATTTGTAATCAATTGTGTTTAATAAAATGTATTTTGAATTCTGTGGCATCTCCATTTTTGCCCTTTAGCAGCAAAATTATGCTTCAGAAAATGACTGGAAAGCAAGGATCATGGTCCTCACATTTCGGGAGTATAAGAACGTTCAAGAAGTATAAGTGTTGTTCTTATACGAGCAAGAAGTGTTCTTATACGAACAAGAAGTATAAAAACGTACTTCTTTTCCAAAAGACGTTCTGAAAACATACGTCCTTGATAGTGCATCGCAGTGGATGTAACATTTCAGAGGAAACTAAATGTCACGTGTCAAGGGAGCTTGGATTTTTTCTTGGGGTGATACGCAAAGGATTAAAATAGGGCTCAAGAACTCTCCGCCCATGCCTCATCCGGGACTCTGAGCAACTCATAGGGCAGTCAACCGTTTCTGATTTCGGACCACTTGTTCCAGAGAAAGGACTGAGCCAACGCCGTAACAGAAACACACTCAAATGACTTATTCAGGACTCAAAGAAGGGCTCATTTCTGACAACTAGCCAGAAACCTATTCATTTGACCACAGGGGCCGTTACCGTTCTTGGTTTGTCAGACCTTGTTTTGTTTTTATGGTGTTTTGCATCCTCTACAGAAATTAGTTAACACGTTTGAAGGAGTGAATAGCAATGCAGCGCATAAACAGACTTCCCTGTTTTATCCTCCTAGCAATTCTTAAATATTAATTTTTAAGTTACCGAATGACTCGCACGTTCGTCCTTGATGTTGTCTGTCGACTTGAAGACCATCTTCGATAATGGTCACCATTTAGAGCTTACAGAGGAGGAAATCCATTTTCGAATGCAAATATCGATTTTCTTACTTTAATAGGAACGTTTATGCGCGTCCATTATCGCTGCTCAGCGTGAAATAACCCGCCCACTTTTTCAGCTGGCTCCTACATTCTAACAGCCATTATTTCAGAGAAGCTCGCTGCTTTCCGAATCACAAGCTCTAACAAGCAAAAAGCATCTAATTCTGACTGCGTGCAATGCTTGCTCGCATCTTCAAAGCCTTATTTTGAGAGCACCCCAGGACTGTTTAATTAGCTCTGAGTAATCAACATTCAGTGTGCGTCTACGAAGTAAATCAGGCATTCTAAACACACGCAAACCCAAACAGAACACGGCGCGCGTGTCCCTATCTTTCTCTTCTTTAGTTCTTATAAATTTCAAGAACCTTGAAGCAACTACATATAATAAGAACAGTTGCCGCATAAGTTTACGTGAGCGCTACTGAGTGAGTGAAATGTTAATTTAACTGCTTCGCTAAATTTAAAAGACACCCTTGTGCTATATTTATGAGATACGACATTCAAGGCCGATTGACTTAACAAATCAGAGTTGCACGAATACAGCTGAACTTCAAAACGCAAAACTTCGTCAATTACGTATCAATTTACTCGTTTCGAGTTCATTTCTTCATGAAGGATGAATTGAAAGTATTGTTTCCGGCGTAAACAGGGCCGTAGCTGCAAGGAGGACAGTTGCGTTCTCTTGAGGCATGAATTCACGAGTCGAGGGCCGTAAAAATAAAAATGCACATCGTATGAGTAAATTTTCCAAAAATTGGAACTGGAAAAGAAAGTTATGCAATTCAGCATTTTCTTTCTTAGACTTCATTTAACCGCATTCAATATTCTGTGAAGCAAACCAGAGCTCAGAAAAACCTAGTCTCAGTCAGGTGTAAACCCCTCGTGTGCACGAAGGGAATTGTCAGATACAACGGAGAGAGGCATCTAGAATAATATGTAAATATGCCTAACCTCCTGACCTTTCTGAATACGTCCACTACGCCAAACTAAAATTGGGACAAACAAAATATAATTAAAAAAATTCAAACTTTGCAAAATAAACATATTAGATTAATTGATCTTAAATCAAGCACACAGTTATCACTATACACCAACACAAAAGTTTACCCGAATAAATATAATATTCTGACAATTAAACAACTTTATTATTTTAATATTGGCAAAATCATGTTCAAGAGAATAAAAAATAATCTACACACTGGTATAATAAAAATTATTCCACTGATAAACCCACACGACGCACGAAGTAAATAACATATTCTACCTATTCATCCAGAAACTGAAACTATGAAACAAAGTCTAAACTATTACTGGCATTCACTACCGACGGAACTAACAATATTAAATAACTTTAACCTTTTTAAAAAGAAATTAAAAAAGTTACATAATGAATCACAGTTACTAACCCATTAATAAAAAAAGAAAAAAATACTAATTTCGAAACAAATCACACTTAACCTACTAATCCTGTTTTGTTTGCATTTCTATACACAACACTTATCATGCTTGACTCTTTGGCGTGTCTGTATTCTTTTAATGTATATATTCATATTTAGAGGATTTTAGGAAGGGAGTGCCTGACCCTAGGTCTTAAACAACCCTTAGAAATAGGAAGCTATGAGATTTGGGCTAGAGTGCCCGATAGGAAAGTGACACGGAAGCGAAGTAGAAGGAAGACGCCCTTATTTATTACCGGAGGGCCAGTACCCGGGGTCCGACGGCTTAACGTGCCCATCCGACGCACATTTAGTGGATCGAACCTGAGGTCCTTTCCGCGACAGTCATGAACGTTGCCCACTAGGCCACCCACGGCCCTCTGTTAATGTACTTTTCTTCTTTTCTATTTAACACTGCTGTATAGGGAACTCCGGGCTTTGTCAGGCCTTGTTGGCCTTTTCCCTTTGCTTCCTTGCTGCGCTATGTTTTATAAACTTTATTTCATGTAATGTATGGCACTACTCAGCAAAGCAAATAAATTAAAATGAAATGAAAATGAAAACGCCGAAGAAAGGATGAACAGAAAATTCAGCTGTGCCGCAGAAAGCCTCTTGAGTGTTTAACCTTCAATGGAATTTTTCTAAGCTTAATCAACAAAGAACCTTCCTATTGTTATGTTCACTATCTGATGACACTCATTCGTTCTGGGTTGGTTCATTTTTCATTCTGCATTTCGTAGAGCGCTGTGTAGTTGGCGTTCATATTTGCTTTTGCATTTTGCTTGACTCTTAGGTATTAACCTACTTTTCGCTTTTTTAGTAAAATTATCTCAAGAATTAAAAGTGCAGATTTTGAGTAGTCGTAGTACTATGGGCGGCGAAACCAAATAATTTTAGGGCGGGGGGGGGAGGGCAACTTCTCCGAGAGTTAAAGCAATAAAAAAAAAGAAAGAGAAAAAACCGTAGAATATATGCAGGCACTCGTACAAATCATTGTCAACTATCATCGATCCACTGCGAGATGAAGTCTTTTATCACTTTCTGTCTTCAGCATATCTCTTGAAGGATTTTGGGTTAATGGAGAGAGAATTAAAACCATCAAGTTTGCTGACGACCAGGTAATAGGATCAGGATCAACCAAATCATTACAGCGCATGATGACAAAAATGCGATTATCTATGGAATGAAGATAAATAAAAATAAGATATAACTAATGGTAATAGGAAAGGATCCAGAACAGGCTTTCCTTAAAATTGAGGAACAATTCGTCGAACAAGTTAAATCACTTCGCTATTTGGGTCAAATTATCACTGAAGATGCGAGATGTGAAAAGGAAATTAGATTAAGACTGGGGATGGCAAAAACAGCCCTTAGAGAGAATCAAAGACAACTGACTGCCAAAAATATAAATCTAAAGTTGAGGAAGATAATTTTAAAAGCATGTGTTTGGCCAGTAGCTCTCTACGGCTCTGAGACATGGACATTGATAAAGAGAAGAGTGAAAAGGCTGGAAGCATTTGAGATGTGGAGTTATAGAAGAATGGAGAAAATAAGTTGACTCGATAGAAAGACTAATGATGAGGTCCTTAAGGTAGTGAAGGAATCCAGGAATCTGACCAACATTCTAAAGAGAAGAATGTTATGGATGGGACACACATTGCGCCGTCCCGATTCTGAAGGTTTTGGAAGGAAATTTTCAAGACAAGAGAGCGGCCAAGGAATAGTTCTGTGGCACAGCTAATCCCAAGACACTAATACCAGGATATACTATGACTTGAAGAGAGTGGCGAAGAATTGAGATGGATGGATGGAGAGACAGAGCACATTTACTGGAGTCCTTGGACTGAGTACCCAAGAAGAAGAACACATATCTCTTCCAAGACACTCCATCATGCTTTCGAATTTCATCCAGACATCTCCCACGTAGTTTTCTTCTAGGTCTTTCCCTGTCCTCTGGTATCCATGCTAGCAACTAAATTGTTGTTTTTAGCACGTCTTTTGTAGAAAAAGATCGTGCTTCTGTTATCGGTTTGTCTGTCCGTCCGTCTGTACCCACGATATCTCAGCAACTATCAGTCCGATTTGAAAAATTGTTTTTGCATTGGGAAGACTGAAATATGCAAATGATGATTCTTTATTTCATTTTTTTTTACGATGCACCATTTTGCCGGTAGAGGGCGTAAATGAAGATGATGTCGAATTCAAAAATACGTTTTATTCCACATATTTGCTTCTAAACATCCGATTGAAAAAAATATTTTATCTTTCGATTTCATTTATGTCGAAGAGTATTTTAGATATAGTTACTTTTTCAAATTACGCATACATGATTTTCCGGTAGGGTGCGTAAAAGTAAATTACATTTTCCCCGATAACTCGTCTTCTAAACCTCCGATTCGAAAAAAAAATTCTTCAGCGGATACATCTCCTGATGGAAAATATTTTGCATATAATTTCCAACTTTGGTAAATAATACTTTGGCCACCAGGGGCCGTAAGTGTTCATTTTTGCTTCTGATGTATTTGCCATAAAATCTGAGCTTCTAAAGTATCGATTGAAAAAATTCTTTCGTGGACTGATGCCACTCACATCGATAAACGTTTTTGGAATATTTTCTTCTTAAAATATTCCACAGTTTCTCCGTCAGAGGGCGTAGATGTACATCTTATTTTTGTCAATATCTCTACTTCTAAGAGTCCGATTTGAAAAATTCCTTCTTTGTTGGATAGTGTTTTCCGTGTGACAATGTTTTTCATATAATTTCAAAAGTGTCAGGTAATTCATAGACTTTCCGCTAGGGGGCGTAGTGGTAAATTGCGTTTCCCCCTATATCTCTGCTTCTAAATCTCCGATTTGAAAAAATATTTCTGCACCGGATACAGCTCCTGATGGGAAATACTTTGCACATAGTTTCTAATAATTGTAAAAAAATAGTTTGGCCACCAGGGGGCGTAAATCTTAATTTCCGCTTCTGTTGTATTTGCAGCAAAATATGAGCTTCTAAATTCTTGATTGAAAAAAACGTCGTTTGTTGACCGATACTACTCATGTCAACAAAACTTTTAGGAAAATTTTCTTCTTGAAAAAATGCATGGTTTCTACGCCAGGGGGCGTAGATGTATATCTTATTTTTGTCAATATCTCTATTTCTCTATTTCTAACAGTACGATTTGAAAAATTCCTCCTTTGTTGGATAGTGTTTCCGATGCGAAATGTTTTTCGCATAAATTCAAAATTTTCAATTAAATCATTCACTTTCCGCTTGGGAGCACAAAGGCAAATTACGTTTTCTGCGTTATTTCTGCTCCTAAAGCTCTGATTTGAAAAATTCTTCCTGTATCGCATACAAGACCTGATGGAAAATATTTTTCACATAATTTCTAATGTTTCGTAAAGAACGGTTTGACCACCAGGGGAATAAGCGTTAATTTCTGTGTCTGATGTATTTGTAGCTAAATCTGGGCTCCTGAAAACTCGACTAATTTTTTTTTCTTCGACCGATACCGCTTATACGGATAAACCTTTTGAGAATACTTTCTTCCTAAAATAATGCATGGTTTTCCCACCAGGGGACGTAAAGTCACATCTTATTTTTGTCGATAACTCTGTTTCTAAGAGTTCGTAAGCTCAAGATTCCGTTTAAACCAATATCTGAGGGATTAAATTCCCGATTGAAAAACTTCTTTCTTCCGTCAGATACTATTGTTTTCCATAGCGGTTCCATTGACTTTGAAAAGCTTTGATAAATTTCATTTGCGCCAGAACGGATTCAAAGGACGTGCTTATTACACCCGAAAATTCGGTGTCATCTTTCTTGTTATGTTTTGTTTTTATTGCAGGTTTAATGACCACCGTTAGCAACTCAGGGGGCTATAAACAGTCGCCCGTCCCTAAATTAGGGCCACTGATTCCAGTGAACGGGAAAAAGCCAGGGCCGTAAGTAAGACAAAACACATCATCTATATCTATACCTCACCGGGATTCGAACCCGGACCCATCTCGGACGAATGATCAGAAACCATCGCTTAGCCATCTGCGCCACCGGAGCGGCAAATTGGTTATCATAAAGAAGTCATTTCTTCTAGCAATATATTCAGTTCTTTGCTATTTGAGAATTGTGTAAAGATGTTCTTTAAAGTGAAAAACAAAATATTGAGGTAACTTTTCAACTTATTTTGCAAAATCAATTTTCAAAGTTTTACTTGAAGCGTTTTCCAGAAGACTGCGACAAGTGTGGTGACAGTCTCCTGGAAATTTTCATAAAAGAAAAAAGCGTTATATCATATGTGAAGAACACCTTTTTAAGATGTTTGGAAGAAAGACTCCTCGGGTAGGGGACCATGAAATTCCAGCAGGAGTCCGCACCTCCCCATGCTCCCTACCTTCCGCCACCCGTGCATAGTACACTCAATGGACTACACATTAGAGATACCTACCTAACAGCGTGGTGGTCCTCTTCTAGCGCGAATAACAGCCTGTACACGCCAAGGCATCGACTCCACCAGAAGCCGGAGAGTTTCCGCAGTTAATGCCAGCCATACCTGTTTCAGCATTGCCCACAACTCCACCCTAGACTTCGGTTCAGGATCCATGGATCTGATGTTCCTCTCCACGGCAACCCAGAGAGCTTCCACAGGGTTAAAATCCGGGGACCTTGGGGGCCACTGGATAGTTTAAAACTCAGATGAGTGTTCCTCTGGACATGCTTGGGTAGATGCGGGGCCTGGTGGGGTAGCGCATTGTCGTTCTAAAACAGACTATCGGCCGCAGGCGTTGCGAAGGCTATCAAAGCGTGTAGGTGATCATCCAGCACATGCTGGTAGCGCGCAGTGGTTAGTGACCTCTCCAGACACACTAAGGAACCTAATGTTCCAAATGAGAATTCTCCCCAAACCATCACAGAACTACCACAGCCTTGAAAAGAGCCGACCTCGCACGCACGACGAGGCCATGGCCTCATACTGTCGATGCCACACCAGCACACTCCCGTCAGCTCGGTGCAGGTCAAAACGGGATTCATCTGACCATGCGACGCTACGCTACTCTTCATAGGTTCAGTTCTGATGTTCCCGACACCAGGTTCCGATGACGAGCAGTCAACAGTGCCACACGAGGAAGGCGTCATCTTCCGTACCCCAGCATGCTCTGTACCTTTCACTCGATGACTGTGTTTGTGCCTCCGACATTTAACCTGGATGTGATTTGCGCCGCCGTTGCGAAACGGTCGGTCTGTGCGAGCCTGGAGTGTCTACGTCGAGCCCGGTCATCAGTGTCGCGTAATCAGCCTCCCCTTGCTCTCTGGGCGCTGGTACGTCCATCGATGGTATACCCGCGGTACACCCAGGTACGGTTGCCATCGGGAAACCAAGGGTTCTTACCACTTGGGCGATAGAATGACTCATCTGTCTTGCGCCAACAATGCGTCCGCGGTAAAAGTCACCCAGATCATCCCGTCCGCCGATTACGATACACTGTTGGGAAGCCCTGCTGTCAGCCAATTTATCGTCTGCTTTCGGTTTGGGTTCCACTTTGCGCGGGGGTGGCCATGTCAACTCTCAATCACCCCATCTTTAATATTTCGTCTACTGCGTGTAGTAAATATTTTTTAATCAGTCAGATGTAGGGATTACAAAACTCGAATTTTGGTACTCGGAATACAGGTATACCGTTACCGTTCAATTTTTAGGTACAGAAATGCCATTATCGCTACCGATAACATACCCACACTAATGCCTTGAAGAAGAGTGCCTCAACCAGCGGCTTGCGGGTCACATGAATCCCTTAGAACCTATTCTGAATTACCATTAACTCTCCAGGTGGCAAGAGCTTTGGAAGAAGCAATGTGAAATTTGGTCGACATGTATAACAGGAGACTCCTCTAAAAGCGCCCTGTGTTTCTGTAGTATTTATTCGTCGTCGTTAAGATGCGCGTAAAATGTTTTCGACGCAATATTGCGTTCTCATCGCTTTTCAACAGGTTTCCGATGGACGTATTATTGTGTCGTCTCCGCTTTGCGCACAGGAATCTCTGAACCTATATATGCGTGTTTGTCACCTGGAGGGTTAATCTCCCGTGAGCTAATAGTTCCGCAGAGCGTTTTTTTTTTGTTTGCATTTGTTAGTTCCATCTGTATAGTAAGTTATTTGATCAATAAGTGCTTTTGTATTACGTTTCCTGGTAACTTTATCCTACCACCACGTCTTTTTCCTTTTAAACATTGCAATGAAGCATCGTAGTCACCGCTCATACAGTTATATAAGACGATGCATGGAATAATAACGAGATTAAAGCGCCTCGACTTTAGTAATTGACAAATCGGTTACAAAATGTAGAGGTCAAAGGGCGAATTTGGGCTGTAGACCGAGGATTTTCTAAAATACTCATGGTACAAGCGGCTTACTCACGCCCACCATGTGCTACCAGATGAAAAAAGGAAACGTCAGTTTGTTCGTTAAAAGAAACATAGCTCTCATAGTTCAGCCTATTCTATGTGTCTACCTGCTGCTACAATACATTCCTGGATGCGACGTAGTAAATTATTCTTAATATCAATCAACATAATGCTGGTAACTGTGCTGAAATCTTGACGAATGTGCTCTTGCAAATTCTGCAGCACCCTGGCCGAGTGATCAGAGGCGGAGGTTTCTGACTCATTGTACGCACTGGGCCCACGTTTTAGTCCCGTACGAGGCGTGGGTGATGTGCTTATTTTGCGGCGTTAGCTCTTTCCCATCCCTTGAACCAGTGGCCCTAAATTAGAGACAGGAAACTGCTTATGTGCCTCTCCGGTAGCCGATTGGTCCGAAGAGCTGGCTTCTAATAATCCGTCCCAAATGGGTCTGCATTCAAATCACGAGTGAGGTATGGATGGTGAGTTTGTCTTAATCCCACAAACACAAAAAATCCAGTGGGGTTAGGTCTAGTGACCTCGGTGGCCACTCGATCGCGCCAGCCACCGTAGTAGTTATTTCATTTCTGTTTAATCAACTGTATTGACGGTCACGGGTTTTTGTTATTTGTTTTCACGCGTTTGATAGAAATTGTGTAGATGCCATGTCGTGGACAATTTGCGAGGAATTTTGACATATGGAAGCTTCCGAAATAGCAACTTCAATCGTTGAATCCGGTTTGTCAATAAGCTTTGCTTCTTCAAAGATAAACCTATAATCATTTTCATGCCAATGTTTAGCTATAGATGATTTCTTCTTGTGAATTTATATTCATAATTATATTTCTTCTTGTGAATTTTATTTCTTCTCTATCGTATAGGACAGACTCCTTCAATCGATAACACAAGGGTCTGTTCCATACGAACGGCCACATTCATATGATATTTGGTAGATTCACTGTGAATTTATATCTTCAAAATTTTCCTTTGCTCTAAAAAAGTTAATTTTGTTTATGGGTTTAAAAATCACTTTGAAATTAAAAGTTTTGAGCAGTTTTGAAGCTAAAGTCACAAGAAAACGGGATAATGGCAAAATTCTCTCGCAAAGGACGTACACTTGGACTTAACGTGGAGACTGGCTTCCATTTCCCAATTTTTTTAAATATCATGTCTATAGTAGAAGAATTGTATCCTCTTTGTTCGGCAATACTTTTAACAAGAAAGATGACACCGAATTTTCAGATGTAATGAGCACGTCTTTTGAATCCGTTCTAACGCAAATTAAATTTATCAAAGCTATTCAAAGTCAATGGAACCGGTATGGAAAACAATAGTATCTGACGGGAGAAAGAAGTTTTCAATCGGGTTTTTAATCCCTCAGATATGGCTGTAAACGGAATCGTGAGCTTACGCCCTCTGGTTGCAGACTTGTGCGTTAAGAAAAACATGAATTTATATGAAAAACATTTTGCACCGGAAACGCTCTCCAACACCGAAAGAATTTTTCAAATCGGACTCTTAGAAACAGAGATATCGACAAAAATAAGATGTGACTTTACGTCCCCTGGTGGGAAAACCATGCATTATTTTAGGAAGAAAGTATTCTCAAAGGGTTTTTCCATATGAGCGGTATCGGTCCAAGAAGAAACAATTTAGTCGAGTTTTCAGGTGCCCAGATTTTGCTATAAATACATCAGAAGCAGAAATTAACCCTTATGCCACCTGGTGCCCAAACCATATTTTACCAAACATTAGAAATTATGTGAAAAATATATTCCATCAGGTCTTGTATGCGATACAAGAAGAATTTTTCAAATCGGAGTTTTAGAAGCAGAAATAACGCAGAAAACGCAATTTACCTTTACGCGTAGCGGAAAGTCTACGAATTACTTGAAAATTTTGAAATTATATGAAAAACATGTCACACTGGAAACACTATCCAAGAAAGAAGGAATTTTCCTAATCGGACTTCTAGAAGTAGAGATATTGATAAAAATAAGATATACATCTACGACCTCTGGCGGAGAAACTGTGGAATATTTTAAGAAGAAAATGTTCCGAAAAGGTTTATCGATGTGAGTGGCATCATTCCACGAAAAAATTTTCCAATCGATATTTTTGAGGCTCAGATTTTATGGCAAATACATCAGAAGCAAAAATTAACACTTACGCCCCCTAGTGGCGAAAGTATTCTTTACCAAAAATTTGAAATTATGTGCAAAAGATTTTCCATCAAGGGGTGTATCCGCTGAAAAATTTTTTTTTCAAATCGGAGTTTTAGAAGACGAGTTATCGGGGAAAATGTAATTTACTTTTACGCCCCTAGCGGAAAATCTATGCGTAATTTGAAAAAGTAACTATATCTAAAATACTCTTCGACATAAATGAAATCGAAAGATAAAATAATTTTTTCAATCGGATGTTTAGAAGCAAATATGTGGAAAAAAAGGTATATTTGTATTCGACATCATCTGCATTTACGCCCTCTAGCGGCGAAATTGTGCTTCGTAAAAAAACGAAATGAAGGATCATTATTCGCATATTTCAGGCTTCCCAATGAGAAAAGAATTTTTCAAATCGGACTAATAGTTGCAGAGATATCGTGGGTACAGGCGGACGAACGGACGGACGGACAGACAAACCGGTAACATAAACACGATCTTTTTTTACAAAAGAGTGAAAAGACATGGTAAAAATATGGGACTGTGATCTCTAAAGAATCAGTGATGGCTAAACATTGGCACGAAAATGATCATCGATTTCTTTTTGAAGCAAAGCTTTTGGCAAACCGGATTCAACCATCAAACTTGATATTGATTCAACTATCAAACTTTTTTTGGAAGCTTTTCATTAGGTGCATTTCACCAGCCCCCCACCACGGAATTTTTTAATTTTTCAGACACCATTCGTTTGTACCACGTATGAACCGGAATGAACTCGGTTTTTTTCGTTTGAACCGCAAAAGTTTTGGAGATATTTAAAAAACAAAGTGGGGGCTGGTGAAACGATAGCCCCCCACCATGGAATTTTTAAATTTTTTTTGCACCATTCGTTTGTACCACGTATGAACCGGAATGAACTCAATTTTTCGTTTGAACCGCAATAGTTTTTGAGTTATTTAAAAAACAAAGTGGGGGGGCTGGTGAAATGGTACCCCCAAAAAATAGATATTTCAAATTTCAGCATAGCCATTCGTTAATAAATCGTATGAACCGGAATGAACTCCATTTTCATCGTTTGAACCACAATAGTTTTTGAGATATTTAACAAATAATATTGAGAATTTGCATATAATTATAGGAGGCCGACCATTTCACTAGCCCCCCCACCATGGAAATTCAAAATTTCGAAATAGCCATTCGTTAGTAAATCGTATGAACCGGAATGAACTCCATTTCTATCGTTTGAACCGCAATAGTTTTTGAGATATTTAACAAATAATATTCAGAATTTGCATATATACAGAAAGACCGACCATTTCACCAGCCCCCCACCATGGAAATTCAAAATTTCAAAATAGGCATTCGTTAGCAAATCGTGTGAACTGAAAAGAACTCCATTTTCATCGTTTGAACCGCAATAGTTTTTGAGATATTTAAAAAATAATGTTACAGGCCTATCATTTCACCCCCCCCCCCTCATCATGGAAATTCAAAATTCCGAAATAGCCATTCGTTAGTAAATCGTATGAACAGGAATGAACTCCAGTTTTATCGTTTGAACCGCAATAGTTTTTGAAATATTTAATAAATAATAGAATTTACATATACGCACAGAGACCGACCATTTCACCAGCCCCCCACCCCCATGGAAATTCAAAATTTCAAAATAGCCATTCGTTAGCAAATCGTATGAACCGAAAAGAACTCCATTTTCATCGTTTGAACCGCAATAGTTTTTGAGATATTTAAAAAATAATGTTACAGGCCTATCATTTCACCCCCTCATCATGGAAATTCAAAATTCCGAAATAGCCATTCGTTAGTAAATCGTATGAACAGAAATGAACTCCATTTTTATCGTTTGAACCACAATAGTTTTTGAGATATTTAAAATATAATATTGCGAATTTGCATATATACAGAGAGACCGACCTTTTCACCAGCCCCCCCCCCCCCACCATGAAAATTCAAAATTTCAAAATAGCCATTCGTTAGCAAATCGTATGAACCGAAAAGAACTCCATTTTTATCGTTTGAACCGCAATAATTTTTGAGATATTTAAAAAAGGATGTTACAGGCCATTTCATCCCCCTCCCCCCTCATCATGGAAATTTAAAATTCCGAAATAGCCATTCGTTAGTAAATCGTATGAACTGAAAAGAACTCCATTTTCATGGTTTGAACCGCAATAGTTTTTGAGATATTTAAAAAATAATATTGCGAATTTGCATATATACAGAGAGACCGACCATTTCACCAGCCCCCCACCATGGAAATTCAAAATTTCAAAATAGCCATTCGTTAGCAAATCGTATGAACCGAAAAAGAACTCCATTTTCATCGTTTGAACCGCAATAATTTTTGAGATATTTAAAAAAGAATGTTACAGGCCATTTCATCCCCCTCCCCCCTCATCATAAAAATTTGAAATTCCGAAATAGCCATTCGTTAGTAAATCGTATGAACAGAAATGAACTCCATTTTTATCGTTTGAACCACAATAGTTTTTGAGATATTTAAAATATAATATTGCGAATTTGCATATATACAGAGAGACCGACCATTTCACCAGCCCCCCCCCCCCCCACCATGAAAATTCAAAATTTCAAAATAGCCATTCGTTAGCAAATCGTATGAACCGAAAAGAACTCCATTTTTATCGTTTGAACCGCAATAATTTTTGAGATATTTAAAAAAGAATGTTACAGGCCATTTCATCCCCCTCCCCCCCTCATCATGGAAATTTAAAATTCCGAAATAGCCATTCGTTAGCAAATCGTATGAACCGAAAAGAACTCCATTTTCATCGTTTGAACCGCAATAGTTTTTGAGATATTTAAAAAATAATGTTACAGGCCTATCATTTCACCCCCCTCATCATGGAAATTCAAAATTCCGAAATAGCCATTCGTTAGTAAATCGTATGAACAGAAATGAACTCCATTTTTATCGTTTGAACCACAATAGTTTTTGAGATATTTAAAATATAATATTGCGAATTTGCATATATACAGAGAGACCGACCTTTTCACCAGCCCCCCCCCCCCCCACCATGAAAATTCAAAATTTCAAAATAGCCATTCGTTAGCAAATCGTATGAACCGAAAAGAACTCCATTTTTATCGTTTGAACCGCAATAATTTTTGAGATATTTAAAAAAGAATGTTACAGGCCATTTCATCCCCCTCCCTCCTCATCATGGAAATTTGAAATTCCGAAATAGCCATTCGTTAGTAAATCGTATGAACAGGAATGAACTCCATTTTTATCGTTTGAACCGCAATAGTTTTTGAGATATTTAAAAAATAATATTGCGAATTTGCATATATACAAAGAGACCGACCATTTCACCAGCCCCCACCATGGAAATTCAAAATTTCAAAATAGCCATTCGTTAGCAAATCGTATGAACCGAAAAGAACTCCATTTTCATCGTTTGAACCGCAATAGTTTTTGAGATATTTAAAAAATAATGTTACAGGCCTATCATTTCACCCCCCCCCTCATCATGGAAATTAAAATTCCGAAATAGCCATTCGTTAGTAAATCGTATGAACAGGAATGAACTCAATTTTTATCGTTTGAACCGCAATAGTTTTTGAGATATTTAAAAAATAATATTGCGAATTTGCATATATACAGAGAGACCGACCATTTCACCAGCCCCCCCCACCATGGAAATTCAAAAATTTTTTTCAAAATAGCCATTCGTTAGCAAATCGTATGAACCGAAAAGAACTCCATTTTCATCGTTTGAACCGCAATAATTTTTGAGATATTTAAAAAAGAATGTTACAGGCCATTTCATCCCCTCCCCCCTCATCATAAAAATTTGAAATTCCGAAATAGCCATTCGTTAGTAAATCGTATGAACAGAAATGAACTCCATTTTTATCGTTTGAACCACAATAGTTTTTGAGATATTTAAAATATAATATTGCGAATTTGCATATATACAGAGAGACCGACCATTTCACCAGCCCCCCCCCCCCCACCATGAAAATTCAAAATTTCAAAATAGCCATTCGTTAGCAAATCGTATGAACCGAAAAGAACTCCATTTTTATCGTTTGAACCGCAATAATTTTTGAGATATTTAAAAAAGAATGTTACAGGCCATTTCATCCCCCTCCCCCTCATCATGGAAATTTAAAATTCCGAAATAGCCATTCGTTAGTAAATCGTATGAACTGAAAAGAACTCCATTTTCATGGTTTGAACCGCAATAATTTTTTAGATATTTAAAAAAGAATGTTACAGGCCATTTCATCCCCCTCCCCCCTCATCATGGAAATTTGAAATTCCGAAATAGCCATTCGTTAGTAAATCGTATGAACAGGAATGAACTCCATTTTTATCGTTTGAACCGCAATAGTTTTTGAGATATTTAAAAAATAATATTGCGAATTTGCATATATACACAGAGACCGACCATTTCACCAGCCCCCACCATGGAAATTCAAAATTTCAAAATAGCCATTCGTTAGCAAATCGTATGAACCGAAAAGAACTCCATTTTCATCGTTTGAACCGCAATAGTTTTTGAGATATTTAAAAAATAATGTTACAGGCCTATCATTTCACCCCCCCCCCTCATCATGGAAATTAAAATTCCGAAATAGCCATTCGTTAGTAAATCGTATGAACAGGAATGAACTCAATTTTTATCGTTTGAACCGCAATAGTTTTTGAGATATTTAAAAAATAATATTGCGAATTTGCATATATACAGAGAGACCGACCATTTCACCAGCCCCCCCACCATGGAAATTCAAAATTTCAAAATAGCCATTCGTTAGCAAATCGTATGAACCGAAAAGAACTCCATTTTCATCGTTTGAACCGCAATAATTTTTGAGATATTTAAAAAAGAATGTTACAGGCCATTTCATCCCCCTCCCCCCTCATCATAAAAATTTGAAATTCCGAAATAGCCATTCGTTAGTAAATCGTATGAACAGAAATGAACTCCATTTTTATCGTTTGAACCACAATAGTTTTTGAGATATTTAAAATATAATATTGCGAATTTGCATATATACAGAGAGACCGACCATTTCACCAGCCCCCCCCCCACCATGAAAATTCAAAATTTCAAAATAGCCATTCGTTAGCAAATCGTATGAACCGAAAAGAACTCCATTTTTATCGTTTGAACCGCAATAATTTTTGAGATATTTAAAAAAGAATGTTACAGGCCATTTCATCCCCCTCCCCCTCATCATGGAAATTTAAAATTCCGAAATAGCCATTCGTTAGTAAATCGTATGAACTGAAAAGAACTCCATTTTCATGGTTTGAACCGCAATAATTTTTGAGATATTTAAAAAAAGAATGTTACAGGCCATTTCATCCCCCTCCCCCTCATCATGGAAATTTGAAATTCCGAAATAGCCATTCGTTAGTAAATCGTATGAACAGGAATGAACTCCATTTTTATCGTTTGAACCGCAATAGTTTTTGAGATATTTAAAAAATAATATTGCGAATTTGCATATATACACAGAGACCGACCATTTCACCAGCCCCCCACCATGGAAATTCAAAATTTCAAAATAGCCATTCGTTAGCAAATCGTATGAACCGAAAAGAACTCCATTTTCATCGTTTGAACCGCAATAGTTTTTGAGATATTTAAAAAAGAATGTCACAGGCCTACACCGTTAACCCCCCCTTCATCATGGAAATTCAAAATTCGGAAATAGCCATTCGTTAGTAAATCGTATGAACAGGAATGAACTCCATTTTTATCGTTTGAACCGCAATAGTTTTTGAAATATTTAAAAAATAATATTGAGAATTTGCATATATACAGAAAGACCGACCATTTCACCAGCCCCCCCCCCCCCCCCATGGAAATCCAAAATTTCAAAATAGGCATTCGTTAGCAAATCCTATGAACTGAAAAGAACTCCATTTTCATCGTTTGAACCGCAATAGTTTTTGAGATATTTAAAAAAGAATGTTACAGGCCTACCATTTCACACCCCCCCCCCCTCATCATGGAAATTCAGAATTCCGACATAGCCATTCGTTAGTAACTCGTATGAACAGGAATGAACTCCATTTTTATCGTTTGAACCGCAATAGTTTTTGAAATATTTAAAAAATAATATTGAGAATTTGCATATATACAGAGAGACCGACCATTTTACCAGCCCCCCCCCCTCATCATGGAAATTCAGAATTCCGACATAGCCATTCGTTAGTAACTCGTATGAACAGGAATGAACTCCATTTTTATCGTTTGAACCGCAATAGTTTTTGAAATATTTAAAAAATAATATTGAGAATTTGCATATATACAGAGAGACCGACCATTTTACCAGCCCCCCCCACCATGGAAATTCAAAATTTCAAAATAGCCATTCGTTAGCAAATCGTATGAACCGAGGGGAAATCCATTTTCATCGTTTGAACTGCAACAGTTTTTGAGAAAAAAATAACAATATTGAGAACTTATGTATATATATATTCCAGACCGACCATCACCCCCCCCCTCTCACCATGTAAATTCATTAAATATTTCAAGATAGTCATTCTTTAGTAAATGGTGTGAACCGGAATAAACGCCATTTTCATAGTTTGAATAGCAATAGTTTTGGAGATGTTTAAAAAAGAATGTTAGTAGCCCACGATTTCACCTGCCTCTTCCCCCCGCCCACCCCAACCTGGACATTTCCCATTACAGGATAGCTATTCGTTAGCATGGTGTGAATCAGAAAGACCTCCTTCTTCATCGTTCGAATCTTGATAGTTTTTGAGATATTTGTAATAAGGGTAATGGAGAATAATGAAGAAGTAATTTGTTTTGCACAAAGTCTTTCATTCGTTCCTGACATTAGCTGAAAGAAATCCCCGTTTCTAGCTTTGAACCCCAGCAGTTGAAAAGACATTCCAAAAACAACGTGACGTTGCTTTATTAGGTATCGAAGACTAGTACACAGGAGAACGGAAAATAAATAGCATGATAAAACAATAAGAATAACGGTACTGGACGAGCAGCATAAAGCAGTCTGTAAAAGCCAATCAGGACATACAAAGATAAACGAAGCTGAACGAGCAGCACAAGGCAATCTGTGATAAGCGAAGCACACTGGAACAGTCACTGAGCAGAAGGAACGACGGACATGGAGATGGAGAATACATCGAACTGGAGGCTGCTTTTCATGCTCCGGGGCGCAGCATGAAAAGCAGAAAACGAGGTGCAACAGATAACACTTGCAAAGATGGCATGGTGTAGGTAACAGTATGGGACAATCAATTAGCATGAGGCAAAGCAATAACGGTAAGTATCTGACGAGATGAGTCACACTGGATGAGCAAGTAACGTAGCACAACAGTAGAAGGTATGCTGAGGCACATGGCATGACATAAGACAAATACTCGACGAGACAGGAAAAACACCTGAAAAAACTAACTGGGTGCGAACAGCAACATAGGGCAATCCAGGACAGTGACGAAAGGTATAAGAGAAGAATCGCGCATAACAATGCACACAGGAAGAAGCTCTGTGAACAAAACAATGTGACGGGTTCACGGAAGTAGGCACCGGGCGGATGTTTGAAAGAACCGAGATGTGGAGAAAACATGGCGGTACATAGGATACAACGGAAAGAAAAAGGTTGGGTACAACGCATACCAGAAACATGCAAAGGAGTAAGACGGAACAGCAGCAAGGCAAAGACGGCAGGAAGCGAAACATCATGCAAGTGCAGACAGAAACTAATCGGTCAGAACCAGATCAATGAGGCGATTTTGAGTATCACCAAGGTAGCAATTAAGAAAACTTTAATAACGAAATATCTCAGGGGTAAGATCTCGTGAGGTCAACGAAAACTTGGAGGAAGCAGCGAATATCCCCGATCATATTCGAGTAATCAGCTGGATCATGGGAGTCAAGAAGGGGATCCAAACCAGCGTCACAAGAAGAGGCAAAGAACAAGGGTTGGCAGCATCTGGGAAGAGAATCTTCGAATACCCAGGGACAGCTTGGAGGCGAGCGACAATTGCAGTGGAAACGGAGGGAGTACCAATAAGGTCGGCGTAAGCAGCAACAGTAGAATTAGGAGCGGAACCTGAAGAACGATGAAGAGAAGGCTGAGCGACCGCGGTTCGCTTAGTACGAGTCTCTCGATTAGAGCGACGACGGCACTTCTTATTAGAAGCAATACCAACAGGGACGTGGTGAAGGAGTAACCGACAGCAAGTGAGAAGTCTGACAAGGAAGATCTGGATCATGTGCGCATAACGCAAGCAAAGAGGCAACTGATGGGGCAACAGGAGCTGGTGAAGGTAAGGCTTCACACAAATCCAGAAGAGTAGCTGTGCTGGAAAGCGGGGACCGATCACGGGACCAGAAATCGAAAGGAAGGCAACAATACTAGAGGCATCAGAAGAGCTCGGAGAAGGTGAAACGGGCGGAGAGCACACCGGAGTACTGGAACGGCTGAAGAAAGGATGAGCGTCTGAGGGTGGCGAAGCTGACGTACACAGCGAAGATGATGGAGCAGAGAATCCCGGGGTTGGGATTGACGAGGTGACGTGCGAAAACAAAGAAGGCAGCACCTGAACAGGCGGAGAAAGGTTGGCAACGGGATGTGACAAAGCACAGACAACAGACGACGAAGAAGAAAGCAAGACAGACGAAGGCACCGAAGCAGGAGCAGTAGATCCAGATGTATCCACAAGAGGCAACGCTAGTGGAGAAGGAAAAAGACCTGCAGAGGAAGGCAACGACAATCGAGATGGAGACTAAGAAGGTGGAAGCGAAACAAGCGCAGGCGTGGTGACCGGAAGTGAAGAAGGGGTTCTGTGATGGGCACTTGAGCAGCCGTTGAGGAAGAACAAGAAGAGGTGAGCGGACACTGCAAGCGATGATGACCAGGCGTTTTACATGAGAAGCAATGATACGCAGTGAACACGTTTATAACGACGTTGTGATGAACACAGAGCACCTGGAAAACAGTGGGGCAGGAAGTAATGGAGTCCATATCAGGGAAGAGAATTAAGGCTTGGCGTCGGAAGCCTAAATAAGGACGATCACCTTGATCGGCGGGGAGCGTGCGAATAACACAAACAATGCGCCCACACCGAGAAAGAAATGCATGTAAAACCGTCGTCGGGGCTGACGTTCGCAAACGGAGGACTTTGCTATGACATTTGTTACAGTTCAAACTGTGGTTACGAAGATACTGCAATATCGGAAAGTATGTTTACAATTAATCCCGCGGATGCTGACTGACCACCATAAGGAAGAATGTATGGGTTGGAGTTTGAACCACTTGCTGCGTTACAAAGCAGAGGGTGATGCATTTATATCGCGCATAGTGGCAGGTGACGAATCGCGGTGCCACGGCTTTGAGCCATCCAGCAAACCAGCGAGCATGCAATGGAAACATCCCGGATCACCAAAACACATAAAATTCAAGTCACAGGACTCCGTCGGGGAGGTTATGCTGAAGGGCTTTTGTTGGTGGACTTTAAAGAGCCTCACGTGAACAGCAATGCCAACCACTACATCGACACAGTGGACAAGCTGCATAAAGCAATCAAGAATGGGTGACCTGGCATGCTTTCGCGTGGTGTGATTCTGTTGCACACATTATGCAGGATGCGTTAGCACGGAAAGGGTGAGAGGTTCTGCACCACCCAGCCTATAGCCCGGATCTGTCAACATGTGACTTTCATGTTGACATATCCAAATGATTCAAGGAGAAACTAAAGTTCCTTTTTCCAGACGGTATGCGTCGTCTTTCCCAGCGATGGGATGCGTCGTCTTCCCAAGCAATGGGATGCGTGTTAATTCTGCCACACCTGCGGATGTAACTTTTCGTTCGTTTATATATATATATATATCATCATCATCATCATCATTGTCAACCATTATCAATCCACTGCTGGACGAAGGTCTCCCCAAGTTTCCTCCACAACGGTCTGTCTTGTGCCAGTCTCCTCCATGTCACTCCCGCATATTTACGAATTTCATCCACCCATCTCCCATGTGGTCTTTTTCTGGGTCTTTTCCTGTCCCTTGGAATCCAATCTAAAATTTCGGCTGTCCATCTATGGTCTGTCCTTCTGGCAGTATGTCCAGCCCATTGCCATTTCAGGGATTTAACTCTGATCATGATGTCTTCCACTCTCGTCATTTTTCGGATCCACGAGTTCCTCTTCTTATCTCTCCTGGTTATACCAAGCATGCACCTCTCCAGGCTACTTTGAGTTGTCTGCAGCCTTTGTATGTCTCTTTTAGTTAAGGTCCACGTCTCTGCACCATACGTAAGCACTGGAAGGATGCATTGATCAAACACTTTTCTTTTAAGACATAATGGCATATTGCTCTTGAAAATTATGCTGTTTCTTCCAAAAGCTCTCCAGGCAAGTTTTGTACGCCGATTAATTTCTTCATCAATGTGACCCTCACTTGATATCTGCTGTCCAAGATAAACATATGTATCTGTTATCTCCAGTTTTTCTCCATCAATCGATAAATCTTCATTTCTTGTAAAAGCATTGAACATCACTTTTGTCTTCTGAAAGTTCATTTTTAATCCCACTTCTTTACTCTTGTCAGCAAGTTCCTGGATCACACTCTGCAGCTCTGATGGGGTAGTTGCAAAAATGACTACGTCATCAGCAAAACGAAGGTGGGTTAGATAATCTCCATTAATCTTTATCCCTTTGTTTTCCCAGTTCAGTGATTGAAAGACATTTTCCAATGTGGCATTAAAGAGCTTCGGAGATATGGTGTCATATATATATATATATATATATATATATATATGTGTGTGTGTGGAATGTAAGGTCCGGTGATGCGTAACATCACAGCCTCTCCTTGACAAATGTCAACCCCGCCTTCTCGTGGTGCATCCTGTTCCCACTAAAGGGGCTCTGACGACCGCCAATAGCGGTATAACTATACCATCGGGATTAGAGGAAATGCTATCCCACACTCACCAACCCGCTTGGCCAGCGTGGTGAGTTATGGCCAAACCCCTCCAAAATGACTCTACAACTTAAATCTTGGCCCTCAGTCTCCGGCAGCTCGAATGTACCTGGCCAAGGCAGCGGCCAGTGCGACATGAAGGCAGAGGGTGCTAAGAATCCTTGGAGGACCGGACTAGGCTGCCATCTGATGCTGACCTTGGCTACTTACAATGGATGCTCCCTATCTCCTGATTCAAGGCTTCTTGAATTGGAAGAGGAACTACAAAGGATCAAGTGGGACATCGTCGGGCTAAGTGAGGTAAGGAGAAAAGGAGAAGATCTCATTGAACGGAAAAATGGACATCTCCTCTACTATCGTGGGACACATACTGGCAGAACTAGTGGTGTTGGATTTATAATAAACAAGAAACTGAAGGATAAAGTTGTAGAAGTTGAAAGTGCCTCTGACAGAACTGCGCGACTCGTTATCCAACTCTTGAGAAGATACAAGGCTCAGATTATTCAAACTTATGCACCCACCACAAGTCATCCTGAAGAAGAAATTGAAGAATTTTATGAGGAAATTTGTCATCTAAATAATAAAGGTAAGCACCACTTGAAGATAATTATGGGAGATTTCAATGCAAAAATAGGGCAATGGCAACAGAATGAAACTTCAGGAGGTAAATTCGCTCACGGCAACAGAAACCAGCGTGAAAATACTCTCGTTGAGTTTGCAGAGGCAGAAGGGTTTCTCATCTTGAACTCATTTTTCAAGAAAAAGCCACACGGGAAATGGACATGGAGACATCCAAATGGGATAACAAGTGAAATTGATTTTATTATGTGTAACAAAAAATTCGTCAACGAAGACTGCAGTGTGCTAAACAAGTTCAACACAGGTAGTGACCATAGATTGGTGAGATGTAAGATCCACCTCAACTCTAAACTCGAACGTGGCAAGCTCATAAGACAAACATAATGTATTGACATAACCAACCTTAAAAAGCACCATAATACCTTTAAGTTGGAACTGAAGAACAGATTCTCTGCTTTAGAACGCCTAACATCGGAAGAAGTGGATATTTCTGAAGTTAACAGAAAAGTAACCAAAACTCTTATGGAAACACCAACAAAATGAGCTGGGTCTAAGAACAAGTTGCATGTGAACAAATTATCAGGAAAAACCAAAATGTTGATGCAAAAAAGAAGAGAGATGAGGACAACTAAAGAAGATGTGACTTCCAAAGTGGAATATATAGAGCTATGCAAGACAGTACAAAAAATTATCACTAAAGACGTAAGGAAATTCAACTGCGAACTAGTGAGGAAAGCAATTGAAAACAACCAAAGCCTAAAGATAGCAAAGCGACCCCTCAGTAAGGGAAGAAAACAGATTATGGCACTGAGAAAAGAAGATGGTTCTGTAACAAGAAATAGAGGCGAAATTTTGACAAGAGTGAAAGATTTCTACTCCAAATTATATAAAAGGGATGATACATGTTCTCCAGACATCATGAAAGGTACCAGTACCAGAGTTCTTCCAGTCCTCCCAGCATAAGATGCGCATGCAATCAAGAACATGAAGCGGGGGAAAGCTCCAGGAGAAGATGGAATTACTGTAGACACCATACAAGAAGCAAGTGGAGAAATCGAAACAGTACTCGCCCAAATTTTCACTCGATGCCTTAATGAAGGGAAGATTCCTGAGGATTGGAACAACGCTACAATGATCCTGCTACATAAAAAAGGTGACATTGAGGATCTCAGGAACTACAGACCTATCAGCCTCCTATCAGTGGTTTATAAAATCTTCACTAAAGTTCTTTCACACCGCTTAAAGGTAACACTGAACATGGCTCAACCGAGAGAACAAGCTGGATTCAGGAGTGGCTACAGCACAATAGATCATATGCACGTACTGAGAGAACTAATTGAAAGAGCGAAAGAATATGAACTTCCATTGTGCATGGCTTTTATCGATTATGAAAAAGCCTTTGATTCGGTGAAACCATCAGCAGTTACAATGGCTCTGAAATCCTGCGGTATTGAAGATGCATACATTAATATTATTAATAACATCTATGAAAATGCAAGTGCAAATTTTCGGCTGTTTGAAAATACAACACACATAAAAATTGGAAAGGGAGTGAGACAAGGTGACACCATATCTCCGAAGCTCTTTATTGCCACATTGGAAAAGGTCTTTCAATACTGAACTGGGAAAACAAAGGGATAAAGATTAATGGAGATTATCTAACCCACCTTCGTTTTGCTGATAACGTAGTTATTTTTGCAACTACCCCATCAGAGCTGCAGAGTATGATCCAGGAACTTGCTGACAAGAGTAAAGAAGTGGGATTAAAAATGAACTTTCAGAAGACAAAAGTGATGTTCAATGCTTTTACAAGAAATGAAGATTTATCGATTGATGGAGATAAGCTGGAGATAACAGGCACGTACGTTTATCTTGGACAGCAGATATCAAGTGAGGGTCACATTGATGAAGAAATTAATCGGCGTGCAAAACTTGCCTGGAGAGCTTTTTTGAAGAAACATCATAATTTTTAAGAGCAATATGCCATTATGTCTTAAAAGAAAAGTGTTTGATCAATGCATCCTTCCAGTGCTTACGTATGGTGCAGAGACGTGGACCTTAACTAAAAGAGACATACAAAGGCTGCAGACAACTCAAAGCAGCATGGACACGTGCATGCTTGGTGTAACCAGGAGAGATAAGAAGAGGAACTCGTGAATCCGAAAAATGACGAGAGTGGAAGACACCATGATCAGAGAAAATCCCTGAAATGACAATGGGCTGGACATACTGCCAGAAGGACAGACCATCGATGGACAGCCGAAATTTTGTATTGGATTCCAAGGGACAGGAAAAGACCCAGAAGAAGACCACATGGAGATGGGTGGATGAAATTCGAAAGTATGCGGGAGTGACATGGAGGAGACTGGCACAAGACAGACCGTTGTGGAGAAAATTTGGGAGACTTTCGTCCAGCAGTGGATTGATAATGGTTTACAATGATATATATATATCATCATCTTTGAATCCACTACTGGATGAAGGTCTCCCCAAGTTTCTCCCACAATTGTCTGTCTTGAGCGTGTCTCCTCGATGACACACCTCTATGCTTTCGAATTTCATGCATCATTCTATCATAGGGTCTTCTTCTGGGTCTTTTCCTGTCCCTCGAAATTCATTCTAAAATTTCGGTTTTCCGTTGGTGGTCGTTCTTCTAGCAACATGTCATGCCCTCACCATTTCAGTGACTTCATTGTGGTCATGATGTCGTCAACTCTTGTCGTTTTCCTTATCCATGAGTCCGTCTGCTTATCTTTCCTGTTTACACCAAGCATGATTCTCTCCAGGGCTTTTTGCGTTGTCTGCAGTCTTTGTTTGTCTTTTTTACGCTTTCCAACAGTAGGTTGAAGAAGCGTATATGCTTCAGCGTTTTCCGTCCGTCTGTCAGTCCGTCTGTCGGCATGATAACTCACGTAAAAATGGTTCGATTTCGGTGAAATTTTAGTATGTGGTAGGGAACCACCTGGGGACAAACCCTATAGAAAATGGACAAAATAGGGTCAAAGGTTAGGACACAGGAGCGGGATCTATTCCATAGTCCTTATGCATCATAACTTACGTAAAAATGCTTCGATTGCGACAAAACGTT
Organism: Macrothele yani; assembly: GCA_039090855.1. Taxonomy (NCBI): domain Eukaryota; kingdom Metazoa; phylum Arthropoda; class Arachnida; order Araneae; family Macrothelidae; genus Macrothele; species Macrothele yani. The sequence continues at coordinate 115,211,774 of CM077007.1, forward strand.
ATCATGTTATTTCGGAGGTATACCGAACCGGTTCTGTTGAATATCATCGAAATGGGATCAAAGGTCAGGGCACAGGACCGAGATTTATTCCACAGCCATTATTCTCATATCTTGAGTAATTATTTCTGGTATGTTGGAAAGCGTATCATATTCAATGCATTGCATTATTTTACTAACTTGTTTAGTGAAGGTCCATGTCTCTGCTCCATACGTAAGCACTGGCAGGATGAACTGATTAAACCCTTATCTTTTAAGACACAATGGCATACTTTTCGTAAAAATTTTACTTCTTCCAAAAACTATCCATCCAAGTTTTACACGCCGATTAATTTCATCATCAATGTGATCCTTACTTCATATCTGCTGCCCAAGATAAATGTAGGTATCGGTTGTCTCAAGCTTTTCACCACCAATAAATAAATCTTCGTTTCTTGTAAAAGCAATATACGTCACTTTTGCCTTCTGAAAGTTCATTTTTAATTCCACTTCTTTACTCTTGTCAGCAAGTTCCTGGATCGTATTCTGCGGTTCAGAAGTCGTAGTTGCAAAAATGACAACGTCATCAGCAAAACGAACGTGATTTGAATTATCTGCATAAATATTTTTTTCTTTGTCCCAGTTCAGTAATTAAAAAATATTTTGCTATGTGGGATTAAAGAGTTTGGGAGATATGATTTTACTTTGTCACACTAGCTTTCCAATTTTTATTAGTGCTGCTTCCTCAAATATCCAAACTTTTGCAAATGCATTTTCAGAGATACTATTAATAATGCTAATGTATGCATCTGCAATACCGCAGGTTTTCAAAGCAGTTGTAACTGCTGATGGTTTTACGGAATCGAAGGCCTTTTTATAATCAATAGAAGCCTTGCATAATGGGAGTTCATACTCTCTTGTTCTTTCAGTTAGTTCTCTAAGTACATGGACATGATCTTCAGTGCTGTAGCCACTCCTGAATTCAGCTTCTTCTCTTGCTTGAGCCATGTCCAGTTTTACCTTTATGCGATGTAAAAGAACCTAATTGAAAATTTTATAAATAACTGATAGGAGGCTGATGAGCCTGTAGGTCCTGAGATCCTCAACGTCACCTTTTTTATGTAGCAGGATCATTGTACCATTATCCCAATACTCAGGAATCTTACCTTCGGTGAGACAGCTGGTGAAAGCTTGGGCGAGTGAAGTTTCAATTCTTCCACTTGCTTCTTGTACACTCGTGGACAAAAAATTTGCACACCTAGAAGAAAACATGCTACAACCGCGAAACTTTGCAAATAGCTAGGGTGCGTTTGGTACGAGTGCGCATAACCGCACACCTTGTGGCGGCGCTGCTAGCACGAACCAGCAGCCTTATAAACCGGCGTGTAGTCGATGCCCCATGAAAGAGAAAAGCACCGGCCGGCGCAAGCAAGAGTATAGAGTGACAAGAATGCCGGGTAGACACCAGAGACGTCGATGTACGCAACTTACGGGCTTTGAGAGAGGCCTGATCATCGGGCTGAAAACAGCAGGTCGGTCGGCGCGCCGTATAACCCACCACGTGGATCGTTCTGACCATACCGTCCGACTGTGTTGGGAGCAGTGGACACGTGACGGCACTGCCGCACGGCGGGTGTCTCCGAACGAACCCGGAGGACCATCCGTAGAGAGGATCGACAGTTCGTACGGCAGGCACGAATGGATCCCACGAGAACCCTGTCCTCTCCCCAGGCAAATGTAGCGGCTCTTGTGTGCCAACGAGCCATTTCCTGAAGTCTCGCGGAAGCGAATCTGCGATCCCAGCGCCTCTTACGTGTTCTGCCATTAACACCGGATCATCGCCGGCTCTGTTTGCAATGGTGCCAGGCGAGAGCAACGTGGAACGCCACAGACTGGCGACGTGTGGTGTTCAGAGATTGGTGTCGGTTCGTTTTGGGGACAGATGATCATCGTGTCCGGGTGTGGAGGTCCCGGGGTCAACGGCACAATTCCAACCTTGCTATCGAGCGTCCCACCTACCCCACTGCAGGCATTACGGTCTAGGGAGCCTTTATGGTTTATTGCCTACGATAGCCGATCAGCTCTAGTAGTGGTACGTGGATCATTGTCGGGCCAGCGGTATGTGGATGAGATCATATGGCCCCATGTGCTCCCACTCCTGGGCGGAATTCTAGGTGCGCTTTACCAGCAGGATAGTGCCATCCCGCACACTGCTCGGGTTTTCTAGGACTGCCTACGTCATGTCCATACAGTTCCATGGCATGCCCGCTCACCGAACATGTCCTCTATCGAGCATGCGTGGGACCAGTTGAAACGCCGGTTGACTCTGTGCCGCACTATCCGGGATTTGGAGCACACCGTCCAACAAATGTGGGCCCTCTTCAGCAGGACATCAGGCGTCTGTTCGCCTCTATGCTGGACCATATTGCAACATGTATCACCGCACGAAGCGGTGCGACGCGCTATTGAAGATGACCGGACTACGTGCCACAGATGCCTCTGTAATTGTAATGCATTAATACACACAATCGACGTGGATTAGGAACATCAAACAGAAGTCATTTCTCTTTCCACGTTTTTAAGTGAGTCACGGAAAAACTATCATCGGCCGCCACCGGGAATTGAATTCAGGGTCTTCCAGTTACGCGCTGGACATGCTACCACTGCACCGCAGCGGCCTCGAATTCTAAAGACTCACATGTGATTAATTGCCAAACCACATGGCTGGTTGCTTCTTGGAGACCCGCACAATGGTGGGGATTCCCCAAAGATGGTAAGAAGCAATTGGTGCAGTGGTAGCATGTCCAGCGAGTAACTGGAAGACCCTTGGTTCGATTTCCGTTGGCGGCCGATGATACTTTTCCCGTGACTCACTTAAAACCGTGGAAAGAGCCATGCCATCTGTTTGATGTCCCAAATCTACGTCAATTGTGTGTATTAATTATTCATTCGTATACTAGTTATTTGTTCAGTTGCTGCCTAACATCTTTGGTAGGCAGCAACTGAACAAATAGTACTGAGATTTGAATTGACAAAATCTTCTATAGATCTAAAAATAAAATCAGTTATCTCCTGCAACATGAGGAATCTGTGATATAAATTTCTTTTGAATAGTGCGATTCTTTTTTGGCGTTGCAATTTTCACAAACAGTAATGTACGCATTTGCTCGTCGTAACAGAAAAATTCGGTAATATTAAGATACAATAAGTTGTACGTAAAAATGGTACATTCAATAGGCGTCGAAAGTGTTTCAATCTGATTTTTGAGCAACGATATGAAGCAAAATATATTTTGAAATCGGTGGAATTTGCATTTCGCTCTTGGCGGCGAAATTATGGATCAGATAAAGATTAAAATGCTAGGATCATCGTTCTCACTGTTCTAGCTTCCCAAAGCAAAAAGAGGCTGATATGAAATCAGACTTAGAGGTACACAGATAAACGTATACAGACAGATACATGTATATAGTGAAGGTATAAGTACATCCTTTAGTTTTCAAAGAACGTGCAGGAAACTTTTCCACTTTAACACGCTTCGGTCGAAAGGAAGTGCAAAGCAGATGCACCCTTAAATTTAAAACAAACATTCTTGAAATGGTCCCATCCAAACAATTGTCTTTGTACGATATTTGACTCACACAGCATCCCGTCACGTTGCTCTGCTGGCCACGCCCTTTCGAGCTCTGCATTTTGTGCTCCGCCTGTATCTAGCGCCCACCGCCGAATTAATTTGTGTTTCTCTCGTGCAGGAATGTCTGCGCTCTCTTCCTAGTCATTCTTTCGAGTTGGTACATGCATATTTTGCCGATATTCCTTTATAATTCATCTCGTTGGGCCTGTTTACAATTCATTTCGTTGGGCCTGTTTACAATTCATTTCGTTGGGCCTGTTTACAATTCATCTCGTTGGGCCTGTTTACAATCTGCCCATCGTGACTCGCCTTGACTTTTTGCTCTAAAACTGTCTGCTGCATGTAGTAGCCTTCCTGCTGCTGTGTCTACGTTTGCCTTCCGTGTTTGCGCTCCAATAATCGTTAATGGTTCTCTGCGCTGCCTTCACCGGTGTGTGGATTACCTTCCTTGTGTTCCACCCATTGACAGTGGTTCTCTGCGCTGCCTTCTTCGGTATGCTGATCGCCTTCCTGGTGCCCCACCTTGTTATAGTGGATCTGTGTGCCCTTCGCCGTGCATTTCTACACATTGTCCATGGCCTGTGCTTCTGTTTCTAAATTCTATTTCCCTCTCACGTCACTATGTGCTGCTTCGATGACTTGTCCTCCAAGTGTGTTGGATGCGTCCCAGGACTGCTCTTCTCCTCATCCTGCTACAGATCCGTGTTCAACGTCTCCGACTTTCCTCGCGACAGCCTTGGACTCCTATATTTCATGTCAAGGTTCCACGCTTATTGCACACGTACAATGCTTTCAACTCTTAGTTTAAGTGTCAAGTTCGACGCCTTACCCAATGTCAAGTTGCACGTCTATACAGTGTATGTCTGCATTGTCGTTTCTCCCTTCCGGTGCAATTACACATTTCGCCAGCAAGCCTAAGTCCATTCTTGTATATATTTTTTCACCTGAGTTTGTTCCTCAAGTCCTATCGACTAGCCTTTCCGTTGGAGATCATAGCTTGGTCCCTATCCTCCTTGCACATTCTCCCGTTTTTCTTAATTTGTAACCTGTACCTCCGGACGTTTCCGATGAGTTTTTACATGCTTTTCCTTCTCGGTGTGGCCGCGTTCTTGGTGATATCCGCAAGATACCCGCCGCCCATGTTGATCAAGGTGATCGTCCTTATTTTGGCTTCCGCCGCCAAGACTTAGTTTTTTTCCCTGACACAGACTGTTTCTTACTGCCCCACAACTTTTCTGGTGATTTGTTGTCATCACAACGTCGCATTCAACGTATTCACTGCCTATCATTGCATCTCATGTAAACAGCCTGGTCACCATTTCTCGCAATGCCCCCTCATTTCTTCCTAGTCTTCTTCAACGGCTGCTCAAGTTCCCGTCACAGAACCTCTTTCTTCGCTTCCAGTTACCACGCTTTCGCCTGATCAGTTCACACCTTCTTAGTCTCCATCTCCATCATCTGCCTCCGTTGGTCTTTTTCCTTCCTCGCCAGCATCGTCTGTTGTGGGTACATCTGGATCTACTGCTCCTGTTTCGGTGCCTTCGTCTGTATTTCTTTCTTTTTCATCGTCTGATGTTTGCGCTTTGTCACATCCTGTTGCTGCACCTTCTCCGCCTGTTCAGGTGCTGCCTTCTTTGTTTTCGCAAGTCACCTCGTCTATCTCGATCCCGGAATTTTCTGCTCCACCATCGCAGCTGCGTACGTCGGCTACGCCACCCTCAGACGCTCATCTTTCCTCCACTGGTTCCAGTACTCCGGTGTGCTCTCCGCCCTTTTCACCTTCTCGGGGCTCTTCTGATGCTTCTAGTGCCGTTGTCTTTGTTTCACCTTCTGGTCGCCATGGTCTGTCCCCGCTCTTTCGCACAGCTCCTCTTCTAGTCTCGTTTGAAACCCCACCCTCTCCGGCTTCTGTTGTTCCTGCAGCTACCACCTTACATGTGTCATCCGACTTTGTACCCTATTCACCTCGCCAGATTCCCGAGACGCCGCCTGTTGTTCCTTCTACGTCGTCTCGTCCTCTTCGTCCTCTTCGTCAACATTTCCCTACTGGTATTGCTCCTAATAAGAAGCGTCGTCATCGGTCTAATCGCAAGATTCGCGCTAAGCGTGCTGCTGTGGTTATGTCTCCTCCTCATCGTTCTTCGCAAGGCTCCGCTCCTGATCCTGCTGCCGTCACTTTTGCTCGCGTTCTTGACAGTCCCTCTGTTGTGCCTGATCTTGTTGCTCGCCTTCAAGTTGTTCCCGAGTTTACGCAGACTCTTTCTCTAGATGCCGCTTTCCCATTGTTCTTTGACTCTTCTCACGATGCTACCCTTAATCACTTTATTGCTTCCAACGATCCGGCAGTTTACTCATCTCTGGTTGACAATCTTAGCGCTTTTTACTTTGCATTTTTTCACCTTTCGGGCTCTTACCCGGAAGTTGAATGTTACTATGGTTGTCTTGACCACTTCATTTGTCATGCTCAACATCGTCTCCTTCTTCGGTGTCCACCTGATTAGCTCCTGTGTGGTTTTGTTTGATGATTGATTTCTGTTGTGTTTTCTTAGCTATGTTTCTCCCTGTCTCTTTGAGCCCTTGTTGTTTCGTTCTCCTCTTTGTGAAGTGTTTTCTCTCGTGCCTCGTTTTTTTCCCCTCATCATTCTGCTTTGTGACCTTTTTCTGTGTGTTTTGTCTTACGATGTCCTGCCTGCATCCGCTTTACATGACCATCACCAACTGCTTCGCACCGTTCGTTCTGCTTCTCTTTTTCTGTGGTTCAAGCATGCCCCCTGCCCGATTTTCCCGGAGTGCCATGTGTTGCTTCCTACCCTGCTATGTTTTGTATAGTATGTCTAACTGCTATGCCACTGTTAGACAGAAAATGCCAATTTTAAAGAAAGTAATAGTTTTTCCTTAATGTTTTTCTTTTCAATGTGGCATTAGTACCATTATTTCTCTTTTTGTCGGAGGATGGCGCCCAATAACCACAGATGGACAGCAATAATTTCGCACCAATAATTTCGTTTTTTCCTTAAAAGGAAGAAGGAATAGTTCCTGGGTTTTCTACTCATCATGTTGCTCCCTGGTTCCAGGTATGGTGCTTTCTCTATTTGCTGGCTCAGCCGTTTCTCTGCTCAGTGACTGTTCCCTGTGTGCTTTGCCTCGTGTTGTATCTGCCACCGACTACAGCGCACGATTGTAATGTAACGGACTGCTTTGTGCCTCTGCCATGCTCCCTTTCTTTCTGTGATGCCTTGTACTGTATGTTTACTACAGACTGGATTGCGTCGTTTGTTTCAGCTCCGAGATTTTGGCTGTTTTACTATGCCATGCGTTTTCCCGTTCTCTTGTGTTCTGGTCCTTGAGACACATTGAAGAAATGTTGAAACCGTCACGTTCTTTTTGGAATGTCTTTTCAACTGCTGCGGTTCAAAGCTAGAAACGGAGAGATCTTTAAGATAATGACAGGAACGAATACAAGACTTTTTGAAAATAAATTACTTCTTCATCATTATCCATTACCCTTTATACAAATATCTCAGAAACTATCCAGATTCGAATGATAAAGATGTAGCTCCTTCCGGTTCACACGATGCTAACGAATAGCTATTCTGAAACAGGAAATGTCCGGGGGTGGGGGTGGGGGCAGCTGAAATCGTGGAACATTTTTAAACATCTCAAAAACTATCGGGGTTGAAAAAATAAACATGGAGTTTGTAAGAACGGACACATTAACGATGTTAATTCATTTCAATGATAAACATTATGTGGTTTTTTTGACCAAAGAAAACATCGCAAGTTCCCAAAATGGCGACAGAGAATTCGTAAATATGTTTAATCCTTGGGGGGGGAGGCGAGATGTATGACAAAAGACTTCAGGTTCTCACGCCTTAGAAAGGGCGAGGACTTGTTCTACGAACTGAAAGTATCGCCAAGGACGCTGTGACTTTCACAGATACATTGTTCATTTTCACTAGGCGCATACAAGTCTGAAATGCAGACATACTCTTTTGTATAGGTATAACAATGTGTATTGTATTGCTACGGATGTACTACGACGATAGGATTGCTTTCTCGGAAGGAGGCACTCAATAATGTATAGCCTGAGGATAAGCGAGGAATGCGCAAGGTAGATTTAAAGGTCTAGGAGCCCGATTCCCGGAAAACGACTAGGGATGGGGCAGGTGAAGGGCGCGAGAGGTGACACGTGGCGCGAGAGGAGAGCAGCATGTTGAAGGTCAGCGCCGTCGCCCTTGAAGAAGGAGCAGCGTGAAGGGGGGGGGAGCGAAGAGGTCGCTCCGAGTGGACCTGTTGGAGCAGTCTGTCTTCGGAGAGCGAAGGTGATAGTCCTCCGATAGAAAGGAACGCGTTTGCGTGGATGGTGTGGTGGGCTCTCGCAGTCCACGGGGAAAGAGCGGGCACCGACCTAGATGAAGTAGGTCGCCGCTACAGAAGGAATCTACCCGAGTCAGGGATACCGGTAGAGTAGCTGATGATATACTACTGAATTACTGACTTAGTACAGTCCACTGAAGCATCGATTAGAGAAGGATAGCTAGAAGACTAGTCCTGAAGCATCGATAAGATAGAGGTATATCTAGTGTCAAGGAGACATTAAGTTAGGACGCCAACGCAGGGTGAGATTTCTACAGAATTCGATCACCTTATCTTGCGCGTTCCACGATCTTTGCCAGGTCCAGTCATAACGAGGTCACTTTCAAGAGCGAGTAATCCGCCGCCATCAAAATTCTAGTTGATGAAGAATAAGTGTTTCGTATATGTGTTAACCAAGCGTTCTTTTCAAATTATGTCTGAAAGTGGATAAACTTCCGTATAACCAGCTGTTGTCGCTCTGCCTCCCCGATTCACAGATATATATATAGTAAAGTGGGGGAGGTTTCGTTTGTTCGCTCGAACAGAGTGAGAGAGAGAGAGAGTGTGTACTTCCGGGAAGAGTAAACGAACTCTCTGCTTGTTGTGAGCCCGCTGCGCGTGCTCCTCGGATACTTAAGTAGGAGGCGGCGCTAAGTCACGTGACGACACGTTCGCTCTTACAGAGTTTTCCCGGTTCATACGATTTACTAACGAATGGTCATTTTGAAATTTTGAAATTACATGGGGGGGAATTGTCGGCTCCATATTTTCTGAATCCTTTTTTTTTGTAGGTATGTCAAACTCTATTGCGGTTCAAACGATAATAATGGAGTTATTTTCGGTTCATACGATTTTTTTTTTGATTGGAGGTTTAATGACCACCGTGAGCAACTCAATGGGCTATAAGCAGTCGCCCGTTCCCAATTTAGGGTCACTGGTTCCAGGGAAGGGAGAGATCCAGTGCCGTAAGACAATCACAACATCCATGCCTGACCGGGATTCGAACCCGGACCCCTTACGGACGAATGATCAGAGGCCAACGCCTTAGACCACTGAGCCACCGGGGCGGCCATACGATTTACTAACGAATGGCTATGAAATTTCGAATTCCATGGTGAGGGGGGTTAATGGTGTAGGCTTGTAACATCCTTTTTTCAATACCTCAAAAACTATTGCGGTTTAAACGAAGAAAATGGAGTTCTTTTCGGTTCACACGATTTGCTAACGAATGGCTATTTTGAAATTTTGAATTTCCATGAGGGGGGGTGAAATGGTCGGGCTCTGTATATATGCAAATTCTCAATATTATTTATTAAATATTTCAAAAACAATTGCGGTTCAAACGATAAAAATGGAGTCCATTCCTGTTCATACGATTTACTAACGAATGGTTATTTCGGAATTTTGAATTTCCATGATGAGGGGGGTGAAATGGTAGGCCTGTAACATTATTTGTTAAATATCTCAAAAATTATTGCGGTTCAAGCGATGAAAATGGAGTTCTTTTCAGTTCATACGATTTGCTAACGAATGGCTATTTCGGAATTTTAAATTTCCATGATGAGGGGGGAGGGGGATGAAATGGCCTATAACATTCTTTTTTAATATCTCAAAAATTATTGCGGTTCAAACGATGAAAATGGAGTTCTTTTCAGTTCATACGATTTGCTAAGGAATGGCTATTTTGAAATTTTGAATTTCCATGATGAAGGGGGGGGGGGTAAATGGTGTAGGCCTGTGACATACTTTTTTAAATATCTCAAAAACTATTGCGGTTCAAACGATGAAAATGGAGTTCTTTTCGGTTCATACGATTTGCTAACGAATGGCTATTTTGAAATTTTGAATTTCCATGATGAAGGGGGGGGGGGGGTAAATGGTGTAGGCCTGTAACATTCTTTTTTAAATATCTCAAAAATTATTGCGGTTCAAACGATGAAAATGGAGTTCTTTTCAGTTCATACGATTTGCTAACGAATGGCTATTTCGGAATTTTTAATTTCCATGATGAGGGGGAGAGGGGGATGAAATGGCCTGTAACATTCTTTTTTAAATATCTCAAAAATTATTGCGGTTCAAACGACAAAAATAGAGTTCTTTTCGGTTCATACGATTTGCTAAGCAATGGCTATTTTGAAATTTTGAATTTCCATGATGAAGGGGGGGTAAATGGTGTAGGCCTGTGACATACTTTTTTAAATATCTCAAAAACTATTGCGGTTCAAACGATGAAAATGGAGTTCTTTTCGGTTCATACGATTTGCTAACGAATGGCTATTTTGAAATTTTGAATTTCCATGGTGGGGGCTGGTGAAATGGTCGGTCTCTCTGTATATATGCAAAAACTCAATATTATTTTTTAAATATCTCAAAAACTATTGCGGTTCAAACGATAAAAATGGAGTTCATTCCTGTTCATACGATTTACTAACGAATGGCTATTTCGGAATTTTGAATTTCCATGATGAGGGGGGTGAAATGGTAGGCCTGTAACATTATTTGTTAAATATCTCAAAAACTATTGCGGTTCAAACGATAAAAATGGAGTTCATTCCTGTTCATACGATTTACTAACGAATGGCTATTTCGGAATTTTGAATTTCCATGATGAAGGGGGGGGGGGGGTAAATGGTGTAGGCCTGTGACATTCTTTTTTAAATATCTCAAAAACTATTGCGGTTCAAACGATGAACATGGAGTTCTTTTCGGTTCATACGATTTGCTAACGAATGGCTTTTTTGAAATTTTGAGTTTCCATGGGGGGGGGGCTGGTGAAATGGTCGGTCTCTCTGTATATATGCAAATTCTCAATATTATTTTTTAAATATCTCAAAAACTATTGCGGTTCAAACGATAAAAATGGAGTTCATTCCTGTTCATACGATTTACTAACGAATGGCTATTTCGGAATTTCAAATTTCCATGATGAGGGGGGAGGGGGGATGAAATGGCCTGTAACATTCTTTTTTAAATATCTCAAAAATTTTTGCTGTTCAAACGATGAAAATGGAGTTCTTTTCGATTCCTACGATTTGCTAACGAATGGCTATTTTGAAATTTTGAATTTCCATGGTGGGGGGCTGGTGAAATGGTCGGTCTCTCTGTATATATGCAAAAACTCAATATTATTTTTTAAATATCTCAAAAACTATTGCGGTTCAAACGATAAAAATGGAGTTCATTCCTGTTCATACGATTTACTAACGAATGGCTATTTCGGAATTTTGAATTTCCATGATGAGGGGGTGAAATGGTAGGCCTGTAACATTATTTGTTAAATATCTCAAAAACTATTGCGGTTCAAACGATAAAAATGGAGTTCATTCCTGTTCATACGATTTACTAACGAATGGCTATTTCGGAATTTTGAATTTCCATGATGAGGGGGGGGAGGGGGTGAAATGGTAGGCCTGTAACATTATTTGTTAAATATCTCAAAAACTATTGCGGTTCAAACGATAAAAATGGAGTTCATTCCTGTTCATACGATTTACTAACGAATGGCTATTTCGGAATTTTGAATTTCCATGATGAAGGGGGGGGGGGGGGGTAAATGGTGTTGGCCTGTGACATTCTTTTTTAAATATCTCAAAAACTATTGCGGTTCAAACGATGAAAATGGAGTTCTTTTCGGTTCATACGATTTGCTAACGAATGGCTATTTTGAAATTTTGAATTTCCATGGGGGTGGAGGGCTGGTGAAATGGTCGGTCTCTCTGTATATGTGCAAATTCTCAATATGATTTTTTAAATATCTCAAAAACTATGGCGGTTCAAACGATAAAAATGGAGCTCATTCCTGTTCATACGATTTACTAACGAATGGCTATTTCGGAATTTTAAATTTCCATGATAAGGGGGGAGGGGGATGAAATGATCTGTAACATTCTTTTTTAAATATCTCAAAAATTACTGCGGTTCAAACGATGAAAATGGAGTTCTTTTCAGTTCATACGATTTGCTAACGAATGGCTATTTCGGAATTTTGAATTTCCATGATGAGGGGGGAGGGGGAATGAAATGGCCTGTAACATTCTTTTTTAAATATCTCAAAAATTATTGCGGTTTAAACGATGAAAATGGAGTTCTTTTCAGTTCATACGATTTACTAACAAATGGCTATTTCGGAATTTAAATTTCCATGATGAGGGGGGGAGGCGGGATGAAATGGCCTGTAACACTCTTTTTTAAATATCTCAAAAATTATTGCGGTTCAAACGATGAAAATAGAGTTCTTTTCGGTTCATACGGTTTGCTAACGAATGGCTATTTTGAAATTTTGAATTTCCATGATGAAGGGGGGTAAATGGTGTAGGCCTGTGACATACTTTTTTAAATATCTCAAAAACTATTGCGGTTCAAACGATGAAAATGGAGTTCTTTTCGGTTCATACGATTTGCTAACGAATGGCTATTTTGAAATTTTGAATTTCCATGGTGGGGGGCTGGTGAAATGGTCGGTCTCTCTGTATATATGCAAAAACTCAATATTATTTTTTAAATATCTCAAAAACTATTGCGGTTCAAACGATAAAAATGGAGTTCATTCCTGTTCATACGATTTACTAACGAATGGCTATTTCGGAATTTTGAATTTCCATGATGAGGGGGGGGGTGAAATGGTAGGCCTGTAACATTATTTGTTAAATATCTCAAAAACTATTGCGGTTCAAACGATAAAAATGGAGTTTATTCCTGTTCATACGATTTACTAACGAATGGCTATTTCGGAATTTTGAATTTCCATGATGAAGGGGGGGGTAAATGGCGTAGGCCTGTGACATTCTTTTTTAAATATCTCAAAAATTATTGCGGTTCAAACGATGAAAATGGAGTTCTTTTCGGTTCATACGATTTGCTAACGAATGGCTATTTTGAAATTTTGAATTTCCATGGGGGTGGGGGCTGGTGAAATGGTCGGTCTCTGTGCGTATATGTAAATTCTATTATTTTTTAAATATCTCAAAAACTATTGCGGTTCAAACGATAAAAATGGAGTTCATTCCTGTTCATACGATTTACTAGAGAATGGCTATTTCGGAATTTGGAATTTCCATGATGAAGGGGGGGGGGTAAATGGTGTAGGCCTGTGACATTCTTTTTTAAATATCTCAAAAACTATTGCGGTTCAAACGATGAAAATGGAGTTCTTTTCGGTTCATACGATTTGCTAACGAATGGCTATTTTGAATTTTGAATTTCCATGGGGGTGGGGTGCTGGTGAAATGGTCGGTCTCTGTGCGTATATGTAAATTCTATTATTTATTAAATATTTCAAAAACTATTGCGGTTCAAACGATAAAAATGGAGTTCGTTCCTGTTCATACGATTTACTAACGAATGGCTATTTCGGAATTTTGAATTTCCATGATGAGGGGGGTGAAATGATAGGCCTGTAACATTATTTTTTAAATATCTCAAAAACTATTGCGGTTCAAACGATGAAAATTTAGTTCTTTTCAGTTCACACGATTTGCTAACGAATGCCTATTTTGAAATTTTGAATTTCCATGGTGGGGGGCTGGTGAAATGGTCGGTCTTTCTGTATATATGCAAATTCTGAATATTATTTGTTAAATATCTCAAAAACTATTGCGGTTCAAACGATAGAAATGGAGTTCATTCCGGTTCATACGATTTACTAACGAATGGCTATTTCGAAATTTTGAATTTCTATGGTGGGGGGCTGGTGAAATGGTCTGCCTCCTATATTTATATGCAAATTCTCAATATTATTTGTTAAATATCTCAAAAACTATTGTGGTTCAAACGATGAAAATGGAGTTCATTCCGGTTCATACGATTTATTAACGAATGGCTATGCTGAAATTTGAAATATCTATTTTTTGGGGGTACCATTTCACCAGCCCCCCACTTTGTTTTTTAAATAACTCAAAAACTATTGCGGTTCAAACGAAAAAATTGAGTTCATTCCGGTTCATACGTGGTACAAACGAATGGTGCAAAAAAAATTTAAAAATTCCATGGTGGGGGGGCTATCGTTTCACCAGCCCCCACTTTGTTTTTTAAATATCTCCAAAACTTTTGCGGTTCAAACGAAAAAAACCGAGTTCATTCCGGTTCATACGTGGTACAAACGAATGGTGTCTGAAAAATTAAAAAATTCCGTGGTGGGGGGCTGGTGAAATGCACCTCTTTTCATTCATATCAAAATTGCTTGCAACCTGTCAACGCCATGACATCTACACCGTTTCTGTCGAGCACGTGGAAGCAACTGACAAAAATCCGTGACTATCAATACAGTTGATGATGTCATATGCGATTACGTACCATTTGTTGATTTTGTTCTGAAGAAATTGCGCCAAAAGCATAGCGAAACCTCGGTCGATAAGAAAAAATAAAATAACTGTGCATAAACGTTGTTCGCCTTTTATATTAAAAATACTAACATTGGTGTAATCCACAACTAGTGAAAACGGTTACACTGTGTTTTCAGCTTTTAGCTAAACAGACGTCTCTACAGAGATCACCAGCCGGTAGTGGCAGATGTTTTTCTCGTAAATACGAAAGAAATAATGAAACAGAAGCACTCTGCATTTTTCTCGTGTTTTGCAATTGAAATAGTTAGTCTTTCAGATTAGGTTCTTTAGTAATATTGCTATTATCTCTTTCAAAAACACTGCTGCTTGAAAAAAATTATTGTCACGTGACCTACATAAAGTTATTTTCTTGGAGGCTTTCTGAGCAGTTTTCTAACTGAGAATTTTGCTCATTGGCATTCCTACTGAGAATACCATAAGTATATTGTTAAAAAAAACCGCCACCTTGTACCCAGGCCACTTGGCGTGATTTTTAAAATGTGGCACAGCATAAGTTACCAGAGTGACATAGCGTGACTCATCTTTCGTCTGCCGTCTGTCAGAAATTCCATTTTTCTCACGCGCAGTATCATGTTTAGGAGCATCTCGTAATTTATACCCCATCCTTAATTCTTATTTGTAACGATGTGACTGTTTACTGCTTCCCGCTGATGCGAAGCTTTTAAAAGCCCAAAACTCGGATAGTGATATTTCACATTTGGAAAATGAAACAAACGAGAAAATGGATGAACTACATAAAAGTCTTAATATTATCTCGAATTACACCCATCAAGGAAATTCCAAAATCTCAGGTTCAGAAAGCCCAAAAAGCTTTTTTTTTTTTTGGATCGCAACAGTTGGGGGGACGGGGGGGGATCTCAAAATCAGTGACAGCTAATTATTTTTTTTTCGCTTTTTCATGTAAATTCAGCACTTTTGGTTTGAAGAGTAGTCAGTGCTTAGTTTGAAGACGGAGAAAATCACACGTAAATAGATTTCGCGTATGTATTTAGAATGTTTTTGTACCCTGAAAAATTAAAAATCTGAGATGCCGACTGTGAAAATTTCGCATTTATCATGAGATTTTTTTCCCTAGACTATATGAATCCAAACAAATTAAAAGTTTTCTGTATCGCTGTGAAAAATGGGAAGACTCTATCATTACGTTAAATACACTGGTATCCAAAAATTAAGCATAATCAACAAAAAGTGTTAAGTTACAGAAATGAGGGGGCACAATAAAATAGGTTGTTTGCTATACATAAATAGTGAGGAACTAATAAAGATCATTCGTCCACGATGCGTCCGGGTTCGAATAACGTGGGGCATGGATGTTGTGTTTGTCTTACGGCTCTGGCTGTCTCCCTGAGTTGGTCACAGTGGTCGTTAAACCTCCAACAAGAAAACAAAAACAAAAAGAACTAATAAATAGGGAGGAACTAAATGCGCAGTACAGATCACATAAAAAAAATGATGAACTACATAAATGTACCAACAATCCAAAATGGTGAAAGAGCAGGAATTTTCCTGAGGCATTACTGATTTTTAGCACATCTTTTGTAAAAGAAATAGTGCTTACGCTATCGGTTTGTCCGTCCGTCTGTAGACACCATATCTCTGTAACTATTAGTCCGATTTGAAAAATTCATTTTGCATTGGGAAGCTTGAAATATGTGAATGATGATCCTTCATTTTTTTTTTACAATGTACAGTTTCGCCGCTAGAGGGCTTAAATGCAGATGATATCGAATTCAAAATACATTTTATTCCATATATTTGCTTCTAAACATCCGACTGAAAAAAATATTTTATCTTTCAATTCCATTTATGTCGAAGAGTATTTTAAGTATAGTTACTTTTTTTCAAGTTACGCATAAATTTTCCGCTAGGGGGCTTAAAATTAAATTACGTTTCTCCCGATATCTCTTCTTCTAAAATTCCAATCTGAGAAAGTTTTTCTTCAGCGGATACAGCTCCCGATGGAAAATCTGTTGCATATAATTTCTAATTTTTTGTAAAGAATGCTTTGGTCACCAGGGGCGTAAGTGTTAATTTTTCCTTCTGATGCATTTGCCATAAAATTTGAGCTTCTAAAATCTCAATTGGAAAAATTCGTTCGTAGACCGATGCCACTCACATCAATAAGCCTTTTCGGAATATTTTCTTTTTAAAATATTGCATGGTTTCACCGCCAGAGGGCGTAGATGTATATATTTTTTTAATATCTCCGCTTCTAATGGTCCTATTTGAAAAAATTATTTCTTTATTTGATAAAGTGTCCGGTGTGACATGTTTTTCATATAATTCAAAATTTTCAAGTAATTCATAAACTTTGCGCTATGGAGCGTAAAGGTAAATTACATTTCCCCCGATATCTCTGCTTCCAAAACTCCAATTTTAAAAATTCTTTCTGCACCGGATACAGCTCCCGGTGAGAAATCCTTTGCATGTAGTTTCTAATATTTGATAAATAATGGTTTAGCCACCAGGAGGCATAAGTGTTAATTTCTGCTTCTGATGTACTTGCAGCAAAATCTGAACTCCTGAAACTCGACTAAAAATTTTTCTTCTTGGACCGATACTGCTCACATCGAAAATTCTTTTGAGAATACTTTTTTCCTAGAATAATGCATGGTTTTACCGCCAGGGGGCATAAATGCATATCTTATATTTGTCCATATTTCTGCTTCGATCGAAGTATCCGATTTGAAAAATTATTTCTTTGTTGGAGAGCGTTTCAGCTGCGAAATGTTTCTCACATAAATTCAAATTTTTCTTAACGCACAAGTCTGCAACCGGAGGGCGTAAGTTCACGATTCCGTTTACAGCAATATCTGAGGGATTAAAAACCCGACTGAAAAACTTCTTTCTTTGGTCAGATACTATTGCTTTCGATGCCGGTTCCATTGACTTTGAATAGCTTTCATAAATGTAATTTGCGTCACAACGGATTCAAAAGACGTGCTCATTACACCCGAAAATTCGGTGTCATCTTTCTTGTTCTGTCTAGTAAGGCGTATAGTGACGTCTTACAGCGATACAAGTGTCACACCGATGTCGCACACTGTTAACAAGGGAAAAAGAAGAATCTGTGGCAGCAAATCACACTCCTGAACAAGAGAAGATAGCAGTTCCTCGAGAATTCTGGCAGGAAGTTGACGGCCTGCAATGCGTCTCCCCAATTCATCCCCCACATCCGCTATTGGGTTGAGTTCTGGGAAATGCGCTGCCCATGGCATACCGTGGATATTTTTTTCTTTTCAGGTAATCATCGCCAATAGCAGCTACATTATGTCTCGCGTTATCGTCCATGAACAGGAAATCTGGGCCAACAGCACCCCGAAAATGCCTAACGTAGGGGTCAATTTCATCTCTCTACCTCCGACCTGTTCAAGTTTCGCCAGGATGGACATGGAGCTGCGTGGTTCCGTTGGACATAGTGTCGACACAGACAAGTGCACCACCACATCTCTAATGATGCATTTCTCGAATGTTTGTGAGGGAATAATGGGTTCCAGGTTCTCTCCAGATGACAACACGACAGCTGTCACTTTCGAAACTGAACCTGGATTCATCGGAGAAGAGGACATTGGCCCATTGTTTTTCATCCCATTCTCGATATTGTCCGTGCCACAATACCCTGGCATTTTTTGCTGGAGGAGTAATTGGTATGCAGAGTGTAGGCCTTCACATGTATAGTTCTTGTTCGTTGAGCCATCTGCCTGCAGTTTGCCTTGAAACAGCTGGACCACCAGACACAGACAGCTCCAAGGCAAGTGCTTTCGCTGACATTGACTTGTAACGTCGGGCTGTTAGTGCCACATGCCTATCATCCTGAGCCGTTGTAACCAGTCGACGATTAACATGACCTCTGTCCTGGTACCTTCTCCAAAGTCTGGATACAATGGATTGATTCAAGTAAGTGGCTCTGGCTATATTACTCTGCATCTGGCCGGATTCCAGCATTCCGATAATCCGATCGCGTATAAACACATACACGTTTCGTCTTTCTGACATGTTGTTTAAAGTAAAATAAATTCTACTACTCACAGGGCGCGATGACAAGAAATGTCACTTTTCACATTCTTGTAGCTCTTTCAGGGCCGAACTAAGTGTCCCTGACGTCATGGGCACAAGACAAGATGGGAGCTCCTCCTCTTCCTTCCCCCACCACCACCTGATTTGTTCTGTTGCTAAACGGTGTAGGCTAATTACGTGAATGTGTCTGTTTGTCTGGAGTGTGTTTTATTGCTTTATGTTAGGTAATTTTGCAATGATATTTATTATTAACAAAAAATATAGTAAGTCTACTTCATAGAGTTTTTTTTTATTGGAGGTTTAACTACCACCGTGAGCAACTCAATGGGCTATGGCAGTTACCCGTCCCTAAATTAGGGTCACTGGTTCCAGGGAAGGGAGAGAGCCAGTGCCGTAAGACAAACGCAAAATCCATGCCTCACCGGGATTCGAACCCGGAACACTTTCGGACGAATGATCAGAGGCCATCGCTTAGACCACTGCGCCACCGGGGCGGCCTATTTCATAATGTAACAGTGTACGTTTCAAATTATTGACTTTCAGTATT
Organism: Macrothele yani; assembly: GCA_039090855.1. NCBI lineage: Eukaryota > Metazoa > Arthropoda > Arachnida > Araneae > Macrothelidae > Macrothele > Macrothele yani. Next base: position 115,230,642 of record CM077007.1, read on the forward strand.
TTGTCAAAAATAAATACATTATGATAATAACATTTATTATTATAAAACAATATAATGCACCAGAAAAGATACAATAATGTGGGAAAAAAAGCAAATATTAAAACAATCTTAACACGTTCGCTGCGTTACGACCCATCAGTGGGTTGTAACGCGTTAACTTCTACATTTTTCAGAGGAGGAAAAAAGTTTATATACATAATTCTGTAGTGGATATCAGTCACTTTATATATACACTTCTGGCCACCCAAAATGCAACACCAAGAAGGACGCATTCGATTGGCCTGAAATTCGCAGCATGCGCCGCCCGCGAAAGGACATGCAAACGATTAGCATTGCAGGGTATGTGCAAATGATGTGCGCCCGGCACGCCACCGAGCAGCACTATAAGAAGGGTGCACAGAAGGGGGGTGTAAGTAGTGGAAGTGTGTTGTGCTGCCGGACCTGTGCGTGGGAAGCTTCCTGATTCCTCGTCGCAGAATACGGCAGTCATTCCAACACGTTTCGGAGTTCGACAGAGGACGAATAGTGGTTTATCGCGACAGCGGTTTATCGAACCGAGGCATCGGCGCCCGTGTGGGACGACATCCAGCCACAGTGAGGCGAGTATGGATTCGGTGGGTGCACGAGGGACGGATGGACTTACCTGAGTGATTGCCGCAGCCTCGGCACACCACCGAACGTTAGCGCAGGAATTAGGGTGTGTTGCGCAACAACCTGTGTCAGCACGTACAGTTCGACGTCGACTGCAGGTGCGGGGATTTGTCGCACGGCGCCCATTGCTCCGATTACCATTCACGTTACACCACCGGCTAGTGCGGCGGCAGTGGGCCGTTGAACGCTGCGCCTGGACTTCGGAATGGCACGACATTGTCTTCTCCGATGAATCCCGCTTCTGCCTGCAACACCACGATGGTCGGATCCGGGTGTGGCGGCACCGCGGCGAGAGACTGTACGCCGTCTGCAGTATGCATCGTCATACGGGTCCGTCGCCTGGCGTTATGGTTTCGGGCGCAATTGGATATGACACCCGCACCCCTCTGGAACGCCTCACCGGTACGCTGAACAGCCACTGCACCATCTCCGACGTTTTGGAGCCTGTAGTCCACCCTTACCTGCAGGACCTGCCAACGGCCACGTTTCAACAGGATAATGCGCGCCCGCACGTGGCACGCATCGTGCAACAATTCCTCACGGCCCACCAGGTGTCACTGCTGCAGTAGCCCGCCTGTTCTCCCGATATGGCGCCCATCGAACACGTCTGGTCGCTTATCGGCAACCGAGTGGCCCGGCAAGCACCACTCACGGCTACGCCTGATGAACTGTGGCAACGTGTGGAAGCAGCCTCGACCGACGTACCCCAAGCCCTCTTTCGTTCGATGCCGCGGCGTGTAGCGACCGTTATTGCCAGCCATGGAGGCCAGACGAACTAATGATGTCTGCGTGTTCCGCAAGTCGCACGGGCCTTTAAGCTCAATCGTTTCATCTTTGTATTTGTTGTTATGTGTCCAGTAAATCTGGCTTTACTATCTCGCGTCCTTCTTGGTGTTGCATTTTGGGTGGACAGCAGTGTATTTGGAAAAGTAATGTGCCGTTCAGTTAGAAAACGTTTAACCAAGAAGTAACAAAATTTACATAAGAACAAATAAAATCAAAAGGAAGATTATTTAGCAGTAAAGGTCACAGCTTCTACACCATATTACTCGATTAATGCGTCAGAATTTAAACATTATTATCAGTAAAACACATGTTTTTTCCTAACTGTAACCACACGATATCAGAATTCTGTGAATCTTTGGATCAATTTTTTTTTTGCGGCAGCTTAACTGCTTAAAGCTGGTTCCCATAATACACTAGTGTTCAAAAATAAAGTCCGGGGCATTAGGAGACATAAAAAGGAAAGCACGTAACAGCATGTAGAGACGTTTGGCATGTAAACAGACGCAATCATAAGGGTAATAAACATTTTGCAACAACAGACAAATATATACGCATTTTGCGTACACAGGGACACATCTGAAAATGTCACTAAGACGAGATGAAAGAGTATAACCTAAAAATGTCTTAATAAGAAATGCGATCCCCTCGTACTGGTAGACAACTTTCGCAACTACGATTCGTACCCATCACCAGGTTGTTGATGAACTGTAGAGTGAAGAATTATGTTCCTCGATAAGGGACGTGTTTAGCTCGCGAAGCGTTCTGGGAGGAAACTGACGAATTGCTGCGTATAGTACTAGAGTATCGCATGCACACTCTATAGGGTGCAGGTCCGTAGACCTGTCTGGCCAGTCCATACGCCGAATATTCTTGCTCTGCAGGAAATCACCCACAAGCTGAGCCCTGTGTGGGCGAGCGTTATCATTCATTAAAAGGAAATGAGGGCCAACATCTCCCCGAAAAGATCTGACATATGGCTCTAAAGGTGGCCACAGACACGCACTTTTGAATATCACGCCAGGAAATGGGAAAGTTTTGTGCCTGTGGCGACATGTAGCGTGCAGTGAAGAGGATTTAAAGCAGGCGTTGAAGAGCTTCACTCCTGGTTCACTCCACGCTGCATGCCGCCCCAGGCACAAAACTTTCCCATTTCCTGACATGACACTCAAACGTGACATTCAAAAGTGCGTGTGTGTGGCCACCTTGAGATCTCGTCGCTATAACGCTCAGCATTCACGTTGCCTCCTGCGAACGCCTGGAGTAGTGTGCGGCTGCTGAACGTAATGCAAACCCACAAGAACATACCGCCTCCGAAGGAGTTTCGTTCGCGGATATTTGCAGGTTCCTTACGAGTTCCCTGTTTCCTACAGTTGAAATGTTGATGAGAATACGTTTATCGATTGAATCTTGACTCGTCTGTAAAAAGAACACCGGCCCACTCGTCTGGTCTACAGGAGCGAAGTTCCCTGCACCAGATCAAGCCAGCTCTCCTGTGAAATGTAGTTAGCGGGATACAAACCATTGTTGTCCTGTCATAAAAGCCAACTGCATCAGCCTTCGATATATCGCTTGCCTTGATACCATAGTCCCAATGGCAGAGGAGAGTTCCGATACGAAGACAATTAGTGGGGTATATAAGGCCTCTGACGCCCTGCGATTAAAAGTCATATAACGATCCTCACGAGGTGTCATACCCTTCAGACGACCTTGGCCAGGCCTTCGTAACACCTCACCAGGTGTTGTTGAATTGCTCCCATGACCCTTAAACCACTTTGAGGTGGATATTCAAGTCCATTGTGACTTGGGCCTGAAACTAGCTATGGTCGTCCTTTGGCTCGCCATCGTACACCGTCATGTACACCAGAGCTGAGTTCGGGTTCAATTTTAAGAGCCCGAGCCCGTTCGAATCCGAATTTTATATTGCAACATAGAGCCCGGCCCCGAACGAGCCCGAAAACTATGATAAACCTGTTTAGACAATAAAAAACATCTCCTCTTTCAGATTCCCACTCTTTCCTCCCGGTACAATTAACGGATGTCTTTCTCAACTGCGGAGTGGGTAAGGGATGAATATATATTTATATAGTTTCTTTGGCCATTTATTTCTTCCAGAAATGCTTCGGGGGTTGGGCATCACGAAAAATCGGGAGGCACAACGATCTATGTCGCACGTTGCTCAATAGAATTAGCAGGGAGCTTCCCCGTCGAGATAGGGAGCAAAACTTCGTCAGCTTTATGTCTACTATCTATAGTTCTCAAAGTAACTTTTCCTTTGCAGAAATTCAGTTATTCATGGCCTATGGTACTTGTTACCCAAGCTCGGAATGAATAGCCCTACTGAGTTCCTACTCCCCATCTAGACCCAGTTGCAGAAGAATTCGATTTAACAACTACCGGTGGAAAGTGTAAAAAGACCCCGTGTGCTAAATTATACAAAATCATATTAAAAAAAAAACAAAGAAAATTCTCTCGCTCTCTCAGAGCCCCAGCTCCAGTAAGTATTGTGCAACCCGAGCCCGAATCAGCCCTTCTCAGCGCTGGTATACACGTGTATAAGAAAATATGGAAAGCATTTACAGCTCACTTCTTACGCGTGCTGTCAGTGAGAAATACCACTGCCGTTTCCCGTTGGCTTTACGTAACTCAATTTACATGTTGGAGACGGCACTTTGCTCACTGATGTGCATATTTTACTACGAGAATTTGTTTCTCGTAGACATTTACATAGGTCCTGTGAGAACGATAACATTTCATTAAGCGCTCTGGATTATTTGCCCGCTATAATCTTCCGGACTTGAATTTTAGCCACCAGTGTATTTTATCACGCTAATTTCCTTTTCCAAGGAAGAAAATAAAAGTAAAATCATCAAGGCTTCTACGTGGTATTTCCACTTAGAAATTTCTGTAATGGTTAATTTTTATTTTGGAAATTTCTGCATTAGTATCAATTTTATACCAGCATTCGAATTATTTGGTGGTCCGAGGCCATTAAATATCAAGTCGGACCACCAAAATCAAAATTACTGTAGATCGATGAACCAGCAACGATCTTCAGGTACCTTCATTTATTTCAGAAACGTGGTGCCCCCCCCCCTTGTAAAGGGATTAAAATATTCTTCGCTCGTATTAGATAGCGCATAATGTATTGTTAACAGTTATCACAAACCTCTGTAAAGTACAGTAGATAAAAACTGCGTCGTCTATGCATTGCTGAAATAGGTATGTTAAAAGTGAGCACCTCCGGGCAAGCAGAAAAGCTACAGATTTAGCAACTAGCTAGACAAACGTTTTTCTGATAAGAATCTTCGTTGCAGTGAGGGAATGTGAAATATTGGGTGGAGCTGAAAGAAATAAATATCCAGTTGCCATGCAAAAATCCATGACACCAAGGACATTCATTTGCGATGCAGTAGAATGCTGTGTATAAACGGTTCCCCTAGCATTACAACACTGATATACTATTGTTTCATTATTAATTTATATATACACTATCTACCAACAAGTAATTGGACGCCTGTGATAGCAAAGGAAAACGAAGTTTATTCACCTTTAATAGTTGGTGGAGCCTCCACGAGCGGCGATTACAGCTGCGACCCTCCGGGGCATACTCTCAACCAGGCGTTGTACGACGGCTAGCGGTATTTCTTCCACTCGGCTTGGAGAAGACAGGTCAGTTCCTTCACCGATTTCGGACGGTGGGGGCACCCCTTAAGTCGACGCTCCAACTCGTCCCAGAGGTGCTCCATAGGGTTTAAGGTCAGGGCTCTGTGCAGGCCAGTCCATTCGATTAACCCCATTGTCACCATACCAAGCCATGGTGAACCTCGCAACATGACAGGTGGCATTGTCATCCTGAAAGTAACATGGGTCCACCCCGTAAAACTACCACAACGTAGGAAGCGCATGGTCATCCAAAATGGTGCAGTAAGTCTCGGCGTTGAGTCTACCAGAAATTGCGACCAAAGGTCCCGTGCCATACCAGGAGAAACACCCCCATAAAATAATTCCACCGCCGCCGAACTTCACAGTTGGCACAATACATTCCGACAGGAGGCGTTCTACAGGCAGACGCCAAACCCTGCCTTCCAAACGGTAGAGGGTGAACCTTGATTCGTCACTCCAGAGAACCTGTTTCCACTGTTCAACGGTCCATTATCGACATTCTTTGCACCACGTTAGCCGAGCAGCGCTATTGGACTTGGTGATCAAAGGATTGTGGGCGGCAGCACGTCCATGATAACCGAGCAGATGGGCTTCCTTACGGATGGTATTCATCGAAAGAACACTACCGGATGCCTGTTGAAACTCCTCGCGGATGTGGCCCTTCGATTTGGTGCGGTTCTTCCGAATTTCTCTGGCCAGCACCCATCGGTCTGTAACTCCCAGTTTTGTGGGTCTGCCGGGTCGGGGCACATTCCGACAGTCACCTTTCATCTTCCACTTGCCAATCACGTAGGCCAGTGTTGATTTTGGGTACTTCAACTCGCTGAATATGTCACGTATGGATCGGCCATTTCTGTGATACCCGACGATTACACCTTTCTCGAAATCAGAGAGCTCCGAACTGCGTGGCATCTTGCATGCGACTAGTTGCGTTGTTGTTTCCCACACGATATTTAACGGCTGCGGCCGTGACGTATATCAGGACCGCAGGTATCGTCGATTCCAGGGGTGTCCAATTACTTGTTGGTAGATAGTGTATGTGCAGTAGTAGAAGCTTTCAATTACCTGAGAATGAAGACTCTAAAAAAGAAAAATAATTTGCGTTCTCTCCGTGTGTAAAATTAAAATGTGGTACAAAACAGAAAATACAAGATAGTGAAAATTATTTCTCCCAGTTTTATGGGTAAATAATTGGGTAATTAAAAGCTAGGTATTCCGACATCAGTGGAAGTTTAATTGAAGTCATTAGGATCATATTCTTGTCTGAATTACCACTAAAACATGTCAAGTGAACTTTGAGAATGAAGAAACCTAGGCACGGATTGATGAATATAATGATATACTGCAGAAATTCAAAATTCAAACACGTAGTAATACACTGGCGTGCACAAATTAAGGACGAGACAGTTTTTCGAATGTAACGTCGTGCAGAAGTGCTTCACATCGACTCAAACCATACCATAACATCCCCAAGATGTAAGAATATGGGACAAGTGAGCAAAACCGTCCAAACAAGGAATCCAAAGGATACAAAGGCACTTTATTGAAAAGGTAGCTTCGAGCACAACTGGACAGAAGACAGGAACGTCCATGTGACAGGCGGCTGCCAAGAAAAATCCAGTCTTTAGTAGGGGATATGATCACCCCTGACTGCGTTGCAGAATTTACAACGTCTGTCCATGCTGAGGACGCGGTTGTCAAGGAGCTGTTGAGGCATCGCAGCCCATTCCTCTTGTAGCGCCAATCGCAGCTGCGGAATCGTTGCTGGCGGCTGGTGACGTTCTGCCAAGCGTCTCCCGAGAAGGTCGCACTCGTATTCGATTGGAGTTAGGTCCGGGGACCTTGCGGGACAATCCATGCGTTGAATATCTTCACTCTCCAACAGCTCTGCGACAGCCACTGTACGATGAGGTATAGCGTTGTCGTCCATGAAGAGGAACTCAGGACCCACAGCACCTCTAAACAGACGCACGTGTGGCAGGAGAACCTCGGTACAATAGCGGACACCAGTGACTGAACCTCCTTGGAAGATGTGGAGGTCAGTACGGCTACCAAGCATGATACCGCCCCAAACGAGAACTCAGCCACCTCCAAACCGGTCCCTTTCCATGATGTTGGAGGTTTGACTGCGTGTTCCCTGCTCTCTCCAGATGTATATACGTCCAGAATCGCTCGTCACACTAAATCGGCTCTCATCCGTAAAGAGAACTCGACCCCATTGCTGATGTGTTCAGTTCTTATGTTCCTGGCACCACAGAAACCGCCGTCTCCGATGAGCAGGCGTTAATGGCACACACCGTACTGGTCGTCGTGCAAATATACCACCTTTGTGCAGCCTCCTGGCCACGGTAAAACGCGATAACGGACGTCCAGTTGTCTGTTGCATGTACCTTGCGATTTCTCCCGCTGTCTGCCGCCTGCCTCTTCTCGCCTGTAGGAAAATATACCGGTCGTCCGCTGCCATGGTTGCTCGTGGACGACCACTGCTAAACTCTCGGATATCTGTTTCTGTCGTTTGAAATGTTCTCCAAGCTCTTGAAACGATGCTGTGAGCGATACCGAACTCCTCGGCCACACTAGTCACACTTCGATCTTCTTCCAACTATCCAATAACGCGACCTCTGGTAAAGTCATCCAGATGTCCTCTACTGGATTGCCTGTGGGCCATATCACAAGGTGGCAGCAACTCGACGTCGTTCAAACCGATGTACACCGTGCAATAGCTTTCACCGAATTGCTGACGTACACCGCCCGTGTGCTTTATACCGACCCCGACCCCTCCCCCGTCATGCTGCATATATGCGCATGCCCTACCGTACCGGACCCTAGTCTATCTCATGAGTGGTCTTTCGGTCCGTTGCACTCCAGTGTAGAACTTAAAAGCATCAATCACAGCCAAAAATATTTCTATGCCCAATTTAATACTGTGGATATTTCTTTTCCCCCATGATAATTTACTGGGTTCTGCATTGCAAGAATATACTAACTATTTTAAGTAAATCAACTTAACTTTTACTGTATTCCTTGCACAACAGACGATTGTGAAGTGGGGCTTAAAAGCATGGGGAAAATCAAAACAGCTGGTGAAGCAAACTGGAATTAAAACTGTTTCAGACTTTGAGATTTATGAAAAGGATTTTAGGAAGGGGGCTGTCTAACACCGGGTCTTAAACAATATTTGGAAGTAAGAAGCCAGGAGATTTGAGCTGGAGTGCCGGACAGGAAGATAGGTAAAAAGGGGGAAGGAAGACGCCCTTATTTATAACCGGCAGATATTTCAAATATCAGTGGGGTATTACTAACGTAGATATCACAAATATTGCACGATTTGACCCTCTTCGGCCAGTGTCATTATAAATCCAGCCAGGTGAAAAGACAAAAAAAAAAAAAAAAAAAAAGATTGCTACAAATAGTTACAACCTTTAATACACTGTCTAAAGTTAGACGTACAATTAGATACCATGCAAATTTTAATCGGTGTGAAAATATTTCGTATTATGTGTACTCTGTTATTTAGATAATTTGAAATTAAAATTTATGCTTACCTGTGTACCATTTTTCTTTCATTTCGGAGTTTGACGACCACCATAATATAATAGACTACATACGTAAAAGTAGTCGCCCTTCCCTAATTCAAGGCCACTGTTTCCAGGGAAGGGAGAGAACAGTACCATGGAACCCATGCCTCCTCAACCGGGTTGCGAACCTGGGCCCACTCGGGCTAGCGATCAGAAGCCAGCTCTTAGACCACTACGCCACAAGAGTGGCTAACTCTCCACAGTGCTCATATTAAATTAATTAATATTTTTATGTCAGTCTGCGGACCAGTAAAATTGGGTGCGAGGCACCAATTTCTGGTATATAGCGTTGTTGTTGTTGTTTTAATTCTGCCACTGTAATAATAAAACAGAATGATGTTCGTGCGTGGGTGGACTAGTTACGGCATAAACCATTCCTTCTTGGAAAATCATTCATCATTCACGCAAAAGAGTCATTCACGAATGATCATTTAAATTATTAATCCAATTTCCAGGTTGTCACTATGTTCACTGCTGAATCATTTTAAGGTTTCAAGGTCACAGCTCCTTTTGGACAAACTGTCTAAAAGAACGGGATCCCGTCTTCAAAAATTCACTATTCACAATCAGAGTTGGAAACGGGTCAAAAATTTTGGAGCCGGACGTCACAAAATTGGACCCGTCCCGCATCTGTAACTGACCCGGACCCGACCCAGACAAATCTGCTTTGAGCTATAATATAAATATAAGGAGTTCAAAAACGTCTCTTCGCAGTATGTACCTTAGGATATATGGAAATGAAACAAATGTATTATAAGAACATATAATTTACTCACTTATACTTACAGGAAGTATTAAACTGTCGTCCTTCATTTGCAAGACAAAATCAACGTTCGTGACTGCCACGGAGAATATCGCAGGTTCGATCCCAGGCAGGTACGAACACTCGGACCACTAAATATCCGCCGTGAGTCGGATGAACACGTTAAGCCGTTGAGCCCCGGGTACTGGCCCCCGGTAATAAATAAGGGCGTCTTCCTCCCCCCCCCCCCTTTTTACCTCGCTTCCGTGTCACTTTCCTGTTGGGCACTCCAGCCGAAATCTCCTAGCTTCCTATTTCTAAGGGTTGTTTAAGACCTAGGGTCAGACACTCCCTTCTTAAAATCCTCTACATATGATCTGATTTAATGTGCAAGACAAGACCTAACTGTTTTACACATTATTTTCGAACACATCTGCGAGAGTTAAAAAGTCCCTCCGCACTAATGTTAAAGCAGTTCCACCTAATTTTGATAGCGCTGCACTGTTAAAAATTTTGCGGTAGGTTGCACCAAAAAAGTGGCGCTACTCCAGCTGCACCACTTTCGCAGAAAAGATACACCACTGTGTGGAGCAAACGAACCCCAAAAACATGGTGCAACCTTCCACCATAATGAGCAGGAACCTTGTGCCATAACGTGGTGCAAGGTTGCACCACGATGTTGCTATTTGTTTGCCCCACACTGTAGTGTACCTTTTCTCAGAAAGTGGTGCAGCTGGAGTAGCACCACTTTTTCGTGCAACCTACCACAAAATTTTTAACAGTGTACAGTCAAAATTTTTGAGTTAAGCAACTTATTGTATGTTTAATTTCAGTTTTTGCTCTTTTCTTGATAACATATCAAGCTTCAGAATATGTTTCACGGCAACACTAATTTTCACAAGTTTATGATGAGTTGATCGTTTCTAAAATGTGGATCATGTTTTCATCATTGCCCCCCTTTGAAGTTAGGGACACTTTTCCTTCATATTCCATGACAAATCATTTTTCAGTCCGCGAGCACCAGTATCGAGCACAAAATTCCACAGTGCGAATTTTCCTTTGAAAAAAAAATTTTTTTTTTTTGCTTTTCCAAAATTAAACGGAAATAAATCCGGGTTTGGAACACCTTGATCCTACCCGCTTGACCCACAAGAAATTGTCAATCCGTGGACCCGTGATCCATTTCCATCTGTGTTCACGATGCATGATTGGTTCGTGGCGAACGATTCGGGCGCACCATTCAAATCAATGGCATTCACGAATCATTCCCATTATTAAGTTTGACCGTTGTTTCCTAGCCGACTTCTGATTGTTTATTGACTTAATGGTAAATTCTTGAAATTACTTTCCTTATTTGCAATTATTTCCCGAACTCATTGGGGCGGTAAAAAGTTAAACATGTTGCGATATCAGTGTGTGCCTCAGTAATGGCGGACTGCATGACCATTCACTGGGGGTGAGAGCCAATCCTTCATCATTCACGGTGAAGAGTCATTCACTGCGAACGAATCGTTCACGAATGGTCCATCACTAGTGCATGCATGCGAGTGTGTAACAAACAAAACCCATCTGAAAATCGTGTGGTACACACTTCAACATCTAACAGATGTTTACTCATGTTGTCTGAGTTTCAGTGGCTGGTGTCAAGTCGATATTCCAAAAAGGAAATCGGGCTTGATTGAAGCAAAAACGTTAAAGTTATTTCAGCGGGAATCAAGAAGTCATGAACAAGACAACTGAGAACGCTAGTACGATCTTGAAGCCGCTACCGAAGCGTTTGCGCTGCTGTTGGCACCGACATGAAAATTTTGTCGCCGTGTGTGCATCAGCAGAAGCAAAAGGACTTATCTTATATGGTCATTGTTTTCCCAGCTGTAGTCGCAGTGTTTGATAGATGAACATCCGTTACTCTCCCGATGCAGTAGTTTGCTATCAGTCTTTCACACATTTTCCATGAGTCGCGAAAATTATTTTAGCAACGGTTCATAAAAGATCTGACAATGTGTACTGTATCGATTATCTTTCTCTTTAGTCTTTCATCTGCGAATGTAAATACTGTTCAGAGAGTGTCCCCTGGTATAGGACTAAAGAACATAATCATATACTGCAGGAAAAATCAGAATGTATAAATTGCGTCTTAATAGCAATACCCGGATTGAAACCTCATCGAATATCTCTGGAATGAGGTTGACGAGCTGTTCGCTGTGAGGCTATGCCGCAGTCCAATTATGTATCATGTGGAAGCAACTGCGCAACTCAGTTACTTCCATTTCTACACGATGGCTCCACAACCTGGTATGTCCCATGCCCCCTATGCGCGCATTCTGCTAGCTAAGGAAGGCGTAACACGCTACGAAGTAGGTAGACCTAATAAACTGGCATCTCAGTGTATAATACGTAAATAATATACATTTCCTGATTTTATTGCCGTTAAATTGGATACTGTTTGAAATGGGTCTTATAGTGCACATAAAGAAGAAGCAGAATATTTTCAGTGACGCACAGTTTGCACCATACGAGTGATACAAAGTACAGAAATAAAATAATCGTCCAATGATAGAGCGTTCTAGGTACAGAGCTCCACTTGTCGTCCTATATCTGTCTTTAAAAAGAGGGAAAGGATCTGAACATAAGTGCTGTGTTCATTTTTACGGTATTTGTTGTAATCCTTTAGTGAAACCAGTGGACTACGTATATACACTGCTGACAATCCAAAATGCAACAACAAGAAGGACACGAGATAGCAAAGCCAGATTTACTGGACACATAAAAACAGATACAGAGATGAAACGATTGAGCTTACAGGCCCGTGCGACTTGCGGAACACGCAGACATCAATAGTTCGTGTGGCCCCCATGGCTGGCAATAACGGTCGCCACACGCCGCAGGATCGATCGAAAGAGGCTTTGGATGTGGGCTTGGGGTATGTCGGACCAGGCTGCTTCCAAACGTTGCCACAGTTCATCAGGCGTAGCCGCGGGTGGTGCTTGCCGGGCCACTCGGTTGCTGATCAGCGACCAGACGTGTTCGATGGGCGACATATCGGGAGAACATGCGGGCTACGGCAGCATTGACACCTGGTGCGCCGTGAAGAATTGCTGCACGATGCGTGCCACGTGCGGGCGCGCATTGCCCTGTTGAAACGTGGCCGCTGGAAGTTCCTGCAGGTAAGGGAGGACTACAGGCTCCAAAACGTCGGAGATTCAGCGGTGGCTGCTGAGTGTACCGGCAATGCGTACAAGAGGGGTGCGGGTGTCACATCCAATTGCGCCCCAAACCATAACGCCAGGCGACGGACCGGTATGGCGATGCATAACGCAGACATCATACCGTCTCTCGCCGCGGTGCGGCCACACGCGGATCCGAACATTGTGGTGTTGCAGGTAGAAGCGGGATTCGTCGGAGAAGACAATGTCGTGCCATTCGGTAGTCCAGGCACGGCGTTCAACGGCCCACTGCCGCCGCACTCGCCGGTGGTGTTACGTCAATGGTAATCGGAACAGCGGGCGCCGTGCAACAAGTCCCCGCTCCTGCAGACGACGTCGAACGGTACGTGCTGACATAGGTTGTTGCGCAACACACCCTAATTCCTGCGCTAACGTTCGTGATGTGGCGGTGCGAGCCGTCAATACCGGCCACACAACATGCCGGACCTCTCGTTCGGTGGTGTGCCGCAGCTGCGGCAATCGCTCTCGTCGGTCCGTCCGTCCCTCCTGCACCCACCGACTCCATCCTCACTGTGGCTGGATGTCGTCCCACACGGGCGCCGATGTCTTGGTACGATAAACCGCTGTCGCGATGAGTCACTATTCGTCCTCTGTCGAACTCCGAAACGTGCTGGAATGACTGCCGCATTGTGCGATGAGGCATCAGGAAGCTTCGCACGCACAGGTCCGGTAGCACAACACACTTCCACTACTTACGCCCCGCCTTCTGTGCACCCTTCTTATAGTGTTTCTCGGTGGCGTGCCGGGCGCACATGATTTGCATATGCCCTGCAATGCTAATCGTTTAGCATGTCCTCTCGCGGGCGACGCATGCAGCGAATTTCAGGCCAATCGGATGCTTCCTTCTTGGTGTTGCACTTTGGGTGGCTAGCAGTGTAGTTAGGGAGAAGCGAAAAGCGATTCTCCCCAGCTTCGGATGTCCATTAGAAGTGTCGAATTCCAGAAAAAATAAAATATAAGAAATGTTCAGATGTAGGAAACTTATTGTGATCCAACAGCCATCATTTTAAATCTTGGAGGCGTTTTCAATCAGACCATTTAATTAACGATTTAATAAATTAGCAGGGGGCTAACTGTATTTTTCAAGGAAAGGAAAATTTTACACAAATTAAAGAATTAGTGGAACGAATAAACATTGTGCCTTCTCGGTGGTCTGCGAAAGAGAAAAACAGAATCATAAATTAGGGGACGTTTCCGTATCGGGATCACTACTTCGTAGGCTTAACAGAACGGGTTTTGATGTAATGGGTTCGGCACCCAGTCACACCATGGATAAAGAGTTTATGGTAAATGGGAGCTCGAAGATCAATGAAGCTCGTAATTTGAAACACTTAAAGGATTGGGAATGGGGAATATCAAATATTCTGCATTCTTGTGCTCAGCGAGATGAACAAGACACCTGAAGCAGCGCAGGAGGAAAGAACTGAAACATAATCATTTGCTTTCTGGAGACACGTGATGAGAGGGTCTACTGCATCCTCAGACCAGTAAAAAGGACAAAAACGCAGAAGAATTGTTCGCTCGTAGCAACTCGGAATACGGAGTCTGTGAGATACAACGTGGTTATACACTGGTTTCGAATTTATGAAACGCTGATGATAATCCGCAGTGTGTCATATACAGCAAAGTTTTTCATAATAGTTCAATGGCCCCTACTAAACTGCGGCGCCATTTAGGAAGTACACATCTAGAGCTCAAGATAAAAATGTTGATTTTTTTGTACGCAAGCATGATGAACTTTTAAAAGTGAAAAAGTTTTTTTTTCATGCAGCACATATTATACATTGAATGAAAAAGCTATCATGGTTTCCCTATTAGTAAGCTATCAAATAGCACAAGCTGGTGAACCTTATACAATAGCCAAGAATCTTATCAAGCCATGCATGTGCTATTGACATGGTGAAGTGCATGCTTGGTGAAAAATCGGCCGAAGAAATAGCGAAAATTCCGTTATCACGCGATACAGTGTCTCCCCAAGTGACATGGTTTACCAGCTCGCCAGCGTCATTGTACCTGACGGTCGGCAGATTTGGTATTTGACCTTTTTGAATCAGAAATGCATATGTAAATATCAACAATCTGTTTTCAAGATCTTTGCACAGCTTGGAAATTTACCGCATGGGTTTTTTTTTTGATAAAGGGCTGTACGTGTTTACACAGCAAATTGTTTTTTGTGACACTCATCTTGTATTTTTTTTTCCTACATTGACGTTCAAGTTAGTTCGTCTTTAGTTTACATTTTGAGTATAAATATTGCAGTTAGTCATTAGCATAGTGCTGTATAAACATAGATATTGTTTCTGCAGTGTAGTTTTTTGTAATTTTGTTCTATTTTGTTTCCCGAACATGTTTGCACTGTGCTGTATAATTGTACATAGTTTTCAATATATTGCGGAACAAGTAATCCATCTTATTTGCATCAGGATGTCCAAGTTTAGTTATTTCCTGTTATTAAACATTCCAATGATTTGTCTGATAATCAGTTTTTAAATTGCATAGTACTGTACATCCTTGTAAATATGTTGTGTTAAAACTCACTGTCATATCGTACCTTCTTTCAAGAGACATGTTGACTAATGATTCTTACTGTATTTATTTTTGCACAAGTTAGTCATTTGCATGGTGTTGTACTCATGAGTAATATATTTTGAAAAACATTTTACCTATTTTGTTCTTTTGTGTGAGGTGATGCTTGGCACTATCATTCTTCTATTACTACATATGGATAGTGAGAATATGTTAAAGCTTTATTCATCGTGTGTTTTCCTATTATACTTACATTTTCTATCTGGTCAACAGAATAGTGTTACATTTCTGTATATGGTCCGATTTTGATTTGTAACATGTTGACACTGTGCTGTATATCTGTACATTGTTTTTGAATATTGCCGAACAGGTAATATATTATATTTACACCAGGAAGTCCAAGTTTGTTCTTCTCCTGATATTCATCATTTCATTGATTTGTCTTATGATCAGTTTGTCAATTGCTTTGTACTGTACATTCTTGTAACTATGATGTGTTACACCTTACTGTCTTATTGTATTTTTTTTTTTTTTTTTTTCAAGAGAAATGTTGTCTCCTGAAGCTCTCAATTTTCTTGAACAAGTTTGTTAATCGCGCAGCAATGCACTTATGAGCAATAAGTTTTTTTGTTAAAATCCTTCCTCAATGCCCAGACATGCTTGTCGCTGTTCATTTATCACGAGCTGTAATTTTGCTCCATTTTTCAACTTGTGCACTATGCTGTATATTTTTATATAGGTTTTAGTAGTTTAACGCTCTTTGATCGTATTTTATTTGTATTTAGACGTCCTTATTAGTTCGTCTCCTGATTTCTACCTTGAATAAAGATATTTTGAAACCAAGTGACGGAAATAGCACAGCCCGGAAGGCGCAGTGGTCAAAGCGATGGCTTCTGATCATTTGTCCAAGAGGGGTCCGGGTTCGCATCCCGGTAATAAATATAAAACAAACAATGGCTCATAATTATAAAACAAATGATGTGCTGAAATCACCCAGCATTTGGAAGCTCTCCATGATTCAATGAGGTACTATTTTCCTGATGAGCAGCACGAAAAATTAAAAAGTCAATTATGGATTAAAAATCCATTTGTTATTAATGAAAAAACTCCATGCTTTTCATCTGATGGATATGAAAAATTCATTGATCTAGTGTCGGATTTCTCAGTGACATCCCTTTATAAACCAGTGTCAGTGGCAGAATATTGGTGCACTTTGAAAGGGGAATATCCAGTATTATCGCAAAAAAGCTGTCAGTATTGTCGCAAAAAAGCTGTGTCAGTATTCTAACCATTTGCGACAACCTGTCTTTGTGAAACGGGCTTTTCTCTGTATGCCTCAACAAAAACTAAGCACCACAATAAGCTGGATGCAGAGCCCGATATGAGATTACAACTTTCTTCGACAGACCCAAATTTTAAAGAACTATGAGGCAATAAAAAGCAAAGCCATTCAACACATTAATATTTTCCATTAATGATTACTATAGCATCATTGGCGTAATAAATTTTATTAGCTCTACATTACCTTTTTGTAAGTATTATATTTTTTATTGACTAATTGCTTAGTTTTTCGTTTCATTTTTATTTCAAATCAGTGATACATAATTGTCATAGGTATATTAATTTTAATGATATTTATAGAGGGGTTCCGTTGCTAGCCATTGTAGAAAAAAGGGGTTCCATAGAATAAAAAATTTGAGAACCACTGGCCTAATGAAACTGCGAGAAGCACCTGAGTCAACCACAGCAACCTCCTCCCACACACAGCTCTACAGCTGGCACCCAAAGCCTGTGTGTACCTATGAGTGAAAGAAGCAAAGCCTCTGTGGATTGATTTGCATAACCATCGCGTTGTTCATTAAGTGTGCTGAGAGTTTACTGTTGGTTGTAGTAGAAGTGCGGGAGGCGTTGATGCCTGACTAAAATGTGTGTGGTAAAACAAAACCACTGCTAATGTGGATAACTACAGCAGTCTTCATAGGAAACTGTGACACTTTCACTTTTATGTTTAATTGCACTTGAATACGAGAAACTCATACCTAACTTATTGGGCAGTATACCTGCGGCAGGACGTTCAACTGACTTTTTCGGTATCAGGACAGTCAGATTGGTTTCCAGCTTAGAATAAGGTTCCCAACGACCGATAAGGATTTATATATTTTTATTAATTAATCAGAATATATTAGGTAAATATTATTTGTGTCGATACTGAAATACGCCGCCTTTAATGCCAAAAGTTCTCGCAGTGCATTTTGGGAACATTAGAAGATTTTTATTTAGGTTACGCGAGGGGAAAACCCTTTCATATTACAGTCTTAGGTGAGTGAACCTCGAAAAGCCGCCCCGGTGGCGCAGTGGTCTAAGGCGCTGGCCTGTGATCATTCGTCCGTAAGGGGTCCGGGTTCGAATCCCGGTGAGGCATGGATGTTGTGTTTGTCTTACGGCACTGGCTCTCTCCCTTCCCTGGAACCAGTGACCCTAAATTAGGGACGGGCGACTGCTTATAGCCCATTGAGTTGCTCACGGTGGTCGTTAAACCTCCAATCAAAAAAAAAAAAAAAAAAAACCTCGAAAGATTTGATTTTTTAAAAAAACCCTTGTTTGTTAGACCCAGTGGCGTTCAGATCAGTGGGGTATACTGGACGCTGGTATAGGAAGGGATTTCACGAAAAAAAAACGTCCTTCCAGAAATAGTGCTGCAGGCGATTTTACTTGAAGGGACGATTAATCAACCGATTAATCGACTAACGCATTTTGATTAATTAGTTGAAATTTTTAGTCGTTTCACACCCCAACAATGCACAGTATACGCAGTCTTAAATGTTAAGTATGAACAATGTCCCCATTATAGTATGAAATATTTATTTCCTGACTTACTTCAAACGTAACTCAGTTCGACGTGCTCTTTTAGATAGTCCATCGCTCAGTCAGAACTCAGAAGCACATGTGTCAAGAAGGTGAGCCAAGGTCAAACATGCAACCTTTGCAGCAAGAAGAGGAAGAGTCAATGCTTCCACGGCATAAAAATTCAGTACCTTATTTCATCCCAGATTACTCTAAACGTAGTCAAATTACCCTAAATTCGAATAACAAAATACTCTGTTTTAAAGCTGTTTTCAAATAAAAAAATTAACTAAGTTTTCTACCTTTTCCTTAGCCACAGGTAGTTCACAGATTTTACAATAAGCCACATCTTTTTGTTTAAATGCTCAGATTGGCTGTTACTAGATTTCTGCAACCAGTTTCAAATTTGCTTCTTGCAACCAGTTGCTCCTAAATTGTTGCGAGTATACTGGTCATTAGCAATACCTAGACATTTCTTTTTGGGTGGAGTTGCATGGATGTTCACACCTCTTCCACATTCATATTCAGAATAATCAAATCAGCTACTGTTTCTCTCTCAACATTTACTCATCAACATGTTGGAGTACACTTCTTCATTCACACTAAAAATCGTCAGCTTTAATTATCTTTAGTTAAAAACAATCGCAGAGCTTACTTATGCTATAATACTGAATAATATCTGTGTTACAGAGATTTTATACAGGGTTTTAGGATTTCATATAAAATCTCAAAATGCAACCTTTTTCCATCTCGTGCTCCCCTTCCTTTGTCTCCACAAAGCGTGAGAGAAATTTCTCAGAATCAGTTCCCCATTAGACACCGGATGCACGGTTAATTTTCTAAGACGACAATGTGTCTGAGCTTAGTATATGCACATTGTTTGTTGAATGGAGATTAACTCTATCGCGCCTCTTTTGATGCTTTTCAGGTTTCAATTTCAAAGCGGCCGACCAATGCACTAGCCGCTCACATTTTACTTTGAGGTTTGAGATTTACCCAGGGTGGTGTGGTTGTTTCTCACGGGGAATTTTAGGATATGCTTAAGGGCATTTTTGGAGACAAGAGAGGGGAGGAGAGAAGACAGTTGTCTCTGGTCTAGGAGAGCGAGCGGTCACGAAAAGTGCGACGAGGTAATTGTCCCAGGGGAAGGTCTTAGGTGGACCGGCAGGTTAGGGGATTTCACGACAGCACGAGAGATGAAGGAAAGAAGGACTTAAGAAAAAAGAATTGGAGTTTTAAGCGGGAGAGTTAGGAAATATACCACAACTAACGGACAACCTTTGCAGGCAATTAAATGAAGAAAAGAATAAAAGTTTCTTAGACATATTTACGAATCGCAAGAATTATTTGCATACAATTATTATAATTTGGTTATTACGTGCTAATTACTATCATCTTCAGCTGTATAAAACTTAGTAACTCAACCACGCAATATTTATGAAGTTCGTATGAACATGTTAACAACTGTATGAAACTCGCCTTTGGAAGCAAAGAAATAGTTGACACGTTTTACTACTCTCACAACAATCTTAGCCTTAATCAGGTCAGGTGCCAAACTATGTGTCACAGTCATGGCAATGTACTACTGGTTGACGCAGTAGTTGTCAGATGCAAACTCATATTTTCACTTTGTCCAGCTGTTCGGTTAAGGGTACTTGCAAAAACCAAAAAAAAAAAACACATTCTGAAAAAGATTCAAATTACCCTAAAATACCCTAAAACCCTATAAAAATTATTTTTACCCCAAGAGGACTACAAATTACCCCCAAACAGGGTAATTACCCTAAACATTGAAGCACTGGGAAGAGTCTTCCGCAACAAGTAACAGCTGATATCATGTAGAGGATTTTAGGAAGGGAGTGTCTGACCCCAGGTCTTAAACAACCCTTAGAAATAGGAAACTAGAAGATTTGGGCTAGAGCACCCGATATGAAAGTGACACGGAAGCGAAGTAGAAAGGGGAGGAAGACGCCCTTATTTATTACCGGGGGCAAGTACCCAGGGTCCGACAGCTTAACGTGCCCATCCGACGTACGGCGGGTATTTAGGGGATCGAACCTGAGGCCCTTCCCCTGGCAGTCACGAGTGTTGCCCACTCGGTCACCCGCGGCTCAACAAGTAACAACCAATCACACGCCGTTTTATATGTGACGTGCAAAGCCGTTGACTGTGTGATGTGGTGTCGCCGTCCACGTGATCTCATGGTGGCCGACTGTTCCGGTACAACACCGATTTAAAAAAAATCAAACTGAATCCTTTTAAAAAATTTTGACTTTAGTTTAAATTGAGTTGCGTTCTCGAAAATTTGTGGGAACTTCGCATTTCCAGCAAACAGAAAAACTTTTTTGAAATTTAAATTTCATTTTTTTTTCATCAAAACTTTTATTTTTTTTTTAAATAAAAACGCCGAGTCGTAGAAAAGGGGTGGTTTTGACCCGAACTAACCCTTATGTGAATACGCCACTCGTTCAGATTGACCATCGTTGTTACGATAAATGGTACATAGGAAAAGTCCCGTAGGAGTGTAGCAACAGTATTAAATAAATTTCAGCAAAAATATAAACAGAAAGTCCTGAGAACATTAATGAAATTTAAAAACGTGAGTAAAAAAACTACTTTCTCTTAGGAAGAATATTAAGAAAATAATATTCAAAAGAAGACACTAAATGCAGCTGAAGTTTTTTCCAGCTAATCTGGAATACAAAAATTCAAAATTTCTGCAATTTTTTTCACATTATTTGCTACAAAAATGAAAACACAGCTCGTTGTTTCACTTTCATTCGCTTTGAATATCAGACAAGCATAAATATATATATTTTTTAAACTCAGCGTCTGATTCGTTTTTTCAGGTACGGATTCCTGAAGGAAATCATGGTGAAGTACAACGTAAGTATCTAGTTATGTATTTATTAATTATCCAACTTGAAAAAAAAAATGGTTTTTCGCATTTCATGAAATGTGACCGACTGACGTGCATGTAATTAACCACATTTTTTTTCCGTATGCATGCTCACAATTATAGATTTCTTTGCAATTAATCATCTTAAATCAACTGTATCAGCTCAGAGTTGACTACACATGGGTCCATTTGTGAGCAAAAGGTAAATGAAAGCTCTGATCTGGGGTGTAATAAGCTGTAGTTTTGACAAAAGAAAAATTATTCATCCAGGGTTTCTTCTTTCGGGTCAAACTGGACATACCAAAAGCTTGCCGACGCAGTTCGACCCGATTTTATAGTGATTTTGTGTTTTAAAGGAGGTAAAGCTTTATTACGACGAATGAAAAATTGCACGATACTATTATACGTGCTTTCTTGCGACGTTTTCTCTGAGGTATATGACCAAAATCGGTATTTTATATCTTCGTCAAGTAATGGCATTACTACACTGCCGGACAATTGCTAAGGACGGATGACAATAGCAACGATAGCAACCATAAAATGGAAGGCAGGAAAATGTGGAAATTAGCATAAGTGCGGGATACAGTAAGACGTGTTGTGCGTATGCAAATTTTGGATTGCCGAACTTGTTCGTGACGACATAGCGCTGATAAGAGATATAAAGGATTTGACGCGTATTGACCGTTGCTGTTCAAACGCAAAGTTGAAAGGGAAAGAATCAACTGACGAACTTGCAATTTTCAGCATGTCTTCCCGACATCATCTAGATGATTTTACGCGTGGCCGTATTATTGGCAAGATTGAAGAAGGGTGAAAAATAACAGATGTTGCCAAGGAGTTCGACGTCAGCCACAGTGTTGCTTCAAGGCTTTGGAAATCATTTCAAACAAATGGAGAGTGTAGCAAACGTCACGGGGGAGGTCGTGTTCGCAGTACGATACCTGCAGAAGATCGGTACATAGTGCTATCAACAAAAAGACACCGGCGCAGCACAGCTAGTGAGGTAGCAAATCAGTTTATGGCTGCTACTGGCAAGCGGATCTCCCGAAAAACTGTCGCTAGACGTTTGCATGAAGGAGGACTATACGCCCGCCGTCCTGTTGTGTGCATCCCATTGTCCAGACGTCACCGTACCGCCCGTTTGCAATGGTGCCATCAACATCGCAATTGGACTGATAACGACTGGTCTGCTGTCCTCTTCTCAGATGAGAGTAGATACAGTCTATCGTCTGATTGTCGACGACAACTGATCTGGCGTGATAGTGGTACTGCATATTGTCCAGCAAACATACAGGAAAGGGACCGATATCCGACATGTAGTGTTATGGTATGGGTTGGCATCATGATCAATGGCCGTACGTCCCTCTATGTGCTTCCAACTGGGACTATGACTGGCCAACGATACATTAATGATGTTCTGCTACCTCATGTTCGCATGTTCCGTGGTGCTGTCGGTGATAGATTCATTTTCATGGACGACAACGCAACATGTCATCGAACAGTCGCTGTCCAGGAGTGTCTTGAGAGCGAGGATATTCAACGCCTCGTATGGCCAGCACGTTCTCCAGATCTGAATCCCATTGAAAATGTGTGGGATCCTTTGGGGAGGAGTCTTGCTGGTCGCCAATGCCCTCCAATAAACAAGGACACCCTCATCCGTGCACTGACAGAGGAATGGGATAAATTACCCCAACAGCTGCTTGATAATGTTGTGCAAAGCATGACACGACGTGTGGAATCTTGCATCGCCTTCCATGGTGGCCATATCCCGTATTGACATCTTACGCCGGAACGCCTGCGGACGGTAATTGCATTTTTTCACGTTTACGTATTCTGCACAAAATGGACTGTTTGTCCCTTGAACACGTTCCAAAGACTTCTGGATTTCAGAGCACCATAAATTGTCTTTCTTGTAATGTCCTGGCATTCTGACATTATTTTATTTCACTTGGCATCCAACCACACTTACTTTTTTATGCGCTATATAGCCGTTTATGATCCGTCCTTAGCAATTGTCCAGCAGTGTATAATATTGGTCTATGTAGAGATAGGTCGGAAATTACGTCGCAGTTACTGAAAAATCACTGTTATGACTACTGACTAAAGTAAAAGTTCCAAAATCACTGTTGAGGTGACACAGCTATGTCACTTGGGAAAAGACAGGTCCTAATTCCTTGTTCCTATTTTACTCACTGTTTCAGCTGGCTTCACCGCGTATCTTATATGCACATCTTGTAAAACACCGTATCCTGTGGTAGCTTCACCGCGCTCTAAGTCTGCTTAGGGGTAAGTTTCTTTTTGTTGCAATTTAACTTAAGTCATTTCTAATTCAGTAAATGGCTTAGTTAAATTGCGAGGGCGTGTCCAGTGAGAGGGTTCAAATTTAAATAAAGTAATATCTGGATCAAGCCGTCGCGTTGAGTTCGAATAACATAAATTTCCCAATCTTTCTATTGAATACCACGATGTTATTGAAGGAATCAACCAGATGGTGCACATGTATAAGATGTTGACGTTTTGAAAAATAGAAAAGTCAATTGCCCTAAAATAAATACTTTAATCATATAATTACCTTCGATAGCTTTAATAGGATATTCGCGCGTGTCATGACGAGATTTCAAGGCAATACTTTCTTGACCAAAAAACTTCAATATAATGAGTAAGACACCCAAGGCAATATGAAAAATATTTTAAAAAACCATTGACAAGATATTTTGAAGATTAATCCATTTAATAAAAAAAAAAAGAAGTCTTTATACAATGAGTTAAAAAATGCATGCACAGTAAATAACAGTTTTCTTTGTCACAAATATATTGACGTGGCGTCCTACATGGAAACACAAAGTTCCTTATTGGTTCTATAACGCAAACCAAGAAAGTGTTACACGTATTGGTTTTCCGGCCTTCTAGAACTTTTATCAGCACTCACACTTTGAGGCGAGAGACACTTCCAATCAGTCTTTTCACTTTAGGAACAAATTCTAAACTGGAGCCGGTTATCTGCCTTCTATTGGCGGAAGAGGTATGTTGCAAAGCCATGACGTCATACACTGACGGAAAAAAAATCCCAACACCACGAAAAAATAGTTGTAGAGGAATGAAATGGTGGCAATACATTTGTATAGGTAACATATTTAATCGATTAACGTTTCAAGATCACAGCTTATTGTAAGCGCGAGAAGAGCCATTTTAAATGTGAAATGCTGGTACGTTAATAACCGGTGTAACCGCCAGAATGTTGAATGCAAGCACGCAAACGTTCATGCATTGTGTCGTACAGGTGCTGGATATCAGTTTGTGGGATGGAGTTCCATGCCTGTTGCACTTGGTCGGTCAATACAGGGACGGTTGATGCTGATTGGTGGTGACGCTGGAGTTGTCATCCAATGATGTCCCATACGTGCTCCATTGGTGAAAGATCTGGCGATCTAGCAGGCCACGGCAACATGTCGACACTCTGTAGAGCATGTTGGGTTACAACAGCGGTATGCGGGCGAGCGCTATCTTGTTGGAAAACACCCCATGGAATGCTGTTCATGAATGGCAGCACAACAGGTTGAATCACCAGACCGACGTACAACTGTGCCGTTAGGCTGCGTGGGATAACCACGAGAGTGCTCCGGCTGTCATAGGAAATTGCTCCCCAAACCATAACTCCAGGTATAGGTCCACTGTATCTCGGCCCCAGACAGGTTGGTTGCAGGCGCTCACCTGGCCTCCTTCTAACCAACACACGGCCATCACTGGCACCCAGGCAGAACCGGCTTTCATCAGAAAACACAACAGATCTCCACTCCGTCCTCCAATGAGCTCTAGCTTGACACCACTGACGTCGCAAACAGCAGTGGTTTGGAGTAAGTGGAATGCACGCTACAGGGTGTCTGGCTCGGAGCTGTCCTTCAAGTAACCGATTTGTAACAGTTCGTTGTGTCACTGTGGTGGCAACTGCAGCTCGAATTGCTGCCGCAGACGCGGTACGATGCGCCACGGCCATACGCCGTACACGGCGGTCTTCCCTCTCAGTAGTGCCACGTGGCCGGCCCGAACCCAGTCTTCTTGAGGCAGTACCTTCCCTTGACCACCACTGCCAACAATCATGCACAGTGGCTACATTGCTGCCAAGTCGTTCTGCAATATTGCGGAAAGAAAATCCACCTTCTCGTAGCCCTATTACACGACCTCGTTGAAACTCCGTGAGCTGTTGATAGTGGCTTCTTCGTCTTCTTAAAGGCATTCTTGACTAACATCAACACCCTACGTCGAATCTCAACGATAACTAACGCTGACGAACGTTACAGCGCGTATTTACAGCAAACCTGCTTTGCATGTTCCGTGGGGGCTACTAGCGCCACACGTATGTGCCGAGCGCGAAATTAGCATAGACGTCATTTTACAGATGTACTCTCACCGCCTACCAACTGTCGTTTATCTAACACAACCCCTTCTTGGTGTTGGGATTTTTTTTTCCGTCAGTGTATATCAGAGAGCAGGAGTCCTTCCTTGCTAGCTGCTTCCTCGCGCTGTGGAAATATCCCGATCGCTCGACGTTTTTCCATCTTCCTTCCAAGATGACAGACACATGTTTGGTAACGGAAATTTGAAAAAAAAAACTGGTCTTCGTTAAACGGCGTCACTGGCTATGTATAGTTAAAATGATGTACGTCTACACAAGATCTATTTGTGCTTGCAGGTTCTGCAAGGCGCTGCATTACTATACATACATACGTAAGCAGAGTGATCTTCAAAAAGAAATAATTATGTTGCGATATTCCAGAGTCGATTTCTCTTCTGTTTGCATCAATGCCACACGGTCAAGTATCATGAAGTTCTTGGTGTACTAGAATCTCCATATGAAGTATTCGCAAATAATTCAAATAACTGACCCTGTCGTAACAAAAAAAGAAATAATGTCCAGAAGCGATTCACAACTTTTGCATGTGGAAAATTGTCACCGTGAAAGGAGTCATAATTTAGAAAAACTACCAAATGCAAAAGTAATTTCTACTGCAGCTCCGTTGTTCTGCTCTTACCAAGGAAAAGCAGCCCATAGAGGACGAACCATAAAGTGGGGGAGGGGGACGTCAACTATGGCCTATATTCACTATGATCGACAACGGAAGCATGAATTGAATTCCAAAGAGAAGCACATAACGGACTGGGAGATCGATTCATTGCGGTGGTAGTGCCGTGAAAATAATTATCTGATACTAAAGCTACATTCCATTCTGTTCTTTTTTTTTTTCTTTTTCGGAGTTTAACGATCACCATGAGCAACTCTAACGGCAATAAGAGCTGCCCGTCTCTAATTTAGGACCACTAGTTGCAGGAAAAGAGATAGCCAGCATCGTAAGACAAACACAACATCCATGCGTTTTCCGGAACTTGAACACAGGCCTTTCTCTGACCACTTAGCTACTTGGACGGCCTAAAGCCATTACATACATACATACATACATATCACTAAGCTGTTCTCTGAGATTCAGAGGTTAGCTCCACAAAGAAATACAAACTACCAGATAAATTTGTAACTGATTATTTACTTACTATTACCGTATCAGAATTCTCCCTTTACAGCGATCTTGACACACAACTCGGGATTCACTGACATCCATCACATGACGTGCACAAGACCTTCGATACTTTATACTCATAATCTTTTTCTCATGCAGACACTCCTGAATCTGTTCCTCCCATGAGTTCCTTGGCCTTCCTCTGCCTTTCCTTCCTGCCACCTGGGCTAAAAAAAAATTCTTAGTAAGCATCTCATCACTCATTCTTTCAGCATGGCCAAACCACCGAAGAATGTTAGTCTCCACCTTGCTAGCAACATTTTGCTTCACATCACACAACTGCAACACATCTTCATTCCACACACAACCAGAACGTGTCTTGCCACAAACTCCCCTCCCCCCACCACCACCACCGTAAGTAACGCATTTCTCCAGCACACAAACGACTCCTATGTTTCTTCTGTAATACCCAGGTTTCACTGCCATACATCAGAGTAGGAACAAATACACTTTCATACACAGCCATGCGGGACTCTCTTGAGAACCCATCATTCCTGTGAAAACTTCGCCGCCCCGGTGGCGCAGTGGCCTAAGGCGTTGGCCTCTGATCATTCGTCCGTAAGGGGTCCG
This sequence comes from Macrothele yani, assembly GCA_039090855.1. Lineage (NCBI taxonomy): Eukaryota > Metazoa > Arthropoda > Arachnida > Araneae > Macrothelidae > Macrothele > Macrothele yani. The sequence goes on from CM077007.1 coordinate 115,257,698, forward strand.
GGTTCGAATCCCGGTCAGGCATGGGTGTTGTGTTTGTCTTACGGCACTGGCTCTCTCCCTTCCCTGGAACCAGTGACCCTAAATTAGGGACGGGCGACTGCTTATAGCCCATTGAGTTGCTCACGGTGGTCGTTAAACCTTCAATCAAAAAAAAAAAAAAAAACTTCCTAAAGCAGCTATGACTTTCAATGAAGAATTCACTCACCTACTAATTACACCATCAAATTTGTTCTCTCTGTCAAACATGCTTCCTAAATATACAAACTCATTCACCTGGTCAATCAATGTGCCATTTAGATTTATATTACATTCAGTGCTAGCAGTTCCTCGCCCAAAATTCATAACTGGTTTTTCCCCTTATTTATACTGTTTGAATTTCATGCAAACTTCGTACATCCGGGTCAACATACTCTGCAACTCACTTTTGCTCTCTGCTAACAGGACTGTATCATCAGCATACAGCAATCTGCACACACGGATATTACCCAGACATAAACCAGTATTGTCCATTTTGGCATCAAGCATGCATGCATCCATAAATATATTAAACAGCCATGGTGACATTGCACAACCTTGTCTGACTCCTGCACCAATAGGAAACCATTTTGATAAAACGTCATTCACTCGTACACAAGCTCTACTGCCAGCATATATTGCCTTTACACTATTAAGTAGATTCCCAGTAACACCATATTCATTCAATACCTTCCACAAAAATATCCTATTTACTCGGTCGTAAGCTTTCTCTAAATCTATGTAGGCAGCAAAAACTTTCTTACCAACAGCCAGATACTTTTCAATCCTGAGCCTCGTGTATTTCCAGAAAGTCTTTCTATTTAGTTAGTGCAGCAATGGAAAAATTCAGTTAGTGCAGCCTTTACCAGGCCCAAAACCACTCTGAACATCCCACACTTTCTCTGATGTAAGGCCTCGTACTTTTTCAGTAATGACCTTACCAAACACTTTCCCTGGCACACTCGTAGGCTAATACCACGATAGTTCTTGCAGTCAGTCTGATCACCTTTTCCTTTACACAAGAGAACAATGATAGCATCCTTCCAATCTCGAGGGGCCATTCCTAACTCCCAGCACAACTGGCAAATTTCAGTTAACCAGTCAGTTACAGAGTCACCGCCATATTTCAACATCTCGGCAGTCATGCCATAAACTTCGAAGCCTTACAATTCTGAAGAGATTTTAGAGTTTTATACACTTCTTCTCTTGAGATCCCTCCTGTGCTTCCATCTCTCACTGTGACATCGTCTGCTTCTTCCTCAAAATTACCTTTGCTTTCTTGATTTAACAACTCACAGAATATTCACCCCAACTTTCACTTAACTCATTGTGCTCCCATATCATTTCTTCGAACCTATTCTTCACCCAACTTACAACTTTGTTTCCCCTATTTTTCCTGAGCCTCGTGTATTTCCAGAAAGTCTTTCTATTTTTCCAAAAAGCCAATTCATTCCTTTTCACCTTCTCCTTTCTATCTTTTGTTTAACTCTGGCGAACCAGCTTAGCTGCCTCACGCTTCTTACAGCGATATTCATCGTCAGAAACTCTACCTTGCAACATTCCCAAATATGCTTCCTTCTTTCTCTTTACTGCCTCTTCAATTTCCCTATTCCACCAAGCATCACCCGTATTGTTACCCACTATTGTGGTGCTAGTTGAAAACTAAGAGGTTGGAGGAGTGCACTGAGCTGTTAAAGATGTTTCAAGACCAAGCAGACATCCTTCTTTTTATGTGCTTGATATGACACACGACCATGATCCGCGGGCTAATAATAACTCGATGAAGTGGTGGCTGTTGAATTCAAAACAAGCTCAAAACAAAGCGATTAGAATAGAAGGTATGAAGGTATCTATGCATGGAACCTTGAAGGCGCAGTATTTTTGTGTCATTCTCATGGGTTTTCTAAAGCATTTTGCAAAAGTGAACAGACAGCACCTTCTATATTACGACACTCCAAAATCTTTGGAAAAACTATCGGAGAGAAGAGTGCCAACTAAGATCTTGAATGCATCTAACTACGTCATTACAACGACTGTCTACAGATGTCTCTTATCAGGAAGCTGCGAAAATGAACTCGTTTATGAGGCCACATTCCCTTCTTACAGTCCATATCTGACAGCGTTGGATTTTTTCTTTATTAGACCAGATGGAACACAGTATCCAGAGCAAAGTATATGATTATGTGAAAGTAATGAAGATCGCCTTGAAGTCGTTGATCCGATAATGCTCTCCATAATGTTTACAACTAGTGATACAGTTTTAGGATCAACAATGGCTGAAATGCATTACATGTCCCGGAGATTAACGAGAAAGGTAGTTTCATCTAACTCAAAAGTTAATGGGCGTACATCAATGCATGGAACCTTGAAGAGTAATTTTGTGTAGCGTAAAGCTGGATGCACTCTAAGTATATACCTACACAGTTCAACGATAATTTATTTAAAGCAAAAGTGGATCAGCATATGCGTATACTTGTAAACACTTGGTTACTCATAGATAGATAGATAGATAGATAGATAGCACAAAAATGGAAACGCATAAATATATGACTGAAACCTTGAATGGAATTAGGTTGTTGCATACGAGATGTCCGATTTTGCAGACTCTTGCAGTTGGTAGATAATTCAGGAATTAGCATATAACAAGTCACAATTGTGATTTGTTATATGTGAATTTAAAGCGCCAAGGCTGCTGCCTATAAAGCAGTAGTCATTTCTCCAGTGGCATCGGCTCCACGAGGTTTGTGCTACAGTGAAAAGGACGATGGGCAGAGTCAAATTCGGATCCTTTTCTTACATGAGTTTAAACCTGGACACATCGTAGGCAGCTCGCAACATCAATATAGCATTTGAGGAGACATTGTTAGTGAGCGCAAGACACAACGTTGTTTTGTTAAATTCTGATCCGGCGATACGAGCCTCGAAAAGGAACTACACAGTACACCAGAAGGAGCAATCGATGATGCCAAGTTGGAGGCCTTGATTCTTCATCGTCAAACCGTATAAGAACTTTTTTTTTTTTTTTTTTTTTTTTTATTCGAGGTTTAACGACCACCGTGAGCAACTCAATGGGCTATAAGCAGTCGCCCGTCCCTAATTTTAGGGTCACTGGTTCCAGGGAAGGGAGAGAGCCAGTTCCGTAAGACAAACACAACATCCATGCCTCACCGGGATTCGAACCCGGACCCTTTTCGGACGAATGATCAGAGGCCATCGCCTTAGACCACTGCGCCACCGGGGGCGGCTATAAGAACTTGACCAGAATCTCGGAGTACCGTATACTATGCAACCATTACCCAACATTTAACGGCCATAAGAAAAGTGAAGCAGATGTCCGATAAATAGGTCTCACATGATTTCAGGAGACAGCACAAAACACGGCGATTTGATGTCTTCTCTTCTCTGCTTATCCTCAGCCAAGCAAACAACATTTTGAAGCGCCCGGTCACGTATGATAAGAAATGGATGCATATGACCCCAGTGAAGCCAAGGAGGTTAGAATAATACTTCTGGAGATGCCCTCAGTCTCTTAACCGTGAAGCCGCAAACTGTGAGAATTTGACGTTGTTTACATGATGCCTGTGTAATTTCAATTGTGTGTATTTTTGAATAGCGTGGCTTTTGGTTGCAGAAACAATGTTAATATCAAACCGGAATGAATTATACTTCTTATACGAGTGAAGTTTTTAATTTTAACGTTATGTTTTGTTTAGAATTCGCACTAACATTCGTATATTTCAAATTAAAATAAAAATGGGAAGGAGTCTCAAAATAATTAAGAATTTTATAAATTCAGCATTTTCACACACATCGGCAGCAATTTACGATGCGAAACTGGAAATATTTGCGACGAAAGAAGGCGATTCGGCCAACACAAGATGCATTGCAATAACATTGAAACCTATCAGCTTTCCCACACTTTGACGGCTGTCGCTCGCGGTTATAGGCTTCACGCAAAGTGGAACTGCTCCAATAGCAAGGGCATCTCCAGATATCTTACTCTAACCTCCTTGGGTGAAGCTCAATAATACACCCTGAAGCCGCTACTACATCCCAGGCAGACGATGGTCAACGTTTGTTGGTCCGCAGCTAGTATGATCCACTCTTCCTTCTTATAACCGGGCCAAACCATCATGGCGGATCAAGGTCTTGACATCATGCATGAAAAACTGCACCAAACAGCCGGCATGTGTTCATCACCATGGACCCATACCTCTCCATGATAACGTGGGACTCAACTTTGCACGCTAGATGATCCAGATGCTTCTTTTTCTTTTTCTTTTTTATTGGAGGTATAACGACCACCATGAGCAACTCAATGGGCTATAAGCAGTCGCCCTTCCCTAATTTAGGACCACTGGTACTAGGGAAGGTAGAGAGCCAGTGCCGTAAGACAAAAACAACATCCATACCTCACCAGGATTCGAACCCGAACCCCTTCCGCACGAATGATCAGAAGCCATCGCTTAGACCACTCGCCACCGGGGCGTCCCAGATGCTTCACCAGCTAAGATACGAAACCTTATCTCATCTGTCCCCTATTGACTATTACTTCTTGAAGTACCTGGACACCTTTCTACGGGGTAAATAGTTTCCCGATCAAACATCAGTTGGCCGCCCCGGTGGCGCAGTGGTCTAAGGCGCTGGCTTCTGATCATTCATCTGTAAGGGTCCGGGTTCGAATCCCGGTCAGGCATGGATGTTGTGTTTGTCTTACGGCACTGGCTCTCTCCTTCCCTGGAACCAGTGACCCTAAATTTAGGGACGGGCGACTGCTTATAACCCATTGAGTTGCTCACGGTGGTCGTCAAACCTCCAATCAAAAAAAAAAAAAAAAAAAAAAAAACCCATCAGTTGAAACAGCATTCCATGAGTTTTTCGCATCCCAAAGCTCGACATGTATTCCTCTTGCCACACAGAAGCTTCTATTTCGTTGGGAAAGTGTGTTGCTGCTGGCGGCGATTACTCGGATTAATAGTGTTCATTTCTCACCGTAGTTTGAATATTTGAAGTTTCCAAAAATATTCCGATATTTTATCTGCGCAACCTAATAGTTATGGGTAGCACAAAAGTGGAAGCGCATATGTGTACACCTGGAAACTTCTATTCATCATACTGAAAACATTATTGTCAAACATATTACTTTCGGTATACACTGTACAGGGTGCCAATAAATGAAGTATACAACTACAGTATGCTATTGAAAAACAAACTGCAATAAATAACTTACTTTTAATGTCAAAACACACGGTAACTGTGAAAGTTTTTTTTTTTTTAATGTCAGTAGGTGTCCACGTGTGCTCCTGTGGTTGCTCGCAGGATGTCTAAACGATAGTCCAGTTCCACCCACGCACGCTGCAGAATATCAGGTGTAACAAGGAGGAAGGCTGCAGTAATGCGTTCTTTGAGCTCAGTGATAGATCTAACCGTTTTCTTGTACATAGTGTCCTTAATAAAGCCCCAAGGGGAAAAAATCGCATGGGGTAATATCAGGAGTACGGGATGGTCATGCCGTCGGACTCTCATGTCCAATCCAACACCCTAGAAAATGGTGGTCTAAAGATCTGCGTACATCCAAAGACCAGTGTGGAGATGTTCCATCTTGCTGATAAATGATGTCTTGAATATCCTGGAATTGTGGAATTACGAATTGTTCTAACATATCCAGGTACGTTATGCCAGTAACGGTTGGTTCAGCGAAGAAAAAGGTCCCTATCACTCTGTCTTCCATTAGGTCAGCCCAGACATTTGGGCTGCCTCTCTCGTGTGCTACGACCACATGGGGATTTTCCGTGGCCCAGATTCGTCAGTTATGTCAATTCATTCTGCCAGAAACACGGAATGTCAACTCATCGCCGAAACAGTTCCGTGAAAGGCGTGTGGAGTTTTCGTCAATGCGATTAGGCATATCTACCACAAATAATTTTCGACGTATTTGATCATTTGGTCGAAGTTTCTGCACTAACTGCACTTTGTACGCATATAGGCAGAGACGTTCATGCAGAACTTTGTGAACCGTTGCTTGCGGTATTTCGAGTTCACGACTGGCGACGCGGACAGACTTCTTCGGGCTCTTTAGATAAGCCTTACGCACGTCTTCTACCTTTTCCTCTGAAATGGAAGACCTCTCAGTTTTTTGTCTTTTAAGGCACTTCCTGTCGCTTTAAATTTATTTACCCATTGTTCCATGCTCCTTCGTGTCGGTGGCTGTCTCTTGTACTCCGTTCTGAACTTACGCTGAACTGTTGGTAGAGATTTTGACTCCGCAAACCAAAACACTTTCTCCACTGGAAAAGCCACGCCTGTTGTATTCCGTATTTGCCGTGATTTTTCATTACATGAGACACGTGGTGTCATCTAACATCTGACTTAAAAACCTTTAACACTTGTCACGTCTCTTGATCAAATCAGATCATATGTAGAGGATTTTAGGAAGGGAATGCCTGACCCCAGGTCTTAAACAACCCTTAGAAATAGGAAGCTAGGAGATTTCGGCTAGAGTGCCCGATGGTAAAGTTATAACGAAGTAAATTTCTCCGTCATTTTTGGTCTACGCCGGGATTCGAACCCGAGTCCGCTTATTCCAGAACAAGTCGCTCTACCAACTGAGCTACGCAGACGTTCATTCTGATTGCTATGTGCCTTTATGTCATGTGCGTCCTGCTGGCAGGTACGTCACATCTCCTGGTACGTTACAAAGTGACACGGAAGCAAGGTAGAAAGGGGGAGGAAGACGATCTTATTTATTACCAGGGGTCCAGTACCCGGGGTCTGACGGCTTAACGTGCCCATCCGGCGCACGGCGGATATCGAGCGTTTGTACCTGCCTGGGATCGAACCTGAGGCCCTTTTCGCGGCATTCACGAACGTTGCCCACTAGGCCACCCGCGGCGCCCACGTCTCTTGACGTTTAAAGTGAGTTTTTCTATCGTATTTTTTCAATAGCATACTGAAGTTGCATACTTCATTTATAGACACCATGTATTTTTAACATGTTTTTTCTTTTGTGAGGCATCCCCTCTTTCTGACCGAATTACCTTTATTGTTTTTAATTTAATGGTAATTTTTATTTATTTGCATTTTCTTTTTTCAGAGGCACGCGGCCAAAATTCTTCAGGCAGTCGAAGACCTCTATTCATGGCTGCCATTGGCTACCGTTATCGACAACAAGGTCTTTGTAGTTCATGGCGGTGTTTCGGATACCACAAACTTAAAAGACATCGCTGCCTTGGATAGGCATAAGGTAGGTCAGCGTGTCACACGATAAAGATTTATGCGCAAGAATTTTTATCCACCGTTTTTAGGGCAAATTTATTATTCAACGTATTGTTTTCTTATTTGTTGAACTGGTTTATGGACTCATTGAAAGAGTAAACTCAACGCTACTGATTCTTAACCATTTAAGTGGCTGATGTACCTGGACCGGCGCTTAGACATTACTCACTGTGAAAACTGTTTGTGTGTATTTCCTTCTCCAAATGCACAATTTTGTCACTATGGGTTGCCAACGTTTAAACATGTTTTTATCAATATCTCTGCTTTCTAAGTGAGCGATTTAAAAATTCTTCCGACACCGGATGCCATTTTACTTTGTGGAAACAGTTTAGGCTAGTATTTGAAGAATTTTTTAGTTCTCAGTTCTGTCGCTAGGTGATGTTTGTGTACTTCTGTTTGCATTGTGTTTCTGCTTCTAAAAACCCTTTTGAAAAATTTCTTTTTACTCTATGCCATTGCCTACAATACAGATGTGGCGCATTATCCTCTTTAAATAATGCCAAGATTTTCCGCTAGGTGGCGTAAATGTCGATATCTTTTCCTTCGCTATATCTCCTTCCAGGAGACGTATCTGAAAAGTTCTTTTTCCTTAGCATAGAATATTTTTCGCCTATTTTCAACTTTTCCATTATGCAAAATTCTTCCACTAGAAGGCGTTGAGTTATATCATGTTTCGTTCTATATTTCATCTTTTAACTGTTCGATTTTGAAATCTGACTCCGTTACTTTCCTCCTGCTACGAGAAATTTTTCGTGCGCCATTTGTTAATTTCCGTAATATACTTTTTAGCCGCTGGTTTGGAAGTAAGCAGCTGTTTCTGTTACTGGATGTTTTAAAGTTTGTAGAAAGAGATTTTTCTAACCAGTTGAATTGACTGATTAATTGCTGTTTCTATTACATTTAATTGCTGTTACTATTACTGGATGTTCTAACGCTTGTAGAAATTTATTTTTTTCTAACCATTTGAATTACTTTGGTAAATTTAATTCGCGTCAGAAAGGATTCAAAAGACGTACTCGTTACTAACGAAAATTCGGTGTCGTCTTTCTTATTTATTCGTCTCAACAGACCTGCGCAGAGGACGCATTAAAGCCGTCGGACAAAGAACGTGGAACGAATCCCAGTACTGAATGAATCACCTTGAGCAGTGCGTTGGGGTAGAGGGGCGGTGGGAAGTTGAATTCTTCTAATTATGGATGGTATTGGCGCAGATAGTAACGCCGCATATCTTGCTTAAAAAAAGAATTGTCCTACCGAAACATATAAAAAAAAAATCAAGAAAATTAGATTTCTCTACCCGGAAATTTTTTACAAAAATTTGCTAGTTTTGTAGCTATTCTTTCGGTATCTAAGTACTGTATTGTATCTTGTTTAGCAGAATTGAACAAGTTAATGTATTTCTCTTGAAGTCCTTTGTATTTTATAATTAATTAAGGGATACCCAACTTTTTACTGTAAGCTGTGTGGTTTACTGCGATTAATAAACAAAGTTCCTGTGTTTCTTACTTTTTAATATACTGGTGTGCAAAAATTAAGGACAAATAGGAGAAATTAGCAAAACAGCGGAACGAGCAGGCGGAACGGACCGAAAGACCACTCAGAAGATAGACTAGGGTCCGGTATGGTAGGGCATACGCATATATGCAGCATGACGTAGGGGGGTCGGAAGGGTATAAAGCACACGAGCGTTGTACGCTCAGCAATTCGGTGAAAGCTATTGCACGGTGTACATCGGTTTGAACGGCGTCGAGTTGCTGCCACCGTGTGATATGGCCAACAGACAATCCAGTAGACGACATCTGGATGACTTTACCAGAGGTCGCGTCATTGGGAAGTTGGAAGAAGGTCGAAGTGTGACTAGTGTGGCAGAGGAGTTCGGGATCGCTCACAGCATCGTTTCAAGAGCTTGAAGAGCTTTTCAAACGACAGGAACAGCTGTCCGAGAGTTTAGCAGTGGTCGTCCACGAGCAACCACAGCGGCGGACGACCGGTATATTGTCCTACAGGTGAGAAGAGACAAACGGCAGACAGCGAGAGAAATCGCAAGGCACATGCAACAGACCACTGGACGTCCGTTATCGCGTTTTACCGTGGCCAGGAGGCTGTACAAAAGTGGTCTATTTGCACGACGACCAGTACGGTGTGTGCCATTAACACCTGCTCATCGTAGACAGCGGTTTCTGTGGTGCCAAGAACACAAGAACTGGACACATCAGCAATGGGGTCGAGTTCTCTTTACGGATGAGAGCCGATTTAGTCTGACGAGCGTTTCTGGACGTATACACATCTGGAGAGAGCAGGGAACACGTAATCACACCTCCAACATCATCGAAAGGGACCGGTTTGGAAGTGGCGGAGTTCTCATTTGTGGCGGTATCATGCTTGGTAGCCGTACTGACCTCCACATCTTCCAAGGAGGTTCAGTCACTGGTGTCCGCTATTGTACCGAAGTTCTACTGCCTCACGTGCGTCTGTTTAGAGGTGCTGTGGGTCCTGAGTTCCTCTTCGTGGACAACAACGCTACACCTCATCGTACAGTGGTTGTCGCAGAACTGTTGGAGAGTGAAGATATTCAACGCATGGATTGGCCCGCAAGGTCCCCAGACCTAATTCCAATCGAACACGTGTGGGACCTTCTCGGGAGACGCTTGGCAGCACGTCACCAGCCGCCAGCAACGATTCCGCAGCTGCGATTGGCGCGATGCCTCAACAGCTCCTCGACAACCTCGTCCTCAGCATGGACAGACGTTGTAAATCCTGCAACGCAGTCAGGGGTGATCATAACCCCTACTAAAGACTGGATTTTTCTTGGAAGCCGCCTGTCACATTTACGTTTTTGTCTTCTGTCCAAGTTGTGCTCGAAGCTACCTTTTCAATAAAGTGCCTTTGTATCCTTTGGATTCATTGTTTGGACGGTTTTGCTCACTTGTCCCATATTCTTACATCTTGGGGATCTTATGGTATGATTTGAGTCGATGTGGAGCACTTCTGCACGACGTTACGTTCGAACAACCGTCTGGTCCTTAATTTTTGCACGCCAGTGTATAAGAAAAACAGCAAATATTAGACGTACTTTGCAGTCAAACAGAAAGTGTCGTGTACTGTTACTTGTGTGTAGACATGTAAATATCTCGTACATGCAAAAGTGCGTCCGTGTGTGTGTGTGTGTGTGTGTGTGTGTGTGTGTGTGTGTGTGTGTGTGTAGCTAATTTCAAACTCTAATTTGTTATTTTCTACAGTTTATCACAGTTCTTCGCCCACCAGTGAAGCGGGGACACTTAGAATACGAACCACTTCAATGGAAACAGGTACGTAAACGACCTTCCTATTAAACCTATTTTTAACACGTCTTTTGAAAAAAAAAAAAAAAGAAGAAGAAGAAAACAAAATGAATGTGTTTACTTTATCACTTTGTCGGTCCGTCTGTTTGTCTGCTTGTGGACACCATCTCTGTAACTACTAGTACGATTTGAAAAATTATTTTTGCTTCGAAAAGCTTGAAATGTGAAAGTGATTACCTTTCCATGCCAGTTTTTTTATTAACAATTTTCCGTTAGAGGGCATTAATGCCGATGATATCGAAAAATGCATTTCATTCCATATCATCATCATTGTCAACCATTATCAATCCACTGCTGGACGAAGGTCTCCCCAAGTTTCCTCCACAACGGTCTGTCTTGTGCCAGTCTCCTCCATGTCACCCCTGCATACTTTCGAATTTCATCCACCCATCTCCCATGTGGTCTTCTTCTGGGTCTTTTCCTGTCCCTTGGAATCCAATCTAAAATTTTGGCTGTCCATCGATGATCTGTCCTTCTGGCAGTATGTCCAGCCCATTGCCATTTCAGGGATTTAACTCTGATCATGATGTCTTCCACTCTCGTCATTTTTCGGATCCACGAGTTCCTCTTCTTATCTCTCCTGGTTACACCAAGCATGCACCTCTCCATGCTTCTTTTAGTTGTCTGCAGCCTTTGTATGTTTCTTTTAGTTAAGGTCCACGTCTCTGCACCATACGTAAGCACTGGAAGGATGCATTGATCAAACACTTTTCTTTTAAGACATAATGGCATATTGCTCTTGAAAATTATGCTGTTTCTTCCAAAAGCTCTCCAGGCAAGTTTTGTGCGCCGATTAATTTCTTCATCAATGTTACCCTCACTTGATATCTGCTGTCCAAGATAAACGTATGTGTCTGTTATCTCCAGCTTTTCTCCATCAATCGATAAATCTTCATTTCTTGTAAAAGCATTGAACATCACTTTTGTCTTCTGAAAGTTCATTTTTAATCCCACTTCTTTACTCTTGTCAGCAAGTTCCTGGATCATACTCTGCAGCTCTGATGGGCTAGTTGAAAAAATGACTACGTCATCAGCAAAACGAAGGTGGGTTAGATAATCTCCATTAATCTTTATCCCCTTGTTTTCCCAGCTCAGCGACTGAAAAACACCCTCCAATGTGGCATTAAAGAGCTTCGGAGATATGGTGTCACCTTGTCTCACTCCCTTTCCAATTTTTACGTGTGTTGTATTTTCAAACAGCCTAATCTTTGCATTTGCATTTTCATAGATGTTATTAATAATATTAATGTATGCATCTTCAATACCGCAGGTTTTCAGAGCCATTGTAACTGCTGATGGTTTCACCGAATCAAAGGCTTTTTCATAATCGATAAAAGCCATGCACAATGGAAGTTCATATTCCCTCGCTCTTTCAATTAGTTCTCTCAGCACGTGGATATGATCTATTGTGCTGTAGCCACTCCTGAATCCAGCTTGTTCTCTCGGTTGAGCCATGTCCAGTGTTACCTTCAAGCGGTGTGAAAGAACTTTAGTGAAGATTTTATAAACTACTGATAGGAGGCTGATAGGTCTGTAGTTTCCGAGATCCTCAATGTCACCTTTCTTATGTAGCAGGATCATTGTAGCGGTGTTCCAATCCTCAGGAATCTTTCCTTCATTAAGGCATCGAGTGAAAATTTGGGCGAGTACTGTTTCGATTTCTCCACTTGCTTCTTGTATGATGTCTACAGTAATTCCATCTTCTCCTGGAGCTTTTCCTCGCTTCATGTTCTTGATTGCATGTGCAACTTCTGCTGGAAGGACTGGAGGAACTCTGGTACTGGTATCTTTCATGATGTCTGGAGTGCATATATCATCCCTTTCATATAATTTGGAGTAGAAATCTTTCACTCTTGTCAAAATTTCGCCTCTATTTCTTGTTACAGAACCATCTTCTTTTCTCAGTGCCATAATCTGTTTTCTTCCCTTACTGAGATGTCCCTTTGCTATCTTTAGGCTTTGGTTGTTTTCAATTGCTTTCCTCACTAGTTCACAGTTGAATTTCCTTACGTCTTCAGTGATACTTTTTCTTACTGTCTTGCATAGCTCTATATATTCCACTTTGGAAGTCACATCTTCTTTAGTTGTCCTCATCTCTTCTTTTTTGCATCAACATTTTGGTTTTTCCTGATAATTTGTTCACATGCAACTTGTTCTTAGACCCAGCTAATTTTGTTGCTGTTTCCATAAGAGCTTTGGTTACTTTTCTGTTAACTTCAGAGATGTCCACTTCTTCCGATGTTAGGCCTTCTAAAGCCGAGAACCTGTTCTTCAGTTCTAACTTGAAGGTATTATGGTGTTTTTTAAGGTTGGTTATGTCAATAGATTTTGTTTGTCTTATGAGCTTGCCACGTTCAAGTTTAGTGTTGAGGTGCATCTTACATCTCACCAATCTATGGTCACTACCTGTGTTGAACTTGTTTAGCACACTGCAGTCTTCTATGACGAATTTATATTGAAGACTATTTTAGATACAATCTCTTTCTCAAATAACGCATAGATTTTCCTCTAGGGCCCGTAAAGCTAAATTGCGATTCCCCTGATATCTCTGCTTCTAAAACTCCAATTTCGAAAACTTCTTCCTGCATCGGATACAGCTCCTTATGGGAAATGTTTTGCATATGATTTCTAATTTTTGGTAAGCAGTGGTTTGGCCACCAGAGGGCGCAAGCGTTTATTTCTGCTTCTGATCTATTTGCAGCAACATCTAAGCATCTGAAAACTCGATTGAAACAATTCTTCCGTGAACCGATACCGCTCACCTTGAAAAACCTTTTCAGAATACTTTCTTCTTAAAATAATGCATAATTATCCCGCCAGGAAGTATAGATGTATATCTTACTTTTGTCAATATATCTGCTTCTAAGAGTCCAATTTGAAAAATGTTTTCTTTGTTGGAAAGCGTTTTGGGTGCGAAATGTTTCTTATATAATTTCAAAATTTTCTTAACTATCAACTCTGCTACTGGAGGGCGCTAGTTCACGTTTGCGTTTACAGAAATATCTACGGGACGAAAAACCCGATTAAAAAGTTTTTTTTCGGTGAGATACTACTATCTTTGTGTGTATTTTCTTCCCGAAATAATGCACAACTTCGCCGTTAGGAGTGCCAGGTTTTAATCTGTTTTTGTTTTTTTTCTCAATATTCCTGCTTCTACATGTGCGCTTTAAAAAATTCCTTCAACACCGGATGTCATTTACCTTGTAGAACACTTTAGGTTTGTATTTGAGGAGTTTTATTGTTCATAGTTTTGTCGCTAGGTTGTGTTTGTGTACTTCTGTTTGCAGCTGTATCTCCGCTTTTAAAAATCCTATTGAGAATTTTTTTATTACTGTATGCCATTCGCTACAATAGAGATGTTGAGCATTATCCTCTTAAAATAATGCACATATTTTCCGCAAGGGGTGTAAAGGTCGAAACCTTTTCCTTTGCTATCTCCGCTTCTGGGAGAGGTATTTGAAAAGTTCTTTTTCCTTAGCACATAAACTTTTTCCATTAAGGACATTTTTCGCGTACTTTCAACTTTTCCATTATGCAAATTTCTTCCGCTAGAAAGCGTAGAGTTATATCATGTTTCCTTCTGCATTTCTGCTCCTAATTGTTCGATATGAAAATCTCTTTGTCTTTGATACCTTCCTTCTGCTATGAGAAACTTCTTGTGCGTCATTTGTTAATTTGCATAACATACTTTTTAGCAGTTGGTGGAATAAGTAGCTGTTTCTATTTCTGTATGTTTCATCGGTTGCAGAAATCCGGTTGGTTTATTTTCTAACTGATTCAATTGACTTTGAATAACTTTGATAAATTTTATTCGTGTCAGAAAGGATTCAAATGACGAGCTCATTACAAGCGAAAATTTCGTGTCATCTTTCGTGATTGTTGATATGTAAGAAAACTGTTGACACGACTAATGTTTAAAAAATCGTCTTCTTTTGATGACGGGTTTTGAAAACTATTGGCCTTAGATTTAAAAAGTAGCGTTTGGATTTTTGAAGCGTACGGATTTTCCTGTAGACTACTGAGAAGTTCAAGAACCTTGCTAATGATAACAGTACCGTATTTTTCGTCTTATAAGTCGTTAATGAGTAAAAAGTCGAATTTGCTAAATTTCCTTATCTTCCTTCATAGATAAGTCGATCCCGAGTAAGAAGCGAAGCTACAAAAGATACAGTTATTGTTCCGAATTTCTGTAACTATGTTTTTAATGTTTCTTTATATATTGAAAAAAGAGAATGTTTGATAACGTACCGCATTTTTATTTTCAGCAAAAAGTTAAATTCCATATGCTTTTTTCTTCTTTGCTTGCGAACTGACGCCGCCGCATTCCTTCCCTTCAACCGAGCAGTAGGAGAATCCGTAGCGCAATGGTGAAAACAAGAACAAGAAGCTTGCCGAGTCAGAGTGATGCGTGCAACGTGAGTTATCGTCGTCCGATTGAAATCAGAAGCCAAAAATGCTTTTAATTTTAATCTGAAATATTAAATAAATCAAAATAAGCATTATAAATGAAAGCAATCGCTGATTTTCATGCAGTTAAGAGACACAATTCAGAAATTGACAAAGCAAAAAAAAAAACTGTCTTCTCTAGCCGTTGGACATTGCTTTCTTAAAGTGCATCCACCGCCGGTTGTCGAAACGACTATCACCAACCAATCAACTGCGTGGTAGTGACGCGTCTCAGAGTTTTAATCATTGAGAGTTTAATGAGGTGTTACCATTGTAGTTCTGGCGGCTTTGTTAAACCAGCGGTGGATGTCATCCACTGGGTCTTGGAGCGGTCGCTAGGGGGTTGCGATTATCATACGACATTTTCTACTCCAAATGGGTACGGGTGTTATTAATGATGTTTCTGTCGGACAATGACCAACCCATATATATCTCGGTGTGACGTATAAGTCGAGGACCGGAATTCTGAAAAAAAGTCTCGTCTTATGCCCCGAAAAATACGGTAAATGTATTTTCACTAAACGAAGAAAAAATCTTTCAGATGATGGTTAAGTAGATATTATTTTATCGCGATTGTGTCTGTCAGTTTTCTGACTGCTCTATAAAGAATGGAGGAATGAAAACTTTTACCAACTGCGGTCATTTTGCAGCCGAGTTTTCAAATGATTTCAAAAACTCTTACACTGAAGATCAACCGTTATTGTAGGAATGCAATTAAGGGCTTAAGAAGAGAAAAGCAGACATGATACACAGAACAATCGAAAGCAGGGAAAAGGATTCACGGTGAAACTCTAGTGGTTAATACTTAAAGTTCTTTTATCGTTTGTTCAAAATTAGGAAAATTTTGTTTTTGTCTTCCAAGATAAAACAATCTTGTGGGTGATGTACACTAAAGTGCCAGAAATACTGGTACAGACGAGCTTATGCAAAATACATAGCAACGTCACCCATGCGTGTACTCGGTTGCGTCCGCCAGTGCGTATATAAAGCGATAGGCATCCTTGCCAGCTGTCAGAGCTGTTTTCGGCATGAGAATGACAAGTAATAACGATTTAAGCGATTTTCAACGCGGTGTCATAGTTGGCGCTCGTGAAATGGGCCATAATATTTCGGAGGTAGAAACGAAGTTCGGATTTTCACGGACGACCATTGCAAGGGTGTACCGTGACTTCAAAAATCCCGGCAAAACCTCCAACCTACGATACCAGTGTGGCCGTAAAAAGACATTGGGTGAACGTGGCCATCGTCGGCTGTCAAGAATCGTTTCACGCGATAGGCGTGCAACACTCTCGCAGGTATCATCGGAATTCAATGCTGGAGCCTCAACAAGCATCAGCGTCCGGACTGTGCAACGTACCCTGAACGATATGGGCTTCGGGAGCCGACGCCCAACTCGAGTCCCCTTGATGGTTGCACGACCCAGAGCTATGCGCCTCGCTTGGGCACGGCAACAGCGCCACTGGACACTTGATGACTGGAAACAAGTAGCCTTGTCTGAAGAATCGCGTTTCCAACTGTATCAGGCAGATGGAAGGATTCGTGTGTGGCGCAAACCCCATGAAGCCATGGATCCCGCCTGTCAACAGGAAACTGTACCAGCTGGTGGGGGGGGGTCCGTAATGGTATGGGGTGTGTTTAGCTGGACTTCACTGGGACCTCTAGTACGTCTACAAACAAACGTCTGTGACCAGCTAACGCTATGTGCGCATCCTTTCTGACGAGGTACACCCGTTCATGTCCTGCATTCATGCTGATGGGTTGGGCCTGTTCCAACAAGACAATGCACCTCCACACAAGTGTCGGGACGCCACATTATGGTTAGAAGAGCATTCATCTGAGTTTGGGGTGTTGCCATTTCCACCCAAGTCCCCAGATCCGTACGTGATACATTTGGGATGCCATGCAACGCGCTATCGAACACGAATCCGAGACCTCGGAATTCACCCGAATTGTGGAACGCTCTGCAGAAAGTATGGTGTGCATTGCCTACAGCATATTTCCAGAAGCTAGTGGAGTCCATGCTCCGTCGTATTTCTGCAGTCCTGCGCTCCCGTGGGGGACCTACCAAGTATTAGACTGGTGTACCAGTTGTTCTGGCATTTCCGTGTACACCGATGCCAATGAGAAATCTAAGATCATTAATGGGCCTTTCGCATATTCAGTAAGGAGACCCACGATAAGCATAGTATAAAAAAAAAGTTCGTTACTTCTGAATGAAGAAATTGTAGATTCATATTTGTTTATAAGAAGTTCGCAAGGACAATAAGGAATTAATGATTGCATTTTTGAAAATGATGATTACCAGTAATGTATTTTAACAAATAATGAAAATAAAAGAGCAGTTGTTGATTTGATATGCTTAGATTTTCAAAGAAATCACCGTAATCAATTCTCAGTCTGCTGCTGGATGAAGATCTCCCTAAGTCTTTTCCACAACTCTGTCTTCAGCAATTCTCTTCCATGGCATTCCCGCATGCTTTCGAATTTCATTCACACATCTCCCATAAGGTCTTCTTCTGAGTCTTTTCCTGTCCGTTGGTATCCTGTCTAGTATTTCAGTTGTCCAACGCGGTTGTCAGTTCTTCTAGCAGTATGTCCAGATCATGGCCACTTGAGAGTTTTTATCGCTGATCATGATATCAGCCACTCTTTTCATTTTCCTCATCAATGAGTTCTTCCTATCTTTCACGGTTATATCAAGCATAGATCTCTCCATAAAAGATGTAGCGATTAACAATATATAATGTTCCGTGACAAATGCCAATCTCACCTTCTTATGGCGCACTTTGTTTTCACTGAAACGGCTCTGACGAGCAACTAACAGTAGTACAACTTCTAGTGTAGTACAACTATACCACTGGCATTAAAGGAAACGCTCTCTCAAAGTCATCACCACTCTCGGCCAGCTATAACGAAGTGTATTTCTCCGTCATTTTTATCCGCGCCAGGATTCGAACCCGGGTCCACTCATTCCGGAATAAGTTGCTCTACCATTTGAGCTACGCGGACATTTTATTCTGATTCCTATCTGCCTTTATGTTGTGTGCGTCCTTCTGGCAGGTACGTCACATCACCTGGTACGTTACACAGCTTGGTGAGTTATAGCCAAATTCCTCCTCCAGTGACTTCTCAAAACGTATACCTAGTTGAGTACTAATTTCCAAGATTTAAAATGAAATTTCCTTCTGATTTTAACTAAAATTCGTAAAGGATCTTTGTTTTCATACCTGAGCCTTTCCTTTCTGTTTACCTAGATAGTGGACCTCCTCTGGAGTGACCCTCGACCTCTGCCGGGATGTTCGTACAACTTTTGCCGAGGAGGCGGATGCTTCTTTGGACCTGAAGTAACACATGCTTTTCTAAAGCGGCATCATTTTGATAAAATAATCAGATCCCATCAATGCAAACCGGATGGTTACGAATTTGCCCACGATGACGAGGTAAGAGTTATTCCTACATATTCACATTAAGCAAATATATATGTTCGATGAGTAAAGCAACACTTCAGAGTTAGATATGTTGCATGTAACATAAGCAGAAGATTTTTACATTCTAATTTCAGAGGAAGTACAAAGAAAGAAACAGTCTGTTCAAGAAATATCGAAGCATAACGGAGCGCATTATTTTACTTCATATATGGCAATCGATCAATAATCAAATTACAAAAATGAACTGTGTGTAGGTTTTCATTCCCCCTTTAAAAAATAAAACGATATCTAATGGCCCAGGTTATCCATTCTTTCCACTATATTGCATCTGTTGTAAGAGAAAAGAAAATGCAGCTGTCAAATTGATTGAACCATAAAAAGCTGACCCAGAGACCGATAACCTGCCTCTCAAATTGTTAATAACTGCAAAAGATACGAACTGCCATCTGGTTACGGAATCGCATCATTGAGCATCCAGGAAATTTTGGATTACCATGAAAACCGACTTCTAGAGGGGATGCTGTACTTAAGAGCAACTGAGTAATACATTAGGCATAGGCACCTGCTGCTGGTTCCGTACCACCTGCCATCTACCCTTCAATTTAAACTTTCAGGTGAGACCTGTCTTCATTCACACATTCATCATTTGTTATCCTCACCACCAATAAGTCCTTATTACGTCACAACCTTTCAACAGCAGCTGCTAAGGTGGTACAACCTAAAAACTCTGCGATATCTTTTCAATGGTAAACGTTTCTATAAACATTTTCATCCCAACTAATGTATTCCCAAGGATGAAAATTTGTGCATCGATTAAAAGAAATTATAGTATGGCATACTTAATATTGGCAAAAACTTAACCGTAATTATATTAAAAATTAAAAAAAAAATCCGTGGGTAATGTTGAGATCTGCCAATAGATGGCGCGACCTGTAAGTTGATGACGTCAATGGACAAACAAACAAACATGTTTGATGGCTTACTTCGGAATTGAAAATCGGCAGTACCTAGAGTGCTGCTATTTTTTTTCAATAATTTTATTAATTTCCGGAATGAAACCAAAATCTGAGTCTATCCACGTGATTGTCTCATGTTTAAAATCATTTGAGCCACTTGAATTAAATGTTTTGCCAATAATTTAATTGAAAATGTCAACATAACTGTAGATACTGCTGATTTCTAATTCCGAAATAATCCATCAATCATTTGTTTGTTCACCGACGTCATCAATTTACATGTTGCGCCATCTATTAGCAGGTCTCAACATTAGTCAAGGATTTTTATTTTTTTTAATATAATCATTGTTAGCAAATATTAAGTATGCCATGCTGTAATTTAAAGTTATTTTTATCGATGTGCAAATTTTCATTAATGCGAAGAAAATACCTGCAGAAGTTTTTACCGTGGGAGACATAAGGCAGAACTATTAGGTGTAACAATCTTAAACAGCGGAATCCAGAGTTTCAACACCTTTCTGAGCCAGTTTAGTTCACTCGCATAAGTGAAATAATCTTGTTTAGTGACGTCACAATATACAATCAACGAGCTACCATTGTTTGGTTACTGAATCTTCAATCATGCCTATGGGATGGGCCAGAAGGGGCACATCCTCTCGTCTAGAAATCTGATAACGCCCTTTATGTTATTGGTAAGGCACTAAGTAAATTTTCGGGTAAACATTAATTCTGATTGCTATAGTACTATTGTTTCATCATAGCCCTACGAGAATACTTATAGGTGGTGCTTTTGTAAGGGGTCCGGATATTAATGGTAAGGAAGTGTATATGTAAACGCATTCAACGTACATCTAGGGAAAGATTATGCGAGAAAATGAGAAAAACAGAAGAGATTACAACTTTCGGTAGTTTTTTTAAACATGCATTAATTTTTATCAAGAGTACTCTCAGGCGATGAGGCTTCCCAGCGTCAGTGTCATCCGGAAATAAAACAGGAAAGTAACGCTTCCGCACAGTGGAAGTTATAGCGTACTATGTGTCATAACATAGATGAAATAATTCTGCGGTGACGTGTGATTCAAAAATCGGCAGTAGTGCAACACTCCGATCGACCTAAAAAATTAACTAAAGAATAAACTAACTAAAGAATAAACTAACATAAAGAATAAACAAACTGAATGATAAACTAACATAAAGAATAAACTGACATAAAGAATAAACTGACCTAAAGAATAAACTGACATAAATAATAATCTTACCTAAATAATAATCTGACATCCAAACTACCAGGACCTCTCAAAACGCCCTCACTTCAAATTACCATGACCGCCTAAAACGCACTCACTTCAAATTACCACCACCGCCCAAAACGCCCTGACACCAAGTTATCACGACGGCCTAAAACTCCCTCACGTCAAACTACCACGACTGCTCGGAAACGCCCGTCTAGAGCAGAGGTGGGGAACCCTTTCATGTTGAAAGGGCACGTTAAGTTAGCTGTAATCTAACAAGGCCGCATTCAAGAGACTTCAATTACATATACACTATGTTGACAAAAGTCACCCGACACCTAGAAGAGAAACACAACATAGCATTTATTGACACACATTAATACGGTGTCGGTCCACATTTGGCCTTAATGCATGCACTGACCCTTCGAAGCTCAGTGGTTGGGTTTTAAAGCTCCGTGATTTTCGTTGCTATAAGGTGTTTATTGAGTGCTTTAGTTTCTGTGTTTGCGTGTATCTTCAAGTTGAAAGTCCACGCTTTACGTTCGTGTATCTCCCAGGTTGGTGAGTGCCATATTTTTTCATTATTCACTGTTTTATTTTTCAACCGAGCTGGTCTTTTTTCGTTAAAGTCTCGCCATTGCTTCGATGGCGGAGGCAGACAAGGGTGACGCCCACATCCTTATCTTGGCAGATCAGCCAGCACCCTCTTCTTCTTCTACGGCGACAGCTCCTGCTCAGCTAAATGAGGTGGCTCCCGAACGTCATTGCGACGTCATGGATACCTCTTCTTCTCCAGCAATAACTTCCTCCCTTCCCACCAAGTGCGGTGGTGCCAAGTCTCCTATCTACATCTCAGCAGATGATGACGTCTCCGTGATCAGCGATACTGAGCTCATAGCTTCTACTTTTCATCAACTTTCTGATCCGCCTCACTGCTAGGAGCCGCTTCATCGAGTTCTCGACCCATGCCTGCCCAAGCATCCTATGCTTCTGCAACTTCTGGGGTCCTCACACCCCCAGTTTCATCTGCTATGCCTTTTCCTGAATCCTATGTCACTGTCGTCGGTTCTACTGCTACAATTGACATACCTGAGGATTCCCGAGCTGGTCACTTTTTCCTCCACTATGGAACGGGGCGTCTATTTTGATGCGCTTCCCGACACTAAGCTGTGGCAATATAGCCGAGCCCTCAAAACTATCTTACCAAAGGATGCAATAGACTTTGTAGCTCGAAAACCCAGATCTGTCTTGGTCTATTTTAAGGATAAAGCGCATGCTGACCAGGTCCTTACGGAAGGTCTAACCATCAATGACGTGCATCTGTTAGCACAACCGGTTGCTGCACCGCCCGGTGCAGGTGACCTTCTACCCCGTACCACCAGAAGTATCCGACGCTGCACTTTGCACCTTGCTCAGCAGGTACGGCAGAGTTGTTGGCTCCATAACAACTCTCTCTGCGGCTCCCAGAGATCCTGAAGACAAATCGATTCGAGGTTTTCGCCGCACTGCTCGAGTCCTCTTTTCATCTGATGCTCAGCTGAAAGCGGTTCCGAATGTTTTGCACATCCGCTGTGGACAGCAACGCCGAAGAGTTGAGATAATCACTTCACAGTATTGCACTATATGTCAGAGCGAAAGTCACATAAGGGCTCAGTGCCCACGTGCCTCCCCTGCAAACAGCTCCACACACTACATCTTCTTCTACTTTGTCCACCAACGCTTCACAGACTTCTTCCTATTCGAGGAAAGTCGCGGAATCAAGATCTTCCAAAAGTCAGCTTACTGCCATTGGTCAACAAACGACTTTGATGCCTCCACCTCCTGCTGATCCTAAGAATTTTCCCAGGCTTCCAAAATCGACTCCCCCTTGTACTTTACAACCACTGCTGATGTACATGTTGACCACTCCTCAGCTTTTACCGTTGGCTCCATGACACGAGTCACAGGTAACGCTTCGGGTTCAGACTCTCCAGACGATCATGAAGCTTTAGTGGTTGCTGGAAAACGCAGTGGTGCTACTCGCTCCAAGACGAAGAAGGCAAAGACTCTGGCATCCCGAAGATCATCTCGCTCTTCTACCCGCTCATCCTCTCGCTCCGTCAGCTCTCGACGACCGTTCTCCCGGTCGCCTCTACACCACTTCCTCTGAGACAGCATGTGAGGGTGCTTTTCCCTCACTAGAAGAATTCACAACTTTTCTTGCTGAAAATGCTTTCCCTGCTGAGCCTCTGCCATACGAGGACGTGCTGGATTGCCTTTTAGGGTCCTCTAGCCCTTCCTCAGCACGCACTTCCATTCAGCAGTATGAAGCAGCTCTTCCACAAGTGCTGGTTCAATTACACTCGCACTTGAAAACACTCTTCGGCGCACTGCGGATGAGGTCCCGTGGAGTGCTTGTTTTCTCCGTCGACTCCACTCCATCACTACAGCCAGTCAATTCCTACTGCATCCCACAACTAACCTAGACATTCAAGGTGGTGTCACTTAATTGTCGCGGTTTGCGACACCTCTTGCAGAATGCGCTGGTACGAGAGGATCTTGCTCCGCTGAATGCTGATATATTACTTCTGCAGGAAAGAAACTGTACTTCCACCACTCAATTTCATCAATGGCGTCAGTGGGATCATACTTTCCATCACGCCTACAGCCAACTGTCGCGTGGTGGCATGGCAGTTGGTGTTCACTCACGTTTTCGTTCAACTCTTTCCTCCTTCTCAGTGAAAAACTTATGTCGAGACTTATTACAACGAGTCTCTTTCACCGTCGCAGCTGAAAAATTTCATGTATTCAACATTTATGTTCCTTGCACTCCTACTCACGTGCCAGAGTTGTTTGCAAAACTTCGACGGGCTCTGTCACGTATTCCCATCACCGACCGGGTACTTATCGGAGGTGACTACAATTACACTCTACATCCCCTAACTGATCGCTCTTCTTCTTCCAGAGAACACCGCACGGAAGTAGTACATCTCTTACAGTCTATCACTTCAGACTTCTCACTAGTAGATGTTCAACGCCATTTGTCACCAACCCTGACTACACATACATGGCGTGCACCAAGAGCCATTGATCCTCCTACAGCAAGATTGGATCGCTTTTATGCAACTTCTCTTCTTCTACCAGCAATATCAGATTCATGCTGTACACCCACAGCTTCCTCGGATCATTGCGCCATTGCCATAACAGTTTTTGCTACTTCAACACAGCCACGTACAATCCGGCCTTGGACTTTTGACGACACTCTTTTAGATGACTCAGCCTTCTGCTCATCGGTGCGAGATTTTCTTGCGGATTGGCGTACAAGGCTTCATTCTGCACCGTGCCCCCTCAACGTTTGGTTGGAAGTAAAACGCCACCTCATATTACTGGTACGAAACCTGTCATACTCGATCATGACACAACGGAGGATGCGACTTGATCATACTGAGGCAAATGCTTTCTTTGCTCAATCTTGCTGATCCCCTATTTCAAGTCTACCAGGCAGAATTACATTCACTTTTGGTGCCACTTGCAAAACAAGCCCTTCAACGCCTTAAACTACAACACCTGAAACCTGATGCTTGTTCGTACGAATTCCTTACGTCACTTGAGTCAACTCGCCGATCCTCTTCTGTTCTGCAGCACCTTCGTCTTCCAACTGGAGTAGTTTCATCCGAACCAGTTCCAATTTGTTCTATGGTACGTAATTACTACATTTCAAAATTTTGTGAAACTCCTCCTCCCTCCCCTACGGCTTCTGCTCTTCTGTTCTCTTCTTTGCCTCAGGTCCCTTCTCATCTTTCAGCCAGCCTCCTTCATCCTCCCACTTTAACTGAGCTCTCTGACACTTTCTCGTCCCTCAACCCCGGGCTTCACCTGGCCCGGACGGTCTCCTGTTTCTTTCTATAAGGCTTTTCTTCCTGCCCTCCTTCCATTTCTCCTCTGTGCCTTTTCTACTGCCATGCATCTTACATCTCTTCCAAGGAGTTTCACGCCCGCACATGTTGTACTTTTCCCCAAGAAGGGTGATCCGCTTGACTTGAGGGAATTGGCGTCCCATCTCACTCTTAAATACTGATTATAAACTCTATACTAAATTTCTGTCCCGACGGCTTAACCCCATACTCCCTCATATTCTCTCCACTAATCAAACCTATACTGTACCCGGGCGCTCCATCTCCCATAATATTCAGCTTCTTAATGATCTAATTCACCTCGCCCGCTCTCGCTCAGAACCCCTTGCTCTTCTTTTCCCTCGATCAACGCTCAGCGTTCGATAATATTTCTCATGATTACCTTCTTGCTACATTACTAAATTTCGGATTTCCTCCTTCCTTTGCTTCTCTTCTCATCTCCCTCTACCGGGACGCAGTTTTCCACGTCAAGCTGCTCAACCTTCTCACAGCTCCCATACCCTTTCGTCGCGGCGTGCGTCAGGGTTGCCCCTTATCGGGCAGCTCTTCGCCCTCGCAATAGAACCTTTTTTACGCGCAGTCCATCGATCCTTCTTTGCTTCACTACCACCGGTGGTAGCCAGCACACGTCATCATGTTGCTACCTATGTTGCCTACGCCGACGATATTACATTCTGCATTCGGCAAGACTCACAATTTCACGATCTCCACAATCTCTACAATACTTACGCCTCATGTTCCGGAGCAGCGCTAAACACAACGAAAAGCACAGGCCTATGGACCGGTTCGTGGACTAACCGCACTGACTCTCCTTGGGGAGCAGAGTGGTCCAACACCTCTCAACGATTCCTAGGAGTCCACCTTGGAAAACCAGCAACTGCTTCACTCGTCACCTGGACGACTCTCCGGCCACGCCTACATCGCTCGGTAGCAATCTGGCGGCGCGCACAATTCTGCACCTCCGTCTTTCAAAGAGCACGTCTAACGCACACTTACCTGCTTTCAATGTGCACGTATTCCTGGTTGGCTTCGAAGCAACCAGCACTACGTCTTCTTGAACTCACCCGCTGTCAAACTCAGGTTATCTGGCCCGGCCATCACTGGGTCGGAGCACCTCAACTCAGCCTGTCTCCTTCCAACGGAGGCATTAGTCTACCCGACGTCAGATCCTATTACAAGGCTTATCGTGTGTCTATGTTTTTACGATCACTTGCGGCACCTGCTCCCTCTGCAGTTGCTGCTCGTGATGTCATAGTATCTCCGCATAACCCACGCTTTACTCTCCTTTCGTTCTTACTCATGGACCACTGTCCCCTTCTCACACTTTTCCCTCCTGTCTACAAAGAGGCTATTTCCTTTCTTCGTTCCCTCCCTCTTTCTCGCTCTCTCCCTGCCTCCACAAATGACCTACTTTCCGAACCTCTTTTTTTTTTCTTCTCTGCTACACCCTCCCCATCTCCCATGTTTTGCTTTTCCTTCATGGCTCAGAGCTGGAGTCGTTACTGTCAGCGATCTTGTGCTTAACACCGATCTTTCCTGGCTCCCCTTCTCTTCTCTACCCTCTGCTCTCCGTTTCAATGCCAACGCTCACTTTGTTCACAACTCTCTTATTTCTACTATAATCTCCCTGTTCCCTGAGCTTGCTACTCCCTCAGGCCTCATTTCTGTTCCTCTGCCTCTCTCCTTCTCCCATTTTTTCTGTCGTCCATTGGTCCACCTCTTCCTCTTGTCTCTTTCTCAACAGCTGATCTCTACCGTTTTCTCTCTCGCTCTTCCGCACCTCTTCCCATTTCTGGTATTCCACTTTCTTCTACCTCCGCAGTGTGGTCCGCTGCGCTTTCCCCACTTTCAGCACCCCTTGAAGTCAATTCACATTGGCTTTTCTTACACAACCGCCTCCCTGTGCCGTCGATTTTTACATCGCATGACCATTTTATCTTCACCCTCTTGTCCGTATTGTGGCGAGGAGGCTGACGTTCAGCATGTCTTCATGAATTGCACAGTATTGTGCCAATACTCCATCTCGCTTTCACGCTAGCACAACGATCCTGTGAGACCGTCCTCACCTTCAGCGCCTACCGAACACTACTTCTGAACTCTTCTCGCCCTATTCACCTTCCGGCAGTCTGCTCCTACATCTTCGTGCTTGTAAAACATATAATTCACGTGTATCATCTTCAGCGTCCCCCCGAAGCTTCTACTGACATAAATAAAGTCAGTACTGCGTTACTTTGTCATTTTCGTAATCGCCTACTCTCCCGCCTTCGACTAGAACTTACCACTGCAGTTGCACGCTGCAGTGAACCACACAGTTCCTATCAACTTGGTCACCAGCAACCACTTGGTTTGCAGGGTCGCCCACAACGCTTCACCTTACAGTCGGAACTTTTGTTTCACCTACCTCCTGATAGATACAATTTTTGCCATGCTGATTTGTCTTCAATCTCTGCTTCATCAGAGACTATTTTTTGTCTTTTCCGACAAATTATCATACATAAACTGTATTCTCTCACCACTATATTGAGCTTTGTGAATAGGTCGTTGCGTCAGCTACAAGCACCTGTAAATCTTCTTTTCATATGTCATTTTGAGACGATTTTTCTATACACATTTCCTGTTTTTTTTTTTTTTTTTTTTTGCTTCGCAACTGAGTGCAATCTTGTTCCTCAACATTCACTGCACTATATTATTTGTACTCTCTATTTTATCAGAATTTTTTTGTTTGTCTCACTATTGTACATAACTTTTAGTAGATCAATTATTGTATAGAATCCTATGAATTGTTCGAAGCATGAGCTACTTATAATTGTCAATTTCTTTTCACGCTTTTTTTAAGACTCTGTTCTCATCCTCTTCACATGTATCATTTCGTGTATAACTCATGTGTAAATTTTTTGTTTTTCATTACTCATCTTGCTGAATTATGTATTCTCTCTGCGATGTCAGAGACTATTTCTTTACCACCTCTGACAAATCAATATATAAATTGTAACTTCTCATTGTACAGAATCATGTATATAGGTCGTTTCACGAACCACAGACATCTGTAAACTTTGTGGTTTTTACAGTATATTCTTATCTTCAATTCCTGATTCAACAGTGTAATTTTACTTTTCAGCTGTGTAAATTTGTGTTCTCCAATACTCACTGTGATGAGTTGTGTCTTCTCTCTGTATTTTCAGAGATTATTTTTTCTTTTGTATTCTCAGGAAAATTATTGTATATAACTATTTTTCATATCACCGTTGTATGTAACATGTAGTACCGCGAGCCACATTCATCTGTAAATTTTTCATCATCTGTCTTTCGAACTTTCGATTTCATGTTTGTCCCTTGATCACCTGCAACCTCCTGGTTTTCCAGGTCACCCACAATGTATCACCTTTCGGTCAGAACTTTTTTTCATCAATATTGTGTAAAATTTATACTCTATAGTGCTCATCATTCTGGATTGATTTTACTCTCTGTATTACCAGAGATTCATATTGCCTCGCCAATTTCTACTGCACTTAACTGTTGTCATGCAAACGTTGCACTGAATCCTGTAATTAACGTAGCGCAAGCTGCACATTCTGTTAATTTCTCATCACCTGTCTTTTGAATCTATGTCTGCAAGCTCGAATTCTGTATTATTCCTTGCATCAATACTGTGCAAAATTAATATTGTATAACGCTCTTCTAGCTGAATTGTTCCTATTCTTTGCTTTGTCAGAGACTTTTGTTGCCTCACCTGACACTCGAGTGTAATTAACTGTTTTTTTACTATCATCAATGTACAGAACCGTGTAAATAAGCAGTAGCGTAAGCTACAAGCACCTGTAAATATTTTCTTTTGTCATACATCATTTGAGATGATTTATTCAAGCACATCTCCTGTATCTTTCTTCTAATAAATACTGTGTGAAAACTGACCCTTCGAGACATGCTTTCGACAAGGTTTTGGAACGCAGCGATAGGTATGCGTTTCCATTCA
The DNA here is from genome assembly GCA_039090855.1 of Macrothele yani. Classification (NCBI taxonomy): domain Eukaryota; kingdom Metazoa; phylum Arthropoda; class Arachnida; order Araneae; family Macrothelidae; genus Macrothele; species Macrothele yani. The sequence continues at coordinate 115,286,257 of CM077007.1, forward strand.
GTACATAATGCTGCCACTAACTGTTGCTTAGTAGTAGGCCTTGGTTCCAAACTTCTTATGCAGCGCTCTAATTCATCCCATAGGTGCTCTATGGGATTAAGATCAGGGCTCTGTGCTGGCCAGTCCACACACGATACGGAATTATCGTCACACCACGCAGTAACAGTCCTTGCTTTATGGCTCGGTGCATTATCCTGTTGGTACCAACAAGGCTCAGTTCCATAGTATTGCCACAGAGTACTGTTCCTACGGTCAAGTTTGGAGCTGGCAGTGTACACACGAGTACACTGCCAGCTCCAAACTTGACCGTAGGAACAGTACACTGTGGTAAATAGCGTTCACCGGCTGCCACCATACTCACACACGGCAATCCGACTGATGGATCGCGTATCTGGTTTCATCAGTCCATAGGACCCGTTTCCATTGATCTACGGTCCACGATATATGTTCTTTACACCATGCTAAACGACGAGTAGCATTCCGAGTGGAGATGAAAGGCTTATGAGCAGCCGCACGACCACGGTAAATCATGGAATGAAGTTCTCTGCCAATGGTACGTGTACATACCGTGGTTCCAGCATTTATACTCACCTGTACACTGAGGACTTATGCAGCATTCCGTTGATCAGCTGTGACGACTCTCCTGAGGCTTCGACGTCCTCTATCACCGATTTCCTTTGATCTTCCGGTACGTTTTGCTGCTTCAGGCACGCCATGTGTCTTCCACTTATTCAGTAAATCCAAAACAGCTGACTTGGGTATGTTTAAACGCCTCTAGGTTTCTCTTATGGATAACTCACTAATATAACACCCAATAATCTTTCCTTTCTCAAAGTCAGTTCTCTCCCGCCGCGATATTTTCACTCAACCTCACAGTGCGATATGATCGTGGTCAGCTGGCGGCTTGTTTTTATACCGTTTGCAGCTGTACCGCCCATCTTAACAACGCAGTGGATCCATTCATTTGCTTTTGAAGGGATGTCCAGTGACTTTTGGCAATATAGTGTACTTCGAAATGTACATTATTTTGTAAAAATCTTGCTATGTACTAAGTACCTTCAAACGAAAAAAAAAATGGTTAATTCTAAAGTTTAACCTTTTGATGACTTTGTTGTGACTGCTGTTTGTTGGGAAACATTTGAATATTTTCTTGCAACATGGAAGTCCGCACTTTTTAGCTGTCCATCTGCGTAGTTCTTTAGGAGCCATAGAACGAAATCATGAACGTAGTAGGTGTCAAAAAAACCCTTATGACTTACTAATGTTTTAATTGTGGCCGTCAGTCGGGTAGACGGTCACAATTAATACCTTAGTATCTCCCTGGGCGATATTATTTGAATTTACACGGCCTCTACGGAATTAGCAGAAGTCACCCTCAGTCTCCATTGTTTTCATTAAACAAATAAGTAAAGCAGGCGTTGGTACCTTCCTGGGCAATATTATTTACTCGCATACTCTCATGACTTTGCATGCCCTCTCCAAGACTACACAGATCGGAAGTTTCGTGTGGTGACCGAACACTAATCCTTCTTTTGTTAACTTGTAAAGGGGGGGGTGATTCTGAAAGGAGCGACAGACAGTTTCTGGCGTTATGGTATTCTGAGCGACACAAGATTTCGGTGCCATAGCCGTTAAGTGGTTAACAGGCATGTATCCTGTTAACCTCTTAACTCATCAGGTCAAAGAATTTGACTGCTATCCAGCGCCAACAGCTAATTTTCGTTATCTGCAATCCAGAAACGTTACTAACCGTGCTTATTCTCCAGAAATTTCCCCCAGGTGATTTAGTTTTTTCGCTTTCTGTATTTTAGAAAGCACCCATGTTTCAGAATGCAATTAAGAATTCCAAGAAACTACAGCAAAGTGCTTTGCACCAACACGAATTTTAATGACGAAGACATTTCATAGGTGTAGAAGACACAGCTGTAACAAGGGTGTTTTGAAGTTAATTATGTATGTCGAAAAGTAACCGTATGGCAATCGTATTCATTGATCTCCTTTCTTACAAATTAATTAGAATTCATTTATCTCCTTTCATGCGATGGACATTTTCGTAGTTCTGTATTTCACAGTTCTATCTGTATGATTACGAAACTTTGGGTGTTTACTATCCGAGCAATCCATGTCTTCATCCATTTATCTGATCTACATGTGTCTGTACACTGCTCAAAAGAATTAGGGGAGCAAGTAGTATTGTAAGGAAAATCATGTAAAACTGACGTTGTTGAACGTAAAATACAATTTTTATGTAAGATACAGTAGAACATTCAGTAATATGGGTAAGAAAAAGCACATTACCGAATTTTTATGCAATATGATATTTTAATATACACTGCTGGCCACCCAAAATGCAACACCAAGAAGGACACGAGATAGCAAAGCCAGATTTACTGGACACATAACAACAGATACAAAAATGAAACCATTGAGCTTACAAGCCCGTGCGACTTGCGGAACACGCAGACATCAATAGTTCGTGTGGCCCCCATGGCTGGCAATAACGGCCACTACTCGCCGCGACGTCGAACGAAAGAGGCTTTGAATGTGGGCTTAGGGTATGTTGGTCCAGGCTGCTTCCACACGTTGCCTCAGTTCATCAGGCGTAGCCGCGGGTGGTGCTTGCCGGGCCACTCCGTTGCCGATCAGCGACCAGACGTGTTCGATGGGCGACATATCGGGAGAACGGGCCGGCCACTGCAGCAATGACACCTGGTGGGCCGTAAAGAATTGTTGCACGATGCGTGCCACGTGCGGGCGCGCATTGTCCTGTTGAAACGTCGCCGCTGGCGGGTCGTGCAGGTAAGGGAGGACTACAGGCTCCAAAACGTCGGAGATGTAGCGGTGGCTGTTAAGTGTACCGGCGATGCGTACCAGAGGGGTGAGGGTGTCATATCCAATTGCGCCCCAAACCATAACGCCAGGCGACGGACCGGTATGGCGATGCATAATGCAGGCGTCATACAGTCTCTCGCCGCGGTGCCGCCACACGCGGATACGACCATCGTGGTGTTGCAGGCAGAAGCGGGATTCGTCGGAGAAGACAATGCCGTGCCATTCCGTAGTCCAGGTGTGGCGTTCAACGGCCCACTGCCACCGCACTCGCAGGTGGTGTAACGTCAATAGTAATCGGAGCAATGGGCGCCGTGCGACAAGTCCCCGCTCCTGCAGACGACGTCGAACGGTACGTGCTGACAAGGGTTGTTGCGCAACACACCCTAATTGTGCGACGAGGCAGCAGGAAGCTTCCCACGCACAGGTCCAGCAGCACAACACACTTCCACTACTTACACCCCGCCTTCTGGACACCCTTCTTACAGTGCTTCTTGGTGGCGTGCCGGGCGCACATGATTTGCATATGCCCTGCAATGCTAATCGTTTGCATGTCCTCTCGCAAGTGACGCATCTTGCGAATTTCAGGGCAATCGGATGCTCCCTTCTTGGTGTTGCATTTTTGGTGGCCAGCAGTGTATATGCTGTACAACAATATGCATGTGTACAATAAGGGAAAAAATGACGTTTTGAAGATGGTAACTGACCTCTAGTAGGGTGTGTGGTCCATTCGAATGGCCAAGACCGCTGCACGCCTGTGTGACATGGAACTGAAAGGCTATCGATGAGGGTTTGCCACTCTTCAATGAGAGCAGTCTCCAGTTCACGTAGAGACAACGTAGATACCGGCCGAGCTGCAATGCACCTGCTAAGAGCGTCCCAGGCATGCTCAATTGGATTTAAGTCAGGGGAGCATGCTGGCCACTCCATATGCTCGATTCCCTCCTCTTGAAGTATGTTGTGCACTAGCCGAGCTGTTTGAGGTCATGCGTTATCGTTCATGAAAAGGAACGAATCATTGACTCCTGCAGCACACGGCATGACAATAGATCTGAAAATCTCGTCTCTATATCTCTGGGCCGTCAGACTGCCGTTTCGGATGACGTACAATCCGTACGTCCACCGATACTTATGCCTTCCCAGACCATCAATCCATGTCCGCCGTAATGTGATGTTTCCTGCACAACAGCTAGATTATTTCGTGTGCCCGGTTACCTCCAGATAAGAATTCGTCGATTGTCAGACTACAGACCGAATCTCGACTCGTTAAGGACGAGAACTTGACTCCACCCGTCGTGTCCTCAACCACTATGTTTCTCAACCCAATTTCTACGAGTCGTACGGTGTCATGCTGTTAAAGGGACCCACATCAACGAGCATAAAGGCCACCTTGGTGAAGGCGATTAAGGATAGTTTGAGTTGACAACCTGCGTCCTGTTGACACAAGAAGCTGGAGCTGAGTAGCATTTTGCCGCCTTTTCCGACGTACTGTTAAGGACAGAAAACGGTCGTCCCTTGCTGTAGTTGCTCCTGGACGGCCTTGACCTTACCGTCTTCGAACACTTTACGTATCCTGGGATCGTGACCACAGTCGGGAACATTCCAATGTCTTCTGCTACCGCCCGCTGTGTCTGACCAGCCTGCCGATAGCTCTCCACGCCACTGATTCCGGTAAATCATGCTGTTGAGGCATCATTCGAATCGAAGACTTCAAAAAACGAAATTTCACAATAAACTCGGTAGAATAAGGGAGTTCCCGGAAAGCCTTTGTTTCTATCCCAATCTGTGATTTATGTATTCTGACGTCACACACTCTAATTTGCATAAGGATATTCATGATTCGGTTGTCTACGGCACACTCGGCTTGCGTTTTCCACGGTTCGGTACGATATCGCACGATTAGCTAGCATAATATCGCCAGTCCCATGCTCTCCTAATTATTTTGAGCAGTGAAGTTACTTTGTCAAATCTACATTCGTGAAGAGACATTGTTGAACCTCATGTCTATAGATGCCATAGTTTGCTTTCAATTCTGTCTCTGTTGAATGTGTACATATTTAAAATGTACAAACTTTTGTCTTAGGTGATAACAGTGTTTTCAGCGTCCAATTATTACGACATAGGCAGTAACAAAGCAGCCTACTTGAAACTGATCGGACCAAAGTTGCTCCCACGCCCTGTGATGTACGTCAGCAACAAGAATGCTCGGCATGCATCTTTAAAACAGAGGCAAGTCGTAACTTTTCTATAATCTTCACAATTATGTGCTTGTCAAATATGATTCTGATGTCAATATACACTGAAAACGCAACTTATCATACAGGGTGTTCGTAAACTGTTTTGACAAAGGAAGAGGGGTGATGTACCCATCAAGACGAACAATATTTACAGTGGAACCTAGGGTCGCATTCCTCTCTGAGTGTCAGAAAAGAGTAACTTTGAAATACGTCCAACAAGCACAAGTCCTTTACCTCAGACGTCATTTCTTTCGTACCGGAGAAGTAGAACATCGCCAGAACATCACCGTCAAGCATTTACCGTATGCACATTGCATCGGTAAATGCTTGACGACACCGCATCGACAGTTGCAGCTGATTGGTTTATTTATCAAGGTGCAGTAGACACTTCCTGAATGCCACATATCCCGCACAATGGATTGGACGTGGCGGACCTGTGGCATGGCCTCCACGCTCACCGGACTTAAAACCACTGGACTCCTTCTTCTGGGGGCACATGAAATCATTGGTGTACGAGACGACTGTGGACTCCGTGGAAGATCTTGCCGCGAGAATCGTTGTTGCAGCGGACAGGATGAACACGACACCAAGAGTCTTCGAGAGGGTGCACCAGTCTTTCATTCGCCGGTGTTAATTGTGCAACGGCACCCGTGGCCGCCACTTTGAGCATCTAATTTGAGTCTTTCCCTGATCTCCATAAATGGGATTGCGCAACTTATGATGTCGTTAATTCTCTTTCTTTGCACTGTTGAAAGTTCAACTTGGACATCTAACTTTACTCTTTTCTGACACTAAGTGTGGAATGCGACCCTTGGTTCCATTGTAAATATTGTTCGTAGACACTATAATTCGTGCATGAATGCTAGTATTAAAAGATATCCGTCTTGTTACACGATGATATATATTCAGCTAAAAAATGAAATCTATATACAGTTTAAAAACACATGAGCACTTTCGGTGTCACATTGACACCTTCATCAGATGTAATTTCACCATGTAGCTACATGTTGGTCTTAAGTACGTGGAGTAGATGCATCATGGGAAAGGTAATGTCAATGTCACATGATATACCAGATAACAAGACAATCAAAAAAAGGCATAGTTAGCCAATGATCACTTAACAGAAGCAATTGCTATTGTGCTGTCCTTCCCAACAAGATTGCTCCAAGGTTCAGGTAAAACATAAGGATAATAGTCATTACAGCAACGTGTATTATAAGCCGAAATATAGAGGCTTTCTGCAAATAACAAGGAATAAACAGAGTTAGGTGTATTTATGATTTTAGCGTTGTCCCAGTCTGGGATGGAATTTCCAGCACTTATGGTTCTTGCAAAAGAGTTGCTTTGGTGATTCATTTTTAGATCATATCTGTGTTCATTTAATCTCAAATCCAAATTTCTTTTGGTAGAACCCACATAATGATTGTTTAGTTCACCAGAGATAGTGTAGAGCATAGGAATAACATACACACCCCATTTTTTCCATTTGTCAATTTTGTCACGATCATTGCGGATAATGGTATATAGATTGCATGATCGTATTCCAAATTGTATTTTATGACGAGAACATATGTTGGTAAGGAGGTTTACAATATGTGGATTAAAATCAACAGATCCAACATACTTTTTAGGCACTTGCTCACTAATTAAAGCAGTTGACATAGAAAACCGTACTTTATTGTGCACCCCCTTAACAACGTTATCCGGGTAACCATGGTGTTTAGCGAGGGATGATATCCATTGTAGTTCTTGAGCTCTGGCAAAATGGCTAGAAGAATGTGAATATGCTCTTCTAAATAGGAAGTGCAGAGCAGAAGTTTTATGCTGAAAAATGTGAGCAGAATTGTACGGAATTAGAGTGGGTGTGGAAGTAGGTTTTCGATAAACGGCAAAAGACAGGGAATTGTCAGAAAGGGTACGAGTAATTTGAAAGTCAAGATAAGGTAAGACGAAATTATTTTCAAGTTCCATCGTGAGTTTGATGGAGGGGTATTGAGCAGACATAGCGTTGACAAACTGCTGTAACTGATTTATGGTATATGGCCAAATTACCAAGATGTCATCAACGTAACGGATATAGAGACTAGGTTTTTGTGGGAATTCTTGTATGACTTTATTTTCAATATGCTGAAGAAGAATTTCTGCTAAGACTGCGGATAAAGGTGAACCCATGACTGTCCCGTCGGTTTGTTGGTAAAAAATGTTATGAAATTTGAAAAATGAACGCTTCTTAATGAGATGAAGGGCATTCATTATGAAAGCAATATCATTGGCAGGAATGTCAGAATCAATGAGCAAAGCCTGAATCAACTGAAATGTAGTTTCCATAGGTACATTCGTGTATAAAGAAACTACATCTAAGGACGCCAAAAAATAGGAAGTTGGTAGTGGCTGAATTAACTTTAACCTATCAATAGCTTGTGTGGTGCTCTTTATTGAGTAGGAAGAATTCTCAGTAAATTTGGTGAGATAACTTGCCAAAGCTTTTTCTAGAGGTCGGGTGGGGGCAATGTAACCTGATACAAGAGGGCGAATAGGGTACCCTTCCTTGTGTAGTTTTAATCTACCAAATAAATCAGGCACATGGCAGCCGGGGGGTGGATTGAAGGCTTTTGAAAAGGAGTCCGGAGGAGCTGAAGAGTTCTTAAGGCGTCTTAAAGCACTAACAGTAGCCCTGGTGGGGTCTCGTTTCACTATTACATGAGGGACACTAGAAATGGCATTGAGCATTTTTTTTAATATAATCACTTTGATTTAAGAGCACAACTTGACTAGTTTTATCAGCTAAAAGAATGGCAATATCTGGGTCCTTTTTCAATTCAATCAACTGCTGCATTTCCTCATGAAGCTGGCATTCTTCGGTGGTTTTACACCGTCGTGGATTGTGTTTGTGAAGAGACCTTGCGATTTTTATTCTTGCGAAGTTCTTATCTTCTATTGGAAGTGAATATAGAATTTTTTCAATTTGCGGAACTGTTTTGAATAAGTCCACTTTACGTTGGTTAGGGTAAGCGAACTTGTAACCTCGTTGCAAGGCTCTTAGTTGAATGGGATTCAGAACTTTATCACTTAGGTTTCATGTGAAAAAACTAAGATTGTTGGTAGATTCTGAAGTTCGTAGTAGAACGCGTAAGCTGTTCGGATTTAAAACAAGACATCCTATCGGCCTTTCTGAACAAGGATCATTACATGGATCATCTGATGTGGGTAATGGATTGGATTTGCATAAACTGGACCATGACAGCTATAACTCTGATTCACATAATGGAGTCAGAAACCTAAGTGATAAAGTTCTGAATCCCATTCAACTAAGAGCCTTGCAACGAGGTTACAAGTTCGCTTACCCTAACCAACGTAAAGTGGACTTATTCAAAACAGTTCCGCAAATTGAAAAAATTCTATATTCACTTCCAATAGAAGATAGGAACTTCGCAAGAATAAAAATCGCAAGGTCTCTTCACAAACACAATCCACGACGGTGTAAAACCACCGAAGAATGCCAGCTTCATGAGGAAATGCAGCAGTTGATTGAATTGAAAAAGGACCCAGATATTGCCATTATTTTAGCTGATAAAACTAGTCAAGTTGTGCTCTTAAATCAAAGTGATTATATTAAAAAAATGCTCAATGAAATTTCTAGTGTCCCTCATGTAATAGTGAAACGAGACCCCACCAGGGCTACTGTTAGTGCTTTAAGCCGCCTTAAGAACTCTTCAGCTCCTCCGGACTCCTTTTCAAAAGCCTTCAATCCACCCCCAGCTGCCATGTGCCTGATTTATTTGGTAGATTAAAACTACACAAGGAAGGGTACCCTATTCGCCCTCTTGTATCAGGTTACATTGCCCCCACCCGACCTTTGGAAAACGCTTTGGCAAGTTATCTCACCAAATTTACAGTGAATTCTTCCTACTCAATAAAGAGCACCACACAAGCTATTGATAGGTTAAAGTTAATTCAGCCACTACCAAATTCCTATTTTTTGGCGTCCCTAGATGTAGTTTCTTTATACACGAATGTACCTATGGAAGCTACATTTCAGTTGATTCAGGCTTTGCTCATTGATTCTGACATTCCTGCCAATGATATTGCTTTCATAATGAATGCTCTTCATCTCATTAAGAAGCGTTCATTTTCAAATTTCATAACATTTTTTACCAACAAACCGACGGGACAGTCATGGGTTCACCTTTATCCGCAGTCTTAGCAGAAATTCTTCAACAGCATATTGAAAATAAAGTCATACAAGAATTCTCACAAAAACCTAGTCTCTATATCCGTTACGTTGATGACATCTTGGTAATTTGGCCATATACCATAAATCAGTTACATCAGTTTGTCAACGCTATGTCTGCTCAATACCCCTCCATCAAACTCACGATGGAACTTGAAAATAATTTCGTCTTACCTTATCTTGACTTTCAAATTACTCGTACCCCTTCTGACAATTCCCTGTCTTTTGCCGTTTATCGAAAACCTACTTCCACACCCACTCTAATTCCGCACAATTCTGCTCACATTTTTCAGCATAAAACTTCTGCTCTGCACTTCCTATTTAGAAGAGCATATTCACATTCTTCTAGCCATTTCGCCAGAGCTCAAGAACTACAATGGATATCATCCCTCGTTAAAAACCATGGTTACCCGGACAACGTTGTTAAGGGAGTGCACAATAAAGTACGGTTTTCTATGTCAACTGCTTTAATTAGTGAGCAAGTGCCTAAAAAGTATGTTGGATCTGTTGATTTTAATCCACATATTGTAAACCTCCTTACCAACATATGTTCTCGTCATAAAATACAATTTGGAATACGATCATGCAATCTATATACCATTATCCGCAACGATCGTGACAAAATTGACAAATGGAAAAAATGGGGTGTGTATGTTATTCCTATGCTCGACACTATCTCTGGTGAACTAAACAATCATTATGTGGGTTCTACCAAAAGAAATTTGGATTTGAGATTAAATGAACACAGATATGATCTAAAAATGAATCACCAAAGCAACTCTTTTGCAAGAACCATAAGTGCTGGAAATTCCATCCCAGACTGGGACAACGCTAAAATCATAAACACACCTAACTCTGTTTATTCCTTGTTATTTGCAGAAAGCCTCTATATTTCGGCTTATAATACACGTTGCTGTAATGACTATTATCCTTATGTTTTACCTGAACCTTGGAGCAATCTTGTTGGGAAGGACAGCACAATAGCAATTGCTTCTGTTAAGTGATCATTGGCTAACTATGCCTTTTTTTTAATGTCTTGTTATCTCGTATATCATGTGACATTGACATTACCTTTCCCATGATGCATCTACTCCACGTACTTAAGACCAACATGTAGCCACATGGTGAAATTACATCTGATGAAGGTGTCAATGTGACACCAAAAGTGCTCATGTGTTTTTAAACTGTATATAGATTTCATTTTTTAGCTGAATAAATATCATCGTGCAACAAGACGGATTTCTTTTAATACTAAATATTGTTCGTCTTGATGAGTACTATAACCCCTCTTCTTTTGTCAAAACAGTTTACGAACACCCTGTATATACACTGAATTTATTCACAACCTTCCACTCAATAATAATGAGGCCAGACGAAACTCCATGAAGTCTATAGATAAGTCAGATGCCTACCTGCTGTACAGAGTACTTGGCGCTGTGATGATGGGTAAACAGGGACAATTGAGCTAGTTTGATCGTGGGCAGACAATCGGTGTAAAGGAGATGAAGTGCTCCATCTCTGCAATTGAAGAGCGTTTGGGATTTCAGTGTACGATCATCGCATGTATGTACCAGGAATACATGAAATACATGTGCACATTTTTATTTGCAAGAGTATCCCCGCTTCTAATTACCCAAATGAGAAAATCATTTCTTGATCTTGTAAGCTGGACTCAACACTAACATGCAATTTCTCACTCGCTCGATGGCGCAATAGGCGACATAATGGTGCAATAGGTTAGAAGTCTGCACGGGCCGGGCTGGCCCGCCAAGCCTGAGCCCTGTCCAATCGGGCCTTATTTTAATTTAAAGAACAAAGCAACGAGCCAGGCCTGGCTTTTCCCCAGACACGACCGGGAGGGGCCGAGCCAAGTCGATCCGTTCTTTTTATCGCAATGGTAAAAAAAGAAAAAAAGTCGTGTTCCTCGATTTCCTGGTGTGTTTAACTGTTCCTATTAACTGCTTATCTAACTGTTCCTAGAGGCACTCACATTGTTTTTACCAATCTGAAGGTATTAAGATGATAAAACCATCTCGGGGCTTGTTGACAGCAAAAAGATTCGACGTCTAGAGAGTGTGTGTGTTGTTTAGAGTGTGGGACTGAGGATGTCTGCAGTAGGGTGAGGGTTTGTGTGTGTATTTGTATGAGAGAGTGGGACGACATGGATTTTTTCTCCTATCCCTAATCTGTATAGGGATTTGACTTTTGTAGTGTTACCTCTTATTTGTTCAGAGAAAGGGAGATTCTGAACGCGCTTAGTCTTCCTTTTTATCTCTTCTTAAAGGTTATATTTTTCGATAATTGTCAAAATTTAGTTAATATTTTTAGGCTTACATTCAACTAAATATTTTCAATATAATCTAATTTCAGTATTTAATTTTCACATTTTAATAAAATACAATAGGAAGATAAAGTAATACCAAATGGCACATCACGGGCTGGGCCTTAAACTAATGGGCTTGGGCCCGGCCGGGCTCACCAAATTAGGCCAGCGCAGACCTGTACAATAAGTGTATACTGCAGCCTATTGCACCATTAGATAGATGTATAACAATGTAATTTTAAAGAGAATGATTCAATGAATATATGTATAAATCAGAACTCACCTGATCATAGACATGTAATCCTTTACTCTTGATACATAAAGTATGTGCGATGATAAGCTATTGATAATAGTAAGAAAGCACTTAAAATATACAACACATATCAGTAATCACAAATGATAGGCGAATGTATGTTAATTCGGGAATTAATTTGCCGAATCGCAGAATGATGATACTTCACTTAATACATTTTATCGAAAAACAGTAGTGAAGCTGTTGCTTCACTCCGGCTTGTTGCGATATTTTGTTCACATCCCGGCTGCACATACACGCTTTCTAGAAGAAGTGCAAAGCTGAGAAAAATTCTGAGTCATAAGTGGGTCGCAGGTGTTTTTCTCGATAATGATGCTCGCGCACGCAGTTCTTCCTCTGAAAGTGGAACCGTGGGAAAGTCCTTTTTTTTCGTATGAGTTACTTGCGATCATTGATGTTTTCTGCATCACCGATACGCGCGGCGTCCACCAAGAGATCGGACACATTTTACTATGAAGGACACTTTGAGCTCATTTTCTTTTTCAAATAACGCACTGGCCAATAAATATTCAACGAGTACTACGCTTTGCCTTTTTCTAAATCGAAGCACGGGCTCATTACACCGGAGAATTAGATGTCACCTTTCTTGTATATGACTCGGCGTAATTAAAATAGAAAATTGCCAGAGGTATATGGCTTTCAAGCCGGGAAATGCATGACAGAATTGTATCAGCTCGTTTCTGTGAAGAAGTACGGAAAATGGGCTTCGAGGATGTGTCAAGCAGAGTGATAGAAACGAGGCATCACACGGGAAATGGCGTGCTTTTCTATGCCCGAGCATAAGTTTGAAAGACGTTTCTTTCAATCCGAGCAAAATACTGTATCATGCTAAAAGTTAGGCACCTGATGTTGCGAAATGGCCTGACTTTGTATACCCGGGCAAGAGTTTGAAAGACTTTTCTTTCAGTCCGAGCAAAATATTGTAACATGCTAGAAGTTACGCATCTGATGAGAAACGGCGTGACTTTCTATGACGGGCACGAGTTTCAGAGGCTTCTCTTCCAATCCGAGCAAGACCGAGTACCAACCTAGAAGTTAGGCATCTGATGGGAAATGGCCTGACCTCCTGTGCCCGAACACGGGGCTGGAGACTTCTCTTCAAATCCGTGCAAAACATACAGTTATTTGCAAAAGTTTAAGACCACTGGTTGGTGTTAGCAGATTTCTGCCAATTGCGTTAGCTACTGTCTGTATACTCGGCAGCTGTTGATAGAGTTGGGGGAAGTGTGCGAGCGTCAGTTTGCTTCTGATTTTCATGCTAAGAGGTTTTGTACGTATTTTCTATACAGCGAAAAATGTCAAAAAATCACCATTAAGTATTACTCAGAGGTCACTAATAGTGACTTTATATCATGAAGGATACTCGGAACGTGACATAAGCAGAAAGATGAACGTGAGCAAGACTGCTATTCATAATACGATCATGAAATATCGAGATACAGGTGAAATTAGCGACCGAAAGAGAAGTGAACATCCAAGGAAAATAACCCCATGTGATGACAATACAATAAGGTGAATAGTTATGTATTCTCCGAAGAGTTCGGGCAAGAAAATCACGGCCTTTTTACATTCAAAGGGGTCTGATATTAGAATTAGCACTGTTTCCCGACATCTTAGCAAAAATTTTGGATTAAAGTCTCATAAACCTGTACATAAACCTAGACATGAAAAAGAAGGGACTCCAGTTTCTCATGCGAAATGGCCTGACCTCTGACCTCCATCAATCATGGAATGCTGAAAATTGGAGCCAAGTTCTTTTTTCCGATGAATCAATTGTGCGTCAATTTGAATCACGTGAAGCACATGCTCGACGATCAAAAGGCAAAAGGTTTGATGAAAATTACACCGTTAGCACCGTGAGACATCCGCCTAGTCAGATAATAGGGGTTATGTCAGCATCTAGTACTGCTTCATTATCCTTTTTGCCGACATGCACTACCATGACTGGTCCTTTTTATGTGGAAATGTTACGTGAAAAGCTGTTAACTCATATCAAGTGCGCAGATGTACGATCTGCGCACTTGATATGAGTTAACAGCTTGGTGCCCTATGCCACAGATCAAAGACAGTAAAGGATTACCTACAGAGGAAAAACATAACTGCGCTTGACTGGCCTGGTAAAAAGCCGGACCTTAACCCCATCGAAAATTTGTAGATGATTTTAAAATACAAGGTGGCAGAAAAACAGCCATCAAATTCTCAACCTAAGATTGAGGCGACAAAGTACGTGTGATGCAAAGACGTTTCAAGTTACTTCTGCAGATCCCTCATTGAGAGTATGCCACATCGTATTCTGTCCGTTATAAAAAACAAAGATGGCCACACCAAGTACTGATTTCGGTCTTTTTGTGTTCTGAAGAACGTAAGTATTAATCTGTGGTGTCATTTTTTCAAATATCTCTGACTAGTAATTAGTTGTTTCTTTGAAATTCTAAATTTTCAATAAATTGACAGGTGGTCTTAAACTTTTGCAAATGACTGAAGTAGGATAATGGAAATTAGGCCACTGATCTGAAGGTCTTTTTGTGACCGGGCATACGTTTCAGAGACGTCTCTTTTAACCCGAGCAAAAGAAAGTAAAGTGCCAGAAGTAAGGCATCGGTTGGGAAATGGCGTGCCTTTCGGTAACCTAACATGAGTTTCAGTGATATCTCTTTCAATCAGAGCAGTTCCCAAGTATGCCAGCAGATGCGCATCTGAGCAGAAGCTGAAGAGAATTTCGGCGACACAATCTATTTTTTGGGAGCACTTTGTAGTACTATGCTGGAAATTTAATTTCGAAGAAGAAGGAAAAGCTTCTTCAAGAACTGTAGATATAGTATATCTACAGTTTTTGAAGAAGCTTTTTCCTTCTCCGCAGAAATCCATTTAATTAATACAGACATTTGACGTGGACCAGGAACATCAAACAGAGGTCATCGCTCTTTCCACGTTTATAAGTGAGTCACAGAAAAATTCTCATTGGGCGCCACCGGGAATCGAATCCAGGGCCTTCCAATTACAGCCGGATATGCTTCCACTGCACCACAGTGGTCTCGAATTCCTCCAGACTCACACACACTAACTTCCAAGCCAATTTGGCAGGTTGCTTCTTGGAGCCCCGCAATTATTTGTTCAGTTGCTGCTTACCATCTTTGGTGAATCCCCAGCATTGTGCGGGGCTCCAAGAAGCAACCTGCCAAATTGGCTTGGAAGTTAGTGTGTGAGTCTGGAAGAATTCGATGCCACTGTGGTGCAGTAGAAGCATATTCGGCGCGTAACTGGAAGACCAAGGGTTCGATTCCCGGTCGCGGCCAATGAGAATTTTTCCGTGACTCACTTATAAACGTGGAAAGAGCGATGACCTCTGTTTGAAATCCATTTATGCGTGGCCTATGGGACTTGCTCTCCAAGCCCAGAATATATATCACTCCCGACTCCCCGCTCCACTCCCACACCCAGTCGAATTCCCTTTATCAACTCAGAAGTGTAATTAAAGACTCATACGCTAAATCATATAAAACAAGAAAGATGACACCGAATTTTCGGTTGTAATGAGCACGTCTTTCGAATCCGTTCTGACGCGAATTAAATTTATCAAAGTCAGTGTAACCGATTAGGAAGACAATCAACCGGTTTCTACAATCGATAAAACATCCAGAAATACGTAGAAACAGGTACGTTGGTCAAATAGCGGCTGAAAATCATGTTACGAAAATTCACAAATGCCGCACAAAAAGTTTCTCATAGCACAAGGAAGGTATCAGAGACAAAGATTTTTTAATCGAACAATTAAAAGAAGAAATATGGAAGGAAACATGATATAAGTCTACCTCTGCTAGCCGAAGGATATTTGATTAATGGAAAACTTGAAAATACACGAAAAATATTCTTCATAGAAAAAGCTATGCTAAGCAAAAACAACTTTCCAAACAGGTCTCACGGAAACAGAGATAGGGTAAATAAAGGTTTCGTCCTTTACACACCTAGCGGGAATCTTTGCATTATTTAAAGAGGATAATGCGCACTCTATTGTACCGAATGGCATGCAGTAAAAAAGAAATTTCTCAATAGTGTTTTTAGAAGCAGCGGTACAGCTGCAAATTGAAGAACGCAAGCACCACCTAATAACAAAACTGCGAACTACGAAATTTCTCATATGTATACCAGACTAAAGTGTTCAAGGTAAATGGCATCCGGCGTTGAAAGTATTTTTTAAATAGAAGCAGAGATATTGAGAAAACAGATTAAACATTTGCGCCCCCTACCGGCGAAATTGGGCATTATTTTGGGAATAAAATACGCACACAGAGTTTGCATAGTTAGTAGTGTCTGACCGAAGAAAGAAATTTTTCAGTCGGGTTTTTAGTCACGCAGATGTTGCTGTAAATGGAAACGTGAACTTATACACTCTGGTAGAAGACTTGTGGGTTAAGAAAAATTTTAATTACATGAAAAACATTTCGCAGAGAAAACACACCCAAAAACAAAACAAAAAGTTTTTCAAATCGGACTCTTAGAAGCAGAGATATCGGCAAAAATAAGATATCCAAATTACGCCCCCTGGCAAAAAAAACCTATGCATTATTTTAAAAAGAGAGTATTCTCAAAACGTTTTCGATGTGAGCAGCTTCAGTCCACGAGAGAAATTTTTCCGTCGAGTTTTCAGGAGCTCAGATTTTGCTGCAAATACATCAGAAGCAGAAATTAACACTTATAGCCCCTGGTGGCCAAACCATTCTTTACCAAATAAAAGAAATTATATGCAAAGCATTTCCTATCAGGAGCTACACTGAAGAGCAATTGAATTAGAGACAGCTGGCGTTGTGCAAATGTGGCGCTGTGGGCGGCCCTGTAAACGGAAACGACATGACGTATGCAGCGATCCGACAATATAAGGAGTGATGCGACAGGAATCAGTAAGAATCGGATGCAGTATGGGTAAGACGAAGGATCTAAGCGCATTTGATCGTGGGCAAATTGTCGGGGCCCGACGAATGGGTCCCTCCATTTCGGAAGTCCTTCAGGCACTGGGATTTTCACGAGCCACTGTGTCACGGGTGCACCGTGAGTACATCGAATCCGATAAAACCATCCCTGCAAAGGCCAACTGCCGTGGACAACAGCGTATGGATGAGCGGGGTCATCGTCTGCTAGGTCGCATTGTAACAGCGGACAGACGGGCCACAGTGCAAGAAATCACACGGCAATTTAACGCTGGTGCACAAAAACGTGTAAGCAGCCACACCATCCAGAACCATCTCCTCGCTATGGGGTACAGAAGCCATCGTCCCACGAGGGTACCGCTGCTGACCGCACATCACAGGGTGCAATGATTAGCATGGGAGCGTGAACATAGCCACTGGACCCTAGACATGTGGGCAAATGTTGCCTGGACTGATGAGTCGAGATTCACGTTGGTATATACGGATGGCAGGATACGAGTACGGCGCAAACCACATGGAGCGATGGATCCTTCTTACCAGCAGGGTACTCTTCAAGTTTTTGGGGGTGGCAACTTCGTCTGGGAACTGTTTACGTGAACTGAAATGAGCCCTGGTACGTGTGACATCGTCCCTCACAGGTCAACGTTACCGGGATATCCTGGACGACCATTTGCTCCCGTTTGTGCGTCTTCAACATCCCACTGGTAGCCTCATCCTGCAACAAGCCAATGCATTGTGCCATCGCTCCCGAATTGTACCCGAATGTTTGGATGAACACTCCACCGACGTGACCTCGCTTCCTTGGCCAGCTAGGTCACCTGACCTCAATCCCATCGAACACATCTGGGTCTGGGATGCCACCGAGAGAGATGTTCGAGGCTCTGAGTCCCCCCTCCATCAAATCTTCGTGAACTGTGGGAGCTTGTTCAGGGGTCGTGGATCCGTATGGCTTCCCAACGCTTTCGGTGTCTTGTCGAGTTCATGCTGAGACGAATCGCCGCCGTCATCAGGGCGAAAGGTGGTGCTACACGTTACTAAAGAGGTATCTCTAATTCAATTGCTCTTCAGTGTATATCCGGTGCATAAAGAATTTTTCAAATCGGAGTTTTAGAAGCAGAGATACCGGGAAAACGCAATTTACTTTTACATCCCCCTAGCGGAAAAACTATGCGTAACTTGAAAAAGCGACTATACCTAAAATAGTCTTTGACATGGAATCGAAACGTAAAATGATTTTTCCAATCGGATGTTTAGAAGCAAATATATGGAATAAAATGTATTTTGAATCCGATATCATTAGCATTTACGCCATGCCCTCTAGGGGCGAAATTGTGCATCGCAAAAAAAAAAAAAAAAAAAAAAAAAAGGAAGGAGGTATCATCATTCGCACATTTCAAGCTTCCTAATGCAAAAAGAATTTTTCAAATCGGGCAAATAGTTAAAGAGATGTGGTTTCCACAGACCGACATCACAGACAAACTGGTAACATAAGCACGGTCTTTTTTACAAAAGACGTGCTAAAAATAAGAAAAGAAAAGAAAAGAAAATTCGGAGCCCGATTCTGAATCGTAATAAATACACTGCCGGACAATTTCTAAGGACGGATGACAATAGCAACGATAGCAACCATAACATGGAAGGCAGGAAAATGTGGAAATTAGCATAAGTGCGGGATACAGTAAGACGTGTTGTGCGTATGCAAATTTTGGATTGCCGAACTTGTTCGTGACGTCATAGCGCTGATAAGAGATATAAAGGATTTGACGCGTATTGAACGTTGTTGTTCAAACGCAAAGTTGAAAAGGGAAAGAATCAATTGACGAACTTGCAATTTTCAGTATGTCTTCCCGACATCACCTAGATAATTTTACGCGTGGCCGTATTATTGGCAAGATTGAAGAAGGGCGAAAAATAACAGATGTTGCCAGGGAGTTCGACGTCAGCCACAGTGTTGTTTCAAGGCTTTGGAAATCATTTCAAACAAATGGAGAGTGTAGCAAACGTCACGGGGAGGTCGTGTTCGCAGTACGACACCTGAAGAAGATCGGTACATAGTGCTGTCAACAAAAAGACACCGGCGCAGCACAGCTAGTGAGGTAGCAAATCAGTTTATGGCTGCTACTGGCAAGCGGATCTCCCAAAAAACTGTCGCCAACCGTTTGCATGAAGAAGGACTATACACCCGCCGTCCTGTTGTGTGCATCCCATTGTGCAGACGTCACCATACCGCCCGTTTGTAATGATGCCATCAACATCACAATTGGACTGATAACGACTGGTCTGCTGTCCTCTTCTCAGATGAGAGTAGATACAGTCTATCGTCTGATTGTCGAAGACAACTGATCTGGCGTGATAGTGGTACTGCATATTGTCAAGCAAACATACAGGAAATGGACCGATATCCGACATGTAGTGTCATGGTATGTGCTGGCATCATGATCAATGGCCGTACGTCCCTCTGTGTGCTTCCAACTGGGACTACGACTGGGCAACGATACATTAATGATGTTCTGCTACCTCACGTTCGCATGTTCCGTGGTGCTGTCGGTGATAGATTCATTTTCATGGACGACAACGCAACATGTCATCGAACAGTCGCTGTCCAGGAGTGTCTTGAGAGCGAGGATATTCAACGTCTCGTATGGCTAGCACGTTCTCCAGATCTGAATCCCATTGAAAATGTGTGGGATGCTTTGGGGAGGAGTCTTGCTGGTCGCCAATGCCCTCTAATAAACAAGGACACCCTCATCCGTGCACTGACAGAGGAATGGGATAAATTACCCCAACAGCTGCTTGATAATGTTGTGCAAAGCATGACACGACGTATGGAATCTTGCATCGCCCTCCATGGTGGTCATATCCCGTATTGACATCTTACGCCGGAACGCCTGCGGACGGTAATTGCATTTTTTTCACGTTTACGTATTCTGCACAAAATGGCTTGTTTGTCCTTTGAACACGTTCCAAAGCCTTCTGGATTTCAGAGCACAATAAATTGTCTTTCTTGTAATGTCCTGGCATTCTGACATTATTTTATTTCACTTCGCATCCAACCACACTTACTTTTTTATGCGCTATATAGCCGTTTATGATCCGTCCTTAGCAATTGTCCAGCAGTGTATCATGCAGCCTGAACCACGTTCGGGTCTGGGCTCACCTTCGGGCTTTCTGATAAGGGCTGCGCCCGTCTCAACACTAGTCAGTGCTTCTACAAATTGTGAAAATAGAGTGTTTTATGGTATTTTAATGTTTTGAAGTTGTTGTCTTTAGAATATTACTTGTAGAACAAAACAGCATAGTCCGTTAAGCCTAACGAAATAAAGAACGGACAGGGTTCATATGAATGAGAAACTTAACGGAAAACTCCAGGTAATGCTGTATTTTAATCCATATGGTGATGAAGTGCACGGTTGTACTAGTTTAACGAAAAATAGCAATCATCTGCTACAACTCTTGCGCATAATCTGTGAAGTTTCGTAGAATCAAGTTAATAATCATAATCTATCTCAGGAAATCTTGTCACGATCATACCACCACACTGATCGCGCTAACCGCCACTCTTTTCGCTACCGACGTAGTTTTAGCTTACACTTTGACCCACTGTCAGTGTTTCCAAAACGTAGAAGAAAATTCGCGGAGGTAATATGCGGTTCAGAAGGAAAAATCTAACTGAAAAATAGCAAAATTTAAATAAGACAGAAAATCTAAAGGAAGGTTAAATTAGAGATATAAGACGTAGAATAAAGTGATGGAATACTTTTTCAGTTCAAGAAAACCATAAGAAATGCATCTCTCATAAAAAAAACTTGAAATACACCACATTAATATTTGATTTTTTTAAATAATAAAAAGACAGCAGCAAAATAGAAACGAAAGAAAAAAATTATATGTGCAATTTGTGTACATGTGTTTATTGTGTATGTAACTTTTATCTTTCTCTGTTAGTTGGTCATATTAGGTTTTGGTTATTGTACAGATTTGTGCATTATTGGTACAAATCTTTATAAATTCTGAAAAAAAAATGTATTTTTATATGCAGACAGGGAATTATGGAGAAATCAGCTGTCTTAGAACTAAAGCGTCACATTTCTTCGAAGAGATTCCTCCTAATGTCCGAATTTCAGAAGAGAAATAAAGAAATGCTCGGTAAGATTATTTCCTATTTAAAAATGTAAATATATGTTTCTGCGCATAAGTAACCTGCAATGTGTGTGCGCGTTATGTATTTTTGATGCATTGGCCAAACAAGTGGATGAACCAATTTGCGATCAATGTTTTCCATCATTAGGCAATGTCGAAATGGCGTTGAACAGAGTCAACATTCAGAAGCAGATTGGGAAAAAATACAATAGAAAGATCCAAAACAACATAGAAAGACGAACTAGCACAGTTTTGCAGGACACCATTAAAGAAGAATGGTTCTTCATAAATGGATAAAAGTTCAGAGGTGGACAGAAAACAAGTGAAAGGTAAACAGATGCTGTAGGTAACTGGGAACTAGAGAGGGCTCAGACACCTTGCAAAGGCAAACAAGCCCAAAACGACCACTTCATAGAAAATGGATGTTGTAAATACAGTCGAACTGATTTATAACGAGCACGGTAATAACGAGATCTCGGCTACTGAGAGCAAACAGAGAAGATCTGGTTGGAAATGATGTACTTTATGAGCAACACTTCACGGCTTACGTGAGCACGGTAGCTGATAGCTTCACGAGTATAACGAGCAAATCTAGGTATTGTTACGAACTGTCGTTGAATTATGATACCACGAACTAAAATCTGTTATTACTTTCCTCGTTTATGGCAATCTTGTCTTTATCTCTTGCAACACTTCACGGCTTACGTGAGCACGGTAGTTGAATGCTTCACGAGTATAACGAGCAAATCTATGAGCCACTGTAACAAACTGTGGTTGAACTGTGATACCACGAACTATAATCTGTTGTTACTTTGCTCGTTTATGACAATCTTAACTTTATGTATTGCAACACTTTCAGGGGTTACGTGAGCACAGTATTTGATAGCTTCACGAGTATAATGAGCAAATCTTTATGCCATTATAAGGAGCTGTGGTTAAACCACGAACTAAAATCTGCTACAGCTTTTGACTTATGACAATCATATTTTTGTCTGTTTTCACATCCCTGTCAATAGTAATTTCATTTTCCCTTCTCAGAATCTTAAACCAGTGGCGTAACAGAAATTCCGCAAACCTAACGTACATAGAGTGCCAAGAGCCAAGGAGCTCTCAGGTTTCGGGACAAACGATTTACATTTGTGTGCAAAAATTAAGGACGAAGGGAGAAATTAGCATAACAGCGGAACGAGCAGGCAGAACGGACCGAAAGACCACTCAGGAGATAGACTAAGGTCCGGTACGGTAGGGCATGCGCATATATGCAGCATGATGTAGGGAGGGGAGGAGTGTCGAAAGGGTATAAAGCACACGGGCGGTGTACGCTCAGCAATTCGGTGAAAGTTATTGCACGATGTACATCGGTTTGAACGACGTCGAGTTGCTGCCACCGTGTGATACGCCAACAGGCAATCCAGTAGACGACATCTGGATGACTTTACCCGAGGTCGCGTCATTGGGAAGTTGGAAGAAGGTCGAAGTGTGACTAGTGTGGCCGAGGATTTCGGAATCGCTCACAGCATCGTTTCACGAGCTTGGAGAGCATTTCAAACGACAGGAACAGCTGTCCGAGAGTTTAGCAGTGGTCGTCCACGAGCAACCACAGCGGCGGACGACCGGTATATTGTCCTACAGGCGAGAAGAGACAGACGGCAGACAGCGGGAGAAATCACAAGGCACATGCAACAGACAACTGGACGTCCGTTATCGTTTTACTGTGGCCAGGAGGTTTCACAAAGGTGGTCTATTTGCACGACGACCTGTACGGTGTGCGCCATTAACGCCTGCTCATCGGAGACGGCGGTTTCTGTAGTGCCAGAACACAGGAACTGGGCACATCAGCAATGGGGTCGAGTTCTCTTTACGGATGAGAGCCGATTTAGTCTGACGAGCGATTCTGGACGTATGCTCATCTGGAGAGAGCAGGGAACACGCAATCACACCTCCAACATCATCGAAAGGGGCCGGTTTGGAGGTGGCGGAGTTCTCGTTTGGAGTGGTATCATGCTTGGTAGCCGTACTGACCTCCACATCTTCCAAGGAGGTTCAGTCACTGGTGTCCGCTATTGTACCGAAGTTCTTCTGCCTTACGTGTGTCTGTTTCGAGGTGCTGTGGGTCCTGAGTTCCTTTCCATGGACGACAACGCTACACTTCATCGTACAGTAGTTGTCGCAGAGCGGTTGGAGAGTGAGGATATTCAACGCATGGATTGGCCCGCAAGGTCCCCTGACCTAAATCCAATCGAACACGTGTGGCACCTTCTCGGGAGACGCTTGGCAGCACATCACCAGCCGCCAGCTACGCTTCCGCAGCTGCGATTGACGCTACAAGAGGAATGGGCCGCGATGCATCAACATCTCCTTGACAACCTCGTCCTCAGCATGGACAGACGTTGTAAATTCTGCAACGCTGTCAGGTGTGATCATATCCCCTACTAAAGACTGGATTTTTCTTGGCAGCCGCCTATCACATCGACGTTTCTGTCTTCTGTCCAGTTGTGCTCGAAGCTACCTTTTCAATAAAGTGCCTTTGTATCCTTTGGATTCCTTGTTTGGACAGTTTTGCTCACTTGTCCCATATTCTTACATCTTGGGGATCTTACGGTATGATTTGAGTCGATGTGGCAACGTTACATTCGAAAAACCATCCGGTCGTTAATTTTTGCACGCCAGTGTACAACTGAAAAAAAAAAGAAAACTTTGCAGTAAGCACATCTAAAGATCCAAAATGTTTTAAAAACATAAAAAATCTTCCAGTAACATACCAAACTAACAAAAAAAACATGGATGACATCATCCGTTTTTGCAGAAGTGCGTTACTGGGACAAAGTACTTAGAAGAAGGGATAGGAAAATTTTGCTGATTTTAGGCAATTGCCCATCACATATTCTTATCAACCTAACCATCATCAAACACATTGTTGCAGATTTCTGGGTGCAAAAATTTAATCAAACGCTTTCACTAGCATGCAGATAGAAAGGCCTTTTTCAGGGGACGCATTCCTTTAGTTTCGGAGGCCAGGGACAGAGCGACATGTTTACGAGGGAAGTAAACAGGTCGGCACTTTAGACTAAAGCGGGTGGCGTGAATGAGGGAGAAGCGGCTAAGAAGCAATACAATCTGTTGCACCTCAACCACGCGTAAGAAAGACCATACCATCCAGAGAAATGTGATGAACTGTGGAAAAACTGTTCAGGAGTTGGCAAAAATCCTCGGAAAAAAACGAACCTGTTGTTGGGACGACTACCGTGTATAGAGAACTCTGGGCGAACATCACCGAGGAAAGACAGGGGCATTACTCTGCCGCCAGACGTGTATGCATGTATGTGCTGTCCCAGGAAAGAGAATCAATCGCCTGCGCGATCGTGATAGCTTCTTCGAACGTTGCTACGAAATTCTACATTGTGGTGATTTTTCCTTTCGCTTCACTTTTTTTTTTCTTTTGGATGTTTCCCCCAGGACTACGTAGGTAGACTTCCTCTTGTTCCTATTCCTGGGCAGGAAAAACTTTACAAACTGATGGGCGAATATGCACCAATGGGCCATTGCATTATGACCACCCCCCAACCTAGAGAAATGAGCGCACCTGGAGACGGAACGGTGGCGCAAGTGAAGTTCACACAGCAGTATATATACAACTCGAGGACCTGCTTTCGGTTAGTACAGTGTTCGGAGTCATAATGGGAAAAGCTGCCGATTTATCGGAGTTTGATTAAGGACAAATTCTGATGGCACGGCCGCTTCAAACTACGATCTCGAAAATGACGCGGCTTGTGAGTTGTTCACGTGCCGCTGTAGTGAATACATATCAAACAAGAATTATGACACCGAATTTTTGGATGTAATAAGCACGTCTTTTGAATCCGTTCTGACGCAAATAAAATGTATCAAAGCTATTCAAATTCAATGAAACCAGTATGGAAAACCGGTATGGTATGGTATGGAACCGGTATGGTATGGAACCAATGGAACCGGTATGGTATCTGACGGAAGAAAGAAGTTTTTGCAATCGGTCATTTTCTTGTAGGACTTCCGTCCACAGTGAGTAGAATTTAGCTCCCAGCCACCTACAGCGAGATCGCCTTTTGGGCAGGACACAGAAACGGAAGGAAAGAGAAGTCTAGCGACTTTGACAGAACAGTTTGTAGTGACATTAGAGTACAGTAGATGGCGCCACCGTACAAGTACGATGTTGCACACAGAGGGGTGAAACATAGGAAAGGATACCCATTTAACCAGTGGGTTCAACCTGGGGGCCGTCACCTAACGTGCTCGTCCGATGCACGGCGGATATTCAGCGATTGTTAGTAAATCACACCATCTCTGAAAGATCAGCCCAGGTTCGAACCTGAGTACCTTGCATCGATAGTCTGACTCGCTAACCACTAAGCCATCCGCGGCTTTTTCGCAATCGGGTTTTTAATCCCTCAGATATTGCTGTAAACGAAAGCGTGAGCTTACGCCCTCTGGTTGCAGACTTGTGCGGTTAAGAAAAACATGAATTTATATGAGAAACATTTCGCACCGGAAACGCTCTCCAACACAAAAAAATTTTCAAATCGGACTCTTAGAAACGGAGATATCGACAAAAATAAGATGTGACTTTACGTCTCCTGGTGGGAAAACCATGCATTATTTTACGAAGAAAGTATTCTCAAATGGTTTTTCCATATGAGCGGTATCGGTCCAAAAAAAAAAAAAAAAATTAGTCGAGTTTTCAGGAGCCCAGATTTTGCTACAAATACTTCAGAAGCAGAAATTAACACTTATGCCCCCTGGTGGCCAAACCATTCTTTACCAAACATCAGAAATTATGTGAAAAATATTTTCCATCAGGTCTTGTATGCGATACAGGAAGAATTTTTCAAATCGGAGTTTTAGGAGCAGAAATAACGCAGGAAACGCAATTTATCTTTGTGCCCCTAGCGGAAAGTATATGATTTACTTGAAAATTTTGAATTTATAGGAAAAACATTTCGCATCGGAAGCACTATCCAACAAAGAAGGGATTTTTCAAATCGGACTCTTAGAAGTAGAGATATTGACAAAAATAAGATATATATCTACGCCCCCTGGCGTAGAAACCATGCATTCTTTTAAGAAGAAAATGTTTCTAAAATGTTTGCCGACATGAGTAGCATCGGTCTACAAACAACGTTTTCTTCAATCGAGAATTTAGAAGTTCATATTTTGCTGCAAATATATCAAAAGCGGAAATTAAGATTTCCCCTGGTGGCGAAACCATATTTTTTTTACAAAAATTAGAAATTATGTGCAAACGATTTCCCATCAGGAGCTGTATCCGGTGCAGAAAGAATTTTTCACATCGGAGATTTAGAAGCAGAGATATAGGGGGGAAACGCAATTTACCTTTACGTTCCCTGTACGAATGTGCCCATTCGTACAGCAGCAGAGCACGGAGGTCCCGAAGATGACGTAGTTGTGGGTCGGCACGTCGAACTTGTCGATCCAAATAGTTCCACAAGTGTTCTCTGGGATTGAGGTCGGGCGACTTCGCCGGCCAAGGAGAACGAGGACATCGGTGTCGTGTTCCTGGAAACAGCCCCCCCCCCTCCCCTCTTAGCGACATGGCAGGGCGCATTGTTCTGTTGGTAGACACCATCACCATCAGGGCAAAGAATATAACGCTTCGCGTGAAGAGCGTCAACTCTCGATGAAATAACGTAAAACAGGCGACAGCAGCGCCCCCACAAGTTGGGAGCTTTTGTGCTCTGCCAGAAAGTAAACATTCACGAGCAAAAGACGTTAGGGAGCTTTCCTTTGATCCACGATTGTTTCCTTCGACTTGATGACTATTTGCTTAGAACAGTTTTTTTTGTTGTTGTTTTTCTGTTCTGATATCCCGCCCGTTCCTTACTTTGGTGAAACAAATATGCAATAACAGTTAATATTACTATTTAAACTAAATTTTAGCAGATATTATAGTTAGGCCTAAGAATCCGTACAAAATGTAGACACTCCGTAGTATTTGGCATTTCTGAAAACTGAAGAGCAAACAAAAGCCTTAACTAAAGCAATTGGCGCAACAAAACTAACAAATCCGATTTCCGAAGTTATTATGCTACCGAGAAGGTAACAATCACATGCTGTGAGTAGCTCGGTTGACTGTTCTTTGTCAAAATTGAAGCCAAGAAAACAACACAAACACGCATGCGCAATCTGCTCCGGCATCAGCCTGTATGTGGGTTTCTGTGCACTGCATCTTGTATCCCAGGATATGGCGGCGCTAGTTACGTCTCGCCGTGCCTTAACTTTTCAGTTAGATATTCTTTGACGAGGGTAAACGTCAAACATGAAGAGATGCATGTGGTGAGCAGGGATGGACAGGTAGCCATTGGCGTTTAGGAATCCATTCAGTGGTACCAGCGGTCCCAGGTCATAACAGGAAAATATTCCCCAGACATGCACACTGCCACTGCCGACCTGTACTTGACCGACAACCGTGTCTGGGTGTTGGTTTTCGTGTGTCTGATGCCGTATCCGCCACCGCCCGTCACTTCTGTGGAGTAGAAACCTCGATTCGTCGGAGAAAGCAACCTTTTTCCACTCTTCCACTGTCCAATGACGGTAGTCCCATGCGAACTGCAGGCGTCGTTGCCGATGGACCTGGGTTAACATGGGCGCCTTGACGCAGCTTCGACTTCGGAGACCCATACAAGGTTTGCTCTACTGTTATCGGGGAGACGCAACTGGGTGCCCCAGCGTTCATTTGCGTGGTCAATTGCTGCACTGTTGCGCGTCGATTTCCCTTTACCAGGCGACGTTTTCCTCTGGGGTCGATGGCCTTTGGGGCTCCACAGTTGTGACGTCATGAGGTACTCTCGGTGTGCCAGCGGTCCATTCTTGGTACAGCCTTACTACAGCACCTCGCGAACAGCCCACGGTCTGCTGTTTCTGTGATTCTTCCACCCTTGGCGCTGTAGCCGATGATCATTCCTTTTTGAAAGTCCGTCACATCACTACCTCTGGCCACTGGGCACGTTACGCACTATGGCTCATCTGTCCTGGCCGGTCGCTTATATCTCCGTGTGGTCGACCTTGTCAGGTGAACTCTGTGACGCGCGTGGGCGGGTACACTGTGATTCCGGGGGTGGTCATATTATTCTGATACGACCGTGTAATTAATTACAATAAGGGATATAACGAGTAAGGGTTGGTTCCTTGGATCTCGTTATAACCGAGTTTCACTGAACTTTGAACCTTTATTTTCGGTGGCTGTGAAAGTTACTTTTGTATTCATTATAAGCACAAATACCTTATTTATTCGCTTATTGCACTTTTTGAAAAAATCAAAATTGAAATGACACCCGTACAGCGGGAACGATGGGTCATTCAAGAGAAGTTACCTCTCAATTTGAATCAACCTGAGCCAATGATTATCCACCAACATAAGCACAGGGTTTGTTGGTGCTAAGGGTTAGAGAAATGTTTTTTTTTTTTTTTTTTTTTTTCGAAAAAACGTTAAATTTGGCAACATTGAAAAAAGGGGGGGGGGGGCAGTGGAGGAGTTGAGTTCTAAAGACTAAAAATACTGTTGGTCACGTTTTAAGTGACAGTGAGATACTAAGCTTCTGTAAAAATTTCCACGTATTTAACGGCTTTCAAAAAAAGTGTTGTCGTGGGGACGTTTTAGCTAAATCTAGCAGTCTAAGCGCTGGAAAATAGTGCTAGAGGGAAACCTATATGCGAGAGAGAGAGATTTCAACTTCTTCCCGCCCATTGCTTTGCTCCCAATAAAAATGATATACGGTGCTTTTTGCAGGAGAAAAGGTGTTTGTTGGCAAGAATCTGAGGGCTCCAGGTTTTCTAACTGGGAGGGAATGGGTTTCGGCTGTTGACCACGGTACGAAGAGGCTAACTCCGAGCAACAGCACAGGAGAATGCGAGATTAAAGACGAAGAAAAAGTGGAATCGAAAAAGTCACAAAATACAGCACGAATAACTCCTCGACACTATTGCGTGGATTCACGGAAAGGAACCAAAACAGTTATAATTTGGAAAAAAAAGGTTTGTCCATTTCGGTTGGGAGTTATTTGCCTAAGGTTATTTTGCCTCCAGCAGTATGGACATTGCAGTCTTAACACTTTTGGGGGCCCTGGGCAGTCACATTTTCGGGGGCCCTGATCTTTTATATCATTGTCAACCATTATCAATCCACTGCTAGATGAAGGTCTCCCCAAATTTATTCCCCAAGTGATATAGAAACATTCAATGTCCAGCAACTCTTTAATACCACTTGAATGAAAATGGGTACATGACAAAAAATATAAAACTCCATGAAGTCTACCAAATGCACTCACATTTAGTTGCTTAATAAATTACAAGAAAATGGGTGCTGAAAGATGATGTTTCTTTCCCATTCTACAAATCATTCAACGAAAATTAAATTAAAACAAAAGAAATGAACCAATCAGCGCCGTTTCCAGACAATGCGATGCACCGGACAAAAATGGCGATATTCGGCGCCGGTCATTGTTATTTATTTAAACACCGAAGATTGAACCTATGTTTCGGCTGTTGACCACGGTACTTACATAGGTTCCATCCAATGATAAACATACGTGTACTTCTTGGTATAGATAACACAAATGACTGTTTAAATGAAAAAAGGGATTCGGAAAAAATACGATGTATGCGTGGAAGGAGAGAAAACAAATGCTTTGCTCACATGAACATGAGTTAATTTTAACGTAATTTTACATCTAGCCCACTGAATGACATTTGGCCCTTAAATTCTTTTGAAAATGAATCATCTGAGGTCTGGAAATAGCTTGTGTTTTAAAAATTTACAATTCTCCTGTGAAAACATAAACACTTGGATATGGGCTTGTGGAAGTGTACTAGTTGCATTACATTCGGAATTCTAGAGATGTACGCCAAAAATAAGATAAAACGAAACACTTGCCCGTCAGCTAAAAATAAAATTCATGCGCTCACGACATTTTCTTGAGAAATGTTCTTCGGATACATGTTGGCACGCCACTTTGTTTTTCGGATACCTCATACATGTTTACGAATTGCACATTTTTACTTCCGTTCAGAATTTTCATTTAATTGTTTTATCAAATCACTATCACCCCCACTCGGGACTGGAAGGGAGCTCGGCTTTCTTTGTTTCTTATTTTGTCACAAAAGATCCATCCTAACTTCCCTCCTGTCTCCTCGCTCGGGAAATCATAGCTACGAGCAAGGTTTGAAAAACAAGGCGGAACAACTTCCAACTTTCTGCATTGGTGTTTCTTCTTTTCGTTAAATAATAATAATAAAAGAAACTGCTAGTGAGTGGTGAAAGAGTTGGTCTTTTTGTAAACCCATAAGACACAATTGGGGCGTTGGGGGCCCCAGTTCAGGTGGGGACCCTGGGCACCGGCCCAGTTGGCTTACTCCTTACGACGGCCACGAGCAATTAAAGTGATTCATTTTTCATACGTCAGACAAAGTGATTTATTTTTTATATTTCGAAAGAGTTCTGCTTTCTTTCTCCCCCTTTTTTTCGTATTTTGTACGTATTTCATTTTAGGGTTCTTACTTTTTGACATGCAGAAATTATTCACTAGTAAAATAAATTAACAAAAAGAGCTGGAAAACAAAGCCAAACTTTTATCTATTCGTAGAAAAACAGTTTATAGTTGAATGCAGCCCTCCCCAGATTACTCTTCAGCCCTCCATGATTCTGGGACTTAGCCTATGGCTTAGAAGACAAACAGAACTGACTTATGAATGTTGCTCGGCGTGTATTATTTAACTACTTCTTAAAGCTCAAGATGGTAATTACGAATTAGCGTGGATAACGGATTTAATTATAATTAGCGTGTATAAAGTTATTGTTGCATTCAATATAGTAATTTCTCTTTAACGGAGCTTCTTCATCAGAAATTATTTTACGGTACATTTTTAATTTTATTACATCCGTTTTCGTTTAAAAATAGTGCTTTTCTATTTTTTTTAGCAACTATTCCCATCGGTGCTTGGTGTGACGCAATGGATGCAGCAATTGGACTAGGCTTGCCATGGAGGCTGATGTGTTCAAAATTAGCCCGTTACGATGAAGAAACTGGCATGGTTGAATACACGTCAACTATAGAGGACTACCATACTTACACTGAAGGCTTGATTGATGTAAATCAACATGCATTTGTTTTTTCTACAGTGTTTTTGAATGCTATGAATTTAATTCAAATAACATGCATTTTTCAGCATCATAAAAGCGAAAAACGAAGTTTTGAAATGAAGAGTACTTTTTGTTAATGTTTGACTAAAAGGTGCGTAAACAAACAGCACTATTGTTCGTTCGGAAGCTTTTGTCTGCTAGTCTTGCGAACAGATTTTCCCTGTGTGAAACAATAACGTTGTGCGGTCAAAAGTGGAAATACAAAGACTTCTGTTCAGACATGAAGACAAATTTGGTACATAGTAATTTCTTTAAATATCCGCTAATTCTTCATCATCAAAACGTACTTTATCCATGGTGAATTAACTTCTTGGAACTTTCATAACAGCAACACACCACTTCGTAATTAATTGTATATATACTGAACTAACTTCTTGGAAGTTTTATAACAGCAACACACCATCTCGTAATTAATTACAAAATGCCTAACCTTATTTCCATATTCAGCACAACTCTGCCTTCACCTTCTACTCGTTTTATTTTTTCTCTCTGTTCTCCCGAGCCTTATTTTTCCTCGAAAAAGAAAAAACCCAGAGGTTTCTTCTTCCCATAGTACCAGTAAGCCATGCGGAAGAGAATTTCAGGTACAACCACTCCTACTGATTGCCTTGGAAAGGTCGAATTCCTTCCTCCCCTGACTCTTAGTACCAACAGCCCATATGGCAACAAAAATAAATAAAGAAAAAGAAAACGGGAAAGAATTACTGGTACAACCGTTCCCACTGATTCATTTAGAAAAGGTGAAGTTTCTTCCTCCCCTGAGCTTTAGTACCAACAATCTCTGTTGCCAAAATTAAAAAGAAAAAAGGAAGGGAATTACTGGTATAACCGTTCTTGCTGATTCACCCAGAGGAAGTGAAGTTCCTTCCTCCTCTGACCGTTAATATCAACAACTCCTGTAGGCAAAAAAGGAAAAAGAAAGGAAAGAAAAGAAAAGAGGGAGGGGCGAGAGAATTACTGGTATAGCCGCCGTTGCTACTGATTCACCTAGAGATGGCAAAATTCCTTCTTCTCATGATCTTCAGTACCAACAATTCTTGTAGCCACGTGGGAGAGAATTACTGCTACACCCGTTCCTACTGATTCACCTTGAGCAGGCGAAGTTCCTTCCTCCACTGACCCTTTGTACCAACAAGCCTTGTAGCCACGAGCTACTGATGCAACTGTTACCACTGATTTACCTTGAAAAGGCGAAGTTCGTTTCTCCATTGGCAATTCGTACCAACAAGCCCTGTGGCTATATGGAAAAGATTTACCTGTACAACTATTTCTATTGATTCACCGTGAGGAAGGAAAGTTTCTCCCTCCTGATCCTCAGTATCAATAAGCCCTGTCCATGTGGAAGAAAATTACTGGTACAACCGTTTCTACTGATTCACTCTGAGAAGGCTGTTTCTTCCTCTTTTGAACCTTAGTACCAACCATTCTCATGGCCGTGTGGAAGAGAATTACTGTAACCCGTTCCAATTGATTCACCTTAAATGGCGATGTTCCATTCTCTCGTGACCCTTAGTACCAATAAGCCCTGTGGCCATATGGAAGAGATTTACTGGTACAACTATTCCGACTGATTCGCCTTGAGAAAGCGAAATTTCTTCCTCCCTGACCTTTATTACCCTGTGCCCGTGTGGAAGAGAATTAGTTCTACAACCGTTCCTACTGATTCACCCTGAGAAGTCGAAGCTGAGTTAGTCTTCGTTTGTGATGCAGCAAATGAATTCTGCTATGAAAAGAGATTCAATAGATGTAACATATAATATTTAATCTTATAATTAAATAGTAAAATACGTTTTACAGACCCCAAAGAATATTTATAACAACTACCATTTTCCGAAAAATACTTGTTTACCTTTTTTTTTTTTTTTTTTTTTTTTGATTGGAGGTTTAACGACCGCCGTGAGCAACTCAATGGGCTATAAGCAGTCGCCCGTCCCTAATTTAGGGTCACTGGTTCCAGGGAAGGGAGAGAGCCAGTGCCGTAAGACAAACACAACATCCATGCCTGACCGGGATTCGAACCCGGGCCCCTTACGGACGAATGATCAGAGGCCAACGCCTTAGACCACTGCGCCACCGGGGCGGCGTTTACCTTGTAGGGCGTTACTTTCGAATCCGTTCAACGTCTCCCTCAGACACCGTACGCTTAGTATATTTACCAGTCATCGGTAACAAACTTCCTGTTTCTCTGAGTTGCTTGTCACATTTCGTAATCAACACGCAAGTCGGGACGTCTTCCGTCGCTCCAAGGTTGAACTCGCGGCGAAAGTGGCGCCGTACGAGCGTCACGGGCTTCAATTCCGCAAGCCATAGCACACAAAACACCTTCTGCTGTGGAGTCCGCATAGCGAATGACCAGAAGCTATTACTTGTGCCACATTTTCTCCCGTCTATTTCTTCGGCTACGACCCTGATATGAAACACGTTCAGACTATGGACTTCTTCCTCCCTGACCTTTAGTACTTTATTAACATCGCATTGCGTCGTGGGAAAGCTTTTCCACGGCCGCGGACCAACAATAGTTTGTTTATATGCGTTTTCCCATTGCTTAACATGGAATTACGTTGCAGGGGTTCAGGAAAATCGCGATTGTCGTAAATTTATTAATGGCATGTCTAACTTTGTATGGTTGTGCTAATAAATCCTGCCACTTAAACTGTATAGAGGAAGGAATAACTTTCTATAATTTTCCTCTGAAAAGGACAAAATCGTTAAAGGAATGGCTGTGTAAAATGAAACGCAATGATTTCCATCCCAATGTTCATTCTCCAGTATGTTCTGCCCACTTTAACCAAAAAGATTTTGGATACTATGACACTACAAATCAAAGGCGGTTGAAACCTCGAAGTGTTCCTTTCAATTTCTAAAAAAAAAAAAGGTAGAAAGAGAAAACTGATGACATATTTGGATTGGTAAATTACGAATTACGAGTAGGTTCTACGTTCTTTCCCCAAAGAACGAAACAAACATATCTATAATTTTTTCTTTTCTTTAATGTTACGCATTCGTTTAGTTTTTGAGCAGATTGCCTAGCGTGCGAACCCTAGTTTGTTTCCATATTACGTATTTGTCTGAGCTTCTAAATGTTTTGTTTTGAAAAAAGGTTCCCAAGTTTATGTTGTAGATATTTCGCCAATGTCTGACATAAGAACATGAAAATTTAATACACCGTGTACGAGAAATGCTCCATTAAAAACTTCGTCATGACTAATGACGATGTTCTCCTGCGTCATGTGAAATAAACATCGAACACAAAATTATCTTGGTATATTTTTGCAACCTTGATTTGTTCTTCTAAGAAATTAATTTCTTCTTTTTCGCCCTGTTGCTGTATTAATTCGTTGGCAGACTCCATGACGTTAAGATTGCAAAAATTAGCCAACAGTGCGGGATAACCAAATATCGACAACGTTGAATCAGCAGCCATGTTGGTTCGCAGAAATCCTCTTCTGACGTCACATGAATAACGTCATTTCACCACCTGAGACAAGCACTTCTGAAAGCAAATTTTCCGCAACTTAAAAGTGTGCAGTAGTCACTTCTCGGAGTGCTTTCAGTAAAGTGCGTAATAGCGGATTCGATTACATCATTTGACGAGTCCGTTAAGCGCCGAGAGTTGCAGGTGGCTCGAATGACCTTATTCCACTACGTCCTGTAGATTTATTTATTTCAGCTGTTTTAATACAATTGCATTTAAAAGAATTATTATTACATTTATTAACACAAACAGCTAGGAAGACATGCGAAAAGGCCAAACATAGACCTGACATAGCCCCAGTCTCCCTATATATCTACACCCAGTCCAGTCACGCACCACAGAGAGACCAATCACAAATTATTAAATGTAAGTTAGTAAACATGTTAAAGTAATTAAAGAAGGAAAAAAAAGATGTAAATGCAAAGGTCCCTACCACCCATAACGTTCACCTTATCGACACAATTTCCCTACCTTCACAAATTAACAAATTAACCCCATACCCTTCAACCTCCTTCATTTCTAATATTTATGTAATAGGTGAAGTTTTAATTTCCTCTTTAAAAATCTTCAAATTGTTCAAATCAGTAATCTCATGAGGGAATGAGTTCCAGTTTCATTAAGTCCCGATTCCTTGTATAATAGCTGTGCACAGATCAAGAAACAAGTAAAAATTCATTATTTATATCATTTTTAATCCTTTGTATATTATCTTACCTAAGTTACAATTATATAACTGGCTAATAGTTAAAAAACCATATTTCCCAGCAAAATGTCAAAAACTGAATTGTGCTTCATTTGTAGGTCTGAAATTAGTTTTAAATTCCAAAAGTCTAACAAATTTATTTTGTAATATTTGGAGTTTAGAAATACTCATTAAAGTAACCTGCCCCCATGCCAGAATGTCGTACTCGCCGATCACATAGATGCTCAATTGTATTCAAATCCGGAGACTGAAAGAGGCATTCAAGTGTTGCAAAACTCACTGGATTGCTCTACCGACTAGCCCTTCTCAAAACAGGAGAGATAAGATGGGAAGTTGTTCTATTGAAAGAAGACATCCTGTTGTCCAAAATGGATAGACACGAACAGATGAAAGTGATCGGCAAGTACGACAACATAGTCTTGTGCATCGATGGTGGTCTTAATAGACACAAAGGGCCCCAAGGTGGCCCATATAAACATGCAACATTACATAACACTGCTTTCACCGGCCCTCAACACGGAGACTTGACAGTGGACTCCATGGACTACGTCACACACACACACACACACACACACACACACACACACACCCATCGGAGTGTTTTAGTTGGAACCTTGATTCGTCAAATCAAGCTACCCGTTTTCAGTATTTCACAGCCCAGTGGTGAATGTTTCTTCGGTAGTCTCACAGCACAGTCATGCGCTGTTAACAATGGCACTCGATATGGAAGTTGGCTGCTGAAGCCCAATCTTTGCACAAACCTTTGCAGTTGAATTATATGGACTATAGTGGAAATGACAGCATCTTGAATGCCAATGCTATCCTCTCCACTATAGCCCAACCTGAGCATCAACGGCCGGTCTACGGCCATGTTTTCCCGTCGGCTGCCAATTTTTGTCCGTTTTGATGGCGGAAATCCCCGATATTCTGCAGCTGCGGAGATTAAACACCGCACCTTCCTCACACTATCTGCCTACGATCGAATTCGCTGAGGTTGAGGTGTTGACCCATCATCACAGTCGCATGTACGTTCGATAGCAGGTAGATATCCGACTTAATTTATATCCCACAGGGAGGGCGGTAAGTGACAGCATTATTAAGGAAGAGTTGGCGCGGTGTGTATAACAATTTGTGAGAGCTTCCAACGTAAATACAGATGAGCCCGTATTTACCGAGATTCCGGATTTAACGAGCAAAACATAAACTTGTATTTGGTATAAAGTTAATTCAAAGCTAGTTTGATCGTTTTTAACGAACAAAATTTACGAAATCCCGGATTTAACGAGGGACAGAAAAGCTAAGATGATCATTTTTAACAAGCAAAGTAACATACCTGTGAAAACACAACTTTATCCCGACGGCCATTGAAACCGTGTCCCATCACTCCGGAGTAAGTTACTCTCCCAACTGAGCTACACGGACAGAATGTCTAGCTGCAGATTTGTCGTCTTGACACGTTTTCACCTCTGTAGTACGTCACATCATCTCCCTCTTAATTTTTTTTTCTTTGAAGCGAAGTAAGAATTTTTTCATTAATTCCAAACAATGTGTGGAACAAACATCCCACATTTTTCGAAGATCCCAACGGCCAGTGGATGCATTTTTTTACAATCGGGCGCCAATGTGAAAACACAAATTTGTCCGCGACGAGTATCGAACAGAATGTCTCATTGTAGATTTGTCGTCTTGACACGTTTTCACCTCTGTGGTATGTCACACGTCTTAATGAAATTCCATATTTAACGAGGCAAAGGAAATTTGCTGCGTACCGTCCTGGAATGAAGGAATAGAAATGGTAGCGTCCAGGATGAAATTTCAACAGTGCAGGAGAATCTTGGCGTGCTAGTGGAAGAATGGTGATTGCAAAGCAATGGGAAGGTGAATGAAAAGCAATGAGAAGGTGATTGAAAAGCAATCAAATGCTAAACTAGAGAGTTGTGCAAGAAACATGCTCCACCACCTACTACTACAAGCGGCTGTGCCCTGAAAGACCTACTTCGAAGCAAGAAGGTGGGTAAGGTTCACGCATATGTATTAAGTGGATTTCTGGGCGATGATTACAGAAAGGATGTAATGAAAGCATTATTCGACGAAAATTTAGGGAACATAAATATAAAACAAAATGAACATAATTTTTTTCTAATGTTTCCACATGATGTCTGCTCCAGGATTCGCTGCTAATTAATATGTATTCATGTAAGTGCATATTTTATCTTTATTTGTAGTATTGTGGTTAATTAAAAGGGTCAGTCAAATGAAAATGAGTCAGCCTTTCCAGCGGCCGCATGGTTGTGCTCACTGACCTTGACACGTGTTTGTCGGACGCAGTCATCCCTGACGTCAGTAGTAGAGGCACCATAGCCCACTGGAAACAAGAGACCCTGAAACGAACGGCTGCCACTGAGGTCATGTGACCAACTTAGTCCAAGCTACCGTGTGTGCGTCGTCTCAACTATCAGTAATGTGCTGATGAGCTGACAGAGTAGCGGGAGAATTTCATAAAACGTGAGTTGATGGAAACTTCGAAGGTTGTGTTGGAATATGAATAAAATGTGCTAATATTTAATTCACAAATTACTTTGAAATTTTTACACAAAATGAAAGAAATGCTAATGTTTTAACGAAACTGACAAAGTATTTGCGAAGTTTTCGCTTAGAATTCCAGCTGATGTGCACTTTGAAATTTGCCGCACAAAATAAATGAAATGTGCTGTTGTTTTGTTGACAAATTACTTTAAACGTTGTGGCACGAAATGTGAATATTTTAATGTTTTTGATGGCATATGTCTGCATCGATTCCAAGATGGCGGCTTGTTTACAATTTTTGTTTCGCTCCTGGTGAACTCCCTGTTGGATTTTTGCGGAACTTTTTTCAATTTCCTTCTGTTTTTATTAACGGACTTTGCTCCGCCGCTATTGTCGAATTTCCTGCGTCGGTATTTTTGGTTTTGGCCTAAACCCGTAATGTTAACATTACCGGTGTGCGATGTCAGTGTGTTCCTTATTCATGCATTACTCAAGGAAGAAGATTTAAGTACTTTTTGCATTTCTTTTGCTTGACTTGAACATATTTTCTAAGGTTTTTTTTTTTTACTGTCCTTATTTTTTTGGAAAGGCGGAATTTTGTCGTTTAAACTTACAGCACTTAGTAAATCCTACTACTAAGGGAAACAAAAGTGATGCAAAAAACATTTCTGTAAGATGTATACATCTTACGGAAATGCTAAACCGTTAGACAACTGAGATAATTTTATCAACAAAACATATGCATAACAAATTCTGTTTTCAATGTATATATAAATACCTAAACTTTGCACGTTATATTACTTAAGACAAAAGAAATCTTACCTATTTATCAGCAACATAATAAACCAGCAGGTAGAGGTAAATAATATTTTTTTTTCAAAAACGCATTAATATGTTATTACGAGTGTTAATTCGTTTTTCTTTGGAAAAAATCACAATAAATAAAAATAATAAAATATGAACAACTTTACAGCAAGACACTAACGGACTAATGGCGGTTACGACTTCACGTACAGCGGTTCAGATTAGGGAAGCTAAGAAAGACTCTTTTGGTCACATGACTAAATCGTTT
Source organism: Macrothele yani (assembly GCA_039090855.1). Classification (NCBI taxonomy): domain Eukaryota; kingdom Metazoa; phylum Arthropoda; class Arachnida; order Araneae; family Macrothelidae; genus Macrothele; species Macrothele yani. Next base: position 115,325,220 of record CM077007.1, read on the forward strand.
CAGGGCCTCTTCTTTCCAGTGGGCTATGTCGAGGCACGGATGTAAGGAGAGGTACTGTGAAATCTTAGTTGCATTGGTTTGAACTCAAGCCTGCACCGAAATGGACGCTCCATCCATTGCGTTTCAGGCCCGTGTTCAAGCCAGCCTGGTGATTCCACGCTCATGCATAAAATCACCAGGCTCGTTAGTTAGTGGGACCGGTGGCGATTTTTTTTTTTTTTTTTTTGACACAACTTTCTGACATAATTGCCTTGGCTCACTTTCATTTGACTCGCCCTTATATATTTAGTAGCTAAGAATTCGTAGTATAAATGTACTGTATATCCATATTATCAGGTACGCATATTTTTACATGGTGGGATTTTCTACTCCAAAAACGAATTTAACGAGTTCTCGTTAAATTCGTCTTTGGAGTAGAAAATCCCACCATGTAAAAGTTCCTCGTTAATAAGCGAGTTCTACTGTACTTGCATACAGTGCAATTAGAAATTATCTTTCCGAATACAAATAATATTTATTGAGGGAAAAGCACAGGCCTTATAAACATGAAACAAACACTAACGTATATCGTAGTTTCATATCTACTCTACATCTAATGTATACCTTGATTTTCTCGATATTTCTGTTTCTAAAAGTCCATTTGATATTTCTTTTCTTTAAATGCGATGTTTTTATGGTGAAGAAATGCTGCACACGGGACTTCTACGCAGTTTTTCGTGATTTTAGATTTTGCTATTAGAGGTAGCCGTATCTACTCCAGGTTGGAAAAATTCTCTTTTCCAGCAGATACCGCTCGCGATAGAAACATTTTACACACAATTTATGCTCAAAATAATGCACAGATTGATAGAGCCGCCCTTAAGGGTGTATGATAGGTGCGGGTGTACAGGGCCCCGCGCTCACACCCTAAGGAAAAAAAGAAAGAAAATGAGAGAGGGAGAAAGAAAGAGCGAGGGAGCGAATTTCTTGTTTCCAATTTTATTTTTTAAACTCCGTCTCAATTAAATATTCTTTCTTTTTTTTTTTAGTATCGAATTGCTGAATTTATATTTACCCAAATATCAGCAGCGAACTACAATATTATGTCTAGCGAAACATTAGTATTGACGCCATATCTTTCAACGTGCACCGGGCACTGATAGTTACCGAAAAAGTTGTGCTACGTTAGTTACTTCCATCTAATGTCAAAAGTGCAGCCAGTGCTTTAAGATACATGAATAAAATTCAGAATCCTTTCCCTAATACCTTCATCGCCTACAGAATATTACTTACTGTCCCAGTAAAGGTGGCAAGCGTAGAAAGAAGCTTTTGACGCTTGAAGCTGATTAAACCTTATTAAGACCACTAGACTTAAACTATATTTTAAGTCTAGTGTGTGTTTTAGTCTAGTGTAGAGGGGAGGGTTTAAAGCAAGGGGCCCCGCGGACGAATAATTCAAGAAAGATTAATATCTTTGGCAACTTTGTCAATTGAACAGGATAAAGCAAGCAAAGTAAATTTTGATGATTTAATAGTTGACTTTGCTGGTATAAAAGCAAGAAAAGTCCAGTTCTTATAAGGTGAGTTCAATAATGTAAGTACTGTCACATAATAGGTAGAGACAGAGCCATTGCGAGGGAAGGACGTATGCTGGTGTTCTTGTTTTATCTACATCATTTAAGACATTTACAAAATATTGGTAGTGTTAAAAAAATTTAAATGCTGTCTTTCGTTATTGGTTAATTTTCAAACGTCTTGACGTTTCATTAAACTGTAAAGATAACTGCAATAAACTATGTTTTAAGTCTAGTGTATGTTTTACGTCTAATGTAGGGTGGAGGGTTGATGCAAGGGTCCCTCGACTGTTAAGGGCGGCTCTGCAGCTTGCGCTAGAAGGCATAAAAGTAAATTTCTTTTCTCAGTACCTCGTCTTCAACAAGTCGATTTCAAAAATTCTTTATATATCTGATACTAATTAACTACCAAAATCATTTTGATCATATTTTTAAATTTTTCATAAATATTTGTTTTTACAGTTCCGTCGCTAAGTAGCGTTTAGTGTGTATTTCGGTTTACTATTGTGTCTGAGCTTCTAACATTCAGATTGACAAATTTATTTTTTGTTTTGTATGCCATTCGCAACAGTGAACATTTTCCACTCTAAATAACGCATAGCTTTCCCGCTAGTAGACGTATACATATAAAAACTGCTTCCTTGTTATCTCTACTTCCAAAAGTGACATTTAAAAAATTCCTTTTTCCATGGCATAGCTGTGAAGAATATTTTGAGGATATTTCCTACTTTGTTATAACGCATGCATTTTCACCGCTAGGTGCTCCAGTGAAAATTTCTATTTGAAAGAAAATCTTCTCATTTATAAATCAGTTTGAAAAGCTCCTTTCTCGATCATATCCAACCGAGAAAGTAATTTTTCACTGTTCTTGGCAACACACATTTTTTCGCTCAATTGCTTCTTCAAATAATGCATAATTTTACCACTAGAAAGCATCAAGTTATAATAGAAATTACAATTCCTCCATAGCTCTGCTTCTAATTCCTTTTGTTTAAGATACCTTCCACCATCAGGAGCATTTTATATACAATTTGTAACTTTTCGGAACATATTTTTGCGTCGCAACTGGAGCTGTTTCAAATACCGAATGTTTTAACAGTTCTACAAATCTGATTGAAAAAATCTTTTTGTAACTGCATCCATTCACTATGAAGAACACCGTACACATTGCGCATTTTAGAAAATGAGTAGTTTTTTTACGCATTTTTTTAGAAGTTTCCCTTTTATAAAAACTCGCTCTAAAAAACACTTTTTGTGGGGAAACAGATTCAAAAGACGTGCTCATTACAACTAAGAGCACGATGTCATCTTGACTGTAGGTTTAACAAAAAGTCATCTTTCTTGTTAAAACCCACAGATGTAATGTGGCGAAACCGGAGAAGATATTTCAGTAAAACAATGCTAAGAATAAAAAATTTTGTGCGCACTCAAGGTATCATGCAGGAAGAAAGTTTTCGTAAGAGGAAACATGCCGTTTTATGTTGTGTATGGCAATATATAAAATGTTTTGTATTTCTTTTTCTTTTTTTTTTTTTTTTTTGAGAAAGGGTTTCATTTAAAAGAAATTTTCTTTCCCAGGATGGACACACACTCCTAGAAGCATTGTACAAGCACAAAGAAACGTTGGAAACAGTCTTCAAAATGATAGACAAGGATGGAAATGGTAAGTATTAAGTGAATTTTGCTTTCATGCGCACTGAAAAAAAACCCTTTGAATCGTGATAAAAAATACAGGGTGTCCATAAAGTCTTTCCCACATTACTAAAATTTATATAAAAAAATGCATTACAGGTACAAGAAAGGGATTGCACGACAATGATGGTGCATAAGTTGTTGTTGTTTTTTTCCCCAGTGTCAGTACACCTCCACATGGGCGCCATTTGTGGCCATGAGGACATCTAAGCTATATTCGATTTCACGCCATGTTTCGTTTAAATCTCAGCAGAGACAGAACCAATGATGCTCCTTATTCCGCTCTTCAACATCTCGACATCCAGAACACAGTTGGAGTACAATTAGTCTAAAAAAGTCTACAGGGGTTATGTCGGTCAATCGAGGTGGTCATGTCATGGGACCGTCGCTGGCCAATCCATCTGTCCGAAAATGTGGCATTCAGGAACTCACGAATTATTATTGACCAATGTGGTGGGGCATCGTCTTGTTGGAAAATAACTGAAGGTTGGAGTGCATGCAACTGAGGTGCTACAAAAAGTTCCGGAATGCCTAGGTACATGTTACCCTGGGCTCTGTAAAAAAAAAAAAAGAAGGGTCCGACTATTCTGTCATGCATTAGGCCACCCGCACCATACGTTCACTTTCATGCTAGCCCTCTGTTGTTCGATGACATAATGGGGATTTTCTGATCCCCAGATTCACACATTGTGCCTATTTACTGTACCAGAGATGTGGAATGTGGCTTCATCTGAGAAACAGACATGGTGCAGATCATCACTATCATGAGCTATGCACTGCAACATCTCCGTCACAAATGCAGCACGGCGAGGCCGGTCATCTAGCTGACGAGCTTGAACGATTTGTAGCTATGAACATACAGATGAAGACGTTTGTGTAAAATTTTGTGAACCGTGGCACGGGTGATCCCATTTTCCAGTGAAGCACGACAAATGGATTTCCTAGGGCTTCGCAGAAATGTCTTCTGAACAGCTGCAGCTGTCTCTTGTGTAACCGGTGGTCGACCCACTCAGGGGAGATCGCCAACACTACCCGCCGCTTTAAACTTTTCATACCAAGCTTTTATGCTTTTTTGGTACGGTGGTGATCGTCTGTTCTTTTCTGAAATGACGCTGGACAGTAACTGCCGATTTGGTCTTATGGAACCACAACACGCATGCTGCCTTCTTTTTTTGCATGGAAGCCATTATCAATGAAATGCTCCTCTTATTCAGCAGTAGCGCTCACCTAAAGAACAGAAAAAAGAAACTTTTGAGTGCTGCTATATTATTTTGCCAACCATTTTATTTTAACTTACATAGATTTTTTATATTAATTTTTGTAATATGCGGAAAACTTTATGGACACCCATGTATATTTGGGTAACTTTACGGAAAGCTTTCCTTCAGACGTGATAATTCACGGATGAACACCGATACAAAGTTTCAAGAATAGCTGTTCAGGCAAAATCCATCAAAAAATTGGGACAATGCACTGGCATTCCTCTATTGTGAGAGGTATAGCTGAAACGTAACATTTGTGATGCTTCAAATTTCGAAGTAAGCAATATGTAAATTAAAAAAAAAAAAAGAAAAAAACATACAGTCAAGGAAGTTTCTATGAACCGATCGATAGCGATCTGAGAAGTGTTTCAGTTTACGTCACACCAAACAAATAACACCTTTAAAAAAGTAGTCCAACTTCAATGAAATCCGATGATAATTTTAAGAAGGATTATAAAAATTACATTTTCAGGGAAGGCTGCTCAGTTTTACGGAGATACAGTCTTGTTTATGAGCAAGTCCTACAGTTGAAGCTACTTATTTTATACCAACAATCAGAAATTTAAAAAGAGTTTGATTCATTGAGTGTACAGAATAATCCAGAGAATAGACAGACTGCTTCAAATGTCCTCTCACAAACATCAAGGGTTGTAGGATGTTATTCTCCAATATTGCTGAACGAACTGGACAGGTATCTACGGTCCACTGATGCTGAGCAGAATGGAAAGTCAAAGGTCTACATATACGAAAAAAAGCACACCGGTGAACGACTCTACTGGTCTATCTGATGCATGACTTTGGCAAGTAGATTGGCGACTTCCGGTCAGATTAGTACTGTTGTGTGACTGTCTCTCCTTCTTATTTATGCACATCTTCAATAATGTGGTGAACTGGTCGATTAGATATGTCAATGGGGCTCAGCACTATACAGCGATCAAAGACATTTTGTCCATCTGTAAGCACAGGAGGAGAAAGCAGTGGGAGCATTGCAAACTCCAAAGCCTGGAAAGCCATCATATATTACAAAGAAACAATTCTGTCTGAGGAGGTCAGTATGAAAGCCCATATTGCCTTTTTATTGCAAAGTTCAAAGAGCTACATTAGTTATTGAACTTGCCCATTTTGCCTTTAAAATGTCATCAAACCACCAGACACCCCATCGTTGAGTCGGTTATCGATAACTCGATGTCCAAACAGGCTAAATTCCGTGCTCCCTGTTAACATTACGAAGTTGGCACTTAAAAACAAGTATGTCCCCCTTGGGCTGCCGTGCAGGGTCACCAGATCTGCACTAAATCGAACGTCTGGCAGAGATTGGCAAAAGCCTGACTTGAAGTTCGATACTTGCACTTTCGATCTCTCAGCTGAGAGTTTTAGTGCTACAGGCCCGGAATTCCATACTGTAAGGTGACGTTCGTCATATTCTTGGGCTGAATGTTCATCAACGTAATCAAGCATGTGAATATTACACCGGATACTGATTTTCAAAAACGTAAGCACTTTTCACAGATGTATAAAATAAAACTCATCCGTTTTGTTAATGACCTCTAGTCTTATTAATAAAACTAGCGGTCATTTGGAAACTTATTTATTTATTTCTATCAATATCATTTACTTTACCACCAACTTGAGTGAAAATCCCATAGCATTTGCTTCATTCGGTGTAAATGCTTTTTTCTTTTCACCATTAGAGCACGCGCGCACGTGTGTGATTAAAGCACTAACCGCTGCATTCAGGAGCTGCGCGAAATATTTCGGTTTTTGATTGTTTTTTTGTTGGAGGTTTAACGACCACCGTGAGCAACTCAGTGGACTAAGCAAAGCAATCGCCCGTCCCTAATTTAAGGCCACTGGTTCCAAGGAAGGAAGCGAGTCAGTGCTGAATGACAAAAACAACATCCATGGCTCTCAGGATTCGAACCCATCTCGGACGAATGATCAGAAGCTAGCGATTAGGCCACTGCGCCACCGGAGCGGCTGCCTGAGATCACGCTCCACACAGGTGTTCAATTGAACTATCCGCCGCCCCAGTGGCCTAAGTGCTACATTGTGATCATTCATCCGAGATAGGTCCGGGTCCGAATCCCGGCGAGGCATGGATGTTGTGTTAGTCTCTCTTACAGTATAGGCTCTCTCCCGTCCCTAGAACCAGTGGCCTTAAATTAGGAATGGGTGACTGCTTTTAGCCCATTTAGTTGCTCGCGGCGGGCTTCAAGCCAACAAAAAAACTAATATCTGGTCAATTCGGTGATTGGAAAAGTTGGATGATGTTTTTTATGTGCCTGTTCAACCACTCTCGTAGAGTCGGAGCTTGGTAACATGGCGAATAATTGTCCTAAAGGATTCCATCTTATAGTCGACGAAGGGGTGCATGCCATAGCGCTCCCATGGTAAAATCTGCTGGCAGATCAGATCGACCAACATGTCCTTACTTTCGAACTAGGAAAACATGCTCCGTATACAGCCGACAAAACTGGCAGTGAAAGTATCCAGTGCTCAAACACATGCAGTTTATTGCTTTGTGCTGTTTATGCCACATACGAAGGTGCAGCGAAAATTTCATCCAATCCGACCAAACGCACTTTTCTCATAACTCCCAGATAGTACGCTGTTTGCACCAGGGGCGGATTGGCCCACCAGGACACCGGGACATTTCCCGGTGGGCCCCTTCCATATATTTTGTCTCTTTCTTTCTTACTTTCTTAAAAATGTTTTCAGTACAGTTGTTTTAAACACACAACTGAACCACAACACTTTTTTTAATAAACGAAATACACATAATGTAATTAAAACAAGAGGGGGAAAAAAACTTCTATTTTGAATTACGGGAAAAAATCCCCTCACCAGGCAACTGCTAGAATCCCAACTACAAAAGATGGGTTATGTGTGTTTGCGAATTTCTGGGTTCACCTTAGTAGCTGAGGAACGAGATTATATGTACCGTACGTTGCGAAAGGGCGGGGGTACAAGATGTTCTATATATTCCCCAAGGAAGGGGGGGTAGTTGATTTTAGGAGGCATTACTGCTGTGCTCATAAGAACTGAGTTCGGGCTCAATTTTAAGAGTCCAAGCCCGAAGTATGTCAGCCCTAGCCCGAATTTTATATTGCAAGATAGATCCCGGGCCAGAACGAGCCTGAAAACTATGATTGATCTGTTTAGGCATTTAAAAAAAATATCTTCTTCCTCCCCGTGCAATTAACCGATGTCTTTCTCAACTGCGGAGTGGGGAAGAGATGTCCATCTACTTCTATAGTTTCTTTGACCATTCGTTACATCCTGAAATGTTTCGAAGGGCCCGGCATCAAGAAAAATCAGGAGGCACAACAATGTACGTATGTTAACAGCATTGGGGTGGGGGCTGAACAGGGCTAAACTTTTTTCACTACTTTAGTGAAAGTAGTGAAAATACTCACCCATGTTTGATACAGTTGCAGAACAATGCTAGATAATGGTCATTATGGGATGTACTATCCACTATATGACAACACAGAATTCAGAGTGAAAGCTAATAATATCAAGAACTTATTTTTAAATAACTGTAAGATTATTTGCGGGGTGTTCATATACGATCCCTTTTCCCGGAAATATTCTACCTACGCTCCTTGTGATAACTGACAAATGCTGCAGATGAAGGCATTTACGGAGATTTTACTTCAACATAAAGTTGCAAATACGTTATTTAGTAAGGTGTCTTTACAATACATAACTGCAGCATAAAGGCACGTTTTGTAATTGAAACCCATACGAATATATGATCACTAAATGAAGAATCTGTTCGCCACGATATTTAAAATTCTTGAAATTTCTAACTGTGATTGTCCACAATAGAAAAATTACAAAAATTTCAGTACAAATAGAAAATTTTGAAGGGTTAAAGTTTTATATTTTTTCCCCATTTATTTAAATTTAAACATCATGTTTTGTGCGAAGGGCTTTTTGGTACAACTCCAACATGCACCTGCCATGGGTCGTATGAGTGTCTTGGTGCACCTGTCGACCCGGTGTCCTCTCTAACAGTCTCCCGTCCCGGTCGCTGTCACTTGGTCTTCTCTGAAGGGGACTTTAGTTCGCCTACATGCACGTTCCGGGTGTACCTTCGGGTCGCACCCGCCATTCTAGGTGACCCTCGCCGCCAATTCGTTTGTGTTTTGTTTTTGTTTTGGTTGGAGGTTTAACGACCACCGTGAGCAACTCAATGGGCTATAAGCAGTCGCCCGTCCCTAATTTAGGGTCACTGGTTCCAGGGAAGGGAGAAAGCCAGTGCCGTAAGACAAACACAACATCCATGCCTCACCGGGATTCGAACCCGGACCCCATTCGGACGAATGATCAGAGGCCATCGCTTAGACCACTGTGCCACCGGGGCGGCCCAATTCGTTTGCGGGTCCTTTCGAGTTCTTCGGAGGATCTGAATGACTCGGGCGTTTGTCTGGTGTTGCCTGTTGGGCCGTGGTGGGAGTGTGTGTAAACATCAGCGAACCATGTCCAGGTGATTACCTCCGGCGTGAGTGTGAAGATGTTGCGTTGCAACAAAGTTCGTGTATGGGGGAGGGTACGCCGTGCGAGAGCACATTAGGGCGCTCCCCTCTCCCAGCCCCCATGATTTGGGGATCCTATAACGAAGACAAGAATTTTGGTAGTAACAGTTCTCTCTCTTTCAAATATTTGCTGGGATTTCAGCCCACTTCGTTGAAAATTTAAGAACTGGAAGCTTTGGTATGAAAATCAAGATTATTTTACGATGTGTCAAACATGAAAAGGCTATATAAGCAATTAAAAAAAATAATAATGTTCTTACTTCAGCGTCCTTAAGAGAAAATTTGAAACAAATATATTGATTGTGTCCAAAATTAGAAGCTTCTCCAGAGCAATTACATACATAACTAACTAAACTAGTGATTTAACCCTTTAACGACCATAACGCTCGAAACGCCCGTACATACAATGGACCATAGCCGCCGGTACGCCTGCCTGGAGAGAGTTAGATTTCCTATCCTTACCTGTTCTTCAAATTTGCACGACCTATGTGGAATCAGCTGGAGTCACCCTCAGTCACTATTATTGTTATTAAACAAAGAAGTGAACCAACAGACAGTTTTAGGCGTTATAGAGTGATACAAGACTATTGGGACATGGTCGTTAAAGGGTTAAACCTTGTTATTCGCTTTTTCCACGTCGATTAAATGACTTTGCCACGCTATTTAAATATCTTGAAATTTCTAACTGTGACTGTCCACAAAAGAAAAATTGCAGTACAATTTTTCTGCAGTAAAATCTTGTCATGGGCGGATGAAAAATTTTCCGCAACACCCACTTCAAATTAAGGATGATGGGGGGGGGGGTACTTTACCCCCCCCCTTCTATGCTTGCCACTATTTCCAGAGCAACTGTACTTTTTTGTTTCTTAAATAAAAAAAGTGATTTTCAGTTGTGATACCATAGTACCTCAGAACTACAACTGAAAGGGCCCATTTGCAAAAACTTTCCCGAGCCCTTTTGCGACCACCAATCCTCCCCTGGTTTTCACCATCTTTTTTTTTTTTCAATTGGGGTTTAAAGACCGCTGTGAGCTACTTGATGGGCTTTAAGCAGCGCCCGTCCGTAACTTAGGGTCACTGGTTCCAGAGAAGGGTGAAAACTAGGGCCGTAAGATAAACACAACATCAATGCCTCACTAGGATGGGAACCTGGACTCATCTCGGAACGAATGTCCATAAGCCAGCAGCGAATCGATACGATTATTTTTCGTAAGTACTGGGTACTTAAGTCTCCAAAACTCAAAAGATATCGGAAAACGACGTTATTTTCTATATTCTGACTGCGCTCCTCCAAATATACAGTTAAGTCAACTCTGAGTAATGGTATCTCTCACTGAGCCCGGACATCTGCCTTGCTTACACCTTGAGTTCCGTCGGCGGAATGCTCCATTTTGTGAATATCTAACAGTGCGGATCCTTTTCCACAGCTGAGGAACCTGACACCCATCACGCACTTCTGGAATTCCACAACTTTTCCCACGAATGCAAAATTCATATTCTCGCTTGTATGACCAGATCACCAACTACACTCAACTGCTCTAGGGTTACATAAATGGAGAGGGAGAGACTGGAAGAGAGAAGCAATTACACTAGTTTCATTTAATCGAATTTGTTGTTCTCACAATTCAAAGGAGAGAATGGACAGCAGTTTCATAGTCCAATTTGTCGCCCGCACAATTCAAAGGAAAAGAGAGACAGAGGGAAGGACATCTGTATCATAAGTGTCTAATTTGTCACCTTCGCAATTCAAAAGATAGAGAATGGACACGTTTCATTTTTGTCAACCTCATAATCAAATGAGGAGAGTTTCATTTTGTTAACTTCACAATTCAAAGCTTGCTACTAATTTGCCTCTACAGTAAACTGCTACATGAATGAGCCGATTGTGCAGTAGTCAAAGCACTACTTTCTAACCCGTCGTTAGAGTGGGCCCGGGTTAAAGTCCCACAGCAGGCATGGCACGGTGCACCCCGTACTGGCCTCCCTTCGTTAGGACCAGTAGCTCTAAATTAGAGATGAGCAACTGTTTACAGCCTTTAAAGTTGCTGACGGTAGTGGTTAAGCCCCATGAAAAAATTTCTAAGGCGTAGGTTTCTTCAATTCATACACTCGACGTGGATCAGGAACACCAAACAGAAGTCGTCGCTCTTTCCACGTTAATTAGTCACGGAAAAATTATCATCGGCCGCCGCCGGGAATCGAACCCAGTCTTTCGGTTACGCGCCGGACATGCTACCACTGCGGCCTCGAATTCTCCAGACTCACAAGGGATTAACTGCGAAACCACATCGAATTAATTATTTAATCGCCTCTTAGTTATTTGTTCAGTTGCTGCTTTCCATCTTTGGTGAATCCCCAGCACTGTGCGGGGCTCCATGAAGCAACCTGCCATGTGGTTTGGCAGTTAATCACTTGTGAGTCTGGAGAATTCGAGGCCACTGTGGTGCAGTGGTAGCATGTCCAGCGCGGAACTGGAAGACCCTGGGTTCGCTTTCCGGTGGCGGCTTATGAGAATTTTTCCATTACTCACTTATTAACGTGGAAAGAGCGATGACTTCCGTTTGGTGTAGGTTTCTTCTTTTTCTCTTTTTTTGAGGGTTAACTGAACGGGCTATAAGCAATCAACTGTCCTTAATTCAAGACCACTGGTTCCAGGGAGAAAGCCAGTGCCATAAGACAAACACAACATCTGTGTCTCACTGGGATTCGAACCCGGACACATTTCGGACGAATGGTCAGAAGCCAGCGCTTAGACCACTGCGGCGGTGGTGTAGGTTTCGCGATCTCCATCTGGCGTGGATTCAAGTATCACGTAAGCAATGAATTTTTCTTTTGTGGATTTAACTACCACTATGGGTAATTGCTCTCAAACTTGGGGCAACTGTTTCCAGGAAAGCAAGAGGATCAGTGCTGTTGGAATAACACCGCCACCACCCATGAATCACCTTGGACTTGAACCCAGCCCTCCTTGGATGACTAAACAGAAATCAGCACCTCTACCCACTTGGCAACCGGGGAGGCATGAATTTTGTGTTTGTTCTGCGCACTCCCTAAAACCAGACACACCAAACTGGAGAAAGCTGACTCCTCCAAGCTTTAAATGGTTAAGTGGCTTGTGAAACTCCAAGAAAATAGGAGGATATATAAATATGTGTATCATTTCTCTGCAACTTTTTAAGCGCCTCTGCTGTTATCGTTTTCTTGGGCTTAAGTTGCTTTTACATAATCTCACCAAAAGCGGCAAAAATGAGGTCTTACTGTAACAGAAATTTCAAGAGACCAAAGCAACCAGATTTTTTTTCTCCATAGCGAGGAAAATAATGCCACAGCCTTGAGATTTCAGACTTTTGCCATAAAAGGCATTATTCAATTTTCTGTTTTATTGTTCAACAATAAGATTGTGTATGATTGCAATTCATGCTTAAATTTCAAAACTCTTCATATATGAAAGGAATAATGCACATTTCAGTCCCAGTATTTTTACTTCACAGGGCTTTAGAGACCTTTTCTTGGTGAAACGATTTTAGTACACTTGAGCTTTCAGCTTCTCGTAGAAATCGGAACCCATAAGCAGATGTTCTGAGTAACGTATCAAGTAAAATTTCCTCTCTCTCTACGAATTCCAAATGTTTGCTTAAATCTGCAGAAAATTATTGCTGACAAAAACAATTTTAGACTTGGTATGCTTCACAAATTCCCATGTTCAAGCTACAAATTCTAGTGTCTAAAGCTACGTATTTATTGAAGACAAAAAGAAAAAAATACTACATCAAATCCCATTTAAACTTTTAGACAGATATTTATGTAATTTAAATGTCAGTATATTATTTCATTTAGAGATATTGATTATTTGCACTTCACATGTTCATATTACGTCCGGGTACTGGCCCCCAGGTAATAAATAAGGGCGTCTTCCTCCCCTTTCTACTTCGCTTCCGTGTAACTTTCCTATCGGGCGCTCTAGCCCAAATATCCTAGTTTCCTATTTCTAAGGGTTGTTTAAGACCTGGGGTCAGACACTCCTTCCTAAAATCCTCTATATCATGATCATGTTCATATTACGTTCCCTAATCTCTAACTGTTCTTTAGATTTGAAGCTCTTCTTCCGTTGAAGAAAAAAAAGAGGAAATTATACACGCTTCAAATTCAATTTCTTGTGGCTTGACGAGTTCAGCAGAAAAAACAACAAAAATAAAACGCCTCTTTCACATGCTCATCTTTTACTTTCTTGTCAAAAATACTGCTGTTCAAATTTCGTATTTAGCTAGCAGTAACGCTAAGTTTTTAACCAGCAACTGGGAAAATTTTCCATTGAAATAACCTACGGACTTCAATGGAAATGCTAAGAATTTGCATATTATAAAGGTGTTGCGTTCTTTATGTACCTTCACATATACAAGAGACATTTAATACTCGTGTCTCCGACCTGCATTGTCCATAAATTCTTTGTCAAACACCTGTCATGTTTATCCTTTTCCAGGGTCAATTTCAATGGAAGAATTTGCTGATGCATGCGCATTTCTCGGAGAGCAGTTAGGAAAACCTATTCCCCCTGGGACAATACAAGACTTGGCCCATAGCATAGACATCAACAAAGATGGTTTTATTGACTTAAACGAGTTCCTAGAAGCCTTTCGATTAGTCCATGGAAACAGGTCTGACGAGGATGTGAAAGAAATGCTCACAGATCCTGACAGCCCTTGCTCTGACAGTGAAAGAAGAACAAGAAAAATAAGTTATGGAGATCCCGGAACTGTCATGGAAGATGATATCGACCTAAACGATGACTGCGCATCAAGAAAATGGAAGTAGTGAAAAAAATATACTTTGATAAGTACTTTCGTTCTTCACAAGCATTTTCATGTTTTGATGTGTATTTTTACTGTTGACGTGTATTTTTGAAATAGTGGATGACGAAATTCCATGTTTGGTTTAGTTTTCATGAATATTTTTAAACGAAATCAATCCATTCACATATAATTTTACTCATCCATTTAATATAATAAAACATAAAGGTTTATTAGTAGTCCCTGTCACACAACAGAAAAAGGGCAAAAAAGTTTTGAATCAGTATTTCCAAATAGTGGTTCACAGATTGGCCTGCATAAAAACATGAGGGGTGACAAAAAGGTAAGAATTCCAAGCCAACAATTTTCATTTTATAGCATCAGTTAAACATTAGACTTATCACACATTTTTTTTATTAATTTCCAATGAGACTGTCCTAGTTTCACATGAGATCAAAAATGTCGTCACAATAAAATGCAGCTCTTCTTTGATCATGCAACCATTCATTCTGAACCAAAACTCGCCAAAGTGCGATATTAAAATAATCTCAATGTCTCTTAAACTTTGGTGTTGATTTTCTAAAATCAATTCACCTCTGTTGGCAATATCGTTAGCCATTCTCTATGCGGCTGATCCTGAATGTTCGGTCTTCCGCTTTGGAATTCTCCCTGTGCCATTTTCTCTTATACAGAATGAATAGTCTCATGACATTCTCCCTCCTCTTAAATTATACTTCAGTCAATTCTCGATGAATTTAAGTGGGAGAAAAAGTTTTCACCCACAAAAAAGGAGAACGCCACACAATTCTTCATAAGAAAATATCTAAAACAACAGATACTGTCAACACCTAACACTTTAATATAATGCTACTGTTTGCTTGTAGAATTCGTGTTGCCACATCACAAAAGGCAGCATGGGGTAACCTAATTATTTGCAAATGACCCCATTCTGTTTCCCATATGATATATTGTTTTTAAAGAAATCTGTCATTATTTTGAGTAACATTAACTCACCTCAAAACCAACTGTATATGACAGACATAACATGCACATATTATCCTTGACAATCCTCCAGGCTGTAAGAATCACACATTTTTACAAACTTTTTCAAATTAAAAACAATAATGAACCTTAAAAATCAAACATTACCCTTAAAAAACTTTCCCTTAAAAACATTTCCCTTAAAAACTTATTTACACTAACCAAACTTACACAGCCATGTTGTCATGCTTAGGGCTCTAATTTTTTGACCTTTAAATGTCAGAAACATTTAATAAATTATCAGCTATTCACAACTATAAATGTTACACTAGAAGACACCATGCATTAAAAGAGCTCTACTTAATTCATAAAAGGAAAAACGATTCATTCTCAGTAATTCTGATGAAATGGGAAACAAGTTTGGAAAGTTGTCTAAGAAACAGATTACCAAAATATTATTACCACAGCTTCAAAACTTTAAATCATCACAACACCATTTCTTTTCTCTCTCCATACATGATGAAATATGTCAGCCAGCCATGAGCAATCACAAAAAATTGCTCCAATAAAACAAGTTTAGATATGCATGTTAGAGAAACTGCTCACAGGCTGGACTGGAATTTCCTAAATATTATCAGCATTAAAAAACAACAACTGGAAATTGAAAAGAAAAAGGATACCATCATCAATGGCTGCATGGGTTTTTCACTGCTGGTTTATCACATCTGGAAACATCTTATGCAAAATAACCATAACCATCAAGATTAACCACAACAGTAATAGTAATGGTGTAAAAGAGTGACAAAAAGTAACTTCTTGAAGAAGAGTTTTTTCCAAAAATTCACAAATATTTAAAAAAAAATATCCTTACTTAAAAATTGCACATAATATATCAATTATGTTTCATATTCCCACTTGTTTTATCAAATACAGACTAATAAATTTTAAGCCAGACAGTCCCTCTCATGTATTCATATTTGTATAGTCTTCAGAAATGATAATTAATGGACAAAAAACCTTATTGATTCAAACTCTTAAAGATTCCACATTTTAGCAATGATACACTTATATCCCAAACCAAAAAATTACAAACCTTGACTGAGAGAAAAATTAGGCCATACAGGTGACATCATATAGCATCCCACAAGATATTGGATAGAATCAACATCAGGTGCAAAACCATTGTACCAGCATGACATGTATTGAACTACAATGAGAAACAATGGAAAACAGTCCAACTTGGCCCAGACATTTTCAACACAAATGTACATGCAGGTGTGTGGGGGAGGGGGGCAGATGTCTTTTGATTGCTCACTGAACCAATTACACAAATGTGGATGATTGCTGGTGGATGCATTATTTTCCCAGTAACAGTAGAATGAATGTGATCATCCAGATCACCCAACCAGCACTGATATACAAATGTAACCTGTGACAGCTGAATGTAACCCATATCTAGACCACTTCCATCATCCCAAAAACGGCATGCAGCAACTCACATCAAACCACAAGATCTTTTCCAGTTGGTTTATCTTCCAGTTTCCATGTTCAAGGCACCATGCCACTCATATATATCTGCTTCTTCGGGATACAAGCAGCAGCAGCTACCAGTTAAGCAAACGTTTTTCAGTTCCTTCTCGTAGTTGAACTGTGATGTTTATTTTTGCTCTACAGAGATGTAACTATTTAGGGATGATGTGCCAAAGCATCCGGCGATTCAGATCACCAAGTGTCCCTCTTACCACAGTTCTGCCTTTGGAAAATATAGGTCACTTCACAAAGATTTCTGAGACAGTAGATTTGGAAAGGTGACATGATTGCACCTGACTGGAGTAACTGGTTCAATCACTGTTATGCAGTATACCAGGTGTTTCAAAAAAGATTGAAGCAAGCTTTTACCTCTTCAATGATTGATTACAGAAACATACTTTCAATTAAAAAAATACTCAAAATGACATGGATGACTTGCAACATGGCAATTGCACCCCTGTGTGTGGCATTTGTATAAACATAAATAAAAAAATGAATTTTTTATACAGCCTTCGCAGAAAAAAAAAATTAAATCAAAAATTTGCACAATGTCTTAATTACTCTAAAAAAAAAAAAGTAACCCCATCATTCTGCTTGCAAAACTCGGAGATATTTGCGATAAATTTAAAAAAAGGACGTTTGGCAGCAGCAATTTTCTGCATGTGCGGGAACTCTTTCCTTACTCACTTTGAGTGCTTCAGAGCTATGCAGCAAAACAAGCTATACCATTCACTGTAAACGGGCTCCAGACAATACATTTTTTACAATTTTCATTGCAAATATGAATATCTCTGCGCGTTTTGCAAGCAGAATGACTGGTTTGTTTATTTAGACTAATTAGGTCATTGCACAGTTTTTTTATTGTACTTTTTTTCTGTGAAGGCTGTATATATATATATTTTAATCAAAGCCACCCACGGGCATGCAACTGTTATGTTGCGAGTCTTAACGACACTTTGAATATTATTCTAATTGAAAGTACAGATCTGTGACCAATCGTTGAAGAGATAAAAGCTTGTTTCAATCTTGTGAAACATGCGGTAACATCACAGGTCACCTCCATAGCATATGTGACAGCATGATGCCTGGTGTTCAGCACATACGAGGCTCATAATTTTTTTCTCAGCAATGAAGTGCATATTATTAGATTTTATTGGGAAACTTCTTTTAGTTACATTTTAATCTGTCAACATTGACTAAACATGGAATTTCATCCAGGTTTTCCCAGCCAAAGTACAGAGTGATTGTACAAGAATAAGACATGAAAATTCTTGGTATAACAATTACATTTCATAAGCCCAAATATTTGTAAAAATGAAATATTTTGCATGATAAATAACTTCATTTTCCCTCCATCCACTCTCCCTTTTTTTTAGCTCAGATCCCACAAAAAATAATTGTGGTATATATTAAAATGCAAAATTTTTTAAATTTACATCACAATTCCAATAAGTTCAGCATAGCTACCTCTCATCATGTAATTGATCACACATGTAACATTCAACACTCAGTGTATTGTTTCGACACTGTTGTTTCATTAAATTATTATGAGAAACTTCTATCAGTATATCAAAAGACTGCATCAGCTTATAACGATGAATCAGAACACTTGCACTACTGGTCACATGAATATAATTAAAGGTACACCAACTTACAAAATCCAAAAGCAAATAATTAAAAAAAATTACTTTACTGGTACACACATAGTTTTGAATTTGCAAAATGTTATTAGTCAAATAGATGCAATATATTAAGGAAAAGAAAAATATGAACCTTGTTCAAAAAAGTGAAAACCCTCTCAAAGTGTGATTTTGTTAACCTATGTGAAGACTTTCCTTTTGCCTTGAAAATCATATAAATAATCATAGTGTGGAATCAGCCAACGGTTCTGGCTTTGGTCATTCAACCTAAGGAGTCTTCAAAAAAAAAAAAAAAACCAGTAAGTAAAAGTCTTTTAGCCAATGCCAAACAGAAAAAACCTTGTACATCAATATTCATACTGAAACTTAAACGTATATCAGCTTCTCAGATTTATAGAGGCCCACGTTGCTGTCATGTATGGCAAACCTTCCATTGGTGCAAAAGTCAGACATGGTCATGAAATATCCCCACATTCTCACATTTTCTGCACAATTTCATTCTGTTCTTTCCCATAAGGGCAAATTGCTCCCGCTTCTAGTATTTTCTTAATTTTTTTTTTCATCCCTCCAAATGGTACAGTGCGCTGTAGGTGAGTGGGCCGGACTTCGCCATTTGTTCGTATGCCCAGACAGACAGCACTAGTGCATGTCTTGGGAATTCCCATGCCTACAGGCTGTCATACGTTAATTACACAATTCTCTTGTTTGTCTGAGAGCAAAAGTGAGTTGCAGAGCAAGAAACAGAAGTATGTATTAAATTCAAATAGGGTTTACATAAGAGAGAAATGAAAGTATTTGCACTCCAACAAAAAAACTGTGCAAGAATAGTCTACATAAAATAGAATTAGAACAGGTGAATGAGTTTGTGCATTTAAGAACCACTTTTGACAATGAAAATAGATTTGATGCTGAAATTAGCACTGTAGAGAACCTGATTTCCCAAGTCCCCTATGTGTGTTCTTTCTATGTTTCCTTCTTACGCATTTACTTCACTATTGGGAGACAAGTAAATGCCGAACTTAAGTTCATATTCATTTTTTGAAAGATGCATTAGCCAACACAACAAAAATTTTATTAACTATTTACAATGCCAATCGTCACTGGCTCCTTGGCCAGCGACTGATATCCACATTGTATCATTACTCATTACTGGATTCATTCACTGGCTGCTCACTTGGTGCTTTGCATGTGCCCTCCTGCACACCAGCAATTCCGTTTTGTTTGTTTTTTTACCTTGCGGGAGCTGCAAATCCCTTTAGGCAATCCCACTTGACATGCAGGTTTTTCTGACCCCATTCCAGGCATTAGCATGGGTGTGATATATCTACATCACTCCAAAAATTTCATGTTGCAACTTTTTCCCTGAGCCAAATATATATATATTATATAGTCATACCTACAAGTACATAAATGAATTGTATTTGAAAGTCATGGCTGCTTTACGTGGTTTTCACAGGACTGACAAGTTGTCAAAAAAGTCTGAATTGTTCCTACTTTGATATACAATAGTGAAACTTAGATGCTGTAGAAAGGGACGTAGGAGTTGCTTGTATGCCGAAAAAATGTTACTTGTGGGAGTTTACAGTAAGTTTGTTCTGCTCATATGCTAGAGGAAGACTTGTCGCAGACAAATCGAGTGAAGCAAAATGTTATTAATATAAATCTTTTGAGATGGCTGGACCATGTGGAAGGAATGACAGGTGAAGAGCTAACTAACTAAGAGAACTTATTCAGCCCAAGTGACTAGAATAAAAGGTACAGGAAGGCTGAGGAAATCACTAGAGACAGTCTTGTGTCTCACGATTTCCCCGACTCTTCATCATCCTGCTCTTAACTTCATCAGGGAAGCTTCAGTTGTGTGCCAAGATTGCTGTAAATGGAGATGTTCGACACATCATCAGTAACTTTGTCAGAGGATCTGACTTTGAGAATCGAACCTCTGAATCTTACAGAACAGTTTAGTGATGTGAACATGTATGTATGTACAAAATGATTTTTGTACCAACAGCAGAAGTTATTGTTTCTACGGTTACACAGAATATGCTATTTGTCAAAACTGCATCTTACTGAAAACACTTAATTTCCTTCTAACAAGAGCAGGGTGGAAGGTTACAAAGTGAAAGGCAGCTTGCTTGACAATATTTCAAGGTATTTGCACAACACATACTTATGCTACACGCTTTCAGTATATTCTGCTGTTCAAGCTGACCACCCCACCTCAGTTGTCAATTCGATATTTGCATCCTAATAGAAAAATAAATACAACAATCTTAACACACATTAAACACAAAACTTTCAGTTAATCAAATTTAAGATCATGCTAAAAAGATTGACTTAAAGAGAAATTTTTCACTAAGGGAATGGCCGAACTCAAACCTGGAAATACTATGCTCTGTTGAGTGCTTTCAGAAGTCCACAACTTCCATCCTCTCTAAGTGACAGCACATCGAGAAGTGAGCTTATTATGAGTGCTGAATTCCTCCAAAAGAAGTGTTAGGGTGTGGTCGGAAAACCTCCATATTTATGCGTAACCATTCCATGCCCTAACACTTCTTTTGGAGAAATTCAGCACTCATAATAAGCTCACTTCTCAATGTGCTGTCACTTAGAGAGGATGGAAGTTATGGACTTCTGAAAGCGCTCACAGAGCATTGTATTTACAGGTTTGAGTTCGACTATTCCCTTAGTGAAAAATTTTAAGTCAATCTTTTCAGCATGATATTAAATTTGATTAACCTAGAGTTTGTTTTTAATGTGCGTTAAGATTGCGGTGTTGTATTTATTTTTCTATTAGGATGCAAATATCGAATTGACAACTGAGGGGGTGGTTGGCTCGAACAGCAGAATGTACTGAAAGTGTGCAACATAGATATGTATGTTTTGCGCAACTACCTTGAAATATTGAATTTAGTCCAAGTGCGGCTTCTGATAATGAGAATGCTGAATTTTATCATTGTACTGATTATACTCAGCTTGTTTGACTGTGCACTTTGGGAGGCTTTTCAGATGGAAACATAATTGGACAGAAATTTGAAGATACTGGTTCAATTTCAGCTCACAGGTGATAAATTTTCATCTTTTGTGAGGATTTTTCTGGATGAATGACAGCTGACAACAACACATCTATAAAATACTTGGTGATTACCAAGGACTTTATAGACTGAGTCATCATTAATTTCAGTAATGTTCTCGTTATTTTTATTTTTTTACCGATTGATGTTTTGTACGAGTGGTACAGTTGGCAAACTGCCAGGTATTTGTCTATGTGGTAGGCAACTGTTGCAAGTTCAATTTTCTCTGTCTGATAATCCAGTTCATGATTTTTTCCACATCATGTGAATATGTGGACGAGTTCCTGAAAATTGGTCCTGGACATCTGAGCAATTTCTGGCAGCTGCTCCCCGTGATTTCTGTCCCTGGCCACACAATCTGGTGCATTCTTGGCCGACAACCTTAATGAAGGCCATGGTTTCATTCAGCAGTAAGAGCTCTCAAGGTTCAAACTCTTCCAAGCAAGATACTTTCAAGCACTTTTTAAAACCAAATTATCATGTGTGTGTGCTGTTGGTCAGTCAGTCATTAGGTAGGTATTTTAGTAAGTTCAAAAAACCATCAAACTTAGCTGGGACAGGCACACCTTTAATGACCCGCCTGTTAACCCCCTGCTGGTTGATTTTATTAATTTTGAATCGCCCCTCTGTTTTGGTGTTTTTCGAAATCATTTTATTTTGTGAAATATTTTTAAAAGGTACATTAATTTCTTATTTATCTACTGGTATGCTATTTATTGTTTGCTTTAACATTTTATTTTTGATGCATGACTTTGATGCAGCTAGGAGACGAAGAGTCAACGCATGAAGGACAGGCAATTCCTAGAAGTTCCACCCTCCCACAAGAACGCTCCTTAACCTCAGTCACAGAAGCCCATCACTTATTTTACTCCCATGGCTGACATTTTACTACATAATGATGTCATAGCCAAGGTACCTGCATTCGATGCACTATCCTGGGTTGTACACAAGTTCAGTGTTATTTGATCAGCTTGGTGTTTTTATCTGAATTACACAGAAATATTCATTTCAACTTTTTAGCACAAACAATTATTTTACATATACTCTTTCACACCGATACTTAGAAAACAAAACAGAAAAAAATTTCAAGTACTCTTTACGGAGTCAAACTTTTTCAAGGACTTTTCAAGGTGCATATGAACCATGGATGGCTCTTCATTATCTGCAATGCCATATGATGAGTCCCCCAGCATTGTGCTGGCTACCCACAGTCTGCAGTATTCTTAGCTAAGAATCTTAATACATGCCATTGCTTCATTTGATGGCAACAGATCTTGATAATCTATAATGCCAGTTTGGTTCTTTTATTGAGTACTTCTTTGCCAGCAGGTACATTCCTGAATGCTTTGCAAATAGCAACAAAGATTTTAACAATAAGTAAAATTTCACATGTTCCACTTGTGAATAGATAATGTTTGTGCTTCCCAAACTGTTGCTCCACTTGTGTCAAAAGCATTCTAACTACCATATTGACCCTGGACACAATATTATGAGAAACACAGAGTGTGTTACTAATACAGGTATGGTTTCATTTTTGGATGAAGGAGTTAACAATCTGCATCAGCATTTAAGACTATAAGAAGTCACCCATCCCCAATTTTGGGACACTGGCTCCAGGGAAAGGAGGGAGCCAGCACTGGAAGGACAAACAAACATACATGCATGCATGTCTTGCCCTCAGGATTTAAAGCCAGACCCAGCAGAATGATAACTCAGCTCATGCACTAAATCATTCCACCAATGGGCAACAAGACTTCTCATTCCATTTATGTACTAAAGCTTATTAGTGTTGTCACAACTGGATTAATTAATGGCATGGCTTTACATTCAGAACTATGATCACACTAAATTTCTTTAGAGAGAATAGCCAACCCATGAACTTGCAATATTATGAGATATTTAGTGTTTACATTATGACTAATCTGCAAGAACAGAATATATTTGGAGCTGACGCACTTTATGTATTACAGTGCTCCTCTATAGATTTAAACATGACTGGAAACAACTCATCTTCTTCATATATGGCTTTAAATAAAGATTGTCAAGATTCCTTGCTGTACTCCAGGCTGAGAATCCTTCATTAGGATTCTCAACCTGGAGTACACTAAATTAGGTGGAAGGGTCAGAAATTGCAGAGGCAACAGACAGAACCTGCTCAGACTTCGTGGAGCCCTTCCCACATTACAGTTAGGGGAAACCCCAGAATAATATGGGTGGCAACAGGGAATATAACCCACAAGTCACCTACCACACAAACATGAGGCTAGCAATTGGCCAACTGTACCACCAGGTCATGGAAACAATTTTGGAAGACATGTTTTCCTGGAAAGCACAGAGTACTTCACTACCAAAAGGTCCTTATATTCTCACAAAGCTATACCAGCAGATTTCCAGCCATAATTGTGGTGTAGTTGCTGATTGAAAATATCCAACCCAACACAGTAATTTGAAAGTTTCTGCATGTTAATAACTCTACAACTGTTTCATGTGCATAGCCATTTATCTTTTTAAGAATGACTCATAGCATATTCTCAGGTGAAAATGCCAAATCAAAATGCTGCTTTTCTGGGACAAGTATGTGGACAGATATTGCACCATGTATACCCTGCTTTCCCCCCCCACCCCCGCCTACAATCACTCTGTACATTATGATCAGCAAATTGTGCCAACTACAAAGAAAGTGTTTCAAAAACATCCTGATTATTATGGTAGTAGTGTATCTTAATGTTATTTTTTATGTCAGTGAATACCAGTGATATGATATCACAATTAGAGTCTATATTTAACTGCTGTGCTTTCAGCTCCTTTTTTAAACATCATCAATGCATTTGAATTCATAAAAATACAGTGCAGCCATTAACTGATAAAATTAAATACCATATTTCCCAGCGTCAAGGACGCACCCTAATTTTAAAATGCAAAATTTTGAGAAAAGAGAATAAACATAAAAATAAAGTCTCAGCATTTTCATAAAGACTAAAAGCAATACAATTTTACCTATACATATAAGATTTTGAAACATTTCAGTCATCCATTTCAAATTCAGAAAATTCCCTGGTGTTATCCAGTGAATATCACTGGCATCATTGTCATAATCAGGGTCATGAATACTGTCCGAAGTGTCACATTTTTAAAAGATTTTACTACTATTTCAGTCTTGACAGCATTCCATGATTTTAGGACTAACTTGCACACGTGAGCAATTGTTGGCCTTTAGGGTTAGGTCGTGGTCAGTGGCTCGCATCTACTGATCATACTTTTCTTTCATAAATGCCTTAAGAGACTTGTTGATGGATATGTCTAGTGGTTGTAATTGGCTTGTTAAACGATCAACCATGAATCATTTTCAGTATCTGCACCCTTTCTTTAGTATGTAGTGTTTGTTTTGTAGTCACAAAACTGGTCCCACACAAGCAGGAATTGCCACCGGAATGCCTTTACCAGACTTTATCCAACCATAGCTTCACTGGCTCTTTTTCCATCCACCCCTTTGGATGGACATGAAAAAAATTTCCACGTGGCATTTTGTCTTATGGTAAAGTTTGCTTCTTGAAAATCCGTAGCGGTGGCAGTTTTGTTCCATCAGCACAACACGATAGCACCACAGTATAATGGGTTTTCTTGTGTCCAGATGTCTTTATACTTACGGTTTTGGACCCTTTAACTTCCACTGTCCTATCTGATGCCACATCAAACGTTAATGGCACCTCATCCATGTTTCCGATCTGACCCAGTTCATAGCCAGTCTTTTCTTGCACTGTGTGAAATTTGATTGTTTTGTTCACATAATCTTCAGGCATTTTTTGTGCTACTCTTGTTTTTGCTCTCACTGCCAGTCCGTGCCTCTTCATAAATCTGCAGCACCAGTTTGACGTCCACAAAAATCATCCAGACCTCTTGCTGCTGCACTCAGTTTTGATTCATTAATAATAGTTTTTGTTGATACTGCACACAACCCAAATTTCTCTCCCCCAACTATCCAATCCTTCATCTCTTCCTCCAGTTCTGGCCACTTAGGTGTAGATTGATGCAGGTCATGTTTACTCCTTGATGTAGGCTTCAACAGGTCCTCTTGTTTCCTCCAGTAGTGGATCATTTTCTCAGTTGGAGGTGATCCAAAATACCTTTTTGCAGCCCTGTTGCCATGCTGTTTGTCATATTCAATTACCTGTAGCCAATGGTGTAGGACCGCTTTTGCTTCCAGATGCTATAATATGGGTAGTGTTAAAAATTTTAAGTCAAAGTCTTCTGAAGCTATAGATCCCTCTTAGCGTGAACAGGTACAATTTTGAACTGATTAAGACCAACGCTTTTGGTCTTAATCACGATAGGTCAGAAATACTGCACGCGAGTCAAAGATGACATCACGAAAGGAACGAAGCAGGGACTGAAAGAGAAAGAATAAATCTTACTTCGGCTAATTAATGCCTTGTTTTTGTTAAGTGCGAAAAGTCATTTTTTCTCTTAAGTGATTTTCCAGCGAATTGCAAAGCGAAGATACCACCTGTTTTTCAGGTAAGACTGTGGGAAAAGCTTTTCGAACAGGTGAGCTAAGATTGTTAACACATTTTGGCAAAAACCCATTGGAGTGGCTTTTTTGAACTAGAACTCCATATGTGTGTGTGTGTGTCTGTCTCTTAGTATAGACCAGGTGGTTTATCGCAAAAGTAATGCAAAGAAGAAAAAAACATTAGTACTCCCATGGCGTTTCACAATGAAAGCACTCTCATTATTAATAAGGTTTACCAGTAAACATTTTAACATAGATAACCTTCCACTGGGGTTAGCATAGGACTATGAAAAACGTAACCTTCGGTCTCCAGGACACAGGGTAAATTTTTGAATCTTATTTCAGGAAAAAAATAGCATCCACAACACCAGGAAATACGGTAATCTATAAATACATCTTATGCTTTAAATTGCATTGAAACCTACAGACAAATAGAAATTATTTCTGACAACAGCAACTGAACTGTTAAATAATTGCAGAATACTGGACTTGAAAATTTTTGATCCCACATATTGTGATATCACACTATTTACTTTTTTTGCTTAGCATTAATTTCAGTATTTTTGTATGTCAATGTTATGTAATATTCTTTATTGTACAGAAGCTGAATAAAATATTTTGCCAGCTGTGTGGACCTCTTTAAAGAAACTGAAGAATTACTGTGAACTGATGATATAACCAGTGTTTTTCCATGAACTTATGTATCCCTCAAACTTGGTGGTTGTTCAGCAGTAACTACATTCAAGAAACATGTCTTGGTATTATAACTAGTAGTTTGCAAAGTTTTCCTACAATAATGAAAACTTTTCCACTGTGATTGCCATTTTTTGAAGCAAAAAAATGTACATCAGTTTTGACACTTATATGTATGAAAATGTTAGAATAAAATGATCTTTACTGCTGAAGTAAAATAGAAAATGAAGTTGATCAATAAAGTTATTTTCCCAACAAACACATATGTAGTGTGAAAATTCCAATAAAATATTCCAAAACTACAAACCAGGTCATATTTAGAGGGTCATCCTGACTCCCCTCAAAAAAAGTGTTTCATTTTTTGTTAAAATGTGACTATGTGACTTACATTAGAAAAAATGCTTTAATTTAATAAAAATACATCAACTTACAATAGAAAATAATCTTTTAATGTTTTCTTCTATCTTTCATTAACTTTTTTTCTGTTGTAATGGATTTCAAAAAATTCTATATACGCCCCTGCTACAAACATTGTGTAAATGCTATTACATTTACAGATTTTAATTAGTGCAATAATCCATGGTGGGCATCATAATATTTTTAACATGCTTTTTCTCACATACAAGGGATGTTCAATAAAAGTCCATATATGGATAGAAAAAATGATAGTACAATATTCTGGTTTTAGGCAATATATATAAATACATAATATATATAGCAATATACAGGGTGTTCGCAAACTGTTTTGACAAAAGAAGATGGGTTATAGTACCCATCAAGACGAACAATATTTACAATGGAACCTAGGGTCGCATTCCACTCTGAGTGTCAGAAAAGAGTAAAGTTAGATGTCCAAGTTGAACTTTCAACAGTGCAAAGAAAGAGAATTAACGACATCATAAGTTGCACAATCCCATTTATGGAGATCAGAGACAGACTCAAAGTAGATGCTCAAAGTGGCGAGCACTGGTGCTGTTGCACAATTCACACCGGCGAATGAAAGACTGGTGCACCTTCATGAACACTCCTGGTGTCGTGTTTATCTTGTCTGCTGCAACAACAATTCTCGCAACGAGATCTTCCACGGAGTCCACAGGCGTCTCCTACACCAATGATTTCATGCGCCCCCAAAAGAAGAAGTCCAGTGGGTTTAAGTCCAGTGAGCGTGGAGGCCACGCCACAGGTCTGCCACGTCCAATCCATAATGCGGGATATGTGGCATTCAGGAAGTGTCTACTGCACCTCGATAAGCCAATCAGCTGCAACTGTCCATGCTGCGTGTTTTCTCTGGCAATTTGCATACGGTAAATGCTTGACGGTGATGTTCTGGCGATGTCCTACTTCTCCGGTACGAAAGAAATTACGTCTGAGGTGACGACTTGCTCTTGTTGGATGTATTTCGAAGTTACTCTTTTCTGACACTTAGAGTGGAATGCGATCCTAGGTTCCATTGTAAATATTGTTCGTCTTGTTGGGTATTATCACCCCTCTTCTTTTATCAAAACAGTTTACAAACACCCTGTATATATTAATGACTTACTCAATATTGTCTAACGCACACATTATTCTTTATGCTGATGATACTACTATTCATTTCACTGGGTCAGACACCGCTGACATTATTAAAATACTTCAATTGGTTGACTTCAAATGAGCTTGTGGTAAATATAAAAAAAATGAAGGCAATTATATTTACAAATCGTCAGATAAATCTAACACCTCCTAATTCTATACTCTTAGATGATAAGACAATAGAAATAGTAGCGGACTTCACTTATCTAGGGATAAAATTACAGTCTAACTTAAAGTGGGATAACCATATTAACTACTTAATGAATAAAGTGTCATCAAGCATTTGGATTGTTAATCATGTTCTTACTAACTTATTAGTTTCAACACTAAAACTGCTATATTATTCTTTGGTACAGTCACATTTAAATTATTGCATTCTATCTTGGGGACAAACAACTAACGCTAATTTTAAGGAACTTCAGACATTACAAAATAAATATATTAGACTATTAGAATAAAAACATAATTCTGATATTAATCACTTTTCACTAATGGACTCACCTATATACATACATGTTGACCCAAATATAACACATTAACAGTAAAACAATTATATAATTACAATTTGGGAAAAACCATGTACAGGAAAATAAAAATGATATAGATCATACATTAATTGAAATTTCTTTACCTACCCATGACTATAATACTAGAGGTAGATCTCTACTGAGACCAATTCTTCCCAGGACTCCATATATTAAACAGTCACTAAATTATGCTGGGTCTCAATTTTGGAATTCTCTACCTCATGTGTGTGATCTCACAGTAATACATAATTTCAATCTATTCAAAACAAAAATTTTAACTTTACATTCTGGGACTACCAAGAATGTAAAAAAAGAAATTAAAGGAATAGGGAAAATTGAAATGGTAATTGTAAAAAAAAGTGGAGGAGGGTGGGGAGCAACTAAGGGGTTAGGGGGTACATTAGGAACATGGGAACAGGAAGGCAAAGTAGTAGGGAGGGTTGGGGTGGGGGTAGAAGGGGGATGGGGGCAATTTCACTAATACTAATTTTTACCTAATTCTTTTGAATGTTATGTGCCACTCCTTCATCTATTACTCTGACTTGCTTACATTTGTACAGGGAGATTGGGGCTTGTAACAGATCTTTTGCAGCCTTTTACCTGATCTCCCTTGCTGGTACAGTTACTCACACTGTTGTTGTATTACACTGTATTTCGTCTTCATGTGGCAGCTAAATAAATTGAATTGAATTGGAAAAAAAAAAAAAAAAAAACACCGAAGAGCCAAAACATTATTGACCACACCTGCCTAATATGATGTTGGACCTCCACTTGCTGCCAAAAAAGCTCTTACCCACAGTGGTATTGTATGGATGCTACAAGATCTCTAAAGGTGTCTTGTGGTATCTGGTACAAGCACGTTACCGGCAGATCCTATAACTCTTGTGGTTGAGCTGCCACAGATCAGATTTGCTGTTCCAACACAAACCACAGATACTTGATTGATTGGACTTATGTCTGGGGAATTTGGAGACCAGGGCAATACCTGGAAATCTTCCTCGTGTTCTGCAAACCATTCTCAAACAATCCAGGCGGTATGGCATGGCGCATTATCCTGCTGAAAAAAGGAACTATCCAGGCAGTACTACAAGAGAATGTCGATCCCATGAAAGGATGTACCTGGTCTGCAATGATGTTTACTCGTAGGTAGGTGTCATAGTTTCCTGCGTGTGAATGACTGGACCAAGTGTTTCCCAGCAGAACGCTGCCTAGAGCATTACATTTTCTCCACCAGCTTATTTCTGCCCCAAGGTGCATCCTGGTGCCAACACTTCCTCAGGTAACCAGGAGTCCACATGGTGCAACAATATTTAATAGACTAGACGATCTGCTTTCAATCATTAAAGGTCCAGTTTTGATGCTTATATGCCCATTGTACAAATTTTTGACAAAGAATTGAGGTGGTTAGCATTGGCTCTAGGAGTACACCTTTCATTTTGAAAGTTGTGCACAGGGGTGGATCCAGGGGAGAGGCATGCAGTGTAACCCCCCCCCCCAAACCACGGAAAAGCTTTGATTTGTTAGATTTTAATAACAAATTGAATATTTTTTCATGAAAGAAAGTATTACTTAAAAGTACATTACTTTCATCAATTAATTGGAAGAATTTACAGACATACTAAGAACACTTTTTCATTTTGCGGGAAAATATCAGAAAGATCCCTGGTCATTCCTGACATTTACGCCCCCCTTCCACGAAAATCCTGGATCTGCCCTTGGATGTGCACCCACTAGGAGCACGTCTTTCAAGATCCAAGACATGGTGGATAATTTTGCAAACTGTGAACTTTGACCTCTTGTGCAATTTCTCAGAGCTTCAGTTGTCTGTTTTCAAGAACAATGCCCTTAATGCATGATATGGTGTCTTTTGTTTGATAGCCTGCCAGACCTAAGTTCACCTTCAATGCCAACAAGGCCTTTTAACAATTCACTGCACCAAAAACTTGCCTGCATCTTTGATACCCCCTTTTTTTCCATACACAGAAACCAGTTCATGGTGAAGTCCCTTTCACTTGGAAAAAAGTAATAATTTCACAGATATCTCTTTTGGACCACATTTTCACAGTTGCCTTCATCTGAACTCTCACATTACCGTGCATCTTGCAACAGAAAGCCACTCTGCTGCATGGATGTGCCCCCCCCCCCACACACACACACTATTAATAGTTCTATCCATTTGCAACATTTCCTTTCCCTTCCTAATTATGAAGAAAATGAATATGTTATCTTACTTTTAGAAACACTTGTGTTATATATGTAGGCTACACTGAAAAAAAAAAAAAACATTACGGTTATCGTTTCTTTGTATATATTCTCCAGTTTGTATTACAAGTTATGTTCAGCAACAGTTCGTACAAGCTGTCAATGAAAAATGGGTGACCTGTCAGACTTCCAAAAAGGACAAATCGTGGAAGCTTGTTTAGCAGAAGCATCTATTACCATAACAGTCAAATTGTTCGGCGTTTCAAGAGCAACAGTCTCCATGGTTATGACTGTGTACAATAAAGCAAGGGAAGAAGAATAGCAGCTGAAAACCAAAACCGAGTGAGAGAGACCGTCAAACACCAACAAGGATTGTGACCAAACAACACAGAACTACTGCAGCAAAAGGGACAGCAGGACCCAATATCCACTGAGAAGACCCCCTGTTTCCACAAAAACAGTCCATAGTGGGAAACTTCACAAAGCCAACATCATGAAACAGCTGCAATTGGTAAACCTTTAATCACAGAAACCAACGCTACAATGCAAACAAGTTAGTAAAATCATGCAATGCATTGATTCTGATACACTTTCCAACATACCAGAAATCATTACTCAAGTTATAATGATAATAGCTGTGAAATAAATTTTGATCCTGTGTCCTGACCTTTGACCCCATTTCGATTATATTAAACAGAATTTGTTCAGTATGCCTCCGGAACAACATGATAAAGTTTTGTTGCAATCGAAACATTTTTATGTAAGTTATGACGCATAAGGGCGATGGAATGAATCCTGCTCCTATGTTCTGACCTTTGATCTCATTTTGCTCATTCTCAATAGGGTTCGTCCCTAGGTGGTCCCCTACCACATACTAAAATTTCATCGAAATCGAACCACTTTTACGCAAGTTATGACAGATAAGGGCAATTGAATGGATCCCGCTCCTATATCCTGACCTTTGACCCCATTTACCATAGGGTGCGTCCCCAGGTGGCCCCTACCACATACTAAAATTTCATCTAAATCAAACAATTTTTACGCAAATTATGACGCATAAGGGCAATGGAATGGAATGCACTACTATGTCCTGACCTTTGATCCCATTTTGCCCAATTTCAATAGGGTTTGTCTCCAAGTGGTCCCCTACCACATACTAAAATTTCATCGAAATTAAACCATTTTTATGCAAGTTATGGTGCATAAGGGCAATGGAATGAATCCCACTCCCCGCTCCTATATCCTGACCTTTGACCCCATTTTGCCCATTTTCCATAGGGTTCGTCCCCAGGTGGTCTTCTCCCACATACTAAAATTTCATCAAAATCGAAGCATTTTTACGCGAGTTATGTGCGGACAGACGGACAAAGCTGGAGCATATACACTTCTTCAACCTATGGTTGGAATGGAAAGCGTAAAAAAGATGGTGTCAGAAGCATAAACCTGGACAGCTGATGACTGGAAACATCTGATATCGTCCGATGTGCCCATTTCCATTATTCTTAACAGTAGGTCAAGTTTATGTATGGAGAATCCTCGAGGAAGTTTACAATTTGGAATATCCGATTCCAACTGTCAAACATGGAGGTGGATCTGTGATGATTTGGGCCACCATATTTTGGTATTTGGCTGGCCCCATCATTATCTTACATGGTTGTGTTACTGCCAGCGAGTACCTGGACATTCTAGGTGATCAGGTGCATCCTATGGTCCAGACGTTGTTTTCCAATGCCATTTTTAGCACGTCTTTTGTAAAAAAAGATTGTGCTTCTGTTATGGGTACGTCCGTCCGTCTGTACATACGGTATCTCTGCAACTATTGGTCCGATTTGAAAAATTCTTTTTGCATTCGGAAGCTCGAAATATGCGAATGATGATCCTTCATTTCGGTTTTTTTTTTACGATGTACAATTTCGACGCTAGAGGGCGTAAATGCAGATGATGTCGAATTCAAAATTACGTTTTATTTCACTTATTTGCTTCTAAACATCCGATTGAAAAAATTCTTTTGTCTTTCGATTCCATTTATGTCAAAGAGTATTTTAGATATAGTTTCTTTTTCAAATAACGCATAGATTTTCCGCTAGGGGGCGTAAAAGTAAATTACATTTTTCACGATTACCCTTCTCCTAAAACTCTGATTTATTTTTTATTTTTTTCAGCGGATACATCTCCTGATAGAACATCTTTTGCATATAATTTCGAATTTTTGGTAAAGAACACTTTGGCCACCAGGGGGCGTAAGTGTTAATTTTTGCTTCTGATGTATTTGACGTGAACTCTGAGCTTCTAACATACCGATTGAAAAAAATTCTTTCGTGGACTGATGCCACTCACATCGATAAACCTTTTCGGAATATTTTCTTCTTAAAATATTTCACAGTTTCTCTGCCAGGGCGTAGATGTATACCTTATTTTTCTCAATATCTCTATTTCTAGGAGTCCGATTTGAAAAATTCCTTCTTTGTTGGATAGTGTTTTCCGTGTGACATGTTTTTCATATAATTTCAAAATTTTCAAGTAATTCATAAACTTTCCGCTAGGGGCGTAAAGGTAAATTGCGTTTCTCCCTATATCTCTGCTTCTAAATCTCCGATTTAAAAATTCTTTCTGCACCGGATACAGCTCCTGATGGGAAATCGTTTGCAGATAATTTCTAATTTTTGTAAAAAAAAAAAAAAATGGTTTAGCCACCAGGGGGTGTAAATCTTAATTTCCACTTCTGATGTATTTGCAGCAAAATATGAGCTTCTAAATTCTCGATTGAAAAAAAAAACGTCGTTTGTAGACCGATACTACTCGTGCCGACAAACCCTTTTAGAAACATTTTCTTCTTAAAATAGTGCATGGTTTCTGCACCAGGGGGCGTAGATGTATATCTTATTTTTGTCAATATCTCGACTTCTAGGAGTCCGATTTAAAAAAAAATCCTTCTTTGTTAGATAGTGTTTCTAGTGTGACATGTTTTTTCTATAAATTCAAAATTTTCAAGTAATTCATAGACTTTCCGCTAGGGGGCGTAAGGTAAATTGCGTTTCCCACTATTTCTCGGCTTCTAAATCTCCGATTTGAAAAATTCTTTCTGCACCGGATCAGTGGCGGCTTGTGGTGTAAAATGCTGGTGAGGCGAACGGTCTTGATGTAAATGTAAAACAGTAAAACATGTTATTGAAAAATATATAAATTGTATAACGTTATACGAATATATATATATATATATATCATCATCATCATCATTGTCAACCATTATCAATCCACTGCTGGACGAAGGTCTCCCCAAGTTTCCTCCACAACGGTCTGTCTTGTGCCAGTCTCCTCCATGTCACCCCTGCATACTTTCGAATTTCATCCACCCATCTCCCATGTGGTCTTCTTCTGGGTCTTTTCCTGTCCCTTGGAATCCAATCTAAAATTTCGGCTGTCCATCGATGATCTGTCATTCTGGCAGTATGTCCAGCCCATTGCCATTTCAGGGATTTAACTCTGAACATGATGTCTTCCACTCTTGTCATTTTTCGGATCCACGAGTTCCTCTTCTTATCTCTCCTGGGTTACACCAAGCATGCACCTCTCCATGCTTCTTTGAGTTGTCTGCAGCCTTTGTATGTCTCTTTTAGTTAAGGTCCACGTCTCCGCACCATACGTAAGCACTGGAAGGATGCATTGATCAAACACTTTTCTTTTAAGACATAATGGCATATTGCTCTTGAAAATTATGCTGTTTCTTCCAAAAGCTCTCCAGGCAAGTTTTGTACGCCGATTAATTTCTTCATCAATGTGACCCTCACTTGATATCTGCTGTCCAAGATAAACGTACGTGTCTGTTATCTCCAGCTTTTCTCCATCAATCGATAAATCTTCATTTCTTGTAAAAGCATTGAACATCACTTTTGTCTTCTGAAAGTTCATTTTTAATCCCACTTCTTTACTCTTGTCAGCAAGTTCCTGGATCATACTCTGCAGCTCTGATGGGGTAGTTGCAAAAATGACTACGTCATCAGCAAGAAAACGAAGGTGGGTTAGATAATCTCCATTAATCTTTATCCCCTTGTTTTCCCAGCTCAGTGACTGAAAAACACCCTCCAATGTGGCATTAAAGAGCTTGGGAGATATGGTGTCACCTTGTCTCACTCCCTTTCCAATTTTTACGTGTGTTGTATTTTCAAACAGCCTAATCTTTGCACTTGCATTTTCATAGATGTTATTAATAATATTAATGTATGCATCTTCAATACCGCAGGTTTTCAGAGCCATTGTAACTGCTGATGGTTTCACCGAATCAAAGGCTTTTTCATAATCGATAAAAGCCATGCACAATGGAAGTTCATATTCCCTCGCTCTTTCAATTAGTTCTCTCAGCACGTGGATATGATCTATTGTGCTGTAGCCACTCCTGAATCCAGCTTGTTCTCTCGGTTGAGCCATGTCCAGTGTTACCTTCAAGCGGTGTGAAAGAACTTTAGTGAAGATTTTATAAACTACTGATAGGAGGCTGATAGGTCTGTAGTTTCCGAGATCCTCAATGTCACCTTTCTTATGTAGCAGGATCATTGTAGCGGTGTTCCAATCCTCAGGAATCTTTCCTTCATTAAGGCATCGAGTGAAAATTTGGGCGAGTACTGTTTCGATTTCTCCACTTGCTTCTTGTATGATGTCTACAGTAATTCCATCTTCCCCTGGAGCTTTTCCTCGCTTCATGTTCTTGATTGCATGTGCAACTTCTGCTGGAAGGACTGGAGGAACTCTTGGTACTGGTATCTTTCATGATGTCTGGAGTGCATATATCATCCCTTTCATATAATTTGGAGTAGAAATCTTTCACTCTTGTCAAAATTTCGCCTCTACTTCTTGTTACAGAACCATCTTCTTTTCTCAGTGCCATAATCTGTTTTCTTCCCTTACTGAGATGTCCCTTTGCTATCTTTAGGCCTTGGTTGTTTTCAATTGCTTTCCTCACTAGTTCACAGTTGAATTTCCTTACGTCTTCAGTGATACTTTTTCTTACTGTCTTGCATAGCTCTATATATTCCACTTTGGAAGTCACATCTTCTTTAGTTGTCCTCATCTCTCTTCTTTTTTGCATCAACATTTTGGTTTTCCTGATAATTTGTTCACATGCAACTTGTTCTTAGACCCAGCTAATTTTGTTGCTGTTTCCATAAGAGCTTTGGTTACTTTTCTGTTAACTTCAGAGATGTCCACTTCTTCCGATGTTAGGCCTTCTAAAGCAGAGAACCTGTTCTTCAGTTCTAACTTGAAGGTATTATGGTGTTTTTTCAGGTTGGTTATGTCAATACATTTTGTTTGTCTTATGAGCTTGCCACGTTCAAGTTTAGTGTTGAGGTGCATCTTACATCTCACCAATCTATGGTCACTACCTGTGTTGAACTTGTTCAGCACACTGCAGTCTTCTATGACGAATTTTTTGTTACACATAATAAAATCAATTTCACTTGTCGTCCCATTTGGATGTCTCCATGTCCATTTCCTGTGTGGCTTTTTCTTGAAGAAGGAGTTCAAGATGAAAAACCCTTCTGCCTCTGCAAACTCAACGAGAGTATTTCCACGCTGGTTTCTGTTGCCGTGACCGAATTTACCTACTAAAGTTTCATTCTGTTGCCGTTGCCCTATTTTTGCATTGAAATCTCCCATAATTATTTTCAAGTGCTGCTTACCTTTATTATTTAGATGACAAATTTCCTCATAAAATTCTTCAATTTCTTCTTCAGGATGACTTGTGGTGGGTGCATACGTTTGAATAATCTGAGCCTGGTATCTTTTCGAGAGTTGGATAACAAGTCGTGCAGCTCTGTCAGAGGAACTTTCAACTTCTACAAATATATATATATATATCAGTGGCGTAGCAGGGGGGTCGTGGTTTGCACCTCCCTTATTAGGCGAGACAGTTAGCTTTTTCTAAGTACGTTTTATAGATAATTTCCCTATTTAAATTCTTTGATTTTTATACAACTCAGAAAGCAATGTAATTTCTTGATAATAGAAGAGAAAGTAAAAGCAAAGCGGCCAAAAAGTTGCTTTATTAAATTTTTATTAAAACAACTATAATTTATTGCCTTTTCTTCATTTTATTAAATTAGCTTCATTTTGTATTGATATTCAAGATGTGTGTACGTACCAATAGGAAAATATTTGTCGAGCGCCCCCCCCCCAATTGTTATATGTATTTATACACAGTTATACAGCAGAAGTGCAGAACCCCTTCAAAAGTTTCATGTCAAAGGCAGTATCCCCCATTGGATATCTTTGAAGTCTGGGTTCGAGTCGGCTGAATCATTAAAATCCGCTGAGATTCGGAAGTCTCGTTAAGCCATTGGTCCAGGGTAGGCGGCGCCTTGTTATTAACAGCTGTAAACCCCATCCCTTAGGGCTCCATCCCATGTCATTTAGCCCTTATATACAAATATTATTCAACAGTAATGGAATAAAATTATAGAAATATATGAAACACGGCGTGGGGAGTCTTTCTTCACGAAAAAATCCAAAAATTTTAGAGGAAAAATGTGCATATACCTCTCTCTATATATATATATGTGTGTGTGTGTGTAATATACGCTACTTTTTGCAACAATATTTTTATGAAAACAATTATTCGATAATTTTACAACAAAGAAAGAAATATTTCACCAGTATTCTTTTATGTAATACACTTGAGTGAAAATACGCAATTTGCGCGGTTTCTTTAGCTAGTCAATGCGTCACTCACATCCCAACGCCAATCGGAGATCCACTTCTTAAAAAATTCAAAGTAAATCATTTGAATAGAATTTTTTCTCACGAAGTGTTTCTTGAGCTTGAATAAAAGTCACAGTTCGATTGGCATATTAGTGAAGGTGCATTTAGCACGGGTCACAAACTGAAGTCCAGGCTCGTGATAACTGTGTACATGCGAAAAGCTAAGGAAGCACATTTCTATATAAAAAAAGTATAAAATAATTTAAACCTGGAATTAAAAACAGAGAATACGATATTAATTTGCTTTGGTCTCGAACAGAATGCTTTCAGTTTATTTTTTATAAATAAGTTCAATTCTGCGATCTTTTTTGGCTGCAAATTTGTCTATGATCAGATCATAAAATGGTTGAGTGGACATTAGATGGTTCAGCAATTCTTTCTCGATTGAAATTTTAGCGAGTGAAGACAAACGATCTTGTGCCGTTGTATTACGGAGGTAAGTCTTAATTCTCTTCAAACAAGAAAAATTCCTTTCAGCAGAAGAACTTGTTGACGCCAGTGTCAATACAAGAGAAAATAATTTGTAGGCTTCTGGTAACACATCTTTCAGCTCGTTTTCTTTCATTGTTTTCAAGGTTTTCTGAAAACTGAGTTCCCTGAAGTTGTGATCATTATTTAAAAAATCTAATTCGGTTTTTAGTCGTTGTGTGTCTGTAAAAATGTTTGGATAAAATTTTTTGAGAGTGTTAAAGACACTGGATGGAAATGACTCTGAATAACTATGGTATTTTGAGCTGTCAACTAGCTGCAGAAACTCGAGCTTTCCCATATCTTCAAATCTGGTATTTATTTGGACTTTTATATATTCATGAATACACTCCATTAAATCATTCTGTATCGTTTTAGATTGTCCAGAAAATAAGCTTCGTATTTCTTCAAAATGTGCTTTTAATTCTGGGGTGCTCCTACGAAGTAACATTTGGAACATTTCCTTGAAATTACCTTTATTTAATGAGGAAATAGTTTCATCATGTCCTCGAAAAGGCAGTTCTTGCTTGCTTAGAACGACAACTAAATCGATTATATGTTCCATAAAAAGCCTATTTAGTCTGACCTTTTCATTAAACTTGACTTTATGAAGAGCAGCATTTTCTTTGAGCATATCAGAAATAGTGTTTGTTTTTTTCCATTCGTTTTAGACCTACGTGGTTAGTTCTATGCTCTTTAGAGCTTTCGTGCAATTTTGCACTACGAGAAAAGTTTTTTTAGATCAAAATAACCCGTTGTATTCCACACATTTTTCTTATTGCTCAAAAGTAAACATGGCCAGCAAAAGAGAGTTTGCTTGTAATAGCACCAGAAAGCCAGGGGAAAATCTCGTACTATGATTTATTGAAAGACCTAAAAAACGATTTTGCCGCACTTCTTATCTTTAGATATTGAACTTATTATAGGTGTCGGTCTTCCAGATATGAGAACATCCTTGTTATCATAATCTTTCCAGTGTTTAAAAGGAATTTCTTCCAGAACGCAAATCACGTCGTTTGTTGGGCCATTCATATTTTCCAACCAAAATCAAAATATGCTGTTTAGTAACAATAACAAAATAAAAAAAAAGAAAAACTCAACATTACTATGAACTAGCAAACACCCGCAGAAGAGAGAATTGAAAACACACTACAAAAAGTTAGATTCAAATACACTCTGACGAATAGTTAAAGCTACGTAGAAATCTTCGTACTCCAAAGCGTATAGAGGCGAACGGCGTCATCGCCTGTGAAACCACTTTTCACAAGGGTCATCTGCTCATTTTCCCGCGCCCATTGGATACACAATCCTTGGGTTCTCCAATAACAGCAGAGATGCGATTCCAGTTTAAGCGAAATGGAGGGTCGCCTCAGAAATTTCCTTTCTCTTACTGAAAGTTCGGCACCTCTTTAGGTAGACCTCGGACCGTGGGGGTGGGGGGGGGTGGGGGGGGTGGGGTTCAGTCTGTAGGGCTCTTCTCTGATCCCCAGTTCCCAAAACCGGCTTCTCATCGAGACGATTCAGCCGGTCGCCTCTAAGCGCTTAAAACATGCAAAAATAATGATTCATTCCTCTTCTCGAAAGCCTTTCTTTAACCTAATTCATGAATCACAATGTGAATTTCAGTGTTTCATTTATCCTGCAAAGTTCTTATATCTTTGTTACTGACAGAAGGTTTTTTTTTTCTTTCACTTCTCATTCTGCGGAATTTCAGGTGAGGCGGCGCCTCACTTGCCTCATCTGACGGGCCGCCACTGCACCGGATACAGCTCCTGATGGGAAATCGTTTGCACATAATTTCTAATTTTTGTAAAAAAATGGTTTGGCAACCAGGTGGCGTAAGTCTTAATTTCCGCTTATGATGTATTTGCTGCAAAATATGAGCGTTTAACATCTCGATTGAAAAAAAAGTCTTTTGTTGACCGATGCTACTCACGTCAACAAACCTTTTAGGAACATTTTCTTCTTGAAATAATGCATGGTTTCTACGCCAGGGCGTAGAGGTATATCTTATTTTTGTCAATATCTCTACTTCTAAAAGTCTGATTTGAAAAATTCCTTCTTTGTTGGATAGTGTTTCCGATGCGAAATGTTTTCCCCATAAATTCAAAATTTCCACGTAAATCATAAACTTTAAAACTAGGCGCATAATGGTAAATTGCATTTTCTTCTCCTAAAAACTCCGATTTGAAAAATTCTGCCTGTATTGCATACAAGACCAGATGGAAAATATTTTTCACATAATTTCTAATGTTTTGTAAAGAATGGTTGGGCCACCATGGGTCATAAGTGTTAATTGCTGCTTCTGATGTATTTGAAGCAAAATCTGGGCTCCTGAAAACTCGACTAAATTTTTTTTCTTGGACCGATACCGCTCATATGGATAAACCTTTTGCAAATACTTTCTTCCTAAAATAATGCATAGTTTTCCCACCAGACGACGTAAAGTCACATTTTATTTTTGTCGATAACTCTCTTTCTAAGAGTTTCCAAACTCACAATTCCGTTTACTCCAATATCTGAGGGATTAAAGACCCGATTGAAAAACTTCTTTCTTCCGTCAGATACTATTGTTTTCCATACCGGTTCCATTGACTTTGAATAGCTTTGATAAAATTTAATTTGTGTCAGAACGGATTCAAAAGACGTGCTTATTACACCCGAAAATTCGGTGTCATCTTTCTTGTTCAAGATAAGAATGCATTCATACACACAGCCAAGACCGTTCAGTCTTGGTTTGAGAAGCATCAAGATGGACTTCAACATCTGCCCTGGCCAGCTCAATCACCTGACTTGAACATCATCAAGCTACACTGGGAAGTTTGGGAAATCAGACTGAGAAGCAAATTCTCTCTTCCAACATATCTGAAGCAATTGGCTGATGTTCTGATCAACAAATGGTACAACATTCCATTGGAGACTATTCAAAGGCTATATGAATTTATCCCAAGAAGGTTGGAAGCTGTATTAAATAGTGGTCTAACACCTTATTAATATAGGCACATCACCTATTTTCCAGGTATTCACATTATTTTGCCCAACCTCTGTAGATGCTGTACATTTCTGAGACTTAAACAATATTTTCAAAGTATCACGAGTTCACTTCTTAAAATAGAACGATATAAAGGAAAATATCGATTTTTTGCTTTGGGAATGCACCCCACATAATCCTCATTATTTGGAAAAACATTTCTGGCATCAGATGATAAAAATTACATGTGAACTCTAGAACAGTTGTCTCCATTCTCAGTGTTATATGGACTGCTGGTCAGCCAAAAGCCCCATTGAATCTTACTTTGTTGCTATGTTAGACTTCTGCTCATTCCACCCTGATTATATTAAATCGAATACGGCGAGACAATTTTTGGAAAAGATTGAAATCCTGGTCTCTTCAGCTACTCAGAAAGATCTTCACAAAGAAGAATTAAAGGAAATATTGGCAGAAAACAATTACCCCTCCCCATATGTTGAGAAAATATTTAAACAAGTGCCAAAAAAGAAGCAGGAGAAAACCAACTTCAAATTCACCAGCAAAATTACGTACCACAAGGGACTTTTCGAGAACCTGAAAAGGATCGGAGCAAAATATAATATCAGGCTAGCTCCAGATCTTAATAACAAAATAAAGAAATTCCTGCCAGCTTTAAAGCAGAAAGAATTGGACATCCAATTGCAGGAGGGAGTAATTTACTGCATCGACTGTAACTGCGGACTCAGCTACATAGGAGAAACAGGGAGAAGTATTAAGGTCCGAATGAAAGAACACCAAGCAGCTATTAGGAACATTGGGAACAAAACAGGGCTAGACAGACATATACAAGCAAGTGGACACTCCATAAATTGGGACTCAGTGAAAATAATCGCCCACCAGTCAAACTTAGTAAAGAGGAAACTAGAAGAAGGGATCGAAATAGCAAGAAGAAGAAGTACCACAATTAACGATAATTGCGGATGGACTCTTCCAATTGAGTGGCAGCAACTACTCCAGTGACATAGTCCTGATGACGAACTAGGCTTTAGTTCGAAAATTTGACAACCAACTTTGATGAAAAATAACCTCTATAAGACCCGTAAAAAAGCTATTCCACAAAAAAATTTTAGTTCAAATACAAAGCTTTTGCCATCTTTATTGTTGTTTACCATTACATAAAAAACCTTAAATCTGTTATATTCTGTCACAGAATCTCACTTAAATGTTCTTTCCTGCTAATCACACAACAAATTTTTGGCATGAATACAAAGCTCACATCATTTTTATTATTAAATGAAAAGTCCTTGTCTATTATATTCTGTTATAACCTTAAATTTGCCACAAATAAGTCAGGCTCTATTTTGGCTTGTATTTGCATTCTTTGTTACATTATTTATCATAAGACATTTTTCCAGAAAAATGATAAAAAAAAATCAATTTTATTGGTGTATACTGATATAGAAAACAAGCAAGCTTTCACCACAAAACGTCTTATGATTTTAACAAACCAGAGCATATGCAATGAAGGAGTATCAGTCGACCTTCCTGACACCTGGTGCACTCTTCTTCACACGCCGCATTCCTAATGCATTACATTACCGTGAAGAGCACACGACTTGCTGGTGGCATTTGTTAGCCTTCTGCGTAATATCTAGTGCTTTGAATTTTGTTTAGAACTCTTTAAGTTTGCTTTAGCCGGTAATCCTGCCTGACAAAGTCACATGTTTTGTGGTGAAAGCTTGCTTGTTTACTATATCAGCATACACCGAAAAAACGGATTTTTTTCATTGTTTTTCTTGTCGTTTCTGGTGTATCTACCCATCGTTTGTTAATATAGACATATTTTTCAAGTATGCTTTCTGGAACCTATACTAGAACATGGAAATAGTTTGCTTTCAGAGCATGAAGCTTTTCCTCTACCCTACACACTAATTGTCTTCTGGAACAAGATAGCTAAGGGTTGGCAAGAAAAGCTCCTGCACGAAACATATATTTGTTTAAGTTGTAAAAAATGCAACTTGTAACTTCACTCTTACTGTAAATTTGGTCAAGTATTCAGATTCTTATACTTTATACAAGATGGAACTATCAATTAATCAAGCCAAGACATGTGCTAAACTTA
The DNA here is from genome assembly GCA_039090855.1 of Macrothele yani. NCBI lineage: Eukaryota > Metazoa > Arthropoda > Arachnida > Araneae > Macrothelidae > Macrothele > Macrothele yani. Next base: position 115,368,095 of record CM077007.1, read on the forward strand.
GTGTGTGTTAAACAAAGCTCTGCCTACTTTAAAAGGTCACCATCTACACTTAAGTACCAAAAGTCATGGGATAGCAGTATGCAAATTTTTTAACTGGCGCTGCTGTCGTTAAAGGCTTTGACATACGCCAGGATTTTTATCAGTTGGAAGGTGTAATTTCGTTCATCAGGTTGAACAACCATGAGTAGGATTACAGCAAGCCGACGTTAATTATCGGAGTTTGAATGAGGCTTGGTAGTGGGAGCCAGACAGATGGGACATTCAATTTCTAAAGTTGTGTGAACATTCAACATTCCTTGATCCCTGGTGTCACGTGTGTACTGAGAATACCTCATGAAAGGAATTACCACTGACCATGGACAGCGCAGCGGCTGACCACGGGTGTCTGCTTTGGATGTCGTTTGAGGCAAAGCAGCACATTGGGACCAAGACCGTTTGCACAGCACATTGTTGTACACAATCCACTTTTCGTCACCAGTTATCAGTCACTTCAAAAAGGATCGTTTTACTCACGTTTAATGAGCATATCGCAGATGTTTATGCGCGCCGTCAATTGAGCTTCTTTGAGTTCATGAGGAAACCACACATCGATCTTGCTTACGTATCCCAGCTTCTTCAGGTGGTCGTGAATGCTTGAATGATGGATGTGCAATGTGTCTGCAATCTCTCGTGTTGTGTAAGGTGGGTTTGACTCCATGCCTTGATTTGGTCGTCATCAGCCTCGGTGGGTCTCCCGGACCGAGGATCATCATTGAGGTCAAAATCACCAGCACGGATTTTTGGGAACCACCACTGGCAGTGACGTTATTGTAGAGCATTATCACCGTACACTTTACGCAACTTTTCACAAGCTTGATGCGCGTTCTTCCCTTTACGGAGGTAAAAACAGTAAAATATGGCGAAAATGCACAGTTTGGTCTTCCATCTTCAACTTGATGTCAAATCTCAGCAAATCACTCACTATTCCTTTTAGACTGCAGCTAGAACTGGCACCTGTCGAATGCCATGGCGATAACAGAGCTGCGCATGCCTCTAGTACTTCCAAAACCGCCCAACCGCCATCGGGTGCCAAAATACGTCGTGACTTTTGGCACTTCAGCGTACATCATGAAGACCCTACACATAACGTTTTTGTGTTCATGAAATGACATGCACATGACCATTGCATTTGTATGTGATATGGCAGTACATATACATTAAGGGAAAGACATATTAATAAAAACTCAGTAGACAAAACATTAGAGATAGGGGTGATGGACACATGGGCATCCCCCCATGCAGAGTGAAACAGACCCAAACCAAATGCAGGCGACAAATAGGAGGACTTCCCGACAGTGTATCGCAATCGACGAACATGGGCAAACTTGCTGATCTGAGCTGCTTTCATCGTGGACATTTTGGTGACATAAAACAGATGGGTCCTTCTATCAACAAAGTGGTAAGAACCCTAGAGCAACTGTATCAAAGGCGTACCACGAGTATACCATCAATGGATGTAACAGCATACAGAGAGCAATCGGCGGGCGACCACATGCCACTGATTACCGATGTCCACCAGGACTATCCAGGCTCGTGCAGACTAGCCGCTTGGCAACGGCGGCTTAAATCACACTCGGGCTATGTATTGGAGGCCCAGCAGTATCAGCGAGCAAATGGTATGTCGCAAGCTACGCGAGCCAATGCTCTACTCGTGGGCCAATGTTGACTGCTCGCCATCCGACGTCACGCCTCGCCTGGTGGTAGGAAATCAAAACTGGAGCTCCGCAGGGTGGCAACCATGTCGTGCCGTCAGATGAATCCCGTTTTTAGCTGTACCAAGCTGACGGGGAGCGTGGGAGTGTGACGTCGACAGAATGAGGCCATGGCCCCATCGTGCCGGGTTGGATCTGTTCAAGGTGTGGTGGCAGTGGCTCAGTGATGGTTTGGAGAGCCTCCTCGTGGGGCACGTTTGTTCCCCTTAGTGTGTCTGGAGAGGTCCTTAACTGCTTTGTGCTACCAGGTCACCTACACGCTTTTACGTCTCTCGTACATCCTGTGGCTAATGGTCTGTTTCAGCAGGACAATGTGTCACACCCAGGTACACTCATCTGAGTTTGGAACCATCCAGTGGTCCCGTGGTCCCCGAACATAAATTCTGCGGAAGCTCCCTGGGATTTAGTGGAGTAGAACGTCAGATCCATGGATCCTGGACCAATGTATCAGGTGAAGTTGCGAACAACGTTGCAACAGGCATGCGTGGCATTAATTCCAGAAACCATCCAGTATTTGGTGGAGTTGATGCCTCGGCATGTACAGCGGCGTTCATACCCTTTTCTGTGAAAAAAAAAAAATAAGGACTTTCTAAGGGCCTACACTCCAACTGATATTTTGCATCATTGGAATATCATCAAGTGTGTGTGTACATATGTAGGGGATTAAATAGCGTTAGTGGCCATTTACCAGGCATTTTGCCCCAAATATAAACTACTTTACCTGCAAAGAACAAAATGAAATACACGCCGAAAAAAAAAGGAAAAGCAGGAGCAGTGGCGGCTCGTGGTAAGCTGAGATGGGGGCTGCATCTCAATTTTGTAGATATCACGATACCACTTCGAAAGTTAAGTTACTCCGCCTGTGCTGACGCTGTCCGTTTAATAATAATAATAACAATAATATATATATACTGATCGAAAGTGCTCTTTTTTACAAGAAATTTATATTTAGATTTTATATTTAGCGATTGATGGGGAAAATGTAAAGGCACCGATACCTAAATTAGGCAACAGATATTAAGCGATGGCCACATTGTCGCATTTATGAAGAAAATAATCGACCTATAAAACTTCGTTGGGTACATTATTTCTTAAAAAGAAACTGATTAATCAGTGCACCCTTCCAGTTCTTACGCATGGAGCACAGACATGGACCTCAACTAAAATAGACAGACATACGTTGCAGACAACTGAAAGAGGCATGTAGAGATGCATGTTTGTTGTTACCTGGAATGATACAAATAGGAACTCGTGGATCGGGAAAATGACAAGAGTGGAAGACATGGTCAAAATTCCTGAAATTGCAATGGGGTGGACATATTGCTAGAAGAAAGAACCACCGACGGAGAGTTGAAATATTGAACTGGATAGCAAGGGAAAAAACAATATCCAGAAGATGACAAGAGGGAGATGGGTACGTGAAATTCGAAAGCATGAAAAAAACTGACTCAAGGCAGACTGTTGTGGAAGAAGAAACTTGGAGACTTTCATCCAGCAGTGGATTGATGGTGGTTGCAAATTATATATACATGCATATACTATACGTATATATATATATAAGGACAAAAAAATTTAAAAAAATAATGCGTGTGCCAGTGGTAGCGGAGACACACTCAAGGTCATGTACGCGTTACGCGTTCTCAAGTGTCTCATTGTGACCCCTAGAAATATGACAATATATATTTTTTCTTCTTATACACTCACTTTGAAACTTCGACTTGATACCGACCACTGCAACTTAGACGGCGACGAAAAACATTTTGTGGAATTCTGAAGGGTCTTCCAGAATTTCGCGACGAGTTGTTATTGCAATACTCACACACCGGCATTCTCTTGAATAAAAACGGATTGCAAACATATTCAGTCCAGTTTTAATTCTGAAGTCATGATGATAACAAATTAGTGTAGAAAAATTTGTTTTCCAAAATTTACCAACTTCGTAAATTTTCTAAACAATGATATCTGATTAAATGTTCTTTTCAAAGTAATTAAGTACACTACCTCAATTGAAATGCGCAGCTGATTTTTGGGAGGGAGGGGGATGCAGCAGAAAAATAAAATGTAACCAGTGGAGTGACTTCAATGATTTTTGGTGAATAAAAATTTACGTGAGTTTAAAAGCGAAAATTTCGCTGTGATTTTACCTCTTGTCTTGGTAAGTGAAGAAATCAATTTTGTGCAAGTATTTCGCTGCAGAAATTAGTATCTCTCTCTCTCTTTTTTTTTTTTTTTTTTTTCAATTTATCCAATACTGAACTCTATTTTTAATCGCAATTTGTTCACATGCCCATTTTGACCAGAAGAGAAAATATAAGTAAAACTTTTTTCGCAAAAGTCCCGGCATTCCGGCAACTGAGTATTTGTTATTAGATGGGAGCAACATTGTTGTTAGAATTATTATGTTGAATAAAAGCAGGAACAAACCAAAACTTGGAAGAAAATAAAACAAAACCAGGTTGAGTAATACATTCAAACGTACTTTATTTAATACTTTATTTCAACATTCGTCATTATTTTTAATTCATTCCCCTATTTTATGTCTTATACGGAAGCACAAGAACCGTATTAATCAACAAAGCACACGGGCCTGGCGAATCATTCCCACCCAATGAAAGACTGCCTTCGCGAGCAACCCTGCTAGCGAGAGCTGCCATGAATGCAGTCCCCGGGGAAGTTTTATTCAAAGGAAACGAACTGATGTGGGAATAGACAGAGTTTCCCACATGAGTTGGTTTCAATAGCCGTCAGGGCTGCAACAAGCACAGTCCGTGACGTTCTTCCCGCTCCCAGTGGTGTTTTGCAGGGAAAACTTCCAGTTGAGTTCAGAAAACTGCAGTCTTGGCATTATTGCTGGGAAAACTTACAGCGGTGTTCACATAACTTCTCTTTCTTGGTACGGCATGAAAAAAAAACTGCTTTGGGTAGGGGGGTTGCAGCCCCACAGCCCCATAGCAGGAGCCGCGCCCTGAGCAGGAGACAAAGCGACAATGAAGCAAGGTGAGTTGAGTAGAGCAGTGGACACTAACTAGATAGATAAGACCACAAGACAACTGACACCATAGATTGTGAAGTCAAACGGAACCCCCCCCACCTCCTTGACCTTTGTTTTAACCCTCTGACCCATGAAAAGACACACAACACAGATGTTGATCCCACTGGTAAGGTCACGCAAGGAAAGTCAGGCAGGTACAATAAGAAAAGTGTGTGTGTGGGAAGGGTGTTGTTGAAGGGAGATAATTCTAAGAACATTCCAGGGGATTATCTCCCTTCAATGAACTAGAAGAAAGCTCTCCTGGTGAATGGATTAGCATATTTACAGACACACAAACAATAACAAGGGGGGGGGGGGGGCTGGGTTGTGATGCCCATTACTACAGTGCAAAAACAAGACGGGGGAAAAAATAAGCACCTGTTTTAAAAAATAAGGACTTTTAAGGACCGTACGAACCTTGTACAGGCTGTTATTCGCACTACAGGAAGACCAACACGCTATTAGGTAAGCATCTCTAATATTTTTTGCCCATTGAGTCTATGAACTCCTCCAATTTCTGTTCAACACGCTATATCAACATACACTGATGAGCCATTAGATTATGACCACCTACCTAACCTAAGCTGAAGCTGTAAAATCCCCTTTAGCCAGCAAAACAGTGGCCACTCAGTGAGGCATCGATTCAATGAGGTAGCGATAGGTATCCAGGGGTATCTGGTACCACAATGTCAACAGCAGATCCTCCAGTTCCCGTACAGTTCAGGGTGGTGGTGATTTATCGCAAACCGGCTTTTCCACGTCGAACCACAAATGTTCGATTGGGTTCATGTCAGGTGAAGTTGGAGGCCAGAGCATTAACAGAAAGTCGCCAGCATGTTCCTTGAAACCACTTCTTGACAATTCTGGCAGTGTGCATTATCCTGTTGGTAATGGCTATCACCTGCAGGGAACACAGATGCCATGAATGGGTGAACTTGGTTCGCAACGATGTTCAGATACCTGACAGCTGCGCGGGATTGTTTTATTGGGATAATGGGGCCTAAAGTGTCCCAAGAAAACATCGCCCACAGCATAACACCACTGCCGCCGGCCTTTTTCCACCCAACAGTGCATCCAGGTGCCATAGCCTCCATTGGTAATTGGAGTAGTCGCGCTCAGCCATCTACGTGATGCACCAAGAATCTTGATTCGTCAGACCTGACAACTTTCATTCAATCATCCACGGTCCAATCTCGATTACCTTGGGCCCATTTCATGCGTTGTTGGGGATGACGTGCAGTGAGCATGGGGACCCGGCCGGGTCTTCGGCTACGCAGGTCCATGCGCAAAAGGCTGCGATGAACTGTGTGCTGCGACACATTGCCCTGATTACCACTGTTGTAGCTGCAGGTGATTTGTGGCACTGTGGTTGCTGTGAACAATGCACGACAGTCTCCGCTCCCCTCTGGCATCAATGAGCTGCGGACAACGCACGGCTGGACGACGGTTCGTCGTTTGGCCATCTGTGCACCACTTTTGATACGTCCTCACTACATTGGCACGTGAACAAGCCACGCCATTTCCGAGATCGTAGTTTGAAGCCACCGTGCCGTCACAATTTGTCCTGTATCAAGCTCCGATAAATCGGCAGCTTTTCCCCTTCTGACTCCGAACACTCTACTAACCAAAAGCCGGTCCTCGGGTTGTATATAATACTGCTCTGTGAACTTCACCTGCACCATCGTTCGGTCTCCAGGTGCGCTCATTTCTCTAGCCTGGGGGTGATCATAATGGAATGGCTCATCGGTTTACATTTTGTCGATAGCAACTTATGTCCTACAAGTTAACAAGAAGATATTGAAAGAAGGGTATAAAAAATACCAGTTGTCTCAGTGTGGTTACCCAGAAGCTTCATGTGATGACGAACTACCAGGAAGTTCTTGTGTGAAGTTGAATAAAATCTGCATAAAAACCTGAAGAGCTGATTGAATCACAGGTCTTAAAAAGCTATGAACAGTTAAATAAATAAGACCAAATTGATGAATAGCAATGAATATAATGTGAAATAATGGGTGTTGAATATTAAAATATTGAGAAAGCTAAAACAACTGAAGGTAGAAAAAGTTTCGAAACCTTAAAAAAGTGCATAAGTACTGATCTCGTACGACATGCAGATGCATTTCAGCCTTAAACTTGGTCATCGTCTGTGCTGATGTTGGTACCTGAAAAAATATACCTAATTACAGTCAAACCCCTTTTTAACAGAAAGATTCCGCAATTTTGCGCACATTTTTAATGGTCCGGACGGAACCACATTGAAATTAATGCTTGTCGTTTCCCGATATAACGAACACGTACATTTTTATTTTATTTAAAACCATCAAACTATGTTAACCAGCAGTTTCATGTTAAAAGTTAGCTAGAAAGAGAGCTTAACAGGAAAATGTTATTCATGCAAGTTAACCAGCATTTCAAAGAAACACCATCTGCAACACAGCTTGACGGAATCAAGTGAAATTCACTGATCACTGTAGTTTGCATAAGTGCATTTTGGGAGAGCATTTAAAAATATGAATGACTAAAAAAAAAAAAAAAAAAAAAGCGGAAAAGATTTTCAACCAATGAAAAAATGGACATTTTGTTGCAGCTTGATGCGAACCCAGGAGGATCACAGGCTGCTGTAGCAGAGAAACTCAGAATTTCCAAGTCAATGTTGTGTACCATAGCGAAAAATAGGAAAGAAATCGAAAGCCATGCATCAAAGTGTGGGCAATTTTCGAGTAAGAGGGAATCTCTGAAAGCATCACCCTTGAATGAGTTGGAAAATGTTCTTGTCACTTGGTTCCAACAAACACGAGCTATAATTTGCCTAATAGTGGATCACATTTGATGGAAAAAGCAGTTCAACTTGCCGAACAACTTCAAATAAAGGAATTCACCGCATCAAATGCACAGATTGATCATTTTAAGCAAAGATATAACATGGTGTATAGAGCTCTATCTAGCGAAAGCAGAAGTGTTGATCCCGTGAAGGCACAAACATGGTAAAATTAACAGCTGCCACAAATTATTGAAGGGTACATGCTGTGTGACATTTTTAAATGCTGATGAAACTGAACTGTTTTATAACCTGCAGCCAGATAAAATACTGTGTTTTTGAATGACACCTGCCATGGAGGGAAGAAATCAAAAGCCAGAATCACTGTTCTTCTAGCTGCCAATGCAGATAGGTCAGAAAAATTGCAACCATTAGTTATAGGCAAATCTGCTAAACCACATTGCTTCCAAATGTAAATTCTTTGCCCACCAAATATGAAGCAAATAAAAAGTTGTGCGTTCCCACAGCTTTATTCAAAAATTATGTAGAAGCCTTGTACACTCAGATGCAGGCAAAAAAGATAAAAGTCCTCTTATTCATTGATCAGAGTGCACACATCCTCAGGTAAACAATCTGAAAAATGTTCAAGTCATTTTTTCCCAGCAAATTGTGCTGGTGATTTGCTAGTGAATTGCAACCTCTGGAACTGGGTGTCATTAGGTCTTTTAAAGCCCATTATTGAAAGCTTTTCATGCGAAAAGTACTTTCTGTTATCGATGTAAAGGAAGATGCATCTAAAAGTTAAAGTCAACATTCTTGATGCAACTCATTTCGTGCGACAGTCATGGAATACAGTTATGACAGATACCATTAAAAACTGCTTTAAAAAAGCAGACTTCTCAGTTTGTGAACAAGAAAGTGGATCCAATACCGAAAATCCTGCTGATAATTTTGCGGATGACGATCTTGTAGAATGGGATGAAATTGCCTTGTCAGGTATTGTGTTTTCCAATTATGTTGATTGTGACGCAAATGTACATATCTGCCAAATGCAATTCCTTGATGTTTTGGATGAACAGATCGGACTAAATGCATCATATTCTGATAAAGAAGATGAAGCAGAACTGAAAGTCAGCTGCTTTAGTGATGCTGCTAATGGTTACAGGTATAGAATGTGCTAAAAACTACTTGATGAGCTTCAATATTAATGATGACATTTTTCATGCACTTCATAAAATTGAAGCTGCAATTCATAAAGCTAAACATTTAGAAAAAATAAGCAATCTTCTCTAAAGCCTTTCTTTCCTACAGTGTAAAAAGTTAATCAACAAATATTCTGTTTTTACAAGTTAATTAGTACCAATTGATGTTTTGTTTTATGCAGTTTATAATACTGAAATCGTTATTTAAGAAACTAAATGCTCGGAAAAAATCAACTATCGTATATTTCCTGCAATTTTAAAGTACGCTTGAAATTTGATGCCACATATTGAAGTCTAATATCTGCGAATTATGTTTTTAATATGCTAAGTAAATTTATATGTATCATAACCTTGTTTACGTGGAGTCAAAGGTCAGAACATAGGAGCGAGATGCATTCCATTGCTGTTATGCGTCATAAGGTGTGTAAAAATGGTACGATTTCGATGAAATTTTAGTATGCGGTAGGGGACCACCTGGAGAGGAACCCTATTGAAAATGGGACAAATGGAGTCAAAGGTTAGGACATAGGATTGGGATCCATTCCATCGCCCTTATCCCACACTGCTAAGGTGGACGTCAAGTAATTTTGCTTCCTATATTTCCAATGGAAAACCTTTTGTACATGTTTCCTTCACAATTAGTGTGTTCCCAAGATTGGAAATTTAAACATCGATTAAAATAACTTCATACTATAACTTGGAATACTTAACATTTTCTAAAACATACGCATAATTATATTAAAAAACAATAACGTTTCCTTTGGTGGTGTTGAAACCAGAAAAAAGATAGCGCGACCTGTATTTTGATGATGTCAGTGGACAAATAAATGTTGGATTGCATAATTACGGTTATGGTTTAGAAAACATTATTATGGTTATGGTTTAGAAAATATTATTATGGTTATGGTTTAGAAAATATTAAGTATTCCAAGTTATGAAATGAAGCTATTTTAATCGATGTTCAAATTTTCATCCTTGGGAATGCATTAATTGTGAAGAAAATGTGTGCAGAAGTTTTTCCATTGGAAGTATAGGAAGCAAAATTACTTGACATCCACCTTAAAGTAGCAATTCTTGTATGTATGTATGTACATTTTATTTTGAAAACAGCTCTTAAGAATTTTGATGAAAGTCGTTAACCTACCGTTTTCTGGTACTAGAAATTGATTTAGCTTGATCTCGACTTTAGGAGAATTCGTTTAGTGGGCAAAATAACCACCCCGAATTATAACGTTTTTAGTGTCATGGCATTGTTCCAATTAATTTACCAATGCTTAGAAATCTTATGACGTCACAATCACGCGTCTGAGAATGTTGGGGTGCGGTCAAGCCATCTGTCTCATTACATCACGCGTTATGTGTGGATCCTATTAAAGTTTTATGACATCACACTCTTGTGAGCAGTGGTCGCGATTCCCATCTGCCTCATTACGTCATGCGTTGTGTACGTATATCCGTCTGCACGATAACTCACGTAACAATTGTTCGATTTCAATGAAATTTTAGTATCTGGTAGGGGATCACCTGGGAAGGAACCCTATTTAAAGTGAATGAAAAGGTCAGTACATAGGAGCGGGATCCATTCCACTGCTGTTATGCGTCATAACTAATGTAAAAGGTTCGATTTCGATGAAATTTTAGTATGTGGTAGGGGACTACCTGGCGACAAACCCTATTGAAAATGGGCGAAATAGGGTCAAAGGCCAGGACATAGGAGCGGAATCACTTCCATCGCCATTATGCGTCATAACTTATGTAAAAATGCTTCGATTTGGATGAAATGTTAGTATGTTGTGGGGGCCTGACTGAGGACGAATTCTATTGAAAATGGGTGAAATGGGGTCAAAGGTTTGGACACAGGAGCGGGATCTATTCCATAGCCCTTATGCATCATAACTTACGTAAAAATGCTTTGATTGTGACAAAACTTTATCATGTTATTTTGGAGGTATACAGAACCGGTTCTGTTGAATATCATCGAAATGGGATCAAAGGTCAGGGCACAGGACCGAGATTTATTTCACAGCCATTATTCTCATAACTTGAGTAATGATTTCTGGTATGTTGGAAAGCATATTATAATCAATGCATTGCATGATTTTACAAACTTGTTGATAATAAATTCATAATTAAAAGTACTATACATAATTTAAATTTCACTGAAAGAAAGAGAACTTAGTTGCTTACTTATTCTGTAATGAACACTAGCTTAATTTGAATTCATTCAAACGACTTCCTCGATTTAGCGAATTCCGCGATTTTCGTACAAGACTGTTGGTCCCTTGAAGTTCTTTAAATCGAGGTTTGACTGTAAATATTAATACAGCTTTCCACCAATGTATATGAGGACTCTTAATATCCTTACTTGTTTATCCTTAAAGCATTATTTCATGTAACACCAACAATGTTACGATTTTCCTCTGTTGCTTTAAGAAAGTGAAAGTTGGGACTAACCTCTGAACCAACTACAAAATCCCCATTCAATAATTCCTTTTGTTTTTACTCTGCACGTGTGGCAAAATTACATGCTCCCATTCAGAAAGAAAGAATTAAATATATACTTACTTATCACCTTCAAAAATTTGTAATCCACTGCTGGATGAAGACCTCCCCAACTTTTTGTCTTAAGCAATTTTTCTTCCATGTCCCTCTAGCAAGCTTTTGAATTTCATCCACCCATCTCCCACTTGGTTGTCTTTTGTTACATAGTATCCAGTCTAGTATTTCAGTTGTCAAACAATGTGGTCAGTTCTAGCATTATATCCAGTTCATTGCCACTTCAGACAAGAAGCATCTTTACTTTGATAATGAGTTTCTCTCTTCCTTTCTTTCCTGGTCATGCCAAGCAAGCATCTCATTGTCTTTGATCATACGTAAGAGCTGGAAGGATGCATTAATTAAACACTTTTCTTTTAAGATATTATGGTAAATCATTCTTGAAAACTGTACTGTTCCTTCTAAATGCACTCCAGCCATACACTTATTATGATTTCTTCTTCAATGTGGCCCTTGCTTGATATTTGTTGTCCAACTGTAAATATGTTTTAATTAAAATAGTTCCAAATGCTTTTTCCATTAATGAAGACATTGCTAATTTCTCAAGACTTAAATTATAAAATGCTCGAGATCAATATTTATTGTTGCCTTATGTACATAACAGTATAAAATATGTACAATGCATAAACATCCACTGATATAAAGAACATAATTGGATTTTACAAGAAATAAATAATATAAAAATTCACGCATTAAGCGCTTTTTATTGTGGAAAGTCTCTAGATTGTTTACTGAAAAGGTAAGCAGCCTGGAGTTAAAAACTCCATGGTGTACTTGCAACTTGTGTGCGTCGTCAGCTCATTTGTTCAGAGACCAAACCTCTCAGGCTTCCGTCTAGGTGTGAGAGGTGTACCTGGATCCCTCTTTCCTGGGGTAAAAATAGACATTCTGAAATATAAAGCACAGGAATAGTTAGTTCTTTTTCCCCTATAAAAAATTGGAATACTTTAATTTCAGTACTCCATAATTTACTTCAAATGTCACCATTTTTTTATTTATTTTTTTTACAAATGCAGAATGAAAACAAAAAAATACAGTACCAAAATTAAACAATGAAAGTTTCATAATATAAATATTTTGAGAATATTTTATGATTTGCAAACAGAATTCAATTAATGCTTCCAGGACAGAAACAAATGTTTCAATGAGGAATCCTCATTGTAGCACACCAATCAGTCATTATTGCCAAGATAGAATTCTGTTACCTTATTGGACAACCCTTCCCCTGTCTTGGGCGGGCATAAAATGCTTAACATGTACCCTATGATACTTCATTAAAATTGTTCTGAAAGAAAAAAAAACAAGTGTTCATCCTCTAAAAATTCAAAATTTGACAATCTATAGATTTTTTTAAACTTACACTTCTTCCAGTGGTTTAATGGGTGTTCCAGACTCAGTGACAGAGAGCCCACTTAACTGAAACCTATCGGCGGCATGCAGAACTTGCACGGGCCAACCCATAAAAATAATAGTCCACCAAGAAAGAACCACAGAAACTGAACATTTTTCCTGCTGCTTTATTTTGGACATGTGATGAAGATCTACATAGACAGTGTCTCCCTAAAGAAATTTTACTGAACAACTCTTGCCGTTCAATATTGTGCAGATGGAAACAGTTGTTAAGTTCTGCTTAGCTTGTCAAATACCACACTGTGCATTCACTTAAAACTATGAAGTGGATCTCCACTAATTCCCAGGGAACATGGCACACACACAAATTTATTTATTTTAAGATTTAACAACCCTATTGCAGCAGTTTAAAGTTATGACAAATTCATTTTTTTTTTTTTTTATGGTTTAATGACCACCATGAGCTATAAGCAGTCACCTATCCCAAATTTACGGTCACTGGTTACAGGGAAGGGAGAGGCCACTGCCATAAGACAAACACAACATCCATGCCTCACCGGGACCTTTCACGGATGAATGGTTATAAGCCAGCGCTTAGACCAGTGCTCCACCAATGTTTTTTAACCAAAGTGTTATAACAGCACAACAAGGTAAATGGTAATATTTTTGCTGAAAAAAATTTCCCATCACCAAATCGATAGCACGACCCCTGCTACTGAACATCTAACAAGGTTCACACATTCACCGACTTTTCCTGGTGTGGTTTTGATAATTTTCCCACAGTGATTACCTAAATCACGTTTCCTTTCATTTTTGCATTTTCTCACCACAGCACACAGTTGTTAATTATTTAAATAACTGGTCTTTTCATTAATAAAAACTAAATGTACAAGGCACATTAGTATTACTGTTTGGTACCATAATTTCATGACCTTTTGTGCACTTGAGTCATATTCTGCTAACACATTCTCACAGAAATATAAAAGAAAAATTTGTCAGCTGACTGGTTTCAGTATTTTTTATATATATATAACACAATGCAGCTAGGCTTAGTGATCAAATGGGCTCGCCTAGTCGAAAGTCCGCCCCTGATTATATGGAAATCATGTTGCGCAGGAAACTTTATCCAACAAAGGAGAAATTTTTCAAATTGGACCATTAGAAGTAGAAATATTGGCAAAAATAAGATATGCATTTACGCCCTTTGGTGGAGAAACCATGTAATATTTTAAGAAGAAAATATTCTGAAAAGGGATTTATCGATGTGAATAGTATCGATCCACGAAAGATTTTTTTTCAATCGAGATTTTAGAAGCCCTGATTAGGCTGCAAATATATCAGAAGCAGAAATTAACACTTACGCCCCCTGGTGGCCAAAACATTTTGTACCAAAAATTATAAATTGCATGCAACATATTTCCCATCAGGAGCTGTATCCGCCGCAGAAAGAATTTTTCAAATCGGAGTTTTAGAAGCAGAGATATCTGGGGAAACACAATTTACTTTTACGCCCCATAGCGGAGAATCTATGCGTTACTTAAAAAAAGTGGCCATACCTAAAATAGTCTTCGACATAAATAGAATCGAAAGGTAAAATAACTTTTTCAATTGGACCGTTTAGAAGCAAATATATGGAATAAAATGTATTTTTTCAGCAAAATTGTGATTGGTGAAAAAAAAAATAATAATGAAGGATTATCATTTGCACATTTCAAGCTTCCCAACGACAAAAAAAAAAAAAAAAAAAAAAAAAAAAATTGAAATCTGGCAATTAATTGCAGAGATATGGTGTCCACAGGTGGACGGACGGACGGACAACCCGATAACATAAGCACGATCTTTTTTACAAAAGACGTGCTAATAAAGGCACACACAAAATGCCTAGCTACCACTCTAAACTAAAGCATGAAAAGACTGCCGGCTTCCTTCCTTCCTTGGCTCCCAGCAACAGTGCCTCTTCACTTTATTTTTCCCCATGGCAGGACTAGATAAAAAAATTAAGAAAACTATTTTCACGAATTCTTCATGTAACTGGCTGAAATTTGTACATATACTATAATTGGCTAGGAGATGATGGCCCTAAAATTTTCAAGTGAATTGGCAAAAACGTTTCTAAATTAGCCTTAAAATGATGATTACGAATTCTAGGCAAGCCAGCCAAATGATAAAGAGCAAATAAAAAAAATTATGGCCCGTGTAAAAAGTTTTTAATTGATTTACACAAAATTTGGAGGGCTCATTTCTATTAGCGATTTATGGCGTTGATCAAAATTTCAGAGATTTTCACGACAAACCCACGGAGATAAACTTCTGTATTTTTTATTCCACTTGAAAAAATCCTTGAGAGAACTCGCTGGCTGCTGTGGGTGGGGTTATGGAGAGAGGTGCAGTGCATGCGTCACTGCCTCTTGCTTCATTAGCATCGCTCTTGCTGCTGCGGTGAGTCGCGTTTACAACTCGTGACCCCACCCACGTGTTCGAAAGGGATGGGTGTTTAACAAAATAGTTTATTTTTGTTTCAGCATTCCTTTTTTCATCTGACAAAAAATCCCCTAGATATAAAAAACAACAATGCAAAACTATAGCTAAATTGAAAAAAATACGGGCACACTTAAGAAAAAGGTGAGAATAGTGACAAAATTTTAAAAAAGGTAACAAAAAGTGAAAAATGTAAAAAAAGGTGACAAATAATGAGAAACGTAACTTGCGCCGAGGTCTGGATGTTGAAAGTGTTCACCCTGTGAATGGAGACAGGCTTGAACATGGAACTCCATATTTCTGAAAGTTTCACACCAATTACACCCTGTGTATTTGTAGGCCATTCAAAAAGTAACTGCAACTTAACAGTATTTCATGAAATGAATACCCCAGGAATTTCAAATTCCTGCACAGGGAAGATACATTTTTAGAAAAGGTGTTGACACTGTTCAATAGATGGTGTGGCATGCTTAAGCAGAAGGGAAGCATAAATGAAATAGCGGCGCCTGTAACTGTTTGCACAGTAGAGGAACAGAGGGCAATTATCAGATTTTTGTGGTTGGTTCGAGGGTGTGAAACCTCATGAAATTCATAGAAAAATTCTGCAACGGTATGGAGATGTCTGCATTGGCGAAAGAAGAGTGCACGAGTGGGTAAGATGCATTTAAAAATAGGCGAACATCCATCTGTGATGAGCAACGATCCGGTTGTCCCAGCACGGCCGTCACTGATGAGAAGCTGGGTTGACGCCATCATTTGTGAAAACAGGCACATTTTTTTAGAAGTTCTGGCCAGAGAATTGGATGTCAATACCAGATCCGCTCATACCATTGTCACAGAGGTTTTCAAGTATCGCCAGTTGTGTGCATGGTGGGTGCCCAGGAAGAAGTTCAAGTATCAACCCTTCACAGGAAAGGTCCTGTTTACTTTCATCTGGGATATGAATGGACCAATTTTAGTGCACTATCAGGAAAAGAGGGCACAATGTTGGTGGAGGAGCTGAAGCCAGCAATATGAAACCGTCCCAGAGGACTTTTGTCTAAAGTCGATCTTTTCCTTCATGATAATGCCCACCCTCACATGGCGGCTGCAACTCTTGACACCATTTAGAGATTTGAGATTTCAGATCTTACATCATCCCCCATACAGCCCTGATCTTGCTCCCTCTTATTATATGTGTTTGGACAACTGAAGGACGCACATGTGGGAGTGATGAGTAGGTCAAAGGAGCGGTGCATTCCTGGCTGAAGGCACAACCAAAAACATTTTTTTCTGATGGACAAAAGAAGATGGTGTAACAGTGTGAGAAATGTATTGAAAAGGTGGGTGATTATGTAGAAAAATGAAATATCATTTGTATCTCTCATTGAATTATGTATCTCAAAATATTCAATTTGCTGTTACTTTTTGAACTGCCTTCATACAAGGACTACTTTTATCAATTCATCTGGGAACGTAACAATGTTTCCATTCCCAAAAATGTGCATCAAAAAAGAAATTTAAATTAAAAAAACAGATAGAAATATATATTCTTTGTCTCACCAATTTAGCTCATAAAAGGTAAAACTGTTGCTCTTTTAGTCCACTATTTAAGCAACAACCTCCATCACAAACATTATAAGCACAGACTACACTAATTGCAACAAATACAAAATGAAACAAAAATCACTTTAACTGTTAAATTTCCAAGTAAAAATCCAACAGAAACATGCAGTCTGGTCATTAAAACTGAATGTATTTCCTAATGGAACGTAGGGTAACAATTTGTTTTACAAAATGCAACAGGTAAGAAAAAACACTAAATAACAAGTATGATGAGCCTTACTTTTTTACAGTTCCCTTAGAGTCCATTTCTTTCTTCCTCAACTTAATCTCTTCTTCTGCCGCAGCCATTTCCTGTTCCATCTGACTCTGACTTTCCAGAGCCAGTCGTCTTTTTTCCTAAAACAAAGAAAAATATATCATGAAACGGCTTGGAACAGAAGAAAACTTTCACTGCCCAAAACTCTCTGCTTACCATTGGTACAGAACAAGGTGTGGCAGGACTTGTCGGACCATATGATTTTTTTCTAGTGTCCCTGTAGATGTTCTTCGCAGAAATCAGTAGTTCCCATATAGGCATGTGACTGCCACTACCGATCCTCTTCAATCCCCTGAATATAGTTTGTTGAGGTTTGGGTTGGGAATAGCCTTCATTGAATGCTTCTGTCAATTGCTGCACACAGGATGTCCTGTTTCTCTGCACAAGCCTTCTCAGACGACGGCGACCTCGTTCCTGGGATATTGTCGTTGCTGCACAGTTATGCTTCTTAGACAACAATATAGGTTATTTTTCCACTGATTAAAGACCTGGGATATCCCACCTTTTGAGAAACCAGTCGGATCTACTGCTTTCAAAATCATTGCTCCTGCCAGATGGGTACCCACAAAAAGAAAGTATTCTATCGAACTCCGAAAGATCCTTTGTTTTCCCCCATTGTGATCAACACTACTGATGAGCAGAGTCTTAAACAGTTGCCTAGATCATGTGGGGACACACATGACTACATATTTTGCATATACACTAAGTGATGTTTACGTACATCTGCATGAAGGTTTCTAATTTAGTGGCCAGTGTGTGCATACATAAAATTGCTTTTTTGAAGAACACTTTTAAACTTTGACAGCTACATTTGATTTTTTTGTACTGTAATTTTAGTCATATTATTCGCACCTGCATATAATCTGCAGACTGTGAGATTCACATTTAAAAAAAATTCTTCGTATGATCCGCACCAGCGTATAATCCGCAGACTGTGACATTCAGGAGAAAAAAATCACCAAATAATTCGCATATCATACAGCGTTCGAATTACCCAGTGGTCCGCTGGCTATTGGCCAGTAAAACTTCCATCGGACCACTGAACTATAGGGCCAGTAAGTTTATTTGTTTGTTTTTCTAATTTGTCACAAGTTAAAAAAATGAATTTATATTTCTTTTACCTTACTGTATGGTTTCATTTTAGGCTGCAAACTAATGATAGGTTTAAAAACAAATATTAGAGATAACTCCATTGAAATAATACGTTATTTCCTACATACAGAGGTGCCAACCTCTAGCAGAACCTATCAGTAATCAATAGGGTATTTTTCAGTAATGTTTCAGTAATGGAACACAAACTTTTGGTAATATTCAGTAATGTAACACACCATATTTTTTTCAAAGTTAACAACAATATTATAGTACTACTGTGTAGCCTGTAGTACTTGTATGAGGTGCCTATTGGTAATCAATATACGAAGCCTCATCATTAATGCACAGAAAGGGTATTTCTTGAGAAATTAATGCGTGAAATGTGTAATAACCTTATATGTTTACACTATCCTGACAAAAATTATGAAATTAAATTATCAATATTGTACTTACCTCGTGTCATTGCTGACATAAAGACTCCCTTGTCGCTTGTTTTGCAGTGGTATATTCTTTTTCAGAAAACTTCTTTTTATAACATGGCTCACCTGAGGAAAATGCTTTACTTTTCTGTACAAGAAGGGCACTTAATGTTTTGGTGCTCATTGTTGGGCAGAAGTCTGTGTGATTTTTCCTCACTATACTAAATGTTCTCTCTGTAGAGGAATTGTTGTGAGGGATAGTCAATATTGCCAACATTAGTTAAGGCAATGCAGAATACTTGGGAAGGCCAGATGAATCCTTCATCTTAGATATTTCATTCCATGCCACATCTGCTCTAGGATATGCAGACTCATCGATAGTCAAACTGATAAGCAGCAAACTCTGCATCTAGTTTACTTACTTCAGAATTCAGCACATTTAGAAATGAGGAGACCTTGTATTCTATGGAAGCATAAGAAGCCTTCTTTCGCATTGAGATATCTGCTACTACAGCATGCTTCAGAAGTTCACTTTGCATGGGAAATTTCTTCAGTATATAAGCACAGGCCGCTTTGTAGAAGTTTCTGACACTAGAATAGAACTTGCTTAACTGCATACTAGAAAAACTACTTGAGTGTATATAAGCTCTGGCTGCCCCACCAATTACCAGGTCACAATCTTCTTTTTGATACTTCATTCCTGCAAAATTTACATCTATGATTGAGGTTGATGTTTCACATAATGCCGACAGTTTGACAAACCTTACCAATAGATCTGTGAAAAGGCTTATTAGTTTTCTGTGCAAAAGATGCATGACAGATTCTTCACACTGGAAAAATACATTGAAAGAAGTGAACACTGGGAGTGCATTGCTAAGGAATAAACAATACAGTTTCAACATTGGATCTTTAATTTGGGCAGTAAGTTGCACATTTTCTTCATTTTCCCCAAAAAACTGCTGCAAAGCTTCCCACTGCTCCAGGACCCTGTTCACAGCATCAAGAAGTGACAGCCAACGAGTGCTGACATGCTTTAAAATTTTATGACCTTTAACACCACAGACTGCCTGACACAAGCTGAGACTGTTTTTCCTTTTTGAACTTTTATCAAGATAATAGTACAGCTGTACTAAAAACTGTTATACATTTATTTCCTGAAT
This sequence comes from Macrothele yani, assembly GCA_039090855.1. Classification (NCBI taxonomy): domain Eukaryota; kingdom Metazoa; phylum Arthropoda; class Arachnida; order Araneae; family Macrothelidae; genus Macrothele; species Macrothele yani. The sequence continues at coordinate 115,387,753 of CM077007.1, forward strand.
AGCAGCTGTGGCTTTTTTGCAGCCAAATGAATCAAGTGGCAAGCACAACTCTGAATAACTATTGTGGGTTGAACTTATTTTTAAAAAGCAGCAACACCTTTAATATAGCCTAACATTGTGTTTGCATTATCACATGCAAAAGACAAACAGTTTTTCCATGGAATATTCCTCTTACTGAATTCAGCATTTATATTTTTAAAAATGCCCTTACCTGTGTTATCATTGGACTCTAGTATTGCCAACAACAAAGTGCAAATTTGACCGATGGCTTCATCAAAATATGATACCACAAGTGGATATAACTTGTGATCACCTGAATCGGTACTCCCATCTTTTGTTAACGAAAATGATTTTTTCTGTAAAGCAGAGACAATATCTTGCTGTGTTGAGCTCACCATGTTTTGGATTAGTGCACCAGTTTTCGTTCGAGCACAGCCATATTTTTTCGCAATATCCGAGTCTGAGAACATAGCATGAAACAAGGGACCAGCATGATCACAGCTTGCTATAGGTAGGTTATGCTCCACAACGAATGCAGTAAACAGCAATTCAGCATTTATCACGCTATTTTCATTCTTCTTTGCAAAAAGTTAGCCAAAGGCTTTGATTGAGTCTTTGATTTTACATAATCCTCATGTTGTTTTTTTTTACTGGATATGTCTTCGGCAATCATCTTGTCCTGCATGGGCTACTGAAAAATCGCAGCCACACACGGTACTAAACACATGGTTTTTGGAAACATTTGATTTTGTTATGCACGACCATGTTTTAGAGTATTCATTTCGGTAACGCTGCTGCACTTTGACTCTCTCACTCCCTTTCATATTTCCACTCATTGTCAAAAACAGACAATTAAGGAAAAACAATAAACCTTACCGCCATTAGAAGTGCCGATTTGTTGTCAGAAGAAATAAAAAAACTACCGATGTTTGCCGATGATGTCACTAAAGAACGTGTTGCCGCTTATCTCCAGCAAAGCACAACAGAAAAAATAACATGGCACTGCTCCTACAAAAACTGGTTTCATCTAGTTTCATCTCCCCCACTCGGCCTCAACGCACTGCAACAGCCGGTAGACATCAGGGTCATAGGCTGACTTGTGCTTCAACTCCCACCTCGTGACGTTACGAGTGAATAACTATGTGTGCCTGTGTATGTGTGGAACCTGTGCGACGTCATCGTTTGAGATGTCTTGCAGTGGGAAGTCTATCCAATGAGAATGCAGGAATCAATCCACGACTCAGACACCTATTAAGCACGCAGAATGTTGTAATCATGCAAAGCAATCATTCCGCAAGCAGCAGATAAAAAAAAAGTTGGCTTTTGAGATTTTTTAAGAAACCGCTAAATGTTTTTCTTCTTTAGTTTTACAAATTTTCCCTAAATTCATAATATTTTAACACAAAAGGATACAAAATTGAGATTTTCCAAAACACACTGAAATCCGCAATTCTTCCAACCTATCCGTAATTCCGTAATCTGATAGTCGAAACCATGATAATTACGGACAATCCGTAATAGTTGGCACCTCTGTACATATATTTTGAACATCTTTATATATTTTTTATTATTTTTTTATGGACCAGTGGGCATTTTGGTTGACCAGTGGTTTGCAAATTTTAGTGGTCCACTCGGCCAGCAGAAGATTTATTTCTAATTCTAACACTGTCATAGATGTTGAACCGGAAGTGGAATTTCCGACAGAAAAGTCGGTCACATAATGACCCAGGAGTCCGAAGAAATAAGAAAAAAACAATTTTACTAAATGAAGAAATTCATTTTTAAAGGTTGCTTTTCATATTTTTATTTTCGGACAGAAAAAGTGTGTGGCATCCGCATATCACGCCAATGCAGCTCCACACCAGAGCTGAGACGGGCCCGAATCGGGCTCAGGCTGTAGAATATTTACTGCGGTTCGAGCTCGGGCCCGGACTCTTAGAGGGAGAGCGAGAGAAAGTTTTTATATATAAATGTGATTTTATATGATTTAGCATATGAGACACTTTATAGTTGGTAAGGGTAATTCTTAGGCAACTGGTTCTGGTTGGGGAGCGGGCATTCGAGATGGCTATTTATTCCGGGCTTGGGTAGAAAATGTCATAGGCCACGCATTAGTGTGTTTCTGCAGAGATGAAAACGCTTTTTCAAGAACTATAGATATTGGATAGTTGATAGCATGCCGATGATAATTTATCCCCTATCTCCATGCAATAGCTCCCTGCTAATTCTATTTAGCAATGTACATACCTGTATTGCAGTGCATTATGGCGCGATAATATTAGCATTATTTGAACAACACAGAATTGCAGCACTGTCCGATCATTTTGGATGCCTGGCCGCCCGAAGTACTTCAGGGTAGAAGTGTGGAAAAGGAGATATTTGTTATTAGTGGTTGAACAGGTTATCAGCCACTTTTCGGGCCCGATATAAAATTCGGGCTCGAGTGGGCTCGGACAGGCTCGGGCTCGGAAAATTGAGCGCGAACTCAGCTCTACTCTACACACCTTGCCAATGACGAAACGCTGATGCAGAACAAGTGATAGAAATACTGTACATACTCGCGTGTAAGTTGAAAGTTTTTGGAGGAAATCCTGCTTTCATAGTTGGGGGATCGGCTTATACGTGAGCCAATAAAAAAAACTTCCATGAATTCTCCCACGGAATTTACCAACGGATTTGTTTACATTTTTAACCACAGCACAGCAGCTTCCCGCATGTTACTGCACGATTATTTTCTGACCTTCACAAAACTATCAGACAGTGACACAATCATATCCTCAGTTGTGTCCACCACTTTAAGTTTAAATTTGGCAATGTAACTGAAACGTTTCTTTTTCAAAGACATCATGAATAGCAATGAAGGAAAATAGCAGCAACAACGTTGGTCAAAACGGCGAAAGACGAACTAAACACAAGGCAGCACACACAAGATCCGAAAGGAGGAATGCATAGGTTCATGCAGCAAGCACAGTGCGTACATTAATTGGCTGGTTGACAAAAACAGAGACGGTACAACAGTCAGAGTTGTGCTTCTCAATGATTCAAAATGACCCCAGGTGTCTCTCCCCACAACTCGCCCGATCTTTCATTATGACATTCCTCTCCTGCTCCGTACAAACTCCTGAACTGAGGAAAATTTTCCCGAGGGAATTCCTTTTCCAATTATACCCCCTTCCCCTGCATAATTACGCTGTAGATTTTTTTTAAATCAAAGGGCCATAAAAACTTTTTCTTTTCTTTAAATTGGCATATTATCTGCATCGGCGTATAATCCGCAGAACCTATATTTTAATCTTTTTTTGCAGATAATCCGCGGATTATACAATAAAAATTATGGTACTACTATTTAATCTTTTTTGCTTCAAAAAGTTATTCATTTTATACTTGTGTTTTTGTATTGTAAATTAAAATATATTTGAATATAAATATGCAAATGTTTATATGAAAGCCAAATGAATACAAAAAATAATCATCCAAGACTTACCAGATGCTAACTGGAGTTATTATTTACGATTATTAAAAATACAGTTGGCTCTATAAGTTTAAAAAAAAAGTTTCTTTTAATAACGTAAATAACTGTATTAACAGTGTTCTGTATATTTTTTATTACCTGAAAAGTTTAGTTAACACTGATCTACTGTTTTCCACAGTACATGTACAAGCCCAGCCACAGAGACATTCAAACTACGAAATGCTTTTAATGGAAATAAAGCTGTCACATTCTTTACATCAACTTCTAACATAAATCCACAGTCGGTATGTTTACCAACAATATTCTATTGATGTACATTTCTAATATTAGTAAAACGTAGTGAAATAAATTTTGCATTTTTCGTGTTTAATATGGGGGTAAACGTGTACAAGAATATAAAAAAAATGGCAACAACGTACTATGAGGTCATTTTAAAATGGTATGCCATTCAGATTAGTTAACGCTAAAATATATATCCTACATACCAGTCTCTCTATCAATTAAATAAATTTAAAGCAACACATTTCTGCTTTGACACAAAGTAATTTTGCTAAATTGCCTAAATCATGGAACATATGCAGAGAAATAAGTAAATGCATAAGTAGGACCTTCTACATGGCTTTCACCAAATAACAAAACGTAGCAGCTAGTCAATGATAAGGAGTTTATTTCACAATACCCTCACAAATACTAAACAAAGTGGGGACACTGTTGGCATTCTTCACTCTTGTCTATAAGTTTTACAATTAAAAGCACAACATTTAGTTTTGCACACCTAACTACGTAGACTGTTTAATATTAGATCTGAATTTCAAGTGGAGAATTTTTTTCCACTGTGGTTACGTGCAGTTAATGAAAGTACAAAGTTTTAGAACTCATTTAAGCAGTATCTGAAATCTGGTATTTTTACACAACTGTTACACAATAATGATTTTGAAAAGAGTTATGTAACAAATTTTGCAAAAACAGAAGAGTATAATTAAAGGCTTTTCTTTCCCCACATGAGGTAGTTAATATAATTATTGATGCAGCAAACAGCAGTCAATCTCTGTGTGAATTATTACATTGAAATATGAAAAAGAATTGCAACAGGCATTATTATTGGATGAAAAAGGGTTGTGACAGGCATTATTATTACATTTTGAATTCCTGCAATGGCACATGAAGCAAAATTTCTCATAAGAAAACTGATAAAACACTGAAAAGTTGCATTATCTTAAAATATTCTATGAGTATCTTCATTAAAGATCCAGACTTACAAATTTTGCTAGTAGACATTGGCCACCAAGACCAAAATTGTTAGTGGCCATAAAAAAAAAAAAAAAAAATCAGTGGCCAAACTTTGAAAAAAAAAATCAAATTGTATATTTCATACAATATTATTTTTATAAAATTGCTTAGTATAATATCAGTAAGTTTTATTTTGCATATTTCAGTTATAGTATTCTTAAAAGTTGAAACTGAAGTAATAAAACAATGCAGGAGAGTGGGAACATTGTGCGGGGAGGCGAGTGCGATTACGGGAGAAATCTTTGCACTGTCCGACTTCGGTTTCAGAAATGTTCTCGCTATTTTCAAGCTGAAATACAAATATTTATGCGGTTAAATATTATATAACAGTAATACTGGGCAGAGGCAACATCGTGAGAAAAAACGAATTACGATTGTGGAAAAAATCTGAACTCTGACGACCTTCCGTTTTCGAAATTTTCGTAAAAATGGAATTCCGTCCTCTGACGAACATCCCCTGTCACCCTACTCCCCAAAATATGTTCACTGGTGCATTGATCTTGCAAATGACCAAAATAATAACTAAAAAGAAGGAATTCCTCGATTTCGCGGAAGAATATAATGCCTGAAGATTACGGGGAAATTTTTGCTGCATCTAACATCCGTTTTCGCAAATTGTTTCCTACAGTTTCAAGCTGAAATACTTTTATGCAATAAAATCATATTTAACAATAAAACTGGACACAAAGGCAACAGTGGGAGAGAAAAATTACGATTACAGTAACTTTTTCACTCCGTTCAACTACCGTTTTCAAAAGTTTTGAGACACTAAATACCGTCTCCAGATTGGACCCCCCCCCCCCTTCTCGTAAATTGTCTTCAGTTTTGCATTCATCCCGAGAACGATCCAAATGACGACAAAAAAAAAAAAAAAAAAAAAAAAAAAACGCAGAATTTGGCAAATCCGCTTAAGAATCTCATGTATGCCATAAAACAATAACAAAATTTAAAAAAATAAATAAACAAAATGAAAATTCGAAGATTCCGTAGTTTCGACAGCGAGTTCCGTAGTCAGCTAACTAAATCCGTAGAAACAAACTACGGACATTCTGTAGCAGTTCGCAGGTATGGAAATACTATTACAGTACGACCTCGAAAATCCGAAATTGTCTGGAGATCCGGACTTTGCCGATTCCGGATTTCAGAATTTTCCTATGGACTTTGAAGGCTTTCACAGCAAACATTCATTAAAAACAATAAAAAGAAAATGCCTAACTTTTAAAGTTTTCATCTGATTTTGACGAAATTTCACAGGGGAGTTAATTTTGATGTGTCTTGGTTACTGTAAAATTTGCAATCGGTTATTTAAAAAATTGGAGAAATTTTTTTCATAAAAATTTCTCCCAGTTGAGCTGTCCAGCACGAAGCTTTCATCCCCACCGCAACCGTGCGAACCTCGTTCCCCCATGATGACCCATCAGCTTTGGCGCGTTCTTTGAGATCAAAAAACGACACCCTCACCTTTTTTATAAGCTTTTTTTTCTTTTTTTTTTTTTTTCCTGCTGTTGAAGCAGAATAGCAGAATGAAAAAGGTGATGGCCGACTTCCATACAACTCGAATTTTGTGCCATTTCATGTGATTTCCATACATTTGGAGTAAAAATTTTCAGAAACGTGCAAGTTCCGTACAGTACATGTTAAACAAAATAACTGTTTTTCCCATACAGGTCTCCAGAATTGGCGATTTAATCAAACATTTTTGGTTGCCATGACGAAGTTTATCGCCAGTGGTGACCTGGCGACCGTGAGTCTGGATCTTTAATCTTCATGTGGAGCAATGGCAATGATGCCTTTATGTGGAGTAATGATATAATGATATCTTTTGTCACTACACACCATGTTCATCCATTAAAACATAAAGCTTAGGTATTTCCATACAATCACAGTAACAGATTCTGAATCATGTCATTGTTGCCAATGCTAATTTGCATCTCTTATAATCGCATGCTCATCCTAAAAGATTTACACTATGACTGTGACTAAGCACTTATAGTGTAAGGAAACTTCATTGAATAAAATTTATATTTTAGAAACTGCAGTAAATTTATCCACTATGCCCATATTTGGGAGGGAAATTATCATATTGATTGAAATTCAATAAATAATTTTTTCTCTTTCTTTTCCCTTCGTCTCATCACACTCAATTAAAATCCAAATAACATCTTATAATTTGGAAATTTTAAGACACAAACACAACAAACTCTTGCATAGGTCTCCAATGTTTCAAACCCCTCCTTAAGTTTTACAAATATACATACCTGACGTGATTTAGATGATTCTTTTACACTGTAAAAGATAGGTCCTAATTCAGCTAACCAGTAGCCATCAACTGCAGTAACACACTGCATATATTCCTATAATTAAAATTAAAAAAAAAAAATTACTATCTCATGATTGGCATCACAATAATAAAAGCTGATGAACAGGTACTTTGTAAACACGAAAATGTAAAAATAACAAAGTGATTTGTAAATTTAATAACAACATATACTGTATTAATTTCTACACCTAGCTATATTGATTGTTGCATTAAAATCAGAATTAAAGTCAAATAATAAAATAAAGTCAGAATTAAAGTCAAATAATAAAATATATTGTCTTCCCGTTGTATACTACCCGAAAATTCACAAATAAAATATAATAGAAATATACAGTTTAACCTCTTTTTTTTTTTTTTTTTTTTTCAAATGTAGAGGATTTTAGGAAGGGAGTGTCTGACCCCAGGTCTTAAGCAACCCTTAGAAATAGGAAACTAGGAGATTTGGGCTAAAATGCCCAATAGGAAAGTGACACGGAAGCAAAGTAGAAAGGAGGAGGAAGACGCCCTTTATTTATTACCGGAGGGCCAGTACCCGGAGTCCGACGGCTTAACATGCCCATCCGATGCACAGCGGATATTTAGTGGATCGAGCATTCGTACCTGCCTGGGATCGAACCTGACGACCTTTCCGTGGCAGTCACGAACGTTGCCCACTAGTTTAACCTCTTTAGACCAACCCTCCTTAAAGCCTCACCTCACTTTTTACCTGCATTTAACTATGGAATGGATATTCCTGAATATCTGCTCATTGAAAATTCCCTTGATGAACTACCAGCTCACTGTCCATTAACAGATTAGGACGCTGAGAGCACCAAATGTTCCTGTTCCCTTTTTAACCCACTACACAGATCTTAACGTTCCCTTTTTAAACCACTATACCGATAAGAATTACAGAATCTTATCGCATGTGCCTTTTGTTTGCTGTTTAAAGGGTCTAATTCTCATTCTTTCTATTTGAAGTTCATGAAATTTTCTATGAAACTCAACCACAGGTGTTCATCCATTTCTTCCCATGCCACACCTCTACTTGCTGGTTTCTGATTTCACTTGTACAAAAGAATTACTGTATCTAAAGCATGTGGAATTTCTGAAGCTGCATGACTATTAATGCGCATGTGTATGTGTTAGCAAGGGTTCATCAGCAGCATCCATTAGTGCCTTGAGGATGGGAGTGGTGGGATAGAGGAGAGTCATCCTATGATTTGACCTTCTGAGTAAAAGGGACAGAGCCATCCTTGCTCCTACGCTTTTCAAGTGAACAACATCCTGTTTACCATTCAGTGCATTATTACATTCTAGCATGGTTTATTATAGAGATAGGGAATTGTTACAAGGGTGACTCTTGCTTATTGCAGCCTTGTTTTTGAACAAATTCTACAGCATTAGGGAAAATTGCCTTGTGTCCAAGAAAATATTCTAATTTGATAGTACACGAAAAAGAAATAGTCCTTCATGCTAGCAACTTATTGCGAATCATTTTACCAATTTATATGAGAAATATATTAGCAGGTGGACAGTGGAAGATACTCTAATTTAGGGTTCATGCCGATTTTCAAGAAAAAAAAATGAAGCAATTTTTAAGCACAGAAACGAATTTTTAAGGACTTCCAGGTATCTTAATTTTAGTCTCCAAATATATATTTGACAACAATAGCAGATGAAGGAAATATCACGAGAAAAAAAAAAAAAAAAAAAAAGGTATGGTTATGGAAAAAAGAAATTGCGGCATCTATCTAACTTACATACCCTAGGACGGAAGACTTTCTTTCACCCATGGATGCTCACCAAAAAGCAAAACAAATACTTGCTATTCTCCAAAATATGCAAAGAAATTGTACCATATGAACAACCTACATGACCATGAAAAAGTTATTTTTGTTTGGAGATCTAAAATGTAAAAAATGTCAGATAAATTGGTAAAAAAAATGGTATCTTCTTATGTTCTTAACACAAATTTCATAAAAAGCCATGAGATTGTGGCAATAAATCAGATGCAGATAAAACCTAAGCACCTGTTTTGAACAAGAAGGACTTTTTAAGCACTTTTAAGGGCCTTAGAAATGTAAATTCAAAATAAGGACTTCTAATGAACCCTGTAAATGAAAAATGCATGAAGATGGGCTTGAAAAAACCCTTATGCTCAGAAAATAAAATAAAAAATAGCAAACATGATGAGCTGGAGCAAGCCCTAGTATTATGGATAGAACAGATAAACAGTAAACATGGTATTATTACAGATGAAATTATTTGGGAAAAAGTCTTGGAAATTCGGAGTGTCACTAATAATGAAATTTCAAATGGAGTACAGTTGGAAATTCTCACTAATAATGAAATTTTAAACGTTATTATCACTTATCATTGGACCTAATGGGACAAAGTTATGTGTACCTGTCAAAACGTTCAGAAAATTCCTGCCTTTCTCGTTTCTCCAAATTTTGATTAAAAAAAAGAAAGACATGCAAAAGCTGATGTCTCAAAAGTATTTTCAATTATAGAAAAAACAATCATATTTTTTATCTATTCAATATAAAGTTGAATGTTAGTTGAGAACAGGGATGGGACATTCGAATCCTCGAACCCCACGAATCTTGAAAAAGATTCGAGATTCAAAAACTCGAATCTTTGCATTTTTTTCATCATTCAAATCTTTCGAATCTTAACCTAAAAAACTTTTAGCGTTTGGTGCTTGTTCTATAGTGATATTTGTTCAAATTTTTGTCAGCATGACGAGTTCTGACATTAGAAGACAATAAGAAGAAGGTCGTCTACAATGTGTACACATCTATTTGAAATAGCTTGTTACTTCTAAACTGGATGCAACAGTGAAGGAACTGTTCAGTCAAACACAGAGAGCAACCACCGAAGCGACTGGTGTCTCCCATCGGACCGTGCTTTAGCCACCGTACCTCAAGTATAGTGGGAAAAGTGGCTTAGCCATATTTTATCTCTTTTTCCAGCAGTCGTTACCGTGATAATGAGCATGAGAACGGAGGGAGGAGTGTGACTTTGAGTTATGTCGCGCACATGACTAAAGTTACTCTGCCTACAGCTCAGCGTTTCTAGTTAGCTACTCAACTCTCTGCAGCAACTCACTTGCACATGCTATCATTATACGCTCGGCGTTATCCGGTCTGTATTTTTTGTCTCAATCTCAGCGTTTCTCACTCTTTATTGTTTTTATTCCTATGTAGTTTCTATTGCTAACCACAGCATTTATGCATACTTAGGAGCGATTTATCTTGTGCCTGTCACACAGCCATTGCATCTCCTATAACCTGCAACGAATGTCAACCCATGAGATGACATCTCAAGCATCTTCTCATACCTGGAAATTTCCAAATTTCGGATAATAAAAATTATGCGAATTGCAGTCTGTGTTCTGCAAAAATATCCAGAGGAAAAGGGTCACATACTACTTCAGCAATGGTAAAACATTTTAAAGCCAAACATTAATCTAAATTTCAAGAACTGAAAGATAGAAGTTCACCATCCCCATTACTGACTCCAGCTTCACCCTTAAGCCCTTTGACTGTCAGAGTTGACTCCCGATTGGAAGACAATAATGACCCAGATGATCCAGCTGTCATTGCGAGTCTTGCATCAGTTGGTTCAACTTCTAGTCCAGGTTCAGCAGCTTCTTCTTATGAAGAACAAAGCCCTTTCGAAGCACCCCTAGTAAAATGCAAAGCAGTATCTTCTAACCAACAGACTCTGAAAGCATTTATTGATAAAATGTAAAGTTTTAGGCCTGGAGACAAAAGAGCTAAAACAATTACCAGACTAGTCTCCGAAATGATCTGCAAATATAACAACCATTGTCCATAGTAGAAGATAAAGGTTTTAAAAAGTTGATAAACCACCTTGAGCCAAGATATACAGTATCATTCCAAGCAGGAAACACTTTGTCCAAAAGGTAATTCCAGAAATGTATGAACAAGAAAAAATAGAAGTTGAGAATCTTTTAGATAAAACAGAGTTTATTGCAGTCACAACAGACGTGGGCATCTAAATCTGATGATTACCTCAGTTTCACAGTTCACTTCATAGATGAAAACTTTGAGTATCGTCACTTGTGCTTAGAATGTATTCCCTTTGCAGAAGTTTTACATACAACACCTGCAATAGAAACTTTTAATACTGACATTATGAAAGCATGGAATCTCTTAGAAAAAGTTGTGTGTTTCATGAGAGACAATGGGCCTAATATGGTTGCAGCTTTAGAACGCAGTACCTTTGACAACTTGCCATGTCTATACCACTTGCCATGCCATGCCATGCCTACTTGCCATGCCATGCCATGCCATGCCATGCCATGCCTTGCCCATACATTTCAATATGTTCTCAAAGATGGTTTACTGAACAAGAGTGAACTTAAGCAAATAATGTCGACCTACCAGAGTATTGTGGGACATTTCAAGCACTCTTCTAAAGCCATGAAAGTCTTACGAGCTTCTCAAGCTAAGCTGAGTCTTAAACCCCATCGTTTGATACAAGACAAACTGACTAGATGGAATTCTCAGCTTTACATGCTCACTTGTCTCATGGAACAAAAGCAAGCTGTTTTATTATCTGCTTCAGAGTTAAATTTTCAGGCAGATCTTAAACCTCGACAGTGGACAACTATAGAAGAAGCGATACGAATCCTAGATGCGTTCGATAGAGCTACCTACATTTATGGCCAGTTCCAGCAAAATAACAATCTCAGAAATAATTCCTTTAGTGAATAGCACCATTAGTATTCTACAAAACTTCAAATCTACTTTAAGTTCTATACAGGGTTTTCGAAATGACTTACTTACATCTGTAAAAAGGTGCTATGAGTCTGTTGAGACCGAAAAATTGTATGCTCTTGGAGCTAAATCAAAACTGGCCATTAAAATTTCTGATATTAGTATCTTGCAAACAGATGACAGTGATCTGCAGTCATCAGAACAAAGTCAAAGAGATACCACTCCAAAATCGTCAACTCAACAACAAGGAGTTAATAGCATGTGGAGTTACTGTTCTCAGGTGAAGACACCATCTACCAGCATTGAGCAGAGTTACAGTTTGTCTCCGGAAGAAAAAGAAATAAATGGACAACAAAAAATATCAAAATTTGAGGAAATTCTAAAAAGTTCTTAATCACACCACTATCGACAGTAATGTCAAAAGAGTATTCAGCATATGAGGTGCCATAGCTGATAAAAAAACGAAGTAGGCCCAGACTCAGAGTGAGTTCGAATGCTAGTGTTTTTAAATGAAATCTCCATTAAAGGTTTCTGATTTTTTTACATTGCCCTGAAAGAGTTCAGTGTTTTTATTAACTCTTAAAATAAACATGTTTTTGATTTTTGTTAATTTTCTGGAAAGAATTTACTCAATTTAGTATTTCATGTTTAGTGTTTGTCTACATTAACTCATGAAATAATCCTCCCCACCTTCTACACTAGCTTTGATTTAAAAAGGTTTTGGAACTTTTGTTGTTAAAGAAAAATGTTGAAAATGTGAATTGTTACTCAAATATTTTTTGTCAAATTTTGTTCAGAAAATGGAAATGAACCTCATGACTCAAGAGTTATGTACTTCATTTAGTAAATGTAAATTATAAATTTCATTTGTATCTTTTAGTATGGGTATATTTTTCATAACTGTATTCTTTAATTTGTTATTCATTAAACACAGATTTCAAATTTTGCTTCAATTAAAAAATTTTAATTTTAAGTAGAAGTCTTTTCTTTCCCTTTTTTTCTTATAATTATTCTTGTATGAAGGATTCAAGAGATTTGAGATTCATGAGGTTCGAGGGATTTGAGAACATTTTAGAATTCGGATTCAAGAACACTTAGGATTCATCCCTCCTCTAGTTGAGAAACATAAATACCCCTCACCCAGTATTTTTTTAAGAACTGCTGCCATTGTCACTGACCCTCTTTACACTGCCACCCTCACTTACTACCAGAAGAACATATGAAACATACGTTGGCAGTTTAAAGAAGTTGAACTGTATATACTACACCAGTTTATTTCATTTCATTTTATTATTTTTACCCAAGTGCATGAATATGGAGATAACAGCAGAAGCTTACACTCTGTGCAAACACCAAAAAGCTATCTATTCTTTGAAATGTAGCAGCACAGATTTTTAGATCCATATCATGAAAAACAAATACAGGGTGATTCACTCGGGACTGAACACTAATTTTTTTAATTAACTCACAATTACAAAGGCACATTTAAATGAAATTAATGTAAAACATACCTTGATTTATGACAAAAAGGAATGTATCATAGAAGATGCTGAAAGTGCCCACCACCAGCGCCCAGGTACATATTCGCCCAACGCTCCATAAGGGTGAATGTGCAATGTAGCGTAACAATGTTGATGGCAGCAATTTCACATGTGATGTTGTCTATCAGTTCCTCAATTGAATTTGGCTCATTGGCATAAATCTTGCTTTATAAAATTCCCCAGAGAAAGAAATCTGGGGTTGTCAGGTTGGGAGACCTAGGCAGCCACAGGTCTTTGGAGATGATCCTGTCCCGATAAAAGCTGCAACTTTCTGCCAGGCTCTTATTGGAGATGTGGCACTTTGCAACATCCTGTTAAAAGTAACCATCTGCAAGTTCCTGATCATCCAGCTGGTTCACAAACTCATTAAAGATTTCCAAGTATCGGTCCGTATTCACCATGTCTTTAAAAAAAAATTAGCTTAATGATACGGCATCGAGACACAGCACATCAGACACCTATTTTCCCTGGATGCAATGGCTCTCCAGGCTCTCCATGGATGGCATGGGGATTATAATTGGCCCCACCCATGTATTTTGTGAGTTCACATAGCCAGATAAATGGAGCCATGTTATGTCCAACAGGGCAGTGTTTTTGGCAAAAAATTTGGCAAACCATTGACAATATGCCAATTGCTTTGCAAAATCCGGTGGCTGTAACTCGCTCACAGCAGTGATACAATATGGCTTAATCTTCACCTGTTTGGCTGTTCTTTGACATGTCAAATAACAATTGTCCAGTTTCTTGGGATGGCTGCCCAATAGATTTTCATGGGGATGCCAATAACTGCTGCTCCACATCCTGTACTGTGTCTTCCGCCATCTGGGGTCGTCCGCCTGTATGCAGATCCACCAAGCTTCCTGTTCTCTCCAGCTTCTTCGCCAATTTCGAATTGGTGGCTCTGATGGGTGGTTTACGCACACCAAAATTTTTTCAGAAACTCCTTCTGACATTGTTTGAAGGAACCGATTACCCAGTACTGAAACACAATGAACACACGCTCTTCAATTGAGTACACCATCTTCATTCGACCTTATCATTTAAACTGTCTGTAGAGACATGCTATTTCCCCACCACTACTAGGCAGATGGTACATCAGTGAGGTGCCACTCAGCTGCCGAGAAGACATTTAATTCACAGGTAATGCATGTCGACTGCTTCGTCAGGGGATAAAGAACCACTCCATTCGGATTTCACGCTCATCATATATTCCCCATCTCATAAATTCCACATAATAAGTGTTTAGTCCCTAGTGAATCACCCTGTATAAAAGTGCATGCACCAATGATTGATTGGTATCATGAAAAGTATAGGAAACAAGTAAGTAAGGATGACACTTTTGCATCAAAATCCTACTCAACAAAATACTTTGGGGAGTTAATTGGGGTGACCAAAGAATGACAGTTAATGGAGATCACTTATTTTACCTTTGTTTGGTTAGTAAACACTTTTGCAAATCCTTCAGAATTGCGAATCAAGATCCAAGAATTTGTATGATCTTGTGGGATTTTCCTGTAGAAAAAATTCAGAATTAATATCGGCATTGCCAATCCTGTATTTTTTTTATTGAATATGTCTATATTTTTCCTTCCTCTTATATTCTTCTCACTACTCTCTTGTCAGCCATTTTGCATGCAACTCACACTATTTTAAAAAGAAAAGATCAAAATGCTGCAATCTTTGTTCTTTACCCAATCACTCTGATTCCTTTAGAAAAAGAAAAAAAGTTCATGAATCTGACTTCCAGCAACATTTTGTAATTCTGTTCCTTATTAAGCTCTCTTACCTTAGGAACTACACTGAGCAGTTATGGCTTTGGTTAAAGTACTTTTCCATGAGCTTTAAAATGAGCAACTTTTGGAGTTCACAATCATCCTGAACACTTTTTCTGTTTGTTTGTTTTGTTAATTTACAGGTCTAATAATTCCCATGGGCATCTAAGGCTATAAGGTGTTGCCCATCCCTAATTTATGGCTATTACTTCCAGGAAAGGGAGATCACCAATACCAGATAATAAACACAACATCTGAATCTCATTAAGTACAGAAGCTAAAACGTTAATGTCCCGGACCACTGGACCACTCTTTACAACATGTACATATCTGATTCAGGTTATACTAAAAATTAAATTAATACTTTCTGAAACCACTACTAAAATCAGCAGATAAAGCAGTTATTTATATGAGAGTCCCTAGAAAAGTTTTAAAACACAGATCAATAGATAATTAAAACTTTATTCCAGCCATAACATTTTCTCAAAATATACCTACTGACACTCTCATAAATGACTGAAGAAGCAAAAAAAAAAAAAGGTTTAACTGGGTGAAAACTCAAAATGTGAGGCAAGAGAGGGTGAGTATAAAGTGGATTACCTTATGTTTATCTTTCACTGACTCTGCAGACTCTGCAGCTGCACAGCATCCATTGCCTAATTTTTCTCTCTCTCTTTCCATTTCTTCCTTTTCACTTTTCTTTTTCTTGTTTTTTTATGTCCTCTGATGACAACTATTTCAACTACAAAGGCTGTTCCATAAAAACTAAGAGTATTTTTTTTTGAGTTGGCAACAGAGCAAAGGGGAAAAATAACCATACAGATGACTAACTGAATTAAGGAAGTATCTATAGCAACAGTTATTAGCTGTGGCAGATAATTCTGGTTTTGTTATTGTGCAGTACTTTAAAGGTATTATTATATTTGCACTTTTAAGGTATTAACCTCTTGCAAAGTGCGCATAGTTTACGTGCAATTCATAAATGAAAAAACCATCAGAAAGTACCACGTACTCACCAAAAAATTATGGTAACCTCCAATGACAACACACTTCCAACACGTCATTCATCGTGATGTAACTGGGCTTCCAAGGTTAACAGACTTCTTGCTTACGCTTCTTACTTCCGGGTGTGAAACATCGTGGTTTTTTTGTTTTGTTTTTTTCCCTTAGCCTTATGAGATGTTACTCAAAAAGCTTGTCAATTCTATAAAAATCACACATACAACTCATTCATACCATTCAAGTAAAAACTATGTACATAACCTTACATTCACAGGTGATTAAACCTTGGTCAACTGTAATTATCAAACTCCTCCTTCTGTTTCACAACCTCTGCTACTCCCACTGCAAGTGTCACACCCATTCAGCCCCTCACATACAATCCTCTAGTACTTTCAACAAGCCTCTGTCATCTTCAGGAGGCAGGTGTGTCTCACCCGCCCACCACAGCTCAAGTGAGCAGAGCCATCGAGGCATGGGCCCCAGTCGCTATCGCTGAATCGTTGTCTCTGGCGCCATCTATTGTCCCTGCTGCTCTTTTTCCCCTCTTTCTTTTTACGCTGCTGTTCAATTTTTATTAGGGCTTTCCATTGTTCGTTTAGGTTACTTGGCTCATTGATGTTGCATAATCTTGATCTGTTTTTTTCAATTAATACTGATTCTGCTATTCTTAACTGCTTTTTGTTTTTACAGCTCTTAATAATTTTAATATCTTCAAACCTTGGACATTGTTGATTTTCCATACAGTATTGGGTCAATGCTGTCTTAGCTTCTTTTTTATTCCAATTATTAATATGCTGGTTTAATCTATACTTTAATTTATTCTTGGTGCTGCCTATATATGGCACAGGTGGTTGCTGGTCTATTGGGATTTCATAAATTCCTGCTCTATTTAATTGGCTAATTTTTTCATTTTAATCACTAAATTTTTTACAGTAAGTACCTGATTTCCTACCTGTATGTCATACTTGCCACAAAGTTTATTAATTTCTGCTGACACATTTTCTATATATGGTATTGCTCCTACATATTTTACAAGTTTTTTATCAGTCTTGACCTTATTGTAACCCTGAGTTACTTCATAAATCCATTTTTTAATACCTGTTTAGGGTATCCAAAATCATATGCAATTTTTTCAATATATTCAATTTCTTCATTTCTACACTGTTCAATTGATGAGTGTGTTAAACTTCTTTTAATTAGTGTTTTAATACTATTTCTTTTATGTGTTAATGGATGTGATGACTGAAATGGTATAAGTACTGGTATATATGAAGATTTTCTATGCACTCTGAATTGCATATTCTCCTCTGTTTTAACAATCAAAACGTCCAAAAACGCCAAAGTATTGTCATGTTCTTGTTCTACTGTCAGTTCTATAGATGGATAAATTTCACTATACTTTTTGTCAAGTCCTCGAGTTCATCATTTTTTAGCCTGGATAATAGAAAAATGTCATCAACATATCTGCAGTATATCAGTGGTGGATCCTCGAGTTCACTTATTATTTTTTCCTCAATGTCACTCATTATAATTTCAGCAAATAAAGTTGACAGTGGTGACCCCATAGGTCCACCATGATTTTGTTTGTACATCTTGTTGTTAAACTTAAAAATTTTATTTTCATATATGTACAATAAAATTTCTCTTAACTCTTCTATTTGTATTGCATTCATTGTCTGTAGCACATATAATTTTTCAATAATTATTTCTATTGCCTGAGGTACTGGTGTGCTAGGAAAAATTCTGTGAAGCTGATAAAACAGGGCAAATTGTAATATTAAACACAACTGAATATGATCTAAAAATGAATAGAGCTATAGAAGAACTGAATTGCAGCATTCTAACAAAAGACCCAACCGAATCTCAAGTAAGGTACTTAGCTAGAATAAGAAATCACAGCACCTTGCCTGATGAAATAAAGAAAGCATACCCACCAATGGGTTCTGGAATACCAAAAATGTTTGCAAAAATAAAAACTCATAAGCCTGATACACCTATGAGAGTGATAGTATCAAAAAGGAATTCCCCATTAATAAAACTGGAAAAGAATATCTACAAAAGAATATCTACTGTATGGAAAATCAACAATGTCCAAGGTTTGAAGATATTAAAATTATTAAGAGCTGTAAAAACGAAAAGCAGTTAAGAATAGCAGAATCAGTATTAATTGAAAAAAACAGATCAAGATTATGCAACATCAATGAGCCAAGTAACCTAAACGAACAATGGAAAGCCCTAATAAAAATTGAACAGCAGCGTAAAAAGAAAGAGGGGAAAAAGAGCAGCAGGGACAATAGATGGCGCCAGAGACACAACGATTCAGCGATAGCGACTGGGGCCCATGCCTCGATGGCTCTGCTCACTTGAGCTGTGGTGGGCGGGTGAGACACACCTGCCTCCTGAAGATGACAAAGGCCTGTTGAAAGTACTAGAGGATTGGATGTGAGGGGCTGAATGGGTGTGACACTTGCAGTGGGAGTAGCAGAGGTTGTGAAACAGAAGGAGTTTGATAATTACAGTTGACCAAGGTTTAATCACCTATGAATGTAAGGTTATGTACATGGTTTTTACTTGAATGGTATGAATGAGTTGTATGTGTGATTTTTATAGAATTGACAAGCTTTTTGAGTAACATCTCATAAGGCTAAGGGGGGGGGGGGAAACGATGTTTCACACCCGGAAGTAAGAAGCGTAAGCAAGAAGTCTGTTAACCTTGGAAGCCCAGTTACATCACGATGAATGACGTGTTGGAAGAGTGTTGTCATTGGAGGTTACCATAATTTTTTGGTGAGCACGTGGTACTTTCTAATGGTTTTTTCGTTTAAAGGTATATTTGCATTTTGCCATACAGCTATGGAGGAGAGTGATTCAGAGTTAAGAAGTGAAATGCATTGTGCGATAAAATTTGACTGTCGTTTGGGTAAAACGGCTCCAGAAACAGTTAGTGAAAAAAAGCTTAAAAGACAAATGTTTAGGTTAGTCAAAGAATTTTAGATGGCACCGAGATTTCAAAAAAGGGCGTTTGTCAGCAGAACACACTCCTAGGCCTGGTCGACCTGAAAGTGTTGTTACAGAGCATATTGTTAACACTGTTTGGGCAATTCTGCAAGAAGATCGACGAATGGCGTGTGAAGACATAGCGGCATCAACTAATATTTCAAGAACATCAGCATCCTACACAAATTACTGCTGCGTCGTGTGTGTCCCAGATGGGTACCTCATCACCTGATGAGAAAACAATTGTTAGCCAGAGTTCAGGTGTGTCATGAGTGGAAACAAATGATTACAAAGGATCCAAACTTTCTAAACACAGTAATAACTGCCAATGAAACGTAGGTCCATTATTTCGAACCCCCTCACGAAGCGTGCAACAAGTGTCTGGAAACACAGGCTCGCCTCCTCCGAAAAAGTCTGCCAAACCAAATCAGCTGGCAAGGTGATAATGATAATTTTCTTTAATCATAAAGGTGTAGTCTACCAGCATGCTGTTCCTCAACAAATTACTGTCAATACTGAGTATTACATTTCAGTCTTGAAGCATCTGAGACGACACATATTCATTAAGCGACAGTAAATTACTGCACAAGTGGATCCTACACTATGATAATGCCCACCCACATGTGGCTGCTTGTGTTCAGCAGTTTCTTACGAAATGCAGCATTGAAATCCTGCTACAGCCTGCGTACAGTCCTGACCTCGCCCCGTGCGATTTCTGGTTGTTTCCAACAATGAAGGAGAAGTTCCGTGGCTCAACATTCAACACAGAGGCTGATGTTATTCAAGCTGTACAGGGGTCGCTAAAGCAGCTTCCACAAAATGCCTTCACCACATGCTTTCAAAAGTGGACTGAACAAAGGGATCGTTGCATATCATCCGAAGGAAGATACTTTGAGAAAGAACAACATATACACTGGTGCGCAAAAATTAAGGACTAAGAGGAGAAATTAGCATAACAGCGGAACGAGCAGGCAGAATGGACCGAAAGACCACTCAGGAGATACGACTAGGGTCCGGTACGCTAGGGCATGCACCTATATTCACATGACGTGGGGAGGGGGTGTTGAAAGGGTATAAAGCACACCGGGTGGTGTATGCTCAGCAATGCAGTGAAAGCTATTGCATGGTGTACATCGGCTTGAACAACGTCGAGTTGCTGCCACCGTGTGATATGGCCAACAGGCAATCCAGTAGACTACATCTGGATGACTTTACCCAAGGTAACGTCATTGGGAAGTTGGAAGAAGGTCGAAGTGTGACTAGTGTGGCCCAGGAGTTCGGGATCGCTCACAGCATCGTTTCACGAGCTTGGAGAACATTTCAAACGACAGGAACAGCTGTCCGAGAGTTTAGCAGTGGTCGTCCACGAGCAACCACGGCGGCGGACAATAGGTATATTGTCCTACAGGCGAGAAGAGACAGATGGCAGACAACAGGAGAAATCGCAAGGCACATGCAACAGACAACTGGACGCCCGTTATCGCGTTTTACTGTGGCCAGGAGGCTGCACAAAGGTGGTCTATTTGCACGACGACCAGTACGGTGTGTGCCATTAACACCTGCTAATCGGAGACAGCGGTTTCTGTGGTGCCAAGAACACAAGAACTGGACACATCAGCAATGGGGTAGAGTTCTCATTACGGATGAGAGCCGATTTAGTCTGACGAGCGATTCTGGACGTATACACATCTGGAGAGAGCAGGGAACCACCAACATCATCGAAAGGGACCGATTTGGAAGTGGCGGAGTTCTCGTTTGGGGCAGTATCATGCTTGGTAGCCGTACTGACCTCCACATCTTCCAAGCAGGTTCAGTCACTGGTGTCCGCTATTGTACCGAGGTTCTCCTGCCTCACGTGCGTCTGTTTAGAGATGCTGTGGGTCCTGAGTTCCTCTTCATGGACGACAACACTACACCTCATTGTACAGTGGCTATCGCAGAGCTGTTGGAGAGTGAAGATATTCAATGCATGGATTAGCCCGCAAGGTCCCCGGACCTAAATCCAATCGAACATGTGTGGGACCTTCTCGGGAGACGCTTGGCAGCAGGTCACCAGCCGCCAGCAACGATTCCGCAGCTGCGATTGGCGCTACAAGAGGAATGGGCCGTGTTACCTCAACAGCTCCTTGACAACCTCGTCCTCAGCAGGACAGATGTTGTAAATCCTGCAACGCAGTCAGGGGTGATCATATCCCCTACTAAAGACTGGATTTTTCTTGGCAGCCGCCTTTTACATGGACGTTTCTGTCTTTTGTCCAGTTGTGCTCGAACCTACCTTTTCAATAAAGTGCCTTTGTATCCTTTGGATTCCTTGTTTGGACGGTTTTGCTCACTTGTCCCATATTCTTACATCTTGGGGATCTTATGGTATGATTTGAGTCGATGTGGAGCACTTCTGCGCGACGTTACATTCGAAAAACCATCTCGTCCTTAATTTTTGCACGCCGGTGTATTTTGCTGTAGCTATATTTCTTCATTTTATGTTATTTTACTCTCAGTTTTTATGGAACGACTGTTGTATTATGCCGAAAGGACTTTCAGCCTGAGCCCTATCATTGCATGTTATCAAAGCTTTTACTATTTCAGATAAATATGTAACTTTGAGAATATGAATACTTTTAAATACAATGCATCAATTCTTACAAATTTTTCAACTTCGTCACTTCCGTTTTTGGAAAAATTTCCTCCCTTCACAAGTTGAAATGCAAACATTTATGGAAAAAAACAACATTTCACAACAACACAAGAGAGTGGAAACACCGCGGGGCAAAATATTTCAATTACGGGAGAAATCTTTGCTCCGCCCGCCTACTGTTTTTTGGAAGACTCTTCCCTATTTTCATGCTAAAATACAAATACTTAGGAAACAAAATGATATATTACTACGTTTAAAAAGTTCCGGAACTTTTTATATTAAAAAAGAATGGGTATAGATAATACCTGTTTATGAGGAGTTTCCTTCAAAATAGTAACCCTGTGAAACTATGCATTTTTGCCAACGCTCATACAAAGATTTAAATGCAGATTGCAAGCCTTCTTTTGCCAATTCTCCAGTGCCTCCGTCGCAGTTCATTGCACTTCTTCAGAACTTGAGAAGCGTCACCCCTTAAGAAAATTCTTCATCCGGGGAAAAAGGAAAAAGTCGTACGGGGCGAGATCAGGGGAATAAGCTGGTTGTGGAAGAACGGGAATATGGTGCTTGGACAGGTAATTGGACACCAGGAGGGATCTCTGAGTCGGTGCATTATCGTGATGGAGCACCCACAAATTGGTCTTCCAAATATCGGGTCGCTTGCATCTCACTGATTCTCGGAGACGTTTCAGGACGTTGACGTACTCTTCTTTAGTGACTGTACGACCATGTTGAAGGAATTCCTTGTGTACGACCCCCTTGCAATCGAAGAAAACTGTTAACAAGAGCTTTCCTTTGAAGCGGTCAGCCTTGAACTTTTTTGGTCGTGGTGACGACGGTGATTTCCACACTTTTAACTGTCGGTTGGATTGGGGGTCATACAGAAAGCACCAAGTCTCATCGCCAGTGATCAATCGATTCAAGAGATTGGGACCTGAATCTATTGCATTGATGTTATCCCCGCAAACTTGCATACGCTCATCCATTTTTTCTTGTCAGGATTTTGGGAACAATTTATTGGCACACGTGATGCATGTCCAGTTTCTCTGTTAAAATGGCATGGCAACTTCTGCAATCGCTGCAACAGTTTTCCGACGGTCATTTTTCACAATTTCTTTGACAATGGCCCTTTGTTCATCCGTTGTGGATGTTGAAGGTCGTCCTGACCTCTCATCATCCTCGATACTCTGTCGCCTGTTTTCAAATCGTTGATGCCACTCATAAACTCTAGTTCAACTCATTGGACTCTCACCGTATGCTGACTTCATCATTTGAAAAGTCTCAGCAAAAGATTTTCCGAGCAAAACACAAAATTTTATACTTGAGTGCTGTTCAAAATTCGACATTGTTGTCCTCGCGACGGAGAGCCTCAAAAGCCTGTAATCACAAATTGCTCACATACGCTGTACGAGTTGAATCTGTATCAAACCGGTTCTGGCTGGTCAGTCACATGATGCTCTTCACTTGCTCAGCGGGGAATGACGTAATTCACTGACATTTGGCAAATATTCAAAAAGTTCCGGAACATTTTGAACGTACTAGTATATCATGTCTGTCTAAGGCTGAAGTGGTGAGTCAAGCAATGTCCAGTTCCACAACTCATGAATCCATGTCCACACTTACTAAAATAAAAAATACAGATTCTCCCGATTCTATGCTAAATAATATGCATAATGCTTAGTTAGTACTATAAAAAAAAAACCCGCCTGTGCATTGATCCACAGGAATTTTAAAAAGAATAACACACTTTTGTATACTGGTGAAACAGAAATGATCCTCTTCACAATATTGCCGCATAAATATGATTCATATAGAAATGCTATTATTTTTTGTGCAAAGCATAAAATATTTACTATGTTTAGATATTTACAGCATAGATATTTACTATGTTTTGCACAAACAATTAATAGCATTTCTGTATGAATCATGAAGTATCTTCAGAGAACATTTTCTTTTCAAAATTAAAAAAATGACAAAAAACGTGTATTATTTGCCTTTAAAACATGTCAGACTTATGGACATGTGATCATATG
Source organism: Macrothele yani (assembly GCA_039090855.1). Lineage (NCBI taxonomy): Eukaryota > Metazoa > Arthropoda > Arachnida > Araneae > Macrothelidae > Macrothele > Macrothele yani. Next base: position 115,411,542 of record CM077007.1, read on the forward strand.
TAGAGGGATTTTAGGAAGGGAGTATCTGACCCCAGGTCTTAAACAACCCTTAGAAATAGGAAGCTAGGAGATTTGGGCTAGAGTGCCCGGATAGGAAGGTGACACGGAAGTGAAGTAGAAAGGGGGAGGAAGACGCCCTTATTTATTACTGGGGGGTGGGGGCAGTACCCGGGGTCCAACGGCTTAACGTGCCCATCCGACGCACGGCGGATATTTAGTGGATCGAGCATTCGTACCTGCCTGGGATCGAACCTGAGGTCCTTTCCATGGTAGTCACGAACGTTGCCCACTAGGCCACCCGCTGCCCACTTACGGACATCTAAATTCATTCACTGTATAAAACATATAGAATTCTGCATATATACTGCCTATATCACATGGAAATCAAGGAAATGTACTTTTATCTATTCATTCTAACAATATACATACAGCTATGAAAACACAGCTGTTCACAAAATGGCACACCAGGGATAAATTAAAACTAACCTTTGTGGTCATCACCAGTTCATGATAGATGACATAATCAGGTGTGTAACCCATTCCAAAAAGGGCACTCGTGGGATGTAAATGACAAGGCATGCCAGTGCGACAGTTAACATATTCACCAATACCTTTTAGCCTGGCAGCCTGGTGGAAGTATGCTGAACAAACACACTTTCGTACAATATCCCAATCAGTTCCACATGACTGAATTTTCAGTCTCTGTTGTATCATAATGTCTTTGAGCTGCTGTCGAACTTCACGAACCTATGAGGGGGGAAAAATTGTTTAGCATGACAACTTTTGACAATTTTACATAACCTTTAGTGATTATAAAGGTGCAAATAAAATTACTGAAGAAAAGGTTTAGATTTAATTAAATGACCAAAACACAAACCAATATAAAATTTGCAAAACTACATTAAAATACTAACACACGACATGTTTTTGTGTGAGGTAAATCAAATTTACAACACACATTTTTTTCAACCAACACTCATATCAACAGAGTATGAAGCAAATATTTCATGCTGTATTTACAGGCTGCTAGGAGAACGAGTTTCTCTCATAAAAAAATCCGGTACCATTCACTTGATCGAAAGGTCACTTGACTGAAAATCACTTGGTTGAAAGGTACATTTCACCGAGGGGTCACTTGACCGTAAAGTTCATTTCACCGAAAGATCAATTCACCTAAAAGTTCATTTCATCGAAAGGACACTTGATCGAAAAGTTCATTTCACCGAAGGATCACTTTATCTAAAAGTTCATTATAACGAAAGATCATTTCACCGAATGGTCAGTTTATCAAAAACTTAGAATTTTGTTGTTAGAGATGTGTTGGAGTGTGGTGCTAGTTTTTGAAAAACAATATCGGGTTGTATGAAAAATACACTTTTAATTTCTAAGAAACACTTCCCCATGAGTAGGTTTTCCAAAATATAATATTAATTATAAGGCCTAGATCTGTGCCTTTTTGTCAAATTTTAATCCTCCGAGCTCATATTCATCAGGGTTACATAGTAAATCAAGTAAATAATGTTCCTCTTTTACTCAACCACAAAACTTTAATTTTTTGAGCGTAGGCCTAGATACAGGCCATTTTAACCCTACTCATATTCATAAGCATTACATAAAATGTAAAGTAACTTTTTATGTAAACCTTATGAACATGAGTATGCACGGTTAAAATTTGTTAAAAAGGCCTAAGCCAAGACCTAGGGCCCTAAAATTGATTCTTTTTGCCTGAAAATATGTGCAACATTATTAACTTGACTTTTTATGTAAACCTTATGAACATAAGTTTGTACGATTAAAATTGGGTAAAAGGGCCTAAAAAGTAAGGCCTAGGGGCCTGTAATTGATTCTTTTTGCCTGAAAAAATGTGCAACATTATTAATTTTACTTTTTATGTAGACCTTATGAACATGAGCACTTAACATGACTTTTATGTAAACCTTATGAAAATGATTAAAATTTGCTGAAAAGGCTTAAGTCGAGGCTTAGGGACTTAAATTAATTATTTTTGTCTTAAAACCAAATCTTGGCGTTCTCTATGACACGAAGAAATCAAAAGTGCAATTTGAGTATGATTCCTTAACGAAAGTTTCAGTGGTCTGTCTGCCGAACTTGCACGATGCTTCAACACATCCTGTAATGAAATCCAAAGTTTTTGATAAAGTGACACTTCGGCGCAATGACCTTTCGATGAAATGAACTTTTCGGAAGAGACCTTTCAGTGAAATGAATTTTTCGATCAAGTGACCATTCGGTGAAATGTACCTTTCGATCAAGTGACGCTTCGGTGAAATGAAAGTTTTGAACAAGCGATCTTACGGTGAAACAATTTTTTCGGTCAAGTGACCCTTCGGTGAAGTAAACGTCAGGCAATTGAACCAGACCCAAAACAATTTTACGAGCATACAATGAGAGTCTCACATGAGGCCTAAGAAAATAAACTACACTGATTTTCTACAAAACACAAGCACACGCAGAAATTTCATCTTTAGTACATATATCGCGTTTTTGTTGTTTTTGAGAAAAAGGTGCAGAACTTTTAAATATAAGCTGCTTTGAAAGAAGGGACATGAAGTTGATCTTATTAAAAGCAACTCAATAAAATTGAACATTTTCCTTTAAGCATTATTATTGTTGCTTGGTACAAAATGCAGAAACATAATATTAAATTGTAGCATTGAAAAATAATAACCCATAACATAACAGTTTTATAATACACAGAATCATAGTGAGAATAATTGGCAGTGTAGCACGTAACACACAAAATAGTTGAATAATTCTAGATGTTGACATATCATGCTAAGTTACGTAAAAATTGCAAGTGATGGGACGTTTCGGTAGCAACTTCTACCTTCATCAGCCACGGAATGACACACCTGGTAGTATTACTGCTTGAACTTTCCACCACTCATCAGTTTGTGGGCACTTTGCCCTTTAGCCTGGCCTGGCCTTTTTTTTTTTTTTTTTTTTTTTTTTTTTTTATTGGTTGGAAGTTTAACGACCACCATGAGCAACTCAATGGGCTATAAGCCGTCGCCCATCCCTAATTTAGGGTCACTGGTTTCAGAGAAGGGAGAGCCAGTGCCGTCAGACAAACACAACATAAATGCCTCACCAGGATTCAAACCTGGGCCCCTTTTGGATAGATGATCAGAGGTCATCGCTTAGACCACTGTGCCACTGGAGAAGCGTTTTAGCCTGGCCTTCATTCACAAAGTCTGCTCCATTTTCAAGTCTTTTGGCTACAGGATTGCTGTTAAACCACCTCCACATCTTTTTAACCTTATCCTTAAAGACAGAGATTCCAATAATGCCTGTGGAAGTGTTGACAGGGATAGAGGTATACTCTATCCCTGTCAACACTTCCACAGGCATTACCCACTATACTGGTAGTACTTACCAAAGCATCAACCAGCGATTGGTGGAACATATCGCTGATGTTAAGAAAGGCAACCCTTCCACCTCCCTTTCAATTTTAGCAATCAGCAATACGTCCGCGATTTCCGATTGGCAAAATGTTAAACGCATCGCTCCGTTCAGCTATCCGAAAGACCTCAGGTACCGCGAAAGTATTAAAATCTTCCTTACTCCTAACACCTGTAATACAGACACACATTTTAACATACCTATCATTTGGAAAGCTATTTTGAAATCTGGCAACAGCTGATGCTAATACCGCGTGTTTCATTCCATGGCTGAAGAAGGTAGAAGTCGCTACCGAAAAGTCCCACCACTTGTAATATTTACATAACTTATGCATGATATGTCGACACCTAGAATTATAATATATAGAAAATGCTGAAATTAAAATTTCTGTCAAGCTTACCCACAAATGAGAGTTGCATTTGCGCTAAGGATTACATTACACTAGGGAACAGAAGGGAACCACATTTTAATAAAATGTAGTCCAAATATCTTTCAACTCTTGAGATGATTTACCGCTCTCATCTGTTCCTTGCTTTTCATATCCACTGCCACATGGTGTCATTGAAGGAGCCACAATTGGATGTATTTTGTAGGATCAAACTGGGTTAGTGGAGCTCCAATAATTTTTATGAGCAATGTGTTTATTGTTGTGATTGAAAGAAATAAAAGGTTCTTATCAAATTTATCTGAAAAAATCTCCTTTCACATTCGCTAAAAATTGCAGCAATGGTTTGCAATGTTTGCTTCAGCTGTAAAAGTTGCTTAGGGATTTCTTTTCTTTGAAATTGAAGGTATTGTTTTGGACATCCGGCATCTTAATTAACTTGATTAGCAAGAGGCAGAGACAACATTAATTTTTGTAAACAAAAATGAATAGCAAGTTTACAAAAATGATTAATTTTTGTAAACAAAATCAATATCTTGTAGTTTTCCTCATGCAAATGGAGGAACCCAAAAGAAACTTATAATGTAGTTGAGGAAGTGGGACTCACTAATATATGGCTTGGACAGAGACACCTCGTTTTGGCTGCAAGCAAATTGGGAGGTTCCGGCAGAGAAGTGTTGGAATCACACTTTACCAGATGTGGGGAGGTAGCAAAATTTGCCAAGTGAGAAAAATTAAGCAGACTTTGTGGTGGGAGGCAGCTAAATTTCAAGAGCCAAAGTGACAGCACAAGGAAATAGCATGATCATTTAAGTGTGGGTCACTAAGAGGATCACCACACACAATATTCTGAATGAAGTGCATGTCATCCAATCTTACACTTCAAAACTTTGAATTGCTACTAAAATGATAATTGGTGGAAAACACAGCTCTAGCAACAGGATAAAAAGCAAAAAAGTGTAGAGCAAAGGTGAAAAGCAGATCTCTGAAGCCTCTGAATGACAGAAGTTCTGTGGAGGTGCGAGCTCAAAGCTCAAAAAAAGGCAACTAATTTTACCATGAAAAAAGGAGGTTGGAGATGCTCCTTTCTGATGCTTGATAACATGAAAGCTACTGGATAGTGATGGGGAATGATCCTCTCTAAAGTCGGTCATGTTAGATGGCTAGCATTTGAAGAATGTACACAACCTTAAATTTGCTCAAAATTGGGGGATCAGCCGGCTTCTATATGCTACAAAGGAAACTCATATTGCTCACAGGAAGTCAGACCTCAAGAGCAGCATGCATTCAGGTGTCACAATCTGGAACACCAGTCTCTATGACGAACACTGATACCTATGGAAGTACAGGAGGGTGAGAAGTGTTCCTTTATCAAGTCAACAACAGTCCATTTCGTCAAAAAGTGTGTGTGTTTAACTGAGGAGGGGTTTGATTCACTCTGTGTATAACATCAAAACAGTGCGTGCTTTAAATGGTCATGCCATCATACAGGTGAACTAAATAGCACCCTAATGAAGGGCAGTTAGTGTTCGAGCACATACACATAAATTATCATCAAACAGAACAAGCAGGTTCACTGAAAGTAGCCAATTACAATTTTTTTTTTTTTTTTTTTTTTTGGTGCATAGCTGTGTTGTCTGATTTATGTAGGCTCCACTCAGACTACATGAAACAATATGGGGTAGGAGCTGTACACAGTCAGACAGAATAATCCTGTGAAAGTTTGCTGAACTGTTATGATACATACAGTTTAGGCACTAACTTAAAAAAGGGGTACAGGTCATTTGCTATCACTTGTTAATTTTGTATCCAAAATTAAAAACTTCATAATTTTTCTATTTTATGTTAATTAATTAAATGTTTTTGAATGTCAGAAGAATGCATTATTGATTTTTATTAGCTGAATTTTTTGGGCAAGCACTCTCGCTCAATTAACAAGATTTTGGCAGTCAAAGATCCTATAAATAATTATTATAAGTTCTAATGCTTACCTCCAGGACATCAGCCAATGAATGACCAGCTATGGTCGTTCATTGGCTATATCTCTTAGCAACTTCATTAACAGAAAGCAATATTTAAAACCAAAAATTTAAAAAACAATACAAAACCACACATGTTGCACACTAAGAAAACATTCGCTGCTGATGAACTAAAATAAACTGTCCCACAGTAGAAACCTGAAAACTTGTAGGATCACTTTAATCTTACATTAAAAAAAATGCTTATAATTATATAACTTCTGAGAATAAAGGAAAAATTATTTTTATACAGTACTCAAAAAAAAAAAAAAAAAAAATTAAGATTCACAACAACAGCTTTTTTTTCTTTTTTTTTTTTTTCATTAATCAATTATTCTATTTATGGAAATATGTTCATAATTTTCTGTTAAAAATTCTTAACTGTATAATGAATTTTTTTTTTTTTCCCCAACAATTTTTGGTTTCTTTGCCTTTTAACCCTCCGGGTGGCAAGCACGCATATATACGTTCGGAGATTTCTGTGATCAAAGCGGCGCCAACACATTAATACGTTCATCGAAAACCTGTTCAAAAGCGGTGACAACGAAATATTGCATAAAAATTTTCGGGCTCATGGTGGCGAGAACGCATATATACGCATTTTAACTACGACGAATACTACAGAAAGGCAGGACGCTCTTATAAGAGTCTCCTGTTATACATGTCGACAAAATTTCGCATTGCGTCTTCCAAAGCTCCTGCCACCTGGAGGGTTAAGTCAATGGAAATTGAGTAACACAAAGCATAAAATGAAATAAATGCATTGTTCCATGTAAATCTATTGGGTATATAAATAAGTTTTGAGGGATTTCCTTTCGGTGTCGTACTTATTACTGCTCGCATGTATTTTTAAGGTGGCAACACTGCGATATCGCAGCACAAGACACCAGCTGTCAGGGTCAGTATACGACGTTTGATTGAGGTGCGAAGACATATTTGTTTTACTCGATGGAAAATGGCAACTTTCGTCCTGACAAAACAACATTTGCTGGAAGTGTTAGTGCATTACTTTATTGTCAAGAAAAGTGCTGCCGACAGCTATCGCTTAATGTCAGAAATCTATGGCGAACATTCCCCATCCATAAAAGCATGTGAGTATTGGTTTAGACGATTCGAAAGGAACGATTTCAATGTCAGTGATAAAGAACGTTCTGGACCACCCAAATAAATTGCTGATGCTGAATTGGAAACTTTACTCGACGAGGATCCGTGCCAGACCCAAAAAGAACTAGCAGCAGCATTAAATGTTAGTCAGCCATGCATTTCACAACGTTTAGCTGTCATGGGAATGGTGCAAAAAGAAGGGAATTGGGTTCCACGTGCTTTGCGGGAAAGAGACCTTCAACGTCGAAAAACCATTTGTGAATTGCTGCTTCAAAGGCAAAAAAGAAAGGTTTTTTGCATCGTATTATTACTGCCGATGAAAAATGGATATGGTACGATAACCCTAAACGGCAGAAAGCATGGGTGAAGCCAGGTGAACCAGGTCCTTCAATGCCAAAACGCAATATCCATGGTTCAAAGGTAATGCTGAGTAACTGGTGGGACCAGAAGGGTGTGATCCACTATGAACTGCTGAAACCGTCAGAAACTATTACTGGTGACCAGTATCGAACCCAATTAATGCGTTTAAAACTAGCTCTCACGCAAAAATGGCCAGAATGGGAGAATAGACACAACAAAGCCATCCTACAGAATGACAACGTAAGACCACATGTTTCTCGACCTGTGAAAAAGTACTTAGAAGGATCCGACAGGGAAGTTCTACCCCACCCGCCATATTCGCCACATATTGCACCATCGGATTACCATTTGTTCCGGCCGATGCAGTCAGCACTTTCTGGAGAACGGTTTAGTTCTTATGAAGACATCAAAAATTGGTTGGACAACTGGATCTCTTCCAAGGAACCGGAATTCTTCCTTCGGGGCGTTCACTGCCCGAAAGATGGGGTAAAGTTGTAGCTTCAGAGGGAGCATACTTCGATTAATATTAAAACATTGTTTCTGTTCTCCAACAATGTGTTTTGTTCACCGCAAATCCCTCAAAACTTATTTATATACCCAATACATTAAAAAAAAAAAAAAAGCAACTTGTAAGCTTATCATTTAAATAGATTAAAAAACAAGAATGTACTTACCTTTCTCATAGCTTTAACATGTATAAAATGCTCATTGCACCATGAAGATGAGAAACTGAAAGAAAAAATTAATTAATGAGAACTAAATTTGATATATTTTAAACATAATACAGATTTAATAACTGAACATATGACTGGATGTGTTTTTGAGCAAGGCAATTTTTATAGGCAGTATGTATGCTTATAAAATTTGCCAAAAAACTTATAAAAACTGCCATATGAAGAATATTCTTAATTTTTTTTAATAAGAATGTTCTGTGTATGTATTTTCAAAATCAATACCTAAAGTATTGCAACATTAGCATGGCATATTCACTTCACCTTAACCACAGGAGAAAAGATCTGCATTTAATCCACATAAATTGCTTAGACACCTTCTTTCCAAACATAAGTTTTTAAATGGTATCAAAAATACAGTAGTTAACTGAACCTGTAGCATTTGTTTTCTCTCCTTTTCTTATTTGGAGATTAATCACCATAATGAGCAACTCACAGGGCTATATGTAGTAATGCATTCCTACTTTACGGCCACTGGTTCCAGAAGGGGATTGAACCGGACCACTATTTGACAAACACACCACCCATGCCTCATCCAGGACTTGAACCCAGGCCCATCTCAAACGAGTGATCCCAAGCCCACATCTCAGATCACTCAGTCACTGGGGCAGTAACAATGCTTTATAAGCATTGTTTTAGCATTTTAAGAACATGGTTAGCCATTAATAATGACATGTACTTTATGTTTAATACACATTCAAACAGGCCAAATGAAAAACAGAGGGACAGAAATCACAGATTTCCCATTTTTGTTTGTTTGTCTGTTTGTTTGTTTGTTGTTTTGTTTTGAAAGCATACATTTTTTTCTTACAATTTTGCTAAAATAATAATAGGTTTCACGGTAATGTGACAAACTGCATACAAAGCACAAGGAATCTTACATTGATCATTAACGACCATACACACCAAAATTTTACTAAACACTTTTTAAAGAAAACAATGTTATGCAAACACTTATCAAATAATTTTCTGAGCCACATTTCACAGCTGTTTACTTCGATTATCGCCTAACTTCATGACAAAGTTTTACAAACATCATATGAAAATAAAAATATCCACATCATTTTTAAAGCATATAATTTAATATTACAACAGGAAAACGAATCCACCAATACCAATCACATCATCATCATCATTGTCAACCATTATCAACCCACTGCTGGACGAAGGTCTCCCCAAGTTTCCTCCACAACGGTCTGTCTTGTGCCAGTCTCCTCCATGTCACTCCCGCATATTTACGAATTTCATCCACCCATCACCCATGTGGTCTTTTTCTGGGTCTTTTCCTGTCCCTTGGAATCCAATCTAAAATTCCGGCTGTCCATCTATGGTCTGTCCTTCTGGCAGTATGTCCAGCCCATTGCCATTTCAGGGATTTAACTCTGATCATGATGTCTTCCACTCTCGTCATTTTTCGGATCCACGAGTTCCTCTTCTTATCTCTCCTGGTAATACCAAGCATGCACCTCTCCATACTTCTTTGAGTTGTCTGCAGCCTTTGTATGTCTCTTTTAGTTAAGGTCCACGTCTCTGCACCATATGTAAGCACTGGAAGGATGCATTGCTCAAACACTTTTCTTTTAAGACATAATGGCATATTGCTCTTGAAAATTATGCTGTTTCTTCCAAAAGCTCTCCAGGCAAGTTTTGTACGCCGATTAATTTCTTCATCAATGTGACCCTCACTTGATATCTGCTGTCCAAGATAAACATACGTATCTGTTATCTCCAGTTTTTCTCCATCAATCGATAAATCTTCATTTCTTGTAAAAGCATTGAACATCACTTTTGTCTTCTGAAAGTTCATTTTTAATCCCACTTCTTTACTCTTGTCAGCAAGTTCCTGGATCATACTCTGCAGCTCTGATGGGCTAGTTGCAAAAATGACTACGTCATCAGCAAAACGAAGGTGGGTTAGATAATCTCCATTAATCTTTATCCCTTTGTTTTCCCAGTTCAGTGATTGAAAGACATTTTCCAATATGGAATTAAAGAGCTTCGGAGATATGGTGTCACCTTGTCTCACTCCCTTTCCAATTTTTATGTGTGTTGTATTTTCAAACAGCCGAATCTTTGCACTTGCATTTTCATAGATGTTATTAATAATATTAATGTATGCATCTTCAATACCGCAGGATTTCAGAGCCGTGGTAACTGCTGATGGTTTCACCGAATCAAAGGCTTTTTCATAATCGATAAAAGCCATGCACAATGGAAGTTCATATTCCCTCGCTCTTTCAATTAGTTCTCTCAGTACGTGGATATGATCTATTGTGCTGTAACCACTCCTGAATCCAGCTTGTTCTCTCGGTTGAGCCATGTCCAGTGTTACCTTCAAGCGGTGTGAAAGAACTTTAGTGAAGATTTTATAAACCATTGATAGGAGGCTGATAGGTCTGTAGTTCCTGAGATCCTCAATGTCACCTTTTTTATGTAGTAGGATCATTGTAGCATTGTTCCAATCCTCAGGAATCTTCCCTTCATTAAGGCATCGAGTGAAAATTTGGGCGAGTACTGTTTCAATTTCTCCACTTGCTTCTTGTATGATGTCTATAGTAATTCCATCTTCTCCTGGAGCTTTCCCCCGCTTCATGTTCTTGATTGCATGAGCAACTTCTGCTGGGAGGACTGGAAGAACTCTGGTACCTTTCATGGTGCCTGGAATACATGTATCATCCCTTTCATATAATTTGGAGTAGAAATCTTTCACTCTTGTCAAAATATCGCCTCTATTTCTTGTTATAGAACCATCTTCTTTTCTGAGAGCCATAATCTGTTTTCTTCCCTTACTGAGATGTCCCTTCGCTATCTTAAGGCTTTGGTTGTTTTCAATTGCTTTCCTCACTAGCTCACAGTTGAATTTCCTTACGTCTTCAGTGATACTTTTTCGTGTTGTCTTGCATAGCTCTATATATTCCACTTTGGAAGTCACATCTTCTTTAGTTGTCCTCATCTCTCTTCTTTTTTGCATCAACATTTTGGTTTTTCCTGATAATTTGTTCACATGCAACTTGTTCTTAGACCCAGCTAATTTTGTTGCTGTTTCCATTAGAGCTTTGGTTACTTTTCTGTTAACTTCCGAAATATCCACTTCTTCCGATGTTAGGCCTTCTAAAGCAGAGAATCTGTTCTTCAGTTCCAACTTGAAAGTATTATGGTGTTTTTTAAGGTTGGTTATGTCAATACATTTTGTTTGTCTTATGAGCTTGCCATGTTCCAGTTTAGTGTTGAGGTGCATCTTACATCTCACCAATCTATGGTCACTACCTGTGTTGAACTTGTTCAGCACACTGCAGTCTTCGATGACGAATTTTTTGTTACACATAATAAAATCAATTTCACTTGTCGTCCCAATTGGATGTCTCCATGTCCATTTCCTGTGTGGCTTTTTCTTGAAAAAGGAGTTCAAGATGAAAAATCCTTCTGCCTCTGCAAACTCAACGAGAGTATTTCCACGCTGGTTTCTGTTGCTGTGACCGAATTTACCTACTGAAGTGTCATTCTGTTGCCGTTGCCCTATTTTTGCATTGAAATCTCCCATAATTATCTTCAAGTGCTGCTTACCTTTATTATTCAGATGACGAATTTCCTCATAAAATTCTTCAATTTCTTCTTCAGGATGACTTGTGGTGGGTGCATAAGTTTGAATAATCTGAGCCTGGTATCTTCTCGATAGTTGGATAACGAGTCGTGCAGCTCTGTCAGAGGAACTTTCAACTTCTACCACTTTATCCTTCAGTTTCTTGTTTATTATAAATCCAACACCACTAGTTCTGCCAGTATCTGTCCCACGATAATAGAAGAGATGTCCACTTTTCAGTTCAGTGAGATCTTCTCCTTTTCTCCTTACCTCACTTAGTCCGACGATGTCCCACTTGATCCTTTGTAGTTCCTCTTCCAATTCAAGAAGCCTTGAATCAGAAGATAGGGAGCGTCCGTTATAGGTAGCCAAGGTCAGCATCAAATGGCAGCCTAGTCCGGTCCTCCAGGGATTCTTAGCACCCTCTGCCTTCATGTCGCACTGGCCGCTGCCTTGGCCAGGTACATTCCAGCTGCCGGAGACTGAGGGCCAAGATTTAAGTTGTAGAGTCATTTTGGAGGTGTTTGGCCATAACTGACCACGCTGGCCAAGCGGGTTGGTGAGTGTCGGATAGCATTTCCTCTGATCCCGATGGTATAGTTATACCGCTATTGGCGGTCGTCAGAGCCCCTTTAGTGGGAACAGGATGCACCACGAGAAGGCGGGGTTGACATTTGTCAAGGAGAGGCTGTGATGTTACGCATCACCTGACCTTACATCCCCAATCACATATACACTGAATAAACAGTCATCTTAAATATCAGTTTATCTACATACAATTGTGGCCAAAAGTCCTGTACCAGTAGACTGAAAGTCAATTTTTGATGTTTGAAGTCAACTTATACAGCATAATGGTAAAGTCAGGAATACATATTATACATCATTTTAAAAGAAATTTTATGCTGAATTCAAATATTTTTACAGAATGTTATTACCAGTAATAGAAGTGAAGTTACAAGCAAAAGTACAGCATCTAGTCATACACTGCCGGACAATTCCTAAGGACGGATAACAATAGCAACGATAGCAACCATAAAAAGGAAGGCAGGAAAATGTGGAAATTAGTATATGTGCGGGATACAGTAAGACGTGTTGTGCATATGCAAATTTTGGATTGCCGAACTTGTTCGTGACATCATAGCGCTGATAAGAGATATAAGGGATTTGACGCGTATTGACCGTTGTTGTTCAAACGCAAAGTTGAAAGGGAAAGAATCAATTGACGAACTTGCAATTTTCAGTATGTCTTCCCGACATCACCTAGATGATTTTAAGCGTGGCCGTATTATTGGCAAGATTGAAGAAGGGCGAAAATTAACAGATGTTGCCAGGGAGTTCGACGTCAGTCACAGTGTTGTTTCAAGGCTTTGGAAATCATTTCAAACAAATGGAGAGTGTAGCAAACGTCACGGGGGAGGTCGTGTTCGCAGTACGACACCTGCAGAAGATCTGTACGATAGTCTATCAACAAAAAGACACCGGCGCAGCACAGCTAGTGAGGTAGCAATTCAGTTTATGGCTGCTACTGGCAAGCGGATCTCCCAAAAACTGTCGCCAGACGTTTGCATGAAGGAGGACTATACACCCGCCGTCCTGTTGTGTGCATCCCATTGCCCAGACGTCATCGTATCGCCCGTTTGAAAATGGTGCCATCAACATCGCAATTGGACTGATAACGACTGGTCTGCTGTCCTCTTCTCAGATGAGGGTAGAAACAGTCTATCGTCTGATTGTCGACGACAACTGATCTGGCGTGATAGTGGTACTGCATATTGTCAAGCAAACATACAGGAAAGGGACCGATATCCGACATGTAGTGTTATGGTATGGGCTGGCATCATGATCAATGGCCGTACGTCTCTCTATGTGCTTCCAACTGGGACTATGACTGGCCAACGATACATTAATGATGTTCTGCTACCTCATGTTCGCATGTTCCGTGGTGCTGTCGCTGATAGATTCATTTTCATGGACGACAACGCAACATGTAATCGAACAGTCGCTGTCCAGGAGTGTCTTGAGAGCGAGGATATGCAACGCCTCGTATGGCCAGCACGTTCTACAGATCTGAATCCCATTGAAAACGTGTAGGATGCTTTGGGGAGGAATCTTGCTGGTCGCCAATGCCCTCCAATAAACAAGGACACACTCATCCGTGCACTGACAGAGGAATGGGATAAATTACCCCAACAGCTGCTTGATAATGTTGTGCAAAGCATGACACGACGTGTGGAATCTTGCATCGCCCTCCATGGTGGCCATATCCCGTATTGACATCTTATGCCGGAACGCCTGCGGACAGTAATTGCATTTTTTTCACGTTTACATATTCTGCACAAAATGGCCTGTTTGTCCCTTGAACACGTTCCGAAGCCTTCTGGATTTCAGAGCACAATAAATTGTCTTTCTTGTAATGTCCTGGCATTCTGACATTATTTTATTTCACTTGGCATCCAACCACACTTACTTTTTTGTGCGCTTTATAGCCGTTTATGATCCGTCCTTAGCAATTGTCCAGCAGTGTATAAAGCAAAAAATTATTGAATTTCTGAAATTAGTGTACAATGCATTTAATGCAAAATTACTGTACAGTACATTATTGAAACTTGCCGGATACTTGAAATAACTTACCAACAAGCAAAACATGCTTGAATTTTAATTGGATAACCATGGTTTCTTAGTAACAAAGTGCACCTTCTTGCCATGGAACTAATGAGGTTTTTAAGTTGTCTATTGGTGATAACACAGAGCCAAAATTGCTGTTAAATGTGGCTGTGATCGATCATTCCACTGTCTTAAGCACCATTAAAAGAGTTGCAGAAACTGGGTGTGGTGGAAACAGAAAAAGAACAGGTCGACCAAGGCTGTGTACTGAACATGATGATCACATGTTGATTCCTCGTTCCTTAAAATCAAGGTTTAAAACAGCCACTGATTTAAGAAATGAGTGGGAGAATGAAGTAGGCATTGCATCTGCACATACAGTTTGTCGTAGGCTACAAGAAAATGAACTAACTGCACGAAAAACTTTCCTTACTGAACAACAACGGCTCAAAAGAATTCCTTGGGCCAAGGCACACAAGAATTGGACTGTTGATGAATGGAAAAATGTTATTTTCAGTGATGAAACAACTGTTACTATTTCCACTAATAATGGAAATAATTATGTACGTCGTCAGGCTGGTGAAAGATATAAATCATGCTGCACCCAGCCAACAATCAAGCACCCACATTCCGTGATCTTATGGTCCTGTATTTCAGCCAGTGGTGTTGGCCATCTGCACATTGGTGATGGCACATTGAATGAATCGAAATATGTGGATATTTTGGAGTCCAAACAGTTACCATCTACACAAGACATGGGTCTCTGCGGAATTTTATTTTTCAGGATGATAACGCGCCATGTCATTGGTCAAAGTTTGTTGACGAGTGGTTTAATTGAAAAGTTATAAGAAAACTTCAGTGGCCTGCACAGTCACTGGATCTTAATCCCATAGAGAATCTGTGGGTGAGATTGAAGCAAAAGATCCGTCAACAAGGACCCACATCTAAACAGCATTAATTGAGTCTGTAAGGGCTGTATGGCACCGTGTTATCACCAATGGACAACTAGAGAAGCTCATTAAGTTTCATGCCAAGATGGTTCACTTTGTTATTAAAACACCATGGTTATCCAATGAAATATTACAGCATATTTTGCTTGTTGGTAAGTTATTTTAAGTGCCCTGTAAGTTTCAATAATGTACTATACAGTAATTTTATGTTAAATGCATTGTACATTAATTTCACAAATTCCACTATTTGTTGCTTTTTATGACTAGGTGTTGTACTTTTGCTTCTAACTTCACTTCAATTACTGGTAATAATATTCTGTAAAAAAATTGAATTCAGCATAAAATTTCCTTTAAAATAATGTATAATATGTATTCCTGACTTTACCATTACTCTGTATAAGTTGACTTCAAACATCAAAAATTGACTTTCGGTCTGCTGGTTCAGGACTTTTGGCCATGACTGTATATATATAAAGAGAACAAATTACTTGTCAAATAATACAAAAATAAAAGCAACTTTGAAATTCTAAAGTGCCCAAGGCTGCGTAAAAGAAAATTCAAAACATACAAGGACAAACAAGAGAGAAGGCAAGCTAAAAATATATATATTTAAAAATATTTCAAAATAAAAAAAAATAAAAATAAAAAAATAAAAAAACCTTGCAAAACAAGCGGGTAATTGAGCACAAGAAAAAATAAATAAAGAAAGTTCAACCAGGAGAAAAATGGGGATTGCAGAACATGTGGCAGAATTTTAGTCATGGCTTTGTCGAGGGTAACCATGAATAAAATCTACTATAAAAACAACCATTCACTTACCCGAAAGATCTTGGTCATTTTTTTATCTTGTAACACTTCAACGCACGCCAATTATATTGTTGTTGGCTTTCTGAGGTTGAACTGACTCTTTGCCTATGACTTTTCTTCTTCCGGGGATGAAACATAGTACTATCTTTTTTTTTTTTTTTTATTTACTGGAGAACACATGCAGGTTTCTTTCTGCCATATGAAACATAACCATAGCTCGTCATCACGATAAAAATCTCAAACATACACACACTATACCAATCATTCCTACATTCCGTTAAAAACACTATGTACATATTTACACTATCTACATTCCCAGGCAGTTAAACCATTTGTCAACTGTGATAAAAAAAAAAGTGCTCAATCCGTTTCAAACTCCGTGTTAACCCTATTGCATGTGGCAACCTCATTCAGCCTGTCATACACAACCCTCTAGCGCTTTCAACAGGCACTGTCATCTTCAGGAGGCAGCTGTGTCTCACCCGCCTACCACAGCTCAAGTGAGCTGATTTATTGAGGCTCGGGTCTCAGTTGCAATCTCTGTATCTCTGAGTCTCTGGCGCCATCTATTGTCATTGTTGCTCTTTTT
This sequence comes from Macrothele yani, assembly GCA_039090855.1. NCBI lineage: Eukaryota > Metazoa > Arthropoda > Arachnida > Araneae > Macrothelidae > Macrothele > Macrothele yani. The sequence continues at coordinate 115,428,093 of CM077007.1, forward strand.
TCTTTTTTTCTCTCTTAGCTGTTGCTCTATTTTTATTAAAGCCTTCCATTGTTCACTTAAGTTGCTAGGCTCATTAATGTTGCATAATCTTGATCTGTTTTTTTCGATTAATATTGATTCTGCAATTTGCAACTGCCTTTCGTTTTTACAGCTCTTAATAATTTTAATATCTTCAAACCTTGGATAATGATGATTTTCCAGACAGTATTGGGTTAATGCGGTCTTAGCTTCTTTTTTATTCCAATTACTTATATGCTGGTTCAATCTGTATTTTAATTTGTTCTTGGTGTTGCCTATATATGACACAGGTGGTTGTTGGTTTATAGGAATTTCATAAACTCCTGCTCTATCCAATTGGCTGATTTTTTCATTTTTTATTACTAGATTTTTTATAGTCTGTACCTGATTTCCTACTTGTATATCATATCTGCCACATATTTTATTAATTTCAGCTGACACGCCTTCAACATATGGTATTGCACCAACATATTTTAATAGTTTTTTATCAGTCTTGCCTTTATTATTAGCCTGAGTTACTTCATAAATCCATTTCTTTAATACTTGTTTAGGGTAACCAAAATCATGTGCAATTTTTTCAATATATTCAATTTCTTCTTCTTTATATTGTTCCATTGATGAGTGTGTTAAACTTCTTTTAATTAGTGTTTTAACACTATTTCTTTTATGTGTTAACGGGTGCGATGAATGAAATGGTATTAACACAGGAATATATGATGATTTTCTATGCACTCTGTATTGCATATTATCATTTGTTTTGATTATCATAATATCCAAAAATGCCAATGTATTGTTATGTTCTTGTTCTACTGTCAATTCAATCGATGGATAAATACCACTAAACCTTTTTGTCAAGTCTTCAAGTTCATCATTTTTTAGCCTCAACAACAGAAAAATGTCATCAACATACCTGCAGTATAACAGTGGTGGATCTTCTAGTTTACTTATTATTTTAATCTCAATGTCACTCATTATAATTTCTGCAAATAAAGTTGACAATGGTGACACCATAGGTCCACCATAATTTTGTTTGTATACCATGTTATTAAACATAAAAATTTTATTTTCATATTATGTATAATAAAACTTCTTAGTTCTTCAATCTGTATTGCATTCATTGTCTGTAACATACATAATTTTTTAACAATTATGTCAATTGCTTGAGGTACTGGCGTGCTAGGAAACAGAGCACGCACATCCATACTAGCCATATGATATTCACTTAAATCTTGTTTAATTCTTTTAATTTTCTCAATGAATTCATATGTATTCCTCACAGTGAACCTTGTCTTCGTTAACAATGGTGCCAAATATGTGTAGATATTTTTCTCCAGCTTAATTAATGGGGAATTCCTTTTTGATACTATTACTCTCATGGTGTATCAAGCTTATGAGTTTTTATTTTTGCAAACATTTTTGGTATTCCAGTACCCATTGGTGGGTATGCTTTCTTTATTTCTTCAGGTAAGGTGCTGTGATTTCTTATTCTAGCCAAGTACCTTTCTTGAGATTCAGTTGGGTCTCTTGTCAGAATGCTGCAATTCAGATCCTCTATTGCTTTATTCATTTTTTGATTATATTCAGTTGTGTTTAAAATCACAATTTGCCCTGTTTTATCCGCTTCACAAAATTTAATTGTTGGGTCATCTCTTAATTTTAGCATTTGTTCTTTCTCATACTGAATTTTATCTAAATGATATTTTTTACTACTTTTTTCATTAAATTCTTTCAAAACAATTCTATACAATTTACTTCTAAATTCATCGCGATCTTCTGCAGGTACACTACGTGTCATTTCTTCTAGGTTAGGTTCGGCAAGCCACGCGGAAACGCATATTTTTTACCCCTCTGCAAAACAGCTCTCTGCGTGAAGCTCAAGGTCAAGTTGTGTTTATTCTGATATACTTCGTACATATTCTCCTGTTGTTCATGTACTTTTTGGCGGTCTAACATCACATGCAACTTCTTTTCCATGACTGTTTTTGAGCATTTCTTTTCGTATTCTGCGATGTCAAAAATTTCCCTGAAGGTTACGTCTAAGATCTCATCTTTCAAAGTACCATCAAAATTTCTATAATCTTTATTATATATCCTACCCAATAAATGCAAGCACGTATTATTCAAATTAAAAATCAATTTTCTTTTATTGACAATTTCAGCTCTTAATTTCTTTTTTTTTTTTTTTTTTTTTTGGCACTCTTGGATTATTTTATTATCTTTTATCGTGATAGGGTAATTCCGTATTTTCAAATATTTCGGTGTTAGTTCAAAGTAAAGTCTCGGCACGTCACCGAAAATTCTTCTTGATTTTCTGACTTTACTAATCTAATTTTAGCTTTTTTAAATGCTGTAATGTCTCGCATCTCGAAGTTGTGAAATTGATTTCTGTAGCGCATATTCACAGAGTACAATAGCGACTGAAACTCCCTCACCTCAAATCCCTCAGCTCAGAATTTTGCGTGTAATTCTCTATCATAATATTTGCCCTTTTTAGGTATCAATCACCAGCAAAGTGCATATGTTTACGTGCAATTCATTAATGATATACTATAAAAACAACCATTCATTTACCCGAAAGATCTTGGTTATTTTTTTATCTTGTAACACTTCAAAAGCCCATCAATTTTATTGTTGTTGGCTTACTGAGGTTGAACTGACTCTTTGCCTATGACTTTCCTTCTTCCGGGGATGAAACATCGCACTATCTTTTTTTTTTATTATTTACTGGACAACACACGCAGGTTTCTTTCTGCCATATGAAACGTAACCATAGCTCGTCATCACGATAAAAACCTCACACATACACACACTATACCACTCATTCGTACATTCCGTACCACATGGGAGATGGGTGGATGAAATTCGAAAGTATGCAGGGGTGACATGGAGGAGACTGGCACAAGACAGACCGTTGTGGAGGAAACTTGGGGAGACCTTCGTCCAGCAGTGGATTGATAATGGTTGACAATGATGATGATGATGATATATATATATATATATATATATATTCTATAAAGAAGATACCTAAGCAAAAAAAATACATATATAATTTTGACTCACACCTAATACAACATAGAAAAGGTTATGTATAATTCTGAATTTTCAAAACTGCTGCGTTGCGCGTTTTGATTTTCAGGTTATTTTGCACCCTTCGTTTTAAATTCTAAAATTTTTTCCTTAGTCTTCAGTTTTGCTCTTAAGTATATATATATATATATATATATATATATATCATCATCATCATCATCATTGTCAACCATTATCAATCCACTGCTGGACAGAAGGTCTCCCCAAGTTTCCTCCACAACGGTCTGTCTTGTGCCAGTCTCCTCCATGTCACCCCTGCATACTTTCGAATTTCATCCACCCATCTCCCATGTGGTCTTCTTCTGGGTCTTTTCCTGTCCCTTGGAATCCAATCTAAAATTTCAGCTGTCCATCGATGATCTGTCCTTCTGGCAGTATGTCCAGCCCATTGCCATTTCAGGGATTTAACTCTGATCATGATGTCTTCCACTCTTGTCATTTTTCGGATCCACGAGTTCCTCTTCTTATCTCTCCTGGTTACACCAAGCATGCACCTCTCCATGCTTCTTTGAGTTGTCTTCAGCCTTTGTATGTCTCTTTTAGTTAAGGTCCACGTCTCTGCACCATACGTAAGCACTGGAAGGATGCATTGATCAAACACTTTTCTTTTAAGACATAATGGCATATTGCTCTTGAAAATTATGCTGTTTCTTCCAAAAGGTGTATATATATATATATATATATATATATATATATATATATATATATATATATATACAGGGATGTAAGGTCAGGTGATGCGTAACATCACAGCCTCTCCTTGACAAATGTCAACCCCGCCTTCTCGTGGTGCATCCTGTTCCCACTGAAGGGGCTCTGATGACCGCCAATAGCGGTATAACTATACCATCGGGATCAGAGGAAATTCTATCCCACACTCACCAACCCGCTTGGCCAGCGTGGTGAGTTATGGCCAAACCCCTCCAAAATGACTCCACAACTTAAATCTTGGCCCTCAGTCTCCGGCAGCTGGAATGTACCTGGCCAAGGCAGCGGCCAGTGCGACATGAAGGCAGAGAGTGCTAAGAATCCCCGGAGGACCGGACTAGGCTGCCATCAGATGCTGACCTTGGCGACAAATAACGGACGCTCCCTATCTTCTGATTCAAGGCTTCTTGAATTGGAAGAGGAACTACAAAGGATCAAGTGGGACATCGTAGGGCTAAGTGAGGTAAGGAGAAAAGGAGAAGATCTCATCGAACTGAAAAGTGGACATCTCTTCTACTATCGTGGGACAGATACTGGCAGAACTAGTGGTGTTGGATTTATAATAAACAAGAAACTGAAGGATAAAGTGGTAGAAGTTGAAAGTTCCTCTGACAGAGCTGCACGACTCGTTATCCAACTCTCGAGAAGATACCAGGCTCAGATTATTCAAACTTATGCACCCACCACAAGTCATCCTGAAGAAGAAATTCAAGAATTTTATGAGGAAATTCGTCATCTGAATAATAAAGGTAAGCAGCACTTGAAGATAATTATGGGAGATTTCAATGCAAAAATAGGGCAACGGCAACAGAATGAAACTTCAGTAGGTAAATTCGGTCACGGCAACAGAAACCAGCGTGGAAATACTCTCGTTGAGTTTGCAGAGGCAGAAGGGTTTTTCATCTTGAACTCCTTCTTCAAGAAAAAGCCACACAGGAAATGGACATGGAGACATCCAAATGGAACGACAAGTGAAATTGATTTTATTATGTGTAACAAAAAAATTCGTCATAGAAGACTGCAGTGTGCTAAACAAGTTCAACACAGGTAGTGACCACAGATTGGTGAGATGTAAGATGCACCTCAACACTAAACTTGAACGTGGCAAGCTCATAAGACAAACAAAATCTATTGACATAACCAACCTTAAAAAACACCATAATACCTTCAAGTTGGAACTGAAGAACAGGTTCTCTGCTTTAGAAGGCCTAACATCGGAAGAAGTGGACATCTCTGAAGTTACCAGAAAAGTAACCAAAGCTCTTATGGAAACAGCAACAAAATTAGCTGGGTCTAAGAACAAGTTGCATGTAAATAAATTATCAGGAAAAACCAAAATGTTGATGCAAAAAAGAAGAGAGATGAGGACAACTAAAGAAGATGTGACTTCCAAAGTGGAATATATAGAGCTATGCAAGACAGTACGAAAAAGTATCACTGAAGACGTAAGAAAATTCAACTGTGAACTAGTGAGGAAAGCAATTGAAAACAACCAAAGCCTAAAGATAGCAAAGGGACATCTCAGTAAGGGAAGAAAACAGATTATGGCATTGAGAAAAGAAGATGGTTCTGTAACAAGAAATAGAGGCGAAATTTTGACAAGAGTGAAAGATTTCTACTCCAAATTATATGAAAGGGATGATACATGCACTCCAGACATCATGAAAGATACCAGTACCAGAGTTCCTCCAGTCCTTCCAGCAGAAGTTGCACATGCAATCAAGAACATGAAGCGGGGAAAAGCTCCAGGAGAAGATGGAATTACTGTAGACATCATACAAGAAGCAAGTGGAGAAATCGAAACAGTACTCGCCCAAATTTTCACTCGATGCCTTAATGAAGGAAAGATTACTGAGGATTGGAACACCGCTACAATGATCCTGCTACATAAGAAAGGTGACATTGAGGATCTCGGAAACTACAGACCTATCAGCCTCCTATCAGTAGTTTATAAAATCTTCACTAAAGTTCTTTCACACCGCTTGAAGGTAACACTGGACATGGCTCAACCGAGAGAACAAGCTGGATTCAGGAGTGGCTACAGCACAATAGATCATATCCATGTGCTGAGAGAACTAATTGAAAGAGCGAGGGAATATGAACTTCCATTGTGCATGGCTTTTATCGATTATGAAAAAGCTTTTGATTCGGTGAAACCATCAGCAGTTACAATGGCTCTGAAAACCTGCGGTATTGAAGATGCATACATTATTATTATTAATAACATCTATGAAAATGCAAGTGCAAAGATTTGGCTGTTTGAAAATACAACACACATAAAAATTGGAAAGGGAGTGAGACAAGGTGACACCATATCTCCGAAGCTCTTTAATGCCACATTGGAGGGTGTTTTTCAGTCACTGAGCTGGGAAAACAAGGGGATAAAGATTAATGGAGATTATCTAACCCACCTTCGTTTTGCTGATGACGTAGTCATTTTTGCAACTAGCCCATCAGAGCTGCAGAGTATGATCCAGGAACTTGCTGACAAGAGTAAAGAAGTGGGATTAAAAATGAACTTTCAGAAGACAAAAGTGATGTTCAATGCTTTTACAAGAAATGAAGATTTATCGATTGATGGAGAAAAGCTGGAGATAACAGATACGTACGTTCATCTTGGACAGCAGATATCAAGTGAGGGTCACATTGATGAAGAAATTAATCGGTGTACAAAACTTGCCTGGAGAGCTTTTGGAAGAAACAGCATAATTTTCAAGAGCAATATGCCATTATGTCTTAAAAGAAAAGTGTTTGATCAATGCATCCTTCCAGTGCTTACGTATGGTGCAGAGACGTGGACCTTAACTAAAAGAGACATACAAAGGCTGCAGACAACTCAAAGAAGCATGGAGAGGTGCATACTTGGTGTAACCAGGAGAGATAAGAAGAGGAACTCGTGGATCCGAAAAATGACGAGAGTGGAAGACATCATGATCAGAGTTAAATCCCTGAAATGGCGATGGGCTGGACATACTGCCAGAAGGACAGATCATCGATGGACAGCCGAAATTTTAGATTGGATTCCAAGGGACAGGAAAAGACCCAGAAGAAGACCACATGGGAGATGGGTGGATGAAATTCGAAAGTATGCAGGGGTGACATGGAGGAGACTGGCACAAGACAGACCGTTGTGGAGGAAACTAGGGAGACCTTCGTCCAGCAGTGGATTGATAATGGTTGACAATGATGATGATGATATATATATATATATATATATATATGGGATGTAAGGTCAGGTGATGCGTAACATCACAGCCTCTCCTTGACAAATGTCAACCCCGCCTTCCCGTGATATATATATATATATATATATATATATATGGGATGTAAGGTCAGGTGATGCGTAACATCACAGCCTCTCCTTGACAAATGTCAACCCCGCCTTCTCGTGGTGCATCCTGTTCCCACTAAAGGGGTTCTGACGACCGCCCATAGCGGTATAACTATACCATCGGGATCAGAGGAAATTCTATCCCACACTCACCAACCCGCTTGGCCAGCGTGGTGAGTTATGGCCAAACCCCTCCAAAATGATTCCACAACTTAAATCTTGGCCCTCAGTCTCCGGCAGCTGGAATGTACCTGGCCAAGGCAGCGGCCAGTGCGACATGAAGGCAGAGGGTGCTAAGAATCCCCGGAGGACCGGACTAGGCTGCCATCTGATGCTGACCTTGGCTACTTACAATGGACGCTCCCTATCTTCTGATTCAAGGCTTCTTGAATTGGAAGAGGAACTACAAAGGATCAAGTGGGACATCGTGGGGCTAAGTGAGGTAAGGAGAAAAGGAGAAGATCTCATCGAACTGAAAAGTGGACATCTCTTCTACTATCGTGGGACAGATACTGGCAGAACTAGTGGTGTTGGATTTATAATAAACAAGAAACTGAAGGATAAAGTTGTAGAAGTTGAAAGTTCCTCTGACAGAGCTGCACGACTTGTTATCCAACTCTCGAAAAGATACCAGGCTCAGATTATTCAAACTTATGCACCCACCACAAGTCATCCTGAAGAAGAAATTGAAGAATTTTATGAGGAAATTTGTCATCTAAATAATAAAGGTAAGCAGCACTTGAAAATAATTATGGGAGATTTCAATGCAAAAATAGGGCAACGGCAACAGAATGAAACTTCAGTAGGTAAATTCGGTCATGGCAACAGAAACCAGCGTGGAAATACTCTCGTTGAGTTTGCAGAGGCAGAAGGGTTTTTCATCTTGAACTCCTTCTTCAAGAAAAAGCCACACAGGAAATGGACATGGAGACATCCAAATGGGACGACAAGTGAAATTGATTTTATTATGTGTAACAAAAAATTCGTCATAGAAGACTGCAGTGTGCTAAACAAGTTCAACACAGGTAGTGACCATAGATTGGTGAGATGTAAGATGCACCTCAACACTAAACTTGAACGTGGCAAGCTCATAAGACAAACAAAATCTATTGACATAACCAACCTTAAAAAACACCATACCTTCAAGTTAGAACTGAAGAACAGGTTCTCTGCTTTAGAAGGCCTAACATCGGAAGAAGTGGACATCTCTGAAGTTAACAGAAAAGTAACCAAAGCTCTTATGGAAACAACAACAAAATTAGCTGGGTCTAAGAACAAGTTGCATGTGAACAAATTATCAGGAAAAACCAAAATGTTGATGCAAAAAAGAAGAGAGATGAGGACAACTAAAGAAGATGTGACTTCCAAAGTGGAATATATAGAGCTATGCAAGACAGTAAGAAAAAGTATCACTGAAGACGTAAGGAAATTCAACTGTGAACTAGTGAGGAAAGCAATTGAAAACAACCAAAGCCTAAAGATAGCAAAGGGACATCTCAGTAAGGGAAGAAAACAGATTATGGCACTGAGAAAAGAAGATGGTTCTGTAACAAGAAATAGAGGCGAAATTTTGACAAGAGTGAAAGATTTCTACTCCAAATTATATAAAAGGGATGATATATGCACTCCAGACATCATGAAAGATACCAGTACCAGAGTTCCTCCAGTCCTTCCAGCAGAAGTTGCACATGCAATCAAGAACATGAAGCGAGGAAAAGCTCCAGGAGAAGATGGAATTACTGTAGACATCATACAAGAAGCAAGTGGAGAAATCGAAACAGTACTCGCCCAAATTTTCACTCGATGCCTTAATGAAGGAAAGATTCCTGAGGATTGGAACACCGCTACAATGATCCTGCTACATAAGAAAGGTGACATTGAGGATCTCGGAAACTACAGACCTATCAGCCTCCTATCAGTAGTTTATAAAATCTTCACTAAAGTTCTTTCACACCGCTTGAAGGTAGCACTAGACATGGCTCAACCGAGAGAACAAGCTGGATCCAGGAGTGGCTACAGCACAATAGATCATATCCACGTGCTGAGAGAACTAATTGAAAGAGCGAGGGAATATGAACTTCCATTGTGCATGGCTTTTATCGATTATGAAAAAGCCTTTGATTCGGTGAAACCATCAGCAGTTACAATGGCTCTGAAAACCTGCGGTATCGAAGATGCATACATTAATATTATTAATAACATCTATGAAAATGCAAGTGCAAAGATTAGGCTGTTTGAAAATACAACACACGTAAAAATTGGAAAGGGAGTGAGACAAGGTGACACCATATCTCCAAAGCTCTTTAATGCCACATTGGAGGGTGTTTTTCAGTCGCTGAGCTGGGAAAACAAGGGGATAAAGATTAATGGAGATTATCTAACCCACCTTCGTTTTGCTGATGACGTAGTCATTTTTGCAACTACCCCATCAGAGCTGCAGAGTATGATCCAGGAACTTGCTGACAAGAGTAAAGAAGTGGGATTAAAAATGAACTTTCAGAAGACAAAAGTGATGTTCAATGCTTTTACAAGAAATGAAGATTTATCGATTGATGGAGAAAAGCTGGAGATAACAGACACATACGTTTATCTTGGACAGCAGATATCAAGTGAGGGTCACATTGATGAAGAAATTAATCGGTGTACAAAACTTGCCTGGAGAGCTTTTGGAAGAAACAGCATAATTTTCAAGAGCAATATGCCATTATGTCTTAAAAGAAAAGTGTTTGATCAATGCATCCTTCCAGTGCTTACGTATGGTGCAGAGACGTGGACCTTAACTAAAAGAGACATACAAAGGCTGCAGACAACTCAAAGTACCATGGAGAGGTGCATGCTTGGTGTAACCAGGAGAGATAAGAAGAGGAACTCGTGGATCCGAAAAATGACAAGAGTGGAAGACATCATGATCAGAGTTAAATCCCTGAAATGGCAATGGGCTGGACATACTGCCAGAAGGACAGATCATCGATGGACAGCCGAAATTTTAGATTGGATTCCAAGGGACAGGAAAAGACCCAGAAGAAGACCACATAGGAGATGGGTGGATGAAATTCGAAAGTATGCAGGGGTGACATGGAGGAGACTGGCACAAGACAGACCGTTGTGGAGGAAACTTGGGGAGACCTTCGTCCAGCAGTGGATTGATAATGGTTGACAATGATGATGATGATGATATATATATATATATATATATATATTCTATAAAGAAGACACCTAAGCAAAAAAAAGATACCTAAGCAAAAAAATACATATATAATTTTGACTCACACCTAGTACAACATAGAAAAGGTTATGTATCTACCTGTGTGAGTAAAAGGAGAAAAGATAAAAAAATAAAAAAAAAACAACTGAATGTAGAAAGTGTCGAGAATACTGAGCCTTGGCTTTATCAAGGACCAGCAAAAACTCTGCATTTTCTCACTTCCACAAAGACCTAGTTGGAAATGGGTTTCTGCAAGGCCATAGATGCAAGTAACATTCCACCTAAAATAGTTTAAAAAATATATATATAAGTCATGTCCTCCGTAGAGTAGCATGACCTAGCACTAGTTAACAATTTCGCTTGCACCCTTCGTTTTAAATTCTAAAATTTTTTCCTTAGTCTTCAGTTTTGCTCTTAAGTATATATATATACAGACCTATCAGCCTCCTATCAGTAGTTTATAAAATCTTCACTAAAGTTCTTTCACACCGCTTGAAGATAACACTGGACATGGCTCAACCGAGAGAACAAGCTGGATTCAGGAGTGGCTACAGCACAATAGATCATATCCACGTGCTGAGGGAACTAATTGAAAGAGCGAGGGAATATGAACTTCCATTGTGCATCGCTTTTATCGATTATTAAAAAGCCTTTGATTCAGTGAAACCATCAGCAGTTACAATGGCTCTGAAAACCTGCGGTATTGAAGATGCATACATTAATATTATTAATAACATCTATGAAAATGCAAGTGCAAAGATTAGGCTGTTTGAAAATACAACACACGTAAAAATTGGAAAGGGAGTGAGACAAGGTGACACTATATCTCCGAAGCTCTTTAATGCCACATTGGAGGGTGTTTTTCAGTCGCTGAGCTGGGAAAACAAGGGGATAAAGATTAATGGAGATTATCTAACCCACCTTCGTTTTGCTGATGACGTAGTCATTTTTGCAACTACCCCATCAGAGCTGCAGAGTATGATCCAGGAACTTGCTGACAAGAGTAAAGAAGTGGGATTAAAAATGAACTTTCAGAAGACAAAAGTGATGTTCAATGCTTTTACAAGAAATGAAGATTTATCGATTGATGGAGAAAAGCTGGAGATAACAGACACGTACGTTTATCTTGGACAGCAGATATCAAGTGAGGGTCACATTGATGAAGAAATTAATCGGCGTACAAAACTTGCCTGGAGAGCTTTTGGAAGAAACAGCATAATTTTCAAGAGCAATATGCCATTATGTCTTAAAAGAAAAGTGTTTGATCAATGCATCCTTCCAGTGCTTACGTATGGTGCAGAGACGTGGACCTTAACTAAAAGAGACATACAAAGGCTGCAGACAACTCAAAGTAGCATGGAGAGGTGCATGCTTGGTGTAACCAGGAGAGATAAGAAGAGGAACTCGTGGATCCGAAAAATGACAAGAGTGGAAGACATCATGATCAGAGTTAAATCCCTGAAATGGCAATGGGCTGGACATACTGCCAGAAGGACAGATCATCGATGGACAGCCGAAATTTTAGATTGGATTCCAAGGGACAGGAAAAGACCCAGAAGAAGACCACATAGGAGATGGGTGGATGAAATTCGAAAGTATGCAGGGGTGACATGGAGGAGACTGGCACAAGACAGACCGTTGTGGAGGAAACTTGGGGAGACCTTCGTCCAGCAGTGGATTGATAATGGTTGACAATGATGATGATATATATATATATATATATATATACTGAAGAGCAAAACTGAAAACTAAGGAAAAACTTTAGAATTTAAAACGAAAGTTGCAAAATAACCTAAAGATCAAAACGCGCAACGCAGCAGTTTTGAAAATTCAGAATTCACATTCTATTAAGAAGAGACCTAAGCAAAAAAAATACATACATATTTATTTTTGACTCATACCAAGTACAACATAGAAAAGGTTATGTATCTACCGGTGTGAGTAAACGGAGAAAAGATAAAAAAATAAAATAAAACAACTGAATGTAGAAGGTGTCGAGAATACTGAGCCTTGGCTTTATCAAGGACCAGCAAAAACTCTGCATTTTCTCACTTCCACGAAGACCTAGTTGGAAATGGGTTTCTGCAAGGCCATAGATGCAAGTAACAAGCCCACCAAAAATTGTTTTAAAAAATATATATATGTCATGTCCTCCGCAGAGTTGTATGACCTAGCACTAGTTAACAATTTCGCTTGCATCCATAACCCTCCTGGCCCGACCCATGCTCTTCATCTGTTACTATTAAACAGAGAGAAGAAGATTAAAGAGAACTAAAGCTGTGAGAGTGACATAATAATTAGAAATAATTTTCAGCTATAACGAAATGCCAAGTTCGCCTGAGAAAGAATTTAAACCTGAAAAACAATGCAAAAGAAATCCAAATTTTTACATTGCAATTAAAAAAGGAAATATTAATTTTTTAAAAAATCAGATTTTTGAAAGAAAACTTGATTCTAAAACCCCTACTCTAAAACTTCTGACAACACAAAAACGAGAATAAGTTAAAGACAATAATTAACTAAAGAAAAGCTTTGTGAAAGTTATATGACATAAACAATTAGTTGCAATATGTACAAAGTATTTCAGCAATGCTTTAAGTGCATAATTAAGTAGTTATTAAGAACTTAACTACTTTGAAAATACAGCGCAAAGAAAAGGAACTATGCTTAGCCATCTGCTGTGCCTAAGTTCCCTAAAAGACGCGCAAAGTTACCATGAAAAGAAAGAGTTAAAATCCGCAAAAATGTTGACAGACAAGCCAGTGCCTAAAAGCTGAAAAGCAAAAAATCAACAGAGAAAAAAAGTACATGAAGTACAAACATTGAACTTATAAAACCTAAAACCCAAAAACAAGGAAGAGAGCTTACCTCTTGTGCAACTAAACTTTCTCCACACAAGAGAAAAACATGGCTGACCTCTTCCCCACGCGTCCTAACACTTCTGCCACTCCCTAGTTGCTGGGGGGCAGTGTGAGTAGGGCTGATGGCCTCCTCATACTGAAAGAAACCAACTCGCGGAGATTTTAACCAGAGAAAAATATATATATATATATACTTAAGACTGTGGATCTGTATGATCAGAAAGAGCAGAATTAACTCTCCAGAATACATGAGAAATATTATAAAATACACGAGTGGTGTATTTAATAATCTTTGCATGTATTAAATCACCTTAGTGAGCTTCTATAGATTAATCAGAATCTTATTAATTTTAATGTTAGTTTTACTATTTTTAGTATAGCTATCCTAGTGATGAATAACTAGTTTTCTTTTTTATTTGTTTTTATTTTCTTTTATAAACAGATTTTTAAGCTTTTTTTGTGATTTTGTCTATATTATTTAATTTTTTGTTTTAATAGGACCTTCATATCCATAGCACTAAGGTTCCTTTTAGTAGTTAATAGGCATCCTCTAGCCAACTTCCTTACGGCTTTGATTGGTCAGAATCATATTATTAACTGTGTAGAAAATTAAAGCAGATCTGCCAACCTTACTCTATTATTCAGAATAATTTTTCTTAAAGTTCTTTTGATGAAAGAAGAAGGAATTTCGTTCACTAGAAAACTATCTAATAGTATATTAATGTGGTAATTGAAGTCCAAATTGTTGCTGCAAATTCTTGAAATTCTTAGGACCTGAGAAATTAGTACATTCTCAATTACTTTGGTTGATATGTTATTATTCCAGTGTAGATATTTAATTACTTTGAAAGGAAAATTAACTCTTTTATCAAAGAGGCTAATAGATGGGTTACCTCTGTTGAGCTTAATGCTTAAGTCTAGGAACTCAAGTTCCTGATTACTGTGGTTGGTTTTACATAAGTTAAGAGAGCTAGGATAGATATTATCAAAATCACTCTCTATAACTTCTGAATTATTGATACACAGCAGATCATCAATATATCTAAATGTGTAAAGGTAGTTATCTGAGCAGGTGGGGTGATTTTTAATGAATTTATATTCCCTAAAGAACAGGAATAGATTAGCGATATTCGTGGAGGTTGATGTTCCCATGGGAATACCGTTCACTTGCTTATAGAGAGTATTATTATATAAGATATGGTTATTTTTTATGCAGCAATTGAGATAAGAGTTCCAAGCTCCTACATTAACAAATTGGTTAAGTTTAAATTCTGCATACAGCTCTTTAAAGGTAGTGATTATATCTGATAGAGGCAGATTAGTATATAGGTTCTCAAAATCATAACTATTAATATCTAAGGGACATACTTTGAGTATAGTAGAAATTACTTCTGCATTATTATTAATTATCCAAAAATCTCTGTACATCAAATTAGTACAGTTTCTAATGTGTTTCAAAACCTTCTTTAAGACATCTTCAAAAGCAAGATCTATTTTCTTTTTATGACTCCTTACTCCACTAGCTATGAACCTGAACTTCACAGGATCTTTATGAAACTTAACCGTTGCAAAAAGAAATGGAAATTCAGGCTCATATCTTCTAGTTTGTGGAATTTTAAGTTTCTTGAAGAATGCCTTAAACCGATTTTCTAACTGCTTGGTAGAATAACTTACGGGCTCGTACGTTACTCTATTATTGAGTTCCATAGTTAACAATTCAAAATAGAACTTCTTACAGATAATTGCAAAATTATTGCTAGCTTTATCCGTAGTGGTAAAAATAAATAGGTCTTGTAGTTTGGAGAGTGACCTTTTAGCTTCTCCAGAGAAAAGAGATTTCTATCGAAACAAAAGTCCAGACCTGCCAACTCACAGGTGAAGCTATTGATTACATTATATTTCCATTCTGCGAAGGCCTCAATAGGCTGATTGTACGTTAAACTGGTTTTTACGATGTACCTATTAACATCTTGAGTGAAGCTCTCAAGAATCCTTTCTTTGGAAATTGTGAAGGAAGGTCTAAATTTAGAACCATACTCTAATAAATTCCTAAGCTTTTCATTTTCAACAAAACTCAAGTTTCCGGTGATAATATGGTTGTAATTCTTATCATAGTGAACTGTTTCTTTATGTTCATCACAAGAACATGTAGTAATTACAGGAATGTAACTCGAAGAGTTAAGTTTGTAGTTTTTAACTATTGACCCTAAGGTCTTAACATATTTAAAACTTACAATAGACTGGTGCCTGTGGATGGGAAAAAAAATTGCATTATTGTAGAACAGCTTCCTTACATTGAGATGATCATAGGCTTTATTTAGAAACCTGTTGGTTACAAAATTACTGGAAAATTCTTTAAGAGAAATTTTATCTTTAAGAATATGTTTAAGAATGTCTAGAACCAAAGCAAAAACATGCTTATCAACATGGTCAGCAGTTTCTTTCCAGAATTTGAAAAAACTTTTAAGGACAGAGTGCTTGAAGGACTTGAGTATTTTGTAAGTATTTTTAACAAAATTAGTGCCAGTTTTAAAGCTTTCCAGAGTTATTAGCAAGTTAGCAAAATCAACTTTGCTTGATGTGCGAAATAACCTCTGTCCTCTATTACCTCTAGTGCAGCTCTTATTATTAACAAGAAAGAAGAGTTCACGTATAGAAAATTTATGCTGATTATGCTTATTGTCAGATAGAGTGGAATTAAGACCATAGGGATAAAGAGACTGATGCTGCAAAATTTCAAGGGATTCAGTTTCTAGCCGAGCATAGAGGTCAGGGATAATATGCAGTACCTCTATTTTCACTTTGTCAAAACCATGAGTATGGAAATGCTCTAATTCAAAGGTAGAGTACTGGTTAGCATTTGTGGAGGGGTTCACTCCTGAATTAGTGAACTTGTTAACTAGAGACCTGTGACCATTAATCCTAAGATGAAGAGGATTTTTACTTTGGCCAATATAGCTAAGGTTGCAGACAGTACAGGTGAGCTTATAGATGGTATTGTAGGCTTTGCAAAACTTGTTGGAGCAATTATCCGCAACAGAAAAATACAGGTTAGGATCTGCAGATTTACATGTCAAACAACGTTTGTCATTTCATAACTTTAGATTACCTTTGCCAGCGAGTTCATACACTATGGGAAAGGGTGCTAGCCTAACCGAGCGGGAGGACTTAAAATATCTGAGCTGACCTCCAATCCTTTCATCGTCCTTAGAACTCCACTTGGGCCAAAACATACAAATTCTGAGCAAACCAACTAGGAAAAACTTTTTAGAAATAAGCAGTCCAAGAAAATACCAAACTCGAGTATAAACTACACTCCAAAAGGCTGCATCCAAAACATACTAAAATTAAAAATTAGAAATAAAAATAAGAGTGAATTGTAAATAAATAGAAAATGAAAAAAAAAACACAAATAAAAAAATAGTAATAAAAAATAAAAAAATAATAAAACATTTCAACTAGAATTTGCACATGAGCTGCTAAATAATAAATTGAAATTAGTTACTGAAGAGCAAAACTGAAAACTAAGGAAAAACTTTAGAATTTAAAACGAAAGTTGCAAAATAAAAACATACAAGCAATCTACCCTCATAAACAAACAAATAAAGCCAAAAACCTTCAGATAAAAAAAAACAAACTAAAGTGAATAACAAAATTATGAAATAATGTTAAGAAAATATTTATAAAAACATTTACTCAGAACCCCTGGACCACTCTTCAGGGAAAGACATCCAGAGGCCCTGAGCACACAAGTTCAGTTCAGGTTTCATGAGAATGCAGAAATCTCAAAAAGCAATAATGGATATCCAATTTGAAATTTTGTGTTGTAAATTTTGATGCATTCTGTCTTCCCTATCTGAACTATAGAAAATACAAAAGATTCACTAGGATTAAAATTTAACTAAAAAATGAACTATAAAAACCCTTACCAAAACAATAATGTCACATGTACTGTTGTATAAATGAAAAAGAAACATCAAAACGAAAACTGAGTCAAAATTATCCCTATAAGATTAAAAGACAGTAACAGTAACATAAATCCTTCCACTAAACCCTTCATGACATAAACAAAGTCATTCGTAGAGAGTCGCGGTTAAGATGAAAATCCAAGTTGGAAAATTAAACTCCATGTGTGTTCAGAAACCCAAGTGAACAAATTTAGCTGCAATTTCCTAGGTACTTTCTGAAATAATCCAATTTCTATTAATGTCGAATAAATGTTTTTAGTGGATGTAAAGAACAGGTGTTATAAGTCTCCGGGGCGACTCAGAGAGAAAGGTGTGGCCCTAAGAAGTGATTAGTACAAAGATATTTTAGGGTGTAATGTTACAAAGTCTGATCTTGAAGGTGGAATGTAGATTATAAGTAGATAAGAGATCACAAAAGTAAAATTTACAAAAGTTTAGTGGATAAAAATTATTTTTCAAAGTGGAAAAAAGCTTTTTTAACTGTTTGGTGGTATTGTCTCTGTTATTGCAAATGTGAGTGATACGTAGAAATTGAGATATAATAATGTTTCTATGTATTGTTCTTGAAAGCAGTTTTCGTTTTGATGTTTCTTTTTCATTTATACAACAGTACATGTGACATTATTGTTTTGGTAATTTGTGCCACTGTCGTCCACAGCTCATTGATGCCAGAGGGGAGAGGAGACTGTCGCGCACTGTTCACAGCGACCGCACGGCCACAGTGGCACAAATCACCCGCAGTTACAACAATGGTGAAAACAGCACACAGTTCATCGCGGCCTTCTGCGCATGGGCCTGCGTAGCCAAAGACCCAGCTGGGTCCTCATGCTCACTGCATGTCATCGGCAACAATGTATGAAATGGGTCAAATATCAAGATTGGACCGCATATGATTGGAAAAAAGTGGCTTGGTCTGATTAATCAAGATTCCTGGTGCATCATGTAGACGGCCAAACATGGATACACTGATTACCAATGGAGGCTATGGCACCTGGATGCACTGTTAGGCAGAAACAGGCCGGCGGTGGTAGTGTTATGCTATGGGCAATGTTTTTTGGACACTTTAGGCCCCATGATCTCAATAGCACAATCTCTGACAGCTGTTAGGTATCTGAACATCGTTGCCGTCCAAGTTCACCCATTCATGGCAACTATGTTCCCTGCAGGTGATGGCCATTACCAACAGGATAATGCACCATGCAACACTGCCAGATCGTCAAAGAGTGGTTCGAGAAACATGCTGGTGACTTTCTGTTTATGCCTGGCCTCCAAATTCACCTGACATGAACCCAACTGAACATTTGTGGTTTGACTTGGAAAAGCAGGTTCATACTAAATCACCACCACCCCGAAATGTACGGGAACTAGAGGGTCTGCTGTTGACATTATAGTACCAGATATCCCAGGATACCTATCGCCATCTCATTGAATCGGTGCCTTGCAGAGTGGCCACTGTTTTGTGTGCTAAAGGGGGTCCTACAGCTTATTAGGTAGGTGGTCATAATGTAACGGCTCATTGGTGTATGTTGGATCAGGAGGGATTTAACATAAAACATTAATCTTGAACCACGCTCCAATGTATAGCCAAGAAAAATCCTCCCTGAGGTGAGCAAAAGCTTTGCATTTCTTCAGTCTATTTTACATCTAATAAATGAATATTTAAGACCACTGTTTATTCACTGTATATGTGATATAATTTAATATATAATTTTCCTATGAGACTTAATTCTTCCCCGATATTTTAGAATAAATTGTTTTAGTATTCAACTCAGTGTCCCAAGTGAGCGACAAATAAATGCACGAGTGGAAAGTTACAAGGGTTTTTTTAAACAAAATTTCAAGTCATACATATTAACAAATGTAAGAATGCAATTAAAATTTCGTTTTTGAAAATTCACACACACACACACACACACAGAGAGAGAGGGAGGGAGGGAGGGATGGGGGGGGGGGCTTTTTTTCTTACCTATGTTGTTTCCACTGCAAATAAACATTCAGAAATGTAAGGTGGTCACTTTCTGGAACTTGAAATTTTTCCCGAGCTAAATCACTCTCTTCTTCTCTGCCTTTTGGTCGATAAAAGATGGCAGGAACTGACAACATGGACACAATCATCTATCAAGAGAATAGAATTTAATCCAGCACAGTATAATCTGTTTTTTTTACATCACAACAAACTGAAAACTAATAAATGAATGGTGCAAATACCAATAACTACTACACTGAAGTTTAGTTGAAACTTCAATGACACACAAAAAACATTTTGAAATATAAGTGCCACAAATTTTATTCTATGAAATGTCACCATTCTATATTCTAAGCATGGGTTAATATAGCCAGCAGCCAGATTTTGATGAAAACTATACTGTTAATATCACTGAACCTTGATGATTCTTGATATCACAGCTGTTGCATTTGTTTTTCTATTTTTTCCCCACTGCTTCAGGCAGAATAATCATCATCAAGTGGCATTAGTTTGAAAGACGTGAATTCCCACCCCAAATCTCTCTTTCTTCTTTTCTCCTTGTAAGGATAAGATCCAAGTGAAGTTTATTTACAATATGTTGGAAAAAAGTAGATCTATAAGAGAAATATGCCATCTGAACCACAAGCATTATGTCTCAAAATTCCATTACTAAACAATGAATGTTTAGAAGGCAAAGCACAATCGTAAACAGTAAGACAGCAATTGCCAGTGTCTTAAAATGCAGATGTGAGAGTAAATATATCATTGTCCAGTTACAAAACCATTTAAAAAACAGAAATGGAAGAAGTTACCAGAACAAGCAACCAGCATAGTCAGCACATAAAGTTGTTCCCATTTAATTTTATAAACTTCTGCTCTTTTTCGAATAAACACCTGCCAGCATTCATTAAGCGATTTAACAAAAGTAAAATGTTGATTACAAGAAAACTAAATTGGGTTTTTACTTGAGCTTTTTAATTTATTTCAAACTAATTTTTGAAAAGAATACAAATTTTCCACCAGACCTTTAATGATACTTACTTCTGAGATAGCAAAGGTTAACAATCTGTGATTTTTGCATTTAACAATTTGTGATGACTTCTGTATAGTTATGGTTCAGAAAGAATTTGGATCAACTGTATATGTATATATATATTCATCATCATCATTGTCAACTACTGATGGATGAAGGTCTTCACAAGTTTCTTCCAAAATGGTCTGTCTTGGGCCAGTCTCCTTCATGTTATTCCCACATGCTTTCGAATTTCATCTACCACATGATCTTTTTTGGGGTCTTTTCCTGTCCCTTGGAATCCAGTCTAAAATTTTGGTTGTCCATCAGTGGACCATTCTCCTGGCAATATGTCCAGCCCATTGTCATTTCAGGGATTTTACTTTGATCATGATGTCTTCCACTCTTTGTTATTTATCTTATCCACGAGTTCCTCTTCTTATCTTTCTCAGTTACACCAAGCATGAATCTCTCCAGGCTTCTTTCAGTTGTCAGCAGTCTTTGTATGCCTTTTTTAGTTAAGGTCCATTACTCTGCTCTGTACATAAGCACTGAAAGAATGCACTGATTAAACACTTTTTTTGTTTAAGACACAATGACATACTGCTCTTAAAAATTGTACTGTTTCTTCCAAAAGCTCTCCAGCACGTCAATTAATTTCTTAATCAATGTGACCCTCACTTGATATCTGCTGCCCAAGGTAAATGTAGGAATCGGTTATCTCCAGTTTTCCCCATCAATTGATAAATCTTCATTTCTTGTAAAAGCATTGTACATCTGTTAAAAAAGAAAACTAGTTATTCATCACTAGGATAGCTATACTAAAAATAGTAAAACCAACATTAAAATTAATAAGATTCTGATTAATCTATAGAAGCTCACTAAGGTGATTTAATACATGCAAAGATTATTAAATAAACTGCTCGTGTATTTTATAATATTTCTCATGTATTCTGGAGAGTTAATTCTGCTCATTCTGATCATACAGATCCACAGTCTTATGTTTATATATATATTTTTTTTTTCTCTGGTTAAAATCTCCGCGCGTTGGTTTCTTGCTGTATGAGGAGGCCATCAGCCCCACCCTCACTGCCCCCCAGCGTCAAGGGAGTGGCGGAAGGGGTCAGCCATGTTCTCCTCTTGTGTGGAGAAAAGTTTTTGTCACACAAGAGGTAAGCTCTCTTCCTTGTTTTTGGGTTCTAGGTTTTATAAGTTCAATGTTTGTACCTTTTCTCTGTCGTTTTTTAGCTTTTCAGCTTTTAAGCATTGGTTTGTCTGTTAACATTTATGCGGGTTTTAACTCTTACTTTTCTTTGTAACTTTGAGCGTCTTTTGGGGAACCTAGGAACAGAAGAAGGCTAAGCTTGTTCCTTTTCTATGCGCTGTCTATGCGCTGTTTTTTCAAAGAAGTTAAGTTCTTAATAACTAATTAATTATGCACTTAAAGCACTGCTGAAATACTTTGTACATATTGCAACTAACTGTTTAAGGTATATAACTTTCACAAAGTTTTCTTTAGTTAATTATTATCTTTAACTTATTCTCGTTTTCGTGCTGTCATAAGTTGTAGAGTAGGGGGTTTTAGACTCAAGTTTTCTTTCAAAAATCTGTTCGTTATAAATTAACATTTCCTTTTTTAATTGCAATGTAAAATTTGGATTTCTTTTGCAATGTTTTTCAGGTTTAAATTCTCTCTCAAACGAACTTGGAATTTCGTTATAGCTGAAAATCATTTCTATTTATTATGTCACTCTCACAGCTTGAGTTCTCTTTAATCTTCTTCTCTCTGTTTAATAGTAACAGATGAAGAGCATGGGTCGGGCCATGAAGGTTAATGGATGCAAGCGAAATTGTTAACTAGTGCTAGGTCATGCTACTCTACGGAGGACATGACTTATATATATATTTTTTAAACTATTTTAGGTGGGAATGTTACTTGCATCTATGGCCTTGCAGAAACCCATTTCCAACTAGGTCTTTGTGGAAGTGAGAAAATGCAGAGTTTTTGCTGGTCCTTGATAAAGCCAAGGCTCAGTATTCTCGACACCTTCTACATTCAGTTGTTTTATTTTATTTTTTATCTTTTCTCCTTTTACTCACACAGGTAGATACATAACCTTTTCTATGTTGTATTAGGTGTGAGTCAAAATTATATATGTATTTTTTTGCTTAGGTATCTTCTTTATAGAATGTGAATTCTGAATTTTCAAAACTGCTGCGTTGCGCGTTTTGATTTTCAGGTTATTTTGCACCCTTCGTTTTAAATTCTAAAATTTTTTCCTTAGTCTTCAGTTTTGCTCTTAAGTATATATATATATATATATATATAGGGATGTGGGATGTAAGGTCAGGTGATGCGTAACATCACAGCCTCTCCTTGACAAATGTCAACCCCGCCTTCTCGTGGTGCATCCTGTTCCCACTAAAGGGGCTCTGACGACCGCCCATAGCGGTATAACTATACCATCGGGATCAGAGGAAATCACACTCACCAACCCGCTTGGCCAGCGTGGTGAGTTATGGCCAAACCCCTCCAAAATGACTCCACAACTTAAATCTTGGCCCTCAGTCTCCGGCAGTTGGAATGTACCTGGCCAAGGCAGCGGCCAGTGCGACATGAAGGCAGAGGGTGCTAAGAATCCCCGGAGGACCGGACTAGGCTGCCATCTGATGCTGACCTTGGCTACTTACAATGGACGCTCCCTATCTTCTGATTCAAGGCTTCTTGAATTGGAAGAGGAACTACAAAGGATCAAGTGGGACATCGTGGGGCTAAGTGAGGTAAGGAGAAAAGGAGAAGATCTCATCGAACTGAAAAGTGGACATCTCTTCTACTATCGTGGGACAGATACTGGCAGAACTAGTGGTGTTGGATTTATAATAAACAAGAAACTGAAGGATAAAGTTGTAGAAGTTGAAAGTTCCTCTGACAGAGCTGCACGACTTGTTATCCAACTCTCGAAAAGATACCAGGCTCAGATTATTCAAACTTATGCACCCACCACAAGTCATCCTGAAGAAAAAATTGAAGAATTTTATGAGGAAATTTGTCATCTAAATAATAAAGGTAAGCAGCACTTGAAAATAATTACGGAAGATTTCAATGCAAAAATAGGGCAACGGCAACAGAATGAAACTTCGGTAGGTAAATTCGGTCATGGCAACAGAAACCAACGTGGAAATACTCTCGTTGAGTTTGCAGAGGCAGAAGGGTTTTTCATCTTGAACTCCTTCTTCAAGAAAAAGCCACACAGGAAATGGACATGGAGACATCCAAATGGGACGACAAGTGAAATTGATTTTATTATGTGTAACAAAAAATTCGTCATAGAAGACTGCAGTGTGCTAAACAAGTTCAACACAGGTAGTGACCATAGATTGGTGAGATGTAAGATGCACCTCAACACTAAACTTGAACGTGGCAAGCTCATAGGACAAACAAAATCTATTGACATAACCAACCTTAAAAAACCCCATAATACCTTCAAGTTGGAACTGAAGAACAGGTTCTCTGCTTTAGAAGGCCTAACATCGGAAGAAGTGGACATCTCTGAAGTTAACAGAAAAGTAACCAAAGCTCTTATGGAAACAGCAACAAAATTAGCTGGGTCTAAGAACAAGTTGCATGTGAACAAATTATCAGGAAAAACCAAAATGTTGATGCAAAAAGAAGAGAGATGAGGACAACTAAAGAAGATGTGACTTGCAAAGTGGAATATATAGAGCTATGCAAGACAGTAAGAAAAAGTATCACTGAAGACGTAAGGAAATTCAACTGTGAACTAGTGAGGAAAGCAATTGAAAACAACCAAAGCCTAAAGATAGCAAAGGGACATCTCAGTAAGGGAAGAAAACAGATTATGGCACTGAGAAAAGAAGATGGTTCTGTAACAAGAAACAAGAAATAGAGGCGAAATTTTGACAAGAGTGAAAGATTTCTACTCCAAATTATATGAAAGGGATGATATATGCACTCCAGACATCATGAAAGATACCAGTACCAGAGTTCCTCCAGTCCTTCCAGCAGAAGTTGCACATGCAATCAAGAACATGAAGCGAGGAAAAGCTCCAGGAGAAGATGGAATTACTGTAGACATCATACAAGAAGCAAGTGGAGAAATCGAAACAGTACTCGCCCAAATTTTCACTCGATGCCTTAATGAAGGAAAGATTCCTGAGGATTGGAACACCGCTACAATGATCCTGCTACATAAGAAAGGTGACATTGAGGATCTCGGAAACTACAGACCTATCAGCCTCCTGTCAGTAGTTTATAAAATCTTCACTAAAGTTCTTTCACACCGCTTGAAGGTAACACTGGACATGGCTCAACCGAGAGAACAAGCTGGATTCAGGAGTGGCTACAGCACAATAGATCATATCCACGTGCTGAGAGAACTAATTGAAAGAGCGAGGGAATATGAACTTCCATTGTGCATGGCTTTTATCGATTATGAAAAAGCCTTTGATTCGGTGAAACCATCAGCAGTTACAATGGCTCTGAAAACCTGCGGTATTGAAGATGCATACATTAATATTATTAATAACATCTATGAAAATGCAAGTGCAAAGATTAGGCTGTTTGAAAATACAACACACGTAAAAATTGGAAAGGGAGTGAGACAAGGTGACACCATATCTCCGAAGCTCTTTAATGCCACATTAGAGGGTGTTTTTCAGTCACTGAGCTGGGAAAACAAGGGGATAAAGATTAATGGAGATTATCTAACCCACCTTTGTTTTGCTGATGACGTAGTCATTTTTGCAACTACCCCATCAGAGCTGCAGAGTATGATCCAGGAACTTGCTGACAAGAGTAAAGAAGTGGGATTAAAAATGAACTTTCAGAAGACAAAAGTGATGTTCAATGCTTTTACAAGAAATGAAGATTTATCGATTGATGGAGAAAAGCTGGAGATAACAGACACGTACGTTTATCTTGGACAGCAGATATCAAGTGAGGGTCACATTGATGAAGAAATTAATCGACGTACAAAACTTGCATGGAGAGCTTTTGGAAGAAACAGCATAATTTTCAAGAGCAATATGCCATTATGTCTTAAAAGAAAAGTGTTTGATCAATGCATCCTTCCAGTGCTTACGTATGGTGCGGAGACGTGGACCTTAACTAAAAGAGACATACAAAGGCTGCAGACAACTCAAAGAAGCATGGAGAGGTGCATGCTTGGTGTAACCAGGAGAGATAAGAAGAGGAACTCGTGGATCCGAAAAATGACAAGAGTGGAAGACATCATGATCAGAGTTAAATCCCTGAAATGGCAATGGGCTGGACATACTGCCAGAAGGACAGATCATCGATGGACAGCTGAAATTTTAGATTGGATTCCAAGGGACAGGAAAAGACCCAGAAGAAGACCACATGGGAGATGGGTGGATGAAATTCGAAAGTATGCAGGGGTGACATGGAGGAGACTGGCACAAGACAGACCGTTGTGGAGGAAACTTGGGGAGACCTTCATCCAGCAGTGGATTGATAATGGTTGACAATGATGATGATGATGATATAGGGATGTAAGGTCAGGTGATGAGTAACATCACAGCCTCTCCTTGACAAATGTCAACCCCGCCTTCTCGTGGTACATCCTGTTCCCACTAAAAGGGCTCTGACGACCGCCAATAGCGGTATAACTATACCATCAGGATCAGAGGAAATGCTATCCCACACTCACCAACCTGCTTGGCCAGCGTGGTGTGTTATAGCCAAAACCCTCCAAAATGACTCCACAACTTAAATCTTGGCCCTCAGTCTCCGGCAGCTGGATTGTACCTGGCCAAGACAGTGGCCAGTGCGACATGAAGGCAGATGGAGCTAAGAATCCTCAGAGGACCGGACTAGGCTGCCATCTGATGCTGACCTTGGCTACGTATAATGGACGCTCCCTATCTTCTGATTCAAGGCTTCTTGAATTGGAAGACGAACTACAAAGGATCAAGTGGGATGTCGTCGGGCTAAGTGAGGTAAGGAGAAGATCTCATTGAACTGAAAAGTGGACATCTCTTCTACTATCGTGGGACTGATACTGGCAGAACTAGTGGTGGTGGATTTATAATAAACAAGAAACTGAAGGATAAAGTTGTAGAAGTTGAAAGTTCCTCTGACAGAGCTGCACGACTCGTTATCCAACTCTCGAGAAGATACCAGGCTCAGATTATTCAAACTTATGCACCCACCACAAGTCATCCTGAAGAAGAAATTGAAGAATTTTATGAGGAAATTCGTCATCTGAAAATTAAAAGCAAGCAGCACTTGAAGATAATTATGGGAGATTTCAATGCAAAAATAGAGTGACGGCAACAGAATGAAACTTCAGTAGGTAAATTCGGTCACGGCAATAGAAACCAGCGTGGAAATACTCTCGTAGAGTTTGCAGAGGAAGAAGGGTTTTTCATCTTGAACTCCTTTTTCAAGAAAAGGCCACACAGGAAATGAGCATGGAGACATCCAAATGGGACGACAAGTGAAATTGATTTTATTATGTGTAACAAAAAATTCATCATAGAAGACTGCAGTGTGCTAAACAAGTTCAACACAGGTAGTGAACATAGATTGGTGAGATGTAAGATGCACCTCAACACTAAACTCGAACGTGGCAAGCTCATAAGACAAACAAAATGTATTGACATAACCAACCTTAAAAAACACCATAATGCCTTCAAGTTGAAACTGAAGAACAGATTCTCTGCTTTAGAAGGCCTAACATCGGAAGAAGTGGATATTTCTGAAGTTAACAGAAAAGTAACCAAAGCTCTTATGGAAACAGCAACAAAATTAGCTGGGACTAAGAACAAGTTGCATGTGAACAAATTATCAGGAAAAACCAAAATGTTGATGCAAAAAAGAAAAGAGATGAGGACAACTAAAGAAGATGTGACTTCCAAAGTGGAATATATAGAGCAATGCAAGACAGTACGAAAAAGTATCACTGAAGACGTAAGGAAATTCAACTGTGAACTAGTAAGGAAAGCAATTGAAAACAACCAAAGCCTAAAGATAGCAAAGGGACATCTCAGTAAGGGAAGAAAACACATTATGGCACTGAAAAAAGAAGATGGTTCTGTAACAAGAAATAGAGGTGAAATTTTGACAAGTGTGAAAGATTTCTACTCCAAATTATATGAAAGGGATGATGCGTGTACTCCAAACATCATAAAAGGTACCAGTACTGGAGTTCTTCCAGTCCTCCCAGCAGAAGTTGCACATGCAATCAAGAAAATGAAGCGGGGGAATGCTCCAGCAGAAGATGGAATTACTGTAGACATCATAAAAAAAGCAAGTGGAGAAATCGAAACAGTACTCACCCAAATTTTCACTCGATGCCTTAATGAAGGGAAGATTCCTGAGGATTGGAACGCTACCTGATCTTGCTACATAAAAAAGGTGACATTGAGAATCTCAGGAACTACAGACCTATCAGCCTCCTATCAGTGGTTTATAAAATCTTCACTAAAGTTCTTTCACACCGTTTGAAGGTGACACTGGACATGGCTCAACCGAGAGAACAACATGGCTCAACCGAGAGAACAAGCTGGATTCAGGAGTGGCTACAGCACAATAGATCATATCCACGTACTGAAAGAACTAATTGAAAGAGCAAGGGAATATGAACTTTTGTGCATGGCTTTTATCGATTATGAAAAAGCCTTTGATTCGGTGAAACCATCAGCAGTTACAATGGCTCTGAAATCCTGCGGTATTGAAGATGCATACATTAATATTATTAATAACATCTATGAAAATGCAAGTGCAAAGATTCGGCTGTTTGAAAATACAACACACACAAAAATTGGAAAAGGAGTGAGACAAGGTGACACCATATCTCCGAAGCTCTTTAATGCCACATTGGAAAATGTCTTTCAATCACTGAACTGGGAAAACAAGGGGATAAAGATTAATGAAGATCATCTAACCCACCTTCGTTTTGCTGATGACATAGTCCTTTTTGCAACTAACCCATCAGAGCTGCAGAGTATGATCCAGGAACTTGCTGACAAGAGTAAAGAAGTGGAATTAAAAATGAACTTTCAGAAGACAAAAGTGATGTTCAATGCTTTTACAAGAAATGAAGATTTATCGATTGATGGAGAAAAGCTGCAGATAACAGACATGTACGTTTATCTTGGACAGCAAATATCAAGTGAGGGTCACACTGATGAAGAAATTAATCGGCGTACAAAACTTGCCTGGAGAGCTTTTGGAAGAAACAGCATAATTTTCAAGAGCAATATGCCATTATGTCTTATAAGAAAAGTGTTTGATCAATGTATCCTTCCAGTACCTACGTACGGTGCAGAGACGTGGACCTTAACTAAAAGAGACATACAAAGGCTGCAGACAACTCAAAGCAGCATGAAGAGGTGCATGCTAGGTGTAACCCGGAGAGATAAGAAGAGGAACTCGTGGATCAGAAAAATGACAAGAGTGGAAGACATCATGATCAGAGTTAAATCCTTGAAATGGCAATGGGCTGGACATACTGCCAGAAAGGCAGACCATCGATGGACAGCCGAAATTTTAGATTGGATTCCAAGGGAAATGTGACCCTCACTTGATATCTGCTGTCCAAGATAAACGTACGTGTCTGTTTTCTCCAGCTTTTCTCCATCAATCGATAAATCTTCATTTCTTGTAAAAACATTGAGCATCACTTTTGTCTTCTGAAAGTTCATTTTTAATCCCACTTCTTTACTCTTGTCAGCAAGTTCCTGGATCATACTCTGCAGCTCTGATGGGGTAGTTGCAAAAATGACTATGTCATCAGCAAAACGAAGGTGGGTTAGATGATGATGATGATGATATATATATATATATATATATATAAGGATGTAAGGTCAGGTGATGCGTAACATCACAGCCTCTCCTTGACAAATGTCAACCCCGCCTTCTCGTGGTGCATCCTGTTCCCACTAAAGGGGCTCTGACGACCGCCAATAGCGGTATAACTATACCATCGGGATCAGAGGAAATGCTATCCCACACTCACCAACCCGCTTGGCCAGCGTGGTGAGTTATGGCCAAACCCCTCCAAAATGACTCTACAACTTAAATCTTGGCCCTCAGTCTCCGGCAGCTGGAATGTACCTGGCCAAGGCAGCGGCCAGTGCGACATGAAGGCAGAGGGTGCTAAGAATCCCCGGAGGACCGGACCAGGCTGCCATTTGATGCTGACCTTGGCTACCTACAACGGACGCTCCCTATCTTCTGATTCAAGGCTTCTTGAATTGGAAGAGGAACTACAAAGGATCAAGTGGGACATCGTCGGGCTAGGTGAGGTAAGGAGAAAAGGAGTAGATCTCATTGAACTGAAAAGTGGACATCTCTTCTATTATCGTGGGACAGATACTGGCAGAACTAGTGGTGTTGGATTTATAATAAACAAGAAACTGAAGGATAAAGTGGTAGAAGTTGAAAGTTCCTCTGACAGAGCTGCACGACTCGTTATCCAACTATCGAGAAGATACCAGGCTCAGATTATTCAAACTTATGCACCCACCACAAGTCATCCTGAAGAAGAAATTGAAGAATTTTATGAGGAAATTCGTCATCTAAATAATAAAGGTAAGCAGCACTTGAAGATAATTATGGGAGATTTCAATGGACATACTGCCAGAAGGACAGACCATAGATGGACAGCCGAAATTTAAGATTGGATTCCAAGAGACAGGAAAAGACCCAGAAAAAGACCACATGGGAGATGGGTGGATGAAATTCGTAAATATGCGGGAGTGACATGGAGGAGACTGGCACAAGACAGACCGTTGTGGAGGAAAATATCATCATCATCATCATTGTCAACCATTATCAATCCACTGCTGGACGAAGGTCTCCCCAAGTTTCCTCCACGACGGTCTGTCTTGTGCCAGTCTCCTCCATGTCACCCCTGCATACTTTCGAATTTCATCCACCCATCTCCCATGTGGTCTTTTTCTTGGTCTTTTCCTGTCCCTTGGAATCCAATCTAAAATTTCGGCTGTCCATCGATGATCTGTCCTTCTGGCAGTATGTCCAGCCCATTGCCATTTCAGGGATTTAACTCTGATCATGATGTCTTCCACTCTAGTCATTTTTTGGATCCACGAGTTCCTCTTCTTATCTCTCCTGGTTACACCAAGCATGCACCTCTCCATGCTTCTTTGAGTTGTCTGCAGCCTTTGTATGTCTCTTTTAGTTAAGGTCCACGTCTCTGCACCATACGTAAGCACTGGAAGGATGCATTGATCAAACACTTTTCTTTTAAGACATAATGGCATATTGCTCTTGAAAATTATGCTGTTTCTTCCAAAAGCTCTCCAGGCAAGTTTTGTACGCCGATTAATTTCTTCATCAATGTGACCCTCACTTGATATCTGCTGTCCAAGATAAACGTACGTGTCTGTTATCTCCAGCTTTTCTCCATCAATCGATAAATCTTCATTTCTTGTAAAAGCATTGAACATCACTTATGTCTTCTGAAAGTTCATTTTTAATCCCACTTCTTTACTCTTGTCAGCAAGTTCCTGGATCATACTCTGAAGCTCTGATGGGGTAGTTGCAAAAATGACTACGTCATCAGCAAAACGAAGGTGGGTTAGATAATCTCCATTAATCTTTATCCCCTTGTTTTCCCAGCTCAGCGACTGAAAAACACCCTCCAATGTGGCATTAAAGAGCTTCGGAGATATGGTGTCACCTTGTCTCACTCCCTTTCCAATTTTTACGTGTGTTGTATTTTCAAACAGCCTAATCTTTGCACTTGCATTTTCATAGATGTTATTAATAATATTAATGTATGCATCTTCAATACCGCAGGTTTTCAGAGCCATTGTAACTGCTGATGGTTTCACTGAATCAAAGGCTTTTTCATAATCGATAAAAAGCCATGCACAATGGAAGTTCATATTCCCTCGCTCTTTCAATTAGTTCTCTCAGCACGTGGATATGATCTATTGTGCTGTAGCCACTCCTGAATCCAGCTTGTTCTCTCGGTTGAGCCATGTCCAGTGTTACCTTCAAGCGGTGTGAAAGAACTTTAGTGAAGATTTTATAAACTACTGATAGGAGGCTGATAGGTCTGTAGTTTCCGAGATCCTCAATGTCACCTTTCTTATGTAGCAGGATCATTGTAGCGGTGTTCCAATCCTCAGGAATCTTTCCTTCATTAAGGCATCGAGTGAAAATTTGGGCGAGTACTGTTTCGATTTCTCCACTTGCTTCTTGTATAATGTCTACAGTAATTCCATCTTCTCCTGGAGCTTTTCCTCGCTTCATGTTCTTGATTGCATGTGGAACTTCTGCTGGAAGGACTGGAGGAACTCTGGTACTGGTATCTTTCATGATGTCTGGAGTGCATATATCATCCCTTTCATATAATTTGGAGCAGAAATCTTTCACTCTTGTCAAAATTTCTGCCTCTATTTCTTGTTACAGAACCATCTTCTTTTCTCAGTGCCATAATCTGTTTTCTTCCCTTACTGAGATGCCCCTTTGCTATCTTTAGGCTTTGGTTGTTTTCAATTGCTTTCCTCACTAGTTCACAGTTGAATTTCCTTACGTCTTCAGTGATACTTTTTCTTACTGTCTTGCATAGCTCTATATATTCCACTTTGGAAGTCACATCTTCTTTAGTTGTCCTCATCTCTCTTCTTTTTTGCATCAACATTTTGGTTTTTCCTGATAATTTGTTCACATGCAACTTGTTCTTAGACCCAGCTAATTTTGTTGCTGTTTCCATAAGAGCTTCGGTTACTTTTCTGTTAACTTCAGAGATGTCCACTTCTTCCGATGTTAGGCCTTCTAAAGCAGAGAACCTGTTCTTCAGTTCTAACTTGAAGGTATTATGGTGTTTTTGAGGTTGGTTATGTCAATAGATTTTGTTTGTCTTATGAGCTTGCCACGTTCCAGTTTAGTGTTGAGGTGCATCTTACATCTCACCAATCTATGGTCACTACCTGTGTTGAACTTGTTTAGCACACTGCAGTCTTCTATGACGAATTTTTTGTTACACATAATAAAATCAATTTCATTTGTCGTCCCATTTGGATGTCTCCATGTCCATTTCCTGTGTGGCTTTTTCTTGAAGAAGGAGTTCAAGATGAAAAACCCTTCTGCCTCTGCAAACTCAACGAGAGTATTTCCACGCTGGTTTCTGTTGCCGTGACCGAATTTACCTACTGAAGTTTCATTCTGTTGCCGTTGCCCTATTTTTGCATTGAAATCTCCCATAATTATCTTCAAGTGCTGCTTACCTTTATTATTTAGATGACGAATTTCCTCATAAAATTCTTCAATTTCTTCTTCAGGATGACTTGTGGTGCGTGCATAAGTTTGAATAATCTGAGCCTGGTATCTTTTCGAGAGTTGGATAACAAGTCGTGCAGCTCTGTCAGAGGAACTTTCAACTTCTACAACTTTATCCTTCAGTTTCTTGTTTATTATAAATCCAACACCACTAGTTCTGCCAGTATCTGTCCCACGATAGTAGAAGAGATGTCCACTTTTCAGTTCGATGAGATCTTCTCCTTTTCTCCTTACCTCACTTAGCCCCACGATGTCCCACTTGATCCTTTGTAATTCCTCTTCCAATTCAAGAAGCCTTGAATCAGAAGATAGGGAGCGTCCATTGTAAGTAGCCAAGGGATATATATATATCATCATCATCATCATTGTCAACCATTATCAATCCACTGCTGGACGAAGGTCTCCCAAGTTTCCTCCACAACGGTCTGTCTTGTGCCAGTCTCCTCCATGTCACTCCCGCATATTTACGAATTTCATCCACCCATCTCCCATGTGGTCTTTTTCTGGGTCTTTTCCTGTCCCTTGGAATCCAATCTAAAATTTCGGCTGTCCATCTATGGTCTGTCCTTCTGGCAGTATGTCCAGCCCATTGCCATTTCAGGGATTTAACTCTGATCATGATGTCTTCCACTCTTGTCATTTTTCGGATCCACGAGTTCCTCTTCTTATCTCTCCTGGTTATACCAAGCATGCACCTCTCCATGCTTCTTTGAGTTGTCTGCAGCCTTTGTATGTCTCTTTTAGTTAAGGTCCACGTCTCTGCACCATACGTAAGCACTGGAAGGATGCATTGATCAAACACTTTTCTTTTAAGACATAACGGCATATTGCTCTTGAAAATTATGCTGTTTCTTCCAAAAGCTCTCCAGGCAAGTTTTGTACGTCGATTAATTTCTTCATCAATGTGACCCTCACTTGATATCTGCTGTCCAAGATAAACATACGTATCTGTTATCTCCAGTTTTTCTCCATCAATCGATAAATCTTCATTTCTTGTAAAAGCATTGAACATCACTTTTGTCTTCTGAAAGTTCATTTTTAATCCCACTTCTTTACTCTTGTCAGCAAGTTCCTGGATCATACTCTGCAGCTCTGATGGGGTAGTTGCAAAAATGACTACGTCATCAGCAAAACGAAGGTGGGTTAGATAATCTCCATTAATCTTTATCCCTTTGTTTTCCCAGTTCAGTGATTGAAAGACATTTTCCAATGTGGCATTAAAGAGCTTCGGAGATATGGTGTCACCTTGTCTCACTCCCTTTCCAATTTTTACGTGTGTTGTATTTTCAAACAGCCGAATCTTTGCACTTGCATTTTCATAGATGTTATTAATAATATTAATGTATGCATCTTCAATACCGCAGGATTTCAGAGCCGTGGTAACTGCTGATGGTTTCACCGAATCAAAGGCTTTTTCATAATCGATAAAAAGCCATGCACAATATATACATATATATATATTTTTACGACTTTGGAGTACAGTAATGAAGTCGATTAGCAGGTTTCGCAATAGGCGGGAACAACATTAATTATTGGGTGAAAATTAGCAGCTAGTGGTTTCCCCATTGCAAAAGAGGAGAAGAGATAAGGGTCCTTTTTCTTGGACGGGAGAAATCTTAGCCTGGTGTGGGGAACGCGATGCGTCATCCCCTAAGCATGCGGCGGTCGAGTCGGGTGGCCATTAGAGTGTCAACAGATCAGGAAAGTTATGGCGTTTGCTAATCCGAAACTTGGCAGGACAAAGAAGTGTTAGTTAAGATATGTGTTTTACGCACTTTCGGAAAGTGAACCCACCACATATTCCGAATGCAGAGACAGTCATTTCTGACTTCTTTTTTGCGCCGAATGCTTTCAGACTGACAAGAGAGTTAAAACAGACCCCTAACGAAAGAACAAGGAATTTGTTGACAATGTGAACAAGAGAAAAAGAGGGTAGTATGGTTCCGAGCCGTGAAGGGAACTAGGCTCGGGGAAGCGGGTCGGGATTGACCCAGCTCGGAGTTAACGGCAGAAGAAAAGCTTCTGCCTGCCCAAAGATGCCGGCCAGCTATACAAAGAGCGGCTGAGCTGTTGATGTTACCGCAAGGAAATAGGAGGGAGGATGATACCTCTTTTCCTGGTGCTAGATTGCACGTAAGAGAAAGCAGCATCCCGGAGGTCACACGATGTGATGGAATTGCGGCCCCGAATGACTGAGATACACGACCGGTGATGTATGCGAATCACCTTTGGACAGACGGACGGATCAGCTGAGACGAGCAGACGAACAGATCCTTCTATCACGTCAGCGGCTTCATTCCACCACAACACTGGTGCGCATAAATGCAACCCTGATATCATGCAGGTGAATGCTGTGCACGAGAGAAAGTGGGAGATGGTGTTCGACTCCCCTCTCCATTGGTTATAGTGCGTGCTCTGAAATGGGCGGGTCATCACACAGGTACGCTTTGAAAAACATAAAATGTTAGTGAGTGCATAACAAAGTGAGTGCACTAAACATGGATACCCGAGGAAACAGAATATCTGTAAATACAGAATTTATGTATGCATGCCAGTTGTGAAATAATTGGCTCCGGTCAGCCAATAGACTTTCGTCGGCTGAGAACTGTTTTTTTAAAGCCAGACTGTATAAGCCAATGAGTAATCATTGAAATTTAATGATAAATTCAGCCTCAGAGCTATCCCAAAAGAGGCGAGTCTATTTGACGGCCCTCCTTCACCATCCTCTGTATATAGATGCCTTCATCATTATCTTCATGTTTTATTGTAAATTGATTCAATATCTGTTGTCTCGTGCCAGTCCTGAAGTTGAATGAATAATTAATGAGTGTCAGAATTTCTTAGTTTTGATTGGCGAAATTGCAGACTAAATTCTTTTCACCAGTACATAGATTTCGGCGATAAAAAGAGCTCAAGTAATTATTCATAATTCTAATGTCTACCTCCGGGCCATCAGACATTGAATGACATCCTGACATCTAAATTCTTGAAGCTTTCTTTTTATTTGATAATCTGGCATCCCGGGGTGTAGCAACAATATATATTCGGCTATTTGAGAATACAGCACACATAAAAATTGGAATGGGAGTGAGACAAGGTGACACTATATCTCCAAAGCTCTTTAATGCCACACTGGAAAATGCCACTCAATCACTGAACTGGGAAAACAAAGAGATAAAGATTAATGGAGATTATCTAACTCACCTTCGTTTTGCTGGTAACATAGTCATTTTTGCAACTACCCCATCAGAGCTGCAGAGTATGATCCAGGAACTTGCTGACAAGAGTAAAGAAGTGGGATTAAAAATGAACTTTCAGAAGGCAAAAGTGATGCACAATCCTTTTACAAGAAATGAAGATTTATCGATTGATGGGGAAAAGCTGGAGATAACAGATACATACATTTATCTTGGACAGCAGATATCAAGTGAGGGTCACATTGATGAAGAAATTAATTGGCATATAAAACTTGCCTGGAGAGCTTTTGGAAGAAACAGCATAATTTTCAAGAGCAATATGCCATTATGTCTTAAAAGAAAAGTGTTTGATCAATGCATCCTTCCAGTGCTTACGTATGGTGCAGAGACGTGGACCTTAGCTAAAAGAGACATACAAAGGCTGCAGACAACTCAAA
This sequence comes from Macrothele yani, assembly GCA_039090855.1. Lineage (NCBI taxonomy): Eukaryota > Metazoa > Arthropoda > Arachnida > Araneae > Macrothelidae > Macrothele > Macrothele yani. The sequence goes on from CM077007.1 coordinate 115,464,178, forward strand.
GCAGCATGGAGAGGTGCATGCTTGGTGTAACCAGGAGAGGTAAGAAGAGGAACTCGTGGATCGGAAAAATGACAAGAGTGGAAGACATCATGATCAGAGCAAAATTACTGAAATGGCAATGGGCTGGACATACTGCCAGAAGGACAGACCATCGATAGACAGCCGTAATTTTAGACTAGTTTTCAAGGAACAGGAAAAGACCCAGAAGAAGACCACCTGGGAGATGGGTGGATGAAATTCGAAAGTATGCGGAAGTAACATGGAGGAGACTGGCACAAGACAGACCGTTGTGGAAGAAGCTTGGAGAGACCTTCGTCCAGCAGTGGATTGATAATGGTTGGCAATGATATATATCAACACACACACACACACACACACACACACACACACACACACACACACACACACACACATACATATATATATATATATATATCATCATTGTCAACCATTATCAATCCACTGCTGGACGAAGGTCTCCCCAAGTTTCCTCCACAACGGTCTGTCTTGTGCCAGTCTCCTCCATGTCACTCCCGCATATTTACGAATTTCACCCACCCATCTCCCATGTGGTCTTTTTCTGGGTCTTTTCCTGTCCCTTGGAATCCAATCTAAAATTTCGGCTGTCCATCTATGGTCTGTCCTTCTGGCAGTATGTCCAGCCCATTGCCATTTCAGGGATTTAACTCTGATCATGATGTCTTCTACTCTCGTCATTTTTCGGATCCACGAGTTCCTCTTCTTATCTCTCCGGGTTACACCTAGCATGCACCTCTTCATGCTGCTTTGAGTTGTCTGCAGCCTTTGTATGTCTCTTTTAGTTAAGGTCCACGTCTCTGCACCATACGTAAGCACTGGAAGGATGCATTGATCAAACACTTTTCTTTTAAGACATAATGGCATATTGCTCTTGAAAATTATGCTGTTTCTTCCAAAAGCTCTCCAGGCAAGTTTTGTACGCCGATTAATTTCTTCATCAATGTGACCCTCACTTGATATCTGCTGTCCAAGATAAACATACGTATCTGTTATCTCCAGTTTTTCTCCATCAATCGATAAATCTTCATTTCTTGTAAAAGCATTGAACATCACTTTTGTCTTCTGAAAGTTCATTTTTAATCCCACTTCTTTACTCTTGTCAGCAAGTTCCTGGATCATACTCTGTAGCTCTGATGGGGTAGTTGCAAAAATGACTACGTCATCAGCAAAACGAAGGTGGGTTAGATAATCTCCATTAATCTTTATCCCTTTGTTTTCCCAGTTCAGTGATTGAAAGACATTTTTCAATGTGGCATTAAAGAGCTTCAGAGATATGGTGTCACCTTGTCTCACTCCCTTTCCAATTTTTATGTGTGTTGTATTTTCAAACAGCCGAATCTTTGCACTTGCATTTTCATAGATGTTATTAATAATATTAATGTATGCATCTTCAATACCGCAGGATTTCAGAGCCGTGGTAACTGCTGATGGTTTCACCGAATCAAAGGCTTTTTCATAATCGATAAAAGCCATGCACAATGGAAGTTCATATTCCCTCGCTCTTTCAATTAGTTCTCTCAGTACGTGGATATGATCTATTGTGCTGTTGCCACTCCTGAATCCAGCTTGTTCTCTCGGTTGAGCCATGTCCAGTGTTACCTTCAAGCGGTGTGAAAGAACTTTAGTGAAGATTTTATAAACCACTGATAGGAGGCTGATAGGTCTGTAGTTCCTGAGATCCTCAATGTCACCTTTTTTATGTAGCAGGATCATTGTAGCGTTGTTCCAATCCTCAGGAATCTTCCCTTCATTAAGGCATCGAGTGAAAATTTGGGCGAGTACTGTTTCAATTTCTCCACTTGCTTCTTGTATGATGTCTATAGTAATTCCATCTTCTCCTGGAGCTTTCCCCCGCTTCATGTTCTTGATTGCATGAGCAACTTCTGCTGGGAGGACTGGAAGAACTCTGGTACCTTTCATGATGTCTGGAGTACATGTATCATCCCTTTCATATAATTTGGAGTAGAAATCTTTCACTCTTGTCAAAATTTCTGCCTCTATTTCTTGTTATAGAACCATCTTCTTTTCTCAGAGCCATAATCTGTTTTCTTCCCTTACTGAGATGTCCCTTTGCTATCTTAAGGCTTTGGTTGTTTTCAATTGCTTTCCTCACTAGCTCACAGTTGAATTTCCTTACGTCTTCAGTGATACTTTTTCGTGTTGTCTTGCATAGCTCTATATATTCCACTTTGGAAGTCACATCTTCTTTAGTTGTCCTCATCTCTCTTCTTTTTTGCATCAACATTTTGGTTTTTCCTGATAATTTGTTCACATGCAACTTGTTCTTAGACCCAGCTAATTTTGTTGCTGTTTCCAGAAGAGCTTTGGTTACTTTTCTGTTAACTTCCGAAATATCCACTTCTTCCGATGTTAGGCCTTCTAAAGCAGAGAATCTGTTCTTCAGTTCCAACTTGAAAGTATTATGGTGTTTTTTAAGGTTGGTTATGTCAATACATTTTGTTTGTCTTGTGAGCTTGCCACGTTCCAGTTTAGTGTTGAGGTGCATCTTACATCTCACCAATCTATGGTCACTACCTGTGTTGAACTTGTTCAGCACACTGCAGTCTTCGATGACGAATTTTTTGTTACACATAATAAAATCAATTTCACTTGTCGTCCCAATTGGATGTCTCCATGTCCATTTCCTGTGTGGCTTTTTCTTGAAAAAGGAGTTCAAGATGAAAAACCCTTTTGCCTCTGCAAACTCAACGAGAGTATTTCCACGCTGGTTTCTGTGGCCGTGACCGAATTTACCTACTGAAGTTTCATTCTGTTGCCGTTGCCCTATTTTTGCATTGAAATCTCCCATAATTATCTTCAAGTGCTGCTTACCTTTATTATTTAGATGACGAATTTCCTCATAAAATTCTTCAATTTCTTCTTCAGGATGACTTGTGGTGGGTGCATAAGTTTGAATAATCTGAGCCTGGTATCTTCTCGATAGTTGGATAACGAGTCGTGCAGCTCTGTCAGAGGAACTTTCAACTTCTACCACTTTATCCTTCAGTTTCTTGTTTATTATAAATCCAACACCACTAGTTCTGCCAGTATCTGTCCCAGGATAATAGAAGAGATGTCCACTTTTCAGTTCAATGAGATCTTCTCCTTTTCTCCTTACCTCACTTAGCCCGACGATGTCCCACTTGATCCTTTGTAGTTCCTCTTCCAATTCAAGAAGCCTTGAATCAGAAGATAGGGAGCGTCCGTTATAGGTAGCCAAGGTCAGCATCAAATGGCAGCCTAGTCCGGTCCTCCGGGGATTCTTAGCACCCTCTGCCTTCATGTCGCACTGGCCGCTGCCTTGGCCAGGTACATTCCAGCTGCCGGAGACTGAGGGCCAAGATTTAAGTTGTAGAGTCATTTTGGAGGTGTTTGGCCATAACTCACCACGCTGGCCAAGCGGGTTGGTGAGTGTGGGATAGCATTTCCTCTGAACCCGATGGTATAGTTATACCGCTATTGGCGGTCGTCAGAGCCCCTTTAGTGGGAACAGGATGCACCACGAGAAGGCGGGGTTGACATTTGTCAAGGAGAGGCTGTGATGTTACGCATCACCTGACCTTACATCCCATTTATATATATATATATATATATTCTCCAAATTATATGAAAGGGATGATACATGCACTCCAGACATCATGAAAGATACCAGTACCAGAGTTCCTCCAGTCCTTCCAGCAGAAGTTGCACATGCAATCAAGAACATGAAGCGAGGAAAAGCTCCAGGAGAAGATGAATTGCTGTAGACATCATACAAGAAGCAAGTGGAGAAATCGAAACAGTACTCGCCCAAATTTTCACTCGATGCCTTAATGAAGGAAAGATTCCTGAGGATTGGAACACCGCTACAATGATCCTGCTACATAAGAAAGGTGACATTGAGGATCTCGGAAACTACAGACCTATCAGCCTCCTATCAGTAGTTTATAAAATCTTCACTAAAGTTCTTTCACACCGCTTGAAGGTAACACTGGACATGGCTCAACCGAGAGAACAAGCTGGATTCAGGAGTGGCTACAGCACAATAGATCATATCCACGTGCTGAGAGAACTAATTGAAAGAGCAAGGGAATATGAACTTCCATTGTGCATGGCTTTTATCGATTATGAAAAAGCCTTTGATTCGGTGAAACCATCAGCAGTTACAATGGCTCTGAAAACCTGCGGTATTGAAGATGCATACATTAATATTATTAATAACATCTATGAAAATGCAAGTGCAAAGATTAGGCTGTTTGAAAATACAACACACGTAAAAATTGGAAAGGGAGCGAGACAAGGTGACACCATATCTCCGAAGCTCTTTAATGCCACATTGGAGGGTGTTTTTCAGTCGCTGAGCTGGGAAAACAAGGGGATAAAGATTAATGGAGATTATCTAACCCACCTTCGTTTTGCTGATGACATAGTCATTTTTGCAACTACCCCATCAGAGCTGCAGAGTATGATCCAGGAACTTGCTGACAAGAGTAAAGAAGTGGGATTAAAAATGAACTTTCAGAAGACAAAAGTGATGTTCAATGCTTTTACAAGAAATGAAGATTTATCGATTGATGGAGAAAAGCTGGAGATAACAGACACGTACGTTTATCTTGGACAGCAGATATCAAGTGAGGGTCACATTGGTGAAGAAATTAATCGGCGTACAAAACTTGCCTGGAGAGCTTTTGGAAGAAACAGCATAATTTTCAAGAGCAATATGCCATTATGTCTTAAAAGAAAAGTGTTTGATCAATGCATCCTTCCAGTGCTTACGTATGGTGCAGAGACGTGGACCTTAACTAAAAGAGACATACAAAGGCTGCAGACAACTCAAAGAAGCATGGAGAGGTGCATGCTTGGTGTAACCAGGAGAGATAAGAAGAGGAACTCGTGGATCCGAAAAATGACAAGAGTGGAAGACATCATGATCAGAGTTAAATCCCTGAAATGGCAATGGGCTGGACATACTGCCAGAAGGACAGATCATCGATGGACAGCCGAAATTTTAGATTGGATTCCAAGGGACAGGAAATGACCCAGAAGAAGACCACATGGGAGATGGGTGGATGAAATTCGAAAGTATGCAGGGGTGACATGGAGGAGAATGGCACAAGACAGACCGTTGTGGAGGAAACTTGGGGAGACCTTCGTCCAGCAGTGGATTGATAATGGTTGACAATGATGATGATGATATATATATCATCATCACATATAAATATGATGATGATGATATATATATATCATATATAAGACAAACACAACATCCATCTCACCGGGACTCGAACCCCATTCGGACGAATGATCAGAGGCCATCGCTTAGACCACTGTGCCATCGGGGCGGCCGTTGATTTACTTACCACAGTATGCTGTGGAAATTTTATCCTGAACTTTGCTATACACTGTTTGTAAGACTGCGTTTGCAAATAAACTTCAAGTAAACAAATTCTCTGCTCCCTCGTCAAACTCATGCCTCTGAGCAAATGGCGATGCTTAAGTGGGTCAACTGAGTAGCACACATGGAACCGTTTATTCATTTCTGGCACCACCAATTTCCTTCAGGAATTCGACAAACACAGTATTTGACCTTGAGTTGCTGACTCATGTTGCCACATCAATTGGTTGAACTTTTGCTAACAGCATACGCAATATTTTTTTTAATTCAGAGTTCGGAAACTTTACGACCTTTTGTCTGTCTGTCTGCCCGTGTGTGTGTTTATGATTGATAATTTCTGGAGATTCCCGAATCCTTATATGGCTAGTGTCTCTTATATTGTAAAGTACGACTTCCACGCACAAAAGTGCGGAAGGATACATTGACATTTAATGACTTGAGCGTGTGGTGAGTGATGAGGAGAGTTGCGAGAGAGATATCGAAGGAGGAGGACATGGCGAGCTTTGGCTAAGACAACAAGTTCAGTTTATACCGCAGAGTGTATTCCAGTTTATGTTTTTGTGTAAAGTAATAAATGTTTTGTGTTGTGATCGAGTGTCTGTGATGTTACAGACGAAAAATAGAATTGGAGGCACCGGTGAGATTCGAACTACGAAAGACAGGAAGTGAAGGCACCTATGAGATTCGAACTACGAAAGACAGGAAGTGAAGGCACCGGTGAGACGGGATTAGAACAACTTCAGCGGCGTTCTTTATGACCGTGGGAATCGATGAGTTGAAAGTTCTTCAAGCGTGCGAAAGAACCAACGCGACAGGGATATTTTTTTTTTCCTCTTTGTGTTGGGAAGAACAAAGGATGGTGACTGTAGTTTGTTTTTTCGAAATTATTTGTTCCGTATCGGATTTACACCACATTAGATGTTTATGTAAGCACTGTTTTGTAGTTGTTCTTAGAGAATTATCCAAAGGAATGAAATATCAAAGCAAGTTTTTTAGAAGTTTCCGGGCACGGAATTAAATAGAAGGAAATGATTTCTGTCAAGAAATAGTACATTCAGATCAACTGTTTGAGGCTAGAGTATAGGTAAATGTAGAATATTGTTGTAAACAATTTCTGTGAACGTATACACATATACGAAAATAGAAGGAAATAATTTCTGTCAAGAAATAGTACATTCAGAACAACTGTTTGAGCCTAGATTATAGGTAAATGTAGAATATTGTTGTAAACAATTTGTGTGAACGTATACACATATACGAAAATAGAAGGAAATAATTTCTGTCAAGAAATAGTACATTCAGATCAACTGTTTGAGCCTAGATTATAGGTAAATGTAGAATATTGTTGTAAACAATTTCTGTGAACGTATACACATATACGATAATAAATAAACATTGGGTACACGTAGAGCTTGTTGAAATGGCTTTCTTAGGAAGAGCTCGAAAAGAAGAACTTCTGCAGTTGGCGGAAGAATTGGGCATAGAAGTTATGCCAAATCTCAAAATTCTGGAATTAAAAAATAAAATTGTCAACTTTGAAGGTTATGAAGAGGATTTCGTGAAAGAACTTTTGGCAGGTATAAAAGAGCGTAGAGAAACAGAAAGACAAATGGAATTTGAGCTTGAAAAACTCAAAATAGAAGCTGGACGTCAGCCGCTGGGAGGTAGTTTGGAGCAAAATGGAAATTCTCAAAAACCGAGATTAGAACTTCGTCATTTGATGAAAACATTTGACCCAAAAGACAGTGATATAAGTATTTACTTAGTTTTATTTGAAAGGCAAGCACAACAAGCAGAAATAAAAAGGGAAGATTGGGTCACGAATTTGATAGGACTTTTGCCCTACGAAATATCACAATTGATTGCCAGAGAAAATGTGGAAGATGCTAAAAACTATGAATATGTTAAAAGGTTACTTCTTAAAAGATATAAGTTAAGTCCAGAGAAATTTAGATTGAAATTTGTACAACACATGCGTACATCAGAGAAGACCTGGAGAGATTTCGCCTTCGAGTTAGAAAATTATTTTAATAAATGGATTTCAGGACTTAAAATAGGCGATTTTGAAGGGCTAAAAAAATTAATGATCACAGATCAATTGAAGCGGAGAGTGCCTATAGAAATAAGGGAGCATTTTATTGATAAATGGTCAAATATTGTTTCACCTTCAGATTTGGCTGATATGGTGGACAATTATGAAAGTGTAAGAGGAGGAATCAAGAAAAATTCGTCGAATGAATTTTGTGCTTCAAAGAAAATGCAAGGCAGTGAGAAAAAAACTAGAGATAACTATGATCGCAGAAATTTTATGAAAAATGGATTTTATAACAAAAATTATGTTAAGTCAGATGTAGGACAAGGGTGGTCAAAACGGAATGTATCTCAGAATGAAGAAAAGTATGATCGCAGATGGAAGATTCAATGTTACGAGTGTGCATCTTATGATCACATTCGACCTCAGTGTCCTAAGCTAAAATCACAGAACTCAGGAAGCGTAAATAGAATCAGAGAGGAAACTGAAGGGGATCTCTTGGCACCCTATACCTTTGAAGGAAAAATAAATGGAGTTACCATGCCTATTCTCCGGGATACAGGTTCATCAGTTGATATCATTTGTCAAGAGTATGTGTCGCCAGGTGAGTTTACTGGAGAACATGTGTGGGTACAGCATCTTCTGGATGAACAAAAGGTTTGTTTACCATTGGCAGAAGTTGAACTAGAATGTGAATTAGGTCATATTGTAACTAAGGCTGCAGTGATTAGAAAGTCGCTAGATCAAGGTAGATATTTACTTGGAAATAAGACTGCCGCTTTGTTAAAAAAAATTGATATGGAGTGGCCACTTAATTCAGAACAGGTAAATGTTGTGGTTACTAGGTATCAAGAAAAACAGAAACGAAACAACGAAGAGAGAAATTCAGTAAAGAATGATTCAGGGAAGAAAGAAAAACAAGCCCTTGAAGGAGAGGCTGTGGGTTCTGAAGAATCAAATGAATTAGAAGAAGAAATTCTGCCATTGAGGCATGATGAAGATAAAGCCATGTTAGAGTTGGTAAAAATGGATTCAAAAAGTTTCATGGAAGATCAACGGCAAAGTTTGGAATTGAAAAACATTCTCAAAGAAATAGAGAAAACAGATTGTAATAAGGCAAATGGTTATGCTGTACTAAGAAATGGGATGTTGGTGAAGAAGAAGATCAACAAGATTGGCGAAGAGGAAGATCTTATTGTTGTTCCAGAACAATATAGAGAACAAATAAAAAACATGTGTCATGAGGGAACTTCGGGGCATTTAGGAGTGACAAAAACCAAAGACAGACTAGCGAAGTATTTTTATTGGCCTAACTGTTATAAAGACATTGAAGAATTTGTAAAATCTTGTGATTCATGCCAACATGCTGGAAAAGCTGGGGACAAAAAGAAAGCACCTTTAAAAATAGTTCCAATTATTCCTGAAATTTTTACAAAAATCAACGTTGATGCCTGTGGGCCTTTGCCCGAGACTTCAAGCGGAAATAGATACATAATTACAGCTATGTGTTTGTCGTCCAAATATTCAGATGCAGTACCAGTACCAGACATAGGATCCAAGTCGGTAGTTGACGCTTTGTTACACATTTTTAGCTGCATGGGATTTCCGAAAGAAATTCAAACTGATCAAGGAGCCAGTTTTGTAAGCATTTTGACACTAGAATTTCTGGAGCAGTTTGGAATAAAAGTTACTCATAGTTCTGTATATCATCCCCAAAGTAATCCGGTAGAACGATTCCATCGAACTATTAAAAGGATGTTGAGAGTTTTATGTCTTGAGTCTGCTCCGGATTGGGAGAAACAGTTACCGGCGGCGCTGTTTGCTTTGAGAACTGTGACACATGAAAGCACAGGGTTTACGCCTGCTGAATTGGTGTATGGAAAAAATTTGAGGACGCCAATGACACTATTGTATGAAAAATGGATGGGTCATCCTGAAGAAGAAAAGTATGTCACTGAATATGTATTTGAGTTAATAAATAGGATGAAAAGATGTCAAGAACTTGCCATTAAAAACATGGAAGTGGCTCAATTGAAAAGAAAATATTGGTACGACAGAAATGCGGTAAAACGTGAATTTCAAGAAGGAGATTTAGTATTGGTTTTTGTTACCTGCAGGCCAAATAAGTTAGCGGAACAGTGGAAAGGACCAGGGAAAATTGAGAAAAAATTTCTGAGACTAATTATGTAGTAAGCTTTGAAGGTAAAAATGTAAAGCATCAAGTATATCACATTAACATGCTGAAACCATACCATAAACGACCAGAATTTGTAAACTTATTGCCCGGTTGTGAAAATGGTGAAATGGATTTAGAGATTAAATTTCCGCAAGTTGAAAAAATCCAAATATATTTAACTTCTCTGATATCGAGGATAACAGTAAACTTCGAGAGCGCCTAAGTGGCCAACAAATTCAGGATCTGAAAAAACTATTATGCCATTACTTGAAAATGTTTTCTAATATTCCAGGGAAGACTCATTTGGTCGAACATGATATCGAGCTAGCTAGTAATGCTATTGTAAGAGTTAAGCCTTATAGAATGTCGCCCAGGCAGATAAATATTCTTAAAGCCGAGATAGATAAAATGCTGCAGTACAAGATTATAGAAGTTGGTGAATCAGACTATACATCACCCATGATTTTGGTAGAAGTACCCGGAAGATATCCACACCCATGTATTGACTACAGGCGATTGAATGAAGTGACAAGGACCCAGTTCTATCCATTGCCCAACATAGAAGAAAGAGTCGAAAAGGTTTCTGGAGCGAAGTATATTACAGTATTAGATTTAACAAAAGGGTACTGGCAAATTCCATTAAGTGCTAGAGCTCAACAATTGGCAGCGTTTGTGACTACTTTTGGAACGTATCGGCCCTTAAAGATGCCATTTGGCCTTAAGAACGCACCCTATTTCTTTAGCAAAATGATGTCGGAACTTTTGATAGGCTGCGAAGAGTTTGCCGTACCATATCTAGATGATGTTGCCATTTTTTCCGAAAACTGGGGGGATCATTTGATACATCTTGAAGAAGTGCTACAGAGGTTGCAGAGGGCTTCCTTGACCATAAAACCTTCCAAATGTAAGTTTGCTCAAGATCACGTCTTGTATTTGGGTCATATTGTTGGACAAGGATATCGAAAACCAGCGGAACGAAAGGTTCAGGCCATACAAAATTTTCCTACGCCAAAGAACAAGACGCAAGTAAGATCTTTCTTAGGCCTGGCAGGATATTACAGCAGATATATTCCAATGTTTTCTTCGATAGCAGCTCCCTTGACAGACATCTTGAAGGGTAAAAATCGTAAAGAGGAAATTATATGGTCAGAACACTGTGAGAAAGCTTTTGTGGAACTAAAAAAATCTTTATCTAGTTTTCCTGCTCTGTATGCCCCTGACTATGAACGTAGATTTATTCTACAAACTGATGCTTCAGATCAAGGAATGGGAGTCATCCTCTCGCAAGAACAAGGAGATGGCGCTGAACATCCTGTACTCTATCTAAGCAGAAAACTTTCGACAGCAGAGAAGACATACAGTACCAGTGAAAAGAATGTGCCGCCATTATATTTGCGGTACAGAAACTGAAATGCTACCTGGATGGTCAAAATTTCCTCATACAAACTGATCATAACCCTCTCGTTTGGTTACGCACCAACGCAAGTTCAAATGCTCGTCTGATGAGATGGGCCCTTGCTTTACAAGCATATGATTTTGTTATAATTCATCGATCGGGAACTATGCACAAAAATGCAGATGGACTGAGCAGAGTTCCAACTTTAGATGATCCACCTTGATCATGCTATGTGTCTGCTAGTGAAAACATTTTTTTGTTTTTTGTTTTTTTGGTTGTGATATATACTACATAGAAATTGTTGGAAAACACGTAAAGATGATTGTTAAATTAACTCATATATTTCTCTTTGTAAATGGATTATGACTCATTATGTGAACTATGACTATTGTATTGTAAAATGACAAGAACTTTTTACCACTGGAAAAAGTTCCTCTGGAGTGAGGAGGGGTTGTAAAGTACGACTTCCACGCACAAAAGTGCGGAAGGATACATTGACATTTAATGACTTGAGCGTGTGATGAGTGATGAGGAGAGTTGCGAGAGAGATATCGAAGGAGGAGGACATGGCGAGCTTTGGCTAAGACAACAAGTTCAGTTTATACCGCGGAGTGTATTCCAGTTAATGTTTTTGTGTAAAGTAATAAATGTTTTGTGTTGTGATCGAGTGTCTGTGATGTTACAATATGACTATCCAGTCTTGTTTTATTGGACATGTATGTACATTAGGGTGGAGTGAAAAAGTGTTGAATTTGACTTTTTTATAAATTACACTTAGTTTGGGTGTGGGAAAATTGATACTTTGTATCATCAACAACATTCTAAAAAGAATTTGAAATTTGATAATATTTTGAGGTGCCACAATGACCTTGAAGAACTGAAAAATCAGAGAAAAATCAGACATGCACTAAAAATTGCCATCCGATCCATTTTTGTTTTAAATCTTTTATCTTGGGTTTAAAAGAGATGCTCGTTCCTATCAATATCAACACACACAAAATTTAATAACATACACAGATATATTATTTGCATCTTCTTTGGCAATAACTACCAATTAAGTGCACTATTTTACGTGCAAGTCAGTAATGACTTCACAATCAGAAAGACCAAACTTACCTCTAAGGGTCTTGGCTTCTTTCCTTTAATACACTTCTTGCACGTTATCGAGGGACATTTGTTATGCGGCTGGCCTTTTTTGGCTGAGACTTTCTTCATATCTGCTAGCAGGTTGTTGTTGTAATTATTCCTCAGGTCATGAACATTCTTATTTTCATCCATATTGCGCTACCACATGTTGAATTATGACTGCTATTTTACGCGCGTGATATGTCGTCCATACGACTCATACTCACTAAAATGCAAGTATTGTCGACGTCGACCTTTATTCAGCGTTTTTTTTTTTTTTAATGGTACTCCATTCCAAAACACACTCTTACATACCCAATAAATACACACTTATATCACACCTATATTCTATTCTAGACAATCACTATTATGTATTACTTACATATCGTTTACAAACACATTTACCTACTATTTACACCATTCATTCAAACACTCAGTTTAAAACCACTATCTACAACTATTTACATTTCACACCAGTCAAACCTCCGTCAACGGTGATTTATGTAGCGCTCTAACTGCCCCATATTTCGCAAACACCCTGCAGCAAACACTAACCCCATTCGGCCAGTCATAACATTCCTCAAGTACTTTCAACAGTATCACTGCCATCTTCAGGAGGTCGATGTACCCCTCTGCTCTGCTAACCGCAGATCAAGTGAGCGAATTCGCCAAGGTTCCGGCTTCAGTCGTGAACTCCGCATAGTTGCTTCTCTGGCACCATCTATTGTAATTTCTGTTCCTTTTTTTATTTTCCTCTTTGATTGTTGTTCTAATTTTATTAAGGCTTTCCAATGACCATTTAAGTTGTTTGGGTCGTTAATATTACATACTCTTGATCTGTTTTTTTCGATTAACACTGAATCTGCAATTCTCAACTGCCTTTCATTTTTACAGCTCTTAATGATTTTAATATCTTCAAATTTTGGACATTGATTGCTTTTTAGACATCTTTGTCAACCTTGTTTGCTGAAATAATAATGAGTGACATAGAAACAAAAATAATTAGTAAACTGGAAGATCCACCATTGATATACTGCAGGTATGTCGATGATATATTTCTGTTATCCAATAAAAAAATGATGAACTAGAAGACTTGACAAAAAAATATAAAGAAATCTATCCATCCATCGAATTGACAGTTGAACATGAACAAAATAATACATTGACATTTTTGGATATTATGGTAATCAAAACAAATGACAATCTACAATATAGAGTGTATCGAAACTCATCATATATTCCTGTCTTGATACCTTTTCAGTCAGCAGCCTACCAATAATGCATAAAAGAAATAGTATTAAAACATAAATTAAAAGAGGTATAACACATTCATCAAAAGAACAATATCAAAAAGAAGAATTTGAATATATTAAAAAAATTGCACATGATTTGGATATTCTAAACAGGTATTAAAGAAATGGATTAATGAAATAACTCAAACAAATAATAAAAATAATACAAATTGTAAAAAACCATTAAGATATGTAGGAGCAATTCCATATGTTGAAGGCATTTCTGCTGAAATTAATAAGCTTTGTGGCAAATATGACATACAAGTAGGAAATCAAGTACATACTATAAAAAATATAGTCATAAAAAATAATGAAAAGATCAGCCAACTTGATAGAGCTAGTGTATATGAGATACCTATAAATAAGAAACCACCTATGTCATATATAGGAAGCACTAAGAACAAGTTAAAATGTAGATTAAACCAACATCTGAATAATTGGAAGAAAAAAGAAGGCAAAACAGCATTAACCCAGTACTGTCTAGAAAGCCATCAATGTCCGAAATTTGAAGATATTAAAATCATTAAGAGCTGTAAAAATGAAGGGCAGTTGAGAATTGCAGAATGTGTTAATCGAAAAAAACAGATCAAGAGTATGTAATATTAACGACCCAAACAACTTAAATGATCATCGGAAAGCCTTAATAAAATTAAAACAAAAATCAAAGAGGGAAAAAAAGGGAACATAAATGACAATAGATGGCGCCAGAGGAGCAACTATGCGGAGTTCACGACTGAAGCAGGAACCTCAGCGAATTCGCTCACTTGATCTGCGGTTAGCAGAGCAGAGGGGTACATCGACCTCCTGAAGATGGCAGTGGTACTTACTGTTGAAAGTACTTGAGGAATGTTGTGACTGGCCGAATAGGGTTAGCGTTTGCTGCAGGGTGTTTGCGAGATATGGGGCAGTTAGAGCGCTACATAAATCACAGTTGACAGAGGTCTGACTGGTGTGAAATGTAAATAGTTGTAGATAGTGGTTTTAAACTGAGTGTTTGAATGAATGGTGTAAATAGTAGGTAAATGTGTTTGTATAGGGTATGTAAATAATATGTAATAGTGATTGTATAGAATAGAATATAGGTGTGATATAAGTGTGTATTTATTGGGTATGTAAGAGTGTGTTTTGGAATGGAGTACCATTTAAAAAAAAACGCTGAATAAAGGTCGACAATACTTGCATTTTAGTGAGTATGAGTCGTATGGATGACATATCATGTGCGTAAAATAGCAGTCAGAATTCAACATGTGGTAGTGCACTATGAATGAAAATAAGAATGTTCATGACCTGAGGAATAATTACAACAACCACCTGTGAGTAGATATGAAGAAAATCTCAGCCCAAAAAGGCCAGCCGCATAACAAATGTCTCTCGACAACGTGCAAGAAATGTATTAAAGGAAAGAAGCCGAGACCTTAGAGGTAAGTTTGGTCTTTCTGATTGTGAAGTCATGCACAGATATATTGAGGTGCCACAGTGAGACTGAAAATCAAGAATTTCAAGCAAAAACTGAATTTTTACAAAGTATTTGAATTTTTACATAAATAAAGCACAATTCAAAGGACAATGTTAATGAACATTATTTATGATTTGAATAAATAATGTTGAATAACATTTAAGTGGAAGAACAGGTAAGATTGTTTTGCTGAAACTACTTGAAGCGATTGTAATCAGCCTTTTTGTTAAACTTATGCATTATGGACCGTGATTTCAGTCACAATCTATCCCTTTCATTTTCAAAAACAGCTGTAGAAGCTTCTGTTACTAATCAAACACATTGTTCTACATTTTAAGTGTGACCTGGCACATTAAGCAAAGTAAGAACTTTATCTTCATTAATACATCTCATGATTCATGAATAATCTAGTGAATCCTGTGATGGTTATATTCAAATTAATCCGAAACTTGAGATTTGGTCGTTCTGAGTGGTGTAGTGGTTAGCATACCTGGGCGCTATCTGGGAGACGCAGGCTTAATTTCCGCCTCCAGGACGACAAAATTTTCAAGTTTTTGGATATTATCTGACTTACCATCCTTTACTATTCAAAAACAACTATTATGGGAATTTTACTAGAAATTTTTTTATTTAAATTGCAAATTTTCGGAGAAAACTCTTCTCCTTCTTCAGGCTGTCTTTTTGTTGTCATTTATTCCTTTTTGTTGTCATTTATTTTGTTGTCCTCATTTTAAAATAAAAAAAATTTTTCCGAAAATTTGCAATTTAAATAAAAAATGTCCTGGTAAAATTCCCATAATAGTTGTTTTTGATTAGTAATTGAATTAAGAAACTAGGAAGCCATTTCTCAACATGAGCTTTATTCAAAGAATTACCATCCTTGTCATATTTACACCAAAAAACAGATTATCATCTTCAAAATTTGAACATTTCATGATCTTGTCTCAGCTAATTGAGCTTGTCAAAGTACGTTCAATATTAATGTAGTTCTCTTGACTTGGCTTTTCATAATAATTTTAGGCTTCAAAGTTCAATGTGGGGATCCTGAAGTGTTGAATGCCTTCCGTTTGCCTCTACTGATCCTTGGCTTTCAGCACACATTGAAGAGCTAGCTGTCTAATATTAGCATTTTCATCAGTCATCCTAGCTAACAACGTGCTCTCTGGGTAAACAAAAAATGCATTTCTCTGTATTACAGCCTCAACTAGTTTCTTTATATTCTGAGGAAGACATTTGCTGAATGCAACCATTTTCCATAAATGTTGAGAGCCTTCACAGCATCCTGATTTGGTCTTGATTTCAAACCAAACTGGTACGTAAACATTAATTATGTATGTGGCCACGGTTACAAGATTTTCAGACGGATCAATTGATGAAATGTACAAACGAAGTATTCGGCTGGTAGTAGTCAGCCACCTTGAATGGGACATTGGTCCAGGTCGTATAACGGCTAAATCTTGGCTGCAATTGCTAGACATAACAGCTGTAGCGATTTTATATAAATATTTTTGATCATTGCTCAATTCATGCACATCAACTTTTGGCAATGCATTACCCTCAATCCTGTTATATTTTTGAACTGCTAAAACACAATTTTTCAGAGCCTTTCCAATTGGTCTGGAGAAAGAGTTTGGACAATGGGTTACTCCATCAAGGTTGATTTACAGGTGCCTCAGTGGAATTTCGTTTGTATGGAGGTGGCATGCAAACTAATAAAGAGGCTTGTTATAATGCACTTCTAATAAGCGAATTACACCTCCTTCCCAACCAGTATTTACATTGGTTCCATCGCATCCTACTGCCGCCAAATCATCTGTGGTAAACATATCTTTAGACAAAAGTGTTTATTATACTGTTTTTAATACTCAAAGAAGTCCCTGATAAAGGTGTGATATGACCCAGGTACTCAGAATTCGGCTCTTTTAACAAAACCACAAATTCTTCCAGGACATTGATAGGATGGGATTTTCCACCTTTTAGCACTCTTTCTGGTTCTGTCCTTTCTACCATCAAAATAAATTGCTCGCAGCATCACTGTATTTTGTGGTGTATTAAATTGAAGTTCCTTTCAGAGCTTTTGCCTCTCTCTTTGCAGTTTGCTGTAGTCTACAACTAAAGAGGTGTCACCTTCACTCACAAGGCCCATATGTAACGCCGATGAAACAGCTGCAGCACTGCGATCTGATAGCCCCATCTATCACATTCATAAGCCAACGCTCGGAGAGTTTTGTGCCTTTGAGTACTGGAGCACAGTTCTCCTACCTTTGCTTCTGCTGAATCGACTTCATATTCTGAAGTATATTTTGTTTTTGTTGAAGAGGGTCTAGAAATGTAATCACCCTGTTGTAGTAATACTTGATTGTCGTAAACATTTGTACTATGTTAGTTTATCACTACAATCATCTTATCTTGATAATTTAGAAATTTTCAGAACTTCTTCCTGTCTCTGCTTTCGTTTCTCTCTTTGCTGTATCTGCTTTGTAATTTTCTGATCGATACTGCCAATCATCATCTTCCTGTTAGTCTGCTGGTCAGTAAGAAAGTCTCTCTCTCCTTCATGGGCACTTTTCTTGACTTTTCACACTAACAATTCTCATATTACTTACATTTGCAAGCTGCAATACCAAATAACTTTTTTGCATTTTCCTTAAATGCATTTATCTGGCTTTTATAACTCTTACAACTAGATCTTTGTTTAAAAGGTTTTCTAAGAAGCTTACGATATTTGCTGTGATATTCATGAATCTTTTTATGAATTGAAGCATTTGAAATAGTTGGTGCAGATACTCTGTTCCAAATTTCTTCAATATTCTTTATTACAAATTCAGAAAAAGTAGGTTCTTTAGCTTGACCTCCTATTTTAATCTCTAAATAAACGCACAATGTTTCACGGCATCTTCGTATGTGGGCAAAACGCTTTCAATAAAGGAAGCTCCAGCTACAAACATTGGGCAATTATTAGTTACAACATGTTGTTTGTGATAATTTAGACTTGAAACCTGGCATTTTAACAAATAATAGACACGCTTACCTTTTCTTCATTGAAATAGTCCAAAACACTGGAAGAAAAGGAAATAATTTTTAACCAAAGAGTTTCGTACACAAGAAAAAAATTCTGTTTTGGCACCACAGCTTTTGACAATATTGCAAAAAATGGCACCTTATTCACTTGTTTTCAACCTGAATGCTTGCAGAAAATGAAAAACTGAAGCAACTGCTGCCATCTTTTGGCAGTTACTATAAGTTGAGTTATGGCTGGTATTTAAATTCAGTGAATTTCCAACTGAATTGTGCTGCCATCTCTTGGCATTATAGCTGGTATTAAAATTCAGTGAATTTCCATTTTAATGTGGCACCTCAAGATATCAATCAGCATATGGCAGTCATATTTCTTTTGTGTTGATAATTATAGAAATATGTAACTAATTTAAGCCCAAGCTAAATGCAAAATTGAAATCCCAGCACACTGGATTTTTAGTGCATAGCCAATTTTAGTCCAAATTTTTAGGTTTTGAAGGGCATTGTGTCACCTGAAGATATTATTGGAATTAACAAATTTTTTGAAGAGGTGTTATTGGCAACTAGCAGCAACTTTCCAGCACCCAAGCTTTTTGATTCGAGGAAAAAGCTTTTTCACTCCACCCTAATGCATATTGCTAATTTGTGTCTTGTCAGCAAATTTCTCTGTAGTTTGGCAAGCTCATCTACATAAGTAGATCCACAGTTTCAGTTTATACTAAAGTTACTCCTTGCTGAAACATTTTTTTTTTTTAATAGCCAGGAACCTTTTTTTTTTTTTTTAATATTAACTCCTGGTGCAGGCTTACTTGGTACTTATTACTTAATTTTTGGGAACATTCAAAAAGCCTGCTGCAACAAGTAATTTTTTTCAATGAGTTTTCTCTTTCTCTCTCATCTCTTAAATATGATTTTCCTTTTTCTTTTATATAAGCAATTTAACAATATAGTAAAACTTTGTTTATCCAATCTTATTGGGACCATGGTACCATCCGAAAATTTTAAATCTTACATAATCACTACATTGGTACACTTCATTTCTGGATGAATCGTCTATATAAAGTACAGTCCAATTCTTTCTCAACTGCGGTCTTCATTGTCCATGACTTTGCACAGCTAGTATCCAATGATGAATCAACTTTTTTTTCCTTCACCACATTTCATATCATAATTGACATGCCAACATGAAATTCCTTCACTAGCTTTGTGATTGTTTAACCTGCTAATTCGCAATATGAATTTTTTCCTCCATCGTCAAGACAACATAGTTCCATTTGGTGGATACTATCTTACCAACTACTTAGCAAGCTTTTGATTTTATGTAAGACCAACAGCAAGAATGAAGTAGACACAGTGAGTTTAAGGTTTGTTGGCTTCCTCCTACCACTGGTTGGTGTTTCTTACTTTTCTGCCTTCTAATTGGTTGGTGTCTGTGCGGTTGAAGATGAAGATAAGGAAATAAGAATGGTATGTGTCCTTGATGTTTGACCACACATAGAGCACAGGCAGGAAATTACAAAAATAAAATAATAACACCTAACACAGGAGGCACTGGTTAGCAGAAGGTTCCAAAAAAACAAGTGTTTGTTAAAGGAGATTTTACTGTAGTTGCATCTGGGTAACTACTATTTGAAAGAAACATCTTTAATTCACCTTTGGAAATTTAAATTCTTTTATTTAGCAAAATTTATTTATTTTATCTAGAGTTGCTAACCTACATTTGTCTTCAAATAATTTGGATGGTATGAGTTATATTCTAATAGTTTATTGATATTTGTGGGCTTTTTGTACAACTGAGTGGGGATTTTTCTTTTTTAATGAAAACATCTAGGAAATTAAATTCTGTTGTTTTGTTGAACTTCTAAAGTAAAATTAAGATTTCTTATAAAGAATTGAAGCACTTCAGAATTCCCTCTGAAAAAAGGCATTCTTTCACTGTCAGTACTGAAAAACAAAAATTGAGGTTTACCAAATAAGATTTCTGATGCGAAAAAACCTGTCCACAACTCAGCATCAACAATAAAAAGTTAACCTTTCTGATGAACATCATACAAGTTATGACTCTGAAATATACATAAAGAAATGCAGTGGCTTTTTGTATGAATTAGATGTCAATTTTTCTAAGTACTTATTTGCCATTTTTCACTCTTTTAATAGTCAATGTATTTTCACACTTCCCACCAAAACAGCAATGAAACAAAAAAAAAAAAACTTGATTTATATTGCCACATCCTGACATACTGCCATATTCCAAGCAACTGCAAATTGTAAGAACACCAGCAGGTGCAGAACATATAAGCCTGTATAGGATATTACTAAAAACACAATATGTGACCTGGATTATGAAAAGATGGTTAACATGCAAAAAGAAGTTTTCGAGCAAACACCGTTAAAGTAAACACAGTGTTTGGAATCTTTAAAGCAAAGTATGCTGTCAGTAACAATGATACCCACAATGACTTAATAAATTGTGTTATTACCTCCTCTCCTGGTGGTCATAATAAAACTGTCTCTGCCAAACAAATTATTTGGTATAAATGAGATGTATACTTCAAGCAGTTTTTCAAACAATTATCTGGGATTAATTACTGCATACCACCACTTCATGACTTGCCCTAGTAGAAGCAGGGAAGACAAGGAAATTGCTGATAGTAAGGACATTGACGAGTTCACTCTTCTAATAAAACCACTGGACGGGAAGATGACAGAGGTAATCAGGCCAGGAGCACTGTCACTAGACTGCCAGTGATACTTGTCTAACAACATCAGAAGCATAGTAACATTCTTCCGAAGCAGATGAAGTGGCCCCACAACAGAAAAAATTGAAGAAGCGGAAAAGGGGCGACAGTCCAGCATGAATGTGTTCTAGTTATCCTTAAACATAATTTTGTATCAGTATTTCTATATTTCTACCTTTTTTGAAAATAAAAAGTGGGTATGTTCAATTTTTCATTTCTTCAGTTTTTATTCCCCATCATTAGGTACAAATTGTAAAGCTGCAGATAGAGCATGGGACTTAGAATTGGTCTGATTGGAAAGTGCATACTTTTTTCCATAAAAATCACCTAAAACCTCAAAATCATGATCTTGATACATTAAACACCTTTTCGAAGTCCAGGTCACATGTGTACACTTTTGCATATTAATTTATTTTAGCACAACTTACCAGTATTTCAGCACTGCACACCATATCACAGGACACTATTAACATTTTAGATAGGGGTGGATCCAATGGGAATTCAATCATGCTTCTTCCCAAAGAAGTAAGATTTCCCACATTGTCTAAAGCACCAAGGATCCATAACTGATACATTGAATTCAATATGTTATCCTGCAAAAGTAAAGTAGAATTTAATAACAATAACTACAGATTAATATTGAAAAACACATTTAAATTTCAGAAGTCATAAGCTAAATACAATAACAAAAATACTGTGAATACATTAGATGTATAGTGCAGAACATAAATCATTCATGCTATACCCAGAGAAAGTCCCTCACCTTACCAAATAGAAAAAATATAATAACTAAACATCACTAGCATTTATTTTTATTTCCCCTGATGTGTTATAATAACTCTATGATCATTGTATTTACAAGCATACTTTTCTTTACCATGGCTCTTATTATTACATCTAAATTATACATACAAACAAGTATCCTTTTAACAGATAGCATATAATACACTAAAGTGCCAGAAAAACTGGTACAGACGAGCTTATGCAAAATACATAGCAACATCACCTATGCGCGTACTCCGTTGCATCCGCCAGTGCGGATATAAAGCGATAGACATCCTTGCCAGCTGGCAGAGCCCTTTTCGGCATGAGAATGACAAGTAATAACGATTTAAGCGATTTTCAACGCGGTGTCATAGTTGGTGCTTGTGAGATGGGCCATAGTATTTCGGAGGTACAAATGAAGTTTGGATTTTCACGGATGATCATTTCAACATTTCAAGGGTGTATCGTGACTACAAGAATTCCGGAAAAACCTCCAATCTACAATACCAGTGTGGCCGTAAAAAGACATTGGGTGAACGTGATCATCGTTGGCTGTCAAGAATCGTTTAATGCGATAGGCGTGCAACACTCTCGCAGGTATCATCGGAATTTAATGCTGGTGCCTCGACAAGCATCAGCGTCCGGACTGTGCAACGTACCCTGCACGATAAAGGCTTTGGGAACTGATGCCCAACTCGAGTTCCCTTTATGGGTGCGCGACACAGAGCTATGTGCCTCGCTTGGGGATGGCAACACCGCCACTGGACACTTGATGACTGGAAACAAGTAGCTTGGTCTGAGTCGCATTTCCAACTGCATCGGGCAGATGGAAGGATTTGTGTGTGGTGAAAACCCCATGAAGCCATGGATCCCGCCTGTCAACAGGGAACTGTACCGGCTGTTGGGGGTCCGTAATGGTATGGGGTGTGTTTAGCTGGACTTCACTGGGACCCCTGGTACGTCTACAAATGTCTGTGACCGTCCAACGCTATGTGCGCATCCTTTCTGATGAGGTACACCCATTTATGTCCTGCATTCATGCTGTTGGGTTATGCCTGTTCCAAAAGGACAACGCACCTCCACACAAGTGTCGGGATGCCACATTATGGTTAGAGGAGCATTCATCTGAGTTTGGGATGTTGCCATTTCCACCCAAGTCCCCAGATCTGAACATGATAGAACACATTTAGGATGCCATGCAACGCACTATCGAACACAGGAATCTGAGACCTCGAAATACACCCTAATTGTGGAACACTCTGCAGGAAGTATGGTGTGCATTGCCTACACCACAATTCCAGAAGCTAGTGGAGTCCATTCCCGTCGTATTCCTGCAGTCCTGCGCTCCCGTGGGGGACCTACCAAGTATTAGACTGGTGTACCAGTTTTTCTGGCACTTCAGTGTACATAATGCATGTAAACAAATATTATGCACATGAAAAATTTATTTTGCTCAGGATATAAGCTGGATTAACAAATGTTACACAGACATGCCAACCTTTTCAAAATCTGAAAATCGGGAGGTTTTTGCAGCTTATAAAATCACACAAGCGCTATTTTTATCAACATTTTCCAGAAGTATTATTGGTCCACTAAGAATTCTGAAGAAAAACAAACCAGCGTGAAAATCAATTCCCCCTCCCCCCATACTGAAATTCATTTTCAGGTCATGGATTCCACAAGATAATGAAAACGTAAAATAGCCCGCATGTTGTGTTTTACGAATAAAGTAGCAGCCAACTGTTTTTCGTTTCTTCTTTAGGTTGCGAGCGAAGGCAAAGACGACAAAAAGCATCATACTAACATCGCCTTTCATTGCAAGGCCAGGATAACTGTAACCACTCCCTTTTGTCATTAAGTGAATTTGCCGCAACTCAACTTTTATCATTTTGAATGCACGCAGCTCCATTAATTGAAGTGAGGGGTTGAAAGACTGAACTGCAAGTAGAGCGCAGTGCAGCTCTCATCTGTCAATCAATTACTGACCCTCCCTGGCATTCTAGTGCCAGAGCGGGTGAGTTCTTTGCTGAAGGTGTCATAAGACAATCGGACTCCGAGAAATTTTTTAAAGCAAATTTTTTCAGACCCATCTCCAACGATACGTCAAAAGCCAGTGCTTAGACCACTGCACCACTGGAGTGGCTTTCTTTTTGCAGATAGGAGGAGAGGAAAAGTACAAAACTGCTGACTGTAATGCAGCCTTGCATTGACGCACAAAGAAAAAAAAATTCACAAGGATTCAAAATCATGGAGGTTGATGGAATTTCAACCATCCTAACGGCTAATTTTCGGTGAAAATCAGGAGAATTTGACATTCACTCGGAGGGCGGGAGGAAGGGCTGAAAATCCGGAGTCCCCTACCTAAATCCGGAGAGTTAGCACATCTGGTTACAATTTAATAGAAATGTCTCACACTTTAGAAAAACTATTTGAAATACATCAAATTTGCAAGAATTTTTTAATATTCTGAAAGTAAACTTTCTTTTGTACAGACTTCATTTCAATACACATGACAGTTTAGATTTTTCTTAAGATTCCTTCGAAGAATTTGCCCACTCATTCTTTAAACCTCAGGTATTAATAATCAGTCGCCCGGTTGTCAATGGCAACTAAGTTTCTCCAGCTGGTGATCATTTTTTTCTTTTTCTTGAAGAAGGCAAAATAAAAATTTCTGTCATTCTTTTTCTGAATAATTTTAGTCAAACATGCTTACCTATTACAACTGCACAAATAAAAAAATTCACTCCCTTCAAGTTGCAAATCATAAAGCAGGAGAAGCTTCATTTATCAAAGTGACTGACAGAAAATAATCGAGCCAAATCAAATTTATTTGAAACCAAGGTTTTTCAATTCAAAAACAACAATTGTTGACGATCTAAAAGTGTTCGACGCTGCAACTTGGCAGTATGAAAAAAAATTAGCTGACTTTAGAAATACGGAGGTAATGAAAATCACCAAACACTTCAAAAATTCCTTGTCTAATTTCGAAGAAGATGGAATTCTTGAAGAGTGGTACGACTGGGAACACACATTTACTGATCTTTCCTTCATGGCATTATGCAAGCATGCTATCAATCAAACAACTCAGTTCTGTATCTTCAGCAAGCTTTTGACTGTAATGGAATGCATTCCTGTTCCAACAGCTAGCTGTGGTTGCAGTTTTAGCACTATGAATAACGTTAAAACAGCGCAACTTTCTCGACTGTCCGTAGAGACAGCAAACAGTTTAATGAACGTTAACATAAATGGTTTAAATTCTCAAGAATTCGATCCGACTCCTGCAGTGAATTACTAGTTTTCAACTGCAGTAAGGAAGCCATGATTTTAAGCCATTTTCATCAGTAATGCAATTACTGAAAATCAACTAAGACCTACAGTAAGAAACAAAACCCTATTTTCATTTGAGCCACCCACCAGTTTTTTAAATGGGCCACTAAAAAATTCACACTTATTTGCACAGCTGCTTTAAACAACAATTAATTTCCTTTTCTGCATTACTTAACACCTGCTGAGCATCAGCAAGCTGTTTCTGAAGTTTCTTTTTGTCTTTTTTAGGCTTTATCCATGTGATCCTTTCCTTTATATCTTTGTCAGGGACCATAAGATTTTGGTAAAATGAGCAAATTCCCATTAACATATGGGAATTATTTCCCGATTTTTTTGACAGTGGGAACTGCATTATTTTGGATGATGTGATTTTGACAGAATCTCATCCAAATAATGATGCACCTCTTTCACCACAATCTTTTGTTTAGATGCACTGGTTTAAAGAAAATCGTGTTCCTTTTGTTTTGTTTTTATTTTTTCTCAGATTTACTGTTTTCAAGATATTCACATTCAAATAGAATTACATTTTTCTCTCAAAACATTTTTTAAATGTACTATTTCCAAGAGTACAGCATTTAAATAATATAGCCTTTCTGTGGGATCTCCCTTGTTATTCTTTTAGATGTGCTGATTCAAAAAATTTGCATTCATATAATGCCATAAATATACAGGGTTCATACTGAATTTTGGAAGTCAATTTAAGGAATTTTTAAGAAGTTTTCAATTAAATAAATTGCTACATCCTAGAAATTTAACTGGAAATCATTGTACCTCAGCTATGTAGCAGCTATGAAATACCTTAGTTATGTTTATAAGCATTAGTTTTCATTGCCCCCCTTCCTCAAAATGTGAAATATGAAAGTCAGGATAAATTTCTCCCACCAATTATAATTATTTGACGGAAACAAACTCAAAACCACAAAAAATGCTCACCAAATTCAAGATGCTAGACTCTCACAAAAGAGGAAAAATTTTCTGAAACCATAAACAAAGTCCTTAGTGTAGGTGATGTAACAAGTACTATTGTAATAAGTTCATGTGCTTCCCACGAGGGTGGAGCATAGCTGCTGGCTCCAAATGCATCCAACCCTAAACTCCAAAGAGCAGTGTCAACAACTGACAAAAGGTAAGGCTCCCTCCAGATCTGCACCTTGCTTGCCCCCTCCCCGCCCACACACACACACACTCCTCTCCCATCTGACAGTGGAGATGAGCCTGGCTTGAGGCAAAGAAGGGGTTTGGCCAAACTTTAGATTATACCCCACTTTTTATATCACTGTCTATCAGCACTGGGTGCTTTTGTGATGTCAGTGGCTTAATGTTTTCTACTTTTATGCTAGTTTTCTGACCTCAGTTATATCCTCAGCATTAAACTGACACTTGTGGTGTGATAATTTTCTTAAGAAGGAAGGTATTCTGAGTTTGCGTAATTAGCATTCTATAATACCACTGTTTCCTGTTCTCCTCCCAGAACATCATAGAGAAACACCACTCATTCTGTCAAAAAGTAGAATACACACACTGGAGGAGACCATGATGTCGCACATTCATGCATGCAGCCAATGGCCTTCACTGTTGACTAAGATGGTCACTCTGGCTAGTGTGTCCCCCAGGCCTTGATTTCATTTTGTATTTTTAGGAGTAGCAAGACTTGCTAGTGGCCTTATTTTTTACTAGCAAATTGCATTATCTACTAGCGAAAGTTTATTAACATTATACAAAAGAAACTTTAACATGCCCCCTCCATTAGTCAACCATGATAAATTTCGATTTCGCCCGTGTAACTGTCATATTGTAATGCTGAAAAGATTACAAATATTTAGATATAACTCACCTTTGCATGACCTGACAGATTAATTTTAACAATTTAATTTGAATGCAAATATTTATAAAACTTTTTTTATTTAACTTTATTCACGAAATTCAAGAACACTATTCAAAATCCTAAGTTATTTTCCATATGGTTTATGATCTGGGTTTCGGGTCTTTTCATCATACCCCTTCAAAATAGCAAGCCTGGGGTAAAACTTGTCTTCAAAAGGACCTTCAACATCAATACTCATGAGAGCATTCAACGTTTGTAAGTTTAAACTGCCCCTCCAATCACTCTGGATTCTCTTCATGAAACTGAACCCAAACTCACATGCAGAAGTAGATAAAGGAAATATACTGGATATTTCTACTAGTGCCAAAATGTTTTTATAATGTTTGTACTTTTCAAGAAACATTCCTTTCCAGAAAGCAGTTGTTCCTTTTTGTAAGTGTCTAAAATATTCTACACGCGTAATGCAGTGGCGCTTTACAGTTCACACTAAAACGTTCAAAATTTTTCCACTAGCAACTTTTGCTAGAACCACTTTTTATCAGAAGCAAAATGCATTTGCTACTAACTACCGGTCAAAATCTAGCCCTGGTGTCCCCATCTATCATCAGCCGTACACAAACAATTCAAGTAGTCAGGATAAAAACTGTTAATTTTATCTCTGAAAAAATGCCAAGGCATGAATGAAGTTCATTCATGCTCACCTTATCAGCATGAGAGGACCAAGTCCACATCTCTCTAAGCTGGGGTAGGTAAACTCAAAATTGCTTCCAGCAGATGAAGGGAGATTGCACATTTTTCTTTTTACAACGTTCGTACTCTTTCCAAGCAAAATAAATTCAAGCACTTTTCAAACCCGAATTATCATATGTGCATACTGTTGGTCGGTCTGTCAGTCAGTAGGTAGGTATTTTAGTAAGTTCAGCCCATTAATCTTAGCTGGGGTGAGCACACCTTCAATGACCTGCCTGTTACCCCTTTCCTCCAGTTGGTTTATTTTATTAACTATGAATTGCCCCTTTGTTTTGGTGTTTTTCGAAATCATTTTATTTTTGTGGAATATTTTGAAAGGGTACATTATTTTTGTACTCGTCTGCTGGTATGACACTTATTGTTTGATTTAACTTTTTATTTTTTATGCATGACTTTTGCAGCCAGGAGATGAAGGGTCCACACATGAAGCACAAGCAATTCCTGGAAGTTCCACCCTCTGGCAAGAATGCATCCCTAATCCCAGTAAACAGAAGCCCCTCACAATTTGCAAATGCATCATTCCATTTATTTTACTCACATGGCTGATGCTTTACTCTGTAGTCATATCATAGCCAAGGCACCAGCTGTCCACCCACTCCCCTGGGTTGAACGTAAGTTGTGCGCTATTTGATCAGCTTGGTGTTTTTATTAGAACTACACAGTACTCTTCTATACATCTTTTTAGCATAAACAATTATTTAACACATGCTCTTTCATATCATTACTTAAAAAACAAAACAAAACAAAAAGTCAAGTATTATTTACAGAGCCTTAAACTTTTTCAAGTACTTTCAAGGACTTGAAAATGAACTTTTTATTCAAGGACTTTGTAAGGTTTTCAAGGAGCGTACAAAAAATGTTTTAAGAAGGAGGGCTCCTGTCACAGACACCAGATTGCAGCACTGCTACAATCTGGCACCTGGGACAGGTCTCCTTTCCTGTCTGCCTAAAAGAGATGTGATCTGATGACAGTGACAACTCAGGAGATTTTGCATTCTTCTGACCTATGAAGCAGACATAATAACACAAGATCGTAGGGTGCAGTGGGCTCAATTTATATACTCATGTTTCTCAGCAGATTATCAAACACGATTTGTTGCAGGTTCAAGCAGTAAAACCATGATCATATAAGTGTGCACATACTCAATAACACTGAACCTCGAAATGAAATATCTTTTTATCTTTACTTTCTGCACATTAACTATAGTGAGGGTTCAGAGTATTCAAGCTTAATTTTCGGTTGGCCACACTCCATTTTCTTTTAACTGTAGGGTTACTTATCTACCTCAGCATAAGCCCCCAAACATTCCTACTTGCTTATCCTGAGACTGAATACCACTTTCTCACTCTCCCCGAACTCAAACTGCCAGTCCATTTACTCCAAGCTTTGACTGCAGCCTGATTCAAAGTCTTGGCTTCTCTGAAAACAAATTGTCCTACCACCAATCAACTTTTCCCTTGTTGGTACACAATGTCTACCTTGCACATTGACACTGGTCATAAAAAAAAAAAAAAAAAAAAAAAAAAAAACATTTTATGCTATAAACTTTGGTGCTTTGCATATCTTGAAACAAAGCAATATCTGCACTGTAACAATGGTTCTTACATATTTCTAGCATTCAAAACATTATTATAATGAAAATTTCTAAGTATTCACAAGATACTACAAAATGGATAAAATAAAAAACATTATCCATTACCCTATTACATTAAAAGTTATTATTAAACATTATTAACAAGTACCTCTAATATATTATGACCAGTGACTAAAAGTAACACTTCCAAAATCACTGTTATGGTGTCTCAATTAGCCATGTCATGATCAGGGCAATGTTTGGGGAGTAAACAGATCCAAAATCACTATTACATGTCACACTTTTGGCCTAGGTGACTTCACCATGCTCCAAGATATAAACCTACCCACAGCAATAAAGTTTTACCCTTAGGGCTATTGACTGCTCAAGATGAACTGAGAGAGGTCATATCACCCTAATGACATTGGGATAAATAGTGGGGTGAACAACAAAAAAATTTCTTCCCTTTCATTAACCCAATGTACTGAGAAAAAGCAAACAACAGCATCGTGTGCCACTGTGATTCTCTGCTCTGTTACTACTTTGTATTGTGTCCATCACAAACAGATAATTTTGTCACTATTGCAAGTAAGATGGAGATTCACCATTCCAATTTCTTTACAGCTCCATCACTGCCATCGTAAATTGTGATTTTTGTTGCAGTTTAAAGTCACTGTTACTTCTGCAGAACTCAGACAAGAAAATCACTGTTAATCCCATCTCTAATATATTACCCCCCTTATAATATTACAGAATAATTAATTATCAGCATTATTAATTATACAAATTAAAACATAATACATGTATTTATTATATTAAGGGAAAAATCTTTTGATGTGTTTACAATACTTCTTTGGATGACAACACTGCATTTGCTGTTTCTCAGGATTCCACACATATATCTCCTCTCTGTGTGCATATTAGAGGAATGGGTGAATCGTTGTCTGACATTTGTGGTCATAAAATGTGAAAAGAAATGTTTGTCATTCAACTTTATAATGTTGAAAAATAAAATGGTCAAACCTATATTAGCAATGAAAAAAAACTGGGGGGGGGGGGGGGGGCTTGGACAGCTGAGAACTTCAACTGTGTTGAATGAAATTGCCACCACAGATTCTGACATTCAAAGTAATAGGGGCATGAATAACAAACGCATTACTGTTAATCTAACTTCACTGTTGGAATCATTTATGACAACAACTACATTTATTATATTAAAGTGATAGCATAATGAATACTAGGAAGCTCGCTAAGAATGAAATGGCTATATCATACCTGCCAACCTGAGAAAATTAAAATGTGTAAAATTGCGCTCGAATGACATTTCTAATGATTTTTTTAAAACTATGCACGAACAACATTTATAATGATTTTTTTAACTATGCGCAAATAACATTTACAATAAATTTAGCTATGTACAAATAAAAATAAATGCAAATATTTGTGCATTTTATAATTTTTAGATGTTTATAATATAAACAAATTATAACACATTTTGATACCATACTCAACGTTTTCCGTCGTCCGTAGTGGACCGACGATTTCCATAGCATACTCGATGTTTTCCGTCGTCTGTAGCGGACCGACGATTTCCATAGCACACTCGACGTTTCCTGTCGTCCGCAGCGGACCTACGATTTCCATAGCATACTCGATGTTTTCCGTCGTTCGTAGCGGACCTACGATTATCATAGCATGCCGGATGTTTTCCATCGTCCATAGTGGAACAACAATTATCATAGCATACTCGATGTTTTCCGTCGTCCGTAGCAGACGGACGATTATCATAGCATGCTTGATGTTTTCCGTCATGCACAGTGGACCGACTATTTCCATAGTAACTACGTAAAATCTGCAGTAGTAGGAGTCTCTTAATCTTTCTTCCCACTGCATGATCTTCTTTATTCAGCATCAAGCATAACAGTGTGCACAGAGAATTTACTGAGCCGAAGTCTCGACGATGACGACAGGGCACGGGTGTCCTGGCGCACAATGGCACAAAATTCCCATCTCTGTTCTATATTTTATTTATAGGGATATTTTTAACAAAAAATACAGAAAATTTTAAAAAACCGGAAGACCGTATAAAAAACGGAAAACTTCCGCAAATTCCGGAAGAGTTGGCAGGTATGATTTAACTAAAACATTAACAAATATTTCTCAACGAAGATTTAATTATTTTTTTTAAATATACGGAAATGCGTAAAAATTGGCGATCAAAGTGTACAATCGTAAAGAACAGTTAAAATGCATAAAAGTTGGCAGGTACGCTGTATGTGCGTGTGTGTGTGTGTGCAAGCACTATGTTTGCAATACCAGCAGTGCTATTCACATGATATGGATTAATTGTTAGATAGCATTATCACAGGAAATAAATAATGGAGTCATAATTTCAACCTGGAGAAAACAATACACTGCATATGCAGTATGGAACATGACTCATCTCTGAACAACACTTCTGCACAAGTCCATCAGGGTGAAAGGTGATGCTGATACTTTTTTTGGAGCATCAAGATTCAATTGCATTTATTTCCTGCATGTGAGCTGCACTTGCAATGTCACATTACTTTGAAATGTGTTGCAATGTTTGCAAAAAAAAAAAAAAAAACACTTGAGAAATCATGACATAATTATCCACATCTACTATACTCTGAAGTGCTTCTACTTCATGACAATGCCCAGCCACACACATACACATTAATATGGTTACATAAGTCACCCATCTCTGGAGGAAGGGGATCCTTCATCATCATCTTGACCTAGATTCCAACAACTTCCACTTGCTTGGTTTGTTAAGAAAGAAGAAAAGAAACTTGCTGGCCAACATTTTTACAAGCAACAACAAGATCAAATCGGTCATCAGCCAATGACCTCATAACCAGACAGTCACATTCCATAAAGGAGTATTAAAAAATTACTTTAAAGATGGGACGAATAGTTTAAAAAAATAATGATTATGCAAAAAAACATTTAAGGATTTATCTCTCATTTGCATCATCTAAAACGTTAATAAAAAAAACAGTACATCAAATAAAAGATACTGGTAAAAATTGTTCATTCACACCCATTGATGGAGGCTACCTACATAGTTGAGTCAGTACCAGTATGTTTGAGGAAATGTTCTAATGAAACGTCTGAATACCTGTTACATTGTCACTGCAGAAGTATGTAAATATGCATAACTTGAACATTTTTTTTAAAACAATTGTTTGCATTTAAAAAAATCAGCATTCAATTATAGTAAAGGTACAACTTATTTAAAACAGCTTTACAAGCAATGAAACTTTACTTGAGGGGTGGATCCATGAAGTGGAATTGCAGTAAATTTTGTACACCAAGTGACTTCAACAAAAGCACAACATTGGCCAAGTTTGTCCTCTGTATTTCAGGCACTGTCGTAATAAGTAATTCATTCTTATACTGACTTTCAGTATATAAGCGGAAACAGTTGCTGCAAGGACAAAATTGAATTATTAATACAAGCTGTTGTAGTAACTAAAACAGCAATTGATATAATGCAACACAAAGCTAATTGCTTATGCACAATGTAAGTAAACACAAATATTCAGAAATTTTACCTACATGAGAATGGCGTTACTGGGAATCTACTTAATAGCGTAAAAGCCATGTATGCTGGTAGTAGAGCTTGTGCACGAGTGAATGGTGTTTTATCAAAATGGTTTTCTATTGGTGCAGGTGTTAGACAAGGTTGTGTAATGTCACCATGGCTTTTTAATATATTTATGGACGCATGCATGCGTGATGACAAAATAGGTGATAGTGGTTTATGTCTTGGTGATATCCGTGTGTGCAGATTGCTGTATGCTGATGACACTGTCCTGTTGACAGAGAGCAAAAGTGAGTTGCAGAGTATGTTGTCTCTGGTGTACAAAGTTTGCATGAAACTCAAACTGAGTATAAATAAGGGAAAAACCAAAGTTACGGTTTTTGAGAGAGGAACTGGTAGCACTGAATGTAATGTAAGTATAAATGGCACTGTGATTGACCAGGTGAGTGTGTTTGTGTATTTAGGAAGCGTGTTTGACAGAGAGAACAAATTGGATGGTGAAATTAGTAGGCAAGTGAATTCTTCTTTGAAAGTCATAGCTGCCCTGGGAGGTTTTCACAGGAATGATGGGTTCTCTAGGGAGTCCCGCATGGCTGTGTATGAAAATTTAATTGTTCCTACTCTGATGTATGGCAGTGAAACCTGGGTACTGCAAAAGAAACATAGGAGTTGTTTATGTGCTGGAGAAATGCGTTACTTACGGGAGGTTTGTGGCAAGACATGGTCTGATCGTGTGAGGAATGAAGATGTGTTGCAGTTGTGTAATGTGAAGCAAAATGTTGTCAGCAAGGTGGAGACCAATATATGCTTCAGTGGTTTGGCCATGTTGAAAGAATGAGTGATGAGATGCTTACTAAGAAAATATTTTTAGCCTAAGTGGCAGGAAGGAAAGGCAGAGGAAGGCCAAGGAAGACATGGGTGGATCAGATTCAGGAGTGTCTGCATGAGAAAAAGATTATGAGTATGAAGTATAAAAGATCTTGTGTACGGCGTGTAATGGATATCAGTGAAGCCCAAGTTGTATGTCAAAATCGCTGTTAATGGAGAAGTTTGATACGGCAACAGTAAGTAAAAATATCTGGTAGTTTGTGTTTCTTTTTGGGGCTAACCTCTGAATCTCAGAGAACAGCTTAGTGATATGTATGTATGTATGTATGTGTGTATTAGAAGTATTGAACTTTAAAACATGCTTCAATAACATGAAAAGCTTTAATTTGAGGGAGCTTTTGACTGCAATTACTTCAGTCTTCATCAGCCTTGTGACAAATGGATGATGGCGATGGTAGTGGTTGCCAGATCCTTGAAATCATATATATCACTTATTTTTTAAAATTGATTTCCATATTATTGCTATGATGAAAGTGTAATCAGAATTGCAGTTCTTGGAGCTTAGAAAAATTTCCAAACTTTCCCCATAGCATAACAAAAAATTATTAATGAACAAGGCAATTCATTTGGTATCACTCCAAAGAGGTTCAGAAGAAGTGCCACAGAATCAACAGCCATTTATTGGAGCACAAAACCGACATCCATTAGAATATTCTGAAACTTCACTGGCATCTCTAACTTTGGAGGATACTTCTGCTAAACCTCTCTGGAGTGACACCAAACGAATTGCCCCGTTTGTTAATTGTTTTTCGTTATGCTATCGGAAAAATTTGGAAAAATTTTCTAAGCTCCAAGAAATGCAATTCTTATTACCCGTTCATCGCACCATTAATATGGAAATCAATTTTTAAAAAGAAATAATGTATAAGACTTTACAGATCTGACAACCACTATCATTGTCATCATCCATTTGTCACAAGGCTGACAAAGGCTGAAGTAATCAGTTGAAAGTTCCTTTAAAGTTTCCTATGTAACTTAAGCACGTTTATAAAGTTTCATACTTCTTATTGTTAATGGTTACGTGTTTATATCCTGGTTTCATCATGTTATTTTACCTACATAATGTGTGCTAAAAAAAAATAACAGCAAGGAAGAATTATTTATTAATTTCACAATATTTAATTTGCACAAGTTTGAAAAATCCTCACACCATGAGATGTGAAACAGAAAAATAATTTAATAAAAGAATTTCTACAGGTATTAAGAGGGAAAAGGATTTTTTAAACATACCTCAAATTTTCAAATGAGACTTATTCATTGTCAAGAGTAATTCCACAGAACCAAGCCAATTCTCCTAAATTACTCCTGACAAAGAACGAGGGTATCATTCAAAAATCTGAGGTATGTGTAATCCTTTTTCCTCTTAATATCCTTAGAAACTCTTTCATAATTAGCTTGAAGAGAGGAGGCCATGATATCTTTAAACAGAAGAAAAAATAAATTTCAGCGGTCAATTTCAAAAAGAATGAAAACAACCAGATCATTATAACAGAATATACACACTCCTAAATATGAAGGTAAACTAAATAAAATAAAGATGTGACACAGAAGAACAATAACTCTGGCATGCATGAAGACATGCAATCTAAGATCTCATCACAAAGTCACACAATTTCTTAATCCATACTACACTACCCTGTAGGGAAAAAAGGCCCAAATACAAAGACTGATATGCCACATCTTTCAGAACACAACTGAAAGATCAGTAAAAAGACACACACACACACACACACACACACACACACACACACACACACACACACACACACACACACACACACACACACACACACACACACACACACACATACATACCACTAAGCTGTTCTCTGAGATTCAGAGGTTAGCTCCAAAAAGAAATACAAACTTCCAGATATTTTTATTTATTGTTGTCGTATCAAACTTCTCCATTTACAGCGATCTTGACAGACAACTTGGGCTTCACTGACATCCATCACACACCGCACACAAGATCTTCTATACTTCATACTCATAATTTTTTCTAATGCAGACACTCCTAAATCTGGTCCTCCCATGACTCCCTTGGCCTTCTCTACCTTTCCTTCCTGCCACTTGGGCTAAAAAAGACTTTCTTAGTAAGCATCTCATCACTCATTCTTTCAACATGGCCAAACCACCGAAGCATATTAGTCTCCACCTTGCTAACAACCAATATTGACAGATAATTTTGCAGATCGCCTGTTTCAGTCATTTTTGTGTCCAAATTTGCTTCAGTTTTTATCATAAAATGCTCATATATGTTAGTAATGTTGCCACATACTACAGCTTCATTCTGATGGGCAAGACTACATACAGAATTCTGACTGCCATTTATTTATGAAAGCCATATACACCTGATAAAGAAAAGAATCATAAGCCAAACACATGAGAAGTCTCTTAAAAAAATCAACATCATGAACTTTTAACGGTTGTGCCAATGAGGCAGATTCCTTTGACGAAGGTTTAATTTAAAAATTTTAGTTAAAAACAGACAAGGAAAAAGGTTGTTATTCTTGGCATATATGAATAGCCCAGTTGTAAATTATACCAAGGGAGTTGAAGATACAATGAGTAAACTCAGAGGAATTGCTTGGTAAATGTGAATGGAAAAAGACCTCTTCACTTGTGTTTAGGTGATGAATTCATAATTACAAACACTAGACCTTCAGGCACAAAAAACACTTATGACAAGTTTCCTTGGTGCTGGGGCATATATATAAAATAATTCGGAAAGGGGGTGCAAAAATGCAAGTTTTTGAAATCCACCAGAACAAAATAAAATTAAATGAAAAATAGAAAAAATTAAAGCATTTTTTTTCTAATGTAACTGATGCATTTTTATTAAATTACAGCATTTTTATAATGTAAGTTGCATTTTAACCAAAGACATAAAAAAACTAAACACTTTCAGGGGGGGCAAGACTGCTTGCCCCCTCCCCCAATCCCATCTAAACATGCCCCTGTTTTGGTGAGATCTTAGAAACACAAAATACATAATATAGACTATTAATATGTCATAGCCAAAAGATCTCTATAAAACATGATTCAAGATAGAGGTTTCCAAAGTTTCTAAAATAAACAGTGATTACTTTTTAGCAGCATCACTTCTTAAGAATCAGCTCAGCTCTTAAATAGTTGAAAGAACAGCAAATATATTGACATCAGAGATGATATGCTCAATACTTTTAAGAGGCAAGATTTCCACAGATGATTTGCTGAAGGTTATAACAAAATAAGAGTTACCCACTGAAAGCAGTGACATGAACTTGAACAAGCAAAACATTGGTTATTGAGATTGCAACAGAAACACCAAAGCAAGGTAGGTCTTTTTTTAGCTGCATATTATTATTTTTCAAAAAAAAAAAAAAAAGAAAGAAAGAAAGAAAGAAAGAAAAGAAAAAGATGTTGGCCTGAGAACAAAACTGACTATATGCACTGCAGTACTTGGAATTACTATCTTTCATGGAGAATCAGAGCTGCATGCGAGAAGAAAAATTACTTTTTAGGAAGTTATGAGCTGATGACATTAGTGGTTAGAAAAGAAATGTTACTGTAAAAGCAGTGGATTCAGTAACACAGATATAAGTCACACAGGTCGTTCTTCAATAGGAGAAAAGGGTAATGAAAACATAGTGCTGTGGCTCGAACACTGTACTATATGTGAGATGAAAGATTAACAACAGACATGGTTACATTCTGTGGTAACAGGACACAGACCAAGACCTTGAACAAAGTGGATGGAAAGTGTAAGCATGATGAACATCAGCCTGCTTCATCAAATCATTTACTCTGCAGGGGTTGAATGAGCTCAGTGGACACGTTTACTACTGTAAACGTTACAGTAATACTCCTGTTCTGAAGAGTCGGAGGTTTGGACCCATGTGTGGGTGGTGCAAACTGGGAATTGTATGCGACTGACTGTGAGAGCTATTGGAAGACTGGTACATGTGAACATTTTTTTTTTCTTTTCTGGGCACAAGGCCTTTAATCCTGTTACACTGACACAGTACACAACACAGATACACACACATAGGCACAAATTTCACATCAAGATAGATACACTGCTACAGAGACATTCAATTCGACATTTCAGTTCCCATGGGGATGCAGCCCCATCATTCTTCATCGGGAACGCAGTCTCATATCCAGCTGTTGTTGATGGGATTACCCGTACTCCACTCTGTTCGTTGGATCTCCTGCTCCCGTCTAAGACTTGGGCAGTTCACGTCTAGACTAGAGTGGGCTGTATCCAATTTAAGCTTGAATTTTTCATTCACTCTCAAGCAGTTAGGGCACTTTGAATTATTCGAGCATCTCGAGTGTTTGTGCCAAGCCTGACAGCAGCGGGCACAGTTCTCAAACACTTCTGGGCACCTGGCCTTGTAGTGCCCAAATCCATTGTATTTGAAGCAATGGGTTTCTCTGAGGAATTCACGGACACTGTGAACCCCTCAGGCAAGGTTGGTTTTGCCTTTTTTCACAATGGCTCTAAAGTCCACTGGGGCTAGCTAGCTCAATCACTCAGTGGACTTTTTCCCTTTTCCGGTGATAGGGAAGAGAACCCTACAATGATATGGCTTAGACAGATTATTTTGGCAAGGGAAGACATGCTGCACAAATATCTTTTCTGAGCTTTTGTCAGTCCCATATAGGATGATCCGTGGTAGTTTTTTAACTGGTCGTCTGTCCTCATAAGCTTCCACTAAGTCCTCTCGTTCCTCATACACTTCCCCAGCTGCCTTGGTGCATTCAATTATGATGCCACCCTTGTTCACTTTTCTCACACCTTGGACACCAATTCCCAGGACCCCAGGGTCAAGTACAAGAGTGTTCTCATCCTTTACCTGGGCAGTGGTCTTTAGTGAAAATAAGCAAGGTGTGTTTTGCCTGATGTTCTTTCCGAGTATCTGCTCTCAGTTTTCCTCGTACAGCGTCAGCATAGGAATCCTGTCTTGATGGATCTTCTTTGTCACTCGTCCATTCCTCTAGTTTTCTTTTTAAGAAGCTAATCTCCATCAACTGACTGATGTAGGCCTGCTGGATATGGTCCAGGATTGGATGTAACTGGTCTCTGACACTGTGAGAGACTCTGGTGTTCGGACTGTCAAGGATCTCGTTCAGTTCCATGAACAGTCCATTTACACACACACACACACTCTCTCTCTCTCTCTCTCTCTCTCTCTCTCTCTCTCTCTCTCTCTCTCTCTGCAGACACATTTGCTTCTGTATCCCTCATCCCATTTCTGGGTTTGAGAGATCCAAGCACGATGGTCCATGCTCAATGGGTGACCCCACACTTGGCCTGCTCATTGGAATGGGGAGAATGGTGCAACGTCAACGCAGTGGGATAGGATATGATTGGGAGCAAGTACGAACCCTTAAAAGAGCTTTTTCATCCGATTTTCTCTGAACTTGCCTCACAGGCGCACCTTGTGCGGGAACCTAACTGCACCAATTGCGCTTTTTATCGCTTTGGACCACTATTACTCTCTTGCCTGTTTGCTCCTCAGCATCCGGGTCGGAAATGTCTAAGTAGTAACTGATGAAAGTAACAAGTCAAGAGGCAGAAAATCTTGCACCAGACATTAAGAGGTAAATTAAATTTGTTGCAAATCATTCATTTTCTAGGGAATAGAAGGGAGGTTTGCCTACAACATGCCTAAAATCCATGTTGGTTTTTAAGAATTTTGTAGGCAAAACAGGATTTCTTTATTCTGCACATCTACCATTTTTTTATGTGGCCTAAACTAACAGGTGTGATATGATGATATTGCAGATGTTACTGCATAAACACATCTTACCTACAGTTAAAAGAAAAACAAACTGAAGTTTGATAATACATCAATTTACTTACCCAGGACCTGTTCTTCCTGCTCTTCCAGATCGCTGATTTGCATTGGCCTATTAGGGACAAAAATTGAAGCCTTAAACACATATGCACATTTGACTCAACAATCAGCAAATAAGATTAAAATTCCTTTACACGTAAATAACTTTGATACTGTATTTTCCAAAGTGCACAGTTAACCTATATACAGATAAAACCATAGTGGCAATTTATTTAGCATAATAACAGTTGCTCAGTGTGTAAAAAACTATAGAGTAAAAGGAAGCTGTTGAAGTGA
Organism: Macrothele yani; assembly: GCA_039090855.1. Lineage (NCBI taxonomy): Eukaryota > Metazoa > Arthropoda > Arachnida > Araneae > Macrothelidae > Macrothele > Macrothele yani. The sequence goes on from CM077007.1 coordinate 115,503,646, forward strand.
CCAAAATTAAAAGCTGCTGCAACAGAGTGGTGATTGAGAGAAACAGAAATTCATGGTTTATGTTCTGTGCTTGTGCAGAGAAAGCTTTGAATATACTAGAGTATGTGGTTCTAAATTATGTGGGTGAATAACATAAAAATGCTTGGGAATTATGGCATTTAATTCATGGTTTATACTCTTAATCACAGAATTCCAGGGCATTTGATTTTTTTTTTTTTCCAGGACATACAATACAAATACTCCAATTTAAAATGTAGTAAAACCACACAAGTATGTCCAACCTATAACCTACAGCAAACAACCCCTACAGGATTGAGAAAACTAAGTACAAAATGCAGAAATCTGAAAATGGTGTTTGCTGCACCTAATAAGAAACTTAGAATCACAGATAAAACCTGAAATACTAAAACAGTCACTGAAAATTTAACCAAGTTTAATTTTTACAAAACTTGTATGGTCAGAACTTATAATTATTTAATTTAAATATTTTCAAAATGCTAGCATCAGCATTGGCAATCAAACTGGCACATACAAGAGTGTTAAATATTCAGTACACACATCATCTGATTGTCTTTCCATGTCATTATTAACATTCAGCCTCCTCAATTTGGGAGCCTTAGCTCGACATTTGAAGCATCAAAGTAAAAAGTCGAAAGTGTTGAGTTATAATAGTCTGTGAAATTACATGTTGTGGAAATAACTAGTGGATGTATGTGAACTGCCTTCAGCCTGAACATCAGTTTAATCTCTACAACCAATTCCATGTGTTTGTTGATTTTTGTCACATAAAGGTTACACGAACATTACAATTCAACAGTAGCACAATCTTTAATTACTATTATTTCCATTTTGTTTCACAAGAAGAATTAGAAAAAGTTATTTTGATATGTTGGACATCATAAAAACTTGTAAATGAAAGAATCATCATCTACTCTCCTAAAATGCCGCTTGTTTCTGTGCAATACATAACTGAAATTCAAAGGTCACTGCAACATTCTAAAAGTTTTATGGAAATTCAAGCATGAACCTACAACAGTTGAAAATACAGGATGATGCCCTAATTTAAGCATTCTGGAGCTCCAAAACTACATCACCTAAAATAGGTGTTTAACCTAAAAGCCCTGCTTTCAGAATTTCCAAACAAAAGCAAATTTTGCATGTAGGTTTTTACCTGTTGTGCAGTAAATACATGGTTTTATTATTTGAGGTTGGAAGTACTTACACACTTTTCTTATTCTGTTCCTTATGTACATTTGCTTTTTAAGGGAATAAACGACCAGATAAGCAAGTAGTGATTTTGTAATTTTATTGTTTCAGAATTTCATTTAGCAAATATGAACATAAGATTAGGTTTACCAGATATGTTCTTGATTTATGAGTTCCAACATTCATTTCATCCCGTTCCCAGGTTTAACATCATTAGATTCGATTTGTTACCATGGTTGCATTACGAAAAATTCTTTCGCTAGATCCCACATGAACATTGTTATCAACTTATAAGTTGAATGCTTGATATGATATTTTACCCATGTAAATAATGGTCTAGATCCTTGTGTGCTATTAGAACTAATGCAATAGTGAATAGTTTTGTTACATAATTTTTCACTAGTGACACAGTTCCATGAGTGATTATATGAGCATCTCGCAAACTCAGAAATTGTAAATGTGTGTTAAGAGTATTGTGGCTCAATAAACTAATTGAGATATACGCCAAAGAGCCAAAACATTATGACTAGTGCATCTTTATACAAATCGAAACAACTGCAGGTAAATGACAGTGCATGTGAAGGTCATAAAACAATATACAGCCAACCCCTATTTAATGGACTGCGATTTAACGAATTCTGCGATTTTACGTATATTTTTTATGGTCCGGATGGAACCACATTGAAATTAATGCTTGGCATTTCCCAATTTAACGAACACGTTTCTTCAATTTAGCGAACATTTTTAAATTTTTTTACTACACCAAATAATGTTAACCAGCATTTTCAAGTTAAAAGTTAGCTAGAAAGAACCTCGTGTAACAGGAAAATTTGACGCATGCAGTTAACCAGCATTTCAAAGAACACCATCTGCGACACAGCTTGAGGGAATAATAAATCAGTTCGCCTTTTCTCTAACTATCAAGAGTAAGCTTCTTACAGGAGGAAGCAAATGATCAAAAAGTTCCAAAGGAGCGCAACGTTTTCTTGCGTGGATGGGAAACAGGAAAAAGTAAGGCGGTATGGGGGAGGAAATCTAAAGTACTCTGGGGATTCTTGTTTTTAGATACAGACAGAACAATAGCTTTCTGTGAAGACAGGGGACACACATTTTATGTATCCATCCCTGGATACGTAGGGATTTGTTTTTATTAAATCTCCATAAGAAATTAAATGTCTCTGTCAAAAATCGAGCTCTTCAAGGATATCTCAAAAATGTTTAAAGCTCGCATGCCTATCTTACTCCAAGCACGTACAATGGCATGCAAGCATAAACACTGGACCTTGAATGATTGAAAGAAAGTAATCTATCCCGATGAATCTCTCATTTCCTGTTGCACCATGTGAACGGCAGGATAGTTACATGCACGCCGTTTACCTGGGGAAGGGTTGGCACCAGGATGCACCCTGGGACAAAACAAGCCACTGGAGGAAGTGTAATGCTTTGGGCAAGGTTCTGCCGAGAAACCCTGGGTCTAGTTATTCATGTGCAGAAAACTATGACATCTACGACCTACCTAAATATCACTGCAGACCAGATACATCCTTTCATGGCAACGGTATTCCCCTACAGTAGTGCTTTCTTTCAGCAGGATAATTTCTTTCAGCAGGATAATACGCCACGCCACACTGCCCAGATTGTTTGAGCAGGATAATTTCTTTCAGCAGGATAATACTTTCAGCAGGATGATTTCTTTCAGCAGGATTTCTTTCAGCAAGATAATTTCTTTCAGCAGGATAATATGCCACGCCACAATGCCCAGATTGTTTGAGATTGGTTTTCAGAACTTGAGGAAAATTTCCAGGTATTGCCTTGGCCTCCAAATTTCTCAGACATCAATCCAATCAAGCATCTGTGGTCTGTGTTGGAACAGCAAATCCGATCTGTGGCAGTTCAGTCATGTAGCTTACAAGAGCTAAAGGATCTGCTGGTAATGTGACAACATTACTAAAGGTATTATATTTGCACTTTTAAGGTATTAACCTCTTGCAAAGTGCGCATAGTTTACGTGCAATTCATAAATGACAAAAACCATTAGGAAGAACCACTCACTCACCTTAAAGATCATGGTAACCTCCAATGATCATACACTTCCAACACGTCATTCATCGTGATGTAACAGGGCTTCCACAGGTTTACATACTTCTTGCTTACGTTTCTTATTTTCGGGTGTGAAACATCGTTTTTATTTTTTTCTTTGCCTTATAAGATGTTACTAAAATGCTTGTCAATTCGATAAAAAAACACACACACAACCCATTCATACAATTCAAGTAAAAACTATGTACATAACCTTACATTCACAGGTGATTAAACCTTGGTCAACTCTAATTATCTAACTCCTCCTTCTGTTTCACAACCTCTGCTACTCCCATTGCAAGTGTCACACCCATTCAGCCCCGCACATCCAATCCTCTAGTACTTTCAACAGGCCCCTGTCATCTTCAGGAGGCAGGTGTGTCTCACCCGCCCACCACAGCTCAAGTGAGCAGAGCCATCGAGGCCCGGGCTCCAGTCGCTATCTCTGAATCGCTGTGTCTCTGGCGCCATCTATTGTCCCTGCTGCTCTTTTGTCCCTCTTTCTTTTTACACTGCTGTTCAATTTTTATTATTAAAAGCAGTTAAGAATTGCAGAATCAGTGTTAATTGAAAAAAACAGATCAAGATTATGCAACATTAATGAGCCAAGTAACCTAAACGAACAATGGAAAGCCCTAATAAAAATTGAACAGCAGTGTAAAAAGAAAGAGGGAAAAAAGAGCAGCAGGGACAATAGATGGCGCCAGAGACACAGCGATTCAGAGATAGCGACTGGAGCCCGGGCCTCGATGGCTCTGCTCACTTGAGCTGTGGTGGGCGGGTGAGACACACCTGCCTCCTGAAGATGACAGGGGCCTGTTGAAAGTACTAGAGGATTGGATGTGCGGGGCTGAATGGGTGTGACACTTGCAATGGGAGTAGCAGAGGTTGTGAAACAGAAGGAGGAGTTAGATAATTAGAGTTGACCAAGGTTTAATCACCTGTGAATGTAAGGTTATGTACATAGTTTTTACTTGAATTGTATGAATGGGTTGTGTGTGTGTGTTTTTTATCGAATTGACAAGCATTTTAGTAACATCTTATAAGGCAAAGAAAAAAATAAAAACGATGTTTCACACCCGAAAATAAGAAACGTAAGCAAGAAGTATGTAAACCTGTGGAAGCCCTGTTACATCACGATGAATGACGTGTTGGAAGTGTATGGTCATTGGAGGTTACCATGATCTTTAAGGTGAGTGAGTGGTTCTTCCTAATGGTTTTTGTCAATTACTAAAGGTGTCTTCTGCTGGTAACGCACCTTAGTAATGTAACGTTTGTGCATCACTGGGTAAGAACTGTTTTGGTGGCATAGGGAGAACTAACATCATGTTAGCCAGGTGGTCATAACGTTTTCGCACTTCAGTGTATAATAGCTGACAGCAATAGTATTTTAGTTATATAACAGATAACCGAAAACTTGTCGTTACTTACGAGGTGCTTGTGGCCAGACACGTTCTGATTGTGTGAGGAATGAAGATGTGTTGCAGTTGTGTAATGTGAAGCAAAATGTTGTTAGCAAGGTGGAGACTAATATGCTTCAGTGGTTTGGCCATGTTGAAAGAATGAGTGATGAGATGCTTATTAAGAAAATCTTTTTAGTCCAAGTGGAAGGAACGAAAGGCAGAAGAAGGCCAAGGAAGTCATGGGAGGATCAGATTCAGGAGTGTCTGCATGAGAAAAAGATTATGAGTATGAAGTATAGCAGATCTTGTGTATGGCGTGTGATGGATGTCAGTGAAGCCTGAGCTGTATGTCAGGATCGCCGTAAACGGAGAAGTTTGATACGGCAACAGCAAATAAAAATTATCTGGTAGTTTGTATTTCTTTTTGGGGCTAATCTCTGAATCTCAGAGAACAGCTTAGTGATATGTATGTATGTAACTGATAAGCACTAAGATCACTGCAGCTCAAAATACTTCAAACCACAAAAATTGAGACACCTCTCAATGACAAACAAATGCATTCAGAAAAAATGCATTTTTGCAAACATACCTGGCTTATGGGATAAATCTGCAATGCATCCATACCAATTCTTGGATTGTAAACTTTAAGTTTACAATAACCACTGTCAACTACAAACATAATGCCATCAACTGAAATGAGTATAAGACAAAGAAATTAAAAAATTATCAAAACCTTTACTGAATCAATATAAATCACAGATTGTTATTAAATAATCACCCACTAATCTTTTCTCCGTGATATTTTAGCAATTAAATGTCAATAATCAAGTTTATCTTAGATGACTCAAAAAATACAAAGGACAGATACAGGGGTTGTGGTAACATAGGGTTGTGGTCTTTGAGCTGAAAAAAGGATAAAAGAATCATCATGAAACATGACACGCATCCACAAAGCCGTGAATACAAACTTCTACACTACTGTTACAATTTTTCAAAATATCATTTTCATTCTATTGAATCCATAAGTGAAATTCAGTCTAATTACACATGTCCACAATAAAATGTCTTGCATATATACTTTCTGGTCAATTTATTGAGCTCTCAACCAAACAGGAACACCAGTGATTTTTGCAAACATACCTGGCACAAATACACAAATGTGATGACTAACAAAACACTACTAAATGGCTACACAAACACACAAACGTTGTTAATGAAATGACAACATTTGTGGGATTTGTGATGTTGTTAAGAATATGACAGACTTCAAATAAAGTTCCCTGTTCAAGTTTGATAACTCAAAATTCCATAATGAATACTATGAAACCCATTAGGATATCATGGAACGCCATTTACAAGATGAATCCCAAATGGCAACAAAAAATATCAGGAGAGTGGGGAAATAAGACCAAAAGCAACTGTTGAAAGGCAAGGAATGGTGTAGATTGCCTCAAGAAAGTTTCATAGTGTTTGGCAGCTTCACTGTATGAGTGCCGAATATTTCAGGGTATCCCTTCAACAAAAGTGTTCCACAATAAAAAGAACCATATACATAGATCATTTTTGAATCAAAGATTATACTTATAAAAATGCCAGTAAAGGAAACTATTATAGGACCATGGTTTCAGCCACTATGGCTCTTATCTGCCATCAAATCGTGTATATTGTTCCATTCTTGACCAGCTTTTGAATCTCTTATCACAGGTTGTGGTCCTGTGCTGCCATCTCTCGGCTGGAATCTGTTGAATATTCAGAAGATTTTAATTGGTCGTCAATATTTTGTGAAAACGATGTGAGAAAATCATCCCATATTTTGTTAATTTTGAGGGATGGGTCCTTGTTGCAAGCTTGATAATTGGTTGAAATTTCAATAGATTCATGGATAAGAGTTCGTTTCCAACCTGTGTAATGTGAAATGGCTTTTGCTTCTTCCCAAACAGGTGTAAATCCTTCATTAATAACTGTTTTGACTAAATCTGTAGTTTTTTGAGAATATTTAACATTACATTTATACTCTTTAATGCAGGTTGATAAAGCTCTTTTTGTCATTCCTATGTATTCTTTGGGGGAGGAGAGGACCCTGACTGAAACCATGGTCTTATTTTAGTTTCCTTTACTGGCATTTTTATAAGTATAATCTTTAGATTCAAAAACGATCTATGCATAATAAAATGCCATTAGCAATTTTTGCTCTGATTTGTTATATAAGAACCATATACAGTTTGGGAATTGTTCAAACACTCAAAAAGCTTTCATTTCTCCCATACAGCTAATTAGAGTAACTAAAAGAGTGCAATGAATAACGAGACTAGAGAATGGAGAACTAGAAATATGTAGTGTGGTTTCACAATTCATATTGTACTATGTTTACTGTGAATGGAAGACACAGAATGTGATTGCATTCCCATTATGAAATAGGCCCACTGTGCATAACTCCCATTGTTCAAAGCACTGGGGCAGTATGACTGAATAAGGTGCAGACCGCAGGTGGCCTAGTGGTCAACATTCGTAACTGCCATGGAGAAGACCTCAGGTTTGATCCCAGGCAGGTATGAACGCTCAAACCACTAAATATCTGCTGTGTGTCGGATGGGCACGTTAAGCCATCGGGCCCCCGGGTACTGGCCCCCCAGTAATAAATAAGGGCGTCTTCCTTCCTCTTTCTACCTCGCTTCCGTGTTCACTTTCCTATCAAGCACTCTAGCACAAATCTCCTAGCTTCCTATTTCTAAGGGTTGTTGAAGACCTGGGGTCTGACACTCCCTTCCTAAAATCCTCTACATATGATCTGATTTGAATAAGGTGCATTTCAGCAGCATTCTGAGACCTCTTCACTAACATCTCACTTCTTGGAAGCAGCATCAGATTAATGGAGGGGCTTTGGAGGCTGAAGCTCTGAGTTGCACTCTCAGTGAGAGCCCTAATATCCTTAAAAATAAATTTTGAGCCTTGCACTTGACTTCCACATAGATTTAAAAAACTTATGTAAATAGCAAGACAAAGAATCCCCCGCCCCTTTGCTTGAGCATTAAAAAATCTGGCGATTCGAAAATTTGATCCAGTCTTCTGTGCAGAAGAATTCTTTGTTTACTTCCTTTCTTTCGCCTCAGAGTTTATGATTTTATTTACCGATTTCCATATCCAACTGTGAGGCTGAATGTTCCTTCTCAAAATGTTCTGTTTTGAAATCAGTGGTTCAATCAAATATGTGTGAAAAACATTTAAATGCATGAAATTTAATGTCTGTTGAAAGTGATGTTCTGAGTCTACTGTCATTTGAAAAAAACTTCAAGTGACTTTGCAAATGCAAAGTCATGAAAGAACAATTTTACTTAAAATGTTCTGAAATTGCCAGCATCTCTGTCACTTAAAATTAAATATGAGTACTGTATATACTCGCGTATAAGTCGAGAAATTTGGGACAAAATGAGAGCTTCAAAGTAATGGGGTCGACTTATATGCGGGGTCTAAAAAAATCGTAAGTCCAAAAGTTCTTCCCGTGAGGCAAAAGGCAATCCATCCCAATGGAAATAAAAATGCCGATGAGGTATTAATTACGAAATCGCAACCCTCCTAAAGAAAAAAAGAAAGAAAGAAAGAAAGAAAGAAAGAAAAAACACTGATGTGGTAAAATTACGAAATCGCGACCCTCCGAATTTCTCCGCGCTTGAAAAGTCTCCTCTCTCCTGGCTTTGCGTATCCACAGCGCAGTCACAGCCGCGCATAGAAAGCTCCGCCCTTCCAACTATCAGTTGATTGCGCTGACCTTCAACGTAACAGAGCATGCGACAGCCAGTGTTAGGTGTTGCTTGTTCTTAATCGCACGTGTTTTTCTTGTTCTTATTCGCACGTGTCTCGCTTCTCCTATTATGGGTGACACGGATTGTGTAAAGAAACGGATGTCCTATAACGCAGGATTCAAGTTGAAAGTGGTTTCTTTTGCAGAAAATACTAACAACTGTGCTGCTTCACGTCAATTTGGCATTAACGAAAAACTGATTCGAGATTGGCGTAAAAAAAAAACGGACTTGGTGAAAATCACAAAAGGCGCTGCACCGTTGAACGACATCTTTCCCAGAGCTGGAAAGTGTCTTGGTTAGTTAGTTAGTTAGTTGATTTTAGTGGCGCAAGGGCCAGGTTTGGCCAAAGAGCGCCAGACACAGAACAATCAGTCAAAGATATTTAAAAGCGGGGTGAAATGATCAAGAGCAGACAGGCCCGGCAAAAGCTAGAACAGAGAACGATAAAAGCTGCGAAGACCAGTTAGTCAATTAGGTTTATAAATAAATAAATAAATTCACCAATTCACTGTTATAATCATTATAAATTATTATTATTATTATTATTTTTTTTTTTTTTTTTTTTCCAAATAAGCCTTAAAAAGTCTATCTGCTTCAAGAACGAAAACACTGCGAAAGTGTCGCAGTGGCCGCCCAAAAGCTTCCGCAGCGCAGCTGCGCCGTCATCCAGCAGATGAGACTGAAAATAGTGAAACCGATGACCACAAAAACGAACACAGCCACACAAAACATGAGAGATGGTGAGCAAACAGTCGCACGCCCCACACATTGGGGCAGCGCCGCCACACAGCAAACAGCCATGCGTGAAGCGACAATGCCCAATGCGGAGACGCGCAAGAGCAACCTCCCCCCCCCACGGCCCCGGCGACACGATGACCTCCAGACTCCAAGGTTAGGCCCTACACGGTGCAGTTCATTCTCCACCTGCCGGTCCCACAGACCTCGCCACGCTCGCCCGACATGATCGCGAACAAGAAAGCGAAAATCGCGGCGAAACAGCGGCAAGGGTGCGACGACCAAAGAAGAAGCAGATCCAGCAGCAGCACCGGCAGACCCGCCCCTGAGACCCCAACACGCCCAGGAACCCAGCAGAACCGAATCCGGACACCAGCCCCGAGCAAAGAACGAAGAAGCCTCCGAACGGCAAAAAGAAGTGGGTGGCCAGTGAAATCCAAAGATGACAACGACCGCACAACACTCAACGAACCAGCGCACACAACAGCACGCCGATGAGAGCTCGACCGCACGTGAACAAGTGCAAGACACACAGCACGCATCCCCGCCGAAACACCGCGGCCCCAGGAGGAATGCGGGCAACAGAAACTTCACAACGCAGACGGCGGCGGATCCAACAACACCAGCCGCCCCAGATCCATCGGTGAAAACAGGAACAAAGTCCGCATCGACGCAACGGTGCTCAGCGAAGAGCCGCCGGCACACCGACGCAGGGGTCGAGGACCCGTCAAAAGATGCAAAGCTGGCACCGACCACGACACCCAGAGGATGCCACGGAGAATCCTCAAAGCCCCGGTCCCTCCAACGAGCGACAAGTCGAGCGGAAAGTGTCTTGAATGATTGGATTGTGGGCTGCAGACAAAATAGTTACATTGTAACGCGAACTGGTATACGTTTGCGAGCAATGAAGCTCGCAAAAGATGAAAAGTTTGCAGCCGCAAATAACTTTTCGTGCCTCACCAGGTTGGTGCACAAGTTTCATGAACCGCTAAGGGTTGTGTCTACGCCAGTGCACCAAAATTGCACAAAAGTTACCTCGTGACCTCGAAGCAAAAATAATGGAATTTCAAAAGTATGTAATTCAAAAGCAAAAAGAGACTGCTTTTGAACTTTCCTAAATAGGGAACATGGATAAAACCGCCATGTGTTTCGACCTTCCTGGAAATAAGACGGTGAACCAAAAGGGCGGAAAAAATATCTTGATCAAAACGACTGGCCACGAAAAATCCAGTTTCACGGTTGTTCTTTCCTGTTTGGCCGACGGCAGTAAGCTACCTCCGGTAATTATTTTCAAACGCAAAACTCTGCCGAAAAGCGTTGTCTTTCCGTCTGGTGTGCTCGTTCGTGCCCATGAAAAAGGATGGATGAACGAATCCGGAACAATTGACTGGTTAAAGAATGTGTGGAACAAAAGGCCAGGTGCACTTTTGAGGAAACCTTCTCTTTTGGTGTGGGATATGTTTGTTGCACACCGTTGTGCAGAAGTGAAAAAACTGAAGAAAATTCAAAAACAACTCTTGCTGTCATCCCAGGTGGGTTGACATCTGTTCTTCAACCACTAGATGTCTGCCTTAATAAGCCCTTCAAGGACAATGTGCGGAGGTATTGGGCAGATTGGATAAGTTCTGATTTGCCAACTGAAACCAAGGGCAGAAATCTAAAGAAGCCGGATATCGTTTTGATTGCGTGATGGGTCAAGGATGCTTGGGATGCGATACCTGAGGAAATGGTCGTGAAATCATTCAAGAAATGTTGCATTAGTAACAAACTTGATGGCACACAGGATGATGAGATTTTTATGAGTGATGATGACAGTGATTCTGATGACACAGGCATAGATGGGAATACTGATGTTTATGATGACGCGCCGATGACAGAGAAAGACTTTTTTTAACTGTTTGGCGAGTCTGACTCGGAATCGGATTTTGAAGGGTTCCGATGAAGTTTTTGGGTATGCAAATTAAATTTAGTATTATATATATAATTTTTTTCGTTTTCAAATGTTTTTGAATAAATTCATTGAAATTTTTTTTCTCATTCCGGGATCGACTTATATGCGAGTTTCCGATTTCTTACGATTTTTTTCTTCTGAAAGTGGGGGTCGACTTATACGCGAGTATATACAGTACTTTATATTATACGCTGAAAGTTTTGTTCATACGACACTAATGAAAAGATTTTTAACTGAGAAAATGTATTTAAATAACCCCAAATATAATTTACTGTAGTCATATTTTATAATTTAGTCTTTAAAAATATTTTTATTTAAAAGCATTTGATTTGGGTAGTCCAGTTATGTAAACCAAATAAAAATACAATTAATAAACAAACTGCTAGTTAGGTAAAGCTGAAGGCTTTACAGCAAAACAGTAAGTAAATAATTAGTTAAACATTTATCTAGCAGATTTTCTTTCTTCGTGAAGAAAACCTCAATCTCAGAGAACAGTGTGCATGTGTGATGAGAACAGTGTGATGGATTGATTGATTGATTAACCGACTGGTGGACCTGAATCTCAAAGAACAGCTGTGTGTGCGTGATGCATGAATGGATTGATTGATTAATTGAATTTATAGCTGAGTGGCCACTTTATTATGACCACCCCCTCAGTCCTTCGTTGGGCCACCTTTTGCCGTTAATACTGCGTCGATTCTTCGTGGCATGGACTCCACGAGATGTTGATAGGTGGTTTGTGGAATCTGAGACCATGCTTGATGAATAGCACTTTCCAGGAGTGTGAGATTGCAGGGTTGTGGATCCAGCTGTCTGATGGCTCGTTCAACTTCATCCCACAAATTCTCAATGGTTTTTTTTTTTTTTTTTTTTTGGTTGGAGGTTTAACAACCACCGTGAGCAACTCAATGCGCTATGAGCAGTCGCCCGTCCCTAATTTAGGGTCACTGGTTCCAGGGAAGGGAGAGAGCCAGTGCCGTAAGACAAACACAACATCCATGCCTCACCAGGATTCGAACCCACACCCTGTTCGGACGAATGATCAGAGGCCATCGCTTAGACCACTGCGCCACCGGGACGGCTCTCAATGTGGGATCTGGAGATTGTGGGGGCCACCTAAGCAAAGTAAACTCACCGGCATGTTCCTGAAACCAATCCTGCACAATACGAGCACTATGGCAGGATGCATCTTGTTGAAAGTAGCCATCGCCATTGGGATAAACCATCCACCTGACAGGATGCACTTGGTCCACAACGATGTTTAGATATGATGTGCCAGTCAGACATTGATCAACATGAATTAAAGGGCCCAAAGCATGCCAAGAAAACATTCCCCAAAACATAACGTTGCCTCCACCAGCTTGAAGGGTTGAAGCAATGCATTTGGGGTCCATGCTTTCGTGCTGTTTCCGCCAAATTCTCACTCAGCCATCGGCATGGTGCAACTGAAAACGTGATTCATCGGACCACATAATTTGTTTCCAATTATCGACTGTCCAATCCTTGGGCTCCTGTGCAAACTGGAGTCGTTTTCTCTTGTTAACTGCAGACAGCAAAGGTGTTCAAACAGGCCTTCGGCTGCCATATCTCATCCAATGCAGTGTACGGCGAACAGTGCATGCAGAGATAATTTGAGGGGATCCTTGATTAAGATAGTCTGTAATTTGCTGCACTGTTGCCCTTCTGTTGTCTGTTACCAATCTGGACACTCTCCGTTCCGCCCGAGCAGTCACTAGTCGATGACGACCACACGTTGCAAGTAGAGACCCAGTTTTTTGGCTGACAGTCCAGTCTTTAAACACTTTAACAACAGCTGCTCTGGAACGTTTCACGAATGCGGCGGTTTTGGTGATACTCGCTCCATGGCTCCGAGCTCCTACAACCATCCCATGTTGAAAGTCCGTCAAATCGCATTTTTTACCCATCTCGTCACCCAAAAACCACTTCTACTATTGTTGCAAGCACTAAGCTTTTCCTTTTTATACTAGCCTCGCCCTCTGGCGGCAACAGCGTGCAGCAATAGCTCATTTGCTTAAAACTGTCAGGTGGTCATAATAAAGTGGCCACTCAGTGTAGTTATTTCTTTCTAATAACATTTTACCCTGTCCATCCCCCCAAACAAAGATAACCTAATAACATTTCACTAAAAATAATTGATAGTAAAATAACTTACAGAACAAGGAAAGCATTTTATCTGAATGAGGCTGCAATTCAGTGCTAGTCCAGGGCCACAGCACGACATAATCCAGCTCTGCTTGGAAGTATGTACGTCCAAGTATGCTCAACAAACAGGTGCTTTCAATGATTCATTTTAATATTAGTCAAGTTTGCACAGAATGCAGAATGAGGAAGAACACTACCGTGCTGCTTTTTGACCAGCACAATTACAAGATTTTATTACTGAAAGCCTTTGGGATGAGATAGCTTTATTGTTACTGACTTCAGTGCACAGCCCAGAAGCTTTAGTTGTAGATAGCAGCTTAAATGCTATCAGACTGGTTCATATGTATGCTGAAAGCATGCTACAACAGGGACTCAAATATTTGATGGATGTTCATAATAAATTCATCAGGTACAGCATTCAGCAATTTAAAGCAAAAATCATAATGTCTGACATATCAGCTGAAAGTCATGTAGACACACCCATTACACTTGCCACTTTACTTATAACAAGCACTGCACATGAAGCCAACATCCAAAACTCAACTTTCCTGACAGACATATTCATGTGTGTTTTACCTAATACATTTTCTTTGGTGGTGATCAAGTCTCATTCCTCAGTGGCAGTCCAAATAGCATTGCAAAATTTTTATTTTTATCAGTTAATTGTGGTTTCATCTACACATTTCACATCACTGCAAAAAATTTGTGAAACACATGATAGTCTACAGTGGTGAGGTAAAGTTTGCATCGCTAAACTACACTATATCATTACAAAGAACTGCAATTTATAATAATAATAATAATAATAATAATAATAATATAATATAGAGACCTGGCCATAGAAGTTACCCGGCTATGGACTAAACACACAATGGTAGTCCCCATTGTCATCGGGGCACTTGGAACAATGTCAAAAAATTTTATGAATCATTTTGAAAAATTGCAGCTTTCTGATATGCCACCTACAGAACTGCAGAAGACAGCTTTACTTTGGACATCATATATTTTATTTATGCCGATTCTTGACTGATACCTAGGTCTCCGGTGGAAACTCGTATCAGTTCAACAATACCAGTCAATGATAATTTGCTGTTTATTTTGTTTGTCAGAGGCTGTGATTCGTATATTTCGAATAAAGAAAATAATAATAATAATAAATTAATTTTACTTTACTCAGAAATTTCAATTATATTCAGTTGAAGAAATCTTTTTTCTGAGTTCTGTTTATTTGTCAAGGTATGACCTAAAAACAGGCCTTGAGAGTCAATAAAAGATAAGAAATGCCTGCAAACAAACAGAACTCTAAGAAAGAGAAGAATAAGAATTTTCCAAAAGAATATAATTATTATTATAATATAATAAAAGGTCCACCTGTCTGTTAGTCACCCACAGAAAAAACTACTAAACAAAGAGGTTTGGTATAAACTTACACTTGCAGAAGCACCTGACGATGTGCAAAATGTAGTGTTTTTTTTTTTTTTTTTTTTTTTTTTTTTCAAAATCCAAATTTGCAAGATTTTGTTCATTTTAAAGTAATTTCTGTAAATAATAACTTTCTTAAAAGACAAAAGCAATTACAGCACCCTTCAGAAGTGGTAAAATGTCTTCCTGAACATTCTGGCACTCGGTTATGAGGTAAACACTATGTCTCTTCTTACAGTGCATAGTGCACTGTAAGAAGAGACATACTGTGTGTACCTCTTAATAAATAATGCTTGGCGTGAGTACCTGATGTATTGCCGACCGCCACCTGGAATGGCGTCAAATCCATCAGCCGTCTGTACAGTTGCATGGAGGATCTGCAACCAAAACTATTTGCACTGTGGTCCACAGTTCTGGTATGGAGCAGGGAGGGGTCCAACTACCTCACCTGGCATTCTGCAACTTTCCATAGATGTTCAAGTGTGTTGAGATCCAGTGAGTTTTGTGCTCATTCAAAATATCTCATATCAGCATTGTGTTTATCAAACCATTTTTGCACAAGGCAGGCTTGATGGCACAGAGCATTTTCGTCCTGGAAGAATCCATCCTCCTCTGGGTGGGGTGTACATGGTCTTTGAGAAGTCCCTAGTAGTAACCAGCATCTATACGGTGATCCACATACACACCAGGGGTCATGGTTCACGCTAGCTAAACAAGCCCTGTATCATACAACTGACCTCATCAACCTGAATAGTCTTATGCCACATATGAGAGATCCACAGTAACATGCTAATGATGCCAGATATGTACTCAACCATCGGCAGAATGGAGTGCATACCATGGTTCATCAGAACAGCACACCTGCTACTAATCTTTTGATTTCCTATCCACATGCTACTGACACCAGGAGAGTTGTTTATATTGATGGAATGTTTTTAGGAGAGGGCGATGTATAGGGTGTCTGCTCTCACAGCTCATCTGTGCCAGCATTTGATGCATGACCATGCAGAATATTGTTTCTAGTCAATTCATATAAGCAGTTCATATCGAGATCTATAAATAGTCCTGATATTGCTACTATTCTAGATGCTTATTGCTTACCTATGTATTCCACTTCTAGAGATGAGTTACATTTCAAACACGTTATTAGGTCCTCGTTGATGTCTTTTGTCCTTTAGTCCGTTGTAGCTGAAGCTCACTTACTCACTGACACACTTCCCTTTGGGTAGAA
Source organism: Macrothele yani (assembly GCA_039090855.1). NCBI lineage: Eukaryota > Metazoa > Arthropoda > Arachnida > Araneae > Macrothelidae > Macrothele > Macrothele yani. Next base: position 115,519,636 of record CM077007.1, read on the forward strand.
GTGGTAGATCTTAACCCTTGGACTTCATACACACCAACTAATAACCGTTATTGATACTCTAAATGTTTTGCCCAGTCTTTGGGCATCTTCAGGAGCATGGTGATGTCCCCACCGATGTTCGTCGTTCTTTTATCACCAGTGGAGTGCGATACTTCGATGTTGCCATTCGTCTGAGACTTTGTCTTGAATATGCTTTTTGAAACCATCACCTTTTTTTTTAATATATATATATAATGTTACTGATGCTTTCTTTATCTTGTGCTATTCCTTAGTTGTTTTTTTTTTGCTGTTTTTTTTTTGTTGTTGTTCTGTTTCTTGCCTGATTAAACCTTTCCAGTGACTAGAGAATGTATTGGGGTCATTATGATTACATACCCTCGTCTTATTTTTATAGATTAAGATAGACTCCTCCATTTTTATGTGTCTCTCTGATCTGTTATTTCTTTTTAGCATTTTTATCTCTTCAAATTTTGGGTAAGTTTGGTTGTCCATACAGAATTGTACTAAGGCTGTTTTGGCTTCTTTTTTCTTTTTTCTTTTTTTTTTTTTTTTTTTTGCCAGTTTGAGGTATGTTGTTTTTAGCCTTTTTTTTTTATTTGCTTTTTGTACTGCCGATGTAAACAGGGAACAAGATCTTAGAGGAATTAGGAACCTATGAAATTCCTATTGCCCACATCCCTCCAATATCTTACATAGGAAGTACAAAAAACAAATTTTAAAAAAGGCTAAAACAACATATCTCAAACTGGCGAAAAGGAGAAGCCAAAACAGCCTTAGTACAATTCTGTATGGACAACCAAACTTACCCAAAATTTGAAGAGATAAAAATGCTAAAAAAAATAACAGATCAGAGAGACATAAAAATGGAGGAGTCTATCTTAATCTATAAAAATAAGATGAGGGTATGTAATCAAAATGACCCCAATACATTATCCACTCACTGGAAAGATTTAATCAGGCAAGAAACAGAACAACACCAAAAACGGCAAAGAAGACGAAGGAGTAGCACAAGATAAAGAAAAGAAGAAGATAAAGAAAGCATCAGTGATCAGTAACAGTATAAAAAAAAGTTAAACATAGATGGCGCTAGCATGGTTTTAAAAAGCGTATTTAAGACAAAGTCTCTGACGAATGGCAACATCGGAGTATCACACCCCACTGGTGATAAAAGAACCACGAACATCGGTGGGGACATCACCACGCTCCTGAAGATGCCCAAAGACCGGGCGAAAAAAAAAATTTAGAGCATCAATAACGGTTATTAGTTGGTGTGTATGAAGTCCAAAGGTTAAGATCTACCATTTCTACCCAAAGGGAAGCGTGTGTAGTGAGTAAGTGAGCTTCAGCTACAACGGACTAAAGGACAAAGACATCGATGAAGACCTAACAACGTGTTTGAAACGTAACTCATCTCTAGAAGCAGAATGCATAGGTAAGCAATAAGCATCTAGAATATTCCAATTTCTATTGTTTCTAGTGTTGAATTGGGCTATCAGCTGCAAAACTGTGCTATGTTGCTGCCCTGTACAATGTGACACACCCTTCATCATCATCTCTGGTATTCATCTTTCACTGCTTGTTATGGTTGTGTTGTTGGTGGGTTGTTTCACCATTTTGGCACAAAACACACGAGCGTTGCTGTTTCCGAAATCGATGCTCCAGCCCTGCATGCAGGCACAATTTGGTCTGTTGTAAACTCTGATAAATCCCTGGTTTTACCCATTGTGTCTGTAACTTTACTCTCAACTGAATCACCAAGCCCTTATATAAACCCCTTTAGCATACAGACCATTCCCTCTTCCTCATTATGCCAGTATTGGGTGTAACTCACTTTGCACAGGGGTGGATGTAATTCAGTGAGCACTCACTTCAGAATAATACATTGTATTAGAATCCATCACAGGAAACTTAGATTCTTCATTTTCTACCGCACCTTTTTTTTTAACTGTATTTTTAAAAGTCCTTGAATTGATAAAAAAACTGTGTATATCTATTACATGGTTCATACACATAAAATACAGAAAATAAATTCCAGGATTTTTCCAGGAGTTCATCAAAAAATTCCATGAGCTTAAATTTTTGCGAGAATCATAGTGCTTTGTTTTATATTTTGCAAATTGACGTGGAATTTGCTATGCATTTAGAATTCTTATGAAGTACACTGTTCATACACATTCCCACAAAATAAATTCCAGGACTTTTCCCAGGAGTCCATCAAAAAATTCCACAAACTTAAATTTTTATCATAGTGCTTTGTTTTATATATTGAAAATTGGGGTGGAATTTACTACGCATTTGGAATTCTTATGAAGTACAGTGTTTATAACACATTTCCACAAAATAAATTACAGGGCTTTTTCAAGAGTTTCCCAGGAATTCATCAAAAAGTTTCAGGAAATGAAATTTTTGCTAGAATCATAGTGATTTGAATCGTATTCTGCAAATTGGGGTGACATTTAATATGCATTTAGAATTCTTATGAAGTCCTGTGGATTCTGCTGTTACATAGTCTTCTTCAGCATGTGTGTTACACCTCCAAAGAAGTGACAAATTTTCCCAGTATAAAAATTGCTTTTTATAAAACACATATAAAGCAATCTGGAACCCAGCATGATGAAAATAACACAAAACTATTTTGCCACGGCACTGAAGATTCCCTATTCCATAGTCATCTATTCCCATGCGTACTGACACCAGTCAGGTCAGATATCGATCTCCTTCTGTGAGGAAAGCGCATACTAGAAGGAACAGCAATCTTGGACTCACAAGAAAGTTTCCACATGCTGTTGACTCCAACTGCACACTACTGCTATGTTGCAAATAAAGGTGGCAGGAAACATGACACTCAAACATCATGCACTCCAGCATCACATGAGATGAAAGGGAGAACATCATGCCTTCATGCTCCAAGTGATGTCATCACAGCAGATGCCACAGGGAGCTAGAACAAAGTAATGCAATCAATCTAAACATTTCAATCAATATTTTTTTTATTGCAAGAAAAAATTCCAGGACTATTCCAGTACCATTCACAAAAATATGAAAAATCAAGGACTGTTCAGGCATGGAAAAAAAGGGAAATCAAATTCAAGGACTTTTCCAGGATTCCAGGGGTTGTGTTAACCCCTGGAATCCTGTATGTATAAATATATTTTAAAATAATATATACCTATTCATCATGCATACCTATGACTTTATTAATCACATACCTACTTTTCACACATACCTATGATTTTATTAATCACATACCTACTCATCATACAAACCTATGACTTTATTAATCATATACCTACTCATCATACATACCTATGACTTTATTAATCATATACCTACTCATCATGCATACCTATGACTTTATTGATCATATACCAACTCATCATGCATACCTATGACTTTATTGATCATATACCTACTCATCATGCATACCTATGACTTTATCAATCATATACCTATGAGTTTATTAATCATATACCTACTCATCATACATACCTATGACTTTATTAATCATCACTACTGAGCATTGACACACCCAGGAGAGAATATCTCCCAAAATGTCGAGAAGTGATAAAATATCTCTGCCAGATTGAAGTGTTTCCAATTATTCGTAAAATATAAATTTAAAAACATGTATAAATATGTTTTAAAATAAGCAGCCGATAACAAAGAACGAAGGACCAAGTAATACCTCATGGGGAGGGCCAGGGCTCCTGGGCCATTGTGCCACTGCTACTGAGATACTCAATAGCAAAAAAAAGTGACTATGCTATTACATTACACTTGTGCATATACAAAATATTAAATAAATGCATTTCCAAGACAATGAAACTTGAAATAAGAATTTGAGAAAAAACAGAACAAAAAAATTCATGACATTATTCTTTTCTCACAGAATCAGAAATGTGATAGACACCTTCGATTTACCTGTAAGTGAAGTCTCAGCAATGTTCGTTGCAACCACACACTTACGTATTCCATCTGGAGCTCTCTGGAATATCTTAGCTTGAAGATCACTAGGAAGCTGAGAATAGATGGGTAATATTGCCAGCTGTGGAGCTGCATCTATTTCACCAAGTCTTTCTGCAATGAAAAATGAACAAAATTCTCAAAAAAGTGTAAAAAGATTTTTTTTTTTAACTTACTTATAAACGTGGAAAGAGCGATTACTTCTGTTTGATGGGCCCCCCCCTTTGATTGAGAATTGTATATGGCACAAAAAAGAACCCCCAAAGTGTTATGGTTACTTTTCTTTTCTTTTTTTTAAAGTAAAAATGTTCAAAAATAGCTCACTTAACTTTCACGTAAAATGGAATTTTAAAGTTTTGCTCTGGTAGAATGAAGAAGTTGGCAATTACCAAAAAGTAAGACATTCAACTAAATGCAAAATGGATACTGGGCAACCAAACTCTTTGTAGTAAATGAGTTTAGTTGATTCTGTATTCTTATGACAAAATATGTATTCTTTATGACATTTAGTAATACTCTAAACATCATAAAGAATACATGTGGCAGAAACTGTCTAAATATAGGAATCAAAATATGTTATCTATGGTCAAGAATGACAGAGACCCTACATTAGTGGGCGATAAATATGGTGTATATAAGATTCCATTTAGAACGGAGGACCCTGTGCAGGATCAAAAGATATATGTAGAATCTACAAAAAGAACACTGAGCACTCATGTCAGAGAGCATCAATACAATATTAAAATGAGGGCACAATCTACAGCTTTGGCACGATTAGTGAATTCAGGAGTTTATTACCCAGATTGGTTGGGTGCTACATTACTAGCGACACCGAGAACTGGTTGCAGTATACAATTTACGGAGAGCCTGTACATCTTTAACCTGGGCACCAGATACTGCAATGATGATCTACCGAATGCAATTCCACTCCCCTGGAAGAGGTTGCTCAAGGATAACAATAAAAATGAGTAAGTAGACATTACTTTGTTTGTTAGACCATCACTCTTGTAAATTGTGATTATGAGACAACATATTATGTTATTACCTTAGGACTCTAATTACGAAGAACTTTCCTTATGTGTTATTCTTTGAGTTCGCTGGGTTTGGTTTCAAATAACACCTGTATATGAATACAACAACATACTTGTAACATTGCGCATTGCATCTGCTGCGCACTTATCTAACATTGCGACCACCATATAAGACAGTGGCAACCTGCTTCGGCTTTTGGTTTTAATTCATTTGAGAACGGGATCTGCTGCGGAACCCGAAAGGTCTTCTGTAGTTCTTAATTGGAAGTGTTTTATTGGATACATGCATACATATCATTGAGCTGTTCGCCTATATTCAGAGGTTAGCTCCTCAAAGAAAGGCCATCTGACAATAAACATTTAACAGATAATACAAACCACAAGATAAATTTTTAACTGATTATTTACTTACTGTTGCCATATCAAACTTCTCCATTTACAGCGATCTTGACATACAACACGGGCTTCAGTGACATCCATCACATGACATACACAAGACCTTCTATACTTCATACTCATAATCTTTTTCTCATTCAGGCACTCCTGAATCAGATCCTCCCATGACTTCCTTGGCCTTTCTCTTCTTTTCTTTCCTGCCACTTGGGCCGAAAAAATTTCTTAGTAAGCATCTTATCACTCATTCTTTCAATATGGCCAAACCACCGAATCATATTAGTCTCCAGCTTGCTAACAATATTTTGCTTCACATTACACAACTGCAACACATCTTCATTTCTTACATGATCTGAACATGTCTTTCCACAAACCCCCCATAAGTAACGCATTTCTCCGGCATACAAAGGACTCCTATGTCTCTTCTGTAGTACGCAGGTTTCACTGCCATACATCAGAGGAGGAACAATTACACTTTCATACACAGCCATTCGGGACTCTTTTGGGAATATATCATTCCTGTGAAAACCTCCTAAAGCAGCCATGACTTTCAATGAAGAATTCACTCGCCTACTAATTTCCCCTAAGAATCTGTTCTCTCTATCATACAAGCTCCCCAAATATACAAACTTATACACCTGGTCAATCACTGTGCCATTTAGACTTATATTACATTCAGTACTACCAGTTCCTCTCTCAAAAACCATAACTTTGGTTTTTCCCTTAAACCTATCCCCCTTTTGGATACTGGTGATTAAAGTGTTTTTAAGTATTGGTGTTTTAATATCACTTAATTTCCATCGTGCAAGAACAGGTTTAATTTATCTCATTATCCTTGTACTAAAATGAACGAATTCAGATGGTAGGTTTAACAGCCCTCAAAAGCAGCTTACTTAATTGGGAATTCTATCAAAATCTACTTTTCTAACAGGGAATTCCAAAATTCTGATGTAGAATGAAGATGTTGGTGTGGCACATACTAAGCTGGACATTACGTGGATTTTGACAGGCCCATGTTTCTTGCAGTGTAACTGCTGAAGATGGGACAAGGGCTAACCTGCATAAGATTACACGCACAAAGTACTTGGTACAACAACAGTTTAACTATATGAAAGAAACCAAAATGAATTAGTAGGGGTTGCAAATTGATATAACTATTTTTTTTTTTCATGATGTTAAGGAGTTTTAGGGTTGATTTGGATGCTGTGCCTCAACTGTGCAAACAATACTTCCAATGTCAAGAGCAGAATAGCAGCTGCTTCCTGCCCAAATGCTATTTGTCAAGGCAACAGAAAGAAAAGTTTGATGTCTACATTTATACACATCAAATAACTGGGCTTTAAGGAAATTAAGCTGTATAAAGTTCCCTTTGCCTCAAATGGCTTCCACACAACAATTCACAGAAGAAGAAACATCATGGTAAATGTTCATTAGAATTATGTGAATAATCCAGGGCATAGGATGCAAAACTGGGATTCTGGTAAGCAGAGTAGCAGAATACAGTACTGGACCCGCAATCCGGAGTCATGAAGGACCCAAAATCCAGAATTTTTTCCTAATGATTTGGGGGGGGGGGGTTAATACTATATTTTTTTAAACACATATTTTACAGTTTTTAGCATTTTTTGTTTATTTGCATTTGCTCTTTTAACGAAACAAACAAACAAAAAAGACCAAAGAAAGAAAAAATTGCATCCCAAGTCTGTTCACATGCAAACCACAAATCCCAGATTACCTTGACATTGGAATACCTACTGTATACTAGAAGTGAAATGATTTAAAGCAAGCTTGTGTAAATATGTATTGTTTCCGTAATATGGGAGGTTAGCAAGGGTTTCATGTATTCCTTCTGAACACTGGTGCCAGGGTTAAAAGTCCTCCTAGCTTCCAGCTGTGAAGGAACTCAGTAAACCATCATGTTTATTTGAAAGGAAGAAAATGAGCTTAAAAGGGGAGAATCTCCCTCCTACTTATAGATTGTGTGTCTTTTTGTAGTCAGCAACAAAGACTGGATCCATCTGAGGGAGGGAAAAGGGGAACCCCTGCTGTGTTATCTTCCTATCTTTCTTAAATTCCCTGCCTCTGCTGGGGGGACGGGATGCTACACTGTAAAACCTCTTCCTTTCTCCTGTCCAACTTGTTCTTCCTTCCACCATTAATATACCTCAAATCAAATTATAGTAACATACATACTTTGCTCCCCCCCCTCCAACAAGCACCCCCAGTGAATTTTGTCTCTGAGCAGAGAAAACAAAAGTCCTGTCTGTTATCACTTCCAACTTTTCTTTCTCCTTCTGAACACTGGTGCCAGGGTTAAAAGTCCTCCTAGCTTCCAGCTATGAAGGAACTCAGTAAACCATCATGTTTATTTGAAAGGAAGAAAATGAGCTTAAAAGGGGAGAATCTCCTTCCTATTTATAAGCCTGTGTGTCTTTTTGTAGTCAGCAACAAAGACTGGATCCATCTGAGGGAGGGAAAAGGGGGACCCCTGCTGTGTTATCTTCCTATCTTACTTAAATTCCCTGCCTCTGCTGGGGGGACGAGGTGCTACAATGCGAAACCTCTTCTTTTCTCCTGTCCAACTTGTTCTTCCTTCCACCATTAATATACCTCAAATCAAATTATAGTAACATACATACTTAGCTCTCCCCCCTCCATCAAGCACCCCCAGTGAATTTGGTCTCTGAGCAGGGAAAACAAAAGTCCTGTTTGTTATCACTTCCAACTCTTTTTTCTTCTAAATGCTGGCAATGACTGGTTAGCTTCTTAAGGTGGTTAGTGCCTAAATGATTGTTTTAACCTTGGTTGTTTATTCAATTTTTCATTCATGTCAAAAAGCATAGCAACTACAACATATACAGATGTACATACAGTACTTTGATGCACGAGGACCCAAAATCCAGAAAATCTAGAAATCCAGAAATCATTTGGTCCCAAACTGTCTGGATTTGGGGTCCTATACTGTATAGATGTACATGTGTATGCTGTACGTGGATAGTTTCCAAATTATTAGAAGATTTTGGAGATACTCTTTTGCTTGTAGATTGAAAAAAATGTTATTTACAGCAATTAAGACATTATCATGGCTTTACTCAGAGTAATATATTTAATTTTATTTTAACGTTAAGAACTGGCAATAATTTTTCATATCTTTTGAGTTCTTTTGTTTTTACAGATGTGTTTGGCCTCTAGATTTTATTAAGGCCTGTTCTCAATTTATAAGAACTGCATTGAAAGTTTCATTTACACAGAAAGAATTGAAATTTTTATTGCCAGGTTTCTCTTGCAGTTGCCACTTATTAAATTAAAATCCTTTCTGTATGTATTTTGTAAGCATACTATTTTTGAATTAAGTTGTTGAAAATGCTATTTATAATTTTTGAAGGTTCACTGATGGAACTGTTCTTGTAGATACAAAAACTTCCTTCTATCACGTTCAGATCTGGGGACTTGGGTGGGAATGGCAACACCCCAAACTCAGATGAATGCTCCTCTAACCATAATGTGGTGTCTCGACACTTGTGTGGAGGTGCATTGTCCTGTTGGAACAGGCCCAACCCATCAGCATGAATTCAGGACATGAACAGGTGTACCTCGTCAGAAAGGATGCGCACATAGCGTTGGCTGGTCACACGTTTGTAGCGACCCCCTCCCCCACCACCAGCCGATACAGTGACAGGTGGGATTCATGGCTTCATGGGGTTTGCGCCACACACGAATCCTTCCATCTGCCCGATACAGTTGGACACGCGCCAACGATCGTCAAGTTCACCTAATGTCTGTTTACAGCCACACTGGTATTGTAGGTTGGAGGTTTTGCTAGAATTCTTGTAATCACGGTACACCTTTGCAATGGTCGTCCATGAAAATCCGAACTTTGTTTCTACCTCCGAAATACTATGGCCCATCTCACAAGTGTCAACTATGACACCGCTTTGAAAATCGCTTAAATCGTTATTACTTGTCCTTCTCATGCCAAAAACAGCTCTGGCAGCAGGCAAGGATGTCTATCGCTTTATATATGCACACACACACACATGTATTTTTTTCCACCACTGTATATATACATGTATATCATCCGGCAGTGGATTGATAATGGTTGACATTGATCTATCTATCTATCTATATTATAGTTATATGAAACACAAATCAATACCAAATTTTATTTTGCTTTCTATGGATGATGTGATTTATATGATATAATTAATATATATATATATATACACACACTGAAGTGCCAGAAAAACTGGTACAGATGAGCTTATGCAAAATACATAGCAACGTCACCTATGCGCGTACTCTGTTGCGTCCGCCAGTGCATATATAAAGCAATAGACATCCTTGCCAGCTGTCAGAGCTGTTTTCGGCATACGAATGACAAGTAATAACGATTTAAACGATTTTCAACGCAGTCTAATACTTGGCACTCATGAGATGGGCCATAGTATTTCGGAGATAGAAACGAAGTTCGGATTTTCACGGACGACCATTTCAAGGGTGTACCATGACTACAAGAATTCCGGCAAAACCTCCAACCTATGATACCAGTGTGGCCGTAAAGACATTGGGTGAACGTGACCATCATCGGCTGTCAAGAATCGTTTCACGCGATAGGCGTGCAACACTCTCGCAGGTATCATCGGAATTCAATGTTGGAGCCTCGACAAGCATCAGCGTCCGGACTGTGCAACATACCCTGCACGCTATCAGCTTTGGGAGCCGACGCCCACTCGAGTCCCCTGGATGGGTACATGACACAGAGCTATGCACCTCGCTTGGGCACTGCAACACTGGCACTGGACACTTGATGACTGGAAACAAGTAGCCTGGTCTGACAAGTCACGTTTCTAACTATATCAGGCAGATGGAAGGATTCGTGTGTGGCGCAAACCCCATGAAGCCATGGATCCCGCCTGTCAACAGGGAACTGTACCGGCTGGTGGGGGTTCCGTAATGGTATGGGGTGTGTTTAGCTGGACTTCACTGGGACCCCTGATACATCTACAAATGTCTGTGACTGGCCAACGCTACGTGTGCATCCTTTCTGACGAGGTACACCCGTTCATGTCCTGAATTCATGCTGATGGGTTGGGCCTGTTCCAACAGGACAATGCACCTCCACACAAGTGTCGAGACGCCACATTATGGTTAGAGGAGCATTCATCTGAGTTTGGGGTGTTGCCATTCCCACCCAAGTCCCGAGATCTGAACGTGATAGAACACATTTGGGATGCCATGCAACGTGCTATCGAACACAGGAATCCGAGACCTTGGAATACACCCGAATTGTGGAACACTCTGCAGGAAGTATGGTGTGCATTGCCTACAGCATATTTTCAGATGCTAATGGAGTCCATGCCCCATCGTATTTCTGTAGTCTTGCGCTCCTGTGGGGGGCCTACCAAGTATCAGACTGGTGTACCAGTTTTTCTGGCACTTCAGTGTATACTGTACATAAGCAGTGTATATTAATTTGTATGTTGGCCCCTGGAAAGGGGGAGGGAGCAGATGTTCAGCTTACAACAAACCAGTCCATGCCCAATATTGTTGGTTTCTTTTCCTTTATGGCCATGTTAACTACCATCAGCACTGGATTTTGTGAATGGTGCCATAACCATGCTGACACTATTTAAACGCAAATGTATGGTTCATAAATCGCAGCAGTACAAATACATGTGAACACTATATATAATCAAAAGTATCCCAACACGCCTTTTGAGTAGGGAATTTCCCCATATGGCCTACACAGGTACAAAAAGATGCATGTGGCCTGGCAAACATCATAGACAAACATGAACTGTAGAATGGCACATATACAGCAGAGCTCAGTGACTTTCAACATGGCACTCCATCTTAGCAACCCCACCAGTTCAGGAAATTGCTGCCCCTGATGCAGCTGCCCCAACCAAATGTAACTGATGTTATTGTAAAGTGGAAATGCCAAGGAGCAACAACAACAGTGACCTGCTAGGCAACATAAAATGACATAGTGGGACTACCAGGTGCTGAAGCTGGTGGTAGGATAAAATTACCTGTCCTCGGTTGCAACATTCAGCATTGAGTTCCAAAATGTCCCTGAAGCAACAATGGTTTGTGAGAGCTAAAGGGAACTGGGTTTCCATGGCCAAGCAGCTGCAGACAAACCTAACTCAATGCAAAGCATCAGTTGTAGTAGTGTAAAGCTTGGCACCAGTTGACTCTGGAGCAGTGGGGAAAATGTGTTCTCTGGAGTGATTAATCACGTTTCACCATCCGGCTGTCCTACAGATGAGTCTGAGTGTGGTGGAAGCCAGGTGAACATTACCTGCCCAACTATGAAGTTTGTTGGAGGATGCATCATGCCTTGGAGCTGTTTTTCAAAGTTTAGGCTGGGCTCCTTATTTCCAGTGCCTGTGATTCTTAAGCTGCAGCATATAATGACATTTTCAACAATTCTGTGCTCCTAACATTATGGGAACAGTTCAGTAAAAGCCCTTTTCTTTACCAATGGAGAAATGTCCCAGTACACAAAACAAAGTCCTTGCAGGAATGGTTTTATGTGACGAGTGTAGAAGAGCTTGACTGGCCTGCACATCGATCTCAAAACTATGAAACACCTTTGAAATTGATATGTTGCTGAGAATCTGTGTACACCTGATCAATGTTTTCAGATTTTCATCAACATTATCCACGTTTTTCTTGAAAGAAAAAATAAATAAATCGAAGGGATAATAGTGGTCAGTTCAGGAAAGGGTGACGATTCTTCCCTGGAGTGATTTGCTGTTAAACTTTTCGTAAATTTAGATTTCACCTCCCCTGGGTTCGATTTTTGGATCTAGAGAGAAAGGTCAAGAAAAAGTTACAGAAATTCTATTTCTCATTTGTTTTTTTTCCCTTCTTTGTTCTGTGAGGCCGGAAAGAAAGGTGTTCGTTTTTTTTTCTCCACGAAAGAAAGAAAAGAAAAAAAAATGTATATAGTGTGGACTGGCAGTCACAATGCTGTCCTTTTGTTTTTGGATTACTCAGCCCAGCAGGAGGAAAGGAAAAACGTACTCAGCAGAATTAAAATAAGAGCAGTGTTAATAATTTTTTTTTTTTTCCTCTATGTGTATGAACAAAATGTAGCATTCATACGACGCAGTACCAAAAGGTGCGATGTCGCAACATTCATGAGAATAAACCTGGGGTACTCTCATAAAAAAAAAAATAATAATAATAATAATTAAGAAAAAAATATATTTTGTATTTCTTGCTTTGTTCAGTGTATGAGGTAACATGTTAAAACATTTTGTAAGCCAGATACAGCCTCCCTCCTTTAACAGATAGCAGTTAATGATCCAAGTTTCCCAGAAAAGGGCTGGAAGGCAGAAAATTCTTTCGATCCCTTTCAGAGGTTTTCTTTCCTGGGAAAAGACCCCCAGGAGTTACCAACATTCTTTTTCCCGAGGTTTGGTAAATCTCCCTAGCTGAGAAGGGGCTTAGCGAACTGAAATAGATACCCGTGTAAGGCACTATGAAAGGGGAAGTGGTTGGCCGATTGAAAGTGGGAAGCAGCAGTCCCTCGCGTCAAAATTTATGAGGTTGTTTTCGAAATGTGGACCCTTGCGAAGCATTCAGCTGTCAGGTGTCGAACACGTGCATTTCACGTGTTCTTGGCTAGAAGCAGCCAATGGGATGGAGGCGTCTTCATGGCCTGATGCAATTGGTCACTTGAAGTATTGAAGGGGAAGAGAGGTCTGCGCGTCCATTTTGATTTTAGAGAGAGGTTGCAAAAATGAACTGCTAGAGAGAGAGGAGAAAAAAATGATTGCGGGCTGATAGGAGTAAAGAAAATGAGGCAGATTGTCTTTGAGAAGCCCAGAGTGAGGTTAGGAGGTTATCCTCCTCCTGGGAAGCTCAAAAATTTTTAACATAGGCTACCTACTTGAACCTGCAGTCCCAGTGAGAAAAGAAAAGGAAAAACCCCACGCATTATGACGTCTCTCTGAGAACAACAGCGCTCTAAGTCCGTTTCTTTTTTGAACAGCTATCCCTAGCTGTGAGGAGAGCCCTGGGCGACTAGTGGCAGCCGACCCACCGATGTGGCCGAGGTGAAAAACAAACAAAAAAATGAATGGAGACCAGGTTATCCACTTCGCTACGAGGAGTGATCAAATAGCCTCATAACAGTCTCCCCTCCGTACTCGGTGCCATTCTCAACCAGGAAAGAAAAAAAAACAACAACACAAGATTGAGGAGCAAGAAGATAGTGTGGACCACCTAACATACCAGTCCGAAAAATAAGGAAGATATTGAAGGAGCCTCTTCTGACAGGCCTGCTGAAGATATGTCCACAAAGAGAAGTACCGTAATTCAACGAAGAGCGGCGGGACAGAAAAAATAAAAAAAGGAAAAAAACTGAAACAGGTGAAACGTGAGACAACAGGTCCTAGAGCTTAAGTATGTAAGTTGTCTTTTATTGTTTTTCTTTCTCATAATATGGTTAAAGTTTTTTTTTTGATAAGGGGAGGTATAAATGAGCTGAAAAATTTACTAATCGAAGCACTATTGAAGGGGTTGGTTGGTTGGTTGGTTAGTGGATTTTAGTGGCGCAAGGGCCAGGTTTGGCCAAAGAGCGCCAGACAAAGAACTATCAGCCACAGAATTTTAAAAGCGTGGAAAATGAGTAAAAGCAGACAGGCTTGGTAAAAGTTGAAAAAGAGTATGAAGAAAGCAGTGAAGAAAAGGTAGTTAATGAAGTTTATTAAAATTCATAAATTTACTAATGGAAAAGGACGAACCGTCACTTTCCTCCCCCCACACTCCTCTGCAATGCTGCCAGAGGGCGGGGACGAACTGTCACTCTCCTCCCCCCAAGTTCCTCTGCAATGCTGGTAGAGGCTGGGGACGAACTGTCACTCTCCTCCCCCCGTGCTCTTCTATAATGTTGGGTGAGGGTGGGGACCCCGCAGAGGCCGAGACAGTTTGATGGACACCGCACACCTTTGCGGATTGAGGGCCGGGTCTTCCGCACGTGCAGGCTGTCTGCTGGGAACCGGAAGAGGCGGGCGTCTTCAAAAGAGAAGGCGCAGACTCAGCTGGTCGAATAAGCTGGAGCTCGGTGAAATCCACCTGTGTCGCTTGTTCAGCTGTAGATCGCTTGGCAAGTGCGGCGAGAGCTACAGGGCGCGGAACAAAAGGCTGCACGGGTTGTGGCTGAGACTGAACAACTGCGGCAAAAGTACGCTGACGGTTGTTGGGAATACCCAACTTGGCCTTGGCAGCAGGGTACGAGAGGCCCTCCAGGGTCTTGAGGCGCTGGATCGCCTTCTCGTCGTTCCACTTCGAACAGGACCTGGCATAAGCAGCGTGGGAGTCACCACAGTTTACACAGCAGGGCTCTGAAGTGCATCCAGTCCCTTCGTGGTCTCGAGATCCACAATTGGCGCACCTCGCAACACTGTTACAGGACCGCTGGGAATGTCCATACCTCTGGCACTTAAAACAGCGTAGAGGATTTGGTATATAAGGACGAACTGCACATAACAAGTAACCAGCCTTTATTTCAGTAGGTACCTTCGGGCTGTTAAAAGTCAAAATAACATTTCGTGATTTGATCAGCGCGCCATCGCGCCTGAAAGTCATGCGTCTGGCAGCTATGACACCCTGATCCGCAAGTTCACACACAAGTTCATCTTCATCGCAGACCAACAAGTCGGGCTCAGAAATGACTCCCTTGGATGTGTTGAGATACGGATGTGCCGTCACTTGAACTGGAATATCCTGAAGTCTGGTCAACTGCAGAAGAGATGTGCTCTGAGAGAGAGTGCAAGTTTCCACAAGCAGGTCTCCAGAGCGTAGCTTCTTCACTGACTTCAAAGAGCCAGCAACACCCGCAAGTGCCTTCGAGATGAAAAAAGGAGACTTTGAGGAAAGTTTCAACATCTGGTCAGTAGAAGAAATGACGAGAAAAGAAGCGTGAGGTATCGAATCTGCAAGTGTAATGCGACGTTTCTGAGCTGACGGCTCAACACCTGGATCTAAAGATACGTCGCGGTGATGTCGTTTTTCAACGAAAGTTCTCTTCAGTGTGTTATGTGTGGGAGGTGGTTGAGGCAAATTTGGCGCCTGATCAATCACCATGTCCTGTTTTTTGTTAAATTTTGAGGAGGGTTTACGTTTCCCCATGGGAGTAAGAAAGAATTCATCTGCAACGTACTCCGCCCACAATCGAGCCCAACAGGGGAGAACTGGAGGTCCGCAAGCCAAACACATGACGCAAGACACAGTTCTAGAGCTTAGTTGCAAATATAGTCCGTTGGCTGTGATCACACGCACTCGGCGGACACTTCGGCCTCCAGGTACCGTCATGCCAACGCCTTTGGCATGATCCCACAGCCCCCGGGCTCACCCTGCCGTGCTATACGACAAAAAAGCCGCTAAAGCCCTGCACACAACTTGGTACAAGACATCTGACTAGAGGTGGGTTAGTCTCTAGCCTCCCGTTTACAGCGAAGCCGGGGTCGAAGAGGAGTGTTGGTACACAGGAGGCACTTATCCGGTCTCCTGCGACCTCAGCCGCCAGACATCCCATTTCCGCCTCACGGGTCTCCGCACGCGGCAAA
This sequence comes from Macrothele yani, assembly GCA_039090855.1. Classification (NCBI taxonomy): domain Eukaryota; kingdom Metazoa; phylum Arthropoda; class Arachnida; order Araneae; family Macrothelidae; genus Macrothele; species Macrothele yani. The sequence goes on from CM077007.1 coordinate 115,535,606, forward strand.
CATGCAGGTAGGTCTAGCACCCAAACCAGCTAAAAGGAAAAAAAAAAAAGAAATCCAAAGAAGACAAATCCTGGCAGGGAACCTAAACGGAATCTCAGCAACCTACAAACTGAGCGGTTAATATAAATCAGTTAGTGGTGGAGGGCAACAAAACCACAAGACCGGGGTGTTAGTACAGAACGTGGTAGAGATTAGGTAGAGAACACAACACGGGCAACTAGCCAGTGGAGAAAATAAATAAAAACGAAAAAGCGAGGCACAAGACCAGCTCGGGATCGTGGGGCCGCGACTCCCCAACAGCTGGATGAACAGCCGTCCCTGCAAACACCAACAGCACCAAAATAAGAAAAAAACAAGCTGTGGCATGACATCAGATGTTGACCAGTCACAAGGTCAGCTCGGGCCGTGGGGGCGCCGCTCCCCAAATAACTGGAAAACCAGTTATCCCCGTGCGGGGCTATTGAAGGGGAAGGCTGTAGCTGACCGTTAATAATCTGATTGTTTTAACACGAAAAAAAAAAAAATTCTTATTAAAAATCACTCGTGATGTTTTGTAATGGCCTCAAAAAAATCCATGAAAGTGGTAGAGGCATGTGAAGCCAAATCTACGGAAACAGGCAAAAATGTATCAACCGGAATTGTTATGACATAAGAAAAGGTTGTGATCTCGCAACCCTATCAGTACAGTTTGTTCTTCAAATATTCCTTTTTTTTATACCATGTTGTTATTGTTTTACAAATAAATATAGGCATTAGCCTTTCAAAAACCAAATTTTAATAAGAATTGGCAATTCAGTTTTCTTGCTGTCTCTTAAATTTCTGAGCAATGGCACTCATCACCCAACGCTCTGACGTTGGCTAGGAAGTCCCTTGGTTGTTGTTTACATAATGATAATGTCCTAATAAGTAAAATAATTACGATCTGATATTTTCTTTCTTGTTCATGCTTACAAACACGAGTTCATAAACACGGTCTCTTTGAGTTGACACCTATGTTACACATGTACCAAAAACACAGTGTTTTAGTTATTCCTCGGCTGAACCCAAATTCACAGAAACACTGACACAGGTGAAAACTCAGTTGTGCTATAACAAATATGACATCTCAAAGTTTCTTCTTATAAGTTTAATTTGTGGTTGTTTCAAAAAGCATCTACCCATCTCCCAAAGTTGAATTTTAGTCGAAATTCAAAATTTCCCTTCAGATTTAATTTTGGCTACCTATTTAATAAATATATAACGTGGTTGAGATTTCCGCCACAACATAAATGGTGCCGTGTCCTAGGATGCGTGCCATGGCTCAATTTCTTTTAAGACACTGAATGCCAAATAATTCCAAAGTGTTGTAATAATACTGATAAGTTTTGTTGTTAAATGAAAATAGCTGAGTAGTCTCTGAAAATTTTGTAAGAGCATACGCCAGTGGAAATTAAAGGTTGAGTTGGGGTTATAATTGTGAAAAATAGAATAACACAAGGTTACAGTAAACAATAATTGTGTTTTGTACATCTTCACTGCTATTAATAATCAGAGAGTAAGGATATTAAGTCAAAGCTTCAGGGTGTATATATATATATATATATATATTTCTTCAAATTTCAAAGTTAGGAACAATATAATCTAGTGTTTAGTGCATATGTTATTTCTAGTGTTTTGCATATATAAGTTTTTGGAGCAATTTGCATACATAAGTGTTTAAATGAATAGTGTAGAATTTTGAGTATATTAGCATAGTGTGAATTTTTGCATTGAAGATTTTTCTTTGAGTGAGCTTAAATCTGAATAGGTATGATGATAACTTGCACAATTCATAGAACATGTCAGTATTAATAACAGTTACAGGATTACTTAGTTAGTGAGTTGTTACAGAGCACTTGCCCTAGGAAAAAGTAAAAACTTTTTTTGGTGTAATATTTCAATTTGTATGGTTTTGGCTCAAGTTAGGAGTAAAGTGAAGCATAACATCATACTAACTAGGACAACCATAATTTCTTTTCTTTTTTTTTTTTTTGCCTCTTTTTCCTTCTGCTGGGAAATCAAATTAATATGGAGACTGGAGTTTTGGGTGCTATTTGAATTTTAGAACATAGAATTTGCATTTTTTTTTATTTGGGCAAAAATATTCTTTCGATATTCTGTGAGAGTGTGAGCACATAAAATTCTTTTGATGTTGTGATTATATCAGTGTTTGGTAAGTATTATTGGTATTTTGTGATGTGGGTAGATTGTTTATTCCTTCAGATGCTAGGAGGCGAATACAGTGTTATTCTGTGTAGTGGTTTATGGTAGTGTGAATTTAGTGTAATTTCAAATAATTTTTGTTTTGGGTTTCCTTTGCTACAGTGAGCTAGTTTCATTGAGAGTGTTAGTATAGTGAAGGTGTAGTGCAAGATTAATAGGGTGTTAGGATAACCTTAGATACAGCTACAGCAGTGCTAGTGCTGAGTAAATATAAATATTGCAATTTTTTTTTCTTGCTGTAGCAAGAGTAAATTGAATTAGGAAATCATGGCTAATGAAGGAGAAGGTACCGGAGAAATCCAAGGAGTAAATTGGAGTCTCCCAGGTCTAATGGGACTAGTGAAGGAGTTTTCTGGGGATCCTAGTAGATTGTCAGTGAAAGAGTTCTTTGAGACATTAGAGGATGTGGCACTCATGGGATGCTGGGCAGCAGATCAGAAATTTGTGGTATTGAAACATAGGTGTACAGGAGAGGCTAAACAACTAGTTAGGGATGTGATTGCCCGGTCAGAGAATGTAGATTATGAGGGGTTGAAAAAAGAACTAATTGAGAGGTTTGCTTCACCTGAATCGGTAACGGTCAAGATGGGAAGATTTCACTCGTGCGTACAGAAAAGGGGTGAGACAGTGAGGCAATTTGCAGCTAGGTTAGAACGGGCAGCCTTTAGCTACTTCAATGAAAACGCTGGAGCTTTGGCTGAGTTCAGAGACCAGAATGTCTTGGCCCAGTTCATAACAGGAGTGGACCCAAAAATTCGTCGCCTGGTTCTGTCCCATCAACCACGAACCTATAAAGACGCAAAAGAGAAGGCCATATTGGAAGAAGAGAATGAGAAGTACATGGCCAGTTTTTCTCGGGGTGTATCCTTCGTAGGAGTGGAGGAAGGAGATAATCGTGCCCCTAGGCATGAGCTTGGGGAGGAAACGCCTCCAAGTCCCATGATGTTAGCACTGTGTGACCAAATTAGGGAACTGGGCAAGCAAGTAGCCACTTTAGCAATTGCTAATGCCAGTGCCAGTGAGAAACCACCGAGGGAAGAGCCGAGGCACAGCAGTTCTCCTGCTAGTAGGGAATCAGGTTTTTACCCAGCCAGGAACAATTACTCCTCACCCACAAGGTACCGGAGAGATAGGCGACAGGAATATCCACGAGAAGGCGGGTCGGATAGATACAGATCCCCTAGTCGTCCAAGACAGGAAGATTTCCGCCGGAGCAGCAGGCTCACTGTGATCTGCTATCGGTGTAACCAGGTGGGGCATTATGCAAATGAATGTCACCAGATAGACAGGCCCTCTCAGGAGTATAGGAATCAGGGTCGCGGAAGAAGTCAATATCTTTCCCATTCCAGGGGCGGAAGGACTCGACATGCACCACCGGGCAGAAATGCTCAACAGCGAAACAATCAACACAACAGGTCGGATGCTTTAAACTGGTAGTGGGGAGAAGATATTGGGAGTCATCTTCTAAGAAAAAACCCCTTGTTGTAAAGGCTCCAATTGGCTCATGTTTCACCAACGGTCACTCGTTTGGCATGCCTATTCTGGAAGGAGTAGTTAGTGGGAAATCATTGAGGCTACTGATTGACACGGGGGCGTCAGTTAGCCTAATAACCGAGGGTTGCCTCAACTCCTTACCAGGATATAAGAGATTCATGAAATATCCCAACCTAGTGGTCAAAGGTGTTTCAGGGAAACACCTGGATATATGTGGAATTGGATATATAAGGATATATAAGGATATATAAACACCTGGATATATAAGGCATATGTGGAATTGAAATTTTGTTTGTCTGGGGTGAATTTTAAGCATAAAGTGTTTGTCACCCAGACTCTGTTATCATCAGATTATGATGTCATTGTTGGTTTTGACCTTTTAAAGGCACAACAATTTGTTTTCAATGCTGCAGCAGGCACTTTAAGTAGAGTAGGAGCATGCATGCCAAATGTTTATCCACGAGAGAGGGAACAAGTGATTGCTTTGGTGAAACAGATGTTCCAAATACCAAAGAGAAAGAGGAAAGTGGTTAAGAGAAAAAGGAGGAAGAGGTGTGCAAGAAAGAGGGTGATACCCCAGAGTACCCCTCAAGTGTCAGAGCATGCTGGTGTTGATCCTATTGGTGTGGTTACTGCTAGAGAGGGAGCCTTCTCTACTGAGGAGACCCCCATTCCAAAAGGTAAACAAACCAACCCACCGGCTGAGTCAGTAGTGCATCAGGAGGATTCTCTCTCTACTGAGGTATCCGAGGCACCTTCGGGAAGACAAAATTTAGGGAAAAGGCATTATTTTGGAAAAACTGTCCGAGCGGAGAAAATACCCCCAAATCTGAAAGGATAATTTCGGTAACGGTTGCAGACTGTGCAGAGTTGGGGGAAGTTATGCTCTTACAGCAGGCAGACGCATTCAAGTGCGAGTCACTTTGGATAGGTCGCTCGGTGAACAGTACCAATAATGATAGTACCTTGGTGAAGGTGATCAATTTATCAGACTCAGTAGTTTACCTCAACAAGCATTCTAGGTTGGTTACAGCGGAACCAATTCAGGTAACTTCAGTGTCAACAGTGGACAGTCAAATTGACGATTGTTCCACATGGGCGAACGAGTTTGACGTGTCGCATCTACCTCCTGATCAGCAGTCAAAATTGTCCTCATTTTTGCACTCGCATAGGAGGACGTTTGCGAAGAATGTAGCAGAGTTAGGTGAATGTGACACCTTGCTACATCAGGTTCATCTGACAGATGAGATCCCTGTGAGACAGAGAGCCTATAGAGTTCCTTATGCTCTTCGAGACGAACTCAATAGGCAGATCAACGAACTTTTGGAGGCAGGTATTATACAACCTAGTGACAGTCCTTATTCAGCACCTGTTCTCCTTGTAAAAAAATCGGATGGCAGTTATCGTCTCTGTACTGACTTTAGGAGGCTGAATGCCAAGACAGTACCGGATTCCTTTCCGATTCCAAATTTGGTGGAGATGGTGGATTCCTTAGCAGGAGCCACCTACTTTAGCTCTCTGGATTTGACCTCAGGGTTTTACCAGATGAAAGTACGCCCTTCGGATGTTTACAAAACAGCTTTTGTCACCGATCAGGGTTTGTACGAGTGGCTAAGGGTACCATTTGGGATGCGGAACAGCCCAAACAGCTTCCAGAGGCTGATGGAAATAGTTCTATCAGGTCTCAAGCCTCTCCAGGTTGGCATATATATTGACGACATTGTCATTGCCAGCAAAACTTTCGAGGAACACCTTGATAAGCTGGAGATTGTTTTCCAAAGGTTGAGACAACACAACCTTAAGCTTAAGCCTGACAAGTGCCACTTTTTGAAGTCTTCAATTAGGTACCTGGGATTTGTTGTCAGTCGAAATGGCGTCACACCTGATCCCAGAAATTTGGAAGCTGTCCGCAACTTCAAAATTCCAAATTCCGTTAAGCAAGTCCGAGCTTTCCTAGGTCTCACAGGTTTTTATAGGAGGTTTATCCCTGATTATGCCAAATTGGCTTTGCCCCTGACTAATCTGATCAGGAAGGAAAAGACATTCAAATGGACACCTGAAGCCCAGACCGCTTTTGAGGGACTACAACAGGCACTCTTAAGTGAGCCCTGCCTGAAATTACCTGATTTGTCAAAGGAATTTGTGGTTGCTTGTGATGCTTCAAAATTTGCTATTGGGGCCGCATTGCAACAAGAGGAAGGAGGAAAATTGCATCCAGTAGCATATGCTAGCCGAAAGTTAAAAGGAGCGGAACTTAATTATTCTGTGGTGGAGAAGGAAATGCTCAGTGTAGTGTTTGCAGTAAACTACTACAAACAATATCTATATGCTAGACACTTTCTCATCATTACCGACCAAGCCAGTTTGTCATATGCCTTCAAATTAAGGGATCCCACTTCTAGAATAGCTCGCTGGTGCATGTCGTTACAGCAGTTCGATTATACAATTCAACACAGACCAGGGAAATCGAATGTCGTAGCTGACTATCTGTCTAGGAATGTGCTGACCACCGAAGTGGTGGAGCAGTCGGCAGCAAGACAGGCAGAGGAACGGACAAGAATGAAGGAATTGCAGAGGCAGGATAGCAGGTGGAATAAACAGATTGAGTTGCTGGAAGGAAAGGGAGAGCTGGGTAAACTCAAGGTCTCATATGAGTTTTACCTACAGGATGGATTCTTATGGCACTACGTATTGCCCAAGTCAGGAGATACCAGGAATCAACCACGAGAACAGCTGGTCATACCAGAAACTATGGTGGAAGAGATTTTGGAGCAGTGCCACGACTCGGAAACTGTGGCTCATCCAGGGTTCAACAGAACATTGGAGCGGAGTACGCTCCCGATTCTACTTCCACAACATGTACTCAGTGGTTAAGGCATATGTAGACAGCTGTCACAGCTGCTTAAGTAAAAGAGCTTACAAACCAGGTAGAAAGGCACCTTTGGTAAGGGCAGAGCTTCCTAGTCGCCCCTTCGAGAAAATTGCTATGGATGTTGTGGGACCTCTGGTCACCACCATGTCAGGAAATAGATTCATTCTAGTTATCACTGACTACTTTACTCGTTGGCCAGAAGCCTATGCGTTACCAGACACAAAGAGTGAAACGATAGCTCAGGTCCTCATAGAAAAATTCATTGCTTCACATGGTGTGCCAGCCAAATTGTTGACAGACAGGGGAACAAACTTTCTGTCGGCAGCCATGATGAAAGTCTATGAGAGGCTGGGTATCAAAAAGTTGAATTGTAGCCCATATCATCCCTCTGCTAATGGACAGTGTGAGAAATTGAATGATAGCTTGATTAAGTCAGTTAGTCACCTGGTCTCGGATAGACAGGATGACTGGGACCATTGCCTTCCCATGGCACTCCTTGCATTCAGGACAGCAGTGCACACCAGTACTGGGGAAACCCCAGCCTATCTCACATATGGAAGAGACCTGGTGTTGCCATATCATTTGATCGGCAGTCCCCGAGTACGTACATATGCTTCTCAGTTGGAATATTGTGACGAGCTCACGGATAGGCTAAACATAGCATTCGAGGCTGTCAAGGCAAACCTGGAAAAGGCTGCAGACGCACAGGAGAAACAACGTGCAAAGACTGCCGTTGATAAGCATATCACACTTGATGACAAGGTGTATTTATATTCTCCTGCAGTGAAGCCAGGACGAAATAAGAAACTGAGCAAGCTATGTTCGGGACCCTATCGTGTCACCAAGGTGATACCGCCGGTGAATTACGAGATTACCTTCATCCCTGATCCCAGGAAAAAGGAGTTGGTCCATGTGGATAGGCTGACCAAGGTAAGGGACAGGCCTCTATTTCCAAGTGCCATGAATAAGAGCGAGGATAGTACAAACTCCGAGGAGACGGAGGAAGTTCAAGAGGACAATTCTACACAAACACAAGTGAAGGAGATTGATAGTAGTGATGTAGGTTTCATTCCATGGTTTCCGTTTCCTGGGAGGAGAACAAGTTATGGGAGATTGCCTAGGCCAGCAAACACTCCTGCAGTGGTGAGTGAACAGGCTAGTATTCAGACTCCAGCTGGCACTCCTGAGGTAGTTAATGAACAGGCGAATATGCAAATTCCAGCAAGTACTCCGGTAGTGGAGCAAGCTGGTCCTTCAAGGCCGAGAGCCAGTCGCATACCCACAAGTACTGTGTTGACACCTAGGTATTGTTTGCGTCCTAGAGATGGTCGTGGATTCATAGCTCGGAAGTAAATAGTGCACTCCTATTCAGTTGCAACGTTGCGTGTAAATAGTCGTGTGATATTATTGATTGGTACCTTAAGTGTAGTGTAGGAAGCAATTATGTTTTCTGTAGTATTGATAAATCAAGTGAAGCATATTTTGAATTTGTGGTCTCGTATAGTGTTGTGGTTGTTTGGTGAAAATTTTCCTGTCGATTCCAATTTCCACTGCCAAGCCAACCATTCACTTTTGTTTATTTTCTTTGATTAAGGGTTTATACTTACCAGTGATAAGTAGAGTTTGGTTGTGTCCAGGGAGCACCTTGCAGCTCCTGGAATTCCAGGAAATTGTATAGTATTTATGTAAGTAGTTGAGGTGTTGGGTGTGATAGTTCATGCCAGTTCTCTGTCGTGTTTAAGATGTTGGTTTATCTGTTCCTTGCTCAGGAAATGGTACATTTTCATGTGGCTTTGGTATGTTTCTCAAAGTTTTTCTTGGTGGTTGTTTCTTTTTTGTTGTCTCCCATGGGAGGAATGCAGTGATATGTTGCTGAGAATCTGTGTACACCTGATCAATGTTTTCAGATTTTCATCAACATTATCCACGTTTTTCTTGAAAGAAAAATAAATAAATCGAAGGGATAATAGTGGTCAGTTCAGGAAAGGGTGAAGATTCTTCCCTGGAGTGATTTGCTGTTAAACTTTTCGTAAATTTAGATTTCACCTCCCCTGGGTTCGATTTTTGGATCTAGAGAGAAAGGTCAAGAAAAAGTTACAGAAATTCTATTTCTCATTTGTTTTTTTCCCTTCTTTGTTCTGTGAGGCCGGAAAGAAAGGTGTTCGTTTTTTTCTCCACGAAAGAAAGAAAAGAAAAAAATGTATATAGTGTGGACTGGCAGTCACAATGCTGTCCTTTTGTTTTTGGATTACTCAGCCCAGCAGGAGGAAAGGAAAAACGTACTCAGCAGAATTAAAATAAGAGCATTTTTTTCTCCACGAAAGAAAGAAAAGAAAAAAAAATGTATATAGTGTGGACTGGCAGTCACAATGCTGTCCTTTTGTTTTTGGATTACTCAGCCCAGCAGGAGGAAAGGAAAAACGTACTCAGCAGAATTAAAATAAGAGCAGTGTTAATAATTTTTTTTTTTCCTCTATGTGTATGAACAAAATGTAGCATTCATACGACGCAGTACCAAAAGGTGCGATGTCGCAACATTCATGAGAATAAACCTGGGGTATGCTCATAAAAAAAAATAATAATAATAATAATTAAGAAAAAAATATATTTTGTATTTCTTGCTTTGTTCAGTGTATGAGGTAACATGTTAAAACATTTTGTAAGCCAGATACAGCCTCCCTCCTTTAACAGATAGCAGTTATTGATCCAAGTTTCCCAGAAAAGGGCTGGAAGGCAGAAAATTCTTTCGATCCCTTTCAGAGGTTTTCTTTCCTGGGAAAAGACCCCCAGGAGTTACCAACATTCTTTTTCCCGAGGTTTGGTAAATCTCCCTAGCTGAGAAGGGGCTTAGCGAACTGAAATAGATACCCGTGTAAGGCACTATGAAAGGGGAAGTGGTTGGCCGATTGAAAGTGGGAAGCAGCAGTCCCTCGCGTCAAAATTTATGAGGTTGTTTTCGAAATGTGGACCCTTGCGAAGCATTCAGCTGTCAGGTGTCGAACACGTGCATTTCACGTGTTCTTGGCTAGAAGCAGCCAATGGGATGGAGGCGTCTTCATGGCCTGATGCAATTGGTCACTTGAAGTATTGAAGGGGAAGAGAGGTCTGCGCGTCCATTTTGATTTTAGAGAGAGGTTGCAAAAATGAACTGCTAGAGAGAGAGGAGAAAAAAAATGATTGCGGGCTGATAGGAGTAAAGAAAATGAGGCAGATTGTCTTTGAGAAGCCCAGAGTGAGGTTAGGAGGTTATCCTCCTCCTGGGAAGCTCAAAAATTTTTAACATAGGCTACCTACTTGAACCTGCAGTCCCAGTGAGAAAAGAAAAGGAAAAACCCCACGCATTATGACGTCTCTCTGAGAACAACAGCGCTCTAAGTCCATTTCTTTTTTTGAACAGCTATCCCTAGCTGTGAGGAGAGCCCTGGGCGACTAGTGGCAGCCGACCCACCGATGTGGCCGAGGTGAAAAACAAACAAAAAAATGAATGGAGACCAGGTTATCCACTTCGCTACGAGGAGTGATCAAATAGCCTCATAACAGTCTCCCCCTCCGTACTCGGTGCCATTCTCAACCAGGAAAGAAAAAAAAACAACAACACAAGATTGAGGAGCAAGAAGATAGTGTGGACCACCTAACATACCAGTCCGAAAAATAAGGAAGATATTGAAGGAGCCTCTTCTGACAGGCCTGCTGAAGATATGTCCACAAAGAGAAGTACCGTAATTCAACGAAGAGCGGCGGGACAGAAAAAATAAAAAAAGGAAAAAAACTGAAACAGGTGAAACGTGAGACAACAGGTCCTAGAGCTTAAGTATGTAAGTTGTCTTTTATTGTTTTTCTTTCTCATAATATGGTTAAAGTTTTTTTTTTTTTGATAAGGGGAGGTATAAATGAGCTGAAAAATTTACTAATCGAAGCACTATTGAAGGGGAAGGCTGTAGCTGACCGTTAATAATCTGATTGTTTTAACACGAAAAAAAAAAAATTCTTATTAAAAATCACTCGTGATGTTTTGTAATGGCCTCAAAAAATCCATGAAAGTGGTAGAGGCATGTGAAGCCAAATCTACGGAAACAGGCAAAAATGTATCAACCGGAATTGTTATGACATAAGAAAAGGTTGTGATCTCGCAACCCTATCAGTACAGTTTGTTCTTCAAATATTCCTTTTTTTTATACCATGTTGTTATTGTTTTACAAATAAATATAGGCATTAGCCTTTCAAAAACCAAATTTTAATAAGAATTGGCAATTCAGTTTTCTTGCTGTCTCTTAAATTTCTGAGCAATGGCACTCATCACCCAACGCTCTGACGTTGGCTAGGAAGTCCCTTGGTTGTTGTTTACATAATGATAATGTCCTAATAAGTAAAATAATTACGGTCTGATATTTTCTTTCTTGTTCATGCTTACAAACACGAGTTCATAAACACGGTCTCTTTGAGTTGACACCTATGTTACACATGTACCAAAAACACAGTGTTTTAGTTATTCCTCGGCTGAACCCAAATTCACAGAAACACTGACACAGGTGAAAACTCAGTTGTGCTATAACAAATATGACATCTCAAAGTTTCTTCTTATAAGTTTAATTTGTGGTTGTTTCAAAAAGCATCTACCCATCTCCCAAAGTTGAATTTTAGTCGAAATTCAAAATTTCCCTTCAGATTTAATTTTGGCTACCTATTTAATAAATATATAACGTGGTTGAGATTTCCGCCACAACAAAATGCTTTAACAGTCAGACATCAGTAATTGACTTGACTGATGCTTTTGTGGCAGAATGGAAGAAAATTCCTGCAGCAACATATCAAAACCTAGTGAAAAGTCTTGCCAGAGCTATGATAAAGTACATTAACATTGAACCGTCTTTGCACGATTTAAACTTGCGATAAGCATCCCAAAGTCAAGAAAAACAACAACAAATTAGAAGTAAATAAACTTTAAGATCTTTCGGATACACAATGGATCCATCTTCAGAAAACATTGACTGCGAATAGGAAATGTTACAATTTAAAAAATAAACATCGTAACGGTAATGACATATAACATGTAATGCATGCGCTCACGTTTTTTATAACCTAAGCTACAGCAGTTTCTTCTAAAAATAAAGGGTGAACCAACTGAATGTCGACTCCTTTCCTATCACAGAGTTTGTGGATAGGCAAGTGTCCGGTGACTACTTAAGAGACGCATATAGTATATTAAATCATCTGAAGAAGAGGCAGCTGCTGCCTTGAAAGTGCTCATGGTTTTAATTGTATATATTTCTCATCTTTTAATCATTAAATCGTGCTAAAGACGGAAAACTTTCATTGTTTCAGTATTAAATCTGTTTATTTTTATGGTGTAATAATCACAGAGATTCACCAAGCTTTTGTGCACTCCACTGGGAGGCTTTCGTTTCAATTTGTTTGTATGTTCCCCAATTCATTTCAATTCGTTTGTATGTTCCCCAATTCATTTCAATTCGTTTGTATGTTCTCCCAATCCATTTTTGCTGTATTATATTGCATTTTTGTATGAACTACATTATTTTTAAGGATTCTAGAGTAAAGTTTTAATATATTGAGATTTTAAAGTCATCGATGAGTTTTCTCCTTATGTCATACACAGAGACCGGGAGACAACATGCAGAAAGTTTTATCACAAACAGAGTGAACTTTCTTGTGAAGGACTCATAATCCCAATTTGAATTAAATGTTATGCAAATGATGAATTAAATTATTCTTGGACACTGAGAAGAACACTTGGAAAACCAGAACATACCTGAAATTAGATCACATGTTACTTCAATATCTTCCTGGCCAGGCATAAATATTAAAATATCACCTAAAATAGAAATTAAAAACATGTTTATATTAAAGCATAAAAAATAATGTATATCAAATTTCGACATAAAAATTAAACACGATAACAATGTTTGTGAATACACACATACATGTGAAGTTATACCATTGAGAATGTGGCACCTCCATCACTTGAACTAAAATAATAACACAACCACTTTTTCTTTAACAGCTTCTTATAAAATATACATAATATCTAAGGTATTTTACCTGATATTGTCAAAGTATTTCGCACGTTGTTTGCTCTGTGAGGCACGTGCTCTCAGCCCGAGAGGTCCCTTACGTTACGGACCTTTGGTTAGTCATAAACAAAAAACAAAACAAAAAAATTGCGAAATAAAACAGTTAGGTTATATATTTTCAGTTCCACATTCATTCAATCGCACAATCAAATGTTTAAAATTTACTATTAATAAAAGATTTTAGTAGAAAGAGTTATACTCATCGGGTCAGGAGACGTCTCATAAAGGGTTCGTTGTTACGGCGAGCACTTTCAGAGGTGCTTAACCGCCATCTTCGGGCCTCTACTTCTACACGAGGGTTCCTCGCGTGTGTGTAGTTTTAGTGTTGCATGTCGGGAATCGATGGGAAGGTTTGCTGCCTGAATGTGTTTGGTGATTGGTTTCCAATGTGTCGCCATCTATTGGATGAGTTGGTAGGTATCAGTCGTAAGTATATATCTATTGTGCGTCTGTATGTGTTTGGTGATTGGTTTCTAACGTGTCGCCATCTATTGGATGAGTTGGTAGGTATCAGTCGTAAGTATAATTCTTTTGTGTAGATATTTTTGGGCTATTATTATTTGTTCGTAGAAACAGGTGCATTTTTTTTTATTTATTTATTGGTGTGATTTTTTGTTATATTCTTTTTTTTTTTTTTTTTTTTTATAAGTGATTACCAGGCTGTGTCTAGTGTGGTGGGGTCTTGAAAGTTGCATATTTTATCTTTTTTTTGTTGAATTGTAACGCTTTCAGAAATCCTTAATTCTTTTTAGTTTGTGTGGGTGGTTAGCAATTTAATATTTTCAAAATCAGGGTATTGTTTATGTTTAACACAGTGTTGGATAAGTGCAGTTTTTTCTTCTTTTTTGTTCCAGTTTTTTATATGTTGAAGCAATCTTTTTATTAATCTATTTTTTGTGCTGCCAATGTATGAAATGTGGTCTTCAGAACTCTGTGAAACAATAGGAATTTCATATATGCCTGCTGATTGTAGTATATTATTGTTACTTTTTTTCTTTATAATTAAGTCACCAATATTCTGAACTGAATGTCCAAAAATAACGTTGTGTTTCTTCATTAATCTTAAAAATTTTCCACTTAGTCCTCTAATAAAAGGGAAAGAACCTGAAAATTTGTATTTCTTTTTTTGGGATGTTTTGTCTAGACTCTTTTAATTTTTTCTTGTATTCAAAAATCAACTTTTTAACAGTTTTTGTGTCATATCCATATTGTTTGGTTGTGTTAATAATCCACTGAATTTCTTATTCTCTCTATTTTCTATTTGAGGATTGTGTGAAGGCTTTTTTACCCAATTCCTAATATCATTTACTTCATGAGTTTTTGGGTGTTCAGATTGATATGGGATCATTATAGGTACAAAGGTTGGTTTTCTAAAAACTCTGTATTCAAAGATTAAGTCTTTTTTTATTATTTCTATATCTAAGAAGGAAATTTTTTCATTTTGTTCAAATTCTAAAGTTAATTCAATCTCTGGGTAACAAGTGGTAAATTTATTCTTCAATATTTCAAGTTCTTCTTGTTTTAATTTAGATAAAATAAAAATGTCGTCGACATATCTACAATAAATGATGGGTGGGTTTGGTAGATTTTTAATAATTTTGTTTTCTATATCACTCATGATTATTTCTGAAATATATAATTACTCATGATATAGAAAACAAGTGTTTTCTATATCATGAGTGATATAGAAAACAAAATTATTAAAAAACTACCAAACCACTTATAAAAAAAGAAAAAATCCATAAAAAAAGACAAAAAAAGAACATTACAAAAAATCACACCAATAAATAAACAAAAAAAAATACACCTGTTTCTACCAACAAATAATAATAGCCCAAAAATATTTACACAAAAGAATTATACTTACGACTGACACCTACCAACTCATCCAATAGATGGCGACACATTAGAAACAAATCACCTAACACATACAGACACACAATAGAATGATACTTACGACTGATACCTACCAACTCATCCAATAGATGGCGACACATTGGAAACAAATCACCTAACACATTAAGGCAGCAAACCTTCCCATCGAATCCCGATATGCAAGTCCAAAACTACACACACGCGAGGAACCCTCGTGTAGAAGTAGAGGCCCGAAGATAGCGGTTAAGCACTGCTGAAAGCGCTCACAGTAACAATGAAACCCTTGTGAGACGTCTTCCGACCCGATGGGTATAACTCTTTCTACTAAAATCTTTTAATTAATAGTAAATTTTAAACGTTTGATTGTGTGAGTGAATGAATGTGGAACTGAAAATATATAACCTAACTGTTTTATTTCTGCAAATTTTTTTTTTTATAGCTAACCAAAGGTCCGTAACGTAAGGGACCTCTCGGGCTGGGAGCACGTGCCTCACAGAGCAAACGTGTGAAATACTTTGACAATATTAGGTAAAATACCTTAGATATTATGTATATTTTAATCAAAAGCATGTTTATAACATAAGACAACATATAAGGTTGCCTCATGAATTGCATTTTTCGTAGCTTCTTATAAGAATGCCATCCTTTGGCTACATCTAACACTTCATGCCCAAAACACTTCATCACTAATGCATTTATTTAAACAATTTTAATCACAAAACTGTATATATATATACTGTACATATATATATATATATATATATACACACGCCTATTTTCAAGTTTGAACTTATTTTACCTGTAAAATTCCTAAACAAAATTATTGACAGGACAAATTTTAAATTAATTGAAAACTTGGGTATTACATTTATTATGTGGCTTGGTTCTAAAAGAGCCAATAAATAAAAAAAAAAAAAAAAAAAAATACAGATACTCTTGAAAAATTGCACTTTATTATTTATAGAGCTTTCATCTAATAACTGTTTTCATATAAGTCGTACAATATTGGTTGATTATTCACATCAAAACATAAGAAATCCAAAAATATGATCACATTTAAAATATTCTATATTTATTTTTAAAATATCCTTGGCATTGCGAAAGGAAAATTTGCCATTGGCACATAGAACCAAGCCACAGAATTATTCAAAATACATAAATCAAGCATAGACTACTAAATTCTGTGCGTGGGGGACGGGGGGGGGGGAGGGCTTCCATCCATTTTATGTACACTTTCTCAAAATTTAATTCTTCAGCACATCATTGATGCCATCACTAGAATAGTACTTCTTGCATGCAGTGCTCGAGAGAAGTTAAGAAGAAACACGGGTCGACCACAACAGAGTTGGGTAAATTCAAGATTGGACAGACAGGAGCATACGAAAGAAGGGTCTTATGTCAACAATGAGGTCACACTTTTCACGTAACTGCTTTCTGTCTATACATATATATATAGTGTGTCGTATAAATATAGAGACAGAACAAATTCTCGAATAAAAAAGAAACAACGAGCTGAAATGTACACCTCATATTTATAGCAAAAATAGCATAGGACACGCAGCTGTTTGACGGAAACATAACAATTCCAACACTAAGTACAAGAAAAAAACAGAAATATGCTGTCTCAAAAATATAAAGACTTACTACTTATGAGCACCTCCGGTACGAATAGTGGAGCTGTTGTTCCGAATAACACTGAAAACCCGATTGGGCATGCTGTCCACCAAGTGATGTAAGTGTTCTAGACGGAGTGCGTACCAGCTTCGTTCAATCTGCTTTTTCACAATGCCACCACACTTGAGAACTGCTGTCCATTCGCAAGCACATCATGAGCGAGGATACCCCAGAGGTTCTCGATAGGGTTCAGATCTGGACTGAGTGCTGGCCAATCCGTTACGGTCACATGAAGAGTGTTAAACCAGCTTTTTGTTGATGCAGACCGATGGATACAGGCATTGTCTTGCTGGAATAGATGATCAACACCCACTATAGTTTCGGCAAACGGTAGAGGGTGGCTGCTGAGTATGTCCTGATACGTTTCGGAGTTTCGCCTGCCTTGCAGGAAAGCGATATCCATTGTCCCATTGAACGCAAAAGCTCCCCAGACCATCACAGATACCCTCCTTTCTGTCTGCTGAAGAAGGTGCGAGGCTCACGTCGTAAATCATGCCAATAGCAGTTCCAACCATCAGGGCCGTCCAGGTTGAACTTTTTCTCATCGGAGAAAATAGTTGTGATCCACTTGTCTGTCCAGTGCATGTGGCTGCTTGCCCATAACAATCTAGCTTCCTTGTGGAGCCACGTGACGTGTGGCAGACGGCGCATTTTATGGAGCACAATGTTGCGATTTTCCTTGATTCTTCGATGAACTGTGTCCTTTGAGACGGTGAAACCAACAGTTCAAGAAACTTGACGTAGTGATAACCTTTGGGATGAAACTAAACGCATGATGGCCCGATCATCTCGTTTGGTTGTTATTCGAGGCCTTCCAGGCCGTTTTCTCGCAGTTAACGCACTGTGTTTCGATAAAGTCTTATAAATGACTGCCCTACTCCTCCCCATGGCTTTACAAATTTTCGCTACAGGCAATCAATTTGCTCTTAATCTCCAAATCTTCTGCACCTCCTTACCAGAAAGTTGACTTTTGCGTGGCATTTCGGCAAATGAATGTTTGATGGCAGGTCCGCTGTCTTTTGTAGGCTGGACCGAATTACGGCCCCTGCTCGTGCGTACAACATGCTAATTTGTACATCTCATTTGCATGTGGCTACTTTACATAATTGTCTTTATATTTATGAGACACCTAAAATTACACTATTTCATTTTGTGGTGTTCTTTTCACACAATCCGGTCATCTCGACGGATCGAAACGTTTGTTGTAGGGTTATGTCTAATTTGGTACCACTTCAGCTTCCCACCTGTATTCGCATTGTGTTCACAGCGCAAAGTCAACTGTCTCTAT
Organism: Macrothele yani; assembly: GCA_039090855.1. Taxonomy (NCBI): domain Eukaryota; kingdom Metazoa; phylum Arthropoda; class Arachnida; order Araneae; family Macrothelidae; genus Macrothele; species Macrothele yani. The sequence goes on from CM077007.1 coordinate 115,553,139, forward strand.
ATTTATGCGACGCACCTTATCACCAGTCCTCTGAGCAGAAGTTACACCTGCAATTAAGAACATGAAACAGGGAAAAGCTCCAGCAGAAGACAGAATTACCATGGACATTACACAAAAAGCAAGTGGAGAAACTGAAACTAGACTCTCCCAAGTTTTCACAAGATGTCTCAATGAAGGAAGCATTCCTGAGGAATGAAACAATGCTACCTACAATGATTCTGCTACATAAAAAAGGTGACATTGAAGATCTCAGGAACTACAGGTCCATTAGCCTCCTATCAGTGGTTTATAAAATCTTCACTAAGGTTCCTTCACATTGCTTAAAGGTAACACTGGACTCAACCAAGAGAGCAACCTGGATTCAAGAGTGGCTACAGCACTACAGATCATATTCATGTGCTCAGAGAACTAATTGAAATAATGAGGAAATATGAACTCCCACTGCAGACAACTGAAAGAGCATAGAGAGATGTATGCTTGGTGTAACCAAGAGAGATAAGAAGAGGAACTCGTGGATAAGGAAAATGATAAGAGTGGAAGACATCATGAACAGAGTAAAATCGCTGAAACAGCAATGGGCTGGACATGTTACCAGAAGAACGGACCACTGATGGACAACTGAAATTCTAGACTGGATGCCAAGGGATAGAAAAGACCCAAAAGACCACATGAGAGATGGGTGGGTGAAATTCGAAAACATGAGGAAGTGACATGGAGGAGACTGGTGCAAGATAGACCATTGTGGAAGAAACTTGGGGAGACCTTCATCCAGTAGTGGATTGATAACAGTTAATGATGATGATATAGAGTCACCCAAATGAAACACACTGGGATTGATGGGTGGTGGTGCAGCATTTGCCGAAGCAATGGTGGCACTGCAGTAACCACACATAAAAGAGGAATGCAGCATGTGAAGCATTTAGTTAGTGTGTTGCACTGGATGTAATATCAAAAGAACATAAATAACCTACTTTCATATATCCCTCCAAGCAGGCGCAATGAGCCGTGATCCAATTTTTGACAAAAGAGAAAAACAAATTGGCAGAAATCTTACGACTCACGCAGCTGGTTTACGGGAACATGCACCTTGCACACAGTACGATCTTGAAATGGTGCAAAGAATTTCAGGGTGGACATGAAAGCCCTATTGATCTGCCAAGACCTGGCCAAGTGCCACCGCCCACACACTGGACACAATCGCAGCAGTGGATGAACCAGTGAAAGTTAACCATGGAATAATTGTTAATGAGTTAATAGCTGCAATAGGCATCACCAGGAACTCCACTGGCACAATCCTCCACCAAGAACTGGGGTCAAAGTGTGTGTGCAGTGGATTACAAAGCACCCGACAGTGGATCCATAAACTTATCGACCGATGGGACACCTGCTCAAATGTTAGGGGTGCCTATTTCTAGTGCTATCAGCACCTGTGCATTATGTATATATTTACCTGTGTACATATACTTATGCTGTAATAAAGTACACTTAACTCCCACAGCTAGTCTATGTTTCATTTGGACGACCCTTATACTAATTCGTTCGGAAAACAATGGCCCATTTGGAGGGTAAAAATGAAAGAGACATACCTCATTGCACACAACCTTATTTTATTCGAAATAAGTGTCTTCAGCAGCTACATATCTCTGTCAGCGAGTGGTTAGTGCTTCAATGCCAGTCCAGAAGAAATCTGGCTCTCTGGATGCAAGAAAGTTCTGGAATGCAATTCCAGCCTCCTCTCGGTTTCTGAAGGTCCTGCCCTTGAGATAATTGCTAAAATCCACGAACAGGTGGAAATCGGTAGGTGCCAAGTCATGCAAGTAGGCTGGATGTGGAAGAGTTTCGAACCTCAGTTTGTGACACATGTGGTCTTGCGTTATCATGCAGGAGGATAGGACCCTTCCTGTTCACTGAAGATGGCTGTTTGGAACACAACTTCTGGTGTATTCGGTCATTTTCTTCACATTGTGTAACAGAGGCAATGCTTTCACTAGCATTCAAGAACCTGTAGTGTATGATACTATGAACAGTCCATCACACCCCCAATCAATAAAACCTTCTTTGGCATCAACTTTGGTTTAGGATATTGCTTCGGTGGATCAACCATGGTTCAGCCACTGTCCAGATTGCTTCCAGTTGTCATATAGCATCCACTTTTCATCACAGGGTACAACGCAATCAAGTAGCGACTCCTTTTTGTTGCAAAGCAGAAGGTTACTACTGCACATCTCAAACCGTTGTTGTTTCTGATGCTCCATCAGTTCGTGTGGGACCCACATGTTGAGCTTTTTGACCTTACCAATTTGGTGGAGATGTTTGGAAATGGTTAACACTAACACATTGTACTGTCTGGCAAGTTCTCTGACTGTGACACGAGGATTTGCCTCCACATTTGCCTTCAGAGCATCATTGTCAATGACCGAATGTCGTCCTCAGCACTCCTCATCTTGTAGGCTCATGTCACAGGAACGAAACTTTTCAAACCACTGACAATGGTGCCTTCTCGCCTCATGCCTTGACCACATTATGGTAGATTTGTGCAGTATTACGACCCTATTTGAACGTGTGAAGCAGAATTACCCACAACTCCTTTCTAACACGTTGAACAGACCACTCTCACATGAGCAGCAACAACTGCAGTTCAACCAATTATGGTGTGTATGTGGAGTCTGAGTCGCCCTTCAACTTGTACGAATGGTGCTGTGAGTGGATTGGCCTGCAAGCATTGTCAGTGAGTTGAATGTGGCACCTCAAAAAATCGGCCATTATTTTCCAAATGACCTAATACATAAACAGCATATATTCTATCTCATGATGGCACCAGATAATAATGAAAGCAACTTCTTTTGACCACAAAACATTTCCTGGAATATGATGTCTAACAATAAAGAGTTTATGACAACTAAATGCATTTTCAAAAAACAAACCATTCAGTCACATAATTACTACTGTAACTATTAAATATTTTATTTAAATATGTATCAGCAATTATTGCTGCAACTGGAGGAGAAAAATTTGAATTCCATCTAGCATCTCTTCTGCACAACACTAATTCTTAATCAGAGAAATATTAAAATCTTCCTGCTATCTGACCAAAAATGCCCCCCCCCCCCCCCACTCAGTGCTTCATCTGAAAACAAAGATGTGAAAAATAAATAAAAGCATATATTTATGCCACCTAGCAAAAACATTTCACAATGAAAAAGCCAAAAAAGCATGTAGAAGATCTTAGGTATGCTTTTCAAGTATGTGATACAAAAGAGTTTTTCTAATCCCACAGCTAACCACTTAAGCAGGTAAATAATAAAATCTTCCTGCTATCTGATCAAAAATACCCACCTCTGCCCCTTAGTGCTTCATCTGAAAACAAAGATGATGAAATATTTATGTCACCTAGCATGGAAATTTCACATTGAAAAATGCAAAAAGCATGCAGAAGATCTTAGGTATGTTTTTTCCCTGTGTGATACAAAAAGAGTTTTTCTAATCTCACAGCCAACCACAGAGATACAGTATGAATACATAAGCGGGAACATGGGTGATGGTGTTTATCCCTATTCTCAGAACCAATAGCTCTAAATACAGATGGTTGACTCCACTTAATTTTCAGCAGGGGCCAAAAACACTTTTTTTTTTTAGGGGAGGGAGGTCCACTTACTAGCAGACTAACTAGAATGAGAATTCATGATCAAATAACTTTCACATTGTCTGAAACAAATTAGGATAAACAGAACACTTTCTGATTTACAACACATTGCTTCATGTTAAATAGTTACCATTTACCATTTATTACAGAAAAAAGACAAAATAATTAATATAGATTAACTTTATAATTTTACGCAATTTATATTTATTTATTGGGGTATATGGAAAAAGGAGTGCCTTTGCATTGGGTTCTTTTGTATCCCTAAATTGCAAAGTTTCAGTAGGGTAGGTAATGGACATTGCAGATCGTATAAAAGCTCATAGAGTGGAGAACCAGTTCATGTATGTTACACGTTTCAAAACATGCACTGAATGTTTACTGCATTGTACACAGTGGCCATAAGTTTGAAATCTTGGTTCTGTTACTCCATTACCGGAAGCAAGGGTTTAATGCAACTAACGCAGTCTGAAAAAGAAGCAAAGTTGAAGGTACAACTGTTGCCACCACTCGGAAAGCACAAATCGGATTCAAGAAGTTTGTGGCAGGCAACATGAGCTTGGAGAAAAAGAAAGGTTCAGGTAGGTTCCCTGTGGTTGTTTGGACACTTTGCTTATAGCTCATGAAGCAAGTCTAACATCTAGGATTTTTTTTTTAATCAGCAAATTGTTGGTCAAACAGGGAGTTTCTAAATCCACTATTGCTAACCACTTGCACAAGCTCTGAAAGGTCTACAGATGATGGAACAAGGTGCCACATAAATTGACCCCTGCTCAGGCTCATAATATTAATTATTACATGTTTCTAAGTACATTTATATATCAAAAACACATTTTTTCTAGACACCCAAGTATTATTAAAATAAACAATTCAAAAAGTTATTGCACACATTTTTTAACGTCATACTATTTCTTCATCTGATGTCATACAATAATTTATATGACTGCAGCCTTATATACAACATGGAGGGAAGCACTATTTCTTTGAAAGAAAGTTGACAAAAGCCAGGATGGCTTATTTTCTAGTAAAATGGGAGGGAGGAAGAAGATGTGGAACACTGAGGGGGTAAAAATAAGTGAGAGGTTCACTTCCAGTAGAAGGGTGAAGTCAGCAGCATTTCGTATCTTTGTTCCCGACAAGAAAATGCATAAAAAATATAAAAACTAACTTTGTGAATTCTTCATGGAATTACCTGAAATGATTATAAACACCATAATTAGCTAACAGGAGTTTACACTAAAAAATTTTCTTTAACAGGTTAAAAACTTTTCTTAAATTAGCCATGGGAAATTTTATTATGGGATTATATCCTAGGCAACCATGCAGAAACCCTTGAGAAAAAATTTTGTTCAGAGTTTAAAATTTTTTTCAGCCAATTCAGGTGAATTTACGCTGATGTCTTCAACCAACTAGATAGCTACTATATCTTTAATCTTCCCAAACAGCGTCATGAACTTTTTCAATAACCCCACACACACACACACACACACACACACACACACACACACACACACACACACACACACACACACACACACACACACACACATGATCCATTTACATTCAAATGAAATTGATCTTGCACTTTACTTTTTTAACAAAAGAAATATTTCATTTACATTCACATTTTTAAAAAAATGTTCTGAATGAGGCAGACAGCCTGTGTACAACCTTACTTCATTACATACCAAAGAACAAAGAATAGAAATGATTGGGTGACAAAGTTTGAAACCCTGAATATTTTTTTTTTTGGGGGGGGGGGTGCTATCCCCAAACAAGTATTTTGAATGAAAAGATTCTTAAAGAGTACATCAAACTGTGTATGAAACATGAAAGAGCTTATAGAGTACTATAAATCCAATTATTTTATGCTGTTTACACAGTCAACTCTCAATAAGTCAAATCTGAAGGGAGTGCAAAAAAATTCAAGCTATCACATCTTTAAAGGTACATTTATTTTACACTTTTAACTATTTTTAAAGATGCAAATAGTTTTAAATGTGTTCAAAGTGTTATTCGATTCATCACAATATAATAGAATAATTAAGGATACAAAATTACCTGGTTACCAACTTAGAAAATCTGGTAATAGTCTGTTATTATTATTATTATTATTATTATTGCTTTTGCATTTAATAACAGTTTCTAAGTGCAAAATCAAATTTAAAGTTTTATCATTTGTTCCAGGCATGGCTTTAATAAAGTTTTGCAAAACGTTTGGGACACACTCCTCTGATTCATCTCCGCTGCCTGATGGAATTTTAATTGGGCTGTGATGTCTTAAATCTCCACAGACTTCTAATTCAGCGTCAGTACTTGCATATGCTTGAGATATTTCTTTTTCATCTAATTAGGAAAGTTTGCAAAACTATGCTCCATTCATCATCAGGTTCATGTTCACTCAGATCTACACAAGTTTCAGTTTTCCACCACTGTCAGCTCAAAAGCAAGCTTTCCTTAACAGTTCTTAATTGTATTTTCCATCACTCCTCTCTATGTGCTGCCACCCATTATCATTGCTTGCAATAAGTCAACCAAAGTCTCAATTTCCTCAATATCAGCAATGCATTTTTATCACAACTTGTTTTCAATAAAGGATCTTACAATTATAAGCCTGATTCTTTGGTCTAAAGATTACTTTTTGTTGTATAGCAGTGGTTCTCAGTAGGTGGCCCACGAAGGGTGTCAGTCTGGCCTGCAGTAAAAAATTAAACTGAAAAGAAATGTATAAAATCTACAGGTGGAAAAAACAAAAGAATGTTTGTCAACATTTCTAACATAAAGCACAAATATTTTTGTTTGATTTAGTTCTATGATTGTGTTTAAAGGTTCCAGAATGTGCATTCACACGTGACAAATGATAAACATAATTTGGTAGTTTTCTGCAGGATTTCCTGATGCTCCTATGTAACCCTCTGCTAGACATCACGTGAGAGAGGAAGGAGGACTCGCATATCCGTGTGTTCGGTACTCCACTTGACGCAACATCTACGAATTTGCACTAGCAGCGTTTGGAGTTAACTCTTCTCACGATTTGTTCTGTATTGTGTGTGCTTCATGCAGCGCCAAGTACAACAGCCCTAATTATTGTGATCGCTCAAAATATTGTTCTCAATGCTAATGAAGAGAAAAGTTAACAGTGAAAATCATGAGTTTAACAGTGGCTGATCAGAGAAGTATTTGTTCCTTTTTTTTTTTTTTTTTTTTTTTTTTGTTCAATTACTAATCAAAAGCTTCTATTATGGGAATTCTTACTAGGAAATTTTTTATTTTAATTGCAAATTTTCGGAGAAAACTCTTCTTCTTTCAAGCAGTCTTTTGTTGTCAATTTTTTCCATCACTATCGCGGTTACTGTTAACCTTGATGTTTATGGTTATTTTTCATCAAATCCTGCCAGATGTTAGGCAGGGATAATCCTCTGCAGTCATTGATGGCGGAATTCTGATTTTTCTCAATCTCTATTCCTTCTTTTAGCTTTTTTTTTGAAAATTGCTTTGGAAACTGATGACCTTAAGGGAATTCCAATCCATGCTGTGACCAAATTCTCTAACATGCCTATCTACACCAGTCTTGTTGGAGCAATTTTTTCTAGCAGCTTTATGCTCTGCTATACGAGTTTCTGGTCTGTGACCTGTCTCACCTATGTAAGATAGTCCACAACTACAATTTACTTCATAGACAACACCTTGCCTTTTAAAATATTTTCTTCTTTGTGAACTACACTGGCGGAAAGTGAAAAAAGAACACCAAGAAGGAGACGTCTGATACCAACGAAATTTATACACCATAATAACGGAATACAGAGGATAACGTGATCAAAACATTATGGCAAAATACAGCTGTATTTGCTGGTAAACTGAAAAATAACATTTCCATGTAACATGGTTAGTACGAGGTTGAACCGCCATGAAATGCGTCACACTGTGCAATTCTGGCATGGAGTCTGTCGTACAGATGTTAGATGTAAGTTTGGGGTATTGAGTTCCAAGCATCCTCAACCTGGACGTGTAAATCGGGGATGGTCGTGGCTGGCCATGGAGACCGGATAAGTCGTTGTCCCATAAAATCCCACACGTGCTCAATGGGGGACAAATCCGGTGAACGTGCAGGCCATGGAAGTTGTCTCACACCCTGAAGTGCATGTTGCGTTGCACGTGCCATGTGTAGGCGTGTGTTACCTTGCTGGAAAACACCACGATGGACCGACCTTACAAATGGCACAACAACGGGCTGAATGATGTTGTTGATGTAGGAGGTGCTGTTTAACGTACCCGGTACAAACACTAGTTGTGTACGGGAGTGATAGCTGATTGCTCCCCACACCAGGAGACCAGGTGTAGGCCCTGTGTGTCGCTGGCGGATACAAGAAGGGTGGAGACGCTCCCCTGTGCGTCTGCGAACGTGCATACGGCCATCGGAGGTTCCCAAGCAGAATCTGCTTTCATCGCTGAACACGACAGATCACCATTGCGTTCTCCAGTGCAGACGTTGGCGACACCACTGCAGCCGTTCCTGACAGTGGGCTGGAGTCAGAGGTACACATGCCAGAGGCACACGTGCACGTAGTCCTGCATCCAGTAGACGGTTGCGGATTGTTCGGACAGTCACCTCAGGTGCAACGGCAGCTCGGATTTGCGTCGCAGTGGATGTTCTGCTTGACAATGCCGCTCTTCGTATGCGTCGATCGGTCCACTCATCAGTCCGTCTGTGAATCCCGGTTCCACGTCTTCTCATGTGGGAATGTTCCTCGGACCATCTACGCCACCATCGTACCACCACCGATACTTCCCGTCCAATTCGCTCCGCAATACGATGATACGACCACCCGGCCTCATGGAGTCCGACTAGACGACCTTGCTCAAAGTCCGATAACTGCTGAAATCGTACACGTCTTCCATGTCCAGGCATTGCAGCTTCTTCAGGGTCTTCCCACGTGTCCGTACACCGACGACTGATTACATTCACTTCGTCGTACTCCTTAAATACCACCGACGATAATTTGCATATTATGCCGTGCTGTGGCGTAAGCGCTCACAGGTTGGTCCCGAAATTAACATCACACCGACGTAAACTTGACCTTTAACATATGTAAATTTCATGATCGTCCGCCAATTCCTTCTTGGTGTTCTTTTTTCACTTTCCGCCAGTGTATTTTAGGGAAAAATTTCTTAACCTTGTTCTCTAAACCTGGAGCTACCCTAAATAGAGAACAAGGTTAAGAAATTTTACCCTAAAATAGTTCACAGAGAAGAAGATATTTTAAAAATGCAAGGTGTTGTCTATGAAGTAAAATGTAGTTGCAGACTATCTTACATAGGTGAGACAGGTCACAGACTAGAAACTCGTATAGCAGAGCATAAAGCTGCTAGAAAAAATTGCTCCAACAAGACTGGTTTAGATAGGCATGTTAGAGAATTTGGTCACAGCATAAGCTAAAAGGAAGAATAGAGATTGAGAAAAATCAGAATTCCATCATCAATAACTGCAGAGGATTATCTCTGCCTAACATCTGGCAGGATTTGATGAAAAATAACCATAACCGCAGAAGAGTTTTCTCTGAAAATTTGCAATTAAAATTAAAAAAATTTCAAGTAAGAATTCCCATAATAGAAGTTTTTGATTAGTAATTGAATTAAGAAACTGGGAAGCCGATTCTCAACATGAGCCTTATTCAAAGTATTTGTTCATGTTATCACAGAGAAAAGGGGCTATTCCTTTATGCCTAATGTGCAATGAAACTGTGTCTGTATGCAGATAATACAATATCAGGTGCCACTTCAGTACTAAACATGTAAGTGTTAATCAGAAGTTTCCTGCTGGATCGGACAACCAGAAAACTGAAATATCTTCTTTAAGTGCAAGTTATTCGAAATCATCTCTTGTAATTTTAAGGTAATACAAGTAACTAATATCTGAAATTTGTTCTATTTTTTTCATTTGCCCATTATGTAAGTTTCATTTCATAATTTTCACATTATCTTTAATAAATCTTAAAATAAAAATAATGTTTACATGAGTATCAGTATAATATGTAACTTACATTTATCAAATTAAGTGTTCAGACACCAGGTTCCATGAAAAAAAAAAAATGTGGTCCCTGGTGAAGAGTAATTAAGAACCAGTGTTGTATAGGCTGGTAAAAACTGAACTTTCGTGTATTTCATTTCAGTGAAGCATCCATGCATGGTACAGTATCAATGAAGAGAATCACTTTTACCCTTTTGCAGTGTCATTTTTTTTTTTTTTTTTATCAAATACTTTCAGTCAGTTTGAAGAATTTTGTTGGTTATCCAAGCCTTTTTATTTGACTCATTGCAAATGGGTAGACATTTCTCAAAAAATCACCTAGGATTTTAAGATTTGCCTATCGTTAATGGCTAACCACCCATGTTTGCTGCTAAAAGTAACATTGCATTTTCTTAAACCATCTGTTTCTCTATGGAGCACTCTGCTCCAATGGAAAACAGGTTTCATTAAGCCTCAACTCAAGAACAAAGCCCAAAGCAGCTCTAACTCCAGTGTGAGGAAAACAATGGAAAAGCAATGCCCATTGGTCAGAATCTCAGCTTCATGACCTAATACAGTATATCTAGAACAGCAAGACTGGCAAAAACTGCAAAAGGTACATGGCAGTGCTATGTAATGCTCAAGCTCTACAAATTAACGTGAGAGACAAAATCATGAATAATCATTTTAAACAATGTGCTATACTGTTTACCGGTGTTGGCAAAATTTACATAGCCAGAAACTCAGAATTTCGACAGAATAAATTATAAACGTTTATTCACAATTAAATGTTTGTTAACATCGACTACAGTTTCGCAGAGTGTTTGGTTCAGCAACGTCAGGATGAATGGAGCGTAAACATTCAAATCATTGTGACATTATCAGAGTTCTAATGGTCACGGATTTTGATGAGTTGTTTCCACGTGTTTGAAAGAAATGGAGTAGATGTCATGCCATTGACAAGCAGTGAAGAGTTCCGGTATACATAAAAAGCTTCTAATATATTAAGCTTGATTTTCGAATCAGGTTTATCCATAAGCATAGCATTTCCAAATATTGTTAAACCTGATTCAACTATCAAGCTTAATATATTAGAAGCTTTCCATGTATAAAAGAACTCTTCACCGCTTGTCAAGGACATGACATCTACTCCATTTCCTTCAAGAATGTAGAAACAACTCATCAAAATCTGTGACCATCAGAACTCTGATGATGTCACAATGATTTGAATGTTTATGCTCTATTAGTCCTGATGATGCTGAGCCAAACGCACTGCGAAATTACAGTCGATGTTAATAAAACATTAAATTATGAATAAATGTTGATAATTTATTCTATCTCAACATCAGAAGTGTGTAGTCTTAAATTATATATCAGAATTCCGAATTCAACTGAGCACAGAAATCCTTTTTAAAACACCGAACAAACATAACTGAAAGAGCTAAAGAAAAGAAAGCCTAATAAGTACTTAATTGTTGATCTTTCAGAAGGCTGAATCATCCATTGAAATGAATTGCAAATGAAATGACAGACATGAAGGGCAGCATCACGAGTCAATTGATACGCAGTATGCCAGTCCACCTCAACAAGCAGAATAACCAAACTGACAATCTGCATCTACAATGTCATGCCAATAACAGCAACAAAAGGTTTTAAATATATAATATGAGCATAACATCCACTACAGATGTCTTTCCCAACAGTGATCTTGTACCAATGACATGGTTATTGTTCGCGACTTTAATTTAAATTTTCAGAGCTTTGCAAACAAAAATAGCGTGGTGTTTTTTCTCAACTTCCACAAAAGCTATCTTTTTCTTGCATCCGTAAGTTTGAAATGCTGTACATGTGTACAAAAAATAAAAAGTTTAAGAATGATGCACACAATTAGTCTGCTAAATTTGTTATATCTGTTTAAAACTGCAATAACCTTTTTTTTTTCTTTTTTTTTTCAATTTTACAGAACATGAACACCACAAAGTCTGTTAAATTTTATAATAAAAGAAAAGGGATGCTTTACCTTTTGTGGGTTGCAAATGAATCTGTAAAGCCTGCTTCACAGCAGAATCAACATAATCTTCCACAGGATTCTTGCTAAAAAATAATTCAACTGGAAAAGTTCTCCCAGGAATAACAAAAGTTGGCACATTTCCAAAAAATGTGGCAAATTTTGAGGCATCCATGGTAGCTGATGTCACAATGAGCTTTAAATCTTGTCGACGAGCAACAACCTGAAGATAAAGATATGAATAATAACAAGTCTTAGATTGGTCAAATTCAAGAACTGAAAGTTCAATGAATAGCAAAATATTATGATATACCAGAGCTACACCTCGATGCATACAAATGGTAATACACAGAATTGGAATAGCATAGCTGCCAGCCTTGAGGAGTCAAAAATAGAGAGATTCTCTGAGCGTCTTCTACATACAAAAAGAATCGGAAATCATTGGCATGCTTTTATGCATAATTTGGGAAAACTTGACAAGTGTTAGATATTATCATATAATCTATATGTATTTAGTCACAACTACAATAAAATAAATACTACCTTAATTGAAGAAACTCAGTGCTATTTCTGCAAAAGATATTTGCATGACTTCATTTCTGCAAGAAATTTTTGGTTGGGAGTGAATCTAAGGTACTTTGTTGACCCCGACCATGTAATTTTGTTATCAAAAAATGTTTTAGCATGTTATTGGTCAATGATGATCGAAAGTGGGTTCTGATTTTTTAACTTGGCTGAACACTCTCACACTCAGTGTTTGAGTGAGAAAGAGTCAAAATTTATAGCATTAGTCTCGACAGCTTATCACACTTAGTAGGCATTTTTGCTTTTAGTTTAAAGTGAAATTAAATTTCAAAATTGGCACTTGATCAGTTTGCAATGAAATCAGAATCATTTTCATGACCCAATCTATTGTTTTCACAGCAGAGTAAATGATAAAGCAGATTTTTAAAATTCAATTTCACTTAAAATGCATGCTTTTTCATTCCTCAGTCACTTCTTGCTATATTAAGAAGAAGAAAAGAGAAAAGAAGCATTTTTACCTTTTGTTTGACAAAAAATTGGGTTCAAAATCGAAACTCTTCATCACTGTTTTTTGTTACACTTAAATTTGTTTCTTTTCCAAATTGAGTGGCCTACCATTTCTGAAACTAATTTTGCTCCTTGATAAAGGAAGAAATGACGAAGGAATAGGAGAACACACATTTTAAGTTAAATTAAATTTTAAAAATCAGTACTGCCATTGCTCACTCTGCCATGAAAACAATTTTATGGGTCATGGAAATGGTGCTGATTCCATGATGGACAAAGTAAATACTGATTTCAAACTTTAATTTTACCTTAAAAAAGGGAGGGCCAAAAATTATTTGTCTGTTGATTGGTTTTGAAGAAGAGTCTCTTAGAAATTGAGAAACATACATTAAAATTACGAAAAATTCTTTAAAAAATATGAAATTGGTCTTTTGCACTATTGTCAAAAAAAAAAAAAAAAAATGAGGAACATGGTCAGAAAAGTATTTAGAATGAGGAACACATATAATCTTAAAACAAAATTTTAAAAAAAGTGGAGTTTCTCTGGAAATTCAAGATGTGCAAAACCACCGAACAGTCTCAGCCCAGCTAGAACTGTGAACAATGACTAATTCTGCGACTTTTTCTCATTTCACCTTTCCATATCTTTCATGAATTCCTGAGCCTGGTAGAAATCTAAAACCCTGTTGTAGCATAGGGGAAAATAATAAAAAAAAAAAAGAAAAAAACCGTTTCAATGAAAAATTGAAAAAAAAAATACTTTTACCATTATCTTCAAGATATTGCAAATGACATTAAAAATTGGAGGAAAGTGGCAGGGAAATAGGAAAATCAGGGGAAATTACACAAATCATGAAGTTTCCAATTAATCTGGGAGAGCTGGCAGCTATGGAATAGACATTCTGTCTCAGATGAACACACTATTGTTTCTATCAACATCAATTCTAATAATTTACTCTGATATTATGATTTTCAAAAGAGAACAATGTGCAATATATCTTGTTTTTTTTTCAATCTTTATCATTTAAACACTATTTAAGCGCTGTACCATGAAATCATGGTTTGCTGTATGTCCCATTATAAAATTGCATTGGATTTAAATATCACAATATAATTCATATTTACAATGAAAATCGTAATGAACAAAAACACTACAGAGAATAACTTACTTGATTGCAAATGGTCTGAGACTTGAGGATCTCAGTCTTTTTTCTAATACCTTGTCTGCTACACAGTCTAAGACTTGATGATTTAATTTCAGTCTTTTTCTAACATCTTATCGTGCTGCACTAAAAACCTGCTAACCTGCAGCGCTGCGATCTGATATGCAGTCTTGCAATACATGATCATCTGGGAAATTTTGAGTTTTTCCGTCAAGACTGCAAATCACATGCTAAGTTTACAGGCTCAAATTTTGTTTTCTTATAACATAGTTGAACCCACATATGACAAGTTTGCATAATATGAAGTTCCACATATCCCTTAAGCTTCATAACATTTTCCCTTGTTACCACATAAACAATCATTTTTGGAGGAACTGCATATATCGAATTTCAACATGGTTATCAGCAAATACAATAAGTGGCATTAATCCAGCTTTTAAACCTTCCTCTTTTGCAGGAAACATGGAATTACCTGTTGTTGAAAAAATTCCCTGTGGTTCCTCCTACAGATCAATCAGTTTGCATGAAGACGAATGTTTCGGTTGCACCCCCACCTCCCCCAACAAGCACAATGCTTGCCAAACCAAATATACATCTCTAGGGCAAATGCTATCTTTTATCCCTTCCCCTTGACACCTTTCATTCACTTAATTTCTGTTTAGAAAATCTTACAGTTTGTTTTGCATATAGAAACATCTTAATCCTGCATCAGAGGAAGTTGAGAAACATTTAGAACATCGACCATGACAAACACAAAACAATCAAGAATTGGCTCGTATATCCGACGCAAAATGTAACAGCCGAAATTTCAAATTTTTAGCAGTTACTTTCGTTTTTTACGCTTTCCAACTATAGGTAGAAGAAGCGCATATGCTCCAGCTTTGTCCGTCTGTCTGTCGGCACGATAACTTGCATAAAAACGGTTAGATTTCGATGAAATTTTAGTATGTGGTAGGGGACCACCTGGGGACGAACCCCATTGAAAACGGACGAAAATGGGGTAAAAGGTCACTGCATAGGAGCGGGATCCATTCCATTGCCCTTATGCGTCATAACTTACGTAAATATGGTTTGATATCGATAAAATTTTAGTATATTGTAGGGGACCACCTGGGAATGAACCCTATTGAAAATGGGTGAAGTAGGGTCGAAGGTCAGGACATAGAAGCGGGATGCATTCCATTGCCCTTATGCGTCATAACGTGTGTAAAAATGGTTCGATTTCGATGAAATTTTAGTATGTGGTAGGGTACCACCTTGGGATGAACCCTATTGAAAATGGACGAAATGGGGTCAAAGGTCAGGACATAGGATTAAGATTCATTCCATCACCCTTATTCCATCCTATTAAAGAAGCAATTCTTGTATGTATGTAAATTTTATTTTGAAAACAGCTCTAAGGATTTTGATGAAAGAAATTAACCTACCGTTTTCTGGTACTATAAATCGATTTAGCTAGATCTCGACTTTAGGAAGATTCATTTAGTGCATTAAATAACCACTCCGAATTACCACGTTTTTGGTGTCATGACGTCGTCCCATTAAAGTTGCCCATGCTTAGAAATCTTATGACGTCGCAATCTTGCAACTGAGATGTTGGTGTGCGGTCACGCCGTCTGTCTCATTACCTCACTCGTTGTGCGTGGATCCTATTAAACTTTTATGACGTCACACTCTTTTGACCAGATGGTCGCGATTCCCATCTGCCTCATTACGTCACACGTGTGCGTATGCCCATCCGCACGATAACTCGCATAAAAATCGTTCGATTTTGATGAACTTTTAGTATGTCGAAGGGGAACACCTGGGAAGGATCCCTATTGAAAGTGAACAAAATGAAGTCAAAGGTCAGGACATAGGAGCAGGATCCATTCCACTGCTCTTATGCATCATAACTAACGTAAAAAGGTTTGATTTCAATTAAATTTTAGTATGTGGTAGGGGACCTCCTGGGGACAAACCCTATCGAAAATGGGTGAAATGGGGTCAAAGGTCAGGACATAGGAGTGGAATCCCTTCCATTGCTATTATGCGTCATAACTTATGTAAAAATTCTTCGATTTGGATGAAATGTTAGTATGTTGTAAGGGCCTGCCTGAGGACAAATCCTATTGAAAATGGGCGAAATGTGGTCAAAGGTTAGGACACAGGAGCAGGATCTATTCCATAGCATCATAACTTACGTAAAAATGCTTCTGTTGCGACAAAACTTTATCATGTTATTTCAGAGGTATACTGAACCGGTTCTGTTGAATATCATCGAAATAGGATCAAAGGTCAGGACACAGGACCGAGATTTATTCCACAGCCATTATCCTCATAACTTGAGTGATGACTTCAGTAATGATTTCTGGTATGTTGGAAAGCGTATTATAATCAATGCATTGCATGATTTTACTAACTTGTTATATTTGTTAAATGCTTTTTCATTTACAGTAATACTGATGACATAAGTGCAATGTGGAAAGAGTGATGACCTCTGATTTGTTAAATGTTTTGCTTTTTGCAGATCTCATTCACATTATTTTACTATCTAAGATACTTTTTAATTCATCATCATCATCATCATTGTCAACCATTATCAATCCACTGCTGGACGAAGGTCTCCCCAAGTTTCCTCCACAACGGTCTGTCTTGTGTTAAAAACTATTATTTATCATCTTCAATTAATTGATAAATAGTTTATTAGTTTAACTTGACATAATGTACTATGCTAAAAACAGCTCTTTTCTTATCTGTTCAGTTATAACGAAATTCACAAATATTGAATGTTTTTGACATTCCCTTCAACTTTGTTATATGCAGGTTTGACTGAATTTCAATACTTCCTCTGCTCTGTATGTTGTACAGCTAATAGCTTCATTTCACTTCAAAGTGGTTAGCATTTTCTGATACGCATGCTCTCATGAGGGTTAACAAAACTCTGCTCATATCAATGATAGTTTTAAATTACTTCTTTATAATTATGTTTATTTTGTGATCAAACCAGTCAGGCGCTACATGAAAGTTCAAGACTATTTGTGTATATGTATTGCTTACACAAGTAAATTTATCAGACAACTTGTAGTTTGTTATGCTTTTATCCATAACAACACAAAACACATTACATAGTATAATTCTGGAACTTTTTAAAGCTTCAATGTTTCATTTAAATGATATGTAAAACACATTTGGCTGTAGATAGTCTTACTGTTGTACAAACTTATTTCAAAGTTGAAAATTCCTGCAACTTATTTTAATCTTTAAAATGCACTTCACAGATTTAAATGACTGTATACTCTTCTCAACATGTTATCATAAAATGCACAAGTTCATTTTTTTATTCCTAATGGCAAAAAAAAAAAAAGGAGTGAAATACTGCTAAAAATACAGAAGCTACAAGGGAGACAAATCATACATTCAATAATGCAAATACAAACAATTGCACTTATATCATCAGTATTACTGTAAATGAAAACAGTATCTGGAAAGTAGGACTCTAAACAATTCATTATGAACTTATCATAAATGTTCTGTACCACAATATACCTCTAATTGTTTCATACACTGTACATTCAATGATTCATTTGAATAATCAGTTGGTGATTTTCCACATACATTTGTCATTTCATTACAACAGCAAATTTTATATTTTTACAGTACAAATCTAAGTTAATTTCATTCTATTTGATCATATGAATTAATTTTATCTAACTATTAATATGTTTTACCTTTCTCATTTGCAACTTTCTCCACCCAGTAAAAATATTCTTTCCTGATCATTTTTTAGTTTTTTATTCTTAATATACTATTTCTTACAATGATATACACTAGACATGAAACAATAAAAAAACAAAGAAAACACTGTTTCATTATAAACACTATGTGAAAAAGAGTATAATAATGGATACATCAGTATTCGTGCATTGCATACTTGGTTATGTATAGCTGAAGCTTAAAATGGTGGACATAACATGTTGCTCTACATATTATCACATCAGCTAACTTCAAGTCAATGCACAGGAATCTATTCAAGATATGTCTATTCTTAAACACCACATGTAGCTGGATAGCATACCACTTCACCATATAGTTCTTAAAAAAACATGACATGCTCAAAAATTATATCATACAGCAATATAAAAACTTAGCACGTTATTTCAAGAAAAGCAAATGCTATTGTCATGAAAACTTAATTACTAATGAGAAAAATACCAGAACTTGCCTCCCTCAATAAACCAAAGAGGACATCCGTACTTAAAGAACGTTCATGAGCCTCATCCATAATTATTGCACTATAATTATCTAAATCTGATTCTCGTAGAGATTCCCTCAATAGGATTCCATCAGTCATATACTTTATTAGAGTTTTCTGAAATCAAAAATTAATTCTTCATATTACATACAGTTAAAAGACCATGTATACCTATGAGATGCTTATATAAAGAATGCACATGGCCCAAATAACAAGCATTATAACAATTCCCAATGAAACAACAAGCTAGTAACTTTTAATTAAATATAAATACGGACATCTATACACATTTCCTGAATGCAGCAAATTTAAGTCAAACACAATATAAGAACAGTCTTGAGGAAATTTCACACCACACACCATTTGTTAAACGAAAAAATATATATATACATCAAAATTAGAAACTGCTCAAGGTACATATTTTTTTTTATATACCATACTTGAGAGAGAAACATTGACGAGCACCCTATTTCTAACAAGGCAGGCATTTATGCCATCCCTCTACAATATCCAGATGGCACCAAACAATAATACATCAGAGTGACCAAGCATTCATTTAGAAATAGAATCAGCGAGCATAAAAGACACACAGAAGACGGTAAAGTGATGACAGTCCTATACAGAGAAGTCGAGTTCAAGTCCGCTGCTCCTATGTGGGATGAAATATAGAAATTAGCTTCCTACTCAACCCACTCAATGTACTGCCATTCTAGAATTCTTGGAGATCATTACCAATGGTGAAGCTTGCAATGATAGTAACTCTCTAGAGCTGCCACGAATTTGGAACTAGTTCTTCAAATAATGCCCTTTTCCTTACAAGATACTGTGTGCCACCAACATGAAGTCTCATATCTTTGAATGAAATAACATTATCATCTATCCACTTATTGTCTAATCAAGTCACCACATTCAAATTGTTGAAACGTTCTATTATTCAAAATTTAGTTTTCTGTCTACCTTAGATGAAAATGCCATCTGGTTGATGTGCAAAAGCTTGGAAATGTTCATTTCTATTTTTCTGATAATAAATCGGATTACTAACACAGTTTTACTATTTCAGATATTAGGTTTGATTCAAAGATAGTCAGATAAGTGCTTTCTGAATGATAGGTAAACAGATGAGCCACAACAGTTTGCAGTTGTCAAAAAGGACTAAATTTTACAACATTGCTGTTTTATAGTAGAACAGTTGTTATATGCACATATGCAGAAAGACTTAGATGGTGCATTCAACATGATGCAGACATCCACTAAGATGGCAATTAGGCAGATGGCAAAAGAAACACAGGAAACCTGCAGTGGCATAGACATTCTGACATTCCTACAATATGTGTAAATTAAGTGGAAGACATTAAGAACTTTCTTGAACAAGTTGCTTAGAAAACTCACAACTACATTTTTTTTTTATAGCATGTAAGAAGACTGTTTACCATATGAAATTACAACTATATATAAAGTAATGGCAGGGCCAGACTTGCAAAAAGTCCAAATAAGCTACATACAGCTCAGGGGCCTCAAAAAAAAAATGCATGAATTTCTAAATGTAACGGCAGGGCTAGACTTAAGAATAATCTAAGTTATAGCTTAGGGGTCTCAAAAATGCATTTCAAGATTTACTATAATGGCTTATTGCTACAAAGATCATTCAGAAAGTAAAAAACATTTGGTGAAAAAAGCTATATACTTTTAAATTTTTTGAAATATTTTATTTACATTTTTTAACTCATACCTTAGCCTATTTTTCTACATAGTCACCCTGGACATCGAGGCACTTCTCATATCTTGGAATAAGCTTAAGTATACCTTCCTCATAAAACTCTGCCACCTGTCCTTTTAGCCAGTCCATAGAAGCCTCCTTTAGAGCATCATTATCATCATCATCATCATCATCATCAAAACGTTGTCCACCAAGGAACTGCTTTAAATTGGGAAACAAATAGTAGCCCGATGGTGCCAAGTCCAGTCTGTAAGGTGGATGTTCAGAAAATTCCCAGTAAAACTCATCAAGCAGCTCCTTTGTCTTCCTGGCAGTGTGTGGGTGGATGTTGTCCTGTATCACAGATTCCTCGTGAGAGCATGCTCCTGCGGCAGTTTTGAATGGCTCGCCGTAAACATTTCAGAGTTGCACAGTAGGTATCAGTATTTCTGGTTGCACCTCTTTCCATGAAATTGACAAGACACCTTTCCTGTCCCAAAAGATCTTTGCCATGATTTTCTTTGCAAACAAATTTAATTTGACTTTTCACGTTTGTTTTGCTCAGTGATTGAAGGTGGTGCCATTCAAGTGATTGCATTTTGTTCTCGGGTGTGTAGTGCGAAATCCATGTTTTGTTCCCTGTAACAATTTGGTCAATAAACTTGTTGCTATCTGGGTGAAAATGCTCCAAGAACGCCAATGCAGCTCCCAGTTGCTGAGATCTGTGTTCATCTATGAGCATCCGTGGGACCCATCTTGTACAGATTTTGTTGAAGTTCAGATGCTCAGTCACAATTTGGTACACAAGTATATGAGAAACCTTCAGGACATTTTTGTGCACTTCGCTGACTGTAAATTGATTCTCTTTTTAATGAAGTCATCAACCTTTTGTCTCAGTTCAGCCATGATGAGAAAGGGATGCCCTGACTGCTCCTGATCATGAATGTTCTTCCGTTTTTAAACATTATGCACCACTTTTTGACACTGGATTCATTCATAAGACCTTCTCCATACACTTGAACAAGTCTCCAATGAATGTCAATAGGCCTGGTGTTTTCAGCAGTCAGAAAATGGATAACTGATCAAGCTTCATGTTTGGCATGATTTTCAAAGTGCATGTTCATTTTGAAAGATCGTAGTAACCAAGGTTAACAGACTACTAGGTTTGCTCATATGGGAGTATGAGTTGAGCTTTCCTGTAGAGCATTCCCTCTGGCATCACCTGTCTTGCAAGAGAACCCAGTGAACACGGGAGTCGTCTGCTGTCTACTGACATGCAGGCAGTTTGTTGTACAAAGCAATGCGCTCGAGTAATCACTTCATGTATTAATTTAGTTAAGTAATAAATGAATTTCTAATTATTTGTCACCGAATTTGATTATCACTAAGTATCAACATGGTCTTAGAGAAAAATGAAAAGATTTCTTATTCAAAATACTGTAAATAAACAAATGCACTGTTGCACTCAGTTGGGGTGAACCAAACCCTCCCCAGGAGTTATCACTTGGTCATTCGTTTTTATTTTTATTTGTATCTTCAAAATTTTGGGCCACCCACAAAAAGAAATCACCCAGGTGTCACTGAACAAATGTGACAAAAAATAATATAACTGAAAAAAATTTCCTTTCTTCATGTAGTTATGGGCTTTCATTTTCTTTTCTTTTCATTTTTTTCTCTCTCAGTTGCAAATTGATGTTCCTCATTCAAATCATAGTATATGTTTTGATGAAAAGTTTAATGCCTTGGCTGAATTTTAGAGGAAATTTTTTTCTCTATTGCCTCTGATATGTTTTTCATAGCATTTTTCATTTTTTTTTTTTTAATTTCATGTTCGCCATGGATTTAGAGGAACATATGCTCAATGCTTTTTCTGCGGCAGCCCCAATAGTTCACTTTGCATATCCCTTTCACAGTCGCCTTCCACAAAATGCTTGGAGCAAATTACCATTCTAGATTTATTTATTTTTTTTTTTTTTTTTTTTTTTTTATATAACTTGCAGAGCTCAGTCACTTTTGGTGGAAATCTGTGATATATATTATCGCCGATCCTTTGGTATTTCAATAGTTGTTCTTTTAATCCGCAACAGCGCAGGAACTTGAAGGCATCTCAAACGAACAAACTATTTACAAACAAGCTCAGACCACACTCCTCCGCATTGCTGCGAAAGGGAAGTTTTACAGGGGTCTTATGGGCACAACCTTGCATTTTTAAGAACATTGGTAGTAACTAACCACAAATTGATAATACAAGGCCAACAATTATACCAGGAGATAGCCAACAGCGCATTGGACACAGACAACCTTGACTGAGTGCCGGCCAGGAACCTGCGCAGAAGTTCTTTACTTTCTGAATGACCTACTATGTACATTAAGGTGGAAACGTGGAAATGTTTTGGCAATCATTGCAGCTGTCACAACAATTTTCAGTTGGGACAATCACAAGAAGGAAAATTAAATAATGAAGTCATTACACAAAATGATGTAGAAATATTTTAAATATGACATTAGAAATGAACTCTATGCTTTAAATTGCATAAATAAAATTGTTATATGCGGCATTTTGGAAGTGATTGCTACTTTCTTCAGCAGTGGAATGTAGCAGAACAACATGAGGTGGTAACACATGTAGATACAAATGTTGGCAAATTTGAACAGATTTTCAATGATAGGAATATAACATGATGAAGTATGTATTATGTTATGGGAAAGGTAAATTTTGGTACTTTTGTGATACCTCAGGAATTTCTGAATAATGAAAGATGCAAGACATTTTGTGTTTTTCCAATCACATAAAGGAGATTTTATTAGGGGTATGCAAAAGTTTCCACTGCCCCCGCTAGCGGGTGCTGTAGGGGTCTGCCTGGCCAGCGATCCATGCTGTCAGTTCATACCTGAAGTCAAGCATGGCGGTCAATAAAGTTCTTTTGCGGCACTGTTTGTTATTCATGTTTAATTTACAGAAAAGTTAAGAGTGAAGCACATGGTTCAATATGTCAGGCGTATGATGAAACGGTTATGGGTGAGCGGACGTGTCGAGACTGGTTTGCCAGGTTTAAGAAAGGTGACCTAAGCTTGGAAGACAAACCACGTGCAGGTAGACCACAGGAACTCGCAGACAAGGAGCTGGAACCACTGTTGCAAGAGGATGCCACACAATTTACCACACAACTGGCAAAACGTTTGAAAGTGGCTCAATCGACGGTGGTACGCCGCTTGGGGAAGATCTAGAAGATTGGCAAGTAGATTCCGCATACTTTAATGGAGCATACTACTGGTCAACGATTGGGCATCTGCATGTCGTTGCTGAAGAAGTTTCAAGGGAAGAATTTCTTGTGGAAGGTTGTCACCAGGGATGAAATATGGGTCTATTGCAACAGCCCTGTACGAAAGCAATCCTGAGTCGACCCAGGCCAGCTATCAACATCCACATCAAAATAGGATATCCAGGATATCTGCACAATGATATAGCGATCAATTGAAAAAACCGAATGCCGCAATCAAGCAAAAATGCCCATCGGCAGGTAAAGGATGCCACCCAGCCATCCTGTTAAACGATAATGCCAGACCACATGTTGGTGCCACCACGAAATCAACCCTTGAACAGTTATACTGGGAGGTTTTACCGCACTCGGCTTACTCCCTGGACATTGCACCCTTAGACTTTCATCTGTTTCGCTCTATGCAACATGCCCTAGCCCAACAGGGGTTCACCACAGTTACAGAGGTAGAAAAGTTCGCCACTGTGTTCTTCAGCTCAAAACCCGAGTCCTTCTATCACAGGGGCATTCATTTGTTGCCTGAAAAATGGCAAAAGGTCATTTATGCTAACAGCCAATATTTTGTTGAATAAATGTGTACTGATTTCCTGTTTGTTCCTGTCTCCTTTCTCCTTAAAACGGCAGAAACTTTTGCATACCCGTAATAATATGATACATCTAGTGTTTTTACTTCTGAACTAGCAAGTACTACTTCAGAAACATAAAAAGCAGCCAGTAAAATTTGTAACTTCTGCTACTTGAAACTTCTGGCACTTAAAAGTGAACTGACACAGAGATGCACTTGATATTAATTTGAAGAGAACATCAAGACTGCATTAAAATGTTGCAAATAATTTTATGTTTTCAGTGAATTTGGAAAACTCTACAGAGAAGTTAAATGAAACTGTACAATCCCCAATCAAGACTACCCTGAAAGTTCAGATATTAACCTCACTGGGAAGAAGCCATAGTACTTCTATTTTTATAGGGCAGTGACATTAAAACCATCAGGAACTTTATCAATCATGAACTACAGGCATTGTGAAGTTAAATAAAAGTAAAGAAGTCAACATTTAGTCACAATGAGCATTTCATTTTCTTGTCAACTGCATCAATATTAACAATGTTGATAAAGATGAAACGGAGTATGACAACATCAACACTGTTGATGTTGTTTATTAATATTTATGTATCATTTACCTTGATGAAGCAGGGCATGGCACAACAAAACTGCAGTTGACAAGGTAATAAAATATTCGTGACTAAATTATGACTTCTTGATTCCTATTTATTCCGTCGGGAAGTTTATCTAATCAAAATCAAGGATAAAATTCAGTTGTCATTCTCATTCCCTAATACTCTTGCAACAGTCTAGGGATCTTAGAGTTATAAACTGCTTACACAAAAAATTGTTCTTGTTTTTTAAGCACATAAAAAATAAGCTATTAACACAACGTCAATAGTAAGCATCATATGCACTGAAAGTGGCAAACTTTGCAGCCTATCTTTTAAGATATAACCAACAAACTTTTCTGTCATGATGTTACAGAAACAGCACATGACAGATTTGTAAAGTTAAATAATAATATAACACGTTATTGTGACAACCTTGTAAAATCCTTACTGTCAAAAAAAAAGTTGTCATCCGTCACCAGTTTCGCGTTCATTTTTTAATTTTCATTATTTAGTTAGAATATTGTTTATTTTCAGATTTTAAGGGCCTCATAAACTTGACATAGCTCAGTACCCCAGATATTAAAACTATGAGTCTAAGAGAGGGCTATGAAGTATCTGAATTAAGAGGACCAAAAACCTACACATTGCAACTGGTTTTACCACTACCCCACATCAGTGGCGGCTCGTGGTAGGAAAAATAGGTGAAGAGCTACAAGAGCAGTATGAAAAGATATCTACTGTCTTCAATGAAAATCAGTTAATGAGAACTTACCTATTTTTTTATACGTATATTAGATCAATTCTTCTTCCCTTTAAAGCTGGAAATTTGTCGATTATGCCATAATAAAATGGCTGTTTCTTCGTGACATCAAGAAAATGTCTTTCTGAATAGAAATCTTTGCCAAAGAAGCAAGTTTATCTGGAGAAATAGTGTTTCTTGAGTAAGTTTGTATTCTTTTAAGGCAAGAAAAATTTCTTTCCACTGAAACACTTGCAGATGCAATTGTTAAAATCAGGGAAACCAATACAGTATATAAGATTCTGTAAAAATGTCTTTATCTCCATGAAGCACTCAAAGAAGTTCATGAGTCGATATATTCCTTAATGTTTCATCAGCATACACAAGACTCAGTTCATTTTTAAGGCGCTGGTGTTTAGTAAATATTTTTCCGTAAAAATGTTTCCGATTTTCAAAAGTGTGAGAGCGAAAGCGTGGATTAAATTGGTCGAATTTGGTTGTGTCAGCAAGACAGGCATATTGAAGTTCAAGTTTCTCACAGTCTTGAAATCTTATATCCATTTTCATAAAAATGTGGTACAAAATTTCAAAATACAATTGTCTATAATTTTGAAAAATTGTTTCTTGTGTAAGAGCAGCATATTCCCGTTTAGATCCGCTTATTTCTGTGATTTTGCTAGCTTTTCCAAACAGTGTTTCAAATCCTCATCGTTCCTTTTATGGCTCAAAATTTCATAAGGTTTTTTTTTTTTAATTTGAGTAACACAGTAGTAGTTTATGTCTATTAATTTGTTCTGCAAAATTTCGAATAATACACTGCTGGCGACCCAAAATGCAACACCAAGAAGGACACGAGATAGCAAAGCCAGATTTACTGGACACATAACAACAGATACAAAGATGAAACGATTGAGCTTACAGGCCCGTGCGACTTGCGGAACATGCAGACATCAATAGTTCGTGTGGCCCCCATGGCTGGCAATAATGGCCGCTACAAGCCGCGGCATCAAACGAAAGAGACTTTAGATGTGGGTTTGGGGCATGTCGGTCCAGGCTGCTTCCACACGTTGCCACAATTCATCAGGCGTAGCCACGGGTGGTGCTTCCCGGGCCACTCGGTTGCCGATCAGCGACCAGACGTGTTCGATGGGCGACATATCGGGAGAACAGGCGGGCCACGGCAGCAGTGACACCTGGTGGGCCGTGAGGAATTGTTGCACGATGCGTGTCACGTGTGGGCGCGCATTGTCCTGTTGAAACGTGGCCGCTGGCAGGTCCTGCAAGTAAGGGAGGACTACAGGCTCCAAAACGTCGGAGATGTAGTGGTGGCTGTTGAGTGTACCGGCGATGCATACCAGAGGGATGCGGGTGTCATATCCAATTGCGCCCCAAACCATAACGCCAGGCGACGGACCGGTATGGCGATGCATAATGCAGGCGTCATACAGTCCCTCGCCGCAGTGCAGCCACACACGGATCTGACCATCGTGGTGTTGCAGGCAGAAGCGGGATGCGTCGGAGAAGACAATGTCATGCCATTCGGTAGACCAGGTGCGGCGTTCAATGGCCCACTGCCACCTCACTCGCCAGTACGTGCCGACACAGGTTTTTTGCGCAATACACCCTAATTCCTGCGCTAACGTTCGTGATATGGCGGTGCGAGCTGTCAATGCCCGCCGCACAACATGCCGGTTCTCTTGTTCGGTGGTATGCCGCGGCTGCGGTAATCGCTCACGTCTGTCCGTCCGACCCTCCTACTCCCACCGGATCCATACTCGCCTCACTGTGGCTGGATGTCGTCCCACACAGGTGCCGATGTCTCGGTACGATAAACCGCTGTCGGGATAAGCCACTATTCGTCCTCTATCGAACTCCAAAACGTGCTGGAATGACTGCCGTATTCTGCGACGAGTCATCAGGAAGCTTCCCACGCACAGGTCCGGCAGCACAGCACACTTCCACTACTAACACCCCGCCTTCTGTGCACCCTTCTTATAGTGCTTCTCGGTGGTGTGCCGGGCGCACATGATTTGCATATGCCTTGCAATGCTAATCGTTTGCATGTCCTCTCACGGGTGGCGCATGCTGCGAATTTCAGGCCAATCGGACGATTCCTTCTTGGTGTTGCATATTGTGTGGCCAGCTGTGTAGATCGGTGAAGCCAAATATTTCATTAAATACTATTGCCAAAAATGTAAAATTGAAAGTGCTCATATCATTAAAAAACCCTTGGGCAAGTTGAATTGATTTTTTGTCTGATTGGTCACTATTTGTGAGAAATTTGAATACTTCCTTCAATTTATCCCAGTCATCAACTATTACACTTACTAACTTCGAAGTGGAGGACCATCGGGTTTCTGTTGTGGTTGGCATGCATCTCGCGGTTGTTGATGTGAGTGTATTGTTTTTTCACTGAGGCTTGCAAAAAAATATTCGACACTTAGAAATTTTAGAAAAACTCTGCTGCAATACAAGGTTCAAACGATGTACTAAGCAATAACAAAAACAGCTTGAGAAGTTTTATGCTTCATTTTTTCCTTGAGCCCAGTCAAGTGTCCAGACATTATGCTTGCCCCATCGTAACATTGTCCTATTGACTTGTGTTGATAATCAAACTGTTCGAAATTTTTGTCTAGCATTTTGTATAAAGCTTCTGACGTTCTATCTTCACTCACATCATGGAAACCCAAAAATCGCTCAACCAATACACCTTCCGAATCAACAGATCTTATTATTAAAGAGCACTCGGAAGTCTGGTTATGTCTTCCCATCTACTTGAATAGAAAAGCATTGAACTTCATTTATTTCATTCTTGACGTGATCGTTTATATATTCAGAAATACATTCAATTAATTCATTTTGAATAGCTTTTGAGTCACCTGTGAAGACATTTTTTATCGTTTCGTATTGATTTTGAATTTTTAAAGGACTTCTTGATATCAACAGTGAAAGCAATTCCTTGAATTTCTATGATTTATCGAGTCAGTGCTTCGTTATGGTCACGGAATGGTAGTTCTTGTTTACTCAAATACAGTACTGCATCAATCAATGTCTGCAGGAAAAGTCTATTTAAACAAACACTTTCGTTGAAATGCATTTCAAAAGCCTAGCATTCTCCCTCAGGGCATCGGCAATGGTGTTCCGATTCTTTTCAAAATTATTTAGCATTAATTCGCATTTCAGGTGTTCGCTAGAATCACCACGTTTGTCAAGTGACCGTTTTATATTTAAGAAATCTGAAAATTGTCTTTATTCCACGCCGAATTTTATTACTAAAAAATAAGCAGGGCCAACAAAAAAAAAATTTGTAACAGAAGGGCTACAAAGCCATTTATATTCAGTAAACCAACAATTTTTAAAATTAATATTGTAAGATTTACTGCTCTTCTTGATTTCTTTCTTGACGACAATTGTCAGTGAATCCGTCGGTCGTCATTGAAGTAAAATGTCTTTTTTATTTTTATCTTTCCACCGATTGAACGAAGTTTGCAATAAATTACAGACAATGTCGTTTCACAGGATAGATACTGAAAACTAAAACTATCACTATCAGGTAAACTGTACACGAAACTAAAGTAGCTAATGAAGTTCTTAAAAAACAATTACAAAACATGAAAAAACAAATCTCTTTCGGAAAGTATGTATCAAAACACCGCTCCACTGCGATCTCTTCGGAAGGTCATGACTGCAGGTGCAGAGCCTTGGCGTCTCAACCTAAAACACTTCACTTGCCCGGCAGATAGGGGAGAGTGACGTCACAGTTACCATGGCAACTCGGACGACAACTGCAGACTTCCAAGCATTCTCATTTCAGCTCTTCACTTGAACTGTTTTGCGTATAAGGACTTGTTTTCCGTATTGAACGCGCATTGTGAAGTGATATCTAATCAAAATGTTGGATATTTTGGCACTCAATAAAGGAGAGAAAAGAATATATTATACAAAAATTATTAAATATAACCTTATATCAAATGAAATAGGTGAAGAGGCACTTCACCTACTTCACCTGAAAAGCCCCCACACTGCCCCACATCAGAATTTGGATAAACATTTTGGACAAGATTACTAAAATGAGGCATGAGAGTAGCCCAATCGATATATAACTCACCAAATTCATGCATATGGGTCGCAGCAGGTATTCATAGATGACAGCTTCCACTTTCCTTGTAAGTTCACTAACCTGCACTTACAAGGAAATTACTTGCCTTTACCACTTTTTATTATTATTATTATTGTGTGTTTAACGACCACCATGAGCATTTCAATTGCTTTAAGCAATGGGCTATATATAATTTAGGGTCACTGTTTCCAGGAAAGGAAGACAGCCAGTGCCAGAAGACACACACAACATCCATATCTCACTGGGATTCGAACCCAGACCCATCTGGGATGAATGGTCATAAGCAGGCACTTAGACCACTGCACCACTGGGGGCAGCCCTTTACCACTTCAAAATTCAATGGAACTTTGACAAAACTTCGCAAATCGGATTAAATGAACCTGTACAAAGTGTTGTGCTGGGCATATAATCTATGGTGAAAGTTTTGTGGAATCCCCTGGTACATAGAGCGACTTGGTATGCAACTCTGCACAGCAAGGACTCCAGAACTGTCAATTTGTGCACTTTCTTATGTATTCGAATGGCATGGTGTCTTGTATATAACGGCATATGCTCAGGAAAAAGGCAAATTAGCAACCAGCCATACAGCAGAGTGTATATGCTAGCATAGCACAGAGAATGTGTTATCTGTACACCGCAATAAATATACTGAAAGCAAAGTTGGGGGAAGAATTCTCACTCCAAGATAATCAGTCAAGTAATAATCTGCCAAAACATTTATGACATTCTGTGGACATAAGTTACTGTTAGTACCATTGTGATAATGAATGGCAGCTGTTCTTCCCATAAACTGCCAGGGAACAGAAATGGGGTATGGAGAAAAAAGTGTGAACGGTGAGTAAATAGTTAATGTAATTGAGGTTAAGCCTATCTGAGTAAAAAAAAAAAACCAAAAAAATGTATGTCTATGGGTTCCCAGAGAATCACAATAAAAAAATAAGGGGGAAATTGGAGGGGTGCTTATAATTTGTAAAACTTCCATTTCTGTGCTTCAAAACTGAAGGGAAATAGCAAAAATGACAGCAAATTTGATCAAGGCACAGCAGCTATTTCTGAAACAAAGATTTAACAAGAAAGGTGACATCAAATTTTTGGTTGTAATAAGCACGTCTTTTGAATCCATTCTGATGTGAATTAAATTTATCAAAGCTATTCAAACTCAATCAATCCATACAACATCCAGAAATAGAAACATCTCCTTAGTTCCACCAGCAGCTAAAAAGCATGTTAAGAAAATTAACAAATGGCGCAAAAAAGTTTCTCATTGCACAAGGAAGGTATCAGAGACAGAGGTTTTCAAATCGAACAGTTAAAAGAAGAAATATACAAGAGAAGGAAACATT
Source organism: Macrothele yani (assembly GCA_039090855.1). Classification (NCBI taxonomy): domain Eukaryota; kingdom Metazoa; phylum Arthropoda; class Arachnida; order Araneae; family Macrothelidae; genus Macrothele; species Macrothele yani. The sequence goes on from CM077007.1 coordinate 115,583,554, forward strand.
GTATAACTCTATGCCTCCTAGCGTAAGAATTTTGCATAGTGGAAAAATTGAAAATAGGCGAAAAATATTCTCATGGAAAAAGCTATGCTAAGGAGAAATAACTTTTCAAATATGTCTCCTGTAGGCAGAAATATCGAGAAAATCATTTTCATCTTTACGCCGCATACAGTAAACAAAAAATTTCTCAATAGGGTTTTTAGAAGCGGCGACACGGCTACAAACCGAAATACATAAATACCACCTACCGACAGAACTGTGAACTACAAAATTCCTCATATACTAGCCTTAAGTGTTATACAAGGTAAATGGCATCTGGTGTTGAAAGAATTTTTTAATAACACATGTAGAAACATAGATATTGAGGGGAGGAAAAAAAAAGATTAAGCATTTGCACCTTCTAGCAGCAAAATTCTGCATTATTTTGGGAAGAAAATATGCACACAGAGTTTACATAGTTAACAGTATCTGACCGAAGAAAGAAGTTTTTCAATCGGGTTTTTAGTCTCGCAGATATTGCTGTAAACGGAAAGGTAATCTTACACCCTCTGGTGGCACTCTAGTACATTTAAAAAATTTTGCAATTATATAAGAAACATTTTGTCGCTGAAATGCTTTCCAACCAAGAAAGACTTTTTCAAATTATACTGTTAGAAGCAGAGTTATTGACAAAAATAAGATATGCATCTACTTCTCCTGGCGGAAAATACACGCATTATTTTAAGAAAGTATTCTCAAAAGGTTTTTCATTTTGAGTGGTATCGGTCCATTGAAGAATTTTTTTCAATTGAGTTTTCAGGAGCTCAGATTTTGCTGCAAATACATCAGACGTATAAATAAATACTTACGCCCTCTGGTGGTCAATCCATTCTTTACCAAATACAGTAAAGCACTGTTTATATGTTTCTGAGTTATATGTCTTTTACATTTACCGTAATTTTTGGGCTAAGAGCCGCGGCTCTTAGCCCAAAAATAAACTAAAAGTGAAATTTTTCGGGAGTGCGGCCCTTATGCCGAATTTGTTTTCGATAAGACTGTTTCTTCCCTCCCCCCCTTTTTTTTTTCATGCAGATGCTTAGTAAATTTTTTCAAACTACGTCTTTTTTTTTCACAAACTCGACTGTGATCATGTTTTCCCCGCTTTCTACTCATACGTTAGACACATCTATTTAAACGATAACTCCGCTGTCCTGATGTTGGTTTAGGAGGGAAAGTGGGGGAGAACAGGAATGCCTGACTCAAATGCCCTTTGCATGGGGGAGTGGGGGATGGAATGGGGACATAAGCACACAGACGAGTACCGTGACGTCTGAGGCTTCTGTGGATAGCGCACCCAGCGTATCTTTTTCGCTGGCTGCAGCATACATCATGCAGGAAAATGCAATGCAACCTAGGGAAGGAACGGTGATTTTCACTGGGGTGGGGAGACCGGTGATGACCGCTTCCCTGAACAAAAGCTTAAGGACATGAACAATGCAAAAGCCTGCCCCAGGATGATTCCATTAGCAGAGACCTATTCCAAACAATACTGGCTGGACGGAAAGACAAATTCTGTTCACTCTTCTTGGTTAATGTGGCATGCGATACAGGTATTTCTTGGCTCTGTGCTCCTGAGTTTTGCTTCGATTTTATTTATTTTTTTATTTTTTTTTATTGACTGACGATAGTGGAAATTGAAGGCTTCAGCTGGAAAATAAAAAAAGAAAGGATAGCTTTCCCATTCATATAAAAGCGAGCCAAACGTGAAGGCTCAGTGCGCAGTAAATGAAAGTAGGTCAAACCACTTGAAAGAGAGAAAGCGGCACCGCTGTTTCGGAGTGTTGGCGGCCAGATCCGCGACGCAGCTGGTAAACGGAAGCGCAACTTCATTCAAACAAAAACATCTCTAGATGAGAAAAAGAAAAGCATAACATAGAAGGAACATATTATTAAAGAAAACATTCATCGAAAGCATTACAAGCGATATTTTATAAGTTAATTACTTCTAAGACGGATTCTATTGTGGTGAACACATTGAATGGAATTTAGACAATTGTGCGGTTTTACGAGCAATGCGGCGATATTCTAACGGGAGTCTTAAGATTAACTGTGATTTATATTGATTACATAAATGGTTTTGAGCATTTAATAAAGGCAAACAAATAACATCATTAGCATGATTAATAAAAAATGTATAAATAAAAAATTTTGCCAGTATGAAAAAATAAATGTATAAAGCAGATCGACACTGAGTTGCAGAATTAGCCTTTGAAGTATACATATAATCACGTTGGGTGCGAGTTAATTCATGAAAATAAGGAAAATAATTTAGCTTTCTGAGCAGCACCACGACTTCACTGGTGCGGGCGGCCCTTACGGCAACTTTTGCTCCCAAGATTGCAAAATTTCTCACCTGCGGCTCTTAGTCTGAAAATTATGGTATACGTCGTTTCAGGTCAGTCCCGATTCATTCCTTTTAATAGTAAAACATTTCGTTTATACGACGCATGACTTCGATTATACGTCGTCGTTTTCCCTCATTTTTCAGTCGAAGTTCACCACTGAGGTCAAATATTTCTTATCCGAGTCATTCTTTGACACCCTTTTTGAACGCAGACTCGAGGCCTGTTTCTTCAGCAGAGACAGAAGAAACCATCCATTGACCAGTGGGGGCTAAGAAAAAAGGGTGTACACGCAAAGGTGCGTGGGGCTCCCCTTTTCCGTCAGAAGACCCTGAATGATGGGGATCAGATTGCTCTCCACCAACAACAGCAAGCGTAGGTTCCTTCTTTGAAGGACCAGGGACATCACCGAATGATACGAGGGGTCAGAGGGGGGGCGGAAAAGAATGGACAGATTTCTGACGTCACTGGACCGGTTTATTGATAAGACACCCTCCATACAGCACATCTATTTCAGGTGCCTTTGGGTAATTGCCTTTCTACGATTGCATATTGCTGCCTTTACGATTGTTGGTAAAAAATGTCAAGAAAATGAAAGGCACTTTCATTAACAGATAAAGTTCAAATTTTAAAAGAATTTGACAAGAATACTGGATTGACTAAAGTAAAGATTGCAAAATCTCTACTTTAGTCAATCCAATAGAGATTTAAAATACTGTATAAATAACGTAATAAGTGTGAATATTTATACATAAAAAAAATATATGTTCATCATATGTAACAGGTACTACAGTAGTACTGTACATATTATACGTATGTACTAAAAGAAATTAGCTTTGCATTTTAGACTTTAATTTCAGTTATACGTCTTTTATGAACGGTCCCTTGAAAGACATATAAACGGTGCTTTACTGTATTAGAAATTATACGCAAAGCATTTTTCATGCAAAGCTGTATCCGGTGCAGAAAAAAAAATTTTTTAATTGAGTTTTAGACGCAGAAATATCAGGGAAAACGCAATTTACTTTTAAGCCCTCCCTAGCGGAAAGTCTATGAATTACTTGAAAATTTTTAAATTATACGAAAAAAATTTCACACCAGAAACTCTATCCAACAAAGAAGGAATTTTTCAAACTGGTCTCTTAGAAGCAGAGATATTGGCAAAAATAAGATATATATCTATGCCCCTGGAGGAGAAACCATGCATTATTTTAAGAAGAAAATATTTTGAAAAGGTTTATCGATGTGATTGGTATTGGTCCAGGAACGAATTTTTTCAGCCGAAGTTTTAGAAGCTTAGATTTTGCTGCAAATACAACAGAAGCAGAAATTAACACTTACGCCCTCTGGTGGCCAAACCGTTATTTTTCCAAAAATTTGAAATTATATGAAAAAGATTTCCCATCAGAAGCTGTATCCCCTGCAGAAAGAATTTTTCAAATCGGAGTTTTAGAAGCAGAGATATCGGGGGAAACGCACTTTACTTTTACGCCCCCTGGCGGAAAATCTATACATAACTTGAAAAAGTGACTATACCTAAAATAGTCTTCAACATAAATGGAATCGAAAGGTAAAAGAATTTTTTCAATCAGATGTTTAGAAGCAAATATATATGAAATAAAATGTATTTTGAATTTGATATCATCTGAATTTATGCTCTATGGCAGCAAAATTGTGCATCGTGGAAAAAAAAAAAAAAAAAACGATATAAAGGATCATCATTCACACATTTCAAGCTTCCCAATGCAAAAACAATTTTTCAAATCGGACTATTAGTTAGAGAGATATATATGGTGTCCACAGACAGACGGACGGACGGACGGACAAACTGATAAGATAAACACGATCTTTTTTTTACAAAAGACGGGCTAAAAGTAATAATACTGCACTTCCCAGAGTGCTGTGGTATGAAAAAGGGAAATAAATTTTTAAAATGCATGAAAATTTTATTCTTGCATTCCAGAATTGAAAGAAACTTATAAATCTAATCAAGATGAAGCTATATGAGAAAAGAAAAATTAAAACTACATCCAAGAGTTTCCTTAATGCAGCAGTACAAAAATGGGAAATGAAATAATAATAATAATAGCAACATTAAAATGCATGAAAACTGTATTTCTGCATTCCAAAATTGGAAGAAAATAGCAAACTTGATCAAGGTGAAGCCATCTAAAAAAAGAAATTACACAAAAAGTGCATCCATAAGTTTTAGCAATTGCCACAACTACAACTGTGGTTGATACTGAAGTTATGTTATTTTAATTCTAAATCAGCTATTTGTTGTTGTTATTATTATTATTATCAATATTGATATGACACAGAAATTTCTGGTGCACCAACAAGATATGCAAATTACTGTTGCATATCAGGTCAAAAATTCCCTTAAAAATGCTTACTAAACAATTTTGATGCAACACCAGGGACAAGACTGAAAATGAGTTGGCACTACTAGATCAGGAACAATCAAGAAGATAGCACTTAAATGACAACTCAGTTTCTTGTCGCACAAATAAAATATGTTAAATTTATTGTAAAGATTAATGCACGTCAAACCATTTATAAGAGAAATGACTGTTAAGCTGTTTGCAATAATTAAGCATTCTCAAAGACTGATCTTCCATTTCACATAAGAACAACTGATTAACTCTTCCAAACAAGGAATTTATTTTTAGCTACAATCAACATTCCAATTCACAACGCAGCACTTTTCCACCAAAATGCAATATCTTTCAATATAATGAATATATAATGGTGTTTTTTCACGCAACTGTAATCCCTTAGTCATGAAAGAGAACAAGAATAGACACAACAAACAGTTTTACCTTTTTAGGCAAACTCTGACTTAGTTTGCCACTTCTATGGCAATCAACATTTACCCATTTCCTTTCTAAATAAAAAAATAGCTCATCTCATGAACTTTCACATGACATCTCATCACAACCACAGCTCCTTCCTCTATTGATGCTTCCAACACAGCAGTGATCCAAAATATGCACCTCTCATTCACCCAACATAATTATTCATAAAAAATACATAATATCTAAGGTATTGTTTACCTGATATTGTCAAAGTATTTTGTACATTGTTGCTCTGTGAGGCATGTGCTCCCAGCCCGAGAGGTCCTTAATGTTACGGGTTTTTGGTTAGTTATAAAACTTTTTTAGAAATAAAACAATTAGGTTATATATTTCCAGTTCTACATTCATTCATTCATTTGCACAATCAAACATTTTAAATTTACTATTAATTAAAAGATTTTAGTAGAAAGAGTTATACTCATCGGATCAGGAGACGTATCACAAGGGGTTCATCATCACCACGTTATGGCGAGCGCTTTTGGTAGTATCATACTACCATCGTCAGGCCTTTACTTCTACACAAGGGTTCCACACGTATGTGTAGTCCTGGAGTTGCATGTCGAGAATCGAAAGGAAGGTTTGCGCCCATGTATGTGTTAGATGATTTGTTTCGTATGTGTCGCCATCTATTGGATGAGTTGGTAGGTATCAGTCGTAAGTATAATTCATTTTCCATTTTTCGGCTATTATTATTTGTTTGTAGAAACAGGTGTATTATTTTTAGTCCTTTATTTAATGTGTGATTTTTTGTAATGTTCTTTTTTTCTTTCTTTTTTTTTTTATATAAGTGATTTCCAGGCTGTGTCTAGTGTGGTGGGGTCTTGTAAGTTGCATATTTTATCTTTGTTTTGTTCAATTATAACGCTTTCAGAAATCCTTAATTCTTTTTCGTTTGTGTGGGTGGTTAGTAATTTAATATTTTCAAAATCAGGATACTGTTCATGTTTAATGTAGTGTTGGATAAGTGCAGTTTTTTCTTCTTTTTTGTTCCAGTTCTTTATATGTTGATGTAAACTTTTTATTAACCTATTTTTTGTGCTCCCAATGTAAGAAATGTGGTCCCCAGAACTCTGTGAAACAATAGGAATTTAATATATGCCTGCTGATTGTAGTATACTATTTTTATATTTTTTCCTTATAATTAAGTCACCAATATTCTGAACAGAATGACCAAAAATAATGTGTTTCTTCATTATTCTTTAAAATTTTCCACTTAGTCTTCTAATAAAAGGGAAAGAACCTGAAAATTTGCATTTCTTTTTTGGGATGTTTTGACTACTCTTTTAATTTCTTTTTGTATTCAAAAATCAGCTTTTTAACTGTGTCTGTGTCATATTCATATTATTTGGTTGTGTTAATAATCCATTGGATTTCTTCTCTGTATTTTCTATTTCAGGAATATGTGAAGGCTTGTTTTACCCAATTCCTAATACTACACTATCTACCAACAAGTAATTGGACACCCCTGCAATCAATGATATCTGTGGTCCTGATACAACGTGACAGCCGCCGCCGTTAAATATCGTGTGGGAAACAACAACGCAACCAGTCGCATGCAAGATGCCACGCAGTTCGGAGCTCTCTGATTTTCGACACAGGTGTAATCGTCGAGTATCACAGAAATGGCCGATCCATACGTGACATATCCAGCAAGTTGAAGTACCCAAAAATCGACAGTGTCCTACGTGATTGGCAAGTGGAATATGAGAGGTGACTGTCGGAATGTGTCCCGACCCGGCAGACCCACAAAACTGGGAGTTAGAGACCGACGGGTGCTGGCCAGAGAAATTAGAAAGAACCGCACCAAATCGATGGGCCACATCCGCAAGGAGTTTCAACAGGCATCCGGGAGTGTTCTTTCGATGAATACCATCCGTAAGGAAGCCCATCTGCTCGGTTATCATGGACATGCTGCCGCCCACAAGCCTTTCATCACCAAGTCCAATAGCGCTGTTTGGCTAATGTGGTGCAAAGAACGTCGACAGTGGACCGTTGAACAGTGGAAACAGGTTCTCTGGAGTGACGAATCAAGGTTCACCCTCTACCGTTTGGATGGCAGGGTCTAGGTTTGGCGTCTGCCTGGAGAACGCCTCCTGCCGGAATGTATTGTGCCAACTGTGAAGTTCGGTGGTGGTGGAATTATGCTATGGGGGTGTTTCTCCTGTTATGTCACAGGACCCTTGGTCGCAATTCCTGGTAGACTCAACGCCGAGACTTACTGCACCATTTTAGATGACCATGCGCTTCCTACGTTGTGGCAGTTTTACGGGGTGGACCCATGTTACTTTCAGGATGACAATGCCACCTGTCATGTTGCGAGGTCCACCATGGCTTGGTATGGTGACAATGGGGTTAATCGAACGGACTGGCCTGCGCAGAGCCCGGACCTTAACCCTATCGAGCACCTCTGGGACGAGTTGGAGCGTCGACTTAAGGGGTGCCCCCACGGTCCGAAATCGGTGAAGGAATTGACTTGTCTTCTCCAAGCCGAGTGGAAGAAAATACTGCTAGCCGTCGTACAACGCCTGGTTGAGAGTATGCCCCGGAGGGTCACAGCTGTAATCGCCGCTCGTGGAGGCTCCACCAACTATTGAAGGTGAATAAACTTCATTTTCCTTTGCTATCACAGGTGTCCAATTACTTGTTGGTAGATAGTGTATTTACTTTATGAGTTTTTGGGTGTTCAGATTGATATGGGATCATTATAGGTACATAGGTTGGTTTTCTAAAAACTCTGTATTCAAAATTTAAGTCATTTTTTATTAGTTCAATATCTAAAAAGGAAATTTTTTCATCTTGTTCAAATTCCAAAGTTATCTCTGGGTAACAAGTGGTAAATTTATTCTTCAATATTTCAAGTTCTTCTTGTTTTAATTTAGACAAAATAAAAATGTCATCGACGTACCTACAATAAATGATGGATGGGTCTGGTAGCTTTTTAATAATTTGGTTTGGTTTCCAATATCACACATAATTATTTCTGAAAATAAAGAAGATAATGGGGATCTCATCGAGGCTCCTACTTCTTGCCTATAGATTTTTTTGTCAAACTCAAAGTAATCGTTATTAGAAATATAGGTTAAAATGTTATATAACTCTTGTAATTGTGTATTATTAAATTGAGATTTATTTTTTAACTCTTTAATGATGATGTCTATGGCTTTTGGTACAGGGGTACTTGGGAATAATGAATTAACATCTAAACTTTCCATAAACATACCAGATAGTGGAACATTAATAGATTTTATTTTTTCAATGAACTCTAAACTTTTTTTTAAACAGTATTCATTATTCATGAAAAAGGGCGTCAACAATTTGCATAATTTCCTTTCTAGATTTATTAGTGAGGACTTTGATTTTGGAACAATAACTCTAAATGGTCTATCGGGTTTACAGGTTTTTATTTTTTCAAAAATACTTGGAACTACCGTACCTATTGGTGGATAGGCTCTGGTAATTTCTGAAGGTAGTGAACTATGATTTTTAATTTTAGCTAAAAAGTTTATCTGAGAATCAACAGGGTCTTTTTTAATTATCTCACATTTTAATTCCTCAATAGCTGTATTCATTTTAACAATATATTCATTTTTATCCAGTATTATTAACTGATTTGATTTATTTGCTTCACAAATTATAATAGTAGGGTCTTTTTTTAAGTCTAGTAGTTGTTGTCTTTCATATGTCATCTTTCCAAATTTAATTTCTTTTTAGACTGCAGATTGATTATATTCATCCAATATATTTCTATATAACTTAAATCTTAAAGCTTGTTTGTGTGAAAATGGGACACTTTGAATGATGGTCTCGATTTTCGGTATACACCTTTCAGTTGGGGAATTATTAAGAATGACTCAAGTGTGAGATATGGTGGACCTACCACACTTGAGAAGGATGGTCCACCACGGAATCGACCTGGACTTTCTAAACGGCGTATAAGAAAGAGATCTTGGCCGAGTGAATGTAAGATTGGTGTATGGAATACTAGAGGTATAAATGGCAAGATGAGTGAGGTGATTGAGGAGATGAATAAGTATAGACTGGATGTGCTGTGTGTAAATGAAACCAAAAAGAAGGAAATTGGGGTAGAAGAAGTGAATGGCACGGTGAGAGTGTGGTCTGGAGTATTGGATAATATGAGAGGACAGGCTGGTGTAGGTGTGATTTTAAGTGAAAAGATGAAGAACAACTTGATTCACTATAGTTGCATAAGTGAGAGAATTCTCTGGATTCGTTTGAAAGTGAAACTTCAGAGAATTGTAATTGTTGTAGTGTATGCTCCTTGTGACTCGGAACCTTCTGATAAGAAAGAAGATTTTTGGAATGAGCTAAAAGCTGTTTTGAGCCAGTTTGGTGCTAAAGAAAAAGTTATAATAGCAGGGGATTTCAATGCTAGAGTAGGTGTGCAGAATGCAATTTCTGACAATGTTCTGGGTAAGTTTAATGATCCTTGTGTGAATGATAATGGTGAAAGATTAATTGAACTCTGCATTGAGAATGGTTTGTGTGTATCTAATACAGTTTTCAACCACAAGTATATCCACACATATACTTGGGAAAATCGTACTCTTGGTCAAAAGAGTGTGATAGATTTTGTTGTTTGCGATCAGCATCTGAAACACTTAGTTGTTGACACCCGTGTGATGAGAGGTGCAGATGTTGGTTCTGATCATTACTTGGTAGTGTCACGAGTGAAACTTAATGTTGGTTGGAGGAAAAGGAATAGGAAGAGACCCAGGATAGAAAGAATAAAGGTTGATAGGCTCCTTGAAGATCATCAGCGGTATTCTGACTTACTCAGAGAACGACTGAAGGATCTGAAATCTTGTGAAAGGGATGGAGAAAAGAAGTGGGAATGTTTTAAAAACTGTGTTGTCGCTGCTGCTAAAGAGGTCTGTGGCACCACAATAGTGGGTAACAATAGAGGTGATGCTTGATGGAATAGTGAGATTGATGAAGCAGTAAAGAAAAAGAAGGAAGCCTATTTGGGGATGTTGCAAGGTAGAGTCTCTGTGGATGAATATCACTGTAAAAAGCGTGAAGCTGCTAAGCTGGTTCGCCACAGTAAGGCAAAGGCATGAACTGGCTTTTTGGAAAGATAGGAAGTCCTTCTGGAAGTACATGAGACTCAGGAAAAATAGGGGAAACAAAGTTGTAAGTTGTGTGAAGAATGAGATTGGGGAAATGATATGGGAGCCCAATGAGTTAAGTGACAGATGGGGTGAATACTTCTGTGATTTATTAGGAGAGCAAAAATGATTCTGAGACAGATGCAGATGATGTCACAATGAGGGATGAAAGCACAGGAGGGATCTCAAGAGAAGAAGTGTGTAAAGCTCTAAAATCTCTTCAGAATGGTAAGGCTCCAGGAGTTGATGGCATAACTGCGGAGATGTTGAAGTACGGTGGTGACTCTATAATTGACTGGTTAACTGAAATTTGCCAGTTGTGCTGGGAGTTAGGAATGGTCCCTCGAGATTGGAAGGATGCTATTATTGTTCCCTTGTATAAGGGAAAAGGTGATCAGACTGAATGCAAGAACTATCGTGGTATTAGCCTACTGAGTGTGCCAGGGAAAGTGTTTGGTAAGGTTGTTATTGAAAAAGTACGGGGTCTTACATCATTGAAAGTGTGGGATGTTCAGAGTGGTTTTATGCCTGGTTAAAGGCTGCACTAACCAGATTTTTGCATTACGCATGATGATTGAAAAGTATCTGGCTGTTGGAAAGAAAGTGTTTACTGCCTTCATAGATTTAGAGAAAGCTTACGACCGAGTGAATAGGACACTTTTGTGGAAGGTATTGAATGAATATGGTGTTATTGGGAATCTACTTAATAGTGTAAAAGCCATGTATGCTGGTAGTAGAGCTTGTGTACGAGTGAATGGTGTTTTATCAAAATGGTTTTCCATTGGTGCAGGAGTTAGACAAGGTTGTGTAATGTCACCATGGCTGTTTAATATATTTATGGACGCATGCATGCGTGAGGCCAAAATAGATAATAGTGGTTTATATCTTGGTGGTATCCTGTGTGTGCAGATTGCTGTATGCTGATGACACTGTCCTGATGGCAGAGAGCAAAAGTGAGTTGCAGAGTATGTTGACTCGGATACACGAAGTTTGCATGAAATTCAAATTGAGTATAAATAAGAGAAAAACCAAAGTTATGGTGTTTGAGAGAGGAATGGGTAGCACTGAATGTAATGTAAGAATAAATGGCAATGTGATTGACCAGGTGAGTGAGTTTGTGTATTTAGGAAGCATGTTTGACAGAGAGAACAAGTTGGATGGTGAAATCAGTAGGCGAGTGAATTCTTCTTTGAAAGTCATAGCTGCTCTGGGAGGTTTTCACGGGAATGATGGGTTCTCTAGAGAGTCCCGCATGGCTGTGTATGAAACAGTAATTGTTCCTACTCTGATGTATGGCAGTGAAACCTGGGTACTGCAGAAGAAGCATAGGAGTCGTTCGTGTGCTGGAGAAATGCATTACTTACGTGGGGTTTGTGGCAAGACACGGTCTGATTGTGTGAGGAATGAAGATGTATTGCAGTTGTGTGATGTAAAGCAAAATGTTGTTAGCAAGGTGGAGACCAATATGCTTCGGTGGTTTGGCCATGTTGAAAGAATGAGTGATGAAATGCTTACTAAGAAAATATTTTCAACCTAAGTGGCAGGAAGGAAAGGCAGAGGAAGGCCAAGGAAGACATGGGTGGATCAGATTCAGGAGTGTCTGCATGAGAAAAAGATTATGAGTATGAAGTATAAAAGATCTTGTGTACGGCGTGTAATGGATATCAGTGAAGCACGAGTTGTATGTCAAGATCGTTGTAAATGGCGAAGTTTGATACGACAACAATAAGTAAAAATATCTGGAAGTTTGTATTTCTTTTTGGAGCTAACCTCTGAATCTCAGAGAAGAGCTTAGTGATATGTATGATGTATGTATGTAGAATGCCTTTTTCTGATGGTTTGGGCTTCGTTTTCTAATATTGTAAAAGTCTGTTTTAAAATTTGGTCGATGACAGTATCAGTCCATTTTTTATTTAAATTTTCATATTTATTATTTTGTATCAGATTCCATAATTTATAACAAGTGTGTAATTTATATAGTATTTTTTAATACGATTTCTGTTCTTAATCGTTTAATTTCACATTGTTTCATAATATCTGCGTCCTTGTTATTCAATGTGTAATTATTGAGTTGTAGGTATTTTGGTATCAAGTTAAAATCACGGCAGTTTATCAAAAATTCCAACTGGATGCTGTTTTTTTTTCTGAAGGTCACTTCTTCTTTTTCTGAAGTTCTCTAATTCTCTCAACTCTTTAGGTTTTAACAGGTTTCAGCAATTCATGGTCGTTTTTTCTCCTTCTCGTTCCCGACATTCCGTCGTATACTATGTAAAGAATTATGAAATATTCAATTCATGAGGCAACCATAAGGGTTGTCTTATGCTATAAACGTGCTTTTGATTAAAAATACATAATATCTAAGGTATTGTTTACCTGATATTGTCAAAGTATTTTGCACGTTGTTGCTCTGTGAGGCATTTTTATCCAGTTAATAATACTGGGTAAAAATGAATATATTGTTAAAATAAATACAGCTATTGAAAAATTAAAATGTGAGATAATTAAAAAAGACCCTGTTGACTATCAGATAAACTTTTTAACTAAAACTAGAAATCATAGTTCATTACCTTCATAAATTACCAGAGCCTATCCACCAATAGGTATGGTAGTCCCAAGTATTTTTGGAAAAATAAAAACCCATAAACCCGATAGACCATTTAGAGTTATTGTTCCAAAATCAAAGTCCCCACTAATAAATCTAGAAAGGAAATTATACAAATTGTTGGTCCCCTTTTTTATGAATAATGAATACTGTTTAAAAAACAGTTTAGAGTTCATTGAAAAAATAAAATCTATTAATGTTCCACTATCTGGTACGTTTATGGCAAGTTTAGACATTAAATCATTATTCCCAAGTACCCCTGTACCAAAAGCCATAGACATTATCATTAAAGAGTTAAAAAATAAATATCAATTTAATAATATACAATTACAAGAGTTATATAACATTTTAACCTATATTTCTAATAACAATTACTTTGAGTTTGGCAAAAAAAATCTATATGCAAGAAGTAGGAGCCCCAATGAAATCCCCATTATCTTCTTTATTTTCAGAAATAATCATGTGTGATATTGAAAACCAAGTTATTAAAAAACTACCAGGCCCACCCATCATTTATTGTACGTACGTTGACAACATTTTTATTTTGTCTAAATTAAAACAAGAAGAACTTGAAATATTGAAGAATAAATTTACCATTTGTTACCCAGAGATTGAATTAACTTTGGAATTTGAACAAGATGAAAAAAATTTCCTTCTTAGATATCGAACTAATAAAAAAAGACTTAAATTTTGAATACAGAGTTTTTAAAAAACCAACCTATGTACCTATAATGATCCCATATCAATCTGAACACCCAAAAACTCAAAGTAAATGGTATTAGGAATTGGGTAAAACGAGCCTTCACACATTCCTCAAATAGAAAATACAGAGAAGAAGAAATCCAATGGATTATTAACACAACCAAATAATATGGATATGACACAAAAACAGTTAAAAAGCTGATTTTTGAATACAAAAAGAAATTAAAAGAGTCTAGTCAAAACATCCCAAAAAAGAAATACAAATTTTCAGGTTCTTTCCCTTTTATTAGAGGACTAAGTGGAAAAATTTTAAGATTAATGAAGAAACACAACATTATTTTTGGTCATTCTGTTCAGAATATTGGTGACTTAATTATAAGGAAAAAAATAACAATAGTATTATACTACAATCAGCAGGCGTATATGAAATTCCTATTGTTTCACAGAGTTCTGGGGACCACATTTCTTACATTGGCAGCACAAAAAATAGATTAATAAAAAGAATACATCAACATATAAAGAACTGAAACAAAAAAGAAGAAAAAAACTGCACTTATCCAACACTACATTAAACATGAACAGTATCCTGATTTTGAAAATATTAAATTACTAACCACCCACACAAACGAAAAAGAATTAAGGATTTCCGAAAGCGTTATAATTGAACAAAACAAGGATAAAATATGCAACTTACAAGACCCCACCACACTAGGCACAGCCTGGAAATCACTTATAAAAAAAGAAAAATCCATAAAAAAAGACAAAAAAAAAGAACATTGCAAAAAATCACACCATTAAATAAAGGACTAAAAATAATACACCTGTTTCTACAAACAAATAATAATAGCCCAAAAATATCTACACAAAAATGAAAAATGAATTATGCTTACGACTGATACCTACCAACTCATCCAATAGATGGCGAAACATGAGAAACAAATCACCTAACACATACATGGGCGCAAACCTTCCTTTCGATTCCCGACATTGCAACTCCAGGACTACACACACGTAAGGAACCCTCGTGTAGAAGTAGAGGTACGACGATGGTAGTATGATACTACCGAAAGTGCTTGCCGTAACGTGGTGACGACGAACCCCTTGTGAGAAGTCTCCTGACCCGATGAGAATAACTTTCTACTAAAATCTTTTAATTAATAGTAAATTTAAAACGTTTGATTGTGCAAATGAATGAATGTAGAACTGAAAATATATAACCTAATTGTTTTTTTCTAAAAAAATTTTATAACTAACCAAAAACCCGTAACAAAAAGACCTCTCGGGCCGGGAGCACATGCCTCACAGAGCAACAACGTGCAAAATCCTTTGACAATACCAGGTAAACAATACCTTAGATATTATGGATTTTTAATCAAAAGCACATTTATACCATAAGACAACCTTTACGATTGCCTCATGAACTGAATATTTCGTAATAATTATTCATATGAAGTCTTGCTTCTGACATTCAACAAGAGAAACCAGAATGCAAAAAGTTAAGGCCATGTGCTTTCAGAGTGCAGGTGTTTTTTTTTTTTAAGTGCCATCTGAGAGTGGCCAGCAATCAAAATAATAACCACTTCGCCTTGTTCTTCTTGTTCTCATAAAGCAAAAAAAAAAAAAAAAAAAAAAAACCTGCTGTGCTGGCAACAATAAGCATTTGTAACATTATTTTATTTTACTCCAAATGAAAATCATTATTACTGCAATCCATCGGTGAAAAATTGGAATTTCCTTCTGCAGAAATATTAGAAGGTGATTTTCCACAATTTCATTGAGATGTCCATAATGCAGCAATGTCCCAATAAAATAAAATTTGCTGTTGAGAAAAACACAAACCTACACAGAGGTGTTGCACTCAGAAACAATTCTAAGCTTTATTGCAAATTGATGAACAGCTAAAGTTTTTTGCTTCCTTATTTGAAGATAAGAAAGACTCGTAAACATCCAGGATGACATCCTTAACTTGGGACTATTCGTTCAAAGTAATAAAGCGAACTAGTCCCAGAAGAAAATACAATACAAACCCAGGTCCCACAGGATGAAAAGCCAGAAGCTTGCACCTTAGATTGCAGGGCAATGCATTGCCAAGTAAGGAAGAGCATACTGAAGACTTTTCCTGCAAGAACATGAATGCCACCAGCACTTTCACAATCCTTATGCACTGAGTTAAACCCAATTTTGGAGAAATTTACTTTGCAGATACTTGATCACCAGATTTAACTTCTCCACTTTCTCTTGGTTTAAGAGAATAGTAGTAATTCTGAATAATCACCACTCACAGAAGTACATAATGGTCAATAGCACCAATGCAATGAATGCCATTACAAAAAGTGCATTTCTTAAAAAAATGCACTTTCAAGCACATTCTGAAAATGCATTATTATGAACACAAGCAGATTTCGATGAACAGACATCACTTTCAACACCTGCTGTGAATTTTTGTGTGGCACAATCTAATGCACATACTATACTTCCTGCTCTCTTACACATCTCTGAAGTCATTATACAGTCATAAAGCATTGTGACAGTATCTCATTTTAACATAAATGTTCATTAAATTATCTTATATGCATGTACAAAATACACACACTGGTCAAAAAATTATGAACCTTTATTATAACATAGACAATAAATGCCAATATATGCAAATGTAACAATTACATGTGCTGATAACACTTTGTCCTGTATTTTATAAAGAGCATACAGATTATTTGGCTGCAGTAACTCACACAAACATGAGAAAAACCCACAACCTGTATAAATAGGTTTCAGCAATATTCTGCTGTAGGAATGGCAATCTTTGGACATAACAAACTTCAGCACCTCACAGAAACCATGCCACATCACATACTTATTGTTATTCACAATAAATGTGGCTGTACTCAATAATAAACATAGGTTTATACATTTCTGGCCTCTCTTTATATTCCAAATTGGAGTTCATTGTGGTAGTTTTTTGTTTGTTTGTTTGTTTGTTTGTTTGTTTGTTTGTTTTAGGGGGAGACATATTGTAATATTTAAAATTTAGAAGAAAATGTCGCTTTCACTTATTGCTCAAGAATAAACTTGCGTTAAGGAACTCAATTTAGTTTTGGTGAAAGGCGCAGATAGCACGTATGCATGTGCGTGTTGTGTGCTGCTAAAGATCAATAAGCAGATGATGTGACTAAACATAGAGATAAGCTACTTTGTGGTATGGACAGATTAAGTATGAGCATATTATTTCTAAAATCCCCAATAAACCAGATGTTTATGAGATCAAAAATTGTTATTTTATAAAAACATGAAAAGAAATAATTGTATAAATCATTCAATAGATGCATATAGCGTACTAAATTTGTTTATTTTTGTGGCGTAGTAAGTACAAAGATTCGCCAAGCTTTCGCACTCCAATGGGAGGCATTTTCAAGGCAATGGTAGACATAAAAAAATTTATGTCTACCGTTGCTCAAGAATAAGCTTACATTAAGGAAAAAAGCCTCCCAGTGGAGTGTGAAAGCTTGGTGAATATTTGTACTTACTACGCCACAAAAATAAAAGGATTTAATACACTATATGCATCTCTTGAGTGTTCACAGTGTGGTGTATTTATAATTGCATATTGTATATTTTAAACATTTTATTTCTTCAGGTTCACAATTAATTTTAATGAAAACAATGTATTATTATCAACACATAAAAGCACTGTTTAAAAACAAAAATAATGTGATAAGTCACTTGCAATTTACCTCTGATGTACAGTCCTCAAATCGGATCGCATATCCCACATCCTCTCCTAATTTCACACCCATTTCATCAGAAACACGCTTAGCTACAGACATGGCAGCCACTCTTCGAGGCTGAGTGCATCCAATCATCCCATATTTACTGTAGCCATCTTCATGAAGATACTGAATATCGAACAAGAAAATAAATTAAAATGCATGCAAAAGAAATTTCACATTCAGAGTGAAACATGCACACTAATCGTGTCAAGGAATACACATTCAGTTGTGAAGAAGTAAAATTAATGCAAACCAGTATTTAAAAAGAAGAAAGAAAAAAGAACATTTTAAAAAATACTCGTTCAGGATGTCAAACAAAAAGAAAGCATGAATTAAAAGCAAACAAAGAACTCAGAAAACATTAATACTTGAAAACTCTTCATGTTAAAGCTGATTTTATTTAATAAAACATGAACATTATGATTACAAATCCATCTTCACATGAACAAATAACACCCTAATATATATGTTATGTCATCACTCAAACACTAGGTTATAATAGCATCTCTTAAATGACTTCTGTCCACAATCTGTCATAAACAAAGAACTTTCATTTAATGTATTTCTCAGATTTGTGCGCAAAGAGGTCTACCAAATACCCACATGCTGACTTGGAGTTGTTTTATTTCTTTACACCAAATGCATTGCCTTTTTTTTTCTTTTCCATGAAATGTTTACATAAACACTTTTTCAGCTTCATGAAACCAAATGACTGATCTTCTGGCACGATTTGGTGCTACAACAAAGATGAGGAAGATCAAAGTATTTGTCTACATATTTGAGGATCAAGGTTTCCTTGTTTATACTTAAGTATTGAAGAGGAAATGCATTTATATTTGTAACAGAAGTAGGAAATCAGGTCTAAACCTCATCTGTGGGAGAAATTCCTACAAACAACGGCACGTCTTTCTGCATTGCATTACATTTACGACTGAGGTAGTTCAGTTCAGTAGAGCAGCTTTGTTACTCCAGAGAAAACCATATGCAGTGATGGAAAGTTGCAAAACCATTTTTGGAGCAGCAAAATGCATTTTTGGAGCAGATAAAATACATTTTTGGAGCAGCAAAATTCGTTTTTGGAGCAGGTAAAATACATTTTTGAAGCAGCAAAATGCGTTTTTGGAGCAGGTAAAATATATTTTTGGAGCAGCAAAATGTGTTTTAGGAGCAAGTGAAACACACTTTTTCCAGCAGATAAAATACATTTTTGGTGTAATAAAACATTTTTTAGAGCAGGTAAAATATTAGTAGATAGAACAAACTCTTAAGCAAAAAATATTTTTGAAATAGATGCACCCTACTCAAATTTAAAACATCTTGCATTGAAATGCACACACACACACATATGCAAACATTTTAGTTTTCAAATAGATCAAAAAAATTGTAACCATAGCAGGATTCTACTAATTATTAATCATTTATTTTACAAAAAATGCGTAATTTTTTGCTGCTTTTCTCAATATTTAATTGCTCACTTCTATTCTTTTCTAATTTTTTAAGATAGTTAGCAATGTTTCGTTTTGCTTCTTTTAATAGTATCTGTCCACTTTCTATTGCACTCATGTCCCTTTTTTATGCTACAATCAATGTTCATCTCAGCATTGTTTAACATTTTAGGAGGGAATCCAACTGCTGCAAATATTCAGCTTCTTCCCATTTCAAATCACCTTGTGAACATTCAATTTCTTCTCTTTTTTGCTTGTTTTGCTGCATTTTTCCAGCACTAATCTGCTCTTGATATTTTTTCCAGGATTCGTTATGAGCTGTCAGAAGTTTTTTGGTTACATTAATTTTACTCACATCTCCATTTAATCTTTTGACATGATCTTTGTGCGTCTTACTCTCCGCATGATGCTTAAAATAATCGAGTCCGCCTTGCAACATGCTAAAATCGCAGCCACATGGCTTATAAAACGTAATTCAGCAAAACTTTAGATGCTTCATAAAAAGGCCATTCTTTACTATACATACCGCGATACACTTGACGATAAGTTTTTTCTGACTCCGTTCTTTTTGTTGTCATAGCTGTTTCACTGCTATGTTTCTTTCGTTTTAATCTAGATTAACCCTTTCCACTCAAATAACTTTTCACCCATACTCACACAGAACTCGCATTTTTTTTTTTTTTTTTTCTTTTCTGCAGTAGAGGCCACAATTTAGCAGTGAAAGCTCAGCTTTAGCTCGCCAGCCCGACATACGAGCTATAGAGGCATCATCAGCGTGGCGACTGACACCCGACCTATTTGGCAAAAAAGAAATGTCTCGCGAGCGCCAACGTGCGAGCCGCAGAGGCATCATCGGCATGGCGGGTGACACCGGAGTTATACAGTGAAAACGAAATTCCCTCGTGAGCGCCGACATGCGAGCCATAGAGGCGTCATCGGCATGGCGGGTGACACCCAGATGACGTTTCTTTCTTTTATCCTGTGAAAAAGAAACCTCTCGCGAGCCCCGACATGCGAGCTATAAAGGCGTCATCGGCGTGGCGAGTGACACCCGACCGATTCGATGAAAAATAAATGTCTCGCGAGCACCGACATGCGAGCTATAGAGGCGTCATCGGCATGGATTGTGCCACCAGACACATGCGATATTCGGTGAAAAAGAAATGTCTAACGAGCGCCGACATCCGAGCTATAGAGGTGTCATAGGCGTCACGGATAACACCCGACACACAAGCTATTTGGTGAAAACGAAATTCCTCGTGAGCGCTGACATGCGAGCCATAAAGGCGTCATCGACATGGCGGGTAACACCCGACACGCAGATAACGTTTGTTTTTCTTTATCCGGTGAAAAAGAAACGTCTCGCGAGCCCCGACATGCGAGCTATAGGGGCATCATCGTAGTGGCGGGTGAGCTATTCGGTGATTTCATAATGTCCGGTGTCACCCAACAGTCGAGTGGAAAGGGTTAAAACGTTTGCACCGAAATTTTCACCAGCACATAGCCACATGCAATCAATGTAAAGATTTAGTTGACAAAAGACGCTGAGATGAGTTCCCTCTCGACTTTTGCGCACGGTACTCTCAAATGGCTGTATGGGGAATCACGTGACAAGCTCCGCCTCCGTTGGCGGGGGAAGTCAGAACATCAAAGGTGCATAAGGGACTATCTGTAAAGTGCGTTTTTTTTTACCAAAAGACGGTGAAAAAATAGAAATTGTGCGCAGGGATCTTGCGAGGGCTTTTCCGTAGTTTTTTCAGGTGACTTCCGTAAAACCATAAGATGGAGTGAAAATCCGTAAAAGTCTTAATCTCTGAATACCTATGAATCCTTTAGAAACAGAACCATTGTATCCTGCCATGAGAGAGCCATTTTCAGTCGTCCTCCGCGTCAACAAAATAGCTAATGGCTGACCTTACGCTGTATTTACTTAATCGCGCACCTCGACCGGAATGAAATAACTGCGCTATCCCAAAGAGCAGGGAACGACATATAAACAATCTCAATTGCACAGCACTCCGAAAGACCGCCAAACTATCAGTAAATAATCTTCATCAGGATTTCATAACTAACATACAGCATCGTTTCTCCTACATACCACGTGATTACAACAAAACTCTTCCTCCATAAGCAAAAACAATTTTGTTGTTTTTCATCACTTTTGCCAAAAAAACAACGAATTAGAAGGTAGGTGAAAAACATTTCGAAATTTTGGGATTGGCAGTATGCTACGTGTTGATTAAGTGTCGATTTCACCAAATTACGCGTAAACCTTAAAAAAACGTCATTCGATTCAACGTTTGAAATGGCATTTTTTGCCATGAAAAGATTTTTTTCGCTCAGCAATTTTTACTGTGGATTGCCGTTTCGGCGCAGTTGGGTGCAAATATTAAATTTTTTCGTAATTTGTAGCAGTTTGGCGCAAGATAATGAAATTGGCGCAGTTCGGCACAAACTTTCCATCACTGCATATGTTATTTGCAATAGCTGGCAGAGAACATGTGATAGAAGTCTGAAACAGGTTGGGCCAGGCTGTAAACTGGAAAATCTGAGCCAGGCTGGGCCAGGCTTCCCAAATTAAAGCCAGTGCCGACATACATACATACATATCGCTAAGCTGTTCTCTGAGATTAGCTCCATAAAGAAATACAAACTACCAGATATTTTTACTTACTGTTGTCGTATCAAATTTCTCCATTTACAGCGATCTTGACATACAACTCGGGCTTCACGGATATCCATTACACGCCGTACACAAGATCTTTTATACTTCATACTCATAACCTTTTTCTCATGCAGACACTCCTGAATCTGATCCACCCATGACTTCCTTGGCCTTCCTCTGCCTTTCCTTCCTGCCACTTGGGCTAAAAAGATTTTCTTAGTAAGCATCTCATCATTCATTTTTTCAGCATGGCCAAACCACCGAAGCACATTGGTCTCCACATTTCTACTGTAAATTAAAAAAAGCATGCTGTCTTCCAAATTCATGGGTGCACTTCAGCTGAAATCTATCACTATGATTTTGGCTGATAACTTCCATCAATAATTTAAAAAAAAAATTCAGAAAAGGTTATTCTGCTGACTTGTCAGACTTATAAATTACTTCCCAGTTCTTGAAATACAATACCAGTAGTGTTCTCCCTAGAGCTTTTTTACTGGGCGAACCACCCAGCTAATTTTCTCGGCTGCCCAGCTAAATTTTCTTTAATGTTTTTGCAATACACATAATAGTAAGAGGAAAACTTATTCCCACATGCACCATAAATATTGATGAAAACTGGCTGAAATCTGTGAATATAACTAATTTTTTTTTTTATCATTTATGCACAATTTTCTATTGTTTTTATCATGTTATGTTACATTAATGCCTACCACACCGTAAAGATGTTTAAAATAAGTATAATAATGTTAAGCTAAACATCCTTTTATTTTCTTGATTGAGAAGGGGGTCATTAAAAGTACCATCCAGCTAAAATCTTTTGCCACCCAGCTGTAATAAATATCTAGGGAGAACACTATACCAGACAACAAAACAAACAAGCTGATTTTTCCCATTTTTTTTTTTTTTTTACAAAATGTTTTATACATTATTTTTGCCAACTTTAGTTAAACAATATATAATTTATCACTACTTAACTTGTGGTGTTAAGATAGAATCAAAATAGCATCGTTTCTCACAATAAAATATTTATTATACATCAACTATTGTTTCACAGAGTGTTTGGCTTGGCATCATCAGGACAAAAAGAGCATAAACATTTAAATCATTGTGACATCATCAGAGTTCTGATGGTCAGAGACCCCTAAATAAGATGAATTTTTAAGGATCAAAAGACTACGTCGAAGACATAAAATTCCTGGGGAATTTATCAGATACTGTGTGAATGTGGACTTTCATATATAGGACAGACCCACAGCCACAGGGCTTTAAGTTACTGTGTGAAGGAACATAAGACCTAGTATGGAACTATGAACTGAAGAAGTCATCTATAGCCCAACACTGTCATGAAAATAACCATAAAATTTTGTTTGAAAACACTATGCTTATTGATAAACCTGATTCAACTATCAAACTTAATATATCAGAAGCTTTCCACATTTATTGGAACTCTTCACGGCTTGTCAACGACATGACATCAACTCCATTTTTTTCAAGTGCATGGAAACAACTCACCAAAATCCATGACCGTTAGAACTCTGATGATGTCACATTGATTTAAATGTTTACACTCCATTCGTCCTGATGATGCCAAGCCAAATGCTCTGCAAAGCTATAGTCGATGTATAATAAATACTTAATTGTGAGAAATGTTGCTATTTTTATTCTATTTCAGATAAAGAAGTTAAGCAAAAGTGAAAAGACAATGAATAAATAAATGAAAAACTTGGTGAAAATCAAATTTACACTGTATTCTTATGATTTACTGTTAAAGAACAAAATCATTCTGATTTTCTTAAACAGCAAGATCTTTAGGTGTTCTTCAAGCTTTTATTACATGAATACAGAAAGTAATAGCAACTGCAAGATTTTAAGTCTTTTCTAAGTGGCATAATATCAATTTCAGCATTCCATATATTTTCAATGCAACTCCAAATAACTGCATTCAAATTGTACATACAAAATGCAATACTATTTTTCCATTAATTTCATCTACATAAAACTCTGATGAAAAATATATGACAATAACATAAAAGAAAACAAGGTAAGACAAAAAATACAACAGTATCATCTATTAAAGTGCAACTCTACCTGAGTTAGTTGAGTTGTCTTTCCAGAGCCAGTTTCCCCAACAATAATAACAACGCTATTATCCCGAATTACATTCAGTAATTCTTGTCGAACAGCAAATACAGGTAAAAATTGGCGCTGCTGTATTATAGATTTTTTCTGCGAAAAGTCAGTACTTCCACCGATTGCGTCCTTCATATGTTCAGCAAATTTGTGCCCTTCTTTGTAACTTGTATCATCCTCAGCATTTTTGTCATCCTGAACAGCATAACACACAAAAATAAAAATGGTTGAAAAAAATAAGACATGAAATAACACATACATCTTATTAGTACTGCTATTTCCAAATGAGTAGAAAATTATTAAGTACTCAAAATGAAATAAGCTGAAACATAAGGTAGATTAGTATTCACAGCAATTAGATGTGTTCCTGAATTGCATGTAGTTTTGCTGGTCGTCATGTAATATTTTTCAGAAAACTTGAAAACTACATTGCCCTGGAGCAGGAACCAAACCCACATCTCCCGAGTTCCGTTCGAGAATGCTACTATTACACATCCCAAGGCAATGAAGGTGCAAGTATCTGAACTAAGCAATCATAACTTAGGAATCAGAGCAACTTCAGATTTCACCAGTCAAAGCAATCCTATGCTTCCTCATAGCATCAAAGACCCTTTCAAATCGAAGAACGGATATAGGTCATAAATCACTAGTACCGCAGATATAGAAATTAAGGCAGAAATACAAAGGCCATTCCGTAAAAACTGAGAGTAATTTGTTTTTGAGTTGGCAACAGTGTGAAAAGGAAAAATAACCACGTAGATGACTAACTGAATTAAGGAAGTACCTATGGCAACAGTTATTAGCCATGGCAGGCGATTCTGGTTTTGCTATTGCACAGTTATTTAAGGTACGTCTGCATTTCGCCATACAGCTATGGAGGTGAGTGATTCAGAGTTAAGAAGTGAAATGCGAAGTGCAATAAAATGTTGCTATTATTTGGGTATAACAGCACCAGAAACAGTTGATTTAATGAAAAAAGCTTACAAAGATAAATATTTGGGCGAGATAAAAATTTTTAGATGGCACCATGATTTCAAAAAAGGGCATTTGTCAGCAGAACTTGCTCCTACATCTGGTGGACCTGAAAGTGTTGTTACGGCATATTGTTAACATTGTTTGGGCAATCCTGCAAGAAGATCGACAAATGACATGTAAAGACAGCAGCCTCAACTAATATTTCAAAAACATCTGTATTCTACGCGACAAATTACTGCTGCATTATGTGGGTTCCAGATGGGTACCTCATAATCAGATGAGAGAACAACTGTTTGCCAGAGTTCAAATATGTCATGAGAGGAAACAAATGATTGAAAAGAATACGAACTTTCTAAACACAGTAATAACTGCCGGTGAAACATGGGTCCACTATTTCAACCCCCTGTGAAATACGAACTTCCACGCACAAAAGTTTGGAATGATACATTGACACTTAATGACTTGAACGTGTGGTGAGTGATGTAGCGGAGTAGCGTGAGAGATATTGAAAAAGTGGGTCATGCCGAGCTTTGGCTAAGACAACAAGTTCAGTTTGTACCGCGGAGTGTATTCCAGTTTATGTCTTTGTGTGAAATAGTAAAGTAAAATGTTTTGTGTTGTGATCGAGTGTCTGTGATGTTACACCCCTCACGAAGAGCGCAACGAGTGCCTGGGAACACAAGAGGTTCGCTTTCTCCAAAAAGTCCGCCAAACCAAATCAGCTGGGAAGGTGATGATAATTTCCTTTGATCATAAAGGTGTAGTCTACTAGTATGGTGTTTCTCCACAAATTACTGTCAATGCTGAGTATTACATTTCAGTCTTGAAGCATCTGCGAGGACACATATCAATTAAGCAACCGGAACTGGTGGGCAATGGACCCTACACCATGATAACCCCAGCCCACATGTGGCTGCTTGTGTTCAACAGTTTCTTATGACATGCAGTATTGAAATCATGTCACAGCCTGCCTACATTCCTGACCTTGCCCCGTGCGATTTCTGCTTATTTCCAACGATGCAGGAGAAGTTCTGTGGTGCAACATTCAACACAGATGCTGATGTTATTCAAGCTGTACAGGGATCGCTAAAGCAGCTTCAACAAAATGCATTTGCCGCATGCTTTGAAAAGTGGGTTGAACGACGGGACAGTTGCACATCATCCGAGGGAAGATACTTTGAGAAAGAATAACATATATTTTGCTGTACCTATATTTCTTCATTTTGTGTGATTTTACTCTGTTTTTACAAAATGGCTGTTGTATTTCTCATAAATACATAGAGAAATTCATTACAGCAATCAGATGTGTTACTGAATCATATGTAGTTTTACTCGTCATCATGCAACATCTTCCAGAGACCTTGAAAATTACATAACTCTGGCGCGGGAATCAAATCCCCATCGCACCATGTTACATGGTGATGAGCAAAACAATATGCAATTCAGTAACACATATCTGACTGCTGTGAATAATTTAGTTAATTTCCCCAGGTATTAATGAGGAATTTTCTTCCTTAATTTCTATAAAATAAATGGTCTAGTGACTTGGTCAGTCGTGTAATCTATACATATAAAATTGAATGTTTGCTTGTCTGTATGTCCGCTACACAAATCTACAGTTTTCAATTTAGAACCACCAAATTTGGTATACTATCTCATGGTACCCGAACTTAGACCGTAGGCAGTTTTACGAAGTTGTCGAAGTCCAGGGTCAGTCGGAGTCCGAGGTCAAGGGACCCCCACACAAAATTTCCGTAAAATCTACAGTTTTCAACTTAGAGCTACCAAATTTTGTATACTAAATCAGGGTATTCTAACTTAGACCATAGATGGTTTTTGGAAGAGGTCGGTCGGAGCCTGGGGTCAAGGGGCTCCCACACAAAATTTTCGTAAAATCTTGTAAATTTAGAACCACCAAATTTGGTATATACTTAAAATAGTATAACTATATTATTAATCCGAATTTCTTCGTGTAGAATACAAATCAAGGTTTCCAAGCTTTCGCACATCAACCAGATGGCTTTCTCAAGGATGGTAGACAGCAAACTGCAAACTGAATAATAGAACGTTTCAACAATTTGAACGCGGTGACTTGACTTGACATAAGCGAGCAGACACTAAGTAATTATTCATCCAAAGACTCGAGGCGTCATGCTCGTTAACACGCAGAATCATAGAAGAAAGCAAAATGCATTCATTATATGAAGAACTGGTTCCAAACTCGTGGCAACTCCAGCGAGAGGTTGTCATTGCATGATTTACTGTTGGTGATGATCTCTAAAGTTTCGCGAATGGCGGTAGATTTTGGCGTGGAGTAGGAGACTAATTTCTTTACGTCATCCCACATAGGAGTAGCGGACTTGAGATCGACCTCTCTGGATAGGGCTGTTGTTACTTTACAGTTCTTTATGTCCCTTTTATGCTCATTGATTCTAGTTCCAAACGAACGCTTGGTCATTCCAATGTAGTATCGCTTACGGTCTAAGTTAGAGACCGTAGATAACAATAAAGTGCAAAAATATCCGTTTAGTGGTGTATTAAAGACATCATGAATAAACATTAGTTTTCACAGCAAACGGGCGGCTTCATCAGTCAGAAATGCAATGTAATGTAAATAGAGAGTTCCAGATATTCAAACTTCAAAACGACAAACAAAAGGATGATCAATATCAAGTCACATGCATGTGACATGACATAGGTACATTGCAGTTCAGTGTCGCAGGATTCTCAGAAGCACACGCCAGATGTATGGAATGGAAAAACCAAAAATATTGTTTACCAAAAAGCAATAACCTAAATGAATTAAAATAAATTTACTGGAAAATTACAGGGATATCTTTTTCATTCATTAACTTTCACCTGCTGAACTCAGTGATTCCACAAATAGTAATATTTACCTGGGAAATACCAGGTACCCCTGCTAGTCCACCTTAAAAAAACATACCAATTTTGGTCTTGAGTTAACCAGAAACACTACTTATGAGTAAGATAAGAACTTTCACATAGTCTTATAAACTCGCAAATAAGCCAACCACCTTAGTTCAACAGCTACAAGTCGACATAAAAATGGGACACATCTATAAGACGACCTTACATTTTAAGTGTTTGGAGAATGGGATATTTAATTTTTTTTTTTTTTTAATTATGCAAATTTCTAAGATTTCCTTCTTTTAAATTGTTTGGATTTGAAGAAAATAATTCTAAAATTATCTTCTTCAAAATGCAGATCACTATTGAATTTTCAAAACAGTTCCTGTAAGTCCACTCCCCTCAAAGTTGCATCATCAATATAAACATTGTCATCAGAAAAGTCATTGAGGCTGGGGGGGTTCATATGAATGATAAACCAAATCATCAAATGTACCACCCATGGCATTACTTGTGAAGCATTTTTCGAAAATATCATGATTTTGAACCACCGTAGCAATGACACAGTGAGCAGTGGAAGAAGAGAAGCCCACTCACTTGCTGTGAAAACACAGGGTGTTGTTATTTCATTTGTTGCACCCATTGCCAAAGGTAGGGAGACATGCTCAAAGTCCCAGATAGGAAGTAGAAACAGAATTACTTCTGTTTTTAGGTAGCGAGAAATTCTGTGGTCTCACTTTGAAACAGGATTAGGCTTCAAGCATATCAACAACCAAAGGGGAAGTATAGAGGGAATTACTTCCTCCTGTTGCAAGCAAGAAATTCCAGGCTCTCACTTTGAAATATGATTAGGTTTCGTATGTATCATATTAGCAACAACTATTCCCGTAGGACTGTGTTGATTTCTTGAAACCATACACTGGGCACAAAAATGTTTCACCTATATATATAAAATTGAATGTTTGTTTGCTTGTATGTCCAATATACAAATCTACAGTTTTCAATTTAGAACCACCAAATTTGGTATACTGTCTTATGATACTCTAAGTGAGGCTGTAGGTGGTTTGGGGAAGGAGTCGGGGCTCGAGGTCGGATCCCGGGGTCAAGGGGCCCCCCCATACAAAATTTTCATAAAATCTACAGTTTTCAATTTAAAACCACAAAATTTGGTATACTATCTCATGGTACCCTAACTTATACTGTAGACATTTCTTGGAAGAGGCTGGAGTCCGGGCCTGCACAAAATTTCCATAAAATCTACAGTTTTCAATTTAGAACCACCAAATTTGGTATACTATCTCAGAGCTACTTTGACAATTTTAAAATGGATATAGGAAGCTGTACAGAACATAAACCTTGACCTGCTGCAAAATGTTTAGAGGAATATGTATGCTTCTGTTGCTATGTTTACCTTTTCTTAATATTGTTTTTCAGAAATGAGAAAATCATTTTAAATCATCTTTGGTCGGAATGCTGTACATTCTGTTTCCATGATAGCAATTTGGCATTTATCAGGACATTAATAATCACTCAAATAGGCATCATATGTTTTCAATATGGCTTTGAGAAATCATTTACAATCAAAGCAATTTTACCTGCAGTACACAACACGCATAATTTTTTTTATATATATTTCTATGCTTCTACCTTGTTATTTTGGCTCAATGAAATATTTTGAACGCTAACAAAAGATAAAAACAAAGTACCCATCACTGGAAAAGTTGATGACCTGATGACATGCCCCCCCCCCCCCCCCCCCCGCGCGCACACACACACACACACAAACAAAAATAAAAAGGAAATTAATGTTTTAACACGTTTAACTAGCAGACAAAAGTCATTTGCTTGCAATAACTGAAATAATGCAACATACTGAATTCTTTAAATGCATTTATGCTGGATTTATGCCTCCGCACACATCCACAATCACCCAATCATGGCTAGAGGAATATTTTACGGATTATTGGCATATTTTCACTGTATTCCATGTATTTACTTCATTCAGAAAACTTGAAAATTTTCGCTGTCCTGGGGTGGGAATCGAACCCACACCTCCCAATTTCTGGTCAAGCGTGCTAATCATTACACTCGACTGGAAATCGGGAGGTGTGGGTTCGATTCCCACTCCAGGACGGCGAATTTTTAAGTATTCTGAATGAAGTAAATACATGGAATACAATGAAAATATGCCAATAATCCGTAAAATATTCCTCTAGCCATGATTGGGTAATTGTGAATGTGTGCGGAGGCATAAAAAACCAGCATTAATGCCTACCACGTGAAAATGAAGAATTACTTCTTCGGAGAAATTCATTTCTCAAATATATGGTTAAATGCATTTCTTTAACAATTAATCCTGACTGAAGCCAAAGGACCACATTTTTGAAAAATGTGTATCAACAGTAATTAATTCAAAAGGATAGATTACCTTCTCGTCTTCCTTTTTAATGCCCATAATGTCACCCAACCTTGTCCCTGCTAGCTCCCATTCTTTCTTCTGGGCTTTCCTGCGCTCTTTCTGCTCACGATAAGATCTGACAACTGTGCTCCCTTTGCGAGATATGATGGCCATATCTGAAGTGGGATCCTGTAACAGTGAAAAACAGTTTTGATCTAAATTACTTCATATTGAATTAGTTCTTATTAACAGTTCATTTTGAAATGAAAAAAAAGATTATCAGCACTGCACTTTAACATTCAAATAAGCTGCATAAATATTACTAAAATAGTGAAAAATATGTAAGTGTGTTTCATACGCACATAGAAGGAATTTCAGCATTCAAGAATAAAACTTTTGAGACAAAGAAAATTTCACTTCATGACACAGCATCAACACTTTTGATTTATTTAAAGCAGATGGCAAAATCAGCCAAACCATTTTGATTACTGATTGCAACAGCATATCACACAACCCAAATTTCTTGAGGGCAAAAATTACTTGCACATGTGAGTAGTTAACAACACTGAACGTAATACAGTATGCAAAATGAACTGCATACTCAAATCTAATCACATGTAGATATGAATAAAAGTTGTTTTGTTACTCTCGCTACACTTTCTTTAAAAATTGGTTTTCGTTGTATTTAAATGAATGTTGTTAGTGAATTATCATCTGCTTTCACAACTTTAAAGTAAAACTGAAATTAACCCTTCAACCTTTCAAATTTACACCTTAACAAGTTACTGCTAACTTCTTAACAATGGATTACATGATATAGGACATGTTTTTGGTAGACAGTGAAACTTTTAAAATGCATCATAGCTTTTAAATATCTAGGAGTAACCTTTTAAATGTTTTTAACTTTGAGAAATATAGTAATTAAGGGCTGGGCATAGTGCAACCTGGAATGAAGTCACCTGAATATGTGCATAAAAATGTGTTCATGATAAGGTGCAGCTTGTGCAGGTAAGCAATCATTGTATCTGGTGTATATAATTGCCCATTTCACATTTTCATATCATCATCATCATTGTCAACCATTATCAATCCACTGCTGGACGAAGGTCTCCCCAAGTTTCCTCCACAACGGTCTGTCTTGTGCAAGTCTCCTCCATGTCACTCCCGCATACTTTCGAATTTCATCCACCCATCTTCCATGTGGTCTTCTTCTGGGTCTTTTCCTGTCCCTTGGAATCCAATCTAAAATTTCGGCTGTCCATCGATGGTCTGTTCTTCTGGCAGTATGTCCAGCCCATTGCCATTTCAGGGATTTAACTCTGATCATGATGTCTTCAACTCTTGTCATTTTTCGGATCCACGAGTTCCTCTTCTTATCTCTCCTGGTTACACCAAGCATGCACCTCTCCATGCTTCTTTGAGTTGTCTGCAGCCTTTGTATGTCTCTTTTAGCTAAGGTCCATGTCTCTGCACCATACGTAAGCACTGGAAGGATGCATTGATCAAACACTTTTCTTTTAAGACATAATGGCATATTGCTCTTGAAAATTATGCTGTTTCTTCCAAAAGCCCTCCAGGCAAGTTTTGTACGCCAATTAATTTCTTCATCAATGTGACCCTCACTTGATATCTGCTGTCCAAGATAAATGTACGTGTCTGTTATCTCCAGCTTTTCTCCATCAATCGATAAATCTTCATTTCTTGTAAAAGCATTGTACATCACTTTTGTCTTCTGAAAGTTCATTTTTAATCCCACTTCTTTACTCTTGTCAGCAAGTTCCTGGATCATACTCTGTAGCTCTGATGGGGTAGTTGCAAAAATGACTATGTCATCAGCAAAATGAAGGTGGGTTAGATAATCTCCATTAATCTTTATCCCTTTGTTTTCCCAGTTCAGTGATTGAAAGACATTTTTCAATGTGGCATTAAAGAGCTTCGGAGATATGGTGTCACCTTGTCTCACTCCTTTTCCAATTTTTATGTGTGTTGTATTTTCAAACAGCCGAATCTTTGCACTTGCATTTTCATAGATGTTATTAATAATATTAATGTATGCATCTTCAATACCGCAGGATTTCAGAGCCATTGCAACTGCTGATGGTTTCACCGAATCAAAGGCTTTTTCATAATCGATAAAAGCCATGCACAATGGAAGTTCATATTCCCTCGCTCTTTCAATTAGTTCTCTCAGTACGTGGATATGATCTATTGTGCTGTAGCCACTCCTGAATCCAGCTTGTTCTCTCGGTTGAGCCATGTCCAGTGTCACCTTCAAGCGGTGTGAAAGAACTTTAGTGAAGATTTTATAAACCACTGATAGGAGGCTGATAGGTCTGTAGTTCCTGAGATCCTCAATGTCACCTTTTTTATGTAGCAAGATCATTGTAGCGTTGTTCCAATCCTCAGGAATTTTCCCTTCATTAAGGCATCGAGTGAAAATTTGGGCGAGTACTGTTTTGATTTCTCCACTTGCTTCTTGTATGATGTCTAGAGTAATTCCATCTTCTCCTGGAGCTTTTCCCCGCTTCATGTTCTTGATTGCATGTGCAACTTCTGCTGGAAGGACTGGAAGAACTCTGGTACTGGTACCTTTCATGATGTCTGGAGTACATGTATCATCCCTTTTATATAATTTGGAGTAGAAATCTTTCACTCTTGTCAAAATTTCGCCTCTATTTCTTGTTACAGAACCATCTTCTTTTCTCAGTGCCATAATCTGTTTTTTTCCCATAATCTGTTTTTTTCCCTTTGCTATCTTTAGGCTTTGGTTGTTTTCAATTGCTTTCCTTACTAGTTCACAGTTGAATTTCCTTACGTCTTCAGTGATACTTTTTCGTACTGTCTTGCATAGCTCTATATATTCCACTTTGGAAGTCACATCTTCTTTAGTTGTCCTCATCTCTCTTCTTTTTTGCATCAACATTTTGGTTTTTCCTGATAATTTGTTCACATGCAATTTGTTCTTAGACCCAGCTAATTTTGTTGCTGTTTCCATAAGAGCTTTGGTTACTTTTCTGTTACCTTCAGAAATATCAACTTCTTCCGATGTTAGGCCTTCTAAAGCAGAGAATCTGTTCTTCAGTTCCAATTTGAAGGTATTATGGTGTTTTTTAAGGTTGGTTATGTCAATACATTTTGTTTGTCTTATGAGCTTGCTACGTTCGAATTTAGTGTTGAGGTTGGTTCATTGATTTTATTGGCGCAAGGGCCATGGTTGGCCAAAGAGCGCCAAACAAAAGACATCAAAAGAGAACAAAATCAATAAAACATGTACACAAGGCTAAAAACAGGATGAAGCGGTAAAAGTGAAAGATGGAAATGAATACGGTAAAAACTACAAGACAGACAGACAAACAAACAGTATTAAAAACGTGCGATGAAGCTTAAAATATGGCTGATCAAATAAAACTGAAGAATGAGAACGATGAAAGGGCTAAAAAAGATAATGAAACAAACAGTACTAAAAACATGATACAAAGATTAAAATCTAGCTGATTCAGTAAAACTGAAAAATGAGTATGATGATAGGGCTAAAATCTAGATACGTTTAAAATAGTCAATTTGTTTAAAAAATGAAAAAACAACAACAGTATTGCAGTGGTCATTGAGGAGCCGCTGTAGTGTATGATGGCGTCCTCGTTCAACAAATGAGAATGATGGCGTCCTCGTTCAACAAATGAGAATGAAAGAAATGAAAACGTACATCACGAAAACAAACACAGGTACACAAAAGATGAGTGACGTTGAGTCGGCAGTTGCACGTCTCACACATCGGCGCAGTGTCGCCACACAGCAAAAAGCGGTGAGTGAAACGACAATGCCCAATGCGGAGACGCGCAAGCACCACTTCCTCCCTACGGTTCCGCCGAGATGAGGAGTTCCAGATTTCGAGAATAGGTATTATACGATGCAGTTTATTTTCCACCTGTTGGTCCCACAGACCCTGCCACGTTCGTTTGATATGATCACGAACAAGAAATCGAAAATCGCGATGAAAGAGTGGCAAGGGTGTGACGACCAAAGAGGAAGCAGATCTAGCTGCCGCATCAGCACACTCGTTACCCGAGATTCCAACATGCCCAGGAATCCAGACGAATTGAATCTGGACACCTGCCTCGAGCAAGGAACGAAGAAGCCTTCGTACGTTCAAAAGAAAAGGATGATTACAATAGTCCAGCGATGACAAAGACTGCAGGACACTTAAGGAATCCGTATAGACCATAGCACTATGATGAGAACTCGACTGAACATGAAGCAGCGCAAGATACACAGCATGCATCTCCGCCGAAAACACTGTGGCCTCAGCTGGGATCCGCACTACTGACACGTCATCAACACAGACAGCTGCGGATCCAACGACTCCATGCATCTTGGAGCCATCAGTGAAAATGGGAGTGTATTCAGTTTTGAGGGCACGGTGTTCAGCGAAGAGCTGCTGGTACACCGACGCAGGGGTTGAGGATTTGTCGAAAGACGTAAAGGTGGTATCAACCATGACACCAAGTGGGTGCCATGGAGGATCCCCAAAGCCCCTGGTCGCTGCAACAAGCGACAAGTCGAGCCCTGCATCACGAGCTACGGCCGCCATACGAAGACCGAAGGTTGGAACGCACGAGGGCCGGTTCGCAAATAAACGAGCATGCTGAGGATGGAAAACTGCACTGTACAAAGGATGGTCTGGAAGAGACCGAAGTTTTAAGTAAAAGTGGACAGACAGCTGCAGACGGCGTAATTCAAGCGATGGTTCGTTCGCATCAGCGTAAAGGCTGGGAATCGGAGATGTTCGAAATGCTCCCGTACAAAGACGCGGCGCCTGATTATGAACAGCATCCAAAGGCCGGAGAACGGAAGGACGAGCCGAGCCATACACGATACAGCCGTAATCCAGTTTCAACCGAATTAAGGAGTGGTAAATGCGAAACAAAGAGATCCTGTCTGCGCCCCACAAAACTCTCGAAAGGATTTTTAGAATAGAAAGAGCACACAGACAGGAAATCTTGAGCCGCCGAACGTGCACACGGAACGTAAGCGCACGGTCGACGGTCAGTCCAAGGAACTTGGTCTCCGGCAAAACTGGAATGGCTGCACGGTCCAAATACAGCTCGGGGTCAGGACGGAGGCCACGCCTCCGGCAGAAATGAACACACGCTGTCTTGTCGGGAGAAAGAACGAAACCATTGCTATTCGCCGCTTTAAAAATCTGATTAATACTAGACTGCAACTGCCTTTCAATGAAACGCATGCTCGATGACGAGCAGAAGATGTGCAAGTCATCGACATACACAGTAGCCGAAACCGCAGGAGGAAGATTTGTGAGGAGACAATTAATGCGAAGGATGAACAATGTGACAGATAAAATGCAACCTTGAGGAACACCTTGTTCTTGATGGAATGTTGCAGATAGCGTCGTACCCAGGCGCACCTGGAACACCCGATTGCGAAGAAAATTTACAATAAAGGTCGGAAGATTCCCTCGCAATCCGCATGCGTGGAGGTCACGGATAATCCCGTGCCGCCACGCACGATCATAGGCTTTCTCGATGTCAAAGAATACAGAAACCAGGTGCTGCCTACGCACGAACGCCTCGCGCACAGATGTCTCAAGGTGCAGGAGATGATCGTGAGGTGAACGATGACGCCGAAAACCGCTTTGTGATGGTGAAAGTAATTGATGATGTTCTAAAAAATGAATTAATCGTGAGTTAACCATGCGTTCGAGAACTTTACACAGACAGCTAGTGAGAGCAATTGGGCGATAACTAGAGGGAGACTTAGGATCCTTGCCAGGCTTCGGAAAAGGTAGAACAAAAGCCTTTCGCCAAGACTCCAGGAAACTGTGTTCTAACCAGATGCGGTTGTATAAGATTAAAAGGTTCTCGAGAGACGACTGGGAGAGATGACGGAGCATGTCGTAGTGGATGTCATCGGGACCGACAGAAGTAGCCCCGGACCGATGCAGAGCCACCCGAAGTTCACACATGCTGAAGGGGGAGTTATAACCAGTGTCGGTATACGGCGCAAAAGAGATTCTCTGGCGTTCTGCGGAGGATTGAATCCTATGAAAGGAGGCCCGATACGCCAGATCACTCGAAACGGAGGCAAACGCCTCCCCCAAACAATCTGCAATCTCCCCGACGTCAGCATATGTGCAGCCGTTACTCTCGAGAATGGCAATCTGGTGTGAACTGTAGGTACCCCAGATCTTACGAATCCTTTCCCACACAGTTTTCGAATTGGCACATGAGGTAAGAGATGATACATACTGGATCCAAGACTCCCTCTTGCTACGTCGACGCACCAACCGAGCATAGGATTTAGCACGTTTAAAAGCAACGAGATTGGCCTCGGTTGGATAACGCCAAAAGTAGACCAGGCCTTGTGTTGAGCTCTCCTAGCCGCTGCGCATTAAGGGTTCCACCAAGGTTTCGGAATTCTGGGGAGCTTCGTAGATGTTTTACGAATTGAAAGATCAGCTGCCTGAAGAATACAAGTTGTGACTTTAAGTACAGCTGCGTCGATTGACTCTTGGGTCACCATTTCAGAAGATATCACCGCGGACGATGTGAAGACCTCCCATCTGGCACAAGCCATCCTCCATCGAGGTGGACAGGAGGAAGAATATGGCACGTTTGCATGGTGCCAGAGGACGATTGGGAAGTGGTCGCTCCCGTGGAGATCCTTACACACCGTCCACGACCAGTCAGCAATGATCGATGGTGAACCCAAGGTCAAATCGATCGCACTGAAAGATCTTGTCGGCTCATGGAAGTAAGTGTCAGCACCGGTGTTTAAAAGGCACACAGAGGCCGAGCACAGAAGAGACTCTATGCGACGACCTCTAGCGCTGGCGCTGACACTACCCCACAAAGGATGATGAGCATTAAAGTCACCCAAAAGAAGGAAGGGTGAGGGCAGCTGATCAATCAAGCTCTCCAGAACAGAGACGCTAACATCCTCATCCGGTGGTAGATAAACACTGCAAACAGTAAGAGGCACAGGCATAGAAATACGAACCGCCACGGCCTGCACAGTTGTGGAAACCGCGACGGAAGATACCGGAACCCTGTGAGGGACGAGAATAGCGACACCCCCATAGGCTATATTTCCAGACGAGTGGTCTGTCCGAAATGCACTGTAGCCTCGAACTGAAAGCAGGTCCGATGGTTTAAGCTTTGTCTCCTGAAGACAAAGGCACACCGGAGAGTACAAATAAAGCAGATGTTTCACGTCATCAAAACTGGTGCGAAAACCTCGGCAGTTCCACTGAATTATTGAACCCATGGGTAAAAATGAAATGAAAAAGGAAATGGTTAAACTTGGTCATCCTCCATTTCCTCTGGTGAGCGTTCCCCAGATTTGGTGGTGTGTGACCAGGGGCCAAGATTGGTGAATGCTTTGTCCCAAGTGTCTTGGCAGGATTTGCTTGCCGTTGATTGTTTGGCTGAGACTTTGAAGGAGAAGAAATGCTCTTCTTATCCTTGACCTTGGTGTTGGTGTTAGTGTTGGCGTTTTTGCCAGAAGAAGTGGCCTGAGTTCCCTTGCTGGTGTTGGAGTGAGTCTGCTTCGGTGAAGTGGCGGGTGCCGCTTTCAGACCCCTAGCTCGCGACTGGAGTGCCTCCAGTCCGGCTGCGATGATTTCCTCCATATTGAATGGACATTTAAGGGAGATCTGAACGTCGGTCTGTATGGCAACCGTAGATTTGGCAACCACCACTGAAGCGTATGATCGCCGATCAGATGTAACGGGAACCACTCTTCTTCTGGCCTCAGGATAGGAAATATTTTCCACCGTTTTGAGCCTTTGGATTTCCTTCTCCTCCTTCCACTTGGGACAATCTTTGGCTGATGCAGGGTGTGAACCCTTGCAGTTCACACAAAACTCGGCCTCGGCCACACATTCTGAGAGGAGATGCTCTGTGGCACCACAGCGTCCACACCTAGGAAAACTCCTACATGACTGCTGAGAGTGGCCGTACGACTGGCACCTAAAACATCTCAACGGGTTGGGAATGTACGGGCGTACCTCGAGGTGGAGATACCCAGCCTTGATGGATGTAGGCAGGGAAGGGCAGTTGAAAGTCAAGATAATGTTCCAGGATGGGACAAACTGCCCATTCCTCCTAAAAGAAATGCGTCGCACACCCGTAACATGTTGGCTCCTCAGTTCTTCGAGAAGTTCATCCTCAGAGCAATCAATAAGATCCCGAGAGGAGACAACACCTCGAGATGAATTTAGGTAACCGTGTGGTGTTATTTTGACAGGCATCTCGAGCAGCATGCTGGTGTTGATAAGTGTGGAACTGTAGGCCACAGTAGACATCTCAACAAGAAGATCTCCAGACTGGAGCTTCTTGATGCTCTTAGGAGAGCTTGCAATTGATTGCAGTGCTTTGTGGATCCAAAATGGACTTTTGGCACTCAAAGGCTTTGAAGGGTCCAATGAGTGCACAAAAAAGAATCTAGCATTGGAAACATCTGCGACAAATTTTTTGGCGGAAGGACCTGAACCTTCCTCCATACCTCTTTTAGTTTTGGGTTCATGGGAAATTTCATTGAGAGCCATGAAAAATTTAAAGGATTCATCCGCCAACTTCCCCACCCACAATCGAGCCCAACAAGGGAGAACCGGAGGTCCGCAAGCCCAAGTGGACGCAGGACATGGCTCTAGGGATAGCAAGCGGATATAGCAAGTTGATAGGGCAGACATGCGCTCGGCGAGCACCCAGACTTTCCCATGACTGGGGAACACCCCTTTGGCATGCCCACCCTATCCCCAGACTCACCCTGTCGTACGAGACGACAAGCCGTTAGAGGTCTGGGCTCCACTCGGCCACAGACCTCATTGACTAGGAGTGGGTTAGTTCCCAGCCGCCCGTTTAGGGTGAAGCAGGGGGCAAAGAGGAGTGTTGGCAACTGGCGACAACAACGCCCAGGCCTCCAGAAACCTCAGCCTCCAGCATCCCCTTTTCCACCTTACGGGTCACCGCACACAGCAAACGTGCAAGCAGGTCTAGCTAACCAGCTCAGAAAAACAAAGAAAGAAACATGAAATGGAGAAGACAGGAAAGAAAACGAGAAACTAAAATCCTGAGCTGGCGCATAATCACAACCTCAGCAACCTACAACTGAGGCGGGTTCATGTAAAGTGAAAAAACATAAAAAATGTGAAAATCATCACATATAGTACATGTTGGCTCGGGCCGTGGGGACGCCATCCCCCATCAGCTGGATGAACAGCTGTCCCTTCGGTGATGTAATCGTTCAAGACGAAATGACAAAATGATCAGTCACAAGGTCAGCTCGGGCCGTGGGGGCGCCGCTCCCCAAATAACTGGAAAACCAGTTATCCCCGTGCGGGGTTAGTGTTGAGGTGCATCTTACATCTCACCAATCTATGGTCACTGCCTGTGTTGAACTTGTTTAGCACACTGCAGTCTTCTATGACGAATTTTTTGTTACACATAATAAAATCAATTTCACTTGTCGTCCCATTTGGATGTCTCCATGTCCATTTCCTGTGTGGCTTTTTCTTGAAAAAGGAGTTCAAGATGAAAAACCCTTCTGCCTCTGCAAACTCTACGAGAGTATTTCCACGCTGGTTTCTGTTGCTGTGACCGAATTTACCTACTGAAGTTTCATTCTGTTGCCGTTGCCCTATTTTTGCATTGAAATCTCCCATAATTATTTTCAAGTGCTGCTTACCTTTATTATTTAGATCACGAATTTCCTCATAAAATTCTTCAATTTCTTCTTCAGCATGACTTGTGGTGGGTGCATAAGTTTGAATAATCTGAGCCTGGTATCTTCTCGAGAGTTGGATAACAAGTCGTGCAGCTCTGTCAGAGGAACTTTCAACTTCTACAACTTTATCCTTCAGTTTCTTGTTTATTATAAATCCAACACCACTAGTTCTGCCAGTATCTGTCCCACGATAGTAGAAGAGATGTCCACTTTTCAGTTCAATGAGATCTTCTCC
The DNA here is from genome assembly GCA_039090855.1 of Macrothele yani. Classification (NCBI taxonomy): domain Eukaryota; kingdom Metazoa; phylum Arthropoda; class Arachnida; order Araneae; family Macrothelidae; genus Macrothele; species Macrothele yani. Next base: position 115,623,444 of record CM077007.1, read on the forward strand.
TTTTCTCCTTACCTCACTTAGCCCGACGATGTCCCACTTGATCCTTTGTAGTTCCTCTTCCAATTCAAGAAGCCTTGAATCAGAAGATAGGGAGCGTCCGTTATATGTAGCCACGGTCAGCATCAGATGGCAGCCTAGTCCTGTCCTCCGGGGATTCTTAGCACCCTCTGCCTTCATGTCACACTGGCTGCTGCCTTGGCCAGGTACATTCCAGCTGCCGGAGACTGAGGGCCAAGATTTAAGTTGTGGAGTCATTTTGGAGGGGTTTGGCCATAACTCACCACGCTGGCCAAGCGGGTTGGTGAGTGTGGGATAGCATTTCCTCTAATCCCGATGGTATAGTTATACCGCTATTGGCGGTCGTCAGAGCCCCTTTAGTGGGAACAGGATGTACCACGAGAAGGCGGGGTTGACACTTGTCAAGGAGAGGCTGTGATGTTACGCATCACCTGACCTTACACATATAATTGTAAGTATATGTTAACCTAGAACTGAGGTTTATATCACTTAAATGTTTTGAAAACAAGATTCCATTAGAAACATTTTGACACATTAAAGATTGAGAAACAGGAAAAATGGACAAAAAGATGTAACAGGAATTGTATGTTGCCTATGGGGATTCTATATTATTTAATGAAGTCCCTCAAGACTGAGATGGTTTGGGCATGTTGGAAGTAACAACAAAAATGAACTGCTACAAATACTGCATATGCCGAATCACACAGTATTTGTCATGCTGATTACAAATCTGCTTTCTAAATTGTTCTATCAGGCATATTTCTCGAGTAACCTGTTGTTTCAGTGTACAATAAGCCTTCATTTTAGCATGTATATTTTGCTGCAAACAATTAATTACACTTACCTTAAAAAGTGATTATTTTAGATTTTCTTCTGTACTTTGGTTGTACTACATCCCTTTTTAGAGTCCAACAGTAATCAGCTAGCATTTTAGGGCTCCGTTTTCCTTTAAAGCGGCTTTCTATGGTACATATGTCCTGATGAAAATGTTCTCCGTGCTCATTGCTTACAGCTCCTAAGTTCTATGGGAAAAAGTCCAGATGTGAGTGAAGGAAATGTATTTAAAGGGACATAGTTTCCTAGAAGCTCAGTAACAAGTTCTTTATTATTATTAGCAGGGTGGCCTCCATGCCCAATCTAATGCGCTGGAAAACGGTGGTCTAAAGATCTGCATACATCCAAATACCAGTGTGGAAGTGCTCCATCTAGCTCGTAAATGGTGTCTTGAATATCCTGAAGTTGTAGAATTGCAAATTGTTCCAACATGTTTAGGTACGTTACGCCAGTAATGGATGGTTCAGCAAAGAAAAAAGGCCCTATCACTCTGTCTTTCAGTAGGCCAGCCCAGACAGTAGTCTTCGGGCTCTGTCTCTTATGTGCTACAACCACATGGGGATTTCCCATGCCCCAGATTCGGCAGTTATGTTTATTCACTCTGCCTGAAACATGGAATGTCGCCTGTTGGACATTTTGATTCCGCGAAACAAAACACACACACACTGCTTTCTCCACTGGGGAAGCCATGTATGCTGTATTCCATGTTTGACGAGATTTTTCACTGCATGAGACACCTAGTGCCATCTATCATCTAACTTAACAAACTTTAACACTTGCTACGTCTCTTGACGTTTAAGGTAAGTTTTTTTTTCTATCGTATTTTTTTAAATAGCATTCTGAAGTTGTATACTTCATTTTGAAATTCCTTCCCCAGGAATTTTATCTTTCACATCTTTCAAACTTTTTTGGCACCTACACCTTCCCAAATCAATCCTCCAAATATTTCTCTTTGGTTTTGCATCAGTCACAAGACCCAAATGGTGAAAAAAATGCAGAATACCACGAATCGGTGGGAGAATCTCATGCAATATAAAATCATTTCAATTTTCATTTGTACAAATATCATTTCAGCTTTTCAAAAATGTAATGCAAAGAGAGCATTGTTTTCATGCTGTTTTATAAATGCTTAGCCAAAGTAAGTCAAAATGAGGTGCAGCTGATAAAATGAGTGAATACATGCATTTCCTCATGTTTACTGAATTACTAGATCATATTTAATATATTATTAATATAACTACAGAATCAATACTTGGGTTGTGTTTGGCAACTTTCATATATACAGAGAATATTAGCTTACTTTTACAGGAATCACAGGTTCAGGCTGTTTGGTAAAAACAATCCTCCCATCAAGAAAGGGAGGAACAAGATTATGTACAAGTAGGTGCACCCTTGCTTCACTGTCTTCTTCAAAGTCATCATCATACTCTATTCTCTGAACAACTCCACTTGTTAGCATTCGATTAGTCTCCCACTTTTCGTTATCCTGAAAAAAACAAAAAGCAAAAGTGTAGATGTAGACCTCCATATATATCAGGTATAACAAAAATAATCTTTGTCTGAACATAATAAAACAAGACATAAGACAAAGGAAAAAATGTTTTCAAAGATTACAAAAAATTTCATACACATCATCTGCATTATTTGATTTCTTATACAAAATATTGTCCAACTTTTTTGTTATGGATAGGTTATTTAGCATTCTACATATGTTCCTGGAGCTGAGATAACTGTAGGATTCGTAAGTATGCATTTAGTTAGTAATTGAATAGCATTTAAATATGCCTTGAAACAGTCATCCTAGATCCTGAAACATCATAAGAATATGCAAGATTGATTAATTAATTGAGTTATATACATACAAACAACGACACTACTTACAAAAGTAACGCAGCCCATTGTTCAAATTCTTACCTAACATTTCAGGCATGTATAATATTTTTTATTACCTTCTTGCCGGACGAGAGGATAGTGTTATTATCTTCTTGCCGGATGAGAGGATAACAACAAGGTGTTTGTTGTAGTTGATATTATTTCATCTTTTTGTACATAGCCTTGTTTAGTATGGTGTAAATGTGTTAATATTCCAAAGATAGATGCAGATGCAGTTTCTAATTGGTTTTTCATGTGCTTTTAATAGTGTGAATTTTAAGGTCTTCGTAGTATGTGGCGCTTTTGAGGAACATGGTTTATGTAAATTTTCAAGTGTCAATGAAGACAGGTTATCTAATTGCGTAAAAGCTTTAGGTTGATTTCTCAAGGCTTTCATTAATTGTTTTTTTTGAAATTGTGCATACAATTTTTATACTATTTTTAAAGTGCGATTTTTTTTTTTTTTTTTTTTTGTTTGTGGGATTTAATGTGTTTTGATAGTTCAAAGTCACAATGTAGTTTTTGGGGTTTTCAGTTGCTTTTTCAATGTGTCTTACGTTTCTGTAATTTATGGTGTTGGTGATACGCAGTTGTGGCGGATATCAAAGAGGTTCAAATGATCATGAATTCCATTGTTGTACATATGTTTTTTTTAAGTTGAATTCATCACATTGTAACGCATCTTGGAGCTGAGTAGAATTACAATAGTAAAATGTGGGACCGCAAGTTTTCTTCAGCTTAATATTGCTGCATAGGAATTATAAAGAGACATCTATCCTCTCGTCTGGCAAGAAGATAATAAAGAATATTAATACGTGCTTGAAATGTTAGGTAAGAATTTGAACAATGGGCTGTGTTACTTTTTTAAGTAGTGTCATTGTATGTATGTAAATATATTGAGCACGTTGCTATCGTAGTATTTGAATGAGTTTTCGAGCTCAAGCTGTACATTGAACTTTGTAAATAATTGAGTTATAAGTAAATATAAGGAATCCCACCTTTTTATCTCTGCAGGAGGTTGTCATCTTACGAAAAAAACAATGTGACAGTTTCAGAGCATGAATTAACTGGAATAATAACATTTATGCAACAAACAACTGCTAAAGGAAATGGTGACTTTCAAAACGAGGGGGAGGGGGTTCCACTAAGGTTCCAAGTATTATGTGCGCACTCTTTCCTCAGTCACAAAAAAGCAGTTGATCCAATTTAAAATGAAGCAAGTTCATAAATTTGTTAAAACTGCAAGACATGAACACACACAAATAACAACAGGTTTACAAATTAGTGTTTCCTGGATATGTTTTTACACACTACCTGATTTTTACAATACATACATAGTTGAACAATTAAGTTTCAAAACAGGTTGATAAGTTTAGCGCTCATGGACTGCACGACACTGGCACTTAGCATGGTGGTAGAGGGCATCACATGCATGGTTGCAAGTTGGATCATGCTGCTTGCATTCATTTTCTAATTATTGCATCATGAAGGTTGCCATTTCATTCCGTATGGCCAAAATGGAGTGTATACGTTGAGCAAAGTGTAAAGATCAGATTGTGTGCAAGACTCAGCAAAATGGCTACAGAAACCTTGAAAATTTTTTAGTCTGTGCACAGTGATAAAGCTCTATCGTGAACTGTGTGTGTGTGCGTGCATGCGTATGTGTGTGTGTGTGTCAACCTTAGAATATTCAAATGTGTAAAATTGTTTGCAAACAACATTTCTAATTTTTTTTTATTATGCTCGATCAACATTGCTAATTATTTTTTTTAATAATTATGTGCAAACAATATTTATGTGTTTGATAATTTTTAAATGGTTATAATACAAACAAATTATATCACATTTTGATAACATACTCGACGTTTTCCATCGTCCGTAGCGGACCGACAATAATTATACTATAGTATACTCGATATTTTCCATCATATGTAGCGGACCTACGATATAGCACACTCGACATTTTTCGTCGTCCATAGCGGACCAACGATTATCATAGAATACTAGACGTATTCCGTAGTGAACCAATAATTATCATAGAATACTCGACGTATTCCGTAGCGGACCAACGATTTCCATAGCACACTTGATGTTTTCCATTGTCTGTAGTGGACCAACGATCATCATAGCATATTCAATGTTTTCCATCGTACGTAGAAGACCGATGATTTTCATAGTAACTACGTAAAATCCACAATAGTTGGAGTCACTGAATCTTTCTTCCCACATGATCTTATTCAGCGTCAAGCGGAACGGATACTTTACTGTGCCGAAGTCCCGACGATGACGACTGGGCACAGGTGTTCTGGCACAAAATCTGCCTTTTGTAGCAAGATAGCGCAAGATTTTTGTTTTGGCGCACATTAGCGCAAAATTCCCATCTCTGTTATATATTTTATTTATAGGGATATTTTTAGCAAAAAATACAGAAAATTTTAAAAATCCGGAAGAAAAGTTCTTCCGGCAGGAAAACCGGAAATAAAAAAACGGAAAACCTGAAAAATCCGGAAGAGTTGGCAGGTATGATTTAACTGTAACATTAACAAATATTTCTCAAGGAACATAAAAAAAAAATTTATTTTTTTTAATATACGGAAATGTGCAAAAAAAAAGTGATCTATGTGTTAAATCGTAAAGAACAGTTAAAATGCGTAAAAGTTGGCAGGTATGTGTGTGTGTGTGGCACAAAAGATTTAGTCAAGGAAGGGAGGATGTACTTGACAATGAAAAGAGTGGTGCACCCATAACCAAACGCACCCCTGAGAACATGGTTGAAAACTCAGGCTTCACGCAACAACATCACAATAAATACAGTCTGCACCGAAACAGCAGTAGTAACAAGACTTCGTCAACACAAACAAAATGTGTCAAATGGTCTTCCAAAAACAGCATTATCTGCACTAACCCTTGAAGACATTTCTGCAGTTCCCCTTTGGAAAGAAACAAAAAGTTCCCTCATTTATCAATAAAGCCTCTCTACATTTCCAAGGAAACAATGAAATTTTGTTTGCCAAGAATTGCTATTCAGAGACCCCTCATGAAATCCCATTCAATTAGATTTCTTTACTAAATTCTGGTAACAGTTCTTGCACCTCAAATTCACATTATAGTTCTGGCAACAAGTTCTCGGATTTAGTTGATCGCAGGTTATCAAGGCCGCAGAGCGGCCAAAAGACTTGACAAACTTCATTTTTGACAAACTTCATTTTTGTACATAACTCGGTGTGTCTTTCACTCAATTTCTATATTTATTGCTCCTGAGAATGTCGAGCAAATCAGATAACTGATGGCCTCCAACTAGAAATTAGCATGCAAAATAATAACCAATGGATTGGATATTTTAAATGACAAAGCTGTGCATCAGGTAGTCACAGAAGTTCTGGCCATAAACAAGACTGTTGTGAAATTTGTCCCAAGAGTATTGTTACGCTGTCATTTGAACAAAAAGAGCGGCCCTGGCATATTTGGAGTGACTATCTGGAAAGAATGGAAACTGACAATTTTCTTGAAAGGGTGATTAGCAGCATCAAAATCTGGTGCTACCAGTACAACCTGGAAACCAAGGGACTGGCACACCATCTTCACATCATCAAAAAAAACCCCATGGTTTTCGAAATCAAAAGTGAGAGCAATGCTAATTTGTTTCTTTGATGTCCATGAAATCATTCACTCTGAATTTTTGCCTCAGGGTCAGACTGAATAAAGAATTCTACATGGAAGTTCTCAGAAGACCTCACAGTGCAATCAGAAAAACAGACCTGAACTGCAGATCAACAAATCTTGAATCCTGCATCACAACAATGCACCCTAGCATTCTTGCCTTCCCATACAAGAACTCACAGCACACAGACAAATCTCAATCATAGATATCCATCATATTTTCCTGACCTACTGCCAGCAGAAATGGCTCTTCCCAAAATTGCAAAAATTGTTTGAAAGGAAAGCATTTCTCCCATGCTGTACACATTCAAAGAGCAGCTGGCCAAAATTTACAACAGCTCTTAGATAGCGATTTCTAGAACTAGACATTTCAAATATTTTACATTTCCATCTAGCGATATCAGCTAGATGGAAATGTCATTTAACTATGGGTATTGAACTTACAAGAGACTACTATGAATCATCTTAAAATTTGGTAAGTTTATCTCTTAAACATAAAATTTTTATAGAGCAGTCTCAAAACTTAAGATAGTACAACTATACTAGTTATCCGAATTTATTGGCATAGATAAAAATGAACCTCGGTGTCTGCATAAGATCTCTGACATCTTTATATGCTATGCTTAAGTGAAATACTGACGAGCTCCCACTTTCCAACAAAGCAGGTGTTTATACCATCCCTCTACAATATCCGGATGGCTCCAAGCGATACTACATTGGGATGACCAAACGTTCATTTAGAATTAGAGTCAACGAGCATAAGAGGGACATAAAGAACGGCAAATTAACCACGGCCCTATCCAGAGAAGTCCAGTTCAATTCTGCCGATCCCATGTGGGATGACATAAAGAAATTAGCTGCCTACTCTACTCCTAAATCTACTGCCATTTGGGAAACATTGGAGATTATTACCAACAATGAGGCCTGCAATGATAGCATCTCACTAGAATTACCACGAATTTGGAACCAATTCTTCAAATAATGAATGCCTTTTGTTTTCTTCCAAGGATTCTGCGTGCAAAACGAACATGATGTCTCTTGTTTTTATTGAATAGTTACGTTCGCATCTCTTCGTTTATTGTCAAATCAAGTCACTGCGTTCAAATTGTTGAAACGTTCTGTTATCCAGTTTGCTGTCTACTTTCCTTGAAAAATCCATCTGGTTGATGTGCAAAAGCTTGGAAACCTTGATTTTATCTAAGCCAATAAATTCGGATAACTAGTACAGTTGTACTATTTTATGTATAGTTGGTGTACAGTTCCTTGTGTTGTTATTATTATTATTATTTAGTCTCAAAACTTATTTGTCTAACAGTATAAAAAGTTACTCTCATTTTTTACAAATATATACCTAAAAGCAAAGTGAACCAATAAAATACACAGTAGCTACTTTTTTTTTCTTATTATTGAGAATAAACATAAAGAGGACTAACTTTATGAACTTGGCGTTGTTGGGCTGACATCCTCTTTTTTTTTTCGTTGTTCCATCTCTTCTTCCTTCTTGCGTGTGTACTCATTCGACATATTGGAAAAGGGGTTGTTTCTTTCATCATAACCTTCATCTAAGGAGTACCACTCCCTATCAAGACGTTTAATTTCATTTTCCCAATCCAACATTTCTTCTTCAGATGACCATGGAATTTTTTCATCTATGCAATATCCAAAAAAAACACATTAATTCTAAAGCAGCATTAAAGTGCATACAAATGAAACATTTTCCAAATATAAGTAAACATAATACATTAGAGAGAAAAACACAACTGTGGAAGCCAAGTGAAAACCTCTAATAAATCAAAATCTTAGATATTGAATGGAATACGGGATTCCACCATTCATGATTTTTCTGCTCCTCCGGGAAATCATGAGATAAAATTCTTAATCTCCATATTCGCTAAACATGAATTCCAGTTGCTTCAACTAGCAAATCCTGAGATGGTTATATTCAAATTAATCGGAAACTTGGGACTCGGTTATTCTGGGTGGTGTAGTGGATAGCATACCCACGCGCTATCTGGGAGAAGCGGGTTCAATTCATGCTCCAGGCTGACGAAATTTTCAAGTTTTCGGATATTATCTGACTTATCATCCTTGTCATATTTACACCAAAAAAAATGGATTGTCATCCTCCAAATTTGTATCTTATATATACATATATTACTTTCAAAAACTATCCACTGCTAACATCTAACATGAAAACTTCATATGATTAAAGCATTCACACACACACACACACACACAACTTGCGAAGGGTAAAAAGAAGAAAAAGGTTTCTTACCACAAGACACCACATCACCCAACTAGAATAGCTATGAAATATCTTGAAGACAACGGAAAGCACACATTAGTAGTAACTTAAAAAATACAAACTTTATCGTACAAAGCAAAAAAATGGTTCGTATACACCCTTATCTAATGCGACCTTAACACCTTGAGCTTACATGAAAGGTTGGCCATGCTCCAACCTCTACTTAAACCTTTAAACACTGTATTCAAACTATACCGATATGACTCAAACTGAAGGATTTAAACTTTACACTGTTTTGTAATTCCTTAACTATTTGTGATAAAAGATTCAAATAAAATTAATTTAATCATGAGTTTCTGGTAGAATAATGGAGCATACAGTATGTAATAAAAAAAACGAAATATGCAAAAATCTTGTTTATATCTATAATTTAATAAATGATATCCAGTTTGTAACTTCTTTATTGTATTTTTAAGCATGTAATTAATGACAAAATTTAAAAAACAGTTCTAATGAGTAACATATTTACTAGCATTTAGTATTTATTACTCAGTAATTGACTAGTTAAATGAAATTTGCCAGTTGAGCTGGGAGTTAGGAATGGTTCCTCGGATTGGAACGATGCTACCATTGTTCCCTTGTATAAGGGAAAAGGTGATCAGACTGAATGCAAGAACTATCATGGTATTAGCCTACTAAGTGTGCCAGGGAAAGTGTTTGCTAAGGTCGTTATTGAAAAAGTACGGGATCTTACATCAGAGAAAGTGTGGGATGTTCAAAGTGGGTTTATGTCTGGTAAAGGCTCCACTAACCAAATGTTTGCATTACACATGATGATTGAAAAGTATCTGGCTGTTGGTAAGAAAGTTTTTGCTGCCTTCATAGATTTAGAGAATGCTTATGACCGAATAAATAGGACACTTTTGTGGAAGGTATTGAATGAATATGGTGTTACTGAGAATCTACTTAATAGTGTAAAAGCCATGTATGCTGACAGTAGAGCTTGTGTACAAGTGAATGGTGTTCTATCAAAATGGTTCTCTATTGGTGCAGAAGTCAGACAAGGCTGTGTAATGTCACCATGGCTGTTTAATATACAGGGTGTTCATAAACTGTTTTGACAAAAAAAGAGGGGTGATAGTATCCATCAAGACGAACAATATTTACAATGGAACCTATGGTCACATTCCACTCTGAGTGTCAGAAAAGAGTAAAGTTAGATGTCCAAGTTGAACTTTCAACAGTGCAAAGAAAGAGAATTAACGACATCATAAGTTGCACAATCCCATTTATGGAGATCAGAGACAGACTCAAAGTAGATGCTCAAAGTGGCGGCCACTGGTGCTGTTGCACAATTCACACCGGCGAATGAAAGACTGGTGCACCCTCATGAAGACTCCTGGTGTCGTGTTTATCTTGTCTGATGCAACAACGATTCTCGCAACGAGATCTTCCACGGAGTCCACAGGCGTCTCATACACCAATGATTTCATGTGCCCCCAGAAGAAGTCCAGTGGGTTTAAGTCCAGTGAGCGTGGAGGCCACGCCACAGGTCTGCCACGTTCAATCCATAATGCAGGATATGTGGCATTCAGGAAGTGTCTACTGCACCTTGATAAGCCAATCAGCTGCAACTGTCGATGCTGCATCTTTTCTCTGGCAATTTGCATATGGTAAATGCTTGATGGTGATGTTCTGGTGATGTGCTACTTCTCCGGTATGAAAGAAATGACATCTGAGGTGACGACTTGTGCTTGTTGGACGTATTTTGAAGTTACTCTTTTCTGACACTCAGAGTGGAATGCGACCCTAAGTTCCACTGTAAATATTGTTCGTCTTGATGGGTACTATCACCCCTCTTCTTTTGCAAAACAGTTTACGAACACCCTCTATTTATGGATGATTGCATGCATGTTTCCAAAATAGATGATACTGGTTTATGTCTTGGTGATATCCGTGAGTGCAGATTGCTGTATGCTGATGACACTGTCCTGTTGGCAGAGAGCAAAAGCGAGTTGCAGAGTATGTTGTCCTGGATGTACGAAGTTTGCATGAAATTCAAACTGAGTATAAATAAGGGAAAACCCAAAGTTATGGTTTTTGAGAGAGGAACTGGTAGCTCTGAACAGAATGTAAGTCTAAATGGCAAAGTGATTGACCAGGTGAGTGAGTTTGTGTATTTAGGAACCATGTTTGATAGAGAGATCAAAGTGATAGTGAAATTAGTGGCTGGCTGCTCTGGGAGGTTTTCACAGAAATGATGGGTTCTCCAGAGAATCCCGCATGGCTGTGTATGAAAGTGTAATTGTTCTTACTCTGATGTATGGCAGTGACACCTGCGTACTATAGAAGAAACATAGGAGTTGTGTGTGTGCTGGAGAAATGCGCTACTGACGGGGTTTGTGGCAAGACACATTCTGATTGTGTGAGGAATGAAGATGTGTTGCAGTTGTGTAATGTTAAGCAAAATTCTGTTATTAAGGTGGAGACTAATATGCTTTGTGGTTTGGCCATGTTGAAAGAATGAGCGATGAGATGCTTACTAAGAAAATATTTTTAGCCCAAGTGGCAGGAAGAAAAGGCAGAGGAAGGCCAAGGAAGTCATGGGAGGATCAGATTCAGGAGTGTCTGCATGAGAAAAAAATAATGAGTATGAAGTACAGAAGATCTTGTGTACGGTGTGTGATGATGTCAATGAAGCCCAAGTCATATGTCAAGATTGCTGTAAATGGATAAGTTTGATACGGCAACAGTAAATAAAAATTATCTGGCAATCTGTGTTTCTTTTTGGAGTTAACCTCTAAATCTCAGAGCACTGAACTACACAGTGCCATGAATGTTTACAAAAACTCACTTCAAAACTGTCTAGCCAGTGCTATTGCTACCACATGTTGCATTTCATTTTACTCATGTGTTTTTCTTTATTATAAAGAAAAAGTTTGAGGTAACAATTGGTTGAATTGTGTGACTTCAGTTCTTTTAACCCCATTTTTTTTTTTTTTTTTTCTAAAAGAACTTAAGTTATTTTGTTTTTACTAAACACAAGGTTTTACAAGAATTGGACCCTTGCAGTTGTCAGAAAACTACTGTACTTGAAATACGAACATCTAAATTGAATACACTCTTCTTTTTTTTTTTTTTTTTTTTTTTGAAGCACTACAATAAATTGAATGCAGTCAAAACAAAACTCATAATTTAAAAAAGGAGGGGGGCAAACATTCAATTGCAAGAAAAATTTTATGTGGAAAGCGTAAGTTTCCATACCCCCGTAGCAGAATCATGGCGACGGGCAGTGCTTTTTTTTTTTATTGAAGATTTAACGACCACCATGAGCAACTCATTGGGCTATAAGCAGTTGCCCATCCCTAATTTAGGGCCACTGGTTCCAGGGAAGGAAGAGATCCAGGGCCGTAAGACAAACACAACATTCCATGCCTCACCGGGATTCAAACCCAGACCCATCTCGAATGAATTATCATAAGCCATCGCTTAGACCATTGGTGCAGTGGTCTAAGAGATGGCTTATGACCATTCGTCTAAAAGAGAGGATTTAATTGGTTCTGGGGATGTTGTTTTTGTCTGCAGGACCAAAATATAAGCACATCACAGATCATATTTTGGTCCTGCAGACAAAAACCGACATCCCCAGAACCCTATTAAATCCTCTCTTTCAGACTCCTAATCATGAATGAAAGTTTGCCTTCCATCTTTGAAAACTTTCTGAAAACAGAAGTACAATGAGCAAAGATTTTTCCCGTATTGCAATTTTTTTTTCTAGTGATGTTAAATACAATATGATTTTATTGCATAAATCTTTGTTTCAGCTTCTAAATGGAGGCAACATTCTAGGTACGGACAGCAGAGTGTTTAAGATCCTAGTTATCATTGCAAGTACCATAGTACCTAGGTTAGGTTTCTCCCCCCCCCCACTTTTCTTTTTTTACAGTAGAAAAAAGAGATGGTTAGTTTTTCTCTTTTTAAAATTGTCTTACCCAGAGGCCACCCACAGATTATTTTGTGGCACTATGATACTGTTGCAGACTGATCAGGAACTTTCAGCTATAGGGTTCCATACTGTGAAATTACTTCCCTCTAGTTAAGTAGCAAATTGTGCATTAAGAAAAATTTAGAATTATGTGGATAACATTTTGCACCAGAAAGAAACTCCAACGAAGAAAGGATTTTTCAAATTGGACTATAAGAAGCAGAAATATCAAGAAAAGTAAGCTATACTACTTTGCCCCTGCCTCTGTTGGAAAAACTATGCAACATTTTAAGCAGAAGGTATCTTCAATAGGTATTTCAAGGTGAGCGATGTCTTACCACAAAGAAATGTTTTCAATCAAGTTTTCAAACAAGCAGATATTGTAGCAAATACAACAGAAATATAAATATGCATTTACAACTCTTAATGGAAAACCAATTTTCACAACTTAGAAACTATATGCAGAAAATTTCATTGTAGGAGCTCTACTCAATACAGAAAGAGTTTTTCAAATTGTTCTTTTAATAAGCAGAGATATCAGGAAAACTGCAATTTAACTTTACGCCATTTACCAGAAAAACTGGGTGCTACTTGAAAAAAAAAACTGCATCCAAAATAGTCTTCACTATAACAGTACTGAGGGGAAGAAATAATGTTTTTAATTGGTTATTTAGAAAAAATTATATTGAATAATCTGGATGGAATTATCATGCATAGCATAGTGAGAACAATTGGCAGTGAGACACATAACACACAAAACATTAGAATAATTCTTGATGACAACATATCACGCTTCAGTTACGTAAAAATTACAAATGTTGGGACGACGTTTCGGTAGCGACTTCTACCTTCATCAGACATGGAATGAAACACGTGGTATTAGCATCAGTTGTTGCCAGATTTCAAAATAGGCTTTCCAAATGATTGGTGTATTAAAAGGTGAGTCTGTATTACAGGTGTTAGGGGTAAGGAAGATTTTAATACAGGGCTTTCTGATTGCTGAAGGGAGTGATGCGTTTAACATTTTGCCAATCAGGAATCGCGGACGTATCGCTGATGGTTAAAATTGAAAGCGAGGTGGAAAAGTTTTCTTTCTTAACATCAGCGATATGTTCCACCAATCGCCGGTTGATGCTTCGGTAAGTACTACCAATATAGTGAGTAATGCCTGTGGAAGTGGTGACAGGGATACAGTAGTAACTCTAGGGGTTTATTGGGATTTCTGTCTTTAAGGATAAGAAGATGTGGAGGTGATTTAACAGCAATCCTGTAGCCAAAAGACTTGAAAATGGAGCAAGATTATTGCATTGGGTGAAATTTCGAAACTTTACCCAATGCAATAATCTTGCTGTTTGTAATGCTGACAAGGCCGGATGTCCTGTTTTCATCTATAAGAATTCTTTGGACAACAAAGTAGCTGACTTCCTGGAAAAAACCAATTGCATAAGACTCAATGCAGACAACACTGAAAAACAATGTAAAGCTGTTAATAAGCTTTCCACAAAAATCTTCTATGAAATCTTTCTTAGGAGACATCTGCCTCCCAGCTTATTACCATACTCCCAGGTTGTTTTTACAGATCAAGCTACATAAAGTTGGACATCCATTAGACCCTTAATTGAAAATACCTTTTCTCCAGCAGTCAATCTTGAAAGGCAATTGGTCAAATGTTGCAAAGTTCTAACAAAAAATCATCCTTATTCAGTTGTGTTGACCAAGGATTTCAGCCAGAAACTCCCTTCATTCATCAATCCTCAAGCTTTCCTGTACACTTTTGATGTGGATTCATTATTTCTTTCTGTAGCTTTCTTTGATGCCCAGATGCTCGTGGTCAAAAAACTAATGGAGCACCAAGAACTTCCTGGGGAACTCATCAAAGATCTTTACGACTGTTTTGATTCATTGGATAAGTATTCCTGTTTTGTATACAATGATATCTACTACCAACAAAACCAAGGCATACCAATGGGCTTTCCTCTTTCCCCCTTACTTGCTGAAATTTATTTGCAGAATATTGAAAAATTAATCATTGACCCTTCCCCCTTAAAACCCTCCATTTGGTTACTTTATGTAGATGACATTTTCATCATTTGGCCACACCAGAAACACTCTGTGTTCGAACTTATGTCCTCTATAACTTCCAAATTCCCTCATATAAGATTCTCGTCTCAAGAACAGGTACACAACAATATTAGTTTTCTGGCTATCAACATCAACCCAGACTTCTCACTTGGTCTCTCTGTTTACAGGAAACCTTCTGCCACCCATAACATCATCCCTTACCACTCCTGCACCTTTGGTAAATACAAATTGGCTGCTTTAAAGGTGTACATCTACAGAGTTAACCTTATTTGCAACAGCCATTCCGCTCTTCAAAACCAATATCAGAACATCATCAACATTGGCAAATTGCATGGCTTTCCACCCCACTTAGTACATAGACTAATTAAGAAATTTGAATCACAGAATAGATCTACCAGTTTATTGCCTGAACTTTCCACCACTCTTCAGTTAGTGGGCACTTTGCCCTTCAGCATGGCCTTCACTCACAAAGTTTGCTCCATTTTCAATCTTTTAGCTACAGGATTGCTGTTAAACCACCTCCACATCTTCTTAACCTTATCCTTAAAGACAGAAATCCCAATAAACCCCTAGAGTTACAAGGGGTCTACTCTATCCCTATCACAACTTTCACAGGCATTACCCACTATATTGGTATTATTTATCGAAGCATCAACCGGCGATTGGTGGAACATATCACTGATATTAAGAAAGAAAACCCTTCCTCCTCGCTTTCAATTTTAATCAGCAGCGATATGTCCGCGATTTCTGATTGGCAAAATGTTAAACGCATCGCCCCGTTCAGCAATCCGAAAGCCCTCAGGTACCACGAAAGTATTGAAATCTTCCTTACCTCTAACACCTGTAATACAGATGCACCTTTAAATATACCAATCATTTGGAAAGCTATTTTGAAATCTGGCAACAACTGATGCTAATACCACGTGTTTCATTTCATGGCTGATGAAGGTAGAAGTTGCAACCGAAACGTTGTCCCAACACTTGTAATTTTTACGTAACTGAAGCATAATATGTCGCCATCAAGAATTATTCTAGTGCATAGTATAATTATTGTAGATAAACAAGCCGTCTTTACACGATGATCAGAAGGATTTAACACGTTTTGTTATAATTGAGTACAGATATGTGTTCAATCCTTCTGATCATCGTGTAAAGACGGCTTGCTTATCTACAATAATTATATTGAATAAAATGTATTTTGAATTTGAAAGCATCTGCATTTATGCCCTCTAGCAGCAAAGTTATGCATCAGAAGAAAATTGTAATACCAGGATCATTGGTGTTACATTTCAAACTTCTCAACACAAAAAGAATTTTTCAAATCGGACTAAATAGTTGCAGATATGGTGTCCACAGACAGACAGATGGACAAAGTGATAACATAAGCACATACCTTTTTTACAAAAGACACACTAAAAAATAGAAAGCTGTGTCTTAAATACTGCTACACAAATTTTTGGAGCTACAAACATCAAGGCTTCCAATCATATGCAAAATGGGACACCAACAGCAATTTAACTCACCTTTCGCATTGGACGTCAAGGGTGTGGCTCCTGTCTTCTTTCGATCATTTGCCCATTCATTGTATCGATGAGCTGGTGTAGGAACAGGAGTATCACTGTAACTTGTCCTAGTCCTGAAAATGTTTAAGGTAGTAAAAACACAGCATTAAATGTGCAAAATTACAGAAATAAATCTACATAAAGTCACAGAATATGTAAAAATAAAGGAACATGAATTTCATGTTTCAACACACAAAGGAAATTCTTTCATGGTAATTTTGCTCGCACTCATGCCAAATATTATTTTGCAACATGACTATGTTACAGTCAAAAACCAGGCAAGTTAGAGTCAAAAATGGCCTACTCATTGAAAACAATAAGAAATTTTGATGGCTTATCTATAACTGGTCTGGATTCCTTTTTCTCCCCCCCCCCCCTCACACATTAAGTTGTTTTTTTGACACAGTGGAAAAATTAAGACTTGTTCAAATGATTTGTTTTGTAAACATATTTCCAGATGTCTTTCATTTACCCCAGTTCAGAAAGAAATGGCAATGGGGTAAAAGGAAGAAACTAAAGTGTTCACAAGTTCATTAATTACACAGCAACCTTAACATCAGTTCACAGCATCATGACATGCGAGAAAGAAAAAAAGGACTTTTACCTTCATAATTGGCAAACTGAAACACACAGAACTTATTAATTGACTACAATAGTATGGTACGTATCTGAACAGTTAATATTAGTTATCTTATAAATAAAATCTCTGGATCAGGTTAAAAACAAATGAATGAGTACTGTATTTACCGGAGTACAAGTCGACTGGCGAATAAGTCAATGTGGACTTTTAGAGCAAAAATCTTGGATTTCAGCTATATTCAAAGTATACGTCGACCACCTTCCTTCCCCATTTCACCAAACAAATCCCTTCATTAAAATCACGTGCGCACCACCGTGAACGAAATCTTCCTTGGAAAAGAGAGAGAAAACTGAATAGAAAGGTGTACAGGCACACCAAATGTGTTTTTAAGCTGGTAGGCGATTAGCCACGTCTAAAAAACTGGTCACACCGATTTCCTGTCCCCCTCCGCTGCTGTTTCTCACGGCACCATGATCTCAACCGGTCGTTCAACACATTCACATTCCCCTGCGACGCTGCTCAGTCTATTGTGAATCACACTGTAAACTGCTGACATCGAAATGAGCTGTTATAAAGCTTGAATAAACCTTTTAAGGATGCGCTTAGAAACAAGTGGACTGAGTGGATGATTAATGGCAAAAAAAAAAACATCACGGAAAAGGGGAATATCTGGGCCGTGCCATTGGAAACATTGTGCAGCCTCATTATTGAAGCTTGGGATGCGGTAAAGACCAAGTCCACAATAAAGTCCTTTAAAAAATGTGGAATGTCGAACAATATGGATGGAACGGAAGATAACAATCTGTGGCAATCCGATAGTGACACTGATATGAACAGTGATAATGAGTGGGACCCATACAATATCAGTGAATCTGATACTGAGTCACGCGATCTGTTGAAAAAACTTTTCAAAAGCAAAAGCAATGAGGAATTTTCCGGATTTTAAATTTGTTTTAGTAATTTGTATACAAACGTTTTGCATTAATGTTATATAAAAATGAATGTTAATAAATATGAAAAACCGATGTACCAAAATTTTCGCACAAAATTTTTCGGGTGGTATTTTATCACCGCCATATAAGTCGACTTCATTTTTTTTTAATACTTTTCCTGTTTTATGGCCTCGACTTATATGCCGGTAAATACGGTACTGAAGAAAACTGAAAGACAATAAATTCTTCTTTAGAGTATCAACAGAGGAAAAGTATTTTAGAGTGCCAACAGAGATTCGGTATTCTCGGTATATACTTAGAAGGTTGCTTTACTTCAAACAAAACTAACATAAAAAATCAAAACAAGTTGGCTACCACAGGGAAAGATGAAATCAGTGATTTTCAGCAGATTAAAAATAAAAAATTGTTCCTGTTGCTTCTGTAAACCATAAGAGGCATTGTGTCATAGAGAGCCACAACAGCACCTCATAAACTTATGGAACAAAGGAAAATTAACAAAAAATCTAATAAATATCTACACAATTTCTAAAAGTGTTATCTCTGCTTTACATACTGACCTCCTGTCACTCTTATCACTCCGATAACTTCTTTCGCTTGCATCTCTAGACTTTGATGGAACTGGTGAAGGTAAATCCCATACTGAGTGACTAGCAACATCAGGTTCATCATCATCCCAACTGGAATGTGAAGGTGTGTCTACAGAAAATTAAAATAAAAAGTAAAACACAAAACTAATGTCACGCTGTGAACAACAATAAAAATTAGTCAACTACATAATTATTACAACATATCAATTTTCACACTCCTTTGTTAATAGTATTAGAAATGCCATTATTGGATGTAAAATTTCATTTCTATTTTAAGGTGAACACACACCATATTGCTGCCTGAATCTCATCAAATTAATACAAGAACATGCACAGTAGTGTATCTTTATTTCAAAGATTTAGCTTATTATTACACAGACAAAGAAAAATTAAAATGTTGATGAAATTTATGTTTCTACTTCCCTTATGCAATTAATACACCACATTAATTGTAGAATACTAGAGGCAGAGTTGTATAAAAATAAAATGTATCTGTGTACGCAACCACTGAAACAGAAAATTTGCTGCAAACCCGTGAATCACAATAACCATAAAGTAAGATAATTTAAAGAAAATTTAATATAACAATAAATAATTATTAGAACATTACAGATTCCACATAGGACAAAAGTACATTACGACTGAATCTGCAAAAATGTGTGTAAAATGGACCTTAAGGCCAAAACTTAAAAATATTGGACTATGAACCTCAAAAACAAGAGACTAATTAAAGAAAGTTTTTATATCTAAAAAAACAGTTCCATTAATGAACCTTCAAAAATTATATATAGCATTTTCAACAACTTAATTCAAAAATAGCAGACTTATAAAATACATAAGGAAAAGATTTTAATTTAATAACTGGCAACTGCAAGAGGAACCTGGCAATAAAATTTAAAGTCTTCCTGTGTGAACGAAACTTTTGTTACAGGTTCTATATATTGCTAACAGGCCTTGATAAAATCAAGAGGCCAGAAACGTCTGTAAAAACAAAACTCACTATCAGATGTGAAAATAGTTGCCATTCTCACGTTAAGATAGAATTAAATATATTAATCTGAGTAAAGCCTTGAGTAAGTGTTTAAATTGCTGTAAATAACATTTATATTTTATTTTAATCTAAAAGCAAAAAACTATCTGCAAAATCTGCTAATAATTTCTAAACTATCCACATACGGAGTACGTGTGTACGTCTATATTCTGACTCTGACTAGAGGTATAAATGGCAAATGATTGAAGAGATGAATAAGTATAGATTGGATGTGCTGTGTGTAAGTAAAACCAAAAAGAAGAAAATTGGAACAGAATAAGTGAATGGAACGGTGAGTGTGTGGTCTGGAGTATTGGAAAATGTGAGAGGACAGGCTGGTGTAGGTGTGATTTTAAGTGAAAAGATGAAGAACAACTTGATTCACTATAGCTGCATAAGTGAGAGAATTCTTTGGATTTCTTTGAAAGTGAAACTTCAGAGAATTGTAATTGTTGTAGTGTATGCTCCTTGTGACTTGGAACCTTCTGATAAGAAAGAAGATTTCTGGAATGAGCTAAAAGCTGTTTTGAGCCAGCTTGGTGCTAAAGAAAAAGTTATAATAGCAGGGGATTTCAATGCTAGAGTAGGTGTGCAGAATGCAATTTCTGACAATGTTCTGGGTAAGTTTAATGATCCTTGTGTGAATGATAATGGTGAAAGATTAATTGAACTCTGCACTGAGAATGGTTTGTGTGTATCTAATACATTTTTCAATCACAAGTATATCCACACATATACATAAAATCATACTCTTGGTCAAAAGAGTGTGATAGATTTTGCTGTCTACGATCAGCGTCTAAAACACTTAGCTGTTGACACTCATGTGATGAAAGGTGCGGATGTTGGTTCTGATCGTTACTTGGTAGTGTCACGAGTGAAACTGAATGTTGGTTGGAGGAAAAGGAATAGGAAGAGGTCCAGGATGGAAAGAATACAGGTTGAAAGGCTCCCTGAAGATCATCAGCATTATTCTGATGCACTCAGAGAATGACTGAAGGAGCTGGAGTCTTGTGAGAGGGATGTAGAAAAGAAGTGGAAATGTTTTAAGAGCTGTGTTGCCACTGCTGCTGTATAAGTCTGTGGCACCACAATAGTGGGTAAAAATAGAGGTAATGCTAGATGGAATAGTGAGATTGAAGAGGCAGTAAAGAGAAAGAAGGAAGCCTATTTGGGGATGTTGCAAGGTAGAATTTCTGTGGATGACTATCACTGTAAGAAGCATGAAACCGCTAAGCCGGTTCACCAGAGTAAGGCAAAAGATAGGAAGGAGAAGGTGAAAAGGCATGAATGGGCTTTTTTGAAAGACAGGAAGACTTTCTGGAAGTACGTGAGACTCAGGAAAAATAGGGGAAACAAAGCTGTAAGTTGTGTGAAGAATAGTGTTGGGGAAATGACATGGGAGCCCAATGAGTTAAGTGAAAGATGGGGTGAATACTTCTGTGAGTTATTAGATCAGGAAAGCAAAGGTGCTTCTGAGGCAGACGCAGATAATGTCACAGTGAAGGATAGAAGCACACGATGGATCTCAAGAGAAGAGGTATGTAAAGCTCTAAGATCTCTTCAGAATGGTAAGGCTCCGGGAATTGATGGCATAACTCCTGAGATGTTGAAATGTGGTAGTGACTCTGTAATTGACTGGTTAACTGAAATTTGCCTGTTTTGCTGGAAGTTAGGAATGGTCCCTCGGGATTGGAAGGATGCTATCATTGTTCCCTTGTATAAGGGAAAAGGAGGTGATCAGACTGACTGCTAGAACTATCGTGGTATTAGCCTACTAAGTGTGCCAGGGAAAGTGTTTGGTAAGATCATTATTGAAAAAGTACAAGGTCTTACATCAGAGAAAGTGTGGGATGTTCAGAGTGGTTTTATGCCTGGTAAAGGCTCCACCAACCAAATTTTTGCATTACACATGATGATTGAAAAGTATCTGGCTGTTGGCAAGAAAGTTTTTGCTGCCTTCATAGATTTAGAGAAAGCTTACGACCAAGTAAATAGGACACTTTTGTGGAAGGTATTGAATGAATATGGTGTTACTGGGAATCTACTTAATAGTGTAAAAGCCATGTATGCTAGCAGTAGAGCTTGTGTACAAGTGAATGGTGTTTTATTAAAATGGTTCACTATTGGTGTAGGAGTCAGACATAGTTGTGTAATATCACCATTGCTGTTTAATAAATTTATGGATCCATGCATGCGTGATGCCAAAATAGATTACTCTGGTTTATGTCTTGGTAATATCCATGTGTGCAGATTGCTGTATGCTGATGACACTGTCCTGTTAGCAGGGAGCAAACGTGATTTGCCGAGTATGTTGTCCCGGATGTACGAAGTTTGCACGAAATTCAAACTGAGTATAAATAAGGGAAAAACCAAAGTTATGGTTTTTGAGAGAGAAACTGGTAGCACTGAATGGAATGCAAGTCTAAACTGCACAGTGATTAACCAGGTGAGAGATTTGTGTATTTAGAAAGCATGTTTGACAGAGAGAACAAATTGGATGGTAAAATTAGTAGGCAAGTGAATTCTTAATTGAAAGTCATGGCTTCTCTGGGAGCTTTTCACAGGAATGGTGTGTTTGTTTTCAAGATAGTCCTGCATGGCTGTGTATGAAAGTGTAATTGTTCCTGCTCTGATGTATGGCAGTGAAACCTGCGTACTACAGAAGAAACATAGAAGTTGTTTGTGTGCTGGAGAAATGCATTACTTGCGGGAAGGTTTGTGGCAAGACAAGTTCTGATTGTATGAGGAATGAAGATGTGTTGCAGTTGTGTGATGTGAAGCAAAATGTTGTTAACAAGATGGAGACTAATATGCTTTGGTGGTTTGGCCATGTTGAAAGAATGAGTGATGAGATGCTTACTAAGAAAATCGTTTTAGCCCAAGTGGCAGGAAGGAAAGACAGAGGAAGGCCAAGGAAGTCATGGAAGGATCAGATTCAGGAGTGTCTCCATGAGAAAAAGATTATGAGTATGAAGCACAGAAGATCTTGTGTACGGCGTGTGATGGATGTCAGTAAAGCCTGAGTTGTATGTCAAGATCACTGTAAATGGAGAAGTTCGGTACGACAACAGTAAGTAAAAATTATCTGGTAGTTTGTATTTCTTTTTGGAGCTAACCTCTGAATCTCAGAGAACAGCTTAGTGGTATGTATGTATTAAAATCAGGGTTGGCAAGTTTCTGCCAAGGCGGTTAAAACCACTGGTTGTAACCGGTTAAAACCGGCATGGCAGAAACTAGTTTGTGCCATAAAAGTGGCAATAACTGGCAGAAACCCAGAAAATAATTATGTCTTGCAATAAAAACTTACCGAAGTACCACAAATAGCATATAATGAATTACTGAAGTATCACAAATGGCATAACAATGAATAGAATAGGGAAATGCATTTTAAAGTAAAACAAGTTCAGTTGCACTGTTTAAAGCATTTATTCAAAGGTTACATAGCAGTAAATTCACCATTCAAGTGCACTTTTTCCACGAAGTAGTCGATAGCAAAAGACCAATTTTGTTGATGTTTCCAAACCCAAACAATTTCTTAATTTATTGTGAATAAATAAAAAACTTGAGAATATTCTTTCAAGCCCAGCTCGACTTGCAGAAAATATCATCATTGTGCAAGCAGGAGTTATGAAATCTTCATTTACAGTTGTTTTCTTTAAACTAGGCCACCATGTAGAAGCTGAGACATTTTCTAAGACTTCATTGGAGAAGCTCAGAAGATCTTGTGTACGGCGTGTGATGGATGTCAGTAAAGCCGCGTGATGGCGTGTGATGGATGTCAGTATTATGTTTCAGGAAAAGGAGCTGATTTTGCTTGAAAATTCTGATGTAAGGCACAAAATTTGGGTTGATGTCATAAAGTAATTTCCTAACACTTTTTCCATGCTCATGTGACAATTTAGATCCCATGTACTTTGGATGAAACATATAAGCTGTATGTAACATATTTTAATTATTAAAATGATTAATTATTACGAATTACTATAATACTAAATTATTGTAATTAAAAAATAGTTGTCATCTCTGATTTACTGTAAATTTCATATACTAATTCATACAAAAATGGTTTAGGTACTTTTTTCAGTTTCTGCCAGTTGTTGCCATTTTTTGCTGGTTTAAACTGGTTATATCCAGTTTCTGCCACTGGCACGGCAAAAACTAGTTTCTGCCGGCAGAAACCCAACCCTGATTAAAATTATTTAACACTCATCCATACCTGATGTAAAATACAATAGGTTTATATCTCCCTGTTTAACATCATCATGGCTTTTCATAAAATTTTCACAAATTATGTTCACACATAATCAGAAACACATTCACATTATTTTTGGAGGAGAAACACCTCATTTCACTGGTTTTCAAGTAGCCATTTCCTCCTAAAATTTGAAAATTCCAATGCTCTGGAGCAGTAATTGAACCTACACCTTCCGATCTCCTTTCGATTCCATCATGCTACAACCATTACACCCTCAGCGCAACAAATTTCCAAGTAACTGGAGCTTAGGAATCTGAAACAGCATGACATTTGAACTAGTTAAAGCATCCCGATTCCTCCTCATAGCATTGAAAATCATCCAGGATAATGAATTTCCAAGCAACTGAAGCTTAAGAATCTGAAACATTTGAATAGTCAAAGCATTCTGATGCCTCCTCATAACATGGATGATCATCCAGAATAACGAATTTCCAAGCAACGAAGCTAAGGAATCTGAAACTACTTTAATTAAAGCATCCTGCAAGGGTTCATACTGATTTTTGGAAGTCCATTTAAGAAATTTTCCAGAAGTTGATGGCATCAGAACTTAAATTTTTGAA
This sequence comes from Macrothele yani, assembly GCA_039090855.1. NCBI lineage: Eukaryota > Metazoa > Arthropoda > Arachnida > Araneae > Macrothelidae > Macrothele > Macrothele yani. Next base: position 115,647,667 of record CM077007.1, read on the forward strand.
GTTTAATATTTCTGAAAATGCATGGTTACCCATTTCTTAGTCAATTCTTGCTATTAAGTAATTCTTCATAAGAAATAATATATTAAATATTTAATAAATTCTTGGCTGTTTATTTATATAAACAGATGTTGAACCCCTGGACTATCGGAGTTCGTAGTCAATGTTGATCTATATGACATCCACCAGGCTGTTCGCAAAATAATGACTCATTCGGAGGATAAAAATAAAAAATCATAGCACATAACCTTGTTTTATTTGAAATACGTGACTTCAGCAGCTACACACCTCTGCCAATGAGTGACAAGTGCTTCAATGCCAGTCTGGAAGAAGTCTGGCTCCCTGGATGCAACTTTGTCCTTCTTTCAGTTTCTGAAGGTCCTGTCCTTGAGGTAATTGCTAAAATGCATGAACAGGTGGAAATCGGTAGGAGCCAAATCAGGCAAGTAGGCTGGATGTGGGAGGGTTACAAACCTCAGTTCATGCAGTTTCTGTTTTGCCATTTGTGACACATGTGGTCTTGCTTTATCATGCGGGAGGATAGGACCCTTCCTGTTCACTAAAGACGGCTGTTTGGAACACAACTTCTGGTGCATTCAGTCAATTTCTTCACAGTATGTGACTGAGGCCATGCTTTCACTGTCATTCAAGAACCAGTAGTGTATGACACCATGAACAGTCCACTACATACAAGAGTACATACATATCATTAAGCTGTTCTCAGAGGTTCAGAGGTTAGCTCCCCAAAGAAAAGACCCTGTGCTAAGTACAAATTTAACTGATAGAACTAGAATTTACTCACTGTTGCTGTATCAAACATCTCCATTTACAAAGATCTCAGCACACACCTCGAGCTTTATTAACATCCACCACACGCCGCACCCAAGACCTTTTGTACTTCACACTCATAATCTTTTTCTCAAGCAGACATTCCTGAATCTGGTACATACATACATATATATCACTAAGCTGTTCTCTGAGATTCAGAGGTTAGCTCCAAAAAGAAATACAAACTACCAGATATTTTTACTTATTGCTGTCATATCAAACTTCTCCATTTACAGCGATCTTGACATACAACTCGTGCTTCACTAATATCCATTACACGCCATACACAAGATATTTTATACTTCATACTCATAATCTTTTTCTCATGCAGACACTCCTGAATCTGATCCACCCATGTCTTCCTTGGCCTTCCTCTGCCTTTTCTTCCTGCCACTTGGGCTGAAAAGATTTTCTTAGTAAACATTTCAACACTCATTCTTTCAACATGGCCAAACCATCGAAGCATATTGGTCTCCACCTTGCTAACAAAATTTTGCTTCACATCACACAACTGCAATACATCTTCATTTCTCACACAATCATATCATGTCTTGCCACAAACCCCACGTAAGTAACGCATTTCTCCAGCACACAAACGACTCCTATGTTTCTTCTGCAGTATCCCAGGTTTCACTGCCATACATCAGAGTAGGAAAAATTACAGTTTCATACACAGCCATGCGGGACTCTCTAGAGAACCCATCATTCCTGTGAAAACCTCCTAGAGCAGCTATGACTTTCAAAGAAGAATTAACTCGCCTACTGATTTCACCATCCAACTTGTTCTCTCTGTCAAACAGGCTTCCTAAATACACAAATCTCTCACCTGGTCAATCACTGTGCAATTTCGACTTGCATTCCATTCAGTGCTACCCGTTCCTCTCTCAAACACCATAACTTTGGTTTTTCCCTTATTTATACTCAGTTTGAATTTCATGCAAACTTCGTGCATCCGAGTCAACATACTCTGCAACTCACTTTTGCTCTCTGTCAACAGGACAGTGTCATCAGCATACAGCAATCTGCACACACGGATATCACCAAGACATAAACCACTATTATCTATTTTGGCATCACGCATGCATGCATCCATAAATATATTAAACAGCCATGGTGACATTACACAACCTTAATAGAAAACCATTTTGATAAAATACCATTCACTCGTACACAAGCTCTGCTACCAGCATACAAGGCTTTTACACTATTAAGTAGATTCCCAGTAACACCATATTCATTCAATACCTTCCACAAAAGTGTCCTATTCACTCGGTCGTAAGCTTTCTCTAAATCTATGAAGGCAGTGAAAACTTTCTTCCCAACAGCCAGATACTTTTCAATCATCATGCGTAATGCAAAAATCTGGTTAGTGCAGCCTTTACCAGGCATAAAACCACTCTGAACATCCCACACTTTCAATGATGTAAGACCCCGTACTTTTTCAATAACAACCTTACCAAACACTTTCCCTGGCACACTCAGTAGGCTAATACCACGATAGTTCTTGCATTCAGTCCGATCACTTTTTCCTTTATACAAGGGAACAATGATAGCATCCTCCCAATCCCGAGGGACCATTCCTAACTCCCAGCACAACTGGCAAATTTCAGTTAACCAGTCAATTATAGAGTCACCACCATATTTCAACATCTCTGCAGTTATGCCATCAACTCCCGGAGCCTTACCATTCTGAAGATATTTTAGAGCTTTACACACTTCTTCTCTTGAGATCCCTCCTGTGCTTTCATCCCTCATTGTGACATCATCTGCATCTGTCTCAGAATCATCTTTGCTTTCCTGATCTAATAACTCACAGAAGTATTCACCCCATCTGTCACTTAACTCATTAGGCTCCCATATATATTTCCCCAATCTCATTCTTCACACAACTTACAACTTTGTTTCCCCTATTTTTCCTGAGTCTCAGGTACTTCCAGAAGGACTTCCTATCTTTCCAAAAAGCCAGTTCATGCCTTTCCACTTTCTCCTTCCTATCTTTTGCCTTACTGTGGCGAACCAGCTTAGCAGCTTCACGCTTCTTACAGCAATATTCATCCACAGAGACTCTACCTTGCAACATCCCCAAATAGGCTTCCTCCTTTCTCTTTACTGCCTCTTCAATCTCACTATTCCACCAAGCATCACCTCTATTGTTACCCACCATTGTGGTGCCACAGACCTCTTTAGCAGCAGTGACAACACAGTTCTTAAAACATTCCCACTTCTTTTCTACATCCCTCTCACCACACTTCAGATCCTTCAGTCGTTCTCTGAGTAAGTCAGAATACCGCTGATGATCTTCAAGGAGCCTATCAACTTTTATTCTTTCTATCCTGGGTCTCTTCCTATTCCTTTTCCTCCAACCAACATTAAGTTTCACTCGTTACACTACCAAGTAATGATCAGAACCAACATCCGCACCTCTCATCACACGGGTGTCAACAACTAAGTGTTTCAAACGCTGATCGTAGACAACAAAATCTATCACACTCTTTTGACCAAAAGTACGATTTTCCCAAGTATATGTGTGGATATACTTGTGGTTGAAAAATGTATTAGATACACACAAACCATTCTCAATGCAGAGTTCAATTAATCTTTCACCATTATCATTCACACAAGAATCATTAAACTTACCCAGAACATTGTCAGAAATTGCACTCTGCACACCTACTCTAGCATTGAAATCCCCTGCTATTATAACTTTTTCTTTAGCACCAAACTGGCTCAAAACAGCTTTTAGCTCATTCCAGAAATCTTCTTTCTTATCAGAAGGTTCCAAGTCACAAGGAGCATACACTACAACAATTACAATTCTCTGAAGTTTCACTTTCAAAGAAATCCAAAGAATTCTCTCACTTATGCAGCTATAGTGAATCAAGTTGTTCTTCATTTTTTCACTTAAAATCACACCTACACCAGCCTGTCCTCTCATATTATCCGATACTCCAGACCACACACTCACCGTGCCATTCACTTCTTCTACCCCAATTTCCTTCTTTTTGGTTTCACTTACACACAGCACATCCAGTCTATACTTATTCATCTCCTCAATCACCCCACTCATCTTGCCATTTATACCTCTAGTATTCCATACACCAATCATACATTCACTCAGCCGAGATCTCTTTCTCATACACCGTTTACAAAGTCCAGGTCGATTCCGTGGTGGACCGTCCTTCTCAAGTGTGGTAGGTTCACCATATCCCACACTTGAGTCATTTTTAATATTTCTTTTTGTCTTTTTAATCAGGTAAGTACATCAGTGTGGGGAATTAGCCCACAGCTGAGGGTTCCAGTTGGTCATTCAACCTAAGGATTCTGAACAAAACCCAGTGAGTTGGGGTCTTTTTGCCAATGCCACACAGAACTAGCTTGCACCTCTCCAAAATTCACAGAGGCCCTAGTTGCTGTTGTGTGTGCCATTGTTACCACGAAGTGCCCCGAGGAGGCAAACCCATCGCTCACTACGTCCTTCCATGATTTCCTTGGCCTTCCTCTAAATTTCTTTCCTGCCACTTGGGCTGAAAAAATTCTCTTAGTAAGCATCGCATCGCTCATTCTTTCAACATGGTCAACCCACCTAAGAATATTAGTCTCCACCTTACTAACAACATTTCGCCTCGCATTACACATCTGCAACATATCTTCATTCCTCACATGATCAGCGTGTGTCTTACCACAAACACCCAGTAGTAACGCATCTCCCCAGCAGATCTTCCAGGGAGTCCACGGGTGTCTCATATACCGATGTTTTCATGTGCCCCCAGAAGAATTAGTTCAGTGGATTAATGTCCGGGGAGCAATGAGGTCAAGCCGCAGGTCCACAGCATCCAATCCACCACCCGGGATATGTCGCATTTAGGAAAGATCAGACCTCGGGGGCAAAGTGTGCTGGGGCCCATCATGCATAAACCACTTGTCCCTCTGTGTGATGAGCGGAACATCCTGCAACAGACCAGGAAGCACTTGCTCCAGGAACACACGGTATGCTATGCGGGTTAGACGTTATGGCAAGAGGTAAGGTTCCACCATACAATCATTCTCGTGTGATGTTCACACAGTAATATCGCTAAACGGGTTCGGCTGCGTTTTTAAATGTTTGTTCCTCATCGTCTACGCATTTGTTCAGCGCACCTGATTTGCATTTTGTGCTTCTCATGCACTGGTTAGAACTCTGTGGGCCAGATGGACATTTTTTGAACGTGCTCTTTTCTGGCACTAGGAGTGGAATGCAGCCCTTGGTTCCATTGCAAATATTGTTTATCTTGATGTATACTATAAGCCCTCTTGTTTTGTTGAAGGAGTTTACAATCACCCTGTACATCAACAGACAAAAAGAGCAAGCATTTTCCCCTTTGTAAACAAAAAAGAAAGTTCAGTCAGAAATTCAACACTATGTTGCCATCTTTATTTGACCATAAAGTCATTTTCTCTGCACAGTGGACAAGCAGTAGCATGTTTGAACATGAATTTTGCTTTAAACAAAACAAACAAAAATACTTACTCAACTAGTTGATATAAGCAAGAAGTGCTTAGGAATGAGACAACACACACATTTTATGCACAATTAAATATCAAAAATTGGTACTGCTTCGTTTTCTCTGCAGTGAAAACAATTTCAGAGGTGATGGAAATGGCTGAGATGCCATCACGGACAGATTAAGGACTGATTTCAAAATTTAATTTCACTTTAAAAAGCGAAAGAGGGGGGGGAATGCTTGCTCTACTGACTGATTTTGAAGAAGAGATTGTTATAAATAGGAAAACATGCATTTGGTTAGAAAAAACTCTTCAAAATTATAAAGTTAAGTACTCTTTTTCACTATTAACAAAGATATTAAAAACGAGGACCATGATCGAGAAAATATAAAAACTAAGAACATAATCCAAAAGAAAAAAAAAAAACAGCTTGGATACATAGATACCTTTGGGCTTAATTCTAGGTGACGACGGTTCGTCCCTCCGAGACGGAGACTCACTCCACTCACGGCGTGACCTATGACTTGATTTTCTTTCTGACCTGGACTTTTCCCTTGAGGGAGATTTTTCTGAGTGATTTCTGCTTGAATAATCTTTGTTATCTAGCAAATTTGTGAATGAAACAAAAAATTTTATTAAAGCATTAACACAATCACAAACATTTCTTAAACAAAAAACATTTGGCATCAATAATTTCATTGGCAGTTCTTTCCTGTACAGTGTATCTTTCATTTTTTATTATTATTATTATTAAAAATTATTATTATTATTAGATTCTATAAAGCATAGCTATTTTGTCATATGTTTCTACATACAATCATATTAACTCAGCCATCAGATTCTCAGAATTTAACCATATTTTTATCATGCATGCTGGAGTATATAATTATTGTAACAATAATTCTATGACCCTCAAGTACTGGAAAGGCAATATTAGAATTCATTTCCATGAATTAGACAGTAAAATATTTTCTGGAAGTATGTTGTGGAAACAGTGAGCTAATGAAAAGAAAGAAAAATATATGCATAAATTTCATTCATTCATTTCATTGACACTCTGGTCCTAGGATTCAGCTCTAAGTGAAACAAGAATTTTGTTTGTTTTTTGATCCCAGTTTAATTCTTCTTTAGAGCCATTAACTTTATATTAGAAGCAAATCACTCCTCCCAGCCTTCAAGAATTTCTGAGGCAGTAAAAAATAATAACAGAATTAACACTAAAATTTGTGGAATTATCTGGTAAAATATGCTCTACAAGACATATGTTTATAGAACTTAATATAAACACCATAGAGTTCATGCTTTAATCACATTTATCATGAGGTTTTAACAAAAAATAAAAGTAAATTAATTAGTGATGAAATTATAATTAATAAAAAAGAGTGATGGAGGACCACAGTTAATTTCACATTTAAGTGTAGAATTTACTTACTGTAATATTCACATGTGAGTCAAACATTTTTGGAAGACATTCTTTTTTTGAAGTACAGGGATTGGCTCCTATGCAAGTCAGTAAAATAACTTGACTAGCATATATGCAAGTCAGTAAAAGAACAGCGGCCATAGACTTGGTTATCTGAATGCAAAGTATCCTGGGAACATTAGAATACAATACCCAAGGCGCCATCTATGGTGAGATCAAGGACTTATTTTCTTTTGGGTCATCAATTCTATCATTCTGTAATTTCCTTCTTTTACCATAATGATTCCCCTTCATTTTCTCTTCAATTTCAATCAAATACTTCCAGGCATATGGTAATTCAACTGGTACATTACTGTACATATTTGTCAACTATACAGTTGTGATATTTTGTACTGTTTCTAATGCTGTATGAATATCAAAGAATATTAAAAATTAAATTAATATCAAGAATATTAAAAATTAAGGTAAAATATTATATAAATGACACCTGTTACCCACACTTTTTTTGGAATACTTGGGGATATTGAACTTTTACTTGGCGAAAGCATAAATTGCCTTGAAGTCTTCTGTTATCACTTCCAGCAGTCACTTCGTGAAGATATTCTACTTGATAAGTTGATACAGATGGGTAAATATTCTTCCAAATGAATCGTGATTCTAATCAATAAAATAATCCAATACAAATAAAATCTAAAATAATAAAATAGCGAACGGTCAAGCCTTCAAGTCGAAGGGAAATCGATATGATAAAATTTTCTGCCTAGACTTCTTTTCCCGCTGCACTACTATTCCCAAACTAGTTTCGACTATCATTCTCGTAGTCTTCATCTGTGGGTTAAAACGACGTGTTTCTATGTGCATGTTGTTCATCGGCAAAATATCTCACAATCTGCAAAATGACCCAAAATTTCCACGTCGACGGAACCTTCTGCAACATGACCCAAAATTTCCACGTCGACGGAACCTTCTGCACATTCAAATCTTAGTTTTATTGCGCATCTTATGTGTTAGTTCTTGATTGGAACATCCAAATTTTTCTCGATTTTAAATTGCCTGGTGTCACCATCTTCCATATGTCAATAGACTCAGTATTTGTCTTGATCTTAAATCGTTTATTTTGGATGCTTTTTTGTTCTTTTTCTTTTCTTGCTCAATGAGGTATCTCCATGCGTATGGTAGGTCGACTGGGTCGTAATTACAGTTTTTATCTCTTGTGTTTTCTATCATTACTGCCTCTGATGTTAAAATTTGGACTTTCATTTTATGCCATGTTATTAATTTGGCTTCGGGCCAATCTGGGATTGTCTCATTATCAATACAATGTTGAATTAATGATGTTTTATTTTATTTTCTATTCCAGTTGGAGATGTGTTCTCCCAGTCTTGTTTTAAATCTTCTTTTGGTACTTCCTATGTATATTTTATTGGTTTTATCTATACTCTCTGCACTTGAAACACTTCTTGTTGGAATGCAGTATACGCCTCCTTTTTCTAAAATGGATCTTTTTTCGCTGCCTGTTGTTAAAATGGTCTTGTTATCTATAACGGTCTCCGCTAGTAATAAGTTTTCTTTCAATAATTCCTTTTTAAAATATGCACAAGTGGAGGAATGAATGGAAATTTGCCTCCAAATTTTCTTTCTGTTTTAGGTTTTACGTTGGTGTTATTTAGAGACATTTTAGTATTTTTAAGTATTTCATCTATTGACTTTTTTCTGTATCCAAATTTCTTTGCAGTTTCAGTTATCCAGTTAATTTCTTTAATCTCGTTTGTTCTATTGCTTGAGTGACTTAAATCTTTTCTTACATAAAATTGCAGTGCTGACCATTTGTATTTCCACAGGTGGCTGGAATTTATCGGAATAATTGCCGGTATAAATGTTGGTTTTCGATAGACAGCATATTCAATCTTACTGTTGTTCTCAGTAAAGATATATCTAAAGAATGTAGCTGTCCATTTATTTCTCTTTCAATTGTAACCTGTATTGAGGGATAGAAGCTATTGTATTTTTGTATGAACTTTTCTAGGTCTCTTTCAGAATGCTGCCAGAAAATGAGGATATCATTGAAGTATCTTATATATATTAATGGTTTATTTTCATTGAGTGGTTTAATTAAGTTATTTTCAATGTCTTGTAATATCATTTCAGCCAGAAGACTGAAAATTGGAGATTCCATCGGTGCACCTTGTTTTTGTCTATAGATTTTTTTATCGTACGTGAAATAGTTGTTGTCAGTAATAAATTTTACAGGTTACATAATACTGATTCTTTCAGAGTCAAGGACTTCTTGATCTTTTAATTTTTGGTCTAAAAGCCTAACTGATTCATTAATAGGTGTATTTGGGTATAGAGATACTACGTTTAGACTAGTCATAACAAATTCCATTGATTTAACCTTCTTGAGCTTTTCAATAACTTCAATAGAATTGTTGATAGTATATTCATGTTAGTTAAAATATTGTTTTAAGTGTTTAAACAACTCTTTTTCAAGGTGAATAGTTGGAGCAATAGTTTTATTCACAATTGGGCGTAAGGGTTCTTCATCTTTATGCATCTTGATTTTGCTGAGAACACATGGAATAGATGCTCCAATTGGTGGAATGGCTTTATTTCTTACATTGTATGGTAAATTCCTGTGGTTCTTTATGTTAGCCAACTTTCTTATAATGTTATCTGTTGGATCTTCGTTCACTTCCTCAACATTTAGTTCAGCAATAGCTTTCTTCATTTTCAGGCTATATTCTTCATTATCTAAGATAATTATTTGTTTGGCTTTATCTGCCCAAACACATTTTATTGCTGGGTTGTTCCTCAGTTTCAGTAGCTTGAGTCTTTCATATTTAATAGTTGGCTGCTGTATTTCTTTGCCTTGTTATTAATTGCTTTTACCATTTTAAATCTCGTAGGATTTTGTGCACTTTGCTAAATTTCTGATTACGTCTTCTATGTACGGGATCAAGACTTCTGTTTTTGGCATTTTTTGCCAAAAACAGAAGTCTTGATCTTATACATAGAAGACATAATACTTCCTAACAACATGTAAAGACAGTGGTGTAATGCCGAAATTCCAACAAATTAGAGTTAAGCCAATAAGCTATAAAGATAAAAAAAATTTGAAAACTAGTGAAGTTAAAAGATTAAGAGCCAGTATTAGAGAAAAAAGAAGAGATATTGACAAACTCAGTAAAAACTACAAATTATACAATCAATGCATGCTACAGTATGATAAAGAAGTAAGTAAAGAACAGCTCATTAAGATATTTGCAATTGTCGATCGACAACAATTACTGTATTGAAGAAGACATTTCAATAAGATTGAGAACTTAATAAATGACAAAAATAATAACAGAAAAGAAAAACAACACCTCAAATGGACAAGCAAGTGTTTATCAATAAATCTAATGTGGAGTTTCTTCTTTACACGTCAAAGCACTCAATAGGAGTATTAGACATGCTTATGACCAAAAAATGCCAAAAACAGAAGTCTTAATCCTGTACATAGAAGACATAATTAGAAAATTACCAAAGGACAGACAAAATCCTACGAAACTTAAAATGGTAAGAGCAATTAATAACAAGGCAAAAGAAATACAGCAGCCAACTATTAAATATGAAAGACTCTAGCTACTAAAACTGAAAAACAACCCAGCAATAAAATGTGCTTGGGCAGATAAAGCCAAACAAATAATTATCTTAGATAATGAAGAATATAACCTGAAAATGAAGAAAGCTATTGCTGAACTAAATGTTGAAGAAGTTAACGAAGATCCAACACATAACATTATAAGAAAGTTGGCTAACATAAAGAACCACAGCAATTTACTATACAATGTAAGAAATAATGCTATTCCACCAATTGGAGCATCTATTTGCATGTGTTTTCAGCAAAATCAAGATTCATAAAGATGAAGAACCCTTACGCCCAATTGTGAATAAAACTATTGCTCCAACTATTCACCTTGAAAAAGAGTTGTTTAAACACTTAAAACAATATTTTAACTAACATGAATATACTATCAACAATTCTATTGAAGTTATTGTAAAGCTCAAGGTTAAATCAACAGAATTTATTATGACTAGTCTAAACGTAGTATCTCTATACCCAAATATACCTATTAATGAATCAATTAGGCTTTTAGACCAACGATTAAGAGATCAAGAAGTCCTTGACTCTGAAAGAATCAGTATTATCCAAGCTGTAAAATTTATTACTGACAACAACTATTTCACGTACGATAAAAAAATCTATAGACAAAAACAAGGTGCATCGATGGAATCTCCAATTTTCGGTCTTTCGGCTGAAATGATATTACAAGACATTGAAAATATCTTAATTAAACCACTCAATGAAAATAAATCATTAATATATATAAGATACTTCAAGGATATCCTCATTTTCTGGCAGCATTCTGAAAGAGACCTAGAAAAGTTCATACAATAGCTTCTATCCCTCAATACAGGTTACAAATGAAAGAGAAATAAATAGACAACTACAATTTTTAGATATATCTTTATTGAGAAACAACAGAAAGAGTGAATATGCAGTCTATCGAAAACCAACATTTATACCGGCAATTATTCCGATAAATTCCAGCCACCTGTGGAAATACAAACGGTCAGCACTGCAATTTTATGTAAGAAGAGCTTTAACTCACTCAAGCAATAGAACAAACGAGATTAAAGAAATTAATTGGGTAACTGAAACTGCAAAAAAATTTGGAATACAGAAAAAAGTTAATAGAAGAAATACTTAAAAATACTAAAATGTCTCTAAATAACCCCAACGTAAAACCTAAGATGGAAAGAAAATTTGGAGGTAAATTTCCGTTCATTCTTCCACTAGCGAATATTTTAAAAAAGGAATGCGTGAAAGAAAACTTATTACTAGCGGAGACTGTTATAGATAACAAGACCATTTTGACAACAGGCAAAGAAAAAAGATCGATTTTAGAAAAACGAAGCGTATACTGCATTCTAACAAGAAGTGTTTCAAGTGCAGAGAGAATAGATAAAACCAATAAAATATACATAGGAAGTACCAAAAGAAGATTTAAAACAAGACTGGGAGAACACATATCCAACTGGAATAAAAAAGAAAATAAAGTGTCATTAATTCAACATTGTATTGGTAAGGAGACAATCCCAGATTGGCCCGAAGCGAAATTAATAACATGGCATAAAACGAAAGCCCAAATTTTAGCATCAGAGGCAGTAATGATAGAAAACACAAGAGATAAAAACTGTAATTACGACCCAGTTGACCTACCATAACACATAGAGATGCCTCATTGAGCAAGAAAAAAAAAAAACAGCCTCAAATAAACAATTTAAGATCATAACAAATACTGAGTCAATTGATGTACGGAAGATGGCAACACCAGGCAATTTAAAATCGAGAACAAATTTGGACATTCCAATCAAGAACTAGCATGTACGACATAAAATGTGCAATAAAACCAAGATTTGAATGCGCAAAAGGTTTCGTCGAAGTGGAACTTTTGGGTAATGTTGCAGATTGTGAGATATTTGGCCGATGAACAACATGCACGATGAGAAACACATTGTTTAACCCACAGATGAAGACTACGAGAATGATTTTCGAAACTAGTTTGGGAACAGTAGTGCAGCAGGAAACAAAATCTAGGCTACTGTCAAAACAGAATATTTTATCATATTGATTTCCCTTCAACTTGAAGGCTTGACCGTTCGCTATTTTATTATTTTAGATTTCATTTTTATTGAATTATTTTATCTGTTAGAATCACGATTCATTAAAAAGAATAGTTACCCACCTGTATCAACTTATCAAGTTAAATAACTTCACGAAGTGACTGCTGGAAGTGATAACAGAAGACTTCAAGGCAATTTATGCTTTTGCCAAGTAAAAGTTCAATATCCCCAAGTATTCCAAAAAATGTGAGTAACAGCTGTCATTTATATAATATTTTACTTTAATTTTTAATATTCAGTAGCATTCAACTGTGATAACCCAATGTCAGACAAAGATGAATGTTTCCCGCGAGCACTTTGATATTCATACAACGTGAGAAATAGTTACAAAATATCACAACTGTATAGTTGACAAATATGTACAATAAATATTTTAACCACGTAACGAAGTTCAACGCCAAAATGTGTTAGAAGAACTAATTGAATGGTACATTACTGTTACAATTCCTATTTTTTGTTTTATCGATTACAACAGCTTCTGAAATAAACTGCTGCTCATATTTTTTATGTGATGTTATTAATTTGATGTTTGATGAGTACGGTGATAAATTATTTTCGAAACAATATTGCGTCAGAGAGGTCTTCATCTACCCTTTGCACCGATTTGAAATATGTTCATTCAACCTGCGTTGTAATCGTCTTTTGGTGCTGCCTATATATGATTTCATTTGTACTCCCCTCCTTGTTAACCGTCGGAATAGAATATATACCAGAACTTTCCAGGATGGAAGTTTTATTGGCAGTCAATAATTTCCTGTTGTCAATTATAATCTCTGCCAACTTAATATTGTGATCAACACACTCCTTCTTAAGGATATCATTCACAGGGGGTAAAGAATGGAAATTTTACAAAACATTTATTTTCGGTTTCTATAATTGCTGGTTTCTTATTCTTCATTTCGTTCTTAATATTTGCATAAATTGATCTCATCAAGTGCCTACTATATCCAAACTCCTGGGCCATCGATTCAATCCATTTAATCTCATTTTCTTTAGCCTCTTTCGAAGAAGATACATAAATGGCTCTTCTAATGCTGCTGTTTTATACTTCCATGGATGTGAAGACTCAAAAGGAATGATCGCAGGGATATACACTATATTGACAAAAGTCACTGGACACCTATAAGAGAAACACTGACATAGCATTTATTGACATACATTAGTATGGTGTCGGTCCATCTGTGGCCTTATAAATGCATGCACTGACCTTTTCAAGACATGCTTTCGACAAGGTTTTGGAACACAGTGATAGGTATTCACTTCCATTCAGCGCATAATGCTGCCGCTAACTGTTGCTTAGTAGTAGGCCTTGATTCCAAACTTCTTATGTGGCGCTCTAATTCATCCCATAGGTGCTCTATGGGATTAAAATCAGGGCTATGTGCTGGCTAGTCCACACACGATACGGAATTATCGTCAAACCACGCCGTAACAGTCCTTGCTTTATGGCTCAGTGCATTATCCTGCTGGTACCAACAAGGCTCGGTTCCATAGTATTGCCACAGAGTTGGTAGAGCATTATTGTCCAGAATATCGAGATAGACGTGCTGGTTAACAAGTTCTTCACGATAACCAATGGGCCGGGACCATACCACAAAAAATACCCCCACACGAGTACACTGCCAGCTCCAAACTTGACCATAGGAGCAGTACACTGTGGTAAATAGCATTCCCCTTGCTGCCGCCGTACCCACACCCAGCCATCAGACTGATGGATTGAGTATCTGGTTTCATCAGTCCATGGGACCCATTTCCATTGATCTACGGTCCATGATAAATGTTCTTTACACCCTGCTAAACGACGAGTAGTATTCCGAGTGGAGATGAAAGGCTTATGAGAAGCCGCACGATGACGGTAACCCATAAAATGAAGTTATCTGTGAATGGTATGTGTACATACCGAGGTTCCGGCATTTTTACTCACCTGTACACTGAGGTATTGTGCAGTACTCCGTCAATTAGCTGTAACAACTCGCCTGAGGCTTCGACGTCCTTTATCACTGATTTTCTTTGGTCTGCTGATACGTTTTGCTGCTTCAGGCACGCCATGTGTCTTCCACTTATTCAGAACATCCAAAACAGTTGACTTGGGTATGTTTAAACGCTTCTTGGTTTCTCTTATGGACAACCTACTAATATAACACCTAACAATATTTCCTTTCTGAAAGTCCGTTCTCTCCCGACATAACATTTTCACTCAACCTCACAGTACGATATGATCGCCGTCTGCTGCAGGCTTGTTTTTATACCATTTGCAGCTGTGCTACGCATCTTGACAACGCAGTGAATCCGCTCATTTGCTTTTGAAGGGATGTCCGTTGACTTCTGTTAATATAGTGTATGTACCTTTCCTATTCACAGAGGTCTCTATACAGTTTTTACTAATGTTACGAAATAAAGTGATATCTAGGAAGTTGAGCTTGTTATCAATTTCTTTTTCTAGAGTAACCTTTTATAGTAGGATAATAACTAATATATAATACATAGAGATTCAGTACCTCTTTTAGAATTGCTATTACGTACATTAAAATACGGACATGCGATTATGGTGGTGCAGTTAATTATGATGTTTATTATTTAAAAAATAAAGATTAAAAGAAAGCAAAAGCAATTACTCACATATAATCATCCAGAGGTCGTTTTTGTTCGCATACCACCGTAGTTCCACAAGTTGTTTGGTCTCAGGTGTTCAGCGGCTATGCATTGCAAAAAGTCTGATGGTGACTATAATATGGTGTTTAGCAATGTCAAAGTAGTAGACGACTCAAATAATCTTGCTATATATTGTATCATAAGCTCAAAAGAATAATACAACTGAGATTAAAAAACCCTGTAATGACCAAAGGCAGGTTAAAAGGCTAACAATGAACAATCCAAAAAACTATAGCGAACAAATCTAAAAGGCTGACAGTGAACGAATTTAAAAGAACAAAATGAAATATGAATGGCTAGAAGAAACGACGAATGAACTATTTATATAATGCTTGTACCACCTCCTCACATCCACCAGCGTCCCCAGACATGTTTCGCCCTAGCGTCTTCCTAGGCGTTTTCAACAGGAAATGAAACGTCTGTTGGTAAGAGACAACGTTTTGTACCTCCAGAAGTCATGATGTACATTGCGCATGGGTCAGTTTTCCTCCTATATGGTGGTGCTATCTGGTGTCATAGTTTGATTTTCCTGTATTTGTCGTTGTCTTTTGATTTTATTTTTATGCTCCTCTTTTAATGTTTTTTCGGTGTCCACTAAATTCCTCCAGGCATATGAAAGGTAATATGGTGAATTGTTATTGCAATTTGATGATTTGGTCTTCTCTATTAAGATGGATTCAGCAATCTAGATGGTCCTCCAGTTTTTTTGTTGATTTATCAATTTTATTTCTTCCCATAGTGATGTGCATTGATTATTTATACAGAAGTCGATAAGGGCAGTCTTATTTTCTTTCCTGAACTAATTGCCATGTGTTCCGATAATCTTATCCGGATATTTCTTTTGGTGCTTCCTATATATTGGCTGATAATTTTGTTTTGGCTGTCCACTATTGGAATTGAGTAAACACCCGCTTTCTGCAATATCGGTGTGCTTCCGTGACCAGAAGTTAATGTGCCCTCGATATTTCTGGTCTTAATACCAAAGCCTAAACCAAATTTCTTGAATGCTTCTTTCAATATGCTATTAATTTCATGATTGTAAGATACTGATCCACAATATTTCATTTCTTTTTTATCAGTTGGTGTTCTGAAAAGATTATTTCTTGTCTTCTCTGTTATCCGCTTTATGAGATTGTTTATTACTCTGATGTCATATCCAAAAACAGAGGCCGTATTTCTGATCCAATTGAATTCTTCATTTAGCAATTGGTTATTGGAGGTATGGGTTATCGCTCTATTGATGTATGACCTGAAAGCTGAGTATTTATATGTTATAGGATGGTGAGAATTAGCTGGAATAATGTTGGCAATATAGTTAGGTTTACAGTATATCTGGAAGTCAATTCTATTATTTTGGTTTTTGTGAAATAAAATATCTAAGTAAGGTAATGTATCATTCTGTTCTTTTTCTATTGTCACGTTAATTGATGCATAATATGTGTTATATGCCTCAAGGAAGACCTGCAATTCTTGTTCACTACGTTCCCAGATCATAAAGATGTCATCCATGTATCTACAAAAAAATGCTGGTTGTGGAATATTATTACTTTGCATCACAGATTTTTCAATCTGCTGTAAGATTACTTCAGAAAGCAAACCTGAAATAAGAGAGCCCATAGGAGCACCTGCAATTTGTTTGTATATTGTACCTTCAAAATCAAAATAATTGTTTTGGTCAATAAAAATCAATGCTTTTTTTATGTCTTCAATTTGTACTATTGGGATATTGTTTCTATGTAATTCTATTTCAATAAGATTTATAGCTTCAAGTGTGGGAGTATTTGAATATAATGACACAATATCTAAACTGGTAAGTATTGTTTGGCTATTGTTCTTCATACTATTATTTCTATTTTGAATTAGTTGAATTACTTCATCAGAGCTGTTAACAGAAAACTCACTGTTTGTAATAAGGTGCCAGATATCTATATAGTGCTCTCTCGAGGTTTATTGTTGGTGCTGTATTTTTTGCTACTATTGGTCTAAGAAGATTATCTGCTTTGTGGGTCTTTACTTTCCCGAACATTTTGGGAATAGTTGTTCCTATTGGTGGGTATGCGTTCTTCTTAATTAAGTCTGGAAGGAAACTGTGGTTTTTAAAAACGGCAAGTCGACGTTTTATTCTTTCAATTGGATCTTTCTGAATGACCTCAACCTTCAATTCTTACATTGTCTTGATCATTTTTCCTCATAGTCCGTTTTATCCATTATAATGAGTTGTTTAGTTTTGTTAGTAATCCCATAGCGATCCCGTTATGAAACTTTCAGGATATGTGGAAAAATAATGTTTGTTAAACATATATTTTTTCAGATTTTTTACAAAAACACATGATTTTTAATATTTCAATTTCAAAATTTAAAAATTGACATTAAATTTATTTTAATAGTGTCATGTGGCATATCAAATGAAAGCCCAATTCGAGATCTTTAAAATGAGCCATAATTCATGACCCTAGCTCTACTAGAACCCGAGTAATTGGCAGTTAAAGTTTGTTCAGATGATGAAATTTCAGGATTTTTTTGAAATTTCAAAAATCAATAACTCAAAAATGCATGCATTTAAAAAATTCTGAAAAAATTCATATATGTTTATATTGATCAATTCTACAAATATACCAAGTTTCATAAAATTCAAAAATGGTCAGGTTGAAAATGCTATTTTTGCTGGTTGATTTCACATGGAATGACCCATATATCCCTGCAATTATTCCTTTTGGGTTTTCACAAACATGGAGATATAAAACAGCAGCTTTTTTATTTTTCATTAGAAGAGCCATTAATGTATCTTCTTTGAAAGAGGCTGAAGAAAATGAGATTAAATGGATTGAATCAATGGCCCAGGAGTTTGGATATAGTAGGCACTTGATAAGATCAATTTATGCAAATATTAAGAACAAAATGGAGAATAAGAAACCAGCAATTATAGAAACCGAAAATAAATGTTTTGTAAAATTTCCATACTTACCACCTGTGAGGGATATCCTTAAACAGGAGTGTGTTGATAACAATATTAAGTTGGCGGAGACTATAATTGGCAATGGGAAATTACTGGCTGCCAATAAAACTTCCATCCTGGAAAGTTCCGGTATATATTCTATTCCGACGGTTAACAAGATTGAGGTGGTCCCACAGATGAGCAACAGGCATAACAATAGTAAAATGTCAGTTTAGTGCCTAGGGGGCAAGAGAGGCGAAAAACAATTTTTCCTGGCAAGGAAATATATTGCTGTCATCAGCCAGGGAATCCCCCCTTCATTAATTCACACCCAGTGGTAGACATAAGGCACAAGGATGGAAATGTAGTGTACATCATTCAGAGATGCTATTAGACGTATCAGAGGTCCCAACATATGTCAGTTGAATATGCCCCAGATTATAACTGAATTTCCACCAGCATGAACAGTTCCTTGCTGACATGCCTGGTCCATCACTTCATGCAATTCCCACCAGATCTGCACCCTTCTGTCTGCACAAAATATCTGGAAATGATATTCATCAGACCAGGAGACCCATCTCTAATCACCTAAGGCTCAGTGCTGATGTTCTTTTGCCCAGTTGAGGTGTGTGGCCCGGTGATGTGGCATTAGCAATGGGACTCTGGTGGGGTCAGTGGCTCCCACAACCTGTCATGTCTAATGATAGCCTGGTGGTCTAGTGAGACATTTCAGGCACCTCCCTTGATAAAGCTGGTGGTGATTTGTGCCACTGTTACTTTCCAGTTGGTTGCAACCATGTGAGATAGACATCGATGGCTGCATTCATCCACCGCTTTTCTTTGCCCACACTGTGGTGTTATTTCAGAAATGGCGTATTCCTGATACACTCTTGATACTGTCCAACAGGAGATACTGCAATTCTTGCACCACCTCCATGATAGAGTGGCCCATGAGCAGTGTACCACCACTAACTAACATTCCTCTTTCAAACCTTGTTAACTCACAAAGTCTATCCATATTGATCATTGAATTACTATTTACATGAATGCAGTGATATGACCTCCTACCTATATGCCTGCCAAGCAGTGGGTTCGTCCACTAAGTGACAGTACTGCATTGCCCAGGAACCAGGTATCTCATGATTTGTGTACTCTCAGTGGATGAAGTCTATGTATAAGTTTCCAGTGTTTTATGGATGAATAGATGTCACAATTAAAACACTTACTCAAGGCTTTACTCAAAATATATTTACTTAATTCTATTTTAACTTGAAGAACTTTCATTTAATCTTCCCTTCTTCTGAGTTCTTTTGGTTTTACAGACATTTCTGGCCTCTGGGCTTTTGTCGAGGCCTGTTCTCAATGTATAGAATTATTATCAAAAGTTTTGTTTACACCTGAAGAATGTGAATTTTGTTGTCAGGCCTGTTATTAAACTGAAATGTTTTCATTGGGTATTTTGTTATTCTGTTTTGCTTTTTTTTATATTTTAATTAAGTTGTAAAAAACACTAAGTTTTGAAGTTTCATTGATGGAACTTTTTTTTTTTTAGATGTAAAAACTTCCTTTAATTAGTCTCTTGTTTTAATGAGATTCATAGTCCAATATTTTATATTTATTATTATTGGTAAATCTCATACAGTTATGCAAATGTGAACCTTCATGAAAAAACGTTAAAATATTGGACTATGCATCTCATAAAAACAAGAGAGTAATTAAAGAAAGTTTTTACATCCAAAAAAAACTTCAAAACTAATAAGTGGTGTTTTCAGCAACTTAAATAAAAAATTTAAAAATAACAGAATTACAAAAATACACAATGAAAACATTTCAGTTTAATAACTGGTAACAGCAAGTGGAACCTGGCAACAAAATTTAAATTCTTCAAGTGTAAACATAACTTTTGACAATAATTCTATACATTGAGAGCAGGCCTTGACAAAAATCCAGAGGCCAGAAATGTCTGTAAAACCAAAAGAACTCAGAAGAAGGGAAGATTAAATAAAAGTCCTTCAAGTGAAAATAAAATTAAGTAGATGTCATGCTTACACATGCAGATTGTGTTTAATCAACATCAAAGCATGTGCCAGTGAGCAATAACTTTGTGCCACCTATGTGATAGCTAGCAAATGCTGTCCTGAAAGAAAGATGCCAGTTTGGATGGAATGAAGCTGTCGATCCATTTTTGGAGATCCTCAAATTTAGCTAACTGCTGGGCGGTCAAGAACTGTTGCATCGTACAAAACAGGTTAAGTCAAACAGCGCTAAGACTGGGGAGTAAGCCACATCAGGGAGATCCTACACCCCAGTTGCACAATGGTTTCTTGGACTGCTGCAGCAACATGAGGTCATGCATTATCGCATAACAGAATGACCTTCTGATGCCCATATCCCAAAAATGGTCATTTCCATTTCAGTTACTCACTCAAAAGCAGCAGTTGATGACTGTGGTAACTGTTAGACCTGGTGACATGAGTTAATGATATACCACATCTTGCATGTCCCATAAGATACAGAGAACTTTCTTATTGTGGAAGTTGGGTTATGGTGAAGAATAGCGTTCCAAATTTGTGCCAAAAAGTATATATAAAAACGTAATCCACAGTGTCTTAAGCATGATAAAATCGCAATGAAGGTGAAGATGACATTTTAATACTAAAATCTACAAAATTAAAATATAGTCACGAGATCTTTCGTAAGGGTACCCCTTATATCATCAGGTGTGAGACTGTGCGATCTTTGGTTACACAGTATGTTTTATAGTCAATGAAAAATGACGTCGTATGTTCCTGGATGCTCATTATTCAAAGCTGATGGTGAACAGAAAATAGTAACAGTGTCATTATTATCACATATCATGTGCACCATTTCTTCTTGACCATTAGCATATTCACACTACGACTGTCTTATTGAGTATATTGGAAGTTTCAAAACTTGAGTAACACAATTCTGCAGACGAGTCAGTATGTGTATCCATACTTGTAGTACATTAATCGGAGTGTCTTCATTACAACTTTGTCACTGATATCGATGAATAAGTAAATTCTCTGCTAGCAGTGTAGAGGTCTTTGTTCGAGTACACATCAAAATATATGCCTCAGGCCATAAGGGAACATATGAAGTATTCTGAATAAGGCGGGCAAATGAGGTGTTAGATGCGCCAGTCCTTGCTGCATATTGTAAATTTCGTATGGGTATACAATAGATCCCACACTTTTGGGTTTCAAGGGTTACATCACGATCTTTACGAATGTTTTGAAATAAATTGCTTGTTTTTGATCCAAAATCTATTTTATATTTTTTGCAAATATTACTTAAAGTATTTGTAATTAAAGGCTAATATTCTATTGGGCCAATGTATTTGATGTTATTAACATCTCTTTCAAGAGTAATAAATCCGTATCTTTTGTATCATGATATTATACCCGGTATAAATTTTTGGGAATATCCATGCAGTATTGTGATCTGCATTGGATTTCTGCATTTTTGCATTTCTATAACTGGCATTTGACGAATGTGTAAATGCTGAATGGATCAACGATCTAAAAGCTGCAGTCTTGTAAGGATGGCTCGAATTGTACGGAATGACTACAGCAGAACCAGATGGTTTACGATATACACAATATTGCATATTATGAGTGCTGGTATCATGCTTTTCACGAGATATGATGTTCATCACGAGCAGGTCACAATATCAAGAAAACCACATAACATTAATGTATTTAAATCATGCTCAGTTCCATTCTGTTAATAACATCTGAAGATGGGTCAGTTGCAGGCCTGAAAGTTCTAATGTCTTCTATATGAATTTAATAATTAAATTCATCACAATAAATCATCTAAACAGTCAAATGTGTTTATTTGATTGTTTTTAGAATAATGATCGTGTAAAGACGGCGGAAATCAACACAGAAACTCATTGTAAGATTTTTATGCCTCTAGCATATAGTGCTTTTGATAATTAATGCTTGATTTATGCCTCCATTCTATTTCATTGTAGGTCAGCATTGTGAACAAAAGACCATGTGAACACAAACAAAGCTGCTGACATGCTAGGGCAAGAAGAATTTTCAGGGGGAAATATATTAGGTGTATGCATAAGTTTCCTGAGTTCCACATAGGTGCTGTAAAAGAGAAAACCTTAAATGTTTGTCTGATTTTTGTGCTGCAGGGTTAAGATGGCAACACTGTATTCAGACCTGCCAACTGTTATGATTTTATTGTATTTCGTACGATAAATCATGCTGCAGTACGCTAATAGGATTTTGCAGCCAAAAATACGATTTTTTTTTAAATAGTCATGTTTTCCCCCATTTTCAGACAGAAGCCTTGTAACAGAATCGCAACGCCGGGCAACGTACATCTCAGATTTATTTTGGTCCTGCAGATAAAAACAATATCTCCAGAACTCTAATAAACCATCTTGCAGACTCCCTATCATAGATGCAAGTTTTCCGCCTTTCAAAATTTCCGAAAACGGAAGTTAGGCGTAGTGAGGATTTCTTCCATAATCGCAATTTTTTTTCTCACAAAGGACGATGTATGTCGCAGAATTATTTTGTACTCATCCTCGTAGAAGAATCTTGGCAATGTACATCGCAGGTTTATTTTGTACTTGTCCCTGTAGAAGAATCGTGGCGAAGGCCGACGTACATCACAGATTTATTTTCTACTCATCCCTGTAGAAGAATCGCGGTGATGGCCGACGCACATCGCAGATTCATTTTCAACTAATCCTCATAGCAGAATCGTGGCGACGGCTGATGCATATCGCAGATTCATTTTGGTCCTGCACACAAAAACGACATCCCCAGAACTTGACTTTAAAACCATCTTGCAGGCCTCCTAAGACGCAAGTTTTCCGCCTCTCAAAATTTCCGAAAACGGAACTTCGGCTGAGTGAGGATTTCTCCGGTAATCGTAATTTTTTTCTAATAATTAACAACATAATAAAAGTTTTTGCTGATTAGATTTAATTAGTTTCTCAATAAAATTTTGATGTAGGGAAAAAATCCCTACATTCTTATCATCAAGAATTTATATAGCTGAAATAGGCTTCAAAAATTATCAGCATGCGTCATGTTACGATTTTTCTGAGTGTTACGTTTTTTGGTTCTGAGAGGTTGGCAGGTCTGCTGTATCGAATGGCACATACCCATACATGTGGTTAGCAAAGCTAGGGCAGCCAACAAAGTATTATCACTGACCATATAAATCACTGACATCTGTTATACACGGTTGAGTCACATTATTGTGGCCACCAGCTAATATCCAGATTAACCGCTGTGTGCAGCGCAGACAGCAGCTAGACGGGCTGGGAGTGACTCAATAAAGTGCTGGAAGGTGTTCACAGGTATGTGGAGCCATGCTGGCTGCAGTGCATCTGACAGCTGTTGGAGGGTGCGTGGTGTAGGATCCATATAGCTAACAACACAATCGAGGTGGTTCTACAGATGCTGAATTGGGTTTAAGTCTAGGGAGCCAGGGAAGTACTTTGAAGTCTTCATCGTGCTCTTCCAACCACTTTCAGACATTTCTAGCCGTGTGCCATGTCGCATTGTCGTTCTGGAAAATCCCATCCGCCCCAGGGAAGACAGTCGGCATGTATGGGTGTATGTGGTCTGCAAGGAGGATTCATAATGAATTCGGTCCATAGTGCCTTCCACAGATATGAGTGGACCCAGAGAATGCCACGAAAACATTCCCCAGACCATAATGCTGCCCCCCACCAGCTTGTGTTCTTCCAGCAGTGGTTGAAGAGTGTTTGTTCTCTGATGTTTCTGGCCTTATACGCCAACGTCCATCTGTTTGATGGAGCAGAAAACTTGACTCAGCGGAGGTCCAATTTCTATACCGCCATGCAAATGTAAGCCTTTTCTGCAGATGCACCTTTGTTAGCATAAGTGCAGTGACCATTCATCTGCATCGAAGCCCCATACGCAGCAGGTTTTGCTGAACTGTCGTTTAGACACACTTCCGTTAGACCCCTGGTTCATTCGGCCAGTGAGGTGCTCCACTGCAGCGTGCCGGTCAGCCCTTATGCACCTCCGAAGCTGACGATCACCTCTCACATCAATGGTATGTGGTGCTCTGCAGTTTCCACATCGCTTATTCGCAATGGTGCCATTTCTCCAATCACTATACATTTTAACCACAGCAGCATGCAAACAGTTCACAAACTGTGCAATTTCAGAAATACTGCCACCCTTGGCCTGAAAGCCAATAATCATCCCTTTTTGCAAATCTGATAAATAGCTCCTTTTATCCATGACGGCAAACAGTGATATGTTTTCAGAATACCTACAGCATACCTTATATATCCTCCAAGCCAGCTCACAACACGTTCCTTCTTTCATTAACTATGCGTTGTTGACGTCAAAAGTAGGAGGTGGTCACAATAATGTGACTCGACTGTGTATTTGTCACTGACCATCTGTTCATGTTTGATCTTGGTAAAACCACTGCAGGAGCATGGGAGTGGATTTGTTTGGCATACAGCAAGAGAGCTCTAGGTTCAAGTATGCATTGTGAGTGGTTTGTGAGGTTCAGAAGAGGTTAGTGCAGTGTGGAGGACAAGCAGTATAGCAGGTGGCCAAGGGAGATACAGAATGCATATTTGCAAGCTCTTCTGGATGAGGATGGTGCACAGTAGACCACAGAACTGGCAGTGCAGTTAGGTTTAAATCAGTTGACCATGGTTCGATGGTTGTATGCCATGGGAAAGATTTAAGAAAGTTGGTCCCATATGAACTGTCAGAGACTGAACACGTTTCATTGCTTGCTAGACATTGAAAAAGAAGAAAATGAATCGCACATTAGATACCACATCAATAAAAGATCACAGACCAGTTAAATACGTGGGATCACTTCCATACATTCCCAGCATCATCAATATACTCAAAAACGTTTGTCATCGTCACAATATTGGCTTCAGTGTACGAACACACAATGTACTTTCAGGAATAAAAAATGATAGAGACGTTGTTCCTTTGGACAACCGATATGAAGTATATGTCATCCAAATGAAGACAATAGACATTGAAGATGAAGATCGTATATATGTTGGATATACACTTCGCTCATTAAAAACTTGTTTAAAAGAGCACCAATATAACATAAAGGCAAACTCATCAAGGACTTTCCTATCAAGGCTGTCATGCAAAGGATCTCATTACCCATGCTGGAACGAAGCCAACATCCTCACCACGCCCTACTCAAAAGCATCAATCCTACTACTAGAAAGTCTATTTATTCACAAATATGGTGAAGAATACTGCAATGATGATACTCCTTGTCACATCCCTTTACCTTGGAAAACGGTGCTTAACGAGTTATAACATGTAGAGACTTACACCAATTATTTCCTTCAAACATAGTTTTTAATACGTTGCTTGACACGTAATATATTTATTGATGTTAACAAACCTTTCACAACACGTGATGTCCATCACGAGCAGGTCACAATATCAAGAAAACCATATAACATTAATGTATTTAAATCATGCTCAGTTCCATTCTGTTAATAACATCTGAAGATGGGTCTGTTGCAGGCCTGAAAGTTCTAATGTCTTCTATATGAATTTAATAATTAAATTCATCACAATAAATCATCTAAACAGTAAAATGTGTTTATTTGATTCTGTTTTTAGAATAATGACCGTGTAAAGACGGCGGAAATCAACACAGAAATTCTTACAATGAGAGAGATACAGAATTTTTGTTGCAAAAGCTCCTTCCTTTTCTTTGTACCAAAAACATGCTCAAAGGCCATGTTAATATACCAGTGTGATATGCTGATGTTTCTTTCCAAACTTCCTCCCTAATATTCAATATCATTTTCCCCCTCTACTAGTTCAATGGTTTATTAGGAAGTTGTATCCCTACAATCTAAACTGTCAGTTTGTTTTGCTTTCTAAATAGTATTTTAACACTCCATAGTAAACTTCAAAACCAATCAGTCAATGTTACATAAAACTAAATATTTTTGAAGATCAAATTACCCAGACTTCTATTTCAACATCATTTGCCATCAAATACTTCTGAAAAACAAGTATTTCATGCAAATTTCTCTTTTACATGTTTCATGCAGTTATGAGAAAAGCAGGGAAGCACTGTTTATCATAGAATTATGTCTGGAAAATAATTTGCATTACCTTTTTTATCTTCATGGCGCTTATGCTTGGAAGATGCGTATAGACCTTTCGATTGTTTCTCCTTTTCCTTTCTATGAAGCAGCCTTTTTAAAAACTCATCACTAACCCCACCAGAGTATGAAGGTGTGTCAGCCTTGTTTGGACGGTATTTTCTAATCAAAAGAAAAAATATATATTACTCTCAAAACGGCTTTCAAAGAATTACACGGTACATACTAATACTTGGAAGGATATTTAAGTAATTTTCTAAGTCCAAAACCTTTCTTAGGAATCCAAAACCTATTAAGAGTCTAAAACCTATTTTTCAGGGGTTATTGATGCCATCAGAACTTTTTTAAGTTTAATTTCTCTGGAAATGCAGGGTTTCCCATAGCTTACTTACTCACTGTCTGCTGTATCAACAAACAAAAAGAGCAAGTATTTTTTCTTCTGTTTACAAAAAAATAAAGTTCAAAATCAGAACTTCAACTTTTTGTCGCACATAAAGTAATTTTCTCTGCACAGAAGCAGCATGCAGTCAATGTACGCAATACATGCATTGGGTGCCCTAATTACATGCAAAATGTTGCTCTATAAAAAAAAGAAAAACTTTACACTGCAGTTTTTTCACAGGAAAATTTAAACTGTGTGCTGAATGAAGAAATCCTAAAACAGGTCCAGACTCCCAAAACTTCCGCGCACTGCACTTTTTAGTGGGAGGAAAAAAAGAAATACAATTTAGAAGCAGGAACAGAGTGCCCTGATTGGAAAACAGATACGTTAAAGTGCAAAAAGGATGAGTGTGTAAGGAGTATACGGTTTCCCGCTAAGTAAAGAAGTTATAAGCTACCCTACATACTTATCTGCTCACTTCACAGCAGCACTCCAAACCATACAGCATAAACTGTGTACCTGGTTTTAGAAGAGTTTTATATATAACTAAATTCATATATTTGTGTATTCCAGTCAGAACACATCATCATGGCTGTACATGGGTGCATCTGTGCCATGCTGGAAAAGTCTGGACTAATAAAATAAATTCTTAAAGACAGAAATTCAATTAAACCTCTAAAGTCACAAGATATTTATACTATTCTGATTAACACTTCCATGGGAGCCTTTCATGATGAAGTACACTCAACTGTACATGTGTGCGAGTTACGTTTGTGTGAATTCAAATATGCACTATTTTTAATGTCCTAAATCTTTTTACATGAACCTCATTTTAATTCACTTACTCAAGGCTTTACCCAGATATATTTATTTAATTCTAGTTCCACTTGAAGAATCTTCATTTAATCTTCCTATCCTCCAAGTTACTTTGGTATTTTACAGACATTTCTGGCCTCTAGATTTTTGTTAAGGCATATTCTCAACGTATAGAAGCAGGGCTTGAAAAATATCTCAAAAGTTACATGCCCAGCTGGCCATATGCAGAAATTATTTACCTGTCCAGGTATTAAAAGCAGGATGCCAAGGAAAATTTATCTTTTCAGATAACAAATCAGAACCCTTATTTTTTTTAAGTTAAAAAATATGATGAGCTTTTCTTATGTGTTTTGCATTTCCGTTTTGAGGGTCTGAATTCAAAATGTTCAATGCAAAAAAGCATGTATTTCCAGTTTGATGATGATGATGATCCTAAAATTGGTATGAATGGTATTATGATGAAATTTATATTTGAGAAATTTAGTGATTCTGCCATGTTCCTTTCCCTTAAGTTTTTGCCCTTTGTCACTAAGGGGCAAAAACTTCACTAATGAGAGGCATGCATCTCATCCTGTTGCAGACTAACAACATTTGTTTCCAATTTCTGGACCTAGAGCATAACATAATTAAAGAAGTGATATTCTTCTGTCTTTGGCACTCCATAATAATAATACAACTTTGGGTGATTAGCAATGAAATAAAGCACGACATATGATGACTGCCTGTTTTCTTGTAGTAGGAAATTCTATTCTTATCGAATTTATTTTTAAATTTAGTTGACCAGACTGGGCAACTAGATTTTTTTTTTTTTTTTTTTTTTACCGGCTCAGGCCAATAATTAATTTGCCTTAGGCATCTCGGGCATGGTAATTTTCAAGTCCTGAGAAGGATTATCAAAATGACGATGAAGGGCAAAACACGTAACAAGAATAACAAATAAAGGTAGGTAGATCAGGCTAGTTACGTTCAGAGATTTTTGTAGAAGGAAATTCAAGGTTCCTCATACTTTTTCCAGTTGTTAAACAAAAATGTTTTTATTGTGTATTTTGTAATTCTTCTGTTTTAATTAAGTTGTTGAAAACACCACTTAGTTTGAATGCTAATTGATGGCACTGTTTTTATTTCTTATTTATTTTTTTGGATGTAATAACTTTCTTCAATTAGTCTCTAGTTTTTATGAGATTCATAGTCCAATAGTTTGATTTTTTTTTTCCATAAAGATTTACATTTGCATAACTGCATATGATTTGCTGATACACTATTTTGATCTTTGTTATTAATAGCCATTTGATGTTCCTTAATTCTGATTTCCAATTTTCGAGATGTTTGTCCAATATAATTACTGTTACAATTAAGTGGAATTTGATATACATTTTTTCTTTCCATCTTGTCTTGTGTATTTTTGCAAGGTTCTTTATTAGCTATATATGCTACTTTGTTTCTGCTGTAGTGACTACTTTTATGTTATTCTTTTTAAATGCTAATTAATTTTGGTATTTAATTTTCCATTATATGCCATTGGTATATATTTGATTATTTTATGAGTTTTTTCAAACATTTCAATGTTCTTTTTAGATTGTTTTTGTCTGACATTTTGCACAATGTTAATGATAACCTTATGGGAAAAAAATTCCTTGATGTGAACTCTTATGGGAAAAAATTAAAATATTGGACTATGAATCTCATAAAAACAAGAGACTAATTAAAGAAATATACAATTGGGAAACGAATTTCCCCAAAGAAATAATTATTCATAAATACATAGTAGGCATTGTAATGCTATTATTGGCATATTTTCACTGTATTCCGTGTAACCACTTACTTCAGAAAACTTGAAAATTTTCATCGTCTTGGAGCGGGAATCAAACCTGCACCTTCCGATTTCCAGTCGAGCATGCTAGTCATTACATTACCCAGGACAAGGAAATTCCAAGCATCTGAACATGGATATCTGAGAACCTTCAGATTTTGCACTAGTCGAAGCTGTTCCTGCCCCACTGTAGCATCTCACGACCTTTTTTCAGAACATTGCAATGTTTGAAAAACTGGAAAAGAAACTTCTTTTTGCAAACTGATATCAGCAACTACAGCATGTGATCACAACTCATCACCTAAGGGATTTTTTTTATTTTATTTTTTTTATGATATAACAACATGCGGCAGCATAAAATTCTCTCACACGATAATAAAATGATCCAACATCATCTTTGCTCAAAGCAGAACAATTATTAATGTATGCACGAGTTTTTGCTCCTATCACCAAATCATTATCAGCTTTCTGGTTTTTAGCCTTGTCATATTTGATAAGTTTAACTTTTTTGGTGGTGTCAAAAGCATGAGGTTTGATAAACCTTGAAATTAAACTCATTAATAAATTGTTCACCTTACTTCTATGCTTAAATATCAATGGTTTTTCATGCTGCAATTCTTGATTAATAGCAGTAAAAACTGAAAGTGTTGAAGATACGAACAAACAGTTTAACTTGGATAATGGGTTCCTTATTGAAGGCTGCAAGTTTTTAAACTGTCCATGATCTTCATCAGCATCAAAAAAATTTCAACAGCTTCTCATTGTTCTAAAATTCTATTAACACTTTCAAAAAGCGAGATAGCCATCTGGTACTTATGTACTTCAATATCTTGTGTAGTTTTGAATTGCAGATTGCTAGGATTATTTTTAATGCATTTTTTTTTATTCTTGAGCTTTTATCTAAGTAGAAAAATAACTGAACTACAGATTGCTCCACATAAAAAAATTTAAGCTTCGAGGAAGCTTTTTTTTTTTTTTTTTTTTTTTGCAGGCAAATGAATAAGATGACAAGTGCAAAGGGCTATGACGATAGAAGGTTGAACCTCTTTGATTACAGTTGTCATACCTTTTATACTGCCCACCATCATACTCACATTGTCGCATAAAAATGCTACACAGTTTTTCCAAGATATGCTTGGTTTTTTTTCAGTTTACTATCACTGGCAGTAAAAATTCCTTTGGCTGTGTTGTCTGATGTTTCCATGAATGAAAGCACAACTGTTTTATTGCAGCCACTTATCGCATCGAAGTAGGTCATAACAAGTACAGAGTTAGAATTAGAAATAAATCTTCTATTGGCCCAGTGGACCACTGGAATTTGCAAACCACTGGCCCACCAATATGCCCATTGGTCCGTAAAAATAATAAAAACTTAAGACATTTACAATACATGTAGAAAATAACGTATCATTTCAATATACTTTTTATATCTCCAATATTTGTTTTAAAACATGTAATTTGAAAATGCAACTGACAGGATACAGAATGTTTACAAAACTTTAAGATTCCGATGGATTGGTGATATAACAGCGTAAGACTGTATTCCCAATCTGTTTTTAAATAAGAAGGAAATGAAGAGATTTCATGGGTACAAGAATTCACATACATTTGCAGCCTTTTTTTAATATGTTTTATTGTTTAGCTTCGAATGGTAAGGATGGAGGTAACAAAAGACTGCTGTTGCCATTACAAGACAAAGGACTAGGAAACTGCCTTTCTGTATTTGTTGTTTCTTCCACTCTTTACAAATCATGAGGGATAAAAAAAAAATAGCTGCTATCCAATAACATTTTATGAATCTATTATTAGTTTGAAACCTAAAAAGAAAACTGTACAACATACTAAAAGAAATAGATATTCATTTTTTTAATTTGTGACAAATTAGAAAAAAAAAAACTTACTGGCTATCTGGGCCAGTAAAATCAGTAGTTCAGTGGTCTGACGGGAATTTTACTGGCCAATGGCCAGCGGACCACTGGGTAATTCAAATGCTGAAGTGGGTAAATTTTTTTATCATTTGTATCATTAGTTCCATCAACTGCTAAAGAAAATGCTTGCTCTTGAATAACAGACAATATTTTTTCTTTGGTTGAATCAGCTAAACAATGGATGAGTGCTGATGTTTCAGTTCTAGCACATGCATAATTTTTTGTGATTTCTGAATCCTACAAAACAGATCTTTGGCATGGTTGGCCGCTGTGATAGGCAAGTTGTGTTCAATTATGAATGACATAAATAAGAGCTCTGCTTCAGTAGAATCATTAGTTTTTGAAGAAAAAAATTCTTCAAAGACTGAGATTTCAGCTTCATATAACCTTTATGCTTCTTTCTCTCCACATGATGCCTACAATCATCGTGGCTGCAGTGCGCTATGCTAAAACAGCAGCCACATGGCTTACAAAACATGAGATTCGGCTTAACTTTAGATGCTTCATAAAAAGGCCAATCTTTAATATATATACTGCGATACTCTTGACAATAAGTTTTATCTGACTTCATTCTTTTTGTTGTCACAGCTGTTTCACTGCTATGCTTCATTTCGTTTTAATATGTTTGTACTGAAATTTTCACAAGCACAAAGCCACATGTAGTCAATTAAAGAGCTCACAAAACGTGCTGAGCTGAGCTACCTCTCCACTTTTGCATATGGCACTCTCAAATGGCTGTACAGGGAATCATGTGGCAAACAGCATACAAGGAGAAGCTCCGCCTCCGTTAGCAGGGGAAGTCAGAACATCGAAGGTGTATAGGGACTACCTGTAAGGCGCGTTTTTTTTTTACCAAAAGATGGTAAAAAATAGAAAATTGCATGCAGGGATCTTGCGTGGGCATTTCCGTATTTTTTTGGGTGACTTCCGTAAAACCTTAAGATGGAGTGAAAATCCGTACAAACTACGGAAAATCCGCAAAAGTTGGCATCTCTGCTACAACCATAACAGCCAAACTGTTTGGTGTTTCAAGAGTAACAGTCTCCATGGTTATGACTGTGTTTGAAAGCATGGCCTTTCATCAGCGAAGAAGTATAGTGGACGAAAACCGAGATTGAATGAGAGGGACTGTTGAACACTAGTGTTTGACGGTCCCTTTGTTTGGACACAATCATAGTTAGTTAACAATGATTGTGTCCATACAACACAAAATTACAGCAGCAAAAGTGACGGCAGAACTCAACATCCACCTAGAAGACCCTGTTTCCACAAATGCAGTCTGCACATCCATGGAAGAGCTGCATTTACTAACACTTTAATCACAAAACCAATGCTATAATGCAAAAAAAGATGGTGTTGGAGCATAAAACCTGGACTGCTGATGATTCAAAGCATGTGATATGATCTGATGAGTCCTCATGTACGTTATTCCTAACAGTAGGTCGGGTTTATGTAAGAAGAATCACCAAGGAAGCATACAATTCAGAATATCTGGTTCCAACTGTCAAACATGGGGGTGGATCCTGTGGTAATTTGGGCAGCCATACCTTGACATTTTACTCAGTGAACGACTGAAAGAGCTGAAGTTGTGAGAGGGATGTAGAAAAGAAGTGGACATGTTTTAAGAACTGTGTTGTCACTACCGCTGAAGATGCCTGTGGCACCAAAATAGTGGGTAGTACTAGAGGTGATGCTTGGTAGAATAGGGAGATTTAAGATGCAGTAAATGGGAAGAAGGAAGCTTATTTGGGGATGTTGCAAGGTAGTTTCTCAGGATGAATATCGCTGTAAGAAGCGTGAGGCAGCGAAGCTGGTTTGCCAGAGTAAGGCAAAGGATAGGTAGGAAAAGGTGGAAAGGTATGAAATGGCTTTCTGGAAAGATAGAAAAACTTTCTGGAACTACACTGAAGAGCAATTGAATTAGAGATACCTGTCTAGTAACGTGTAGCACCACCTTTCGCCCTGATGACGGCGGCGATTCGTCTCGGCATGGACTCGACAAGACACTGGAAGCGTTGGGAAGTCATGCGGATCCACAACCCCTGAACAAACTCCCACAGTTCACGAAGATTTGATGGACGGGTTCAGAGCCTCGAACATCTTGCTCGATGGCATCCCAGATGTGCTCGATGGCATCCCAGATGTGCTCGATGGGATTGAGGTCAGGTGACCTAGCTGGCCAAGGAAGTGAGGTCACATCGGTGGAGTGTTCATCATGCCATTCGGATACAATTCGGGAGCGATGGCATGGTGCATTGTCTTTTTTTAGGATGAGGTCCCCAGTGGGATGTTGAAGACTCACAAACGGGAGCAAATGGTCGTCCAGGATATCCCGGTAACATTGACCTGTGAGGGACGATGTCACGCGTACCAGGGGTCCCATTTCAGTCCACGTAAACAATCCCCAGACGAGAATGCCACCCTCACCAGCTTGAAGAGTACCCTGCTGGCAAGAAGGATCCGTCGCTTCATGTGGTTTGCGCTGTACTCGTATCCTGCCATCCGCATGTACCAATGTGAATCTCGACTCATCAGTCCAGGCAACATTTTTCCACATGTCTAAGGTCCAGTGGCAATGTTCCCGCGCCCATGCTAGTCTTTGCACCCTGTGATGTGCGGTCAGCAGCGGTACTCTCATGGGACGATGGCTTCTGTACCCCATAGCGAGGAGATGGTTCTGGATGGTGTGGCTGCTTACAAGTTTTTGTGCACCAGCGTTAAATTGCCGAGTGATTTCTTGCACTGTGGCCTGTCTATTCCTTGTTACAATGCGAGCTAGCCGACGATGATCCCGCTCATCCACACGCTGTTGTCCACGGCAGTTGGCCCTTGCAGGGATGGTTTTACTGGATTCGATGTACTCATCGTGCACTCGTGACACAGTGGCTCGTGAAAATCTCAGTGTCTGCACAACTTCCGAGTTGGAGTGACCCATTCGTCGGGCCCTGACAATTTGCCCACGATCAAATGTACTTAAACCCTTCGTTTTACCCATACTGCGTCCGACTCTTACTGATTCCTGTCGCATCACTCCTTATATCGTCGGATCGCTGCATACGTCATGTCGTTTCCGTTTACAGGGCTGCCCACAGCGCCACATTTGCATAACGCCAGCTGTCTCTAATTCAATTGCTCTTCAGTGTATATGAGACACCGGAGAAATAGGGGGAACAAAGGTGCAAGTTGTGTGAAGAATATGATCAGGGAAATGATATGGGAGCCCAATGAGTTAAGTGAAAGATGGGGTGAATACTTCTGTGAGTTATTAGGTCAAGAAAGCAAGGATGATTCAGATGATGTCATAGTGAAAGATGGATGCACAGGAGGGATCTCGAGAGAAGAGGTGTGTAAAGCTCTAAAATCTCTTTAGAATGCTAAGGCTCTAAGAGTTGATGGCATAACTGCTGAGATGTTGAAATATGGTGGTGATTCTGTAATTGACTGGTTAACTGAAATCTGCCAGATATGCTGGGAGTTAGGAATGGAAGGATGCTATCATTGTTCCCTTGTATTAGAGAAAAGGTCATCAGACTGACTGCAAGAACTATCGTGATATCAGCTTACTGAGTGTGCCAGGGAAAGTGTTTGGTAAGGTCATTATTGAAAAGGTACGAGGTCTTACATCAGAGACAGCATGGAATGTTCAGAGTGGTTTTATGCCTGCTAAAGGCTGCACTAACCAAATTTTTGCATTACGCATGATGATTGAAAAGTGTCTGGCTGTTGGTAAAAAAGTTTTTACTGCCTTCATTGATTTAGAGAAAGCATATGACCAAGTAAATAGGATACTTCAGTGGAAGGTGTTGAATGAATATGGTGTTACTGGGAATCTACTTAACAGTGTGAAAGCTATGTATGCTGGCAGTAGAGCTTGTGTATGAGTAAATGGTGTCGTATTAAAATGGTTTTCCATTGGTGCAGGAGTCAGGCAAGGTTGTGCAATGTCACCATGGCTGTTTAATATATTTATGGATACTTGCATGCGTGATGCCAAGATGGACAATACTGGTTTATGTCTTGGTAATACCCATGTGTGCAGATTGCTGTATGCTGATGACACAGTCCTGTTGGCAAAGAGTAAAAAAGAGTTGCAGGGCATGTTATCCCAGATGTACAAAGTTTGTATGAAATTCAAACTGAGTATAAATAAGGGAAAAACCAAAGTTATGGTTTTTGAGAGAGGAACTAGTAGCACTGAATGTAACATAAGTCTAAATGGCACCGTGATTGACCAGGTGAATGAGTTTGTATATTTGGGAAGCTTGTTTGACAGAAAGAACAAATTAGATGGCAAAATTAGTATACGAGGGAATTCTTCATTGAAAGTTATAGCTGCTTTAAGGAGGTTTTCACAGGAATCACGGATTCTCAAAAAAGTCCCGAATGGCTGTGTATAAAAGTGTAATTGTTCCTACCCTGATGTATGGCAGTGAAACCTAGGTAATACAGAAAAGACATAGGAGTCGGTTGTGTGCCGGAGAAATGCGTTACTTACGGCGGGTTTGTCAGAAGACACGTTCAGATCATGTGAAGAACGAAGATGTGTTGGAGTTGTGTAACGTGAAGCAAAATATTGTTAGCAAGGTGGAGAGTAATATTCTTAGGTGGTTTGGACATGTTGAAAGAATGAGTGATGAGATGCTTACTAAGAAAAAAATTTCAGCCCAAGTGGCAGGAAAGAAAGGCAGAGGAAGGCCAAGGAAGTCATGGGAGGATCAAATTCAGGAGTGCCTGAATGAGAAAAAGATTACGAGTATTAAGAATAGAAGGTCTTGTGCAGAGTAGCAGAATCTAGACGTACACGTGTACGCGGATAGTTTCCAAATTATTAGCAAATTTTACAGATAGTTTTTGCTTGCAGATATTTAAAAAATAAAATGTTATTTACAGCAATTAAAACACTTAAGGCTTTACTCAGATTGATATACTTAATTCTATTTTAACTTGAATAATGTTCAATTATTTTTCACATCTTCTGAGTTCTTTTGCTTTTACAGACATTCTGGCCTGTAGATTTTATCAAGGTCTGTTCTCTCTCAACATATTGGAACTGTATTAAAAGTTTCATTTACACAGAAAGAATTTAAATTTTATTGCCAGGTACCTCTTGCTGTTTGTTGCCAGTTATTAAATTAAAATCTGTTCCTTATGTATTTTGTAAGTTTACTATTTTTAATTAAATTGTTGAAAATGCTATTTATAATTTTTGAAGTTCATTATGGAACTGTTTTTCTGGATATAAACACTTTCTTTAATTAGTCTCATTTTTATGAGGTTCATGGCCCAATATTTTAATATTTTACCGTAAAGGCCCATTTCACACACATTGCTGCACATTCCATTGTAATGTACTTATTTTGCCCTAATTGGAATCTGTAATGTTCTAATAATTATTTATTGTTTTATTAATTTTTCTTTAAATTATCTTATTGTATTGTTATCGTGATTCGCGGGTTTGCAGCAAGTTTTCTGCTTCAATGGTTGTGTACGCAGATACATTTTATTTTTATACAACTCTGGTCTTGTGTACGTCATGTGACAGATGTCACTGAAGCTCGTGTTGGGTGTCAAGATCGCTGTGAATGGAGAAGTTTGATATGGCAACAGTAAGTAAATAATCAATTAAAAATATATCTGATGGTTTGTATTATCTGTTAAATGTTTATTTGCCAATGGTCTTTCTTTGAGGAGCAAACTCTAGATATCAGAGAAGAGCTTAATGGTTGATATGTATGTATGTACGTATGTATGTAACCTTTTACTTTAATGTAACTGAGGTTTTTACCTTACATTTTTGTACCAACATTTTGGAATGCTTTTTAAAAAGGCAATTTTAAGTCAAATGTCAGGCTGACATTTTTCATTTTTCTCTCTCCTCTTTTCGCAGTTATCCGCAACCCTAATCGTAATATCGTTTTTACCAAGTCTTTTCTGCCAGGCTCAGTATTGCCATTCTACTGATTTTGACTCCTGTCTACTGATAGATTTTCATAATCTACTGATTTTTAACTGCTTTAAGACCACAGGGACATGCTGTCTAAGAATGTCTCCGCATTCTTCCAGTACTCACCATCTACTGATCCAATGGACAATACTCACCTCATTCATCTAAAGAGAAAAAGCTGATCAAGACTAGATGAGATCAGATCCTATGTAGAGGATTTTAGGAAGGGAGTGTCTGACCCCAGGTCTTAAACCACCCTTAGAAATAGGAAGCTAGGAGATTTGGGCTAGAGTGCCCGATAGGAGAGTGATGCGAAAGCGAGGTAGAAAGGGGGAGGAAGATGCCATTATTTATCAACGGGGGCCAGTACCCAGGGCCCGAGGGCTTAACGTGCCCATCTGAAGCATGGCGGATATTTAGTGGTTCGAGTGTTCATACCTGCCAGGGATCGAACTTGAAGTCTTCTCCATGGCAGTAACGAACGTTGACCACTAGGCCCAAAAAAAAAAAAAAAAAGTCTGATCTACTGATTTTTTTTTAGTTCTGGTCTACTGATTTCAGGTAAAAGTCTAGTTACAATGGCTAGGCTACGAGTAAAAACAGTTCAGGATGCAGAACCGAGATCACGTAAATCATATACAGGAACGGTAGCCTTTGGAGCTCTTTATTCTCTCCTCTGGAAAAAAAAACCAGAAAGAAAAAGAAAAACAATATGTTGTCCATAAAATAGCCATAAAACATGGCAGGTATGCAATATGTATATGTAAGAAAAATTTAACTAATATTTACTAATACTCTTTTTATAGCCCATCCCAGTAGAACTGAAAGCAGAAAAAGGGCATAAACATTGCAGCCAGCTAAAGAGAGTGCTGAAGAGGTATGTTGCAAAAAAATACCTTTTGTTTACTTCAATAACTACACTGAATTATACTGTTTACTATAAACTTCAATGATAAAAGTTTTAAATCTGATCTCATCAGTCTTAAGTATTATCACATGTACAGCGGCAATGCTAAATATCTGTGAAAGCGAAAGACAATGAAGTTTTAAATACCTAAAACTCACCCTTTTGCCCATAGCTCTATGGGAAGAACATATTAACCTACATATGACCTCTGACATTTGCCTTGGGGTAATGCCGGTGAGAAGCATAAAAAAATCTGACCCATGGAAAATTTTCATTAAGCATCATCAAAAAAGGAAATGCACTTATTTGGATTTGTTTCTTGTACTGCGAGATGGCAACATGGGCACGAAACATGTATAAGCCCGGCATTGGACTAGTGTTGATACGCTATTGGTGGAAAAACGTATCCCCCAGAATGACAGATAATGAGAGAGCTTTCTTTGTCAGCTTGGTGTCAGTTGGTGGACATTGTTGAGTGTGTATTTTCTGAGGGTGCTCCGGGAGGAAGCGAAAGATCTCAGAGTGAAGTGAGTGTGAACGCTTGCCAACAAATGAGGGACAGTGGGTAAGGAGTGAGAAAAACGAAGTTTTTAAGTTTGTTGCATTATTTTTCAATTAATTTATTTGAATAACTGTAATAGATAACTAGAATATTTTGTCTGAATTAGAGTGTTGTGTTTTTAGTGTTGAGTTATGCAATGAGGTTATTTTTTAAAAATGAATTGTAGATTTTAGTTTAAAAAAAAGTTTCATTTTAATGTTCATTTTATTTATGTGTTAGTATTAGTGTTTGGTGTGTGTATGGAATAATTAGGGTGAAAGTAAATATTTAAAAAAAAAAAAGTTTATGTTTCATGTAATGTTTTTTATGCTCCCACATGGGTTGCCCCCAAGGCAAATGTCAGAGGTCATATTGTGATAATATGTTCTTCCTGTGGAGCCATGGGCAAAAGGGTGAGTTTTGGGTATTGAAAACTTCATTGTCCTTCGCTTTCATAGATATTTAGCATACACTGAATTAATTCCTACCCTCTCTGTGCCCCTAAAATGGCCAAAATGCTGTAACCTTCTGATATTACTAAAAATGTATGTATAATTGCTGTTGAAATGATGGACCATCTGGCAATTTTTTTAAGTTTAATGGCTCCCACAATGATCATAAGAATTGAAAATTAAAAGTCACTGATCTCTAAACAAAAGCTACTAACATCTTGTGAAACAAATGAACATGCATTTCAGACAGGATTTTAATACAAACCCTCAGTGTGAGAACTATGGAAACTAACTAAACACAGAGTAATCTGGAAAATGAAATGTTGTCCTTATATGTCATGTGTATAATAAAATTGCAACTTAAAGGATGTGAATATTAATGCTTTGTTCTTAAACTGACAAGTGTTCTGACTGAGAAAGTTAAACTTTGAGAACAAACATTGCATTCTGAAGTGGATATTTGTACTGACTAAGAATACTAAGAATTACATTTCATAATAGCCATTTGAGGCGTATCTTAACTATTTTATAAAAGAGATAAATTTCTTCCAAAAAAAAAAAAAATTTAGCAAATTACCTTTTATGAAAATCAGATTTTTTGTTTGTTAATGAGTCCTCTTCATCATAACTACTTTTCCTGGGTGATGAAACATCAGATTTTATATCTGAAGCTTCTTTTTCTGCTGTTCCCTTTGTTTTCTACGCTGTTCAGCCAAAACATCCAAGCCAAGAAGGGAAGCTTTTGGTGCAGGTACCTTAAACACATTTTCATCTTCAGTCTTCCTCTTCTTTATGATCAAACCTCCAGACTGACCAATAGTACCCTCTAATCTGTGAATCGATGCATTTACATTCATATTTCTCCAGAAAGGGTCACTTCTACTGAAGATTCAAGTGTTACACAATAAATAATGTAACATCTTAAAACTAGCCTGTGAAAAGAAATATGAGATTAAATTACATACATATAAATTATCAGACATTATCACTGTAAAGTTAGCATGAATTTTGAATAAAATGGACTGTGAACATAAAAAATGCACACTCAACACTATATCACAAAAAAGGATTATAAAAATTAAAATAATGAACAACTTTTTATACACACATTATGTAATAAAATACGACTTGTCACTATGGGTTACACAAAGTTTAGTACAAAAAGAAATATTCACATAGTATGGGCACCATAAAAATCACTAACAACAGACAATGACAGGTGTACTACAAACCCACCCACGTGGACAACCCCATCCATACTGCCCGACTCAGCAGGCCCGGCCGCACCCAAATATGCGCTTTTCAGGTACCGAGCAAAGCGAACCTTCGAACTCTCGTCGAACAAGGCCACATGCGAGGAGGAGATCCATAGCCTGAGAAACCTAGCGGCTGCAGTGGGGTATGACATGCTCACAAACGACCAAATGGTCAGAAAAGCATCAACAACTGCATGCACACTGCCTCATGCCAACCCCACAGCCACAGCCCACCCAGTTCATGGATTCAATTTCCTACATTACATACTTCCTGAAGAATACTCTCTGGAGACTGGGTTACGATATCGGCGTGAGGGCACCTAGACCTTTGTCTGATAACCTCACAACAGACCAGCGTGCATCAATTTCTACGCTATCTGACGCCGGGGTCTATGCTATTCCTTTAGATTACCCCGACGCATCCGTTAAGTTCTACATCGGGACGACAAAAAGATTGATCCAGATCTGTATTTCTGAGCACCAAAGGGGACGTTAAGGCTGGAAAACTTACGACGACCCAGCTCGTGATGTTGCAACTGAGGGGGCAGTACCCAGATGGAGAGATATTAAGAAACTAGCACCTTACGATAATGCAAGAGCAACTGCGCTCCACGAAACCATTGGGATCATCACGCAACGTAATGTGTGCAACGAGTACGTAACCACGAGCCTTCCTTTGGTACGGCACTGGCTTCTTGAAGTTACACGTGAGCACCCGGCCCTGGGATCAATCCGCTCGTGATGTCGTGCAAGTGTCTTGCTTATTTTGAATTTGCTTATATTCTTAGAAGTATATTTTTTCCAATTGTTTCTGCGATCTTAACTACTAAATGTCTGACGAAGCTACCCGGAGGAAGTGAAAGCTAGCATTTCTTTATTTTCTCATCATTTATACGCCTAATAAACGGAGTTCACTTTTTATCGTCTTCTCAATGACAGGCCAGTTTATAAAGAACAAATAACACTAGCAGCAAAAACAGCAAGGGATGGCAATATCAGTCACAGATTTTTAAAAAGGTTTGCAGACTATTTTCCTAGCTATTTTTTTAGGTGAAAGAAATTTGTAAAATTCTACAAACATTTCATTTCATTCAAGCAAATTTAAGTTACAAGAGCCTGCCACTTACAAACTAAAAAAAAAAAAAAAATCTGATTGTTTAAAGAATTGTTATACTGCACAGAGCATCAATCATAATGTGCACAAATGATTCACAGCCAAGTCAAGTTAACATCAATGAAACCAAAATGCTAAATGGCATGTTGTTTGCATGGTGGAACTACACGAGAAATTAAGCACCCTTTCTGCAGCTTCTTCATAGAGTTGTTTACTTTAGAAACAGACCTTTTATTGTCATTTCGTGAACAAATCCACATCAAACACAATTCTTTACATTTGGAATATTAATCAGGATCTATAATTATTAGCCTTAAATGTTTTAACTGTTGAGCAATGCAGCACCACACAATGTGATAATCATGAGTAACAATATAGCAGTGATTGTAAGCAGTGCTGTTACTGTAGCACACTACTTTCACATTGTAGTGTAGCATCACTACAAATTGAAAAGTGTAGTTGTAGCGGAAGCATGCTACAAAATAAAGTAGCTTGTAGTGTAAAATTACGCTACAGATTGCGTGCGCAGCTTTAAAAAAAATGTGATAAAAATCTTCATATCATATTACATTTTCATGTTTCCTGGCTGAACATGGACTGAGTGTGCCATGTGTACAATCGCATTGACTTACCAGACAAACCATTAACAAGTTTTTTACTTTATACCTTTTGCCCCAGATGAACATATATATTTGTTATTTAACCCTTAACTGGTGGCATGCATATTACGGGGCATAAGTGGTGACGTCGGGTTCCACATACTCACGCTCTTTTATAGGAATATATTGCACGTTCTGCGTTTTAAAGCATAAAAGTTTAATAAACTGTAGTCTAAACAATAAGAAAACCATAATTTTGTTTGTAATTAAGTTTTGTTATTAAAATCAAAATAAACAAACTTAGTTACTTGCAAAAAAGGTATTATTTTTAATAGGAACTAATAAACATAATAAAACTAAACACATTAGGGTTTTTCCTCAAAAAAAATTTAATAAACAAACAAAAAAGTAACGAATAATCCTAAAAAGTATAGTGTTAATCAAATTTTCACAATTTCTGCAGGTTTTACAGTATAGTGTTAATCAAATACCACATCTCAGCAGGTTTTTACAGGAATGATGAGTTCTCTAGAGAGTCCCGCATGGCTGTGTATGAAACTCCTACTCTGATGTATGGCAGTGAAACCTGGGTACTGCAGAAGAAACATAGGAGTCGTTTGTGTGCTGGAGAAATGCGTTACTTATGGGGAAGGGGGGCAAGACACGGTCTGATTGTGTGAGGAATGAAGATGTGCTGCAGTTGTGTGATGTGAAGCAAAATGTTGTTAGCAAGGTGGAGACCAATATGCTTCGGTGGTTCGGCCATGTTGAAAGAATGAGTGCTGAGATGCTTACTAAGAAAATCTTTTTAGCCCAAGTGGCAGGAAGGAAAGACAGAGGAAGGCCAAGGAAGACATGGGTGGGTCAGATTCAGGAGTATCTGCATGAGAAAAAGATTATGAGTATGAAGTATAAAAGTTCTTGTGTACGGCGTGCAACGGATATCAGTAAAGCCTGAGTTGTATGTCAAGATCGCTGTAAATGGAGAAGTTTGATACAACAACAGTAAGTAAAAATATCTGGTAGTTTGTATTTCTTTTTGGGGCTAATCTCTGAATCTCAGAGAACAGCTTAGTGATAGATATGTATGTATGTACATCTGAGCAGGATAAACAAACCAGTTTTTTACGGTCTTTACAACGATGGGACATTTTTCTGTCCATTTTTGAAAGGCACTGGAATGTTCTTGTTGTTTCTCTTGGATCTCCACAGATGCAAACTTTCAGAATAACAATCACTTTCACAATTGCTTATGTTACTAGCTTCTTGATCCTTTTGCTCAAGTTCTTCAAGTATATTCTGCACAAATTCGTCAAATCCAAGATCACACACTCTCATGGAATTAGGCCATTGTTTTGAAGCCATTTTATAAAAGTTTTGTATATTTTATTTTTTATAAACACAACACTAATACAATTTTAAAACTAAACATGATGAGCACTTGAATAACTAACGAAACAGGTGACATTGGGCTCCGGCGACAACAGACACCGCAGACGGCTAATTTGGTACTGATGGACTAGAATGGAACATGTTGGGAAGCTACTGAGCGAAGCGTCGCACGAAGCCATCTATCAGCGATTTGACAAACTAAATTTAAGCCGCCTGGTCACTCGGACTCGTACATCACCAGTTAAGGGTTAAAAAGAGCACATAACAAAATGGTGAAACCCTACTCACAAACACATTTGCAGAAATGTAGACACAGATTTTTCTTCTCACTAAATATGGAAGGAATTTTTTTTTTCTACCTACAAGTGGTGTACTAAAGTATCGGTATGAGATGTTTATTATACTGCTTTTAAGTAGAAAAAAAAAATTATCTACCCCGTTTATATTTTTACAGTAATACATTTCAAATACATGTCACATGTTGAAATGCAACATCTTTCTTTTTTTTTTTTTTTTTTATGGTTTTAACAACCACCATTTAAGCGACTCAATGGGCTATAAGCAGTTGCCCATCTCTAATTTAGGTTCACTGGTTCCAGGAAAGGGAGAGAGCCAGTGCTGTAAGACAAACACAGCATCCATACCTCACTGGGATTCGAACCCAGACCCTTCCCAAACAAATGATCAGAATTATATACTTTCTGTAGGTTACTCACCTTTCCCAACGGGTTCTGGAGTTCTACTTCTTTGCAGACATTTCCCACTCAAATACCTCAATTCTGTGTCCCATCTATGGTTTTAGGATACAGCTTTCATTTGACAAGCTTCACAATAACCATTTTTTATTATTTTTATTTTTAAACCATCGTAGACATTCTGCTTATACGCTGGTACATGCCCCATGTTAAAATGCAACACCCTTCTCTTTTTTTTTTTTCTCACTCGCTCTGATATTTCCAAATTCATGTATTTCCTTTCTCCTTATGTACCCATTCTTGCTAAAAATTTTGGTAAATGCGTACTTTAGCATCCTAAATTATTTCGTCGGAAAAATTTAACTGTGTGAGTAAAGTGCGACATACAATTTTTTAAGCATACAAAATAATGGGAAAAGGTGAAAAAATATGGTATTTTTAGATAAAAGGAAAGAATTTTTCTGAAGTATTTACCTGGGAGTGAGATGAATTGGAAGAGTACGTGCGGTAGGCCTAGGACGACAGAGCGGCGACGGCATCAAGGTGGAGTCCGGTGAATGGAAGCTTCGTTGAGAAGAGCAAGTAATGGGCGGAAGAATACAGAAGGAAGCGGTTGAGCAGTACGTAGTCATCGAAGCGTCTTGTAGGAATGTGCGGAAGGAAAAAGGTCGGTTTTACGCAGCACTGTACGTTGTTTTTTTTAAAGGTTAATTTTGAGAAAGCGTAAGTACAAAATCATTAGCCTCCACACTTCATTTCGAATTTTGTCAGGGCTTTTTTTTTTTTTTTGATTGGAGGTTTAACGACCACCGTGAGCAACTCAATGGGCTATAAGCAGTCGCCCGTCCCTAATTTAGGGTCACTGGTTCCAGGGAAGGGAAAGAGCCAGTGCCGTAAGACAAACACAACG
Source organism: Macrothele yani (assembly GCA_039090855.1). Classification (NCBI taxonomy): domain Eukaryota; kingdom Metazoa; phylum Arthropoda; class Arachnida; order Araneae; family Macrothelidae; genus Macrothele; species Macrothele yani. Next base: position 115,692,603 of record CM077007.1, read on the forward strand.
TCCATGTCTCACCGGGATTCGAACCCGGACCCCTTTCGGACGAATGATCAGATGCCATTGCTTAGACCACTGCGCCACCGGGGCGGCTTGTCAGGGCTTAAAATTTCATTATCTACCACAATACAAGAAGCTGTAGGCCTCCCTGCCATAGACGATATCTGAATTGAAGAAAATAGTTTATTTTGAAAAACATCCATTTCACGAGGGGAAAATGTGAGCTACGATGTACAGAATAATAGTAGAACTACAAATGAAGTGCTTGAAGAAATCACCTACCCCTGCACATCTTCCAAGCCATACCAAAACTTTGGGTTCAACCGGAACCCTCAAAATTTCTGTTGTACATAAATTTACATACATTCATTAATTTCTTTTCATTTGGGACATTTTTTTTTTTTTTTTTTTTTGATTGGAGGTTTAACGACCACCGTGAGCAACTCAATGGGCTATAAGCAGTCGCCTGTCCCTAATTTAGGGTCACTGGTTCCAGGGAAGGGAGAGAGCCAGTGCCGTAAGACAAACACAACATCCATGCCTGACCGGGATTCGAACTCGGACCCCGTTCGGAAGAATGATCAGAGGCCATCGCTTAGACCACTGCGCCACCGGGGCGGCCATTTGGGACATTGCGAAACTAATAATGACATTTCGCATATATTTTTCTCAAAAATTAATAAAACAGGTTTGAACTACTTCTACTTCTCACGATTACACAACGCATCACACTCTTCCAAAAATACACCCCACCCTGTTGTATTCTTTTGCGCATTCACTACCAATTCGTACTCCGTTCCGATGCACGGAACCTTCACGTGGTGGCTGTTAGCATCGCTTCAGCCTCCCGCATCATTTGCTGCAAACCATCGTACTCGCAGGTTAATACTTCAGAAAAATTATTTCCTTTTATCTAAAAATACTATATTTTTGCACGTTTCTCCATTATTTTGTATGCTGAAAAAATTGTATGTCGCACTTTTCCCACACAGTTAAATTTTTCTGACCAAATAATTTAGGACGCTAGAGTACATATTTACCAAAATTTTACATTAAATAACTCACAAAATGCTAAAAAGCACCCTACACTTTACTTAAAACCATATTAACACTAATTATCTATATATATACTGTACAATCTTTCCTCATTTTCACTATAACCACATATAAATTCAAACTATCACACCTGAACATTAAAAATTTTGAACTGAAAATCTTATCTCCTCTCCCAGCTGGCCACACCCTCTTCTAGCACTTTAATATGGTTTTTAGTAAAGTGTAGGGTGTTTTTTAGTGTTTTGTGAGTTATTTAATGTAAAATTTTTAACAAGACTGGGTAAATAAGAAGTGAGGAAATGCATGAACGCAGGAATATCGGAGCAAGTGAGAAAAAGTACCAGTAAATAAGCAGAATGTTGCTATGAAGGGGTTTTTTTTTGTTGTTGTTGTTGTTTTTTAAATAAAAAATGGTAATTGTGAAGCTTTTGTCAAATGAAAGTTGTATCCTCAAACTGGAGACGGAACACAGAATTGAAGAATACATGTGGGAAATTTCTACAAAGAAGTAGAACCCTCAAGCCCATTTGGAAAAGGTGAGTAACCTACTGAAAGTACATAATACTGATGCACACTTTAATTAAAGTACAGTAGGATGAATATGTTTATCCAAAAGACTAAGTTATACAATATAAATGATCAAAAGTCAGTTCATAGACCACTGACCCACCAGAGTATATCTGGAACAAATGATCAGATGCTCGCCACAGCAGCTGTGATGGCTTAGTACACAAGAATGGCATGTACAGAAAACTATAAACACCAGATGATGGACAAGCCTTTCCAGTGGGCCAGTGGATAACCTTAACATCTAATCTTCAAAATATACACCTTTTTATCAGTATTACAAATTTTGACCTCAGGTATATGTAGCTTTGGAATTAATATGTTGAAATGTGTTACATATGATGAACAGAGCTAAACAGGTAAATACAAAGTTAAATGATTTGTACAATTTGCCCCTGTATTTAGCTGCCTATCTCATTTCATATTTTCATTTATTCATTTTTCAGTTGCCACATGTTACAATTCAAAATACAAACAATATAATCAATTACAAAAAATGTAGCAACCAGGAGGAGGAGGAGGGAAAAGGCCGTAAGGCCTGACATAGCCCTCCCACGCCTAGTACTAAAAAAAAAAAAAAGACATGAACAACAAATAACAATACAAAAGACGAGTCAAAGACACATTGAATATAACTGAAAGATTAAATAAATACATAAGTGTATATAGATGCAGGTCTATTCACAAGCCGTGAAATCAATCCAGCTACCAGATCAGGTCAACTCAGCACTGATTGAGAGACTTGTTAATAAGGTGATGCTTGAATTTTTTTTTAAATAGGTCAAAATTGTTAATAGACTTTATGTCATAAGGCAAGGGGTTCCAAAGTTTTGGACCCGAATAATCAATATTCATTTTAATTGGTTTTTTTTATTGGAGGTTTAACGACCACCGTGAGCGACTCAATGGGCTATAAGCAGTCGCCCGTCCCTAATTTAGGGTCACTGGTTCCAGGGAAGGGAGAGAACCAGTGCCGGAAAACAAACACAACATCCATGCCTCACCGGGATTCGAACCCGGACCCCGTTCGGACGAATGATCAGATGCCATCGCTTAGACCACTGCGCCACCGGGGCGGCTTAATCGTTTCTGTCCGAGAGAAATTAGGTATGAGTGTTGATCGATTCCTGGTTTCATAAGTATGAGTACGAATATTTAATGATATTAAGTCATGGTATAAATCATTTTTAATTCTTCTGAACATTATTTTACCAAGATTATAGTCAAATAATTGTTTTATTGTAAGTATATTATATTTATTGGGATTTACTTCTGACCTGAAGGTAACATTAGGTATAGAATAATTAAGAGTTTTTAGGTCTATTAATCTTATATATCTATTCTGTAATACCTGTATTTTTTTTAAGTTATATTGTGTTGTTTGCCCCCATGTCAGTATACAGTAGTTTATATATGTTTGTATTAGTGTGTAGTATAAAAGTATCATTATTTTAGGGGACAAATTTATCATAATCTTACTAACTACCCCAATGTTTCTAGATATTATATTAGTCAGGTTGTGAATATGCATATTCCATTTCAAATCATTTCGAATCAATACTCCCAAGTAAGAATGACTATTCACAAAATTAATTTCAACTCCATTTAAGACCACCACATGACTCATAGATTGTAGTATTTGTAGTTTCGAAAAGATCATAGCCTTGGTCTTGTTTACATTAATAATCAATTCATTGCTATTTAACCAATTTATCACCAACACAAGTTGTGCATTTATTCTGGATGTAAGATCTAAAGTATTCCCTTGAATAAGATTGTTGCATCATCAGCAAATAAAATTAAATCATTATCTTTTACCACTGTAAAGAGATCATTAATATACAAATTAAATAATATAGGACCAAGGACCGAACCTTGCGGCACTCCAGAAATCACACCTCCCATTGAGGACCGTGTCATATCAATCACAGTATATTGCTTCCTAGCTGATAAATAACTTTTGAATAAATTATATGTAGAACCCCTAATTCCAATAGAAAATAATTTGCTTAGTAGAATATCATGGTTTAGCGTATCAAAAGCCTTAGATAAATCTAAGAAAATTGCAATTGTTGATTGATTTTTTATAGCATTTTGTTGGATTAAATTATGTGTAAATGAAATTGCAAGCTCTGTTGATTTATTTGGCAAAAAGCCAAATTGATTTTTGTTAAATATGTTGTATTATTGTAAAAAGGAAAGTAATCTAATGTAAATTAATTTTTCTAGCAATTTAGCAAAAATAGTCAAATTTGCAATTGGCCGATAGTTATTTGCTTCGTTAACACCTTTCTTGTATTTGGGAGTAATTTTAGTTATTTTTAAAGCATCTGGGAATATGCCTGTACTAAATATAGAATTATAAATCAACAAAAGTGGCTCCACAATAATATGAGCCACATGTTTGATAACCAATGGTGAAATTTCATCATATCCAGGTCCACTATTGACATTAATTTGCAACAACAAGTGTAAAAGTTCAGATCATGTAATTTTAAGCAAGTGAAACGTGTTTGATTGGTGTGAATTCTGAAAGTACTGATATTGAGAATTTGTAAGTAAAACTTGTTGTTTAAGAATTTGCGGAGCTAATATAAAATGATTATTGATTTCATTGACTATATCTTGTTTGGATTTAATTATTTGGGTTAAATTAGTTAGGTGTTGCGGTGTAATTGAACCTGAAGATTTACCCAGTAATATGTTTAAATGTTTCCAAGCTCACATTTTGAGAAAAGATATTAGTATAATATTCTTTTTTAAATTTCTTAATATCAGAATTTAATTTATTTTTATGTTTTAAATATTTGAAAATCAGTATGTAGTTTACTTTTTATAAATTTCGAGTATAATCGATTTTTTTTATTAATTCGGTTTAATAGATGTCTAGTGAGCCATGGTTTACGTTGCTTTTTAGCTTTTTTCTTGTTTCGTAATTTTTTTATTTATTTTTTATTTGAGGTTTAACGACCACCGTGAGCAACTCAATGGGCTATAAGCGGTCGCCCGTCCCTAATTTAGGGCCACTGGTTCCAGGGAAGGGAGAGAGCCAGTGCTGTAAGACAAACACAACATCCATGCCTCACCGGGATTCGAACCCAGACCCCTTTCGGACGAATGATCAGAGGCCATCGCTTAGACCACTGCGCCACCGGGGCGGCTAAGTAAAATTGGAAAGGCTTGGATGCATAATTCATTTAGCACTGTTGTGTAAGTATGTGCATATAAACATCTTCAGAATTTGTACCTTTAATTTACACCTATAGGTAAAAAAGTAGCTAAGAAGTAATGAAAGTTGCTACTTTTCTAAGAAAAGTAGTGTAGCTGGATATTTTTCAGAAAAAGTAGTTGTAGCAACCTACTTTTTCAAAAACATTGTAGTAGCAGTAGCTAACTACTTTTAAAAAGTAGCTTTCCAATCACTGCAATGTAATAGTTAATGCATGAACATCACAATTAAAAGGTAAGTTGTCTACACTATTTTTAGTCACTTTCTTTTCAGTTATGTATTACAATTTTTAAACAACCTGTGTACATTTATATCCTGAAAAAGTAATTTCATAAGCATTTCTTACATATAACTTGGTGTTTGTTTCAGCTTGTGTTCCTTCTAAGTTTTGTGTGTTTAAGTCTTGTACTGAACTCCACAAATAGTAATAACTGCAATAAATAACAATTAAAACACCAAAGGTAATATCTCTCTAAGTAATTACACAGAAATCCCAATAAAATATACAATTTTAGACATTACGATTAATTAAGAACATAAAAATTGAATAAAACTTTAACGAAAATTTACCCTGAAAAAAAAAACTTTAGATGGAAATCAAAACAAAAAATGAAAATTCACCAGCTGAAGTTAAAAGATCTAACACTTAACAATAACTGAAATTGGAAAACAAATATTATTTGTAGATCATTTGCTGCAGTACATAAAAATGGTTTATGCAGTGCACGTACTTTCAGTAAAAACTGAGGTAACTACACAAAACAAAACACACTTTCCGTTCACGACTGTTTAAAAACACACCAGAACAGGCCAGCTACACACACGCTTAGTGTACGGTTACGATTAGATAATCGTACCGCTTTCCAGCTATTACCAAAGACCTTTCAGATTATAGAGTCGGAGACAACATAATGCTGCGCTTTTTTTTTTTTTTTTTTTTTTTTTTTTATTGGAGGTTTAACGACCACCGTGAGCAACTCAATGGGCTATAAGCAGTCGCCCGTCCCTAATTTAGGGTCACTGGTTCCAGGGAAGGGAGAGAGCCAGTGCCGTAAGACAAACACAACATCCATGCCTCACCGGGATTCGAACCCGGACCCCTTTCGGATGAATGATCAGAGGCTATCGCTTAGACCACTGCGCCACCGGGGCGGCAATGCTGCGCTTCGGAGGCAACAAACAGCAATTGAGATAGCAGCGCCATCTGCTACTGCGAGGAGTTGGTGAGAAATTCATAGCGATTGGAAAGGTACATACAGTGTTCGATTCAAAGCATAATATATCGAATAAATAGCGCAGTAGGAATATTCGGGTGCGAATGCAAACCAACAAATTCCTAGATCGAAATTTAATTAGCAAGTTCTCAATTTCGATGAAAATCAGCTATGAAATAGAAAATACGCCGCTACATACAACGACCACTTGATACGTGTAGTTGTAGCAATGCGAATTTAAATACACCGCATTATCATTCCTTCATACTCCCCTTAATCACCCACTTTTGCTCCTCAAATTGTTTTATTGAAAAGTAATTTTATTAAAAAGCAAATAAAACAAATGTGAGGCAATGCAAATACTTCATTTTTTCACAGGGTATGAACTCACATACTGTTTACGCAGAGAGCCTTGGAGGCTTTTCACCATGTTTTGGGAAATCTTATTCAAAAAACATAATTAAAAATTAAAATTCATAGGAGGAAATACTTTCCAACTGCTGTTTTTCAGCAAATTAAAAAAAATGTGAGGCAATGCAAATACTTCATCTTTCCACAAAGTAGGAACACATATACATAGCTGTTTACGCAGAGAGCCTTAGAGGCTTTTCACCAGGTTTTTCGCAATCTTATTCAAAAAACATGATTAAAAGTTTAAATTCATAGGAGAAAATAGTTTCCAACTGGTATTTTACAGCAAATTAAAAAATTTGAGGCAATAAATATATATCTCCTTTCCACAAGGGAGGAACTGTAAGTCGCTTTTATTGTCGAGGAACTGTATTTGCATTTTTGGTGCTCCCATGCCCAATTTAGAAATTAGGATGTCTCAAAACACGTAGTCTTTGAAATTTTTAGTATCCCATGTTGTTGTTTTTTATTGGAGGTTTAACAACCACAGTGAGCAACTCAATGGGCTATAAGCAGTCGCCCGTCCCTAATTTAGGGTCACTGGTTCCAAGGAAGGGAGAGAACCAGTGCCTTAAGACAAACACAACATCCATGCCTCACCGGGATTCGAACCCGGACCCCTTTTGGACGAATGATCCGAGGCCATCGCTTAGACCACTGCGCCACCGGGGCGGCATTCCATGTTTGAAAACCTCAATTGCAAACAATTCTTAGGCCCCAAATGTGACTATTTAAATATCGAATGTGTGTTTCGTGGTTTGATTTTTTGAACACTAAATACAAAAAAATGAAATGAACACAAGAGGATGTTCAAAAATTGTTGACTGTCCTATATTAAAACCAAAAAACATTGTTCTATAGATAAGTATTATATTTTGAACATGATGTAATATCCATTTATTCTTCATACTTAAAACATATTCGTCCATACTGGTAAAAAGCATCATCTCTGCAACTACAGCCAGTTTCGAGCTTTCGTAATTTGACCTAGTGCGTGAGTCTTTTCGTGTTTTGAGTGGTTCCTAATGTCCCAGCCTTTAGTTAAAGGTCAGGGGCTTCGTTTTGCTTTACTTCCCGAGCTGGTGAGTGCTTATTTTGTGTTGTTTCTTTGTTTGTTTACGTTCTGACCGGGCCTGTTGGCCCTGTCTGGGCGCCGCCATTAAAGATGGTGACTTCCAGAGGTGAGGACAAGTTTCCCGACCTCACTTCCGATGGTACTCGTTCTTCTTCTTCGATGCCTGGCTTCTACGCCGTCTTCCCCTTCCGTCGGAGTTCAGCTGCCTTCCGATGATGCTTCTTCTCGCTACCCTCCTGCTGTGATGTCACCGATCAGCTCGACTTCGTCAGCGCTCCTCAAGGATCCTGTTAACATGGACAATATTCCTGCTGCATCCCCTGGGCCTGTAGCGTCGTGCCAAGCGGCTCCACCTTCATATTCAGCTGCGACCACAAAATCTCGTCCTGCTGTTGCTGAGATGTACACTGATGCACCTAGTTTGAAATCTCACCTTCACCGTGTTGGGAACTCTTTCCAATTGGACATACCAGTAGCTACTCTAGAAGGACAAGCCTTCACTACAATCCTGGATAGAGGAGTTTGTTTTGTCGCCTTGCCGAACACACCTCTCTATGTGTATGAAGACGCCCTGAAAGGTATGTTTCCCTCTGCTTGTATTCCATTTATGGCGCGTCGTCCTGCTATTGTAATTGTTTATTTTAAGAAAGCTGAATATGCTCACGAAGTTATTTTGAAGGGTCTCGCTATTCGATATCACCATTTGTACCCTGATCCCGTTGGACATCGTACTGTGAGTGTATCATTCTATGCAGTGCCACCAGAAGTGTCCGATTCCATGTTATATGTTGTTGCTTCTAGTTTGGGTCGTGTTGTCGATCCACACCCATTCCGCAGCGCCCGCTAAGCCGGATGGCCGAGCGGTCACCCGTTCTATCCAGGGAGCTCGACGAGTTGCACGGATTGTATTCCCTACACAAGATTCCATTGAAGCCTGTCCCACTCAGTACAATGTTAAACCCCCCGCACGGGGATAACTGGTTTTCCAGTTATTTGGGGAGCGGCGCCCCCACGGCCCGAGCTGACCTTGTGACTGGTCAACATCTGATGTCATGCCACCGCTTGTTTTTTATTTTGGTGCTGATGGTGTATGCAGGGACGGCTGTTCATCCAGCTGTTGGGGAGTCGCGGCCCCACGATCCCGAGCTGGTCTTGTGTCTCGCTTTTTCGTTTTTATTTATTTTCTCCACTGGCTAGTTGCCCGTGTTGTATACTTTACCTAATCGCTACCACGTTATGCACTAACACCCCGGTCTTGTGGTTTTGTTACCCTCCACCACTAACTGTATTATATTAACCGCTCAGTTCGTAGGTTGCTGAGATTCCGTTTAGGTTCCCTTCCAGGATTTGTCTTCTTTGGATTTCTTTTTTTCCTTTTAGCTGGTTTGGGTGCTAGACCTACCTGCATGTTTGCCGCGTGCGGAGACCCGTGAGGCGGAAATGGGATGTCTGGCGGCTGAGGTCGCAGGAGACCGGATAAGTGCCTCCTGTGTACCAACACTCCTCTTCGACCCCGGCTTCGCTGTAAACGGGAGGCTAGAGACTAACCCACCTCTAGTCAGAAGTCTTGTACCAAGTTGTGTACACGGCTTTAGCGGCTTTTTTGTCGTATAGCACGGCAGGGTGAGCCCGGGGGCTGTGGGATCATGCCAAAGGCGTTGGCATGACGGTACCCGGAGGCCGAAGTGTCCGCCGAGTGCGTGTGATCACAGCCAACGGACTATATCTGCAACGTATAAGCTCCAGAACTGTGTCCAGCGTCATTTTCTTGGCTTGCAGACCTCCAGTTCTCCCTTGTAGGGCTCGGTGGTGGGTGGAGTAGTCTGCAGACGAATCTTCCTCCTTTTTTTCCATGGGTAAAAAGAACAAAAACTCCAAATTTAAGTCAAATGACAAAATGATAGTTGACAACGACTGTCCTTCGTCTTCTCAACCTACCAAGTCTCATACCCTTAAACGGTCTTTAGACCTTGACCTGGACCAAGAATGTGGAACCTCTTCTTCGGCGGCTGTACCAGTCGCTCCGAAGCGTCGTCTCCCTCAATTGCTGTGACTACGCATGCTACTCACTTGCTTGTAGAATCCATCGATCCGCATGAGAGACTGTCCACCAGATCTCCCTTTTTCATTTCTAAAGCTTTGGACGCTGCGGTTGGCCCCTTGAAGTCTGTGAGGAAGCTTCGCTCTGGGGACCTGCTTGTCCAAACTTGCAGTGTTTCTCAGAGTAACACTTTTCTGAACCTCACTAGTCTTCAAGGCATTCCTGTAAAAGTGACACCTCACCCGTTTCTTAACACCTCTCGGGGTGTTATTTCGGAGTTTGATCTCTTGCCATGCAGTGAAGACGAATTCGTGACTGAACTTGCTGATCAAGGTGTTATTGCTGCACGTCGTATGATGTTCCGGCGTGATGGTAACATGATTAAGTCAAAAAATGTCATCTTGACTTTTGACTCCCCGAAAGTTCCGACAGAAATCAAAGCAGGCTACTTGGTCTGTGCAGTTCGCCCGTACATTCCCAGTCCTCTGCGCTGTTTCAGGTGCCAGAGGTACGGGCATTCACAACGATTCTGTAAGAGTTCCGCTCGTTGCGCTAATTGTGGCTCCGGTGAACATGACGGGGAAGGTTGCACTTCTGCGGCCTGCTGTGTTAACTGCGGTGAGGCCCATGCAGCTTACTCCCGCAACTGTATGAAATGGAAGGACGAGATGGCGATCCAGCGCCTCAAGACCCTGGAAGGCCTCTCGTATCCTGCTGCCAAAGCCAAGTTGGGTATTCCCAACACCCGACAGCGTAGTTTTGCCGCAGTTGTTAAGTCTCTGCCACAACCCGTGCAGCCCTTTGTTCCGCGCCCTGTAGCTCTCGCAGCGCTTGCCAAGCGATTTACAGCTGACCAAGCGACACAGGTGTTTTTCCCCGAGCTCGCGATTTTTCGACTACCTGATTCTGGGCCTTCTCTTTTGCAGCCGACCCTCTCTTCCAGTTTAAAGCAGAAAGCCTGCACGTGCGGACGACCCGGCCCTCAATCCGCAAAGGTGTGCAGTGTCCATCCAACTGTCTCGGCCTCAGCGAGGTCCCCACCCTCAACCAACATTATAGAGGAACATAGGGGGGAGGAGAGTGACAGTTCGTCCCCAGCCTCAAACAACATTGCAGAGGAACATGGGGGAGAAGAGAGTGACAGTTCGTCCCCGCCCTCTGCCAGCATTGCAGGGGAGTGTGGGGGGGAGGAGAGTGACTCATCCTTTGTGTAGTTCTGTTAAAAAAAAAAAAAAAATAATAATAATTATAATAGTCAATTAATAAATTTTTATATAAACCTAATTAACTACCTTGTCTTCACAGCTTTCATCATACTCTTTTTCAACTTTTACCAAGCCTGTCTGCTCTTAATCATTTTCCACGTTTTTTAAAAATCTGTGGCTGATAGTTCTTGGTCTGGCGCTCTTTGGCCAAACTCTGGCCCTTGCGCCAATAAAATCCAACAACCAACCAACCAACCTACAATGTTAAATGTGGTGATCATGTGAGATGTATTGACGTGCTTACTCAATTTCACTGTGGGAAGTGCAAGGAATTTGGACTTAATCAGACAGAGTGTAGATACGTCTCCTCTCGACCGCTTACTACTCTGGATCGTTTACCTCCTTCTCGGAACGCAGAAGCAACTGTCTTTGCACGTCCTTCTGCAGCATCTTCCACAACGTTGGATGCTGAGTCGGCAGTACCCCAACCACCACCTGTCACTGTTGCTCACTACCCTGATCTTCCATTGACTGCACCTTTCCGAACTCCTGATGTTTCTGGACATTCAGATGGTGGCAGCGGTGTTTCGGATGCTGAGGCTTCAATCGCAGATTCAGAGGATACCTATTGTAGTACTGGTGACCCTGCTCCCAGTGGTGGATCTGTGGCAGACTCAATATCTCGAAATGAGAAGCGACTGGCTTCCCACGGTCGCGGCGCGAAGGCTAAACGCTGAAAGCCTCCTGGTCACTCTCCTCGTGCTTCAAGTAGGAAGCGTACTTTTCCAGCTGCGTTCAAAGATTATGAAATGTCTATGGACATTGAGGTGTCCTCGGGCGTTCCTCTCTTTGATGATTTTGCGCGAGAGCTGCGTCATTACAAAATATTAGAGCAACCTTTATCTCATAAGCAAATTTATAATTTGCTCTGCTTTGATGTGAAAAGGCCTACAATAAAAGCTCTTGTTCTTGAAGCGGGTGCGCTCATACCGTCTGTTCTTCAACAGCTCACCCATGTGGCAGCGGCTATTCAGAGTGTAGACGAAGCTTCTGGTGATTATGGCGAACTTGTTGTAACGATTCTCCGCCAAGTACAGAAGTTTAGGACTTTTACTTCCACTATACATCAGCCGACAGTGGATTTGACTATTCCAGATAACGACGCTTAATTGTAGGGGTTTTGCTACTCCGGAGGTTAACTCACTTGTATACGAGGATTTGGTTTCTGCCCAGGTAGATTTTCTACTACTACAGGAGACTAACTGCGATGCACTTACCCCGTACCATTTTTGGCGTACATGGCCATATACCTTTTTCTATGACTATCGTATTGGGAGACGGGGCGGTGTAGCAGTTGGTGTCCATCACCGTCTGTTGCATCGCTTCTCGTCTTATGCAGTTCAATCTATATCTCCGGGTCGACTACAATGTTTTTCGTTTACTATTGATAATGTTACCTATCATGTGCTTAACGCACACTTCCCTCAGAATGAATCTCTGGTGACAACCTTTTGTGATTGTCTTCGAGACGCCCTTGCTGCTCTCCCCGCTAAGGATTTTGTTATTCTGGGTGGGGATTTCAACTGTACTCTCGTACTCTCGAGCCTTCCCTCGATAGGTGTTCATCAAGAGGTGAATACCGTCGTAATCTCACATCTTTGCTTTCACCTATCCTTCATGATTTTCAGCTTGTTGACGCTTTTCGGCATTTACGACCAACTGACATTTCCTACACGTGGCATGGTCCGGTGACACTTGGCTCTCCATTGGCACGACTTGATCGTGTGTATGTCTCGACGACGATGACTCCGTCCATTACAGACGTGGTGCACCTTCCTACGTTTTCTTCCGACCACTGTGCAGTATGTCTCACTGTCTGTGAGACTTCTACACCTTCTCGTACACGTCGCACGTGGACTTTTGATGATGAGCTTCTCACGGACTCAGGATTTTGTGCCGCAGTAAACCAATTTCTGGCCGATAGGCGTTGTCGTTTAGACTCCACACCGAGTGCTCTGCATCTTTTGTTGAAGGTTAAGAGTGATCTGCAGTTCTTTGTTCGCAATTACTCCTTTACTGTTTGCACCGAACGTTCCCAGAAGATTGCCAATCTACGAGGTCATCTGTCAATTCTGACTCCGGCAGACCCTCAGTACACCGTGTATCAAAGTGATCTCCCTGCACTTCTTAAACCATTGGCACGGCAAGCTGTCCGGCGGATGCGCTGGCGTCATATCTCCTCGTCTGCACAGTCGTATGAATACTTTGCTAAAATGGAGTCTAAGAAGCGAGCCTCATCCTCCATACGACATCTCCGCCTCGCTGATGGTACCGTTACCGATGATCAGTCCGTCGTGTGTTCCCATGTTCGGAATGCCATTGTGGACAAGTACCGAGCGGTACCGCATGCTACTGATCTTTCTTCTTCCTCGCTTTTTTCTAATCTCCCTCAGGTCCCAGCTCACCTTTGCTCTTTCTTACAATCGGATTTTTCCCCTTCTGAACTCCGAGAGGCGTTCGCGTCTCTTAACCCGCATGCTTCTCCAGGACCTGACGGTCTTCCACTTTCCTTTTACCGTGCTTTCTTTCCGTCCTTACTACCCTTTCTCTCCGCATGTTTCTCTTGTGTTCTTTCTTCTTCTGCGTTACCGCCGGACTTCACTGTAGCACATATTACTCTCCTGCCTAAAAAGGGAGACCTTTTGGACTTGACGAATTGGCGCCCCATTTCAATTCTCAACTTAGATTATAAATTCAACACTAAATTTCTTTCTCGCAGACTAAATACTGTCCATCCTTTTCTTGTTTCTCCCGACCAGTCATACACTGTGCCTGGTCGGTCCATTAATAATAATACCACTTTTCTCGTTCATCTTACCTTCCTTGCTCGTAAATTTTCTGAACCTTTGGCACTCCTTAATATCGATCAAAAATCTGCCTTTGATAACGTTTCTCACGATTATCTCTGTACTGTTCTTGCTCCTTTTGGTTTCCCTCCTCCTTTTGTTTCTATCCTTCTCAGTCTCTACCGGGGTGCCCGTCTTCATGTTCGGACGGCCTTCTTTTTGACGGTGGCTGTGCCTTTCCAACTTGGGGTCAGGCTGGGTTGTCCCCTTTCGGGACATCTCTTTGCCTTGGCCTTTGAGTTCTTTCTTCTTGCAGCGAAACGATCGCTTCTCTCTGCTATTCCACCTACAGTCGCAAGCATTAGGCATCACTGCTGTGTCGTATGCCGATGACGCTACGTTCTGCTTGCATTACGATCATCTCTTTGATGTTTTATGTCAAGTTTATCGATCCTATGCGGACTTATCAGGTTCTACTCTTAATGCTGCAAAAAGCACCGGCTTTTGGTGTGGGTCGTGGGTAGGCCGCACTGATGCCCCATGGGGTGCGGTGTGGTCCTCTTCGCCTCAGAAAATCCTTGGCACTTATATTGGGCATCCGTTTACGGCAGCAGCTGCTTCGTGTGATGCTTTACGCCCACGTCTTCACCGTACGGTGGGATTCTGAAAATCAACGCACTCGTACACTTCTTACCATCAGCGTGCTGCCATTGTACATCGTTACCTCTTGCCACTTTGTTTCTTTACCCGGTCTTCTACTGTACTACCTACGTATCGTCTTGATCATATCAAAAGTCTGTGTACATCGATGATTTGGACCACAAAGCACTGGGTCGCGGCGGCGACGCTCAACCTTTCACAGGAGCACGGAGGCATCAATTTACCGGATGTGCACATATATTATCGTGCTCACCGACTTGTTTCCTTTCTTCGGATCTTGGTTGCTCCCACTCCGTCCCTTTCTTCTACCCTTGATGTTCTTCTCTCTCTTCACGATCCATCTTTCTCCTTTCCCCTTTATCTCAAGATGGATTCCTTCTCTTCTTCTTCCATTAATTTTCCTTCTGTTCTTTCTGAAGCTCTGACATTCTTCCGCGCTCTTCCTCCTTCTCGGGCCCCTCCGACCACCACCCTTGATCTCTTGGATGAACCTCTCTTCTTTTCCACCCTCGTCCATTCCTCCAGACAGCCTTTTTTTCTTTTGCCTTCCTGGATCCGCTCCGGTATACTAACTGTTCGCACATTCGTTAATCCCGACTTGACCTGGAAACCGCTTACCTCCTTATTTTCCGATCCTCCACCTTCCCATCCTACTGATTATGCTCTTCTTCGCTCTTCCCTAGGTTTTCTTCATCCATCTCTCGTCAATTCTCATGGCCTCGTCTCTGTCCTTGGTCCCAGTCTCCCTATTCCTTTTTTTCTCTCTATTAGAGGTATTTCTGTCCCTATTCTCTCAGTTTCCACTGTTTCCTTTTACCGTTTCTTTCGTACACCTACCGCAGCTCCGCACCCAATTTCTGATGTTCCTTCTTCCCTCTCTCAGGCCATATGGTCTGCCTCTTCTTCTCCTCTTTCTGCACCGTTGGAGTTTAACATTCACTGGCGATATCTTCACCGCCGGCTTATTGTCCCTCTTCTTCTATCCCGTATGTCTCTCCTTTCTTCTTCCATTTGCCCATTTTTTGAGTCCATAGGAGATATCGACCATATGTACTGGCATTGTCCCATCCTGATTCCTGTTTTGCATTGTGTATTTCGTTTCGTGAACCATCTCCCTTTTCTCGCCTATTCCTGGTTGCTTTTAACGAAGCACGCTCCATTTCGTTTGCCGGACGTTTGAGCCTTTCTCTTTGTTTTGGTGAAACAAGCAATATATATCTATCATCTTAATCTCCGGAATGCCGCAGACTCTGCTAATCCGCTTGTTGCGAGTGACAGAATCCTCACCTATTTTCGCAGCCGTTTAACAGCTCGCCTCCGCCTCGAATATGCAGAAGCACAATCAACTAATTCTTTAGCACGGTTTCGTCAGGTCTGGGGGCAGGATGCCGGTTGGTTCCGAATTGATGGTACCACCATTAGTCTATCGTTTTAACCACTCAGTACTCCTTGCAAGTTGGAACGTGAGGAGTTTTCTTTGTTCTGTAGCCTTTTGTTTGTTGTTTCTTCCTCGCATTGTCGGGACTATTGTGTTACATTTAAATTGCATTAAGAGGATAATTGTTTTGGATCTTGACTACTGTGCCTCTGTATCTTTCCTCCTGACACAGGTTACCCACCATGTGTTGTTCTATTATGGTGATGTCCTCATGAGTGTGAGGACTCTTGTTTTCGAATGCGTTGAACGACGTGTTCTAACCTCTTCATTGCTGTTCTGTGTATGTGTTCTGTAGTATATTTGTGATGGTGCTGTAATCCCGAGCAATTCGTATTGTATCTTGGTACTGTGCTGAACCATTGACTTGCCTCAGTATTACAATGTTCTATTGTACCATGTGCTAATGGAGGAATTGTTATGTATATATGATTATTGTTTATAAATTGTGCATTTTCTGGATGAGTTGCTTGATGCCATGGAAATCGGCTGACTCCTACGTTTCTCACTATGACATAACTCAGGGTTCGTTATAAGAATTTATTTGCTCATTTCTTAGTACTTCTGTCTTGTTGTTTGCCTCTACCGTATTGTTGCATTTTGCTTATTTCCTTAGTGTTACCATTATATTGTTTTTCATGTACTGTTCTGCCGCCGTTTTTGTTTTTGACTATGTTGCGCAATGTGCAAACTTTCAGTGCATTGTATAGCGGAGGGGTTTTCTTTGTGCCCACGTGTTTTATCTGTTAATCACTTGCATAACTCCTTGCATGCGGCATTTTTTGATTTTTCTGTTTTTGAGATTTGCACATGTGTTTTGTTTTTTATAGTGTATAAGTTTGTTGTGTTTCCTCCCTGTGATTTTGCATTGTGTTTTTTATAAATTGATTACCTATGTCGACCATTATGTTTTCGTGTAAAATTTGCACCATGTTTTGGTCTATTCATGAGAGATTGTTGGCAATGCATTGCCACTTGAATCTTTTAATTTATGTTTTTTTCCGGAGGCTAGTTTTGCTCCGATATATGTAGTTCTCATTTATTTTTATCAAATTACTCCTTGACGTACCCTATGTGTTCTTATTCCTTTAGCTTAATGTTTTGATTTCTATGTGTACAATTGTAGACCCTGTGATAGATTCTCACCCGTTTTAACTTTCTGGTTTCTTTCCGGATGGGGTCCTGCTCCGGCATTTGTAATTATTATTGTTTGTTCTCAAGTTATTTCTCATGTTTTAACAGCGTGTATGATTCTGTAATGCTTTTAGACCAATAAAAATTGTTTGAACTACAGCGCATTTTCGAGCTCTTGTAATTTGATCTGTTGAGTGAGGGTTTTCGTGTTCTGAGTGGTTCCTTTTGTCCAGCCTTCAGTTAAAGGTCAGGGGCTTCGTTTTGCTTTACTTCCCGAGCTGGTAAGTGATTATTTTGTGTTGTTTCTTCGTTTGTTTACGTTTTGACCAGGCCGGTTGGCCCTGTCTGGGCACCGCCGTTAAAGATGGCGACTTCCGGAGGTGCGGACGAGTGTTCCAACCTCACTACCGGTGGTACTCGTTCTTCTTCTTCCATGCCTGGCTTCACTACGAGGTCCTCCCCTTCTGACGGAGTACAGCTGCCTTCGGATGGGGCTTCTTCTCGCTACCCTCTTGCTGTGATATCACCAATCGGCTCAACTTTGTCTGCGCTCCTCAAGGATCCTGTTAACATGGACACTATTCCTGCTGCATCTTCTAGGCCTATAGCGTGGCGCCAAGCAGCTCCATCTTCATTATCAGCTGCGACCACAAAATCTCGTCCTGCTGTTGCTGAGATGTACACTGATGCAACTAGTTTGAAATCACACCTTCAACGTGTTGGGAACTCTTTCCAATTGAACATTCCAGTAGTTTCACCAGAAGGACAAACCTTCACTACAATCCTGGATCGAGGAGTTTGTTTTGTCGCCTTGCTGAATGCACATCTCTATGTGTATGAAGACGCCCTAAAAGGTATGTTTCCATCTGATTGTATTCAATTTATGGCGCGTCGTCCTACTATTGTAATTGTTTATTTTAAGGAAGCTGAATATGCTCACGAAGTTATTTTGAAGGGTCTCGCTATTCGATATCACCATTTGTACCCTGTCCCGTTGGACATCGTCCTGTGAGTGTATCCTTTTATCCAGTGCCACCAGAAGTGTCAGATTCCATGTTATATTTTGTTGCTCCTAGTTTGGGTCGTGTTGTCGGCCGGATACAAACTCATTCCACAGCGCCCGCTATGCCGGATGGCTGAGCGGTCACCCGTTCCATCCAAGGAGCTCGACGAGTTGCAAGGATTGTGTTCCCTACACAAGATTTCATTGAAGCCTGTCCGACTCAGTACAATGTTAAATGTGGTGATCATGTGAGACATATTGACGTGCTTACTCAATTTTCACTGTGGAAAGTGCAAGGAATTTGGACATAATCAGACAGAGTGTAGATATGTCTCCTCTCGACCGCTTACTACTCTGGATTGTTTACCTCTTTCTCGGAGCGCAGAGTTAGCTGTCTCTGCACATCTTTCCTCAGCATTTTCCACAACGTTGGATGTTGAGTCGGCAGTACCCCAACCACCACCTGTAACTGTTGCTCACTACCCTGATTTTCCATCGACTGCACCTTTCCGAACTCCTGATGTTCCTGGACATTCAGATGGTGGCAGCGGTGCTTCGGATGCTGAGGCTTCAATCGCAGATTCCGAGGATACCTTTTGCAGAGCTGTGACCGCGCTCCCTGTGATGGATCTGTGGCAGACTCAATATCTCGAAATGAGAAGCGACTAACTCCCCGCGGTGGCGGCGCGAAGGCTAAACGCGGAAAGCCTCCTGGTCACTCTCCTCGTGATTCAAGTAGGAAGCGTACTTCTGCTGCGTTCAAAGATTATGATATGTCGATGGATATTGAGGTGTCCTCGGGTGTACCTCCCTTTGATGATTTTGCACCTTTGATGATACTGCGGCATTACAAAATATTAGAGCAACCTTTATCTCAGCAGCAACTTTATAATTTGCTCTGCTTTTATGTGAAAAAGCCTGCAATAAAAGCTCTCGTTCTTGAAGCGGGAGCGCTCATTCCGTAACAGCTCACCCATGTGGCAGCAGCTATTCAAAATGTGGACGAAGCTTCTGGTGATTATGGCGAACTTGTTGTAACGATTCATCTCCAAGTAGAGACGTTTAAGGCTGTTACTTCCACTATGCATCAGACGACAGTGGATTTGAACATTCCAGATTACGACGTTTAATTGTAGGGGTTTTGCTACTCCGGAGGTTAACTCACTTGTGTACGAGGATTTGGTTTCTGCCCAGGTAGATTTTCTACTACTACAGGAGACTAACTGCGATGCACTTACCCCGTACCATTTTTGGCGTACATGGCCATATACCTTTTTCTATGACTATCGTATTGGGAGACGGGGCGGTGTAGCAGTTGGTGTCCATCACCGTCTGTTGCATCGCTTCTCGTCTTATGCAGTTCAATCTATATCTCCGGGTCGACTACAATGTTTTTCGTTTACTATTGATAATGTTACCTATCATGTGCTTAACGCACACTTCCCTCAGAATGAATCTCTGGTGACAACCTTTTGTGATTGTCTTCGAGACGCCCTTGCTGCTCTCCCCGCCCAGGATTTTGTTATTCTGGGTGGGGATTTCAACTGTACTCTCGTACTCTCGAGCCTTCCCTCGATAGGTGTTCATCAAGAGGTGAATACCGTCGTAATCTCACATATTTGCTTTCACCTATCCTTCATGACTTTCAGCTTGTTGACGCTTTTCGGCATTTACGACCAACTGACATTTCCTACACGTGGCATGGTCCGGTGAAACGTGGCTCTCCTTTGGCACGACTTGTTCGTGTGTGTCTCCACGACGATGACTCCGTCCATTACAGACGTGGTGCACCTTCCTACGGTTTCCTCAGACCACTGTGCAGTATGTCTCACTGTCTATGAGACTTCTACACCTTCTCGTACACGTCGCACGTGGACTTTTGATGATGAGCTTCTCACGGACTCTGGATTTTGTGCCGCAGTAAACCAATTTCTGGCCGATAGGCGAAGTCTTTTAGACTCAACACCGAGTGCTCTGCATCTTTGGTTGAAGGTTAAACAATTATTCTTTTACTGTATGCACCGAATGTTTACAGAAGATTGCCAATCCACGAGGTCATCTGTGAATTCTGACTCCGACAGATTCTATGTACACCGTGAATCAAAGTGATATCTCTGTACTTCTTAAACCGTTAGCACAGCAGGCTGTCCAGCGGATGCGCTGGCGTCATATCTCCTCGTCTGCGCAGTCGCATGAATACTTTGCTAAAATGGAGTCTAAGAAGCGAGCCTCATCCTCCATACGACATCTCCGCCTCGCTGATGGTACCTTTACTGATGTCCAATCCATCGTGTGTTCCCATCGTATATTCATACAGCATTGCAAATGTCATCTAGCTGCTTAATTATTCACGTGCTATTTAGACAATCTATATTTTGAGGTTACTCACCTTTAATCCATAGCTCTTTCAGGAGGTTTTCGTCTCTACACATTTCCAACACGTATTTTTCTCATTTACATCGTGGTTCGAGGCCGCAATAAATAACAACAAAAAAACAACAACTAAAAATCATTTTCAACTCACGCAAATTTCACTCCCTTTCTTTCTTTTCACCATGACCCAAATTCCGATTCAAAATAATCTACCACAAATGTATACAAATGAACTCCCTAAAACACATTAATCTAATTAAAACTTCAATCAATAAAAACCTATTTACACATTTCCTAAAACGTCAAATTTAACAAGCTGTAACCCAAAATTATTTACAATTGCACATCAGTGCCAAATTAAAATAAACCCAAATACCTGACACAACCACGGACCTCTCTCCCCTCAGAAAACAAGTTTAACATTCTAGCACTTTCAGTCTCTGCCCCGGCCATTTTCAAGGAGCGGATGTAACAGATGTACCACCCGTCACCTCCGCGAAACGTAGCGAATGTTCTAGTGCTCGCGTGGTTCGCCTGATTTCCCGTTCTCCGTCGTTCAGGCGCAGTGGCGCCATCATCAGATGAACCAATAGCCTTCTTTTCCTTTCGTACTTATAAATATCTGTTCGATTTATTGATTCTTGAAACTAATCATCTTATATTCTAACACGTTTTTTATTTATATTACATCATTTTTTCTTTTTCTTTCCTCTTGCCTTTCCCCCTCTGTTCTTCTCTATGGCTTTCCTTTCTGATCAAATCCTTCCAATATGCGTTTAAGCTATTAGGATCATTAACGTTACATAACCTGTGTCTATTTTTTTCTATCAACACTGTTTCCGCCAATCTCAAATGCCTTTCGGTACGACAATTCTTAATAATTTTTATTTCATCAAACTTTGGGTATTGCCTTTGTTCAATACAGTACTGGACCAATGCAGTTTTTGCTTCTTTTTTTTTTTTTTTTTTTTTGCCAATTCCGTAAGTGCTGTTGTAAACGATGTTTTAGTTTATTTTTAGTGCTTCCTATATATGATACGGTAGGATTTTTGCTTACAGAAATTTCGTAAACGCCAGTGCATTGGTCCAGTACTGTATTGAACAAAGGCAACACCAAAAGTTTGATGAAATAAAAATTATTAAGAATTGTCGTACAGAAAGGCATTTGAGATTGGTGGAAACAGTGTTGATAGAAAAAATAGACACAGGTTATGTAACGTTAATGATCCTAATAGCTTAAACGCATATTGGAAGGATTTGATCAGAAAGGAAAGCCATAGAGAAGAACAGAGGGGGAAAGGCAAGAGGAAAGAAAAAGAAAAAATGATGTAATATAAATAAAAAACGTGTTAGAATATAAGATGATTAGTTTCAAGAATCAATAAATCGAACAGATATTTATAAGTACGAAACAACGAGATAGAAATACATAGAGTGCTTCTGTGATTGGTTCTCTGCCGAGGCAGCTGAAGCCAACGCGGGGAGAGCCCGCCATCTTTGATGAGGTACAAATTATGCGTGTGTCAAGGAGTCACCTCGGTTCTTTCAGCTGTTCGGCGATCATGTTATGCTTCATTACAAATTTAGTGCTGCAGTTTCGTGAATAATCACAATTATCAGCACATTGTTGATATTTAAAATGCCATAGTACTGCGCAGCTTTTGATTGTAAGAATAAAAGGAACAAGGATTGTGGAACTACATTTCACAAGTAAGCATTTTAAAATAAGGTTGAGCTGTAAATGCTCAGTTAATCAAACACAAAAAACGAAACATCTAATCCGTGTAGCTGGTGATTAAACCAGCAGATAAGCCATTTCAATATCTGTGTTATCTTAAGACTTTTTATTTCTTATATTTTGTAAACAGTCGTACTCAATGTGAAAACTGAATGATGTTTACTCTGGGAAGCTGAGGTTAACTGTGGGTTATCAACTTTGAGGCTTTTTGGGTACAATTTCTACCTATGTAAATGTTTTTTTTTTTTTCAATATACTGAGGATGTCTTGCAAATGCATATATATTCTAGAATGTGTACAGTGTACATGCAACTTGTCTGACAAGACAACAAATATTTCAAAATCTTAGGAAGCAGCAATTTCTTTTTATGTGATAAAGATCATGTACCCATGGCTAATGCCCATTAGATAGCAAATACTAGTAAAGCAATCAATTTATGGTTACTTAAATAGCAGAAGTAATAATTGTGATTGGTAATATAAATTTATTGCTTGCTGACACCTGTCAGGAAACAATCTAGTATTTTATCTGAAAGCACAGGGTCACCCAGCTTGTGTTCTAGGCATTTGTCTCTGATTACTGATTAATCTGTAGTATTACTTCAACAAAGTGAGAGTGGGGAGCTTGAAAATTTATTGACAGAATACTCTTTATTTGGGAATGTGTTAGTCAATGTGTGTGGTTTTTGGGTAGCAAAAATACAGGCAATATTGATTTAAAACTGAAAATAGGAAACAGGGAGTACAATGGCACCTCAAAAATGCAAACAACATAAAATATTTATGAAAACTGGCACAAACGATTATGAAATGACAATTGAAAAAAAAATATGGAATAATACAAAAGAAAGGGACTAGCAACATTTTGTAATAACTACTTGCATTTGATTTTTGCGTGATAGGTAATGTTTTTTTTTTTTTTTTTTTTTTTTTTTGAAGAATGTGACCTCTGATTCATGATGAACGTACAGTCAGTATGTCCATGTATAAATTGCCAGTTATTCCTTTTGCATCAACCATATATATGAGAGGTTAGTATTGAACAAATATCACTCACGTAAATCAATCTTTCTTTGAATTGAACAAGTTGTGCCTGTATTTCTCTAAAATACAAATCAGACGCACTTGTATTTCCAGCAAGACTGCTGAAGGAACCCACAAAATAACAACACAAAACATAAACATTTGCTCGCCAAACTTTTTGCACATCATGAATGCAAATTAGTAGTTGTTAATTTCTCACTTCATATTAATAAGAGGTTGTGCCCTTAATATTGAAACAAAAAACAAACTATGTGCAGTACATCTTAACAATTGCCAAATTGTGTCCAAATATCAGGTGAAAACTACAAAATTTCAGCTTTGGGACAACAAAAAACTAGGCTTCTTAAAAAAAAAAGTAAAATATGAAAGTGCAAATAAAAAATATTAAATACTTAATACTGAAACAAAACAAAAAAAAATACAATTATTTGTCCCATAAAAAAATTTAAGTCCATAATCTGAATTTTTTGGTCACTCAGCCCAGAGCTTGAATAATATCTAAAATAATACATGCCCAGAGAAAATTTACCTGCCCAGATATTAAAAGCAGGATGTGTAGAAAGATTTTTTTACACCAAAAATTATGTCTTTTTAGGTTGAAAAAGTACATAAAACTATTTTTAGCTACTCGGTACTGGTGTTGCTAACTGTAAATACCATTTGGAGCATCATATTGCCCCAATGTCTGTCTATACCTAAGTCACAGGGTAGTTACAGAAGTGATATATACATATATATATATATATATATATATATGGGATGTAAGGTCAGGTGATGCGTAACATCACAGCCTCTCCTTGACAAATGTCAACCCCGCCTTCTCGTGGTGCATCCTGTTCCCACTAAAGGGGCTCTGACGACCGCCAATAGCGGTATAACTATACCATCGGGATCAGAGGAAATGCTATCCCACACTCACCAACCCGCTTGGCCAGCGTGGTGAGTTATGGCCAAACACCTCCAAAATGACTCTACAACTTAAATCTTGGTCCTCAGTCTCCGGCAGCTGGAATGTACCTGGCCAAGGCAGCGGCCAGTGCGACATGAAGGCAGAGGGTGCTAAGAATCCCCGGAGGACCGGACTAGGCTGCCATTTGATGCTGACCTTGGCTACCTATAACGGACGCTCCCTATCTTCTGATTCAAGGCTTCCTGAATTGGAAGAGTAACTACAAAGGATCAAGTGGGACATCGTGGGGCTAAGTGAGGTAAGGAGAAAAGGAGAAGATCTCATTGAACTGAAAAGTGGACATCTCTTCTACTATCGTGGGACAGATACTGGCAGGACTAGTGGTGTTGGATTTATAATAAACAAGAAACTGAAGGATAAAGTGGTAGAAGTTGAAAGTTCCTCTGACAGAGCTGCACGACTCGTTATCCAACTATCGAGAAGATACCAGGCTCAGATTATTCAAACTTATGCACCCACCACAAGTCATCCTGAAGAAGAAATTGAAGAATTTTATGAGGAAATTCGTCATCTAAATAATAAAGGTAAGCAGCACTTGAAGATAATTATGGGAGATTTCAATGCAAAAATAGGGCACCGGCAACAGAATGAAACTTCAGTAGGTAAATTCGGTCACGGCAACAGAAACCAGCGTGGAAATACTCTCGTTGAGTTTGCAGAGGCAGAAGGATTTTTCATCTTGAACTCCTTTTTCAAGAAAAAGCCACATAGGAAATGGACATGGAGACATCCAATTGGGACGACAAGTGAAATTGATTTTATTATGTGTAACAAAAAATTCGTCGTCGAAGACTGCAGTGTGCTGAACAAGTTCAACACAGGTAGTGACCATAGATTGGTGAGATGTAAGATGCACCTCAACACTAAACTGGAACGTGGCAAGCTCATAAGACAAACAAAATGTATTGACATAACCAACCTTAAAAAACACCATAATACTTTCAAGTTGGAACTGAAGAACAGATTCTCTGCTTTAGAAGGCCTAACATCGGAAGAAGTGGATATTTCGGAAGTTAACAGAAAAGTAACCAAAGCTCTTATGGAAACAGCAACAAAATTAGCTGGGTCTAAGAACAAGTTGCATGTGAACAAATTATCAGGAAAAACCAAAATGTTGATGCAAAAAAGAAGAGAGATGAGGACAACTAAAGAAGATGTGACTTCCAAAGTGGAATATATAGAGCTATGCAAGACAGCACGAAAAAGTATCACTGAAGACGTAAGGAAATTCAACTGTGAGCTAGTGAGGAAAGCAATTGAAAACAACCAAAGCCTTAAGATAGCAAAGGGACATCTCAGTAAGGGAAGAAAACAGATTATGGCTCTGAGAAAAGAAGATGGTTCTATAACAAGAAATAGAGGCGAAATTTTGACAAGAGTGAAAGATTTCTACTCCAAATTATATGAAAGGGATGATAGATGTACTCCAGACATCATGAAAGGTACCAGAGTTCTTCCAGTACTCCCAGCAGAAGTTGCTCATGCAATCAAGAACATGAAGCGGGGGAAAGCTCCAGGAGAAGATGGAATTACTATAGACATCATACAAGAAGCAAGTGGAGAAATTGAAACAGTACTCGCCCAAATTTTCACTCGATGCCTTAATGAAGGGAAGATTCCTGAGGATTGGAACAATGCTACAATGATCCTGCTACATAAAAAAGGTGACATTGAGGATCTCAGGAACTACAGACCTATCAGCCTCCTATCAGTGGTTTATAAAATCTTCACTAAAGTTCTTTCACACCGCTTGAAGGTAACACTGGACATGGCTCAACCGAGAGAACAAGCTGGATTCAGGAGTGGCTACAGCACAATAGATCATATCTACGTACTGAGAGAACTAATTGAAAGAGCGAGGGAATATGAACTTCCATTGTGCATAGCTTTTATCGATTATGAAAAAGCCTTTGATTCGGTGAAACCATCAGCAGTTACCACGGCTCTGAAATCCTGCGGTATTGAAGATGCATACATTAATATTATTAATAACATCTATGAAAATGCAAGTGCAAAGATTCGGCTGTTTGAAAATACAACACACATAAAAATTGGAAAGGGAGTGAGACAAGGTGACACCATATCTCCGAAGCTCTTTAATGCCACATTGGAAAATGTCTTTCAATCACTGAACTGGGAAAACAAAGGGATAAAGATTAATGGAGATTATCTAACCCACCTTCGTTTTGCTGATGACGTAGTCATTTTTGCAACTACCCCATCAGAGCTGCAGAGTATGATCCAGGAACTTGCTGACAAGAGTAAAGAAGTGGGATTAAAAATGAACTTTCAGAAGACAAAAGTGATGTTCAATGCTTTTACAAGAAATGAAGATTTATCGATTGATGGAGAAAAACTGGAGATAACAGATACGTATGTTTATCTTGGACAGCAGATATCAAGTGAGGGTCACATTGATGAAGAAATTAATCGGCGTACAAAACTTGCCTGGAGAGCTTTTGGAAGAAACAGCATAATTTTCAAGAGCAATATGCCATTATGTCTTAAAAGAAAAGTGTTTGATCAATGCATCCTTCCAGTGCTTACGTATGGTGCAGAGACGTGGACCTTAACTAAAAGAGACATACAAAGGCTGCAAACAACTCAAAGAGGCATGGAGAGATGCATGCTTGGTATAACCAGGAGAGATAAGAAGAGAAACTCGTGGATCCGAAAAATGACGAGAGTGGAAGACATCATGATCAGAGTTAAATCCCTGAAATGGCAATGGGCTGGACATACTGCCAGAAGGACAGACCATAGATGGACAGCCAAAATTTTAGATTGGATTCCAAGGGACAGGAAAAGACCCAGAAAAAGACCACATGGGAGATGGGTGGATGAAATTCGTAAATATGCGGGAGTGACATGGAGGAGACTGGCACAAGACAGACCGTTGTGGAGGAAACTTGGGAGACCTTCGTCCAGCAGTGGATTGATAATGGTTGACAATGATGATGATGATGATATATATATGACCACAGCATATATTAGGTCACCAAGTTTATTTAAACTGCACTTAAGAATAATTATTTTCAATTATTTTTCTTAAGGATAAGCCTTGGAAGATAGTTAAATAAAACATAGCAAATAAACATGTCATCATCATCATTATCAACAATTATCAATCCACTGCTGGACGAAGGTCTCCCCAAGTTTCCTCCACAACGGTCTGTCTTGTGCCAGTCTCCTCCATGTCACCCCTGCATACTTTCGAATTTCTTCCACCCATCTCATATTTGTTCTTCTTCTGGTCTTTTCCTGTCCCTTGGAATCCAATCTAAAATTTCGGCTGTCCATCGATGATCTGTCCTTCTGGCAGTATGTCCAGCCCATTGCCATTTCAGGGATTTAACTCTGATCATGATGTCTTCCACTCTTGTCATTTTTCGGATCCACGAGTTCCTCTTCTTATCTCTCCTGGTTACACCAAGTATGCACCTCTCCATGCTGCTTTGAGTTGTCTGCAGCCTTTGTATGTCTCTTTTAGTTAAGGTCCACGTCTCTGCACCATACGTAAGCACTGGAAGGATGCATTGATCAAACACTTTTCTTTTAAGACATAATGGCATATTGCTCTTGAAAATTATGCTGTTTCTTCCAAAAGCTCTCCAGGCAAGTTTTGTACGCCGATTAATTTCTTCATCAATGTGACCCTCACTTGATATCTGCTGTCCAAGATAAACGTACGTATCTGTTATCTCCAGCTTTTCTCCATCAATCGATAAATCTTCATTTCTTGTAAAAGCATTGAACATCACTTTTGTCTTCTGAAAGTTCATTTTTAATACCACTTCTTTACTCTTGTCAGCAAGTTCCTGGATCATACTCTGCAGCTCTGATGGGGTAGTTGCAAAAATGACTGCCGCCCCGGTGGCGCAGTGGTCTAAGCGATGGCCTCTGATCATTCGTCCAAAAGGGGTCCGGGTTCGAATCCCGGGGAGGCATGGATGTTGTGTTTGTCTTACGGCACTGGTTCTCTCCCTTCGCTGGAACCAGTGACCCTAAATTAGGGACGGGCGACTGCTTATAGCCCATTGAGTTGCTCATGGTGGTCGTTAAACCTCCAATAAAAAAAATGACTACGTCATCAGCAAAACGAAGGTGGGTTAGATAATCTCCATTAATCTTTATCCCCTTGTTTTCCCAGCTCAGTGACTGAAAAACACCCTCCAATGTGGCATTAAAGAGCTTCGGAGATATGGTGTCACCTTGTCTCACTCCCTTTCCAATACTGTATGTATGACCTTAACTAAAAAAGAAAAGCAGGATATATAGAAATATTTTTCTTTTGATACCAAAAAAAGACATGCAAAGAATGCAGACAACTCAAAGAATATATATACAGAGAGAGATAGAGTGACATCACTGAAATGGCAATGGGCTGGACATGTTGCCAGAAGAACAGACCACCGATGGACGACTGAAATTTTGAACTGGTTTTCGAGGGACAGAAGACTCATGGGAGATGGATGGATGGAATTCGAACGCATGCCGGAGTAATATGGAGGAGACAGGCTCAAGACAGACAACTGTGGAAGAAACTTGGGGAGACCTTCATTCAGCAGTGGATTGATAATGCCATATATATATCATCATTGTCAACCATATATATATATATATGGTTGACAATGATTATGCTATATATATATATATATATATATTCTATAAAGAAGATACCTAAGCAAAAAAATACATATAAAATTTTGACTCACACCTAGTACGACATAGAAAAGGTTATGTATCTACCTGTGTGATCAAAAGGAAAAAAGGTAAAAAATAAAATAAAACAACTGAATGTAGAAGGTGTCGAGAATACTGAGCCTTGGCTTTATCAAGGACCAGCAAAAACTCTGCATTTTCTCACTTCCACAAAGACCTAGTTGGAAATGGGTTTCTGCAAGGCCATAGATGCAAGTAACATTCCCACCTAAAATAGTTTAAAAAATATATATATAAGTCATGTCCTCCTTAGAGTTGCATGACCTAGCACTAGTTAACAATTTCGCTTGCATCCATTAACCTTCCTGGCCCGACCCATACTCTTCATCTGTTACTATTAAACAGAGAGAAGAAGATTAAAGAGAACTCAAGCTGTGAGAGTGACATAATAATTAGAAATGATTTTCAGCCATAACGAAATTCCAAGTTCGTTTGAGAGAGAATTTAAACCTGAAAAACAATGCAAAAGAAATCCAAATTTTACATTGCAATTAAAAAAGGAAATGTTAATTTATAACGAACAGATTTTTGAAAGAAAACTTGAGTCTAAAACCCCCTACTCTACAACTTATGACAACACAAAAACGAGAATAAGTTAAAGATAATAATTAACTAAAGAAAACTTTGTGAAGGTTATATACCTTAAACAGTTAGTTGCAATATGTACAAAGTATTTCAGCAGTGCTTTAAGTGCATAATTAATTAGTTATTAAGAACTTGACTACTTTGAAAAAACAGCGCATAGACAGCGCATAGAAAAGGAACAAGCTAAGCCATCTTCTGTTCCTAGGTACCCCAAAAGACGCTCAAAGTTACAAAGAAAAGAAAGAGTTAAAACCCGCAAAAATGTTAACAGACAAATCAATGCCTAAAAGTTGAAAAGCTAAAAAACGACAGAGAAAAGGTACATGAAGTACAAACATTGAACTTATAAAACCTAGAACCCAAAAACAAGGAAGAGAGCTTACCTCTTGTGTTACAAAAACTTTTCTCCTCACAAGAGAAGAACATGGCTGACCTCTTCTGCCACTCCCTAAACGCTGGGGGGCAGTGAGGGTGGGGCTGATGGCCTCCTCATACAGCAAGAAAACAACGCGCGGAGATTTTAACCAGAGAAAAAAAATATATAAACATAAGACTGTGGATCTGTATGATCAGAAAGAGCAGAATTAACTCTCCAGAATACATGAGAAATATTATAAAATACACGAGCAGTTTATTTAATAATCTTTGCATGTATTAAATCACCTTAGTGAGCTTCTATAGATTAATCAGAATCTTATTAATTTTAATGTTGGTTTTACTATTTTTAGTATAGCTATCCTGGTGATGAATAACTAGTTTTCTTTTTTATTTGTTTTTATTTTCTTTTATAAACGGATTTTTAAACTTTTTTGTGATTTTGTTTATATTATTTAATTTTTTGTTTTAATAGGACCGTCATATCCATAGCACTAAGGTTCCTTTAGGTAGTTAATAGGCATCCTCTAGCCAACTTCCTTACGGCTTTGATTGGTCAGAATCATATTATTAACTGTGTAGAAAATTAAAGCAGATCTGCCAACCTTACTCTATTATTCAGAATAATTTTTCTTAAAGTTCTTTTGATGAAAGAAGAAGGAATTTCGTTCTCTAGAAAACTATCTAATAGTATATTAATGTGGTAATTGAAGTCCAAATTGTTGCTGCAAATTCTTGAAATTCTTAGGACCTGAGAAATTAGTACATTCTCAATTACTTTGGTAGAATTTAAACTTAACCAATTTGTTGATGTAGGAACTTGGAACTCTTATCTCAATTGCTGCATAATAAATAACCATATCTTATATAATAATACTCTCTATAAGCAAGTGAACGGTATTCCAATGGGAACATCAACGTCCACGCATATCGCTAATCTATTCCTGTTCTTTAAGGAATATAAATTCATTAAAAATCACCCCACCTGCTCAGATAACTACCTTTACACTTTTAGATATATTGATGATCTGCTGTGTATCAATAATTCAGAAGTTATAGAGAGTGATTTTGATAATATCTATCCTAGCTCTCTTAACTTATGTAAAACCAACCACAGTAATCAGGAACTTGAGTTCCTAGACTTAAGCATTAAGCTCAACAGAGGTAACCCATCTATTAGCCTCTATGATAAAAGAGTTAATTTTCCTTTCAAAGTAATTAAATATCTACACTGGAATAATAACATTTCAACCAAAGTAATTGAGAATGTACTAATTTCTCAGGTCCTAAGAATTTCAAGAATTTGCAGCAACAATTTGGACTTCAATTACCACATTAATATACTATTAGATAGTTTTCTAGAGAACGAAATTCCTTCTTCTTTCATCAAAAGAACTTTAAGAAAAATTATTCTGAATAATAGAGTAAGGTTGGCAGATCTGCTTTAATTTCCTACACAGTTAATAATATGATTCTGACCAATCAAAGCCGTAAGGAAGTTGGCTAGAGGATGCCTATTAACTACCTAAAGGAACCTTAGTGCTATGGATATGACGGTCCTATTAAAACAAAAAATTAAATAATATAAACAAAATCACAAAAAAAGCTTAAAAATCCGTTTATAAAAGAAAATAAAAACAAATAAAAAAGAAAACTAGTTATTCATCACTAGGATAGCTATACTAAAAATAGTAAAACCAACATTAAAATTAATAAGATTCTGATTAATCTATAGAAGCTCACTAAGGTGATTTAATACATGCAAAGATTATTAAATAAACTGCTCGTGTATTTTATAATATTTCTCATGTATTCTGGAGAGTTAATTCTGCTCTTTCTGATCATACAGATCCACAGTCTTATGTTTATATATTTTTTTTTCTCTGGTTAAAATCTCCGCGCGTTGTTTTCTTGCTGTATGAGGAGGCCATCAGCCCCACCCTCACTGCCCCCCAGCGTTTAGGGAGTGGCAGAAGAGGTCAGCCATGTTCTTCTCTTGTGAGGAGAAAAGTTTTTGTAACACAAGAGGTAAGCTCTCTTCCTTGTTTTTGGGTTCTAGGTTTTATAAGTTCAATGTTTGTACTTCATGTACCTTTTCTCTGTCGTTTTTTAGCTTTTCAACTTTTAGGCATTGATTTGTCTGTTAACATTTTTGCGGGTTTTAACTCTTTCTTTTTCTTTGTAACTTTGAGCGTCTTTTGGGGTACCTAGGAACAGAAGATGGCTTAGCTTGTTCCTTTTCTATGCGCTGTCTATGCGCTGTTTTTTCAAAGTAGTCAAGTTCTTAATAACTAATTAATTATGCACTTAAAGCACTGCTGAAATACTTTGTACATATTGCAACTAACTGTTTAAGGTATATAACCTTCACAAAGTTTTCTTTAGTTAATTATTATCTTTAACTTATTCTCGTTTTTGTGTTGTCATAAGTTGTAGAGTAGGGGGTTTTAGACTCAAGTTTTCTTTCAAAAATCTGTTCGTTATAAATTAACATTTCCTTTTTAATTGCAATGTAAAATTTGGATTTCTTTTTGCATTGTTTTTCAGGTTTAAATTCTCTCTCAAACGAACTTGGAATTTCGTTATGGCTGAAAATCATTTCTAATTATTATGTCACTCTCACAGCTTGAGTTCTCTTTAATCTTCTTCTCTCTGTTTAATAGTAACAGATGAAGAGTATGGGTCGGGCCAGGAAGGTTAATGGATGCAAGCGAAATTGTTAACTAGTGCTAGGTCATGCAACTCTAAGGAGGACATGACTTATATATATATTTTTTAAACTATTTTAGGTGGGAATGTTACTTGCATCTATGGCCTTGCAGAAACCCATTTCCAACTAGGTCTTTGTGGAAGTGAGAAAATGCAGAGTTTTTGCTGGTCCTTGATAAAGCCAAGGCTCAGTATTCTCGACACCTTCTACATTCAGTTGTTTTATTTTATTTTTTACCTTTTTTCCTTTTGATCACACAGGTAGATACATAACCTTTTCTATGTCGTACTAGGTGTGAGTCAAAATTTTATATGTATTTTTTTGCTTAGGTATCTTCTTTATAGAATGTGAATTCTGAATTTTCAAAACTGCTGCGTTGCGCGTTTTGATTTTCAGGTTATTTTGCACCCTTCGTTTTAAATTCTAAATTTTTTTCCTTAGTCTTCAGTTTTGCTCTTTAGTTATATATATATATATATATATATATGGCTGACAATGATGATCATTGACAACTATTATCATTACAATATATGTATACTGTATATAATCAATATATATATCATTATCATCATTGTCAACCATTATCAATCCACTACTGGATGAAGGTCTCCCCAAGTTTCTTCCGCAATCGTATGTCTTGAGCCTATCTCCTCCATGTTACTCCGACATGCTTTCGAATTTCATCCACCCATCTCCCATGGGATCTTCTGGGTTTTTTTCGGTAACACCTAAGCTATGATTTAACTTCGGGGCTCCAGATGTCTTTCCCTGAAGAGTGGTTTGGGGTTCCTGAGTTGTTTTATTCCATGTCATTTTTGTTTAGAACCATGAAAGTGGTTAATTCTATGTTTATTTCTACTACGTCTGGTTAATTCTATGTTTATTTCTACTACGTCTGATTCCTGCAGCAAGGTGCAGTGTTGACGTGGTCTAATTACTACATGAGTGTGCTTTTTTACTGATAAATGTATAACATCAACCATTATCAACCCACTGCTGGATGAAGGCTTCCCCAAGTTTCTTCCACAGCTGTCTGTCTTGAGCCTGTCTCCTTCGTGTCACTCCTGCATGATTTCGAATTTCATCCATTCATCTCCCATGGGGTATTCTTCTGGGTCTTATATATACATAGAGAGAGAGAGAGAGAGAGAGAGAGAGAGAGAGAGAGAGAGAGAGAGTGAGTGAGAATTACATTGTGTTAAGTATTTATTGTATGTGCTGGGAGATACTTTTATTATGGTCAAGTTACCACAATTGCCTTGCGTACCCACGAATAAGGCTTACAGATTTGTGTTGTTAAATGTCAAGACTAACAAACAGATTAGAAACATGCCCAGTGCTAAGGACTTTTAATTCTTATTAAATAAAAACCAGGTAAGTAGTAGTTTTCTTCTGATTATATAAGATAGGGGCAGTTGGTAAAAGTATTTTAATATTGGTACCTCTTGGCTGTGTAAACTCATTGTTTGCTTTCCGTTTTTCTTCGAACTTTTTTTTCATTTAAAACTCTCATAAAATATTTGGCGTCTATGTATTTGGAGTGATAAGCTGTGGGATGATTCAGCATTCTCATGGTGATGACCCACGAATATATAAAATTTTTACCGAAATTGCGGATTGACTGCAACTGTATTTTTTATTTTTGTATTTCTTTTTTTTTTCATTTACTCTATTACCGCTGACTTATATTTCTCTGAAAATTTGCTCCAAAAAATTTGTTAAATGTCAAAAAATTACGGCATGAGATTTTATTCAACGACAGCAAGCTGCATCCATTAAAATATCATTTTTTTTAAAACACTATTGCCGTCAACTAACAATGAAAAGCGTTATTTGATACGTTAAAGTTTTAGTCTCATCCCCTAGGTGTTTATAACAACACTTCTGAGTTATATCCTTATTTAACATCAAACCATATATTACGAAAACTCCCTTGCTTAACACGGAACGGAAATCGTTCTGTACCTCATCAAACATGGCTGCCACTTGTTTCCGGTGGCTTCACCCGTTTTATTTAACGACAGCAAGCTGCATCCATTAAAATATCATTTTTTTAAAAACACTATTGCCGTCAACTAACAATGAAAAGCGTTATTTGATACGTTAAAGTTTTAGTCTCATCCCCTAGGTGTTTATAACAACATTTCTGAGTTATATCCTTATTTAACATCAAACCATATATTACGAAAACTCCCTTGCTTAACACGGAACGGAAATTGTTCTGTACCTCATCAAACATGGCTGCCACTTGTTTCCGGTGGCTTCACCCGTTCCCCGACGTCAGCGCTCTACGTATTTCTATCTCGTTGGTACGAAAGGAAAAGAAGACTATTGGTTCATCTGATGATGGCGCCACTGCGCCTGAACGACGGAGAACGGGAAATCAGACGAACCACGCGAGCACTAGAACATTCGCTACGTTTCGCGGAGGTGACGGGTGGTACATCTGTTACGTCCGCTCCTTGAAAATGGCCGGGGCAGAGACTGAAAGTGCTGGAATGTTAAACTTGTTTTCTGAGGGGAGAGAGGTCCGTGGTTGTGTCAGGTATTTGGGTTTATTTTAATATGGCACTGATGTGCAATTGTAAATAATTTTGGGTTACAGCTTGTTAAATTTGACGTTTTAGGAAATGTGTAAATAGGTTTTTATTGATTGAAGTTTTAATTAGATTAATGTGTTTTAGGGAGTTCATTTGTATATATTTGTGGTAGATTATTTTGAATCGGAATTTGAGTCATGGTGAAAAGAAAGGAAGGGAGTGAAATTTGCGTGAGTTGAAAATGATTTTTAGTTGTTTTTTTGTTGTTGTTTTTTGCGGCCTCGAACCACGATGTAAATGAGAAAAATACGTGTTGGAAATGTGTAGAGACGAAAACCTCCTGAAAGAGTTAGGGATTAAAGGTGAGTAACCTCAAAATATAGAGTGTGTTCCCATGTTCGGAATGCCTTCGTGGACAAGTACCGAGCCGTACCGTAGACTACTGATCTTTCTTCTTCCTCGCTTCTTTCTAATCTCCCTCAGGTCCCAGCTCACCTTTGCTCTTTCTTACAATCGGACTTTCTCCTTCTGAACTCCGAGAGGCGATCGCGTCTCTTAACCCTCATGCTCCTTCAGGACCTGATGGTCTTCCCCTTTCCTTTTACCGTGATTTCTTTCCGTCGTAAATACCCTTTCTCCCCGCGTGTTTCTCTTGTGCTGGTTCTTCTTCTGAGTTACCGCCGGACTTCACTGTAGCACATATTACTCTCCTGCCTATAAGGGGAGACCTTTTGGACTTGACTAATTGGCGCCCCATTTCAATTCTCAACTTAGATTATAAATTCTGCACTAAATAACTTTCTCGCCGACTAAATACTGTCCTTCCTTTTCTTGTTTCTCCCGACCAGTCATACACCGTGCCTGGTCGGTCCATTAATAATAATACCACTTTTCTAATTCTTCTTACCTTCCTTGCTCGCAAATTTTCTGAACCTTTGGCACTCCTTAATATCGATCAAAAATCTGCCTTTGATAACGTTTCTTACGATTATCTCTGTACTGTTCTTGCTCCTTTTGGTTTCCCTCCTCCTTTTGTTTCTATCCTTCTCAGTCTCTACCGGGGTGCCCGTCTTCATGTTCGGACGGCCTTCTTTTTGACGGTGGCTGTGCCTTTCCAACTTGGGGTCAGGTTGGGTTGTCCCCTTTCGGGACATCTCTTTGCCTTGGCCTTTGAGCCCTTTCTTCTTGCAGCGAAACGATCGCTTCTCTCTGCTATGCCACCTACAGTCGCAAGCATTAGGCATCACTGCTGTGTCGTATGCCGATGACGCTACGTTCTGCTTGCATTACGATCATCTCTTTGATGTTTTATGTCAAGTTTATCGATCCTATGCGGACTTATCAGGTTCTACTCTTAATGCTGCAAAAAGCACCGGCTTTTGGTGTGGGTCGTGGGTAGGCCGCACTGATGCCCCATGGGGTGCGGTGTGGTCCTCTTCGACTCAGAAAATCCTTGGTACTTATATTGGGCATCCGTTTACGGCAGCAGCTGCTTCGTGTGATGCTTTACGCCCAGGTCTTCACCGTACCGTAGGATTCTGGAAATCAGCGCACTTGTGCACTTCCTACCAGCAGCGTGCTGCCTTTGTACATCGCTACCTCTTGCCACTTTGTTTCTTTACCTGGTCTTCTACTGTATAACGAAGTAAATTTCTCCGTTATTTGAATCTGCGCAGGGATCGAACCCGAGTCCACTTATTCCGGAACAAGTCGCTCTACCAACTGAGCTACGCAGACGTTCCTTCTAGCTGCTATCTGCCTTTATGTCGTGTGCGTCCTGCGTGGCTGGCACGTCACAACTGTACTTCCTAACTATCGTCTTGTTCATGTCGAAAGTCTATGTACATCGATGATTTGGACCACATAGCACTGGGTTGCGGCGGCGACATTCAACCTTTCACAGGAGCACGGAGGCATAAATTTACCGGATGTGCACATATATTATTGTGCTCACCGACTTGTTTCCTTTCTTTGGATCTTGGTTGCTTCCACTCCGTCCCTTTCTTTTACCCTTGATGTTCTTCTTTCTCTTCACGATCCATCTTACTCCTTTCTCCTTTATCTCAAGATGGATTTCTTCTCTTCATCTTCCATTAATTTTCCTTCTGTTCTTTCTGAAGCTCTGACGTTCCTCCGCGCTCTTCCTCTTTACCGGGCTCCTCCGACCACCACCCTTGATCTCTTGGATTAATCTCTTTTCTTTTCAACCCTCGTCCATTTCTCCCGACAGCCTTTTTTGCTTTTGCCTTCCTGGATCCGCTCCGGTATACTAACTGTTCGCACACTCGTTAATCCCGACTTGACCTGGAAACCCCTTACCTTCTTATTTTCCGATCCTTCACCTTCCCATGCTACTGATTATGCTCTTCTTCGCTCTTCCCTAGGTTTTCTTTATCCACCTCTCGTCAATTCTCATGGCCTCGTCTCTGTCCTTGGTCCCAGTCTCCCTATTCCTTTTTTTCTCTCTATTAGAGGCGTTTCTGTCCCTATTCTTTCAGTTTCCACTGTTTCCTTTTACCGTTTCTTTCATACACCTACCGCAGCTCCGCACCCAATTTCTGAAGTTCCTTCTCCCCTCTCTCAGGCCACCTGGTCCGCCTCTTCGTCTCCTCTTTCTGCACCGTTGGAGTGTAACATTCACTGGCGATATCTTCACCGCCGGCTTCCTTTCCCTCTTCTTCTATCCCGTATGTCTCTCCTTTCTTCTTCCATTTGCCAATTTTGTGAGTCCATAGGAGATATCGATCGTGTGTACTGGCATTGTCCCATCCTGATTCCTGTTTTGCATTGTGTATTTCGTTTCGTGAACCATATCACTTCTCGCAATCTACCTTTTCTCGCCTATTCCTGGTTGCTTTTAACGAAGCACCCTCCATCTCGTTTGCCGGACGTTTGCACCTTTCTTTTTGTTTTGGTGAAGCAAGCAATATATATCTATCATCTTTATCTACGGAATGCCGCAGGCTCTGCTAATCCACTTATTGCGAGTGACACAATTCTCACCTATTTTCGCAGCCGCTTAACAGCTCGCCTCCTCCTCGAATTTGCAGAAGCACAACCAACTAATTCCGTAGCACGATTTCGTCAGATCTGGGAGAAATATGCCGGTTGGTTCCGGATTGATGGTAACATCATTAGTCTATCGTTTTAACCACTTAGTGCTCCTTGCGAGTTGGAACGTGAGGAGTTTCTTTTGTTCTGTAGCCTCTTTTTTTTTTGTTTCTTCCTCGCATTGCCGTGATTATTGTGCTACCTTTAAATTGCATTAAGAGGATAATTATTTTGGAGCTTGACTACTGTGTCCCTGTATATATGCTCCTGACACAGTTATCCACCATGTGTTGTGCTATTATGGTGGTGTCCTCATGAGTTTGAGGACTCGTGTTTCGAATGTGTTGAAAGACGTGTTCTAACCTTTTCATTGCTGTTCTGCGTATGTGTTCTGTAGTATATTTGTGATGGTGCTGTAATCCCGAGCAATATGTATTGTATCTTGGTACTGTGCTGAACCATTGACTTGCCTCACTATTACTGTGTTCTATTGTACAATGTGCTAATGGAGGAATTGTTATGTATATATGATTATTGTTTATAAGTTTATAAACTGTGCATTTTCTGGATGAGTTGCTTGATGCCATGGAAATCGGCTGACACCTACGTTTCTCACTATGACATAACTCAGGGTTCGTTATGAGAATTTATTTGCTCATTTCTTAGTACTTCTGTCTTGTTGTTTGCCTCTACCGTATTGTTGCATTTTGCTTATTTCCTTAGTGTTACCATTACATTGTTTTTCATGTACTGTTCTGCCGCCGTTTTTGTTTTTTGATTATGTTGCGTAATGTGCAAACTTTCAGTGCATTGTATAGAAAAGGAGTTTTCTTAGTGCCCACGTGGTTTATCTGTTAATCACTTGCATTGCTCCTTGCATGTGGCATATTTTTATTTTTCTGGTTTTTTTTTGAGATTTGCACATGTGTTTCGTTTTTTTATAGTGCATAAGTTTGTTGTGTTTTCTCCTGTGATTTTGCATTGTACTTTTTATAAGTTGGTTACCTTTGTCGACCACTATGTTTTCCTGTTATATTTGCACCATGTTTTGGTCTATTCATGAGATATTGTTGACAATGTATCACCATTTAAATCTTTTAACTTTATGTTTTTTCCGGAGGCTAGTTTTGCTTCGACACATGTCGTTCTCATATATTGTTATCAAATTACTCCTTGAGGTACGCTATTTGTTCTTATTCCTTTAGCTTAATGTTTTGATTTCTATGTGTACAATTGTAGATACTGTGATAGTTTTCTCACCCGTTTTAACTTTCTGGTTTATTTCCGGAGGGGGTCATGCTCCGGTATTTGTAATTATTCATGTTTGTTCTCAGGTTATTTCTCATGTTTTATGAGCGTGTATGATTCTGTCATGCTTTTAGACCAATAAATATTGTTTGAACTACAGCCTAAGACATTATGAACAACAATATGCAAAACATTTAACTTACTTGCGAAAATACTCGTTTTTTTTATGTCGGCCGTTATGTTGTGTACATGTCTGAAACAATACCTGACCCAAACCTGACAATATTTATTTTCATGAGAACTAATTAAAGCACGATTTGCAACACGCACGCAACCAGTATATGCTCAGGAACAGCTTTCACTCCTCGCTAATGGCGGAACATACGGTTTTAAAAAACTCACGGAAATAGCTAGGTATTTGGCAGTCTATACTCTCTAAAGTCTTTGGCTATTACATGTTAGCGTCCAGCTTTCACCCTAATGGAGTTCAATCGGAGCAAGGCTTAACTGGATCTTACCAGGCTGTAACATTAAGTAAAAACAGCGAGATCAGAAAAGATAAGTTGGGACTCGGCGCCATCTATTGACATGCTTCGCATAAACAAACATTGATTCCGTATCATTATTTACATTTGAGCTTTGATTTATATTCACTTTCACGTGAACAGATGGATATTTACATTCTGAATTCGTAGTACTTGGATTTACACATAATTACACCAGTTCCTACAGAACTGGTGTAATTTATGTGTAAATCTCAGTCCTTCTTTATTCTTCAACGATCTAGGCCTGAGATTTTAGTAAATGTGTAGATTAGCGTCTTAAATTATTTTGTCGGAAAAAGTACCTGGAAAAAGTGCGACGTACAGATTTTAGAGTATTGAAATTAACGGCAATGGCGCAGAAATTTCGTATTTTTAATGTCTTTTAAAGATTTTTATCCTAACATTTACCTGTTAGTGCGATGCTGTGAAAAGGCGCTGTCGTAGGCCTAACGCGCATCGATACTGCGATGTCAAGCGTCGTGGTAGCGATGTGTTAGGTCGATGTCGTCGCAGTAGTGATGCGTTAGGCCTAGCGCAGCATCTCTTCAAGGCATCGCACTTACACGTAAATATTGCGATAAAAATCTTTAAAAAACATTTAAAACAGGAAATTTCTGCACCATTTGCCATAATCTAAAACCTGTACGTCGCACGTTTCCCAGGTACTAACATTTTTCCGACGAAATAATTTAAGACGCAAATCTATACATTTACTCATTATTTTATTTAATATGAGTTTATATAGCTGAGTTTGTTTGTTTTTTCTGAAATTGAATTAGGTACATAATTATCAGAATGAAAATGCTTACCACAAACAACAGTTGAAGGTGACTTGTTATTTGGAGCAAAATCCTGACGAGATATTGTTTTCAGCCGCAGTTGCTTTATGTTATGATCTGAGTGGAGCCCATGGAATGAATATCCCACGTTTTTCTTTTCAGAAGTGTGCACATCGGCACACAGCAATAAACCATTTTGAAAATGGGTTAGATTTTATTGTGAAAACAACAGTTTGGATTTAAAACTGTAAGGGGTTTTTTTTTTAAAGAAACACAAGAAAAAAACGACAACCATACACAATCCAGCAATACAAACAACGCGGAAACTGAGTTGTTTATACCTTGGGACGCAGTGCCATTTAACTGCTGAAATCGTCCCTAACGCCCACTTGGCCAATCACCAAAAGTCATCTAGTTCAGACTACATTGGCTCCGGTTCAATCATCTGACGCCATCGTTGCCGACCAACATGGGTGGTGATTCAGTGTTGTCGTTCGTTACTGTTGACTAATTTTAATATTGCAAACAAATTAGCAGAACTCCAGGACGTAAAAGGCTAAATTAGTTTCTTGAATAAGCAGATCAAGCGTGAAAATAATCGTATTCGACATCGTCATAAGTCCAGCCAGGAATAGCTGGAGGAACATTCATCTGAGTTTGGAACCATCCAATGATCCCCCAGGTCCAGGGATTAAAACCCTGTGAAACTTTACTCTATGCTGTGGAAGCTGTCTGGAATGTCGTGAAGCGAAACATCAGATCCATGGATCTTGGACCGACGTATCGGGCGGAGTTATGGACTACTGCCTTATTTCCATAAACCCTCCGGCACCTGGTAGAGTCGATGCCTGGGCGTGTACAAGCTGTTATTCGAGCTGAAGGAGGATCAATACGCTGTTAGGTACGTATCTCTAATGTGCTGCCTATTCAATTTAAATTGTTTGTAAAAAAATGACCCCTTTTTGCATTTTACCATTTATATCGTGTCCCACACAGCCACGGTGTATGATAAGTCAGGTGATGCGACTCTCCGTGCTGTCAACAGTTTAAAAAACGGACTGTTAATGTCACAGCTCGCCAGGGGCGTTCAGGAGTTGTGGGCCGATCGTTCACGCTAACCGTCATAGGATTATATGGTGTTTATGATTTCATCAATGCAAAATCGGTATTTATCTTGAGTATTTTTAGCACGTCTTTTGTAAAAGAGATGGTGCTTCTGTTATCGGTTTGTCCGTCCGTCCGTCTGTAACCACGATATCTCAGCAACTATTAGTCCGATTTCAAAAATTCTTTTTGCATTGGGAAGCTTGAAATATGCAAATTATGATCCTTTATTTCGTTTTTTTTACGATGTACAATTTCGCCGGTAGAGGGCGTAAATGCAGATGATATCGAATTCAAAAATACGTTTTATTCCACATATTTGCTTCTAAACATCCGATTAAAAAAAATTATATCTTTCGATTCCATTTATGTCGAAGAGTATTTTAGATATAGTTACTTTTTCAAATTACGCATAGATTTTCCGCTAGGAGGCGTAAAAGTAAATTACATTTTCCCAGATAACTCTTCTTCTAAAACTCCGATTTGAAATTTTTTTTTTCTTCAGCGGATACATCTCCTGATGGAAAATCTTTTGCATATAATTTCAAATTTTTGGTGAAGAATACTTTGGCCACCAGGGGCCGTAAATCTTAATTTCCGCATCTGTTGTAATTGCAGCAAAATATGAGCTTCTAAATTCTCGATTTAAAAAAACGTCGTTTGTTGACTGATACTACTCATGTCGACAAACCTTTTAGGAAAATTTTCTTCTTGAAAAAATGCATGATTTCTACGCCAGAGCCGTAGTTGTATATCTTATTTTTGTCAATATCTCACTTCTAATAGTACAATTTGAAAAATTCCTTCTTTGTTGGATAGTGTTTTCGATGCGAAATGTTTTTGCTATAAATTCAAAATTTTCAAGTAAATCATACACTTTCCGCTACTGGGCACAAAGGTAAATTGCGTTTTTTTTTTGCGTTATTTCTGCTCCTAAAGATCTGATTTGAAAAATTCTTCCTGTATCGCATACAAAACGTGATGGAAAATATTTTTCACATAATTTCTAATGTTTGGTAAAGAATGGTTTAGCCACCAGGGGTCATATGTGTTAATTTCTGCTTCTAAAATATTTATTGCAAAATCTGGACTCCTGAAAACTCGACTAATTTTTTTCTTCGACCGATACCGCTTATACGGATAAACCTTTTGAGAATACTTTCTTCCTAAAATAATGCATGGTTTTCCCACCAGGGGACGTAAAGACACATCTTATTTTTGTCGATGTCTCTGTTTCTAAGAGTTCGTAAGCTCACGATTCCGTTTACAGCAATATCTGAGGGATTGAAAATCTTTTTTTGGTCAGATCTATTGTTTTCTATACCGGTTCCATTGACTTTGAATAGTTTTGATAAATTTAATTTGCATCAGAACGGATTCAAAACACGTGCTTATTACACCCGAAAATTCGGTGACAACTTTCTTGTTATTTATTACTTTGTGTAATTATATTGTACGGAGTTCCAGAAAATTTGGTTTCTATGCAAAAGGTAAAATACATCGACTCTGTTTTTACTGAACGAGAGATAAATTTATAGTGTAGCTAATGTCGTACTAGAATCTGTTCCGTTCTGTTTTAGATATGGGCGAAAGTGTTTTGTACCGAACTATAGGTTATCGGACAGGTTATGCAACATATAAAAAACTTGTATCAACCTTTATTGACACAACTGTAACATAATAAAGAATTACTAGGGACGTTGGTGGTTGTGGCAAGGAGGTACGTATGGTAATGGCGGAGTTGTTATGAGGCGGATGAATGATTGTTGTTGTGAAATAAAAGTTTATGTTCTCGAATGGAGTTCGTTACTGCTTAAAAGTAAGTTCGTGTCTCTTATTAAGGATCGATATGTAACACCAACAGAGTTGGGAAAATGGCGGCAAGCATTAGGATGTGATGTTTTTTTTTTTGTTTTTTTTTTTATTGGAGGTTTAACGACCACCGTGAGCAACTCAATGGGGTATAAGCAGTCGCCCTTCCCTAATTTAGTGTCACTGATTCCAGGGAAGGGAGAAAGCCAGTGCCGTAAGACAAAACACAACATCCATGCCTCACGGGATTCGAACCCGGGCCCCTTACGGACGAATGATCAGATGCCATCGCTTAGACCACTGCGCCACCGGGGCGGCGATGCATTTTTCTATAGCTTACGATGTGGAAATTTTTTACGTTAAGAGCATTAACCGTTGCTTAAATGTAAGATCACAAATTTTATCCCTTGATTCAAATATGTTCATCGTACTATATGCATGCAGGTCGGGGAAATTTCCGCCGAGAAAAAGCAGCCATTTTTCTACGATGCACTTTCTCTGGCATTATCGCCAGCACCGATGGAGGGAGCGCCTTATTCATTAGTTTGATTTGGTACAAAAATAAAACAAATGCGTAAGATATATTGTTTATTACTAAATGAAAACATCAATAGTGAATGATTTCTTGAGCTGAAGATTAATAAAAATTATTTTTTTGCAAAAATTTCGGTAAGTTTTCAAAACCAGCAGTTTCCGTTAACGATGCTCCAGTGACTTGCGCAAAAACTGATATTCCATGTTAAAATTGCTCCTCCGAATGTACAGAACCATCTCATTTTACAAGAAGTACAATTTTTTTACGATAAAGGGTCTGGTCTCTATTGCCTCAGTAAAAAAATCAGCAACGTCTGCTCAGAAACCTTCACGTTAGAGTACTCACTCTGTGGCCAAATATATATATATATATATATATATATATATTCTATAAAGAAGATACCTAAGCAAAAAAATACATATATAATTTTGACTCACACCTAGTACAACATAGAAAAAGGTTATGTATCTACCTGTGATCAAAAGGAAAAAGGTAAAAAATAAAATAAAACAACTGAATGTAGAAGGTGTCGAGAATACTGAGCCTTG
Organism: Macrothele yani; assembly: GCA_039090855.1. Lineage (NCBI taxonomy): Eukaryota > Metazoa > Arthropoda > Arachnida > Araneae > Macrothelidae > Macrothele > Macrothele yani. The sequence continues at coordinate 115,737,152 of CM077007.1, forward strand.
GCTTTATCAAGGACCAGCAAAAACTCTGCATTTTCTCACTTCCACAAAGACCTAGTTGGAAATGGGTTTCTGCAAGGCCATAGATGCAAGTAACATTCCCACCTAAAATAGTTTAAAAAATATATATATAAGTCATGTCCTCCTTAGAGTTGCATGACCTAGCACTAGTTAACAATTTCGCTTGCATCCATTAACCTTCCTGGCCCGACCCATACTTTTCATCTGTTACTATTAAACAGAGAAGAAGATTAAAGAGAACTCAAGCTGTGAGAGTGACATAATAATTAGAAATGATTTTCAGCCATAACGAAATTCCAAGTTCGTTTGAGAGAGAATTTAAACCTGAAAAACAATGCAAAGAAATCCAAATTTTACATTGCAATTAAAAAAGGAAATGTTAATTTATAACGAACAGATTTTTGAAAGAAAACTTGAGTCTAAAACCCCCTACTCTACAACTTATGACAACACAAAAACGAGAATAAGTTAAAGATAATAATTAACTAAAGAAAACTTTGTGAAAGTTATATACCTTAAACAGTTAGTTGCAATATGTACAAAGTATTTCAGCAGTGCTTTAAGTGCATAATTAATTAGTTATTAAGAACTTAACTACTTTGAAAAAACAGCGCATAGACAGCGCATAGAAAAGGAACAAGCTACTAATCTGCCTCTATCAGATATAATCACTACCTTTAAAGAGCTGTATGCAGAATTTAAACTTAACCAATTTGTTGATGTAGGAACTTGGAACTCTTATCTCAATTGCTGCATAATAAATAACCATATCTTATATAATAATACTCTCTATAAGCAAGTGAACGGTATTCCAATGGGAACATCAACGTCCACGCATATCGCTAATCTATTCCTGTTCTTTAAGGAATATAAATTCATTAAAAATCACCCCACCTGCTCAGATAACTACCTTTACACTTTTAGATATATTGATGATCTGCTGGGTATCAATAATTCAGAAGTTATAGAGAGTGATTTTGATAATATCTATCCTAGCTCTCTTAACTTATGTAAAACCAACCACAGTAATCAGGAACTTGAGTTCCTAGACTTAAGCATTAAGCTCAACAGAGGTAACCCATCTATTAGCCTCTATGATAAAAGAGTTAATTTTCCTTTCAAAGTAATTAAATATCTACACTGGAATAATAACATTTCAACCAAAGTAATTGAGAATGTACTAATTTCTCAGGTCTAAGAATTTCAAGAATTTGCAGCAACAATTTGGACTTCAATTACCACATTAATATACTATTAGAAAGTTTTCTAGAGAACGAAATTCCTTCTTCTTTCATCAAAAGAACTTTAAGAAAAATTATTCTGAATAATAGAGTAAGGTTGGCAGATCTGCTTTAATTTTCTACACAGTTAATAATATGATTCTGACCAATCAAAGCCGTAAGGAAGTTGGCTAGAGGATGCCTATTAACTACCTAAAGGAACCATAGTGCTATGGATATGACGGTCCTATTAAAACAAAAAATTAAATAATATAAACAAAATCACAAAAAAAGCTTAAAAATCCGTTTATAAAAGAAAATAAAAACAAATAAAAAAGAAAACTAGTTATTCATCACTAGGATAGCTATACTAAAAATAGTAAAACCAACATTAAAATTAATAAGATTCTGATTAATCTATAGAAGCTCACTAAGGTGATTTAATACATGCAAAGATTATTAAATAAACTGCTCGTGTATTTTATAATATTTCTCATGTATTCTGGAGAGTTAATTCTGCTCTTTCTGATCATACAGATCCACAGTCTTATGTTTATATATTTTTTTCTCTGGTTAAAATCTCCGCGCGTTGTTTTCTTGCTGTATGAGGAGGCCATCAGCCCCACCCTCACTGCCCCCCAGCGTCTAGGGAGTGGCAGAAGAGGTCAGCCATGTTCTTCTCTTGTGAGGAGAAAAGTTTTTGTAACAAAAGAGGTAAGCTCTCTTCCTTGTTTTTGGGTTCTAGGTTTTATAAGTTCAATGTTTGTACTTCATGTACCTTTTCTCTGTCGTTGTTTAGCTTTTCAACTTTTAGGCATTGATTTGTCTGTTAACATTTTTGCGGGTTTTAACTCTTTCTGTTCTTTGTAACTTTGAGCGTCTTTTGGGGTACCTAGGAACAGAAGATGGCTTAGCTTGTTCCTTTTCTATGCGCTGTCTATGCGCTGTTTTTTCAAAGTAGTTAAGTTCTTAATAACTAATTAATTATGCACTTAAAGCACTGCTGAAATACTTTGTACATATTGCAACTAACTGTTTAAGGTATATAACTTTCACAAAGTTTTCTTTAGTTAATTATTATCTTTAACTTATTCTCGTTTTTGTGTTGTCATAAGTTGTAGAGTAGGGGTTTTAGACTCAAGTTTTCTTTCAAAAATCTGTTCGTTATAAATTAACATTTCCTTTTTTAATTGCAACGTAAAATTTGGATTTCTTTTGCATTGTTTTTCAGGTTTAAATTCTCTCTCAAACGAACTTGGAATTTCGTTATGGCTGAAAATCATTTCTAATTATTATGTCACTCTCACAGCTTGAGTTCTCTTTAATCTTCTTCTCTCTGTTTAATAGTAACAGATGAAGAGTATGGGTCGGGCCAGGAAGGTTAATGGATGCAAGCGAAATTGTTAACTAGTGCTAGGTCATGCAACTCTAAGGAGGACATGACTTATATATATATTTTTTAAACTATTTTAGGTGGGAATGTTACTTGCATCTATGGCCTTGCAGAAACCCATTTCCAACTAGGTCTTTGTGGAAGTGAGAAAATGCAGAGTTTTTTGCTGGTCCTTGATAAAGCCAAGGCTCAGTATTCTCGACACCTTCTACATTCAGTTGTTTTATTTTATTTTTTACCTTTTTTCCTTTTGATCACACAGGTAGATACATAACCTTTTCTATGTTGTACTAGGTGTGAGTCAAAATTATATATGTATTTTTTGCTTAGGTATCTTCTTTATAGAATGTGAATTCTGAATTTTCAAAACTGCTGCGTTGCGCGTTTTGATTTTCAGGTTATTTTGCACCCTTCGTTTTAAATTCTAAAATTTTTTCCTTAGTCTTCAGTTTTGCTCTTTAGTATATATATATATATAGGGATGTAAGGTCAGGTGATGCGTAACATCACAGCCTCTCCTTGACAAATGTCAACCCCGCCTTCTCGTGGTACATCCTGTTCCCACTAAAGGGGCTCTGACGACCGCCAATAGCGGTATAACTATACCATCGGGATTAGAGGAAATGCTATCCCACACTCACCAACCCGCTTGGCCAGCGTGGTGAGTTATGGCCAAACCCCTCCAAAATGACTCCACAACCTAAATCTTGGCCCTCAGTCTCCGGCAGCTGGAATGTACTTGGCCAAGGCAGCGGCCAGTGCGACATGAAGGCAGAGGGTGCTAAGAATCCCCGGAGGACCGGACTAGGCTGCCATCTGATGCTGACCTTGGCTACGTACAACGGACGCTCCCTATCTTCTGATTCAAGGCTTCTTGAATTGGAAGAGGAACTACAAAGGATCAAGTGGGACATCGTCGGGCTAAGTGAGGTAAGGAGAAAAGGAGAAGATCTCATTGAACTGAAAAGTGGACATCTCTTCTACTATCGTGGGACAGATACTGGCAGAACTAGTGGTGTTGGATTTATAATAAACAAGAAACTGAAGGATAAAGTTGTAGAAGTTGAAAGTTCCTCTGACAGAGCTGCACGACTCGTTATCCAACTCTCGAGAAGATACCAGGCTCAGATTATTCAAACTTATGCACCCACCACAAGTCATGCTGAAGAAGAAATTGAAGAAATTTATGAGGAAATTCGTGATCTAAATAATAAAGGTAAGCAGCACTTGAAGATAATTATGGGAGATTTCAATGCAAAAATAGGGCAACGGCAACAGAATGAAACTTCAGTAGGTAAATTCGGTCACGGCAACAGAAACCAGCGTGGAAATACTCTCGTAGAGTTTGCAGAGGCAGAAGGGTTTTTCTTCTTGAACTCCTTTTCCAAGAAAAAGCCACACAGGAAATGGACATGGAGACATCCAAATGGGACGACAAGTGAAATTGATTTTATTATGTGTAACAAAAAATTCATCATAGAAGACTGCAGTGTGCTAAACAAGTTCAACACAGGTAGTGACCATAGATTGGTGAGATGTAAGATGCACCTCAACACTAAACTCGAACGTAGCAAGCTCATAAGACAAACAAAATGTATTGACATAACCAACCTTAAACACCATAATACCTTCAAATTGGAACTGAAGAACAGATTCTCTGCTTTAGAAGGCCTAACATCGGAAGAAGTGGATATTTCGGAAGTTAACAGAAAAGTAACCAAAGCTCTTATGGAAACAGCAACAAAATTAGCTGGGTCTAAGAACAAATTGCATGTGAACAAATTATCAGGAAAAACCAAAATGTTGATGCAAAAAAGAAGAGTGATGAGGACAACTAAAGAAGATGTGACTTCCAAAGTGGAATATATAGAGCTATGCAAGACAGTACGAAAAAGTATCACTGAAGACGTAAGGAAATTCAACTGTGAACTAGTAAGGAAAGCAATTGAAAACAACCAAAGCCTAAAGATAGCAAAGGGACATCTCAGTAAGGGGAAAATACAGATTATGGCACTGAGAAAAGAAGATGGTTCTGTAACAAGAAATAGAGGAGAAATTTTGACAAGAGTGAAAGATTTCTACTCCAAATTATATGAAAGGGATGATACATGTACTCCAGACATCATGAAAGGTACCAGTACCAGAGTTCTTCCAGTCCTTCCAGCAGAAGTTGCACATGCAATCAAGAACATGAAGCGGGGAAAAGCTCCAGGAGAAGATGGAATTACTATAGACATCATACAAGAAGCAAGTGGAGAAATCGAAACAGTACTCGCCCAAATTTTCACTCGATGCCTTAATGAAGGGAAAATTCCTGAGGATTGGAACAACGCTACAATGATCTTGCTACATAAAAAAGGTGACATTGAGGATCTCAGGAACTACAGACCTATCAGCCTCCTATCAGTGGTTTATAAAATCTTCACTAAAGTTCTTTCACACCGCTTGAAGGTGACACTGGACATGGCTCAACCGAGAGAACAAGCTGGATTCAGGAGTGGCTACAGCACAATAGATCATATCCACGTACTGAGAGAACTAATTGAAAGAGCGAGGGAATATGAGCTTCCATTGTGCATGGCTTTTATCGATTATGAAAAAGCCTTTGATTCGGTGAAACCATCAGCAGTTGCAATGGCTCTGAAATCCTGCGGTATTGAAGATGCATACATTAATATTATTAATAACATCTATGAAAATGCAAGTGCAAAGATTCGGCTGTTTGAAAATACAACACACATAAAAATTGGAAAAGGAGTGAGACAAGGTGACACCATATCTCCGAAGCTCTTTAATGCCACATTGGAAAATGTCTTTCAATCACTGAACTGGGAAAACAAAGGGATAAAGATTAATGGAGATTATCTAACCCACCTTCGTTTTGCTGATGACATAGTCATTTTTGCAACTACCCCATCAGAGCTACAGAGTATGATCCAGGAACTTGCTGACAAGAGTAAAGAAGTGGGATTAAAAATGAACTTTCAGAAGACAAAAGTGATGTACAATGCTTTTACAAGAAATGAAGATTTATCGATTGATGGAGAAAAGCTGGAGATAACAGACACGTACGTTTATCTTGGACAGCAGATATCAAGTGAGGGTCACATTGGTGAAGAAATTAATCGACGTACAAAACTTGCCTGGAGAGCTTTTGGAAGAAACAGCATAATTTTCAAGAGCAATATGCCATTATGTCTTAAAAGAAAAGTGTTTGATCAATGCATCCTTCCAGTGCTTACGTATGGTGCAGAGACGTGGACCTTAACTAAAAGAGACATACAAAGGCTGCAGACAACTCAAAGCGGCATGGAAAGGTGCATGCTTGGTGTAACCAGGAGACATAAGAAGAGGAACACGTGGATCCGAAAAATGACAAGAGTGGAAGACATCATGATCAGAGTTAAATCCCTGAAATGGCAATGGGCTGGACATACTGCCAGAAGGACAGACCATCGATGGACAGCCGAAATTTTAGATTGGATTCCAAGGGACAGGAAAAGACCCAGAAGAAGACCACATGGAAGATGGGTGGATGAAATTCGAAAGTATGCGGGTGTGACATGGAGGAGACTGGCACAAGACAGACCGTTGTGGAGGAAACTTGGGGAGACCTTCGTCCAGCAGTGGATTGATAATGGTTGACAATGATGATGATGATGATATATATAACGCTTATTTGGCGAATTCCATGTGATAGGCACAAAAGTGCATGTTTGCGAAGCGTTCCAGGTTATTGTTTTTTTAATTCCAAGCAAAATAGCATTCGTAAAATACGATTGTTTCTGCCGCTTCCTCCCATAAGAAAGCATAGGTTGCATCAAATCATCGGCCCACACGTTGGTTGCGCCATCTAGTGACAAGTGACATTAACGGGCGATTTTCGTTTCCAGAGTCCAGGGAAAGGAGAGATCCAGTGCCGTAAGACAAGCATAACATCCATGCCTCACGGGATTCGAACACGGACCCCTTTCGGACGAATGATCAAAAGCCATCGCTTAAACCACTGCACCACCGGGCGGCCAGTGAGGTATCGAATGAAATAATGTGTGAATGGTGTCCTGTGGAATAGTCACCCAGGCTGTATTGAATCGCATCCAAAGTTCCTTAAGAGTTGCTGGTGGACGGTCGTACTTTTAAACCTGTCGTTTGGACATGTCCCAGAGATTTTCTACGGGAGATAAAACCGGCGATCTAACTGGCCACGGCAGAAGTAGAACGTTGTTATCCATGAAGACGGCACGTGCTATCGCTGCAACATGCGTCTTAAATTAAATATGGCCCCAGGGACGTCCTGCGGGTACAGAATTGCTACCGGTCGTAGAATGTCATTGACGTAACGAAGGCACTTGTGGCGTTTACGCTCGCTAAAAATACACTCCTTGTAAAAAACCAAAACCAAAAACCCTCCCTAAGAACCCAGAAGGAATCATCCAATTAAGAGGAAAAGTGGTATGTACAATGTGCATGTATAGGGAAAGAAAGGATTGCAATTTCAGAGCAGTTAGGCCATTTATTTGGACAAAACAGCTACAAAAGTGAAACAAGTCAGTGCGTTGTAGTGCCACCTCTGGCTCGGATACAAGCTGTTACTGGGTGTGGCACAGACGCATAAAGTTCACGAATACTGTTTTGAGGTATATAGCATGCCAGATGGTGTCCGAATTGTGGGCCAGTTTTGCCGACTTTTCGGGATGGGCATAGGGGGCAACCATGTTCGATCAGTGAGAGGTCGGGTGGTTAAGCTGACCATGGAAAGGTGTCGACATTACAGATGCAGGCGTGTCATGTGTGGCCGGGCATTATGCTTTGAAAAATTGCTCGGTCATGCTGTGACACAAATGGCAACACAACAGGTCGTAGAATATCATTGATGTACCATTGAGCCGTGAGGGAGGTACAGAAGACTATCAAGGGTGTCTGGCTATTGTAGAAAATGTCTCCCCGGTCACTCTCGGGGTGTGAGCAGTGTGCTGTTCCACAGTAAAGATAGGATCCGTGTGCTGGTCAGCTCGTCTCCAGATACGCATACGCTGGTCATCGGCACTAAGTGCAAACCACAACTCATCACTGAAAACAACACAAAACCACTGGACATCAGGCCTGACAACACTGCAAATAGTGTCAGTGATGCTCGCTGGTCAGTGGTAGGCGGAAGAGTGGCCTCCTCGAATGTAGTCGCCATGCCGCAAGTCGTCTGGCAAAAGGTCTGGATGGCCACTTCCATACCTGTAGACGATGCAACATACCACGGATGGTTGGGAGCGACGAATTTGGTTGTTTGTGCCGCTCTCACAATCGCTCGATCCTCACAATTTTCTCGTTGGTGGGTTGTGCTCTCCTCGACCCATTGGTGCCAATATCGTCCAACTGCCACATTGCTCCGACCCAAAATGCCTGGCGATATGGCGACTCCAGCCCAATTATACGTCCGCTCTCAAACTTGCCCAACTAATGGTATTGTGCACAAGACCAACATTTGAAACTGAAACGGCATCATCCTCACAATCTGCGGTTAATGTAACTGCAATCAGCTGTCGCAATTGTCCCTGCGTGCGAGCTTTGCTCTTGATATACCTTCCTTGACGTACGGTTCTCATGCGCTGTGGCGGGCCACTATTTTTTAATCATTTGCATATTTGTCCCTGAGATATTTTCATGCAGTTTCATCAGGATCAAACGACTTTCTTGAGGTGCTTAATTTTGTTTGGCAAAGAGTGTACATGAATTTTGTTTTAAATGAAAACTCTTCAAAAACCATCAGTATATTTATTAAGATAATACAACGTAGTTTGTCACAAATATTTATTTTTTCTCAAGTCGAACATGATTTCACTGGGTATTGACATAGCTTCATCAAGACAAGTGGCACGTAAATATTCAAATTGAATATATCATAAATGGTGTTTACAGACACGTGTTTTGGTTAAATGCTTCCACACACTTGATAGAAATGGGGTGGATGCCTTGTCATTAACAAGTTGCAGACTTCTGATATATATGGAAAGCTTCCAAAATATCAAGTTTGGTGGTTGAATCTGGCTTGTCAATTAGTTTTGCTTCTTCAAAGAGAAATTTATGGCCCTTTTCGTAACAGTGTTTAGCCATCGATGACTTCTTTAGGTTACAGTTCCGAATGTTGGTCTTGTGCTCCTTCAATCGAAAACGCAAGGCTCTACAAGTCTGTCCTACAGTTGCGAACAAAAGTATTGTTTTACCATAATTTTTTTTCTGCTGGACCAAATCGGGTCATTTTGGGATATAATATGTGTTATTCAGTTGTAAACATGACCCATATGCAGATGAATCGGAAACCTTAACACAGATCAGGTACCGAGCTTAATCGCAAAGATCATACAAATTGACCTACAAAGTAGGTGTGTATCGCATTCATTTAATGCAACGGTAACAGAAAACAAGTACGAGAAAACGACAAAACAATAACTAGTGGGATAACCACGAGACTTAATAACAGGTGCACAACGGGCCGGCATCAAGACCACTAGCTTCTCGACGGTGACCTGCAGAATTCGCGCCCATTCTGCAGACAGCTGGTCGAACTTCTGGGCCCTATTCCGGCAGGTTTTCTTCGCACATCGTCTCTCCAGCTCCTCCCATATGTACTCGATGGGGTTGAGGTCTGGAGATTGGCTTGGCCAGTCTAGAAGTGTGACATGTTGCTTCTGGAAGGCTACCTTCGCTACTCTGGAGGTGTGCTTCGGGTTGTTGTCTTGCTGCATAATCCATCCGGGTGGCATGTTCTGGTTTGCCCATGGGAAGACATCGTTGATGAGCATGTTCGTGTAGCTCTGGCCGGTCATTATTCCGTCAATCTTGATGATGGGGCTCATTCCATTGCGAGAGATGGCGTCGTAAACCATCATACATGAGACCGGCCGATGACAAAAAAGCTGAACTTTTTAACTGGGTGGAAAATTGGGACACGCGAACGCGCGGTGAGCAAATTCAAATACAGCATATATACAATATTTAAGAGTATGCTAGCCATATGGAATTATTTCCTGTAAATTATGTAAGTAAATATTAAAGTGAAGCACATTATTATATTCACAATAGAAAAGTAGGGATTTAAGAACAAAATAAAATGAAATATTTTAAAAAATCAGATTTAAAACTTACATGTGAATCTTAACTAGCTAAATCCTGAGGTGAAAAGTATTTGTCTAGGAAAGTTTGTGAATTTAGTCAAGCAATTAGAAACTTGCAAGAATTAGAAACATATATCCACAGCTTAGTTTTTAGTCATTGAAGAAGTCAATAAAGTATTTCTCAATGTAACCTTATAAAATGGCTTGCAAAATTTTTTGCTTGCATTGCGAATATGGTGACATGAATCTCCATCAACGTCAAGCAAGTGGGGAGATTTTTTTTTTTTGATTAGAGGTTTAACGACCACCGTGAGCAACTCAATGGGCTATAAGCAGTCGCCCGTCCCTAATTTAGGGTCACTGGCTCCAGGGAAGGGAGAGAGCCAGCGCCGTAAGACAAACACAACATCCATGCCAGACCGGGATTCGAACCCGGACCCCTTACGGACGAATGATCAGAGGCCAGCGCCTTAGACCACTGCGCCACCGGGGCGGCGGAGATTTTCTCTGTCGAATTCTTGTTTTTCACCCTGTTTTTGAGCCTCCCACGACACATTCTTTCCATTTAGCTTTCAAACAAGCAAAACAAATTCCTTCTTAGAAAGAAAGAATAAAATAAAAAGCAAAAAAAAAAAAAAAAAACGGAAAGCTGCGTCACAAACTTTTTAGAGGCTTCGGCCCGACGTAATAACGGCGCGAAGCCGTGCCCCCCCCCCCCCCCACACACGTAGCTTTCAAACATGCAAAACACATTCTTCCTTAGAAAAAAAAGAAAGGAAAGAAACAGAGTTGCGTCACGAACTTTGTTCAGCGGCTTCGGGCCGACGTTATCCTAGCCGGGTGCCGTGCTTTCTTTCCACTAAGTTTTCAAACAAGCAGAACACATTCCTCCTCCTTAGAAAAAAAACAAACAAAAAGGTTCGTCACAAACATGGTTCAGAGGCATCGGGCAGACGCAATTCTGGGCAACAGCGAAAGCACGTCCGAACCAACGTAATTCCGGATCACAGCAAAAGAAGCACGTCCGAACCAACGTAATTCCGGATCACGGCAAAAGAAGCACGTCCGAACCAACGTAATTCCGGATCACGGCAAAAGAAGCCCGCCAGGCCTCATAATTCCGGCGTGGCGCCATTCTTCCTTTCCACTTCGCTTTTAAACAAGCAAAACAAATTCTTTCTCTTCGGGGGAGGGGGAGGGGTAGAACGAATTTAAGAAAAGAAAGCTGCGTCACGAACTTTATTCAGATGCTTCAGGTCGACGTAATCCTGAGCCACGGCGAAAGAAGCACGACGGGCATTTTTTTGTTCACACTTTGAAACAAGCAAAACAAATTCCACCACCTGAGAAGAAAAAAAAAGACAAAAGGCTGTGTTACGAACTTTGTTCAGAGGCTTTTACGTCGATTATTTACAAAATCAGTAAAACTTTCTTAAATAACAGCGAAAATCTGAATATCCATAATTTTTTTGTTAGTCACCCGTAATCCCGGGGAAATCCGTAATAATTACGGAGATTCCGTATTTTTTGGCATACTCCGTAGGAAGAGGATTCACGAGTGCTTCGATTCTCGAACGATCTCAGAAAAGCGGGAACGCATTCGGGTACATTTGCAAATTACAAGAGAGAGTTTCTGGCGATGACGTCACGGATAGAATTAAGCAGATAGTTTGGCCCTGATAGAATGCAGAGTGGCGATTTCCCGCAAGACACGGAAAGGGCTGCGGTAGTTTCCCTAACGCACGAAGTAGGCGGAGCTTCCACCCTTTGCGCTGCGATGCTCAAGTGACTGACATCCCATCCATTGTTGACAGCAGTAAACGAATTGAGCTCCTGACTCCACCCTCCAACATTTCTTCTTGCCCCCGCGTCTGCTCCAAAAACAACGCTTTAAGCTAGAAAGCGCTTATTTCTTTTACTCCACAAAAAAGCGGAATTCAGCTTTTTTTTTTTTCTATAGAACGATGACCCCCCCCCCCCTAAAAATCCTGAAAAATTTCTCTTCATTTTTGCAATGACCTCGAGAATGACCAAAATGATGCCGAAAAAAGCGGAATTCCGCGAATTCGCGGAAGAATCGCATGTATGAAACCATGAGCGATCCTCCTCCGTGCTTGATAGTCGGCTGAATGAACTGGCGGTTGAATCTCTGGCCACACGGATATCGTACGTATCGGATGCCATCACTTCCGAACAAGTTGAACTTGATCACGTCGGTGAAAAGCACCTTACTCCATTCGGCCGCGGTCCAGTCAAAGAATATAAACGCTTCGCGTGAAGAAGCTCAACTCTCGTAGAGATAATGTAAAACAGGCGACAGCAGCGCCACCATGTAATGCGGCAGCAGATGCTCTGCGGGAAAGTTAACATTCAGGCGCAAAAAGCGTAGGAGACACGGGACGGGAAGCCTATTTCACGGAAAGGAAGCTAAGCTTTGATCTGCGACTGTTTCCTTCGGTCTCATTGGGTCTACTAAAGCATTTTTTTTTGTTGTTCTTTTCTGAGTATCCCTCCTGTCCCTTCTTTTGGTGAAACAAATATATACATTAGCAATTAATATTATTTTAAGGAAATTTTAGCAGTTTTATTCTCACTTTAAGCACCGTAGTAATACCAGGTTGCTTGGCATGAATTTCATATTTACACTATACCTTAAATGTCAAAAATGCTGAGGCTGGTTTCCCAGTAGCAGCCATAATAATAAAAAAAAAAAAAGCAAAGACAACCGCAGTTTCCCAAAGCTACAATTTTTTTTTCTACCCTTCCGAAGTTTGTAAATTAAACGCACTGCGCTGGAGAAATTTTCTCAATAGATCGGAAAAACATCCGTTCGTATCTGAGTAGGTTCGAACCTGGGCCGCTGGCGTGATAGCTGAGCTCTCTACCGACCGGACTAACTCGCCACAATTGAGTGTATGCTTAAAGCTGTCTGTTTGGTATGCATTGTGTAATCGAATGCTTCCCTCTTTCATTTTACAATATTACGAGGTATTTTTCATATAATTGATAAATTAATTTTTTCAACGTAACGATAGCTTTTTTTTCAGCAAACGTTGTTTTAATGGTTTTCCAGGATATTTGTTTCAAACGGTTTCAAATTTGTTCTTGTTATTCATCCACTCCATTCTATGAATTGTTATTCATCGGAATGGAGTGGGTGTATTTCATGGCTGTAATATAAACGCAGATCTAGATGAGAACAACAAAACCTTTGAACAAAACGCCAACACAAACAAGCGTTTATATTCTTTGAACACAAACACGCATGCTCAGTCTAACTCAGTCTGCTCGGCATCCTGCGGCATCAGCCTGTAATGTTGGCTTCTGTGTAGTAATTCTTTGCCGCATAATATAGTGGCGCTAGTTACGTCTCGCTGAGCCTTACCTTCTTATCAGTTAGATATTCTTTGGTCCAGTGTCGATGACGGCACGCGAACGCGACTTTGGCTCGTCGATTCTTGACTCCGATGAGTGGTTTCTTGTCGGGGCGTCTTTCATTCAATCCACCAGCAATGAAACGACGGGAGATGGTCATTCGGCCGACGTTCAGGTCGTCACTGTCGTGGAATTCGACGGCGATGTCCACAGCAGTCAATGTGGGATAAGCACGAGATCGACGGAGGATGCGTCTATACTGACGCAACGTAGTGGAACGAGGCCTACCACATTGCGGACTGTTCTCGACGGTCCCAGTCTTCTTTGTAACGTTGCAGGATAGCTAAAATGGACTGGTGTCGGATCTTCAGGGCCCTCCCAATGTCGGTGACGCGCATTCCGTATTCCACCATGTTCACGGCCGCCTGACGAGCTCTAACAGGGATCTCCGCCTTTTTACCCATTTCTGAAAACCTAAGGTTGACTTATTATCACACTACACATCACAAAACCGAAAAAAAATCACAAGAAAAACATTAATACATGCAGCAAACAAATGGATAATAATTGGCGACTCTTGAATATGGCCCATTTCGAATGACAAATTCGCTCTGAGCGAAATACAAAACTACGCGGCATTGTTACCCACGAATCAACACATAACATATCCCATAATTACCCGATTTGGTCCAACAGAAAAAAAAATTATGGTCGAAAAAGTGTTTCGCCAAATACTTTTGTTCGCTACTGTATATACGAAGAGCCAGATTCACATGCAATTGATAAATTTCCCATGAGTTTTTGTCTTCAATATAGTCTTTTGTTCCTGCAAAATTCATTTTGCTTATGGGTTTAAAAATTACTTTAAAATTAAAGGTTTTGAGAATTTTTAAAATTTTGAAGGCAATGTTATGTAAAAATTGAGTAATGGCAAAATTCTTTCGCAATGAACGCATTACAGAAGTCTTTGCAACTTGTTAATGACGTGGCATCCACCCCATCTCTATCAAGTGCGTGGAAGCAACTAACCAAAACCCATGCCTGTAAACATCATTTATGATATCATATACAATTAGAATATTTACGTGCTATTCATCCTGATGAAGTTAAGTTAATGCCCAGCAAAACCATGGTCAACTTGAGAAAAAATAAATATTTGTGACAAACTACGTTGTGTTATCTCAATATATAAAATCATCACAAGACTTTAATCTTTGAGATCAAGAACATCAATATATTGCTTAAATTTCTGCATAGAAATCTGTAGCACAAATGTTTTCTTTGTATAATTCTTTCTTTTTTTTTACATAGCAAATTTTTGGATGTAATCAGGGCATGTGTTGCATACAATGACCTCACACTGCTGATCCCAGCTACCTATGTGGCTACAATGATCACATGACTATGCTTGCTGTTGCTGAACCCATGGCAGAGATACTTTTTCATGCACCAACCTGTATGTGTTGTAACATATTGAAATAATAACTGAACCATTCAGTTTTACCAAAATTTAAAACATTTTGTGAATGAACATAGCAATACTTTCAGGAAAATGATGAATTATTTATTAAGTAACAAATTTAAAAGTGGATTATGCATTTCATCACGTTTAAACTGCAAAGAAAATTTACGTAAACTTGAAAGCTGAAAATTTCACTTAAAAATGAAGTGAACAACAATTCATCTCATAAACATATATCTTTGTGTCTTATTCCTCATCTGACATGAGCTCATCTAATGGTACGTCCAAACAAATGTTTACACAGCAAAATTTAAGTCCCATGGTATCATACAATGCAGATAATTCAGATATGTAACAAAAGAGAAAACAGTAAACATTAAACATCAGTTGATGAGATAATCTCCTAATCACACACAAAGGCATGATTTGGAGAAACTGCATAAATGCAGTTTACCAGCATGATCAAAATATTTCATTTATTCATACAGAGGACATTTTTAGCATAATAAAGCTGCAAACCATATGCACAACTGAGGAAACTAAATGAAAATATACATACTTTTTATGTACAAGATTTACAAACATGTGAAATTCTTGATAACAGAAATGTAGTCATCATAGCAAATGATAAAATATATCTAATGACTAGATTGTTTGAAAGGCATTCTATAGGCACTAAGCACTTCTATTAGCAAAATAAGGATGAAGGCATTTCAACAACTGAGTTAACAAGGCACTCTTAAAAAAATGCTTAAATAAAAAATAAATTTTAAATAAATAAATGGTGAAAATCCTCACATTTATTTATTTAAAATCAAATTTAGCAAGCATTATTCACTAGAAGAATTCAATTAATTCTCCATTTTCTCACATCTTGGCAGATATTTCTTGCCTTTTTGGTGGTAGTTAAAGATTTCTCAATGCTTTGAATTCATTTTGTAACTTTGTAATTTGTAAAGCCTATTTCAGCTGTTTTTCAGGGAAAAACACACATACATACACACACAGAGGGAAAAAAATGTCTCAGAGATGCAAAATTAAATGAAACATAAACAAATATCAAGATTATTTAAATAATAATCAATAAAGTTATTTTTTATACTTTTTTTTTCTTTCATCCACTAAATAATTTTCTTGTAATTCTGTAACATATCTGTCATTAAGCTTGATCAAACATGCATTGGTTGAAAATTTTGGAACATCTGTAACTACCAAAACAATGTTTCTTATTAAAAAAAAAAGTTTAATGAAGAAGGGATTTCACAAATTCTCACTAAAAGAAATAAAGATTACAAAAAAAGAAAAAAAAAGGATTTTATAAAGGTATTATAAAGGTAACACAATAAAAAAATTAAAACAGATTAACCCAACAGTTAACAAATTGGAACCAAAACATAAAAAAAAAAAAAAATACTTAAAACACAATACTGCACAGAGAATCAAACAGAACTAATATTTCAAGATATATTTATTAACCTGTCCATTACACCAAACATATTTTTTAAAGCAAAATAATAAGGTTTGGTAACTAAAAAAAGGTATATGTTTATGTTGATTAGGTAGTATTTTCTTGAACAAGAGAGCATGTTATCATTGACAGACCCCACCCTAACTCCATGCGTACAGTAATAGCAGAAAATGGAGACATGCTTCTGTAAATAACCTTGAAACTTCACGCAAATTCCTATGAGATAATTCAAACACATAAAAAATTTAGATAAATTGAACCTTGAGGACTAAATTTTAAAAAATCAAAGCTTTTTCGGTAGTTTTGGCAGCTCTTGCTGCTGGACTATGCCCTCCTTGCCTGGCGAACCAACGAAGGTGAAGCAGTTTTCTGCAAATGCTGTATAAACATGGATCGTGATTTTTTCTCTATTAAAGTTAGCAGAGAGACAACAAGAAACAACTATTCACAATGATTGGCACTCGGGAGAACCTCTAACCTTTGTGGAGAGGTGAGCCAGTCAAAGAATGAAGCATCTACCTCGCAGATGGCATTTGGAAGAAAAAAAAGTATATCTTGTACGTGGAATAGATTCCCCTAATTGCTTAATCAAGAACCGCGGTCGGTTCCAGGGCTGAGGATCACAAAGCCTGTAGTCCAGGGAGCGCAAGACTGATACAAAAGGGAATACGCTCAATAGCATCGGAGATGATCTACTCCATTTCCACGACATGCGCAACTGAGATTGAGTGTATCAACCAGGTAACACCAAGAGGGATTTGAAAGCATCAGATTAATAAAAGTGCAAGAATTCACCAAAAATAAGTGAAGTGAAGTGTGTGTGTTATAATCTACGGCTTAATAGGTAAAATATAGCAGTTCTGGTTAAAGTGCATCTGCATTTGTTCATCTTGAAGATAATACAGCAAATTTTTAAATTATCATACTTTTGATCGATTTATAATCAACCCATTAAAAATTATCTGCTGTCTTAGGTACAAACAGAAGATGCTAGTGTGAATCACCCGTAACTGGAGTGGGTCTGGATTCTATAAAAATGGTGGCTAACTGAAGTTAAATTATGTTTTATTGTGAGTGCAAATGTGATGATTTTCCTGTTTTAATTTTTTTTTCCTGCAAGAGAGATGTTACAGACACCTCGGGGATTAAATTTTTTATTATTATTATGGTAGATGTTATGCATGCAGCATCTCCCCCCCCCCTGTGATTTTTATTTTTATCTATGTAATGCCTATATATTGCATGATTTGTTATATTCAGTTTGAGTCTTTGTGATGAAGCAACAGAAATAAATAAAAAAAAAGAACAAGAGAAATAGGAATATTTACTGAATTAAACTCTTAAATGATATCTCCTGTCTTTTTTTAGAGTGAGGAAAGTAATGATTTTTTTTTTTTTTGTTGTTGTTGCCTTTACTCTGACAAGCCAGCAACATTTGGAATCACATATTAAACCCGTAGTTTACTTTTACGATGTTATGAGCTCGAGTGCATGCTGCGAGAAGGCGACCTTGCAGGTCATGTTTAGTCACTCTTTTGGAAGGAACAAAATCAGCTGCTAAAGAAAGTATACTTCTCTGAGCATTTTGAGAGTTGCTTCATAACATATACATATGCTTTTTGGAAAAAGGGATTTTTCTTGTTAGCATTTTTATTCTATTTTCTATTTGAGATAATGGATAAAGTTTTGATACTTTTATAGTGCTAATTCAAAGTGGCCATGTCTTTAGTTCAGAATTTCTAATAATTCAGAATATTTTGCATTTTCAGTATTTAGCTGATATCAAGATAACAAGTGTTGTTGCTACCTAGTTGCTGATGCTTACTGATTTATGCTAAACCAGAGGTTTACTGGAATCATGCAGCAGTTGCATTGATCACAGTTCTATTAATTATGGACCATTGATTGCTGCCAGAGAAACTGGGGTAGAAATGTATGTGATACGAACTATTGTAACCTAAGGGGCATAAAATGATAACTTTCAGATTTTTTTTGTGAATTCTTTAAGTTATAAGTGAACTACTTGTTTGCAACCATTTAGGTAAGCTAATCCTTTACTAATTCAAAAGTCATTTCTAAATGGAAGTAGAGTGGTGATTCTCCATTGTTTCTTCATGCATCTACCCAACTCCCTGTTTGGGTAAAAGTGAGTGTATCTCTTATAAGATGCTCTGCATAATTTAGAATGTGAATAATTTTTTAAGATTACAATTATTACTATATATCCACAAGATTGCTTTTCCTTTTTCTTGAGAAAAAACTACAAAAACTAGTACTGAATTTGTTGCATGCCAGGGGCATACAAAAATTGTTCTAGTGTTAAAACTTAAGTGTGAAATTGTGAATGAGTTTTGTAACCAAGGTTCAAATCCTGATCATGACTTTGATTTTTCCTATGCATTGAATGTGTGTTAATGCATTTTAATATTAACAGTACATGATATGTAAGTAATAAAATAATTTCTATACACATATGTCAGTTGCCCACCTTCAGATCTGATGTACTCCAGCATTTCACTATATGATTGGTAGTTCAGTCTGATGTGGAATTTGATTACATAATTGACAGTTGGATCCTACAACATTGTTTGAATTTATTTCTGTACTTTAAACTGATTTGAAAAGGAATCACATGATTATCATCGATATTGATGACTTTATATTCCTAACATACTATGTGAACTGATAACTGACTGAGAATATTATTCTGTGTGAATTACTTAGAAATGATTTCCATTAAAAAAAAAACAGCAACTAAGAATTGTATTAGTGATAACTTTACAAACTAGATTTTAACCTCAAAGCATTTGTCTTGATATAACGTTATCTTCATTTTTATTTTAAGCACAAAGTAGTTGCTCTTGATATTGTGTATGCATATCTTTTTATTTTTTATTTTTTAAATGCCAATGTTTAGATGTATTAAATTGCTTTGTTGCTGAAAAGTTTTCCATTCACTTATTTGAGTGTTTCTTGAAATTTACTACTCCTACCTGGTCTCAGTGCATCACCCCACACATATATGGTCATGGGAATAATCAGCAAATTACAAACCTGAATCTCTTTAATACTGTCTCCTAATCATAATAATAATTTTTTTAACAATAAAAACCTATCCAACAAAAAATGGATTTTGTTGAGAAATGCAGAAGCCTTTGAAATAGAACAAATGAAAAAAACAAACTGCAATAGTAAAAACCCAAGAAATAATTAAAAATTACTGCTAGAAAAGGAAAAAAAAAAAAAACGTTGTTTAACAATAAATCTAGCAATATGAGGCACCAAGATCGAGTAGAGATAACCAATCAGAAGATGGCAGTGCACACATTGAAGAAGTCACTAGGGGTCAATAAGAAATGAACAAGTCATAGTTTTAGTGTTTGCTGAGAAGGGAAGATGGCAAAAGGAAAATCACATAGACTAGATGGGATGCTATGAACCTGTTTTATGAATTTCTATCTTTTAAAGGTTTTTAACGAGGTTAAACATTTTTTTACCTAAAAACCCTTTTAATATCCTTAGGTTTTCTTCACTTAATTCCCTCTATTTTATCAGACATTTCACAAAGATGGCAAATAAACTTATTATTCAACCAGGAACTCAATCAATGGCACCTACATGCACAAAAAATTGCTAGGTTTCACAAAAAATGCAGACTTTCTACTAATGCATCTTTGATCATGCTCAGTAAGAAATAACTCACAAAGACAGCAAGACAGAATCTAGACAATTACTTAATGAATGAAAGACAGGAGAAAAAAGTGTGTTTATTATTTCAGCAATATTATTTTAAAAAATTGTCTATTTATGGCAATTGCTCAAATAATGCAGAATGCAGGCTTTCTAGACAGGAACAGAAATGTAAATAAGAGCTGGAAAAAGCCCTTGGCATTTAATAATTTCTTATATAATCATAGGTAGGACCTAGGGATTTGTATGTTTTAAATCATTACTAACATGATTCATAAAGAATGAAGGAAATGTAACATTTCCAACTGAAAATATGTAGATTAAGCAAAATTAAGTTAATTCTTCAACTGAATAATACTTGCTATAATTTGGTCTCTGAGTACAGATAAAACACCACAAAACACAAATTTAGAAAATTCCAGAACAATGTGAACTTCAGAAACTGAGATATTGTGTCTTTTCTTACCCATTTATACCTCAAGTATACTGCAGCAAATACAAACATGCATTTATGCTACCTTGAAAAAACAAAACAAAAAACTTTACATCCAGAAAGGGTGAAAAACATGTGAAAAAAAAATTGAGCATCTTTCTGTCTCTATTCATGACAAATACTAATAAATATTTAAATCACCTGGTGGAAAAATTGTACCAAAAAGAGCTTGAAAATACATGAAAAAGTTTACACATGCTTACATCTGAGAAGAGCTTTTTTCAAGTTCTTCTAAAAACATACATATCATGATTAATAGAAACTCAGAAATACAGCATCAGTTTTACCATTACATCATCTAATTCTAACATCATAACCCAAGAACAATGAACAACACAAGGTCTGGAATTTGAAACACAATTGAAATGATAACAATATTTACAGATACTGATATAACAAAAGAAATTGCTTTTTTTTCTATGAACGTAGTTGCACAATTAGCATGACAGCTTTACAGCAGACGATCAAAATATTGACCATCAAAGTAAAAAACAAAAACAAAACAAAACAAGAGTTTGCTAAATCTTACTTTATATTTCATGTGATTCTCCAGAGTATTTCTGGATTAGTGCTTATAAAAGTATGTTCACCCAAAGAAAAGTCTGCTAGCATTCAAATCCTACAGGCTTCGGATATTATTTCAGAGCTGCATTTATAATAGTGACTTAGCATATGAACAAACCTTGATCTCAACGATTTTTTATTGATTTCAGAGCTGTATCAATAATAGTGACTTAGCATATGGACAAACCTTGATCTCAACGATTTTTGACTCCTTTTTGAATTTATTGACAGTTTTTCAGGCATTTTTTAAGAAATTGATGACATTTTTAGTGTGTCTCATAAAAACTACAAACAGAAATGTCAGGACACATACAACTACACATTCATGCTTGCCAACTGGAAGGAAAATTGTGTTCCAGAAAAAGCTTGAAAATCTATGGAATGTCTGAACATGCTTACAGCTGTTCAATTCAAAAAGCTTTTAATTTTTCAAGATACCTTGAGCAAGAGATACTAAAACACACATATATACATAAAAGTATTTAAGCTAACTATCAAAACAGATATACGTAAATGCATTTAAGCTAACAAGAAGCCAGATCTTGTCTCAAGAGCAGAAACTAAACATGACCACTAATTGCAATATATAATTCTTACAGTTAATCACATTCATCTTAGCAGCTACTCATAGAATTAAGTAGTTAAAGGATCATGAACCATTTAAGGTGCATCACGGTTGAGAAAGTGAAAAATACAAAAGAAATGCAAAATTTTGAGAAGCAAATCATTAATGGTTATATCAAAATAGAAATCATGCAAAATTTTGAGAAGCAAATCATTAATGGTTATATCAAAATAGAAATCATGCTAACTCAAAGCAATGAAGTTGAGTGAAATAGGTATAAAACATGGGTGACCTAACACTGCAACAAAAGCATGTGATGTGGCAGAAAGTAGGAACAAGAAAGAGAAATCCTTAAGATAGATAACAGAAGTTGTGAGTTGTTAAGGGAAAGAAAAAAGCTTATAGGAAGCATTTAAACTGGTTACCACAGGCTGATAAGGAAGATACCAGGATGGGTCATAAGTTCGTAGCAATTCGCAGTACTGATGGAGAAACTCCACTTAACAAGTGGGACATACACAGTACGGTGGAATGTGTCCCATGCCTGATTGGGTGACATGCTCTGCTGCTCCGACAGGTAGGCATGTGCCAGGCCCAAAGTGTGTGTGCCGTTCATACAAGACGAGAATTTTGGAGGAGAAACTTGTTGTCTGTGTGCTTAATGGTATTATTGTAAAAAAGGTTGAACGCGACAGCTGCCGCAAAGGAAATTTGTAGTGTAGAAGGTGAGGAGACAGTGCACCCTGCAAGAGCAAGAAAATGGTTCCAATGCTTCCGGTCTGGAGACACAGTGCCCATTGACAAATTGAGGTGTGGGAGACCAGTCACCATCCAACACCGAAGCCCTGCATTTAGCTGTTGAGCAGCAGCAAGGAACCAGCACCCGATTATTAGCAGAGGAGGTCCATGCATCACAAACCACCATTGTTCATCACCTACACCAGCTCGGTTTTCACTCTAGAAATCCATGAATGATTCCCCATGAGTTGAGCCCAAAGCAGGCTGAGGAGCGTGTCATTCTGTGTCGAGAATTGCTGCAAAATCCAGATGATGACCAGTTTTGACAGAGAATTGTAATGAATGATGAGAAGTGGGTCTTCCTGCGTTATTCTAATACCGGAAACCAATGGCTGCGGCCAGGGGATGTGGCTCAAGCAGTGGTTCAAAGAGGGTGTTTTGAAGTGAAGATAATGTTGTGTGTATGGTGAAACTTTGAGGCTCCTGTCCACTGGTAGTTTGTGCCACATGGTTGGGCCATCAATGGGAACCAGTATGCCCACCAGCTGTAACATGTATACGATGTTCTATGTCAGCGTTATCCTGCAATGCTGAACCAAAAGAAGGTCCTCCTGCAATTCAATAATGCACCATATCATAGATCACGGATTGACTGCCTGAAAATTCAGGATTTGGATGGCGTCAAAATCCTATTACATCCAGCCTATAGATAGCCTGGATCTTGCAACTTCGGATTTTCACCTGCTTCATTCCATGGTGCACTTCTTGGCTGGCAGACAGTTCCATTCCTTGGAGGCTGTGAAAGATGGCATCACTGAGTTTTTTGCATTCAAGCCAGCCACCTGATATCGCAATGGCATTGCAGCTTTGGCTGAACGTTGGCGAAGGACCATTGACTCTGACGGACTGTATTTTGTTGAACAACCATATGTGGTCAACATGTAGTGCCGAATTGAACATTGTACCCCCAAATTCTACGAACTTGTGACTAACCCTGGTAATTAAAGGTCATGTCAAAAGGCAAAGTGATATGTTAACGATGCAAAAAAAGAAGACAACTGTAGATTTAGGGAAAATAACTAACGTATTTGGAGTCTCATTAAATATATCCATCACCACGAGTTGCTCAACAACCCTGTGTGGGCCCTGGTCTTCTTCAGAAACTTCTGCCAGCCTTCCTTATTCAATGCCAAACTCCTCCAATTTTTTACCCCTAAAGCCTTAATATCTTGCATCACTTCATCTTCCCATCTTAATTTAGGTCTTCCTATTTTTCATTTTCCTTCCGGCTTAGCATTAAACATCTTCTTAACTATTCTATTCCTACCCCTGCACATAATATGTCCAGCCCAACTTAATCTATTTATTTTTATGTACTTAATAATGTCTGGCTCTGTATACACTGAAAGGACAAATTATTATGTACACCCACCTAATAGCGTGTTGCACCACCTTTAGCACGCAGGATAGCATCCAAACATTGTGGTACGGACGCAATGAGGTTCCGAAACACAGACTCGGGTATCGCTGACCAACAATCTAAGAGTGCTTGGCGTTGAGCAGGCAGAGATGTAGGTGGGGATGGTTGATCATGAACAGCTCGTTCCAATATGCGCCATAAATTCTCTATGGGGTTGATGTCTGGTGAGCGAGAGGGCCATGCAGGTGTGGCAAGCTCACTGCCATGCTCCTGGAGCCAGTAGGTTGCAAGCCAGGACTGATGGGGTGGAGTGTTGTCCTGTTGAAAGATAGGAATTTAGTTTGGACAGAGGCACGTAATGAAAGGCTGAAGATGGTCAACCAGGAGCTGCACATAGCTGGAACCAGTGCCGGAAGACTGAAGAGGTACCACGAGACTCAGGATGGACCACGTGAAAGCTGCCCAAACACAGTCTCCACCGGCCTGTAGTACCCCAACTTGGCACGTGGGGTACATAGCTTTGTGTGGTTTACGCCACACACGCTGCCTATAATCAGCGTGATACAGTATGAAAAGGGATTTGTCAGACCATATGAAGCATTTCCAATCATCCATGCTCCAGTTTCAATGGGCTTTCGCAAACTGCAGCTGAATCATGCGATGCTGTGCCGTTAACATTGGGACACAATGTGGCCGTCGACTGCCCCAGCCGAGTTATGCCCTGTGTTGACAGATTGTCTTTGAGCATAGGCTTCTGGATGCTCCTTCATTAAATTGTGAAGCGATTTGCTGCAAACAAGCCTTTTAATTCGTCGTTATGATGCGGGCCAATTGGCAACGCAATTGATCATCCAATGCACTTTTATGGCCACATTTCATCTGACTGTTAGCGGTTTTGCTGGATTTCACGCACTCCTGGTACTTATTTGCTACAGTTTGTCGTGGAATTTTTAACAGTTTTGCCATTGCGCCAATTGAACATCCGGCCTTCTTGGTTCCTATGACTTTACCTCGATCAAACTCACTTAAGTCGTGTCCTCGACCCAGGCTGGCACCTGACGGAATGTATTCCTGTGCGTACCGACCCACTCTATTTATAGCCCCAACCGGTTTTCCTGCACACCACGATTTGCTGCTGTCCTGCTGCTTTGCATATTTTCACTGGGGTGTATGTAATAATTTGTCCTTTCAGTGTAGTTCATGGTCGTATATTTTCCTCCACACACCATTCTCTTGTACTGCTCCAAAAATATATTTAAGAACACTTCTTTCAAATAAACCCAGCAATCTTTCATCTGCCATTGATAATACCCAGTTTTTAGAGGCATAAGTTAACACTGGCCTTACAAGTACTTTGTAAATCATTATCTTTGTGTTTCTTGAGATCAGATGTGACTTTAAGCATTTGCTATGTCCACAGAAGCATCTATTTCCAGAAAAAAGCCGTCTCTGAATCTCAGTACTAATATCGTTTTAACAATTAACTTCCGATACAATCCCAAATATGTAAAACTATGTACAATTTGTTAAATACACTGCCGGACAATTGCTAAGGACGGATGACAATAGCGACGATAGCAACCATAAAATGGAAGGCAGGAAAATGTAGAAATTAGCATAAGTGCGGGATACAGTAAGACGTGTTGTGCGTATGCAAATTTTGGAACTTGTTCGTGACGTCATAGCGCTAATAAGAGATATAAAGGATTTGACGTGTATTGACCATTGTTGTTCAAACGCAAAGTTGAAAGGGAAAGAATCAATTGACGAACTTGCAATTTTCAGTATGTCTTCCCGACATCACCTAGATGATTTTACGCGTGGCCGTATTATTGGCAAGATTAAAGAAGGGCGAAAAATAACAGATGTTGCCAGGGAGTTCGACGCCAGCCACAGTGTTGTTTCAAGGCTTTGGAAATCATTTCAAACAAATGGAGAGTGTAGCAAACGTCACGGGGGAGGTCGTGTTCGCAGTACGACACCTGCAGAAGATCGGTACATAGTGCTATCAACAAAAAGACACCGGCGCAGCACAGCTAGTGAGGTAGCAAATCAGTTTATGGCTGCTACTGGCAAGCGGATCTCCCGAAAACTGTCGCCAGACGTTTGCATGAAGGAGGACTATACGCCCGCCGTCCTGTTGTGTGCATCCCATTGTCCAGACGTCACCGTACCGCCCGTTTGCAATGGTGCCATCAACATCGCAATTGGACTGATAACGACTGGTCTGCTGTCCTCTTCTCAGATGAGAGTAGATAGAGTCTATCATCTGATTGTCGACGACAACTGATCTGGCGTGATAGTGGTACTGCATATTGTCCAGCAAACATACAGGAAAGGGACCGATATCCGACATGTAGTGTCATGGTATGGGCTGGCATCATGATCAATGGCCGAACGTCCCTCTATGTGCTTCCAACTGGGACTATGACTGGCCAACGATACATTAATGATGTTCTGCTACCTCATGTTCGCATGTTCCGTGGTGCTGTCGGTGATAGATTCATTTTCATGGACGACAACGCAACATGTCATCAAACAGTCGCTGTCGAGGAGTGTCTTGAGAGCGAGGATATTCAACGCCTCGTATGGCCAGCACGTTCTCCAGATCTGAATCCCATTGAAAATGTGTGGGATGCTTTGGGGAGGAGTCTTGCTGGTCGCCAATGCCCTCCAATAAACAAGGACACCCTCATCCGTGCACTGACAGAGGAATGGGATAAATTACCCCAACAGCTGCTTGATAATGTTGTGCAAAGCATGACACCGCGTGTGGAATCTTGCATCGCCCTCCATGGTGGCCATATCCCGTATTGACATCTCACACCGGAACGCCTGCGGACGGTAATTGCAATTTTTTCACGTTTACGTATTCTGCACAAAATGGCCTGTTTGTACCTTGAACACGTTCCAAAGCCTTCTGGATTTCAGAGCACAATAAATTGTCTTTCTTGTAATGTCCTGGCATTCGGACATTATTTTATTTCACTTGGCATCCAATCACACTTACTTTTTTATGCGCTATATAGCCGTTTGTGATCCGTCCTTAGCAATTGTCCAGCAGTGTATATATCAGGGAGAATACATCACCCAAAGCTTAGTAAAAAGTCATTTTTTAAATATCAGGGCATATCATTTTAAAAATTCAAACGAAAAATGTGAAAGTCAAAATTAAAACATATCCAAACCAAAAAGGAGACAGCCGCATCTGTAACGCTTTGATCCACCCCTGTGGGCATCATCAGGAAAGGCTGGTAAACCCAACATTTCAGCAGCCTGCAGCCAAGTGTCATCTACGTTATCGTGGTAATCACTTGGATAACTCTAAAAGCCCTCACAAATCTGGTGCCATCTATTGGAAAACAGAGTATGTATTATTATTTACTGGTGTTCATTTTATTTTCTTTCTCCTTCAGTTTTATCAAATATTTCCAATGAGTCGGGACTATATTCCAATGATTAAAGTTGCAGACTATATTTTCATTTTTTTCTTTTATACTGTTTCTGCCAATCTTAAATGCTTTTTGGATTTACAACTTTTTAAAGTTTTTATTTGTTCAGATTTTGGAAATACATGTTTTTCAAAATAATAATGTATTAAGCCTGTTTTTTGCTTTTTTCCTTTGCCAGTTTTTTAAATTTTGATACAACCTGTGCTTATCTTTTGTGTTCCCTATGTAAGAAATAGGTGGATTATTACCATTGGAATTTCAAATACACCTGAATTCTCTTTAATACTTTATTATGACGTCTATTACTTATTATAATATTTTTATTTGAATTAACAGTACTACCTAGTTGAAAATTGTATTTAGCATAAATGTATATGTAATTCCAATAATTTCAAGGGCTACCTATATAAGAAATGGTGGATTGGTAACAATCGATTTATTTCTTATATAGGTAGCACAAAACAACAACTTAAACACAGTTGCATCAACATTTTAAAAATTGGCAAAGGAAAGAAGCAAAAAACAGCCTTAACACATTATTGTATTGAAAATCATGTATTTCCAAAATTTGAACAAATAAAATTTTTTAAAATGTTGTAAATCCAAAAAGCATTTAAAATTGGCAGAAACAGTATTAATAGAAAAAAAAATAGAAATAGAGTCTACAACTTTAATGATCTGAATATACTCCTAACTCATTGAAAAGATTTGATAAAACTGGAGGAGAGAGAAAAACAATGAACAACAGTAAATAATAATACATACACCATTTTCCAATAGATGGCAACAGATTATTATGTGTAAGTTCCAATCACATTTACATCATGTTCAAATTCTATTATGTGGCTAGTTAATTATGTTATTATTCAATCTATATATTGAATAAGTATTACTGTTTTACACGTTATACAGGAAAACAATTTCTTGTGTCGAGCAGGAGTTGGTGCTTCGGGCTGCATGAAGTATGGCTGTGTAACAAGAGTTTGGAAGGAAATAACTAGGTTATTGCCAGATCTCCATCATTTGATTCCTGCAAATGGCTGCCGAATTCACGAATGTTGTACTTATAATGAAAATGAGCTGATTTCTGGATCATGGGGATGATATTTAATGATTCCAAATTGCGATTATTGAAAGACAGATAAATTTCGAAGCTTTCATGGTAGTGAAGAGCATATGACCCTGAATGCAGTTAACAACTCATCTCATTATGCAACAGGTAGGTTATTATTATTACTATTATTATTATTGTTGTGCCACATTGGACAGTGCACATTTATGTTGATGGCCATCTTTTTGTTCTTTTACAAATTGTTTCCACATACATGGGATTTGTTATACACTTATGTTATTGGAATTTTGGTCAGTCCCTTTTACCAAGGCAACTCTCAACCAGATTTTCTAAACCAGCAACTAATACGTAGTGTGATAAAACAGTTCCGAGTCTAGGTACGCAGCACCCCAACAGATGGCAGCACGCGGATGCGCAAGTAGCGATCAAGGGCAATGACCTTCATGAGTCATTGTGCCGCAGCATGGTATGGATCTATGAACATCGGGAGCTGTGCTACACGATATTTTGTGACTATGTGCAAAACACAGCTGCGATTTCAGTATGGACTGTAAACTAGAGCAGCAAGCGAACATAAAATTCTGCGTCAAACTTGGCAATGGAGACGCATGAAATGTTGCGGCAGGCTTATAGCAATGAAGCAATGAGTCGTGCAAGATGTTTTGAGTGGCACTCGCGCTTCAAGACGACGAGAGGTCAGGGCGACCACCCACAAGCAAAAACCCCAAAACTGTGGACAAAATTAGAGAACTGTTGCACGAGGATCATTGCAGAACCATTAAAGACATTGCTACTATCGTCAATGTGTCATACGAAACAACAGTGCAAGAAATTCCGACGTTGGTTTTGAACATGCACAGCATTGCTGCAAAGTTTGTGCCAAAGATTCTGAACCCCAAACAGAAGGCGCTCCGTGTCAAACTCTGTCAGCAGGTGGTGAATGAACCAATGTTCCTGTCGCAGCTCATCACTGGGGACGAGACTTGGGTCTACGTTTATGACCCGGAGACCGAACAACAGTCGTTGCAGTGGAAGAGCCTGACATCTCCAAGACCGAAGAAGGCTCAACAGGTCCGGAGCGCAACCAAAAGCATGCTCATCATGTTCTTCGACATTCGTTGAGTTGTGCACTGTGAATTCGTCCCCCAGGGCCAGACCGTCACCACCCTTTTTACTGTGATGTTCTGCAGCGTCTTAGGGAGGACATTCACCGAAAACGAACTGAAATGTGGTGCAGGGGCAATTTCCTACTCCATCACGACAATGCAACAGCTCACAGAGTGTTAGCAACACCCAGTTTTGCAGCCACAGCAGCAAGACTACCCTTCCTCACCTGCGTTACTCACCGGATTTGGCCCCCCTGAGTCTTCTTTCTGTTTCCAAATATGAAGCTCAAGGGTCGCTGTTTTGAAACTGTGGACGAGATCCAGTGCGAATCACAGATGGTGCTCGGCACGATTCGTGAACAGGACTTCCAGCAGTGTATCGCTGCCCAAGGAGGCTACTTCGCGGGAGATCATAGCCAGACTTAAGTAACATAAGTACTTTGTTGTATATCGGTCTCGTTTCAGAACTTTTTTTATCAGGCCTCGTAAAGACGTAAAACAACATGGGAGGAAGGCACACTTCTTATTCAAGCTCAGTAATGAAACTGTAACAATAAAAAGAAAACTACAAACTCTAAATTGATAATGATCTACCAAAATTACAGACCGAAAAAATGGCGATTAGTAAACCGATTCATAACTTGTTTCCAACATATCACACTTTTTGCTGTTGATACAGACTGAAATCTACAGCCAACTAAACCCAGTGCAAAATTTAAAAAGTAGTAATAATAATAATAAAAATGATTTAAAGAAAAAGCCTTGATAAAAATATCTGGTATATCTATGAGATTTCCCCTTTCACTTCTGCTAGCAAATTTTTATGAGGAAAAACCAGAACAGAAATTCTTTATTAAGTCTATATATTTTTGTTTATATACAAGACACGCACACACACACACACACACACACACACACACACATGTATGCATATATATATATATATATACGGTCTTTATAATTGATAGCAAAAACAAAAAAAAACTATCAGAAAAACTATTGAAACTTTTAAAATTCATTTCAGAAGTTCTGCTTGAAGGAAAGAATATGCAAGCTGGGGGTATTAACTATGTATATAGAAAGTGGTAAAAAACAACAACAAAAAAACTCAATTGTACGAAAAGCTCATGACTACTGACAAATTAGATTTCAAATCACATCATCCTTCTTCTATAAAAATAAAAACATTGCAGGCCAGTTCATTGAAAACAATAAATAAATTTTACTCAACCCCAAAAAAAAAAAAAAATAATAATAATCTCATCTAATTAAGATCATCAAGAAATATTACTACTCATAAAAACTGGTTACTGAATCTCCTCAAAATAGTAAATTACAGAATAAGTTGTCCACTAAGTCTCAATAATAAAATAAATTTTTCCCTTGTAAATTAAACAATTCAAAGGAAAACAGCTTACTCATTGTATGGAGTAATTTACATCAATGAATATAACCAAGGACTTTTGTACTTCAGAGACACAGGCCATCAACTGAAAGCTCATGTAGAACAACATAAATCAGAAATGAAAAACATATCTAAACTACATGATGGACATGTAAGAGAAACTAGTAGCAAAAGAACTAAGATTCACTTAAAATTTCTAGAAATCCACATGGCAAAAATAAATGAAAGGACAAGAAATTTAGAAAAAGAAGTTTGTTTGTTTTTGTTTCTGGGGTTTAATTAGTACTGTGCAGAGTAGCAGAATGAAGATGTACATGCGTACGCGGATAGTTTCCAAATTATTAGCAGATTTTGCAGATAGTTTTTGCTTGTAGATTTTAAAAAATGGTATTTACAGCAATTAAAACACTTTCTCAATATATTAATTTTTACTCAGATTAATATCTTTAATTCAATTTTTTTCACACCTTCTGAGTTTTGTTTTTACAGACGTTTCTGGCATTTGGATTTTATCGAAGCCTGTTCTCATTTTATAGGAACTCAATCAAAAGTTTCCATTTACACAGAAGGAATTAAAACTTTGCCAGATTCCTCTTGCATTTTCCAGTAATTAAATTAAAATCTTTTCCTTATGTATTTTGTAAGTCTACCATTTTTGAATTAAGTTGTTGAAAATGGTATTTATAAATTTTGAAGGCTCATTAATGGAACTGTTTTTCTGGATATAAAAACTTTCTTTAATTAGTCTTTTGTTTTTATGAGGTTCATAGTCCAATATTTTAATATTTTGCCATAAAGGTCGATTTCACACACATTGCTACATATTCAATTTTAATGTACTTATTATGTCTTCACTGGAATCTCTAATGTTCTAATAATTATTTATTTTATTAATTTTTCTGTATTTTATTGTTATCGTGTGATTTGGGGGTTTGCAGCAAGTTTTCTGTTTCAGTGGTTATGTACACAGTTACATTTCATTTTTATATAACTCTGGTATTGCGAGCAATTCTAAGATGTGGTCCATTCCTAATTTAGGGCTACTTGTTCCAGAAAAGGGAGAACCAGGGCCATAAGAAAACACACTACCCATGATTAATCAGGGAATCAAACCCAGGCCCACTTAGATAAACAGTCGGAAGCCAGTGCTTAGACCACTGGGACACAGGAAGGACGTCTTCATCACACAATGATAAGATGGGATTAATGGAATTCCATGCTACCAGAAGCAGAGTCCTCAGGAATGGTTAAACATAGCCTTAGCAAAGACAGTAAACATAGTCATTAAAACTAATCATCTTCAAAAATTAGCAAGTTAAAACTTCCAACTTTACTGGAAAACCCACATAAACTTTTAATATTATCTTTCAAGAAAAAAAATGTGCATGTATTGATAGGACATATATCCAAGAAGAATAAGGATATGGTTGTCCACCTTGCTGGATGAAAATATAAGCTAGCTTTACTAATGAATTGACATAAGGACATAATTTAGACTGCAATATACTTAACTTTGAATTAAGATTTCCTCTTATATGTCTATCATTCGCCAATAGATGCTGAGATGCTACTAATTCCAAAATACAAGTTCCAATTGCAAACGAACATAGTAATAACATTAATAAGGCATGATGTGATATTACAAAACTGAGAGTAGCAAAGGA
This sequence comes from Macrothele yani, assembly GCA_039090855.1. NCBI lineage: Eukaryota > Metazoa > Arthropoda > Arachnida > Araneae > Macrothelidae > Macrothele > Macrothele yani. The sequence goes on from CM077007.1 coordinate 115,769,366, forward strand.
AGAGTACCATACTGGTTGATACTTTCTTGTTGACAAATATCAACAGATTTACAACCACAATTCTAGCAGAATTGGAGAAAAAAAAAAAAAAAAAAAAGCAAAACGCTCAAAACCTAAATTATTTTGAACTACTGTAAAAATTCATCTAGGAATAGTTCAATAGTTCATACAAATTCATGTATCTTTCTAATTTTAATTTTCTTTAAAAACAAGAATTTCATTTTGTTACACTCAATTCTAGAACTTTGGAAAAGAAAAATTGTGCATGATCTCCCAATTTCAGATCCCAGAACTACATTTATTACTACTGACTTCATTCTTAATGCTTTCTGAACAATTTTATTTGTAGACTATGCGATGAGTCAAATATTTGTCATCTTATTTGCTGAGATGCCTCCACATACTTGTTAGAAATTTGGAATCATAAACATTGAAGCATATAAAAGTTAATAATATTAGCTTTTTAATTGACATCAGCTGTGAGAATGAATCCGTTTCACGTGTTCCTTAAGATTACCTTTTTGTGTGAATGCCATGTAACATTCGTCACATTTATAACGTTTTTCACCCGTGTGTTTTGCTATGTGAATTTGAAGAGCATTTTTCTGGTTAAAAGCTTTGAAACACAGATTGCAAACAAATGGGCGTTCACCAGTGTGAATTCTCATATGTCTTTCCAACTGACTCTTCTTTGCAAAAGCTTTCTGACACAAACTGCACTCATGTGTTGGAGCCTGACTTCTTCTGGAAGGTTTTAATGGATCACCAGTAAGGATATTTTCCTTAGGATTGTTTTCATTGTTCAGTTTATTTAAGTCTTGATTTAACAAACTGCACACGTAATTTGGATCTGAAGACTTTCCATCAATATTCTCAATGGTGGGCAAGCTTAATAAATGTAAGGTCTGCATTTCAGCACTGTCTACAATGTTATTAGCACTATGGACTAAAACAGTACTATCCTCAGCACTGATACAAATATTATCATTTGACTGGTTCAAATTGTTTGAAAATGCATCAGTTCTCAGCAAATTATTCTCCTCATTTTCTACATGAGCTACACTAATTCTGTTCAGTTCACTTGTCTGGGAGGAATCAGTTATAGTAAAAATGGTGCCACCAACTTCATCTGTGTGCCTAATGTGTGAATCAGAAGTCATTGTTTGAGGTTCTGAATTCAAGGGAACTGTTAAAGGTTGAATGAGAACATTCGGATTTAATGTAATAGAATTTGTGTTTGTCACTGCACTTGATGTCGATGAATCAATGTTCAAACTTTCTTGAAATGCACTGACATCTGTTATGGGGACAGTAATGGTAGAATTAGTTTGAGCTGTTGAACCAGGGTTAACAGTAATATTAATACTTATTTGATGTCGCATTTCCTGCAACAAGCTTGCATCAATCTGAAAGGGTTTATTCAACAGTGATGGATCAAGGGATGTAATCTGAATACTCTGACCAAGAATGTCTGGAGTGAGTTGAAGCTGAATGCCATTAACTGTCTGTATTGCATGTGCAGGTGCAGCATCTCCAACAACACCAGAATTTATGCTATTTAAGATGTCACTTGAAACCGTGACTGTTGGCATCATATCAGCACTGGTTGTTTCCACGCTAGCTCCAGCTCGTTCATCTCCATCTGCTTTGGAACGTCTTCTGCGTCTTAAAGACCCACCTTTGAAATGAGATGTTATATGGCTCTTGCGGTGGCCAGATGTTCGAAACCGCAGCTCGCAGTGAGGGCATTTGAAAGGCTTGGCACCTGAAATTATAAGATTATGATATATGGATGTTATACATTGATCACCAAATTCTATAAGGACTTAACAGAACTCTTAGAAAGTATAACTGAAAGAAAACATCTGTCTGTGACATCATCACACTGAGCTCTAGGAACTCCATTGCTTCTTTAAACATTTTTTAATGAAAACTTTCTACAATAATAAAATTAAATAGTTCTATCAATAATATACCTGCTGTACTGGTAAATTCCTTTCACAGTCATACTTAATATACTGTATATATACATCAGTTTGTCAATATTCAGTATCTGATAACTTCAACACCTCAAGGGAACTGTACTTAATTTTTCAGGTACATTTTAACATGGAAGTGCTTTGATGTGAAACTTTCTATTATTTCCTTTGAAAAATAGCTAGCAGGAAGCTTAAAATGCACATAAGGAGGAAATTTTGCAATGGGTTTGCATAACTGTAATTTTAGGATTTTGACCAATTTTGCTTAGAATTTTTAAGGATTTTAATGCTCTTAACAAATGGGAAATTTGAATATACATGGCTTTTACACTGTTAAGTAAATTCTCAGTAACACCATATTCATTCAATACCTTCCACAAAAGTGGCCTATTTACATGGTCGTAAGCTTTCTCTAAATCTATGAAGGCAGCAAAAACTTTCTTACCAACAGCCTGATACTTTTCAATCATCATGCGTAATGCAAAAGTTTGGTTAGTGCAGCCTTTAAAATGCATAACATCACTCTGAACATCCCACACTTTCTCTGATGTAAGACTCTGTACTTTTTCAATAACGACCTTACCAAACACTTTCTCTGGCACACTCAGTAGGCTAATACCACGATAGTTCTTTAAGTCAGTCTGATCACCTTGTCCCTTATACAAGGGGAAAATGATAGCATCCTTCCAATCCAGAGGGACCGTTCTTAACTCCCAGCACAACTAGCAAATTTCAATTAACCAGTCAATTACAGAGTCACCACCATATTTCAGCATCTCAGCATTTATGCCATCAACTCCCGGAGCCTTATCATTCGGAAGAGATTTTAGAGCTTTACACACCTCTTCTCTTGAAATCCCTCCTGTGCTTCCATCCTTCACTGTGACATCATCTGCGTCTGCCTCAGAATCACCTTTGCTTTCCTGATCTAATAACTCACAGAAGTATTCACCCCATCTTTCACTTAACTCATTGGGCTCCCATGTCATTTCCCCAACCCTATTCTTCACACAACTTACAACTTTGTTTCCCCTATTTTTCCTGAGTCTCATGTACTTCCAGAAAGTCTTCCCATCTTTCCAAAAAGCCAATTCATGCCTTTCCACCCTCTCCTTCCTATCTTTTGCCTTACTGTGGTGAACCAGCTTAGCAGCTTCACGCTTCTTACAGCGATATTCATCCACAGAGACTCTACCTTGCAACATCCCCAAATAGGCTTTCTTCTTTCTCTTTACTGCCTCTTCAATCTCACTATTCCACCAAGCATCACCTCTATTGTTACCCACTACTGTGGTGCCACAGACTTCTTTAGCAGCAGTGACAATACAGTTCTTAAAACATTTCCACTTCTTTTCTACATCCCTCTCAAACGACTTTAGCTCCTTCAGTCATTCTCCGAGTACATCAGAATAACACTGATGATATTCAGGGAGTCTTTTAACCTTTATTCTTTCCATCCTGGGCCTCTTCCTATTCCTTCAACCAACATACAGTTTCACTCGTGACACTACCAAGTAATGAACAGAACCAACATCTGCACCTCTCATCACACGAGTGTCAACAACTAAGTGTTTCAGATGCTGATCGTAGACAACAAAATCTATCACACTCTTTTGACCAAGAGTACGATTTTCCCAAGTATATGTGTGGATATACTTGTGGTCGAAAAACGTATTAGATACACACAAACCATTCTCAATGCAGAGTTCAGTTAATATTTCACCATTATCATTCACACAAGGATCATTAAACTTACCCAGAACATTGTCAGAACTTGCATTCTGCACACCCATTCTAACATTGAAATCCCCTGCTATTATAACTTTCTCTTTAGCACCAAACTGGTTCAAAACAGCTTTTAGCTCATTCTAGAAATCTTCCTTCTTACCAGAAGTTTCCGAGTCACAAGGAGCATACACTACAACAATTACAATTCTCTGAAGTTTCACTAAATGAATCCAGAGAATTCTCTCAGTTATGCAACTATAGTGAATCAAGTTGATCTTCATCTTTTCACTTAAACTCACCCCAACACCAGCCTATCCTCTCACATTATCCAATACTCCAGACCACATGCTCACTATTCCATTTACTTCTTCTATTCCAATTTCCTTCTTTTTGGTTTCACTTACACACAGCACATCCAATCTATACTTATTCATCTCCTCAATCACCTCATTCATCTTGCCATTTATACCTCTAGTATTCCATACACCAATCTTACACTCACTCAGCCGAGATCTCTTTCTCATATGCCGTTTAGAAAGTCCAGGTTGATTCCATGGTGGACCATCCTTCTCAAGTGTGGTAGGTCCACCATATCCCACACTTGAGTCCATTTTTGCATTTCTTTTTGCCTTTTTAATCAGGTAAGTACATCAGTGTGGGGATTAGCCCAAAGCTGACGGTTTCAGTTGGTGATTCAACCCAGGGGCATAGGCACGATTTTGTCGGGGGGAGGGGGGATCCAACATCTACTAGTTCAAAAGCAGAAATATATTGGTGTCCAAAAGTTTAGCAACAGAACAACCTGTGGCAGGTCATTGCTGAAACGTTTCAGTGTTTACAATATTAGCAAGGAACAGTTATACTGATACCCTTTTGGGTTGGATTACAGGGTTCCCACTCAAAAGTAATAAAAAAATTCCCTGACTTTTCCAGGTTCTCCAGGTGTTTCTTACAGTTTTCCAGAGTGGCATGTTGCAAAGAATTGTTACATTTCATTCCATTCATTTTTCTCACCAAAGCACACACTTGTAAATTTTTTACGTAATTTGTCTTTATAAAATTACCTGCTTTTCATTAATAACAACTAACTGTGCACATTATTTTCTGTACCAAAGTTCTGTGAACTTTTGTGAGTACCATCCACACAGAATTTGTAAATACATTCCCATAGAAACAGGTCATATGTAAGAAAAAATCTGTCAGTTGAATAGTTTCAGTTTTTCTATAACACAATGCGGCTAAGCTTAATGATTGAATGGCTCTGTTCAGAGAAACATGTTTCAAGAGAATCAACAAAGGACTTTGATCCATCATTTGGTTGGTTCTCTTGTGAAGTGTTTCTTCAAGCAGGAGCCATTGTGCCTAATTGTTCCATGTTATAACAACTGTCTGCAGAAATTGAACAAAAGCTTAATAACTGGTAATTTTAAAAATTCAATTTTGCATCTTTTTTTAGAGAATAAAGGAAATACTTAATATAACTGAAAGTAAGATCTACCAAATTCTAGGCAGGCAGTAACTGCAAGCAAAAGTTTGAAATCTTGAAAAAAATTTTTTTTGGCAAAATAAAGTATCCATTGATTTTTACAAAAAAAAAAGGGGGGGGGTAATTTTCCCTGAGTTTTCCCTGGCTTTTACAAAAAAGGGTAATTTTCCCTGAGTTTTCCCTGATTTTTGGAACCATTTTCAAATTCCCTGATAATTCCAGGTTTTCCCTGTTTTCCAGGTTGAGTGGGAACCCTGGATTATTACATATACACAAATCACAGAGTGTCCAGCAGCAAATGTAAAAAATAAAGGACATCTGAAAAGTACCGGTGGTCCCCCCTTCCGATTTGGGGCAAAACTTTTTGAATTACAGGTTCCTGTTTTCAGCTGAAATCTGTTTTAAACATGTAAAAAAAAGAAAGAATTTTTATTTTTCAAAATCGCCTTCTCTTCACCCCCCTTATAGCCATTCTGTTCCTCCCAGTTATAATTAAATTTTCACATTAAAAAAAATTATTTTCTACCCTTATAATTGATTGTACATAAAATAATATACATTGACATAGGTACCGGTATACGAAATACATATAAATTGAATACATTTTATAAAAAAAGTTCCAGCAACTTAACGTTTCTAATGCACAACCTTTTCGCAAATAAAAATAAGTACAACATCACATACCAGTATGAAAAAGAGTGAACAATAATGCACAAGTGCCTAGTGGAATAATGCACAAGTGCCTAGTGGGTTAATATTGAAAAATGTTACACAAATACCTTTTATATATCATAACTTCACAAAAACTGAAAGTAACTGCTATATTTCAAACACACAAAATAAAACTATGTAATCTTTCTTTATTTTTACTCATGCCTTTTTCTGCAAAAAACAAAAAAACACACCACACCACACCTTTAATGTTTTTCCTGAACAAAAACAAAAGAGGATAAGACATTTTGTTTAATCTTGGCTTTATCTTTCTGTATTTTTGTCATCTCCTTTTTCAGATTTTTTTTCCAAATTATCAGCCTCATTCAGTGATTTTTGTACTTTGGACATTAAATCTTTGACAATTTGTCTTTGATGATTTGCTTTAAGTCTCTTCTCATCCGTTTTCTTTTCTCGCTCTTTTATTTGAAGTTTTTCTTCCTTCTTTCTTAATTCCTCAGCTTGTTTGTGGAGAGCTGCCTCTTGATCTTTCGTGGCCTGTTTCTTCTGTTCTTCTTCCAATCGCATACGTTTCTCTTCAGCTAGATGTTCAGCAAACATTTTGTGAGCATCCGCACATGCTCTTTTGAGAGGTGGCATAACTTCGATTTCATTACATACAGTTTTTGTCCTCTTCATATGAGACTTAACTCTTTTCAAAGAAGTCACAGTTTCATCATGTAGTTGAGTTCTTTTACAAGTCAAAATGTCTCTGTCAACTGAAAAAACTTTGCTACACATCACTGTTACCATGATGTATGGTCAAACATGCCATGATCAAGCCTTGAAGGGTTGCATATCTCTGAGGGTTCTTTTTGAAAATTTCTGCCCAATATTCATCAATGAGCTTTTTACCATCAACATTCTCCAGATTGCACAAATCCCATTCTGTGGACAATTCATCTAGCTTTAGGTTTGGAACAACATTAGGAAGGCTTTTAGCAATGTTCATAAATGAAGCAACACTTTTTGGGCTGTTCTTTTGGTCTGGCTGCAGTACACGCAAGTCTCTTAATATTTTATTCTGCAATGGAAGATAGTGCAGCAACTTTTTAATTAACACATTGTAGAATTTTTTCCACTGTAAAAGTAGCATTTTTTTCTTTGTCTCTGTTAGAGACTTCATTGCACTCTTTGTCAAAACACCAATAGTCATCCTTTCCAAAGGTTTCGAATGTTGACTGACATCTAAATCTGCAAGTTTATGGCCTGGAGTGTTATCAACAACTTCATCTACCATAGCTCTTTTCATTACCATCTTTACTAATGAAGTCATTTCATAATAAAGAAGATGAATCAGAGGTTCTTCTTTCTGAAAAAATAACTGAAATATATTCACAATGCTAAACACACCATGCATAAACTGATAGTGGATGAAAATGTCACCTTGTTTCAATGCAGAAATTATTCTGTGCAACTTTTCACTGGTTTTCAGTTCTTTGGAATGATGTGTAGGTACAAAGGATAAGAAGTAGTGAATCAAGGCATCTTTTTGCTCCAATAAACAATCAAATACTGGTCTAAAAATTAAATCTAGCTTCAACAGGTCTCATAAATACATGTTTTGGAGCACCTACATGTTCCTGACTCTTGCCATAATCAGCTGACCTTACACTATTGCCATGAGAATAGTAGAATACATCCACTGCAAATTCAAAAAGTGAAGAATTGAATTCTTTTACAGCCTTTTTTACAGCATTCATGACATGATGTAATGCACATTGACCTACATCAAGCAAGTGGGAATTTTCTTGCTTTAAAAGAGTTAGCATGCCTTTTTTACAGCCTACCATAACTTGTGGACTATCAGTCATAACACATATTACCTTAGATATATTGATGCCAAACATTTGTAAAACAGAAATCAATTTTTCTTTTGTGGGAAGTGCTTTAGCTTCTGACAAATATACCCTTTCAAGAAAATCTGTTACAATTCGCTGTTGCACGTCATCAAAATATTGTACGATTATTTCAAGCTCTTTTTTATTATGCACACCACTATCATTGCTTTCATCTAGTCCAATTGACACATATTTCCATTGCAAACTTTCCTTTAAAATGGTTTCATATGTTTGCCCCAAACCATATCTAACGAGGTAAGACATATTTGTTCGGTGCATTGAAAATGATTCAGCAATTTTAGAGTCAGGAAACATTTTCTGAAACAACTGTGTTGAATGATCACAAAGCCTGAATGGAATATTGTGTTCAACAAGTGCAGAGGCCCACAAAACTTCAGCAGTAGTAACCTGATTACTAATTATTGTTTGACTTTTGAAACTTTTTGTCAAGTCCTTTGACCTTGTTACAGCTTCTCTATTTTTCTTGTGATTTTCACTTCTTGAATGTTGTAAAACTGCTTGAACACCAATTGTAGACACTGAAAATTCTTTTGAGCACCACACACATGAAGCTTGAGTGTTCTTCTTTCCTGGTATGCACCATTGCCAATTTCATCATCATTATTGTCTTTTCGACAAGAAGAGGACCAGTCACTTTGACAGTGGCACTGTCGTTTAGACATGTTGAACTAGAAATCTGTGGAGTAAAGATAAAAATTAGTCTTCATTTCATCATTAAAAAAGCTACAAAACAAACTCAATTGAAAAAAAAAATTAATGTGGTAAACCAAAGGCTCATATAAGAAAGGAAGCATCACCACAGAGATATCCAGAGTCATATGCTACTTTTATACTTCAGAACTTCATTAAAACAAAATAATAAAAGTAGTAGCAATGTTAAGAAATAAAGGCTCAGTATTGTTCATCATTGCTCTTACAAACAAAAAATATCAAGACAAAATGAATTAGGTTAATTTAAAATAAAATGCATTTTTGTTACTTACCCTTAATATTTTTGTAGATAGTTGATGTTCTCAACACACTTTAAATAAAGGACAGTACTACAAATAAATGACTTTATCAGTAGTCACAGTTTTAAAGGACAGTCTTTTAAAAAAGGACATTTGGACACACTGAAATCATAATATGAAAAGTAACAATTTGCTAGATTAGAATATTTTGATATTGCCTGAATTTGAAATCCTGGATAGAGATGTTAAACCAAAAGTATGACCTAATATATGATTAATATGCAGTAATTTAAAAATGGATCTTAAGAACTGTAAAATTAAGGATAATTACTTTCTTAATTATACCTGGTTCCTATGATTACAATTTAAATCTGAGTCTCCTGCCTTTCTCTGATAAGTCAGCAATAACTTCATCTGCACTAAGGGATATATCTCTGTGTACATATAACATTGCTAAACCATTTAATCTGTCTTCAGAGGTAGTGCTACGCAAGTACGATTTTATTCTCCAGAGGCTTGAGAAAGACAGTTCCACAGAGCTTGTTGAAACTGGCAAAACACATAAAATTTTCAACAGTTTATGCACATTAGGATATATTGCATTGTTTCAAAACATCAGTTGCATTGCGTAACTCCGCATTTTCTATAAGGCTACTTAGGCGTCTTCTTCATAGCTGTATTTTGGCTTTCACAGTTTTACTGTCATCCAGCTCACCTGAATAAAAATGCAGTGTTTCTTTTAAGTCATTCTCATTGATAGATAAGAAATTGTGTAAAGGCAGTAAACACTGAAAACCTTTAATAACAGTTTTATGCATTAGAAATCTTCGATCGATTTCTTGTACGAACAAATCTAAAAACTGCAAGAATACAGAGATTCTGTAGTAATCTTCAGAAGAATCTGTTTCTATGTTGAAGCGATTCATTTGTCTGTTACATAAACGTGGTACTTTGATGTCAAAATCTAGTAATTTCGATTTTTCAATTAATTCTTGAAATATTTTTTTTTAATTTGTAACAGGTTTTTTTCTCATTGATTGTATTTCATGTTTTAAATCCTCTGCAAGATTTATAGCTTCAACTAAACCTATGTTTTCTTTCTGTAATGCTTTGCACAGTAAAATTGAGTACCGAAAAACCACATCAATGACAAGAATGCTAATGTTGAATTCTACATCTTTTATCACCAACACAATCTGCATGCTTTCGATGATGTTTCCCTGTCATTCCAGGAACCCATTTCTTCTAAAGCATTTGAGACTGCCGGCTGAAGCTCCAAAAAAGTGCTAACGGAATCATGTTTATCTACCCATCTTGTTCGGCAAAAACACTTCAGTTTCTCCTTTTTGGAATCTGGAAGTATATTTTTTTACCTTTGTTTGTAAGAATGACTGACATTTAGGGGTGTTTAAAAATTCATAAACATTTTCTACTGTACCCATGGCATTGCAAATGCCTTGAACCTTACATGCCCCAGAAATGGCTAAATTTAAGCTGTGTGAGCTACAATGAACAAACATAGCAGACAGGAATTTTTCTTTTATGACTGCTTGAGTACCATTAAATTTTCCTGCCACTGCTGATGCTCCATCATAGCCCTGACCCCAGAGGTACTTGGTTTCCACACCAAATTTATCCAATGTGGTTATTATAGTTTGAGCTAACTCCTTTCCTGTGGTATTACCACTCACTGGCACAAACTGAAAAAAATTTTCATTTATCTTTGCTCTTTTGTCGTTAACGTAGCAAAGGCTTAAAGAAAATTGTTCAGTTCCCCCAATGTCAGCAGTTTCGTCTGCTAAAATTGAGAAGCATTTTGATGCATTTACTATGCTGACAACTTTTTTTGTAAGCAATTTATTGCAACTTTCAATTATCTCATTCTGAATTGTAGGACTTATATACAGAGAATTTTTCCTGGTGCACAAATAGTCACAAAATCACTCGTGCCAGTCTCTTTCGCAGTCATTTAAAGTCTGAAATGGAGAATTAACCTAAAATTTCCTTCATTCTCAGTATGTTCTTGATCTAATTTGAAAGTTCCCAACTCACAGTGGCCCCGCCCCGCAAAGCCAGCCCTTGTTTGCCCCCAAAAGGTATTGTTTCAATAACAGGAGCAATGAGCTTACGATTTCTTTCCACTTTGGCTTTTTCAGCAGCATTTAGCCTATGATCAGTGGGTTCACTTCTTTTCAAAACAACATTTTCCAGATCTTGGGCAGCCTTCAAACATTGCTAATGGTAATTCGTGGTTTGATGATAGTTATATTTCTCCACAGCATGTTTCCAATTTTTAAACAGTTTCTTGCATAGCTGTCCCAGTGGCTGGGATGCAGTTCCTGCTCCACTCAAGGAAAAAAGGACACAATGTTTGCAATAAGCTCCATCTTCCAATTGGCAGTAGGATAACCATTTCCATCTTTCCAGCCACTTAATTTGGAATCTGAATCCCCCCCCTCCCCGACAGCAGTCGCAGGAAAATCGAACGAAGCTACTTTCTGGCACCTGAATGTCTTGTAATGCGCTAAATCTCTCGTACTTGTTCAAATTTTAACTTACCAGTAATGCAACGTTATTTAGACTTGATTTCATTTCAGTTTTTGGTTCTTCTTTAACTTCAGATGATTTTTTAGGTCCGAGGCCTCTCACACAGCGGCTGCTAAATTTGCAACTGATTCTCGAGGGAATTTCCTCACTCCTAATTTTCTTCGAAAAATAATCATGTAAGGTACACAAACGTTTGGACATCGCAAATGATGAAGTCAAAAGAAACAACCTAAAGGTTTGCAGAACCGAAGGCGACTACGGGTCCGTACTGTAAGAACGCGAGCGCCTTAGTCACGAAACCGGTTTTGCCTTCCCTCCCTGTCTCTAAAACAATGAATTTGTCCTAACACGAGAGCCAATGTCATTTTCGCATTGCAGTTTCTTCCAGAATCAACTCGGGTTATGTATGCACCCTATATCTCAGTGCATGCATCAGGTGAAGTTCGTTCCAGAATGGGTCTCTTCTAGTGAAAAAGCAGCACAGCTTCCGCAGCTGATCGCCTTGGCAAGCCTCGAACGGAGAGATAATGTGGCTGGGTGTTAGGGAGGATAAAGGAAGTGGCCAAACAGGATTACACTAGCAGGCATGTGTTGTGGAAAAGCAGCAGCCTGTTTGTGGGACGCTTTCAGTCATCGTTTGGAGTTTATTCATAATCATCATCTAGGCTCATGGGGGGTCCAGACCCCCAAGACCCCCTACCTACGCCCCTGATTTAACCTAAGGAATATGGAACAAAACCCAGTGAGTTGGGTCTTTTTGACTCTCCGAGATTTACAGATGCCCTTGTTGCTGTTCTGTGTGCCACTGTTCCCAAGGAGCATCCCGAGGAGGCAATCCATCTCTCACTAAGATCGCCCGCCCGATATTAATGGAGGCTAGTTATTACTAAAAATAATATATGTTTATAGCATGAAAAGGGGATATTTTAAATTTAATTATTATAAGCCCCAACTCTTATTAATATAACATCTAAAACTTTTAAAACACTTAAAATAATTAATACTAAGAACATATAAAAATACTGTCCATGTTGACTGACAAGACCAGGTTCACAGTAACAATCAAAGCGAGCGTTTTCATAGACCCTTGGTTGATGTCCTCAGGCATTCAAGATGTCTGCCTTTAAGGCTTAACCGTCTTTGTGCATCTTCCAAGGTCTGAAGGAAGGGATGTGGTACCTAATCACTGCACATGACGCTGACACTGGTCTGCTTGATGCAGTAGTCATGTATTGAAAGTTAGTGTTATTATTCAGAGACATGTAATCCTTACATTTATTTGTTATTGTTTCCATTTTTATAAAATTCCTTTTTCCTTTTTTCTCCTATACTGTTGCACATTTAAGGGGTGATTCACAGGCTAGATCTAAAACAGTGAGTAGGATCATGCAGGTTATACAAACATACTGCCGGACAATTGCTAAGGACGGATGACAATAGCAACGATAGCAACCATAAAATGGAAGGCAGGAAAACGTGGAAATTAGCATAAGTGCGGGATACAGTAAGACGTGTTGTGCGTATGCAAATTTTGGAACTTGTTCGTGACGTAATAGCGCTGATAAGAGATATAAAGGATTTGACACGTATTGACCGCTGTTGTTCAAACGCATTGAAAGGGAAAGAATCAATTGACGAACTTGCAATTTTCAGTATGTCTTCCCGACATCACCTAGATGATTTTACGCGTGGCCGTATTATTGGCAAGATTGAAGAAGGGCAAAAAATAACAGATGTTGCCAGGGAGTTCGACGTCAGCCACAGTGTTGTTTCAAGGCTTTGGAAATCATTTCAAACAAATGGTGAGTGTAGCAAACGTCACGGGGGAGGTCGTGTTCGCAGTACGACACCTGCAGAAGATCGGTACATAGTGCTATCAACAAAAAGACACCGGCGCAGCACAGCTAGTGAGGTAGCAAATCAGTTTATGGCTGCTACTGGCAAGCGGATCTCCCGAAAAACTGTCGCCAGACGTTTGCATGAAGGAGGACTATACGCCCTCCGTCCTGTTGTGTGCATCCCATTGTCCAGACGTCACCGTACCGCCCGTTTGCAATGGTGCCATCAACATCGCAATTGGACTGATAACGACTGGTCTGCTGTCCTCTTCTCAGATGAGAGTAGATACAGTCTATCGTCTGATTGTCGAAGACAACTGATCTGGCGTGATAGTGGTACTGCATATTGTCAAGCAGACATACAGGAAAGGGACCGATATCCGACATGTAGTGTCATGGTATGGGCTGGCATCATGATCAATGGCCATACGTCCCTCTATGTGCTTCCAACTGGGACTATGATTGGCCAACGATACATTAATGATGTTCTGCTACCTCATGTTTGCATGTTCCGTGGTGCTGTCGGTGATAGATTCATTTTCATGGACGACAACGCAACATGTCATCGACCAGTCGCTGTCCGGGAGTGTCTTGAGAGCGAGGATATTCAACGCCTCGTATGGCCAGCACGTTCTCCAGATCTGAATCCCATTGAAAATGTGTGGGATGCTTTGGGGAGGAGTCTTGCTGGTCGCCAATGCCCTCCAATAAACAAGGACACCCTCATCCGTGCACTGACAGAGGAATGGGATAAATTACCCCAACAGCTGCTTGATAATGTTGTGCAAAACATGACACGACGTGTGAAATCTTGCATCGCCCTCCATGGTGGCCATATCCCGTATTGGCATCTTACGCCGGAACGCCTGCGGACGGTAATTGCATTTTGTTCATGTTTACGTATTCTGCACAAAATGGCCTGTTTGTCCCTTGAACACGTTCCAAAGCCTTCTGGATTTCAGAGCACAATAAATTGTCTTTCTTGTAATGTCCTGGCATTCCGACATTATTTTATTTCATTCACTTGGCATCCAACCACACTTACTTTTTTATGCGCTATATAACCGTTTATGATCCGTCCTTAGCAATTGTCCAGCAGTGTATTATCTTTTCCCATTTCAATTAATACACTTTCAGATGTTCTCAATTCATTTTCTTTTGTATGGGTGGCTAACATTTTGATATTTTCAACGCCTGGATATTGCCTATGGTTTAAGTAAAACTGAATAAGAGCAATTTTCTCTTCTATTTTGTTCCAGTTTTTTTATATATGTTGTTGTAGTAAAAAATACTTACCATTCCTAAAACAAAGAGAAGAAAATACTTTATTCCAGGAAAGAGTCATTTATAAAATCGAGTGTTCATGTGGTTTGCCATACATAGGACAAATGGGACGAAGGTTAACCACCAGAATTAATAACACAAAGTAGCAATAAGGAACATTTAAAATAAAACAGAATTAGACAGGCACATACAGCAAACTGGCCACAAAATGGAATGGGACTCCTTACAAGTTATCAAGGATCAATCCCATGCAATTATCTGGAACTTTCCAAGACACAAGGTGGCAACATCAACGACCATACTGGATGGCAGATCAACCAGGCCTGGGCGCCAGACCTGTGGAAGTAGTGTGACGCAGGAACTCATGATGATGATCTAGTGTATAGATAGAAAATTTGAGAGCTAATGTACCTTAATAAATTTATCCTCCATAATTTCAGTAAGTTTTTACGATACTGAAAGTAATTAGAGGAAGCCATGAAGTCATTAATTATTAGTATTAGATATGGTTGGAATCTCATAAATGCCAGCTGGTCGTAAAAAAACAAAACTTTTTGAGGTATTTTTATTAATTTTACTAATTGTCCACTACTTATTCCCTTAATAAATGGAAAAGAGCAGGAAAATTTATTTTTTCTGGTTGTACATCATTGTTATTATTTCTTAATTTCCTCTTATATTCAAAAACCAACCTTTTAATAATTTCATTATGGTAACAATATTGCTTAGCAGTTCATGTGATCCATTCTATTTCTTCCTCCCTATATTTTCTGCTTGAAGGGTGGGTAAAAGCACGCTTTATCCAAGATCTTAAACTATTAATTTTATGAGATTTTCATTTTGAGCACAGGGTGTATCAAAAACCAACTTTTGTTCTGACAATAATTCCATATTATTCTGAACACCCTAAAACACATAAAATTCATAGTTTAAGAACTCGGATAAAGTGTGCTTTCACCCACTCTTCAAGCAGAAAATACAGGGAGGAAGAAATAGAATGGATCACATGAACTGCTAAACAATATGGTTACCACAATAAGATGATTTAAAAGTTGGTTTTTGAATAAAAGAGAAAATTAAAAAATAATGACAAAAGTGTATAACAGGAAAAAAATAGATTTTCTGGCTCTTTTCTATTTATTAAAGCGATAAGTGGACAGTTAGTAAAATTAATGAAACATTATAGTGTTGCATTCAATCACTCTGTAAGAAACATAGGAGATATGATTATTAATAAAAATACCTCAAAAAGTATTTTACAATCGGCTGGTATTTATGAGATTCAAATGACCCATCAGTTCAGCTGTTTGGGAAATCGAGGCACCCGCTTTCCAAGCCCCCACAATCTGTCCTTTCTCAAAGTACGATAAATCCCTCCATTTACCCATCAAGCTCTAAATTTTACTACCTACTGCCCCACTCACACCTTATATGTGCTATGTCAGTTGACTAATTGTACCCTATTGGAAATCACATCGTCAATGGGTCGCATCCACTTTTGATAAGGTGGTCGTAATTCAATTATCACTCGGTGTGTGTGTATCTTCACATTAAAAAAATAACAACTCGATCTAGGACAACAGCATAAAACTATAAATATCTTAATCATAAATAAGTATATCAATCTCAGTTATTTGACAGCTCCTACAACAAATGAAAAAATAAAGTACAATAAAATAATAAGAAAGAAACAACAAGAAAAAGATAAAGGTCAGCAGTATGTATCAGTACACTACAGTATTATGACATAGGAGAATCAAAGTAATAGATGGTTTTAAAAATTTGAGCTCTGACTAAGTTGAATCCTTCTCTGAACTTACAAAATATGAGCACTTCCAAAAATTAAGAAAAAAAAGCATTAATAACTAACGCCAACTGAATTCTTGGGTACAATGATCATGTCTTAGTATTCTACAAGTTATAACTTTACCTTACCACACGTTAAAAGTATTTCAAAAAATTTTGAAGTGCATGTTAGCAGTTTCCAGGAGCTTAAGATTTTACAGACATGTGAATAAACTTGGTCAGAACATTCCTTGATGCCCAATGGAGAAAGAATTTTTTGATTCTGTATTGCATTAGCAGATATCATGGTAAATGCAAAACATATGCAAATTGAGTGGAAATTTTGCATCAGGAAATAGCTGTAAGTTGTATAGAAAACTTTCGTGATTGCTACAGATGCCTAACAAAAATTAAACTTTCCTAACTTATCAATTCAAAGCACAGATATTGTGCCATACGAAATATTCATTGATACAACCTAGTGAAATTTTTGCACCAGGAAGTCTAACAAAATACATCAAAAATTGTAGTGGTATTACCACAATCAAGAGTACAGCTCTTGATTACCATTTCCACTATGTAATCCCACAGTATGTAAAAATCAGTTGCTGAAATGCAAAATCTTGAGTAATTCATCATTCTATGTAGGCTATTCAATATGTAACTTCTGATGGCTGTTGGCGGCGAATCAGCAATACATAAACCACTGTCTCCTAACGTCACTACACTCTCCTGAGTAGAGAGCATTATTTGGCACAGGAGTTTGAATAAAAAGGAATGTCCTGGATAACAAAGTATGAGGGCAAATCAGTAAGTAACTTTCGATGACCTTTGGCAGAGGATTTAGAGATACTTAACTTTGTGTCTCCCAATGTCACTACACTCTCCTGACTAGAGGCCGTTGTTTGACACAGGAGTTTGAATAAAAGGGCAACATGCTGGTCAACAGATTCAACTGAAAATGATAACACACCTGGAAACATAGTCTCACTCAGAGCTACACATGGTGTTTAGGTTGAACAGTGTGATGTATGGTACAGAAAGAAACAGCATTTGCATCAATACTGCTGTGCTTCATAGTAATATAAGTACTGCCACAGACCAGCATAAGTAACGTGTGTCCAGCACACAAGTGGCTCTTGCATCTCTTCTGCAGCAGTCAGATTTCACTGTTGCAGATCACGATAGGTCCAGTTACATTTTCTTTAACAGCAGTTCAGGACATTTTTAGCAACTCACCACTGATGAAATATTCAAATTGGAGCTATGACTTGACAGAGCTGAATTTTATCACCTATTAATCTTACCATCTAATCTGTTCTCTCTGTCAAACATGCTTTCTAAATAAAGAAACTCATTCACCTGGTTGAACTCTGTACAATTCAGACTGTGATAAGTTTTCATTAGCAAGTTTTTGCTGTCTTTGTAGATTTAGAGAAGGCTGCTGTCAGGGTAAAAAGGGTGCCTGTGGAAGGTCTTAAATTATTATAGTAAATTAAAAATTATGGTATAACTGGGAATTTACTTGGACATGTGAAAGCTATGTACGCTTGCAGAAGAATGTGTGTATATGTAAATGGATTTTAACCAGGACTTTATTTGCTAATGGGCTCATGGGGCCCGGGCCGTCCTGCTTAACAGGAGCCTTATTTTTGTAAAATTGTTTCTAGGAATGCCCTAATCCTTATTGAACTTCTTTTTAGTATTACCATTATTCTTCTTATTATTACTGTGAAAGTAATCAATACTTCAGGGCAAGTTTTACTGAACATTTTCATCGATCAATCTCGAAAGCTTTTGTTAAAGGACCAATTTCAATTTTCACAAAACCCTTTCTTACACTTCTCTGAAATCACCAATTTACTTCAAGATCCAATCAATTTTGTTTTGAAATTTATTACAAATTCTAAAATTTATTATTACAAATTGTTATTATTAAAGTTAGATAGATTATTAATAAATTTTTATGACTTTGTAGATTATTAATCAAATTATATTATATTAGCAGATTATTAATCAAATTATATTACATTAACAGATTATTAATCAAATTATATTACATTAATAGATTATTAATAGATTATTAATCAAATTCTATAACTTTTCAACTATTACACAATCAAATTTGCTACATAGGATGAAATATGAAACAGCTGTCTCATTTGATACAATAATTAAATAGATGGAAATATATATCTTGTCATGTGTACAAGTGACATCTTTGGTGCTACACCTTGATAAAAGATATTGTTTTGATGGGGAGTCCGACCAATCTGCTGACTTTGGGCCCCCAGTTGTCTTAAATTACGCCCTGATCTTGACAAGTTGGTTTTTCATTGGCGCAGAGCTTAGGGAAAGTTGTGTAATATCTCCAATGGCTAATCAATAGATTTATGGATGCATGCATGTGTGATATCAAAGCAGACAGTGTTAGTTTTAACCTTGAGAATTTCAATTCACGCAAATTGTTGCATGCTGATGCAACAATTGACACAGTCTTGCTACCCGAGAGCAGAAATGAGCAGCAAAATATGCTGCTCAGGATGACCAAAGTGTGTATGAAATTCATACTGAGTATGCATAAGATAAAAACCAAAGTCACGGTTTTTGAATGAGAGACTGTTAATACTGAACATGAGTGGCCCCTGTAAATATTCCAGCAACTCATACATAAATTTCTTCCAGTATTATAAATATTTAACGGGAATTATCGAGGATAAATTTATTAGGTACATTACCTCTCAAATTTTCGATCTAAACACTAGATCTTCGTCAGGAGTTCTTGCTTCCTTCTACTTCCACAGGTCTGGTGACCAAGCCATCAGGCTTGGTCAAAAAAAATTATGGTATAACTGGAAATTTACTTGGACATGTGAAAGCTATGTAAGCCATCAGGCTTGGTCACCATACCTGTGGAAGTAGAAGGAAGCAAGAACTCCTGACGAAGATCTAGTGTTTAGATCGAAAATTTGAGAGATAATGTACCTAATAAATTTATCCTCGATAATTCCCGTTAAATATTTATAATACTGAAAGTAATAAGAGGAAGCCATGAAGTCATTAATTACTAGTATAAATTTCTTTTTCATGAATGTTCTTTAAACTGCTAAAAATTAACAGTATTAAAAATATAAACACATACCTGTGTGCAGTCTCATATGCACTTTCAAACTCCCTTTAGTAGCAAAAAATGAGTAGCAAACATGACAAGAAAAATTCCTCTCTCCAGTATGAGTCTTGACATGACTATCCAAGGTAGATTTAACAGTAAAACTCTTATTACAAACTTTACACGAATAAGGCTTTTCACCAGTATGAATGCGAATATGTCTCACAAGGTCACTAGGTTTCTTGAAACTCTTTGGGCAATCAGAACATTGATTGGCATACTTTGGAAGACTTTCAAGCACAGCATTTTTATCCTAAAAAAAAGAAATGCTTAGGAAATGCCATCTTCGCAAAACAAGTTTAAAAGGAAAGAAAAAAAAAGCATTGTATTGTTACACAAAATATAAATTAAATGGAAAACCAAATCCTGGTTTTTGAGCAAGGGAGAGTTATTAACAAATTAACAAATAAAGGATCACACAATCTAAGCATTACAGGATGAGTTTGTGCATTTGAGAAGCACTTTTGACAACAAAAAACAGATTAAATTGAGAACTTAAAAGGCAAGTGAATTTAGCTATGAAAGTGATTGTTGCTTTAGGAGGATTTCATATGGCTGATAGGCTGCCAAATAATGCCAGCATGGCTGTTCATCAAAGTGCCATTGTTCCTACTGTGATGTATAGCAGTGAAACTGCGAAATGCCAAACAAAATTTGGTTGGCTGCCGAAACGTCCCGCTCATAATTTTTCAACGTAACTTATGCGTGTGATGACGATTTCAAGAATTCTTTTAATGATTACAAAATCTCTTTTATTTCATTAACTAATAAAGTTATTTGAAAAATTCAAAAAGATTTGAAATCTGAACATTTTATAACATTAAATAAAGTACGAATAATGCTATAAAATGTACAGATTTCAAATCTTTTTGAATTTTTCCGATATCTTTATTAGTTAATGAAATAAAAGAGATTTTGTAATCACTTGCATTTTGCAAAACCTTGCAAAATCACGTTTTTACACCCTGTAGTAAAAAAACTTTTCAAAAATACATTTTTTTAAAAAACGGATTTTAACTTCTCATGTATATAGGTTTCAATATATAAAGTATATTGAAAGGTGATTTTGCAAGGTTGTAAGGTGTAAGGTCAGGTGATGTAAGGTCAGGTGATGCGTAACATCACAGCCTCTCCTTGACAAATGTCAACCCCGCCTTCTCGTGGTGCATCCTGTTCCTACTAAAGGGGCTCTGACGACCGCCAATAGCGGTATAACTATACCATCGGGATTAGAGGAAATTCTATCCCACACTCACCAACCCGCTTGGCCAGCGTGGTGAGTTATGGCCAAACCCCTCCAAAATGACTCCACAACTTAAATCTTGGCCCTCAGTCTCCGGCAGCTGGAATGTACCTGGCCAAGGCAGCGGCCAGTGCGACATGAAGGCAGAGGGTGCTAAGAATCCCCGGAGGACCGGACTAGGCTGCCATCTGATGCTGACCTTGGCAACGTACAATGGACGCTCCCTATCTTCTGATTCAAGGCTTCTTGAATTGGAAGAGGAACTACAAAGGATCAAGTGGGACATCGTGGGGCTAAGTGAGGTAAGGAGAAAAGGAGAAGATCTCATCGAACTGAAAAGTGGACATCTCTTCTACTATTGTGGGACAGATACTGGCAGAACTAGTGGTGTTGGCCCAAGTAGCACGTGACGTTTAAAAGACGTCGCATTTCGGTTGCAAAAGTTGATATTTGGTCTTCCGTACAAAGACTACGTTTGATAAACGTTTGTTAAATGTTACATCCGTTACCGTTGCGATTTTGTCACAATCATTACGTTTGCTAAACGTTGCATTTTCGTCATGTCATGTTAGCAAGGTCACAGCTAATCTTTGGCGTGACATTACATTCAGGCAAAAAAGAACAAAATTATACTGTTGATAAAACAGTAAGCTTGTGTATAATTGATAAAGATTATTGAATTCCTCCTTTTTTTTTTTTTTTTTTTTTCTTATACGACTAGAAGATTTTATTCCATTTGTTTTAAAGCAGCTTCTGGTCTGCGGCTGCGTCGTTCTGTAACCTGCTGTTACGTCACTTGTTCTACGGACGGTGAGTTATGGCAAGGTTGAGCGGAACTCGATCGCCCAGAGCTGCATGCCTAATCCATGGATTTTATCGTTCTTAAAAGGTAAGTTCTTTTCCTGTTTCAATTCATAGGCTTCGATTTCGAAAACAATTCATGTATTCGCTTCGTAACTCGTGGAGGTTCCCGTAACACGTGAAGACATTCATGTATTCGTTTCGTAACACGTGGAGGTAGGCTTAACACGTGAACACATTCATGTATTTTCTTAACAGGTATATATATCATCGACTGCATTTTAAACTAGGAGTAGTAAAGAATTTGTTAGATTTTCGGATCTAAACACAGCTGATTCGTTTTTAATTTTGTATTTTCGTGAAAGAGTAACAAAAATATATTTCAAGGAAACGAAATTTTAGACCTTTTAATTTTTATGAGCTACTGAATATTTGGTTAGATTTTTAAATAACAAATGCAGCTAGTTGTAAAATAAATTCTAATTCTTCAAATGTTTAGAGAGTATTGAATTTATACTTAATTACTCCAATGTGCTTCCGTGTAGCAAACATTGTTACAAACGCAGCTTATTGGTATGTTAGTTATAAAGGATACTCTATATTACTGTTATCATATATTAGATCAGCATTTCTTAGGGCTCATTCAGCCAGTTTTTTTGCAAGAAATATATTGGGTGTAGAGTAACAAACGGAATAAGCTGTTGGAGAGATACTTATTAAATCCAGAAAGCTTCAAAGTTGAAAAAAATTCAAAACCCACCCTGTACAGAGTCCTGTGGCCAAGAAGTATATTGTCAGTCACAATTCAAAGTCTACGTAAGGCACGCAAAAATTTAACTTTTTTTTTTTTTTTGAAAATGCACGTTTTATACCAGATGTGAATTAAGCTTACTGAAATCATAATGTATCTGTATCCAAATGGAATATATACAAATATCCAATGCAACATTTTGTTAGACTGTGGGAGTACACACTTACATTCAAATGTGCCCATCTCCCCTTCCACATATCAGAGTTGTGCCTATCAAATAATGAAGCAGAGGAATGCTATTGAACCTGTCACAGGCAAGGTGGCCAGTTGCTTTGCTTTTCCAGTTACAGTTTACTAAATTTTTGTTCAAATTTCAGGAATGCAGGGGTGGGAGAAGTTGGAAGCAGAGTTGTATAAAAATAAAATGTATCTGTGAACACAACCATTGAAACAAAACTTGCTGCAAACCTGCATATCACGATGACAATATAAGATAATTTAAAGAAACAATAAAAAAATAATTATTAGGACATTACAAATTCCGATGACTGCAAAATACAATTGAGTATGTGTGTGAAATTGACCTTTATGGCAAAATATTGGATTATGAACCTCATTAAAAACAAGAGAATTAAAAGAAACATTTTATACCCAGAAAACAGTTCCATTAATGAACCTTTAAAAATTATAAATAGTATTTTCAACAGCTTAGTTCAAAAATTACTGTGCTGCCCCCGGTGGCGCAGTGTTCTAAGCGATGGCCTGTGATCATTCTCCGAACGGGGTCCGGGTTCGAATCCCAGTGAGGCATGGATGTTGTGTTTGTCTTACAGCACTGGCTCCCTCCCTTCCCTGGAACCAGTGACCCTAAATTAGGGACGGGCGACTGCTTATAGCCCATTGAGTTGCTCACGGTGGTCGTTAAACCTCCAATAAAAAAAAAAATTACTGTCGACTTACAAATTACTTAAGGAAAAGATTTTAATTTAATAACTAGTTGCTGCAAGAGGAACCTGGCAATAAAATTTAAATTCCTTCTGTGTAAAGGAAACTTTTGATACAGTTCCTATGTACTGAGAAACCGGCCTTGATAAAATCTAGAGGCCACAAACGTCCAAATGTGCCCATATTGGCAAAATCTGCTAATAATTTGAAAACTATCGGCGTGCACACATAATTTTACATTCTACTACTTTGGTTGGAAGTATAGTTTTATGAGGATTTTTTTCTAATTTGAATTTTCTCTCAACAATATTATTTTTGAACACATATCATTGCTCCTTTGTTTCTGTAATGCTTCAAAACCATCTTGATAGCTGTTTACTTTTGGTGCTACTGGTTTTGAATTTAATGTTCACTTTGAATTTTGTAGCTGTTTGTTCCCAAATGGCAAGAGTAATAGACCAATTTTTGTATTTGCTAGTTGAGTCTGTATCTTCAGATTTCTCTGAATGAAAAATCTTTTCTAAGCAATTAAATTGGAGAGCCACAAACCAATATTTCTATTCACTGTCGGATTAATACTTTTCCGACTAGGCCAGTGCTTCCTAATTAGCCTTTCTCTGAATTATGGATCTCTTCTATTATCAGATCATTAAGGGCAACAGATTAAAGGCTGGATCACATAGCTACGCTGTGTAGAAAAGCCGTACAAACTGTCACAGTTTGATTGTACACATTTTTTTTTCAGCAATGTATGTATGTATATATATATATACTGGTCACAAAAAGTTAGGGATATTGCATGAAGTGAAGCCACGTAACATAAACGCCAGAGTGTGTTTGCAAAAACAATTCAATGGGCAATTTCTGCTCACAACAAGTAGTACCACAATATAGACAAAAGTGTATATTCAGAGAATGTCCAAACCTCTGGATTTCAGTATCCAGTAACACTACCTATGTGTCGAAGAACGTCTTGACACCTACGAAGCATACTTGCAGTGACATTATTGATTAGTGTTTGGTGCAGTTAGTCCCATATTAGTCAACACATTACAGAGGTCTGCCAGTATACTGGGGTATGGAATGCGGTTATCTAAACGTTGCTGTATAGATTCCTAAATTTTCTTAGTAGTATTAAGGTCAGACCTGAGATAGCTGTAAGGATTCGATCTTGTGGTTTTCCAGCCAGGGCCGGTCCAAGGGGTAGGTAGGCAAGGTGGTAAATGTGTAGATTAGCATCCTAAATTATTTCGTTGAAAAAAATTTTAGTACCTGGAAAAAGTGCGATGTACAGATTTTAGTGTATGGAAATTAATGTCAAATGGTGCAAAAATTGCATATTTTAAATGTGTTTTAAAGATATATTTTTTTCGTAATATTGACCTGTGAGTCTGATGCTGTGAAGAGAAGCTGCGGTAGGCCTAATGTATTGCTCCGGCAAAGAATGTGAAGCTTTGGTCCTTTAAAAGGAAGGTTTCTTGCTGCACCAAAATGATGGGCGGAAGAGTACAAGAGAAAGAGGTTATGTTGTTGGCAGGAGAGCAATAAATGTAGTGATACGCTACAGAAAATAGGTCCACAGCATCCACCCTTTATTTTGTTGTATCCTGTATGTTGTTGGCAGGAAAAACTGGGAAAAAAACTCTTCGATTTGCAAAAGATATGTATGAGTAAGATAGAAACTGACCTGCGAACAAGCTATTAACACAGGAGAACCAAAAGTGCAGTGACACAGCAAATCAGCTATGAATGGAAGCTGTTCAAACCAGAACCGAAAGTTATAGTTCCCCAGTTTCCTATACAACATAGAAAAGCATGTTAGTACTTTCTAACATGCTTTTCTACGTTCTTTCGCATACCACAAGTATGCGAAAGAACGAAAATTTCTCAACATCGCTTTAAAAACAATGACAAAACATGAACGAACTATATTGTGTAGCGTATGTAACGGGATGTAAGGTCAGGTGATGCGTAACATCACAGCCTCTCCTTGACAAATGTCAACCCCGCCTTCTCGTGGTACATCCTGTTCCCACTAAAGGGGCTCTGACGACCGCCAATAGCGGTATAACTATACCATCGGGATTAGAGGAAATTCTATCCCACACTCACCAACCCGCTTGGCCAGCGTGGTGAGTTATGGCCAAACCCCTCCAAAATGATTCCACAACTTAAATCCTGGCCCTCAGTCTCCGGCAGCTGGAATGTACCTGGCCAAGGCAGCGGCCAGTGCGACATGAAGGCAGAGGGTGCTAAGAATCCCCGGAGGACCGGACTAGGCTGCCATCTGATGCTGACCTTGGCTACGTACAACGGACGCTCCCTATCTTCTGATTCAAGGCTTCTTGAATTGGAAGAGGAACTACAAAGGATCAAGTGGGACATCGTGGGGCTAAGTGAGGTAAGGAGAAAAGGAGAAGATCTCATCGAACTGAAAAGTGGACATCTCTTCTACTATCGTGGGACAGATACTGGCAGAACTAGTGGTGTTGGATTTATAATAAACAAGAAACTGAAGGATAAAGTTGTAGAAGTTGAAAGTTCCTCTGACAGAGCTGCACGACTCGTTATCCAACTCTCGAAAAGATACCAGGCTCAGATTATTCAAACTTATGCACCCACCACAAGTCATCCTGAAGAAGAAATTGAAGAATTTTATGAGGAAATTTGTCATCTAAATAATAAAGGTAAGCAGCACTTGAAAATAATTATGGGAGATTTCAATGCAAAAATAGGGCAACGGCAACAGAATGAAACTTCAGTAGGTAAATTCGGTCACGGCAACAGAAACCAGCGTGGAAATACTCTCGTTGAGTTTGCAGAGGCAGAAGGGTTTTTCATCTTGAACTCCTTCTTCAAGAAAAAGCCACACAGGAAATGGACATGGAGACATCCAAATGGGACGACAAGTGAAATTGATTTTATTATGTGTAACAAAAAATTCGTCATAGAAGACTGCAGTGTGCTAAACAAGTTCAACACAGGTAGTGACCATAGATTGGTGAGATGTAAGATGCACCTCAACACCAAACTTGAACGTGGCAAGCTCATAAGACAAACAAAATCTATTGACATAACCAACCTTAAAAAACACCATAATACCTTCAAGTTGGAACTGAAGAACAGGTTCTCTGCTTTAGAAGGCCTAACATCGGAAGAAGTGGACATCTCTGAAGTTAACAGAAAAGTAACCAAAGCTCTTATGGAAACAGCAACAAAATTAGCTGGGTCTAAGAACAAGTTGCATGTAAACAAATTATCAGGAAAAACGAAAATGTTGATGCAAAAAAGAAGAGAGATGAGGACAACTAAAGATGATGTGACTTCCAAAGTGGAATATATAGAGCTATGCAAGACAGTAAGAAAAAGTATCACTGAAGACGTAAGAAAATTCAACTGTGAACTAGTGAGGAAAGCAATTGAAAACAACCAAAGCCTAAAGATAGCAAAGGGACATCTCAGTAAGGGAAGAAAACAGATTATGGCACTGAGAAAAGAAGATGGTTCTGTAACAAGAAATAGAGGCGAAATTTTGACAAGAGTGAAAGATTTCTACTCCAAATTATATGAAAGGGATGATACATGCACTCCAGACATCATGAAAGATACCAGTACCAGAGTTCCTCCAGTCCTTCCAGCAGAAGTTGCACATGCAATCAAGAACATGAAGCGGGGAAAAGCTCCAGGAGAAGATGGAATTACTGTAGACATCATACAAGAAGCAAGTGGAGAAATTGAAACAGTACTCGCCCAAATTTTCACTCGATGCCTTAATGAAGGAAAGATTCCTGAGGATTGGAACACCGCTACAATGATCCTGCTACATAAGAAAGGTGACATTGAGGATCTCGGAAACTACAGACCTATCAGCCTCCTATCAGTAGTTTATAAAATCTTCACTAAAGTTCTTTCACACCGCTTGAAGGTAACACTGGACATGGCTCAACCGAGAGAACAAGCTGGATTCAGGAGTGGCTACAGCACAATAGATCATATCCACGTACTGAGAGAACTAATTGAAAGAGCGAGGGAATATGAACTTCCATTGTGCATGGCTTTTATAGATTATGAAAAAGCCTTTGATTCGGTGAAACCATCAGCAGTTACAATGGCTCTGAAAACCTGCGGTATTGAAGATGCATACATTAATATTATTAATAACATCTATGAAAATGCAAGTGCAAAGATTAGGCTGTTTGAAAATACAACACACATAAAAATTGGAAAGGGAGTGAGACAAGGTGACACCATATCTCCGAAGCTCTTTAATGCCACATTGGAGGGTGTTTTTCAGTCGCTGAGCTGGGAAAACAAAGGGATAAAGATTAATGGAGATTATCTAACCCACCTTCGTTTTGCTGATGACGTAGTCATTTTTGCAACTACCCCATCAGAGCTGCAGAGTATGATCCAGGAACTTGCTGACAAGAGTAAAGAAGTGGGATTAAAAATGAACTTTCAGAAGACAAAAGTGATGTTCAATGCTTTTACAAGAAATGAAGATTTATCGATTGATGGAGAAAAGCTGGAGATAACAGACACGTACGTTTATCTTGGACAGCAGATATCAAGTGAGGGTCACATTGATGAAGAAATTAATCGGCGTACAAAACTTGCCTGGAGAGCTTTTGGAAGAAACAGCATAATTTTCAAGAGCAATATGCCATTATGTCTTAAAAGAAAAGTGTTTGATCAATGCATCCTTCCAGTGCTTACGTATGGTGCAGAGACGTGGACCTTAACTAAAAGAGATATACAAAGACTGCAGACAACTCAAAGAAGCATGGAGAGGTGCATGCTTCGTGTAACCAGGAGAGATAAGAAGAGGAACTCGTGGATCCGAAAAATGACAAGAGTGGAAGACATCATGATCAGAGTTAAATCCCTGAAATGGCAATGGGCTGGACATACTGCCAGAAGGACAGATCATCGATGGACAGCCGAAATTTTAGATTGGATTCCAAGGGACAGGAAAAGACCCAGAAGAAGACCACATGGGAGATGGGTGGATGAAATTCGAAAGTATGCAGGGGTGACATGGAGGAGACTGGCACAAGACAGACCGTTGTGGAGGAAACTTGGGGAGACCTTCGTCCAGCAGTGGATTGATAATGGTTGACAATGATGATGATGATGATGATGAGTATAACACGGCTCGCTCTCGTGGTAACAAAATACGCGCTTGGGCTTGTAGTCGTCCGCGCGTGAATTAAACTCTGCAGCGAATCTTCCTTTCAATGAAGCTAAGCTTCACATCGTCGCCGTAGCGATGCACAGAGTCGCACAATATAGACGTACACGCGTACGCCATACGTGGATAGTTTGCAAATTATTAGCAGATTTTGCAGATAGTTTTTGCTTGTAGATTAAAAAAATAAAAATGTTATTACAGCAATTAAAACACTTAAATTTTTACTAAGATTAATATATTTAATTCTATCTTAACATGAGAATGTTCAACTATTTTTCACATCTTCCGATAGAGTTATTTTGTTTTTGCAGAAGTTTCTGGCCTCTTGATTTTATCAAGGCCTGTTCTCAATATATAGGAACTGTAACAAAAGTTTCATTTACACAGAAAGATTTTTTTATTTTATTGCCAGGTTACTCTTGCAGTTGCCAGTTATTAAAATAAAATATTTTCCTTATATATTTTATAAGTACTATTTTTGAATTAAGTTGTTAAAGATGCTATATATAATTTTTGAAGGTTCATTAACAGAACTGCTTTTCTTGATATAAAAATTAGTCTCTTGTTTTTATGAGGTTCATAGTCCAAAAATTTTTAAGTTTTGGCCTAAGGTCCATTTTACACACATTTTTGCGGATTCAGTCGTAATGTCCTTTTGCCGTCTCTGGAATCTGTAATGTTCTAATAATTATTTACTGTTATATTAATTTTTCTTTAAATTATCTCGTTCCATTGTTATCGTGATTTGCGGGTTTGCAGCAAGTTTTCTGTTTCAATGGTTGTGTATGCAGTCACATTTTATTTGAATGCACCTCTGGCGATGCATTAGGCCTACCGCAGCGTCTCTTCACAGCATCACTCACAGTTCAATATTATGATAGAAAATCTTTAAAACACATTTAAAATATGAAATTTCTGCACCATTTGCCATTAATTTCCGTACTCTAAAATCTTTATGTCACACTTTTTCGAGGTACTGACATTTTTCTGACGAAATAATTTAGGACGCTAATATACATATTTACCGGCCAGGTAGGCAGCCACCAAATGGAAGGGATGCCCATAAATTTTCTTACATAGTAAAACCTAACTTTTTTTCTTTTTCTTTTATGAGCTAGTCTGTATTTGCCACAAAAATGAGAGCTGAATACTCCTTTGTTGTTTCTCTGACACATGCAGAGTTCCTATATATATACCACCAACAACAAGAAGCATTTTCAATTCTTGTGCGTTTTTTTTTTCTGAGAATTCTTCTCTGCTGCTTTTTTACGCATTTGGGTTTTCAAGGGGGGAAAAAATGAACCTTTTTTATTTTTTTTTATTTTTTTTGTTCGTTCCTGATGTTTGTTGACATTTTTATATACACTGAGTGGCCACTTTATTATGACTACCTGACAGTTTTAAGCAAATGAGCTATGGCTGCACGCTGTTGCTGCCAGAGGGTGAGGCTAGTATAAAAAGGGAAAGCTTAGTGCTTGCGACAGTAGTAGATTCTTGTGCGTTTTTTTTTTCTGAGAATTCTTCTCTGCTGCTTTTTTACGCATTTGGGTTTTCAGGGGGAAAAAAATGAACCTTTTTTTTTTATTTTTTTTGTTCGTTCCTGATGTTTGTTGACATTTTTATATACACTGAGTGGCCACTTTATTATGACTACCTGACAGTTTTAAGCAAATGAGCTATGGCTGCACGCTGTTGCCGCCAGAGGGTGAGGCTAGTATAAAAAGGGAAAGCTTAGTGCTTGCGACAGTAGTAGAAGTGATTTTTGGGTGACGAGATGGGCAAAAAATGCGATTTGACGGACTTTCAACGTGGGACGATTGTAAGAGCTCGGAGCCATGGAGCGAGTATCACTGAAACCGCCGCATTCATGAAATGTTCCAGAGCCACTGTTAAAGTGTTTAAAGACTGGACTGTCAGCCAAAAAACTGGGTCTCTACGTGCAACGTGTGGTCGTCATCGACTAGTGACTGCTCGGGCGGACCGGAGTGTCCAGACTGGTAATAGGCAACAGTGCAGCAATTACAGACCATCTTAATCAAGGATCCCTCAAATGATCTGTGCACGCATTGTTCACCGTACACGGCACGGATGGGATATGGCAGAAGGAGGCCTGTTCTAACGCCTTTGCTGTCTGCAGTTAACAAGAGAAAATGTCTCCACTTCGCACAGGAGCATAAGGAT
This sequence comes from Macrothele yani, assembly GCA_039090855.1. Lineage (NCBI taxonomy): Eukaryota > Metazoa > Arthropoda > Arachnida > Araneae > Macrothelidae > Macrothele > Macrothele yani. The sequence goes on from CM077007.1 coordinate 115,799,817, forward strand.
TGGACAGTCGATAATTGGAAAAAAATTATTCGGTCCGATGAATCACGTTTTCAGTTGCACCATGCCTATGGCCGAATGAAAATTAGGCCGAAACAGCACGAAAGCATGGACCCCAAATGCATTGCTACAACCCTTCAATCTGATGGAGGCAACGTTATGGTTTGGGGAATGTTTTTCTGGCATGATTTGGGCCCTTTAATTCATGTTGATCAACGTCTGACTGGCACATCATATCTCAACATCGTTGCAGACCAAGTACATCCTGTCATGTGGATGGTTTATCCCAATGGCGATGGCTACTTTCAACGAGATAATGCGTCTGGCCATAGTGCTCGTATTGTACAGGATTGGTTTCAGGAAAATGCCGGTTAGTTTACTTTGCTTAGCTGGCCCCCACAATCTCCAGATCACAACCCCATTGAGAATTTGTGGGATGAAGTTGAACAAGCCATCAAACAGCTGGATACACAACCCTGCAATTTCACACTCCTGGAAAGTGCTGTTCATCAAGCATGGTCTTAGATTCCAAAAACCACCTATCAACATCTCGTGGAGTCCATGCCACGAAGAATCTACGTCGACGTAGTATTAAAGGCAAAAGATGGCCCAACGAAGTACTGAGGGGGTGGTAATAATAAAGTGGCAACTCAGTGTATAACAAATAAGGCTTGAGTGACAAGCCTTATTGTTATGTACATCTTGGAAATAAATCCCAAATTCCCACAGCCTAGGGTAAAGCGGAAAAAAACACTTTTTACTATGAAAACTGCAACAAAGCTCCTACAGATTGCGAACCATATGTAAATCAATGGTTTTCTATCCACTCATTGATAGCACATTGTTTGCCATTCAGGAAAGATTTACTCAGTTGCAAAAACTTTTCAACGCTTCGGGTTTCCTTTATAATTTGAAGAAATTGCCTGACAGGGGATTCTTTAAAAGAAAAGTGTATTCAGTTAGAAAAATTCCTTAAGGATGCTGACAGTGAAGAAAAAGATATCGATGGGGAGCAACTGTTTGAAGAGCTGAGGCATTTGCAAGCACTTATGAGCAAATGCAGCTCAGCTACTACAATGGAAGCTCTAAACTTCATATTCCAGTATGATATGGTTCATTGTTATCCCAATAGTAGGATTTGCTTTCGAATATTGCAATTCCTGTCTGTAGAAAGCGGGAAAAGAAGTTTTAATAAATTAAAGCTGATAAAGACTTATTTGAGATCTGCAACGATGCAGGAACAGCTATCGGCTTTATCCATCATTTCTATTGAAAACGATATTGCACCAAAAAAATTTCTGAAGCAAAGAGGTTTTTGCAAAGTAAAGCCAGACATGAAAGTTTCATGTAAATAACACAAACAACTATGTATGATTCAGTCATTTTGTGAGTAAAATTATTATTATATTGGACTATTTATTTGTAGCATAGCATATAATAGTGAGTTAGTGACATATCTACTGAGCATGCGAAGTTGAGATTAGAGCTATTTGCTGTGTTTGGGTCCATACTGCAAAAAAAAAAAAGATGGGGGGGGGGTCAAAGAAGTCTTTCTGGTTGTCGGAAAAAAAACAGAAAAAGTTGAATGCCATGATGACAGCACTTTCAATAGGTTTCTTCAGTGGTTTAGCTTTTTTTCTCTTCCTTTTTTTTTTTTTAATTTTCATTCCAGTTAATTGTAACTGCAGCTTGTGCTCATTTTGGCTTTTCACTTTACTAGTAACTTGTTTTTCAGTGTTTACTTCCCTTTTTGTTTCTTCTTGCTTGATTCTTAATATATATAAAGATAAATTAAAATTTGGGGGTATATCATAATAAAATTTTATAAACATAATTTACCAGCACTAATGAGGGCAAACTTTTGAATGTGATTTACATTAAGAAATAATAGGGCATTCAAAACAGTTGAATTATATAAAGAAATTGCATAAATGATTTTTTTTTTTTTTTAATTTTACTCAGGTTTGGTTATTCATGGCTCTAGTTAGGAAAGTTAGGGATGTTATGCAAAACACAGATGAGTGTAAATTAAGTACAACCTCCTGTAGCTTTAAAACTTGAGCTTATATCCCTCAGATCAGTATTTCCCTTCCTACCAGTAGATCTCTCTGTAGAGTACAACTGGATCACCCTGTGAAAGTAAACCACGTTGGTGACTTCACCAAGTTGGTAAATAATAATATTAGTGGAATTAAAGGATTAAACCATGTGTGAAATTATAGAATAAATAAGCAACATTTATTCACAATTAAATAATTTATTTTAAGATCTATAGTTTTGTTGAGCTTTTAGCTCGGCTTCATCAGGACAAAGGGAGCATAAACATTCATATGTGACATCATCAGGTAGTTGATGATCATGGATTTTGGTGAATTGTCTCCATGCAATTGAAAGAAATAGAGTAGGTGTCATGTTGTTGACAAGTCATAAAGAAAAGTCATGGAAACAAATTGGTGTTTTCTACCCAAGTATATCGTGCAGTACATCTATGCGTTACAGAGGATTCCTTGCAGAAAAAGCTAGATTTTTGCCGCCGCAGTGGTCTAAGCACTGGCTTATGACTGTTCGGTTCTTCCAAGTGGGTTGGGTTCGAATCCCGGTGAGGCATGGATGTTGTGTTTGTCTTACGGCACTGGGTCTCTTCCTTCTCTGGAACCAGTGACCCTAAATTAGGGACAGGCGACTGCTTATAGCCCATTGAGTTGCTCACCATGGTCAGTAAACACAAAAACAAAAAAATAAAAAAAAGTTATGATTTTTTTTTTAAAGAAATTGTGGCACACACAGAATATAGATTGATATATATTGTCCTTTTGTTGTAGACAAAGCTGTCCAGAAATTTAGGAACTTTCAAATGTTTAAATTTCAAAATTATTTTGAAATCTATAAACAAGGCAAATTTTTGTGGATCAAAAGACTACGTTGAAGACATAACTGGGGAATTTATCACATCGCTTGTGAATGTGGACTTTCATGTATAGGACAGATCCGTAGAGCTTTTAAGTTTTCATGTGAAGGAACACATGACTTACGTATGGAACTGAAGAAGTCGTCTATAGCCCAACATTGTCATGAAAATAACCAGATTTTTTTTTTTTAAATGCTACGCTTACTGATAAACCTGATTTGACTATCAAGCTTAATATATTAGAAGCTTTCCACATCTAGTGCAACTGCTCATGGCTTGTCAACGACATGACATCTACTAGATTTCTTTCAAACACGTGGAAACAACTTGCCAAAAGCAGTGACTGTCAGAATGCTGATGATGTCACGATGATTTGAACGTTTGCACTCCATTTGTCCTAATGAAGCCAAGCCAAATGCTCAGTGAAACTACAGTAGATTTAAAATCTTAAAATAAAATATTTAATTGGGAATAAACATTGCTTATTTAAAATATTCTATCTCTACAGCCCAAGTATTGAAGTCATAAAATATATTTGGGAATTACTTGGAGCAAAAACATAACGTACAAGAGCATTAACCAGAAAAGAAATCATGTGTTTCTTTGGAAAAAAATAAAAAAACCGTTTGCAGTGGGTGTTTTTTTTGGGGTTTTTTTTAAGTAACCCCCCCCCCCCACACACACACCTGTTTATTGGGGGGGGGTAAAAATCCTGCTTGATCTGCAGCATTTCCATTCGGTAGAAATTTTGTGTGTAGCTAGCTTGCAAAACTCCTAAAGCAGCAACTGCATCAATCTGCCGTACACCTGCATGTAACATGTCAACAGCCCTATTTCTGATGTCAATACTTAAACGTCGTCTGGACATCTTTTCAAGTTAATCCTACTCTGAAGGAAATGTATTCAGCAAACTTGTAGTCCAAGCAGTGAGACGACCTGTTTTCTACTTCTCGGAAGCTACTTTTATCGGAGCTTGCACACACACACACACACACACACACACACACACACACCAACCAACCAACCACATGATGTGTCATCATGATGCTAATTTATGCTGATAACCTATCTCCTGTAGTCACTAAATATGCATATCACCATGTTTCCCTTTTGAAACCATAATATCCCAAACTTTTTGTGAGTACTGTATATATATATATATATATATATATTTTTTTTTTTTTCTTATGATTCAGAATACATGAATTGTGTTTGAAGCCTATGAAAATAATGAAATGAATGCATGAATTGTTCATTTGTTTCATTATAACTTTTTGTGACCACCTATGAATTGAAACAGAAAAAGAACTTATACATTTTAGGAACTTGAAGTTAATGTTATGTACAGAAATAGAGAGAAGAGCACAGCACAATGTCAGAGTACAACAAATGGCATTAATGAACAACCAATAGAAGAAAATATTTTTTTCTGGTTGGCCAAACAATGCAAAGGGTTACTCTTGAAATGAGTATATATGTATGAGTAGCAATGGAATTTAACCTAAGAAAGAACAAACTAGATTGGGTGGCTGTTTTCATATCTTATTTGCATACAAATTTTTTTGAAAAAGGTGTTTCAACATGCATAATCAATTGATTCTTACAATTATTTATATGCTACGTACTGTTTGTTACACAATAGGACCCTCAAGCGGAAACTAAAAATTGCAATTTCTAAGCACAAGATATAAACTAGGGACATTACACTAAACAAACTTCCTGAAATACTAAGACAATTATAACCAAAAATTAAGTCTAAATTTGCAAACTAGTGAAAAAAAGATTAAGAACCAAATACACATGGGTTGAAAAAATACAAAGCAACTAACATACCAAAATAAAAGGCTCCTCTGTAAAAATACAGAAAAAATGATAAAGAAACGTAAACTGAGATATAAATACACAGATCTGCAGCAGAAACACAGATAGCCTTTAGCTACACTTAAAAGAAAAATTAAAAACAAAGCTGTGAAAGTACTACTTGATTTATCTCCCAGCATTATTTCACCTCACATTTCTAATAATCTATCAGCTAAATTTCAGATGTGTCCGAAAAACTCTTAAATGAACAACACAACTGACTCAGTTTTATGTTGCAATAACTTAGATGTTAGTGGTATTAAAATGTCTACTTTATGTTCAGTTAAATATGAGCAACTGAATTTTCAAGAAAATTGCAACAGCCACAACGAAGCCTCACAGTGAAATGGACTTGAGTCAAAACTTAGTTTGTGAAGTCGTATACCTTGTGAACAATAAATATATAGGGTGTCCAAGAATTATTGGACACAGTACAAAATTATGTAAAACAAAACATTAAACAGATAGAAACTGACTGTACTAACTTACAATGTAACTACACATGTTAATAAATTTCGATGTAAGATCCCTTGGTTGCTCGTAGTACGTCCAAGCGATACTCTATTTCATGCCATGTATTGCCAAGCATCTGAAAAGATATGGAATTAATAGCAGCTGTGATATGCTGCTTCAGTTCCTGCAAATCAGTACAAGGTGTCTGATAGGCACGATCCTTCACATAACCCCACATGAAATAATCCAATGGAGTTAGATCTGGGGAGCGAGGAGCTACGGAATGGGACCACCACGCCCAATCCATCTGTTGGGGAAATGCTCATTTAGGCACTTACGTACACACATTGACCAATGCGAAGGCATGCAGTCTTGTTGGAAAACGTCATATCTTTTGATCTGGGGTATAGGGAAATTTTCTAACATATCCAAGTAAATGTCACCATTTATGGTTTTTTCACAGAAGAAAGGGCCAATCACTTCTCTTTTTTATAGGGCGCACCACACATTAACTTTTGGAGAATCACGTTCCAGTTCATAGCAGCATGAGGGGGTTCACTGCCCCATATCCAAACAAAACATAGTTTACGAAGTGAAACAATACCTCATACATGAAATGTGGATTAATCACTAAAAATTACAGTACTTAGAAAGTTTTTATCATTTTCCACTTGATTCAGCATATCCACAGCAAAATCGTATTGCAGAGTGTGATTATTTGCATGCATCTTTTGCACTATTTGAATTTTATAAGCTTGGAAACTAATTTCTTGTGCAAGATATCATGAACTGTCTATTTTGGAATGCACAGTTCTCTGCTTGCTTTATGAACGGATTTCCTGGGGCTTCGTCGGAAACTTTCATAGCTTGGTCAACCATCTCACCTCTGACGCTAGGCCTACCGGTTCCTCCACGATGTTCCACATTGCCAGTTTCTTTAAACTGTTTCATTCACCGCTTAGTTGAATTTGTTGACGGAGGATTACAACCATACTCTAAACGGTACTGTCTTTTAACTTTAATGACAGACTTTAATTCCGCAAACCATAACACACACATCGCCTTCTGCTGTATGGATGACATGACTACTGATTGTGCATTTCTCATAAATTCATCAGGCCACACCTAGCGCCATCTATCGGATTCTGGGAGTAACAATTCTGCAATACAAAAATATAGGAACCGTGTTAGTAATATGTGACATAGAAAAACAGACAATGCTCATAGTTTTTTTTTTTTTTGTACATAATTTTGTAATGTGTTTAATAATTCTTGGACACTCTGTATAATGGTGAGAGATTGTGTTGCACTAGTAACTGTGATAGAAATGCTTTCTTTTTTATAACATTACTTTCCTGACAAAGTCATCCCTTATAAAGCTTCAACAAAAATAAGTGATAGTAAAATAACTATTAGGAACAAGAAAAGTTTTGTGAAGGGGCCTTCATATGATGAAAATGATATTTTATGATATGATGAAAATGATTTTTAGGTTAGCTAAGAACTTCATTTATTTACCCCCAAATTTTTGTAGACTAGGTAACAAGACTGTATACAACAGATTATCATGGCAGCTTTAAGATAAGCATTACCGTACGTCCCTCTTACAGAGCACAAACGTTACTAAAACGGTTTTGCTACGTTATGGAAACGTTTGTTTTCAATGTAATATGCAAAGTAAAAGATTTGAAGAGTGATTCTGTATCAACTCAACACAATTTCAAGGCATTTTTTATCTGACCATCTCGGATTTTAATGAAATTTGGTACATAGGTGGCCTCTGTATAGATTAAGAAAAATATCAGATTTCATCGTCATTATAGCCACCGGTTTTGAAAATACAGTTATATAAAATGTCCAAAAACACCCCAAAATCAGAAGATTGATATGTTTTTAAATTATGATTGCAGCTCCCCTAATTAAGATAGAGATGGGAAAGGTATCTTTTTGTAGTATTTTTTATGCTCTTTTATTTGATGTACAACAAACACCATAGGGATTAAAATTAAAAAAAATTAAAATTAAAAATTAAAATTTCGAATTTTTCAAAATGCGACACCAAAAAATTTGAAATTTTTTTGTAACAATATGTGTTTGGTATTTGATTTACGTGAGTTGTAACTTGGGATGATAATGGGTTTACTTAAAAGCTATATTCAAATTTAGCCTAACACAAGAGTTTAATGAAAAAAAAATGAAAAAAACATGTAAACTGAAAATAAATTTGGGCTAAATCTCAAAAAAGTTTCATTAATTACAATAGATATAGTATTTTTGTTATTTAAAACTATTTATTTAAACAATGTTTTATTTTTAATTGATTTGTTTAAAATCTGAGACTACATGGGTTTAAAAAATTTTATTAATTTCATTATTCAGAATTTGTAATAATTCACAATTCAATACAAAAAATAAACAGACTTTAAAAAGTAATTTCAATTACTGCTCAAGAAACACATCAAAATATTAATAACATATGGCATTTAATTGTTTACATTTATGCAAATTATTTTCCTAATCTTAAACTTAGATCGTCACTTAAAGCAGAATCTTCTAAAATTAAAAAAAAAGTTGCATCATTGTTTTGAAGTGAAATCACACGTGTAGATCCTTGATATAGTCTTTAAAAGCTTCAATAGTTTGGTGTATTTCTGTTTCAGAGAGATTGTAGAGTCTTCCTGTCGGAGTCAAAGGATTTACTTTACACAAGAGGTAACTTACAGGAAGCTATAATACATCTTGTGGGCTAGGGTAGGAAAAGGATGTAGATGGACCAGCTGGATGTAAAAATGAGACCTTAACTTCATTCTCACTCTCTTCTTTTGGTAGAACATACGCTACCCACCAGTTGTTTTCATAGATTATGGTTATGTAACCACTCATTTCTGTTATTTGCAGTCTGTCTTGTAATGCTGATACTTTTTCAGTAGCTGACTCGTTTGATTCTGAGAACATCTTCACTTTTATTTTTGAATTACTCAATGGGATAGGAATAAAAGCATGAAGTTTCTGGGTACCTTGTATTGTTAGAGACTTGCTTAGGCGATTTTCCAAAAATTGGTCTGTTTCTATGTATTCTTCTTGACTTACATATGTAAAGTTTGCCACAAAAATGTTCTGAATTGCCCATTCGTACAACTGAAATGGTGTTTGAATTTGATTCTCGTAAGGGCGTTGTAAGCTGGCTTGGGCAGCTAACCTTTTCACCGTTCCACCAACGCTATCACATGGCCCCTTCCCGTGTGCTGTTGCTGAAAAATGCCATTCAGCATCAATGTTGAAGTCATCTTGATGGAAACATAAAAGTTTGTGAAAAAATTTCCGATTTTTGCACTGGGCTGCAAGCCCGCCAGAGAAATAGTACATTTTTTTGACGCTGTTGTCACCAAACTTACTTTTCAAGAAGTTAATAAGGTTTTTTTTTTTTTTGGAAGCAGTACAGTGTAATTGTGTTGTGCTCTAAACATTCAGAAATTACTACAAAACTTGCATGTTCAGTCTTTTCTGTTTTGTAATAGATGACCAATGGGTGGACTGTGGCTTGCCCACTGGTCCAGTGATAGCTCTGGGCTTCATCTTGAAGAAGAAAACTATAATTTTTAGCAAAATCACAAATGATGAGAAATTCTGAGTCCTTGAGGTTTTCCTTAGTACTACTATTCATAAAAGAGCTTTGCTGCTTAGCAATGAAGTCATGTCTGACCAAAGCAGACAGTTTTTCGCAAAACAAATCAATAAAATTTGAAGTTGATTTTTCTAATGTCTCCAAGTTGCATCTATCAACTGTAATCCATTGGCGAAAAGTTAGTTTTTCAACCAAGTTCTCAAAACCGTGTTCCCAGAACAGGTGGGACACTTCCCCAAATGACAATCTATGGAAGTAGGGTTGCATAATACTCTTGCAAGACAATGTTTGTAGGAAGATAATTGTCCATTCGTTAGTGAACCAATTCTTGCATTTTCCATCATCAGTTTTACATTTTGGTGTGTGGTGCAAACACATACCGTATGAGTACCACTAGACCCTACCAGGACACGGTTTTTTGGTCTGAGCTCTGCGAATTTGGAAAAACTGACTTTCGTGCTTGCAAATTGTCAAATTACATAAAATCAGCCTGTTTGACAAACTTTATCTCCGTTTTCAGTCCTAACAGAAACACAATCTTTCATTCCAGGTAAAACCCGACTAATTTCATCACTTTGGTAAAACGATCATACTACAACTACTTCAGAAGAGAGAGACTTACCTGGTTTTCTATTAAGGCTTTCCAAAATTCCTTTCTCCTTCAGAATTTTTTTTTTTTTTTATTGTCTTACCATATAATTAGGAGCATTGAATTCTTACATGATTTTCCTAACACTCCATGACTCTGGTAAGCAAGTCAAAATCATCAACTGTTTATCTCTAGTGCAGTTAGAAAAATTACTTTTAAGATTGTCCATAAGAGAGTCGTGAAGTATTTCATCCTCATCATCAGATGATTCTTGAATATTTGTAAAAGCTTCTGTTTCATAGCAGAACTGATTTTTTGAATTTTGGTTGAAGCATAACATTTAGATTTTAGCTTTTTCTTATTGACAGCTGATTCACCCAATTCATGGAGCGAAGTATTCAGTGTTTCAATTACTTCTGACATAGATGCAAAATTTTCGTCCATTTTCTCATCAGCACAGGTTTCATTTGCTTCTTGACTAATTATTAAAGTTTTCAGCTGCTTTCTGCAAGAATCACAAATTTTAGTCTCCTTTGATAAGTCATCAAAATTTTCCAACATCCAGTCTGTCACATTTCTATATGGATTGAAACATTGTATTAATGCATATCTTGTACTTTCCATTGTTGATTATTTGTGCATAAAATGTAAAATTCAAATAGTAAAATAATTGCATCCCATTACTTTTTATTTTTATTTTTCCTAAAAAAATCCTGCACAGCTTCAATTTATAAAAGTCTAGTTTCAAAACTGAAAAGGATGTACTTTATTCAATTTAAAGTTTTCAAACACATATCACTTTCACTGCAAGAAACACATGATCACCATCAAAACCTAAAGCAGACTGAGAAACACATCTGATCACCATCAAAACCTAAAGCAGACTGAGAAACACATCTGATCACCATCAAAACCTAAAGCAGACAGGTCTGCAAGGTAGGAATGCAAGTTGCTGCTTGTTGGGTCTTGTTACCAATGATCTAAACAACAGAATCAGTTTTTTAAGTCTGAACATGCAGAGTTTTGTCCAAAACAAAATGTAGCCTACAGTATAACTGCACAGTCTTTATTTTTTTATATTGTATTGGGAATTATTACAAATTCTGAATAATGAAATTAATAAAATTTTTAAGCCCATGTGACTCAGATTTTAAACAAATTAATTAAAAATAAAACATTGTTTAAATAAATGGTTTTAAATAACAAAAATACTATATCTATTGTTATTAATGAAACTTTTTAAAGATTTAGCCCAAATTTATTTTCAGATTACATGTTTTTTTATTTTTTTTTTCATTAAACTCTTGTGTTAGGCTAAATTTGAATAAAGCTTTTTAAGTAAACCCATTATCATCCCAAGTTACAACTCATGTAATCAAATGCCAAACATATAAAGATAGTTTTAAAAAAATTTCGAATTTTTTGGAGCGTCACATTTTGAAAAATTCAAAATTTTAATTTTAAAATTTTAATTTTTTAAAATATTAACCCCTATGGTGGTGTACATCAAATAAAATAGCATAAACAATACTACAAAAAGATACCTTTCCCCATCTCTCTATCTTAATTAGGGGAGCTGCAATCACAATTTAAAAACCCATCAATCTTCCGATTTTGGGGTGTTTTTAATACTTTTTATAGCTGTATTTTCAAAACCGGTGGATATATGACGATGAAATTTGGTATTTTTCTTAATCTATATAGAGGCCACCTATGTACCAAATTTCATTAAAATCTGAGATGGTCAAGTCGTTGTGTTGAGTCGATACGGAATGACCCAAGAACGAAATAGAAACGTTGTTCTAACGTTTTGCAACGGCACACGTAAAACCAAAAAAAAAAAAAGTCTTGAAACTGGATTATAACCTTCGATCAAAGGTTGTGGTAAAATTTTTTGCGACGTTTGACGTAATACACAAAGGACAGCAACGTTTAATAGAGGAAATTTAGACGTTGATTAACCGTTGCTGTTACATTTACTAAACGTAATACAGAAAGGAAAAATACGTTGTAAAATCGAAAATAAAACGCCGCTAAACGGCTGTTAAAACCGTTTCTCAACGTAATAAAGAGGGAATATGACGTTTAAATAACGTCATTTAAACGTTGCTAAACATTCTTAAAAACGTATCTCAACGTCATAATGGAAGGAATATGACGTTTAAATAACGTCATTCAAACGTTAAAACCGTTTCTCAACGTAATAAGGGAAGGAACATGACGTTTAATTAACGTCATTTAAACGTTGCTAAACATTCTTAAAAACGTATCTCAACGTCATAATGGAAGGAATATGACGTTTAAATAACGTCATTCAAACGTTGCTAAACGGTTGTTAAAACCGTTTCTCAACGTAATAAGGAAGGAATATGACGTTTAAACAACGTCATTCAAACGTTGCTAAACGGTTGTTAAAACCGTTTCTAAACGTAATAAGGTAAGGAATATGACGGTTAAATAACGTCATTCAAACGTTGCTAAACGGTTGTTAAACCCGCTTCTAAACGTCATAATGAAAGGAATATGACGTTTAAATAACGTCATCTAAACGTCTTAAAAACAGTGCTACAACGTTATAACAACGGTTGAAAAACCATTGAATCAACGAGACGTATTAGCGTTTTATAAACGTAATATTGTGACGTTTTTCAACGTCTCGCCGAACTGGTTTTAAAACGTTTTACAAACGTTTTTGTGCTACTTGGGGGATTTATAATAAACAAGAAACTGAAGGATAAAGTTGTAGAAGTTGAAAGTTCCTCTGACAGAGCTGCACGGCTTGTTATCCAACTCTCGAAAAGATACCAGGCTCAGATTATTCAAACTTATGCACCCACCACAAGTCATCCTGAAGAAGAAATTGAAGAATTTTATGAGGAAATTTGTCATCTAAATAATAAAGGTAAGCAGCACTTGAAAATAATTATGGGAGATTTCAATGCAAAAATAGGGCAACGGCAACAGAATGAAACTTCAGTAGGTAAATTCGGTCACGGCAACAGAAACCAGCGTGGAAATACTCTCGTTGAGTTTGCAGAGGCAGAAGGGTTTTTCATCTTGAACTCCTTCTTCAAGAAAAAGCCACACAGGAAATGGACATGGAGACATCCAAATGGGACGACAAGTGAAATTGATTTTATTATGTGTAACAAAAAATTCGTCATAGAAGACTGCAGTGTGCTAAACAAGTTCAACACAGGTAGTGACCATAGATTGGTGAGATGTAAGATGCACCTCAACACCAAACTTGAACGTGGCAAGCTCATAAGATAAACAAAATCTATTGACAGAACCAACCTTAAAAAACACCATAATACCTTCAAGTTGGAACTGAAGAACAGGTTCTCTGCTTTAGAAGGCCTAACGTCGGAAGAAGTGGACATCTCTGAAGTTAACAGAAAAGTAACCAAAGCTCTTATGGAAACAGCAACAAAATTAGCTGGGTCTAAGAACAAGTTGCATGTAAATAAATTATCAGGAAAAACGAAAATGTTGATGCAAAAAAGAAGAGAGATGAGGACAACTAAAGAAGATGTGACTTCCAAAGTGGAATATATAGAGCTATGCAAGACAGTACGAAAAAGTATCACTGAAGACGTAAGAAAATTCAACTGTGAACTAGTGAGGAAAGCAATTGAAAACAACCAAAGCCTAAAGATAGCAAAGGGACATCTCAGTAAGGGAAGAAAACAGATTATGGCACTGAGAAAAGAAGATGGTTCTGTAACAAGAAATAGAGGCGAAATTTTGACAAGAGTGAAAGATTTCTACTCCAAATTATATGAAAGGGATGATACATGCACTCCAGACATCATGAAAGATACCAGTACCAGAGTTCCTCCAGTCCTTCCAGCAGAAGTTGCACATGCAATCAAGAACATGAAGCGGGGAAAAGCTCCAGGAGAAGATGGAATTACTGTAGACATCATACAAGAAGCAAGTGGAGAAATCGAAACAGTACTCGCCCAAATTTTCACTCGATGCCTTAATGAAGGAAAGATTCCTGAGGATTGGAACACCGCTACAATGATCCTGCTACATAAGAAAGGTGACATTGAGGATCTCGGAAACTACAGACCTATCAGCCTCCTATCAGTAGTTTATAAAATCTTCACTAAAGTTCTTTCACACCGCTTGAAGGTAACACTGGACATGGCTCAACCGAGAGAACAAGCTGGATTCAGGAGTGGCTACAGCACAATAGATCATATCCATGTGCTGAGAGAACTAATTGAAAGAGCGAGGGAATATGAACTTCCATTGTGCATGGCTTTTATCGATTATGAAAAAGCCTTTGATTCGGTGAAACCATCAGCAGTTACAATGGCTCTGAAAACCTGCGGTATTGAAGATGCATACATTAATATTATTAATAACATCTATGAAAATGCAAGTGCAAAGATTAGGCTGTTTGAAAATACAACACACATAAAAATTGGAAAGGGAGTGAGACAAGGTGACACCATATCTCCGAAGCTCTTTAATGCCACATTGGAGGGAGTTTTTCAGTCACTGAGCTGGGAAAACAAGGGGATAAAGATTAATGGAGATTATCTAACCCACCTTCGTTTTGCTGATGACGTAGTCATTTTTGCAACTAGCCCATCAGAGCTGCAGAGTATGATCCAGGAACTTGCTGACAAGAGTAAAGAAGTGGGATTAAAAATGAGCTTTCAGAAGACAAAAGTGATGTTCAATGTTTTTACAAGAAATGAAGATTTATCGATTGATGGAGAAAAGCTGGAGATAACAGACACGTACGTTTATCTTGGACAGCAGATATCAAGTGAGGGTCACATTGATGAAGAAATTAATCGGCGTACAAAACTTGCCTGGAGAGCTTTTGGAAGAAACAGCATAATTTTCAAGAGCAATATGCCATTATGTCTTAAAAGAAAAGTGTTTGATCAGTGCATCCTTCCAGTGCTTACGTATGGTGCAGAGACGTGGACCTTAACTAAAAGAGACATACAAAGGCTGCAGACAACTCAAAGAAGCATGGAGAGGTGCATACTTGGTGTAACCAGGAGAGATAAGAAGAGGAACTCGTGGATCCGAAAAATGACAAGAGTGGAAGACATCATGATCAGAGTTAAATCCCTGAAATGGCAATGGGCTGGACATACTGCCAGAAGGACAGATCATCGATGGACAGCCGAAATTTTAGATTGGATTCCAAGGGACAGGAAAAGACCCAGAAGAAGACCACATGGGAGATGGGTGGATGAAATTCGAAAGTATGCAGGGGTGACATGGAGGAGACTGGCACAAGACAGACCGTTGTGGAGGAAACTTGGGGAGACCTTCGTCCAGCAGTGGATTGATAATGGTTGACAATGATGATGATGATGATGATATAAAGTATGAAAAAAAAATCAAAAATGGTCGAGCAACCATCACTTGTTGAAATTCTGTGGAACGACCCACTACGTAAAATCCAAAACACAAGGTGTTTCGTTAGATTTTCTTCGGGGTTGACTGGGGTGTTCGTTAACCACTGTTAAAAGGTCCATTGTTCAGAGGTTATCATTAATGTTAATCCTGTGGAAGCTGTTCGGTACCATCCAAAACTTGCTCTCGGAGGTTACCATTGTTCGGAGGTGTTTGTTGATGGAGGTTTTCACTGTACAAGAACTACTGGTCTGTGGTTTCAATATGGCCAATCTTTTTTTTTTTTTCTTTTTCTTGTTTTAGAAGTTGGCAAAACAGCTGCTTTCAAATAAAGTAGAGTATTCGTTGTCAATCCAGAAGAAGAGGATTTAGATGCCATTTTTAAACTAATTGTGTCTAAACATTAAAAGAGACGCACATGATTTCATTACAGTCAATGAAGATCTGTGTATTGAAGAGGTAACGAATAATGTGTGCAAGCTTGTTACTTTGAAAGCACCGAAAGAAAATGATTTGATTGAGGAAGCACCAGATGCAGTTATAGAAGAGGTGTGCGATTCTTCTAAAGATGCTTCAAAGTGTAATGAAGGGTCGTAAACGTCCTTATGTAAAAATGATGGAGATACGGATGGGGTGGAGGATTGGAAGTTAGCACTATTGAAGAATTTAAATATATATATATATTGAAACATGTTACAAATGCACAAAAAAAAAAAAAAAAAAAAAAAAGGAAGAAAAAGGCTTTTATCAGAATTTTCTGCAGGCAAAAATTGCTGACTGGTTTAACCACATAATAAATTAATGGTGTAACATATATTACTGTTATGCACTCATGTTAAAACATGCATCGAAAGATGTATGCCGTCTCTACTGAAATACTGTACATGTGCTGTTCCTATCCATACATATTTTATTGTTTCTCACTCTAAAACAATAGCAAAAAATATTTAACCAAATTACATAATTTTAAGTATATATCATATTTAATATTAAGTTTTTTGTATGGTAGCCTAGTTGGGCTCAGAAGTCCACCTCCCAAATACCGGACACCTCGCAATAGCAGATGAATGTTGAAGTTCCAGGATGACTGCTATTCAGAGGTTTTACTGTGTATTTTAAGTTATTTTTGGTAGCTTAATAAGCTGATATAAAAATAAAATATATGATGCCATTGAAAACCCAAATGTTTCTTTTCTTTATTACCTTATTTATTTATTTGTGGTTAATAGTCATTCTTGGAAGTTTATTCCCAGTCAGCTGGCAAACAAAACACTGCCACACTGTCATTTTCATCAAGATAGAGAGGGCTTTCCACTTCCTAAAACAGTAACACCCTGCAGACCCACCTTGAAAATTTTAAATGTTCATTTCTGCTGCAAGTAGTCTGGCCTGGAGATGAACCCTTGCAATGAATAACAGGTTGACAGAATCCCAAAGACTTCTGATCCGAACTTCTAGATTGACTTTTAATGCTGGTCATATCTTTTTTTTTTCTTATGCGTCACCACTAGTGACAGAACATTTTTATCCCTTCTCCACTCTAGCACACACATGCTTCACCACCCAGAGCTGGTTTAAGGATTCACAGGGCCTGTAGCACTACCTGGCCTCCTCTCCATGGATATATATTTTGCAACTTCCTCGGGGAGAGGGGGAAAATGACTGAATGATGGTAATGTTGGGCATATCTGAAGGGGAAAATGGTAATATTTCATACATTTTTATTCAATGTAATTCACGGAACAACAGATATTTGGATGGTTGGCCAATTACTTGACTTGTATGCAGTTGATTTCTAAAGCAACTTCAGGATGGCTTTGCTGAAAACATTTGCTAGTATTATGCTGAAATTAATGAAGCCATTTCCTAAGCTTAAAAAAATAAAAATAAAGTTTAAAAAAAAATAGAGTACACTTTTTTTAAAACTTTAGTTAGTTACATGATTCAGATGAAAAGTTTATTATAAGACTTGGCAACCGAAAACTCATAAATTATCCTTGATGTGCTCATTTCCATACCTGCCAACATTGGCAAGAACCTTGTCAGTAGTAACTAGTATTATTGTGTGGCACACAGACGCTTTCTTACAAAACAATCCATCTCTTTGTGAAAAAGAAATATGTGCCACAACAAAATGTTACAACAAACAAGGACACTAATGAAACAAACTTAACATATGTGAAACACAAAGTTGATTCCCCTGGCAAGGACACGATAGGTAACATTGCGAGATTTAAGTTCGAAACTTCCACCAGTAAAAATCAGTCAGATGCATTCAGAATTCCACAATGCTTGACAGACAAGAAATCCAAATTTGTAAAAAAATGCATCAATTTTTCCAACTCTGTTACTCCCATTTTCAGGAATTCCCCCTCCCTTATCCAGCGTAAATGTAAAATCTTATGGGAGGGGAAATATATGGCATTGTTATATCTTATGGAGATACTTAACAATGCAGAAGAGTGGTAACCTCGTGGAGGAGGGGGTGGGGTGCAATTACAGGAGAAATCTTGCTCCGTTCGACTTCCGATTTAGGAAATTTTCACCCTGTTTTCAAGTTGAAATAAAAATATTTACACAGCAAAATGTTATTTAACAGTAATAAAGGACAGAGGCAACATCGAGAGAAAAATAAATTATGATTACGAAAAAAATCTGAACTCTGTTGACTTTCCATTTTAGAAAGTTTTGTAAAGATGGAATCCCATCCTCTGACAACCCCCCCCCTCCATTTCTCTTCAATTGTGCATCAATCTCATTAATGACGACCAAAATAATAATGAAAATGGAGGAATTCCTCGAATTCGCGGAAAAATCTAATGCCTGAAGAATTTGAAAAATCTGTTTTCGCAAATTGTTGCCTACAGTTTCAAGCTGAAATACAAACATTTATGCAATAAAATGATATTTAACAAGAATGCTGGACACAAAAGTGAGAAAAAAATTACGATTACGGCAAACATTTTTACTGCATTTAACAACAGTTTTTTAAAGTTTTTTAACATGAAATATCGTCCCCCAGACGAAAAATCATGACCCCCATCCCGAATTTCTCTTCATTTTTGCATCAATCTTCACAATGATCTAAATGATGACAAAACAGGTGGAATTCCATAAATCTGCTTAAGAATCTCCTGTATATCATAAAATAACAGCAAAATAAAAAAGTTAAACAAAACGAAAATTCATAGAATCCGTAGTTTTGACAGTGAGTTCTGTAGTTCTATAGTCAGACATCAAAATCCGTAGAAACTACGGACATTCTGAAGTAGTTGGCAGGCACGTATTTCTCTCAGTAACTCATGCTCAATACTCACCAAAGAGTGGTAGTTCAGTCTTGTTTGGCCTACACTGGCTCTTACTTCATTCTTGATTTGTTTCAATTTTGAAAAAGAGCATTCATCACTGCAGTTGGCAACCATCAGAGTGAGGTAAATCTTCAACACAATCTTGATAATATACCCATAGAAGAACAATTTTTAGCAACCAGCATATTAGTGCACACATCAGCATGGGCTTTTAGCACAAGCTACTATGATAAACAGGCCCTGTCACCAATATTAAAATAATGACCAGCACTTCAATTTCTAAGGTTTCAACTTTCAGGATTTTGAAATTTTTCTGTACAGGTTTTCAGAGCTTTATACATATTTTCAAGCATTCACTAAAAACACACACGTTTATGAGAGGAAAATCTCCTTGTCAGCACAACAATAACACCACCACAAAAATCATAAATAAATAAAAAATGGTGAAATATAAGTGGACTCTCTCAGAGTGCTCATAAAAAGAGAGAGCCAAATTCAGACTGCTTCATCCCAAGGGAAAAAGGAGCAAGATAGAAGGTGACAAAACAAAAGCCAGGGTGTACAAATGGAAGATATATGCTGCTGCAAAGTTCACTTGCCCAGGAGCTGACTCTAGGTATTCTAAATTTTTGAGAAATGCCATCATTAATAAGAATACTTATATTACTTTAAATTAAATGCTTCTGTGGACAATTATTAAGGTGCATTACGAGTTGAATGAAAGAAAAAGTGTCAAAGCATTCAAGGTATGATCATCTTTGTTCGTTTCTCAATAATATTAAATTTTATTACATAACAATGCTGAATTTCGGTAGTTTTGATAGATTTTTCTGCATTCTAAAACTTTTGATAAGTGCGGTTTTGTAAGAAAAGTGGAAAAGACAAGTCCCTGGGGATCTTCCTCTCATCATCATTAACTCTGCAAGGATAAATACAAATGATTCAAGAAGCGGGGGAAAATTTATTACTATTAACTGTGAGATTTTTCTCTAGTCATATCACACACAAATTTGTAATTGTTTTTGATAAGCAGTTGTTCAGAAACAAATAAAAAAATTTGAAGTAAGCACCGCATCAGCATAACAGCTGCAGGCCAGGCAAACCACACTTTTTCTTACTATAAGAACTGCGGTGCTTAATCCCAAAATTATGGTACCTGTTGTAATATTAACTGACTTATAGCTGAACATGTTTTCATTTTTAAGTATAAAGGCTTATACTGAATAAGAATATGATGCTTAAATTAACTAAGAACATTATGAAAAATTTATAATTGGAATATCGCTTTTTAGGATATGTGATTCGAAGAATTACTTAAAACATTTTGATAGGTACCGTAATTTTTGTCATATAATCCGCGGATTATCTGCAAAAAAAGTTAAAAATATACGTTCTGTGTATTATACACCAATGCGGATAATACGCCGATTTAAAAAAAAAAATTACAAATTACGACCCTTCGATTTTTTTAAAAATTGCAGCGTAATTGTGCAGGGGAGGGGGTATAATTGGAAAAGGAACTCTTTCGGAAGAATATTCCTCAGTTCAGGAGTTTGTACGGAGCGGGGAGGTCGGGGAGCAGGGGGGAGGAATGTCGTAAAAAGATCAGGAAAGTTGTGGGGAGGGACGACAAGGTCATTTTGTATCATTGAGAAGATCGTGCCGTCTGTTTTTGGCAAAAAGCTAAAGAAGTATGCACAGCGCTTGCTACACGAACCTAAGCGTTCCTCCTTTCGGTTCTCACGTGGGCTGCCTTGTGTTTAGTTTGTCCTTCGCTGTTTTGACCATTGTCATTGCTGCTATTTTCTGCCTTTGCTATTCATGATGTTTTTGAAAAGGAAATGTTTCAGTTACACTGCCGAATTTAAACTTGAAGTGGTGGACACAATTGCGAGCTATCGCGCAGTGACACGATCATATCATGTCATTGCGCGATAGTTTTGAGGTCAGAAAACAATCGTGCGGTAACAGGCAGAAAGGAAAGCCTCTGTACCGCGGTTTAAAACGTAAACAAATCTATATGTAAATTCTGCCGGAGAATTCAGGGAAGTTTTTTTATTGACCCACGTATAAGCCGTTTCCTTGACTCTGAAAGCAGGATTTCCCCAAAAAAACTTTCGACTTATACATGAGTACATACGGTATTTCTATGACTTGTTCTGTATCAGCCTTTTATCATTGGTAAGGTGTAATGCAATACTCTGGAGCGGCATCGGCGTGATCTATGGATGCCACACCCTTTATCTGTCCGGAGATAAAAATATGAAAAAGTAACCTTTAAAAATGAATTTCTTCATTTAATAAAATCGTTTTTTTTTTTTTTTTTTCTCTTACTTCTTCGGACTCATGGGTCATTATGTGACCGACTTTTCTGTCGGAAATTCCACTTCCGGTTCAACATCTATGATGTGCGGATTATATGGCAATTTTTTTCCTGAATGTCACAGGCTGCAGATTATACGAAGAAAAAATTTTTTTAATGTGAATTTCGCAGTCTGCGGATTATATGCCAGTGCAGATAATATGACGAGAATTATGGTACAATCTGTTTAGACACCTATCCTAGTGATAAATCAACTTGTCAAGTCATTCAGGATAGAGTTGGGGTCTGGGGTCCCTGGGCATGTAAATATTTATTCACTTGATTTTCAACATCTTCTTGGGAATGGGAGCACTAACCTTTGAGGTGCTTTTTAAGCTTTGGGAAAAGAAAGTAGTCCAATAGTGCCAAAACAGGACAGTATGGTGGATGTAGAAGAATTTCCCACCTCCAGAATTTCAAGAAGTTTATGGATGTGGCAACAATGTGAGGTTGAGCATTGTCCTGCAAAAGAACTTCAGTTATTTACACACGTGCTGTACTCTCATCACATTAGCACCATGAAAGTTTCACCTGTTGAATTTCAACAGGTGAAACTTTTTTTGTCCATAAAAAATGAATTACAGAACAGACTTCTTCCTTTGTCCACTCTTTCAGTTCGATCATCACCTTGAAACTACTGATGAGTTGGCTCACCTCATTTGAGATCAGGGCTACTACTGCTATCTGGTGGTGATTATATGTACTAACTGAATCCATGCTTGCCAACTTAATGCAGGAATCCTTTTGGTGAGCATACAGTTGGGAATGTTATTTTTTGAATTCTGCTTGTACACGTGCAATAATACCTTAAATTAGTATTTTTAAGAAGCGTGTGTCAACATAAACAATATTTTCAATGTATATTATTTAAAAAATCAAACATTAGTAACATCATTCCTATTGTAAGTAAAAAAAAAGAGCAGGGGGGAGACTTATTTTTAAAGAAACAATATATAAAGCATGGAACTACTGACACACCTTAATTTCACTTATTCTGTCCTTCTCAGCTGCAGATGCAATCAGCACTTGTTCAGAAACAGAATTTGTCTCATTAGGATTATGCTTAGCCAGTGCTTCTGCCTCTAGAGCAGATAACTGCAAAACAGAATTGCGGGATCTTTTCCCATCAACAGGTGCAGCAGCAACGATCGGCACGCTTTCCACTTCACCTATGTAAAAAAAAAAAAAAAAAAAAAAAAAATAGAAGTCAAAAACAAAAACTGTTAAATTGTGCAAAAGAGGATAGTCTCTTATGTGTTTTATCACCCAGTGACACAAGGTATTAAACAGAAGAAAAAAATGTTAGAAAATTAAAAGAAACTAATGGGATTTCACTCATTCCTCTACATGAAAAAAGCACAGGTATAAACAATTATAAATAGTGTGAAAAAAAAAAAAAAAACTAGATAAAAACAGGTAGTAGTATGCCAAAAAATCAAGTAAAGAATGATAATATCCATTCATTGGCATAAAACAGCAAACAACTGGTTGCAAGCTTTCAGAACCTATGGGTGCTTTTTCAGGCTTACGCATGGTTTAGAACAATGTTAGTAACCTAAATGAATGAACAGAAAATTTAAATATGCATGTTTAAATATGATTTAAATATGCATGGAGATCTTGTTTAGCAATGATGTCTGCAATGATGATGTGTCAATGGAGCTGCCTTTGATATGGCGCATGTTCCTGCATGCCTCTCGTAAAAGTACCCGATTCTTCTCATTTTCAACTGTTTCCGCAGGTGCCATGCTGTCTCGTTTTTATACATTTTATACATTTCACATGCATATTTAAATTTTCTGTTCATTCATTTAGGTCACTAACATTGCTCTAAACCACATCTAAGCCTGAAGAAGGCACCCATAGGTGCTGAAAGCTTGCAACCAGTTGTTTGCTGTCTTATGCAAATAAATGGATATTATTGTTCTTTACTTAGTGTAAAAATATCTTTGATTCAATAGCACAACAGAAATTATGAATAAAGGGGTAAAATAAATGTATAAGCATGATGTCTTCAGGGAAGATGAGTGGGACCAGCTAAACCTATTTAACACACATTCATCATACACTGAGTGGCCACTTTATTATGACCACCCCACCTCGGTACTTCATTGGACCACCTTTTGCCTTTAATACTGCTTCGATTCTTCGTGGCATGGACTCCACGAGATGTTGATAGGTGGTTTGTGGGATCTGAGATCATGCTTGATGAATAGCACTTTCCAGGAGTGTGAGATTGCAGGGTTGTGGATCCAGCTGTCTGATGGCTCGTTCAACTTCATCCCACAAATTCTCAATGGGGTTGAGATCTGGAGATTGTGGGGGCCACCTAAGCAAAGTAAACTCACCGGCATGTTCCTGAAACCAATCCTGTACAATACAAGCACTATGGCAGGACACATTATCTTGTTGAAAGTAGCCATGGCCATTGGGATAAACCATCCACCTGACAGGATGCACTTGGTCCGCAACGATGTTTAGATATGATGTGCCAGTCAGACGTTGATCAACACAAATTAAAGGGCCCAAAGCATGCAAGGAAAACATTCCCCAAACCATAACGTTGCCTCCACCAGCTTGAAGGGTTGTAGCAATGCATTTGGGGTCCATGTTTTTGTGCTGTTTCCGCCAAATTCTCACTCGGCCATCAGCATGGTGCAACTGAAAACTTGATTCATCGGACCACATAATTTGTTTCCAATTATCGACTGTCCAATCCTTGTGCGAACTGGAGACGTTTTCTCTTGTTAACTGCAGACAGCAAAGGTGTTCGAACAGGCCTTCGGCTGCCATATCCCATCTGATGCAGTGTACGGCAAACAGTGCACGCAGAGATAATTTGAGGGGATCCTTAATTAAGATGGTCTGTAATTTGCTGCACTGTTGCCCTTCTGTTCTCTGTTATCAGTCTGGACACTCTCCATTCCGCCCGAGCAGTCACTAGTCGATGACAACCACACGTTGCACATAGAGACCCAGTTTCTTGGCTGACAGTCCAGTCTTTAAAAACTTTAACAACAGCTGCTCTGGAAGATTTCATGAATGCGGCGGTTTTGGTGATACTCGCTCCATGGCTCCGAGCTCCTACAATCATCCCACGATGAAAGTCCGTCAAATCACATTTTTTACCCATCTCGTCACCAAAAAATCACTTCTACTACCGTTGCAAGCACTAAGCTTTCCCTTTTTATACTAGCCTCGCCCTCTGGCGGCAACAGCAAGCAGCCATAGCTCATTTGCTTAAAAGTGTCAGGTGGTCATAATAAAGTGGCCACTCAGTGTATAAGGGAAAGTCAGTAAATAAGCCACAAAGAGTTAACTTGAAAAACAATTATTATTACCTTTACGTTTACCCTTATTTTTCAGCATAATCTCCACCAATGTTGATATACTTATCTCATCGCTCTATCAATGCATCGAAACCTGTAGCATAGGTCTTTCGTCTGCCATCTCAGCAACAATCGCACTTCGCATTAAACTTTTTCATCTGCAAAACATTTACAGCCAAAGTGAGTTTTTAGTGGGCAAAACAGATGAAAATCGTTTGAGTCTAAGTCAAGGCTGTAAAGTGGATGTTCAAGAAGTTCCTAGCCTAGTTGTTCAATTTCCTGCTACATTAATTGAGCTGTATGGTGTCTCGCATTGTTGTGATGGAGCAATATTCCTCTAGTCAGTATGCCTGGATGTTTTTTTTGGAATTGCATCCTGAAGCATCAACAGTATTTCACAGTACTATGCAGCATTCACATTCTCACCTCACTTCTGGAAATGGTCTAACAATGCTCCTTGAGAATCCCGTGTTCATAATGAAATGAGATTCTAAAGGAGAATCTGTATTCAGATGGTAAGCATAACCTTCCCTGCTGATGGCAAAATTCAGAAATTTTTGGTTGAAGGTGAAGAGCAATGTTTCCATTGCACCGAAGCACGCTTTGATTAGGGTTGGTAATGATGCACTCATGATTCGGCCATAGTAACAATCCTGTTAAGCAAATTAAGAAGAAGGTAGTGTAGAACACGCTAAGTTACGTATAAAAAGTTTAAGGCAAATATATTTCAGCCATTACTATGGCCTTCATCAGTGCGACTAGTAGCAGCATGTCTTCTCCATCACATAAACTGCTTGACATTGAAATTGCCCCCACCCAGGAGTGAAGATACAGGGGTGAAATTGATCATGCCAATAGGAATACATAAGGGTTTACCTTGATGTTATTTACAGAAAAAACACAGTGTTTATCAGATGTAATGCAGCACAATGCCTACGCCTCAGTAAGTGGTTTCACCGCCGCGAACGACAATACAGGCAGCAATATGGCATGGAATGAGTCATACAATCGACGGATATCGTCCTCAGATGTGGAACACCAAGCACTGTTGACTTTCTCCAATAATTCATCGAGATCGTGTGCAGGCCGATTTGATTGCAGACAACGTCTAATGTGGTCCCAGAGGGTTTCAATTGGGTATAAATTGGGTGATCCTGCTAGCCATGGCAGTGTTTGAACATGTTGTAGACATTGTCTGGAGACATGAGCAGTGTGTACATGGCTGTTTTCTCGCTGGAAAATGGGGAGCTGTAGCCCATTCAGGAACGGTATCAAAATGTGCTGCACAACCTCGCTCATGTATTGTGCAGCGGTCAGTGTGCCTGTGATGTGGACAAGAGGTGACCCGCTGTCATGTGCAATAGCACTCCATACCATGATACTTGTCTGATGGGTGGTGTGGCGGTCGGAAATGAAACCGGGATCTGTCCACTCACCAGGCTGTCTCCACCTCAACAACTATCGTTTTTTTTTTTTTTTTTTTTTTTTTTTTGAGACTCATGAGAAGGTCGAACGCAATATTGCACATTTTTTATAAAAACATTCTTAGCTGTTTTGGGGCAAACTATGTATATACTATTAAGAGCTTATAATCCAACTTCTTATTTTAATAACAGTTTGTCCAATGACATGGGTTATTGCAGTTTAGTGCCAATTAATGCACAATGTTCATTTTTGATTTTGTTTTGTGCAGCTTTTGATCAGCTTAATACTTTTGACTAGCTGTTATTCATAAATTCCTTAAATGCTTTCTTAATTCATTAAGTGAAGTGCTTACTTATCTATAACACTTAGACTTCAATGTATATTTCAACAGAAGCTTTATTCAACAAATATGATAAAATGAGGTATCAATAGGCACACTGAATATTAAAAAAAAAATGTTGCCTTCTATAATACAGGTACACATACTCAGGGATATCTAATCTATATATTTAAAACACAAGGCTGTTTCTTTCTACAATCTGCCAGTGCCACCCACTGGAGTGATTTTCATGTTTTTTTTTTTTCAAATGAAAGCTACTGACCCACAGATTTCACTAATTTTTATTGACATAAGTATTTTTTTTTTAATGTTACCATGGCATTTTCTTTGTACAATCCACTGTTCGTTATTCTGGTGTTTGTTCTTGCTTCAGTACTTGCAGCACCATCAGCCTTTCTGCGGTGGTCGGACTTGGAACTAAGTTCTCCACTATAGTAAAAAAAATTCTGTATATTATTGTGAACTATTTTCCTTCAGGTTGGGTGTGATCAGGTTGTATATAAACAAAGCGGAACAATACACGGGAAATCGGAAACTACTTGAAAGTGATCTGATTCAGTAGTACAGCCAAAAATAATAAAAATTAATTTAAAAAAAATGTTGCCGGAAAAGAAATAAGCTTCCCAAAGGTGAAATAATTATCCAAATCAGTTCAGTGGTTTTCAAGATTACCTCAAACACACAAAGTTTCTTTCTTTATATATTAGTATAGATTATATAACACCACCAAAAAAAAAAAAAAAAACTGGCAAAATAAAACACATTTTTAACCCCATTGTGCAGTTATCTAGAAATGATATCATTTCGAGTCACTGAAAGAATACCTCAATACTCCAATGTAAGTCCGTCAATGACATTTAAGCACATTTTATACAATAATGAGAAATGTCATTGTTAAATTCGTATACGAGTAGTTGGGAAAATTAAAAATTAATCGGAATATTATGAAAATTTTGTTGTTGGTGACCCATCTTCTACACTGCCCATTAATAATTCAACCATTTATCATAGTTATGCATTTTATCACGATTCGTGTTATATGACAAAAAAAAAATTTCAGTCACAGCTCTTTCAAGCGCGCATGGTACAGGTTACGGACTAGTAAAATTTAAAATCTAGAAATATTGGGTCATTTCATAATTATTGGCCGATACCGACAAGGTGAATTTGCATAACCGGTTACAAGGGACGCCTCGTAGGAGAAACTACCAAACGCTCATGCAAATTGAATCGGTTCAGTCCACGTGTATAAAATAGTATTTCAGACAGATCTCAGCGGTTGGGAACGTGATGGAGCAATCTGACATGACACTAGGGATTTGCATGAATTCAAACTTGGTCGGAATGTGACCGAAACAATCGCAATTGTCAATAGAGCATGAGTTGTCGGAACGACGAGTGACAGAACTGTTCCTAGACTGTTTTCCAAGTTCCATGCCGGTGATGTTGCCATATACCATAAGCCAGGAGCCGGTCATCCGGTTCTGTGTGACACTGTACATTTAAGGCGGAAAGTGGAAGAAAAACCAACATCCACAGTACATGGACTCAGTGCCGAACTTGTCGTATCATCAGCGACAGTTTCCAGACACCTGGCATCTATGGGCAAGGCAAAAAACTGGATACCTGGGTTCCACACAAACTCACCGAACAGCAGCAGATACAGCATCTGGAAACATTCATTCCAAAAACGTGAGGCTAGTGTTCTCTTTCTGCATCGGATCCTTACGGTTGATGAAAAATGGGTGCTTTATGACAAAAGGAAGTGAACACTGCCATGGCTCGATAAAGGGGAACCACCCAAACACATGTCCAAACCCGAGTTGCACCCACAGAAGGTTCTGATCTCTGTGTGGTGGACTGCCAAGACTGTGGTTCATTATGAGTTTTTGCCGTGAGGTCAAACAATCACAACGGACGTGTGCTGCCGTCAGCCGAACGAATATCACCAGAAATTATGCAGCAAACAACCATCGCTCGCCAATCGTTTGGGTCCCATACTCTTTCAGGATGGCGCACGACTGCATGTGTATATTGGTAGCATGCAAAAATCAACACCTTGGGGTACAAGGTCCTCTCTCACCCTGTTTATTCACCTGACTTGGCCCCCTCAGACTTTCACATGTTTCACCACTTGGACCACTTCTTGAGGGGCAAACGGTTCACTAACAAGAATGATGTGATTTCTGCCGTTAGCGATTCCTCGGACCATTGTGATGCCAGTTTCTGCCGACGTGGCATTTTGTGAAAACATGTTGGGCACAATGTATTGCTCCTGAGGGCAGAACATTTTCAGAATAAAATGCATTTCATCGTCTGTTACTGCTGTTTGTTTCTTTGTGTCCAAATCGGCCAACAATTATGAAACGACCCAATATATAACTTTTTTTTTTTTTAATTTTCAGGTTTTTTGATGTTGTGTTACATGCTGAACTGTAGGCAAGGCAATGGCTATACTGTTTGCTGCCTTAAAAAAAATCCTATATAACTTTGATTTGCAATCTGGCAACAACTTTCAAATATATATATATAAAAAAAAACAGTTAAAAACCTGACAATAGCATTCATATCCACATTTCTTGCAAATAATTTCATTGCTAAGAAAACTGGACTTGCCAATTACCTAAGAATCAGAAATAATATACAACTAAATGACTCAAAGAATGAAAAACAAATCCTAATTTTGGTAATTACATAGTTTAGTGAGACATCTCCATCTGGTGGGCATTAACGACACTGGCTACATATTAATTATAGCAGTTAAATCCAAAGTGAAAATCCTCCAAATACGTGGCGTCAGTAAATAAACAAATACATTGCTCTTTCCATGTTCCAGAAACACATAGCAACCGAAAAATGGTTTTTTTCAGGCGGCTGAAAAAAAAAAAAAAGTTTTCGGTTGCTATGTGTTTCTGGAACGTGGAAAGAGCGATTTATTTATTTATTTACTGACGCCACGTATTTGGAGGATTTTCACCTTGGATCTCGCCCTTTGGATTTAACTGCTATAATATATATATAGCCAGTGCCGTTAATGCCCACCAGATGGAGACATTTCAGTAGCTGAGCCCATCTTACGGATTTAAGATGTCAGAAGCTGACTTAAAAATACACATAGCACCGTGGATTGTTGGCCACCGTGGTGTAAAGTTAACGCGCTCGGCTGGTCATCGAGAGTTCCTTGGTTCAATTCCACGACGGCGGCTGAAAAAAAAAATAAAAAAAATTGGTTGCTGTGTGTTTCTGGAACATGAAAAGAGCGATGTATTTATTTATATAAAAATGTTTTTTTAGAAAAAGAAAAAGCAACAACCCTGCATGTATTTGCCATAGTTTCTCATGCATAGAAGCATTTACAATTTCAAAATGTATGCATCACACACAGCCAGAGAGTTCTATACATAATATCAGATATCACATGAAATTTATCCTTAAAACCTATATGTCTAATCAAAACTGCTAATTTTCTTCACTATTGAGCTAGAACAACAACAAAGAAAAAAATGATGAAATTATTATTTAGGGGAATACAACTAGCCTATAGCATGTTTTAAACTGATATTCTGCCAAATACTCAATGTATTGTTATTTTCTCTTTCTGAATCTCAACATATTCTCACTAACTTATGTCCATACAATTGCACAACAGCTTCAGTTGTCTTCTCCCCAGTCAGTGATAGCGTCCTGTTCGACGTGAGTTGGTATTCAAATTGAGTTTGGTCTGTATTGAACACTGTGTCAGCACCAATTGCATTGGCAGTAATGTAGTCCATAACATCTCGTACAAACTCCAATGCGCTGTTCCTTACGGCCGTGTCAAGGGTAACATCCTGCCTGGCAACGAACCTCGTGATCTTGCGTGATTAGATTTTATAGCAACATTTGAATTTGTGCAGGAAATATATGCTGGCGTTAAAATTGGGAATACCCATTGCGTTAGCTGCTTCTTTTGCCCACGTCTTTAAATGCCAGTAGTGAATTGAGAGTGCCATGTTACGCACATCTTGGAATTTGGTGTACATATGCTGGCGAGTGCATGCAGTTTTGTGTTCCATGGTACCACCACCCTCAACAGCAGTTACTATTTGCAGCACTTTTTCTGGTGATATATTTATGGGCAGTTGCTGCAACGGTTTTCTTTGTGACCTTCACATTGTCATAGACACTTTGCATGGTTTGTCCAGAAAACTGTTTTTGAATGCTTTTCCATTTCACTTTGGGGGGGTGATGGTTTATAGGAACTCGAACTGCTTGGCATGGCGTGTGCTGGAGTACCCGGTGTATCACTATGTCCAGATAACGTGTCCAACGTTTCATCACTATCATGCCACAATGTCTGTCCTTCAAACATGTCAGCGCCTCCAATGACACGTTGCTCCAAAATGCTAAACAACTGCCTTGCAATCCGCCTGTCGATGTACGTTGGAGCCGTGTCGTTCACTTGGTATTTCTGCGTCAAGGTTAATAGACAGTAAGGTTTGCTCGTCCTGCCTCCCTCGCAGCGGAAGTGTTGGTCCCTCAATTGCCCCTTACGTAGTGACGTCAGTGTACCACACGACGCAGCCAGCAGGGCGGATAGACTGTTAATACAATTGAAGCACTCGCAGGAGAAATGTTAACAACTTTTTACTCAAATACGCTCTGAATCTGAAAGCTTGCAACCAAGATGTAATACAAAAGCACATCTGTAATATAATCGGAAAAAACGGACATCCATGTGAATATTTTATTTAGAGTAAACCGAGAATGTGAAGAAACTTATTATGCATTTCTTTCATTTTTTTTTTCAAATCTGTTTAATCTAAATATCTAAATAGGATATTGACATGACACTAAGGGAAAGTGCAGGGACAGTGATTATACCTTCTAATTTATTTATATGCAACTGTAATACTGTCTTTAAATAAATTCAAAAGAAGGAAAAAAAAACTTATAAGATTATGCTGTCAGAACCTCATGAAGAAATCCTTTTATGCAGAACAAATAAAAACTTGAGTAGCATTCCACTAACTTGCTTAATTAAAAAGTTGGAAATTAATTTCACTAAATGCTCTGTTATTATTTGTAACTAATCACTGAACAGAAAAGTTAAAATCATGGACCTTTGCAATTTTTGTTTGTTTGTTTCTTTAGTCATATTTTATTCGCTAAATTTTGAGAACTTTAAGAATCGGGACATTATTTAATGTAAAAAAAAATCTTTCTTCACTTACCTTTGTCATGTTCCTTAGGTAACTTTTTTAACCAGTTTTCTCTTCTTGGGTTGGCAATATATTTTTTGCTGAGCGTTAATATGGTGCATACGGATCATAATTCGGGTTTTCATGAATAGTTTGATGGCAGGGTGCACATTTGAAGGGAACTGATGGGCAGAAGCTTCCACTGCGGTGTGAACAATTCTTTTAACTTTCCTTAAATTATTTTTCCCATGTAGTTTTAAAAAAATTTCTTCTAGTTGGATAACCATGCTCATCCACTCATTTGTTGGATGTTGCAAGCAGCCTCTGCTTATGACGCTAATCCAGTCGCAAAGAATTCCTTTTTCTTGCACTAGGTCCACAGGTGCATTTTTGTCCCCCAGCCCAGGACACGTTGTTTGGCATTTAAATGCAACATATCCAGCAAGGTATCGTAAAGCTTGGTACGATATGCTGTCACTAGAAGACGTAATTGCAATTGTGGGTTCTTCGCGAAGTGCAGCCGTAATTTCATTTTCACTTGTGTGGGCTGTTTCATCATTGCAGGATGCATTATTGTGTAAGACACAGGAAGACGAGAGCATGGAGACAGTTAAATACTGTTGTTCTGACTCAGGCAAAACGTTACATTTCTGACAGTTCCAGACTACTTTCCCAAGTACCAGCAGTCTGAGACGATTTTGAAATTCCAGTGGTGAAGGGTGATCATAGGTATTCCCTGCTGCACGTATCTGTGAGAAAAATTTTTCTAGGACATCTTGATTAACTCTGCGAGTTAAAAAATATTTTAGCTCATATTTTTCGCTTAGAATCTTGTGGACAGCCATTACGGATGTAATACTGACCAGAAGACCTTGCTGAAATGGTAGGGCGTTTTTTCTTCCAACAATGCGCATCTGCAAAAAAGTGTTGTAAGCCTCATTCAGAAGTTGAAATTGCTGTTGATTGTTACCTAAAGCACATCGGAATGGTTTGTCTGAGAATGGTTGCCTCGGATTCATTGTATCAAAAAATCTGTCAACAAGAAGAATAAAATTTGCTGCTTCATCATCTTCGGGAAATAAATATTTGATGGCATTTCCAACACGCTCCGAAAGCAACTGTACAGCATAACGTACAATCTGCCTATTTGCTTCTTTAACACGTATGTGTGTTTCACTCATATTATATGCTATTTTTAATTCCTTACTGTCCTTCTCTAATAGCTTTTATTCACATTTCTCTGTCTTTTTTCTCATCTTTCCGTAACCTTCGCAATTCTAATAATTCTTTCTGCATTTGATTCTGTTTTACTTTGAGGACTTTTACACGTAAAGTTAGACTATGGTTTGAAGAGCTCAAAGATAATATTTGTTTTTTCAGCTTTTCATTTTCCTTCATCAAAATATAATTTTCCTTCAATAGAATTTCATTTTCTGTTTTCAGGTCTTTCATACATTCAATTTCAGTATTTTCATCATCGGCACTCCACATGTCTTCCAAAATTTCCTCTGCATTATCAGAGTTTATCAAATTGCCAACAAGATCAGTTCGTTTCCTTTTCTCCTGTCTGTTCTTTCTCTCTGAATTAGAATTTACATTAAAGTTTCCCAGGAGGTTTAAACTTGGTACAGCTGTGTCCTTTAGCATTTTGCGGATAGGCAAACTTAGAAGTTCATTCCTTAAATCGCGTTCGTAGTCTTCCTCAGGAAAATGTTCCAAACAAATAGCTGAATTCATTTCGTTGAAACTGTCAGCTCGTTTGCATCTCAATTTCCATGTTTTACGCAAAACTTCATTTTTCGGAAACCTATGGTAATGAATGCCATTCCTTCTGGTTTTCGAATAATAATTTTGACACGTTGCTATTGCACATGAACCAGGCATGTTCAGTGTTTAACATATAACCAAGGAAAAGAAAATTTGTTTGCTACAAATACTTAGCTTCAAATTCTCGGAAATGAGAGAATGTAGCTTTCAGACCCTGAACCAGAAAAACGGGAGCAAGCAGCTTTAGGCGGTTGGGGTGTGGAGACAGGAGATCTCCGGGACTGTGACGTCACGAAGGCGACCCCTGAGACAGTGCTCAGCGGGAGTGTCGGATAAGCATAACCTTGGAGTCTACTAACCTTGTTTCTGCGTCACCTCATTCACCAGTATCTGTACTACAGCATGAAGATTACAACCCATTTTCTTAAAACACAAAACACAATATTTGTATGCACATGAACAGGCTTGTGCACTGTCTCACACTACTCACATTTAACAGTCACTGACGTACACAATGCAGGACACCTTCCAGGCATGTGCAGTATCACCCAATCACATCACACCCATATTTACATGTTGTTTGACACTTTATGTTTGCATACAATATAGGCGGGCGTCCCACTTTTATAAGCCATGTTCTAGGGGTTGCGGGCGATTGCGAAATACTGTACTTCACACCTGTTACTTTGGTGTCATGCTTGTCCACCACAGAACGTTCCGTGACAATTGTCGTCGGGAGGTTCGATAGTTTCCCTTGTAAGAAACAACTAGATTTAAGCTTCTGATATTAGAAAGCAATCTGGTTTTATGGCAAATTTTTACATAAAGCATCCATTAGCAAATTTAAGTAAAGGGCAAATAACCCCCACACACACAAAAAAAAAAAGATCAGCTATTTATAAAACATCAGCTACTTACTTCCATTAGTGGCTAAAGTATAGGGTATGTTACGAAAATTAACAAATGGCACAAAAAAACATTTCCCATAACAGAAGGAAGGTATTAGAGACAAAAACAATTCCAAATTGAATAGTTGAAAGAAGAGATATACAGGGAAACATGATATAACTCTATGCCTTTTAGTGGAAGAATTTTGCATAACAAAAAAGTTCGAAACAGGCGAAAAGCATTCTTCATAGCAAAATCTATGCTAAGGAAAACGAACTTTTCAAATACATCTCCCGGGAGCAGAGATAGCAAGAAAAACGTTTTGACCTTCACAACCCCTAGGAGGAAAGTTGTACATTATTTGAAGATCTTCTTATTGTAACAAAAAACTTATTCACTCTCCATCTTTATTATAGCGAATGGCATACAGGGAAAAAAAAATTATCAATAGGGTTTTTAGAGACAGAGACAGGCTGCAAAAGGAAGTACACAAACACCACCTAGCAACAGAATTGTGAACCACAAACCTCCTCAAATACAAACCTAAAGTGTTCCATAAGGTAAATGGTATCTGGTGTTAAAATAATTTTTAAAATCGGACATTTAGAAGACAGATATCCAG
The DNA here is from genome assembly GCA_039090855.1 of Macrothele yani. NCBI lineage: Eukaryota > Metazoa > Arthropoda > Arachnida > Araneae > Macrothelidae > Macrothele > Macrothele yani. The sequence goes on from CM077007.1 coordinate 115,833,861, forward strand.
AAAAATAGATTACATATTTGCGCCCCCTAGCGGCGAAATTGGGCATTATTTTGGGAAGAAAATACACACAAAGAGTTTTTATAGTTAGCAGTATTTGATCGAAAGAGAATATATTTCAATCGGGTTTTCGTTCCTGCAGATATTGCTGTAAACGGAAACACGAACTTACGCCCTCTAGTGGTGCACTTGTGCGTTAAGAAATATTTGGAATTATAGGAGAAACATTTTGCACCAAAAATGTTCTCCAACAAAGAAATAATTTTTCAAATTGGGCTCCTAGAAACAGAGATATGGATAAAAATAAGATATATGTGTACACCCCCTGGTGGAAAAAAATGCACTATTTTAAGCAGGAGGTTTTCTCAAAAAAATTTCCAAGGTTAACGGTATTGGTTCATGGAGGAATTTTTTCAATCAAGTTTCCAGCTCAGATTTTGTTGCAAATACATCAGAAGCAAAAATAAATACTTATGCCCCCTGGTGGCCAAAACGATCTTTACCAAAAATGAGAAATTATATGCAAAACATTTCTCTCCAAAAGCTGTATCCGAGGCAGGAAGAATTTTTCAAATTGGACTTTTAGAAGCGGAGATATTGGGAAACTTGTGATTTAACGATATGCCCTCTAGCGGGAAATTTATGCATATTTGAAAAAGGGACTGTAACTAAAATAGTCTTCGAAAAGAAAAAGGATTTTTTAAATTGGATATTTAGAATAAAATATATTAAATAAAATGCATTTTAAATTTGATACGATCTCTATTTGCGCCCTCCAGCAGCGAAGTTGTGCATCGGGAAAAAATGGAATGCATGGATCATTGTTTTCACAATTTAGGCTTCCCAATACAAAAAGAATTTTACAAATTGAACTAATAATTGCAGAGATATGGTCTCCCTGGCCAGACAAAGTGAAAACATAAGCACAACGCAAAAGATGTTAACCGACAAGAAGCTTCAGTCCTCCTAACCGACAAGAAAACCAACAATGACCCCTTCCCCCTCGCCGGGCAGTTTTCAGGGGGTAAGGAAGGAAATTTGTCTGCCATAAGTTATGTCAGTAGAAAAATCCTCAACTACAAAACATCGTGCAGGAACAAAAAGGCAGGAATGGATAATTCCAGGACATGTAACAGAATTTTAGGACATTTCCAGGATTTCCAGGACACGTACAAACCATGTTATATGTGAAGCAGGAGGAAAATGCTCATAGAATGATCAACGACGAGTTAAAGAAAATAAATCAATCTTTATAATTTTCATATTTCCTCTAGAATTAATACTGTGCTACATATTAAATGTTGAACTTGCTGTTCTAAAATATATCATATTACATTCTATTACAAAGTAATTTTTCATAAAATATTACTGCAAAATATTTTCAGGCTGCCAATTCATACACCTTGGTTTTACATCTAGCAATAATATTCGAATTTAACATAATCATAGGCTGTTTATGCTTTGAGATTTGAGATGGTGCTATGCATGAAACAATGGCAAATATGTATAAGTAAAAACTTTGTTTTAAAAAACAAGGAAAAAAGCATTCTTCTATGGGGAAAAAACAAAAACAGAAAAAAACTATTGACCATTGCTTTAAATTTACTCAATTAATAATGAGGAGCTGTGCACCAACTATACATAAAATAGTAAAACTATATATAGTAATTTGATTTATTGGCATAAAAACAGAAATACATGTTCCCAGGCTTTCGCACATCAACTAGGTGGCTGTTTCTCATGGAAGGTAGGCAGAAATGCATTCTGAATAATAAAAGATTGCAGTTCTATTATTCATATTGTATGTAGTTTTCTGTTTACCTTAATTGAAAAAGCCATATGACTGAGGAGCAAAAGCTTGGAAATGCTTATTTTTATTTTTAAGCCAATAAATTGGATTACCAATATAGTTTTACTATTTTATGCACATATAATTTTTTCTGCTGATTAATACTTTTCCAAAAGCTTATTCTAAGGAAAGTAAAAAGTTATTATAACAACATTTTAGAATTACACCAAGCTAAGAATTAAATTTCATGCTTTCAGCATTCCTTCTATTAGGGGCGGGGGGGGGGAGAGAAAAGCAATGATATCTTTTAATGATGACAAAATGCTGCACTTCTGTATAAAAAACCACACAAGAATTTTGGAGGTAACGTACCTTCTGGCATGGGAGGTTCTTCACTTTCCACCACCACGGGCTCTTCATCTTTATGCTTTGAAATCAAGTGTAGCTTATATGGTGCTTTAGTCTTGAAAATTTCAGGACAATTAGGACACTGGAAAGATTTATTAGAATTATGGATTGTCATGTGACGCTTGAGAGAGCTTTTGGTGCTGAAAATCCCACTGCAATTTGGACACTTGAAATCTTGAACATCAGAGTGAGTTCGGATATGGCCACGAAGAAGATTCATAGAAATGCACGTGTAATTGCACTGCGTACACTTGTAAGGTTTATTACCAGAGTGCGTTCGCAAATGTTGTTTGAGGTGACTCACTTTTTTGAAGTTCCTATTACATTCTGAGCACCTGAAAAGGAAAAGTGAAAAATGGAAGAATTAGGACAGTGTTAAAAAATGTATGTGACAAAAATTAACAAAGATTGTCTCACACCTTAGGAAAATCAAAGTTTAACAGTGTAATTAAATGTACCCTATTATTTGTTAACATGCATATATATGTGAAAACTCCATTAAATCCCAATACAAAATTTTTTAGATGCTGGGTATGCTAATAAACATTGGGGAACCAAAACAGCAGTTGAATGCTTATGAAATGATAATGGTGTTACATAAATGGATGAAATGAACATTTTTAGAAATAATATTTTTAGTTTGTTTAGGAAGTCTTTTCCATATGTCATTATTCACACTAGACCCTTTCCTATTTTTTGTCAATAGGCCTTGTAGGCAAGCAGGCATTGAGTTTAAGTGACAGTTCCATTGCTTCACTCGAGGCCTTCAAGTGTTGTAATTCAGTAGTAAAAGGGTTTTCTATTGAACTACAAAAAAAAAAAAAAAAAAAAAAAAAAAGAGGAAATGTAATCTAAACTTGAACTTGACATCTTTTAGCCTGTAAGGTCAAGTCAATTAAAAAAAGGTTGAAAGGGTTTGATGAATGATAATTTGGTGATAATTTGGGAAGACTTCCTAAACAAAGCAAAAAAAAAAAGAAAAAAAGAAAAAAGATAAGCATTTTTTTTTTTGTCATGTTGAAAATCGACCAGTTTTCTTGGTTCAATTGAAAAAAAAATGAACACTTTCTCTTTTCTGCCAGAGGTGCCAAAGTATCTCAATACAGCCTTGGTCTGAAAACTGTAAAAACAGGAAGACTAAATTTATTCCTTCAGTACAGTACAGCAGCACATTTTTTTTTCCATATTTTTACAGGCTTTTGTTCAGAACTTTTCGATCATTTCACAAGAAGTTACTGAACAACATATGCTCATATGTCTTTATCCTTTGCCAACAGCAAATCTATCGTATACACAATTTTTTTCTATATACCTCCCCTTACACAATACAACCCCCAAAACATTAGTATACACTGACGGAAAAAAACCAACCCAACACCAAGAAGGGGTTGTGTTAGATAAACGACAGTTGGTAGGCGGTGAGAGTACATCTGTAAGATGACGTCTATGCAAATTTTGCGCTCGGCGCATACGTGTGGCGCTAGTAGCGCCCCTCGGAACATGCAAAGCAGGTTTGCTGTAAATAAGCACTGTAACGTTCATGAGCGTTAGTTATCGTTGAGATTCGACGTAGGGTGTTGATGTTAGTCAAGAATGCTTTTAAGAAGATGAAGAAGCCATTATCAACAGCTCACGGAGTTTGAACGAGGTCGTGTAATAGGGCTACGAGAAGGTGGATTTTCTTTCCGCAATATTGCAGAACGACTTGGCAGGAATGTAGCCACTGTGCATGATTGTTGGCAGTGGTGGTCAAGGGAAGGTACTGCCTCAAGAAGACCGGGTTCCGGCTGGCCACGTGGCACTACTGAGAGGGAAGACCACCGTGTACGGCGTATGGCCGTGGCGCATCGTACTGCGTCTGCGGCAGCAATTCGAGCTGCAGTTGCCACCACAGTGACACAACGAACTGTTACAAATCGGTTACTTGAAGGACAGCTCCGAGCCAGACGCCCTGTAGCGTGCATTCCACTTACTTCAAACCACTGCCGTTTGCGACGTCAGTGGTGTCAAGCTAGAGATCATTGGAGGACGGAGTGGAGATCTGTTGTGTTTTCTGATGAAAGCCTGTTCTGCCTGGGTGCCAGTGATGGCCGTGTGTTGGTTAGAAGGAGGCCAGGTGAGCGCCTGCAACCAACCTGTCTGCGGCCGAGACACACTGGATCTACACCTGGAGTTATGGTCTGGGGAGCAATTTCCTATGACAGCAGGAGCACTCTCGTGGTTATCCCACGCACCCTGACGGCACAGTTGTATGTCGATCTGGTGATTCAACCTGTTGTGCTGCAATTCATGAACAGCATTCCAGGGGTGTTTTCCAACAGGATAACGCTCGCCCGCGTACCACTGTTGTAACCCAACATGCTGTACAGAGTGTCGACATGTTGCCATGGCCTGCTAGATCACCAGATCTTTCACCAATCGAGCACGTATGGGACATCATTGGACGACAACCCCAGCGTCACCCCCAACCAGCATTAACCGTCCCTGTATTGACCGACCAAGTGCAACAGGCATGGAACTCCATCCCACAAACTGACATCCAGCACATGTACGACACAATGCATGAACGTTTGCGTGCTTGCATTCAACATTCTGGCGGTTACACCGGTTATTAATGTACCAGAATTTCATATTTAAAATTGCTCTTCTCGCGCTTACAATACGCTGTGATCTTGAAACCTTAATCGATTAAATATGTTACCTATACAGTTGTATTGCCGCCATTTCATTCCTCTACAACTATTTTTTCGTGGTGTTGGGATTTTTTTCCCGTCAGTGTATGTAAATTGATGGCCATGCTCCAACCTCCACTTTAACCTTTAACCATAAAATTTGAATTTCATGAATACAATTAATCATAAAGCATTTTCATATGGAAAAATAGCAGGAGTGTACAATACATAGCAAAAGAAAATAACAGAATGTGCAGATCTGTGGTAAATGTATAATTCAACAAGTGGAAACTAATCATTAAGTTTTTATGGATGGATTTCCAACTAGTGATGCTTTCACATAGCTCCCAAGTTTGCATGCATGCATCACTTTGCCATGTTTACATATAGCCAGCTCACTCCCACCATGAAGGGACAGAGGAACTAGCTCTGCATAAATTTCATGCAGATTACTTTTACAAACAAAAATTATTTTAACTCTATAATAAAAAGTTTTTTATACACAAAAATGCTGCTATTTTAATACTAAAGAAATGCACAATAAAATGGATGTTTTTGTCAGTTCAACTTTACCCATCAGCTCATTCCCTTTGATCAACTGTTAGTTTCCACATACTCTCAGCTCTCCACAGCTGTAAATTTCTGTGTAAAAGAGACTAAATGCAATACTAATTTTGTAAAGAGCAGAAAAACTTCCGCTATAACAAAAAGAGCACATTTAAAAAAAAAACTATGCTACACCACTAAAGAAAGGCAATAAAAACACAAAACATATTTCAAACATTTTTTTTATCATGGAAACTTTATTTAAACCATGAAACAGAGAACAAAACCACTTATTTTTCTACAGAAACTGCATTTAAATGACGAAAAAAAAAAAAAAAAGAAAGAAAACCCCCAAAAAAACATAGACATCCAGGAAACTTCAGAGTTAATATATTTTATGACTACAAAGCTTGTGATGTTGAGATTGAATAAAATCGCAATGTTTATTCACAATCAATTAAACATTTATTTTAACATCTACTATAGTTTTGCAGAGCATTCGGCTCGGCTTCAAAGGATCTGATAAATTCTGGGAATTTATCAGATCCCTTGTGAATGAAGACTTTCATATATAGGACAGACACACAGGGCTTTAAGTTTCTGTGTGAAGGGACACAAAACTTACGTATGGAACTGTGAGCTGAAAAAGTTGTCCATAACCCAACATTGTCATGAAAACAACCATAAATTTTTGTTTGAAAATGCTATGCTTATTGATCAAAATGATTTGACTATCAACCTTAATATATTAGAAGCTATCCACATATACTATAACTCTTCACTGCTTCCAGTGACACAACATCTACTTGCTTTATTTCAAGCGCATGGAAACAACTCAACAAAATCTGTGATCATCAGAATTCTGATGATGTCCCAATGATTTGAATGTTTATGCTCCATTTGTTCTGATGAAGCCAAGCCCAAATGCCCTGCAAAATTACAGATGTTAAAATAAATATTTAATTGTGAATAAGTGTTGCAATTTTAATCAAATTTCAGGGTTAAGAAACAAAATAAATCTAGTCCACAGATAATTAACAATGTATTAACATCCAAAAGAAGACCATTCACTTCCATACACTTTATGCATGTCTCCAAATCTATGGTACCTCATGCATCAATTGTGACAAATTCCACACAGACAACAAAAATATTCCCAAACACATTAATCAGCAATTCTACGTAATTTAAAATTCATGGAAAATAGATAAAAGTAGCTTCGAACAAAAAAAAAAAAAAAAAAAAAAAAAATTTAAGATATAATTTGTTCTGGTGGCAGAGAGCAAAAGTGAGTTGTATGTTGTCTCGGATGTACGGAGTTTGCATGAAATTCAAACTGAGTATAAATAAGGGAAAAACCAAAGTTATGGTGTTTGAGAGAGGAACTGGTAGCACTGAATGTAATGTAAGTATAAACGGTACTGTGATTGACCAGGTGAGTGAGTTTGTGTATTTAGGAAGCATGTTTGACAGAGAGAACAAACTGGATGGTGAAATTAGTAGGCGAGTGAATTCTTCATTGAAAGTCATAGCTGCTCTGGGAGGTTTTCACAGGAATGATGGGTTCTCTAGAGTCCCACATGGCTGTGTATGAAAATGTAATTGTTCCTACTCTGATGTATGGCAGTGAAACCTGGGTACTGCAGAAGAAACATAGGAGTAGTTTGTACATACATACATATCACTAAGCTGTTCTCTGAGATTCAGAGGTTAGCTCCAAAAAGAAATACAAACTACCAGATATTTTTACTTATTGCTGTCGTATCAAACTTCTCCATTTACAGCGATTTTGACATACAACCCGTGCTTCACTAATATCCATTACACGCCGTACACAAAATCTTTTATACTTCATACTCATAATCTTTTTCTCATGCAGACACTCCTGAATCTAATCCACCCATGTCTTCCTTGGCCTTCCTCTGCCTTTCCTTCCTGCCACTTGGGCTGAAAAGATTTTCTTAGTAAGCATTTCATCACTCATTCTTTCAACATGGCCAAACCACCGAAGCATATTGGTCTCCACCTTGCTAACAACATTTTGCTTCACATCACACAACTGCAATACATCTTCATTTCTCACACAATCATATCGTGTCTTGCCACAAACCCCACGTAAGTAATGCATTTCTCCAGCACACAAACGACTCCTATGTTTCTTCTGCAGTACCCAGGTTTCACTACCATACATCAGAGTAGGAACACTTACACATTCAAACACAGCCATGCGGGACTCTCTAGAGAACCCATCATTCCTGTGAAAACCTCTCAGAGCAGCTATGACTTTTAAAGAAGAATTCACTCGTCTACTGATTTCACCATCCAACTTGTTCTGTCTGTCAAACATGCTTCCGAAATACACAAACTCACTCACCTGGTCAATCACAGTGCCATTTATACTTACATTACATTCAATGCTACCTGTTCCTCTATCAAACACCATAACTTTGGTTTTTCCTTATTTATACTCAGTTTGAATTTCATGCAAACTTCGTGCATCCGAGTCAACATACTCTGCAAATCACTTTTGCTCTCTGCCAACAGGACAGTGTCATCAGCATACAGCAATCTGCACACACGGATATCACCAAGCAAGACATAAACCACTATTATCTATTTTGGCATCACGCATGCATGCATCCATAAATATATTAAACAGCCATGGTGACATTACACAACCTTGTCTAACTCCTGCACCAATGGAAAACCATTTTGATAAAACACCATTCACTCCTACACAAGCTCTACTACCAGCATACATAGCTTTTACACAATTAAGTAGATTCCCAGTAACACCATATTCATTCAATACCTTCCACAAAAGTGTCCTATTCACTTGGTCATAAGCTTTCTCTAAATCTATGAAGGCAGTAAAAACTTTCTTCCCAACAGCCAGATACTTTTCAATCATCGTGCGTAATGCAAAAATCTGGTTAGTGCAGCCTTTACCAGGCATAAAACCACTCTGAACATCCCAAACTTTCAATGATGTAAGAACCCATACTTTTTCAATAACAACCTTACCAAACACTTTCCCTGGCACACTCAGTAGGCTAATACCACGATAGTTCTTGCATTCAGTCTGATCACCTTTTCCCTTATACAAGGGAACAATGATAGCATCCTTCCAATCCCGAGGGACCATTCCTAACTCCCAGCACAACTGGCAAAATTCAGTTAACCAGTCAATTATAGAGTCACCACCATATTTCAACATCTCTGCAGTTATGCCATCAACTCCCGGAGTCTTACCATTCTGAAGAGATTTTAGAGCTTTACACACTTCTTCTCTTGAGATCCCTCCTGTGCTTTCATCCCTCATTGTGACATCTTCTGCGTCTGTCTCAGAATCATCTTTGCTTTCCTGATCTAATAAGTCACAGAAGTATTCACCCCATCTGTCACTTAACTCATTGGGCTCCCATAACATTTCCCCAATCTCATTCTTCACACAACTTATAACTTTGTTTCCCCTATTTTTCCTGAGTCTCATGTACTTCCAAAATGACTTCCTAACTTTCCAAAAACCCAGTTCATGCTTTTCCATTTTCTCCTTCCTATCTTTTGCCTTACTGTGGTGAACCAGCTTAGCAGCTTCACGCTTCTTACAGCGATATTCATCCACAGAGACTCTACCTTGCAAAACATCCCCAAATAGGCTTTCTTCTTTCTCTTTACTGCCTCTTCAATCTCACTATTCCATCAAGCATCACCTCTATTGTTACCCACTATTGCGGTGCCACAGACCTCTTTAGCAGCAGTGACAACACAGTTCTTAAAACATTCCCACCTCTTTTCTACATCCCTCTCACCAGACTTCAGATCCTTCAGTCGTTCTCTGAGTAAGTCAGAATACCGCTGATGATCTTCAAGCAGCCTATCACCCTTTATTCTTTCTATCCTGGGTCTCTTCCTATTCCTTTTCCTCCAACCAACATTAAGTTTCACTCGTGACACTACCAAGTAATGATCAGAACCAACATCCGCACCTCTCATCACACGGGTGTCAACAACTAAGTGTTTCAAACGCTGATCGTAGACAACAAAATCTATCACACTCTTTTGACCAAGAGCACGATTTTTCCAAGTATATGTGTGGATATACTTGTGATTCGGTGAAACCATCAGCAGTTACAATGGCTCTGAAAACCTGCGGTATTGAAGATGCATACATTAATATTATTAATAACATCTATGAAAATGCAAGTGCAAAGATTAGGCTGTTTGAAAATACAACACACGTAAAAATTGGAAAGGGAGTGAGACAAGGTGACACCATATCTCGAAGCTCTTTAATGCCACATTGGAGGGTGTTTTTCAGTCACTGAGCTGGGAAAACAAGGGGATAAAGATTAATGGAGATTATCTAACCCACCTTCGTTTTGCTGATGACGTAGTCATTTTTGCAACTACCCCATCAGAGCTGCAGAGTATGATCCAGGAACTTGCTGACAAGAGTAAAGAAGTGGGATTAAAAATGAACTTTCAGAAGACAAAAGTGATGTTCAATGCTTTTACAAGAAATGAAGATTTATCGATTGATGGAGAAAAGCTGGAGATAACAGACACGTACGTTTATCTTGGACAGCAGATATCAAGTGAGGGTCACATTGATGAAGAAATTAATCGGCGTACAAAACTTGCCTGGAGAGCTTTTGGAAGAAACAGCATAATTTTCAAGAGCAATATGCCATTATGTCTTAAAAGAAAAGTGTTTGATCAATGCATCCTTCCAGTGCTTACGTATGGTGCAGAGACGTGGACCTTAACTAAAAGAGACATACAAAGGCTGCAGACAACTCAAAGAAGCATGGAGAGGTGCATGCTTGGTGTAACCAGGAGAGATAAGAAGAGGAACTCGTGGATCCGAAAAATGACAAGAGTGGAAGACATCATGATCAGAGTTAAATCCCTGAAATGGCAATGGGCTGGACATACTGCCAGAAGGACAGATCATCGATGGACAGCCGAAATTTTAGATTGGATTCCAAGGGACAGGAAAAGGCCCAGAAGAAGACCACGTGGGAGATGGGTGGATGAAATTCGAAAGTATGCGGGAGTGACATGGAGGAGACTGGCACAAGACAGACCGTTGTGGAGGAAACTTGGGGAGACCTTCGTCCAGCAGTGGATTGATAATGGTTGACAATGATGATGATGATGATGACTTGTGGTTGAAAAATGTATTAGATACACACAAACCATTCTCAATGCAGAGTTCAATTAATCTTTCACCATTATCATTCACACAAGGATCATTAAACTTACCCAGAACATTGTCAGAAATTGCATTCTGCACACCTACTCTAGCATTGAAATCCCCTGCTATTATAACTTTTTCTTTAGCACCAAATTGGCACAAAACAGCTTTTAGCTCATTCCAGAAATCTTCCTTCTTATCAGAATGTTCCGAGTCACAAGGAGCATACACTACAACAATTACAATTCTCTAAAGTTTCACTTTCAAACGAATCCAGAGAATTCTTTCACTTACGCAACTATAGTGAATCAATCATGTAAGAATCATGTAACCATCCTTGTCACATTTACGCCAAAAATCGGATTGTCATCTTCAAAATTTGTATAGTGAATCAAGTTGTTCTTCATCTTTTCACTTAAAATCACACCTACACCAGCCTGTCCTCTCATATTATCCAATACTCCAGACCACACACTCACTGTGCCATTCACTTCTTCTACCCCAATTTCCTTCTTTTTGGTTTCACTTACACACAGCACATCCAGTCTATACTTATTCATCTCCTCAATCACCTTACTCATCTTGCCATTTATACCTCTAGTATTCCATACACCAATCTTACATTCATTCAGCCAAGATCTCTTTCTCATACGCCGTTTAAAAAGTCTAGGTCGATTTCGGGGTGGACCGTCCTTCTCAAGTGTGGTAGGTCCACCATATCCCATACTTGAGTCATTCTTAATATTTCTTTTTGTCTTTTTAATCAGGTAAGTACATCAGTGTGGGGGATTAGCCCACAGCTGAGGGCTCCAGTTGGTCATTCAACCTAAGGTTTTAATCATGTAAGTACATCAGTGTGGGGGATTAGCCCACAGCTGAGGGTTCCAGTTGGTCATTCAACCTAAGGATTCTGGAACAAAACCCAGTGAGTTGGGGTCTTTTCGCCAATGTCACACAGAACTAGCTTGCACCTCTCCAAAATTCACTGAGGCCCTAGTTGGTGTTGTGTGTGCCATTGTTACCACGGAGCGCCCGAGGAGGCAAACCCATCGCTCACTACGACCACCCGCAGGAGTAGTTTGTGTGCTGGAGAAATGCGTTACTTAGAAACATAGGAGTAGTTTGTGGCAAGACAGGGTCTGATTGTGTGAGGAATGAAGATGTGTTGCAGTTGTGCGATGTGAAGCAAAATGTTGTTAACAAGGTGGAGACCAATATGCTTCGGTGGTTCGGCCATGTTGAAAGAATGAGTGATGAAATGCTAACTAAGAAAATCTTTTTAGCCCAAGTGGCAGGAAGGAAAGGCAGAGGAAGGCCAAGGAAGACATGGGTGGATCAGATTCAGGAGTGTCTGCATGAGAAAAAGATTATGAGTATGAAGTATAGAAGATCTTGTGTACGGCGTGTGATGGATGTGAGTGAAGCCCGAGTTGTATATCAAGATCGCTGTAAATGGAGAAGTTTAATATGACAACAGTAAGTAAAAATATCTGGTAGTTTGTATTTCTTTTTGGAGCTAACCTCTGAATCTCAGAGAACAGCTTAGTGATATGTATGTATGTATGTATGTATGTATGTGTGTGTGTAAAATATTAGATTTGTGCTAAAGAATGATGAGATACATCCTATTTTAGCTAGTCTTGCGAAGATATTCCTCACGCTGCCATAATCAACAGTGGACTGTGAAAGGGGCTTTTTATGTCAAAACTTGATAATAAAGACTCACTTAAGGAGCAGACTCAAAGTGATAAATTTGGAATATTTAATGGCTATAAACATCAATGGTTCCAAAATGGAAGAATTCAATTTTGAGGAAGCATACAGAAAATGGGCTGAACTTCCCCACAGAATTCAGTATTTTGATTAGTCTATGATTGATTTATGTATTTTGAATAATTCTGTGGGTTGGTACTAAACAGGCCAATGCCAAATTTTGCTTTGGCAATGCCAATGATATTTTAAAAATTAATATAGAATCTTTTTATGCAATTATATTTGTGGATTTCTTATGTTTTGATGTGAACCATCAACCAATATTGCACGACTTATGTGAAAATAGTTACTAGATGAAAGCTCTATAAGTAATAAAGTGCAATATTTCAACACCACCTGTTTTTCTTTTTTTTTTTTCTTTTTTTTACACAGGCCCTTTTAGAACCAAGCCACAGAATAAATGTAATACCCAATTTTTCAATCAATTTGAAACTTATCCTGTCAACAATTCTTTGTTTAGAAATTTTATAGGTAGCAATGGAATTCAAAATTGAAAATAAGTGTCCATATTTCTTTGTATTAGGATTCAGGATCTATGACATAATATTTTGCTGCTTAATTGTAAACAATCTATTATTTATTAATTTTTTTACTGATGATCTGTTGACGTTTTTCCGATCTCTAAATTAATGGGCCAATATTTTTGGATCTGAAAAACCATCACCAGATCCACGCACTCTCAATGAGAGTGATAATTTTTTGTCATGAGATGATCTCAAATCCCTTTGGCAAGGAGGAGTTAGAAAAAAAAAAATAGATTTAAGAGTCAAGAAAAATCAAGTAAATTCTTTTCATTTATTTTATTTTCTTTCTGATTTCTCTGTGAAGTGTTGATCTCTGTGTATGTAGTTAAATTTATGTGAATAGGTCTAGGTAAGTTAGCCTTGTGATGTCTGTTGCTAGTTAAGGGAGGTGTAACTAGCTGGGAAGTAGATTTAAGGAAGTTTGACATCATGCTATATTGCTGTTTTTTGTTGTTCTTTCATGCAATGTTTTTTTTCTTCCTTCCATTGCATTTTTTTGTGCACTGTTTACTTTCAGGGAAGAGATATAGTGAAGTTTATTTTAGTGCAGTATATGATGTAGTGTATATGAATTGATTTGCCTTAGTTTCTTAAGTGTATAGTGCAGTTTATATATGTATAGTGTTAGATGTATCAGTTTAAAATTATCGGACGCCTTGCCGGCGTTCGACGTTATTGATCGTCGGGATAACGTAGCGATAAAAAGAAAAATTGTAAGGTTGTAGTTCCGTATTTACCGTCGTTATCGCGATTTCTTTTATTGTATTATTATGTAAGCTTTAATAATGGAAGAGTAATTTATGTAAACATGTAGTGTTTGAAGTATTTTATCTTATTGTAGTGGTATCTAATGAGAAAAAACGCGTGTTTTATGCCATGTCAGTAGCGTGTAATTAAAATCGTTGTTGTGTGTATCGGGCTTAATTTAGTAACCTTTCGTAATTAAAATCTTACCTAGTATTAATATTTAGTTGGTTTTAGTATGAATCTTACTTGGTATTAACTAGTGATAGTATAATTCAGCGACTGATAGAAAAAGCGGGGCGGCGATCGCTCCGTAACGAAGTGACTTTCGTAAATTAATTGCGCGTGCGCTATCGTCAATGATATTTAATAGTCATTTAGTAAAAGAATAAAATTGTGGCTTAATGCTTCAGGGCAAAATAACACATCGTTGCGTTACGCTATTTTTTCGTAATTCCGATCGTCGTACCTGTAGCTAGAGAGAATTCGATTTTTATGCGTTACGAAGTTGTAACGATGTTCGTTAATGTTAGTTAATTTGTTTAATGAATTTTTGTAAAGGTGGTCTCCAAAAGTCTTTGTTCAGAAAGAAAGAACGAAAATGGCTGCAGTTCTGGTGTCGCTTTTCTAAAAGCGATAAATTCGTAGAATGGCATCTGGGAGGACGTTTTCCCAGCTTTACCAGTGCAGAAAGTCCGATTTATTTATGCTCTTGTTTACTTCGAGAAGGCATTTTTCGCTTGGCACATGGAACACGTCAGGATTTGGGCGGAATTCTGCGAGGTTCACCGCAGCGCCCGTTTTCGTGGGTCAAAGTTCAAGCCAGCGATTTCTGGGAATTGCGTCTTTCTCTCCGCCTTCTGACTTAACTTCGGGCCAATTGCCTTCCGCCATTTCGGGGCGCGTGCGCAAGGGATTCGGCGAGGAGCGGAGAATTGTTGCGTGCTGCTACACACTTCGATACCAGACTTCGTAAGGGAGAGTCCCACAATAAAAAAGAAAAAAAAATCAAGTAAAGGAGGAGAGGACGGACGTCCGGATGCCGAAACTGCCGTAACCTCGTGCGGCCGCGATGGCCCAAGAACGGTAGGAACGATCCTTTTCTTTTCTGTGCTTGACATCGTCCCGAGGCACTAGCGGGCATTACGCCTCGTAACTCGCTCGGTAACATCGCTGCCGCCTGTCGCCGTGTGAGAGAGAGAAAGTCTCCTCAAAGGCCGGCATCGGGAGTAAGTAAAAAAAAAAAAACGGAATAAAAGAAAGGAAGGAGAAGAGGGAAAATCCTACCATGTCATCATAAGTGCATCAGGCCCCGTTTCCACGGCGTGCCGGCTCTCGTAGCGACAGCACAAACACCAATTCCAATTCGGCATCAAAGGAAAATTTAAGGAGGAGGAGAAACAAAAGAGAAAAAAATGAGTACCACCTAAAATTGAAAAAAAAAAAAAAATGTATGTGTCTTGATCAGAAATGGAATGATGTAAAAGGTTAAAATTCAGGGTGAGAGAAAAATGGGGGGAAGGTGAAATAAAAATGGGAGGAAAATAGAGAAATGCAAATGTATGTTTGGAATTAATGGTCTGGCCAGAACCAAAAAAATGTAATATGTCATTGTGTAATTTTTTTTTTTTTTTTGTAAAAATGTCTAGTTAATGCCAGTGACCAAAGAAATGGATTGAAATATATTAATTAGGTTTCCTGTTAGAACATGGGTTTCTTTTTGTTAGCTCAAATGAGAGGAAAGTGACTTGACATTTTTGTTTGTTTGGTTTTTCTGTACTGTAAAGTAAGAAAGAGATTTTTCCAGGTAACTGATCAAAATCAGTGTGTTGTAAAAAAAAAAAAAAAAAAGAATAAAATGTCACTCTTAACCATCTAAATCTAAAATTGTAAAGAGCATTTAGCTCAAGGTTCAACCAGTTATCAGATATGCACATCGAGCATTAAGCTCTTAGCACTCTTTGAGTGAATGATCACATTCTTTAAAGATTTTTTTGTAAGGCAGGCTGGTAACCAAATTGTGCCACTTACCTCCTTCATCCTCTAAACCACACAGGTGAAAACTACTTGGTTTGCAGACCAGGGTTTCTGAGAGGATTATTTAGGACTGTCAACATACTCTGGACTCTAAAATTCATAGCTAAATTCTTTTTTATTCGGCCTAGCCACCTAAAGTTTCCTTGTATCAAGTGTTTTTCCAACCTGTGCCTGGGAGCACAAAATAAATTTATAGTTAACCTGGAACATATGCTTAATCAAATTATTTTGTGTCGTATGTGAATTTCTCTTGTCGGTGGTGGTGGAATCACCTTCCATTTACAGGGAGTTTTTAAGGATCGTACCTGGGGTGTTAGTCGTTGATAAAAAAAAATTCTTAATTGGGGTCCCTAGATTGATCACCGGCCATTTTCTTCTTTTTAAAAATAAAATTGGTAATATTTGCGTTTTTTTCAGAAGTAAGTTCATCATCGTAATAGAATAATATCTTAACAACCAAACCACGTCGTATCACAACCCCTGCATAAGGCATCCTTAAGTAAGCTGAAATAAAAAGACAATAAAATAAAATAAAAGAAAATCCTTACCTGCTTACCTTTCTTTTCTCTTGTCTTTTTATTTTACCTTACTTAAGGATGCCCTATGTTACCATATAATATGCTAAGCAGATACATGCCTCCACTGTTAACTAAGATAGTATAATGTGAAAAACAGAAAATACAGGATGATTCTTTATATAATATATCATCTAAATACAAAATATTTAATCCACATAATACAGTACATGAGTAATATAGAAATTAGCTAAAACTACAATATTGTTTTTAGATTAGTGGTTTAAGTAATTTTTGGTTACATTTATTTTTTTATATAATTTTGATGAAAATTTAGTTTACTCCTTTTCATATTAACTTTTGGGATTACTTTGTATGTCTCCTTTCGTTTGATATTTGTTCAAAAATAAGCAGTTCTTCAATAAAGAATATCATTTCTTTTTCATAAAGTGTCATGCACTTAAAGAAAAATCATTCTACACCACCTAAAATGTATTCATTTATGTTCGTAAGTGCAAATGATATTAAAAATCATTAGGATGGATGACACTCCATTTGAGCCATGGATGGAGATTTCAGAATCCAAGTTATGCTGGGTTAGGGCATCTCAGAGATAAAAAAAAATTTCAGGATCTTAAACACCACCACTACCATGAACAACTCTAAGGGCTATAAATGCAAACACCCATCCCAGATTTAGGGCCACTGGTCCGAGTGAGGGGAGAAAGCCAGCACAATTTGACAAACACACCACCCATGCCTAATCCAGGACTGAAACCAGAGCCCACCTCAAATAACTGATTTGAAGCCCATGTCTCAGACCAATCAGCCACCATGGTAGCTCAGGGATAAATGAAATGTACTGCTTTTTTCACACCAATTAATCTGTTCTCCCAGATTCAGAGGCTAACTCCTCCACAAGGAAAGAAAATCCACCAGATAAATGTTTGAGTATTTACTTACTGTTGCCGTATCAAGCGCCTCCATTTACAGCAATCTTGGCATACAGTTCGAGCTTCACTGACATCCATCACATGACGTACACAAGACCTTTTGTACTTCATACTCATAATCTTTTTCTCATGCAGACACTTCTGAATTTGGTCCTCCCATGATTTCCTGGGCCTTCCTCTTCCTGTTCTGCCACTTGGGCTGAAATTCTTTTCTTAGTAAGCACCTTATCACTTATTTTTTCAACATGGCTAAACCACCTAAGAATATTAGTCACCACCTTACTGACAACATTTTGCCTCATATTACACAACTGCAACACACCTTCATTCCTTACACGACCAGAGAGTGTCTTACCACAAACTCCCCGTAAATAATGCATCTGTCCAGCACACAAACGACTCCTATGTCTCTTCTGCAGTACCCATGTTTCACTGCCATACATCAGAGTAGGAACAATTATACTTTCATGCACAGTCATTCGGGACTCTTTTGAGAATCCATCATTCCTGTGAAATCCTCCTAAAGCAACTGTGACTTTCAATGAAGAATTCACTCACCTATTAATTTCAACATCTAATTTGTTCTCTCTGTCAAACATACTTCCTAAATACACAAACTCATTCACCTGGTCAATCACCAGGCCATTTTGACTTATCTTGCATTCAGTATTAACAGTTCCTCACTCAAAACCATAACTTTGGTTTTTCCCTTATTTATACTCAGCTTGAATTTCACGAATTTCATACAAACTTTGTACATCCAGGACAACGTACTCTGCAACTCATTTTTCCTCTCTGCCAACAGGACTGTGTCTCATCAGCATACAGCAATCTGCACATATGGATATTATTGAGACATAAACCAGTAATGTTTCATCAAAATGGTTTTCTATTGGTGCAGGAGTCAGACAAGGTTATGTAATGTCACTCTGGTGGTTTAATCTGTTTAATATATTTATGGATGCATGCATGCATGATGCCAAAATAGATAATACTGGTTCCACTTGAAGAATCTTTAGTTAATCTTCCTTTTCTCTGAGTTCCTTTGGTTTTTTACAGATGTTTCTAGCATCTGGTTTTAGTCAAGGCCTGTTCTCAATGTATAGAAGGATTATCAAAAGTTTTGTTTACTTCTGAAGAATTTAAATTTTGTTGCCAGGTTCCTCATACTGTTAAACTGAAAAGTTTTCATTGTGTATTTTATAATTCTGTTGCTGTTGTTGTAATTAAGTTACAATTACAAAATACACAATGAAAACATTTCATGAAAGAAATACGGGATTATACCATATAATACAAATTCTGAAGATAACAATCCGATTTTTGGTGTAAATGTGACAAGGATGGTATGTCAGATAATATCCAAAAAGGTTTAGTAACTGGTAACAATATGAGAAACCTGGCAACAAAATTTAAACTCTTCAGAAGTAAACAAAACTTCTGATAATCTTTCTATAAGTTGAGGACAGGACTTGACTAAAATCCAAAGGCCAGAAATGCCTGTAAAAAACCAAAGGAACTCAGATAAAGGAAGATCAACTAACTAGAATTAAATAAATATATCTGCATAAAAGCTTTGAGTAAGTGATTTAATTCCTGTTATGGATAATACTGGTTTATGTCTCTTGGTAATATTCACGTGTGCAGATTGCTCTATGCTGATGAGACACAGTCCTGTTGGCAGAGAGGAAAAGTGAGTTGCAGAGTATGTTGTCCTGGAAGTACAAAGTTCGTATGAAATTCAAGCTGAGTATAAATGAGGGAAAAACCAAAGTTATGGTTTTTGAGTGAGGTACTGTTAGTACTGAATGGAAGATAAGTCAAAATGGCCTAGTGATTGACCAGGTGAATGAGTTTGTGTATTTAGGAAGTATGTTTGACAGAGAGAACAAATTAGATGGTGAAATTAATAGGTGAGTGAATTCTTCATTGAAAGTCACAGTTGCTTTAGGAAAATTTCACAGGATTGATGGGTTCTCAAGGAAGTCCCGCATGGCTGTGTATGAAAGTGAAAATTTTCCTCCTTTGATGTATGGCATTGAAACCTGGGTACATAGAAGCTGCTCGTGTGCTGGGGAGATGCGTTATTTACAGGGGGTTTGTGGTAAGACACACTCTGATCTGATCATGTGAGGAATGAAGATGTGTTGCAGATGTGTAATGTGAGGCAAAATGTTGTTAGTAAAGTGGAGACTAATATTCTTAGGTGGTTTGGTCATGTTGAAAGAATGAGTGATGAAGTGCTTAGTAAGTGAATTTATACAGACTAAGTGGCAAGAAAGAAAGGTAGAGGAAGGCCAAGGAAATCATGGTAGGACCAGATTCAGGAATGTCTGCATGAGAAAATGATCATGAGTATGAAGTACAAAAGGTCTTGTGTGCAGCATGTGATGGATGTTAATGAAGCTCCAGCTGTGTGTTGAGATTGTTGTAAATGGAGACATTTGATACACCAAATTTAAGTAAATTGTTGTTCCATCAAGTAAATGTTTACTTGGCAGATAGTCTTTCTTTGTGGAGCTAACTTCTGAATCTCAGAGAACAAGTTAATGATATGTATGTAAACCAGTATTGTCCATTTTGGCATCACGCATGCATGCATCCATAAATATATTAAACAACCATGGTGACAATACACAACCTTGTCTGACTCTTGCACTAATAGAAAACCATTTTGATGCAACACCATTCTCTCATACACAATCTTTACCGTCAGCATACATGGCTTTCACACTATTAAGTAGATTCCCAGTAATACAATATTTATTCAGTACTTTACACAGAAGTATCCCATTTACTCAGTCATAAGCATTCTCTAAATCTATGAAGGCAGAAAAAACTTTCTTACCAACATACAGATATTTCCCAATCATTATGCATAATGCAAAAATTTACTAATTAATGATCTTTTAAATAGAATTCTTTACAATATGAAAGCATTGTAACACATACTTTTTACTGCCTCAAAGAAAAAAAAGGTCTTGCTATTTTTCTTTTTTTACCTGAAAGATCATGTTAAAAGCTGTCAGGAGAAAAAAAAATTAAAAAATAGAATCAAGCATAAACTTGAAAAAAAAATGTTGCGTATGATACCACTTTGTATTAAAAAAAATCGATCAAATATAACCTTATTTTAGTAAGTGGATTTTTCTAAAGTAATGAGATTCATTGAGCCTTTGGATGTAGATTTCCTCACCCTTTACTTTCTACCAGAATTATGTCCACCAGTCAACAAAAACAAAATCACAGAGTTATAGGATATGGGAATTAATTATTGACATGTTAATGTTAATACAAAATGTGCAATTTCTTCATAACTTGGAATTGACTCTCCAACCTTACAAATGGCCAAAAATTCTGTAATAAATAAATAAATAAATAAATAAACAAATAAACATCACTGAATATATTTTAGGAGCACCAATCAAAGGGTAGGTAACATCACAAATATCTAAAACTTAAAGACTTGTTGTGGGCAATATACACTATATTGACAAAAGTCACCCGACACCTAGAAGAGAAACACAACATAGCATTTATTGACATGCATTAGTATGGTGTTGGTCCACCTTTGGCTCTTAATGCAAGCACTGACCCTTTGAGATATGCTTTCAACAAGGTTTTGGAACACAGCGACAGTAGGTATGCACTTCCATTCAGTACATAATGCTGCCGCTAACTGTTGCTTAGAAGTAGGCCTTGGTCCCAAACTTTTTATGTGGCGCTGTAATTCATCCCATAGGTGCTCTATGGGATTAACATCAGGGCTCTGTGCTGGCCAGTCTACACACGATACGGAATTATCATCAAACCATGCTGTAACAATCCTTGCTTTATGGCTCGGTGCATTATCCTGTTGGTACCAACAAGGCTCGGTTCCATAGTAGTGCCACAGAGTTGGTAGGGCATAATTGTCCATGATAGCCAATGGGCCGAGACCATACCACGAAAAATACCCCCACACGAGAATACTGCCAGCTCCAAACTTGACCATAGGAACAGTACACTGTGGTAAATAGCGTTCCCCTGCCTGCGCCATATCCACACACAGCCATCAAGACTGATAGATCGTGTATCTGGTTTCATCAGTCCAAAGGACTCGTTTCCAATGATCTATGGTTTACAATAAATGTTCTTTACACCATGCTAAACGATAAGTAGCATTCTGAGTGGAGATGAAAAGCTTATGAGCAGCTGCACGACCACGGTAACCCATGTAACAGGACCGAACCATGAAAAATACCCCCACACGAGTATAATGCCAGCTCCAAACTTGACCGTAGGAACAGTACACTGTAGTAAACAGTGTTTCCTCGGCTGCCACCATACCCACACACGCCCATCAGACTGATGGATAATGTATCTGGATTCATCAGACCATAGGACCCATTTCCATTGATCTACGGTTCACAATAAATGTTCTTTACACCATGCTAAATGACGAGTAGCATTCTGAGTGGAGATGAAAAGCTTATGAGCAGCCGCACAACCACGGTAACCTGTAGAATGAAGTTATCTGCGAATGGTACGAGTACATACCGAGGTTCCAGCAGTTTTACTCACCTGTACACTGAGGTCTTGTGCAGTACTCTGTCAATTAGCTGTAATGACTCTCCTGAGGCTTTGATGTCCTCTATAACTGATTTTCTTTGGTCTGCCGGTATGTTTTGCTGCTTCACGCATGCCACGTGTCTTCCACTTATTCAGTACATCTAAAACAGTTGATTTGGGTATATTTCAACGCCTCTCGGTTTCGCTTATGGACGACCCACTAATATAACACCCAACAATCTTTCCTTTCTCAATGTCAGTTCTCTCCCGCTGCGACATTTTCACTCAACTCACAGTGCGATATGATTGCGGTCAGCTGTAGGCTTGTTTTCATACTGTTTGCAGCTGCACCATGCATCTTAATAACACAGCGGATCAGTTCACTTGCTTTTGAAGGGGTGTCCGGTGACTTTTGTCAATATAGTGTATATTATGATTTTACATGAAATGACTGTTTTCATTTACAACATCATTCCCTCTACAAATTTCTCATGACAGTGCCAATACTCTCTTTTACCACTGAGTATGTATGATTAATCCTCACAGTTAAGAAGGGTCATCGTTGTCAACTATAAAACACATACTAGCATACCTGCCCACTTTCAGAAACCGAAATCCGTAAAAAAAATAATCAATATGTTCGATGAAAATTTAAATCAATATATTCAATGAAATTACTTGTTGCACATATTGATCAAATGTACTGAACATATCGATTAAAAAACGATATGTAACCTTTGAAACAAGTATAAACTTTTAATTGATATGACTACAGATGTTTGAATTTATCAGCACGTTTATTTCGATTAAAATAGAATCTATACGTAATTTCTCATTACTATGCTATCATTATGATCTATAAAGACATAAAAATTTATTTTTTATGGAGGTTTGCATCTCAAGGGAAAGATGTTCCACCCTATGACTACCAAATCCAATAGGATCGTATCCCACGCTGTCACGGAACAAACTAAAATGTTTTCAAAAACGAACCATTTTCATGCTAGGATTATCTTACGGAGAGACGGACGATGAGACAGTCAAATGAAATAAATGAGTGACTGAGGGACACTAATTGGTAAATTATGCTCAACTAAAAACGAAGTGAATAAACACTTTGCACGAATCGCATCCAGTTCATTATAACTTTTAACAAAGGAAGTTATTTTCATATTTTTTTTTTCATGCAGTCAACATTAGATTTATGCTTGGCACTATATGATTAGTAATATCCTTCCTTTCACCATGCAAAATGCTGAAATTACATCGACACATAGAGCAAAATGCATTTTTTTCATTTTTTGAAGATTTTGCAATACACAGGAAACTCCGCAGAATATGCATTTTTATATTGCTGCTCATAGCGAATCACTAATACTAAATTTATTGACACTTGAAAAAAAAGCAAGTAAAACTGCTATAGTAAAACAGTAACAGTTTAAAGAGATGCAATTTTCAGAGGAAAAAATAGTACCACAACATATTGATTTGGTTGAATCAAGGCAAAATATTTTTACGCACGTTATCCAGAGACGAACAAAGCACAGTTGGAAAACGTACAAACTTACTAACGGACGAGCAAAATAAATCATTGCTGGAGAAGCACTGGCTCAAATGAACATTGGACTTACTTTTTTTCTTTTAACTTCCTAGTAGCATTCTTCCATTAGGTCAATTTATTACCAGAGAAGAAGTTACGAAACCATGACCCCAATGCATTTTTAATTTCACAAAACTGACAGTTTTTGCTTAATTTCGTCATGTTGGGTATCGATCTGAGCTTAAAAATTACACAGATTTAAAATCCGTTTGAATTTTTTTCTACGATAACTACGTTCTGAGATAGCATTTCGAACTAGGAGTAGTAAAGATACCTGCTCCCAAGTGTGTGCTGCAATGCAAGTCACACCCACTTTGGCCTTCTTAGAAGTTGCGACCCGGGGGGACGAAGAATGCATTACCTGAAAAGGAGGGGGGGGAGCAAGAGAGAACCAAGCCCAAGGTTAAACAACCCAGCTGGTTGTTATCCTTATCAGTTTACGTGCGGCGCAAGCTTTAGTGTTTGAAACAACGCAAAACCTAACACGTGGGAAAACTGCTGCAAATGTTCCCACAAACACATTACGAATAAGCTGATTTATAATAACTGAAAAGTTGTTCGTAACTTAAATCGGCGCTTTCCTTTGAATGGATCAAGTTAAATAAAAAAAGTTTTAGTAGCGGGTGCAAAATCATCAAAAAAAGGATAATAAATCTCGGGAAACCATCAAATCCGTAAAATTAACATTTTGCCCGTAAAACAAGTCACGTTTTCGTAAATTTTACGGGAAAATCATAAAACTTGGCAGGTATGGTACTAGGCTCCATTGTTCTCCCTTGGATCTGCATTTTGCAAAATTGTAGCCAAATATTTTATGACAGATGCTCTTCCCATTGTCAACCCTCTTCTCTGTTCATGCTTGCAATAAGCTAGAAATTAGAAGTACACACAAAATTGCTCCAAATGTTTACAACTTAACACCTTCAGTTTTTCTGAGGCTTTTCAACAATACATGTAGAACAATATCATACTAATTATGTCACCTTTCTGAATTAAAAAACAACAACAACACACACAGTCTATTAAGGTAAACATAATGAATTTACACACTCAAAAGTTTATGTACATTAAGTTCTCAAACCTGTAGCTTTTTCTTGGATGTCCTTTTTTGGAAACATTTTTCATTGTTTTTTCTTGAGGAACCAGTTCTGTAGAATCAACAGCTGTTGGCATATCAGAAGGAATTGTCACAGCAGTGGTATCTGGAGGTTCACAAATATCCTGTGACTGAAGAATACTAGCCATGCTGGTAGTGACCAAGGGCTCAGTTATCAAGTTTGCAGACGTGACAAATGATCCACTAAGTACTCCTACATCTATGGAATCTGCCTGTGAGAATTTCAAACTATATCATTGCATTTCCAAATAAAACACATGAAAAAGACTTAATTAAATAAAACATTATTTATGCATGTCACAGTCTTTAAAGCAGCAACCCAAAATTATTAATGTTTTTACATATATAAAAAAGCACATGCGCTGATCTGTGTAACAAGACATTCTTTATATGCTAATGTTTTGCAATTAAATTCAAGACATAATTGGAAACTCAGAGAACAAAAAATGTAAGTAGGTGCTGTCGTTATCTGGTTATCTAAGCAACAAACCACAAGAATGGAGAAAGAAATAAAAAACAAAAAACTGGTCACTGAAATTACATATATATACATAACTGCTAGACATAGAAAATGCCGCAACACAAAGGAATGTATGAAATGAGATGAAACTTACCACACATATAAGCACACAGTGGGTAAGAAGTGAAATAATTTCTGAAGGGCTACATGAATGCAATGGGTGAGGAGACACTATAATGTAGCATGAGTCAGCAAGTCATGATTGCCAAGCTGGGTTATACATTCAGCAACACAGCATGGCATTGAGTGGAGAAGTACATTGATGGTGCCCTGTGGTATCGCTGACCATATACAAAGGCCATCCTGAAAGTAATGCGACGTCCCTCATAAGATTTTTATTTGTAGCAGGAAAATGTGAAACTTGGTGGCAAAATACTTGGACATATTGTTAATAATGCTAGCCTATTCAAAGTATCATCCATCACTTTCTATACATTTCTGCCATTTTTGAACCCATTGGTAAAATCCATTTTGGAAAAATCCCTGAGACTGTCGTTTCACCCATGAGTTCACAGGCAGTTTAATGACTGCCACATCGTAGAAATGTTCCAAACAAAGGTTGTTTTTCAAAGAGGCAAACAGGAGAAAGCCTGAGGGAACCAAATCAGGACTGTAGGTGGGTTGGGGCATCGCCATCCATCCCATTTTGACAGTAGCCTGTGAAGTCTCCATTGAGGTTTGCGACATGCTTCATCATGTGTAAAACAACACTATGAAGTGGTACATCATGTCTTTTCCTTCTGATGGCGCCTTTTAGCTTCTTCAATGTCTGCACATGAGCAATGTTCATTGTTGCAACTCCTGGATGGTGACATGACAATCAGCTGGGATGAGGTCTTTCACTCGTTGCCTGTTGGCATCTGACACTGCAGTTGCGGGTCTTCGACTCTGTTGTTTGTCTGACACTGAACTTCCTTCCTCTCAAAACCTCTTCATCCATTTTGGGACATTACTGATATCGATTGTGGCAGCACCACAAGTCTTCTGTGGATTTCTGGAGCCTCACATCCCTCTTTTTCCAGGAATTCAATTACGGCTCGCTGCTTTTCCCTGTCATTCATGATCTTTATTTCAGATTCTGAAAACAATTCGTTTCCACGCTGGTAACATATGATAGTACATGTCAGCGCAGCTTCATTAAAATCACTTCAAAATTTCAAAAGTTATTAAGGACAAGACATTACTTCAGGATGCCCATCATACATTATGAGGGAGCCATGCAGAAGCTTTAAGTCAACTGCCAATGACGTCCCACATGTTCCCTACTGGGGAGAGGTCATGGGATCGTGCTGGCTGGGTCAATACTTGGAGACTTCATCGGCACTACTTGTTGATGTTGGCAGAGTGCAGGTGAGCATTGCCTTGTTGAGCTGTGCATCAGGGATACAATGCATATACAGCAACAAAATGGGTTGCAGCACCTCATCAATATATAAATTATCTGAAGCAGGTTTGTACTCATGCTGTCACTGTACCCACTCTGCATACAAGAAGTAAATGGCTGTTGAAACAGTGCCCCAAAACAATGACACCGTACGATGGTTACAAGATCAGCCGTGCAACACTGTCTCCGGATGCTCAGTTGATGATCATTGATGCTGCAATAGAAGTGAGACTCATCACTGAATATGACATAATACCACTCATCCTGACACACATCTGGTATGGCACAACTACAATTTTGCATGATAATGTGCTGTGTTGAGTGGCAGTCACAGCAATGGTGGGCATGAGTGCAAACCTACCTCAGATAATTTGTGATTCACATTCCGTGCTAATGTGGGTATGTCCATAGACGCCTGTTCATCTCGTTGAATGTCATCCACAATAGATTATGGAGCTGCTATGGCTTGCCGTCGAACATGGCAAATGAGAAATTCAGACATTCATCTTATATACACCAGTTCCACTACGGCAATGCACATTCCCTTCGCCCAATCAGTGTTACCACATTCAGCTAAAAGCTGTTGCATCCTGACGTGTTTCTGTTGTAATGCAATGCAGGAACCAGCCAGCCGTATATACATACATGAAACTGACCAAAAGATAAAAAAGCTGAACTTTTTTAACTGGATGAGAAATCAGAACATGTGGCTAAAAAGTGTGAATATAACACAGCATGAGCAAGATGGAATTGTTCACTGTGATTTATTTATGTACATATTAAACTGGTACATATATATACACACTTATTTTTTTGTTTTGTTTTTGTACTTGCTAGAACATCAGCTCAGTTTTCCTCTTGTGTTGCTTCCTTCTCAGCAAGTTCTATGGCCATATCTGTCTTCTGTTGACTCTGCAGCTGCACAGCAATCTTTGCTTAGTTTTTCTTTCTGGTGTAGTGAGAGATGGGTTTGCCTCCTCGGGACGCTCCGTGGGAACAATGGCACATAGAACAGCAACAAAGGCCTCTGTGAATCTTGGAGAGGTGTCAGCTACTCACTGGGTTTTGTTCTAGAATCCTCAGGTTGAATGACCAACTGGAACCGTCAGCTGTGGGCTAATCCCCCCACACTGACGTACTTATCTGATTAAAAAGATAAAAAGATACAATTATCTGGACTCTAGTGTAGAATATGGTGGACTTACCACGCTTGAGTAGGATGGCCCACCACGGAATCGACCTGGAACTGGAAAAAGGAAAATCCGAAAGAGATCTTACGGGGGGGGGGGGGTGCAAGACACGTTCTGATTGTGTGAGGAATGAAGATGTGTTGCAGTTGTGTAATGTAAAGCAAAATGTTGTTAGCAAGATGGAGACTAATATGCTCTGGTGGTTTGGCCATGTTGAAAGAATGAGTGATGAAGTGCTCACTAAGAAAATCTTTTTAGCCCAAGTGGCAAGAAGGAAAGGCAGAGGAAGGCCAAGGAAGTCATGGAAGGATCAGATTCAGGAGTGCCTGCATGAAAAAAAGATTATGAGGATGAAGTATAGAATATCTTGAGTGAAACGTGTGATGGATGTCAGTGAAGCCCAAGTTGTGTGTCAAGATCGCTGTAAATGGAGAAGTTTGGTAAGGCAACAGTAAGTAAAAACTATCTGGTAGTTTGTATATCTTTGTGGAGCTAACCTCTGAATCTCAGAGAACAGCTTAGTGATGATAACGATTTGGTAATAATTGATGTCATGGCTATTCCTAGACTTTTGACGTATTATAAATTTCACTAAATTATGGGATTTACTCAGGAATAAAAGGATATCACTTACAGTCGAATTTTCGGGTAGCACCCCTACCCTTCCTCAGGACTACACTATAGCAGGTGTTGCCACTCGTGAGCTAAATTCCAGCCTTTCAAATCATTTAATGTTATATATCTTCTTTTCAACACAAAACAGGTTTGGACAGACATATTTAAAATACTGGACATAAGGTGCTTTGGGACACTGTAGAAGTTCTGGCACATCAACAGCACTTTTTCAAGAGAAAATTTTCAGAAGGACTGGAAATAGAGAGAAGAAGAGGTACGACATTAAATGATTTGAAACACTGGAATTTAGCTCACGAATGCCAACACTTACTATAGTGTAGTCCTGAGGAAGGGTGAGGGTGCTACCCGAAAATTTGACTTTTGACTGTAAGTAATATCCTTTTATTCCTAAGTAATATCCTTTTATTCCTGAGTAAATCCCATTATTTAGTGAAATTTATAATATTTCTGTTGATATCATTCATTCCCTTCCAATTTTTTCATTGTCACTTTTCTTCTTTTTTCCCCCTTTTATTCCCTCTGATGACAATAATAATTTATTCATTATGCTGAAAGAACTTTTAGCATGAGGACCATGAATATATATCAAAGCTTTCACTATTTCAGATAAATGGTGTAACTTTGAGAATATTAATACTTAAAGCACCATGCATCATTTCTAACAAATGTTCAAATTTCAATACTACCATAGGAAGTCAATTTTTCGTGCTGAAGGATATTAAGAACACTTTTGCCGTCTTTACACGATTTTAAAAAATTACGGTTAAAATGATATATACATTAGAACATGAGCACTTTAAAGTCCACTGTGGACCCGTCATCAGATGGTATGGTTGCATTATGCCCTGGGGGGGGATATATTTTATATAGAATAGTATGCACACTGACGAAACAGTATGTTTTGTCATGCGCATGCTCACTACACAATCATGTCGTTTCATTAGAGCAGCCGGTATTGTCTCTTTCGCTGTAATAGTTACAAAGTAGTTTCCATGGCAACGGTATAATGATAGGGGGATCGTCGTTACAGCATTCTGCCCTATGTTTATGTATCAAAAGGCTTTCTAACAGGAGAATAGATGAACAGGTAGTCGGCGTATGTAACAAAGTAACATCGTCCCAGATAGGTTGGTGTTGACCCTTCAGGTATAGTCTTGAAAGGGCGGTGGAGGTGGAGAATGTTTTAACATTATATCTATGTTCAGAGAAGCGTAAATTAATATTGCGACGGGTCGAACCTATGTATATCTGGTCGGTTACATCAGCATTCATAGCTTTTAGTGGGATTGCATACACAATGAATCCCCATGGTTCCAAATTCGGTGTGTCAGATTCCCCATGGTTCCAAATTCGGTGTGTACGCAATCCCACTAAAAGCTATGAATGCTGATGTAACCGACCAGATATACATAGGTTCGACCCATCGCAATATTAATTTACGTGTCTCTGAACATAGATATAATGTTAAAACATGCTCCACCTCCACCGCCCTTTCAAGACTATGCCTGAAGGGTCAACACCAACCTATCTGGGACGATGTTACTATGTTACATACGCCGACTACCTGTTCATCTATTCTCCTGTTAGAAAGCCTTTTGATACATAAACATAGGGCAGAATGCTGTAACGACGATACCCCTATCATTATACCGTTGCCATGGAAACTACTTTGTAACTATTACAGCGAAAGAGACAATACTGGCTGCTCTGATGAAACGACATGATTGTGTAGTGAGCATGGGCATGCCAAAACATACTGTTTCGTCGGTGTGCATGCTACATAATATATACCCTCCCAGGGCATAATGCAACCATACCATCTGATGACGGGTCCACAGTGGACTTGAAAGTGCTAATGTTCTAATGTATATATCATTTTAACCGTAATTTTTTAAAATCGTGTAAAGACGGCAAAAGTGTTCTTAATATTCAATACTACCGTTTTTGGAAAATTTCCCTCCCTTATCAAGCTTAAGTGCAGACATTTATGTGGGAAGTAACATTTAACAACAACACAGGATAGTGAGAATATCGCAGGAAGAAAAAGATATGATATTATTACAGGAAAAATCTTCACCTCCACCAACTTCCGTGTTTGGAAACTTTTTCCTCCATTTTTAAGCTGAAACGCAGTTTTTGGAGAATAAAAAGATATTTAAGAACAATACTGGGAAGAAAAAACATTTTAAGAGAGAGAGAGAGAAAATGATTACAGGAGAAATCTTTGCTGCATCTAACTTCCATTTCTGAAAGTTTCAAAGGACAGAATTCCACCCTCAAACAGAAAACGAATCCACTTCCCCAAAATTTCTGTTTAATTGTGCATTGATCTCAGGAATGCCCAAAATGATAATGGAAATGGTGAAATTCTTCAAATCCACGGAAGAATCTCATGCCGAAAGACTAAAAAGAAATCTTTGGCCCATCTTACCTTCGGTTTTGGGAAATCGCAGCCCACAGTTCCATGCTGAAATGCAAACATTTATGCAATAAAATTTATTTTAACAATGATACTGGAGACAGGCAACATCGTGAGAAAAAAGAAATTATGATTACAGGAAATATCTTCACTCTGTTTAACTTCCGTTTTCGATAATTTTGAAAGACAAAATACCATCCCCAGAAAACGATGCCCCCTACACCAAAAAAATTTCCATTCAGTTCTGCATCAATCTCAAGTAAGATCCAAATGATGACGAAAAAAAAATGGAATTCTGCGAATCCGAGGAAGAATCTTATGTATGTATGATGAAGCCTTTGTTAAAGGTGTCTCTGCAATGGTAGGTTTTCCAATGACATCACCCAGGCATTCTTACTTGCACGTGCTTTCGTCACCGAGATTACTCCAATGCAGTGGTCTACACACTCAGATGAGGATGACCAAACTTATCTATGCTGAGCAGTTTTGCCATTTTATCTATCTCACCTATCTATCACATGATATAGCCACCAATTTATATTGCACTCTGATAAATACTTCCTGGTGTGGCATTTTCATGTCAAGCAGTGCAGTTGATTTCTGATGTGAAGGATCTTGGTCATCTCTGTTAAGCATGACAAATACAAGAAATAAAGAACCAGATAGCATAAAATTTTTAAATCAATTAAAATTAAAACATACATGTTTGTAGCAAAGAACATACAATAAGTACATAGCAAAATAAAATAACTGACGCAGGAATGTGACAAAAAAATCTTCAGTATGGTAGGCAGCAGTTTTTGTAACATGATGTCTTAAACACATGTTTTATTTCTATTAAATGTCTGTTCCAACAAGTAGAAACACTACAAAAAATATTTGCAGGGTGAAAAATTACACATAGTATACAATACATGATTTACTTTAAGAGATAGTTGTAAAGCTGCTGTGTATTAACAAAATGTGCCTGTGTAATTAAAGAATACCTAATATGATATAGCATTAACTTGACTGCATGTGAGGTTGCTAAAAATCTTAAAACATAGACACTACCTTTCTATAACACTGCAATCTAAAACAGATACTTATTTTACCCTGCTTCACTGTACAGTATATTAAGAGTTTTCAATGTTGTATAACAGTTTCATTTATTTATTTATATGGATTTACCCAGATGTAGCATGACTAGAGAATGTTATAGGTCAAACCAGGTTTTCCAACAGGTGCAAAGCTTTATTGGTTGCAAGGTACAGCACCGGGGTTCCACCCCTAAAATGTTACCTTGGACACTTCTTGACAATGTGCTCAGCTTAGTGGATGTCAAGGCAGTCCAAAATCCCTGCATTCTCATGTGAATTTAATCACATCGAATTCCTTTGCACCTTTGGCACCAAACCAAATATCAGCAATTGTAATATTCATTTGATTGTCTTTGCTTTTTTCATCTATCACAAAAAATGAGCTTCCAGTTTCATTTTATTTTTCAGAGGCTATGGCCATTTTCTTTTAAAAATAGATGGCAATACTGTGTGCCATAGAATACAATTCAGTATACACAAATGGTAGCAGGAAATTGTCAGACAGAAAAACTGTGCAATAGGGCTCTAATTTCCTGTTGCTTAGCTGGAATGAGCTTATCACTCAGAAAATCACAGACCACATCAAAATTCTTAGCTGCTGTTCAGTTTGATTCCATGTATTTTATTTATGTATTATTATTTTTAGATATGGAGTCACTTTCTATAATTTTGGAATTTCTAATCTATTTCACTGAACATATCTTCAGAGGGAAAAAGAATGTCCATTTGCTGTGTGTATAGTTAGCTTTTTTCTTTTTCTTTTTTGGCATGGGAGGGGGTCATTAAGTGACCTTCAGCAGCAAATGTGTGACTTTTTCATGACTTTGTAGACACCCTTCCTTAGTGACCCTGATCTCAGTGAATGCTACTGTACACTTGGGAATGTTGTGCTACTGAAATAAAATATCAATTTATTTCACCAAAAATGCCTTTATCACAGCTTTGTACAACGTATCATTTCACAGCATGTATGACCCATTTTTACATTCATGTATGATCCGTTTCTACATACCATGACATCTTACCTATGTAACACACAATTTGGTAAAATTGCGAAAACACTACCATTGTATATGTAACAGCTACCACACAGCAAGAAACATTTTACAGTCATTTATTTAGTACACCAAAAAAAAAAAAAACTGATTGTTAAGAGTAATATTATTTCTGAAAGTGATCAATCATTAATGATAAAAGTCTAAATAGAAAGCAATATACACAGCGATAAAAATTAACTAAAAGGAACTCACTTGTAGAGTAAACTGATTATGTGGAAAATTAGAACTAGTTAATTGACTTAATGTTGTAGAGAAGAAATTAGGTTGAGGCTGTTCAAACTCTGGAGCCTGCTGTACTAGAGTAGCTTGTTCTAAATCTGAATGTAAGTGAGCTTGATTATCAAACACCTGATGAGCTAAACTGTGCTGTAGATTTTCCTAAAAAATAATAAAAACATTTTTTTAAATGAATTAATGACACCTGTATTCATAGTTTACTGTGGAAATAACTATTTTGAGGGTCTTTTAGAGGCAATTATTTAAAAGTGTTGGTGGTCAAATTTTCAAACTAGAACCTAGTTCATCATCAGGACTACGTCACTGGAGTAGTTACTGCCACTCCAGTGATGTAGTCCTGACGATGAACTAGTAGAGTGGCAGCAATTACTCCAGTGACGTAGTCCTGATGATGAACTAGTAAAGTGGCAGCAATTACTAGAGTGGCATAGTCCTGATGATGAACTAGTAGAGTGGCAGCAATTACTCCAGTGACGTAGTCCTGATGATGAACTAGTAGAGTGGCAGCAATTACTCGAGTGGCATAGTCCTGATGATGAATCAGGTACTAGTTCGAAAATTTGACCACCAACTCTTTTAAATAATTATAAATCGGTAAAATAGTTATCTCCACAGTACAAATTTTTTGTTAAATATGAAATACTATTAGAACATAAGTTATTTCTAAAATGCAGATTTCCATAAATTTTAAGGCAGTTTACTTCTCCACAACATTAAAAATCTAATAAAAAGTGATTAATACCAAGAAGTGTAGCTTATACTATTCAACAGGCATTCAGTGGAAGTGGGTTTAAGTGATTTTCCTGTCACGGTGACAATGGTAATAATTTCGTGGGTTTAACAGTGACTTTAATGAGTAACAAAATCACCACTTATGACATGAAGCTGTAAAGAAGTCATATGGTGAGTCACTATCTTACTTGTATGTAAGGCAAACACGCTCGGCTAGATATTGAGAGATTCGTGGGTTCAATTCCTCGGTGGTGACTGAATAACAATTTTTCGTTTGCTATGTGTTTCTGGAACGTGGAAAGAGCGATGTACTTGTTTATTTACTGATGCCACGTATTTGGAGGATTTTCACTTTGGATCTTGCTCTTTGGATTTAACTGCTATAATTAATATGTATATAGCCAGTGCTGTTAATGCCCACCAGATGGAGACGTCTCAGTAGCTGAGCTCATCTTACAGATTATGATGTCAGAAGCTGACTTAAAAACACACATAGCACCATGGATTGTTGGCCACCGTGGTGTAAGGCTAACACGCTCGGCTAGATATCGAGAGATCCGTAGGTTCAATTCTCCGGCAGTGACCGAATAACAATTTTTTGGTTGCTATGTGTTTCTGGAACGTGGAAAGAGCAATGTATTTGTTTATTTACTGACGCCACGTATTTGGAGGATTTTCACTTTGGATTTAACTGCTATAATTAATATGTAGCCAGTGTCGTTAATGCCCACCAGATGGAGATGTCTCAGTAGCTGAGCCCATCTTGTGGATTTATGATGCCAGAAGCTGACTTAAAGACACACATAGCACCATGGATTGTTGGCCACCGTGGTGTAAGGCTAACACGCTCGGCTAGATATCGAGAGATCTGTGGGTTCAATACCCCGGCAGTGACCGAATAACAATTTTTCGATTGCTATGTGTTTATGGAACGTGGAAAGAGCGATGTATTTGTTTATTTATTTAAAACTCCCCTGTTGAGCAGATATTTATCATGATGTCACCAAGGCCAAAAATGTGACATGGTAACAATGACTTTGGACCTGCTTGTCTAAAAGCATTGTCTTGATGGTGACACAGCTAACTGTAATACCTTAGCAGTGATTTTAGAACTGCTACTTTTAGTCACTGGCCATAACACTGACAGTGATTTTTTAGTAAAAGTG
The DNA here is from genome assembly GCA_039090855.1 of Macrothele yani. Taxonomy (NCBI): domain Eukaryota; kingdom Metazoa; phylum Arthropoda; class Arachnida; order Araneae; family Macrothelidae; genus Macrothele; species Macrothele yani. The sequence continues at coordinate 115,868,708 of CM077007.1, forward strand.
ACATGATTTCCAACCAATCTCTGGAGTGAGTAGCCATAACGAGCATTCTTCTTCAAGCGATATAAAAATGCCAAGATTTTAATATATATTTCAATCTTTCTTAGCATGCAATTTTCCCAGAAAGTGGCATAATTGTATTTTTGTGTTGGTCACAATACATTTGTTTTCTGATAACACAGTGGAATATTATTTTTGAAATTACTTAATGTATGCCTGATAATATATACATATTTCTACGCACACACACACTGCCCACTGGATTAGAAACCTTTATGCAGATAATGTAAATTTAAAAAATATAAGGTCAAATGCATCACCACGTGATCTAGGCAACTATTTAAGACTGCTGCTCGTGATTAATTGTCAGTAGTGTTGATCAACACAGGGAAAACAAAAGATATTTCGCAGTTCTACTCATTTAAATCCTCATCAAAATCATCATCACAATGGGAAAAACAAAGCATCTTTTGGAGTTCGATAAAGGGCTTATTGTGGATGCCCATCTGACTGGAGTGACAATTTTGGAAACAGCAGAGCTGACTAGTTTCTTAAAAGGTGAGATATCACAGATATTTTAATCAGTGGTAAAATAACCCACATGTCTTGTTTACAAAGTATAACTGTGTGCAATGACAATCTGTCAGACAAAAAATTATTGTCTGAGAAGGCTTGTACAGATAAACAGAGCTTTCTGAGTGCAGCAATCGACTGAAGTATTCGATGAAGGCTGTTCTTGACCCATATCACAGCAAACTATGTGCAGGGAACTGAAGAGGATCGGTATTAGAAGCCGTACAACTATACAGAAACCACTGCTTTCTGCAAAGAACTGGAAAGTTCATCTGGTATCAGTGACGCTGAGAGTGGACACTAGAGAAAAAGTCATGTGATCCGATGAGTTGAGGTACATCTTGTTCTGTACCGATGGTAGGCAGAAAGTTTGGCAGAGCCCCAGGAAGCAATGGAACCCAGCTTGCCTTGTAAACTCAACCAAGGTTCTGGCGATGGTGGCACTTACCTGCCAACATTAGCAAGAACCTTGTCAGTAGGAAGTAGTGTTATTGCGCAGCGCACATAGATGCTTTTTTACAAAACAACCCATCTCTTACAATTACTAGATATATGCTGTCTCACGTACGATCAACACAAACTACGTCTCCAACTGCAAATTAAACACATTTATTTACAATTAAAAACACTTTTTTAAAAATACAAAGGCAAGTACTTTCAAGGCTCCCATGTCCCCATCATCAGGCTCAAGTGCCACGAAGCATGAGGAGCTATCTCATATATATACAGCCACAAAGTATTACTGTCATACGTCTCTTTTACCCTCCTGTGTTGCCAACATTAGAAACACAAACACTAATGTTCAAAAAATAATTATACAAGTCAAAGGTAGTTCTAGTTTTCACTCTCAATAGAAGAGGAAGTCACAAACCGTCTCCATGGATATGATATGTAAGTAGGCATGTCAATATTACAACAAGTATCACCATATTTTTTTTAAATAGTGTTTTTAATTGTAAATAAATGTGTTTAATTTGCAGTTGGAGACGCGGTTTGTGTTGATCGTACGTGAGACAGCATATATCTAGTAATTGAACAGTTATCGTGCGAAATTTATCATTAGATTCATCTCTTTCTGAAAAAGAAATATGCACCACCACAAAACGTTACAACAAACAAGGGCACTCATGAAATAAATTTAACACCTGCAAAACACAAAGTTGATTCCCCCTGGAAAGGATGTAAGAGGTAACACTGAAAGATTTAAGTTCAAAACTTCCACTAGTAAAAATCAGTCAGATTCATTCAGAATTCCACAACACTTGACAGACAAGAAATCCAAAATTTGTAAAAAATGCATCAATTTTAACAAATTTTCCGACTTTGTCACTCCAATTTTTGGGAATTTCTCCCTCCCTCATCAAGCTTAAATGCAAAACTTATTGAATTGGGGTAATTAACAACACAGGAGAGTGGGAACATCAGGCGGGGTGCAGGTGCAATTATGGGAGAAATCTGTGCTCCATTTGACTTCCGGTTTTGGAAATTTCCCCCTTACTTTCAAGCTGAAATAAAAATATTTATAAAGTAAAATGTTATTTAATAATAATACAGAACAGAGGCAACATCTCGACAAAAAGAAATTACGATTACAGAAAAAATCTGAACTCCATCATCCTTCCATTTTAGAAAGTTTCGTACAGATGGGAGTCCGTCCTCCATCCCCCCCCCGGTCACCCCAGCCACCCAAATTCTGTACACTTGTGCATCAATCTCGTGAATGACCAAAATAATATCGAAGAAGGCGGATTTCCTTGAATTCGCGTAAGAATCTTATGCCTGAAGATTAAGGGGAAATTTTTGCGGCGTCTAACTTCCGCTTTCACAAATTGTTGCCTAGAGTTTCAAGCTAAAATACAAAATTTTATGCTTTAAAATATTTAACAAGAATACTGGACACAAAGGCAACATTGAGAGAGAAAAATACAATTACGGCAATTTTTTTTTACTCCGTTTAACTACCATTTCCGAAAGTTTTGAAACACGAAATATCGTCCACCAGATGGGAACCCCCCCCCCCCCCAATTGTCTTCAGTTTTGCTTCGATCATGGCAATGATCTAAATGACAAAAACAGTGGAATTCTGCAAATCTGCTCAAGAATCTCATGTAAGGTATCATAAAATAATAAAATAAAAAAAAGATAATGAAAATTTGTAGAACCCGTAGTTTTGACAGTGAGTTCTGTAGTTCCGTATTCAGACAACAAAATCTGTAAAAACTACGGACATTCCAAAGTAGTTGGCAGGTATGGTGGCATGGTGTGGGTCATGTTCTGCTGGTATGTTGGGTATCTTCCAAGGATTATGTGAACATTGCTGCCAATCAAGACCATCCTGCAATGTTGACTTTTTATCGAGCAGGTGATGGCTGTTTCATGGATGACAATGCTACTGTCCACCATGCAAGATGTGTTCAGCAGTGGTTCAGAGAGCATAACAGCGACTTCCGCCATCTTTCCTGATCACCCAAGCCTGATTTTGAACCCCATTGAGAAAGTATGGGACATAGTAGAAAAACAGATCCAAGAGCAAAGTCCTCTGCATTAAATTTGAGCCAGTTAAGAACTGGTGAATTCTTGGTATACTGTAGATGCATTCCGATACCTTATAAAATATATGCCAAACTGTATACATGCTGTAATTTGGGCTAATGAAGGTCCAAACCAGTACTGAAAGTAAGTTTCTAATTTAGTGGCCAGTATGTGTATATACCTTTGTTTTGCTGAAGATATAGTAATTTTTGTAAGTACCTCTCAGAGCTACACAGTATGATTCAGGAACTTGCTGGAAAGAGTTAAAAACTAGGATTAAAAATAAACTTACAGAAAGTAGAATTGATACACAATGTTTTTACAAGAACTGAAGAGGTTGACTGCCCAAATCTAGAAGTAACTGACACCTACATTTACCTTGGACAACAGATATCAAGGGACATAGTAAAAAAAAAAAAAAAAAAAAAAACTAGATCAAAAGCAAAGTCCTCTGCATCAAATGTCAAGAAGCCATTAATAGAATTTATGTGGCCATGTCGAAGAAGCCATTGATAGGCATATAAAACTTGGAAAGCATTTACATACAATTTCAAGAGCAATTAATTTTTATGTCTTAAAAAATAGCTTGTATGTACACTACATAGTACTGAAATTGCCCACCCAGAAGGAGTGAGTAAAATCAGCTGAAAATCATCACAGGTACAGAACATCAGGTGGATGGCAAATGATTTTAGTTCCAAAGAACTGACAACTTCTTGGGATGGATTTGCCAACCTGCACGGTCGTTGATGTTTCCAGTTTTAGAGTGCAAACTTTTGAGGGATTCTTTAAGCTTTCAGATAATTGGGTTGGCTTGATGTTTAATTATTTTAAGAGAGCCCCAGTCCATTTTGTGGCCTGTTTGTTGAACATGTAAATCCAGATCAGTTTTCCTGGAAACATTCCAAATAGCTGCTTTATGTTGTTCCAACCAGGTGGCCTATTTGTTGAACATGTCGATGCAGACCAGTTTTATAGGATACATTCCTAATAGCTGCTTTATGCTCTTCCATCCCGGTGGAAGAAAGCAGCTTGGCAAATCCATCCCACAGGGTCACCAGTTCTTTGGAATTTCTCTTGACGACAAATGTGGGTCTCGTTCGAAAATTTGAGTTAAGGAAATAATTTCCTCATTTGCTTTTCCCTCTAAATAGCCATAGTAAACTCGTTTATTAAATTAGCTTTATTGGAGAAAGCCACATCTCTAATCAGTAAAATTCTAAACAATTCTGCACTACCTACACTGGCATGGATTTCTGTGCTACCTTACTTCAGCATAGATCCCTACCTGTTTTAGCAAGATTGCCTTGCCACACAGCAAGGCCTGGTTTAAGGAGTAGTACATCCTAGTGTTGGATTGGCTGCCCAAAGTCCCAATCAAAATCCAATAGAACATCTGTGGGATGATCTGGAACACAAAATCCAATCTCTGCCAGTAAGACCTTCCTCAACAGCAGCTAAAGAGAAGCTTTACAGCAGGAATGGAAGAAAATTCCAGAACAGACCTATGAATATCTTGTGGAATGCATGCCTAGAAGGGTTGCTGTAGTCATAATGACCAGAGATGAACCAACTATATACTGATTTCAATTTATAAATGCTCTTGCTCTGTTCAACCAAGGTGTCTGAATACTTTTGTCTACAAAGTGTACTCGAAGATGACACAACATGAGAATTCCTGTTAAATTTAAGGAGTTACAAGCTGCTCTGGCAAATCAACATGGGCCATTGCTGTTTCAGGATAATGCAAGGCTGAACATGTCTGTCAGAAGCCATCACACAACCACTGAACTTGGATGAAAGATTCTGCCACATCCAGCATATTACCCTAATATTTCACCAATGGACTACCTTCTATTCCATGTGCTGGACAATTACACATGGCAGAGATGGTTCTGTAATTAAAATACCTTGCAGAGAAAGACAGAGAAAGCTACAGGAGTTTTTCACTCATAAGAAAACTCAATTCTAACAAAAGTAAGGGTAAGGTTTTAGATGAATTTTGCATTTAGGCTTTAACCTGTCATGCAGTAAATACATGGTTTTATTATTTGAGGTTTGAAGCATCTGCATACTTTCATATTCTGTTCCTCATATAATTTGCTTTTATAGGGAATAAATGCCCTGATAAACGAACAGTGATTCTGTAATATTATTGATTCATTATTTCTTTTAGTAAATATGAACATAAGATTAGGTTTACCAGATGTGCTCTAGATCTACAAGCTCCAATGGGAGTACAACATGGGAAAAAATTATGTAAATTTTAATCATCTACAAGATTTCAAGAATATAAAATGTCTTCGATGTTTCCACAGGCTAATTACATTTTATAATAGCTATTTTATTATACTATCAACTAAATTTTTCACCTTTCATTCGAATTTCGATTAATGCTGGACTTGTTCAAAATTTTGAATTTCCATTGGAGTTCCAGTGGGAGCTGGATATGTATGATTTAAAAAAGAATGAATCAAAATTGACCTACAAGTATCTAAATCCCAGAACTTTTGAATAGCTACAAACAAGATCCAACAAAAGATATATTTAGAATGCAACCATGGCAGCAAATCAAATCTAGTGACTTTGAACCTAAAAAAGGAATGAAACGAACGTTGGACCTCGTAGATCAAGAACGTATCTGGTAAACCTAATGTTATCATCATATTTACTAAAACAAATAATGAAGCACTAATATTACAAAATCACTACTTGTTTATCTCGTTATTTATCTCTCTATATATAAAAGTGAAAGTTTGTATATTTGTTTGTTTGTCCGCTATACAAATCTACAGTTTACAACTTAGAACCATCAAATTTGGTATACTATCTCATAGTACTCTAACTTAAACCGTAGAAGTGTTTTGGAAGGGATCAGAGCCCGGGGTATGGCCAGATGTATGACTGTTCTATAGATGTATCGTCGAAGGTAAGCATTTTCATTCCTGTTCCTTTCTTTTTTGTTTCGTTAAAGTAAATGAACTAAATCGAATTATTTTTCTTTATATTTAACATTATTATTTTTTTTTTTTGCTTTTTTCATGTGTAACCTAAACGAATTAAAATAAATTTACTAGAAAACCACAGGAATATATTTTGCATTCATAAAATTTCACCCGCTGAACTTGGTGATTTCCACGAATCTTTACCCGGGAAGTACTGGGTACCTCTGCTAGTTCCCTATAAAAGCAAATATGCATGGGGAACAGAATAATGAAAGTATGCAAATACTTCAAACCTCAAAAAAAAAAAAAAAAAAAAAAAGTGGAAGGGGGATAAGGTTGTTGCATGTGCTGGTGATTATTCTGACAAATAATGGTGCTCCACTGAAAACACCAGGTGTGTTTATTTATGATAGTGCAAAAGTGCTAGAACTTTTTACATGACCTAACATTTTTTCAAATTTATCACAAGTCACATAATATGACTTGTGGACAATGTGGAAAAATAATTAATGTCAAGAAGACTAAATCAATGGAATTGAATTGAAGCCCCCAAAATATTAATAGTACATACAGTTTAAAAGGGAAGTGCTGGACAGACAGCAGATTTTTATTATTTGGATGTTATTGAAGATGCAGGAAAGCTCAACGAGGAATTACAAAATGAACTAAGCAAGACAAGAACTGTCTCTTATTTTCTGTGCAGGACTTTTTTCCACAAATGGAAGTTTGTACAACGAGCAAAACTTCTTCTACACAATGTACTATTTAAACCAACTTTCTTTTGTAGCAGTGAGAGTTGGGCGAGAATTAGTGTGCAGAACTGGCAGAAAATTGTAAGAGAAATAAATAATATATGGGTTCAGCATCTAATTACAGGACCAGTACTATACTTCTACAGAAGAAAAAGTTTGTAAAAATATATAATCAGGTAGTTAGGGTATGCCATATTATAAGGGAAATAACACATTATCTTAATGGATATTAAATTCTAGAACAGCAGGTAAAAAAAGGGGACAGGGAGGCCCAGAACAAGATAGCTTCAAGTAATCAATGGAAAATGTGAATAGGTTATAGCGATATACATGGGTTGTACCAAAAGTAACACAAAAATTGGGCATAACTTTTTTATTAACTGACAGAGGTAATTCAATTTGCACATGTTGGTAGAGTAACTCTTCCTCTATAGTAACCCTTTTTCTTCATTGCAGGTAAATAATGGAGTCCAAGCAGAAGCAACATACCATCATTGAGTTCTTGATGAAGGAAGGTTGCAGACTGTCTGACATCCACAGAAGGCTACCGAATGTTTACGGAGAAGACACCATTGAGGACAAACCACACAGTGTGAAACCATCATCTGCGACCACTGACACGAATCATCAGCGAGTGGATGAACTGATTCAAGCAGAGAGACAAGTCACAATCCATGAGCTTGTTGCACAATTGGACTGTGGTCACAATGGCATACAGAAGATGGTGAAAGACTTAGGGTATTGGAAAGTGTGTGCAAAGTGGGTACCTCAGCAGTTGACACTCGATTTGAAGAAGAGATGGGTAGAAGTCTGCTCTGATCTGCTGAAAGAATTTGAAGCCAATAAAGACACGTTTTCTTTTTCGATTTGGTGATAGGGGATGAAACGTGGGCATATCTTTATGATCTGGAAACGAAGAATCAAACCATGGAATGGCGTCACACTTCTTCACCAAGGCCTAAGAAGTTCAAGAGCCAGCTATCAGCGCAGAAAGTAATAGTGACTGTTCTTTGGGATGACAGAGGTGTCACTCTCCTTGATTTTCTGGAATGTGGCTGTACTGTGACCAGCGAGCGGCACAATGAATCACTTGAGAAGCTTAGAGAAGCCATAAGAAGGAAGAGACCAAAAAAGAATCTGAAAAGGATCCATATTCGTCATGACAGCGCAAGACCACTCATCTTTGGCAACAAATCAGGCGATCAGCAAATTAGGTTGGTCAGTGCCCCCCCTCCACCCCAGATCTGGCACCCTCCGACTGCCACCTGTTTGGTCCAATGAAGGACAGTCTCCAAGGATAACAATTTGATGACACAGACAAGGTGAAAGTGGCTGTGAAGAAGTGGGTACAACAGTCCACACCTGAATTTTTTCAAAGAGGATTTGAGTGTTGGGTTCAACAATGGCGCAAATGCATCGCTTGTGATGGAGACTATGTTGAGTAGTACCTTTGCATAGAGGAAGAGTTACTCTACCAACATGTGCAATTTGAACGACCTCTGTCAGTTAATAAAAAGTTATGACCATTTTTGCATTACTTTCGGTACAACCCTCGTATACCTTCATTCAGCAGTGGATTGATAATGGTTGACAATGATGATGATATATATACATATATAAATATTGAAATAAAAAACTAAAAGAAATGCAGAAATTTTATGGGAAAAGAACAACAATTTTAGTTTACTCTCCCACCCTCCAATACATACATGTGTTATCATCACCTGAACACCATATGGGTATGCATGTATGAAAAGAGGATGAAATAAACATACCTGTGCAACTGTTTCATGTTCAGAAAAAGCTTGATGTTCAAGAGAAATCTCATTTCCTTGATTATCTACAGCAGTTATTTCATCTAAATTTGTAATTATATGACCAGCTATGCTCTCAGCATCTTTGTGTGTAACAGTCTCACCATCTTCTCTTAGCTCTATTTCTTGCCCAGGTACTTCGGAAACAACAGTCACTGTCTCTGATAGCAACTGCCCTTGAGCAAGTTCATGCCTATGCGTCTTCATGTGCTTTTTACAATTCATGGAGGTTTTAAATGTTTTTTGGCAATAGGGACACATATATGGGCGTTCATTGCTATGAATACACATGTGGCGCCGCAGAGAACCATTGGTGGTGAACTTGGAATTACAGATTTCACATCTATAAGGCTTAACGCCAGAATGAGTCTTTATGTGTGCTTTGAGTACACCATTGGATACAAAGGCCCTGTTGCACTGATGACATGAAAATGGCTTTTCACCTGTGTGCGAGCGATGATGTTGTTTCAAATGACTGGACTTTTTAAAAGCTCTGTTACAAACATCACACCTGTATGGACGTTCATCTGACTGTTCCTCATTAATGTATTGATTGTATAAGTTGCTGTTTTTCGACAATGGCTGGATAAAACCAGCGTCAGTAATAAGAATTGGTTCTTGCAAAGGAATATCAGGCACATTAGTATCAATTTTTTGTGCTTTGGAACTGCGTTTGACCCTCTTAGCACCACCATCTTTGTGATGTGTCAACATGTGACTTTTCCTGTGGCCACTGGTGCGAAAACTTTTGTCACATATGTTACATATAAAAGGCTTGATGTTTGAATGAAGGAAACAGTGAACTTTTAAAGTACCCTGAGTGGAAAACATCTTAGAACAGACATCACACTTAAAGCTCTTTACTCCAGTATGGGTTCTCAAGTGCGCCGTCAATGTACTTTTCACGGCAAAGGCACGGAAACACTGATCACACTTAAATGGTTTCTCGTGGGTGTGAATGCGAATGTGACGGACTAAATCGCTCGGTTTCTTGAACTCTTTGAAGCAATACATACACTGATACCACCGTACACCACCAACTCTGCGAATCAAATGCTTTTTAAATGTCCCAGTCGCTGTGTCGGCTAAAGTCATAAGCATTGCTTTGGACAGCATGGCCTTTTTAATTTTGTCAGCTTTAACCTTTTCTGAATCTTTACTGGAGGCTAATCCACTGTTCTCCAATGCCTGCTGTAAAATGTCGGCATTCATCTTGCTCTCCTCTGCAATCTTCCTTATTTGCTGCTTCGTCTCGTCAGGGTCGTCTGAGAAACTTTTTGTCACTTCGATTATTTGACTCAGAACATCATGAACCTGCTGTGTTGCTTCTGGATCGCCCTCATTTTCCCCATTTTCATTCTGGGATTCGTCCTGCGGAAGACTGAATTCTCCCGTGTGCATTCTGCTCATGTGGGCATTCAAGCTGCCCAGCTTTCTGAACACACAACTGCACTCTTCACATCGATACAATGGCTGGTTCGCTTCATCCTCAAGATTGTGCACCCGCTGGATGTGCACTCTGAGATTTCCACGCTGCGAAAATGTGGCAGGACAGAACTCGCAACGGTGAGGTCGTTCCCCACTGTGCTTGATCATATGTATTTGCAGTGCCCCTTTTTGGTTGAAGGCCTTGTTGCAGATGTCGCACTTAAAAGGCCTTTCACCTGAAAAAAAAAAAAAAAAAAAAATGTTAAGTAAAAATAATAATAAAAAAAAAAAAACTAGTTCAAATCTATGAATCTTCATAATGCACAAGAACTACATTCTGCTTGACACTGATGCAGCAAATTTATGTGATCTAAACTCTTCATAAATTAATTTTATGTGAGAAACTAAATCAACCGTGATTACGGGGATCATTTATAACAGTCAGGCATATAATAACATATAAAATGCCCATATATATCTGTTCTTCACATATATCAGAGGAATTTTTAAGCTTACTATTGTTTTTGCCCATTCATTGCTAATTCTTCCATTTCAGAACATTTATAGCACAGATAATGTTGTCTATTAAAATTCATTTTTATCTGAATGATTTCTATAATGGCGATGTTCTTTAGAAAATAACAGACCTTCACTATATTTGAATTTTTATGACAATGGTTAAAAGCATTTCAAAACTTTAATGATGACAAAAGACTGCAGAGGAACAGTGTCGACGAAAGACAATATTTTTAACAACCCATCTAAAACATGAAAACAACCTGACTGCAAACAATGGGTAATCAACTTTTAAGTGATTTTTAAAAGTTTATTTACAAACTAAGTTTACTTTTACATATTAGCAATTGATGCAAAAAAAAAAAAAAAAAAGTCAAAGGATCACAGTAGCGAACTACATCAACTGTCACTATTTCACCATTATCTCACTAGTTCTACATCCTTAAAGTATTCAGTGAAGGACAGTTGATATAGCCCTATGTTGTAGGTTGTGGCACAGTTGCTATTGTTCCCCCTTGATTTTTTTTTTTATGTAAAACTACTTCTTTCCTCATGCTGGGTAGGAGGTAACATCAGGAGAACGGATGCAATGAAAACATGTTACACTTTGAATGCTTATATCTTTGAAATTAATAATCGTAGAGCAATAAATAATAAACCATTAGATAGTTTATAGAGCACCATTAATAACAAAATAAGTTTCAACCCTCCACCCCTTAACCCTTCAATACAGTAGCATTAGAAAGCTAAGCTAAATTTCATGTGATTTTGTTTCACCACACTCTATTTTAAGGTTGACAACTAGTGAATAGATAATGGTAGCGATGACCACAGCCCCACATTCTGTAGCTGATGGTCAGAGCTGAAGGACGTATGTGATGAACTGAAATAAAGTGGATTATTTATTTTTTACATAAAAAAAAAATCAAAGGGGCACAGTAACAACTGTGTCACAGCCTACAACATAGATATATGTCATTTGCCACAATTTCATGGCACTATCTGGCTAGTTTTACATCCTCAAAGTATTCAGCAAAGGACAGTTGACATAGCCCTACATTGTAGGTTGCAGCACAGTTGCTACTGTGCCCCTTTGATTTTTTTTTATCCAAAAAACATAAAAATAGTCCACTTTATTTCGGTTTATCACATACATCCGTTAGCTCTGACCATCAGCTATGGAATGTGGGCTGAGGTCATTGCTATCATTATCTATTCATTAGTTATCAACCTTAAAATGGCATGTGGCGAAACAAAATCATGAGAAATTTAGCTTAACTTTCTAATGCTATTGTATCAAAGGGTTCAGGAGTGGAAGATTGTAACTTATTTTATTATAAATGGGGCTCTATGAACAATCTAATGATATATTATTTATTACTCTACGATTATTAGTTTCGAAGATATAAGTGTTCTAAGTATAACATGTTTTCATTGCATCCATGCTCCCAATGTTACCCCCTACCGAGTGCGGAGAAAGACTTAGCTCTACGTCAAAACAATATGCTGAATAATGACATACATGAAGAACTGGTATATATATATATATATATATAGGCATACAACATGTTATTATATGACAAACTATATTACATATGCAGTACTGAAACTAATATTGCATAGAATTTTCTCTTGGCTGCAGAATTCAATATAATTTCATTGTTTCCTGAGATATTTAGCTATTTGCAAACATTTTTAGCATTTATGTTTACATACTGCAGCAAGAGGGCAATGAGACTAAATAAGCACATGTGTGACCTTAGCAGTCCCATCAACTCAAACCAACTAACCTTAAGCTGCTTTTTGTAAGTTCTTTATGAATTGTATCTAGCATTGCTGTCACCAAAAGAATGGAATAAGGGATCAAAGTCAAGTTCTAAGCCAAGCTGAGAAAAAGAACCACTGAAACACAAGTTATATTGTTATGAACAGTTTATGGGAATGAGGCCCTGTCTTGAGAATAAATGTTTCAGTTGTTTATGCACTGCAAAGAGGACAGGAAGGATAAAGCTAACAATCCTCAAAGTAAACAGCCAAAAATTGCCTACAGCCCAAAATTGGTGGACAAAGTGCACAGTTCACTATGACCTGTGATTAATGCTGATAATGCTAGTGAGTTAAACAAGAAATTGATTAAAGGCCTTAATTACCACAGTCTGGTTGGTGACTGTTTCATGACAATGCACCTGCTCACCCAGTGATTAACATGCAGATATTTCTAGTTCACAAGCACATTGCACTGCTCAGTCACCTGCCACTCCCCACTTTAGTGAACATTTTCCTTTTTCACCCCAAGTTAAAATTCAGATTGAAAGCACGCCCCTTTGAGTGTGTTAATGACATTTAGAAGAATTTGACAGCAGGAAATACAAAGTAGATCAGTCTTCAAGTTCATCCAAAGTTTGTATGAATGCTGCAACTACTGTATTTGGTTTCTCAGCGAAAAGTTTAAGTGAAATACGTAAGAAAATATTTTTTATTCAAAAATTTTTTGGTAACTTTTTGGCCACACTGTGTATAAAATAGGATAGTGCTCAAAAGAACTGGAAAACACAAGGGCTTGCTCTCTGCACAGCTTTATCATACTACAATATGATTTGTTGATGAAGAATGTGTTTGAATATTGTAACCATTTTTTTTTAACAGAACGAACAGAGAAGTGTGAAAATCCATACAATATCAACAAGAACAGCTACAAAAATACCAAAACACTGATGTTTGTAACTAAAAATGTCCTCAAAAGAACTGTTATTAACATTTTGTAATAAGGATACACAAATTTCAACAGCATATCTGTCTGTAATGACAACAAAATCAATAAACAATACCGTCAACACTTTCCTCACTGAAGTTTCTTGACCGTCAAAAACAGGCTGTTTCTTCTACAGCATTCTGTGATCAAACCAAGGACTGGTTTAAACAGTGAACACCCAGTAGTTATGAAATCTTGTTCCTTTATCTTGAGGAATGCCTACCTGTCTGCCTGTCTTTCCTTCTACTATTCCTTATAGAGTGATTTTTTCCAAACTTTTTACAGCATTTTTCTCATTTATAAGGGGCATCCTGAAAGTAATGCCTCCTCCTTTACTTTTGAAATTTTGAAGTGATTTTAATGAAACTGCATTGACATGTACTATGGTGCATCATATGTTACCAATGTGGATTTTTTTTTTTTTTTTCAGAATCTGAATAAAGATCGTGAATGACAGAGAAAAGCAGCTAGCCATAATTGAATTCCTGGAAAAAGAGGGATATGAGGCTCCAGAAATCCACAGAAGACTTCTGGCGGTATATGGAGCTGCCACAATCGATATCAGTGATGTCCGAAGACGAATGAAGAGGTTTCAAGAGGGAGAAAGTTTTGTGTTGGGCAAACAATGGAGTGGAAGACCTGCAACTGCAGTGACAGATGCCAACAGTCAATGAGTGAATGACCTCATGACAGCTGATCATTGTGTCACCATCCAGGAGTTGCAATAATAAACAGTGCTCACTATGTGCAGACATTGAAGAAGCTAAAGGAAGCTATCAGAAGAAAAAGATGTGACATGCCACTTCATAGTGTTGTTTTACTTCATGATAATGCACGTCCCTACATCTCAATGGAGACTTCACAGGCTATTGTCAAAATGGGATGGACAGTGATGCCCCAACCACCCTACAGTCCTGATTTGGCTCTATCAGACTTTTTCCTGTTTGCCCCTTTCAAAAACACCCTTCATGGGGAACGTTTTGACGATATGACAGACGTTAAACTGGCTGTGAACTCATGGGTGAAATGACAGCCTCTGGAATTTTTCCAAAATGAATTTTACCAATGGGTTCAAAGATGGTGGAATTGTATAGAAAGTGATGGACAATACTTTGAATAGGCTAACATTATTAATAATATGTCCAACTATTTTGCCACCAAGTTTCACATGTTTGCTGCTACAAATGAAAATTTTATGAGGGACGAGGCATTACCTTCAGAATGCCCTTTGTACATCCAAAACAAATCAAAAATATACTATAAGAAAATTGAGAGTCATGCATTTCATGCTCAGTTCTCTAATATTGTTATTGGCTCTCTCTTGGCACAACAGACTCTCAAAATTTTTCCTCACATCAGACTTCACACTTTAGTTCATTTACAAATGTAACATAACATAACATTCCCCCCCCCCCCCCAAAGTAATACTAAAGATCAGCAATACTACTTATTATTATATTTTATATAAATGATTCTGATATTTATTTTACTTCCTGATAAATAAGCAATGATTATCATAAAAGCAACACACCGTAAAAAATAAAAACAGATGTTCTATGTTAACAAGGAAACCTGACATTTATGATTTACTACATCCATAACAAAAGAATTAAAGATTATGTTTTAAACTATTTCCAAAAAAAAAAAAATAATAATTTAAACTATTGCCATTTTCAGTAAAAACAGTGAAATTCAATTTGATGCAACATCTCAGCAAAAACAAAATTTCATACATCTGCACTTTAAACAAAAACAATTTACATATATCTGCTTAAGTAAACCTTACCATAATATATTGGGTATATAAATAAGTTTTGAGGGATTTTCGTTCGGTGTCATACTTATAACTGATCGCATGTATTTTAAGGTGGCAACACTGCGATATCGCAGTACGAGACGCCAGCTGTCAGTCAGTATACGACGTTCGATTGAGGTGCGAAGACGTATTTGTTTTACTCGATGGAAAATGGCAGCTTTCGTCCCGACAAAACAGCATTTGCGGGAAGTGTTAGTGCATTACTTTATTGTCAAGAAAACTGCTGCCGACAGCTATCGCTTAATGTCAGAAATCTATGGTGAACATTCCCCATCCATAAAAACATGTGAGTATTGGTTTAGACGATTCAAAAGAAACAATTTTGATGGCAGATGCCAATTTCGATGCCCCCAAAAAATTGCTGATGCCTAATTGGAAGCTTTACTCGACGAGGATCCGTGCCAGACCCAAAAAGAACTAGCAGCAGCATTTAAATGTTAATCAACCCTGCATTTCACAACGTTTAGCTGCCATGGGAATGGTGCAAAAAAGAAAGGAATTGGGTTCCACATACTTTGCGGGAAAGAGACCTTGAACATCGAAAAACCATTTGCAAATTGCTGCTTCAAAGGCAAAAAAGAAAGGTTTTTTTTGCATCGTATTATTACTGCCAACGAGAAATGGATATAGTACGATAACCCTAAACGGCAGAAAGCATGGGTGAAGCCAGGTGAACCAGGTCCTTCAACGCCAAAACGCAATATCTATGGTTCAAAGGTAATGCTGTGTGTCTGGTGGGACCAGAAGGGTGTGATCCACTATGAACTGCTGAAATCGTCAGAAACTATTACTGGTGATCGGTATCGAACCCAATTAATGCGTTTAAAATGAGCTCTCACACAAAAACGGCCGGAATGGGAGAATAGACACAACAAAGTCATCTTACAGAATGACAACGCAAGACCACATGTTTCTCGACCTGTGAAAAAGTACTTAGAAGGATTCCGACTGGGAAGTACTACCCCACCCGCCATACTCGCCAGTTATTGCGCCATCGGATTACTATTTGTTCCAGTCGATGCAGTCAGCACTTTCTGGAGAACGGTTTAGTTTTTATGAGGAAATCAAAAATTGGCTGGACAACTGGATCTCTTCCAAGGAACTGGAATTCTTCCTTCGGGGCATACGTTCACTGCCCGAAAGATGGGGTAAAGTTGTAGCTTCAGAGGGAGCATACTTCGATTAATATTAAAATATTGTTTATGTTCACCAACAACATGTTTTGTTCACCTCAAATCCCTCAAAACTTATTTATATACCCATTATATCTGAATTAGCACATTTATATAGATTTTAAGAGGATTTCACAGGAATGATGGATTCTCAATAAAGTCCCGAATGGGTCATTCCATGTCAAATCAACCAGGTTCACAACCCGAACATTTTTTATTTTCATGAAACTTGGTATATTTGTAGTGTTGTTCAATATAAACAAATGTGATTTTTTTTTCAGAATTTTTAATGCATCCATTTTTTAGTTATTAAATTTTAAAATTTCAAAAAAAAAAAAAAAAAGCCATGAAATTTCATCTGCTGAGTGAACTTGAACTGTCAATTACTCTGATTCTATAGAGCTAGGCTCATGAATTATGGCTCATTTTAAAGATCTTTAGTTGGGCTTTCATTTGATATGGCACTAGACACTATTAAAATTTCAAGGTCATTAAAAATGTAAAATTTAAATATTGAAAAGCAAGTATCTTTAAAAATCTGAAAAAATGTATGTTTAACACACATTATTTTTCTACATATCCTGAAAATTTCATAATGGGATCACTATAAAAAAAAAATAATAACATAGAACAATGCAACTGAAATGTGCCAGATGTACAATTTTACCGGTTCCACCCCTGACTGGTAGGCAAGGTGCACACTCTTTTTCAAGGAAAAATTCAAGGGCATTCAAGGGCTTTCAAGGACCTTCAGGAAAAATTCAAGGATGAATTTTTCAATGTCCTAAACCGCGATGAATATATTATATATCAAGAATTATGTGTGTTGTATTATGATACTCATTAACAGTATTTGTAATTGGTAGCCAATTATAAAAAAAATCTTAGCAACAATGCATCTCCAAATTTTGCAAAAAGTTCTTTACTGAATGACAAACTTTCTTCAGGTGAAAATATTTAAGAAATGAAAATACTGTAATCAATTCTTAAATAATTAGAATTTTTTTCTACTCAAATGTCAGTACTTTTAACACATTAAATTTATCATTGTTAAAATATAATTAACAAGTATATTAAAAAAATATTAAGCAAATGGGTTTTTACAAAAATGGATTTAGTGAATATTTACAGTTATTCACTAAATCCATTTTTTTCTTGAGTTCAAAATCTATTTCTTTTATCAATGATTGTTTGTCTTGAGCTGTCTTTCTAAAGCTATTTGATTTAGCAATGCAGTTAAAATTATGAGTATCTTCTGCTTTTGTTGCCAAGTTATCAGCTGATTTTAATAAATCTAATACTTCATTTTCTACATGTTTTTCTTTTTTTCATACTTTCTATTTCATTTAGTATTTGGTTTCTCTTTGGGGCTACAGCAGAGTTAGCCTTGTCTTGAGCTCTTTCTTCTAAATTTATTACATATCTTTGCCTAGCACATCTGACATTACTCAAAAGCAATTTTGAAAACTCTACCTTTTCCATGCCACCAATGTTACTTAGATGGGCATATACTGTATTATTCTTTGTGAAACAATAGAGTTTTCTTTCATATTGTCAATTATTAGTTCCTTATTAATGGAGAATCTTCTCTCCACTGATGCCTGTCCATGTGAGAGCAACAGCAGCTTTTTAGTTACGTCCCACAACAGATCATGGTTTTTACTTGAGGATAAATGTTCATAAAATAACACATCTATTCTCAATTCCTCATAATTGTTATCAAAAAGTTTAAAATCTGAAGTTACTGCTGCAACACTACTTATAAAATCCTTTAACTGCAGCATAATAGTGTCAACAACACCAGGTTTCAGATGATTTGCATCCATGAGAATTTCTAGAATAATCTTGAAACTTTTTAAGCAAAATTCCTTCTCAGCACTCATTAATTTAGGATCTAAACACTTCATGTGCCACACAAGAGCATACTGCAGTGGGCATTTAGTGAGAAATTTTTTGACAAGGTTTAGCAAAATTGATGTGCATTTCATACGAAATTCCATTATCTGCTTTTCACTTGCATTTGATGGCAAAGTCTACACCTCTTTTTCGGCATGGAATCCAATATCAATCATCCTATAAGTGGAACAATTGTTATTATCAGTTGGATCAATTTTTAGAAGTGCCGTAATGGTCTTTGTTTGTTCTAATACACTCGTTTTAACAAAGAGACTCATCAGATTCCTTAACATTTTCTCTAAGTCTTTAGCCTTGAATAGCAGCATTGGCTTATCTGCTTGATACTTTTTTAAAAAGGGACTCAGTTGCTTTGCAATAGAATGAAAAAAATATAATTTGGCAAGTGCCAATGGATCCTTCACCCATTTTTGGACAATATTAAAGAAAACTGTGCAAAGATTATTTACAATTTTCTGGGCTACCAAAGTTTCATACTTCAAATTAAAGGGCCAAATTTCTATAGCACGTTCACACACAGGAGAATTTTCAACCTACCTGTGTTAACAAAATTTTAGTGGCATTTTTACAGCATTATCCACCTTTAAATAATCCTCACGCCATGCTGGTGAATCTTTAAATAACCTGTATAGGCTTGAGAGAAATTTTTCTATTTCCCAATCACTCACAGTAGTAGCATGTCTCAATGCATTATGCACTTATGTGCAATCCACAGGTACCGGAGTTTAAGAGAGATGCATTTGAATTGGCTGATAAATCATCTTGAAATAAAGAAAAAAGCTTTAAATTCACATTCAGCCCATCCATAGAAAACTGAACTGTATTTTTTAAAGGCAAATCCTTCAAAGATTGCTGAAGTTTGTCTAATAAAATTTCTGCACTTGCGTGGCCTAAAAACACAGAAGTCAGATACTGTGATGTTACTCAGTTCTTGTCCCAGAATCTTATATGGATGCCCATTTGTTTTTGTTGAAAGTATTTATTTAAACTCTCATCAAACAAAACAACAAAATAGTTGCTTTCATTAATCTGTTGCAACAAAAGTGATTTAAAATGGGGTGCCAAGCCAAAGCAGCAAATATATGAACATTTTGTTTGCCCACAAGAAAAGTTGAGAGCCGTTTCACTGTCTGGAAACATCAATCAAAACAACTTATCAATTCTAGCACATGATCTGTGCGAATAATGGCTTTCTACCACTTTTAAAGCAAATAATATTTTGGCATTTGTAGGATCTTTTCTGGGTAAACAACCTGCTGCTGATGATGAAGATGGTTCTGGTGATGATGGTGTTTGTGATGCTGGTGCCGGTACTTTTTTACAGTCCATCTAAGGTGGAATTCCAACTTTTGTTTTCAGAACAGGTCACATGCTTTTTACTTTTCATGTGTCTTTGCAATTCAGACTCTCCCATGGATGAAATATCGATGTTCTTTAAGCATAACAAACATCTCGCAACATGATTATTGCTGCAATCCTTACCAACCCACATAGAATACTTGGGATTACGCAACCAAGGATCCCTGAAATTGCACTTATGGCTCATATTTATTAAACACAAAAACAAGAAAATTCTAATATCTAACAATTAGATGACAACTAGAGATATCTCAAAGCAAAACACTAAGCCAACAAAAATCAAAGATTTTTTTTTTTTTCAGTCGCTACATGCACATCCCAAAGAACTTTCTGGAAAAGCAATGTAAGGAATTCCTACTCAGTAATGCCATGAGCATTGTGTGTAATCCTATGCTATTGCCAGATACACAACAGTAATATAATACTCTGTGGCCAGAAAAATAGTGCAACCAAAATAAGGAAAATGAACCAACACAAACGAATAATATCAACTTTTGGTTCTCATGGTGCAACAGCAGCAAGCAAGACCTGTTGGCATGCACAATTTTTCAATCATGTCTACCATTTCATTTGCAGTCCCGTGGGCCACCTGTTGAACTGCCTCCTTCCCTAACTATAACAATAAAAATCCCCCCCCCCAAAATCCAAATTTTCATTTAACAGAGCTAAATTTTTGACAGATACCATAACTTGGTCTTATAAGGTTACCCTGCAAATTTTGCTTGGATCCAATGAAAAGTTTTTAAATTATGCACTTTTGTTTTTATTAACCCTCCGAGCGGTTTGAAAGTGATGTGCGCATTCAAAGTCACCCCTTTCTAAAACTGCTCGACAGTGGGGGGTGAAACGATGCACTTATCAACTGCATCGAATGAACCCGCTTTCAAGCAGATAAAGAAGTAACAACGGGGAAATCCCCACCTTGCCATAAGGAAAATGAAAGAAATGATACAATAGTTTTCCCCGTCACAGAACAAGTGCTCTGGGGTAGCAAACACTCAACTCCTCTCGCAGTAGATGGGGAGGGTTCCAATCTTGACCTACTTAACTTCCCATTAGACCGCAGTGAACCCTTTTTCCTAGTGACGCAGCTGCTTTGAAGACTCCTTTTGACTTCTGATGTCAATGGGGGATTGCAGAAAAAAGTGAAAAATAACAAAAGGAAAAAGATAGGAAATTTCGGTCAAAATTTTTCGGCTGTGGGATTTTAAAATTCAAGGACATTCCAGGCCTTGAAATTTTTTTTGAAATTCAAGGACTTTCCAGGTTTTCAAGGACACGTGGGCACCCTGGGTAGGGCATTCTTCCTTTGGCTTGTGTAAAATGTCATACATGTTCTTCCAAACATTGTGAATGTTAAACAATGAAAATAAGCATCTAAGTCATTTGAAACTGTGTTCCAGTCTAATTCAATTCATAATTCTGTAAATGCTCGATGTGCATATTTACACTAACAAAATACTTTTATCTTCTATATGTACAATGCTGTTTTCCTTTCTTTTAAATTTTGCCACACTTGTATGCTAGTGCTTGATTTGCCTTCTTTGTCTCAGTAATTGTTAAAATATATACTCTTCCAGTAGCTGTCATAGGGTCAACTTTTAACAAAACATAAGATTTATGAACCAATAGAATATCTGGTGATCGAGGATACTTGTATGATGGAGATGGACCGTGTGGCTCCAGAAAGCTCACCTAGACCTCTTCTGTGCCCTCATTCACACCAAAGTACACATCCCAACCACCAGTGCTCTGAGTATTTACTAATCACAAAACCTATAATATTTTCCCAACTAATGCTCTCTTCAGCTTCATCTGTATGCATATCTCTTCTTTAAAATGCTCAGAAAGTAAGTAAGCTTTCACTAATAATTTGTGTTTTCCTACAGGAATGAAACAATGGAGTTTCTGAGTACCACTTATTGTCTTAGCAGAAGTTATTCTACTTTTAAGGATAATTTCCTCTTCTTTGTAATTTTCTGTTGTTGCAAACTGAAAGTGAATGGAGGCAATATTAGCACTGGCCCATTCAAAGAGTTGGCATGGGGTCATGATTTGATCATTATAAACAAGTCAT
The DNA here is from genome assembly GCA_039090855.1 of Macrothele yani. Lineage (NCBI taxonomy): Eukaryota > Metazoa > Arthropoda > Arachnida > Araneae > Macrothelidae > Macrothele > Macrothele yani. The sequence goes on from CM077007.1 coordinate 115,890,355, forward strand.
AAAATTGCCTTTGCAGCTAACTACTTCTTAGTCCTTCCCATTCACCCTATCCCATCACATGCATTTTTGCCATGTGCTGTTGCAAAAATCCATTCTGCTTTTATATTACAGTCAGTCTCATGGTAGCACAAGTTGAGGAAATTTGACTTGTTTTTGTATTGTGAAGCTGCTCCATCAGAAAAATGAAATATCTTTTCAGGTTTTTGAGGAAAATTTGACTGCATGATATTAATTAAGTAACTAATGCTGAAACTGATGTGGACAGCTATACTGTCATGAATTAGGCAACTGGATATAATCACAAAATTTACACGCACTAGGTTCTGAGTTTTCCCATCGGAGTAGTACAGTATAACTTTAGGATGCAGGGTTGTCTGGATATTGTTCCAGTGAAAACTCAGAGACTCTGCTTCTTGCAATACAAAATAATAATTTTCAGCAAAGTCACAAATTACTATGTATTGATTTACTGTTACTGTGTCTTTAAGGTGTCTTAGGTAACATGACTGTTGAGTTGCTATAAAAGAATGGTGAAGCAGTGCTGGAAGTTAGGAAGTTTTCCAAACAACAGGTCCAAAACTCCTATGTGGATTTTGAGAATATTTAAAGAACTGTTCTCTTCACTAATTGCATCCATTGTTTGAATGTCCCATTTTCTATACTATTTAGATCAAAACAATCTTCAAATCGTTTCTTGAGCTCTTCTAGTCCTGGACAATTATTGCACTGGCTGAAGTAACATGCAGGAGTAGGGTTTTCACAAATTATGTTTGCAAGAACATCTTTATAGGAGTTTATTGGCTGACCAGTGTCTTCTGTTAATTCAGGTAACTTGCATTGTGCCATCAACAGTGCAGCATTCTGATGCATTGCACAAACACAAACAAAATGTGTGCCACTTGCTCCTGCAAGTACGCAGTGCTTAGGACAAAGTTCACAGAACTTGGAGAACCCCACCTTTTTCTCTGGAAATCTCTCTTTAAAAAGAGTATACAATTCACGCAAATTACTCAGAAGCAACTTTTTTGGTATCTGTTGATGCTTATTTTCTGTTTTAATGGAAACAAAGTCTTTTTTTTCCCGGCATTTGACAGCTTACATTTTCAATCTTATAAAATTATTGTATTAAATTTGCTGTGTGCTTGATTTCCCAAAGTCTTTCTGGCTTTGGATCAGGAGAAGACATACCTTTTTCGTTTACTAACTTTTTAGCATTTCTGGCCATGAAATTTAAAACTCCAAATTCTATTTCAATTCATTTCAGTGACCAAGAATTACGTAGTGTGGTCAATATTTGCATTCTTATGCTTTTATTTTCTGCAGAATGAAATTTTTCTTTCAACTGGCTAATAATTTCTGATTCAGAGAATGGAAAATCCTTTGCTTCCAATGCAGGACTTATGTTTAATAATGTGGTTTGAAATGCTTCTTGGACTTTTTTATATTTCTGTTTAGGGTATTTTTTTTTCTTGCTGGCATTTTTCTTGATTGGTGTTTCATCCAGACATTGTAAACTTCTGTTAAGTGCTTCTATAGCCTGCACTTTTTCAGTAGTTGATAATCCAGTGGTTTCAGATGGAAAAACTTGGGCTTTGGCTTCTTGCTCATTAGAACTGTCAGAAGGTGAAGAGCTTCACAGTTAAATTTCTGGATAGCTTTAAGACAACTGTAGCAGATCTTGTCTCCAGTTTTTGAGCATATTGTTCTGTAACAACAGATTTTTGGAAACTAGTCTCAGATTTTTTTTTTTTTTTTTTTTTTGTAATGTTTATGGCTTGGCTTCCCAAGGGGTTGCAACAGTAAACCACACTACAAACTTTTGATGTGGTTGGTCTGCTGGCATCTACCTTTTAATTTGCTTTTACTTTAAAACTTGAAAGAAACACAATTTCTTACCCTATGGATATATATTAACTTTTTTACTAATTATACTATAATTCATTAACATTTACAATGTTTGTACAACCAGGGATAACATTTCAGACCAACCAAATAAACAGTTCTTTAGTCACTGATGGTGCATTTTAGTTGCATTGTTCTATGTTAAATATTTATTTTTTATAGTGATCCCATTATGAAACTTTCAGGATATTTAGAAAAAAATGTATGTTAAGCATATATTTTTTAAAATTTTTTAAACAATACTTGTTTTTTAATATTAAATTTTTAATGACCTCGAAATTTAAAATTTTTTTAATAGATATCAAATGAAATGCCTGTCTGTGGGATATCAAATGAAAGTCCAACTAAAGATCTTTAAAATGAGCCATAATTCATGAGCCTAGCTTTACTAAAATCAGAATAATTGGCAGTTCAAATTCCCTCAGCAGATGAAATTTCATGGTTTTTCTTGAAATTTTAAAATTCAATAACTAAAAAAAGGATGCATTAAAAATTCTGAAAAAAAAATCATGTTTGGTTATATTGATGAACACTACAAATATACCAAGTTTCAGGAAAATCAAAAATGGTTGGGTTGAAAATATTTTTGCTGGTTGATTTGACATGGAATGACCCGAATAGTTGTGTATGAAAGTGTAATTGTTCCTACTCTGATGTATGGCAGTGAAACCTGGGTACTGCAGAAGAGACATAGGAGTCATTTGTGTGCTGGAGAGATGCGTCACTTATGGGGGGTTTGTGGCAGGACACTCTCTGATCATGTGAACATTGAAGATGTGCTGCAGATGTGTAATGTGGGGCAAAATGTTGTCAGTAAGGTGGAGACTGATACTCTTAGGTGGTTTGGCCATGTTGAAAGAATGAGTGATGAGATGCTTACTCAGAGAATTGTTTCAGCCTATGGGGCAGGAAAGAAAGATAGCGGAAGGCCAAGGAAATCATGGGAGGACCAGGTTCAGGAATGTCAGCCTGAGGAAAAGATTAGAAGTATGAAGTACAAAAGGTCTTGTGCACGTCATGTGATGGATGTCAGCGAAGTTCGAGCTGTGTGCCAAGATCGCTGCAAATGGATACATTTGATAAGACAACAGCATGTAAATACTCAGTTAAACATTTATCTGGCGAATTGTCTTTCTTTGTGGAGCTAACTTCTGAATCTCAGAGAACAGCTTAATGATTTATATGTATATGTATGTACATTTACATCAATTTTACTCAAGAGATATGTTATATCAAAGTACCAATCAGCTGAGAAATTCACTTAGTTGTCCTTCTCCTCTGAATTTTTTATTTTCTTGAACAAGTTTCTGGACTTCTTATCATTGTTATCTGTTGATGAAGGTCTTTTGCAGTAATTTATTTACCGATATAAGGATTTTGCCACTGTTCACTTTTCAGCCAGTATTTTTCACACTGGTATACTGCAAGGTGCAACACTGAAACTAAGCTCACAGAAAAATGACACAAAAATTTGCAACATCAAATAGTACAAACACTTTAGCTGAAGTTAAGTGTTACAGAAGCCCCTGGGAAAGAGTGAATGGAAATGGATGACAGGTTTTCAACAGGTTAACCAGCAATCAACTATCAACCATATTTATATCAGGTTGTAAAAGAAGTTTCTGGAAAAAAATCGTATGTGGTATATGTAATGCAAGATACTGCGGCCTGTGGTGATGTAAATATCCCAGAGGGCTGTAAGCGAAAGAATAGATTCTAAGGAGAGAATGTATGACATTGTGGTGAAGATTAGTTGCATGTGGCGATAATATGATGCCGATATCGAAGGAAGGTGTGCGTGCAATATTGCTCTATGAACATTTTAATGGCATGTAAGTTACAGAAGCACTTGGAAAATTGCAAAAATGTTTTGTAACAATATTACAAAACATTTTTGCATTTGATATGACTGGTACAGGAAATTCAACACTGGTGTATGAGATCTGTCTGATGCGTCCAGAAGTGGCAGACCCAGTAAGGTTGAAGATGATACATGGCAACATGTGCCATCAAACAAGCCTAATGCAACACTACAGGAACTGGCAGAGGAACTGAAGACCTCCCATATGACCATCAACACCCGAATTAGGAAGAAGGGATATTCATGCAAATTGTGAAAATGGGTACCCCATGCTTTGTCTGAGCAGAATCAGATGCAACACTACTTCACTGCTGTTCCTCTGCGTGAAAGAGAAAAACAGGAGGGCTTTTTGCATTGGTTGGTCATGGGTGACGAAAAATGGATCACGTGTGAACGTTACGCAACAAAGTGCTTGGACCAAGCACAAACAGCCCCCACAGAAGGTCACTAAGCTGGCCCTTCATTGATGGAAGGTGATGATGAGTTGCTGGTGGGATTGTTGTGGTGTGATTCACTATGAACTCTTACCACAGAACAATACCATACCAGCAGATGCTTACATCCAACTGTTGGACTGTCTCCATGCTGCACAGCACGAAAAGCACCCAGTGTTGATTAATCACCATGGAGTTGTTTTCCACCAGGATAATGCTCATCCACTTGTCACTTTATGGACCCAGAAAAATTGCACGAGCTGGAATGGGAAATGTCACATGCCCCCTATTCCTAGGACCTTGCCCCACCCAACTTTCACCTTTTTCGGTCTATGTCAAATTTTCTCGCTGAGAAAAACCTTTGCTAATGACGATGACGTGAAATGTTGCATGGACGACTTCTTCAACTCTCGCTCACCAGACTCCTATCACAATAGGATGTTTCAACTCGTAGATTGGTGGAACAAGGTCATCAGTTCCAATTAGGACTACCTGGATGATTAGGTTAAGTGTCTTGTAAGATTTTTTAAGCTTGAAATACATGCTTCTCTATTTTCTAGATACTTTCTTTACAGCATGATATAAACAAAAACTATATGCATGGAGGTACGTGTTCTACTTTTTTCATGCTTGAGTTTTTTTGGTTTTTTTCTTTGGCTTTAGTTCTTTGTTTGGGAACATTCAAGGTTGTGTAACATTTTAACTGTTCATAAGATTGCAATATTTTGTTTTTTCAATTATTACAATTTCAATCACTCTTATATCTTTTCTGATCTATATGTGCATATACACGGTCCTATCAGAATAATATGACCACCCCAGGAATCACAGTGTGCTGGCCCAGGTGCATCACAGAGTGCACATGACAAGATCAACCACAGGGAGACGTAAGTGGACGGCCAGGACAGATCAGCCATAGTGCATTACATGAGCAGAATGGGCAAAAGTAGTGATTTGATGGACGTTCAAAAAGGAATTATCATTGGCTACCGTATCAAGGGTGGAAGCATCTCAGAAACAGCACACTTTGTTGGCTGTTCACGAGGTGCTGTAGTAATGGTGTACCAAGAATGGACCACTGGCACATAGAATACCTCTTGATGTCATAACTGTGGAGTCCCAAAGGCCATTAACCCCAGAAGAGAATGTTGCCTCTATCAACTGGTAAAGGGCAATTGATATGCAACAGTGCAGCAATTGACTACACAAATGAACACTGGGGCGCCCAGGTTACAGGTGTCTCAGATAGCAGTAGAGCGAACCCTGTTACATATTTCTCGGGAGTTGACACTGTGTCAAGGTGCCCATGTTAGCCCAGGTCCATGGGCAATGATGCCTACAGTTTGCATGGAACTACCTTCATTGGACAGTGGAAGAGTGGGAAAAGGTTGCCTTCTCCGATGAATCAAGGTTTCTACTCCACAGAAGTGACAGGTGGTAGCGGATATGGTGTCAGACACACGAGAACCAACTCCTGGACATGCTTGGTGGTCAAGTACAGGCCAGCCAGGCAGTGTGCATGTCTAGGGTATGTTTTTCTGGTATGAGCTGGGACTGCTGGTACCATTGGATGGGTCCCTGGCTACCTGTCCATCCTCGCTGATCATACGCATCCCTTCATGTTAAACGTTTATCTTGGTGGTGATGGTGTCTACAAACAGGACAATGTGCCCTGTCATGCCTCTAAGAGGGTGCATGAACATGACAGCGATGTCTCCGTTCTCCCATGGCTGGCAAAACCACCCGACCTCAATCCCATAGAGCACTTGTGGGACTATTTGGATTGGCAGGTTCAATATGCCAACCCACAAAGTCATCTCCAAGACCTCAGTGCTTTGCTGCAGTCCAAATGGGCACGTGTGCCTTGGGCAACCTTCCAGGGACTCATTGCATCCATGCCACGCCATGTTGACACTGTCATCTGGGCTAAAGGTGGTTATTTCCATTATTAGGTTGGTGGTCATGTTTTTCCGATACGACTGTGTATGCTAGATAATGATGAATTCAAGCAAAGAATATCTAACGAGAAGAAGTTAAGGCTCGGCGAGACGTAACTAGCGCCGCCATATCTTAAGAACTAAAATGCAGTGCACAGAAGCCAACATACAGGCTGATGCCAGAGCAGACTGTGCATGCATATTTCTGTTGACTTCAGTTCTCTGGGTAAAGAACAGTCAGTTGAGCTACTCACAGCACATGATTGTTACCTTCTCGGTAGCATAATCACTTCGCAAATGGGATATGTTAGTTTTGTTATTCCAATCAGGTTAGTTAAGGCTTTTGTTTGTTCTTTAGAAACATTTTCAGCAATGCCAAATACTAGGGAATGTCTGCATTTTGTACGGATCCTTAGGCCTAACTGCAATATTTGCTGAAATTTAATTTAAATAGTAATACTAATGTTATTGCATATTTTTCTCACCAAAATAAGGGATAGGTGGGATATCAGAAAACAACAACAACAAAAAACTGCTCTACGCAAATAGTCATCAGATCGAAGGAAACCATCATGGATCAAAGAAAAGCTTCACTGCTCACATGCCGTAGTCCCCCTAATGCGTTTTGCTCCTGAATGTTAACTTTCCAGCAGAGCATATTACCTCTTAAGATGTGGTGGCGCTGTTGCCGCCTGTTTTATGTTATCTCTATGAGAGTTGACCTTTAAGCATTAGATATTCTTTGATTCAAGTTCTTTTGCTATTGTTGGTACAGTACTGAATTTTTGACAGTAAAAACGAGATAGCAGCAAAAAACTGTTTTTTTTTTTTTTTTTTTTTGCTATCTCTCCTTACGTGAAAGTTGCATTTGAAAAACATTTTTTGCATCATATGGCTCTCACTGTGAAAAATACTTTGTAGGTATTCTCTAACTTTTTGTAATGAGTAGTTCTGATGCTAGAGAGTATCAGCTTGTATTTCTGTTTTTGCAACAGTATCTCCAATTCTAAAAATCTCATTTAAAAAATCATTTCTTGGTGAAATAAAATACCCTTGACTGCAAAGAGCATTTTGCATCCATTTTCCACTTCAAATGATGCACAATTCTTCCACTAAAGGCATAAAGTTATATTGCATTTTCCTCCATATCTCTGCTTCTAACTGTTCAATTTGAAAATTCCTTTGGTGCCAGAAATCTTCTACCATTAGGAACATTTTGTATGCAATTGATGATTTTTTCATAATGTGCATTTCTTCTGCCACTGAGCATAACCAGCTATTTCTCCTTGCAAATGTTTTACCAATTCTAGAAATGTGGCCGAAAAGGCTCTATGTAACTGGTTACTACAAATATTGTGCATTGTAAATAATGTGCAATTTTTTTGCTAAGGGCTTTCCTTCTCATCGATTTTCTCTTTTCCTAAAAGTTCACTTTAAATACCTCTTTGTGTTGGAAAGGATTCAAAAGACATGCTTATTTGTACATGAAATTTCTTTGTCCTTTAAATTTTTTGTCATTTTTATCTCTTCAATACCACGAAAAGATCCCCTTTTCTTACGCTTTCCAACCGTAGGTTGAAGAAGCGTATATGCACCAGCTTTTTCCGTCCGTCTGTCTGTCGGCACGATAGCTCACGTAAAAATGGTTCGATTGCGATGAAATTTTAGTATATGATAGGGGCTACCAGGGGACGAACCCTATTGAAAATGGGTGAAGTGGGGTCAAAGGTCACACCATAAGAGCAGGATCCATTCAATTGCCCTTATGCGTCATAACTTGCGTAAATATGGTTCGATTTCGATGAAATTTTAGTATGTGGTAGGGGACCACTAGGGGACGAACCCTATTGAAAATGGGTGAAGTGGGGTCAAAGGTCACGCCATAAGAGCGGGATCCATTTCATTGCCTTTATGCGTCATAACATGCGTAAATATGGTTCGATTTCGATGAAATTTCAGTATGTGGTAGGAAACTACCTGGGCACGAACCCTATTGAAAATTGGCAAATTGGGGTCAAAGGTCAGGCAGGGCATAAGAGCGGGATTTATTCCATTGCCCTTATGTGTCATAACTAGCGTAAAAATGGTTCGATTTCGATGAAATTTTGGTATGTGGTAAGGAACCACCTGGGAACGAAACCTATTGAAAATGGGTGGAATGGGGTCAAAGGTCAGGACATAAAAGCGGGATCCATTTCATTGCCTTTATGCGTCATAACATGCGTAAATATGGTCCGATTTCGATGAAATTTTAGTATTTGGTAAGGAACCACCTGGGAACGAAACCTATTGAAAATGGACGAAATGGGGTCAAAGGTCAGGTCATAAAGGTGGAATCCATTCCATTGCCTTTATGCGTCATAACATGCGTAAATATGGTTCAATTTCAATGAAATTTTAGTATGTGGTAGGGAACCACCTGGGCACGAACCCTATTGAAAATGGGCGAAATGGGGTCAAAGGTCAGGACATAAAAGCGGGATCCATTTCATTGCCTTTATGCGTCATAACATGCGTAAATATGGTTCGATTTCGATGAAAATTTAGTATTTGGTAAGGAACCACCTGGGCACTAACCCTATTGAAAATGGGCGAAATGGGGTCAAAGGTCAGGCAGGACATAGGAGCGGGATTTGTTCCATTGCCCTTATGCGTCATAACTTGCGTAAAAATGGTTAGATTTCGATGAAATTTTAGTATGTGGTAGGGAGCCACTGGGGATGAACCCTATTGAAAATGAGCGAAATGGGGTCAAACGTCAGGACACTGGAGTGGGATCCATTTCATTGCCCTTGTGCATCATACCTTACCAAAAAATGTTTCGATTGCGACAAAACGTTATCATGTTGTTCCGGAAGTATAGTGAACCGGTTCTGTTGAATATCAACGAAATGGGATCAAAGGTCATTGCACAAAAGCAAGATTTATTCCACAGCCATTATTCTCATAACTTGCGTAAAACTTCTTCTATTGCGACAAAACTTTAGTATGTTATTCTTGAGGTGTACTGAACACCGGTTCTGTTGAATATCATCGAAATGGGGTCGAAGGTCAGGACACAGGAGCGAGATTTATTCCACAGCCATTATCCTCATAACTTGAGTAATAATTTCTGGTATGTTGGAAAGCATATCATAATCAATGCATTGCATGATTTTACTAACTTGTTTTTTTAATCTTATTTACAGGTGCAAACCTAGCATACGGTAATATTGTTTTTCTAACTTTATTTTAAATACACCAGATTGTGAATGCTCAAGAGACGCATATAGCGCATTAAATCCGTTTATTTTTGTGGTGTAGTCAGTACAAATATTCGGCAAGCTTACGTGTTCCAATTCCCTGCATTTTTATGTCTACTCGGCAAGCTTCCACTGGGAGCCTTGAAAAAGCCTCCCAGTGGAGAGTGAAAGCTTGGTGAATATTTGTACTGACACCACCACAAAAATAAATGGATTTAATACGCTATATGCATCTCTTGAGTACTGTTTTTCTAGTAATGCCAGATCTGTTCTGTTTAGTATCTTGTTGGAGAGGATTTTTTCTTTTATCTCCAATATTTCCATGTCTGTTCTGTTCGGTATTTGCTGGTGGGTTTTTTTTTTTTTTTCAAACAAAACAGATTTTGATGTTTTTCTCTCCTCAAGCACTTCTACAGGAGCATGCTTGCAACTATGTATCACATTTTTTTATGAAATAGTAGTTCTTTGCAGGTTTCTGATGGATAATGTCCACCTATTTGGTTCAACCAACTTGCACATTCATTTTGAGTATGAGTGATACATCTTAGGTTACACGCCTGATACTTTCAGTGAAGTTTCCATACCTTTTGGATTTCTTTGTTTCTATATTGACTTTTTCAATGTTCTTCTTACAATTCTGGTAAGCATGATTCATTCTTAAAAGGCAGACATGAAGCCCTGCCAAGGAGGGCTTTATGACTGAAAAATACTTCCCGAGATTCATAACTGAAAAATACTTCAGGAGATTCAGAACTGAAAAGCACTTCTGGAGATGTCATAAGTATCTTAACCATGGAGTCGCACAGTGTGGGGATCTGAGGTTGTCTTGTGATGCCCATGTAGTTTCAACTGTGTGTATTATGAAATTGCGTAGTTTGGTGTTGCAGAAATCATGTTAATATCAAACCAGAATGAATTGTACTTTGTACACGAATGAAGTTTTCAATTTTAACATTATGTTTTGTTTTGAATTTGCACAAACATTCAGGCATTTCAATTTAAAATAAAAATGGAAAGGAGTCTCAAAATAATTAAGAATTTTATAAATCCAGCATTTTCTCACTCGGCAGCAAGTTACAATACAAAATTAGAAACATTTGTGATGAAAGAATGAAATTCAGCCAACACAAAATGCAATGCAATAGCCTTGAAAACCACCAGCTTTCCCACACTTTAATGGCCACTGCCTGTGGTTATAGGCTTCATGCAAAGTGGCACTGCTCCATTAAAACAAGGGCATCTCCAGATATCTTATTCTAACCTCCTTGGTTTCAGCCTACAGAAGTCCATTTTTAGGCCATTTGTTGACCAGTACTAGTCTACACTGGCAAGGGTGTATTTAGAGGGGGAGATGCAAAAGGACTCCCCCTACCTCAAAAATGTTTAATTTTTATGTTAAAATGCAACTTAACATCAGGAAAATGCTTTAAATATTAATAAAAATGCATCAACGTAAATTAGAAAATACCACCGGCAAAGCACAGTTGGTTAAGTCACTGCGCACTGTGTGGGAGGTGGATGTTTCTGATGGGTGTTTGAATCCCGGTCCTGCCGGCAATCTAGTCTGTGGGTTTTCTGTTGTTTTTTTTTTTTTGGATTTTTTTTTATTGGAGTTTTAACGACCACCGTGAGTAACTCAATGGGCTATAAGCAGTCGCCCGTCCCTAATTTAGGGCCACTGTTCCAGAGAAGGGAGAGAGCCAGTGCCGTAAGACAAACACAACATCCATGCCTCACCGGGATTCAAACCCGGACCCCTTCCGTACGAATGATCAGAAGCCATCGCTTAGACCACTGCGCCACCGGGGCGGCTCTGGGGTTTTCCGCAGACTCCCTATGTTTGGGGGTGCAAATGCGTGGACGGTTTCCTGTGAGCCTGGCCCAGGATGCACTTTGTCCCTTGACCCGCCAGGTTGGGGGTGCGGCTAACAGCCCCACCTCGTAAAAAACAATTGTCTCATGAAATCTCATGAAAAAACTCATTGAGAAGGCCAGGGCCCATATAGGGCTCTCAAGTCATTGAAGAAGAAGAAATTAGAAAACAATACTTTTAATTTTTTTCTTCTATTTTTCATTAACTTTTATTTTGTGCAAATGGATTTCAAAAACTTCCATTTTTGGTTACTCCCCCCCCCCCAACCACATATGCCCCTATACACTGGTTTCATGAACAGCATAACAGAACTTCCTATATAGAGGATTAGAAGTACACTACTGTTCCCTCTGTTTATGACTTCCAAATGTCCTTTCTTTGCCTAATGCCAGTCTAAAGAGCATGTGATCTCTGTCAACTGATGCTTTGCATTTATATAACTGTGAGTGTTCAACACAGTCTAAAATACTGTTACAAGGTTCTAATCTACTTTTTGTGTTGATAGTTGATGTCCAGAATTCCTTTCCCTTGAAGTGTCTTCAAGAGATAAGCTCATTTACTCTACACAGGACTTTGGATGGTGAGCTCTACACCTGGTCACTGTGATATTGAGTATTCTTTGCAAGTTCAGTAATTCTGCATTTGACCAGGAAACTATGGAACAAGTTAGTAAAATCATGCAATGCATTGATTATGATACGCTTTCCAACATACCAGAAATCATTACTCAAGTTATGAGGATAATGGCTGAAGAATAAATCTTGCTCCTGTGCCCTGACCTTCGACTCCATTTCAATTATATTAAACACACTTGGCTCAGTATATGTCCAGAACAAAATACTAAAGTATTGTTGCGATAGAAGCATTTTTAGTCAAGTTATGAGGATAATGGTTGTGGAACAAATCTCGCTCCTGTGTCCTGACCTTTGACCCCATTTCGATGATATTCAACAGAACCGGTTCAGTATATTTACGGAACATGATAAAGTTTTGTCTCAATCGAAGCATTTTAACGTAAGTTATGATGCATAAGGAGAATGGAATGGATCCCGATCCTAAGTCCTGACCATTGACCCCATTTCACCCATTTTCAATAGAGTTCGTCCGCAGGTGGTCCCTACCACATACTAAAATTTTATCAAAATCAAACAATTTTTACGCAAGTTATGATGCATAAGGGCAATGGAATGAATCCCACTTCTATGTCCTCACCTTTGACCCCATTTACAACAGGGTTCGTCCCCAGGTGGTCGCCTACCACATACTAAAATTTCATCAAAATCGAACCATTTTTATGCAAGTTATGACGCATAAGGGCAATGGAATAGATCTCGCTCCTATGTCCTGACCTTTGACTTCATTTCACCCATTTTAAATAGGGTTCGTCCCCAGGTGGTCCCCTACCACATACTAAAATGTCATCGAAATCGAACCACTTTTACGCGAGATATCGTGTGGACGGACAAAGCTGGAGCATATACGCTTCTTCAACCTATGGTTAGAAAGCATAAAAAAACAGATGAAAAAGAGGGAAAACATCTATGTTCATAGCCTAGGTCAGGTTATTGGAATTCAGATGATTTATTGAGAAAATGTAACAAGTCAGATTCCTTTTTGCAATTGTTTATCCTGTGTTCATCATGTTTATCCCAGTACATTAGGACTGAAACACAGTGTTTATGATATTTGTTTGTTGATTTTAGAAGCCTTGGTTAAGTTGTTTTGCAATTTTACCTTTAGTTATATGAAGTATGCAAAGTGCATCTGTCCATCCCTAATTGCACATTAACACAATTTGAAAAAAAAAAAAAAAAAGTGTTTTACAAGACCAAGGAGCTCTTGCAGGTCACTCTTTAAAAACACATGCAATTTCAAGTCATCTATGTAAAAGCAAGCAGTTTAAATACATAGGGTGTTTGGAAAACAATACCTCTACATTTATATCTTTAATCTCAGACAAGGTATCAAAATGAAACAAAATATAGTTATAATGTCTAATTTGCTTTTACACCTTCTTTTTCCACACAGTCTTTCTCATGTTTGATACAATGCTGCTAGTGCTGAACAAAAATTTTGAACCCATCTCTGAATAACTCTACAGGTTGTTCTCAAAAGCCTTTCAGATTTTGTTTAGCTGATAGCAGCTTAAACTTCATCATTTCATGAGAAAATGAATTCTTCTTAGATGTTTCTTGAGTGCTGCTAACAACCAAATGGCAGCCAATACAAAATCCAAGCTGTAGGGAGATTGTGGAACAACTTCAAATCAAATGGTCTGTATCACAATTGAAGGGGCAGCACTGGCGGTATCATATTGAGGAAGCATGGGCCTTTTTTCCCCTAATGAATCTGACTTATTCTTCATTCCACACCTTTAGGGTGTCTGTTCATGTAAGCCTCAGAGTTGATTTTTACACCTATCACCAAGTACTCCTGGTAAATGAAGTCTCTGTGGTCCAAGAAAATGGTGGGGCATGCATTTATTGTTTACAAATGCATACCAATATTTTTTCCAAATGCATTCCAATATTCTTTTCCAGTATGCATTCCAAATTTCCACTATAATCCCTTGATTTTTCTCACCCACTGATGCACAGCACTAATGCCCACAGTATCTTCAACACAAAAAGTCATTAATCAGCAATGAATTCCAACAGGAATTTTATTTTCATGCATCAAAAACTTGATGATGGCTGTTTTGAGCACTTCAACACAGTTGAAAATGAGTCATTCATTATGGCCGGAATACAACACAAATCACTGTTTACCAAAACATACCCCACTGCAATCTGCAGCTCACAGAACAACAAACACAAGATCATGCCTCTTCCAAGAGATACCAATGCACAGACATTAGTTTTTGAACCCACCTCATAGTATCGTGCTCTCCTGTACTTCCTTAAGGCATATTCTTTGGAAGATGAGTTTAGGAAGATTGTTTGATGGCTTAAATGCTGTACAGAACCATATGGTGCTAGATTGCTAAATGTGAAAACACTTTTGCAGGAGGGAATGGGTGCTCATCTGTGTTTGGTTCCCATTTCTTAAAAGCTGTATGCTTCTTAATAACAAATGCACCAGAAAATCAACAGAAAAAAATTAATATTTTTCATAATTAGCATCATTCCAAACTTGTTTACTACAAAAGAAACAAAATCCTCATGCAAATATTTCGTCAAGAATGTTAATAAGATGCAAAAGAAAAATGACAAATCTGCATTAAAAACTGCAAGTTTTATTTTACCTGTGTGTATTCTGTTGTGCCTGATAAGCTGACTTTGTTTCTGAAACTGCTTGCCACAAGTGTAACATTTATGACCAAATGCTGAACGATCAATATTCCTTTTGTAGGTTCTGTGAGATAATGAAGCTCTACATGATAGAAAGTATAAAGACTGATGAACAGAACTATATATATAAACTTAATTTTATATTCTAGCAAAAACAGTGCTGCATACATATAATTGCACATTTGCAAAATAACAGTATTCTACTACATAATTTATAAATAATGTTGCAAAGATGAGTTTTGCAAACTAAAATGCTTAAGATGAGCACATGTGAGACAAAGGAAGTCAGACCAGAGTGCAAGCTGTAAGCAACTCTAGTAAATACATATACAGGGTGTATAGGAAAGTCCTTAAACAGGGAAATAACTCTTGAACACAAAATGCTAGAGTTGTGGAAGTAGTGTGTACATATAGTAAAGGGACTATGTTCTATCAGATGAGACAGATTGCAGCACCCCTAGCGGCGAATTTTGGAAGTTTGCGATCTATCGCGAGAACCAAGAGAGATAGTGAAAAAAAGTCAACAGCAAATGTGTGGAGCGTCACCGGTTTAGTATGAAATGACGCCCTACATTCGCCAATAGAAGTCCAGAAATGCAGATCTCTTGGTATCCGATCACCTGCATAAATACGTCACGAATGACATCGCAGAGCATAAAATCTGTAAACGAATTTTGCCTGCAAAACAGCGAAGGTTGGATGAAAGCATGCAAATGGAAACAATATGTCATACCTCATCAGTAAGCATAAATTGGCAGTCAGGGAAGGTTTGTCAGACATTGCGTGGACTGGATCTTCGAGTATGCACATGGCTAATTATTCCAATGAGGAGTACTGCAAGATGGTTATGTTGTACGGGGAATGTGGTCGTTGGGCAAGAGAGGCAGCATGCCAATATGCATTATGTTTCCTTAATCATTCTCATCCTACTGCGGATACTATCATCAATGTTGTTTGCCGGTTGAGAGAAACCAGGAGCATTACAAGTCATTCCCGTTCAGGTAGGGCGACACTTGCAGGTGTGCACGTGCAGCCAGTCGACGTCCTGGCCTATGCGCTAGACCACCCACACTGCAGTACGAGAGGCATCAGTGCAACGTGTGGCCTTACATTTGATCGTGTATGGTAAATTTCTATAACCCCGTTATCCGAGCATGGCATGCAGGAACGTAACACCTGAAATGCTGCAGAACGTCCAACAAGAAGTTCTAGCTCGAATACAGATGTGTATTGCTGCCGATGGTGGACACATCGCAAATGCTTAAGTATTAGTACTGACATTTTGTATTTCTAGAACATTATCTTGTGTTTTTCTTCTTCATAGTGTCCTACTGCTGTATGAATTTCCTACTAATTTACTGTACAGCACATAATAAATTGTACCTTGCTGACATGTACATGTATTAGTTTTATTAGTAAATTTGCATCACTTGATAATGACACACTTCCGCACGCGATGACTGACGTATTTATGCCAGTGATCGGATACCGAAAGATCTGCATTTCCGGACTTCTATTGGAGTTTTTGGTGAATGTAGGGCATCATTTCATACTAAATCGGTGACGCTCTACACGTTTGCTGTTGACTTTTTTTCGCTATCTCTCTTGGTTCTTGCGATGGGATCGCTAACTTCCAAAATTCGTCGCTAGGGGTGATGCAATCGGTCCCATCTGATAGAACATAGTCACTTTACTATATGTACACACTACTTCCACAACTCTAGCATTTTACGTTCGAAAGTTATTTGCCTGTTTAAGGACTTTCCTATACACCCTGTATAGTCTTTTTAACTTATGAGTGTAAAATGTCTTAAGGGTAATTTGAAAGTGCACATAGTTATTGGAAAACGCACATTACTTTTCTATGTTTGTGTCTAATGCCTAAGTAGAGATCTCATACAATCATGCAAGCACATTAATGGCTGCTGGCTGAAAACAATACAGCAATGGAAAAAAATAATAAATTATGAACCAATTTGTTCTTTTTACATGTGATGCTATCACATGGAGTGGCACCTCTGAACAATAAAACAAAGAAGGAATTTGTAAACCTGATGGAATGTAGCAATTTGGGAGCTACACCTAACAACGTACAAGCTTTACCTGCAGAAAACACACTTGATAGAATGCCAAAAGGTGTGTCCCAATGGGTGGCTACAAGATAGAGGAACAACTTTTGAAAGTCAGAGGAATTTGCATGGCACTGGTACAAGGTTTTCAGCTGCTGAACTGTTTGTTAGTCAAAACAGGCCAGCAGAAAATCCATAAGAACGGGTGAAATTCCTTCCCTCCAAAAGAAGAAAAAAAAAGAAGATAGAAAAGCAGTGGATGCAAGAAGAGAGAAATGAGAGAATGCTGTTGATGAGGATTCACCATCGTGAAAGACAGTGTAAATGACGGCACAAAGATGTAGTTTTTGTTAGCGTCCTCTACGAAAAAAGAGCAATGTAATGTGGTCCGATTTTTGTGGGATAAACAGAAAACTCCAATGGAAATTCACAAAGAAATGGTCGAAGTGTATGGTGGTGATTGCCTGGACTGCAGCAACATCTCCAGATGGTGCAGTTTCTCTGCTTAGGGCCATGGCAACCTTACTGATTCACCACGTTCCGGTCAACCTGTAACCACGTCATCACCTGCCACTGTGAGAGGCATTGAACAGGCAATTCTGAGTGACCAGTGGATCCATCTGTGTACATTGGCACAGAAGTTCAACATTTCGTATGGTATAGCGTACGATAATGTGCATGACAAACTGCAATTTCGCAAGGCCGGTGCACGATAGGTGCCCAAGAACTTGACAGATGACCAGAAGGGACAGAGAATGATGTCGTCTTTGGACCACTTGATGCATTATGCAGAAGGACATGAATTTCTGGCAGGTGTAGTGACGGACAATGAGTCCTGGGAGTACCACTACACTCCCAAAACAAAGAAGGCCAGTATGGTGTGGAAACATTCTAACTCCCTGCCACCCAAAAAATTTAGAGTAACCCAATCTGCCCAAAAAGTCCTCATGACTGTGTTCTGGGACATGCATGGCATTCCGTTCTCCTGGTGGAGTTTCATCTAACGAGGACTGCTGTGAATGCCAAAACCTATGATAACACATTGACTAAGTTGTGTCATGCCCTTTGTGAAAAAAGATCCAATAGAGATGCTGCAAACATCAGATTGCTTCATGACAACGCTCGACCACATATTCGTGACAAAATTGCACAGTTTGGCAGGAAGGTGTTCCAGCACCCACTATACAGTCCGGACCTGGCTCCTTCAGACTTTCGTTTGTTTGGTCCCTTTAAAAGATTCCTGGGCGGCAAACACTTTGATTTGACTGACAACATCAAATTGATTGTCTGCAGGCGGCTATAAGCCCAGAAAACGAACTTTTATGAAGAAGGTATACTAAAACCGGTATCACGCTGGGATAAATGTCTTGAGCATTAAGAAATGTAGTTTCATTGCGTATATGTTTTATTTTGCCCATAAATTAAACTATTGCCAAATATATATATCATCATCATCATCATCATTGTCAACCATTATCAATCCACTGCTGGACGAAGGTCTCCCCAAGTTTCCTCCACAACGGTCTGTCTTGTGCCAGTCTCCTCCATGTCACCCCTGCATACTTTCGAATTTCATCCACCCATCTCCCATGTGGTCTTCTTCTGGGTCTTTTCCTGTCCCTTGGAATCCAATCTAAAATTTCGGCTGTCCATCGATGATCTGTCCTTCTGGCAGTATATATATATATATATATATATAGTGTGCATTACTTTTCAATCCTCCCTTGTATGTGGAACATCTGTTGGATTAACCGGATTTATATACACTGCTGGCCACCCAAAATGCAACACCAAGAAGGAAGCATCCGATTGGCCTGAAATTCGCAGCATGCGTCACCCGCGAGAGGACATGCAAATGATTAGCATTGCAGGGCATATGCAAATCATGTGCGCCCGGCACACCACCGAGAAGCACTATAAGAAGGGTGCACAGAAGGGGGGGGGTAAGTAGTGGAAGTGTGTTGTGCTGCCGGACCTGAGCGTGGGAAGCTCCCTGATATCTCGTCATAGAATACGGCAGTCATTCCAGCACGTTTCGGAGTTCGACAGAGGACGAATAGTGGCTTATCGCGACAGCGATTTATCATACCAAGACATTGGCGCCTGTGTGGGATGACATCCAGCCACAGTGAGGCGAGTATGGATTCAATGGGTGCAGGAGGGACGGACGGACCGACATGAGCGATTGGCGTAGCCGCGGCACACCACCAAACGAGAGGACCGGCATGTTGTGCAGCGGGCATTGATGGCTCGCACCACCACATCATGAACGTTAGTGCAGGAATTAGGGTGCGTTGCGCAACAACCTGTGTCAGCACATACCGTTCAATGTCGTCTGCAGGAGCGGGAACTTATCGCACGGCGGCTATTCCTCCGATTACCATTGACGTTACACCACAGGCGAACGCGGCAACAGTGGGGCCGTTGAATGCCACACCTGTACTATGGAATGGCATGACATTGTCTTCTCCGACGAATCCCGCTTCTGCCTGCAACACCACGATTGTCGGATTCACGTGTGGCAGCACCGCGGCGAGAAACTGTATGACGCTTGCATTATGCATCGCCATACCGGTCCATTACCTGGCGTTATGGTTTGGGGCACAATTGGATATGACACCTGCACCCCTCTGGTATGCATCGTCGGTACACTCAACAGCCACGGCTACATCTCCGATGTTTTGGAGCCTGTAGTCCTCCCTTACCTGCAGGATCTGCCAGCGGCCACATTTCAACAGAACAATGCGAGCCCGCACGTGGCACACATCGTGCAACAATTCTTCACGGCCCACCAGGTGTCACTGCTGCTATGGCCCGCCTGTTATCCCAATATGTCGCCGATCGAACACATCTGGTCGTTGATCGGCAATCACCACCCGCGGCTACGCCTGATGAACTGTGGCAACGTGTGGAAGCAGCCTGCACTGACATACCCCAAGCCCACATCCAAAGCCTTTTTTGTTTGATGGCGCGGCGTGTAGCGGCCGTTATTGCCTTGCCAGCCATGGGGGCAACATGAACTATTGATGTCTGCGTGCTCTGCAAGTCGCACGGGGCTGTAAGCTCAATAGTTTCATCTTTGTATCTGTTGTTATGTGTCCAGTAAATCTGGCTATGTTATCTCGTGTCCTTCTTGGTGTTGCATTTTGGGTGGCCAGCAGTGTATTATAAATAACTACAGCAATCACTTGTGTTATACCTTCAATTAATGAAGGCATAGTTATTACAGACTCTTGAACACTCCTGACTAGATGGGACTGTTCTTACAGACTGAACTGTCAAATTAAGCATGAGCTGAGTAAAAGTGAGTTTGATTGACAGTACTACAATGACAGAGCTTGTGTCATATTTTTCTACATACTGTTCTACTTCCAGGTAGTCGACCTATATTTTTCTACAAAGCGTACTACTTTCAAGGCAGCTCACTTCCTTATTTTCGTATATAATGTATATACTACTTTTAGTTAGAGATCACTTCTTTATTTTCCTACATAGTGCAATAAAATGCTTGATGTTGAATGTGAAATCTGTACTGAAAAAGCCATTTCAGACTGGGCTTCAAAGACCCTGCACTTCGCATGGTTTGAACCTCTGCTTCAGAGTAGTTTCAGTAATATACACTGGTGTGCCAAAATTAAGGACGCAGAGGAGAAATTAGCATAACAGCGGAACGAGCAGGCAGAACGGACCGAAAGACCACTCAGGAGATAGACTAGGGTCTGGTATGGTAGGGCATGCACATATATGCAGCATGACGTGGTGTCGGGGGGGGGGTCGGAAGGGTATAAAGCACACGGGCGGTGTACGCTCAGCAATTCGGTGAAAGCTATTGCACGGTGTACATCGGTTTGAACGACGTCGAGTTGCTGCCACCGTGTGATATGCCCAACAGGCAATCCAGTAGACGACATCTGGATGACTTTACCCGAGGTCGCTTCATTGGGAAGTTGGATGAAGGTCGAAGTGTGACTAGTGTGGCTGAGGAGTTCGGGATCGCTCACAGCATCGTTTCACGAGCTTGGAGAGCATTTCAAACGTCATGAACAGCTGTCCGAGAGTTTAGCAGTGGTTGTCCACGAGCAACCACGGCGGCAGACGACCGGTATATTGTCCTACAGGCGAGAAGAGACAGACGGCAGACAACGGGAGAAATCGCAAGGCACATGCAACAGACAACTGGACGTCCGTTATCGCATTTTACCGTGGCCAGGAGGCTGCACAAAGGTGGTCTATTTGCGCGACAACCAGTACAGTGTGTGCCATTAACGCCTGCTCATCGGAGACGGCGGTTTCTGTGGTGCCAGGAACACAAGAATTGGACACATCAGCAATGGGGTCGAGTTCTCTTTACGGATGAGAGCCGATTTAGTCTGACGAGCGATTCTGGACGTATACACATCTGGAGAGAGCAGGGAACACGCAATCACACCTCCAACATCATCGAAAGGAACCTGTTTGTAGGTGGTGGAGTTCTCATTTGGGGCGGTATCATGCTTGGTAGCCGTACTGACCTCCACATCTTCTAAGGAAGTTCAGTCACTGGTGTCCGCTATAATACAGATGTTTTCCTGCCTCACGTGCGTCTGTTTACAGGTGCTGTGGGTCCCAAGTTCCTCTTCATGGACGACAACTCTACACCTCATCGTACAGTGGCTGCCGCAGAGCTGTTGTAGAGTGAAGATATTCAACGCATGGATTGGCCTGCAAGGTCCACGGACCTAAATCCAATTAAACACGTGTGGGACCTTCTCGAGAGACGCTTGGCAGCAGGTCACCAGCCGCCAGCAACGATTGGCGCTACAAGAGGAATGGGCCGCGATGCCTCAACAACTCATTGACAACCTCGTCCTCAGCATGGACAGATGTTGTAAATTCTGCAACGCAGTCAGGGGTGATCACATCCCCTACTAAAGACTGGATTTTTCTTGGCAGCCGCCTGTCACATGGATGTTTCTGTCTTCTGTCCAGTTGTGCTCGAAGTTACCTTTTCAATAAAGTGCCTTTGTATCCTTTGGATTCCTTGATTGGGTGGTTTTGCTCACTTGTCCCATATTCTTACATCTGGGGGATCTTATGGTATGATTTGAGTTGATGTGGAGCAACTTCTGCATGACGTTACATTCGAAAAACCGTCTGGTCCTTAATTTTTGCACGCCAGTGTACGAAATTTCTGTACATATTCATACATATGATTAAACAGGAAATTCAGCTTCAGAATAAAATTTGAGTACATATCAACTAAAAATTATTTACAAGAAAATAACAATGAACTGATACAAAATATAAGTTATAGTTACTGCACAGCAATGTAAGAAAAAATAAAATGTTTGATGTTGAGAATGAAATCTATGTTGAAAAAGCCATTTCAGACTGGTCTTCAAAGACCCTGTACTTTGCATGGTTTGACCTCTGTTTCAGAGGTAGTTTCAATAATATATAAGTTCTGTATATATTCATACATATGATTAAACAGGAAATTCAGCTTCAGAATAAAATGTGAGTACATATCATCTAAAAATTATTTACAAGAAAATAACAATGAACTGATACAAAATAGAAGTTATAGTTACTGCACAGCAATGTAAGAAAAAATAAAATGCTTGATGTTGAGTATGAAATCTATGTTGAAAAAGCCATTTCAGACTGGTCTTCAAAGACCCTGTACTTTGCATGGTTTGAACTCTGTTTCAGAGGTAGTTTCAATAATATATAACTTCTGTACATATTCATACATATGATTAAACAGGAAATTCAGCTTCAGAATAAAATGTGAGTACATATCATCTAAAAAAATTTTACAAGAAAATTAAAATGAACTGATGCAAAATTAAAAGTTATTGTTACTGCATAGCAATGTTAGAAAAAATTAAAGGGTATGAACTGAAAGGAACATTTAAGTCTCATAGAAGAAGGAACATGTGAGAATTGTTTTCTCTGAAAGGCATTATTATAGTGAACCAAAACAATGTTTGATGGATGGGCTTAGTAATCCACAGTTGCCAGCTCACATAACGTGCATCACAGAAGAAGGAACCAACTGCTTTGATCTCTATTCCATGCTCTGTTTGCATACTTTTTAGATATTATTCATTCACTCCTTTCTCTCTCTGTTTCATACTTTTTAGATATTATTCATTCACTCCTTTCTCTCTCTGTTTCATACTTTTTAGATATTATTCATTCACTCCTTTCTTTGTCTTCCTTGTATCTTTGACCTTTCTCTCTACCCTCTTCCTGCTGTTACCATACTGTTTCTCACAGGTACTCTCAGGAAACATCAGCCACATTTCCACTTCCTCCTTGTAGCTTGTAGGAAATTATAATGATTCCCATTGTTCTTTAAATCACCCCATTCCCAATCTGATTAAACCAATTAATTTTCACTACCTTTCTTGTGACCCAGATATTAATGGAACTTTTAAAATATTTAATATTTTTAATTCAAGTTTTATCTCCATTTTTAAGATTTATAGCTAGCCTTTAGGCATTTTAGAAGATAATTGTGCAATTTTAGAAGATACCATTTTTGTTTTTCATTTAAATTTTTGAAAGTCTACCTGGGAATTATATGCAATCAATAATATATCCACAAATGGAACTTGCATCAAAATCTTGATAGTTTTTTACACACTTTTCTTTTCTGCAAGCTTAAACTCCTGCTTGTTCTCTCGTGTAAAATATCATACAAATTCGTTTCAAGCAAGTCATTTTCTTAATATGCAGTTCTATTTTAAATTTTTTTATGATAGAGCATTAAAAGGTTTAACAATTAAAACGACAATTTTGCCTTCATCAATCAACCTTACATTGAATGAAGATGACACAAGCTTGTAAATACGTGTTATATCAGTTGTTGCCAGATTTGAGGAGATATTTCCAAATAATGGGGATGTGATCTGGTGAGTCCGAATTGCAAGGATTAACACAAAGGTAAATTTCTAGACTTTTGAAAAACCTGAGAAACTGATGATTCATGAAAGGGGCTGCACATTTGGTGTTTTGCCAATCAGGAACTGTGGATGAGTAACTTACTTTTAATAGAGATAATGATGTGGTGGAATTCCCTTTCAATAAATTGGAAATATGTTTCCTCAAAAACCAGTTAATACTATGGCAAATGCTTCCAATGTAAAAAGTTAAGCTTTGTGAGGTCTGAAAGGGAAAAATTTTACATCAGCTGAGCAAGTAAGTAAGAGTAACACCTTTTTTGGATGTAAAGATAAGCATAAATTTTGACTTCTCCCTTGACTTATCAGTGTACAGAAAATTTTCTGCCTCCCCTAATATTATCCCCTTCCATTTGCTCACTTTTGCTAAATACAGATTTGCTGCTTTAAAATCCTACGTCAAAAAAGCTAACCTCATTTGTAACAATCCTGCTTCTATATGAGAAGAATATAAAAGTATTATCAGTATTGGCTGTGCACATAACTTTCCTCCTTCTTTAATCCATAGGTTGTTCCAAGCTTTGAATCTCACAAAAAGGCAACTAGTCCAATCTCTGAAACTGAACCTCGCCATCCTTTTTGACCCTTTTTACTCTAACAAGCTCTTCAAAATATTGAAATCAATTGGATACTTGCTAGCAGTCAAACCACCTCCCCAACTTCTCAAATTGATTCTTAATGATAGGGACCCAATTAAACCACTTGATTTACCATGTGTTCATTCCATCTCAGCAAACACCTCACAAGGCTTAACTTTTTATAGTGGAAACACTTACTGTAGTATTAACCAATGCTTAACAGAACATATTTCCAATCAAGAAAGGGAATCCCACTACATTGTTATTTCTATTAAAGCTAAGTGAGTTGTCTGCAGTTCCAGATTGGTAAAACACAAATATATTGCCCCTTCCATGAAATGCCAATCTCTTTTGCAAAAATTTAGAAATTTACATTAATCCTTGCAATTTGGATTCACCATCATATCCCCATTATTTGAAAATATCTTATCAAATCTGGCAACAACATATTTAACACATGTTTACAAACTCATGTCATCTTCGTTCATTGTAGGGTTAACAAAGGTAGAAGTTATTACTGAAATATTCCTCTATTAAATGTTTGTCAAGAGGCATTTATGCATTGATTTCCAATATGTTGTTTAGAATTTCATTCACTTTTTGATCATGCAGTCTTAATTTCAATTGCTTATTTAGATTATGAGGTCTCAAAAGCCATTGCTTCCTCAATTATACTTCTTCTTAGAGATTTCAGAAGATACTGTACTTTGCTGAAGGAAAAGCCTGCATTGCAACTGGAAACTGTGTTTATGAACCATCACAAAAGATGGCTAAGAAGAGGAAATCAATTTTTACAATTTTAAAATGATAATGGTTTAATTTCTCAGTTTAATGAGGTGTTCAGCATATATAAATTCACTGTCTCAGTTTCTCTTGACAATGTGATGAAACTGGATTTTAATAACTTTATGTAAAAAATCCTGTGGTTTTGTCAGCCCTTACATTTTTAGACAAATGTGATTCATTATAATTCAAAAAAAGAAAAAAATACACAATCACTCACGCATACATATATAATTCACACACAACCTGCGACTACTATAACTAATGAAGAAGTAATGACAGATAATTGTTATTTTGAAAATGCCATTATGCACACTTACTTTATTTTGTAGTGCATCTTCATATGCTCTCTTATTAGGTTCACCTTACTAAATACTTTTGGACACTGCTTGCAAGGATAATATTTTTCAGCCATAAGTTCTTCTCTGTGTTCTGCTACATGTCTGTCCAACTTGAACTAGATAAACATGAATACTAGCTTAGTTGATAAACTATGCATGTTAAGGTACCATAAGAAAAGATATGAACTGGAGACATAATAATATAAGAGGTGTTCAAATAAAAAATGAACAACTCCTGTCTGAGAATTCATAGAAGGAATTTTACACCTGCACTAAGAAAAAGTTTATGTTAACATAATGGATGTCACTTTTTGCTCTTTACTCTTTCAGGTGGTGTCATAACCTTGCTCTTTTAATATGGAGAAAACAAAAAATATGCAATGTAACATTATCCTCTTCACCACCAAGAAAATTATGGTCATCGCTCATGGTACAATGAATGATATGTGGACACTTTTCTTATATCATTGATGTTAGGGTCCAAGTCCCCACTGATTAAGATTTGAATAGTTGTGGTATTGTTGATTCAAAACACTAAATAAAAAACCACAAAATTTTAAAGACAAGTATTATATTCAAAACATCCCGGACTTTCAAGAAACATAGTTGTTTTGTTTAATGAAACACGTATGTCTTCATGCAGCCTAATTAATGACAATGCTACCAGATTGGGTGAAACATAAACTTTATATACTGCTTCACTGTGGTTGGCTATTTCTTACGCTTATACCAATTGGAATTTTGCTTCAAAGAAAGATGTTCACATAGGAACATAGACAGTAACCATCATATACAGCAGATTCCAGTTAACTGGAACACATTGGAGTTAGTACACTTTGGTCCAATTAAGCGACTGCCCCAATTATGTGATGATTTATCCCAAAGAGCTAATTTGGGATGTTAAAGAACTGTCCCAAATAAATAATTGCTCTGATTAACTGATGGCCCAATTAACCAGAATCTACCATACTTATTATAGTTACTATTATTTACTTTTCATTTTTCCTGTAAGTGGCATTTACAGCTAAATTACCATAACTTAAAATGTATGATCTTGGTGTTACTATAATGTTTTTTGCCTTTTGATCTTGGTCAATGCAGCTTATGGCCATTTCAGGTATTCAATACATCAAAAATTTGTGAATGAATAAGTAAATTACTAACATGCTTGACTTCTGAATTGGTTTAACTTTCTTATTAAAATATTTCTGACCTCTACATAGCTACTAAGACCTCCTTCCAACTGTACAATTTCACTCAAAAGCTGAGTAAAATGGTTTTTATTTTTTACTTTGGGGAGAAGCTCTTTTTCTATCCATATTTACAGTGAAAAATTTCACTCTGATGGAGATTGAGTTATGGGTTCCATTTCTTGTTTTTCCATTCAACACAGCCTTTGCAATTCTTATTTGTACAGGTGTTTGCTTCTGCTTATAAACCTTAGCACATACCCATAGTGGTCATTATACCTCAAATTAAAAATATATTTTTTGTTTGTTTCTATATTATGATTTTAATATTTTGCACCTAAGGCTTTTTTTAATGCAATATTCTATTTTTTTTTTTTTTAGATATAAACTCGTTTATTATCTCCCTATGCAGTGGCACCTAACCTATTAGGGAAGTAGGATCTCAAGCCCCAGAGATAAAAAGCTGTGTGGGCATTGCCCCTACAGGTTCCGTAAGTCACAGGATCTTAGTAAGTATCATGTCCGTACACTCTTCTTTTTTTTTTTTTTTTTCTATTTCTTATGCTTGCACCAAACAGAACATCAACATGCTTCAGGAATTTTCTTGATGCTACAAAATCAATCTTTTTTTCCCCACATAGGTATGCTGAGATGTGAACCTAGGTAGGAGAGAGACGCTCTCTCTCCTACCCATTGTCTGGGTTGCAATTATTGGTGTATCATTATCTATAAAAATACCTCCACATGCCAATGAATTAGTTATTATTTTCTTGCAATTTCGACTACAGCACAATGACAGAGGATAGCTTACTGTGCCCTAAGGGAAAAGAAACATGTTTCTTTCTCATGGAGCATGGAAACATTCTTTTATGTCACTCTGTTACATTAAGACTAAAAATTACCAAAAAGTCATGAAATGATTCCACCACCCTAGAGTATCATTATCCTAGTCCTACAGGCCTTCTAGTCTGTGGTTTTTCCAGGGTTTTCCTTGCAGACTCCCTGTGTTTGGGGATACAAATACGTAGATGGTTCCCTGTGAAGTTGGCCCCGGATGCACTTTGTTCCCTTACCCACATATGCAGCAGAGGAATGGCAAACCGGCTGCATTAATTTGCCAGTAATCCACAAGGACGAGTAGTCATCTTTGAAAAACTCAACCTGCCATGGGCAGAAGAGAGAGAGAGAGAAAGAAAGAGAGACAGAGAGAGTATCATTAACTGTATAAGACATGCAACGGAAAAAAAAAAGATTGCCTCTCATGTTTTATTTTGTTTTTGTTTTTCTTTTAAAGGGATGTGAAGTTCCACAGTCTGAAATTTTTTTGAGTGGGAATGATATATTAGGATGACATCATTCATCGATGGAGATTTTGCACAGTCACTAAACCACTAAACAGAAATAGAAAGAACACTGTTTATTTATTTTGGGTTCCTTGCTTCATACCAAAAATATGAAAAACTTGCTGTGCAGCTACCGAGACTGACCAGATGAAATGGAACTGTGTGACATAGCCAGGACCTTGGTATTACAAACTGGTAAAGGTCCATTAGGCATGTGCTACATGTAATTGCTGTATTTTAGAATACTTGATTTGTGCCTTTCCTTTTACTTTGGTGAAGTATTAATTAAAACCACTTGAATAGCACAAACACTTTCTTTTGTAGCAGCAACATATTATCTCATAAAAGTTTCTAAAATACTAATAATGCTAAATAAAAAGTAAAATGAAAAGCATTATTTAATTCAGATAAAAAACATTCATTCTTTTTATACAGGTAAGATGCACATAAATTAAAACATTTCACAGGATTTTAAAGGCAACAAACAGAATAGGCATTGCCTTGTTTACTGTTCAACATGTAACATTACAATCAGAAAACTTGAAAATTACATTGCCCTGGAGAAGGAATTGAAACCACATCTCCCGATTTCTGCTCGAGCATGCTATCCATTGCACTACTCAGGACGACGAAGTTCCAAGTATCTGAGTGTTAAGAATCAGGACTTTCTCTGATTTAATAATTAAAAAAAAACTTTAAAACATGCTTAAGTTATGCAAAAAAAAAAAAAAATATTTACGGAAGCTTCAACTTTCAACTTCTAAAATGGCTGTTGATGCTGTTGATTCTGCAACATCAACAGCCATTTACTGGAGCACAAAAATGAAGTCCATAAAGGAAATTCTGAAATTTCATTGACATCCCTAACTTTGGAGGACACCTCTGCTGAACCTCTTTGGAACGACACCAAATGAATTGTCCTGTCCGTTGATCATTTTTCGTTAAGCTATCAGATACTGATTATAAGAATAAGAATATGATTTTTGTGTAGTAATGTAGAATGAATAGAACGCACACCATCTTTACACGATTTAAAAACCTGATGAACTAAAGCTTACACAAGTTAAAAATTAGTTTAATACTTTTAAAAAGTTTAAAATACATATGAACATGAGACCTTTTGAACACACAGTGGGTTCATCCTCAGATGTTTACTAGATTACAGGTGGACAGTATATACTGTATATACTCGTTACTGTCCACCTGTAATCTAGTACACATCATTCTCCGATACAAATTTTGAAGATGACAATTTGCTTTTTGGTGTAAATATGACAAGGATGGTAAGTCAGATAATATCTGAAAACTTTAAAATTTCGTCGTCTTGGAGCAGGAATCAAACCCGCGTCTCCCAGATATCGCCCGGGTATGCTAACCACTACGCTACCCAGAACGACCAAGTCCAAGTTTCCGATTAATTTGAATATAACCATCACAGGATTCACCAGTCGAAGCAACTCGCATTCATGTTTAGTGAATCTGGAAGTTAAGAATCCTATCCCGTGATTGCCCGGAGGAGCAGAAAAATTATGAATGGAATACGGGATTACACCATACCATACAAATTTTGAAGATGACAATCCGTTTTTTGGTGTAAATATGACAAGGATGGTAAGTCAGATAATATCCACAAACTTTAAAATTTCGTCGTCCTAGCATACCCGGGCGCTATCTGGGAGACGCGGGTTCGATTTCCGCTCCAGGATGACAAAATTTTCAAGTTTTCAGATATTATCTGACTTACCATCCTAGTCATATTTACACCAAAAAATGGATTGTCATCTTCAAAATTTGTATTGTATGGTGTAATCCCCTATTCCATTCATGATCATCCTCAGATGTTTACTAGATTACAAGTGAACAGTATATACTGTATAAACTTGTTACTGTCTACCTATAATTTAGTAAACATCTGAGGATGAACCCACTGTAGGTTTGAAAGGTCTCATGTTCATATATATTTTAAACTTTTTAGTATTAAACTAATTTTTAACTTGTGTAAGCTTTAGTTCATCAAGTTTTTAAATCGTGAAAAGACAGTGTGTGTTCTATTCATTCTGCACTGATTATTATACATAATAAATACATACACTAGGTGAAATCCTGTCAACAATGATGGGGAATAACAAAAAGGTGTAGTTAATTTTTTAAATCATTTATTTATTGAATATTTCTTTGATCATAACATTTTTTGTAAATGTTCGCTCATCATCGAGAATCTTACCTTGATATGGAGTGTCACAAACCTTCCCCAAGCAATGTTTTGTCAAAGAAACAGTTGTGTTCCAAATGAGAAAGTGTGTTTCATGAACATTACAACAATAAAATGGAAGTATATTGGTTGAGGCAGAGTTTGACAATTAAAACAGGCAAGTGCTCTTTCCATTGTGCCAACAAACAAAATGGGGCAAACCTTCATAGGTTATTATATTGTTTTAAATGGTTCATAGTCTTTTGCAATCACAGAATTCCAGGATTTCAATTTTTTCCAGCACATGCAAGCCAAAACCCCTACTTAAAATATCCTGAAACCACAGGTCTGTTCAGACTGTAACATACAACAAGCAACCCTTACAGGATTAAGCAAACTTAATGCGGAATGTTGAGTTTTGTAAACAATGTTTGCAGTTTGCTGCACCTAATAAAAAACTTAGAATCACAGTTAAAAACTGAAATACTAAAACTGTCTATGAAAATATAACCAGGTTTAATTTCTAGAACTTTCATACATACTATGCTATAATGATTTTGAAATAAATTTTACTTTGGCTTTTAAATTCATTATTTAAGCAAATTATAGAATGAAAAATATAAAACTCAAAAATATATAGGTATAAAATCTATATAGTTAGACCATAAATATGTCATAATTCTTGTAATGCTTTCTTATACCACAATCAATACATAAACTAAACAATGTTTATATTTAAATAATTTGAATACTTATATTGAAAATTCAATAAGGAAACATGAAATATTGAGTAGGCATTTTTTTACTAAAGCAAAATTCAAATTGAACAGCGCAACTTCATGTGTTCTTGTTTGAAACTGCCCCATTTCCGTGGCACATGCAGTTGTTTTCACGAGAGTGAGAAGATGCATTTTTGAGGTTTAATTTCCCTGAAAATGCATGGTTTCCTATTGCTTAATAAATTTTCCTGTATCATCAGACGAAAAAATAACTTTTTTCCCTTTCGTTTACAAAAAAAAAGTTCAAAATCGGAACTTCCGTCGCCGTTTTCCGTTCCCCGTAAAGTCGTTTTCTCTGCACAGTGATAACGCAGTACTATTTTTAACATAATTTCGCTTTAAACAAAAGAAAACATACTTGTACACACGTTTTAGGTCCAATTAAATACCAAAAATCGGTATTGTATTATTCACTCTACTGTGAAACAACTTTTACGTGTCACGAAAATGGCTAAGATTCCGCCACGGACAGATGTGCCGATTTTGAAATCTAATTTCGTTTTAAAAGAGAGAAAGGGGGGAGGGGGACAAAAATACTTGCACTGACTTTTAAAGATACTTGGTTTTAAATAAGAAAACGCACATTTATCAGAAAAAAATTCTTATAAAATACGAAGTCGCTTTTTTTTTTACTATTACCGAAGATATTAAAACGCGGAACATGACCAGAAAAACATGAAAACTAATAATATAATCACGAAGAGAAAAAAAAAGGGGGGGGGGGGGTTATAAAAGAAACACAAACCTTGATTAGAAAAATTTGAAATTCCGAAACCTTCTCATTCCTGCTAAATTAATCATTTCCGGCAAACGGCAATATACGTCCAAAAATTATCGAAAAAACATCGAAGAAATACCGCGGTATTAAAAATATCCAATAATCTCCAAAATGTTTAATGTTAGAATCTTGAAAAACTTTACACACACATGTCGAATAACATTATCTCACTGAGACTTTCGATTTCCGTAGTATATTCGATGTTTACCTTACTGCGTAGCGGACCGACGAATCTCATAATGATTACGGGGAATCCGTAGCACCTGGAACGTCTGTAATGGTGATAAACATATAACTGAAAAAAAAATGAGAAGAAAAAAAATACAATTTAGTAAAATTCCACAAAATTCGGACGTTTTCTCAGAAAACCGGATTGTCGGACACTAGGATCGAAATCCGAACATAATCCGATTAAATCGGGAAACCTGGCAGCAAGTAGAAAACAAGAAAAATTCTGAAATACAAAACATCGCGTACGGGCAAAGCTGTTTTGAATACTGCAGGCCTTAGTCCTCGATTCGTGACGTCACCATCGGGGTCATAACAAACGCTGCCGTGACTGCCATCTTAGCTAGCAGCGAAGTTACAGCGAGGGGATATCAGAGTTCTAATTTTTCGTAACTTCACAATACCGATGGAAAAAAGTTATAAATTTCGGGAAATGCTCAAAACTCACACTTTATGCGCCACGGAAGCGATGAATTCAGTGCTTATTTCATATCTACAAACTAATTCAGATATAAAATAGCTTTAACGTTTTCTTTTTACATCAATGGGTTGTTGCTTTGCACAAATTCACCACTATTACCGTAGGCATCATGCATTTTTTTATTAAACACATTGCATTCTATTTCATCCACATAAGGAGAAACAAATGGAAAACTTAAAAACTGTATCTCATAATAACGAACATTCCATGCATGACACTAAAATTGCCGTTATTGCTATGGTAATTTCATATTCTTTCGGCAACACAACGTGCGACTGATACATATTTTTTGCCGTAGGACTACGTCTAACTCCGCGGATAGTATGGGCGACCTACGGCCGACAGTCCATTACAAAAATAGATCCCAATTGAAATCATTACAGCGTTAAAAATAGGTGCCGCACACTAATCGTGCTAAGCATATTTGCAAGCAGCATGGAGTTCAATTCGCGTACTACTGCGCAATACATCGTGCACGCGACGCTCCTCTCGCTCTCTGTGCGCGGGGGAGATGATGCAATATCCCTGGGTGTGCCGCCGCATTTGATTCAGTCTATCTCGGCAACCGTGAGCGCAACACGATTGTGCGCGATATCGTTTTAAAACTCTCGACGAGATCTATTCAAATATACAAAGAACATTTCTCAGTGGTTTGAGCTGAACATTAAAAAAATTGTTTTCTTGTGAACCGGTGAACACTTTTAACAATATCGCGGTTTATCTGGACAACTGTGAGTGCAAAACGACTGAGCATGGTATCACTTTAAAGTTCTTGATAAGATTTATTCAAACATATAAAGCACATATCGCAGTGGTTTACACTAAAATTAAAAAAAAAATGTTTTCGTGAGAATGGGTTAACATTTTCGACAACGCTGTGGAATTCGCAGAACGAACGCAAGCAAAAGTGGAGAAAATCAAAACGAGAGGCAAGAGAAAGTGATGAGGAATGTAAGAAACCCAAGAAGACTTCATCTCAACCAACAGAGTATCGTGAATGCCTGAAAGCAGCCGCTGCCAAACAAAAATTCAACACACCGATCGTACCCGTACCCAGCCCATCTCGAACTCCGATTTGTGTTTGCAATGTATCCAGCATTATTTGTAAAAATTATGTAAGCTACTTTTCATATCATAGATCTGTGTTGGCTATAACAAATTAAATAAACAATTTGAAACCGTACTCGACTAGCTCATTTCAACTCCCCGATCTGCAAGTCGTAGTCCTACGTTCCAAACTGACATCTCAATCAGAACTGAGCCTACCTGTATTTTTATTTTATTTCAGCATGACGTCCGAAGCATACACATCTAAGTATTTCATACAAAATAAGGCATAACAGCACTGGACAAAAAAACCACGCATAATGATTAATGGAACATTGCTAAGCCTAATGATTCAACATTGCTTAAGCCAAATGATACATGAAACATTGCTTAAGCCAAATGATACATGAAACTAAACTACTTAGCATCTATTAAAAGTTGCTTAAACCTACTTAGTTTTGTGGGAATTAATATGTTTGCAATAAAAGTCTGGTTCATAAGTAATATGTAATCTAAATTAATAAAAATACTAACTTCTCTTCTGATCCACATATTGCACATGAATTCTTCAAGTAGCCCCCTGGTTCATTCGGCCAGTGAGTTGCTCCACTGTAGCATGCCGATCGGCTCTCGCACATCTTTGAAGCTGACATTCACCTCTTACATCAATGGCACGTGGTGGTCTGCAGTTTCCATGTCACTAATTTGCAACTGTGCCATTTCTCCAATCACGATACACTTTAAACCACAGTAGCATGGGAACAGTTCATAAACTGCGCTGTTTCAGAAATACTGCCACCCTTGGCCCAAAAGCCGATAATCATCTCTTTCTGCAAATCTGATAAATTGCACCTTTTATCCATGACAGCAATGAGTGATATGTTTTCAAAATGCCTACAGCACACCTTATATACCCTCCAAGCCAGCTCACGACACGTGCCTTCTTTCATTGGCTATGTGCTATTGACGTCAAAAGTAGGAGGTGGTCACAATAATGTGACTCGACTATGTATAACAAAAGGCAGGAGGAAGCAGTCATTAACGACATATCATTGCCCTCAGACCATAATATTCGGACTACCTATGCGACAAAAATCAACATGTATGTGGAACTGGCTACAAAGATTAAACAGAATGGAAGCTGAAAACACAGTTCATATGCATCCACTAATTATCTCTACAAATGGTATAATTCCTCAGACTCTTAGTAAG
The DNA here is from genome assembly GCA_039090855.1 of Macrothele yani. NCBI lineage: Eukaryota > Metazoa > Arthropoda > Arachnida > Araneae > Macrothelidae > Macrothele > Macrothele yani. The sequence goes on from CM077007.1 coordinate 115,924,861, forward strand.
TAAATTCTACAGCAAGTAAAATCCAAGAGGTAGTTATCCTTGGTATGTGTCACAATGTAAAATGGTTTTTAAACCATGAATTACTATGTCTGTTTTGACAAGTGGGCCATGCTACAGATGCCACTGCTATGGATGAGAAAGGCAAATAAAAAAAAATGAAAATTATAATAACCCAGACATTGGCCTCACAGTACCAGAAGGTAAAAAGTGCATGTATTAGAAAAATATAATAGTTTAAAGCTCTAGAAAGGTATGGTGTACATGGAATTCCCAACTAACACGGATGATTGACATACATAGACAGCATAAAAAATAGTCTCTAAAAAAATGATTGGAATAATACATCAATATCTGCCTTGAGGAAGAAATTAAAGAAAAAAAGTCTTTGTGGAATACTGCACCAAAAATTTTTGAAATACCCATGAGAAAATAGTGATGCAAATATGGAGGAATGTGAAATCAAATAAAAACTCTCGCTAAATTACCACTGAAATATACGTTAACCATAACAAATACCGATAAACAAATTTTCCACAACAAATCACAAAAGGTAAAATACCCACTTCATCCACCAATTGAACATCATTAGTCGTTTCAAAGAGGACAACTTCAAGTCAGCCAATCCTAAGTCCTACGATGTCATTTATCAAGGTTTGGAGGAACTTGGTTTTGAGGTTTTAAATCACTTCTGATGATGACCTTATTGAAAGATTGAAAAGGTCAACAAAATTTCTAAGGTCTGGATGCAATTCTATAGTGCCACCAATAAAATACATGCATAAAAATAATTAGCTATCATATAATCATATACGTACATACACTATATTGACAAAAGTCACCGGACACTCCTTCAAAAGCAAATGAACAGATCTGCTGCGTTGTTAAGATGCGCGATACAGCTGCAAACAGTATAAAAACAAGCGTGCAGCTGACCACGGTCAAATCGCACTGTGAGGTTGAGGAAAAATGTTGCGGCAGGAAACTTATTTCGAGAAAGGAATTATTGTTCGGTGTTATATTAGTGGGTTGTCCATAAGAGAGACCGAAAGGCGTTTAAACATACCCAAGTCAACTGTTTTGGATGTACTCAATAAGTGGAAGACACATGGCATGCCTGAAGCAGCAAAACGTACGTGCAGACCAAAGAAAGTCAGTGATAGAGGACGTCGAAGCTTCAGGAAAGTCGTTACAGCTAATCAACGGAGTACTGCACAAGTCCTCAGTGTACAGGTGAGTAAAAATGCTGGAACCTCGGTATGTATATGTGCCATTCGCAGAGAACTTCATTCCATGGGCTACCGTGGTCGTGCGACTGCTCATAAGTCTTTCATTTCCACTCGGAATGCTACTTGTCGTTTAGCATAGTGTAAAGAACATTTATTGTGGACCGTAAATCAATGGAAATGGGTCCTATGGTCTAATGAATTCAGGTACACGATCCATCAGTCTGATGGCTGTGTGTGGGTATGGCAGCAGCTGGGGGAACACTATTTACCACAGTGTACTGTTCCTACGGTTAAGTTTGGAGCTGGCAGTGTACTCTTGTGGGGGTGCTTTTTGTGGTATGGTCCCAGCCCATTGGTTATCGTGGGCAAACCTGTTAACTAGCATGCCTACCTCGATAATTTAGACAATTATGTCCTACCAACTGTGTGGTAATACTATGGAACTGAGTTTTGTTAGTACCAGCAGGATAGTGCACTGAGCCATAAAGTAAGGACTGTTATTGCGTGGTTTGACGATAATTCCATATTGTGTGTGTACTGGCCAGCACAGAGTCTTGATCTTAATCCCATAGATCACCTATGGGATGAATTAGAGCACCACATAAGATGTTTGGAACCAAGGCCTACTACTAAGCAACAGTTAGCGGCAGCATTATGTACTGAATGGAAGCACATACCTATCGCTGTGCTCCAAAACCTTGTCGAAAGCACGTCTCGAAGGGTCAGTGCATGCATTAAGGCCAAAGGTGGACTGCCACCGTACTAATGTATGTCAATAAATGCTATATTGTGTTTCTCTTCTAGGTGTCCGGTGACTTTTGTCAATATAGCGTATATATGTGTATGTATACATATACAGGGTGTCCAAAACATAACCGTGCACTGAAAGTAACACTTCCCATGCCAAACTGGTTCCTACAGTAGTTGTTGGAAATGGGCCCCACTGACATCCAGACATGTCTGCACACGCTTCTGCATGTTGGTGAAGACCTTTCTCAGGGTATGTGGTGTGATTTGTTGAATGTGGGTCGTTACTGCAGCCTGTAGCTCTTGAAGTGCATGTGGATTACCTGTGTACACCTTTCCCTTCAGTGCTCCCCACAGAAAAAAGTCAGGTGGAGTCAGATTCAGTGACCGGGCTAGCCACAGTTCCTGGGAGATGATACAATTTCCAAAGAATCCCTCCAGAAGCTGTATTGATGACCTGGCGATGTGAACACTTGCACTGTCTTGCTCAAACCATCTTTTGTTGATTTCCTGTTCCATGAGTTTGGATATGAATGGTTGTGACAGACACCTCACGAACTTGTATGGACTCCTCTGTATCCTGTCCTGGATATCCTGTATGGTCTCGTCTGCCATGGATGGCCTACCAGGGCTGGGGCATTCAGAACACTGCCAGTTTCCCGAAACTTTGCTATGAGCTGACATACAGCATTACGGTGGGGGATGTCTGCATCATGAAATTTCCTAGCAAACTGTTTTTGCACTTTGTCCGTATACTTGTCGTCATGGCAAAAGACATGTTCTACCAAAAACACTCTCTGTTCATCCATCAACACCACTGTCCTTGTGCTGAGATGAGTGATCAACAGACAAGTCTGCCTCCATCGACCAAATGCTCTGGAATGACAGCTGCGAGCACCTCGGGGTGGGGAGACATGAAGGTTACCAGACACAGAGCACTTCTACTGTAATTCCACTCAAAATTTCTTTATTATTACATTACTGCAATTTGTACATTCAGTGCACAGTCATTATTTGGATGCCCTGTATAAACAGCATAGTTACATTTAAAGCATTCTCATACACACACTTTCAGTTGTGTATTTTTTTCAACGCATTCTTGGTACAACTAAAGAAAAGAATACAGTTTTAACTTTCACCCTAAAATTATAGCAGTATTCAACAGGTACTGTTGGAAGTACAGTGAAACCTGTCTAGCACAGTCACCCACGTTTCTTTGAAAAACTGACCGTCATAACATGACTAGCAAATTGAGTGGTTCAATTTGCCAAAATATTTCCCCTCTCTATTTTAAAATGAAATAAAGACTTACCTTTTTTAGTGCAGTCTGCTGTGAAGCACTTGTTTTTTCTTTCTTTCTTTCTTTCTTTCTTTCTTTCTTCCCTGCCATTTTGTTATTTAGGAATGTTCTTCACTAAATCTCTCACTTATGACCCAGAAGTAAGACTGAGGATTGGGGTAACACATTGTCTCAAATTACACATTTCTACCACATGCTCCCTGGAGAAAATGGAAAGTAAGGAGATGCCGAACACAATAGCAACACTACTGTGGTTGCAGTCTGAAGCCACACACACACACACACATCCTTCCCCATCCTTTCTTTTCCTTGGAGTTAGTGATGCATTCTTTTGCCATTTGGAACAGACCATAAAGCCTGCTTAAACAACAGAGCCGCTATGTAAGAAGACCAGGTTCGTTGGGATGGGGGGGGGGTAAACTCCTTCATGGGCTTCATATGCTCTCATTTAGAACAGCTAAAAATCAAACATGAACAGTACACCCTAGTTAACAGAAGACCATACCATCTGGAAACAGAATTCTAAGAACTTACGTAATCGTTGGCACAAATATGCTATATTTTTACTGTTTCCATGTAGCCACGCCTTCAAAAACTTGAAAACTGCATTGCCCTGGAGCGAAAATCAAACCTGCATCTCCTGATTTACATTCAAACATGATGTCCCTTACACCCAGGACAAGGAAATTCCAAGCAACTGAAGCTAAGCAGATGCAGGGATCATAGCATACTTCTGGAAAATTTTAGGTCGGAATTTTAGGAATTTTAGGAATTTTTAGAAAAATTTTAGGAAAATTTTAGGAGTGTATTTCAATAAAAACTAGATGTATATTTGTATACATCTAGTAAAACAACTTTGTATACATTGTAAAGAGTTTGCTTCACACCCTTCAACCATATATACTGATAGACTGCGCATGACATCAAAATTTCTGGCTCCAACATAAAATCACATGACAACAGTCAAAAAATGGGTTACACCTGCTGTGCTTATGGTTGCTCTGAGCGATATAGTAAAGAAAGTTCTATGATTTTTCATGGGTAAGAAACGAATTAAATACCTAAGTCAATAAAGTTCAATTACTTAACCAGAAACTTGCAGCTATTGATATAAAAATATAGTAACTTAAGAAAAAAAAAATGGAATGCATGTTCCAAATTCTTCGCAAATGTTCATCACATTATAAATCACAAAATGTAAACAACCCGATCATGCATGTATATAGCTCATAAGTAAACTTACCTGAAGAGTTTTCATTATATATGAGGCGCATTCACATAATACACCGAAAACACTGAAGTTCTGCAGCGTAAATTAGTAATCATAACAGCATTTTTACACGAAATTTGGAGTCTGATGATGACGTGCCCAATGTTTGAGCCATGGCGGCTTTGATGCAGCTATTGCCAATGTGCAGTCCATTAGTATATATGGTCGAAGTTAACACCCAAATTTTTTGCATAACGTCTAATGTCTAAAGTTTAAGTATGATTTACTTCTAATGTTCAGTTCTTATCTTTTCACGTGTTATTATCATATTCAAGTATATTTACCACATTCAAGTTTCACTTTGAACATTAATATGCTGTTGAACCAGAAGCAATTCACGATTTTCACAGTAAAGTTTTCAGGTTTCACATTAAATTATAATATCCTAAAAAGGTAATTGAAAACCAAGAACTATGTACAATTGTTCACTGAATTACTTTTTTCATATTATTGTTTTAACCTTTTCCTGATTAGATTATCTTTTTCTGCTTCTACCACAACTAATTTACTTTCAGTTTTCTTTATTTCAGCTGAACCTTGTATGATCAAGTTAGAGGCAACTGCTATTTCAACAGTATTTTGTTTTTCTACAGCTTTTCTCATTCTTTCTGTTCCCTCTTGAATTATTGCTAGGGAGGCTTCTTTATCGTTTTTAAGTCTATTTATTTCTGCATCATTTTCTTTTATTTTGTCATCAAACTCAGCTTTTCTTTTTTCTCTAGCTGCTTTTCCTTATTTTCCCTCTCTTTCTGCTTCCTTTCTTTTACCTTTTTTGATTCTTCTCCCTTCAGCTTATCAACATACTCTTTATAAAATTTATGTGAATCACAAATACTATTTAACAAATTTCTTGTTATGGGAACTTTACTTACACATCCATAGTGTTTAATGGCCCCTTTAACTATTCTTAATGATGTTATAGTTGAGTCTTTTAAGTTAGCCTTGTCCTTCCTTAACAGAGCAGTGTTAACCGAAAATCCCCTTTCTGCATCAGCATTACCATGAGGTAAAACTAAAATTGACTTTATGAGTTTAGCAAGATTTGAGTATTTTTCTTTTCCGCTAGAGTCTTTAATACTAAATATATTACGCCAGTAATGATCAATCCGCACTGGAATATGCCCTTCCTCTGAAAATTTCACTAGTTCATCTAGAGTTGGCTTATCGCAATTTAAAAGTTTCCACTCTTCTCTTACTCTATCAATTTGTTCCTCAGAAAGATGCAAAACACTTGAAATTCTGGTTATTTCCGAAAGTCCTTCAGTGACTGAAAGTTGAGTTGACTCTTTCTTTGGTTCTTTTACCTTTAAAACTTCTATGTCTCTTAGCTTTTGATTGCAGAATGGCAAATTTGACTTTAAATATTTTGTGGTTGCAATTAGTGATGATCTTACATCTAAGAGAAATAATTTCTGCCTGGTCTCCTGAACATTCCTGAGGAGATTTTTTGTCTTCATACCAACTTCTAACTCCCCTAGTTTTTTCCATGAATTTTTGTTTTCAAAATCTACATTCTTTAGGTCTTCTCCAAATTTCCCTGCTATAACATCATCTTGGATAAACTGAGCCATAACATTCCTCATTAAAGTATTTAAATCAGAATATAACTGGTGTATTTTTGGTTCTTCACTCTGATAACATAATGAAAACTTTTCAAAATTTTGGTGTGAAAATGAAATTAATGCTAAATAGCAAGGAGTGAGCTCATTTTTCAGGAAACAGTGAATTCTTTTATACCTTGCCGAATTGCGCAGTTGTTTTTCAAATATTTTTTGAGATGGCAAGAAGTTTAAAAAATATTCTGTAATATTTAGCCATTGATCCAAGAGCCTCTGGGCTACAGAACCAACGGTTAACCATCTGTTGCTGACATGACGCAAAAGAAATTTGGCAGTGACCAATGTTATATCCTCGACAGATTTATAATCCTCTCGTCTTGCAGCACTACTCTTTAAAAAGTAATGCATATCAGTAGCAAATTCGTCAAAATCTATATTTAAGCTTGTCAAAAAAATTTTAAATGCATTACTAACAACATGCAGGTTGCAAAAACCTAGTTCCAAAGATTTCTGGCCTGTTTCTTGTTTTACAACTTCATTGAATTTGCGTAAAAAGCACTTATTTACATTTGGGCTGTCCATGGATACACAAATAATTCTGTTCAACAAAATATTGAAGGATGATAACACATCAAGAATTTCTTTTAGCAAAATATCTGCTGTTGCATGACCCAGAAAAACGCTTGTTAGGTATCGGCAAGAAACTGAATTTATTTCTGAAGACCAGTACCTGAGATACACATCCAACTGCCGTTTCACTTGTGTATTTGTAGTTTCATCAAATGCTATAGTAACCTTTCCTGGGCTACTAGATGCAATGTCTTTTTTCAAATCCTCTTCAAAATATTTTGACAATCCATGTGATATCACATAAGCAACTTTTTTTTCTTTAAGTTGCATTTTGGCTGCAATAGCAGAATCAGGAAACATTTCTTTGAAAAGTTCAACTGTTTCAGTGCATGAAACAAAAGACATATTGTCCTTAGCAACTTTCATGGCCCATAATGCTTCGGCTTTAGCCAACTGTAAATCATGACTCAGTACTTCACTAATATTTGTTTTGGGCTGAAGATCCCGTCCTCCAAAGGCTTTCAGGATGGACTTATTTTGAAATTTACTTTGAAATTTCTGCAAATGTTTTTTTCCTTTATGATGCGCTTTTACTTGTGAAAAGCCACTATTAGAAATGTTGAAAATTTCTGAACACAATATACACTTAGCAGAAAATATTGTTTCAGTTGCAGAACACCATTCTTTCAACTTCACTCCGTCCAATTCTTTGGCGAGCCACGCATCTTGAAATTTCGTTTTGGATTTAGGCATCTTAAACACTTGTATTACTAACCAGAAAATGAAAGGGAAGTACAAAAACACGTTCCAATATTGCAAAACCAGACAACTTCCCGAAATTTGGCTGCGAGGATGTCAGAAGATATGGAAAAAAAAAAAAAAAAAAAGCAGGTCACCACTAGAGAACTGAACCTGCACACAGCACAGAGAACACCATAAAAGACGTAAAACCAGAAACTATCATACGCATCTCACGCAAGTTCAGTCAAAGCGAGTCGGAGCCGAGATATATTGCGCATCGAAGGTCGCTGTCGCCGACGCATGATCGAAGGTCAATGATCACGTGCTCTACTGCCTGCCAAGATAATACTTAGCTACCATCCCATCGTCATTACCGGAGGTTACGGAAGGAGACCACATGTTTCCTCTTTGCTTCCACCCACCTGCGGTTTACAATAACAAAACATCAGCAGAAAGAGGAGGTTCCACAAGGCATGTACAAAAATAAAGTATGATCTTCTGCGTGCCACGGAGTTCGTCTGCAAAGCGCAAACCAGGGGTGAAAATGACCCCTCCCCTTTTCCCTTAGATCTCTTGTTACTCTCGAAAACTGTTCGAAGGCAAAAAAATGGAACGCCCGCCCCGAAGCAAGTGCATCTCGATGGCGTCATTTTTCCCTCCCTTCAGCAGCACAGCATATAGGCTGTGTTTCTACAATAACAGGTCTTTTTACCTTACCGTAATAGTAAATTTATTGGCGTTAATAACGGTTGTGTTTTTAATAAAAATAAGCTTACGAAAATTTTAGGATGAATAGCAAATTTTAGGTCTAATTTTAGGAATTTAAGGAGGGTCACAAAATATTAGGAATTTTAGGAATTTTAGGAGGAATGCGATCCCTGCAGATGTAGCTTAGAGATCTGAGAATTGTTTAGATTTGCGCTAGTAGAAGCAATTACGTGCTTTCTCATAGCGTTACCACAACCTTTCCTAACATGCGGGATCGGATGTAAGTCACAAGTTCTGGTGCTTCACAGAACATCATACATAAGTGGGAAACAAATTTCCCTGAAGAAATAATTCTTCACAAATACACTATAATCAGAGATGGAAAGTTGCAGAACCATTTTTGGAGCAGCAAAAGGCATTTTTGGAGCAGGTAAAATACATTTTTGGAGCAGCAAAATGCATTTTTGGAGCAGGTGAAATACATTTTTGGAGCGAAAAAATGCATTTTTGGAGCAGGTAAAATATATTTTTAGAGCAGGTAAAATACATTTTTGGAGCAGGTAAAATACATTTTTGGAGCAACAAAATGTGTTTTTGGAGCAGGTGAAACAAAATTTTGGAGCAACAAAATGCATTTTTGGAGCAGATAAAATACATTTTTGGTGTAAGAAAACATTTTTTAGAGCAGGTAAAATATTAGTAGATAGAACAAACTCTTAAGCAAAAAATGCTTTGGAAATAGATGCACCCTACTCAAATTTAAAACATCTTGCATTGAAATACACAGACACATATGCAAACATTTTAGTTTTCAAATAGATAAAAAAATTTGTAACCATAGCAGGATTCTATTATTAATCATTTATTTTACAAAAAAATGTTTCATTTTTCACTGCTTTTCGCAATATTTAATTGCTCACTTCTATTCTTTTCTAATTTTTTAAGATAGTTAGAAATGTTTTGTTTTGCTTCTTTTAATAGTATCTGTCCACTTTCTATTGCACTCATGTCTTTTTTTTATGCCACATTCCATGTTCATCTCAGTATTGTTTATCATTTTAGGAGGGAATCCAACTGCTGCAAATGTTCAGCTTCTTCCCATTTTAAATCGCCTTGTAAACATTCAATTTCTTCTCTTTTTTGCTTGTTTTGCTGCATTTTTCCAACACTAATCGGTTCTTGATATTTTTTTCAGGATTCTTTATAAGCTGTCAGAAGTTTTTTGGTTACATTAAATTTACTCACATCTCCATTTAATCTTTTGACATGATCTTTGTGCTTCTTGCTCTCCGCATGACGCCTACAATCATCGCGGCCGCCTTGCGACAGGCTAAAATCGCAGCCACATGGCTTATAAAACGTGATTCAGCAAAACTTTAGATGCTTCATAAAAAGGCCATTATTTACTATAGATACAGTGATACACTTGACGATAAGTTTTATCTCACTTTGTTCTTTTTGTTGTCGTAGCTGTTTCACTGCTACGTTTCATTTTGTTTTAATCTAAATGAACCCTTTCTACTCAAATAACTTTTCACCCATACTCACACAGAACTCGCATTTTTTTTTTTTCTTTTCTGCAGTAGAATAGAGGCCACAACTTGGCAGTGAAAGCTCGGCTTCAGCTCGCCAGCCCAGACATACGAGCTATAGAGGCATCATCAGCGTGGCGGCTGACACTCGACCTATTCGGCAAAAATGAAATGTCATGCGAGCTATAGAGGCATCATCGGCATGGAGGGTGCCACCCGACACCTGTGATATTCGACGAAAAAGAAATGCGTCTCGCGCAAGCCCCGCCCCACGAGCTATACAGGTGTAATGAGCACAGAGGATGACACCCGACATGCAAGCTATTCGGCGAAAAAGAAATTCCTCGCGATCGCCGCCATCCGTGCTATAGAGGCATTATGGGCGTGGCAGTAACACCCGACACGCGAGCTATTCGGTGAAAACGAAATTCCTCGCGAGCGCCGACATGCGAGCCATAGAGGCGTCATCGGCATGGCGGGTAACACCGGAGCTATTCGGTGAAAACTAAATTCTTCGCGAGCGCCGACATGCGAGCCATAGAGGCGTCATCCGCTTGGCAGGTAACACCCAACACACAGATGACGTTTCTTTTTCTTTAACCGGTGAAAAAGAAACGTCTCGCGAGCCCTGACATGCGAGCTATAGGGGCGTCATCGGCTTGGCGAGTGACACCCGACCTATTCGACGAAAAGAAAAGGCTCGCGACTACCGACACGCGAGCTATAGAGGCATCATCGGCATGGAGGGTGCCACCCGACACATGCGATATTCGGCGAAAAAGAAATGTCTCGCAAGCCCCAACCCACGAGCTATAGAGGCGTAATGAGCGCGGCGGATGACACCCGACACGCAAGCTATTCGGCGAAAAAGAAATGTCTCGCGAGCGCCAACATGCGCGATATAGAGGCATCATTGGCATGGAGGGTGACACCCGATATATTCGGCGAAAAAGAAATGTCTCGCAAGCCCCGGCACACGAGCTATAGAGGCGTAATAGACGTGGCGGATGACACCCAACCTATTCGGCGAAAAAGAAATTCCTCGCGAGCGTCGATATCCGAGCTATAGAGGCGTCGCGGATAACACCCGACACGCGAGCTATTCGGTGAAAACGAAATTCTTCGCGAGCCATAGGGGCGTCATCGGCATGGCGGGTGATACCCGACACGCAGATGACGTTTCTTTTTCTTTATCCGGTGAAAAAGAAACATCTCGTGAGCCCCGACATGCGAGCTATAGGGGCGTCATCGGCGTGGCGAGTGACACCCGACCTATTCGACGAAAAATAAATGTTTCGCGGCCACCGACATGCGAGCTATAGAGGCGTCATCGGCATGGAGGGTGCCACCCGACACGGGCGACATTCGGCGAAAAAGAAATGTCTCGCAAGCCCCGACCCACGAGCTATAGAGGCGTAATGAGCGCGGCGGTTGACACCCCACACGCAAGCTATTCGGCGAAAATGAAATTTCTCGCGAGCGCCAACATGCGAGATATAGAGGCATCATTGGCATGGAGGGTGACACCCGACATATTCGACGAAAAAGAAATGTCTCGCAAGCCCCCAATATACGTGCTATAGAGGCGTCATAGGCGTCGCGAATAACACCCGACACGCGAGCAATTCGGTGAAAACGAAATTCCTCGCGAGCGCCTACATGCGAGCCATAGAGGCGTCATAGGCATGGCGGGTGATACCCGACACGCTGATGAAGTTTCTTTTTCTTTATCCGGTGAAAAAGAAACGTCTCGCGAGCCCCGACATGCGAGCTATAGGGGCGAGATCGGCGTGGCGAGTGACACCCGACCTATTCGACGAAAAGAAATATCTCGCGGCCACCGACATGCGAGCTATAGAGGCGTCATCGGAGTAGCGGGTGAGCTATTCGGCGATTTCGTAATGCCGGGTGTCACCCGACAGTCGAGTGGAAAGGGTTAAAACGTTTGCACCGAAATTTTCACAAGCACAAAGCCACATGCAATCAATGTAAAGAGTTGGCAAAAGGCGCTGAGCTGAGTTCCCTCTCGACTTTTGCCGGTACTCTCAAATGGCTGTATGGGGAATCACGTGACAAACTCCGCATCTATTGGCGGGGGAAGTCAGAACATCAAAGGCGCATAAGGGACTATATGTAAAGTGCGTTTTTTCTACCAAAAGACGGTAAAAAAAAAAATAGAAACTGCGTGCAGGGATCTTGCGAGGGCTTTTCCGTAGTTTTTTCGGGTGTCTTCCGTAAAACCGTAAGATGAAGTGAAGATCTGTAAAAGTTGGCATCTCTGAATATCTATGAATCCTTTAGAAACAGAACCATTGTATCCTGCCACGGGAGAGCCGTTTTCAGTCGTCCTCCGCGTCAACGAAATAGCTAATGACTGACCCTACGCTGCATTTACGTAATCGCGCACCTCGCCCGGAATGAAATAACTGCGCTATCCCAAAGAGCACGGAACGACATATAAACAATATCAATTGCACAGCACTCCGAAAGACCACCAAACTATCAATAAACAATCTTCATCAGGATTTCATAACGTACAGCATCGTTTCTCTTACATACCACGTGATTACAACAAAACTCCTCCTCCATAAGGTAAAACAATTTAATTTCCTACATCGCGAAAATCGTTTTTTCGTTACTTTTGCCGAAAAAACAAAGAATTAGATGGTAGATAAAAAACATTCCGAAATTTTGGGATTGGCCGTACAGTACGTGTTGATTAAGCGTGGTTTTTCACAAAATTACGCATAGACCATAAAAAAGCGTCATTCGATTCGCCGTTTAAAACGGCATTTTTTTCCGTGAAACATTTTTTTCGCTCGGCAAATTTTTGCTGTGGATTGCCGTTTCGGCGCAGTTGTGCGCAAATATTAATTTTTTTTTCGCAATTTGTAGCAGTTTGGCACAAGATAATGAAATTGGCGCAGTTCGGACAAAACTTTCCATCACTGCTATATTGACAAAAGTTACCGGACACCTAGAAGAGAAACACAACATAGCATTTATTGACATACAGTAGTACGGTGTCGGTTCACTTTTGGCCTTAATATGCATGCACTGACCCTTTGAGACATGTTTTCGACAAGGTTTTGAAACACGACGATAGGCATGCGCTTCCATTCAGTACATAATGCTGCCGCTAACTGTTGCTTAGTAGTAGGCCTTGGATCCAAACTTCTTACGTGGTGCTCTAATTCATCCCATAGGTGCTTTATGGGATAAGATCAGTGCTCCGTACTGGCCAGTCCACAAACGACACGGAATTATCGTCAAACCACGCCGTAACAGTCCTTGCTTTATGGCTCGGTGCATTATCCTGCTGGTACCAACAAGGCTCGGTTCCATAGTGTTGCCACAGAGTTGGTAGGGCATAATTGTCCAAAATATCGAGGTAGACGTGCTAGTTAACAGGTTTGTCCACGATAACTAATGGGCCGGGACCATACCATGAAAAGCACCCCCACAAGAGTACACTGCCAGCTCCAAACTTTTTTTTTTTTTTTTTTGATTGGAGGTTTAACAACCACGGTGAGCAACTCAATGGGCTATAAGCAGTCGCCGGTCCCTAATTTAGGGTCACTGGTTCCAGGGAAGGGAGAGAGCCAGTGTCGTAAGACAAACACAACATCCATGCCTCACCGGGATTCGAACCCGAACCCCGTTCGGACGAATGATCAGAGGCCATCGCTTAGACCACTGCGCCACCGGGGCGGCAGCTCCAAATTTGACCATAGGAACAGTACACTGTGGTAAAGAGCGTTCCCCCGGCTGAAGCCATACTCACACACGGCCATCAGACTGATGGATCGTGTATCTGTATTCATTAGTCCATACGACCCGTTTCCATTGATCAAGGGTCCACGATAAAACTTCTTTACACCATGCTAAATGACGAGTAGTATTCTGATAGGAGATGAAAGACTTATGAGCAGCCACATGACCACGGTAACCCATGGAATGAAGTTTTCTGTGAATGGTACATGTACATACCGAGGTTCCAGCAGTGTTACTCACCTGCACACTGAGGTCTTGTGCAATACTCTGTCGATTACTCTCCTGAGGCTTCGACATCCTCTATCACTGATTTTCTTTGGTCTGCCGGTACATTTTGCTGCTTCAGGCACGCCATGTGTCTTCCACTTATTCAGTACATCCAAAACAGTTGGCCTGGGTTTGTTTAAATGTCTCTCGGTTTCTTTTATGGACAACCCACTAATATAACACCCAACAATCTTTCCTTTCTCAAAGTCAGTTCTCTCCCTCCGCAACATTTTCACTCAACCTCATAGTGCGATATGATCGTGGTCAGCTGCAGGCTTGTTTTTATACTGTTTGCAGCTGTACTGTGCATCTTAACAATGCAGCAGATCCGCTCATTTGCTTTTGAAGGCGAGTCTGGTGTCTTTTGTCAATATAGTGTACATGGAAGGCAATACAAATGTAATCGTTGGCACAAATAAGCCGTATTTTCACTGTTTCCATGTAGCCACTCCTTCAGAAAACTTGAAAATTGCATTGTATTGCCTTCCATGCACTGGAACTTGTGACCTACATCTGATTCTGGATGTGAGGGAAGGTCGCAGTGAAGCTACAAGGGAGTACATAATTGCTTCGACTAGTGCAAATCTGAACAATTCTCAGATTTCTAAGCTACATCTGCTTAGCTTCAGTTGCTTGGAACTTCCTTGTCCTGGGTGGTGTAACAGATTAACAGATAGCATGCTGGAATGGAAATCAGGAGACGCGGGTTCGATTCCCGCTCCAGGGCAATGCAATCTTCAAGTTTTCTGAAGAAGTGGCTACATGGAAACAGTGAAGATACGACATAGTTGTGCCAATGATTACATTTGTATTGCCTTTCGTGTATTTGTGAAGAATTATTTCTTCAGGAAAATTCATTTCCCACTTATGTATGATGTTCTAAGAACTCGGCAGACCCCAAGGAGCACCCACTATTTACAATCTCATGACGAGTCATGACAGAGAGAGAAAAAGAAGCAGGTGTTTCATAAATACAAATATCTTCAAAATCCAGCAACATATTTTCATAAAGTTCTGTTTTTCACTTGTTTTTAAAGCATTAAACAATTTGACTAGTCCAGATCACAGCAGTAGTGGCGGCTCGTGGTGGGAAAAATAGGTGAAGAGCTACAAGAGCAATATGAAAAGATATCTATATACTGTCTTAAATGAAAATCAGTTAATGAGAACTTACCTATTTTTTTATATATTAGATCAATTCTTCTTCCCTTTAAAGCTGGAAATTTGTCGATTATGTCGTCATAAAATGGCTGTTTCTTCGTGACATCAAGAAAATGTCTTTCTGAATAGAAATATTTGACAAAGAAGCAAGTTTATCTGGAGAAATAGTGTTTCTTGAGTACGTTTGTATTCTTTTAAGGCAAGAAAAACTTCTTTCCACTGAAACACTTGCAGATGCAATTGTTAAAATCTGGGAAACTAATTTATAAGCTTCTGTAAAAATGCCTTTATCTCCATGAAGCACTCAAAAAAGTTCATGAGTCGATATATTCCTTAATTTTTCATCAGCATATACAAGACTCAGTTCATTTTTAAGGCTCTGGTGTTTAGTAAATATTTTTCCGTAAAAATGTTGTTGATTTTCAAAAGCGTGAGAGGGAAAGCATGAATTAAATTGGTCGAATTTGGTTGTGACAGCAAGACAGGGAAATTGAAGTTTAAGTTTCTCACTGTCTTGAAATATTATATCCATTTCCATAAGAATGTGGTACAAAATTTCAAAATACAATTGTTTATAATTTGTAAAAATTGTTTTTGTGTAAGAGCAGCATATTCCCGTTTAGATCAGCTTATTTCTGTGATTTTGCTAGCTTTTCCAAACAGTGTTTCAAATACCTCATCGTTCCTTTTATGGTTCAAAATTTCATAAGTTTTCTTTAATTTGAGTAACACAGTATATGACTAGTGATTTTTTCTGCAAAATTTCGAATAATAGATCGGCAAACCAAATATTTCATTAAATACTATTCCCAAAAATGTAAATTCAAAAGTGTTCATATCATTTAAAAACCCTTGGGCAAGTTGAATTGATTTGTTGTCTGATTGGTCACTATTTGTGAGAAATTCGAATACTTCCTTCAATTTATCCCAATCTTCAACTATTACACTTACTAACTTCGAAGTGGAGGACCATCGAGTTTCTGTTATGGTTAGCATGCATCTTGCGGTTGTTGATGTGAGTGTATTGATTTTTCATTACCGCTTCGCTGAGTGGTGAAAAAAACAAAGGAATTACACTGAGGCTTGCAAAAAATATTCGACACTTAGAAATTTTAGAAAAACTCTGCTGTAATACAAGGTTCAAATGATGTACTAAGCAATAACAAAAACAGATTGAGAACTCTGAAAGCGAAATCAGCCCAGTCAAGTGTCCAGACATTACGCTTGCCCCATCGTAACATTGTCCTATTGACTTGTGTTGATAATCAAACTGTTCCAAAATTTTGTCTAGCATTTTGTATAAAGCTTCTGACGTTCTATCTTCACTCACACCATGGAAACCCAAAAGTCACTCAACCAATACACCTTCCGAATCAACAGATCTTATTATTAAAGAGCACTCGGAAGTCTGGTTATGTCTTCCCATCTACTTGAATATAAAAGCATTGAACTTCATTTTTGACGTGATCGTTTATATATTCAGAAATACATTCAATTAATTTGTTTTGAATAGTTTTTGAGTCACCTGTGAAGACATTTTTTATTATTTTGTATTGATTTTGAATTTTAAAGGACTTCTTGATATCAACAGTGAAAGCAATTCCTTGAATTTCTACGATTTATCGAGTCAATGCCTTCGTCATGGTCACGGAATGCTAGTTCTTGTTTACTCAAATACAGTACTGCATCAATCATTCTCTGCAGGAAAAGTCTATTTAAACGAACGCTTTCGTTGAAATGCATTTTCAAAAGCCTAGCATTCTCCCTCAGGGCATCGCCAAAGGTGTTCTGATTCTTTTCAAAATTATTTAGCATTAATTCGCATTTCAGGTGTTCGCTAGAATCACCACGTTTGTAAAGTGACCATTTTATATTTAAGAAATCTGAAAATTGTCTTTATTCCACGCCGAATTTTATTACTAAAATATAAGCAGGGCCAACAAAATAATTTTTGTAACACAGAAGGGCTACAAAGCCATTTATATTCAGTAAACCAAAAATTTTTAAAATTAATATTGTAAGATTTACCGCTCTTTTTGATTTCTTTCTTGGCGACAATTGTCAGTGAATCCGTCAGTCGTCCTTGAAGTAAAATGTCTCTCTTATTTTTAACTTTCCACCAATTGAACGGAGTTTACAATAAATTACAGACAATGTTGTTCACAGGATACATACTGAAAACTAAAACTATCACTATCAGTTAAACTGTACACGAAACTAAAGTAACTAATGAAGTTTTTAATAAACAATCACAAAACACGAAAAAACATATCTCTTTCAGAAAGTATGTACCAAAACACCGCAAGAAAAAAATCCCTAGTGGATTGCAAAGAACCCTTGGCAATCCATCCCGTTCCACTGAGATCTCTTCGCAAGGTCATGACTCCAGGTGCAGAGCCTTGACGTCTCATGATAAAACACTTCACTTGCCCGGCAGATAGGGGAGGGGGACGTCACAGTTACCATGGCAACTCGGACGAAAACTGCAGACTTCCAAGCATTCTCATTTGAGCTCTTCACTTGAACTGTTTTGCGTATAAGGACTTGTTTTCCGTATTGAACGCGCATTGTGAAGTGATATCTAATCAAAATTTTGGGTATTTTGGCACTCAATAAAGGCAAAAATATATATATATATATTATACGAAACTATTAAATAAAATCTTATTTCAAATAAAATAGGTGAAGAGGCACTTCACCTACTTCACCTGAGAAGCTGCCACTGGATCACAGTGTGTTATAATAAAATATATAATAACAGAATAACATTATGAAAATACATTACTGTTCAATAAGTAGGAACTGTACACCAATTATACTCAAAATAGTATAACTATACTAATAATCCGAAATTTCTTGGCGTAGAATAGAAATGCCAAGAAATTTTGGATTATTAGTATTGTTATACTATTTTGAGTACATTACTGTTTTTTCAAGATATTTGTATCATTATACCACATGCCTGACTGTACTATCTAGGATTAAGAATATTTTCGAAATTTGTACGAAAAACGGGATACAGGTGTTTCACATTTTAAAACTCTCATGGCTTTTTCCTAGTTTTTGAGTACTTCCTAAACAAGATTTTTCTGTAAGTTCCACATGTTGGTGACTGCAGAATGCGGGTATATTCTCTGATGTGTTTAAAAAGAGCTGCCTGTGGCTGCCAAATAAGTCTCTTATGCATTGTTTTTATTGGTGATAACATCCATGCCAGATAAAAACTTCATGCTCTGACAGGTAACCGCAGAATGCAAATTACCCCCAACACTGGTTTCCCTGTACCTGATACACTTATCCCATAGGCCTCTCACCTCATGCAATTTTCATATAATTTGATGAGAGTATCATGTTATAAACCTCACATCTTAACACCTATTTCAGTAGGATATGCAGTGAATTTGTCTAGATATGCAAATATTAAAAAAATTACTTCTGAGTTGTTTACTTTTCATCAAATGACTCCTCACAAGAATGAGTAAAACTAAGTGACTCATCAAATGAAAAGAAAAAAAATTCTTACAGGGTAAGATATACAAATAAAATTTATAGTGCATGAGTGAAGGGCAGGGGGAGGAGCTAAAATGGCTCGTAGTCTCTCATAGAACAAATGCTGGAATGCTGTGAAAATCAATCTTTTTTTCAGCACAGTCACCATTAAATCAACACACTTTCTGCCATGATCCACTAGCTTTTGTAACCAGCTCCCAGGTGAAATAAAATTCTGAAGATTTGGGCTCAAACCATTTGTTCACTGCTTCATTACAATGCTGTTGCTACCAAATTGCTGCCATTTCACATCCTTTTATGGATTTGGAAATAGAAAAGAGTCAGATGGAGCCAAATCTGGGGAGTAGGATGGCTTGAATCCAGTCGTACAGCATTGCCTGAGTCACAAACACAGTATGTGCTAGTGTACTATCTTGATGGAAGATTGTTTCTTTAGCCAATTTCTTGCTCCCTTTGAGCTTCAATTTCGCATGGAAACACCTCAGTAGGTTAGAGTATTACTCTGCATTGACAGTGGCCAGGAGTGGATTGGGCGAACCAAACCAGGCCAGGAATTTTATTCTTTCGGTCCACTACAAAATCTCATGTATCTACAGGAGATCCTCATAATTTCCCTCATGGAAAAAAAAAAAATGGTTACATACGCGATGTAAGAGAACTGTTGGAATATGCATTGTAAAATGAATTCAGTTGTGAACAGATTTTAATAATGATTTATCGGTGAATTTTTTTAAAAATCCACTTATGATTGAATGTAGCATTAAAACCACATTACATTCAAACATAAGCAGATTTTTTAAATTCCAGATAATTAATTTCCTTTTAAAATTTTGGTTTTGAAAAAAAAAAAAAATCTTTTGAAGACTTAAATTCCAGCTAAATCACCATGAAGATCATTCTGAAAGTTGAAATATGTGCACATGCCACATAGCAATTTTCCTACAAAATTTCTTTTTTTATAATATTTGGTCAATGATAGCCTGCTGCACAATGGTATTGGCATCTCTTCCTTCAGTAGACATGTTTTACAGTGTACCCATTGTTTTGACCTGGGGAACCACTATAGGTAAATCATTGTTTACCTTTAAGATAAAATTGGGTGGGACACGGATTTCAGAATGTCTCTGCCAGAGACGCCCTTTGTGCTCTATGTCAATCTGTGGATAAGAGGGTGGCAACGATGGGTCATCATACTAGTGTATCCTTCAAGATTTTAAAAGAAGGTAAGGCTTACCAATGGCCTTGGAATCCAAGTGCAATGGCCTACATCTAATCGTAGTTAATTTGGCCTAATTCATTAGTAATAGCATGCTTAGTTTGGTGGCACTTTTCTGAACTAAGTAGCTACAGAGAATTTTGATATTTCACTTCACAGAAAATGCCCAACGTATAAATAGAAAGAAATGTTTTATTTTTTAATTGTACTAAGATAAATAACATTTCAGGCAGAAATAAAGCTCAAATGAAGTTAACCGTTATTATTCATAAATACCAAAATAATTATTAGTTTGTTCCAAAAATTCCACACAAAAAGAATACGAGAAAGTGGGCATTTCTCAGATGGTCCACCGGGATATGTTCCAGTGTTCTGGTGGGCCAACCTGCCCCTGACAGTAGCTCCTCATTTCAAGAAATCAACTATGATTTTTCAAGAAATCAATTAGAAATCTCTTTCTGCATCCCAGAAGATGAATGCCATGATTTAACTATCTCACTTCTTCACTTGAAACTTTTAACGAGTGACAGAAGAGGGATGCATCTGCTGTTTTGATTGTCCTTTTGTTTCAGGGCTGAAATGGTGAATCCATAATTAGTCCACAGTGACATACTGCCTCGAGAACTGAGCTTTGCTAGCTGCAAAGTCCTGCTAAATCTGATGACAACACTTCATTCTTTCTGACTTCTGATCTGCATACAGTGCTTTAGGGAACACACCCATCCCCACCCAACCTCGAAGAAACCACAATTCCTAAAACATTCACTACAAGCTTAGGTAATTATTTCAGTGGTAAATTTCTTTGCCCATTAAGAGTAAACATACATAGGTGGCACAATAGACATTTGAACTATTATTTATTCAGGGTGATTCTGTTCTCATCATGTTACAAAGACCTATGTAGCCTATGTTTTCATTAGGATTTTTATTCACCTCAGTTAAAAAACAAAAACAAAAAACTACTTAAAATATAATAATAATAAGTAGCTTACCTTTTGTTGTAAGGCCAGCTCCTTCAGTACACATTTCTCTGCACGTTTTTTTTTTTTTTTGTAGTCTATCAAATATATAGACTACAAAAAGAACAAAATGTGCAGAGAAATGTGTACTAAAGGAGCTGGCCTTACAACAAAGGGTAAGCTACCTATTATTATTGTAATTGTATGCATATTATTTATGAATAGTTATGGCATAAGCTGTAGTTGTTCTAACACTGAATTAATCAAAATATAGCTTACACAACTCTGAAAGCGAAATCTTTGCAAAAAATAATGTGATGAACAGAATTACTTGGAACTAATACATAGTTCAAATGTCTAATAAGAATTCACCACATTATATAACGAGCTCATTCACAGGAGATATTGCATATTGTCTCACTGAGTTCCATGCTGTTCTGAAGTCTTGCATGATCAGGTATAGATCATAAATGGCATCCATATTAGCAGGTATCGACATGTCAACAGGCCTCCAACGGCAAGGTGAATCTTCAGCACCGTCTCTTCGATGTTTAATAAGAGGGACAACATTCCTCTAATGTTTCTTTGCATTTTTTTTGTCTCAACAGTCACCATCTGTATTCACCTTACTCACTTTCTCTCAACAGTCACCATCTGTATTCACCTTACTCACTTCAATGCCCTCAGTGAAGAACTGTTTAATCACATGTGAAAGAAAAGACTCTAAATGAGTGAGGTGACACAGGAAAGATCTGAATACTGAAGGTAAAAAAGCAGGGAAAGTGTTTATTGTTACCATTACATATAATTTATGAATACTAAGCTTGTGGTGTTAAGATAGAATAAAATTAGCAACTTTTCTCACAATAAAGTGTTTATTATACATCGACTATATCTGTAGTTTCGCAGAGTCATGAGTTATACATCAATTATAGTTTCGTAGAGTCCCCCCCCCCCCCAATGCAAAATCAAATCATCCATGGAAACAAAAGATCTCTGCCTTCTTCACATACATATATCGTGTAATACATATCTGCTCAACTGAGGATTCCTTACAGAAATAGCTTGATTTTCTTAAACGAATTGCAGTACACAGAGAATACAGCCCTTCCGTTAAAGACAAAGCTGTCTGAAAATTTAGGAAACCGAAGCCTGTCTGCACGTTCACGCCTATAGACCTTCCAATACGAAAGAATTGGGCAGTTATCCCATTTGCTCCTCAGATTTGCTTCAGAATTTCAAAAATTCTTAAAAGTTTTAATTCCAAAGTTATTTTCAAACCCATAAACAAGATGAATTTTTATGGATCAAAAGACTACATCAAAGACATAAACTCTTGGGGAATTTATCAGATACCTTGTGAATGTTAACATTCATATATAAGACAGATCTGCAGGGCTTTAAGTTTCTGTGTGAAGGAACATGAGACCTAGGTATGGAACTATGAACTGAAGAAGTCATCTATAGCCCAACATTGTCACAAAAATAAACATAAATTTTCTTTAGGAAACACTACGCTTATCGATAAATCTGACTCAACTATCAAGCTTAATATATTAAAAGCTTTTCACAAATACCGGAACTCGTCACGGCTCGTCAACGACATGGCATCGACTCCATTTCTTTCAAGCGCGTGGAAACAACTCACCAAAAACCGTGACCGTCAGAATTCTGATGATGTCACAATGATTTGAATGTTTACGCTCCATTCGTCCTGAGGATGCCGAGCCAAATGCTCTGCGAAACTATAATCGATGTATAATAAACATTTTATTGTGAGAAAAGTTGCTAATTTTATTCCATTGTTACCACTGTTAATAAACCATTATTGATAAGGAGTAAGCAAGAGGTTTGTGAAAAACTAAGTCTCATAAAACTGAATCAAATGGCATCCTACAATGCACAAGATAAAAAAGAAACATACAATAAGTTAAATATATTATGATTTTGGAATAAAAGAAAATATAAGCAATAATTCACTACCTTTGTGCTGAACTCATCACCACATTCTGTGCATATTAAATTTTCCTCTTTTTCGTGCATCATCACATGAGCTTTGAGACTTGCAATACGTGAAAATTTCTTGCCACACTCAGGACAAGTAGGATCGGAAGTACAATGCACTGCCTTATGGAGTAGAAGGTTGGACTCCAGATTAAAAGAGGCATCACAGAGATCACATTTATGAGGTTTATCTTCAATATGAAGTTTTAAATGTCGAAGAAGCTGCCCCCATTTGGGAAACTCTTTATGACAAGTGTCACACTTGTGTGGTCCCTGTAATGTCAGAAATAAAAAGAAAAACACATTTCACACTTTTTATTGGGATGCTCATTTAAGATCTTGCAAAAACAATTAAATGCCTGTTGCGACAGTCCAACCTGCTTAGCTCTTTCACCCAGCACAACTAGCTCAACCCCATAGGAAGGACTGTCTAAAGCAAGGCTGACATTTATAATAAGAAATATGTAATTCATGAGACAACCTTAGGGGTTGTCTTATGTTATAAACATGCTTTATATTAAATATACATACTATCAAAGGTATTATTTACCAGACATTGGCAAAGTATTTCGCATGCTGTTGCTCCATGAGGCACGTGCTCCTAGCCCGAGAAGTCAATTATGTTAATTTTTTTATAAATAAAACAAAATGCGAATGAATGAACGTTGAACTGATAATAATATAACCTAATTGTTTTATTTATAAAAAAAAAAAATTAACCAACATGTGAATGAATGAATGTTGAACTGATAATAATATAACCTAATCGTTTTATTTATAAAAAAATTTAACTAACCAAAAAAAAAACCCCCGTAACATAATTGACCTCTTGGGCTGGGAGCATGTGCTTCACGGAGCAACAACGTGCCAAATACTTTGCCAATATCAGGTAAATAATACCTTTGATGTTATGTATATTTCATATATAATACATTAAAACTATGACAGTGCGCAAAAAATCTTAACAAACACAAATTTTGAACTCAACTGTTTAATTTCCAACATTTACTTTAAATCAGAGAACAATTTTACCTTTAAGGGTCTCTTTACAGTACAAAGCCTTGCAGAGAACAGAAGAATTCAAAATAATAATTTCATTTCATTTATTGCATTTTAGTTGTTACAGACATGGTATTACACAATCATAAATATATCATCATCATCATCATCATTGTCAACCATTATCAATCCACTATTGGACGAAGGTCTCCCCAAGTTTCCTCCACAACGGTCTGTCTTGTGCCAGTCTCCTCCATGTCACTCCCGCATATTTACGAATTTCATCCACCCATCTCCCATGTGGTCTTTTTCTGGGTCTTTTCCTGTCCCTTGGAATCCAATCTAAAATTTCGGCTGTCCATCTATGGTCTGTCCTTCTGGCAGTATGTCCAACCCATTGCCATTTCAGGGATTTAACTCTGATCATGATGTCTTCCACTCTCGTCATTTTTCGGATCCACGAGTTCCTCTTCTTATCTCTCCTGGTTATACCAAGCATGCACCTCTCCATGCTTCTTTGAGTTGTCTGCAGCCTTTGTATGTCTCTTTTAGTTAAGGTCCACGTCTCTGCACCATACGTAAGCACTGGAAGGATGCATTGATCAAACACTTTTCTTTTAAGACATAATGGCATATTGCTCTTGAAAATTATGCTGTTTCTTCCAAAAGCTCTCCAGGCAAGTTTTGTACGTCGATTAATTTCTTCATCAATGTGACCCTCACTTGATATCTGCTGTCCAAGATAAACATATGTATCTGTTATCTCCAGTTTTTCTCCATCAATCGATAAATCTTCATTTCTTGTAAAAGCATTGAACATCACTTTTGTCTTCTGAAAGTTCATTTTTAATCCCACTTCTTTACTCTTGTCAGCAAGTTCCTGGATCATACTCTGCAGCTCTGATGGGGTAGTTGCAAAAATGACTATGTCATCAGCAAAACGAAGGTGGGTTAGATAATATCCATTAATCTTTATCCCTTTGTTTTCCCAGTTCAGTGATTGAAAGACATTTTCCAATGTGGCATTAAAGAGCTTCGGAGATATGGTGTCACCTTGTCTCACTCCCTTTCCAATTTTTATGTGTGTTGTATTTTCAAACAGCCGAATCTTTGCACTTGCATTTTCATAGATGTTATTAATAATATTAATGTATGCATCTTCAATACCGCAGGATTTCAGAGCCGTGGTAACTGCTGATGGTTTCACCGAATCAAAGGCTTTTTCATAATCGATAAAAGCCATGCACAATGGAAGTTCATATTCCCTCGCTCTTTCAATTAGTTCTCTCAGTACGTGGATATGATCTATTGTGCTGTAGCCACTCCTGAATCCAGCTTGTTCTCTCGGTTGAGCCATGTCCAGTGTTACCTTCAAGCGGTGTGAAAGAACTTTAGTGAAGATTTTATAAACCACTGATAGGAGGCTGATAGGTCTGTAGTTCCTGAGATCCTCAATGTCACCTTTTTTATGCAGCAGGATCATTGTAGCGTTGTTCCAATCCTCAGGAATCTTCCCTTCATTAAGGCATAGAGTGAAAATTTGGGCGAGTACTGTTTCAATTTCTCCACTTGCTTCTTGTATAATGTCTATAGTAATTCCATCTTCTCCTGGAGCTTTCCCCCGCTTCATGTTCTTGATTGCATGAGCAACTTCTGCTGGGAGGACTGGAAGAACTCTGGTACCTTTCATGATGTCTGGAGTACATGTATCATCCCTTTCATATAATTTGGAGTAGAAATCTTTCACTCTTGTCAAAATTTCGCCTCTATTTCTTGTTATAGAACCATCTTCTTTTCTCAGAGCCATAATCTGTTTTCTTCCCTTACTGAGATGTCCCTTTGCTATCTTAAGGCTTTGGTTGTTTTCAATTGCTTTCCTCACTAGCTCACAGTTGAATTTCCTTACGTCTTCAGTGATACTTTTTCGTGTTGTCTTGCATAGCTCTATATATTCCACTTTGGAAGTCACATCTTCTTTAGTTGTCCTCATCTCTCTTCTTTTTTGCATCAACATTTTGGTTTTCCTGATAATTTGTTCACATGCAACTTGTTCTTAGACCCAGC
This sequence comes from Macrothele yani, assembly GCA_039090855.1. NCBI lineage: Eukaryota > Metazoa > Arthropoda > Arachnida > Araneae > Macrothelidae > Macrothele > Macrothele yani. The sequence goes on from CM077007.1 coordinate 115,950,468, forward strand.
TAATTTTGTTGCTGTTTCCATTAGAGCTTTGGTTACTTTTCTGTTAACTTCCGAAATATCCACTTCTTCCGATGTTAGGCCTTCTAAAGCAGAGAATCTGTTCTTCAGTTCCAACTTGAAAGTATTATGGTTTAATAATCTAAAGCAACTTATGGGAATTTACTAGGAAATTTTTTTTTATTTATAGCAAATTTTCGGAGAAAACTCTTCTCCTTCTTCAGGCTCTCTTGTTGTTGTTACTTTTTGCTTGTCACTATCATGGTTACGGTTTACCTTGACGGTTACGGTTAACCTTGACGGTTTAGGTTATTTTTCAACAAATCCTGCCAGATGTTAGGCAGGGAAAATCCTTTGCAGTCATTGATGATGGAATTTTGATTTTTCTCAATCTCTATTCCTTCTTTCAGTTTTCTTTTTTGGAAATTGCTTTGGAAACTGATTACTTTAAGGGAATTCCAATCCATGCTGTGCCCAGTTTCTCTAACATGCCTATCTAATCCAGTCTTGTTGGAGCAATTTTTTATAGCTGCTTTATGCTCAGCTATACGAGTTTCTAGTCTGCGACCTGTTTCACCTATGTAAGATAGTCCACAACTACAATTTACTTCATAAACTACTCCTTGCATTTTTAAAATATCTTCTTCTCTTTGAACTATTTTAGGGAAAAATTTTTTAACTTTGTTCTCTAAACTTGGAGCTAGCCTAATATTGTATTTTTTACTAATTCTCTTTAAAGCCTCAAATAAACCTTTGTGATAAGAAATTTTTCTAGTGAATTTTACTTCTTGCTTTTGTGGGTTCTTCTTACCATTAAAATTCAGAAGCTTCTCAATTTCTTCTTTAGGATAGTTATTTTCTGCAAGTATGACTTTAAGCTCTTCTTTATGGGCTTCTTTTTTATCTGCAGTAGAAACTATTTTATTAATTTTTTTCTAAAAACTGACTTGCTACATTTTTCTTAATAGAAACTGGATGATACGAATTGAAATCCAGTAGTCTTTTAGTATTCATTGGTTTTTTATACCAACTAGTGAGGAATTTTTCATCTTCATAATAGATAGTAATATCTAAAAGTTTATTCTTCTTTCTTTTTGAAGTTCAATAGTGAACTTAAGGGAATCATCTAATTCATTGAATTTACCTACTGAAGTTAAATTCCCATAAGGTTGCTTTAGATTATTAATTCAATTAAACTAGGAAGCCATTTCTCAATATGAGCTTTATTCAAAGTATTATGGTGTTTTTTAAGGTTGGTTATGTCAATACATTTTGTTTGTCTTATGAGCTTGCCACGTTCCAGTTTAGTGTTGAGGTGCATCTTACATCTCACCAATCTATGGTCACTACCTGTGTTGAACTTGTTCAGCACACTGCAGTCTTCGATGACGAATTTTTTGTTACACATAATAAAATCAATTTCACTTGTCGTCCCAATTGGATGTCTCCATGTCCATTTCCTGTGTGGCTTTTTTTGAAAAAGGAGTTCAAGATGAAAAATCCTTCTGCCTCTGCAAACTCAACGAGAGTATTTCCACGCTGGTTTCTGTTGCCGTGACCCGAATTTACCTACTGAAGTTTCATTCTGTTGCCGTTGCCCTATTTTTGCATTGAAATCTCCCATAATTATCTTCAAGTGCTGCTTACCTTTATTATTTAGATGACGAATTTCCTCATAAAATTCTTCAATTTCTTCTTCAGGATGACTTGTGGTGGGTGCATAAGTTTGAATAATCTGAGTCTGGTATCTTCTCGATAGTTGGATAACGAGTCGTGCAGCTCTGTCAGAGGAACTTTCAACTTCAACCACTTTATCCTTCAGTTTCTTGTTTATTATAAATCCAACACCACTAGTTCTGCCAGTATCTGTCCCACGATAATAGAAGAGATGTCCACTTTTCAGTTCAATGAGATCTTCTCCTTTTCTCCTTACCTCACTTAGCCCGACGATGTCCCACTTGATCCTTTGTAGTTCCTCTTCCAATTCAAGAAGCCTTGAATCAGAAGATAGGGAGCGTCCGTTATAGGTAGCCAAGGTCAGCATCAAATGGCAGCCTAGTCCGGTCCTCCGAGATTCTTAGCACCCTCTGCCTTCATGTCGCACTGGCCGCTGCCTTGGCCAGGTACATTCCAGCTGCCGGAGACTGAGGGCCAAGATTTAAGTTGTAGAGTCATTTTGGAGGTGTTTGGCCATAACTCACCACGCTGGCCAAGCGGGTTGGTGAGTGTGGGATAGCATTTCCTCTGATCCCGATGGTATAGTTATACCGCTATTGGCGATCGTCAGAGCCCCTTTAGTGGGAACAGGATGCACCACGAGAAGGCGGGGTTGACATTTGTCAAGGAGAGGCTGTGATGTTACGCATCACCTGACCTTACATCCCCATAAATATATAGCACACATTATATTTTTGTAACAACAGGGAATGAGGAGGGAAAAGGCCTGATAGGCCTGACGTGCCCTCTTCTCCCAAAGCATCAAAATTTTCATGAAATAAAAAAAAAAAAAAAAAAAAATTAAAAAAAAAAAAAAAAAAAACATAAACAAATCAAGTCCACACAATATCAAACACAGCTAGGGTGGTACTATACATTAATAAAGGTAATAATACATTATGAGCTTTTGGTCAGTAAGAAGTACCTGAATTTTTGTTTAAATATATTAATATTATTAAGTGATACAATATCAGTAGGAAATGTATTCCATAATGCCGGACCAGTATAATTAACAAATGATCTGAATCGTTCTGTTAGTGGAAACATGGGGATTAGTGTTGTTTTTTGTCTCGTGTAATAATCATGACCACAAGTACTTATTGAAATTAAATCTTGGTAGTAACCATTTTTTATTCTCAAAAACATCAGTTTACCTATACTATAGATATGCAATTGTTGAATAGTTAGTATATTAAAATCATTTGGACTGAGTCTAGCCTGAAAGACTATTTGAAAAATGAGTATATTGTAATTTAAATTGTAATAGTCTCACGAATCTATTTTGTAACGACTGAAGTTTTTTCATATTATATAAGGTGGTCGATCCCCATACAGATATACAATAGATCAGATGAGATTGAATTAAAGTATAGTATAATAAAATCATTAGTTTTGGGGTTAAATTAGCCACTGCACTACTAATAACCCCTATATTTCTTGAGATCTTATTAGATAAGTAGACAACACGTGAATTCGATTTTAAATCATGCTGAATAATGATACCAAGATAATTATGATTTTGAACCATTTCTATAGATGATCAGAGTAAATTAATATTCTGAATTAAGGAAATAGGGGTTGACATACTTGAAAAAATCATTACTTTTGTTTTATTAATATTAATAGCCAGATCATTTTTAGTTAACCAATTAGTGATAGATATAAAACGGCCTTGTAGTTGTCGCACCAGTGTCTCAACATCATTTCCATGTATTAATATGGTTGAATCATCTGCATATAAAATAATATCTGAATTGCGTAGACAGGTACAGAAGTCATTAATATAAATATTAAATAATAATGGAGCAAGTACTGAGCCCTGAGGGACTCCTGAAATGACTGATTGTAAGTTAGATTTGGTATGTTCAATTTCTGTATATTGCTGGCGACCAGTGAGATAATTTCTGAAGAGATTATGTAATGTACCCCGAATACCAATTGCATACAATTTTGGTAATAATAAGTAGTGATTTAAAGTATCAAATGCTTTTGATAAATCAATGAAAAGTCCCAATGTAAATTTATTATTAATAGAATTAGATTGAATTTTATCTTTTAAGTGTAAAAGGGTAATTTCTGTTGAGGAATTTGGTAAGAAGCCAAATTGATTTTTGTGCAAAATTTTGTATTTTTCAATATAAGCAAATAATCTAACAAATAGTAATTTTTCAAAAATTTTAGCAAATATGGATAATTTAGCTATAGGTCGATAGTTATTAATGTCTGTCAAAGAACCCTTTTTAAAGACAGGAGTAATTTTTGCAACTTTTAACGAATCTGGGAAAATACCAGTAGCTAAAATAGAATTAAAAATGTATAATAGGGGAGTAACAATGAAAAAAGTTATAGTTTTTAAAATTTTGGAAAGAATATCATCTGGACCAGGTCCTGTATTTATGTTAATATTTTGCAGTTGGTAGATTAATTCGGTTTTAGTAATTTCCAAAGTATGCATTGAATTTAAGGTACATGAGTTGGAGTAATGAAGTAATTGTTGATCGTTCAGCTTAGGAAGTTGTTGTATTATACGTTGTGGTGATACAATAAAATTATCATTAAATTGATTAGCAATTTCAGTTTGATCGGTGATTTTGATGTTACCCCGAGTGAGGTGAATCGAAGTCTTTGGTACATTCCTACGACCTGATAATATGTTTAAGTGCTTCCAGGTTACTTTTGGATTATTTTTAGAAAAAATATAAAAATAATAATCTCTTTTTAATTTTCTAATGTAGGAGTTAAGATTATTTCTAATTTTTTTTAAAATATTATAATCAATTTGTGAACTTGATTTTAAGAATTTTGTTAACAGTTTATTTTTTTTTATTTATCTGATTAAGACAGTGCCTTGTTAGCCAAGGTTTCCGCTCTTTCTTGAATTTAGACGTGGTTCTTTTAAATGGAAAAGCCTTATTGTACAATCTCTTGAAAGTTATTTCAAATAAATTATAAGCCACATCAGGATTAGAAATTTGCATTATTTCATCCCAGTTTGTATCTTGTACTAGGTTTATGAATAGATCCGTATTATTCTCATTAATAATTCGAGTGAAAGTATATTTGTTGGTCTAGATGCGAGTACATCACCATATGTGTAAATTAAGAAAATTGGAAGATGATCACTAAAATGAAAATTAAGAATACCTGATAAAATAGAGTCCGATGGTATATTTGTTATACATAGATCCAAAATTGAGGCCGTATATTGAGTTATTCTTGTAGCTGAAAAAATAGTGTTATAGAATCCTGCAGTGGCAATTGCAGAATTAAATTCTCATGGGTATGAAAGATTCTGTGACAGATCAATATTAAAATGTCCAAGTAACAGTCATTTTTTCCTTGTAAAATTTATATAATTAAGTATATCAGTAAATTTTTCAATAAATAAAGAAGGGTTCGCTGTTGGTGGACGATAACAGGCTGAAATTATATTATATTGATCTTCAATTGTAATAATTTCAATATCAGAATTAATAAATGTCAATTTTTCAATTTGGGTGTAGTCCAAATTATTTGTTTTAACAAAAATTGCAATTCCTCCTCCTCTAGACTCAGTCTTATTTTTATTAAAAGTCTGATAGAGTGGGAGATGTAGACAATAGTCTTCAGAAGGAAACCATGTTTCCGAAACGCAAATTATATCTATTTGATAATTTAATAGTTTAACTAATGCCTCCAGATCAGATATCTTATTGACTAATGATCCGGCATTAAGATGAATAACATTAAGAGAATTATTAGGGTTATTAGATATCGCATCATTAAGATGCTGTACTGAATAATAATTAATAGTCATATATCAATGTACCCCAAGCAGTTTTGTAAGATTAAGTCCCCTCCCCTAAGCACTATTTGAGAATCCCACAAAATGGTGTCCACCCCCTGCACCAATTAATAATTAATTGACCTTATCTCCTTATATCTATATATATCTCCCCCCCCCCTTTTTTTGCCAAAGGAATTAAAAAAATAAAAAATTCTAACAGTTAGTTATTGTTGCATAACATAATATCTTTAAAGTACCATGTAAACATCAAGACATTCTCCAATAGTTTTAATCAGTGACACCAATTAATAATTAATTGACCTTATCTCCTTATATCTATATATATTTTCCCCCTTTTTTTTTGCCAAAGGAATTAAAAAAATAAAAAATTCTAACAGTTAGTAATTGTTGCATAACATAATATATTTAAAGTACCATGTAAACATCAAGACATTCTCCAATAGTTTTAATCAGTGACATATAAGAACTCAATAAAAAATTATAAACATATTAATAACCTCAATACACAGTACAAATTCTATATTTCCCTCAATAATCAACAATTCTGTGTTATAATCAATTAATAAACCAAACAATGAAGGGAATGTAATAAAAAAGTTAGTAATAATAATAAGGGACCATGTACAATTCATTTTTTTCAGTTACCATGTCATAATTCCAGTAGCTAAACTTATTCAGTGACTGGATAGAAGAATGTCAATGAGCAACTCTCATGACATAGAGGAATTAAATAAAGATTGTGTTTATTTGAATAGTCCCTATATGTAATACAAATTCCCCACTTTCTCCCAGTAATCAACAAATCTGTAAATTAATGAACAAAATATACTAATAAAAAATAATAGTAAAAACCAAATACAATTTAAGTTTTTCAGTTCCCATACCAAAATTCCAACAGGTATGCTCACATAACAGGAGATGAATATGTCACTAGGAGCTCCAATGACAGTCAAAACTATATGTATCAGTAACCTCTATACACAGTACAAATTCCCTGATGATCCCCAGCCACTATACAGCAGTCAAGTATAATAACTAAAAAAGGTAAGTAGTCAAAAATATAGTACAGAAATATCTAACCAAATATAGTTCAAATTTCCAATTACCATACTAAAATTTCAATAATTATAAAAAATTTGACAAGTAGGTAAACCCATGAGTTCCCATACCCAAATTCCAGTAATTAAAAAAGAGCTAATGACTGTGATGGAATCTGCCATCAATCAACTCCAATAACATGCAAATATAAGATAGAAGTTAGGTTCAAGGAAATAACCTCTATACACCTAATAATTTATTCTTTTCTTCCAAATAAAAACAATGATTAAGTATGATGGTATAATGTAATAAACCAAAAAATAATAGGGAAATGATACTATAAACTAATAGCATCCAAACAAATGTAAGTCCAATTTCTTTGCCCTCAGATCAAAAATCCAGCAAACATACACAAATAATGGCTAGGTGAAAATAGGACATCAACATTTCCAATAACCTGCAGAAATTACTGAAATATTAAATAAGTTGATCACATAGTACAAAAGCAATTCTGAACAATAGTCTAGTGCAGCAAATCAAGAAATGAAAAGAATAAAATAAAATGAAGTAGAATAATAACAAACCATATACAGTTTACATTTGTCAGTTCTCATACCAAAGTCATACACCAGTAGAATCAGTGGAAGTAGGATGGTAAACCAAACTCAGTCAAATCATTCATGGAAATTATATTTTTCTTGGCGATGGGTCATTTTTCCTGACATAGATATGTCCATTATTAACCCAAACGGATCTCACTAATCCCTGATGTAGCAGACATCTAGCATGCCAGAATAATTCCTTATATGGTGGAATAAGATTTTCATTTATAAATACACGAGTTTTGGGCAAAATACTATTAAAAATCACAATTGTATATAATGGATCTCTTCCTATCAAGCCAGCTATCCCTTGAAGTTCTGGACAAAAATTGTACTAGCAAATCAGCATTAGGTTTTTTGAAAGAATCTGATTTTAATGGATGTATAATGTCAATATCCTGTAAATTGAAATCGAGTACATCAAATGCTTTAGCCAATGTACTCATATAATTCCTGAGTTCTTTTTCATCTTGTATATAAGTCAGATCAATACCATGAAATTCCAGATTTTTTTACGTAAATATTGCGCCGATTCATTAAAGTCACATTGTTATTTATTTAATTCAAGTTGTTTGAGCTCCATCTGCTGCAAAAGATTATCTTGTGTAATCCTTAACAATTCATTTTCTTTCCTAAATGAGTCCAGTTGTTCCAAAATTGAATCATAGTTTGTCGACATATGTTCCACAGATGCCTTACATTCCATCAGTTCACTCTTCAATTCCAATATAGGTTCCAATTTTTTATTTTATCATCCAAGGCCTGTCTTGAATCATTTCTAACTTTTAGGTTTGTGGAGTCAATTTTTTCATTAATATCTTGTAATGATTTCAAAATTAGTTCCATGTTAACTGGATCAGTAGTACGATTCAAACAAGAACTACTCCCCGATTTATTCGATATATTTTGCTTAGTTCTTGTGGCCATAATGTCACATCCAAAAAGAGAAAAAAAAATTACATATATCAGTCAATTATTAGCTTGTGAATGTCACACCAGAGGGCAGCACGCTGGCACCTTATTTAAGATTTGGTATTCTACTATTTCTTCAGGTTCAGTCACAATAAATTAAATAGATATGAACATACAGACAAAAATTATCCACGTACCACAATCCAAGGCATAGAATAGTTGTTACACTAGCATAGAGTACCTGTCTTCTTAGATTGAATCAGCAAGAGGACGCCAAAGACTGAAGATTTCGCACATATGAAGCACCTCGATGCAACCATAGTTTTGAAGTTAAATTCAGCCCTTCGAATGATGCTATTGATTCAATCATCAATGTGCAGCAAGTAATCTAACACCACATATTAGTAGTTATATTTGGTCATATAGCATTTTTCGTGATATAAATACGGAGCCGGGGGAAGCTCAACCCTTACTTTACAACATACTTGACTTGACTGCTGATACTTGACTTGACATCCTTTCCATGAAAGTGAATTGGCCAAAACACTATAGAAATGAGTAGTCTCCTCACCACACTCAGCCAGTAGTTAGTCACACGAAGCTGTTTGTATTCCACTCCTCATTAGACTCGATGTCAGCAGGAATAAGTGAGAACAACAGTTTAGCCAGTATTCATGCTCAGCCTGTACACCGTCGTCATTGCCCACATGACGCCAACAGGAACAAGTGCGAAAGACAGTTCCATAGGTAGTCATGGTCGGCCTGTATGCCACTCCTCAGCACACACGACATCAGAAGGAATAAGTGAGAACAGTTCAGCCAGTAGTCATGCTCGACCTGTGCGCCACTCGTCAGCATGCACGATGTAAGTAGGAACAGGTGAGAACGCCAATTCAGCTTACTACATCACGTTCCACACACAGTCATGCTTGGCATTTACTCCATTCCTGAAACAGTACAAGGTCAGCTGACTCCCGGCTTCAGAGTTTCAACGGCAGACATGCCAACCTTCAAAATCTGAAAATTGGGAGATTTTTACGGCTCATAAAATCACACGAGCGCTATTTTTTTATCGAGATTTTCCAGACTTAGGAAGAATTTTTTCAGTAGTAGTATTATTGGTCTACTAAAAGTTATGGAGGAAAAAAGAAACAGCACAAAAATCAACACACTCTACTGAAATTCGTTTTAAGGTACGTTGATTCCGTAAGATAATGAAAACATAAAAAAGGCCCACATGATGCTGTTTTTTACAAATAAAATAGCAGCCAACTGTTTTTCATTTTCCCTTTAGATTGTGCGTGAAGGCGAAGACAACAAAAAGCATCATATTAACATTGCCTTTTGTTACAAGGCGAGGCCAACTGTAACTACTCCCTTTTGTTGTCAAGTGAATTCGCCGCAACTCAACTGTTCATCATCACTTAGAACGCGTGCGGCCCTGTTGAGGCAATGAGTTGAAAGACTGAACTGCGAGGAGAACGCAGGGCAGCTCCCATCTGACAATCAATTATTGACCACCCTGGCATTCTAGGGCCAGAGCTGGTGAGCTCTGCAGGTGTCGTATGACAATCGCACTGGGAGAAATTTTTTTAAAGCAAATTTTTTTCCGCCCCATCTCGGACGATTGGTCAGAAAGCCAGCATTTAGAAAACTGCGCCACCGAGGTGGCTTTCTTTTTGCAGATAGGAGAGGGAAAATATGAAACTGATAACTGTAATGCCACCTTGCATTGACACAGAAAGAAAAAGACTTCACAGGCGGTTCGAAATCATGGTGGTTGATGGAATTTTGACCATCCTAATGGCTACAGTGAAAATCAGGAGAATTTGGCATTCATCTGGAGGACGGGCCGAAAATCTGGAGTCTCCCGCCTAAATCCGAAGAGTTGGCACGTCTGCAAAAGCCTTTTTTCACAATGAAGAAAAAGCAGCACAAAGTGTGTGGCTACACAAAGAAGTGATGAAATCTTTGTTACGTGCTCTTTTTATCTCACTTCAATAATCGCCGAGGAGTGTGCATCCAAGATTAGGCAAATGCACACCAAGATGATGTATCGAAGAAGAGGTGCTAAAGAAAAAGAAGTGCTTTAAGGCCTTTAGATTTCATTCAATGCCTCATAAATGACCCTCTCTGATGATAACTATATATTTCTCTCATGCCCCCGTAACGTGACACTGTACAGTAGATAAACACAACAGAATTCTTTCTCAGCTTGGTGCAAAACTCATGCATGTGTTTAAAACTGCAAAATTTTCCTATACAGTTAAAGCTCCTTATTCACGGTTCCCTTATTCGCATTTTCACTATTCGCGGGTTAAAAAATTGTGACCAAAAATTGTGTATTCGAGACTAAAAATTTCTTTATTCGCGGATCCAGTCGGTATATTAAAAGGATTCGGTGTGCTTTATTAATGCATCGACATCTTTTAAGTACTGCTGGCACGTGCCGAGGCGGCTTTTACAAAGAGTGTAACTGAATGGACTAATATCAAAGTAAAACAAACCTTATTGCCACTATGCCTAAAGTACGTTGTCAAATGCTGCCGCCGCCGTATTACACGTTCCGCTATGTCCTTTGATAAGAGCTGCCTTCGCCACGGTCGGTGTTTTATTGCTTCAACTTGTCCGTCGTTGCAATAATTTTGATTGAATAACACGTGTCTCTTCTGCTTTGTTCCCAATTTATAATGTCGAGTAAAAGGAAAGAAAAATTAGTTCCGACGTGGAAAAAAATAGTGTTGCCGCTTAAAGTAAAAATAGAAATGCTTGACCGTTTACGCCTTGGTGAGTCGTTTGCATCCATATCACGCTCTTTCAATGTTAACGAATCAACTGTACGATCCATCAAGAAATCCGGACAAAATAAGGAATTCTTAGCTTCAACCTCACTATCAGCAAAAATTGTTCGTGATCCAGCAATTGAAAAAATGGAAGCTGCGTTATCATTATGGATTGAAGATTGTAACCAGAAAAGAGTGCCCCTAAATGGTCTTATGATCCGCAAGAAGGCAAAGCGTCTTTATGCACATTTTAAAGAACCTGGTGATGAACGTACAGATGGAGGATTTCAAGCAACAGAAGGTTGGTTCAATAAATTCAAGGTGCGACAATCGTTGCATATCATTAAAATTGTTGGAGAAGCTGCATCTGCAGACACCGCCGCAGCAGAAAATATCCAAAAGAATTTTCAAACTTAATTGCTCATGGTGGATATAAATCGGAACAAGTGTTTAATGCAGATGAAACTGCCTTGTTTTGGAAAAGAATGCCAAACAAAACTTTCACATCCAAAAGTGAGAAGTCCGCCCCTGGTTTCAAGGCAGCAAAAGATAGAGTTACACTGCTGCTGTGTTCTAACGCATCTGGGGATTGTGTTATGAAGCCACTAATGCTTTACAGATCGTTAAATCCTCGTGCTTTAAAAAATCAAAACAAGGACAACCTGCCAGTGTTTTGGCATGCAAATAAGAAAGCGTGGGTTACAAGTGCTATTTTTTGTGACTGGTTCCGGAATTGTTTTGTTCCTGAAGTTGAGACTTATTTGAAAAAAATAATTTAGACTTTAAGGCCGTTCTAGTTTTGGACAATGCTCCAGGTTATCCTCGTGAGCTTGAAACTATGCATCCAAATATAAAGGTGATATTTTTACCTCCTAACACGACGGCTTGCATCACATTCATATCAGGATCACATCCATGGACCAAAGAATAATCCAGGCGTTCAAGCTCTATTACATTAGACGAACCTTCAAAATCATACTGGACACCATGGAATGCGATCCTGATATGAATGTGATGCAATGCTGGAAAAATTTTGACATAGCAAAATGCATCGTTAACATAAAAGAATCGTTGGAAGAACTGAAACCATACACATTGAAATCATGTTGGAAAAAACTGTGGCCTGTTCTGACTGTCGGAAATGATGAAGAATCCGTGCAAATTCAAACTTTAACTGCAAACATTGCTCAAGTTGCGAATGGAATAGGACGAGATGGCTTTGAACAGATAGAATCAGGTGACATTCAAGAGTTGCTTGAATCGCAAGATGAAGATTTGACCGAAACCGACTTGGAGGAAATGTTAAATCCGCATTCCATTGAAGAAGAGGCTTCAACAAGCACTGAAAAGGTGACCTTTAACTTGAAAAACCTGAGTGAAGGTTTACGGATGGCAAATGAGCTTTGTGATTTCTTCATGAAAATTGATCCATCTATGGAAAGAAGTCTTATTTTTAAAAGGCAAATTGTTAATGCCACAGCTGAATATCAATCTGAATTGAAAGACCTTTTAAAAGCGGCAAAACAAGAAAAAATTACTAAGTTCTTTAAACCCTTGCCTAAGCCTGACAATAATAATTAATAGATATTGTTAAAAACTCTCATTAAATTGATTTTATTTTAATTTCTTTTTTTATTTTGGAACCTTGGAACGTATCCCTTATATTCCCATACAAATTACCATTCCATATTCACAATTTCTGTATTCGCAGCATATTTACAGAACATATACCCCGCGAATAAGGAGCTTTTACTGTATATCTCAAATAATTGGGTTAAGAAAAAAAAACACTGCATAGTCGACATGCCCTCCAAATTCAGTGCAAAAAAATGTTCCAGTCTATATTTTGGTAGCAATGCACTATATTTATACAGATTGATTTGATATGCTTTAATAGTATATATATACTGTATTTTTCTTTGTATAATCCACAGGTAGTGAAATTCTGGGGGTGGGGGATTGCTGTATAATCAGTACCTGAGGTATTGATCTAGATAGATATGTAATTTCCTACAGAAAAGTTGAGATTCATGGGATGCCCCAGCAGTCCAAAGAAATAAGGACGGGGAAATGATCTTATTAAAAAATAACCGTCATTTCTAAATGCTTTTCTGTTACATTCAAGTGAATAAAGAGCAAAAATTATTACTTTTTCCAGCATTACCTAACAGCTTTGCAGTTAGACCAGTGGCACCCATGAACGTGTGCGATGTTGAGCCTTTTCCACAGCATGTGATTGTCGGCAAGAGCAAATAATATTGCCTTCGTTGCATCATATTTTCTGTCACAATGCTCATAACTAAAAAAGAAACTTCTTCCCAACTGTTTGTGGACTTCCATCTTCGCATCGCATTACATTTCCCTGTTATAAATGCATTTCTGGTCATTTTCCAAGTATATGACCTCTCCTGACAATTACAACACTGATTTTTCTAGAAATCAAAGTAGTGCAAATACATATTTTTTTAAAACTGGCATATAATCAGCAGAACCAAAATTTATAACTTTTTAACAGATAGCCCATGGATTATATAATGAAAAATATGGTATATGTGCGGTGACATACAGAGAAACATTGGTATTCCATGAAAAAAAGAAAAAGAAATCCAAAATCTTTACAAGGTGGTTTTTTAAACTGTAGAACATGATAATTTTAAAACCTTAATCAAATCTTTCCAACCACTTTTTTTCAACTACTTAAATTCAGTAGTTAGCATTGACATTAAACTAAAGAGCTATTAGTTTCACCATTATCATCTGATATCTATTTACTAGCTTGTTCAGCCATGTTTCTGGCAAAAATGGCTTAAAAAAACAAAAAAGAGTCACTAAGACAATGATGACAAAAATAAAACATGTAATGCAGAAAAAGTGGAACACAAATGCTGAAATTTTGATGTTAAGTAAAATAACATAGCTGCACACTTAACTGAAAAAAAGGGGAGGGGGGAATGGAAGGGAGGGGACAATATGTAGCTATGAGGTACTTGATCAAAATGCTTTAAGTTATACAACCTTTAAAACAGTACAACTCTCATGTAAGCCGCAGAGCATACATCCAGGACCATAGCCAGACAAGCAAGTTGGGAGCGGCGGCTGATGACTGAGGTAGGGTGAAGGATATTAAGTGGTCGGGCAAAAGATGTCAAAGAGGCCGCGCATTATACTGTTGTGTGAGTCGCCAAGACGGGCAAAAGGAAACACAGGTCAAGTCCAGCCCGGCCTGGCACTCCCCTGGCTACGGCCCTGCATACATCTATCACAGATTTCAAAATGAGCCATTATTATTCAGTTAAAAAAAAAACAGAACACCCGTTTGGGATTAAAGACACAAGGGCTTGAAGAATTTTAAAATTATAACATTCCCAGTCGGGATGTTGTCCAAATAAATACATAGCTTAACCAAAATTTTACATGTTTTACATGCCCAAATGCACACATACTACATACACATTAGCCACATACTGTACTACTTTTACTGCATTTCATAAATTGTACCCAGCAGTGAAATATGAACTTACCTAAGGGACACTCCATGTCAAATCAGAGCAAAAACGTAATATTTTTGACCTGAACCCTATTGGTTTTCATGAGACTCGTTGAACTTTCAGGCTTAATAAAGAAACTAATCAGTGAAAAACTTCAGCTTCCTACATACAATTCTTCTATTGTTATAAGACTCAGCAATTTACAAAAAAAAAAGAAAAAAAAAAAGGCATAATTTTGTCTACCACGCCTGTCACAAATGACAGTAACTGCAGACCTAATTGGTCAACAGATCTAGTTGGCTTACTTGAAATCTTATGGTATGAGCTTTCTTTTGAGGTATCACATAATCATATTACGTGCAATTTAGTTTTCTAGGGGTCATCTATTTTGACCTTTAATCTGTCAAAATACAGCCCATTGATTTTATTACATAAAGCAGAGTTAGGGACCGTATGAGTAGTAAAAAAATTGAATGGGAAATAAAAAAATATTCCTTTATTTTTTTTTTAACTTTTTATCCTCTAATGAACTTAATTTTTTCCATGCCCAACTGGGCAATGTATGAAAAAAAAAAGAAAGAAAAAATGTATGCCAGGATATAATTTTTACATGTCTCAGGCATATTAGAAAATATAATATTTGAGCCCTGAAAGACTCATTTTTCAAGGATGTAGTTAGCCTAAAAAAAGTGGATTGGAAATCTGAGGTAGCATTTACAAATGATGGCAATCAAAATATATAAAGATCCTGGAAATATCACATTCTTCTTACCTTTTTTATTGGAGGCTGAACTTCATCATCTTTACTAGTAGTGTCCACAGGAACAGATTCTAAAGGAATTTGCTCACTCCCTGGAACAATAGAACTACAATCATTTGAAACAAACATTGTGGGAGCCATTGATACTGGAAGTGTCTCTGCAGTAGAAGTACCAACAGGATTACTTAAATCTGGAGATGCAAGTCTAAAAATATTAGCACCATCGTATATTGTAGCAGGAGTAGTAGCTTGCTGTGCTAAAAGTAACTGAGAAGCATCCAGAAGTATCAAGCCAGTGCCATCAGGGTTTGTAGCTATCAAGAAACTCTGAGTACCACCTGTACTGCTTAAGATTGAACCATCTCTAAGCATATGAACATTTTCTAAAATAGGGGTTGCAGTAGCAGAACTTAAGAGACCATCAATAGATGCATCTGAACTAAGAATGGGCATCCCACTAACAGTAACAATAGGAAAAGAGTCTGCAGAAACCAAGGCAGTTGTGTCTGCAGACAAAGCAGCTAAAGCTGGCTCTGTTATTACACCACTTGCTACTTCCATGGTGGAAAAATCTTTGCTTCACAAGTTTCTTAAACTGCACCTGTGAAAGAAAAAGCAAAACTATTAATAAATAAAACATGGGTATTTTAGGTAAAGACAACAGCAATGGTCATCCCCAAATTAATGCAAGCACAAACAGTTTGCTTAGTGTTGGTAATTTTTCAAATTAAAAAGTGGGAGAAAGAGAGGTAGCCAAGTCCTTAGGGTTCTCTGACTTGTCCAGTCTTCAGCATGCCTTTAAAAAAAAAAAAAAAAAAAACATGATTAAATTATCACTATACCCATCTATCTGTTTATACCATATCTCTGCTATTATGCTACGTTGAATTTAAAAAAAAAAAAAAAAATTGTGGGTTGGGAAGTCTATACTATGATCAAAGGCATAACTACAGATTTCTACGCCCAGAGCAAAACATAAAATATTGCGCCCCATCTGTACTTTTAACTTATATGTGTATATACATACATAAACATACACTGCTCCACAAAAGAAAATTAATGTTACACACCAATATTATCTGTTGACCCTATGTAGGAGGAACAATTAAAAGCTGACTATTTATACAGCTTTTCTCAACGGCTTTGGAGTTCGGAATTTTGGCACTACATTAAACAGATCGAATCCAGCTGGCAGTCATGGCTCACAGTCTCAACAATGACAGAAGAGCCCTCAAAAGATCTTCAGCAATATGAACTATATCTTTACTTTGCAACATACGTATAGTCCATCTACCTAAATAGAAACATCTGTGGTTCTTCTTTAGTTGGACAAGCTATACAACTGCACCTTCATTTCTAAATGTGAGCAACTAACATCTCTTGAACATTTTGAAGAAGAAATTCAATTTGGCCAAGATTACCAAAACTGGTGAAACATGTTATTAGAAAATTGTGTAAATGGGAAAATGACAAACTATGGTGCTACAAAGTAATATGCGCCAGAAACTGGTTCAAAGTTCCAATTTTATTTAGATTGTAAGCAGTGATTTTGGCACTCTCTCTTGAGCTGCACCCAGGGTAGCCGCCCTGTCTTCCCTGCCCTAGTTACGCCTCTTGACTATGACTATTGCCTTTTGATCTCTTGCCAGTGCGTAGCTTTGCTGCATGGGGGCAAAAATGCAGATGCTATTAAATCAAGAATATATTTTGACTGCTATAAAAATCTGATTAATACTATGAAACCTCCATTAATGACCACCTCTGAACACCAAACATGTTTTGTTTGATACAGAATAGATGTGGTAGGATTAACATTAGTGATAACCTGTGAATAATGGAACTTCTTAATAGTGGTCAACGAACACCCCAGTCACTCCAGAAGGAAGGTTAATGGATACCTTGGACTGCCCTGGTGGTGCAGTGGTCTAAGCGCTGGCTTATGATCATTCGTCCGAAATGGGTTTGGTTTCGAATCCCGGTGAGGGATATGGATGCTGTGCTTGTCTTATAGCACTGGCTCTCTTCTTTCCCTGGAACCTGTGTCCCTAAATTAGGGACGGGTGACTGCTTATAGCACATCAAGTTGCTTGTGGTGGTCATTAAACCTTCAATAAAAAAAAATGGACAGCTTGGTCCTTAGGAGTTTGCTTAGCTTCTTTGGTACAGGGTCTATACATATTTACAGAAAATGAATTCCAGAAATTTTCTAGGAGTTAATAAAAAAAATTCGAGGAGCTTAAATTTTGGCTAGAATCATAGAGCTTTGTTTTATGTTTTGCAATATGGAGTAAAATTCACTATACATTTATTATATCTCATGTGATTCTATCATAAAGTTCACATACCATTACATGATCACAAGGTTCTTCAGGAAGACGCTTAGACGTCTGTAAGTTCTGTTTTACACGTTTTGTAAAGTGGATACCATCTGTGGTGGTGCATTAACTTATTCAATTAAAATTTAATTCGGTTAAAAGTCCTAAAAATGTTACTCACCTAAGTGTGTGTTCAGTCCGACGTCAGTAGTTTCTTTGTCCAAAGTTGTATATTGCTTCAATATGGTCAGTTGTTAGGGTTAGCACGAGATGTTAGGGTTAACTCTGTTCTGGCTGTGTCGACATCATACTGAATGGGTAAAGGTTTCCAGATAATAATTAAAGATTCTTGAGTTAAGAGTTACTATTTACATACCACTTGACGTTCCACGTCGTACTTGGCCATTAGGGCTATCTTGCCAATGCTGCACTCTCGTAGAATTGCTGAAGAAGTCTTCAAGTTAGGTCAGGTTCATAAAAATATTTTTTTTAAAAAAGCTTTAAAAGATTCCAGTTAAAATCGTTATATACACCACCTCATACCGTCGTATATAATGATTTTAACTGGAATCTTTTAAAGCTTTTTAAATTTTTTATGAACCTGGCCTAACTTGAAGACTTCTTCAGAAATTCTACGACAGTGCAGGGCTGATGAGATAGCCCTAATGGCCAAGTACGACGTGGAACTTCAAGTGGTATGTAAATAGTAACTCTTAACTCAAGAATCTTTAATTATTATCTGGAAACCTTTACCCATTCAATATGATGTCGACACAGCCAGAACGGAGTTAACCCTAACATCTGGATATAACCGAAGTAGGGAACAACTTATGACGAAATGGCTCTCGTGCTAACCCTAACAACTGACCATATTGAAGCAAGATACAACTTTGGACAAAGAAACTACTGACGGACTGAACACGCACTTCCATGAGTAACATTTTTAGGACTTTTAACCGAATTATATTTTAATTGAATAAGTTAATGCACCACCACAGACTGTATCCACTTTACAGAACGTGTAAAACAGAACTTACAGATGTCAAAGCGTCTTCCTGAAGAACTATGCATTTAGAATTCTTGTGAAGTTTTATGGGTTCCACTGTTACAGACTGTTCTTCAATGTGTTCAATCTTTAATGAAGTGGCAAATTTGTTCTGTATGAAATTCACACAATGATAATAATTTTTTTTTTTTTCATCATAGCACTGAAGATTCCCTATTCTGTAGTCATTGATTCCCCTTCACATTGGTGGCATGTAGGCCTGATACCAATTTCGTTTAGTCAGGCAAGTGTGTGCTAGAAGGAAGGGCCGTGTTGCCGTCTTGGACATGCAGGAAGATTTCTACATGCTGCTGTGACTGCAACTGCAATACCACAAACCAAGAACATTGGAAATATGGCACTCAAATGTCTTGCACAACAGTGTTATATGAGACGACGTTACATCTCCACACTCCACGGAAGGAAGTTATGTTATCAAGAGCAGATGCTGCACGGAGCAAGAATGAAGTAACACAATTAATCCAAACACTTCAACCTTATTTTTCCCTTTCATTACATGGAAAAATTCCAGGACTATTCGAGCACTTTTCACAAAAATATGAAAAACCAAGGACTTTCCAGGCCTGAAGGGAAAAAAGGAAATCAAATTCAAGGAGCAGTGCAAACCCTGTCGTTACTACGGCAAGTGATAGATGGGGTCAAATAATGTTGCTAAAGAAACTATGCCTTGGGTAGGATGAGTTGCATTATAGTGGGTGTGCTTAAATGAAAAGAGAAGAATTAAAGATTAATTCGATGTGTAACAATAATTACTAGAGGCAAGCTTCGCCTTCCATGTATGTCTCAGTCCCACATCATAATCAATGGAGATGGGGGCCAATGCCTGGAACATTGCCTGTTTACGGCTGTTTTTCTTGGTGTGGTCCCTGTTTTCTCAAATGCAGCAGCCTAACTATACAATTAACACTTCACTATCTCTTATTCTGTTTTTCTTTTACTGTAGAGTACCCTAATCTCCTAGCTTGCTATTTTTACGGCTCAGACACTGCCTTCCTAAAATATTCCACACCAGGACTAAGGTGGTTCCACCTAAAAACTCTGCCCTGTGTTTTCAATGGTAAAAACTTCTGTAGACATTTTCTTTGCAATTAATATATTCCCATGAATGAAAATTTGCATATCAATAAAAATAATTATAAATTACAGCATTGCATACTTAAGTTTGCTGAAACTTAACCATAATTCTATTAAAAATCAATAACTTTTCGTTTGGGTAAAGTTGAGACCTACTAATAGATGGCACCACCTGTACATTTAGAGCATCAGTAGACAAACGAATGTTTGATGGCTTATTTCTAAATTAGAAATCAGCTATACCTACAGTTCTGTTGAAATTTTCATCTAAATTATTATTGACAGAGCATTTAATCTTTTTTTTTTTTTTTTTTTTTTTTTTTTTTGATTGGAGGTTTAACGACCACCGTGAGCAACTCAATGGGCTATAAGCAGTCGCCCGTCCCCAATTTAGGGTCACTGGTTCCAGGGAAGGGAGAGAGCCAGTGCCGTAAGACAAACACAACATCCATGCCTGACCGGGATTCGAACCCGGACCCCTTACGGACGAATGATCAGAGGCCAACGCCTTAGACCACTGCGCCACCGGGGCGGCTTAATCTAAGTTGTTAAAATCATTGTAAACATTCTAGACTATCATATGGATATACTTAAATTTTGATTCCATTCCGAAAATAAATAAAATTATTGAAAAACAAGCAGCAGTACTGTAGGTAATGGTTAATTTCTAATTCTAAATAAGCCACCAAACATTGTTTGTTCGCTGATGTCATTGACAATACAGGTTGTATCCTCTATTAGCAGGTGTCAATGTTACCAACGAAAAAAATATTGATTTTTAATATAATTAATTAATTATGGATAAGTTTTAGCAAATATTAAGTACATCATGCTATAATATAAAGTTATTTTTATTGATGAGCAAATTTTCATCCTTGGGAAAACATTAATTGCAAAGAAAATGTCTATAGAAGTTATAGAAGTTTCAACCATTGGGGCAAAGCTTTTAGGTGGAACCACCTTAATTGTTATAGTTTAGTTGAAGGTTATCCAATTCTGGTGAACAATGGGTACACATAACAAGATAAAATCTTGCATTTAAAGTGCCATTGCTAGTTCGAAAATTCAGATGCAAACAGTCAGTTGTATTTACTGCTCTACACATCTGGACATTTTTACTCTTGAACTAAGCTCAGGATGCTGTAGCCTTATATTATGCAGTCTGGATTTGTGCGGTTAGTTTGGCTGTTGAGCGTCCTTCTCTGGAATTGCTTTCCTGGGTGGGGTTACTTACACAGTTATTTTTTTAACCTTTAGAGAGATTGATTATTCACTGCCATGCCTATTGGCAGTGCAGGCAGTTTCCTATGCCTGGTCTTGACCTATAGATGTCGCTGCATCAGGCCACACATTAAAAAGTATCTATGTGGTAGGAAAAGCTTCTTCAAGAACTGTAGATACTATACTCAGGGCAAAGCTAACCCGGTTACACTATTAAGGTTGTGAAACAGATTCACCGACATGAAATCTCTTGTATATCGGTATTTCTCCGCACACTAATGGGGTGCCATGTGTCACTGACCCTTCCCACTATGGGACGAGTTTGTATATTTTGGAAGCATGTTTGATGGAGAGAACAAATTAGATGGTGAAATTAGTAGGTGAGTGAATTCCTCTTTGAAAGTCATAGCTGCTTTAGGAGGATTTCACAGGAATGGTGGGTTCTCAAGAGTCTCGAATGGCTGTGTATGAAAGTGTAATTGTGCCTACTCTGACGTGTGGCAGTGAGACCTGGGTACTACAGAAAAGACATAGGAGTCATTCCTGTGCTGTGCTGGAGAGATGCATTACTTACGGGGAGGTTGGAGGTTGTGGGAAGACACGTTCTGGTCATGTGAGGAATGACGATGTGTTGCAGTTGTGTAATATGAAGCAGCAAAACGTTGTTAGCAAGGTGGAGAGTAATAATCTTAGGTGGTTTGGCCATGTTGAAAGAATGAGTGATGAGATGCTTACTAAGAGAATTTACTCAACCCAAGTGGCAGGAAAGGTAGAGGAAGGTCAAGGAAATCATGGGAGGACCAGATTCAGGAATGTCTGCATGAGAAAAAGATAATGGGTATGAAGTACAAAAGGTCTTGTGTGCAGTGTGTGATGGTTGCTAATGATTTAAAACTCAGGCTTCACTCGACGATAACACATAAACATAGAAGTCGAGCGAAAACACACCGAAGCATCAATACAAGACTTGGTGAGCACAAAAAAGATGTTTCCAATGGTCTTCTAAAGACAGCATTACCTGCACTAATCCTTGAAGACCGCTCTGCAGTTCCCATTTGGAAAGAAACAAAAAAAAAGTTGCCCCATTCATCAAAAATGCATCGCTGTGTTTCCAAGAAAGCATCGAAATTTTGTTCACCAAAAACTGCAATTCAGAGACCCCTCCCCAAATCCCATTTATTTATATCTCTCTACTAAAATCTGGGAACAGTTCTAACATCCCAACTTAAAATTGTAGTTCTGGCAACTAGCCCATCTAGTCGATCACGGGTGATCAAGGTCATAGGATGACCGAAAGCTACCGCTAATCGAACCTTTTACCATACGTGACTCTGTGTGTTTTTGGTCAATTTATATGTTTAAGGATGTTAATGAAGCCCAAGCTATGTACCAAGATTGCTGTAAATGGAGATGTTTAATGCAGTAACAGTAAGTTCTTTCTCTGAGGAGATAGCCTCTGAATAACAAAGAACAGCTTAGTGATATGTATGTATGTAATGACAATTATCTAAAATTCACTTTAGAGCTTCAGAAAGACAAGAGCTTGAACTTTTTGGATGTGACCCTTACAGCCCCGGAGGAAAACTTAACTAAAAAATTATATTAAAAAAACCCTACCAACACTAATCAAGTTCTGAATGACAACTCTTACCATCCCTCATATATCAAATTCAATGTGGCCTCACAATTCCTGGAAAAAATAGAAGCACTGCATTCTTCAAAAACTTCAAACAAACTAAATAAAAAGGAACTAATAAGGACTCTTGCTGTAAATAATTACCCTTCTACAATAATAGAAAAAAAATTAACAAAAAAAATCAATTCAAGTCATAAACAATCAAGAAATAACACAAAACTTACTAGAAAAGTTGTTTACCATAAAGGTCTATTTGAAAAGCTTCAGAGGATTAGCTTTAAATTCAACGTTCAACTTGCTCCGCACCTGAACGATAAAATTCAAACATTCTTGCTTCTCATTAGAGGTAAACTATAAAATGTGACATTCTCTGATTCACCTGAACACCCCCTCAAATTGTGCGTTACGGTAACAGGACCACATAAAAATTTATTTATTTTTAATCGGTTGAGATTTCAGGGTGGTCGAGAAAAATAGTGAGCGGAACTGCGTTTTCTGTCTAACGTTTAAGGTACATAAATATTTTTGCTGATAACTTGGGTATTTTTAAAGATAGGATGATGATTTTGGTATCTTTGCCTAGGTTTTTGGGGTCTACCAACACACAGGAGCACTCAGATTGAGCATACACTAAAAGATACAGAAAATTTTATTGGATGCCACAATTATGTATATCTGTTTTCCCATCTTGAACTATATTTTTGTCCCATACACTAGGGTTTCATTACTTTAAATATATCCTGTACAACATTGTTTTAAAATAGAAAGCAGCCTGCCCCAAACTGGAACGTGGGAGCCCTGGCTGACTAAATGTGACATCACGGTCGAATTTGCTTTCATTCTTATGTCAAACTTGTGTTCAGCCAACCTAGTCCTGAGAGTCCAAAAGTAGATCCTATGTATACTTTTTCTGTTTCCGTGGGCAGCACAGGCTCCAACGGTATCAAGTATACACCATGCTTATGTGTTAAGTCCACTGAATCACGATCGCTCTTGATGGAAGAGAGCAAGTTAATAGTTCTATCCCCAAAATTAATGAGATGTCTTTTACAGATCCTTTTTAGGGCAAACGTTATCCTAGGATCATACATTACTGATCCTACAAATATCTGTGGTCGCTTATTGACGGGTTGTAATGTGGATAAGTTATTCTTCTGTAGTTTACCAAGCAGTCCATACACCATCTGTGCAGTGTATCCATGTTCCCCAGCAATTCCAACTATCTTGCCGATTTCTTGACGGCGTAGGAGCTGGGTTGCCGAGTGGGTAGAGGCGTGTCTCAAGAGATAGGTGATGGCCGATGTTTTTTGACACCAGGGATGAGCCGATGAATATGAAATAATTGACGTACACGAATCCGATTTCCTGAATAAGTCACTTGGTTAGAACAAGGGTTATGGACCAACCATGAATCTAAAAAGGCTAATCCATTTCATCCCACTGCTCACAAATTTGCCACCTTAAAAACTTATGTTAATCATGCCAGGATTGTCTGCAACATTGAATCTTCCTTCAATGAAGAAATTGACACCATGAAGAAAATTGCCAAAGCCCGTCAGTTCCCGCCTTCTACAATTGAGAAATTCCTCCAAAATTCCAATTTGAAAAATCTGTCTGCTCTCTCACCAATACTAATGGAAAAACCATCATTTATTGGTTCCATCCCTTTCCATGGATCCTTTTCTTATAAGATGTGTAAACTCTTCAAAACTATGGGCTACATTCTCACAGTGAAACCAAACCCTCTTGCAATAAAGTGCCTGCTTAAAGACAGGGATCCTGTCCCACCCCTGGAGTTTGTACTATTCCCATCTCAACTTCCTCTGGTCTCTCAGTGTATATTGGAAGCACATAACGAAGCACCAATACAAGACTAGTGAACACAAAAAAGATGTTTCCAAAGGTCTTCCAAAGACAGCATTATCTGCATTAACCCTTGAAGACACCTGTACAGTTTTCATTTGGAAAGAAAAAAACGTTGTCCCATTCATCAACAAAACATTTCTGTATTTCCAAGAAAGCATTGAAATTTTGTTCACCAAAAACTACAATTCAGAGACCCTTCACCAAATCCCATTTATTTGGATCTCTCTACTAAAATCTATCAACAGTACCAACACCCCAACTTCAAAGTGTAGTTCTGGCAACCAGCCCATCCAGTCGATCGTGGGTGATCAAGGTTGTAGGATGACCGAAAGCTACCACTAAAACCTTTTAACGATACGTGACTCTGTGTGTTTTCGCTCGTTTCTATGCTTATGAAAAATGTTCTGCTGCAAGAAGCAGTGGTCTACAATTTACATTGGAATTGTGGTAACACATGTAGGAGAAACTGGGAGACAACTTCACACCTGTGTAGCAGAACATAAAGCTGCTATAAGGAATGTTTCTAATGAGACAGACTTTGACAGACACATACAGAGTACTGGACATTCGATTAACTGGGAATCTTTAAAAATTCTCTCACATCAACAGAACTGTGTAAAACGGAAATTAGAAGAAAGTCTACAAATCGAAAGAAGAGGTGCCATGATTAGTGAACATAAAGGTTTAGTATTACTGCTTGAGTGGCAGCACCTACTCTCTGGAGTTAGTCCCAACGACGGGTTGGTGTGATAGAAAAAAAAAAAACATGATAGAAAAAAATTGCTTTAAATGTCAAGAGACGTGGCAAGTGTTAAAGTTTGTTAAGTCAGATGATAGGTGGCGCCAGGTGTCTTGTGTAATGAAAAATCTTGTCAAACATGGAATACAACAGACATGGCTTCTCCAGTGGAGAAAGCAGTGTGTGTGTTTTGGTTTATGAAGTCAAAATCTTTAACAACAGTTTAGCGTAAGCTCTGAACAGAGTACAAGAGACAGCAGCTGACACGAAAAAGCATCAAACAATGGGTAAATAAATTCAAAGCAACAAGAAGTGTCTTGAAAGGCAAAGCACTGGGGGGCCTTCCATTTCGGATGAAAAGGTGAAAGCCATGGAGCCTGAAAAAGTCCGTCTGCATTGCCAGTCATGAACTCGAAATACAGCAAGCAATGGGTTCACAAGGTTCTGCATAAACATCTACGCCTGTACGCATATAAAGTGCAGTTAGTGCAAAAACTTCAAACAAATGATCAACCACGTCGAAAAGCATTTGCGGTAGACATGCTTAATCGCATTGACAAAAATCCTCCACTCCTTTAACGGATCTGTTCACTGATGAGTCGACATTCCATATTTCTGGCAGAGTGAATAAACATAACTGCTGAATCTAAGATACGGAGAATGCCCCTGCGGTCATAGCACATGAGAGAGACAACCTGAAGGTTAATGTCTGGGGTGGCCTGATGGAAGACAGAGTGACAGGGCCCTTTTTCTCCGCTGAACCAACCGTTACTGGCATAACGTACCTGAACATGTTAGAACAATTTGCAATTCCACAACTCCAGGATATTCAAAACATCATTTACCAGCAAGATGAAGTGACTCCGTACTGGTCTTTGGACGTACACAGATCTATAGACCAACATTTTCCCGGGCATTGGATTGCACGTGGGGGTCTGAAGGCATGGCCACCCTGTTCTCCTAATATTACCCCACGCAATTTTTTTCTTTGGGACTTTATTAACACAGTGCTATCAAAACAAGCTATGCTTATCAACAAATAAAAGTATGAAAATAATATCACATACAAAAAACTCGGAAAGTTTGTTGGTATTATAAATGGACGTACTTACTGAAATATTGTCCTTGGAGAGATATTAGTCCTAGGTAGGATAACTGATTAATGCTTGCCAAGTTTAGGATTAAGTTGTCCATTTTAGCATGCAGTTCAACAATCTTTCTTTGCTTGTGTATTATTTCAACTATCTTCAAAAGTTGCCTTACGTGATAGATGATAGACCCAGGTAGTAATTATTCAAAGAGTGCAATATCCAAGTTAAAACTATTATAATCTGATGTATCGCATCCACACATAAAATTTTGTGCATGTTCCAGAAGATGAGATATCGCAATGTGTCACAACATGTCTCCGGGGAATACGTGGAGGTCAACATTGTATTAAGCACAACAGGTCAAATATCGGTTAGCGCACCACTGAAAAAGACAGTGTTAGATGCTGTTGAAACTACACTCACGGACAATGAAATTTGCGCACCTAGAAAAAAACATACTACAACCGCAAAACTTTGAAAATAGCTAGATGGTACACAAATGATCCACATTTGGTGCGAGTGCACATGACCACACACCCTGTGGTGGCGCTGCAAGCACGAACCTGCAGCCTTATAAACCGGAGTGCAGACGATGCCCCATGAAAGCGAAAAGCACCGGCCAATGCAAGCAATAGTACAGTGACAAGAATGCTGGGTAGACGCCAGAGACGTTGATTTATGCAACTTACAGACTTTGAAAGAGGCCTGATCATCGGGCTGAAAACCGCAGGGTGGTCAGCACGTCGTATAGCTCGCCACGTGGATCGTTCTGACCATACCGTCCAACTGTGTTGGGAGCAATGCACATGTGACGGCACTGCCACACGGTGGAGCAGCTCTGGACGGACCACCGGTAGAGGATCGTGCACCATGCACGAACAGATGCCACGGGGACCTGGTCCACTATGCGGGCAGGTGTAGCGGCTCCTGTGTGCCCATGAACCGTTTTCTGACGCCTCGCAGAAGCGAATCTGCAATCTCAGTGCCCCTTACGTGTGCTGCCATTAACACTTCAGACTCTGTGTGCAGTGGTGCCAGGCCAGAGCGACGTGTGGTGTTTAGCGATGAGTGCCGCTTTGTTTTGGGGACAGATAATCATTGTGTTTGGGCGTGGAGGTCTCCGGATCAACGGCACAATCCCAACCTCACTATCAAGCGCCACACCTCCCCCACTGCAGGCATTATAGTCTGGGGAGCCATTGCCTACAATAGTCGATTAGCTCTAGTAGTGGAACGTGGATCATTGATGGGCCAACGGTATGTGCTCCCATTCCTGGCCGGGATCCCAGGTGCACTTTACCAGCAGAATAATGCCCGCCTGCACACGGCTTGGGTTTTCCAGGGACTGCCTACGTCATGTCCGGACACTTTCATGGCCTGCCCGCTCCCTGGATATGTCCCCTATCAAGCATGTGTGGGACCAGTTGAAACACCAGCTGCCGCCGGGCTGCACTATCCAGGATTTGGAGCACACCATACAACACGTGTGGGCCAGTCTGCCGCAGGACATCAGGCATCTGTTCGCCTCCATGCCGGACCGTATTGCAGCATGTATCGCCGCAAGAGGCGGTGCGATGCGCTATTGAAGGTGACTGGACTGTGTGCCACAGATCCCTCTGTAATTGTCCTGCAGCTCTGTTTTTGCCATCATGCGTATCATTACACCCATAAAATTTCAGTTCAATCCAATGCTTCCTACTTGGTGTGCAAATTTCATTGTCTGTGAGTGTAGTTTGGTCGAAGTGTGAAATGTGAGCTGTTCTTTTTCAAATTTTTAAAATGTTTTTAAGGATTTTATTTCATTTCCTTTTGTTGCATTCATTGTTTACCTAATTGCTTTCTGAAGGTTGTCTCAAGTCGAAAGATATACAGGGTGAGGCAAAAGTCCTTAGACAAACTTTAAGGGTAAGTCAGGCATACAAACACAAGTCATTTTGACATAGGAATGCGTGGTAGCAAACGTAACAGACGACCGCTAGAGGGGCTCTTTGACAGTGAATTAACCAAAAGAAAAGGACACCAGATAAAGTGTACAACACAGGTTTAATGCAATACAGGTTTACAATAACACAACAACACAGATTTACAGGTTCAAGTATGAATAACAACAATACAATGACAAGTAGTACGCAGTATTACAGTTACATGTATCAACAACAAACCTTTTACAGTACCTTAATACTTAAAAAAGTGTTCAAAGGACTTGCTGTCCAAAAAGACATACGCTTCGCAACATCGACGCATGGACCGTCGTACACCTTCAAAGATGCCAGGCCTCTCACAGATACGCACAGCTGCTTCAATGACTCTCGCCACAAGGTCTTCATCGGTCGTCACAGGGGTTTCGTAAACAAGGTTCACGTAGCCCCCTCTAGCGGTCGTCCGTTGCGTTTGCGACCACAAGTTCCTATGTAAAAAAAACTTGTCTTTGTATGTCTGACCTACCCTTAAAAAGTTTGTCTAAGGACTTTTGACCTACCCTGTATGCACATGCCTCGATGTTGAAATCGGCCGTACATTGCTTAGCTTATAATAGTTTTTTGATATTGTACTCTTTGAATCAGTGGTGGCTCGTGGTTAGAAAAATAGGTGAAGAGGTACAAGAACAGTATGAAAATATATCTACTGTCTACAATGAAAATCCCTTAATGAGGACTTACTTATTTTTTATATATTAAATCAATTTTTCTTCCTTTTAAAGCTGCAAATTTGTCTATTATGTCGTCATAAGATGGTTAAATGGTTGTTTCTTCGTGAGCATCAATAAAATGTCTTCCTGAATAGAAATATTTGCCAGAGAAGCAAGTCTATCTTGGGAACTAGTGTTTCTTGAGCAAGTTTGTATTCTTTTAAGAAAACTTCTTTCCACTGGCACACTTGTACATGGAACTGTAACTGAGGAAAACCAGTTTATAATCTTCTGTTAAAATTTCTTTGTCTCCGTGAAACACTCGAAGGAGTTCTTGAGTCAATATATTCCTTAATTTTTCATCGGCATATACAAGACTCAGTTCATTTTTAAGGCCTGGTGTTTAATAAATATGTTTCCATAAAAATGTAGATTTTCAAGAGCACGAGAGGGAAAGCATGCATTAAATTATTCGAATTTGGTTGTGTCAGCAAGTCAGACAAATTGAAGTTTCTTACAGTCTTAAAATCCATAAGAATGTGGTCCAAAATTTCAAAATACAATTGTTTATAATTTTGAAAAATTGTTTCCTGTGTAAGAGCAGCATATTCCCGTGCTTATTTCTGTGATTTTGCTAGCTTTTCCAAACTGTGTTTCAAATAACTCATCGTTCCTTTTATGGCTCAAAATTTCAAGAGGGTTTTGTTTTTATTATTATTAATTGAGTTACACAGTAGTTTATGTTTAGTTATTTTTTCTTCAAAAGTTCGAATAATAGATCGGTGGAGCCAAAAATGTAAATTCGAAAGTGTTCATATCATTCAAAAACCTCTTGGCAAGATGAACTGATTTTTTGTCTGATTATTCGCTATTCGTCAGAAATCCGAACACTTCCTTCAATTTATCCCAATCTTCAACAACTACACTTACTAATTTCGAAGTGGAGGACCATTGAGTTTCTGTTATGGTTGTTTTTTTTTGGGGTTTTTTTTTTTTTTTTTATTGGAGGTTTAACAACCACCGTGAGCAACTCAATGGGCTATAAGCAGTCGCCCGTCCCTAATTTAGGGTCACTGGTTCTAGGGAAGGGAGAGAGCCAGTGCCGTAAGACAAACACAACATCTATGCCTCACCGGGATTCAAACCCGTACCCCGTTTGGACGAATGATCAGAGGCCATCGCTTAGACCACTGCGCCACCGGGGCGGCGATGGTTGGTCTGCATCTTGCGGTTGTTGATATAAGTGTATATAAGACCGTTTCGCAGAATGGTGAACAAACGGAGCAATTCCAGTGAGGCTTGCAAAAAGTATTCGACACTTAGAAATTTTAAGAAAACTCTGGTGTAATACAAGATTCAAACGATGAACTAAGCAATGAACAAAAACAGCTTGAGAAGCTTTATCCTTGACTTTTTTTTTCTGTAGCCCATTTAAGTGTTCAGACATTAAACTTGCCCCATCGTAACATTGTCCTATTTATTTGTGTTGGTAATCAGACTGTTCCAAACTTTTGTCTAGCATTTTGTATAAAGCTCCTGACGTTCTATCTTCATTCACATCATGGAAACCCAAAAATCCCTCAACCAATACACCTTCTGAATCAACAATAAAAAATTATTTAATTTTGACGTGATCATTTATATATGCAGAAATACATTCAATTAATTCATTTTGAATAGTTTTTTATCCTTTCGTATTGATTTTCAATTTCTAAAGAACTTCTTCATATCAACAATGAAAGTAATTCAATGAAATTTCCACGATTTATCGAGCCCATGCTTTCGTCATGGACATGGAATGCTAGTTCTTGTTTGCTCAAATACAGTATAGACTAATACTGCATCAATCACTGTCTGCAGGAAAAGTCTATTTAAATGAACGTTTTCGCTAAAATGCGTTTTCAAAAGCCTAGCATTCTTCCTCGGGGCATCGGCAATGGTGTTTTGAATATTTTCAAAATTGCTTAACATTAATCCGCATTTCAGGTGTTCGCTAGAATCACGATGTTTATGAGGTGACCGTGTTACACTTAATAAATCTGAGAATCCGTCTTTATTCCACGCCGAATGTTTATTACTAAAAAGTAAGCAACACAGAAGTGCTGCAAATCCATTTATATTCAGTAAACCAACAATTTTTAAAATTAATATTGTTAGATTTACCGCTCTTCTTGATTTCGTTCTTGGCAACAATTGTCAGTGAATCCGTCAATCGTCTTTGAAGCAAAATGTCTCTTTTATCTTCATCTTTCCACAGAGTAAATGGAGTTTGCAATAAATTACAAACAATGTCGTCCACAGGATGCATACTAAAAACTTTCACTATCAGTTAAATTGTACACAAACCTAAAATATCAGTTACAGCTTTCAACAAATAATCACAAAGCACGAAAGAACAAATTCCTTTCGGAAAATAATGTACCACAGCACCACAAGAAAAAAGCTCTAGCAGATTGCAAGGTATCCTGGTAGTCCGCCCACTCCACCGTGATCTCTCACGACTTTACGCTCAAAAATTGAAAGATGCAGAGGTAAGGCGCGTGAAGCTGAAACACTTCACTTGAGCGAGCAGATTGGGGAGGGTGACGTCACGGTTACCATGGCAACTCGGCGCACTACTGCAGACTTCCAAGCATTCTCATTTCGGCTCTTCACTTGCACTGCTTTGCGTATAAGGATTTGTTTTCCGTATTGAGCGCACCATGTAAAAAAATACTGAATACAACTTTATTTTTAGTAAAATAGGTGAAGAGGCACTTCACCTACTTCACCTGAAAAGCCACCACTGCTTTGAATAATTACTACCTGGGTCTGTCATCCATCATGCAAGGCCACTTTAGAAGATAGTCAAAATAATACCCAAGCAAAAAAGTATTGTTGAACTGCATGCTAAAATGGACAACTTAACCCTAAATTTGGCAAGGGTTAATCAGTTATCCTACCTAGGACTAATATCTCTCCAAGGACAATATTTCAGTAAGTACGTCCATTTATAATACCAACAAACTTTCAGAGTTTTTTTTGTATGTGATATTATTTTCATACATATTTGTTGATAAGCATAGCTTGCATTGATAGCACTACATTAAGTAACGTGTGAAGCAGTATTAAAGACAATAGTACACCTATTGATACCACAAATTAATTAACCACATAATTTATTTGGTTATAACATTACTTTAATCAAAATATTGTTATGATTTTAAATGAATAGTAAAAAGAGCTCTTACCCAGTGAAGAATGGATGCTATAAGATTTCTAAAGGTGTTATGGTACCAGATTCTTTAACCCTTATAAGTTATGCGGCTGAGCCATGCAGACCAGATTTGCTGTTCCAACACAAACCACAGATGTTCAGTTGGACTGATATCTGGGAATTTGGAAGCCAGTGCAATACCTGGAACTCTCCCTTATATTCCATGCAACATTCTTGAACAATCCAAGCAGTGTGGCATGGTGTATTAGCCTGCTGAAAAAGAAAGTACTGCTACAGGAAAATACTCTTGCCATGAATGATGTACCTGGTCTGCAATGATGTTTAGGTAGGTGGTAGACATTATATTGGGTTGTCAGAAAAGTCATGACGTATTTTAGCCATGTTTTGCAAAGGTCATTTATCGACAGAAATAACAAAGATCCATCAATGATATAATGCCAGTTTTGTTCGATAACGTTTTGCCATCTTTCAGTGAGCTGCAGAATGCCACGTTCATAGAAGGACCTGTCTTTCATGGCGAAAAACTGTACAAAGTGCTGATTTACAACCTCATCTGAATTGAATGTTATACCACGCAAGGACTGTTGAAGAGAGCGAAACAGGTGGAAGTCTGACAGTGCAAGGTCAGGCGAGTATACTGGGTGTGGCAACACATCCCACTCAAGCTCCAATAATTTTTGGCGGGTTATCAAACTTGTGTGTGGTCTTGCGTTGTCATGATGCAACACAACACCTTTACGATGAACGAGCTCTGGACGTTTCTAGATGATGAATTCGTTCAAACTGTCCAATTGCCAACAGTACACATTCGAATTGATTGTTTGGTTCTGTAGTAGGAGCTCGAAAAACACGACACCTTTACAATCCCACCACACTAAGACCAGAACCTTCCGCTGATGAATGTCTGCTTTGGATGTTGTTTGAGGCGAAGCAGCACGTCGGGACCAAGACGGTTTGCACAGCACATTGTTGTACACAATCCACTTTTCGTCACCAGTTATCAGTCGCTTCAAAAAAGGATCGTTTTCCTCACGTTTAATGAGCATATCGCAGATGTTTATACGCGCCGTCAATTGAGCTTTTTTGAGTTCATGAGGAACTCATACATCGAGCTTGCTTACGTATCCCAGCTTCTTCAGGTGGTCATGAACGTTTGAATGATGGATGTGCAATGTGTCTGCAATCTCTCGTGTCATGCAACATGGGTTTGACTCAATTAATGCCTTGATTTGGTAGTCATCAGCCTCGGTTGGCCTCCCGGACCGAGGAGCATCGTTGAGGTCAAAATCACCAGCACGGAATTTTGCGAACCACCGCTGGCACTGATGTTCTCGTAGAGCATTATCACCGTACACTTTACGCAACTTTTCACAAGCTTGACGCACGTTATACCCTTTACGGAAGTAAAACAGTAAAATATGGCGAAAATGCACAGTTTAGTCTTCCATCTTCAACTTGATGTTAAATCTCTGCAAATCAACCAAATCGCTCACTATTAGTTTTAGACTGCAACTAGAACTGGCACCTGTCGAATGCCATAGTGATAACAGAGCTGCGCATGCCTCTAGTACTTCCAAAACCACCCAACCGCCATCGAGTGCCAAAATACGTCATGACTTTTCTGACAACCCAATAGCTACTTTGTCATGCTGAACTGGTATCCTTCCCTGTCT
Organism: Macrothele yani; assembly: GCA_039090855.1. Taxonomy (NCBI): domain Eukaryota; kingdom Metazoa; phylum Arthropoda; class Arachnida; order Araneae; family Macrothelidae; genus Macrothele; species Macrothele yani. The sequence continues at coordinate 115,984,078 of CM077007.1, forward strand.
TTTTTTCTTTCCGTCTTCTGTCGAATGCTGCTTTGCCCTGTTGTCATTTTTCCATCCCCGTTGTCTTTTCTCCTACTGCAGAAAAGCACTGGTGAGCCTCAAGAATACCTTTCGCAAGGGTTTTGCCGAGATGAATAAGGAAAGAGTTATTTTGTTTGTTTCTTTGGCAGTTCGCCACATGGGAGCAAACACGTGCTGTTTCGGTTCGGGTCGACCAGTGTGTCATCAGGTGTAAGCTCAGTCCTAGTCTTTAGCCTATTTGTTTTTACTCTTGAAATCCATGAGTACAAAATTTTATTTAGCCAATGCCATGCATTTGTGCTTGTATTTTTGCACATAAATATAGAAATTTGGCTAATCTGCACAGCATTTTGCTACAACTTTTGCTGACTAAATAGCAAATTGCTACAAGAGAAAAAATTCCAGCTTAAACACTGGTTGTGCCACATTACTCCCATCACCAGAATTCAAATTTCAGGCCAGTTGTAACACAGTATCCTTTCTGTTGGCTCATACCATACATGGTTTGGTTTATGGTATGTTACAAGCCCACACTTTGCAGACAGTTCATGGTTTTTCCTTAATTGAATCACTTTTTGAAGGTACTAACCACTATTGACCATGAGAATTGAGCACCCCACAAGCCTTGCCATCTTGGAAGTGCTCTGACCCAGTCATCTGGCCATTACAATTTGGCCTTTGTCAAATTTGCTCCTCTTATCTGAAGAACAAGAACAACACTGATTAACAGGGCTCAGTATCAAATATTATTTATACCATTTCATGATCTTCACACATGTTGGTTTACCTGCAGTTACTTCAATCTGCATAAAGACCTGCTAGTCAAAATGTTTTGGCTCTCCGGTGCATATACGTAAACATTGAAACAGTATTGCAGTACTTATGAATTTTTTTTCAATAAATATTGCTATATTAGGCTAAAATTAATTTACTGAAGAGACTAAAAATTTCAAGCTTCTTCCAGAATTTACTACTAGCTATTGCCTTGCCCGGAAGCCATCATGCAGCTGGAGTGTGAGGTTCCCATCACATGTCTTGCTCCCCAGACTTAGTCTCATCAGATTTCCACTGGCTTTACTCAATGCAACACTTCTTGCTTGACCAATGGTTCATCAAAATTGAAAATCTCCAAAACTGCATCGATGACTTCACTAGATCAAAATTGGCATCATTCTTCAATGACATTTATATGCTATTGGGTAAATAGTACAAGTTCACATACACTTCGATGATGATTAAATGTGACCTGCTTGTGTAGGTATGACATCTATTTGACTCTAAAATGCGTAGACTTAATACAAAATATTTACATTAATTATGAAGACTCAGCACAAGATTAAAAATAGGTTTAGAAAAATGATGGAAACTTATGATTAAATTAACGTAAAAATACATGCAATATAGCATAGTTAATACGCTTATTTTGATGTTTTTTAATATGATGGCAACTTAACTCCCTTAGCCTCTCCAAAGACAGTACTTGGCATATTTTGACAGGTTTGTTACACTTGTTTCTTACTGAGATATTCTGTAACAGAAATTAATTGTGATTGGACCTATGTATGTATATCATACATGAGACTGACGAAGGAAAAATAAAGTTGAACTTTTCAACCGGGTGAAAATCAGAACATGCAGTGAAACAATATGAACATAATGAACATAAGGTAGAATGAGCAAGACAGAATTGCTCATGTTAATATGTAAATATTAAACTGGAGCACATCTACACGAGATAGATAGAACACCACGGGGGGGGGGGGGGGGATTATGATTATGGCCGAAATCTTCGCTCCGTTCGACTTCCGTTTTCGGAAATTCTTCCTACATTTTCGAGGTGAAATGCAAATATTTATGTAATAAAATGGCGTTTGGCAACAACACTGGGCAGAAGAAATATCGTGAGAAAAAAAAAGTTATGACCACGGGAGAAATCTTTCCTCCGTCTAACTTCCAATTTCGAAAGTGAAAATTCTGTCCTCCGACGGAAAATGACCCCTAACACACACAACACCCATCAATCACCCCAAAAATTCTGTTCAGTTATGCACCAATCTCGTGAGTCGCAGAAATGGAAGAAACTGGGCAAAAGGAACGTTCCAAGAAAAAGAAATTATAATCTTCAATCTGTTTAATTTCCATTTTCGAAAGTTTTGAAAGATAAAATGTACCGTCCCCGAGGGAAAATGACCCCCCCCAACTAATTCCTCTAAAATTTCTCTTCAGTTTTGCATCGATCTAGAAAAGGACCAAATGATGCAGAAAAAAGCGGAATTCTGCGAATTCGCAGAAGAATCTCATGTATGGTATATACAACAGCCAAATCCCTTTATAATAAATTACAGACCGTTATCTCTAGAGGAAGTAAATGTACATTGTTTTCCCAATTTTATTTACTCCTCTAAAAAACTAATTTTAAACATTCTTTTCATTTTAAAGAGTCTACTATAAAGAAAGGTTTCATGTTCATTCTTTCAAATGTGCATTTTCTATGTGAGAAGTCACAGTTCGTTCCTAAAATAATGATTAACCTAATTTTCTACAGCACCATGACAAACATTGATTTTAAATTTTCTACAATGAAAAATGTTTAATTACGAGTTTTATAGAGGTAATTTTTAATACATTTGGTGTTAAAATTTTTAAACTAGAACCTAGCTCATCATAAAGACTTTGTCACTGGAGTAGTTGTTGCCATTTGGTTGGGATTGCTCAACCACAATTGTTCAGTGTGGTACTTCTTGCTATTTCTGTCCCTTCTTCAAGTTTCCTCTTTACTGCATGTGATTGGCGGGTGATTATTTTTATTGAGTCCCATTTTATGGAGTGTCTATTTGCATGTACATGTCTGTCTAACCCTGTCTTGTTTAATAACTGCATTATGAACTTTTACACTTCTCTACATTTCACCTGTATAGCTTAGTCTGCAGGTACAATCTATGCTATAGACTACCCCTTCTTCTAACTGGATGTATTTTTTGTTGTTGTTCTTTTGGAGATGAATTTTTTTTTTAACTAGTTATTCAGATCTGTGGCAAGCCTGATTTTATATTTTTCACCAACCTTTTTTAGTTCTTTTCAAAGAGGCCTTTGTAGTAAGTAGTTTTGCTTGTGGACTTGATGTGATGATCCTGCTTCTTCTGATTTCCCTTATTCTTAAGAATATTCTTTATGAATGAAGAGGGAAAATTATTTTCTGACAGAGTTTTTTGCAGTTCTCTGTGTGTGTCTTTTTGGGCTGCAGTAGAAAATAGGAGGTTTATTTTCTCCAAAAACTGTCTCTCAGTATTAATTAGACTTTATGTAGTCTTGGGTGGTATGAGTTGTAATCGAGCATCTTGTCTGTGTTGGCAAGTTTTTTTTTTTTTTTGTAGATCTGTGTTAAGATCTTTCCTTCTTTTGTGGATAGGATTAAATCTAAGTACATAGTTGAAACTATGATCTTTTTGAAGTTCTAAGGTGAATTTCAGGGAATGTTCCAGTAAGTTAAATTGTGTCAGAATGCAAGAGAGCAGAGACTGATTTTCATTACCTATTATGCATGTCATCCATGTATTGGACATATACAACAATTATTGAGGACTTTAGACAGATCTTTGCTTCTAGTTTACTCACAAAGTAGTCTGCCAGTTGAGGTCCTAGCAGTGATTTAAGACTTGATGTCTGCTTGTAATATTTTTTTCCAAACTGGAAAAACCACCAAATGCATTAAAAATTACCTCTATAAAACCTGGAATTAAAAATTTTGAACTGTTTTTAATTACTTGATTTTTTTTATAATGATGCCGTTTTTCACTAGGCAATGAAAAAACATATTTTTATTTGCAATCACAATGCCATTGCTTTGTCCAACACCAAGAAAAAAAAAAAGTTTTTTGTGAATAACATTTTGTGTGAATTTCAGAAATTCTCACTAAAATGTTAAAACAAATTTACAATTTCCTAATTCAGTTTTCTTAAAAGGGGATAAATGGGGCCGTGGGTGGCCTAGTGGTCAGCGTTCATGACTGTCATGGAGAAGACCTCGGGTTCGATCCCAAACAGGTACGAACATTGGAACCACTAAATATCCGCCGTGCGTCGGGTGGGCACGTTAAGCCGTCAGGCCCCGGGTACTGGCCCCCTGTAATAAATAAGGGTGTCTTCCTCCCCCTTTCTACCTCACGTCCGTATCAATTTCCTAGCGGGCACGCTAGCATAAATCTCGTAGCTTCCTATTTCTAAGGGTTGTTTAAGACCTGGGGTCAGACACTTTCTTCCTAAAATCCTCTACATATGATCTGATCTCAAAAGGGAGAAGTTGAAAATTATACTTATGTAACCATGTCTCTGCTCCTAAAAGGCTGATTTCAAGAATTATTTTTGCATTATACTGGATCTTTTATAACAAACATTTTGTAAGTTTTTGTTTACCTTAGTTATACCTTTCAATTCCAATTAGTAGTTCTAATTCTGACTATTATATAGCTCTAATCATTCTACTATTCTCTTTTACGTGCGATATTTCAAAGTAACTTGTACAAAATTCTAGCGGATAATGCTTACCTTGGCATTCCTTTCTAGCGATGGGAACATTTCACGCACGTGTTTTCCGGTCTTTGTTGATGTTATTGTCCTCAAGTCCGTTGTATGTGATGACTGGCTTTACTTCTCACACTTTTCGTTGGGTATACTCATTGGATCTTTGCCTTAGGATTAAAACACATCAATTTTTACCATTCTTTATACTCAAAATTTTCGCCCATCCTCTGGGCATCCTCAGGAGCGTGGCGACTTTACCACCGATGTCCGTGGTTAACTTTGCACTAATGGAGTCCGATACTCCTTGTTGCCATTTGTCGGATATACTTTCCTGGATATATTTCGTTATCAAGCCCGGCTGGCGCCATCTATGTTTCATTAAAACAACTTTTTGTTTTAATTTTTTTTTTTTTCTTCTCCTATCCTGGTTTTCTTGTCTTTTTTGCCAGTTTTTCTTTTGTTGTTGTTTTTCTTGTCTTATTAGTTCTTTCCACAGGCCCGATAATGTGCTAGGGTCGTTCTGGTTACATACCCTTGCTTTATTTTTATAGATTAATATTGCTTCTTCCCTCCTCATTTGCCTTTCCGATTTTTTATTCTTTTTTAGCATTTTAATTTCATCGAATTTTGGGAATGTCCGGTTTTCCATGCAGAATTGCACTAAAGCAGTTTTGGCTTCTTTTTTTTGCCAGTTAGATATGTGTTGTTTAAGTCTTTTTTTTAATCTGTTTTTCGTACTTCCAATGTACGATATTGAGGGGTGCAATTGGAATTTCGTAGGTTCCTGATTCTTCTAGCATTTTTTCCTCTGTTTTTTTGTTGACAGTCATACTTTTCACGGTGTGCACTGAGCTTCCTAGTTGTAAGTCATATTTAGCACAGTGCCTATTGATTTCTTTACTCACTCCTTCCAAGTATGGGAAAGCTCCAATGTATTTCAATTTTTATTCATCTTCCTTTGGTTGTGCACTTCTCTCATGTAAAAAGCATATGACTCAGAGTAAAGAAGGCCAAGAAGTGCACAACCAAAGGAAGATGAGGAATAAAAAATTGAAATACATTGGAGCTTTCCCATACTTGGAAGGAGTGAGTAAAGAAATCAATAGGCACTGTGCTAAATATGACTTACAACTAGGAAGCTCAGTGCACACTGTGAAAAGTATGACTGTCAACAAAAAAACAGAGGAAAAAATACTAGAAGAATCAGGAACCTACGCAATTCCAATTGCACACATACCCCCAATATCGTACATTGGAAGTACGAAAAACAGATTAAAAAAAAGACTTAAACAACACATATCTAACTGTTTCCATCGCTAGAAAGAAATGCCTAAGGTAAGCATTATCCGCTAGAATTTTGTACAAGTTACTTAGTTATACCATGTAATACACCAATAAATGTTAACTGATTATGACATCTTATATTACCCGAGTCAAAAGAAGTGCTCGTTACACCTGAAAATTAGGTGGCATTATTCCTGTTACACTCCCCACCCCTGCAAGTTTTGTTGAGTTTTTATGCTTATAATTATGCTGCACATGTACACTATACCTGAATAAATCAATTCTCTCAGTACAAAAATTTGCAAGTTGGTTTTGTTAAACATAGTATGACATATGCTGGTTCCCGATGCTTATGACAATGATCCAATACACTGTCAGCAAAAAGTATGTGTTAGTAAATTATAAGAGACACACGCTGCAGGTACTTTCAAATCAAGCTCCCACACAAAACCTATTGCTTCATCACCACACAACATTTTGATGTTTATATTGTTAATGGAATCCAGTTTAAACTTGCTGGGTTGAGAATTTTGTTCAGCAATGGAAATCACATGCAAAAAATTCCTCATAAACTTTGATCACTGCTCAAATGTATGGACTGTTGACTAAGAATGTAGATAAACCAACATCCATGACTGATTCAACACCTGATACGGAGTGGCAAAAATACAGATCTCATTTCAGAGTACCAGCATTTTATAATTTCATGTTCATTATACCAAGTTATATTGCATTTTGGCAAGAAATCGTAAAATCCTGTCATTTTTCTGTTCTTCACGGTTTTTTAAGCAAGTTCGTTAAAAATCCCGATGTCCGGACCCCTCTGCATCATATTTAATCAGCGGGCGTCCAACTGAGAGTGAGTGATAAAAAGAGTAAAAAACGAACCTAAAAAACAATAACTCTTAAAAGTGAAGATAAAATAATAGCTTGTTACCTTTTATCGGTCGGTAGCTTCTTCACGTCTAGTTGCTTTCGGTAGAATTTCGTCATTACCATTGACCTTTGACTGACATACATTCATCAAGAAGAAAACTAAGTAGTCAAGATTTCACAAACTGAAATATAGTTCGAGCAATATGTAGCCAAAAGAACGGTTTGGGGGTGACAGACACTTTCGCTTCCTAAAAGAAGGGTTTGGGGTTGGACGCCCACGGATTAAATATGATGCAGATGGGTCCAGACATCAGGATTTTTAATGAACTTGCTTAAAAAAATGCAAAGAACAGAAAAATGACAGGATTTTATTATTTCTTGCCAAAATGCATTGTTATAAGCCACATAGTGACGCTCGAGTGGTTGGACATAACCATTTGAACCGACGTTAGTAAGTTATATTGCACCTCCTGCTGTTTGGTAAAAAAACTATAAAAAAACTGGCTCAAAAAAATGGATGGATTGCCAGTTGTTATAGGAAAGCTTCCTAGCCTATTTGGAAATGCACTCTGTTCATAAATGCCCCAAAAGCTGAAAGTTTATATTTCGTAGGGTGATGACAGTTTGTTGGAACTACATTGGGTATGTATGCATTTCCTTTACATATACTTATGTCCCATAACATGTGTGATGTACTACAGAGGTGAAAACATGTAAAAATTTACTTTAAGTTACCTCAAAAAGACTAATTAACATATGTAACTGTTATGAAACAATAAAATATTTTAGAACTCATTTGTTTTCAATATTTACAATATGGATATGTTCTAATAAACCCTGATTAATAGCATATCATATCCTTCTGCTCTGCTTGTTAGGTAAGTTAGTAAGGTTTTAAACATGCATCCAAATTTGGTTGTATTAAGAAAACATATATATTCTCAACTTAGACTATTTTATGGGTGTTAGCAATTTTTTTTTTTTTTTTTTTTTAAGCAAGTGGACCCCTAACAAATCACTTGTTCAGGGCTATGTGTTTGGAAACATGTCACTGAGAGACATGTTTGGAACTAAGCATGTCTTTCAATGAAAAAAAAACATTTCGTCACATCAGTTATGTTCTTTATTATTCACTGAGAACATTGACCTAATTTTTTTATCCCTTGAAAACTTAGTTGTCCCACCATGAAATTGAGAAGCATGAAAGATTAATATCTCACCTACAGAAAATAATTTTTTCAGTAAAATTGAAGGGGTGCATTTTTTTAAATTCAAGGTCAAAGGTCAAATTCTATGACCTTGAAAAGTTAGTTATTCATTGTATGGTCAAGCAATACATCATTAGAAAGAGCATACAATAATCTATAAAATAAGCCTTATTTGAACACTCTGGGACAAATAGGGTCAAAGTTTAGAGCATTTTAAAGTAAGGTACTCGGTCACAAAAATACCAAGGTTTTAGAAATTTAAATTTTTATAAAATTTTTAAATATGCAAGTAGGGAACTAAAAATCTACAGATCTTTTAACCTTTGGGTATACTAAAAGTTCACAAATTTTTGCAAAAATCGGAAGGGGTTGGGCTGTGGGCTGTGTTGATTTGGCATGGAATGACCCATTAGTTGATACAAATAAGAGCATGAACAAACACAAAGCTCCAAATGCAAAGTAAAATATTTCGATTTGCCCTCTATATCAAGCTGATATGCAAAGATTTATGGAGTAAATTAACATTTAACAACAATATGTGATAGAAGAAACACAGCGAGGAAATCCTTTTTTTTTCTTTTTTTTTTTTTTTACCATTACATAAGAAATTTATGTTCTGTCTAATTTCTGTTTCTGGAAATTTGTCAAAGACTGGATTCCATTGCTAGGATGGAAAATTTTTACACATGAACATCATAGCTTTTTCCATGAAGAAATGTTTGCCTATTTTCAATTTTCCATTATGCAAAATTCTTTCGCTAGAAAACATGGTTATACAAGTATCGTGTTTCTTCTATATTTCCCTCTTTTAACTGTTCAGTTTGAAAAATTTCCATCTCTGATACCTTTCTTGCATTATGAGGAACTTTTTGTGTGCCATTTGTTAATTTTCATAACAAACATACTTTTTAGCCACTGGTGGTTGTTTTGTCTTACGAAAACAGCTACTAAAGTGGATAGCTGTTTTTATTTCTATTTTGTTGATTGTAGAAACCTGGTTCATTTTTTTTTCTAACTAGTTCCATTGACTTTGAATAACCCTGATAAATTTATTTTGCATCAGAAAGGATTCAAAAGACATGCTAATTACAACTGAAAATTCAGTGTCATCTTTCTAGTTTTTTTCTGTCTGCAAAGGCACGAAAATTTTTTGTGTTGCAAAAAAATATAGCAAATTATTTATTTATCTAATAAAGTAGAACCCACTTATAAGGAGCCCATATTTTGTGAGATCGAGCAGATTTAAAGAGCAAAACAGGAGTTTTCTTTTGGTATAATGTTAATTCAAAGGAAATTTAATCATTTTCACCAAACAAATTTATTGAAATCCCCAGATTTAATAAGGGAGAGAAAAGCTAATATGTTAACTTTTAACATGGGAAGTAGTATACAGGATGATATTGCAACACTACAGGGGAATCTTGGTGTGCTAGTGCAAGAATGTTGATAGAAAAGCAAAGGGGAGAAATTACATCAAATGCTCAATAAGCAAATTGTGCAAGAGATTTACTTCAGCAGCCAATGTTTAGGGAAGCATATCACAGTATTGCTTTAAAAGATTTGGGTTGGATACCATTGCCAACTTCGATGATGAAATGGATGACCTTCACTCTCCGATTGGTTGTGACATCAGAACATAACACATTTCAATGATGTTCCTGCAGCTGATGACTTTGTTTATATATTGGGTTGTCGGAAAAGTCATGACGAATTTTGGCACCCGATGGCGGTTGGGCGGTTTTGGAAATACTAGAGGCATGCGTAGCTCTGTTATCGCTATGGCATTCGACAGGTGCCAGTTCCAGCTGCAGTCTAAAAGGAATAGTGAGTGATTTGGTTGATTTGACATCAAGTTGAAGATGGAAGACCAAACTGTGCATTTCTGCCATATTTTACTGTTTTACTTCCGTAAAGGGAAGAACGTGCGTCAAGCTTGTGAAAAGTTGGGTAAAGTGTACGGTGATAATGCTCTACAAGAACGTCAGTGCCAGCGGTGGTCCGCAAAATTCCGTGCTGGTGATTTTGACCTCAATGATGCTCCTCGGTCCGGGAGGCCAACCAAGGTTTATGACGACCAAATCAAGGCATTGATCGAGTCAAACCCACGTTACACGACATGATATATTGCAAACACATTGCACATCCATCATTCAAGCGTTCACGATCACCTGAAGAAGCTGGGATACATAACCAAGCTCGATGTGTGGGTTCCTCATGAATTCAAAGAAGCTCAATGGACGGCGCGTATAAACATCTGCGATATGCTCATTAAACGTGAGGAAAACGATCCTTTTTTGAAGCGACTGATAACTGGTGACAAAAAGCGGATTGTGTACAAAAACATGCTGCGCAAACGGCCTTGGTCCCGACGTGCTGCTTCGCCTCAAACAACGTCCAAAACAGACATTAATCAGCGGAAGGTTCTGGTCTCAGTGTGGTGGGACTTTAAAGGTGTCGTGTTTTTTGAGCTCCGACCACGAAACCAAATAATCAATTCGAATGTGTACTGTCGGCAATTGGACAGTTTGAATGAATTCATCATCCAGAAATGTCCAGAGCTCGTTCATCGTAAAGGTGTTGTTTTATCGCGACAACGCGAGACCACACACAAGTTTGATCACCCGCCAAAAATTATTGGAGCTTGGGTGGGATGTGTTGCCACACCCAGCATACTCGCCTTACCTTGCGCCATCAGACTTCCACTTGTTTCGTTCTCTTCAACAGTCCTTGCATGGTATAATGTTCAGTTCAGGTGAGGCTGTAAATCAGCACCTTGTACAGTTTTTTGCCGCGAAAGACAGTTCCTTCTAAAATGAGGTATTCTGCAGCTCACTGAAAGATGGCAAAAGGTTATCAAACAAAACGGGCATTATATCATTGATTGATCTTTTTTCTTTCTATCAATAAATGACCTTTGCAAAACATGGCTAAAATACGTCATGACTTTTCCGACAACCCAATAGATGACACTGTCACCACATCTGGCATCCTTTTCTATAAACAATATCATAGAGGCAGTTAAGTAATCAGAATGAGCTAAGGTGAGTGAAGAAAGCAAAGAGAACACTTGGCCATGTCGTATACAACAGCCACTGATTTTGCAAAAAAATTCCAACTTTTTTTCTGAAGCAACAGACTACGGCGATAACTTGATATTTAATGCATTAAGTGTTATTCAGTGAAAATTAAAGGAACATAACTACAAAACAAACACTAGATTTTTATATTTAAGATATTTCCACAAAATGTTTGGGGTTTTTCACCCCAAAACTGATTTCGAAGGATTTCCATCGGTCCCAAGCTCCTCATTTTAAGTGGGTTCAACTGTAGTGTTCTCCTTAGAGCCTTTTTACTGGGCGGCCCACCCAGCTAATTTTCTCTGCCAACCAGCTAAATTTTCTTTAATGAATGCTTTCACAACACACATAATAGTAAGAGTGGAAAACTTACTCCCACATACAGCATAAATATTGGCGAAAACGACTGAAATCTGTGTTGAACATGATTTATCAGTAAGTGTTTAATAAGTACAATCATGTTATTAGTTAAGCAAAACAACATCCTTTCTTTTCTTTTTTTATTGAGGAAGGGGTCATTTAAAGTACCACCCAGCTAAAATTTCTTGCCACCCAGCTGTAAAAAAAGCTCTAGGGAGAACACTAAACTGCATATCATTTGCTTATCTAACATAAAGTGATAATTTTATACTATTATGAATTGAACTTTGTTGTATGTCTTATATGGTGTATTTAGAGGGGAACTAGCCCCCCCCCCCCCGCCTCCCTGAAAGTGTTTTACTTCTTTGTTGAAATGTGACTTACATTAGAAAATAATGCTTCAATTTTTTTCTTCTATTTTTCATTGACTTTTATTTTGTCTTGATGGACTTCAAAACTTCGATTTTTAGTCGCCCCTTCCCTAAAAAAAACAAAAAAACTATATACACCCCTGATGTCTTACAAAGTATAGCTTCAGCTACAAGTACAGAAACTCCTGACCCATTGTGTTTTGTCTGTGAATCTATTTGTAAATGAAATATTTTTCACCATAAGTGTCAGATAATTATTTTTTTTATTCCTTTTTTTACTGGGACAAGATTTTTTCCTTTGAGAACAATTATTTTGATGGTTGTCTTGGATGTGAATAATGATGAAAAGACATTACGTTCCAGGTTTGCCATTCTGAAATGTGTTGTCACATGATTTTACTTTATCAGTTACTCCAACCAAATTTTTAGCTGTTTATGGAGGACTTTCTAATAATATTTAAGATACTGCACACTTTTCTATGTTTACAACAGTTGCCGTGCTTTTACATTCAACAGGGGTTATTTTTGCTTTTGTTTTGTACATTTAAGTTTTTTCAAAAATGGTTGGTGTGGCAGACTATCTTTCTCTTTCTTTTTTTCACATGGGGCTTTATTTTTGTTCTTTTTCAATGGCATTTCCCAATTTTTCAAATGTGCGTATGCCCAAAAATACATGGACAAAAATGATTGGACATTGTAAGTAAATAGAAAAACAGTACTTATTATATTTATATCAGTAGGAGGGTAGGTCCTCTATTTGCAGAGATTTTAGCACCTACCCATGAAGATAAATTGTCCACGAGTGCATGGAGTACGAATAGTGGATATTTCGCCTCGAGTACATCAGCCAACTCTGTCAATGAAGAAGGTTGTCTTGGTCTAGGGCTCACCTGTCATTCAAGTTCATTCCATAGGTGATCAAACGGGATTGAGGTCTGGGCTCTGAGCAGGCCAGTCTAATTGCGAGACCTGATTTTCTTCATACCACTCCATTGCAGCCCGAGAAACATAACAAGTGACATTGTCGTCCTGGAAGAAACAATTGTCATGTACGTAGAACTGCCACAACGTTAAGAGCACTGAGTTATCCAGGATATCTATACAGCATAGAGTTCATGTTGGCATGAATAACAATCAGTGAACCCACACTGTACCAGCTGAATCAGCCCCATACCATAAACTCAACTGCCTACGTGCTTCACAGTCGGCACTGTACACTCCGGAAGCAGACGTTCTCTGGGTAACTGCTAAACCCAGACACGTCCATCCAAACAAAATAATGTGAAGCAGGATTCATAACATGTGCCGCCATTGCTTCAATGTTCAATTTTTGTGCTGTTGACACCATCACAGCTTTATTGGTCTTTGCAATGAGAGGTTTACGAGCAGCTGCTTGGCCATGATACCGGAGTGCATGGATCTCTCTTCAAAGTGTCTTGGTAGAGACCGTAACATCTGTGGCCATCTGGAACTCATGGTTTTTTTATAGAGTGCACTGGTCAGAACCTGGTTTTCTGGATCTCCCTCTGCAGCGTGGGTCTTCTAGGGAGAAGTGGATTCCTACAATGTCCCATTTTCTTCCGCTTGTTGATGAAAAAGGCCAGGGATGGATTTCTAACTAGGCGCGCGCCTAGGGCCCCAGAGTTTGAGGGGCCCCGAAAACATATAATTGGATTGCCAGTTTTGTTTTGGTTTTCACGAACCAAAACAAATAAATCCTTAAAGCGCCGCCTTTGTTTGTATTATCAATTGATATTTCACTTTCTGATATTAGTAACATTTAATTTTTTTCTTGCTTTGTTGATACTTCAAATTTTCGAGTTCTTATTGATGTTCTTGTTTTAAAAGGAACAGTTAAAATAATATAGTCTTCCTTTCAGCGGTAGATGAAGGAAGGATTCACGCTTCCCCCACTTTTCATTGTTTAAGGCTAACACTTAACTGATGTACTGTTATATAAATTACTTTCATGCTACTTCCAGCCAAAGAAAAACATCTGTGTTGGAACCTTTCTCTCCTGAGTTGCGACGAGAAGTGCTCATAGATACTGTCCTGATGATCGGGGTGTTTGCTGTTAATTGTTTTTTCCCTTTTGTGGTACAATAATCAAGTTCTTTCTCAGCTCTAAACCCCTAAACCAGCCTAAATTAAAAAGGTTAATATTTAGGCTGAAAAAATAAAAAAAAAAAAAAATCGAGAATATCGCACTATTTATGTTTTTGTTATTTAATAGTGTTAAAAGAAATTTCCATTGTATAGCAACATTTTCTTATTATTTACTTTTATCCTTCCCTAGTTTAATACTGATACTTATCAAATATTCTCACCTTTTTTTATTCCTTAAATCTATATAAAACTAACTTGAAAAAGTAACAAAAAAGCTTCAATGGCACTCTTACTCGAAAAGCTGTGGTTGCACAAATTGCATTTTACCCGAATTTTTTAATGTAGAGGACTTTTCCGGTTGTCAATGTCTTCAAGTATTTTACTTTTACTTGATTCCATGCTCGTTGGCTACTAATTTGCTCATTACGTAAAAGTAAGATGATTTCCCAAAGCTGAAGCAGTGGAAGGAGCACGTTTTGAAATCGAAACACATTCCAATTTTATGACAATTTATGCGCAATATACTGATAAATTTAGAGAAATTCCATTTTCAGCGCCCTTAGCGTTAAATTTGCCAAGTAATTTGCAACTGAAAAGGTACTAAAACAATCAGTTTTGCTGATGTATCAAACTCAAAAAGAACTTTTGCTGTAACTTAAATGGTCTCTTCGCAAGGTAAAGCTAAAGTTTACTAAATTTCCAATTTCAGAACTTCTAGCGGGAAATTTATGAACAAGTAGAGAAATTTAAAATTGGAAAAATTAAATGATTGTTTATTCCCTATCATTAGCAAAACTAATTTTTGAAAAATCTGTGAAAACTAAATTCATGGACTAGCCTAACCGCCTCTAAGAAATTAATGAACTGCAAAATTTAAATATTTGAGAAACAGCAGTTAAGCCGAATCTGAGAGGCACAAAAATGATTTTTTCCTCTAAGTTGAATAGTTTCTTCACAATAGAACTTTTTTTTTAACTTTTGACTTTGACGGCTCTTAGCGGTAAATTCATGAAGTATATGGGATATTTGAAGTGCCAAACTTAATATCCTTCACTTTCCTATTAGCCGCAAAAACAACTTTTGAAATACACTCATTGTCAAAAAAATAGTTGCACTCAGAAAGAAGCGACCGACAGGAATGAAACTTGCTGGGTAGGTTTGACATCGTGAGACATGCAAATAATTCAAGTATCACGCTCGGTCGCCCATGTGACGCAAGCAAAGAGGGGTCGTAGCGCTGTGCCTGACCATCTACCTAAGGTCGTTCTGTTGCGCCTGCTTAAAATTCTGACTCGTGCTGTTGTGTTGGTTTTACAAGTGATGTATGCCTCGGAGAAAAGTTCGGAAGCAATTCGAGCAGTTGGAGGAGTTCGAGAGGGGCTGCATCGACAGGCTCCTGGGAAGTGGGATAGTCTTGTCGCCGCATTGCGCACCATGCCGGTCGTGCAGATACCACCATAGCATGCTGTTGGCAGCAGTGGATACAATAAGACACACAGCAGCGACAGGAAGGGTCTGGGAGACCAAGCAAACCATGAAGAGAGAGGACCGACGGGTTGTCCGACATGCGTGGAGTGACCCAACAGCCACGACTGCGGATATTCAACGAACAGTGGTGCCCTCCATGCATCGTCCGATTAGTGCCAGTATCATTGGCTGGCGGGTGCACAACGTAGGATTACATACACACAGACCATTACGAAGACTGCCCTTAACACCACTGCATTGTCGTCAAAGACTGCAATGGTGTGCCAGACTGTCAAGGAGCCACTCAGAATAGCAATGGGTGATCTTCAGTGATGAGTCTCGCTTTTGTCTTGGAGGAGACGACCAACGAATCTGTGTGTGGAAACACCGTGGTCAGCGCCAAGATTAACTTTTTGTTGTCGAACGTCACACTTCCAGAAGGCCTGGTGTCATGGTGTGGGGTGCAATTGCCTACGATGCCAGATCATCTTTGGTGTTCATTACAGGTACTCTGACAGCACAACGGTACATTAATGAGGTGCTGCAAACAGTGGCCTACCTTTTCTGAACGCTCACTACGGTGCGATTTTTCAACAGGATAACACTCGTCCACATACTGCTGCAGTCTCGAAAGCTTGCCTTCAAGGCACTGACACTCTGCCATTGCCAGCAGCATTGCCAGACCTATCGCCGATTGAAGATGTGTGAGATATGTAATTGGACGCGCTATCCACACTCCACCTCTACCGCACAATCAGCAGGAACTGCGCGAGAAGATTCAAGCTGCATGGGATGGCTATCACAGGACACCATTTGGAACTCCATGCCGAGATGTCTGGCACGCTGTGTGATCAAACATGGCGGCCCGAAGTCATACCGAGAGACACTACCTATTGGCTTGTAGCTCAGTAAATATTGCCCATATGAGTCAATGTTTAATCTTTTATTGTTTCTAGTAACCTTTACCTTCCTTCCAAATAGCATTGCAATCCGATACGTCCTTCTGGGTGCAACTATTTTTTTGACGATGAGTGTATTTCTCAAAAAACAAAAAGTTTGATGTGCAAGGACAGACAAAGTGATTACACTAGCCCTGTTTCTAACAAAACGTTCCAATAACAGGAAGATAGAATATTTTAAAAAACGTAAAAACCTTTTTCTTCATTTTACTTGTTTTTTGCTAATCTGACATATGAAAATTTCTGAGGCAATAAAAAGGGGGAGGGGGCCCCTGAATCTTTTAGCGCCTAGGGCACCAACAGATATAAAGTCGCCTCTGACAAAGGCCACAGTCAATTTAGCAACCTGTCTGACAGCAATGCTTCTTATACTCACACATAAAGTAGACAACAATTGGCAGTGAAAGTTTTATTTTATTTCTCCATGAAACACATGCCAAGGTGAACCTCAAAGCACCTTCTGTCCAAGGATTTATACAACCCCCTCCCCTCCCCCAAGCCAGGTTGAAAGTGCATAACAAATACACACACACACTTAGGAGTTGCGCTACTGATCACATTCTTCGCCATTTGAGAAAAAGAAATGGTTTTGGCGAAAATAGTGGTGATTACCTTTTAGTAGTACTGTTATAACACTTTAGCGAGAAAATTTAATTTGGCAAAAACTCTTAAAAAGCCAGAGCAACTGCTACATACTTTTTCAATTTTTAGTCCTTTTATTATCAAACAGCACAGTTATCAATGGCGGTCAGTATTACATGGATTCCTCAGCTTTACGTTAAAATATCTACCATAATGCATTAATTTCTTTTTTTCAATTTGAAGTCTATGTATTGGGTTGTCGGAAAAGTCATGACGTATTTTGGCACCCGATGGCGGTTGGGCAGTTTTGGAAGTACTAGAGGTATGCACAGCTCTGTTATCACTATGGCATTCGATAGGTGCCAGTTCTAGCTGCAGTCTAAAAGGAATAGTGAGCGATTTGGTTGATTTGTGGAGATTTGACATCAAGTTGAAGATGGAAGACCAAACTGTGCATTTTCGCCATATTTTACTGTTTTACTTTCGTAAAGGGAAGAACGTGTGTCAAGCTTGTGAAAAGTTGCATAAAGTGTACAGTGATAATGCTCTACAAGAACGTCAGTGCCAGCTGTGATTCGCAAAATTCTGTGCTGGTGATTTTGACCTCAACGATGCTCCTCGGTCCGGGAGGCCAACCGAGGTTGACGACGACCAAATCAAGGCATTGATGGAGTCAAACCCACGTTACACGACATGAGACATTGGAGACACATTGCACATCCATCATTCAAGAGTTCACGACCACCTGAAGAAGCTGGGATACGTAAGCAAGCTCGATGTGTGGGTTCCTCGTGAACTCAAAGAAGCTCAATTGATGGCGCGTACAAACCTCTGCGATATGCTCATTAAACGTGAGGAAAACGATCCTTTTTAGAAACGACTGATAACTGGTGACGAAAAGTGGATTGTGTACAACAATGTGCTGTGCAAACAGTCTTGGTCCCGATGTGATGCTTTGCCTCAAACAACATCCAAAGTAGACATTCATCAGCAGAAAGTTCTGGTCTCAGTGTGGTGGGATTTGAAAGGTGTCGTGTTTTTCAAGCTCCTACCACGGAACCAAACAATCAATTTGAATGTGTACTACCGGTAATTGGACAATTTGAACGAATCCATCATCTAGAGCTCGTTCATCGTAAAGGTGTTGTGTTCCATCAGCACAACGCGAGACCACACACAAGTTTGATCACCCGCCAAAAATTATTGGAACTTGGGTTGGATGTGTTGCCACACCCAGCATACTCGCCTGACCTTGCGCCATCAGACTTCCACTTGTTTCGCTCTCTTCAACAGTCCTTGCATGGTATAATGTTCAATTAAGATGAGGCTGTAAATCAGCACCTTGTACAGTTTTTCGCCACGAAAGACAGGTCCTTCTATGAATGAGGCATTCTGCAGCTCACTGAAAGATGGCAAAAGGTTATCGAACAAAGCGGGCATTATAAAATTGATTGATCTTTGTTCTTTTTTATCAATAAATGACCTTTGCAAAACATGGCTAAAATACGTCATAACTTTTCTGACAACCCAATATATAGCAGCTTAATGTTGTTGTTTTTGTTTTTCTTGTTTAACCTTAGAAAGGTAATGTGCATAAACTTTGCGCATATGATGTAAGAAAAAGAATGCCATGCCCCGGTTAAGGCGGGTTTATGCAGCAGAGAACGGAAAATGCTGCCGAATCTCATTGGGCATTGTGTAACGTGATATGTTGGCGTGGAGTGTTTTCCTCCATGAGGCAGACGACAACGGAACAAGCCAGCAATGGACCCAACAGTGTGAGGCCATTTACTCGTGTAACAATGCAGTGCGTAACGTAATTATAAATATGCCACACTTTGAATACTCAAGAGATGCATATACCGTATTAAATCCGTTTATTTTTGTGGTGTAAGCAAAAAGATTTGTATCCAAAACACAGCAAATATAAAACAAATTTCTTTTTGGAGCAAGTAGAAAACCTCTGGTCTAAAATTAAATTGCTAAATAAAATTTTAAAATATGTACGTAGATCTGGGCACTTAAAATTTACGGGACCCACCACGTGACGCTGGGTTGCGGGGGCTATCTTTACGTAAGCCCCTGGTGATAACAGGGTCGGGAACTTCATTGCTATCAATAAGTTGTACTTACATAATAAAATATACATATGTCCATAAAAATATACATATGTCCATAAAAATATACATATGTATCGTCACATATGTCCGTAAAAATATACATATGTCATCATCATCGTCAATCCACTGCTGGACGAAGGTATACTCAAGTTTCCTCCACAACGGTCTCTCTTGTGCCAGCCTCCTTCATGTCACTCCCGCATACTTTCGAATGTCATCCACCCATCTTCCATGTGGTCTTCTTCTGGGTCTTTTCCTGTCCCTTGGAATCCGATCTAAAATTTCGGCTGTCCATCTGTCCTTCTGGCAGTATGCCCAGCCCATTGCCATTTCAGAGATTTAACTCTGATCATGATGTCTTCCACTCTTGTCATTTTTCGGATCCACAAGTTCCTCTTCTTATCTCTCCTGGTTACACCAAGCATGCACCTCTCCATGCTTCTTTGAGTTGTCTGCAGCCTTTGTATGTCTCTTTTAGTTAAGGTCCACGTCTCTGCACCATACGTAAGCACTGGAAGGATGCATTGATCAAACACTTTTCTTTTAAGACATAATGGCATATTGCTCTTGAAAATTATGCTGTTCCTTCCAAAAGCTCTCCAGGCAAGTTTTGTGCGCCTATTAATTTCTTCATCAATGTGACCCTCACTTGATATCCGCTGTCCAAGATAAACGTACGTGTCTGTTATCTCCAGCTTTTCTCCATCAATCGATAAATCTCCGTTTTTTGTAAAGGCATTGAACATCACTTTTGTCTTCTGAAAGTTCATTTTTAATCCCACTTCTTTACTTTTGTCAGCAAGTTCCTGGATCATACTCTGCAGCTCTGACGGGATAGTTGCACAAATGACTACATCATCAGCAAAACGAAGGTGGGTTAGATAATCTCCATTAATCTTTATCCCTTTGTTTTCCCAGTTCAGTGATTGAAAGACATTTTCCAGTGTGGCATTAAAGAGCTTCGGAGATATGGTGTCACCTTGTCTCACTCCCTTTCCAATTTTTGTGTGTTGTTTTTTCAAACAGCCGAATCTTTGCACTTGCATTTTCATAGATGTTATTAATAATATTAATGTATGCATCTTCAATACCGCAGGATTTCAGAACCATCACATATGTCCCACGCTTTACATATAGGTTAAAGATTTTTTTTTTTTTTTAATTGGAGGTTTAACGACCACAGTGAGTAACTCAATGGGCTATAAGCAGTCGCCCGTCCCTAATTTAGGGTCACTGGCTCCAGGGAAGGGAGAGAGCCAGTGCTGTAAGACAAACACAACATCCATGCCTGACCGGGATTCGAACCCGGACCCCTTACGGACGAATGATCAGAGGCCAGCGCCTTAGACCACTGCGCCACCGGGGCGGCATTTAAAGAATTTACTATGTAAATACAACATACTGATAGCAATGAAGTCCCTGACCCCGTTATCCCATATAACATCAAGTTGCAAGGAGAGACAGTTTGAGAAAAAAAGGCAGGTTTGTACGTCATACCGTTGGTATATCCTAACATGGAAAAGATATATATCGGACAAAGCGATCCTTGGACATTAGATGTAAAGAGCACGTGAGCAGTGTCAAACAGGACATGCAGAACACAGCCCTTGCCAGAGCTGTCATGCATTCATCGGCCGCTTCTGTATGGAAATAGTATTTACTATTAGATGAATATCCCCATACATGAACTTTAAAGAGACTGCCATGACGGAAACAGTCGAAATTCTATCCAGCAAACTAGCGTGCAATGATATAGTTTTCACTGAACTACCAATGGTTTGGCATGTGTTATTAAAAAATGGAAATGCATCGTGACGCACCGTATAATTGCGTAATAAAAGTTTTGTGCAATATGCTTGTGATGTCACCGTTATTTTCAAAAATCATCTTTGTTCCTCACATGCTCCAATTCCCTGCATTTCTATGTCTACCATTACCTTGAAACAGCATCCCAGTGGAGTGTGAAAGCTTGGCGAATCTTTGTGCTTACTAGACCATAAAAATAAACTGGTTTAATACGGTATATGCGTCTCTTGAGTATGATGCAGTGCATTTCAAAAAGTGTAAAAACGTGTATTTCGAAGAAGTTGTGTTTTATGGCTTGTCAAGTACTTGGAAGAAGAGGAGGATTACATACTTGAAGGGTTGCACAAACGAAAACCAATTTGTGCGATGTACTTATGTCGGGAATGTTACTTTACTCTGGGATTTATGTTACTCTTATTGAAGATAAAATAGCCTGTAATTCATATATAATCGAGTGAAGAAGCCTATAACACCTGCAGAAAAACTTGCCCTCACTCTGAGGTAAATTAACTAGAGGAACATATATTATTAAAACAAATGTTTGTGCAATTGCAGATCATTTTTTATTAAGTATGTATACACTAGAAATTTTTTTACATTAAAAAAAATATATGACATAGAGCAATGAATAGTTTGGAAAAAGTCATTTTTGAAAGTGTAGAATCCGCAAAAAACATGCATTAAAATAGGATAAAATTATGCCACAAGTATTTATTTTTATTCATTACTGTCGCTGAGGGTGTATGCAAAAGCGTCTGAGGATGCTGCTTTCTTGAGCTGAATTCTGTTCCATAAAATAGAATTTCCACCAACCAATTCAATCAATTGCTCATCCTTGGATGCTGAGAAACAATTGAATGGCATTGTTAAAAATAATAGGTTATTAATAATCGAAGAAAAATGAACTATCTCTATAAATAGAAAGACGAACTATCTTGGTGAATGAATTATTCCAGCACGCTGCGTGCTACGCCCTTGAATGCTCTCAAAGCACCTTATCACGCCGGGCGTCTCTCGTCAGTGGAGAACTGGTTTCTTCCTTCCAGGAAAAGTCTGGGTTCTTTCCCTTGTACAAGTGGGAAGAGTAATGCGGTTGAAGTTTTCCGTTCTCCACTGTGTATAAAACTCGTCGCTAGGAAAACCCGCCTTTAAGCAGATGTCCAATCACGCCAAGCTATGTTCTCCTCAGACTGTCGATTCCACAGAAATGTCACCTTCTTGTACATGGTAACTTCATCTGAAGGCTACTGTGTAAATTCTGCTCATTGTTATGAGCACAGATGAATTGTTGTACAGAAATTTTATGCGAGTTACCACTGCCCAGTAATTCATGAGTAAAAATGGAAATGCATCGTGACGCACCGTATAATTGCGTAATAAAAGTTTTGTGCAATATGCTTGTGATGTCACCGTTATTTTCAAAAATCATCTTTGTTCCTCACATGCTCCAATTCTATTTTGCATAGTTACTAATAATGCACTAAATTATTTTTTGTGAAGATTTTTATATCTCATCTTTGATATTTGTCGTGCTCCATTTCAGGTATTTGAGAAGTCAGTAATGAATTCTGAGGAAACAGAGCAAATATTCCTATTTTGCAAAAATTGCCAGAAATCACTAAAAATGAAGAAAGTCGTTTAAAAGACAATCAGAAGAGGAGTTAGATGATAGCAATGCAGATCTGCATTTTGTGCCTTTTGAAGATCTTGAAGAATTGATTTGTGATGGGGTTAGAAAAATTGCAGGACTTCCACCAAAGCACGGTAAGAAGAGAAAAATCGTGTAGTAAGTGTTCAGTAGATCAAACTCTCGGCGAAAAATTAAAGATGTGAAGAGGAATCTGTTGATGCATAAAATATTATCAAAATTTCTGATACTGTATTAGTTGGGTTCAGAGTGCAGTGCCCAATGGTAAAACTCTAAAAAGAAATAAATTTGCAAGTGCTCCCTGGACCATCGTCCTCAGCATCATCTTTATATGACCCAATAGAGTATTTTTCGAATTATACCTTTCTGAGAAAAGCATTGATGCAGTTCTTCTCCACACAAATCAAGAAATAATTCATCAAAAACAAAACAAAAATAAGGGAGTAAGCCACTAAAAGGGTTGCAATTCATGCTATCTTTACATAAACAACTGACAATAGAATGGCAGCAACACAGAATGACTCTTCTCAAAATAAACAAAGAACTAAAAAGCAGTTATAGAGGAAGCAATAGGAAGAAAAGAACTTCATACTAAGAGTGATGCTAAATCTCAACATGGACCACAACAGTACTGCACATATTGTTCATATGCCACAAAGCAGTGGCGTAACTACAACTCCAGCAGCTGCAATGGAGGGGGGGCGTACTGCAGCTATTAGTTGTAGTTTTATGAAAAAATTCAAACACACACAATAATTAATTCAAAGATTTATATTTTGCTTTAAGAAATATTTAGCTTTGCCTAAATAAATGCCTAGTTTCAGTTTTAGAACCCTGAATGTCGTACAGATTGAAAGCGTTCGGCTCTTTGACTTCGGGTTGTAATATGATTGCTCCGCAATGGGTTGTAAATAATACGATGGCTCTCCAATCGCCCTCTCTGCGCTGATAAGGAAACGCGTGAAACCAGATGGGGACTCTCCATGGAGGATGTGGGAAAACAGTCAAACATGCACGGCAGGCATCAACATTTATTCACAGCAGCCGCAGGTCTGCCTTGTGTAAGAGGGTGATTTTTTCAAGTGATTTATTTCAGTTTTAGACAAAGCAATTACACGTGTTGTCAAATCTATTACTTAAAACTATAGCACTCTAGGTACCGCCATTACTTTTGCAGACACTTTCCCCGACTTCCTAACCCCTCCCCCCCCCCAAATACCACGAAAAATGCATCCTTCCTCGTGTACGAAATCCTGTGAAAATTACTGTGCTTAGTTAGGGGTGCTGAATTAAATCTTGCGGGAGGGGACACTTTGTGCTAGTTACCTTACTGTCACAAGGAGACACAACTATTACTGCAATGACTGCCAGAAGAAAATTTGTGGGAGCATCAAGTGAAGAAAGGCATGGAATGCTGAAACTATTTTTTTTTTTTCCAAAACTTCAATTTCAGTGTGTTATACAGTGAAACCTAAAGTATTGTTTAAAATAAATACTTTTGATTATTATGAAAAATTGATGTAATAACAAATAAATGTAACTTTAATTATGTAGTTTATTCATATTCTTTTTCATTTATTTACGTCAAACTTTTAAAAGTTCATCAAAATTAAGTAAGTTAAATAAAAGAATAAAAAATTTCTAACAACTTTATGAAAAACTTTTATACCTAAATATCTACCATAAGCGTAATTTTTACTCATCATTACCAATTGTGTGTGCACTATCGTTTAACGTTACTGTTTTAGGGTTAAAGTATATATTTCAAGTCTGTCTGCAACCATACAGAATATGCACATATCTCATTTTGGTCTGCTACTAATTCCGTGGATGTACTTCTTTCTGAATCAGTTCACGCACACGATCTGTTAAAATACAAGTATCTACTGCTTCAGCAATCCATGTCAGTACTTGGCTGCTTTTGCCTCGTTTAGGGAAGCATTTAGATATTAACTAAAAATAGTGGCACCAAAATGAAGTACCTGCAAGTATTTTTTGACAAAAATTCCCAGTTTAACTGTAAAAAATTCAAGTTTTCCATGTTTTGAATGTTTTCCCATTTTCAGATATAGGTTAAAAACATAAATGTCTCACTATAAAAATTCTCAGCCTTCAGAAAATTTGTTTTCATTTAATAAGCCCCACATTTTGAAATTCCTGGGTAACCACTGATGAGCTTTATGTTCCCCCTACTTTATTCTGTGCCTTTGGAGAGCAATACGATAAAAAATAAAAAGATATAAAATAATAAGCCCTAATATTACTTTTTTTTTATTTTATTTTTTTTTATTTGAGGTTTAACGACCACCGTGAGCAACTCAATGGGCTATAAGCAGTCGCCCGTCCCTAATTTTGGGTCACTGGTTCCAGGGACGGGAAAGAGCCAGTGCCGTAAGACAAACACAACATCCATGTCTCGCTGGGATTCGAACCCGGACCCCTTACGGACGAATGATCAGAGGCCATTGCTTAGACCTCTGCGCCACCCGGCTAATGTTTCTTAGATGATGCTACACTGTTATGTATTTGACACACTTTGAAAGAAGTGTAGAACACCCGTCAGGAATCACTATATCAACAGTATATGGATATTTTTAAGCATGTAAAAAAAAAAAATGACCCTTTAAACTTTTGGTGCTGCATCATATACCATGTTTTTTCAAACTGAATGAAATAGAAAACATTTCCTTAAAGTCATCCATCAATTAATTAAACCAACTTTCCCAAAAAATCCAACAGGTTCTCTGTACAAGTACTATACTGAGTACTGATCTGAATGGGAATTTTGTTACATAAATCTCATATGGCAGATTGAAAGTTTTCCAATCTATGAAATAATCCACACCAAACTAGGTTCAGTTACTTTTCTATCATAGATATCCCAGAACAGCTTGGACATACTTCTGAACTGTTTAATACGTTTAGTCAACCTAAGTGGAGTACAAAAAGTTATTGCAAAAAATCAGATAAAAATCAATCAGTTTTGTTTGTAAATTGATTGAAAATTAGGAAGGTAGGTAGGGTGGAACATCAAACACAAGGAATTAGGTGGATACCATGCATCCCTATAACGAGTTTCATATTACTTATCACAAAATCAAAGTTAGTGGGATTTTGCTACGGCACTCATAACTATGTGCGTCGTACCGATAGAAAAAAGCTTACGAAAAACTCATATATCCTATTCCATTTGACATCACAGCGTGTTTGTTGTACTTTATGAATAACCTCACTAAAATTACATTGATTCCAGTATTTAAAGTAATACTCCTGGCAGCCATCAAACGATTCGGGATGATACTAGTTTCTATTACAGTATAAACAGAAATGAATTTCGGAGGACTAATGCTACTTTCTACATATTTAATTATGGTTACAGGACATCCAAATAAATAACTCAACAGGATTCATGCAGAGTATAATGGGAAGGGCGGAAAGAACTTTGGGAACGTTCCATTTTATTAAGGAAATAGCCAAAACATAAACAAACAAAAAAAATATCGCGTTTTGTGCAAGAGCATTCTACGATTACTATCCTAGACTTCGATTAACACTATTACAACCAAATTGACACCTCGTTAGAAGAAGCGCATGAATCTAATATTAACTGGTGTAGTCCATATTGATATCATTCCGCCCACAGGTAAAGTTCTAAACTTTCTTACTACCCCAATGTAGTCCTTTGTCTTGTTATTCATCCGCAAAGCGCTAAGGTTCCTCCACCTGATCGGGAGAAAAATTGCCTTACCTTGTCAACGTGTCTCAGCTTTCCACATAATTATAGCACGCCAAGATGTTCGAAAATTTCCAAGCGCCATGAATAATTTCCGTTGTTTTCTAACTATAATCTAAAAAAGATAGCACAAAATGGCGGATTCAACTTTGACGTCACGCACGCATGCATACAGAGAAGTCCAGCGAATTCTAAAATTGGTAAAAGGTACGCTGACAAACTCAGGAGAAGCATCTTATTGGTTCGTGTCGATATTTTCATTTTCGTATAATGACTCTAAAATGTATTCTAAACTGATAGCGATGTGCAAATCTTTCTTTATCTCAGTCAACAACAGTAAATCAGCAATTAATTCGATGTCCATTTCAACACAAAATGATCGGTCTTTTTTTTCTTCTTTAATTAGGGTTGATGTGGACCTGACTTTAATTTCGGACCACCAGGAAAGGTAGAGAGTCGCGCCGTATGGCAAGCACTCCAGCCATGCGCATGCAGCACTAGGGACTCGAACTGGGATCCAAATCATAGGTAGGGATTCCTTCATTCTATGTTACGCACGAGTATGATTGTAAACAGTTTACAAAAGGCTCACTAATCAGGAAATATAAAGTGTTTTCACATCGTTTCCAGTGGTTAGAAATATTTGGTATTTTTATAGAGTCGAGCCGGTATATAACGAAGTTGAAGGAGAGTTGAAAACGTTAGATATATATGCGCACTTGGTTACAACTGGGCTGATAAAAACATATTTTTGGAATATTACATTAGTTCAGGTTTTGTTTCTTTTTTTTTTTTTTTTTTTTTTTTTGATTGGAGGTTTAACGACCACCGTGAGCAACTCAATGGGCTATAAGCAGTCGCCCGTCCCTAATTTAGGGTCACTGGTTCCAGGGAAGGGAGAGAGCCAGTGCCGTAAGACAAACACAACATCCATGCCTCACCGGGATTCGAACCCGGACCCCGTTCAGACGAATGATCAGAGGCCATTGCTTAGACCACTGCGCCACCCGGCAGAGGTTTTGTTTCTTTGGAGATTTAACACCAACAGTGAGCAACTCAATGGGATATACAAACAGCCCCCTGTCCTTAATTTAAGGCCACTGGCTCTAGAAAAGAGAGAGAGAAAGTAAGTGCGTTAAGGCGAACACAACATACATACCCCACCGGAATGCGTTTAAGACCCGCCATCTGGTATTGCTGCCTTTTCTTATTAACCAACGGGCAAGCGTATTTCAAAATTGCTCGCGCAATTTTGCACACTTTTGGAACACCGTTTGTGGCTAACGCAAGATATATGATAAATAAGGAGTTCCCTGGTTTCAGATTTTCATTTTGGGCCTTTAAGTATTTTTTATTAAATAATAAAACTATGGAAGACGCTTTGGTACGACTTTCGCTGCAACTGAAAAATGAAAGGAAAGGTCAATAAAAATTCTGAAACCAGGGAACTCTTTATTTATCATACATCTTGCGTTAGCCACAAACGGTGTTGCAAAATTGCCCGAGCAATTTGTGAAATACGCTTGCCCGTTGGTTAATAAGAGAAGGTAGCAATACAAGATGGCGGGTCTGGTAGAGCATATGATCATATGTAGAGGATTTTAGGAAGAGAGTGTCTGACCCCAGGTCTTGAACAACCCTTAGAAATAGGAAACTAGGAGATTTGGGCTAGAGCACCCGATAGGAAAGTGACACGGAGGCGAAGTCGAAAGGGGGAGGAAGACGCCCTTATTTATTACCGGGGGGCCAGTACCCGGGGTCCAACGGCTTAACGTGCTCATCCGACGCAGGGCTGATATTTAGTGGATTGAGCGTTTGTACCTGCCTGGGATCGAACCTGAAGCCCCTCCCGTGGCAGTCGCGAACGTTGCCCACTCGGCCACCCGCGGCATAAAGTCTCGTAGAGCCTTAAGCAAACCTTACATTTATACAGCACTGGGAAAATCACGGCCAGTCAGAGGGCGGTATTCAGCTTCAATGACGACACATATGGGTGAGGCTTATCTTCATGTGTCACGTGAGGATTTCTGAGATGCGATCTGAGTGGCTTTAGCTTATGTGATTTCACGTTCGTTGTTCGCTGCCTTTCGGATTAAGAAAATAAAAGAAATTTACATATACAAACAAATAAATAAATAAATAAATATAAAGGGAAGTGGAAAGTGATTTTTTTAATTCTGTAATGGTTATTTCATATCCTAAGTAACGATGTGAAATGTAGAATGATCCAATAGTCTTTAGTTATTAAGGAATATCAGGTAGCGTTTTTCACTGAGATGTGTTGTATATTACTTCTATTTATAATTGACTTGTAATTCTTTTTTTTTTTTTTTTTTTTGATTGGAATTTTAACGACCACCGTGAGCAACTCAATGGGCTATAAGCAGTCGCCCGTCCCTAATTTAGAGTCACTGGTTCCAGGGAAGGGAGAGAGCCAGTGCCGTAAGACAAACACAACATCCATGCCTGACCGGGATCCGAACCCGGACCCCTTACGGATGTGACTTGTAATTCTCGAGGGATTATGTTAGTATACGTGTGGATGATTTCCCTGGCATGTCTGTAACAAGATAGGGAAAGCTCTTTCGGGGGGGGGGGTGAGTAAATTCTATGTCAAAGTCTTTCAAACACATAATTTTAATGTTTTCTGTCTGTAACAAGATAGAGAGTTCTTTGAGGAAACAGATGAACTTACAAAATTCCCAATAACAGTAATAAAAATACAGAATGCTAGTGTTTCTCTGTGAGTAAAATCTTTGAAACCCTAAGATAACCACTGGAAGAGTATTCCAGTATGTTCACATGAAAATTTTGATAGTTAATTTGATAGCTTTCCTAACATTCAATGAAATGTCCACGATTTATCGATCCCATGCTTTCGTCATGGCCATGGAATGCTAGTTCTTGTTTGCTGGAATACAGTATGGACTAATACTTCATCAATCACTGTTTGCATGAAAAGTCTATTTAAACGAACGTTTTCGCTAAAATGCGTTTTCAAAAGCCTAGCATTCTTCCTCGGGGCATCGGCAATGGTGTTTTGAATATTTTCAAAATTGCTTAACATTAATCCGCATTTCAGGTGTTCGCTAGAATCACGATGTTTATGAAGTGACCGTGTTACGCTTAATAAATCTGAGAATCCGTCTTTATTCCACGCCGAATGTTTATTACTAAAAAGTAAGCAGGGCCAAAAAAAAAAAAAAAAAACTCAGAAGTGCTGCAAATCCATTTATATTCAGTAAACCAACAATTTTTAAAATTAATATTTTTAGATTTACAGTTCTTCTTGATTTCGTTCTTGGCAACAATTGTCACTGAATCTGTTGGTCGTCCTTCAAGCAAAATGTCTCTTTTATCTTCATCTTTCCACAGAGTAAATGGAGTTTGCAATAAATTACAAACAATGTCGTCCACAGGATGCATACTAAAAACTATCACTAACAGTTAAATTGTACACAAACATAAAATATCAGTTACAGCTTTCAACAAATAATCACAAAGCACGAAAGAACAAATTCCTTTCGGAAAATAATTTACCACAGCACCACAAGTTAAAAGCCCTAGCAGATTGCAGGGTACCCTGGTAGTCCGCCCACTCCACCGTGATCTCTCACGACTTTACGCTCAAAAACTGAAAGATGCAGAGGTAAGGCACGTGAAACTGAAACACTTCACTTGAGCGAGCAGATTGGAGAGGGTGACGTCACAGTTACCATGGCAACTCGGCGGAAAACTGCAGACTTCCAAGCATTCTCATTTCGGCTCTTCACTTGCACTGTTTTGCGTTAAGGATTTGTTTTCCGAATTGAGCGCGCCATGTGAATTAATATCTATTCAAAATTTTGAGTATTTTGGAACTGAATAAAGGCAAAAAAGAATATATTATGAAAAAATACTGAATAAAACTTCATTTTGAGTGAAATAGGTGAAGAGGAACTTCACCTACTTCACCTGAAAAGCCGCCACTGCTTTGTTCGCAAGTCAGTTTCTATCTCACTGATACGTATCTTTTGCAAATCTAAGAGCTTTTTACCGGTTTTTCCTGCCAACAACGTACAGGATACAACAAAATAAAGGGTAGATATTCTGTACCTATTTTCTGTAGCGTGTCACTACAAGATTTATCGGTCTCCTGTCGACAAGGTAACCGCTTTCGCTTGTACTCTTCCGCCGGTCTTTTCCGTATAACAACAAAAATTCAATTTCAGCGAAGCAAAGCTTGACATCATCGCGGTAGCGATGCGTTACATGTACTGCAGCGTCTCTTCACAGCATCGCACTTACAGGTAAATAATACGATAAAAATCTTTAAAAATATTTAAAACATGACATTTCTGCATCATTTGCCACTAATTTTTTTACCCTAAAATCTGTACGTCGCACATTTCCAGGTACTAATATTTTTCCGACGAAATAGTTTAGGACGCTAATCTACACATTTACCAAAAACACTACCTGATATTCCGCAATAACTAAAGACTATTGGATCATTCTACATTTCACATTGTTACCTAAGATATGAACTAACCGTTACAGAATTAAAAAGCCGCCCCGGTGGCGCAGTGGTCTAAACGATGACCTCTGATCATTCGTCCGAAGGAGTCCGGGTTCGAATCCCGGTGAGGCATGGATGTTGTGTTTGTCTTTCGGCACTGGCTCTCTCCCTTCCCTGGAACCAGTGACCCTAAATTAGGGACAGGCGACTGCTTATAGCCCATTGAGTTGCTCACGGTGGTCGTTAAACCTCCAATAAAAAAAAAAGAATTAAAAAAAAGTTACTTTCTACTTCCCCTTTATATTTTTGTAATTATATATTTATTTGTTTGTTTGTGTATGTAAATTTCTTCTTTTATTTTTTAATCCGAAAGGAAGCGAACGACGAACGTGAAAATTACGTGAAATCACATAAACTAAAGCCACTCATATCGTATCTCAGAAATAATCCCCAAGTGACACATGAAGATAAGCCCCCCCCCATATGTGTCGTCACTGAAGCTGAATACCGCCCTCTGATTGGCCGAGATTTCTCCAGTCCTGTATTAATGTAAGGTTTGCTTAAATACCACGGGATTCAAACCCACACCAATCTCGCACGAATGGTCAGTAGCCAGCGCTTACACCATTGCGATATAAGTAGGTTAAAACTAGTCAATCATAAACTATAAATTAATCAGAGGTAAAAATACTTGTTAATTGAAAACTTATCTAGAAAAAATAATATGAGTGAAATTACAGTAAATGCCAAAATTTTAAAGTTTCTCCTGCTACGCGTTACGTAGGATATCTTTTTTTAATTGGAGGTCACCGCCCCGGTCATACAGTGGTTTAAGCTCTGGTTCCTGACCCTTCGTCTGCAAATTGTCCGGGTTCGAATCCCGTCAGGCTTTTTCTTTCTGATTGGAAGTTTAACGACCACCGTGAGCAACTCAATGGGCTATATGCAGTCTCCCGTCCTTAATTTAGGGCCACTGACTCCAGGGAAGGGAGGGAGCCAGTGCCGTAAGAGAAACACAACATCCATAACTTACCGGGATTTGAACCCGGACAAATGGTCAGAAGCCATCGCTTAGACCACTGCTCCACCGGGGAGGCGGTGCATGTTGTGTTTGTCTTACTGCACTGGTTTTCTCTCTTCTCTAGAATCAGGTCCTAAATTATGCTAAATTAGGTACGGACGATTTCTTATAACCCAATGAGGATGTAGCAGAAACGTGACTTTCAGCATGGCAACGAGCCTTAATAACGTAAGTGAAGAAGAACCAGTTCACGTTGAAATGATGGCGTCTTACTTTAAAAGTTTAACTTCCGAGTACAAAATGCGGTATTTCGAAAAAAATTAAAGAGATTGAATGAAAAAAGCCCTATGTGCTGAATGCAAGTATCGTCGAAGATGACGCGAAAAGTGTTCCGAATATGCAAATAGAAAATATTTTTTATTACTTCGTCTTTAGTCGAAACGCCTTTACTGCATAACAGTTCGAGGCATATAAAAGTCTCGGAGCATATAAAAATTTCTAATCGTGGATAATCTTTTACATTTGGTGAGATCACTAATTACTGAGTAATTGGTAACTCTTCAATAAAAAGTGTTTTTCTAAGCTCTGGGAAGAGATTTCTAAGAAATAAAAATTTAGAGCAAAATCTGGGTTTTCTCGCAAAATTGTGGTGAAGAAACAGTAATTTTGCTGGGATTTGCGCCCTAATTTATTTATCCATAAAATAAGTTTTGCACCATAATTCCGGTTTGTGAACAGACCTAGTCACCAAAAAGAATTTTATTTGAGCAGTAATTTTAGTCATTATTTGCATTTTTCCGCAAAAGTGTGCTTCGGCTCCAGATAAGTTAAGAAATTCTCTGCCTTACCAGAAATAATTGATTTCTGGATGAAATTAACATTTAAAAGGTGATCTGCCTTTGGAGAGTCTAACCCTTCAATAAAAAGTGTTTTTATGCCCTGGGAAGCGATCTACCATCGTTTGGCAGATAAGCAAATCTTTTCGGTACTTCCTTTAGAGACAGCAGCTGACAGTATATAAAAAGAACTTATATGATCTCCATTTCCTCTACTACCGCAAATAAGAATGCCACGAAATCTAGGCATTTTGGCTTCAAATTTGCATAAATAACGACCTCTAATGATCGTACTTTACACACTAACTGCAGGACAGCCAGCTATGCTCGTTTTTCAGGAACTTGTAGCGACTGTTGCCACTTCACTTAAACTTCTCGATGACGTCACGTGCTTTCCTTTAGGAAGGGACACCCAATATTCAAACCCGGACACATTACAGACGAATGGTCAGAAGCCAGCACTTAGACAGCTGCGCAATTGGGGCGGGGACCCCGAATCAGATAGTTCAGTTCGCATCAAGGAGGATAGAATAAGACGAAGGTGCATATGGTCTTATTGGCGAAGCCAGCTGAGCTGCGTGGCCGCCATATTCTGTTACTCTCATTTGCTCATTTGTGTATTCTAAGTTGTGAGATTCAACGCTAGCATAATTCATGTTTAGTGAGGTTTTTTTGGTTGTTGTTGTTTGTGGAGTTTAAAAGGAGAAATGAGCTTCTTAGAAATGCCAGCATGCGCAGCCGTAGGCTGCACCAAAATAAAGCACATAAAAGACTGCCAAGAATCACGTTTCACAGGTGAATCACATACATGTAATATTCTAATTTCAAGTTTAATGCAAAACGTAAAAAAACATGTAATCAAGGTCATGTTAGTTTTAACTGATTGTTAGTTATTTTATAAACTGTAAGAAACATGGTAAAGCAATTAACAGATGAAACTGACAATAAACGGTGGTCTACATGACATGTTGTATTTCACTGCTGTTATTCATTTACGATGCTACGAAGTGAGATTGCAGTTTTCAGTGAAAAAAACAACAACATGTATGCGGAACAAATTGTTGAATTGCAGCAATGGAAAGTTAGCTCACATTGCTCATCGACAATTTGAATGCGTTTCTTTACAGGTGCCAGAACTGTCACCCAAAGACCTTGGAGGAGAATAGACTGGCAAATACCACAGTTCACTGAATGTTTCAACAGGCCCTGGTCATGGTGTACGATAGACAAGTGATTCAACTCCGTATGACTGTCGTGCTGGAAAAAGAGGTCCTTTAATGTAATGACCACTAGAGGGCGTTAGGGGAAATGCGGGCCACTCGAATCTCCGTCCTCTGTGACTCGAATCGTCATGTGAGTAAACAAATCGAAGAAGGTATTTGTTACAGGAAGTTAGAACAAGGTAGGTAACTAAAATCTTTGCCTTTTCTATTTCTTGACCTACTTTGAAATCAATGTAAACTGCCTTATTTCTTTTGTCGGTTGTTGTTTTTTACTGAAGCATTTAGTTTTTCGGAGTTTTCGATTCCAGTGACATGGACGAAAATGTTTCGTTCCGAATTGCTGTTCTGGTTATGCTAGCAGTGAATAACATGCTTCTTTATTTAAAGCATTTAAAAATGAAAAAATGCTTGCTAAGTGGCAGAAAACGATCCCTCGAGTCGATCGGAAACTCAGCACGAACGATTTTGTTTGTGAGAAACCTTTCCTCTCCCATGATGTAATTATACACAGGAGTGAGACATTCAATGGCCAAGTTTTATATGATGTGTCTGTCCGTGTCAGACTTAACCCCACTGTTATTCCTGTAACATTTCCTGAATGTCCAACCTACCTTTCAAAGAAGGCAGCAAAGTCATTATTTGGTAAATGTGTAGTTTAGCGTTCTAAATTATTTCGTCGAATTTTAAAAAAGTGGGACATAAATAGGATTTCAAAACAGTGAGACGTACAGATTTTAAAGTATGCAATTTCAAGGCAAATGGTGAAAAAATTTCATCATTATGGGGCATTTAAAAGATTTTTACCGTAATAGTTATGTGCAAGTACGACGCTGTGAACAGAAGCTGCGGCACGCCTAACACAACGCTGCTGCAACGACTGCTCCACCGCCATTCTGCTGCGGAAGAGCACAGGAGGAAAGCGGAACGCTCTTCCCAGGAAAGCGATCCAGATTGTAGTGATACCAGACGGAAAATAGTTCATTTCTGTCGCAGTTTTTTAAAACACATAATGAAAATTGTTTCGTTCTTATGCATATGATTCCCTGGTACGAAATAGAAAATATGCAAATGCCTTCCTTTCTTCTACCAAAGCGTTAAAGTATAGGCCGTGTTTTCTTCAACGGAAGTTACATAGCTTTCGAAAATTAAAGTTTTGCTCCTCCTGTAGACAGCGTTGTTCGCAATTCATTGAAATTGGATAACAAAAAGAAAAAGCTCTGGAAGAAGTGAGTTCATAAATTGCGCATTAAAGAATCATACATGAAAAAACCCCGAGAAATTCTCAGATTGTGATGTTAAAATGTAAGACAGAAATGATGATCTATTTTCTGTACTATTCTCTGCACTACAAATTGGATCACTTTCCTGGCAAGAACGCTCCCCTTTCCTTTTGTACTCTTCCGCCAACAGAATGGCAGCCGGAAGGAGACTACAACGAGACCTTCGTTTCAGCGGAGTTCGGAGCAAAGCTTGATGTAGCCGCGGTGTTTTTTAGGCCTGCTGCAGCTTCTGTTCACAGCGTCGGCGTCTTACTGGCACGTAAACATTACGGTAAAAATCTTTAAAATACACTATAAAGATGAAATTTTTTCACCATTTACCATGAAATTGTATACTTAAAAATCTGTACTTCTCACTTTTTAGAAATCCTTCAACATTTCTGACGAAATAATTTAGGACGCTGAACTACACATTTACCCATTACTTATTCATATGGTATACCTAATATACAGTACATACAACTTATAATTGCCCCAAAAGCAGAGGACTTTTTAATACTTCTAAGGAGCGTTCAAAAAATTAGGCACTTAAATTTAAGAACCTCTCATTGATATATTTCATGTATTATGCACAATGATATTTTCCTAGTTATTTAGAAGTAAACAGCTACTGTTGCTACATTCTCAACACACACCATCACCTTTGAATGCATGCACGGAACGCTAGAATGTTACGCGATCATAATTATGACGCTGGTACCTTTCTGCAACTGTATATTAAATACATCTGTGCTGCCCGGTGGCGCAGTGGTCAAAGGCGATGGCCTCTGACCATTCGTCCGAATGGGATCCGGGTTCGAATCCCGGTGAAGCATGGATGTTGTGTTTGTCTTACGGCGCTGGCTCTCTCCCTTCCCTGGAACCAGTGACCCTAAATTAGGGACAGGCGACTGCTTATAGCCCATTGAGTTGCTCACGGTGGTCGTTAAACCTCCATTCGCCGCCCCGGTGGCGCAGTGGTCTAAGGCGCTGGCCTCTGATCATTCGTCCGAAAGGGGTCCGGGTTCGAATCCCGGTCGGGCATGGATGTTGTGTTTGTCTTACGTCACTGGCTCTCTCCCTTCCCTGGAACCAGTGACCCTAAATTAGGAACGGGCGACTGCTTATAGCCCATTGAGTTGCTCACGGTGGTCGTTAAAAAAACCTCCTCCTCCAAACCTCCATTCAAAAAAAAAATACATCTGTACCACTGTTTTTATATAACGGAAGCCTACCTTGTCATATATATATATAACACGAACGTATTATCAATTCATAAACAAAATGCCTTTCATCCCTAGCATCACTGTTGTCGTTTAAAGGAGGGTCATTTCTACATGGAAATCTGTCTTAAAAATACGTCCTGTTTTTTAACTTTTATGTAGGCCTACTTGATGTGTAAGGACTAATAATATTTGAAAAGTACAATACGGCTATTTTCACGCTTAAAGAACACATTGAAACAACAAACCTATACATTATCATGATGCAGACAGCGGTTTACTCACCTCCTGGAATTGATGGCCTGCATCTCCCCAGCGGCATCTGGTGGCCGATTACATTAAAAATCCACATTTCAGCTGAGAGGTGAATCACCTGTCTATCGTACACCGTGGCCCTAGTGATGGCAACGCAGATGTCGTGTGACGTCACGAGCGGCGGCTGTCAACATTGAAATCCGCAATGAATCGGTAGTTGCTACTTGCTAGTTGGTTTGGTTGTACAAGTGACTGTGGATATTAATAATTCAAGTTATGTGCTGGATATACTTACTGTATCAGATGAGGTGTTTTATCAATTTGTTTGGACATACGTACATATTTTTTAAGAGCTACATTCATAGCCCAGAACTAACTTAGACACCCAGACCCAAAATGGTATTAATCATGCCAAGGAAGTGTTGTGTACCCAACTGTAAAGCTAACTATGATATAACTCAAGGAGCTTGATATAACCGAATCTAGGTCTGCGTTTCGGTTTCCAGAAAACATTTCTCAGCAAAAATTGTGGGAAAAAAATAATTCCTCGCGAAAATCTTGTTTTAACCAATCAAACAGTTTTTTGTGAGGCACATTTTAGAGAGGAAGATATTTTTAAAGTCGACACGGTTAGAAGGCCAGATGGTTCATTATTAAGTGTTCCACGAAAAGCACCAAAATTAGCTCCTGATGCTATACCATGCATTTTCCCAAACTGTCCAAAGTACTGTTACAACCAAGGAGGTTAGAATAAGATATCTGGAGATGTCCTTGTCAATGGAGCAGTACCACTTTGCGTGAAGCCTGTAACCACGAGCGACAGCCGTCAAAGTGTGGGACAGCTGATGGTTTCTAATACTATTGCAATGCATTGTGTGTTGGCCGAATCGCCTTCTTTCTGCCCAAATATCCCGAATTTCGCATCATACTTGCTTCCGATGTGTGAAAAAATGGTAACTTTATAAAATTCTTAATTATTTTGACCACCCTTTCCATTTTTACTTTAAATTGAAATACACGAACATTAGTGCAAATTCAAAACAAAATATAACGTTAAAGTTCAAAACTTTACTCATCTATGAAACAAAATTCATTCCGGTTTGATATTAAGACAGTTTCTGCAACCAAAACCCATGCAATTCCAAAATACACACGTTTAAATTACATAGGTGTTATGTAAACAACGTGAAATTTACCTGGCGGCTTCACGGTTAAGAGATCTCCAGAAGTATTATTCTAACGTCCTTGGTTACAACCAAGGAGGTTATAATAAGGAGGAGATGGCAACAGCCACTCTCCCAGTGCTTCTGGCGTGACGTCACTTTTTATGAGCTGACTACGCCAATGCGCCCAATCACAGAGAAGAGAAGTACAGAGTGTGCACTCTAGAAGATCGTAAAGGAAATTCTCCACTTTGTCCGATGGCAACAGCATAATGTTAAACTCACATAGACGTTGGCGGCCCCATGGCCTGTTAATGAGAACTAAAAGTGACGTCACAATTACGCTCCTCCCACTTGTTTACAAATGTCTCTCTCGACTTTCCTTCCCTGCGAGAGCCGCCATTTTCCTTACTTCCCGAGTTGGTTAGGTTCACTGTAGCGTGATTGACCGAGGAATTTTGCGGTAGGTGTAACGGAATTAGGCCTATATTCTTAATCGTAAGAACAGCACTTTGCAGTCGGGAATTATACTGAGAAATAAAGTACTAACTCTGACTTAAAAGAAACTAATAAATCTGTAGCAGCTTTCGTTCTCAAAATGCAGACCTTCGTCAACGCAACATACTACTGCCGGAATTTGAAAATAAACAACGGAAAAATATCAAAGCAATGGCAAATAAAAAGTAACAAACTGGCATGATTGTATCACGAATCAAACATCTGTAAACATCTGCCCGAAGGATCAAATAGAATTACGAAAAAAAAATACAGTAAGGGCTCTACTCTGATATAAATTTTACTTATATCGATTTTTAACAGTTAAAAAATAGACAAAGATTTCCTACATATAAAAGATGAAATAATTATCCGCCGAAAATAACTTCTACGAAATAACGAAAAGCGTTGTTATAATCACAGAATCACACAGTGGTAACGGTAGTAATAACAAGCAAAGTAACCAATTTCGAATTATGAGCGTTACAGTAGGGACGTTACGTCAGAGAGCACGTGGGGTTTAGTTCCATAAAGCGCCGACGGTGCTCTGCTATCGTTCTTTCTCCCCGCCCACCAATTTCCATAACTATGGCTTTAGCAAAGAATATCTAACTGATAAGAAGGTAAGGCTCAGCGAGACGTAACTAGCGCCACTATATTATGCGGCAAAGAATTACTACACAGAAGCCAACATTACAGGCTGATGCCGCAGGATGCCGAGCAGACTGAGTTAGACTGAGCATGCGTGTTTGTGTTCAAAGAATATAAACGCTTGTTTGTGTTGGCGTTTTGTTCAAAGGTTTTGTTGTTCTCATCTAGATCTGCGTTTATATTACAGCCATGAAATACACCCACTCCATTCCGATGAATAACAATTCATGGAATGGAGTGGATGAATAACAAGAACAAATTTGAAACCGTTTGAAACAAATATCCTGGAAAACCATTAAAACAACGTTTGCTGAAAAAAAAGCTATCGTTACGTTGAAAAAATTAATTTATCAATTATATGAAACTGACTTTTATGAAAAATACCTCGTAATATTGTAAAATGAAAGAGGGAAGCATTCGATTACACAATGCATACCAAACAGACAGCTTTAAGCATACACTCAATCGTGGCGAGTTAGTCCGGTCGGTAGAGAGCTCGGCTATCACGCCAGCGGCCCAGGTTCGAACCTACTCAGATACGAACGGATGTTTTTCCGATCTGTTGAGAAAATTTCTCCAGCGCAGTGCGTTTAATTTACAAACTTCGGAAGGGTAGAAAAAAAAAATTGTAGCTTTGGGAAACTGCGATTGTCTTTGCTTTTTTTTTTTTTATTATTATGGCTGCTACTGGGAAACCAGCCTCAGCATTTTTGACATTTAAGGTATATTGTAAATATGAAATTCATGCCAAGCAACCTGGTATTACTACGGTGCTTAAAGTGAGAATAAAACTGCTAAAATTTCCTTAAAATAATATTAATTGCTAATGTATATATTTGTTTCACCAAAAGAAGGGACAGGAGGGATACTCAGAAAAGAACAACAAAAAAAAAATGCTTTAGTAGACCCAATGAGACCGAAGGAAACAGTCGCAGATCAAAGCTTAGCTTCCTTTCCGTGAAATAGGCTTCCCGTCCCGTGTCTCCTACGCTTTTTGCGCCTGAATGTTAATTTTCCCGCAGAGCATCTGCTGCCGCATTACATGGTGGCGCTGCTGTCGCCTGTTTTACATTATCTCTACGAGAGTTGAGCTTCTTCACGCGAAGCGTTTATATTCTTTGCCTGGGCCGCTGGCGTGATAGCTGAGCTCTCTACCGACCGGACTAACTCGCCACGATTGAGTGTATGCTTAAAGCTGTCTGTTTGGTATGCATTGTGTAATCGAATGCTTCCCTCTTTCATTTTACAATATTACGAGGTATTTTTCATAAAAGTCAGTTTCATATAATTGATAAATTAATTTTTTCAACGTAACGATAGCTTTTTTTTTCAGCAAACGTTGTTTTAATGGTTTTCCAGGATATTTGTTTCAAACGGTTTCAAATTTGTTCTTGTTATTCATCCACTCCATTCCATGAATTGTTATTCATCGGAATGGAGTGGGTGTATTTCATGGCTGTAATATAAACGCAGATCTAGATGAGAACAACAAAACCTTTGAACAAAACGCCAACACAAACAAGCGTTTATATTCTTTGAACACAAACACGCATGCTCAGTCTAACTCAGTCTGCTCGGCATCCTGCGGCATCAGCCTGTAATGTTGGCTTCTGTGTAGTAATTCTTTGCCGCATAATATAGTGGCGCTAGTTACGTCTCGCTGAGCCTTACCTTCTTATCAGTTAGATATTCTTTGGTTGGAGTTTGGAGGTAAGTTCCTCGTTTTACTGCGGGATAAGATTAAAGTGGTCGCAAGGTGTAAGTTTTGTTTGTTTGAAAATGCATATCCTGTGCTAGATAAAACAAAGTATTTTATTTTGTTTGGGGTGAAAGCATCGGCACTACATGATCACATATTTCACTTCTGCTTTAGGTTAGTGCTGTCAAAAACCGAATATTTTGAAATCCGGATTTCGGATTTCAATATATCCGAAATATCATAAATCCGAAATCGGGACTGACTCATGAATTCAGAATTTCAAGATCCGGATATCTCTTTCCACCTTTTCTTTCCTGCCGTAATGGCCTAGTGAATTAAACACAAACACTATTAGTGCTAGTGAGTGGGAGATACCTGGCTTACCCGGTTCAGCAATAATAATCAGCCATCATATTTTTTTTACGTTCTTTGTAAATTTTTATTTGCGTCTTCTGAACTTACAACCAACAACAACCTGACGCAGGCGGTGTATCATGGCCAGATAGATCTATGTTGTTGAGATGTCTGAATATTCGGTATTCTAAATCGGAATATCCGGAGACCCGAAATGCGAAGTTTGAAATCCGGTTATCCGTAGTTCATAATCCGAATATTCGGAGTTCAAACTATTCGAATGCTAAAATCCAGTTTTCGGATAGTAAAATATCCAGAAATCCGAAATCTGTGAACAGCATTTTTTTTACCCGGATTTCGAACTATTCGAATGCTAAAAATCAGGTTTTCAGATACTAAAATATCCGGATATCCAAAAATCCAAAATCCGTGAACAGCACTACTTCAGGTACGCTCATGCTGTAACAGCGAAGAGAAATTAAATGTACATCCGTATGGTAATGTTTTTTCTGTGTTCACCAGTGTTACATCTCGCATTTTCATGTCATGTTCATGTGCACCAATTATTAAAAAGGCATATCAATGCATATGTGTACCGACAGTCATGGGCGCCCATAGGATTTTTCGGGGAGAGTGGGGAGGGGGAAATCGTATATAAAAAGCCCATAGTATTTTACGGGGTGCGAAACATTTTCGTATGGATAAAAGCCCGTAGTATTTTTAGGGCAGGGGGAAGGCAATTTTTTCACATATTAAAAAATAATGTTTCATCTTAAATTGATGATTAAAAAGGAAAGGCAGTACTCAAATAATTTAAATTTTTTATGCTGATGTTCAAGAGAAAGTTAAAACTATAGTGATCTTGTTTTATAGCAACTTGGACATTTCCCCCTTAGTTTTCTGGTAAATAAAATAAGAGATCGAAAACATTCGTGCTGAGCAAGACAAGGAATTGAAGTTCTCAAAACTGTTTTTGCACGATAAAAAAGGTAGTTAAAAGCTGATGATAAATTAAAATACTTTACTAAGTACAATTAAAACATCACCGTTAAAAAACATCACACCTTTCGGGACCGATGCGGTCCCATCCTAAGATGTAACACAATCACACAATACACGAAGGAACAATGCTATAAATACATCAAGAAAATAGCCACATGATTAGGTGGCGTAGTTTGTATGCGCAGACGAACCGAGAAGAAAAAGGCTTAATTGATGTTATTTACAAATGTTCAAGTTCAGAATGGAGTTGTTCCTGGCTGTCAATGCGAGTTTCCATGCACTAGGAATAATAGAAGGGTAATCATCATTGCAACACGCAGACCCAAATTGGTAAATAATTAAGCTTTCAGCAAACAGAGTATTAGGCTTCGAAGTTAGGGTTGTCAGAATGCGTGTTTCGTCCCAGCAAGACTGGTGAGACCCTTTCAAAGTAAGTCGAGATAGTGCAGTATTTTGGGAACCCACTTGGACTGTGTATTTGTGTTCTTTCAATCTTGTCTGTAATGAGCGCATGGTAGATCCTACATAGACAGTGTTAGCAGGAGGTGAGCTCGTTGAAATTAGTAGAACACGGTAAACATCGTACCTTTGGTCGTTATCTTTGGGTGGTCTTTCGCTTCTGACCAATGAAAAAATGTTTTTAGTCCGAATGCCGAAGTCAATATTAAGAGGTCGACAACAATTTTTC
The DNA here is from genome assembly GCA_039090855.1 of Macrothele yani. Lineage (NCBI taxonomy): Eukaryota > Metazoa > Arthropoda > Arachnida > Araneae > Macrothelidae > Macrothele > Macrothele yani. Next base: position 116,026,584 of record CM077007.1, read on the forward strand.
AAAACATTAATCAAATCAGGTACATTTGTTTGTAAATAAAAGAAGAAAAGAAGTTCAAGGAGTTGAAATTGACATGAAGAAAGTGGTAGATCTAATGGATTCTCTGGAAAAGTTTCTGGAATCACTTCGGGATAGGTATGAAGAATTGGAACTAGATGCCAGGAACATTTGTGGCGCCACACACTACAAGGCAGCTACAGTCAGGTCAAGAAAGATAAACCAACGTTATGATGCTAATCCAACCTCTGTATCAGAGGAAGTTGTCTTTTCTTCGAGAGATAAATTCAGATGTGTAACTTTCAATATCATTTTAGATCAGTTGTCTGTTGCCTTAAAAGAAACCGGTAGCGTACCAAACAGTTTATAACAAGACTGAAAGTCATAGTCAACTTATGTAATCTACCTGATGCAGAGATAAGAACTGAAGCTGAGAAACTTATAACTGCTTACCCCCGTGATGTCAGTAATGTGTTCATAGAGGAAATTGTCCAGTTTGCAGCCTTTGCCAAGCTCAGGACGAAGAGCTTTGTGATACCTTCCCAAGTGTTAATGTATCTGTTAAAATATATTTGAGCATGATGGTCACTATTGTTCAGGAGAGAGATCATTCAGCAAACTGGCACTGATTAAAAATTATTTGAGAACCACTATGACTCATGAAATATTAAGTGCTCTGTACCTAATGAATGTAGAGAGCAGTGTTCTTAAGCTGATAAGAGTTTAAGGAATTCATTAAAGATTTTTCAGATGTCAAGTGTAGAAATAAAGACTTTCTGTTAGCATTGGACAGACTGTTTCCATGTATAATGCACCTTCCTATGTATGTATAACTTGTCAGTTCCAATTAAAGCACTACATTGGCTGTAATGTGCAAATTTGGTGAATTCTCCTTTCTGGTGTTTATTTTAATTTCCGAATTCCAGGGGCCCCTCCGAAACTGAAGTGCCCCGGGCCCCTAAAGATCTAAATCCGCCACTGTTTGTGATATACGTCGCTCTTAATCCCTTTGGGGCTTTGGGAAGAAGACACCATGTAATAGAAGACACTATGTAGTTTTTTGAACATGTAAAATAATATTTTTGAATGTTTAATTTGTGATGAGCGTCACTCTTAATCTTCTTGCAGGGGGCTTAAGCCGGGGCCGTCGAGATCACGTCAGTCACTTCGTTCCTTTCACCGGGCCGAAGCAATAGGTTCTGTGACGTCACGAAAAGGATCCTTTCAGTCCAGCTTTGTCGCAGCCATTGCTTCTCAACGGAAGAGAAGTTTCACGCTGCGCTTTCATGTTTAACGTCATCACCTGAATTTCGCGAACGTTATTGCGTTTTATTTATGTTATTTCTTCTCCAATATTCGCTAGTAAGCACTAATTGGATAGTTATTCAATTTGATAAGACAACACTACGCGAGGATCATAGCGTTTGTTTACATCGCGTTTTGTTGACAAAACGATCGGTAACAGATCTTGGCTGCAGCTTTTGCGGAACTCAAGGGTTAACCGATGTAAAAACAAATATAGGAAGAAAATATACTTTTATTAGACTGGGGAAATAGGATTTACAAGTTTTTGGCGATAGAGTGGAAAATCTGAGTTGATAAAATGCCCTGGTCAAACCAGATTTACGAGAACAGCGAAAATATCCCTACTTAAACACCTTTTTAAAAATAAATCTACAACTGCATTCAAAAATATTACATACTTCCAGTACATATGACTGTCATAAAAACACATACATATGTAATAAGTTAATGGGTTTTAAGTAGTAAATGAAACAGGAATGCATACATGATAAGAATTTTTAACTTGGCTTCTGAAACGTGCATGCTGCAGCCAAATACATATATGTATGCAATTTAAGGCAAATTTATATTTCCCGTTACATTTATTTATTACTAGACAGAAAATTCATCAATGACAAATTATGGAGTTGGTTGCTAACAAAGCATGTGTTCAAGAACAGTGGCCGCACCGGTGGCGCAGTGGTCTAAGCGATGGCCTCTGATCATTCGTACGAAAGGGGTCCGAGTTGGAATCCCGGTGAGGCATGGATGTTGTGTTTGTCTTATGGCACTGGCTCTCTCCCTTCCCTGGAACCAGTGGCCCAAAATTAGGGACGGGCGACTGCTTATAGCCCATTGAGTAGCTCACGGTGTCGTTAAACCTCCAACCAAACAAACAAGAACAGAGAATTTGCAAAAAGATCTCATTACTGGGAAATTTGATCAAACAAGGTATGGTTATTCAGCATATCAAAGAGACTAATTTTAGCTAATGATGGAGAACATTGCTAATAGCAGCTTATATGCTAATTCACATTTGACCTATTTTTTATGGTCACAGAAATTAGTTTCGGGTGCATGGGGAAAATAGTTCATATTTTATTCAATCAGATTATGGTACTGAATCTGCTTTGGTTTATTGTTCTACATGTAACATCTTCAGTACCAAAATCTGATTGTGGAAAATGATGTCGATATTTTAAGCTTGTGCTGGCTGTTGCTTATGATAGCCTATTTCATCTTTTTACTTAAGTAATAAAGTTTTCACTAAAGTAATTGACACAACATGTATGCTCATAAATTGTATGCTGTTATATTTTCACCTCAGCTGCATTAAAGTTTTTTCCCCATTTTTGTCGCCAAAATGCCTAGGAGCAAGCTGCCTTTCATCCTAATTATATATCGCAAATTGTGGAAAAATATATCTGAATTATTACATCCTAATGGGGGTTCAGTTGCATTTCTAGTTATATAAGACAAATGTAAATAAATGAAGAAATTAGAACGTAAAGAATTTTTTTGAGAAGTTGACGCCCACATTAATGTAAAACTTCCTGCATTTATTAAAAATGTAGCTAAAAAAAAAAGAAAAATAAGCTTACCCACAAAGTATATGTTGCTTGAACTTCAGATTTGCCAGACCATTAAAACAAATATTCGTAATGGACATTTTTTATAGAAATCCACTACAAAGCATTTAATTCAAATAGTCAATAGTTCACTCTCCAGGTGACATCCTTCATTGGCTGCAATGTGCTCCACAGTAAATATATGTGTTTTTTCTGATTTCAAGGGAGTCGGCACATTTGTCATTTTTACTAAATTGCAGAGACTTAAATGTCATTCCACGGCATCTGCGTATTTTCAATACTCCATTTACCAGACGAGACGCCAAGATTATAAGGACCGCCGAAATAAGGAAGAGACTACTTCAACAGATCAGAAGTATGTTTAGTATTATTGACTTCTTTAATAAGAATTGCTATACCTCTTACTCATTCCTAGCTGATTCTTCACACCCAATTACTTTGGACCGTTCATTATTCATAGTTACAGCAATAATCGAAAATGAAATGAAGGTTTTATTTAACACCCATTTGAAAAAACTGAGATTGTTGGTGGATTCTGAAGTTCGTAGTAGAACACATAAGCTGTTCGGATTTCAAACAAGACATCCTATCGGCCTTTCTGAACAAGGATCATTACATGGATCATCTGATGTGGGTAATGGACTGGATTTGCATGAACTGAACCATGGCAGCTATAACTCTGATTAACATAATGGAGTTAGAAATCTTAGTGATAAGGTTCTGAATCCCATTCAACTAAGTGCCGTACAACGGGGTTACAAGTTCGCTTACCCTAACCAACGTAAAGTGGACTTATTTAAAACTGTTCCGCAAATTAAGTAAATTTTACATTCATTCCCAATTGAAGATAGGAACTTCGCAAGAATGAAAATTGCAAGGTCTCTTAACAAAAATAATCCAAGACGGTGAAAAACCACCGAAGAATATGCCAGCTTCATGAAGAAATGCTACAACTGATTGTACTAAAAAAGGACCCACATACTGTCATTCTTTTAGCTGATAAAATTAGTCAAGTTGTGATTTTAAATCAAAGTGATTTTGTTCAAAAAATGCTCAATGCCATTTCTAGTATCCCTCATGTAATAGTGGAACGAGACCCCACCAGGGCTACTGTTAGTGCTTTAAGCCGCCTTAAGAATTCTTCAGCTCCTCTGGATTTCTTTTCAAAAGCCTCCAATTCACCCCCCGGCTGCCATGTACCTGATTTATTTGGTAGATTAAAACTACACAAGGAAGGGTATCCTATTCACCCTCTTGTGTCAGGTTACATTGCCCCCCCCCCCCACCCGACCTTTGGAAAAAGCTTTGGTAAGTTATCTCACCAAATTTACCGTGAATTCTTCCTACTCAATAAAAAGTACCACACAAACTATTGATAAGTTAAAGTTAATTCAGCCACTACCAACTTCCTATTTCTTGGCGTCCCTAGATGTAGTTTCATTATACACAAATGTACCCATGGAAGCTACATTTCAGTTAATTCAGGCTTTACTCATTGATTCTAACATTTCTGCTAATGATATTTCTTTCAAAATGAATGCTCTTCATCTAATTAAAAGGCGTTCATTTTTCAAATTTCAGAACATTTTTTACCAACAAACCGACGGGAAAGCCATGGGTTCACCTTTATCTGCAGTCTCAGCAGAAATTCTTCTTCAGCACATTGAAAATAAAGTCATACAAGAATTCCCACAAAAATCTAGTTTCTATATCCGTTACGTTGACGACATCTTGGTAATTTGGCCATATACCATAGATGAGTTACATCAGTTTGTCAACGCTATGTCTTCTCAATACCCCTCCGTCAAACTCACGATAGAACTTGAACATAATTTTGGTTTACCTTATCTAGATTTTCAAATTACTCGTAACCCTTCTGACAATTCCCCGTCTTTTGCCGTTTATCGAAAACCCACTTAATTCCGTACAATTCTGCCCACACTTTCAGCGTAAAATTTCTGCTCTGCACTTCCTATTTAGAAGAGCATATTCACATTCTTCTAGCTGTTTTGCCAGAGCTCAAGAACTACAATGGATATCATCCTTTGCTAAAAACCATGGTTATCCGGGCAACGTTGTTAAGGGGGTGCACAATAAAGTACCGTTTGCTATGTCAACTGCTTTAATTAGTGAACAAGTGCCTAAAAAGTATGTTGGATCTGTTGATTACAATCCACATATTGTAAGCCTTCTTACCAACATATGCTCCCGTCATAAAATACAATTTGGAATACGATCAGGCAATCTATATTCCATTATCCGCAACGATCGTGATAAAATTAACAAAGGAGTTAATGGGGTGTGTATGTTATTCCTATGCTCGACACTATTTCTGGTGAACTAAATAATCTTTATGTGGGTTCAACCATAAGAAATTTGGATTTGAGATTAAATGAACACAGATATAATTTAAAACTGAATCACCAAAGCACCTCTTTTGCAAGAACTGTAAGTGCTGGAAATTCCATCCCAGACTGGAACAACGCTGAGATCATAAACACACCTAACACTATTTATTCCTTGTTATTTACAGAAAGCCTCTATATTTCGGCTTATAATACACGCTGCTGTATTGACTATTATCCTTGTGTTTTACCAGAACCCTGGAGCAATATTATTGGGCAGAACAGCACAATAACTATAGTTTCTGTTGAGTAATTTCGTTGGCTAATTATAAGCCGTGATAGTTTTGTAAACATGATATCTGTAGACCCCCTTTTTTATTTTATGCGATATTCATTTTTCATGAGCTCATGTGGTAAAAATATTTTTCAATAAAACAATTTGAGGAACAAAATTGGGTGATTAAGAATAATATAAAGGAGCGATATTGCGGTATATTTAAATTCGCATTGCTGCAACTTCATGTATCAGGTGTTCGTCGTATGTAGAGGCGTATTTTCATAGCTCATTTTCACCGAAATTGAGAACTTGCTAATTTAATTTTGATCTAGAAATTTGTTGGTCCTCATACGCACGCAAGGGCGCTTATAAAGTAGGGGGGACTTCAGCCCCCGTTGGTATGGCCAAATTTTTGATAAATTTAAAACACTAAAATAGACGAAACCTTTTTTTAAAGCATTTTTTAAAAATTTCATTTATTTTCATTTATTCATTTTTCAGTTGCCACATATTACAATTCAAAATACAAACAATATAATCAATTACAAAAAATGTAGCAACCAGGAGGAGGAGGGAAAAGGCCGTAAGGCCTGACATAGCCCTCCCACCCCTAGTACTAAAAAAGAAAAAAAAAGGACACCAACAACAAATAACAATACAAAAGACAAGTCAAAGGCACATTGAATATAACTGAAAGATTAAATAAATACATAAGTGTATATAGATGCGGGATGTAAGGTCAGGTGATGCGCAACATCACAGCCTCTCCTTCACAAATGTCAACCCCGCCTTCTCGTGGTGCATCCTGTTCCCACTAAAGGGGCTCTGACGGCCGCCAATAGCGGTATAACCATACCATCGGGATTAGAGGAAATGCTATCCCACACTCACCAACCCGCTCGGCCAGCGTGGTGAGTTATGGCCAAACCCCTCCAAAATGACTCCACAACTTAAATCTTGGCCCTCAGTCTCCGGCAGCTGGAATGTACCTGGCCAAGGCAGCGGCCAGTGCGACATGAAGGCAGAGGGTGCTAAGAATCCCCGGAGGACCGGACTAGGCTGCCATCTGATGCTGACCTTGGCTACGTATAATGGACGCTCCCTATCTTCTGATTCAAGGCTTCTTGAATTGGAAGAGGAACTACAAAGGATCAAGTGGGACATCGTCGGGCTAAGTGAGGTAAGGAGAAAAGGAGAAGATCTCCTTGAACTGAAAAGTGGACATCTCTTCTACTATCGTGGGACAGATACTGACAGAACTAGTGGTGTTGGATTTATAATAAACAAGAAACTGAAGGATAAAGTTGTAGAAGTTGAAAGTTCCTCTGACAGAGCTGCACGACTCGTTATCCAACTCTCGAGAAGATACCAGGCTCAGATTATTCAAATTTAGGCACCCACCACAAGTCATCCTGAAGAAGAAATTGAAGAATTTTATGAGGAAATTCGTCACCTAAATAATAAAGGTAAGCAGCACTTGAAGATAATTATGAGAGATTTCAATGCAAAAATAGGGCAACGGCAACAGAATGAAACTTCAGTAGGTAAATTCGGTCATGGCAACAGAAATCAGCGTGGAAATACTCTCGTTGAGTTTGCAGAGGCAGAAGGGTTTTTCATCTTGAACTCCTTTTTCAAGAAAAAGCCACACAGGAAATGGACATGGAGACATCCAAATGGGACGACACGTGAAATTGATTTTATTATGTGTAACAAAAAATTTGTCATAGAAGACTGCAGTGTGCTAAACAAGTTCAACACACGTAGTGACCATAGATTGGTAAGATGCACCTCAACACTAAACTAGAACGTGGCAAGCTCATAAGACAAACAAAATGTATTGACATAACGAACCTTAAAAAACACCATAATACCTTCAAGTTGGAACTGAAGAACAGATTCTCTGCTTTAGAAAGCCTAACATCGGAAGAAGTGGATATTTCTGAAGTTAACAAAAAGTAACCAAAGCTCTTATGGAAACAGCAACAAAATTAGCTGGGTCTAAGAACAAGTTGCATGTGAACAAATTATCAAAAAAACCAAAATGTTGATGCAAAAAAGAAGAGAGATGAGGGCAACTAAAGAAGATGTGACTTCCAAAGTGGAATATATAGAGCTATGCATGACATTACGAAAAAGTATCACTGAAGACGTAAGGAAATTCAACTGTGAACTAGTGAGGAAAGCAATTGAAAACAACCAAAGCCTAAAGATAGCAAAGGGACATCTCAGTAAGAGAAGAAAACAGATTATGGCTCTGAGAAAAGAAGATGGTTCTGTAACAAGAAATAGAGGCGAAATCTTGACAAGAGTGAAAGATTTCTACTCCAAATTATTTGAAAGTGGTGATACATGTACTCCAGACATCATGAAAGGTACCAGTACCAGAGTTCTTCCAGTCCTCCCAGCAGAAGTTGCACATGCAATCAAGAACATGTAGCGGGGAAAAGCTCCAGGAGAAGATGGAATTACTGTAGACATCATACAAGAAGCAAGTGGAGAAATCGAAACAGTACTCGGCCAAATTTTCACTCGATGCCTTAATGAAGGGAAGATTCCTGAGGATTGGAACAACGCTACAATGATCATGCTACATAAAAAGGGGACATTAAGGATCTCAGGAACTACAGACCTATCAGCTTCCTATCAGTGGTTTTTAAAATCTTCACTAAAGTTCTTTCACACCGCTTGAAGGTAACACTGGACATGGCTCAACCGAGAGAACAAGCTGGATTCAGGAGTGGCTACAGCACAATAGATCATATCCACGTACTGAGAGAACTAATTGAAAGAGCGAGGGAATATGACCTTCCATTGTGCATGGCTTTTATCGATTATGAAAATGCCTTTGATTCGGTGAAACCATCAGCAGTTACAATGGCTTTGAAATCCTGTGGTATTGAAGATGCATACATTAATGTTATTAATAACATCTATGAAAATGCAAGTGCAAAGATTCGGCTGTTTGAAAATACAACACACATAAAAATTGGAAAGGGAGTGAGACAAGGTGACACCATATCTCCGAAGCTCTTTAATGCCACATTGGACAATGTCTTTCAATCACTGAACTGGGAAAACAAAGGGATAAAGATTAATGGAGATTATCTAACCCACCTTCGTTTTGCCGATGACATAGTCATTTTTGCAACTACCCCATCAGAGCTGCAGAGTATGATCCAGGAACTTGCTGACAAGAGTAAAGAAGTGGGATTAAAAATGAACTTTCAGAAAACAAAATTGATGTTCAATGCTTTTACAAGAAATGAAGATTTATCGATTGATGGAGAAAAGCTGGAGATAACAGACACGTACGTTTATCTTGGACAGCAGATATCAAGTGAGGGTCACATTGATGAAGAAATTAATCGGCGTACAAAACTTGCCTGGAGAGCTTTTGGAAGAAACAGCATAATTTTCAAGAGCAATATGCAATTATGTCTTAAAAGAAAAGTGTTTGATCAATGCATCCTTCCAGTGCTTACGTATGGTGCAGAGACGTGGACCTTAACTAAAAGAGACATACAAAGGCTGCAGACAACTCAAAGCAGCATGGAGAGGTGCATGCTTGGTGTAACCAGGAGAGATAAGAAGAGGAACTCGTGGATCCGAAAAATGACAAAAGTGGAAGACATCATGATCAGAGTTAAATCCCTGAAATGGCAATGGGCTGGACATACTGCCAGAAGGACAGACCATCGATGGATAGCCGAAATTTTAGATTGGATTCCAAGGGACAGGAAAAGACCCAGAAAAAGACCACATGGGAGATGGTGGATGAAATTCGAAAGTATGCGGAAGTGACATGGAGGAGACTGGCACAAGACAGACCGTTGTGGAGGAAACTTGGGGAAACCTTCATCCAGCAGTGGATTGATAATGGTTGACAATGATGATGATGATGATATAGATGCAGGTCTATTGATAAGCCGTGAAATCAATCCAGCTACCAGATCAGGTGAACTCAGCACTAATTGAGAGACTTGTTAATAAGGTGATGCTTGAATTTTTTTTTAAATAGGTCAAAATTGTTAATAGATTTTATGTCATAAGGCAAAGAGTTCCAAAGTTTTGGACCCGAATAATTAATATTCATTTTAATTGTTTCTGTCCGAGGGAAATTAGGTATGAGTGTTGATCGATTCCTGGTTTCATAAGTATGAGTACGAATATTTAATGATATTAAGTCATGGTATAAATCATTTTTAGTTCTTCTGAACATTATTTTACCAAGGTTATAGTCAAATAATTGTTTTATTGTAAGTATATTATATTTATTGGGATTTACTTCTGAACTGAAGGTAAAATTAGGTATAGAATAATTAAGAGTTTTTAGGTCTATTAATCTTATATATCTATTCTGTAATACCTGTATTTTTTTAAAGTTATATTGTGTTGTTTGCCCCCATGTCAGTATACAGTAGTTTATATGTGTTTGTATTAGTGTGTAGTACAAAAGTATCATTATTTTAGGGGACAAATTTATCATAATCTTACTAACTACCCGAATGTTTCTAGATATTATATTAGTCAGGTTGTCAATATGCATATTCCATTTCAAATCATTTCGAATCAATACTCCCAAGTAAGAATGACTATTCACAAAATCAATTTTAACTCCATTCAAGACCACCACGTCACTCATAGATTGTAGTATTTGTAGTTTCAAAAAGATCATAGCCTTGGTCTTGTTTACATTAGTAATCAATTCATTGCTATTTAACCAATTTGTCACCAACACAAGTTGTGCATTTATTCTGGATGTAAGATCTAAAGTATTATTACCCTTGAATAAGATTGTTGCATCATCAGCAAATAAAATTAAATCATTATCTTTTACCACTGTAAAGAGATCATTAATATACAAATTAAATAATATAGTACCAAGGACCGAACCTTGCGGCACTCCAGAAATCACACCTCCCATTTTTTTTTATTGTAGGTTTAACGACCACCGTGAGCAACTCAGTGGGCTATAAGCAGTCGCCCGACCCTAATTCACGGTCACTGGTTCCAGGGAAGGGAGAGAGCCAGTACCGTAAGACAAACACAACATCCATGCCTCACCGGGATTCGAACCCGGTCATCACCCCCTAATAGCTATTAGGAGGTGATGACCCGGTCCCCGTTCGGACGAATGATCAGAGGCCATCGCTTAGACCACTGCGCCACCGGGGCGGCCCTCCCATTGTGGACCGTGTCATATCAATCACAGTATATTGCTTCCTAGATGATAAATAACTTTTGAATAAATTATGTGTAGAACCCCTAATTCCAATAGAAAATAATTTGGTTAGTAGAATATCATGGTTTAGCGTATCAAAAGCCTTAGATAAATCTAAGAAAATTTCAATTGTTGATTGATTTTTTATAGCATTTTGTTAGATTAAATTATGTGTAAATGAAATTGCAAGCTCTGTTGATTTATTTGGCAAAAAGCCAAATTGATTTTTATTAAATATGTTGTATTTTTGTAAAAAGGAAAGTAAGATATTAATGATTGATTGTATCAATTATTTTTGTTGTATTTTAGTATCTTGTACATTTAGTAAAATTTTTGACAGCCTTGAAGGAGGCATGGATTTTTCTTGCCCCCCCCCCCTGAAGTACTCATTAGGGCGCCACTGGTAGCAAGAGTGGATTTAAAATCAGTGGATGATATTATAGCGTGACGGTGATAAAAAACATTAGCAACATGATTATCGAAGTGGCAGAAAATATTTACAAGGGGACATTTATTTATACCACACTCACACAACACAACAATATACGAGATTTTACTTCGAACAACACTCGCCGATGACTGGGCACTGACTGACTGTTCACTGTTGAGAATTGAGATGGTGATTTACGTCAGTGACTGCATTGTGGCGCCCTCTCTCGCCACCGAGAGCAGAAGCAGTCAGATATGCCACAATATAAATAGTTGGGCAGCAGAATTTTCTGATACCCTCCCGGGTACTGGCCCCCCGGTAATAAATAAGGGCGTCTTCCTCCCCCTTTCTACATCGCTTCCATGTCCCTTTCCTATCGGGCATTCTAGCCCAAATCTCCTAGCTTCCTAATTCTAAGGGTTGTTTAAGACCTGGGGTCAGACACTCCCTTCCTAAAATCCTCTACATATGATCAATCTTTTCTGATACTCATCAGGGGAAAAGTTTGTGTGCAGTGGAAATACTTTCTGCTGCCCAACAATTTATAAAACAATATAAATAGTTGGAAAGCAGAAAGTCAAACCCATCGGGGAAAAAGTTTGTGTGCATGTAAGCAACGTTTTGAAATATGCTCAACCTAATCTAAATTTAATATATTTTACTGACTTAAAGTTACGTTTACTTTAAATCTCGTATGAATTCAATAGAAAAACTCCCTATCATGCATCTACATTATAGATCGTATGCATATGACGTCACAGCAAGGTAAACTATCATAGCAGATACTTGCAGACTCAACTGGTGTACAAACACTGCTTGGATTTGCATTGTGGAGCGTTAAGGAAGATGGTGTTATTTGCTATTTTCGGCTGCGGTAACCGAAGTGGGAGAATGATGATGTGTCCTACTATAGATTACCATCTGAGTGAACGAAGTGAGATCAGAATTATAAATAAATTATTCAGAAGCGCCAAAAGTTGTCGTTATCACGTATCAGCAGAGTTGACATTGATGACCGGAAACAAAGGAACATTTTTTTTTTTTGATTGGAGGTTTAACGACCACCGTGAGTAACTGAATGGGCTATAAACAGTCGCCTGTCCCTAATTTAGGGTCACTGGTTCCAGGGAAGGGAGAGAGCCAGTGCCGTAAGACAAACACAACATCCATGCCTCACCGGGATTCGAACCCGGACCCCTTACGGACGAATGATCAGAGGCCAGCGCCTTAGACCACTGCGCCACCGGGGCGGCCAAAGGAACATTAGAGTGTATAGTTTACATTTTGTAACAGGTATGTTCATAAATTTACTGATGCGTTATCTACAACAACTCTACGAAGATATTTAGACTGGAATTAACCTTTCTTTATGAATGACTTGCACGATTTCATTTGCTCGGGAGTGAAGGCGTTCGTGCAAAAAAAACGAAATAATTAACAACATCGCCATGTTCTATTCGTGGCTAGACCTCAATATTGTTCAGGAAATATGAGTACGGAATTACATATGGGTCACCGCAATTGCCCAATAACTTTAATTTATCGGAATAAACCTATTTTTGATCGTCAGATAACCCACTTACGTAGCCCATGTAATGCATCTTTGATCTCACTTGTACACCAGTTGTTCTGCAAGAAAGCAGCAGACGAAAAAGTGACGCGAACAGCGGTTTCGTGACGTCAATGCATGCGGTCTATAGCATTTGTGGTCAAAATGACCCCACGTCGCTATAGAGCCTTTGCGCCGACGTCATTTTTGACGTCACGGTTACTTCCGGGTGGTTACGAGAAAGTTCGGCTGCTAAGGTTCCCATAGGATTAACATGGGGAAGCGATTTCTGGACCCTCTGTCACTCGATTGTTTGAAGTCTGTTTTAATTTTTAATTTTTTTGATGAAAAAATAGTCCGTTTTTCGGTATATGATAAGTCGGTATTTTCTTTTTTTAATCGCAATACACATTGTAACAAACCCATACACACTGAAACCAGTCAGAAATGTAACAACTTACCTTAGACCAGGTAAGAAATTCTTCGTTTTCAGTCTTCAGAATTAATACATTTCTAACCCACCCATTGGTAAAATATTTATATGCATCAATGCTTTTATAAACTTTTAGAGCTTTTCGGGTATAACGCGAAAAACTGCCTATTAAGTAGTTATAAATATCGTGATAGTTCAGATCAGGGCGGTCTGTAGCAACACAAACTTCAAGAAGATAAAAATATCTTTCAGGTATGTTATATGGATCTTCTATGTCATTATTTTTTTTTTTTTGATTGGAGGTTTAACGACCACCGTGAGCAACTCAATGGGCTATAAGCAGTCGCCCGTCCCTAATTTAGGGTCACTGGTTCCAGGGAAGGGAGAGAGCCAGTGCCGTAAGACAAACACAACATCCATGCCTCACCGGGATTCGAACCCGGACCCCTTTCGGACGAATGATCAGAGGCCAACGCCTTAGACCACTGCGCCACCGGGGCGGCATGTCATTATTTCAAAGCTTTTCTTCGTAACGTTGCTTTTCCACCACATTAAGATGACAAACTTTGTCAGAAAGAACAGTTTTTTTAACTATTTACTGCAGCAGCAGCCATTGAAAAGCATGGAGAGAGACCAGCTCGGGTACTTTCTAACCACCCGGAAGTCTAGTAGACAGCTTTGTGACGTCACGTGCAAAGGCTCTATTGCGTAATTTTCAAAAAAATGCCAGAAAAACTACAAACAAAGCGCATGTAATATACTATATGAAACTTTTCCCGAATGAAAAAGCTTACAGGATTAAATTTTATAAAACGACTTGGTGAAAATTTGATAAAATACAAAATTAGAACGACAACTGTGTTAATTGTGCATCAGAAAACTAGTGCCATTTTTATTTAAGTGCCATATTGTTTTCGCAGGCATGTAAAATATAAGTAAAGAATTCTTTCTGTAACATTTCAGGTAATACATTTTTATTGATAAATATTATTTTGTGTCTGTTTTTTTACGGTATCAATGTAAAATATTAATTTTTAAGCATCAAAAATAGTTGAATTTATTCTAGAAAGACTTTTGCTTAATTTCTGCTGTTATAGATTTCATTGATAGTTGAATACGTAAAATTCCCATAATAATAATTTTTTTTGATTGGAGGTTTAACGACCACTGTGAGCAACTCAATGGGCTATAAGTAGTCGCCCGTCCCTAATTTAAGGCCACTGGTTCCAGGGAAGGGAGAGAGCTAGTGCTGTAAGACAAAAACAACATCCATGGCTCACCGGGATTCGAACCCGGACACATCTCGGATGAATGGTTCTAAACCAGCGCTTAGACCACTGCGCCATCGGGGCGTCCATACATTGGCGCAACACGGAGAGGGTCTTGGGGGCTTAAGCCTCCTCCAAGGAGATTAAGAGCGACGTACGTCACAAATTAAACATTTAAAAATATTATTTTACATGTTCAAAAAATTACATAATGTCTGACATAGTGTCTTCTATTAATTACATGGTCTGCTTCCCAAAGTCCGAAAGAGATTAAGAGCGACGTACAGTACGTCACAACCGTATATAAACTATTGGCGTACACTATATACACTGAAGTGCCAGAAAAACTGGTAAACCAGTCTAATACTTGGTAGGTCCCCCACGGGAGCGCAGAACTGGCGAAATACGATGGAGCATGAACCCCACTATCTTCTGGAAATATGCTGTAGGCAGTATACACCATACTTCCTGCAGAGCGTTCCAAAATTCGGGTGTACTCCGAATTCTCGGATTCCTGTGTTCGATAGCGCGTTGCATGGCATCCCAAATGTGTTCTATCACGTTCAGATCTCAGGACTTGGGTGGGAATGGCAACACCCCAAACTCAGATGAATGCTCCTCTAACCATAATGTGGCGTCCCGACACTTTTGTGGAGGTGCATTGTCCTGTTGGAACTGGCCCAACCCATCAGCATGAATGCAGGATATGAACGGGTGTACGTCGTCAGAAAAGATGCGCACATAGCGTTGGCCAGTCACAGACGTTTGTAGACGTACCAGGAGTCCCAGTGAAGTCCAGCTAAACACCTCCCATACCATTACGGACCCCCAACCAGCCGGTACAGTTTCCTGTTGACAGGCGGGATCCATGGCTTCATGGGGTTTGCGCCACACACGAACCCTTCCATCTGCCCGTTAAAGTTGACGAGACTCGTCAGACCAGGCTACTTGTTTCTAGTCATCAAGTGTCCAGTGGCGGTGTTGCAGTGCCCAAGCGAGGCGCATAGCTCTGTGTCGTGCACCCATCAAGGGGACTCGAGTTGGGCGTCGGCTCCAAAAGCCCATATCGTGCAGGGTATGTCGCACAGTCCGGACGCTGATGCTTGTTGAGGCCCCAGCATTAAATTCCGATGATACCTGCGAGAGTGTTGCACGCCTATCGTGTGAAACGATTCTTGACAGCCGACGATGGTCACGTTCACCCAATGTCTTTTTACGGCCACACTGGTATCGTAGGATGGAGGTTTTGCCGGAATTCGTCTAGTCACGGTACGCCCTTGCAATGGTCGTCCGTGAAAATTCGAACTTCGTTTCTACCTTCGAAATACTATGGCCCATCTCACGAGCGCCAAGTATGACACCGGGTTGAAAATCTCTTAAATCGTTATTACTAGTCATTCTCATGCCGAAAACAGCTCTGACAGCTGGCAAGGATGTCTATCGCTTTATATACGGACTGGCGGATGCAATCGAGTACGCGCATAGGTGACGTTGCTATGTATTTTGCAGAATCTCGTCTGTACCAGTTTTTTGGCACTTCAGTGTATATGTACACAATGTGTGTACGCATACTATACATATACAGGGTTACAAGGAAAGTCCTTGATGAGGCCAATATCTCACGAACTATGGTAGTCAGCGATTTACTTCTTGTGCAGTTGCATAGGAAACCCTCTATGGCGCACACAATAACGCACCACGAAGGATCCCCTCGCTCTGGGGGTGGGGGTGGGGGTGAGGGGCTATCGCGCCCCCTTAGCAGATAGGGCAAAAAAGTCAATTCCAAACTTGTTTAGCGAGGCAAAAATAGTACATAAATGTTTTTGTCCCGTAACAAAAGGTGGAAGGGGACCGGGAATGTGGCCCCAAAAAAATCACAACATCCGGAAGCAACGACAGAGTATTTAGACAAGAACGTATTACTTAGAACTTATCTAAAGTGGCAAGTTCTAAGTAAATGAAAGTACAAAGGAAAAGTTTTTCTACAAACCTTATCAACAGTTCTTGTTCTGAAATGAAACGCAGTTCCTTGACACATTCAATATCAGACTTTGATGTCCAATACAGTAAAAAATACACGGAGACAAGGAGAAAGAGCATAAAGTAGCGAAACACTCATCCAATAGGAAAACTGTATGCACATCTAATTGACTTGCGTACGTGGTAAAGCTTTCGACTTTCCGTCACTGGTTCACGAAGTGTTGGCATACGGACCACGCATATCATTTTTGTATTCTGACGACAGAGCAGAAAGCACATTTGAAATCCACGCGAATATGCTTCTGACACAGCGACTCAGGTAACTTTCCGTTTTTTTTTTTTTTTTTTTTTTTCATTTGGAGAGTACCCTTCCATCTTTTGTTATGGTACAAAAACATTTATGTACTATTTTTGCCTCGCTGAACAAGTTTGTAATTGACTTTTTGCCCTATATGCAAAGGGAGGCGTGATAGTCCCCTCAACGCCGCCCCCAAAAAAGGCGAGGGGATATTTCGTGGTGTTACTGTGTGCGCCCGAGGGGGTTTTCTATAAAAGCGCACAAGAAGTAAATCGCTAACTGCCATAGTTCGTGAGATATTGATCTGATCACGCACTTTCCTTGTAACCCTGTATAGCCCCTCCAACAAGAATTCCTGGGTGCGCCACTGACGCCACACACACAAATAAAAAGGGAGTTAGTCACTATTGGTCACCACTGTCTTTGTATTTAATTTAATTTATTTATTTATTCACTACACAGGCGTAACTTTATGTATTCCAAAACAACTGAAGGAACCGAAAAGCTTTCACATTGTTTTGCGATAAAGACTACACTATTTATCCTTTCACAACACTGTATAATTTGTTTATAGAATAAAGTTCATACCGTCTAGGCACGTTAAAAATATTTTATTTTTCGCTAAAACACACCAGCGCTTTCGAAACTATATCGTTTCATCATCAGATTTATAAAATTAGATACAGATCCTTTCAAATACACACTATTCAAAATACTCCTTGAGGTTACAACGGCAATTTACGTGATGGTTATGATTAGGAACACTGAGGCGCGTGTTTGATTTAAATCTTAAATTGTTGTGGAAGTTAGCTATAAAAGAGCAGTTGCGGTTTTTGATGATGAGATATTTAACATAGCATCATGTTATAGTTTTTGTTAAGATTTCTTCGTCATTTCACGAAAAGTAGTCTCTTCGTCAAGAAGGTGTCTCCAAGGATGGGGTAGAATAATAGAATTATGGTATATATATGTTTTGGACTCATGGTGAAAATTCATTACAGTCTTTCTGTTCATCTATGTCATCTATTATTCCAACCATAAAGTTCACATATGAATTGGAATCTCAAGGCACATTACCATTCTTAGATCTTGAACTGCATAGAAATACTGTAACTCAAAGGCTGTCCTCCATCTATAGAAAACCAACATACCTACCTTCCACCATTCCCAATGACTCACATCATCCGTACCACCAAAAAATGACAGCATTTCATGCCTATATCAAAAGAGCATATATATCTATACATCTAAGGACACTTATCGGGAGGAAGAAATAAAACGAATTAGGATATTAGCACATGACAACGGTTATGATCCCAACTTGGTCGATACATTATGTGCCAAACAATCCATGTTTTTCAAAACATCTTTAAAATCTCTAAAGAAACCTAAAGGGTTTATCGGTTCAATGCAATATATGCCGGCAGTCATCAATTTATTGCAATATACTTGTCAAAGACATTCACTGAGTCTTGGTTTAAACACAAGGAACATCTTTTCGTACATCAGAAAAGACAGAGACCCTCCAAGTATTCTTACATCTGCAGGTATCTACTTGGTGCCATTGACTAAGAATGTACATTCCAGCTCAGAAGTCATAAGAACCGTGTACATTGGAAGTACAAAGAGACGTTTACGTACTAGAATCATGGAACACAAGTGAACAATTACTAACAATTGTCGCTGAACAGCGCTAGCTAGAGCCTGCACGGACAAACAATTCTATCCGTTATGGGACGACATATCCATTATAACTGGATACACCAATATTTGGTGTCTTCGATACGGCGAAACAGTCGTAATACATAGATTTACTAATCGCTTGCTGTAATGAAGACCCCCCCCCATTATTCTGCCCCATCCTTGGAGACACCTTATTGACGAAGACACTGCTTTTCGTGAACTGACGAAGAAATCTTAAACTATAACATGATGCTATGTTAAATATTTCATCTTCATCAAAAACCTCAACTGCTCTTTATAGCTAACTTCCACAACAATTTAATATTTAAATCAAACACGCGCCTCAGTGTTCGTCCTGCGACAGCAGATCACACACCACATGTATCATAGATGTCAATTAAAGCAGTACTATAAACTAACTTTACGTAACATGTTAAAGTACTGTGGTTTAGTGGTCACCTTTATAAAAGTTCCGACTTTTCTTCCTTAACAAAAGGCTTTCCACTTTTAACTTCAGGCATTTCCTCTCTTTCAGGGTATCACAAAAGCCCTCAATATTAAATTTCGTGTTGATAGGCTATTAGTTTTTGAGTTATGGCGACAAAAAACCACACACACACACCACCATGAAAATAGTCAAATCATGTTCGGCGCAGCCCAAAATGGGTATTTCTTTTGAAATCTGGAAGTCAATTTGTTTTTGCGATTATAAAACTTTTTTATATACATTAATGGGAGAAAGTAAAAATGCGCAGGTTTTATTTCAAGAATTTCCGGCAAAGGGGGGGGGGGCAAAACCGATGCTTTGCGTAAGGCTCGGTAACTCTTTTTTTTTTTTTTGATTGGAGGTTTAACGACCACCGTGAGCAACTCAATGGGATATAAGCAGTCGCCCATCCCTAATTTAGGGTCACTGGTTCCAGGGAAGGGAGAGAGCCAGTGCCGTAAGACAAACACAACATCCATGCCTGACCGGGATTCGAACCCGGACCCCTTACGGACGAATGTTTGTTTGTTTGTTTGTTTTTGAGGTTTAACGACCACCGTGAGCAACTCAATGGGCTATAAGCAGTCGCCCGTCCCTAATTTAGGGTCACTGGTTCCAGGGAAGGGAGAGAGCCAGTGCCGTAAGACAAACACAACATCCATGCCTCACCGAGATTCGAACCCGGACCCCTTACGGACGAATGATCAGAGGCCAACGCCTTAGACCACTGCGCCACCGGGGCGACCTCGGTAACTCTAAATCCGCCACTGGTCTTTGGCTCTCTCACTGTCTCAGGGCAGTCTTAAGAGCGCTAGTTGTAGCTTTAAACTCCGCATTTCCTGTTAGAATTTCCTACTTAGTAGCACAAACAAAAAAACCAGCAGAAAAATTAGTATGACGTCCCCCTTGAATTTGTATCCACCCTCTTCATTCGGTCCTGGATTTGGAACCAGTGAAGAACAATTGAATTTTCATGACCCTATTTGGATAATCTTTTGATTTGATTGAGGTTTAACGACCACCGTGAGCAACTCAATGGGTTATAAACAGTCGCCCGTCCCTAATTTAGGGTCACTGGTTCCAGGGAAGGGAGAGAGCCAGTGCCGTAAGACAAACACAACATCCATGCTTCACCGGGATTCGAACCTGGACCCCGTTCGGACGAATGATCAGAGGCCATCGTTTAGACCATTGCGTCACCGGGTCGGCTTTTGATAATCTTTCTACAGAGAAGTAAATAACGCACATCCGAGGCGAAAATAAGTACGATTACTCGACGAAAAACATGGTACTTATTATTACTTTGTAAGCTGTAGCTCACGCTCTCAGTCCCTTGGAGACGTCCCTACAGCACGACAGCGTTCATAAAAGTGTTTCCCGAAATTTGTCCTCTTGTAAAAATGAATGAATAGAAGACATGATTATACATGTCCCAAAGTCATTATTTGCCGCCCCGGTGGCGCAGTGGTCTAAGCGATGGCCTCTGATCATTCGTCCAAAAGGGGTCCGGGTTCGAATCCCGGTGAGGCATGGGTGTTGTGTTTGTCTTACGGCACTGGCTCTCTCCCTTCCCTGGAACCAGTGACCCTAAATTTAGGGACGGGCGACTGCTTATAGCCCATTGAGTTGCTCACGGTGGTCGTTAAACCTCCAATCAAAAAGAAAAGTCATTATTTACGTATATCTTTTTTCTTACCTTATAGCAGGGACGTCGCCAACCCTGAAATTTTTCTTGCACACCCTGTTGCCCACCCAGTTTAAAATGTGCCATTTTTTCAATATATTAAACTTTAAAATATAATGTGCACTTAGCCAAGTAATAAGTCTTGTGTTTTATTTCATGTAGCCCTACATATTTTCCCCCTAGGAAGTGCGTTGTTTACGTCTCTAAAAAAGGTTATCAAAACAGAATCCGAAGGACCATGATATTTCAATTGTTCTGCACTCTTTCACTTCCTTAGTTTAAGCCTCTTTTGCAGGTCTGTATGGCCAGGGGGCTGATGAAGATGGTGGATAGGAATTCACTGGGGGGGTCACTACTAATCGCTCTGTTTGTTTCCTTTTCAAAATAGGGGATTCCAACTCGGAAAGTGGAGTCTGAAGCTACATTAGCGCCCTGGGACAGTGAAAGTGCAGAAAGTGGCTGACGATTGCTTTGCAGGAGAGGAGTGCAAGGCAAAGTCGCTGGCTGGAAAGAAAGGAAGTTAAAGACAGGGCAGGTATTGTGTCTGCGTGGCACGACGTTCAAATTTGATTTAGATAAACAAAATCGCCATTTTCTTTTAAATAAGTTGTTTAAGTACAGTACTATTTTCGTAAGCAAAAATGCAAAATTTTGAAAAGCAATTTAAGACAACGTATTCAGAGCAAGTAAAAAGTTGAAGGCAACATTTTATCAGCACTTGTATCTCACACCAGTGGCGTAACTAGCCAGACCCGTGTATGTGTATCCTGATGGAGGGGTCATGATTGCACGAATATTTTGTAGCCGGTTGTGAAAAGCATCAAAGCAGCCCCGGTGGCGCAGTGATCTAAGCGTTGGCTTATGACCATTCGTCCGAGAAAAGCGCGGGTTCGAATCCCGGTGAGGCATGGATGCTGTGCCTGTCTTACGGCACGGGCTCTGTCTCTTCCCTGGAACCAGTGGCCTTAAATTAGGGTCGGACGACTGCTTTTAGCCCATTGAGTTGCTCACGGTAGTCGTTAAACCTTCAATAAAAAAGCAAACAAACATTAAAGGTTCGTTCTATCAGTGTTTCGTAAAAAAAAAAAAAAAAAGTTGCTATCAAGCTTGCTCGCCCCACCCTGATTTCAAAGTCTAACTACGTACCTGCCGCATAGTAAATTTATTTTTGCACTTTCTTTGAGCTACATGCAGTAAGATACCTTTACGGGCAGCATAGAATTTTCTCTTGAATGTTTTTACATTCACTAGATGGCGCTACTGCACTGTAAACGGGGAATGAACCACAACTGAAGAAATGACAAAGTTGAATGTATATTAATACTCGAAAACATTTTCTCCCCATTTTTTTTTACCTCAGTAGAAAAAAGAATTATTGAAAAAGAAAAGAAAAGAAAGAACGGCGAAGTTAAACAATAAAACCAAATCATAGGAAAACAGCGTATTATTATCGTGTTGTTCCGTTTCCTGAAACGTATATGACGTTCTGAAGCAGCGCCGCCGACTTCACTAAATTATTGAGAGGGGCAAGCGTGAAGAGATCAGACGTGGAAGAGGCACGTCTCTTCCACTGTTACGAGGGAAATTAAAACAAAAAAGGGCAAAAAGATAAACTACAAGATTTGATGTATATTTTAAAACGCAATTGTAATTACTCATCAGCAAATGAACAAGGAAACAGAAATATTTCTTCGATGAATATTAATATTTAAAAAAAGTAATATTCAGCATGTGATTTTATAAAAATATCAACAAAGATTTTATTTTCAAACGTACATAAAAATATGAGAAATTAAAGGGGTTACTTAAGCAAAGAACAAGAAGCGCAAAACATAAATAGATAAATAAAGACACCGGAGATTATAGGTTTATGTAATTTTATTTATTTTATTTTTGACCACATGGGAGATGGGTGGATGAAATTCGTAAATATGCGGGAGTGACATGGAGGAGACTGGCACAAGACAGACCGTTGTGGAGGAAACTTGGGGAGACCTTCGTCCAGCAGTGGATTGATAATGGTTGACAATGATGATGATGATGATGATGATTTTTGATAATTGTTTTAAACATTTACCACATATCCCGAGAACATGTCAAACAAATTACGGGGCTGAAAATCTGGCTTCTTACCAAATGAACAATGCTGAATATGGGAAAAAAAGTTTTTATTTATTTTGCTATTTATGAATTTTTTGGAAATAAATCGCTCTGGCCTCATAACGTGGAGCTTGGTCCACGTTATGAGGCCAAAGCGACAATTTAATTAAACACAATGAAAAATATTGGGTGGGCACTGCCCCCCCCCCCCCCCAGTAAAATTATTGGAGGGGCAAGACTCACCTTGTCCCCCTACAGTCGGCGCCTATGTTCTGAAGGAATACAGAAAAATAGAATGTTCAAAATTTTTAGAAAGGTTGGAGGTACAAGTTGTGTAAGTGAGAGATGCCACTATCGAATCCAACATTATTTTTAGGAGAAGGGTCGCAGGGTCAAACGTTTATTTCCGGGACAGGGGCAGTGGGGCACAACTTTCTGAAGTGCTTGGCAGATATTTTGTCAAACAATTCCGTTTCATGTGGATTTACCTGATGTGGATTTTATAATGTCATCCCATAAAAAAAAAAAAAAAAAAAAAGAAAAGAAAGAGCAAAAAAATTCAGGAGCGTACTGTATGTCGTATTTATTCAGTGTACGTAGCACTAGGAACCATGGACACAGCCCACCGTGCCCTTTAACAATTTACTCTTTCTTCGGGAATCTAGTCATTTTGTTCAACGTTTCCTGGATGTACTTGAATTTCAATTTGTAATCTGATAAGGAATATTACCTTTCTAAAGTAAAATTACGAAAACGGTATTTTACAACTAACTCTTCCAGATATTCGCTCAGAGGGCTCTCTATTTCACACAACAGCAGAGCCGTATTAGGGCCTTAGTGGGCCCCTAGGCTAAGACATTTCAGTGGGCGTCAAGGCTAAGATATCTGAGTGGGCCCTCAAAGAATTATGAAGGATACTCATTATGAAGTCTTAAAACACGATACTGTAGCAATATGCTGGTGATAATTGATATGTGTAGTGCATTCTTCAAACTAATAAATTATCTGCAGAATTTTCATAATAAGTCCCAGAATTTGTCATTGTTCTCATAAGAACATGAGTTAAAAGCTTAGATTCCTAGATTTTGTCTTGTATTTTCTAATGATTTAGCATTGTATAGCCTACTTTTCTTAGCGCATCTGTTTTTGTCATGAAAGGTGAAGCCACAGGGGGCTTTGATTAGTAACGGTTCCAAGTGCGAATTGAGAGGTGTATTGGATTACGTGAGAAAGCTGAAACTCTCGCCGACCCCGCTGTACACAGCGACATGAAACCTTTACCCTCGGTGAGTAACTGCCTTGAAATGTGTTCATCTTCCAGCCTCTGTTTCTGACCAAGTGGAAATCATCACACGAGACAAACATGGCCGTCTTAAGGGGTGGGCCAACGGGGCCGGTGCCCAGGGCCCCCAACGCGCCAAGAGTCCTATGGGTTTACAAAAAATCAAACTTTTTCACCACTCACCAGAACGTTATTTTCTTTTTTCTATTTAAAGAAAAGAAGAAACACCAATGCAGAAAGTTGGAAGCCCCTCCGCCTGTTTTTTTTTTTTTTTTCTTATTCAAACCTTGCTCGCAGCTTTGATTTCCCGAGGAAGCAGGAGGGAAGTTAGGTGTCAAGGTGGATCTTTTGTGACAAAATAAGAAAAAAAAAAAAAAAAGCCGACCTCTTTCCCGATCCTGAGTGTGGGTGAGGTTTGATGGTCATGAGGGCCAAGCGCAAATCGCATTTTTTCCGAATCACTTTTTCCTTTTAAACAGTCACTTGTGTTGTCTATCTACACTGAAGAGCAATTGAATTAGAGACAGCTGGCGTTATGCACATGTGGCGCTGTGGGCGGCCCTGTAAACGGAAACGACATGACGTATGCTGCGATCCTACAATATAAGGAGTGATGCGACGGGAACTAGTAAGAGTATGACGCAGTATGGGTAATACGAAGGATCTAAGCGCATTTGATCGTGGGGAAATTGTCGGGGCCCGACGAATGGGTCACCCCATCTCGGAAGTCGTGCAGGCACTGGGATTTTCACGAGCCACTGTGTCACGGGTGCACCGTGAGTACATCGAATCCGGTAAAACCATCCCTGCAAGGGCCAACTGCCGTGGACAACAGCGTGTGTATGAGCGGGATCATCGTCGGCTAGCTCGCATTGTAACAGCGGATAGACGAGCCACAGTGCAAGAAATCACTCGGCAATTTAACGCTGGTGCACAAAAACGTGTAAGCAGCCACACCATCCAGAACCATCTCCTCGCTATGGGGTACAGAAGCCATCGTCCCACGAGGGTACCGCTGCTGACCGCACATCACAGGGTGCAAAGATTAGCATGGGCGCTGGAACATCGCCACTGGACCCTAGACATATGGAAAAATGTTGCTTGGACTGATGAGTCGAGATTCACGTTGGTACATGCGGATGGCAGGATACGAGTATGGCGCAAACCTCATGAAGCGATGGATCCTTCTTACCAGCAGGGTACTCTTCAAGCTGATGAGGGTGGCATTCTCGTCTGGGGACTGTTTACGTGGACTGAAATGGGACCCCTGGTACGTGTGACATCGTCAATCACAGGTCAATGTTACCGGGATATCCTAGACGACCATTTGCTCCCGTTTGTGCGTCTTCAACATCCCACTGGGGACCTCATCGTGCAACAAGACAATGCATCGTGCCATCGCTCCCGAATTGTATTCGAATGGTTGGATGAACACTCCACCGACGTGACCTCGCTTCCTTGGCCAGCTAGGTCACCTGACCTCATTCCCATCGAGCACATCTGGGATGCCATCGAGAGAGATGTTCGAGGCTTTGATCCCCCTCCATCAAATCTTCGTGAACTGTGGGAGCTTGTTCAGGGGTCGTGGATCCGTATGGCTTCCCAACGCTTCCGGTGTCTTGTCGAGTCCATGCCGAGACGAATCGCCGCCGTCATCAGGACGAAAGGTGGTGCTATACGTTACTAGACAGGTATCTCTAATTCAATTGCTCTTCAGTGTATATGTCCTGAGCTTTAACACCAAAGGTACTTATCCAAAGCTCGGGCACCCATTGGTTTTCATGTCCAAAATTCGAGCACCCATTGGTCTTCATATCCAAAGCTCGAGCACCCATTGGTCTTCATGTCCAAAACTCAATCACCCATTTTATTTCAGGAAAGTCGGTGCTTATACTGTATACATACTAGTGTCAACAAGTTGTGAGTTTTTCTTAGTATTGTGGGGTTTAAAGACCGCCCTGAGCAATTGTAAGGGACCCAAGCTTTCGCTCGTCCCTAATTTAGGACCATTGGTTCCAGGGAAAAGTCACGTGCTTCCAGGGTCGGATGGAGCTCTTGCGGGGCCTTGGACGAAATTCCATTGCGAGGCCCAGAGCAAAATTTCATTGTGGGCACAAAAATAAATCTCATATTTTAATAAAGTCTTTCTGAAAATTATCGTTCGTGACGAAGACACACGAACACTACCGTAAAGACAAAATGATCATTTCAAAGAAGTATTTGCTTTAAACTTAAGAACAAAGACCATAATACGGACTGAAAGTTCAAAGAGAGAGAGAGAGAGGGGGAGAAAAGAGAGAGGGAGATAGAGAAAGAGGAAAAAAGAGAGAGAGGGGAAGAGAGGACGTGAAATCGAGAAAGAGGGAAAAGAGAGGAAGAAAGAGAGAGGGAGAGGAAAGAGAATGGAAGAGAGAGAGGGAGAGATAAAAGAGAGAGAGAGAAAGAGGGGAAAAGAGAGATAGAGAAAGAGAGAGAGGGGGGGAGAGAAAAGAGAGAAAGAGAGAGTAAAAAGTGTTAAAATCTACGATTTTCTTTCACGGGACAAGAGGTTTAGGTTGTATTGTGACTCTTATAATAGCTTATTCACAAAATGATAGAAAGATACCCGCGCAGTGAATATTTTTGTGTAGGAAATATAATAAAGATCCCTCTAAAATAAATTGGTATAAACAGTTTTTTCCCCTGATACATGTTTAGTGATTGATTTTTAAGGCACAGTGGAGTAACTGATAAATTAGTGACATTCTAAACTTTTATCATCATCATCATCATTGTCAACCATTATCAATCCACTGCTGGACGAAGGTCTCCCCAAGTTTCCTCCACAACGGTCTGTCTTGTGCCAGTCTCCTCCATGTCACTCCCGCATATTTACGAATTTCATCCACCCATCTCCCATGTGGTCTTTTTCTGGGTCTTTTCCTGTCCCTTGGAATCCAATCTAAAATTTCGGCTGTCCATCTATGGTCTGTCCTTCTGGCAGTATGTCCAGCCCATTGCCATTTCAGGGATTTAACTCTGATCATGATGTCTTCCACTCTCGTCATTTTTCGGATCCACGAGTTCCTCTTCTTATCTCTCCTGGTTATACCAAGCATGCACCTCTCCATGCTGCTTTGAGTTGTCTGCAGCCTTTGTATGTCTCTTTTAGTTAAGGTCCACGTCTCTGCACCATACGTAAGCACTGGAAGGATGCATTGATCAAACACTTTTCTTTTAAGACATAATGGCATATTGCTCTTGAAAATTATGCTGTTTCTTCCAAAAGCTCTCCAGGCAAGTTTTGTACGCCGATTAATTTCTTCATCAATGTGACCCTCACTTGATATCTGCTGTCCAAGATAAACATACGCATCTGTTATCTCCAGTTTTTCTCCATCAATCGATAAATCTTCATTTCTTGTAAAAGCATTAAACATCACTTTTGTCTTCTGAAAGTTCATTTTTAATCCCACTTCTTTACTCTTGTCAGCAAGTTCCTGAATCATACTCTGCAGCTCTGATGGGGTAGTTGCAAAAATGACTACGTCATCAGCTAAACTTTTATACGCGTTCATATATGAAAGTTGCCTTTTTTTTTTTTTTAATTTCTTTTAATGTTGGAAAAGTGGCCTCCATATGTAGTCCGAAAGTAACTTGGGTATTGTTCCTTTTATTTCCTTAAATTTAAGTATCAGGTTTTCACACAAATTGTTGGATATATAAAAGTAGGGTACCACAAAATGATGAAATTTAATTTGCTATTTCATGAATGCGGAAAAGATTAAGGTGGTTACAAAAATCATTTCGAATCTGCAAATCTCAGTGTCCGTACGACGAACAAGGGGGATAACGTATTCAAAAATGGGGAGATTGGAAACAAACAAAAAACTTCAAAAATATATTTTTAAGGACCTTGCGCCTCAAAAGTTACAAAAAAAATGTAGTTAATTTTTTTTTACCAAAAATTATTTTGTTTTCTAAACTGCGGGGCCCCCTGAAGGCGCGGGGACCGGGCGACTGCCCCGGTTGCCCCTATGGTCCAGCCGGCCGTGCGTGCTTCCTCATCTGGGATACAAACTCGGGACCCATCTAGGTAGAATTATCAGAAACTAGGGCTTCAGACTATTCAGCCACCGGGACGCCCAAGTTGAGAGTTGAGCAAAAAATAAAAACCTGTCGATCAGTAATATCGTTTCATTTCTTTTGCAACTCGTTAGATTAATCATGAATAAATTTTGACTGCTCTGAATAGTTTTCCCAGAACTGAATAATCGAACGGAAATCTTTGATGACACTTGGCTAAAAATAAAAATTTAGCTTGACAAAATTTAATTTTGTCACAGATTTTTCAGTTTGTAACCATTGAACGATACAATAGATTCTAAAATTTAAAAACGCAATATCAAATTTTAAAAGTTCGTGTCTTTTGAAATAACGGTTGCATGGTATCATATGTAGAAATTGACAGGCATTATTGTTTTTTTTTTTTCTTTTTCACTTTTTAAGAAATGTGGAAATATTTTTTTACCATCTCCGAAGTGAGGAAGAATAAAAAAAAAAAAAAAAAAAAAAGAAAAGAAAAAGATTTCCAAATTAAGGAATGCATGGTCACCATAACTGGCAATGTCGCGTGATTGCAGAGGATGAGTTTTCCGTCTCGCTTTTTCTTTAAAACCAGTCGAAAATTTCTGCCGCGTAGGATGCTTTTCTCTAATCATTGCATACACTTCATTTCGAAAAGTTTTAACACTTTATTAAAACGAAGTCCAGATACCCCTGCATTCCCTCTCACGCCCTTGGCTTTGGGTTCCACGCGTCAATGTGTAGTAAAACGAGACAGGAAGAAGATATGAAATAAAGCACCATTATCGCACTAAAGCATATGGGGACCCTGAAAATGGAAACGAGTTCTTGATGTCCCCGAAAAAAAGTGCTGCGTCGCGCATAAACTTATCGTCTGGAACAAAAAAGACGATTGAATTTCGCTAGTTAGCATAACAAATTATTTAGGTCAAGCTATTTTTCTACTTTTTCTTAATTGATTACTTCAACTTTAGACATAGTAACTAACTTGTTTTCGCCTTTTTTTTTTTATCACTATAAGTTCTGAAAAACAGGATCCATTTCACAACTATTTTAATATCTTTCAAACGAGAAGTACTATACGGTAAAAAAAACAGACCTTTCAATTTCTCTTAAATAATAAAATGTCTTCCTTATATGGCGAAGACTGAGTTATTTACGTATTTGCACATCTCAACAAGCTCCGTAACACAGTTATGGAGATGGCGTAATTGAAATAATAATAACAAGTACTATATACACTATATTGACAAAAGTCACCGGACACCTAGGAGAGGAACACAACATAGCATTTATTGCCATACATTAGCACGGTGTCGGTCCACCTTTGGCCTACACGTGTCTTCACGAGCTCCGTGTTTCAGTGCTTCACGTACGTGTTTTGTGTGTCCCATCATTGCTCTTCTATGTGTGTGCCGAAGTTAAAGGTCTGTGCTTTCGTTTAAGATCCTTCACGAATTGTTGAGTGCTCATTTTTTTTCATTATCACTGTTTTAATTTCCACACCGAGCTGCTCGCTTTCTTCGTTAACCCTTGCCATTGCTTATGGCATCTGCCGATGAGGGCGCTGTTTCCACCTGCATCGCCTCATCAACGGCAGAGGCAGCCGATCAATCATCTTCGCCTGCTAGTGGAGAGCCTCTTAATTTTCCTCCTGTCATTTGCACGTCTTCTCCTGCTCAGGTCTCCGACTCTGCCATTGAGAACGTGGATGTGACATCCCTGGCCTCTGCTAACGATGATGAATTCATGGACGTTTCTGATGGCGTTGCTAATCTGCCCTCTACAGTTTCTACTGCCTCTGATTCCAGTACATTGTCTCATGCTGCGTCAATGCCTTCCAGAGGAGGCGCTTCTGCACGCATGTATTCTGCGACTGCCTCTGGAATTCCACCGGCTTCCTCCTCGTCTCGTCTGCCCCCTATGGATTCTTACGTTACTCTCAACGGTGACACCATCTTATTAGACATTCTCGAGAACTCTCCTGCTGGTCAACGTCTTCATTCGACCCTCGAGTTGGGGGTTTGTTTAGATGCGCTGCCCAACACTCCTTTGAAGCAGTACAGCTCTGCTCTCAAGAAGATGCTTCCTTCTGGTGCCATCACCCACCTCACCCGAAAGCAACGAACTGTGATTGTTTATTTTTCGAAGAAAGAATATACCGAGCTTGTCTTATCTCGGGGCCTATCAATTGGCGATCGTCACCTCTTAGCCGAATCCCTCGCCCAGCGTCCTGTTCTGGTCTCCTACATCCGGTACCCCCGAAGAACTCTGATGATATGCTGTGTGCTGCACTTAGTCGATGAGGCAGAGTAGTCGGCCTAGTGAAGACTCTCTCCTCTTCCCTCTCTGAGCCCGATGATAAACATATCTGTGGCTTCCGTAGAACTGCTCGCATTATCTTCCCGTCGGAAGAGCATCTGATAAAGTTTCCACGGTTCCACGACGTTCGTTGCGGTGACGAGCGCCGCCGGATTGAGCTCCTCACCTCTGCTCATTGCTCACACTGCAAGGCTTACAGCCATCAGCAGGCTCAATGACCCCATGCAGAGCCACTGACGACTGCATCTCCAAGGAAGCATTCTATCTCTTCCTCCGTTTCTGCTGCCATGCCTCCTCCTGCGTCTGCACCTCCTGGACCCAGTTCTGCCGAAAATCTGATTAAAGCCTTCGATCAACAGGCGTCTTTCGATGTTGCTTTCTCCACTCTGTCGGATTTTCCTCCGCTTGACTCCTCCTTGCCTTCCCATGTTCTCTCTCCATCAGAGGACATCACAGCTGATCTTCAAGCTTCAATCACCGTCGGCACTTTTGCTCCCGGCGATGAGGTGGACCTTTCCTCTGATTCCACATCTCGTGTGTCATCGATCCACGGCAAACGTCGCTCTACTACCAGAACCGAGGCCCGGAGGAAAAAGAAGTCACCTTCTCCGACTGGCCGCCCACATCGTTCCACCCGTCTAGTAAGATCCAAGTCACCCCTGTCACGTTCTAGCTCTTCCTCTTCAAAGTCCAAGGGTCCTCTGTCGACGTTTGTAGATTTCTCGACTGCTTACCAACGCCTCTCTGCCTTCAGAACCTGTATCATTTAAAGACCTTTACGAGTTTCTCACTCACAAAACAAATCGGGAGGCTTCTCTCATATTTTTACAGCAGTTTGAAGTAGTTCTTCCCGAGGTCTTTGACCAAGCAACGTCCATCCTCAAATTCTTCCGGCATAATGGCATAATGCCAAGCAAACCGACTACGTCTTGTGGTGTCGTGGTATCATCAATTGCCTCTACACATTCCAGAAAGCTGCCATAGCTGTCCTTCATCCGATGTCGGACTTCTGGTCCCCAATCTGAATTGTAGGGGGTTTGCTAACCCCCTCGCTAACGCTCTCGTTCTGGGAGATCTCTCGCCTCTTGGGGCCGACTTACTCCTTCTGCAAGAGACGAACTGCCACTCCTCGACACTTTTTCATAGATGGCGCACATGGGACTTCACATTTCACCATGCTTTCCGTTACTCTGTGCACGGTGGTACAGCAGGAGTATCAGTCTGCCATCTCCGCATGCCGTGAAAGCTTCTTATATGCTACGTGGTCGCCAGTGACCCCGTGGTTTGCTCTTACACCAAGTCCGTTACATCTCACGGTGAGTTAAGACTCTGCATTAACTTTTTGTTGTTCTTTTCGCACTGCGGTGCCCCGCCTGTGATCATTTTGTTCTTCCTCAAGCATTGCTCTGTTTGCATCACGCTGTAAATTTGTCATTACTCATTCAACGTACATATAATCGCTTTTATCAGTTTGTATCATTCCTGTTCTTTTTTTTTCTTTGAGACGATTCCATTTGCTCACCTCTTATGTTTTGTTACATTAAAGCGATTCTGAAACCACCTTTGGCCTTTATGCACGCACTGACCCTTCGAGACATGCTTTCGACAAGGTTTTGGAACACAGCGACAGGCATGCGCTTCCATTCAGTACATAATGCTGCCGCTAACTGTTGCTTAGTAGTAAGCCTTGGTTCCAAACTTCTTATGTGGCGCTCTAATTCATCCCATAGCTGCTTTATGGGATTAAGATCACGGCTCTGTGCTAGCCAGTCCACACATGATAGGGAATTATCGTCAAACCACGCCGTAACAGTCCTTGCTTTATGGCTCAGCGCCTTATCCAGCTGGTACCAACAAAGCTTAGTTCCATAGTATTGCCACAAAGTTGTTAGGGCATAATTGTCCAGAATATCGAGGTAGACGTGTTGGCTAACAGGTTTGTCCACGATAACCAATGGGCCGGGACCATACCACCAATAGCACCCCCTTACGAGTACACTGTCAGCTCCAAACTTGACCGTAGGAACAGTACACTGTTGTAAATAGCGTTCCCCCGGTTGCAGCTATACCCACACACGGCCATCAGACTGATAGATCGTGTATCAGGATTCATCAGTCCATAGGACCCGTTTCCATTGAACTAAGGTCCACGATAAATGGTCTTTACACCATGCTGAACGACGAGTAGCGTTCCGAGTGGAGATGAAAGGCTTATGAGCTGCCGCACGACCACGGTAACCCATGGAATGAAGTTTTCTGCGGATGGTACGTGTACATACCGAGGTTCCAGCATTTTTACTAACCTGTACACTGAGGACTAGCGCAGTACTCTGTCGATTAGCTGTAACGACTCTCCTGATGCTTCGACGTCTTCTATCACTGATTTTCTTTGGTCTGCCGGTACGTTTTGCTGCTTCAAGCACGCCACGTGTCTTCCACTTATTCAGTACATCCAAAGCAGTTGACTTGGGTATGTTTAACCGCCTCTCGGTTTCTCTTATTGACAATCCACTAATATAACATAACACCCAACAATCTTTCCTTTCTCAAAGTCAGTTCTCTCCAGCCGCGACATTTTCATTCAAACTCACAGTGCGATATGATCGCGGTTAGCTGCAGGCGTGTTTTTATACAGTTTGTAGCTGTACGGCGCATCTTCACAAAGCAGCGGATCCGTTCATTTGCTTCTGAAGGGATGTCCGGTAATTTTTGTCAATATAGTTATATAATCATCATCATCATCATCATTGTCAACCATTATCAATCCACTGCTGGACGAAGGTCTCCCCAAGTTTCCTCCACAACGGTCTGTCTTGTGCCAGTCTCCTCCATGTCACTCCCGCATACTTTCGAATTTCATCCACCCATCTTCCATGTGGTCTTCTTCTGGGTCTTTTCCTGTCCCTTGGAATCCAATCTAAAATTTCGGCTGTCCATCGATGGTCTGTTCTTCTGGCAGTATGTCCAGCCCATTGCCATTTCAGGGATTTAACTCTGATCATGATGTCTTCCACTCTTGTCATTTTTCGGATCCACGTGTTCCTCTTCTTATCTCTCCTGGTTACACCAAGCATGCACCTCTCCATGCTGCTTTGAGTCGTCTGCAGCCTTTGTATGTCTCTTTTAGCTAAGGTCCACGTCTCTGCACCATACGTAAGCACTGGAAGGATGCATTGATCAAACACTTTTCTTTTAAGACATAATGGCATATTGCTCTTGAAAATTATGCTGTTTCTTCCAAAAGCTCTCGAGGCAAGTTTTGTACGCCGATTAATTTCTTCACCAATGTGACCCTCACTTGATATCTGCTGTCCAAGATAAACGTACGTGTCTGTTATCTCCAGCTTTTCTCCATCAATCGATAAATCTTCATTTCTTGTAAAAGCATTGAACATCACTTTTGTCTTCTGAAAGTTCATTTTTAATCCCACTTCTTTACTCTTGTCAGCAAGTTCCTGGATCATACTCTGCAGCTCTGATGGGGTAGTTGCAAAAATGACTACGTCATCAGCAAAACGAAGGTGGGTTAGATAATCTCCATTAATCTTTATCCCCTTGTTTTCCCAGCTCAGCGACTGAAAAACACCCTCCAATGTGGCATTAAAGAGCTTCGGAGATATGGTGTCACCTTGTCTCACTCCCTTTCCAATTTTTATGTGTGTTGTATTTTCAAACAGCCGAATCTTTGCACTTGCATTTTCATAGATGTTATTAATAATATTAATGTATGCATCTTCAATACCGCAGGATTTCAGAGCCATTGCAACTGCTGATGGTTTCACCGAATCAAAGGCTTTTTCATAATCGATAAAAGCCATGCACAATGGAAGTTCATATTCCCTCGCTCTTTCAATTAGTTCTCTCAGTACGTGATATGATCTATTGTGCTGTAGCCACTCCTGAATCCAGCTTGTTCTCTCGGTTGAGCCATGTCGAGTGTCACCTTCAAGCGGTGTGAAAGAACTTTAGTGAAGATTTTATAAACCACTGATAGGAGGCTGATAAGTCTGTAGTTCCTGAGATCCTCAATGTCACCTTTTTTATGTAGCAAGATCATTGTAGCGTTGTTCCAATCCTCAGGAATTTTCCCTTCATTAAGGCATCGAGTGAAAATTTGGGCGAGTACTGTTTCGATTTCTCCACTTGCTTCTTGTATGATGTCTATAGTAATTCCATCTTCTCCTGGAGCTTTTCCCCGCTTCATGTTCTTGATTGCATGTGCAAATTCTGCTGGAAGGACTGGAAGAACTCTGGTACTGGTACCTTTCATGATGTTTGGAGTACATGTATCATCCCTTTCATATAATTTGGTGTAGAAATCTTTCACTCTTGTTAAAATTTCGCCTCTATTTCTTGTTACAGAACCATCTTCTTTTCTCAGTGCCATAATCTGTTTTTTTTCCCATAATCTGTTTTTTTCCCTTTGCTATCTTTAGGCTTTGGTTGTTTTCAATTGCTTTCCTTACTAGTTCACAGTTGAATTTCCTTACGTCTTCAGTGATACTTTTTCGTACTGTCTTGCATAGCTCTATATATTCCACTTTGGAAGTCACATCTTCTTTAGTTGTCCTCATCACTCTTCTTTTTTGCATCAACATTTTGGTTTTTCCTGATAATTTGTTCACATGCAATTTGTTCTTAGACCCAGCTAATTTTGTTGCTGTTTCCATAAGAGCTTTGATTACTTTTCTGTTAACTTCAGAAATATCCACTTCTTCCGATGTTAGGCCTTCTAAAGCAGAGAATCTGTTCTTCAGTTCCAATTTGAAGGTATTATGGTGTTTTTTAAGGTTGGTTATGTCAATACATTTTGTTTGTCTTATGAGCTTGCTACGTTCGAGTTTAGTGTTGAGGTGCATCTTACATCTCACCAATCTATGGTCACTGCCTGTGTTGAACTTGTTTAGCACACTGCAGTCTTCTATGACGAATTTTTTGGTACACATAATAAAATCAATTTCACTTGTCGTCCCATTTGGATGTCTCCATGTCCATTTCCTGTGTGGCTTTTTCTTGAAAAAGGAGTTCAAGATGAAAAACCCTTCTGCCTCTGCAAACTCTACGAGAGTATTTCCACGCTGGTTTCTGTTGCCGTGACCGAATTTACCTACTGAAGTTTCATTCTGTTGCCGTTGCCCTATTTTTGCATTGAAATCTCCCATAATTATCTTCAAGTGCTGCTTACCTTTATTATTTAGATGACGAATTTCCTCATAAAATTCTTCAATTTCTTCTTCAGCATGACTTGTGGTGGGTGCCTAAATTTGAATAATCTGAGCCTGGTATCTTCTCGAGAGTTGGATAACGAGTCGTGCAGCTCTGTCAGAGGAACTTTCAACTTCTACAACTTTATCCTTCAGTTTCTTGTTTATTATAAATCCAACACCACTAGTTCTGCCAGTATCTGTGCCACGACAGTAGAAGAGATGTCCACTTTTCAGTTCAATGAGATCTTCTCCTTTTCTCCTTACCTCACTTATCCCGACGATGTCCCACTTGATCCTTTGTAGTTCCTCTTCCAATTCAAGAAGCCTTGAATCAGAAGATAGGGAGCGTCCGTTTTACGTAGCCAAGGTCAGCATCAGATGGCAGCCTAGTCCGGTCCTCCGGGGATTCTTAGCACCCTCTGCCTTCATGTCGCACTGGCCGCTGCCTTAGCCAGGTACATTCCAGCATGCCGGAGACTGAGGGCCAAGATTTAAGTTGTGGAGTCATTTTGGAGGGGTTTGGCCATAACTCACCACGCTAGCCAAGCGGGTTTGTGAGTGTGGGATAGCATTTCCTCTAATCCCGATGGTATAGTTATACCGCTATTGGCGGTCGTCAGAGCCCCTTTAGTGGGAACAGGATGTACCACAAGAAGGCGGGTTGACATTTGTCAAGGAGAGGCTGTGATGTTACGCATCACCTGACCTTACATCCCATATAGTTATATATATATATATATATATATATATATATATATTCTATTTCAGAATTTGCTGATGACGTAGTCATTTTTGCAACTAGCCCATCAGAGCTGCAGAGTATGATCCAGGAACTTGCTGACAAGAGTAAAGAAGTGGGATTAAAAATGAACTTTCAGAAGACAAAAGTGATGTTCAATGCTTTTACAAGAAATGAAGATTTATCGATTGATGGAGAAAAGCTGGAGATAACAGACACGTACGTTTATCTTGGACAGCAGATATCAAGTGAGGGTCACATTGATGAAGAAATTAATCGGCGTACAAAACTTGCCTGGAGAGCTTTTGGAAGAAACAGCATAATTTTCAAGAGCAATATACCATTATGTCTTAAAAGAAAAGTGTTTGATCAATGCATCCTTCCAGTGCTTACGTATGGTGCAGAGACGTGGATCTTAACTAAAAGAGACATACAAAGGCTGCAGACAACTCAAAGCAGCATGGAGAGGTGCATACTTGGTGTAACCAGGAGAGATAAGAAGAGGAGCTCGTGGATCCGAAAAATGACAAGAGTGGAAGACATCATGGTCAGAGTTAAATCCCTGAAATGGCAATGGGCTGGACATACTGCCAGAAGGACAGATCATCGATGGACAGCCGAAATTTTAGATTGGATTCCAAGGGACAGGAAAAGACCCAGAAGAAGACCACATGGGAGATGGGTGGATGAAATTCGAAAGTAGGCAGGGGTGACATGGAGGAGACTGGCACAAGACAGACCGTTGTGGAGGAAACTTGGGGAGACCTTCGTCCAGCAGTGGATTGATAATGGTTGACAATGATGATGATGATGATGATATTCTATTAAGAAGAGACCTAAGCAAAAAAATACATATATATTTTTGACTCATACCAAGTACGACATAGAAAAGGTTATGTATCGACCGGTGTGAGTAAAAGGAGAAAAAGATAAAAAAATAAAATAAAACAACTGAATGTAGAAGGTGTCGAGAATACTGAGCCTTGGCTTTATCAAGGACCAGCAAAAACTCTGCATTTTCTCACTTCCACAAAGACCTAGTTGGAAATGGGTTTCTGCAAGGCCATTGATGCAAGTAACATGCCCACCTAAAATTGTTTTAAAAAATATATATATGTCATGTCCTCCGCAGAGTTGTATGACCTAGCACTAGTTAACAATTTCGCTTGCATCCATAACCCTCCTGGCCCGACCCATGCTCTTCATCTGTTACTATTAAACAGAGAGAAGAAGATTAAAGAGAACTCAAGCTGTGAGAGTGACATAATAATTAGAAATAATTTTCAGCAATAACGAAATGCCAAGTTCGTCTGAGAGAGAATTTAAACCTGAAAAACAATGCAAAAGAAATCCAAATTTTTACATTGCAATTAAAAAAGGAAATATTAATTTTTTAAAAATCAGATTTTTGAAAGAAAACTTGATTCTAAAACCTCCTACTCTACAACTTCTGACAACACGAAAACGAGAACAAGTTAAAGACAATAATTAACTAAAGAAAATTTTGTGAAAGTTATATGACTTAAACAATTAGTTGCAATATGTACAAAGTATTTCAGCAGTGCTTTAAGTGCATAATTAAGTAGTTATTAAGAACTTAACTACTTTGAAAATACAGCGCAAAGAAAAGGAACTATGCTTAGCCATCTGCTGTGCCTAAGTTCCCCAAAAGACGCGCAAAGTTACCAAGAAAAGAAAGAGTTAAAACCCGCAAAAATGTTAAAAGACAAGCCAGTGCCTAAAAGCTGAAAAGCAAAAAATCTACAGAGAAAAAAAGTACATGAAGTACAGACATTGAACTTATAAAACCTAAAACCCAAATACAAGGAAGAGAGCTTACCTCTTGTGCAACTAAACTTTCTCCTCACAAGAGTAAAACATGGCTGACCTCTTCCCTATGCGACCTAACACTTCTGCCACTCCCTAGTCGCTGGGGGGCAGTGTGGGTGGGGCTGATGGCCTCCTCATACAGAAAGAAACCAAATCGCGGAGATTTTAACCAGAGAAAAAAAAATATATATAAACTTAAGACTGTGGATCTGTATGATCAGAAAGAGCAGAATTAACTCTCCAGAATACATGAGAAATATTATAAAATACACGAGTGGTGTATTTAATAATCTTTGCATGTATTAAATCACCTTAGTGAGCTTCTATAGATTAATCAGAATCTTATTAATTTTAATGTTAGTTTTACTATTTTTAGTATAGCTATCCTAGTGATGAATAACTAGTTTTCTTTTTTATTTGTTTTTATTTTCTTTTATAAACAGATTTTTAAGCTTTTTTTGTGATTTTTTTCTATATTATTTAATTTTTTGTTTTAATAGGACCTTCATATCCATAGCACTAAGGTTCCTTTTAGTAGTTAATAGGCATCCTCTAGCCAACTTCCTTACGGCTTTGATTGGTCAGAATCATATTATTAACTGTGTAGAAAATTAAAGCAGATCTGCCAACCTTACTCTATTATTCAGAATAATTTTTCTTAAAGTTCTTTTGATGAAAGAAGAAGGAATTTCGTTCTCTAGAAAACTATCTAATAGTATATTAATGTGGTAATTGAAGTCCAAATTGTTGCTGCAAATTCTTGAAATTCTTAGGACCTGAGAAATTAGTACATTCTCAATTACTTTGGTTGATATGTTATTATTCCAGTGTAGATATTTAATTACTTTGAAAGGAAAATTAACTCTTTTATCAAAGAGGCTAATAGATGGGTTACCTCTGTTGAGCTTAATGCTTAAGTCTAGGAACTCAAGTTCCTGATTACTGTGGTTGGTTTTACATAAGTTAAGAGAGCTAGGATAGATATTATCAAAATCACTCTCTATAACTTCTGAATTATTGATACACAGCAGATCATCAATATATCTAAATGTGTAAAGGTAGTTATCTGAGCAGGTGGGGTGATTTTTAATGAATTTATATTCCTTAAAGAACAGGAATAGATTAGCGATATTCGTGGACGTTGATGTTCCCATGGGAATACCGTTCACTTGCTTATAGAGAGTATTATTATATAAGATATGGTTATTTTTTATGCAGCAATTGAGATAAGAGTTCCAAGTTCCTACATTAACAAATTGGTTAAGTTTAAATTCTGCATACAGCTCTTTAAAGGTAGTGATTATATCTGATAGAGGCAGATTAGTATATAGGTTTTCAAAATCATAACTATTAATATCTAAGGGACAAACTTCTAAAGTTTTTCCTTAGTTTTCAGTTTTGCTCTTCAGTATATATATATATATATATATATATATATATATATATATATATATATATATAAACAGTAGAGTGTCGAAAATTCGTAACGTAAAAAATCCGAACAAGCTCCACTCCACTTTTGTTTTTGTGGTATTGGAAAGTTTAAGTATAGTCGGTTCATTTTAACTTGACACTTGATGATAATGGAATCACCTAATTTTGAGGGTGCAAGCATTTTGTGGGTGACGTGTTGAAAGTGGAGGTGATTTCTGATACTCAGAGGCGAAAGGCGAAAACTTCCCGAATCACTTGTTCCCTGCGGGGCTAAGATTTTACTACCCATTACCACGGCAGTACCACAACTTCTTTCATTTCTCAGTCCCACTGTTCACTGTGAGCCGGGAGGAATGTTATTTCCCCTGCACTCAGCATGAAGTACACCCCTTGGCAATCGGAACCAGCTTGTAATGATTGGTAAGTTTTGGAATTTGCACTTCATATTTAAAAATTTCACAGCAGCAGTAAGAACGGCGAACTTGTATCGTATTACATAGTAACAAAAAAAAATCTTTGTCGTATGTAATTTTTTTTGTATGCAATTGCTTATTTTTGGTACATGTATTTGGATAATATAATGTAGAAATGTTAGCGTATTTTTTTTTAACATGTTTGATAATCCGCACACATAGAAAATACGGACTACCAGTGGTGCTAATTAGTTAGGATTTTCGACGCTCTACTATATGTATACATATACAATGAAGAGCAATTGAATTAGGGATACCTGTCTAGTAACGTGTAGCACCAACTTTCGCTCTGATGACGGCTGCGATTCGTCTCGCCATGGACTCGACAAGACACCGGAAGCGCTGGGAAACCATACGGATCCACGACCCCTGAACAAGCTCCCACAGTTCACGAAGATGTGATGGAGGGGGTCAGAGCCTCGAACATCTCTCTCGATGGCATCCCAGATGTGCTCGATGGGATTGAGGTCAGGTGACCAAGCTGGCCAAGGAAGCGAGGTCACGTCGGTGAAGTGTTCATCCAACCATTCGGATACAATTCGGGAGCGATGGCACGATGCATTGTCTTTTTGCAGGATGAGGTTCCCAGTGGGATGTTGAAGACGCACAAACGGGAGCAAATGGTCGTCCAGGATATTCCGGTAACGTTGACCTGTGAGGGACGATGTCACACGTACCAGGGGTCCCATTTCAGTCCACGTAAACAGTCCCCAGACGAGAATGCCACCCCCACCATTTTGAAGAGTACCCTGCTGGCAAGAAGGATCCATCGCTTCATGTGGTTTGCGGCGTACTCGTATCGTCCCATCGGCGTGTACCAACATGAATCTCGAATCATCAGCCCAGGCAACATTTTTCCCACATGTCTAGGGTCCAGTGGCGATGTTCCCGCGCCCATACTAATCTTTGCACCCTGTGATGTGCGGTCAGCGGCGGAACCCTCGTGGAACGATGGCTTCTGTACCCCATAGCGAGGAAATGGTTCTGGATGGTGTGGCTGCTTACACGTTTTTGTGCACCAACGTTAAATTGCCGAGTGATTTCTTGCACTGTGGCCCGTCTATCCGCTGTTACAATGCGAGCTAGCCGACGATGACCCCGCTCATACACACGCTGTTGTCCACGGCAGTTGGCCCTTGCAGGGCTGGTTTTACCGGATTCAATGTACTCACGGTGCACCCGTGACACAGTGGCTCGTGAAAATCCCAGTGCTTGCACGACTTGCGAGATGGAGTGACCCATTCGTCGGGCCCCGACAATTTCCCCACGATCAAAAGCGCTTAGATCCTTCGTCTTACCCATACTGCGTCAGACTCTTACTGATTCCCGTCGCATCACTCCTTATATTGTCGGATCGCTACATACGTCATGTCGTTTCCGTTTACAGGGCCGCCCACAACACCACATTTGCGTAACACCAGCTGTTTCTAATTCAATTGCTCTTCAGTGTATATAACAAAAATGACCATGAAATTAAGTACGTGGACTATAAATGGAAACTGTATAGCAGTGAGCCATCACTAAATGCACTATAGCAAGAAACGTTAGAAACTTTTTAATCATTGGAAGTTCTAAATTCAGGAATTGACTAGATGCCCAAACGTAACATATGATTAAGAGAATTAATGAAAAGCAGAATTAATTATTCATGCAGAGCAGGGCCTTAGCAACCCTGAAAGCAAACGCCAGAAACGCAACTCGGCATTTCTGCGCTCAGGACAAATACGAAACGAAATATTGAACCCCCCTCCCAACACACCGAAGTCATTAAGACGAAAAATATTTAGCTTTTGGTGCTTGAAATATTTTAATGATGCTTGTTGAATGAGTTTTTAGGTAAAACTAGTCTTCTTTGTTGATGATGCACAAGTTTGCGTTATTTAGTATCCACATGCATATGCAATTACAATTTTCTAAAATAACTAACACTGGGCTCTGGGAGTTGCATCTGACATTTCGCTTCACACAGAATTTTATATTTTCTTGTTTTGTCCTATTCTCTTGTAGTTAATTGATAACTAATAATCATTATCGGTTGTGCAGCAGATTTTAAGGGCCAATTAATTTTCGGCGGACCAGAGGAAGGCCCACATTTGCGAATTTACCGCTGCCCTTATTGCCATTTTTACCGTAGTTCAACAAACTAACGCTTAAGTATTTTAATTGGGCATCATACAGTGGGCAAAATTCACAACATAACAGGGCAAAATTCCGTTCCGAAACGGGAACGGAATTTTGCCCTGTTTAATTGCGTCGGTAGAAGTTAGGAAATGGGGTCCAGTATTCAGCAGAATAGTTTCGAGCTTTTCCCTATACCCTTACATCAAGGATGCTCTGAGTAGTGAGGCCGAGCTGGACGCTGAACGCCGTTATTACTGTAAAATACAGAAAGTGAAGAAGACGGGTGAGATTCTCAACTGCTTAGGAGTTCAGACCTTTGCATGGTACCTCATTAGACGGATCGAATGTAGCTTGCGGTAGTGGCAGTAATGATCGAATGGACTCCAGAGAATCTTTAACAATGTGAACGACATCCTTATTTTGCAATGTACGTACAAAAGCGCCTTCATGTCAGAATGTGAGAAGCTAACATTCCCTGCACATTTTGAGG
This sequence comes from Macrothele yani, assembly GCA_039090855.1. Taxonomy (NCBI): domain Eukaryota; kingdom Metazoa; phylum Arthropoda; class Arachnida; order Araneae; family Macrothelidae; genus Macrothele; species Macrothele yani. The sequence goes on from CM077007.1 coordinate 116,069,175, forward strand.
AAGAAATGCGACTTTTAAGCTGCCAAGGCTATTGAAACTGGAGAAAGATATTATAAGCAAATTTTGTAAACGGATAAACGACAAAGTATGGCGCGAAAAAGTTGCATCAGAAACTAGGGCAAAAGCTTCAATTCCGATTTTAATTATATTGTACGCAGTGGTTCTTCAAGTGTGCCCTGGGGCAGCCGCCCCTCCTGCCCCGCCCTTCCAGAATGGTCAGACCAGGGGCTTAAAAAATAGAAATGCACAATGTGTGGATTAATTTACTGAAAATTACAACTTATGTACTTCAGTATTTTCTTTTTTAAAGATTTCATTTAGCCGCATACAGTATTCAGCGCAGCTAACCGGGGTACAGAGAAACCTACACTGTGAGGTGTGGACCCCTCAGATGGAATAATGGAATCGTCCGAAAAAACGGACTGAGAGTCAAATAAAACAGTGCATGGACATGCCTAACCTCCTCGACTTTTCCTAATTAGCCGTAGGAATGAAGAGCTAATTAGACATTTGTGCTCTGTCGCAAAAGTTCTTCTGAGCGTTCCACCTTGAACTGAATTTTTCCAAGCACTACCCCGTAAGCATCATCCTACATTGTTAAAAATTTTGTTGAAGGTCGCACCACGAAAAAGTGGTTTACCTTTGGGACCATGCACGAAATATACAAAAATATGATGTAAACCATGCACGAAACATACAAAAATATAATGCACAGAAGTGGATCCCTAGGCTAAGACCTGAGTTTGACCTAGGCTAAGACATTTGAGTGGACCCCTAGGCTAAGACATGTGAGTGGGACCCTAGGTAAGACATCTGAGTGGGGCCCCTTAAAACTTATGCAGGGGGAATCATTATGAAATCCGTTAAAACACGAAACTGTAGCAATATCCTTGTGTTAATAATTATTAATACGTAGTGCATTCTTCTAATCGATGAATTATCAGCAGAGGTTTCATAATAAGTCACTGCCTTTTCTATTGTTCTCATGAGCAAATTAAAAGCTTAAGATTCCTAGATTTCGTCTTGGATTTGCTAATGACTAAGCATTGTATACTTTTCTTAGTACGTCTTGTTTTCATTATGTAATGTGAAGCCACAGGGGACTGCGATCACTAAAGTTTCCAAGTGCAAATTGGGAGATGTGGATGTATAGTAGTGAAAAAGCTGAAACTGCGTCCCCGACCCCGCTGAACACAGCGACATGAAATCTTAACCCTTGGTGAGTCACTGCCTTGAAATCTGCTCGTCTTTCAGCCTCTGTTCCTGACTAAGTGGGAATCATACGAGACAAAAGTAAAACTATTTTACAAATCTCCCTCGCTCTCTCTCTCTCTCTCTTATTTGCCCATGCATGCCTCCTGGGCCCTTGGTACTGGTCGGCCCCAGGGCTATAGCCGTTTTAGATCCCTCCTTAACCCGGCAGTCAAGATGATGGTGATTACATTGAAGTTTTACAAATTCGTGGACGTACAAGTACAAAAAAGTCATTCGACAAAGAAAATAAGCGAAAATCACGGATTTTCAATCTAAATAAGTTTTAAAATGTTCAATTTTGTATTTACATACTGCAAAAATGCTTTTCTTATGTTTTTATAGTTTTTGTTTTATATATTTAACCCAATAAATCGTAATTTGGATTAACCGTGGTTTTCAATTATCCGGGCACTAACATCCCCCAATTACCAGGAATAATTGACGTTTTACTGTGCATGTAAATAAAAAAATGCAAAAATTTCATTTTTTTTATGAAATGACTACAAAATTAATTCATCATTGAATTTTTGTCTTTGTCTGCTTGTTGCTCTTGATAATTTTTTTCGGCAGCTTCTGAACGATAATATACAAAAGTCACCGGACATCCCTTCAGAAGCAAATGAACGGATCCGCTGCGTTCTTAAGATGCGCTGTACAGTTGGAAACGGTATAAAAACAATCCTGCAGCTGACCGCGATCATATCGCACTGTGAGGTTGAGGGAAAATGTCGCGGAGGGAAAGAACTGAGTTTGAGAAAGGAAAGGTTGTTGGGTGTTGTATTAGTGGGTTGTCCATAAGAGAAACCGAGAAGCGTTTAAACATACCCAAGTCAACTGTTTTGGATGTACTGAATAAGTGGAAGACACATGGCGTGTCTGAAGCAGTAAAACGTACCAGCAGACCAAAGAAAATCAGTGATAGAGGTCGTTGAAGCCTCAGGAGAGTCGTTACAGCTAATAAACGCAGTGCTGCACAAGACCTCAGTGCAGAGGTAAGTAAAAATACTGGAACCTTGGTATGTACACGTATCATTCGCAGAGAACTTCATTTCATGGATTACCGTGGTCGTGCGGTTGTTCATAAGCCTTTTATATTCACTCGGAATGCTACTCGTCATTTAGCATGGTGTAAAGAAATTTATCGTAGACCGTAGATCAATGGAAACGGGTCCTATGGACTGATGAATCGATATACACGATCAATCAGTCTGAAGGCCGTGTGTGGGTATGGTGGCAGCAGGGGGAATGCTATTTACCACAGTGTATTGTTCCTATACGGTCAAGTTTGTAGCTGGCAGCGTACTCGTGTGGGGGTGTTTTTCGTGGTATGGTCCTGGCCCATTGGTTATCGTGGACAAATCTGTTAACCAGCACTTCTACCTCGATATTCTGGACAATTATGACCTAACAACTATGTGGAAGTACTGCGGAACCGAGCCTTGTTGGTACCAGCAGATAATGCACCGAGCCACAAAGCAAAGACTGTTACGGCGTGGTTTGACGATAATTCCGTATCGTGTGTGGACTGGCCAGCATAAAGTCCTGATCTTAATCCCATAGAGTACCTATGGGATAAATTATAGCACCGCATAAGAAGTTTGGAACCAAGGCCTACTACTAAGCAACAGTTAGCGGCAGCATTATGTACTGAATGGAAGTGCATACCTATTGCTGTGTTCCAAAACCTTGTGGAAAGCATGTCTCGAAGGGTCAGTGCATGCATTAAGGCCAAAGGCGGACCGACACCGTACTAATGTATGTCAATAAATGCTACAAGCGATGGCCGAACACACGCCACTGATGACCGGGATCGACGTAAACTATCCAGGCTCCTACAGACTGACGGCTGGGCAACGGAGGCGCGAATCGCATCTAGGTTAAATTTCGGAGACCCAAGCAGTGTCAGCGGTACGGCGTACTCTGCATACCCTGGGATACGTGAACCGTCGCCCTCATCATGTAACATTGTTGACTACTCGTCATAGGACATTACCCTTGCCTGTTGCAGAAAAAATCAAAACTGGGCCTCTGCAGAGTAGCGCCACGTCGTGTGTTCAGATGAGTCGTGGTTTAAGCTGTACCGAGTTGACGGGAGGGTGCGGGTGTGGCGTCGACAGCATGAGGTCATAGCTCCGTCGTGCCAGGTCGGCTCTACTCAATGTGGTGGTGGCTGTGTGATGGTTTGGGGAGCATTCTTGTGCGACACATTAGGCTCCTTAATGTGTCTGGAGAGTTCCTTAACTGCTTATGTGTCTGGAGAGTTCATTATGTGCTGGCTGATCACCTAGACGTTTTCATGGCCTTCGCGCATCCTACTACTGATGGTCTGTTCCAGCGTGATAATGCTCCACCACACCAGGAAGCAACCACCCAGGCATTGCTCAAAGAACACTCATCTGAGTTTAGAGCCATCCAGTGTCCCCCACCCCCAAGGTCCCTGGATTTCAACCCTGTGGAAGCTATCTGGGATGCCATGGTGCGGAACATAAAATCCATGGATCCTGGACCGACGTCTCGGGCGGAGTTGTGGACAATGCTGCAACAAACATGTCTGGCATTGCCTCTGGAAACACTCCGGAATCCAGTGGAGACGATGCCTCGGCGTATACAGACTGTTATTCGCGTTAGATGGGGACCAACATGCTATTAGGTAGTATCTCTAATGTTTTGTTTATTGAGTGTTTTATTGTGCTATTATCATTTGGAAATTTTTCATCCCTATAAAGGTGTTTTATTGGAGAGCAAAAGGGAGGCACTTTGGATGGAAATTACATCCAAGACTTCATCTGTTTTAAGAGGAACATTTGAATGCACTGAAAGAAGAATAAAACCATTGAGACATTGCTCTTCAATTTTGTTTCTTAAAACCGATCTAACCCTCTTCATCGTCGAAAACGGACCGTTTATTTGCTGTTGAGAATGGGAGCTCACACAGAACTTTTATTTGAATGTCCTCCAAATACTTGTTCAGAATTCCTGTTCATAGCAGTAGGAGCTGTAATAACGTTGGGCGAGTATGAATTTTTCAGGTGTCTGCTTCCGTTTCCATTTCTCAAACCATATAAGATACGCCTTTGCTGTTGTGCAAGTCATAAATCCTCAAAATAAGGCCGTAAGTAATGTAGTAACTTTGTCCAGATGCGTTCGTATGTGTACTTTATTGTTACTGCTGCACAGAGTCTGCTGTGTTTTTTCAGGAGCAGAGGGAGAGAGAGAGAGAGAGAGAGAAATGAGATGTCAAAGCGCATAAAAAGTGCAATGATCAGAAAAAAATATTTGCACGTGTAAAAATGTAATTATAATGCAACAACTTATATAGCTAAACTGATAAATCTTACTTGGGAATAGAACAATACATGACTATGTCGTAAAAGAACAATACATGACTATGTCATTTTAAAATATGAATGTATGAAAATAAAAAGCAACTGCAGGTGAAAAATTTCGGAAGCGGTCAGGACCCTTCCCTTGGCTATGTCCCTGCTGATAAGGGATTGTTTTTGTGATCCCTCACCCGAAATCTTTTGTATAGATTTCAGCATGGGTGTCGCTGGCAAATAAGAATGGGAGGGGGGAGGACGCAAGCGTGCAATAATAATAGCCAACTTCTTTGTTTTTTAAAAAGTTTTTCAACAAAATGTACTGGTGACATCAAATCTTCTAAGTGTATCAAATAAATGCATTTATGAATGCACTGCAATAATTTGAATGCATTGCAATATCAGAAATATGGAGGATACTCAGGACATTCAGAAATATTGGAGGGGACAAATCCCCCCGTCCCCCTGCCAGCGACGCCCACGGATTTCACACTTTCAAGGAAGGGGAAGTGCTCCCTCTGGTCTTAACCTGCTACGGTCATCTGCGTACCGGTGAAAAATCGCATTTACATTCCGATAACTTTAAAAAAAAAAATGCGTTGAAGAATGAAGAATCATTGATTCGTCATAAACATCGGCTACCCATCAAGATATATCGATACGGAAAGAAAAAAAAAGTGACAGGCGCTGATCTACAAAAGGCAAATAAATAAATGCAATGCAGAAAGCACGATCTTCAGTGTAGACAGACATTAAATAAAACAAAGGATGATATTTATTCAGGCGAGCGACAAACATGATTTTAGATTTAAAACAAAGAGAGAGAGAGAGAGAGAGAGAGAGAGAGAGAGAGAGAGAGAGAGAGAGAGAGAGAGAGAGAGAACATCGAGGTCAGAATTGATTAATATATTCAAAACGAATAAATTTGCCTCAGGCAATAATGATGAGAGAGAATGCATAATTAAACTCTGATCGACAGCACATCATTCACAAAATCTGTCCACAAGGCATTAAACCGGAATAAAGGAAGAAAAAAAGAAAAGGAGGGAAAAAAACCAACAAAAAAAAAAAAAAAAAAAAACGAAAGTGGGGCCAGCTACCCAAACTCTGACGGGATAAGGTCCAGGTGCAAACTGCCCATCTTCCTCAGGGGCACTTGCGGGTGTCAACCCTTCAGTATCCTTGAAAACTTAAATTGGAAGGTCACAGATAATACGGAATGTGCCCCTCGAAAAAATACTCTCCCTTTTGGCTCTTTTTAACATTTTCCCAAAGAAACGAAATAGAAGGGGAGGCAAAAAAGGGAAACGCCGAGGTCTTAGGGATGACGCAACCTCAGCCAGTCAGCGCGGGTCAAAGCCCCCTCAACTTCTGGGAAAATTGCGCGAAATTATTTCCCGCCGACGTAAGGAACGGATGAAATGCGACGCTCAGAGAATAAATTTGTGTGGAGGTTTTAGCTGTTCGTTCAACACAATTCCAAGTAAATCGATCGCCCTTCTTGGTTGGCTGATACTGGAGCAATGGGCAACCACAAAACGCAATGCCAAAAGCTCACGCAGTAAGCGTTTGACCTTTGATCTCTGTTGAATCGCGGATTTCACACTGCTTAGAAATCGCTATGTTTTGCAGAAGTTCGAGATGAATTAAACATCTGTTACTAAGTCCGACATTAAGAAACGACGCTGTGTTTTTAAAGTTAATAAATCATGTTTTAAAATGAAAGAAAATCAGTAATACTTATATTTATAACAGTTTCTTCCCACTCATACTGAAATTACAACAAACAATATAATTTCCTTTGTCTGAATGCTTGCCCTATGTTGGTGAATGTCAGTAGCTTTAAAATACTAAAATGATTAAATTCCACGTTATGAACTAGGTTTTATACCAGTACAAAGCACTACGAAAAAGTTACGTCAATTAAGGCCAGCATCTTTGAAATGACTCACGATCACACACACAAAACACATAATTGCCGTATGACAGTGTGGAATGAATTTTCCCGATTTATATGAAAATTAGCTGAATTGCATTGCGTTGCTCGGAAAAATTTGGTGGTTATTCATTATTTAAATTTTGTACAAATCAAATGAAAGCGATTATTTTTTTACGGCATGAACCATACCTAATACTGTATTTCATTTCTTCATTGAATTTGAATTTTATTCTCCGTAGAGTCTTTAGGCACACAGTATTTTTAGTTTTTCCGTTTGATTTTTGTTGTTTACTTAACTTCAATTCCGATGCTGAATTGTGTTGCAGTTCTTCAATGGAAAGCACTTGTCACATCAAAAAATATTAAATTCGAATTCAAAATAAAAAATGGAAGTTTTTACAAAAATTTTGTATAGGGACACCTTAACCCCGGGCTCCGACTCCTTCCAAAACCCGTCTACAGTCTAAGTTAAGAGTACCATGAGATAGTATACCAATTCAAAATAAAAAAGTAAAAAATGGAACTTTTTACGAAAATTTTGCATGGGGCCCTTTGACCCCGGGCTCCGACCCTTTCCAAAAACAGTCTACGGTCTATCTAAGTTAGAGTACTATGAGATAGTATACCAAATTTGGTGGTTCTAAATTGAAAACTGAAGAACAATAAGAAGTATTAAATTCGAATTCAAAATAAAAAAGTAAAAGATGGAAATATTTACGAAAATTTTGTATGGAGGCCACTTGATCCCGGGCACCGTCTCGATAGTATACCAAATTTGGTGGCTCTAAATTGAAAATTGTAGATTTGCATAGCGGACAAGCAAACAAACAAACAATAAATTCCAATTCGAAATAAAAAAGTAAAAAATGGAAGTTTTTACGAAAATTTTGTATGGGGTCCCCTTGAACACGGACTCCCATTCCTTCCGAAAACCGTCTACGGTATAAGTTAGAGTACCATGAGATAGTATACCAAATTTGGTGATTCTAAATTGAAACCTGTAGATTTGCATATCAGACGAACAAACAAACAAACATTCCACGTTATATATTAGATACAGAACATAAATAAGTAACAATTAAGAATTATGGCTCACAAAAAGTCAAACTGCTTAAATTATTTACATTTGAATATATAAAAACACGTTTTACATGATCCGTAACGTTTTGTACGCAGTAAAACTTTTTTCTCTTGATTTTGTTATAAAAAAAAACTGACACAAGTCTCTGTTTCTCATGATATTCTGAAGGATTCGTAGTTATGGGCAACCAACTGTAATACATAAGTCTTTATTTCATTTACTGAATTGATATTTCTTTCCCATTCTGTTAATATATACATGTATGTATAGGAGCTATTCCCGTGGCTATAAAAAGAGGCCTCAAGTTGTATGGAAGAGCCGCATTCCCATCATCCAGTTTTTATAAACTAAAACCGCGAAAATGATTTCCAAATATTTTACTTATTTATTGAAAAAATACAAGAAATTGCTTTTCTTTTTAATTCTTTATTCAAATATGCCATAAAAGATTTCTGGATATTTCTTTAACTAGCTTCATGTCGAGTTTCCCTCAAAATATTTTGTAAAACCACTTTCCTGAGGTTAGAGGCCCTCTTAGTCGTGAGCCCCCCTCCTCGCAAGCCCCTGCGTTGCGGGGGCTATCAGTGCGCCTATGCATGGAACATACTTTCACATTTGGAACACACCTGCTTCACTTTGACGAAACATTGTCTCCGATTCGTATCAGAATAATTAACTACCAATAGAGAATATTTAATTTAATTAACTATAAATATGACATTCCATATCAAGGTAAGATTCTTAATGATTAACGAACGTTCACGAAAAATATTGTGATCAAAGAAATACTCAACATACGATTTTGACGTATGACTACGTCTAACTCCGTGGATAGTATGGGGTGACTTACAGCCCACCGACTGTGACAAAAATAGGTCCCAATTGAAATCATTATAGCGTTAAAAATACGTGCTCCACACTAATCGTGTTAGAATATTCGTAAACAGCATGGAGTCCAATTAGCCAACTGCGCACTTTTTTTTTTTTTTTTCGTTTGGAGGTTTAACGACCACAGTGAGCAACTCAATGGGCTATAAGCAGTCGCCCGTCCCTAATTTAGGGTCACTGGTTCCAGGGAAGGGAGAGAGCCAGTCCCGTAAGACAAACACAACATCCATGCCTGACCGGGATTCGAACCCGAACCCCTTACGGACGAATAATCAGAGGCCAGCGCCTTAGACCACTGCGCCACCGGGGCGGCCAACTGCGCACTTTATCGTGCGCACGATGCTTCCCTCGTTCCCTGTGCGCGGGGGAGATGATCCCATATTTTTGGGTGTGCTGACGCGTTTCACTCAGTCTATCTCGGGAACCATGAGCGCAACACGACTGTGCGTGGTATCGTTTTAAAGCTCTCGACGAGATCTATTCAAATATACGAAGAACATTTTGCAGTGATTTGAACTGAACATTTAAAAAATTGTTTTGTTGTGAACAATTTTGACAATATCGCGGTTTATCTGGACAACCTTGAGTGCAAAACGACTGTGCTTGGTATCGTTTTAAAGCTCTCGACGAGATCCATTCAAATATATATCGCAGTGGTTTAAACTAAAGTGAAAAAAATTGTTTTTGTTTGAACAAGTTAACATTTTCTATAAGACCGCGGAATTCGCAGAATGAACGCAAGCAAAAGTGGAGAAAATCAAAACGAGAGGCAAGAGCAAGTTGTAAGGAATGTAAGAAGTCCAAGAAGACACAGCACCACGTTGGGTAATTCGTGTATCGATCTGCTTTGTGTTCGCGTTGTATCCAGTATTATTTGTAAAAATTAAGTATGCTACATTTCGTATCATAGACCTGCGTTGGCTATAACAAATGAAATAAATGCTTTCACACTATACTCGACTACCTCATTTCAAGTCTCCGATCTGCAAGTCGTAGTCCTACGTTCCAAACTGACGGCTCAATCAGAACTGAGCCTACCTGGTTTTTTTTGGGTTTTTTTTTTTTATAAATTAGTCCACATATATCTTATTTTTCCCCGATATATTGGCGGGCTTTCACCTAGTAATTGAAAATAAAATATACAAACACCGACACGCAAACTTTCATTCAGTGGTGGAAAAGGGAATTATTCGCTGTGGAACCCAACGTACAACTGAATGCCATAAAAATCAAATATGCACAAACCCATTCGCAGTATAAATAAAACCATATACGGAAATTTCGCTATTAAACGTTAAAAATAAAATACTCACATTCATCTGAAGTCAGAGCTGTTTTCTTCATTCAGAGGTACGTTTCTTATTGAAAAGACCATTCGAATATTGGGGCAATTAAGTGTCCACTATTAATAAACACTGGAGAAAAAAAGTTAGATCGTATTTGAGGCGGAGATATGCAATTGTCTTGAGTGACAAAATAAAGAAATTCGACTCTGTCTGAATTATCCATTTATTTTAATTGAAATATTTATTATAAGTTCGATTTGAAAATATAAAAAATATCTCTTAAAATAATTTCCAAAGTCTCCAGACCATCTGGTGGACCATGGAGGAGGTTCGCCACACGGTCGGCAATCAGCTCCTGTCGTGAACTCCGCTCTCACCAAACACCTTATTAGAGCAGAAAGAATTATTTTTATTTTCGAAACGACGAACAACTCATACAAGATGGCGTCGTTAAATTGAAATGTATAATGCATTACAAAATGTTTTATTCAAATTAAATGTTCCCTTTCTTTTGGTGCCGAATCGCTCCGGAACGTGGGGTTTCGCTTCCAGAACCGGGTTCCGGCCCATTTCCACCACTGGTTGTACGTACCTTCAGTAGTGGATTTAGAGTTCCCGGGGTCCTGCGCATAACATTGGTTTTGGGGCCCCTCACTTTACCCAGTATCCTTCAAAAATAGCATTTTTCTGTTGCGTCATACCAACTCCCCTAGCCTCAATTTCATTTTGCATCTCAAATAAATTCAAGATTTCAACAGAAATATCCATTTTGTATTCCCTCTGACAGGATTTGACTATTCTCATGGTGTGTCGGTGTGTTAGTCTCTGCGTGGTTTGTTGCCAGTTACAGTGGCCCACAGTAATTCAAAAACTATTATAGCTATCAAGACGAAATTTATTATAATACTAGCTAAATACCCGCTCTTCGAACGTGATGATATTAAAAATATTTCTATAATACAGGATTTCATACCACACCACAATATAATTTGTACCATAAATTAATATCCTAATAATACACTTGATCGGTTTGTTCTATAAGTTTATTATATCATATCGGTAATAAAATGGATTCAAATACATAATGTTTATAGCATGAATTTCTGCATCCTTATAAGATGTGGAGTGTTCTCATTTGTAACTAAACACTTATTTTATTTTGAAAACGGCTCTAAGGATTTTGATGAAAGTCCTTAATCTACCATTTTCTGGTATTAGAAATCGATTTCAGCTTGATCTCGACTTTAGGAAAATTCGTTTAGTGCGTTAAATAACCACCCCAAATAACCAAGTTTTTAGTGTCATGGCGTCATCTCATTAATGTTACCCATGCTTAGAAATCTTATGACGTCACAATCTCGCGACTGAGAATGTTGGCGCGCGGTCACGCCATCTGTCTCATTACGTCACGCGTTGTGTGTGGATCTTATTAAAGTTTTATGACGTCACACTCTTGCGAGCAGATGGTCGCGATTCCCATCTGCCTCATTACGTCACGCGTTGAGTGCGTATGTCCGTCCGCACGATAACTCGCGTAAAAATCGTTCGATTTCGATGAACTTTTAGTATGTGGAAGGGGAACACCTGGGAAGGAACCCTATTGAAAGTGAGCGAAATGAGGTCAAAGGTCAGGACATAGGAGCGGAATGCATTCCACTGCTCTTATGCGTCATAACTAACGTAAAAAAGATTCGATTTCGATTAAATTTTAGTAAGTCGTAGGGGACCACCTGGGGACAGACCCCATTGAAAATGGTCGAAATGGGGTCAAAGGTCAGGACATAAAAGCGGAATCACTTCCATCGCCATTATGCGTCAAAACTTACGCAAAAATTCTTCGATGTGGATGAAATGTTAGTATGTTGCAGGGGCCTGCTTGGGGACGAATCCTATTGAAAATGGGCGAATTGGGGTCAAAGGTTAGAACACAAGAGCGGGATCTATTCAACAGCCCTTCTGCATCATAACTTATGTAAAAATGCTTGCATTGCGACAAAACTTTATCATGTTATTTCGGAGGTACACTGAATCGGTTGTGTTGAATATCATCGAAATGGGATCAAAGGTTAGGGAATAGGACCGAGATTTATTCCACAGCCATTATCCTCATAACTTGAGTAATGATTTCTGGTATGTTGGAAAGCGTATTATAATCAATGCATTGCATGATTTTACTAACTTGTTTTCGTTAGCTCTGCTTCCGGGAGGTGTGTTTGAAAAGTTCTTTTTCCTTAGCATAGCTTTTTCCATGAAGAATATTTTTCGCTTGTTTTCAACTTTTCCATTATACGAAATTCTTCCGCTAGAAGGCGTAGAGTTACATGATGTTCCCTTCTACAGGAATATTTCTTCTTCTAACAGTTCGATTTGAAAATATCTTTGGTCTCTGGTATGCTATGAGAAACTTTTTGTGCGCCATTTGTTAATTTTCGTGACATACTTTTTCGCCGGTGGTGGAAGCAAGTAGCTGTTTCTATTTCTGGAAGTTTTATCGATTGTAGAAATGCAGTTCATTTGCCTTTTAGCTCGCATTTCAGGCATTTTTGCTCCTTAGTTGTCCGAATGAAAAAAATATTGTGCAGATTTCTTATTAAAATTATGGTAACGACGACAATTCTTAAATGAAAAATCGTTACAGATACACAGTCACATATAAAGACTACTTGAAATATTTTATTTAGTTATAACAACAGTCTTCGCCCCTCGTCCGACTTTTGGGATAAGTCAACACCCATGGCAATAGTACATATAGATTTCAAAGGTAAAGTGAGTACTTTTCCTCTCTTGAATACCCCATGCGAATGCCTGTTCTCATAGATAGTGTAGTTATTAAACGTAGTAATATTTGCATGTGAGAACTGCTCTTAAGGAGTGCGTGTATGTGTGAACCAAACCAAATCTATGCAAAAAAATTCTAATTTTCGTAATTTATTTTTTATATTGCAAGAACACGAACGCTTAAATCTGTTAAATCAGTTCTCCGTCTCACGCGTTGCGTTCTTAAATTCGAAAAAAAAAGTAGTTAAGGTATTAGGACCACAACAGAGAAATGGGCCCCCACTGGTGATTTTTCAACAGTCCCTCAAAATTACATAACGTTTGCTTCCATATCTCTTCTAATTTTTTCGATTTGAAAAATTCTTTTCGCCCAGTATAAAGGATATTTCGTGTACACTTTCTGATATTTTGCAACGCACACTTCAGCCGATAATGGCCGTAAATAACTATTTCCACTTGAGAATGTTTTGAGGATTTTAGAAATCCAATTGAATTTTATTTTTCTGGTAACTGTCTCCATTAACCAGGAAGAACTCTGCGCAAATTGTAGCTTTAAAATGATGCCCAGTTCTTCCACAAGGAAAAGTGCATGGCTTCCTTTTATCTCTGTACATAATGCAGACGGAAGTATGTACAGATAAAGGGACGAATCTGTGCATATATACTTGCTTTTTTTCATTGATTTTTTTTTCCTTTTGGTAAAAATCTGCTTTGGAGCCTTCTTTCCGTGTCGAAAAAGTGTTCAAAAGATGTACTCATCTTTATTGTTGAAGACGTGCACATCTTTTTTGTTGTTCAAAAGAGGTTACCATGGGAACCCATATAGGAAAACAAGAGGGGACATTTGCCTCCTTCCCCCTGGAAATCGAATCATGACCTTCCTGTTCTTAGAAGGTGCTACAGAAATTTTTACGTAAACACAGAATCTGATTCCTGATTTTTTTGTAGAATTTCCGGATGCGTGTGCGTGCAGCAAAACTAGGAAAAATGCTAGGAGTTTCCTGTGGAAAAAGCGGAAATTTACAGTTGAATGAAATAATGAAATTTTCCATTACATGTTAAACGAACAGTGTACATACATACAGTATGAAAGGCAAAGAAATGAAAAATACACTATATGACAAAAGTCACCGCACACCCCTTCAAAAGCAAATGAACGGATCCGCTGCGTTAAGATGCGAGGTACAGCTGCAATCGGTATAAAAGCGAGCCTGCAGCTGACCGCGATCATATCGCACTCTGAGGTTGAGTGAAAATGTCATGGCAGGAGAGAACTGACTTTGAGAAAGGAAAGATTGTTGGGTGTTATATTAGTGAGTTGTCCACAAGAGAAACCGAGAAGCGTTTAAACATACCCAAGTCAACGTTTTTGGATGTACTGAATAAGTGGAAGACAAATTGCGTGCCTGAAGCAGCAAAACGTACCGACAGACCAAAGAAAATCCGTGATAGAGGACGTCGAAGCCTCAGGAGAGTCGTTACAGCTAATCGACGGAGTACTGCACAAGACCTCAGTGTACAGGTGAGTAAAAATGCTGGAACCTCGGTATGTACACGTACCATTCGCAGAGAACTTCATTCCATGGGTTATCGTGGTCGTGCGGCTACTCATAAGCCTTTCATCTCGACTCGGAATGCTACTCGTCGTTTACCATGGTGAAAAGAACATTTATCGTGGACCTTAGTTCAATGGAAACTGGTCCTATGGACTGATGAATCCAGATACGACAATCTATCTGTCTGATGGCCGTGTGTGGGTATGGCGGCAGCCAAATGAACGCTATTTACCACAGTGTACTGTTCGTACGGTCAAGTTTGTAGCTGGCAGTGTACTCGTGTGGGGATGTTTTTGGTGGCATGATCCCGGCCCATTGGTTATCATGGATAAACCTGTTAACCAGCACGTCTACATTGATATTCTGGAACAACTATGCCATACCAACTCTGTGGCACTACTATGGAACCCCGCGTTTTTGGTACCAGCAGGATAATGCACCGAGCCATAAAGCAAGGACTGTTACGGCGTGGATTTGACGATAATTCCGTATCGTGTGTGGACTGGCCAGCACAGAGCCATGATCTTAATCCCATAGAGCACCTATGGAATGAATTACAGCGCCGCATAAGAAGTTTGGAACCATGGTCTACTATTAAGCAACAGTTAGCGGCAGCATTATGTACTGAATGGAAGCGCATACCTATCGCTGTGTTCCAAAACCTTGTCGAAAGCATGTCTCGAAGGGTCAGTGCATGCATTAAGGCCAAAGGTGGACCAACACCGTACTAATGTATGTCAATAAATGCTATGTTTTGTTTCTCTTTCAGATGTCCGGTGACTTTTATCAATATAGTGTATATCAGACTCTGCAACAGCTATTCACTGCTGGACAGAGATCTCTCGAAATTTCCTCCAGATTTTTGTCTTGATGGAATTTTTTCCTTCTTGATGACCTGTTGAATGATTTGTAGGGTTGCGTGACACATGTGATAGACGTGGCCAAAATGATCAAAATAACGACAGAGAAATTTCCTTGTTGTCCTACCATGCTGTCTAATTTCATTTATTCATCTGTTTTATGTAGTTTCTGGGTCTTCTTGTTCTTAGCTGAATTCTTCTGTTGAGTGTGTGGTAAAAACGGTTAGAATAACAAGAAGGCGCAGTAGAAATTTGCATATCGAGCTTGTATATATTATTCGTGGTTATAATTTTTGTTTGCCCCCTCCTGAAAACTAAGCTATGGGCACCCATAACGGTGACATTTTCCTTATTGTTCAAGACATCGATAAAGATTAGCTAAATTTACGTATGATAATAATAATAATAATAATAATAATAATAATAATAATAATAATAAAAGAGGGATGAAAGCTACAGCAGGATCTTAACCCATCCCCTCTACCTTAGTGTCTAGCATCCATTTCTGTCACCTATTAAGTGGGCTGCCTACTGATATAATTCCCTTGGAACCGACTCAAACGGGAATTGAGTGTTCGTGGGGTCTGGAGTATGTAAAGATAAGGAGATTAATTTTGGAGGTTGTTAAAAGCCTATCATCTTTATGCATTTGAATGAGATAGATAATCAGCAAAGTGATTAAAACAATCGAAGCTCTGATTAAAATAAACGATGTTTTTCTTCTGTAGTTTTATACACTGAAATGCCAAGAAAACTAGGATACCTCTATAATACGCGTTGGTCCTCCTCGCGTTCGGATAACAGTAGAAACGCGACGGAACAAACTCTCTGTAGTACTGTGGAGACACTGCACACCATGCTTTCTGAGGAGCTGTAGTACTGCGGATACACTGCACATCATGCTTTCTGAGGAGCGTCCCATAATTCCGTAATATTCGCTGGTGGAGGATTCCTGGCATTGACGTCACGTTGAACAGCATCACAAATGTGTTCAATGGCGTTTAAATGCCGCGCACCAGGAGCCCAAGTCAGGATGCAAAACTCCGTGGAATGTTTCTCCTTTAATAATCGGGAGACTGTGTATTAGGGTAGGGCGAAAAAATATTTTTATGAAATTCGTATTGCCTGACTCATTATTAAGTTCCAAATGGTCTAGAACAAATTGTCTCCAAATTTCAGCCCAAAATATTGGCATCTTGAGGTTCCACAACTTAAGTGAATATTTGTACTTTGTCAAAATCGCCATTGTCAGCGCGAGAAATTGCTTCCCACACCAAAATAGCCAAAATCAGGCAATAATTCATATTGCCTGACTCATTATGAGGTTCCAAATGGGCTAGAACAAATTGTCTCCAAATGTCAGCCCAAAATATTGGCATCTTGAGGTTCCACATCTCAAGTGAATATTTACACTTTGTCAAAATCGCCATTGTCAGCGCGAGAAATTGCTTACCACACCAAAACAGCAAACCTAACTCCAAAAAAATGCTACTAGATGGCAGCACGGGTTCCAGTTTGACTAATGGAAATGGTTCTCGCTTGACGTAAGCGATCACGTGGCTTCCGTTGTGCTGACAATGGCTTTCTGCGATTAATCGTATAATACAAGGCTATGCCACTCCGCTATCGCTAATGTACAAGCAGAAGTTGATATGTTTGACGCTGCATAGAATCGGTGCTGATTCGCGACTCCTAGGATGTTTGTTTACCATTGAAAGCAATGCAAATTGTGGGTATTTTATATATGCCCTTTGCCAATAATTTAGCTCACTTTCACAATTTGAAATTGTATAAGCAATCTGTTAATTATTCTTGATGTATGGCTCTTATTTTATGATGTTTGTTACTTTGTAAACGTGAATACGAGAAAGTTTTTCGTGCATGCTCCCCAGAATTGCTGCAGGAAATCTACAGTTCTTCTACTCCCTAGTTTGACTAAAATTATAACATGTTTATGTAACTTTTGGCTGTCTGCATGCCGAACATAATCTTTCAAGAAACGATAATCGTTTTCCGAGATTTTCAAGGGTAAAAGCTGCTAACATTTTCTGACAAGGGGAGCTCATTTTCTGAATATACTACCGTGAGTAAAGAAAGCTATGACTTAAAAGAATTTAAATTCCAGAAACATTAAATGAGAATATTTCATGACAACAATACTAGATAACTGCGGTACCATTATGGAATCACAACATATGAGAGCAATTAAATATCTTTTGCAGATCGTTAATATTTTATGGCGTACAGTATTGAGCTATGTTCAATATTTCTGCAAAAAATATGCCTGTACAAAATTAAGTTTTCACACCTGTTCTGATTTTTTTGTGTTTCCTATTGTTAATTAAAATTCGAAAAGAAAAACGAAATGACGTTTTGATGAGCATAGCTATGCAGAATGAATAATAACCAAGAGAAGTAAACCATGGTAACAACCAACAGAGAGTAAACTATTGTTGGGGAGGGGGAGCAGATTTTTTTACACCAAGAAATTCATTTAAGTAATGTATTGACTTCACTAACGATCATTCAGTAGATAGTAGAGTAGGATTCCAAGTTTTGCAGCAATATATATTCAGTAACAATGAAAACTGAAATATAAATAAAAATGAACAAAAATGTCTTCTTGTGCACAAGCATGCTTTGTTTTGAACTTTAATAAATTCTCAACTCAAAAGTACATGAAATGTGTAATTACAGATATGTTACATCAATAGCAGTGGTACACTGCCGGACAATTGCTAAGGACGGATGACAATAGCAACGATAGCAACCATAAAATGGAAGGCAAGGAAATCTGGAAATTAGCATAAGTGCGGGATACAGTAAGACGTGTTGTGCGTATGCAAATTTTGGATTGCCGAACTTGTTCGTGACGTCATAGCGCTGAAAAGAGATATAAAGGATTTGACGCGTATTGACCGTTGTTGTTCAAACGCAAAGTTGAAAGGGAAAGAATCAATTGACGAACTTGCAAGTTTCAGTATGTCTTTCCGGCATCACCTAGATGATTTTACGCGTGGCCGTATTATTGGCAAGATGGAAGAAGGGCGAAAAATAACAGATGTTGCCAGGGAGTTCGACGTCAGCCACAGTATTGTTTCAAGGCTTTGGAAATCATTTCAAACAAATGGAGAGTGTAGCAAACGTCACGGGGGAGGTCGTGTTCGCAGTACGACACCTGCAGAATATCGGTACATAGTGCTATCAACAAAAGACACCGGCGCAGCACAGCTAGTGAGGTAGCAAATCAGTTTATGGCTGCTACTGGCAAGCGGATCTCCCGAAAAACGGTCGCCAGACGTTTGCATGAAGGAGGACTATACGCCCGCCGTCCTGTTGTGTGCATCCCATTGTCCAGACGTCACCGTACCGCCCGTTTGCAATGGTGCCATCAACATCGTAATTGGACTGATAACGACTGGTCTGCTGTCCTCTTCTCAGATGAGAGTAGATACAGTCTATCGTCTGATTGTCGACGACAACTGATCTGGCGTGATAGTGGTACTGCATATTGTCCAGCAAACATACAGGAAAGGGACCGATATCCGACATGTAGTATCATGGTATCGGCTGGCATCATGATCAATGGCCGTACGTCCCTCTATGTGCTTCCAGCTGGGACTATGACTGGCCAACGATACATTAATGATGTTCTGCTACCTAATGTTCGCATGTTCCGGGGTGCTGTCGGTGATAGATTCATTTTCATGGACGACAACGCAACATGTCATCGAACAGTCGCTGTCCAGGAGTGTCTTGAGAGCGAAGATATTCAACGCCTCGTATGGCCAGCACGTTCTCCAGATCTGAATCCCATTGAAAATGTGTGGGATGCTTTGGGAGGAGTCTTGCTGGTCGCCAATGCCCTCCAATAAACAAGGACACCCTCATCCGTGCACTGACAGAGGAATGGGATAAATTACCCCAACAGCTGCTTGATAATGTTGTGCAAAGCATGACACGACGTGTGGAATCTTGCATCACCCTCCATGGTGGCCATATCCCGTATTGACATCTTACGCCGGAACGCCTACGGACGGTAATTGCATTTTTTTCACGTTTACGTATTCTGCACAAAATGGCCTGTTTGTCCCTTGAACACGTTCCAAAGCCTTCTGGATTTCAGAGCACAATAAATTGTCTTTCTTGTAATGTCCTGGCATTCTGACATCATTTTATTTCACTTGGCATCCAACCACACTTACTTTTTTATGCGCTATATAGCCGTTTATGATCCGTCCTTAGCAATTGTCCAGCAGTGTATAAGCCATACAATGATGGAAGTTTTCTAAGTTTAAGTATGCAAAAATACTCAAACTATTTTCAATGCGAAGTACAGTTTCATGTATTAGGTTTTAGCAGGTTAACCAATATAAAAACACTGAACTAAAGTTAACAATTTAGCTATAAATCGTTGAAGTGTGACTTAAAAATTCTTTACCTCAGATCATTTTTGCAGTTGTTATCACGGTGAGACACAATGGCACACTCGGTGAAGATGGCCCAGAGGTATCACTTTTTTTAAACATATATTTTACGAATCATTGGAAGCACATTATAATATGGCGGATATACTATTTTTATTGCTTCACAATATTTCAGATTTTTTCTACGGGGTATTTTTATTTGCATCTTCAATATTGTAAAGAAATCCTAGGTGCACCACTGCTACGACATAACGCATTCCAGAAGGCAATGAATTAATCATATGCCAAAACGCAATGTATATATATTCAAATATTTACAAAGCAAAACTCTACAACCTTGTAATCCAACATAATAGCAGCAAATAGGACTGACTGAAATGCAGCTTATTCCTTCTATACCATAGAAATGCCATTGATATTTATGCATAAACTAAAAAATGAACGTCATATGCAATAACCTACATAAATGAATTCAAAGTACAAAATCTGTATATTTACAATTGCAAATTATGTGTGCTGCTATATTTATCAACAAAGAATGTAAAGTTATTCAATATATTTAATTAAATACAAATATAGATTCTAAAACCATATGTTTAGATTCTGATTCTAAATTAGAACCATGTATAATTACAAATGTAGATTTTAAATCACAAATAGGAAGAGCAAATTGATGAATACATGTAGCACGAACACCATATTTCAGGAAACTTTATGATATCCTCTAGTAATATTTACTCAAGTTAATACTCATTAAGAAGGCAAATGAGCCGCCCTGGTGAGGCATGGATGTTGTGTTTGTCTTACAGTACTGGCTGTCTCCCTTCCCTTCAGTCAGTGACTCTAAATTAGGGACGGGCGACTGCCCATTGAGCTGCTCACGGTGGTCGTTAAACCTTCAATCAAAAAAAGGGGGAGTGTGTGTGCAAATGATAACATAAAGCATTGTTAACAGTGTCAAAAATAAGGTGATTCACCAGTGCTTAGAAGTTTACTAAACCCAAATGGAGGTAAAAGTTGTTCAAAATTCATGCAATGACTGTACACATTACTATCAAAATTGTGTTTAACAGATGGCAGTAAGACTCAAGGGATGATTGTTGGAAATATCCTAACAATGAGGTCCAACTTTCTTCAGCATTTGAACATGGTGCTTACAAAGCTTGCCTGATGTCTCCTCTCCCCCTTAAATCTGAATAGTTCTGATCCCATCTAAAGTTGGGGCTTTTTTTTTCTCAGTTCCCTAGCAGCTCGTAAGGTAATGGAAAGCCTGCCAACATTAAACAATAACTTTATTCAGTTATTTTAGATTATGGTTATTAATTTATCAGTCTTTTTTTTTTATAGGAAAAATGATGTTCTTCAAATACTGAAATTTAAGCAAAGCTAAATGTCAATATGCAATATATCTGAACAAGAAAAAATAAAGTTAAATGTCAATACACAATATATCTGAATACTACTGTTTTAATATTTTTTGCATATATTATTTTCCATATGCCCTAATTGTACATACCCTTGTGCATACTTATGCACAAGGGTATATGCATAGGAACTGGACTGAATAAGTCATTAATAATCTCTTGAACTCACTACCAGACACCCCCTCTTCCCTTAATAAAAAAAGTAATATATTGATTGTTGAAGTTCTGTTTTAACTTCCAACAGAGAAGAACCAGACTTAACTCAGCAGCACAAATAGGGGAGAGAGGAACAAATATATATATATATATATATATATATGCCATTATGTCTTAAAAGAAAAGTGTTTGATCAATGCATCCTTCCAGTGCTTACGTATGGTGCAGAGACGTGGACCTTAACTAAAAGAGACATACAAAGGCTGCAGACAACTCAAAGCAGCATGGAGAGGTGCATGTTTGGTGTAACCAGGAGAGATAAGAAGAGGAACACGTGGATCAGAAAAATGACAAGAATGGAAGACATCATGATCAGAGTTAAATCCCTGAAATGGCAATTGGCTAAACATACTGCCAGAAGGACAGACTATCGATGGACAGCCGAAATTTTAGATTCGATTCCAAGGGACAGGAAAAGACCCAGAAGAAGACCACATGGGAGATGGGTGGATGGAATTCGAAAGTTTGCGGGAGTGACATGGAGGCGACTGGCACAAGACAGACCATTGTGGAGGAAACTTGGGGAGACCTTCGTCCAGCAGTGGATTGATAATGGTTGACAATGATGATAATGATGATGATGATTCTTTTGTATTGAAAAATGAGGCACAATGCATATGTTTTTTGTATCAACTTGGCCTATATTTTATTATCTTTAATAATGCTTATAAAACATGTTTATGGTTTTTTATTGCATAATGCTTATTTGTTGTTCAATTAATAATTTATGCATCATTTACATTATACATATGATTTTAGGGTTTGTACAGAAGTCTGGCTGAAAATCTCTAGACTCGTAGACTCAATCCCATATAATGCAAAAACTGAAATACGACCTTAGAATAATCTCAATAACTGTACTTTTTCAATAAACATTACCAACAAACTTAATTCTTTTTAAATTTGTTCAGATGGAATAATTATTAAAACATGGGTACAAAACAGAGAAAAACAGAGGTAAACAACATACACATGATGTTCTTATGTACCACTGACTACACAAGGTAGAATTTGTGAATGGTGCTCATGCAAAATTTGGCATTTTTGCTGTTTTTGAAAATCAGAAATACAAAAAATGCTAACCTACAAAATCTAAAAATTCAAATTTTCTATATGGTACTAATTGGCATGAACCAATTTCAGTATGTAGCTTCTCATTTGAAGTACAGTAGATTCTGGTTAACTGGGACACATCAGACATGGAACGTTTTAGCCCAATTATGCAAATCTTTATCCCGAAGAGCTAATTTGGAATGTTCTTCAAGAATCGTCCCAAATAAACAGCTACCTCGATTAACCAATGACCCAATTAACAAGAATCCACTGTATTTGCAAAACTGAACAGTTTTAGTGAACTGTCATTTGGCATAATTCCTACTGACATCAATGGAGATGTGGTGATGGTTCAATAATTATGGACACACTGCATTTCATCTGTAAATGGACCATATTTCCTGTCAATTCAACAGAAAAAAATTGCATTTTCAATGTGACCCCTTTGGATTTTTATGAAACTCTGTAGATTTGTTGACATACACTAGAAATGAATGTGTGCCAATATTTAGCACATAATAGCCTTTAAATTAGCTGAGATAGGAGATCATGAAATTCAAAATATTTGCCAAATTTCAGTGTTTTGTATTTTGTAAATGTATTTATAACTCAAGTTCTTTTAATCACAGGGTAATGAAGTTTTTTTAATCTCTTTTTACTTGCTTCAAAATGATATATTACTTAATGCATACTTTTTTAATTTAAAAGTCAAAATTTCAAATTTGATCTTGAATTTCTTGAAAAGTGACATTTTGATTTCTTAAAAAAATATTTTATGAAATTACATCACATAGTGATAATATTTTATAAATTTGGTGGTGGCAATTGAAAGGCATTAAAAGTTACAAGTAACTGTTAAATAGACATGCTTCGTAAACTTAACGAATGACTAAACAGTGCATGTTCCATTGATCAATAGAGAAGCTTAATAATCTAGTCAATCAGTAACATAGAAAGGAACACACATAAACTATGTTTGGTGATGGGTTACTATTGTATATAAACCCTTTTATGTAATATTTATAACAATATGAAAACTAAACTTTCAAATTAATATCTTAGCAGTTCAGTTTTAAACAAGGATATGCATTAGTTGCTGAAAAGAGTTGACATAATGCATTTGAACTTGGCACTGGTATCTAATTTTGAATTCTTCAAAAATTTATCTTCGTGTTTGTGGTGACAATTTTATATTGTAACCATTGAAGAAAACTATTTTTATGTAAAATAAAGAACAAAGTTTGCATCAAGTGTACCACATCAAATTGTTTTTTGTGTGATGCTTCCACATTATTTATTTTTACTTCATCCATGTCTTCAAAGGTATTCAAGGCACATCCAACCCACAAGTGTTCTGCACAGAGGCATGCTACAAAAATAGATATAACTGCAAGTGCTATCTCACATTTATCAGAAGTAACATCCTTTTACATATTCTATTTTGCTGATTGTAGAACTTGAATAAACTCATTTGCTGTTTTTGTACACTAGGATAAAACAGTGAAGTTTGGGAGTGTTGGGTATTGATCCCGATATTTCAAAATGTGGCTACGATAGCTTTTTTCAGCTTCATATTGACTTCTACTGTGGTATTCAAAATCCCAGACTGATTGGTTGTCCAATTATACAGGGTGTCCGAGAATTATTAGACACATTACAAAATTATATAAAACAAAACATTAAACAGATAGAAAGAAACTGATTGTACTAACTTACAATGTAACTACACAAGTTAATAAATTTCGATGTGAGATTCCTTGGTTGCTAGTAGTACGTCCAAGCGATACTCGATTTCATGCCATGTATTGGTAAGCATCTGAGGAGTTATGGAATTAATAGCAGCTGTGATACGCTGCTTCACTTCCTGCAAATCAGTACGAAGCGTCTGATAACACGATCCTTCACATAACCCCACATGAAATAATCCATTGGAGTTAGATCTGGAGAGCGAGGAGGTCACGAAATGGGATAACCACGCCCAATCCATCTGCTGGGGAAATGCTCATTTAGGCACTTACGTACACACGTTGACCAATGCGGAGGCGCGCCGTCTTGTTGGAAAACGACGTTGTCATATCTTTTGATCTAGGGTATAGCGAAATTTTCTAGCATATCCAAATAAATGTCACCATTTATGGTTTTTTCGCAGAAGAAGAAAGGGCCAATCACTTCTCTTTTTGATAGCGCACCACACATTAAATTTTGGAGAATCACGTTCCAGTTCAATAGCAGCATGAGGCGGTTCACTGCCCCATATCCTACAGTTGTGACGATTCACAATACCTGATACATGAAATGTGGATTCATCACAAAAAATTACAGTACTGAGAAAGTTTTCGTCGTTTTCCACTCGATTCACATATCCACAGCGAAATTGTATCGCAGAGTGTGATCATTTGCATGCACCTTTTGCACTATTTGAATTTTATAAGCGTGAAACTGTAGTTTCTTGTGCAAGATATCGTGAACTGTCGATTTCGGAATGCACAGTTTTCTGCTTACTTTACGAACGGATTTCCTGGGGCTTCGTCGGAAACTTTCATTAACTTGGTCAACCGTCTCACCGCTGACGCTAGGCCTACCGGCTCCTCCACGATGTTCCACATTGCCAGTTTCTTTAAACTGTTTAACCCACCGCTTAATTGAATTCGTTAACGGAGGGTTACAACCATACTCTAAACGGTACCGTCTTTTAACTTTAATGACAGACTTTAATTCTGCAAGACATAACACACACATCGCCTTCTGTTGTAGGGATGACATGACTACTGATTGCGCATTTCTGATACATTCGTCATCAGGCCACACCTAGCACCATCTATCGGATTCTGGGGATAACAATTCTGCAAAACAAAAATATAGAAACCGTGTTAGTAATACGTGGCATAGAAAAACAAATAATGCTCATAGTTTTTTTTGTACGTAATTTTGTAATGTGCCCATTAATTCTCGGACACCCTGTATAATTGACGTGGTGTCATAATCTGCATTATTATATGGCCTTATTAAATTTGCTTTATCTGCAAGACTTTTAAGATTACCACCAACATTTTCACATGTACTATTACCACATGATGTTGTATAAAAGTGCCACCGAGCAACTGTTCTAAAATCTATCTCATGGCAGCAGAAATTGATCAACTGTTTTTTCTGTTCTTTTCTTATATATATGAATAATAAAAAGTTTTTCTTTAAACTTTTGTTGAGATATGCAGGTAATGCTGCATAAGATGCACTGATACTGCATTGTGTTGCAAGCTCTCCAAAATTATGCCATAATTTGTGCATTCAGCTTTCCCTCATTTTTGTAATGTGCAACAAATGGGTGAATTGGGCTTGAAAATTATTCCAATGGAATCCTTAAGCAGAATCTTGCGACGGAAATGAACAATTGTTAGAAAAATCACATACTGCCCAAAATTCACCAGCTTGAAAATTTGCAATTTATTCATTATTAAAAGCTGTTTGCTCTTTAACTATAAATTATCATCTTAGATGAACAATAAATCTTTCAAAAACATAACTAAAAATTATCAGTGGTTTTGCTAATTCTGTCAAGTGTCCAACACAAGTTTGTGGATATTCACTGCTTGCAAATTGTCATCAATTACATTAGAATAAATCATTAAAATTATTTTCTAATTTTTCATTTCCTGAGTATATTTTGTATTTACCTAAATAGCAAGTTGGTTAAGGTGATTCACAAAGGGTATATTCCCTATGCAGTCTTTACATTCTTGAATCTTTAGACCTGCCACTTAGCATTAATTTGACATTTTAGTTAACTGTACCTACACAGATGATGCAAGTGCCACTTGCACCAGCAAGATCACAATTTCTTGGCCTTAATTCATAAAACTTGGAAAATCCGATTTTTAAAATGTGATATTTTGCCTTGCAAATATATACTTCAAATTGGAGTGTCACAAAAAATGGAAGTTTTAGAAATCCAACAAGACAAAATAAAAATTAGAGGGAAACAGTAGAAAAAATTAAATATATTTTTTTTAAATGTAAGTTGATGCATTTTAATTAATTTTTTTTTGTAATGTAAGTCGTATTTTAACAAAAAAAATAACAATTTAACATGGGAGGGAGGATCAAAGTTCTTTGACTCTCTAAGTATGCCCGTAAGCAGACCTAAGTTCCTGATTTCCAAATCTGAACTATACAGTTTTAATTAACCTGCACAGGAAGGTGGGTTGGGTACACCGCTGAGGATATAAAAATTCTCCCCAGCATTGGGAGATGGGGACAATTTTTATATCCTCAGCGATTACAATTTAGATATCCACTGAGGATATCTAAATTGCAAACAAACCTGCGGTAGTGATTATATAAGGTAATGGTTCCTGCAAAGCCACTATCTGAAACATAAACAAATGTGTTGGTGGATGCAGTGGAAGGATACTCATAACACTTCAGAATCACTTCTTTATTGAATACATGATTGCCATTAAGGTGCTCAAGCCAAGACTGAACATCAAATCTCACCACTCACTGTGAGGAGTTGAGCTTATTGGTCAATGAAACAAGGAATACATACAACTACCCCCCCCCACCAAAAACAAACAAACTTTGCCGCTTCATAGACAAAACACTATTAGGTAATAACACCCCCTTCCCACCACATACATACATACATACACACATGTACATACCAGTAGAAAATAAATCATTTGAAAAATTGCTAATGCTAAGTAAAAAGGATAGATGTCACCAGTCATACATTTGGATTGATGTAATTTAGTGATTACTTAAACACTGGAATAAATTGGGAGTTTTCAGAACTTCTAATTCTTGGTTCATTGACACTTACTCAGAATTGAAACTTTCATTAGATATGGGGATTGAAAAGTAATTAAATGTTATTTGCAAAAATATTAAAACATACCTAGTTATAAATGCTTTCTTGAAGATGAAAATTTGTACTTTTGGTTGTTCTATGGATCCAGATATCACTGGAAATGACAAATATGATATCATATTTTTTTAAATAAATTTTCTTAATGAATGAACATTTTTCTTATGTCTTATAGTCACTTCTTCCTATAACCATTCCAGGAGAAAGCATTTCTTCTTTTTCAGAGCCCAATTCATGTTGAAAATCATTATTTACCCTATGCGTGCTAGAAATAGCACCATTTCTGTCACCCATACAGTTGTTTTCCCTGCACAGTGAGAAACAGCTTCACATGTTTTAAACTTTAATTTCTTCAAAAATGAAATATTAGTTGTTTTCACTGTTTGCTATAACAAGAAGCAAAATTTTTCAATTTGTATTAAGAAATCAAAATTGAAACTTCCACTGTCCGTTGCTGGCAATCTGTCATGACACGCAAAGTCGTTATCTCTGTACAATGTGTAGGAACTGGCGTTTTGAAAATTTAATTTTGTTAAGAAAAAGGGCCTGCTCTGTTTCTTGATATATTATAACAAGAGGTGACTAAGGAATGGTAAACCATGCATTTTAAGTGAAATGGAATTGAATTCAAAATTTGTGGCTACCGTAGCTCACTCTGCTGTGAAAACAATTTTACGAATCACAGAAAATGGTACCAGCCTCATCATGGACAGATGAAAAACAAACATTTAGAAATTTTATTTCGGTTAAAATAATTGGGGATGGGGTAAAAATGTGAGCTCCGTTGATTGATCTTGGAGGAAAGACTCATGTAAGAGGGATCACACATTTCATTAAGAAAAATACTTTTAAAAATACCAAGTTGCTGTTTTGCCCCATTACGAAAAATAGGAAATGAACATGGTCAAAAAATAATTAGAAATGAGAAATACACTCAAGAAGAAATAAATAATAAAACCAAAACTTCAACAGAAAAATTCGAAACATCAAAAACCGTATAATATTTTTTATCACTGCTACAACAGGTATTTCTGCTGATTCCAAATTCGGCCAGTGGGCGGACATCCAAAAATGTAACAAAATCCAGTAGAAAGCTTTTTTTTTTCTGAACTGGAAGACACAATAGCAAAATCCAGAAAACTCTGCAGGTATGCAACGGCATCAAATTCTTCAAAACATTTTGAAAACTGTTAATACATTTAGTGCAACTCCACAATTTCAGTGATCACAGAAATACGATTTTGCACAATTTTTGGAGAGAAATTAAAAGTACAAATGGGAATGGAACTTTAAATTATCTGACAATCATGAGAAGCTTCCAAAATTTTGGAAAGATGGAAATCTGTTTCCAAGATGGAAAAATGGCATCCATGTGAATAATAAATCTGATTGAAAATAAAAATAAAGCACTGTATAAAAATGAAAAATATCAGAGAGAACAATATGCAACTCTACATGACTGCAACAAACTGAATCCTCGAGGGAAAAATTCATTTCACTAATACCTGTTACTAATAATTTTGAATAATATTAGCCAGTCTACAGTAGTTAGCAAAAAAAAAAAAAAACTGCCAGTGCTGTTAATTAAATTTTTTCTCTGGTTGAAAACTGGATTCTGACAAATTGAGGGCCACACAAATGTAAAACTTTCTGTGTTCATTAAACATGTTTTCAAGATAAGAAACAAGCTTAC
Source organism: Macrothele yani (assembly GCA_039090855.1). Taxonomy (NCBI): domain Eukaryota; kingdom Metazoa; phylum Arthropoda; class Arachnida; order Araneae; family Macrothelidae; genus Macrothele; species Macrothele yani. The sequence continues at coordinate 116,097,814 of CM077007.1, forward strand.
CTATACAGTATTTGTAGCCTGAACTTCTGATCTGGTTATTGATGAAATTTAGACCATTAAAAGCAAATATTTTGAATGGAATGTTTTTATAAATGCACTACAAAACATTTCCTTCAAATAGTCAATCCAGTCTCAAAGTGAAATCCTTTATCAGCTACAGAAAAATGCATTCTACAGGTAAGTACATATGCTTGTCCTTTCAAAAGGCTCATTCCTGTACTGTTCTGATAGGAAAGGAAAACAACCTGGAAGGAAGTGCATGAATATATACAAAAATACCAAATGGTTAAGAGTTAAGACACAAAATAATAAAAGCTACTAACACATTAGGCACTAGAGATTTACACTGAAGCGCAAAACACATTTTACCAGCTTGACCACACCTATTAAACTGATACGACACAATGGCTCAGTTAAGATGCTTCTTGATGTGATCAACTGAGATGCAGATGTCTATCATCTTTCACACCATTTCATGTTGGCAAATGGTCAAGTGATAGTTTAGAAGATTTTACAGTTCTATCAAATTGTTCAGCGCCTGCCACAAGCAGTTTCTATATAGTGCATTTTGAATCATCGCTGTCCTTCTGTTCTTTCCTAACTGTCTGGGAAAAAGTGGGGAAGGTTTGTTTAACCACTTGTTTATAAGAATGCTACACATGATTTAGTAACAATTGACTTTGTGCTGCAAAACACTCAGTGCCATAGCCAGCAATATATGCTATTCAGCTCAGTGCCATAGCCAGCAATATATGCTATTCAGCAAAGCGACCATTACCTCTCCCACCCAAAGTATCTTAATGAGGAGAGAGAGAGAGAGAAAAAAAAGCATAGGGCCGGAGAATGTGTATGTATGCTAAGAGGTGAAAAATCAGAAAAGCATACATTTTACGAAGCATGATAACAAAATTAAAATGTGCAATGTGCACAAACACATACAACGGGAGAAACAGAGATACCATGAACACAGCTTAAAGCAGTAAGAACATGCAACAATTCTGGTAAATATTAAGTACACTTAATTTTCTTGTTTTGTAAAAATGCAATGCTTTTCAGTCTACAATAAATGTTAATGAATATGCCATTAGAAATGACTGCACGCTTAAATAGCCATATTTTGACAGGATAAGCCATGTAAATATTTTCATCTAGGTTGTAACACTGTTCTGCTGATTCCTGTGTGTAGTTGATGAATTAAAAAAACTGTTCTTCAAATGTTTCTGGAATAAGCTCATTACAAGACTAACAAAGGCAGTCAGTATGTCACTTTAAGCCTCTGTGCTAAGTCATCATCATCATCATTGTCAACCATTATCAATCCACTGCTGGACGAAGGTCTCCCCAAGTTTCCTCCACAACGGTCTGTCTTGTGCCAGTCTCCTCCATGTCACTCCCGCATATTTACGAATTTCATCCACCCATCTCCCATGTGGTCTTTTTCTGGGTCTTTTCCTGTCCCTTGGAATCCAATCTAAAATTTCGGCTGTCCATCTATGGTCTGACCTTCTGGCAGTATGTCCAGCCCATTGCCATTTCAGGGATTTAACTCTGATCATGATGTCTTCCACTCTCGTCATTTTTCGGATCCACGAGTTCCTCTTCTTATCTCTCCTGGTTATACCAAGCATGCACCTCTCCATGCTTCTTTGAGTTGTCTGCAGCTTTTGTATGTCTCTTTTAGTTAAGGTCCACGTCTCTGCACCATACGTAAGCACTGGAAGGATGCATTGATCAAACACTTTTCTTTTAAGACATAACGGCATATTGCTCTTGAAAATTATGCTGTTTCTTCCAAAAAGCTCTCCAGGCAAGTTTTGTACGCCGATTAATTTCTTCATCAATGTGACCCTCACTTGATATCTGCTGTCCAAGATAAACATACGTATCTGTTATCTCCAGTTTTTCTCCATCAATCGATAAATCTTCATTTCTTGTAAAGCATTGAACATCACTTTTGTCTTCTGAAAGTTCATTTTTAATCCCACTTCTTTACTCTTGTCAGCAAGTTCCTGGATTATACTCTGCAGCTCTGATGGGGTAGCTGCAAAAATGACTACGTCATCAGCAAAACGAAGGTGGGTTAGATAATCTCCATTAATCTTTATCCCTTTGTTTTCCCAGTTCAGTGATTGAAAGACATTTTCCAATGTGGCATTAAAGAGCTTCGGAGATATGGTGTCACCTTGTCTCACTCCCTTTCCAATTTTTATGTGTGTTGTATTTTCAAACAGCCGAATCTTTGCACTTGCATTTTCATAGATGTTATTAATAATATTAATGTATGCATCTTCAATACCGCAGGCTTTCAGAGCCGTGGTAACTGCTGATGGTTTCACCGAATCAAAGGCTTTTTCATAATCGATAAAAGCCATGCACAATGGAAGTTCATATTCCCTCGCTCTTTCAATTAGTTCTCTCAGTACGTGGATATGATCTATTGTGCTGTAGCCACTCCTGAATCCAGCTTGTTCTCTCGGTTGAGCCATGTCCAGTGTTACCTTCAAGCGGTGTGAAAGAACTTTAGTGAAGATTTTATAAACCACTGATAGGAGGCTGATAGGTCTGTAGTTCCTGAGATCCTCAATGTCACCTTTTTTATGTAGCAGGATCATTGTAGCATTGTTCCAATCCTCAGGAATCTTCCCTTCATTAAGGCATCGAGTGAAAATTTGGGCGAGTACTGTTTCGATTTCTCCACTTGCTTCTTGTATGATGTCTATAGTAATTCCATCTTCTCCTGGAGCTTTCCCCCGCTTCATGTTCTTGATTGCATGAGCAACTTCTGCTGGGAGGACTGGAAGAACTCTGGTACCTTTCATGATGTCTGGAGTACATGTATCATCCCTTTCATATAGTTTGGAGTAGAAATCTTTCACTCTTGTCAAAATTTCGCCTCTATTTCTTGTTATAGAACCATCTTCTTTTCTCAGAGCCATAATCTGTTTTCTTCCCTTACTGAGATGTCCCTTTGCTATCTTTAGGCTTTGGTTGTTTTCAATTGCTTTCCTCACTAGCTCACAGTTGAATTTCCTTACGTCTTCAGTGATACTTTTTCGTGCTGTCTTGCATAGCTCTATATATTCCACTTTGGAAGTCACATCTTCTTTAGTTGTCCTCATCTCTCTTCTTTTTTGCATCAACATTTTGGTTTTCCTGATAATTTGTTTACATGCAACTTGTTCTTAGACCCAGCTAATTTTGTTGCTGTTTCCATAAGAGCTTTGGTTACTTTTCTGTTAACTTCAGAAATATCCACTTCTTCCGATGTTAGGCCTTCTAAAGCTGTGCTAAGTAACGGTAGATATATATATATATAATACTTGTCAGAATTCAACTTCCAATGGCCTGTCAAATGTAAGATATTGCATACATCTGACAGCTTTCTAATATATTTGTAAACAGAGTATGCTACAGAACCAACTAACTATGCTAACACTATTATGTTCTCCTCAGTTATGTCACCTATTGGTTAACCCAACTATTTTGGGCTGCTCTGAATCCAAAAACATCTGAAAATTCAAAGAAAATATGATGGCAAAACCCATGCAAATGAAACTGAAGCTGCCTTAGGTTCTTATATATCAAAAATTAATATAAACAAATTGAAATAACTTACATCACATTTCTTTGAGCTGATGATGGTTTGGGAACTTTCTGGAAAAATGAATGTGCCCTCCTCTTTCTCAGTAAAGCTTACATCATTATTCCGATATGAAATAAGAGGTGATATTTGTTGTTGTTTTGTTGGTATATAGTAGTGATGATGCCTGTTCTTAAAATATGGTTCATAGAGAACAAACACAAGAGCCTTGGAATCAATCATGGTATTTTAATCTGACATTGTAGGAGAGGAATGAACCATATTTCCACTGGATCACGGAAACTTCGTGCCAAAACATAATGAAAGTTACAGTTCAGAAAAATATTTAATGTACCGGAATAGTTGTTGTTGGTAGTAGTATTTCCTGCCCGTGGTTTTAAAAATATTTTTTTGCAATTTCTGGAATCTTGTACGATTAATAATGCGGAAATATTTGCAACACTGCTCCATTTTTCAAACATCTTACTTTAAGACCGGCAACAAAGTCTTTGAAATGCACATTACTGCAAAACGTATCCATCATACCTTCAATTTATGTCGAGATATGACATTTAATCCAGGTAACTCACTAATGTTCATCATCGGGAAATGCATAGTAATATATTCCTCTCACTACACCTTTCTGCAACAGCTAAATGTCACAGAACGAAACACTATGCTGCAAATCTCAAAATATTTATTTTAACATGACAATATCTCCAAAAAACAACCCAAATAAATGCTTACTTACCCATATACCTCAGCTGAAATCAATAGTGAAGACTGCTGTTTTGGGGTTGCGATTTAGCGCCCCCGTGTAACTGAAACGTCGTTTTTGCTCGTACATGGAATCCCGTAGGATCGGCGAAAGTGGCATAGCCTTGTATTATACGATTAATCGCAGAAATCCATGTGCTGACACACTCGTCTCTCTCTCAACGACGTGTTAGCTAGTTGATAGTTCGGCGTGACAAGTATTATCAATTGTGTTTTATGTTGGACAGAGATGACCTCAACTAGAAGTGAATTTGCTTGTAATGCTTTTGGAACTCCAGTACAACTTAAGGAGTCAGTTTTACTCACGTACGCTGATTTAATGAAGCATTTCCTTTGGGTCCGAAAAGAGTTATTGTGGAAAGGGAACACAAAGATCCGTCAGTCAAAGATAACAGCGAAATTGTTTCTTGTGACATTGCAAGAATTTGGAAGAAAGCATCCATACCTGTGGTTAATCAAGAAGAAATTATTCGTCTCATTAGAAATTACAATGAAAAGTATAAAAAGGTAAAAAGAATACCAAAATCTCGGAAGGGGGCTGACAAAATTAACAAAGATTTCTTCACGATGCAAACAGTACTTTGTTTGATATTTGTGCATGTTTGAATTACAAGTTCCGTGAAGATTCCAAGCATGGAGCGAAAGTTCTTAACAGACCAACGGAATGAAAGGAAAATGGCCATCGGGTCGATCGACGTTTCTGTAAGTTGAAAATTGAAACGTATAAGAGGAAGACAACAAAGAAGGAAAGATCAGGAAGCTAAAGCAAGATAATACAAAGATAATGTGTCTCTGTCTATGACGATTACAGACTTAAAAGTGAACGCCGTCTTAGGGTATGATTCAGAAGACATCCCTGAAGATGATGGCGATTACGTTAGCTATGAAGCCAAACGTCTGAAAGCTACTGATGCTGAGATTCTCTCAACCTCCAAGACAGGCCAAATGCGAATATCTCTGCCAAATCTAGCCGTTGCTTGTGATAGAGCGGGAGTATCGGATAATTCAGCTGCTATCATTGCGTCTTCTATGCTTAAGGATGTGGGGATTGTATATAAAGAGAGTACAGCTACAGTAATTGACATAAGTAAGCAGAGAAGAGACATCGGAAGGTACGGTCCCAGCTTGCGTCTACCGCTACACATCTACTTTGATGGGAGGAAGGACAAGACTATAGTGTATGCGAAGAAGAGAAATTCTTCCTACAGGACTACAGGTGTGGAAGAGCATTTTGTTCTCTTGTCAGAACCTGGACCTGTTTATATAGGACATGTAACTCCGGATTGTGGGTCCAGTGCAGATATTACACGAAGCATCACCAACTTCGTTACAGAGAAAGGGATTTCGCTTTCCAACCTGTTTGCTGTTGGCTGTGATGGAACGAACGTCAACACTGGGAAGAAAAATGGCGTAGTTAGACGTCTTGAAATCTTTGTTGGTCATAAACTGCATTGGTTTGTATGCTTGTTGCACACCAACGAACTGCCTCTTTGTCAACATTTTTAGAAGATTGATGGAAAGAGATCTGGGCCAAAACAGTTTTCCGGAACAATAGGAAAATCCATGGAAACGTGTGAAACTCTTGTCGTGACAAGTTATGTTCCTATTTCAGTTGCTCTGCCCGACATTAACACACAACACCTCACTACAGACCAAAAATACCTCCTTGATATTTCTAGGGTAGTATCCTCGAGGGAGTGCCCTCCAAACTTAGCACGCAGGAGTCCTGGGAAGGTGGACCACTCAAGACGGCTCACTACATACAACAGAATTTTTTGCCTTTACGTATTAACCGCAGGACCACCAGATGAATTAAAGCTCCTAGCAGAATATGTTATAAAATTTTATGTGCCATCCTGGTTTGAAATAAAGAAAATCCCGAGAGCAACTCATTCTTGCCAGAAGAGTTTAAGGCAGTCGTGCACGAAGTTATTCAGAGAAACTGTTATTTTGCTCACTCTGAAAACATTCTGTTGGGGATGCTGGAAGATGAAAGAGCACACATTCGGGAACTTGGCCTGAGAAAAATATTGAAAGCAAGAAAAACTAACTGGAAGGGGAAAATACGCCATTTTGAGCTTCCCAAATTGAATTTCAAAGCAGAGGAGTAGTTTGAGATGATACGTATTTTTCTTTTTTGGCTCTGTCCGTGCGTGTGTTGGTACTATTTTTAATATTCTTATCGACACCAAGATATAACGCGGAGGGCATCTTTGTGAAATTGGTTCTAAATCTGATAAGGGGAGGTAAACAACATAAACCTGAAATTGGAAAAAGAAAAGAAAACATATGTTATGCAAAAATAAGAAAATGCCATACACAAAATCACAAAATTTATTGCATAACAAATTTACTGTACAAAAGTTCCTGAATGAATTTCTCCCTGTCCCTCAGACATCCTTTTCACACGCACGCACGCACGCACACGCACACAAACGAAGCGAGAGAGAGAGAGAGAGAGAGAAAGAGAGAGAGAGAGAGAGAAAGACACGAGCACCAAAACCAAAAGCGTATTTTACTTTCATCTGAACAAGTATCTCACTACGAATCGCTTTGCCGAACCATCCACTTTAGTAACATTTGAATTTTGGAATTTCCTACCTTTTTACGTTCTCCGGTAAACGTTACATTCCTGGACTATTTTAAATATTTGAGCGGTTCATATATTAAAATCGAAAACAAAACTGATCTTGATACCAGACTGTGATAATTTTTTTTATAAAACTAAAAAAGTCTAACAGCTAAAGTGGGATTCAGAAGACAAGAAAAATCATAAAGAAATGCTATAATTGCCAGGCCTCGATTGCACCCATGAATGCATTGAACCTGAAAGGTTTACAAAGTCCAGAGGTGTAGGACTTTTTAATAAAATTTAAATTTTACTGTCTCAAATTTTAGGGTAAAGAGCGTACAAATATACATACTAAAACCGAGATAGGAAACAAGCATATCAATCCTCAGGTGCTGCTTACAAGGCATCTATATCTTGGGCCTTTTTGCCAGTTTTTGTTTTAGATAAATGCTTAATATTTCGTTTATGTACATGGGTGAAAAATACTAAAAAAAGTATGCAACACATTGATCAAGATAAAGCACCAACGATCAGGCCTTTTTCAGTAGAGTTTTTGTTACAGTCTTACTGCTGGGTGTGCTTACACATAAGTCAGAAAAAGTGATAAATAGGAGGCAATGTATCAATCATCGAGTGCTTAAAAGGGATACAGGTTGCAGGGCCCTTTATTCCTTTTGGGACACTGTTAGTCAGTTTATGAATTGGCATTTTCAAAATACCTTACTAGGTACAGACTTAGTACTCTGGTGCCCCCTCATCCCTGTACTAACATATGCGATGCTTTGTTTATGAGGTGGGAGTTCTTTTGACTTTACCTCGTGTCTAAGATTCAGTTGAAAAGCTTAGTTAAAGTTGCTTTCCCTGTGATGTGCCACTATCTAAAAGAACTGCCTTAGCCGTAGTTACTGTTTGTGGATGATCCACGCACTTCGAACCAGAGGCGCAACTAGTGCGGGGCAGACGGGGGTGGCTGCTTAGATGGATATTTCAGACAGAGCCGAGATTCTTTATTTTGTCGCCCAAGACAATTGCATATCTCCGCCTAAAATACGAACCGACTTTTTCCCTACAATGTTTAAATAATAGCAGACACTTTTAATTGCACTGGTATTCGAATGGTCTTTCCAATAAGAAAAGTGCTTCTGAATAAAGAAAACAGAAAATACCTCTCATATTTTAAAGTTTAATTACGAAATTTTGCAATATGGTTGTATATCTGCAGCGAATGGGTTCGTGAATATTTAATTTATTAATTGTTATGGCATTCAGTTGTTCATTTGGTCCCGGCAGTGAATAATTCCTATTGTAAATATGTATATATATAAAATGCACCCACCACAAGTCATCCTGAAGAAGAAATTGAAGAATTTTATGAGGAAATTTGTCATCTAAATAATAAAGGTAAGCAGCACTTGAAAATAATTATGGGAGATTTCAATGCAAAAATAGGTCAACGGCAACAGAATGAAACTTCAGTAGGTAAATTCGGTCATGGCAACAGAAACCAGCGTGGAAATACTCTCGTTGAGTTTGCAGAGGCAGAAGGGTTTTTCATCTTGAACTCCTTCTTCAAGAAAAAGCCACACAGGAAATGGACATGGAGACATCCAAATGGGACGACAAGTGAAATTGATTTTATTATGTAACAAAAAATTTGTCATAGAAGACTGCAGTGTGCTGAACAAGTTCAACACAGGTAGTGACCATAGATTGGTGAGATGTAAGATGCACCTCGACACTAAACTTGAACGTGGCAAGCTCATAAGACAAACAAAATCTATTGACATAACCAACCTTAAAAAACACCATAACACCTTCAAGTTAGAACTGAAGAACAGGTTCTCTGCTTTAGAAGGCCTAACATCAGAAGAAGTGGACATCTCTGAAGTTAACAGAAAAGTAACCAAAGCTCTTATGGAAACAGCAACAAAATTAGCTGGGTCTAAGAACAAGTTGCATGTGAACAAATTATCAGGAAAAACCAAAATGTTGATGCAAAAAGAAGAGAGATGAGGACAACTAAAGAAGATGTGACTTCCAAAGTGGAATATATAGAGCTATGCAAGACAGTAAGAAAAAGTATCACTGAAGACGTAAGGAAATTCAACTGTGAACTAGTAAGGAAAGCAATTGAAAACAACCAAAGCCTAAAGATAGCAAAGGGACATCTCAGTAAGGGAAGAAAACAGATTATGGCACTGAGAAAAGAAGATGGTTCTGTAACAAGAAATAGAGGCGAAATTTTGACAAGAGTGAAAGATTTCTACTCCAAATTATATGAAAGGGATGATATATGCACTCCAGACATCATGAAAGATACCAGTACCAGAGTTCCTCCAGTCCTTCCAGCAGAAGTTGCACATGCAATCAAGAACATGAAGCGAGGAAAAGTTCCAGGAGAAGATGGAATTACTGTAGACATCATACAAGAAGCAAGTGGAGAAATCGAAACAGTACTCGCCCAAATTTTCACTCGATGCCTTAATGAAGGAAAGATTCCTGAGGATTGGAACACCGCAACAATGATCCTGCTACATAAGAAAGGTGACATTGAGGATCTCGGAAACTACAGACCTATCAGCCTCCTATCAGTAGTTTATAAAATCTTCACTAAAGTTCTTTCTTACCGCTTGAAGGTAACACTGGACATGGCTCAACCGAGAGAACAAGCTGGATTCAGGAGTGGCTACAGCACAATAGATCATATCCACGTGCTGAGAGAACTAATTGAAAGAGCGAGGGAATATGAACTTCCATTGTGCATGGCTTTTATCGATTATGAAAAAGCCTTTGATTCGGTGAAACCATCAGCAGTTACAATGGCTCTGAAAACCTGCGGTATTGAAGATGCATACATTAATATTATTAATAACATCTATGAAAATGCAAGTGCAAAGATTAGGCTGTTTGAAAATACAACACATGTAAAAATTGAAAGGGAGTGAGACAAGGTGACACCATATCTCCGAAGCTCTTTAATGCCACATTGGAGGGTGTTTTTCAGTCGCTGAGCTGGGAAAACAAGGGGATAAAGATTAATGGAGATTATCTAACCCACCTTCGTTTTGCTGATGACGTAGTCATTTTTGCAACTACCCCATCAGAGCTGCAGAGTATGATCCAGGAACTTGCTGACAAGAGTAAAGAAGTGGGATTAAAAATGAACTTTCAGAAGACAAAAGTGATGTTCAATGCTTTTACAAGAAATGAAGATTTATCGATTGATGGAGAAAAGCTGGAGATAACAGACACGTACGTTTATCTTGGACAGCAGATATCAAGTGAGGGTCACATTGATGAAGAAATTAATCGGCGTACAAAACTTGCCTGGAGAGCTTTTGGAAGAAACAGCATAATTTTCAAGAGCAATATGCCATTATGTCTTAAAAGAAAAGTGTTTGATCAATGCATCCTTCCAGTGCTTACGTATGGTGCAGAGACGTGGACCTTAACTAAAAGAGACATACAAAGGCTGCAGACAACTCAAAGCAGCATGGAGAGGTGCATGCTTGGTGTAACCAGGAGAGATAAGAAGAGGAACTCGTGGATCCGAAAAATGACAAGAGTGGAAGACATCATGATCAGAGTTAAATCCCTGAAATGGCAATGGGCTGGACATACTGCCAGAAGGACAGATCATCGATGGACAGCCGAAATTTTAGATTGGATTCCAAGGGACAGGAAAAGGACCCAGAAGAAGACCACATGGGAGATGGGTGGATGAAATTCGAAAGTATGCAGGGGTGACATGGAGGAGACTGGCACAAGACAGACCGTTGTGGAGGAAACTTGGGGAGACCTTCGTCCAGCAGTGGATTGATAATGGTTGACAATGATGATGATGATGATATATATATATATATATATACTTAAGAGCAAAACTGAAGACTAAGGAAAAACTTTAGAATTTAAAACGAAGGTTGCAAAATAACCTGAAAATCAAAACGCGCAACGCAGCAGTTTTGAAAATTCAGAATTCACATTCTATAAAGAAGATACCTAAGCAAAAAAATACAAATATAATTTTGACTCACACCTAGTACAACATAGAAAAGGTTATGTATCTACCTGTGTGAGTAAAAGGAGAAAAAGATAAAAAAATAAAATAAAACAACTGAATGTAGAAGGTGTCGAGAATACTGAGCCTTGGCTTTTATCAAGGACCAGCAAAAACTCTGCATTTTCTCACTTCCACAAAGACCTAGTTGGAAATGGGTTTCTGCAAGGCCATAGATGCAAGTAACATTCCCACCTAAAATAGTTTAAAAAATATATATATGTCATGTCCTCCGTAGAGTTGCATGACCTAGCACTGGTTAACAATTTCGCTTGCATCCATTAACCTTCCTGGCCCGACCCATGCTCTTCATCTGTTACTGTTAAACAGAGAGAAGAAGATTAAAGAGAACTCAAGCAGTGAGAGTGACATAATAATTAGAAATGATTTTCAGCCATAACGAAATTCCAAGTTCGTTTGAGAGAGAATTTAAACCTGAAAATCAATGCAAAAGAAATCCAAATTTTTACATTGCAATTAAAAAAGGAAATATTAATTTTTAACGAACAGAATTTTGAAAGAAAACTTGAGTCTAAAACCCCTACTCTACAACTTATGACAGCACGAAAACGAGAATAAGTTAAAGATAATAATTAACTAAAGAAAACTTTGTGAAAGTTATATGCCTTAAACAGTAAGTTGCAATATGTACAAAGTATTTCAGCAGTGCTTTAAGTGCATAATTAATTAGTTATTAAGAACTTAACTACTTTGAAAAAACAGCGCATAGACAGCGCATAGAAAAGGAACAAGCTTAGCCATCTTCTGTTCCTAGGTACCCCAAAAGACGCTCAAAGTTACAAAGAAAAGAAAGAGTTAAAACCCGCAAAAATGCTAACAGACTAACCAATGCCTAAAAGCTGAAAAGCTAAAAAACGACAGAGAAAAAGTACATGAAGTACAAACATTGAACTTATAAAACCTAGAACCCAAAAAACCAGGAAGAGAGCTTACCTCTTGTGTGACAAAAAAATTTTTTCTCCTCACAAGAGAAGAACATGGCTGACCTCTTCCGCCACTCCCTAGACGCTGGGGGGCAGTGAGGGTGGGGCTGATGGCCTCCTCATACAGCAAGAAACCAACGCGCGGAGATTTTAACCAGAGAAAAAAAATATATATATATATATAAACTTAAGACTGTGGATCTGTATGATCAGAAAGAGCAGAATTAACTCTCCAGAATACATGAGGAATATTATAAAACACACGAGCAGTGTATTTAATAATCTTTGCATGTATTAAATCACCTTAGTGAGCTTCTATAGATTAATCAGAATCTTATTAATTTTAATGTTGGTTTTACTATTTTTAGTATAGCTATCCTAGTGATGAATAACTAGTTTTCTTTTTTATTTGTTTTTATTTTCTTTTATAAACAGATTTTTAAGCTTTTTTTGTGATTTTGTTTATATTATTTAATTTTTTGTTTTAATAGGACCGTCATATCCATAGCACTAAGGTTCCTTTAGGTAGTTAATAGGCATCCTCTAGCCAACTTCCTTACGGCTTTGATTGGTCAGAATCATATTATTAACTGCGTAGAAAATTAAAGCAGATCTGCCAACCTTACTCTATTATTCAGAATAATTTTTCTTAAAGTTCTTTTGATGAAAGAAGAAGGAATTTCGTTCTCTAGAAAACTTTCTAATAGTATATTAATGTGGTAATTGAAGTCCAAATTGTTGCTGCAAATTCTTGAAATTCTTAGGACCTGAGAAATTAGTACATTCTCAATTACTTTGGTTGAAATGTTATTATTCCAGTGTAGATATTTAATTACTTTGAAAGGAAAATTAACTCTTTTATCAAAGAGGCTAATAGATGGGTTACCTCTGTTGAGCTTAATGCTTAAGTCTAGGAACTCAAGTTCCTGATTACTGTGGTTGGTTTTACATAAGTTAAGAGAGCTAGGATAGATATTATCAAAATCACTCTCTATAACTTCTGAATTATTGATACACAGCAGATCATCAATATATCTAAAAGTGTAAAGGTAGTTATCTGAGCAGGTGGGGTGATTTTTAATGAATTTATATTCCTTAAAGAACAGGAATAGATTAGCGATATTCGTGGACGTTGATGTTCCCATGGGAATACCGTTCACTTGCTTATAGAGAGTATTATTATATAAGATATGGTTATTTTTTATGCAGCAATTGAGATAAGAGTTCCAAGTTCCTACATCAACAAATTGGTTAAGTTTAAATTCTGCATACAGCTCTTTAAAGGTAGTGCAGAGTTTTTGCTGGTCCTTGATAAAGCCAACTCTCAGTATTCTCGACACCTTCTACATTCAGTTGTTTTATTTTATTTTTTTATCTTTTCTCCTTTTACTCACACAGGTAGATACATAACCTTTTCTATGTTGTACTAGGTGTGAGTCAAAATTATATTTGTATTTTTTTGCTTAGGTATCTTCTTTATAGAATATATATATATATATATATATATATATATATATATATATATCATCATCATCATCATTGTCAACCATTATCAATCCACTGCTGGACGAAGGTCTCCCCAAGTTTCCTCCACAACGGTCTGTCTTGTGCCAGTCTCCTCCATGTCACCCCTGCATACTTTCGAATTTCATCCACCCATCTCCCATGTGGTCTTCTTCTGGGTCTTTTCCTGTCCCTTGGAATCCAATCTAAAATTTCAGCTGTCCATCGATGGTCTGTCCTTCTGGCAGTATGTCCAGCCCATTGCCATTTCAGGGATTTAACTCTGATCATGATGTCTTCCACTCTTGTCATTTTCCGGATCCACGAGTTCTCTTCTTATCTCTCCTGGTTACACCAAGCATGCACCTCTCCATGCTGCTTTGAGTTGTCTGCAGCCTTTGTATGTCTATTTTAGTTAAGGTCCACAGTCTCTGCACCATACGTAAGCACTGGAAGGATGCATTGATCAAACACTTTTCTTTTAAGACATAATGGCATATTGCTCTTGAAAATTATGCTGTTTCTTCCAAAAGCTCTCCAGGCAAGTTTTGTACGCCGATTAATTTCTTCATCAATGTGACCCTCACTTGATATCTGCTGTCCAAGATAAACGTACGTGTCTGTTATCTCCAGCTTTCTCCATCAATCGATAAATCTTCATTTCTTGTAAAAGCATTGAACATCACTTTTGTCTTCTGAAAGTTCATTTTTAATCCCACTTCTTTACTCTTGTCAGCAAGTTCCTGGATCATACTCTGCAGCTCTGATGGGTAGTTGCAAAAATGACTACGTCATCAGCAAAACGAAGGTGTGGGTTAGATAATCTCCATTAATCTTTATCCCCTTGCTTTCCCAGCTCAGCAACTGAAAAACATTTTCCAATGTGGCATTAAAGAGCTTCGGAGATATGGTGTCACCTTGTCTCACTCCCTTTCCAATTTTTACGTGTGTTGTATTTTCAAACAGCTGAATCTTTGCACTTTGCGTTTTCATAGATGTTATTAATAATATTAATGTATGCATCTTCAATACCGCAGGTTTTCAGAGCCATTGTAACTGCTGATGGTTTCACCGAATCAAAGGCTTTTTCATAATCGATAAAAGCCATGCACAATGGAAGTTCATATTCCCTCGCTCTTTCAATTAGTTCTCTCAGCACGTGGATATGATCTATTGTGCTGTAGCCACTCCTGAATCCAGCTTGTTCTCTCGGTTGAGCCATGTCCAGTGTTACCTTCAAGCGGTGTGAAAGAACTTTAGTGAAGATTTTATAAACTACTGATAGGAGGCTGCTGATAGGTCTGTAGTTTCCGGGAGATCTTCAATGTCACCTTTCTTATGTAGCAGGATCATATATATATATATATATATATATATATATATATATATATATAGCTGCAAACAAACACACACACACACACACACACACACACACACATGTATTTTTTTTTCTACCACTGTTTAAATACGAGGAACTCGTGGATCAGAAAAATGACAAGAGTGGAAGACATCATGATCAGAGTTAAATCCCTGAAATGGCAATGGGCTGGACATACTGCCAGAAGGACAGACCATCGATGGACAGCCGAAATTTTAGATTGGTTTCCAAGGGACAGGAAAAGACCCAGAAGAAGACCACATGGGAGATGGGTGGATGAAATTCGAAAGTATGCAGGAGTGACATGGAGGAGACTGGCACAAGACAGACCGTTGTGGAGGAAACTTGGGGAGACCTTCGTCCAGCAGTGGATTGATGATGGTTGACATTGATCTATCTATCTATTTATCTATCTATCTATCTATCTATCTATCTATCTATCTATCTATCTATCTATCTATCTATCTATATTATAGTTATATGAAACACAAATCAATACCAAATTTTATTTTGTTTTCTATGGATGATGTGATTTATATGATGTAATTAATATATATACACTGACGGAAAAAAATCCCAACACCAAGAAGGGGTTGTGTTAGATAAACGACAGTTGGTAGGCGGTGAGAGTACATCTGTAAGATGACGTCTATGCAAATTTCGCGCTCGGCGCATACGTGTGGCGCTAGTAGCGCCCCTCGGAACATGCAAAGCAGGTTTGCTGTAAATACGCGCTGTAACGTTCTTGAGCGTTAGTTATCGTTGAGATTCGACGTAGGGTGCTGATGTTAGTCAAGAATGCCTTTAAGAAGACGAAGAAGCCATTATCAACAGCTCACGGAGTTTGAACGAGGTCGTGTAATAGGGCTACGAGAAGGTGGATTTTCTTTCCGCAATATTGCAGAACGACTTGGCAGGAATGTAGCCACTGTGCATGATTGTTGGCAGCGGTGGTCAAGGGAAGGTACTGCCTCAAGAAGACCGGGTTCCGACCGGCCACGTGGCACTACCGAGAGGGAAAACCGCCGTGTACGGCGTATGGCCGTGGCGCATCGTACCGCGTCTGCGGCAGCAATTCGAGCTGCAGTTGCCACCACAGTGACACAACGAACTGTTACAAATCGGTTACTTAAAGGACAGCTCCGATCCAGACGTCCTGCCCTGTAGCGTGCATTCCACTTACTCCAAACCACTGCCGTTTGCGACGTCAGTGGTGTCAAGCTAGAGCTCATTGGAGGACGGAGTGGAGATCTGTTGTGTTTTCTGATGAAAGCCTGTTCTGCCTGGGTGCCAGTGATGGCCGTGTGTTTTTAGAAGGAGGCCAGGTGAGCGCCTGCAACCAACCTGTCTGCGGCCCAGACACACTGGACCTACACCTGGAGTTATGGTCTGGGGAGCAATTTCCTATGACAGCAGGAGCACTCTCGTGGTTATCCCACGCACCCTGACGGCACAGTTGTACGTCGGTCTGGTGATTCAACCTGTTGTGCTGCCATTCATGAACAGCATTCCAGGAGGTGTTTTCCAACAGGATAACGCTCGCCCGCATACCGCTGTTGTAACCCAACATGCTCTACAGAGTGTCGACATGTTGCCGTGGCCTACTAGATCACCAGATCGTTCACCAATCGAGCACGTATGGGACATCATTGGACGACAACTCCAGCGTCACCCCCAACCAGCATTAACCGTCCCTGTATTGACCGACCAAGTGCAACAGGCATGGAACTCCATCCCACAAACTGACATCCAGCACCTGTACGACACAATGCATGAACGTTTGCGTGCTTGCATTCAACATTCTGGCGGTTACACCGATTATTAATGTACCAGCATTTTACATTTAAAATGGCTCTTCTCGCGCTTACAATAAGCTGTGATCTTGAAACCTTAATCGATTGAATATGTTACCTATACGAATGTATTGCCGCCATTTCATTCCTATACAACTATTTTTTCGTGGTGTTGGGATTTTTTTCCGTCAGTGTATATACACTGAAGTGTCAGAAAAACGGGTACAGACGAGCTTATGCAAAATACATAGCAACGCCACCTATGCGCGTACTCGGTTGCATCAGCCGGTGCGTATATAAAGCGATAGACATTCTTGCCAGCTGGCAGAGCTGTTTTCGGCATGAGAATGACAAGTAATAACGATTTAAGCGATTTTCAACGCGGTGTCATAATTGGCGCTCGTTAAATGGGCCATAGTATTTCGGAGGTAGAAACGAAGTTCCGATTTTCACGAACGACTATTGCAAGGGTGTACCGTGACTACAAGAATTCCTGCAAAACCTCCAACCTACGATACCAGTGTGGCCGTAAAAATACATTGGGTGAACGTGACCAACGTCGGCTGTCAAGAATCGTTTCACGCGATAGGCGTGCAATACTCTCGCAGGTATCATCGGAATTCAATGCTGGAGCCTCAACAAGCATCAGCGTCCGGACTGTGCAACGTACCCTGCACGATATGGGCTTTGGGAGCCGACGCCCAACTCGAGTCATTTTGATGGGTGCACGACACAGAGCTATGCGCCTCGCTTGGGCACGGCAACACCGCCACTGGACACTTGATGACTGGAAACAAGTAGCCTGGTCTGACGAGTCGCGTTTCCAACTGTATCGGGTAGATGGAAGGATTCGTGTGTGGCGTAAACCCCATGAAGCCATGGATCCCGCCTGTCAACAGGGAACTGTACCGGCTGGTGGAGGGTCCGTAATGGTATGGGGTGTGTTCAGCTGGACTTCACTGGAACCCCTGGTACGTTTACAAACGTCTGTGACCGGCCAACACTATGTGCACATCGTTTCTGACGAGGTACACCCGTTCCTGTCGTGCTTTCATGCTGATGGGTTGGGCCTGTCCCAACAGGACAATGCACCAACACATAGGTGTCGGGACGCCACATTATGGTTAAAGTTCATTCATCTGAGTTTGGGGTATTGCCATTCCCACCGAAGTCCCCAGATCTGAACGGTATAGAACACGTTTGGGATGCCATACAAAGGCTGAAGACAACTGAAAAAGCATGAAGAGATGCATGCTTGGTGTAACCAGGAGAGATAAGAAGAGGAACTCGTGGATCAGAAAAATGACAAGAGTGGAAGACATCATGATCAAAGTAAAATCCCTGAAATGGCAATGGGCTGGACATACTGCCAGACGGACAGACCATCGACGGACAGACCATCGACGGACAGACCATCGACGGACAGACCATCGACGGACAGACCATCGACGGACAGTCGAAATTTTAGATTGGTGTCCAAGGGACAGGAAAAGACCCAGAAGAAGACCACATGGGAGATGGGTGGATGAAATTCGAAGGTATGCGGGAGTAACATGGAGGAGACTGGCACAAAACAGACCGTTGTGGAAGAGGCTTGGAGAGACTTTCGTCCAGCAGTGGATTGATAATGGTTGACAATGATGGTATAACCCATTCGCAGTAGATATAAAACCACGTAAGAAAATTTCGTTGTTAAACTTTAAAATGAAATACTCACATTTAGCTGAAGTCAGAGCTGTTGTCTTTATTCAGAGACGAACAATTCACACAAAATGGCGTCATTAATTGCAATGTATAATGCATTGCGAAATGTTTTATTCAAATTAAATGCTCCCTTTCTTTTCGTGTAGCATCACTCCCGGAACGTGGAGTTTCGTTCCCTGAACGGGGTTCCGTTGCGTTCCGGCTCATTTCCACCACTGTATACATAAACAATCGTATCCGAATAATATGAGCACCTACATAATAATGGGAATAACCACCTTTGTCCCGGATGACAGCGGCGAGGCGTCATGGCATGGACGCAATGAGGACCTATGGAAGGTTGTCCAAAGCACACGTGCCCTTTCGAACCGCAGAAGAGTACGAAGGTCCCGGTCGTGCGATTTCGCTGGCCAAGGGAAAACAGAGACATCGCTGTCGTGTTCCTGAAACCAGTCATATAAACCCTTAGCGACGTGGCAGGGTGCATTGTCCTGTTGGTAGACACTATCACCACCAGGACAAACGTCCAACATGAAGGGATGCATGTGGTCAGCGAGGATGGACAGGTAGCCATTAGCGTTCAAGGACCAATCTCAGATCATAAAAGGAAATCCTCCAGACATGCACACTACTACCGCCGGCCTGTACTTGATCGATAAGCGTGTCCGGGTGTTAATTCACGTGTGTCTGACGCCGTATCCGCCATCGCCCGTAATTTCTGTGGAGTAAAAACCTCGATTTGGCGAAAGAAGCAACCTTTTCATACTCTTCCACTGTCCAATGACGGTAGTCCCATGCGAACTTCAGGCGTCGTTGCCGATGGACCTGGGTTAACATGGGCGCCTTGACGCAGGGTAGACTCCGGAGAACCATGCGTAACATAGTTCGCTCTACCGTTATTGGGGACCCGTACCCGAGTGTTCCAGCATCCATTTGCGTGGTCAATTGCTGCACTGTTGTGCGTCGAGTGCTCTTTACCAGTCGACGGAGGCGACGTTCTCCTCTGGGGTCGATGGCCTTTGGGGCTGCACAGTTATGACGTCGGGAAGTACTCAGTGTGCCAACGGTCCGTTCATTCGTACACCCTTACTACGGCATTACGCGAACAGCCCACGAAGTCTGGTGTTTCTGAGATGCTTCCACCGTTGGCGTGGTAGCCGATGATCATTCGTTTTTGCACGTCCGTCAAATCACTAATTCTGACCATTGTGCTCACGTGACGCACTATGGCTCATCTGTCCTGGCCTGCCACTTATATCTCCGTGTGTTCGACCTTGTCACGTGCACTCTGTGACGCGCCTGGGCGGGTACACTGTGATTCCCGGGTTGGTCATATTGTTCTGATACGACTGTGTATATATACACTGCAGAGCAATTAAATTAGAGACAGCTGGTGTTATGCAAATGTGGCACTGTGGGCGGCCCTGAAAACGCAAGCGACATGACGTATGCAGCGATCCGACAATATAAGGAGTGATGTGACGGGAACCAGTAAGAGTTGCACGCAGTATGGGTAAGACGAAGGATCTAAGCGCATTCAATCGTGGGCAAATTGACGGGGCCCGACGAATGGGTCACTTCATCTCGGAAGTCGTGCAGGCACTGGGATTTTCACGAGCCACTGTGTCACGGGTGCGCCGTGAGTACATCGAATCCGGTAAAACCATCTCTGCAAGGGCCAACTGCCGTGTACAACAGCGTGTGGATGAGCGGGGTCATCCACACGCTGTAACAGGTCGCATTGTAACAGCGGATAGACGGGCCACAGTGCAAAAAATCACTCGGCAATTTAACGCTGGTGCACAAAAACGTGTAAGCAGCCACACCACCCAGAACCATCTCCTCGCTATGGGGTACAGAAGCCATTGTCCCACGAGGGTACCGCTGCTGACCGCACATCACAGGGTGCAAAGATTAGTATGGGCGCGGGAACATCGCCACTGGACCCTAGACATGTGGAAAAATGTTGCCTGGACTGATGAGTCGAGATTCACGTTGGTACACGCGGATGGCAGGATACGAGTACGGCGCAAACCACATGAAGCGATGGGTCTTTCTTGCCAGCAGGGTACTCTTCAACTGTTTACGGGGACTGAAATGAGACCTCTGGTACGTGTGACATCGTCCCTCACAGGTCAACGTCACCGGGATATATTGGACGACCATTTGCTCCCGTTTGTGCGTCTTCAACATCCCACTGGGGACCTCATCCTGCAACAAGACAATGCACCGTGCCATCGCTCCCGAATTGTATCCGAATGGTTGGATGAACACTCCACCGACGTGACCTCGCTTCCTTGGCCAGCTAGGTCACCTGACCTCAATCCCATCGAGCACATCTGGGATGCCATCGAGAGAGATGTTCGAGGCTTTGACCCCCCTCCATCAAATCTTCGTGAACTGTGGGAGCTTGTTCAGGGGTCGTGGATCCGTATGGCTTCCCAACGCTTCCAGTGTCTTGTCGAGTCCATGCCGAGACGAATCGCCGCCGTCATCAGGGCGAAAGGTGGTGCTACACGTTTCTAGACAGGTATATCTAATTCAATTGCTCTTTAGTGTACACGCGCGCGTGTGTGTGTGAAAAAGAAAGAAAAAAGTGATGCAATATTTTACGGTTTGCCCCAGGTGCAGAAATGCCTAGTTACGTCTCTGATTCGAACAATGAGCCTTTTCTGCCGTTCCGGGAACAAATTACATTGTCCTTGTAATGCTAGCTTACGTTGTGCGGTTGAGCAAAAAATGTACTCAATAGTTTTGTCGACTGCCTAGTTGAAATTAAGATATTTCTTTATGAAATTAAGGAGTACCACATGTTTCTTACGGAAGTAAGAAAACATCAGTCAACAGTTGGCGCATTTTCCTATTTTGAAAATGTGGATATTTTTTTTATTATTTTCGAGAAGTTGTGCGCGTTCTTTCGTACATTTATTACTGCACCGCTTATAAGATATACACACTTAATAGTTCATTAAAAACGAATGGTTTTTGTTGCAGGAAGGTTGTACTCACAACATAATCATTCACTGCAGTAAAATTAAGGAAATGTATGCAGATTAAATCTTAAAAACGTCGTCATACTCGGCAGCGAATTTTGAAATGAAATCTGAGAGGCAAAGATAGGTTCTTGCTAATAGAGGTTATTGACTCCCAAGAGGAAGGACGTTAGTCCGAAATTTCGAGGACCGCAGCTGCATCGCCGAAAATACTAAAATGTAAACACAAGCCGATAAGCTTCGTGTCTCAGCGAGTAGCGAAGTTGACTCAAGACAAAGAATGGGAAGTCATTGTAACCTGCACATAAGCTGTCAGAGCTAATGTCTTGGAGAAAAATAATGTGACTGAGTAGCCGCGGTAAAGAAGCGAGATGAAAAAGAAAATGCTTTGACCCTGACCTTGACGGGCTCGCCCGAGTGCAGCGTCATAGGTAGGAGCGCATGGATATCTCTTGTTATGACCTATTTTCCACATGCCACTTCCCTTTCAGAAAAAGGAAGTGTAACGGAATGTTTTCTCAATTTCGCGGGAAACAAAATGCCACCCAAACTTCTAATATCTGTCAAAGACCTTAAATAGAAAGTGGTGTAGAAATAGGAAAAAAAAAAAAATTCTCGTGGGGTAATGACCCTGTGTGCTGTGTGGTACATCCCACTATGAATCCTATTAGCACAGATGCCATCTCTCATCTTAATGTCGACAATTGAGACAGGGTCAGCAGTTTCCGTTCCCCGTTCTGGGGTTATCAGAGTTCGTAGTGTTGGCGCCTTCAAGTTCATGTGCTTTTTGGTTGGCCTTGATGGAAGCCGCAAAAGCTGAGGAGGAAAAATAGTGTCGAACACATCACTTACCTCACTCGCGCAAACATACCGGTCCTCTTTGAAGGCCATCTGCCTTCGAAGGTCTGTCGCTCCCAAACAGTGCCCCCTCCCTGTCCCCCTTTAACCATGACCCTGAGGGCTATGCACTCTCTCTTTCTCCTTCAGTCTCCCGTCTAGAGTAGACTTCGTCAATGACAACAAGGATTTATTATATAATAATAAAAAAAACGGCCCTCTCGCTTTATTTATGCAGAAGAGAAAGGGTTCAGCGTTCTTCTTCGGCCTTGAACCCGACTTCTCTGTCTTTGTGCCAAGCGTCTGGCGCGAGGGAATTCCGTCGCCTTCGCAACTGTCTTCCCTTAACCTGCCGGACGATAGACAGATACAATCACCTGGAGGTCCATGACCCAAAAGCCCGTAGTTTTTAGGGTGGCTGTAGTTAAACAGGAGGGAATGCGAAGACCTCCCGAAAACCGCATGCCATTATCACAAGTGAAAAGGGGTGAAAGTCCTTGAAGCAACGTCACTGGCCTAGCATTGGTTGATGACCCCCAATGAAAAACCTCGTATACATAAGTATGCCCGATTACAAGCGCAACTATGATTGCTACAAAAAAAAAAAAAAAAAAAAAGCCGGGGCGATCTAATAATAGGAGCAGCGACATAAACCTCAAAATGTAAATGAACTTTCAGTAATTAAACCGCAGGAACTGCACTGCTGAGAGGGTGACAGTGATCCCCCCGATTAGGGAAGATTAAGCCAACTCCGCTTCATAGATGTTTCGCTAAAAGAACTACACCAAGGACTATGTGTGTGTGTGAGAGAGAGAGAGAGATGTTTCTAAATTCAATCCCCTCCTATAAAAAGAAGAGGAATGAATCTCTTCTGCAGAAATACCCACTCGTACGTTCATTCAACTAACGAGCTCAGCAGATCCTTCGTAGAAACCTTAAAATAAATAAATGCGTTTCTCTCAACAGTGGGTAAGGGTCAACCACCATTTGAGTGCCGTGTGAAGCAAACTGTTATTAGTTGCACTATGATCTTACATATATCTCTTGGGTGCAAAGGCATTTCCGCGCACAGGGGAAACAATAAAATATTGCGCCCCGATCTATCTTTTACATACATACCGTATATTAATAATTTAATAGTTTTATATATAGTGGTAATTAGAGGTGGGATGAATCCTAAATTTTCTCGAATCCCTCGAATCTCCCGAATTTCTCGAATCCTTCATATAAGAATAATTATAAGAAAAAAGGGGAAAGAAAAGACTTCTACTTAAAATTAAAAGTTTTTAATTGAAGCAAGCTTTGAAATCTGTGTTTAATGAAAAACAAATGAAAGAACACAGTATTAAAACAATATATACCCATACTTATTAAGAAGATACAAATGAAATTTAAAATTGACGTTTACTAAATGAAGTACATAACTCTTGATTCCTGAGGTTCATTTTCCATTTTCTGAACATAATTTGACAACAAATATTTGAGTAACAATTCAGATATTTGACATTTTTCTTTAATAACAAAAGTTTCCAAACCTTTTTAAATCAAGGCAAGTGTAGAGGAGGGGAGGATTATTTCAAGAGTTAATGTAGATAAACACTAAACATGGAGCATTAAATTGAGTAAATTATTTCTAGAAAATTAAGAAAACTCAAAAACATATATGTTTTAAGAGTTAATAAAAACTCTAAACACTGAAAACTTTCAGGGCAATGTAAAATAAATCAGAAACCTTTAATGGAAACTTTTATTTAAAAACACTAGCATTCTAACTCACTCTGGGTCTAGCCTACTTCGTTTTTATCAGCTATAATAACTGATGTGTTGGATAGTCTGTCTGACATTACTGTCGATGGTGGTGTGATTAAGAACTTTTTAGAGAGTTTCCTCAAATTTTGATATTTTTTGTTGTCCTTCCAGTATTTAAAGATGTCTGCAGATGGTGGACGCAGTGTTTCTGCTAAGTAGACTTTTATTTCTTCTTCAGGAGACGAACTGTAACCCTGCTCACTGCTGGTAGATGGTGTCATCAACTGAGAATAGTAACTCCACATGCTATGAACTCTTTGTTGTTGAGTTAACGATTTTAGAATGGCATCTCTTTGACTTTGTTTTGATGACTGCAGATCACTGTCATCTATTTGCAAAATACTAATATCAGAAATTTCAGTGGCCAGTGGTGATTTAACTTACTCAAGGTTTTTCTTTGCTCAAAATACAATTCCTTTGATTAGGGGATCCCGTATAGTTCCAAGAGCATACTAATTTTCGATCTCATCCAGTTTGGAAGTAACGAGTTATTTTAAACAGCTGCGCACAACCTGTAGACGATCTCTTTTCATTGCTTTCTAATGTCAGAACTCGTCATGCTGACAAAAATTTGAACAAACATCGCTCTACAACAAGCACCAAATGCCAAAACTGTTAGGTTAAGATTCTAATGACGAAAAAAAGCGCGAAGATTCGAGTATTCGAATCTCGAATCTTTCAAGATTCTCGGGATTCGAGGATTCGAATGTCCCATCCCTGGTGGTAATCTAATTTAATAGTCACACACTGTTTGACAAAAACAAGATTAACGCTATATCAAACTGTGACTTTTTGTGCAGCTTTTGGTAACAGCTTCGGAGTTCGGACTTTCCGTTCCCCATCAAACGGACCAATTGCAGCTGGCAGTCGTGGCTCGCAGTCACAGTAATGATCGAATAGCACCCAG
The DNA here is from genome assembly GCA_039090855.1 of Macrothele yani. Taxonomy (NCBI): domain Eukaryota; kingdom Metazoa; phylum Arthropoda; class Arachnida; order Araneae; family Macrothelidae; genus Macrothele; species Macrothele yani. The sequence continues at coordinate 116,122,668 of CM077007.1, forward strand.
AGAATCGTCAACAATGTGAATGACATCTTTCTCTTGCAACGTACATCCAACTGAAAAGAAACTTCTGCCCCCACTGTTGTCGAAGAAGGCCGTGGTTCGTCTTTAGTTGGACGGACTATACAACCTGGACTTCATTTCTGAATGGGATCAGCTAACATCGCCTGAACATTTTGAGGAAGAAACCACTGCCCCCATTATTGTCGAAGAAGGCCGTGGTTAGTTTTTAGTTGGACGGACTATACAACCGGGACTTCATTTCTGAATGGGATCAGCTAACATCGCCTGAACATTTTGAGGAAGAAACCACTGCCCCCATTATTGTCGAAGAAGGCCGTGGTTAGTTTTTAGTTGGACGGACTATACAACCGAGACTTCATTTCTGAATGAGATCAGCTAACATCGCCTGAACATTTTGAGGAAGAAACCACTGCCCCCATTATTGTCGAAGAAGGCCGGGCCGCGGTTAGTTTTTAGTTGGACGGACTATACAACCGGGACTTCATTTCTGAATGAGATCAGCTAACATCGCCTGAACATTTTGAGGAAGAAACCACTGCCCCCATTATTGTCGAAGAAGGCCGTGGTTAGTTTTTAGTTGGACGGACTATACAACCGAGACTTCATTTCTGAATGAGATCAGCTAACATCGCCTGAACATTTTGAGGAAGAAACCACTACCCCCATTATTGTCGAAGAAGGCCGTGGTTAGTTTTTAGTTGGACGGACTATACAACCGAGACTTCATTTCTGAATGAGATCAGCTAACATCGCCTGAACATTTTGAGGAAGAAACCACTGCCCCCATTATTGTCGAAGAAGGCCGGGCCGTGGTTAGTTTTTAGTTGGACGGACTATACAACCGGGACTTCATTTCTGAATGAGATCAGCTAACATCGCCTGAACATTTTGAGGAAGAAACCACTGCCCCCATTATTGTCGAAGAAGGCCGTGGTTAGTTTTTAGTTGGACGGACTATACAACCGAGACTTCATTTCTGAATGAGATCAGCTAACATCGCCTGAACATTTTGAGGAAGAAACCACTGCCCCCATTATTGTCGAAGAAGGCCGTGGTTAGTTTTTAGTTGGACGGACTATACAACCGAGACTTCATTTCTGAATGAGATCAGCTAACATCGCCTGAACATTTTGAGGAAGAAACCACTGCCCCCATTATTGTCGAAGAAGGCCATGGTTAGTTTTTAGTTGGACGGACTATACAACCGGGACTTCATTTCTGAATGTGATAAACTAACATACCCTGAAAAATTTGAGGAAGAAATGAAAATTTAAAGCAGCCATTGCTAACGAACTGCCGAAACATATTATAAGCAAATTCTGTAAATGGACAATTGACAAAGTATGGTGGTTAAAAACTGCACCAAAAACGGGTGCAAAAGTTCCAGTTCCAGTTTGCAAGACATGATTTTTGCGCCCTGTCTAGAGCAGCGCCAGAGGCAACTGCCCCGCCCTAGTTACGCCTCTGCTTGGGTGTATGTGTACGATGGTGGTGAGTGAGGGGTGTCAGTTTTTTCACACTAAATATTCAAAAGTAATTTCAGAGGGAAAAATAAACCGATTGTAGAATGTTCTTTTCTGGAAAGTGGGGTGGAGGGGGAGTAATGACCGCTGTGCGCATATGAACAATGGATCGTCTTTATAACCGCTTGATCCGAGAAGGTGGCGCGGAGGGGGGGGCGTGTTGCGACATCCGGAAATTGGGCTCAGCACAGATTAGCTTCATACCCCGACACTGACAACTCGCTCAGCGGGACAGCTTTAAAATGTTCTAAATATTCGTCAGTCAGTATTTTCAGCAGAGTGGAATCACCCATTAAACCGAAGTTCTTCGGATTCCCGACAAGTGATGTAAAAACTTCTTTACTATTGGATTTTGTTTTACTAGAGTGTGAGATGGTTCCATTTTCATTGCTTAATCTCTACGTATTTGTTTAAAAAAAAACAAAAATAAATGAAATTCCTAAAAATCTGTAACGTACGTGAAAATTAGTAAATCCACTAACTTTTGCAGGGTGTTGGTCAATTGTACTAAATAAACTCCGAAAGGGGCCAGTTGAACTCACAGCCTCTCCCGTTTCATGGGCTAATTGCACTGAAGAGACGCCTCCCCCACTCCTCTAGAGCCTCTCCCTGCTGAGAGATTACCACACACACACACACATATCATCATAATCATCATTGTCAACCATTATCAATCCACTGCTGGACGAAGGTCTCCCCAAGTTTCCTCCACAACGGTCTGTCTTGTGCCAGTCTCCTCCATGTCACCCCTGCATACTTTCGAATTTCATCCACCCATCTCCCATGTGGTCTTCTTCTGGGTCTTTTCCTGTCCTTTGGAATCCAATCTAAAATTTCGGCTGTCCATCGATGATCTGTCCTTCTGGCAGTATGTCCAGCCCATTGCCATTTCAGGGATTTAACTCTGATCATGATGTCTTCCACTCTTGTCATTTTTCGGATCCACGAGTTCCTCTTCTTATCTCTCCTGGTTACACCAAGTATGCACCTCTCCATGCTGCTTTGAGTTGTCTGCAGCCTTTGTATGTCTCTTTTAGTTAAGGTCCACGTCTCTGCACCATACGTAAGCACTGGAAGGATGCATTGATCAAACACTTTTCTTTTAAGACATAATGGCATATTGCTCTTGAAAATTATGCTGTTTCTTCCAAAAGCTCTCCAGGCAAGTTTTGTACGCCGATTAATTTCTTCATCAATGTGACCCTCACTTGATATCTGCTGTCCAAGATAAACGTACGTGTCTGTTATCTCCAGCTTTTCTCCATCAATCGATAAATCTTCATTTCTTGTAAAAGCATTGAACATCACTTTTGTCTTCTGAAAGTTCATTTTTAATCCCACTTCTTTACTCTTGTCAGCAAGTTCCTGGATCATACTCTGCAGCTCTGATGGGCTAGTTGCAAAAATGACTACGTCATCAGCAAAACGAAGGTGGGTTAGATAATCTCCATTAATCTTTATCCCCTTGTTTTCCCAGCTCAGTGACTGACAAACACCCTCCAATGTGGCATTAAAGAGCTTCGGAGATATGGTGTCACCTTGTCTCACTCCCTTTCCAATTTTTATGTGTGTTGTATTTTCAAACAGCTTAATCTTTGCACTTGCATTTTCATAGATGTTAATAATAATATTAATGTATGCATCTTCAATACCGCAGGTTTTCAGAGCCATTGTAACTGCTGATGGTTTCACCGAATCAAAGGCTTTTTCATAATCGATAAAAGCCATGCACAATGGAAGTTCATATTCCCTCGCTCTTTCAATTAGTTCTCTCAGTACGTGGATATGATCTATTGTGCTGTAGCCACTCCTGAATCCAGCTTGTTCTCTCGGTTGAGCCATGTCCAGTGTTACCTTCAAGCGGTGTGAAAGAACTTTAGTGAAGATTTTATAAACTACTGATAGGAGGCTGATAGGTCTGTAATTTCCGAGATCCTCAATGTCATCTTTCTTATGTAGCAGGATCATTGTAGCGGTGTTCCAATCCTCAGGAATCTTTCCTTCATTAAGGCATCGAGTGAAAATTTGGGCGAGTACTGTTTCGATTTCTCCACTTGCTTCTTGTATGATGTCTACAGTAATTCCATCTTCTCCTGGAGCTTTTCCCAGCTTCATGTTCTTGATTGCATGTGCAACTTCTGCTGGAAGGACTGGAGGAACTCTGGTACTGGTATCTTTCATGATGTCTGGAGTGCATGTATCATCCCTTTGATATAATTTGGAGTAGAAATCTTTCACTCCTGTCAAAATTTCGCCTCTATTTCTTGTTACACAACCATCTTCTTTTCTCAGTGCCATAATCTGTTTTCTTCCCTTACTGAGATGTCCCTTTGCTATCTTTAGGCTTTGGTTGTTTTCAATTGCTTTCCTCACTAGTTCACAGTTGAATTTCCTTACGTCTTCAGTGATACTTTTTCGTACTGTCTTGCATAGCTCTATATATTCCACTTTGGAAGTCACATCTTCTTTAGTTGTCCTAATATATATATATACAAAACACACACACACACACACACACACACACACACACATATATATATATATATATATATATATATATATATATATATATATATATATATATATATATATATATACTTAAGAGCAAAACTGAAGACTAAGGAAAAAATTTTAGAATTTAAAACGAAGGGTGCAAAATAACCTGAAAATCAAAACGCGCAACGCAGCAGTTTTGAAAATTCAGAATTCACATTCTATAAAGAAGATACCTAAGCAAAAAAATACATATATAATTTTGACTCACACCTAGTACAACATAGAAAAGGTTATGTATCTACCTGTGTGAGTAAAAGGAGAAAAGATAAAAAAATAAAATAAAACAACTGAATGTAGAAGGTGTCGAGAATACTGAGCCTTGGCTTTATCAAGGACCAGCAAAAACTCTGCATTTTCTCACTTCCACAAAGACCTAGTTGGAAATGGGTTTCTGCAAGGCCATAGATGCAAGTAACATTCCCACCTAAAATAGTTTAAAAAATATATATATAAGTCATGTCCTCCGTAGAGTAGCATAACCTAGCACTAGTTAACAATTTCGCTTGCATCCATTAACCTTCATGGCCCGACCCATGCTCTTCATCTGTTACTATTAAACAGAGAGAAGAAGATTAAAGAGAACTCAAGCTGTGAGAGTGACATAATAATTAGAAATGATTTTCAGCTATAACAAAATTCCAAGTTCGTTTGAGAGAGAATTTAAACCTGAAAAACAATGCAAAAGAAATCCAAATTTTACATTGCAATTAAAAAAGAAATGTTAATTTATAACGAACAGATTTTTGAAAGAAAACTTGAGTCTAAAACCCCTACTCTACAACTTATGACAGCACGAAAACGAGAATAAGTTAAAGATAATAATTAACTAAAGAAAACTTTGTGAAAGTTATATACCTTAAACAGTTAGTTGCAATATGTACAAAGTATTTCAGCAGTGCTTTAAGTGCATAATTAATTAGTTATTAAGAACTTAACTACTTTGAAAAAACAGCGCATAGACAGCGCATAGAAAAAGAACAAGCTTAGCCATCTTCTGTTCCTAGGTACCCCAAAAGACGCTCAAAGTTACAAAGAAAAGTAAGAGTTAAAACCCGCAAAAATGTTAACAGACAAACCAATGCTTAAAAGCTGAAAAGCTAAAAAACGACAGAGGAAAGGGTACATGAAGTACAAACATTGAACTTATAAAACCTAGAACCCAAAAACAAGGAAGAGAGCTTACCTCTTGTGTGACAAAAACTTTTCTCCTCACAAGAGAAGAACATGGCTGACCTCTTCCGCCACTCCCTAGACGCTGGGGGCAGTGAGGGTGGGGCTGATGGCCTCCTCATACAGCAAGAAACCAACGCGCGGAGATTTTAACCAGAGAAAAAAATATATAAACTTAAGACTGTGGATCTGAATGATCAGAAAGAGCAGAATTAACTCTCCAGAATACATGAGAAATATTATAAAATACACGAGCAGTTTATTTAATAATCTTTGCATGTATTAAATCACCTTAGTGAGCTTCTATAGATTAATCAGAATCTTATTAATTTTAATGTTGGTTTTACTATTTTTAGTATAGCTATCCTAGTGATGAATAACTAGTTTTCTTTTTTATTTGTTTTTATTTTCTTTTATAAACAGATTTTTAAGCTTTTTTGTGATTTTGTTTATATTATTTAATTTTTTGTTTTAATAGGACCGTCATATCCATAGCACTAAGGTTCCTTTAGGTAGTTAATAGGCATCCTCTAGCCAACTTCCTTACGGCTTTGATTGGTCAGAATCATATTATTAACTGTGTAGAAAATTAAAGCAGATCTGCCAACCTTACTCTATTATTCAGAATAATTTTTCTTAAAGTTCTTTTGATGAAAGAAGAAGGAATTTCGTTCTCTAGAAAACTTTCTAATAGTATATTAATGTGGTAATTGAAGTCCAAATTGTTGCTGCAAATTCTTGAAATTCTTAGGACCTGAGAAATTAGTACATTCTCAATTACTTTGGTTGAAATGTTATTATTTCAGTGTAGATATTTAATTACTTTGAAAGGAAAATTAACTCTTTTATCAAAGAGGCTAATAGATGGGTTACCTCTGTTGAGCTTAATGCTTAAGTCTAGGAACTCAAGTTCCTGATTACTGTGGTTGGTTTTACATAAGTTAAGAGAGCTAGGATAGATATTATCAAAATCACTCTCTATAACTTCTGAATTATTGATACACAGCAGATCATCAATATATCTAAAAGTGTAAAGGTAGTTATCTGAGCAGGTGGGGTGATTTTTAATGAATTTATATTCCTTAAAGAACAGGAATAGATTAGCGATATTCGTGGACGTTGATGTTCCCATTGGAATACCGTTCACTTGCTTATAGAGAGTATTATTATATAAGATATGGTTATTTTTTATGCAGCAATTGAGATAAGAGTTCCAAGTTCCTACATCAACAAATTGGTTAAGTTTAAATTCTGCATACAGCTCTTTAAATGTATTTTTTTGCTTAGGTATCTTCTTTATAGAATATATATATATATATATCATCATCATCATCATCATTGTCAACCATTATCAATCCACTGCTGGACGAAGGTCTCCCCAAGTTTCCTCCACAACGGTCTGTCTTGTGCCAGTCTCCTCCATGTCACCCCTGCATACTTTCGAATTTCATCCACCCATCTCCCATGTGGTCTTCTTCTGGGTCTTTTCCTGTCCCTTGGAATCCAATCTAAAATTTCGGCTGTCCATCGATGATCTGTCCTTCTGGCAGTATGTCCAGCCCATTGCCATTTCAGGGATTTAACTCTGATCATGATGTCTTCCACTCTTGTCATTTTTCGGATCCACGAGTTCCTCTTCTTATCTCTCCTGGTTACACCAAGTATGCACCTCTCCATGCTGCTTTGAGTTGTCTGCAGCCTTTGTATGTCTCTTTTAGTTAAGGTCCACGTCTCTGCACCATACGTAAGCACTGGAAGGATGCATTGATCAAACACTTTTCTTTTAAGACATAATGGCATATTGCTCTTGAAAATTATGCTGTTTCTTCCAAAAAGCTCTCCAGGCAAGTTTTGTACGCCGATTAATTTCTTCATCAATGTGACCCTCACTTGATATCTGCTGTCCAAGATAAACGTACGTGTCTGTTATCTCCAGCTTTTCTCCATCAATCGATAAATCTTCATTTCTTGTAAAAGCATTGAACATCACTTTTGTCTTCTGAAAGTTCATTTTTAATCCCACTTCTTTACTCTTGTCAGCAAGTTCCTGGATCATACTCTGCAGCTCTGATGGGCTAGTTGCAAAAATGACTACGTCATCAGCAAAACGAAGGTGGGTTAGATAATCTCCATTAATCTTTATCCCCTTGTTTTCCCAGCTCAGTGACTGACAAACACCCTCCAATGTGGCATTAAAGAGCTTCGGAGATATGGTGTCACCTTGTCTCACTCCCTTTCCAATTTTTATGTGTGTTGTATTTTCAAACAGCCGAATCTTTGCACTTGCATTTTCATAGATGTTATTAATAATATTAATGTATGCATCTTCAATACCGCAGGTTTTCAGAGCCATTGTAATTGCTGATGGTTTCACCGAATCAAAGGCTTTTTCATAATCGATAAAAGCCATGCACAATGGAAGTTCATATTCCCTCGCTCTTCCAATTAGTTCTCTCAGCACATGGATATGATCTATTGTGCTGTAGCCACTCCTGAATCCAGCTTGTTCTCTCGGTTGAGCCATGTCCAGTGTTACCTTCAAGCGGTGTGAAAGAACTTTAGTGAAGATTTTATAAACTACTGATAGGAGGCTGATAGGTCTGTAGTTTCCGAGATCCTCAATGTCACCTTTCTTATGTAGCAGGATCATTGTAGCGGTGTTCCAATCCTCAGGAATCTTTCCTTCATTAAGGCATCGAGTGAAAATTTGGGCGAGTACTGTTTCGATTTCTCCACTTGCTTCTTGTATGATGTCTACAGTAATTCCATCTTCTCCTGGAGCTTTTCCTCGCTTCATGTTCTTGATTGCATGTGCAACTTCTGCTGGAAGGACTGGAGGAACTCTAGTACTGGTATCTTTCATGATGTCTGGAGTGCATGTATCATCCCTTTCATATAATTTGGAGTAGAAATCTTTCACTCTTGTCAAAATTTCGCCTCTATTTCTTGTTACAGAACCATCTTCTTTTCTCAGTGCCATAATCTGTTTTCTTCCCTTACTGAGATGTCCCTTTGCTATCTTTAGGCTTTGGTTGTTTTCAATTGCTTTCCTCACTAGTTCACAGTTGAATTTTCTTACGTCTTCAGTGATACTTTTTCGTACTGTCTTGCATAGCTCTATATATTCCACTTTGGAAGTCACATCTTCTTTAGTTGTCCTCATCTCTCTTCTTTTTTGCATCAACATTTTCGTTTTTCCTGATAATTTATTTACATGCAACTTGTTCTTAGACCCAGCTAATTTTGTTGCTGTTTCCATAAGAGCTTTGGTTACTTTTCTGTTAACTTCAGAGATGTCCACTTCTTCCGATAATATATATATATATATATATATATATTCTATAAAGAAGATACCTAAGCAAAAAAATACATATATAATTTTGACTCACACCTAGTACAACATAGAAAAGGTTATGTATCTACCTGTGTGAGTAAAAGGAGAAAAGATAAAAAAATAAAATAAAACAACTGAATGTAGAAGGTGTCGAGAATACTGAGCCTTGGCTTTATCAAGGACCAGCAAAAACTCTGCATTTTCTCACTTCCACAAAGACCTAGTTGGAAATGGGTTTCTGCAAGGCCATAGATGCAAGTAACATTCCCACCTAAAATAGTTTAAAAAATATATATATAAGTCATGTCCTCCGTAGAGTAGCATAACCTAGCACTAGTTAACAATTTCGCTTGCATCCATTAACCTTCATGGCCCGACCCATGCTCTTCATCTGTTACTATTAAACAGAGAGAAGAAGATTAAAGAGAACTCAAGCTGTGAGAGTGACATAATAATTAGAAATGATTTTCAGCCATAACAAAATTCCAAGTTCGTTTGAGAGAGAATTTAAACCTGAAAAACAATGCAAAAGAAATCCAAATTTTACATTGCAATTAAAAAAGAAATGTTAATTTATAACGAACAGATTTTTGAAAGAAAACTTGAGTCTAAAACCCCTACTCTACAACTTATGACAGCACGAAAACGAGAATAAGTTAAAGATAATAATTAACTAAAGAAAACTTTGTGAAAGTTATATACCTTAAACAGTTAGTTGCAATATGTACAAAGTATTTCAGCAGTGCTTTAAGTGCATAATTAATTAGTTATTAAGAACTTAACTACTTTGAAAAAACAGCGCATAGACAGCGCATAGAAAAAGAACAAGCTTAGCCATCTTCTGTTCCTAGGTACCCCAAAAGACGCTCAAAGTTACAAAGAAAAGTAAGAGTTAAAACCCGCAAAAATGTTAACAGACAAACCAATGCTTAAAAGCTGAAAAGCTAAAAAACGACAGAGGAAAGGGTACATGAAGTACAAACATTGAACTTATAAAACCTAGAACCCAAAAACAAGGAAGAGAGCTTACCTCTTGTGTGACAAAAACTTTTCTCCTCACAAGAGAAGAACATGGCTGACCTCTTCCGCCACTCCCTAGACGCTGGGGGGCAGTGAGGGTGGGGCTGATGGCCTCCTCATACAGCAAGAAACCAACGCGCGGAGATTTTAACCAGAGAAAAAAATATATAAACTTAAGACTGTGGATCTGAATGATCAGAAAGAGCAGAATTAACTCTCCAGAATACATGAGAAATATTATAAAATACACGAGCAGTTTATTTAATAATCTTTGCATGTATTAAATCACCTTAGTGAGCTTCTATAGATTAATCAGAATCTTATTAATTTTAATGTTGGTTTTACTATTTTTAGTATAGCTATCCTAGTGATGAATAACTAGTTTTCTTTTTTATTTGTTTTTATTTTCTTTTATAAACAGATTTTTAAGCTTTTTTTGTGATTTTGTTTATATTATTTAATTTTTTGTTTTAATAGGACCGTCATATCCATAGCACTAAGGTTCCTTTAGGTAGTTAATAGGCATCCTCTAGCCAACTTCCTTACGGCTTTGATTGGTCAGAATCATATTATTAACTGTGTAGAAAATTAAAGCAGATCTGCCAACCTTACTCTATTATTCAGAATAATTTTTCTTAAAGTTCTTTTGATGAAAGAAGAAGGAATTTCGTTCTCTAGAAAACTTTCTAATAGTATATTAATGTGGTAATTGAAGTCCAAATTGTTGCTGCAAATTCTTGAAATTCTTAGGACCTGAGAAATTAGTACATTCTCAATTACTTTGGTTGAAATGTTATTATTTCAGTGTAGATATTTAATTACTTTGAAAGGAAAATTAACTCTTTTATCAAAGAGGCTAATAGATGGGTTACCTCTGTTGAGCTTAATGCTTAAGTCTAGGAACTCAAGTTCCTAATTACTGTGGTTGGTTTTACATAAGTTAAGAGAGCTAGGATAGATATTATCAAAATCACTCTCTATAACTTCTGAATTATTGATACACAGCAGATCATCAATATATCTAAAAGTGTAAAGGTAGTTATCTGAGCAGGTGGGGTGATTTTTAATGAATTTATATTCCTTAAAGAACAGGAATAGATTAGCGATATTCGTGGACGTTGATGTTCCCATTGGAATACCGTTCACTTGCTTATAGAGAGTATTATTATATAAGATATGGTTATTTTTTATGCAGCAATTGAGATAAGAGTTCCAAGTTCCTACATCAACAAATTGGTTAAGTTTAAATTCTGCATACAGCTCTTTAAATGTATTTTTTTGCTTAGGTATCTTCTTTATAGAATATATATATATATATCATCATCATCATCATCATTGTCAACCATTATCAATCCACTGCTGGACGAAGGTCTCCCCAAGTTTCCTCCACAACGGTCTGTCTTGTGCCAGTCTCCTCCATGTCACCCCTGCATACTTTCGAATTTCATCCACCCATCTCCCATGTGGTCTTCTTCTGGGTCTTTTCCTGTCCCTTGGAATCCAATCTAAAATTTCGGCTGTCCATCGATGATCTGTCCTTCTGGCAGTATGTCCAGCCCATTGCCATTTCAGGGATTTAACTCTGATCATGATGTCTTCCACTCTTGTCATTTTTCGGATCCACGAGTTCCTCTTCTTATCTCTCCTGGTTACACCAAGTATGCACCTCTCCATGCTGCTTTGAGTTGTCTGCAGCCTTTGTATGTCTCTTTTAGTTAAGGTCCACGTCTCTGCACCATACGTAAGCACTGGAAGGATGCATTGATCAAACACTTTTCTTTTAAGACATAATGGCATATTGCTCTTGAAAATTATGCTGTTTCTTCCAAAAGCTCTCCAGGCAAGTTTTGTACGCCGATTAATTTCTTCATCAATGTGACCCTCACTTGATATCTGCTGTCCAAGATAAACGTACGTGTCTGTTATCTCCAGCTTTTCTCCATCAATCGATAAATCTTCATTTCTTGTAAAAGCATTGAACATCACTTTTGTCTTCTGAAAGTTCATTTTTAATCCCACTTCTTTACTCTTGTCAGCAAGTTCCTGGATCATACTCTGCAGCTCTGATGGGCTAGTTGCAAAAATGACTACGTCATCAGCAAAACGAAGGTGGGTTAGATAATCTCCATTAATCTTTATCCCCTTGTTTTCCCAGCTCAGTGACTGAAAAACACCCTCCAATGTGGCATTAAAGAGCTTCGGAGATATGGTGTCACCTTGTCTCACTCCCTTTCCAATTTTTATGTGTGTTGTATTTTCAAACAGCCGAATCTTTGCACTTGCATTTTCATAGATGTTATTAATAATATTAATGTATGCATCTTCAATACCGCAGGTTTTCAGAGCCATTGTAATTGCTGATGGTTTCACCGAATCAAAGGCTTTTTCATAATCGATAAAAGCCATGCACAATGGAAGTTCATATTCCCTCGCTCTTCCAATTAGTTCTCTCAGCACATGGATATGATCTATTGTGCTGTAGCCACTCCTGAATCCAGCTTGTTCTCTCGGTTGAGCCATGTCCAGTGTTACCTTCAAGCGGTGTGAAAGAACTTTAGTGAAGATTTTATAAACTACTGATAGGAGGCTGATAGGTCTGTAGTTTCCGAGATCCTCAATGTCACCTTTCTTATGTAGCAGGATCATTGTAGCGGTGTTCCAATCCTCAGGAATCTTTCCTTCATTAAGGCATCGAGTGAAAATTTGGGCGAGTACTGTTTCGATTTCTCCACTTGCTTCTTGTATGATGTCTACAGTAATTCCATCTTCTCCTGGAGCTTTTCCTCGCTTCATGTTCTTGATTGCATGTGCAACTTCTGCTGGAAGGACTGGAGGAACTCTAGTACTGGTATCTTTCATGATGTCTGGAGTGCATGTATCATCCCTTTCATATAATTTGGAGTAGAAATCTTTCACTCTTGTCAAAATTTCGCCTCTATTTCTTGTTACAGAACCATCTTCTTTTCTCAGAGCCATAATCTGTTTTCTTCCCTTACTGAGATGTCCCTTTGCTATCTTTAGGCTTTGGTTGTTTTCAATTGCTTTCCTCACTAGTTCACAGTTGAATTTTCTTACGTCTTCAGTGATACTTTTTCGTACTGTCTTGCATAGCTCTATATATTCCACTTTGGAAGTCACATCTTCTTTAGTTGTCCTCATCTCTCTTCTTTTTTGCATCAACATTTTCGTTTTTCCTGATAATTTATTTACATGCAACTTGTTCTTAGACCCAGCTAATTTTGTTGCTGTTTTCATAAGAGCTTTGGTTACTTTTCTGTTAACTTCAGAGATGTCCACTTCTTCCGATAATATATATATATATATTCTATAAAGAAGATACCTAAGCAAAAAAATACATATATAATTTTGACTCACACCTAGTACAACATAGAAAAGGTTATGTATCTACCTGTGTGAGTAAAAGGAGAAAAGATAAAAAAATAAAATAAAACAACTGAATGTAGAAGGTGTCGAGAATACTGAGCCTTGGCTTTATCAAGGACCGGCAAAAACTCTGCATTTTCTCACTTCCACAAAGACCTAGTTGGAAATGGGTTTCTGCAAGGCCATAGATGCAAGTAACATTCCCACCTAAAATAGTTTAACAAATATATATATGTCATGTCCTCCGTAGAGTTGCATGCCCTAGCACTAGTTAACAATTTCGCTTGCATCCATTAACCTTCCTGGCCCGACCCATGCTCTTCATCTGTTACTATTAAACAGAGAGAAGAAGATTAAAGAGAACTCAAGCTGTGAGAGTGACATAATAATTAGAAATGATTTTCAGCCATAACGAAATTCCAAGTTCGTTTGAGAGAGAATTTAAACCTGAAAATCGATGCAAAAGAAATCCAAATTTTTAAATTGCAATTAAAAAAGGAAATATTAATTTTTAACGAACAGATTTTTGAAAGAAAACTTGAGTCTAAAACCCCCTACTCTACAACTTATGACAGCACGAAAACGAGAATAAGTTAAAGATAATAATTAACTAAAGAAAACTTTGTGAAAGTTATATACCTTAAACAGTTAGTTGCAATATGTACAAAGTATTTCAGCAGTGCTTTAAGTGCATAATTAATTAGTTATTAAGAACTTAACTACTTTGAAAAAACAGCGCATAGACAGCGCATAGAAAAGGAACAAGCTTAGCCATCTTCTGTTCCTAGGTGCCCCAAAAGACACTCAAAGTTACAGAGAAAAGAAAGAGTTAAAACCCGCAAAAATGTTAACAGACAAACAAATGCCTAAAAGCTGAAAAGCTACATGAGGAGGCCATCAGCCCCACCCTCACTGCCCCCCAGCGTCTAGGGAGTGGCGGAAGAGGTCAGCCATGTTCTTCTCTTGTGTGGAGAAATGTTTTTGTCACACAAGAGGTAAGCTCTCTTCCCTGTTTTTGGGTTCTAGGTTTTATAAGTTCAATGTTTGTACTTCATGTACTTTTTCTCTGTCGTTTTTTAGCTTTTCAGCTTTTAGGCATTTGTTTGTCTGTTAACATTTTTGCGGGTTTTAACTCTTTCTTTTCTCTGTAACTTTGAGTGTCTTTTGGGGCACCTAGGAACAGAAGATGGCTAAGCTTGTTCCTTTTCTATGCGCTGTCTATGCGCTGTTTTTTCAAAGTAGTTAAGTTCTTAATAACTAATTAATTATGCACTTAAAGCACTGCTGAAATACTTTGTACATATTGCAACTAACTGTTTAAGGTATATAACTTTCACAAAGTTTTCTTTAGTTAATTATTATCTTTAACTTATTCTCGTTTTCGTGCTGTCATAAGTTGTAGAGTAGGGGGTTTTAGACTCAAGTTTTCTTTCAAAAATCTGTTCGTTAAAAATTAATATTTCCTTTTTTAATTGCAATTTAAAAATTTGGATTTCTTTTGCATCGATTTTCAGGTTTAAATTCTCTCTCAAACGAACTTGGAATTTCGTTATGGCTGAAAATCATTTCTAATTATTATGTCACTCTCACAGCTTGAGTTCTCTTTAATCTTCTTCTCTCTGTTTAATAGTAACAGATGAAGAGCATGGGTCGGGCCAGGAAGGTTAATGGATGCAAGCGAAATTGTTAACTAGTGCTAGGGCATGCAACTCTACGGAGGACATGACATATATATATTTGTTAAACTATTTTAGGTGGGAATGTTACTTGCATCTATGGCCTTGCAGAAACCCATTTCCAACTAGGTCTTTGTGGAAGTGAGAAAATGCAGAGTTTTTGCCGGTCCTTGATAAAGCCAAGGCTCAGTATTCTCGACACCTTCTACATTCAGTTGTTTTATTTTATTTTTTTATCTTTTCTCCTTTTACTCACACAGGTAGATACATAACCTTTTCTATGTTGTACTAGGTGTGAGTCAAAATTATATATGTATTTTTTTGCTTAGGTATCTTCTTTATAGAATGTGAATTCTGAATTTTCAAAACTGCTGCGTTGCGCGTTTTGATTTTCAGGTTATTTTGCAACCTTCGTTTTAAATTCTAAAGTTTTTCCTTAGTCTTCAGTTTTGCTCTTAAGTATATATATATATATATATATATATATATATATATATATATATATATATATATATATATATATATATATATATATATATATATATACACTGAGTAGCCACTTTATTATGACCACCCCCTCAATACTTCGTTGGGCCACCTTTTGCCTTTAATACTGCGTCGATTTTTCGTGGCATGGACTCCACGAGATGTTGGTAGGTGGTTTGTGGAATCTGAGACCATGCTTGATGAATAATACTTTCCAGGAGTGTGAGATTGTAGGGTTGTGGATCCAGCTGTCTGATGGCTCGTTCAACTTCATCCCACAAATTCTCAATGGGGTTGAGATCTGGAGATTGTGGAGGCCACCTAAGCAAAGTAAACTCGCCGGTATGTTCCTGAAACAAATTCTGTACAATGCGAGCACTATGGTAGGACGCATTATCTTGTTGAAAGTAGCCATCGCTATTGGGATAAACCATTCACATGACAGGATGCACTTGGTCCGCAACGATGTTTAGATATGATGTGCCAGTCAGACGTTGATCAACACTAATTAAAAAGCCCAAAGCATGCCAGGAACACATTCCCCAAACCATAACGTTGCCTCCACCAGCTTGAAGGGTTGTATAGCAATGCATTTGGGGCCCATGCTTTCTTGCTGTTTTCGCCAAATTCTCACTCGACCATCGGAATGGTGCAACTGAAAACGTGATTCATCGCACCACATAATTTGTTTCCAATTATCGACTGTCCAATCCTTGTGCTCCTGTGCGAACTGGAGACGTATTCTATTGTTAACTACAGACAGCAAAGGTGTTCGAACAGGCCTTCGGCTGCCATATCCTATCCGATGCAGTGTACGGCGAACAGTGCGTACAATGCATCCGATGGGATATGGGGATCCTTGATTAAGATGGTCTGTAATTTGCTGCACTGTTACCCTTCTGTTGTCTGTTACCAGTCTGGACACTCTCCGTTCCGCCCGAGTAGTCACTAGTCGATGACGACCACACGTTGCACGTAGAGACCCAGTTTTTTGGCTGACAGTCCAGTCTTTAAACACTTTAACAACAGCTGCACTGGAACATTTCACGAATGCGGCAGTTTCGGTGATACTCGCTCCAAGGCTCCGAGCTCCTACAATCATCCCACGTCGAAAGCCCGTCAAATCGCCTTTTTTACCCATCTCGTCACCCAAAAATCACTTCTACTACTGTCGCAAGCACTAAGCTTTCCCTTTTTATACTAGCCTCGCCCTCTGGCGGTAACAGCGTGCAGCCATAGCTCATTTGCTTGAAACTGTCAGGTGGTCATAATAAAGTGGCCACTCATTGTATATACACTGCTGGACAATTGCTAAGGACGGATCATAAACGGCTATATAGCGCATAAAAAAGTAAGTGTGGTTGGATGCCAAGTGAAATAAAATAATGTCAGAATGCCAGGACATTACAAGAAAGACAATTTATTGTGCTCTGAAATCCAGAAGGCTTTGGAACGTGTTCAAGGGACAAACAGGCCATTTTGTGCAGAATACGTAAACGTGAAAAAAATGCAATTACCGTCCGCAGGCGTTCCGGCGTAAGATGTCAATACGGGATATGGCCACCATTGAGGGCGATGCAAGATTCCACTCGTCGTGTCATGCTTTGCACAACATTATCAAGCAGCTGTTGGGGTAATTTATCCCATTCCTCTGTCAGTGCACGGATGAGGGTGTCATTGTTTATTGGAGGGCATTGGCGACCAGCAAGACTCCTCCCCAAAGCATCCCACACATTTTCAATGGGATTCAGATCTAGAGAACGTGCTGGCCATACGAGGCGTTGAATATCCTCACTCTCAAGACACTCCTGGACAGCGACTGTTCGATGACATGTTGCGTTGCCGTCCATGAAAATGAATCTATCACCGACAGCACCACGGAACATGCGAACATGAGGTAGCAGAACATCATTAATGTATCGTTGGCCAGTCATAGTCCCAGTTGGAAGCACATAGAGGGACGTCCGGCCATTGATCATGATGCCAGCCCATACCATGACACTACATGTCGGATATCGGTCCCTTTCCTGTATGTTTGCTGGACAATATGCAGTACCACTATCACGCCAGATCAGTTGTCGTCGACAATCAGGCGATAGACTGTATGTACTCTCATCTGAGAAGAGGACAGCAGACCAGTCGTTATCAGTCCAATTGCGATGTTGATGGCACCATTGCAAACGGGCGGTACGGTGACGTCTGGACAATGGGATGCACACAACAGGATGGCGGGCGTATAGTCCTCCTTCATGAAAACGTCAGGCGACAGTTTTTCGGGAGATCCGCTTGCCAGTAGCAGCCATAAACTGATTTGCTACCTCACTAGCTGTGCTGCGCAGGTGTCTTTTTATTGATAGCACTATGTACCGATCTTCTGCAGGTGTCGTACTGCGAACAAGACCTCCCCGTGACGTTTGCTACACTCTCCATTTGTTTGAAATGATTTCCAAAGCCTTGAAACAACACTGTGGCTGACGTCGAACTCCCTGGCAACATCTGTTATTTTTCGCCCTTCTTCAATCTTGCCAATAATACGGCCACGCGTAAAATCATCTAGGTGATGTCGGGAAGACATACTGAAAATTGCAAGTTCGTCAATTGATTCTTTCCCTTTCAACTTTGCGTTTGAACAACAACGGTCAATACGCGTCAAATCCTTTATATCTCTTATCAGTGCTATGACGTCACGAACAAGTTCGGCAATCCAAAATTTGCATATGCACAAGACGTCTTACTGTATCAGGCACTTATGCTAATTTCCACATTTTCCTGCGTTCCATTTTATGGTTGCTATCGTTGCTATTGTCATCCGTCCTTAGCAATTGTCCGGCAGTGTATAATAACTGTCAACCATTATCAATCCTTTGCTGTGTGAAGGCCTCCCCAAGCTTCTTTTCTTCCACAACGGTCTGTCTTGGGTCAGTCTCCTCCATGTCACTTCACATTGTATCATCATTATAATTGTAAACCATTATCAATCCACTGCTGGATGAAGGTCTTTCCAAGTTTCTTCCACAATTGTCTGTCTTGAGCCTGTCTCCTCCACGTCACTCCGGCATGCTTTCGAATTTCATCCATCCATTTCCCATGAGGGTCTCCTGCTGGGTCTTTTCCTGTCCCTTATAACCGATTCTAAAATTTCAGTTGTCCAGCGGTGGTCTGTTCTTCTGGCAACATGTCCAGCCCATTGCTATTTCAGTAATTTCACTCTGGTCATGAAGTCGTCTACTTTTGTCATTTCCCTTATCCACAAGTTCCTCTTTTTATCTTTCCTGGTTACACCAAGAATGCATCTCTCCATGCTTCTTTGAGTTGTCACATTATATATACATTGAAGAGGAATTGAATTAGAGATACCTGTCTAGTAACGTGTGGCAGCACCTTTCGCTCTGATGACGGCGGCGATTCGTCTCGGCATGGACTCGAGACGACACCGGAAGTGTTGGGAAGCCACACGGATCCACGATCCCTGAACAAGCTCCCACAGTTCCCGAAGATTTTATGGAGGGGAATCAAAGCCTCGAACATCTCTCTCGATGGCATTCCAGATGTGTTCGATGGGATTGAGATCAGGTGACTTAGCTGGCCAAGGAAGCGAGGTTACGTCGATGGAGTGTTCATCCAACCATTTGGATACAATTCGGGAGCAATGACACAGTGCATTGTCTTGTTGCAGGATGAGGTCCCCAGTGGGATGTTGAAGACGCACAAACGGGAGCAAATGGCCGTCCAGGTTATCTCGGTAGAGTTGACCTGTGAGGGACGATGTCACACGTACCAGGGGTCCCATTTCAGTCCACGTAAACAGTCCTCAGACGAGAATGCCACTCCCACCAACTTGAAGAGTACCTTGCAGGCAAGAAGGATCCATTGCTTCATGTGGTTTGCGCCGTACTCGTATCCTGCCATCCCCATGTACCAACGTGAATCTCGACTCATCAGTCCAGGCAACATTTTTCCACATGTATAGGGTCCAGTGGCGATGTTCCCGCTCCCATGCTAATCTTTGCACCCTGTGATGTGCGGTCAGCAGCGGTACCCTCGTGGGACGATGGCTTCTGTACCCCATAGCGAGGAGATGGTTCTGGATGGTGTGGCTGCTTAAATGTTTTTGTGCACCAGCGTTAAATTGCCGAGTGATTTCTTGCACTGTGGCCTGTCTATCCGCTGTTACAATGTGATCTAGCCGACGATGACCCCGCTCATCCACACGCTATTGTCCACGGCAGTTGGCCCTTGCAGGGATGGTTTTACCGGATTCGATGTACTCACGGTGCACCCGTGACACAGTGGCTCGTGAACTTCCGAGATGGAGTGACCCATTCGTCGGGCCCCAACAATTTGCCCACGATGAAATGCTCTTAGATCCTTCGTCTTACCCATACCGAGTCCGACTCTTACTGATTCCCGTCGCATCATTCCTCATATTGTCGGATCGCTGCATCATACGTCATGTCGTTTCCGTTTACAGGGCCACCCAGAGCGCCATATTTGACTAACGCCAGCTGTCTCTAATTCAATTGCCCTTCAGTGTATATAAAAATACGGTGCATTCTGTTTCCACTAAAGGGGCTCTGTCGATTGCTGGTAGCGGTATAACTATACCACCGGGATTAGAGGAAAGGCTATCCCACACTCACCATGCCACTTGGCTAGCATGCATGGTGAGTTATGGCCAAACATCCCAAAAAATGATTCCACAACTTAAAACATTTTGCCAGGAGAACAGACCTCCGATGGACAACCGAAATTTTAGACTGGATTCCAAGGGACAGGAAAATACCCAAAACAAGACCACGTGGGAGATGGGTGGATGAAATTCGAAAACACGCGAGAGTGACACCGAGGAGACTGACCCAAGACAGACCGTTGTGATATATATACACTATCTACCAACAAGTAATTGGACACCTGTGATAGCAAAGGAAAACGAAGTTTATTCACCTTCAATAGTTGGTGGAGCTTCCACGAGCGGCGATTACAGCTGCGACCCTCCGGGGCATACTCTCAACCAGGCGTTGTACGACGGCTAGCGGTATTTTCTTCCACTCGGCTTAGAGAAGACAGGTCAGTTCCTTCACCGATTTCGGACAGTGGGGGCACCCCTTAAGTCGACGCTCCAACTCGTCCCAGAGGTGCTCGATAGGGTTAACGTCCGGGCTCTGCGCAGGCCACTCCATTCGATTAACCCGATTGTCACCATACCAAGCCATGGTGGACCTCGCAACATGACAGGTGGCATTGTCATCCTGAAAGTAACATGGGTCCACCCCGTAAAACTGCCACAACATAGTAAGCGCATGGTCATCCAAAATGGTGCAGAAGGCCTCGGCGTTGAGTCTACCAGGAATTGCGACCAAGAGTCCCGTGCCATACCAGCAGAAAAAAACCCATAGCATAATTCCACCGCCACAGAACTTCACAGTAGGCACAATACATTCCGGCAGGAGGCGTTCTCCAGGCAGATGCCAAACCCAGACCCTGCCATCCGAACGGTAGAGGTTGAACCTTGATTCGTCGCTCCGGAGAACCTGTTTCCAGTGTTCAACGGTCCACTGTCGACGTTCTTTGCACCACGTTAGCCGAGCAGCGCTATTGGATTTGGTGATCAAAGGCTTGTGGGCGGCAGCACGTTCATGATAACCGAACAGATGGGCTTCCTTACGGATGGTATTCATCGAAAGAACACTCCCGGATGCCAGTTGAAACTCCTCGCTGATGTGGCCCATCGATTTGTTGCGGTTCTTCCGAATTTCTCTGGCCAGCACCCGGCGGTCTTTAACTCTCAGTTTTGTGGGTCTGCCGGGTCAGGGCACATTCCGACAGTCACCTCTCATCTTCCACTTGCCAATCACGTAGGGCCCTGTCGATTGTGGGTACTTCAACTCACTGGATATGTCACGTATAGATCGGCCATTTCTGCGATACCAGACGATTACACCTTTCTCGAAATCAGAGAGCTCCGAACTGCATGGCATCTTGCTTGCGACTGGTTGCATTGTTGTTTCCCACACGATATTTAACGGCGGCGGCCGTGACGTGTATCAGGACCGCAGATATCGTCGATTTTAGGGGTGTCCAATTACTTGTTGGTATATAGTGTATATATCATCATCATCATCATCATCATTGTCAACCATTATCAATCCACTGCTGGACGAAGGTCTCCCCAAGTTTCCTCCACAACGGTCTGTCTTGTGCCAGTCTCCTCCATGTCACTCCCGCATACTTTCGAATTTCATCCACCCATCTTCCATGTGGTCTTCTTCTGGGTCTTTTCCTGTCCCTTGGAATCCAATCTAAAATTTCGGCTGTCCATCGATGGTCTGTTCTTCTGGCAGTCCTTTGTAGTTCCTCTTCCAATTCAAGAAGCCTTGAATCAGAAGATAGGGAGCGTCCGTTATACGTAGCCAAGGTCAGCATCAGATGGCAGCCTAGTCCGGTCCTCCGGGGATTCTTAGCACCCTCTGCCTTCATGTCGCACTGGCCGCTGCCTTGGCCAGCTACATTCCACCTGCCGGAGACTGAGGGCCAAGATTTAAGTTGTGGAGTCATTTTGGAGGGGTTTGGCCATAACTCACCACGCTGGCCAAGCGGGTTGGTATATATATAATTTAAACCAAACTTTAGAAACGAATTTTTTTTTTTTGATTATTTTCTCAAAACCCAAACGCGCAAAGACAGCAGAAAAGAATTCTCAGAAACAACACCTTCTACAAGAAGAAGCAATTTCCAGAGGAGCCGAAAAAGAAGATAAAAACATCCATGCAAACGAGCATGAAAAAAAAAATGCAGGAATGCCGAAAGTTTTAAAAATGGTTAGCTTTGGCTTTATCAAGGACCAGCAAAACACAGCATTAACTCATCTCTACAAAGACCTCGTTGAATATGGGTTTCTGCTATGTCATAAATGTATTATAGGTAAAAGTCCCCATAAATCAAAAACACCTTCTAAGCCACGGAAACGTAAAAAATAAGAATAAATTTAGCAATACATTTATAAAATACATGGCCCAACCCACAACTACTCATCGTCCACAAATCCAGGAAAACCCAGTACAGAGCCCATGCTCAAATAAATAAAAAAAAAATTGCTAGACATGTGTAGAAATTAGACAAATGAAGTGTAATACAGGACCTGGGGGAAAAAACCCCACCAAAACAAAAAAGTTTCAAAATGTACACAGTAATGTAAAAATGTTTAACTTGGAAAAAGATTCATAACACCTACTCAACAAGGTAAAGATACTTTACTTGAAGGCACAAGTACCAGAAAATGAGTCAACAGAGTCACGTGGCTCCAAACACAGGCATGCAACCAGAGCTAAAACTCAAGAAGGAAGCACAGCAAAAAAAAAAAAAAAAAAAAAAAAAAATCGCAAAAAGTCAAGAGGCAAAAGAAAAAACCCACGCCTGTACAAATAAACATCGACCGAAAATCCAGGAAACCAGCACAGAGACCAGAAGCGAAAAACAAAAACAAAATATTTTACAGGCATTTGCCGCGATACTCAGCAAGACTGAAGACAAAAGAAACGTAATATAAAACTTTGGAAAGTTACTTAAAAAATGAGAAAAGAAAAGAATATTTACGTAGTATTATAAGAATGCTTTACAAGAAAATACAAGTCGTTGTGGGTTCAGCCACGTATGTCATAAATGTATTGCTAAAGTTATTCTTATTTTGTACGTTTCCGTGGTTTAGAAGGTGTTTTTGATTTATGGGGACTTTTACCTATAATACATTTATGACATAGCAGAAACTCATATTCAACTAGGTTTTTGTAGAGATGAGTTAATGCTGTGTTTTGTTGGCCCTTGATAAAGCCAAAGCTCAGCATTTTCATAACGTTCTGCATTCCTGCATGGTTTCCCCTGCTCGTTTGCATGGATGTTTTTATCTTCTTTTTGGCCACTGTTGAAGTTAGTTCTTCTTATAGTAGGTATGTATATATATATATATATATACACTGCTGGCCACCCAAAATGCAACACGGAAGCAACCGATTGGCCTGAAATTCGCAGCATGCGTCGCCCGCGAGAGGACATGTAAACGATTAGCATTGCAGGGCATATGCAAATCATGTGCGCCCGGCATGCCACCGAGAAGCACTATAAGAAGGGTGCATAGAAGGCGGGATGTATGAAGTGGAAATGTGTTGTGCTGCCGGACCTGTGCGTGAGAAGCTTCCTGATGCCTCGTCGCAGAATACGGCAGTCATTCCAGCACGTTTCGGAGTTCGGCAGAGGAAGAATAGTTCCTTATCGCGACAGCGGTTTATCGTACCGAGACATCGGTGCCCGTGTGGGACGACATCCAGCCACAGGGAGGCGAGTATTGATTCGGTGGTTGGGACGGACAGACCGACGAGAGCGATTGCCGCAGCCGCGGCACACCACCGAACGAGAGGACCGGCATGTTGTGCGGCGGGCATTGACGGCTCTCACCGCCACATCACGAACGTTAGCGCAGGAATTAGGGTGTGTTGCGCAACAACCTGTGTCAACATGTACCGTTCGACGTGGTCTACAGGTGCAGGGACTTGTCGCGCGGCGCCCATTGCTCAGATTACCATTGAGGTTACACCACCGGCGAGTGCGGCGGTAGTGGGCCGTCGAACGCCGCACCTGGACTATGGAATGGCACGACATTGTCTTCTCCGACGAATCCCGCTTCTGCCTGCAACACCAAGATGGTCGGATCCGCGTGTGGCAGCACCGCGACGAGAGACTGTATGACGCCTGCATTATGCATCGACATACCGGTCCGTCGCCTGGCGTTATGGTTTCGGGCGCAATTGGATATGACACCCGCACCTCTCTGGTACGCATCGCCGGTACACTCAACAGCCACCGCTACATCTCCGACATTTTGGAGCCTGCAGGATCTGCCAGCGGCCACGTTTCAACAGGACAATGCGCGGCCGCACGTGGCACGCATTGTGCAACAATTCTTCACGGCCCACCAGGTGTCACTGCTGCCGTGACCCGCCTGTTCTCCAGATATTTCGCCCATCGAACACGTCTGGTCGCTGATCGGCAACCGAGTGGCCCGGTAAGCACCACCCGCGGCTACGCCTGATGAACTGTGGCAACGTGTAGAAGCAGCCTGGACCGACATACCCCAAGCCTACATCCAAAGCCTCTTTCGTTCGATACCGCTGCGTGTAGCGGCCGTTATTGCCAGCCATGGGGACCCCACGAACTACTGATGTCTGCGTGTTTCGCAAGTCGCGCGGGCGAGTAAGCTCAATCGTTTCATCTTTGTATCTGTTGTTATGTGTCCAGTAAGTCTGGCTTTGCTTTCTCGTGTCCTTCTTGGTGTTGCATTTTGGGTGGCCAGCAGTATATATATACCACGTGCGGGTTGACTTTTCATTCTCCAAAAAGTTTTTGTTATTGCAATTTTTTTATTTTTATTTTTTTTTTCATTTTCTAATTTTAATTATTTTATTTCTTTTCTAATCAGTTTTAATGGTTTTAATGGCCGTTTCGAAATATCGTTTTGCTTTTTGCATAATAATCTTTGATACGATTTGACGGGACATTGTTGTAGCTGCCACCCTGGTGGCGCAGTGGTCTAAGCGATGGCCTCTGATCATTCGTCCTAAAGGGGTCCGGGTTCAAATCCCGGTGAGGCATGGAGGTTGCGTTTGTCTTATGGCACTGGCTCTCTCCCTTCCCTAGAACCAGTGACCCTAAATTAGGGACGGGCGACTGCTTATAGCCCATTGAGTTGCTCCCCACGGTGGTCGTTAAACCTCCAATCAAAAAAAAAAAAAAAAAAAAAGGTTGTGGCACAAATCAGATTGAAAAATAACTGAAGCATTAGTGTCCACGTACAGTTCATCCAAGCGTTTGCGTACTGCATAACGCCAGTTCCATCCTATGCCTGTTTCTCGATCTTTATAGAATTTGTGTCCTGAGTGTATCAATAGTTTTCCCGCTAAGCATAAACTCCATATTACCTACGTAACCCTTGTTTGATGCAATGATAAAACTGTTTTTCAGTGAGTCGGTGGATTATTGTCTTATGCCGGAGACTTCCTGCTCAACAAACTGTATTTTTACGTTCTCCGTCTAGTAAGGGCTGGGTGAGTGTAGTCGACGCTTGGTTGTCTTCCTTTATGAGTGCAACTGACATATCACATTAAGATCAGTTATTGGGGTGGATAATAAATGTTAAGCATTCACATCAAGACATGTGTTGTCTGAATAAGTTTTGCCAACCTATTTAAGTTTCATCAGATGACAAAGTGGCATTTTTGTGCAATTTCAGCACCTTGCTCAGTGCATGCGGCCATTTAAGTGAATTATATGCCTCGCAGAAATATGCTTTAATACTTCCAACCAAAGAGAGACATGTTGTGTAAAGAGACTCATTTTGCTCTTAAATTCACAGAAAGTACAAAGCATTTTAAAATACCTACATTGTTCTATGAAGCTTTCAATGCATATGGTAAAGTAACAAAGGCTACATTTTTTTACTTTAATCTAGTATACTGCTGGTTATGTAGCCCATAAGGTAAGCCAAAATATAAAATGTTCTCATTGCAAACTAATGTTAGCATGTGATAGAAATTTAGAACATGAAAGCTCAAACCAGGAGGTTTTGTCAATACATACAGCTTACTGACAGAGGTTTACTCAAACGGCCCCAATAATTCACAGTGCACATTGTAATACATTCCTTTAGAAGTCTTCAGCAATTGATAAGAAAAATTTTGCAGCACTTTCTGGCAAGAAAGTTGGAGGCAATTAGTTGTTCAGTTAGCTTCTGAAAAATTAAATTTTGTTGAACTTCCAAGGAAAAAATATAGTTGTGGCACTGGCTGTGTAATGTTAGTAAAAATAAACGCCTTTCTGTTGTAACTACCTCATACTTTTCTGAATAACCATGGTAAGATATATGGAATGTCAGGCAAAAGCCAACAAAAAGGAAAAGAAAACTATCAACCATAAATTCCTTGTATATTGCTTAATATCAGTTAATCCTGTGTTTGGCGCATGCATTTTGACATGTTCATTTCAGTTGTCTGAAATTTAATTTTTCAGTGTGATATCAAATTTACATCTGCCTGGGTGAAAATGTGAGAGTCCGTAAGTGAACATTGGATCTGCAGTATAGAAATTTAAATAAAAGCCTTGTCATGCTGTAATATTTTTGGCATATTTATGGAAAAAATACTGCAACATGAAAATGCTTCAGTAAAAAAAAAAATATATATATATATATAAGGTTTGCAAAGAAACTGCATAAAATTGGTACTGTGGAAGTTTTTATCTAATATAGTCTCTTTTTCTAGAAATATATATATATCAAAATTTGTATGCAGTTTGTGAATAGTATGTATTTACACCAGTACGGTTTGGTTTCACGTAATTTAAAAGCAACTAAAATTATCAGCCTAGTGATGTGTGCAAAAATGTGTAGATAAAACAAGATAATTTATTATGTTTGTCATATTCTGTATGTGTTTATAAAACTCTTGCAGTGCATGTGATTCCAAATACTTTGCTTTTATCTTCAGTGTGGTTTTAACCTTTTTAACAGCTGCTAAAACTTTACTGACAATCTGCGCAAAAATTAGTGCTCAACTGAAGTATCATAAATGCTAATTTCTTTGCAGGCACAAAAGATTTCTCAAAAAATGGTTGAGTAAAAGATAAATACATTAGCTAATTGCAGAGCAAGAAAACTTAGACCATTTTGTTAAAACAAAGCAAGGAATTCGAAGGCATTAGAATTGTATTTGCATCCAACTCATGTGTAGCATACTTAGTAATGCATATTATTTCTGTGGGAAAGTTTCAGATAATGGAGATAATTAGGAAAGTTAAGCATTTAAAAGGTTGTTATATACATAACTTCTCCAGTTTTGCTTACTGCATATCAATTTAAGCTGGCCAATGGTATAAATCTTGCAACATTAAAACCTTTTTTTTTTTTACTTAAGTGCAGTTCATGTGCAATGATTCAAATATTGCTTACATACACATGCATATTCCAATGTATAATAATACTTGCACAGTCATAGCAGCATATTATAAATGGCTTGCAGGCATTTCCATACAGAAGCCATGCAGTTTGTAATCAAGCAATGTTTTAATCTTACATTGCTCGTATGTACCAAGCATTATTTTTGACAATATTACCATATCTCATCACATTAGTGTAACTTTGTTCAATTAATACAATGAAAAGTAAGCATCCCACTTTAAATGAGATTATTTGTTCATAAATAAAGTAGAAGCTCAGTTAATTCACTGCAGGCTGCTATATGTCACAGGCATGTGCAGCAGTTGAAAAATGATTACATCGAAAACCATCCTCAATTGTACAGGGACAAAAAAAAAAAAAGAATGATATCTTTTCATTTATCAGCAACAGAACTTCGGGAGGGGGTGTAAATGTCTTAGAAAATGCAACCAGAAGAGCAAGAATTTGTGAATATATGTTTTTCATACATAACAATTAAATTTCCATGAATAAATTTTATACCATTTTGATTTCTACTGTTTATTACTTTTACACTGCGTCGTAAAACGTGTCATGAATTTCAGCAATAGAAGCAAAACAAAAAGGTCCTGATATTTGGTTGTGATGTTGATTTTACTGTGCTGATATCAAATTCATTTAAAGGTCTTTGTAATTTCTTCGAAATTGATGTTTTTGTCTAACAAGTAAGCCAAAGTGTTTACTATATTTACCTTCATTTATTTGCTCAAAGTTAATGTTCTAATTATCTCATTTATTCAAGTCTTGTGTAAATAGAGATATGATTGAATCCTCATTAGGACATAATAGCTCTTTGGATGCATTATTATATAGCTCACAATGTGATTGATTAGCCTGTAGCGTGTGCTGTTTTGTACTTTAGTATAAGTCCCTTGTTCCTAATACTTTGGGAATGATTATTTTGTGTGTCTGAACCCTCTAGTATTCTTGTTGTGTATCCAAGCGCCCCTCCCCCTCCTCTTTTTTTTTTTTTTTCTGTTATCTCATTAGAACAGTTTGGAGGACAACTTTTCAAGAGGATAAACACATATACTTACTATGGAGAACATTGCAGCCAATGAAGAATGCCACCTGGTGTGTGAACTATTGACTATTTGAATTAAATGTTTTGTAGTGGATTTCTATAAAAAAATGTCCATTACGAATATTTGTTTTAATGGTCTGAATTGCACCGATAAGCAAATCTGAAGTTCAAGCAACATATACTTTGTGGGTAAGCTTATTTTTCTTTTATTTTTTAATTGCATTTTTAATGAATGCAACTTCTCAAAAATGTGGGCGTCAACTTCTCAAAAAATTTATTTACGTTCCAATTTGCTCATTTATTGGAGATGCAACTGCACCCCCATTAGGATGTGATGATTCAGATATATTTTTCCACAATTTGAGATATAATTAGGATGAAATACAGCTTGCTTCTAGGCATTTTGGTGACAAAAATGGGAAAAAAACTTTAATGCAGCTGAGGTGAAAATATAACAGCATAACATTTCTGAGTATACATGTTGTGTCAATTACTTTCGTGAAAACTTTATTACTTAACTAAGAAGATGAAATACGCTATCATAAGCAGAAGCCAGCACAAGCTTAAAAATTCGACATTATTTTCGACAATCAGACTTTGGTACTGAAGATGTTACATGTAGAACAACAAATTAAAGCAGATTCAGTACCATAATCTGATTGAAGAAAATATGAACTATTTTCCCCATGCACCCGAGACTAATTTCTGTGACCATAAAAATTAGGTTAAATATGAATTAGCATATGGGCTGCTGTTAGCAATGTTCTCCATCATTATCTAAAATTAATCTCTGTGATATGCTGAATAATCATACCTTGTTTGATCAGATTTCCCAGTAATGAGATGTTTTTGCAAATTCCCTGTTCTTGAACATATGCTGTTAGCAACCAACTCACTCCATAATTTGTCCTTGATGAATTTTCGGTCTAGTAATAAATAAATGTAACGTAAAATATAAATTTGCTTGTAAATTGCATACATGCATATATGTATTTGGCTGCAGTATGCACGTTTCAGAAGCCAAGTTAAAAATTCTTATCATGTATGCATTCCTGTTTCATTTACTACTTCAAACCCATTAACGTATTACATATGTACATATGTGTCTTTATGGCAGTGATATGTACTAGAAGCATAATATTTTTGAATGCAGTTGTAGATTTATTTTTAAAAAGGTGTTTAAGTAGGGATATTTTCGCTGTTCTCGTAAATCTGGTTTGACCAGGGCATTTTATCAACTCAGATTTTCCACTCTATCGCCAAAAACTTGTAAATCCTATTTCCCCAGTCTAATAAAAGAGTATATTTTCTTCCTATATTTATTTTTACATCGGTTAACCCTTGAGTTCCGCAAAAGCTGCAGCCAAGATCTGTTACCGATCGTTTTGTCAACAAAACGCGATGTAAACAAACGCTATGATCCTCGCGTAGTGTTGTCTTATCAAATTGAACAACTGTCCAATTAGCGGTTACTAGCGAATATTGGAGAAGAAATAACATAAATAAAACGCAATATCGTTCGCATAATTCAGATGATGACGTTAAACATGAAAGCGCAGCATGAAACTTCTCTTCCGTAGCGAAGCAATGGCTGCGATAACGCTGGACTGAAAGGATCCTTGCCGCCCCGGTGGCGCAGTGGTCTAAGCGATGGCCTCTGATCATTCGTGCGAACCGGGTCCGGGTTCGAATCCCGGCGAGGCATGGATGTTGTGTTTGTTTACGGCACTGGCTCTCTCCCTTCCCTGGAACCAGTGACCCTAAATTAGGGACGGGCGACTGCTTATAGCCCATTGAGTTGCTCACGGTGGGCGTTAAACCTCCAATCAAAAAGGATCCTTTTCGTGACGTCACAAAACATATGCTTTGGCCCGGTGAGGAACGAAGTGACTGACGTGATCTCGACGGCCCCGAATGGAACCACCCACAGGGGTTGCGAGTATTACCTAACAGAGTTACTATAAATAGCTAGCACGTGTGTGAAGAACAAGGTTCAGGCGTGGTTTGTTTGAACGTAACGTGGCTTGCAAAATAAACATGCTGATGCCGGATTTGAGAGTCATCTTCCAGTGTGAATTTAAACTGGGCTATTCTGCAGGAATTACCGCTCCAAACGTAAACAAAGCGTTTGGAGAGAATACAGCCAACGAACGAACCATTAGGCGATGGTTTGTGAAGTTTCGAAGCGGAGATATGGATCTGCAAAACGAAGCACGTGGTCGAAGCGGAGATACGGACCTGCAAAACGAAGCACGTGGTCGAAGCGGAGATACGGACCTGCAAAACGAAGCACGTGGTCGAAGCGGAGATACGGACCTGCAAAACGAAGCACGTGGTCGAAGCGGAGATACGGACCTGCAAAACGAAGCACGTGGTCGAAGCGGAGATACAGACCTGCAAAACGAAGCACGTGGTCGAAGCGGAGATACGGACCTGCAAAACGAAGCACGTGGTCGAAGCGGAAATATGGACCTGCAAAACGAAGCACGTGGTCGAAGCGGAGATACGGACCTGCAAAACGAAGCACGTGGTCGAAGCGGAGATACGGACCAGCAAAACGAAGCACGTGGTCGAAGCGGAGATACGGACCTGCAAAACGAAGCACGTGGTCGAAGCGGAGATACGGACCTGCAAAACGAAGCACGTGGTCGAAGCGGAGATACGGACCTGCAAAACGAAGCACGTGGTCGAAGCGGAGATACGGACCTGCAAAACGAAGCACGTGGTCGAAGCGGAGATACGGACCAGCAAAACGAAGCACGTGGTCGAAGCGGAGATACGGACCTGCAAAACGAAGCACGTGGTCGAAGCGGAGATACGGACCTGCAAAACGAAGCACGTGGTCGAAGCGGAGATAGGGACCTGCAAAACGAAGCACGTGGTGGTAGCGGAGATACGGACCTGCAAAACGAAGCACGTGGTCGAAGCGGAGATACGGACCAGCAAAACGAAGCACGTGGTCGAAGCGGAGATACGGACCTGCAAAACGAAGCACGTGGTCGAAGCGGAGATACGGACCAGCAAAACGAAGCACGTGGTCGAAGCGGAGATAGGGACCTGCAAAACGAAGCACGTGGTCGAAGCGGAGATACGGACCTGCAAAACGAAGCACGTGGTCGAAGCGGAGATAGGGACCTGCAAAACGAAGCACGTGGTCGAAGCGGAGATACGGACCTGCAAAACGAAGCACGTGGTCGAAGCGGAGATACGGACCAGCAAAACGAAGCACGTGGTCGAAGCGGAGATAGGGACCTGCAAAACGAAGCACGTGGTCGAAGCGGAGATACGGACCAGCAAAACGAAGCACGTGGTCGAAGCGGAGATAGGGACCTGCAAAACGAAGCACGTGGTCGAAGCGGAGATACGGACCTGCAAAACGAAGCACGTGGTCGAAGCGGAGATACGGACCTGCAAAACGAAACACGTGGTCACCGACCTGCTGCTGTTTCTGACGATGTTCTGTTACGTGTGGTTGAAGCGGGCCCCTGAAACACGTGTCGTGAAATAGCGGCAGAGGTAGGTGTCCACCACACGACAGTTGCTCAGCGTTTTGCTGCGCTGGGTAAGGTTAAAAAGCTGGACATGTGACTGCCGCACGAGCTAACAACTGCCAACAAGACTAGGCGTTTGGAAGTCTACACGTCTCTGCTTGTCAGGAATAAACAGCTACATCTACTGCATCGAATCGTCACCAGCGACGAGAAGTGGGTCCTTTATGATAATCGGGAACGATTTGCACAATGGTTAAGCAGCAAGGAACAGCTTGCTAGACGGCATCCTAAGCCACCCCATACACGCCAAGAAGATGATGCTCCTTGTCTGGTGGCCCACAGCCGGGATAATTCATCGGAGTTTCTTGGCAAGAGGCCAAATCATCACTGCAGGATGTTATTGTGCTGAATTACACCAGATGCACCGGAAAGTGCTGCAGAAATAACCGGCTTTGGCCAACAGACATGGTGTTCTTCTGCTCCACGACAACGCTCGCGCTCATGTCGCACAACGAACGATACTGACACTAAGTGCCTTGGGCTTTGAAGCACTGCCTATTACTCGGACTTGTCTCTGACAGACTATCATCTGTTTGGTTGCCTGGATCGCTTCCTGTGTGGGAAACAGTTCACGACAGACAAGGTTCAACGTGCAGTTGATGACTTCTTCGGGTCCCAGCCACAAGACTTTTTTCGTTTCGGGATCAGGCCTTGCCAGACAGATGGCAACCATGTGTCCATGCCAGGGGGATTATTTTGCTTAGGTAAGTTGCCCTACTTTTCCGTTCTCGCCGTCCACGTGTGCTGATCCTTTGCCGGACATTTCATTCGCACCAACCCAATATACTAAAAATGATAATTCAATGCATCTCTTCCTGTCCGCATATGCCCCCATTAAAAAAGAAATTGATGCTAGGCGCTTCTGAACGTTATTCTTATCATAATTTCTGACATAATAATTTTTAGCACGTCTTTTGTAAAAAAGATCTTGCTTATGTTATCGGTTTGAACGTCAGTCTGTGGACACCATATATCTGCAACTATTTGTCCGATTCAAAAAATTATTTTTGCATTGGAAGCTTGAAATGTGAGAATGATGATCTTTGCATTTCGGTTTTTCCCGATGCACAGCTTCGCCGCTAGAGGGCGTGAATACAGATGATACCAAATTCAGAATATATTTTATTGCATATATTTGCTTCTAAATCTGCGATTGAGAATTTTTTTTCCTTCCTTTCGATGCCATTTATAACGAAGACTATTTTAGGCACAATTTTCTTTTCAAGTAATGCATAGATTTTCCGCAAGGGCCATAAAGGTAAATTGCTTTCCCCGATATCTCTGCTTCTAAAACTCCGATTTGAAAAATTCTTCCTGCACTGGAAAAAGCTCCTTATGGGAAATATTTCGCATATAATTTCTAATTTATGATAAGGAATGGTTTGGCCACCAGAGAGCGTAAGCAGTTATTTCTGCTTCTGATGTATTTGCAATAAACTATGAGCTTCTGAAAACACGATTAAAAAAAATTCTTTTGTGGACTGATTGATACTTCACACCTCGGAAAACATTTCAGAATACCTCCTGCTTAAAATAGTGCATAGTTTATCCACCAGGGACGTAGATGTATATCCTATTTTTGTCGATATCTCTACTTCTAACAGTCCGATATGAAAAATTCTGTATTTGTTGGAGAACGTTTTTGCTGCGAAATGTTTATGGTACATTTTCAAATTTTTCTTAACACATAAGTTTGCCGTAAGCTCACGTTTCCGCTTACAGCAATAGCTGCGGGACTAAAATCCAGATATAATTTTTTTCGCTCTGATACTACTATCTACGAAAACTCTTTGTATCTATTTTCTTCTCCAAATAATACACAATTTTGCCGCTAGGGGCCCCAATATTTAATCTGGTTTTCTGATTATCCCCGCTTCTAAATATGCGATTTAAAAATATTCGTTCAACACCGGACGCCATTTACCTTGTGGAACACTTTAGGTTTGAATTTGCCGGGTTTTATAGTTCACAGTTCCGTCGCTAGGTGGTGTTTTTGTACTTCTATTTGCAGCTGTATCTCCACTTCTAAAAAACCTATTGAATTACTTTTTAATTTTATGCCGTTCACGACAATAAAGATGTGGAACATTATCCTCTTTAAACTGTGCACAGATTTTCGGCTGCGGTGCGTAAAGGTCGACATTTTTTATTTTTTTATTTTCGCTATCTCCGCTTCCAGGAAACGTATTTGAAAAATTCTTTGTCTTTAGCATAGCTTTTTCCATGAAGAATATTTTTCGCTTATTTTCAACTTTTCCATTATGCAAAATTCTTCCGCTAGAATGATTAGAGTTATATCATGTTTCCTTCTATATCTCTTCCTTTAATTGTTCAATTTGAAAATCTTTTAGACTCCTATTCTTTTCTTCTTCTATTAATATGAGCACTTTTTTGTGCGCCATTTGTTAATCTTCGTAACATACTGTTCAGCCGCTGGTGGAAGTAAGTAATTCTTTCTATTTCTGGGTTTTATATCGATTGTAAAAATGCGGTTTATTTTTTCTAACCGGTTTCATTAACTTTGATAAATTTAATTCACGTTAGAAAAGATTCAAAACACGTGCTTATTGCAACCGAAAATTCGGTATCACCTTTCTTGCTATTTCGTTTTTTCAATTTCAAACTGTGCTTCGGAATAACAAAAACAAAAACAAGCGTTAGTCGTGGAAGCTTTCTAAATCTGTAAGTGATATTTTCATGCAGACAGCGTTTGTCGATCTGTGGTATAGTTACACATTTAAAATAACAACTGTCTCACACAATTAAAAACATCTCCACTATGCACAATTAATACAGTCAGGTCACAATGTACAAATAAAAGATAAGTTAAAAAGGCAAGATCTTTCCAGCTCCCACTGGAGCTCATTCTCAAGCCATAATGCCGTGTGCACTCTCAGATGCACGCACTTATACACTAAAGTTTGCGTCACGTTGTCCTGACAACATAATGCTGTAAAGTTATAAACAGGCTACACCACTCTCAGGGTATTCATAGAAACCTTAGTATTCGCAGAAGCTGTTTTACGCGGGTGGTATATTCTTGAACTTTACGTGTTCGAGTGATGTTATAATCAATTATCACTGGACAACAATTTTTGATGAAGTTCATGCTTCCGAAATAAAAATAGCCATTTCTTAATGAATTCGATGTGCTGAAACAGAATATGACCATAAAAAAAGTTGAATTGGCTACGGTTTGTCAATGGTCAACGAGTGTACCCGCATATGCACGTACACTGGTTGAGCATTGATCAGGAACACGTGCATGCTATTTCAATGGGACAGAAGCATATAATTTGCCTGAAACTCTCGATGCGCTTCCTTTACACACTGCCGGACAATTGCTAAGGACGGATGACAATAGAAACGTTAGCAACCATAAAATGGAAGGCAGGAAAATGTGGAAATTAGCATAAGTGCGGGATACAGTAAGACGTGTTGTGCGTATGCAAATTTTGGATTGCCGAACTTGTTCGTGACGTCATAGCGCTGATAAGAGATATAAAGGATTTGACGCGTATTGACCGTTGTTGTTCAAACGCAAAGTTGAAAGGGAAAGAATCAATTGACGAACTTGCAATTTTCAGTATGTCTTCCCGACATCACCTAGATGATTTTACGCGTGGCCGTATTATTGGCAAGATTGAAGAAGGGCGAAAAATAACAGATGTTGCCAGGGAGTTAGACGTCAGCCACAGTGTTGTTTCAAGGCTTTGGAAATCATTTCAAACAAATGGAGAGTGCAGCAAACGTCACGGGGGAGGTCGTGTTCGCAGTACGACACCTGCAGAAGATCGGTACATAGTGCTATCAACAAAAAGATACCGGCGCAGCACAGCTAGTGAATTAGCAAATCAGTTTATGGCTGCTACTGGCAAGCGGATCTCACGAAAAGCTGTCGCCAGACGTTTGCATGAAGGAGGACTATACGCCCGCCGTCCTGTTGTGTGCATCCCATTGTCGAGACGTCACCGTACCGCCCGTTTGCAATGGTGCCATCAACATCGCAATTGGACTGATAACGACTGGTCTGCTGTCCTCTTCTCGGATGAGAGTAGATACAGTCTATCGTCTGATTGTCGACGACAACTGATCTGGCGTGATAGTGGTACTGCATATTGTCCAGCAAACATATAGGAAAGTGACCGATATCCGACATGTAATGTCATGGTATGGGCTGGCATCATGATCAATGGCCGTACGTCCCTCTATGTGCTTCCAACTGGGACTATGACTGGCCAACGATGCATTAATGATGTTCTGCTACCTCATGTTCGCATGTTCCGTGGTGCTGTCGGTGATAGATTCATTTTCATGGACGACAACGCAACATGTCATCGAACAGTCGCTGTCCAGGAGTGTCTTGCGAGCAAGGATATTCAACGCCTCGTATGGCCAGCACGTTCTCCAGATCTGAATCCCATTAAAAATGTGTGGGATACTTTGGGGAGGAGTCTTGCTGGTCGCCAATGCCCTCCAATAAACAAGGACACCCTCATCCGTGCACTGACAGAGGAATGGGATAAATTACCCCAACAGCTGCTTGATAATATTATGCAAAGCAAGACTCGACGTGTGGAATCTTGCATCGCCCTCCATGGTGGCCATATCCCGTATTGACATCTTACGCCAGAACGCCTGCGGACGGTAATTGCATTTTTTTCACGTTTACGTATTCTGCACAAAATGGCCTGTTTGTCCCTTGAACACGTTCCAAAGCCTTCTGGATTTCAGAACACAATAAATTGTGTTTCTTGTAATGTCCTGGCATTCTGACATTATTTTATTTCACTTGGCATCCAACCACACTTACTTTTTTATGCGCTATATAGCCGCTTATGATCCGTCCTTAGCAATTGTCCAGCAGTGTATTTCATGCCTTTCCGAACATTACCGCAGTTTTTGCTCCATCGCGTAATTCCAGCACATCACTCGAACACAGTGCGTCAAATCCTAATTTCAATAATAATACACTCTTAACCGGTCTGAACTGGTACTGGTACCTCAGCGTCTGTCAACTAACTGGACATAGGTGAAACTTGTTCACGTGACACGCAAATCTATAACCATAGTTAATTACTGTTTATTGAGTGAACCAAAGATTTAACTACTGTTGAAGGTAAGAAGATATCCCGGCTACGAAAAGTAGTCCCTAGTGTTGAGATCGAAAAACAACAGAATTATTGCTCAGAATCCATTTTTGTTTGCTCAGCAGTTTATCGTAAAAAACTGCTATGTAAGCCAAATTTCGACATGACAGAATGCGTTTTAGAAATAGATCTGATATGAGAAGTTACTCAATCGGAGGTGTCTGGCACTTTCGGCCGCTGACTGCCCAGATGGGAAATGAACGTGACTTCGAAATGGGCGAGGGAAAGGGGTGGAATGGACAGAAGATATCTCCCAACATTCGCAACACAGAGACAATAAATTTACAATCGGAAAAATGCCAGTAAAATTTTTAAGCAGCCGTAGTTAAGAGAAAAGAACAGAAAGAACGATGCGATGAGCTTCGGTTAAGGTCATATAGCTACAAATAAAGAAGTCGGGTCAGTGCGTTAGTGACATGCGATTGATACCATTCTCGTGTTCCGTCGTAGTTCTGTGAGCGGGCTATCCAACCTTCAACAATAGTACACTCTTAGGTTGATTTGGAGTATAAGTACTAACTAAGTTCAGCGCTAAAGGATAGATGTCGTTTTCAGTACTTCAGACAGAAAATCAGTCAGAAATCTTTTCAGACGCACGGTGTATATTTTTCTTTTCTATTACACTCTACGTCAAAAAAATAGTTACACCCAGAAGGACGTGTCGGATTGCAATGACATTCGGGAGATAGGTAAAGGTTACCAGGAACAATAAATGATTAAACATGGGTAATGTTTATTGAACTACACGCCAATAAGCAGTGTCTCCCTGTATGGCGTCGGGCAGCCATGTTTGCTCACACAGCATGTTAGACGTCTCGGCATGGAGTTGTACAGGCTCCTAATGTTGTCCTGCGATAAGCCATCCGATGCAGCTTGAATCTTCTCACGCAGTTCCTGCAGATTGTGTGGTAGGAGTGGAGTGTGGATAGCGCGTCCAATAGCATCAAACACATTTTCAATCGGTGATAGGTTCGGCGATGCGGCTGGCCATGGCAGAGTGTCAATGCCTTGAAGGCAAGCTCTCTAGATAGCAGCAGTATGCGGACGAGTGTTGTCCTGTTGGAAAATCACACCGGAGTGAGCGTTCAGAAAAGGTAGGGAAACTGTTTGCAGGACCTCATTAGCGTAACGTTGAGCTGTTAAAGTACCCGTAATGAACACCAAAGGTGATCTGGCATCGCAGGCAATTGCACTCCACACCATGATACCAGGCCTTCTGGACGTGTGACGCTTGACAACAAAAGTTCATCTTGGCACTGACCATGTTGCCTCCACACACGGATTCGGTGGTCGTCTCCTCCAAGACAAAAGCTGGAATCGTCACTGAAGATCACCCACTGCCATTCTGCGTGGCTCCATGACAGTCTGGCACGACACCATTGCAGTCTTTGGCGACGATGCACTGTTGTTAAGGGCAGTCATCGTAACGGTCTGCGGACGTCGTGCAGCAGTCTGCCAATGGTGCTGGCACTAATCGGATGATGCATGAAGGGTACCCCTGCTAGCTGAATATCCGCTATCGTGACTGTTGGGTCACTCCACGCATGTCAGACAACCCGTCGGTCCTCTCTCTCCGTGGTTCGTCTAGATCAGTGCTCTTCAACCGGTGGTACGCGTACCACTGGCGGTACTTCGGCACCTGGCACGTGGTACGCGACATCGTCATAGACAAGATAATACCAATATATTTTTCTCAGCATTTTGAATGAGAAATGCAGTTAAAATGAATGGGTCATCATGTATTATTCATAGATTGGAAAGACTTGCCGTGAACTTGTTTCCGCATTTTCCATGGAGGAGTAAAAAGACTTTCAACCCATAACTCAGCATTCCCTGTTGCGCTCAAAATAGCCGGAGAACATATAAGACAAGGCAGGAAACTTCAAGGTCAAAGTGTCTATTCTGGGCTGATACGTCGCTCTCCACCCCTAACCGCCTACGCTTCACCAATCAAGACATGTCACCGGGTTTCTCCTCGCCGTCTGGCTTGTTGTTTTTCTCCTTTCCAGTTATTCAATTTTGCTACCGCTGTGTGTGTTGCTGTGTGAGACCAA
The DNA here is from genome assembly GCA_039090855.1 of Macrothele yani. Classification (NCBI taxonomy): domain Eukaryota; kingdom Metazoa; phylum Arthropoda; class Arachnida; order Araneae; family Macrothelidae; genus Macrothele; species Macrothele yani. The sequence continues at coordinate 116,161,633 of CM077007.1, forward strand.
GGTAGTGGTGCATATTAATAAATATGGATAAATTCGTTATAAGTTTGTCAGTTCAAAGGGAAAGTTATTCAGAAAGGAACCGCCACCGAAGAAATTCAAATCGGCACCGAATCAAAAATACAGTGAAGATTATTTGAAGTTTGGGTCTTAATTCGCGGAAGGAAACGATCAGCAGCTTCCTGTTTGTGTCATCTGCAATGAAGTACCATCCAAGCATTCCATGAAGCTTTTTTTGCTCCAGAGTCTTTTAACAACAAAACATAAAGAGCACACCGAAGTGCCAATGGCATTTTTCGTGAAGAGAGACGAATTTATAAAACGCCGTGCTGGTTTCTTGAAGCCCACAACAATCTCGAAAAGATGTTGTGACGTGCCTGCCCAGCAGGACGCACACGACATGAAGGCAGATAGCAGTCAGAACGAGCGTTCGCGTAGCTCAATTGGTAGAGCGACTTATTCCGGAATGAGGGGACCCGGGTTCGAGCCCCGGCGTGGACAAAAATGACGGAGAAATTTACTTCGTTATAATGTCTGGAAGACCCTTATGAATTGTCCTTGATTGCAGCTAAACGAAATAAGCCTCACACAATCGTTGAAAAAGTCGTGGTTCCCTCTGCCATTGCAATTGCTTCAATTCTCTTTAATGAAAAAATGGCTAATGCTATTCATAATATTCCATGCTCTGACAACACCGTCTAAAGGCGAATACAAGATATGGCCACAGACGTTACTCATCAAGAAGTGGAAAAGATCCCAGTAGCAGAAAAATTTGCATTTCAATTGGACGAAAGCACTGACATCGCTGGTGAAGCACAATTAATTGTCTTTGTGTGTGTTCCTGATTCGGACGACATACCGGAACACGTATTATTTTGCCGCCCACTACCTGGCAGAACAACTGGGGAAGAAATATTCACAATAATCGATAATTTTTTCAGCGAACATGGGACATTATGGACTTGGTGTGTAGCAATTTGTTCCGATGGTGCAACAGCTATTACAGGAAGAACTTCGGGCGCGATTGCACGAGCTAAAACAAGGAACAATTCAATTATTTCAAATCATTGCATCTTGCATAGACACGCACTTGCTTCTAAACGGATAAGCCCATTGTTACATGATATTTTGGAGGATGCGGCAAAAATAATAAATTTCATGAAAAGTCGGCCATTGAATGGACGTTTATTCCGACAATTATGCAAGGATTTGGATTCTGAGCACAGCACTCTCCTCTTTCATTCAGAAGTACGTTGGTTGTTGAGAGGTGAAAGATTATCGAGATTATTTGAGCTACGAAATGAAACGCACCTGTTCCTGACGAAAGTTTCATCACTCCTAGCCGAAAAGTTTGAAAATGTCTTCTGGGTGTCCTGCCTTGGCCATTTGGCTGACATATTTAAAAAAGCTAAATGAACTTAATCGGTCGCTGCAGGGCCACGGTCATAACGTGTTTATCATGGAACACAAAGTTTGCGCATTCTACAAGAAAATCTCCCTGTGGCTAGTCCAAGTAAAGAAAGGAAACATTGCATAATTTCCCAATGTATCAGACTGTATTGAAATAAATTATGCTGTTGACACTGAAGATATTGAAACTGCCAATAAAAAATCACTTGGAAAAATTGCATACCGAGTTTGCGTTGTATTTTCCATTCGTCTCAAGAGGATGCGATATTGGAATTCGTTGGGTTGCATCGCCTTTGATGGACAATGCTTTGAACTCTGACATTTCCATTATGGACAATGCTTTGAACTCTGACATTTCCATTATGGACAATGCTTTGAACTCTGACATTTCCATTATGGACAATGCTTTGAACTCTGACTTTCCTCTCGAGACCAAGAAGCACTTTTGGAATTGGCACCATCTGGCCGCAATTTGATGGGACTTTTTAATGAAAAATCACTGACCGAGTTCTGGATCCAAGTTGCAAAGCTGTACCCGGAAGTGGGGAGAAAAGATATCGCAGCGTTTCTGCCATTTAGTTCCGCATACTTGTGCGAGAAGGCGTTTTCTTCATTGACGTGTATAAAAACTAAAGAAAGGAATTCTCTTCAGATGGAATATGACATAATTCTATCAGTAAGGAATTTCCAGCAGCGAGTGCAAAGATTAATGTCAGAGAAACAGGCACAAGTGTTCCATGTAAGCGGGCGTACTTCATCACTTTTTTTTTTTTTTTTTTTTTTTTGGTGATCAAGTTTTTGACACCTTGCTCAGTCACTGGTGGTACTCGAATATTGCCATGTCCTAAAAGTGGTACTCGAATACTGCCATGTCCTCTAGTCCGTCTGGGAGACCTAAACCAGTGCTTTTCAACCTTCTGTGAAAAGGTTGAAAAGCACTGGTATAGGTCTCCCAGACCCTTCCTGTTGCTGCTGCGTGCTTTGTTCTATGCACTAACGCTAATAGCGTGGTCTGGTGATATCCTCAAGACCGGTATGGCGCGCCATACGGCAATAAGACCATCCAGCTTCCCGGAGTCGGATAATACGGCCCCTCTCGAACTCCTCCAACTGCTCGAATTGCTTCCGAACTTTTTCCGAGGCATACTTCACTTGCAAAGGATGCAACCAATACAACAGCATGAGTCAGAATGGCAAGCACGCGCAACGGGTCGACCTTATATAGCCGATCAGGCACAGCGCTACAACCCATCCTTGCTTGCGTCACATTCGTGGCCGAGGGTAATACTTAAATCATTTGCATGTCTCACGATACCAAACTTACTCACCAAGTTTCATTCCTGTCGGTTGCTTCCTTCTGAGTGCGACTATTTTTTTTTTTACGTAGAGTGTATTTTTTTATGGTTCGGAATAATACGAACCTCCGTAAGCATCTAAGGCTGTAAGGAGTCACTCATCAGAAATTTAAGGTCACTAATTTCAAAGGACAAACACATGGGTGGCGGAACCTAATATTTTCTGGAGGGGTCCAACTTAGCCGAGAGCGAAAACAATTTAAAAAAAGTAAGGAGAGAGACAGTGAGTGAGAGAGAGAGAGAGAGAGAGAGAGAAATAAAACAACGTCGGTGTATGAGTATATACTCGTACATATCATCATCATCATTAACCATTTTCAAACCACTGCTGGATGAAGGTCTCCCCAAGTACCTTCCACAACTTTCTGTCTTGAACCTGTCTCTTCCAAGTCACTCCAGCAGTCTTTCGTATTTCATCTACATATGGTGCAAAGACATTAATTAATGTCTCTGCTCCATCTCTCGCGTGGTATTGTTCTGGGTCTTTTCCTGCCCCTTGATATTATATCTAATATTACAGTTGCTCAAACACGGCCAATTTTCCTAGCAATATGACAAGCCGAAAACTCACGCACATTCGTCCAGAATCGTTTATCTCCAATATGTCAAAACACCAAGAAAGATTTGTACTCTGGGCACAACAAGTACTATACTGCTTAATTTGAGTTCGAGTTCATTTGTTCAGTTATTTATTTCTTAGATATAAATATTTAATGGGTTTTCTGATCTCGAGTAAGACACATTCGGACTCGGGGAGGAAAAAAAGAAAGAACTCACAGAGAGAAGGAGAGAGACCCCTTCTCCGCCCTGCCCTGGTTATTGTTTTAAAGAGATTTAAAGAATTCCTTAACGATCTTTTTAAGGAGAAAAACAGAGCATTGAATTAACTTTTCAGTATTATTTGTGCGAAATCAATTTTCAAAAGTGTACATAAAAAGTTTTCCAAAAAACTGCGAAGCATGGTGACGGTATCCAGGAAATCGTTAAAAAAAAAAACTAAATTATATGTGAACCACATATTTTTAAGATGTTTCCTGGGTGGACTCCCTCAGTGAGGGGGACCATAAGAGGGGGTCCGGACCCCAGCGTCCTGTGTTGCATCACTCGGGAGCGAGTGCGCACCTTTTCACTGTATTGGAAATTGAGAAGTAATCGGAAAAGCGGAAAAGAAATGAAAAAAAAAAAATTAATCAAATGAATGGGAGAGATTTTGGGGAGCTGGTGTAAGAATTATTAAAATAAGGATTTTATAAACTTCACGCTCTTCAGACGCTCTGCATTTCACAATTTAATTTTCCCCTTAGATTTTCTTCCGTGGGTTCGCGCCTAGGAAGGTCAGGAAAGTACCGCTCTTCCCCTTCACCCCCACCCCACCCTCTCTCTCTTTCTCTCAGAGTCGAAGGGTTTCCAGCAGTCCGCTTGCTGTGGCATGGGACCGCGGGGCATCCTTTCCCTAACTGCTACGAGCCAGCAATATTGGGTAAGACATAGTAATTCAAGTCAGAGAAATGGCGGGAAACCCAGAGCAAATCAGATCGGGAAATGATAATTGTCACTTTACTTCAGGAAGAGAGGAGATAGCATGAATACTTCGAAAGAAGGATGACAGAAGTCAGAGTTGGCATAAGCACTTCAGGAAGAGAGGAGATAGCATGAATACTTCGAAAGAAGGATGACAGAAGTCAGAGTTGGCATAAGCACTTCAGGAAGAGAGGAGATAGCATGAATACTGCGAAAGAAGGATGACAGAAGTCAGAGTTGGCATAAGCACTTCAGGAAGAGAGGAGATAGCATGAATACTTCGAAAGAAGGATGACAGAAGTCAGAGTTGGCATAAGCACTTCAGGAAGAGAGGAGATAGCATGAATACTTCGAAAGAAGGATGACAGAAGTCAGAGTTGGCATAAGCACTTCAGGAAGAGAGGAGATAGCATGAATACTTCGAAAGAAGGATGACAGAAGTTAGAGTTGGCATAAGCACTTCAGGAAGAGAGGAGATAGCATGAATACTGCGAAAGAAGGATGACAGAAGTCAGAGTTGGCATAAGCACTTCAGGAAGAGAGGAGATAGCATAAAAACTTCGCTAGAATGATATTCCAGCCCTCATCGTGGGATAGAAGGTAGGGTAATCCGACCTTAAAGTTTCCTCTTGTTTACATAATTAGTATGTTGAACCGAAAATTAAAGAAGAGCATAGTAGACTAAGTTAAGGTTGAAAGTAAAACCAGCTCTAAATTAATGCTGAGAAAAGTAGGGCAGAAATAGACTAAGTTAAGGTTGAAAGTAAAACCAGCTCCAAACTAATGCTGAGAAAAGTAGGGCAGAAATAGAAGAATAATGAAATGGTTGAGTAAAGTAAATACCATTGATCAGAGCAGGAAATTGTGTAGTATAGGGAATCATTTTTAGTAAATTATGTTTCGAAATATTTCAGAATTATATTAAATGAAAATAAGAAATTAAAGTTAACCTTTAAATAAATAATTTTGCTAAAAGGGTCTTCAAACATTTTCATATGAATGAGTGTATATTTTACTAGATTTCAAGCCTTCATCAGGCAAAATAAACATATTTTATTTTCCCGTTATTATGAGTCGGCTACATTTCATTTGAGTGTACAATTTTGTAAAGTAAAAAAAGTTAATAACGATTGAGTGTTGGATGTGTGAATAAATGATTTGGGATGAATGTTCAGAAAAATCCTCCAGTGCAATACTGAGTAACTTACGCATCAGTGCTAGTAAACAAATCAAAATTTGTAAGTTAACGAATTATTCAAAAAGAAATGAAAAGCTAGACGATTACTTTAAAACATTGCGGCACTCAGCGGACCCCGATACACGGAACGTCGGCTGGGTGAAACACAACGCCCATCCTCGAATAGCGAGCCTGTGTTTTCTCTAATACTGGGAAAACATAGTTTTTGAGATTCGAGTGATTACCCTTATTACTAATAATGACGCGGGGCAATCCAAAAGCCCCCTCAGCACCTGTACCTTCTGCCGCCCATGCAAACACAGCATCAATGTATTTTTTGGCAATGCGAACCAAACCCAGTAGTGTGAGAAGTTAGAAGCCCGCTCCCTGACCCATAAAACCACGGGTCGATATCCACCTATCTGTCATTTGCCTCCATTTTGTGGTCATGTGATCTTTCACTTTTACATTCATCCGCTATTCTTCTGAACTTCCCGCTCTTACCTGATTCAGTTCCTGTTTCTCTCTCTCTCTCTCTCTCTTTTTTCTCCACTTGTCCTCTTTCTCCTTCACAGTTTTTTACTTCCTTCTCATTTATTTGTCTCTCTTTCGCTTTCGCTTTCAGTTTCTGTTTCGATTTTATCTTTTCTTTCTCCCCCCTTCTCGTCCCCTCTTTCTTTTTCGTCTGCACCTTTTTCGTTACAGCCCAGGTACTTTTTTTTTTATTTCAAAGGAATCAGAGCGTCTACATCACACGTTCTTGCGTGCGAGACAGGACGCGCGCGCACACACACACATGTACACAGAGATTGCGGTTAAACTTCCTGGAAGAAACAAAAATGAGAGGAAGATTTATGATAGTCTTCGACTGCACAATTTCCTTTTCACGTCTGGAGTCGGTCAGAGACAAAAAAAAAAAAAAAGTGGACACTCCACTTATGATTTGCCCTGCAAATTGCAGTAAGGTTGATGCTGCAGAAAACTCGGAAGTAAAAATTGCGTCGCATGGAAAGAAAAAAGAAAAAAAGAATAAGAGTTACAAGGAATAAACGAAATATAGCGGAAACACCAGTGAAAAAACCACAGGTGTTCATTTATATGGTTGCCACGGGACTTCGGACTATGCCTCATGAAAGAAAGCATATAGCTCCATAATCGAAAACGGTCTAATCGACTGACCACAATGGCTCGATAATGTTTCAAAAAATTGGGTGACTGAATAGGACAATGGTGTTCTACGTTTTCTGAATCGCGAGACACATTATAACGAAGTAAATTTCTCCGTCATTTTTGGTCTACGCCGGGATTCGAACCCGAGGCCGCTTATTCCGGAACAAGTAGCTCTACCAACTGAGCTACGCAGACGATTATTCTGATTCCTATCTGCCTTTATGTCGTGTGCGTCCTGCTGGCAGGTACGTCACATCTCCCCCCGAAAGAGGGCCGGGGGCATGGCCCACGGGTCAGCCGTGACCATGAATCGTTGCAGGCAGCCATCCACTGTAGAACGTGCACTTGAGAACTCCCAGTTAATCTGCTGTGTGGAATGCAACATCACACATTTTTATTTTTCGAAGCGCTGGAGAAGGAATTCTCCGATTTTTCCTGTCTCGCGGTGTGGAAAGAACATCACACCAATGCGAGATTTTGAACGGCCGGGTCATCCGGATAGTTCGGGCGCCATTATAACGAAGTAAATTTCTCCGTCATTTTTGGTCTACGCCGGGATTCGAACCCGAGGCCGCTTATTCCGGAACAAGTCGCTCTACCAACCGAGCTACGCAGACATTTTATTCTGATTCCTATCTGCCTTTATGTCGTGTGCGTCCTTCGGGCAGGTACGTTACATTTCCTGGTACGTTACATCATCTCCCCCTTATTTCATTTATTTTTTTTCGAAGTGCTGGAGAAAGGATTCTCTTATTTTTCCTATCTCGCGGTGTGGAAATAACATCACACCATTGCGAGATTTTGAACGGTCGGGTCATCCGGATAGTTCGGGCGCCATTATAACGAAGTAAATTTCTCCGTCATTTTTGGTCTACGCCGGGATTCGAACCCGAGGCCGCTTATTCCGGAACAAGTCGCTCTACCAACTGAGCTACGCAGACATTTTATTCTGATTCCTATCTGCCTTTATGTCGTGTGCGTCCTTCGGGCAGGTACGTCACATTTCCTGGTACGTTACAACATGACAAAATGAAAGACTAACAGGACACATAAACAGAATGGAAAAGGACTGTAGGTCACTTGACAAAATGAATAGAATGGTCGGTCATGAGGAACAGAAGACGCACGTGTTTGTTATAAACATCGGTTATTTCAGAAATATTTTGAATCCTAAAACTTAACTTCCGCATAAAGAAGCGAAAATTTAAAATACACCCTGATTCATAAAGAAGTATACAGTTTCCAGATGCTGTAAAACAGTAACAGTTGAAGACGCGGACCACAACTGCGAACCGTTAGGTAGATGTACCCATAAAGTTTGTGTCCCGCTACTGAGGGAAGTGATGTAGGCGATAGCGCGCGTGTCACCTGACTAGTAAGTCAAAATAGTAGCGTCTGCAGTGGAGAAGGCGTTTTGTGTTCTTGAATTGAGCAAAACGGAATCTGTAATTGTTGTGCAACGGCATTTTCGATCGCGATTCGTGAAAGAACCTCCAACCAGAAAATCTATTCACGATTGGCATAAAAAATTTGAAACTACGGGTTGTTTGTGCAAATTTAAAAGTCCTGGACGACCGCGTGTATCGGAAAAAGTCGTCGATAGTGTTTGCACCGCCATTCAACTAAGCCCGGGAAAATCAAAGCGGAGGGTGAGTCGTGAAGTGCAGATTTCACAGCCCACTGTCTGGAGAATTTTGAGAAAGAAGCTGAAAATGATTCCATACAAAATGCAGATGTTGCAAAATCTCACTGACCTTGACAAGACAAAATCCTTAGAATTTTGTGCCGAAATGCAGCACCGTTTTGAAAATGACGATTTTGCCGATCACTTAGTTTTCACCGATGAAGCTACATTTCACGTGAATAGTCAGGTAAACAAACACAATGTTCGCTTTTGGGGGAACGGAGAATCCCAGATTTACAGTGCAACACGTGCGAGATTCCCCTAAGGTAAATGTGTTCTGTGCTGAGTCCAAAAAGAAAGTGTACGGCCCCTTCTTTTTTCACGAGAAAACTGTCACGGGAGGCTCTTTTCTGGATATGTTAAGTCTTTGGTTGATGCCACAATTGCAGGACGACAGTGACAACTTTATTCTCCAATTGGATGGTGTACCATCGCACTGGTTAGGCGACGTGCGAGATTATGTCGATAAACATCTTCCTCACCGAGGGATTGGACGAGCCGCGGACTACAACATGCCATTGACGCAATGGCCACCCAGAAGACCTGACTTAACACCTTGTGACTTTTTCCTATGGGGGTGCGTAAAGCATAAGGTATTCGCCCCTCCTCTTCCTGTTGATCTAGCTGAGCTGAAACAGCGTATCACAGCCACTATCACTGCACTTGATTCAGATATCTTACCTCGCGTTTGGGTGGAGATGGATTACTGGCTCGATGTGTGTCGTGTGACTAAGGGTGCACACATAGAACATCTGTGACTGTCTCTAAAAATACTTGAAACATTCCCCTACAAATCTGTTACAGGTAACATAAAATATCTTACATTGTTCTTGTTTAATAGTAAACATAGCTCATTGCAGAATTGGAAATTTAAAGTACAAGGTACCTAGTGAAATAATCATCTTAAAATCCTTAACTGGTATATGAAATTATTACGCTTAACTCTGGGGAATAAAGGCGAAATAACAAAAAAAAACCATATGCGATTAAGTCAGTACCGTCGCGTGCCCATTTGGGTTGAGTGTGCGCTGTTACGGGGGAAAAAAACGCGCAAAAATTTTATTATGTATCCCGAGCTGAAAAATTCACGCATTGATTTTGGACATACGGAAGCATTTTTTTTCATTTAGTGGGCTTTTAATTTAAAAAAAAAAAAAGAACTTTTGCTATCCCATCGTATATAAGTTACAAAAATTCGAATTCTGTTTTTAAATCCGTGCTCATAAACACATCGACTTGCACTGCGAAGAAAAGACAGAAAAACAGCTGCTCATGGCAGAACGTTGAATTGTGTTTACGTATGATTCCACGCGATTTCAAACGCAAACGTATGACCAGTAGTTCTTTTTCAGGCGCGCACACCCTGAGAACTTTAATATCTGCGTTGAAACCACAAAAAAAAAAAAAAAAAAAATGACTATTGCGTTCTGGCATGGGGGCAGACCACGTTGGTGAATATATTTCCACAGTCCAGATATTACAAAATAAATTTGTCAGACTTTTGGAATTAAAAAATAATTTTACACCTACAAATGAAACAAAATTTAGTTTTCGACATTTCGCTAGGAAATATGTTAAATATGTTTTTTTAACTATTAGCCAGTTATATAACTTTAATTTAAGTAAGATAATGTACAAAAGGATTAAAAATAATATTAACAATGAATTTATACTTATTGTATCTCTAAATCGGTACATAGCTACAGTACCAGGAATCAGGGATTACTGAGACTCGTCTTTCCCACAACTAATTATATTAAGCAAAGTATAAATTACATGGGACCACAATACTGGAACTCTTTGCCTCATGAGATTACTGATTTGAATAATTTGAATATTTTTAAGAGGAAATTAAAACTTCATCTATTATATAAAAATTAGAAATGAGGGGGGGGGATTGTTAATATATGAAAATAGGGAACATGTGAGGGAAAAAGTGAACGTAATAGGAGTCTTTGGGGGAAAGACATCCTTGCCAGCTGCCAGAGCTATTTTTGGCATGAGAATGACAAGTAATAACGATTTAAGTGATTTCCAACGCGGTGTCATAGTTGGCGTTCGTGATATGGGCCATAGTATTTCGGAGGTAGAAACGAAGTTCGGATATTCACGGACGACCATTACAAGGGTGTACCGTGACTACAAGGATTCCGGCAAAACCTCCAACCTACGATACCAGTGTGGCCGTAAAAAGACATTGGGTGAACGTGACCATCGTCGGCTGTCAAGAATCGTTTCACGCGATAGGCGTGCAACACTCTCGCAGGTATCATCGGAATTCAATGCTGGAGCCTCAACAAGCATCAGCGTCCGGACTGTGCAACGTACCCTGCACGATATGGGCTTTGGGAGCCGACGCCCAACTCGAGTCCCTTTGATGGGTGCACGACACAGAGCTATGCGCCTCACTTGGGCACGGCGACACCGCCACTGGACACTTGATGACTGGAAACATGTAGACTGGTCTGACGATTTGCGTCAACTGTATCGGGCAGATGGAAGGATTCGTGTGTGGCGCAAACCCCATGAAGCCATGAATCTCGTCTGTCAACAGGGAACTCTACCGGCTGGTGGGGTGTCCGTAATGGTATGGGGTGTATTTAGCTGGACTTCACTGGAACCTCTGGTACGTTTACAAACGTCTGTGACCGGCCAACGCTCTGTGCGCATCCCTTTCTGACGAGGTACACCCGTTCATGTTCTGCATTCATGCTGATGGGTTGGGCCTGTTCCAACAGAACAATGCACCTCCGCACAAGTGTCGGGACGCCACATTATGGTTAGAGGAGTATTCATCTGAGTTTGGGGTGTTGCCATTCCCACCCAAGTTCCCAGATCTGAACGTGATAGAACACATTTGGGATGCCATGCAACGCGCTATCGAACACAGGAATCCGACACCTCGGGATACACCCGAATTATGGAACGCTCTGCAGGAAGTATGGTGTGCATTTCCTACAGCATATTTCCAGAAGCTAGTAGAGTCCATGCCCCGTCGTATTTCTTCAGTCCTGGGTCCCCGTGGGGGACCTACCAAGTATTAGACTGGTGTACCAGTTTTTCTGGCACTTCAGTGTACGTTGGCCGTCGCCGCGATTCTGCTACGGGGATGAGTTCAAGATAAACCTGCGATGTACGTCGCCGCGATTCTCCTACGGGAATGAGTACCAAATAAATCTGCAATGTACGTGGGCCGTCACCGCGATTCTTCCGGGGATGAGAACAAAAAAAAACTGCGATGTACGTCGCCGCGATTCTGAGTACAAAATATATCTGCGATGTACGTCGGCCTTCGCCACGATTCTGCTACGTGGATGAGTACAAAATAAACCTGCGGTGTACGTCACCGCGATTCTTTTACGGGGATGAGTACAACATAAATATGCAATGTAGGTCGGCCTTCGTCGCTATTCTGCTACACGGATGAGTACAAAATAAACCTGCGATGTACGTCACCGCGATTCTTCTACGGGGATGAGTACAATATAAATCTGCGATGTACGTCGGCCGTCACCGCGTTTCTTCAACGGGGATGAGTATAAAATAAACCTGCGATGTACGTCGCCGCGATTCTTCTACGGGGATGAGTACAAAATAAATATGTGATGTACGTCGGCCTTCGCCGCGTTTCTGCTACGTGGATGAGTACAAAATAAACCTGCGATGTACGTCACCGCGATTCTCTTACGGGGATGAGTACAAAATACATCTACGATGTATGTCGGCCGTTGCCACGATTCTTCAACGGGGATGAGTATAAAATAAACCTGCGATGTACGTCACCACGATTCTCTTACGGGGATGAGTACAAAATACATCTACGATGTATGTCGGCCGTTGCCACGATTCTTCAACGGGGATGAATACAAAATAAACCTGCGATGTACGTCGCCGCGATTCTCTTACGGGGATGAGTACAAAATACATCTACGATGTATGTCGGCCGTTGCCACGATTCTTCAACGGGGATGAGTACAAAATAAATATGTGATGTACGTCGGCCTTCGCCGCGATTCTACTACGTGGATGAGTAAAAAATAAACCTGCGGTGTACGTCGCCCGTCGCCGCGTTTCTGCTACGTGGATGAGTACAAAATAAACCTGCGATGTACGTCACCGCGATTCTCTTACGGGGATGAGTACAAAATACATCTACGATGTATGTCGGCCGTTGGCACGATTCTTCAACGGGGATGAGTACAAAATAAACCTGCGATGTACGTCACCGCGATTCTCTTACGGGGATGAGTACAAAATACATCTACGATGTATGTCGGCCGTTGCCACGATTCTTCAACGGGGATGAGTACAAAATAAACCTGCGATGTACGTCGCCGCGATTCTCTTACGGGGATGAGTACAAAATACATCTACGATGTATGTCGGCCGTTGCCACGATTCTTCAACGGGGATGAGTACAAAATAAACCTGCGATGTACGTCACCGCGATTCTCTTACGGGGATGAGTACAAAATACATCTACGATGTATGTCGGCCGTTGGCACGATTCTTCAACGGGGATGAGTACAAAATAAATCAGCGATGTACGTCGGCCGTCGCCGCGATTCCGCTACGGGGATGAGTACAAAATAATTCTGCGACGTACATCGTCTTTCGCGAGAAAAAAAAATTACGTATACGGAAGAAATCTTCATTACGCCTAACTTCCGTTTTCGGAAATTTTGAAAGGCGGAAAACTTGCATCTATGATAGGGAGTCTGCAAGATGGTTTAATAGGGTTCTGGGGATGTAGTTTTTGTCTGCAGGACCAAAATAAATTTGCGAAGTGAGTAGCCCGTCGCCCTGATTCTACTACAAGGCTTCTGTCTGAAAAGGGAAAAAATGAAGGAAAACATGACTATTAAAAACAAATCATATTTTTGGCTGCAAAATCGTATTAGCGTACTGCAGCATGATTTATCGTACTAAATACGATAAAATCGTAACAGTTGGCAGGTTTGCTTTATCAATAAGTTTTTTTTTCTTTTTTGGGGGAGGGAAAGTCCTATGTCTAATTTTCCACGCCTAAATAGGAGTGGAAAATTAGACACGAGACCGATAATAATAATTTTAGGAAGAAAAAGTTCGGGGAGATACTTACCTTGGTGCGTATTTTCTTTCTGGCATAAATACTAACGTCAGCAAAGATGATTTGTAAAGGGCAGTTGTATTTAGAGTCTGATAGTGATGCAATTAGAAGAAACATAAGCCTATATTCCTTTTAGGAGCTAGGGAACAGCAAGACCTTCTGGGATTTGGATTTCAGAAAGCAAACTGCCCCGTCGATGAGATGAATAAAGATTTGTCGACCTCTATTTTAGGTCACTCTTTAAAATCTAACGCCTTTCCAGCATATTCACTTCTGCTCATATGTGTAACACAAGGCAAACCAGTACGCAGGCCATATTTCTCATTTTAACTTATTGATAAAGTTGTTTTTTTACGCTTTCCAACCGTAGGTTGAAGAAGCGTATATGCTCTAGCTTTTTCCGTCCGTCAGTCCGTCTGTCGGCACGATAACTCACGTAAAAGTGGTCCGATTTCGATGAAATTTTAGTATGTGGTAGGGGACCACCTGGAAACGAACCCTATTGAAAATGGGTGAAGTGGGGTCAAAGGTCACGACATAAGAGCGGAATCCATTCAATTGCCCTTATGCGTCAAAACTTACGTAAATATGGTTCGATTTCAATGAAATTTTAGTAAGTGGTAGGGGACCACTTGTGAACGAATCCCATTGAAAATGGGTGAAGTGGGGTCAAAACTCACGACATAGGAGCCGGATGCATTCCAGTGCCCTTATGCGTCATAAGGTGCGTAAAAATGGTGCGATTTCGATGAAATTTTAGTATGTGGTAGGGGACCACCTGGAGAGGAACCCTATTGAAAATGGGACAAATGGAGTCAAAGGTCAGGACTAAGGATCGGGATCCATTACATCGCCCTTATCCGACACTATTAAGGTGGACGTCAAGTAATTTTGCTTCCTACATTTCCAATGGAAAACCTTTTGTACACATTTCCTTCACAATTAGTGTGTTCCCAAGGATGGAAATTTAAACATCGATTAAAATAACTTCATACTATAACTTGGAATACTTAACATTTTCTAAAACATACGCATAATTATATTAAAAAACAATAACGTTTCCTTTGGTGGTGTTGAAACCAGAAAAAAGATGGCGCGACCTGTACTTTGATGACGTCAGTGGACAAATAAATGTTGGATTGAATAATTACGGTTATGGTTTAGAAAATATTACTGTATTACGGTTATGGTTTAGAAAATATTAAGTATTCCAAGATTTTAATTCATGTTCAAATTTTCATTCTTGGGAACGCATTAATTGTGAAGAAAATGTGTACAGAAGTTTTTCCATTGGAAGTATAGGAAGCAAAATTACTTGACGTCCACCTTAAAGTAGCAATTCTTGTATGTATGTATGTACATTTTATTTTGAAAACGGCTCTTAGAATTTTGATGAAAGTCGTTAACCTACCATTTTCTGGTACTGGAAATCGATTTAGCTTGATCTCGACTTCGTTTAGTGGGTTAAATTACCACCCCGAATTATAACGTTTTTAGTGTCATGTCGTCGTTCCATTAATGTTTCCAATGCTTAGAAATCTTATGACGTCACAATTTCGCGTTTGAGAATGTTGGCGCGCGGTCACACCATCTGTCTCATTACGTCACGCGTTGTGTGTGACTCCTGTTAAAGTTTTATGACGTCATACTCTTGCCAGCAGATGGGAATCGCGACCATCCATTACGTCACTCGTTGTGTGCGTATGTCCGTCCGCACGATAACTCGCGTAACAATCGTTCGATTTCGATGAAATTTTAGTATCTGGTAGGGTGTTACCTGGGAAGGAACCTTATTTAAAGTGACCGAAATGGGGTGAAAGGTCGGTACATAGGAGCGGGATCCATTCCACTGCTATTATGCGTCATAACTAACGTAAAAAAGGTTCGATTTCGATGAAATTTTAGTATGTGATAGGGGACCATCTGGCCACAAACCCTATTGAAAATGGGCGAAATGGGGTCAAAGGTCAGGACATAAGAACGGAATCACTTCCATCACCATTATGCGTCGTAACTTACATAAAAATGTTTCGATTTGGATGAAATGTTAGTATGTTGTAGGGACCTGCCTGGGGACGAATTCTATTGAAAACGGGTGAAATTGGGTCAAAGGTTAGGACACAGGAGCGGGATCTATTCCATAGCCCTTATACATCATAACTTACGTAAAAATGCTTCGATTGCGACAAAACTTTATCATGTTATTTCGGAGGTATACCGAACCAGTTCTGTTGAATATCATCGATATGGGATCACGGGTCAGGGCACAGGACCGAGATTTATTCCACAGCCATTATCCTCATAACTTGAGTAATGATTTCTGGTATGTTGGAAAGCGTATTATAATCAATGCATTGCATGATTTTACAAACTTGTTATAAATTTATGTTTAGTACATTTATTCATAAGAATATTTCGAAGCAGCAGATATTTAGAGAATGCATCATATTATGAAATAGCCATAGTTAAAGTAAACCGGATTCTTCATAAATTGTAAATAGGTTAAGAAAGTTTTCAGAATAAAACTCAAACTTGATGTGTTCCACATTTCTGGTACAGTTTTTGTGGTATCAGCGACCAATTTTGGGATACAGCTGCTACTTTAATGTGACAGTAAATCTTGCAGTTGTAGTTACCTTCCTTTTCTAAAAAAAATCCAAATGATTATTTAAATACTACGCGGTGCATAAGAGCTTACGATGCCCCTAAGACAGCGCACTTTCATCATAATAGGGAACTTGTGTCGAAGTAAGTTAGAGATACACAATTTCGCCGTTACACAAGACGGAAATTTTATGAATACTCTAATATCTCGCAGTGTTGGTGTGTAGAAGTCTTGAAGTCGACAAAGGAAGGTGATTAGCTGAGGGTAATGTTTCAGCTTGCTTGTTGTTAGGTCGATTTAGGATTGCAGATAGTTGAGTGCCAATTTTGCCCCTTGATTTCAGTGAGGTCAGTAAAGGCAGTAGATTTTCCGCTGCTATCTGAACGACATAGCAGGAAAAACGAGTGAGAGTACTTTATCAACTTAATTGTCGTGAGGTCGACAAAGGAGCTATAGTGGCACTTTGTCTCTCCTGTTACAAAGTCGACAAGGAGGAAGACGCTCATTTGAATTTTTGACTACTTTAGGCCTGTAAAACAGGGATAGAAAGTTAATTTCATAACTTTGCCACCTGTCTATCACCAGGGAGGCAGATGGGATAGTAGTTAACTACCATTTTGATATTTGACAGTGTCCGAAGAATTAAAGAGCTTATCATCTTTTCACCCCTTCTTGCTGATATGAAGCTGGTACCTGAGGAGGAAGGTTACTGTTGTGAAGTCGGTACAGGAGGAGGAAGGTCAATGATTTGAAGTCGGTACAGGAGGAGGAAGGTCAATGATTTGAAGTCGGTACAGGAGGAGGAAGGTCAATGATTTGAAATCGGTAGCGGAGGATAACACTTACTGATGTGAAGTTGGTACAGGAGAAGAACTGTTTCGGGTGTGAAACTGGTACAAGACGAAGGTCGCCGACGAGAAGTTGGTACAGGAGGAGGAGAGTCACTGATGTGATGTTCGTACAGCAGATGGGCTTTCACGTGAAGTTGGTACAGGAGCTGGACAGTCACATGTGTGAAGTCCAAACAGGACATATAGAAAAAGAGATACAGCCGTAGAATCGATGCAGGAGAAGGATGGTTACCGGTGTGAAGTCCGTAAAAGATGAAAACGGCGAACAATGTGAAGTCGGTACAGGAGGAGGAATGTTAGTGATAAGAAACTGGAACAGGAGAATGACGGTTATTAATGTGAAGTCGGTACTAGTGGTGGAACGTTACTGAAGTGAAGTTAGTGCATGATGCAGAAGGGCATAAATGCAAAATCGATACAAAAAGAAGGTTATGGATTTAAAGTCGGCACAAAAAGAGATCGGTTACCACCATGAAGTCAGCACTGGAGTAGAAAAGTGACTGATGTCAATTCGGTATAGTAGAACAAAGGTTACTGACGTAAAGTCTGTATAGAAGGAGAAAGGCTACTCATGCGGAGTCGG
The DNA here is from genome assembly GCA_039090855.1 of Macrothele yani. Lineage (NCBI taxonomy): Eukaryota > Metazoa > Arthropoda > Arachnida > Araneae > Macrothelidae > Macrothele > Macrothele yani. The sequence goes on from CM077007.1 coordinate 116,179,075, forward strand.
TGCTGAAATTGTTACAGCAGGAGGAAGTTTTGATACGAAGTCGGTGTTGCGAGGAAGGTCACTGATGTGAAGTCGGCACAGGACGGAAAAACGTCACTGTTGTTAAGTCGGTACAGGAGGAGGAAACTCGCGGATGTGAAGTCAGTGAAGAAAGTGAAAGGTCGCAGATGTGAAGTCAGTGAAGAAAGTGAAAGGTCGCAGATGTGAAGTCAGTGAAGAAAGTGAAAGGTCGCAGATGTGAAGTCAGTGAAGAAAGTGAAAGGTCGCAGATGTGAAGTTAGTGAAGAAAGTGAAAGGTCGCAGATGTGAAGTCAGTGAAGAAAGTGAAAGGTCGCAGATGTAAAATTTGTAAATAGAGGAGGATGGTTACTGTTGTGGAATCAGTACACGAGGATGGACGTTACTGACTTGAAATCGATGCAGGAGTGGGAAGATTGCTTGTGAAAACCTGTTTCATGAGCAATAAAGAGGAATCTTACTGATGTGAAGTCGGTACAGAAGTTAGGAGGTTAATTGTATGAAGTTGGTACAGGAGGATAAAATTATCGGAGTGGGAAAGTTGCCGGAAGGTTAATGATGTGAAATAGGTACAGGAATGGGAAGGTTGCCGGAGAAAATTTGTTTCAGCAGGATGAAAGGTACTACTGTGTAGTTCATTAGAGGAAGGCGGTCAGTGACGTTAAGTCGGTACAGAAGGAGTACGGTAAATAATGAGAAGTCAGTACAGGAGGAGGATGTTACTGATGTGAAGTCAGTACAGGAGCTAGGAGGTTAGTGGTGTGAAGTCCGTTAAGGAGGATAATGGTTATCGTTATTTTACATGAATTCGTTACAAGAGGAGCAAGGTAACTAATACTGTATAAAGCTGGTACAGAAAAGGAAGGTTACCGATGTGAAGTCGGCACCTGAGGAGGAACGTCATTGATGTGAAGTCGGTATAAGTGAAAAAGGATACTGAAGTAAATTTAGCACAGGAGGAGGAAGGTCACAAATGTGAGTTTCGCACAAGGGGAGGATGAAGTAAATTTAGCACAGGAAGAGAAAGGTCACGAATGTGAGTTTCGCACAAGAGGAGGATGGCTACTGATGTGAAATAAGAACAGGAGGAGGAGATTTACTGACGTGGTCTCTATAACAGCATGGCGGTTACTAATGGGACCTCAGTACAAAAGATGGGAGGTTACTTATGCTAAAATGGCACAAGAGGAAGAAAGATACCGATGTGAATTCTGTACAGGAAGAAGAAGATTGTTAATTGGAATTAGTACAGACGAAGAAAGGTTACTGACGTAAATTTAGTGCAGAAGGAGCACGGCAATTAATGTGAATTCGATACAGGAGGATATATTTGAAGTCATTACGGGAGAAGATCGGTCACTGATGTGAAGTCGTTACAGGAAGAAGACGGTCTCTAGGAGGAAGGTGAACTGCAGCAAGGTTCCTGGTGTGAAGCTGGTACAGGAAGTGGAAGGTTACAGATGAGGTTTCGGAACAAGAGACCGTAGGTCGCTGATGAGAGGAGAAAGGTTACTGATGCACATTTGGTTCAGGAGAGGACGGTATCTGACGTGAAGTGGGTACAGGTGGAGTACGGTCGCCAATGTAAAGGAGGTACAGGTATAGTAATGGAAAGTCATCACAGGGGAAGGTCAGTCACCGATATGCAGGAGCAGAAAGATTAGTGATATGAAGTCGTTACAAGAGAAGGACGGTCTCCGATGTGAGGTCCGTACAAGGAAAGGACGTCTGTGATGTACAGTCAGTACAAAAGGTGGAAGGTAACTGATGTGCAGTCCGTACAGTTAAAGAAAGATTACTAATGTGAAATCTGTACAGGAGGAAGAAAGTTATTAATGTAAAGTTGGTATAGGAGTAGGGCGGTCACTGATGTAATGTTGGTACAGGAGGAAAGATAAGGATATCTAGTTGGTACAGGAGAAGAAAGGTTACCGATATAGTATCGGTGCAGAAGGGAGAAGGTTAGTAATGACACGCCGGTACAAGAGAGCGGAGGTTACTGATGCGAAGCCGGTCAAGGATGAGGAAAGTTGCTGATGTCAAGGCGTCACAGTAGAAGTAACGTGACTGATGTGAAATCGGTGAAAAAGGATGAAGGTTGCTAATGTGAAGTGGGCACAGGAGGAAGAAGGATTCTGGTACGAAGTCGGTACAGGACAATAGAGGTTTCCGATGTGAAGTACGTAACGAGAGGGGAAGGTTAATGAAAACTTCACATTATCTGGTGTAATGTGAAGTCCGTATAAAAAGTTCATATTAGCAAATTTCCTCCTGTGCTGAATTCACATCAGTAACTTTCATGGACTAGTACTGATTTCATACCAGTACCCGTCCTCTTTCTACACGCTTAACATTAGTGACCTTCCACTTCCTTTACATACTTAATATCCGTAAGCTTCCTCGTCCTATACCAACTTGACACAGACAATGCTCACGGATGTGAAGTCTGTAAAGGAAAAAACAATTACTGTAATGAAGTCGGTACTAAAGAAGAGCGATTTCTCATGTGAAGTCAGTACAGGAACAGGACTATAACTGATTTGAAATCGGTACAGAAGGAGGAAGGTTACTGATGTGAAGTACATGTAAGAGGAGTAAGGTGATTGATGTGAAGAATCTACAGGAGGAGGAAGTTCATTGATGTGACACTGATACGGAAAGAACAATGCTACTAATGTGAAATTGGTACCAGAGAAGGAAGGTTGCTGATGCAAAGTCGGCACAGGAGGAGGAAGGTTGATTTTGTGAAGTCAATACCGGAGAATGAATGTTACTGATGTGAATTCGGTACAGTAAGAGAAAAGGGTTGCTGATGTGAACCCGGTACACGGGAAGATTACTTACTTGAAGTTGATAATACATCAGACGGATTATAGATATGAGATCGTTACAGCAAAATAAGTTTAGTATTATGTCAGAGTAAGACGAAGGAAGTCACTGGATGAAGCCCATACAGGAGGAGGAAGGTCACTGGTGTGAAGCCGGGAGGATGATGTGCGCGTATGTGAAGTCTGTAAAGGAAGAAGGATAATGACATTAAGTTGTAAAACGAGCAGAAATGTTATTTTCGTGATGTCGGTAGAGAAGGATGAATCTTACTGATGTGAACTTAGAACAAGAGAAAGGAAAGTTACTGATGGGAATTCGGTAGAGCAGTAGAAGGAAGTTCACTGATATCAAGCGGGTATAGAAAGAAGGTCACTGATGGTAAGTTCATATACACTGCTGGCCACCCAAAATGCAACATCAAGAAGGAAGCATCCGATTGGCCTAAAATGCGCAGCATGCGTCGCCCGCGAGAGGACATGCAAACGATTAGCATTGCAGAGCATACGCAAATCATGTGCGCCCGGCACGCCACCGAGAATCACTATAAGAAGGGTGCACATAAGGCGGGGTGTAAGTAGTGGAAGTGTGTTGTGCTGTCGGACCTGTGCGTGGGAAGCTTCCTGATGCCTCGTCGCAGAATACGGCAGTCATTCCAGCACGTTTCGGAGTTCGAAAGAGGACGAATAGGGGCTTATCGCGACAGCGGTTTATCGTACCGAGACATCGGCGTCCGTGAGGGACGACATCCAGCCACAGTGAAGCGAGTATGGATTTGGTGGGTGCAGGAGGGACGAACGGACCGACGTGAGTGATTGCCGCAGCCGCGGCACACCACCAAACGAGAGGACCGGCATGTTGTGGGGCGGGCATTGACGGCTAGCGCAACCACATCACGAATGTTAGCGCAGGAATTAGGGTGTGTTGCGCAACAACCTGTGTCAGCACGTACCGTTCGATGTCGTCTGCAGGAGCGGGGACTTGTCGCACGGCGTCCATTGCTCCGATTTACAATGACGTTACACCACCGGCGAGTGCTGTGGCAGTGGGCCGTTGAACGCCGCACCTGGACTACGGAATTGCACAACATTGTCTTCTCCGACGAATCCCGCTTCTGCCTGCAGCACCACGATGGTCGGATGCGCGTGTGGCAGCACCGCGGCGAGAGACTGTATGATGGCTGCATTATGCATCGCCATACCGGTCCGTCGCCTGGCGTTATGGGTTGGGGCGGAATTGGATATGACACCCGTACCTCTCTGGTACGCATCGCCGGTACACTCAACTGCCACCGCTACATCTCCGACGTTTTGGAGCCTGTAGTCCTCCCTTACCTGCCGAACCAGCCAACAGCCACGTTTCGACAGGACAATGCGCGCCCGCACGTGGCACGCATCGTGCAACAGTTCTTCATGGCCCACTAGGTGTCACTGCTGCCGTGTCCCTCTTGTTCTCCCGATATGTCGCCCATCGAACACGTCTGGTCGCTGATCGGCAACCGAGTGGCCCGGCAAGCACCACCAGCAGCTACGCCTGATGAACTGTGGCAACGTGTGGAAGCAGCCTGGACCGATATACCCCAAGCCCACATCCAAAGCCTCTTTCGTTCGATGCCGCGGCGTTTAGCGGCCGGTATTGCCAGCCATGAGGGCCACACGAACTATTGATGTCTGCGTGTTCAGCAAGTCGCACGGGCCTGTAAGCTCAATCGTTTCATCCTTGTATCTGTTGTTATGTGTCCAGTATATCTGGCTTTGCTATATCTTGTCCTTCTTGGTGTTGCATTTTGGGTGGCCAGCAGTGTAGGAAAAGGATGCTTACAAGTGCTAATTATAAAGGAAGTGAAAGGATACTAATGTGAAGTTCGTAAAAAGAGGACGGTTTCTAGTATGAAGTCGGTACAGGAGGATTAAAGGTACCGACGTGAGATCGGCATAGGACTAGGGAAGATGAATTCGGTACAGGAGGACAAAAGTTGCTGAATAGGACTTGTTAAAGGAGGATGGTGGTTACTAGTGTGTAGTCGGTAGAAGTGGAGGACAGTCCATATTGCAAAGCAGGTACATGATGAGGAGAGACATTGTTAAGTTGGTATAAGAGGAAATTTGACGATATAAAGTTGATGCCGGTGGAAATGTTTACTAAGCGAAGTTGATACCGCTGGAAGTTTACTAATATGAAGTTGATACAGAAGGAAAAGGGTACTTGATGTGAAACCGGTACAGGAGGACGAAGGTCACTGATGTGAAGTTGGTACAGAAAGAAGAGTGTTATTGATGTGTGATCGCTACAGGACAGGAGGAGGGTTAGGGGTTACGAATGGGAAGTATGTACAAGATGATGACGGTTTTGATATGACGTCAGTACAGGAGGTGGGAGGTTAGGTACGTGAATTCGGTAAGATTATTGATGCGATGTCGGCACAGAAGTAAAGAGTTTACTGATGTAAATTTGATGCGGAGTAAATACAGAAGGAAAGTTACGGATGTTAAGTCAGTAGAAGACGAGGAATGCCACTGATATAAATTTGGTAAACCAGGAGGACGGTAACTGATGTATAGAAGTTAAAGGAGGAGGAAGGTTCCTGATGTGAAGTCAGTTACAGAAGGAGGAATGTTGCTAAAGTGCAGTCTCTACAGGAGGCTGAGTATTGCGAAAGTGAATTCGGTACAGGAAAAGATATGGTAATGATGTGTGGTCGGTTCGGGCGGAAGAGGAAGTTTTCTGATGTGAATTCTGTACAAGAGTTGGACAGTTGTAAAGTCTGTACAGGAGAAGTACCACTACTGATGTGAAATCGGTTGAAGAGAAGGAAGGTTGCTGATGCAATGTCCACACAGGAGGAAGAAGCGTACTGATGTGAATTCGGTACAGGAGGAGGACGGTTACTGATGCGAAGTCGGTACGGGAGAAGGAAGATTTTTGATGTAAAACCTGTGTAAGAAGAGAGGAAGTTGGTATAGGAATAGTTAGAGTACAAATATGGAGTCGATACCAGAGGAAGAAAAGTAATGGTGTGAATTCAATACAAGAGGAGGAAGGTTGCTAATGTGAAGTCATTTCAGTAGGAGGAAAGTTTACTGATGCGAAGCAGGAGAGGAGCAAGATGAACACTGATGTGTATTCTGTACAGGATGAGGAAGTTTACTGATGCGAAGTTGGTGCAGGATGTGGACGGCCACCGATGTGAAGTCAGTACAGGAGGAGGAAGGACACAGTTATGAAGTTGGTGCAGGAAGAGAAAGTCACTGAATTAAATTCGGTATAATAGGATGAAGGTTACTGAGGTAAAGCCGTTGAAGGAGAAGTGAAGTTGGAGAGGAGATGGAAAGTTATTGATATTAATTCGGTAAGAAGTAGGAAGGCACTGATAATTTTCGTTACTGGAGGAGGCAGGCAACTGATATGAAGTCAGTGCTTTCAGAGGAAGGATACTAATGTGAATTCAGTACAGAAGAAGGAAGGTCACTAATTAAAATTTGTTACTGTAGAAGGAAGTTTATTAATAAGAATTCAGTACAGGTGGGGGTCGGTTACTGATTTGAAATCGGTATAGGAGGAACGTTACAGATACGACGGTGTTATAGGAGGAGGAACGTTACTGAGTCGAAGCTCGTACAGAAACCGAAAGGTTACAGGTTTGGGTCCGCTACAAGAGATGGAAAGTAATTGATATGAAGTCGATACAGGAGTAAGATGAGAGGTAGGAAAAAGAGGATGACGGCTGAGATTAAATCGGTACAGAAGTACCAATCTCTGCACATTCTGATTAGCACATTATTTTGAGACTGGATTAGTACAGGAAATATAATCCGGTTTTAATTTGTAACTTTTTTGTGCTCAGGTGAATTGAAGTCGAAACTATTACTTTTGCAAGTGATTCGTATGAGGACAGTACAGAAGAGGAGGGAGAGGATTGTATTACACTGCTGGCCACCCAAAATGCAACACCAAGAAGGAAGCATCCGATTGGCTTGAAATTCGCAGCATGCGTCGCCCGCGAGAGGAAATGCAAATGATTAGCATTGCAGAGCATATGAAAATCATGTGCACCCGGCACGCCACCGAGAAGCACTATAAGAAGGGTGCACAGAAGGCGGGGTGTAAGTAGTGTAAGTGTGTTGTGCTGCCGGACCAGTGCGTTGGAAGCTTCCTGATGCCTCGTCGCAGAATACGGCAGTCATTCCAGCACATTTCGGAGTTCGACAAAGGACGAATAGTGGCTTATCGCGACAGCGGTTTATCGTACCGAGACATCGGCGCCCGTGTGGGACGACATCCAGCCACAGTGAGGCGAGTATGGATTCCGTGGGTGCAAGAGGGACGGACGGACCGACGTGAGCAACTGTCGCAACCGCGGCACACCACCGAACGAGAGGACCGGTATGTTGTGCGGCGAGAATTGACGGCTCGCACCGCCACATCACGAACGTTAGCGCAGGAATCAGCGTGTGTTGCGCTGCAACCTGTGTCAGCACGTATACCGTTCGACGTCGTCTGCAGGAGCGGGGACATGTCGCACGGCGAACATTACTCCGATTACCATTGACGTTACACCACCGGCGAGTGCGGCGGCAGTGGTCCGTTGAACGCCGCACCTGGACTACGGAATGGCACGACATTATCTTCTCCTACGAATTCCGCTTCTGCCTGCAGCATCACGATGGTCGGATCCGCGTGTGGCGGCACCGCGGCGAGAGACTGTATGACGCCTGCATTATGCATCGCTATACCTGTCCGTCGCCTGGCGTTATGGTTTGGGGCGCAATTGGATATGACACCCGCACCCCTCTGGCACGTATCGCCGGTACACTCAACAGCCACGGCTACATCTCCGGCGGTTTGGAGCCTGTAGTCCTCCCTTACCTGCAGGACCTGCCAGCGGCCACGTTTAAACAGGACAATGCTCGCCCGCACGCAGCACGCATCGCGCAATAATTCTTCACAGCCCACCAGGTGTCACTGCTGCTGTGGCCAGCCTGTTTACCCGATAAGTCGCCCATCGAACACGTCTGGTCGCTGATCGGCAACCGAGTGGCCCGGCAAGCACCACCCGCGGCTACGCCTGATGAATTGTGGCAACGTGTGGAAGTAGCATGGACCGATATACCTCAAGCCCACATCTAAAGCCTCTTTCGTTCGATGCTGCGGCGTGTAGCGGCCGTTATTGCCAGCCATAGGGGCCACACGAACTATTGATGTTTGCGTGTTCCGCAAGTTGCACGAGCCTGTAAACTCAATCGTTTCATCTTTGTATCTGTTGTTATGTGTCCAGTAAATCTGACTTTGCTAACTCGTGTCCTTCTTGGTGTTGCATTTTGGATGGCCAACAGTGTATAATAGTATGCGGTAAAAGTGGATTTTTGTTTTCTTTGTGTTCGTGTTTCCACTTGGTTTTCCTCTTTGTGGCGTTTTTATACTATTCGTGATGATAAATCACGGTTTTAACTTTTTTCTTAATCGCAGCACAGAATGTAAAGAAACATAAACTATGAAGTAAGAACTGGTCCAGGAATAGGAAAACGCCTAATTCTGAACGTACAATGTCAAAAAAATTATAAACCTTTACTTCATTTATGTAGCACTGATTTTAAAACCTTCAGATCACTTGCTCAACCATAGTTATTTAATCGTAACATCTGCCTTTCATAAACGTCACGAGTTTTCACAAAAGGATAAAGTGTGAATGAACGTATGTCACAAATGAAGCTCTTGTTACATCATGGGGTCAATGGCTTTCGAAGACCCTGACCTTTTTTGTAGGAGAGTAGCACGTGGTAATTGGAAGCATAAAATCTTAAATCTTAATCTACTACGCCATTTTTTACATGCGAACTTCTTCACAAGGCTTTAATTTGTTCGTTGGATACCAAGCACTTATTCCCCGCTGTTTTTTCACTCAGAAAAAAGTAGGTTGTGATTCAAATTTCTATATTTTTATTTTGCGAACGCATTCGTCTTTTGTTGTTTCTAAAGCCTTATTCTTCTATAATATTTAGACTTGTAGAATTTATTTGAAGCCTTTTCAGCTGAAATGGAAAATTGTTAGGTTTTTATGGTTTTGGTAACGTGAATAGGAAGCTTCATTACAGAAGTTTGTATATATTGCTCGCATCTCGGACACCGTATGCCGTCGTATCTTCATCGATCTAAAGTATTTGGGATAATTGAAAATCGTTCCTTCGTTGCAAAATGCATGCGTGATATGAGCACTTGCTAACTACTGCATTTTTAGAATAGTGATCCTTCAAATGGAAGAAATCATGTTGTGCTTATATCAGGAGAATAGAAATTTCACACTCCCCCGAAAAAATATTGAGGGGCACCACACCCCCAGGTGTTTTTCCAAAGTAAATGAAGGTTTCTTTATTTCTTCTTGAAAAATCGAAGCGTGCAATTCTTTGATTCATGCCCTTTTCCCCCTCCAAACCTGCCCCAAATTTTTATTCTCCGGGGTATCTACTCTTGAGATCTTTTTCTTTTTTTTGGAGTTTGAGATCATCCGTCATATTTTCCTGTTGTTGATATCTTTTCTTGCTGATCTTGTGAACTCTCCTGACATTTGACTGGCTTAGAGATCTTTGCACTTTGGTGTTGAGATCTACTCGCTCTTGAGATCTTTCCTTGCTGATTTTGTGAGTTTTCTTGACATTTAACTGGTTTAGAGATCTTTGTGATTTGGTCCTGAGATCTTTGTGCTTTGGTCCTGAGATCTTTTGCTTTGGTCCTGAAATCTACTTACTCTTGAGATCTTTTCTTGTTGATTTTGAGATTTCCCTGTAATCTAGCTGCTCTTGAGGACTTTTTATTATTGATTCAGAGATCTACTTGCTCTTGAGATCCTTTTTTTGTTGATCTTGAGATTTCTCCTGTAATCTACCTGATCTTGAGGTCTTTTCTTGTTGATCATGAGATGTACCTGCTCTTGAGGTTTCTCTTGTTGGTCTTGAGATCCTGCTTTTGAGGTCCTTTCTTTCTTGTTGATTTGGGGATTTTCCAAGTGATTTACCTGCCGCTCAGATCTTCATCTTGATCTTGATATCTTCTCTCAGATATATCTACTCTAGAAACCTTTCCTTTTTAATTTTGAAATCTTTTTTTTTTTTTTTTTTTTTTTTTTTTTGAGATGTACCTGTTCTTGAGATCTTCCGTGCGATATACTGCATCTCCTTTTTTTTTTGAGATTTTTCTTGTTGATTCTGCGATTTTTCTTGGGATTTACCTGTTTTCTTGATCTTTCTTGAGATCATGTTTATTTTGAGATCTTTCCTAAAACTTACCTGCTTTTGTGATTTTTCTTGAGATCTGCCTGTTCTTGATATCTTGTTGATTTTGAGATCTTTCTTGAAATCTACCTGTTTTTGTGACCTTTCTTGAAATCTTCCTGTTCTTGAGATTATCTTGAGGTATTATCTTTTTGATTTTGAAGTCTACCGTCTACCAGTTTTTGAGATCTTTCTTGAGCCAACCAACCTGTCCTTGACATATTTTCATGTTGTAACTTACACTGATAACACCGAAATTCTTCATCATATCCTTCTTGTCATAAGGCTGACATATAAAATCACGCTGATGTTGAAGCAACGCACGCTTAGCATTTTGTCTTCTGCTACTGGGATTCGGGGAAAAAAAGAGCTTCCATTTCACAATCAAATGGAAGTCAGAGAGCTTCGTATTGTAAAAAATCCTGTGTAAAACTGCGGGTGACAAAAAAAAAAAAAATAACCGACAAAGTTAAAAGGACTGAAAATTGGCACACCAGCCTCGACTGAGGATTTAAAAAATCGGTATTCAATAAAAATTGTCTTCAGAAAATTTTTTTGGTCAAAGCTTTGTATGTTTGATTTCTACATCCAAATCATTCCATGTAAAACAACAACAACATAAACCGACAAAACAAAATTAAATACCCGGATTAAGCACATACGAAGAATAACAACCAAATTCTTCTAAAAATAGCTGGTTGTTTATCCACTAACGCTGAATGGGCGTAAAAAACCTGCCTCTTGGGTGGCGCAGTGGTCTAAGCGCTGGCTTCAGACTGCTCGTCAGAGATGGATCCGGGTTCAAATGCCAGTGAGGCATGGAAGTTGTGTTTGTCTAACGACACTGGGTCTGTCCCTTCCCTGGAACCAGTGGCCCTAAATTTGGAACGGACGGCTGCTTGTGGTCCGTTGATCTGCTCATCGTGGTCTTTAAAGCCCTAAACAAACAAAACATCAAATTTCACAAAAAGCATGAAAAATAATTTACCGCTTCGTGGCAAAAGAAGCAGTTCGTTTCTTACAAGCCATGGGGCTTCTACGCGAATTCAGGCACATCTAGATCCTCATGAATTCACGTAGAATATATTGTGTTTGTCTTACGACACTGGATCTTTCCTCTTCTTGAAAACAGTGCCCCTAAATTAGGAACAGGCGACTGCTTATAGCCCATTGAGTTGCACACGGTGGTTATTAAAGTCCTGCCCCCCCCCCCAAAATACACACACACCTGAATGTAAGAAAATATGAAAAAGCATGCAAAATAATTAATTGCTTCGTGACTAAAAAATCAATTTGTTCCTTACAGGCCACGAGGCTTCTACGTGAACTCAGTCAAATCTAGATCACTGTGAGGCATGAATATTGTGTTTGTCTGACAACACTAGCTCTTTCCTCTTCCTGAAACCAGTGCCCCCAAATTAGGAACAAGCGACTGCTTATAGCCTATTGAGTTTCTCCTCACGCTGGTCATTAACGCCCAAGGCAAACAAATAAATACCCCCCCCTTCGCCAACAAATCTCAGAAAAAGCACGGAAAATAATTCATCGCTTCATGGCAAAGGAAGCAGTAGGCCTATGCTTCTTACAGGCCATGAGGTTTCTACGTGAACTTAGTTACACCTAGACTACACGCACACAGAAAAAAGAGATGCGGGTATAAAATTGAAGAAACAAAGGGGTTCCCGGTTTAAAAACATAAATAACTAATCATAGAAGCGCTTATACTCTGATCGCATGTTAATTACACGTTTTTTGGGTGGTGAAGAAAATGACATCTAGTTCTTTCCTCCGCCGATGTCCCGGTTTTGTGGGTGATTGTATTTTCAGGCCTCCGACCTCTTCGGAAACTCCAATGGGATGGGGAAACTTTCGCCTTTCACAAACATTTATTTTCGAATGATGAAAAACAACGAGAGTACCACTTTACTGAGAAAATAGGAGGGGAAAAACACAGATCAAAAATTGCTGCTGTCTCATTAACGCACCCCAAAACACACTCTCACATATATGGTGGTGTATACTCAGTAACAGAGAGCTGTATGGCCTTAATTTGTAAAACTCAACATTGGCTAAACACGAATGCATGGGAAGATAAAATACTACCACACAAACACTGGGATGCGATTGAGGCAACATAAAATTTTCTACTAGTCTAACAGCAGAAGGACTCAGTTTCACTGTGTTTCATATGGCCTCTAACGGGTTTGTAAATGGAGCGTGGTCTTTCAATAATAAATTCAAATAAAATCGAAATGAATCAATAACCGCAAGATTAACTGGTTCAATAAAACATTGGTCCTCTCCAAAATAACGGATAGCATTGGGTAAAATGCGTTTCGCGGAAAATGCAAAACTAAATAAGTTTAACGTTTATTCTTTGAGAAAAAAAAACCCCTGTTCTCTATTTAGTATTTTCACTTCATGAAATATTTGCTTTATTTTAACTATGGTAACTTTGTAGTGCGATGTCTGATGTATCTTTTAAATCTATGCTACCGTATCTAGTAATACTCCTGGTTAATTAATGCACTTAAAAAAACTTTATCAGTTAGATAGTGCACCTTAAATGGAAAACATTCCCAGTGTACAGATTTGTCTTATGAAAACACGCTGGTGAAAATGCCGGAATGCCGCTACATTTTAAAGAATAAGAGAATAAGGGGTTTGGCAGATAATTGGAAAGGCATACCTTTCCGCATCTCCACGTCGGGCAGTTTCCGATTCCAGGCAAATTCAAATGGGGTATGTCTGGCTAGCTCCTAACAGTCTTTCAGACTAAAATTTTTTTAACTACGTCACTATCGGAAACTAAATACAATTGCTTTTCCTGTCCATTTACTAACGATCATCATCTTTGCTATCATAGCTATTAATTCCCAAAGAAAACACGCCAAGGCATATATCCACCCTCTGGAAATTTTGTTTTCAAAATTATTGTAATTTCTGGGTCACTTCCTGTTAGAGAGTGTTGAAAACCAGATTAGGACTTCCTCCCCCGTAAAAAACCCCTGGTGGTTAGCTGGCAGATCGTCATTCTCATTCGCTAGTTCCAAGGACTCTTCATGATTCGTTTAATCTTTGATCAATTAGCTGCTGATACGTACTATGAATTTTAGGGGGGGGGGAAGGATCACGTAACTAAGAGCTGCACGTGGACATCTCCGCTTTTAAAAATGCGCACTAAAATTGTGCATTGTATTGCGAAACATAATCTCACCTGCCTTCACATTAAATTTAGTATGCTCTTCGACGCAGCATGGCAATGATTCTAAATGTGTCCTATTCATTCTCAGACGGAGATGTAATGCTCATACGGCTTTATACATTCTTGTTAGAATCTCAAATTGGTATATTCGGAGATGCCTTAAAAATGTCTTCGCATACACTTATCCCGGCCCAAATTGCACATGCTGTCCGAGCGAAAGAACAAGCAAAGATGGCTAGCAGAACCGTACTTGCTTTCTCCCCCCCCTTTTGGTCAGTACTTGCCCTTCGGACCTTCATATCCGTCAGAGCGTGAGTTTGGAAGAACACTGCTGAATCGTAGATGAAAGGGCTGGGAAAAAATCAATTTAGGAGAATGAAAAAAAGAAGAAAACAGTAAGAGAAAGCGACCAACGGGAAAAAATTAAAAAGAAAAATGCCTTTTCCGGATACTATCAACTTTCCCTAGTTAGAATTGTATCCGAATATGAAGAAGTGAAAAGCATTAATATCAATAACATGTATCCTCATTGCAGTTAATCAGTCAAAAATGAAAATTGAAAAAGAAATGTACCTGTTTTGTGTAGGTTTATAGCTGTAACACAAATTTTGAAGATGACAATCCGATTTTTGGCGTAAATGTGACAAGGATGGTAAGTCAGATAATATCCGAAAACTTGAATATTTTCATCGTCCTGGAGCGGGAGTCGAAAAAATTCAAGTTTTCGGATATTATCTGACTTACCAACTTTGTCACATTTACGCCAAAAATCGGATTGTCATCTTCAAAATTTGTATTACATGGCGTAATCCCGTATTTCTTTCATGATTTATCTGCTTCTCCGGGCAAACACGGCATAAGATTCTTAACCTCCAGATTCGCTAAACATGAATGCCGGTTGCTTCGACTAGCGAATTCTGTGATGGTTATATTCAAATTGATCGGAAACTTGAAACTTGGTCGTTCTGGGTGGTGTAGTGGTTAGCATACCCGGGCGTTTTCTGGGAGACGCGGGTTCGAGTCCCGCTCCAGTACGATGAAAATATTCAAGTTTTCGGATATTATCTGACTTACCATCCTTGTCACATTTACGCCAAAAATCGGATTGTCATCTTCAAAATTTGTATTACATAGCGTAATCCCGTATTTCTTTCATGATAGCTGTAACAGTTAGGAAGAACTGTTTACGTTTCATACAATCACCGTTATCTGAGCCGAAATATTTTATTTTCGTTAATCCAACACTATGGTTAAATGTTTAACTATGGCCCTGTCCTTCCTGATACGGGACTTCAAATGATGAAGAAAAAAGCAAATCGGACTAGGTCTGGGAAATTCCGCACTAGCCAACGAAAGCTTTAGGCAGCCTCAGGATTGGTTACACACACGCGCGAGCGCCCACACGCACACACATGCACTTATATATATACGACAGACAGTCGCATATACCAAAAACACTCATACTTTCCAGAAACACAGGCAGACGTGAATAAATTGGACATGTATTGGACAAAGAAACATTCATTTCAGAAACCAACGCACATGCATAAACTGGACGTATATCGGTCAGAGCGGCGTACATACTAGAAACATGCACACCTCTACTCATACATACATGCATAGATAAATTGGGCTTATGGACTGGGCTATGTCTTGGTCAGACAGATACGTACATATACCAGAAAGACACATACGTACAGAAATTCGGCATATATTGTAGACAATCACCCATATCAGAAATATGCACAATTCCACAATCCATCTATGTTATATAGATTATTATCTATGACTAATCAGATTCATCTTGCGCCACCTAAAGTTTCATTTATCAGTGAATGTACATGAGAAAGTTGGAGATAACCAATACCTACATTTGTCTTGGACAACAGATATCAAGTGAGGGTCACATTGATGAAGAAATTAATCGGCGTACAAAACTTGCCTGGAGAGCGTTTGGAAGAAACAGTATAATTTTTAAGAGCAATCTGCAATTATGTCTAAAAAAAAGTGTTTGATCAATGCAGTGCTTACGTATGGTGCAGAGACGTGGACCTTAAGTAAAAGAGACATACAAAGACTGCAGACAACTCAAAGCAGCATGGAGAGATGCATGCTTGGTGTAACCAGGAGAGATAAGAAGAGGAACTCGTGTATCAGAAAAATGACAAGAGTGGAAGACATCATGATCAAAGTAAAATCCCTGAAATGGCATTGGGCTGGACATATTGTCACAAGGACAGACCATCGATGGACAGCTGAAATTTTAGACTGGATTCCGAGGGACAGGAAAAGACCCAGAAGAAGACCGCATGGGAGATGGGCGGATGAAATTCGAAAGTATGCGGGAGTAACATGGAGGAGACTGGCACAAGACAGACCGTTGTGAAAGAAACTTGGGGAGACCTTCGTGCAGCAGTGGATTGATAATGGTTGACAATGATGATGATATAAGAAAATTTACCGGAATACTCCTCTGCACACACACACACACACACACACACACACACACACACACACACACACACACACACACACACACACACACACACACACACAATTTACCACGACAGCCGAGACGGGCTGGCCCAGACAAGGCGGTCATTCGGATCATCCGGATTTTTTTTCCTTCTGATGATTTTCATTTTCGAACCACCGCATCATTTTTTTTCTTACATTTTTCATTTCATTTTACACCAAACGATTGATACGCAATAATCAGTTAATTACATTTGGACTTAGTATACGTGCGGGAAGGGAGATGACTGACATCTAATCAATTTATTTCAGGCACTGCATGTGAAAACGGACGCAGTGCAGCGAGATAGATCGGGCGATAGAGAAAGATGAGTGCGGATGTTGAGTTTGGGCGAATCATGGAAGGGAAGAAGAATGAAAATGAGGGAAGACTAGGGTCAAACAAAAGAGGCGAAGGTCCAGAGGGTCATTAGATAGTGGTGAATTGCGATGGGGAATTGAGAATGGTTATACTTGCATCAAGTGACAGGTTGCTTCCGAATATGGACAAGGAAACAGGACACTGAAAAGCAATTTAAGATAATAATAGAATGAACTAGAAACAATCAATTTGCCAGCTAGCCAGCGAACAAAAATTTACGATAAAGGCTCCGTACTGCGAAAAAGCGACTTTTCCATTTTTCAATTTCCGCTATTCGTTTTCCATTATTATTAGATGTCCCCCTTTTCACACAAAAACTTGTCTTAAAGCTGTCTCTGAATGAGTGTTAGGGTTCATCTTCTGCGATAGATGGCGCCAAAATCACTCTTTGGGCGTGGCTTTGGCGTCTTGAAGGACTGTCCCAGAAGTTGGAGTTAGCGAATAACTGCAGACCTCGCCATATTCAGAATGGAAGCGGTTTCTCGCTGGTTCCACAATGAAAAGACAAAATATGCCTTGTTACGTTTCAACCAATGACCAATGATGTTATTTGGAGGTGGAGATCAGTAGGTAGGCGGAGTTTCTGTAGCTCAAATTCAGGGGTTCTCTTCTAATGTACACATTTTCTCTTCAAAAAGTGAACGTACAGGGATTTAAGATGATTTATGGGAGTCAAGATTCCAGTCTCACTTTTGGCCCTATTTAATTATTTCTATTTGGCCTAGATAATTCAAACAAATCAGACAGAAATGGGAGATTTCGTTTCTTCCTAACAGAAACTCTGTTAAGCTAACTTATTGCGCCATCTAGCGCCCAAATTGGAATACTTTCGAGTCAGATAAATTGAATTTTGAAAAAAATTCTAACAATTTTTTGGGAATAATAACTGTGGCACATATTGGCTATTGGTCGTTTTCATTTGTGCTCAAAATTTCAAACACCACAAAGTCTTCGAGAAAATGTGTACAAAAGAATTTACATTGCAGATATAGGATGGAATTTCTCTTACAGACATTCAAAGACAGCCTTAAAGGCATCAGCAGAGCCATAGTTACCTGGGTGTGGCGGTTTACCCTCCCATAATGATCATACCAGTGGCACAATTTCCTGCTTTGAGGGGCGTAAAAAATTGGAATGCGCAGCATGTGAATAAATTTTCTTAAAATCGCAAACTGGAAAAGAAAGTTACACACTTTTTTTTTTTTTTTGAGGACTTAAGTCAGCCTCATGCATTATTCCATGCAGCTAACCAGGCCCAGGCTACAGAGTAACCTACTCTGTGAGGTGAAGATCCTTCATATGCATGAAAAGAATTGTACAACACAGCGGATAGGTATATATTAACGCTTTAAGCGCCGATGTACCTGAAGCAAATGATCCCCAAAATTATCGTGTTCACCAAAGAAAAGTGTTCACACAGCGGCCGGGTTTTTAAGAAAGCTCTGGTAAAAACATTCCGTTCCTCTCTCATCTGAGCAGTACTGACCATAAACCTGTTACGGGTGATAATCATTTATATTTCTTATTTATTATTCTGGTTGTTTTCTCTGGATCCGTGCAATGGCATTGAGGAGTTATTAATGTCGTATTTCGACTCTTTCTACTCTTCTTCTTCGGTTCCACTTTCTTCGTCGTCTTCAATCGCGCATTCTTCTTCTCTGATGCTCGGACGCAGCCTGTTCTTACCGTGGCCAACAGCCGAATTCCCTCCCTTTCCTGTGCTTAAAAACCTACATCCCTAGATTTCCACCGAAAAACTTTCTTTTCTCCGACACGAAAGTTGTTCACCCACTTCTATGGACCGCAAAATAATGAACAGGACGAAATTGAAAGCTCTCTCTCTCTCTCTCTCTCTCTCTCTCTCTCTCTCTCTCTCTCTATTTCCCTTCAGTATTATTGCCCAACACATTGAAGTTTAGCAAAAACTTCTTCACAACAACGCTTACTTGTAGGCAATTAATTACTTGGAAGTTATTTACTTCGGCGCAAATACGCCTCCGCCTCACGCCCTCTTTTCGGAAATGTTTTTCCAAATTTTACATTTCTCTTAAAAAACAACAAAAAGAGAAAATCAAAAACTGTCCTTTAATGCTCACAAGCTCCGAGCGCATGTGGAAGGAATCATCAGCGAAACTGTTCCTACTGATTCACCACAAGAAGTAATTTCTTTTAAATTCTCTATCATTCGTGTTGCATGATTTCAATTTTGTCTTTTTTTTTTTTTTAAAATGCAGTATACAAATAAATAAGATAAAATATTTACGCTTACAGTGAAGTTATAATTTTTATGAACCACCGAAAACGAAAGTATAGACAGTTTATAGCGTTCATTTCTCAAGATGGGTGGGTGGGTGGTGGTGGGGGGCGGGGGTTCTTGCCTTGAAGAGAAGGGGGAGAATTAACCCCACTATCTCTCTGCTAACTACGGCCGTGGTTGATTAGGGTGCCAAATGTGGCGTCGAATCAATTCGGCGCATGCGCCAGTTCATCCAAAACAAATCCATCGCATTACCAGCTCTTAGTTGCGAACCTGTACAATATAGATGTAATTTTGGTCATATCTATCCATCTGCTCTCTGTCCTGTAAAATTCATTCATCGGACAGCGTGTCTGTCTGTCTGTCTCAGGAAACTACATCTCCGCTTCTGAAAATAGGACTGAAGAGATGATTTCTGTGTGTGGTAAGAGGAAGCATGAGTGCAAGATGTGAGACATGTTTGACCGGCCATTTTCTCGACAATCAGTCTCTCCGCCTTATTTCTTCTATGAAACGTAGAAATGTGCTCAGCCTGATCTTGAGAAGCGAAGATGTTCCTACTGACAGACATACAGTCTGATTCACTGATAGATAAATGAACTGAGCGACATTTCTGAAATCTCGTGCGCGCAGCTTTTCCCTGATTCAGAAGAGAGTTACCGATGTTAGACATTTTAAAGTGAAATTAGCAGGCAGAGAGATCAGCGGAAAGATATAACCGAAATCGCATACTGTACCAAATCTGATTTGTGCGTTGCTAAGACATGAAAACGCGACAAACTTGACATGTGCGACTTCAGCACAGCACATTTAACGAGACAGGAGACGCGGGGCTGGACAGTAATTTGGAGCCCCAGTATTAACGGCACATTCAGAATGTCACTCTGGGTGGTCAAACAAAAATACGCAGGAGAAAACATTCTCATAATATGATGAGGAAGACTTAAAAATATCCTCGTCATATTGAAGTGTGTAGCCCATGATTCATGAACGAATCAGTTTCAGCAAGAAAATGTAAAAATGCAGGGTCGAAAAACGGGTACCAATTCAGTTCCACTTTAATCATTCCCCTCCCCACAGGGTTCAGCTTGAAAATACACGGCCGAGTCACATTATTGTGAACACCAGCTAATATCCAGAGTAACCGCCGTGCGCAGCGCGGACAGCAGCTGGACGGGCTGGGAGTGACACAATAAGAGGCTGGAAGGTGTTCACAGGTATGTGGAGCCATGATGACTACAGTGCATCTGACAGCTGCTGGAGGGTACGTTCTGGAGGATCTACAGAGCGAGCAACACGATCGAGGTGGTCCCACAGATGCTCAATTGGGTTTAAGTCTGGGGAATTAGGTGGCCCGGGAACAAGGCCGGATGGAGCTCTTGCGGAAAGCAAAATTTCATTGTGGGACTAAAAATGAAATCTCATATTTTAATAAAGTCGTTTCTGAAAATTATCGTTCGTGAGGAAGACACACGAACACTACCGTAAAGACAAAACGATTATCTCAAAGAAGTATTTGCTTTAAGCTTAAGAAAAAGACCAGAATGCGGACTGAAAGTTCAGACAGAGAGAGAGAGAGAGAGAGAGAGAGAAGAGAGAGAGAAAGAGATACAGAAAGACAGAATGAAAGAGAGAGAGAGAGAGAAGAGAGAGAGAGAGAGAGAGAGAGAGAGAGAGAATAAAGAGAGAGAGAGAGAAAGAGAAAAATGGAGAGAGGAAGAGAGATAGAGAAAGAGAGAAAATGAGAGGGAAAGAGTGAGAAAAAGAAAAAGAGAGAGAGATAGGGAAAGAGAGAGAGAGAGAGAGAGAGAGAGAGAAAGAACGAGAGAGAAAGTAAAAAGTATTAAAATCTACGATTTTTTTTCCCGGGAGAAGAGGTTTATTTTGCATTGTGATTCTTATAACAGCTTATTCACAAAATGATAAAAAGATACCTGCTTAGCGAATATTTTCTCATTGCGAATATTTTTGTATAGGAAATATAATAAGGATCACTCTAAAATAAATTGGTATAAACAGTTTTTTCCCATGATTCATGTTTAGTGATTCATATTTAATGCACAGTGGAGTAACGGACAAATTAGTGACATTCTAAACTTTATACGCGTTCATATATGAAAGTTCTTGTAATGCTGGAAAAGTGGCCTCCATATGTAGTCCGAAAGCAACTTGGATATTGTTCTTTTTATTTCCTTAAATTTAAGTATCAGGTTTTCACACAAATTGTTGGATATATAAAAGTAGGGTACCACAAAATGATGAAATTTAATTTGCTATTTCATGAATGCGGAAAAGATTAAAGTGGTTACCAAAATCATTTCGAATCTGCAAATCTCAGTGTCCGTACGACGAACAGGGGGGATAACGTATTCAAAAATGGGGAGATTGGAAACAAACAAAAAATTTGAAAAATATATTTTTAAGGGCCTTGCACCCCAAAAGTCACA
Organism: Macrothele yani; assembly: GCA_039090855.1. NCBI lineage: Eukaryota > Metazoa > Arthropoda > Arachnida > Araneae > Macrothelidae > Macrothele > Macrothele yani. Next base: position 116,199,989 of record CM077007.1, read on the forward strand.
AAAAATGTAGTTAAATTTTTTTACCGAAAAATTATTTTGTTTTCTAAACTGCGGGGCCCCCTAAAGGCGCGGGGCCCGTGGAGATCGCCCCGGTTGCCCCTATGGTCCAGCCGGCCCTGCCCGGATAGTACTTTGAAGTCTTCATCACGCTCTTCCAACCACACTCGGACATTTCTAGCTGTGTGACACGTCGCATTCTCGTGCTGGAAGATCTCATTCGCCCCAGGGAAGACAATAAGTATGTATGGGTGTACGTGGTCTGCAAGGATGGATTCATAACGAATTCGGTCCATAGTGCCTTCCACAGGTGTGAGTGGACCCAGAGAAAGCCACGAAAACATTTTCCAGACCATAACGCTCACCCACCAGCTTGTGTTCTTCTAGTAGTGGTTGAAGAGTGTTTGTTCTCCGACGTTTCTCACCTTATACACCAACGTGCATCCGTTCGATGAAGCTGAAAACGTGACTCATCGGAGAAGGCAATCATTTGCCAATCAGCGAAGGTTTAATTCCGATACTGCCGTGCAAATGTAAGTATTTTCTGCCGATGCACCTTCGTTATCATAGGTGTAGTGACCATCCGTCTGCTTTGGAGCCCCATGCTCAGCAGGGTTCGCTGAACTGTTGTTTCAGACGGACTTCCGGTAGCTCCCTGGTTCATTCGGCCAGTGAGTTTCTCCACTGTAGCGTGTCGATCAGCCCTCATGCACCTTCGCAGCCGACGTTCACCTCTCACATCAATGGAACGTGGTGCTCCGCAATTTCCGCGTCGCTTATTCGCAATGGTGCCATTTCTTCAATCACGATACACTTCAGCTAAAGCAGCACGCGAACAGTTCACAAACTGCGCTGTTTCAGAAATACTGCCACTTTTGGCCCGAAAGCCGATAATAATTCCTTTTCGCAAATCTGATAAATCGCTCCTTTTATCCATGATAGCAACGAGAGATATATTTTCAGATTGCCTACAGTACACCTTATATACCCTTCAAGCCAGCTCACGACACATGCCTTCTTTCATTGGCTACGCGCTGTTGACGTCAAAAGTTGGAGGATGGTCACAATAATGTGACTCGACTGTGTATATCGTAGTGGTGGACAAAATAATGTGCTCCAAATATCATGATTCAAACGAATTCGTAATGTAAAAAAATTTACCCCAATTACAAAATTGTATAAAAACACATCTGTAATGCTTTAGAAAGATTTGAGGATGGGCTAGAAGTCACTATACTTTTTCACAAGGCAGTTTCTTAGTTTTTGCTGTATTATCGGCAAAATAAATAAATAAATAAATAAATAAATAAATAAATAAAAACTGTAGAACTCTGTCAATCTTTCAAGCATTCTGCACGATTCTAGGGCCACTTGAAAATGCGAGGCCCGGGGCTGCAGCCCCCCTAGTCCCGTCTCTTAATTGGGCTCTGGACTTTACATCCAAATGCGGAAGTAATGATCCGTATTTGGAATTTGCCGCTGCTTATGTGCAGTGTTCAAAGACTCAGAATACAAGACTCTTCTACTTCGAAAGAGTAGTCACAGCCATTTTTGACGTAACTTCAGCTTGGGGTGCGTATAGGGCTGTGCCACGACAAATTAGGGGAAATATTCAGATCGAGAACTGCTCTTTGTCAAAGGCTTTCATAGCATGGAGACAGGAAAATTCTGCTCTATTTTGTTGCAACAAAAGACGAAATTATACCAAGTGTAATGACAAATAGCGTTAATATCACAGTTCATTCAGGAAGCAGAATTGCAGCAAAGTTTTCATCCATTAGGGATGGGCGATCTTTTCTAGTCTTTCGCTCATGGCCGTTGGTAGACTGAAAAAACAAAATAAAATGACAATACGTAATGTGCATTGTGAGTTTCTTTTTACTAGCAGGAGCTTCGATGGATAGAATGTATTATGTACGCAAAATTTGGTATTTTTTGAACTGACACACATTCACCGTCAAAAAAAAATAAATAAAATAGTTGCACTCAGAAGGACGTGTCGAATTGCAATGCTATTCGGGAGGAAGGTGAAGGTGACCAGAAACAATAAATGATTAAACATTGAGACTGATATGGGCAATATTTATTGAGCTACACGCCAATAAGTAGTGTCTCACAATATGGCGTCGGGCCGCCATGTTTGCTCACACAGCATGCTAGACGTCTCGGCATGGAGTTGTACAGGCTCCTGATGGTGTCCTGCGATAAGTCATCCCGTGCAGCTTGAATCTTCTCACGCAGTTCCTGCAGATTGTGTGGTAGGAGTGCAGTGTGGATAGCGCGTCCAATAGCATCTCACACATTTTCAATCGGTGATAGGTTTGGCGATGCGGCTGGCCATGGCAGAGTGTCAATGCCTAGAAGGCAAGCTCTCGAGACAGCAGAAGTATGCGGACGAGCGTTGTCCTGTTGGAAAATCGCACCGGATTGAGCGTTCAGAAAAGGTAGGGCCACTGTTTGCAGGACCTCATTAACGCAACGTTGGGTTGTTAAAGTACCCGTAATGAACACCAAAGGTGATCTGGCATCGTAGGCAATTGCACTCCACAGCATGATACCAGGCCTTCTGGACATATGACGCTTGACAACAAACCGTTCATCTTGGCGCTGACCACGGTGCCTCCACACACGGATTCGGTGGTCGTCTCCTCCTCCAAGACAAAAGCTGGAATCGTCACTGAAGATCACCCGCTGCCATTCTGCTGGGCTTCATGACAGTCTGGCACGACACCATTGCAGTCTTTGGCGACGATGCACTGTTGTTAAGGGCAATCATCGTAACGGTCTGCGTGCGTTTAGTCCTACGTTTTGCATCAGTCTGCCAATGGTGCTGACACTAATCGGACGATGCATGGAGGGCACCACTGCTCGCTGAATATCCGCAATCGTGGCTGTTGAGTCACTCAGCGCATGTCAGACAACCCGTCGGTCCCCTCTTTCCGGGGTTCGTCTAGGTCTCCCAGACCCTTCCTGTTGCTGTTGCGCGCCTTGTTCTATCTGCTGCCCCCAACAGCGTGCTATGGTGATATCAGCATGACCGGCATGGCGCGCATTGCGTAATTCGGCGGTAAGACCATCCAGCTTTTCGAAGTCCGACGACGAGACCCCTCTCGAACTCCTCCAACTGCCCAAATTGCTTTCAAACTTTTCTTCGAGGCATACTTCACTTGAAAGGAATGCAACCAACACAACAACACGAGTTAGAATGGCAAGCAAAATGATCAAATGTAGAGGATTTTAGGAAGGGAGTGTCTGTCCCCAGGTCTTAAACAACTCTTAGAAATAGGAAAATAAGAGATTTGGGCTAGAGTGCCCGATAGGAAAGTGACACGGAAGCGAAGTAGAAAGGGGGAGGAAGACGCCCTTATTTATTACCGGGGGGGGGTACCCGGGGTCCGACGGCTTAACGTGTCCATCCGACGCACGGTGGATATTTAGAGGATCGAGCGTTCGTACCTGCCTGGGATCGAACCTGAGGTCCTTTCCGCGGAAGTCACGAACGTTGCCCACTAGGCCACCCGCAGTCCGAGAATGGCAAGCAAGCGCAACGGGACGACCTTAAATAGCCGGTCAGGCACAGCGCTACGACCCCTTCTTGCTTGCGTCACATGTCAGCCGAGAGTGATACTTGAATCATTTGCATCTTTCACGATATCAAACCTTCCGCCCAAGTTTCATTCCTCTCGGTTGCTTCATTCTGGTGCAACAATTTTTTTGACGATGAGTGTAATATTTTTTTGACTTTCGGAAAAAATACGATTCTATGAATTCCGGGGTGATGATGCCATTCATCCTGCAATAATAATAAAACAAATTTCCGGCAATAACGAAGCGTTTTATTTTATGTTTATTTATTTATTTATTTATTTATTTATTTATTTATTGACTGACAGTGGTGGTAAACTTTTGAGTGATGTCTTATTTAACTTCAGTAGCGCAGATTTTCAACATTAAGTTTTAATGATTTTCATGAAACTCTTTTAATTGTTCTTTTGCTTGAAATATTGGATGACATTTTATTCATAATAATATGCTTGAGTAATTTCGTTCAAATATTTTCTTTTGGCAGTGATGAAACTTTTACTGACGCTTTCTTTATCTTAACCAGCGTAAATTTCCAGAAATAGGTATGTTTCAATGAAGTTTATTTTTGTGTGTGTGTGTGTGTGTCTGCAGACAGTGGAAAAGTTTTAAACAATGCTATTTTCATTTAAGGCTCTACGAGACCCGCCATCTTGTATTGTGCCTTCTCTTGTTAACCAACGGGCAAGCATATTTCACAAATTGCTCGGGAAATTTTGCACATTTTGGAACACCCTTTGTGGCTAACGCAAGATATATGATAAATAAAGAATTCCCTGGTTTCAGATTTTCATTTTGGACTCTTTAAGTAATTTTTATTAATTTATAAAACTATGGAAGACGCCTTCGTACGACTTTCGCTGTAGATAAAAAATGAAGGGAAAGGTCAATAAAATTTCTGAAACCAGGGAACTCTTTATTTATCATATATCTTATATTAGCCACAAACGGTGTTCCAAAATGTGCAAAATTGCCCGAGCAATTTGTGAAGTACGCTTGCCCGTTGGTTAACAAGAGAAAGCAGCAATACAAGATAAAGGGTCTCGTAGAGCCTTAACTCGACAAACTGCAAACAATAATGAAGTTTAATATGAAAGTATAAAATTTTATATTATATAAAAACAATAATATATTAAATAAAAAATAAATTTATAGTATGAAATTTCATATCATAAATTTCATATTATATCGAAAAACATGAAATTTTTTTCTGTTGTATTTTTCGGCAAACAGCTTCCCAATAATGTTTTCTCTTCTTCACTAGGACCAGTTTTTGACTACTATGGTGTCTTAAGGTCGTTCGAGTTAACTTTTCTTAAGAAAATTCTGGTGAAGATTTGAGCGATATTTTACTTACAGTCGCCAAAACAAGCTTCCAAATATAGCTTTAAGTAACTTTCTTTTGAAGTATCACTTAAAGAGTCGTCAAGTGATGCCTTTCCCGTTGTGCCGCAAACTTTCAGAACTCATGAAATTCTTCATTAAACTTCTTCTGAAAGCAAAATGTTCAGTAGAACCCGCTTAAAACGAGCCCGTATTTAACAAGATCTCGGATTTAACGAGAAAAAACAGGAACACTTTTGTTTGATTTGATATTAATTCAAAGCTAATTTGATCGCTTTTAATGAACAGATTTCATTTAAATCCCCGGGTTTTACGAAGGAGAGATAAGCTAAAATGATAATTTTAGGTTTAAATACATAATTATAAGTTAAATTTCAACAAGTAACGAAATTTAATGAAATTCCATATTTAACGAGGTAAAGAGAACCTGCTCCGCACTGTCCTGGAGTATAGGAATGAAAATAGTGGCACACAAGACGAAATTGCAGCAGCGCAGTGAAATCTTGGTGTGCTAATTGAAGAATGTTGATAGAAAAGCAATGGGAATAGAGCACATCAAACGCTCAACTAGGTAGTTGTGCAAGTGAATCTTCACCACCTACTCCACGGGAAGAATCGTATCAACAGATTTAAAATGAACTAAGTGCATTTCTGAGCAACGATAACACAGAGGAATTGGGGAGTAACCAAATGGGGATGTGGCCTGAGGGAAAACAATAGGTAGCTCCTGGAAATGTGTCCATTACTCCTTTCACCCTCCAAGTGAGCGTTGCCATAGGAACACAGGTGCTACAGTTGTATCACGCGTGTCGTCAAAACAGCATTCAATTTCACGTAGTCGTGATGTTAGAAATTCTGAATTTCTATAAGTGACAAAATGTCTATGAGAAAAGGTTTATCGGCAAACGAGAAAGTTACCATCATCAGAGAGCTAGTAATTAGTGGAAAAATGTTGCTATATGTTATGATATACAAGAACATGCACTATATTGACAAAAGTCACCGGGCACCTAGAAGAGAAACACAACATAGCATTTATTGACATACATTAGTACGGTGTCGGTCCATCTTTGGCCTTAATGCATGCACTGACCCTTCGAGACATGCTTTCGATAAGGTTTTGGAACACAGCGATAGGTATGCGCTTCCATTCAGTACATAATGCTGCCGTTAACTGTTGCTTAGTAGTAGGCTTTGGTTCCAAATTTCTTATGCGGCGCTCTAATTCATCCCATAGGTGCTCTATGGTATTAAGATCAGGGCTCAGTGCTGGCCAGTCCACACACTATACGGAATTATCGTCAAAGCACGCCGTGACAGTCTTTGCTTTATGGCTCGGTGCATTATCCTGCTGGTACCAACAAGGCTCAGTTCCATAGTATTGACACAGAGTTGGTAGGGCATAGTTGTCCAGAATATCGAGGTAGAAGTGCTGGTTGACAGGTTTGTCCACGATAACCAATGAGCCGGGACCATAGTAAGAAAAACACCCCGAGTACACTGCCAGCTCGAAACATGACCGTAGGAACAGTACACTGTGGTAAATAGCGTACCCCCGTCTGCCACCATACCCACACACGGCCACCAGACTGATGGATCGTGTATCTGGATGCATGAGTCCATAGGACCCGTTTCCATTGATCTGCGGTTCACGATAAATGTTCTTTACCCCGTGCTAAACGACGAGTAACATTCCGAGTGGAGATAAAGGCTTATGAGCAGCCGCATGACCACGGTAACCCATGGAATGAAGCTCTCTGCGAATGGTACGTGTACATACCGAGGTTCCAAGATTTTTACTCACCTGTACACTGAGGTCTTGTACAGTACACCGTTGATTAGCTGTAACGACTCTTCTGAGGATTCGACGTCCTCTATCATTGATTTTCTTTGGTCTGCCGGTACGTTTTGCTACTTCAAGCACGCCATGTGTCTTCCACTTATTCAGTACATCCAAAACAGTTGACTTGGGTACGTTTAGGTCAATTAGCTGTAACGATTCTCCTGAGTCTTCGACGTCCTCTATCACTGATTTTCTTTGGTCTGCCGGTAGGTTCTGCTGCTTCAGACACGCCATGTGGGTTGAACTTATTCAGAACTTTCAAAACAGTTGACTTGGGTATGTTTAAACGCTTCTCGGTTTCTCTTATGGACAACCCACTAATATAACATCCAACAATCTTTCCTTTCTCAAAGTCAGTTCTCTCACAATGCAATATGATCACTGTCAGCCGCAGGCTTGTTTTTTATACCATTTGCAGCTGTACCACGCATCTTAACAACGCAGCGGATCCGTTCACTTGCTTTTTAAGGGGTATCCGGTGACTTTTGTCAATATAGTGTATAATACATGTAAACGTGTATGCTTACTGTAACTTGTACATATCTACTCAATGGAGGAACATTCGAGATACGTTCCTACCTACCTAATAGGGTGTTGGTTCTCTTCTAGCACGAATAACAGCCTGTACACGCTGAGGCATCAATTCCACCAGATGCCGGAGGTTTTCCGGAAGTAATGCCAGCCCTGCCTGTTGCAGTATTGTCCACAACTCCGCCCGAGACGTCGATTCAGGATGCATGGATCTGATGTTCCCTCCCACGGCATTCGAGAGAGCTTCCACAGGGTTTTAATCCGAAAACCTTTGGGGTCACTGGATGGTTCTAAACTCAGATGAGTTTTCATCGAGCCATGCCTGGATGGTTGCGGCCCGGTCGGGTGTCACATTGTGCTGTGAAACAGGCCATCATCCAAAGGATGCGCGAAGGCCATGAAAGCATGTTGGTGACCAACGAACTCATGCTGGTCACCCACAGCGGTTAAGAACCTCTCCAGACACAATAAGAGACCTAATGTGTCTCATGAGAAGGCACTGCAAACCATCAGAACTATCACCGCCTTGAACAAAGCAGACCTGGCATCATGCTGCCGACGCTATACCCGCACTCACCCGTCAGCTCGGGACAGCTGAAAACGGGATTCATCTGACCACGCGACGCGGCGCGGCGCCGTTCTTCAGAGGCCCAGTTTTGATGTTCTCGGCACCAAGCTCAGCATAATTTCCGATTACGGGCAGTCAACACTGGCTCCCATATTCCAGGGTATGCATCGTGTACCATACCATTCGCTTACTGACGCTGCTTGGACCTACGACATTTAACGTGGATGTGATTTGTGCCGCCAATGCCAAGCGCTCGATCTGTACGATCCTGGATGTTCTACTTCGACCCTGGTCGTTAGTGGCGTGTGGTCGGCCATCGCTTCCTCTCTGGGGGGGCTGGTAAGTCCGACGATGGTATACTCGCTGTACGCCGCCCCGGTGACGCAGTGGTCTAAGCGATGGCCTCTGATCATTCTTCCGAAAGGGGTCCGGGTTCGAATACCGGTGAGGCATGGATGTTGTGTTTGTCTTACGGCACTGGCTCTCTCCCTTCCCTGGAACCAGTGACCCTAAATTAGGGACGGGCGACTGCTTATAGCCCATTGAGTTGCTCACGGTGGCCGTTAAACCTCCAATCAAAAAAAAAAAAAACTAGCTGTACACCCTTGATACGGTTGCCCTTGGGAACGCTAGGGTTCGTACCACTTGGGCAAAAGAATGACCCATCTGTTTTGCTCCACCAATGCGTCCACGATGAAAGTCACTCAGATCACCAAGTTTACCCATGTTTATCGATCGCGATACACCGTTGAGAACCCTCCTGTCCGCCTATTTATCGCGTGCGTCCGGTTTGGTCTCTTGGACTCTGCGCTGGGGATGCCCATGTCATTTACATGGTGGGATTTTTCACCCTGAAACTGATTTTGCGAGTGCCCCGGATTTAACGTGGATCTCCATTCGTCCCGAAATCCTCGTTATAAGCGGATTTTACTGTTTTTCTGAGCCAATCGAGAAGTTTTAAGAAACACTTTAAACAACGACGAAGTTTAAAAAATTTCTACCTACTTTATGTAAATAACGGCGAAGTTTTAATGATATTCTCTTTAACCTGTCATTTTACTTAGACGGCAGTGAAGCCTGAGAGATGGTATTTAAATTAAAGCAAGCACTCACAACAATCAACAATCATCAAGCTTTAATGTCTCGTAAGTGATTTTTTTGCACGCAATGAGGAAGTTTTGAATTCTGTTTCTTATCCCTATCTCGCGGAAGGCTGAAAACCACTGATAAAATTACTTTTTTTGTCTGACAGCGTCGATGTTTAGTACACACTTACTTGCTTAATGAAAATCATGTTGTATTCATTTAATCAGAGCCATTTAGATATAAAGTACGTCTGGCTGCTGATTTCGTGACTTCACAAGCGGTCAAAGTTTCTCAGATCATTGGCTGACTCTGATTTTATTGAACATACAAAGCAGTGTCGACCAATGATTTAAAAAAAAAACTTTGACTTCATATACAAACGTCACGTAGTGAGAAGTTAGACTAGCTAAATAGCTGAGATTTAATTTCGATAAATACAGTAGCGAACAAAAGTATTTGGCGAAACACTTTTTCGACCATAATATTTTTTTCTGCTGGACCAAATCGGGTCATTTTGGGATATGATATGTGTTATTCAGTTGTAAACATGACCCATATGCAGATGGATCGGAAACCTTAACACAGATCAGGTACCGAGCTTAATCGCAAAGATCATACAAATTGACCAACAAAGCAGGTGTCTATCACATTCATTTAATGCAACGATAACAGAAAACAAGTACGAGAAAACGACAAAACAATAACTAATACTTAGTGGGATAACCACGAGACTTAATAACAGCTGCACAACGGGCCGACATCGAGTCCACTAGCTTCTCGACGGTGACCTGCGGAATTCGCGCCCATTCTGCAGACAGCTGGTCGAACTTCTGGGCCCTATTCCGGCAGGTGTTTTTCGCACATCGTCTCTCCAGCTCCTCCCACATGTGCTCGATGGGGTTGAAGTCTGGAGATTGGCTTGGTCAGTCTAGAAGTGTGACCTGTTGCTGCTGGAAGGCTGCCTTCGCTACTCTGGAGGTGTGCTTCGGGTTGTTGTCTTGATGCATGATCCATCCAGGTGGCATGTTCTGGTTTACCCATGGGAAGACATTGTTGATGAGCATGTCCGTGTAGCTCAGGCCGGTCATTATTCCTTCAATCTTGACGATGGGGCCCATTCCATTGCGAGAGAAGGCGCCGTAAACCATGAGCGATCCTCCTCCGTGTTTGACAATCGGCTGAATGAACTGGGGGTTGAATCTCTGGCCACACGGACGCCGTACGTATCGGATGCCATCACTTCCGAACAAGTTGAACTTGCTCTCGTCGGTGAAAAGCACCTTACTCCAGTCCACCTCGGTCCAGTGACGATGACGGCGCGCGAACGCGACTCTGGCTCGTCGATTCTTGACTCCGATGAGTGGTTTCTTGGCGGGGCGTCTTCCATTCAATCCACCAGGAATGAGACGACGGGATATGGTCATTCAGCTGACGTTCAGGTCGTCTCTGTCACAGAATTCGGTGGCGATGTCCACAGCAATCAAGGTGGGATCAGCACAAGATCGACGGAGGATACGTCTATCCTGACGCAACGTATTGGAACGAGGCCTAGCACATCGCGGACTGTTCTCGACGGTCCCAGTCTTCTTATAACGTTGCAGGATAGCTGAAATGGACTGGTGCCGGATCTTCAGGGCCCACGCAATGTCGGTGACGCGCATTCCGGATTCCATCATGTTCACGGCCGCCTGGCGAGCTCCAACAGGGATCTCCGCCTTTTTACCCATTTCTGAAAACCTAAGATTTACTTATTATCACACTACACATCACAAAACCCACCAAAATCACAAGAAAAACATTAATACATGCAGCAAACAAATGGGTAATTATTGGCGACTCTTGAATATGGCCCATTTCGAAAGACAAATTCGCTCTGAGCGAAATACAAACTACGTGGCATTGTAACCGACGAATCAACACATATCATATCCCAAACTGACTCGATTTGGTCCAACAGAAAAAGAAATTACGGTCGAAAAAGTGTTTCTCCAAATACTTTTGTTCGCTACTGTAAGTCTGTTTTTGTGTGTGGTTGGGAGATTAACGACAGCCGTGAGCAACTCAATATGCTATAATCAGTCTCCCATCTCTAATTTAGGGTCACTGGCTCCAGGAAAGGGAGAGAGCCAGTGCCGTAAGACAAACACAACATCCATGCCTGACCGGGATTTGAACCCAGAACCCATCACGAACGAATGGTCATAAGCCAGCACTTAGACCACTGCGCCACCGGAGCGACCAAATAAGTCTCGTTTATACAAAGAAGAAACTGAGTTCGTGTGTGTGCTCATGTTCTCAAACCAACGCATTTCTTTCAATCAAACCAACGCAGGGACACTACGTTTTTCAAGCGCATTTCTTTCAATCAAGAGAAACTTACAGGCCATGTGAGAAGCCAGTGCAACCAACGAAATCCGACGAGGACAGGTTTCTGGAAGTTTACAAAGATTTTACATCATCGGTGTTTAAAAATAACTTTTGCCATTGGTAAGATCACGTGCCACTACAGAGCTACAGCGTACGAAGCCTTATGATGAACAGCATCTATTGCTCACAGGTACTGAAGTCAATTCTTTGATGTCATGATACAGTATGTGACGGCATGCGACAGATAGTTCCAATTCACTTTTTTTTTTTGATTGGAGGTTTAATGACCGCCGTGAGCAACTCAATGGGCTATAAGCAGTCGCCCGTCCCTAATTTAGGGTCACTGGTTCCAGGGAAGGGAGGGAGCCAGTGGCGTAAGACAAACACATCATCCATGCCTCACCGGGATTCGAACCCGGACCCTTTTCGAATTCACTTTTCAGCACGTGTCGTGAAAATATGTTAATTCGACCGACTGTGGGTACTCTATCTCTGCATCTATTATAAGTCCCCCTTGAAAATTTCTGTTTGGACCCCAGGTAACCTGTGGCCAGCGGCGTAGGTATCTGCTGAGTCATCTAGCTGGGGCCAAGTTCGAATCCCTAGCAAGTAATGAGTGGTGTGCTTATCTCTATCACTTCCTTGCAATGATTAGAGATGGGTAACGTCATATTGCAATCAGAGTTGCTTGTGGTGGTTGTTAAATCCCGAAACAAAAAAGAAAGAAATATTTTTGAATTGGGAAGGCAAACGTGAGAATGAACGACGATCTTTTTTTTTTTTTATTGGAGGTTTAACGACCACCCTGAGCGACCCAATGGGCTATAAACAGTCGCCCGTCCCTAACTCAGGGCCGCTGCTTCAAGGGAAGGGAGAGAGCCAGTGCTGTAAGACAACATGACATCATGCCTCACCGCGATCCGAACCTGGACCCGTCTCAAAGGTATGGTCAGAAAGCCTATACCACTACGCTACCAGGGCGGCTCAATGCTTTTTACAAGGAAGATAATTTTACACACAGTTTCTTTTTTTTTTTTTTTGATTGGAGGTTTAACGACCACCGTGAGCAACTCAATGGGCTATAAGCAGTCGCCCGTCCCTAATTTAGGGTCACTGGTTCCAGGGAAGGGAGAGAGCCAGTGCCGTAAGACAAACACAACATCCATGCCTCACCGGGACTCGAACCCGGACCCCATCGGACGAATGATCGGAGGCCATCGCTTAGACCACTGCGCCACCGGGGCGGCCACTCAGTTTTTCTTAAAATAAACGCAGTGTTCCCTCTAAAGGGCGCGAACATGTATCACACTTCTTCCTGAGATTCCTACTTGTAAAAGTCCGATTTGCCACCCCGGTGGCGCAGTGGTCTAAGCGATGGATTCTGATCATTCGTCCGAAGGGGGTCCGAGTTCGAATCCCATTGAGGCATGGATGTTGTGTTTGTTCACGGCACTGGATATGTCCCTTCCAGGGAACCACTGACCCTAAATTAGGGACGGACGACTGCTTAAAGCCATTGAGTTACTCACGGTGGTCGTTAAACCTCCAATAAAAAAATATATATATATACACTGAAGAGCAATTGAATTAGAGACAGCTGGTGTTATGCAAATGTGGTGCTGTGGGTGGCCCTGTAAACGCAGACGACATGACGTATGCAGCGATCCAACAATATAAGGAGGGATGCGACGGGAATCAGTAAGAGTCGGAAGCAGTATGGGTAAGACAAAGGATCTAAGCCCATCTGATCGAGGGCAAATTGTTGGGGCCCGACGACTGGGTCAGTCTATCTCGGAAGTCGTGCAGGCACTGGGATTTCCACGATCCACTGTGTTATGGGTGCACCGTGAGTACATCGAATCCGGTAAAACCATCCCTGTAAGGGCCAACTGCCGTGGACAACAGCGTGTGGATGAGCGGGGTCATCGTCGGCTAGCTCGCATTGTAACAGCTGATAGGCGGGCCACAGTGCAAGAAATCACTCAGCAATTTAACGCTGGTGCACAAAACGTGTAAGCAGCCACACCATCCAGGACCATCTCCTCGCAATGGGGTACAGAAGCCATCGTCCCACGAGGGTACCGCTGTTGACCGCACATCACAGGGTGCAAAGATTAGCATGGGCGCGGGAACATCGCCACTGGACCCTAGACATGTGGAAAAATGTTGCCTGGACTGATGAGTCGGGATTCACGTTGGTACATGCGGATGGCAGGATACGAGTACGGCGCAAATCACATGAAGCGATGGATCCTTCTTGCCAGCAGGGTACTCTTCAAGCTGGTGGGATGTGGCATTCTCGTCTGGGGACTGTTTACGTCGACTGAAATGAGATCCCTGGTAGGTGTGACATCGTCCCTCACAGGTCAACGTTACCGGGATATCCTGGACGACCATTTGCTCCCGTTCGTGCGTCCTCAATATCCCACTGGGGACCTCATCCTGCAACAAGACAGTGCACCGTGCCATCGCTCCCGAATAGTATCCGAATGGTTGGATGAACACTCCAACGACGTGACCTCGCTTTCCTGTCCAGCTAGGTCACCTGACCTCAATCCCCTCGAGCACATCTGGGATGCCATCGAGAGAGATGTTCGAGGCTCTGACCCCATCCATCAAATATTTGTGAACTGTGGGAGCTTGTTCAGGGGTCGTGGATCCGTATGGCTTCCCAACGCTTCCGGTGTCTTGTCGAGTCCAAACGCTACCGCCATCAGGCAGAAAGGTGGTGCTGCACGTTACTAGACAGATATCTCTAATTCAATTGCTCTTCAACATATATATTGTGGTACTCAGAACAAGAATTCTTTCATTTGTCTGATTAAGGTAAATAGCAACAGTTGTTTACATGAGCGACAAATGTTTCTTTACAGGTGGGGCCAATTTCCTTCTTGAGCCCTTGTGCTGGTCTTTTTAGTCCTAAAACTTTCAGGTAATTTCGGATGTAGCCTTTCCGCCTATATTTTGAAAAGGATCCAAAAGTACAGAATTTTTTTTTTCCAGAAATACTTTCCCTCATTTGCACATGTATGCTCATTTCCCCCGCCTGCCTTCAAATAGTGAAATCAATTCAATACAGGGTCGTATTTAGAGGGGTGACCAAGGGGCCATCCCTCCACGAAAATGTTTCTTTTTTTTTTTCTGTTAAAATACGACTTACGTTAAAAAAATGCTTTAATTCAATAATAAAATTTCATCAACTTACATTAGAAAATAATGCTTTAATTTTTTCCTCTGTTTTTCATTAACTTTTATTTTGTCCTGATGGATTTCCAAAACTCCCATTTTCTTTGCCCCCTCCCTTTCCCCCGAAACAAAATTCTGTATACGCCACTGATTCAATGTGTATCATTTTTTATTTATTTTTTTTTGATTGGAGGTTTTACGACCACCGTGAGCAACTCAATGGGCTATAAGCAGTCGCCCGTCCCTAATTTAGGGTCACTGGTTCCAGGGAAGGGAGAGAGCCAGTGCCGTAAGACAAACACAACATCCATGCCTGACCGGGATTCGAACCCGGACCCCTTACGGAAGAATGATCAGTAGCCAACGCCTTAGACCACTGCGCCACCGGGGCGGCAATGTGTATCATCACCGGCTAGGAACCAAAATTTTATTAAAAACTTAGAATTTTTTTATGGGGGACGGGAAAGTTAACGACCAGCGTGAGTAACTCGGTGGGCTATAAGCAATCGACCGTCCCTAATTTAGGCCACTGGTTCCAGGGAAGGGAGGAAGCCAACGCCGTAAGACAAAAACAACATCAATGCCTCACCGTGATTCGAACCCAGATTCATTTTGGACGGAAGGTCAGAAGCCAATGCTTAGACCACTGCGCCACTGAGGCAGCTCAAACTTGTTTTGTGTATTAGAAATACACTGAGCAAACTTGGTCCAAACCATTGTTGAAAACAACTGTTCATGAACCACAAGGCTGTTTCCCAATTTTTAACGCAGTTATGATAGACTTGCGACATGCACTTTAGTATAAATAAGATTACTTTTATCAACAAAAGAAGCAAGGGATACCCCCCCTCTTCAGAAGGCCGAGGACTCTTTTCCAGGCAGGCCAAGTCTCCCCTAACAGGATGGACACGCAAAGGGCACTAGACTGCCGCAAACAAAGCCCCTTCCCGAAGTTCCCGCTGGGATGCTACAACCTGGCGCACCAGATCATGCCGACCCTCATGCCTAATCAGCCCATACCAGATCCGGGTCCAACCGCTACCGTCGCTCAGTTAACGACGGTGGTGGCCCAACCCAACTCAACCGCGTTCCTGGTAAGCAGCACGAAAGTCTCTTGGGGCATTAGCAGTTGCATCTAAACGCCACGAGAAATTCCTGGGTGAAATGAAAGCAAAATTTTCAACTTCTTGATATATTAAAAACTAGCTCAAACTACCCCGCTTTGCCTGGGCTTCCTACATGTCGAGCATTAGCATTTGCGGTTGTGCGAAAACCAAACAATGACATATTGAAATGAATGCATAGAGACATATACGGTAATTTAAAAATTCATATAGTGTATCACTTTGTTCGGCTGTGTAACGCATATTCTATTTTAAATTTCCTTTTGAGTTTATTTTTCTATGTAAATTTGAGTTCGTTCTCTAAGACATTTTCAAACCTTAACGTTATGTCTTTTCCCTCAAACGAGAATGATGTTGACAACACACTGAGGTCGGAACAAGAGTGACGTATGTGTGGCCGGATAGGATCGATAGATAAAAAGGCAATGCAGCTGTTGGTCAAGGAGATTGGGCCGCGGTTGGCCTAGTGGGCAACGTTCGTGACTGCCACGGAAAGAACTTCAGGTTCGATCCCAGGCAGGTACGAACGCTCGATCCACTAAATATCCGCCCGCCGTGCGTCGGATGGGCACGTTAAGCCGTCGGACTCCGGGTACTGCCCCCCCGGTAATAAATAAGGGCGTCTTCCTCACCCTTTGTACTTCGCTTCCGTGTCACTTTCCTATCGGGCACTCTAGCCCAAATCTCCCAGCTTCCTATTTCTAAGGGTTGTTTAAGACCTGGGGTAGACACTCCCTTCCTAAAATCCTCTACATATGATCATGGTCAAGGGGATGGGCCACGAGTGGCCTAGTGGTCAACGTTCGCGTCAACCATGTTTCTGATCCCTATGTTGCCACATCTGGATTACCCCAATGCTCTAATTTAGGAACTCTTCTGTTTTCTATATACATTAAAGACCTTCCTTTTTGCATTCATGGCCCATGTCTCTTGTTCGCTGATGATCTCAAGCTTTATCGCAATGTACAGACTCTTGATGACTGTCTTGCTCTTCAAACTGACGTCAATAACCTGCTCCAGTATAGTGTGCATTAAACCATCTCCATCTCAACATCTACAAGGGTTATGTCGTTCCCTTTTCGCCGAAAAGAAAACCAATTCTTTTTTACTACAAAGCTGGCGACTATACTCTTACCCGGACAAACGAAGTCCAGGACTTGGGAGTTACGCTTGATTCGAACTTGGACTTTAAAAGTCATATCAAAAGAATTCTACGTACAGCATACAGAAAACTCGGATTTATCATGCGACATTCCAAGTATTACTCGAATACTCAGACACTTATTCACATTTTTGAGACTACGGTCAGATCTTCACTGGAATATGCGGCGATCATTTGGAGTCCTATAGCCAAGTAACTCTAGTAAATGAAATTGAGAAAGTTCAGAAAAAGTTTCTTCGGCACCTTTTTTATAAGTCGATCGGTGTTTATACAGCTGACATCCCGACTGCTGACCTTCTGACATTCTTCAAGATGACATCTCTGCAATCGAAAAGGAAGGCTCTCCAACTCAAGTTCCTGTACAACGTCATCATTGGAGAGATAGATGATACTCAAATTGTAAACCAATTAAGTTTCCGCATCCCATATTTACGGAGGACAAAATGTGAACTATTTGCAGTGCCATTTTGCAGAACTGATGCTGGAAAAAAAATTATCCGTTATGTAAAATGTATAGGCTACACAATTCACTTGAAGAACGTCCGGATATTTTTAATGTAAGTCAATTTTTTTCATAAAGCATGTTTTGCAAGATTGTAAATATCACTTGGTAATTATTATCACTGTAAATACAAATATAGCAATTCCGATAACTAGATTTACAGTCTGTAGCGATGTGCTTACAATAAATGCAAATACAAAACACCTCGGGTTCGATCCCAGGCAGGTACGAACGCTCGAACCACTAAATATCCGCCGTACGTCGGATTGGCATGTTAAGCCTTTAAGGGCGTGTTCCTCACCCTTTCTACGTCACTTTCCTATCGGGCACTCTAGCCCAAATATCCTAGCTTCCTGTTTCTAAGGGTTGTTTAAGACCTGGGGTCAGACACTCCCTTCCTAAAATCCTCTCTATGTATGATCTGATGTGATCTGTTTAAAGGGATCAATATTATTGATGAGAGACGTGCTGCTATACTGCGATTGAATGTTAAATCCCTGATACTGTATTGAGTACGCCAATAAACTGAGTGTGGAGTACGAACCATGCAAGCAAAATAAACGTATTTATCAGTAATACAATTGACCTCTTTCTTGTAATGCGTATATGAGTACTTGTTCATCTTACATTGACTTTAGCACATGTAATGTAATTACTGACGTAAGGACTACATAAGTTACAGCGTAAAGACAAATTACGTTTTAGCTATACTAAGAACATGCATATTTTATTGCAACATGGCTAATTAATTATTTATAAGAACTATAATTGACCTCTTTCTTGTAATGCGTATATGAGTATTTGTTCATTACGTTTCAGCTATACTAAGAACATGCATATTTTATTGCAACATGGCTAATTAATTATTTATAAGTACTGCAATTGACCTCTTTCTTGTAATGCGTATATGAGTACTCGTTCATCTTACATTGACTTTAGCACATGTAATGTAATTACTGACGTAAGGACTACATAAGTTACAGCGTAAAGATTAATTACGTTTTAGCTATACTAAGAACATGCATATTTTTATTGCAACATCGCTAATTAATTATTTATAAGAACTACAATTGACTTCTTTCTTGTAATGCGTATATGAGCACTTGTTCATCTTACATTGACTTTAGCACATGTAATGTAATTACTGACGTAAGGACTACATAAGTTACAGCGTAAAGACAATTTACGTTTTAGCTATACTAAGAACATGCATATTTTATTGCAACACCGCTAATTAATTATTTATAAGTACTACAATTGACCTCTTTCTTGTAATGCGTATATGAGTACTTGTTCATCTTACATTGACTTTAGCACATGTAATGTAATTACTGACGTAAGGACTACATAAGTTACAGCGTAAAGACAATTTACGTTTTAGCTATACTAAGAACATGCATATTTTATTGCAACATCGCTAATTAATTATTTATAAGTACTACAATTGACCTCTTTCTTGTAATGCGTATATGAGTACTTGTTCATCTTACATTGACTTTAGCACATGTAATGTAATTACTGACGTAAGGACTACATAAGTTACAGCGTAAAGACAAATTGCGTTTTAGCTATACTAAGAACATGCGTATTTTATTGCAGCATGGCTAATTAATTATTTTAATGCTTTGCGATACACAATAGATTTGGTTTTCCCTTCCGGTGCGCAAATGTACAAATGCTCTGGCGCGTGCCCATTCTGGATCACGCAACATATAATTGACTATGAGAACAACATGGACTTTCTAAGTTGATGCTTATTTATAATCATTGCAAATGCAAGTCGCTGGATATTACAGTCGTTTAAAATCGAAAGGCGTGTCAGTGGGGTATCGCAGGAATGCGTAGAATGAACACATTTCCTTTAAGACGGCTAGTTAACTGTAGCATCTATTACCTTTGTCATGTGTTTCTTCACTCATAGCCTGGTTCCATTGCACAATTTAGGTGGGTCAAGATTATGCAATAGCACTATCGGTGATCCAGTTTTCAAAATTAAGCTGTGTGGTGGCATTCCAGCTGGTTCCAAAGAATTTAGGAAGTCGATGGAATAAAATACAGCCCGGTCACTCTCTATGTCAGTTGGGACGAACTACCGAAGTGATGAAGCACGTGTCAAGATGACAAATCTGCAGCGAATTGTCGTCTTGGCACAAACCGTCACCAAATTCTTGCGTAATGATCACGTTTCGAATTCTTTCTGACACGAAAAGATTTTTTCAAAGCAAAGTTTTAGCAAAACAAAAATAAGCGAAAACGGGAATGTTTTTACGCCCGTAGCGGAAAAACTGCGCATTAATTAAAACATATTGTTTACATTGCTTCTCACAGCGAATGAAATCAGTTACAAAACTAATTTTTCAACCAGGTGTTTAGAATCGAAAAAAATATTTGCAAATAGAAATTACGCTGTACGTTTCCTAGCGGAAGAAACGCATTTTACGAAAAATCATAAATGGCGCATTAACATCTTTCACATGCCGTAATAACTCCAAAGAAAAAGGATTTTTTAAAATCCTACCATTAGAAGCCCAGATACGGAAGAAAACAAAATATAGCTTCATGCCCTTAGCGGGAAAGCTGTGCGAAAATGAGTGAAAAATGTTTTTCATGGGGAAGGATATCATATCAACAAAAAGGATTTTTTCCATCGGAATTTCAGAATCGAAAGTGTTCTTACAAACAGAAATGTACAGTGACGCACGCACCTACGGCATAACTTTGAGGGAAAAACTAAAATGTATGTGCAAAAAAAATGTTGCTAAAATGTATGTGCAAAATGTTGCTAAAATGTATGTGCAAAATGTTGCTAAAATGTATGTGCAAAATGTTGCGTTGCAAAAACTAATTTATCAAATGCGACTTTCAGAAATGTAGATAACAGGAAAACCTCTTTATGCATATATACGCCTTCAAACGAGGAAAATTGAATATATGCATATATATAACAACAACAAACGAAGCAGAAACTACAACAGCAAAAAATAAAATAAAATAAAAATTAAAATAAAAAACTACAAAGCCAACAAGCAGTGAGTAATCATTTTTATTTTTGCTGTAGTTTCTGATTTGTTTGTTGTTATTTCTTAGAATTCTACACTGCTGCTTTTGGGCGTTTTGGTCTTCAGAATGTAAGTTCGTAAAATTTTTTTTTAAATTATTTTTTTATTATTAAATTTTTTATTGGACAAAGTTTGGTTTAAAGTATATATGTTATCATCATCATCATCATCATCATTGTCAACCATTATCAATCCACTGCTGGAAGAAGGTTTCCCCAAGTTTCTTCCACAACAGTCTCTCTTGTGCCAGTCACCTCCATGTTACTCCCGCATACTTTCGAATTTCATCCACCCATCTCACATGTGGTCTCCTTCTGGGTCTTTTTCTGTCCCTTGGAATCCAATCTGAAATTTCGGCTGTTCATCGATGGTCTGTCCTTCTGGCAATATGTCCAGCCCATTGCCATTTCAGGGATTTTACTCTGATCATTATGTCTTCCACTCTTGTCATTTTTCTGATCCACGAGTTCCTCTTCTTATCTCTCCTGGTTACACCAAGCATGCATCTCTCCATGCTACTTTGAGTTGTCTGCAGTCTTTGTATGTCTCTTTTAGTAAAGGTCCACGTCTCTGCACCATATGTAAGCACGGGAAGGATGCATTGATCAAACACTTTTCTTTTAAGACATAGTGGCATATTGCTCTTGAAAATTATGCTGTTTTTTCCAAAAGCTCTCCAGGCAAGTTTTATACGCCGATTAAGTTTTATACGCTGATCAATGTGACCCTCACTTGATATCTGCTGTCCAAGATAAATGTAGGTATTGGTTATCTCCAGCTTTTCCCCATCAATCGATAAATCTTCATTTTTTGTAAAAGCATTGTACATCACTTTTGTCTTTTGAAAGTTCATTTTTAATCCCACTTCTTTACTCTTGTCAGCAAGTTGCTGGGTCATACTCTGCAGCTCTGATGGGGTAGTTACAAAAATGACTACGTCATCAGCAAAACGAAGGTGAGTTAGATAATCTCCATTAATCATTAATCTTTATCCCTTTGTTTTCCTAGTTCAGTGATGGAAAGACATTTTCCAAAGTGGGATTGAAGAGTATATACTGTACATACTTTAAAAAAAATATATATATATATATATATATTCAATTTTATGTTTAAAAGCGGAAGTACAGTTCCAAACAGAATGCATCCTTTCTGTACCTATTGTCAGAAGTAGGCATTATGAAAATTTCAACGGTGCATGCATAGTGCCCCCTGAGATGAATTACGCCCAAAGGAATATTTCAGATCGGACTTTTAAAAACAGCGGTATGGTGAAATACGAAATGCACCTTTAGGCAACCAGCACAAAAATTTAGCATTATTTCTAGCAAGAAAGTCAAGCAAAAATTTTCCGTAGCGAACGACCCGCATGAGTATTTCAATTAGCTTTTTAGGGGCGGAAATACGGCTGTAAATACGTTGCACACAGAAATATATCATCTCACGTTCTCTAGTGGAAAATTTGTGAGTTAGAAAGAAAACTGGAAATTATGCGGGAAATGTGTTTCTCCGTCGTACATGAGAATTCCCGAAATCGTACTTTTTTTTTTTGATTGGAGCTTTAACGACCACCATGAGCAACTCAATGGGCTATGAGCAGTCGCCCGTCCCTAATTTAGGGCCATTGGTTCCATGGAAGGGACAGATCCAGTGCCGTGAGACAAGTACAACATCCATGCCTCACCGGGATTCGAACCCGGCCACTTCTCCGACGAATGGTCACAAGCCAGGCTTAGATTACTGCGCCACCGGGACTGCGTACCACTATTTGTAATGGTTTAGGTAAGTATGTTAGACGAGTTGAAAACTTCTCTTTCTCAAAGGAAAACGGTACACTCCTCTAACTAATTTTTCTGCACTCTTTCTTTGTCACTTTCTTAACAGGGCGATCTGATCTGTTCCTGATTCTGTATCCCCTTTACGAGAGGTTCATTGGCCAAACGACTAACGACGGGACTAAACCTTATTAGGGATCTCCGATTCGAATCGATTTGCACGTTAATCGGTTGCATGGTAGCTGGAAATGATTCTAATGTATTCCCCGACACCTTATAACTCTACGAAATATGAAGTATATCAGATCAGATCACATGTAGAGGATATTAGGAAAGGAGTGTCTGACCCCAGGTCTTAAACAACCCTTAGAAATAGGAAGCTAGGAGATTTGGGCTAGAATGCCCGATGGGAAAGTGTCACGGAACCAAGGTAGAAAGAGGAAAGAAGACGCCCTTATTTATTACCGCGGGGCCAGTACTCGGGGTCCGACGGCTTAACGTGCCCATCCGACGCACGGCAGATATTTAGTGGTTCGAGCGTTCGTACCTGCCTGGGATCGAACCTGAGGTTTCTCCGTGGCAGTCACGAACGTTGACAACTAGGCCATCCGCTGCCCGAAATATGAAGTAGATGTCATTCACCAGATGAAAAAAGAAGTATTATGTAACATTTATATCGCGCTAATGGCTGTGGATGTTATACTAGATCTGGCGCTCATAAATGCTCTAAAGCCAGCATACTACTTACTGAAGTGCCATAAATCAAAATGCATAATTTGTTTAAAACAGTAAACAAATGTGATTTTCATAAGAAACCAATCTATGGGAAATGTGCAGCCACAGTTACAATACGGTACGTACGTTGGTAAGGTACGTAAGTAAATAAGTATTTGATTGAATGTGAGCATGCATTATTATATTTCCATTTTACATTTTCTTAGTTTTTTTGTTTGTTTATTTAGCATGGCAACGGTTCTGATGTTGTAAATTTAAAACATTTAGTACTAGTGTATTTTTTGCCATGCGAAATTACATAAACATTTTAGCATGCCTTTTGAAAAAGAAAGAAAAAAAAAAATACAGGCAGGCTCAGTTCTGATCGAGCCGTCAGTTTAGAACGTAGGACTATGACTTGCAGATCGCAGAGCTGAAATGAGCTAGTCTAGTATAGTTTCAAAGCGTATATTTAATTTGCTATAGCCAACACAGGTCTATGATATGAAAAGTAGCTTACGCAAGTTTTACAAATAATGCTGGATACATTGGGAACACAAAGCAGATCGATACACGAATTACCCAACGTGGTGCTCTGTCTTCGGGCTTCTTACATTCCTCATCACTTGCTCTTGCCTCTCGTTTTGATTTTCTCCACCTTTGCTTGCGTTCATTCTGCGGATTCCGCGGCATTGTCAAAAATGTTAACCCATTCACACGAAAACAATTTTTTAAAAATTGAGTGTAAACCACTGCGGTACGTCCTTTATATATTTGAATAGATCTCGTCGAGAGCTTTAAAACGATACCACGCGCAGTAGTTTTGTACTCACGGTTGTCCAGATAATTCGCGATATTGTCAAAAGTGCTCACTGCTTCACGAGAAAAGAATTTTCAAAATGTTCAGTTCAAACCACTGCGAAATTTTCTTTGTATATTTGAATAGATCTCGCCGAGAGCTTTAAAACGATGCCACGCACAGTCGTGTTGCTTTCACGGTTGCCGAGATAGACTGAGTCAAAAGCGGTGGCACACCCAGAAATATTGAATTAGACTCGCGAATTAGACTCCATGCTGTTCAGGAATATGCTAACACGATTAGTGTGCTGCACGTATTTTTAACGCTATATTGGGACCTATTTTTGTCACAGGCAGTCGGCCGTAAGTCGTCCCATACTCTCCGCGGAGTTAGACGTAGTCCTACGTCAGAAGAACTTACTTATGCTCTAACTCGGTCTGTTCTCTGTGGACACCGTACCTCTGCAGCTATTAGCCCGATTTGAAAACTTTTTCATTGAAAAGATTGAACTGCGAGCACGATGATCATTGCATGTTGATCTTTTTCAGCTACACAGTTTCGCCCCTAAGGGATTAAAGGTTCATGCTATTGATTCAAACCTATAATATTTCTATCATTGCTTTTCAAACTTCAACTGAAACTATTCTTTTGCCCTTCGATACCTCTTTGCAAAACGAAGACCACTTTGCATAAAATTTCTTCCAATAATGCTTTTTCTTGTTGGAGAACGTAAGAGCATATCGCATTTCCCCGTTATCTCTGTTTCTAGACGTCCAGTTTGGAAACTCCCTTGTGCTTCGGATAGAGTTCGCGGCGCAGAAGCACAAGAGAGTTTCCAAACTGGACGTCTAGAAATACAAACTCTAACTTTTGGTATTGCATAGTTTTGCCACTTAGGGGCGCAAATGCTTATTTCTATTCTCGATTTATTTGCCGCAGTGTTTGGGCTCCTAAAAATTCGGTTAAAAATTATTTTTCGGTCCGATACCGCTTATTGCGAAAACTATTTTGCTTATACTTTCAGCTCAAAATAGAACATAGTTTTTCCTCCACAGGGCGCAAAATTAAATCTTATTCCTCTCGATATCTCTGCTAGTATGAGTCAATGTGAAAAATTCTTTTTCGATCAGACAGCATTCATTATGAAGAATACTTTGCATGTAAATTTTATTTTTTATAACCCACGCGTTTGCCACTGGAGGATATAAGAACATATTTTTGTTTACAACACATTTTCGACCGTATCTGCACGTCTAAAAAGTCTATTAAAAATTCCTTTTGATCAGACAGCGCCTTTTACGCAATTTCTGGCCAAACTAATGCACAATTTAGCCGCAACGTAGCGCAGACTTTCATGTTTTTCTCTAATATATCTCTGCTTTTAAAAGTCCGAATTCAAAAATTTCTTTAATATCGGGTATCGTTTCCCCCGTGTAACATTTTGCGTATAATCTCGCATTTTTGGTAACGCGCAGTTCTGACACTAGATGCTGTTACGGTTTATTACTGTTTGTAACTTCATCTTCTTTCCTAAAAATTCTATTGAAGAAATTCTTTTTGTGCTGCATGCCCTTTGCTATAAAGATTGGGAACAATATAGTTTCTAAACACTGTACAGATGTTTTTCTAGGAGACGTACATGTAAAAGCTTTCCTCTTGCTATCTATGCTTCTGGAAGTCGTATTTGAAATTTTTTTCCATCGCATACTTTCACTATGTAGAACATTTTGCACATATTTTTTACTTTCTGATACTTCGCGTTTCCGCCGCCAATGTACGCTGGCGCATATTAATGCTTGGAAATGTACCTCCGATTCTAAAAATCCCATTGCAAAATCCTTTCTTGGGAGGATACTCTATACTATGAAGAATATTTTCTGCCCATCTTCTTTAAATATTGTACAGCTTTCCCGCAAAGGGGGGGTAAATAAATATCCCCTCTTCTTCCATATCTTTTCATCTAACTGTTCGATTTGAAAAAAAGCCATTTGTCTTGAATATCAAGCACTATGAGGAACATTCTGCACTCAATTATTTGTAATCTTTTGTAATGCATATTTCCTGCCACTACTGCGCTTAAGTAGCTGTTTGTATTTGGGCATTTTTTACCGATTCTAGAAATCCTGGTTGAAAAAATTCTTTCGAAACTGGTTCAACGCAAGTGCTGAAACGGGCCGAGCCCGAAAGCCTGAAGCGGAGTTCGTGCCGGAACCGGGCTTGGGCGGCATAATATTTACTACTGTTCGGTCCCGAACAGTAGTCTTGCAATATAAAATTCGGGCTCGGGCTGACTTGCTTTGAGCTCGGACAGGCTCGAGATGACTTACTTTGGGCACGTACGGGCTTGGGCTCTTAAAATTGAGCCCGAACTCATCCGATCTCAGCACTCTTGTACACACTGTTAACAACTTTGCGCACACACTGTATTTATTTATTTTTTTTTTTTTTTTAAGAAATAAAAACCGCGCGGGTTTTCCATTAGACGGAATAAATGCATTTTCTGTTTCTTTATTTTTTGTCTCATGCCCGACTTTAATGAAAGCCGACCATGACGGATTCATAAAAAATTGTTAAGGATTTATTTACTTTTTTCTTGCATCATATTTAAATACGTCTTTTCCTCACTTTCTTACCATTTACTTAACCTAAAGATTTATCTGAAAGTGCGGAATTTATTTAAGCTACTATGTTACCGAATAGATAAGTAAGGAGTTCTATAACCGAGTTCCTGGGTTAAAAAACCAAAGAACACTAAGTTAAAATATTTCTCACAGATATACTATTCAAGCTAAATTTCATGTGGTTCTATAAAATCTCACAATAAGTACATATAAATTGCAACAATGTTTTTTCATATCTGTCATACAGATCCGTCAAAACATCTTTGCGGGGTGGGGGTGGGGGTGGAGCCTGCCCGGGGAAAACTACCCGGAGCAGGTTTAATACAATTAATTTAGAACCACCCCATTAGGGAGCACTATGAAGATACCTATACTGAAGTGATTCTTTAAAAATGAGAGAAAAGGAAAAAAACAAAACAAATAACAATGAAAGAAAGTGAAAGTACGAAAACAATATAGCCACAGGAACAGAAACAGTACATGAGAAATGAAAATTTGACTCTGGATCCTACTATGAATTCGTGACTTATTCAATATTATTTTATTCTAATATTTTATTAAGAATGTCATTACTTTTTCTATAAACTATTGGTTTAATGCTATCCATTTTTTAAAAGTTTATTTGCACCATATTTTCTATTTTAAAATTTCAGAACTCTTCGAAAGTAGCATTTTATTGCTCATTTTATTTGCTCCGAATTTCGGTATTTCTAATTAAAAGACATTAAATTTCTATTTTTCCAGAGATTATATTTTGTAATTGCTATTAGAAAATGAACTGCATTACTTTTTAAATTATTATATTTTTAAGGCGCATGATATTGTTTACTGTCAAAAACTTCCTTTAAATTTAAATAATTCTTTAACCACGTCCAAAAGCTTTTTGTAAAATCACATTCAACAAAAATGTGTTCAGTGTTATCCAAGTTCTTTTTCGCTGATTTGTTCTTTTTCCAAGAATCTTTGCTGAAAATTCTTTTAATTGTGGAAAGGATTCAAAACTACGTGTTCATTACATCTGAAAGTTTGGTGTCATTTTTCTTGTTTAATTCTTACAAGAATGGCTAAAAAGGCTTTTTGTATAAATAAATAAAAAAAATAATTTCTTGGGGATTATTTTTTTTAATTTGGAGAAATGTTACAATCATGTGCCTCGAAATGTATCCTGAAAGCAGCGTGTTGAGTGAAACTCAACACGCTGCTTTCTAGGAAGGAGAAAAATCCTGCTGTTTTAGTGTTAGATTCATAATTTTCAAGCTTTCTTCTATGTATGAATTAAAATTGGGGTGGTTTCTTAGATCGACCATACAAAATTTGGCAATATTTTTAGTATTCTATGTATATTCCCAGCGTCTCACGAATAATGTAACAATAGCTCCAGTCACTAAAAAGGGTTTATTTTTCAGTTTCCTGTCAGATGAAATATAGTCTTTTAGATTAGCGAAGTAAATGTATTTTGTGTAAAGATGACTTTTGGAAATCTATTGTGCGCTATGAAACGTTGACCAACATAAGTAAAGACAAAATCCAAGTGGATGTGCCTAACAAAATTGGAAACTTACGCTTTTTTAGCTAATCTTAATTCAGTTGCCAAGCACTTATACTTAATTTTTTTTATTTTTGAGCAATTAAAATAGCTTCCGCATATCGTGACCTAATTCTATTACAGATTTGTGCAATGTTGCGCAATTTTAGCAACTCGTGTCGAAAATCACCGCATGTTTTCGGACAATATTTGGGTTGTGATTTGCTTAACACGTATGGCAATTTGTGCAGTGAAGGGTACGACTTCTCAGTCACAAATTGCTTATTTCTCAATTGTCAGTCAGCAAGATGATCCGTTTGGTTGCAATCTTCGTTTAAGGTCGCAGTGAGGTGACTTTCTGAATGGATAGTGATCAACACGTGTCTTGAAACCAAAAATATTTTCCGTGTTCCGATGCTTGAAGATAATGAACAGCTAATTTCACATAATAGACACACGTGCCTTCCAAAACTCAAGGATTTTTAAAGCCATTGAAAAGATCTCAAGATCTTATACAATAAGAGACCAATTCATTCTCGCAGATTGTCCGAATAATTTTCTTTAATAAATAACGATGAATGAATGATATCTGAAAGTTGAATCACTTAGCTTGCCACAAATGATTCGTTTTTTTCGTATGTGAAATCAACTGATCTTCTGGTTTTATGCAACGCACACGTGTAGCATACCGCCAGTTATTTCCAAGCCTTGTTGACTTTCAAAGGAATTTAATGAAAAAATTTCGATAACGGCGTTTTCACAAACACTTGGGTGCTAGGTAGCCAAGAAGAGTGTCCTAAGAGGTCCGGACCCTCCTCGAAATTTTTCATCTGCAGCATTTTTTCTCTATTGTGTTCACACAATTATTTCAAAACATTGCCTTTCTCCTTCAGTTTGCAAGATAAATGAGGGGATCTGTAATTATTACAACTGAATTTGAAAATACATTATATTACACTTTCAAAATTAATTCTCTGATCGTTATACAATTTATGTATTGTACATTGTCTTCTCCTGTTTTTTCCTTTCTACTTGTGCGAGAACACATCGGTCTCTGTACAGCAGGAACAGCAATGACAAAGTTTATTTATTGCACCACTTAAAGTTCTATTTTGAAAATCTATGGTTCGTAAAGACTTACCTGCTGTGAGAAATGGAAACGCAAACAGACAAAAAAAAAATTAATACTCCCCGAAGTTATTACAACTCCTGTCTCGTGTGAATAGGAATTCTACCCAAATATTCAGAGGCTGTTAAAAGTTCTGGGTTAGATTCCAATATCAAAGGCAAATAAACGATTCTTTTCGACGAGGAAGAGGTTTAAATCCGTTTCAAGGAACAAAATTGAACAACAATGACTCAATGGTTTGACTCTCCTTTTTATGCATTCAGATGTTCCTCTTAGTGCAAATTTTTTTAGATGCAATGCCTCTTCAACCAAGATCTCCCTTTTGCCGTCCAATAAAATACTTGTGATGAAAAGTTTTCAAATAATAAATTCAGAAAAAAACCTGAAATGCATATATGTTACGGGATATAGAATAAATCGATAGAACCTCAGTTACTTCTTGTTAGTTCAATTACAAAGAAAAAATATTTAAATTGAACTTAAATTACATATATAAAAAAATGAACGTAAATTACATATATCAAAAAATGAACGTAAATTACATATATAAAAAATTGAACTTAAATAACAGACACACACGCGCGCGCGCAATCACACACACAGACAGACATATATATATATATATATATATATATATATATATATATATATATATATATATATATATATATATATATATATAATTGAACTTAAATTAAAAAATACTTTTGTACTTACGAAAGTAATTTTGTAGTGATGAAAAGTTTTGAAATCCTGATCTTGGGATCAGGATCAGTTCACGCGTGAAAATCGCAAATTATATTTCACACTACTTGAAAACAGCTTTCTTAATTTTTGCAAATATTATTTCGCAAGAAAACGCGTGCAAACATTTTTTAGCACTGACTTAAAACAAACAACCTGTATTTAAATTACTTAAAAAAAAAAAAAACTGACTGAAAAAAATTCCCACAACGTACAAGAGGATATCAGCTAAGTTTTTAATTATCGAAAATTATTTTTCATCCAGAAATCTCACGGATGCCTGCGCAACGTTGCTGTCATTTTGGGCAATAAATCGTTGTTGTGGCTATAAAAAAGAATTCAATCTGAAACAAATTTAAAAACATTTCTCGAAAAAGACTATGACTGAAGACCAGTGTTTGCTTTGGCAACATCGAGTATTAGATATGAAAGATCGAATCGAAAAATTAAATGTCGACGAAGTTGTAAATTGTTTCGTCTGAGCTATTTCTCTTTGCTTTCATAAATTCAAAATGGGCTGAAAATATTTTTCTTCCTGGAATTTAATTACATTTCTTCAGGCGAAAAAAAAAAATGCGACCATGTGGTCACTTGTTTGCCGTGCCCATATCCAAACATTAGGGGTACCTGGCCATTTAAGACTTTCATCACGCGTTTTCCACTACTCTTTTAAAATAACACAAAGATTCTTCTGGACAAACAAAGCTGCTCTACTGAGCTTAACTGCCACTGTAGCAAACGGAATGTAACGCCGAGAGACATGCGATTTCTTGTAAGAATTCCTTCCACAGATGAGGTTTTGACTTGACTACTTACTTCTGTTACAAATGTGAACGCATTTCATCTTCCACACGTAAGTATAAACAAGGCAGCCTCGATCCGTAAAGATGCCGCCCCTGTGGCGCAGTGGTTGGTCTAAACCTATGGGTCGCCGTAGTTTCTCCGAAAAAGAAAAAATTAAAGTGCTAATTTTTTTAATTTTAGATTTTAAACCATCGTGTTTAACACGTGTGAAGGCCCCGGAATTTCAGGAGATGATATCACGGGGACCACCAGCTTTGCTTCTTCCGGTCACTGGGATTGTGGGAATTTTTAGGACGTTACAGCATTGCAAAATTTCCCCCGAAACCTAAATTGCAAGGCCAAGGATCGCACTGAACTATTGTGAGTAATTATTTTTGAAATCTGTTTTATAAAAGATTTAAATTTCCAGTTATTCATATTACAGTATTTGTAATATGTATATACCTTCCCACTATATAGATAACCCTACCTAACCACTTGGTTGCGCCACTGGTTTGACTATAATTTCAAAAACCAAAAGTTTTATTACATTCTGTGTAATAAAGAATAATTAATACACTTATTTATATCATTGCATTAGCATTTTTGATTTCAAAGACCCATGGGTCGCGAAGGTGATTGTCTTGTTGATTTTGGGTCGTAGCCAAAGAAAGCATAAGAACCGCTGGTCTAAGCGATGATTTCTGATCATTCGTCCGAGATGGGTCCGGGTTCGAATCCCGCTGAGGCATGAATGTTGCGTTTGTCATACGGCGCTGGCTCTCTCCCTTCCCTGGAACCAGTGGTTCTAAATTAGGGATGGGCGACTGCTTATAGCCCATTGAGTTGCTCATGGTGGTCGTTAAACATCCAATAAAAAAAATAATCTCTAAACATATAAACAAATACTTCGAACTTCCTCATCGCCATTCAGTAGCGCACACAGAATTTCATCAAGGGTGGGGTCCAACAAGAAATCAACGGGATAAGCAAAATGTGCTATATTTTTTACAAAGATACATATAAATCTTATTCTGACTACAGCTAAATTAAATATATATACACATGAATGCACACTATATTGTCAAAAGTATTCGGACACCTCAATGTTTTTTTTTATTGGAGGTTTGACAACCACCGTGAGTAATTCAGTGGGCTATAAGCAGTCGCCCGTCCCTAATTTATGACCACTGGTTCCAGGGAAAGGAGAGAGCCAGTGCCGTTAGACAAACACAACATCCTTGCCTCACCGGAATTCGAACCCGGATCCATCTCGGGCGAATGATCAGAAACCATCGCTTAGACCACTACGCCACCGGTACAGCCCTCAATGTTTTGGGACAAATGGCTTTATTATCGCAATTATTAGTTAATCTGTAATTTCGGCAACACGTCGAGGCATACTATAAACGAATTTCCTGTAGGTCTCGACAGGACTAGCTCCCCATTCGTCCTGTAAATCTGCTGCAAGAGTGAAGACCGAAGACAGTCGTTGTGGTCGATTTCGTATCCGTCACTCCAGTTCATCCCAGAGGCGTTCTGTGGGATTAAGATCAGTACTCTGAGCAGGCCTGTTAAACAATACCCCCTCATTTTCAAGAAACCAGTTCTCTACACCCCGTGCAGTGTGGCAGGGAGCTTGATCGTATTAAAAGAGACAACGGTCATTTCCATAATTTTGCCATATTGTTGGTGGCGCAAAATTATTCTGAACGTCGAGATACACTTCAGAGTTTATGGTTCGTGGTATAATAACTAACGGGCCGAGTTCCATCCACGAGAAACAACTGCATACCTTGATGGAATCTCCGCCGAAATTAGCATTTGGAAGAACACAGTCCGACGAAAATCGTTCGCGGGGCGGTTGAAAATCCAAAAGCGCGGACCAGATTGGAAAAATGAAAAGCTTGACTCATAACCCCAAAGAACAGCTTTCCAGTTACCAAAAGTCCAGGAACGACGGGAGACACACCATTCCAAACGGAGCTTTGCATGTGCGGCTTCTGTGGCGCTGCTGTACCATAATAACCCACACAGTACAACTCTCTGCGGATAGTTATGGCGCTAATCGAGCCATTATAAGCATTTTCTATATAAAAAAAATACAACAGAAACAGCAGAGGAAGAACATGATTTCTTAACATTTCGCTTTTCTGTCATGTTCTATCAGTTTGTGCGGCCTTCCTGAACTTTTTTTTTTTTTTTTGCTGTACTTGCACTGTCCTGCTTCCATCTCTTCATGACGTCACTTACAGTCAATTCTGATGTGTATAGTTTAGCTGCAATGCTCCGTATGGAAACGTTACTCAAATGACATCATATGACCAGCCCACGCTGAAATTCGGAAAGTTAACGTTCAAGCGGCATATCTGCTTCAAAGTTACTAATAACACGACAAAACATCTCAGCTTTA
This sequence comes from Macrothele yani, assembly GCA_039090855.1. Lineage (NCBI taxonomy): Eukaryota > Metazoa > Arthropoda > Arachnida > Araneae > Macrothelidae > Macrothele > Macrothele yani. The sequence goes on from CM077007.1 coordinate 116,232,840, forward strand.
TATACGTAAATCCTCACTTACAGCGCACTTTCCTACGCAACCGTTCTTTGCAATTATGCAAATATTTGGTAGTGTCAGAATACTTTTGATAATATAGTGTATGTACACTGAAGTGCCAGAAAAACTGGTACACCAGTCTAATAATTGGTAGGTCCCTCACGGGAGCGCAGGACTGCAGAAATACGACGGGGCATGGACTCCACTAGCTGCTGGAAATATGCTGTAGACAATGCACACCATACTTCCTGCAGATCGTTCCACAATTCGGATGTATTCCGAGGTCTCAGATTCCTGTGTTCGATAGCGCGTTGCATGGCATCCCAAATGTGTTCTATCACGTTCAGATCTAGGGACTTGGGTGGGAATGGCAACATCCCAAACTCAAATGAATGCTCCTCTAACCATAATGTGGCGTCCCGACATTTGTGTGGAGGTGCATTGTATTGTTGGAACAGGCCCAACCCGTCAGCATGAATGCAGGACATGAACAGGTGTACCTTGTCAGAAAGGATGCGCACATAGCATTGGCCGGTCACAGACGTTTGTAGACGTACCAGGGGTCCAAGTGAAGTACAGCTAAACACACCCCATACCATTACGAACCTCCACCAGCCGGTACAGTTCCCTGTTGACAGGCGGGATCCATGGCTTCATAAGGTTTGCACCACACACGGATCCTTCCATCTGCCCAATACAGTTGGAAACGTGACTCGTCAGACCAGGCTACTTGTTTCCAGTCATCAAGTGACCAGTGTCGGTGTTGCCGTGCCCAAGCTAGGCGCATAGCTCTGTGTAGTGCACCCATCAAGGGGACTTGAGATGGGCGTCGGCTCCCAAAGCCCATATCGTGCAGGGTACGTTGCACAGTCCGGACGCTGATGCTTGTTGAGGCTCCAGCATTGAATTCCGATGATACCTGCGAGAGTGTTGCACGCCTATCGCGTGAAACGATTCTTGACAGCCGACGATGGCCACGTTCACCCAATGTCTTTTTACGGCCACACTGGTATCGTAGGTTGGAGGTTTTGCCGGAATTCTTGTAGTCACGGTACACTCTTGCAATGGTCGTCCGTGAAAATCCGAACTTCGTTTCTACCTCCGAAATACTATGGCCCATTTCACGAGCGCCAACTATGACACCGCGTTGAAAATCGCTTAAATCGTTATTACTTGTCATTCTCATGCCGAAAACATCTCTGACAGCTGGCAAAAATGTCTATCGCTTTATATACGCACTGGCGGACGCAACCGAGTACGCGCATAAGTGACGTTGCTATTAATTTTGCATAAGCTCGTCTGTACCAGTTTTTCTGGCACTTCAGTGTATATACGTTCTTAATTAATGTTAGCATAAATCAACACAGGTGAGCACACAGATTAAAAAAATATCTGAAGAAGTAAGATAAATATCAATAATCAATGACCATAAGACGTTTATAAATACATAACTATCATTTTGAAAACTAAAATTAAGACGGAATGAAAAATAATTGATCATAATGAAAATATTAAATTTATAAAACCATGCGCAGTATCTTCTTTTATTTAATTTAGCCATAGTCGGAATGTATTTCAAAAGAAAATAATTTGTTTTTCTTCATTTGATGAATGAAGGGCTTGAGCACTTTTGGGAGGGGTCCGGACCCATCTGACCCTGCCCTTGTATGCCCCACTGTCTCCATTGTAGCAACGAATCTCTCCCGAAACTCAGACATCTGGTTTCGTTAAGCTGAAAATTCTGTTTAATAAACTTTTCGCGGAAAAGGAAAAAAAAAAAAAAAAAGCCACATGTTTTAGTCGCTTACTTCAACGAAATGAAAACGGAATTTGATCTTAACCTTTAAGGAAATAAGCTAGCCCATCAGAATCATCTTACAGCCCGACTTGCCGATTTCAGGTGTAACTAGTCAATGTATCCGGCGTCGGTTGTACTTCCACGTCTTTCATTTAACTCAATGATCTTCGCCATAGAATTAGGTCGATCTCTCTTCGTTTTGTGAGTCGAAACGTTTTCCTTGAATCTAGGAACGAAATGTGTAAAATTCACAATTTCGTCGCTGACGGAGATCGAAATCGCGTCTCCTCGCTCCGGGGTGAGTTGTTATAACCGTCTAAACTACACCGACGGAATCTATCGTTGTAGATTTGTCGTCTTGACACGTGCTTCACCTCTGTAGTACGTCCAGGGCCGTAGCTACCGGGAGCGCAGGAAGGGTGGCTGCCCTCCCAGAATGGTCATTCCAGAGGTGTAAATTCATGCTCTGGGAGATGTAAAAAATAGAAATTGTAACTAAAAAGGAAAGTTACACCCTTCGTTATTTTCTTTTTAAAGACTTTGGTTAGTGTCATATATTATTGCATGCAGGTAACTAGGGTACAGGGTAACGTACACTATGAAGTGTGAATCTCATATCCATGAAGGAAATTTTCCAAAACACTGAATGGAGGCATAGAAAACAATATGCTGATATGTATAACCTCCATGAAATTTCCGAACACGTCGTTGGGTTGAAGAATTAATTAATCATATGGGCTCTGCCGCAGAAATTTCATAGACCGTTCAAATTAGAACGGAATTTTCCCAAGCCCTACCCATGAAATTTCTTCCTATTGTTTAAGTTCACTATCCGAAACTCTTTCGTTCTGGGCTGGTCGGTTTTTAGCACGTCTTTTGTTAATAAAGATGGTGCTTATGTTACCGGTTTGTCCGTCCGTCCGCCTGTACCCACGATATCTCTGCAACTATTAGTCCGATTTGAAAAATTATTTTTGCATTGGGAAGTTTGAAATACGCGAATGATGATTCTTTATTTCGTTTTTTTTTACGATGTACAATTTCGCCGCTAGCGGGCGTAAATGCAGATGATGTCAAATTCCAAAATACATTTTATTCCACATATTTGCTTCTAAACATCCGATTGAAAAAATTATTTTATCTTTCGATTCCATTTATGTCGAAGAGTATTTTAGATACAGTTCCTTTTTCAAATTACGCATAGATTTTTCGCTAGGGGGCGTAAAATTAAATTACACTTTTCTCGATAATTCTTCTTCTAAAACTCCGATTTTAAAAATTGTTTCTTCAGCGGATACACCTCCTGATGGAAAATATTTTGCATATAATTCCAAATTTTTGGTAAAGAATACTTTGGCCAAGGGCGCGTAAGTGTTAATTTTTGCTTCTGATGTATTTGCCATAAAATCTAAGCTTCTAAAATCTCGATTGAAAAAATTCTTTCGTGGACTGATGCCACTCACATAGATAAACCATTTTGAAATATTTTCTTCTTAAATTATTCCACATATATATATATATATCATATTTTTGTCAATATCTCAACTTCTAGGAGTCCGATTTGAAAAATTTCTTCTTTAATGGATAGTGTTTTCAGTGTGACATATTTTTCATATAATTTCAAAATTTTCAAGTAATTCATAGACTTTTCGCTAGGAGGCGTAGAGGTAAGCTGCACCGGATACAGCTCCTGATGGGAAATCATTTGCACATAATTTCTAATTTTTGTAAAAAAATGGTTTGGCCACCAGGGAGCGTAAATCTTAATTTCCGCTTCCGATGTATTTGTAGCAAAATATGAGCTTCCAAATTTTCGATTGTAAAAAACGTCGTTTGTAGACCGATAGTACTCATGTCGACAAATCTTTTAAAAACATTTTCTTCTTAAAATAATGCATGGTTTTTACACCAGGGGGCGAAGATGTACATCTTATGTTCGTCAATATCTCAAATTCTAGTAGTCCGATTAAAAATTCCTTCTTTGTTGGATAGCATCTGTAGTGTGACATGTTTTTCATATAATTTCAAAATTTTCAAGTAATTCATAGACTTTCCGCTAGGGGGCGTTATGGTAAATTGCTTCCCCCTTATATCTCTGCTTCTAAATCTCCGATATGTAAATTTCTTTCTGCACCGGATACATCTCCTGATGGGAAATCCTTTGCACATAATTTCTAATTTTTGTAAAAAAAATGGCTTGGGCACCAGGGGGCGTAAATCTTAATTTCCGCTTCTGATGTATTTGCAGCAAAATATGAGCTTCTAAATTCTCGATTGAAAAAAAAGACGTTTGTTGACCGATGCTACTCATGTCGACACACCTTTTAGGCGCATTTTCTTCTTGAAATAATGCATGATTTCTACGCCAGGGGGCGTAGATGTATATCTTATTTTTGTCAATATCTCTACTTCAAGGAGTCCGATTTGAAAAATTCTTTCTTTGTTGGATAGTGTTTCCGATGCGAAAAAATGTTTTTCCTATAAATTCAAAATTTTAAGTAAATCATAGACTTTCCGCTAGGGGGCACAATGGTAAATTGCGTTTTCTGCGTTATTTCTGCTTCTAAAACTCCGATTTGAAAAATTCTTCCGGTATCGCATACAAGACCTAATGGAAAATATTTTTCACATAATTTCTAATGTTTGGTACAGAATTGTGTGGCCAATAAGGGGCGAAAGTGTTAATTTCTGCTTCTGATGTATTTGTAGCAAAATCTAGGCTCCTGAAAACTCAACTAATTTTTTTTTTCTTGGACCGATACCACTCGTATGGAAAAACCTTTTGAGAATATTTTCTTCCTAAAATAATGCATGGTTTCCTACCAGGTGACGTAAAGTCACATCTTACTTTTGTCGATATTTCTGTTTCTGGAAGTGTCCGATTTGAAAAATTCTTTCTGTGTTGGAGAGCCTTCCCGGTGAGAAATATTTCTCATATAAATTCATGTTCTTCTTAACGCACAAGTCTGCAACCAGAGGGCGTACAGCAATATCTGAGGGATTAAAAACCCTATTGAAAAACTTCTTTCTTCCGTCAGATATTATTGTTTTCCATACCGGTTCCATTAACTTTGAATAGCTTTGATAAATTTAATTTGCGTCAGAAAGGATTCAAAAGGAGTGCTTATTACACCCGAAAATTCGGTGTCATATTTCTTGTACGTTTTGCATTTCTATGCCGAGTGTTGTGTTGTCAGCGTTCACATTTACGCTTTACTTGATATTTGCAGCATGTGGTTGGTTCTTGGTTATTTACCTAGTTTTTACATTTTTTATAAAATTGTGTCAAAAACCCGAAATGCGATATTTGAATGATCAAAATACAGTTAGAAAAATTACCTTCACATATGGACCTAAATACTATTACGTACCTTATAATCCATAGCCGATATGAAGTACCTTTTTGGTGTGGTAATTTAATTTCTTTGTGGACACACTGCATGATGAATTTCAACCATGCCGCGATTCTTCCAATTATAACTCCTTCGGTAGGTGAAACATCTGAATTTATTTTTTCATTCATGTACATTATTGCACGTTGATTTCTACACTCTAAATGTTAAGTATGTACATGCCGGTAACATTTCCTAATCTATCGTTGTTCATATGCAACTATTGCACAACCAGTTAAGTTTGGTCTAAAACATTGCAACAGCTGCATATGAACAACGGTGAATTAAGAAATGTTACCGGCATGTACATATTTAACATTTAGAGTGTAGAAATCAACGTGCAATAATGCACATGAATGAAAAAATAAATTCAGATGTTTCACCTACCGAAGGAGTTATAATTGGAAGAATGGTTGAGATTCATCAGTGTGTCCACAAAGAAATTAAATTACCACACCAACAAGGTGTTTCATATCGGCTATGGATTATAAGGTACGTAATAGTATTTAGGTCCATATGTGAAGATAACTTTTCTAATAATAAAATTTTCGGTGTGAATTATTACTATATAACCCAGAAACGCAAATTTTGGGTTCATATAAGATGTTTACTTTTTGATCATAATGCTTTCCTATTAAGGTGATGTGTGAGAAAGTAAAAACCACGTATTATTTGAGTAGAAATCGAAGGGGCATAATTTTGAACTCAAAGGGGGCGTAATTTTGAACTGGAAGGGGCGTTATTTCAAGTCTCGCCCTCCCAGATAAGAAAAGTTTGTTACGGTCCTGATTACGTCACAAATGCTAAACCTTCTAGTACAGGCCAGGGCCTGCTGGCCCAAGCCTTGAATTTTTCAAAACTTACGTAAAAAAAAAAAAAAAAATCCCGGAACGGTTGGGTCGGTCTCAACATCTACATGTTCATTCGACAAATTTCACTTGTTTTTATTCATGAAAATGCTTTGATAAACAATCTTTCCGCTTTTTAATACACTTTCTCACAATAGAGAAGCGGTAACTTGTTTTTTGACACATTTTTTTTTCTGTCTCGATGGGAGTAATTCATGGGAAAAAATTTTTGGTGCACTCTAACTCAACATAATTTTTTTTTCTGTTTGGGTCAAATGGGAACGAACTGACCGCATTACTACCAACAAATTGTGAGGTCAAGTAAAGTGGAATTGAAGGTGTCCCCAGAGCAGTGTTGAGAACTGCAACCTTTGACTCTGATAGCCATCCAATGTATTATTTATTCCTCACGCATGCCTTTTATTGGCACGCCCTAATGCCGTGAGGTCACTCATTTTAACAACAAATGGTTGAGTCATTTTAATCTGCAAATAGCTGACCGGAAGGAGGATTGGTATACACACAGCTGCCAGTCAAACAATCAAAAAACGCCTGATTCTTACTTGAATGAAGGGGCAGGTGAAGAATGAATAAAAGGTAAATAAACGAGGTTGTCTGCCAAAGTGAAAGTGTGCCAAGCGCAGCTCTCTTCAGTTATTATCATGAACTAAAAATGAAAATCCATTTCCGCAATGTAGGCCAACAGCTGTGATCTCACTCTTGGAGGATAGCTTGTCTACAGTAAGTCAGGTGTCTTGTGTCACTGAGGTCTTGTCTGATAAACCGACTATTTAAGAAATTTTCACACGTATAAGCTCAATTTGATCTGACAAGTGTCGTGCTATAATTTACGGAAGAAAAAAGCTACTGCATTTTGATTTACTTAACTTTTGCCATCAGCATTTTTTTTTTTTTTAATTTCCTTCTTTCTTTCCTCTTTTTTTTATATAGGAGAACCTGATTTGAACCTCCATTTGAAGTAGTAAGGTACCAATTAAATGCAAACTCACCGTCCTAGAAGTGCTTAACGCAATTCTCACATCTTTGAAATAGGACGCCAAGCATGGCGTTTTAGATCTAAGCATATCAAAATGTACTGAATCGAAATGGGAACAATGGATTCTTTCAGCCAATGGGTGTATAATCATATGGGGACTCGGGGAAGGGGGCAGGGCCGTAGCACCTCCTCTGAAAAAGTCTGAGCCTCCCATGAGAAATACCAAAGGAACATAGTAATAATTAGCACATGCCATATTTAAAAAATGGAACGAAAGAATATTGAATATCACACTTAAAGCTCTTTATATCGATCTGACTTAGAGCAGAAGCTCTTACGTAGGTCTGCTGATTGATCATGTCCGTGAAGTCATCAGCATGGAAATCGGTAGTTTTAAAACACTGACGTGCTTCTTGCAGATGTTCGTTGAAGACACGGCAATACAGTTCGTAGACCAATTCGCATCATATAAAGGACTAGCAGGGGTACCCGGTATTTCCCGGGTAAATATTACTATTTGCGGAATCACCAAGTTTAGCGGGTGAAAGTTTATGAATGAAAAAGACATTCCTGTAATTTTCCAGTAAATTTATTTTAATTCATTTAGGTTATTGCTTGTTGGTAAACAATATTTTTGGTTTTTCCATTGGAAGCAAAAATGTAGAGATTTTTAGGATTGCCAACCCTTGAGCAGGCGACGTAGAGTTGTCCGTGTGAAAAGCAGGGTTCCTCCAAATTGATGCCAGCCAATGACTGGCTGATGCAGTAATATTTCGGCCAAAAAAAAAAAAAAAAAAAAACAGATCTGGGATGGCTGCAAATGTGAAAAGTAAGAAAAATAAAACTTTTTGATTTAGTTAATTTACTTTTACGAAACAAAAAAAGAAAGGAAGAGGAATGGAAATATTTACCTTCGGATGAGGAGGGGGGGCATCCATAGAACTGCCGTACATCTGGCGTGCGCTTCTGAGAATCCCAGGACACTGAAATGCAATGCACCTATGTCATGTCGCGTCCATGCGACATGACATTGGCATTGATCATCTTTTTGTTTACCGTTTTGAATTTTGAATATCTGGAACTCTCTATTTACATCACATTGTATTTCTGCCTTTTGAAGCCGCCCGTTGGTAGTAAAAGCTAACGTTCATTCATTTGTGTTTTTAATATACCATTAAACGAATATTTTTGCACTTTATTGTTATCTACGGTCTCTAACTTAGACCGTAGATCGGGTCTTGGAGTGCTGAATTGTGTTAAAGTTCTTAACAGTAAACAATGAAACTTTTTACGAAAATTTTGTACTGGTGTCCTTGACACCGGGCTCCGACCCCATCTGAAAACAATCTACGGTCTAAGTTAGAGTACCATGAGATAGTATACCAAATTTGTTGGTTCTAAATTGAAAACTGTAGATTTTACGGAAATTTTGTGTGGGGAGCCCCTTGACTCTTGGCTCCGACCTCCTTCCAAAAACCATCTACGGTCCAATTTAGGATACCTTGAGATAATATACCTAATTTGGTGGTTCCACATTGAAAACAGTAGATTTTACGGAAATTTTGTGTGGGGGTTCCTTGGACCGGGTTCCGACCTCTTCCAAAACCCGTCTACAGTCTACCTTAGAGTATCATGAGAGGGTACACCATATTTGGTGGTTCTAAATTGAAAACTGAATATTTCACGAAAATTTTGCATGTGGGCCTCTTGAGCCCGGGCCCCGACCCCTACCAAAAACCGTCTACGGTCTAACTTAGAGCACCATGAGATAGTATACCAAATTTGGTGGTTCTAAATTGAGAACTGTAGATTTGTGTAGCGGACATATACACAAACAACAAACATTCAATTTTCCGTAGATACGTTTGGTCAATTTCAACTAAATCGACTATGAACTGAAACGTTTTTTACCAAAGCTTGTAAATAACACATTTCGTCTTGATCGGTTAAAATGTTTCATTCTAGAAAAAAAAAAAAAAAAAAACATCACTAGGGTACCTTTTCTTTTCGTGCCCTTAATAGCACCCGGAAAGTTTTCAAAAGCCCGTACAGAAGAGTAACTATTAACTCCAAAAAATTATAATTAATAATTAATTAACTGCTTGTAGTATAAAACAAACATTAAGCCTATTCCTCTGGTAATTTTCTATCAAACTAGTAAAAATAAAACATTTTGTGTCTTGAAGCTCTTTCAAAATATGCACAAGATTCAAACAAAAAATGATAGCGCATATACAAAATTTACATAACATTCATAACATTTAAACATCATTTTTGCCCTTACAACATCACTAGGGTACCTTTTCTTTTCGTGCCCTTAATAGCACCCGGAAAGTTTTCAAAAGCCCGTACAGAAGAGTAACTATTAACTCCAAAAAATTATAATTAATAATTAATTAACTGCTTGTAGTATAAAACAAACATTAAGCCTATTCCTCTGGTAATTTTCTATCAAACTAGTAAAAATAAAACATTTTGTGTCTTGAAGCTCTTTCAAAATATGCACAAGATTCAAACAAAAAATGATAGCGCATATACAAAATTTACATAACATTCATAACATTTAAACATCATTTTTGCCCTTACTAGTTTAATAAGTGATGCTATAAAAAATAATGTAACATAGTAACTAAAATGTTCGAAGCCTGCTCCACATTACTAGTAGCCTTCCCTAGAATTCATCACTAGCTATACGGCCCTGGGTGGAGGGTGAGGGTAGGGTTTATTTCTCGTACAGTGGGAAATTAAAGTTAAGAAAAGTGAAAAAGAATGTCAAAATCAATTCTACGTGTTACCAAAATAATGTTTTAACTCCTGTATTTAAAGACGAAATACCATTCCTTTATCCACAAAGTCTCCAAAGAGCAGAACTTCATCAGCGTAAGGCTACCAGTTACATTCAAATCGACCACTCTGTTTCTTGAAAAATTGAAAAAAAGACGTGTGTCAAGTCTATACTTTTTGCTCACATTCCTTCACCTGATGTGTCACCAATGGAATATCGTATCTTTAGTTTGCTAAAAAGAGCGCTTTCTAAACTCAGACCTAAAACAATGATTAGACTATTGAAAACAGAGGAAAAGGAGTGGAATACAGAGGTCGAGTCAAAAGTTGTGCAATATTTGCATAAACGCATGTCTTGCGGAGGGTATGTCACGTGTTTAAACTAGTTCAAGTCGCGCACAGGATTCAATCGAAAGAGATATAAAAAGTGGTAGTCGTTGCTGTGAACAGCATTGCATGTCGTCGTTCTTTTTGTGGTTGGGACGCCTAAAAGATGAACAGCCATAACCGGCTAATTAGGGAACTTTTTCTTTACGAGTTTAAACTCGGCCAGAACTCTTCTCAAGCAACACGAAACATTTGTCTTGCGAAAGAGAAAGCTTCTGTGCACTACAGCACCGCAACCAGATGGTTCAAGAAACTTCGCTCAGGTGACAGAAACTTCGACGATCAGCCAAGGTCAGGTACGCCGCGAACCGTGGATTCGGAAGCCGTGCGCCAGGCCGTAGAGTCAAATCCGACAAATGATCAAATGATCATATGTAGAGGATTTTAGGAAGGGACTGTCTGACCCCAGGTCTTAAACAACCCTTAGAAATAGGAAGCTAGGAGATTAGGGCTAGAGCGCCCGATAGGAAAGTGACACCGAAGTGAAGTAGAAAGGGGAGGAAGACATCCTTATTTATTACCGGGGGGCCAGTACCTGTAGTCCGACGGCTTAACGTGCCCATCCGACGCACGGCGGATATTTAGGGGATCGAGCGTTTGTACCTGCCTGGGATCGAACCTGAAGTCCTTTCCGCGGCAGTGACGAACGTTGCCCACTAGGCCACCCGCGGCCCGTCAAATCCGACGACCAGCACCCGGATATTATCAGGCAAGCTGGGCATGTGACAGATCACCGTAGTTTGTCACCTTCATGACCCCGGTAAAATCTACAGGAGCTGCCGCATTGTTCTTCACGAACTGACGCCAGCTGAAGCAACCGCCGAGTGGAAGTGTGCACGAAACTCCTAGAAAACCCACGCGCCGTACATTTCATCAGGAGAATTGTTATGTGCGATGAAAATTGTGTCTATTTCCGTAATCCTAACACAACGGCAGTGGTTGATCCAGGGCCAGCTTCCTGAACCTGTTGCCAAACGTGGGCGCTTCGGGCACATGGTGATCCTCTGCGTCTGGTAGAATTTCGAGGGAATAATCCATTACGAATTTGTTCCAGACGGTCGGACCATCAACGCCAACCTCTACTCCGAACAGCTGGAGTGGATGTATGCCGTTTTGGAGAAGCACCCGGCACTTGTGAGCAGAAAGCGCGCTCTCCTACAGCAGGACAACGCTCGGCCTTATACCCCGCGAACGACCCAGGCAAAACTCCAGGGACTTGAGGGCATCGAACGGATGCCACACCCAGCATATAGTCCGGATCTTGCACCTTCGGATTATTACTTGTTCCAGTCCATGGCCCACTTGCTACGTTGGCGGCACTTCAACAACCAGGAGGAAGTGGCAGCTGCGGTGAAGGAGTTTTTCGCCTCGAAGAACAAGAACTGGTACCGCCGCGGAATCAAAGAACTGGCGGACAAATGGCTAAAGACGGTGCAACACGATGGCCTATACTTTGAATGCTAGTCAGCTTTCGTCGTAAAGGTACGTATGAAGACATAAAGTGATCCAAATATTGCAAAACTTTCGACTCACCCTCTGTAAAATACCACTACCAATTTCAAAGAATGCCCTGTTATTTTGGAAATCTAGGTGTAGGTCCAGAGAAAGGACTATCAGATATAGCATTTAAGAAAGAAATAATTTTATTTTAAATATTAATTATATTGCTGGAAAATCATTCCAAAAACGTGTGATCATCCTCTGTATCTTTATGTCACGTGGGTCCACTAAGTGAAGGCGACACCTGTATTTGTGATAAAAAGGCGAGCGAAAAAAAGTGCGAACGTAAAAGGTTTCTGAAGAAGTCGCATCAGCTATGTTTAGGGTGGATACCTTGGAGACAGTGCAAATGAGGAAACTAACATATACCTGTCACTCGATGCGTGAAGTCTTCTTCTTAACGAGCAAATTAAAGGAAATCGGTAGGAAAACGACAGAGATTTAAATATTCCGATAAATCTAACAAAGGACAGGACGCAGATAATTATGACAGAATCTGATGCTACTTGGGTAAGCAGACAAGCGAAACTGATGTTATCAACTTAGAGAATCGTTATTCAATGGCCCATTCATAAATTCGTTTTGATGGGGAAGGGGGGGGGGGACGATACACACACACACACACACATATATATACTAGCTCGTAACCCGCGCGTGGCATTGGCTGAAAAGCTGTGGCTACAGAATTTCTTCTTATCTTCTGGCTCAAGGAAGCTTCATGATGAAAAATATACTTCATTTCTTGTTACACTTCTGGTACTGATAACACTGGTCTGCATTTTGAAATCAGTTTTCTGATGCTTTTAAAGTAATGGGTGATTTTTTATAACTTTTTCACACTGATTTAAAAAATGTAAATAGTTTTTTTGTATCACGTCAGAAATTTTGACAAACTGGGATAGATGATATGCGTTTTAACACATTCTCCAGTAATTTTAATTACTATTGCAAACAAATAAGCTTAAAATAAAATTGAAAGTGTGGTATAGTGCGCATACCATACAAAAAGTTAGCCACATAAAAATACCTTTTGGTAAAGACTGGTTAAATAATATGAATTGCCACATATATTTTGATTATGATATGTGAAATTTCCATTTCTTTCAATACCTTACACAGCTATTTTCGGCAGAGGGGACCTTTCTCTTTACCATCCAACAGTTATCCGCTGTCATATTTGCATAACATTATTTCTGATATTCCTTCCATTTCCTTAGTTCTTTCTTTCTTCTTGCTCTTCTCTTACACCGTCTAAATTTTCTAGGAAGCATTCAATGTGCGAATTAAAAAAAAAATGAATGTTCAAATTCATATTGCAACTAAGTTTATCAAAGTTTTTCCACATGGCTTTAACAATAGTTTTATAATATGGATCTATTTTTTTCCCAATGTTAAAGTGAACATTTTTACATGAACAATTACATTTTTAAAGCTTATCCATGTTTATTTCTCACGTGCATTCAATGTTTTACAAATTGTCTACCCATCATCAGTTTTTGAATTTGAGGCCCAAACAAAAGTGATCTTTTTAAGCTTTTCATATATGTATAGCACATGAGAATTTCTTGCAAATGAATATTAAACAGACAGTCTCTCCATCCAATGATTTAACAAACTGCTTCATTAAATGCGTCTTCAGGTGCAGAGAAGGGAGTAACATTTTTGTGTGATCAGCCAATGGTTCATATAATGCGTTTTTAGAGCCAGTCAGTAAAAGCATGTTGTAGGCTTCATATTCCTCATTTTCAAGTCTTGCTCATTGCCTAGTGTTACGAGAAGGGATTTCTGCGGACAATCAGTCACTAAATGATCAAAATTCCAGTTGTTAGCACAATGGTCTTAAGAATGAGACTGAAAAGTTCCCAAAATCCTAATATATAATTTGCTAGAGCCCTCCTCCTCCTCCGTGCCATTTTAAGTCGTCATAGCAACAACGGAGAAACAAATGTTTGTGAGGTCACGCTTAGCTTTTCGTGTAGGTGACGTCATCACCTACACGCGCACAGTCCACGCGTATATCACTTTTTTCTGCTGTCATAGCAACAAAGAACACAGCTTCTGGTGTGATGTCACGTAATCCAAATCATTCTCACATAACGTCAGAGATGCGTTACGTCACACGGTCAACTCTTTAAAGATGCAAAAACTTTACATCAGGAATTTTGGTTCACTACCTGAACCGGTGTTTAGCCATCTGTATGTGGCAACGTCAATAGTACGACGATCTGACGACGTCAAGATAAAAATATTTTACGGAAAAGAACAGGGAAATTGATACATGGTCCATAGTCAGTGTATGCGAAAAATGTTGTGTACAAGGAAGTGTTGACTAAATATAAACTAAAGGTTTTACAAAACACATAACAAACAGACAGCCCGTCGTATCGAATTCCGTAACCGACTGCTCGGGAAATTTCCAGAAAGCTGTGAGCCAACTTTATCATCTATTGACGTGGAACTCAAACACTCAATATCATAAATTTTAACTCAAAAACTTCTGTATTATAAATTTTATTTTTCCCCGCCATTATTTACGGGCTTTCATCTAGTGGTTATAATAAAGCAAAAGGGATATGGAGTTACAACAGGAAGCAAAAGTCAATGTTAACTGGTCATGTGACTAAACATGGTGCCATCTATTGCATACATTTGGAAATTATTGCCGAAACACTGTTTCTCTCATAAATGGATGTTTACTAACTTTGTTGAAATAAGCACCGCCCATATTATAAAATCCTGACGTAATAGAAAAAATGGAACATATTTCTGATATCAGCAAGAAAAATGGGCCTAGAAGCATTACTTTAATTGTAAACAGCGAAATCCATACAGACCAGTGTAATTTTATTCTTCAGTATTTATAAAAGTGTAAAAAAAAAAAAAAAAAAAAAATCTAAGGGATTTGGAAGATCTCGTGATAAGCACTGTCTTGTGTGTGCATTGCTTGTTATTGTTTAGAAGATTTCCAGGCACTTCAGTTGTTTAAACGTAAACTTTGGCTTGTTGCGGATTTCTGAATCGTGATAATGCTACGTAAAGTTGGCCATGAGAAAAGCGTTCATCCAGTGTCAGATTTATCTTCCTTTTGTCAAACGTCTTCTTCTCTCATTTGAATTCTCTTTCATTGTGCTGTAGAGAAAAAGTAATTTGCTGTTAGTTTCGGAGCATGCCAAATTCATATTTTCTACAGGAAAAACCGAAGGTAAACAGATGCCAGATTCATAATGTTTCTACAGGAAAAACCTAATGTAAGCAGAGATCCTGTTGCCTTTTTACTCTTTCGAAGGCTTTTCACTTCTGCGGCTTACCAAAATTGCTTCATTAGGAAAATATAATTAAATTGTCTTATTTATGCGTCTATTAAATAACATCAGGTGAGAGAGAGAGTCATTTTGTTTGTTGTTACGCATATAACAGAGTTTGAGTGCGATAAGCACTGAATTTTACTAAAATAAAAGTGGTGTTAATTCACGGAAAATTTCTGAAAATAACGTGCTACAAAGTTGTCGGTAAGTGTCCGTTGTTTAACGAAATTTCCGTTGTTTAACGACATTGCAGTGTCCGTTGTTTAACGACATTGCATACCAAACAGATAGCTTTAAGCACGTGCTCGAACGTGTCTAATTAGTCCGGCCGGTAGAGAGCTCAGCTATCACGCGAACGGCCCAGGGTCAAATCTACTCAGATACAAACGGGTGTTTTTCCGATCTGTTGAGATTGTAGCTTTGGGAAACTGCGGTTGTATTTTCTTTTTTTTTTTTTTTATTATTATGGCTATTACTGGGAAATTGACGGACAAGATTCGGCAAGCCACCAGTTACGTCACGTGGTTGCCGGCTGCCACTAACGGCACACTAGCGGACCACATTAGGCTAGCCATCATTTCTGGCACGTGCTTGCAGGGCTACTGAAGGGCCACTTGTGGCAGCTACTGCTTGTGATGGACAACTGACGGCCCTGTTGTGGCATATGACAACTGATGGGGTGCCAACTGTTGGCCAGCTGTTGGCCTGAACTGCTGGCCCTTCTGTTGGCCGCCCGGACATTTTATTGACTGTTCGGCAGCGGCAACATAGTGCTGGGCCATTGCTGGCAGTGCTGGCCCTGCAAGACTGTTTTTGCTGGGGTAAGAATACAGACATTAGAAATAACTTACCTAATCACTTTGACAGAAAATATGTAATTTATTGATGTGTACCACTACAACACAAATGATAAAACACGTGGATTCGTGTCAGATTACAACACGTGTTAAAAATGACCACCTTGTAGTGCGGAACAGGCGGCAGCCCACCGAGGAATAGACATCTGCAAGAGTTGCAGCATAGCAGGGGTTACAGTTGTGACGGCCGCGTGTAAGGTGGCCACTAGGTCGTGCGGGCTGTTGACAGGCCGTCGATATACCAGTTCCTTTATATGAACCCATGGGTTAAGATCCGGTGATCTACCAGGCCATGCGACAGGACCACCACCGCCAAGCCATCGACCGGGATATTCCGTATCCAGCCACTGGCGAACATTTGCAGCTTAATGCACCGGTGCTCCATCATGCTGGAACCATAGCTTGCTGAGACCAGCCAATGGTACGTTTACCAGTATGTCCGGCAGCACATCACGTAGGAACATCATGTAGTTGGCAGCTGTGACACGTTCGGGAAGAAGATATGGTCCCACAATACCACACCAAATATTAATACCCCACCAGACCTGGTGAGCGTGTTCACGTGTTGCGTGCGGATGCCCAAACATGACTATTATGGGTGTCGCAGATACCCTGCCGTGTAAACATTGCTTCATCAGTCCACAAGATCGGCAGCATGTTGCTGTAGCAGCCACTCACCGTATGCCTGTCTTCGAGGATAATCCTGTGGTAATAGGCCTTGCACCTGTGTGATGTGATATTAATGCAGGTCTTCGTTGTGTAGAACGGCAAGTACGGTACTTTGGTGCACACCGAATTGTCGCGCGATCGCACGGCTGTTGGTCGTTGGCTCCTCCTCTATGAACTCTAGTATGGCGTCCTGGAGGGATGGTGTTCTCACAGAAGGTCCAGCGCCTCTGTCTACACTTGGACATGGGACATTGCCTGTGTCGCGCATTCGAGCGTCAAGCCGCCGTATGACCTGGGCGTCCGTGTGCCGTCGTGCTGGGTATCGCTTGCTGTAGGCCCTTGCTGCACGCCATGCTGAACCATGGCATTTCCCCAATAGGAGATACATGTTACAATACTCTCTCAAACTGTACGACATATCGCTACCCACACTACTGTCAAATGTACCAACGCAGTATGAGCTTACCTGCTACCATTGCCAACCCTTTTTATCCCTACCTACCGTATCGCGTAAGCGTACAACTGATGGTTTCACGCCACCACGTCCTTCGAATTTGCATACCCACCCCGTGCCACATTTTAAAATGATGATTGTCTTCTTTTTTCCTTTTCTTTATTTTTTTTTTTTTTTTAAATTGGAGGTTTAACGACCAGCGTGAGCAACTGAATGGGCTATAAGCAGTTGCCCGTCCCTAATTTAGGGCCACTGATTCCAGGGAAGGGAGAGAGTCAGTGCCGTAGAACAAACACAATATCCATGCTTCACCGGGATTCAAACCCGGACCCCTTTCGGACAAATGATCAGAAGCCATCGCCTTAGACCACTGCGCCGCCGGGGCCTTTCGGACAATATCTGGTGCGGTATTGTGGGACCATATCTTCTTCCCGAACTTGATTGCCTTGTGATACGTGCGTCTGTATAACTATCCACGTCGCTCTTCAACAAGCATATGCGTTACCGGATGTGACGTCACGAAATTTTCGGCGCGTATATCTCCGGAATGCGACGTCCGATCGGACAACGACAACGGTTTTCGGATTCTTTCTTCTCTAAGAATCGTCTGGTAGGTTTATTATGCGGTCGATTCTGATCATCCTGTATATGTTAATGTATATAAGATAGAAAGACAAAACGGGGTGCAAATTTTGTGGGCCGCCCCGGTGGCGCAGTGGTCTAAGGCGCTGGCCTCTGATCATTCGTCCGTAAGGGGTCCGGGTTCAAATCCCGGTCAGGCATGGATGTTGTGTTTGTCTTACGGCACTGGCTCTCTCCCTTCCCTGGAACCAGTGACCCTATATAGCATTGAGTTGCTCACGGTGGTCGTTAAACCTCCAATAAAAAAAAAAATTGTGGCTTGCGCCTGGCGCAGAAATGCACAGTTACGCCTCTGATCCACACTATCCGATCTCGCTACAGAACTTCAAAAACAGTTCCTTTGACAGACAATTGGAATTTGACAGTTAATCAAACCTCAAGTATTTCCCCGAATCGCTCCTATTGCTAGAATGTTTTTGTCATACAGATACAGAAGAAGTGAGAACGGAATTTTTTCCGTTAATATACGAAAAGAATTACGAAAAGGTTTCTGAAAATTCAGAATTTTCCTGTAGTACTAAAAATCAGTGAAATTCAGGTTTCTTTCCGTTATTTCACGGAAAAGGTTGTATCAGAAATATGCTTCGTTAATTCACGAAATGAATCACGGAAAGTGGCCCATGAATTTCAGAATTTGTTTTACAGTGTTCGCAAGTAATAGTAATAACGCAACAGACATTTCGTCAAAGGATGAGCCGGTTACCTCATCCCCATCCATCAAATGCTCACTCCATAATATCCAGGATCATTCTTTTGAAGATAAATTTCGTGGAGAAAAAAGAAAAGATTAACTTGCACATAATACTACTGAGCTATACTACTGAGCCGATGTTGGTCTTCCAGCTGCAATACTTATACTACTGAGCCGATGTTGGTCTACCAGCTGCAATACTTATACTACTGAGCCGATGTTGGTCTTCCAGCTGCAATACTTATACTACTGAGCCGATGTTGGTCTTCCAGCTGCAATACTTATACTACTGAGCCGATGTTGGTCTACCAGCTGCAATACTTATACTACTGAGCTGATGTTGGTCTTCCAGCTGCAATACTTATACTACTGAGCCGATGTTGGTCTTCCAGCTGCAATACTTATACTACTGAGCCAATGTTGGTTTTTCACCTGCAATACTTATACTACTGAGCCGATGTTGGTCTACCAGCTGCGATAGTTATACTACTGAGCCAATGTTGGTCTTCCAGCTGCAATACTTATACTACTGAGCCGATGTTGGTCTTTCACTTGCAATACTTATACACTGAAGAGCAATTGAATTAGAGACAGCTGGCGTTATGCAAATGTGGCGTTGTGGGTGGCCCTGTAAACGGAAACGACATGACGTATGCAGTGATCCGACAATATAAGGAGTGATGCGGCGGGAATCAGTAAGAGTCGGACGCAGTATGGGTAAGACGAAGGATCTAAGCGCATTAGATCGTGGGTAAATTGTCGGGGCCCGACGAATGGGTCACTCCATCTCGGAAGTCGAGCAGGCACTGGGATTTTCACGAACCACTATATCACGGGTGCACCATGAGTACATCGAATCCGGTAAAACCATCCCTGCAAGGGCTAACTGTCGTGGATAATAGCGTGGGGATGAGAGGGGTCATCGTCGGCTAGCTCGCATTGTAACAGTAGATAGACGGGCCACAGTGCAAGAAATCACTCGGCAATTTAACGCTGGTGCACAAAAACGTGTAAGCAGCCACATCATCCAGAACCATCTCCCCGCTATGGAGTACAGAAGCCATCATCCCATGAGGGTACCGCGGCTGACCGCACATCACAGGGTGCAAAGATTAGCATGGGCGCGGGAACATCGCCACTGGACCCTAGACATGTGGAAAAATGTTGCCTGGACTGATGAGTCGAGATTCACGTTGGTTCATGCGGATGGCAGCATACGAGTACGGCGCAAACCACATGAAGCGATGGGTCCTTCTTGCCAGGAGGGTACTCTTCAAGCTGGTGGGGCTGGCATTCTCGTCTGGGGACTGTTTACGTGGACAGAAATGGGACCCCTGGTACGCGTGACATCGTCCCTCACAGATAAACGTTACCGGGATATACTGGACGACCATTTGCTCCCGTTTGTACGTCTTCAACATCCCACTGGGGACCTTATTCTGCAAAAAGACAATGCACCGTGCCATCGCTCCCGAGTTGTATCCGAATAGTTGGATGAACACTCCACCGACGTGACCTAGCTTCCTTGGCCAGCTAGGTTACCTGACCTCAATCCCATCGAGCACATCTGGGATGCCATCGAGAGAGATGTTCGAGGCTCTGGCACCCCTTCATCAAATTTTCGTGAACTGTGGGAGCTTGTTCAGAGGTCGTGGATCCGTATGGCTTCCCAACGCTTCCGGTATCTTGTCGAGTCCATGCCGAGACGAATCGCCGCCGTCAGCAGGGCGATAGGTGGTGCTACAAGTTACTAGACACGTATATCTAATTCAATTGCTGTTCAGTGTACTACTAAGCCGTTGTTGGTCTTCACAGGTGCAATACTTATACTACTGAGCCAATGTTGGTCTTCCAGGTGCAATACTTATACTACTGAGCCGATGTTGGTCTTCCAGGTGCAATACTTATACTACTGAGCCGATGTTGGTCTTCCAGGTGCAATACTTATACTACTGAGCCGATGTTGGTCTTCCAGGTGCAATACTTATACTACTGAGCCGCTGTTGGTCTTGCAGGTGCAATACTTATACTACTGAGCCGATGTTGGTCTTCCAGGTGCAATACTTATACTACTGAGCCGATGTTGGTCTTCCAGGTGCAATACTTATACTACTGAGCCGATGTTGGTCTTCCAGGTGCAATACTTATACTACTGAGCCGATGTTGGTCTTCAAGCTGCCGAAATTTTTTCGGCAGCTGGAAGCAGTAGTATAAGTATCGATCAGTGGCATGCGGTAGTTTTTGCTACATGCTACTGGTCGTTCAAAAGAATTTTTCTCTATTTTTGCAGATTTTTACATCTATTTAATCATTAAACTTCTTGTGTCGAAACTGTGCTTGTAACAAGTCTTCTATCATAGTGATTGATTCGGTCATTCTTTGCAAATTAAATCACAAGAAAGATGACACCGAATTTTCGGGTGTAATAAGCACGTCTTTTGAAACCGTTCTGACGCAAATTAAATTTATCAAAGCTATTCCAAGGCAATGGAACCGGTATGGAAAACAATAGTATCTTACGGAAGAAAGAAGTTTTTCAAACGGATCTTTAATCCCTCAGATATTGGTGTAAACGGATTCTTGAACTTACGAATTCTTAGAAACAGAGTTATCGACAAAAATAAGATGTGGCTTTACGTCCCCTGTTGGGAGAACTATGCATTATTTTAGGAAGAAAGTATTTGCAAAAAGTTTATCCATATGAGCAGTATCGGTCCAAGAAAAAAAATTAGTCAAGTTTTCAGGAGACCAGATTTTGCTACAAATACGTCAGAAGCAGAAATTAATACCTATGACCCCTGGTGGCCAAACCATTCTTTACAAAACATTAGAAATTATGTGAAAAATATTTTCCACCAGGTCTTGTATGCGATACAGGAAGAATTTTTTTCAAATCGGTGTTTTAGGAGCAGAAAACGCAATTTACCTTTAAGCGCCCTAGCGGAAAGTCTAAACAATTTACGTGAAAATTTTGAATTTATAGGAAAAAACATTTCGCATCCGAAACACTATCCAACAGCGAAGGAATTTTTCAAATTGGACTTTTGGAAGTAGAGATATTGACAAAAATAAGATATACATCTTCGCCCCTGGCGTAGAAACCATGCATTATTTCAAGAAGAAAGTTTTTCTAAAAGGTTTGTCGACATGAGTAGTATCGGTCTACAAACGACGTTTTCTTTTTATCGAGAATTTAGAAGCTCATATTTTGCTGCAAATACATCAGAAGCGGAAATTAAGATTTACTCCCCCTGGTGGCCAAAGTATTCTTTACCAAAAATTTGGAATTATATGCAAAATATTTTCTATCAGGATGTGTATCCGCTGAAGAAACATTTTTTCAAATCGGAGTTTTACAAGAAGAATTATCGAGAAAAATGTAATTTACTTTTACGCCCCCTAGCGAAAAATCTATGCGTAATTTGAAAAAGGAACTATATCTAAAATACTCTTCCACGTAAATGGAATCGAATGATAAAAGAATTTTTTCAATCGGATGTTCAGAAGCAAATATGTGGAATAAAATGAAATTTTGAATTCGATATCATCTGCATTTACGCCCTCTAGTGGAAAAATTGTACATCGTAAAAAAAAACGAAATAAAGGATCATCATTCGCACGTTTCAAGCTTCCGAATGCAAAAAGAATTTTTCAAATCGGACTAATAGTTGCAGAGATACTGTGGGTACAGACGGACTGACGGACGGACGGATGGACTGACCGACGGACGGACGGACATACCGATAACAGAAGCACGATCTTTTTTTACAAATGACGTGCTAAAAAGGAGACTACGTATAACTGAAAAATTCTTCAAGTGAAACATCATAATGTGAGTCATCTTTGATATGAATTAATCAAGATTCGTCAATATTTACATAGGCCGTTCCATAAAAACTGATAGTATTTTTTTTTTGAGTTGGCAACAGTGCGAAGGGGAATAATAGCCACGCAGACGACTAACTGAATTAAGGAAGCATCTATGGCAACAGTCATTAGCCGGGGCAGACGATTCTGGTTTTGTCATTGCGCAGTTCTTCAAGGTACGTCTCCATTTCGCCGTACAACTACGGAGGTCAGTGATTTACAGTCAAGAACTGAAATACAATGTGCGATAAAATTTTGCTATCGTTTGGGTAAAACGGCTCCAGAAACAGTTGATTTAATGATAAAAGCTTACAAAGATAAATGTTTGGGTGAGTCAACGATTTTTAGATGGCACCATGATTCCAAAAAGGGCTTTTGTCGGCAAAACTCGCTCCTGAGCCTGGTCGACATGAAAGTGTTATTACGAAGCGTATTGTTAGCACTGTTTAAGCAATCCTGCAAGAAGATCGACGATTTTAGACGTGCGAAGACATAGCGGCGTCAACTAATATTTCAAAAACGTTGGCATTGTACACGACAAATTACTGCTGCATCGTGTGTGTTTCAGATGGGTACAACATCACCTGACGAGAGAACAATTGTTAGCCAGAGTTCAGGTGTGACATGAGTGGTAACAAATGATTGCAAAGGATCCAAACTTTCTAAACACAGTAATAACTGGCGATGAAACATGGGTCCACTATTTCGACCCCTCACGAAGCGCGCAACGAGTGTCTGGAAAGACACAGGCTCGCCTCCTCAGAAAAAGTCCGCCAAACCAAATCAGCTCGGAAGGTGATGATGATAATTTTCTTTGATCATAAAGGTGTAGTTTACCAGCATGCCGTTCGTCCACAAATTACCGTCAATGCTGAGTATTACATTTCAGTCTTGAGGTGTCTGCGACGACACACATCGATTAAGCGACCGGAACTGGTGGGCAAGTTGACTCTA
Organism: Macrothele yani; assembly: GCA_039090855.1. Lineage (NCBI taxonomy): Eukaryota > Metazoa > Arthropoda > Arachnida > Araneae > Macrothelidae > Macrothele > Macrothele yani. The sequence goes on from CM077007.1 coordinate 116,255,982, forward strand.
CACAATGATAACGCCCGCCCACATGTGGCTGCTTGTGTTCAACAGTTTCTTACGAAATGCAGTATTGATATCGTGCCACAGCCTGTCTACAATCCTAACCTCGCCCCGTGCGATTTCTGGCTGTTTCCAACAATGAAGGAGAAATTCCATGGCGCAATATTCAACATAGATGCTGACGTTATTCAAGCTGTACAGGGGTCGCTAAAGCAGCTTCCACAAAATGCCTTTGCCACATGCTTTGCAAAGCGAACTGAACGATGGGACCGTTGCATATCATCCGAGGGAAGATAATTTGAGGAAGAGTAACCTATATTTTGTTGTACCTATATTTCTTCATTTTGTGTGATTTCACTCTCAGTTTTGATGGAACGCCCATTGTATTGTATTTCTATCACAAAAAGATGGGAAACGAAAGGTACCCAACGAAAAATGTGTTATCACAGAGCAAAACAGCTTTATCGAAATCCATTGGTTCAACGCAAGAACATTTGCCGTACTTTGCTGTGAAGGAGCTATGTTGAATGTTTCCTTTTCTTCTGCTTTTTGTATTCTTTTATGGTATTAAGGAAATTGTTTAGTTGCATTATCCTTTCACAGGATTCAATTATTTTTCCTCCCCTCTGTAATTTTTTTCTGTAGCTTACAGAAAAGGCAAAGCCTCTGAAACAATGAAAGTTGATTTTAAATTTGTCAAAAGTTAATAATGCCTTAAAATTTTTTTGTCATAGTGTAGAAAATTTTCTATAGCCTAACGTACTTTTGGGTATGTTCTAAGTTATTTGATTTGTTTAATGCAGCAATTTTGCGTATTTAAGTTTTTCGAATCTAAGTTTGTTTAGGCTAATTTTAAAATTTCTGTTGTTTTGTATCACTTTTAGTAGAATTATGAGGTCGTTTGGGAAGATAATGAGCGCTTTCAACTTACAATAATTGCTGTTACAGCAAAACAATGTTCCCAAAATTTGAGGGTAATTATTTTCATAGTTTTATTTGGGTAACCACACTTTTATGAAGCCACACATAAATTGCCATGGTTAAAATGTGTGAAAGCAGATTGTAGGGGAGCAAAGAACACTTCATACAGCAATTTCCGGACCGCTTCAGATTTTCTTGCTTTTTTTTTATTTGGATGGTTTTGTGAGCAACTTGATGGGCAGTCGCCCGTCCCTAATTCAGGGCTATTTGTACCAGGGAAAAGAGAGAGCCAGGACAAACACATCCATGCCTCACCGGAATTCGAACGCTGACCCATCACGGAAGAACGGACTACAGCGCAATCGAGGCTGCCTTCTCGCTTCTAGGGCAACTGTTCAGAAGACTGTAATCAAATTGAATGATGACAGTTTGTGTCCTTGAAGCAGCAAAACACTGCGGATGGTTTAAAAGAAAAGGAGATTAATTTCATGGTTCTATTTGGGTTACCACAATAAATTCAACACACGTTAGAAAATAAGGGCAATTTGTTGGCCACCAAATTAAACGTTGAAGCTTCTTTCCTTGAAGCAACAAAGAAAAAGAAATAGAAGGAAGCACAAGAAAAAAGTTTCATTTCAATCTTTGGTTCAAATAAATTATCTTCAAATAATTTTATTATACAATTTCATGTATTTAATAATCCATTGATTAGAATTATGGTAAGCAGCATTTTCTTTTCTTACTTTTTATCCATGAATAGGCAAAAAAAAAACAAAAAACGTTACGTTCTTTTGGTAATGGAAAAAATAAATCGGATTCTGCAAGTATTGAGTAAATGAATGTTGTTAAAGAAACCATTTCAATATATTCCGGTTATTTTAAATTTACATTCTTTGGTTTTCATACAAAAATATACTTAAATGCAAAATGTTTAGGATGAGGACAGGGTTGGAAGTTGGGGGTCTAAACTATGCCCCATGCATGCATAAAGTGCCCCATTTTGATAAAATAAAGTGCACCTTTTCCAGATATGTCCTATCGCTAGCTTCTCTTCCTGATGCAAAAGTGCCCTCTTTTCAGATCTTACTACATTTACATTTGGCACGAAGAACACCTTCCCTCCTTTTTTTATACAAATGTGCCCTTTTTCAGAAAATAACCCTACCCATTTCAGTGTTTAGGGTGAATACTAATCATTAGTAGTTACCCTAATTATTAATAATACGTTCCCGAATTGTTGGCAGTTTTCGAACACCATTAAAAGTAACAGTGTCATTAACTCTATGGAAAATGTCTGATTCGAAGATCCAAATCATGTTTGTTGTTGTAAGAGTTCCAGATATTTCCCTTTTTAAATGGCCAAAATAGTTGAAATCACAGAGGTTCACTCCGGTGAATACGATGGGTGCGGCAGCTCTACCCAACTGTTCTATTCAATGAGCAGACGAACAATCCCAGGTTTTTGCGACGGTGGGTTGCTGTGCATGAGGAAAGGTCGCTCACTGTACATTGTACAACATTTTCTGAAATACACGATCCACTTTCCGTGATTCCTTTCGTGAATTAATAAAGTATACTTCTGATACAACCTTTTCTGTGAAATGACAGAAAAAACTCTAAATTTCACTGTTTTCGTACGACAAGAAAATTCTGAATTTTCTGAAACCTTTCCGCAATTCTTTTCGTATATTAACGGAAACATTTTGACCTCACTTTTTCCGTATCCATAGATAAAAAAAGTTCGGTAATAAGGGCGATTCGCTGGAGTACTTGAGGTTTTACGAGTACTAACTGTTAAATTTCAATCGTCTGTCGAAAGATCTGATTGGACAGTTCTGTAGCGAGATAGCATACTGTGGATCGCATATCGCGTGAATGTTTTTTATTTTGGCACCGGTTATTCCTTTCCCTCTCCCAATTTTCTGCTCCGTAATGTGCTACCGTAGGAAACTGAGTGCTTAGGTTATTATAGGATGTCTTTGTATTAGTCTGTGGAGTTCTTAAGACAAAAGCTATTATAGATCAGATCAGATCATATGTAGAGGATTTTAGGAAGGGAGTATCTGACCCCAGGTCTTAAACAACCCTTTGAAATAGGAAGCTAGGAGATTTGGGCTACAGTGCCCGATAGGAAAGTGACACGGAAGCGAGATAGAAAGGGGGAGGAAGACGCCCTTTTTATTTATTACCCGGAGGACAGTACCCGGGACCCGACGGCTTAACGTGCCCATCCGACGCACGGCGGATATTTAGTGGTTCGAGCGTTCGTCCCTGCCTGGGATCAAACCCGAGGTCTTCTCCGCGGCAGTCACGGAAGTTGACCACTAGGCCACCCGCGACCTAAAAGCTATTATTGCTATCAAGAATAAATTTTATTTAGGAGTTTTGTGAAATAATACCGTGAAGCAGTACATTTCACTTTTTCTTAAAGATAATTGAAAATCATTGTCCTTTATAAAAAATCTTAAGTTCCAAAGCATTCTGTCGCTTCGAAAAATCATGACCAAAAAAATACTTAATTTGTGATAAGTCCTCCTACAGAAAAAAATTGAATTATTACAGATCTATTCACAAAAACAATAAGCTCCAACAGAAAATAAAATAATTAATTCACTCGCATTAATGACAAAAAAAAAAAAAAAAATCATTAACACGTAATTAGAACTTTACCTTGAACGTGACTTAGTAGTCTTTCTGGCTTAGTGGTTCAGACATGCGGTTTCTGCTGATTCAACCCAAACGAACTCTGTTTGAATCCTCCGAAGGTAAAAGATTATTTGGTGTGACAGCTGAAAAATTCAGGGTCTTTGAGTTTGCGTAATTTCTGTATAAAAAACGAAAAACCTTCTGAAAATAAGGAAGTTAGAAAAAATAAAAATAAAATAAAAAAGGCAACGTTGCTGTGTGTTATTTTCAGGAACTTTCCGTGAATTCACACCACTTACTTTTTACAGTGTAGTGTCCACGGTGCCCATGCCGCAATTTGCTAATTAGGCCTAAATCTTCCGTCAGCAAGGTATAAACCATTGTGGGAGGAATACTCGATACGCAATACAGAAGTCAGCGCTTCAGACCGCTAAGCCGCTACGGTGACAATAATTTTTCTAGTTTTGCTGCCATTCTTTTAAGTGCTATGCGTTTTGTATGAGGAATACTCGATAGTCAATACAGAAGTCAGCACTTCAGACGGCTCAGTCACTACGGTGACAATAAATTTTCTAGTCTGGTTACCATTCTTTTAAGTGCTATGCCTTTTATGTGAGGAATACTCGATACTCAATACAGAAGTCAGCGCTTTCGACTGCTCAGCCACTACGGTAACAATAACTTTTCTAGTTTTGCAGCCATTCTTTTAAGTACTGTGAGGAATACTCGATACTCAATACAGAAGTCAGGACTTCAGACCGCTCAGTCCCTGCGGTGACAATAAATTTTCTAGTTTCGTTGCCATTCTTTTAAGTGCTATGTGTTTTGTGTGAGGAATACTCGATAGTCAATAGAGAAGTCAGCGCTTCTAGACCGCTCAGCCACTACGGTGACACTAAATTTTCTAGTCTGGTTACCATTCTTTTAAGTTACCATTCTTTTAATTCTATGCCTTTTGTGTGAGGAATACTCGATACTCAATACAGAAGTCAGCGCTTTAGACCGCTCAGTCACTGCGGTGACCATAAATTTTCTAGTTTTGTTGCCATTCTTTTAAGTACTACGCGTTTTATGTGAGGAATACTCGATACGCAATACAGAAGTCAGAGCTTCAGACCACTCGACCACTACGGTAACAATAAATTTTCTAGTTTTGTAGCCATTCTTTTAAGTGATATGCATTGTAAGTGATTCGAGCCGTCTGTGCCGTACTCTAGGTAAAGCACGTATCAAGACGACTAATCTTCAGCGATGCATTCCGTCCGTGTAGCTTAGCTGGGAGTGCAACTTACTCCGGAGCGAGAGGGAGCGACTTCACAGACACATTTGTTTTTTCACATTGGCGCCCGAATGTCAAAATGGATGCATTGGCCGCTGGGTTCTTCGAAAAATATGTGATGTTTGTTCCACGCATCGTCTAGAATGAATGAAAAATTCGTTCTTCGCTTCGAAAGAAAAAATTAAGAGGGAGATGATGTGACATACTACCGAGGTAAAGCTCGTGTCAAGACGACAAATTTGCAGCGATACATTTCGTTTGTGTATCTTAATTGGGAGAGCAACTTACTCCGGAGTGAGGGGACGCGAAATCAATCCCCGTCACGGACAAATTTGTGTTTTCACATGTCATAGTATGCTAAAATATACCTCTTTTCGAACTGGCTACAGTTTGGGAGCGCATAGTAAACGCTGAATTCCCTGAAAGGTCAATGTGAAAGGGATTTTCCTTTCATGAATAGTGTACTGTGTACAGCTTTATAACTGTATTGCCAAAAAAGAAAACTTCCCGGGGGTTTCTAATTATTCCCTATGTCGTATGAAAAAACATTAAAACTAATTTTAGAGGAGAACATCTCCCAGAGAAAATTTCTACCTCATGTGCTAAACCGACGCCGACTTTTTTTGCCGTTAGTTTTCTACAAATCTGTGAATACTGAAGCGAAGTTGTTACTGGTAGCGTCTTGGACTTCTTCCATGAGACAATAAAACAAAAAGCACTGAAACTGCTGCCATCTACCCAGCACATCTATCTAATTTTTGAAAATCGTCAAATCGCGGTTTAAAAATAAGAATGTAAAAGCTATTACATAATTTGGACCTCTTCGAAAGACGAGAGGTCTACCTGAATTTTCTCGGCCAGCGGTTGACTCATTTTCCTTATACGGTATTAGATACGTCACTGCTCAAATTACTGGTAAAAAAATTCGGGAGGCCCGAACAGTCTGGACTCCTCCTCGAACTACAGTAAAAAATCAGTGAGCTCTTGGAACTACAGTAAAAAATCAGTTAATTTTTTCTATTATCCACAATGAAGTCCATATTTGAGCATGCATCATAGGTAGAATAATGTAAATAAAATAAAAAATGGTAGCTCGTTTGAAAAGAAAGATCTTCTGTAAACAGACAGGGAGCTTCCTTAATCTGTTTTCAAACTGCGTCAACATTCTTAATCAGAACAAACCACTTCCAACTTAACCTTGGGTTCCCTGTTTCGTCGTATTATCATTTCCGATATTCCGCCAACTCCTTAGCCTTAAGCAAATATTTTCCTTTCACGTTCTTTAATGAGCTGTAGATTAAATTAATGGTTTCCCTGGTCAACGAACCTTTACTAGGTTATAGTTCACGGATAACAAGAAATACAGTGAACAATTTCCATTTCATTCGTGCAAGCCTTTGGTACATTCGTTACGATTTTCTACAGTAGTTACAGTTACTTCTGCGTGTTATGCAGGCGGCACTGCATAGCAAGAAATTTATACTCCGTATTAAGCACTATTTCATCTAGAAATAGTTTTCTTATGCACAAGTAATATTATCTCAAGAAAGGGTTTTGGCCTTGCAAAGAAGACAGATTCATTTACTTCTCCGCTAACGTTTTTTGTAAAACATAATGTGATTTAAAGTTTATGGGGCCTTATGCGGAACGACATTTCGGGACCCTAATTATATGGTATAACTCAGGGGTGGGGAAACTGAGGACTTAAGGCCGCATGCGGCCTTCTAAGCCATTAAGTGCTGCCTTTTGAATGAATCCAAATTTTGCCGAAGAAATTATTTTATTTTTATTGTTTTTATTTGTACTTTATTATTTTTATTTTAATACCAAAGAGTAAAAAAAGATTCAACGAAATAATGCTCCCCGACTGACGGCCACAATTAAAACATTATTTCTTCAAAACGAAATTTCGAATGAATATTTTCCACAGTTAGCAAAGGTCATTGATGAGCAGGAAGAATCACAGGAATCATTTGAAGAATACGAAGCTGTTATAGACTTATTAATTGGAGAATACAGTGAAAGGTTCACTGGCTTTAAGGATTGTGACATCATTCTCAAATAAGTATTTCATTTTCTCCTAGTTGAGGTCTCCATGACTCCTAAAGAACTAGAGATGGGATTGATTGAGCTCTCAGAAGATGAGATTTTGAAGTTCTTATTTGATGCTAAGAAAGATCCAATTGAAATATGGAAAAATGCAATAGAATACAAACGACTTTGGTAACATGCACGAAAAATTCTTTCTTGCTTTTCAACCACTTATTGTTGCAAATCTACATTCCCCTACCTAACCCAAAGTAAGACGCCCTTAAGGTCTTAAGGTCACAAACGACAGATACCCATCTAGAGGATCAGATGAAAGTGCGGAACTCCATTTCGCAAATAAATATCCAAATACTTTCCAACAAAAAGAATTCACAACAAAGTCATTAAAAGGCTAGTTACCTTTAGAATTAACAATTTTGTTTTCATTTTTTGGAGTTAGTTGGTACATAGTAGTTAGATTTTTATAAAATAATGTGCATTTTGAAGTACAGCTAATCGAAGTTTCTCGAATATGGCCTTATTAGATTACAGCTAACTTAATGCGGCCTTCCAACATGAAAAGGTTCCCCACCTCTGGTATAGCTGGTTAAACTTCTATAGTCATGAAAACATTTGTTGTTGTTATTATTATTATTATTATTATTATTATTGACCAACATAACAATAAATTCATAGAAAGATAAGGAAATCGTAAAAAGAAATCCGCGCTTGTTTAAATGAAAATTAAGAGACACCATAAAAAAATACTACCTTGGATTTTGATTCAGTTGCAGATTGACTCCATTCTTTAGAATCAGAATGTGTTAAACATTGAATAGAACAGAAGAAACTTGAACACTTCGAATGAATTCTAGAATGATTTCTATACAAAGTTTTGATATTATAATAACAATTGAAAGAAAGGTGACACCAAATTCTCCGGTGTAGTGAAAACGTCTCTTGAATCCTAAAAAAATATTCAAAGCAGCGTTTTAAAAGAAACAATGCAACGAAGCAGAGAAAATGCATTGGAGAAAGTCTGGACATAATTTAAAATACGCTATGTAAGCAATACTTTTCATGTGTATTAATCCGGTGACAAAAGAGATCTATCGGATTTCTACAAAATCGGCAAAACATCGACGAATAGCTACTTCCGGCCACAACATATGTGATACGAACAATCACACATTGTGCATATTGCATTTCTCATAACGAAAGATATTCAAGGCAAAGCAGATCGTTCAAATCATGTTCTTAGAAACGAAGCTACGGCTCCAAATATCGTACAAATAGAAATGAATACTTACACCGTCTAGCCAGAAAACTGTGTGGTACAAAAATTGGTAAATACAGAGGATGTTCAAAAACATTTTTAGAATGATTTTCCAGCAATGTAATTAATGTTTAAAATAAAAGGATTTCATTCTTAAATGTTCTACCTGACATCCCTTTCTTTGGACTATGAACCTACTTCTAGATTTCCAAGATAACAGAATATTTCTTAAATCGGTATTATATTCAACTCCTATTCGATTGCTTTCCATAGTCCAATCGTCATTTCAGGTCTGCTTTTAGAAAGCACTCTTTTTAGCAGTCCGAAAGCACATTAGTCCATTGATGACAAATCAGGGGACTTTGAACGAGTAGGAGCAAATGTATTGATAAAATACTGTATGATCAAAGGGACTTAATACCAGTTCCTTTTTTCATTTTTTCAAGAAATAGGGTGGTAGATTTGGATGCATCACTGGTAGCCTTATTCTGATGAAGTTCTATTTGAAGGCTCCGTAGGTAATGAAATGGTATTTCCTTTATAAATACAGGAGATAAAATATCATTTTGGCAATATGTAGATATGATTTTAACATTTTTTAATTTTCTTAACTTAAATTTCTTATTGTACGAGAAACCAGCAATAATCACGAATCCTTTATTGAAACTTTCTTTGGATTCTTGGTACCGAGCTTTCCAGTCTTTTCCTACCCAAAAAATTGTGGTGTTGCCACCATTCAAACATTCCGAAAGTCGGTAATTGCAACCGTAACCGCGACAGCTTGCACGATTTTTCCTTTGTGCATCTCGAGCGCATGCTGCGTAACATATATCTTCTGAATTTTAATATATATATATATGTGTGTGTGTGTGTGTGTATATATATATATATATATATATATATATATATATATATATATATATATATATATATATATATATATATATATATATACACACCGAGATCCATAGGAGCGGGATGTAAGGTCAGGTGATGCGTAACATCACAGCCTCTCCTTGACAAATGTCAACCCCGCCTTCTCGTGGTGCATCCTGTTCCCACTAAAGGGGCTCTGACGACCGACAATAGCGGTATAACTATACCATCGGGATTAGAGGAAATGCTATCCCACACTCACCAACCCGCTTGGCCAGCGTGGTGAGTTATGGCCAAACCCCTCCAAAATGATTCCACAACTTAAATCTTGGCCCTCAGTCTCCGGCAGCTGGAATGTACCTGGCCAAGGCAGCGGCCAGTGCGACATGAAGGCAGAGAGTGCTAAGAATCCCCGGAGGACCGGACTAGGCTGCCATCTGATGCTGACCTTGGCTACGTACAATGGACGCTCCCTATCTTCTGATTCAAGGCTTCTTGAATTGGAAGAGGAACTACAAAGGATCAAGTGGGACATCGTGGGGCTAAGTGAGGTAAGGAGAAAAGGAGAAGATCTCATTGAACTGAAAAGTGGACATCTCTTCTACTATCGTGGGACAGATACTGGCGGAACTAGTGGTGTTGGATTTATAATAAACAAGAAACTGAAGGATAAAGTTGTAGAAGTTGAAAGTTCCTCTGACAGAGCTGCACGACTTGTTATCCAACTCTCGAAAAGATACCAGGCTCAGATTATTCAAACTTATGCACCCACCACAAGTCATCCTGAAGAAGAAATTGAAGAATTTTATGAGGAAATTTGTCATCTAAATAATAAAGGTAAGCAGCACTTGAAAATAATTATGGGAGATTTCAATGCAAAAATAGGGCAACGGCAACAGAATGAAACTTCAGTAGGTAAATTCGGTCAGGGCAACAGAAACCAGCGTGGAAATACTCTCGTTGAGTTTGCAGAGGCAGAAGGGTTTTTCATCTTGAACTCCTTCTTCAAGAAAAAGCCACACAGGAAATGGACATGGAGACATCCAAATGGGACGACAAGTGAAATTGATTTTATTATGTGTAACAAAAAATTCGTCATAGAAGACTGCAGTGTGCTAAACAAGTTCAACACAGGTAGTGACCATAGATTGGTGAGATGTAAGATGCACCTCAACACTAAACTGGAACGTGGCAAGCTCATAAGACAAACAAAATGTATTGACATAACCAACCTTAAAAAACACCATAATACCTTCAAGTTGGAACTGAAGAACAGATTCTCTGCTTTAGAAGGCCTAACATCGGAAGAAGTGGACATCTCTGAAGTTAACAGAAAAGTAACCAAAGCTCTTATGGAAACAGCAACAAAATTAGCTGGGTCTAAGAACAAGTTGCATGTAAATAAATTATCAGGAAAAACGAAAATGTTGATGCAAAAAAGAAGAGAGATGAGGACAACTAAAGAAGATGTAACTTCCAAAGTGGAATATATAGAGCTATGCAAGACAGTAAGGAAAAGTATCACTGAAGACGTAAGAAAATTCAACTGTGAACTAGTGAGGAAAGCAATTGAAAACAACCAAAGCCTAAAGATAGCAAAGGGACATCTCAGTAAAGGAAGAAAACAGATTATGGCACTGAGAAAAGAAGATGGTTCTGTAACAAGAAATAGAGGCGAAATTTTGACAAGAGTGAAAGATTTCTACTCCAAATTATATGAAAGGGATGATACATGCACTCCAGACATCATGAAAGATACCAGTACCAGAGTTCCTCCAGTCCTTCCAGCAGAAGTTGCACATGCAATCAAGAACATGAAGCGGGGAAAAGCTCCAGGAGAAGATGGAATTACTGTAGACATCATACAAGAAGCAAGTGGAGAAATCGAAACAGTACTCGCCCAAATTTTCACTCGATGCCTTAATGAAGGAAAGATTCCTGAGGATTGGAACACCGCTACAATGATCCTGCTACATAAGAAAGGTGACATTGAGGATCTTGGAAACTACAGACCTATCAGCCTCCTATCAGTAGTTTATAAAATCTTCACTAAAGTTCTTTCACACCGCTTGAAGGTAACACTGGACATGGCTCAACCGAGAGAACAAGCTGGATTCAGGAGTGGCTACAGCACAATAGATCATATCCACGTGCTGAGAGAACTAATTGAAAGAGCGAGGGAATATGAACTTCCATTGTGCATGGCTTTTATCGATTATGAAAAAGCCTTTGATTCAGTGAAACCATCAGCAGTTACAATGGCTCTGAAAACCTGCGGTATTGAAGATGCATACATTAATATTATTAATAACATCTATGAAAATGCAAGTGCAAAGATTAGGCTGTTTGAAAATACAACACAAGTAAAAATTGGAAAGGGAGTGAGACAAGGTGACACCATATCTCCGAAGCTCTTTAATGCCACATTGGAGGGTGTTTTTCAGTCGCTGAGCTGGGAAAACAAGGGGATAAAGATTAATGGAGATTATCTAACCCACCTTCGTTTTGCTGATGACGTAGTCATTTTTGCAACTACCCCATCAGAGCTGCAGAGTATGATCCAGGAACTTGCTGACAAGAGTAAAGAAGTGGGATTAAAAATGAACTTTCAGAAGACAAAAGTGATGTTCAATGCTTTTACAAGAAAAGAAGACTTATCGATTGATGGAGAAAAGCTGGAGATAACAGACACGTACGTTTATCTTGGACAGCAGATATCTAGTGAGGGTCACATTGATGAAGAAATTAATCGGCGTACAAAACTTGCCTGGAGAGCTTTTGGAAGAAACAGCATAATTTTCAAGAGCAATATGCCATTATGTCTTAAAAGAAAAGTTTTTGATCAATGCATCCTTCCAGTGCTTACGTATGGTGCAGAGACGTGGACCTTAACTAAAAGAGACATACAAAGGCTGCAGACAACTCAAATAAGCATGGAGAGGTGCATACTTGGTGTAACCAGGAGAGATAAGAAGAGGAACTCGTGGATCCGAAAAATGACAAGAGTGGAAGACATCATGATCAGAGTTAAATCCCTGAAATGGCAATGGGCTGGACATACTGCCAGAAGGACAGATCATCGATGGACAGCCGAAATTTTAGATTGGATTCCAAGGGACAGGAAAAGACCCAGAAGAAGACCACATGGGAGATGGGTGGATGAAATTCGAAAGTATGCAGGGGTGACATGGAGGAGACTGGCACAAGACAGACCGTTGTGGAGGAAACTTGGGGAGACCTTCGTCCAGCAGTGGATTGATAATGGTTGACAATGATGATGATGATGATGATATATGTGTATGTTGCCATTTCAGGGATTTTATTCTGATCCCGATGTCTTCCACTCTTGTCATTTTCCTTATTCACGAGTTTCTCCTCTTATCTCCCCTGATTACAGCAAGCATACATCTTTCCGTGATTCCTTCCGTTGTCTGCAGCATTTCTATGACTTTTTTAAGCTTTCCAACCGTAGGTGGAAGAAACGTATATGCTCCAGTTTGTCCGTCCGTCCGTCTGTCTGTCGGTACGATAACTTGCGTAAAAATGGCTCGATTTCGATGAAATTTTAGTATGTGGTAGGGGACCACCTGGGGACGAACCCTATTGAAAATGGAAGAAATGGGGTCAAAGGTCGCGGCATAGGAGCGAGATCCATTCCATTGCTCTTATACGTCATAACTTACGTAAAAATTCTTCGATCTGAATGAAATGTTAGTATGTGGTAGTGGCCTGCCTATTAAATGGGCGAAATGGGGTCAACGAATCCTATTCAAAATGGGCGAAAAGGGGTCAAAGGTTAGGACACAGGAGCGGAATCTACTCCATAGCCCTTATGCATCATAACTTACGTAAAAATGCTTCCATTCTGACAAAACTTTATCATGTTATTTCGGAGGTATACTGAACCGGTTCTGTAGAATATCATCGAAAGGGGATCAAAGTTCAGGGCACAAGACCGAGATTTATTTCACAGCCATTATCCCTCATAACTTGAGTAATGATTTCTGGTATGTTGGAAAGCGTATCATAATCAATGCATTGCATGATTTTACTAACTTCTTTAGTTAAGGTACATGCCTCTTCACCATACGTAAGCACTGGAAGGATGCATTGATCAAACACTTTTCTTTTAAGACATAATGGCATATTGCTCTTAAAAACTGTACTGTTTCTTCCAAAAGCTCTCCATCCAAGTTTTATACGCCGATTAATTTCTTCGTCAATGTGACCCTCGCTCGATATCTGCTGCCCAAGGTAAATGTAGGTATCGGATATCTTCAGCTTTTTCCCATCAATCGATAAATCTTCATTTCTTGTAAAAGTAGTATTGTGCATCAGTTTTGTTTTCTGAAAGTTCAGTTATAATCCCACTTCTTTACTCTTCTCAGCAAGTTTCTGGTTCATACTTTGCCGGTCTGAAGGGGTAGTTGTAAAAATGATTACGTCATCAGCAAAGCGAAGCTGAGTTAAATAATATACATTAATCTTCATCCCCTTAGTTTTCCCAGTTCAATGATTGAAATACATTTTGCGATATGGCAATAAAGAGTTTGGGAGGTATGGTATCACCTTGTCTCACTCCCTTTCCAATTTTTATTGGTGCTGTATCTTCAAATAACCAAACCTTTGCACTTGCATTTTTCATAAATGTTAGTAATAATACTAAATGTATGCATCTTTAATACCGCAATATTTCAAAGCCAAATTTTCAAAATTTGGCTTTGAAATCGAAGACTTTGGATTTCAAAGCCAAATCCAAATTCTTCCTGCTGATGGTTTCACGGAATCATAGGCCTTTTCATAATCGATAAAAGCCATACGTAATGGAAGTTCATACTCCCTCGTTCTTTATATATACTGTATATATACACAGTATATATACACAGTATATATACACTGTATATATACACAGTATAGGTTTGCTCTTTTGTATATATATATATACTGAAGAGCAAAGCTGAAAACAAAGGAAAAACTTTTGAATTTAAAACGAAAGTTGCAAAATAACCTGAAGATCAAAACGCGCAACGCAGCAGTTATGAAAATTCAGAATTCACATTCTATTAAGAAGAGACCGAAGCAAAAAAATTTTTTTGACTCATACCAAGTACAACATAGAAAAAGTTATGTATCTACCGGTGTGAGTAAAAAGAGAAAAAAATAAAAAATAAAATAAAACAACTGAATGTAGAAAGTGTCGAGAATACTGAGCCTTGGCTTTATCAAGGACCAGCAAAAACTCTGCATTTTCTCACTTCCACAAAGACCTAGTTGGAAATGGGTTTCTGCAAAGCCATAGATGCAAGTAATAAGCCCACCAAATTTTTTAAAAAAAAAAAAATATATATTTTTATAAAAATATATATATATATATATATATATATATATGTCATGACCTCCGCAGAGTTGTATGACCTAGCTTTAGTTAACAATTTAGCTTGCATCCATAACTTTCCTGGCCCGACCCATGCTCTTCATCTGTTACTATTAAACAGAAAGAAGAAGATTATAGAAAACTCAAGTTGTGAGAGTGACATAATAATTAGAAATAATGTTCAGCAATAACGAAATGTCAAGTTCGCCTGAGAGAGAATTTAAACCTGAATAGCAATGCAAAAGTATTCCAAATTCTTACATTGCAATTAAAAAAGGAAATATTAATTATTTAAAACTCAGATTCTATGTTGTACTTGGTATGAGTGAAAAAAATTTTTTTGCTTCGGTCTCTTCTTAATAGAATATCATCATCATCATCATCATTGTCAACCATTATCAATCCACTGCTGGACGAAGGTCTCCCAAGTTTCCTCCACAACGGTCTGTCTTGTGCCAGTCTCCTCCATGTCACCGATGCATACTTTCGAATTTCATCCACCCATCTCCCATGTGGTCTTCTTCTGGGTCTTTTCCTGTCCCTTGGAATCCAATCTAAAAATTTCGGCTGTCCATCGATGATATGTCCTTCTGGCAGTATGTCCAGCCCATTGCCATTTCAGGGATTTAACTCTGATCATGATGTCTTCCACTCTTGTCATTTTTCGGATCACGAGTTCCTCTTCTTATCTCTCCTGGTTACACCAAGTATGCACCTCCATGCTTATTTGAAGTTGTCTGCCAGCCTTTGTATGTCTCTTTTAGTTAAGGTCCACGTCTCTGCACCATACGTAAGCACTGGAAGGGATGCATTGATCAAACACTTTTCTTTTAAGACATAATGGCATATTGCTCTTGAAAATTATGCTGTTTTCTTCCAAAAGCTCTCCAGGCAAGTTTTGTACGCCGATTAATTTCTTCATCAATGTGACCCTCACTTGATATCTGCTGTCAAGATAAACGTACGTGTCTCATCTCAGCTTTCTCCATCAATCGATAAATCTTCATTTCTTGTAAAGCATTGGAACATCACTTTTTGTCTTCTGAAAGTTCATTTTGAATCCCACTTCTTTACTCTTGTCAGCAAAGTTCCTGGATCATACTCTGCAGCTCTGATGGGGTAGTTGCAAAATGACTACGTCATCAGCAAAACGAAGGTGGGTTAGATAATCTCCATTAATCTTTATCCCTTTGTTTTCCCAGCTCAGCGACTGAAAAACACCCTCCAATGCGGCATTAAACAGCTTCGGAGATATGGTGTCACCTTGTCTCACTCCCTTTCCAATTTTTACGTGTGTTGTATTTTCAAACAGCCTAATCTTTGCACTTGCATTTTCATAGATGTTATTAATAATATTAATGTATGCATCTTCAATACCGCAGGTTTTCAGAGCCATTGTAACTGCTGATGGTTTCACCGAATCAAGGCTTTTTCATAATCGATAAAAGCCATGCACAATGGAAGTTCATATTCCCTCGCTCTTTCAATTAGTTCTCTCAGCACGTGGATATGATCTATTGTGCTGTAGCCACTCCTGAATCCAGCTTGTTCTCTCGGTTGAGCCATGTCCAGTGTTACCTTCAAGCGGTGTGAAAGAACTTTTAGTGAAGATTTTATAAACTACTGATAGAGGCTGATAGGTCTGTAGTTTCCAAGATCCTCAATGTCACCTTTCTTATGTAGCAGGATCATTGTAGCGTGTTCCAATCCTCAGGAATCTTTCCTTCATTAAGGCATCGAGTGAAAATTTGGGCGAGAGTACTGTTTCGATTTCTCCACTTGCTTCTTGTATGATGTCTACAGTAATTCCATCTTCTCCTGGAGCTTTTCCCCGCTTCATGTTCTTGATTGCATGTGCAACTTCTGCTGGAAGGACTGGAGGAACTCTTGTACTGGTATCTTTCATGATGTCTGGAGTGCATATATCATCCCTTTCATATAATTTGAGTAGAAATCTTTCCTCTTGTCAAAATTTCGCCTCTATTTCTTGTTACAGAACCATCTTCTTTTCTCAGTGCCATAATCTGTTTCTTCCCTTACTGAGATGTCCCTTTGCTATCTTTAGGCTTTGGTTGTTTTCAATTGCTTTCCTCACTAGTTCACAGTTGAATTTTCTTACGTCTTCAGTGATACTTTTTTCTTACTGTCTTGCATAGCTCTATATATTCCACTTTGGCAGTCACATCTTCTTTAGTTGTCTCATCTCTCTTCTTTTTTGCATCAACATTTTCGTTTTTCCTGATAATTTATTTGTGCAACTTGTTCTTAGACCCAGCTAATTTTGTTGCTGTTTCCATAAGAGCTTTGGTTACTTTTCTGTTAACTTCAGAGATGTCCACTTCTTCCGATGTTAGGTCTCCTAAAGCAGAGAACCTGTTCTTCAGTTCCAACTTGAATGTATTATGGTGTTTTTAAGGTTGGTTATGTCAATAGATTTTGTTTGTCTTATGAGCTTGCCACGTTCAAGTTTAGTGTTGAGGTGCATCTTACATCTCAATCTATAGTCACTACCTGTGTTGAACTTGTTTAGCACACTGCAGTCTTCTATGACGAATTTTTTGTTACACATAATAAAATCAATTCACTTGTCGTCCCATTTGGATGTCTCCATGTCCATTTCCTGTGTGGCTTTTTCTTGAAGAAGGAGTTCAAGATGAAAAACCCTTCTGCCTCTGCAAACTCAACGAGAGTATTTCCACGCTGGTTTCTGTTGCCGTGACCGAATTTACCTACTGAAGTTTCATTCTGTTGCCGTTGCCCTATTTTTGCATTGAAATCTCCCATAATTATTTCAAGTGCTGCTTACCTTTATTATTTAGATGACAAATTTCCTCATAAAATTCTTCAATTTCTTCTTGAGGATGACTTGTGGTGGGTGCATAAGTTTGAATAATCTGAGCCTGGTATCTTTTCGAGAGTTGGATAACAAGTCGTGCAGCTCTGTCAGAGGAACTTTCAACTTTACAACTTTATCCTTCAGTTTCTTGTTTATTATAAATCCAACACCACTAGTTCTGCCAGTATCTGTCCCACGATAGTAGAAGAGATGTCCACTCAGTTCGATGAGATCTTCTCCTTTTCTCCTTACCTCACTTAGCCCCACGATGTCCCACTCGATCCTTTGTAGTTCCTCTTCCAATTCAGAAGCCTTGAATCAGAAGATAGGAGCGTCCATTGTACGTAGCCAGGTCAGCATCCAGATGGCAGCCTAGTCCTCCTCCGAGGATTCTTAGCACCCTCTGCCTTCATGTCACTGGCCGCTGCCTTGGCCAGGTACATTCCAGCTGCCGGAGACTGAGGGCCAAGATTTAAGTTGTGGAATCATTTTGGAGGGGTTTATAACTCACCACTGGCCAAGCTGGTTGGTGAGTGTAGGATAAAATTTCCTCTAATCCCGATAGTATAGTTATACCGCTATTGGCGGTCGTCAGAGCTCCTTTAGTGGGAACAGGATGCACCACGAGAAAGGGTTGACATTTGTCAAGGAGGTGATGTTACGCATCACCTGACCTTACATCCCTAATAGAATATATATATATATGTGGGATGTAAGGTCAGGTGATGCGTAACATCACAGCCTCTCCTTGACAAATGTCAACCCCTCCTTCTCGTGGTGCATCCTGTTCCCACTAAAGGGGCTCTGACGACCGCCAATAGCGGTATAACTATACCATCGGGATTAGAGGAAATTCTATCCCACACTCACCAACCCGCTTGGCCAGCGTGGTGAGTTATGGCCAAACCACTCCAAAATGATTCCACAACTTAAATCTTGGCCCTCAGTCTCCGGCAGCTGGAATGTACCTGGCCAAGGCAGCGGCCAGTACGACATGAAGGCAGAGGGTGCTAAGAATCCCCGGAGGACCGGACTAGGCTGCCATCTGATGCTGACCTTGGCTACATACAATGGACGCTCCCTATCTTCTGATTCAAGGCTTCTTGAATTGGAAGAGGAACTACAAAGGATCAAGTGGGACATCGTGGGGCTAAGTGAGGTAAGGAGAAAAGAAGAAGATCTCATCGAACTGAAAAGTGGACATCTCTTCTACTATTGTGGGACAGATACTGGCAGAACTAGTGGTGTTGGATTTATAATAAACAAGAAACTGAAGGATAAAGTTGTAGAAGTTGAAAGTTCCTCTGACAGAGCTGCACGACTTGTTATCCAACTCTCGAAAAGATATCAGGCTCAGATTATTCAAACTTATGCACCCACCACAAGTCATCCTGAAGAAGAAATTGAAGAATTTTATGAGGAAATTTGTCATCTAAATAATAAAGGTAAGCAGCACTTGAAAATAATTATGGGAGATTTCAATGCAAAAATAGGGCAACGGCAACAGAATGAAACTTCAGTAGGTAAATTCGGTCACGGCAACAGAAACCAGCGTGGAAATGCTCTCGTTGAGTTTGCAGAGGCAGAAGGGTTTTTCATCTTGAACTCGTTCTTCAAGAAAAAGCCACACAGGAAACGGACATGGAGACATCCAAATGGGACGACAAGTGAAATTGATTTTATTATGTGTAACAAAAAATTCGTCATAGAAGACTGCAGTGTGCTAAACAAGTTCAACACAGGTAGTGACCATAGATTGGTGAGATGTAAGATGCACCTCAACACTAAACTTGAACGTGGCAAGCTCATAAGACAAACAAAATGTATTGACATAACCAACCTTAAAAAACACCATAATACCTTCAAGTTGGAACTGAAGAACAGGTTCTTTGCTTTAGAAGGCCTAACATCGGAAGAAGTGGACATCTCTGAAGTTAACAGAAAAGTAACCAAAGCTCTTATGGAAACAGCAACAAAATTAGCTGGGTCTAAGAACAAGTTGCATGTAAATAAATTATCAGGAAAAACGAAAATGTTGATGCAGAAAAGAAGAGAGATGAGGACAACTAAAGAAGATGTGACTTCCAAAGTGGAATATATAGAGCTATGCAAGACAGTAAGAAAAAGTATCACTGAAGACGTAAGAAAATTCAACTGTGAACTAGTGAGGAAAGCAATTGAAAACAACCAAAGCCTAAAGATAGCAAAGGGACATCTCAGTAAGGGAAGAAAACAGATTATGGCACTGAGAAAAGAAGATGGTTCTGTAACAAGAAATAGAGGCGAAATTTTGACAAGAGTGAAAGATTTCTACTCCAAATTATATGAAAGGGATGATACATGCACTCCAGACATCATGAAAGATACCAGTACCAGAGTTCCTCCAGTCCTTCCAGCAGAAGTTGCACATGCGATCAAGAACATGAAGCGGGGAAAAGCTCCAGGAGAAGATGGAATTACTGTAGACATCATACAAGAAGCAAGTGGAGAAATCGAAACAGTACTCGCCCAAATTTTCACTCGATGGCTTAATGAAGGAAAGATTCCTGAGGATTGGAACACCGCTACAATGATCCTGCTACATAAGAAAGGTGACATTGAGGATCTCGGAAACTACAGACCTATCAGCCTCCTATCAGTAGTTTATAAAATCTTCACTAAAGTTCTTTCACATCGCTTGAAGGTAACACTGGACATGGCTCAACCGAGAGAACAAGCTGGATTCAGGAGTGGCTACAGCACAATAGATGATATCCACGTGCTGAGAGAACTAATTGACAGAGCGAGGGAATATGAACTTCCATTGTGCATGGCTTTTATCGATTATGAAAAAGCCTTTGATTCGGTGAAACCATCAGCAGTTACAATGGCTCTGAAAACCTGCAGTATTGAAGATGCATACATTAATATTATTAATAACATCTATGAAAATGCACGTGCAAAGATTAGGCTGTTTGAAAATACAACACACGTAAAAATTGGAAAGGGAGTGAGACAAGGTGACACCATATCTCCGAAGCTCTTTAATGCCACATTGGAGGGTGTTTTCCAGTCGCTGAGCTGGGAAAACAAGGGGATAAAGTCTAATGGAGATTATCTAACCCACCTACGTTTTGCTGATGACGTAGTCATTTTTGCAACTACCCCATCAGAGCTGCAGAGTATGATCCAGGAACTTGCTGACAAGAGTAAAGAAGTGGGATTAAAAATGAACTTTCAGAAGACAAAAGTGATGTTCAATGCTTTTACAAGAAATGAAGATTTATCGATTGATGGAGAAAAGCTGGAGATAACAGACACGTACGTTTATCTTGGACAGCAGATATCAAGTGAGGGTCACATTGATGAAGAAATTAATCGGCGTACAAAACTTGCCTGGAGAGCTTTTGGAAGAAACAGCATAATTTTCAAGAGCAATATGCCATTATGTCTTAAAAGAAAAGTGTTTGATCAATGCATCCTTCCAGTGCTTACGTATGGTGCAGAGACGTGGACCTTAACTAAAAGAGACATACAAAGGCTGCAGACAACTCAAATAAGCATGGAGAGGTGCATACTTGGTGTAACCAGGAGAGATAAGAAGAGGAACTCGTGGATCCGAAAAATGACAAGAGTAGAAGACATCATGATCAGAGTTAAATCCCTGAAATGGCAATGGGCTGGATATACTGCCAGAAGGACAGATCATCGATGGACAGCCGAAATTTTAGATTGGATTCCAAGGGACAGGAAAAGACCCAGAAGAAGACCACATGGGAGATGGGTGGATGAAATTCGAAAGTATGCAGGGGTGACATGGAGGAGACTGGCACAAGACAGACCGTTGTGGAGGAAACTTGGGGAGACCTTCGTCCAGCAGTGGATTGATAATGGTTGACAATGATGATGATGATGATATATTCCGACTAGGTCTTTGTGGAAGTGAGAAAATGCAGAGTTTTTGCTGGTCCTTGATAAAGCCAAGGCTCAGTATTCTCGACACCTTCTACATTCAGTTGTTTTATTTTATTATTTTTATCTTTTCTCCTTTTACTCACACCGATAGATACATAACCTTTTCTATGTCGTACTTGGTGTGAGTCGAAATTATTTATGTATTTTTGATTAGGTTTCTCCTTAATAGAATATATATATATATCATCATCATCATCATTGTCAACCATTATCAATCCACTGCTGGACGAAGGTCTCCCCAAGTTTCCTCCACAACGGTCTGTCTTGTGCCAGTCTCCTCCATGTCACCCCTGCATACTTTCGAATTTCATCCACCCATCTCCCATGTGGTCTTCTTCTGGGTCTTTTCCTGTCCCTTGGAATCCAATCTAAAATTTCAGCTGTCCATCGATGATCTGTCCTTCTGGCAGTATGTCCAGCCCATTGCCATTTCAGGGATTTAACTCTGATCATGATGTCTTCCACTCTTGTCATTTTTCGGATCCACGAGTTCCTCTTCTTATCTCTCCTGGTTACACCAAGCATGCACCTCTCCATGCTTCTTTGAGTTGTCTGCAGCTCTTTGTATGTCTCTTTTAGTTAAGGTCCACGTCTCTGCACCATACGTAAGCACTGGAAGGATGCATTGATCAAACACTTTTCTTTTAAGACATAATGGCATATTGCTCTTGAAAATTATGCTGTTTCTTCCAAAAGCTCTCCAGGCAAGTTTTGTACGCCGATTAATTTCTTCATCAATGTGACCCTCACTTGATATCTGCTGTCCAAGATAAACGTACGTGTCTGTTATCTCCAGCTTTTTTCCATCAATCGATAAATCTTCATTTCTTGTAAAAGCATTGAACATCACTTTTGTCTTCTGAAAGTTCATTTTTAATCCCACTTCTTTACTCTTGTCAGCAAGTTCCTGGATCATACTCTGCAGCTCTGATGGGGTAGTTGCAAAAATGACTACGTCATCAGCAAAACGAAGGTGGGTTAGATAATCTCCATTAATCTTTATCCCCTTGTTTTCCCAGCTCAGTGACTGAAAAACACCCTCCAATGTGGCATTAAAGAGCTTCGGAGATATGGTGTCACCTTGTCTCACTCCCTTTCCAATTTTTATGTGTGTTGTATTTTCAAACAGCCTAATCTTTGCACTTGCATTTTCATAGATGTTATTAATAATATTAATGTATGCATCTTCAATACCGCAGGTTTTCAGAGCCATTGTAACTGCTGATGGTTTCACCGAATCAAAGGCTTTTTCATAATCGATAAAAGCCATGCACAATGGAAGTTCATATTCCCTCGCTCTTTCAATTAGTTCTCTCAGCACGTGGATATGATCTATTGTGCTGTAGCCACTCCTGAATCCAGCTTGTTCTCTCGGTTGAGCCATGTCCAGTGTTACCTTCAAGCGGTGTGAAAGAACTTTAGTGAAGATTTTATAAACTACTGATAGGAGGCTGATAGGTCTGTAGTTTCCGAGATCCTCAATGTCACCTTTCTTATGTAGCAGGATCATTGTAGCGGTGTTCCAATCCTCAGGAATCTTTCCTTCATTAAGGCATCGAGTGAAAATTTGGGCGAGTACTGTTTGATTTCTCCACTTGCTTCTTGTATGATGTCTACAGTAATTCCATCTTCTCCTGGAGCTTTTCCTCGCTTCATGTTCTTGATTGCATGTGCAACTTCTGCTGGAAGGACTGTAGGAACTCTGGTACTGGTATCTTTCATGATGTCTGGAGTGCATATATCATCCCTTTCATATAATTTGGAGTAGAAATCTTTCACTCTTGTCAAAATTTCGCCTCTATTTCTTGTTACAGAACCATCTTCTTTTCTCAGTGCCATAATCTGTTTTCTTCCTTACTGAGATGTCCCTTTGCTATCTTTAGGCTTTGGTTGTTTTCAATTGCTTTCCTCACTAGTTCACAGTTGAATTTCCTTACGTCTTCAGTGATACTTTTTCTTACTGTCTTGCATAGCTCTATATATTCCACTTTGGAAGTCACATCTTCTTTAGTTGTCCTCATCTCTCTTCTTTTTTGCATCAACATTTTCGTTTTTCCTGATAATTTGTTCACATGCAACTTGTTCTTAGACCCAGCTAATTTTGTTGCTGTTTCCATAAGAGCTTTTGTTACTTTTCTGTTAACTTCAGAGATGTCCACTTCTTCCGATGTTAGGCCTTCTAAAGCAGAGAACCTGTTCTTCAGTTCTAACTTGAAGGTATTATGGTGTTTTTTAAGGTTGGTTATGTCAATAGATTTTGTTTGTCCTATGAGCTTGCCACGTTCAAGTTTAGTGTTGAGGTGCATCTTACATCTCACCAATCTATGGTCACTACCTGTGTTGAACTTGTTTAGCACACTGCAGTCTTCTATGACGAATTTTTTGTTACACATAATAAAATCAATTTCACTTGTCGTCCCATTTGGATGTCTCCATGTCCATTTCCTGTGTGGCTTTTTCTTGAAGAAGGAGTTCAAGATGAAAACCCTTCTGCCTCTGCAAACTCAACGAGAGTATTTCCACGCTGGTTTCTGTTGCCATGACCGAATTTACCTACCGAAGTTTCATTCTGTTGCCGTTGCCCTATTTTTTGCATTGAAATCTCCCATAATTATTTTCAAGTGCTGCTTACCTTTATTATTTAGATGACAAATTTCCTCATAAAATTCTTCAATTTCTTCTTCAGGATGACTTGTGGTGGGTGCATAAGTTTGAATAATCTGAGCCTGGTATCTTTTCGAGAGTTGAATAACAAGTCGTGCAGCTCTGTCAGAGGAACTTTCAACTTCTACAACTTTATCCTTCAGTTTCTTGTTTATTATAAATCCAACACCACTAGTTCTGCCAGTATCTGTCCCACGATAGTAGAAGAGATGTCCACTTTTCAGTTCGATGAGATCTTCTCCTTTTCTCCTTACCTCACTTAGCCCCACGATGTCCCACTTGATCCTTTGTAGTTCCTCTTCCAATTCAAGAAGCCTTGAATCAGAAGATAGGGAGCGTCCATTGTAAGTAGCCAAGGTCAGCATCAGATGGCAGCCTAGTCCGGTCCTCCGGGGATTCTTAGCACCCTCTGCCTTCATGTCGCACTGGCCGCTGCCTTGGCCAGGTACATTCCAGCTGCCGGAGACTGAGGGCCAAGATTTAAGTTGTGGAATCATTTTGGAGGGGTTTGGCCATAACTCACCACGCTGGCCAAGCGGGTTGGTGAGTGTGGGATAGCATTTCCTCTGATCCCGATGGTATAGTTATACCGCTATGGGCGGTCGTCAGAGCCCCTTTAGTGGGAACAGGATGCACCACGAGAAGGCGGGGTTGACATTTGTCAAGGAGAGGCTGTGATGTTACGCATATATATCCGAAGAAACAGTAAAGTTTCCAAGAAGAATTTACCATTGTGTTTTTAAAGAAAGGTGTTTGTTTAATGAATGCATTCCTTCAGTTCTCATATAGTTATGGTTCGGAGACATGGATCTTAACTAAAAAGGACATCCAGAGGCTGCGAACTTCTGAGAGAAGTATGGAGAGATACATGCCTGCTGTAACTAGAAAATAATTTATTTCAAACAATTATATGTATATGTTACCGCTGGTTTATACTGTATTAGAACCATCATTAGCGAGAGTATTTATACTTTGCCGGTTTCGGTTTAGGCATTGCATAGAATTCCTTAGGAAATGTGTGAAATATTAACAATTTCATACTTTGCCTAAAAACGCTAGGCATTCTATAGAATGCCTGGTTTTCATACATTGCCGGTAACATATACACTGAAGAACAATTGAATTAGAGGCAGCTGGCGTTACGCAAATGTGGCGCTGTGGGCGGCCCTGTAAACGGAAACGACATGACGTATGCAGCGATCCGACAATATAAGGAGTGATGTGATGGGAATCAGTAAGAGTCGGACGCAGTATGGGTAAGACGAAGGCTCTAAGCGCATTTTATCGCGGGCAAATTGTCGGGGCCCGACGAATGGGTCACTCCATCTCGTAAGTCGTGCAGGCACTGGGCCTTTCACGAGCCACTGTGTCACGGGTGCACCGTGAGTACATAGAATCTGGTAAAACCATCCCTGCGAGGGCCAACTGCCGTGGACAATAGCGTGTGGATGAACGGGGTCATCGTCGGCTAGCTCGCATTGTAACAGCGGATATTGACGCTGGTGCACAAAAACGTGTAAGCAGCCACACCATCCAGAACCATCTCCTCGTTATGGGGTACAGAAGCCATCATCCCACGAGGGTATCGCTGCTGACCGCACATCACAGGGTGCAAAGATTAGCTTGGGCGCGGGAACATCGCCACTTGACCCTAGACATGTGGAAAAATGTTGCCTGGACTGATGAGCCGAGATTCACTTTGGTGCATGCGGATGGCAGGATACGAGTACGGCGTAAACCACATGAAGCGATGGACCCTACTTACCAGCAGGGTACTCTTCAAGCTGGTGGTAGTGGCATTCTCGCCAGGGGACTGTTTACGTGGACTGAAATGGGACCCCTGGTACGTGTGACATCGTCCCTCACATGTCAACGTTACCGGGATATCCTGGACGACCATTTGGTCCCGTTTGTGCGTCTTCAACATCCCACTGGGGACCTCATCCTGCAACAAGACAATGCACCGTGCCATCGCTCCCGAATTGTATCCGAATGGTTGGATGAACACTCCACCGACGTGATCTCGCTTCCTTGGCCAGCTAGGTCACCTGACTTCAATTCCATCGAGCACATCTGGGATGCCATCGGGAGAGATGTTCGAGGCTCTGACCCCCTCCATCAAATCTTCGTGAACCGTGGGAGCTTGTTCAGGGGTCGTTGATCCGTATGGCTTCCCAACGCTTCCGGTGTCTTGTCGAGTCCATGCCGAGACCAATCGCCGCCGTCATCAGGGCGAAATGTGGTGCTACAAGTTACTAGACAGGTATCTCTAATTCAATTGCTCTTCAGTGTATATACAACACAAAACCATGGAGAGATGCATGTTTGGAGCAACCAGGAAAGATAAGAAAAGCTTTTCAATCAGGAAAGTGACAAGAGCGGAAGACATTATGATCAAAGTAAGATTCCTGAAATGTCAATGGGCTGGACATACTTCCAGAAGAACGAAGCACCAATGTACAACTGAAATATTAGACTAGGTTCCAAGGGACAGAAAACGGTGGAAATGGGTGGATGAAATTCGAAAGCATGCCGGAGTGACATGAAGGAGATTAACTCAAGACAGGCAATTGTGGAAGAAACTTGGAGAGACATTCATATAGCAGTCGACAGTGGATTGATAATGTTTTATAGTCATGTATATGTGTGTATACTCAAAATACAAACATCCCCTGCACAGAAATCAGAATATGCGGATTACATGTAAAACGTTATATCCACATAGCGCCTGGTACAATTTAAATACTATAGAATAAAATAAAGAAATCTGCGCAATGTAGAGCCTTTTTTTTTTTTTTTTACGTCGAAAATCTCGGAGCTTCATGTTTGGCGTCCATAGTCGGTTTTAAGAACCACACTAATGCTACGCGTAACATAGTTCGAGAACGTTTACCTCAAGCAGAAAATTTAAGAGCACACTACCTTTACAGAATTTTTTTTATGTTAGCTGGACAATCGGCGCCTCGCCTTGTCGGAAATGTTTCTAATCCTTTTTGTTTGTGTCCTTAGGGCAGATAAAAAAAAAAAGAAAGAAAGAAAACAAAAGTGGGTTACAAATCTGAAGAGACAGGAGGTGAAGGTCTTCCTATGTATAAAGTTCGTTGCCCGATAATATCTGGGCTACCAAAGTTTAATCGCACCTTCGTCGGCGTAACTAGGAAATATTGAGAAACGGAGTAATAAAAAAATTGAATAAAAAAATTGTAGCCAACATTGCTACTTGAAAGGCTTTAACCAAGACGTGGCTTTAACTGGGACACTGTATACTTACTATCGAAAACCTGTTTGTTTTTATCTCATCTTTACTTTTACGATTACAATATACAAAAGACATATCTGCAACACTTCGAAATGAAAAAAAAAAAAAAAAAAACTTACCATGGAGAGGAAACGGATGAAAAAAAAAGCTTTTGTGTAATAGAAATTTTCTTTAGTGATATGCCCCAGTTCAAGGGTTGCACACCATGTTATTGTTGAAGAAGGATTAAACCAAACCCTTTCGTAAATCGTTTCGGTTTCACATTGTGGAAAATGGTCACTAAATGCTTAAATGCTGTCTTTTCTCTAATGTTTTCTAAGATCTTAGCTCTGCCCATGCTCAGATTCGAACTTTCGATATGGCTTAGAGCTGTGTTTGCTCGTAAGAAGACTGAAAATGCTGTCAAAGCACGGTAACTTTCTTTGAAGCCCAAAGCACACACACCACATCCCCAAATTATCTTTTAAAAACGTAGGATTTACAAAAACGTCTTTATTTACAATTTAAAAACATGGTAGGTAAAAGCTCTGGCAAGCACTTTCGCGACCACAATTTTTTCCGCATCATCAGGCCGATGAGTGAAACCAAATTAGAACAGCATAAGGTTAAATAGTGACAGGTAGGAGCACAAAAGTAATACACATTATGTAAATGAAACTCATAAGTCATTGCCATTCACAACAAATTGTTAATTATTGCCATTCACTACAATTGTTTAATTATTCAGTTTCTTCTTCCCGTGAATACTGTAAAACCAGGTTTCTCCAGGCAGTGGGAATGTATACAGGCACGTCCTCATTACAGCATTTTGGTCCAAGTTTTATGGTATACATACTCTCAGTAAAGAGCATACATAGAGCGTTTATTAGAAGCTGTCGATAGTAAACTCGCATTATCCCAGTCAGGTCTTAAGCCTTTTTCATTACCAGTTTTTGACAATTATCGAGGTAGCAGATTTCTTACGGATAGCATATCTGTGTTCAGCCCAACGAATACCCAGGCTTTGAAAGGTCGAGCCCACATAACAAAGATCTGCCGATTATCCATTTCTGCCCATTAGCGGGATATTATACACTCCATAGCGGGAAATAGTTGGAACTATGTCTCTATCACGTCTAGTTACTGTAAAAAGGTTTTGGGTTTTAACACCGAATCCAATAGAGTATTTTTTACAGGTGTTTTTTAATAAAGAGACCACAGATTTCTGGTAGACCATGCTCCCCACATACTTAATCGTGGGTACATTTCAAGTCAGGGTTGTAAAAGTTTTCCGTTCAGACTGTTGAACAAGTCTTTCAACACAACCCACGGGGTATCTATGCACATCAGCATGTAACGTATACTCTAGATTCAGTTTCCTTTTGATTTTACTATCTCTTGTTATTTTATTTTCCTATGCAAATTATCTTCTCACTTAACGAGATGTTATTTCTCCCGCTGAATTATATGTGGCAACGAGTGTAAGTCATGACGTGGTGGTATGCAGTATATATAGGCGCGCTCAACTATACCAAGCAGCTTCGTTTTATATGTGATAGGTTCTTCCATTATTATTGTTATGTGATTTATCTACGATAGTACGAAAGTTCGGGCTATCAGTAGTTGAGTTTTGTTGGAGTGTGTATTTAAGTAATACTAGGAGTTCCCCAATAAAAGGTTAAAAGTGAGTACGTTTTCTTAGTTCATTTTATTGTCAGACCTCTGTCTGGCCGTTAAGTCTATTTCATTGAGTGTCTACGTTAAGTTCAGGGTATATTGTGTTTACCGCTCTAATAAGGAGCCTTCAAGGTACTAATGTACTAAAACCGAAGTTATATTACTGAAATTCAAGATAATGAGGAACGCTGAGTAAAAAGAAGTTCCATATTCAATGAACTTATTGCACGTGCGTGTCTTACCTAAACAAACTCTAGCACTTTGAAGTTTAGGCACACTTTAGCCACGTCAAGTAACCTTCCAATAACCCTAACGTGACTTAACGTAAGCTTTACTGCACTACACGCCCACAGCGGAGAACTTTATTCATTATAAGCAATTTCAGTTATTTTTTCTCAGTTCCAAATTTCGGCTATCAGAAGTTGAAGAGTGTGAAAAAGCTCTGTGTACAAGGAATCTGATTGCTGAAAATTTGTTGGGGGTTGGAGTACATGAATTGAAAGGAATAATAATCGGAGTTGAGGTTGGTTTTCGGTAAACCGAAAAGCTCAAATGTGAGTGGTCAGAGGTGTGGAAAACCAAGAAGTCAAGATAAGGAAGTGACCCAGATTCCTCAATTTCAACAGTAAACTTTATACCGGGAATGATGGAGGATAGATTCGAAGCTATATTAAATAATTCGGTGACAGAATGAGGCCAAACAAGAAAGACATCATTAATATATCTAAGATATGACGATGGTTGAACGGAACAAGATTGTAGGTAGCTGTTCTCCAAATCTTGAAGCAGTATTTCCGCTAGGACAGGTGACAAAGGGGAGCCTATAGGTGCTCCCTCTTTCCGTTTGAAGATAGTCTGTTGAAATCGGAAGAAACACCGGTCTCCAACAAGTTTCGAAGCCTGTAGGGTTGAATCCATTTCAGCAGCAGTATAAGAATTTTGAGTGTACAAGATCTTTTCAATAAGGGTATAAACAACTGAGCGAGATATGTTGGGGAATAGATTTACAACATCGGAAAACTTTTACAACCCTGACTAGAAATGTACCCGCGATTAAGTAGGTGGGGAGCATGGTCTACCAGAAATCTGTGGTCTCTTTATTAAAAAGCAACTGTAAAAAAATACTCTATTGGATTCGGTGTTAAAACTCAAAACCGTTTTGAGGAATTAGACGTGATGGAGACATAGTTCCAACTTTTTCCCGTTATGGAGTGTATAACATCCCTCTAATGGGCAGAAATGGACAATCGGCAGATCTTTGTTATGTGGGCTCAACCTTTCAAAACCTGGGTATTCGTTGGGCTGAACACAGATATGCTATCCGTAAGAAATCTGCAACCTCGATAATTGTCAAAAACTGTTAATGAAAAAGACTTAAGACCTGACTAGGACAATGCGAGTACTATCGACAGCTTCTAATAAACGCTCTATGCTCTTTATATATCATAAAACTTGGACCAAAATGCTGTAATGAGGACTTGCCTGTATACATTCCCACTGCCTGGAGAAACCTGGTTTTACAGTATTCACGGGAGGAAGAGGCTGAATAATTACAAAGACTTTTAACAATTTGTAGTAAATGGCAATGATTTATGTGTTCATTTACATAATGTGTATTACTTGTGCTCCTATCTGTCACTATTTAACCTTGTGCTGTTCTAATTTGGTTTCACTCATAGGCCTGATGATGCTGCCATAGTGGTCGCGAAAGTGCTTGCCAGAGCTTTTACCTGCTATGTTTGTAAATAAAGACGTTTTTTAAATCCTACGTTTTTAAAAGATAATTTGGGGATGTGGTGTGTGTGCTTTGGGCTCCAAAGAAAGTTACCGTGCTTTGACAGCATTTTCAATCTTCTTATCTACAATTAGCACGAAATATCTTTAGTTCTTACCTGTGTTTGCTCATTTACTCTTTCGTCCACTGGAAGTAGTAGCTATAAAATGTGGGATTGCTATACTTAAACGCTCGTAAGACCTATAATCATCATCATCATTGTCAACCATTATCACTGCTGGACGAAGGTCTCCCCAAGTTTCCTCCACAACGGTCTGTCTTGTGCCAGTCTCCTCCATGTCACGCCCGCATACTTTCGAATTTCATCCACCCATCTCCCATGTGGTCTTCTTCTGGGTCTTTTCCTGTCCCTTGGAATCCAATATAAATTCCAAGAAGGCTAGGCTGTGCATGGCTTTTATTGATTATGAAAATGCCTTTGATTTGGTGAAACCATCAGCAGTTACAATGGCTCTGAAATCCTGCGGTATTGAAGATGCATACATTAATATTATTAATAACATCTATGAAAATGCAAGTGCAAAGATTAGGCTGTTTGAAAATACAACACACATAAAAATTGGAAAGGGAGTGAGACAAGGTGACACCATATCTCCGAAGCTCTTTAATGCCACATTGGAAAATGTCTTTCAATCACTGAACTGGGAAAACAAGATAAAGATTAATGGAGATTATCTAACCCACCTTCGTTTTGCTGATGACGTAGTCATTTTTGCAACTACCCCATCAGAGCTGCAGAGTATGATCCAGGAACTTGCTGACAAGAGTAAAGAAGTGGGATTAAAAATGAACTTTCAGAAGACAAAAGTGATGTTCAATGCTTTTACAAGAAATGAAGATTTATCGATGGAGAAAAGCTGGAGATAACAGACACGTACGTTTATCTTGGACAGCAGATATCAAGTGAGGGTCACATTGATGAAGAAATTAATCGGCGTACAAAACTTACCTGGAGAGCTTTTGGAAGAAACAGCATAATTTTCAAGAGCAATATGCCATTATGTCTTAAAAGAAAAGTGTTTGATCAGTGCATCCTTCCAGTGCTTACGTATGGTGCAGAGACGTGGACCTTAACTAAAAGAGACATACAAAGGCTGCAGACAACTCAAAGAAAGCATGGAGAGGTGCATGCTTGGTGTAACCAGGAGAGATAAGAAGAGGAACTCGTGGATCAGAAAAATGACAAGAGTGGAAGATATCACGATCAGAGTAAAATCCCTGAAATGGCAATGGGCTGGACATTGCCAGAAGGACAGACCATCGATGGACAGCCAAAATTTTAGATTGGATTCCATGACCTGTAATAGTTTAAGTTCATTATGGTTGATTTGCTGTTTTTACGTTAAGTCAACTTCGCTGAAAAAACTATCTCACGTAACGTGAATTGGCTTCACTGTAGAACAGGGGTATATTTTGTTTTTCGTTGAAGCTAAAAGTATCTTAACTAGATATATCATTTGCCTTTCATACAAATTCCAGCCTTCTAGGAACATATTTATGCAGCTTTTTAATAGCCTCTAGTGGAATTGTACCAACTGTCGATCAGAACATCAGCCAATTGTTTCAGAGATGTTGGAAGATGAAATCTGCGTCTCACTCTGCTCTCCAAAACTATCCACAGTGCTTCAATGATGTTCAAGTCAGGTGATTGAGCTGGCCAGGGTAGATGTTGAAGCTCATGTTGGTGTTCCTTCTGACTGTGTATATAAACGCATTATCATCTTGAAAAATGGCATCATTTTCGCGAAACAACATTTGGACCATGGGATGCATCTGGTTACCTATAATATCCAAGTACTCGACCATATAGGATTGTAATGATGGGTCCAGACGAAAACCAAGATATAGCCGCTCAAATCATCACAGATCCACTCCCATGTTTGAAAGACGGAACCAGACATTCCGAATTAAGCACACAGGACAAAAAATTAGTCACCCCGAACAGAAATGACAGTAGAAAGTTAACTGTTGCACAGAGGGCACCGTGATAGCATTGTTGGGAGATAAATAGCCCTGACGTGGTCTACAGGATCATTACTGTCTCGTGCAGTGGTGAAGAGCAACGTGTGTGTTGAATTTAGTCTGCAATATGGGTCGCAAGATAGCCGTTACTGAGAGGCAAAAAGGAGTCATCGTGTTTGGCCGTGCTCACGGACACAAAGTGAATGAAATCGCCCAATTTGTTGGTGTGTCGAAGCGTACTACCCAGAGGGTATAGAAACAGTGGTGTAGTTCGCAGTCAACTGAAAATCGACGACGTAACGGTGGCCGGAAAACGTTTCTTACCAAAAGGGACCGCCACCATATTTCACGCCTAGTAACTGCAAATAGGTTTCAAATCAGGCAACAATTGCTCCAAACAGTCAATGAAAATCCACTCCAACCAATTTCCGAAAAGGACATTGTGACGAGAACTGCATGTGATGGACATCTGGAGCAGAGTACCACGGAAGACGCCTCTTTTAACAGCAAGTCACAAAGTCGCACCTTATCAATGGGCTCAGTGGCACCAAAACTTTACTGTGGAGGATTGGAAACGAGTAATTTGGTCTGCTGAGTCTCGTTTTTGTTTGTACTCCAATGTTGGGAGGCGACGAATGCATCGCAGGCCCACTTTTAATCCTGATTGTGTCGAAGGTGCTGTTCAAGCTGGAGAGTGTTATGTGATTTTTTGGGGATGTTTTGCGTACCATGTAACGTACCAGGAGATGTGACGTACCTGCCAGAAGGACGCACACGACATAAAGGCAGATAGGAATCAGAATAAAATGTCCGCGTAGCTCAAATGGTAGAGCGACTTATTCCGGAATGAGGGGATCCGGGTTCGAATCCCGGCGTAGACCAAAAATGACGGAGAAATTTACTTCGTTATAATGGCGCCCGAACTATCCGGATGACCCGACCGTTCAAAATCTCGCATTGGTGTGATGTTCTTTCCACACCGCGAGATAGGAAAAATAAGAGAAGCACTTCGAAAAAAAAAAAAAAAAATAAGGGGGAGATGATGTAACGTACCAGGAGATGTGACGTACCTGCCAGAAGGACGCACACGACATAAAGGCAGATAGGAATCAGAATAAAATGTCCGCGTAGCTCAAATGGTAGAGCGACTTATTCCGGAATGAGGGGATCCGGGTTCGAATCCTGGCGTGGACAGAAATGACGGAGAAATTTACTTCGTTATAACCACGAAATGAGCCCTCTTGTTTCAGTGACGATGAATTTGAACGATCATGCATACCTCCGCATTCTGAATGACGAAGTGTTTCCCTTTGAATTACATCTCTAAGAGCAGCATCACATTGCCACTCCTGTCTTCCAAGACGACAATTGCCGTGTGCACAGGGCTAAAACTGTGTCTGAGTGGCACGACGAACAATCAGAAACACTGTCTCACCTCGACTGCCCATCCAAATCCCCATATTTAAATCCTATTGAAGATCTGTGGGATCATTTGGAAAAAAAGGTGAAACGCCGGAAAAGACACTCACGTACTCTGGTGGAAATTCGGGAACAATTGATGCACAAGTGGCTGTAAATCGATGTTCAATACATTCACAACCTCGTGGAGTCTCTACCACACTGGATTCGTGCTGTTATCAAGGCAAGAGGCGCTGTCCCCCGTTATGAGGTAAGTTCTGACAAGGGTGACTAATTTTTTGTCCGGTGCGCTTATATGCAAGTATAAAGTTTCGACTGTTCGAGGAAAGCACTTATAAAAATTAACAAGTTAGTAAAATCATGGAATGCATTGATTATGATACGCTTTCCAGCATGCCAGAAATCATTATTCAAGTTATTACTCAAGTTATGAGGATGATGGATGTGGAATAAATCTCGCTCCTGTGTCCTGACCTTCGACCCCATTTCGATGATATTCAACAAAATCGGTTCAGTATACTTCCGGAACAATGTGATTAAGTTATGCCGCGATAGAAGCATTTTTACGTAAGTTATGATGCGTAAGGACAATGGACCCGCTCTTATGTCCTGACCTTTGAAGCCATTTCTTCCATTTTCAATAAGGGTTCGTCCCCAGGTGACCCTCTACCACATACTAAAATTTCATCGCAATCGCACCATTTTTACGGAAGTTATGACGCATAAAAGCAATGGAATGGATCCCGCTCCTATGTCCTGACCTTTGACCCCATTTCTTCCATTTTCAATAGGGTTCGTCCCCAGGTGACCCTCTACCACATACTAAAATTTAATCCAAATAGAACCATTTTTACGCGAGTTATCGTGCGGACGGACAGACGGACAAAGATGCAGCATATAGGATCTACGGTTGGAAAGCGTAAAAAAGGGAGTGAGACAAAGTGTTACTGTCACTGAACCAGGAAGACAAGAGGATAGAAATTTATGGATTAATAGGGATTATTTAACTCATCTTCGTGCTGACATATTGGTCATCTTTGCGAGTATTACTCAGATTTGCGGAGTATGGCTCAGGAACTTTCGGACAAGAGTAAAGAAATTGGCTTAAATTTGAACTTACAGAAAACAGAATTCATGAACAAGCTTTTTCAAAACTGAAGATTTATCGATTGATAGAGCAATTCTCGAAGCAAGCGATGTCAAAGAAGGACCACACAAAAGAATAAATTAAAAGGCGTATAAAATTTGACTGGAGAGCATTTGGAAGAAACAGCATAATTTTGAAGAGCAATTTAACATTATGTCTTAAAAGCTGTTACTTATGGATCAGCCTTATAAATCAGAGATATGAAGCTTAACTAAAAAAAAAGACATCCAGAAGCTACAAACTACTGATGGAAGCATAGAGAGGTGCGTGCTTGTCATAACCAGGAAGGATAGACAGAGGAACTCACAGATTAGGAAAATGACGGCAGTTGGTGACATCATGATCAAGGTTAAAATCCTTGAAATTGTAATATTGCCAGAAAAACTGGCCACCGTTGGACAACACAAAAATACCCATGTGGGAAATTGGGAAACAGGTAGATAAAATCTGAAAGCACGTCGGAATGGCACATGGAGGAGACTAGCTCAAAACAGAAAGTTGTTGAAGAAATTTGGAGAGACCTTCATCGGCCGTAGATTTTCTGGAGATAATAGCAGCCATGCCTGTTGCAGCATTGTTGACAACTCCGCCCTAGAAGTCTGCCCAGGATCCATGGATCTGATGCTCCACTCCACGGCATTCCAGAAAGCTTCAAGAGGGTTCAAATCCGGAGATCCTGGGGGCCATTGGATGTTTCCAAACTCAGATGAGAGCAGTGGTTGGGTGGGTGTGGCCCGGTGAGGCAGCTCATTGTCCTGCTGGATCAGACCATCGGCCACAGGATACGCGAAGGCTATGAGAGCGTGTAGCTGATCAGCCAGCACATGCTGCTATCGTCCAGTGGTTGAGGACCTCTCCTAAAGGATCTAACGCGTCTCATAAGAACGCCTCTAAACCATCACAGAGTCACCATACCTTGAACAAAGCCGACCTGGCACGACTGAGCTATGACCTCATGCTCTCGACGCCACACCCACACCCTTCCGTCAACTCGGTACAGTTGAAACCGGGACTCATCTGAACACACGACGCGGCTCCACTCTGCAGAGATTCAGTTACGATGTTCCCGGCACCAGGTGAGGCGTAAGTCTGATGACGAGCAGTCAACCGTGGCACACGAGTAGGGCGTCGGCTCCCGTAGCCCAGGGTATACAGCATGCTCTGTACCGTTCGCTCGTTGACGTTGGTTGGGCTTCAGACGTTTAACCTGAATGTGATTTGCACCGCACGGTCGGTCTGTACGAGCCTGTATAGTCTACGTCGATCCCAGTCATCAATGGCGTGTGGTCGGCCATCGCTTGCTCTCTGGGAGCTGGTACGTCCGTTGATGGTATACTCGCGCTACACCCTTGATATCGTTGCCCTGGGGAATCCTAGTGTTCTTACCACTTTGACAAAAGAATGACCAATCTGTCTTGCACCAACATTGCGTCCACGATCGAAGTAGCTCAAATCTCCACGTTTACCAACGTACTTCGATTGCGATACACTGTTGAAAAGCTCTGCTGTCCGCCTATTAATCGCCTGTGTTCAGTTTGAGTCTGTTGAACTCTGCGTGGGTGATGTCCTTGTCAACTACCATCACCCCTATCTCAAATGTTTTGTACATACATACTCATGCTCAAAAATTGAAGATAATTGTGAATCACAGGAAAATGTTGCTCTACACAATGTGATTCGTCATGCAAACTACACCATACCTCTTCCAGGATGACAAAAGTTCATCTGTTACTCCGTCAGGCCGATGGTGGCGCTAGGAGCAAGGCATACGTCATGTAGCACGAGTCGGGTTATAAAAAGAGAAGTCAGAGCAGCTGAATAGAGCAAGTGTTGTGCGTTTCGGAGGTGCGACAGTGCTATATACCAGATGAATATGGCCCAGCGAGCCCATATTGACGATGTTATGCGGCGCAGAATCATCTCTCGACTCGAGACAGGCCAAACCCAGATGGGACTTTCCCAGGAACTTCATGTCGCACAAAATCTCTGGCAGCAGTTCCAACATGATAAAAATGCGCCTCAACGCTTCAGCACAGGATGTCCGCGGATTATAACGCCACAACAAAGCCTTCTTTTGCCGCTAACTGCGAGACAGCACAGGCACAGTACAGCGGGGGACATTGCTAGACACCTTACAGCTGCGACAGGAACCACAGTTTCAACACGTACCTTATGCAGACGATTGAGTGAGTACGGCCTGCATGCACGCAGGCCTTCGAGATGTATTCCGTTAACTGCAGCCCAATAAAGAGTCGTGTAGCCTGGTGCAAAGAAAATCTTGCTTGGACAGCTGATTAATGGTCCTGTTTTTTGTTTACTGAGGATTTAGTCTGCACAATGACTGATGCCGTGTATTCATCTGGAGAGCACCTGGGACTCGGAACAACACCTCCAACATCCTCATTTTGGAAGCGGTGGGATTCTTATTTAGGGCGGAATAATGTTGGGTTCACTAATACCCTTCCGTGCGTTCGAAAGAGTAACCATGATAGGCCAGACGTACCGCGATGTCATTCTGCAACAATTTTTCTGGCTATTCCCGGGTGTAATGGGACCTGAGTTCGTGTTTATGGATGACAACGCACGGCCTCATCGAGCCACCGTAGTGGGAGAATACCTCGAAAGTGAGGATATCACCCGCTTACAGTAGCCAACTCGCTCTCCAGATGCATTACTTCAAAATTTTGAAATTTTATGAAAAACGTTTCATACCGGAAGCGCTATGAAACTTTCTTTCAATATTTTTGACTTTTAGAAGCAGAGATATTGACAAAATTAAAATATACACATATGCCACTGGCGGAGATACTATGCTTTATTTTAAACATAAAATATTTCAAAAGAGTTTATCGACGTGAGAGGTATCGGCACACGAAAGAATTTTTTCAGTGGAGCTTTTAGAAGCTCAGATTTTGCTTCATACATCAGAAGCAGAAATTAGCATTTACGTCCTCTGGTGGACAAACCATTTTTTACCAAAAATTAGAAATTATATGCAAAACATTTCCTATCAGGAGGAGTATCCGCTGCAGAAAGAATTTATCAAATGGGAATTTCAGAAGCAGAGAAATCGGAAAAAAGTAATTTACTTTTACGCCCCTAGTGGAAAATCCATGAGTAACTTGAAAAAGTGACTACGCCTAAAATAGTACTCGATATAAATGGAATCGGAAGGTGAAAGAATTTTTTCAACCGGATAATTAGAAGCAAATATATGGAATAAAATGTATTTTTGAATTCGATATCATTTCCATTTACGCCTTCTAGTTGCGAAATTGTGAATCGTAATAAAAAAAAAAAAAAAAAACGAAATGAAGGATCATCATTTGTCGCACATCTCAAGCTCCCCAAGGCAAAAAGAAATTATCAAATCGGATATATAGTTGCGGTGATATGGTGTCAACAGTGGGACGGGCTGACGGACAGACAAATCAGTAACTTGAGCACCATCTTTTTGCAAAAGACGTGCTGAAAAGATGTTTATTTTTAGACAGCGTAAAAACAAGGAAATTCAAATTCTTTCATTCATCAGAAACACTCCTCGAACCTCACTTAGCTAACAGCATGTTCAAA
Source organism: Macrothele yani (assembly GCA_039090855.1). Classification (NCBI taxonomy): domain Eukaryota; kingdom Metazoa; phylum Arthropoda; class Arachnida; order Araneae; family Macrothelidae; genus Macrothele; species Macrothele yani. The sequence goes on from CM077007.1 coordinate 116,294,641, forward strand.
AATATTCTTAAAGCTATTGAAATGTTTGGAAAACATACTTATGAGAACATTTGGAAATATGTATTAATAGAACATTTGGAAATATGTATTAATAGAACATTTGGAAATATGCACTTAATGAATTCATATCCAAAGAATTTCAATTTCGTCACACAAATCGGGAACAGTTAGATATCAGATTCCTTTTGTGCAATATGTGACAATTCTATTCTCAACTCCATACTATATTTTATTTTTAGCACATCTTTTGTAAAAAAAGATCATGCTTGTGTTACCAGTTTGTACGTCCGTCCGTGTGTGGACACTATATCTCAACTATTATCTCGATTTGAAAAATTCTTTTTGCATTGGGAAGCTTGAAACGTGCGCGAATGATGATTCGCCGCTAGAGGGCGTAAATGCAGATGATATCGAACTCAAAAATACATTTTATTTCATATGTTTGCTTCTAATTATTCGATTGAAAAATTCTTTTACCTTTCGATTGCATTTATATGGACGACTATTTTAGGTACAGTCACTTTTTCAAGTTACGCATAGGTTTTCCGCTAGGGGGCGTAAGAGAAAATTGCGTTTTCCACGAGATCTCTGCTTCAAAAACTCTGATTTGAAAAATTCTTTCGGCAGCGGGTACAGCTCCTGATGAGAAATGTTCTGCATGTAATTTCTAATTTTTGGTAAAGAATGGTTTCGCTACTAGAGGGCGTAAATGTTAATTCCTCATTCGGCTGTATTTGCAGCAAAATCTGAGCTTCTGAAAGTTCAATTGAAAAAATTATTTCGTGGACCGATACCACTCACATTGATAAACCTTTTCGGATTATACATCTGTGCCCCTAGTTTCTCCGCCAGGGGCATAGATGTATATCTTATTTTTATCAATATCTCTTCTTCTAAGAGTCCGACTTGAAAAAGTCTTTCTTTAGTTTATAGCGTTTCCGGTGCGAAATGTTTCTTATATATTTTCAAAATTTTCATGTAATTTATAGATTTTCCGCTAAGGGACGTAGAGATAAATTGGGTTTTCCCCGATATCTCTGCTTCTAAACCTCTAATTTGAAAAATTCTTCCTGCGTCAGATACAGCTCCTGATAAAAATGCTTTTCATATAATTTCTAATTTTTGGTAAAAAATCGTTTGCCCACCAGGTGTCGTAAGGGCTTATTTCTGCTTCTGATGCATATTTGTAGCAAAATCTGAGCTTCTGAAAACTGGAGTGAAAAATTAATTCGTTAGCCGATACCGCTCACTTTGGAAAACCTTTTGAGAATAATTTCTTCTTGAAATAATGCGTAGTTTTTCCGCCAGGGCTGTAGATATACATCTAATTTTTTGTGGACATCTCTGCTTCTAAGAGTCCGATTAAAAAAACTCTTTCTTTGTTGGAGAGCATTTGCGGTGCGAAATATTTCTCATATAATTTCAAATTTTTCTTAACTCATAAGTCTGCCACCAGAGGACGTAAGTTCACGTTTACAGTAATATCTATGGCATTAAAAACCCGACCGAAAAACTTTTTTTCGGTCGGATACTACTAACTATGCAAACTGTGTGCACATTTTCTTCCCAAAATAATGCACAAATTCGCCGCTAGGTGGCGCAAATTCTTACTCGGTTTTTCTCAATATCTCTGCTTCTACATGTGCGATTTAAAATATTTCTTCAACAGCAGATGCCATTTATCTTGTAGAACACTTTAGGCTAGTATATGAGCAATTTTGTAGTTCACAGTTCTGTCTGTAGGTGGTGTTTGTGTATTATTTCAGTTTGGAGCTGTATCGCCGCTTCTAAAAAACTATTGAGAAATTTGTTCTTTACTGTATGCCATTCGCTACACTAGAGATACAGAGCCTTATCCTCTTTAAATAATGCACATATTTCCCGCTAGGGAGCAAAGATCGAAACCTTTATTTCGCTATCTGTACTTCTGGCAAACGTATTTAAAAAGTTTTTTTTCCTAGCACAGCTTTTCCCCTGAAGAATATTTTCTTCCTATTTAAAACTTTTCCATTATGCAAAATTCTTCCGCTCGAAGGCGTAGAGTTATATCATGTTTCCTTCTGTGTTTGTCTTTCTAACTGTTCCATTTGATAATCTCTGATACCTTTTTTGTGTTATGTGAAACTTTTTGTGCGCCACTTGTTGTTTCGTAATTTTTAACCGATAGTGGAAGTAAGTAACTGTTTCTATTTCTGGATGTTTTATCGATTGTAGAAACCGGTTGATTGTTTTCCTAACATCAAAGCTGTAATAAATTTAAATTGTGTCAGAACAGATTCAAAAGACGTGCTCACTATAACCGAAAATTCGGTGTCAGCTTTCTTGTTATGTGTCTGCTTACAGCCAATAAAGAATAAAGGTTATTTAAAAATTGAAAAGCCTCCTTATGTATCTTCAGGTGTTAATACATTGTTCTATTTTGGCTATATCGAACGCGAACGTTTCCACAATTAAGCTATACTGACGAAGTTTCTCACTGCAACTTTGCCGTCTTGACATGTGCGTCTCCTTACAGGTAGATACGTCACATATACTGTATATCCACCCGCTCAGAAAGTGCTGGAACGGAATCGTTGCCGGCTTTGGCCACAATTTCCAGGTTGAGTGGCCCATGTGTTTACCTGCACGACTGTTGTTAGTCTCCTTCGACCCCTCCCCCGATTCACCAGCTTAGTCTCCTTCGACCCCCTGATTCCCCAACTGTTATTAGTCTCTTTCGACCCCCTGATTCACCAGCTGTTGCTAATCCTCTTCGACCTCCTGATTCACCAGTTGTTATTAGTCTCCTTTGACTTCCTGATTCACCAGCTGTTATTAGTCTCCTTCGACCACATGATTAACCAGCTGTTATTAGTCTCCTTTGTCCCCCTGATTCACCAGCTGCTATTAGTCCCTTTTGACCCCTTGATTCACCAGCTGTTATTAGTCTCATTTGACCCCGTGATTCACCAGCTGTTATTAGTCTCATTTGACCCCTTGATTCACCAGCTGTTATTAGTCTCCTTAGACCCCCTGATTCACCAGCTGTTATTAGTCTCATTTGACCCCTTGATTCACCAGCTGTTATTAGTCTCCTTAGACCCCCTGATTCACCAGCTGTTATTAGTCTCATTTGACGCCCTGATTCACCAGTTGTTATTCGTCTCCTTCGACACCCTAATTCACCAGCTGTTATTAGTCTCCTTTGACCCCTTGATTCACCAGCTGTTATTAGTCTCCTTTGACCCCTTGATTCACCAACTGTTATTAGTCTCCTTTGACCCCTTGATTCACCAGCTGTTATTAGTCTTCTTCGACCCCTGATTCACCAGCTGTGATTCGTCTCCTTTGATCCCCTGATTCACCAGCTGTTGTTCGTCTCCTTTGATCCCCTGATTCACCAGCTGTGATTCGTCTCCTTCGACACCCTAATTCACCAGCTGTTATTCGTCTCCTTCGACCCCTTGATTCACCAGCTGTTATTTGTCTCCTTTGACCCCTTGATTCACCAGCTGTTATTAGTCTTCTTCGACCCCTGATTAACCAGCTGTGATTCGTCTCCTTTGACCCCCTGATTCACCAGCTGTTGTTCGTCTCCTTTGATCCCCTGATTCACCAGCTGTAATTCGTCTCCTTCGACACCCTAATTCACCAGCTGTTATTCGTCTCCTTCGACCCCTTGATTCACCAGCTGTTATTTGTCTCATTTGACCCCTTGATTCACCAGCTGTTATTAGTCTTCTTCGACCCCTGATTCACCAGCTGTGATTCGTCTCCTTTGACCCCCTGATTCACCAGCTGTTGTTCGTCTCCTTTGATCCCCTGATTCACCAGCTGTGATTCGTCTCCTTCGACACCCTAATTCACCAGCTGTTATTCGTCTCCTTCAACCCCCTGATTCACCAGCTGTTATTTGTCTCATTTGACCCCTTGATTCACCAGCTGTTATTAGTGTGCTTTGATCCCGTGATTCACCACCTGTTTTCGTCTACCGAGTAGCCGATTGCTGGAAGTTTTTGGGTGGCTTACTATTCTCGGTAAACCGATGCTTCGGTTCTGCGTGAAAACCTCAGGAGGATGGGCATTTGGGGGGATGCTCTAATTACACATATGCTGCGAAGTATCATGCAACGTTCGAAATCTCTCACACCACTCGTTTTGTTCATGGGGACCCTCAATCGAACGCCATGTCACGTTGATACTTGGAAATATTCCTTACCGAGAATATGGTACAATAGTAGGTCCCTTTGTCACCATCTTATAGTCAGCAAGGGGGAAAGTCTACGACGGCCATCAAGGGCACATCAGCAACGCTAGTGATCATTAGTGACCGTTCAAAAATTGTTACCCAGAGCCATATAATATAGCATTGTACATTACAGGAGCTTTAGAGTTTATGAAAACACAAATTTGTAGGGTAGCGGGCTCAAAGCCCCTTCTGCTCCGGAAGCGAATGATTCCCCAATTAAGCTACACCGACGAAGTTTATGGATGTAACTTTGCCGTCTTGACATAAGCGTCGCCTCTGTAGTAAGTACGTCACATATATACCCTCCCTGAGAAAGACGGGGCACGAACTCGCAGATTTCGGGTCTGCCGCAAACCGTGCTTGAAATAACTCTTCTGTAGAAAAACGAATTTTCACCAATTCCAGACGACGTGCTGAAGAAGCATCACACATTTTTTGAAGCACCTAATGGCCAGTAGAACCATCTTTACGTTCAGGCGCCAATGTGAAAACACAAATTTGCCGGTGCGGGGCTCAATAATCCCCCCCCCATCCTTCTGCTCCGGAGCAGAATGCTTCCCCGATTAAGCTACACCAACGAAGTTTATGGCTGCAACTTTGCCGTCTTGACATGTGCGTCACAAGATTCATTACACCAATAATCGGATGTGCCTTCCGCTAACGGGCGCACGGTGAACGAAAGTGATTCCAGACTAAGCAATTAGTTCACAGCTGTGACCGTTTCATTCACACCAACGGGAAGCGGAGCGAAGAGATTTTGAGTCTCGAGGAGTTCAGACGTGCAGGAAATGACGATTTTCCGGAAAATAGGGAAGTACGGAAGAGCTATATAGCTTGCAAACATAATGAACAGTGTGACAAGCATAGCTAAATAAATGGGACAACCACAGGACAAATTGTAACCAATATAATAAACAGCACTGAGAAAAACGTTTTGTTAATTCAGCAAAAAAAGTGTTGAATCAACCAAAAAATTTTGTCGATATGCAGTCAACAAAAATGTTTGTTGAATTTACAAATGTATTTTGCTGAAAATTATTGTTGATTCAACAAAGTTTATTATTATCATGACAAAACGCTTTGTTCATTTAACAAAATGCCTAGGTCGATTTGGGGGAATTTGTTTGATCCAACAATATGTATTGTTATCGTGATAAAACGTTTAGTTGAATTAACAAAATATAGCCAATGAAATAATTTTGTGTTGCCAACAAAACAATTCCGATGGAGTTTGGCTAAAGCAACAAAATAAATCGACAAAACAGCTCAACAAAACTATTTTAATGTTTTAAACAAACGTTTTTTCTCAGTGAGCCTTAGCAGATAACACACCTACTTGAAAAATATAATTACTCCTATTACTTTCTTCGTGAGATTAGAATTGCGAATAAATCGAACGCAAAAGGGGAGCGAAAAATCCCGCTAACAACTAATTGACGCTCGGCGCGATGAATTACACTGCACACCACGGTCATCTACCGTGTTACGTGTTAGAGTGAGTCATTTATGTGAAGAGGACAGGTGAATGAAATAAATTGGTGTATAATTTTATAATTTATCATTGATTAAATTCTAACAGAAAACGCTTAAATATGAAATCTGGACGCATTCTGAAATCAAAGAAACCAGACGAAACCCGTCGGAATCGACGGTTAGTTTTTTCTTTCTTTCTTATTTTTTTTTATTTTTTGAAAAGAGTAAACTCATATGAAACAACAAATGTAAACTTTATTTGATTGACAAATTCATTTAACCACTTCAGTAAAGACAATAGTCCAGGTACGTGTTTTTTTGTTGTTTTTTTTTTGACTGAAGGTTTAACGACCACCGTGAGCAACTCAATGGGCTATAAGCAGTCGCCCGTCCCTAATTTAGGGTCACTGGTTCCAGGGAAGGCAGAGAGCCAGTGCCGTAAGACAAACACAACACCCACGCCTCACGGGATTCGAACCCGGACTCTTCACGAACGAATCATCATAAGCCAGCGCTTAGACCACTGCGCCACCGGTGAGGCCAGGTTCGTGATGTGCATCACGACTGCACCCTTTTTTCAGCCGTAAAATGTGAGGCTGAAGTCCACTCATCTCGATCGTGTGCAAAAATTCAACTGGATAGCGCACTCTTTCACTCGCATCTTCAGTCGCAACTGTGTTTGTAAATGTTGTTGGAATGAGATTCGCTTTGCGAATACTCTTCATTCTCTCTTGTCTGAGACATATAGTTGCGACCCATTGATCGCTTACGCTTTCCAGTAAGGCTCTTACGTTTTCTTTTTTTTTTTTCTGCGGGAGAGACATTCTGTTAAGGGTAAGTACGCAATAAAGTATTTGCAACCTTGCCGCCCCGCCACGCCCGAACCTTTGCCCCAATCTCAGTTTTCTCTTCGACTGGCACATCTGCATGAACCATATTTTTACGTTCAACCGTTCTCTCAAACTAGGTTTCACAGTAAACAACCTTATAGAATGAATATAAAGATGCCCCAACTCAATATGTACATTCTAAATATTTTCACTAACAATGGTCAACGAAATGTTTATTTACATCTTTACATAATGGGAAACGTCTTACCTACGTAAATAAACTGGATCGAATGAATATTAAATTGTATGTATACATCACACAGCACAATGGCATAACGCAAGCAGGTCTTCGAGAGTGTTCGCTGTTCCGATGAGAAGAACTTTGATACGAATGGCTGCTAGCGCTGCTTTGCGCAACGGTTCACTCAGAAACGAGAAGACTTCGGAATTTGGACTATCTTAGTTCCTGCATGCTTCCGCCTTCAACAGCGCGTGAGTCAACCGCAGGCGATCGAATGTCAACCACACTCTTCTCTCATAGACTTTACATGGGAAATTTGCCGCCCCACAACGCCCGAATCTCATTTTTTCTCTTCGACTGGCTCATCTACATGGTAAGCCCTTTATTTTGATACCTCAAATATATCTTTACGTTCAGCAGTTCTCTCAAAATAGGACTCTCAGTAAAAAACCTTATAGAATTAATATATAGATAACTAAGTAAATAAATCTTGCAGCGGAAAAGACTTAACGGTAGTATGAATTGGTTATTCCAGGGGCGTTGATACAGCCTTTCGGAGGGATGAAACCCCTTCAATCGCATCTGAAGCCTCCCTCCCCAATAATTTCGAAATAAGTTTTTCTTTAAAGTCTAAAAAAAAAATATAAACCTTTACTAAGTTTGGGATATTATTAGTTCTTTTAAATTAATGATCAATAAAGAAAGAAAGAATCTTACAAGTTAATGAGAAATTGGCATTTGACTATGATATGCTACTGAAGGATGCGCTTGGCGATCGTATGCGGTTTGTATTTTTTCTTGTTACTTTTTAGTCGTATGTTCGTTTCAAGATTGGGCAACAATGTATGCTACTAGTGGATGTGGGCATCAATTGGACGGTGAGAGATTTTGTGTCTTATACTCTGAATTTGGTGCCTGCCAGGGCCATACCTACTGGGGGGGAGGCTGCCCTCCCAGGATGGTCATACCATATGGGCGTAAATTCATACTGTGAGGAGCGTAAAAAACAGAAATGAACAGAGTCTGGATAAATTTGGCGAACATTTTAACTCACAAACAAAGGAGGGTGAGTCGAAGTTTTAATACGGAGGGTTATAACGAAGTAAATTTCTCCGTCATTTCTGTCCACGCCAGGATTTGAACCCGGATCCCCTCATTCCGGAATAAGTCACTCTATCAATTGAGCTACGCGGACGTTTGTTCTGACTACTATCTGCTTTATGTCGTGTGCGTCCTGCTGGCAGGTACGTCACCCCCCCCGAAAGAGGGCCGGGGGCATGGCCCATGGGTCAGCCGTCACCATGAATCGTTGCAGGCACCCATCCACTGTAGAACGTGCACTTGAGAACTCCCAGTCAATCTGGTGTGTGGAATGCAACATCACACATTTTTATTTTTCGAAGCGCTGGAGAACGGATTCTCTTATTTTTCCTTTCTCGCGGTGTGGAAATAACATCACACCATTGCGAGATTTTGAACGGTCGGGTCATCCGGATAGTTCGGGCGGCAATTATAACGAAGTAAATTTCTCCGTTATTTCTGTCCACGCCAGGATTCGAACCCGGATCCCCTCATTCCGGAATAAGTCACTCTACCAATTGAGCTACGCGGACGTTTGTTCTGACTACTATCTGCTTTATGTCGTGTGCGTCTTGCTGGCAGGTACGTCACAGGGTGAGTCGAAAGTTTTGTAATATTTGGATAAACGCACGTGCTGCGGCGGGTATGTCAGGTGTTTAAAGTAAGTAAGTTCAAGTCGCGCATTGCAATCAGTCGAAAGGGGTATAAAGTGGTAGTCGTTGCTGTGAACAGAAGTGCGTGTTGTCGTTCCGTCTGTGGTTGGGACGCCTAAAAGATGAACAGCCACAACCGGCTAATTAGGGAACTTTTGCTTTACGAGTTTGAACTCGGCCATAACGCTGCTCAAGCACCACGAAACATTTGTCATGCGAAATGGGAAGGTTCCGTGGACCACAGCACCGCAACCAGATGGTTCAAGAAATTTTGCTCAGGTGACAGGAACCTCGACGATCAGTCAAGGTCAGGTAGGCCTCGAACCGTGGATGGCCGTCGAGGCAAATCCGACAACCAGTACTCGGAGATTATCAGGCGAGCTGGGCATGTGACAGACCACCGCGGTTCGTCACCTTCAGGACCTCGGCAAGGTCTACAGGAGCTGCAGCATTGTCCCTCCCGAACTGACGCCACCTGAAGCAAACTTCCGAGCGGAAGTGTGCACGAAACTACTAGAAAATCTGTGCGATGTACGTTTCATCAAGAGAATTGTTACGTGCGATGAAAAGTGGGTCTATTTCCGTAATCCTAACACATAACAGCAGTGGTTGAGCCCAGGCCTGTTTCCAGAACCTGTTGTCAAACATGGGCTCTTCGCAGAGGCGAATTTAGATCTTTTGGGGCCCTAGATGCTAAAAGTAACAGGGGCCCCCTTCCTTTCTTATCGCCACAGAAATTTTCATTTCATCCATCAGATTAGCAAAAAAAAAAAAAAAAAAAAAAGAACTACTAACGCCCAGAAAGTGTTTTTATGCTTTTTAAAATTCTATTCTATCTTCCTATTATTCTTAGAACGTTTTGTAAAAAAAAGTGCTAGTATAATCCCCTTGTCTTCCCGTGCACATTGAACTTTTTGTTTCTAGAAATATTTCAAAAATTATTTTTGCTGCTAATAGGAAATCCAGGGACATTAAGTTCGGTACTTTAAATACCGCGAAGGGCTGTACAGTCGAAAATTCAAAAAATAAAGTTCTGTTGCGAAGAAACTATTTAACTTGTAGGAAAAAATATTTTTGTGCCTCTCAGATTAGGCTTAACTGTTCCCTCTCGGATATTTTAAATTTTCAACTAGTTCGTTAATTTCCTGCTAAAGGCCAACGCATTTGGCTTTCACAAATTTTCCAAAAAATATTTTTGTGAATGATCGGACATAAATATTCACTCAGATTTTCCCGCTTTAAATTTCACTACTAGTTCATAAATTTCCCGCTAGGAGTTTTTTTTTTAGGAGGAAATGGAAATTTCGTAAATTTTATCTTTGTGCTACGAAGAGACTATTTAAGTTACAGCATTCTTTTTGAGTTTGATACGTTAGACAAAACTGATTACTTTAACACCTTTTCAGTTGCAAGTTTCTTGGCAAATGTAAAGCTAAGGGCGCTGAAAATGAAATTGCGTACATCGCGCGTAAATTGTCATACAATTTCATAAAACTGGAATGCATTTCAAACATAAAACGTTCTCTTTTCTTTGCTTCAGCTTTGGAAAATCATGTGGTTTTTTGCGTTTTAAGGAAATTAGTAAGAAATGAGCATGGTATCAAGCAAAAACAAAAACAACAAAATATTGGCAATCCAATCATACGTTTTCGGGGCCCCTCAAGTTCTGGGGCCCTAGGGGTGCGCCTAGTGCGCCTAATTGGAAATCCGCCCCTGGCTTTTCGAGCACAAGGTGATGCTCCGCGTCTGGTGGAATTTCAAGGGGATAATCCATTCCGAATTTGTCGGAGACTGTCGGACCATCAACGCCAACCTCTACTCCAAACAGTTGTATGCCGTTTTGAAGGAGAAGCACCCGACACTGGTGAACAGAAAGCGCGTTCGCCTACAGCAGGGCAATGCTCGGCCTCATACCGCGCGATCAAGCCGAGCAAAACTCCAGGAACTTGAAGGCATCGAATTCACGCCCCAACCAGCCAATTTTTTCCGGATCTAGCCCCGTTGGATTATTACTTGTTCCGGTCCATGGGCCACTTCCTTCGCGGGCCGCACTTCAACAACCAGGAGGAGGTTGCAGCTGGGGTGAAGGAGTTCTTCGCCTCAAAGTACAAGAACTGGTACCGCTGCGGAATCGAAGAACTGGCTGACTAAATTGGCTAAAGACGGTGCAACACGATGGCCTATACTTTGAGTGCTAGTCAGCTTTCGTCGTAAAGGTGCGTATGAAGACATGAAGTGATCTAAATATTGCAAAACTTTCGACTCACCCTCTGTATCTTCTTTTGTAAGTACTTCAGTTATAGTCTCATATGCTATTATTTGCAGCTAACCAAAGTACAGAATTAACACTGCGAGTTGCGGACCACCACATACATATGGATGCATGGAATTGTCCGAAACAGTGGATGGAGGTATGTAAAACAATATGGTGATACGCCTAAACTACGGGACCTTTCCGAATACGTCGTAGAGATGAAGATCTAATTAGTCATTTGCGCTCTGACACCGAAAGTTCCTCTGAGCGTTTAACCTTAAACGGAATTCTTCCAAGACGTACTCCGAAAGTATCATCCTATTATTGTTTTGTTTTCATTTCCGCACGTGCTGTGCTGTCGGTGTTCAAATAAATTTTACATTTCACTTTATATTTAAAACCGTTTGCTCTTGTGTATTCACATAGTTTTTAAATTTTGAGTAAAATTATGTCGAAGACTGGACGTGAGATTTTTTAGCGATCATAATACTTTCCTATAACGACGATATGAGGAAGTAAGAACTGCTTACCATTTGAATGGAAGTAAGGAACTTTTGAACTCAAAGGGTCGTTGTTTAAAGCCTCGCCCTCCCATATAAGAAAAGCTTGCTGCTTTCCTGGTGCCTGCTGTGGGTCTCTCGCTGTGTTGCTCTTAATTGCCTTTGAATTAAGATGCTCTGTCTGTTTCCGAAGCCTACTTGCTGTCCCGTGGCGTCGGCACACCATTAAACTGGATCGCATAGACAGCAGAACACATAGGATCCAGTATTCACTCCGTCCCTCGTTTAAACGTGGTGGCTTTGAAATAAAAAATTTGGCTTCTATACTGTCTGCTGGTAGAATCTTTTTCTCGTCCTAACAAAGGCCGCAAAAATAAATAAATCCTCCTGAACAGAAGAGAGAGTACTCCTCACAGCAGGAAAGCGACTAGAGGCCATCTAAATAACGACAAAGAAACCACTGATCATTGAGAGAACATCAACATTGAAATCATATTAATTCTGCGCTAAAATTATTGCACCAAAACTGAAAATCTCGGAGTTACATTGCTTTTACGTGAAATTAAATTAATTAATCTAATTATTTTAAATTTAAAGCGGCATTAAAACTGTTAATCATCAGTTTTGAAATTCTGTAATTTCATTGCGGAAACTAATACAAGCCAGTGAAGAAAATTTAAGCCTTGTTCAGCACCCCCTTAACGTTTTTATTCTACCGACGCTCCTGCATTATTCGCTTTCTTACATGACTCAAATCAAAAGCGAAATGAGAATTATGAGTTAAAACAGCTTCTCTATACAGCGATAGGAAAAGAATAGATTCTCAAGCTATTTAAAGCTAGCATATACAGGATGTACGTTAAGCAACTCCAAATCTATCAAGATTTACGTTTCCTTTTACGAGCCGTATCTGCTCCAGAGTTTTCCTTTCGAATTCATCAGCTACAAAGAAGTGCATTTTCGCCGTTATTTACTAACAAAGGCCCGAAGGGAACCTGCGCAGTTACTTTCTCTTGTCCTCACGGCGGTGAACTTTCTCCGTGACACACATTCCCGGCAACACATGACCTGGCTATCGATGGCGGCACTTCAATCCTCAGATGGATGGCCTCCTGACCTCGAATACGCCCAAAGCTACCACCAACCAGGACCGAGGCTTGCACACCTCCAAAGCGCAGAAGGGACCTGCGTTCTCATTTCCCGCCTACCAAGTTCAACCACTTATTAGTTCTAACACGTGATGAAACACATTTCTTGCTCATTCTGTTTCTTGTTGCGCCCATGAAAAGGTAAATCGGCTAGCAGGAAGATAAATTAAAAGAAAAAAAAAGTTCCCTTTATTTACTTCCTTTTTGCTCTTTTGATTTTTTTTTCTTTCATATTAGCTCAACAGCTGTGTCAAAGATACCAGTTAACCTGACGCTTCACAAATCGACTCTAACGACGTGAGTGGGCACATACGGAGTTCAAATAACGATATTAATTTTCATTTTTTCCCCCATGTCATTCCGCAAACACCTCAGTTACCTGAAAGTGGCCCCAATAACAAACAGCCAAAGAAAAAATATTAATAAAAAGAAATAAAAAGGAAAATTGTTGAAGTCATTCGTGATAGGGGTTTAAAATCTCGAACTTATTGCAGGCATTTCTCTTCCGTTATCAGCGCATCCAATGGTTGTTAAAACCATTGCAGGCTTTCTTACAACATTTGGTGTTCATGCGCTCTAAAACTTTTGAGGTCCCCCCCACAAACAGAGATCGTTATCTTTATTAATGAATGTTTTGCCATGATTGCAAAATGTTATGATCCTCGTTGCCAATGATAATTGGTTCAAAACTGGAGTGAGAGTATCAGTGTCTGGGTGTCTTATAGGAAAAATCTGTCTTCTATGGTTTGATAGAAAAGTCATCGAAAATTTGCGCTTTTGTACAGATTTCATCCGCTTCGTACTAAAAATACTTGAGGAGGGAAATACGACTCCTCATTTTCTTTAATATCAGGTGCGTCACTATACAGATTAAGAACACAGGAGGCTGAAAAAGGTTTTTTTTTTTTTTTTTTTGTCGTTACCTCGTACTTACCCCATCCTGCCCATTCTGCTATGATTCAAAACAAGAAACATGACACCGAGTTTTCGGGTGTAATGAGCTTTTGTATCCGTTCTGATGCGAATTAAATTTATCAAAGATATTCAAAGTCGATGGAACCTGTATGGAAAACAGTAGTGTCTGACTGAAGAAAAACGCTTTTCAACCGGGTTTTTAATCCCGCAGATATTTCTGTGAACGGAATCGTGAACTTACGCCCTCTGATTGCAGACTTGTGGTTTAAGAAAAATTTGAAATTGTATGAGAAACATTTCGCAGCGGAAACGCTCTCCAGCAAAGAAAAATATAAATTAAATCGGACTTTTAGGAACAGAGATGTCGACAAATATAAGATATGCATCTACGCTCCCTGGTGGGAAAAACTTGCAAGAAGAAAGTATTTTCAAAAGGTTTTTCGATGTAAGAATTTTTTCAGTCCAGCTTTCAGGTGCTCAGATTTTGCTGCAAATGCATCAAAAGCAGAAATGAACACTTATGTACCCTGGTGGCCAAACCATTCTTTACCAAACATTAGAAATTATATGAAAAACATTTCCCACCAGGAGCTGTTTCTGATGCACGAAGAATTTTTCAAATCGGAGTTTTAGAATCAGAAATATCGGGGAAAACGCAATTTACGCCCCTAGCGCAAAGTCTATGAGTTACTTGAAAATTTTGAAATTATTATATGAAAAACATTTCGCAACGGAAACGCTATCCAACAAAGAAGGAATTTTTCAAATCGGACTCTTAGAACTAGAGATATTGACAAAAATAGGATATACATCTACATTTCCTGGCGGAGAAACCATGCATTATTTGAAGAAGAAAATATTCCGAAAAGAGTTATGGACGTTAGCAGTATCGGTCCACAAACGATTTTTTTTCCGCCGAGATTTCAGAAGCTCAGATTTTGCTGAAAATACATCAGAACTGGAAATTAACACTTACGCCCCCTGATGGCCAAACCATTTTTTACCAAAAATTAGAAACTATATGCAAAAGATTTCCCATCAGGAGCTGTATCCGGTGCTGAAAGAAGTTTCCAAATTGGAGTTTCAGAAGCAGAGATATCAGGGGAAATGCAATTTATTTTTACGATCCCTAGTGGAAAATCTGTGAGTAAGTTGAAAACGTGACTATTCCTAAATGACTATACCTAAATTCTTAAAACGCGACTATCCTCGACATAAATGGAATCGAAAAGTAAAATAATTTTTACAATTGGATGTTTAGAAGCAAATATATGGAATAAAACGTATTTTGAATTCGATATCATCTGCATTTATTTTTTCAGTCCAGTTTTCAGGAGCTCAGATTTTGCTGCAAATACATCAAAAGCAGAAATTAACACTTATGCGCCCTGGTGGCCAAACCATTCTTTACCAAATATTAGAAATTATATGAGAAACTGTCGCAGCGAAATTGTACATCGTAAAAAAAGACGAACTGAAGTTTAATTAGTGTAGATAGCGAGCCGTCTTTTTACACGATGGTCACAAGGATTGAACACTCTGTACTTAATTATAATAAAGCACGGTTTAATACTTTTATACTAACTGCAGATATTTATCGTACACGATCTTTCGAAAATGCAGGGCATTTCATCATCTGGACATCACCAAGGAGAAACTTACTGGACCAGGAACAAAACACCATAATTTAAAAAACTTAAACAAAGAATTAAACGCTAATAGCGCGCGGTATTACAAATACTTAATGATAAAATACACACGTGCCTGCAATATTTAGGAGATGCATAGCATGTGCGTGTGCGTTTTTTGGCAAGTGATTTAAAGTTATACTGATTGTATTGCAATTAGGTCACATTTTTTGGTAATATTTGAGGACGCACTACTTCTCAAACAGTGGTAGCCATGTTGGATGGATACAAATTGGAGGGTCGTCATTGCAGCATTTAGATTTTTGAGAGATAATAAGCAGACTTTCGACGTACAATAGAGATTTTCTTGTGTTCGGGGTCGCTAGGATTTTGCTCTGTGCCCAGTGGCCAAACCATTCTTTACCAAATATTAGAAATTATATGAGAAATTGCAGCAGCAAAATTGTACATCGTAAAAAAAGACGAAGTTTAATTAGTGTTTCTCTTTGGTGTAAGATGTCCTGATGATGAAATGCCCTACAGTTTCGAAAGATCTTGTACGGTAAATATCTGCATTTAGTATAAAAGTATTGAACTATGCTTTATTATAATTCAGTACAGAGTGCGTGCCATTATTGGCTAGACGGGATAGTGAGGTAGAATTGGAATGTGACATAACGTTGTATTTTTGTTCAAGTATCCTCGTTTTTAAGGTTCGGGAAGTTGAGCCGATGTATATCAAGTCCTAATTTCTGTTGTTGCAGTGTTTAAGTGGAATACTGTACACACCATGCTTGTCCATCATGCATACGGGGTCCCTGTCTTGTTTTACAAGACAGGGACCCCGTATATGGACAAGCATATATACATCGGCTCAACTTCCTGAATATTAAAGACGAGGATACTTGAACATAAACACAACGTTATGTCCCATTCCAATTCTACCTCACTATCCCGTCTAGTCAATAATGGCACGCACTATCCTTGGTCATTCTTGAAGTTCGGGCGCCAATATAACGAAGTAAATTTCTCCGTCATCTTTGTTCACGCCGGGCATCGAACCTGGGTCCCCTTATTCCGGAATAAGCCGCTCTCCCAACTGAGCTACGCGGACGTATGTCTCGCTGCTATCTGCCTTTATGTCATGTGCGTCCAGCGGTGCAGGCACATCACATGGCTACAAAGTAAAAAATAACAACAACAAAAAACACACACGTTCGAACCGTATTGCATGGACGACGTTAAGCAAGTGGCGTTTCTGACGTGTCCTTATGTAGCACAGAAGGGGTTCAAAAAGTATTGCCTCCATATTAACAGAGGATGAGTCGAAAGTTTTGCAATATTTGGAACACTTTATGTCTTTATACGTACCTTTACGACGAAAACTGACTAGCATTCAGAGTACAGGCCATCGTGCTGCACTGTCTTTAGCCATATGTCTGCCAATTCTTGTCCTTCCAGGCGAAGAACTCCTTCATCCCAGCTGCCACCTCCTCCTGGTTGTTGAAATGCCGCCCGCGAAGGGAGTGGGCCATGGACCGGAACAAGTATTAATCGAACGGGGCAAGATCCGGACAATATAGGCTGGGTGTGGCATCAGTTTGATGCCCTCGAGTTCATGGAGTTTTGCCCGGAGTCGTTCGGGCGGTGTGAGGCCCAGCGTTGTCCTGCTGCAGGAGAGCGCGCTTTCTGTTAACCAGTGCCGGATGCTTCTCCACCAAAACGGCATACAACTGTTCAGAGTAGAGGTTGGCGTTGATGGTCCGACCGTCTGGAACAAATTCGTAATGGAATCACCCCCTCGAAATTCCACCAGACGCAGAGCATCACCTTGTGCTCGAAGCGCACACGTTTGACAACAGGTTTAGGAAGAAGGCCCGGGCTCAGCCGCTGCTGTTGTGTGTTAGGATTACGGAGATAGACCCACTTTTCATCGCACGTAACAATTATCTTGATGAAGCGTACGTTCGCTTCATCAAGATAATTGTTATCGCGTTAGTTCGTGAGGGACAATACGGCAGCTCCTGTGAGCCTTGCCGAGGTCCTGAAGGTGACGAACCACGGTGTCTGTGATATGCCCAGCTCGCCGGATAACCTCTGAGTGCTGGTTGTCGTATTTGGGTCTACGTCCTGGCGCACGGCTTCCGAATCTACGGTTCGCAGCCTACCTGATCTTGGCTGATCGTCGAGGTTTCTGTCACCTGAGCGAAATTTCTTGAACCATCTGGTTGCGGTGCTGTGGTCCACGGAACCTTCCTCTTTCGCATGACAGATGTTTCGTGTTGCTTGAGCAGCGTTATGGCCGAGTTCAAACTCGTGAAGCAAAAGTTCCCTAATTAGCCGGTTGTGGCTGTTCATCCTTTAGGTGTCCCAACCACAGACAGAACGACGACATGCAATGCTGTTCACAGCGACTACTACCACTTTGTATCCCTTTCGACTGACTACAGTGCGCGACTTGAACTAGTTTAAACACGTGACATACCCGCCGCAGCACATGCGTTTATGCAAATATTGCAAAACTTTCGACTAGCCCTCTGTATATATACCGTACATGCCTAATGGCAAGATGTCAAATTAAAACTTAACAAGACCAAAACTCAGACTTTCTACTTTAATTCACATTTTTATTTTTCTACATGGTCCTCCTCACGCGATACAGATACGCCAATGCTTAACAACTTCTTTAAACCCATCTCTGTAAAAATCTTCAGGTTGTTCTCGGAACCATATCCTGGTAGCAGCTAGAACATCTTCGTCATAGGTGAACTGAATTAATTCCGGATATTTTTTGAGAGGAGCAGACAAGCAGATATCGGACGGCTGTTTATAGGGTGTTCAAGAACTTCAGATCAGATCAGATCACACGTAGAGGATTTTAGGAAGCGAGTATCTGACCCCAAATCTTAAACAACACTTAGGAATAGGAAGCTAGGAGATTTGGCCGATAGGAAAATGACACGGAAGCGAATTAGAAAGGGGGAGGAAGACGCCCTTATTTGTTACCGGGGCTAACGTGTCAAGAACTTCAAACCCGATTTTTCGTGTTGACTCTGAGCTGAAAACACGGGCGTGGAGTTCGGCGTTGTCGTGTTGTGGAATCATTGGCTTTTTTTCATACACGCACGCGCAGTGCCGTACCGGAAAAACTCAAGGCCCCCAGCAAAAATATTTCTTCGAGGCCCTTTTGCGAAAATCCATTAGCTTTCAATTAGTCAAAAATTTAACTTCCATACTATTAACTAGAATTTACGAGTGTTTTAATATATCAAATTCTTTGGAACCTACGTGTATTTTTCGTAAAATCAAAATTATTTCACTATATTGCGTGTAACACAAATGTGCACGTCATAATTAAAATGACTGCCCTGGTTACCGATACAAATTACTACACAAATTGCTTGCGTCAAAACTAATCACACCATGCAAAATGTATTATTTTAAAGAACTAAGGCTTTTTGAAATGACTCACGATTGCACACACAAATCATACACAGTGCGTCAAAGAATTTTTAAGACTGGCGCTAGATTTCAGCCTACGGTGACGCCACCAGTGTAATCGCGAATGCGTTATAAACCGTGACCATCTGCTTGCTTTCTGCCAAAAGTACTGCGCAGTTGTTAAAGTAACTCAAACGAAACGGCCGTGCATTAGAGAAGTAAAATTTTTTTCATGTTGAATTATTAAGATGAAACAAAGGGCTGTTATTAAATTTAACGCAAAACTTGATAAAAGTTCCTCGGAAACCTACCAAATGATGAAACAAGTTTACGGTGAGTTTTGTTTAAGTAGATCAAATGTTTTCCTGTGGCACAAACGTTTTTTGGATGGAAGAGATACGCTAGAAGATGATAAGCATACCGGAAGACCAAGCTCATCTAGGACACCTTAGATTATTGAAAAAGCGCGTGATTTCGTGGAAAACAATCGATGTGCGTCACTAAGAATGATGGAAGAGTCTTTAAACATCAACAAAGAAACGATTCGAACCATCCTGCATGAAGATTTGGGCAAAACAAAAGTATGTGCTAAATTTGTTCCTAACACGTTAACCAATGAACAAAAATCAAGGAGAAGTGCACATTGCAGAGACATCATTTCAGCCGCTGAAAATGATCCAAACTTCTTAAAATCGATTGTTACAGGTGATGAAACATGGTGTTTTCAATATGATCCTGAAACAAAGCGACAAATTGTGGAATGGAAGTCAAAAAACTCACCACAAGCCAAAAAACAAGAAAAGTTCCATCGAAAATCAAAACAATGCTCATTACATTCTTCGATAGTAAGGGTCGAATTTGTTCCAAGTGGACAAACAATTACTGGTGAGTTTTATTTAAATGTTTTGAGGCATTTGATGGGAAGAATTGGTCGCATTCGTCCAGAATATCGGGAGGAAAGCAGTTGGTGTTTGTTGCACGATAATGCACCCAGTCACACCGCACTACTTGTTCGTAGATTTTTGGCGAAAAATAACGTCTGTGTGTTGAATCATCCACCGTATTTGCCTGATTTAGCACCCTGCGACTTTTCTTTATTCCCAAAACTTAAAATGACGTTAAAAGGGTGTTAGTTTGATGATATTTCGACCATACAAACAGCTTCGACGCGTGCTTTGGAGGCAATTCCGCAAAATGAACTGGAACAGGCATTCGAATCGTTATTAAATCGCTGTAACAAGTGTATTGAAGCCGGAGGGACTTATTTTGAATAACAAACCAAAACAAATTATTATTTCTTATTTCTATTTCATTTTACAGATCCAGTCTTAAAAATTCTTTGCCGCACTGTGTATAACTTCCGTGTGACAGTTTCTAATGACTTTTCCGATTTATACGAAATGTCACAACGTAAGTAAGCAAATGACTAAGTAACGACTAAGAACTGTAGGACACAAAAAAATCAAGTAAAACTACTTACATTATTTACTCTGGAATATAAAAAACACACTTAACATAATGCCACAATGTTTTGCACATAGTAAAAAAATCTTTTGGCTCTGCTATAAGAAAAAAATAAAATGGCATAAGTCTCTGATTTTTCGCTTCCCAGAAGAACATCTTTTAGTTCATCATAGTCGGAAGGATGCATAGTTATGTCCAAACAACTGTAGTACACCTTATCCCCATTGATGTAAAAATTCGGCTCATTGAATTGATATTTTTTCGCATTCTCTTGTTAACATACCTACATAAAAAACTAGAGCAAGGGCTGTGATGTGAATTTAAGGCTCCTTGTAACAGCGAGGGCTATTACGAATGGCCTCAAGTTCTTTTAAATAGCTGCTCTCCCGTCATCAGGATTTTATGAACTAAAGCAAAGGAAATGATTTCCAAAGATTTTTCGTATTTATTGAGAAAAATGGTTTTTCTCCTTAATGCTTCACTCAAAGCTGCCTTACTTCTTGCCTATTTCTTTCACCGGTTTCACACGAAGTTCTCACGAAAAAAATAAAAAATATTTTTTCTCAGGCTAGTGGCCCTCTTAAACATGAGCCCCCCCCCCCCAGCACTGCGGGGATTGCGGGGGTTATCAGAAGCCCCTGCGCACGCGGTTTATTCTTTGCTTTAACCTTTAAAGGTAAGCACGTAGCTCTCAGAGTTGAATGCTCCTGATGAATAATGCCTCTGTAGTCTCGGAACACAGTGAGCATGCACTTACCGGCAGAAATTTGAATTTTTAACATTTTTTTCTCGAAGCGAAGATGGGTTTCGGTATTCCAACGATTGTTTTTTTCATTTCTGTATCATAAGAGCGAACCCAACTCTCACCACTAGTCACAATGCTTTGAAGAAAATCACTTCCACAGTTTTCATAGCGAGCCAGCATCGTTTGGTATGTTTCAAGCCATGATTTCTTCATTTCAGTCGTTAGGTGAAGCGGCACCCAACGAACACACATTTTTGATGTATCATAAAACCGTAACAATGTCATTGACACTAGCTAATGCTCAGCATACGTGCTACGGTTCTCTGAGTTATTCTTCGATTCCCCCTGATGAGCTCATCGACTTTTTTGGCTGTTCATATCGCAAGTTGCGATTACGGGTCTCCCACTCTGCGACTGATCCTTTACGGACACAATTCCTCCACTGTCATTTTATTTTCTTTCCCAACGATGAACAGTGTTTATGTCCAAAGTTCCAGAACCATAAACTGCCACTAATCTAGCGTGAAGTTTTTCGGGAGGTACATTTTCATGAGTTAAAAACTACAACTTATCGTTCTTAGACACTCCTCGATAAAGTTGAAAAGAATCATCCATTTGATATACAATTAAATACGAACAAATACGTAGATGCACGACGTTGTATTACGCAGTAAAACGAAACTAATGGCACAAAGAATGCAGTCTTTCTGGTTGCTAAGCAACAAATCATGTGCGAGACACTTGCTCGGAGGTGTTACTTACGTAGTATACATTTTGTCTTCTTTCTTTAACTGGTTTTTGATGATTGACGATTGATTTAAAAAAAATATTCTGAACTTATAAAAGGTTTAGTATTTTTTCTTTTTCTTTTCATTCTTTCTTTTTCTTTTGATACGGAAAACTTATTTAGAGGTTTATTATTGGGTGTAGATACGATTGGTGGGGTTTCAGGGGATGAAATGGTCTTACGACTCCCATGTTTAAAATATACGTAATTAATCTTGTATATATACATACACTATATTGACAAACGTCATCGGACACCCATTCAAAAGCAAATGAACGGATCAGCTGCGTTGTTAAGATGCGCGGTACAGTTGCAAACGGCACAAAAACAAGCCTGCCCGCCATCATATCGCACTGTGAGGCTGAGTGAAAACATCACGGCGGATGAGAACTGACTTTGAGAAAGGAAAGATTGTTCGGTGTTATATTAGTGGGTTGTCCATAAGAGAAATCGAGAGGTGTTTAAATATACCCAAGTCAACTGTTTTGGATGTATTGAAAAAGTGGAAGACACATGGCGTGCCTGAAGGATCAAAACGTACCGGCAGACCAAAGAAAATCAGTGATAGCTGACGTCGAAGCCTCACGAGAGTCGTTACAGCTAATTGACGGAGTACAACACAAGACCTCAGTGTACAGGTGAGTAAAAATGCTGGAACCTCGGTATGTACACGCACCATTCGCAGAAAATTTCATTCCATGGGTTACCGTGGTCATGCAGCTGCTCATAAGCCTTTCATCACCACTCGAAATGCTACTCGTCGTTTAGCATGGTGTAAAGAACATTTATCGTGGACGTATCAATGGAAACGAGTCCTATGGACTGATGAATCCAGATACACGACCCACCAGTCTAATGGCCGTGTGTTTGTATGGCAGCAGCCGGGGGAACGCTATTTACTACAGTGTACTGTTCCTACGGTCAAGTTTGGAGCTGGCAGTGCACTCTTGTGGGTGTGCTTTTCGTGATATGGTCCCAGCCCATTGGTTACCGTGGACAAACCTGTTAATCAGCACGTTTATCTCGATATTCTGGACAATTATGCCTTTTCCAACTCTGCGGAAATACTATGGAACCGAGCCTTGTTGGTA
The DNA here is from genome assembly GCA_039090855.1 of Macrothele yani. Classification (NCBI taxonomy): domain Eukaryota; kingdom Metazoa; phylum Arthropoda; class Arachnida; order Araneae; family Macrothelidae; genus Macrothele; species Macrothele yani. The sequence goes on from CM077007.1 coordinate 116,317,119, forward strand.
CCAGCGTGATAATGCACCGAGCCATGAAGCAAGGACTGTTACGGAGTGGTTTGACGATAATTCCGTATCGTGTGTGGACTGGCCAGCATAGAGCCCTGATCTTAGTCCTATAGAGCACATATGGGATAAATTAGAGCGCTGCATAAGAAGTTTGGAACCAAGGCATTCTGCTAAGGAACAGTTAGCGGCAGCATTATGCACTGAATGGAAGCGTGTACTTATCGTTGTGTTCCAATACCTTGTTGAAAGCATGCCTCGAAGGGTCAGTGCATTCATTAAGGCCAAAGGTGGACCGACACCGTAATAATGTACGTCAATAAATGCTATGTTGTGTTTCTCTTCTAGGTGTCCGGTGACTTTTGTCAATATAGTGTATGCATATATCTTCAAACGATGCACTGTGTTTCCGCTGGGAACGTAATTGTGTATTGCACTTCATCAATGCCTCTGCTTCCCACTTGAAAAATCCTTTTGCCTTAGATAAATTTTATGGTGAAGAATATTTTTTATGTAATTTCAAACTTTTTGAAGCACCCAATTAAGCTAAAAGGGGTGTTACTCTTGAATTTTTCAACAAATTCCATAGAAAGAAATTTTTTGGTCTAATACTTGTCACGACGGAAAGTATTTTGCGCATGTTTTCAGCTCACAATAACGCGCTGTTTTTCCTGTATGTGTTGTTATTTTCCTCGATATCTCTTCCCCTAAATATCCGATTTGAAAAAATTATTTTTGTGTTGGGACAGCGCTCATGACACTGGATAACCGCTGTTTGACCAAACATGGCCCTTGCGACCATAAAAATCAATCAACCAACCAACTGACGCGGGATATTTTGCATATAATTTTAATGTTTGTAACTCATAATTTTGCCACTAGAGGTGGCAAATTCATATTTCTACTAAATTAGCAGCCTTATTAGCGCATCTAAAGACCGGATTCAAAATTTTCCTCTTTGGTCAGATAACATTTTCTATGAAAGCATTTGAAGTACACTTCCTGCTCAAAATAATAAACAATTTACCAGCTACTGGCGCAATGGCATAGTATACTTTTCCCGATATTTCTGCTTCTAAAAGCACAATTTGAAAAATTCTTTAACATTGGATATACCATTCACTTTGCGAATACTTTCACATACGAGGAGAGTTCAATAAGTAATGCCCCAGCGCAAGTGTCTCGCGCATGACTTGTTGCCTAGCAATCAGTAAAACGGCAAACCACACTTTGTGCCATTAGATGCGTAATACAACTCCGTGCATCTGCGTATTTTTCGTATTTAATTGTTTTAAATGGATGATTCTTTTTCAACTGTATCGACTGATGTCTAACGACGATCAGTTATAGTATTTAACTCATGAAAATGCGCCTTCCAAAGAAATTTACGCCAGATTATTGGCAGTTTATGGTTCTGGAACTTTGGACATAAACACTGTTCGTCGTCGGGTAAGAAAATCAAAGGACAATGGAAGAATGTTGGCATAAAGCATCAGCAGCGGAGTGGGAGGCCCGTAATCGCAACTTGCGATTTGAACAGGTAAAAAAGTAGATGAGTTCAGCATGGGAAATCTAAGAATAACTCAGAGGATCATAGCACGTAAGCTGAATATTAGTCTAGCTAGTGTCAATGATATTGTTAAGGTTTCAGAATACAACAAAGTATGTGTTCGTTGGGTACTGGTTCACTCAACGACTGAAATGAAGAAATCAAGATTTGAAACATGCCAAAGCTTGCTTGCTCGCTATGAAAAATGTGGAAATGATTTTCTCCAAACCATTGTGACTTGTGACGAGAGTTGGGTTGACCATTATGACCCACAAATGAAAAATCAATCGCTGGAATACCGATATCCATCTTCGCCTCGAGAAAAATTATTCAGAATTAAAATTTCTGCAGGTAAGTGCATGGCTCACTGTGTTCTGGGACTACAGAGGCATTATTCGTGAGGAGCATGTGGTCAAAGGTACGGTTATCTACGTGCATACCTTAAAAAGTTAAAGAAAAGGAATAAACCCCGTGTGTACGGAGGAAAAAGTCAATGATTATGCAACACAACAACGACAAACCCCACGCTAGCACTTTCACTTCAGAGGCCATACAGAAAATCGGGTTTGAAGTTTTTGAACACAATACCTACAGCCCAGAGTTAGCGCCGTTCGATATCTGGTTGTTTTCTGCTCTCAAGAGACATTTAAAAGGAATTCAGTTCACCTATGACGAAGATGTTCTGTAGCTGCTCCCAGGAAATGGTTTCGAGAACAACCACTGAGAGATTTTTACGAAGACGGGTTTAAAAAATTTGTTAAACGTTGGCGTATCTGTAGCGCGTGAGAGGGACAATATAGAAAAATAAAATATGTGAATTAAAGTAGAAATTCTGAGCATTGTTCTTGTTTAGTTTCAATTTACCTTGTCACTGCGCTTGTATTGGGTTGTCGGAAAAGTCATAACGTATTTTAGCCATGTTTTACAGAGGTCATTTACTGATAGAAAGAACAAAGATCAATCAATGATATAATGCCCGTTTTGTTCGATGACCTTTTGCCATCTGTCAGAGAGCTGCAGAATGCCTCGTTCATAGAAGGACCTGTCTTTCGTGACGAAAAACTGTACAAGGTGCTGATTTACAGCCTCATTTGAATTGAACGTTATAACACGCAAGGACTGTCGAAGAGAGCGAAACAAGTGGAAGTCTGACGGCGCAAGATCAGGCGAGTATGCTGGATGTGGCAATACATCCTACCCAAGCTCCAATCATTTTTGGCGGGTGATCAAACTTGTATGTGGTCTCGCGTTGTCGTGATGGAACACAACACCTTTACGATGAACGAGTCCTTGACGTTTCTGGATGATGGATTCATTCAAATTGTCCAATTGCTGACAGTACACATTCGAATTGATTGTTTGGTTCCGTGGTAGGAGCTCGAAAAGCACACCTTTAAAATCCCACCACACTGAGACCAGAACCTTCCGCTGATGAATGTCTGCTTTGAAGGTCGTTTGAGGCAAAGCAGCACGTCGGGACCAAGACCGTTTGCTCAGCACATTGTTGTACACAACCCACACATCGAGCTTGCTTACGTATCCCAGCTTTTTCAGGTGGTCGTGATCGCTTGAATGATGGATGTGCAATGTGTCTGCAATCTCTCGTGTCGTTTAACGTGGGTTTCACTCGATCAATGCCTTGATTTGGTCGTCATCAACCTTGATCGGCCTCCCGGACCGAGGAGCATCGTTGAGGTCAAAATCACCAGCACGGAATTTTGCGAACTACAGCTGGCACTGACGTTCTTGTAGAACATTATCAACGTACACTTTACGCAACTTTTCACATGCTTGACGCGTGTTCTTCCCTTTACGGAAGTAAAACAGTAAAATATGGCAAAAATGCACAGTTTGGTCTTCCATCTTCAACTTGATGTCAAATATCTGCAAATCAACCAAATCGCTCACTATTCTTTTTAGACTGCAGCTAGAACTGGCACCTGTCGAATGCCAAAATACGTCATGACTTTTCCGACAACCCAATACATAAATGTGGAGGCATTATTTTCTGAACACCCTCCGTATCAGGCGACGTTAGGGTATACTTCTATTTGCAATTGCATCATCACTTTTGAAATTCGTATTGCAAAAAATTTTTTGTACTGTATGCCATTTGCTATGTGAAAGACTGCGAACAATTAGCTTTTTCAGTAACGCGCAGAATTTTTTCCTACGAAGCGCACATCTGAATAGTTTTTCGTGATGTCTGTTGTTCTTGAAATCGCATTTGAAAAAGTCGCATCCCATCGCATCGCTTTTACTGAAATGAATATTTGCGATATGTTCTGCTTTCTCATAATCAATGGTTCTGCTGCCAGATAGCGACAGCTTACATTTTTATTTGAAAGTGTGTCTCCGTTTCTAAAAATTCCTTGGAAAAACTTGTTTTGGTAGGATATATCCTTCACCCTGAAGAATATTTTCAGCTCATTTTCGTCTTCAAATAACACACAGATTTGGAGTTCGTAGGCGTAGAAGTTTATTACTTTTTTCCCTTCACATACATATTGCCCTAACTGTCCGATTTGGATATCTTCCAATATGAGGAATATTTTATGCACAATTGTGATTTTTCTGTTGTGCACGTTTCTGCCACTAGTGGGCGTAAGTAACTATTTCTTCTTGTAGATGTTTTCCCGATTCAAGAAACTCAGCTGAATTTATTTTCTGTATAGCAACTGGTTGCATTATGGGGAAGCGTTGCGCACATTGAATGCGCATGTGTTGTTTTTTAGGGTGCTGAATACATGCTCTTTTCGCAGATCATTTTTTTTTTTTTTTGCTATATTTCTGGCTTGAGACATTCTGTTCGTTTGAGAAAGGATTCAAAAAGACGTGCGCATTACAGCCGAAAATTTGCTTTCATCATCTTTCCCATTTCTTTTAATGAATTAATTATTTTTTACTGTGCGGTTGCTTACGAATTTCAGTTTGTAACCTAAGATAAAACATGTCAATTATCAACTGTGAGAACGGTATTACCTAAAAATATTACCTGTATTCGTTCAAGTTTGTTTTCCAAACGTTGCACTGGGAGGAGGGGGGTGCTGAAAGAAAAGTTAAGCGCCTTGAGACCTCAGAGGCGCGCCTGCTGGCTTTCTAGCTGATACCTTATCAAATCAATATTAATAATACAGTACGTGTGACTTAACAAGTATCTAAGTGGAGACTTTTCCTCCTATAGCAATATAATGTAACTATTCACTCCACAAAAGCTGTTAAAAATGCTGCGTGGATTAACCAAAAAGGAATGCTTGCTCTGTTTTCAGTCTAAAAATTCAAATGCAGAGCGATGACTGAATTAAATTTCCTACATTAAGTATAATTTTAATAAACAGAAATAAATCCTTAGATTTACCGTTAGGTTCAGTCTGTGTAAATATTTACAGTATATTTTCTGACCATTCTCTTCCAAAAACAATAGAACTCTAGATTCTGTTTTTTACTGAAAGCGGAAGGTTTTATTTTAACATCAATATCCTCCGTTTTTAGCACGTCTTTTGTAAAACAGATCGTGGTCATGTTATCGGTTTGTCCGTCCGTCTGTCCGTCCATCCGTCTGTGGACACCATATCTCTGCAACTAATAGTCCGATTTAAAAAAATATTTTTGCATTGGGAAGCTTGAAATGTGCGAATGGTGATCCTTTATTTAGTTTTTTTTTTCACGATGCCCAATTTTGCCGCAAGAGGGCGTAAAAGCAGATGATATCGAATTCAAAATACATTTTATTCCATATATTTGCTTCTGAACATCCGATTGAAGAAAAATATTTTACGTTTCGATTCAAATTAATAACATGGAACTGTGCACCAATTACACAGTAACTGTACACCACTTAAAAGCTGTACACCAATTAAAAACTGTACACCAATTAAATAGTATAGTTATACTATTTTAAGTTTCGATTCTATTTATTTTATGTCAAAGACTATTTTAGGTATAGGCACCTTTTTAAGTTACGCATAGATTTTCCGTTGGGGGTGGGGGTGGGGGGGGGGGGGGAGCTAAACTGCGTTTCACCGATATCTCTGCTCATAAAAATCCGATTCAAAAAATTCTTTCTGCAGCGCACACAGCCCCTGATGGGAAACCTTTTAACATATAATTTCTAATTTTTGGTAAAAAAATGATTTGGCCGCCAGGGGGCGTAAGGGTTAATTTCTGCTTCCGTTGCATTTGCAGCAAACTCTGAGCTTCTGAAATTTTGTTTGAAAGAATTCTTTCGTAATCCGATACCACTCACGCCGATAAACATTTTCGGAACATTTTGTTCTTAAAATAATGCATGGTTTCTCCGCCATGGGGCGTAAACATATATCTTACTTTTGGCGATATATCTGCTTCAAAGAGTCCTATTTGAAAAATTCCTTGTTTGTTCGATAGAGTTTCTGGTGTGAAATGTTTTTCATATAATTTCAAACTTTTCAAGTAATTCATAGACTTTCCGCTAGGGGGCGTAAAGGTAAATCGCGTTTCCCCGATATCTGTGCTTCTAAAATTCCGATTCGAAAAATTCTTTCTGCACCAGATACAGATTCTGATGGAAAATGCTTTGTATATAATTTCTAATATTCGGTAAAGAATGGTTTGGCCACCAGAGGGAGTACGATTTTATTTCTGCTTCTGATGTATTTGCAGCATAACCCGAGCTCCTGAAAACTCGATTGAAAAATTTCTTTTCTGGACCGATACCGCTCACATAGAAAAATCTTCGAAGAATGCTTTCTTCTTAAAGTAATGCATGGATTTTCCACCAGGAGGCATAGATGCATATCTTATTTTTGTCAATATCTCTGCTTCTAAGAGTCCGATTTGAAAAATGTTTTTTGTTTTTTTTTGTTGGAGAGCGTTTCCGCTGCGAAATGTTTCTCGTATAATTTCAAATTTTAATGCACAAGTCTGCACCAGAGTGCGTAAGTTCACGTTTCCGTTTACAATAATATTTGCGGGACTAAAAACCCAATTGAAAAACTTCTTTCTTCGGTCAAATACTACTAACTATGCAAACTCTGTGTGCATATTTTCTTTCCAAAATAGTTCCCAATTTCGCCACTAGGGTGGAGCGAATTTTTAATCTGTTTTTCTTAATATCTCTGCTTCTACATATGCGATTCAAAATTTATTTTCAACACCGGATGCCATTTACCTTGCAGTTCACAGTTCTGTCAGGAGGTGGTGTCTGTGTACCAGTTTGCAGCTGTGTTGCCGCTTCCAAAATCACTATTGAGAAATTTCTTCTTTATTGTATGCCATTCGCTACACTGGAGATACGATGCACTGTCCTCTTTAAATAATGCACATATTTCCCGCTAGAGGGTGTAAAGGTCGAAAAACCTTTTTCTCGCTGTTTCTACTTCCGAAATACATATTTGAAAAGTTCTTTTGGCTAAACTTCCATGTTCGGCCCTCAGCTAGTTCCGAAAGCAATGACAGATGGCGCCACGGTAGCGCTTCACCTTTTCTCTGCTCTTCTCGCACTTTCACGTGAAATGCGTCCCACCTCTAAAAGATGTTCTGAGGGCCATTTCATGACTTATGACGTAGAAATCTTGACTTACTTCTACGTTAATTTAAAACAGCAACATGCTAAGAAATAGTTCCTAAATGAAAGAAACCTTAACGGCCAGACGATACATGTAAACAACAGAAGTCAAACTTACGGGAAAGGTGCTTTATTCAGGATGTAGCAAACCCATCGTAGCATAGCATATTGCACTAAACTCTCCACACACCACACAACTCTTAACACAACGCTCTTTTTACAACGCTCCTTTCAATAATCAGTTAACAACACAACGATCGCCAAGCAACAATTTAGTCGTCGCTTTTATCTCTTGTTCTTATCAATATCAGGCATACGTCACGTGCATTCAACCTCAATTGTATTGCCAAACGTATTCGTTTGAGAGAAAAGATATTACGTTAAGAGTGAAGAATAACAGAATAAACTCAAGATTTACATAGGGAAAGATACTAAAAAGGAAAGTTAATTTATAATATACGTCACAGACTCTACGTGTCGATGCGTCTTATCATTTAGGACAATTCAGGTGTCGGAAGAAGCACGCTTTAGGGAATGCTGAGTACTCTTCCCGTACACTTGGTACGTGTTTTTTTATGCTCAGATTCCGATTGATAGAGTGATGATTCTGACGTATTGTTTCGCCAAAGGATTGTCTTACGATGAGGCGATTGAAGAAACCTCACATGGCGATGTTACCACATCCACTGAGACAGTTAGCGACTGGTATTCGTATTGTAGACAACTAGTCTCAGAGTTTATGTTAGCCTCACAATGTGAGGAAGGAAGGCTTGGTGGTGATGGAATCATCGTCGAAGTGGACGAAGCCAAAGTGGGCAAACGGAAGTACAACTGCGGTCGTCTTGTCGAGGGCACCTGGATTCTTGGTATCTTTGAACGAGATACCAAGCGCTTCAGGGTCGAAATCTGCCCAGATAACAACAGATCGGCAGATACATTGCTGCCCCTCATCACCAAACACGTAGAGCCAGGAACAACGATTATGACGGACCAGTGGGCTGCATATCGGAATCTTCCAAGCTCTGCTTTCACTCATTTCACTATCAACCACTCCCTCAACTTCATTGATCCCATCACAGGCGCCTATACACAAAGAGTAGAGAGCAATTGGCGTCCCCTGAAACATAAATTAATACAGGGTAACCACTAAATGTACTTGGCAGACCATAATCTGGAATATTTATTCCGACGGAATTGCCGTCTTTCCTCTGAACATTGTTTTGAAGTTCTGATTTGTGCGATCAGACAGTTCTTCCCTGGCAGATAAAAATTTACTTGCTTTTTTCTGCTAGCTAGACAGTTTCCTATTCATGAGGAAAAACTATTCTTCCGTCTTAATAAGTATTTCTCACATATGCCAAACTGTATATTCAAAAAGGTCCTTTTAAGGGCACCTTTACACAATATTATTCACTTCGACATCAAATATTTATTTCGTGCCTAAATGTTTACGTCCTCAAATAACTGTCTTTGCACGATTTAAAGAACTCTCATCTAATACACCACCATTTGCAAGATTAAAATATATTTATTATTTACACTTAAAAACAGTATGTACGGGGTGGGCCGAAAGATCTCGCCAACTTAGTTTTCGAAGCTTTTATCTGTACATACTGTTTTTAAGTGTAAATAATAAATATATTTTAATCTTGCAAATGGTGGTGTATTAGATGAGAGTTCTTTAAATCGTGCAAAGACAGTTATTTGAGGACGTATTATTCATTTCGTTTGCCACTTTCACAACGTAACGCTTCACCATGTAGTTATAACGTGTCGCCATCTATCGTCGCTTCATCAAACTATTTCAGGGCCGAACGTGGAAGGTTTACCGTTATTTTTCCTTAGCATAGCCTTTTCCATGCAGAATATTTTCCGCCTATTTTCAACTTTCCCATTAAGCAAAATTCTTCCGCTAGAAGGCATAGAGTTCTATAACGTTTCTTTCTCTCGTATATTTCTTCTTTTAACTGTTCGATTTGAAAATCTTTTTTGTCTCGGATATCTTCCTTGCGCTATGAGAAACTTTTTGTGAGTCACTTGTTAATTTTCGTAGCATGCTTTTTAGCCGCTGGTGGAAGTAAGTAGCTGCTTCGATTTCTGGGTGTTTTATCGATTGTAGAAATCCGATTGATTTTTTTTCCAACATGCTCCATTGTCTATGACAGTGTTTCTCAGGGGGGGGGGATCTGGGGAACATTCCTGGGAGAAATTGGAAAGCGAAAAATATATTGTCTGAAACTAAGGTTCCCAACCCTGGTTAGGACCTAGCGGCAACTCTCGTCGGTCGGTGAGTGAAGACCCCTCCGCTCCCCGCTCCAAGTCGAGGCACAACCAAAGTATCTCCCGATTTATGTGACTCATAGGACGGCTTATAGATATGAGCTCCGGCTCGATTTACCCCACTCCCCCTTGAAATGTAATTTTTAGTTAATTTTAGCTTCTTTTGGTAAATTTAAAGCTTTTTTTAGCGAATTTTCCGCTGTTTTTTACTTGAAAATAATACGGTCCCCAAATAGGGCTGGTAAACAGTTTCCACCAGCCTTGGGCAGAAAGTCGCCAGAAATTTCGATCAGGAGCCTAAAACGCCAGTCGGTTGCCAACCCTACCTGAAACAAAGTAATTTTTAGAGTACCTGTATTTGGTAAAGAAAGAAAGAAAGAGCTTGGTGAGTTATGATTTTATATTGTCAGTTGTGTAACAAAAAAGAGAACATTCACTTAATTAAATAATTGGCAATGTAGTCACAGCATGGGCGTAGTCAGGGGAGGGGATTTGGGGGGATCAAACCATCCTCGAAACGTCAAAAGTAAAATTTATTACGAGTAATATTTATGGAAAATTACTTAAACCTTCTCCGAAAATCGCCCCCCTTAATTCTAGCTACGCTCATGAGCCACAGCAAAAGATTTTTCCATACAATTCAAGATACATCATATACAAAATGTTATATGGACAATTATACTTTGATTTTCTCTTTTGATTTTTACCATCGTCATCATCATTGTCAACCATTATCAATCCATTGCTGGACGAAGGTCTCAACAAGTTTCCTCCACAACGGTTTGTCTTGTGCCAGTCTCCTCCATGTCACACCCGCATACTTTCGAATTTCATCCACCCATCTCCCATGTGGTCTTCTTCTGGGTCTTTTCCTGTCCTTTGGGAATCCTTTTATAGTTTCCTGAAAGTCCACGTATAAAGATTCAATAATAATAATAGCATCTGTTAGAGGAATGCCGCTGCTTGTGATTGTTTACCAAGCTATCTATATCCGATTCGATGGCTGATAGTTTGAGTAGTAGAGTAGCTTCCACATCTAATCTACACTGCTGGCCAACCAAAATGCAACACCAAGAAGGAAGCATCCGATTGGCCTGAAATTCGTAGCATGCGTCTCCAACGAGAGGACATGCAAACGATTAGCATTGCAGGGCATGTGCAAATCACGTGCGCCCGGCACGCCACCGAGAAGCACTGTAAGAAGGGTGCACAGAAGGCAGGGTGTAAGTAGTGGAAGTGTGTTGTGCTGCCGGACCTGTGCGTGGAAAGCTTCCTGATGCCTCGTCGCAGAATACGGCAGTCATTCCAGCACGTTTTGGAGTTTGACAGAGGACGAGTATTGGCTTATCGCGACAGCAGTTTATCGTACCGAGACATCGGCGCCCGTGTGGGACGACATCCAGCAACAGTGAGGTGAGTATGGATTCGGTGGGTGCAGGAGAGACGGACGGACCGACGTGAGCGATTGCAGCAGACGCGGCACACCACTGAACGAGAGGACCGGCATGTTGTGCGGCGGGCATTGACGGCTCGCACCGCCACATCACGAACGTTAGCGCAGGAATTAGGGTGTGTTGCGCAACAACTTGTGTCAGCACGTACCGTTCGACGTCGTCTGCAGGAGCGGGGACTTGTCACACGGCACCCATTGCTCCGATTACCATTGACGTTACACCACCGGCGAGTGCGGCGGCAGTGGGTCGTTGAACGCCTCACCTGGACTACGGAATGGCACGACATTGTCTTCTCCGGCGAATCGCGCTTCTGTCTGCAACACCACGATGGTGAATACAAGAAGTGGCACGATCAGCCAACGAAAGAAAGGACTTGCAGAAGTATGGAGTGAACAGCTGATGTCACAGTTCTTTACATGTCTTCAGTGTCTTGAAGCCGCCCCTGTGGCGCAGTGGTCTAAGTGTTGGCTTATGCCCATTCGTACAAGAAGGGTCCGGGTTCGAATCCCGGTGAGGCATGGATGTTGTGTATGTCTTACGACACTGGCTCTTGCCCTTCCCTGTACCTAGTGATCCTAAATTAGGGACGGGCGACTGCTTATAGCACATTGAGTTGCTCCTGTTGGCCGTTAAACCTTCAAATTAAAAAGAGAGGATGGCTGAGAACACATATTTGTTTTCGTGCCAGGAATTGCTGTACAGTGACTGTTCTGTGTGCGGGTGCGTTATCGTGAAGAAAGGAACTATCGCCCGTTTTTGTACTCAGGCCTGACACGAACAGTCCTCTTAAACAATCGCACGAAAGTGGATGTGTAAGCATTGCCAGTGGCAGTTGTATCTTCAGGAATGAACTCGTGATGAAGAATTCCCTTGCTGTCGTAAAAGTACACAATCATCGCCTTGATGTTGGACTTCTGTAACCTGTTCTTCTTTCATTTGGGTGATTGTGGAGAAGGGTCCGGGTTCGGAAATATAGCCCGTTTTTGTACTCAGGCCTGACTCGAACAGTCATCTTCTACAATCGTTCCAAAGTGGATGTGTAAGCATTGCCAGTGGCAGTTGTACTTTCAGGAATGAACTCGTGATGAAGAATTCCCTTGCTGTCGTAAAAGCACACAATCATCGTCTTGATGTTGGACCTGTAACCTGTTTTTCTTTCCTTTGGGTGACTGTGGATACTTCCCCTAAGCACTCTGACGAAACACCATTCTCGTCACCTGCGACAACACTTAGAAGAAATTCATGTTTCTGGTTTACTGACAACGCAGGCGGAACAAAACGAGCACAAACTCCCCCGCCCCCCAAATCTTAAACTAAAATTTCCCGAATCGTCTCTTTATTAACACCAGCTCACATTCCAGCATCCTCAAGGTCACACAACGATGACTTTTTATTCATTCGCGAACTTTCCCAATGAGCTCAGACGTGCGCTCTGAAACTGGACGTCAGGGCCTTTCGTTATTTTCCAAATCTTCCAGCCCATCCCTGAAATGTGCATGCCATCGGAATTTTTGTGCACGAGACGCCCCATATGCATCACACAAAAATTCAACCGTCTCTGATGCAGTTTTACCAAGTTTCAAACAAAACCGGATATATGCTATCTGCTCCATGACAGAGCGGTGACAATGTTCTTCCACCGAATGACGTCACGCACAGCGAACGTAATCATCTGCGAAATTCTCACGCAAACACTGTTGCCACCGCACAACTCATAAATGATTTATCAAAAAACTATGCCTTCCCGACCAGTGTGTTTTATCGGGATTTAAAAAAATCAGACGCATTACACTTGATTGCCGCATTGTGTACTTTCATGAAGAAAAAACGCGACCTGCTTGTGTAAGAACGATATCTATTTGAAAGTAAAAGGTTGGAAAATTATGCATGGGCGTTATATAATACAACGGCCGTTCCATAAAAACTGAGAGTGAAATCACACAAAATGAAGAAATATAGGTACAACAAAATATATGTTATTCTGTCTCAAAGCATTTACCCTCGGATGACATGCAACGGTCCCATTGTTCAGTCCACTTTTCAAAGCATGTGGTGAAGGCATTTTGTGGAAGCCGCTTTAGCACCGCTGTGCAGCTTGAATAACGTCAGCATCCGTGCTGAATATTGCGCCACGAAACTTCTCCTTCATTGCTGGAAACAAGCAGAAATCGCACGGGGCGAGGTCAGGATTGTAGACAGGCTGTGGCACGATATCAATACTGCATTTCGTAAGGAACTGTTGAGTACAAGCAGCCACATGTGGGCGGGTGTTATCATGGTGTAGGGTCCACTTACCCACCAGTTCCGGTCGCTTAATCGATATGTGTCGTCGCAGACACTTCAAGACTGAAATGTAATTCTCAGCATTGACAGTAATTTCTGGACGAACGGCATGCTGGTGAACTACACCTTTATGATCAAAGAAAATTATCATCATCACCTTCCCGGCTGATGTGGTTTGGTGGACTTTTTTCGAAGGAGGCGAGCCTGTGTCTTTTCATACACTCATTGCGGCCTTCGCGAGGGGGTCGAAATTGTGAACCAATGTTTCATCGGTAGTTATTACTGTGCTTAGAAAGTTTGAATCCTTTGCAAACACTTGCCTGCATTCATGACACAACTGAACTCTGGCTAACAATTGTTCTATCATCGGGTGATGAGGTACCCATCTGGAACACACACGACGCAGCAGTAATTTGTCACGAAGAATGCGGAATGCCGACGTTTTTGAAATATTAATTGACACCGCCATGTCTTCACACCCCATTCGTCGATCTTCTTGCAGGACTGCCCAAACAGTGTTAACAATATGCTCCGTAACAACACTCTTTGGTCGACCAGTTCTAGGAGCGAGTTCTACCGACAAATACCCTTGTTTGAAATCATGGTGCCATCTAAAAATCGTTGATTTACTCAAACATTTGTCTTTGTAAGCATTTTTCATTAAATCAACTGGTTCTGAAGCCGTTTTACCCAGACGATGGCAGAATTTTATCGCACAACGCATTTCACTTCTTAACTCTGAATCACTCACCTCCATAGCTGTGTGGAGAAATGCAGACGTACCTTAAACAACTGCGCAATAACAAAACAAAAATCGGCTAATAACTGTTGCCATAGATACTTCCTTAATTTAGTTAGTCGTCTGCGTGTTTGTTTTTCCCTTTCGCACTGTCGCCAACTCAAAAAAAATTACTCTCAGTTTTTATGGAACGGCCTTTGTTATAATAGTTTCATAAGTGCGTAGAAATATTCAAGAAGAAACTGGAGGTCTTTTATATTTGTTGCCACTAAAACTTTCCATATAACAAAATATTTAATTTTAACGTTTCTTTTTCATCTTTTTCAGGTGACTTCTTCTCGCCGTCTAATTCAATTAATTCAGCGTCTGTTGAGGATTCTCCATGGACTACTAATAATTATTCGATATCTTTCTCTTCCATTGCTTCCGATCAATCTCCTTTTCCAATGCAAATGTTGGAGCAGCCTCTTCTTGGGTGACAAAACACTTAAGGTCAAGCGCCAGACTCCTTTCACTATGGAACCATTCACCACTCGCCAAAATTTGTTGATTATTTCTATGGTTCACATAAGGTTAAATTGTTTACCCATCTTCTTAAGCTAGTTCGATTTCTGCCATTCTCTGCCTTTATTAATTTATGCAGAGGTAATTCTTATAAAAATGAAATCAAGGCTGTAACTGGCATGAGGCAGAGGAGTTATCTGCCTCTAGGTCCCTTTGTTTTTTGACGTAGAACTATGTCTTTCCTCGCGCTGGGTAGGGGTAACTTCGGAATCACGGATGCAACGAAAACATGTCACACCTTGAACGCTCATATATTCCAAACTAATAATCGTAGAGTAACAAATAATACATCATTAGATAGTTTATAGAGCCCCATTTATAACAGAACACGTTTCAACCCTTTACTCCTTAACCCTTCGATACAATAGCGTTAGAAATTTAAGTTAAATTTCGCCTGATTTTGTCTCACCGCACTCCGTTTTAAGGTTGATAACTAGTCAATAGATAATGATAGCGATGACTTCAGCCCCGCATCCCGTAGCTGACGGACGGATGTAATAAACTAAAATAAAGTAGATTTACAATTTATTTATTTTTTAGGTAAAAAAAATTTGGTAACGAAAATTCAGAAATGCCGCGAAAATCCAGGGAAAATTACTATAAGAACCGACGAAAGTTGTAGAAACAGTTAGAGGATTCCGAAAAGGCCCGCTAACTCATCAACCGAAAGATCATAGGAATGTAGGGAGTATCAAAATTCAGCGCGCCAGGATGCGTTTCACCCGAGTTCGACTCTTCACAACCTTCCACTTCAACTGCATAAATTGAGCCTGAACAGCAAGAACAGATGAAGATTGTTGTCATCGATCCAAATTTTCAAATTTTCACACCGAGCCTGGAATACCAATGTATATTGGCAGTTTTCACCATTTTGTTGGATAATGAATGTGTTACGTTTCAAATCTTTACACCGCCGATGCATTCTGAATCTAGACAAGAACAACAGCAAGAAGAGTACATTACGCCCGAGACGTATCGCGAAATTTACACTGAAGTGCCCAAAGTCATGGGATACGTTTCTAACATCGTGTAAGACTTCCTCTATCCCGGCGAAGTGCAGCAACTCGACGTGGAAACGATTCCACAAGTGACCTGAAGACTTCTAGAGAGATGTTGAGCCATGCCATCTGAACAGCCGCCCACAGTTTCCTGGTATTAGTAGGTGCAGGATCTTAGGTGCGAATGCACCTTTCCAACACGTCCCATAAGTGCTCTACTGGGTTAATATCGGGCAAACGTGGTGGAAACACCATTCGTCGAAACTGTCCAGGATGCTCCTCGAACCAATCTTGGACAACTTGGGTTCGATGCCATGGTGCATTGTCCGTCTGGAAAATCCCATCGTTGTTGGGGTACATGAAGTACATGAATGGCTGCAAATAGTCACCCAGCCGAGCAACAAGGCGAGTACCGGTTAGTGTCGTGTTTACGAGGACCAGATGACCCAAACCATGCCACGTGAAGACACCCCACACATGTATGGATCCACCACCAGCTTGCACAGTGCCTTGTTGACAGCTTGGGTCCATGGTCTAATGGGGTCTGCGCCACACCCGAACATTACCATCAGCTTGTAACAACTGGAAGCGTGACTCATCGGACCACGCCACATGTTGCCAGTCACCCGGGTTTAATTACCGTGTTCAAGAACCCAGGCGAAGCGCTGTGTCCGAAGTCGTTATCTTAAGAAAGGCCCAAGTTGTGCGAACATTCCATGGGGTATGGGAGCAGAAAGCCCACCTGAGTGCCTACTATAGTGAGGTTTTTGCTCCCATACCCCATGGACGCTAAATTACGCTGCACTGACCTGATGGATATGACTCTGGAAACTCCTGCATTGAATGTGAATTTTTATTTGAGCCAGTGTCTCTTATCTGTTTGCATGGGCATTCCTGCTGAGGCGCCGCTGGTCACAGTCATTCAGCATCTCTGGTCGGCCACTGCACTGTCCACGGTGGGCGGTGATGCCCTCCATGAGGTATTCTCGGTACGCATGTGACACCGTGAATCGAGGAATGTTGAATGTTCGCACAACTTTGGAAATGGAATGTCCCATTCGTCTGGTTCCTACGCCTCGTTAATGCCTCGTTCGAATTCCGTTAATTCGCGTCGGCTTACTGGCAGTTGTTGTTAAACCTGCCTCACGAGATTACACCTCGCAACTCATAAAAATCGTAGCATGCGTCGATGCCTTTATACGACGGCAGCACCAGTTAAAAATTTGCATACTGCTGTTCCATGATTTTTGGCACTTCAGTGTATAACAAGGCAACTAAGGAGATTATGAAAAACTGTTTCTGAAGAACGATTTCTTCAGAAACAAGTTTAGCAGTAACTACTGACAACAATGATTCTACGCCTTCTACTTTTACTAATATTAATATGTAACCAGCATAAGTCACTGTGTATTGTGCATTGTATAAATTGCTTTTAAGTAAATAAAGTAAAACATTTCTTTCGTTTTATTTCTTAAAAATTTCATACTTGAAAAAAACAACAACAAACAAACCGCAACCTACAACGTAGGGCTATGTCAACTGTCCTTCGCTGAATACTTTAAGGATGTAGAACTCTAAGTGATATAGCCGGGTGGTAGAGTGGTCTAAGCGATGCCCTCCAATAAAAAAAAAAAAAGAACATCTCATATCCGTGAAAGGAATTTTCCAAAACAGTGAATGGAGGCACAGCAAATAATATGCTGATATGTTTAACCTCCATGTCCTTTCTGAACATGTCGTTAGGATGAAGAACTAATTAATCACCAGTGCTCTGTCGCAGAAAGTTCTCTGAGCGTTTTAACTTGAACGGAATTTTTTCAAGCCCTACCCCTAAATCTTCTTTCTATTGTTAAGTTCACTGTCCGACACTCATTTGTTTTGCGCTGGTTTGTTTTTCGTTCTGCATTTCTGTGGAGTGTTGTGTTGTCGGCTTTCGTATAATGCTGGCGCTTTACTTGGTATTTACAACCTGTGGTTCTTGGGTATTTACCTGATTTTTACATTTTTAATGAAATTAAGTCAAAAACCTGAAATGCGATTTTTAAGAGATCATAATACACTGCTGGCCACCCAAAATGCAACACCAAGAAGGACACGAGATAGCGAAGCCAGATTTACTGGACACATAGCAACTGATACAAAGATGAAACGATTGAGCTCACAGGCCCGTGCGACTTGCGGAACACGCAGACATCAATAGTTCGTGAGGCCCCCATGGCTGGCAATAACGGCCGCTACACGCTGCGGCATCGAACGAAAGAGGCTTTGGATGTCGGTTTGGGGTATGTCGGTCCAGGCTGCTTCCACACGTTGCCACAGTTCATCAGGCGTAGCCGCGGGTGGTGCTTGCCGGGTCACTCGATTGCCGATCAGCGACCAGACGTGTTCGATGGGCGACATCGGGAGAACAGGCGGGCCACGGCAGCAGTGACACCTGGTGGGCCGTGAAGAATTGTTGCATGATGCTTGCCACGTGCGGGCGCGCATTGTCCTGTTGAAACGTGGCCGCTGGCAGATCCTGTAGGTAAGGGAGGACTACAGGCTCCAAAACGTCGGAGATGTAACGGTGGCTGTTGAGTGTACCGGCGATGCGTACCAGAGAGGTGCGGGTGTCATATCCAATTCCGCACGAAACCATAACGCCAGGCGACGGACCGGTATGGCGATGCATAATGCAGGCGTCATACAGTCTCTCCCCGCGGTGCCGCCACACGTGGATCCGACCATCGCGGTGTTGCAGGCAGAAGCGGGATTCGTCGGAGAAGACAATGTCGTGCCATTCCGTAGTCCAGGTGCGGCATTCAACGGCCCACTGGCACCGCACTCGCCGGTGGTGTAACGTCAATGGTAATCGGAGCGATGTGCGCCGTGCGACAAGTCCCCGCTCCTGCAGACGACGTCGAACGGCACGTGCTGACGCAGGTTGTTGCGCAACACACCCTAACTCCTGCGCTAACGTTCGTGATGTGGCGGTGCGAGCCGTCAATGCCCGCAGCACAACATGCCGGTCCTGTCGTTCGATGGTGCGTCGCGGCTGCGGCAATCGCTCACGTCTGTCCGTCCGTCCTTCCTGCACCCACCGAATCCATAATTGCCTCACTTTGGCTGGATGTCGTCCCACACGGGCGCCGATGTCTCGGTACGATAAACCGCTGTCGCGATAAGCCACTTTTCGTCCTCTGTCGAACTTCGAAACGTGCTGTAATGACTGCCGTATTCTGCGACGAGGCATCAGGAAGTTTCCCACGCACAGGTCCGGCTGCACAACACACTTCCACTACTTTCACAACGTCTTTTGTGCACCCTTTTTATAGAGCTTCTCGGTGGCGTGCCGGGCGCACATGATTTGCATATGCTCTGCAATTCTAATCGTTTGCATGTCCTCTCGCGGGCGACGCACGCTGCGAATTTCAGGCCAATCGGACGCTTCCTTCTTGGTGTTGCATTTTGGGTGGCCAGCAGTGTACTTTCCTATAACGGCGATGTGTGAGAAAGTAAAAACCACGTATTATTTAAGTGGAACTGGAAGGGGTGTTATTTTGAACTCGAATGGGCATAATATCAAGTCTTTCTCTCCCAGATAAGAAAAGCCTGCTACTGCTCACCTAATGACGTGTGGGTCCCCTTTTCACCATGATAACAGCAGCAACCCATCGGGGCATGGATTCTACTGGGTGTTGGAAATGAGGTGATACATTATGAAGCCCATAATTTCAGGGTCGCAATGTGTAAAGCTCCGATAGTAGTCGATGGTGGGATTCAGAATATATTACATCGCTCCACTTAATCTCACAGGTGCTTAAGTTATTTTAGGGTTGACTAGTTAAACATTCATTAAAGTAGAGGCATTGATAGATATCAGAATGCTAACCAGTGATAGTAATCAGTGAGAAGCAAGTCAGGTAATTCCCGATATCTTGAGGCAGGGGCCTGTAGAGAACTTTTTTTTTTTCGGGAGGGGGAGAGGCAAAATGGAAGTTTTGAAATCCACCAAAACAACAACAACAACAAAAAAATCATGAAAAATAGAAAAAAGTGAAGTGTTTTTTTGTAATGTAAGTTGACGCATTTGTATTAAATTAAGACAAGTTTTTTTTTCTAATGTAAGTTGCATTTTAACCAAAAATATAAAAATAAACCATTTTCGGGGGTCAAGCGGGCTTTCCCCCTCTAAAAATACGCCCCTGTCTTGAGGTCAATTAACACATAGAACATTAGGCAATCACAGAGCTTCCTGAAAGACATCGTTGTTTCATTAAAGGCAAGGCAAGTTGCCCCGTCTTGTTGAAACTAGAAATTGCTTTTATCTTCTACAGGAAGTCAAGTCAATTGTATAATGATATCCTGAGATATCCTATGTTATACTTAATTGGTATATTACAGGAAATGGAGCTTCCGTACAGGAGACAAAACTGTATCGGGCAAGGCAATTTCACTTCCTTTTCCGATAAATAGCTGATATAATCTGTTACTCCTTTTGCTTCGTTCGGCTCCGTCAGATCGTAAAGGCATTACTACTGAACTCCCCTCACTGCAAGTGAATACAATACGCCCCCACCTCAAGTATAATGCCTTTGCGACCCTATGCGCACTCGAGGAAGCCATGCTTTTATTCTGTTTTACACCGTCTGCTGATCAAACACAGACATGTGGTAGCCATCTCTTCCTGATGTAATGTCTTTGCAGATTTCTATGCTGCTGAATGAGACGTACACGTTTTAATATGTGCGGGAGTATCACTTCGTGCACGCATGAGCAAACTACACCTGTAATTTAAAATCGTTGCGATCTTTCATTCGGTAAGAGCTAAGAACGTGTGTACTTACAATGTGAATCTGCTAAAACTTTTCTCAAGAGACTGCTCCATAGTATAGTCGGTCCAGCTCAAGATCTACTGGACTTCACGGCGTTTCCCTTTCAGAGGGGTGAGGTCAGAGGCGAACTTAGATCTTTTGGGGGCCCTAGTCGCTGAAAGATTCAGCGGGCCCCCTACCCCTTCTTATTGCTTCAGAAATTTTCATGCGTCAGATCAGCAAAAAAAAAAAAAAAAAAAGAAAGAAAGAAAGAAAGAAAAAAAGTGAAGTAAAGAAAAAAGTTTTTACGCTTTTTAAAATTCCATTCTAGCTTCCTATTATTAGAAAGTTTTGTAAGAAACAGGGGTAGTGTAATCCCTTTGTCTGACCGTGCACATCAAAATTTTTGTTTTTAGAGATATTTCAAAAATTATTTTTGCGGCTAATAGGAAATCTAAGGATATTAAGTTCGGCACTTTAAATACCGCTAAGTGCTGTCAAGTTGAAAATTCAAAAAATTAAAGTTCTGTTGTAAAGAAATTATTCATCTTAAAGGAAAATATTATTTTTGTGCCTCACAGATTAGGCTTAACTGTTCCTTCTCAAATATTTAAATTTTCTAATTAGTTCGTTAATTTCTTGCTAAAGGCCAAAAAATTAGTTTTCATAGTTTTTTCAAAAAATATTTTTGCGAACGATCGGACATAAAAGTTCATTGAAATTTTACCATTCTAAATTTCACTATTAGTTCATAAATTTCCCAATAGGAGTTCTCAAAGTGGAAACTTCGTAAATTTTAGCTTTGCACTATGGAGAGATTATTTCAGTTACAGCAAACGTTCTTTTTGGGTTTGATACGTTAGACACAACTGATTACTTTTAGCACCTTTTCAGTTGCAAGTTTTTTGGCAAATTTATCGCTAAGGGCGCTGAAAATGAAATTTCGTACATCGTATGTAAATTGTCATAACATTTGATAAAATTGGAATGCATTTCGATTATAAAACGTTCTCTTTCCATTGCTACAGCTTTGGAAAATCATATTGGGTTTTTTTTTTAACATTTTGAGCAAATTAGTAGGAAACGAGCATTTTAACAAGCAAAAATTAAATACTTGAAGACATTGGCAACCGGAAAAGTCCTCCACATTAGACAATACGGATAATATGCAATTTATGCACAGTGCTTTACTTGAAAAGGATGGATGACTTTTCGTGAACGAGTTTTGGCATAGACGAATGTCATGGACCAAGAAAGGCGGACAGTGAGAATTTCGTCAGTCACTGTAGGAAAGCGAGAATGTGAAGAGTTTCTTGAAAGCATTTTTTCTTATTATTTTCATCGGAAAATTTAGGTCTGCATTTTGTTTTTATTTCCGTCTGTGAAAACCAAAACAATACTGGCAATCCAATTATACGTTTTCGGGGCCCCTCAAGTTCTGGGGCCTAAGGCCCGCGCCTAGTTGGAAATTCGCCACTGGGTGAGGTTGTGACAAGAATTAACGCATGTGACATTTTCACGCCCTCTCAGCTTCCCTTAATCAGGAATAATGAGTGAGAGGTAATACTTTTCGCAACATCTCTCAATTTTCAAGGCTGTCAGCTGTCTCATCTTCTTTTATGGTTAGAATCTAGTATGAGACGGTTCTCTATTCCCCACTAGAAGCACTTCTTCAGACGAGAGCTGAGTACTTAAGGCATTATCAATCTGCCTTTTTGCTTTCATCAAATCCGAGTCACTCATCCATTTAAGAAGCGTTCTGCTCCTCCTTGGGTGAATAAAAAAAGTTCGTTAGTTCTCTAGCCCGTCGGAACTGAATACTTCAACAAGACCTATGGGCTCTTTTTTGTTGGACGAACTCTACTCGCGCATCACCAGCTTTTCAATGATATTGCCATTGGTAACGATTCATACTGCTTCATGTCATTTGCACTTTTGATCTGAGGAAAACCCTCAACGTGTCGCGAAATCCCCGTTTGATGTAGATGAGAGCATCCACATATAACTTCAGAAACGTTTCTTGTACTAAATAAAATAAAATTTTAGACAGTCTCACTACGTTTCTGAAAAAATATCATCTCCACTTCATACTGAGAATTACTGTCTGGGATAAGGTACACGGTCGCTGACGATACGAATCGTCACGATGAACAAATACACGGTCGTATCAGAATAACATGACCACCTACCTCATATTGGGCACCTTTGACCCGGATGACAGCTGCGAGACGACGTGGCATGGACGCAATGTGGCCCTGGAAGGTTTCCCATGGCACGCGTTGTCATTCAGACAGCAGAAGAGCACGAAAGTCCCGGAGATGACGGTTTTGTGGGTCGGCTACGCCGAACCTGTCGATCCAAATAGTCCCACAAGTGTTCTATGGGTCGGGCGATTTCACCGGCCAAGGGAGAACGGAGACATCGATGTTGTGTTCCTTGGAACCAGTCCCCGCACACCTCCTTAGCGACGTGACAGTCTGCATTGTCGTGTTGGTAGACACCATCACCACCAGGGTAAATGTCCAACATGAAGAGATGCATGTGGTCAGCGAGGATGGACACGTAGCCATTGACGTTCATGGACCCATCCAGTGGTACCAGTGGTCCCAGGTCATACCAGAAAAACATCCCCCAGACATGCACACTGCCACGGCCGGTCTGTATTCGTCCGACAAGCGTGTTCGTGTGTATGACGTCGTATTCGCTACCGCCCCTCACTTCTGTGGGGCAGAAATCTCGATTTGTCGGAGAATGCAACCTTTTCCCACTCTTCCACTGTCCAATGACGGTAGTCTCATGCTAACTGCAGACGTCGTTTCCGATGGATTGACCTATGATAGCATGGGCCCCTTGACGCTGCGTCGACTACGGAGACGCATGCGCAACAGGGCTCGCTCTACTGTTATCGGGGACACGTACCTGGGTGCCCCAGCGTTCATTTGCGTGGTCAATTGCTGCACGGTTGCGCGTCGATTGCCCTTTACCAGTCAACGGAGGCGACGTTCTCCTCTGGGGTTGATGCCCTTTGGGGCCCCATAGTTATGACGTCATGAGGTACTCAGTGTGCCGGCGGTCCATTCTTGGTAAACCCTTACTACAGTACCTCGCGAACAGCCCACAAAGTCTGCTGATTCTGATATGCTTCCACCCTTGGCGCGGTAGCGGATGTCCATTCCTTTTTGAACGTCCCTCAAATTACTACCTCTTTCCATTGCGCTCACGTTAGGCACTGTGGCTCATGTGTCCTGGCCGGCCGCTTATTATCTCCGTGTGGTCGACGTTGTTACGTGCACTTACGAATTTTATACTGAATTAATTCAGAATTTTAATAGTTTCTTCGCTTTTAGTCAGAAGGAAAATATAAATGTTTCCCCCTTCACAAATTATTTTTTCGTGCCTGCCCCGCAGGACGCACATCAAATAAAGACAGATAGCAGTGAGACCACATGTCAGTGTAGTATAGTGGATAGCACTCGGAGGTCCGGTGCCGAGAGTTGTGGGTTCGAATCATGCCGCTGGCATAAAAATGATGGAGAAATTTACTTCGTTATAAGAGTTACCTATCATAAACAAAATAATTACGAAAAGATCTCCTGAAAAAATTGAAAATGTCCAGAATTACAAGAATTTCATGGCAAATTTATGAAGTGAAAGAAATCAAAGAGTGCGGGAATTAATTTTTATTTAATTACTTTGAAACGAGAAAAACATTTTTGCCATAGCTGAGACAGACTTTCCAGACCTGCAATTGAAGAAGTCGTGTAACAGTAAAGCCAGAAAAGTAATAAATCATAAGTACATCTCGTTAAAAAAAAAAAAAGCGTATGTCGAACTCATTACATCCGAGAAAAAAATTTGGTGGCATTCTTGCTATTTGCAAATTCATATAGTGGGATAATGTTAAGGGTCAATGCTATTCGTACATTAACCTTATTGTGTGATGTAAAAAGAAAATTACGAGGATTTAATGCCAGTAAAAATGATTTCAGCACGTGTTAAATGAAAAAAACCAACTGTATATTCCACGTGTTGTACTCTAACTAACAAGTATCTAATCCGTTCTCATGTCATCTAACACCTGCGTAATCTTATCAAATTCGAAATCCTGAAAACATCCGATTTTACCATGATGAAACCCCTCCTTGCTTTAATTTTTTCGTTTTTTTAACAAGATATCAACACTCACGAAATCTTTTGGTACTTGAACACGCGATCACAGAAGTAGTTTCCAGATATCAGTGATTTTTAAAAGAAATGAAATCTGCTGAAACGGGTAAACAGCGAAGGTGAACGGCCTGGATAAGTTTTGTTTCCTTGAACTTAGCAACATTTTGATAATCTTGAACTTTGGAGTAAACAATTAAGCGGTCATTATTTCCTCGAGAAAATTATTTGTATCACAAGTGAAAGCGATACTCTTCGGGGGATAACAGAAATTAGGTAGTTTCGACGAAAACCTTTGAATGAGAAATCTGGATTTCCGAAAACGAGCTGAAAAATGTAACTTTGAGTTATCAACGAAAAAATTTCAACAATCTTTTCACATTGCGTTGTCTTGCAATTATTTTTCGTTTACAATTGTAGTCATTTACATTTGCTGAGACAGAACACGCACAGCTGTATAAAATTTGCTGATTTTTTTGAAATGGTTTCTAGAAATGACGTAATCGTTATTCAACTATTTTCATTATTATTATAATTATTATTATTGTAAAAGTAATATTTTAAGCGGAGTTTTATTGCATCTTCTTATCGGTCAGTCTCCAATAATTTCAGTTTTCACAAAACCCTTTGTTACTAAATAGTAGTAACACTATACAATTTGATTTCAACCTTTAGAGAATTAACCCCCGGCCATTTCAGACTCTCATCTTATGCCCCTCTTGCTAAATTCAGCTGTAATTAATTTACACATCCTGTGGCGGATGAATATTAATGTATTTCGTTTCGCTCAGTGATCTTCATCATCTGATTATTTAGCAAGTCAATAAATACTGATGAGTCGCACAAGCTATATCTCACGAGTAAAAGCCATCTTTGTGCAGATAACTGAAAATAAAATAAAACTCGGCTTAGCTTAAATCAAATTAACTCATGTTATGAGACATCAATTTAATAAAACCTTATGATATTTTAAAAACAGATTAAAAAACGAGTACTTTCGAGCCATCCCATGGCCCATCTTCAGATAGAACAGCCAAATTGACAAGATCCGCATAATATATACACACACATGAACGCAGTCAAAGTCGGTTGCTGTACATATATGCAAAGAAGGAAGAAATTCCTCCCGGCACATTATCCCACGGTTACGGGTAATTCAAAGCCCCAAGGATTAGAGTTAATTAATATAGTCATTACAACAAATATTTTGTGAGTGAAAAATGAACATACTCTCGGTAAGACCAGAATTTTAAAATGTTCCCAGTCCGGATATAAAATCCCTTCTGTAACTTTCCTAGCAAGTGCTGTGTTGGTACCTCCTGTCTGGATATTATATTTATGTTCCTTTACCCTACAAGACAAATTCCGTCCGGTCGATCCTATATAGACAGATCGAGTAGTTCCGAAAGTCAGTTTTTGTTTTGTGAGTTGGATAACGAGACATGCAGCCCTGTCCGAGGAACTTTCAACGTCTACAACATTGTCCTTCAGGGCCGGATTAAGGGAGGGTCTAACGAGGCTACAGCCCTTTGTTGCTATTCTTTGAAATTTCTGCCCCACTTTAACATCCCTGTTGTGCTTTAGAATTTATGTTATTTAAGAACAAAACTGCGCTTTATGATTTAAGTTATTATACTATTTAAGATTACAACACTTTAGGATTTGAATTATTATATTATTTAAGATCACAATTGTGCTTTAGGATTTAAGTTACTATATTATTTAAGATCACAGTTGTACTTTTAGATTTAAGTTATTATATTATTTAAGACAATTGTCCTTTAAGATTTAAGTTATATTTTACTATTTAAAATCACAGTTGTGCTTTAGGATTCAAGTTATTATATTATTTAAATCATAATAAATTTACATTGTCAAGTTATTTGATTATTACATTATTAAAATTAATATTACAAATTCGTAGATTATTAATCAGAGTGTACGACTTTTCAACTATCACACGATTAGATTTGGTATATAGAACTGAAGTATGAAACTACTCCCTCCTTTGATGCAAGGATTAAATGGACGGAATCGAATCGAATCAGTACTTTCTAACTTAGGTTTAGATACCCGAACCCACAGGTGAAAAATGGAAATATGAAAAGCGGGAACAGGTTGCCCTGATAGGATAGTGTGAAAGAAAAGTGCGGAAGAATTAAAGTTCAAGAAGTATACGGTTACCCGTTAAGAAATGAAGTTGTAAGCTACCCTACATACTTATTTGCACTTGCAAGTCATTCCAAGCAACAATTATCTCTACAAAAAACGCGCGGCATAACACCGCCGCCACAGGAGAGGACTGGGAAAAGGCGGGAAAGGCCAGGGGAAGGAGGGGGGGGGGGGTGGCACCTGAAATAAAAAAAGACAGCACACACAAAATAATAATAAATACACAGTTGAAGTGGACCAGGAACATCAAATAGAAGTCATCGCTCTTTCCACGTTTATAAGTGAGTCACGGAAAAAATTATCATCGGCCGTCACCGGGAATCGAACCCAGGGTCTTCCAGTTACGCGCCGGATATGCTTCCACTACACCACAGCGACCTTGAAAGTGGAAGCATATCCGGCGCGTAACTGGAAGACCCTGGGTTCGATTCCCGGTGACGGCCGATGATAATTTTTTCCGTGACTCACTTATAAACGTGGAAAGAGCGATGACTTCTATTTGATGCACACAAAATAAGTTTCCCAAAGGAACATCGTAGTATAGGCACCTGGTATAACAAAATTGTCGTTTGGTTAAATGGACGGAAATATCAGACAATATGTATATCTTGTTGTGTGTATCACGTGACATCTTCAGCGCTATACATTGATGAAAGATTTTGGACCTCACACCATTTACCTGGCTCTGGGCCTCTGAGTGTCTTAATCAGGCCCTGTGTGTCAAAAGCATGCGAAAATAAATCTGAATATCTTGTCGAAGGCTCCTAAATTGAAATCAAAGTTTTAGACAAGACGAAATGGACATCTGCCCGGCATTTTTTGTTTTTTAGTTTGTACTAGCAGAATTGCTCGGCGTAGCTCGGGAGAATTTGGTGATAATTCCATTATCTAAATTTTGTACAAATTAATTAATTTTTTACAGCATGAACCGCACCTAATACTGTATTTCATTTCTTCATTGAATTTGAATTTTATTCTCTGTAGAGTCTTTAGGCACACAGTATTTTTATTTTCTCCGTTTGATTTTTGTTGGTTTATTCGTGGAATCACCAAGTTCAGCGGGTGAAAGTTTGTGAATGAAAAAGAAATTCCAGTAATTTTCCAGTAAGTTTATTTTAATTCGTTTAGGTTATTGAGCCGGGATGCTGCAAATGCGAAAAATAAAAAAGAAATTGATTCAGTTAATTTACTTTTACGAAACAAAAAAAGAAAAGAAGAGGAATGGAAATACTTACCTTCAGTTCCGATGCTGAATTGTATTGCAGTTCTTCACTGGAAAGCACTTGTCACAAAAAAATCCATTTTTGCACTTATCACAACAAAACGTATTAAATTCGAATTCAAAATAGAAAAGTAAAAAATAGAATTTTTTACGAAAATTTTGTATGGACCCCGGGCTCCTACTCCTTCCAAAACCCTTTTAAGTTAGAGTACCATCAGATAGTATACCAAATTTGGTGGTTCTAAATTGGAAACTGTAGATTTACACAGCGGACAAACAAACAAAATAAACAAACATTGAACTTTATGTATTAGATTACGAAAATATGCTGATTAAAACCAAAACCAACCATGTGTCTTTGAAACAGAGGTTTGAAATGAAACATTGGCATCATGAATATTTTGTTTCTTCTCCCGGAGTCAAGACTGCGCTAATCTGATTTTCATACGTTATATGTAAATAAATTCTATTTCTAAAGCAATGTAGTCAAGGTCATTGCCACTAATCTCTGCCAACGCCCTTTCACAGTGATAACTTCACTAACGTTTTTTTTTCTTCGGGTTTAACGACCACCGTGAGCAACTCAATGGACTGGCAGTCACTTGTCCCTAATTTTGGGTAAATGATTCCAAAGAACGAGAGGAGCCAACGCCGTCGTACAGAAATACCATCCATGCTTCAGATTAGATTAGATCATATGTACAGGATTTTAGGAAGAGAGTGTCTTACCCCAGGTCTTAAAGAACCCTAAGAAATAGGAAGCCAGTAGATTTGGGTTAGAGAGCGCGATAGAAAAGTGACACGGAAGAGAGGTAGAAAGGGGGAGGAAGACGCCCTTATTTATTACCGGGGGGATTACCCTGGTTCCGACGGCTTAATGTGCCCATCCGACGCAAGGTGGATAAATAGTGGATCGAGCGTTCGTACCTGCCTGGGATCGAACCTGAGGTCCTTTCCGCGGCAGTCATGAACGTTGCCCACTAGGCCACACGCAATCCATGCTTCACCTGGAACCAGAGCACATTTAAAGAGACAGGGGGCTCGGGAGCTGGACAGTATTTTGGGGCACATCTAGGATTTCACTATGGGTGGCAGAATAAAAATACCCAGAAGAAAACATTCCCAGCGTGTGCTGAGGAAGCCATAAAAATATCCCCGCCATATTGAAATATGTATCCTATGATTCTTCATGGACGAATCAGTGTTAGCAAAAAAAAAATATATATATATATATATATATAACAAGAAAGATGACACCGAGTTATTGGGTGTAATATTAAGCACGTCTTTTGAATCCGTTCTGATGCAAATTAAATTTATCAAAGCTATTCAAAGTCAATGGAACCGGTATGGAAAATAATAGTATCTGAATGAAGAAAGAAGTTTTCCAATCGGGTTTTTAATCCCGCAGATATTGCTGTAAACGGAATCGTGAGCTTACGCCCTTTGGTTGCAGATTTGTGCTTTAAGAAAATTTTTAATTTATATAGGAAACATTTCGCAGCGGAAACGCTCTCCAACAAAGAAAGAAGGTTTCAAATCTGATTCTTCGAAGCAGAGATATGGACAACTATTATATAAGATATGCATCTACGCCCCCTGGCGGGAAAACCATGCGTTATTTTAGGAAGAAAGTATTCTCAAAAGGTTTTCCGATGTAAGCGGTATCGGCCTAAGAAAAAAAAAAAAAAAAAAAAAATAGTCGGGTTTTCAGAGCTCTGATTTTTCTGCAAATTCATCAGAAGCAGAAATTAACACTTATGCCCCCTGGTAGCCAAACTATTCCTTACCAAATACTAGAAATTATGTAAAAAACATCTCCCATCAGGAGCTGTATGCGATGCAGGAAGAATTTTTCATTTTTCAAATCGGAGTTTTAGAAGCAGATATAACGCAGAAAACACAATTTATCTTTGCGCCCCCTAACGAAAAGTATATTATTCACTTAAAAATTTTGAATTTATATGAAAATTAGTTCGCATCGGAAACACTATCCAACAAAGAAGGAATTTTCCAAATCGGACTCCTAGAAGTAGAGATACTGACAAAAATAAGATATATATCTACGCCCCCTGGCGTAGAAACCATGCATTATTTTAAGAAGAAAATATTCCTAAAAGGTTTGCAGACGTAAGTAGTATCGGCCCATAAACGAAATTTTTTTCAATCGAGATTTTAGAAGCTCAGATTTTGATGCGAATACATCAGAAGCGGGAATTGAGACTTACGCCTCCTGGTGACCAAATCATTTTTTACCAAAATTAGAAATTATATGCAAAGGATTTCCCATCAGGAGCTGTTTCCGCTGCAGAAAGAATTTTTCAAATCGGAGTTTTAGAAGCAGAGATATCGGGAGAAACGCAATTTTCCTTTACGTCCCCTAACGAAAAGTCTATGAGCTACTTGAAAATTTTGAAATTATATGAAAAACGTGTCACACCGGAAACTCTACGAAATAAAGATAGAATTTTTCAAATCGGACCATTAGAAGCAGAGATATTGACAAAAATAAGATATACGCCTACACCCCTGGCGGAGAAACCATGCAATATTTTGAGAAGAAAATATTCCGAAGAGGTTTATCGACGTGAGTGGTATCAGTCCACGAAATAATTTTTTCAATCGAGATTTTAGAAGCTCAAATTTTATGGGAAATACACAGAAGCAAAAATTAACATTTACGGCCCCTGGTGTCCAAAGTATTCTTTACCAAAAGTTGGAAATTACATGCAAAATATTTTCCATCAGCAGCTGTAACCGCTAAGGAAAAAAGTTTTCAAATCGGAGTTTTTAGAAGAAGAGATATCGGGGAAAACATAATTTACTTTTACGACCCTAGCGGAAAATCTATGCATAACTTGAAAAAGTAATTATGCCTAAAATACTCTTCGACATAAATGGAATTGAAAGATAAATTTTTTTTTCAATCGGATGTTTAGAAGGAAATATATGGAATAAAATGTATTTTGAATTTGACATCATCTGCGTTTACGCCCTCTAGCGGCGAAATTGTACATCGTAAAAAAAAAAAACAGAAATAAAGGATCATGATTCGCATATTTCAAGCTTCCCAATGCAAAAAGAATTTTTCAAATCGGAATAATAGTTGCAGAGATATGGTGTCTACAGACGGATGGACAGACGAATAGCATAAGAACGATCTTTTTTACACAAAAGACATGTTTAAAATGCATGGTTGAGAAATGGATACTAGTTCATTCCTGTTTTATTCTCCTTGCCCCCAGAATTCAGCTTGTTGAAATTGTACCAAAGTAGTGGACAAAATATTATGATCTAAATATTATGATTCAAACGAATTCTTAATGTATGAAAATTTCCCCAATTACAGACGTGTACAAAACATCTGTAACGCTTTTGAAAAGATTTGAGTATAGACAGGGGGCTACTATACTTTTTGCGGACTTTTAAAAAAGCGGAAAGGAATAGAAAACTTTTTTGCACAAGATACTTTCTTATCGCTTTTGCTGTGCTACCTCGAAAAAAAAGCCCCCAAAAAACCTGTAGAACTCTGTCAATTCTCTAAGCACCCTGCATAATTCTGGGGCCCCTTGAAGATGCGGGGTCCAGGGCTGCAGTACCCCTAGCCCCCTTCTTAAATGGGTTCGACCTGGGACCCGAACCAAACTAACGAATAAGTATCCAACGGAAGGGTTTTAAAGGCCCAGACCGCAGAAAATTTTCACCTACGGCATTTTTTTTTTAATTTTTTGATTGCTTTCACAGTCATTTCAAAATACGTACACTGTAAAAAATAAATGATGTAAATTTACGGAAAATTCCTGAAAATAACGTGCTGCAAAGTTGACAGTAGGTGTCTGTCTTTTAACGAAATTTCCGTTTTTAAAAATTCACGTTTTTTTCAACTTCTGTATTTTCACAGATTTTTCCGTAGTCAGTAATTCCATTGATTTCAGAAAAAATACGTTCCGCTTTTTCTGTATTCATACAGAAATTTCGCAAAATTGAAGATACTGAATTTTTTCAGCCCTTACACCGGAGAGTCCTTTCCAATTTTCTCTGGTGGGATTCGATCCGAAGTCGTTTGAGTTGGCTTATCAGAAACTGCGCGTTGTAACCACTGAGCCAAAAGGACGCAAAACTCGCCGTCACATTCAAGGTAGAAATATAATTGGGCGGTGCTAAAATGTTTCGTTTTTTCCATTAATGCAAGTGAATTAGTAATTTTATTTTCTGTTGGAGCTTATTTTTTTTTTTTTTTTTTTGAATAGGTTTGTATTAATTTTAATTCTTCTGTAAGCGGACTTAACATAAATTAAGTATTCTTCAGCATGATTTTTCGAAGCAACAGAATAGAGACGTGCTACATAAGTGACTCACGTGGCAAGACAACAGATCTGCAGCGGTATGTTCCGTCTGTGCAGCTTAGGCGGGAGAGCAACTTACTCCGGAGTGAGGGGGCGCGACTGAATTTGTGTTTTCACATTGGTGCCCGAACGTAAAAATGGTTTCAAAAACTTCTGTAGTACGTCACATCATCTCCCTCTAAATTTTTTTTTTCCTACTTCGCTTAAAAAAAAAAATTAAGAGGGAGATGATGTGAATTTTTTTTCCTGCTTCGCTTAAAAAAAATTAAGAGGGAGATGACGAGAATTTTTTTCCTACTTCGCTTAAAAAAAATAAGAGGGAGATGATGTGAAATTTTTTCCTACTTCGCTTAAAAAAAAATAAGAGGGAGATGACGTTAATTTTTTTTCCTACTCCGCTTAAAAAAATTAAGAGGGAGATGTGAATTTTTTTCCTACTTCGCTTAAAAAAAATTAAGTGCGAGATGATGTGAATTTTTTTTCCTACTTCGCTTAAAAAAATTAAGAGGGAGATGATGTGAATTTTTTTTCCTACTTCGCTTAAAAAAATTAAGGGGGAGATGACGTGAATTTTTTTCCCTACTTCGCTTAAAAACAATTTAGAAGGAGATGATGTGAATTTTTTTCCCTACTTCGCCTAAAAAAAAATTAAGAGGGAGATGAAGTGAATTTTTTTGCTACTTCGCAAAAAAAAAAAAATTAAGAGGGAGATGATGTGACGTACTACAAAAGTGAAACACGTGTCAAGAGATCATGCAATGCATTGATTATTATACGCTTTCCAACATACCAGAAATCATTACTGAAGTTATGAGCATAATGGCTGTGGAATAAATCTCGCTCCTGTGTCCTGACCTTTGATCCCATTTCGATGATATTCAACAGAATTGGTTCAGTATACCTCCGGAATAACATACTAAAGTTTTGTCGCAATAGAAGCATTTTTAGGTAAGTTATGGCGCATAAAGGCAATGGAGTGGATCCCGCTCCTATGTCCTGACCTAAGAGCACATTTCTTCCATTTTCAAGAGGGTTCGTTCCCAGGTAGTCCCGTACCACATACTAAAGGTTCATCGAAATGGAACCATTTTTACGCAAGTTATGACGCATAAGGGCAATGGAATGGATCCCTCTCCTATGTCCTGACCTTTGACCCCATTTTGTCCATTTTCAATAGGCTTCGTTCCCAGGTGGTCCCCTACCACATACTAAAATTTCATCAAAATCTAACCATTTTTACGTGAGTTATCGTGCGGACGGACAGACAGACGGACAAAGCATATACGCTTCTTCAACCTACGGTTGGAAAGCGTAAAAAAGTAAGAACAGTTTTTTTCGTTAACATATCAAAGGAATTGTGGAAAGGTTTCTGAAATTTCAGAATTTGCCTGGCGTACGAAAGATCCGTGAAATTCAGGTTTATTTCTGTCACTTCACGGAAAAGGTTGCATCAGGAATAATCTTCGTTAATTCACGAAAGAAATCACCGAAATTGTCTCGTGAATTTCAGAAAAGTTTTCACAGTGTACTCTTTACGACATAATTCCATGTAGCTTATCTTCATTGCTTTCCCCTCAAGTTTGTAAGATTGTCAAATCAGCTGTAGTTATTACGAATATATAACTACAGGACATACATTCAAACTTTCTTTCATGATTATCACACTTTTATATGTGTGATGTCTTCTGCCGTTTCGCACTCTCGCTCAGAGCCGGATTAAGGATTCAGCGATAGTGGGAAAAGGCAGAAGACATGATTAAGGGGGGTCAATAGGGGCTATTATAGTCTTTGGGCCTACCATGACCAAGTGCTCAAGAGGCATGCCTGGGCAAGTAATAGAAAGAAAGAGAGAGAGAGAGAGAAGGAGAGAGATAGACAGAGAGTGAAAGTGAGAGATAGAGAGAGAGAGAGAGACAGAGAGAAAGAGAGATATTTATAATATAATTTTACTTTTGTCTGGTGTAATTTCCATTTGTGATGTACTACAAAGGTACAAACATGTCTCAAGACGATAAATCTGCACCGAGATATTCTGTCCGCGTAGCTCAGGTGTGAGAGCGACTTACTCCTGAGTGAGGGAACACTGACAAACTTGTGTTTTCACATACTTGACAAGAAACAGAGGCTGGAAGACAAACAGATTTCAAGACAGTGGCTCACCAAGAGTAAAGGTTTCATGTCGCTGTGGACAGTGGGAAGAGCGAGACAGTTTCAGCTTTTTCAGTACCATCCATCCACAACTCCCAATTTGTACTTGGAACAGTTAATTGTCGAAGTCCCCTTTGGCTTCATATTGCGTTTAACAAAAAAGATGAACTAAGAAAGGTATATAATGGTAAATCAGTAGAAAATCCATGACAAAATCTAGGAATCTTAAGCTTTTAACTCATGTTCTTCTGAGAACAATGAAAAATGCAGTGACTTATTATAAAAACTCTACAGATAATGTAGTAGTTACAGTTTTGTGTGTTAACGGACTTCATAATAGTTCTCCCTCATGAGTTCCTTGGGGGCCCACTGTGATATCTTAGCCTTGGGGCTCACACAAATGTCTTAGCCTAGGGGCCCCACTAAGGCCTTAATCCGGCCCTGCTGTCGCTCTACTCGTGCAAGAACACAGCGCTCTATATACAGTAGGGACTGTAAAGCATCGCGGCTGACAGAGCCAATTTACTGCACCCTTAGTTTGCAATTCTGTGGTTCGTACAATAGTAAAGTCAGAACAGCTTATGTTTTTGAGAAATGGAAAAGGAAACAGACTCCAGAAAAATTAATACCCACTGGCGATACTACAATTCTTGTCACATGTAAAAGATTCTGCGTTAACTCACAGTCTTAACGGCAAAAGAAAAAAAAAGTCCTTTTTTGATGGTGCAGAGGGTTAAATACTGGGTTGAGGCATAAGTTCATGCCGCTTTTTAAACCGCACTATACAGGAGAGTATTACACCAGAAGGGAAAATGAAATCAATCAGCTATGTCCCCCCCCCCCAATGTTTACGATGTTATCCCAACGTCTGGATAGGTCTTGTTTGAAATGCTGTTGTGGAATTCTGGTTTGTTTGTGCTCTCTCTTTTCGACTATTGTACCTGCCGATGAGTCTATTCTTAACATATTCTAGGGTTAGTTCATCTTCATGTTTTGCTGCAAGAGCTGTTACAAGAGTGTCTTATGAGGATGGCAGACCACGCAACATGATAGTTGCTAGGTGTGAGCTTTAATTTCTTCACATATTGACTTTTGTTTATTTGAAATTTCCAATATCTGATTGATGTATGCCTGCATATTTTCGAAGTCATTGTACATTTTACTGTAAAGTTTTCTTAGAAAATAAAGCTTACTGCTTAAATTTGTTCTTTCATGAATTATTTAGAAAGCTAGCCACATATTTCGTGCTGTCGTCTCGTTTATGACATTTATTATTTGTTCATCTTCCAAAAATAGATTAATTGTTGACATCGCTTGTGCGTTTTTCTTAATCCAGTCATCAGTTCGAACTGCAGGTTCTGCTTGTGAAACAGCATTACAAGTATCTTCTTTGTTACCAAGCATTTGGATTTTAAATTTCCAAACTATATAATTTTCAGTACACCACAACATGAATACTCAAGAAACGCATATAGCGTATTAAATCCGTTTATTGTTATGGAGTAACAATCACAGAGATTCGCCAAACTTTCGCACTCCACTGGGAGGCTTTTTCAAGGCAATGGTAGACATAAAAATGCTTTATGTCTACCATTGCCTTGAAAAAGCCTCCCAGTGGAGTGCGAAAGCTTGGCGAATCTCTGTGATTATTACACCATAAAAATAAATTATTATCTAGTAAAATAAACGGATTTAATATGCTATATGCATTTCTTGAATATTTATATAATTTTCATTATTCAATTTTGCGATGGAAAAAATTCGCCGCGTTTATTTTACTAGATAACGCCATTTTTATTGTATTTATTGTTTTGTAAGACCAACAGTTTAGTTTTAAATTCACTTCTTTACTAACTACGCTCACAACATGGCTTATGCAATGAAAGGCTTAACTTTGTACTTTCGGTCACGGAAACTTTATGTTAGCCTTTACCATTATTGCATTCCATTTAATATATTTCATTCCGAATCATATTTACAAACACACACACACACACACACACACACACACAAACGGATTCACATCTTCAAAATTTGTATTGTATTATGTAATCCCCTATTCCATGCATGATCTATCTGCTCCTCCGGGCAATCACGGAATAGAATTCTTAAACTCCAGATTCGCTAAACATGAATGCCGGTTGCTTCGACTAGCGAATCCTGTGATGGTTTTATTCAAATTAATCGGAAATTTAAAGCTTGGTCGTTCTGGGTAGTGTAGTGGTTAACATACTAGGGCGGTATTCGGGAGACTCGGGTTCGATTCCCGCTCCAGGATGACGAAGTTTTCGGATATTAGTTGATTACCATCCATTTCATATTTACACCAAAAAAACGGATTCACATCTTCAACATTTGTATTTCATTCCGAGTTTATTTTTCGTCCATGGATAAATTCAGTCTCGTAATCCTTTTGCTGTAGTCGCATTAGTGTGATATGAAAAAACGGGATGTTTATATATACTTCGAAAATTCTTGTATGCAAGTAAAAATGACTCACCTTATACAATATAACGCAGTAAAAGGATGAAGATTCGCTTGAAACTAAAGGTTTTTATTTGTCGCTGCATATGACACACACGTAATGCACTAAAGGAATAAATGGAGCTTCGAAATATCATCAGTTGAATATAATCAGAGAACACAGGACACAAGCATTGCTTGCGAAACACATGCAACATAAACAAGAAAAATGACACCGAATTTTCGGTTGCAATGAGCACGTCTCTTTGAATCCGTTACGATGTGAATAAAATGTTATTCAAAGTCAATGGGACCGGGTATAAAAAAAAAAAAAAAAAAAAAGACCAACCGGATTCTTACGATCAATAAAACAACCAGAAATATAAACATCAACTTGCATCCACCATCAGGGTCTAAAACGTATGTTACGAAATGTAACAAATGGCGCACAAAAAGTTTTCATGGCAGAAGGAAGATATCAGAGACAAAGCGTTTCAAATCGAACAGTTAAGAGAAGAAATATAGAAGAAAACAGGATATGACTCTAGGCCATCCAGCAGAAGAATAATGGAAAAGTTGAAAGTAGGTGATATTCTTCACGGAAAAAGCTATGCTAAGGAAAAGGAGCTTTGCAAATACGTCCCCCGGAAGCACAGATAGCGAGAAAAAGGTTTTGAATTTTACGCAACCTAGCGGGAAATCTGTGCATTATTTAAAGACGATAATGCTCACATCTCTACTGTAGCGAATGGTATATTGTGAAAAAAGAACTTTTTCAATACGATTTTTAGAATCGTAAATACAGCTGCTGACAGAAATACACAAACACCACATAGCGAGTGAAATATAAAACTCCTCAAATACAAACCTAAAGTGTTCCACAAGGTAAATTGCCTCCGGTGTTGAATTTTTTTTTTTTTTAAATCGTACATATGGAAGCAGAGATATTGAGAAAACTCGATTAAATATTGTCGCTCTAGCAGCGAAATTTTGAATTCTTTTGGGTAGAAAATAAACACAAAGAGTTTTCATAGCTTTCTGACCTAGAAAAAGTTTTTTCAATCGGGTTTTTAGTCCCGCAGATATTGCTGCAAACGGAAAACTGAACACACGCCCTCTAGTAGCACATTTGTGCGTTAAGAAAATTTGAAAATATGTGAGGAGTATTTCGCATCAAAAACGGTCTCCAACAAAGAAAGAGTTTTTGAAATGGGACTCTTAGAAGCAGAGATATCGACAAAATATGATATTTATCTACGCCCCCTGGCAGAAAACCTATACATTATTTTAAGAAGGAAGTATGCTGAAAAGGTTTCCCGACGTGAGCTGCATGGGTCCACGAAAAAAACAAAAACAAATTTCAGACAAGTTTTCAGAAGCTCAGACTTTGTTGCAAATACATCAGAAGCAGAAAATAAAAACACTTACGCCACTGGTGGCTAAACCGTTCTTTACCAAAAATCAGATATTATATGCAAAAAAATTCTTATCTGGAGCTCTGTCCTTTTCAGCAAGAATTTTTCAAATTAGTGTTTTAGAAGCAGAGATTTCGTAGAAAACGTAA
The DNA here is from genome assembly GCA_039090855.1 of Macrothele yani. Lineage (NCBI taxonomy): Eukaryota > Metazoa > Arthropoda > Arachnida > Araneae > Macrothelidae > Macrothele > Macrothele yani. The sequence goes on from CM077007.1 coordinate 116,355,400, forward strand.
TTTATCTTTACTCCCCCTAGCGAAAAATCCATGCACTATTTGAAGAAGAGAATGTACCTAAAATAGTCTTCGATATAAACGACAGCGAAAGTAAATCGATTTTTTCAATCGGACATTAAGAAGCAAATATATTGAATAAATGTATTTTGAATTCGATATCATCCGCATTTACGTCCTCTAGCGGCGAAGTTATGCATTGAAAAAAAAAAAAACGAAAATAAAAAAAAAATAACCCGGGAATACAAGGATCATCATTCTCACATTCCAAGCTTCCCAACGCAAAAAGAATTTTTCAAATCGGACAAATAGTGGCAGAACTGTGGTGTCTACAGACGGATGGACGAAAAAACCGATAGCATAAGCAGGATATTTTTTTCACAAGGCGTGCTAAGACGAACATCATAGAGATGAGCTCGGGCCCGGGCTCGCCTTCGGAGCCCGGGCCCGAGCTCATCTCTATGATGTTTTTTTACTCCGGGTTCGGACGGGCTCAGAATTCATTAACTACCGAAAAACCCGGGCCCGGGCTCGGAATTACACGTCTTGAATTCCATTACTGTAATTATTTCAACACGTGTAATTCCGAGTGTTGAATTTCATTATGGATTTGTTATACCATGGTGGAAGGATTTTCAATTTCCTTAGCTAGCTGCCATTGCAAGACGAATTTTGCTTAGCAAGACTTGCATTATGCATTGTCCAAAGCAATGGCCCAAGCAAGGATTAGTTTAAGGAGATCTGGTATCGAAAAACTGGGGAAAAAATCACATTCCCATTTTTTGTATTTGATTGAAAATCAAGAATCTTATCTTTAAAATGATGTATTAATTTCAAAAATTGTGCAGTTAGAAGTATTTTTATTTATTTTTTAAAATTTCCTAACTCCCGCTATTTTTGGGGTGACGTTGGTTTTTAGAGGGGACTACTATGTATACCAGCTAGTAGTTCTGCAGGCGAGAGAGTGCTTAGTGCAGCGGGTCGAGTTTTAGAGAAAAGAAGATCAAGTTGAAGCGCTGAGGCATTAGATGCAACTCTCTCTCTCTTTTTTCATGATGAACTTGATCTGGAAACTGCACACACATATGATAATATTGTGATTATTATACTATTAAGCGCAAAGCTTTGTTAATGTTACAAAATGCAGAATAATCTGGTCTGGAATGCTTTTACGTTTTTTTTTTTTTTAATTTTGAAAATTTCCCTAGATGCTTTTGTTTTATATTCTACTACATCACACTAAACTACTTTTACCAATTAGCATATATGTAAATTATATTGCAAAGATTAGTTTTCTAGAGTCAAAATTTCAAACACTTGCAACTAACTGTCTGTACGGCGTTGTACGTTTTATAATGCACTTTATTCAAAGTAAATTTAGAAATCAAAAAGAAATAACGAATGGAATTTTTTTGTTTCTAAACGATTTTCTTTTCTTCAGCTTTTACCAAAATTACTAATTCCCCTGATACGGTCGAAGGGCACGTTGATTATTTATTTATTTTCAAATCCACATTTCAAAAACATTTGGCTTTATGCGTAGTATTTCTAAAAACATATTAATATTGTGAAGTGGATTAACTGAACTAAACTTTTTAAGCTAATGATTTTTAAACTAATCCTTGCTTGGGCCATATCTATGGCCAGTGTATAATGCATAAATGCAAGCCTTGATAAGCAAAATTTTCCAAGAATCCGGGCCCGGGCTCCTAAAATTGAGCCCGAACTTATCTCTAGTCTGTACGGGCAGGATCAGGATTTTTTTAGTTTAGAGAACAAAGCAACAGGCCGGGCCAGGATTTCTCTCAGACACTTACAGCTGAGCCGGGCCAAGTCGACCCAGTTTTTTTATTGCAATGGTAAAGAAAGAAAGAAAGTAAGTAAGTCGTATTTCCCGATTTTTCGGTCTGTTTATTTGTTTTACTGACTTTATTTACTTTCATGACTTAGCCCAGGGCATAATCACAGAGGCGAAGAGAGGCATTTACAGTGTTTTTTTCCATCTGTAGCTATTAAGACGGTAAAAACATTATGGGGCTTGCTGACAGCAAAAAGATTCGACCCTGAGCGAGTGTGTGTGTATGTCGGGCTGAGTGAGAGACGGGGTTGTCTGCAGTGAAATGGTGTGTTTGTGTGTGTGTTTGTCAAGGAGGTTAGAAGAAGAGGAGGTGAAGGGACCCGTTTTGAGTGAAGCCAAAACAGATCATCTGTTTCTGTCCTCTCTCTGAGGTGGTGGGAGTCTGCGCTGCGAGAGTTCGGGAAAGTGACGTCACTTCCTGTGGCTTAAGCAGTTTTGCTTAGCGCATGCAAACCAAGGATGGAAAGAAGGAATATTTCGGACTTCTTATTTCTTAACATTAGGCTTTTGGTTATATTTTAAACATTGTTACTTGCACATGGGCAGTATGCAAGTAACCATGCGCACTATGCACTTCCGCTCAAAAAATCATTATTTTGTTCAATTTTTTAAAGAAATACCAACACATATTTTCCTGTTTTTTCTGGAAATTTTTTATTATGGGGAATGAATATTTCAGCCTCAATTTTTTTCATGCCTGTACGGGTAGAGTAAGGGTCCGAAAAACCCGTTCAAAATCGTGATTTCCCCGTAGAGATATACAGGAGATTCTCAGATTGGACGCATCGCCGACCCGGTGGAGCAGTGGTCTAAGCGATGGCCTCTGATCATTCGTCCGTAAGGGGTCCGGGTTCGAATCCTGGTGAGGCATGGATGTTGTGTTTGACTTACGACACTGGCTCTCTCCCTTCCCTGGAACCAGTGGCCCTAAATTAGGGACGGGTGACTGCTTATAGCCCATTGAGTTGCTCACGGTGGTCGTTAAACCACCAATCAAAAAACAAAAACAAAAACAAAAACAAAAATTGGGCGCATTGGCGTAGTCAGTTGATAAAAAATGGCGTCACGCCAGAAGTACAGGGAGAGGGGCTGTTGCCATCTCCTCTTTCTTATAACCTCCTTGGTGTTTGTATGAGAGAGTGGGACGACATCGATTGTTTGTCCTATCTCTAATCTGTATAGGGATTGACTTTTGTAGTGTTTCCGCTTGCTAGTTCAGAGAAAGGGAAATTCTGAACGCGCTTAGTCTTTTTTTTTTTTTTTTTTTTTTTTTTTTTCGCTTTAAAGGTTATACTCTTCGATAATCGCCAAAGTTTAGTTAATATTTTTAGGCTCACATTCAACTAAATATTTTCGATATCATCTCAGTTCATTATTTAATTTTTGCAATTTAATGAAATACGATAGAAAGACAAAATAATACAAAATGACACATCACGGGCCAGGCGGGGCCGAATAATAGCTGCGATTGACGGGCCGAGCTGGGCCGAGCTTGGGATTTCAACGCACGAGTTTGAGCCTGGCCGGCCTCACCAAATAAGGTCCGTACAGAATTCTAAGCATGCCAGCTCTGTTCAAAGCAGTGTGAACCTCGGACGAGCACGTTATGCCGTCGGCCGCTGATATTGGTTTCCGTGTTACAAATAAGGGCGTCTTCTTCCCCCTTTCTACCTCGCTTCCGTGTGACTTTCCTGTCGGGCACTCTAACCCAAATCTTCTAGCTTCCAACTTCTAAGGGTTGTTTAAGAACGTCGGGCGGAGTGGGACACGGGGTTGTCTGCAGTATGCTCTGTTCTTGCCGTTTTTATGCATTCCGTGCAGGTCGATGATGCCACTGCTAGGTGCTGTAGGACACGACCACTCGTGGAGAAATTGGTGGTCATAAATATCTGGCGCATGAGTGTACGTGAAACACAAATCTTTATTGTACTATAGACAACTTCCAGGAAAAAATCTCCATGAATGTAGATTCACTTTTATGTTATAACCTTTCTTGTGCCAACAGATATGCCCTACCAATCCCATATCTTTCTACTCCGGAGTGGCTGTTCTTCCAATTGAACTATGCCGGCAGGCTTATAGTTGCTGCACTGTCAATTTGGCACACACACGTCACATGTGTGTTTTAACGGAAGAACGATGCATTTCTTCCATCAAATATGAATTCGGTGTCCGAAATTTTAAAGAGCTGTTACTGGATAAAATGCAACACCAATGTTCCATGTTTCGAGAAGTCTAAATAATTTCAAAACAACCAGCTGCCGAGACTTTTAAGTGCTTTGAGAGTATCTGGAGGATACTTATCTTCTTCTCTCACTGGTTTTCTTCTGGTTGGAATCGGCTGATTGGGGAGTTGTTTTCCCGCTGCACAGATATGTAAATTTTTCTAATTCGTGGGCCCTGTATAGCCATACTTGGTGCTATATATATATATACAGTATATATATACACAATAAGTTCAAAGACCTGAATTGAAAAGGGACGGTGGTGTCTTTCCCTGATGAGTGGCTCTCGGTTTCCGACCTTACATATTTACTACTAATATTATTTTCATTATTACCGCTATTTTGATGTGTATATTTGTGACAGTTCGGGTTTTGGTCACAATTATGAACTGTCACAAATATGTTATATTTGTGACAGTTCGGTTTTAGCTTTTCATCTCCACTCGGAATGCTGCTCGTCGTTTAGCATGGTGTAAAGAACATTTATCGTGGACCGTAGATCAATGGAAACGGGTCTATAACGAAGTAAATTTCTCCGTCACTTTTGGTCGACGCCGGGATTCGAACCCGAGGCCGCTTATTCCGGAACAAGTCGCTCTACCAACTGAGCTACGCAGACATGTATTCTGATTCCTATCTGCCTTTATGTCATGTGCGTCCTGCTGGCAGGTACGTCACATCTCCCCCCCGAAAGAGGGCCGGGGGCATGGCCCACGGATCAGCCGTGACCATGAATCGCTGCAGGCAGACAACCACTGTAGAACGTGCACTTGAGAACTCCCAGTCAATCTGGTGTGTGGAATGCAACGTCACACACATTTATTTTTCGAAGCACTGGAGAAGGGATTCTCTGATTTTTCTTATCTCGCGGTGTGGAAAGAACATCACACCATTGCGAGATTTCGAACGGTCGGGTCATCCGGGTAGTTCGGGCGCCATTATAAATTTCTCCGTCATTTTTGGAAGTAAATTTCTCCGTCATTTTTGGTCTACGCCGGGATTCGAACCCGAGGACGCTTATTCCGGAACAAGCAGCTCTACCAACTGAGCTACGCAGACATTTGTTCTGATTGCTATGTGCCTTTATGTCGTGTGCGTCCTGCTGGCAGATACGTCACAGGTCCTATGGACTGATGAATCCAGATACACGATCCATCAGTCTGATGGCCGTGTGTAGGTATGGCGGCAGTCGGGGGAACACTATTTATCACAGTGTACTGTTCCTACGGCCAAGTTTTGAGCTGGCAGTCTACTCATGTGGGGGTGTTTTTCGTGGTATGGTCTCAGCCAATTGGTTATCGTGGACGAACCTGTTTACCAGGTCTGCCTCGATATTCTGGACAATTATTCCCTACCAACTCTGTGGCAATACTATGAAACAGAGCCTTGTTGGTACCAACAGGATAATGCACCGAGCTATAAGGCAATAACTGTTACGGCGTGGTTTGACGATAATTCCGTATCGTGTGTGAACTGGCCAGCACAGATCACTGATCTTAATCCCATAGAGCACCTATGGGCTGAATTAGAACGCCGCATAAAAAGTTTGGAACTAAGCCCTTCTACTAAGCAACAGTTAGCGGCAGCATTATCTACTGATTGGAAGCGCATGCCTATCGCTGTGTTCTAAAACCTTGTCGGAAAGTATGTCTCGAAGAGTCAGTGCATGCATTAAGGCCAAAGGTGGACCGACACCGTACTAATGTATGTCAATAAATGCTATGTTGTGTTTCTCTTCTAGGTGTCCGGTGACTTTTGGCAGTATTGTGTATATATATATATTATATAACACAGACAGAAGTATCACAGGTCCACCAAAACCGAATTAAATAATCAAATATTCTCTAATACTGAGTTTGAAGGTTTGCATAGGTCCATCAAAACCGACCATAAAAAATAAAATATTTTTATTCTCTGATACTGAGTTTGAATGATTGCACAGGTTTAATTCAGGTCTTTGAATTTATATTGCATATCTGACCAAGTTGTGTGCTCTGCTGCTGTAGTGTTTCCATTAGCTGCGGCTTTGCTGATATTTCTGTCTGTGTGTTTTCTTTATCTTCAATTCTTTGTCCTAGTTTTCATGCTTAATTTTTAGTCGGCGTTTTCTTTATTTCTGCTATGTCAGATTTCTTTTGTTGTGTTTTTAAATTCTTTGTCAATGCTTCCTTCAATTGTATCGGATGGATTTCATTTGATGTATATATATATATATATATATATATATATATATATATATATATATATATATATATATATATATATATATATATATATATATATATATATACTTAAGAGCAAAACTGAAGACTAAGGAAAAAATTTTAGAATTTAAAACGAAGGGTGCAAAATAACCTGAAAATCAAAACGCGCAACGCAGCAGTTTTGAAAATTCAGAATTCACATTCTATAAAGAAGATACCTAAGCAAAAAAATACATATATAATTTTGACTCACACCTAGTACAACATAGAAAAGGTTATGTATCTACCTGTGTGAGTAAAAGGAGAAAAGATAAAAAAATAAAATAAAACAACTGAATGTAGAAGGTGTCGAGAATACTGAGCCTTGGCTTTATCAAGGACCAGCAAAAACTCTGCATTTTCTCACTTCCACAAAGACCTAGAAAACAGTTAGTTGCAATATGTACAAAGTATTTCAGCAGTGCTTTAAGTGCATAATTAATTGGTTATTAAGAACTTAACTACTTTGAAAAAACAGCGCATAGACAGCGCATAGAGAAGGAACAAGCTTAGCCTTCTTCTGTTCCTAGGTACCCCAAAAGACGCTCAAAGTTACAAAGAAAAGTAAGAGTTAAAACCCGCATAAATGTTAACAGACAAACCAATGCTTAAAAGCTGAAAAGCTAAAAAACGACATTGCAACTAACTGTTTAAGGTATATAACTTTCACAAAGTTTTCTTTAGTTAATTATTATCTTTAACTTATTCTCGTTTTCGTGCTGTCATAAGTTGTAGAGTAGGGGGTTTTGGACTCAAGTTTTCTTTCAAAAATCTGTTCGTTATAAATTAACATTTCCTTTTTCAATTGCAATGTAAAATTTGGTTTTCTTTTGCATTGTTTTTCAGGTTTAAATTCTCTCTCAAACGAACTTGGAATTTCGTTATAGCTGAAAATCATTTCTATTTATTATGTCACTCTCACAGCTTGAGTTCTCTTTAATCTTCTTCTCTCTGTTTAATAGTAACAGATGAAGAGCATGGGTCGGGCCATGAAGGTTAATGGATGCAAGCGAAATTGTTAACTAGTGCTAGGTCATGCTACTCTACGGAGGACATGACTTATATATATATTTTTTAAACTATTTTAGGTGGGAATGTTACTTGCATCTATGGCCTTGCAGAAACCCATTTCCAACTAGGTCTTTGTGGAAGTGAGAAAATGCAGAGTTTTTGCTGGTCCTTGATAAAGCCAAGGCTCAGTATTCTCGACACCTTCTACATTCAGTTGTTTTATTTTATTTTTTTATCTTTTCTCCTTTTACTCACACAGGTAGATACATAACCTTTTCTATGTTGTACTAGGTGTGAGTCAAAATTATATATGTATTTTTTTGCTTAGGTATCTTCTTTATAGAATATATATATATATATATATATGGGATGTAAGGTCAGGTGATGCGTAACATCACAGCCTCTCCTTGACAAATGTCAACCCCGCCTTCTCGTGGTGCATCCTGTTCCCACTAAAGGGGCTCTGACGACCGCCAATAGCGGTATAACTATACCATCGGGATTAGAGGAAATTCTATCCCACACTCACCAACCCGCTTGGCCAGCGTGGTGAGTTATGGCCAAACCCCTCCAAAATGATTCCACAACTTAAATCTTGGCCCTCAGTCTCCGGCAGCTGGAATGTACCTGGCCAAGGCAGCGGCCAGTGCGACATGAAGGCAGAGGGTGCTAAGAATCCCCGAGGACCGGACTAGGCTGCCATCTGATGCTGACCTTGGCTACGTACAATGGACGCTCCCTATCTTCTGATTCAAGGCTTCTTGAATTGGAAGAGGAACTACAAAGGATCAAGTGGGACATCGTGGGGCTAAGTGAGGTAAGGAGAAAAGGAGAAGATCTCATCGAACTGAAAAGTGGACATCTCTTCTACTATCGTGGGACAGATACTGGCAGAACTAGTGGTGTTGGATTTATAATAAACAAGAAACTGAAGGATAAAGTTGTAGAAGTTGAAAGTTCCTCTGACAGAGCTGCACGACTTGTTATCCAACTCTCGAAAAGATACCAGGCTCAGATTATTCAAACTTATGCACCCACCACAAGTCATCCTGAAGAAGAAATTGAAGAATTTTATGAGGAAATTTGTCATCTAAATAATAAAGGTAAGCAGCACTTGAAAATAATTATGGGAGATTTCAATGCAAAAATAGGGCAACGGCAACAGAATGAAACTTCAGTAGGTAAATTCGGTCACGGCAACAGAAACCAGCGTGGAAATACTCTCGTTGAGTTTGCAGAGGCAGAAGGGTTTTTCATCTTGAACTCCTTCTTCAAGAAAAGCCACACAGGAAATGGACATGGAGACATCCAAATGGGACGACAAGTGAAATTGATTTTATTATGTGTAACAAAAAATTCGTCATAGAAGACTGCAGTGTGCTGAACAAGTTCAACACAGGTAGTGACCATAGATTGGTGAGATGTAAGATGCACCTCAACACTAAACTTGAACGTGGCAAGCTCATAAGACAAACAAAATCTATTGACATAACCAACCTTAAAAAACACCATAATACCTTCAAGTTGGAACTGAAGAACAGGTTCTCTGCTTTAGAAGGCCTAACATCGGAAGAAGTGGACATCTCTGAAGTTAACAGAAAAGTAACCAAAGCTCTTATGGAAACAGCAACAAAATTAGCTGGGTCTAAGAACAAGTTGCATGTGAACAAATTATCAGGAAAAACCAAAATGTTGATGCAAAAAGAAGAGAGATGAGGACAACTAAAGAAGATGTGACTTCCAAAGTGGAATATATAGAGCTATGCAAGACAGTAAGAAAAAGTATCACTGAAGACATAAGAAAATTCAACTGTGAACTAGTGAGGAAAGCAATTGAAAACAACCAAAGCCTAAAGATAGCAAAGGGACATCTCAGTAAGGGAAGAAAACAGATTATGGCACTGAGAAAAGAAGATGGTTCTGTAACAAGAAATAGAGGTGAAATTTTGACAAGAGTGAAAGATTTCTACTCCAAATTATATGAAAGGGATGATATATGCACTCCAGACATCATGAAAGATACCAGTACCCAGAGTTCCTCCAGTCCTTCCAGCAGAAGTTGCACATGCAATCAAGAACATGAAGCGAGGAAAAGCTCCAGGAGAAGATGGAATTACTGTAGACATCATACAAGAAGCAAGTGGAGAAATCGAAACAGTACTCGCCCAAATTTTCACTCGATGCCTTAATGAAGGAAAGATTCCTGAGGATTGGAACACCGCTACAATGATCCTGCTACATAAGAAAGGTGACATTGAGGATCTCGGAAACTACAGACCTATCAGCCTCCTATCAGTAATTTATAAAATCTTCACTAAAGTTCTTTCACACCGCTTGAAGGTAACACTGGACATGGCTCAACCGAGAGAACAAGCTGGATTCAGGAGTGGCTACAGCACAATAGATCATATCCACGTGCTGAGAGAACTAATTGAAAGAGCGAGGGAATATGAACTTCCATTGTGCATGGCTTTTATCGATTATGAAAAAGCCTTTGATTCGGTGAAACCATCAGCAGTTACAATGGCTCTGAAAACCTGCGGTATTGAAGATGCATACATTAATATTATTAATAACATCTATGAAAATGCAAGTGCAAAGATTAGGCTGTTTGAAAATACAACACACGTAAAAATTGGAAAGGGAGTGAGACAAGGTGACACCATATCTCCGAAGCTCTTTAATGCCACATTGGAGGGTGTTTTTCAGTTGCTGAGCTGGGAAAACAAGGGGATAAAGATTAATGGAGATTATCTAACCCACCTTCGTTTTGCTGATGACGTAGTCATTTTTGCAACTACCCCATCAGAGCTGCAGAGTATGATCCAGGAACTTGCTGACAAGAGTAAAGAAGTGGGATTAAAAATGAACTTTCAGAAGACAAAAGTGATGTTCAATGCTTTTACAAGAAAGGAAGATTTATCGATTGATGGAGAAAAGCTGGAGATAACAGACACGTACGTTTATCTTGGACAGCAGATATCAAGTGAGGGTCACATTGATGAAGAAATTAATCGGCGTACAAAACTTGCCTGGAGAGCTTTTGGAAGAAACAGCATAATTTTCAAGAGCAATATGCCATTATGTCTTAAAAGAAAAGTGTTTGATCAATGCATCCTTCCAGTGCTTACGTATGGTGCAGAGACGTGGACCTTAACTAAAAGAGACATACAAAGGCTGCAGACAACTCAAAGAAGCATGGAGAGGTGCATACTTGGTGTAACCAGGAGAGATAAGAAGAGGAACTCGTGGATCCGAAAAATGACAAGAGTGGAAGACATCATGATCAGAGTTAAATCCCTGAAATGGCAATGGGCTGGACATACTGCCAGAAGGACAGATCATCGATGGACAGCCGAAATTTTAGATTGGATTCCAAGGGACAGGAAAAGACCCAGAAGAAGACCACATGGGAGATGGGTGGATGAAATTCGAAAGTATGCAGGGGTGACATGGAGGAGACTGGCACAAGACAGACCGTTGTGGAGGAAACTTGGGGAGACCTTCGTCCAGCAGTGGATTGATAATGGTTGACAATGATGATGATGATGATGATATATATATATTATTAATAACATCTATGAAAATGCAAGTGCAAAGATTAGGCTGTTTGAAAATACAACACACGTAAAAATTGGAAAGGGAGTGAGACAAGGTGACACCATATCTCCGAAGCTCTTTAATGCCACATTGGAGGGTGTTTTTCAGTCGCTGAGCTGGGAAAACAAGGGGATAAAGATTAATGGAGATTATCTAACCCACCTTCGTTTTGCTGATGACGTAGTCATTTTTGCAACTACCCCATCAGAGCTGCAGAGTATGATCCAGGAACTTGCTGACAAGAGTAAAGAAGTGGGATTAAAAATGAACTTTCAGAAGACAAAAGTGATGTTCAATGCTTTTACAAGAAATGAAGATTTATCGATTGATGGAGAAAAGCTGGAGATAACAGACACGTACGTTTATCTTGGACAGCAGATATCAAGTGAGGGTCACATTGATGAAGAAATTAATCGGCGTACAAAACTTGCCTGGAGAGCTTTTGGAAGAAACAGCATAATTTTCAAGAGCAATATGCCATTATGTCTTAAAAGAAAAGTGTTTGATCAATGCATCCTTCCAGTGCTTACGTATGGTGCAGAGACGTGGACCTTAACTAAAAGAGACATACAAAGGCTGCATACAACTCAAAGCAGCATGGAGAGGTGCATGCTTGGTGTAACCAGGAGAGATAAGAAGAGGAACTCGTGGATCCGAAAAATGACAAGAGTGGAAGACATCATGATCAGAGTTAAATCCCTGAAATGGCAATGGGCTGGACATACTGCCAGAAGGACAGATCATCGATGGACAGCCGAAATTTTAGATTGGATTCCAAGGGACAGGAAAAGACCCAGAAGAAGACCACATAGGAGATGGGTGGATGAAATTCGAAAGTATGCAGGGGTGACATGGAGGAGACTGGCACAAGACAGACCGTTGTGGAGGAAACTTGGGGAGACCTTCGTCCAGCAGTGGATTGATAATAGTTGACAATGATGATGATGATGATGATGATATATTACGGTTCTCTCACTACTTTTTTTATTTTTTATTTTATTTTTTCATTGTTACATCTCTCGGGGAAGTTGGACCCCTCCCGAAATTATTAGGTTCTGCCACTCGTGAATTCATTTATACGCATATTGCGCTTACACGTTAAAGTCTGAATTTCAAATTATAAAAAATACAGGGTTCTTTGATTCTTGTGTACCAAACCCGGTATGTTACAACTTTGAGGGAATAGAGACAGCGTTGCTGTGTTCATCCTTGGTGAAGATAGAGTTGAACCTTGATCCCATCAGAGAAGGATATGTTGTTTACAATGGGTTTGGATGAAAAATCGGATCCGTAACTCCACGCTCTGGGTAAAAGGAGTCACCGACCGTTTGGGAGAATATAACTTCTTTTGATGTGCTGCCGGTGTTTTTATTTTCCTTTTTTTTTTTTTTTTTTTTTTTCCATCCATGATATAGTTGATGCAACTAACTATTTCCTAAATAACCTTCACGGTTCTCTTTTTTCTCTGAATTCAAAAAATTTTAAACAAGTAAAAATTAGTGAATATTTTAATTGGCACTGATGTTAAATCAAGCAGTGGATAAACTGCTTTGAAAGGAACAATGTTTATAAGTAAAAAATGTGTAATAGGGTTATCGAATATAAAACAAAATCGTTCGGATTTATTACCAAGTTTTTGAAAGTACAGTTTGGTTTACATATGTAAATATGAAATTGTACAGAATTTCTTAGCCTAGCTTTTAAGAATAAAATAATTAATAGAAAATTCAAAATTGATAAAAATTAGCAGTAGCTAAAATTAGCAGTAGCTAAAATTAGCAGTAGCTAAAAATATAGCTTTTTTTTCTTCTTTTTTCATTTTCTTTTTGGAGGCTTTCAAAATTTTGTAATAGTATTCGACATTTTAAAATTTCTTCTATGCGTTTTTTCACATTTACACATCTTTTAAGGTGATCACCCAGAATAACGTACAACCGAGGTTCCACTGTATTTCCATAATGCTTGAAATCGAATTTGCATTTACCTGTTGAAAAGGAAGGTGTGAGCAAATAAAATAAATGCTTTTAAAAAATCCCTGTAACCTTCTCTTTACTAATGAATTTAAGAATTTTTAAGACTGCGTAAGTCAATAAAAAAAATGCTCTCTTATTTGAAATGGTTGATGTGTTCTACCTGAAAACGCACACACACACACACACACACACACACACACACACACACACACACACACACACACACACACACAATTTAGAAATTTTCAACTCCAGTTTGTACAAGTATAATAATTCAAATGTATGGTTGAAGATGTACAAAATATAACACTGAAAAACGACATAAGCAAGAGAATAAAAATATATAAAATCATTTATTTCCATTTTTCCACAGTTGATTGGACAGAAGACACACATTGAAATAGTAAATGAAATTTACAGGACCGTGAAATGCAAATGATTAAGATGACCAACGAAGTGAACGAGTAGAAAAATTCCTGTTTATACAAAACTGGTATATATACAACTATGGGCGCATGGATATTTGTACACTGCATTTACATTTGCTGCCCTTAGCAGTTGTGATTTCATAGATGACGGAATGAGGTACAAAAATAGGCACAGTATCGATTTAATTTTTTTTTTTATCGTGCTTTCTTCTGACTAGAGCGCCCATGTACTGAACGCATCATATGTACAAAGGTTCATCTTCAATCAGTATGTTTCACAAAAACATATATTTCTCTCAATAATCCATGAGCAACTATTTGATTTTTCCTTATTGTTAAAATATTTTGCACTCAATTTTACAACACAGCTGAATATTCAAATATTAAAAAAACCTCACTTCTTGTATTTATAACCAGAAAGGTGATGCAATGTTTTAAGGAAATTTGCTTTACAGAGATGAATTAATAAAACGAATCATAGGATAACTTTTGTGCCGTTATTTGAAAAACATATAATGATTTTAAATCAAATCTTATGATTTTAAATTTATCAAAATTGGCATAGGCTTTATAAGATTTAACTGAAACTGCAAAATTTATAGTGACTGGATTATTAAACACTAACTGAAAAAAAAAAGATCCTTTTTTGATAATGAAGTTTTTGAATTTAGTCAGGCTATATAAGGAGCAGGCTGGGCATACTTTTGAATGCCAAGCAAGGCCTGCTTTGCATTCGTGCTTACTGCACTATGTTTTCCAGTTACACAAAACCAGCATCTCTAAATCAGGGGGGCGAGCAACTTTTAGTAGTTAAATTGCAATTAATAATATTTTTGAAACTTTTAATGCGTATTAATCAGAATTTCAATGCCCACAGGCATCCTAAGCATGGAAGAACAGTTCAGATGACTTTAGGCAACAGTTTCGAAATATAATATAAATCAGTGTTTTATGTAGTTTAAAGCAGAGGGGTGATATAATGTTTTATGGAAATTTGCTTCAGAGAGATAAACTGGTAAAATAAATCGTAGCTAATTCAAATCTCGTGTTATGATTTTAAATTTATCATAACATAAGATTTAAGTGAAACTGCAAAATTTATGGTAACTGGATTATTAAATACTAACAAAAAATATCTTTTTTGATAATGAAACTTTTAAATTCAGGCGAGCTATCTAAGGAGCATGGTGGCATACGTTTAAATGCAAAGCAAGGCATACACTGCGTTTGTGCTTACTGTACTATGTTTTCCAGTTACACGAAGCCAGCATTCCTAAATAAGGGAGCGAGCAACTCTTTGTAGTATTAGATACCCTTAAGGATCGTTAAATTGCAATTAATATTTTTTGAAACTTTTAATGCTGATTAATCGGAATTTCTTTGCCCACAGTCATCCTAAGCGTAAAAGAACAGTTCTGATGATTTTAGGGAACAGTTCCGAAATATAAACTAAATCAGTGTTTTATGCAATTTAAGCTGTGGATCTTTATCCGCCACAAAGTCAATTTATATGGCAGTTGAATTAAAGCCTGGAAATTTTAACACATGCACGTAATTGAACAGAAGTATTTCATAAGTATCATCAACACTAGATTGTTATCATACAGTTCATATGACGAAATTATTTTTTAAAAGCCTATAATTACATTTTAAGGTATTTCTATAGGTTGGTGCCCAAAGCGGGAGGGTAGTAAACCATTTTTATATTAAAAAAAGAAAGATATGCAACAAGAAAAATTCATTATCATATTAATTTAAAAAGCTGGGAAAATACTAGCAAAATGAGTAAAAAAATAATCTCTTATGGTGCCTCTAAAGCAATAATTCTTTTCCATCAAACTAAGGAATCTGTTTAGGCTTAAAGTAGAAATTTTCCAAAACAATTTTTGGAATTTTACGTAATGTTTTTTTTTTTTTTTGCTTTTCATTTTATTTTTTATCTGGCTTACAGTTTTTGTAGAGTGCAAAATATTTTTCCATTTATCGGTATGAAAAACATGCGAAACATAAAACTAAGATCATAATATACAATAAGCATATCTGACGACTGCATAAAATCAAAACGCTACATTTGTACTAAAACATGCCACCCTCCCTTAGTTTTACCACAAATAATTCCCACTCAATTCTTAAGCTTTTTACTAAAATTGATTGAACGGCCCTTTAACGGCAATGACGGGTACATACACACATACATAAATAAATGCAGACATAAATAAAACACAAAAATACATAAACGCTAACTTATTATCTTATCTCACCATAAATAAAATATCTGAGGTTATATATATGAAAAAAAGAGAAATTCTTTGAAGGAATGTATCTTTAGTGTTCCTTTCAAATTTAAGAAACACAGTTGTTTAGTAACCACAACAGCGGCTGAGCAGACGAGATTCTGCTCATATAAAATGCAATGGCATATGTACGAAAAAAGAAAAGGCAATTTGCTCTTTGTTTTTGATAAAGTTGATAATTTCAGTCTTTCTCAGGGCGAAAACGAAAAAAATAGGGGCAATAATAGGGAGTTGAAATCTGTTTTCTTGATTTATGTTTTCGAACCGTTCATACATTTTCTTTGAATAGGTTTGGAAATTTGCATTGCTTTCGTTTTTACGCCGGCATGCTTAAAAAATTGGATGCCCTACTAATTTTCACCGTATAACAGTAAATCTATACAAAAATTTGACAAAGAATGAAATATTTTGTAATATTTACGAAATAAAATATCTTTATAAATTTTAATGTAAAAATATTTTTTTATAAATTGTGAAAATTCTCTTGATATTAAGAAAAATATTTACCTAAAATAGATATGTCCCTTTATAAGGAAATCTTTTACGAAATAGCTTAATAGAATCACGCCAATTTAAAGCGTTGCTCAATGCATTTCTTTTGTCTAATTTTTTTTTTATACGCGAGAAATGCTTTGGTGATGTAGAAACCTAAAGACTGGGATTCCATTTCAAATGAACGCTTCTCATCTCTAAAAGAAGCAAAATATTAATCACGTTGATTAGCCTACCCGAATGCGTACTGTCACTTTATCTGAAAGTATATACTAAGCCATGGGTTAAACTCTTGAAAGTACTTGAGGTAGAAATGAATAATTCAGCACTTTTAAAGAGCGAAAAAGCTCTTCTGACTGCGAGTGAAATCGATGTAACAGGAAAATTGGCTAGCACGTCACACGCTTGCTTTTTTTTTTTACCCTAATAGAGGAAAACCTTAACGAAAAAATCGCTCATATCCCCAACCACGGGAATACCTGGAGTGAATGTATTCAAAATTTTCAATAGTGAGCTGCGATAAAGAGAGCTAATGTCCGCAGTTGTGTATTTCATTTGTTTGGTCTTCAAACTCACGGTTTGTTAAACAGTACAAAATGCATAATTTATGCAACAGAATTTCAGTTTCCTTATGATCTATTGTTAATATTTATTTTATCGCTCTTCTTTCTCTCATTTTATTCTTTCATTCTTTTTTTTTCTCTTCTTTATAAACCCCTTTTATCTTAGCCTCTGAAATGCAGAATAGCGCTTACTTCTATAAACAAAAACCGCAGATGTAACTGCAAGGACTAACAGGAAAACCGTTGAACAGAAAAGTCCTAGTAGTAAATATTCTGAAGAAGAAAGGGAGAGAGAGGTACCTAGGAAATAAGCCTTGGGTACCTCAATCCCTAGTACGGCCTCCTGTTGTTTGGCGATGGAGATCATGGGTTGCATTCTCGCGTTGCGGGTCCTTGGGCATAAGTGATGGCGGGCGGTCGGGAAGACGTCATGCCAAAATGAAACAGCGGCATCGTGAGAACTTCTGTGCACTGGGTTTCCTTCTCTCGAGGCCGTAAAGGTCAATAGTTGACGGCGACCAACGGTGTACTGTGGCCAAACTTCAGTGCTGTTCATTGCATTGGGATTCCTGCGAAAGAATAAATAATTTGATCAGCTTTTTAAAAAAATCAACAAAAAAATCACAAAATTTTGTTACTTCATACAATATATACATATACGTGTGTGTGTGTGTGTGTGCGCAGTGAACTGCGACATTTATCAGTTGTATATTACTTCATATCATGACATATTCACGCACAATTTTAATGAGAAACGATGCCCCAAAGTCAAAGTAAACCTGACAACATAAAGCGCTCAGGTTGCGTGAAAATACAAATTTGTTCGTGACGATGACCGAAACCGCGCCCCCTCACTCCGGAGTAAGTTGATCTCCCAACTAAGCTACACGGACAGCATGTAGCACTGCAGATTTATCGTCTTGACACATGCTTTAGCTCCGTAGTATGTCACATCAACTCTCTCTTAAATTTTCTTTTTTTCGAAGCGAAGAACGAATTTTTCATTAATTCTGGACAATGTGTGGAACAAACATCACACATTTTTCGAAGAACTCAACGGCCACTACATCCGTTTTGACATTTGGGGGCCAATGTGAAAACACAAATTTGTCTGTGATCGACATCGAATCCGCGACACCCCCTCACTCCGGAGTAAGTTGCTCTCCCAACTAAGCTACACGGACAGAATGTAGCGCTGCAGATTTGTCGTCTTGACACGTGCTTTACCTCTGTGGTACGTCACAGTTTTTGTTTGTTTTTAACGACCATCTCGAACAACACCAACAGCTACAAGCTGTCGCTTGTCCCTGATTTGGGATCACTAGAGAACCAGTGCTGTAAAACAGATGCACGACCAATGCTTCATCTGGGATTTGAGCCCGGACTCACTAGGACAAAAGGTCAAAGGCCAGAGGTTAGGCCGCTGCGCCACCGGGGTGCCGTTGAGTTTTTCAGGCAGTTATTAAATAGCCACAAAACTGGAGCTCGTACACTTGAGGTTACACACACACACACACACACACACATATTTTTAGGGTAGAAAAGTCAAATGTTTTATCGTAAATGTTGGCAGATTCAACATTTAAAATTCTACCTGTATGTGTATACAATAACACTTAGCAATATGATCTTGTTGCTGACCACTTAGCATATCTATATATTGTTCAACATTTAATGTTTTATAAAATATTTGAAAATATGTAGATACGCTAAGTAGTCAGCAACTGATTAAAATTTTTGCGCGTATTTTTGCTTGTACGAGCTCTGCTTAACAAAGAGCTGTTACCTACTACTAGTGATTTGATGCAAGAGAGAGAGAATATGATTGCTGAAAATGTATCGCCACTAATCAAATTTGGTTATCACCCTAAACTCGTTCAAGTTAGCATGTTTGGAGAATCAACTAGTCTCTTTTTTCGGCTGATTTTTTTTTCATTCTATAGAATGGAAAGATTCTTTGTATGCTTTAGATTTAAGAGCCAGCTAAACTCATGTGCTTTAAATAGATCACTCTTCTTTGTATGCAGGTTCTTCATAGAAGTACTATTTCGGTAGTTATTTCATTAAATACTACTCTCCACTACCCTTCACAGAAGTGCTGTCTTGGAAAGAAATTCATCATGATTTTCTTTTCATTTTATTTTTTCTTAAGTAACGTACCGGCATAGAAGTTCGGTTTTACAACGGTTAAAAAACCACAAAAAATCTCGAAGCGAATATGAATTCCTACGCCTCCCTAGGTATTAGAAAGAAATTTATGCCATTTTTCTGTTTAAATGCTTCTTAGCAGGTTGATTTAGAAAATAAAATCAGATTATTCCGAGCTCTTATGAAGTCAGCGTTTAAAAATGTTTGATCGAAATAGGTCAAAAAGATATATTTCAAACAAAATTTATTTTTGTTGAATTGGAAAATTTTTTTGATTAAAGAGGTACTACAAGAGAAGCGAATCCTTCCGATTTTCTTTTTGTGTTATTAGTTGCTCACACGGACTACCAGGATTTAATTTAATTTCCAACCTGTCTGCATTATAGTTTTTGATTAATATTATAATAGAGTGGCGGTTTTACTAATAAAACTAAAAAAAAAAAAAGCTTTTGAAATAGGAAAAGTGTTCAAAAATGTGTATGCCCAAATTTGACGCAATGCATGGATATTTATTACTTGTGCTTTTCGGTGTGGCACCATTATGATACCCCAGTAGACCAAATACGTTGGTCAAATGTATAAAAAAGTACGGAAGGCCAACAAAAAATGTCTGAATGACTAACGTCTCACTACCATTAGTTATAGGTTCAGTATTTGCGAGAAACTGTTTAAAAAATAAAAGAATATCTCATACAAACCTAAATTAAAATGTGTCGTATCGCATGCGGTATTTATAATTTCATTTCGTTTTATGATTTTAGGAATGCTTTTCGAAGTCCGGTGACTTTTGATTGAATGTCTTCGTTGAAAGCGAATGAAAAAAATAAAAGCAAGAGTTGCAGAACTGGGCAAAATAAATTTTTGCTTTCAAATGAAATGTAAGGTGCTCACGGAACTATAAGAACAAGGATGTTTTTTTTTTTTTTACGCAGGTGATGGGGCAGCGAACACATGTCACGTACTCAGTACGCAGCATCAGTTCTCTGATGTCACATACTCACTACACTGCATCAGTTTCTTGATGTCACATACTCAGGAAAACTGATGCAGTGTCTGATGCGGCGTACTGAGTATGTGATATCAGGCAACTGCCCGCCGCATCGGTTACTTGATATCACATACTCAATACGCTGCATCAGTACCCTGATGGCACATACTCAGTACGCTGCATCAATTCCTTCATGATTTCAAAGGATTTGCAGGTAACCTCGTTGTGAGTTTTAATCGAGCATTGCAAAACCGCGCATCTGTTGAAGAAAATCACTTTATGAGTCTCAGTTTCAAATTTCTTATTGTCCATTATGGATAACTGATTTCACGTTGGAGGGTTAAATACGTTTGGCTATTCTAGGTCTTCAGCTCACTCAGTGAAAGAAGCCAAAAGTTTGGCTATTCTAGGTCTTCAGCTCACTCAGTGAAAGAAGCCAAAAGTTTGGCTATTCTAGGTCTTCAGCTCACTCAGTGAAAGAAGCCAAAAGTTTAGCTATTCTAGGTCTTCAGCTCACTCAGTGAAAGAAGCCAAAATTTGGCTATTCTTGGTCTTCAGCTCACTCAGTGAAAGAAGCCAAAAGTTTGGCTATTCTAGGTCTTCAGCTCACTCAGTGAAAGAAGCCAAAAGTTTGCATATTCTAGGTTTTCAGCTCACTCAGTGAAAGAAGCCAAAAGTTTAGCTATTCTAGGTCTTCAGCTCACTCAGTGAAAGAAGCCAAAAGTTTGGATATTCTAGGTTTTCAGCTCACTCAGTGAAAGAAGCCAAAAGTTTGGATATTCTAGGTTTTCAGCTCACTCAGTGAAAGAAGCCAAAAGTGTAACGAAACTATAATTCAATTCAATTCATTTTATTTTGCTGAGTGAAAAACAAAAGAACAGTACTACAGATAAAGCAGTTGAGACGATGCCCAGCCAGGAAGCAGGGGGAAATGGCCAGCCAGGCCTGACAAGGTCCCATGCTCCCTAGATCAGTTTTACAATGAGGGCCGTAGTTTTTAATAATTCCGCGAATTTAAAAGTATCTCGTTATCATACTCCCCAAGAAGCAATTTGAGATAAACGACAAATTCTTCGTTAAAAAAATTATTAACCAAAATTCTCATAAATTTGCAAACGGAAGCGCTTTCGTTACTAAAATTGAGATCCAAGATTTTTTTATTCCCAAAACAGATAAGCAATTACTTTGCGGATTTGTTTCCTTGTAGCCTAACATGCTTTAATTAGAAACGATAAAAAGAAAGATACAACCGCGTAATATTGGAAAAGTACTTTTCATTTCTAAACGTCTGCAAGAAGGAACTCTGATCAAGACGATAATTCAGTAGCATCCTCGCGAAGTGCATCGGAGATAACAAAGTCGCGAGAAATACTCGATATCAAAAGCTCTCTAATATTGTCTGTCACTAAGCAACACTCACTTAAGGCTTCACAGATAACCAATTTGCAGCAAAGAAACAGTTGATATAACCTCCTTATAAAAGAATCTATTGATGACAAAATCAATCTAAGCTAATGTGAGATCTTAATCAAAATGAAAGAATGGTAAATTTAATTCTGAGATACTTAAATCTTTTTCACTTTATTTTTCTTTTCGTGGAGCATGTCCTACAATAAGAAAGTAAAACTAGAAGTTTTATTGTTCGACCGTAAATACACTTCCTAGGCGCTGTTTTTTTTATACACTTTCATTTATTGTTTATAGAAAAAAACATTCATAAAGGGAGTAATTATGAGAAAAAGGGCTACAGATGCATGAATTATGTTAAAGGAATGTCGAACCAAGCAAAATCTACGGGGAGCATTCAAATTTTTTTATAACATTTCGAGAAAATGGGAATGTTAATGTACTGAATCAGTTCTCTGTCACTCAAAGTTTGTTATGGAATTTCATTGAAATGGGACAATGACTTCGAAGCGATTGATGCCTGCATAAATTTAAAGAATGTGTCAGTATTCTTTTCTTAAAACTTTCTCAAAACTTTCAATCTCTCGTATTGTTTTATAAATAAGAGGTTTAATGTTTCGATGTTTCAGATTTGTTTAAGTTCAATTTGTCTTCATTAGGTTTTTTACTCTCGTAACGAAATGCATCAAATGCAAACATTTTCTCTAAATCAAATTTAAAATTTCTCGCTGATTATGAGTATTCCTTTCCATATACGTAAAAAAGGAAGATTCTAACGAAGTACGCAAGCAGTGTATCCCAAAACGGTGGGGAACAGAATGTGAGATAAATATATAAATATATTTTCAGAATAAATGCAGGTTTACTAAATGAGATGAAACTTTAACGCTGGAGGTGGATGCACATAGGGTTTATCCCCTGTTATATCGAATACCTTAAAGAGGCTTAAAATTGTTTTCAGTAACACACATACAAAAAAAGCGTATCTCACGTGCGTTAATCGATACACCAAAGTGAATATCAACAACATAAGAAAAAACTAGCTATTCTGTTTTCACAAGTGTAAGTTAATGCCATTTTTTGTGGTGTAATGCTGTTCCTAAACCCAACAACACAAAAGAAAACAATATGATGAACATAGAGTTTAAACAACACTAAACAAACAATTTTAGAGCTGAGAAGCAAAACGTTAACACAAAAATCTTGTTAAGAACCGTTTATGTTGTGGAGTGTTTGTGATCTTTCGAACTCAGTGAAAGTATTTTTTTTTCTGATTACATAAGGGACCTACCATTCTTAATTAATCCCTAAGCACTCACAAAATGGTGAGAAACAGTATTATAGAACAAGCATAACAATTCATACCTTAATTAGCACTGAAATTTTAACCCAAGGTAGGGAGACGGGCTATAAGGCAAACTATCACTCATGACTTAAAATGGTTCTGAGTCATATAGGTCTTTGGCATATAAAGCTATCACTTTGACATAATTACCACTGCGGAGCCTAACACACTACATCGTACTGTTTAGTTACGATAACACAGGAATGGGTTCAAATGTAATTAGACTAAGAACGAAATGAAAAATATCGTCATAATATTTCAAATTATAGAGCACTTAAATACGAGTATATCACACATGAATAATAATCTCAAATTTTTTCTTTTTGTTGTGAATATTTTTTCAAAATTCATTATGAAATGAAGTGCCTATATCGCATAACATAATGATCAGTTTTGTGTCCCCCTGCCATGAAACTTCTGGGAAGTAGCACTTATTAGGCTGACAACTTTTAAAAGCAAAGCCCATGATAACACACAACCAAAATAGATGCAACAAGCTAGAAAGGCGTTGAATGCTTGCAGGAAAATTGCTATTTTCTGAACTACCCCAACTGAGAGGCAATATTGAGAAGTAGTGACTGATAATATCCAGAAAGTTAATCATAGTAAAACATCTGGTAGTCAGTCTATTTTTTTGACGGAGGGGATGCAGATTTGGCAAAACCAGTATAAGTTGGGAGGAGATTATTTTAACGGCCATTTAAAACCACAGTTGATAGAATTTCATTGGTATACATAATCAACATCCACAAATTAAAGAAGCAAATGGAAAGAATAACAAATTTTAGACTTACCCTTGACGTGCAAAGTTGGAGACTGCTTCAACGGCTCTTCTTGTGAGCTTTACTTCATCTTCCGGAATATCAGGCAGCTGGAAGGGCAGGCCTAAGGTGAAGAGCACATCGTCTCCATGGGCAGCCTTGATGAAGGACGGATGGATGGAGAATGAAGGACGATGGGCGAATTCGTACAAGAATACCTTCTGCTCGTTTTCCCTGCTCGCCAAGACGTCAGCCAGTTTCTGCACGTGGGAAGTCACGTAAAGGTCTCCACAGAAGTTGATGAACATTTCTCGGAGCTCCGACTCCTTTTCCAACTCGCTGGTGTACTCGTGAACCGTGAGTTTTGTTAGGAAGTAATCTTGCGTCTTGTACGTTTCCAAAAGTTTGCTTTTCACCAGTTCCACGAAATCCACAGATGACAGTTCTCTTCTTAATATTTTAGAGTAGAAAGGAGAACCCATGGCATTGAGAGCGATAGTGCAGAGAGACCCTTCATCGTTGTTGATGCCCAACATCACGTCAATGGGACGGTAGTTTTTTTCTTGGGCAGCCTCTAGCGGGTCTTTGCGAATCAGGAAGTTATCTAAAGATGGCCTCCACCTCACAGGGATACTCAAAGCAGATCTCAGAAGAATGTCAGAAGGAACCTTTTGGAGGCAATGGATGATGTCTGAGACTGAGGGATGGACGCAGTCTGTAGCCTCTGCTAGACGAAGCGTAGAGTTGAGCGGAGTGTGTTCGATTACCCAGTCGCCAACAGGAACGCCACTTTGCAGAATTGCCCTTTCGAACAGTCGTTCTTCCAGACTCAAAGGCGATAATGCGTGAATGGCGATACTCATGGCTCCCGTGAAGCGACCAAACATCGATATATTTTCGCTGTCTCCTCCAAATCTGGCAATGTTCTTTTTTAGCCATTTCAATGCCATCCTCTGATCTAAGAGTCCAGCATTACCGGGGGCATCTTGAGAATCAGAGCTCAAGAAACCGAAGACCGATACCCTGTAGTTTACCGTTACTACAATGACCTTTCCGAGAACTGCTAAGTAACTTCCGTCGAACTGCTGGGGTCCGCATAATCAAATCCTTCTCCTGGAAGCCACACCATTACCGGCAGCGGGCGTCCTTCTTCGCGTGCCTCCTCTGCTGGTACGAAAACGTTCAGATATAGACAGTCCTCATTTATTTCAGCTTGGTTAGGCTTCAGAAGAGGGCTAATAACGGATTTAGCGTGAGGAGGCTGGTAGCAGCTGGGTGCGTACCGAGTTGCGTCCACTACTTTCGTCTCTGCGGCCATTTCCATAGGAGACTTGAATCTAAGATCACCCACAGGTGGTTTTGCATAAGGAACTCCTAGGAACTGAATTAGCGGCTTCTCCAGCGTTGTCGTTCGTTTCCCGTGCAAGATCCCAGTCGTTGTACGGACTTTCACAGTGCTGTCCGCCGTCGCACAGACGGTGGCCGTCAAAACTGCTAAGATCATCACCGTCATCATCATCCTAACGGCCGTAGCTAAAATAAAAATCAGTTAAGTAGGTTATTTCGCCTGGAGCAAAACGAGCTTCAAAGTCAGTGGAACTCGTCGTAATTCTGAAGTCGTTATGTCGAGACGATCGTGTGCACCCTCTTTTATACATGGAGAGAGTTCGTTGAGAAAAGCGTGGAATTATTTACGTCACAAAATCTGGCGAGAAGTTGCTGCCACTGACCCCGAGAAGAGAGCAGGTGAGGCAATCACAGCCTGCCCCCTCTTCCTCTTCTTGCCCTACCCGACGTTACCCTTTCATTTCGCTGTGCATTCGGCTCCCTCCCATTCATTTCTCCTCATCTTCTTTCTCCGCCTCCGTTTGTACTTGGAGCACAGCATTGGCTGTTACCGTTGGACAGGAGCCAACGACGATGGCTCTAACCAACCGCGATGATGACGATGTAGGCATTTCTTTTTGGTCCCTCACACCCTATTCCTTTTTTCTTCTAAACTCGTGTTCGTGGAGGTCAGATACTTTCGTGTATGTCATTCACAGTTAATGCATTTTCACAGAAATGCTTTCAGTGCTCTCTGTGCTCTCAGCCTTCCTTGTCTCGATGCGCTCCCGCTTTTTTTCTGATTCGTATTAAGTCGAGGTGATTCAGAATAAATCGGCTTAACCTTCCGCGAAGTATAAGACAAATATTTACTTGTTTGCTTGAATAGTGAAACAAGAAAAAAAAAATGAGTTTGATTAAAAATCAAGAAAAAATTATTGAAGAACACACACGTGTTTCATTCCATGTCCGGTACTTCAAAAAGCGATTCGGAAAAATGAAAAAAAAAATCTGATAAAAGACGAACATTGCATGTTGTTTAATGCAGATAAATTTTCTCGAGGTGGGTGGTTGCTCTTCTTTTTTGATAATATTTGAAATTACAAGAATATAAAAATAAAAAAATATGCGGGATTGCTTATTTTTAAACGGAACTGTTGTCAGATACTTCAAAATGCTATTCAGTTGATTGCGCATTTTATAGTTGTATCCTTAGTTATCGGAAAGCTGAACACGATCTACGAATTTTATAGATTTTAAATTTCAAAGAAAAAATTATTTAAATCGTTAAATTCGAAGATAAAGCGACATAACGACTGCGACTATGGCACATAATGATATCATTGTTGTATCTTTTATATCATAATCGCAATAATATTTCTTTTAGTTGTAATCGCGAAGTAGATACTGTGTGTACAAAAGTCGATGAATGACAATGGTAAAGTGTGCATGATATGACTAAATTCAAAGAAAGTATATATTAAAGCATTAGTACACCAAGTATTATTAAGTGCAAGGCTATTAAATAGTTAATAGCCATGCACTTAATAATACTTGGTGTCAGGATGAAACAATTTAATCCACCAGGAATCCTTAAACTAGACGGAAATGTCAACGAAAATTGGCGCTGATGGAGGTCGCAGTTTGAATTCTATATGACGGCTATCGAAGTAGAAACACAGCCAGAAAAGGTAAAATGCTCCATATTTTTATGGAGGGTGAATGTTTACCACTCATTTTGTTTAACAGAAGAAGAGCAGAATAATTCAGAAGTACTATTTGAACAATTTTAGAATTATTGTAACCCGAAAAGAACGTTAACGTACGAACGTTACAAATTCAATCGTGGCAGCCAATGGCACGGTTTTCCGCTTAACGATTACCTAACAGAATTAAAAGTGATGGCATCCACCTGTGAATTTGGGCGACTTAAAGATTCATTAATAAGAGATGGACTTGAATATGGTATATATTCGGAAGAATTAAGAGAACGATTGTTAAGAGAAACGGATTTAACCTTAGAAAAAGCAATCGATGTATGTCGGGCTAGTGAGATAACGAAAAACCAAATAAAAAGCATGCATGACAGCAATGAAACTGTCAATGCCATTAAAAAAAGACTAAGAAAAGGAGAAACCAACTCAGAACGGAGTTAAGCAAAATGTGTAGACAAAATGTAATGCAAAAACCAGTTAAAATCTTAGAATTTAGTGAATATATTTCAAATACATGGAGATAATGTAAACAGACGATGTCATCGTTCTGTCCACGTTATTTTATAAACAACGCATAGCAACTAAAAAATTGTTCATCCGACACCGCTGGAATGAACAAACTGAGTACATCCAAATGTTCTGGTGTAACAGAATTAAGGTACTTGGTCGTTTTTTTTCAGGTAAATTTCTCATCCCAGCGGTGTCGGATGAACAATTTTTCAGTTGCTATGTGCTGTTTATAAAATAACGTTGACAGAGTGATGACATCGGCTATTTAGCTTAGAATTTGTCTAGACCCACAAGCATTAAACAAGGCTATTAAAAAGGGAACATTACCAACAACCAACAACAATAGAAGAAATTACCAGTAGATTATCAGGAGCCAAAGTATTTAGTTCACTATAGATGTCAATACTGGGTTTTGGCAGATCCCTTTAACTAAGAAGAGCACAGAACTTACAACCTTAATTCAATACGCCATTTGGCAGATATAAATTATTACGAAAGCCATTTGGTATTAGTTCTGTTCCAAAAATATTTCACAGATGCTGTGAAGAAATATTTGAGTAACGTTAAGGAGTTGAATTGTTCATAGATGATGTATTGGTGTGGGGAAAGAATAAAAAGGAACATAATAGAAGGTTATAAAGAGTTTTTCAAAAAGTGAAAGGAAGCAGTTTCAAACTAAATAAATCCAAATGTTTTGGTGTAACAGAATTAAGGGACTTGGGTCACCAGTTAACTAATCATGGTGTGAAACCAGGTAAGACCAAAATAGAAGCTATATACAACAAATGCCAACTCCGAAAAACAAAAAGGAACTAGAGAGATTTTTAGGCATGGTAACATATTTAGCTAAGTTCATTTCTAATTTATCAAAAGAAACTCACGACTTAAGAATGACGATAAAGAGAGATGTTGAATGGAGATAAGGTGGGTTAAATGCTGTCGCAGCACGGTAACATTTTTTTTTTTTGGAGCCAAAGCACACACACCATACCTTTAAATTATCATTTTAAGAAACGTAGGATTTAAAAAAACGTGTTTATTTACAATTTAAAAAATATGGTAGATAAAGCTCTGGCGAGCACTTTCGCGCCCGCTATGGCCGCATCATCAGGTTGATGAGTGAAACCAGATTAGAACGGCATAAGGTTAAATAGATTACAGATAGGAGCACAAGTAATACAAATTATGTAAATGAAAAAACACAAAAGTCAAATTGTAAATAAAAACGTTTTTTAAATCCTACGTTTCTTAAAATGATAATTTAAAGGAGTGGTGTGTGTGCTTTCGCTCCAAAAAAAGAAAAATGTTACCGTACTGCGACAGCATTTAAGCCACCTTAACTACAACTAGCACGAAATACACTTAGTTCTTATGTTGAATGGAACTGGGATGAAAAACTAAGTGCAGTATATGAAAAACTTAAAAATGTGTTATCATTTGACCCATCTTAAAACATTTCGCCGTTGATAAGCCACCCACATTGCAAGTTGATGCTTCGTTGGAAGGCTTGGGAGCAATTTTAATGCAAGAGGGTCAGCATAGCCTATGCATCAAAAGCCCTTACTGAAGCAGAAAAAACTATGCACAAATAGAGAAAGAACAAGAGATCTTGGCTGTAGTCTACGAATGTGAACGGTTTCACCCCTTCTACGGAAGATAATTCTTCGTTGATTCTAATCACAAACCACTGGTAGCAATTAAGAAACAATTATTAGCTCAAGCATCAGTAATATTACAAAGGTTATTACTGAGACTTCAAAAGTACCAGTTTGAGATAACATATAAACCTGGAAAACACATGTTCATCTCTAATACACTTTCTAGAGCTTTCCTTGGAAGAAACAACATGAAAGTAAACCTTGGGATACAGAAGAAATTAGGATACATGAAGCTGTCAATTTCCTACAGGTGGAAGTAAAAAATCACTTCAACCTGTATCAGAACTTATTACCAGTCACAGATGAAAAACTTAAAGATCTCAAAGAAGCAACAGAAAAAGATGAAGAATCCCAACAATTTATGGAATTCGTAACAATAGGATGACGGATGAGTACAAAGAAGGTACTCATAGAACTAAGGAAATATTAGCCTTATAGATCGCAGCTAAACGAAGCTAAAGGACTATTGTTCAAAGGAACGGAAATTTTAATACCATTAAATGTGAGAAAGAATGTGATGCAGAAATTGCATCAAGGTCACTGGGGCATGGAAAAGACGAAAAGGCGGACTAGAGATATTTTGTATTGGCCAAGAATCAACCAAATGATAGAGGACTACGTAACAAAATGCCAAGTGTGACAGCAAAAAAGAAGAAATCCCAGAGAACCTATAAAAGTCATGAAATACTCACCCTACATTGGGAAATAACGGGAAGCGACTACTTCTTCTTGGATGGTAAATCTTATCTGATTACAGAAGATCTTTACTCAAGATACTTTGAGATAAAGCAGATAGAAAAACAAACTTTTCAAGAATGCATTCACCAATCAATATTTGCACGCCATGGAGTACCTGAAACACTGGAAACAGACAATGGTCTGTAGCATCGTAGCCAAGAATTTGCTGAATTTGTAAAACTGGAAATTCAAGCATGCGACAAGCAGTCCTAACTATCCTCAGTCTGACGGTTTTATAGAAAAAAGTGGTAGGAATTGCAAAGGAGATGCTGAACAAGGCTAAAATGGATAAGACCGAAGTATACCTATGAGCCCCTTGGACTACCGAAATACTCTTCTCAAGAATTCACCTTCGCCATCTCAACTCTTAATGAGTAGAAAATTAAGATCAACACTCCCAATAAAAAAAGACCAATTGACTCCTGAAACTCAAGGTATACAGAAATCCAGGAAAATTAGAAAGATGCAGCAGTTGGTCCAGAAACATTATGGCGACAGGGGAACAGATACATACCAAAGTTTCATCACAATGAAGCTGTTAGAATTCAAGAAAGGAAGGATTGGAGAAAGGCAGTACTAAAAGAAATGGCTAAAACTCCTAGATCCATACATAGTACATTCAGAAGTAAAAACAAACAGACAATGACTGGAAATAACAGAAGTGTTACCCAAACAGAGAAAGAACCTTTGACCTCACTTTACACTTTTCCAGACCATACAGGTAATTCATCTGAGAAGACAGAAATAACTAGAACTATTTTTAATAAAGAACAATCTATGAAAGATTGGTAGTTACCAGAAGTGGCAGAGTAATGAAGAAGGCAGTCAGATATCTGGAGGAGCCGCAACTTTACTTGTTTTCATAAGACAGTAATATTTTGTAAATAAAGGAGATGCGACGTATTATACATAATATCATTGTTATATCGTACTCGATATATGTCTTTTAGCTGTAATCGCGTAGTAGATAACAAAGACCTTTAAGATACATAGACTGGAAAACCGTAAGTTAACTGTGCGACATTTGAAGTTCAGCGTTGTACGGCAAGAATCTGTCACATCTCGTTGTTTACTAAAGGCGGTGTTTATATCAGTTACATCCATTTTTTAATATATATAACCAGTAAAATTTATTATTTTTGTTTTTATAATAGTATGTATATATTGTAAAGTATTTCAGAAAATAATATAGCCAGATTTAATGAGCTAAACACATTTTCAATTACAACTTCTTAATGAGCTACAAATTTTTCAATTTAAACAATTCTCTTTTCCGAGGCTTTTAATCCCCGTGATTTAAAATTATCTAAACTCTAAATTATGTGAAGAGGGCATTTTTTTCTATCATATTTAATTTTATTTATTTTTTCTCCAGTTGAATAGCTATTACAAACTCATAATACTGCGGGAAAAATCTCAAAGTAAAAGTTTTATTATCGGCAACTTCTCTTAAGAATAAACAAATGACCACACTAAAATGATTTTTGACATTACTTAGAGTGTGAAATACGAATTTCATGTAACTTGATCACGCAGTTTGCGAGAAATAGAAGAGGAAATATATTTTACACATAGGACAAGCGACGTTTCCTTTCAGTTATTTCATATCCCCCAAAATTACGAAAATGGTGTTTTCTTTAATCGTAAGTTAAAAGGTAGAACGTCCAATTTATCCCACATTGAAAAAAAAATTAATACACAGTATTATAACAACGCAAAATTCAATCTTTCTTGCAGGTAAAAGGGCTTAATTAAAGTTGTTTACATAGGAAACATGCCGTTTTGCCGTACAAGCTGGGCGATCAAAATGTCGCCAACTGCTGCCACTCATTTACACAAGAACGTTCAGTCAGTCAATGTATCTTAAAGGTCTTTGGTAGATACCGTGTGTGTGGGAGTCGTTGAATGACAATGGTAAAGTGTGTTTGCTATGACTAAATTCAAATAAAGTACATATTTAGGTACTAGCACTAGTAAATAGTTAATACGCATATACTTAATAACACAAGGAAAGTAAGGGAATAAATTCTTAATTTTGTGTAAGGGTACAAAAGCAGTACGTGGACTGCATTTGTACAAAAAAATGAAAAAAAAACCTACACTTTTGTTTCGTTATAAAAAAAGTACAGGTAAATTTTTTTCAGCGAAATTTTATCATTTCCGAAACTCAATAATTTTAGGGCGTTTTGAATTAAAAATGTCCACAATGGATTAAATACGAACGCATTTTTTAGTTTTTAGATTTACCCGTTTGGAATGCAGCATTTATCGATTTTCTCTTTAGTTTTTTTTTTCTTTTTTTCTTGTTCTACTTTTTTTTTCTTTCTTTTTTGTTTTACCTTTTTTCCTTTCTTTCTTGTTTTACTTTTTTTTTCTTTCTTGTTCTACTTATTTTTCTGTGAGGCGCACAAAGGCAAAATGAGGCCCTCGCCTTGTAGGGTATCACATGGGCTACTCGTGATTCCACTGAACGATACCGCCACCATTGCATTATGAATCATCGTTAATCACGTGATCTAAAAACATCTTAATACAAGGGGTGGATTCTGTTGTTAGTTTACAAGAAATGCAGCGTATACGCACCGCTCAGGATTTATAAACAAGCTGCATATAAATAAGCAAAGAACCTTAAATTTCATTCTCTGACACAGTAAATTGACAAGCAATGTTCAATTCGGCCGAATAATAGTGCTTTGTGTACATGAAACTCTATATTTCGCTGAAATCTGTAATTTTGTAGTTGACGAAAGCTCAGTAAAACTACTTTTGTTTCTTTTCCGCGTGCAAAAATCGAAAGAACGTTTTTCTTTTCTTTCTGTTATCGATTAGAAGCTTTGTCAATCAAAAATTATCCTTTCATGATCAACATTTCAAATTTATGGATATTTCCCACCTTCGAAAAAAAGTATCGTTTTTCATACCTTCCGGAAATAAGTACAGCACAATTTTATGACCGTCTGGAATAAAAATTTTGATAAACCTTAAGACCATGTCAGCAAAATAGCTTTCTAAAATTTCCTCTTTACACCAAATTTACACTGAAGTGCTAAAACTCATGGGGTAGCAGTATCCAAATTTTTAACCACCGCTAAAGTCGTATAAAGGCTTCGATGCACGCCACGATGTTTATCAGTTGCGAAGCGTAATCTCGTGGGTCAAGCTGAACGACCGCCAGTAGGATTATGGCAAGCGGACGGGAATTATCGGAGTACTAGTGGGATGGTAGTGAGATGGGACATTCAATTTCCGAAATTGTGCGAACATTCAACATTCCTTAATCCATGGTGCCACGTGTTTACCGAAAATACCTCATGGAAGGTATCAACACATACCGCGGACAGTGCAGTGACCGACCACAGGTGCTGAATGACAGTGATCAGTGGCGTCTGACCAGGATTGTTCATGCTAACAGACAAGCGACACTGACTCAAATAACATCCACATTCAATGCGAGAGGTACCAGAGATATATCCATCAGGTTAGGGCAGCGTAATTTAGCGCACATGGGGTATGGGAGCAGAAGATTCATCAGAGTACCTTTGCTAACACAACGACATCGGACACAGAGACTCATCTGGGCTCGTGGACACGGTATTGGACCCTGGAAGACTGGCAACATGGGGCGTGGTCCGATGAGTCGCGCTACCAGTTGTTACGAGCTGATAGTAGGGTTCGGTTGTGACCCAGACCCCATGAGGTCTGCGTCACAACCGAACTTCATTGTAGGGAACCACTAGCTTGCACCTGAACATCCATGTACGGAATTACTACCAGCTTGCATAGCTGGTGGTGGTTCCATACATGTGTGGGGTGTCTCTACGTGGCATGGTGTGGGTTCTCTAGTTCTCGTAGACACGTCATTATCAGTAATCGCTTTGTTGCTCTACTGGGTGACCATTTGCAGCCCTTCATGGACTTCATGTACCACAACAACGATGGAATTTTCCAGGCAGAAAATGCACCATGTCATCGTGCCCAAGTGGTCCAAAATTGATTCGAGGAGCATTCTGGACAGTTCCGATGGACGGTGTGGTGTGGTCATCACGTTCGTCCCACATGAACCCAATAGAGCACTTATGGGACGTGGTGGAAAAGTTCATTCACACCCAAGATGCTGCACCTACAAATACCAGGGAACTGTGGGCGGCTATTCAGACGCGGCACTGCTCAGCTTTTCTGCAGAATTCATATAAACTGAAAAGCAACTAAATTAGAGACAGCTGGCGTTATGCAAACGTGGCGCCGTGGGCGGCCCTGTAAAAGGAAACGACATGACGTATGCAGTGATCCGACAATATAAGGAGTGATATGACGGGAATCAGTAAGAGTCGGACGCAGTATGGGTAAGACGAAGGATCTAAGCGCATTTGATCGTGAGCAAATTGTCGGGGCCAGACGAATGGGTCACTCCATCTCGGAAGTCGTGCAGGCACTGGGATTTTTTTTGATTGGAGGTTTAACGACCACCGTGAACAACTCATTGGGCTATAAGCAGTCGCCCGTCCCTAATTTAGGGTCACTGGTTCCAGGGAAGGGAGAGATCCAGTGCCGTAAGACAAACACAACATCCATGCCTCACCGGGATTCGAACCCGGACCCCGTTCGGACGAATGATCAGAAGCCATCGCTTAGACCACTGCGCCCCAGGGGCGGCACTGGGATTTTCACGAGCCCTGTGTCACGGGTGCACCGTGAGTACATCGAATCCGGTAAAACCATCCCTGCAAGGGCCAACTGCCGTGGAAAACAGCGTGTGGATGAGCGGGGTCATCGTCTGCTAGCTCGCATTGTAACAGCGGATAGACGGGCCACAGTGCAAAAAATCACTCGGCAATTTACCGCTGGTGCAGAAAAACGTGTAAGCAGCCACACCATCCAGAACCATCTCCTCTCTATGGGGCACCAGAAGCCATCATCCCACGACGGTACCGCTGCTGACCGCACATCACAGGGTGCAAAGATTAGCATGGGGGCGAGAACATCGCCACTGGACATGTGGAAAATTTTTTCCTGGACTGATGAGTCCAGATTCACGCTGGTACATGCGGATGGCAGGACACGAGTACGGCGCAAACCACATTAAACGATGGATCCTTCTTGCCAGCAGGGTACTCTTCAAGCTTGCCATCGAGAGAGATGTTCGAGGCTCTGACCCCCTCCATCAAATCTTCCTGAACTGTGGGAGCTTGTTCAGGGGTCGTGGATCCGTATGGCTCCCCAACGCTTCCGGTGTTTTGTCGAGCCCATGCCGAAACGAATCGTCGCCGTCATCAGGGTGAAAGGTGGTGCTACACGTTACTAGACAGGTATCTCTAATTCAATTGCTCTTCAGTGTATATATATATATACAAAGTCGTAACTGTGCAAGATATCTCCGTTGTCCCAAAATGTTATGAAACACTCAAAATGTTACTCTGTTTTCAAATGGCACACACTGAAAAAATTAACTGGCGCGACCATTATAAAAAAACATAAATTTACTATGCTTTTAGGACATGATCTTTCAGAAAAAAAGTAAATAGTACTTCGACAACATACCCTTATAAGAACAACAACCCAGAGAATAGCTTGTTAAATTTTTATACCTTTGTGACAATATTGTGATTTGTTTACTTCGGGGTTTAACGACCACCGTGAGCAACTCTGAGAGGTATGAGTACGTAGTTGTCCGTTTTTGATTTGGAACCACTGTTTCCACGGATTACTGGCGCGACAATTATAGAAAAACATAAATTTACTAATAACTAAATTCAAATAAAGTATACAATACATTCGATGTTCATAAAGTATACAATACGTTCGATGCTCATAAAGTATACAATGCGTTCGATGTTCATAAAGTATATAATAAGTTTGATGTTCATATAGTATACAATGCGTTTGATTTTTATAAAGTATACAATACGTTCGATGTTGATAAAGTATACAATACGTTCGATGTTCATAAAGCATACAGTACGTTCGATGTTCATAAAGTATACAATGCGTTCGATGTTCATAAAGTATACAATGCGTTCGATTTTCATAAAGTATACAATACGTTCGATGTTCATAAAGTATACATTGCGTTCGATTTTCATAAAGTATACAATACGTTCGATGTTCATAAAGTATACAATACGTTCGATGTTCATAAAGTATGCAATGCGTTCGATTTTCATAAAGTATATAATGCGTTCGATTTTCATAAAGTATACAATACGTTCGATGTTTATAAAATATACAATGCGTTCGTTTTTCATAAAATATAGAATACTTTCGATGTTTATAAAGTATACATTGCGTTCGATGTTCATAAAGTATACAATACGTTCGATGTTCATAAATTATACAATGCGTTTGATTTTCATAAAGTATAGAATACGTTCGATGTTCATAAAGTATAGAATACGTTCGATTTTCATAAAGTATAGAATACGTCCGATGTTCTCCATCAGGCAGGCGCACCAGCCATGCTTCGTCTCCGGCTCAAGCCCAGACCCATCTCGGAAGAATTATCAGAAGCCAGCACCTCAGACAACACAGCCACTAGGGCAGGTGTGATAATGTAAACTTACAAAAACTTAGATGGCATTCCCTTAACGAAAGTATTGATTTACTGAACATCGAACGCATTGCAGTTGTATGAACGATAAATATTAACTCACTTAAACTTCGATGACATTACCCTTATGAGACTTTGATGACACTAACCTTTATTACAGCTGTCAGTAAACTTCTACCTTTGTATGAATATCAACTTAATACATTTCTAAGGCTTTCACAATCTCGCGTTAACATTAACTTATTAAACTCCGATAGAATCACGTTATAAGAGCATTAATAAAAACTTCATTCGTTTCGAGTCTTTCGAATATCGTTTGCAACAAATTCCTTGTTAAAATTTTTCTCCGTGTCTCCGGTTTCTTGCTTAATGCTATAAAGCTCTTGGAATCAAACATATTTTACGACGTATCCTTCCGGAAGTTAACAGTCTTAACGTTATTGATATCGATAGAAAACACACGCAAATTAAATCGTCCCCAAACAAAAAAATCTCAGTTCTTGTAAGCACGTTTTTGGAAAAAAATAAATAAAAAAAAATTCAAAAGTGTGTAAGAAGGATCACCATATCTCTCAGTCTCTCCAATGCCGCATTGTAAAATGGCTTTCAATCATTGAACTGCGAGAAGACAAAAGGATAAAGATGAATGAATATTACTTAACCCACCTTCGTTTTGCTGATAACATAATCATTTTTGTAAGTACTCATGAGAGTTTCAGAGTATGCTCTAGGAACTTGCCGACGAGTGTAAAGATGTAGGATTAAAAATTAACTAACAGAAAACAAAATAGGTGGTCAATGCTTTTACAAGAACTGAAGATTTAGAGGTTGATTAGGGCAGATCAAGAAGTAACTGATGCCTCCTTCTACCTACGACAACAGATGTCAGTCTAGGATCTTAATGAAGAAGAAATTAATAGCCATATAGAACTTGGTTTGAGCACTCGGAAGAAACAGTGCAATTTTCAAGAGAAAATTATTAATTCAAAGACACGGTTATTTATTCCTGTTTTGGGTAGCAAATGCCATAGTTCATGCTTTAGTGGATTTCTGCGGAGAAAGAAAAGCTTCTTCAAGAACTATAGATGCTAAATAGCAAAAGAACACCGACGAAATGTTGCTTCCCACATCCACACGGTATCTCCCTACTAATTCTACTGAACAACGTACGCAGATTGCAGCGAAGCCCAGTCTCTCCGGATGCAGGCTCTCTCGAAGCATTTCAGGAGGAAAGGAATAGTCAAAGAAAATCGTGCGACTATACTATAGACCAGGGACGTATATAAAAAATTTTCGAGTGGTGGGGGGTGGTGATGCGTTTTTATTAAATTAAAGCATTTTTCTAGTGTAAGCCGCATTTTAACAAAAACAAAAGTAAACACTTTAGTGGGGGGCAAGGACCCTTGGCTCCCTCCTCTGAATACACACCTGCTATAGAAACAGGAAGAAGTCCCTTACCCACTACCCAGTTGAGAAATACGTCGGTTAATTTGCAGGGGGAGGAGAGAATGGAATTCTGGAAGAGGAGATTTTTAATTAATTAATTTTTTTTTTAGTCATAGTTGTCTAACTTAGCCGTGCTGCTAACATACTTCGGGCGTGGGCTTTTAACATCATACGCATGAAAGAAAGAGAGAGAGAGAGAGAGAGATGACACCGAATTCTCTGGTGCAATTGGAACAACTTCCGCAGATTTCTTACAAAAAAAAAAAAAAAAACTGTAAAATTTTACTCCACCTAGCGAGAAAGTTTTGCTTTAGAAAAGTTAGGAGGAAGTGCATGAGAAATGGAGATTGTAGCTACAGCCATCGAATAAAGAAACAATGGGAAAAATCGCTGTAAAGTGCCAGTAAAGTAGTAGATTTAAATGTACATCTGGATCAACCCGCAAAAAAAAAAAAAAAAAAAAAAAATATATATATATATATATATATATATATTGCCCCACGCTACATCGAGGAAAGCAAGAAATTCATTGCTCAGTGTTCCACTCAACAAGTGCGTTGTTACCTAACAATCTTATAGCAAAAGGAAAGAAACTATATATTTGTCCCTCTCATTGAAATAGTTATTTTTAAATGCACTTGTGGATAAAACATAGCGCCAGTGAACTTATTTATGCAGGCATCCTCACGGGAGAGAGTTGTTACATTACGAACACGTAAGGAAAAAAATGCAAAATAGTTTTTAAAATATATTTAGTTCCACCAGGTGCATGGACGAGTGGCCTTTTTAGTTAATGTACATGTATTTAAAAAAAATGAAGGATGGGGGGGAGGACGAGAAGGAGAATGGAACTTTTTTCGGAGTTTGCATGCATCGAGAGCAGAGTTGTGTGGTTTCATGCCTTGAACTAATGTTGTGGTTACAGCTGCATGTGTGGTTAATTTTAAACGTGCCTGAGAAACAAGGTCAGAAGATTTCTCAGCGCAAGCATTCGCTGACCGCAAGAAATGTAAATACAACACAACTGAAAAAAAAAAAAAAAAAATGGTGTGGCTCTCTTTCGCATCAATATCGCATAGCGGAACAAAATTCCGGATCTTGAGTTTCTTATCTTGCGGTTTAAGGGTTTTGCCAGAAGGTAAAGATCAACGGTTTTCATCCTTCGAAATGTCAACTATAATTACTTTCACCAGGTAAGCTATAGAGAAGGGAAAAAAACAGAAAATTTGCGGTCATGATTATAGCGGATTCGGGGAGGAGCGCAGTTTGTGTTTGGGACAATCAGGGATGAGGTTGCGGTTTTTTAAACAATATATCACAGATTTCAAGGTAGTGCGTCGAAATGGCCTTGAACTACAGCTAAGATTCACTCCACGTGCGTTCCTCTAGGCTTCATTTCATGTAAGACGCGTAGCGCACGTGGTACTCGTATGTAGTTAATACACAGGTATAGAGATAATGTAAACCTAACGTAAGCAGCGTATATGTGACGTCCTACAGAGATGACGCACCTGTCAAGACGGCAAGTAGCAGTGATAAACCCTTGCCGGTGTAGATTAATTGGGAAAGCATTCGGCTCCGGAGAAGAAGGATGTGGATTTGGGTCTTGCCATCGGCAAATTTTGATTTCACAAGCGTCCGAACGTAAACAAAATGAATCTCTGCGTATAATTTTAGCTACTAGCAGTTCAATTTTTCCGTATGAACGAATACACACAAAATGAAACGTTGTCTATTAATGGAAGCAATCCCGAACTTTTTCTTTTCATTTCAATTTCGTTTTTGGCCATTACATAACGTTAAATGCGTCATGTAGCGGAAATGAGATCAGCAGTAGTACCAAAAATTGTGGGGGTCGTTTTGATCATGATGACAAATCTGAAAAAATATTTTTCACTGCGCTTTCTAGAAGTGAGGATCTCATATAAAACACAGATACATCTTTACGCCACGTTGCGGAAAAACGGGGAATCGGCCGCCCCGGTGGCGCAGTGGTCTAAGGCGCTGGCCTATGATCATTCGTCCGTAAGGGGTCCGGGTTCGAATCCCGGTCAGGCATGGATGTTGTGTTTGTCTTACGGCACTGGCTCTCTCCCTTCCCTGGAACCAGTGACCCTAAATTAGGGACGGGCGACTGCTTATAGCCCATTGAGTTGCTCACGGTGGTCGTTAATAATCCAATCAAAAAAAAAAAAAACAAAAAAAACGGGGAATCAGCAAAACTTGGAAATGCGCGGGTCACGGTTACTGATAACGGGAAAAAGATATTTTTTTCTCGCGCAACCTACAGGCAAAGAATATAAACGCTTCATATTCTTTGCTACAGGTGCGAAGATTGTTACAGAGAACAAACAGATGGACATAGATAAAATATAAATTCGCAAGTTTCATTGCATACTTTTGTGAATTAAAAGATATGATGAAAATGGCATGACCTCCCTGGTGGTCTAAGCTATGGCTTCTGATCATACGTTCGAGATGAGTCCGGGTTCGAATCCCGTGAGGCATGGATGTT
The DNA here is from genome assembly GCA_039090855.1 of Macrothele yani. NCBI lineage: Eukaryota > Metazoa > Arthropoda > Arachnida > Araneae > Macrothelidae > Macrothele > Macrothele yani. Next base: position 116,395,185 of record CM077007.1, read on the forward strand.
GTGTTTGTTTTACGGCACTGGTTTTCTCCCTTCCCTGACATGTATTTATTATATTTATTGTATTAAATGACATGTATTTATTATATTTATTGTTCTACCTCTTAAAGTTTTTATTCATATTTTGGGGTACCTGTATATGTAACTTCTGACCGCATTCAGTTAGTTCTTAATCGATATTCAGCGCATTAGATAGATAGATAGAAAGTAATTTGTTAGGGAAATCTTTTCCTTGATTTCTGCTATTCCGCACGGTCTTCATTACACTCTTTGTTCTTTACATCGCCTTAAGTTTCCACAGCCCATCTCTCTCTTTATTTCTTTGTAGCTGAATATTTAATGAATATTCGATCGTATAAATAAATATCTCCCGTTATGCTATCAGAAATAACAGTGAGTTTCACTTACTTTTAGGTCATGCTGTTGCTCATCATCATTTACTCGCTCTGCTGATCGCTTCCGATTTTAGATCAAGCTTACTTCGTTGTTTGTCCTGCACTTAACGATATCAAAGCGTGCCAGAAAATCGTGTTTACTCTGAATACTCTCTACACAAACAGAAGGAAAGCCTAGCTTCACTTGGGCATCTAGGATTTCTTTATGACGCTGGCCTAAAATATTAAAGATGCAAATAAAAATACGCCAGAGAAAAATCTCTTCCAAAATACTGGGAAGCGATAAAAATATATCTACCACATTAAAGTGCGTTTCCAATGATTTGTATAATATATTTATTTTAAAACATACAGTACAAATATACAGTATTTAAAGAAAGGTAGTCAATAACAAAGAACGAAGGACCAAGGGCCATCATGCGGAAGGCACGGTCCCCTGCCCCCCCCTGAGTGCGCCACTGCGTAGCTTATTATACATATATATACACGGTCGAGTCACATTATTGTGATCACCAGCTAACATCTACAGTAATCGCCGTTTGCAGGGCGGGCAGCAGCTAGACGGGCTGGGAGTGCCTCAATAAAGTGCTGGAAGGTGTTCACAGGTATGTGGAGCCATGCTGACTGCAATGCATCTGTCAACTGCTGAAGGATCCATAAAGCAAACAACACGATCGAGGTGGTTCCACTTAAACTCAATTGAGCATCTGCTCAATTGGGTTTAAGTCTAGGGAATTAGGGGGCCAGGGAAGTACTTTGAAGTATTTATCGTGCTCTTCCAACCATTCTCGGACATTTCTAGCTGTGTGACACGTCGCATTTTCGTTCTGGAAGATCCTATCCGCCCCAGGGAAAACAAGCAGCATGTATGGGTGTACTTGGCCTGCAAGGATGGATTCATAACGAATTCGGTCCATAATGGCATCCACAGGTATGAGTGAGCCCAGAAAATGCCACGAAAACATTTCCCAGACCATAACGCTGCCCCCACGAACTTGTGTTCTTCCAGAAATGGTTGAAGAATGTCTGTTCTCCGATGTTTCTCGCCTTATACACCAACGTCCATCCGCTCGATGAAGCAGAAAACGTGACTCATCGGAGAAGGCAATCCTTTGCCACTCAGCGGAGGTCCGATACCGATACTACCGTGCAAATGTAAGCCTTTTCTGCCGATGCACCTTCGTTAGCATAGGTGCAGTGACCATCCGTCTGCATCGGAGCACCATACGCAGCAGGGTTCCGAACTGTCGTTTCAGACACACTTCCGGTAGCTCTCTGGTTCATACGGCCAGTGAGTTGCTCCACTGTAGCGTGTCGATCTGCCCTCATGCGCCTTCGCAGCGGCCGTTCACATCTCACACCAATGGCTCGTGGTGCTCGGCAATTTTCACGTCCCTTATTCGCAGTGGTGCCATTTCTCCAATCACGATACACTTTAACCACAGCAGCACGCGAACAGTTCACAAACTGCGCTGTTTCAGAAATACTACCACCCTTGGCCCAAAAGCCGATAATCATCCATTTTTGAAAATTTGATAAATCGCTCCTTTTATCCAGCATGACAGCAAAGAGTGATATGTTTCCAGATCATGATCATAATCATATGTAGAAGACTTTAGGAAGGGAGTGTCTGACCCCAGATCTTAAACATCCCTTAGAAATAGGAAGCTAGGAGATTTTGTTTATCTAAATCAAATTTTAACGTCTGCGTTTCCCGACGTTAAAATTTGATTTAGATAAACAAAATCGGCATTTTCTTTTAAATAAATTGTTCAAGTACAGTCCTATTTCTGTACAAAAATGCCAAATTTTGAAAAGCAATTTCAGACAATGCATTCGGAGCAACGACGTTAAAATTTGATTTAGATAAACAAAATCGGCATTTTCTTTTAAATAAATTGTTCAAGTACAGTCCTATTTCTGTACAAAAATGCCAAATTTTGAAAAGCAATTTCAGACAATGCATTCGGAGCAAACGACGTTAAAATTTGATTTAGATAAACAAAATCGGCATTTTCTTATAAATAAATTGTTCAAGTACAGTCCTATTTCTGTACAAAAATGCCAAATTTTGAAAAGCAATTTCAGACAATGCATTCGGAGCAACGACGTTAAAATTTGATTTAGATAAACAAAATCGGCATTTTCTTTTAAATAAATTGTTCAAGTACAGTCCTATTTCTGTACAAAAATGCCAAATTTTGAAAAGCAATTTCAGACAATGCATTCGGAGCAACTACGTTAAATTTGATTTAGATAAACAAAATCGGCATTTTCTTTTAAATAAATTGTTCAAGTACAGTCCTATTTCTGTACAAAAATGCCAAATTTTGAAAAGCAATTTCAGACAATGCATTCGGAGCAACGACGTTAAAATTTGATTTAGATAAACAAAATCGGCATTTTCTTTTTTAAAAAATGTTCAAGTGAAGTCCTATTTCTGTACAAAAATGCCAAATTTTGGAAAGCAATTTAAGACAATGCATTCGGAGCGAGCAAAAAGTTAAAGGCGACATTCCAGCAAAACTTCTATCTTACACCAGGGGGTAACAAATCAGATCCCTGTATGTATGTGTGTCCAAATGGAGGGGGTGGGGATTGCACGAATTCCTTTGTACCCGGTAGTGAAAAGCATTAAAGGTGGTGCAGTGCTGTAAATACTGGCTGATGACCCGAGATGGGTCCGGGTTCGAATCCCGGTGAGGCATGGATGTTGTGTTTATCTTACGGCACTGGCTCTCTCCCTTCCGTGGAACCAGTGACCCTAAATTAGGGACGCGCGATTGCTTACAATCCATTGAGTTGCTCATGCTCGTCGTTAAACTTTCAATGAAAAAAAAAAAGCATGAAAAATTCGTTCTTTCATTGTTCTGTAAAAAAATAAAAATAAAATGCTATCAAGCTTGCCCCACCAAAATAATGCTCGCCCACCCCATCCAGATTTCGAAACCTAGCGACGACCCTGCTTTTATGGAAATATTTAACTGCTATAGTGATGCTGTATCTAAGTCCGAAGAATATTTTACACCAAATATACTAAATCACCACAAATAACGAGGCTGTGTTCAACGAGTTTTCCATAAATATATTCAAAACACGCTTTTAAAAATCTCGTAAAATATTCTCTTGAAAGTTTCTCCGAAACAAATGCATGGAAGTCACGACTGAGTAAACTAACCAAATTTTCTATCCCCGTGGGAATTAAGATTGCTTTTTTCAGGTAACAATTTATGTTTGTTTCCTTCTGTTATATTAATTGTTATCTTCTGTTATATTAATTGTTATTTTCTTTTTGCATCAAAAAGGACTGCTTAAATCGTTTGTGCTCTAGAGTTGCCATCTGTTGGCCACCACTGAAAGTTCTTGAGGTCATTGCCTACTTCATAAGCCATTTCTGCGGTTTCACGTATTTACGTTCATGGCCATGATATTGTTTTTGCTACTTTCAAAAAAAATGTGTTGCAGCTATGAAATATTGGCTGGGACATATGCTCTTTCGTTAAGAGTAAAAAACAACAACATAAATATATATATCGCCTCAATTACCAATATTAGTTCAACATGTTATTGCAAATTTTTGAAATCTATCAATCATTGAAATTCTATATATGTTACGAATTTTCTGTGTGTGAGGTTTACAACTAAATTTTCACGGTTCGTGGTACAAATAAATTTTCTGTTTATTTTTTTTTTTGTGTTCTTTTTAATTAAAGCCTCGTTTTTCACCTCCCTGTATGAAAATTAAATGTTTCCTTCATAAATTTTCTTGGAATTCTTTAACTTTCATTTGTTACTTAAAATCCAGAAGAGAAATAGATTGTTCATCAATCTCCCGTTCTCTGGGCTGATGTTTGTACATTACAGTGAAAATAAAAATCGGGAGAATAGCCTGGTACTCTTTGTAAAAAATTTATGCTACGCATCTTTCGATTACTAAGATATTTGTGTGTGTGAAATAAAACGGGTGATTGAATATTTCGCCTCACTCACGACCACACCGAACCACAGTCCTTTACATTCTAAGTGGAATTAAATAATAAAAACAAATAATGAGGTTTACTAATTCCTGACATTGAGCGGTACTTAGGTAGGTGGATTAATGAATGTTATTGTCGTAAAACCAGTAAGAGAAGATATTTGAATCATAAAAGTATGTGTTTATTAAATTATGGCGGCGGCAATGGTAAGTATTTTGGCTGTTTAATTTTTCAAAAACATTATTTATTTTTATCATTTTATATTATTCAGATTTATACGAAAACGCAAGAAACGATTCTGACCCCAATGAAATGTGATGTAGCTGCGACAGTCCATCTGCGCATGCGCAAGCTAAAATCTGACCTCAAGATTTAGAAAGAAAAGTTGAATCGCAAGTGTTTGGAAACTTATGGTCTAGGATTAGGGCCGCATGTGGCCATGCAGGACTTTAAGTGTAGCCTTTAGAGTGAATCCAAATTTCGCCGAACAAATCTTTTTACTTTTATTATGGGTTTTTTTTTTTTTCGTATTTTATTATGTTTATTTTAATCTTAAAATGACCCATATTTAAAATACCAAAGAGTAAAAGAAGATTCAACGAAATAATGCTCCCCACCTGTAGTCTAGGATATCTACAGGTTACGTCCCATGGTGTTATACATCATTTCAAAGCTCTCATCAATAGAAAAGGATCCCCACCTCTGGTGTAGGATATCTACAGGTTACGCCCCATGGTGTTATACATCATTTCAAAGCTCTGATCAATAGAAAAGGATCCCCACCTCTGGTCTAGGATATCTACAGGTTACTCCCCATGGAGTTATACAACATTTTAAAGCTCTCATCAACAGAAAAGGATCCCCACCTCTAGTGTAGGATATCTACAGGTTACGCCCCATGGTGTTATACATCATTTCAAAGCTCTGATCAATAGAAAAGGATCCCCACCTCTGGTGAAGGATATCTACAGGTTACGCCCCATGGTGATATACATCATTTCAAAGCTCTCATCAATAGAAAAGGATCCCCACCTCTAGTCTAGGATATCTACAGGTTACGCCCCATGGTGTTATACATCATTTCAAAGCTCTCACCAATAGAAAAGGATCCCCACCTCTAGTGTAGGATATCTACAGGTTACGCCCCATGGTGTTATACATCATTTCAAAGCTCTGATCAATAGAAAAGGATCACCACCTCTGGTCTAGGATATCTACATGTTACGTCCCATGGTGTTATACAACATTTCAAAGCTTCCATCAATAGAAAAGGATCCCCACTTCTAGTCTAGGATATCTACAGGTTACGTCCCATGGTGTTATACAACATTTCAAAGCTATCATCAATAGAAAAGGATCCCCACCTCTAGTCTAGGATATCTACAGGTTACGTCCCATGGAGTTATACATCATTTCAAAGCTCTCACCAATAGAAAAGGATCCCCACCTCTGGTGTAGGATATCTACAGGTTACGCCCCATGGTGTTATACATCATTTCAAAGCTCTCATCAACAGAAAAGGATCCCCACCTCTGATCTAGGATATCTACAAGTTACGTCCCATGGTGTTATACATCATTTCAAAGCTCTCACCAATAGAAAAGGATCCCCACCTCTGGTGTAGGATATCTACAGGTTACGCCCCATGGTGTTATACATCATTTCAAAGCTCTTATCAATAGAAAAGTATCCCCACCTCTGGTCTAGGATATCTACATGTTACGTCCCATGGTATTATACAACATTTCAAAGCTATCATCAATAGAAAAGGATCCCCACCTCTAGTCTAGGATATCTACAGGTTACGTCCCATGGTGTTATACAACATTTCAAAGCTCTAATTAATAGAAAAGGATCCCCCACCTCTGGTCTAAGCTATCTGCAGGTTACGCCCCATGGTGTTATACAACATTTCAAAGCTCTCATCAATAGAAAAGGATCCCCACCTCTGGTCTAGGATATCTACAGGTTACGCCCCATGGTGTTATACAACATTTCAAAGTTCTCATCAATAGAAAAGGATCCCCACCTCTAGTCTAGGATATCTACAGGTTACGTCCCATGGTGTTATACAACATTTCAAAGCTCTAATTAATAGAAAAGGATCCCCCACCTCTGGTCTAGGATATCTACAGGTTACGCCCCATGGTGTTATACAACATTTCAAAGCTCTCATCAATAGAAAAGGATCCCCACCTCTAGTCTAGGATATCTACAGGTTACGCCTCATGGTGTTATACAACATTCAAAGCTCTCATCAATAGAAAAGGATCCCCACCTCTAGTCTAGGATATGTACAGGTTACGCCCCATGGTGTTATACATCATTTCAAAGCTCTCATCAATAGCAGGTGACTCCCGATCAAGAAGAAGACAAATTTATCTACGACGCTTCGTTTTGATAGCATCAAAAATGCGTTATGGCTTTATCACATTTAGGTTCTCGTAATTTACGCAGACTCCTCTTTGAATGCCACACGTCCAGTAGCCAAACCAGACCTGCAGAAACAGTTCTATATAGTGAGAGTTGACATACTTCTCCACTTCTCCACGCTTTGTTTCCAAAGCGTACAGTATTCATAGCATTGATTGATGTGTTCTGCTTTGATTCTAAGGCTTGGATTAAATGAATCGTTACTTCCCTTCTGTAATAGGTTTTAAAGCTGTAAATCACACCTTGTTCCATTGATTGGAGGACCGACGTGGTGTTGGTAAGCAGGAACACCAACTTGATGTTGCTGAGGTGTTTAATCCTTGTTTTCAACACATTCTTTTTTTTTCTTTTTTTTTTGATATGAGGTTTAACGACCACCGTGAGCAATTCAGTGGGCTATAAGCAGTCGCCCGTCCCTAATTTAGGGCCACTGGTTCCGGGGAAGGGAGAGAGCCAGCGCCGTAAGACAAACACAACATCTATGCCTCACCGGGACCCATCTCGGACGAATGATCATAAGGTATCGCTTATACCACTGCGCAACCCGGCCACATGTTTTCAAGTTTTTGCAAGAAGGTTTGTTTTGAAATAAGTTACAATTTCATGTTACAAATACATTCTTTCCTTTGAAGTTTTATTTTTTAGGTTCACTACAACCGAAGTTAAGGGTTCACTATAAGCGAAAATTTTAATGTACATTTGCGATGTTGCGGATCGGGACCAATGATTTTTAGGTTCTAGCCGAATGTTCACTATAACAGAGTTCACTATATTTTGTTAAGTAACAATGAGGTTACCAAATGAACGCTTATAGTGTAGTAAATCTGGTTATTTTCGTGGTGTAATCTGCATAAAGATTCGTCAAGCTTTCACTCTCCACTGGGAAGCTTTTTCAAGACAATGTAGGCATAAAATGTCTACACTGCCATGAAAAAGCCTTCCAGTATAGAGAGTGAAAGCTTGGCAAATCTTTATGCAGATTACAATACAAAAATAACCGGATTTCGTACGATATAAAAAGATGTGATCATTATAATTACTAGGCGCTAAAATTACACAAGAAGGTAGAGATGCAATGGAATTAAGAAATATAATTGCATAGAGAAGAAAAGTTGTCAAACGCCTGAATGGAATCTGGTGGAGTGAAGAAATAACCAGAAAAAGGAAATGGGGTATTTGTAATATTATTATTAAGAGCATCTTACTATATATGGGGCCGAGGCCTGGCGATTAACTGAAGCGAATAGAAAGAAAATAACAACCCTAGAGATGGATGGTATAAGAAGATTATGTAGAGTGTCAAGATGAGAAAAAATAATGAATGAAAGGATTAAAGAATTGACGGAAGTGAAAAAAAGAATTTTAGAAGACATACAGAAGAGACAATTGCTTTGGTTTGGTCATGTAAAAGACTGACCAATGAAAGACTGCCCAAAATTGCCATGGAATTTAAATCAAACAAACAAAAAAATAGCGGCCGACCAAGAAGAACAGGGTCTGATGGAATAAAGAGAGCACTTAAACAAAGATGACCTGATAGAAGAATGGTGCTTAGATAGAGAAAGACGGAAAAAACTCTTGGAGATCGGAAGGTGAGGTCAGCCGCCATAAACCGATTATATATACACAGTTGAGTCGCTTTATTGTGACCACCAACTAATATCCAGAGTAACCGTCGTGTGCAGCGCGGACAGCAGCTAGATGGGCTGGGAGTGACTCAATAAGGTGCTGGAAGATTTTCACAGGTATGTGGAACCATGATGACTGCAGTGCATCTGACAGCTGCTGGAGTGTGCGTGGTGAAGGATCCATAGAGCAAACAACACGACCAAGGTGACCCGACAAATGCTCAATTGCGTTTAAGTCTAGGGAATTAGGGGGGCCAATTAAGTACTTTGAAGTCTTTTCGTGCTCTTCCAACCATTCTCGGACATTTCTAGCTGTGTGACACGGCGGATTGTCGTGCGGGAAGTTCCCATCGGCCTCAGGGAAGACAATCAGCATGCAAGGGTGTACGTGGTCTGCAAGAATGGATTCATAACGAATTCGGTCCATAGTGCCTTCCACAGGTATGAGTGGACCCAGAGAAAGCCACGAAAACATTTTCCAGACCATAACGCTCACCCAACAGCTTGTGTTCTTCTAGTAGTGGTTGAAGAGTGTTTGTTCTCCGACGTTTCTCACCTTATACGCCAACGTGCGTCCGTTCGATGAAGCAGAAAACATGACTCATCGGAGAAGGCAATCCTTTGCCAATAAGCGGAGGTGCAATTCCGATACTGCCGTGCAAATGTAAGTATTTTCTGGCGATGCACCTTCGTTATCATAGGTGTAGTGACCATCCGTCTGCATTGGAGCCCCATGCTCAGCAGGGTTCGCTGAACTGTTGTTTTAGACAGACTTCCGGTAGCTCCCTGGTTCATTCGGCCAGTGAGTTTCTCCACTGTAGCGTGTCGATCAGCCCTCGTGCACCTTCGCAGCCGACGTTCACCTCTCACATCAATGGAACGTGGTGCTCCGCAATTTCCGCGTCGCTTATTCGCAATGGTGCCATTTCTTCAATCACGATACACTTCAGCTAAAGCAGCACGCGAACAGTTCACAAACTGCGCTGTTTCAGAAATACTGCCACTTTTGGCCCGAAAGCCGATAATAATTCCTTTTCGCAAATCTGATAAATCGCTCCTTTTATCCATGACAGCATCGAGTGATATGTTTTCAGAATGCGTACAGCACACTTTATATGCCCTCCAAACCAGCTCACGACACATGCCTTTTTCATTGGCTACGCGTTGTTGATGTGTAAAGTAGGAGGTGGTCACAACAATGTGATTCGACTGTGTATGTACTACGCTATAAGCGTTTCTTCAGTATTCACGATCTGGTGTATTTAAAATAACATTAACAATGAGATTAACTATTGCTGCGTCACTTCTTGGGACACCATTCAAAAATCAGATTTCAACAATGGCTTTGACTACTTCCGTTACCCATTTTCGTTACATCGCAATTTCTTACTTGGGACTTGCTTTACTGCTGTCGGAAAAGATGCATAACATCAAAAATAGTTAAATTTGTTAAAACCACCGAGTTGGAGTAGTGGTCTAAGCGCTGGTCTCTGATTGTTTGTCCGAGTGTGCCCGGATTTGAGTTCTGGGTGAGGCATGGCTGGTGGGTGTGCTTGTCTTACGGCACTGTCCCCCTGCCGTCTCTGGAATCAGTGTTCCAAATTTGCGCCGGGCTACTGCTTATATTCCTTAGAGTGGTTCGTGGTGGTCAGTAAATCCAGAAAGAAAAAATTAGTTCACTGACTGAAACAGCAAGAAAATATGTTTAGAACTCATCAATGTGGATTTCTATTTCATGAGCCATGAACATAAATAATGTTTAAACATTTTTCCTCATTGTTTCTTGTTTCTAAAGTCACTTGCATAAAACTACAAAACTACACCTACATACCAGAAACGTTGCCAAAGGAATGCAAGGGTGGGTTGGAGCCTACCCTGAAATTTCTCCTGCCCACCGAGTTCAAGATGTACTACTTTAAAAATTTTTGAACTTTAAAATATAATCCGGATTTTTCCAAGTGATGATGAGTATTGTGCTTTTCGTCGTCTAACCCTGTGCATATCCGCCCAGGAAAGGTGTTCTTTACTTCTCCGTAGAAAGGTTATCATCCGTAATAAAATTTCAAATGTTGTCCACTCTTCCAAATCCTAAGTTCTACACTCTTCCAAACCCTAAGTTCTCCACTCTTCTAAATCCCAAGTTCTCCACTCTTTCAAATCCCAAGTTCTCCACTCTTCCAAATCCTAAGTTCTCCACTCTTCTAAATCCCAAGTTCTCCATTCTTCCAAATCCTAAGTTCTCCACTCTTCTAAATCGTAAGTTCTCCACTCTTCTAAATCCCAAGATCTCCGTTCTTCCAAATCCTCAGTTCTCCACTCTTCCAAATCCTAAGTTCTCCACTCTTCCAAATCCTAAGTTCTCCACTCTTTCAAATCCCAAGTTCTCCACTCTTCCAAATCCTAAGTTCTCCACTCTTCTAAATCCCAAGTTCTCCATTCTTCCAAATCCTAAGTTCTCCACTCTTCTAAATCCCAAGATCTCCGTTCTTCCAAATCCTCAGTTCTCCACTCTTCCAAATCCTAAGTTCTCCACTCTTCCAAATCCTAAGTTCTCCACTCTTCTAAATCCCAAGTTCTCCATTCTTCCAAATCCTAAGTTCTCCACTCTTCCAAATCGTAAGTTCTCCACTCTTCTAAATCGTAAGTTCACCACTCTTCTAAATCGTAAGTTCTCCACTCTTCTAAATCCCAAGATCTCCGTTCTTCCAAATCCTCAGTTCTCCACTCTTCCAAATCCTACGTTCTCCACTCTTTCAAATCCTGAGTTCTCCACACTTCCAAATCCTAAGTATGGCCAAGGACGAATGAGTAGGGGGGATAGGATTGCTTTAGAAGAAATGAGTGCAAGGCAAGGTTGCTGGCTTGAAGGAAGGGATCTAAGGATTAGGAAGGTTTATGGGTTTGCATGTTCTTTCCCCCTCAACCGTAATGAACGTAAACATTTGCTTCCGACCCTTCTCCTAGGCATGAAAGTTTTCGTCGCACTTCGGTGGCGCAGTGGTATAAGCAATGGCTTCTGACCGTTCATCCGATATGAGTCCGGGTTCCAATTCCGGCGAAGCATTGATGCTGTGTTTGTCTTGCGGCACTGGCTTTCTCCCTTCCCTGGAACCAGTGGACCTAAATTAGGGACGGGCGACAGCTTATAGCCCATTGAGTTGCTTACGGTGGTCGTTAAACTCCCAAACAAAAAACAGTTCCTTTAATCAGTTCGTGCTACTAGTGCTGGTGGTAGTGTGTTATGTTTGTTATACGAGTGTGTAACAAATCTTCAGGTTTTACTAATTTTATTAAAAAAGAATGGACGAAACTTAACAAAAAGGGACCCTAAACTTCGGACACTTTTGGATCACAAAAAGGGCAAACGTAGTCCAAAAATCAATGAGTATGTATCCGTGGGATGGCGGGGAGGGTTTCACGAATTCCTTTGTAGCCTGTAATAAAAAGCATTAAAAATTATTTCTTTCAGTGTTTCGAAATTAAAGTTGCTATCAAACTTGCCGTAGCAAAAATAATACTAGCCCACCCCTCGCTCACCCGTCGCCCACCGTGATTTCGAAGTCTAGCATCGTCCTCGCTACATAATAAGACTACCAATAACACTGACAGAGGTCATAAGTCTGAGAAATAAAGTACTCACTCTCACTGAAACTTCACTGCTCTCTTTATTATTCATCAGTTGCTGACATACATGCATGTATGTCAGAAGAGTGGTGAACTTACGATTTAGAAGATGGGCGCTCATAGCTTGACTTTTAGGAGAGGGCAAAAAGAAATTGTAACTAAAAATAACAAACAGAAACAACATGTGCAAAGTTCCACTATACCTCATTGTTATCTAACCGATTTTACCACACACAAATTTAACTGAAAATCAGGAGACACCAAAAATACACTGGCGTGCAAAAATTAAGGACGAGACGGTTTTTCGAATGTAACGTCGTGCAGAAGCGCTCCACATTGACTCAAATCATATCATAAGATCCCCAAGATGTAAGAATATGGGACAAGTGAGCAAAACCGTCCAAACAAGGAATCCAAAGGATACAAAGGCATTTTATTGAAAAAGTAGCTCCGAGCACAACTGGACAGAAGATAGAAACGTCCATGTGACAGGCTGCTGTCAAGAAAATTCCAGTCTTTAGTAGGGTATATGATCACCTCTGACTACGTTGCAGGATTTACAACGTCTGTCCATGCTGAGGACGAGGTTGTCAAGGAGCTGTTGAGGCATCGCGGCCCATTCCTCTTGTAGCGCCAATCGCAGCTGCGGAATCGTTGCTGGCGGCTGGTGACGTGCTGCCAAACGTCTCCCGAGAAGGTTCCACACGTCTTCGATTGGATTTAGGTCCGGGAACCTTGCGGGTTAATCCATGCGTTAAATATCTTCACTCTTCAACAGCTCCGTGACAGCCATTGTACGATGAGGTGTAGCATTGTCGTCCATGAAGAGGAACTCAGGGCCCACAGCACCTCTAAACAGACGCACGTGAGGCAGGAGAACCTCGGTACAATAGCGGACACCAGTGACTGAACCTCCTTGGAAGATGTCGAAGTCAGTACGGCTACCAAGCATGATACCGCCCCAAACGAGAACTCCGCCACCTCCAAACCGGTCCCTTTCGATGATGTTGGAGGTGCGATTGCGTGTTCCCTGATCTCTCCAGATGTGTATCCGTCCAGAATAGCTCGTCAAACTAAATTGGCTCTCATCCGTAAAGAGAACTCGACCCCATTGCTGATAAGTCCAGTTCTTGTGCTCCTGGCACCCCAGAAACCGCTGTCTCCGATGAGCAGGCGTTAATGGCACACACCGTACTGGTCGTCGTGCAAATAGACTACCCTTGTGCAGCCCCCTGGCCACGGTAAAACGCGATAACGGACGTCCAGTTGTCTGTTGCATGTGCCTTGCGATTTCACCCGCTGTCTGCCGTCTGTCTCTTCTCGCCTGTAAGACAATATACCGGTCGTCCGCCGCCGTAGTTGCTCGTGTACGACCACTGCTAAACTCTCGGACAGCTGTTCCTGTCGTTTGAAATGCTCTCCAAGCTCATGAAACGATGCTGTGAGCGATCCCGAACTCCTCGAATACACTAGTCACACTTCGACCTTCTTCCAACTTCCCAATGACGCGACCTCATGTAAAGTCATCCAGATGTCGTCTACTGGATTGCCTGTTGGCCATATCACACGGTGGCAGCAACTCGACGTTGTTCAAAACGATGTACACCGTGCAATAGCTTTCACCGAACTGCTAAGCGTACACCATCCGTGTGCTTTATACCCTTCAGACACTCTCCCTCCCTACGTCATGCTGCATGAATTCGCATGCCCTACCGGACCGGACTCTAGTCTATCTCCTGAGTGGTCTTTCGGTCCGTTCTGCCTGCTCGTTCCGCTGTTATGCTAATTTCTCCTCTTCGTCCTTAATTTTTGCACACCAGTGTATATAAAATAGATGAAAAAATAAAATTAGACTGCTTGTCTGTACAATAAAAGAATAATATTGTTCTTTTCAGCCTTTTACCTTTTGGCTACTTGTGAACCGTGCGCCAAGAAACCCCTGTGAACACTCAATCCGTAATCAAGACGGCAAAAAAAAAAAAAAGAGGAAAAAAAAAAAAAAAAAGCTTCGGAAGATTTCCGTCCAGCAGTAAATGGCTGTTACACAGGATGATATATTTTTCGTCCTTTGCCTTTCATACTTTTCCGTACTGTACATACGTGCGTACGCAGGGCTCTAAAATTCAGTGAACAGTTCCAGTATTATTGCTTTCTAATGTAAATTCCCAGAGCTTTTCCCATCTTTACTGCATACGCAAGCATCCAAAAGTTCAGCAGAAAAATTAGCAGTCGGAATTAGTGTTATTGCCCAAATCTTAGTAGTACCTTTCAAGAATAGAATCTGCATAGTCAGATTTCCAAGAGAGGGCGAGCGCCCCGCTTAGCCTTCCATATGGGCGCCCATGGACGTACCCTCGATGAAACACGACTTCGTGAAACACACTTAAAAACACTTGCTGAATAATAAATCAACAAAGAATCACGTATCATTGAATAACAATTTATCTTCGTTTGCGATGTCTGAGATTATCAAATCGTCGACTCCACGTTTAAAGAGTGTCAACCTTACAGTTACAATCTGACTAGCTGCCAGTTGTTGCCAAAACGTACGGAGAAAATTGGAAGGTGCATGTGCCGGTCAGAATGAAAACAGAAAAAAGAAATAGCATAATTTACATAAGGGAAAGGAACTAAAAAGAGAGGTCAAACAAAATTTACATAAGAGAAAGAAACTAAAAACAAAGATAAAACAGATTTACAGAAGAAAAGGGAACTAAAAAGAAAGGTCAAACAGATTTGCATGAGAGAAAGGAACAAAAAGAAAGGGCAAATATAATTTACATAAGAGAAAGGAACTAAAAAGAAAGGTCAGACATAGTTTACATAAGAGAAAGGTACTAAAAAAGAAAGGTCAAACAGATTTACATAAGAAAAAGGAATTAAAAAGAAATATCAAACAGATTTGCATAAGAGAAAGGAACAAAAAAGAAAGGGCAAATATAATTTACATAAGAGAAAGGAACTATAAAGGAAGGTCAAACAGATTTATGTAAGTCATACCGGGTTCGAGTTCCACATGCGCATTGGGTACAGAAATTGTCTTATGGCGATTGGTATGCCCCTTCTCTGAAACCAGTGACCCCAAATTAGTGTCTGACGACTCTTTAGATCCCTAATTGTTGGAAAAATAAATTTTACGATGCAACTCCTAGGAACTGTAGATTTGCGTCTTCCGATAATTAGATTTCTGATAATTGGGAACCAACAGCGCTAGACAGTAAAAACGAGTGCATGCTTCTTTGTTTCTTTCAAAATGAGATCACGTGATCACAACTTCACAAGTGAACCACACCTGTTGTGAACCACCCTGTTGCGAACCACATTGTTGCGACTGCACCTTTGCTTGAGGATTCCATGGTTGTGACTCTGACTTTAAAGTCTTTACGATCCTGACCCGGCCCGGCCCGGCAGTAGAGCCTGAAATCGACTTTCTTTTTCATCAGATAAATGAAAAAAATTCTGTCCCGGTCCGTGTTGGGCTACATTTAGTATTTTGTTGTTGGATTTAAAAAAAATCTCAGCTGGTAAAATGAGACCTGACTTGTGAAATAATAAGTTTGTTCTTTTATTTTACCTCTCCATAATACTGATTCATATTAATTAACAAAAAAAAAAAAAAAAAAAAAAAAAAACGAAACCAAATTTGATTTCTAAAAGACAAAATCGAATGTAATATGTAGTCGAAAGTTTATTTCACAGAAATACTTTTATTTCAAGAAACATTTCGAATAGATTTTTTAACAGAAATGTTGTCGTCTTACAGTCGCTTTTTTATTATCACCAACACATACACACACACACTTCTGTTACAGTCTAGAGTAAAAACTGAACTTTAAAACGGGGAAGTGAAATTCTGTTTTCACTCTATGATTTAGACTATTGGCTTTAATAACCCTTAAGAGGGTATAAGAGTGACGAAGATCGTACAGCAAAATGTAACATATGCGAAAGCTACCCGAGCCCAGGGGGTTTGTTAGTAATAACAGGAAGCAATGGGCAGTGCTATAATTTGAGAGATTTCAAAGTTCCAGACTAGAACTGGGCGGTTTACACGTTTGTTAGTACTAAGTGGGCTAGGCCTTAAACGTTCGTGTACGGTAGCGTTGGGCTCTCAAAATTTAGGCCTGCGCGATATAGATCAAATATTAGCTTGCGCATGCGCAAATGGACTTTCGCCTAAATTCGAGTCAGGGATGCGGTATGGGTGGGATGTTTGCCTGATTGCACTTGATCTACTCTTTCCCTGGAACCAGTGACCCGAAATTAGGGACGGAGGACAGATTAAAGCCCATGGTGATCGTTGGACCCCCCCGACACACAGCGGAGTGAAAAATGACTTGTCATACAAAAATATTGTCGTCTCTTTCTTAAAGCAAAGAAGATTTCCACCTGCCCACGATACCATATTGTGAAACGATACTTCCTGTGCGTATGTTTTCAGTCCTATTGTCCGGAGCAAAGCACAGGCAAACACCTGTCGTCTGCTTCTCTGCTGATTCACTTTCTCACACCCAGTGTACCACATTGTAAGACTCAAAGTCACTTTTTTGCATCGCATCTTTGCATTGATCCTTCAGAGGTTTCCGTTTGAGGTGTTAACATCCCGTTCCTATTGCATGTCGCGTCGGATTTTCTGCCTTATTTGCTGCTATGGATGAATTTAATAAAAAGGAGATTGAAGGTGTCGAGGCAAACAAATACGTGCTTGTTGAAAACAACAAGTTAGTAAAATCATGCAGTGCATTGATTATGATACGCTTTCCAACATAACAGAAATCATTACTCAAGTTATGAGGATAATGGCTGTGGAATAAATCTCCCTCCTGTGATCTGACCATTGACCCCATTTTGATATTTAACAGAATCGGTTTAGTATACCTCCGGAACAACATACTAAAGTTTTGTCGCAATAGAACCATTTTTAGTCAAGTTATGAGGATAATGGCTGTGGAATAAATCTCGCTCCTGTGCCTTGCTTGACCTTTGACCCCATTTCGAACATGTTCAACATAATTGGTTCAGTATACCTCCGGAACAAGACGATAAAGTTTTGTCGCAATAGAAGCATTTTTACGTAAGTTATGACGCATAAGGGAGATGGAATGGATCCCGCTCCTATGTTCTGACCTTTGACTCCATTTCGTCCATTTTCAATAGCATTCGTTCCCAGATTGTCCCCTACGACATACTAAAATTTCATCGAAATCGAACCATTTTTATACGAGTTATCGTGCGGACGGACGGACAGACAGACAGACGGACCAAGTCGGAGCATATACGCTGTTTCAAATTACGGTTGGAAAGCGTAAGTAACTAAAAGCAGATTTGTCTGGGTCAGACCAAAATTTTGGACCCGTCCGGGTCCGGGTCCAAAAATTTTGATCCGTTTCCAACTATGGTCATAACAATCATTCCCGATCCACTACTGTGTGGGTTAAGGTCTTTCCAAGTCCCTTCCACAACTTTCTGTGTTGAGTTATTCTCATCCAGTTCACTCCGGCATGCTTTCGAATGTCATGGAATCATAGCCTACGCGTTCTTTTTCTGGGTCTTTTCCGATCTTTGGTATCCAGTCTAGTATTTCCATCGTTCAACTACAATCTGTTGTAGAATTACCCTATATGGAAAAAGAGTCTACGGACACCCACTTCTGCAACAAAAATGGAACATTCCAATAGATTATGTGTGGCAGATTTCCTTTAAAACTGCGGGTAAACTCCTCAGACATCGTATATAGTCTACTCATAAGACATGATCACACGTCAAACAGAAGTCATCGCTCTTTCCACGTTTTTATAAGTGAGTCACGGAAAAATTCTCATCGGCCGCCACCGGCAAACGAACCCAGGGTCTTCCAGTTACGCGCCGGACATGCTTCCACTGCACCATAGTGGCCTCGAATTCCCAGACTCACATACGACTAACTGCCAAGCCACTTGGCAGGTTGCTTCTTGGAGCCCCGCACAATGCTGGGATTCACGAAAGATGGTAAACAGCAACTGAAAAAATAACTAGGAGGCGAATGAATAATTAATACAGACAAGTGACGTGGACCAGGAACATGAAACAGAAGGCATCACTCTTTCCACGTTTTTATAAGTGAGTCACGGAAAATTTCCCGGTGACGGCCGATGAGAATTTTTCCGTGGCTCACTTATAAAAACGTGGAAAGAGCGATGACTTATGTTTGATGTTGCTAGTCCACGTCACTTGTCTGTATTAATTATGATCACACGTATTGTGCTTAATGGCTTCCAACGAGGTGCTATTATGGGGTGCCATATCAACAACCTATCCGTGCGCGTGACTGTAGAACAACTGCAACTCTCACGGTCAACTGTTCAATACGTTCTTAGTAAATATACGTGAGGGACTTACGACTGCCAAAACGAATTGAAACGATTTTCTAGTCCATATTCCAGATCCACGAAAAAGAATTGAAACGATTTTCTAGTCCATATTCCAGATCCACGAAAAAGAATTGAGACGATTTTCTAGTCCATATTCTAGATCCACGAAAAAGAATTGAGACGATTTTCTAGTCCATATTCCAGATCCACGAAAAAGAATTGAAACGATTTTCTAGTCCATATTCCAGATCCACGAAAAAGAATTGAGACGATTTTCTAGTCCATATTCCAGATCCACGAAAAAGAATTGAGACGATTTTCTAGTCCATATTCCAGATCCACGAAAAAGAATTGAAACGATTTCTAGTCCATATTCCAGATCCACGAAAAAGAATTGAGACGATTTTCTAGTCCATATTCCAGATCCACGAAAAAGAATTGAAACGATTTTCTAGTCCATATTCCAGATCCACGAAAAAGAATTGAAACGATGCATTCATTAAACAATTTTCTTTCCAGAAATAGCGGCAAAATGTCTCTTGAAAATTGCACTGTTTCTTCCAACTGCGCTCTTACCAAGTTTTATATGGCTGATGATGTATCTCACAAGTAATTACATTCTACAGGTGAAAGAATATTGTGAGCATCTGCAATAATTTGAGCAAGAAAGTACGTTACTCAACTGAAGCGTTAAACGGAGAAACGTGTTTTCCATTTTCCATGAAGAGGCCTTTTTCTAGCATGTGTTTTCTAAATAATAACGCATGGAACTATATACCAACTACACATAAGGTAATATAATTATACTAGTTATCCGAATTTATTGGCGTAGATGAAATCAAAATTTCCAAGCTTTCTCACATCAACCAGATGACTTTTTCAAGGAAGGTAGACAGCAAACTGCAAACTGGATAATAGAACGCTTCAACAATTTGAACGCGGTGACTCGACTTGACAATAAACGAAGAGATGCGAATGTAATTATTCAGTAAAACACAAGGCATCGTGTACGTTTTGCATGTGGTATCCTTGGAGGAAAACAAAAGGCATTCACTATTTGAAGAATTGGTCCCAAATTCGTGGTAACTCTAGCGAGACGCTATCATTGCAGGCCTCATTGTTGGTAATGATCTCGAAAGTTTCCCGAATGGCAGTGGATTTAGGAGTAGAGTAGGAAGCTAATTTCTTTTTGTCATCCCACATAGGATCGTATAATAAATTAGATCTACGGATCTACGATCTACGCCAATAAATTCTGATAACTAGTATAGTTATACTATCTTATGTGTTTATTACAATAAACCTTTTACTCTTGTAAAACGGTTACAAGTGCATTTTTTTATATATAAGCAGATTTCTGCATATGTATTTAAAAGAGGGAAGTTTAATTACTTGCCCAAAAAATAACCCTGAAAAAATCATTGCCAGTGTAAATGCATAAGTGTTTACATTAAAGCGAATGTAGTATCTGCTCGAAATTGTAAGATCTCAGACCTGGATTTTATTTGGAGGGGGGGGGGAAGGGTTAACGACCGCGACCACCAAAAGCAACCCTACCGGACGTAAGCTCTGATGGTTCGAGAAATCCCAAAGTAATAGAGCGAGCCTTTTTTTCTCTGCAACCGCGTTTTGCAAGCGCGTTAAAAGAATACGTAATTAAAAAGATAAACTGCGATTTCACTTCGCGAAATACTAACCTGAATTATTCACGCCAGAAAGTCGAATTCCCATCCAAACAGGGGAATTTCATATTCGCGTAAAGTTCTTGCAAGTGATACAGCACGCTGTTTGTAAAGAAATTTATTAATTTTGTTTTCAACTTCTTTGGCAGATGTTTCTTTTGGTACTGTAACAGTAAACATCCCGTTTGCTGAAGATATCGATATCATTTGCATCGCTAGACGATGATTTCAGGACTTCATCGATTCAAAGTTTTTCCTAACATGACAAGATATTCCCTCACTTGGAGTGTCATAACCAGGGTTGTACAATTACGTGTAAAAAAAAGAAAAAAAGGTTTTCTACGAGACACGTAAATTACGCGCAAAAAACGCGTAAAATACGTAGAAAATATAAAATATGTAAAACAAAAACTCGTAAAATAGGTAACAAAATTTAAAAAAACATGGCTTTGGGCTGTTAATTAACTTGCTATGTAATCTTCGTGCTGTTAATTAACTTGCTATCAGTATCGAGAAAAATCTGTAAAGTTTGGAGCGCTTATGAAGAAGGGTGTTAAATCACCACGGACATTCTGGTACTTCGCCAGTCGGCACCATAAGAAGTTGTCAGCAGTTGCTTTGAAATTAATCAACATCCCAGCATCTTCAGCCCAACTTGAAATACTTTTCTCTAATTGGTCTTTTGTCCATAATACTACAAGAAACCGGCTCAGCTGCAAAACGTTCGAAGAAATTGGTTCAAATATATTATACTCTTAAGTTACAAGATCATAACAGTGAGGATTATTAGTGTGATTAAGGGTGTGTGAGAACTGAGAGTGACAATTATAAACATTTAAAGAGTTACATTTAAAACAAGTAGTTTAATGTTCTGTCAAATCTACATTTTTCCCCTTTAAGGGTATAAGTATAGCACAATCAAAATGAAAAACGTTTAGAATTTTAAAAGGGTAAAATTATGATTTTGAAGTGTACACCTGGATAACATGTCAAACACAAATATTATTAAATGAAATGTTCAATATTTTGCATTATAGACATGCCATTGACATTCATGTCAAAATATTATCTTTGGTGAACAAACTGAACATAAAATTGCTTATTCTATAGAATTACATAACTATGAAAATACACTCGACGAATTTAAAGCTGTTAATAAAATCTTGAATTCTATTCAATATACATTGTGAATTTTATTGATGCAAGAGGTAGATTATTTTCTCCATTTTTAATATACAAGAAAGAACAGATACATTATAATTTCTAAAAAGAAATCTGTTAATAGGTGGCTGAGCTGTATGAACAGTCTTAAGATAATAATGATTTCGTAGTGAAATGTACAAGAAATTTTAAGTTTAAAATGTAATATAATTAAAGTGGTTTTTATATTATATTATTTATACACACACATGAAAGAAAATTAGTTTTTACTTCTGCGTAAAAAACGGGTTTTCTACGCCAAGTAAATTACCTGTATATTACGCGTAATTTACGTAAAATACGTAACGAGTAAATCACCTTGCCAACCCTGGTCATAACCCTATGAAGTTGCTTGAAAAGGAGAAGTTTACCTGTTTATTGAGCATGCTGTCATTAGGGTTTCGTTAACTTCAACGAGGCGAGATACTGCACTGTATGTCTGGGTAGCTTGTGAACTTTGGTAAAATGCTAAATTAATTCTTCAGTAGTCGCGTAATTTGTACTAAATACTGCATGAATCCGTCCAGTTACCAACTATTAGTTGCTGGGAGTCACACCGCGCAAATGATATCCTTCTCTGTGCAAAAAGACATCGTGCACATTAGTCACTCACTTGTACGAAAAACAAATGGAGAGATTGTCATTTTTGTAGTATTACTTATTAATTAGATCACACTAAGGGAATCTAATTACCAATTAATAAGAAAACATTTTTAACATATTAATATTTAATTTGCATCGTCGCAGAGAACTACTTAAGAACACAATCCGCATTCCTTAACCTTATTTTTACACTGCGTTTACATTACTGATACTATGACTCAAAAACGATACATTGCAATATGTTACAAAGACTTTCTTGAACATCACACATAATATCGAAAAAAGGCATGAATGCCAGCATCAATACTTTCTCAATCGAACACAATCGAATGGAGCAAGTGATAAATTGAAACGCTTCCACAATATTAACAGTTAAGGTCAAAATCAAAACAAGTCATTATTTAATGTTTCAAGACGGAAGACTTTTTTAACTTCCACACACACGCGCACGCTCGCAGTCGGGTCACTTCTGACTTCAAACATCTGTTTCTGTGCGTGAAACCTATTGCGCAGAAAGTTAGCTCTTGGAATCGCCACAGTGGCGCTGATGAATACTAATCCTACAATGAAATGACGTAATAGCTAAAACATACAGAGTTTTCCGTAATTGAAATATAGATGTGTTATACAGGCTGATTCTCTTGCTAGGAAACCCAAACATACCTCAGTAACTTCCTCACCGCTCGGTGGTTTCCTACGAAAATGTGCATGGACGAAGCTTTCGTCTATCGAAGCAGAACCATCACACCCCGCAACGAAATGGACTTCACCCGTGGCATTGACACGCGCGACCGCCGTCTAGGCAAAGAATATTTAACTGAGAAGAAGTTAAGGCTCGGCAAGACGTAACTAGCGCACAATATCCAGTGCACAGAAACCAACATAGAGACTGATATAGAGACTGAACCTGGACTACAATATCCAGTGCACAGTAACCAACATAGAGACTGATATAGAAACTGAACCTGGACTACAATATCCAGTGCACAGAGACTGAACATAGAGACTGAACCTGGACTACAATATCCAGTGCACAGAAACCAACATAGAGACTGATGCTGTGGAGCAGACTGCGCATGCGTGCTTGTGTTGACTTCAATTCTAGTTTCTAGTTCGGTGTTATAGGATATGTGCTATAGGAAGACGCCGAACTACTCACAGCACGTGATTGTTGCCTTCTCGTTAGCATAATCACTTTGCAAGTCGGATATATTAGTTTTGTTGCACCAGCCCAAACGAGTTAGTTAAAGCTTTTGTTTGCTCTTCAGCTTTTCAGAAACATTTTTCAAAAGTGCCAATTACTGCGGATTGTCTGCATTTTGTACGGATTCTTAGGCCTAACTATAATATTTGCAAGAATTCAATTTAAATAGTAATATTAATTGCTATTGCATATTTGTTTCGCCAAAATAAGGGACGACCGGGATAACAGAAAACAACAACAAAAGAACTGCTCTAAGCAAATAGTAATCAGATCGAAGGAAACAATCGTGAATCAAAGAAAAGCTCCACTGCCGTAATCCCTTAACGCCTTTTTTTCCTGAATGTTTGCTTTCCGGCAGAGGAGATAAGCTACCAGGATGTGGGGGCGCTGTTATCGCCTGTTTTACGTTATCTCAACAGGAGTTGACGTCCTTCACGCGCAGCTTTGCATTCTTTGGTCTAGGTGTTTGACTCAGTGTACAGGGCCGCGGATGGCCTAGTGGTCAACGTTCGTGATTGCCACGGAGAAACCCCAGGTTCGATCCCAGCAGGTACGAACGCTCGAACCACTAAACATCCGCCGTACGTCGGATGGGCACGTTAAGTTATCGGGCCCCAAACATGTACTCAGTTGAACAGCGCGTGTTTATTGTTCGTCAATACTGGCGAACGAATTCATTTCAACAATGTCAAAGGGCATTTCGGAATACGTATGGTGAAATAAGTGTGCCGTTAAAAAGATTAGAGACAACAGGAAGTCACCTCAATCTACAAGCATGAGGCGGGAAGATGTCTGAACGCACGGTGCAGGATGTAAAGGAGCAATTACTGGCATCGCCAACAAAATCTTTAAGAAAACTTTCGTAAGAAACTGGTATTCTTTATTCCTCGTGTCAAAGAGCTGCTAAAAAAGCGAAACTACACTTATATCGTGTGTCCGTAGCCCAAGAGTTGGTTCCTAAGGATTTGGACAAACGTGTACAATTTTGTTAATGGTTCCAACGTTTCGTTGGGGAACATCCTGGGATTTTGGACATTACATGGTTTACGGATGAAGCCTGGTTTGATCTGAGTGGCTACATGAACTCGCAAAACACGCGTATATGGGCAGAAGAAAATCCGTATGACATTCCTACGGAGCCTTTACATCCGGAGAAAATTGGGGTGTGGTGTGCCTTGTCCTGTAGACGAGTTATCTGTCCCATATTCTTCAATCAAACTGTTACCAAGAAGGTGTACTTGAACATATTAAGTGAATTTGTAAGTCAGTTAACAGATGACGAATTAACGGGAGGCTACTTTTAAAAAGACGGCGCAACGTGCCACACATCTACTACAAGCATGAGGAAAATTGAAAGTCATTTCGTGGACTGAGTAATCTCGAAAAATCTGTGGCCACTAAGATCACCAGACCTGACCCCATCTGATTTCTTCTTGTGGAGTTTACTGTGTTAGAAGAATTACCAAGATGTGTCTGCTCGCAGTTCTAAAGGACGATAGATGTCGCTACCGCACAGAGCGAAACTCTCTTACTCACTCCTACGGGCGAAGTGAAGCTGCAGTTGTTCCTCCTCCTCGTCGGCAACGAAAAGTTAACATGGCGGTGTGTGTGTTTGTCTTATTGTAAAAACAACGTCAACTTATGTGTTTGTTAAATCAACCTGCAGTCATCAGTGAATGATTATGGTGTTGTAGGTCAACTTAATGTAAAAATAAATTTTGGATTACTTAATGAATGGTGGTAAGTACTCTCTCTCCCTCTCTCTGTTCAGTCTTCCGTTCAGCGAATTGGTAAATTCTGGTTCTTTCGTTAGTCGTCATTTGAGATCAATGCGCAAAGCGTTATTGAGTGCACATTATAGAGTATTAAATCACTAACATACTGAAGGACCGTGTGTACCGTAATAGGCCTCGAACAATTGACGCCCTCAAAGACGCGATATGGCGGGCAGTTGCTGCCATTACAAAAATCACATTAGCACATGCCTTCGCCAATTTGCAGACTCATGAACAAAAGTGCAAGGATGCTGGAGTGGGCCGTTTTCATCATATGCTTTAGAAAGACCTTAGTTTGCAAGATACAAGGTAAGTACATGCCAATTTTTATAGGAAAACATACAGAAATTTAAAATATATTGAGGAATGTTTGGGTTTCCTAGCGAGAGAATTACCCTGTACAACGCCAGCGTTGGATAAATACAGGACTGAAGATTTCCGGTATGTCTGTCCGTTCTCTCATTTATCAATCAATCTTTCTGTTTCTCTGTTTTCAGAAACGATACCTCCTCTTTTAAAACTAGGATTAAAGAAATTCTCACTGCTTTTTGTGTCTGACAGAACAAGGTATCTGCACAGGTTTTATACAATGCTGGCCACCCAAAATGCAACACCAAGAAGGACACGAGATAGCATAGCCAGATTTACTGGACACATAACAACAGATACAAAGATGAAACGATTGATCTTACAGGCCCGTGCGACTTGTGGAACACGCAGACGTCAATAGGTCGTCTGGCCCCCATGGCTGGCAATAACGGCCGCTACACGCCGCGGCATCGAATGAAAGAGGCTCTGCATGTGGGGTTGGGGTATGTCGGTCTAGGCTGCTTCCACACGTTGCCACAGTTCATCAGGCGTAGCAGCGGGTGGTGCTTGCCGGGTCACTCGGTTGCCGATCAGCGACCAGACGTGTTCGTTGGGCGACATATCGGGAGAACAGGAGGACCACGGCAGCAGTGACACCTGGTGGGCCGTGAAGAATTGTTGCACGATTCGTGCCACGTGCGGACGCGCATTGTTCTGTTGAAACGTGGCCGCTGGCAGGTCCTACCGGTAAGAAATGACTACAGGCTCCAAAACGTCGGAGATGTAGCAGCGGCTTTTGAGTGTACCGGTGATGCGTACTAAAGGGGTGCGCGTGTCATATCCAATTGCGCCCCAAACCATAACGCCAGGCGACGGACCGGTATGGCGATGCATAATGCGGGCGTCATACAGTCTATCGCCGCGGTGCCTCCACACGCGGATCTGACCATCGTGGTGTTGCAGACAGAAACGGGATTCGTGGGAGAAGACAATGTCGTTCGATTCCGTAGTCCAGGTGCGGCGTTCAACGGGCTAATGCGGCCGCACTCGCCGGTGGTGTAACGTCAATGGTAATCGGAGCAATGGAAACCGTGCGACAAGTCCCCGCTTCTGCAGACGACGTTGAACGGTACGTGCTGACACAGGTTGGTGCACAACACACCCTAATTCCTGCGCTAACGCTCGTGATGTGGGTTCGCGAGCCGCCAATGCCAGCCTCAAAACATGCCAGTCCTCTCGCTCGGTGGTATGCCGCGTCTGCGGCAATCACTCACGTCGGTCCGTCCGTTCCTCCTGTACCCACCGAATCTATACTCGCCTCGCTGTGGCTAGATGTCGACCCACACGGGCGCCGATGTCTCGGTACGATAAACCGCTGTCGCGATAAGCCACTATTCGTCCTCTATCGAACTCCGAAACGTGCTGAAATGACTGCCGTATTCTGCGACGAGGCATCAGGAAGTTTCCCACGCACAGATCCGGCCGCACAACACACTTCCACTACTTACACCCCGCCTTCTGTGCACCCTTCTTATAGTGCTTCTCGGTGGCGTGCCGGGCGCACATGATTTGCATATGCCCTGCAGTGCTAATCGTTTGCATGTCCTCTCGCGGGCGACGCATGCTGCGAATTTCAGGCCAATCGGATGCTTCCTTCTTGGTGTTGCATTATGGGTGGCCAACAGTGTAGTTCGCCTCTGAGCTTAGGCTGACTGATAAACCGAAAGACGGAAGCGGAAACAGTTTCTTCTTCCCAACTATTAGAAGTCGAGATATCGTTTCTGCTGACAGACAGATTGACTGAATGACGGCTGAATTTCGTACACGCTTGCTTTTTTCGGCAGAGAAAGAATGTTTGCATTCCGTCAGCATAAAGAGAAGATATAGGTTTTACAAACAGAGAGACGGAATCATAGACATAACGAAAATAGCATGTTCTACCTCATAAGGAGGAAGAAAGGGACAGAGGAAACTGGACGAAGAGAACTTGTTGAGTTACCCTTGGACCTGTCAAAAGACAGAACGCTAATGATGATGACCTATAAACACCCGCGTGAAAAAATTCTGTTAGATCCTGGTTGAAATATGCATTGTAAAACAAATTCAGTCGTGAACAAATTTTAGCAATTTAAAGACGAATGATTTTTATGAAAACCCACTTGTGATTGAATGTAGCAGCAAACCACGCTCAAAACGGGGAGTTGATAGCTCAGCTAGCTTGGTTGTATAAATATTTAGCTTTTAAAGCGCATGGCAACGAAAAAGAGGGCATGTCCAGGGGAAGATGGACATTTCCTGTTGGAACGCTCTAAAAATGGCCCACTTTATTGTATTCTTTTTGTCTCGATTTTTTTGGAACGAACAAATAATTATTTTGGTAATTGAGCGAAGCTCTCTCTTTACGAGACTCAAGACAACATCAGATTACCGTGATTTTTTGCATGATCACAGTTATTTTTATTCTTTACGAGACTCCAGATGACACATCCGATCACCGTGATTTTTGGCATGCGATTGGACATCGTCCATGGTCAGGTTTTGACTCCTTTCGATTCCCGAAATTCTGTGTCATTGAGGAATAATCGTCCAAAAACTTGCATTTTTAGTGGTTTTTCCGGGTTTTGAGAAAGGGTTCGATTGTTAGCTATCTCCTCCAAAGATCTTCAGCCGAAAGCGGTGACACTTGCCATAGAGAAAGGGAAGGACATGGTGAGAGACATGGGGTTGGTATCATGGTGATTGGTCTTGCCGTATAAAAATAATGACCAATAAAAGCTGACCAATCTCTATAAGAGACTCACGACAATTAGTTGTTCGGGCATAGCTACGACATGACACATCCAATCACCGTGATTTTTGGCATGCAATTGGACATCGTCCATTGGTTAGGTTTTGACGCCTTCCGATTTTGCAACAGCTTCGCTCAAAATTTGCCAACCGTACCCGAGTTATCTTTTACCGTTGGCGGCTTGTCCTAATTATGAATAATAAATACAACGGCCTTTCCATAAAAACTGAGAGTAAAATCACACCAAATGGAGAAATACAGGTACAGCAAAATTAATGTCCAAAATATATGTTATTCTTTTTCAAAGTATCTTCCCCCGAATGATATGCAACGGTCCCATCGTTCAGTCCACTTTTCAAAGCATGTGGCGAAGGCATTTTGTGGAAGTTGCTTAAGCAAACACTGTACAGCTTGAATAACGTCAGCATCTGTGTTGAAACTTTTTCTTCATTCTTGGAAACAGCCAGAAATCGCACGGGGAGAGGTCAGGACTGTAGGCAGATTTCAATACTGCATTTCGTAAGAAACTATTAAACACAAGCAGCCACATGTGGGAAGGCGGCGTTATCATGGTGTAGGGTTCACTTGCCCACCAGTTCCAGTCGCTTAATCGACACGTGTCGTCGCAGACGCTTCAAGACTAAAATGTAATATTCAGCATTGACAGTAATTTGTGGAGGAACGGCATGCTGGTAGATTACATCTTTATGATCAAAGAAAATTATCATCACCATCTTCCCAAGCTGATTTGTTTTGGCGGACATTTTTCGGAGGAGGCGAGCCTGTGGGTTTCCAGACGCTCGTTGCGCGCTTCGTGAAGGGGTCGAATTAGTGGACCCATGTTTCATCGGCAGTTATGTTTCATCGAAGAGGACAGGAAAAACTTTTGGAGATCCAATGAGCGCGTGAGCATGCCTAAAATCTGTTGCACACCTTTTTCGGTGGTTTACGTAAATATATGTGAATGTACATTATTTATCACGATAGCTTTATTTCTGACCAGAAAAATTCCTTTCAAACCTAATAGTAGTACGCACACTTGTGATGTTCCAAACGTCTTCCACCTAGTCCATGCTCACAATCTTCCCGCTAGTTAAAGTTTAGTTCGCGGGTGGGAATCTATTTTTCATGTTATTTATGTTCTATCGTTAGATTTCTGTTCTTGAAACTGGGAAAATTTCTGTTAGATGAGAAACAATTTTAGTGCTGTTGTTTTCTCGTAATATAGAATTTTGCAGTAACATATCGAATTTAACGTATTTTTGATCAGACACTATTTAATGAAGCCAAAGGAGTTTTCAACTTCGAAATAAACAGGTGAAGATTTGTGTGCGCACACGCGCCGAAAAATTAATTCACTTACGGCTGCGTGTGCGTGTGTGTGAGTTGGGACGATGCAAAAGATGCTGTTTGCTTGTGCACACGATGTCGTCGTTGCAAAGGTTCCATCTTAAATTGAAATTTTTATTTGTTTGTTAAAAGATGAATTCTTTGCACCCTAATCTTCAGTGGTTACTCTTGATTTACCCCTGGAATAATAGCTTTGTCTTTATTGAGAATGAATTGTCTTCACTCAATGGCTTTGTTTTCATTGAGAATTTGACGAGTTTTCTGGTGATCGAAGGACCTTAGAAATAAAAGCAGAAGCTGTGTGTGTGTGTGTGTGTGTGTGAGAGTGAGAGAGAGAGAAGCCTCCGCGTGAAATAAGCCTCGACTTAGGGTTTTATGGGAAATTACCTTTTTATGGAGCCATCTCGACACGGACTTCATTTATATTTGTATTTTCGGTCAGAATCAATACAGCAATTTTTTTGTTCTTCATCAGTTTAATTTTTGAACCATCAGTGGACTGCCTACCTTCTAACTTTTAAGTCACTTTCCCCCGTATTTGAAGTAGCATTTTAAGACGGTGGCATATTATATTCACCTTTCATATCTTCTCTTTTTTGCTAAAATGTTTTAGTTTCTACGAAAGTTGATGCTTTAAATCGGTGCGTCTCAAAATCTGTCGGATGCGACTGATGGATCCGGCTCGTGGACCACTGCTTTGAGAAGCTCCTGGACGCAGGTGGAACTTTAAGCCATTTTCCCAGATTATTTAATATTGACTCAAAAAAAAATTCTTCCAAATTTATTGATCAAGACTGTAACAGGCCTTTCTGACTGTTCTCATCAAAAAAGAAATCCAAACAGTTAGAACATATGGCGGGTGCAACCATCTTAGATTCTAGGGAAACTTGGATACCTAAAACTCTAGGGAACTTAGATAAATATATGCAAACTTCTCGAATTTACTGAAATTTTGTTATATAAAATGAATTCTTTGTTGAATTTAGTATTCGTACTTATGAGAAAGGGCGGGAGGGGAGTCCTCTGAACAAATTTCTAAGAGAGTGTTAGAAACATTCCATTTTTGTAATTATGATTAACACTAAAATGGAGATGATTAACACTAATCCTTTCTGACCGATTACCTGATACAACGGATATAACAATAGTGTCAAACCTGTGAGAGAGAGAGAGAGAGAGAGAGAGAGAGAGAGAGAGAGAGAGAGAGAGAGAGAGAGAGAGAGAGAGAGAGAGAGAGAGAGAGTGAGCAAAAGAGTGGAGAGGGAGAGTGTGAGATAGAGAGGAGAGAGATAAAGTGAGTGAGAGGGAGACCGACAGAGAGAGAGAGAGAGAGAGAGAAAGAGTGAGCGAGAGAGTGAGAGGGGAGGGAGGGAGAGAGAGGAGAGAGAGGGAGAGTGAGAGAGAGTGAGCGAGAGAGAGTGGGAGTGGGAGATAGAGAAGAGCGAGAGAAAAAGTGAGTGAGAGAGAGAGAGAGAGAGAGAGAGAGAGAGAGAGAGAGAGAGAGAGAGAGAGAGAGAGAGAGAGAGAGAGATTCTTTGTCAGGTTACTAAAATTCATGAACAGCCTTAAGAAGGCAAAATGAAAAAAAAAAAAAAAAAAAGACTACCTAAGTAAGTTAAAATTGCGAAGAAATGTAATTTGCCATAGGAATTCGTATGCATGGTTCCCCTACTACGTACATTGAATAAACACTACATACAGTATTCACTTGAAAAAACTTTTTACACTGGAGATAACATTATTAGCATTTCGTAAGAAGCACATGAACGGAACTCTTTTGCCAAAATTTCTGCCAAACACTTCAAAATTTGTACCCTCTCCCATCATGCTTAGCTGCCCTAACGGCCCTCCCACTTCTGAGCGGCTAGCGTCGCCACTGGACTGGCTTAAGACACACCGTTGTGGAAGAAACTTGGGGAGACCTTCATCCAGCAGTAAATTGATAATGGTTGACAATAGTGATGATGCCATAACTAATGCAATCACTGTATTTAAATTTTTACCAAAGCACATCAAAGAGTTGAAAAACAGTATTAGAATAACAAGATTGCTTTTCACTGACGCGAAGCAGAGCCTACGTACTTGGTTATTCCCCAACCCACTTGAATTGATAGCAAACCGTAAAATAAAAAATCGATAAAAAGAAGCAAATAATTCGTAGCATAGCGGGATGTGACGATGCCAATTACTATTATTATTTTTCTTTGCTTTTCTTATTTTGTTTTTCTAAAGAAAAAGTTTCTCGTTTTACGCAAGTTGTCGCAACTGGTAGCTGTTATTTTATCCACGCTCTACCTGAAGCTCTAGCACCCCAGGAGCGATAGCGGATGCTCTTGCCCTCACTATTTCCCATGAATTCTCCTCTCGATGACGTTGATGAATCGTATCCTAAAGAAACTTCTCAGTCCTGCTGCTTTATCTAAACGTCTGTAAGATATCACCATCTCCCTAAAAGCGATAAATACGGAGAATCGCTGGACAATGCTTCTTGTTCTGAAATCCCCTCAGAACTGATAAATACGTGGAATCGGTGGATATTACCTCTTGTTCTGAAAATTTATTGCACCAGATTTAATCTCTGTGCCCCGTCGTCCACTTGAACTATCGTTTTTTTCCCGTTTCTGTTGAATAACCTTGAAACATGCTACTTTAAAGAGTCACTAATGCATTCTTTATTGAGCTGAGCTAATATATATTTTTCCAATAAAGCGCCTCAACATTTCAATATACAGATTTTGTGCTACATTGCAGGTAGTGAACGATTGTTTGCTTAATTTCAAGAGCTCGGTGAACTTTTATAGCTAGGGGATTTAAATCCATTCCTAATTTAGGGCAACTGATTCAAGAAAAAAAAAAAAAAGAAAAAAAAGAGAAAACCAGGGATTTAAGAACGAATCAGCATCAATGTATTACGGGGAACCCGAAATTCCCCCAAAATTTGGCCCTAAACAGTAATAATATTTTTAGAATGCTATTTAAATTTCACCACACAAATTTTCTCTAATGCGTGATAAAGTAATGGTGCTCAAGTTCCCAAAAGATTGGACATTGTAATCCCCCACAGATCAATATCTTTTCTTTATGTTGTTGGTTTTCCAACTTCTGTGATCATGACTTCAGTATCTTTGATAAACAAGTGGAATACAGTCTATTGCCTTGAGCGTATGAGACTATTTCAGTTTCTCAATGATGAATATTTCTGAAGACTGTGCAGGCCACATATTTCTTGAACTTCTCAATGATGAATATTTCTGAAGACGGGATTCCATAAGACCTACGCACGAGGTATAATTTTTGAACTTCTCAATGATGAATATTTCTGAAGACGGGACTGTTCCATAAGACCTACGCATGACGTATATTTTTTGAACTTCTCATTTAAATGGTAAGGCAAAAACGCTGTGTTATTCACGATTAAAACGAAGTCTGAAGATAACAGATGTACTTCGTAAAATTACATTTAATGAACTATATACAAGGTTACGGATGTAAGGTCAGGTGATGCGAAACATCACAGCCTCTCCTTGACAAATGTCAACCCCGCCTTCTCGTGATACATCCTGTTCCCACTAAAGGGGCTCTGACGACAGCCAATAGCGGTATAACTATACCATCGAGATTAGAGGAAATGCTATCCCACACTCACCAACCCGCTTGGCCAGCGTGGTGAGTTATGGCCAAACCCCTCCAAAATGACTCCACAACTTAAATCTTGGCCCTCAGTCTCCGGCAGCTGGAATGTACCTGGCCAAGGCAGCGGCCAGTGCGACATGAAGGCAGAGGGTGCTAAGAATCCCCGGAGGACCGGACTAGGCTGCCATCTGATGCTGACCTTGGCTACGTACAACGGACGCTCCCTATCTTCTGATTCAAGGCTTCTTGAATTGGAAGAGGAACTACAAAGGATCAAGTGGGACATCGTCGGGCTAAGTGAGGTAAGGAGAAAAGGAGAAGATCTCATTGAACTGAAAAGTGGACATCCCTTCTACTATCGTGGGACAGATACTCTCAGAACTAGTGGTGTTGGATTTATAATAAACAAGAAACTGAAGGATAAAGTTGTAGAAGTTGAAAGTTCCTCTGACAGAGCTGCACGACTCGTTATCCAACTCTCGAGAAGATACCAGGCTCAGATTATTCAAACTTATGCACCCACCACAAGTCATGCTGAAGAAGAAATTGAAGAATTTTATGAGGAAATTCGTGATCTAAATAATAAAGGTAAGCAGCACTTGAAGATAATTATGGGAGATTTCAATGCAAAAATAGGGCAACGGCAACAGAATGAGACTTCAGTAGGTAAATTCGGTCACGGCAACAGAAACCAGCGTGGAAATACTCTCGTAGAGTTTGCAGAGGCAGAAGGGTTTTTCATCTTGAACTCCTTTTTCAAGAAAAAGCCACACCGGAAATGGACATGGAGACATCCAAATGGGACGACAAGTGAAATTGATTTTATTATGTGTAACAAAAAATTCGTCATAGAAGACTGCAATGTGCTAAACAAGTTCAACACAGGCAGTGACCATAGATTGGTGAGATGTAAGATGCACCTCAACACTAAACTCGAACGTAGCAAGCTCCTAAGACAAACAAAATGTATTGACATAACCAACCTTAAAAAACACCATAATACCTTCAAATTGGAACTGAAGAACAGATTCTCTGCTTTAGAAGGCCTAACATCAGAAGAAGTGGATATTTCTGAAGTTAACAGAAAAGTAACCAAAGCTCTTATGGAAACAGCAACAAAATTAGCTGGGTCTAAGAACAAATTGCATGTGAACAAATTATCAGGAAAAACCAAAATGTTGATGCAAAAAAGAAGAGAGATGAGGACAACTAAAGAAGATGTGACTTCCAAAGTGGAATATATAGAGCTATGCGAGACAGTACGAAAAAGTATCACTGAAGACGTAAGGAAATTCAACTGTGAACTAGTGAGGAAAGCAATTGAAAACAACCAAAGCCTAAATATAGCAAAGGGGCATCTCAGTAAGGGGAAAAAACAGATTATGGCACTGAGAAAAGAAGATGGTTCTGTAACAAGAAATAGAGGCGAAATTTTGACAAGAGTGAAAGATTTCTACTCCAAATTATATGAAAGGGATGATACATGTACTCCAGACATCATGAATGGTACCAGTACCAGAGTTCTTCCAGTCCTTCCAGCAGAAGTTGCACATGCAATCAAGAACATGAAGCGGGGAAAAGCTCCAGGAGAAGATGGAATTACTGTAGACATCATACAAGAAGCAAGTGGAGAAATCGAAACAGTACTCGCCCAAATTTTCACTCGATGCCTTAATGAAGGGAAAATTCCTGAGGATTGGAACAACGCTACAATGATCTTGCTACATAAAAAAGGTGACATTGAGGATCTCAGGAACTACACACCTATCAGCCTCCTATCAGTGATTTATAAAATCTTCACTAAAGTTCTTTCACACCGCTTGAAGGTGACACTGGACATGGCTCAACCGAGAGAACAAGCTGGATTCAGGAGTGGCTACAGCACAATAGATCATATCCACGTACTGAGAGAACTAATTGAAAGAGCGAGGGAATATGAACTTCCATTGTGCATGGCTTTTATCGATTATGAAAAAGCCTTTGATTCGGTGAAACCATCAGCAGTTGCAATGGCTCTGAAATCCTGCGGTATTGAAGATGCATACATTAATATTATTAATAACATCTATGAAAATGCAAGTGCAAAGATTCGGCTGTTTGAAAATACAACACACATAAAAATTGGAAAAGGAGTGAGATAAGGTGACACCATATCTCCGAAGCTCTTTAATGCCACATTGGAAAATGTCTTTCAATCACTGAACTGGGAAAACAAAGGGATAAAGATTAATGGAGATTATCTAACACACCTTCGTTTTGCTGATGACATAATCATTTTTGCAACTACCCTATCAGAGCTACAGGGTATGATCCAGGAACTTGCTGACAAGAGTAAAGAAGTGGGATTAAAAATGAACTTTCAGAAGACAAAAGTGATGTACAATGCTTTTACAAGAAATGAAGATTTATCGATTGATGGAGAAAAGCTGGAGATAACAGACACGTACGTTTATCTTGGACAGCAGATATCAAGTGAGGGTCACATTGGTGAAGAAATTAATCAGTGTACAAAACTTGCCTGGAGAGCTTTTGGAAGAAACAGCATAATTTTCAAGAGCAATATGCCATTATGTCTTAAAAGAAAAGTGTTTGATCAATGCATCCTTCCAGTGCTTACGTATGGTGCAGAGACGTGGACCTTAGCTAAAAGAGACATACAAAGGCTGCAGACAGCTCAAAGCAGCATTGAGAGGTGCATGCTTGGTGTAACCAGGAGAGATAAGAAGAGGAACACGTGGATCCGAAAAATGACAAGAGTGGAAGACATCATGATCAGAGTTAAATCCCTGAAATGGCAATGGGCTGGACATACTGCCAGAAGAACAGACCATCGATGGACAGACGAAATTTTAGATTGGATTCCAAGGGACAGAAAAAGACCCAGAAGAAGACCACATGGAAGATGGGTGGATGAAATTCGAAAGTATGCGGGAGTGACATGGAGGAGACTGGCACAAGACAGACCGTTGTGGAGGAAACTTGGGGAGACCTTCGTCCAGCAGTGGATTGATAATGGTTGACAATGATGATGATGATGATACAAGGTTAAAAGACACTCATAAAATCTTTCAGACTTCCTGGAGTCCTTCATCAGATGAAAATGACCGCAAAAAAGTTGTCATGGCATATAAATAAATTAGTTGTTGCCACTTAATTCGAATCACAGATGAATATTCCTGAAAGACTGGGGACTGTTATATAAGACCCACGCATGACGTATACCTTTTTG
The DNA here is from genome assembly GCA_039090855.1 of Macrothele yani. Classification (NCBI taxonomy): domain Eukaryota; kingdom Metazoa; phylum Arthropoda; class Arachnida; order Araneae; family Macrothelidae; genus Macrothele; species Macrothele yani. The sequence continues at coordinate 116,431,362 of CM077007.1, forward strand.
TACTTCTCAATGATGAATATTTCTGAAGACTGGGGACTATTCCATAAGACATGTCGAATATTTCTTGAGCTTCTCAATGATGAATATTTCTGAAGACGGGGACTGTTCCATAAGACCTAAGCATGCCGTATAATTTTTGAACTACTTCACTGTCTAGGACATTGTCTCACATCAAACGAGAGTTTACACAAAGTAGCAGCTGTAGCTTGTTTTATTTCTGTTTCTAATTCAACTGTAACGATAGGGTTAACCTTTACCAGTGAAATCATTAAACTGTCGAACAATTCCTTTAACACTAAGTCTCTGTTAAACTTTGGCGCAGAGATGCTGGCTTTAACTCTCCCCTACAGGTGGAAAATTCTGAAAACTTGAAAATTAAGAGGTAAATCGTCATACAGCGGGAAATAAACCTGAATATCCGGGCTTCCTTCCGGGAGATCCCGTTAACTGAAACCTACTTTACGGTACTCCGAAGGTCAGACAGTGCCAATTCGTTCGCCAGGTAAAGAAGTGAAATCAGGACAGATATCAGAAGTTATCAGATATAAACACCGCAGGAAACCGTAAAGATGTAATCTGTAGCTTACATGGAAAGTACAGAAACTCTTGTTTTTATGGCAAAGATGATCTGAAAGTCTGGTCGTGCTTTGAAAAGTTAATGGTGCAGCTTCCAAACCCCCTCTTCCCAAGATAAGATCATGAGTTTCTGTGTCTGCTATGTGAACTGAAGATTCTTTATGGTTTTTAGCGAAATAACCTACTGATCTTCTTCATTACATGTTCAGCATTACCAATAATCACGTCCAAGGCAACAGCATCTGATTTGTTACTTCAAACGTGACTGACCGAATTATTTTTGTTTCCGTCTCAGAAATGTGGAAATCGAAACATGGCAATTCGGCTCAGTGAGCCGTCCTGCGTAATATCTTAAATAGCTCTTGACTTCCTCTTGTGTGCTTCAAATGAACGTTTCAGTGCATACGAAAACGGCGGGTTCTGGGTTCGAGATCCAAGTTATGTTCTCTCCCCCGTCCTCCAGGCAGTAGGATTTTTCTTTTTAAATTTTCAATAGCAACATTTTTGGGATTTTTAAGTAACGGAAATATATACAGGTGCATACTTTCTATTACATCGTAGTAACTGTTGTTTCTCTTAAGAAAAACAAGAAAAATGACACCGAATTTTCGGGGGTAACGAGCACGTCTTTTGAATCCGTTCTGACGCAAATTTAATTTATCAAAGCTATTCAAAGTCAATGGAACCGGTATGGAAAACAACTACTTTTGACGGAAGAAAGAAGTTTTTCAATCGGGATTTTAATCCCTCAGATATTGCTGTAAACGGAATCGTGCGCTTACGCTCTCTGGTTGCAGACTTGTGCGTTAAGAAAAACATGAATTTATATGAGAAACATTTCGAACCGGAAACGGTCTCTAACACAGAAAGAATTTTTCAAATCGGACACTTAGAAATAGAGATATCGACAAAAATAAGATGTGACTTTACGTCCCCTGGTGGGAGAACCATGCATTTTTTAGGAAGAAAGTATTCTCAAAAGGTTTTTCGATATGAGCGGTATCGGTCAAAGAAAAAACAAAAATTTAGTCGAGTTTTCAGGAGCCCAGATTTTGCTACAAATTTATCAGAAGCAGAAATTAACACTTATGCCCCTTGGTGGCCAAACCATTCTTTACCAAACATTAGAAATTATATGGAAAACATTTTTCATCAGGTCTTGTATGCAATACAGGAAGAATTTTTCAAATCGGAGTTTTAGAATCAGATATAACGCAGAAAATGCAATTTACCTTTGTGCCTCCTAGTGGAAAGTCTATGATTTACTGGAAAATTTTGAATACATAGAGAAAACATTTCGCATTGGAAACAGTATCCAGCAAAGACGGAATTTTTCAAATCGGACTCTTAGAAGTAGAGATATCGAAAAAAATTATATTTGCATCGGCGCCCCTGGCGTAGAAACCATGCATTATTTCAAGAAGAAAATTATCCCAAAAGGTTTGTCGACATGAGTAGTACCGGTCAACAAAGGACTTTTTTTGCAATCAAGATTTTACAAGCTCATATTTTGCTGCAAATACATCAGAACTGTAAATTAAAACTTACGCCACCTGGTGGCCAAACCATTATATACAAAAATTAGAAATTACGTGCAAAGGATTTCCCATCAGGACCTGTATCCGACGCAGAAAGAATTTTTCAAATCGGAGATTTAGAAGCAGAGATATAGGGGGAAAGGCAATGTACCTTTACGCTCCTTAGCGGAACGTCTAAGAATTACTTGAGAATTTTGAAATTATATGAAAAACATGTCACACTGAAAACACTATCCAACAAAGTAGGAATTTTTCAAATCGTACTCCTAGAAGTAGAGATATTGACAAAAATAAGATATACATCTACGAACCCTGGCGGAGAAACGGTGGAATATTTTAAGAAGAAAATATTCTGAAAAGGTTTGTCGATGTGAATGGGACCGGCCCACGAAAGAGTTTTTTGAATCGAGATTTTGGAAGCTCAGATTTTATGGCAAATACATCAGAAGCAAAAATAAACACTTACGCTCCCTGGTGGCCAAAGTATTCTTTAACCAAAATTTTAAATTATATGCAAAAGATTTTCAATCCACTGAAGAAAAAAGTTTTCAAATCGAAGTTTTAGAAGAAGAGTTGTTCGGAAAAATGTAATTTACTTAAGATAAAAGAATTTTTTCAATCGGACATTTAGAAGCAAATTTGTGGAATAAAACGTATTTTTGAATTCGACACATCTGCATTTACGCCCTCTAGCTGCAAAATTGTACATTGTAAAAAAAATGAAGGATCATCATTCGCATATTTCAAGCTTCCCAATGCAAAAAGAATTTTTCAAATCGGACTAATAGTTGCAGAGATATCGTGGGTATAGATGGACGGACGGACGAACCGGTAACATAAGCACGATTTTTTTAGCACGACTTTTGTAAAAAAAGATTGTGCTTATGTTACCGGTTTGTCCGTCCGTCCGTCTGTACCCACGATATCTCTGCAACTATTAGTCCGATTTTAAAAATTCTTTTTGCATTGGGAAGCTTGAAATATGAGAATCATGATCCTCCATTTCGTGTTTTTTTACGATGTACAATTTCGCCACTAGAGGGCGTAAATGCAGATGATGTCGAATTCAAAAATACGTTTTATTCCACATATTTGCTTCTAAACATTCGATTGAAAAAATTTCTTTATCTTTCGATTCCATTTATGTCCAAGAGTATTTTAGATATAGTTACTTTTTTAAATTACGCATAGATTTTCCGCTAGGGAGCGTAAAAGTAAATTACCTTTTCCCCGGAAACTCTTCTTCCAAAACTCCGATTTGAAAATTTTTATCTTCAGTGGATACATCTCCTCATGGAAAATCTTTTGCATATAATTTCAAATTTTTGGTAAAGAATACTTTGGCCACCAGGGGGCGTAAATGTTAATTTTTGCTTCTGATGTATTTGCCTTAAAATCTGAGCTTTCAAAATCTCGATTCAAAAATTCTTTCGTGGGCCGGTCCCATTCACATCGATAAACCTTTTCAGAATATTTTCTTCTTAAAATATTCCACCGTTTCTCCGCCAGGGGTCGTAGATGTATGCCTTACTTTTGTCAATATCTCTACTTCTAGGAGTACGATTTGAAAAATTCCTACTTTGTTGGATAGTGTTTTCAGTGTGACATGTTTTTCATATAATTTCAAAATTCTCAAGTAATTCGTAGACGTTCCGCTAAGGGGCGTAAAGGTACATTGCATTTCCCCCTATATCTCTTCTTCTAAATTTCTGCTTTGAAAAATTCTTTCTGCGCCGGACACAGCTTCTGATGGGAAATCCTTTGCACGTAATTTCTAATTTTTGTAAATAATGGTTTGGCCACCAGGTGGCGTAAGTCTTAATTTGCACTTCTGATGTATTTGCAGCAAAATATGAGCTTGTAAAATCTTGATTGCAAAAAAGTCCTTTGTTGACCGATACTACTCATGTCGACAAACCTTTTAGGATAATTTTCTTCTTGAAATAATGCATGGTTTCTACGCCAGGGGGCGTCGACATATATCTTAATGTAGTCAATATCTCTACTTCTAGGAGCCCGATTTGAAAAATTCCTTCTTTGTTGGATAGTGTTTCCGATGCGAAATGTTTTTCCGATAAATTCAAAATTTGCAAGTAAATTATAGACTTTTTGCTAGGGGGCACAAAGGTAAATTGCGTTTTCTGCGTTATATCTGCTTCTAAAACTCCGATATTAAAAATTCTTCCTGTATCGCATGCAAGACCCGATGGAAAATATTTTCCACATAATTTGTAATGTTTGGTAAAGAATGGTTTGGCCACCAAGTGCATAAGCGTTAATTTCAGCTTCTGATGTATTTGTAGCAAAATCTGGGCTCCTGAAAACTCGACTAAATTTTTGTTTTTTCTTGGACCGATACCGCTCATATGGAAAAATATTTTGAGAATACTTTCTTCCTAAAAAAATGCATGGTTCTCCCACCAGGGGACGTAAAGTCACATCTTATTTTTGTCGATATCTCTGTTTCGAAGTGTCCGATTTGAAAAATTCTTTCTGTGTTGGAGAGCGTTTCCGGTGCGAAATGTTTCTCATATAAATTCATGTTTTTCTTAACGCACAAGTCTGCAACCAGAGGGCGTAAGCGCACGATTCCGTTTACAGCAATATCTGAGGGATTAAAAACCTGATTGAAAACTTTTCTGCCGTAAGATACTATTGTTTTCCATACCGGTTCCATTGACTTTGAATAGCTTTGATAAATTAAATTTGCCTCAGAATGGATTCAAAAGACGTGCTTATTAGAGCCGAAAATTCGGTATCATAATTCTTGTTTATTTTACAAAAGACATGTTAAAAAACGGAAGCACGTACAAAAAGTTTAGTTTATTTGAATTACCCGAACTTATTAATCGCGTATGAATTTTCGTCAGTTACTTACATCAAAGCGGATGGTATGTAATCGCTTTTTTACGCTTTACAACCGTAGTCTGAAGAATCGTACATGCTCCAGCTTTCTCAGTCTGTCTGTCGGTCCGTCCGTCCGCACGATAACTCGCGTAAAAATGGTTATTTCGATGAAATTTTCGTGGTAGAGGACCACCTGGGGATGAACCCTATTGAAAATGGACAAAATGGGGTCAAAGATCAGGGCATAGGAGCGGGATCCATTTCATTGCCTTTGTGCGTCATAACTTGCGTAAAAATGGTTCGATATCGATGAAATTTTAGTATGTGGTAGGGAACAACTGGGGACGAACCTTATTCAAAATGGACGAGATGGGGTCAAAGGTCAGGACATAGGAGCGGGATCCATTCCATCGTCTTTATGCATCATAAGTTACGTAAAGCTACTTCGATTGCGACAAAACTTTGTCATGTTGCTCTGGAAGTATACTAAACCGGTTCTGTTGAATATAATCGAAATGGTATCAAAAGTCAGGACACAGGAGCGAGATTTATTCCGCAGCCATTATTCTCATTACTTGACTAAAAATGCTTCTATTGTAACAAAACTTTAGTATGTTGTTCGGGAGGTATACTGAACCAATTCTGTTTAATATCATCGAAGTGGAATCAAAGGTCAGGGCACAGGAGCAAGATTTATTTCACAGCCATTATCCTCATAACTTGAGTAATGATTTCAGCCATTATCCTCATAACTTGAGTAATGATGTTGGAAAGCGTATAATCAGTGCATTGCATGATTTTACTAACTTGTTCCCTTTGCGTTCAGTTTTAAGATGCAAAAGGTTTATGGGAATTTCCACAATACCAAACTGAAGTCTATCCACATATCAAAATTGAGAAAGTGGGGTCTTTTCCAACATTTGTTTAATAATGTCACGCATTTGGATTCACTAAGTACTCAGTACACTCAGCACGCAAAAAATGCCACTCATTTTTTCGCAAAAGCACGCGCTAATTACGCATGGCGCACAACTAAAACAGTTTACGCAAAACGCATGCTTTATGGAGAGGATGGAGGGTGCCGATTCGAAGCACCGTAGTCTTGCTCTTCTCCCAGCGAAGAATTGCTGAAGCATACCTTCGTTCATCGCTTTCTAGCCCGTTAACATTAGCTTCGGAGGTAACCTAACGAGCCCAGAACGTACGTCACGAGTGTGAAATACTCTTCTTCTTCGTCACTCGAAATAGCTCTTTCATTAGAGCTTGTTTGAATACTCACACGCACAACACATTCTATGGAAAGTCGAGACTTACGCACTTATAGCTCAACAAGCCTGAGGAAAACATATAACGCATGGGCCATTTCGGTCAAGGTGAATAAAAATGAGTCGTGATGTCCATCTCATTACTTTTCGCCCTTCGCTTTTTAATTACCGAGAAAAAATTACGCCTGAAACAGGATAAAGGAATGATCCCAAGTAAAGAAAATTGCCTTAATTCACTCATCGTCAAAAAAATAGTTGCACCCAGAAGTACATGTCGGATTGCAATGCTATTCGGGAGGAAGGTAAAGGTTACCAGGAACAACAAATGATTAAACATTGAGACTGATATGGGCAATATTTATTGAGCTACACGCCAATAAGTAGTGACTCTCAGTATGGCGTCGGGCCGCCATGTTTGCTCACACAGCATACCAACCGTCTCGGTATGGAAATGTACAGGTTCCTAATGGTGTCCTGCGACAAGCCATCCCACGCAGCTTGAATCTTCTCACTCAGTTCCTGCAGATTGTGCGGTAGGGTTGGAGTGTGGATAACGCGTCCAATAGCATCCCACACACATTTTAAATCGGCGATAGGTCTGGTGATGCAGCTGGCCATGGCAGAATGTCAGTGCCTTGAAGGCTAGCTCTCTAGACAGAAGCAGTATGTGGATGAGCGTTGTCTTGTTGGAAAATCGCACCAGAGTCAGCGTTCAGAAAAGGTAGGGCCAATGGCTGCAGGATCTCATTAACGTAACGTTGGGTTGTCAAAGTGCCTGTAATGAACACCAAAGGTGATCTGGCATCGCAGGCAATTGCACCCCACACCATGACGCCAGGCCTTCTGGACGTGTGACGCTCGACAACAAACCTTTTATCCTGGCGCTGACCACGGTGCCTCTACACACGGATTCGTTGGTCGTCTCCTCCAAGACAGAAGCGGGACTCGTCACAGAAGATCCCCCGCTGCCATTCTGCGTGGTTCCATGACAGTCTGGCACGACACCATTGCAGTCTTTGGCCATGATGCACTGTTGCTAAGGGCAGTCGTCGTAACGGTCTGCGTGAGAGCTGGCGTGGAGCCGTCTGCCGTTCTCTCAAAATAAGTTTCACAGTAAAACGCCTTACAAAATTAATATACAGACTGCTTCGCTTGAGAGAAAAAAAAAAAGAAATAAGAGGGAGTGTGACGTATATTCTAAATTAACTTTCCTTGTTAGTTTCTTTCCCTATGTAAATCTTGAGTTTATTCTCAGTTATACTTCACACTTAACGTAATATCTTTTCTCTCAAACGAATACTGTTGGCAACATAATTGAGGTTGAATGAACGTGGCGTATGCCTGAGATGATAAGGACGAGAGATATAAACTACGAGTAAACTGTTACTTGGAGAGCGTTGTGTTGTGGAGCTGTGTGGAACGTAGTGTTGTTGGTGTGTTTAATGTTGATACCGATATGTTATGTTACGATGTGTTGGAGAAAACCTTGAATAACGCATCTTTTCCGTAAGTTTGACTTCTGTTGTTTACATGTTTCGTCCGGCCGTTAAGGTTTAATTTAGGAGCTATTTCATCTTATGGTTATGCTTTTAAAATAACGTAGAAGTACGAAAAGACTGTGACGTGCCTGCCCAGTAGGACGCAAACGACATAAAGTCAGATAGCAGCGATAACGAACGTCCGCGTAGCTCAATTGGTAGAGCGACTTATTCCGGAATGAGGGGACCCGGATTCGAGTCCCGGCGTGGACAAAAATGACGGAGAAATTTACTTCGTTATAATGGCGCCCGAACTTCCCGGATGACCCGGCCGTTCAAGATCTCGCAATGGTGTGATGTTATTTCCACACCGCGAGATAGGAAAAATAAGAGAAACCCTTCTCCAGCGCTTCGAAAAATAAATGTGTGTGCCGTTGCATTCCACAAACTAGATTGACTGGGAGTTCTCAAGTGCACGTTCTACAGCGGATGGCTGCCTGTAACAATTCGTGGTCACGGCTGACCCGTGGGCCATGCCCCCGGCCCTCTCTCTGGGGGGGGAGATCCCAGCAGGCACGTCGACATAAAGGCTTATAGCAATCAGAACGAACGTCCGCGTAGCTCAATTGGTAGAGCGACTTATTCCGGAATGAGGGGACCCGGGTTCGAGCCCCACGTGGACAAAAATGACGGAGAAATTTACTTTGTTATAAGACTTCTACGTTATAGGAGTTGATGTAACGTGCTACAAAGGTGAAGCACCTGTCAAGACGACAATTCTGCAGCGATACATTCCGTCGGTGTAGTTTAGTCGGCTAGACCAACTCACTCCGGAGCGAGAAGATGCGCTTTCGAAATCCATCACCGACAAATTTGTGAATTTCACACATCTTCATGTTGGAAGAACTCTCTACGTCGTTGACCCAGAGGCTTTTTAAGGATAAATTTATTTTGCACTTTGGAAGAGGGGCGGTGGATGGCCTAGTGGTCAACGTCCATGACTGCCACGGAGAGGTCTCAGATTCGATCCCAGCAGGTACGAACGCTCGAACCACTAAATATCCACCGTACGTCGGATGGGCACGCTAAGCCGTCGGACCCCCGGGTATAAATAAGGGCGTCTTTCTCCCCCCCCTTTCTACATCCCTTTCGTGTAACTTTCCTGTCGGGCACTCTAGTCCAAATCTCGAAGCTTCCTTCTTCTGAGGGTTGTTTAAGACCTAGGGTCAGACACACCCTTCCTAATTTCCTCAACATCTGTTCTGATCACTTCGGAAGAACTACCATTACTACTCTGATTACAACAGAATAAAAAAAGTAGATGTTTCAAATATTTTTAACCACCTAAATTAGCAATCAATAAAAACTACTAGTTTTATCCAGTTTTGCAGGCAAATGCACAGCTTTTGTTCTTTTTTTTTATAAATCCTTTGTTTTCATCTCTGGAACATATTCAATTAAATGTTTTTGTGCAATATAACCTAACCATAATTTCAGGGAAACACGGAAAACGCTGGCCCAGAAGCTTATAGATATGTGTGTGTGTGTGTATTTTATTTCCTCAGTAGAACGCTGGGTTCAGCTTGCTACTGAGGAAATAAAATATTCACCTTCATTTCGTTTCAAATTTCAGTTTTTAAGAAGATGTATTACTTGAGAGACTATTAGAAAATTTAATGATTTGTAGAAGTTTTTTTTAAGACTGAAGAGCAATGAATTTACGCTATTCCTCTCACTTGTAATTTACAGCGCCGAAAGCAATGTATAGTAATTCGCTTCTTTCAAACGTTTTTCTCGCCATTTTGTTATCCAGAATAACCACTATAATTTTAGTTAACTTAAAAGAAAGTGAAGATACCTATAATAGAAATATGTTTTCTTAGCTCGATGACTGAAAGAATGTTACTACTGACGGAAAAGAAAAACAAAAGCTAAGCCACGTGACTTAAACGGGCCAACTAACAGCAACGATATGGGTCTGGCAAGATTCGTCTAACGACGATTGGTCCAATGCAGATTCGTCCAATGCCGATTCGTCCAATGCCGATTCGTCCAAAGGGACGATTCGTCCAATGGACAATTGGTTTAAAGGTACGATTCGTCCAATGGGACGATTGGTCCAATGCCGATTCGTCCAATGGGGCGATTGGTCCAATGCCGATACGTCCAACGGACGATTGGTCCAATTTCGTGCTATCTGTCCGAAGTGCTACTCGTGCTATAAAAGTCTCATCTGTTCTGATTCTATCTCTGATGGGCCGCGGGTGGTCGAATGGGAAACGTTCGTGACTGCCATGGGAGGGGCCTCAGGTTCGATCCCAGGCAGGTACGAACGCTCGATAAATACCCGCCGTGCGTCGGATGGGCACGTTAAGCCGTCGTACCTCGGGTACTGGCCCCCCGGTAATAAATAAGGGCGTCTTCCTTCCCCTTTCTACTTCGCTTCCGTGTCACTTTCCTATCGGGCGCTCTAGCCCAAATCTCCTAGTTTCCTATTTCTAAGGGTTGTTTAAGACCTGGGGTCAGACACTCCCTTCCTAAAATCCATGATCATTCTATCTCCGATGTTATACGAAAGTACCGGTAGTCCAAAGAATGTAAAATAATATTACATTCCAGGCGTAATGTTGTGGTTACAGATTTCTTTCTTTTTTTTTTTTTTTTGAATCGCCTTTTTTTGTTATACTGTACTTGCTGCCGTATGAAGTTACTGATGTACGAGCCGTTCTATCAACTTCAATGTTTCTCTTTTGCATGAAATAATATAAAATACTAGTGTTCCGTTTCTGTTTGTAGAATGCAGTGGGGTTTTCCGCCAACTGCCCAATGGAAACAACTGGTCGGGGTTTGGACAGAGGCCTTTTCAACAGTTTTTATTCCAGCGATGTCATATTTATAACGTTTACATATTAAATCAAGTTAATAATATTGTGCTTTCCCTTAAACACGCAATATTAATTCTTAGGCCATAGGCCTAGGCCTTTTTAACAGTTTATATTCTACCGATGTCAGATTCATAACGTTTACATATCAAATCAAGTTAATAATATTGAGCTTTTACTTAGGCACGAAATATTAATTCATAGGCTCTAGGCCTACGTTTTTTTAGGACTTTTATTCTACCGATGTCATATTCATTACGTTTACATATTACATCAAGTTAATAATATTGCGCTTTCACTTAAGCACGGAATATTAATTCATAGGCCTGCGGCCTAGGTGCCTTGTAAAGACCTCAGAAATGATACGATGGATGCCTTTTATAAAGTTCTATAAAATGTTTGCAAATACCAAATATCTAGTATGTAACTTAAAATCTTCTAAAAAGGCCCACGACCTAGGTGCCTGGAAGATAGCTGAGAAATGATTCGTTGAGTGCCTTTTATAAGGTTTTATAAAATGTTTACAAATACGAAATATCTAGGTTTTGACTTAAAATCTTCTAAAAAGGCCCGGGGCCTTGGTGCCTCGTAAAGACCTGAGCAATGATACGATGAGTGCCTTTTATAAGGTTTTATAGAATGTTTACAAATACCAAATATCTAGGTTGTAACTCAAAATCTTCTAAAAAGGTCCGGGGCCTAGGTGCCTCGTAAAAACCTGAGGAATGATACGATGAGTGCCTTTTATAAGGTTTTATAGAATGTTTACAAATACCAAATATCTAGGTTGTAACTCAAAATCTTCTAAAAAGGCCCGGGGCATAGGTGCTTCAGATCTGAGAAATGCTCCATTGAGTGCGTTTTACCAGGTTTATGTAAAATGTTTACAATTACCAAATATACGGAAATTATCTTTCTAAAGGATATAAAGAAGAGAATAATTTAAATTATTATTACTTTCTGGAAAATAAAAAAGTTTACCGTTGGTAAGATGATACCATTGGACGATTCGGCGTCGGACCAATCGTACCATTGGACGAATCGGTATTGGACCAATCGTACCATTGGACGAATCGGCATTCGGCGAATCGGACATTGGACTAATCGGCATTGGACCAATCGTCCCTTTGGATGAATCGGCATTGGACGAATCGGCATTGCACCAATCGTCGTTGGACGAATCGTCCGGGACCGCAACGATATGGCTGAAATGCAAAGAAAATTTCAACGAATGACAGTTTTAGCAAAAGTGCGTTTCTTACCTGAAGCCATATTTAATATTTTGGAGGATATCAGCCCACATGCGAATTCTTAACAATATTTAGATTAGTAATCGGATACAGAAAGAAGAAGAAGAAGAAACAGCTTATAGAATACAGTAAATCATTGAATTTGGGAAGGCTGACTCGTAAAATCACTGTACATATAAATTTTAAATAAAGTTAATTTCAAATAAAAACTTCTTTTGGCAATTATCAAACATATTTACAGACTTAGAGTAGAATTACTGAAAAATGTTACGAGAAATATTTCTTTTCCTTTTGAAATAGCAAAGCCGCGTGCATGTATGTTTGAGATTAAGGAAACAGTACTGAGTTGCACGTGTTGAAATGTCGCCTTCCATTACTGAACAAGCGACCATGAAACTTTAACACCTCACGTGTTTTCCCTTAAGCCATCATTTGGGAACGAAGCTCAAAATAAATAATTAGGTTACCAGGCTATAAGGCAAAACTAAAATTCCACCTAAATAAAGGCTCGCGTTTCATAAGATGGCTGCTTGTTGCAAAGATGAATGCCAAATGTTTGTGAAAAGTGAATAAATTAAACTTCTCTCAAAAAGCTGAAATGTATCGATTTAAAATCATTTGCAATTCAGAAGCACGTCTGTTTCTGGGAGTCTTGCTCTTATCTCTTACAACTCAGCTTGACCCCTTTAGTTGCTGAAAGCAGGTATAGGTCAGTATAGTTATGTGTTGCATGAAATGAAATTGAATTCCTTTACAGGTTCTGACCTAAATCGTGCGCATATTATTGTGCAATAATTTCATAAAACTGACTTTGGAGAGTGCACCTGAGACTTGTGTCAACAGAAAATTTCAAGACTAGCTTTTAGTTTATTTAGTCTTTTGTCATACCACACATAAGTATACATGGAACGACTTTTACTTTTCATCTTATAACACCCACGAAAAATTCCTTTTTCATGAAATAAGTTACGTTAACCATGAAAATGTCACTTAAAAAACTGTAACACTCAGCACCATAATTCAGATCATGGCACCCACCGCTACATTTTGCTATTGGGTCCTCTTAGCCCAAATAACAGTGGGATTAGTAGTCACGAATGTTTTGTAGCCCACAATCGACAAATCCCATATGTACCTATATTTCCAGTGGCGCACTATGTGGGGGTAACCCGGGGGCCCGGCCCCTCACCATGAGGTATCGCTTGGTCCTTCTTTCTTTGCCACTGGTTGCCTATTTTTAAGTATAGTTTCACATGTTTTTAAATATATATTTACGAATAATTGAAAATGCACGTTAATATGAAGATCGTTTCGTTGCTTCTGAACATTTGGGATAAATTTTCTCCGGGGTATTTTCATTTGCGTCTTAAATATTTCAATATTTTGGGCCAACCCCAAAGTGAGGGTGGCCCAAAATATTATATATATATATATGAAAATACAAGTGCAAAGATTCGGCTGTTTGAAAATACAACACACATAAAAATTGGAAAGGGAGTGAGACAAGGTGACACCATATCTCCGATGCTCTTTAATGCCACTTTGGAAAATGTCTTTCAATCACTGAACTGGGAAAACAAAGGGATAAAGATTAATGGAGAATATCTAACCCACCTTCGTTTTGCTGATGCCGTAGTAATTTTTGCAACTACCCCAACAGAGCTGCAGAGTTTGATCCCGGAACTTGCTGACAAGAGTAAGGAAGTGGGATTAAAAATGAACTTTCAGAAGACAAAAGTGATGTTCATTGCTTTTACAGGAAATGAAGATTTATCGATTGATGGAGAAAAGCTTGAGATAACAGATACGTACGTTTATCTTAGACAGCAGATATCAAGTGAGGGTCACATTGATGAAGAAATTAATCGGCATATAAAACTTGCCTGGAGAGCTTTTGGAAGAAACAGCATAATTTTCAAGAGCAATATGTCATTATGTCTTAAAAGAAAAGTGTTTGATCAATGCATCCTTCCAGTGCTTACGTATGGTGCAGAGACGTGGACCTTAACTAAAAGAGACATACAAAGGCTGCAGACAACTCAAGGCAGCATGGAGAGGTGCATGCTTGGTGTAACCAGGAGAGATAAGAAGAGAAACTCGTGGATCCGAAAAATAGCAAGAGTGGAAGACATCATGATCAGAGTTAAATCCCTGAAATGGCAATGGGCTGGACATACTGCCAGAAGGACCGACCATCGATGGACAGCCGAAATTTTAGATTGAATTCCAAGGGATAGGAAAAGACCCAGAAGAAGACCACATGGAAGATGGATCGGATGAAATTCGAAAGTATGCGGGAGTAACATGGAGAAGACTGGTACACGATAGACCGTTGGGGAAGAAACTTGGGAAGACCTTCGTCCAGCAGTGGATTGATAATGGTTGACAATGATGATGATGATGATATAGAAATGAAGCTTGGTAAGTTTTTTGTCTAGTAATTTGCTTTGTACTGTGTTTTATAATATTTTTAGGTTTCAGATGCACATTTTTACCTCCTAAGGTTAATTAAAAAATGTTGGCTAACTTTCTCCTCCGTTTTTCGGGAAACGTTTCTAGTTTCTGTGCTCCATTGTGCAAGCCTCGTTTCGCACATCCTTAGGCTTACCTGTACAGTGTTGACTTGCCCTTTTCTCCTTCCTTCATAGGATTAATATTCTCATTTGGCAGTTTTTTTCGTAAATAAGCAACTATCTTTAAGCCTTCATACACCTTTAGGTTTCGTGAATATTCTTGTAAATAATTACAGATCAAGTTTTGGTTGTAGCAATTTATTTCCTTTGTAATCGGCGTCCTTTGCTTCTCAGTGAGTTATTTATCGGAATTCTGTTCGGTATGAGTGTGGGTCGGGCTTCGGTGAATATAGTCTGCTGTGGGAAGGTGTCCGTTTTTTACATATTGTTTTATATGTTAGGATTTTTTTTTCTTTTTTGAAAAAAATTCCTTTTTTTCTACTTTTTATTTTGGGAGTTGTTATTGGGTGTTCAGTGGATCGGAGTTTTTCTGGCTGGGTTTAGGTTGGGTCTCTTTAAAAGATTTGTTTCATTTTAATTTTATTTATTATTTTCGCAATTTTACTTTCATGTTTCATGATTACTTTTCTGTAATTTTTTCCTTGTCAATGGTAGGCTCGTTGCCGCAGTGTAGCAAACTAAATTCGCGCAGATATCCACAATTTTCAGGTCTCTATAGAGGTAGGATGGGTGTTGTCCGTGCCTGGCCCTTGACAAAGCCACAGAGAACAGTTTACCATAGTTCTATATCACTCTCTTCTTCTCCCCGTAGTTGGTAAAGTTATTTGGTCTTGGAAAATTGTATTTACATCTTCCGTATTAAGGTGATTTCTATATTAATTTTGATTTTTCTTAAAAGCAACCTTTGGCGTTTTCGAATTTCAAAACCGCTTATTTTTACTTATTGCCTTTGATATATATCATCATCATCATCATTGTCAACCATTATCAATCCACTGCTGGACGAAGGTCTCCCCAAGTTTCCTCCACAACGGTCTGTCTTGTGCCAGTCTCCTCCATGTCACCCCTGCATACTTTCGAATTTCATCCACCCATCTCCCATGTGGTCTTCTTCTGGGTCTTTTCCTGTCCATTGGAATCCAATCTAAAATTTCGGCTGTCCATCGATGATCTGTCCTTCTGGCAGTATGTCCAGCCCATTGCCATTTCAGGGATTTAACTCTGATCATGATGTCTTCCACTCTCATCATTTTTCGGATCCACGAGTTCCTCTTCTTATCTCTCCTGGTTATACCAAGCATGCACCTCTCCATGCTGCTTTGAGTTGTCTGCAGTCTTTGTATGTCTCTTTTAGTTAAGGTCCACGTCTCTGCACCATACGTAAGCACTGGAAGGATGCATTGATCAAACACTATATATATATCAACCCCCCTAAAATGCAAAGGAGTGTATACAGTATATATAGATATATACACATAGAAATGAAATTGATTTTATTATGGGCAACAAGAAATTTGGCATAAAAGACAGCAATATACTTAAAAATTCCACATAAGGGCCGAATATAGAATAGTGAGATGATGTAAGATGCACCTTAACCAGTAGCGTAACTAGAACAACGTGTGCCCCCCCCCCACCCAGCAAGATTTTCTTCAGTACCCTTAAACACAGTAATTTTTCCAAGATTTGGAGCCCGAGGGAGGATATGTTTTTCGCGGTGTGCGTTTGTGGTCGTAAGGGTGGTTGTGGGGGTGGGGGGTGTAGGTGGGGTGAGTCAAGAAGTCAAGAGAGTGTCTGGAAAAAAAAGGTGGACACAATGACTGTAGTTTTAACTTTTAAAGTAATTTTTGGTACAGAAGTACTTAATGCAACTTTAACAATCAGGCAATCAGGATCAACACGGTGACTGATGCATGAACATACCTTTTGATCGCAAGGAACGAATTCGGTAAAATATATTTAAATGTTAAGTTTAATAACAATATGATATTAGTTATCATTACAAAATATGATTGCATGCAAATATACAATTCAGCGCAAAACTTCAGCAGTGCAAGCCTGGAAAAAATGGTGGCTGTGGAAATTCAATGTGGATGTACGTGATGTGTAGAAATATAATATACGGCATAACTACTAACTATAGATATGATACGATATAAATTATAATTACAGTACAAATAGAAAAAAATGTTATTTTATACGATACACGGAATTTTTATGTTTTTAAGGCCTAAGTCTTTCTTTCTAGCTTCATTTCGGCGAACTTATCAACCACATCATTGAGTCCTTTTGTGCTTCACAATGACAATCTTCCTTTTTGTGCTTCACAGTGACAATCCCTGCAGTCTGTCTTGTGACATAGTGCTTCGCAAATAGCTTTTGATAAGTTTAAATTTGGAAAACGATCTCTCTGCGGATGCTGTGACGGGTAGTGTTAAGAAAAGCACTAAAGTTGTTAATAGGTTAGTGCAACGGTGCGACCAACTGACAATTGTAGGATTTTCTGCAAGTAGTAGATTTTATTTTTCCAGAATGATCGTTTTCTCAGCTATGCGGTTGCAGAGTGTCGTTCGGAAACCTAGCGGTTGCTCTGCGAACTTGCCTGTCATACCATTTGGGTATATGCTTACTAACCAGTTTGAATGCATCACAAGATCTTCATCCGTAGCTCCTGCCAAGGTAGAAGGCGTAAGAAATTCACATCTGCCAGCTACAGCACGATTACCTCAAACCTGTCAACTGAGTTGGGCAATCAAAATGTCTAGCGTTGCGTAAAAGTGGAACTTCACATTTTTTTAGGCAAAGCTAAATACATCTTAAAGGATAATATGAAACTTTGGGTTTATTATTTGTTTATTTGTTTTTGTGCGTGTTAGGATTTTTTCATAAAACTGTAACTGGCAGCTACATTACGCCCCTTCGTTGACTGCGCGCCCCCAGCAGCTGCAGGGGCTGTGGGGGTTAAAGTTACACCACTGACCTTAACACAAAACTTAAACATAGCAAACTCATAAAGTAAACGAAAAGTACGAACAAGACAAACCTTGAAAAAATCAGAAAACTATAAAAACTAGAACTGAAAAACCGACTCTATACAATAGAAGGTCTAACAAAAGAAGAAGTAGGCGTCTCCGAAGTTAACAAAAAAAAAATTACCCTTATGGAAACAGTAAAAAAATTGGTGGTACTGAGAACAAAACCCACATGAAAAAAAATGTCAGAAAAAACAAAAACGTCAATGAAAAAAAGAAGGGAGACGAAGTTAAATAAAGAAAAATGTGACTTGAAAAGTAGAATATAAAACGGAAGCAAAGGTAGTGCGAAAAAGGATCACTGAAGACATACGAAAATTCAGTTGTGAACAAAGGATAACTGAAGACATAAGAAAATTCAGCTGTGAACTTATGAAAAAAGATCAGTGAAGACATAAGAAATTTCAGTTGTGAACCTGTGGAAAAAGCAGTTGAAAGCAACTAAAAGCTGAAAAAAAAAAAATTAAGGGTCAACTTAGTAATGGAAGATGTCAGACTATGACACTCAGAAAAAAAGATGGCACTGTAACAAGAAATAGAAGCAAAATTTTGAAGTAAAAGCTCTTCGCACAAAACTTTATAAAAGGGATGATACATCTCTTACAGGTGTAAAAACACAAACTCACGCGCAGTCACACAGGGAATAAAGTTCCTCTTGTCCTACCGCAGAAGTTGCCCATGCAATTAAGAATATGAAACCAGGGAAAGATGGAATTACCGTGGACATTATACAATGTCCACGGTAATTCAATCTTTCCCTGGTTTCATATTCTAAGAGAATGCAGTGAAGAAACAGAAACTACACTTGCCCAAGTTTTCATTAGATGCCTCAATGAAGGGAATATGTCTGATAACTGGACGACACTGCAGTGATCCTGCTACATAAAGCCGGCGATCTTGAGGATATCTGGAGTTACAAACTCCTCAGCTTCCTGTTATTTCACAAAATCATTACTAAAGAGCTGTTACATCTCAAGAAGGAAACACCAGACATGGTTAAACCAAAAGAAGAAGTTGGATTCAGAAGTGGCTACACCACTACAAATCATACACAGTGCGTCCAAGAATTTTTAAGACTGGGTCTGTAAAATGAAATAGAAACAAGAAATTATAATTTGTTTTGGTTTGTTATTCAAAATAAGTCCCTCCGGCTTCCATACACTTGTTACAGCGATTTAATAATGATTCGAATGCCTGTTCCAGTTCACTTTGCGGAATTGCCTCCAAAGCACGCGTTGAAGCTGTTTGTATGGTCGAAATATCATCAAACTAACACCCTTTTAACGTCATTTTAAGTTTTGGGAATAAAGAAAAGTCGCAGGGTGCTAAATCAGGCGAATACGGTGGATGCTTCAACACACAGACGTTATTTTTCGCCAAAAATCTGCGAACAAGAAGTGAGGTGTGACTGGGTGCATTATCGTGCAACAAACACCAACTGTTTTCATCTCTATATTCTGAACGAATGCGACAAATTCTGCCCACCAAACGCCTCAAGACATTTAAATAAAACTCACCAGTAATTGTTTGCCCACTTGGAACAAATTCTTTGTGTATAATACCATTACTATCGAAGAATGTAATGAGCAGTGCTTTGATTTTCGATGGAACTTTTCTTGTTTTTTTTTTTTTGGCTTGTGGCGAGTTTTTTGACTTCCATTCCGCACTTTGTCGCTTTGTTTTAGGATCATATTGAAAACACCATGTTCCATCACCAATAACAATCGATTTTAAGAAGTTTGGATCATTTTCAGCGGCTGAAATGATGTCTCTGCAATGTGCACTTCTCCTTGATTTATGTTCATTGGTTAACGTGTGTGGAACAAATTTAGCACAGACTTTTGTTTTGCCCAAATCTTCATGCAGGATGGTTCGAATCGTTTCTTTTTTGATGTTTGAAGACTCTTACATCATTCTTAATGACGCACATCGATTGTTTGCCACGAAATCACACACTCTTTCAATAATCTCAGGTGTCCTAGATGAACTTGGTCTTCCGGTATGCTTATCATCTTCTAGGGTCTCTCTTCCGTCCAAATAAACGCTTGTGCCACAGGAAAACATTTGATCTACTTAAACAAAACTCACCGTAAACTTGTTTCATCATTTGGTACGTTTCCGAGGCACTTTTACCAAGTTTTGCGTTAAATTTAATAACAGCCCTTTGTTCCATATCAATAATTCAACATGAAAAAAATTTTACTTCTCTAATGAACTGCCGTTTCGTCTGAGTTACTTTAACAACTGCGCAGTACTTTTGGCAGAAAGCAAGCAGATGGTCACTGTTTATAACGCATTCGCGATTACACTGGTGGCGCCACCGTAGGCTGAAATCTAGCGCCAGTCTTAAAGATTCTTTGACGCACTGTGTATACATCTAAAGAGGGAACTAACTGAAAGAGCGAATGAGTATGTACCCCATTACGTATGGGTTTTATTGATTATGAAAAGGCATTTGATTCTGTGAAACCAGCAGCAGTTTTAATGCCTTCGAAGTCCTGCGCTATCAAAAATATGCATGCATCAGCGTCATAAATAATATCTAGACAGTTCAAGCCGAAAAAAGGTTCGACTGTTTGAGGATACAACACTTATAAAAATTGGAAAGGGGGTGAGAAAAAGTGATGCCATATCTCCTGAACTCTTCAATACACCACTGCAGAATGTCTATCATTGAACTGGTAAGGCAAGGGAATAAAGTGAAATGAAGATTATGTAACCCACGTTCGTTGTTCTGATGACACAGTCAGTTTAGAAAGTTCCAGCTCAGAGCTGCAGAGTGTGATCCAAGAGCTTGCTGACAAGAATAATGAAGCAGGATCAAAAATGAACTTACAGAAAACTAAATTGATGTGCAGTGTTTTTAAAAGAACTGAAGATTTAGATGCTGAGATGAGACAAATTCAGAAGTAGCTGTTGCTTACATCTAATTTGAGTAACAGATATTCAGAAAGGTCCACGTCGAAGAAGAAATCTATAAGTGTAAAACTTGATTGGACAGCAATTGGAGGAAACGGTACAATCTTTAAGAGTAATTTAATAACATGTCTTAAAATAAAAATGCTTAATCAATGTATCCTTCCCGTTCTTACTAATGGATCAGAGACACGGACCTTAACTAAAAAAAAAAGACATCGAGAGACTCCATACAACTGAAAGAAGCATAGAGAGATGCATAATTCATTTAACCAAGTGAGATAAGAAGAGGAACAACTCATCGATCAGAAAAATGACAAAGTTGGTGGCATCATGAGCAAAGCAAAAACTCGGAAGTCGCAATGGGCTGGACATATTGCTAGAAGAATGACTACAGTTGGGCAACTGAAACATAAGACTGGATACAGAAGAACAGAAAAAGATCCAGAACAAGACCAAGTTGGAGTTGGGTGAATGAAATTTAAAGTATGTCGGAGTGACCTGGAGGAGATTGGCTCAAAACAGAAAGGGTATTGGGGAGACCTTCCACAGCTGTTGCAGTGGCGGATACAGTATAGTGTTTTTAGAAGATTTCGTTTCTTAGTGAAAGAAACTAAGTATCAATTAAAAGAAACAATATTAGCTTTCTTCTTTATAGTAAATGCAACGAGTTAAACAAAAAGGATGTCTTTCAACTGATTTTCCAGAATCGGAAAAACATTTGTTTACAGAATCAGCATTACATAACAGAAGTGAAGGCATAAATATACATTTTAGAAGATGACAAATTGTACACATAATTTTCCTCATAGTGGAAGATATCCAAATCAAAAGAAATTTTTCGAACCAAACAATAAGAACAGGAGATATAGAGGAAAATGTAAAAAAACTTCAGCTTCCCCTTTAGCAAGAAAACACTTTTATTAGCTGTACAAATACTGTAAGTTTTAAAGCGTTTTAAGACAACGCAACATGTAATTTGAGAGAAAACAACAATACCTTTACGATTCAAAATATGTGCGCCATTATCTATCACCTTCCGTCATCGATCGGGTAGCTGACGGATTCCAGCCATGAAGAATACTTCGTCATGTGACGCCATGAAGTCGTCCACCCATTTTTTCACTTCATCGCATGTCCGGAAACGTACAGCACACAAACCATGTTGCATCGATCGGAACAAATGATAGTCTGATGGGGCTATGTCTGGACTATGCGCCGGGTGCTTCAAAACTTTCCAGCCAAGCGTCAATAACGTTTTCTTGACCGATTTCGCGACATGTGGCCTAGCATTGTCATGCAGTAATTTCACGGGACGCAATCCCTTGCCCGTGAATGGACGCTTCCGACAGATTTCCTGGTTCAATCACAGCAATTGTTGCTTGTAGTGATCAGCAGTAACGGTCTGATCCTGTTCCAATAGTTCATAATAAAGCGCACCTTTCATATCCCACCAGATGCACAGCAGAACTTTCTTGGAGTGAATATTGCGTTTCGGTGTCGAATTCGTTGCTTCACCGGGGTCTACCAAGGGGTTTTTGCTTTTGGGGTTGTCGTACCATATCCACGTTTTATCACCCGTACCGATTTTCCACAGGAAAGACTTTCTGTGTTTTTTATTCAACAGAGATTCAAACGTTTCATGACACGCTCATTCTTGTTCTTCTGGCTCAAGTCATGTGGAACTCATTTTCCTTCTTTCTGAATCTTTCTCATTGCGCGTAAAAGATTGGAAATGGTTTGTTGAGTTACCCCCAGTTGTTCAGCTAGTTCCTTTTGTGTTTGAGACGAATCTTCATCCAGCAATGCTTGCAGTTCCTCATGTGCAACCTTCTGCGGGGCGCCGCTACGTTCTCGATCGCTAACATCAGAATCGTCTGCTTTAAACCGTCTAAAACAAAATTCAAACGTGCTTTTCGATACAATTTTCTACCCCAGAATAGAACAGATCGATGCACATGATTTTACAGCACTTTTTCCTTGATGAAATTCGTAAGAATGCAGTGTCGAATAAATGCAGTACCGCTTGCCATCTTTCACCTACCGATGTGCAAGTGCGTTTGACTGTTGGGCAAACTTCTGTGTCACATTTTATACTCTGGTTCAATTACGGTCACATGACAACAACAGGACGGATATGTAAATTAGTAGTAAACGTCACACAAAAAACGCTTTAAAACGTATTTGTACACCTAATATTTGGAGATAAAAATGAGTGTAAACGGCTGTTCATAGTAAACGGTACATTGCAAGAAAAGGGCTTTTCCCATCGAATTAGTAGAATAAGAATTACTCTTGAAAATAGAAATATACGCACCAGGACTGCAAGAGTGCGACTACATATACAAAAAATTACGCTTCTGGGCGCATGAAAAATATACGTGCCTACCGACTGGGCTGCGCATTATGAAAAATTCGGACAAATGTGTAAAATGTTTCATGAGTTGAATGGCATTCTTTACAAAGAAGACTTTTAGAAGCAGCGATATCGCTAAAAGTGGAAAATACTTGTTTTCCCTGTAATGTATACCTTCAATTTAACCTACCTTTTGAGTTTCTGTGTTCTCATCTAAATTTGGTTTCGCCTTGCTAAATGTTTCCTTTTTTAATGCCACAAAGTTCCTCCCGACGAGCTTGAAGTTGGCAGTCTGTTGGTGCACCAAAGCGCAATTAAATGTAGATAAAAAGCATGGAATTCTCTAAGCTAAAGGACATTTTAGTGCAATGTTAGAGCCGATGTTAGAGCGATATTCAACGAACGGAGTAGAGCGATTTTTGTATGAGTAGAGCTATATTCGTTGATCCGACTGCATTCAGTGTTGAGAGCGATATTATAAGATCTATGTTTTCAGTACATTGTGTCAAATAATATGTGAAATCTATTTGTCTTGTTGTTGAAAATGAAGTGATTACTGTCTACTCTCTGACGTGCTGGATTATTGAATAAAGAGTGCAATTGGTTATCCTAAGTGCTGTCTACTAAATTACTCTTGACGTTTACTTCAAGTGCTTCCTCAGAGATTTCCATGTTTAATTAAGACTTATTACGAATGGATTGGAATAATCGGGGTAGCAAACTAAAGCTAAGTCTACAAGCTTTAAGTTGAAGTGAACTCTTAAACGTAAATAATTCTACAAACATTTAGAAGCTATTGCTTCACAGCCGGTAATGGAAGAATTGGGCATTATTTTTAACAGGAACTGCGAGTAAATTATTTCTTATAGTGAGCTTTATCTGCACTTGAATTTTTTTTCGATCGGATTTCTTAAAGGGTCGGTACGGCACCAAATACGTTATAAAAAGAAATGTGCCCTTACGCACATTAGTAGGAAAATTATGCTGTACAAAATATTGGATAATATATGCGGAATATTCATCATCTTGAACGCTATCCATCACAAAATGTATTTTTCGAATGGAAGTTTTGCAAGCCGAGGTATCGGGGAAAATATTATGTACGTTCACTCTCTCTAGCGGGGAACTATAAAATTATTTGAGGTAGAAACTGTAGGCAAATTGTCTTAGTGGTAAATGGTATCGAGTGAAAAAAGTATTATTGCAATCGGATATTTTGGAACAACAGATCTAAATATGTTATAAAATACATTTTTAAATCTATAGTATCTGCATCCCCCCTTCCTCTACCGCAGAGGTTATGTATCAGAAAACAGCAAAAGACAAGAGTCATCGTTCTTACAGTTCATGCTTCCCAATGCAAGAATTTTTCAAATCGGGCTAAAGATATGATGTACACAGATCGGGCGAACACGGTAATAGCATCAGAGTTGAAAACGGGTCAAAAATTTTGGACTCGGACCCTGACGTCCCATAACCGGAACCGATCCGGACACGTAACTGACCCAAACATATCTGCTTTGAACTATAAATTCGAAACTTTCTAAATTTTAGTGCTATTTATAGTGCCACTATTTTGCGTAATCCAGAAGTAATGGCTGACTATGACCGTGACCATGGAGTATATTACAAATGGGAATCATTATTTACGATTACACAAATACATTTTTTTTAATGTATTTAGATTGTTCGCTCTTTCCATGCTTTGATCGAGGTGCCCATACTTTCATATGCTCCGTTAGATTTTTGGTTCCATAATCTTTTATTACACCGTCGACATCTTTCTTGGTAATCTTTTTACATTTTGAACAAAAAGTAAGACCAAACAACACAGAATTATTCACCGGTTCCTTAATGAGACGAAACAATTTCCAGCATTCGCTCTTCCCCTTGTGGTTTTCAACAAGCACGCATTTGTTGGCCTCTACGCCTTTCTCAACCTCCTTAATATTAAATTCATCCATATTATCAAATAAGGAGTTAATTTCGACATGACATGTCATGGGAACGGGATGTTAGCACATCAGTCGAAAACCTCTGAATGCTCAATGTAAAAGATGCGATGTGAAAAGTTACTCTTAGTCATACAGTGAACTTCGCACGGAGAGAGTGAATCAGCTGAGAAGCAGGCGAATGGCGTTTGCCTGTACCTTGCCCTGGACAATCGCACTGTCAAAGAACGCAAAGGAAGTATCTTTTTACGATATGGTGTCGGTGTGTCTGACGTCGATCGGTGTAAATCTTCGTTGCTTTAAGAAAGAGACAAAATACTTTTGCATGGCAAATCATTATTCACTCCGTGGGCGCCAGTATCGAGTACAGAATTCCACAACGCTCATCTTTCTTTGGAATATATTTTTCTGTTTTCAAAAATAAAACGGGAATAAAATCGGTTCAGGAACATCTTGACTCGACCCGTTGGACCCGCAAGAAATTGTTGACCCGTTGACCCGTGACCCGTTTCCATCTCTGGATATGCTTCTGTTGTGCATCATAGTAATCTCTTGTGATGGCCAGCATGTTGAGCAGATTTTGTCCTGAAAAATTTGTGCCACAACAAATAAATTCACGCACATGTTTATTCTTTTTTTTTCCGCCTGCAGCGCCATTTCCGTCTAGCGGCTTAATTTTAAACTGCGTGCAACATACCTCGCTAAATCGTTTCCCCATGCCCTTAATAACCTGCCTGTTAAGTTTTGTCGCGATATCACCATTTCTCGCTTTTGTAGACAGTCGAGAACAGGGATCCTTATCTAATAACCACCCGGTATATGCGGGAGTGACATGGAGGAGACTGGCACAAGACAGACCGTTGTGGAGGAAACTTGGGGAGACCTTCGTCCAGCAGTGGATTGACAATGATGATGATGATGATGATGATATCGTGAGTGTTTGTTAATTCTAGGAGAATCAAAAAAGTTGTTTTTTTTGTAGGAGAACGAAAAACAAAGAAAAAAACTTTGTGATGATGACGATGATGATATAGTGTGAATGTGCTCAGTGATATGTCCGATTTGCCGTACATGATTACTGAGCAAGAAATGAGCGAAAAAACTTTTTAATCTCCGTGGTTTGGTGTGCATTGTAGGGAATGAAAAATGCGTGATATTGTTATTTTGCGTTTTAAATGAGCTTTGTGCGTTATTACGTGCCATTCAGTGACGGTCTTCCAGGTTCTTCTATATTTTAATGTTTTCATACAAGTAATGGTTAGTCAGACAAGTAAAATAAATAAGATCATGAAAATTAAGGATACGGCAGTAGCGGATCTAGAAGCTCATTTTAAGGTGAGCTGTTGCTCACGTCTAAAAAAAAAAGAGACACTTTCCGGAGGGCACGCGCTCGCGCCCGCATACACACACACACACACACACACACACACACTATGAACTCGCAGTGCTGCCCCTTCCTTGCGTCGCAAGGTTTTTTAAAATTTTCCATTAAAAATGTTCTAAATTTTTAAATCAAAAACTGTGAACTGAAAAACCAGAACTATTTTTATGGTGTTCAATTGACCGCTTTCCGAGGTAACAGACTTGACGTTTTTAAAACTCATCTCTGGATAAAAGCTTTCAAAATAAAGTTAGATCCCTTCTAGTCAGATGGTTTCATTTAACAGAAAAATTTCGAACTTCGAATTTTTTTACGAGTTCTTGTTTATGGCATAATCGAAATCCGTACTTCGCTCTATCAGACCTCCCCCCCCTTCAAAGTCTACCCCACACGGTGACTTTCCCTGCTCCGAATTACTAATGATGCCAGACAATACTAGACAAACAGAGCAAAGCTAACATATATTAGTTTTTGTTTATGGCCCGATTGAGGTACGTACTTACATCTGTTACCCACACTGTCTCACACATACTTCAAAGTCCACCCCACACAATGACTTTCTCTGCTCCGAATTACTAATGATGCCAGACAATACTAAACAAACAGAACAAAGCTCACCCCTGCCAGTCTTTGTTTATGTCCCAATTGACGTACGTACTTCGCTATGTTACATACACCATCTCACACACACTTCAAAGTCTACCCCCTCACAGTAACTTTCCCTGCTCCCAATTACTAATGATGCCAGACAATACTAAAGAAACAGAACAAAGCTCACCCATACTAGTTTTTGTTTATGTCCCAATTGACGTACGTACTTCGCTATGTTACCCACACCATCTCACACACACTTCAAAGTCTACCCCCTCACAGTAACTTTCCCTACTCCCAATTACTAATGATGCCAGATAATACTAAACAAACAGAACAAAGCTTACCCCTGCCAGTCTTTGTTTATGTGCCAATTGACGTACGTACTTCGCTATGTTACCCACACCATCTCACACACACTTCAAAGTCTACCCCCTCACAGTAACTTTCCCTGCTCCCAATTGCTAATGATGCCAGACAATACTAAAGAAACAGAACAAAGCTCACCCATACTAGTTTTTGTTTATGTCCCAATTGACGTACGTACTTCGCTATGTTACCCACACCATCTCACACACACTTCAAAGTCTACCCCCTTCACAGTAACTTACCCTGCTCCCAATTACTAATGATGCCAGACAATACTAAAGAAACAGAACAAAGCTAATCCATACTAGTTTTTGTTTATGGCCCAATCGAAGTACGTACTTTGCTCTGTCAATCTCTCTCTCTCTCTCTCTCTCTCTCACACACACACACACACTTCAAAGATAACCCTCACGGTAACTTTCCCTGCTCCCAATTACTACTGATCCCAGACAATACTAAATAAACACAACAAAGCTCACCCCTACTAGTTTTTGTTTATTTCCCAATCGAGGTACGTACTTCACTCTGTCACGCACACTATCTCACACACACTTCAAAGTCTACTCCACGCAGTAACTTTCCCTGCTCCTAATTACTAGTAATAACAGACAATACTTTTTTCTTCTGAAGCTAGAATGGAGCATTTTACCTCGAAATTTACAGAAAAAGTTTAGTTGTTATTAAAATTTTGCGAAAATCTGTGAATCTATTACTGTTATTTAACAAAAAAATAAATGCTTTAATTATCTAGATATTGGCCATTTAGAAAGGAAAAACCTACTTTGAGGGCACTCTCCCCCTGCTAAATCTTCTACTGTGCTAATGTAGCAACAATTTGAAAGCAGAGCAATAGTTGTTAAAGGCGAATGATGGTGGGGGGATGTAGACGCACTTTCATTCCGAATAGATTCTTGTGCTTGGAATTTTAAAATAAGCTACAGCATCTTAATTGTACGGAGCCATAGAACAGCAAAGAAATATTGGAGTTAAGAACCACCGCTGAAAAATAACTATTATTCTTGCTAAAATATTTTACGTGAACTTTAAATGTGGTGACCTAATCCTTTCCAAAAAAAAAAAAACTTGAAAATTTTACAAAACCATTTTTAAGTTGCTTGAGATTTCCGGTTAGTTAGTTGCCCATTGTTTGGGAAATACCGCGGTAATAAATTCATGAAATAGAATTTTCATTTTCGGATGATTTATTTTGCTTTTCCTGTTGTTCCTTAATCTACTAACCAACGGGAGCTATTTTCCGCCTAGATCACGGGTTTCCCCGGAAAGTGCAATTTCCTTCCTTCTGCTTAGTTGTTTCCTGAAGGTAAATAAAAAAGGAGGTACTGTGACTTTCTCTACCCTTCGTGTGAAAATTTGTTTTTGCATATATATATATATATATATGCAGAGGACAGAAAGACGAAGGGTCATGCTACTGAGAATAACGTCATTTTAATTGTTAAAAAACTTGTTTATGTGAATGATGCCCTTTCGCTTCCCTCTCCGAACAACCGGTCAGGACATCTTCCGCTGTGACCTGATCACGTGACCGTTTGTCTTGTCCTTGTAAGAGGACAGAGTAACCTCTGTGCCAACGTAAACAAAAACGACGTCTTATGACGCAATGGGTAGCCGTTACTTCACAGCGTTCTCCATGGCAGGTTAAAATACTGTCTATATGTGTAACCAATGTTATGCTTCAGTTATTAAGTTTCTCCTTGACCTAAGGAGTTGAAAGTGCACCTCTGCCACACATTGCTATAATGCATGCTGAAGAAATTCTCCTTGTATCGTTTAGGAAACTCAGCTGCTGTACTGCGAGCTTTTTGAAGAACGATAGCAAAAAAATTCAAATTTTGGAAATTTCTGTAAATATGAATCGAGAACTGATCAATATGACGTATTAGGAACGCACATGATACGATTTTCTGAAGAATTTTCTCACGATTAGCAAATGCTTTCGATATATTCGGTTATGATATCATTCGTGCGGTTACGGTTTTGTGTCAGTTGTTCCCAGGATCTCACAATAAATCCCCCGTAACGAAAAATGTAACGCAGGGTGTCTAGAAACTACTGATTTTATTTTTATTTGGAGGTTTAACGACCACCATGAGCAACTCAATGGGTTATAAGTCGTCCCTATTTAGGGACACTGATTCTAGGGAAGGGGAGAGTGGGAGTCATAAAAGAAACACAACATCCATGCTTCACTGGGATTCGAACCCGAAACCATCTTGGACGAAAGGTCAGAAGCCAGCTCCTAGATCACTGCCCTACCGGGGCGTGACTACAACTGATTCAAGCATGTTACAACTTTTAAATGAACATTGGCAGTTAAACACAGTTTTAAACATTGATAGATAAACACACAAAATTTTGATAGACAGTTAATGAGCTTAATAAACTTCTACATGTGCATCCCTAGTGGTTCGTAAAATATCTAAACTATATTTACTCTCGCACCACATATGTTCCAACATTTCTGGGGTGATTATTATTTCACCTGCAATGCCTTCTCGCGAAGTTTTGGGATAGTCGCTCCGGTAGCACAGTGGTCTACGCGATGGCTTATGATCGTTCGTCCGAGATGAGTTCGAATCCCAGCCAGAGTTGGAAATGGGTTAAAAAATTTCTGACCCGTACCGGACCCGTAACTGACCCAGACAAATCTGCTTTGAACTATAAATTCGAAACTCAATTTTTATATATATACATATAAACGTAATATATATATAGTCATCCCAAAAACTGCTTGATATTCAATAACTTAAATCGTTTTTTAATAATAAAATTTGGTTACTTGCTAAATTTTAGTGCCATTTTTAGTGCCACTATTTTGCGTAATCCAGAAGTAATGACCGACTATGACCGTAACCATGGAGTTTATTACAAATGGAAATAATTATTTGCGATTTCACAAATGTATTTTGTCCGCAAAAAATCATTATTAAAAACAAAAATACAATGCCAAAGCTATCTTTAAGAATATCAAAAATTTAATTGTAAGCGCAGACAAAATTGAAGACTTGATTATCATACCACACCATAAAGAAGATCTTAATTAGTGACGTTCACAATTTTTTTTGATTGGAGGTTTAACGACCACCATGAACAACTCAATGGGCTATAAGCAGGGGCCCGTCCCTAATTTAGGGTCACTGGTTCCAGGGAAGGGAGGAAGCCAGTGCCGTAAGACAAACACAACATCCATGCTTCACCGGGATTCGAACCCGGACCCCTTTCGGACGAATGATCAGAGGCCATCGCTTTGACCACTGCGCCACAGGGGCGGCGTTGTTTACAATGAAGCAAGAACAATATGCGTGGATTGTATACTATATACAGTATATAAATATACAGTATACATATAATAATAATAACAATATATATATATACTTAAGAGCAAAACTGAAGACTAAGGAAAAACTTTAGAATTTAAAACGAAGGTTGCAAAATAACCTGAAAATCAAAACGCGCAACGCAGCAGTTTTGAAAATTCAGAATTCACATTCTATAAAGAAGATACCTAAGCAAAAAAATACACATATAATTTTGACTCACACCTAGTACAACATAGAAAAGGTTATGTATCTACCTGTGTGAGTAAAAGGAGAAAAGATAAAAAAATAAAATAAAACAACTGAATGTAGAAGGTGTCGAGAATACTGAGCCTTGGCTTTATCAAGGACCAGCAAAAACTCTGCATTTTCTCACTTCCACAAAGACCTAGTTGGAAATGGGTTTCTGCAAGGCCATAGATGCAAGTAACATTCACACCTAAAATAGTTTAAAAAATATATATATGTCATGTCCTCCGTAGAGTTGCATGACCTAGCACTAGTTAACAATTTCGCTTGCATCCATTAACCTTCCTGGTCCGACCCATGCTCTTCATCTGTTACTATTAAACAGAGAGAAGAAGATTAAAGAGAACTCAAGCTGTGAGAGTGACATAATAATTAGAAATGATTTTCAGCCATAACGAAATGCCAAGTTCGTTTGACAGAGAATTTAAACCTGAAAATCAATGCAAAAGAAATCCAAATTTTTACATTGCAATTAAAAAAGGAAATATTAATTTTTAACGAACAGATTTTTGAAAGAAAACTTGAGTCTAAAACCCCCTACTCTACAACTTATGACAGCACGAAAACGAGAATAAGTTAAAGATAATAATTAACTAAAGAAAACTTTGTGAAAGTTATATACCTTAAACAGTTAGTTGCAATATGTACAAAGTATTTTAGCAGTGCTTTAAGTGCATAATTAATTAGTTATTAAGAACTTAACTACTTTGAAAAAACAGCGCATAGACAGCGCATAGAAAAGGAACAAGCTTAGCCATCTTCTGTTCCTAGGTACCCCAAGAGACGCTCAAAGTTACAAAGAAAAGAAAGAGTTAAAACCCGCAAAAATGTTAACAGACAAACCAATGCCTAAAAGCTGAAAAGCCAAAAAACGACAGAGAAAAAGTACAAGAAGTACAAACATTGAACTTATAAAACCTAGAACCCAAAAACAAGGAAGAGAGCTTACCTCTTGTGTGACAAAAACTTTTCTCCTCACAAGAGAAGAACATGGCTGACCTCTTCCGCCACTCCCTAGACGCTGGGGGGCAGTGGGGGTGGGGCTGATGGCCTCCTCATACAGCAAGAAACCAACGCGCGGAGATTTTAACCAGAGAAAAAAAAATATATATATATAAACTTAAGACTGTGGATCTGCATGATCAGAAAGAGCAGAATCAACTCTCCAGAACACATGAGAAACACTACAAAATACACGAGCAGTGTATTTAACAATCCCTGCATGCACTAAATCACCCCAGTGAGCCTCCACAGATCAATCAGAATCCCATTAATTCCAACGCTGGCTTCACCACTTCTAGTATAGCCATCCCAGTGATGAACAACCAGTTTTCCCCTTCATTTGCTTTTACCCTCCCTTATAAACAGACCCTTAAGCTTTCCTTGTGACCCTGTTTATACCATCCAATTTTCTGTTTCAATAGGACCGCCACATCCACAGCACCAAGGCTCCCCAGGTAGTCAATAGGCATCCCCCAACCAACTTCCCCACGGCCCCGACCGGCCAGAATCACATCACTAACCGTGCAGAAAACCAAAGCAGATCCGCCAACCCCACTCTACCACTCAGAATAATTTTTCCCAAAGCTCTCTCGATGAAAGAAGAAGGAATCCCGCTCTCCAGAAAACCCTCCAATAGTATATCAATGTGGCAACCGAAGTCCAAACCGTTGCTGCAAACCCTTGAAACCCCCAGGACCCGAGAAACCAGCACACTCCCAATTACTTTGGCCGAAATGTTACTACTCCAGTGCAGATATTTAACCACTTTGAAAGGAAAATTAACTCCCCCATCAAAGAGGCCAATAGATGGGCCACCCCCGCTGAGCCCAATGCCCAAGTCCAGGAACTCAAGCTCCTGACCACCGTGGCTGGTTTCACATAAGTTAAGAGAGCTAGGATAGATATTATCAAAATCACTCTCCATAACTTCTGAACCATTGATACACAGCAGATCATCAATACATCTAAAAGTGTAAAGGCAGTCATCTGAGCAGGTGGGGTGATCCCCAATGAATCCATATTCCCCAAAGAACAGGAATAGATCAGCGACACTCGTGGACGCCGATGCCCCCACGGGAACACCGCTCACTTGCCCACAGAGAGTACCACTATATAAGACATGGTTATTTCCCATGCAGCAATCGAGACAAGAGCCCCAAGCCCCCACACCAACAAATTGGCCAAGTTTAAACTCCGCATACAGCTCCTCAAAGGTAGTGACCATATCCGACAGAGGCAGACCAGCATATAGGTCCTCAAAATCATAACCACCAATATCCAGGGGACAAACCCCGAGTACAGCAGAAACCACCTCCGCACTATTATTAACCATCCAAAAATCTCTGCACATCAAGCCAGAACAGCCTCCAATGTGTCCCAAAACCTTCTCCAAGACATCCTCAAAAGCAAGATCCATCCTCTTTCCATGACCCCCACTCCACCAGCCATGAACCCGAACTTCACGGGATCCCTATGAAACTTAACCGTTGCAAAAAGAAATGGAAACTCAGGCCCATATCCCCCAGTTTGTGGAATTCCAAGTCTCCCGAAGAATGCCCCAAACCGACTCTCCAACAGCCCGGCAGAACAACCCACGGGCTCGCATGTTACTCCACCATTGAGTTCCATAGCCAACAATTCAAAATAGAACTTCCCACAGACAACTGCAAAACCACTGCTAGCCCCATCCGCAGTGGCAAAAACAAATTGGTCCTGCAGACTGGAGAGCGACCCCCAGCCTCTCCAGAGAAAAAGAGATCTCCGTCGAAACAAAAGTCCAGACCTGCCAACTCACCGGTGAAGCCACTGATCACATTACATCTCCACTCCGCGAAGGCCCCAACAGGCTGACCGCACGCCAAACTGGTCCCCACGATGTACCCATTAACATCCCGAGCGAAGCCCCCAAGAATCCCCTCCCCGGAAATAGTGAAGGAAGGTCTGAATCTAGAGCCACACTCTAACAAATTCCCAAGCCCCTCATTTTCAACAAAACCCAAGCCTCCGGTGACAATATGGCTGTAATTCCCATCATAGTGAACTGTTTCCCCATGTTCATCACAAGAACATGTAGCAACCACAGGAATGCAGCTCGAAGAGTCAAGTCTGTAGTTTTTAACCATTGACCCCAAGGTCCCAACATATTTAAAACCCACAATAGACCGGCGCCCGTGGACGGGAAAAAAATTGCACCACTGTAGAACAGCCTCCCCACACCGAGACCATCGTAGGCTTTATCCAGAAACCCGATGGCAACAAAACCACTGGAAAATTCCCCAAGAGAAATTTTATCCCCAAGAATATGTCCAAGAATGTCCAGAACCAAAGCAAAAACATGTTTATCAACATGGTCAGCAGTTTCATTCCAGAACCTGAAAAAACTTTTAAGGACAGAGTTCATAACCTTTTCTATGTTGTACTAGGTGTGAGTCAAAATTATATGTGTATTTTTTTGCTTAGGTATCTTCTTTATAGAATATATATACACTGCCGGACAATTGCTAAGGACGGATGACAATAGCAACGATAGCAACCATAAAATGGAAGGCAGGAAAATGTGGAAATTAGCATAAGTGCGGGATACAGTAAGACGTGTTGTGCGTATGCAAATTTTGGATTGCCGAACTTGTTCGTGACGTCATAGCGCTCATAAGAGATATAAAGGATTTCACGCGTATTGACCGTTGTTGTTCAAACGCAAAGTTGAAAGGGAAAGAATCAATTGACGAACTTGCAATTTTCAGTATGTCTTCCCGACATCACCTAGATGATTTTACGCGTGGCCGTATTATTGGCAAGATTGAAGAAGGGCGAAAAATAACAGATGTTGTCAGGGAGTTCGACGTCAGCCACAGTGTTGTTTCAAGGCTTTGGAAATCATTTCAAACAAATGGAAAGTGTAGCAAACGTCACGGGGGAGGTCGTGTTCGCAGTACGACACCTGCAGAAGATCGGTACATAGTGCTATCAACAAAAAGACACCGGCGCAGCACAGCTAGTGAGGTAGCAAATCAGTTTATGGCTGCTACTGGCAAACGGATCTCTCGAAAAACTGTCGCCAGACGTTTGCATGAAGGAGGACTATACGCCCGCCGTCCTGTTGTGTGCATCCCATTGTCCAGACGTCACCGTACCGCCCGTTTGCAATGGTGCCATCAACATCGCAATTGGACTGATAACGACTGGTCTGCTGTCCTCTTCTCAGATGAGAGTAGATACAGTCGATCGTCTGATTGTCGACGACAACTGATATGGCATGATAGTGATGCTGCATATTGTCCAGCAAACATACAGGAAAGGGACCGATATCCGACATGTAGTGTCATGGTATGGGCTGGCATCATGATCAATGGCCGTACGTCCCTCTATGTGCTTCCAACTGGGACTATGACTGGCCAACGATACTTAATGATGTTCTGCTACCTCATGTTCGCATGTTCCATGGTGCTGTCGGTGATAGATTCATATTCATTGACGACAACGCAACATGTCATCGAACAGTCGCTGTCCAGGAGTGTCTTGAGAGCGAGGATATTCAACGCCTCGTATGGCCAGCACGTTCTCCAGATCTGAATCCCATTGAAAATGTGTGGGATGCTTTGGAGAGGAGTCTTGTTGGTCGCCAATGCCATCCAATAAACAAGGACACCCTCATCCGTGCACTGACAGAGGAATGGGATAAATTACCCCAACAGCTGCTTGATAATGTTGTGCAAAGCATGACACGACGTGTGGAACCTTGCATCGCCCTCCATGGTGGCCATATCCCGTATTGACATCTTACGCCGGAACGTCTGCGGACGGTAATTGCATTTTTTTCACGTTTACGTATTCTGCACAAAATGGCCTGTTTGTCCCTTGAACACGTTCCAAAGCCTTCTGGATTTCAGAGCACAATAAATTGTCTTTCTTGTAATGTCCTGGCATTCTGACATTATTTTATTTCACTTGGCATCCAACCACACTTACTTTTTTATGTGCTATATAGCCGTTTATGATCCGTCCTTAGCAATTGTCCAGCAGTGTATATATATATACATGACCGCCAATAGCGGTATAACTATACCATCGGGATTAGAGGAAATGCAATCCCACACTCAAACCGCTTGGCCAGCTTGGTGAGTTATGGCCAAACCCCTCCAAAATGACTCCACAACTTAAATATTGGCTCGCAGTCTCCGGCAGCTGGAATGTACCTGGCCAAGGCAGCGGCCAGTGCGACATGAAAGCAGAGAGTGCTAAGAATCACCGGAGGACCGGACTGGGCTGCCATTTGATACTGACTTTGGCTACTTACAATGGACGCTCCCTATCTTCTGATTCAAGACTTCTTGAATTAGAAGAGGAACTACAAAGGATCAAGTGGGACATCGTCGGGCTAAGTGAGGTAAGGAGAAAAGGGGAAGATCTCATTGAACTGAAAACTGGACATCTCTTCTACTATCATGGGACAGATACTGGAAGAACTAGTGGTGTTGGATTTATAATAAACAAGAAACTGAAGGATAAAGTTGTAGAAGTTGAAAGTTCCTCTGACAGAGTAGCACAACTCGTTATCCAATTCTCGAGAAGATGCCAGGTTCAGATTATTCAAACTTATGCACCCACCACAAGTCATCCTGAAGAAGAAATTGAA
This sequence comes from Macrothele yani, assembly GCA_039090855.1. NCBI lineage: Eukaryota > Metazoa > Arthropoda > Arachnida > Araneae > Macrothelidae > Macrothele > Macrothele yani. Next base: position 116,467,494 of record CM077007.1, read on the forward strand.
GAATTTTATGAGGAAATTCGTCATTTAAATAATAAAGGCAAGCAGCACTTTAAGATAATTATGGGAGATTTCAATGCAAAAATAGGGCAACAGCAACAGAATGAAACTTCAGTAGGTAAATTCGGTCATGGCAATAGAAACCAGCGTGGAAATACTGTCGTAGAGTTTGCAGAGGCAGAAGGGTTTTTCATCATGAACTCCTTTTTCAAGAAAAAGCCTCAAAGGAAATGGACATGGAGGCATCCCAATGGATTGACTAGTGAAATTGATTTTATTATGTGTAACAAGAAATTTGTTATGGAAGACTGCAGTGTGCTGGAAATGTTCAACACAGGTAGTGACCATAGAATGGTAAGATGTAAGATGCACCTTAATGCTAAACTCGAGCGTGGTAAGCTCCAGGGCTTTACAGAGGAAGGGCTAGTCCGTCCCTTTGAGAGACTGAATGCCGACCCGTGTCTGGAAGGGAGGGTGGAAAATGGGTAGGTCACTTGTTTCTACGTCATCACGCTGGCCTGCTCTCCGAGTTCGTTTGTCAACCTGCCTACAGGATCCAATTTTCCTCTGTTATTGGTTTTGTACGCCCACGTCTTTTCTTGGTTTATAGTATTTGTTTCACGTTGTGTTTTATTTAAGTTGTACACTGAGTGTTGATTTTTATTTACGTTTTTTAACGAAAAAGTTAATACGACTGAATCCCAAGCAGAAACTCCTAAGAGCCCGGGTGTTTATTTAACATCTGAACTGCTGGAAAATGCTTTCAGAAATGAAGAAGTAGAGGATCTGGTGACAATGACTTCGACCGAAAACAGCTGTGAGGATATGAACTTTGAATTTTTTGAAGACGCATCTCCAATTGCTTGGGAGATTGACTTTAACGAGCAGTCAAGAGAACTCTCCATTTCTGAGCAGGAAGTCATGGCCTACATAGCTGGATACAGAGCATATCGCGTTCGCGATAAAGATCCTCCTTTAGGAACTATTTCTAAAAACTGCACCGATACTAATTCTGTTCAAGATAATTGGGTAAAACTAATATCTGTTGGCGGTTTGACAGTACCATCATGTTCTTGGAATAATACTGTGAAACAGTTTGAACAGATTTTCTGCGCAGTTCATGGCAGGACATTTAGAAAGGGAAAAGGTGTTATTCGGGAACTCATAAGTGAGCTAGAAAAACGTTTCCCATCTGTCAACAAAGATGCTATTCGTCTGTTTTGCAGAATCCGAACATTTATTCGAATTCGTTTTCTGAACAGAAATTCACTATTAGTGCCGCGCAGGAAAGCTCTGCAGAAAATGAAAAAAAATTATTGACTCAAACGTTCACATTTGGTGCAATGAAGAAAACAGTTTCCAGTTCGTGCAATAAGGAACATATCTTCACTTCATGAAGTAAATTTTGTTCACCCCTTTTTAAACGCAGTGAACTTCAGAAATTATGATGGATATAAAATGTAAATAAATAATTTTGATTTTATACATTTACATAGTGTTTGAACTACTTTGAAGCTTTCCGTGTCCTACAGGTTTTAAACAACTAATGTTTGTGAGAGAGAAAAAGTTTTTAGACCACTAATTCCGGAGAATTACTAAAAAAAAAAAAAAAAAAAGTAAAGATACGCTGAGTTTTCGACATCAGAAAAATAGGGTTAGTATATTAAGCAAAATACTTTTTTAAAGAAAACGCATGCATGACAGAAATTGTTCGTTTAAAATTATCGCATTTATACTATTACATCAACATTTTCCGATTTTAAGACTCAAAATCTTTAACTTTTATTTCCGAAAAAGGCAGAGTCTAATAGTTTAGTGAGCATTGCAATAGATGCCACATTGTATTCTGTTAAATACGGTAATAACATTAACTGAAGGTGCTTTTCCTATGGTGGTCCGTTAGAGCACAGCTCCTCGTGGCTCTTATCTTCCGAAGAGCCAGCACAGCTACGTCATCAACTTCGCCTGCGTGTTTCAGGGGGTGGAGAGCTAAGGACCAGCCCTTATCTCCCAAGCCCTGGGCAAGCTCATAAAACATACAAAGTGTATTGACGTGACGAACTTTAAAAAGCATCATAATACCTTCAAATTGAAACTGAGGAACAGATTTTCTGCTCTAGAAGGTCTAACATCAGAAGAAGTGGACATCTCTGAAGTTAACAGAAAAGTAACCAAATTTCTTATGGAAACAGCAACAAGATTAGCTCGGTCTAAGAACAAGTTGCATGTGAACAAATTATCAGGAAAAACCAAAATGTTGATGCAAAACAGAAGAAAGATGAGGACAACAAAAGAAGATGTGACTTCCAAAGTGGAATATATAGAGCTATGCAAGACAGTACGAAAAAGTATCACTGAAGACGTAAGAAAATTCAACTGTGAACTAGTGAGGAAAGCAATTGAAAACAACCAAAGGCTAAAGATAGCAAAGGGACATCTCAGTAAGGGAAGAAAACAGATTATGGCACTGAGAAAAGAAGATGGTTCTGTAACAAGAAATAGAGGCGAAATTTTGACAAGAGTGAAATATTTCTACTCCAAATTATATAAAACGGATGATACATGTACTCCAGACATCATGAAAGGTAACAGTACCAGAGTTCTTCCAGTGCTCCCAGCAGATGTTGCACATGCAATCAAGAACATGAACCCAGGAAAAGCTTCCGGAGAAGATGGAATTACTGTAGACATTATACAAGAAGCAAGTAGAGAAATTGAAACAGTACTCGCCCAAGTTTTCACTCGATGCCTTAATGAAGGGAAGATTCCTGAGGATTGGAACAACGCTGCAATGATCCTGCTACATAAGAAAGGTGACATTGAGGATCTCAGGAACTACAGACCTATCAGCCTCCTATCAGTGGTTTATAAAATCTTCACTAAAGTTCTTTCACACCGCTTGAAGGTAACACTGGACATGGCTCAACCGAGAGAACAAGCTGGATTCAGGAGTGGCTACAGCACAATAGATCATATCCACGTACTGAGAGAACTAATTGAAAGAGCGAGGGAATATGAACTTCCATTGTGCATGACTTTTACCGATTATGAAAAGGCCTTGGATTCAGTGAAACCATCAGCAGTTACAATGGCTTTGAAATCCTGCGGCGTTGAAGATGCATACATCAATATTATTAATAATATCTATGAAAAGGCAAGTGCAAAGATTCGGCTGTTTGAGAATACAGCACACATAAAAATTAAAAAGGGAGTGAGACAAGGTGACACCATATCTCCCAAGCTCTTTAATGCCACGTTGGAAAATGTCTTCCAACCACTGAACTGGAAAAACCAAATAGATGAAGATTAATTATCTAACTCACCTTCGTTTTGCTGAGGACGTAGTCTTTTTTGCAACTACTCCATCAGAGCTGCAGAGTATGATCCAGGAACTTGCTGACAAGAGTAAAGAAGTGGGATTAAAATGAACTTTCAGAAGACAAAAGTGATGTACAATGCTTTTACAAGAAATGAAGATTTATCTATTGACGGAGAAAAGCTGGAGATAACAGATACGTGCGTTTATCTTGGACAGCAGATATCAAGTGAGGGTCACATTGATGAAGAAATTAATCGGCGTATAAAACTTGCCTGGAGAGTTTTAAAAGAAACAGCATAATTTTCAAGAGTATTATGCCATTATGTCTTAAAAGAAAAGTGTTTGATCAATGCATCCTTCCAGTGCTTACGTATGGTGCAGAGACGTGGACCTTAACTAAAAGAGACATACAAAGGCTGCAGACAACTCAAAGACCATGGAGAGGTGCATGCTTGGTGTGACCAGGAGAGATAAGAAGAGGAACTCGTGGATCCGAAAAATGACAAGAGTGGAAGACATCATGATGAGAGTTAAATCCCTGAAATGGCAATGGGCTGGACATACTGCCAGAAGAACAGACCATGGATGGACAGCCGAAATTTTAGATTGGATTCCAAGGGACAGGAAAAGACCCAGAAAAAGACCACATGGGAGATGGTGGATGAAATTTGAAAGTATGCGGGAGTGACATGGAAGAGACTGGCACAAGACAGACCGTTGTGGAGGAAACTTGGGGAGACCTTCGTCCAGCAGTGGATTGATAATGGTTGACAATGATGATGATGATGATGATGATGATATATGGAAAACACCAAGACTGCAAATTTCTGCAAATTTCTCAAGTGATTACTGTGGAGTTGGTAGAAACTAAATTGTCCTAGAAAAATATCACCAGCAGCAGAATAAAATAAAAGGGATAGGGAGCTGAGCTGAGTACAAAATTTGAAAAGTATAGAGCACCTCGCATTGTACACAATTTTTGGGGCGGGCTGATCTGCCAGGAAAGTTTCTCTATTTTGTTCTAAAATTAAAATTTATAAAGTGAAGGACATGTGTGCGATATATAAATTTTAATGTCACCCTCCCCCTCTCGTAAAAAGAAAAACTGCTTACTTAATTATCCCTTTTTTTAAGCCTTCAGCAATCAGGACTTGAGCCTCCAAAGTTTGAGGTTTTAGTCTGTCACGATCCTTTTAGCACATCAATCGAAACTTCTGAATGCTCAGTGTATAAGATGCGATGTGAAATGTAACTCTTAGTCATACAGTGAACTTCGCACGGAGAGAGTGAATCAGTTGAGAAGCAGGAGAATGGCGTTTGCTTGTACCTTGCTCTGGACAATCGCACTGTAAAAGAATGCAGAGGAAGTATCTTTTTACGATATGGTGTCGGTTGTCTGGCGTCGGTCGGTGGAAATCTTCGGTGCTTTAAGAAAGAGACGACCATATTTTTGTCTGGAAAATCATTATTCACTCCGTGGGCACCAGTATCGGCTAAAGAAATCCACACAGCGCCTTTTTCTTTGGAATATATTTTTCTGTTTTCAAAAATAAAACGGTAATAAAACCGGGTCAAAATCGGGTCAGGAACACCTTGACCTGACCCGTTGGACCCATAAGAAATTGTTGACCCGTGACCCTTTTCGATCTCTGATCCCGGTGAGGCATGGATGTTGTGTTTGTCTTACCTCTCCTTACCCTGGAACTAGTGGCCCTAAATTAGGTAAGGGCGACTGCTTATAGCGCATTCAGTTGCTCACGGTAGTCGTTCAACCCCCGATCAAAAAAAAAAAAAAAAAAAAAAAAAACTTTTTGACATCAGAAATAACTGTTGCATGAGCGACATCTTTTACGTAATCCTACAGAAAGAAATCTAGCGGCGTAAGATCTAGTGATCATGAGGGCAATGTGATTGGTCTGCCCCTGTCAATTCAACAGTTTGAAAATGTTGCGTCGAAGATTTAACAAACAGCATGTGCTCAATGAGGTGGGGCTTTCTTTCGTTGGAAGGTGGCAGTCGGCTGACTGTACTGCAGCCGGGGGATGGCGGAATTGATGAGCATATCCAGACACACATTTGCGAAACCGTTTTCTCAGCGAAGAGGGAAGGACCAATTATGCCATCATGCACAGTGCGTCAAAGAATTTTTAAGGCTGGCGCTAGATTTCAGCCTACGGTGGCGCCACCAGTGTAATCGCGAATGCGTTATAAACCGTGACCATCTGCTTGCTTTCTGCCAAAAGTACTGCGCAGTTGTTAAAGTAACTCAGACGAAACGGCAGTTCATTAGAGAAGTACAATTTTTTTCATGTTGAATTATTAAGATGGAACAAAGGCCTGTTATTAAATTTAACGCAAAACTTGGTAAAAGTGCCTCGAAAACGCAACCAAATCACGAAACAAGTTTACGGTGAGTTTTGTTTAAGTAGATAAAATGTTTTCCTGTGGCACAAACGTTTTTTGGACGGAAGAGAGACGCTACAAGATGATAAGCACACCGGAAGACCAAGTTCATCTAGGACACCTGAGATTATTGAAAAAGTGCGTAATTTCGTGGCAAACAATCGATGTGCGCCACTAAGAATGATGGAAGAGTCTTTAAACATCAACAAAAAAAAAAACGATTCGAACCATCCTACATGAAGATTTGGGCAAACCAAAAGTCTGTGCTACATTTGTTCCACATACGTTAATTAATGAACAAAAATCAAGGAGAAGTGCACATTGCAGAGACATCATTTCAGCTGCTGAAAATGATCCAAACTTCTTAAAATCTATTGTTACTGGTGATGAAACATGGTGTTTTCAGTATTATCCTAAAACAAAGCGACAAAGTGCAAAATGGAAGTCAAAAAACTCGCCACAAGCCAAAAAAATAAGAAAAGTTCCATCGAAAATCAAAACAATGCTCATTGCATTCTTCGATAGTAAGGGTATTATCCACAAAGAATTTGTTCCAAGTGGACAAACAATTACTGGTGAGTTTTATTTAAATGTTTTGAGGTGTTTGATGGGCATAATTCGTCACATTCGTCCAGAATATCGAGATGAAAACAGTTGGTGTTTGTTGCACGATAATTCACCCAGTCACACCTCACTTCTTGTTCGTAGATTTTTGGCGAACAATAACGTCTGTGTGTTGAATCATCCACCGTATTCGCCTGATTTAGCACCCTGCGACTTTTCTTTATTCCCAAAACTTAAAATGACGTTAAAAGGGTGTTATTTTGATGATATTTCGACCATACAAATAGCTTCAACGCTTGCCATGGAGGCAATTCCGCAGTGAACTGGAACAGGCATTCGAATCATTATTAAATTGCTGTAACAAGTGTATTGAAGCCGGAGGGACTTATTTTGAATAACAAACCAAAACAAATTATAAGTTCTTGTTTCTATTTCATTTTACAGACCCAGTCTTAAAAATTCTTTGACGCACTGTGTATATCAGCCCACAACGCACATTAATCTTCTAACTCTCCCGAAAGCGCGTGCTTGCAATTTGTTGGTTTCCCGTTCCACAAATAGGCATATTCTGTCTGTTGACTGTAGCGCTAAAATATAACGTAGTCTCGTCTATATGTGAAAGAGTTTCAAAATGTCATTAGCAAATGTTTCAGGTTTTGGACGGTCGTCAGGCTGCAGTGCTTGAAGAATTTGTAAGTTGTAGGCTTATAATTACCAAAGTTTGTCACCTGGTGTACTGTACACTTCGGTATCTGCATTTGGTGTGAAGCTTGTATCACTGATTTACGTGGTGAGCGTGTGAAAACAGCTTAAATGTTTCCTATAGTCTCATTGGAAGCTGATCGTCTACCAAGGTTACTTCTCTTTTCCACTATTACAGTGTCCAAGAATTTTGTCATCCACGAGTTAGTTAACTTCGTATTATGTGTCCTCTTTTCACGGATTGTTCTGAACTGTCAGTGAACAATGAGAGCGGATTTTCGTTTCTGTCAGCCAGACAACACAGTGTGCCTTCTCTGTCACGGACGCCATCTTAACTGCACAGCGCTCCTAGCGGCGGATGTGGTAGACGAAACACAACAGCACAGGAACTCTGTTCGTGTACGATATCACCAATAAAAAGAAAACGGATGCAAGATTCGGCAGCGTATAAAAAATTACAATATACTGTAATGAGGGTAGTCATTTATGGAGAGTTTTTATACAAACACAACCGGTAAACTCGATTAGCTGACAAGAATATAGCAGATGTTTGGTATATCACGCAGTCGAGCAGTGGCGTACAAAGAACTACTTTATGGGAGGGGATTTTTTGAGGGGTGAGGAGAAAACTCTCCACATGCATTCAGCTTAGCAGACGTAGCACATGCTCAGTAGAACTCCCACACTCACCAAAGACGTTTATTAGGTTCTATGGGAGAGGGTTTAAGCAACCCGTAATTCCATCACCGTATGCTTCTGCTGTCGAAATTTTATCGATTCATAATTAACAAAATTATTCACAACTTGAATAACAAATAGCACTTGAAAACCCATGCAGAGAAATATTTTTATATGACTAATACACTTGAAGTTAGGGATTTCAGTTTATTTTTATTTTTCCTGTTAGTCATGCATATTCACAAAGCAGAAAGCTTTTACGTAAAAGTTTTCAACATTGCACTTCATGTAGGAGCGCTGTCTGTATATCTTCCATACTCGGTAACATATGAAGTGGGAAGAAAGAATAAACACTTTCTGGAAACTAAAACAACAACAACAAAAAAAAACCGAAAAAAAAAACCGATGCTACCAAGTATCGCGTGCGTGATAAGCATGTGTCTGGAAAAACAAAAAAAATGCCTCGAATTCAGAACGTTCTATAATATCCCAGAGTATTCCATATGAGTCATCAAAGAAAGTCCCAGATACTATTATAGGAAAATTTGAGATGTCAGTGACCACTACAGGAATTCGGATGTTGTCATAAATCATTGAAGAAAGTTTTTAGGTTTGAAAGACTGATATGGGGGGGGGGGGGTGTTCAAGATATCAGAGAATACTATAGGAAGTTCTATGGTGCGAGTAATTATTATAGAAAGTCCCAAGATGTCGGGGACAACTTTAAGAAGTTTTGTGGTGTCAAAAATTATTATAGAAACTCCCGAGGTATCTGGGACTGCTATAGGGAGTTTCAAGATGTCAGAGAATACTATAGGAAGTTATATGGTGTCAGAAATTATTATAGAAGGTCCCAAGGTATCTGGGATTATTATAGGAAGTTCTATGGCGTTAAAAATTATTATACAAAGTCACAAGGTATCATAGACAACTATAGAGTCTCAAGAAATGTGATGGACTGTGCTATAGACAGATCTGTGGTATCAGAAATTATTATAGAATGTCCCATGGTATCTGAGACTATTACAGGAAGTCCTATGTTGTCAGAAATTATTAGAGAAAGTCCCAAGGTGTCAGAGACTACTATAGGAAGTTTTACAGTGTCAGAAATTATTATGGAAAGTCCCAAGGTATCTGGGACTACTATAGGGAGTTTCCACATGTCAGAAAATTCTGTAAGAAATTCTATGGTTTCCGAAATTGTTATGGAAGCTCCAAGGTATCCGGGACTACTATAGGAAGTTCCATTACGTTAAAAATTATTATAGAATGTCCCAAGGTATCAGAAGCAGCTACAGGCAGTTTTAAGATATGTCAGAAATCACATATATACACTCATTGCCAGAAAAATAGTTGCACCCAGAAGTACGTGTCGGATTGCAATGCTATTCCGGAGGAAGGTAAAGGTTACCAGGAAAAATTAGTGATTAAACATTGAGAGTCATATGGGCAATATATATTGAGCTACACGCCATCTCTCAGTATGACGTTGAACCGCCATGTTTGCTCACACAGCATACCAGACGTCTCGGCATGGAGTTGTGCAGGTTCCTAATGGTGTCCTGCAGTAAGCCATCTCGTGCAGCTTGAATCTCCTCACTCAGTTCCTGCAGATTGTGAGGTAGGTGTGGAGTGTGGATAGCGGGTCTAATAGCATCCCACACATTTTCAGTCGGCGATAGGTCTGGCGATTTGGTTGGCCATGGCAAAGTGTCAGTGCCTTGAAGGGAAACTCTCGAGACAGCAGCAGTATGCGGACGAGCGTCGTCCTGTTGGAAAATCGCACCGGAGTGAGCGTTCAGAAATAGTAGGGCCACTAGTTCAGGACCTCATTAACGTAACGTTGGGCTGTCAAAGTGCCTGTAACGAACACCAAAGATGACCAGGCACCCTAGGAAATTGCACTCCACACGACGACACCAGGCCTTCTGGACGTGTGACCCACGACAACAAACCGTTCGTCTTGGAGCTGACCACGGTGCCTCCACACACGGATTCGGTGGTCGTCTCCTGCAAGAAAAAGCGGTACTCATCACTGAAGATCACCCGCTGCCATTCTGAGTGGCCCCATGACAGTCTGGAACGACATCACTGCAGTCTTTGGCGTCAATGCACTGTTATTAATGGCTGTCGCAGTAAATGTCTCCGTGCGTGTAGTCCTACGTCGTGCAGTCGTCTGCCAATGGTGCTGGCACTAATCGGACGATGCATGGAGAGCACCACTGCTCGCTGAATATCCGCAATCGTGGCTATTGTGTCACTCCACGAATGTCGGACAACCCGTCGGTCCTTTCCCTCTGTGTTACGTCTAGGATTTCCCATGTGTTTCCTTCCGCTCCTGCGTGCCTTGTTCTATCCACTGCATCCAACAGCGTGCTATGGTGATATCCGCACGACCGGTATGACGCGCAATAGCACGCTGATAAGACCATCCCGCTTCCCGGAGCACGACGATGCGGCCCCTCTCGAACTCCTCCAACTGCTCGAATTGCCTCCGAACTTTTCTCCGAGGCATACTTCACTTGCAAAGGATACAACCAACACAACAGCAGGAGTCAGAATGGCAAGCACGAGCAACGGGACGACCTAATATTGCCGGTCATGCACAGCGCTGCGACCCCTCCTTGCTTGCATCACATGCGCGTCCGAGCGTGATACTTGAATCATTTGCATGTCTGACGATGTCAAACCTACCCAGCAAGTTCAATTCTTGTCGGTTGCTTCCTTCTGGGTGCAACTATTTTTTTGACGACGAGTGTATATCATAGAAAATTTTAAGAGTTGCCAGGGGCACACAATATACAGTACATATACACTGAACAGCAATTGAATTAGAGATACCTGTTTAGTAAGGTGTAGCACCACCTTTCGCCCTGATGACGGCGGCGATTCGTCCCGGCATGGAGTTGACAAGACACCGGAAGAGTTGGGAAGACATACGGATCCACGACCCCTGAACAAGCTCCCACAGTACACGAAGATTTGATGGAGGGGGTCAGAGCCTCCCAGATGTGCTCGATGGGATTGAGGTCAAGTGACCTAGCTGGCCAAGGAAGCGAGGTCACGTCAGTGGAGTGTTCATCCAACTATTCGGATACAATTCGGGAGCGATGGCATGATGCATGGTCTTGTTGCAAGATGAAGTCCCCAGTGGGATGTTGAAGACGTACAAACGGGAGCAAATGGTCTTCCAGGATATCTCGGTAACGCTGACCTGTGAGGGACGATGTCACACGTACCAGAGGTCCCATTTCAGTCCACGTAAACAGTCCCCAGACGAAAATACCACACCCACCAGCTTGAAGAGTACCCTGCTGGCAAGAAGGATCCATCGCTTCATGTGGTTTGCGCCGTACTCGTAACCTGCCATCCGCATGTACCAAAGTGAATCTCGACTCATCAGTCCAGGCAACATTTTTCCATATGTCTAGGGTCCAGTGGCGATGTTCCCGTGCCCATGTTAATCTTTGCACCCTGTGATGTGCGGTCAGCAGCGGTACCCTCGTGGGACGATTGCTTCTGTACCTCATAGCGAGGAGATGGTTCTGGATGGTGTGGCTGCTTACACGTTTTTGTGCACCAGCGTTAAATTGCCGAGTGATTTCTTGCACTGTGGCCCGTCTATCCGCTGTTACAATGTGAGCTAGCCGACGATGACCCCGCTCATCCACACGCTGTTGTCCACGGCAGTTGGCCCTTGCAAGGATGGGCCACTGTGTCACGGTGCACCCGTGACACAGTGGTTCGTGAAAATCCCAGTGCCTGAACGACTTCCGTGATGGACTGACACATTCGTCGGGCCCCGACAATTTGCCCACGATCAAATGCGCTTAGATCCTTTGTCTTACCCATACTGCGTCCGACTCTTACTGATTTCCCGTCGTGTCACTCCTTATATTGTCGGATCGTTGCATACGTCATGTCGTTTCCGTTTACAGGGCCGCCCAGAGCGCCACATTTGCATAACGCCAGCTGTCTCTAATTCAATTGCTCTTCAGTGTATATTATTATAGAAAGTTTCAACAGATGTCAGAGATTTCTGTAGGAAGTTCATTGAGGGTGGGGATGGAGATAGGGGTGGCATCAGTTACTGTGGAAAATTCTAAGCTGCCAGAGACCATTGTACGAAGTATGAATGAGTTGCTGACCATTATTTTAAAATCCGAGGCGTCGCAGACAATTGTAGAAGGTTCCTATCTGGAAGGAGCAGATTTGAACTATGAAATCAGCTTGGTTGTTGTACATTTCTATCAATGGTATATTTGTTATATAATAAAGTGATAAGGCGGCAATGACAAAAAATTGATATCATTTTATTACGCAAAATATTTTTTTTTAAAAAGTAAGAAAAATATTTAAATTGAAAAATATAAACGAGTTTTCTTTAACTAAGACAAATACGTTCATCGTCAAAAAAAAAAAAAAAAGTTGCACCTAGAAGGAAGCAACCGACGGGAACGAAACTTAGTGAGTAGGTTTGATGTCGTGAGACATGCAAATGATTTAAGTATCACGCTCGACCGCGCATGTGACGCCAGCAAAGAGGGGTCGTAGCGCTGTGCCTGACAGGCTATATAAGGTCATCCCGTTGCGTGTGCTTGCCATTCTGATTCGTGCTGTTGTATTGGTTGCATCCTTTGCAAGTGAAGTATGCCTCTGAGAAGTTCGGAAGCAATTCGAGCAGTTGGAGAAGTTCGAGAGGGGCCGCATCGTCGTGCTCCGGGATGGTCTTATCGCCGTACTGCGCGCCATACCGGTCGTGCGGATATCACCATAGCACGCTGTTTGGCGACAGTAGATAGAACAAGGCACGCAGCAGCGACAGAAAGGGTCTGGGAGACCTAGACGAATCACGAAGAGAGAGGAGCGACAGGTTGTCCGACATGCGTGGAGTTACCCAACAGTCACGACTGCGGATATTCAGCGAGCAGTGGTGCCCTCCGTGCATCGTCCGATTAGTCCAAGCACCATTGGCAGACGGCTGCACGACGTAGGACTACACGCACGCAGACCTTTACGACGACTGCCCTTAACACCAGTGCATTGTCGCCAAAGACTGCAATGGTGTCGTGCCAGACTCTCATAGAACCACGCAGAATGGCGCCGGGTGATCTTGAGTCCCGCTTTTGTGTTGGAGGAGACGATCACCGAATCTGTGTGTGGAGGCACCGTGGTCAGCGCCAAGACGAACGGTTTGTTGTCGAGGATAACACGTCCAGAAGACCTGGTGTCATGGTGTGGGGTGCAATTGCCTACGATGCCAGATCACCTTTGGTGTTCATTACAGGGACTTTGATAGCCCAGCGTTGCGTTAATGAGGTCCAGCAACCAGTGGCCCTACCTTTTCTGAACGCTCACTCCGGTGCGATTTTCCAACAGGACAACGCTCGTCCGCATACTGTTGCTGTCTCGAGAGCTTGCCTTCAAGGTACCGACACTCTGCCATGGCCAGCAGCATTGCCAGATCTATCTCCCATTGAAAGCGAGTGGGATGTTATTGGACGCGCTATCCACACTCCACTGCGTGTGAAGATTCAAGCTGCATGGAATGGCTTATCGCAGGATTCCCTAAGGAACCTGCACAACTCCATGCCGAGGCGTCTGGCATGCTGCGTGAGCAAACGTGGCGGGCCGACGCCTAACTGAGAGACACTACTTATTGGCCTGTAGCTCAATAAATATTGCCCATATGAGTTTTAATATTTAATCATTTATTATTACTGGTAACCTTTACCTTCCTCCAGAATAGCATTGCAATCCGACACGTCCTTCTGTGTGCAACTGTTTTTGTTTTTTTGTTTTTTTGACGATGAGTGTATGAATAACTATAGAATATATAGCTACAAAGCCGAATTTTGGGAAATAAAATGGCGGAATTTATTATTTAAAGAAATAAGGTGTCCTCCCGGTGACGGGAATTGCACTTTGCTATAAAAAAAAAAAAAAAAGAGGCCATTTTCGGTGGCTCGTTCGAATTCTGGTGAGGCATGGATGTTGTGTGTAATTCTTGCGGCTCTGGCTCTCTCTCTATCTCTCTCTCTGTTCTTGGAATCAGTGGTCCTAAATTAGGGACTGCCGACTGCGGGTAGCCCATTGAGGTGCTCAGTGTGGTCGTTAACCTCCAATTAAAGCAATGTTCTGTTGTTACGTAGAATATATTAATAGGCTGTTGGTAGAAATGTCGACCAAATGATTATTAACGTTCATTAATTAGGCTTATTTATGTTCATTCGCAGATATTCGCGTTTGGCGACTTGGTTAATAAAGTGTTTTGGGAAATTTGTGCGTCGCCGCCCCGGTGGAGCAGTAGTCTAAGCGATGGCTTATGGCCATTCGTCCGTGAAGGGTGCGGGTTCGAATCCCGGTGAGGCATGGATGTTGTGTTTGTCTTACGGCACTGGCTCTCTCCCTTCCCTGAAACCATTGGCTCTAAATCAGATACGGGTGACTGCTTATAGCTCATTGAGTTGCTCACGGCAGTCGTTAAACTTTATACCAAAAGAAATTGTACGTCTCAGCTTCTTAAGTTTTGTGTACTGTCCTGATTTTTTAGTTCAATTACTAGCACTTTCTGGATGTTGATTTAGTGATACGGATCTAACGGAAACCGAATTCTGCCGTGCAATTATCTGTAAAGTTTTCCCGCGGCTTACTATTTGGTGTAAGAAAGAGATGTAGTAACAATCTGGTGGCAGAGCGGGCATTTTATGGGGCGTAATATCTACCAGTCGTATTTTTAACTTGAGACATGACTCTATTTCCCAAGTCAACTTTTATAAGGAATTTTATTAGGCATACAAAGTCTGTCCGGAAAGTAATGAGACTTGTTCAATAAAAGACGTTTAATTAAAGTTATACGTACCTAACATAAAAATTCCTCGAAATAACATCCTTGAACATCATTACACCGCTGCCAGCGGTTCTGCCACGTCGCGTAGTTTGCCTGGAAGTCGGGAACAAGGATCTTTCTCGAAGCACTCGTCGCGGCAGTTTGCATGTTTGTAACAGTCCCGGGGAAACAAAAGAAGTCAGCCGGGGCCAAGTCCGCGCTGTAGGGAGGTTGGGGCAGTGTTGCCACGTTGTTTTCGCCAGAAAATCTCCCACTCTCAGCGACGCATGGCTCGGCGCATTATCGTGGTGAAGAACCCAAGTGTTGGTGATCTCCGGGCGGACGCGCGCGACTCTGTTCTTCAGCCGTTGAAACACTTCCACGTAAAATGCAGCATTGACCGTTTGTCCGGGTGGCACGAACTCCTTATTGACAACACCTTTACAGTCAAAGAAGACAAATGCATCGATTTTCACATTCGAGCCTTCTTTGATCGAGGAGACTCGGGAGTGTGCCACTCTGAGCTCTCTTTTCGTCTCCGGATCGTACAAAAAGACCCACGTTTTATCACCTGTTACCACTTTCTCCAAAAAACCAGGTTCACTCCTCACATGGTCCACAAGCTCATGAGAAATCGACACACGGTTGTTCCTCTGTTCATCGGTCAAAACCTTAGGAACCAATTTGGCGCAAACTTTCCGCATCTGCAATTCTTGGGTGATGATTTCCTGCACAATGGATTTTGCGAGTCCCACGTGCTCTGCTACCAATCTAATACTCAGACGTCGGTCAGAGTCCAAAACAGCTTTAACCTTTTCCACATTGTCCGAAGTGTGAGATGTTGAAGGGCGCCCTGGGTGTGGATCATCCTCGACGCTCTCTTTTCCCTCTGTGAACGTTTTGTGCCACCAAAACACTTGTGCTTTCGATAAAGTATCCTTTCCGTAAGCTTTCTGTATCATAGCAATCGCCTCGATCGCGGATTTTTCAAGTTTAACACAAAACTTTACCTCGTATCGCTGTTCGGCACTCTTCTGAATTTTGACCGTTACGCGACGCTCACACAGCTGTCCACTTCGCAAGTGATCCCCACTCTGTAAAAGCTCAGAGACAACTGACGAGACATCGATCGTTTACCTAACATACCCCGCCACCCGTCACGCCCGGAGACTCCGCCCTCCAGCCCTTCTGATTGGCCCAGGAAAAGTGGTCTCATTACTTTCCGGACAAACCTTGTACTACCATTGTTCATTTAATTTTATTTAAATAATTATATGATCGATCTTCAACCGGCCCTCAGTCAGTGAGACTCGGTGATTGGGCTGGCAAACCTTTCTAACTAGTGTGCCACTTAAAGTTTACTTTACTGCTTTCAAGTGTCCAGTGTGCCACCTCTCTTGTGTTTTTTGTTTTTGTTTTTGTTTTTTAATTTGTTTTTTCGTCATGAAACGTTTTTGCGAATAACATAAAAATGGCATTAACAGATAGGTAAATAGGTGAATTTTAAGACTAAGACAATTTCAATTTGACCCTGATTTAATTTGTAAGAAGATAATTTAAAAAATCATACTTACATAATCACATTGGTGTGAAACTTGTTGCTGAAGGCTACTCGCTCATGCGCGGTTCATAACCTATTGTTTTCAATGTTAGGGGCATCATCATCAGTCACAGATACTATTTTATTTAAGTCAATCCCCATTTTCACTACAGATTTCTGCTTCACTTCACACATTATATATTTCTCTGTGATTATAATTGGCAAACTTAGCAATTTAATTAATTCCTCCTCATTACATTTCCACAAGGAAATCTAACAAAAATATCTAACCTACACTGCTGGCCACCCAAAATGCAACACCAAGAAGGAAGCATCTGATTGGCCTGAAATTCACAGTATGCGTCGCCCGCGACAGGACATGCAAACGATTAGCACTGCAGGGCATATGCAAATCATGTGAGCCCGGCACGCCACCGAGAAACACTATAAGAAGGGTGCACAGAAGGCGGGGTGTAAGTAGTGGAAGTGTGTTGTGCTGCCGGACATGTGCGTGGGAAGCTTCCTGATGCCTCGTCGCAGAATACGGCAGTCATTCCAGCACATTTCGGAGTTCGATAGAGGACGAATAGTGGCTTATCACGACAGCGGTTTATCGTACCGAGACATCGGCTCCCGTGTGGGACGACATCCAGCCACAGTGAGGCGAGTATGGAATCGGTGGGTGCAGGAGGGACGGAAGGACAGACGTGAGCGATTTCCGCAGCCGCGTCACACCACCATACGAGAGAACCGGCTTTGTTGTGCAGCGGGCATTGACGGCTCGCACCGCCACATCATGAACGTTAGCGCAGGAATTAGGATGTGTTGCGCAACAACTTGTGTGATCACGTATCGTTCGACGTCGTCTGAAGGAGCGGGGACTTTCCGCACGGCGCCCATTGCTCCGATTACCATTGACGTTACACCACCGGCGAGTGCGGGGGCAGTGGGCCTTTAAACGCCGCACGTGGGCTACGGAATGGCACGACATTGTCTTCTCCGACGAATTCCGCTTCTGCCTGCAACACCGCGACGTATACTCAACAGCCACCGCTACATCTCCGACGTTTTGGAGCCTGTAGTCCTCCCTTACCTGCAGGACCTGCCAGCGGCCACGTTTCAACAGGACAGAGCGCGCCCGCACGCGGCACGCATCGTGCAACAATTCTTCACGGCCCACCAGGTGTCACTGCTGCTGTGGCCCGCCTATTTTCCCGATATGTCACCCATCGAACACGTCTGGTCGCTGATGGGCAACCAAGTGGCCCGGCAAGCACCTCCCGCGGCTACGCCTGGAGAACTGTGGCAACGTGTGGAAGCAGCCTGGACCGACATATCTCAAGCCCACATCCAAAGCCTTTTTCGTTCGATGCCGCGGCATGTAGCGGCCGTTATTGCAAGCCTTGGGGGAGGGGGGCACACGAACTATTGATGTCTGCGTGTTCCGCAAGTCGCACGGGCCTGTAAGCTCAATCGTTTCATCTTTGTATATGTTGTTATGTGTCCAGCAAATCTGGCTTTGCTATCTCGTGTCCTTCTTGGTGTTGCAATTTGGGTGGCCAGCAGTGTATATAAAAGGTAAGACTTGCGATGACGTGGATCACTTTTTGACAATAAACAAACAACTACGTACGCAGTGTTGTCCGTAACCGTTCCTGTTTGCTGTTTTGTGTACATCTTTTTGCTTTCGTTCGAAGTTAGAGTTTTTTCTCTTTTCGGGTGCGATGGAAGTGGAACCACGCAGTTGTAGTTTGTAAGATGTTTTACTTTACTGGCGCTGAGTAAGGCAAGACGAACCTTACTGTCCTTTGCGAATTTAACTGTTGTTTTAAACCTCGCCTACGCCGCGTCAGAAAAGAAAGTTGCCTCTTTCATTAGATGAAGAGATTGAAGCTAAGTGCCGCAAAGCCTATTACGATCCAGCAAGGCGGCAACAACGCCCTGCAGTCGAAAGAAAATAAGTTAATCGCCGCAATGGCGAATATGCCAGAAAAAAGGACAAAACTGCAGTGCAGTTGAAAGGAATACTGATATTTGACGTTTGCGAGAACGTGGAAGTAATATGACGCCGCAACATACTGAAGCTGCATCTCAGCGTATGAGAAATGTTCAAATTGCAGAGGCACATAATATAACCCCCAAACAAAGGGAATAATGCTGCGCTTCAGAGGTTCAGGGGCAATTAACGAACCGACAACAACAAAGAAATGCTGCACGTCATGTGACTTTAAACGTTATAGACGATGAAAAGACTGTAGTGAGACACTAATGTGGCACTCTTAAAAAAATCACAAAAAAAAAAATAAAATAAAAAATAAACATGGGGTAGCACGCGAAAGGTAGTCCACGTCCCTTACCAAGGGAGGATTATCATCCGGCAAACGCTTCCGTATTTTGTATTTCTATGCATGAACAATGAAGCACATCAGGTGTATGTTTCAATGCACACTTATTGTTCACTACGGCTCCGCAACATATAATAATAAACTCTTGAATAGCAATAAGTGATTTCTAGAATCGTTGTATTCTTATCTCGGCGGGCTTTACAGCTAATGAAATAATAATAACACATTGTTACCTACTGTATTGGAATTCTCAACTTTTAGACCTAAATGAGAAAATATACTGGATGGACAATCTAAAATAATCATTTTAGGTTCTTAAGGAAATCATAACATTAAATTTTATACGATAGGATTCTAAACAGAAAATTCTGTATGCCATTTATGAACGGCAAAGTAGAACCAAAATTCCTGACGTAACGTTTTCCTGCTTCTAAAGAGTTGCTGAAACGATTTTAATCGTGTGACGTAACACATCTCTGACGTCACGTCAGAATGATTTGGATGAGGTGGCGTCACAGCAGCAGCTGTGAAAAATCGTTTATTTTTTTGTTGTTGTTATGACAACAAAACAAAGTGGCACACGTGTGCGCTGTGTTGATTGGCTATATTTTATTGTTGTAAGAATCTTACCTTGATATGGAGTATCACAAAAATACACAAAACAATGTTTTGTCAAAGTAGAACAGATGTGTTCCAAATGTGAAACAACGAATATAACAAAAGTGAATATGGACATTACAACAATAAAAAAAGTATATTGCTTGAGGCAGGGATGCAACAATGAAAACAGGCAAGCACTAGAAGGCGCCAAAAAAAATGAGGCAAACGTTCAAACATTCAGACAAAGGAAATTATATACGTTTAGACTGAGCTGTCAGTGGCATTATAAAAAAATCTGAATATGAAAAACCATTGCAGAAAGTTCCACGGTGTCAGAGACCATTAGTAAAAAAGTTTCAAGGCTTCAGTGACCGTTGTAGACAGTCTCAAGGTGTGATAGATTATTGTAAAAAGACATGAGGTTTGGAGAACGCTATAGAAAATTCCGATATGTCGAATAGTATGATGAAAAGTTAAAACGCCGCCCCGGTGGCGCAGTGGTCTAAGCGATGGCTTCTGATCTTTCGTACGAAAGAGGTCCGGGTTCGAATCCCGGTGAGGCATGGATGTTGTGTTCGTCTTGTGGCACTGACTCTCTCCCTTTCCTGGAACCAGTGGCCCTAAATTAGGGATGGGCGACTGCTTATAGCCATTGAGTAGCTCACGGTGGTCGCTAAACCTCCAATAAAAAAAAAGAAGTTCAAAGGCATCAGAGAGTATTTTGGAAAGTTCCCACATATTAGAGATAGGTTGTTACAAAAATGATTATAGGAAGTTACAAGGTCTCAAATACCCCCCAACACACACACACACACACATTGAAGCCATTTTCAGGAAGTTAGAGCCCCTCACAGAGAATTTCGAGGTGTCAGATGCCATTATACGAATTTCCAGGTTGTCAAGACCATTATAGACAGTTCTATAATGTCACAGATAATTAAAAAACTTTAAGGTGCCAGAAGCCATTACAGAGTTAGTGCTAAGATGTCAGACACGCCATTTTTCTATGGGCAAACTTTTATTTACTGATAAATAAAAGTCTGCCCATAGAAAAATTATATATTCTAGGCTCTTATCAACCAGTAAAAATATTCTGTATTCGAAAAAATTGGGATTCAAGGTCACACACAATTCCATTTGATATAACGATTTTTTTTCTATCCCTCTTCTAGGAACAGTGATATTTGTGATAAACACATATGTAGTAAAAGTCTCGAGATAGACAAAGATAACTGACAAGTTTTGTCTATACTTCCCCCTGTTTGTTACAAAGGCAATTTTTGCGATCCAGTGTGAATATATTTTCGTCTATTTTTGACATTCGTATGTATGTCCGAAGAGGATCTAGAAATATGAGATATCAGAAGGTTCTCGTTTTTTCTGAAAGAGTAATGACTTTGACAATATTCAATTCCCCAAATATTCCAATCTTAGATACCCGAATTCAGAAGTGTTGCTTATGAGATGCGAAACCCTGAACTTTCCTAAAATTCGAAATGGCAGGAGTTGAAATTCTTTTACGTTTTTTTTATTCCTTCATTGTTTTTGCAGTACAATTGCCGAAAAATGGGTTTGTGTTCTAACCGTTTACGCCTATTTCGATGTCATTTAACAGCCCATTGTCTTGATAACTGATATTTGCGTTAAGATGTCGAAAGTACAGTATTTTAACATCGTTACAAGAAACTTATAAATTTGTACGTCGCATGTAGACAGGCGTAACAAAGGACATACATACACTTTATTGACAAAAGTCACCGGAAACCTCTTCCAAAGCAAATGAACGGATCAGCTGCGTTGTTGAGATGCGCGGTACAGCTTCAAACGGTATAAAAACAAGCCTGCAGCTGACCGCGATTATATGGCACTGTGAGGTTGAGTGAAAATATCGCGGCCGGAGAGAACTGACTTTGAGAAAGGAAAGATTGTTGGGTGTTATATTAGTGGGTTGTCCATAAAAGAAACCGAGAGGCGTTTAAACACACCCAAATCCACTGTTCTGGATGTACCGAATAAGTGGAAGACACATGGCGTGCCTGAAATAGCAAAACGTACCGGCAGCCTAAAGAAAATCAGTAATAGGGGAAGTCGAAGCCTCACGAGAGTCGTTACAGCTAATCAACGGAGTACTGCCCAAGACCTCAGTGTACAGGTGAGTAAAAATGCTGGAACACCTCGGTATGTGCACGTACCATTCGCAGATAACTTCATTCCATGGGTTACCGTGGTCGTGCGGCTACTCATAAGCCTTTCATCTCCACTCGGAATGCTAATCGTCGTTCAGCATGGTGTAAAGAATAGCTGGTACTAAGAACAAGTTGCATATGAACAAATTATCAGGAAAAACCAAAATTCTGATGCAAAAAAGAAGAGAGATGAGGACAACTAAAGGAGACGTGACTTCCAAAGTGGAATATATAGAGCTATGCAAGACGGTACGAAAAAGTATCACTGAAGATGTAAGGAACTTCAACTGTGAACTAGCGAGGAAAGCAATTGAAAACAACCTAAGCCTGAAGACAGCAAAGGGACATCTGGGTAAGGGAAGAAAACAGATTATGTCTCTGAGAAAAGAAGATGGTTCTGTAACAAGAAATAGACGTGAAAGTTTGACAAGAGTGAAAGATTTCTACTCAAAACTATATGAAAGGGATGATACATGTACCCCAGATATTACGAAAGGTACCAGTACGAGAGTTCTTCCAGTACTCCCAGCAGAAGTTACACATGCAATCAACAACATGGAACAGGGAAAAGCCCCAGGAGAAGATGGAATTACCGTAGACATCATACAAGAAGAACGTGGGGAAATTGAAACAGTACTCGCCCAAATTTTGACTCGATGCCTTAATGAAGGGAAGATTCCTGAGAATTGGAACAATGCTACAATGTTTCTGCTACATAAAAAAGGTGAGATTGAGGATCTCAGGAACTACAGACCTATTGGCCTCTTATCAGTGGTTCATAAAATTTTCACTAAAGTTCTTTCACACCGCTTAAAGGTGACACTGGACATGGCTCAACCGAGAGAACAAGCTGGATTCAGCAGTGGCTACAGAGCTATAGATCATATCCACGTACGGAGAGAACTAATCGAAAGAGCGATGGAATATGAACTTCCATTATGCATGGCTTTTATCGATTATGAAAAGGCCTTTGATTCGGTGAAACCATCAGCAGTTACAATGGCTTTGAAATCCTGCTTTATTGAAGATGCATACATTAATATTATTAATAACATCTATGAAAATGCAAGTGCAAAGATTCGGTTATTTGAGAATAGAGCACCCATAAAAATTGGAAAGGGAGTGAGACAAGGTGGCACTACATCTCCCAAACTCTTTAATGCCACATTGGAAAATGTCTTTCAATCACTGAACTGGGGAAACAAAGGGATAAAGATTAATGGAGATTATCTAACTCACCTTCGTTTCGTTTTGATGATGACGTAGTCATTTTTGCAACTACCCCATCAGAGCTGCAGAGTATGATCCAGGAACTTGCTGACAAGAGTAAAGAAGTGGGATTAAAAATGAACTTTCAGAAGACAAAAGTAATGTGCAATGCTTTTACAAAAATGAAGATTTATCGATTGATGGGGAAAAGCTGGAGATAACTAATACATCTTGGACAGCAGATATCAAGTGAAGGTCGCATTGATGAAGAAATTAATCGGCGTTTAAAACTTGTCTGGAGAACTTTTGGAAGAAACAGAATAATATTCAAGAGCAATATGCCATTATGTCTTAAAAGAAAAGTATTTGATCAGTGGTGAAGAGACGTGAACCTTAACTAAAATAGATATACAAAGACTGCAGACAACTCAAAGCAGCACGGAGAGATGCATGCTTGGTGTAACTAGGAGAGATAAGAAAAGGAACTCATGGATCAGAAAAATGACAAGAGTGGAAGACATCATCATGATCAGAGTAAAATCCCTGAAATGGCAATGGGCTGGCCATATTGCCAGAAGGACAGACCATCGATGGACAGCTGAAATTTTAGACTGGATTCTAAGGGGACAGGAAAAGACCCAGAAGAAGACTAGATGGGAGATGTGTGGATGAAAGTCGAAAGTATGCGGTAGTAACATGGAGGACACTGGCACAAGACAGACCGTTGTGGAAGAAACTTGGGGAGACCTTTGTCCAGTAGTGGATTGGTAATGGTTGACAATGATGATTATGATGAAAGAACATTTATCGTGGACTGTAGATCAATGGAAATGGGTCCTATGGACTGACGAATCCAGATACACGATTCATCAGTCTGATGGCCGTGTGTGGGTATGTCGGAAGCCGGGGAAACGCTATTTATCACAGTGTACTGTTCCTACGGTCAAGTTTGGAGCTGGCAGTGTACTCGTGTGGGGGTGTTTTTTGTGGTATGGTCCCGGCTCATTAGTTATCTTGGAAAAACATGTTAACCAGCACGTCTACCTCGATATTCTGGACAATTATGCTCTACAAACTCTGTGACAATACTATGGAACCGAGTCTTGTTGGTACCAGCAGGATAATGCACCGAGCCATAAAGCAAGGACTGTTACGGCGTGGTTTGATGATAATTCCGTATTGTGTATGGACTGGCCAGCACAGAGGCCTGATCTTAATCCCATAGAGCACCTATGGGATGAATTAGAGCGCAGCATAAGAAGTTTGGAACCAAGGCTTACTACTAAGCAACAGTTAGCGGTAGCATTATGTACTGAATGGAATCGCATACCTATCGCTGTGTTCCAAAACCTTGTTGAAAGCATGTCTCGAACGGTCGTTGCATGTATTAAGGCCAAAGGTGGACCGACACTGTACTAATGTATGTCAATAAATGCTATGTTGCATTTCTCTTCTAGGTGTCCGGTGACTTTTGTCAATATAGTGTATATCTTTAGAATAGGGTAAATGTTACTATACTGTGCAAATTAATTGGGACAAAGTAAAAAATCACTCTTTTTCCAAAACTATACCTTTATATCATTCTATGCCTTGATATACACTGATAAATACCTGTATTAGTATGAAGTATGTTCTCCTTTAGCAGAAATGACCTCTTGAATTCGTTTTGGCATCGACTCCACTAATTGAGTGCACATATTTTTGACTTCATAATCGTCAAACCACACTTTTATAGCATTCGTTATCATGCGTTCTTTGTTTGTACAGTCCATTTTACCTAAACTTCTCTTCAAAATGTTCCACAAGTTTTCTATGGGATTTAAGTCTGGTGAATTTCCAGGCCAATCAAGCAAAAGAATTTGATTTTCCAGCATGAAATTCTTGATCAATTTCGAAATGTGACATTGGGCCAAGTCATGTTGAAATGTCCTGTCAAAAGTTTGCAAGAATGGAACAATCCTAAGTTGTAATATTTCTACGTACTTGGCTGAATTCATCATACCTTGAATAGGAACTAAGCTTCCAGTGCCATTTGATGTGAAAAAACCCCAAAACATCTGTTTCAGAGGGTGTTTTACATTTTGTTTGACATGCTGAGGTCTTAAGGGTTCACAGTTGCTTCGTCTAACGACATTTGCTTGATAACCCTGCACAAATAAATGAGTTTCATCCCTGAAAATTACCTTTTTCCAGTCGTCAGCAGTCCATGATTTATAGTTTTTGGCCCATGCTATACGTTTTATCTTCATTTTCGCATTCAAATATTGTTTTTTCGTTGGTCTTCTTGCCTTCCGGCCAACTTCCAGAAGCCTACGGCGTACAATTGAATAACTAACATCACAACCACTAGCCAATAAATCTCTTTGAAGGTCAGTGGGTTTTTTTTTTTTTTTTTTTTTTGGTTTCATTTTACTATTTCTGATTAGATATTTATCGGTTTGTGGAGTTGTTTTTCGTTTTCTTCCAAATTCACCTCTCCTTTTTGGAGACGATGATCCAGATGCATTGTATCGCGTAAGCAGTCTTGATACACTTGATTTGCCTACACCAACTGCAGAAGCGATATCTCTCACTGTCATAGAAGTGTGATCCTTCAGAGCAATTATTTTTGCACGCTTCCTTGGGGAAATATCCATTTTTCAATACACGCAAGCAACACATACTCACAGAGAGCAAAAACTAACATCCACCTGTCACACACGAAAGCTCACAACTGAAGCTGAAGTGCCTATTTCCTGTTTAAAACCGGTCAAACCACATTCTTACTAACAAGTTCTAACAGTCACACCACCTCACAGCTGATAAAACCGGTTTACGTGGGTTTCGGACATCAACTGGCGATCACATTACAATTCTGAGAATAAAATAGCTTGTCCCAATTAATTTGCACGGTATAGTAGGTGGCGTTTCTACAGTCCCAGTGTGGAATGAGACCAACTCTGAACTAAGAAAGGAGTGCAAAGCGATAAAAAATCAAATCGGTTTATGCGTTGATGCAAATTCTGCAATGACGGAGAGTGACTCGAAGTTACGTGAAGGAATACTTCAGAAGTTGTTATTGGAAAGGAAAATTAATGTCATCGATGAGACTTCATGAAGATCCATTACGTTTGCAACGTTTTTATTCGTAGCACAGAATCCTGGAGACGATATTATAGTTTCAAAGTGGTTGTGTGTGCCGAATTCAACAACATTGCTCTAAAATCTGGTAATCTTGGATTGCTGACCTTAAGAGGAAGTCAGGAATATACATACAGTAGACTCTCGCTAATCCGGCCCTCGCTAATCCGGCCTCCTTCTCGTTGCGTGGTTTTGGTTGCAGAAATCGTGTTGATATCAAACCGGAATGAATTATACTTCATGCACGAGTGAAGTTTTCAATTTTAACGTTATGTTTTGTTTTGAATTGGCACTAACGTTTATGTAATTCAATTTAAAGTAAAAGTAGGAAGGATCCTCAAAATATTAAGAAATATTACAAAAAACATCTTCATTAAAGAGAACAAAAATTTGTGACATGTTTCGAAGTGACCGCACTGGGTAGAAATGCAAAATTTCATCTGTGCTGTATTGCAATTGTACGTTTTTTTTACTGTGTATAGTACGTACACACATATATTGTGCTTTACTACTGATAATATGAAAAGATCATTTCATTTTTGTAAATGAGATAGTATAGTACGTACTGATCGTGTTCTTTTACTATTATCATAAGCTTGTCTCTTATTTATGGTTTTTTAAAATACATATGCACTACACATATAAACTTGTAATTGTAACATTAAATTTAATGAAGAATTAAACTGAATTTTTATGCACTCTCAGTAATCCGGCAATCTCGCAATCCGGCACCCCTCTGTGCAAGGAATGCCCGGATTAGCGAGAGTCTACTGTATTTCTGACTTTGTCTTGCTCAACTGAGACCTACTTTTCTAATTTTAGATTATTCACCCGACAGTGAAAAGTAGGAGTTGACAAGCACATTCCTAGTTTTGAGTTGCTGACCCGAGAATACGAAACAGGAGGGGACACACGTTTCGAATTTTGGGTTGTTGACTTGAAAGTTCCAGGTAGAAAGTGACACACATTTCTAAATTTAGGGTGGCTGGCCACGGAATGGTAGGTAGGAGGAAACAGATATTTCTAAATTTAGGTTGCGGACCTGAGAGTGCATTGTAGCAGGGCACATACATTTCCAGTTTTGGGTTTCTGACCCGAAAGTGCCAAGTAGGAAGGAGAACACATTTCCAATTTTGGGTTCCTGACCCAAGAGTTCCAGATACGAGGAGGCACACATTTCTAAATTTAAGTTGCTGACCCGAGAATATACGTAAGGTAAGAGGGGGCACATATTTCTAATTTAAGGTTGTTGACACGAAAGTGCGAGGTAGGAGGGAACACAGATATCTAATTTTGGGTTGCTGACCCTACAGTGTGAGGTAAGAGGGAAGACATATTTCTAATTTTGTGTTGTTGACCTGAGAGTGCGTGGTTGGAGGGGATACTCATTCCCAATTTTGGGTTTCTGATCCGAGAGTACTAGGTAGGAGGGACACACGTTTCTAATTTTGGGTTTCTCACCTGAGTGTGCGTGATTGGAGAGGATAATCATTCCCAATTTTGGGTTTCTGAGCCGAGAGTACTAGGTAAGAGGGGACCCACGTTTCTAATTTTGGGTTTCTTACCTGAGAGTGCGAGTTTGGAGGGCACACAGATTTATAATTTCGGGTCTCTGACCCGACAGTACTAGGTAGGAGAGAACACGTATTTCCAATTTCGGGTTGCTGACCCGAGAGTGCGAGGTTGCAAGGGATACAGGTTTCTAATTTTGTGTTGCTGACCCTAGAGTACTAGGTAGGAGGAGGACGCACGTTTCTAACTTTGGGTTTCTGACGTTAGAGTACTAGGTAGGAGGGGACACACATTTCCCCATTTGGGTTGCTGACCCGAGAGTGCGAGGTTGGAGAGAATACGGATTTCTAATTTTGGGTTGCTGACCCTAGAGTGCGAGGTAAGAGAGGAGACATATTTCTAATTTTGAGTTTCCGACCTTAGAGCGCAAGGTATGAAAGGACACTCATTTTTAATTTTGGGTTGCTGACCCTAGAGTGCGAGGTGGGAGGGGATACAGGTTTCTAATTTTGGGTTGCTGACTCGATAGTGTGAGGTAGAATGGGTCGCACAATTTTAATTTGGGGTTGCTGACCTGAGAGTGCGAGGTAGGAGTAGACATTTAGTTCCAATTTTGTGTAACTGCAACGAGAGAAGATGATCAGACCCGAATAACAGGCACATTTGTCTCAGAAGGTTTGAATTTAGTCCGTTATGACTTGAGGATAATATCGTAACCGCTCTGCTATCGTATGACATATCTCTACTGGAATAGGACATACAAAAGACCTAATGGAATCTGAAAGATTCGTATTCCTTCGTGTTTTTACACGAAACCCTTTCCTCCGATTGTCATTTAGTTTTCAACGGAAGCAACATATCTGTCTTCATTTCACCGCAGTCGTGTGGTAAATAAAGGAAGTCAAGGTTACAAGTCAGTCATTTGTTGGTGACTGACTTTCCTTGACCTATTCGAAATTCAGATATCACTAAGAAAACAGCTTCGTCTTCCTGGTGAACACCACTAACAGCGTGAGAGTTTGCTCATATCGACGCCACATGATGTCCTTGTCATCGTGTTTCTCCTGTAGAGAGGGAACTTAAACTGAAAACAGTAACTTTAAGGGAAGCATCTTCACGGCCAAACCTCGAGGGCAAAAATCGTACAACGTGGGTTTAGAAAGCCCTTAATCCTCCTCCCCCCGCCCCCAGGTACGAGAAAAACAACGAGGAAAGGCAATCAGTGATGTGGCATTTTTACGACTGGAAATGGGAACAGATTGGAAACGGATACATATTAATAGGCACTTGGGAAGTTTAAGTCATGAGAGATAAATTATTTATCTGAAAATTTATATATCAAAATCAACTTGAACAAATTCTTTAGTTAACAGAACTAAACCTTCACATATACTTTGTTCTAGCTGATTTACCCTACTAAAATTTACTGTCCAAGTTTATTTAGGTGTTTCTTAAACAATTTGATTAAAATATCGCATGTGGTGTACTTTAGACCATCTAGAGGTGGTTTTTTCGTGCCTAGATTTTTATTAATTAATCCATAAAATTGAGTGCTGTAAATATATGCAAACTTCATTCGCGTGCGATAGCCACTGCCGTTAGGTATGGAATTTGAATGTTTAAAATTTTTTACGCCTCTTGTTGTCACAGAAATTCTTTTTTAGAAATGGATTTTGGGATAGTTCTAAATTTTTTTGCATATTTGCACAGCTCTTTATTCATCGGAACTCTTACGCCAAAGCGGTATATGCAACAATTGTTTCATCAGAAGCATTAATAATGATACAAAATATTATGTTAGTTTTAATGAGATACGGGACGAAAGGAGTTTCTTCTGTTTCATTTAACTAAAAGAACATTATCGTAGCGCAAAGCGGTGTTACCGAAATAAATTGTCTCAAAGACACGAGCGAGATATACATTTGTCCCAAAAGTTGCGGAAAAGGGGAGGTCGTTATGATTAAAAAAATTAGAGTACATAAAGCACACACCGTCTTTATACGATTTAAAACTTGAAGTCCTGAAACTTACCAAGTTAAAATTTAATTTAATGTTAAAAAGGCATAAAAATATAAATGCACGTGAGACCTTTCGAACTTACATTGAGTTCATCATCAGATGCGAACAAAATTACAAGATGGACAGTAACGAGTTTATATATGCTCGATGAGAGTCGCTGTGATGACGTAGGAAATGACACACGTCATCATATGACGTTAGTCAATAATTCTAGTTAAGATTATTAAAGAGGGGGGGCAGGTGATCTTGAGGAAACTTGCAAAGTATGGATTTCCAGGGGGCTGTAATGTATGAAGGAATATTGTCATTGCAAGATGTAGGACTTGGACGTAATCGAGTATCTTGCATGACCTTATCTTCGAGAGCTTGAATAATAAGTTCAGCTAAAAGAGGGGAGAGTGGTGAACCCATAAGGGCACCGCCTCTCTGGGAAAAAAATCGTGTCGTTAAACTTGAAATAGGAGCGTTTCTGGATGAATTTTAATGCTCGGATTTAAGCCTGAGTCTCATTAGGTGAGGTTAAATTCTTCAATATAAGTTTCTTTTAGCTGAACGTATTATGCAAGCTCTCGAGGATAAGGTCATGCAAGAAACTCGACTAAGTCCAAGCCGATACATGCGTTACGTTGATGACATTCTCATTATTTTTTGGGAATATAACTTAGATGATCTCAACTCTTTTGTAGAACGCATGTCCTCACAATTCACCTCCATAAAGTTCACACTGGAGCTTGAGACCAATTGCAAACTACCTTTGTTAGATTTCTTGTTGGAGAGAAACTCCAATAATCATTCCATACAACATTCTGTTTACAGCAAACCTACGTCCAGTGTTTCGATTAGTCCTAATTCTTCCATCCATCCAATGAGTTACAAATTGGCTGCACTACGGTTCTAACTTCAACTAGCCCTTTCTCATCCTTCGAACATTCGACTACGTAGCCAGGAAATTAAAATTATCAAACAAATCGCTGTGGCTCATGGTCATGGCTATGAAGCACATGTGGTAAACCATTTGTACAGAAAATTGGAATTTTCCACATCCTCTACTTTAACCCGTGACTCTAACCTCCGTAAATTCATCGGATCCACAAATTTTGATCAGGTATCTATTCCTTTACTAAAAAAACGTTTGTCACCGACTTAATCTAGACTTTGGAGTTAAAACCAAAGATATCTCATCTTTAATTAAAAAATGACCGCGATCGGGTAAAGCCTGACTCTAAATGTGGTATCTACATTATTCCTTTACAAGCTGCGGACCCCGAAGAACCACCCAAAGTATACATAGGATCTACAAAACAGAACTTAAAGGCGAGAATTAGTGAGCATGTACACTGCTGGCCACCGAAAATGCAACACCAAGAAGGACACGAGATAGCAAAGCCACATATACTGGACACATAACAACATATATAAAACTGAAACGATTGAGCTTACAGGCCCGTGCGACTTGCGGAACACGCAGACATCAATAGTTCGTGTGGTCCCAATGGCTGGCAATAACGGCCGCTACACGCCGCGGCATCGAACGAAAGAGGCTTTGGATGTGGGCTTGGGGTATGTCGGTCCAGGCTGCTTCCACACATTGCCACAGTTCATCAGGCGTAGCAGGAGGTGGGGATTGCCGGGCTACTCGGTTGCCGATCAGCGACCAGACGTGTTCGATGGGCGACATATCGGAAGAACAGGCGAGCCACGGCAGCAGTAACACCTGGTGGGCCGTGAAAAATTGTTGCACGATGCGTGCCACGTGCGGGCAAGCATTGTCTTGTTGAAACGTGGCCGCTGGCAAGTCCTGCAGGTAAGGGAGGACTACCGGCTCCAAAACGTCGGAGATGTAGCCGTGGCTGTTGAGTGTACCGGCGATGCGTATCAGAGAGGTGCGGGTGTCATATCCAATTGCGCCCCAAACCATAACGCCAGGCGACGGACCGGTATAGCGATGCATAATGGCGTCATACAGTCTCTCGCCGCAGTGCCGCCACACGCGGATCCGATCATCGTGGTGTTGCAGGCAGAAGCGGGATTCGTCGGAGAAGACAATGTCGTGCCATTCCGTAGTTCAGGTGCGGGGTTCAACGGCCCACTGCCACCGCACTCGCCGGTGGTGTAACGTCATTCGTAATTGGAGCAATGGGTGCCGTGCGACAAGTCCCTGCTCCTTCAGATGACGTCGAACGGTACGTGCTGACATAGGTTGTTGCGCAACACACCCTAATCCCTGCGCTAACGTTCGTGATGTGGCGGTGCGAGCCGTCAATGCTCGCCGCACAACATGCCGGTCCTCTCGTCCGGTGGTGTGCCGCGGCTGCGGCAATCGCTGAAGTCGGTCCGTCCCTCCTGCACCCACCGAATCCATACCCGCCTCACTGTGGCTGGATGTCGTACCACATGGGCGCCGATGTCTCGGTACGATAAACCGCTGTCGCGATAAGCGACTATTCGTCCTCTGCCGAACTACGAAACGTGCTGGAATGACTGCCGTATTCTGCGACGAGGCATCAGGAAGGTTCCCATGCACATGTGTGGCAGCAAAACACACTTCCACTACTTACACTCCGCCTTCTGTGCACCCTTCTTATTGTGCTTCTTAGTGACGCGCCGGGCGCACATGATTTGCATATGACCTGCAATGCTAATCGTTTGCATGTCCTCTCGCGGGCGACGCTTGCTGCCAGTTTTAGGCCAATCGGATGCTTCCTTCTTGGTGTTGGATTTTGGGTGGCCAGCAGTGTATATAATGTAAAGACAGCCTCAATGTCTACTGCTCTTTCAAGACTTCCCCTTGATGAACAACACTTCCCATTATGGAAAGATTCATCTATTCTTGGAACACCTCACAATAATGCTCTCTTACAGTTCACTGAAAGTCTATACATCTATCATTATGGTTCTAGATCTTGCAATGACAATATTCCTTCATACATTCCAACTCTCTGGTGAACTCTGATTTGCAAGTTTCCTCAAGATCACCTGGGAACCCCCTCCCCTAATAATGACTCTTAACTAGAATCATTGACTAACGTCATATGATGACGTGTGTCGTTTCCTACGTCATCACAATTACTTTCATCAAGCATGTACATATAAACTCGTTACTGTCCACCTTGTAATATAGTTCCCATCTGATGATGAACCCAATTTGGGGTTCGGTCTCATGGAAAAACAAGATATACACTGAAGTGTCAGAAAAACTGGTACACCAGTCTAATACTTGGAAGGTCACCAACGGGAGCGCAGGATTGCAGAAATACGACGGGGCATGGACTCCACTAGCTTCTGGAGATATGCTATAGGCAATGCACACCATACTTCCTGCAGAACGTTCCACAATTCGGGTGTATTCCAAAGTCTCGGATTCCTCTGTTCGATAGCGCGTTGCATGGCATCCCAAATGTGTTCTATCACGTTCAGATCAGGGAACTTGGGTAAAAATGGCAACACCCCAAACTCAGATGAATACTCCTCTAACCATAATGTGGCGTCCCGACACTTGTGTGCTGTCCTGTTGGAACAGGCCCAACCCATCAGCATATGAATGCAGGACATGAACGGGTGTACCTCGTCAGAAAGGATGCGCACATAGCGTTGGACGGTCACAGACGTTCGTAGACGTACCAGGGATCCCAGTGAAGTTCAGCTAAACACACCCCATACCTTTATGGAACCCCACCAGCCGGTACAGTTCCCTGTTGTCAGGTGGGATCCATGGTTTTATGGGGTTTGCGCCACACACGAATCCTTCCATCTGCCCGATACAGTTGGAAACGCGACTCGTCAGACCAGGCTACTTGTTTCCAGTCATTAAGTGTCCAGTGGCGGTGTTGCCGTGCCCAAGCGAGGCGCATAGCTCTGTGTCGTGCATCCATCAAGGGGACTCGAGTTGGGCGTCGGCTCTCAAAGCCCATATCGTGAGGGTACGTTGCACAGTCCAGACGCTGATGCTTGTTGAGGCTCCAGCATTGAATTCCGATTATACCTGCGAGAGTGTTGCACGCCTATCGTGTGAAACGATTCTTGACAGCCGACGATGGTCACGTTCACCCAATGTCTTTTTACGGCCACACTGGTATCGTAGGTTGGAGGTTTTGCCGGATTTCTTGTAGTCACGGTACACCCTTCCAATGGTCGTCCGTGAAAATCCGAACTTCGTTTCTACCTCCGAAATACTATTGCCCATCTCACGAGCGCCAACTACGACACCGCGTTGAAAATCGCTTAAATCGTTATTACTTGTCATTCTCATGCCGAAAGCAGCTCTGACAGCTAGCAAGGATGTCTATCGCTTTATATATGCCCTGGCGGACGCAACCGAGTTCGCGCATAGGTGACGTTGCTATGTATTCTGCATAAGCTCGTCTGTACCAGTTTTTCTGACACTTCAGTGTATATGTATATTTACATATATATGACACAGTCATTTTTGCAACTACCCCTTCAGAGCTTCAGAGTATGATCCAGAAACTTGCTGACAAGAGTAAAGAAGTGGGAATAAAAATGAACGTATAGAAGACGAAAGTGGCGTACAATGCTTTTACAAGAAATGAAGATTTATCGATCGATTGGGGAAAGCTGGAGATTACCGATACCTGCATTTACCTTGGACAGCAGACATCATGTGAGGGTCACATTAATGAAGAAATTAATCGGCGTATAAAACTTGGATGGAGAGCTTTTGAAAACAGCACAATTTTTAAGAGCAATATTATGTCTTAAAGAAAAGTGCTTGATCAGTGCACCCTTCCAGTGCTTACGTGTGAGGCAGAGACATGGACCTTAACTAAAAAGAGGTAGAAAGACTGCAGAGAACTGAAAGAAACATGGAGAGGTGAATGCTTGGTGTAACAAGGAGATAAGAAGAGGAACTCGTGGATGAAGACATCGTGATCCGAGTAAAGTACCTGAAATGGCAATAGACTGGGCATATTGTCAGAAGTACGGACCATCGGTGGACAACTGAAATTTTAGACTGGATTCCAAGAGGCAGGAAATGACCCAGAAGAAAACCACATGGGAGAGGGGTGGATGAAATTCTAAAGTATGCTGGAGTAACATGGAAGAGATATAGGCTCAAGACAGACTGTTGTGGAAGAAACTTGGGGAGACCTCCATCCAGCAGTGGATTGATAATAGTTGTTGACAATGATGATGATGTGTAGTGATAATAGTTGAGAATGATGAAAGTGTGGTTGTGTGGTTTGCATAGTCGTGATATATGTATGATGCGTATAGTACTGCCGCAAATTGTTGTTGTTGGATGTAAACAAGTCGAACCAAATTTGATAAAGGGTAAGTATTATAACTGATGTGGATGTGGTCATCTTTGATTGATTGGAAGTATCATATAGCATATTTATATTAAAGATCTTTGTGTGTTAGCTGACCGGTGCTTAATACTTCGAAGTTACAGTACCACGAGTTCAACTTACTGATATGATAGTATGATAGATAATGTTTTAAGTAGAGAAGTAGATACGATTAAACGAAAAACATTATAACGGTATGAAAGTTTTGCTATTATTCCATCTGCTTTCACTTACATATATTAATAGATTGTGTTACTGCTTAGTAATACTGTACTGGAGTGATGTTAATCTATTTTTAAAGCTACCGTAGTTCTTTTAGAAATCAGACCGTAGCAGCTTTGCCGAAAATAGCAACAACTGGTGAAATATAAGTTAATGCAAACTATAGATGTGTAAAATTTTCTTTTTTTTTTTTTTTCTGATATAGATTTCCTCTGCACCTCATTTTAAACTTAAATCTGTTTTTCTTTGTAGATTTGGTGACCTAAAATGTTTTTAACAGTGCCAAGGTCATAAAAGCATAGCTCAATGACCCTGACTGCGAAGCCTTGAAAAAGGTGAATGACTTTGAGTCCTTGGGAAGGGAAGAAAATAGGGGAAAGAAAAACCACCTTCTCTTTGTTGAAGTGTTGAGAACAGTGTAGATATTTCTGAAGTTAAAATGTATTTTTTTGGACATCTAGTTTTTTTTCTACTTACACATAACTCACTTATTAACTTAGGGTGAACGTCCGCAGATAGTTCTAGAAGCGTAAAATCTTCTCTTTGAAAAAATAATGAAAAAGAAACAAAAAAAGAAAAAAAAAGAAACAGCTGAGAAAACGGCACTTATCGCAAAATATATATATATATATAAAAAGAAGAAAAAAATAAAGAGAGGAAATTCAGAGGGACACAGATACTAGCTTTTGAACTCCTTTGATTCTATACTTATAATATCTGATGAATTATTGATTTAAAAATTGTAGTAAATTTTCAAAAATATAAATTTATATCGCTTTAAGGTAGTATTTGTTTTGCGCTCGAATTACACTCGTGAAAATAGGAATTGCTACTAATTCCCATGTTGGTTAGTTTGACAAAACCTCTTTTGTTTTATTTTAATTGTTGTTGAAGGTTTAACGACCACCGTGAACAACTCAATGGGCTGTAAGCAGTCGCCCATCCCTAATTTAGGGGCTCTAGTTCCAAGGAAATGAGAGAGAGCCAGTGCCGTAACACAAACACAACATCAGTGTCTCATAGAGATTCGAACGCGGACCCAATTGTAAGAACGGTCATGACGCAGCGTTTAAACGACCGCGGCACCGCGCGGCCATTCCAGTTGTAAGAATATTCCTCACTGGAGATTACTGCAATTATCACTGGGCTTCCTTGTTTGCGTGCTTAAAACTGCTTAGTCATATTAATTAAATAAAGAGAAAAAAAAAAGAACCCAACAGAATTTAGGCGTGATAAACCCCCCTTTTGACAAGAGGTCTTAAATTCAGTATTAAAAAAAATGTGTTTTTTATACATTTTAAAGTATTTTAATACGCGAAATCAGTTGCTTTAAAAGCAGAGCATTTCCTACCCAACAGTTGAATAAACTGAAGTTGTTCCTACTATCTGACGGAAAATTTAAAACATAAATAAGTCGGACTCGCAGAAACTGAACCATTACGGCAAATGCAAAAAACACTCAACTATCAGTATACGCGAGGTTTTCGTGTACTTCAGAAACCTCACGAACATTAAGTTATTGCAAACGAAGTTTAAGACTAAATAAGAAGTAATGGTTACGTTTCATATTGCTTGCAAATAAATCCATATATGTCCATTTAGTCCACAGTATATGGACTATATGGACGTATATGGATTTATATAAGTCGTTATATTGTCTACATATATGGATTTTATAAGTCGTTATATTGTCTACTAATAATTATGCAAATTACGCTATTAAAAGTGATAAATATAGTAAATGAACTTTTATTTCTGTAAGAGATACAGCAGAAATAAAAAAATTCAAAGAATTTTGCAAAACAATGCAATAAAGTTAATCCGAATCTGTGCCAGATGTTTTTCTTTTTTGATTGGGGGCTTAACGCCTACTGTGAGCAACCCAATGAGCTATAAGCAGTCGCTTATCCTAATTTAGGGCCACTGGTTCCAGTGAAGGGACAGAGACATTGTTGTAAGACAAACACAACATCCATGCCTCACCGGGATTTGAACCTGAACCCATCGCGGACGAGTCAGCACTTAGACCACTGCGCCAGATCTTTGAAACCTATTTTCTAGATTATAGGGAGGCAGTAGCAGATATTTTTATGTTTGTTTCGGGGTACAACCAATTGTGGGCATCTAGAGCATTTGCTAATCGCTCATCCTTGATTTCGGTCCACTGTTACCGGGAGAGTGAAGAGGACCCATCTCGGACGAACAACCATGAAGCCAACCCTTAGATCACTGCGCCACAGGGCCAGCGCCAGATCTTCGAAGGACCTATTTTCTAGATTATAGGGAGGCAGTAGCAGATATTTTTATGTATGTTTCGGGGTATAACCAATCGTGAGCGTCTGGGGCAACGGCTAATCGCTCATCCTTGATTTCGGTCCACTGTTTTCGGAAGAGTGAAGAGGATCATCATCCATTCCCCACCCAGGGTAGGGGCCTGGCTGGTCCTGGCTCATGCGGTTTGCCAGAAGTCAACACCTCTGATCACTTTTCCAACAGTGTTTCCTATTAGAAATAAGAGAATGGGATCGGAGGATTACTTTGTTGGACAAGTGGTTGAAAAGTTGTAGACTACTTTTCAATCAGTCTACATGCATGTTTAATTCTTTTATGTTGATTTCCCTTCCCTTATCACTTTATTTTAAGGAATGTCTCTTGTGTTGCAAGCGAGATCTCTTCCCCCTAGAACCCTTGTGATTCGTAAGAATTTCTATTGCATGTTCCGACTATGTAGTCTCATCCCTGCAATGCGAACCTTCTGGTAAAATATGTATATGAATTGATGTAAAGCACAATATTTTCTATTTTCAAGTACATGATCATCCAAAACAATTCCTTTGTCCTACTTTTCTCTGCGGCTAGCGATGAAAACAGCATTAGCACGGATAAATCTCTGCTACGTCACTGTTTGGAAACAGAATATCAGTGTGTCGAAATAAATAATATATATTTTGGAGATACGACGCAGAAACAAACTAATAGAAGACTAGAAGACACATTAGCTCAGAAGGACCATTAAGATCTCCTTTGTAAACACGTTTTAAGTACCAAAATTGGGAGTTTGATACTAAAATTTGGAATTTGTGGATATGTTGGTTCCGGCACGCGCACAAAATGCACAAACTCCGAATTTTAGTACTGGGGGCATGTGAGAAAAACAACGCTGCTCCTACAGTTTATCTTGTCTCCGATGTACCAACACAACCCCCATTTATAAATCTTAGAACTCTGTCTTCAAATCACATTCAGACTACAGCTTTAAACCTGGGTCTGAACTTCGACTATCCAACAACTAATGTAAACTTATTTCGTATTATCCCTCAAGCTGAGCAGATAATCTGTTGCCTTCCTGAACACGACCGTGAGTTCGCTCGTTACCGGACATGGAAAGCTACGGAAAACGTGTTCGAGCCTCGCACAATGCATGCAACACCCACCTATTGCGAGAGGAAGGTAAACAGTTGCGCCGAGTTGCGGGCCAACCCCAACATTACAATAGCTGCTGCAGATAAACCTAGCCAAATAGTTATACTGAATAATGTAGATTATAAGATATTAAATGCTATTGCCTCTATTCCGCATAAAGTGGTCATTAATGACCCTATACCTGCGACTTTGACATCTATTAACAAGATGAAAAACTGAATTCCTGCCAGAATGCATTTATCTAATATGAAACCTCCACCTAAGGGCCATGGGTCTCTAAACTATTTGGTAAAATACAGACTTGTAAGCCTAACCATCTGGTCCGAACTTTAGCCTCAAGCCGCTCTATCCTCACGAGACCATTAGAACAAGAATTTCTGAAACCTATTATTTCAGGCTCTGACTACGCAATAATTATTCCACTTAAGGCGGTGTCAAAAATAAAGGCTTTTCGAGGCGTCAAGCCATCCTACATCCTGGCGTCGCTAGATGTGGAGTCTCTATATCCAAACTTACCAATAGAAACTGCTCACGACTTAATTCCAAAAAAGCTCATTCAGGGAAAGTATGCCTCCCAGGTCAAAATCCAGGCTATTGTGGATGCTCTTAAACTGGTAGCGAAGCGGTCATGCTTCAGTTATAATGGTGTCACTTACCAACAGAAGAGTACGCTCCAATTGGATCACCACTGTCGGCGATTCTTGCCGAGATCGTTATGCAGTCACTCGAAAACGAAGTTCTTGCAACAAGCCTGCAGACCCCTCTTATGTATATGCGTTACGTGGACGACGTTTTCATAATATAGCAGCACTCCATAGAGAGTCTCACTCAGTTTAAAGATTTAATGTCCTCCAAATTTTCAACGATCAAACTCACTTTTCAGTTGGAACAAGACTACAAATAACCGTTCCTTGATCTTTTAGTGAAAAGGCATCCCGCAAAGAAAAACTTGAGTTTTTCGGTGTTTCGAAAGCCTACCAGCTCGTCTAACATCATACCAAAGGAATCCAACCATCCTACCAAATATAAGATGGCAGCGTTGAGATCAATGGTTTCCCGCGCTTTCACACACTCTTCAAACAAAGGCGAGCGTTTTAAAGAATTCCGCAGAACAAAATTCATTGCTATTCAGTATGGATATTGTGCAAATTCTGTAGATACGTTAATCAACAATTAGTAATGTCACCACACTATGCAAAGAGAAAAAATCGAACGTGGGCACTATGACGTATCTGCCAAAACTTACTTATACGTTGAGAAATACACTATCTACCAACAAGTAATTGGACACCTATGATAGCAAAGGAAAACAAAGTTTATTCACCTTCAATAGTTGGTGAAGCCTCTACGAGCGCAGATTACAGCTGCGACCCTCCGGGGCATACCCTCAACCAGGCGTTGCACGACGGCTAGCGGTATTTTCTTCCACTCGGCTTGGAGAAGACAGGTCAGTTCCTTCACCGATTTCGGACAGTGGGTCACCCCTTAAGTCGACGCTCCAACTCGTCCCAGAGGTGCTCGATCGGGTTAAGGTCCGAGCTCTGCGCATGCCAGTCCATTCGATTAACCCCATTGTCACCATACCAAGCCATGGTGGACCTCGCAACATGACAGGTAGCATTGCAATCCCGAAAGTAACATGGGTCCACCCCGTAAAACTTCCACAACGTAGAAAGCGCATGGTCATCCAAAATGGTGCAGTAGGTCATGGCGTTGAGTCTACCAGGAATTGCGACCAAGGGTCCCGTGCCATACCAGGAGAAACACCCCCATAGCATAATTCCACCGCCGCCGAACTTCACAGTTGGCACAATACATTCCGGCAGGAGGCGTTCTCCAGGAAGATGCCAAACCCAGACCCTGCCATCCGAACGGTAGAGGATGAACCTTGATTCATAGCTCCAGAGAACCTGTTTCCACTGTTCAACGGTCCACTGTCGACGTTCTTTGCACCACGTTAGCCGAGCAGCGCTATTGGACTTGGTGATCAAAGGCTTGTGGGCGGCGACAGCACGTCCATGATAACAGAGCAGATGGGCTTCCTTACGGATGGTATTCATCGAAAGAACACTCCCGGATGCCTGTTGAAACTCCTCGCGGATGTGGCCCATCGATGTGGTGCGGTTCTTCCGAATTTCTCTTGCCAGCACCCGTCGGTCTCTAACTCTTAGTTTTGTGGGCCTGCCGGGTCGGGGCACATTCCGTCCGTGACCTCTCATATTCCACTTGCCAATCACGTAGGCCACTGTCGATTTTGGGTACTTCAACTCGCTGGATATGTTACGTATGGATCGGCCATTTCTGTGATACCCGACGATTACACCTTTCTCGAAATCAGAGAGCTCCGAACTGCGTGGCATCTTGCATGCGACTGGTTGCGTTGTTGTTTCCCACACGATATTTAACGGTGGCGGCCGTGACGTGTATCAGGACCACAGATATCGTCGATTGCAGGGGTGTCCAATTACTTGTTGGTAGATAGTGTATATGTAAGAAATACAATATTGAATTTGGAAAGAAAACATCATCTTTATACCACGACATTAGAAAGGACCAAGATTATAACACAAAAAATGAACTATGCGGGCGTATATTGTGTGCCAAAGAAAAGTGAAACTTTCCCCTTGGAAGACCAGTGGTATATCGATTCCACTTTGAGTAGCATTCGGGTCAGACTGGCAGAACATCGTTATGACGTGAGTAACCATTCTAATAATACTTTCAAGACTGGCAGGAAGAGGTACTCACACCCTATCCTGGACGGATACTTACCTTTTGTTGAGAACAAAAACTAAACGTTGAACTTTGTTTGTCTGATAGTTTAAGTTTTTATACAAATCAATGTTGTAATGAAGAACTACCAATGGTCATCCCACCACCGTGGATGCTATTAATGACTCACTTAGATATTCGTAATAGTCATCTAGAACATAACTCACCTTCCCCATATTTGTTCCTTGGATAGGCATTGACCAAAAAATATAAAATATATGCTACTACAAAATTATATACTATGATAACATAGCCGCTCACTAATTGTGGCTATCAATATGATATTTTCAACATTTATGGTTTGAATAACTAACTACACCCGAAAAAGTTTGATGTCCAATCACACCGCCAGAGAGTTATAATACGTCATTGATTAACGATATATAAGTTATACCCTTATATATCGTTAATCAATGACGTATTATAACTATTAATACGTCATTGATTAACGATATACACAATGCGTCAAAGAATTTTTAAAACTGGGTCTGTAAAATGAAATAGAAACAAGAAATTATAATTTGTTTTGGTTTGTTATTCAAAATAAGTCCCTCCGGCTTCAATACACTTGTTACAGCGATTTAATGATGATTCGAATGCCTGTTACAGTTCACTTTGCGGAATTGCCTCCAAAGCACGCGTCGAAGCTGTTTGTATGGGCGAAATATCATCAAAATAACACCCTTTTAGCGTCATTTTAAATTTTGGGAACAAAGAAAAGTCGCAGGGTGCTAAAGCAGGCGAATACGGTGGATGCTTCAACACACAGACGTTATTTTCCGCCAAAAATCTACGAACAAGAAGTGAGGTGTGACTGGGTGCATTATCGTGCAACAAACACCGACTGTTTTCATCTCGATATTCTGGACGAATGTGACGAATTCTGCTCATAAAACGCCTCAAAACATTTAAATAAAACTTGCCAGTAATTGTTTGTCCACTTGGAAAAAATTCTTTGTGGATAATACCCTTACTATCGAAGAATGTAATGAGCATTGTTTTGATTTTCGATGGAACTTTTCTTGTTTTTTTTTTGTTTTTTTTGGCTTGTGGCGACTTTTTTGACTTCCATTTCGCACTTTGTCGCTTTGTTTTAGGATCATATTGAAAACATCATGTTTCATCACCAGTAACAATCGATTTTAAGAAGTTTGGATCATTTTCAGCGGATGAAGTGATGTCTCTGCAATGTGCACTTCTCCTTGATTTTTGTTCATTGGTTAACGTGTGTGGAACAAATTTAGCACAGACTTTTGTTTTGCCCAAATCTTCATGCAGGATGGTTCGAATCATTTCTTTGTTGATGTTTAAAGACTCTTCCATCATTCTTAGTGACGCACATCGATTGTTTGCCACGAAATCACGCACTTTTTCAATAATCTCAGGTGTCTTAGATGAACTTGGTCTTCCGGTATGCTTATCATCTTCTAGCGTATCTCTTCCGTCCAAAAACGTTTGTGCCATAGGAAAACATTCGATCTACTTAAACAAAACTCACCGTAAACTTGTTTCATCATTTGGTACGTTTCCGAGGCACTTTAACCAAGTTTTGCGTTAAATTTAATAACAGCCCTTTGTTCCATCTTAATAATTCAACATGAAAAAAATTTTACTTCTCTAATGAACACCCGTTTCGTTTGAGTTACTTTAACAACTGCGCAGTACTTTTGGCAGAAAGCAAGCAGATGGTCACGGTTTATAACGCATTCGGGATTACACTGGTGGCGCCACTGTAGGCTGAAATCTAGCGCCTGTCTTAAAAATTCTTTGACACACTGTGTATAAGGGTATAACCAACCCTTGGGAACTTTCGTATGACTACCTGATGATATTGCGCAGATACTTTAACCTTTTAGCTTCTAGATATTTTAGGATTGAGTATATTTTCGTAGTTGAAGGCTTTTAATCTTATAAATTATTCCGTGCTTAGACAGTATTTGAAAACTTAGGAATGTACTACTGGACGAATTCGTGAGAGTTAAGTTTGCGGGATTTAAAATTTTTGAGTGATGATTTTTTGCGCGATGAATTTTCTACTCAATTAACTTGTGTGGAAGAGTGCTTTTTTTTTTTTTTCGCGGATATCTATTTCGACGAGCTCCACTTAATGATAAGCTCAATCCATTATTTTTTTAAACAAATTTCCGGATTTTGGATGTCCGATTCCATAGAAAACACGAAACAGGATTTTTTTGTATTATAGTTTAATCCTGATGCCCTTCATAATATTATTATTCTATAACACAAGCCCGTTGACTCGAAACACCCTTACAGAAATTTTACAAGTCGATTTTCATAAAATCTTTTGACGTATGTTCAACTGCTGTCGATGTTTCGTAGCACACATGCCAAGATATTAGGAAAGCAAGAGTATATTTGAAGGGCGTCTGCTGATGATAACATTTTCGACGCGTGGCATTATTTTTCGGTGTTTCTCCAAAGCATTATTCAGCGATATAATCTCTTTTTTCTTTCTCCCCCCCCCCCCCCTCATCTGCTGTTCGGTCCTGCCATTGATATTTTCCCTTAGATGGATTGGACGTCAGAGTGGTTCTCGCATAGATCAGATGTTGGCAACAAATAGAGATAAAGTCCTCCTGCTGCTTCGTTGCGAAAGATTTCATGTTAAGAATCCACAGAAAAGCAAACAAACGAGCTGATTTTTATAGCTCGTGGTTTGCACCAGTTTCTAATCATGATAACGCCGTAGCAGGGTGAACAGAGAAAAACAAAATTTACGGACAAAGATAGTATGCTTCACAAATGATTTCTTGATCGCTGAAATAATTGTGAGAGAACATTTTTTAAACAAGAATGTTCCGATAGAACTTCCACAAATCGCTCATTTCCCCAATCCTGTCAGGAGAAAATGCCAGCTACGCTTTCTTACAAACGAATTAGCGAAAAACAAAAAGGCAACAAACACAGAGAAAGATAGACAGAAAGCAAAATTAACACACACACACACACACACACACACAC
This sequence comes from Macrothele yani, assembly GCA_039090855.1. Taxonomy (NCBI): domain Eukaryota; kingdom Metazoa; phylum Arthropoda; class Arachnida; order Araneae; family Macrothelidae; genus Macrothele; species Macrothele yani. The sequence goes on from CM077007.1 coordinate 116,511,225, forward strand.
ACACACACATTATATATCGTCATCATTCATCATTGTCAACCATTATCAATCCACTGCTGGATGAAGATCTCTCAAGGTCTTCCCAAGTTTCTTTCACAACGTTCTGTCTTAGGCCGATTAGACTGGCCCAAGACAGTCTCCTCGGCCCAAGGCTCCTCTCGCACAGTCTCCTCTCACGCAATCTCCTCCATATCCCTCATGCGTGCTTTCGAATTTCATCCGCCGATCTCCCACGTGGTCTTCTGGGTCTTTTCTTGTCCCTTGGAATCCAGCTTAAAATCTCGGTGGTTCATCGGCAATATGTCCAGCCATTTCCATTTCAGGACCAAGATGTCTTCCACTCTTGTCATTTTCCTGATGCACCTGAGTTTCTCTTCTTATCTCTCCTGGTTACACCAACCATGTTCCTCTCCATGCTTCTTTCAGTTGTCTGCAGTCTTTGTATGTCTTTTCTAGTTAAGGTCCACGTCTCTGCATTATACGCAAGCACCGAAAGGATGCATTGATCAAACACTTTTCTTTTAAGACATAATGGCGTACTGCTCTTAAAAATTGTGCTGTTCTTTCCAAAAGCTATCCATCCAAGTTTTATAGGCCGATTAATTTCTTCATCAATGTGACTCTCGCTTGATATCTGCTGTCCAAGGTATCTGTTATCTCTTGCTTTTCCCCATCAATCGACAAATCTTCATTTCTTGTAAAAGCATTGTACATCACTTTTGCTTTCTGAAAGTTCATTTTTAATCCTACTTCTTTATTCTTGTTAACAAGTTCCTGGATAATAATCTGCAGTTCTGAAAGGGTAGTTGCAAACATGACTACATCATCAGCAAAACAAAGGTGAATTAAATAATCTTCATTAATCCTTATCTTTTTTTTCCATTTCAGTGATTGAAAGACATTTTACAATGTGATATTAAAGAGTTTGTGACATATGGTGTCACCTTGTCTCACTCTGTTTCCAATTTTTATTGGTGCCGTATCCTCAAATAACCGAACCTTTGCACTTGCATTTTCATAGATGTTATTAATAATATTAATGTATGCATCTTCAATACCGCAGAATTTCAACGCCAATGAAACTGGTGATAGTTTCACGGAATCAAAGGCCTTTTCATAATCGATAGAAGCCATGCAAAGTGGAAGTTCATATTCCCTCGCTCTTTCAATTAGTTCTCTCAGTACATGGATATGATCTACAATGCTGTAGCCACTCCTGAATCCAGCTTGTTCACTCGGTTGAGCCATGTCCAGTGTCACCTTCAAACGGTGTGAAAGAACTTTAGTGAAGATTTTATAAACCACTGATAGGAGGCTGATAGGTCTGTAGTTCTTGAGATCCTCAATGTCACCTTTTTTATGTAGCACGATCATTGTAGCGTTGTTCCAATCCTCTGGAATCTTCCCTTTATTAAGGCATCAGGTGAAAATTTGGGCGAGTACTGTTTCAATTACTCCACTTGCTTCTTGTATGATGTCTACAGTAATTCCATCTTCTCCTGGAGCTTTTCCCCGCTTCATGTTTTTGATTGCATGTGCAACTTCTGCTGGGAGGGCTGGAAGAACTCTTGTACTGGTACCATTCATGATGTCTGGAGTACATGTATCATTCCTTTCATATAATTTGGAGTAGAAATCTGTCACTCTTGTCAAATTTTCGCCTCTGTTTCTTGTTACACGACCATCTTCTTTTCTCAGTGTCAAAATCTGTTTTCTTCTCTAGATGTCCCTTTGCTCTTTTCAGGTTTTTGTTGTTTTTAATTGCTTTCCACACTAGTTCACAGTTGAATTTTCTTACGTCTTCAGTGTTACGTTTTCGTACTGTCTTGAATAGCTCTTTATATTCCAATTTGGAAGTGACATCTTTATTTGTCCTCATTTCTCTTCCCTTTTCCATCATCAGTTTTGTTTTTCCTGATATTTTGTTCTTATGCGACTACTTTTTAGTACCAGATATTTTTGTTGCTGCTTCCATAAGAGCTTTGGCTAGTTTTCTGTTAACTTCAAAGATGTCCACTTCTTCCAACATTAGACCTTCTAGTGCACAGAATCTGTTCCTCTGTTCCAATTTGAAGGTATTATGATGTTTTTTAAAGATTGGTCATGTCGATACATTTTGTTTGTTTTATGAGCTTGCCACGCTCGAGTTCAGCTTTGAGGTGCATCTTACATCTCACCATTCTATGGCCACTACTGTGTTGAACTTGTTCATCACACTGCAGTCTTCGATGACAAATTCCTTGTTAGATATAATGAAATCAATTCCACTTGTCATCCCATTGGGATGCCTTCATGTCCATTTCCTACGTGAAATTTTCTTGAAAAAGGAGTTCACGATGAAAAATCTTTCTGCCTCTGCAAACTATAAGATAGTATTTCCACGCTGGTTTCTGTTGTCATGACCGATTTTACCTACTCAAGTTTCATTCTATTGCTGTTGCCTTATTTTTGCATTGGAATCTCCCATAATGTTCTTCAAGTGCTGCTTGCCTTTATTATTTAGATACCGAATTTCTTCGTAAAATTCTTCGATTTCTTCGTTAAGATGACTTGTAGTTGGTGCGCAAGCTTGAATAATCTGTAATAATGAATCTATCTCTCTATCTAACTGCTGGCCACCCAAAATGTAACACCAAGAAGGACACGAGACAGCAAAGACATATTTATTGGACACATAACAACAGATACAAAGATGAAACGATTGAGCTTACAGGCCCGTGCGATTTGCGGAACACGCAGACATCAATAGTTCGTGTGGCCCCAATGGCTGGCAATAACGGCCGCTACACGCCGCGGCATCGAACGAAAGAGGCTTTGGATGTGCGCTTGGGGCATGTCGGCCCAGGCTGCTTCCACACGTTTCCACAATTCATCAGGCGTAGCCGCGGGTTGTGCTTGTCGGGCCACTCGGTTGCCGATCAGCGACCAGACGTGTTCGATGGGCGACATATCGGGAGAACAGGCTGGCCATGGCAGCAGTGACACCTGGTGGGCCGTGAAGAATTGTTGCACGATGCGTGCCATGTGCGGGCGCGCATTGTCCTGTTGAAACGTGGCTACTGGCAGGTCTTGCAAGTAAGGGAGGACTACAGGCTCCAAAACGTCGGAGATGTAGCGGTGGCTGTTGAGTGTTCCGATGATACGTACCAGAGGGGTGCGGGTGTCATATCCAATTGCGCCCCAAACCATAACGCCAGGCGACGGGCCGTTATGGCGATGAATAATGCAGGCGTCATAAAGTCTCTGACCGCGGTGCTGCCACACGCGGATCCGACCATCGTGGTGTTGCAGGCAGAAGCGGGATTCGTCGGAGAAGACAATATCGTGCCATTCCGTAGTCAAGGTTCGGCGTTCAATGGCCCACTACCGCCGCACTCGCCGGTGATGTAACGTCAATGGTAATCGGAGCAATAGGCGCCGTGTGACAAGTCCCCGCTCCTACAGACGTCGTCGAACGGTACGTGCCGACACGGTTTATGCGCAACACACCATAACTCCTGCGCTAACGTTCGTGATGTGGGGGTGCGGGCCGTCAATGCCCGCAGCAGAACATGCCGGCCCTCTCGTTCGGTAGTGTGCCACGGCTGCGGCAATCGCTGACGTCGGTCCGTCCGTCCCTCCTGCACCCACCGAATTCATACTCGCCTCACTGTGGCTGGATGTCGTCACACACCGGCGCCGATGTCTCGGTATGATAAACCGCTGTTGCGATAAGCCCCTATTCGTCCTCTGTCGAACTCAACTCCGAAACATGCTGTAATGACTGCCGTATTCTGCGACGAAGCATCAGGAAGCTTTCCACGCACAGGTCCGGCAGCACAGCTCACTTCCACTACTTACACCCCGCCTTCTGTGCACCCTTCTTATAGTGCTTCTCGGTGGCGTGCCGGGCGCACATGATTTGCATATGCCCTGCAATGCTAATCGTTTGCATGTCATCTCGCGGGCGACGCATGCTGCGAATTTCAGGCCAATCGGACGCCAATCGGATGCTTCCTTCTTGGTGTTGCATTTTGGGTGGCCAGCAGTATATATACACAGTCAAGTCACATTTTCGCGACCACCTCCTACTTTTATCATCAACAACGCGTAGCCAATGAAAGAAGGCACATGTCGTAATATGGCTTGGAGGATATACATGTATATGGTGTGCTGTAGGCATTCTGAAACCTAATCACTCATTGCTGTCTTGGATAACAGGAGCGATTTATCTGATTTGTAAAAAAGGGATGATTAACAGCTTTTGGGCCAAGGGTGGCAGTATTTCTGGACTAGCACAATTTTTTGAACTGTTCGAGTGCTGCTGTGGTTAAAGTGTACCGTGATTGGAGAAATGAAACAACTGCAAAAAAGAGACTTGGAAACTGCGGAGCACCTCGTGATATTGATGTGAGAGGTGAACGTGGGCTTCGAAGGTGTGTAGGGCCGATCATCACGCTACAGTGGAGCAACTCACTGGCCGAATGAACCAGGTAGCTACAGGAAGTGTGTCTAAAACGACATTTCAGCGAACCCTGCTGGGTACGGGGCTCCGATGCAGACGGATGGTCACTGCACCTATAATAAGGAAGGTGTATCGGCAGAAAAGGCTTACATTTGCACTGCAGTATCGGAATTGGACCGCCACTAATTGGCAAAGGATTGTGTTCTCCGGTGAGTCATCTTTTTTGCTTCATCAAACGGATGCACGTTGGCGTATAAGGCCGGAAACATCGGAGAACAAACACTCTCCAACCATTGATAGCAGAACACAAGCTGGTGGGGGCAGCGTCATTGTCTGGGGAATGTTGCCGTGGCATTCTCTGGGTCCACTCATACCTGTAGAAGGTGCTATGGACCGAATTCGTTATGAATCCATTCTTGTAGACCACGTACACCCATACATGCTGGTTGTCTTTCCTGGGGCGGATGGGATCTCCCTAAGCGATAATGCGACGTGTCACACAGCTAGACATGTCTGAGAGTGGTTGGAAGAGTACGATGAAGACTTCAAAGTCCCTCCTTGGCCCCCTAATTCCCCAGACTTAAACCCAATTGAGCATCTGTGGGACCAACTAAATCGTGTTGTGTGCTCAATGGATCTTCCACCACGGACCCTCCAGCACCTGTCAGATGCACTGCAGTCAGCATGGCTCCACATACCTGTGAACATCTTCCAGCATCTTATTGAGTCACTCCTAGCCCGTGTAGCTGTTTTCTGCGCTGCACACTGTGGTCACTCTGCATATTAGCCGGTGGTCACAATAATGTGACTCAACCGTTTATGTGTGTGAGTCGTGAAATGCGAAACTAATTTTTCATCCAAATCGAAAGTAAACGACATACCCTTCTCTGATTTTATCAAGCCTCAACTTTCATTGCACCAAGAAGGAACACAGCAACGCTGTCTCGATTCTTTTAAAATTGTAATATATCGGGCTGCGTATAATAGAATCAAAGAACCGTGTATTTTTGATAATCTGAAATTCAAATTTTGAGGTATAATAGCAAATGTAAACGGAAACGACATGGCGCATGCAGCGATCCGTCAATACACTGGTGTGCAAAAATTAAGGACAAAGAGGAGAAATTAGCATAACAGCGGAACGAGCAGGCAGAATGGACCGAAAGACCACTCAGGAGATAGACTAGGGTCCGGTACGGTAGGGCATACGCATATATGCAGCATGACGTGGGGGTGGGGGTGGGGGGGGGTGGGGGAGTGTCGAAAACCAAGCACACGGGCGGTGTACGCTCATCAATTCGGTGAAAGCTATTGCATGGTGTACATCGGTTTGAACGACGTCGAGTTGCTGCCACCGTGTGATATGACCAACAGGCAATTCAGTAGACGACATCTGGATAACTTTACCCGAGGTCTTATAATAGGGAAGTTGGAAGAAGATCGAAGTGTGACTAGTGTGGCCGAGGAGTTCGGGATCGCTCACAGCATCGTTTCACAAGCTTGGAGAGCATTTCAAACGACAGGAACAGCTGTCCGAGAGTTTAGCAGTGGTCTTCCTCGAGCAACCACGGCGGCGTACGACCGGTATATTGTCCTACAGGCGAGAAGATACAGACGGCAGACAGCGGGTGAAATCGCAAGGCACATGCAACAGACAACTGGACGTCCGTTATCGCGTTTTACCGTGGCCAGGAGGCTGCACAAAGGTGGTCTATTTGCACGACGACCAGTACGGTGTGTGCCATTAACGCCTTCTCATCGGAGACGTCGGTTTCTCTAGTGCCAGGAACACAAGAACTGGACGCATCAGCAATGGGGTCCAGTTCTCTTTACGGATGAGAGCCGATTTAGTCTCACGTGCGATTCTGGGCGTATACACATCTGGAGAGAGTAGGGAACACGCAATCATACCTCCAACATCAACGAAAGGGACCGATTTGGAGGTAGCGGAGTTCTCATTTGGGGCGATATCATGCTTGGCAGTCGTACTGACCTCCACATCTTCCAAGGAGGTTCAGTCACTGATGTCTGCTATTGTACCGAGGTTCTCCTGCCTCACGTGCGTCTGTTCAGAGGTGCTGTGGGTCCTGAGTTCCTCTTCATGGAGGACAACGCTACACCTCATCGTACAGTGGCTGTCGCAGAACTGTTGGAGAGAGAAGATATTCAACGCATGGATTGTCCCGCAAGGTCTCCGGACCTAAATCCAATCGAAGACGTGTGGGACCTTCTCGGGAGACGCTTGGCAGCATGTCACCAGCCGCCAGCAACGATTCCGCAGCTGCGACTGGCGCTACAAGAGGAATGGGCCGTGATGACTCAACAGCTCCTTGACAACCTCGTCCTCAGCATGGACAGACGTTGTAAATTCTGCAACGCAGTCAGGGGTGATCACATCCCTTACTAAAGACTGAATTTTTCTTGGCAGCCGCCTGTCACGTGGACGTTTCTGTCTTCAGTCCAATTGTGCCCAGCGCTACCTTTTCAATAAAGTGCCTTTGTATCCTTTGGATTCCTTGTTTGGACAGTTTTGCTCACTTGTCCCATATTCTTACATCTTGGGGATCTTATGGTATGATTTGTGTCGATGTGGAGCATTTCTGCACGACGTTACATTCGAAAAACAGTCTCGTCCTTAATTTTTGCACGCCAGTGTATAAGGAATGATACAACGGAAATCAGTAAGAGTCTGACGCAATATGGGTAAGACGAAGGTTCTAAGCGCATTTGTTCGTGGGCAAATTGTCGGGGCCCGACGAATGCGTCACTCGATCGCGGAAGTCGTGCAGGCACTGGGATTTTCACGAGCCACTGTTTCACGGGTGCACCGTGAGTACATTGAATCCGGTAAAACCATCATTGCAAGACCAAACTCCCGTAGACAACAGCGTGTGGATGAGCGGGTCATCGTCAGCTAGCTCGCATTGTAACAGCGGATAGACGCGCCACAGTGCAAGAAATCACTTGGCAATTTAACGCTGGTGCACAAAAACGTGTAAGCAGCCACACTATCCAGAACCATCTCCTAGCTATGGGGTACAGAAGCCATCGTCCCACGAGGGTACCGCTGCTGACTGCACATCACAGGGTGCAAAAATTAGCGTGGGCGCGGGAACATCTCCACTGGACCCTAGACATGTGGAAAAATGTTGCCTGGACTGATGAGTCGGGATTCACGTTGGTACATGCGGATTGCAGGATACGAGTACGGCGCAAACCACATTAAGCGATGGATCTTTGTTGCCTGCAGGGTACTCTTCAAGCTGGTGGGGGTGGCATTCTCGTCTGGGGACTGTTTACGTGGACTGAAATGGGACCCCTGGTACGTGTGACATCGTCCCTCACAGGTCAACGTTACCGGGATATCCTGGACGACCATTTGCTCCCGTTTGTGCGTCTTCAACATCCCACTGGGGACCTCATCCTGCAACAAGACAATACACCGTGCCATCGCTCCCGAATTGTATCCGAATGGTTGGATGAACACTCCACCGACGTGACCTCGCTTCATTGGCCAGCTAGGTCACCTGACCTCCATCCCATCGATCACATCTGGGATGCCATCGAGAGAGATGCTCGAGGCTCTGACCCCTCCATCAAATCTTCGTGAACTGTGGGAGCTTGTTCAGGGGTCGTGGATCCGTATGGCTTCCCAACGCTTCCGGTGTCTTGTCGAGTCCATGCGGAGACTAATCGGCGCTGTAATCAGGACGAAAGGTGGTGCTACACGTTACTAGACAGGTATCTCTAATTCAATTGCTCTTCAGTGTATATATATATATATATATATATATATATATATATATATATATATATATACTATAAAGATACCTAAGCAAAAAAATACATATATAATTTTGACTCACACCTAGTACAACATAGAAAAGGTTATGTATCTACCTGCGTGAGTAAAAGGAGAAAAGAAAAAAAGAAAATAAAACAACTGAATGTAGAAGGTGTCGAGAATACTGAGCCTTGGCTTTATCAAGGACCAGCAAAAACTCTGCATTTTCTCACTTCCACAAAGACCTAGTTGGAAATGGGTTTCTGCAAGGCCATAGATGCAAGTAACATTCCCACCTAAAATAGTTTAAAAAATATATATATAAGTCATGTCCTCCGTAGAGTAGCATGACCTAGCACTAGTTAACAATTTCGCTTGCATCCATTAACCTTCATGGCCCGACCCATGCTCTTCATCTGTTACTATTAAACAGAGAGAAGAAGATTAAAGAGAACTCAAGCTGTGAGAGTGACATAATAAATAGAAATGATTTTCAGCTATAACGAAATTCCAAGTTCGTTTGAGAGAGAATTTAAACCTGAAAAACAAATTTTACATTGCAATTAAAAAAGGAAATGTTAATTTATAACGAACAGATTTTTGAAAGAAAACTTGAGTCTAAAACCCCCTACTCTACAATGTAAAATTTGTTTTTCAGGTTTAAATTCTCTCTCAAACGAACTTGGAATTTCGTTATAGCTGAAAATCATTTCTATTTATTATGTCACTCTCACAGCTTGAGTTCTCTTTAATCTTCTTCTCTCTGTTTAATAGTAACAGATGAAGAGCATGGGTCGGGCCATGAAGGTTAATGGATGCAAGCGAAATTGTTAACTAGTGCTAGGTCATGCTACTCTACGGAGGACATGACTTATATATATATTTTTTAAACTATTTTAGGTGGGAATGTTACTTGCATCTATGGCCTTGCAGAAACCCATTTCCAACTAGGGTCTTTGTGGAAGTGAGAAAATGCAGAGTTTTTGCTGGTCCTTGATAAAGCCAAAGGCTCAGTATTCTCGACACCTTCTACATTCAGTTGTTTTATTTTCTTTTTTTCTTTTCTCCTTTTACTCACGCAGGTAGATACATAACCTTTTCTATGTTGTACTAGGTGTGAGTCAAAATTATATATGTATTTTTTTGCTTAGGTATCTTTATAGTATGTGAATTCTGAATTTTCAAAACTGCTGCGTTGCGCGTTTTGATTTTCAGGTTATTTGCACCCTTCGTTTTAAATTCTAAAATTTTTTCCTTAGTCTTCAGTTTTGCTCTTAAGTATATATATATATATATATATTCTATTAAGAAGAGACCTAAGCAAAAAAAAAAATACATATATATTTTTTGACTCGTACCAAGTACAACATAGAAAAGGTTATGTATCTACCGGTGTGAGTAAAAAGAGAAAAGATAAAAAATAAAATAAAACAACTGAATGTAGAAGGTGTCGAGAATACTGAGCCTTGGCTTTATCAAGGACCAGCAAAAAATCTGCATTTTCTCACTTCCACAAAGACCTAGTAGGAAATGGGTTTCTGCAAGGCCATAGATGCAAGTAACATGCCCACCAAAAATTGTTTTAAAAAATATATTTATGTCATGTCCTCCGCAGAGTTGTATGACCTAGCACTAGTTAACAATTTCGCTTGCATCCATAACCCTCCTGGCCCGACCCATGCTCTTCATCTGTTACTATTAAACAGAGAGAAGAAGATTAAAGAGAACTCAAGCTGTGAGAGTGACATAATAATTAGAAATAATTTTCAGCTATAACGAAATGCCAAGTTCGCCTGAGAGAAATTTAAACCTGAAAAACAATGCAAAGAAATCCAAATTTTTACATTGCAATTAAAAAAGGAAATATTAATTTTTTTTAAAAATCAGATTTTTGAAAGAAAACTTGATTCTAAAACCCCCTACTCTACAACTTCTGACAACACAAAAACGAGAATAAGTTAAAGACAATAATTAACTAAAGAAAAGCTTTGTGAAAGTTATATGACTTAAACAATTAGTTGCAATATGTACAAAGTATTTCAGCAGTGCTTTAAGTGCATAATTAAGTAGTTATTAAGAACTTAACTACTTTGAAAACACAGCGCAAGAAAAGGAACTATGCTTAGCCATCTGCTGTGCCTAAGTTCCCCAAACTTTGCGCGTCTTTTGGGGAACTTAGGCACAGCAGATGGCTAAGCATAGTTCCTTTTCTTTGCGCTGTATTTTCAAAGTAGTTAAGTTCTTAATAACTACTTAATTATGCACTTAAAGCACTGCTGAAATACTTTGTACATATTGCAACTAATTGTTTATGTCATATAACTTTCACAAAGCTTTTCTTTAGTTAATTATTGTCTTTAACTTATTCTCGTTTTTGTGTTGTCAGAAGTTGTAGGTAGGGGTTTTAGAATCAAGTTTTCTTTTAAAAATCTGATTTTTAAAAAAAATAATATTTCCTTTTTTAATTGCAATGTAAAAATTTAGTTTCTTTTGCATTGTTTCAGGTTTAAATTCTCTCTCAGGCGACACTTGGCATTTCGTTATAGCTGAAAATTATTTCTAATTATTATGTCACTCTCACAGCTTGAGTTCTCTTTAATCTTCTTCTCTCTGTTTAATAGTAACAGATGAAAGCATGGGTCGGGCCAGGAGGGTTATGGATGCAAGCGGAAACTAGTGCTAGGTCATACAACTCTGCGGAGGAACATGACATATATATATTTTTTAAAACAATTTTTGGTGGGCATGTTACTTGCATCTATGGCCTTGCAGAAACCCATTTCCTACTAGATCTTTGTGGAAGTGAGAAAATGCAGAGTTTTTGCTGGTCCTTGATAAAGCCAAGGCTCAGTATTCTCGACACCTTCTACATTCAGTTGTTTTATTTTATTTTTTTATCTTTTCTCCTTTTACTCACACCGGTAGATACATAACCTTTTCTATGTTGTACTTGGTACGAGTCAAAAAATATATATGTATTTTTTTGCTTAGGTCTCTTCTTAATAGAATATGAATTCTGAATTTTCAAAACTGCTGCGTTGCGCGTTTTGATCTTCAGGTTATTTTGCAACTTTCGTTTTAAATTCTAAAGTTTTTCCTTAGTTTTCAGTTTTGCTCTTCAGTATATATATATATATATATATATATATATGAAAATTATATTATATTATTTATTTAATATGATATAAATAATATTATTTACATATACTTTATACTTATATATTTATACATTATTTTATTTATAAATATTATATATATGTTATTTATTTTCATCATATATACACTGATTAGCTATTCTATTTTGACCACCGCAGCCTAGAGAAATGGGCGCGCCTAGAGACCGAACGGTGGCGCAGGTGAAGTTCACAGAGCAGTACATATACAACCCGAAGACTGGCTTTCGGTTTGTAGAGTATTCGAAGTCAGAATGGGAAAAGCTGCCGATTTATCGGAGTTTGATAATGGACAAATTGTAATGGCACGACGCTCGGAACTATGATCTCGGAAACGACGCGGCTTGTGGGTTGCTCACGTTCCGCTTCAGTGAGTACCTATCAAAAGTGGTGCACAGATGACCAAACGACGAACCATACTTATGACGGTTCGTCGACGGTCCGTGCGTCATCAGCAGCTCATTGATGCCAGAAGGGAGCGGAGACTGTCGCGCAATGTTCACAGCGACCGCAGGGCCACAGTGCGACAAATCACCCACAGCTACAACAGCGGTGACCAGGGTAATGTGTCACAGCACACAGTTCATCGCAGCCTTCCGCGCGTGGGCCTGCGTAGCCGAAGACCCAGCCGGGGCCCCATGCTCACTGCGCGTCATAGCCAACAACGCATGAAATGGACCCACGATCATCGAAATTGGATCGTGAATGATTGGAAAAAAGTGGCCTGGTCTAACGAATCAAGATTTCTGGTGCATCACGTAGACGGCCGAGCGCAGATACGCCGATCTATGACACCTAGATGCACTGTTTGACGGTAACAGGCTGGCTGCGGCGGTGTTATGCTGTGGGCGATGTTTTTTGGGACATTTTAGGCCCCATTATCCCAATAGCACAATCCCTAGCAACTGTCAAGTAACTGAACATCGTTACGGACCAAGTTCACCCATTCATGGCAACTGTGTTCTCTGCTGGTGATGGCCATTACCAACAGAATAATGCGTTATGCCACACTGCCAGAATCGTCAAGGAGTGGTTCGAGGAACATACTGGTGACTTTCTGTTAATGCTGTGGCCTACAAATTCCCCTGACATGAACTCAATCGAATATTAGTGGTTCGACTGGGAAAAGCGGGTTCACGCTAAATCACCACCACCCGGATAAAATGTACGGGAACTGGAGGACTTGCTGTTGACATTATGGTACCAGATACCCCAGGGCACCTATCGCCACCTCATCGAATCGATGCCTCGCCGAGTGGCCGCTGTTTTGCGGACTGAAGGGGTCCTAAAGCTTATTAGGTAGGTGGTCATAATGTAATGACTCATCGGTATATATATATATATATATATATATATGAAAACGAATCTTTTTATTTATGATTTACCACGGTAAGTCTTAGCCAAAATGACTTTATTTGACACACCTTTCACAATATGGTTTCGCCTGATGTCTGTTTGATTAACGTTACTTTACTATAATGCCACTTACAATTAGACATCAGTCCTACTTTTACGATGTCATAACTTCCTTTTCTCCCTCCATCCCACGTACAGCCAGAGAAAAGTTGTGAGACGTTCCTGGGTAGGCAGGTGAAGGTCGCTGCACGCACCTTTGCCACATGTGAACTTTTTTGCCTGCTGTTCTGTTTTAGCAATTCCCCTGGAATACTCTACTTAGCCATCGACATGCCTTCTAAGTGGCCATCAAGTTACCTCATTTCAAATCCAGTTGTCAGGAGGAGCAAAAACAAGATAAAGAGATAAAGAAAAATCACAAGCCTTCAGGGAATTTCTGCGTTTAATCAGAAAACCCTAATTATGCCTACGATTCGAATGAAACAGCCAGATTAGCCCAAAGGGAATAATAGAAAGCCGCCGAATCGCTTCTAGAATCTTCCGTAGAAGATCCCTAAGCGCGTTATACACACATAGTGCCTAAACGCTTTAAGTGAGAAATAATTTTATTATGTACTATCTGTGCCCACGGCTTCGCTCGCGTGGAAGATTCACGGAAAAAAGGGCTATAAAAACACGTATAATCCGATCCATCCATAAGAACTGTAGTTGAATTTCATAGCAACCGATGGGGAAATTGGCCGAAAAGTTAGATGGTCGGCAGTTAGTTTTTCACGTGAAATAAAATTATAATAAATTTTTACATAAATTTAAGTACATAATTTTTATTTTATTTTTTGAAAATAATTCATAATGCCTCTGCATTTACAACATTCTTTGTCTCGTTTAAGGTCGTTATCAAAATAAACTGATTGTCTGAACTACCGGTTCTCGATAAGCCGACGTATAACTGTCCGTGCGAGAAACATTCTTGACGCAAATCCACCAACCCATATGTTTGTATAGGTAAGTTTGGCCCTGGGATTTATTGATAGTTATAGCGAAGGATAGTTTAATAGGAAATTGTAATCTTTTGAACGTGAAAGGCAAGTCCATCGGAATCATCGGGATCCTGGATATATGTGCCATTAACCCAGTTAGTATAATGACTTCAATAATATTATTTCGCAGCGCTTTGGCCTGTAATCTTGCACCATTGCACTGGTATAGAGGATTCAGGTTCAGTCATAATACTAGTATTATAGTCCTGAGGGATTTCAAGAATTTAAAAATTCATGTGGATAATGCATTGTATCTTCCAAGTTTACGACAGTATCGATCGATGTGTAAGTTCTGTATTGGCCGGGCAGTTTTTGCAAAATAGCATCGTTTATTTTAGGGGTCGTCAACATTTAATACGTACACCACTTTTGTATCTTTGTTGTTAGTAAAATTTCCTTACCGTTCCTTTTTGTATCTTTGTTGATGGTAAAATTTCCTTACCGCTCCCTTTTGTATCTCTGTTGATGGTAAAATTTCCTTACCGCTCCCTTTTGTATCTCTGTTGATGGTAAAATTTCCTTACCGCTCCCTTTTGTATCTTTGTTGATGGTAAAATTTCCTTACCGCTCCCTTTTGTATCTTTGTTGATGGTAAAATTTCCTTACCGCTCCCTTTTGTATCTCTGTTGATGGTAAAATTTCCTTACCGCTCCCTTTTGTATCTTTGTTGATGGTAAAATTTCCTTACCGCTCCCTTTTGTATCTCTGTTGATGGTAAAATTTCCTTACCGCTCCCTTTTGTATCTCTGTTGATGGTAAAATTTCCTTACCGCTCCCTTTTGTATCTTTGTTGATGGTAAAATTTCCTTACCGCTCCCTTTTGTAACTTTGTTGATGGTAAAACTTCCTTACCGCTCCCTTTTGTATCTTTGTTGATGGTAAAATTTCCTTACCGCCCCCTTTTGTATCTCTGTTGATGGTAAAATTTCCTTACCGCTCCCTTTTGTATCTTTGTTGATGGTAAAATTTCCTTTCCGCTCCCTTTTGTATCTCTGTTGATGGTAAAATTTCCTTACCGCTCCCTTTTGTATCTTTGTTGATGGTAAAATTTCCTTACCGCCCCCTTTTGTATCTTTGTTAATGGTAAAATTTCCTTACCGCCTACCGGTGCCGCAGTAACTCAATTTAGCGCAAATGCGAAGTAATTTTTAGAGTGAGGGAGGGTTTGTAAAGAATATGTACTTAAATTTATCTTTTTATTTATACTTTATGTATCTTTATACATAGATTATTTTAATGAATTTCTGCACCTCCATCGATACAGCGCCTATTAATGCGGGAGCTGCTTAAATGGAAGAAAATGAAAGTTAAATGTGAAAACTATAAAGTTTTTTTGAAATTACCTTTAATTAATGATTAATGAGATCCTTGAGGCTGATGCTGCGCGACTAAATATTTGATATCTGGTTCGATTTTGGTAAGGAACAGACGAAGGTCTCCTCTTCCGGTGATATTCAGACGGTTTCTCTGTTCGGTGATAATATGATTACCAGCACTAAAGCCTGATTCTACAAGATATGAGGTAGGGAAAGGTATCAATAAATTAAATATCACTTTTCACATATTTGGATATAACGCAGGCATTTTTTTTATTTTGCCAGTGGTTTTGGTATACACCATTATCAAAATTACAATTGGTCTCTTCATCATATTTAAGTTCTAATAGTTCTTCCTGGTAAGTTATACTAACCTCAGCAAAATATGCAGCAAAAGGATCTATCATCCAATCATACACCTTCAAGTTCAAAATATCTTTAAATCATTTTTCCGTATCCTATTTTAGTTCGTTGAGGTGGCTACTGAAACTTTCTATCTCCTCTGGAGATACATCATCTTTTATGGATGACAATTCGGGAAATTGACGGAATTCTCTCTTCAAAAGATTATGACGGAGAAGATAAAATTTTTCGATAGATAATGATACAATATTTTTGCAACTGATAAGAGTTATACTGGCTTCTGGAAGCTGCAAATTAATTTCATTAAATCTTCTGAAAATGTCTGCCAAATAAAAGGCATCATTCTTTACTGTTTTTAATTGTTGACAGAGACCAGCCTCAATATTACTTTCCAAAAAATTGCATGACACTATCATATAATGCTACAAAACGAGACAAGCATGTACCCTTTGAGAGCAATCAAACTTCTGTGTGCAAAAATAACCTAATAAATTGCTCATTACTGTCCTGGCACAGCTGTCAAAACATTCTATGATCTTTGGCATTAGATTTGATCTTATTTTCAGCTCTAATTATTATACTTAATGATGAATGGAGACTTGTACTTAAATATTTCCCCACAAGATGTTGTCTGTGTACCACACAATGCATACACAAAACGTTTGGCATTTCTTCATTCAAATAAGCAACAAATCCACGGTAGCGACCTATAATGGTGTGTGACGTACCTGCCAGCAGGACGCACACGACATAAACAGATAGGAATCAGAATAAACGTCTGCGTAGAGCGACTTGTTCCGGAATAAGCGGCCTCGGGTTCGAATCCCGGCGTAGACCAAAAATGACGGAGAAATTTACTTCGTTATAATGGCGCCCGAACTATCCGGATGACCCGGCAGTTCAAAATCTCGCATTGGTGTGATGTTATTTCCACACCGCGAGACAGGAAAAATCAGAGAATTCCTTCTCTAGCGCTTCGAAAAATAAAAATGTGTGATGTTGCATTCCACACAGCAGATTGACTGGGAGTTCTCAAGTGCACGTTCTACAGTGGATGG
The DNA here is from genome assembly GCA_039090855.1 of Macrothele yani. Classification (NCBI taxonomy): domain Eukaryota; kingdom Metazoa; phylum Arthropoda; class Arachnida; order Araneae; family Macrothelidae; genus Macrothele; species Macrothele yani. The sequence continues at coordinate 116,527,759 of CM077007.1, forward strand.
CTGCCTGCAACGATTCATGGTCACGGCTGACCCGTGGGCCATGCCCCCGGCCCTCTTTCGGGGGGGGAGATGTGACGTACCTGCCAGCAGGACGCACACGACATAAAGGCAGATAGGAATCAGAATAAACGTCTGCGTAGCTCAGTTGGTAGAGCGACTTGTTCCGGAATAAGCGGCCTCGGGTTCGAATCCCGGCGTAGACCAAAAATGACGGAGAAATTTACTTCGTTGTAGGTGTTCCATCAGTAGCGCTTCAACAATATTGTTCAAGGGTATATATTTTCCAAAGTACGATTTCACCGCATTAAATATTGATAACCCTTTTGTATCTGTAATAGGATTTACAGTGAATTACATTTTGTATTATTTTCATCAAGGTACCGTACATATGTCATCAATAGAGCATTATTATCTGCAATGGTAAACTCGTCCAATTGTATGGAAAATAAAGAGTTTTGAAGTTATTTTCAACATTAACCGCCATTTCGTCAGTCCGTTGCTCTACTGTGCTATCGCGTTAAGGGGCAATGTTTTTAAAATTTCAGGTTTATCCTGATGCATTGCTGTTGAGATAAATTCTTTGATAGCGGGTGTTATTAAAGTTTCTCAAATATTATGGCTTTTACCACTTTTTGCTATTTATTGTGATATACGATAAGTTGCAGTTAATCCATCTTCGTTGTTATTTGCATGTTGTTTCTTCAATGATGCAGTTATTGTTGAACGATTTTGAAATATTTTATACATATCTAGAAAATATTGAATGGGCTTATCTTTATTTTATGAATACTTTGTAGCAGGATGTTATCGCAATCGACTTGGCTTCATTGCTTCAATGGATAATGTCTTGTGGCGCAGTGAACAAATTGAAATCTGTTTACTTGTAACAGATTCAATGAAACCCATCTTCAGATACTCTTGCAAATAGCCACGAGCGTATTTCTTTTTTTGAGACATGGGTTCACAATTTGTTGCACAATTTGACAACTCGTACCAAGCCGTGGACGCGTGCTTACTCTCGCAAATCTAACACGTACTGCCCTCCACCATGAAAGAGGTACAGCCCGAAGACTAAATGATGGCCGGTGGTAAGTAAGCGCCGCACCTCGTTATGAGCACTAAATATTGGAAAAACAAAGCAATATTAAAAGTATGTTGAGCTGAAGTCGCCTCCATGAGAACTGTGTGAAACCGTTCCCACACTCCACAGATGTGTTTGTTTATATAAACAAGTTAGTAAAATCATGCAATGCATTGATTATGATACGCTTTCCAACATACCAGAAATTATTATTCAAGTTATGAGAATAATGGCTGTGGAATAAATCTCGCTCCTGTGTCCTGACCTTTGACCCCATTTTGATGATATTCAACAGAACCGCTTCAGTATACCTCAAGAATAACATTCTAAAGTGTTGTCGCAATAGAAGCAGTTTTACGCAAGTTATGAGAATAATGGCTGTGGAATAAATCTTGCTTTTGTGCAATGACCTTTGACCCCATTTCGTTGATATTCAACAGAACCGGTTCACTATACCTCCGGAACAACATGATAACGTTTTGTCGCAATCGAAACATTTTTAGGTAAGTTATGATGCACAAGGGCAATGGAATGGATCCCACTTCAGTGTCCTGAACTTTGACCCCATTCCACCCATTTTCAACAGGGTTCGTTCCCAGGTGGTCCTTTACCACATACTAAAATTTCATTGAAATAAAACCATTTTTACGCGTTATGATGCATAAAAGCAATGGAATGGATCCCGCTCCTATGACCTGACCTTTGACCCCATTTCATTTATTTTCAATAGGAATTGTCCCCAGGTGGTTCCCTACCACATACCAAAATTCCATCGAAATCGAACCATTTTTACGCAAGCTATGACGCATAAGACCAATGGAATGGATCCCGCTCCTATGTCCTGACCTTTGACCCTGTTTCGCCCATTTTCAATAGGATTCGTCCCCAGGTGGTCCCCTGCCACATACTAAAATTTCGTCGAAATCGAACCATTTTTACGTGAGTTATCGTGCGGACAGACGGACGGACGGACGGACAAAGCTGGAGCATATACGCTTCTTCATTTTACGGTTGGAAAGCGTAAACAACATGACTCTCAATTAAGCTTTCGTGTGTGTGTGTCACGTGACTGTATCTCGGGGGGCGGGGAGAGGCAATGGATCGAGCCATTTTATTTACACGTGTACTACGTTGTCAAGGGGAAAACACTTTTATGTTGTTGCTCTTCTGTAGCGATAAAAATCGCACAGGGATTATTATGTGTTACTTTTAAGTGCTTTCACACAGGTACTTGTGTTGTCAACCCCGTTGTGTTTGTTTAGCTCTGCAGATAACATTCTCTGCAAGAAGAGAAAAAGTTTTTTCGCATTTGATTTCTTCTATAATTTTGTGCGTGATCTACATCATTAATAAAACTTGTTTTGTGTTATTCCTCAACATTCTGCATTTACTGATTACCTTGTTTTAATTATTATCTATATTCAAAGTTTAGAGATGGAATTCAAAAGTACAGTCGTTCCCAAAAGTCGTGCACCAGTTGACCGAAAGTCAATTTTTGATGTTTGTAGTCAACTTGTACAGCGTAATGATAAAGTCAGGAATACATACATCATTTTAAAGGAAAACTTATGCTGAATTCAAATAGTTTTACAGAATGTTATTGCCAGTGATAGAAGTGAAGCTACAAGCAAATATGTACAAGTGAAGAAACACTATCCAGTTCTGAAAAAGCGCTCGCGCCCGCCTTATTCACTTATACATAGATTTCTCCGACGTCCGCTAGTGAGATATAAAAGGATGTAGAATCGTCTGCCGACTTAGAACGCAGCTGCTTGTAGTCAGTTGAGGGACGTTTATGCAGAATTCCTGGTGATATCTGAATTTCGAATTGTCAAAGACCCGAAAATTGGTCCTGCCTCTTCAAACCAGGGCAAAAATTATTACTTTGCGTGAACTTGGATTCAGTAGTCGTAAAATTCCTGGTAAATGTGGCTGTGATCATTCCACTGTTTTGCGCACCATTAAAAGAGTTGCAGAAACTGGATGTGTGGAAAACGATTACGTGCGGGAAGCGACCGTGCGCCAAGCGACCCTGTGGAAAATCGTGCGCGGAGCGACCCTGTTATATTCCATCGTGGGCGTAGCGACCCTGCTAATCGCATAAGTTTACTTATATATATTCATATATATACAAATCATAGTCAAATTATTTACATCTAATTAATTAATTACTTTCATCAAGTTTTTTATACTAAATACAAGTTTTTAATATTATTTTACATATATATATATACAAATCGTAGTCAAATTATTTACGCCTAATTAATTAAGTACTTACATCTTCTGAATTTTGATGCTTTCAGACATTTTTTAAGTACTTACATCTTCTGAATTTTGATAGCTTAATGCTTTCAGGTATTTTTTAAGGTTTTAGAATTTCCAAATTCCGCCATGATATTACGAATGCGTTCTTCTACTTGTATACACTTTTTCTTCCTTTTTGGACCAAGTTCTCCTAATTCTTTTAATTGTTGTTTGTGCATCACACGTCAAATTTGGAAATTTAAAGACCTTAAAAATGCCTGAAAGAATTATGCTATCTTACCAAGTTGGACTAAGGACAAAAGCTACAAAATTCAGAAGATGTAAGTACTTAATTAATTAGATGTAAATAACTTGACTACGATTTGTATATGTATATATATATATAATGGTATTAAAAACTTGTGTTTAGTATAGAAAACTTGATGTAAGTAATTAATTAATTAGATGTAAGTAATTTTACTACGATTTGTGTGTGTATATATATATATAGGGCAAAACAAAGCAAAATTTTGCACAAGAGAAATAAAAATTAATAATATAAAGACCAACAGTCACCAAAAAACACCATCCGAACCAGGTTAGCTTCAAACGATGCAAAGTACCGAATAAAAGAATGCAGGGAAGCATATTAATGACTGATCTCTTGCCGGCTACGTCGAGTGACTGTTGGTCTTTATATTATCAATTTTTATTTCTCTTGTGCAAAATGTTGCTTTGTTTTGCCCTATTGTAATTTGATCTTTCTCTTACGCAGCCTCTGGCGCTAACGAATTTCAAATCTGTACACTGTTTTTTTCGTTGTTGTTGTTTCACTTTATTGCTTTTGCTATATATATATATAAGTAAAATGATTAGATTAGCAGGGTCGCTTCGTCCACGGTAAAATATAACAGGGTCGCTTCGCGCACGATTTTCAGAGGGTCGCTTGGCGCACGGTCGCTTCCCTCACGACACCTGGGAAACAAGAAAAGAACATGTCGACCAAGGTTGTGCACTGAACGTGATGATCGCATGTTGATTCGTCGTTCCTTAAAATCGAGGTTTAAAACAGCCACAAATTTAAGAAATGAGTGGGAGAATGAAGTAGGCGTTATTGCATCTGCATGTACAGTTCATCGTAGGCTACAAGAAAATGGACTGACTGCACGAAAAGCTGCACGAGAACCTCGAAAGAATTGCTTGGGCATAAGAACTGGACTGTTGATGAATGGAAAAATGCTATTTTCAGTGATGAAACAACTGTTACTATTTCCGCTAATAATGGAAATAATTATGTACGTCGTTGGGCTGGTGAAATATATAAGACATGCTGCACCCAGCCAACAATCAAGAACCTACATTCGGTGATGTTATGGTCCTGTATTTCAGCCAATGGTGTCGGCCGTCTGCACATTGTTGATGGCACATTGAATGGATCGAAATACGTGGATGAGTCCAAACTGCTACCATCTGCACGAGATATGGGTTTGCGGAATTGCATCTTTCAGGGCGATAACGCGGCATGTCATCGGTCAAAGTTGGTTGACGAGTGGTTTAATCGAAAAGTTATAAGAAACTTTCAGTGGCCGGCACAGTGACCGGATCTTAATCCCTTAGAGAATCTGTTGGTGAGATTGAAGCAAAAGATCCGTCAACAAGTACCCACATCTAAAACAGCATTAATTGATTCTGTAAGGGCCGTATGGCACCTTGTTATCACCAATGGACAACAAGAGAAGCTCATTAGTTCCATGCCAAGAAGGTGCGTTTTGTTACTAACAAACTGTGGTTATCCAATTAAATATTAAAGCGTATTTTGCTTGTCGGTAAGTTATTTCAAAATGTCCTGCAAGTTTCAATAATGTACTGTACAGTAATTTTACGTTAAATGCATTGTACACCAATTTCACAAATTCCACTATTTTTTGCTTTTTATGACTAGACGCTGTACTTTTGCTTGTAACTTCAGTTCTGTTACTGGTAATAACATTCTGTAAAATAATTTAAATTTAGCATAAAATTTCCTTTAAAATGATGTATAATATGTATTCCTGACTTTACCATTACGCTGTATAAGTTGACTTCAAACATCAACAAATGACTTTCGGTCTACTGGTGCAGAACTTTTGGCCACGATTGTAAATTGGAAAAGCATATTTTAAAAAGTCAAACTCGCGAAGTTGTTAGCAATGTATCCGATATATGGCGGAAGAACAGAATTTGTAACAACGGACAAAACCCCTCACAGATCACCATGAAAGCTTTAATGGCCCACTAGTGGGCGGTAGGGACCAAGTTGACGAACACTGGTTTATTTCATCAACAAATGCATTCCTTGGAGACACAACAGCTCGTTCACACATCCAGTTGTGACTTCTTTGGAGCAAATGTTCTACAAAAAAAAAAAGAAAAAAAATGGTCTATGTCCACCGGGAAGAAGTAGGCTTTCCAATGGTGAAAGAATTATCAAAATTGGTTCAGCAGTTTTCGAAATTAGTAAAAACATTCCGTATATTATCGTGAACTACTTTCTTTCACGTTAGGTGTGATCAGGTTGTATGTAAACATAGCGGAACGATATACTGATAATCGGGAACTACTTGAAAGCTATCTGATTCGGTAGTACAGCCAAAAATAATAAAAAATAAACGAAATAGCTTATGTCCACAGGAAAGAAATAAACTTCCCAACGGTGAAAGAAATATCCAAACCGGTTCACTTATTGTTATCTACAGTCTCTAACTTAGACCGTAGGTCGGGTATTGTGTTGCAGTTCTTAAGAAAAAAATAAACATTTTACGGAAAATTTGTGTGTGAGCCTCTTGACCCCGGACTCCGACCCCATCCGAAAACCGTCTACGGTCTAAGTTAGGGTACCATGAGATAGTATACCGAATTTGGTGGTTCTAAATTGAAAACGGTAGATTTTACGGAAATTTTGTGTCGGAGGTCCCTTGACCCTGGGCTCCGACCGTCCCAAAGCTCCGATTCTCTCCATATATAAAATTGAATACTATATCATGGTAAGTTAAGGTACCATGATATAGTATACCAAATTTGGTGGTTCTAAATAAAAAACTTGATTTTACGGAATTTTTTTTGGGGGGGGGGGGGAGAAGGCTGCTCCGACTCCTTCCAAAAACTGTCTACGATCTAAGTTAGGTTACCATGAGATAGTATACCAAATTTGGTGGCTCTAAATGGAAAACTGTTGGTTTCACGAAAAATTTGTATGGGGCCCCCTTGACCCAGGGCTCCGACCCCTTCCAAAAACCGTTTACGGTCTTAGTGAGGGTACCATCAGATAGTATACCAAATTTGGTGGTTCTAAATTGAAAACTGTAGATTTGTATAGCGGACATACAAACGAGCATTCAATTTTATGTACGTGTTACGAAAATTAACAAATGACGCACAAAATGCTTCTTATAGCCCAAGAAAGGTATCAGAGACAAAGAGGTTTTCAAATCGAGCAGTTAAAAGAAAAAATATACATGTAGAAGGAAACATCACATAACTCTACGCCTTCTATCGGAAGAATTTTGCATAAAAGTTGAAAATAGGCAAAAAACATTCTTCATTGAAAAAGCTATGCTAAGGAAAAGAACTTTTCAAATGCGTCTCGTGGAAGTAGAGATACAGAGAAAAAAGTTTCGAAGTACACGCCCTCTAGCGGGAATTTATGCATTATTTAAAGAGCCTAATGTTTTACATCTCTAGTGTAAAGAATGGGTAGCTGTGGCGCATAGGAAACAGAATGAACTCAAATGAGACAATACTCAGCCTCCTGCCTATAAACACCCAGGACCACTGTCACGTGCTCACAGCAAATTTTCATTCAGGCATATTATGGAATACTTTTATACGTCACATAGCACTCGTATGCATATGTTAGCCAGCCCTTTTTGTCTCATAACGCTTTGTAATAACCAGATTTCATGTTCGTCGGTACTCTTTAGACATTAGTGTATTTTGGCTCTGCGATGAACCAGTGTATTTTGATAACGCTGTTTTGTGCTTTGTTCATACTTTTTTATTTTGTTAAAGTAAACAAAAAGCGTCTGTAGTTCCGTATCGTTTGTAACTGATATAAGATACACGAATTTTAATAAATGCTTCACAAAAATGTCTCACATTATGATGTCTCACTTAGAATGTTTCAAATACATGCATTTGTATGGAAATAAGGGCCTGATATCCGGATGTCTTGGTTTTCTTCGTTAGTGAAAAATCAAAAGTAATAATCGTTCGCCCGCGCAATTGTTAGTAAATACCAAGCATACAAATCTTGCAAATCGACCAACAAGTGATTGATAATTAAAGTTTAGACTTCCAACTCCTAAATACTTTCCTTCAAATGTTTTCATTTCATTGAGTAACACGAGATTCCAGTGAATTCCATTTCTTTTTCAGCATCAAACGTTTAGCGAAAATGAAAAAAAAAATACTTCACAGGATTTGAAATATTGAAATCAAATATGAGTTTCAATTCGTAAAATTTTTTTTCACATTCTTACTGAAAACGTGCTGTGATATGCACATACTTATAATGGTTTTAAAATACCAAAATTTAGCCGTAAACTCTCTCGTTGTTGTTGAATTTTCGAATATATGAGTTCTCCAAAAGTTTTTTACTCTGTCATGAAAAGCAAGAACTGTTTTTTTTTCGGAGTGTGGGGGTGGGGGATGTGGAATTGAGCTGGGGAGGGAAGGACTTTGTTCAGGCTAATGCGCCTTGTTCGTGCTTTTTCGTGAAACGCAACAAAAATATGATAACAACGTATATGAACATGTTAAGAAATAAGAATTCTGTTTGTTACAAGTATAGATCTGGCTTTTATTTTAACCTGTTAGATGCACAAAACGTTTTCCCTTTGTGGTATGATTTTTGGACCTACCTTTTGGATTCACAGTAAGGGAAGCTGCGTTTGTCATTTAAAGCTGATTCTTTGTAGGTGATGCTTTCCATTATGTACGTGTACAATGACTTTACTTTGGCGCATAAGATCAAAAACTACGTGCATACACACCTATTATATTAACTCCTCATAAATTTATTTACATATAGGCATTATTTTATGCAAGCTCCTCACAAATTTTCTCACGTTTTAGCATTAGTTAATATACAGGTTTTTCAAAAAGTCTGGAACCAAGGAATGTGCCGAAAATTCTGGAACCAATAGGATTTGCAGGACATACACTTATAAAATATGTTTTCCTTTACAGGTGAAAAACTAATAGTAAAATTATACAGTATTTTTATTTACACACGTAAAACTAATGGTAAAAATACGTTTTTCCTTACTGGTGAAAAATGGCATTCAGACTGGACGAAAGGGTGGGGGTAATCTTTTTTGTTGGTCTTCTGATCCAGAGGAAAGTAGTGGAGAGTTTAATACCACACACGCTAAAAGGAATCCCTAGCGCAATTGAAAACTGGTGAAGAAAGTTAAAGAGACAGGATCTGTAGCTGATAAGACTGAAGACACAAGTGTATGCTGTAAAAATCCCGTATCTTCGTCATCTTTGGGAGAGAATTATCGAGGCTTGAGCTGCTGTCGATCCCAATATCAATTCAAACAACATGGTACACCGGCTAAAATAATGCGTTGTGGACACGTGAAGCATGTACTGTAAATTAGAGTAAGCATATGTCAAGAAATTCCATTGGTGGTTTAAGACTTTTGGAAACACTGTACTTATGAGCGATGACATTACGGTCACCTACCTAAGAGCGAGCTGGGCAGATTTTCGCCGTAACAATGGCTCCGCTAGGCAGCTGAAGGAGTCACTAGATTTCTGTACTAGCTAGACAGAATGACAGCGCTGAGTTCGATGACGGAGTTCTATGTTTCATTGCACTCCACGTATATTAAATGGGATTCATCGAAAGAATTTGGTGGCCAAGGAAGCACATGAAAGGCTCGGACATTATCCCTGAGTCCTTCCTGTATGGTTTAGGCCATGTGACACGAGGTGTTGTCTTGATGGAAGAGTCCAGCGCCATCAGGATATATACTCAACAAGTTGTGGGGCAGCACATGGTCCGAAACAGTGCCAAGGTAGGATCTGGAAGAGTGAGTGTGTCCAGCGTGAATGAAGTAACACAGTTACGTGCTTAAAGAAAATAGTTATTATACCATGATGCCGCCACCAGAATACTTTCATCCAACCCAACCATTTTATGGTTGCATCCCTTCACCTGGTTGGTATCGAATACTGACACGTCTGTCGGTACGTTGGAGCCGGAACTTGGACTCGTTGGAAAAGAGTTTTCCCAATCATCTGATGTCCAGCTGCGGAGCTGTAGTGCCCACTGCAGGCCAAGGGGTAGGTTATGGTCAGTCTACACTTGTATATTAGCCGCCCACCGGTTCATATACCCATGTCAACCCATCCGATTCGGCATGCTATAATTGGAACTTGGATTCATCAAACAATATTTTTGTCAGGTCCCGTAGCTTCCGTGCCCTCAGCAGGCTGAGCTGTAGGCTGCGGTCCGTCTACATGAGTATATGAACAGGTGGCCGGCTCATATACCCATTTAGACCTTATACAATTCGGCATGTTGCCGCTGGAACTTGGACTCATCGAACCAGTGTTTTTCCAGTCGTTCGATGTCCGGTCATTGTCGTCCTATGCCCACTGAAGCGCGAACTGTTGGTGGTGGATGGTCAGTTGAGTAGATGATCAGGCCACCGAATCTTCAAGACCATCGGTCAGAGCGTTCGCTAAATTGTGTACTCTGAAAAATTTTCTGTCCGCTCTGGATGTGGCGCACCGTTAACTGAGCCATCGTGAGCGGTCTGTTGTCCCAGGCAACACGTGCGAGCTGGGTTCGAAGCCTTCCTTTTTTCGAAGTTTTGTGTCGCATTACAGTATTTAGAGGGCTTTGCAGAAAGTCTTCTGCGGATAGCAGTAGCTCAAAATCGTTAAGAAAATAACGGTGCACAATTAGATGAGAGGATATAAGGAAATCAGGACATCACCCAAAGATTTCGATGTCCGGACAAGAAGCCAAACGACGCATCCAAGGTTTACAGCAGTCGTGTAGGGTGATTGTCAATGGTGTTTTCACAAAATTGGTATCTTTCACACAACGGTTTATACCGTGCTGACGGAAGATGTAGACTTATTGAGCACTGTAGCGACGTGAGTATTGCGCACATGACAAAGAAGGAATTCATGACAAAGAAAGAATTCAGCTGCGAAATTGCACGAAGTAACCTTTACTAGTATCGCCGCAATAGTAAGGTGTTCACAAGATTGGTGCGTAAGATCTTACTGGTCGTTGGTATGGATGTTCGGTACGTCGCTTTTTGGAAGACGTATGATGAGAATATCCCCATGACATCTAGCATTTCTAGAACAGCATATCCGGCATGGCCACTAAGACACTATGTGCAGCCACCTGTCCTCGTAAACGACAGCGCACGGCCAACAAAGGCTCGGTTTGTTCGGCTGTTCATTGTATAACGAAGTAAATTTCTCCGTCATTTTTGGTCTACGCCGGGATTTGAACCCGAGGCCGCTTATTCCGGAACAAGTCGCTCTACCAACTGAGCTACGCAGATGTTTTATTCTGATTCCTATCTGCCTTTATGTCGTGTGCGTCCTTCGGGCAGGTACGTCATATCTCCTGGTACGTTACAATTGAACAGAACAGTTGAGTGGAGTTGCACCACACATCGTATTCACCATAACGAAGCCCTGTGATTTCAACTGTTTTGGCCATCTGAAAAGGAAAACCTCTGGTACTTGATACAACAATAAACAGGATTTGGATCTCGGGACCACAAAGGTTTTCCACAGACTTAATGACACTGGTGCTTTTAATGGCCTTCGTGAATTGCCCCCACAGTTAGGAACACATTACATTACTGATAATGTGGGGGAAGAACTAATAACTATCCTCATATATTGGGATCATTCTTTGGCTGGTACAGGAATATATATAGTAAGTTGAAAGTGATTACTAATAATGAGGGAGAACTGCTATAATTATCCTCAAATATTGGGATCACCGCTTGTGTGTTACAGGCATTATGGTAAATTAAAAGCGCCCACTTACTTCCCCATCGCCCTAATACTTTAGATATTTCAAGCAAACGAACGCACGCGCGCGTTAGTGGATGTATTCACAAAATATGGTACTTTGCGAGTTTTTCTTATTTCTCTCTCTCACACACACAATTTTCCGCTACTATGTATTTTAAAATCAATGTCTCGCTATGTAAAGCCACAAATTTGAAAAATGTTCAGCTAACATTTGCTAGTACAAAGAAGTGTTAAACAAGATTATATTTTAAAACTCTCGGTTTAAAGCGAGACTTATCAAAGCGAAATAAAAAAAGTCCCTCTTTTTAATTACTGGAGGCGAGACTGTTTCACGTGGAAAATCTTTAACACCCAGGAAAATGTCTAAACATCCCCTATCATTCAACCTTGTGTAATTGGTAACGATTATACAGTATACCAACTGTAGAAACAAAACATTTTCGTTCCATATTTCGCGACGACAGTTATTTAAAGTGTGATCGTCAAAAACATTTGTCGTCACCATGTGGTGTTGAACATTATTTAGGTGCGACGCTTATCATCCTGACAGGAACCATTTTCTACAAATCCCATGCAGAATAAAGTATGCTAAACGATTTGATTTGTTTTTGAGCTTATGTTTGTCCGCTTGTCAAAGTCTTTCGATAAGTCGCTGTTTTTAAAGGTGATCTCCGAACTGTGTTATGATAATCTTACTGTGGCTTGACCTGAAGGTCAGATGTCTGCTTTGACAAGGAAACCTTAAATGTCTGTTGTCAGATGTTTGCATTGATTGGCTGTTTCTTGATCAACTGCCACAAGTTATTTTGGAATGGTTAAAGATCACAATAAACCCTCTGAAATTCAGACTGATGTGTAAACACCAAGTTGAAATGCAATCCCGACTTCAATTAACATGTTGTATTGCATCATGTTTGTTTTCCCTATACCTAAATGGGAATTCCTCAAATAGTAAATTTATATGTCAGTGTCATTTTATAAATATTACGTCCAAAAATGCGAGATGTCGGTATTGTATGGAAGGCTTCAGAATTCTATGAAGATCATACAGTTTTTCGGAAAATCTGAAATTACCTATTTTTTCATAATACGGCCGTTCAGTTTGTACACTCGTATTCTATAAAATGAAGAATTTTTTTTTTAGTGAAAAATGATTAAGACACAGATGTTAGTATGAAATTATTAATCAGTCAGATTAATAGAAACAAATGGGAAGCAAATTCCTGGAAGAAATATTTCTTCGCAAATACGTGAAAGGCATATAATTGAAGGTATTTGGATTCCGTACATTTTTGCTGTTTCTCATGCAGCCATCCATCAAAAAGCTGTACAATTAAATCGAGGGCGATGTAATTTTCAAGTTTTCTTAAGGATAGTAACATAAAAATGTGCAACATCAATGTACTGACAATTATGCATTCAAATTAATTTGGCATCGACAATAAGTCTTAGAGGAAGTTCATGGCTGGACAACAAATTAGTCTTCTATATATACTCTTTCTGCTTCTGCTGGCAAATTTCTTAATTGAATTGAGAGAGAGTAGTGGCATTTTTATATAAAAATACTGGTGAAATCAGAAGAGACTAAGTATTGAGTGCGTGCACAAGTTCTACCCGTTTTTGTAGGCTACAAAGAAAGGAGGACAACACAACAAATAACGTACCTAGGATTTCACACAATTGCCATTATTCTGCATGACCTCTTGCCATCTGTTTATGTGTAAGTGAATCCCACGCCGGAAAAACTCATGTGTTTTAACGTAAAAAAAGTCATGTAATGCCATTTTCACATCGTCCATATCATCAAAGGTTTGGAGAGCGAAGGAGTTCTGTAACGATCGAAAAAGGTCATAGTCCGTAGGTGCCAGGTCAGGGGAATACGCCGGGAGAGGTAGCACTTCTCAACCAAAGTACAGTAAATTTTGTCGAGTGATTAAAGCAACATAAGGTCTAGCTTTACCATGATGAAGGGTCACGCCTTCGCGATTGACGAGTGCTGGCAGCTTCGATGTCAGTTGTACTCGCAATCTGTCCAACTGTTGACAGTAGAGGTCAGCATTTATCATTCGGATAGACCTCCCAGTGGATTATTCCCTGAACATCTCACCAAACACTCAACAAAACCTTTTTGGGATGCAGTCCTCCTTTTGAGGTCGATAGAACAGGGTCCTCACCTTCGCACACAGTCCGTCGACGCTTTACATTACGGTACAATACCCATTTCTCATCACCCGTTACAATGTGTCCCCAAAACGGTTCATTTCTGTGACGAAAAAACACAGAAAAACTGGTACGGATTCTCTCCTCTCGTTGCTTTGCAGAAAGCTCGTGCCGAACGCAGTTAACGAACTTGGTGATGAACTCAAGCGCACACATCCGTCTTTCGACTGTTGTTCTGTGAACCGGCAACGTTTCCGCTAATTCCTGAACAGTAGGATGTGGGTCGGTTTTATGGCTTGGTCCACATCCCCGTCAGAAACCCCGGATGGACGGCCAGGACGTGGTTGAACTTTGCAGCTTCTGTCTCCTTTCCCCTTCCGGGTATTTCCGAAACCCACGGCGACATGTACTATCATCATTAACTGCATCCTCCCCATACACTTGGCAGATGTTGCGGCAAGCTGCAGCAGCAGTACTGCTTTTATGGAACTCGTACAGTAAACAATGTTTAATGTGCTCCTTATCGCACGCCATGTCACACCGTCCGTGATTTCCGTTACGAATGACTTACTCGGACAAACCTAGTGCCTCTATATGCTCTACTGCTCCACGCTTTATTGGCCAAAAATTCGGCATCGCAGGGTCATCTGTGATATAGTTACTCCGATCGCAATTTGCATCTATTACAAAAACGGGTAGAACTTTTGCAAGCACCCAATAGATCTCAATGGGAGGAGAAACTGAACTTAACTCGGAGCATTTCTTTTTTGGTGACGCTTTTACCAGAGAATAAGTTTTCTACAAACGAGCACTTAGAACACCCAGGTGTATTGTACAAAATCCCCCCAAGGTCTCGATTAGAGTCTAACCCGTCCCAAGAAATTGCACGCTGACAATTTCAAGGGGTACATAACGGCTATGCCTTCTAAGTGTTCCTTTGTAGAAGACTCAGCCACTGGTGAAAGAGAAAACAAAATTAAATACACCGAGTGAAGCCCAGCTGATCATTGATTACTTTTCTTTAAAAATAAAATAAGAACCATCCGCTTTCTTTAAACTTTGTGCTCCTTAACTTCCCTTTTTTCAGTGGCGATTTTCCGATTTTACATCCCACTAAGTTTTGCCTTTTTCTCATTCATGTTTTGTGGGTGTTTCCCTGCTCAAAATATTACAATAAAAACGCAATGAAATCTTAGAATAGATGGAGAGGGTGGAAAGGGTCTCACTTAAATCGTTCTTCAAAGCCTAAACAAAATTATTTCGTATTTTATCTGATAAATATTTGATTTGACCAATGGTTAACCTGACTACACGTTATAGATAAGTACATTAAAAATGCAGTTTAACTAGGCCCTAAAATAATTATAGGTAAAGGCTAAATAAATCAACAAGATTAAAACAGTGGTACCCACAGTAATCCGTATTGCAAACCTAAAACAGATAACGTCACAATTCACAGACACTCATACTTCCGCTTCTGCGAATTGTATCGAGCGAGTAAATGATTTCGGTTTTTTTTTTCGGCCACTCTCACTACAGAATGAAAAACGCGAATCGTTAAAGGTGGGAAGGTGGGAGGCATTCTTTGCTTCTGAGTCGGCGGCATTCTTTGCCACTGCTGCAGGTGGCGTTGAAATTAGAGGCGCCAACGTCGTGTTCGCAAATGGAAAGCGTTAAGTTTCTGGAAACTGGGGATCTGCTTTATTGACTGACGATAAGGGCTGAGAGACTTTTAGCCGAGAAGGTGGAGGAAGGGGGGGTACTTTTTGCTCAGTGAAATTTTTCCCGCATAATATATCAAATGCACAAGTTTCTTACGAACAATTTAAGTACTATGGGCAACATCTGGACTCGAGTTCTGTGAAGAAAAATATAGGATTGTTGGTCACATATTTTGTTTCTATTAATATTCACCCTTTCCCCCATATAGTTCAGTCTTGCACATCATTTTGCGCCCCGATGCTACGCTCCTAGGTACGTGCGTATACTACGTCTTATGTCGGAAATCCGCCACATGCTTAGCCATTTCAGACGACACTGGATTTAAGTTCAAGTGGTGCGCAACATAGTGTATAGCCTCTCCTCGACAAATGTCAAACCCGCCTTCTTGCGGTGCATCCTATTCCCACTGAAGGAACTCTGACGATTGTCATATACAGCTATGTCCATACCACCAGGATTAAAGGAAATGCTATCCTTCGCTAACCAACCCACTTGGCCAGCGGGTTGGTGAGATATGCCACCCGCCTGCAAAGGATTCCGCAACTAAAACCTTGGTAACATTAAAGAAGCATATAGAGGTGCATGCTTGGTGTACTCCCAAGAGTGGAAGACATCATAATCAAAGTAAAATCCCTAAAATGGCAATGGGCTGGATATACACTGTATGACAAAAATCACCGGACACCTAGAAGAGAAACACAACATAGCACTTATTGCCATACTTTAGTATGGTGTCGGTCCACCTTTGGCCTTGATGTATGCACTGACCCTTCGAGACATAATTTCCACAAGGTTTTGGAACACAGCGATAAGAATGCGCTTCCATTCAGTATATAATGCTGCCGTTAACTGTTGCTTAGTAGTAGGCCTTGGTTCAAAACTTCTTATGTGGCGCTCTAATTCCTCCTACAGGTGCTCTATGGGATTAAGAACAGAGCTCTGTGTTGGCCAGTCCACACACGATGCGGAATTATAGCCAAACCACGCCGTAACAGCCCTTGCTTTATGGCTCGGTGCATTATCCTGCTGGTACCAACAAGGCCCGGTTCTATAGTATTGTCACAGACTTTGTAGAGCATAATTGTCCAGAATATCGAGGTAGACGTGCTGGTTGACAGGTTTGTCCACGATAACCATTGGGCCGGGACCATACCACGAAAAACACCCCCACACGAGTACACTGCCAGCTCCAAACTTGACCGTCGGAACAGTACACTGTGGTAAATAGCATTTCCCCGGCTGTCACCATACCCACACACGGCCATCAGACTGATGGATCGTGCATCTGAATTCATCAGTCCATAGGACCCATTTCCATTGATCTACGGTTCACGATAAATGCTCTTTACGCCATGCTAAACGACGAGTAGCATTTCAAGCGGAAATGAAAGGTACGTGTACATACCGAGGTTCCAGCATATTTACTCACCTGTACACTGACGTCTTGTGCAGTACTCCGTCGATTAGCAGTAACGACTCTCCTGAGGCTTCGACGTCCTCTATGACTGATTTTCTTTGGTCTGCCAGTACGTTTTGCTGCTTCGGGCGCGCCATGTGTGTTCTACTTATTCAGTACACCCACAACAGTTGACTTTGGTATGTTTAAATGCCTCTCGATTTCTCTTATGGACAACCCACTAATATAACACCCAAGAATCTTTTCTTTCTCAAAGTCATTTCTCTCCGGCCGCGACATTTTCACTCAACTTCACAGTGCGATATGATCGCCGTCTTGTTTTTATACCGTTTGCAGGTGTACTGCGCATCTTAACAACGCAGAGAATCCGTTCATTTGCTTTTGAAAGGGTGTCCGGTGACTTTTGCCAATATAGTGTATACGAAAACGGCTTGAAGACGCTGTTCAGGAATTCATACGATATGTGCTCTGATATTATCGTGTTGGAATGTGGTATTTTGTTTCATATGATGCTCGGAAGGAGTGGTAAAAATACAGATCGGAGAATATTATGTAGATACCTCTCGGTGGTTAATTACTCTGTATGAAAATGAATGATGACTGACTCACTGTCATGAGAGATACCGCCACCGCGTCACAAACACCAGGATTTCGGAAATGGGAGCTGTGTAACTCTCAACGATACATGGCATGGCTGATTTTTCGTTGATACGTAACCACGCGTGAGTCGGCCTATCGTTCTGTCACAGACAGGTGGTACAAGTCTCGTCGGAGAAAACGATATTTCGCCAATTGTCACACTACTCCGCTCATTAGTTGCGTTACTGAAATACGGCATACTCGTGACTTCGAACTAGCAGCACGCCTCCGTGCAGGCGTCGATGAATGATACTGGCTGATTCCGTCGGGTGCCCTCATCAGTTCTTCTGTCACTGGATATCTGCCCGACAGTCTGATAATGACATTCATCCTGCGAAGTAGCTGATCGACGTTTGCCTTGGATCTATGACACACGAGATGTGGAATCAGAGGAAAGATACACCTGATCGCCGGAAGCAAAAGTGCCTACGGTGAATGAAGCTTGAGGATCAGCCGTGATGTCCTCTGATGGAAAGAGAACATGCGAAGGCAAGGAGGAGTGAAGCGGAGGAAAATCCGACAGAGTGGAGAAAGAAACATCGGAAGACGCGTGTTGATCGAAGGCTTTAATCGGATTTTTGGCAGAACTGAGTCCAGGAGGTGCAGAGCAGGAGGAGGTAGGGCAGCAGAAACGGAGGAAGAGGTAGAATGCTGTCTTGGAGCTGCAGGAGTCAGTGGCTCTGCATGGGGCAAAGAGCCTGCTGATGGCCGTAAGCCTTGCAGCGTGAACAATGAGTAGAGGTGAGGAGCTCACTCCGGTCGCGCTCGTTACCGCAACGAACATCGAGAAACCGTGGAAACTTTATGAGATGCTCTTCCGACGGGAAGATGATGCAATCAGTTCTACGGAAGCCACAGATATGTTTATCATCGGGGTCAGAGGGGAAGAGGAGAGAGTCTTCACTGGGCCGACTACTCTGCCGCATCGACTAAGTGCAGCACACAGCATATTATCAGAGATCTCCGGGGGTACCGGATGTATAGAGACCAGAACAGGACGCTGGGCGATGAATTCGACTAAGAGGTGCCGATCGCCAATTGATAGGCCTCGAGATAAGACAAGTTCGGCATATTCTTTCTTCGAAAAATAAACAATCACAGTTCGTTGCTTTCGGGTGAGGTGGGTGACGGCACTAGAAGGAAGCATCTTCTTGAGAGAAGAGCTGTACAGCTTCAAAGGAGTGTTGGGCAGCGCATCAAAACAAACCCTCAACTCGAGAGTCGAATGAAGACGTTGACCAGCAGGAGAGTTCTCGGGAATTTCTAATAAGATGGTGTCACCGTTGAGAGTAACGTAAGAATCCATAGGGGGCAGACGAGACGAGGAGGAAGCCGGTGGAATACCAGAGGTAGTCGCAGAATACATGCGTGCAGAAGCGCCTCCTCCGGAAGACATTGACGCAGCATGAGACAATGTACTGGAAGCAGAGGCAGTAGAAACTGTAGAGGGCAGATTAGAAACGCCATCAGAAACGTCCATGAATTAATCATCGTCAGCAGAGGCCAGGGACGTCACATCCACGTCCTCAATGGCAGAGTCAGAGACCTGAGCAGGAGAAGACGTGCAAATGACAGGAGGAAAATTAAGAGGCTCTCCACTAGCAAGCGAAGATGATTGATCTGCTGCGTCTGTCGTTGAAGAGGCGACGCGAGGAGCTGCAGCGATGCGGTCGGGAACAGCGCCCTCATCGGCAGATGCCATAATCAATGGCAAGGGTTAACGAAGAAAACGACCAGCTCGGTGTTGAAATTAAAACACTGATAATGAAAAAAATTAAGCACTCAGCAACTCGTGAGGGATCTTAAACGAAAGCACAGACCTTTAACTTCGGCACACACACAGAAGAACCATGATGGGATGCACAAAACACGTACGTGAAGCACTCAAACACGGAGCTCATGAAGACACGTGTAGGCCAAAGGTGGACTGACACCGTACTAATGTATGTCAATAAATGCTATGCTGTGTTTCTTTTCTAGGTGTCCGGTGACTTTAGTCAGTATAGTGCATATAATTATTTATTAATATAAAAATATATATTTTATATAAATTATACGTAGGATGCAGTGAGTATTCCGCATATATCGTGGAATTCGGAGCACAAATATTTTCGTATAGGGAATACAATGAACCCACTATAAACCTAGCCTATAATAAGTTGGCAAAAATATCCTGAACGTAACGAGAAAAAGATAAAAACATTTAATATACGACAAAAGGCGTCAAATTTGATCTTTTGTGTGATTTTTATTTATTTTCAGATATCGCAGTTTTGTTCAGCAGATCTCGTTTGACGAAATCCAGCTCCTACAATGATCTTCTATCTTATTGACCTCTGACTCACTCACCACCTTTCTACATCCTGAATTGCGCCTTATGTGGAAATGAGCCGAACGACAAACTGAAGAAGAAAAATATCTTAGTTATCTGTGTTATACAGAGAAATTTCCATCGGCCCCTGGGATCTTCCATGTGTTGCAACTTTTTGCAATAGCCTGGGAGATCAGAACTTTTAAAAAATACAGTGTTTCCAAATGTCAGCTTCGGAAAATATACACATTTTCATCTCAATTTATGTTGATCCGGAAGCCAGAGACCGTATTTCGCAACAAGTGTGACATTGAACTTGGTTAGTTGCCTCAATCCTCTACGCAAGAATTACTCGCAATAACACTGATTGTAAGCGTATCTTGTACTATTACTTAGCTGTGTAATCCCTGACATCTGCTTGGTCGATAAGGCACTTCTTTTGTGAAAAAAACATTTGATCTCAATCGCAGACCTCAAAGCAAAATATCTTTCTAATACGAACAACTTCATTCGTCCTCTAGAAAATTCCATTACAAGTAAGTAATGGCAGGCAGCTGTTGTCCCTGATCATCGGTTAATGGCCGGTTGATGACCATTCCACAACGCAGGGCATACGCGAAAATCAGCTATTTGAAAAACTAGGAGAAAAATAAACGAAAGGTTCTAATACAAATATTAACGATTTTGTTGGTACCAATCTGATATTTTGCTCATCGAAAGCCAAAGCAGTACTTACAATGATGTTTGAAAAAATATTTTCAATTAAAATTATAATATTGTTTTTTTTATAAGTGCTTCAAATGAGCCTTCTCGTCACCATAAACACAGGCGCTGTCGTACGTTTCTAATTCGCGGTTATCGACTCCAAGTGACGAAGAGAATCAGAAATTAACAACAAACACAACTTGATACATGCTGCCGGATGTAACAACTTGACCAGTAAGTTCCGCACTTTGTAGAATAATAGTTAAACAACGGATGTTAGTTTGTAGTATCTACAGGATGTCCGTAAAGTGTCACTTACCATGTCGAACAGGTTCCTACAGGAGATGCTGTAAATGGGCCTTAAGACATCGAGACATGTCTGCACACACTTCTTCATGTTGGTGAAGACCTTTCTCAGGGCATGTGGTGTGATGTTTTAAAGGTGGAGAGGAACTTCCTTAAATTCGTGGGGATTTCCAGTACCCCATAGACGAGTGTTTTGGCTGAAAATGTACCTGGACAGGTGGAACCACCTCTTGTCTGTAAAGAAAGTTACGTCCAGAATGTCCTCACCTTCTTCAGACAGGAACTCTTGGAACCACCTGCAGTACCGAACACGGGTCGCGTGGTCTGTTTCTCTCAGCTGATGCACGACAGACACTTTGTATGGGTGGAAATGTAACTTCCTCTCTTCAGAATATCGTGGGCTGTACTTCTTTGGCACATTAGCTTGGAACTCTTGGAACTACCTGCAGTACCGAACATGGGTCACGTGGTCTGTTTCTTTCAGCTGATGCACGACAGACACTTTGTATGGGTGGAAATGTAACTTCCTCTTCAGAATATCGTGGGCTGTACTCTTTGGCACATTAGCTTGGAACTCTTGGAACCACCTGCAGTACCGAACATGGGTCACGTGGTCTGTTTCTTTCAGCTGATGCATGACAGACACATTGTACAGGCGGGAACATGTAACTTCCTTTTCAGAATATCGTGGGCTGTACTCTTTGGTCCATTAGCTTGGAAAACTTGGAACCACCTGCAGTACCGAACACGGGTCACGTGGTCTGTTTCTCTCAGCTGATGCACGACAGACACTTTGTATGGGCGGAAATGTAACTTCCTTTTCAGAATATCGTGGGCTGTACTCTTTGGCACATTAGCTTGGAACCCTTGGAACCACCTGCAGTACCGAACACGGGTCACGTGGTCTGTTTCTCTAAGCTGATGCACGACAGACACTTTGTATGGGTGGAAATGTAACTTCCTCTTCAGAATATCGTGGGCTGTACTCTTTGGCACATTAGCTTGAAACCCTTGGAACCACCTGTAGTACCGAACACGAGTCACGTGGTCTGCTTCTCTAAGCTGATGCACGACAGACTCTTTGTATGGGTGGAAAGGCAACTTCCTTTTCAGAATATCGTGGGCTGTACTCTTTGGCACATTAGCTTGAAACTCTTGAAACCACCTGCAGTACCGAACACGGATCACGTGGTCTGTTTCTCTCAGCTGATGCACGACAGACACTTTGTACGGGTGGAAAGGCAACTTCCTATTCAGAATATCGTGGGCTGTACTCTTTGGCACATTAGCTTGAAACTCTTGAAACCACCTGCAGTACCGAACACGAGTCACGTGGCCTGCTTCTCTAAGCTGATGCACGACAGACTCTTTGTATGGGTGGAAAGGCAACTTCCTCTTCAGAATATCGTGGGCTGTACTCTTTGGCACATTAGCTTGAAACTCTTGAAACCACCTGCAGTACCGAACACGAGTCACGTGGCCTGCTTCTCTAAGCTGATGCACGACAGACTCTTTGTATGGGTGGAAAGGCAACTTCCTCTTCAGAATATCGTGGGCTGTACTCTTTGGCACATTAGCTTGAAACTCTTGAAACCACCTGCAGTACCGAACACGGGTCACGTGGTCTGTTTCTCTCAGCTGATGCACGACAGACACTTTGTACGGGTGGAAAGGCAACTTCCTCTTCAGAATATCGTGGGCTGTACTCTTTGGCACATTAGCTTGAAACTCTTGAAACCACCTGCAGTACCGAACACGGGTCACATGGTTTGTTTCTCTAAGCTGATGCACGACAGACACTTTGTATGGGTGGCAAATGCAACTTCCTTTTCAGAATATCGTGGGCTGTACTCTTTGGCACATTAGCTTGAAACTCTGGAAACCACCTGCAGTACCGAACACGGGCCTCGTGGTCTGTTTCTCTCAGCTGATGCACGGCAGACACTTTGTATGGATGGAAATGCAACTTCCTTTTCAGAATATCGTGGGCTGTACTCTTTGGCACATTAGCTTGGAACTCTTGGAAACCACCTGCAGTACCGAACATGGGTCACGTGGTCTGTTTCTCTCAGCTGATGCACGACAGACACTTTGTACGTGCGGAAACGCAACTTCCTTTTCAGAATATCGTGGGCTGTACTCTTTGGCACATTAGCTTGTTGTGACAGTCGTCTCACGGACTTGTGTGGACTCCTCTGTAACCGTGTCTTGGATATCCTGTACGGTCTTGTCTGCTGGGGATGGCCTACTGGAACGGGGGCATCTAGAACACTGCCAGTTTCCCGAAACTTCTCTATGAGTTGACGTACCGCATTACGATGGGGGACATCTGCATCACGAAATTTCCTAGCGAACTAATTTTTCACTTTTTCCGTGTACTTGTCGTCATAGAGAAAAACATGTTCCATCAGAAGCACTCTCTTCAACGTCAATACCATTATCCTGGTGCCGAGACGAGTGATCAATCGACACATCTGCTTCCGTCGACCAAGCGCTCGGGAATGACCTTCCCTCGGAATGACAGCTGCGTGCGCGTCCAGGTGGACAGACATGAAGGTTACCACACACAGAGCACTTCCACGTGGTTGGTCACTTCTACTGTAATGCCATTCAGAATTTCTCTTTATTATTATATTACTTCAATTCGTACATTGTCATTATTCGTACATTGTCATTATTCGGACACCCTGTATTATTCTAATGTTAACTTTCCTGTAAAACACTACACAGCTTATCTCACTAAAGGCTTAAATTTGCCGAAGTGACTTGACTTCACTGTAAAACTGCACTTAAGGCTTACTGAATTAATTTAAGTTGAACAGATAGCTTCACGTTTCGTTGCAGTTCAAAGTCTTATTTATTAGGTGACTTATATCAATACAACAAAACGGTCAAAGGCTCATGGTCAACAAAGGTGCTAACGAAATCAGTGGTTTATTCTCAACCAACAAGTCATCTAATTAGCACACACCCACAAATCTCTTAGATCTTGAATAAGATTTACTGTATATCCTAAACAAACCACATAGAAACATTCTCTTTCCTCGTACAATCTGTATCATACGACTTTTCTTCGCTTGTGAGATACAGTAGGTTTCGAACATTAAACGATAATCATCTAGTAAAGGTTGTTTTATAATCGATAGCGAAACATACAAACATTGAATATTAACCAAACAGTTCACTGAAGATCTCTTACATATACAATATTTCCTGAGCACATACTAGTAAACAGAGCATAGATCATTTAACTGAGCAATCCTAAAAGCATTCCGAATATTCAAAACACAAGCTTTTATCTTTCGATTCGAACATACGACATTAACTTCTGACCTGTTGTCAGAAAGTGGCGGTTCTAGAAAACAAACTGGGGTGGGGGTACAAATTCCTGAATGTGCCAGTAATTAACTAAAATTAATATGTACTTCCAGAAAAAAACAGGTTATATTTGAGGGAGGGGGGGGGGACACCGGGCCCTGGCCTGGAGCCGCCACTGTTGTCAGGGTTGCAAAACTCATATTCATCGGACAAGAATCAGTGGGGTTAAGTTTAGAAAAATCTTTTACGAGAAGAAACCAAATTTACAGAAGAAGACAGGAACTAGAAAGAAAGGTTGAATCAGAGCATATGTCACAATGTCCTGTTTTTAGCAGCTTTTAATCTACATACAAACGAGGAAGTTGATAAGACTGCAGAAGTCGTCACATCAGTAAATATAACATCATTCAAAACACTTAATTTCCGAAACTGCGAAGTATTTTCCGAAAAATCCATTCAGGGTCAAATTCTTGGCTCCCAAACCTGAATACTTTTGACATAACAAGAAAATTTTTAACTTCATATCCTCAGGTTATTGGAAAGAAACGTAAACATTCTCATAATGCATCTATGGGTAGATAGAGTAATAGCACTGTACCTTTGGAACTCACATTTTTACTAAAGTTTTCGAGTGAAACTGAAGAATAATGCGTCCAAGCATCTCTAAAACCATCATCCGGAGACACAGGACCTGAACTATTTCGCGATACAACATTTTCTTTGAGAGAACTTTGGTGATAACACAGTTGCTTACTGGTTAAACTATCTGCCTTTTTTGCTCCAAGGTACTTCGAAAAATTGACAACACAGTTGCTTACTGGTTAAACCATCTGCCTTTTTTTGCTTTAAGGAATTTTGAGAACCTGGGGGACAACACAGTTGCTTACTGTCTATACCATCTCCTTTTTCGCTCCTAGGAATTTTGAGGGAACTTGGGTGACGACACAGTTGCTTACTTGTTAAATTATCTGCCTTTTTTTATCCAACGGATTTTGAGAACCTGGGTGACAAGGCAGTTTCTCACTGGTTAAACCATCTGCCTTTTTTTGCTCCAAGGGATTTTGAAAACCTGACAACACAGTTGCTTACTGGTTAAACCATCTGCCTTTTTTTGCTTTAAGGAATTTTGAGAACCTGGGTTTGACAACACAGTAGCTTACTGTCTATACCATCTCTTTTTTCGCTCTTAGGAATTTTGAGGGAACTTGGGTGACGACAAAGTTGCCTACTTGTTTAATTATCTGCCTTTTTTGATCCAAAGGATTTTGAAAACCTGGGTGACAAGGCAATTTCTCACTGGTTAAATCATCTGCCTTTTTTTGCTCCAAGGGATTTTGAAAACCTGACAACACAGTATCTCACTGGTTAAACCATCTGCATTTTTTTGCTCCAAAGGATTTTGAGAGAACCTGGGTGACTGCTGTGAATTGCTGTATGAGGTTAAGAAAGCGAGCGTAGTAACAGTGGTTTACTAGTTGAACATATGCCTTTTTGCTCCAACGGAGTTTGAGAAACTGGGTGAAAACACAATTGCTTACTGGTTAAACCATCTTTTTTTTTTTTTTGCTCCAAGGGATTTTGATAGAACCTGAGTGACAACACAGTTTCTTACTGGTTAAACCATCTGCCTGTTTTGCTCCAAAGGATTGGATTTTAGTCCCGATCACTTCCCGTTTTCTTTCTTTTATGGAGTCAGTAACACTAAATTAATAAAGAGTAACTCTCCTCAGTTTACTATGGACCTATTATAGAATTTTCATAAAGCTACAAAGAAATATACTTTAAAATGGTTAGTAAAGCTGAGTCAGGATAAATAAGAAAAGGATCACCAATAATGCTTTGCTGCTTCAAGGAAGGAAGGCGCCACCAGATTGTTAAACAGGTCGAATAAGCTCATCATTATTTTTATTAATTTATATTTGCACACATCCTTATGATTATGATGTCTTTAGATATTGTAACGTGTTTTTAATGTTTGGATTTGTTCACTGTCTTAGAGAGGAAAGCATTTGCTACTGGAAAAGTACCTGGATTTACTGCACTCATTCTAAAAATTGCTGTATGAGGTTAAGAAAGCGAGTGTAGAAATACATTGATTATCTTGAATCTGATCTAACTCTGTCACCAACGATAGAGAAATATATACTGTGAATTTAACTCGTGCCGATAACTACATACATGAAAAATTACCGAAATGACACGGTAACTATTTTAACTCCAATGTTGAAATATTTAATATATACATTTAAAAGGTGATATAATAAAATATGTACACACATGAAATCTTTCGGTGCCCAAAGTGGGTACCCTCTTCAGATGCTGTTAAAATTCACGAAACGAATGTGACAAACAGTGTTATATATATATATATATATAAGACATATAAGACTGCAGTCGTAATGACGTAACTAGTGTGTTATTTATACACATAAGACTGCAGTCGTAATGACATACTTGGGTTTGTCGGGTTAGGTAATAATAAATCAATAAATTATACCTATTAATTTTATGTTTGATCAGCAACAAATGTTGTCCCATACTCTCATTGGTTAAGCCCATTTTATACTACTTGTAGTTACGTCATTACGACTGCAGTCTTATATGTAGAAATAACACATTGTTTATCACGTTCGTAGCATCTGAAGATGGTACCCACTTTGGGCACCGAAAAATCTCATGCGTGCACATATTTTATTATATCATCTTTTAAATGTATATATTAAATATTTTAACATTGGAGTTAAAATAGTTTTCCTGTCATTTCGGTAGTTTTTCATGTAGATAGAGAAATAGTAAATAGTATTAGAAATGAGGCAGCTGAACGTGAAGAGGATGGAGAATCAAAATTTCGAAAACGCAGATGATTGTGAAGAGTAGGGCATTCAGTTGTTTCGTTCAAGAGAATCGGAACTTGGAACGAAACAACTGAATGTGAAGAGGGAAGCAGAGGATGGAGAATCAGATCTTTGGAGAAAGCAGGTGAATGTGAAGTGTATCACAAAGGAAGGAGAATCGGAACTTGCAATGAGGCATCTGAATGTGAAAGGGGATAACAAGAGGGAGAACTATATCTTAGAACAGGGTTGCTAAAATGTGAAGAGAAGAGCAGAGGATGGAAAATCAGAGCTTTGAACGAGGCAGCTGAATGTGAAGAGGAGAGAAGACAGAGAATCAGAACATGGAGTGACACAGCTGAATGTGAACAGTAGGGCAGATGATGGAGAATAAAACTTGGAATGATGCAGCTGAATGTGGAAAGGAGGGCAGAGGATGGAGAATCAGAACTTGGAATGATGCAGCTGAATGTGAAAAGGAGGGCAGAGGATGGAGAATCAGAATTTGGAACGAAGCAGTTGAAGAGGGCAAAGGATGCTCATTGAGATATGAGGCACTGACGTGGACTGTGACAGTGGTAAAAAATGGCTAAAAATAAGTGAATTCGAACTCGTTTTCAGTTTGACACATCTTGAAACAAATTCAATAAGCTTTCTCGTGTTTTCTGAATAGGGCCACGCCATAAGATCCCAGATCAAATTAATACTTTTTTAATAACTGTACTGTATATGAATGTACATATTTTTTTAATCAGTGTTGGCATAAATCAACAATGGATCACGCATGCTGAAAACAATTATTCTTTTGAATAAGGAGGACAAAGTTGATAATCAATGTAACACCCTAAGATGTACAGAAAAATAACGATCATTACGAAAACAAGAACTAAAACTCAGAGAAAAATAATAAATCATAACGAAAACATTAATTTTTCAAAACCATGTGTACATAGATTTTTAATTTTTAACCGTAGTCGGAATAATGTATTTTAAAAGAACATAATTTGTTTCTTTCATCTGATTAATGAGGCACGAGGGAATTCTTGGAGGAGGGGTCGGAACCTGGCTGACCTTTACCGTCTGCGCGCCACTGCATGAGCATAACTATCTTTAACCCGTATGTTAACCTTCAATGAGTCATTTTTCAGATTTTGTTATCACACAAAATGCTATCAGAAAGCTGGGGAATAAAAACTGCATTTTACACATCTCCGACCACGTGGAGACTGCTCGTTGCTGAAAGAAATGTTTCTCCATCCTCTGCCCTCCTTGTCTCGTTTTTAATTATTCAATGCTGCATTAAGAAACTTTTGATGAAACCAGAACAAAAAGAATGTAATATGTTTATAATGATCGCAGTTTAATGGATCGCGGTGGTTAGTACCATACGTATTGATTACAGTATCATCAGCTTTCTCTTGAAATTAAAATAAATTAATGGTTTTCCCATTTCTTTTGGCAGGAAATACCGCCACAGGAGGCAGCCGGCAACTACTGAGTATGCAAACTTAGCTAACAAAAGAAGATAAGCTGAGACAAAAAGGAATTTTTTTCTATTCTACATTTCTTTAATGGGAATTTGTTTTTATCCCATGGACATTGTACTGTCATCCTTGTACTTCTGAAATGGGACAGACTTTCTCTCCCCCTCCCCCATTATTTTCACTCTAAGGTCATTCTTTGACGTCCGGTAACTTCACTACAGTTACAGAACTGCATTGAAGGATGGAGGGATCAGCTGCAAGACAACAAAACTAACCGAAGAAATTAGGGATCAATTGGACAAGACTAACAGAAGAGATTAGGGATCAGCTGCCTTAGAGCAACAAGACTACCAGAAGAAATTGGGGATCAGCTGGCTTAGAGCAACAAGACTAACTGAAGAAATTAGGGATCGGCTGGTTTAGAGCAACAAGACTAACCGAACAGATTAGGGATCATCTGGCTTAGAACACAAGACTAACAGAAGAAATTAGGGATCAACTGGCTTAAAGCAACATGACTAACTGAATAGATTAGGGATCAGCTGTCTTACAGCAACGAGACTAATCGAACAGAACAGATTAGGAATCAACTGTCTTAGAACACAAGACTAACGGAAGAAATTAGGGATCAACTGGACAAGACTCACCAAACAGAGTAGGAATCAACTGGCTTAAAGCAACATGACTAACTGAACAGATTAGGGATCAGCTGGCTTAGAACACAAAACTAACAGAAGAGATTAGGGATCAGCAGGCTTACAGCAACAAGACTAAGAGAAGAAATTAGGGATCAACTGGACAAGACTCGCCGAACAGATTAGGGATCAACTGGCTTAAAGCAACAAGACTAACTGAATAGATTAGGGATCAGCTGGCTTAGAGCAACAAGACTAATCGAACAAAACAGATTAAGGATCAACTGGCTTAGAACACAAGACTAACGGAAGAAATTATGGATCAACTGGACAAGACTCACCGAACAGATTAGTGATCAGCTGGCTTAAAGCAACAAGACTAACTGAATAGATTAGGGATCAGCTGTCTTACAGCAACGAGACTAATGGAACAGAACAGATTAGGAATCAACTGTCTTAGAACACAAGACTAACGGAAGAAATTAGGGATCAACTGGACAAGACTCACCGAACAGAGTAGGAATCAACTGGCTTAAAGCAACATGACTAACTGAACAGATTAGGAATCAGCTGGCTTAGAACACAAAACTAACAGAAGAGATTAGGGATCAGCAGGCTTAGAGCAACAAGACTAACAGAAGAAATTAGGGATCAACTGGACAAGACTTACCGAACAGATTAGGGATCAACTGGCTTAAAGCAACAAGACTAACTGAATAGATTAGGGATCAGCTGGCTTAGAGCAACAAGACTAATCGAACAAAACAGATTAAGAATCAGCTGGCTTAGAACACAAGACTAACGGAAGAAATGAAGAATCAGCAAGCTTAAAGCAACAAGACTAACAGAAGAAATTAGGGATCAACTGGCTTATAGCAACAAGACTAACTGAAGAAATTAGGGATCAGCTGGCTTAGAGTAACAAGACTAACTGAAGAAATTAGGGATCAGCTGGCTAATAGCAACAAGACTAACTGAAGAAATTAGGGATCAGCTGGCTTATAGCAACAAGACTAATTGAAGAAATTAGGGATCAGCTGGCTTAGAGCAACAAGACTGAAGAATGCAGGCAGACCAACTAGTTGGAAAAAATAAGACATAAAAATGTTATTGGGAATCGTCTGACTTATATCAAGAAGGCCTAGAGATGGAATTTGGAATCAACTGGCTAGGGATGGCATAATCATTCCGTCTAAGAGTTCATTCATCATTCACGAATGGTCATTCACTTTGCATTCCTGGTTGCCACACTACACACACTGAGCAAATCATTCTTTGCTCCAAAGCGCCTGCGAGTAAAGATAGAAAATTAGCAAACTGCTCAAAGGAGTGGGAATGTAGTTGAACAATTCACCGTTCACGATAAATCTGCGGTTGTCGCAACCGTGCCATTCAAATGATTGGTATGCACATTTCATCCCATTCTTAAGTTTCACCATATTTTATAGCTGACTGCTCTTAGCTCACTCACATATTGGTTGACACCACGGCTCGAAAATTATATTGCCGGACATGCCCCGGGGCATGTAAAAATTCTGTTCGGGCATGTAGTTTTCTTTCCTACGCGACCAATTGGGCATTTAAAAATCTAACTCTTTACAGAATAAAATGTGTAAAAAGAAATAATGTTTTTTTTTTCTTTTGCGGAGTTAATTTTCTTACTACTCAGAGGCTTTATTTAATTAAAATATTTTCTTACTACTCTCTGCTCTATTTAATAAATGTAATTGGGTATGTGTTGAGAAATTGAAGCTCAAAATGGATGGCCCTGAAAACGAAATTGTCCGTAATATCGTTGTAGGATATTTCAAAAGAAAGCTCATGTAATAAGCTTTGAAATGGGCCCGATGTGAGCTCTGCTGACCAATTGAGTCTACAGTTACTTTCATTTGTGAAAAGCAGTATGGACACAAAAATGGCTTTTTTTTTTTTTTTTTTTTTTTTTGTAAATTTCAAAGTCCTATAACTATAAAAGTATTTTATCTAGGAAGCTGAAATTTTGTCCAGATAATTTCTTTGCAAAGCTTTCAAATTCACCAAGTTTCGTGAAAACGAAAGGGTTCATGTCAAAAATGTTACTTTTTTGTGTGTACTGATTTGACATGGAATGAATGACCCACGGGAGAGATCAAATTTCATTGCTAAAATGCGGTGAAAGTTCTTTGTTTCTTATATTATTTCTAAAATGTTTAGAAAAAATAGCACTGTACGTGCATGGGCGTTCGAATGCGTGCGTGTGCAGGCGAGCGCGCGCGTGTGTGTGAGTGTGTATTTGGGCTTGTAAAATTTTTTTTCAGGCGTGTACACTGACGGAAAAAAAATCCCAACACCACGAAAAAATAGTTGTTGAGGAATGAAATGGCGGCAATACATTTGTATAGGTAACATATTTAATCGATTAAGGTTTCAAGATCACAGCTTATTGTAAGCGCGAGAAGAGCCATTTTAAATGTGAAATGCTGGTACATTAATAACCGGTGTAACCGCCAGAATGTTGAATGCAAGCACGCAAACGTTCATGCATTGTGTCGTACAGGTGCTGGATGTCAGTTTGTGGGATGGAGTTCCATGTCTGTTGCACTTGGTCGGTCAATACAGGGACGGTTAATGCTGGTTGGGGGTGATGCTGGAGTTGTCGTCCAATGATGTCCCATACGTGCTCGATTGGTGAAAGATCTGGTGATCTAGCAGGCCACGGCAACATGTCGACACTCTGTAGAGCATGTTGGGTTACAACAGCTGTATGCGGGCGAGCGTTATCCTGTTGAAAAACACCCCCTGGAATGCTGTTCATGAATGGCAGCACAACAGGTTGAATCGCCAGACCGACGTGCAACTGTGCAGTCAGGGTGCGTGGGATAACCACGAGAGTGCTCCTGCTGTCATAGGAAATTGCTCCCCAGACCATAACTCCAGGTGTAGGTCCAGTGTGTCTCGGCCGCAGACAGTTTGGTTGCAGGCGCTCACCTGGCCTCCTTCTAACCAACACACGGCCATCACTGGCACCCAAGCAGAACCGGCTTTCATCAGAAAACACAACAGATCTCCACTCCGTCCTCCAATGAGCTCTAGCTTGACACCACTGACGTCGCAAACGGCAGTGGTTTGGAGTAAGTGGAATGCACGCTACAGGGCGTCTGGCTCGGAGCTGTCCTTCAAGTAACCGATTTGTAACAGTTCGTTGTGTCACTGTGGTGGCAACTGCAGCTCGAATTGCTGACGCAGATGCAGTACGATGCGCCACGGCCATACGCCGTATACGGCTGTCTTCCCTCTTAGTAGTGCCACGTGGCCGGCCGGAACCCGGACTTCTGGAGGCAGTACCTTCCCTTGACCACCGCTGCCAACAATCATGCACAGTGGCTACATTCCTGCCAAGTCGTTCTGCAATATTGCGGAAAGAAAATCTACCTTCTCGTAGACCTATTACACGACCTCGTTCAAACTCCGTGAGGTATTGATAATGGCTTCTTCGTCTTCTTAAAGACATTCTTGACTAACATCAACACCCTACGTTGAATCTCAACTATAACTAACGCTCAAGAACGTTACAGCGCGTATTTACAGCAAACCTGCTTTGCATGTTCCGAGGGGCGCTACTAGCGCCACACGTATGCGCCGAGCGCGAAATTTGCATAGACGTCATCTTACAGATGTACTCTCACCGCCTACCAACTGTCGTTTATCTAACACAACCCCTTCTTGGTGTTGGGATTTTTTTCCGTCAGTGTATTTTTTGGGCAACATTCCCTACTGGAAATATTACGGTTAGCACTTATTAATTCTCGAAACTCGTTTTCTGTATCATATGACGTACTACAGTGGGGACGCACATTTCAAGGCCGCAGAGCTGCCGCGACAAATTTCGTCGGTGTAGCTTAATTGGGAAATATCCGGCTCCGGAGCAGAAGGACGTGAGTTCGATAGTCGCCAACGGCAAATTTGTGTTTTCACAATCACATTTATGCTTCCCATGAGTTATACATAGAAGATAGTATGGGAGATCAATATAATTTAGGTATACCTTGATATAAGGAAAAACAGCAACATTTAAAATTAGACATAAAATACAGCATTTTTTACGTACAGTTTTCATATTAAGATCCAATTTTTGCAATTCAAGTAAGTTTGGTAATTCCTGCGTACGTTTTAAATGGTGATTCTCTCATCAACAATTATCAGTAAACTGTTCAGCGTATAAAATTATAATTTATTTTTAACAGAAGGATTTATACAATGTAAATTTTTAAAGAGTGGGGTGGTCACCAGACACAACATTTTACTGTAGAGTAGAACGTAAGTTACTTAAGGTAAATTTCAAGGGTGGGTATTCAATTAAAATTAATACTGTAAAATTCTTATTTATAAAACATCTTTTTTAACACAACTTCTAAATAGAAAAAAGATAGCAATAATTTACCGTACTAACTTAAATAGATAGAAAATTCACGGGTAAAAAATAGCAGCGCATTAAAAAAAATATTCTCCAATGTATATTTAAAGAGTGAGGATTTCTAAGAAAACGTTAGTATATACACGGTCGAGTCACATTATTGTGACCACCAGCTAATATCCAGAGTAACCTCCGCGTGCAGCGCGGACAGCAGCTAGACGGGCTGGGAGTGACTCAGTAAGTTGCTAGAAGGTATTCACGGGTATGTGGAGCCATGCTGACTGCAGTGCATCTGACAGCTGCCGGAGGGTGCGTGGTGGAAAATCCATAGAGCGAACAACACGATCGAGGAGGTTCCACAGATGCTCGACTGGGCTTAAGTCTGGGGAATTAGGGGGAGAGGGAAGTACTTTGAAGTGTTCCTCGTGCTCTTCCAACCACTCTCGGACATTTCTAGCTGGGTGACACGTCGCATTGTCGTGCTGGGAGATCCCATCCTTCCCAGGGAAGACAATCAGCATGTATGGGTGTACGTGGTTTGCAAGGGTGGATTCATAACGAATTCGGTCCATAGTGCCTTCCACAGGTATGAGTGGACCCAGACATTGCCACAAAAGCATTTCCCAGACCATAACGCTGCCCCCACCAGCTTGTGTTCTGCCATCAAAGGTTGAAGAGTGTTTGTTCTCCGATGTTTCTCGCCTTATACACCAACGCCCATCCGTTCGATGAAGCAGAAAACGTGACTCATCGGAGAAGGCAATCATTTGCCAATCAGCGACGGTCCAATTCCGATTCCACCGTGCGCCTTTTCTGCCGATGCACATTCGTAAGCATAGGTGTAGTGACCATCAATCTGTATCGGAGCCCCATACGCTACAGGGTCCGCTGTACTGTCGTTTTAGACACACTTCCGGTAGCACCCTGGTTCATTCGGCCAGTGAGTTGTTCCACTGTAGCGTGTCGATCGGCCCTCAAGCACCTTCGAAGCCGACAATCACCTATCATATCAATGGCACGTGGTGCTCCGTAGTTTCCACGTCGCTTATTCGCATTTCTCCAATCACGATACAATTTAACCACAGCAGCACACGAACAGTTCGCAAACTGCGCTGTTTCAGAAATACTGCCACCCTTGGCCCGAAAACCGATAATCATCCGTTTTTGCAAATCTGATAAATCGCTCTTTTTATCGATGACAGCAACGAGTGACAGGTTTTCAGAATGCCTACAGAACACCTTATATACCCTCCAAGCCAGCTTACGACACGTGCCTTCTTTCATTGGCTACGCGCTCTTGACGTCAAAAGTAGGAGGTGTTCACAATAATACGATTCGACTGTGTGTAACAAAGAAATTAACTAATGTTAATTTAAATGTTGGGGATGAACAACTAAAGATTAATTCTGTAAACCTAAAGATGATGGTTAGCAAACGTAGTTACTTATGAAAAAAATTACTTATTAATTTTTACATTGACAGTAAATTTTCCGAAAATGAACAAACCTCTATAAATATTTTGAAAATAGTACGGTATTTTCATGAGTACAATCTGTTCTTCAAGTATTGTTTAGGCATCAAAAGCTTTACGAGTCCAAATTAGAGAGTTTGCGATAATACTTTATAATAACAACAGTCCAGTACAAAATTTTTGAATACATTCTTCTCACCAGCGCTTCAGCTTCAGGATCGTTTGAACAATGACTCTCACTTCTGCCACTTCCATTCCACAGATGCAAGGTCAAAAACAGGCAGACACTGAGTTAGTTTTGCATTAGGAACCTTTCATATTACATATTCCGAGCGATAACGAAGTACCACGTGATATGAACGTCATGTGTGGCTACTATAAACTGTGCATACCTATCCTCGGTACGCAATCAGTAAATGTTTGACAGTAATGGGGAAACGTGGCGGCGTAAGCCAATTTGACCACGGCCAGATAGTTGTGGCCCACAGAGCAGGTGCCAGTATTTTAGAAACAACTGCACTTTTTGAATGCTCCGGTACTCCTGTATCAATGACGTAAAAGGGCTGCATTAACACTGCAGACAAAAGGGCACACATTGTCGGCCACGGGCTGTTGGATCTTAGAGGTGAACGTCTGGTGTCAAGACTGGTATCTCAGCAACAACGTGCAAGTCACCCAGCTCACCCACCAGAACACAAGGGGTGCAGTTCGACCTGTTTCCACATGCATCATACGCAGTACTTTGTTTCGCCTGGGGTTACATAGCCAGAGACCAACGCCCATGATGACGTCCAGACATTGCAAACAACTCCTCGTCGGCAATGGACCTTAGACAGATGGAAGTAGGTCGCCTGGAGTGATGAGTCCCGTTTCCTGCTTCACCATGCTGATGGCCGGGTTCGCATATGGCGTAAACAGCACGAAGCTCTATCTCCTAGTTGCACAGTTGTGGTTCAACATGTCGGTGGAGATGGCGTTTTGGAAGCTTTTTCCTGGCAAGACTTAGGTCCGTTGGTTATCACTCCATAAACGCTGAAGGGTGGACTCTACAGGGACCTGTTAGCCAATCATCTCCATCCATATATGCAGGAGGTTTACCGGACTACAGTGCCATCTATCAACAGGACAACGCACCGTGTCATCAGGCTCATATATCAACTGAATGGTTGGAGGAACATCATAACGAATTCGTCACATTGCCTTGGCTCCCAAACTCCCCTGGCTGTAGCCCAACTGAACATTCGTGTTATATACTAAAAAACGGGCTTGAGAACTGCTGATCCTCCTCCACTGAATGAACGCAAACTGACGGAACTGCTGCAGATAACATGGGACAAGTTACGCACGGAGGATGTTCGACACCTTTTAGAACCTGTTCCAAGGCGTCTGCGAGCCGCAATTGCACAGAACAGTGCACCAACGCGTTATTAGGTAAGTTTTCTAAATGCAAAGCTAGCTGAGTGTACAGAATCGTATCAGAATAATATGACCAGCCCCGGAATCCCGCCCAAGCGCGTCGACCACTCGGAGACATAAGTGGCCGGCCAGTACAGATGAGCCATAGTGCGTAACGTGACCACAATGGGCAGAGGTAGTAATCTGACGGACGTGCAAAAAGAAATTACCATCAGCTACCACGCCAAGGGTGGAAGCATATCAGAAACAGCAGACTTTGTGGGCTGTTCGCGAGGTGCTGTAGTTAGAATGGACCGCGCTGATACACCGAGTACCTCCCAACATGTCGAGCCCTAAAATCCATCGACCACAGTTGAGAATAATAATGATAAAGGGAAATCGATGCGCATCAATTGACCACGCAAACGAAGGCTGGATTACCCAGGCAGGTGTCACCGATAACAGCAGAGCGAACCATGTGAAGCAGGGATTTCCGTAGTCTACGCTGCGTCAAGGCGTCCATGTTAACCCAGGTCCGTCGGCAACGACGCTTGCAGTTCGCATGAGACTACCGTCATTGGACAGTGGAAGAGCGGAAAAAGGTTGCCTTCTCCGACGAATCGAGGTTTCTACTCCACAGAAGTGAGGGGCGGTGGCATATATGGCGTCAGATACACAAGAACACACGCATTTTAGTCAAGTACAGGTCGGCAGTGGCAGTGTGCATGTCTGGGTGTTTTTACCTGGTATGACCTGAGACCGCTGGTACCACTGGATGGGTCTCTGAATGCCAATGGCAACCTGTCCATTCTCGCTGACCACATGCATACCTTCATATTGGACGTTCATTCTAGTGATGATTGTGTCTACTAACAGAAGAGTGCGCTATGTCGTATCGCTAAGGGGGTGCGCAACTGGTTCCAGGAACACGACAGCGAAGTCTCCGTTCTTCCTTGGTCGGAGACATTGCCCGACGGCAATCCCATAGAGCACTTGTGGGACTATTTGGATCGACAGGTTCGACGTGCCGACCCACAAACACGTCATCTCCGGGACCTCCGTGCTGTGCTGCAGTTCGAATGGGCACGTGTGCCTCGGGCAACCTTCCAGGGCCTCATTGCGTCCATGCCATGCCGTCTCGCCGCTGTCATCCGGGCCAAGGGTAGTTTTTGCCATTATTAGGTAGGCGGTTATATTATTCTGATACGACTGTGTATAACGTCTCTTGGCAGCTTCCGACGGAATCGGAACATTTCGTACTTCCCGTCGCCTGCTCTGTTCTAAAAACATTAAGCTTGGAATATTACCGTATGCATTTCTGCTAGGTCAGACCAGCCATCATCAACCGGATTTCTTCCTGCATACGGGGAATTCTTCGAGTATAACGTTTTTAAAAGAAGCATGCGACGCTGAAGGACGAAATATTCCGATGGATGCACCCAAGTGAGTTTTGGTTGTAGGTCTGTTTCTGACCTTGCATGTGTGGAAAGAAAGTGACAGAGAGGGAGTCATTGTACAGACGACCCTGATGATGAAGCGGTGGTGATAAGAATATATTCCAAATTCTTCAACAGGACAGAAGTTATTCTAAAATATTATCGTAAACTCTCTAATCTGGACTCGTCAAGCTTTAAATGCATAAACAATTCGCGAAGACCAGATTGTCCTGATGAAAACAAATTATTATTTTCAAGATATTTATACTATTGTACCACGTAACTAATTGTACACTCTATGGTTATGAATATTTTCAAGATTCGTACAAAACCTAACATGAACAAGCTGGAGTTTTTTATTGAAAGAACAGGAGATAATTCGTGAACAAAGGCCGGGACCCAAACAACGGAGGAACTAGCGGACGATATAATTCAATGCTCACCAAAATTCGTTAGCCCCTAGTCCTAAAAATAAAAAGTTATAACCATTCAAAAGCGAATCGCAGGGAGGAAAGTAAGTTAAAATTTGTCCGTACAGAAGTGAAAAACATCGAGTCGTAGGAGCATGTCACCGAGGGATCGCTACTCGTCTAGAGATGGCATAAATCATTCCTTCTCGGGAGTTCATTCATCATTCACTCAAACGAGTCATTCACGAACGATCATTCAAGCAAATGAAATGATTTCCGTGTTGTCACTACTCTCAGTGAGTAAATTATTCGTTGCAAGGAATCCTGTATTACCTTTTCAAAGCTGAAACTCGTTTTGGGCAAAATGCAAGCGGCACATTGTCCATAAGAGCGCGAGCTTTTCACCATTCATCGTTCACGATGAATGATTTCTCGCGGCGAACAATTCGAGAACACCATTCAAATGAATGGCACTCACGTTCGCTTCCCATTATTAAATTTCACACTTATTTCCTATAGCTAACTGTTCACATAACGGTTGACACTTATTAATTCTCGACATTAATTTTCTTACTGGGAATTCATTTCAGAACTCATTGAGGCGGCATTAAGTAAAACATGCAGCGACTTCAGCACTTGCAGCAGTAATGGAAGATTGAATCATTATTAACAGCGGTGCTAACAAATCACTCACCATTCGAGGTGAAGAGTCATTCATTGTGAACGAATCCGTTACAAATGGTCCATGCCGCCCCGGTGGCGCAGTGGTCTAAGCGATGGCCTCTGATCACTCGTCCGAAAGGGGTCCGGGTTCGAATCCCGGTTAGGCATGGATGTTGTGTTTGTCTTACGGCACTGGCTCTCTCCCTTCCCTGGAACCAGTGACCCTAAATTAGGGACGGGCGACTGCTTATAGCCCATTGAGTTGCTCACGGTGGTCGTTAAACCTCCAATCAAAAAAAAAAAAAAAAAAAAAAAAATGGTCCATCACTAGAACTGGCAAAATACACGGTCGAGTCACATTATTGTAACAACCAGCAAATATCCAGAGTAACCGCTGTGTGCTGCCCGGACAATAGCTAGACGTGCTGGAAATGACTCAATAAGGTGCTGGAAATGACTCAATAAGGTGCTGGAATTTGTTGACGGGTAAGTGGAGTCATGCTGACTGCAGTGCATCTGACAGCTGCTAGAGGGTGCGTGGTGGAAGATCCATAGAGCGAACAACACGATTGAGGTGGTCTCACATATGCTCAATTGAATTTAAGTCCGGGGAATTAGGGGGACATGGAATTACTTTGAGTCTTCACCGTGCTCTTCCAACCACTCTCGGACATTTCTAGCTGTGTGACACGTCGCATTGTCGCTCTGGAAGAAGATCCCATCCGCCCCAGGGAAGACAATAAGCATGTATGGGTGTACGTGGTCTGCAAGGTTGGATTCATAACGAATTCGGTCCATAGTGCCTTCAACAGGTATGAGTGGATCCAGAGAATGCCACGAAAACATTCCGCAGACCATAACGCTCTTCCCACCAGCTTGTGTTCTTCCAGCAATGGTTGAAGAATGTTTGTTCTCCAGTGTTTCTCGTCTTGTACGTCCATCCGTTCGACGAAGCAGAAAACGTGACTCATCGGAGAAGGCAATTCTTTGCCAATCAGCAGAGGTCCAATTCCGATAATGCCGTACAAATATAAGCTTTTTTCTGTCGTTGCACCTTCGTTAACATAAGTGCAGTGACCATCCGTCTGCAGCAAAGCCCATTCGCAGCAGGGTTAGCTGAACTGTCGTTTTAGATATACTTCCAGTTGTCCCATGGTTCATTCGGCCAGTGAGTCGCTCTGTAGCGTGTCGATCGGTTCTCACGCATCTTTGAAGCCGACGTTTACCTGTCATATCAATGGCACGTGGTGCTCCGCAGTTTTCACGTCGCTTATTCGCAATGGTGCCATTTCTCCCACCACGATACACTTTAACCACAGCAGCACTCGAACAGTTCACAAACTTCGCTGTTTCAGAAATACTGCCAGCCTTGGCCCGAAAGCCAATAATGATCCTTTTTTACAAATCTGATAAATCGCTCCTTTTATCGATGACAGCAACGAGTGAAATGTTTTCAGAATGCCTGCAGCACACCTTATATACCCTCCAAGCCAGCTAACGACACGCGCCTTCTTTCATTGGCTACGCGCTGTTGACGTCATAAATAGGAGATGGTCACAATAATGTGACTCGATTGTGTACAATACAACTGAATGATAGAGTTAGGGATTAACTAAGTGACGAAAATGAGATTGGTTT
This sequence comes from Macrothele yani, assembly GCA_039090855.1. Classification (NCBI taxonomy): domain Eukaryota; kingdom Metazoa; phylum Arthropoda; class Arachnida; order Araneae; family Macrothelidae; genus Macrothele; species Macrothele yani. The sequence goes on from CM077007.1 coordinate 116,568,079, forward strand.
AGAGCAATGATTTTGAACCTGTGGGGACGCAAAGAAAAGTGATTATCGAAGGAAAAACTATTTATTGAAACAAAAATACGACATAAAATACATTCTGAAAATAAAAGAATACCTTCCCCGTGGCAATAAATGTAAGCGCACACCAAGCGTAGTTGCTATAAGCGGTAAGAAAAGCGGACTCGTTCGCATTTGTAAGGAAACCTGTTTAATAAACAAAGTACTCAACTTGAGCTATGTATACAACGAAAATCGGTACAAAAACTGTCACAGGCATATCGCGACATGCCTGAAAGCATTACTCCTTCCAAAACTGGGAAGCAACAAATTTAAGAGCACTCAGCTCTGGTCAGACGTTGCTCGGTTGGACTTGCAAGAAATCACCATACTGCAGGCGGGTTATAACGATCAAAAATTTACAACGATGCATATTTTACGACGCGGGCGATAATCCGTGCATGCAATAGATTTGAAAAGATATTTTAAGCTGATCAATACTAAAGAACTTGTGTAATGTAAAAATGATATTGCAATTAGAGTGTTCAGATAACAATAGCTAACTGATCCAAGTAACAAGTGTGGTGTTTCGGTAGCGTCCAGGCAAAAGGATTGGAAGGGGCGCAATAAAAATTGATATGGAAAAGGGGGCCACAAGTGCAAAAAGGTTGAGAAATACTAGTTTAGAGTAAGAAGAGAAATATGGAGTCATGAAGTAATTGGATGAGAATAACGTGAAAGAAGAACGGAATCAAATGATGAGATCACAAGACTGCAGGGTAGAGTAAGAAATAAACTTGTTGAGGGAAAATACGACTGAATAATGGAGTCAGGGAATAACCAGCTGAGAGCAATATTAAATTTTGGGTAAAATTTGAGACCAATAAGAATAGTAAGATTTAGGAGGGATTAAAGGTAGATTCGATGCCAGCAAGAGAACTGAAAAACGAAATTAGGGAACAATTGGCTGAGAACAAAGCATGGGATTACAGATCAACCGTTTGAGCAGAACCAGGCTGCAGAATGTAATTAGGGATCAAATGGTTTATTGATCTCTCATGTTATACGACTGCTGCTCGGGAAAGTAAGTGTGAAATCCCGGTCGCGTAGTGGTCGAAGCGCTGACTTCTGGCCATTCGCAGTAGGTGGGTCCCGGTTCGAATCCCGTTGAGGCACGGATCTTTTTTTATTTATTTAAGGTTTAACGACCACCGTGAGTAACTCAAAGGGCTATAATCAGTCGCCCGTCCCTAATTTAGGGTCACTGGTTCCAGGGAAGGGAAAGAGAGCCACCAGTGCCGTAAGACAAAAACAACATCCATGTCTCACCGGGATTCGAACCCGCACGAGTGGTCATAAGCCATCGCTTAGACCATCGTGCCGCCGGGGCGGCATGGATATTGCATTTGTCTTACGGCATAGGCTCTCTCCATTCCCTGGAATCAGTGGCCCTAACTTAGGAACGTGCAACTGCATATAGTCCATTGAGTTACTCATAGTGTTTGTCAAACACCTAATAATAAAAAAATGTAAATGATCGTGAGAAACAGTTAACACGTCATATGGATGTATGCAATCAAATACTGAACAGATATCTCATTACATACGGCCACACGTTTGCTTCTCTTCAATTTAAGCCATTGTAAAGAAAAGATATCACACCGCATGACCATATACAATTCAGTACGACAAGATATCTGGTTATATATGGCCACAGTAATGTATGATGTAACACGACTGCTGCTCTTCAACTTAAGTGATTTCAAATGAAAGTTAATACATCACATGACGGTATATAATTGAATACGAACAGATATCTGGCTACGTATTCCCACAGTAATTTCTGATGCAACACCATTGCTGCTCTTCAATTTAAGCGATTGTAAAGAAAAGATATCACATCGCATGACAGTTGTGACGTGCCTGCCCGCACGACGCGCATGAGACAACGCAACTTGTCATTTGAGAGAAAACAATAATATCTTTACGTCATTATCCATCACTTTCCGCCATCGGCTGGGCAGCTGACGGACTCCAGTCATGAATAATACTTCGTCGTGTGACGCGATGAAGTCGTCAACCAATTTTTGCACTTCGTCACATGTCCGGAACCGTACAGCAGACAAACCATGTTGCATCGATCGGAATAAATGATAGTATGAATGGACTATGTCGGGACTATACGCCGGTTGCTCCAAAACTTCCCAGCCAAGCGTCAATAACGTTTCCTTGGCCGATTTCGCGACATACGGCCTAGCGTTGTCATGCAGTAATTTCACGAGACGCAATCCTTTGCCTGTGAATGGACGTTTCCGACAGATTTCCTGGTTCAATCGCAGCAATTGTTGTTTGTAGAGATCAGCAGTAACAGTTTGATCCTGTTCCAATAGTTCATAATAGAGCACACCCTTCATATCCCACCAGATGCACAGCAGAACTTTCTTGGAGTGAATATTGCGTTTCGGTGTCGAAATTTGTTGCTTCACCGGGGTCTACTCAATGTTTTTTGCGTTTGGGATTGTCGTACCATACCCGCGTTTCATCACCCATAACGATTTTCCACAGGAAAGACTTTCTGTGTTGTTTATTCAACAGATTCAAACACTTCGTTACACGTTCATCCTTGTTCCTCTGGCTCAGGTCATGTGGCACCCATTTTCCTTCCTTCTGAATCTTTCCCATTGCGCGTAAACGATTAAAAATGTTTTTTTTTTTTTTTTTTTTGAGTTACGCCCAGTTGTTCAGCTAGTTCTTTTTGCGTTTCAGACGAATCTTCATCCAGCAATGCTTGAAATTCCTCATGTGCAACTTTCTGCGGGACGCCGCTACGTTCTCGATCGCTAGCATCAAAATCATCTGCTTTAAACCGTCTAAACCAAAACTCACACGTGTTTTTGATAGAATATTCTCCCTCCAGAATAGAACAGATCAATGCACATGCTTTTGCAGCACTTTTTCCTTGATAGAATTCGTAACGAATGCAGTGTCGAATAAATTTCAGTATCGCTTGCCATCTTTCACCTACCGATGTGCAAGTGCGTTTGACTGTTGGGCAAACTTCTGTGTCGTATTATATGCTCTGGACAAGTTACGGTCGCATGACAACAACGAGGGGGAATGTTGGAAAGCGGTATGCGGCACACAAAAAAACGATTTAAAACTTATTGTACATATCTGGTTACATAAGTAATGTGATATCTGGATGTGTTGATAACTGAAATTTATCCAATGAGTAGTCATAGTCAACCAGTTTGTTTTATGTAATCTAATTGGAGTTCAATCGTTGACATAAGCCTACAATATTTTGTGAAAAGGCGAAAAACTGAAACCTTATTTACCTCATTCTTACTTTGTGATGTCTAAAACTCATATCTATGAAGTGTCCAATGAGTCATATCTCAGAAACTGTTAATTGGAACCATTTCGAAATTGGCCGGAACAGGAGTGTCCCTTGGAAAAAGAACAGCAATTCTCTTCAACGTGTTTTGCACTATAGTTATATATATATATATATTATTTTATTTTTCCTTCTCTTTCTTTTCCTCCAATTTTTATCTCTTCTCATCCGAAGCTTAAGATTTCAGAGAGGATGTTACCCTTTTGGACAATGTAAAATAACACCGTTTATTATTCAGAAATGTGGTAACACGATAAGACGTTACGCAAGTAGCACAAGAGTGGATCGAGGTTCCGTTACTAGTATGTACATATTATGGCAGACGTTGTCGTCCTTGACAGTGTCGTTCACTCGTAAGCAACCTCGATTTTACACGGGCACTTTGCCAACACCCTTGACATTCGGGGACAGCATTCACACCATCTTATGTACTTAGCTGAAGTATTTTCAATCAACGCCAACTACCATTTCTGGTGTGATGGAGAATTTTATCCTTTTTTTCCATCAACTTGAAGAGAACAACGCTTCGGAATTGACTTAGAAATACGAGAATGCAAGTGAAAACTCAGGAGGACGTTTAACGTGTGCCTCTTCAAATATCTCACTTTCTTCACGCTTATTGCACCATCCTATCATTTTTCAGCTAGTCCTATCCTTGTTTTTTCTTTGTTTCGGGGTTTAATGATCGCCATGTGCAACTCTTAGTGGTCACACCAGGGGCCGGGTATTTAAAGAAACTGGCTTCTGACCATTATCCTAAGATAAGTCAGGGTTCGAGTCCCGGATGAAGCATGGGTGGTGTTTATCCGATGGAGCTGGATCTGCAATTCTCCGGTAAGAGTGGAACTAAATTAGGAACTGGCTGCTGCTTATAGTTTGTTTGTTTGTTTGGGGGTTTAACGACCACCGTGAGCGACTCAATGAGCTGTAAACAGTCGCCCATTCCTAATTTAGGGTCACTGGTTCCAGAGAAGGGAGAGAACCAGTGCCGTAAGACAAACACAACGTCCAGGCCTCACCGGGATTCAAACCTGCACCCATCTCAGACGAATTATCAGAAGCCATCGCTTAGACCACTACGCTACCGGAGCAGCACAGCTACTCATAGCGCTCAGAGTTGCTCATAATGATCGTTAAATGCCGGAACGAAAAATAATTCTTAGGGCTATAAGCAGTCGTCCGTCCCTATATTTGTAACCACTGGTTCCATGGAAGAGACAGAGGCATTAGCCTCATTCGGGGTTCTGACCCTTTCGTATCTCGGAAGAATATTCAGAAGCCAGCTCCTCAAATTTCTCCGGCGCCAGAACGCTCTTTAATCTTCTAAACATAAGGATGCCATATGGGGAAAGCTTTACACCAGCTACATAATTTTCCAAATTGCAATAACTTCAACGAAATCACACTGGAAACACGTTGAGTGTCCCTTCCCCACAAATATCTAACTCTTTTCAACGCACTCATACCAAGTGCTCACTCCACGAGCCAACTATTAAGAATTTAGTGAACGAAAAATATTATCAGTTTGTTTAGAGTAGCTTTCGTGCAGTATCACATTTTCCGCGACTTCTCTTCTTGCATGTATTGAAACAATGCCTCGCTGTAACATTGCCACAGTGATACTCTACTGAAATGCTTGTTAGCGTATGATTTATCTTCGAAACCAGTTCTAAAAGTGGGTTCTGTAGTTGGCATTGTACGCTCCATAAGAACTATTTGAGCGACGTCACAAGTTCGCATGGGGGCCTTTGTTACAACACAAGAGTTGCCAAAGTGCATTACCAGAAATATTTAAGAACTTAATTTTCAGCCCTGCTGCTCCAAACCCCTTAGATCCCCCGAAAATATATTATTTCTGCTGCAGTTTCGGTATTAGGATCTATTCGTCTTTGTCAAAATCGTTACTATTGTGGCGCAATAGTCCAGCTGCTCGCCTCTTACCATTCGTCAGAGAGGGGTTTTTGTTAGAGTCCCTGATCACGCATGAGCGGTGTGTTTGTCTTACAACACTGGCTTCTTTCCTTTCCTAGAGCCAAAGGCCGTAAGTTTGGGAAGGGCGACTGCTTAAAACCTGTAGAGTTGCTCACGGTAGTTGTCAAACTTTTCCATTGTTATCTAATAAAACGGAGCAGAAAGACCTTTCCAAGTGCAAAAAAAGAGACAGAGAGATTAGACTGATTTTGTATATAAAATACGTGATGTAAAGCAAGATTCCATTGCATTCATGCCTAAAAAATATCCTACTGAAAAATCAGTCTTAGAGATTGACTAACTTTCAAGAAATGTTGAGCCAGACATCATTTGAATCAGGTACGCACCGATTCTCCCTGGGCTAAACTAGCAGGGAACGAAAGCTGAGGTCAAGGTTTTAGTATACATCCCAGACTTACAAGTTAGTCGGAATCGAGCATTTATTTCCGGTGAAGGAATCTTTATCAAAAGTTACTGACCAGCCATTATGGTTCACTGTGGTCAGTGATGTTTCCTGAGAAACTTGGGTTAAAATTCTTGAAGGCACGTAAAATACTCGGAAGTTCAGTATTTCAGATAACCTAAGAGAGGAGATAAATTGCAAGATCTTCTAAGAACACTTTTAGCAGTGAGAGGCCCGCCAGGCTTCGCTCTCTTTTTTTGTATTATTATCAAGCGCAAGGGATCGTTGTAACATAAACATGTCGAACGCCGCAAGATGGTGAAAGTCTTGATTCATGCCGATCTGAAATGAAATAATTTTTTTTTATATTCCTTATAAGATGAAAATAAAGAAAAAAGTCTCTTTTTTTATTATTATCTCGACGAGGTGAGGGAACTGAGTCTCAACGGACTGTTTTGCTTTTTTGATCATGGTTTTTATGCGTGAAAAACTTCCAAGAATAGTTTTCGTGAGGGTGATATGGTTGGTGGTTGAACGGCCTTTCTTCGGTTCTTCTTACTGAGACGCGTGGACACACTACAGCGTATGGAATCACTCCATACTCTACAGTGTCCACTATATGAAGAAATGAGAAAATTCACGTGAGAAGCGTCATTCTAAAACAGATCTAACCAAAGTAGTATAAATTTGAACTCCGTAAATAAAAAATGTATCTATAAATAAATGAAGTGTTTCTAGAACTAAATTTATGCAGTTTCCACAATTGTTTGGAGAGTAGCGTCCTCACCGTCCGAACCTACGATGCGGTAAATAACCTCTGGTAAATAATACGGTAAACAACCAAGTGAGCGAGAGGTTTTTACTTAGGTAAATAACCTCTCGCTTACTTTGTATTTTGCAATCGCTGGACATGTTAGTTAATAACTGGTGTGCCACGAAGAGTATCCTACCGCAAAATTAAGGCAGCTCTGTGCTTAGCGCCCAATCCTTCACTCCGATTTTGTTCTGATCATTACGTATGGTTCGAAGTTAGGTGGATCGATACATACACCAGGGACTGTTCCTCGTCTGTGTGTTTTGATGTTTATATCGAGCGATGTTCATATGAGGCCACCGTGCTTTCAGCACAGATGCATGATGTGTATCTTACGTTTCATCACGTCCAATCGAGACCTTACGGAGAGCTATGGATTTTTTGAATTGCTTTAGTGTTCTGCAGTCTCTCTTCTCTGCAGCAGGTATGAAACGCTGACTCCGTTGCTTGCACGCCGCCATTTTCCAGGCCCGATTTTGCATGATTCTCAACCATGTTATGATCTAGAAAGCACGTCGGTTGCTACTTCTGACAGATCCGTTTCCACGTTGCAGGCCACGACTTGTCTTTACACCACAATAACTTGCAGGATGAGTCGGCATGCCAATTTGTAAGTGCGTGCAGGCAGGTGGGATATGCAAATCAGTCGAGTAAGCAACCAGTCGCGCGAAAGTGCGAAGTATAAAAGGCTAAACACGGGCCGCCGAAATCAGGTCGTACGAGACAAAGAAACGGAGTGTTGACTGCTGCGTAGCATATACAAAGACCGAAGGGGTCTCATATACCTCGTCACCAGATGTTTGAGAGAGTCAGGAGCTTAGGCGTCCACGAAGCCGATTATTCGCTGAATCGCGGCCCATGATGCCAGAACAGTTGAACGTTGTTGGCAACAGGATTGCAAGAAGCCACAGTCTAAGGTACAGACCGGCAGAAGTCTTCACGCATCGAATGGCGTATTTGCCGCCAGGAAATTGCTTAGCCATCAGCTACTTCAGGGAAATTCGACGAGCAGTAGCGTAAATGGAAGACTGCCAATGACAAGTCTGTGCTTCCGGGAACCATTGTGCCGACTAGCATTAACCGTAGGGCACTGCCGAGCTCCGTTGGAGTGTTGCCGTAGTTGAGCTGCGTGGAAACGGTATCGGCGCAATGTCGTGTTCAGCGATGAGTGTCGATTCTTCATCGCTGCCGAAGATCGTCAAGTCCGCCGAGAACGTAGCGGCAGGGAAGATCCCGTTGCTGTCCTCAACCAGCACACACTGCTCCCCAACTGGGCATTCCCGTATGAGGTACCATTAGTTACGTCATCTCTGATACGCATAACGGGCACGGTGCCAGCCCGGAGATACGTGGTTTGTACCCTTTCCGTTTCTGAAGGGTACTTGGGAGATTATTTTTCAGCAAGATAACGCTCGGCTACATGCCATTAACATCTATGGAGCGTGCTTACAATGAGTCCATATGCTGTCATGTCCGGACCTATCACTCATCAAGCATGCATAGAACCTCACTGGACGACGCTTGCAAGCCTCTCCTCGGCCGCCCCAGAACTCTCAATGCTGCTGAATTATGGGACCAGGTGAACGTTGCGTGACCTTAGACACCCCAGGACATCATTGATTTCTGATCGCCGTTTTCTTCCTTTTCCTGCTATACAAGGCTACCCATCCAGAAACCCCTGATAGCCTTTCAAATGACAAATGTCATGTGTCCTCGGAGTTTTCCTTTTACGTTGTATCAGTTTTTCAGCACGTCTTTCCGTCCGTCTGTCCGTCCGCCTGTGGACACCATACCACTGCAACTATTAGTCCAATTTCAAAATTTCTTTTTGCATTGGGAAGCTTGAAATATGCGAATCATGATCCTTTATTTCGTTTTTTATACGATGCACAATTTCGCCGCTAGAGGGCGTAAATGCAGGTAATATCGAATTCAAAATAAATTTTATTCCATATATTTGCTTCTAAACATCCAATTGAAAAACTTCTTTTACCTTTCGATTCCATTTATATCGAAGACTATTCTGGGTATAGTCACTTTTTTCAAGTTACGAATAGATTTTCTGCTAGGGGGCATAAAATTAAATTGCGTTTTCCCCGGTATCTCTGCTTCTAAAACTCAGATTTGGAAAATTCTTTCTGCAGCGTATACATCTTCTGATAGGAAATCTTTTGTATACAATTTCAAATTTTTGATAAAAAATGGTTTGGCCACCAGGAGGCGTAAATTTTCATTTCTGCTTCTGATGCATTTGCACCAAAATCTGAGCTTCTAAAATCTCGATTGAAGAAATCTCTCGTGGACTGATACCACTCACTTCGATAAACCTTTCCCAAATATTTCCTCCTTAAAATAATGTACGGTTTTTCCGCCAGGGGGCGTAGATGTATATCTTAGTTTTGTCAATATCTCTTTTTGTAAGAATTCGATTTGAAAAATTCCTTTTTTGTTGGATAGTTTCCGCTGGGAAATGTTTCTCATATAATTTCAAAAAATGTCAAACAATTCATAGATTTTCCACTAGGGGGCGTAAAGGTAAATTGCGTTTCTCCCAATAATTTTGGTTCTAAAACTTTGATTTTAAAAATTCTTATACAGCTCCTGATGGGAAATGTTTTTCATGTAATTTCTCATATTTGGTAAAGAATGGTTTGGCCACCAGGGGGCATAAGTATTAATTTCTGCCTGTGATGTATTTGCAGCAAAATCTGAGCTCCTGAAAACTAAACTGAAAAAATCCTTTGCTGGACCGATACCGCTCACATCGAAAAACCTTTTGAGAATACTTTCTTCCTAAAATAATGCATATTTTTCCCGCCAGGGGAAGTAGGTGCATATCTTGTATTTATCGATATATCTGCTTCTAAGAGCCCAATTTGAAAACTTCTTTCTTTGTTGGAGAGCGTTTCTGCTGCGAAATGTTTCTCATATAATTTCAAATTTTCCTTAACGCACAAGTCTGCCACCAGAGGGCGTAAGTTCACGATTCCGTTTGTAGCAATATCTGCGGGACTAAAAACCCGATTGAATTTTTTTTCTTCCGTCAAATGCTACTATTTTCCATACCGCTTCCAGTGACCTTGAATAGCTTTCATAAATTTAATTCGCGTCAAAATGGGTTCAAAAGACGTGCTCATTACACCCGAAAATTGGGTGTCATCTTTCTTGTTTCAGTTACATTCACATATTTGTTGTTTATAATTTAAACTGTCATTTGTCCTGCCTTGCCGGCCAGCGGGCCACCTGGTAGCCCGGGCTCTGCCGATATGTCCCCTTTCCTGCTTCCATAGTTAGGGACTGAATAGGGGGTCAGAATTAAAGCTGAATACAAATTTGTACACTTTAAAGAAAGAGTAATTGCTTTCGTTCATTTACGTTATTTTTTCCTTGTTGTGATTTCAGAAGTTCACTCCGAAATTATTTGTTCTGTTGAATAAACAAATTGTTCAAGCTAACGGCAAAAGTTCACATAAACAAAAATAATAGAATGAAATTTTCGAGTTGAATAAGCAGGTGTGTTTTGAACCAAAGAAAGTGTGAAAATGTAAAATATGGTGTTAATCAAACCTTTATTGGCACGTGAAATCTTATTGTTTACGGTTTGTGATATAACTCAAAATTTTCCTCATCAATAATAATGTTTTTATTAGCTCCAAAGGTTCGGCATGTACAGATAAATGGAAACAGAAAAAAGCTTTTCCCATTACTTAAGGGTAAAAAGAAACATCGAAGTTGTGTGAATGGTTCATACACTAGCACTTCCACACGACAGTGAGGACAGCATCAGCACGTTTTATTTTCTGAAAAAATGAAATTCTATAACCATAATATAAAATGAAATTCCATAACACATTTAAACATGAAATTTTATAACCACAATATAAAATGAAATTCTATAACCACACCATAAAATGAAATTTTATAACCACAATATAAAATGTAATTCTATAATCACAAAATAAAATGTAATTCTATAACCACAAAATAAAATGAAATTCTATAACCACAATTAAAAATGAAATTTTATAACCACAATATAAAATGAAATTCTATAACCACAAAATAAAATGAAATTCTATAACCACAAAATAAAATGAAATTCTATAACCACAATTAAAAATGAAATTTTATACCCACAATATAAAATGAAATTCTATAACCACAATATAAAAAGGAAATTCTATAACCACACCATAAAATGAAATTTTATAACCACAATATAAAATGCAATTCTATAACCACAAAATAAAATGAAATTCTATAACCACAATTAAAAATGAAATTTTATAACCACAATATAAAATGAAATTCTATAACCACAATATAAAATGTAATTCTATAACCACAAAATAAAATGAAATTCTATAACCACAATTAAAAATGAAATTTTATACCCACAATATAAAATGAAATTTTATAACCACAATATAAAATGAAATTCTATAACCACACCATAAAATGAAGTTCCATAAGCACAATATAAAATGAAATTCTATAACCACACCATAAAATGAAATTCTATAACCACAATATCAAATGAAATTCTATAACCATAATATAAAATAAAATTCCATAACACATTTAAACATGCAATTTTATAACCACAATATAAAATGAAAATCTATAACCACACCATAAAATGAAATTCCATAAGCACAATATAAAATGAAATTCTATAACCACAATATCAAATGAAATTCTATAACCACAATATCAAATGAAATTCCATAAGCACAATATAAAATGAAATTCTATAACCACAATATCAAATGAAATTCTATAACCATAATATAAAATAAAATTCCTTAACACATTTAAACATGCAATTTTATAACCACAATATAAAATGAAAATCTGTAACCACACCATAAAATGAAATTCCATAACCACAAAATAAAATGAAATTCTATAACCACAATTAAAAATGGAATTTTATAACCACAATATAAAATGAAATTCTATAACCACACCATAAAAAGAAATTCCATAAGCACAATATAAAATGAAATTCTATAACCACAATAAAAAATGAAATTCTATAACTATAATATAAAATTAAATTCTATAACTATAATTAAAAATGAAATTTTACAACCACAATATAAAATGAAATTCTATAACCACAATTAAAAACGAAATTCTATAATCACACCATAAAAGGAAATTCTCTAACCACAATATTACGCATGAAATGTAACATTATTTTAAATTTTTTTGGATTGCTGGTACTTTCGTACGACAGCGAAGACAGCATCGGAAAGCATGAGCTTTGTTTTGCACCAGTAGCCATTCGTGTTAAATGCTGTTGGAGTAATCGTATTATTGGACGAATCGGCATTGTACCAATCATACCTTTGGACCAATCGGCAATGGGCCAGTCGTCGTTGGACGAATCCTACGAGATGATAGAAAATTTAACCCCCCCCCCCCCCTCTTCTTCCTTTTATCGTTTAAAATTGACACCATGAACTCTTATTTTATTTACGCTTTCATTCAGCTTTACCTTTGTTCTGAAACTATTTGTTTAACTTGTGTAACTTTTTCTGCATAATTACAATTTTTTATTTTTTTTCAGAACGTTTAGGGAGCTTCTGAGCTTCTTCTAATGTATGGAGTTTAAACATTATGATTTTGATGTTTCCTCTGTTTTTTATTTAGTTTCATAGATTGTGATTTTAACTCTTGCATTAATTTGTTGACATTTGAAATCTTAAATCAGTTTTTCTAGGGCATTTTTAAATTAATTTGCCTCATTATCAAATCTTTCTTTATGATAGGAGTGGGAGTTTTCTCTGTTTTTAAAGAAAATGGAAGAAAGGATTTTTTTCATCTTGATGGATGAATAGCGGGACAGAAGTGATGGTTGGTCATCAATCAGAATACAAGACAAAGGGAAAATTCTAGTAGCAAGTCAAAAAACAGGTATCTCACTTTCTTTTCTTATTTGTTGTATGCTTAAAACGGCAGATCCGTTTTCTTCTCACTCTGCCGCCATGGGCGCCTGCAGGAAATTTTTCAAGGGGGTCAAGTGTAATTAATTAAGGTTTGGCTAATATGTAGAAAACAATAATTCGTGAAAATGAAAGATTAATACTATTATTATTACTACTACTTACTACACTAGAACACTACTACTATTATTATTATTAATTAATGCTGCTCTTGAAGAAAGTGTGTGTTAGTAATAATCATGTATTATCATGTACATTGGTAACTGATTTCAAAACAATGAACAGTGTCGAGCAGGGCCACGCCAAGCCTCTTAAGTTCAGCACACACCACCCTGAGCGGAACTTGTTTGGGCGTACTACCTTACGGTTTGCTAGGTTTTCTGCTTTCACGTTATCGTTTTCCCATTCCAAATTTCCTATAAAATTGGGTTATTAAATTAAACGCCCCAAACTCAATCTTTCTTTGTGGTCCAATTCTGTGAGTGTAAAAAAAAGTAATAAATAAAATAAAATAAAATAAAATAATTCTATAGGGGGTTAAGTGACCCCCCCCCCTGTCGGCGCCCATGTCTGCAGCTCTCCAAATAGTCACCCTTCCTGCTGGTATTTACGCGAACCAAAGCTGTAGCTGAACAGACGATTATTTATAAACAGAAGAAGCTCACAAATGTATGAACATAACAGGACTTTCAAAGAAATTGTTAACCCCTCAGATCATCGACTTTCACCCCTCAGATCACCATCTTTCCAAGGTTTGTTACCAATAAACCTTCTACATTTCTAAAGATCTCCATCTTTCCAAGGTTTGGATATTTTGAGAAATATATGTAACAAGGTGGAGATTACCCTAATCTGAATTGCACAAAACATTACCGGCAAAGACATCTTTGGGTATAATAAATCATTCGCTTCGCATTCACTGACCGAATTCGGCAGTTGGCAGTTGCACCTGATAATGCGATCTACAAATCACCACTTCGTTCCGTCACTGGAGTAATTATATTATTGCATTATTTTCTGAGCGTATTCTTTAAAACACCACAGTGACGTGTACAGCTTTTTAACCTTTCGGTATTGTTGACTTTTCACTTACGTAAATTTTGGTTGCTTCTCGTTCTGCTTTCTATACTGAATGTTATATCTGAATTCCCCTGGCAGTCGGCCAAGTTATGCATCCTGATATAAATAAAGAGACCATGCAACCAGAGATCGTCCGACTCATTCGGCTCCCTGCTTATGTCACGTCTACGAATGTGCTGTTTTCTGTGCTGAAAAAGCTTTGCTGGTGAATTATTTGTTATACACTGCTATTCACAGAAATTAAAACACCTAGATAGACACGAGATATCAAAGTGGAATTTATATGGCACATTTTTTATGACACATAACATGAATGATCAGAAATACAGTGATGTAGGTAAGAGGAAGGCACAACATTCAGTATTGTGTCTGGCTAATCCCTGCGTGGCATTGAACTGAAGAGATCCTAAATGTCTCTTTACGGAACGTCCTGTCATGATACCTCTACTCTACCTAAATGTCATGCGATGTCGGCGTTCCCTGATAGGCCAGTCACCAAGCCACCATACCCCCAGACATGTTCAGCGGGGGAGAAATCTGGTGGGACCCAGGGAAAAAATGGAACATGTCGGGCATCCAGAAGATCGAACACATTCCTCGTCACATGTGGCCGGGCGTTGTCATGTTGAGAGATGGAGCCAGTGACCTTCTATAGAAAGGACAGGGTTACAGGCTCTAAATTTTACTCAACATACCACTGAATGTTCAGGCTATCGGTAATGCGTAGGAGCACATCATATCATACAGCTCCGTGTCGATAGCACACCATATCATAAAGCTCCGTGTGGATAGCACATCATATCATAACGCTCCGTGTCGATAGCACACCATATCATAAAGCTCCGTGTGGATAGCACATCATATCATAACGCTCCGTGTCGATAGCACACCATATCATAAAGCTCCGTATGGATAGCACATCATATCATAACGCTCCGTGTCGACAGCACACCATATCATAAAGCTCCGTGTGGATAGCACATCATATCATAACGCTCCGTGTCGATAGCACACCATATCATAAAGCTCCGTGTGGATAGCACATCATATCATAACGCTCCGTGTCGATAGCACACCATATCATAAAGCTCCGTGTGGATAGCACATCATATCATATAACGCTCCGTGTCGATAGCACACCATATCATAAAGCTCCGTGTGGATAGCACATCATATCATAACGCTCCGTGTCGATAGCACACCATATCATAAAGCTCCGTGTGGATAGCACATCATATCATAACGCTCCGTGTCGATAGCACACCATATCATAAATCTCCGTGTGGATAGCACATCATATCATAACGTTCCGTGTCGATAGCACACCATATCATAAAGCTCCGTGTGGATAGCACATCATATCATAACGCTCCGTGTCGGCGCTGCAGGACTCTACAAAATGTACTTCTCCGGCATCTGTTCACCAGAACGTCTCCGTACAAAGGTTCGTCCATAATTTTGTGGCAGGTTAAACCGCTACTCGTTTGCAAGTGTTACGCATGTCATGCGTCACCCCACTGTTCCACTTCTGGCCACTATTGTAGTTCACTGGCATCGGTGTTATAGCATCAACGGACGGCGAGTGGTGAGTCCTCTGTGAAGCAAATGACGTTGAATATAGTTTGCGGACATGTTTCAGTGTGTCACAGACCTCCGCTATTTCGCCAGTGTTTGGGACATGGCTCTGCAGTCCGACAACACTATACGGTACGGATACTTGTCTTCCCGTTCAGCCAGAAGTTTTGCTCCAGAGCCCTCACGTCAGTGCTTCATAACCTCCTGCCGCCTTACTCGCATCACCGTACTTACATTTCTTTCGACACGAGAGACGATATCACGAAAAAACAATCCGACTTCACGCAATCCTACAATTCTGCCTCACCCATAAGTCTAACAACTATAAATAGGATTTCTTCTGTTGCGGTGTGGCTCGATCACTCGCTAGCAATGCTGCATTGCCCGCATTCGCACGATGCAGTTATAAAAACACGTTCTCTGCCGCCTGCTATTGTACTGGTTCAGTTGAGGGAGCGTGGCTCGCGCAT
Source organism: Macrothele yani (assembly GCA_039090855.1). NCBI lineage: Eukaryota > Metazoa > Arthropoda > Arachnida > Araneae > Macrothelidae > Macrothele > Macrothele yani. The sequence goes on from CM077007.1 coordinate 116,583,734, forward strand.
GAGATTTACATACGGCTGTAGCCATTTGCATCCCCCTATCGTGGCCTACCTACTCTCTCATAGAAAATTTCTCAACCCTATCATAACCTATCTGCCCTCTCATACAAGTTTGTCATCCCCTATCATTGCCTACCTATTCCCTAATACAAATTTCTCATCCCTTACAATGGCTATCTACCCCTCAAACAAGCTTTTCATCCCTTACCATGCGTTACCTACCCCTCATACAAGTTTCTTATCCTGTACCATGACCTACCTACAGCCACACTAGTTTATCCTCCCCTACTATGACCTACCTCATTATTCACGTTTCTTATTCCCTACCGTGGCCTACTTACCCCTGACAGAGGTTTTCATCCCCTACCAACTACCTACCTCCATACAAGTTTCTCATCCCCTACCATGGGCTTTCTGCTCACTCATATAAGTTTCTTATCCCCTACATGGCATTCTTATCCCCTGATACAAATTTATCAGCCCTTAATATGGCTACCTACACCCTTATACTGTACAAGTTTCTGTTCCTCTACCAGGGACCTATCCCCACATAAAAGTATCTCATCCTCTACCATTACCTACCTCCTTTTCCGATCCGAGTCGTTCTTCTTCTTGGTGTTGTAATTTCAATAGATCAGCAGCATACTAACTTTTTTTAACTGGTTGAAACGAATTCACTAGAAGTAAACAAAGTGAGCTGAAATCAGCTCGAACGAACGTATCCGTTGTCTAAGAAGTGGGGCTAACACAGCTGGGACAAATAAACTTGCGCATCATAAAGCGTTGCTTTCCCCTCAGCTTTGTTATTCAAAGGGATTTTTTAGGGAAATGATTAGCACTAATCCTTTCTGACCGAATACCTGATAAAACGGACATAAAATTAGTGTCAAACCTAACAAAGGAGAGGGAGAGAGAGAGAGAGAGAGAGAGAGAGAGTAAGAGAGAGAGAGAGAGTAAGAGAGAGAGAGAGAGAGAGAGAGAGAGAGAGAGAGAGAGTGAGAGTAAGAGAGAGAGATAGAGGGAGAGAGAGAGAGTAAGAGAGAGAGAGAGAGAGAGAGAGAGAGAGAGTAAGAGAGAGAGACAGAGAAAAGATGTGTTTGCTTCAATTATTTTTACATAGTGACATAATGTTCATGTCAGAGGTGCTAGTCCTTCCCCATCATACTTTGGGTCATGGAATAGACAAGTCGAGTCACATTATTGTGACAACCTCGTACTTTTGACGTCTACAGCGCGTAGCCAATGAAAGAAGGCACGTGCCCTGAGCTGGTTTGGAGGTTATATAAGGTGTGCTGTAGGCAACCTGAAAACATATCACTCGTTGCTGTCATGGATAAAAGGGCCGATTTATCAGATTTGCAAAAAGGAATCATTATCGGCTTTCAGGCCAAGGGTGGCAGTATTTCTGAAACAGCGCAATTTGTGAACTGTCCGCGTGCTGCTGTGGTCAAAGTATATCGTGATTGGGGAAATGGCACTATTGCGAACAGGCGAAGTGGAAACTGCTGAGCACCAAGTGCTATTGGTGTGAGGAGTGAACGTCGGCTTTGAAGGTGCGTGGGGCCGATCGAGACAATACAGTGGAGCAACTCACTGGCCGAATCAACCAAAAAGCTACCGGAAGTGTGCCTAAAACGACAGTTTAGCGAATCCTGCTGCTTATGGGGCTCCGATGCAGGCAGGTGGTCACTGCACCTATGCTAAGGGAGGTGAATCGGCAAAAAAAGGCTTACATTTGCACGGCAGTATCGGAAAAGGGCCTCCGCTGATTGGCAAAGGATTGCCTTCTCCGATGAGTTACGTTGTCTGCTTCATCGAAAAAGTGGACGTTGGTGTATAAGGCCAGAAACATCGGAGAACAAACAATCTTCAACCATTCCAGGAACAGCAAAAGCTGGTGGGGGCAGCGTTATGGTCTGGGGAATGTTTTCGTGGCATTCTTTGGATCCACTCATACCTGTGGAAGGCGCTATGGATCGAATTCATTATGAATCCATCCTTGCAGACCACGTACACCCATACATGCTGATTGTCTTCCCTGAAACGAGTGGGATCTTCCAGTACGACAATGCGACGTGTCACACGGCTAGAAATGTCCGAGAGTGGTTGGAAGAGCACGAAAGTATTTCCCTGGCCCCCTGATTCCCCAGACTTAAACCCAATCGAGCATCTGTGGGACCACCTAGATCGTGTTATTCGCTCTATGGATCCTTCACCACGCACCCTCCAGCAGCTGTCAGATGCACTGCAGTCAATAAAGCTCCGCACACCTGTTAACACCTTTGAGCACCTTAAGGAGTCACTCCCAGCCCTGCTGTCCGTGCTGCATGCGGCGGTTTCTCTGGATATTAGCTGCTGGTCACAATAATGTGACTTGATTGTGCAGAAGCTAATTCTTATCACCTGTGGGAGGTTTATAGTTGATACTACTGAGGTGTAAGGGGGAAAGGAATTGTTTTACAGTTTTAAGGAATTGTTTTACAGTAGTAAAACTCAGCCAACATTTCTGTTTGGGGAGTGTAGAAAATGTTGGCTTCCATTGGGCTTAGGTACATCTGCAGCTGAAAGGGTTAATTCTGAGAATATAAGACTAAGTTGTCCTGGTGTTAAGCTTTCTACTAAGCTAAAGAATAAACCCATTACTCCAAGGATCTGGATATTAGCGAAATTCTTTTGTGTGTTCTGCCACCTTGCTATCGAATCATAAATCATCATATCATCTAGAGGAAAAAATTACACTTCAGAAAGTGCCTCATTAAAAAAAAAATAAAGTAAACTGAAGTAAACAAATAGCTTATGTTTAACGCTATCCAACAAAAAAAAATTACTTTTCAGTTCTTTAAATGGAGATGTCGTGTCCCCAGAATACGAACAAACGGAACGATATATGTGCTTTTTTTTTCATACACAGGCCAAAAACCTTGAACTAAACAGTAGTCCTTTCAGTTAATGCAAATACCGGAGCCTGTTCATCGAACAAAACTGAGTTTTTTAATTGTAGTCAGTAACGATTACAAGATATATATATATCTTGTCGTGTTTTTAGTCTTTAAAACAGTAATTTCGAAAGACTAAAAAATTAAATTCAGAAAATCCCGAATGGCTGTGTACGAAAGTGTAATTGTTCCTATTCTGATGTATGGCAGTGAAACCTAGGTATTACAGGAGAGACATGGGAGTCGTTTTTGTACTGGGGAGATGTACTACTTTGTGGCAAGTCATGCTCTGATCATGTGAGAAATGGAGATGTGTTGCAGATGTTTAATGTGAGACAAAATGTTGTTAGTAAGGTGGAGACTAATTTTCTTAGATGGTTTGGCAATGTTGAAAGAATGAGCGATAAGATGCTTACTAAGAAAAAATTTTTCGCCCAAGTGGCAGGAAGGAAAAGCAGTGGAAGGCCAAGGAAATCTAGATTACGAGTGTGAAGTACAAAATGTCTTCTGCGCGACGTGATGTCAGTGAACCTCGAGCTGTGTGCCGAGATCGCTGTAAATGGAGACACTTGATACACCAACAGTAAGTAAATTCTAGTTTCATCAGTTAAACGTTTACTTGCCAGACGGTTTTTCTTTGAGGAGCTGATCTCTGAATCTCAGAGAACAGCTTAATGTTATGCATGTATGTAAAAAATTAAAGTATTGAACAGTGCAGAGTGCCCTAAATAGAACATTGATTTCATTAAAAGCAGCCCCGGTGGCGCAGTGGTCTAAGCGCTGGCTTATGACCATTCGTCCGTGATGGTGTAACTGTGACGTACCTGCCAGCAGGACGCACACGACATAAAGGCAGATGGTAGTCAGAACAAACGTCCGCGTAGCTCAATTGGTAGAGTGACTTATTCCGGAATGAGGGGATCCGGGTTCGAATCCTGGCGTGGACAGAAATGACGGAGAAATTTACTTCGTTATAATTGGCGCCCGAACTATCCGGATGACCCGACCGTTCAAAATCTCGCAATGGTGTGATGTTATTTCCACACCGCGAGAAAGGAAAAATAAGAGAATCCCTTCTCCAGCGCTTCGAAAAATAAAAATGTGTGATGTTGCATTCCACACACCAGATTGACTGGGAGTTCTCAAGTGCACGTTCTACAGCGGATGGCTGCCTGCAACGATTCATGGTCACGGCTGACCCGTGGGCCATGCCCCCGGCCCTCTTTGGGGGGAGATGTGACGTACCTGTCAGCAGGACGCACACGACATAAAGGCAGATAGTAGTCTGAACAAACGTCCGCGTAGCTCAATTGGTAGAGTGACTTATTCCGGAATGAGGGGATCCGGGTTCGAATCCTGGCGTGGACAGAAATGACGGAGAAATTTACTTCGTTATATAACGTACTACAGAGGAGAAAACACGTGTCAAGACGACAAATCTGCAGCGAGACATTCTGTCCACGTAGCTCAGTTGGGAGAGCGACTTACTCCGGAGTGAGGGGGCACGGACAAGCTTGTGTTTTCACAATGGGTCCGGGTTCGAGGCATGGATGTTGTGTTTGTCTTGCGGCACTGGCTCTCTCTTTTCTCTGGAACAAGTAACCCTAAATTTGGGACGGGTGACTGCTTATAGCTCATCGAGTCGCTCATGGCGGACAAACACAAAATCATTAAAATTCAATTATCTCTTACTGCGCTCACTCAGGAATAGAAAAGCCTTGTTTTTCAGCATCATTTTATCACAAGAGAAAAATTGGTTTTCGTATAAGATTAACAAAAACGTTTACTGCTTCGGCAGACAAAGTTATCATCCACCAATTTTATTTCAAGGCCAACTACAGAAAACCAAATGTTTTTTTTAGTTTTTTCGTAATATCTTAGACAAACAATTTTAAAGGATGTATGGTTTTCGAGGTTAAAATGGAGAAATACGTGACAGACAATTCAAACGTTTTGGAGAAATATGTTGGAAAAGAAGCTCACTGGGAATTTGCAAAGAAAAGTGTGGTGCTAAGTTGCATCTGATACCAAAACAAAGTTCCAAGAGAATTTTGATATTTTTCATTTGAAGAAAGGAAAACAAAAGAAGAAAACCCCTAGTTTCGCTTTTGTCGAGCAATTTTGCGAAACTGTGTATGTCACACTACACTACGAAACAAAATGCTGAGCAATTCTTCCCCACGGAATGAATTTTAGACAGATATCCATGAACAGTTATACCCAGAAGCTATTTGAAGTAGCATTGGTTCACATGGGAACTGCTACTTATCTTAACGCTATTTATTCTCTAGACTGTATAACTAAAATGCGGTAGAAAAAGAAAGAAAAATCCTACAAAACGAAAACTCAGCAATTTAATCATCTTGAATTAGCAATCGTACACAACTTAAACTCAGACTGGCTTGCATCATCAGTGAAAGACATTGAACAGGTCAAGTTTCTACTGAGTTCGCAAAAATAGCACGTTTCACTACATTAGAGATCACATTACAGGGAGATTTCAGAAATTATCGAATATCGTACGGTTCTTGTGCAAGATAACTTACATTCATCATCTGCTGACTGCAAAACACGCAAGTTTCCACTTTCCAATGATTTAATCGTTTAGCACATGCGGCCCAGCTTGAAGAATCATGTTGAGAAAGAACTGAATGCTGGAGGTTCTAAAGGTGTATTTAGAGGGGGGCACGAGGCCTTTCCACCAAAAATGTTTCACTTTTTTTTTTTTTGGTTAAAATGCGGCTTACGTTAGAAAAAAATGCGTTAATTTAACAAAAACGCGTCAACTTACATTAGAAAAAAATACACTTAATTTCTTTCTTTTATTTTTCATAAACTCTTATTTTGTTCTGGTGGATTACGAAAACTACCATGTTTTCGTCGATGAAGTATCTTCCCTGAGAGTTATGCATGGGCCTTAATTTGGGAAGCCTGGCCCAGGCCCGGAAATTAGAAGGCCTTCAAGGGTTTTAATTTGGAAAGCCTGGCCCAGACGCGAAATTTAGGGGACCTTCATGGCCCTTAATTTGAAAAGCCTGACTCAGCCCCAAAGTACAGGGGGCCTTCACGGGCTTTAATTTAGTAAGCCTAGCCCAGGCCCTAAACATAGGGTGCCTTCACGACCCTTAATTTGGAAAGCCTAGCCAAGACCCGAAATTCAGGGGGCCTTAACGGGTCTTAATTTGGGAAGCCTAGCTCAGGCCCGAAATTCAGGGAGCCTTCATGGGCTCTAATTTGAAAAGCCTAGCCCAGGTCCGAAATTCAGAGGTCCTTCACGGGCCTTAATTTGAAAAAGCCTGGCTCAGGTCCAAAATTCAGGGGGTTTTTTCACGGGCTTTAATTTAGTAAGCCTAGCCCAGGCCTAAAATTCAGGGGGCCGGCACGGACTTTAATTTAGTAAGCCAAGCCCAGGCCTTAAACTTAGGGTGCCTTCACGGTCCTTAATTTGGGAAGCCAAGCCCAGGCCCGAAATTCAGGGGGCCTTAACGGGTCTTAATTTGGGAAGCTTAGCTCAGTCCCGAAATTCAGGGAGCCCTCATGGTCTTTAATTTGGAAAGCCTAGCCCAGGCCCGAAATTCTGGGGGCTTCACGGGCCTTAATTTGGAAAACCTGGCCCAGGCCCTAAATTTAGGGAGCCAGACATGTGCCCGGGCCTGCTCAGACTTTCATCCAGCATTCTCCGACACTTATTCAAATAACGCAAGGCTTCGTCTGGAAAAACAAAGCTGCTCTACTGAGTTGAACAACCTCAGCAGTAAACGAAATGCAACACAGAGAGACGTGCCATTTCTCGTAAGAATTTCTCCCACAGATGCGGTTTAAAACTAACTACTTATGCCCACTTCCGTTTCAAGTATAAAGGCATTTTCTTTTTCCACACTTAGATTAAAACGAAGTAGCCTCGATCTCCAAATGTGCACATAAATATTGTATTTTGAACTTTTTTATCTCCGTTGCAGCAACGAATCGCTTCACAAGCTCGACTAGTTTCATGAAGCTGAAAAGTTCGTCCGTGTAAACATTTTTCTGAAACGAAAAGCCACATGCTTTAGTCATAAAAACAGGACTTGATTTCGAGCTTTAAATAAATGAACCGGCCCATTTCAGACCACCATCTTACAGCTCGGCTTGCCGATTTCAGCTGTAGTTGATCAACGCATCCGGCGGCGGATGTAATTTAATGTCTTTCGTTTCACTCAGTGTTCTTCGCCATCTGGTTATTTAACAAGTCAGCAGGCCCGTAGCCAGACATAGAAGTTGGGATGGGCGGCTGGTGCCTGAGGTCGGGCAAAGTATATAAAGCAGGTCGGGCAAAAGATATAGAAAAGTCTGGGCACTGGACTGAGTCGCTGGGCCGGACAAAAGAAACGCAGGTTGGGCTCAGCCCGGTCTGGCCCTTCCCTGGCTACGGCCCTGCAAGTCAGTCTTTGTTTTATGAATAGAAGCGTTTTGCTTTAATCCAGGAGTAAAATGCAAAACGTTCCAATACCGGCCCGGAATGTTTTACTTAACTAATTGAAAAAAATATACTGACCTGGCCTGATCCAAGGGCCGGATCTGGCTCGGGATTTTCGAACCGGGCCAGGAACTTTCAGACCTCTATTAAATGCGAGATCTACATAGAATTGAGAGCTTTCTAATGCCGACAACTGAAAGTATGTCGATTAATTGCATGTTATCTGTGAAACAGTAGGAAGGAAAGATTCTTTAAACGCATCGTATGTCACAGGAGGTCATGGTAATTTTTGGGCTAAAAGACGTGGCACTTATGGTAAAAAATTACGTGGTTTGCCCACTCTGTGGCTCTTACGCCGATGCAGTGCTTACCTCGAATGTTTTTTCGAAATATCTGCTCAGCAAACAGCGAGTGCAAGTGATACACTCTCACCGTAAATAATCATGAATTTCTTCCTCATTTTAAACAATACGTTTACCCCTGCAAGATTATAAAGAAGGAGTGGAAGATATATCATCGGTATTTTTGTCCAGTGACTGTTCTTTTTTTTTCACTTTTCTTAAAAAGCTGCGCAGAACAAATGTTTTAGAATACAGAGAAATCTATCAAAAGTACCGAAATTCAGCTTTCTGTCAATAAATTTATTAATAACGAGAAAGGAACAGATTATCATATTTTGAACGCATTAACATTTTTTTCATTAATGCAACTCATAATATATCTGATTATTGTCTACAAAAGTATTTAATTTAAAATAATGTGATCATCGTGAACCATTATCAATTCACTGCTGAATGAAGGTCTCCCCAAGTCTTTTCTGAAATTTTTCATCTTAAGTCGGTCTCTTCTGAAACTTTCCGTTTTGAGTCGGTCTCTTCCATAACTTTCTGCCTTGAGCCAGTGTGTTCCAAGTCACTTCAGCATACTTTCGAATTTCATCTAAGTCTCTCCTGAAACTTTCCGTCTTGAGTCTGTCTCTTCCACAACTTTCTGTCTTGAGCCATTGTCTTCTAATTTACTCCAGCATGTTTTCGAATTTCATCCAACTACCTCCCACGTGGTATTTTTCTGGGTCTCTTCCTGTCGCTTGGAGACCAGCGTAGTACTTCGGTTGCCCACCGGTGGTCAGTTCCCCTTGCAAAATATCCAGCCCATTGCCCCTTGTGTCTTTACTTTGATCATGATGCCATTAACGCTTGCTATTTCTCTAATCGATATGTATCTCTTCCTATCTTTCCTGGTTACACCAAGCTTGCATGTCCGCTGCCTTTGTATGTAGTTTTTTAGTTAATAACTGTAAGTATGCATTGATTAGGTACTTTCCTTTTAAAGCATAGTGATAAATTGCGCTTGAAAACTGTACTCTTTTTCCAAAAGCTCTCCATACGGCAATTTATTTCTTCACATATATACCTTCGTATTTACATTTAACAACAGTAGCTCGCAGAGATTTAAACCCAAAGCAGTAGGCCCCGACGCGTGAACTTTGTAATGGCATACGTCTTCCATTTCTGCGCAATGGTTTTTGTGCCTTTGCCATATCTCTTTCTTTCGGGGAATGACAGTTTGTACATCACGATGTCAGGGTAGCTACCAGGAAAGCAATGGTCTAAAACAGTAGCACGGAAAGGAAACTGAAGGTTACGTAATGTCAAGCAGAAGCCAACTAACATACCATGTTGTTGACACTAAAGTGATTCCCTTTTACGTCCTCTCCCTAGCTGGGCGGTCAAGGACAGCGACCACCATGCATGATAGAGTTGGGGAACATTTCTCTCATACACGGTGGTCATCAGTAACTGACCACCAGCTAATATCCAGAGTAAACGCCGTCTGCTGTGCGGACAACAGCTATACGGGCTGGGAGTGATTCAGTAAGGTGCTGGGAGGTGTTCACAGGTACGTGGAGCTATGCTGACTGCCGTGCATCTGACAGCGGCTAAAGGGTGCGTTGTGGAGGATCCACAGAGCGAACAACACGATCGAGGTGGTCCCACAGATGCTCAGTTGAGTTTCAGTCTGGGGAATTAGGTGGCCAGGGAAGTACCTTGAAGTACTTCCCTGGCCACCTAATTCCATCGTGCTCTTCCAACCACTCTCGGACATTTCTGGCTGTGTGACACGTCGCAGTGTCGTGCTGGAAGATTCCATCTGCCCCAAGGAAAATAAGCAGCATGTATGGGTGTACGCGGTCTGTAAGCATGGATTCATAAGGAATTCGGTCCATAGTGCCTTCCACAGGTATGAGTGGATCCAGAGAATGCAACGAAAACATTCCCCAGACCATAACGCTGCCCCCACCAGCTTGTGTTCTTCCAGCAGTGGTTGAAGAGTGTTTGTTCTCCGATGTTTCCCGTCTTATACGCCAACGTCCATCAGTTCGATGAAGCAGAAAACGAGACTCATCGAAGAAGGCAAACCTTTGCCACTCAGCATAGGGCCAATTCCAATACTGCCGTGCAAATGCAAGCTTTTTCTGCCGATGCGCCGTCGTTAGCATAGGTGCAGTCACCATCCGTCTGCATCAGAGCCCAACACGTAGCAGGGTTCGCTGAACTATCGTTTTAGACACACTTCCGGTAGCCCCCTGGTTCATTCGGCCAGTGAGTTGCTCCCCTGTAGCGTGTCGATCGCCGCTTATGCACCTTCGCAGCAGACGTTCACCCCTCACATCAATGGCACGTGGTGCTCCACAGTTTCCACGTCGCTTATTCGCAATGATGCCACTTCTCCAATCACGATACACTTTAACCACAGCAGCACGTGAACATTTCACAAATTGCGCTGCTTCAGAAATACTGCCACCCTTGGACCGAAAGCCAATAATGATCCATTTTTGAAAATCTGATAAATCCCTCCTTTTATTCATGACAGCAACAAGTGCTATGTTTTCAGATTACCTACAGCACACCATATATACCCTCCAAACCAGCTCACGACACGTGCCATCTTTCATTTGCTACGCGCTGTTGACGTCAAAAGTAAGAGGTGGTCACAATAATGTGATTCGACTGTGTATCGGTACATGGTAGAAATTTGGGTCAATGATCCCATGTTACAACTTACAACCTGCAGCACTTCTTAGAATTTAGTTTTGTCCCACAAAACATGGTTAAAGCTGTTATCAAAAAGGATATTCGTTGTTTTATCACAGGCAGAAGATTACCTGAAATTAAAAACAGAATTGAATTCTTATTTATTTATTTTTTTGATTGGAGGTTTAACGACCACCGTGAGCAACTCAATGGGCTATAAGCAGTCGCTCGTCCCTAATTTAGGGTCACTGGTTCCAGGGAAGGGAGAGAGCCAGTGCCGTAAGACAAACACAACATCCATGCCTGACCGGGATTCGAACCCGGACCCCTTACGGACGAATGATCAGAGGCCAGCGCCTTAGACCACTGCGCCACCGGGGCGGCTGAATTCTTATTTCTTCTGTTCATCACGTTTCTGCTTCATTCATCCGTTTTGGTCATACTATTCATCCGGAATAATAAGCATTTAAAAAACACATTCACCATCGATTAGAAAAAGATTCCAGATGTGCTTACCTGCTTAACTTTCTAGAACGTATGTCAAATTGTAACGTATACTCTAGATTCACTTTCCTTTTGATTTTTACTATCTCTGGTTATTTTATTTTACCATTATGTAAATTATCTTCTTACTGAACGAGATGTTATTTCTCCCGCTGAATGAGATCTGGCAATGAGTGTAAGTCATGACGTGGTGGTAGCCAGTATAAGTAGGCGCGTTCAACAATACGTAGAGAGAGCGTTTGTTTATATGGAGGAGAGCTTTTTGTTGATGTGCGTAGGAAGAGCTGTTGTTGTATGGTGATAGCTTTGTTTCGTGTGTAAAGAGATCTTCGTTTATGTGAGAGCCAGATATCGAGTAGTTGTGTGACCGATGAAGTGAGTGTGGATAAATAACAGAAGTTTGCCTAATAAAAGATTGTCTTAGTAAGTACGTCTTTCTCAGTTCATAGTTTTGTCAGACCTCTGTCTGGCTGTTAGGTTTATTTCATTAGTTGATTATTATTAACAACCAGCATAAGACTTTATTCATCTTAATTACTACTACAACATTACTAGCAGTTAAAACCTTGTTCATTATTATTACTACACTACTAGCAGGAAAGTTTATTCATGATATAATTAACAAACAACAACCATTAGAAGAAGCTTATTAGAAGGAAGCTGTATTCATTATAAAATGCAGTTACATATTTAGTTGTTCAAGAACACTTCACACTAGGTACTTTCATGTTATTCACGAATACCTACCACCAGCAAGTAATTTCTTGTTACTCAAGGATACGTGAGAAACGGGCTAACAAACTTTAGTCTTCAGGAACAAATATTATGTTCTGTCACCTTCTCAGTATTCAGGAACACATGATACCTCCAGTAATCTTCTCTCAGTATCTTGAAACTCATGTTATCTCCTGTTAATTTCTCAATATTCAGGAACACACGTCACACGAAAAACGGTTTCTTGGTGCTAAGTAGCGCAAGTCACACGCGATCCACCTATCGGCATTTAATATCAATTAAATGTCCTTGTTTTAGAAGCACATGTCTCACACAACTACCTCCTTGGTGTTTAGTGGGACACAGCTCACGCATTTGCCTTCCTGGAGTTCAGTAGCACCTGTTACACAAAATTATACTGCCGCCCCCGTGGTGCACTGGTTTAAGCAGTAAATTTTGACCATTCGTTCGAGATGAGTCCGAGTTCTAATCCCATGAGGCAGCGATGTTGTGTTTGTCTAACGGCACTGGCGCTCTCCCTTCCATGGAACCAGTGGCCTCAAATTAGGGATAGGTGACTGCTTATAGCTCATTGAGTTGCTCACGGTGGTCCTTAAACCTCCTATTAAAAACTGTTTGGTTTTGGCAGCACATGTTACACATACACAAACAATTGCTTTCTTGATGTTCTGTTACACATACACAAACAATTGCTTTCTTGATGTTCTGTTACACATACACAAACAATTGCTTTCTTGATGTTCTGTTACACATACACAAACAATTGCTTTCTTGATGTTCTGTTACACATACACAAACAATTGCTTTCTTGATGTTCTGTTACACATACACAAACAATTGCTTTCTTGATGTTCTGTTACACATACACAAACAATTGCTTTCTTGATGTTCTGTTACACATGTCACAAACAGTCACTTTCATGGTGTTTGGTAGCACATGTAACATTTAATTACCTGCTTAGTGCTGTGTGCATATGTCACACGTCACAATTAACTTCTCGATCCTTAGTTCCACACATCACATAAAATAATGTTCTTGGTGTTTAGCGACATACGACGTACGCAAATTCTTTGTTGTAGTTTAGTAGCATATGTCTTACATAGTGTCCTTCATACGGTTTAGTAACACATGACACTTAATTACCCACTCAGTGGTTATTAAGATATTTTCAGTGCAGCAACCTTGGGTTTAGCGCAATTACTGTCTTCATTTCGCACAAGGCTTCCTTCTTGGAATTGTGCTTGTCTTACACACAATCATCTCTTTGATATTTGCCAGCACATGTCAAACACAATTTCTGTCTTGATGTTAAGTGTCATATTCAATTTTCTTCACATTCCACACTCAGTTACATTCTTGGTATTTAGTGTCATATGTCTCACGCTTGTCTCCTTGGTCTTCAGTTGCACATGCTATATGTACTTATCTCCTATTGCGACATGTCACACTCCCACCATTCTTAGTATTGAGCAGGATATATCACCGAAAATTCAATTCTTATTAACAGCACGTATTATATGTAATTGCCTCTTAAATAATTAGTAGCACGTGTCACAAGAAGTTTCCTAGTCGGTTTTAAATGTCGCATGTGACATACAGTTTACATTCTTGTGGTAAATATGCAGGATATGTCATACACAATTATCTACTTTCTGTTTAGCACGTATAGTTTATAAGCACCCCGGACGAAAAAATACGGTGTTTGGTTCGGAGGAACAGTTGGAAACTGGTCAGGCAGAGAAAAATGCGTGTATATAATGGAATGGAAAGTATTGTATGTTACTTGTTACTTTTTCAGCCTTGTAAGACGTGCATGCCTAAACAGTTTTATTGTTGCTTACAGGTAGTACCATTTGTAGAAAAGGTGGCGTAACAGAGTGGCAAAAGGAAGCTATCGTTTTTGGTCGTGAACATGGTCATTCGCTGAGGGAGGTGGCGGAGTTCGTTGGCGTGTCCAAGTCCATAGTCAGTAGAGTTCATTTAGCGTGAAAAAAGTCAGCCAGAGATAATTCCGGTCGGAGCAGCTGAGGCAGAAAAACCATCATGAGCAACCGTGATCGTCGACGTCTGGGGCGATTAGCAACCACAAAACGGTTCCAACCCCGGCAGGAATTGCAGCAAGAGAACAATGCGTGACCCAGTCAGCCTGTTTCCGAACGAACGTTTCGACGAGAACTGCATGGTGTAAGATTATTCAGTCATGTAGCTAGGGTACGCCCCAAGCTGTCTGCCATGCACAAGAAAAAGCGGTTGGAATGGGCGAGGGAACACCGACACTGGACCACAGAACAGCGGCGACGCATCATCTGGTCGGACGAATCCAGGTTCTGCCTGTATTCCAATGATGGTCGATCCAGGGTCATGCGGAAGGCCGGAGAAGCCTTCAACGCATAGTGTGTGCAAATGGCTGTACAGAAGGGTGGGTGGGAGTGTCATGTTTTGGGGGTGTATATCCAGTGCTGGGTGGGTCCCTTAGTTCACGTGTCTAATGGCATGAAAGCGGTGGACTACGTGAAACTGTTGGATAACGTGGTGTTGCCATATGTCCAGTTCCTCCAAGATGCCGCCATTCCAGATTCACGTTATCAAGACGACAACTGCGCTCTCCACAGAGCTGCCATTGTGCAAGATTAGTTTGCAGAACATGAGGTCGACGTCCCACATCTCACCTGGCCCGCCAATTCGCCTGATCTCAATGTTATAGAGAACATTTGGGACATGCTCGACCGGGCCGTTAAGAAGAGACAATAACACTCTCCCAATTTCACTGCTCTGCGGGACCAGTTGTTCACGACGTGGGGCAAACTGGACATTAATGTCATCCGCTCCCATATTGACAGCATGCCAAAGAAAATCAAGGCTGTGCTTCGAGCTCGTGGTGATGGTAACCCCATTTTAAGAAATAAAATGAGCATTCCGTAATTTTTTGTCCGGTGTGCTTATATACTACATTCAATAAGGTCCTACTGTTTAGCAGCAAATCACACATCTAATCACCTTCTCGTCTTTCAGAAACATATTTCATGGGAATTTTTCTTGATGTTTAGTAGCACATTTCACACATAATTACATTCTTGCTGTTCAGTAACACATGCTATGATCAATCTTCTTTGTTCTTTGTAAGATATGTCACAACAAATCACCTTTTTTGTAGTTAGAAGAACATATCACGAACAGCTGTATTCTAGGATACTAGTGGCATTCATCACAAGCAGTTCTTAAAAATTTACAGCATAGGTCACAAGGAGCTGCATTCTTGGTGCTAGCACCTTCCACCCTCCATTGCAGTTCAGGTGTTAAGAAATTTGTCACCTGAAATTACCATCTTGGTGTAAGTAAGATGGTAATTTCAGGTGACACATTTCATAGGCAATTACCCTTTTGGTATTTAGTAGCATACCTCAACACAACTGCGTTTCTCATGTTAAGTAGCACATGTCACATGAAATTACGTTACTAGTGATTAGAACCACAAGTCTCACTCAATTTATGTCTTTTTGTTTAGTGGCATATACGCACATTTCAGACGCAGTTACCTTCTTGGTGGTTGGCAAAGCATGTCACAAAAACATATCACACACAATTATCTCTTTGATATTTACTAGCACAAGTCACACGCAGTTACTTTCTCGGACTTCTGTCACACATGTCACGTACAATTGTCTACTTGCTTTCCAGCAGCATATGTCACTCATGTTTAGCAGCGCATGTCACAAGCAATTACTTTCTTGATGTTAAGCACTTAATGACCTTCGTGCGTTCACTTGCGCATCTAAAAAGCAGTGAACTTCATAGTGTTTAGCAACACATGCGACAGAGTTTCCTTCTTGGTGTTCAATAGCATATGTCAAACGCAGAGCGCTTCTTTGTGTTTCGTTGCACATGTCACAAAAGGTTTTCTTGTCGCTGCTAAGTGGCACATGCCAATAGCAGTTAACTTTCCGTTTAGTACCTGTTTAATATCAGATGTGCCATTCAGTTTCCCTTTTGATTTTCAGTAGCGCATGCCACACGTAATATCCTTCTCATGGTTCAGCGACACATGCAACATTTAATTACCTGTTTGGTGTTTAGTAGTGTATGTCAGAAGTAATTGCATTTTTCGTGTTTAGTAACACGTGTCATCCTCAATTACATTTTTGTGCTGATTTGCACACTCCACACTCAATTGCATTTCTGATGTTCAGCAACAGATGTCAGAGGAATTTACCTAATTAGTTCTCCTATGAAATCGCACATGTCACACGAATCTACTTTCTTGGTGTTTAGTAGAACCCATCATATTCAATTACGTCCTCTGTGTTCAGCAACAAATTACTTTTTGGTGTTGAGAAGCACATTAACAAGCGGTTACTTTCTTGTTGTCCACAAGTGTAACACGTTTTCATAGAAAGTAAAACTCAATTACTTTCTTGCTGTTTATGAAAACGTGTCACACTCAGTTTTCTCCCTTGCATATAGCGGCACATGTCCCCTGCCATTACCCCTTTCTGCTTATTTGTATGCAAATAAACTCGATTGCCACATGCAATTTGCTTCAATTAATTTATTTGCATGTGTCCACGCAATTTTTTTTAATTGGAGGTTTAACGACCACCGTGAGCAACTCAATGGGCTATAAGCAGTCGCCCGTCCCAAATTTAGGGCCACTGGTTCCAGGAAAAGGAGAGAGCCAGTGCCGTAACACAAACACAACATCCATGCCTCACCGGGACTCGAACCCCTCTCGAGCGAATGACCAGAGGCCATTGCTTAGACCACTGTGCCACCGGGGCGGCCGCAATGTTTTACTTGGTATTTAGTTGCACATGCAAGAGGCATTTCTCTTTCTGGTGTTTAGCAGGACATGTCACGCCAACTTAAAATCTTGTTCTTAAGAGCTCGTGTTCCACGAATTACCTATAAATACTTAGTGGCACATATCATGCGCAATTGCTCACCCTGTTTGAATATCTCATATCAGACGAAATCGCCTCCCTTGTGACAAATAGAGCTGTCTCATTCAATTATGTTCTTTAAGTATCACATGTCACACAAAATTGTCTTCCTTCTGGTTAATGGAACTACACTGGCGTGCAAAAATTAACGAAGCGAAGGTTTTTCGATTGTAACGTCGTGCAGAAGTGCTCCACATTGCCTCAAATCATACCATAAGACCCCCAAGATGTAATAATATGGGACAAGTGAGCAAAACCGTCCAAACAAGGAATCCAAAGGATACAAAGGCACTTTATTGAAAAGGTAGCTTCGAGCACAACTGGACAGAAAACAGAAACGTCCATGTGACAGGCGGCTGCTAAGAAAAATCCAGTTTTTGGTAGGGGATATGATCACCCCTGACTGCGTTGCAGGATTTACAACGTCTGTTCATGCTGAGGACGAAGTTCTCAAAGAGCTGTTGAGGTATCTCGGCCCATTCCTCTTGTAGCGCCAATCGCAGCTGCTGAATCGTTTGCTGGCGGCTAGTGACGTGCTGCCAAACGTCTCCGGAGAAGATCCCACACGTGTTCGCTTGGATTTAGGTCCGGGGACCTTGCGGGTTAATCCATGCGTTAAATATCTTCACTCTCCAACAGCTCTGCGACAGCCACTGTACGATGAGGTGTAGCGTTGTCGTCCATGAAGAGGAACTCAGGATCCACAGCACCTCTACACAGACGCACGTGAGGCAGGAGAACCTCGGTTCAATAGCGTACACCAGTGACTGAACCTCTTTGGAAGATGTGGAGGTCAGTACGGCTACCAAGCATGATACCGCCCCAAACGAGAACTCCGCCACCTCCAAACGGTCCCTTTCGATGATATTGTAGGAGTGATTGCGTGTTCCCTGCTCTCTCCAGATGTGTATACGCCCAGAATCGCTCGTCACACTAAATCGGCTCTCATCCGTAAAGAGAACTCGACCCCATTGCTGATGTGTCCATTTCTTGTGTTCCTGGCACCACAGAAACCACGGTCTCCGATGAGCAGGTGTAAATGGCACACACCGTACTGGTCGTCGTGCAAATAGACCACCTTTGTGCAGCCTCCTGGCCACGGTAAAACGCGATAACGGACGTCCAGTTGTCTGTTGCATGTGCCTTGCGATTTCTTCCGCTGTCTGCCGTCTGTCTCTTCTCGCCTGTAGAACAATATACCGGTCGTCCGCCGCCGTGGTTGCTCGTGGGAGACCACTGTTAAACTCTCGGGCAGCTGTTCCTGTTGTTTGAAATGCTCTCAAAGCTCGTGAAACGATTCTGTGAGCGATCCCGATCTCCTCGGCCACACTAGTCACACTTCGACCTTCTTCCAACTTCCCAATGACGCGACCTCGGGTAAAGTCATCCAGATGTCGTCTACTGGATTGCCTGTTGGCCATATCACACGGTGGCAGCAAGTCGACGTCGTTCAAACCGATGTACATCGTGCAATAGCTTTCACCGAATTGCTGAGCGTACACCACCCGTGTGCTTTATACCCTTCCGACCCCCGACCCCCGGCATGCTGCATATATGCGCATGCCCTACCGTACTGGACCCTAGTCTATCTCCTGAGTGGTCTTTCGGTCCGTTCTGCCTGCTCGTTCCGCTGTTATGCTAATTTTCCCTCTTCGTCCTTAATTTTTGCACACCAGTGTATGTCACATTCTATTATCTTCAGCACGTATGGCTGATACCACATTCAAGAAGTCCTGTTTAGAAGCACATGACACACTTAATTTCCTTCTTGGTTTTCAGTATGACGTATCAGAAGCAATTATATTCTTGGTGTTTCGTATCCCATGTCACACGCACTGACCTTGCTTTAGTAGTATTGTCACACTCAATTACCTGCTTGGTGTTTACCAGGTAATGTCCCAATAAATCAGCTTTTTGGTATTAGAAGAACATATCACACGCAGTTGTCTTTCAGATGTTGGGAATCACATGTTGCATGTACATTCTCGGTCATTCGTGACATTCCCCAATCTCCCACACGCAAGTACATTCTCGGCCTTTAGTGGCATTTATCACAAAACAATTACCTTCCAAAAAATTTGCAGCACAGGCCACAACGAGTTGCATTTTTGAAGTTTTGTAGCACATGTAACGTGCGTGTACTTTCCTGGTGTATTGTACCACATATCACATGCAATTACCTTCTCGTTGTGTTTACCAGCACATACTACACTAAATTACATTCTTGGTGTTCCGTAACACACACTCAATTTCCCTTTTATTGCTTAGGGCAAATGCTATTCGCAGTTGCCTTGCTGGTGTCCGGCAGCACTTGTTATACATTTATTTACATACCTTCAAGAAGTTTAGTAGAATATGCGATATTCAGTTATCATCTTGATGTCTAAGAGCACACGTTTGCCATCCTTATGTTTAGTAGCACACATCACAAGCAATTACTTTCTTGATGTTCATTAGCATATGACATTAGCAATTGCCTTCTTGTTATTAGCAGTACATGCCCAACGGAATTACCTCTTTGACTTTTAATAGCACATGTCAAATGCAATTTTCTCCTTCGTGTTTAGTACCACATGCCACACCAAATTACCGTCTTGTCCAGAAAAGATTTCAAACTTAGTTACCTTCTCGTTGTTTAGGGGTACATGGCACGGAGAATTATACTCTCGGTGTCCAATAGCATATGTCAAACACCACTACGTTTTTGGTGATTAGTAACATGTGAGCAATTTATTCTGTTTGTGTTTAGTAGCCCATGGCTGAATTACCTTTTACTGTTTAGTGCAACATGTGTTACACGTACTTACCTACAGAGGTTGGACAGAATAATGTGAACACCTAGGAGAAGAAAGGTTTACGTACCTAGTAGGGTGTGGGACCACCTTTGGCATTCAAAACCGCATAAATTCTCCTTTATAATGAATATAGCTTCTTCTACTAATGCTTCTTCTAATGGTTGTTGTTTTGTTAATTATAACATGAATAAACTTGCTTGCTAGTAGTGTAGTAATAATAATGAACAAGCTTATAACTGGTGGTAACGTTGTAGTAGTAATTAAGATGAATAAAGTCTTATGCTGGTTGTTAATAACAACACTTAATGGAATAAACCTAACAGCCAGACAGAGGTCTGACAAAACTATGAACTGAGAAAAACGTACTTACTAAAACAACTTTTTATTAAAGAAACTCTTGATATGATCCAACATACACTTCACCGGACACACAGCTACTCAATAAAACGTAGCTCCTTGCACATGAACTAAGCTCTACTCACATAAACGAAGCTCTCCTTGCGCATATAACCAAAGCTCTCCCTACGCACATCAACAAAAAGCTCTCTCGCACATAAACAACGGTTCTCTCCCGTAACACAAACAAAAGCTCTCTCAGGTATCGTTGAACGCGCCTATTTATACTGGCTACCACCACGTCATGACTTACACTCATTGCCAGATCTCATTCAGTGGGAGAAATAACATCTCGTTCAGTAAGAAGATAATTTACATTATTAAATAAAGTAACCAGAGATAGTAAAATCAAAAGGAAAGTGAATCTAGAGTATACGTTACACCTTGGAATAGACGCATTCAAATCCTGGATGGTGTTTAGTGGGTTGTCACACCATTCTTCATGCAGAAACCGCTCTAGGTCTTTGAAAGATGCAGGAGGAGGATAACGGGATCTCACTCTGTTTTACAACCCAGGCCACAGTGGCTTGATGATATTTAAGTATGGTGATTGGGGAGGCCAAGGAATGTGTGAAAGTTTGTCCTCGTTGTCCTCAAACAATGATTGGACACTCTGAGCTCTGTGTTTGGGGCGTTACCATCTTGATAGATGGCATTCCCTGCAGGAATAATATCTGAGCCATTTGAAGGACTTGGCCAGCCAAAATGGTTTCATACGCCCTGCCAGTCATCCGCCCTTTCAAGCTGATCAGACGATTTGCTGAAAATTACGATATGACGGCCCAGAACATGATAGAATCACCACCATGCTGCACTATTAGGAGCAGACAGTCTGGGTTGTACCCTTCTGACGGTGTTCTCTACACGTAAACACGTTCTGCAGTAGGGAATAGTGTGAATATGGATTCATCCGACCACATTACACGCTTCCATACATCCGTATTCCACGTTGTACGCTCCTGGAACCACTGCCGTCGCCGTTGTGCATTCACCCGGGTCATCAGAGGTTTTGCAATATCAGCCCTGCCACGAATATCTTATTTATGCAGTTCCCTGCGCAGTGTTTTCGTTGATACTGCGGGTCTGGAGATGCAGATTAAGCTCCGCCCTAATTTTCGGCGTCGTGGTCTTCTTATTACTGGTAAGAATCTTCTTTAATGCTCTCCTGTCTCTACCACTCAGGGTCGTTTGCAGCCGCTCTTGTGTTTCGCAGACTAGGTTTTGCCACGAACACGGTATGCTGTCATGACGCTAGGCACTGTGGCTCTCGATACCCCCACTACCCTGGCGACTGTTGCTACGGAGGCACCAACAATTCGGCCACCAACAATTAGTCCTCTTTCGAAGTCCGTTAGGTCGCTCATTTCGTCGTCACCCTGAAAGAAATTTCGCAACAAGACACTTTAAATGCACTTAAACAGGACTTTGAGGTTTTAAACAAAGATATTACAAACAAAACGTGGTGAACACCTTTGCGTATTGCGACGTACGCAGCTGCATTAAAAGTCACGTGTCTGAGCGTGGTGTTCACATTATTTTGTCCAACCCCTGTATAACACACTGTTACCTCCTCGGTTTTTAGTGGCACATGCCACATGCAATTACCATCTCGATGTTTAATAGCACGTCTCTCGTGCAATCGCCTTTTTATTGTTGTGAATCATTTGTCAGACACAGAAACTTTTCGGTGTTTAATTATTTTTATCACACTCGCTCTTCCGTCGTTCTATACAGGCATTTGTCACGTGCAATTACTTTTTCGGTGTTTATTGGCACTCGACCAAAGCAGTTGTCTAATTGCTGTTTTCTAGCACATGCCGCACCTAACTGAATTCATGTGGTTTAATAGAACTTGTTGCTTTGGTTCCAGGAAAGGGAGAGAACTACAACCTCAACATGTCACACAGTATTACTTCGGAGTTTAAAAGCACATGCCACATGTCGTTATATTCTCCAGAGTTGAACGTCACGTGAAATCACATCTTGGTGATTAGTAGCTCATGCTACACTAAATTAACTTGCATGTAGGGTTTGCAGAACAAAAGTATAAACAGAACTCTCTGTTCTATTTATGAATAGGATTGTCTGTTTTATTTATGCCTTTCAGGTTCAGTCGGCACATTGTTCTAGTGCCTTGTAAAAGACGCCCATTGACGAGTGAAAGCACGACAGATCCTGTATGATCCCGTACATCTATAAAAACCGGATTATTATCATTTAAAGTATTACACTTAAATGCTTCTAGTTAACTCTTGTGTATCCAAAGTATCTTATTTAACTTTTTGTTTAATATCACATGGGACACTCAATTTCCCATCCAGTTACCTTTTTGACGTTCAGTTGGTCATGCACCCGACAAAGTTTCTATTGTTCCATATCCCATATTACATTCAATTACGTTGTTGATGTTTATGAGCAAATGCTTCACCGAATTCCCTTTTTGGTGTTTAGTAGTATATGTCACATTCAATAACTTCTTTTTGCGTCGTATCATATATCACACGGAATTATCTTCTCTTTACTTAGTGCCAAACCCCACACGCAAGTGGTTAAGCTCTTTCAACTTATAATGAATAAAGTTTTACTGCTGGTTGTGTGGTAATTATTATAATGAATAAAGTTTTATGCCTGGACGTAATGGAGACACTTAATGAAAGAGACCTAAAGGCCAGACAGAGGTCTGACAATAATATGAACTGAGAAAAATGTAATCACTTTAAAACCTTTTATTGGAAAACTCCTGGTATCATCCAACACACACTCGACTAATCACACTACTACTGAATATCCGAACCTTCGTAGAATCGCATCACAATAATGAAGAAGAACCTAATCACATAAAACGAAGCTCCTCGCACATAAAACAAAGCTCTCTTGGTATCGTTGAGCGCGCCTATTTATACTGCATGCCACCACGTCATGACTTACACTCATTGCCGCATATCATTCAGCGGGAGAAATAACATCTCGTTAAGTGAGAAGGTAATTTGCATAGGAAAATAAAATAACAAGAGATAGTGAAATCAAAAGGAAACTGAATCTAGAGTATACGTTACAAACTTAGCAGCACTTACTGCATCGCAGTTCCGTTATCAATCGTCAATAGAACGTTCATGAAGTGTCTATGCCTCACTAAATTATCTTTTAGTGTTCAGTTGTTCATGTCCCACGCAATTACCTTTTTCGTGTCTATTAGCACACATATTACAAGAAATTACCTTCCTGGTGTTGATTAGAGAATACCATAATCAATAAAAGTTGTGACGTTTAGTAACACATGTCACATTCAATAAAATTATTGGTGTTTAGGAGCACATGTTCAACACAACATTTTTGTTGTTGTTGATTGGGGGTTTAACACGACCACCCTGAGCAACTCAGTGGGTTATAAGCAGTCACCCGTCTCTAATTTCGGGCCACTGGTTCCAGGGAAGGGAGAGAACTAGTACCTTAAAACAAACACAACATCCATGCTTCTTTTTTTTTCTTTTTTTTTTTTGGAGGTTTAACGACCACCGTGAGCAACTCAATGGGCTATAAGCAGTCGCCCGTCCCTAATTTAGGGTCACTGGTTCCAGGGAAGGGAGAGAGCCAGTGCCGTAAAACAAACACAACATCCATGCCTGACCGGGATTCGAACCAGGACCCCTTTCGGACGAATGATCAGAGGCCATCGCTTAGACCACTGCGCCACCGGGGCGGCGCATCCATGCTTCACCGGGATTGGAGCCCATCTCGGACGAATGGTCATTAGCTGGTGCGTAGACCATTGAGCCACCGGGACGGCCCAACACAACTACATTCTGAGTGTTTAGAGACACACGTCCCAACACAACTACATTCTGAGTGTTTAGAGACACACGTCCCAATAATTACCAAATAGGTGTTCAGTAGTACATCTTACACTCAATTATTGCTCTGCTTTACAGTCACACGTGTCACACGGAGTTAGCTTCTTCTTGTTCAATAGCATATGCCATACTGTATATTACTATTTAGTCCCACATGTCACACACAGTTCTTTAATTGGGATTTAATAGCACATGTCACAAGAATTTACTTCCTTTGTTTTTCAGTTGTGCATAGCAGAACATATTACACCAAAAGCATTTACCTTCTTTGCGTTCAGTGGTGTTTAGCAGTGCATGTTACACCAAACTGCCTTCTTGGTATTAGTACAGCACATAACACGCAAACCCAGCCAGGCTCAGTGAAAACTTAGCATGCCGGTCCCAAGCCCGGATAAATGGGGAGGATTGAGTACAGGACTAGCAACCCAGTCTCATAAAAAATGTCCATTCTATGCAAACGGAAACAAGCCAAAATGTGATACCGGACGAAGAAAATGGAACACGAACTGTCACAAATATGAGGCACTCCTGTGAAAGCCCTTCTGTGGAAGCAGAGGTGCGGAAGACAGTGACAGGTACTCTACCAAAGCATAAACTTAGACTGGGATGTTGGAATGTTAGAACCATGTCTGAAACTGGGAAGACATACCTAGCTTCGAGAGTACTAGAAAACTACAGGTTATAAATAATGGGATTTAGTGAAATGAGATGGATAGGATCTGGAAAAATCAAAATAAGCTCTGGTCATTGCTTGATTTATTCCGGGAACCAAAATACGAATGATTCAACGAAGGGAGTTGCACTAATAATGACAAATAAAGCTCATGGTGCACTAATGGAGTGGAACCAAATGTCGGAAAGAATAATAAACGCTAAATTTAGAGTTGGCAGGCAAAACATTACAATAACTACTTGCTTTGACCAATAAATGACGCGATCCAAGAAGAAAATGATAACTATGAAGACATGTTACAGAGAGGTATAGAAACAATAAATTATAACGAAGTAAATTTCTCCGTCATTTCTGTCCACGCCAGGATTCGAACCCAGATCCCCTCATTCCGGAACAAGTTGCTCTACCAATTGAGCTACGCGGACCTTTTATTCTGATTCCTATCTGCCTTTATGTCGTGTGCGTCCTTCTGGCAGGTACGTCACATCTGCTGGTACGTTACAAAATAAAAAAGATATTCAACTCGTAATTGGAGACTTTAATACTAAGGTTGGTAACGATACCACTAAAAACGAAACTGTTATGGGAAATGTGCAGAAGGTAAAATAAACGAAAATGGAGAATTACTTACAGATTTTTTTATGTTTAACCGGCTTGTAATAGCAGGAAGTCCTTTCCAAAATATAAAAAAATGCATCAGTGGACATGGATATCACCAGATAAGAAAACGAAGAACCAAATACACCACATACTTATAGCAACGAACTGGAGGATATCGCTCATGGATGTCAGAGTTAAAAGAGGAGCTGAGGCATATTCAGATCACTTTCTCCTAACAGCTGCTATAAAAGTAAAGATATTTAAAAATAAAAATAAAATAGGAAGAAGTTTAGAATTAAAAAAACTCCAAAACAAAGGAATTGTAAATGAATTTACAACAGTTCTAAAGGATAAATGGGATAACCTTGTAAGAAGAGAAGAAGATAACATTGAGGACAAATGGAGAAAAAAACATACTAATAAACATATCTGAAAAAATATTGGGATCTCCAATTAATACAGACGAAGAATGGATATCAGAGAATACTAAATGAAAAATAGAAGAGAGAAATAAAATAAAAGAGAATATGTTACAGGCTAGTGAACATGTTGAACCAGAACAAACAGAAAGATATAGAATAATTAACAAAGAAATTAGAAAAAGTGCAAGAAACGATAAAAGAAAATATATAGAAAATTTAGCACAAGCAGCAGAGGATGCTGCATATACAAATGACACTAGAAAGTCGAATGATATAACAAGGAAATTGAGTGGAAAAAGAAATAAATGGATAGTTCCCATATATAATAAAGAAGGAAAATTGTTACTAAATGAAAAATAACAGATAAATA
This sequence comes from Macrothele yani, assembly GCA_039090855.1. Classification (NCBI taxonomy): domain Eukaryota; kingdom Metazoa; phylum Arthropoda; class Arachnida; order Araneae; family Macrothelidae; genus Macrothele; species Macrothele yani. The sequence continues at coordinate 116,609,442 of CM077007.1, forward strand.
GATGAGTGGGATTCTTGAAAATGTCCAAGAAACGATTGATGGCGACCACAGCTTAGAATTAAACGAACAAAATGTATTGCTGGATATAAATTTGAACGAAATAACACAAATAGAAATTATAAAAGCAATAACTCAAATTAAAACAGGTAAAACACCGGGAGCTGGTAACATAGCAGGTGATATAATAAAAGTAAATCCAAAACTTATAGCAGAGATATTACTTCCCTTACTAAACGAGGTATGGCAGAAAGAAGATTAGCTGAAGGAATGGAATGCTGGATTATTGGTTAAATTACTCAAATAAGAGAGCTTATCTGAATGCAAAAATTGGAGATGTATGACATTGCTGAGTGTCATAAGTAATACACTAGCAAGGTTAATATTAGAAAGAATCAAAAGAGAAATATAAAAACAATTAAGACCAGAACAGGTAGGTTTTAAAGCCAATAGATCATGCACCGACCACGTTGCTACTTTACGAATTATCATAGAACAGTCACTAGAATGCCAGGCAAATTTATATTTAAACTTTACTGATTTTGAACAAGCTTTCTACAGCATAAACAGATCTTTCCTGTGGAAATTACCTAGATATTATGGAATTCCAGAAAAAAATAATAAGAATAATTTGAAAAATGTACGAAGATTTTAAAATTAAAGTAACACATGGAAATGGCCTCTCAGAACCTATGAAAACAAAGTCAGGAAAGACAAGGTTGTATCTCCCCTGCTGTGTTCTTAATTATCATAGACTGGGTAATGAGAAAAGTAACCCATGGAAATACAGCAGTGCAATGGTTGCTCCAAAACCAACTCCACGATTTGGATTTTGCAGATGTTTACTTTCTCAGCAACACCAGCATACTGAACAAAAAACAATAGCACTTGTAGAAACTGCCAAAAAAGTTGGTATTAGGATAAATAAAAAAAACCAATGTTGATAAAAATAAATGCAAAGCAAAACAACGACAGAAAAATAATAATAGAAGATATACCTCTAAAAGAAGTAAAACAATTTATATACTTTGGTTTAATGGTATCAACTAAAGGAGGCTCTGTTGAAGATATATATACAGAAGAAAGCAGTTGGCTTATTCAACATTCAACCAACTTAGAAACATCTGAAATAAGAAAGATGACACCGAATTTTCGGGTGTAATAAGCACGTTTATTGAATCCGTTCTGACGCAAATGAAATTTATCAAAGCTATTCAAAGTCAATGGAACCGGTATGGAAAACAATAGTATCGGTCGGAAGAAAGAAGTTTATCAATCGGGTTTTTAATCCCTCAGATATGGCTGTAAACGGAATCGTGAGCTTACGCCCGCTGTTTGCAGACTTGTGCGTCAAGAAAAACATGAATTTGTATGAGAAACATTTCGCACCGGAAACGCTCTCCAACACAGAGAGAATTTTTCAAATCGGACCCTTAGAAACAGAGGTATCGACAAAAATAAGATGTGACTTTACGTCCCATGGTGGAAAAATCATGCATTATTTTAGGAAGAATGTATTCTCAAAAGGTTTTTCCATATGAGCGGTATCGGTCCAAGAAAAAAAACATTTAGTCGAGTTTTCAGGAGCCCAGATTTTGCTACAAATACATCAGAAGCAGAAATTAACACTTATGTCCCCAGGTGGCCAAACTATTATTTACCAAACATTAGAAATTATGTGCAAAATATTTTCCATCAGGTCTTGTATGCGATACAGGAAGAATTTTTGAAATCGGAGTTTTAGAAGCAGAAATAACGCAGAAAACGCGATTTACTTTTGTGCCCATTAGCGGAAAGTCTATAATTTACTTGCAAATTTTGAATTTATATGAAAAACATTTCGCATCGGAAAACTATCCAACAAAGAAGGAATTTTTCAAATCGGACTCTTAGAAGTAGAGATATTGACAAAAATAAGATATACATCTACGCCCCGTGGCGTAGAAACCATACATTATTTCAAGAAGAAAATGTTCCTAAAAGGTTTGTCGACATGAGTAGTATGGGTCAACCAACGATGTTTTTTTCAATCGAGATTTTAGAAGCTCATATTTTGCTGCAAATACATCAGAAGCGGAAATTAAGACTTACGCCGCCTGGTGGCCAAACCATTTTTTACAAAAATTAGAAATTATGTGCAAAGGATTTCCCATCAGGAGCAGTATCCGGTGCAGAAAGAATTTTTCAAATCGGAGATTTAGAAGAAGAGATATAGGGGGAAACGCAATTTACATTTACGCCGCCTAGCGGAAAGTCTATGAATTACTTGAAAATTTTGAAATTATATTAAAAACATGGCACACTGGAAACACTCTCCAACAAAGAAGGAATTTTTCAAAACGGACTGCTAGAAGTAGATATTGACAAAAATAAGATATACATCTACACCCCCTGGCGTAGAAACCATGCATTATTTTAAGAAGAAAATATTCCGGAAAGGTTTATCGATGTGAGTGGCATCGGTCCACGAAATAATTTTTTCAATCGATATTTTAGAAGCCCAGATTTTATGGCAAATTCATCAGAAACAAAAATTAACACTTACGCGCCCTGGTGTCCAAAGTATTCTTCACCAAAAATTTCAAATTATATGCAAAATATTTTCCATCAGGAGGTGTATCCGCTGAAGAAATTTTTTTCAAATCGGAGTTTTAGAAGAAGATTTATTGGGGAAAATGCAATTTTCTTTTACGCCCCCTAGCAGAAAATATATGCGTAATTTGAAAAAGTAACTATATCTAAAATACTTTTCGACAGAAGTGGAAACGAAAGATAAAATAATGTTTTCAATCGGATGTTTAGAAGCAAATATATGGAATAAAACGTTTTTTTGAATTCGACATCATCTACATTTACGCTCTCTAGCGGCGAAATTCTACATCGTAAAAAAAAAACGAAATGGAGGATCATCATTCGCATATTTCAAGCTTCCCAATGCAAACAGGAATTTTTCAAATCGGACTAATAGTTGCAGAGATATTGTGGGTACAGACGGACGGACAAACCGGTAACATAAGCACGATCTCTTTTTACAAAAGACGTGCTAAAAAACGTGTAGGTTCAGGTTCTCATTTTTAAGTAGATTTTTTTAACAGTGCAAAGTTGGGAAGTTACGCCTAAAAAATTACTTCCTACGTGGCGCGTAAAATACGCTTTGAAAATGCGCAATTTATGTCACAAATGTAAAAAAATGTAATATATTCAAAACTTGTTTTCAATAATATGTAATATTTTCATAACTTGTTTAAAAAAATAAAAATGTAATAAATTCAAAACTTGTTTTTAATATAGAAACGAAGTGTTACAATGTTATCACATTCCCGTGGTTAACAGCGACATATGCGTGGGTTATTTGCGGCGGAATCACAGGCTGCCAACTATATGGACATCGTTTTGCAATCTTTGGTAAACTACTTGAAAAAGAAGATCAAACTCCAGCAACATTTTGGCATTTTGCTGAAAGACATCACAAAGAGCTCATGTAATTAGCCATTAGACTGCTCAACATATCAGCATCATTGGCACAGCTTGAAAGGTTGTTCTCCCACTGGTCGTACATTCATAACGCCTCAAGAAACCGACTAAGCTTTGAAAATTCTGGGAAACTGCTGCACATATACTGTATTACACCAAAATGAATGATCAAAGATGCGATGATTATTATAAAGTGCTAAGAAAAATAAAGGATGAATGAAACTGTTAGGCAAATGTTATACCAATTGTATGCACACAAAAGTGCCAAAAAAACTGGTACACCAGTTTAATACTTGGCGGGTCCCCCACGGGAGCGCAGAACTGCAGAAATACGACGCGGCATGGACCTCACTAGCTTCTGGAAATATGCTGTAGATAATGCACACCATACTTCCTGCAGAGCGTTCCACAATTCGGGTGTATTCTGAGGTCTCGGATGCCTGTGTTCGATAGCGAGTTGCATGGCATCCAAAATGTGTTCTATCACGTTCAGATCTGAGGACTTGGGTGGGATTGAAAACACCATAAACTCAGATGAATGCTCCTTTAACCATAATGTGGCGTCCCGACGCTTGTGTGGAGGTGCATTGTTCTGTTGGAACAGGCCCAACCCACCAGCATGAATGCAGGACATGAACGAGTGTACCTCGTCAGAAAGGATGCGCACATAGCGTTGCCCAGTCACAGACGTTTATAGACGTACCATGGGTCCCAGTGAAGTCCAGCTAAAGGCATCACATACCATTACGGACCCCCACCAGTCAGTACAGTTCCCTATTGACAGGCGGGATCCATGGCTTCATGGGGTTTGCGCCACACGTGAATCCTTTCATCTGCCCGATACAGCTGGAAACGCGACTCGTCAAACCAGGCTACTTGTTTCCAGTCATCAAGTGCCCAATGGCGGTGTTGCCGTGTCCAAGCGAGGCGCATAGCTCTGTGTCGTGCACCCATCAAGGAGACTCGAGTTGGGCGTTGGCTCCCAAAGCCCATATCATGCAGAGTACGTTGCACCGTCCGGACGCTGGTGCTTGTTGAGGCTCCAGCATTGAATTCCGATGATACCTGCCAGAGTGTTGCACGCTTATCGCGTGAAACGATTCTTGACAGCCGACGATGGTCACGTTCACCCAATGTCTTTTTATGGCCACACTGGTATCATAGGTTGAAGGTTTTGCCGGAATTCTGGTAGTCACGGTACACCCCTACAATGATCGTACATGAAAATCAGAACTTCGTTTCTTCCTCCGAAATACTATGGCCCATCTCACGAGCGCCAACTACGACACCGCGTTGAAAATCGCTTAAATCGTTATTACTTGTCATTCTCATGCCGAAAACGGCTCTGACAGCTGGCAAGGATGTCTATCACTTTATATACGCACTGGTGGAAGCAACGGAATACGCGCATAGGTGACGTTGCTATGTATTTTGCATGGGTCAGCGGGTCAACGGATCGACAATTTCTTGCAGGTCAAACGGGTCTGGTTAAGGTGTTCCTGACCGGATTTAGAACCGGTTTTATTTACGTTTTATTTTTGAAAAGCCAAAAAAAAACTTTTTTTTTCGAAGAAAAATGCGGACTCTGGAATTTTGTGTTTGATACTAGTGTTCGCGGACTGTAAAATGATTTGCCATGCAATATGAAGGAAGAGTGTCCCTCCTTTCTGAGGGGCGATGATGAAAACAGCATCCACATTTTGGAAACTATAAACACATCATAAGCTCGTAAAAATTGCTATTGCTGTGAAACATATTCTTAAGTTTGATATGTTGTCAAGAAAACAGCAAAGGTGAAATTGAACATACAACAAGTTACTTAATTCAAACATTTTGACTGCTGCGCCATCAGAATTAAGTGGAACAGCCTAACATCATTGCGGAGGGACATTTTGACTTTAGCAGAAGTTTGAAAACATGCCTAAAACAGTTTGGTTATGTCTTGCAAATGAAGAACAACCGTTTCAATACTTTTTGTAAGAAAGTGCATAAATTATACGTTCCATAGTACACAGTTGAGTCATATTATTGTGACCACCAGCTAATATCCCGAGTAACCGTCGTATGTAGGGCGGACAGCAGCCAGATGGGCTGGGAGTGACTCAGTAAGGTGCTGGAAGGTGTTCGCAGGTACGTGGAGTCATGCTGACTGCAGTGCATCTGACAGCTGCTGGAGGGCGCGTGGTGGAGGATCCATAGAGCGAACAACACGATCGGGGTGGTCCCGTAGATGCTCAATTGGATTTAAGTCTTGGGTATCAGGGGACCAGGAGGCCATGGAAGTAAGTACTTTGAAGTATTCATCGTACTCTTCAAACCAATCTCGGACATTTCTACACTGCTGGCCACCCAAAATGCAGCACCAAGAAGGAAGCATCCTATTGGCCTGAAATTCGCAGCATGCGTCGCCCGCGAGAGGACATGCAAACGATTAGCATTGCAGGGCATATACAGATAAATTGTTAGATCAAAGGTTGCACAGAAGGCGGGGTGTAAGTAGTGGAAAGTGTGTTGTGCAACCGGACCTGTGCGTGGAAAGCTTTCTGATGCCTCGTCGCAGAATACGGCAGTCATTCCAGCACGTTTCGGAGTTCGACAGAGGACGAATAGTGGCTTATCGCGACAGCGGTTTATCGTACCGAGACATCGGCGCCCGTGTGGGACGACATCCAGCGACAATGAGGCGAGTATGGATTCGGTGGGTGCAGGAAGGACGGACGTACCAACGTGAGTGATTGCCGCAGCCGCGGCACACCACCGTACCAGAGCACCGGCATGTTGTGCGGCGGGCATTGATGGCTCGCACCGCCACATCACGAAAGTTAGCGCAGGAATCAGTGTGTGTTGCGCAACAACCTGTGTCAGCACGTACCGTTCGACGTCGTCTGCAGGAGCGGGGACTTGTCACACGGCGCCCTAGGTCCCGATTACCATTGACGTTACACCACCGGCGAGTGCGGCGGCAGTGGGTTGTTGAACGCCGCACCTGGACTACGGAATGGCACGACATTGTCTTCTCCGACGAATCCTGCTTCTGCCTGCAACACCACGATGGTCGGATCCACGTGTGGCGGCACCACGGCGAGAGACTGTATGACGCCTGCGTTATGCACCGCCATACCGGTCCGTCGCCTGGCGTTATGGTTTGGGGCGCAATTGGATATGACACCCGCAACCCTCTGGTACGCATCGCCGGTACACTCAACAGCCACCGCTACATCTCCGTCGTTTTGGAGCCTGTAGTCCTCCCTTACCTGCAGGACCTGCCAGCGGCCACGTTTCAACAGGACAATGCTCGCCCGCACGTGGCACGCATCGTGCAACAATTCTTCAAGGCCCACCAAGTGTCACTGCTGCCGTGGCCCGCCTGTTCTCCCGATGTGTCGCCCATCGAACACGTCTTGTCGCTGATCGGCAACCGAGTATCCCGGCAAGCACCACCCGCGGCTACGCCTGATGAACTGTAGCAACGTGTGGAAGCAGCCTGGACCGACATACCCCAAGCCCACATCCAAAGCCTCTTTCGTTCGATGCCGCGGCGTGTAGCGACCGTTATTGGCCGCCATGGGGGCCACACGAACTATTGATGTCTGCGTGTTCCGTAAATCGCACGGCCCTTGTAAGCTCAATCGTTTCATCTTTGTATCTGTTGTTATGTGTCCAGTAAATCTGGCTTTGCTATCTCGTGTCCTTCTTGGTGTTGCAGTTTGGGTGGCCAGCAGTGTAGATGTGTGACTCGTCGCATTGTCGTGCTGGAAGATCGCATCCGCCCAAGAGAAGACAATCAGCATGAATGGGTGTACGTGGTCTGCAAAGATGGATTCATAATGAATTCGGTCCATAGAGCCTTCCACAGGTATGAGTGGATCCCAGAGAATGCCACGAAAACATTCCCCAGATTATAACAACGGGGCGAAGGTTTCATATTAGGATGGTGTTTACAATAAATTGCCCTTTCAGTATATTTCTGAGGCTTGCAGTAGTTATTTTTAATGGGATCTTTAGAAATGTGTGTTTTGTTTATACTGTATTTTGAAATACCTGTCAAACTAAATTAATTACTTACAGAAACAATTACTGAAAAAATGGAAATAATAGTGTTTTCTTTCTCTTTCCTTTCATTGTTTGGAAGTTTGTCTTTATCTGCAACAATTTAGTTATTAGTTATCATAAGCTGAATTTTGTAACGAATGTCTCTTAAATGAAGACACTTAAGAAAAGCATAAACTAAACATTTGAGAATGAATTTATCAGTTTCATTTAACACTGATCTCTTCTGATTTCTAATATGTTTCAATATGTATCCTTTTTCTAAAAATCCTTGTTTCTGATTAAGAAAAAAAAGCGAAAAGTTTTGGGAGAAAAACTGTCTCTTGCGTGAAAGGCGTAGAAACTCAGACAGATTATCTCTTAGCACTTATTTATTTAATGGCATAACACATCAACGCAGACACTGTTATTTGTGATTAGATGACGACTTGTTGTCAATTAAAGTGGATTTCACTTGTATTATGTTTTTCCAATAATTCCTTAGAAGCTGTCTAGTTTCGGTCTGGAACACAAAATTGTGGATGATATTCCGATCTGTCGCCGGCCCACTTAACCGATAACGCTGGACGAAATCAAATCCAAGGACAGCATGGACTCCAGCTCAAAGCAACAACACATTACGTAAGGTTTCGGGGTAGAAAGAGTACAGCTAAAATATCTCTGAATCAGTCCACAGATAAATTGTTAGATCTTTTGTTATTGGGAGAATGAAAGCTTCCAAAATCTAAACAACTAAAACCAAATACTTTCCTAATTGTAAACTTGAACAAAAGAAGTCTCTGAAAACAACTTTTTTTTCCATGTTGCATTCTTATAAACATTTCAGAAGATCAAAATAATACGCAATCTTTTTAGTGATTTCTTCTATGAGGTAGTAGTGCACGCTTTATTAGGTTCCAAACAGTGTACATGGCAAAGAAAATGTTGCGCCATTTCATATTGTCGAAATACTCATAGTGAAATATTTATTTAAAAAAAATTAATTAATAACGAAATAAAAATTCAATATAAAAAGGAAAACGTTTGCGATAAAATCTTTCGGAGCTCTCAGCCGATGTTTTAGATTTTAACCATAAATTTCACTTCAATCAAAATTTTATCAACCTTTATTTTACAACGTGTTCCAGATACGAAAATTGCACTACATTTCGTTATTCCCCTGACCCGGACATTGATAGGAGGCATATCATATTTGTTGTGAGATAACGAAAGCTATGACCGAAAGCTGGAGAGCAATATTAAAAGCGCCTTGGCAATTTAGCTTTCTTTATTCTGAAAATCATAACGGTGGAAAATGTCAAACAAAAAACTACTGACCTGCTTTATCTTTATATTTACCTAAATAACGTAAGCATTTCAACCCGCCGTCCCGGTGGTACAGTGGTATAAGCGCTGGCTTATGACCATTCGTCCGAGAATGGTCCGAAATATAATCATCGTCCGAGAATGGTCCAGGTTCAAAACTCGGTGAGGCGTTGATGTTGTGTTTGTTTTACGGCACTGGCACTCTCCCTTCTCTGGAACCAGTGACCCTAAATTAGAGACGGCCGACTTCTTATAGCCCATTGAAATATCTCACAGTGGTCGTTAAACCTTCAATCAAAAAACAAAATCATTTTAATAAACAAACTTTTGCTTATTAAAGTCATACTTTGATTACTGAACGAACGTTTGTTTATTACAGTCATATTGTTAATTACTGAATGAACGTCAGTTTATCGAAGTCACATTGTGACTAATGAACAAACATTTCTTTATTAAAGTCATATTTTGATTATTGAACAAACCTTTGTTTATTAAAGTCATATCGTGATTACTGAATAAGCGTTTGTTCATTAAAGTCATATTTTGATTACTGAACGAACGTATGTTTATTAAAGTCATATTTTGATTACCGAACTAATGTCTTTTTATTAAAGGCATATTGTGATTACTGAATGAAAGTTTGTTTATTAGCTGTATTTTGATTAATTACTGAACGAAAGGGTGTTTATTAAAGTCAGAGTTTGATTAATGAATAAACATCTGTTTACAAATTTTGAAGATGACAATCCGATTTTTGGCGTAAATGTGACAAGGATGGTAAGTCAGATAATATCCGAAAACCTGAAAAAATTTTCATCGTCCTGGAGCGGGACTCGAACCCGCGTCTCCCAGAAAACGCCCGGGTATACTAACCACTTCACCACCCATAACGACCAAGTTCCAAGTTTCCGACCAATTTGAATATAACCATCACGGGATTCGCTAGTCGAAGCAACCAGCATTCATGTTTAGCGAATCTGGAGGTTAAGAATCTTATCCCGTGTGTCATCTTCAAAATTTGTATTATATGGCGTAATCCCGTATTTCTTTCATGAAACATCTGTTTATTAAAATCACATCTTTATTGCTGAACAAACCAACGTTTGTTATTAAAGTAATATTTTGATTACTGAACGAACGTTTGTTTATTAAAGTTATATTTTGATTACTGAACGAATGTTTGTTTATCAGTCATATTGTGATTACTGAACGAACGTCTGTTTATTAAAGTCGTATTTTGATTGCTGAACGAACGTCTGTTTATTAAATACATTATGATTACCGAACGCACGTGTGTTTATTAAAGTCATAGTTTGATTAATGAACGAACATCTGTTTATTAAAGTCATATCTTTATTACTGAACGAACGTTTGTTATTAAAGTCATATTTTGATACTGAACGAACGTTTGTTTATTAGTCATATTTTGATTACTGAACGAACATTTGTTTCTTAAAGTCATATTGTGATTACTGAACGAATGTTTGTTTATTAAAGTCATAATTTGATTACTGAACGTACGTCTCTGCTTATTAAGATTATATTGTGATTACTGAACGAACGTCTGCTTACTAAAGTCATATTTTAATTACATAGCGCCATGTGAAATACATAATAAGAAGGACAACTTTCCAAGTAAAAAGAAACCATATGTAAGGTCTGCTTGGGGAAGCATGGGTACAGCCCACCCCCAATCGTGTAGAATGTAGCTGATTATAGTGTTTCGAACAAGAGTTTTACCACAGATTTATTGTGCTAAGAATAAGTATTTCTCGATCTAGAAATGAGATTTTATTGTGATAGTTTTGTGGAGGAACCGTCCACACTGGTGTCCCCTGTAGGAATATGAATCCTACTTCTGAATACCAGATTGCGGTGCGCCCCTCACTCTCAAGGCCCCTATGGGAAACATGAATCTCACTATTTTTTTACCAAACTGTAGCTTCTGACTGGATGACAATTTCCGTGGTCAGACTTATAACACTGAACTTTCAGGTACCTCAAAAGCAATCAGACTATGCAGTACACAAGAATAAAAACTCAGATGTGCAGCACGCATCACACACTATTTAACAGACAAACAGCTATTCACACAAGAGATTAATTCACTCTTGACTACGGCTGTAACATGGGCAGATTTGACTCTTTCTAAATATTTGCATTAAGGTGCAGAATGTCTCTGCTCCAGTTTACTAGGTATTTTTTATGGTTGTAGACGAACCAATCACTGATCCCTTTTCCGTCGCGTTCCTTTTCCATTTGTTCGAGATTTGGGTCTACGACAAACATTTTTATAAAGGAGAAGAACAAAGCTCCAAGCCCCACCCTCGCACCGATTTATCCCCCCCCCCAACCGTATTTACAAACCGGAACACAAGCCTGTATTAATCGAGTCAGACAGATATTACGTTACCCATTCGACATTAAATTTCTCGTAAAATACCATCAGCGAAGAACTTTTCGATTATTTTATTTACAACCTTTTTTCTGCCAAATGCTTTCTGTGATGATGTTACAAAGCTGCGGTTCTTAAGATGTCGACTAGGTGTTTGTGCTATTTGACTCTCAAATGCAAGATTTCGAACTTTGCGTATGACCAATGTACAGTAAAACCTCTCTTAGCTACCACCCCTCATTACGACCGTTTTTCTGTGGAACCGATTTCAAAGCCCATAGCGCTAATGCTAACACAAAATCTACGTTGTCCGGATTACCGTTGAAAATTTTCTCTATACCCGGGAACCATGAATCAGTAAATTAAACAAATGTGCATTAGTATGGAGGGGTCACTTTAAATGGCTAGGAACTTTCCTCCTGCACTGACGTGAGTGAGGAGGAGGGGGGGATGTAGAAGGAGCTCACGGCCATGACAGGCAATTCTAATGGCTTTCGTAGTAACATAAAAAGAGACAGAGACATCGTCCCCACGCTTCCTACAAAGACTGAGAAAGGGAGTAACAGTCAAAACTCATCTTTACTTCACTATTCCTTTTGACCGGACAGAGGACACTTAAGAGGGATAACTCTCCTGAAGAGGAAAACATTAAGAAACTGAAAGAAAACTTAGAAAAATGGTGCTGAAAGAAAAGTCTGACAAACTTAAGAAGACGACATTACATTCGTTTTCAAGTGATTTTTTTTTTAGATTATCACTATAGATACCTTCTACATGTGTAACTGTAGTACATACAGTGTAGTATTTTTTTAAATTATTTATACACATACATACATACATACATAATGCACTGTAAATAAACTGGAATGCATCATGTTTGGAATGTAGCAATTCAGAGCACGCAATTTATAAAAATTATGCAGTTATTTACAAAGGTTTATTCTCAAAACTGTTAATTAGATATGGCATCAAAACCTTCCCCTATTTACCTTTCTGAATGACCGTTTCTTAGAAGAACCAGCAATGGTCGCCTTAGACGGGTCTCACTGTATATGCAAACCACTGGCTCTGGTCAACAGCAAAACCTCTCTTTCCTAACCAAAAGCCCTTGGATTCCCTCCAATAAATACTTCTTTTCTCACACATGCATCATAAAACTACGCCTATAGACCATAAACCAATGAAGAGGAACAAGTCGAAGGCTCTCTCTCTCTCTCTCTCTCCCTCTCTCTCTCTCTCACACACACACAGAAAAAGATTTCTCTTTAGCACTGTTTTACATCACCTAAAGAGATACATGTAGCTAAAACGTTCCCACGACGACACTTTTTTGTAGGAAGTTTGCCACCTGGAAGTTATTTAACAGCAGCTTAGTATCTCATAGTCACTTACCAAATGACGAACAGTATTTCACCCGTGTGCGCAACTACGCACTGCGCATTCTCCACTCTCTCTGTCTTTCTCTGTCTGTCTTTCTCTGTCTGTCTCTCTTACTCCCTGTTTTTTTTTCTTTTCTTTGTAACGTTCTTTTGTATTTCCCGTTTCTCAAAAAAATCAAATTCCTGGCTCCGCAATCAGGATCCGTCGCCCATGCGTCAGAGAATCATTGGTGTTCCGACTTATTCAATTCGAAAACTAATTTCTTTTGAGGTATCCTTCGTTCGTACTGTTTCCTTCCAATTTTGCTTTTTAGCACGTCTTTTGTAAAAAAAGATCGTGCTTATGTTATCGGTTTGTCCGTCCGTCCGTCCGTCTGTACCCACGATATCTCTGCAACTATTAGTCAAATTTGAAAAATTCTTTTTGCACTGGGAAGCTTGAAATATACGAATGATGATCCTTCAGTTCTTTTTTTTTTTTTTACGACATACAATTTCGCCACTAGGGGCGTAAATGCAGATGATGTCGAATTCAAAAATATGTTTTATTCCACATATTTGCTTCTAAACATCCGATTGAAAAAATTATTTTACCTTTCGTTTCCATTTATGTCGAAGAGTATTTTAGATATAGTTACTTTTTCAAATTACGCATAGATTTTCCGCTAGGGGGCGTAAAAGTAAATAACATTTTCCCCGATCACTCTTCTTCTAAAACTCCGATTTGAAAACTTTTTTCTTCAGCGGATACACCTCCTTATGGAAAATCGTTTGCATATAATTTCAAAATTTTCGTAAATAATGCTTTGGCCACTAGGGGGCGTAAGTGTTAATTTTTGCTTATTATGATTTATTTGCCCTAAAATCTGAGCTTCTAAAATATCGATTGAAAAAATTATTTCGTGGACTATAATGCCACTCACATTGATAAACCTTTTCGGAATATTTTCTTCTAAAAATAGTACACAGTTTTTCCGCCATGGGGCGTAGATGTATACCTTATTTTTGTCAATATCTCTACTTCTAGGAGTCCGATTTGAAAAATTCCTTCTTTGTTGGATGGTGTTTCTAGTGTGACATGTTTTTCATATAATTTCAAAATTATCAAGTAATTAATAGACTTTCCGCTTGGGGACGTAGAGGTAAGTTGCGTTTTCCCCTATATCTCTGCTTCTAAATCTCCGATTTGAAAAATTATTTCTGCACCGGATACAGCTCCTGATAGGAAACCGTTTGCACATAATTTCTAATTCTTGTAAAAAAATAGTTTGCCACCAGGGGTGTAAATCTTAGTTTCCGCTTCTGATGTATTTGCAGAAAAATATGAGCTTCTAAATTCCCGATTGAAGAAAACGTCGTTTGTAAACCAATACTACTCATGTCGACAAAACTTTTAGAAACATTTTCTTCTTAAAATAATGCATGGTTTCTACGCCAGGGAGCGTACATATACATCTTATTTTTGTCAATATCTCTACTTCTAGGAGTCCGATTTGAAAAATTCCTTCTTTGTTGGACAGTGTTTCCAGAGTAACATCTTTTACATATAATTCCAAAATTTTCAAGTGATTCATAGACTTTCCGTTAGGGGCGTAAAGGTAAATTGCTCCTCCCCCCCCCCCTTATATCTCTGCTTGTAAATCTCCGATTTGAAAAATTCTTTCTGCACCGGATACAGCTCCGGATGGGAAATCCTTTGCGCATAATTCCTAATTTTTGTAAAAAATGGTTTGGCCACCAGGTGGCGTAAGTCTTAATTTCTCCTTCTGATGTATTTGCAGCAAAATATGAGGTTCTAAAATCTCGATTGAAAAAAAGTCGTTTGTTGACCGATACTACGCATGTCGACAAACCTTTTCGGAGCATTTTCTTCTTGAAATAATGCATGGTTTCTTCGCCAGGGGGCGTATATGTATATCTTACTTTTGTCAATATCTCTACTTCTAGAAGTCCGATTTGAAAAATTCCTTCTTTGTTGGATAGTGTATCCAATGAGAAATGTTTTTCCTATAAATTCAAAATTTTCAGGTAAATCATAGACTTCCCGCTAATGGGCACAAAGGTAAATCGCGTTTTCTGCGTTATTTCTGCTTCTAAAACTCCGATTTGAAAAATTCTTCCTGTATCGCATACAAGACCTAATGGAAAATTTTTTTCAGATAACTTCTAATGTTTGGTAAAGAATGATTTGGCCACCAGGGGGCATAAGTGTTAATTTCTGCTTCTGATGTATTTGTAGCAAAATCTGGGCTCCTGAAAACTCGACAAAATTTTTTTTCTTGGACCGATACCGCTCATATGGAAAAACCTTTTGAGAATACTTTCTTCCTAAAATAATGCAAGGTTTACCCAAAAGGGAACGTAAAGTCACATCTTATTTTTGTCGATATGTCTGTTTCTAAGAGTCCGATTTGAAAAATTCTTTTTTTGTTGGAGAGCGTTTCCGGTGCGAAATGTTTCTCATACAAATTAATGTTTTTCTTAACGCACAAGTGTGCAACCAGAGGGCGTAAGATCACGATTCCGTTTACAGCAATATCTGAGGGATTAAAAACGCGATTGAAAAAGTTATTTCTTCCGTCAGATACTATTGTTTTCCATACCGGTTCCATTGACTTTGAATAGCTTTGATAAATTTAATTTGCATCAGAACGGATTCAAAAGACGTGCTTATTAACCCCGATAACTCGGTGTCATCTTTCTGGGGTTTTTTTTAAATGTGTGCTACAGAAATAAATAAGGTGAAGTATTTATGCTTATAACGAAATACAAAAGAAATTCTCATAGACCACTGAAAATAAAAGTTCAAAAAGAATTTACAACTTCCATTTTCCAGGGAGAGGCTTGCTTGCTTCGCAGGGGGAGGGGTTGAGCCCCCTCTAGCTACCTGCTATCATAGCTATGCCGAACCGTTTTACTAATTTATTTCCCCATCACGTGATTGGTTCGCAACTGCAATCATTTGCATAAATAACCCAACTCTCGACACATACCGACCAATCTGAATGGTAAGTACTTCCTTGAGTGGGATTTTCTATGCCGAGCAGTGTATTTCACAGTGCGATAAATTATCTCAGCAGTTGCATCTTGACTGAGCCTTGATGCAAACATGATGTGAAGATCCCAGCAAC
Source organism: Macrothele yani (assembly GCA_039090855.1). Classification (NCBI taxonomy): domain Eukaryota; kingdom Metazoa; phylum Arthropoda; class Arachnida; order Araneae; family Macrothelidae; genus Macrothele; species Macrothele yani. The sequence goes on from CM077007.1 coordinate 116,625,173, forward strand.
TGAAGTAGTGACTTGTTTTCTTGAACAATAAATCAACTGAAACTAATTACCGATTACATTTGAAATATATGTCGTTTCCACATCATTATGTAGAACAAAACGCATCTGAACTTTGCTTTTACGCTGTTTTAGCTTAGTTGTTACTTCGTATTTCAGTCTTCGGGAAAGAGAAAAATAACTATTTATATCGAAACTGTCCTCACGTATTGTAAGATGAGTGAGTTTGAGTTTGACCTCCATCTTAAGCTTTCTTTTCTGCATTTCAAGGATTTTATTTACTTCGTGGACGGAATCCCGGCAATCGAATGGATATCTCTAGAGGCTGCTGAATGCCACTTGTGATCAGCGAGGCACCAAGGATGTCTCGTCAACACATTTCATTCATAAGTTTCCCATTGCATTTTATCTAAATTCACATCTCGTCGGCTTCTGTTTATATGTGTGTGTGTGTGTGTGCGCTGGTGACTAATTTTTTTATTTTTTTTATCGCAGCTGTCTAATGCTTACCTATTTCCCATAGGAATTCCGATGAATAGAATTTCCGTAAACTAAACATATTTTGCTCACAACTGGAAAGGTTTTTTTTTGTTGTTGTTTATTCGAATAAAACAATAAGAAGAAAAATGACCCCGAATTTTCGGGTGTAATAAGCACGTCCTTTGAATCCGTTCTGACGCAAATTAAATTTATCAAAACTATTCAAAGTCAATGGAACCGGTATGGAAAACGATAGTATCTGACGGAAGAAAGAAGTTTTCAATCGGGTTTTTAATCCCTCACATATGGCTGTAAATGGAATCGTGAGCTTACGCTCTCTGGTTGCAGACTTGTGCGTTAAGAAAAACATGAATTTATGTGAGAAACATTTCGCACCGGAAACGCTCTCCAACCCGAAAGAATTTTTCAAATCGGACTCTTAGAAACAGAGATATCAACAAAAATAAGATGTGACTTTACGTCCCCTGGTGGGAAAACCATGCACTATTTTAGAAAGAAAGTATTCTCGAAAGGTTTTTCCATATGAGCGGCATCTGTCCAAGAAAAAAAAAATTTAGTCGAGTTTTCAGGAGCCCAGATTTTGCTACGAATACATCAGAAACAGAAATTAACACTTATGTGCCCTGGTGGCCAATCCATTCCTTACCGAACATTAGAAATTATGTGAATTTATTTTTCCATCATCTCTTGTATGCGATACAGGAAGAATTTTTCAAATCGGAGTTTTAGAAGCAGAAATAACGCTAAAAACACAATTTGCATTTGTGCCCTCTAGCGTCATAGACAAATGCAAAGTCATAGACAATTTGCATTTGTCTATGACTTACATGAAAAATTTTGAATTTATAGCAAAAACATTTCGTATCGAAAACACTATCCAACAAAGAAGGAATTTTTCAAATCGGACACCTAGAAGTAGATATATTGACAAAAATAAGATATACATCTAAGCCCCCCGGTGTAGAAACCATGCATTATTTCAAGAAGAAAATGTTCCTAAAAGGTTTGCCGACATGAGTAGTATCGGTCAACAAACGACGTTTTTTGCAATCGAGAATTTAGAAGCTCATATTTTGCTGCAAATACATCAGAAGCGGAAATTAAGACTTACGCCACCTGGTGGCCAAATCATTTTTTACAAAAATTAGAAATTACGTGCAAAAAGATTTCCCATCAGGAGCTGTATCCGGTGCAGAAAGAATTTTTCAAATCGGAGATTTAAAAGCAGAGATACAGGGGGGAAAGCAATTTACTTTTACGCCCCCTCGCGGAATGTCTACAAATTAGTTGATAATTTTGAAATTATATGAAAAACATGTCACACTAGAAACAACATCCAACAAAGAAGGAATTTTTCAGATCGGACTCCTAGAAGTAGAGATATTGGCAAAAATAAGAGATATACATCTACGCCACCTGGCGGAAAAACTGTGTAATATTTTAAGAAGAAAATATTCCGAAAATATTTATCGATGTGAGTGGCATCAGTCAACGAAAGATCTTTTTCAATCGATATTTTAGAAACTCAGATTTTATGGCAAATACATGAGAAGCAAAAATTAACACTTACGCCCCCTGGTGGCTAAAGTAATCTTTACAAAAAATTTTAAGTTATATGCAAAAGATTTTCCATCAGAAGGTGTATCCGCTGAAGAAAAAGAATTTTAAATCAAAGTTTTAGAAGAAGAGTTATCAGGGAAAATGTAATCTACTTTAAGCCCCTCGGAAAATCGATGCGTAATTTGAAGAAGTAACTATATCTAAAATACTTTTTGACATAAATGGAATCGAAAGATTAAAAATTTTTCAATCGGATATTTAGAAGCAAATATGTGGAATAAAACGTATTTTTGACTTCGACATCATCTGCATGTACGCCCTCTAGCGGTGAAATTTTATATCGTAAAAAAAAACGAAATAAAGGATCATCATTCGCATATTTCAAGCTTCCCAATGCAAAAAGAATTTCTTCAAATCGGACTAATAGTTGCAAAGATATCGTGGGTACAGACGGACGGACGGACAAACCGGTGACATAAGCACAATCTTTTTTTACAAAAGACGTGCTAAAAAGTGACCAAAACATCAGGCAAACCACAAGTTATTACATTTTTGCATATAACAAGCTCTTGCATTACAGCAGGTCGCCAATGAAAATATTTGTCCTCAGACAACATCTCTCTTAATTCTTGTTGTAGGATTTAGGATCTTAATTAAAAAAGGAAGAAAGAAAACAGAGAACACAAGCTTTTACAGTACTACCACATTGATTTCATATTGTGTGACGCATCTGCTTCTTTGAGTTTATGTTGTGTGACGCATCTGCTTCTTTGAGTTTATGTTGTGTGACGCATCTACCTCACTGATTTTACATTGCGTAACGCATCTACCTCATTGGTTTTATATTGTGTGACACATCTACAACATTGAGCTTATATTGTGGGACGTATCTACATCATTGAGTTCATATTGTGTGACGCATCTGCCTCTTTGAATTTATATTGTGTGACGCATCTGCCTCTTTGAATTTATATTGTGTGACGCATCTGCCTCTTTGAGTTTATATTGTGTGACGCATCTACCTCATTGATTTATATTGTGTGACACATCTACAACATTGAGCTTATATTGTGTGACGTATCTACATCATTAAGTTCATATTGTGTGACGTATCTACATCATTAAGTTCATATTGTGTGACGTATCTACATCATTAAGTTCATATTGTGTGACGCATCTACAACATTGAGCTTATATTGTGGGACGTATCTACATCATTGAGTTCATATTGTGTGACGCATCTGCCTCTTTGAATTTATATTGTGTGACGCATCTGCCTCTTTGAGTTTATATTGTGTGACGCATCTACCTCATTGATTTATATTGTGTGACACATCTACAACATTGAGCTTATATTGTGTGACGTATCTACATCATTAAGTTCATATTGTGTGACGTATCTACATCATTAAGTTCATATTGTGTGACGTATCTACATCATTAAGTTCATATTGTGTGACGCATCTACAACATTGAGCTTATATTGTGGGACGTATCTACATCATTGAGTTCATATTGTGTGACGCATCTGCCTCTTTGAATTTATATTGTGTGACGCATCTGCCTCTTTGAGTTTATATTGTGTGACGCATCTACCTCATTGATTTATATTGTGTGACACATCTACAACATTGAGCTTATATTGTGTGACGTATCTACATCATTAAGTTCATATTGTGTGACGTATCTACATCATTAAGTTCATATTGTGTGACGTATCTACATCATTAAGTTCATATTGTGTGACGCATCTACAACATTGAGCTTATATTGTGGGACGTATCTACATCATTGAGTTCATATTGTGTGACGCATCTGCCTCTTTGAATTTATATTGTGTGACGCATCTGCCTCTTTGAGTTTATATTGTGTGACGCATCTACCTCATTGATTTATATTGTGTGACACATCTACAACATTGAGCTTATATTGTGTGACGTATCTACATCATTAAGTTCATATTGTGTGACGTATCTACATCATTAAGTTCATATTGTGTGACGTATCTACATCATTAAGTTCATATTGTGTGACGCATCTACAACATTGAGCTTATATTGTGGGACGTATCTACATCATTGAGTTCATATTGTGTGACGCATCTGCCTCTTTGAATTTATATTGTGTGACGCATCTGCCTCTTTGAGTTTATATTGTGTGACGCATCTACCTCATTGATTTATATTGTGTGACACATCTACAACATTGAGCTTATATTGTGTGACGTATCTACATCATTAAGTTCATATTGTGTGACGTATCTACATCATTAAGTTCATATTGTGTGACGTATCTACATCATTAAGTTCATATTGTGTGACGCATCTACATCATTGAGTTTATGAGGTCCGATCAAAAAGTTCCGAGACTAGGCCGATATACAACAAAGTACTTACGTTACTTAAGTCTGGCTATGATATCCCTCAAAGTAGTCTCATTAGGCAGCGATACACCGCTGCCAGAGTTTTTGCCACTGTTGGAACGCTTCCTGGAAGTCCTGTTTGCGAATCGTGTCAAGCACCGTCTGCGATTCGCGCTGGATCTCGTTCACGGTTTCAAAACGGCGACCCTTGAGCTTCAGCTTCATCTTCAGGAACAGAAAGAAGTCGCAGGAGGCCAAATCCTCCAAGTAAGGCGGGTGAGGAAGAGTAGTCATGTTGTTGCGGCTGCAAAACTGGATTGTTTTGCTAACGCTCTGTGAGCTGCTCTATTGTCGTGATGGAGCAGGAAATCGCCCCAGCGACACATTTCATATCGTTTGCGGCGAATATCCTCCCTAAGACGCCGCAGAACATCGCAGTAAAAAAGGCAGAACTTCGCAGTAAAAAAAGGCAGTGACGGTCTAGCCCTGGGGGACGAATTCACGGCGCACAACCCAACGAACGTCGAAGAACACGATGAGCATGCTTTTGGTTGCGCTCCGGACCTGTCGGGCCTATTCTTCGGTCGTGGAGATGCCGGGCTGTTCCACTGCAACGATTGTTGTTTGGTCTCCAGGTCCGTAACCTTAGACACAAGTCTCGTCCCCAGTGATGACCCGCTACAGGAACGTTGGTTCATTTACCACCTGCTGACGAAGATCTTGACAGAGTTCGACACGGAGCGCCTTCTGTTCGGGGTTCAGAATCTTTGGCACAAACTCTGCAGCAGTGCGGTGTATGTTGAAAACCGAAGTCAGAATTTATTGCACTGTTCCGTATGACACAGTGACGTGGTAGAAATGTCTTGAATGGTTCTCCGACGATCCTCATGCACCAGTTCCCTAATTTTGTCCACATTTTCGGATATTTCGCTCGTGGACGGTCGCCCTGACCTCTCGTCGTCTTTCAGTATCATTCTACCGCTCCTGAAGCGCGAGTGCCACTCAAAGCACCTCGCACGATTCATTGCTTCATTGCCATAAGCGTGCCGCAACATTTCATGCGTCTCTGTTCCCGATTTGCAGAGTTTGACGCAGAATTTGATGTTCGCTCGCTGCTCTAGTTTGCAGACCATACCAAAACTGCAGCTGTGTTCTGCACATGGTCACCAAATATCGTGTAGCACAGCTCCCGATGTTCACAGAACGACGCCACTCGGCACAATGACTCATGTAGGTCACTGCCCTCGACCGCTGCTCGCGCATGCGCGTACTGCCATCTGTTAGCGTGCTACGTACCTATTCTCGGAACTTGTGACGCATCTACATCATTGAGTTTATATTGTGTGACGCATCTATTTTATTGATTTTATATCGTATGACGAACCTACTTAAGAAATGGGACAAATGTCAAAACGGAAAAGTTACAGCGACAAACTTCATCGGTGTAGCTTAATTGGGAAAGTATTCGGCTCCGGAGCAGAAGGATTTCCGCCACCGACAAATTTATGTTTCACTATAGTCGTGGGTAATTTAAAATACTGCTAGTTTATTCAAAGTAAATTAAATTTATCATCTTGAATAGCTTTTGTTTTTAAGTTGGTAAATTCGGAATACGGTTTTTTTTTAATTTAGAACTGCATTTCATCCTACCACAGACCTTACACTTGAATCATTTGAAGTTATTTTAGCTTAACTCTTGCGTTTATTTCACAAAAGGAAAACAAAACAACGTGGAATAGTCCTTTCCGCATTACTGATACAATGATACCTGAGTCCTAGGGGTCTTACTCTCTCATCACTCCCCCCCCCCCTTTTTTTTTGGCAACTAAAGCAAATTAAATAAAACCTCTTACCTTAAAGTATGTATATTTTTTAATTTTGCTATTTCAAATGCGGCAAATTTCTCTTTTTCGAAATCTCATTCCAGCCCATCAAACGCTTAAAATTTTAATTGTTAAAAATTATGCTAATGCAACTCTCTCTAACCGCTCCGGTGACGCAATGGCCTAGGCATTGGTTTCGGACCATTCGTCCATGACGGGTCCGGGTTCGAATCGGGTGAGGCATGGATGTTGTGTTTATCTTACGGCACTGTCTTCTCTCTCTTACCTGGAATCAGTTGTCCTAAATTAGGGACGCGCGACTGCTTATAGCCCATTGAGTTGATTATGGTGGACGTTAAACCTCCTGCAAAAAAACTCTCACTAGGTTGTTTTTTTTAAACAAGCAATACAGTGAAACCTGTCTAGCCAGGTCATTCATAGTTCTCCGAAAAAATGACGGTTTTGACAGATGACCTCTAAACAGAGTGGTTCAATTTTTCAAATATCTCCCCTTGTCACTTTAAAATGAAATAAAAATGACTAGTCGGTTTTCAATGCTGCCTTCTGTGAGTTTCTTTTTCTTTCTTTCCTACCATTTTTTAATTTTTAGAATATTATTCACTAAATCTGTCACTAAGAGCCATAAGACTAAGGATTGGAGTAAGGTGTTTGGAACAAATGTAGGTTGTTGCTGACAAATCAGGTGCTGTTGCAACATGGTTCGGCCGGTGGAAATGGAAGGTAAGGAACTGGCAAACGCAATAGCAGCACTACTGCGGTTGCGTTTTGAAACCACTTCCACCCCTCACTACTCTTTCTTAACCCCTTGGCTACCAGATGGCGTTAGCTGGAGCACGCGTAAATCCCAGATTCCTTGGCATACTGACCTTGACGTTATCTCGAACATTTCATTTTTTCGTTTGACGCTAACTCAGGCGTAAGTGTTAATAATCGTTCCGTTTTGTTTTCTATAGTTTGTAACTATTTTTGTTGTTTATTTTTACTTTTTCAATATGGCATCATCGATGGATTTCAATGCGATCAGAATATTTGCCGGGAACCGATGACTACGACAGTGACTCTGATCCGGATTTATCTATTTGTAATGAAGACGATAAAGAAATGGAAGCACGCCATATAGGTGAATGGGAAATAGTAAGTAATCCTTTTGCTGACGAACGGCGAACAACAGTTACAGTGTAACTTGGATAATTCGAAGCTGAAAGGACCACAAAAATGATTCGAATTATCCACAAATTTAGGCAAGTTTGAATATGGGCACATTCAAAAATCACTTCAAGTACTGTAAAAAACAACATATTTATTCATAACATACAAAAGAAAATACAGTACGGTAAATTTACATATTTTTTGTTAAAAAAACGTGAAATTTTGGCCTGCTTCTTGGAATTTATGTTATGGGTAAGTGTAAATTCCTCAAGTTTATCGAGTGAATGAAATAGAGAGTCACTTACATTCTGCTGTCCCTCAACAAACTTCCTTAACTGATGGAGGTGAACCAAGGCCTCTACCGAATTTGGAAGGTGCTCTTCAGGAAATTCTGGCCGTTCCAGTTTTTCATCTGAAGATACATAGCAGGTCTTCTTATTCGTAACATCAGCCAAGATCTCATCATCTGTGAGCTCACCACAAACAGCTCACAAAAAAGCCTCATACGGTACATCACGGCCTACGTCTTCTCAGTACTCCACAGTGGGTATGATCTCCTCGCCACCAGCACCTTGATGTAGTTGAGACTCATCACCGGAGTGCTGAAAGCCTGCTTTTCCGAAACCGCTGGCTATAGTTTCAGGTTTAACTCGTTGCTCCATCCAGAACTCGGAACTTCATCCAGTACAGTACGTACCCATTTTAAAAGATAATTGTTGAAAATACGAGAATACTAAAGTGGGGTTTTCTTCGAATTAAACAAAAAAGAATTCGAATTAAATGGGTTTTTTAAACATTATTTATATAGAAAATTCAAGGGGCCAAACGAAAAATTCGAATTAACCAAGAATTCGAATTAAAAACGTTCGAATTAGACAAGTTACACTGTATTTATATAAGATCGCGATTATCTTTCTCATCCTGTTGTTGACTTTGATAAAAACACTCCATTTTTGAAATGTTTTGAGAGTTTTATTCCACCCAAGCTTGTAAACTGTTTATGTAAATGGACAAACGAAAGAGCAGGTATGTATTTTATTGAAAAATATAATAATGAAAGGAAGGTACACGGACTGTTATGAAAAGACGTTACTGTGTCTGAAATGTATGTATTTATTTCATTAGCACTAATGATGGGGATTATTCATTATCCTACAATTACTTCGTATTTTCGTAGATGTTTTTTGTGCGGAGGCCCGGAAGTATTTTCCTCCAAAATTATGAGCAGAAATCGTTTTTTCTCAATTCTAAAATTCATTCGCTTTTCCGAACCAAAACATGTTGATAAATATAAACCTTTATCACGTTTATTTATGTTTTTTGCCGAAATTCGTGATATCACTACAACTCTCATAGATACTGGTGACATCTGTGCTTTGTATGAATGCTTATTGCTTTATAAAGGACGACTTCATTTCAAACCATACATAAAAACTAAAAGAGGACGATTTGGTTTGATATCGTTTTGCCTTTATACCTCGGATCCACAATTTCGCGGATATACTTACAATTTTGCTCTGTATATTGGGAAAAGCATTTATAATGTCTCCCATATTCCTGGAACTGATTATTTGACAATATCCAAAAGAGCCGTCGTTTATTTACTGCAGAACATATTGGATGAAGGTAGAGAAGTTAGCCTTGATAATTGATACCTTTCTTTACGTCTTGCAGAATTCTTACTAAGTTGAAATACCTATACAACTGGAACATAAGAATAAATCGTGGTGTTCCAAAAGAATTTGTAGACACAAAACTATTGGAACATCAGGCTTGTTTCGTCAGAAAAAATGATGTATTATTAGTGAAATATAAAGACAAACCGATGTGTATGTGCTGACAACAAAACTGATAGAAAATTTTGTTGAAAAGATGAGACACAAGTAAGCTACTGGTGGGGATTTCTTTTTCTGATACCTAAACATATTGAACATTATAATGAAAATATGGGTGCAGTCTATGCAGTAGACCAAGCATTGGAGCCTTATAATTGTGCAAGGAAAAGTTATACGCGGTTCAAAAAATTGGAATTCCATATGATTCACAGAATGTTGCTGAACGCCAACGTATTTTGCAACATATCTCATTCAACACGAACTGGACTACATCCTCACCATAATGGTATGCGATGAAATTCTCACAAAATATTCTGAAAACTACACAGAATGTAAAAATGGCTGCGAGAAAAGAAATGGCCCTCCAGAAGCCTGTCACGAGCTTGATGACAATATTTTAGAAGGTTCCAGAAGAAAGCGGAACAGATGTTGGGTGTGCTGCAATGTAGAAAACAAAAGCAAAATGACTATACACTCAATGTAATGCTTGTGAAAAAGCTTTTTGTACCAAGGAACATTTCGAGCAATTTCATAAAGAATTATAATTTTAATTCTAATTTTCCTATTTTTTCAACTTTTTGTAATCAAGCCTAAACAAAATCTAAAATGTTTTGTCTGTAATCCCAATAAAACAAAATCTATCATATGAGGTTTCCTGTTCTGGTTACACTGGTTTTACACCTCAATAAGTCATGTATTCACTTGAGCTTACATGGGATTTTGCCCTATGCATAGTATGTATCCCATTGTGGTTACATGGTAGCCAAGGGGTTAAAGTCAGCTTTTGCAATCTGGAGCTGACCATCAAACCTACTCAAACAATACGGCCGCTATGTGAGAAGGCCAGGCTCGTTGGAATGACGCAGATGAAGTCCTACGTGGGCTTCACGCTTTCATTTAGGGTAATTAAAGATCGAACATGCGTACCTGATTTAGCAGAAAACGTACCGTCTGCAATCAAAATTCTAAAAACTTGACAGACACAAAGGGCAACCCACCATTTCCAGTCTCGTGAAAGGTGGTGACAGAGAGAGAGTGAGAGAAAAAGGAACACGTGTTTTATGCTTTTAAACTACCAGCCTTTTCGTTATTTTTCTAGAACTTCGTTGTGACTACTCAGCCATAGGAACGGTACTTAGGATAACAAAAAAAAAAAAAAAAAAAGAGGTGGTGCCTTTGATGTCTGAAGTGTTTGTTTTTGAGAGTTTACAACAAATTCTCCTGGACCCATACCACAGATCAGGCATGTACAACGTATGGCTCGCGGGCCGCATTCGTCCCCCGCCCTAATTTTTTTTTTCCGGCCCGCGAGGACGTTTACAAATTTTACTGTATCCGGCTCGCCAGTCACCTACAGTCTGTTAAGTTTTTCTGTAATCAAAGAGAGGGTGCGCTTTAGTTGTCTCCCCATAGAAGAATCTCGCCGATAGATGGCAGCACGTCGATAGCAACTCCTCCCTTTGACTGACGAGAAAAGAAGCATGTGTGCGGGACGCCGGAAGCGCCGCTGGATAGTAGAGCCTTCTACAGGTGCAATCCTGTTTGATTGACGGGAGGAAGAGAAAGTTATAGGGCAGAGGACCCTCTGCAGAAAACCAACTGAAGCGAACGGGTGGGATATCGCCATTGTGCCGTTACGGTTCGTATTACGTGGTGCACGCTAGCAGCACCATCAAGCACAATTATCAGAATTGAATTGAGCATTTCGTGAAGTTTTACTATACTAGTTTATTGTGTTTAACTATATTGGCATCTGATGTCGCGAGTTTTTATATTAATTTCATTTTGTTATAATTGTGACATTTTTTTCTAGAATGAAGTTCGTTAAATCTAAAACGAGGACTAGAATAACGGATTGACATCTTGAAAACACTTTGAATTGCAGTTTTTTCCCCGAACATTGACCGTCTTGTGAGAGACATGAAGTCCCAAACGTCCCATTGAATGCATCTGATTAACTTAATTTTGTTCGTAAAGCGAACAAAAAAAAAATTATAATTATTAAAATATTCCAATAATAAATAGCTGAATAAAGCTCTCATAAAATATATGTTTTACTCAAAATTGTATGACTCTACAAATGATCCGAATTTCTTGGCGTAGAATAGAAATCAAAGTTTCCCAGCTTTCTCATATCAATCAGATGGCTTTTTCAAGTAAAGTAGACAGCAAACTGCAAACTGAATGATAGAACACTTCAGTAATTTGGAACCGGTGACTTGACTAGACAATAAAATGAATAGGGGAAAATGTGATTGCTCATACCAAGAAACGAGGAGTCACATTGATTGGGCACGTGGTATTGCGAGAGAAAGCGCAGCATTATTTGACGAATTGGTTCCAAACTCGTGGCCATTCTAGAGAGACGATATCATTGCAAGCTTCACTAAGATTTCGCGAATGGCCGTAGATTTAGGCGTGGAGTAGGAAGCTGATTTCTTTATTCCATCCCCCATAGGATCACATACGTTCTACCGTTAATCTACTCGTACATTTTTTATGCTAATGACATAACTAAAATCAAATAAAAAGTTAACGAAAAGTAAAGATTTCTTGTTAAATAAATACATATGTCTCTAAGTTTTAAAGTAACATCATTTGGCATGACCCGCGGAAATATTTAAAATTAGCTACCCGGCCCGTTCTCCTGTTGAAGTTGCACTTGCGTGCCGTAGATCAATGGTGCATCCCCACCTCCAGCCCCTTATATTTTTCATTTCTCAACGTTCGTCGAAGTTGTTTATAACAGCTGGCGAAAAAATGTTTCTGGTATTTTTTTCGATTGCAACTATATCACTACCACTTAACTAGGCAAGACGTTTGAGTCCTTGAGTGAATCTGCAGCAGAACGAACTCGATTACTCAATCCCGCCGTACTAAAACCCATAACCTCTGCACCCAATTCCTCGTCTCAAAAGAAGCAACTGTCTTTCACTTTGCGATCTAGAAATGTGGTTCTAGCGACGATTACAAGTTCCGCATATTGGTGACCGTGCTATACAGGTACATTCACTTATGAGTTTCAAATATGGCTGCCCGTGACTGCATCCTGCAGATAGATTACTCTTATGCATTCTTTCTATTGGTGACAAGATCCGTGCCAAAGACTGCCTGCTTTTTCAGGTGACCGCGGAATGAGTGTGACCGCCACAACTCAGATTTTACTGTATTAGTAACAATAATACAAGGAGCATCCCGAAAGTAATGCCTCCTTCTTAATAACTTTTGAAATTTTAAAATGATTTCAATGAAACTGCACTGACATGTACTATGATAATGTCGGAATAAACTTTTTCAGAATCGGAAATAAATATCATGAATCATAAAGAAAAGCAGCGAGCCGTAAGTAATTAAATTTCTGGAAAAAGGGGGATGTGAGGCTCCAGAAATACACAGAAGACTCCTGGCGGTGTATGGAGTTGCCACAATCGATATCAGTAATGTCCAAAGAAGGATAAAGAGGTTTCGAGAGGGAGAAAGTTCAGCGTCGGACAAATAACGGGGTGGAAGACCCGCAACTGCAGTGACAGATGCCAACAGGCAACAAGTGAAAGACCTCATCCCAGCTGGTCGTGGTGTGACCACCCGCGAGTTGTATGATGCAATTCATTGTGGTCATAGTGCTATGGAAGTATTAATTAGGGATCTGGGCTACAGAAAAATGTGTTCAAAGTGGATCCCAATAAACCAAACCCGTGAACAATGTAGGCAAAGGGTGGACATCTGCCGGAACCTCTTGGACTGTTATGAGAGGGAGGGTCAGGTGTTTTTCTCTAATGTTGTGACGTGCGATGAAACCTGGGTGTTCTTTCATGACCCAGAAACAAAATGGCGTCAATGGAAAGGCACCGCACATCTTCACCTCGACAGAAAAAGGTGACAACAACTCGTTCCGCAGGGAAAGTGATGGCGACAATTTCCTGTGACAAGCGTGGTGTCATTTTGACTGATTTCCTTGAACAGGGTGTAACAGTAGACAGTGCTCATCACTATGTGCAGACATTGAAGAAGCTAAAGGAAGCTATCAGATGGAAAAAAATGTGGCATTCCGCTTCATAGTGTTGTTTTACACCATGATAACGCACGCCCCCACACCTCAATGGAAACCTCACACAGGCTATTACCCAAAATAGGGTGAACGGTGATATCCCAAAACCCCTTCAGTCCTGATTTGGCTGCTCCCTCAGACTTTTCCCTTTTTGCCCCTTTGAAAAACATCCTTCATGAGGAACGTTTCGACGATGTGACAGACGTGAAACTGGTTGTGAACTCATGGGTGAAACGACAGCCTCATGAATTTTCCCAAAATGGATTTTACCAATGGGTTCAAAAATAACGGAAATGTATAAAAAGTGATGGACAATAATTTGAATAAGCTAGCATTATTAACAATATGTTCAAGTATTTTGCCACCAAATTTTACATTTTTGCTCCTACAAATAAAAATCTTATAAAAATAATGTCTTTATTTTTTATTTAATAAAGGCATCACTTTCAGGATGCCTTTTGTGTTTTGAGTGTGTTGCCATTCACGGGAAAACTTTGCTACAGTCAGGGGGGATGCAGAAGCTTACCATGTCCCCTTGGCCTTCTCGAAAGTGTTTCATTTTTAAATGCTATGGGTTAAAATGCATCTTATATTAGAAAAAAATGCCTTAATTTAATAAAAGATGCTTTAATTTTTTCTTCTATTTTTCAATCATTTTTATTTTGTTCTGGTGGATTTCAGAAACTTCAATTTTTCGTCGCCCCTTACCGAAAAAAAAAAAAAATTCAGTATACGCCTCTGAAACACACAAACTGGTAGAGTGCCCCTCGCTGGCATTGCACGTCTTTTCAAAAACCTTCCCCCCCCCCCCCCAAAAAAAAAAAACTTTGCCAAATTTTTAAAGTGCAAAGCGGAAAAAAGAACTGAAAAATCAGCACTGTTTACCTGGTGTTCAATGTGTTTTGCTTTGCGGGGAAACGAGCTCCGTGGTTTTTAAGTATCAAGTCTAGATAGAATCTTTCGAAATAAATTTGAGTCTTTCGACTCGGACGGCCTAATTTAATAGAACAAATTCCAGCGTGAAACATTGAATCATTCCGAAGTAGTATGACCGATAATACCTCTTTAAAACATTCGTTTATTCTTTCCCGATATAGGATTTTCACTTCTTTTGAAGGTAACTCCTATTTACTTCACTTCATCAAGTCATTCCTGCGCCGTTCATTTGCTTTACTACCGATTTTCTCTTGAAAGATTGTGGAAATATTACATCAAACAAAGCACACCTATTGCTTTCGTGAGCATAAAAAATCTCTTTTCCTTTCCGCTCTCAGCTATCTCTGTTTTTGAATAGTTTTCTTTCTTTTTGTGCTCTCGCACTCTCTCTCTCTCCCACTTTTTCTCTCTGTCTCTCTCACTCTCTCTCTCTGTCTGTCTCTGTCTCACTCGCTCACTGTTTCTCTCACTTTCTCTGTCTCTGTCTCTCACTCGCTCTGTCTCTCACTCGCTGTGTCTCTGTCTTTCTCCCTCGCTCTCTCTCTCTGTCTCTCTCACTCACTCTCTCTCTGTCTCTCTGTCTTTCTCACTCTCTCTCTCTGTCTCACTCCCTCACTCACACTCTCTCTCTCTCTGTCTCACTCACTCTCTCTCTCTTCTCTCTCTGTCTCTGTCTCACTCACTGTTTCTCTCACTCTCTCTCCCTGTCTCACTCACTGTTTCTCTCACTCTTTCCTTCTCTCTCACTGTCTCTGTCTCTCTCTCACTCTCTCTCTCTCTCTCTCTCTCTCTCTCTCTCTCTCTCTCTCTCTCTCTCTCTGTCTCTCTTTCCGAAGCTACAGAGGATGTTCACACATTTTTAGAACGTTGTCGATAAGAAATTACAGAAAATAAAAGAAATTCAAAGAATTGAAACTGGCAACAACGTATTTGATGAACATGAAATAAACATCAGCTGCAGTTAAAATATCGTCTGCTACAAAAGGTGCACGTAAACAGCTGCGAATTTACGGTTATGTTTTGCTCTTTACGAAGCGAAATATTCGTGTTCTTAATTAAAAAACGCTATGAAAAAGATATGGAATTAGCATTTTTAAATGTAAAATGAGCAACATTATTAATAGCAGAGGGAAAAATCATCAAGCATTGCTTTTAACAGGAAAAAGAACACCAAACGAATATCCAAAGAAGGTACGTGCTTTTACGACGATTTCAAAAGTAATGTATCTGGTCTTAAAAGAAAATCCACCGACCCAAAGAGCAATCACTAAATCGTTAAAAATTTCTGTATCTACTGCAAAACAAGGTAAGAAACAAAGATTTGAATCTGAAAAAAACAACTACAAAAAAAACATGATGTTCACCACCCTTCCCCTGGGCACGTGGCTTAGCGCAGAACACGGTGTAGAATTCTTTATGTAAATTACTTAGCCGGAGACAGATGGAAATTTATTGTGACTGTTGATGAAGCATGGATCTATCTAAACAACTATAAGGGGGGGGGGGGAGTGTTGATTTACTTGTGCAAAAGAGCAGAAAAAGACTTACAAATTTAGTTCCAAGAATCCAAAGAAAGTTTCCGTAATGGATTCATGATTGTTGCAGGTTTGGGAAATTAAAGTTGAGAAAAGTTGAAAAGAATGTTAAAATCAATTCTGCATATTACGAATAAAATGTTCTAACTCCTATGTTTAAAGAGGAAATACCATTCCTTTATCCACAGAGCTTTCAAAGAGTAGAACTTCATCAGGATAAGGCTACCACTCACACATTCGAATCTATTTCTTGAAAAAATAAGAAAAGAGACGGATATCAAGTCTATGCCTTTTGCTCATATTCATTCAGAGTCTTTTGATGTGTCACTAATGGACGATTGTGCCTTGAAACTGCTGGAAAAGAGTGATTTCTAAACGCAGAGCTAAAACATTGATTGGATTATGGAAATCAGTGGAAGAGGAGTGCATAAAATACCACTACCAATTTTAAGAAATGCTCTGTTATCTTGGAAACCTTGATGTAGGTTCCTATCCATAGAAACGGCTATCAGGCAGAATATTTAGGAAAAAAATATTATTTTATTTTAAGAATTAATTATATTGCTCGAAAATCGTTCTAAAAATGTGTGAACATCGTCTGTAGAATAGAACATCTTATTTCCAAATCAACACCAAATTTTAATCGTTATAAAAACCTTTACGAAATTCTGCGCACTTCTTACTATAATTTTACAAAAATAAATTAATTAACTAGACGAAACCCGTCGGAATCAACGGTCAGTTTTTGTCTTGTTTTTTCAAAGAATAAACTTATATGAAACAACAAATGTAAACTTCATTTGATTGGCAAATTCATTCAACCACTTCAGTAAAGACAAGGCTCGTGACTTTTTTTTTTTTGACTGAGGGTTTTTTTTTCGACCACCGTGAGCAACTCAAAGGGTTATAAGTAGTCGCCCGTAATATTTTTACTAACAATGATCAACGGAATGTTTATTTACATCTTTACATATTGGGAAACGTCTTACCTACGTGAATAAACTGAATCGAATGAATATTAAATTGTATATATACATCACACAGTCTAACGGCATAACACAATCAGGTCTTCGAGAGTGTTCGCTGTTCCGATGAGAAGAACTTTGATACGAATGCCTGGTAGTACTGCTTTGCGCAACGGTTCGCTCGGAAAAGAGAAGACTTCGGACTTTGGACTATCTCAGTTCCTGCACGCTCCGCCTTCAACAGCGCGTGAGTCAACTGCAGGTGATCGAATGTCAACCGCACTCTTCTCCCATAGACTTTGCATGGGAAATTTGCCGCCCTACAACGCCCAAACCGTTGTCCCATCTCATTTTTTTCACTTTGACTGACACATCTACATAGTAAGACCTTTATTTTGATACCTCAGCCATATGTTTACGTTCAGCCGTTCTCTCAAAACAGGACTCACAGTAAAAATCCTTATAGAATTAGGATATAGATTATTTACGATCTGGGCTATTTTAAAAGGACAAGACCGTTGCAGGCGGAGCAGTCGTCCCATTAGCCCCCGCTGGATCTGCTACTGGATATCCTAAGAAGATAGACAGCCTTCTGGGTGAAGCTCGAATCGGCACACCTGGCGCCAACTATCATGCTACGTTTAAAGTAGCTCAGATCACTCCTTTCACCCATTCCAACCCTCAAAGGAACGCTATCTGATGTTTGACGAGCTGGTCAGCCTGATTTATGCCACACACCGCGATCACCTGCCGTCTTGCGCTTAGGAAAGAGGAATTTATGTGACGAGAGCCGATATATCAAATAAATTGGCATCACAGTTTATACAGTATATATACGTTACCCTCTTTTATTGAAATTTAAATTCGCAACTCTTAAACTATTGTATCTCATTACGTTTTTTGAGCACACCTACCATGTCACTGTTGACGAATGTTAAAGAGAGTTCAAAAAAAAAAAAACGTCACCAAACTACGGCCCGCCAGGAAATTTTTATTTTTACAATTTTAAAATTCATTTTACATATTTTAATTTTTTTCTGACTGAGAAAGAGAGTTGCTAGATGTCAGAGCATGGTCGGACATCATAGCAACGTTTGACTGACGCATCGTTTTTAAAACCTGTTTATTATCACTATTCAAGCGACAGTTTGCACAGCAAAATTTTTCTGATTTTCCATCTTGTAAGTATATGTAGGACAAGATCTGATAAGTTTGCTTTTGATG
The DNA here is from genome assembly GCA_039090855.1 of Macrothele yani. Lineage (NCBI taxonomy): Eukaryota > Metazoa > Arthropoda > Arachnida > Araneae > Macrothelidae > Macrothele > Macrothele yani. Next base: position 116,643,129 of record CM077007.1, read on the forward strand.
TTGAGCACGGTGTCACAAATATTAAGTTGTTGAAAGCTGAGTTTGAACGACGTTTTGATGATTTTTGCAAGCATGAAAAGTCATTCCAGCTATTGCAGAATCCATTTACTTTTACAGTTGATGATGCCGAGGAGAATTCACAGTTGGAACAGTTAGACTTGCAATCTAATAATAATTTGAAGGCATTGTTTAAAAGTGAAAGTTTGATAACCTTTTATTCTCTTACTGCCAAGAAATAATTTTACACACCTGAAAAGTTTTGCCAGTAAAATGATTTCAGAGTTTGGCAGTACATATCTTTGTGAACAAGCTTTCTCCAGAATGAATTATGCTAAACCAAAGCTTCGTTCCCGATTGACCGACAACCACTTGTCTGACTTTTTAAAAATTGGGTTGTCCGATTTAAAATCAAATATCGGAAATGTAGCTAAATCATTCCAGAAACAATGCCATTCTTCTCATTGATTTTTTTTTTTTCTAATTTAAGATGTCATGAAGTCATTTAGTAAGTTTAGCTTTGTATTTGTTTTATATGTGTATAATTATTTTGAAATATTTATTTGAAAACTTTTATGTTAAATTACAGAACATATAAAATTACTTACACAATGACACATATTAGTAATTAGTACATTGAAAATTTACAATATCTGCATTGATTGATTTTTGATTTACCATTTCTTTTTAATCCGGCTCGCCGATCTTTACCCAATTTCCCATTTGGCGATTCTCTTCAAAAGTTTGGTGACCCTTGGTCTAAGGGGTCCGGGTTCGAATCCCGTTGAGGCATGGATGATGTGTTTGCCTTACGGCACTGGTTCTCTCCTTTCCCTGGAACCAGTGACACTAAATTAGGGACGGACGTTTGCTTACAGCCCATTGAGTTGCTCCCAGTGGTCGTTAAACCTCCAGTAAAAATTCAAAAAATGCACATACACGCACGCGTACCAGTAAAATGTTTTTCTGCTAAAGTGGGAAGCTTATTATTGTACATACACAGTGTCATTCGCCTCTCTTTTATTTTATTTTATTTTATTTTATTTAGTGATATGTTTTATTTTCTTCTCTCTTCTTTGAATTGCTCATTCCGTAAGAGACCGTAATGAGTGTTTTTCAAGCCAAAAAGTATTTTAACTTCCAGTCGTGTAAGCCACGGGTAGAAGACTTTATTTGTATTCATATCTTGCAAGTGCGTAAGAAGTTCTTAGAAAATCGACCGTGATTCCCAGAAATTTTGCCCGCAATGCAATTTCTGACGTAGCTGTCACGTCATGCCCTAAGCGAATAAAAAAAAAAAATAAATAAAGAGGCAATCCAAGACGTATTCCAAAAAAAAAAAAAAAAATCACCAGGAAAGGTAGGTTGTCTGGGTCATAGGTACGCCCTTTAATTGCATTTTTGTCTACAATCAACGCAAATAATGATAAGAAGAAAAGATGTGCGGTACATCTAGACGCTTACTTTAAATCTTGATCTGAAGAAAGCATGAGCAATCACCAGCACCATAAGAGACAGTTTTCATTTTTCGCAGCTCTCAGAATAATTGTTAGTCACTTTTTTTTTTTTTTTTTTTACGTTCTTTCGCGAATCTGATGCTGTCACCAAGCTTGTTCTAATGAAAACCTGTTGGGCAGGATGACGTAACAAGCCAGGGGAAACATAAATTGCGCAATGGCTAACGACAACAACGGATTATGAAGAACCCCCGCAAAAAAAAAAAAAAAAGTTGGATTTTGGGAGGTCCGCAAGGGGAAAAAAAAAGGGAAAGAGTGGATTATGTGCAAGCCTATCCCTTCCCGACTATGCAAAAGTGGTGGAAATACTCGGAGGCAATAGAAGGGTAGCTCTCCTGAATATATTATTTTTCTTTACGAGGCACAGGACGCGAATCTCAAGGATACGCACATCTCCGCCTAGAGCCATGTGGCCTTGCCCTTTAGCCCTTTTTTCTCCACAGGAACCTTGGGCCTCGTGCCGACCGGCAAAGGAGTTCGCTGACACTGTGGCCTTCATTGTGTCCTACTTCTCTTACCGTGATGCAATCGACGCTTTCTCTACTCTTCCTTCAAAAAAACATCTTCCACGGGGGAAAAGGATACAAGAAAATACAAATGAAAAAGTTCTTCCACGTGCAGGCGAAAGTCGCGCATGCGCATATTCGAAGAGTTTTGTTCTATTTTAAATTTCTTTATTGGCAGTATTCATAAATGGGGGGAGGGGGAGCAAGGAGGAAATGATTTTCGTTGTTAAGTCAATATTTCCAACCCGCTATTTAACACACCAGGAAACCTAGTCCTGTCTTTCATTTTCTTTTCTCTTTACCAGCTAAATAAATAAAGCTTAAGCCCTGGTTTGAATAGGAGGAAAAATATCACAAGAAATAAAACAGTGAAGAAAACATGTTTGTCTTCCTGTCATACAGACATATTAATCCCCATGACAGAACCAAACAAGCAGGATAATCTAGTCTCTAAAACGTCTAAGGACAGAGAGATGGTCGCAGTGGTCTAAGCGCTGATTTATGACCATTCGTCGGTGAAGGGTCCGGGTTCGAATCCCATGAGGCATGGATGTTGTGTTTGTCTTACGGCGCTGACTCACTCTCTTCCCTGGAGTCAGTGACCGTCAATTAGGGACGGGCGACTGCTGATAGCCCACTGAGCTGCCCACGGTGGTCGTTAAACCTTCAATCAGAAAAGATAAAAAAAGTCCGAAGTAATGAGCAGGTCTTTCGACTCAAAAGAATATGTGCTAGCATAAAATAATTTTATAATCATCGAACATTTAATGGCATACAAAAACTAAGAACTTTTTTTTTTCTTGATTGGGGTTTAACGACCACTGTGAGCAACTCAATGGGCTATAAACAGTCCCCCGTTCCTTATTTAGGGTTACTGGGTCCAGCGAAGGAGAGACCCAGTGTCGTAAGGCAAACACAACATCTATGCCTCACCGGGATCCGAACCCAGACGAATGGTCAGAAGCCAGCGCTGCGCCACGGGGCTGCACTAAGATCTTAATCTAAAATTTTATAACTTTTTTTTATTGAAGGTTTAACGACCACAGGGAGCAACTCAATGGGCTACAAGCAGTCACCTGTCCCAAATTTAGGGTCACTGGTTCCAGGGAAGGGAGAGAACCAATTCAATAAGACAAACACAACATCCATGCCTCACCGGATTAAGAACCCGAACTATTTTCGGACGAATGGTCATAAGCCAGCGCTTAGACCACTGCGCTACCGGGGCGTCTATTTTATGATAACTAACAATCTGTTTGAGAGGGAGAATACAGTACATTGCCATAGGGAAAGAGACTGGTGCCTGGGGTCAAGATTTGCGCCCATTGGGAAACAACAACGCAGACGATTATGACAAAGTGGTTTCGGGAACTGTCTTGGGTATGGGTAAGTACCTTATGCAGAAAAGTTTGTCTTATTTCTATTCTAAAAATATTCTGAATGTTTATTCAAAGCAAATTTTTAATTTCATATTATAATAACATTAAAAGCATTAATTTTGAGTTGCTGTAGATTAGACAGCAAAATATTAAAAAAAGAGCATATGTTTTGAATCAGTGTCTGCCCGAATCAAGGAGCAACAAAAACGTATAGGACCTAACAAAACAACAAACTAGAAACAAAGATAAAAAATTCATCGCCTTCCCTGTAGCTGGATTCTGACCATCAATCTCACATACAGGTTGACCGTGAATGACGCTACAATTTCTGGCTCCAGCATCAAAAAAGGGAAATGTCACGTGATCTTAGGCAACATTGTTAAGGAAAATTCTTCAACTTTTCACCGGTGAGAAACGAATTAAATCATCAAACAGATTCCATGTATTTATAGTGATAAGCAATGTTCCCTCAAGCTGCAGGCGCACGCAAGGTTGCGCCGCTATTTAACGTCCTCCCCGCAGCTGAAATATCTTCCGCGCAGAAAGCCTTTTAGATAAAAAAAATCAATTACCTGCAAAAGTAATAATAAATAAATAAATAAAATTCGGTCTCTCAAAAGTCAAAACAACACTTTTCTGAAATGCCGTTCACCTCCTTCTAAGTTCGTCGCATTGTCCTCTTCATTCTCAATGGCTTCTTACAAAGTAGCCTCGTGAGAGCATATAATGAACGCGAGAATGCGAATTAGTGATTTTCTCACGCTGAGAAAGAGGCAGATATTGAATCTTTTCCCAAAACAACACATCAGCGCCAGCCAATCACAGCAAACCGTAACCAAGTTCATTGTACTAATTAATGTACGCATGCTAATTGTCGGGGAAAAGGCGTTCCGGTCAGTTAAATTGTAAGCCTCTGGTAAAAGGTATTTGCTCAAAGCTTCTCACTTTTTATAAAATAAAAATTTTTAATTAATGAAATGTTTTTAATATTTTTTTTAATTTAAAATCAATTGCGGAAAGAACAGTGATAAAAAGGGGGGGATTGTAAAAAATAAGGGTTCCAATCTAAGTTCCAACTTCTACTGCATTAGTAAGAAAAGCTGAGAAAATAATTTTTTTTTCCCAAGTGGTTTTGATGCCTGCCCAGCTCATTCGGTTAGGCGCGCATTCCCCATGGCCGTTTAGAGGATATATTGCCGGAAATACGAAGTATTTCCGTGATAACAAGACGTTTCAAACTTCTATTGCATTAGTAAGAGAAGCTGAGAAAATAAATTTTTTGCCCAAGTGGTTTTGATGCCTGCACAGCTCATTGGCATCAAAAGAAAAATCACGTTGCCTAATGCACTTGATTTTTCTTTTTTATTTTATTGAAGATTTAACGACCACCGTGAGCAACTCAATGGGCTATAAGCAGTCGCCGCCTCCCTAATTCAGAGTCACTGGTTCCAGGGAAGGAACAGAGCTAGCTAGTATCGTAAGAGAAACACAGCATCCATTTTTTTTTATTGGAGGTTTAACGACCACCATGAGCAACTCATTGGGCTATAAGCAGTCGCCCGTCCCTAATTTAGGGTCATTGGTTCCAGGGAAGGGAGAGAGCCAGTGCCGTAAGACAAACACAACATCCATGCCTCACCGGGGCCGCCCCGGTGGCGCAGTGGTCTAAGGCGCTGGCCTCTGATCATTCGTCCGTAAGGGGTCCGGGTTCGAATCCCGGTGAGGCATGGATGTTGTGTTTGTCTTACGGCACTGGCTCTCTCCCTTCCCTGTAACCAGTGACCCTAAATTAGGGACGGGCGACTGCTTATAGCCCATTGAGTTGCTCACGGTGGTCGTTAAACATCCAATCAAAAAAAAAAAAAAGCCTCACCGGGATTCGAACCCGGACCCCGTTCGGACGAATGATCAGAGGCCATCGCTTAGACCACTGCGCCACCGGGGCGGCACAGCATCCATGCCTCACCGGGATTCGAACCCGGACCCTTCGCGAACGAATGGTCATAAACCAGCGCTCAGACCACTGCGCCACCGGGGCGGCGTCACGTGATTTGACGGCCCACATGTTGAGAACACAGCGGCTTACTGGCAGCCATTACCACTGCGCGGTCTATTACTATATATGGTCAAACATTCTGACCATTCGTGTGAGATGAGCTCGGGCTCAAGTCCCAGACAGGAAATGTCTGATGGCGCTGTCTCTTTTCCTTCTCTAGAGCCAGTTGCCCTGAATTATCGTGGAAAGGTTGCTGAAAATTCAAAATTTTCTTGGAGTACGAAAAGTCCGCAAATTTGAGGGGAGGGGTTCCCGCCTTTTCAAGGAAAAGGTTGTATCAGGAATATGCTTCGTTAATGGGCGAAAGGAATCACGGCAAATGGTTCGTGAATTTCAGAAATTGTTTCACAGCTCAGTGTTTACCACAAAATTCCGCTTTCGCTGCAATGACTTATCGTAATCAATAAAACCCCTCTTAAACTGTACCACAGTGTACTGCTGCCGTCTTGATCATTGCTCTGGATAGTCTTCTAAACGATATCTGTTATCACCCTAAATCTCTGCTGAAAGTTTACTGTAATAGAAATGACCTTAGTTTTTCATCATGTCTTTCGGAAAAAGGATGTGCTGATGTTATCACTGTGTCAGTTCGTCCGTCTGTCTTTGGGTACCATACCTCTGCGACTATGCGTGCTATCTGAAAAATCGTTTGGCGTTCGGAAGCTTAAGGAACCAGGATCCTCGCCTTTTGATCGTTTTTCGATGCTGAACTTCGCTGCTAGGGGGTGTAAGGGCAGAAGCTATCGAATTCAAAATATATTTTATTCCATATCATTGCTTCTAAATATCCGGTTGATATTTAGAAGCAAGGATTTGAATTTTTTTCTTTTTTTCCGTCAATACCTTTTACAACGAAAATAATTTTGTGAACAGTTTCTTTTTCAGCTATGGCACAGTTTTCCCACTAGAGCGATACATCTCTATATTGCATTTTTACGAAGTCTTTGCTTATAAAAGTCAGATTACAAAAATCACCTTTGCGTCGAACAGACTTCGTTGTGAAGAATGTTTTACAAATGATTTCTAATTTTTTTGTTGTTTTTTCTTTTTGTGAAGAATATTTTGCAAATAAATGATTTATAATTTTTTTTTTTTTTTGTTAAGAAAATTTTTGCTACTACGGTTAGTAAGGAGATTTTGTTTTCAGTTTCCAATTTTTTTTTGGAAAACTATCTGAACTCTTAAAAACTGGAGTGGAAAATCTTTACTTGGATAAATATGGTTCATGACAGAAAACCTTTTGCGCATATTTCCTGTTCATAATGATGCACAGCTTTTTTACCACTGGGCGTAGATATAGACTGTATTGACAAAAGTCACCGGACACCTAAAAGAGAAACACAACATAGCATTTATTGACATATATTAGTACGATGTCGGCCCACCTTTGTCCTTAATGCATGCACTGACCCATCGAGACATGCTTCCGACAACGTTTTGCAACACAGCGATAAGTATGCGTTTTCATTCAGTACATAAAGCTGCCGCTAACTGTTGCTTAGTAGTAGGCCTTGGTTCCAAACTTCTTTTCCGGCGCTCTAATCATCCCATAGGTGCTCTGTGGGATTAAGATCAGGAATTTGTGCTGGCCAGTCCACACACGGTACGGAATTATCGTCAAACCACGCCGTAACAGTCCATGCTTAATGACTCGGTGAATTATCCTGCTGGTACCAAAAACGCGGGGTTCCATAGTATTGCCACACAGTTGGTATGGCATAATTGTCCAGAATATCGAGGTATGCATGCTGGTTAACAGGTTTGTACAGGAGTACACTGCTAGCCCCAAACTTGACACTGTGGTAAATAACGTTCCCCCGGCTGCCGCTTTCAAAACCTCGGGGAAAAAAACTGCTTTTTTTTTAATATTTTGTTGAAAGCTGCCGTCAAAAATTCCCGTCTATTTCTTTAACCAGTTTCGTATAAAGTTTCCACAAAAGATTTTGTAAAATCTTTTTCCTAAGGCTAGAAGTTCTTATAGCGGTGAAACCTCCCGCAGTGGGGAGGGAGAGGGGGAATGCGAGGGCTATCAGTACGCCCTCGATCCTCTGTCTTCCTTCACGCATATATCACTGCGTACGGATCATCACATCTGTGTACGGAAATGACACTAGAGGATCTGGATGCGCACGGAAATGGGACAAAAATTCATTTGTACGGAAATGGCACGTACGGAAGTGGGACGACACCCCATCAGACAAATGGATCGTGTATCTAGGTTCATCAGTCCATATGGCCCGTTTCCATTGATCTACGGTCCACGATAAATGTTCTTCACACCATGCTAAACGAGGAGTAGCATTCCGAGTGGAGATGAAAGGCTTATGAGCAGGCTCACGACCACGATAACACATGGAATGAAGTTCTCTGCGAATGGTACGTGTACATACCGAGGTTCCAGCATTTTCACTCACCTATGGTACACTGAGGTCTTGTGCAGTACTCCGCCGATTAGCTCTAACAGCTCTCCTGAGTCTTTGACGTCCTCCATCACTGATTTTCTTTAGCCTGCTGGTACGTTTTGCTGCTTCAGGCACGCCATGTGTCTTCCACTTATTCAGTACATCCAAAAGAGTTGACTTGGGTATGTTTAAACGCCTATCGGTTCCTCTTATGGACAAGCCACTAATATAACACCCAACAATCTTTCCTTTCTCAAAGTCAGTTCTCTCCCGCCGCGACATTTTCACTCAACGTGACAGTGCGATATGATCGCGGTCAGCTGTAGGCTTGTTTTATACCGTTTGCAGCTGTACCGCGCTACTTAACGACGCAGAGGATCCGTTCATTTGGTTTTGAAGGGGTGTTTGGTGACTTTTGTCAATATAGTGTACATCCTATTCCTCGTTCCTCTCTATGTATGGTTCTAACAGTCCAATTTGAAGATTTTTTTTCGGACAGCATTGCTAGTGATGAATATTGTGGATATAGTTTATAATTTTTCGTAAGGCATACATTTGTTACTAGAGTAGGAAAGCGTACGTACATTTCTGTTTGCATCATATTTGCAGGCGTACCTGCGAGTCTAAACCCCGTTTGAAAATATTCATCCCTGTTCAAACACCGCTTTCTAAGAAAATTATTTATGCGCATTTCATGCGCAACATAATTCATAATTTATCAGCTAGCCGGGCGCAAATATATAATATAGTTTTTTCAATATTTCTGCTTCTAAACGCCCGATTCGAAAATTTCCATTAATGTCGGGTAACATGCGATTTGCGGGACATTCTGCATATGCTTTTGGAACTTTATAAGACAGAGTAATGAGACTAGGTGGCGTTAGTGTGAGTTCTGCTTGCAACTACTGCATCTATGCCTCTAAACATCCTACAGAAAAACATAGTTCGTCATTCGCCACGGAAAATGTTACGAATAATGAGTAATCTTTAAATAATGCAAAATTTTCCGTCTTGGGGCTGTAGGTGTAAAAACATTTTCTCGCTATCTCTGTTTATGGAAGTCGTATTTGTAAAAATTCTGTTTTTCATCACACAACTCTTGTTACAAAGAATATTTTGCGCATGTTTTCTAGTTGTTCATAATTCGCTATTCAGTCTTCCTGGGACGTCATCGCATATTTTTGGGAAGAGTATCTCCGATTCCAAAACTCTCTTAGGGAAATCCTTTCTTGGTAGGATACTCTTCATTATGATGAATATTTTACACCCATTTTTCTTTTTTATATAACGCACAGTTTCCCTGCAAGGAGGCGTAAAGTTATATCACGTTTTCCTCATACCTCTTCTCCTGATTGTTCGATTTGAAAAATTCCTTTTACCTCGGATATCTTCCTCTATCACTGTAAAACTTTTCTGAAATCGACAAGCCGCTTTCCGTGATTTCTTTTGTGAATTAACGAAGAATATTTGTGATAAAACGTTTTCCGTAAAATGACGGAAGAAACTCTGAATTTCACGGATTCTTCGTACGCCAGAAAAATTCTGAATTTTCAGAAACCTTTCCACAATTCGTTTCTCATATTGACAGCGCATTACCGTTTTCAAGAGGTGCTAACGCAAAATTCTGTATTTTCAGAAACCTTTCCGAAATTAATTTCTTATCTTAACCGAAAATTCCGTTCTAACTTTTTCTGCATCCACATCACGAAAAATTTCCGGTAATAGGAAAGATTCACAGGAATATTTGGGGGATTAGATCTCAAACTCCAAATCATTCTGTAAACTATAGTCGATGTTCAATAAAGATTTAATTGTGAATAAACTTTGCTATTTTGAAGATGACAATCCGATTTTTGGCGTAAATGTGACAAGAATGGTAAGTCAGATAATATCCTAAAACTTGAAAATTTTCATCGTCCTGGAGCGGGACTCGAATCCGCGTCTCCCAGAAAACGCCCGGGTATGCTAACCATATAATATAAATTTCAAAATTTGTATTATATGGCGTAATCCCGTATTTCTTTCATGAAACTTTGCTATTTTTATTTAATACTTGGGGGTTTGATTAATTGCAAAATTTTAATAGTCCGTCGAAATATTTGATTTTGAAGTTCTGTAGCGAGATCTGATATTGTGAATAGTATATCGTATGAATTTTGGTTACTATTCTCGTTATACTATACTGTCCTTGATAGCGACGTTCAAAGTCCAGTATATCTTGGTGGAAGCCCTCGCCTTACTCCTGCAAGTATGCTCCCGTGTTCTTGAATTTATCAAGATGAGAGTCAAGGATATGGGAGGACTTTGAGAGACATTCTGCAGCCCATTTGCTGTATAGTTAACCAGCTCCACATAATTTTCGGCCTTGTGATTATCCAAGAAGCCCCTAACGTCTGCGACAAAGCTGTTTCAAGCCGCTTTCTCCTTTGTAGTGAGAGTATTGGGGAATTCCTTGCACTGAAGGATCTTCTTTATCTGTGGTCCGACCAAGACACTGGCTTTGACCTTTACCTCAGACAGCTTAGGGAAGAAGTCTCGTAGGTACTTGAAGGCTGCCAACTCCTTATTTAGAGCTCACAAATTGTTTCACAAGGCCCAATCTCATGTGCGCAGCAGTGGCATCACTATCTTTCGAGAATTCACTAGTAGCTTCTACATGACGTTGTTCTTCCCCACAAAAACCTGGTCTGCTGTGGGCCGTATCACTTGTGGTACAGCGCCTTGGTGTTCCTGCTGTTTCAAAGGTAAAAATACCAGGGAAATTTGGTAAAGCCGCTTTGGCATCAGGTATGCCACCATTTTGAAGTCTCTGATGACCCCCAGACGTACTCATCATACTTCAAGGCGTCTAGCAAGCACTTGGTGCTGTTGTAATCCTCTTTGAGGCACACCGAGTGAGCCAGAGAAAGAGACAGGGATTTGTTCTCGTTATGGAATATAATGGCTTTCAGGCTCCGGGATGAGCTCTCAATGAACGGGCGCCATTTATTAGGGTTGCAGGTGTTTCCAATTACCTCGAACAGACCAGTAAAATTGTGGCAGAAGCAGAGTCCATCTCATCGGGTGAAGAAGCTGTAAAAAGGTTGGTGACGCCTCCTCTGAATAGCAACTCGCTCCCATTCATTCAAAAAGATCCACTCCTTGAGCCTAGACGTCAAAATCGTGGTATCGGACTTGGTAAGACCAAGATATCTGATCAAGTTATTGAGTTATTTTCGGTTGGGGTAGAATGGGTTTCTCTCAGTTGTCCATCTTATTTTCTACAGGGTTTTTTGTTTTTTTGCAGTGGTCGCATGTGAAATGAAGTGCCCAGGGTTTGTTTTGATTTCCAATAGGCAGGCCGAAATATGCCTTGTTGGTCTCACACATCTTAGTAGGTGCTTCCATGGAGTACTTTTTTTGCTTTTGTCATGATAAGTTAGCCGCAGACATAGCAAAATGCGTCTTCTGGATATTTACAGGGTCTTGATGCCATCTCAAAAAATGCAGATCTGTACCCACTTAGACAGTTGGAACAAAAGTGAACTGCTGGGTTTCAGGCCAATGTATTTATGAAGTCTACTTAATGGAACTTCGTCTTTGCTTCATCCAGAATTGGTCATTTTAGCTATTAGCACAACGAGTTATATTACTTGTAACGTGAAACACTCTTCAAGTAAGGTAAACTTGGTAACAGGTTAATGATGTAAGCCGGAAGCACTATAGCAATCAACTTCTAACAAAATGAGCCTTAAAAAATCAGACTCACAGCACCAAACTAGCAACTCCAAACGGATAACGTGAAGCAGAAATTTGACGGAAATCAACAAGAAAGTATCGGACCAAAACCAGCAAAAACGCTACCCAGCTTGTAAGCCAGTCAACATGCACTGTGAACATCGTTCTTATTTTTGCTGAACCCATACGTCACAACTTCTGTCTTCATTCCAGATTGCAACAAAACATTCCGTCGAGAAAGAAAATGTGGCGGTAGGTTTTGAAACCGTTTAAGGAAAACAAATCAAAATTCCTGTATGGAACTAAAAAGGAAAGTTATATTAGACATCACAAGATATACAAATAAATGCAACAGATCGCATGTGTTGGATTTTGTTATGCTAAAAAAGGCAAACAAAAAACCGCAAAAGTCATTTACACTTTTAGCTTCCAGAAACTTCTAAGGCAACACCTCAGTACAACTCCGTTTCAGCTTACTTAAATATTCCACCTCTATTTTTCTTAGGTTTTAAAAAACATAATTGATATCAATTTCATTGGCATTTAATTAAAACATTTTTAGATATTAGCGTCGCCCTCTTAAAAAAATGTAAAATAAAATTTTCTGCTAATAATGTTGGAATAATGGAATATCGTGGGAAACAAAATAAGAACAAACCATTAAAAGAAAAGCTCTTCATATCCTTACAGGCAGTCAGAGTTTTTCTACTATGATCCCTACCTCGTATAACTTTTTTTTTCAAAACGTTAGGCCTGGGGCTATCTAGAAAGCCGTGGCATGACAGGGTTAAGGCCTGGGGCTATCTAGAAGGCGTGGCATGACAGTGGGTGCACAAAACTTTTGATTTTCCTCTTTGAACTTCGGAGCGTCTCCATTAAATCTCTTACTTATTAACTGCCCCATTATTTCAATTGAAATTGCAATTTGATTTTTCAAAATGGGGGCCACCTGCACCTCTGTGTCCCCTTTGCCCGGCGCTACGCCTATGACTATGACTTGCACTGGCATATTTCCTTTTAATATGTACGAGGTGTGACAATTTAATTCCTGGAATTCACCTGTAGAAAAAATGTGTGCGTACCTGCGCACTAGCAACTACTGTCACCTTCCAAGTAATCCCCTTCCTCAGCTATGCATTTAGTTAGACTCTGTTGCCATTGCTGGAAACATACCTGGAACTATTTCTGGAATACTCTTGAGTTCCTTTGTGACCTTCGAAGTAATCCCTTCCTCAGCTATCTATTTAGTTAGACGCTGTTGCCATTGCTGGAAATGTACCTGGAACTGTTTCTGGAATACTCTTGAGTTCCTTTGTCACCTTCGAAGTAATCCCCTTCCGCAGCTATGCATTTAGTTAGACTCTGTTGCCATTGCTGGAAACATACCTGGAACTGTTTCTGGAATACTCTTGAGTTCCTTTGTCACCTTCGAAGTAATCCCCTTCCTCAGCTATGCATTTAGTCAGGCGCTGTTGCCATTGCAGGAAACATACCTGGAACTGTTTCTGGAATACCCTTGAGTTCCTTTGCTACCTTCGAAGTGATCCCCTTCCGCAGCTATGCATTTAGTTAGACTTTATTGCCGTTGCTGGAAACATACCTGGAACTGTTTCTGGAATACTCTGGAGTTCTTTTGTCACGTTATGCTGCATGCCAGAAATGCCTGAAATTTTTCGTCCTGTCATGGCAGCTTTTACTTTTGAGAAGAGCCAGAAATCCCAAGAGGCTAAGTTAGGTGAATAGGGTGAATAATCCAATTTGGTAACTGATTTCTTAACCAGGAAGCCATGAAAACTGAGCGCACTGTAGCTTGGGGCATCGTAAGGACACTGTTCAGCTCTTTTTCTTCAGTCAGAATCCCGTAACCTTTCCAACATCTCCAAATAGCATTGTTGGTTGACCATTTGTGCCGATTCAATGAATTCGTAATTAGCTATCACCTTGTGATCGTAAAAAAAAAAAACACAAGCCTGTTCTCAAACTACGAGCGTGACGAACGTGCTCTTTTCGGCTCACTTGACTTTTTCGTAGCATCCACATCATAGGACGCTTTCAATAGCTGTAACGTTTCAGTAGCACTTTTACCGATCTTCGCACAGAATGCAATGTTAATGCGCTGCTCTAAATTTTTATCACTCATTTTTACTTCAAAGCTCATACACAGACTTGCATTTCTTTCGCAACTGCTCGCTAATGAATGGCTCTACTGGTCGACGGTTAACGCATGCATGCGCTACTTGAAACATGTCGAAACATGCATAGCCACGTGATTCTGACATAAAGGCGACACTACGTGACCGTTCCTGACATTAAATTGTTACACCTCGTTCAAATTACATCAGTATTGCTCTAAGAAAAAATGACTCTCGTAATAAGCATACCGCACAAAAAATTAGTCACCCCTAACAGAAATGACAGTACGAAGTTACCGGTTGTACAGAGGGCGCCGTGATAGCATTATTGGGAGATAAATAGCCCTGACGTGGTCTACAGGATCATTTATGTCTCGTGCAGTGGTGAAGAGCAACGCGTGTGTTGAATTTAGTCTGCAATATGGGTCGTAAGACAGACGTTATTGAGTGGCAAAAAGGAGCCGTCGTGCTTGGCCGTGCTCACGGACACAAAGTGAATGAAGTCGCCCAATTTGTTGGTGTTTCGAAGTGTAATGTCCAGCGGGTCTACAAACAGTGGTTTAGTTCGCAGTCAACTGAAAATCGGCGAAGTAACTGCGGCAGGAAGTCGATTCTCAGTAACAGGGACCGCCGCCATGTTTCACGCCTAGTAACTGCAAATCGGTTTCAAACCAGGCAACAATTGCTCCAAAGAGTCAATGAAAATCCACTCCAACCAATTTCCGAAAGGACATTGCGAAGAGAATTAGAGGCGATGGACAGACATCGCATCAGTTCTTGTCGCAATGAGAACTGATGCGATGTCTGTCAGAGTACCATTGAAGAGGTCTCTTTTAAGGTGGACGTCAGGTAATTTTGCTTCCTGTACTTCCAATGGGAAAACTTCTGTACACATGTTCTTCCCAATTAATGCGTTCCCAAGGATGAATTTTTTTTTTTTTTTTTTTTTTTTTTGGATTTGAGGTTTAACGACCACCGTGAGCAACTCAATGGGCTATAAGCAGTCGCCCGTCCCTAATTTAGGGTCACTGGTTCCAGGGAAGGGAGAGAGCCAGTGCCGTAAGACAAACACAACATCCATGCCTGACCGGGATTCGAACCCAGACCCCTTACGGACGAATGATCATAGGCCAACGCCTTAGACCATTGCGCCACCGGGGCGGCGATTAAAATTTGAACATCGATTAAAATAGCTTCATTTTATAACTTAAAATACTCAATATTTTCTAAAACATAACCATAATTATGCAATCCAACATTTGTTTGTCTACTGACGTCATCAAAGCACAGGTCGCGCCATCTTTTTTCTGGTTTCCACACCACCAAAGGAAAAGTTATTGATTTTCAATATAATTATGATTATGTTTTAGAAAATATTAAGTATTCCAAGTTATAATATGAAGTTATTTTTATCGATGTTCAAATTTTCATCCTTGGGAACACACTAATTGTGAAAGAAATGTGTACAAATATTTTTCCATTGGAAGTATAGGAAGCAAAATTATTTGACGTCCACCTTAACAGCAAGTCACAAAGTTGCACGCTATCAATGAGCTCAGAGGCACCAAACATTTAATGTGAAGGGTTGAAAACGAGTAATTTGGTCTGATGAGTATCGCTTTTTATTGTGTTCCAATGAAGGGAGGCAACGAGTGCATCGTAGGCCCACCTTTAATCCTGATTGTGTCGAAGGTGTTGTTCAAGCTGAAGGGGGTTCTGTGATGATTTGGGAATCTTTTTCGTACCACGAAATGGGCCCACTCGTTGCAGTGACGATGAATTTGAACCAGCATGCGCACCTCCGCATTCTGAATGACGAAGTGTTGACCTTTTTCCCTACATCTCCAGTAGCAGCATCACATTGCCCCTCCTGTCTTCCAAGACGACAATTGCCGTGTGCACAGGGATAAAACTGTGCTTGAGTGGCACGACGAACAATCCGCAACAGTGTCTCACCTCGACTGGCCCGCCAAATCCCATGATTTAAATCCTATTGAAAATCTGTGGGATCATTTGGATGGAAGGTGAAACGCCGGAATAGATACCCACGTACTCTGGCGGAACTTCGGGACCAATTGCCGCACGAGTGGATGCAAATCAATGTTCAATACATCCACAACCTCGTGGAGTCTGTATAACATCGGATTCATGCTGTTATCAAGGCAAGAGAGGCCATCACCCGATATTAGATAAGTTCAGATAGGGGTGACTAATTTTTTTGTCCGGTGTGCTTATCTTATACGCTATACAATGATTACTCTTCGTTTCTGTGATCTGCGCTCGAATTCCGGTTAAGATATTGATGCTGCCGTTGTTCTTACGACTCTCTTTCTTTTGTGCAACTATTGAGTCTGAATTAGGGACAGGTTATTCCTTCCAGCCTTAGATGCGCATGGGGGTCATTAAACTCAAAAAGAGAAAAAAATCTTGTATGTTCACGCAAGTTCCTTCTTGCCATTCGGACAAGTAAATGACCAGGACAGTTAATAGCATCGACCTTCTAAGTTCAAACGGTGCTTTTTCTCAGTCAATTCCAGTTGCTATTCACAACCCATCACCTGATAAATTGTTGCGCCATCTGTGAAGGTCAAAAACTAAGTTCTACGAAGGTCAAAACTTCTGCTATCTTATTTCGATGTGTTTGTACTCAATTCAATCTGCTGCATTCCTTGAAGAATTTTTTTTTCTTCATTATGATACATGATTCTGCAAAATTCAAAACGATTTATCATTCAGTTCAACGAGATGAATGTTAATAACATTACAACAGCGTTAACCGTCACTTTAACAAAAAAATGAATGAAAAAAACGATCATGATTTGTGTCTCAGAAGTGAGGAATGTCTCGTTCTTGTACCCATACATATTGCTTGAAAGGAATTACTGGCGATAAAAAGTTGACATAAATGATTTGAAAAAGAAATAGTAAGTATAGATAACTGCTTAATGATTCAGTTATAGCTGTCATGTAGGGATGCATAATTGTTCTATTCCTCTAATGAATATCAGCAGGTGTATTTTTTTATGTTTGTCATGCAATCTTAAGGATGTCTGGAAGCAGATGTAATTGCTTCCCAGCATGGCAGAAGATAGCATGAAAGAAATAAGCAAAAAGACAAAAAAAAAAAAAAAATAACACAGAAGGAAAACCACATATGAAAAAAAAATCAGAACAAGAATAACATAACGGTGTATTCCAGGTATGAAACGAATGTTTTGCACCTTTCGTTGCGATTGCTGTTTATTTCAAGTACCAGAAAGGAGGCAGCTAATATTGTTGAAATATTAGGTGTGCAACTTAATTCTCAGCCACAGGCACGACACGTTGACAGCAAATTATAGCAAATCGAATACGTAACTAATCAGGGAAATAATCCCCGTCGTGTTGGATACATTTGAGCCATCGGTCAGGGAGCTGACGAATGCCACTGCTGAAAAAAGTGGGCTGTTTCTAGTTGATAAAGTCATCAATACTTGTGTGGACCTCCTCGACAGAAGTGAAGTGCGTATCACTCAGGTGATGTTGCAGGGAGCGAAAGAGAGGATAATCCGACGAGGCGAAGTCTGGAGAATACGCCGGGTGGGACAAAATCTCCCATCCCAAGTCGGTGATCGTGTTGAAAGCCGTTTTCGCGGTGTGAAGACGCGCGTTATCCTGAAGCATCAGGACCGACCTTCTGCCCTTGCCGGTGTATGACCTTTTCGCCTCCAGCGTGTCACTCACATGAATCAGTTACTGACAATAACGCTCAGCATTGACCGTTTCACCAAGGTTTGAGCAGCTCATAGTGTACGCCACCGCGTTGATCCCACCATATGCATAACAACAACTTCCTGGCATGGATATTCGGTTTGGCGGTACTGGTGGTAGGCTGACCTGGATAATCCCACGATTTGCGCCGCTTAGGATTGTCGTAGAGGATCCACTTCTCATCATAGGTCAAAATCTTGTGGAGGAAATCCTTCTTCTTGAATCTGGAGAGCAAGGACACAGCAACATCGTAGCGCCTAGACTTGTTCGCAGCTGTGAGTTGGTGGGGCACCCAACGGCCATCCTTGTGAATCCATCCAAGCTTGTGCAGGCGCTTTGCAATGGCTTGCCGTGTTACTCCGAGTTCCTAGGCGAGCTCTGACTGTGTGCGACAGGGATCCGCGTTCAACAGTTGTTCCAGTTCCTCATCGTCAACTTTCTGTGGGTGTCCCGGACGTTCTGCATCAGGGAGATCGAAATTTCCTTGCTTAAACCGCTGGAACCACTTCTTAAACGTACTGTAGGACACAGGAGCGTCACCCAAAGCAGCACAGATCATTTGCTGGGCTTTTGTGGCACTTTTTTCAACTGAAACGCTAACAGGAGGCAGTGCCACAAATGTTGCTTCTCGAACGACGTTGCTTTCACCGTAAACTTTCGTCCCTTCTGTCACTACAGGTGTGAGCGGTTACGGTTGCCTGGAAAGGTGTTAGATGGCGCTACAATCAGCCATTATCGCACACAGCTATTTGAATTTGCCGACGTTCTATGATCGCTTGCGGTTAGAGGCCGAGAATTAAGTTGCACACCTAATAAAACCAAGGTATTACCACGTTTATAATGCATAAATTTATCACAGAAACATTTAAAGAGTGCATAAAAGGGCTTAAACGTTTTTCTAAAAAATATTTTTAAATTATTATTGAGCTCTCGTCCGACAAAATTCTCCGAGTTCCTTCATTGTTGTTTGTGTCTACACTGCGCCGTAGCCAGAAAGAATTTTCGAGGAGGGTTTCTGAATTTGAAAATTAATTTTCACAAACATACGAAAATTTATTTTCAAATACATATGTTAAATTTTCCCTGTCGCATTTTATTTGTACACGGAATTTTTCTATTTAATAGTCCCCATTTTTCTAATATCGATTTACATGCTGTACTACTTACACAAGTATATGGACTTATCCGCCCTCTCTTTTTTTAAGTACAGCATTTTGGGGAGAGTTTAAACACCCAAAACCCAGCCCTGGCTACGGCCCTGTATCTACACGGATGAGTCACATTATTGTGACCACCAGCTAATATCAAAAGTAACCATTGTGTGCAGCGCGGACAGCAGCTAGACAGGCTGAGAGTGACTCAATAAGGTGCTGGAAGGTGTTCACAGGTATGTGGAGCCATGCTGACTGCAGTGAATCTGACAGCTGCTGGAGGGTGCGTGGTGGAGGATCTATAGAGCGAACAACACGATCGGGGTGGTCCCGCAGATCAATGTTTCTCAAACTTTGATTTTTAATGAACCACTTTAAGCATTTCTTTACCTATCGCTGACTACCAAGCGGGGGAGGGGGGAGTCTGGGGAACTTCCCTGGGAAACATTTGAAATTGAGAAATATATTGTCTGAAACTAAGGTTGCCAATCCTGGTTAATAATATTAGGACCTACCGGCCACATTCATCTGCAGGTGAGTGATGACTCCTTCCCCCTTTCTCCAAAGAAAACACAACCAAAATATCCCCCGATTTATGTAATATATAGGCGGGCTTATAGATATGAGTTTCGGCTCGATTTACCCCCTTCAAATGTAATTTTTAGTTGATTTTAGCTGTTTATTGTACATTTTAAGTTTTTTTCAGCAAATTTTCAGTTTTTTACTTAAAAATAACACCGTCCCCGAATAAAGCTGGTAAGCAGTTGCCGCCGGCCTTAGGCAGAAAATCGCCAAAAATCCTAACCAGGTGCTTAAAATACCGTTCAGCTGCCAACCCTGTCTGAAACAAAGTAATTTTTAGAGTACCTGTATCTGATAAAGAAAAGAAGAGTTTGAGGAGATATGATTTTATTTTGTTAGGTGTGTAACGAACAAGTTAGTAACACCATGCAATGCATTGATTGTGATACGCTTTCCAACATACCAGAAATCATTACTCAAGTATGAAAAGGAAATAAAATATCCGTTTATTGACGTATAAATATTATTAATAAAGCGTAAGCTTTCAACACCAACGGGTGCCTTCTTCAGACTTGTTCGTGGTTAGGCAAGACAAGAGGAATAAACAATAGAAAATTTTCAAATAAACATGAACATAATTTGAGAACGTGATATGTTGCGTTGGGTGCATGCGACAACGAGAGATGTCAACAGAAGCGTGCTAAGCGTGAAGAAATGTGCGCCATATTTGGGGAAGCTCAAGTGAGACGTCGTCGTTTCCTCCAACCCGGGTAGCCGCCATACCAAGCCTTCTCTGCAATACATTGGGGCTTGCCCTTATGTACCAGGCCTGACCTACTTCTTGCAGAACACCTTAAAGAAACTCGGGCTTAACTTTGGGATACGCTCATCGAGATCGATATCACGCCACCTGCTATCATCCCGGAACACCCATACCTCTCTGACTGATGCGGGAGTTGTACTCCATACCATTGGAATACATGGATGGTACCACCAAGCATTACATCGGAATGACAAAACGCTCTTTA
Organism: Macrothele yani; assembly: GCA_039090855.1. Classification (NCBI taxonomy): domain Eukaryota; kingdom Metazoa; phylum Arthropoda; class Arachnida; order Araneae; family Macrothelidae; genus Macrothele; species Macrothele yani. The sequence goes on from CM077007.1 coordinate 116,663,286, forward strand.
GCTCTTCGACTAATCGAACACAAGCGGGACGTCTCGCACGGAAGATTGACAACCGCCTTTTCCAGGGAAGTGGTTACCCATTCCGCCATCCCGAAATGGGACCAGATAAAGCGCATTGCTCCTTATACTAACGCCAGGGGCACTGCCATCAGGGAAACCATGGAGATTTTGAGTAACCCTGTGGTTTCCAACGACGACGTCTCATTTGAGCTTCCCCAAATATGGCGCACATTTCTTCACGCTTAGCACACTTCTGTTGACATCTCTCGTTGTCGCATGCACCCGACGCAACATATCACGTTCTCAAATAATGTTCATGTTTATTTGAAAATTTTCTATTGTTTATTCCTCTTGTCTTGCCTAACCACGAACAAGTCTGAAGAAGGCACCTGTCGGTGTTGAAAGCTTACGCTTTATTAATAACATTTGTACGTCAATAAACGGATTTTTTTCCTTTTCATACTGATTTTTTTGACGTAATCTACCCGAAATTTAGTTTTATCATTACCCAAGTTATTACTCAAGTTATGAGGATAATGGCTGTAGAATAAATCACGCTCCTATGACCCGACCTTTGACCCCATTTCGATGATATTCAACAGAACCGGTAAAGTATACTTTCGGAACAACATGAAAAGCTTTGTCTCAATCGAAATATTTTTACGTAAGTTATAACGCATAAGGGCAATGAAATGCAACCCGCACCTATGTCCTGACCTTTGACCCCACTTCACCCACTTTTCGTCCCCAGGTGGTCCTTTACCACATACTAAAATTTCATCAAATCTAACCATTTTTACGCAAGTTATGACGCATAAGGGGAATGGAATGGATCCCACTCCTATGTCCTGACCTTTGACCCCATGTGTCCCATTTTCAAAAGGGTACGTTCCCAGGTGATCCCCTATCATATACTAAACTTTCATCGAAATCGAACCATTTTTACGCGAGTTATCGTGCGGACGTACAGACGGACGGACGGACAGTCGGACAAAGATGGAGCATATACGCTTCTTCAACCTACGGTTGGAAACCGTAAAAAAGAGATCATTCGTTTAATTGAATAATTGTCAATGTAGTCACAGCATGAGCATAGTCAGAGGAGAGGATTTTGGGGGTTCGAACCCTCCTCAAAACATCGAAAAGTAAGATCTATAACAGATAATATTTTGGGGAAATTACTTAAACCTACTCCGAAAATCACAACCGCCCCCCAATCAAAATTCTACCTAAGTCCATGAGGCTCAGCAAAACATTTCTCTATGCAATTCAAGTTACATCATATGTAAAATGTTATATGAAAAATTATACTTAGATTTCCTCTTTTGATTTTAACACTTTTTCTGAAAGTCCACGAATAAAAATTCAGTAATTAGTAACAAAAGTAATAATAATGCGATCTTTTACCAAGCTATCTACGAGCCGGTTGGAGGACCGATAGTTTGAGTAGAAGAGTAGCTTCCACATCTAATCTGTTTCTTTTCTTGCTCTTAATTTCAACTAAATTCGAAAACCTTAACGACTCCATCTGATAGCTCTAGATACCCGTGTCGAGCATGCATTTACAATTTATAGGAGGGATTCTCACATTATTCATTAATTGTTCTTCTGAAATTTCCTGCGGACAACCAGTGGTCCGTGGACCACTGGTGGTCAAAATTTATAGGAGGGATTCTCAAATTCTTCATTAATTGTTCTTCTGAAATTTCCTGCGGACAACCAGTGGTCCGTGGACCACTGGTGGTCAAAATTTATAGGAGGGATTCTCAAATTCTTCATTAATTGTTCTTCTGAAATTTCTTGCGAACCACTGGTGGTCAAAATTTATAGGAGGGATTCTCACATTCTTTGCTAATTGTTCTTCTGAGATTTCCTGCGGACCACCAGTGGTCCGTGGACACACTTCGAGAAACACTGCCACAGATGCTCAATTCGGTTTAAGTCTGGGTAATTAGGTGGCCAAGGAAGTACTTCGTGCTCTTCCAACCACTCTAGGACATTTCTAGCTGTGACAAGTCGCATAGTCGTTCTGGAAGATCCCATCCGTCCCAGGAAAGACAATCAGCATGTATACGTATACGTGGTCTGCAAGAATGGATTCATAACAAATTCGGTCCATTCTCCGAGTGGACACAGAGAATTCTACGAAAACATTCCCCATGTCATAACGCTGCCCCCATCATCTTGTGTTCCTCCAGCATTGGCTGAAGAGTGTTTGTTCTCCGATTTTTCTGGCGTTATATGCAAACGTCCATCCGTTCGATGAAGCAGAAAACATGACTCATCGGAGAAGGCAATCCTTTGCCAATCAGCGGAGGTTCAATTCCGATATTGCCGTGCAAATGTAAACCTTTTCTGCCGATGCACTTTCGTTAGCATATGTGCAGTGACCATCCGTCTGCATCGGAGCCCCATACGCAACAGGGTTCGCTGAACTGTCGTTTTAGACACACTTCCGGTAGACCCCCTGGCTCATTCGGCCAGTGAGTTGCTCCACTGTAGCGTGTCGATTTGACTTCACGCACCTTCGAAGCCGACGTTCACCTCACATCAGTGGCGCTTGGTTCTCTGCAGTTTCCACGTCGCTTATTCGCAATGGTGTCATTTCTCCAATCACGATACACTTTAATTACGGCAGCACGCGAACTGTTCACAAACTGCGCTGTTACAGAAATTCTGCAACCTTTGGCCCGAAAGCCGATTATCGTCCTTTTTTGCAAATCTGATAAATCGCTCCTTCTTATCCATGACAGCAATGAGTGATATGCTTTCAGATTGCCTACTGCACACCTTATATACCCTCTAAGCCAGCTCACAACACGTGCCTTCTTTTATTGGCTACGCACTGTTGACGTCAAAAGTAGGAGGTGATCACAATAATGTGACTCGACTGTGTGCATATAAATGACGTTTTTGAAGTTCATATACACTGGTTTCCACAAATTAAGGAAAAGAGCCGAAAAATCGTGATTATTCGTAAAAGAAGACTGGAAAATGCAAGAAATTTGGGTATGTGACGTGAAATGTATAACAGACTCCAGGTATCGTACGCAAATGAGCGGCAGCGCCATCTGTTTATTCAAATGAGCCGTTGCATAAAAGGGGATGTTGCAGACGTATGGATCACATCGGTCGCGAAGTGTAAATAAAGGATTTTGAGCAAGTTGATTTGTTTTAAGGGCTGCGATGTATTATTTAACAAATGAACTGATGCGGAGAGCGCCGCCCCGGTGGCGCAGTGGTCTAAGGCGTTGGCCTCTGATCATTCGTCCGAAGGGGTCCGGGTTCGAATCCCGGTGAGGCATGGATGTTGTGTTTGTCTTACGGCACTGGCTCTCTCCCTTCCCTGGAACCAGTGACCCTAAATTAGGGACGGGCGACTGCTTATAGCCATTGAGTTGCTCACGGCGGTCGTTAAACCTCCAATAAAAAAAAAAAAAAAAATGCGGAGAGCGATCGGAAGACTAGATGCAGGTAAAAGGCAGGGGGAAATTGCAAGATGGTTGCGGGTGCTTCCCTCTGTATTCCACAGAATGTGGAACCAATTTCAAAATACTTTGAAAATACGCAATCGTCTTTCCGAAGGTACGATGAAGGAAAGCCGAGGACTACAGCATCCGTGGATGTCAGATATCTCCGATTAACTTCGCGGAGGTACAGGACTGCTACCCCGATACAGCAGCGATATCCCTTTGCTGTGGCTATAGGAATGGTGGTATCTGCTTCCACTGTGCACAGAAGGCTTCACAAGGGAGATCTTTATGCTGAACACCACTTGCCTCTTGTCAAGGGGGTCTTCACGCTGGGGACCACTTCCACCTCGTCACAGAGGGTAACGTTCGAACTGGGCAAGATTTCTCGCTAGTTAGACTGAAAACCAATGGAGGTTAGTACTCTTTACAGATGAGTCCAGATTTGCTTTGAAGAGCGCTTACAAGCGTGCTCTGATCTAGAGGAAACAGGAAACACGGTATAATTCCTCATGATGTGTGTAAAATACACTTATGATATTGGTAGCGTGTTGGTTTGGAGTGTTAGGTGGACGCCCATACCTTTGTGTGCTTCCAAGAGAAACCATGCCCGACGCTATACGGATGATATCCTGTACCCTTATGTTCGCCCTGATGCAGTTGCCATGGGAAATAAATTTCTCCTACCGGACGATAATGCTTGTCCACATCGTGCGAGACTGGTCGAACAATATCTCCAAGAGGAGGCCATTGTCCGTATGCATAAGCCAGCCAGGTCTCTCGATCTTAATCCAATCGAGCGAGTCTGGGATGCTCTAAGGAGACGTACTGCTGCTCTCAACCTTCCTCCGTATTACCAGGAGTGGTTTTAACAAGCTTTGCGTAAACATTGGTTGTTGCTACTTACTGAGCTCCTAGACACCGTCATGAAGAGCACATGCATCGTTGTGAGGACTTCATTGCTGTGAAGGTTAACCACACACCCTATTGAGCTACTTTGGCTATTTGATTTTGAGATCTCATATCTCACTTGGTTTTGTACGTGGTCATGTTTGTTGGAATGAAGTGTTTCTTTCTAAATGTTTTGATTCCTCTAATATACGATATGATACAGGTTTTAGCCATATTTCAAAACATTTCCCCATGTCGTTTTTGAGATATCGAAATTTCTTTGTTTCTTTTTTCCTTAATTTTTGGAAGCCAGTTTATTTTGGAAGCTTTTCGTTCATATAAAAATTCTTCGCAACTTGTCAACGGCATGTCATCCACTCCAAGAATCGGAGGCGGTAAACATTGTTGATGACGTCATCAATTAAATATTTATTACATGCCAGTGTGTTTTGTATGCCGAAATGTGTCAGAGGTGATCTATAATTTTACATATTGAATTGCCCCAGATCACAATCAAAACGAAAATGAAAATTCTATGGAACACGTGACTTACCTTAGAAAAAAAAAAAAATCATGAACTTGACGCAAAACAGAATTCATAAATCTGAATGGGCACTGCTTCTACAGGGAGCACTCAGTAAGAATATCCAGTCATGGATTTGGTACGACACCGTTAATAAACGTGCTGGAATCCCGTACCTTTTCGTACCGTCAAAAAAAAAAGTGCGCACATACTCTCCCTCTCTCTCTGTATAAACGCTGCATATCATCATCGCCATCATCATTGTCAATCATTATCAATCTACTGCTGGATGAAGGTCTCCCCAAGTTTTTTCCACATGGAGGAGACTCTTGATCCAGTCTACCCGATGTCCCTCCGGCATGCTTTCGAATTTCGTCCACCTATCTCACATGTAGAATTCTTCTGGGTCTTTCTCTCTTTCTCTCTCTTGCTATGCAATCTAATACCATTTAGTCGTTCATCGGTGGTCTGTTTTTACAGCAATATGTCCAGTCCATTGCTATTGCAGGGATTTTACTTTGATCATGATGTCTTCCACTCTAGTTATTTTCTTGGCCCGCGAGTTCCTCTTGTTTAGTTACACCAAGCATGCTTCTCTCCATGCTTGTTTCTGTTGTCTGCAGCCTTTGTATGCCTTTTTAGTAAAGGTCCATGTCTCTGCTCCATAAGTAAGAACTGAAAAGATGCACTGATTAAACACTTTTCTTTTGACACGTAATGGTATATTGCTCTCCAAACAAGTTTTATATGACGTTTGATTTCTTCATCAATGTGACAGTTTCTTGATATCTGTTGCCAAAGATAAATGATTTCTCCCATCTTTCGCTAAATCTTTATTTCCTTATAAAATGTTATTTCCCTTGGCCATTTCCCTCTTACGTCCCTGTTGTTGCTTAAGTTGTCAATCACTATCTTTCAATCACGATTGCTAATCACTATTTGTCAATCACTATCTTCACTGAATATGTATTCTCTGTTGGTGGCAACTAAAATAAATCAAATCAGAAGCATCGTACATCAGTTTGGTTTTCTGAAAGCTAATTTTTAATCCCACTTCTTTACTCTTATCAGCAAGTTCCTGGATCATATTCTGCAGCTCTGAAATGGTACTTGCAAAAATGACTATGTCATTCGGAAAAGGAAGGTGAGTTAAATTTATCTCCATTAATCTTTGTCCCCTTGTTTTTCCAGGACAATCATTGAAAGACATTTTGCAATATGGCATTGAAGAGTTTGGGAGATATGTTGTCACCTTATCTCACTCCCTTTCCAATTTTTATTGGTTCTGTATCTTCCAATAGAAGAACCTTTGCACATGCATTTTTATTGATGTCGTTAATCATGCTAGTGTATACATCTTAATACCGAAACGACCTCAATTTTTAAATTCTAATGACTGGTAAAAGGAGAAAAGTTTTATCTCCCCTAGAGGCTACAAATTAAGAACTTTCTGTAAAATAAGAAAATCAAAAAAGTAACAATTCCTCATGAGGGTTTTATAAAAAATCGTTGGCAAAACCACCAGTTCTTTTTCATTTTGCCATTTTTTTTCGATTTGGGCAGCCGGCTTTCATCTCCTTACTTATTAACTATTTTCTTTGCCTTCCCTTTCAACCCGTTTTTTCTACAGAAACAAAATTCTCCCCTAATTACTGCAGACTAAGGTTTAAGCAGTTAATCCCAAGACTCCTAATCATAATAGTCAACTGAATTTATTTTTGGCAGCATTTAACATAGCGTAAGCTAAGTGGAGCAGGGCTTAAAGTCGTAGGCTGTCTTTTAAACTAGTTTGCGAATTACCTTTGGGATTGGTACTTTAAAAAGATATGCTGAGGGCTTCAGTAAACTCTCAGCGCCCACACACGATAAATTGGGCTTTGCGAGTGAAAATATCCTTTCTTGTTCGATATTCATTTTCAGTATGAACAATACGTACACCAATCAGCCATTACATTGTGACCACCTACCTAATAAGCTGTAGGACCCCCTTTAGCCAGCAAAAACTGCTGCCACTCGGCGAGGCATCGATTCGATGAGGTGGCGATAGGTATCCTGTGGTATCTGGTACCATAATGTCAACAGCAGGTCCTCCAGTTCCCGTACATTTCGGGATGGTGGTGATTTAGCGCGAACCCGCTTTTCCAAGTCTAACCAGAAATGTTCGATTGGGTTCATGTCAGGTGAATTTGGAGGCCAGGACATTTACAAATATTCACCAGCATGTTCCTCGAACCACTCCTTGACGATTCTGGCAATGTGGCATGGCGCATTATCCTGTTGGTAACGGCCATCACCAGCAGGGAGCACAGTTGCCATGAATGGGTGAACTTAGTCCGCAGTGGTATTCAGATACCTGACAGCTGTCAAGGATTGTGCTATTGGGATAATGTCCCAAGAAAACATCGCCTCCAGCATAACACTGCCAACGCCAGCCTGTTTCCGCCCAACAGTGCGTCCAGGTACCATAGCCTCCGTTGGTAATCAGCATATCCGCTCTCGGCCGTCTACGTGATGCACCAGGAATCTTGATTCGTCAGACCAGGCTACTTTTTTCCAATCATGCACGGTCCAATCTCGATTATCTTGGGCCCCATTTCATGCGTTGTTGGCGATGAAGTGCAGTGAGTATAGGGACCCGGCTGGGTCTTCGGCTACGCAGGCCCATGGGCAGAAGGCTGTGATGAACTGTGTGCTGTGACACATTGCCCTGATCACCACTGGAGAGGCTGTGGGTAATTTGTCGCACTATGGCCCTGCGGTCCCTGTCAACAATGAGCGGTTATCTCCGCTTCCCTCTGGCATCAATGAGCAGCTGCGGACGATACGCGGCTGAACGACGGCTCGTCGTTTTGATTTGGATCCGTTTGGCCATCTGTGCACCACTTTTGATATGTACTCACTACAGCGGCACGTGAAGAACTCACAAGCCGCGCCGTATTCAAGATCGTAGTTTCGAGGCGCCATGCCATCACAATTTATCCTTTATCAAACTCCGATAAATCGGCAGCTTTTCCCATTTTGACTCCGAACACTCTACGAACCGAAAGCCGGTTCTCGGGTTTTATATATGTGCTGCTCTGTGAACATCACCTGTGCCATCGTTTGGTCTCCAGGCACGCTCATTTTTGTAGGTTGGGGGTGGTCATACTTTAATGGCTCATCAGGGCAATTTTATTTCCTCTTTTAGTCTAAGTATACTGATAGAAAATGTAGTGTTATTGTAATCGTGTTTTTCTGACTTAGCGTTTAGAACGGCTGAACGTAAAAATATGGTTCAGGTATCGAAATAAAGGTCTTACCCTGTAGATGTGCCAGTCGAAGAGAAAACTGTGATTGGGGTAACGGTTCGGGCGTAGTGGGGCGTCAAAGTTCCCATGTAAAGTCTATGGGAGAAGCGTGCGGCCCTTATCTACAACAGGCGCTCAGTTCAGTGCCAGACTTGGTGTGTGCATGGTGTTCTATGATCAGTCCTAAAGTAAGTAAATACTTTATTGCATACTTACCCTTAACAACATGTCTCTCCCTCAGAAAGAAACAACCCCCCCCCCTAAGAGCCTTAGTGGAAGGCGTGAGCGATCAATGGGTCGCAACTATATGTCTCAGACAAGAGAGAATGAAGAGTATTCGCAACGCGAATCTCATTCCAACAACATTTACAAACACAGTTGTGTCTGAAGATGAGAGTGAAAGAGTGCGCTATCCAGTTGAATTTTTGCACACGATCGAGATGTGTGGACTTGCGCCTCACATTTTACGACTGAAAAAGGGTGCAGTAGTGAATGCTCATCACGTAACTGGCCGCTCCGGTGGCGCAGTGGTCTAAGCGCTGGCGTATGATGATTCTTTCGTGAAGGGTCCGGGTTCGAATCTCGGTGAGGCATGGATGCTGTGTTTGTCTTACGGCACTGGCTCTCTCTCCATTCCCTGGAACCATTGACCCTAAATTAGGGACGGGTGACTGCTTATAGCCCATTGAGTTGCTCACTGTGGTCGTTAAACCTTCAGTCCAAAAAAAAAAAATCACGAACTTGGACTATTGTCTTTATTGAAGTGGTTGAATGAATTTTTTAATCAAATAAAGTTTACATTTATTGTCTCATATGAGTTTATTCTTCTCAAAAAAAAAAAAACTAACCGTCGATTCCGACGGGTTTCGTCTAGTTTTTATTAAATGTTCGATACTTGTTACATCTGATGTTCACACATATTACTTTGATTTAAACGACACGTTCATTACATCCGACAATTCGGAGTCATTTCCCCCCTATAATGTCATACCGGAGATGTCGTCTGAAACAAGCTCTATACTGTACTATTACGGAAAGCTTTTAGGCGCAAAATCTTCAACTTTTTTCTCTATACTGAGCCTTCGAAGATTCCTTAGTCCCTAAACCTGAAGCTCCCAAGAAGTTAATAAACATGCAGTACCAAAATACCACGAAAAATCTGTGTGGAAGTGCGACTTTCAGTTTGAGGACCTTAGCCTTTGTAACCTTGATGAAGGACCTCCTAATATTTGAACCCTTAATCTCATTCATTCATCTGTACTGTATATCGCCATGAATTTGAGTTCAATATACTCATGAAGATTGCATATCGGAATATATGTCCTAAATAAATTATACATCAAAGGCTTCGTAAACAATTTCCGCTGAACCTCTGATAAGGAACCTATCCTAAGAATAAAATTTCTGAGGTTTTTTCCCTAAAGAAAGCAAAGGAAAAACATGTATTCTTTCTAGAAAGATTGTGCAATTACATTAAGAAAGTTGAGAAGCCCCCAAAGACCCTGAGGTTAGACAGCTGGTTGTAAACATATTGTGTTTCTTCAACGAATTTTCCCGCATTGAAAGCCGCCATAAAATAGGAAGCTGGAACTGATTCCTATGATATAGAGCACCTTTTTCATATGCCACTGACAGACTGCAATATCTCAAGACAGGAGATTAAAACTCAGCCACTATACGCGTTTACCCCTTTCTTCCTTCGTTTATTATCTTGAGATCTGTTTACTAAGTGCGAAAGACGGAATGATTAATGATGTTTTGTGGCGTAGTGGGACGTGCCACGCACAGGACGGCATTCGAAAGGAAAGTAAATTCAGAGTGGTTGTTTATTAAGAAAGAAATCTGATTGGACGAATAATGCCTTGTCGACTGATTTATGAACTTCCAAAAAATATGCTTCAGAGGAAAACATGGTTACAAACAATGAGAGAAAGCAGAGCTTTCAAGGACATTTTTTCTTTATCTCCCCACCCCTTCCCCCTAGTATCGATTTCTGGTTCAAAACTTATAGATACAGCAAATGATCTGTTATACGAATGAGTCAGACTCTTGCCCTAGCGAAATGGGGTAAGCTAAGCAAGAAGTTTTGCACCAAAGCTTTAGAAGCTACAAATACTCTGAGACTTGTATTAAATTTTTTAAGAACAAACATTGCCTGTTGCAGACAAATGAACCGGTTGAGGAGCTATGGTAGTCTCCGAGATATTTTAACTGTCTCAGGCTTATATTTATATAAGTCTAGCTGAATTGCCCGGCGTTGCTCGGGAGAATTTGGTGATAATTCACAATCTAAATTTTGTACAAATCGAACGAGACGATTAACTTTTTACGGCATTAACCGTACCTAATACTGTATTTCATTTCTTCATTGAATTGGAATTTTATTCTCCGTAGAGTCTTTAGTCACATAGTTTTTTTGTTTTTGTTTTTCCGTTTGATTTTGTTGTTTACTTAGCTTCAGTCCCGATGCTGAATTGTGTTGCAGTTTTTCACTGGAAAGCACTAGTCGCAAAAAAAAAAAAAAAAAAAAAAAAAAATCAATTTTTGCACTTATCACAACAAAAAGCATTAAATTCGAATTCAAAATAAAAAAGGAAAAAAAAATGGAATTTTTTGCGAAAATTTTGTATGGGGGACTCTTGACCCAGGGCTCCATCCCCCGCCTACGGCCTAAGTTAGAGTACCATAAGGTTGTCCTACCAATTAAAAATAAAAAAGTAAAAAATGGAACTAATTGATACACTCAATTGACGTGGATTAGGATAATCAAACAGAAGTCATCGCTCTTTCCACATTTATAAGTCAGTCACGGAAAAATTCGCATCTGCAGCCACCAGGAATCGAAACCCGGGTCTTCCAGTTACGCGCCGGACATGCTACCACTGCACCACAGCGGCCTCGAAATTTCCAGATACGACTAATTGCCAAACCACATGGAAGGTTGCTTCTTGGAGCCCCGCACAATGCCGGGGATTCACCAAAGTTGGAAAGCAGCAACTGAACAAATAACTAGGAGACGAATGAATAATTAATACACACAATTGACGGGGATTAGGAACATCAAACAGAAGTAATCGCTTTTTCCACGCTTATAAGTCTGGAAAATTCGAGGCCTCTGTGGTGTAGTGGTAGCATGTCCGGCGCGCAACTGGGTTCGATTCCCGTGGCGGCGAATGAGAATTTTTCCGTGACTCACTTATAAACGTGAAAAGAGCGATGCCCTCTGTTTGATGTTGAAAAAATGGAACTTTTTTACGAAAATTTTCTATTGGGGATCCTTGGCCCCGAGCTCCGACTCCCGTTTACGGGAGTCGGAGCTCGGGACCAAGGAGCCCATGAAGCAAGAGGCCCATGAAGCAAAGAGCCTATGAAGCAGGAGCCCATGAAGCTGGGTCCATTGCTTCAGGGGAGCCCATGAAGCAATGTACCCAGCTTGCCTTGTAAACCCAACTTAAGGCTCTGGAGGTGGTGTCATGGTGTGAGATCACATTCTGTTGGTGTGAACGTGTCCCCTACTACTGCTGGAAGGTCGGGGTGTCCTCCAAGGATTATTTGAATATTGTTGCCGATCAATTTCGTCCTGCAATGTTGGCCTTTTATCCAGCAGGTTACGATGTTGTTGACCTTTTATCCAGTAGGTTACGGTGTTCAGCAATGCTTCCGCGAACATGGCAGCTACGCTGAGAAAAACGTTTTGTTAATTCAACAAAAAAATTGTTGAATCAACAAAAAAATTCTGTCGATATACAGTCAACAAAAAAGTTTGTTAAATTAACAAAATTATTTTGATGAAAATTATTGTTCATTCTACAAAATTTATTGTTATCATGACAGAACGTTTTGTTCATATAAAAATTTTTTTTGTCGATTTTGGGGAATTTCTTTGATCCAACAATATATATTGTTATCGTGATAAAACGTTTTGTTGCTGTAACAAAACATATTTGTTATCGTGACACAGTAATTTCTTGCTCCAACAAATTTTAGATTTATGAAGCTCGGCCACTTTATCCCTAAACTTTTTTCCGATGGCAACACTTCGTCGGTGCAATAATTCTAGGCGGTGCCCTTCGATCCTGGGTGTCGGCCATTTTTTCCTCGCCGTATTTATTTTCTAGCAGTGTTTAAATGAACTTGGACGGTGTTGCGTCACGAGTAAATTTTTTCAGAGCCAGCAAAGAAACGCTCAGCGAGCGGATTCGAACCTGAGACCTTTACTTTAGGAACTAGGCATGCTACCTACTCGGCAGATCCAGCATTTGGAGGTGCCTTTATTACCTATTGGAATGTTCGCGGACGACTTGTGCTTGCCACAACGATGTATTGACACTATTTTGGTGCGTACCTAACATGTTTCTAAATCCGACTTCTTTTTAAATGTTTTTCTTAGTTTTTTGATGAAACAAATTATTGACATTTTTGGTTAGATAAAAAAAAAATCGTAATATTTTTTTAACGTTCTATATGTTCCAGGGTACTACAACCCTGCAATCTTTGGTTACCGCACGAATTTTGAAACACTCTGTACATGTAACCTATACATGAAATCAAGCTCTATACATAAATCACAGCTCCTATCATTATTACCTCATGTGCAATTATTTATGTGCGATCAGGAACTGCAGGCCGTCATAAGAAATGTATTATTGCTTTATCAGAAATCTGGGTTTAAATTTACTATGTGCCCCTGTGCATCTAATAAGATGCGAATTCTATCGTATTCATTGCAATTATAAGTCTGCAAAGCGAGGCCAAATTATCACTGAAATTCACTGAATCCAACCAAGATAACACACAATAGACACTAACATAAAAATACATCGGAATTATTAAGATCCGACGAACATAATAAATACGTCGGAATTATTAAGATCTGTCTTCTAACAATGCACTCACTCACTTCGTAGTCAGCCATAATTCAAAGCGAAATCTTAAGCGCAAAACGAGATTCTTCTGGTCAGTGGTAGTCTGGTAGTGCCCGTATGGAGTAGCTAGTAATCACGTGCGCTTTGGCCTAAGGTCGATGCCAGCTCCATAGAGTTGAATTAACAAAATATAGCCAACGAAATAATTTTGTGTTGCCAACAAAACAGTTCCGATGGAGTTTTGTTAAAATAACAAAAGAAATCGACAAAACAGCTCAACAAAATTATTTTGTTGTTCCAAACAAACTTTTTTCTCAGTGTACTTTTACCATCTTCCCAGGCCTACACACATCCCGGATTTGAACTCAATTGATAAATTATGAGACATGTTAGAAAAACAGAACCGGGAGCAAAGTCGTCTTCCATCAAATCTGAGCCAGTTAAAGGAGTGTCTAGTAAACACCTGGTATGCTGTAGACGTAGATGCACCCTAACACGTTGTTGAATCTATGTCAAACCACAAACGCTGTAATTAGAGCTAAAGGTGGTCCAACCCGGTATTGCATAAAAGTTTCTAATTCAATGATCGGTATGTGCACATTCTCGGGACGAAATGTACCTGCATCCATCCGGGAACGACGGTCAGACTGGTAGAGGATGTATAGTCACTCACCAGACCTGAGCGGGACTTTCCATTGGTCTACAGTCCACGATAGGCTTCCTTACACCACGCTAATCGGCGTGTGGCATAAATTGAAGTAATTACCGACTTGGAGACGGTTGCTTGACCATGGTATCCCATATCGTACAGCGTCCTCCGCACTGTACAGGTGCTATCATAAGTTCCAATAGTCTTGTATAGGGTTTGCGTGATTTGAGACAATGGCAATTAGTGATATTAGCGGACAATCCTTTACAGAGCTCTCCTGTCAGTTTCTGTTACTTTGAAGGTTTACCAGGTCGTTTATCGGAATATTCTGCAGTAGTCTGCTTCGACTTATACACTGAGTGGCCACTTTATTATGACCACCTGACAGTTTTAAGCAAATGAGCTATGTCTGCACGTTGTTGCCGCCAGAGGGCGAGGCTAGTATAAAAAGGGAAAGCTTAATGCTTGCGACAGTGATTTTTGGGTGACGAGATGGGTAAAAAATGCGATTTGACAGACTTTCAACGTAGGATTATTGTAGGAGCTCGGAGCCATGGAGCGAGTATCACCGAAACCGCCTCATTCGTGAAATGTTCCAGACCAGCTGTTGTTAAAGTGTTTAAAGACTGGACTGTCAGACAAAATACTGGGTCTCTACGTGCAACGTGTGGTCGTCATCGACTAGTGACTGCTTGGGCGGAACGGAGAGTGTCCAGACTGGTAACAGACAACAGAAGGGCAACAATGCAGCAAATTACAGACCATCTTAATCAAGGATCCCCTCAAATGATCTCTGCACGCACTGTGCGCCGTACACTGCATCGGATGGGATATGGCAGCCGAAGGCCTGTTCGAACACCTTTGCTGTCTTCAGTTAACAAGAGAAAACGTCTCCAGTTCGCACAGGAGTACAAAGATTGGACAGTGGATAATTGGAAACAAATTATGTGGTCCGATGAATCACGTTTTCAGTTGCACCATGCCGATGGCCGAGTGAAAATTTTGTGAAAACAGCACGAAAGCATGGACCCTAAATACATTGCTACAACCCTTCAAGCTGGTGGAGGCAACGTTATGCTTTGGGGAATGTTTTCCTGGCATGCTTTGGGCCCTTTAATTCGTGTTGATCAACGTCTAGCTGGCACATCATATCTAAACATCGTTGCGGACCAAGTGCATGCTCTCATGTGGATGATTTATCCCTATGGCGATAGCTACTTTCAACAAGATAATACGTCCTGCCATAGTGCTTGTATTGTAGAGGATTGGTTTCAGGAACATGCCGGTGAGTTTACTTTGCTTAGGTGGCCCCCACAATCTCAATCCCATTGAGAATTTGTTAGATGAAGTTGAACGAGCCATCAGACAGCTGGATCCACAACCCTGCAATCTCACACTCCTGGAAAGTGCTATTCATCAAGCATGGTCTCAGATTCCACAAAACACCTATCAACATCTCGTGGAGTCCATGCCACGAAGGATCGACGCATTATTAAAGGCAAAAGGTGGCCCAACGAAGTACTGAGGGGTTGGTCATAATAAAATGCCCACTCAGTGTATAGTGCATGACCAACCGTGGATCATCAACGTCGCTGAAATGTCACGTGCGGAGCGACTGCTTATGTGGCACCCTATTATCAATCCGCGTTGGAAATCAGTTAACTCTACGCATCGAGGTATCTTGCATTCACAGTCGTACTGTTGTCTCATCATAGTCGTAGGAGAATATTTATTGGCATAGAAAGGAGATTTACGTCATTCTTAGGAAAACCAACTGACGCTGAACATTCACTGATGGTATAGGGCCGAAATCTAGAACTGAGACATCCTTCATATATACTTCTGTCATTTCCCCCTGTATTTATTGCCTCATTATGGTACTTGGTGGTATACTTTAATAAAGTCCATGGCTTACAACTTGTCAAGATCGTAGGCATCCCACCAATAAGGTCACAGCTCTACGAGTGACATCAAGGAGTAAGAAACAAAACTGCGTTCTTCTCGATTCATTTCTTGTGATTCAACCCGTTCAAAAGTAGTGATGGGAAGAATCATTCTCTTCTTAAACCCCGATCTCTAATATAAGGTAAGTCAAGTGATCCGCGAACGCTTGAATCGCATGAAGAATCAAAGTTTTTGAGTAATATCGTTCACGAAAGATATTTAAGGCAAATGCTGAATGGAATTTCGAAGATCTGAATCCGCTTTTTGGTGTAAATATGGCATGGATGGTAAGTCAGATAATATCCGAAAACTTGAAAATTTCGTCGTCCTGGAGCGGGAATCGAATCTGCGTCTCCCAGACGCGGATTCCATAGCGTCCGAGTACGTTAACCACTACATCACCCAGAACGACCAAGTTTCAAATTTCCGATTATTTTGAATATAACCATCACAGGATTCGCTAGTCGAAGTAACCGGCATTCATGTTTAGCGAATATGGAGGTTAAGAATTATATCCCGTGGGTGGTGTAGTGGTTAGCATACTCGGGCGCTATCCGGGAGACGCGGGTTCATGGATGGTAAGTCAGATAATATCAAAAAAATTTTTAAGTTTTCGGATATTATCTGACTTACCATCCATGTCATATTTACACCAAAAAACGGATTCAAATCTTCAAAATTTGTATTGTATGGTGCAATCCCGTATTCCATTCATGCTGAATAGATGTTTTCATTTCCTATATATTCGGGAGGATTTGGAACAAATCGGTCACAAGCGAACAACAAAACAACAGCTATTCAGAACATTTGACCTTTTTTTTATTTTGCTTTTAACTCGTTGTATACAATGGACTTCATCTC
Organism: Macrothele yani; assembly: GCA_039090855.1. Classification (NCBI taxonomy): domain Eukaryota; kingdom Metazoa; phylum Arthropoda; class Arachnida; order Araneae; family Macrothelidae; genus Macrothele; species Macrothele yani. Next base: position 116,679,776 of record CM077007.1, read on the forward strand.
AAAATACACTATCTACCAACAAGTAATTGGACACCCCTGCAATCGACGATATCTGCGGTCCTGATACACGTCACGGCCGCCGCCGTTAAATATCGTGTGGGAAACAACAACGCAATCAGTCACATGCAAGATGTCACGCAGTTCGGAGCTCTCTAATTTCGAGAAAGGTGTAATCGTCGGGTATCACAGAAATGGCCGATCCATACGTGACATATCCAGCGAGTTGAAGTACCCAATAGCGACAGAGGCCTACGTGATTGGCAAGTGGAAGACGAGAGGTGACTGTCGGAATGTGCCCCGACCCGGCAGACCCACAAAACTGGGAGTTAGAGAAATTCGGAAGAACCGCACTAAATCGATGGGCCACATCCGCGAGGAGTTTCAACAGGCATCCGGGAGTGTTCTTTCGATGAATACCATCCGTAAGGAAGCCCATCTGTTCGGTTATCATGGACGTGCTGCCGCCCACAAGCCTTTGATCACCAAGTCCAATAGCGCTGCTCGGCTAACGTGGTACAAAGAACGTCGACAGTGGACCGTTGAATAGTGGAAACAGGTTCTCTGGAGCAAAGAATCAAGGTTCACCCTCTACCGTTCGAATGGCAGGGTCTGGGTTTAGCGTCTGCCTGGAGAACGCCTCCTGCCGGAATGTATTGTGCCAACTGTGAAGTTCGGCGGCGGTGGAATTATGCTATGGGGGTGTTTCTCCTGGAATGGCACGGGACCCTTGGTCGCAATTCCTGGTAGACTCAACACCGAGACCTACTGCACCATTTTGGATGACCACGCACTTCCTACGTTGTGGCAGTTTTACGGGGTGGACCCATGCTACTTTCAGGATAACAATGCCACCTGCCATGTTGTGAGGTCCACCATGGCTTGGTATGGTGACAATGGGGTTAATCGAACGGACTGTCCTACACAGAGCCCGGAACTTAACCCTATCGAGCACCTCTGGGACGAGTTGGAGCGTCGACTTAAGGGGTGCCCCCACCGTCCGAAATCGGTGAAGGAACTGACATGTCGTTTCCAAGCCGAGTGGAAGAAAATACCGCTAGCCGTCGTACAACGCCTGTTTGAGAGTATTCCCCGGAGGGTCGCAGCTGTAATCGCCGCTCGTGGAGGCTCTACCAACTATTGAAGGTGAATAAACTTTGTTTTCCTTTGCTATCACAGGTGTCCAATTACTTGTTGGTAGATAGTGTATTTGGTTACCGTCAGTCGATTACATGGCGTCACAGAAGAGCGGACCGGATATTCATAGACCACTGCATGAATATGATGCTAATAACGTTGCTAGGCAGTGTACATGCAATGCAAAACTCATGTGGACAGGGGCGGATTGCCCCACCAGAACACCGGGACATTTCCCGGTGGGCCACTTCCGTATATTTTGTCTCTTTCTTTTTTTTACTTTCTTAAAAATGTCTTCAGTTCGGTTGTTTTAAACACACAACTGAACCGCGATACTTTTTTTATAAACGAAATACACATCATGAAATTATAAGCGGGAGAAAAAAAAACTGTTTTGAATTAGGGAAAAAATCCCCTTACCATGCAACTGCTCGAATCCCAACTACAATAGATGGGCCACGTGTGTTTGAGAACTTCTGGGTTCACTTACTAGCTGAGGAATGAGAAGGAATGTACCGTATGTGCGGGGAGGCGGGGGCGTGTACAAGATGTTCTATATATTCCCAAAGGAAGGGGGGGGGTAGTTGATTTTACTCCCGTTGGTTGTAGGAGGCATTAATGCTGTGCTCATAAGAGCTAAGTTCGAGCTAAATTTTAAGAGCCCTAGCCCGCCCGAGCCCGAATTTTATATTGCAAGATAGAGCCCGAAGTATGTCAGCCCGAGCCCGAATTTTATATTGCAAGATAGAGCCCGGGCCCGAACGAGCCCGAAAACTATGATTAATCTGTTCAGGCATTAAAAAAATATATCTTCTTCCAAACTTCCATTCCTTCCTCCCCGTGCAATTAGCCGATGTCTTTCTCAACTGCGGAGTGGGGAAGGGATGTCTATCTCTTTCTATAGTTTCTTTGACCATTCAAATTTCATCCTGAAATGTTTCGAGGGGCCCGGCATCAGGAAAAATCGGTACCAGCGTCAAAATAACCCAACAATCTCACTTTCGGAGTCCAAATGGAAAAGGGCGGGGAACAGTCATCTCTCCAAAATCGAAGTAGGTCCATTTTTCCGGGTTATTTTGACATGTAACCGAATGATCGAAAATATTTGTGTTTGAATCCTCTTAATTTTCAAATTATTTAAAAGAAAAACATCATAGTTTTGGGGTGCTAGTGAAACGATAGTACCCCCCCCCCCTCAGGGAAAATTTAAAATTTCTTGATACCATTTGTTTGTATCGTGTCGTAGTCCTCTCAGGATTAAGACTGCATGCAGTATTCTGGTCCAGAATTTGCAGGTAAGATTGGAGTGTCGGATCCCAGATTTATATCCTTACCTAAACTGATAAAATTTATGATTTAACTTCTTCTTCCTTCCACATAAACAGATGGAAAAGGTAGAGAAAGAAACTGGAAAAACGCGTGACTGTGTCTCACTGGTATCGGTAGCTCTATAACTGGAGTTACGATGCCCAGTTTTGTGGCAAATATGAAATATTTTTTTAATATTTCAGATATACTTCTTCCGTTCTTTTACTTTTGCCGGATACCATGCTCGTTGCCAACTAAATTATTAATACTTATTTTGACGTGTAACCACTACGTTACGAACACTTCAAGTGGAAAACAAATTCATTTTTCTATTAGGAGAAACTCAAAAAACCGAGGTTTTTCAGATTTTAATTATGGGTTATTTTGCTAACGGGTTATTGACGTTGGGTTATTTTTACTCCGGGTTACTTTGACTGGGATATTGTGACGCGGGTTATTCTTTCCGGGTTATTTTGACATGTAATCCTTCAATCACTGTGCCAACTGCCCGGGATTTAATCATCAATGAATGACAGTGAGTGATTCAATCGCCGTCCCGGTGGCGCAGTGGTCTAAGCGCTGGCTTATGGCCGTACGTATACGTGGTTCCGAGTTCGAATCCCGTGGGGCATGGATGTTGTTTTGTCTTATGGCTCTCTTTTCTCTGGAACCAGTGGCCCTAAATTAGGGACGGGCGACTGCTTTAAGCCCATCCAGTCGGTCGTTAAACCTTCAATAAAAAAAAAGAACAGAGGCCATAAGCAGCCGCTCGTCTCTGATTTAAGACCACTGGTTCCAGAGAAGGGAGACAGCCAGTGCCGTAAGACAAGCACACAACTCATTCATGACCGGGACTCGAACCCGTTCCCACATTGACGAACGGTCAGAAGCCAGTACCTAGACCGCTGCGTCTCCGTAGCTGCAAATTGCGATGCAATCGCGAAAAAAAGGGGGGGGGACAGATGCTTTATTGTACGATTAGTAAAGGGCACGCGTATCTTATTTTACAAAGAGTTACATGCGATCAACTGAATGATTTTTGATGCCTAAAATATCAACATAATAATAAAATCGCTAAATTACAACACCTAAAGAAAGGAATTGTGACGTCAACGCTTATGATTTCCTGAACCAATTCCGTTACAGTTACTGCGCTGATAGTTATCAACGCCATACAGGTCTCAAACGTGCTTAAAGAAGACAGCTCTTTCTTGCAGTAACGCTACGTTTATCGGCAGGCAATGTGTCAAGTTATTATTTATAGTGTGGAGTTGAAATGATCTCACTTCGCAGATTACGTCATGCCAAGGAATATTTTCATCAACAGCTGATAACAACAGATGTCATAACTAATTCGGAAGTAGAGAGCAGAGTTCACGCTGCACATATTAGGTTACTGGGTTAAATTTTTTGATAGAACGACCATTAGTCGAAAATAGCATGGGGAATCGTCAAAAATATCCTTTTATTCAAACTAAACAGAAGTCATTTACAAAAAGATGCACGCTTGGATTATTTCTTTATGTGGAAAATATCCGTCTTGTTTACGTTTGATAAATGAATCATTTGCATTTGTGTGTGTGTCAGGGGGGGGGGGGCTGCATAACCACCGTCAGGGCTATAAAGCAGTAGCGGATCCTTAAGTTAAAGGAACGAAACTAGACAAATACACTACTCATGCCTCATTCGGGACTCGGACCTGAGCCCATCTCCGATGAATGGCCAGAAACCAAAGCTTCAGACCACTCAGCCACCCAGGCGTCTGACCCAGGACCTAAGAAGAAAAAAAAATTACCTTACGCAGATGAACTTCAAGCTTTCAAATCGTATGTGTTCATCAATTGCCCAGTCTCTTAAACTGTCAGAAACGCAGTGAATGAAACACCGGAAAGAGTGGGAAACATTTGTCCCATCGGAAGACATCGCAATCATATTGTACTGCAATACGGAAGAGCAAAACAATAAAAGAAACTATCACTTTTTTTTTTTTTTTTTTTCGATCTGTGCACATACACTGAAGATCCAAAACTTTACGACAGTCTTTATCCAAATCGAAGCAACTGCAGGTAAATTGTGACTCATGTGAGGGTCTAGTTCAATTTCCCGACGATAATTTAGTCGAAAAGTCACTTGACCGAAAATCACTGCACGAAGGGTCACTTGATAGGAAAGTACATTTCATCGAAAGATTATTTCACCGAAAGGTCACTTGATTGAAAGTTGTATTTCATCGAAGGGTCACTTGGTCGAAAGGTGCACTTCATTGAAAGATCATTTCACCGAAGGGTCACTTGATGGAAAGTTGCATTTCACCAAAAAATCACTTGATCGAAAGGTACATTTCATCGAAGGCTCGCTTGATCGAAAGGTACAGTTGATCGAAAGATCATTTCCCCGAAGGGTCACTTAATAGAAAGGTACGTTTCATCTAAAAATCACTTAATGGAAAGGTACATTTCATCGAAGGCTCACTTGATCGAAAGGTACACTTCATCAAAAGATCATTTCACCGAAGGGTCACTTAATAGAAAAAAGGTACGTTTAATCTAAAAATCACTTGATCGAAAGTTACTTTTCATCGAAGGGTTACTTAATGGAAAGTACATTTCATCGAAGGGTCACTTGATGGAAAGGTACATTCCCTCGAAAAATCATTTTACCGAAGGGTCACTTAATGGAAAGGTACATTTCATCGAAGGCTCACTTGATCGAAAGGTACACTTCATCAAAAGATCATTTCACCGAAGGGTCACTTAATAGAAAAAAGGTACGTTTAATCTAAAAAATCACTTGATCGAAAGTTACTTTTCATCGAAGGGTTACTTAATGGAAAGGTACATTTCATCGAAGGGTCACTTGATGGAAAGGTACATTCCCTCGAAAAATCATTTTACCGAAGGCTCACTTGGTGGAAAGGTACACTGAGAAAAACGTTTTGTTAATTCAACAAAAAATTTGTTGAATCAACAAAATTTTTTGTCGATATACAGTCAACAAAATTTGTTGTCGAATTTGCAAAATTATTTTGTTGAAAATTATTGTTGATTTAACAAAATTTGTTGTTGAATTTGCAAAATTATTTTGTTGAAAATTATTGTTGATTTAACAAAATTTATCGTTATCACGACAAAACGTTTTGTTCATTTAACAAAATGATTAAGTCGTTTTTCGGGAATTTGAAACAACAAAACATATTGTTATCATGACAAAATATTTTGTTGCTGCAACAAAACATATTGTTATCGTGACACAATATGTTTTGTTGCAGCAACAAAACATTTTGTCATGATAACAATATGTTTTGTTGAATCAAACAAATTCCCGAAAATCGACAAAAATCGACATGTTCCTGGAACCAATCCTGTACAATACGAGCACTATGGCAGTACGCATTATCTTGTTGAAAGTAGCCATCGCCATTGTGATAAACCATCCACATGACAGGATGCACTTGGTCCGCAACAAATTTTAGACATGATGTGCCAGTCAGACGTTGATTAAAACGAATTAAAGGGCCCAAAGCATGCCAGGAAAACATTCCCCAAACCATAACGTTGCCTCCACCAGCTTGAAGGGTCGTAGCAATGCATTTGGGGTCCATGCTTTTCCTGCTGTTTCCGCCAAATTCTCACTCGGCCATCGGCATGGTGCAACTAAAAACGTGATTCATCGGACCACATAATTTGTTTCCAATTATCGACTGTCCAATCCTTGTGCTCCTGTGCGAACTGGAGACATTTTCTCTTGTTAATTGCAGACAGCAAAGGTGTTCGAACAGGCCTTCGGCTGCCATATCTCATCCGATGCAATGTACGGCGAAAATTGCGTGCAGAGATTATTTGAGGAGATCCTTGATTAAGATGGTCTGTAATTTGCTGCACTGTTGCCCTTCTGTTGTCTGTTACCAGTCTGGACACTCTCCGTTCCGCCCAAGCAGTCACTAGTCGATGACGACCGCACGTTGCACGTAGAGACCCAGTTTTTTGGCTGACAGTTCAGTCTTTAAACACTTTAACAACAGCTGGTCTGGAACATTTCACGAATGCGGCGGTTTCGGTGATACTCGCTCCATAGCTCCGAGCTCCTACAATCATCCCACGTTGAAAGTCCGTCAAATCGAATTTTTTACCCATCTCGTCATCCAAAATCACTTCTACTACTGTCGCAAGCACTGAGCTTTCCCTTTTTATACTAGCCTCGCCCTCTGGCGGCAACAGCGTGCAGCCATAGCTCATTTGCTTAAAACTGTCAGGTGGTCATAATAAAGTGGCCACTCAGTGTATATACATAATTCGCCCAGACTTGAAATACTAACACTGCGTGCTCCAAAACAGATCATCTACAGGGTGATTCACTCGGGACTGAATACTTATCATGTTAAATATATGAGACGGGAAATATACACGGCCGAGTCACATTATGGTGACCACTAGCTAACATTTAGAGTAACCGCAGTGAGCAGCTAGACGGGCTGGGGCTGACTCAATAAGGTGCTGGAAGGTGTTCACAGGTATGTGGAGCCATGCTGACTGCAGTGCATATGACAGCTGCTGGAGGGTGCGTGGTGGAGGATTCATAGAGCGAGCAACACGATCGAAGTGGTTCCATAGATGCTCAATTGGGTTTAAGTCTGGAGAGTTAGGGGGCCAGGGAAGTACTTTGAAGTCGTCATCGTGCTCTTCCAACCACTCTTGAACATTTGTAGCTGTGTGACATGTCGCATTGTCGTTCTGGAAGATCCCATCCGCCTCAGGGAAGACAATCAGCATGTATGGGTGTACGTGGTCTGCAAGGATGGATTCATAACGAATTCGGTCCATAGTGCCTTCCACAGGTATGAATGGACCCCAGAGTATGCCACGAAAACAATCCCCAGACCATAACGACGCTGCCCCCCACCAGCTTGTATTCTTTCAGCAATGGTTGAAGAACGTTTGTTCTCCGATGTTTCTCGCCTTATACACCAACGCCCATCCGTTCAAGGAAGCAGAAAACGTGACTCATCGGAGAAGGCAATCCTTTGCTAATCATCGGAGGTTCAATTCCGATACTGCCGTGCAAATATAAGCCTTTTCTACCGATGCACCCTCGTTAGCATAGGTGAAGGTACCATCCATCTGCATCGGAGCCCCATACGCAGCAGGGTTTGCTGAACTGTCGTTTTAGACGCACTTCCAGTTGCCCCCTGGTTCATTCGGCCAGCGAGTTGTTCCACTGTAGCGTGTCGATCGGCTCTCACGCACCTTCAAAGCCGTCGTTCACCTCTCACAGCAATGGCATGTGGTGCTCCGCAGTTTCCACGTTGCTTATTCGCAGTGGTGCCACTTCTCCCATACACTTTAACCACAGCAGCACGTGAACAGTTCACAAACTGCGCTGTTTCAAAAACACTACAACCCCTGGCCCGAAAGCCGATGATCATCCCTTTTTGCAAATCTGATAAAGCGCTCCTTTTATCCATGACAGCAACGAGAGATATGCTTTCCGATTGCATACAGCACACCTTATATACCCTCCAAGCCAGCTCACGACACGTGCCTTCTTTCATTGGCTACTTGCGGTTGACGTCAAAAGTAGGAGGTGGTCATAATAATGTGACTCGACTGTGTAGGATTAGCGTGAAACCCGAACGAAGCGGTTCTTTATTCCCTGACGAGGCAGTCATCATGTATTACCTGTGAATAAAACGTTTGGTAGCTGGGTGGCGCCGCACTGACACGCCATCTGTCTAGTGGTGTGGGGTAATAGCGTTTCTCCGCAGACAGTTTAAGTGAGAAGGTCAAATGAAGGTGGTGTACTCATTGAAGAGTGTGTATCCATTGTTCGTCAGTACTGGGCAACCGTTTCCTTCAAACAATGTCAGAAGGAGTTTCTGAAGAAATTTGGTGGGCGTAAACCACCCACCAGAGCCACCATTTCGAAATTGGGGAAGAAGCTGGAGAGAAGGGGAAGCTTGGTGGATCCGCATACGGGTAGACGACCACAAATGGCGGAGGACACGATAGAGGATGTGAAGGAGCAGTTATTGGCATTCCAACGAAAATCATTTCGTCGTCTATCCCAAGAGGCTGGACGATCGTATTCAACATGTCAGAGAGCAGGTAAACAGGCGAAGATTAAGCCTTACCGTATCACGGCTGTGAACGAGTTAAAGCCACCGGATTTTGCAAGGCAATTAGCATATTGTCAATGATTTGCCAAATTCTTAGCCTAAAACCCAGCCCTGTTGAACACAACATAGTTTACGGACGAAGCGTGGTTCCATTTATATGGCTATGTAAACTCGCCAAAAACAACTAAAAAAAACCAAAAAAAAAAAAAAACCACGCGTGTTGGCCAGTGATAATCCGCACGCCATCCGCCATCCATGAAGAGCCATTGCATCCAGTGAAAATCGGTGTCTGGTGTGCGGTGTCCAGACGCCGTATCATTGAGCCAATCTTTTAAAGAATCAATGTATGTTTACATGGGTCAAGGTATTTTTACATTTATCTCATTCAAATGTGCCTTTGCAATCGTGAGTTCATTAAAAAAATAAGTGTTCTGTCCCGAGTGAATCACCCTGTACTTTCACTACTGCATAAACGCGTTTTTCTAACTGTCAAGACATCTCTTTGTCTCAAGAAGACACAGTAGAGATGCTAAAAATAGTATAAATATACTAATAATCCGAATTTCTTGGCGTAGAATAGGAATCAAAGTTTCCAAGCTTTCGCACATCAACCAGATGGCTTTTTCAACGAAGGTAGACAGCAGACTGCAAACTGGATAATAGAACGCTTTAACAATTTAAACGCGGTGACTTGACTTGACAAGAAACGAAGAGATGCAAATGTAATTATACAATTAAAGACACGAGGCATCATGTACGTTTTGCACGCGGAATCCTTGGAGGAAAAACAATAGGCATTCCCTATTTGAAGATTTGGTTCCAAATTCGTGGTAACTCTAGCGAGACGCTATCATTGCAGGCCTCATTGTTGGTAGTGATCTCCAAGGTTTCCCGAATGGCAGTGGATTTAGGAGTAGAGTAAGAAGCTAATTTCTTTATGTCATCCCACATACGATCAGCAGACTTAAACTGGACTTCTCTGGATAGGGCTGGGGTTAATTTGCCGCTCTTTATGTCCCTCTTATGCTCGTTGACTCTAATTCTAAATGAACGTTTGGTCATTCCAATATAGTATCGTTTGGAGCCGTCCGGGTATTGTAGAGGTATGGCATAAACACCTGCCTCGTTGGAAAGTGGGGGCTTGTCAGTATTTCGCTTAAGCATAGCATATAAAGATATCTGAGATCTTATGCCGACACTTAATTAATCACAGTAGAGATATTTATACAGAATCGGATAAAGGAAACAACGCACAAGGTTTACCAAGATTTTTTTAGCATAGAATTTTTCTTCTATAGGTTGCAGTTGTAAGTATTTTCAAAGAAGCATGCGTTATTGTCTACCTGTGGACATGATACAGTATATCCATTGCCTTGGATTTTCAAATAGGTTCAATTTGATTTAGGAAAATCGTAAAGTTCTCTAAATTCAAGGCTTTTTGCCAGGGCACTTTTGACCCACCAGCTTCACGGGAATTCCAATTTCTTTCTTTTTAAATTGGGAATTGTGAGCCTAGTTCGAAAAATGGTTATTTAATCTTCATGTAAGAACATTAAGAAAGAATGAGGAATAATCAGCAATTGGTAGGTACCCCATGGCAACTTCAAATGAACAAATATATTTTTTCATTTGCGTAGAAATTCGCGTCATATAAGGGGAATGAACTGCTGTTAGACGATTTACTTTAGATTAAAATGCACGTGCTGAGAAACACGTGCCGAGCTGAGCTTTAATAATAATAAAAAAAAAAAAAGTTGATTGAAAAATAATGATAAAAAAAGTTGACGAACGCAAAGGAATTTTCCCAGATCAGCAAAGGAGAAAAAAATAGTATTTTTATTTATAGCACAAGCAGGAGGTGATGTCTCAAAATCAAAGGTTAACTGATGGAGTAAAAAAAGAAGCACAAGACGAAAGTTCGTAGAAGTCAGAAAAAAGGGCGAAAAAAAAGTAAAAAAAGAGCTATATGACGCCAGAGCAGCAATAGAACCGAACGGTTTCATGGAAACCTGTCGATGTATTTGTTGAAAACCATATGTTAGAAGCTTCTTTATCAATTTTGTAAATATTTACAAGGTGGCAAAAAAAATATTCTTAGTAACACTGACCTGTTAATTCTAGAAAGATGTCATGAAGTTGATGAACTTTCGAGAAATACATGGCAATGCACTGACTTTTTTTTTTTAATTTAAAGCTACTAGATTTTAAATGACCTTGAAATCGTTTTGAGTAATTATCACTTGACGGCGGTGCAAACGTACGAAAAGCGTTGTGAACATGTTGAAGCAAAGATGTTGTTGGAGAACGCTATCTTTCAAAAAAGACGGAAGAAAATGCCGTGTTGTTCAAGTTACTTCTAGGATTAATTATCGCCGGTTAATTCGCTGAATTACGCATTTTAGAAAGCAATGACTTTCAAAAGGATTCCTTTTATGGAATAATTTATTACGCTCAGACTAAGCAGCGAAAGAAATTACGCACGTGAAGTGGCTTTCTCGAAATTAAGCTCAATGGCCAATGTTATATGTCAAATTACTAAGTACATAAAAAACTGGAGAGCCAAAACGAGCATTAGGAATCCACTAAACAGTGGTTTTTATTTTTTCGTAATCGTAAATATACTACGGGAAGACATATCTTGCTTTTTATGGGAGTCAACTTTTGATTACCTTCTGTGCACAGTAAAATATTTTCTGAAATTGGATTTGGTCTACCAAACCAGGCCGGGAATTTTAGTCTTGTATTCTCCTACAGAAACACGCGTACCACAGGGGAACACCTCAAATTTCTTCATGAAAAAAATTGCTAACTCCTGGGTGAAAGAATTATTGAAATATGCAAACTAATTCAGCCGTGAACAAATTTGAAGAGCAGTTTAAGGGTGAAATAACACATCAAACCATGCTTAACGGGGTTTTGTACCAGATAATTACCCGTATTTATTTGGTCACTGATCGTCTACTGCGCAACGCTTTTTCCACCTCCTTGAATAGACGCCTTTTTAAATAGCACCCATTATTTTGACTCATGAACTACCAATTTCATCCATGAGCCAATATCGCTAAATCGTTGTTTCTTTAGAAGTAAATGTGAGTGGGACATAGATTTTCAAACATATCTGCCCAAGAATGGCCTTGTACTGTATGTCTGTACGTGGATAAGGCTGTGAGTGGTTTAAGCGATGACCTCTGCTCATTCGTCCGAATGGGGTCCGGTTTCGAATCCCGGTGAGGCATGGATGTGTTTTGTGTTTGTCTTACAGCACTGGCTCTCTCCCTTCACTGGAACCAGTAACCCTAAATTAAATGATTCATCCAAAAGGGTTCTGGGTTCGAATATGTTTAACTAAGAAAGATCTGATTTGTCCAAAAGGGGTCCGGGTTTGAAATTAGGGACGGGCGACTGCTTATAGCCCATTCAGTTACTCACGGTGGTTGTTAAACCTCCAATTAAAAAAAAAAGGCTGTGGGGATGCTGGACCAACAAAATTATTATTAGTGCCTCCTTCAAGATTACAAAGGAGAGTGGGGCCTACAAATGTCCTTTTGGTTCCAAGTCCAACGATATAGGCTTAGTCGTAGTTAGCTTAATTATTTTATAACAGCGTGTTTGATCCGGCATACATAGAAAACGCATTTTTTTTTTAAGACAAGAAGCTTTTAGACAATAATATAAAACTCAAATGAAATTAACAATTCTTATTTTTTAGGACCAAAATAATTATTCGGTCTTTCCAAACAATCCAGATAAAGAGGATACGAGTAAGTGGGACATTTCCCGAATGGTCCACCGGGAAAAGTCCTGGTGTCCCGGTGGGCCAATCCGCCCCTGGCTATCAAGAGTGAATTTTATATTTAGGAGTTTTGTGAAAGAATACTACAAAGCAGTACTTTTCTCAAAGTTAATGGAAAGTCATTGTCAGTTTAAAAAGATCTCGAGTTCCAAAGCATACTATTACTTCGAAAAACCACGACGAACAAAACGTGAAATTTTATACAATGATGTCGAGTTTGGGAGTTAGGAATAAACGTCTAACATTCACAGGTAAAATACCGAGATTTTTACACTTAAAAAAATGTTTCCAAAACGAAAAACATCCGGCTTTTAAGATTTTAAAGTTTCAGCTTGGTTGTTATTTAGAATGTTTCTTTTCCTTGAGACCAGAACGGCCTTTCTTTTTTTTTTTTTTTTTTTTTTTTTGGCGGAAGGAAGGTATGTTGATCTTTGTAAGTTATGGGAAAAAATAAATGAAATATCTATTCTAGAAAATATTACGCATGGTGATAAATTAAAAAATCAAACAAAATTAGAAATCATGATAAATACTCCATTTCTGAATTCCATTTGGAAACAACAACATCAGATTAAAGTAAGTATACGCCGCCCCGGTGGCGCAGTGGTCTAAGCGATGGCCTCTGATCATTCGTCCGAACGGGGTCCGGGTTCGAATCCCGGTGAGGCATGGATGTTGTGTTTGTCTTACGGCACGGGCTCTTTCCCTTCCCTGGAACCAGTGACCCTAAATTAGGGACGGGCGACTGCTTATAGCCCATTGAGTTGCTCACGGCAGTCGTTAAACCCAATCAAAAAAAAAAAAAATTAAGTATACACATCCACGATCTAAATCTTAAAATTTCACACACAATTCCTAATCGTAAGTCGTTACATAAAATGCATCCATCAAGTGACCCGTTTTGTAAACATTATGGTCTCTTGGAGAACACCGATCACATTTTTATTGAATGTGTTTTTAACAAAAAATATTTTGACATTGCCAAAGAATTACTTAAATTTAAAGGAGGGTTTTGACAGTAAACAAATCTTATATCATGCACCTTTAAAATATAGTAATTGAAAAAACAAGCGGATAATTAGTGGTTCGTACCTGCCTGGGATCGAACCTGAAGTTTCTACCTTCGCTCATCGCACCGTCAAAGTAGGATTGATGGACTTGCGATGATAAGCATTGAAAATGACTAAGCAAGAAAACTGGACGTGACGAAATTGATTGAAATATTCTCTAAGAAGAACGTTAGAAGGGAATCCAGATTTTAGTATAACGTAAGTTTTCTTTATTTTGTAAAGTATGCTTGCTTCTTGAATTTACACTAAAAAGAAACAACATCGCGGAAATATTTAAAACTAGAAAAATGTAAACATACTTGTTTTTCCTCTTTCTCAAAAATTATTGTATTAAGGAATTAAAGAGCTTTAAAGGAAGTTCGAAACCAGACCCTCGAACATCAGTATTTGTTTTTACTTGATTTGATATCGTGAGCATTTGCCATTTAAAGAGTTTGCACTTTTTTCCCTGAGTACTAAATTTATCGAGGATACTTACCGGAAGAAGTGCTCACATGATTAAAAGCAATACATAAGGGATCACAGAATCAATATCTGGAAGATATATATTTACTACGGCGAAGTTAAATATTTGCCCTCAATTTTTGCATTAATTTTTACTATGTTGGGGGCCTGTTAGGAAAATTTCGCGGGGGAGGGGGAGCAGAGACTTTGCGTTACGCCACTGATTATGATATGCGTTCCAACATACCAGAAATCATTACTCAAGTTATGAGGATAATGGCTGTGGAATAAATGTCGCTCCTGTGCCCTGACCTTTGACCCCATTTCGATGATATTAAACAGAATCCGTTCAGTATACCTCCGGAACAACATACTAAAGTTTTGTCGCAATAGAAGCATTTTAGTCAAGTTATGAGGATAATGGCTGTTAAATAAATCTCACTCCTGTGCCCTGGCCTTTGAGCCAATTTCGATTATATTCAGCAGAACCGGCTCATTGCCACCCCGGTGGCGCAGTGGTCTAAGGCGTTGGCTTCGGATCATTCGTCTGTAAGGGGTCCGGGTTCGAATCCCGGTGAGGCATGGGTGTTGTGTTTGTCTTACGGCACTGGCTCTCTCCCTTCCCTGGAACCAGTGACCCTAAATTAGGGACGGGCGACTGCTTATAGCCCATTAAGTTGCTCACGGTGGTCGTTAAACCTCCAATAAAAAAAAAAAGAACCGGCTCATTATATTAACGGAACAACATGGTGAAGTTTTGTCGTAATCGAAACATTTTTAAGTAAGTTATGACGCATAAGGGCGATGAAATGGATCCTGCTCCTATGTCCTGACCTTTGACCCCATTTCGTCCATTTTTAATAGGGTTCATCCCCAGGTTGTCCCGTACCTCATACTAAAATTTCATCGAAATCGAACCATTCTTACGCGAGTTATAGTGCGGACAGACGGACAGACAGACCGACGGAAGGACAAAGCTGGAGCACATACGGTTCTTCAACGTAAGGTTGGAAAGCGTAAAAAACGGAAATTTCGTTAAAAGACGGACACTTATCGGCAACTTTGCTGCACGTTATTTTTCAGAAATTTTCCGTGAATTTCCGCTTTACTTTTTACAGTGTTGCTGAACGTCTCTCTAAAGTGTCCAGCAGTAGTGGGCCAGCATACTGGGACTCCAGCTGCCTTGGTACCGCTTTCCAATGCTAGAAATATCTTAATGAAATTGCTTGCTATTTTCGTCACTGACAGCAAGCACCTCGATTCTCAAGAAAGAAATCCAAGTGGGAGTCCGGGAAACTGGGACGTATTACATTCCATAGCTTTGTATGAATCCAAGAGTTCACGCACTAAAATCACAAGAGTTTTCTGCCTTAAAATTTCCCCAAAAGTTTTTGTAACACTTTTGAAAGATTTCAAGCTGCTTTTCTAACGCTTTCCAACCGTAAGTTGAAGAAGCGTGTATTCTCCAGCTTTGTCCGACTGTCTGTCTGTCTGTCCTGCACGACAACTCGCGTAAAAATGGTTCGATTTCGATGAAATTTTGCTATGGGGTGCAGACAACTGGGGACGAACCCTATTGACAATGGACGAAATGGGGTCAAAGGTCAGGACATAGGAACGGGATCCATTCCATCGCCATTACGCGTTATAACTTACTTAAAAATGCTTCGATTGCGACAAAACTTCGTCTTGTTCCGGAGATATACTGAACCAATTGTGTTTAATATCATCGAATGGGGTCAAAGGTCAGGGCACAGGAGTGAGATTTGTTTCACAGCCATTATCCTCATAACTTGAGTAATAACCTGAGCAATGATTTCTGGTATGTTGGAAAGCGTATCTTATAATCAATGCATTGCATGATTTTACTAACTTGTTAATCCTGTATCAACTCTTATTTGAATGGCCTCCAAAATCCCTCCCTTAATTTAAGCATCGCTAATTCTCGGGAATTTTTCTTTGAAATATATTAATCCAGCACTATTTTGGTCCATTGCCTTGACAAAGTTTTCATTAGTACTAGTTTAATACACTGCTGGCCACCCAAAATGCAACACCAAGAAGGCCACGAGATAGCAAAGCCAGATTTACTGGACACATAACAACAGATACAAAGATGAAACGATTGAGCTTACAGACCCGTGCGACTTGCGGAACATGCAGACATCAATAGTTCGTGTGGTCCTTATGGCTGGCAATAACGGCCGCTACACGCCGCGGCATTGAACGAAAGAGGCTTTGGATGTGGGCTTGGGGTATGACGGTCCAGGCTGCTTCCACACGTTGCCACAGTTCATCAGGCGTAGCCGCGGGTGGTGCTTGCAGGGCCACCAGGTTGCCGATCAGCAACCAGGCGTGTTCGATGGGCGACAAATCGGCAGAACAGGCGGGCTACGGCAGCAGTGACACCTGGTGGGCCGTGAAGAATTGTTGCACAATGCGCGCCACGTGCGGGCGCGCATTGTCCTGTTGAAACGTGGCCGCTAGCAGGTCCTGCAGGTAAGAGAGGACTACAGGCTCCAAAACGTCGGAGATGTAGCGGCGGCTGTTGAGTGTACCGGCGATGCGTACCAGAAGGGTGCGTGTGTCATGTCCAATTGTGCCCCAAACCATAATGCCAGGCGACGGATTGGTATGGCGATGCATAATGCAGGCGTCATACAGTCTCTCGCCGAGGTGCCGCCACACGCGGATCCGACCACCGTGATGTTGCAGGCAGAAGCGGGATTCGTTGGAGAAGACAATGTCGTGCCATTCCGTAGTCCAGGTGCGGCGTTCAACAGCGCACTGCCGCCGCACTCGCCGGTGGTGTAACGTCAATGGTAATCGGAGCAATGGGCGCCGTGCGACATGTCCCCGCTCCTGCAGACGACGTCGAACGGTACGTGCTGACACAGGTTGTTGCGCAACACACCCTAATTCCTGCGCTAACATTCGTGATATGGCGGTGGGAGCCGTCAATGCTCGCCGCACAACATGCCGATCCTCTCGTTTCGTGGTGTGCCGCGGGTGCGGCAATCACTCACGTCGGTCCGTCCGTCCCTTTTGCACCCACCGAATCCATACTCGCCTCACTGTGGCTGGATGTCGTCCCACACGGGCGCCGATGTCTCGGTACTATAAACCGCTGTTGTGATAAGCCACTATTCGTCCTCTGACGAACTCCGAAACGTGCTGGAATGAGTACCGTATTCTGCGACGAGGCATCTGGAAGCTCTCCACGCACAGGTCTGGCAGCCGGCAGCACAACACACTTCCACTACTTACACCCCGCCCTCTGTGCACCCTTCTTATAGTGCTTCTCGGTGGCGTGCCGGGCACACATGATTTGCATATGCCCTGCAATGCTAATCGTTTGCATGTCCTCTTGCGGGTGACGCATGCTGCGACTTTCAGGTCAATCAGATGCTTCCTTCTTGGTGTTGCATTTTGGGTGGCTAGGAGTGTATGTGTAGAGAAGGAGTTAGATGAATCTCGTTTTTAGCTGTACCGAGCTGGCGAGGGTGTCAGCAGGAGGCCATGGCCCCTTTGTGCCAGGTTGGCTCTGTTCAAGGCGGTGGTGGCTCTGTGGTGGTTTGGGAAGCCTTCTCATGGACATACTAGGTCCCTTAAGTGTATCTGGAGAGGTCCTTAACCGCTGCGAACTACCAGTATGTGCTGGATGATCACCTACACGCTTTCATGCTCTTCGTGCATCCTGTGGCCGATGATCTATTCCAGCAGGACAATAGACTCCTCACTAGGCCGCAGGTACCCAGGCATGGTTCCAGGAACATTCATCTGAGTTTGGAACCAGTGTTTAAATCCGACTATGGAAGTCCTCCTGGATGCCGTGAAGTGGAACATCAGATCCATGGATCCTGAACCGAAGTCTAGGGTGGAGTTGTGGGCAATGCTGCAACAGACATGGCTGGCATTATCTCCGGAAACCCTCCATCATCTGGTAGAGTCGATGCCTCGGCGTGTATGGGCTTCGAGTTAAAGGAGGACCAAAACGGTATTAAACCAAAACGATATTGAGTGTATATAAAAGCGCGCGTACACACACACACGTAGATTCACTGCCGTTGCATCAGATAGACACTGACTGACAAAAAATTTATGGACTGGATATTTATATTTCGGGCAGCCACATTGGCCACGGATTACAGTAAGTGCTTGATGATGCGTGCGTTTAAGATCACTTGAGATGAAAATTTGCAGAATGACTCTCAGTGACAGCAAGCAACGTTAGCACTTCGTTGTCCTTCTGCTAATTTGTCTATACCTTCGCCTGATTTTGAAAATAATTCGGATCTTGGAAACGGGTTGATACAGATCTGTAATTATTTTCTGAAATGGTTTTTAAGGACCAGACGTAATTTTTAAACCATGTGCGCATGTTGTGTGCCTGCCCGTTTGCACATCCATTCGTCTGTCGAATGTCTTCGATAAATATCTCGTGAACAGTTTGAGTTGAAAAATTTGTGGATAGACTTTAGGGACCTAACGTAACTCTCACCACTTGTAAGCACTTCGTACGTATATCTGTCCGTGTGCTTCGAATAATATCTTAAAAAACGTTTCAGGTGGAGGTTGCCATGTTCATAAAACAGAGTAATAATCAAATGAGCTTTTTCTACAGACCAAAATCAAGTCTTTCACAACCTTTTTTATTATTTACGCTTTCCAACCGTAGGTTGAAGAAGTGTATATGCTCCAGCTTTGTGCGTCTGTCCGTCCGTCCGTCCGCACGATAACTGGTGTAAAAGTGGTTCGATTTCGATGAAATTTTAGTATGTAGTAGGGGACAACCTGGGGACGAAACTTATTGAAAATGGGTGAAATGGGGTCAAAGGTCAGGAGATAGGAGCGGGATCCATTTCATGGCCCTTATACGTTGTAACTTACGTAAAAATGCTTCGATTGAGACAAAACCTTTATCATGTTGTTCCGGAAGTATATACTTAACCGGTTCTGTTGAATATCATCGAAATCGGGTCAAAGGTCAGGGCACAGGAGCGATATTTATTCCACAGCCATTATCCTCATAACTTGACTAATTATGCTTCGGTTGCGACAAAACTCTATCGTGTTGTTCCGGAAGTACACTTAACCGGTTCTGTTGAATATCATTGAAATGGAGTCAAAGGTCAGGGCACAGGAGCGAGATTTATTCCACAGCCATTATTCTCATAACTTGTTTAAAAATGCTTCTATTGCGACAAAACTTTAGTATGTTGTTCCGGAGGTATACTGAACCAATTCTGTTTAATCTCATTGAAATGGGGTCAAAGGTCAGGGCACAGGAGCGAGATTTGTTCTACAGTCATTATCCTCATAACTTGAGTAATGATTTCTTTTATGTTGGAAAGAGTATCATATTCAATGCGTTGCACGGTTTTACTAACTTGTTTTAAGGGGAAGGATCTGCCGCTTTGGACATCCCCTCTCCTTCCCTCCCCACAAAACACCGTCGATGCGCCTCTGGGTATAAGTACTGTATACATCTATCTAGTCATGGCGTGAAAGCCGGAAAACTACATGTCTCAAAAGTTTAAACACAACTCAAACATAATGCAGAACATATCATTATTGGACATAAATGGTATTTGCAGACACCTTTTATCAGTTCAAAAACAAGTTCCTCTGTGGAATAAATTAAATTATGTAGTTTCCGGTTAATAAAGTTTTAAATTAATAGCTAATTAACTATTCATCATGTAAAAATTAATCAGCTGGTTGTCTTCGGTCGTTGTTGAGTGATTTCCCTTTGGATTCTTAAAAGCATGTGGTTCGATTCCTTTTATTTTTTTAATCGCTTAATCTAGAGAGAACAAACAACGATTTCGCATGATATTCTTGTCCACTTTCACCCAAATCAGCTATAAACATTTCTTAAACAATGCTTCGAAACATGAAATTTAGTCTTGATCGAGTACACAGTTTTAGAATCATTTCATTCTTGAAAGAAAAAGATAAAAAAAAAAAAAAATTCCTTTCTTAGTAGATAAAACATTACAGATAGGGGTGATGGGTAGTTGACAAACATTAGAGACAAGAGTTATGATTTTGTTGACATGGGCATCCCCTCCCCTCGCGCAGATTGGAACAGACCCAAACCGAACGCAGACGATAAATAGGCGGACAGCAGGGCTTCCCAACAGTGGGGGCCGCGGATGGCCTAGTGGTCAACGTTCGTGATTGCCACGGATATAACATCAGGTTCGATCCCAGACAGGTACGAACGCTCGAACCACTAAATATCCGCCGTGCGTCGGATGGGCACGTTAAGCCGTCGGACCCGGATTCTGGCCCCCCGGTGACAAATACGGGTTTCTTCCACCCCCTTTGTACCTCGCTTCCGTGCCGCTTTCCTATCCGACAATCTAGCCCAAATCTCGTAGCTTCCCATTTCTGAGGGTTGTTTAAGACCTGGGATCAGACACTCCCTTCCTAAAATCCTTTACATATGATCTGATATGATCTTTCCAACAGTGATGGGGGCTCGTGGTGGCCACGGATATACCCTCAGGTTCGATCCCAGACAGATACGAACGCTCGAACCACTAAATATCCGCCATGCGCCCGATAAGCACGTTAAGCCGTTGGACCCCGGGTACTTCCCCTCCCCCCCTCTGGTAATGTATTTCATTTCATTAAATAAGGGCGTCTTCCTCCTCCTTTCTACCTCGGTTCCGTGTCACTGTCCTATCTGGCACTCTAGCCCAAATCTCCTAGCTTCCTAATTCTAAGGGTTGTTTAAGACCTGGGGTCAGATACTCCCTTCCTAAAATCCTTCTACATATGATCTGATATGATCTTTCCCAACAGTGATGGAAGCTGCGGGTGGCGTAGTGGTCAACGTTCGTGTCTGCCACGGATATAACCTCTGGTTCGATCCCAGGGAGATACGAACGCTCGAATCACTAAATATCCGCCGTGCGTCGGATGGGCACGTTAAGCCGTAGTACCCCGGGTCCTGCTCCCCCCCCTCCCGGTAATATATTTCATTTCATTAAATAAGGGCGTCTTCCTCGCCCTTTCTACCTCGCTTCCGTGTCACTTTCCTATTGGGCACTCTAGTACAAATCTTCTAGCTTCCTATTAAGGGTTGTTTAAGACTTGGGGTCCGACACTCCCTTCCTAAAATCCTCTATATATGATCTGATGTGATCTTTCCAACAGTGTATTACAATTGACGATCCTGGATAAACGCTTCGATCTGAGTGACTTTGATCGTGGACGCATTGTCAGCTCATGAGAGATAGGTCATTCTATCCCTCAAGTGTTCAGAACCCTAGAGTTCCCGAGGGCAACCGTATCAAGGGTGTACCGCGAGTATACCATCGACAGACGTACCAGCTCTCAGAGAGCAAGCGATGGCCAACCACACACCATTGATGATCAGGGTCAACTTAGATTATTCAGGCTGGTACATACCGACCGCTTGGAAAACGGAGGAGCAAATCACATGCAGATTAAATACTGGAGGCCCAAAGAAAGTTAGCGAGTGAACTGTACGTCGCAATCAGCATACCCTGGGGTATGGGAGCCGACGGCCTACTCGTGTGCAACTGCTGACTTCTCGTCACCTGAAATTACGCTTTTGCCTGGTTCCGGGAGCGTCAAAACTGGACCTCTGCAGAATGGCACCGCGTCGTGTAGTCACGTGAATCCCATTTTCAGCTGTACCAAGCTGACGGAAGGGTGCGGGTGTGGCGTCGACAGTATGAGGTCATAGCTCCGTCGTGCTATGTTGGCTCTGTGATGATTTGGGGAACCTTCTAATGAAACAAATTAGGTCCCTTAGTGTGTGTGTGTGTGTGTGTGTGTGTGTGTGTGTGTGTGTGTGTGTGTGTGTGTGCGTGTGTGTGCGTGTGTATGTGTGTAAAGGTCCTTAACCGCTTCGCGCTACCACCATGTGCTGGCTGATCACTTGCACGATTTCATGGCCTTCGCGCATCCTGCAGCCGATGGTCTGTTTCAGCAGGACAATGCGCCGCAACCAGGTCGCAACCACCCAGGCATGGTTCGAGGAACACTAATCTGAGTTTGGAATCATCCAGTGTCCCCCCCCAAGGTCCCCGGATTTAAACCCTGTGGAAGCTCTCCGGGATGCCGTTGAGTGGAACAACAGATCCATGGATCCTGAAGCGATGTCTAGGGTGGAGTTGTGGACTTATTGCAACAGGCATGGCTGGCATTAACTTCCGGAAACCCTCCGTCATCTGGTAGAGTCGATGCCTCGGCGTGTATAGGTGTGCAGGATGTTATTCGCTTATTCATGCTAGAGGAGGATCAACACACGCACGCACGCACACACACGCAGCCTTGAAACAATATTGCTGAACTTATTAATTTTTCAATAAATACTGCTACATTAGCTTAAAGTTATTTTTTTTTTTTAATTGGAGGTTTAACGACCACCGTGAGCAACCCAATGGGCTATAAGCAATCGCCCGTCCCTAATTTAGGGTCACTGACTGAAGGGAAGGGAGAGAGCCATTGCCGTAAGATAAACACAACATGCATGCCACACGGGATTCGAACCCGGACCCCTTTCGGACGAATGATCAGACCGGGGCAGCTAAAATTAATTTACCGAAGCGGCTGAAATTTTTCTAGACTCCTAGAATTTGGGAAAAGCTGCTGGCTGCGGTCCTGTGTACATTTAAAAAGATTGATTCCAGAAATGGAAAAGCCAGTTCCGGAAGACAAGCATTTTCCGTGCCTACATGGACGAAAGGTCAGAATCAGCGCTAAGACCGCTGCGCCATCGGGGCAGTGACCAGGACTTGCTCATGCGCAATTTAAAGTGCATGGGTGTCATATAGACCATATTTTGAGTTATAAATAAAGACAGCGTGACACGGTCTCAGCAATAAAAACATTATCCGATATCTATTTTCGTCCCCCAGCGTATTACAAAAGAGAATTTTCTGATGTAGCAAGATCATGTGGAGATAAATCTTACAGCTTCACCGTTCAATGAAAATCTTTTGCCCGCCATTACAGTTTTTCTTTATGCTCTAGCTCCATCGGGAAGATTAACACAAGAGCAGCAATGAAGGGTCGTAATTCATCCACAACAGCTACAATTACGCAGTTTTCGGAATCGGTAGTATGCATGCATCCTCCGCTGGCGCGCCGACGGCTTATCACTTGATTCACCGTGACCTACTTTCTCAGAAGCCACTGACCACTGACTGATAATTCACCTCTTTCTTTACACATGGAGCGCTACATCTCGGAAACGAGCGACATTTTTGTACTCAAGGTCTGTTTTTGAGTTCGGCAAAGAGCGATATTTATGCTTCCACTCTTGATATTCGAGCACGCGTGATTTTGCCGGGGTCACTGAGGTCGTTTGGCAAAGTCTGACCGACAGACGTCATCTTTCATCCGACAAGCAAGCATGCATGATCCTATCTTCAAGGACAAAGGTGTTTAACCTTTTCTCGCCTTAACATTGCTCTTCACGTAGACACCGAAGTGTGAGTTCCGTGGATTCGAAGGAGGAATCTCGTCCTTTCAGAGAACACTCACTAGCAAGGACACGGGCCAAAATTCTGCTCGAAAGAAAAAAAAAAAAAAAAAAGAGGGAACAAAGAAAAAGAACGAACAAATGAATGAATGAAAAAAAATCTGTAACTACTATAGCTTCCACGTGGTTTACATTTCAGTATATATACGCTACGGATGGTTATTTCAGATAAACGTAATTTTTTGATATAAGAACTTTTCCCCTGGGTGCTAACGAGGGGAGGGGGTAATATTTGATTAAGGGGAGAGTGGTGTACCTTTTCGATGCTTCAGATGGCTAAAAGGGCAATTCATTACCACTTTTGAACCAAGTATCTTATTTTATAGAGATAAAAATGAAATTTCACAGTTAAAATTGATTTAATTAACAGATTACGCTGCCCAACACACTTTTCGGCGCCTTAAAAGTTACACCTATTCAGGGATACATTTTCTTTTTTTTTTTTTTTTTTTTGATTGGAGGTTTAACGACCTCAATGAGCAACTCACTGGGCTATAAGCAGTCGCCCGTCCCTAATTTAGGGTCACTGGTTCCAGGGAAGGGAGAGAGCCAGTGCCGTAAGACAAACACAACATCCATGCCTCATCGGGATTCGAACCCGGTGCCCATTCGGCCGAATGATCAGAGGCCATCGCTTAGACCACTGCGCCACCGGGGCGGCAAGATACATTTGGAGCGCAGGTCCCAGAAATAGCATCTATAGTTTTGGAGATATGACATAGCTACCTCAATGCTGTGTGAAAACAAAAACTTCTCCGTGACGAAGATCAATTCTGCGCCCTCTCACTCCGAAGTAAGTTGCTATCCCAATTAAGCTACATGGACGGAATGTACCGCTGCAGATTTGTCGTCTTGACACGTGATTCGCCTCTGTAGTACGTCACATCATCTACCTCTTATTTTTATTTATTTTTTTTATGCGAAGAACGACCTTTCACTACTTCCAGACAATGTGTAGAACAAACATCACACATTTTTCGAAGAACCCAACGGCCACTACATCCACTTTTAAGTTCGGGCGCCAATGTGAAGACAGAAGTTTGTCCGTGACGAATACCGAAGCCACGCCCCCTCACTCCGGAATAAGTTGCTCTCCCAGCCAAGCTACATGGACAGAATGTTATCGCTGCAGATTTGCAGCTGATTAAACCGGTTGTCCGTCAAAAATCGGGATCCTTAATTGCATAATCTGATATTTTTGGTTTGACCGATATTGATGCTATTAATATTACATGCTATTAACACAACCACATGTTACTGAATCAGCTTATTTCAACACATTCCCTCGGAAATGGGCTGAAATAAACATATTACTAAATCAGATTGTCAGACCTATTTTACTCAGAAGGCCTCTGACGTCACTGCAGAACACTAGGTTGTTGTCCTTAGAGAACAAGGGCAGCAAATCCTTTTCTCTGCAACAATAAAACATAACGTTGGTCCCGAATGAAGTAAATTATTTTCATTCAACCTAGAGACCAGCAATTCAGAAGACTCCTTTCTGATGTTAATCTCTGATGAAATCATCAGGGATCTGATAGGTTAATCTCTGATGAGGTTAATCGGTTCATGTTGGTTAAAACGTTGAGCACTTGGTGAAGTTCCTACAAAATCTCTGTCACTTTCTACACTTCTGTTATCTTGTATGTCATCAGATATGCGTGCTTCATCATCCTCTGAGAGCTCTGATAGGTGGTTGAAAGATACTCTGGTGTGCAAAAATTAAGGACGAAGAGGAGAAATTAGCATAACAGCGGAACGAGTAGGCAGAATGGACCGAAAGACCACTCAGGAGATAGACTAGGGTCGGGGGGGGAGTGTCGGAACGGTATGAAGCACACGGGCGGTGTACGCTTAGCAATTCGGTGAAAGCTATTGCACGGTGTACATCGGCTTGAACTACGTCGAGTTGCTGCCACCGTGTCATATGACTAACAGGCAATCCAGTAGACGACATCTGAATGACTTTACCCAAGGTCGCGTCATTGGGAAGGTGGAAGAAGGTCGAAGAATGACTAGTGTTGCCGAGCAGTTCGGGATCTCTCACAGAATCGTTTCACGAGCTCGGAGAGCATTTCAAACGACAGGAACAGCTGTCCGAGGGTTTAGCAGTGGTCGGTATATTGTCCTACAGGCGAGAAAAGACAGACGGCAGACAGCGGGAGAAATCGCAAGACACATGCAACAGACAACTGGACGTCCGTTATCGCGTGTTTTACCGTGGCCAGGAGGCTGCACAAAGGTGGTCTATTTGCACGACAACCAGTACGGTGTCTGCCATTAACGCCTGCTCATCGGAGACGGCGGTTTCTGTGGTGCCAGGAACACAAGAACTGGACACATCAGCAATGGGGTCCAGTTCTTCTTTGCGGATGAGAGCCGATTTAGTCTGACGAGCGATTCTGGATGGATACACATCTGGAGAGAGTAGGGAACACGCAATCACACCTTCAACATCATCGAAACGGACCGGTTTGGAGGTGGCGGAGTTCTTGTCTGGGGTGCTGTCATGCTTGGCAGCCGTACTGACCTCGACATCTTCCAAGGAGGTTCAGTCACTGATGTCTGCTATTGTACCGAGGTTCTCCTGCCTCACGTGCGTCTGTTTAGAGGTGCTGTGGGTCCTGAGTTCCTCTTCATGGACGACAACGCTACACCTCATCGTACAGTGGCTGTCGCAGAGCTGTTGGAGAGTGAAAATATTCAACGCATGGATTGTTCCGCAAGGTCTCCGGACCTAAATCCAATTGAACACGTGTGGGACCTTCTCGGGAAAACGCTTGGCAGCATGTTACCAGCCGCCAGCAACGATTCCGCAGCTGCGATTGGCGTTACAAGAGGAAATGGGCCGCGATGCCTCAACAGCTCCTTGACAACCTCGTCCTCAGCATGGACAGACGTTGTAAATTCTGCAACGCAGTCAGGGGTGATCACATCCCCTACTAAAGACTGAATTTTTCTTGGCAGCCGCATGTCACATGGACGTTTCTGTCTTCTGTCCAATTGTGCTCAGCGCTACCTTTTTCAATAAAGTGCCTTTGTATCCTTTGGATTCATTGTTTGAACAGTTTTGCTCACTTGTCCCATATTCTTACATCTTGGGGATCTTACGGTATGATTTGAGTCGATGTGGAGCACTTCTGCACGACGTTACATTCGAAAAACGTCTCGTCCTTAATTTTTGCACGCCAGTGTAGAACAGGTACCTCATTTTTGAATGTGGATGAGGTCGTCTTGCTGAATCTAGGTCAGGATATGACCACTAGCTAAATTTCCGGCTACTCCTCTTTGCATTTGTTTATTGCCGCAAATGATCAATGCAGGTTTTGCATACGCTATGGGGAGACCACGATTTATCTTGATCTCCAAGCCAGACATCAAAATAACAAAGCTATACTCTCTTCACAAACTCAGAAATAGCTTTCCCATTTCTTTTAAGGTGTACTCGCCAGAAATGTAGCAAAGGACTGCATTAAAGCAGCTTCTTCATGAGGAAGCGATGGCGAATACTCAATCTGCCAACATAAATAGATCACATTACTTTTAAGTAGTGCAGATAAACAAGCCGTCTTTTTACACGATGATCAGAAACATAGGCGTAATCACCAGGGTTGGGGTCAGAACCCCCCCCCCAGGTTTTCATAGTTGGGATCCCCAATGTAAAGGACACCACCACTCCCAAATTGAGGAATATAATGATATGTATAATGCACACTTTTGTATGATGTGTATAACGAAGTGAATTTCTCCTTCATTTTTATCCGCGCCTGATTCGAACCCGGGTTCCCTCATTCCGGAATAAGTTGCTCTACCAATTGAGCTACGCGGACGTTTTATTCTGATTCCTATCTGCCTTTATGTCGTGTGCGTCCTTCGGGCAGGTACGTCACATCTCCTGGTACGTTACATCATCTCCCCCTTATTTTTTTTTTTTTTTCTCGAAGTGCTGGAGAAGGGATTCTCTTATTTTTCCTATCTCGCGGTGTGGAAATAACATTACACCAATGCGAGATTTTGAACGGTCGGGTCATCCGGATAGTTCGGGCGCCATTATAACGAATAAAGTTCTCCGTCATTTTTATCCGCGCCACAGGATTCGAACCCGGGTCCCCTCATTCCGGAATAAGTTGCTCTACCAATTGAGCTACGCGGACGTTTGTTCTGACTACTATCTGCCTTTATGTCGTGTGCGTCCTGCTGGCAGGTACGTCACATCTCCTGGTACGTTACATGTGAACCAACTAAATTTAATAATACAAGAAAGATGACACCAAATTTTCGGGTGTAATAAGCACGTCTTTTGAATCCGTTCTGATGCAAATTAAATTTATCAAAGCTATTCAAAATCAATGAAACCGGTATGGAAAACAATAGTATCTGACAAAAGAAAGAAGTTTTTCAATCGGGTTTTTAATTCCTCAGATATTGCTGTAAACGGAATCATGAGTTTACGCCCTCTGATTGCAGACTTGTGCGTTAAGAAAAACATGAATTTATATGAGAAACATTACGCACCGGAAACGCTCTCCAACACAGAAATAATATTTCAAATCGGACTCTTAGAAACAGAGATATCGACACAAATAAGATGTGACTTTACGTTCCCTGGTGGGAAAACCATGCATTATTTTAGGAAGAAAGTATTCTCAAAAGGTTTATCCATATGAGCGGTATCGGTCCAAGAAAAAAAAAAATATATTCGAGTTTTCAGGAGCTCAGATTTTGCTACAAATACATCAGAAGCAGAAATTAACACTTATGCCCCCTGATGGCCAAACCATTCTTTTCCAAACATTAGAAATTATGTGAAAAATATTTTTTATCGGGTCTTGTATGCAATACAGGAAGAATTTTTCAAATCGGAGTTTTAGAAGCAGAAATAACGCAGAAAACGCAATTTACCTTTGTGCCCCCTAGCAGAAAGTCTATGATTTACTAGAAAATTTTGAATTTATAGGGAAAATATTTCGCATTGGAAACATTATCCAACAAAGAAGGAATTTTTCAAATAGGACTCCTAGAAGTACAGATATTGACAAAAATAAGATATACATCTTCGCCCCCTGTGGCGTAGAAACCATGCCTTATTTTAGGAAGAAAATGTTTCTAAAAGGTTTGTCGACATGAGTAGTATCGGTCAACAAACGACTTTTTTTGCAATCGCCCCCTATTCACAGACATAGACTTTCTTAGCGGAAAGTCTATGTCTATGAATTTCTTGAAAATTTTGAAATTATATGAACAACGTGTCACACTGAAAACACTATCCAACAAAGAAGGAATTTTTCAAATCGGGCTCCAAGAAGTAGAGATATTGGGAAAAATAAGATAAACATCTTCGCCTCCTGGCGTAGAAACCATGCATTGTTTTAAGAAGAAAATGTTTCTAAAAGGTTTGTAGACATAAGTAGTATCGGTCTATAAACGACATTTTTTTTAATCGAGAATTTAGAAGCTCATATTTTGTTGCAAATACATCAGAAGCGGAAATTAAGATATACTGCCCCTTGAGGCCAAACCACTTTTTTTTTATTTTTAAAAAAATTTGAAATTATGTTCAAACAATTACCCAGCAAGAGCTGTATCCGGTGCAGAAATAATTTTTCAAATCGGACATTTAGAAGCAGAGATATAGGGGGAAATGCAATTTACCTCTACGCCGCTTAGCGGAAAGTCTATGAATTACTTGAAAATTTTGAAATTATATGAAAAACATGTCACACTGAAAACACTATCCAACAAAAAAGGAATTTTTCAAATAGGAATCCTCGAAGTAGATATATTGGCAAAAATAAGACATACATCTACACCCCCCTGGCGGAGAAACTGTGGAATATTTTAAGAAGAAAATATTCCGAAAATGTTTATCGATGTGAGTGGCATCAGTCCACGAAATAATTTTTTCAATCGATATTTTAGAAGCTCAGATTTTAAGGCAAATACATCAGAAGCAAAAATTAACACTTACGCCAAAGTATTCTTTATCAAAAATTTGAAATTATATGAAAAAGATTTTCCATCAGGAGGTGTATCCGCTGAAGAAACCATTTTTCAAATCGAAGTTTTAAAAGAAGAGTTATCGGGGAAAATGTAATTTACTTTTACGCCCCCTAGTGAAAAATCTAAGCGTACTTGGAAAAAGTAACTATGTCTAAAATATTCTTCGACATACATGGAATCGAAAGATAAAATAGTTTTTTCAATCGGATGTTTAGAAGCAAATATGTGGAGTAAAACGTATTTTTGAATTCGACATCATCTGCATTTACGACCCCTAGCGGCGAAATTGTACATCGTAAAAAAAAAACGAAATAAAGGATCATCATTCGCATATTTCAAGCTTCCCAATGCAAAAGAAATTTTTTAAATCGGACTAATAGTTGCAGAGATATCGTGGGTACAGACGGACGGACGGACAAACCGGTAACATAAGCACGATCTTTTTTTACAAAAGTCGTGCTAATAAGATTGTAATTTTTCGTAGAATGCAAACATGTGTATAATGTGTACTTGATAAAACAGCGATGTCGATTCCTAATAAGCAAAGTCAGTTCTACAACTTTGTTATTTCATAATTTTACAGTTGTGTTCGCTAAGTTCCACAATTCGCCAATAGAGGCACCTATGTCATGCCCGTTAGATCGCGCCTCAGCAACTGCATTGGTCCTGCGTGTGTGTGTGTTGTAGGGGAGGAGTCCGAATGTTACGCCACTGATCAGAAAAGATTGAACACATATTTGTACTCAATTATAACAAAACGTAATGTAATACTAAGTGCAGTTATATATCGTACAAAATATTTCGAAATTGTTGAGCAATTTCGGGTAACATCCTACATCCAGAAGAAAATTATCATCATCAGGTACATCCTACATTTTCTCCTTAATGTAGAATGTACCTGATGATGAAATGCTCTTCAATTTCGAAAGATATTGTACGATATATATTTGCACTTTATATTGAATTACGTTTTGTTGTAATTGAGAGCAGATATGTGTTCAATCTTTTCTGATCATCGTGCAAAAAGACGGCTTGTTTATTTGCACTAATTATAATACGCACGATAATTCCATCTAGATCACATTACATTCTCTAGTTATACTGTATTTGTGTTCACAAAATCACAATGAGAGTAACAGACACAGGCTTTAAAATCATAAATTAGAATAATACATTTATACATATTGAAATTATTGTAATTTCGGTTCACTTAATTCCGGGAACAACACAACACCGACTGTCCACCTTCATCCGATTGCACTCTTCATCTGCCTATTGCTGTTCTTGGCGAGCTTCGCATTACAGGATCGTCGCCAAAGTTGGCATACCTATACATGCGACGGAACAACAGAGTTCCTTTATCGCCCTGAACAATCACTAATTAAAAATATACACTTTATTGTATTTCTGCACATCAGCATCTAAGATGGGTAAGCCGTATTTCCAAAACTAGAGCTGATACGGCCAAATCAATACCATTTTGGGAATTTTCATGTTGAATCAATGCCATTTTTCAACATGAAAATTTGTAACTGTAGGACTTTTCCCAGTTTCTTTACGATTATTTTTCCAGTTTGTTTGGTTTTTCTCTTGCTGAGAATGCCGCCATACATATCTATTTCAACAAATGCTGCCAACATAATTCGAAATACTTCTCTGCTACAATATAATTGCACTTTCAGAATCGTAGAAATCCCTAAATTTCGTGCTTTCTATTTAAATTATATGTACTGATAGTTAGACTTCTTGTAAGTTGTTCTCTGTGACAGCATTATCTGGGGGCTTGCATAGCCATTAACCAAGCCGAAACTTTCCTGAATTAATAGGGGAAATCTCATTTTGTAACGGTAATTTAGCTTTCGTAACAGTTCATTAAGTTCCCAGTACAGACATCAGACTTCTTTTGTGTCTATTAAGTTCCTTCCGAGATTGTCTCAAGCCGCTTATTACCACTGCCTGGCAATTACACGAACGACAGATGATTATCTTCGTAAGCAAATGGCCCGCAGACATAACGAAGACAGTATGTATCATCACAGGTATATAAGTGCTGCAGCACGTAAGGATGAAGCACAAGAAAAATTGATGCATGTGAATTTATAAGACGAACGAGATCTGAATTACCGTTATACGAACAGTTAAATGTAGTGTATTTCGCGCTAGCAAGCTTTTCTTCGACATGGAAAACCGAAAGAATAGAACTTAATAATAAACATCTTCCAACGTCGTTTTAGTTTTTCTCGGTGTGTGCGTGTGTTAGCTAGTTCCTTAATGATTATATTCAAAAGGGAAGCCGCTAACGGGATAGTAGACAACGAGATGAAGTCAAACGCAAACAAACACCTGAGCAGATTTTTAGTCTTGTGATTTCCCAAATTTGTCGGTGGCGAAAATCGAACACACATCCTTCTGCTCCCGTGCCGATCACTTTCCCAATTAAGCCACACCGACAAGGGCTTTTTCACTTCTAATTGCCGTCTTGACATCTGCGTCACCTTTTTAGCACGTCACATATATTCTCCTCTTCAGTAAGAGCTGGGACGAAATCGTAGTTTTCTGGGAAACCGTGCTTGAGGTAGAGGAAGAACTAACTCCAGACGATGTGTGTAGAAGAAGCATCACATAATATTCGAAGCGAAAAAGGAATTCTCATTCATTCCAGATGATGTATGGAAGGAACATAATACATTTTTCAAAGAACTTACTTACCAGCCGATCCAATTTTACGTTCGGGCTCCAATTTGAAACCCAGATTTGCCGGTGGTGGAAATCGATCATACATCCTTCTGCTCCGGAGCCGAATTTTTTCCAGTTAAACTACCCTGACAAGGGCTTATCACTCCTACTTGCCGTGTTGGCATGTGCGTCACCTCTGTGGTACGTCACAGAATGCAGTGTATGAACTTGCACGTTAATATCTTCAGCGCGACTTTTGACTTAGGAATGTATGTCAGATGTCAACATACGGAGTACAAATTGACATACTTAACAAATGAAAGTACAGGGTAAGCCAAAACTCACTGTGCACCTAACTTACTGTGATAAGAAATACATACATACATATCACTAAGCTGTTCTCTGGGATTCAGAGGTTAGCTCCACAAAGAAAAAAACAAACTACTAGATAATTTTTAACTGATTAAATTATTTACTTACTGTTACCGTATCAAACTTCTCCATTTACAGCGATCTTGACATACAACTCGGGCTTCACTGACATCCATCACACGACGCACACAGGATCTTCTATACTTCATGCTCATGATCTTTTTCTCATACAGACACTCCTGAATCTGATCCTCCCATGACTTCCTTGGCCTTTCCTTCCTGCCACTTGGGCCAAAAAAATTTCTTAGTAATCATAGGAAATTTATAAAGTGTAATTACCGCGCACGTACATGCAATATTGTGAATGGAGAATGTTCGTGTGCTTGGGGCGTGGTTACGCGCATCCTGCCGTCTGATCATGAACGACGCAGCTGGTATTTCCGGCATCTGTCGTCTGGCCATGATTGAATCAGTCATTAGTGAGACGTCACAGTGGCCGGTTGAACACGGTGTTGTCACTTGAGGGTCGAGTGTTTCTGGTTAAACATGTGTTTCGTAGTGGAGGTGAGTATACGGACGAAGTGAAACGTAAGTACAGAGAAAAATTTCCCGATACTGAAGAACCCCATCGCAATGCAGTGAGGCGGTTAATTGAAAAGTTTCGTAAAACCGGATCAGTGAGAGATGATCCGAGAAGCAGTAAGCCGCGAGTGTTAACATAGGAAAAGGTTGGAGGATATTTCTGTTCGTATCTCTAAAAGCCGAAAGAAATAAGTTCGAAAATTGGCACAACAAGCAGGTGTGCCCTCCAGCACACACAGACTAAAGTACGTAGGTGAAATATTGCAGATGGACTTCGTTAATGACAACGGAGAGGATATTCTGAACGTCATGGTTTTTCTCCAATGAGGCGCTGTTTCACTTATCGAGATATGTGAACAGCCAATGAACAGCCAAAAACCATTGGCTGTTTACATATGCCGATGGTCTTTCAATATCTGCATCAGATACACGAAATGCCGTTACATGATCAGAAGATTGGTGTGGGGTGTGCGATATCTCGAAGAAGCATAATTGGGCACATATTCTTCGAGGGGACCATAAACGCTGCAAGGTAAAGCAACAATATCCTGTACCCATTCATTGGGCACTTAACCGAGGAGGAAATTGTTAATGGCTTCTTCCAGCAGGATTCCGTTACATCCCATACAGCTCATGTCTGCATGGCGTTGTTGACTGATGTGTTCGGAAACAGGATCATCTCCAAAGACATATGACCGTCACGTTCTCCCGATCTCACGCTTCCAGATTATTATCTCTGGGATTTACTGAAAAACTGTGTTTACAAGAACAATTCCAGTTTCCTGCTGGGACTACAGGAAGCCATCACCACAGTAATCAGCAACATTTCTCCGTTGGACCGGTCACGTGTCTTTGAGAACATATTCAGACGCGTGGATGCATGTCTACACACAGGAGGGGGCCATTTCCAGCATTTATTGTAGCAGGTACACATGTAGTTGTTGTACGTCTACTGTCTTGCCAGGTGCACAGTGAATTTTGACTCACCCTGTATGTCAAGTATAGCAAGCCCTCATTCTAACGGACCAACAGGGGAGGATGGTGTCCGGCATTGCCGATTGTCCGTCATAATTGGGAAAAGGAGGTATACAGGTAGTCTCATAAACACTGCAACAGGGTATATTTGCTCAGGAGTTGGTCGTATACACATACACTATATAGGTCGTATACACATACACTATATAGGTCGTATACACATACACTATATAAGTCACGAGACACCTAGAAGAGAAACAAAATATCATTTATTGACATACATTAGTACGGTGTCGGTCCACTTTTGGCCTCAATGCATGCACTGACCCTTTGAGACAGGCTTTCGACAAGGTTATGGAACACAGCGATAAGTATGCGCTTCCATTCAGACATAATTCTGCCGCAAACTGTTGCTTAATAGTAGGCCTTGGTTCCAAACTTCTTATGCGGCGCTCTAATTCATCCCATAGGTGCTCTTAGGATTAAGATCAGGGCTCCGTGCTGGCCAGTCCACACACGATACGGAATTATCATCAAACCACGCCATAACAGTCTTTGCTTTATAGCTCGGTGCATTATCCTGCTGGCACTAACAAGGTTCGATTCCATAGTATTGCCACAGAGTTGGTAGCGCATAATTGTCCAGAATATCGAGGTAGACGTGCTGGTTAACAGGTTTGTCCACGATAACCAATGGGCCAGGACCATACCACGAAAAAAAAAACCCTACACGAGTACACCGCCAGCTTCAAACTTGACCGTAGGAACAGTACACTGTAGTAAATAGCGTTCCCTTGGCTTCCGCCATACCCACACACAGCCATCAGACAGATAGATCGTGTATCTGGATTCATCAGTCCATAGGACCCGTTTTCATTGATCTACGGTCCACGATAAATGTCCTTTACACCATGCTAAACGACGAGTAGCATTCCGAGTGGAGATGAAAGGCTTATGAGCAGCCGCACGACCACGGTAACCCATGGAATGAAGTTCTCTGCGAATGGTACGTGTACATACCGAGGTTCCAGCATTTTCACTCACCTATGGTACACTGAGGTCTTGTGTAGTACTCCGTCGATTAGCTCTAACAGCTCTCCTAAGTCTTTGACGTCCTCCATCACTGATTTTCTTTGGCCTGCAGGTACGTTTTCCTGCTTCAGCCACGCCATATGTCTTCTACTTATTCAGTACATCCAAAACAGTTGACTTGGGTATGTTTAAATGCCTCTCGGTTTCTCTTATTGACAACCCACTAATACAACACCCAACAACCTGTCCTTTCTCAAAGCCAGTTCTCTCCAGCCACGACATTTTCACTCAACCTCACAGTGCGATATGATCGCGGTCAGTCGCAGGCTTATTTTTATATCGTTTCCAGCTGTACCGCGCATCTTAAGAACGCTGCGGATCCGTTCATTTGCTTTTGAAGGGGTGTCCGGTGACTTTTGTCAATATAGTGTATTTTCAACTGGAGAAAGCATCGGAATGAAGCATAGAATATAGTCGTGGTAGTTTCATTTCCGTGGATGGTATACGCACAAAAAATAGAAAATTATACTTTTACATAGCTCCGCAGCGAACAATATCCACGAGGAAAAAGTTGTGCAGACTGCTAATTGGTCTAAAGAAAGCAAATCCCATCTTTCTAGCTGCAAAAGTCGTGAGATATTAGCGATACGAATCACGAATATGCGTCTTGTGAAGAAGCCCTGTATTTAGTGAAGTTATAGCACACTTATCCTCTACGTGTATGATATTTGACAGCAGCTGCAGCGTTCCGTTTGTAATTACACCAGTGCTAATTTAGGTGTGCAATGAGGACATGTTAAATGTGCACTCATGGACGTCACCACAAATTTTGATTAGCCATTCTTATCGTCTCATTCAACTCTATAAAATGCATTACGACTTTACTGGTATTTAAACTCGCTTTCTACCAGTGAGATAATATCAGGTGCAGGAGATGATGGCCGGATACAGTAACGCGGAAAAACTTCGAGACCGAGGACGGTGAGTGCAATAGCAATTGTCAAACAACATACGTATAGCGGATAAATGTGCTCTAACTCCATTAAATACAGGGCTTCACATATTCTTATGAATTTGTAATACTATACCTTTACATCAAAACAATGTCACTTTAAGTTTGTGTGCTATAAATTTTGAATAACAGAAGATTAATTTTATTGTTAAAAGTATATGAATGGCTGTATTATTGTTGCACCATTATGTAGCACATTTTATGCAAATAACACAAATTCACACAGGGATGAAATGTAACATATTCTGTCCGGTTGGTGCAAACTGTTTGTTAAAAATCCAAACGGTTTGCCGCAACCGTTTCTTAAATTAAGCGTTTGGATGGAGAGTATGAAGGCAAATATATGTTAGCATGTTACTGAGTAGTTTCCTGTCTCCTTCCCTTTTTTATTTCTTTCTAGTTTTCCCCGCGTCACATCAGTCAGTTGTTAGTATACATCCTAGAGCTCTTCTCCGATTCATGTTTTTAATTTAATGCGCAACTTCTGCCAGGAGAACCGGAGGAACTCTCGACAGAAGTTGCACATGCAATTAAGAACATGAAACAGGAGAGAAATACGAGTAGAAACTACTCGCCCAAGTTTTCACTAGATGTCTTAATAAAGGTAAGATTCCTGATGATTGGAACAATGCTACAATGATCCTGCTACATAAAAAACATGATATTGATGTACTCGGGAACTACAGAGTCATCAACCTCCTATCAGTGGTTTATAAACTTTTCACTAAGGTTCTTTCACCTCGCTTGAAGGTAACACTGGACATGGCTCAACCGAGAGAACAAGCTGGATTCAGGAGTGGCTACAGCACTATAGATCATATCGATGCACTGAAGAGAACTAATTCAAAGAACGAGGGAATGAGAACTTCTATTATGTAGGGCTTTAACGGATTATGAAAAGGACTAACCATCAGCAATTATAGTGTCATTGAAATTCTAGGGTATTCAAGATACATTCATTAGTATTATTAATAATATCTATGAAAATGTAAGTGCAAAGATTCGGCTATTTGAGGATACAGCATAAATAAAAATTGGAAAGGAAATGAGACAAGGCGTGTGTGACACTACATCTCCCAAATTCTTCAATGACACCTTGCAAAATGTCCTTCAATCATTAAGCTGGGAAAACAAGGGGATAAAGATTAATGGAAATTATTTAACTCATCTTCGTTTTGATGACGATATAGTCATTTTTGCAACTATCTCTTCATAACTGCAGAGTATGATTTAGGGACTTGTTGACAAGAATAGGGATGTGAGATTAAAAAATGAATTTTAAGAAAACGAAACTGATGTACATAGCTTTTGCAAGAAATGAAGATTTAGCAATGGATGGGGAAAATCTAGAGGTATACCTACATTTCCTTGGACAACATATATCAAGCGAGAGCCACACTGATGAAGAAATTAATCGGCATATAAAATTTGGCTGGAGAGCTTTTGGAAGAATTAGTGCAATTTTGCAAGAGCAATATAACATTATGTCTTACGTTGCAAGAGCAATATAACATTATGTCTTACATGAAAGAAATACGGGATTACGCCATATAATACAAATTTTGAAGATGAGAATCTGATTTTTGGCGTAAATGTGACAAGGATGGTAAGTCAGATAATATTTGAAAACTTGAAAATTTTCATCGTCCTGGAGCGGGACTTGAAACTTGGTCGTTCTGGGTGGTGTAGTGGTTAGCATACCTAGGCGTTTTCTGGGAGACGCGGGTTCGAGTCCCGCTCCAGGACTATGAAAATTTTCAAGTTTTCAAATATTATCTGACTTACCATCCTTGTCACATTTACGCCAAAAATCGGATTCTCATCTTCAAAATTTGTATTATGTCTTACGTTGCAAGAGACCGGTCGCTCTGATACCGACCGGGTGAGAGTTACTAGTGTGAGACTTGGCTGAGCAATACTGCATTGAAAAGCAGAACTGAAGATTTCAACCACGAGACGGGGTTACAACCCGCTCTCGTGATTTTTTTTCTTTTAAGAATCTGGGTCCCTTATGTTCCCTAGAAATTAGTGCAGTGACGGGACCTAGTGAAAACGCCCTTGTGAGGGCGAAGTTCCGTTCAGCCCGCATTGAGAACTCTGGTATCAGTTTTGGGTACGTCGTCGTTGTTCCGGTCCCGCGGACGAAGGGGCTATTTGATCCCTCGCGCGCCCAAAGCCCAAGAGCCCGGCTTCTAAGGTTTGACTAGAGTGGGAGAACCCCTGGGTGCCCACTCAGTACTTAGAAGAAAATTTTGAGTTTTTCATCTCTCTCACAGAGATGCCAACTACCCAGAAGGGTAGAGTGAAACCAAAGGGGTTCGTCCCCAAATCGTCCGGGACAACCCGGACGCAGAAGGTAGCGGCGAAAGCACTACCAAGCCCTGTCGGCAGTGCTAAGGGTCTTAGCCCTTCTTCCGAGAACAGCCGGAAGGTAGAGCCCAACGCTAGGGGAGCTCGTCAAAGACGATTCCCCCAGCGAGGGGCTCTAAGGCCGCTACACCCACGAAGGGAGCCTCGACTGAGCAGTCTCAGTCAGCTAGCGGTGTAAGCACCCCCTTGTCAGTTCCGCCCATGGCAAGGAAGGGGAAAGCAACACCCCAGCCCGAACCCTCTCGGGCTCTTGAGGGGTCGTCCGCGGGGTGCCCAGAGGTACCTTCGGTGGGAGGTACGCATCCCAGGACACCCCCGGTGCTAACACCCGAGGCGTTTGTGAACCACATACTCGACCTCACAAAGGAAGTTGAGTCCGTTCTCTCGGACTCGCGGGTCACTTCCTCAGGGAGAGAGAAGGTAAAAGCTGCCCTGAGCAGTGTTAGAGACGCTTGTTACGAGCAAGCAGCACGGGTAGCCTATGTCGAAGGCAGGCTGTCCGTGCGGGATGAGTCGCGCTGCGAAGCCGACGTGAAAATGGTTTCCTACGCCGAAATGGCTAGGAAGGGGGCTAACAAGGCGAAAGGGCCTTCGCCCGCCCCGATTGAGATTAGAAAGAAGAAGGGAAAGTCGGTAGACAGGAGACACGTGCTTTTAGTCTACCCGACAGTCGAGAGTGCGTCCTCAGAGGACACGAAGAAGACCCTGAAAACTGCAGTAAACCCAACTAAACTGCAGATAGGGGTCAAGAGCATTCGGAGCATCCGGAAAGGAGGGGTCGCGGAGGAATGTTCCCATCCCTGGGAGCTCGACCGCCTAGCCCAGGAGGCTGAGAAGCAATCCTATGACCAAGGATTGCACATCCCCCACGGCTCCACGAAAGAGAAATCCCTGGTTGATAGTGTATGGGGTCGACGGGGATCTCTCAGGGGAAAAGTTCAAGCAGATGGTTTTGTGGGCAGAACCCGGAGCTCGAGAACGGGTTCAAAGCCTGTTTTTCCATCAGGGGCAAGGGAGGTAGGGTCCACTGGGTGGCAGACGTGGAACCCAAGGCCTTCAAGCATCTGGTGAGGCGGAAGACACTGAACTTGGGTTGGTCAGTGCTCCGTCTAAAGGAATTTTTGAGGGAGGTCAGGTGCTTTCGGTGTAATGGGTTTGGCCATTTCCGAGGCAACTGCCCTGAGACAGATGCAAGGTGCGGCAATTGTGGTGATGTTGGGCACCAGCACCATCAGTGTGCCGCTGCACCGAACTGCAGCAACTGCACTGCTGCGAATGCCAAGTTCCACCTGAAACTGGACGTCACACACTCCAGCTTCAGTAAGACATGCCCTAGTCTTATTAGGGAACTTGAGCAAAGGAAGAGTCGGGTCAACTATTGTTGACGGATGGTAGTACCCTTGGAGGTACGCAGCTCTCGATAAAGAGTTTTTCGGTCTATTGACCAAGGTGTTTGAGTTGACCCTGGCCCGGGGTCATCACCACAGCACTGGCCCTAGCGCTGTGAATAATGTAAATATTTCAATTTGTGTGATTTTTGTTTTAGTGTCTAAATATTGTGATAGGGGGTGCATGAGACCCTCATAGTGAATGTCAATGTAATTTTGCTGAGTTTCGAAATAAAGGACAGTAGTCCCAAAACTCGCGTTGGCGGGCGATCTCCCGGCCACGAGATGAGATATTTTGAAAAAGTTGCTTGCCCCAACTGCCCATAGCACGTCGCACACACGGGTTGTGACAGAAGGGTGTAAGGTACCGGTCCCGTGGGGAGGCAGATCCCCACAGCTCTCTAGACCGAATCTGTCCGAGTAGAAGACTGTGGTTTCCGGTGACTGACAGGCTAGCTGTCGGAACGCCGTCAGGGATCCTATCGATCCCAAACTATTCGAGACAGTTCCGCATTTCCCTGCGAAGTCAGCACCTTGACGGTGCAGGTAAAGTCATCAGCTAGTGTTACGTTGCAAGAGCAATATACAGTGAAGTGCCAGAAAAACTGGTACATCAGTCTAATACTTGGTAGGTCCCCCACGCGAGCGCAGGACTGCAGAAATACGACGGGGCATGGACTACACTAGCTTCTGGAAATATGCTGTAGGCAATACACACCATACTTCCTGCAGAGCGTTCCACAATTCGGGTGTATTCCGAGGTCTCGTATTCCTGTGTTCGATAGCGCGTTGCGAGGCATCCCAAATGTGTTCTATCACGTTGAGATCTGGGGACTTGGGTAAGAATGGCAACACCCCAAACTCAGATGAATGCTTCTCTGGCGTCCCGTCACTTGTGTGGAGGTGCATTGTCCTGTTGGAACAGGCCCAACCCATCAGTATTAATGCAGGACATGAACGGGTGTACCTCGTCAGAAAGGATGCGGACATAGCGTTGGCCGGTCACAGACGCTTGTAGACGTAGCAGGGGTCCCAGTGAAGTCCAGCTAAAACACACCCCATACCCTTACGGACACCCCCCCCCAGCCGGTACAGTTCCTTGTTGTCAAGCGGGATCCATGGCTTCATGGGGTTTGCGCCACATACGAATCCTTTCATCTGCCCGAAACAGTTGCAAACGCGACTCGTCAGACCAGGCTACTTGTTTCCAGTCATCAAGCGTCCAGTGGCGGTGTTACCAAGCCCAAGCGATGCGCATAGCTCTGTGTTGTGCACCCATCAAGGGGACTCGAGTTGGGCGTCGGCTCCCAAATCCCATATCGTGCAGAGTACGTTGCACAGTCCTGACGCTGATGCTTGTTGAGATTCAGCATTCAATTCCGATGATACCTGCGAGAGTGTTGCACGCCTATCGCGTGAAACGATTCTTGACAGCCGACGATGATCACGTTCACCCAATGTCATTTTACGGCCACACTGGTATCGTAGGTTGGAGGTTTTGCCGGAATTCTTGTAGTCACGGCACACCCCTGCAATGATCGTCCGTGAAAATCCGAACTTCGTTTCTACCTCCGAAATACTATGGCCCATCTCACGAGCTCAGGACCGTAGCCAGGGAGGGCCAGGCCGGGCTGAGGCCGACCCGCGTTTTCTTTTGCCCGTCCTAGCGACTCACACAATAGTGCTGTGCCCGAACACTTTCACATCTTTTGCCCGAACGCTTTATGTCCTTCGCCCGATCTCAATCATCAGCCGCCCCTCCCAACTTGCTTGTCTGGCTACGGGTTTGCAAGAGCGCCAACTATGATACCACGTTGAAAATCGCTTAAATCGTTATTACTTGTTATTCTCATGCCGAAAACAGTTCTGACAGCTGGCAAGGATGTTCATCGCTTTATATACGCACTGTCGGACGCAACCGAGTACGCGCATAGGTGACGTTACTATGTATTTCGCATATGCTTGTCTGTACCAGTTTTTCTCGCACTTCAGTGTATCATTACGCACGGAACCTCAGCGAACAATCAATCGGTCGTCAGAAGGGGAAAATAAACTCAAGCCAAAAGTTCTCGAAAAAACTTCAAGAAATCAGAAATAAGAATTAGTGTTATTGCGAAAATCTTTGGCCGGGTGGCGCAGTGGTCTAAGGCGCTGGCCTCTGATCATTCGTCCGTAAAGGGTCCGGGTTCGAATCCCGGTGAGGCATGGATGTTGTGTTTGTCTTACGGCACTGGCTCTCTCCCTTCCCTGGAACCAGTGACCCTAAATTAGGGAAGGGCGACTGCTTATAGCCCATTGAGTTGCTCACGGTGGCCGTTAAACCTCCAATCAAAAAAAAAAAAAATCTTTGTAGTGCCTTCCAAGAACAGAAATAGCATAGTCAGATTTCTGGATTTCTGGTAGGAGGGGGGGTAAAAGTATCCCTTTTCCCCCTTCCTTATTGGCGCCCATGGCTGTATAAAAATGTTTCTCTAGTTTATTTTAGCTCTTTCTTTTTTTTAATTGGAGGTTTAACGACCACCGTGAGCAACTCAATTGGCAATAAGCAGTAACCCGTGCCTAATTTAGGGCCATAGATTCCAGGGAAGGGTGAGAGCCAGTGCCGTAAGACAAACACGACATCCATAGCTCACCGGGATTCAGACCCGGACCCCTTTCGGACGAATGATCAGAAGCCATCACTTAGACCACTGCGCCACCGGGGCGGCTACCTTAGCTTTGATGCCCGATATGTGAGACCATCATTTTCCTTGTTCCAAAATTGTCTTTATTTGTTTTTTATTTTGCTCTTGTGTTTCAATTCACCAAACTCCTTTCCCCACCCCGGTGGTGCAGTGGTCTAAGCGCTAGCTTATGGCCATTCATCCGAGAAGGGTCCGGGTTCGAATCCCGTCGGGCATGGATGTTGTGTTTGTCTTACGGCACTGGCTCTCTCCCTTCCCTGAAACCAGTGACCCTAAATTAGAAACGGGCGACTGCTTATAGCCCATTGAGTTACTCACGGCGGTCGTTAAACCTTCAATATAAACAAAAAGCTTTGGTTTACAATCATTCGTCCGAGTTGGGTACGGGTTCGAATCTCAGTGAGGCATGGATGTTGTGTTTGTCTTACGGCACTGGCTCTCTCCTTTCTCTGGAGTCAGTGGCCCTAAATTACGGACGGGTGACTGCTTATAGCCCATTGTGTGTGTGTGTGTGTTTTTGATTGGAGGTATAACGACCACCGTGAGCAACTCAAAGGGCTATAAGCAGTCGCCCGTCCCTAATTTAGGACCACTGGTTCCAGGGAAGGGAGAGAGCCAGTGCCATGAGACAATCACAACATCCATGCCTCACCGGGATTCGAACCCGGATCCCTTTGGGACGAATGATCAGAGGCCATCGCTTAGACCACTGCGCCACCGGGGCGGCCCCATTGTATCACTCACGGTGGTTGTTAAACCTTCAATAGCCGCCCCGCCCCGGTGGGGCAGTGGTTTTTTTTTTTTTTTTTTTTTTTTGATTGGAGGTTTAACGACCACCGTGAGCAACTCAATGGGCTATAAGCAGTCGCCCGTCCCTAATTTAGGACCACTGGTTCCAGGGAAGGGAGAGAGCCAGTGCCGAAAGACAAACACAACATCCATGCCTCACCGGGATTCGAACCCGGATCCCTTTGGGACGAATGATCAGAGGTCATCGCCTTTGACCACTGCGCCACCGGGGCGGCCCCATTGTGTCACTCACGGTGGTTGTTAAACCTTCAATAAATAAATTAAAAAAAAAAAAAAAAAAAGCTTTGGTTTACGATCATTCGTCCGAACGGGGTACGGGTTCGAATCCCGGTGAGGCACGGATGTTGTGTTTGTCTTACGGCACTGGCTCTTTCCCTTCCCTGGAACCAGTGACACTAAATTAGGGACGGGTGATTGCTTATAGCCCATTGAGTTGCTCACGGTGGTCGTTAAACCTTCAATCAAAAAAAAAAAAAAAAAAAAAAAAGCTTTGGTTTACGATCATTCGTCCGAGTTGCGTACGGGTTCGAATCTCAGTGAGGCACGGATGTTGTGTTTGTCTTATGGCACTGGCTCTCTCCCTTCCCTGGAGTCAGTGGTCCTAAATTAGGGACGGGCGATTGCTTATAGCCCATTGAGTTGCTCACGGTGGTCGTTAAACACCCAGTCAAGAAAAAAAACTTAGTTCCTATCTCCCAACACGGAGGAGAAAAATCTTTCTCAGTATACTGTAGAAGTACTCCAGTGATGAATCAATATTCTGGCGCCATTGACTTGCTCAATATGGTGTGCAAAACTTAAGGACGAAGTGAAAAAAGTAAAATAACGTCATAAATAGCAGAAGCACCCAAACACAAATTAACTCAGGAACGTGCCTAGAAACAGAAGCATGACGTGACTCATGACCATGTCTGGAAACAGCAGTAGGAG
This sequence comes from Macrothele yani, assembly GCA_039090855.1. Lineage (NCBI taxonomy): Eukaryota > Metazoa > Arthropoda > Arachnida > Araneae > Macrothelidae > Macrothele > Macrothele yani. The sequence goes on from CM077007.1 coordinate 116,723,994, forward strand.
CAACAGCACGTGTTATAATAGAGCATGACGTGTGGTTTGGGGACTTGAGACCATAATGAGCTCACGCAGTCCAACAGCATCAGTTGAACGGAAGTCCCCGGACGGCGTACAGACAACTTAGAACTTATCACTTCTGTCTTGGCACGATACACAACCCAATAAATCAAATCAGAACTGTAACAGTCCAACTGATTAAAATGTTTAATTAAAATACTATACATTTAAATTAAAATTAAAATTACGCTAACACTTTCAGACCAACACTTGGTCTGCTTTCAGGCTGGGAGCAAAAGGCAGCAGAATTCGAAAACTCTAGGCTTAAGCACAAAAAGGACGACGGCGACTGGTTCGACAGTGTCACGAGGTCTACAAAAGTTTACAATAGTGTGAAGGGACAAATTCCTATGAAGTGTCCAAAGGATATCTCTCATCACTCATGGAAGACCCGGTAATACTCCTCCATGATGTGGGTATAAACCTCGGCAATCCATCATTGCAACAAATAAATGCATTGTGATATATGTAGAGGCTTTCAGTAAAATAAGTTGAGTTCGTTGTTTTTGTAAACGTTAGGAATTCCGCATCCTCCCAGTAATGCGTACCACTGTTCACGAGTCTTGAGAGTGCAATATTGGATGAGTGTGTTTTGATATATCTGTGCTCACTGATTCTCTGTTTCAGTGTCCTAGTTGTCGATCCGATGTATATCTTGTCATTATCATCAGGATCATTTGCCTTCATCGAAATCCTGTACACACCTTGTCTGCTGGTAGTGTGGATAATGTCCCGATCTTTCTTGATGAGAGACATAATGATAGGAGTTTGCCGACCAAAATCAATATTGTGTCTTGTGCAGTGATTTTTAAGAGCGTTAGTAACCACAGGAAAGTATGTCATTGATGTAACATACGTAGGTCGAGAACGTTCTCTACTCAGAGTTGTGAGTGCCGACTGTCTAATCTAATTGTAAACTCTACTGTCAATATCCCCCGGGTATCCATGTTCATACGCTATGGCGGCAATCTTATCCAGTTCAATTCTTCTAAGTCTATAGCTAGACGAATGGGAGTAAGTTTGTCTGAAAAGAAAATATAAAGTAGTTTGTAGCACATCGCATGCGAAGAAGTGAAAGGGATAAGCGTGGGGGAAAAAGACAGCTTTCCATGAACTGAGTATGATAACTTGTGATTGGTATCAACACGATGCAGCAAAAAATCCAAGAAAGGATGTGTATTATTTTCTTCTATTTCAACTGTGAAGTTGATTGAAGTAAATTTGTTTGACATCAGTTCGGCGAACCGAAAAAGTGATTCTTGAATACGTGAAATGGGCAGAGGCAGCATCACAGCATCATCTGACAAACACAACAACCATATGTTACAGACGTTCGGATGTATTTGGTCTGTGCTACAGACGACAAAATGGTCTGTCGAGAACATCTTGATTTTATTCGAGGTCGAATAATTGAGAGGCACGAAGGGGAGCGAACAGTGATGAGTGTGACCAAAGAGTTCGGTACCGACCATAGCACCGTATCGCGAGCGTGGTGAGCATTCAAGATTACAGGTACAGCTGTGCGAAAGACCGGTGGTGGTCGTTCATAAAAAGCCAGCCCAGTTAGGTCTGCTATTTGATCCTACAGTCCAGGAGGGATCATCAGACAGCAAGTTACCTTACAAAACAACTGAACATGAGCACAGGACGCACAATATCGCGGTTTACAATGGCCAGGCGACTACACGAAGGTGGACTGTTTGCCCGACGCCCAGTATGCTGTGTTCTATTAACAACTGCTCACCGGAGACACCATTTACAGTGGTCCAGAGAGCATAAGAACTGGAAAGCAGAACAGTGAGGTAAGGTAGGTACTCTTTACTGATTTAGTCTCTCTAGCGATTCTGGACGTCAGCTACTGGAGTGAGGTAGGCACTCGGTTTCGCCCTGAAAAACATTAATGAAAGGATCTATGGATGTACGGAGCTCCAGATACTGGCAGGAGGTATTGTAACCAGTGCGTGCAGCAGTAATGAGATAATCCATCTCCCTGCTCGTCTGTTCTGAATTCAATTGGCTCACTGTTTGTGTTAATGGACGATAACGCCACACCCCATCGTAAAGTGGCTGTTGATGAGCTGTTGGAAAGTGAAGACATTCAGCGGATGGATTGGCCAGCAGCATATTCCCTCGACCTAAATCCCATAGAACACGTGTAGGACGCTCTGGGGAGAGGCGTCACGGCACGTCAACGCATACCGGAAACTGTCCAACAGTCGAAGACGGCGCTGAGGGAAGAATGGGAGGTTACCGCAAGAACTCATCAACAACCTAGTGCGAAGTATGAACGAAACGGTGCAAATCATGCATCAACGTTATGGGTGATCCTATCCCACCCTTAACGTCGGACCTCTTCTTCCCTTCGTACAGTCTTTGGCAATGATGCATGTGTATCATAGCATCCAGTGCTATGTAGTCAATTCTGAATAAAATTCCACTGTACCCTTTGGAATATGTAGTTGTGTCGGTGTTGCTTGCGTTCTTATTCGGCAAGTAATGGAGTTTTTATGGTTTGAATTTCACATATCCAATGCGCTCCTGTGCAACGTTACAGATGAAAACCTGGCTCATTCTTAAGTTTTGCATACCAGTGTATTGCATTTGCGGTGCAAAACTCGTAATTCCGAGACTATGGATGACAAAGATAAAGGCAATTTATGAACTCCCTTTCTTTTACCTACTTTTTTACGTCGATCCTCTTTGGATAAGAAATCGTAACAACTGGCACTGCTTATCTCAGGATCTGGGGCAAGAATTTCTACAATTCTTAATTGTTTATACACAAGATTTTTTTTTGATTGGAGGTTTAACGACCACCGTGAGCAACTCAATGGGCTATAAGCAGTCGCCCGTCCCTAATTTAGGGTCACTGGTTCCAGGGAAGCGAGAGAGCCAGTGCCGTAAGACAAACACAACATCTATGCCTGACCGGGATTCGAACCCGGACCCCTTATAGACGAATGATCAGAGACCAGCGCCTTAGACCACTGCGCCACTGGGGCGGCATACACAAGATGACTTGTGGATAAAGAAAATGACAAGAGTGGACGACATCATGACCAGAGTGAAATTACTGAAATGGCAATGGGCTGGACATGTTGCCAGAAGAACAGACCACCGATGGGTAACTGAAATTTTAGACTGAATTCCAAGAGACAGAAAAAGACCAAGAAGAAGACCTCATGAGAGATGGATAGATAAAATTCGAAAGCATGCCGGAGTGACATGGAGGAGACAGGCTCAAGACAGACAATTGTGGAAGAAACTTGGGGAGATATTCATCCAGCAGTGGATTGATAATGGTTGACAATGATGATGATACACAGGATGACACAAAATTTATACCTGTAAATTGACTAGTAAAGTAAAAATATGTTTATTTTTTAATTTATTTCAAAATATCAAGCACACGTAATTTTAATCCCATGCCCTAACGATTGAGGACTTCCTTTTTTTACCAATAGTATACACAGATTTTACTGACAAAAGTGCGAATTTTGACTACCCGATCACGTCAATTGACCAACAAAATATTAACTTGAAGTTCTGAATTTCCAGTACGTATTTGCTTCCAGCATCAATACATGCACTCACGGAGCTGTGCCTACTATTTTCGACAAGGCACAAATGCAAATATGGGGACGCACTTCGGAAAATACAGGTCCACAGGAAGAAAAGGTGAAATAATATTTTCAGTTCCTTTCTTTTTTTAATTCATTTCACAAACAACTCATTGAATATTCAACAATGACTATAAACGAAGTGAATAAACCGGTTTTCTAAAATCAAGTTTCATACAATGGATAGTTTTGAAACACACACAGACAGAGAGAGAGAGAGAGTGAGAGGTAGAAGAGGAAGAGCAAATTTTATTATTTTATGTTTCAGAGTTTAAAGACCGCCATAAGCAACTCTAAGGGCCATAAGCAGTCACTCGTCCCTGCTTTGCGGCCATTGATTCCGTGAAATGGGCAGAGCCAGCATCACAGCATCACCCGACAAACACAGCAGCCATGTTTCATGCGGGACTAGACTCGAGCCCAGTGTGCCAGATCCTATCAGCTCGATATTTGCACCAATAGCGGCTAATTCGCGAACTTATCTCCTCGAACTTCAAAAACATGGTACATAGAGCAAAAATACCAATTGCAGAGCAACATTCGTTTGCTATAAACAAGTCATAAGAAGTGGGGATCAACGGACAAATTTTAGGCTGTACACTAACTAGGCGAAAGTATCTAAGGACATTTCTAAGCGGTGCAACATAATGAGATTGCTGTCTAGAGATAGGAGGAACCCTAAACGGAAAAGATACATCGTGACATTGGAATTCTTCTTTCCCGTTCGTACGGAAACAGCCGAGTACTCAGCCTTAATTCGACCGTTAATCCCCATTTAAAGATTTTTTAGATTGGGGGTTTAACAACCACCGTGCACAAATCGATGAGCTATAAGCTGTCGCCCGTCCCCAATCAGGGCGACTGGTTCCAAGGAAAAGAGGGAGAACCAGTGCCGTATGACAAACACAACATCCATGCCTCAGCGGGATTCGAACCCGGACCTATATCGGACGAATGGTCAGAAGCCAGCCCAAGATCACTGCGCCAACCTCATTTCCATGACCGATCTGGAGCAAACGGATGATGCTCGTCAACTTTGTAACTGACATTTTCGTTTAAGCAATTATATTTTTGGCGTTCGGTGAGAAAAGTTCGCAAATTGCAGCCAGGGGCGCTAAAGTCAAGTTAATGGGATCGGCTCTCTGGCACTTACACCAATCTCGTTGGTTCCACAACATTATGAGCTTCTGTTTTTCTGTGAAGTGGCTGGTGCGCTAATTTACTATAGATATTTTATATCTTTGTAGGAAAGCGTTTCTGGACATATTGTTTGAAAGACTGTTTATTTGGTGTGTGCATGAGTTCTACACGTTTTTGTAGGCTACAAAGAAAGGAGGAGAACACAACACATAATGTACCAAGGATTTCACGTAATTCCCATCATTCTGTATGACCTCTTGCCATCTGACCATGAGTAGATGAATCCCACGCTGGAAAAACTCCTGTGTTTTAGAGCCAAAAGAGTCATGCAATGCCATTTTCACATCGTCCACATCATCGAAGGTTTGGAGAGCGAAGGCGTTCTGTAACAATCGAAAAAGGTAGTAGCCCGTAGGTGCCAAGTTAGGGGAATACGCAGGGTGAGGTAACACTTCCCAACCAAAGTCCAGTAAATTTTGTCGAGTGATTAAAGCAGCATGAGGTCTGGTGTTATCATGATGAAGGATTACGCCTTTGCGATTGACGAGTGCTGGCAGCTTTGATGTCAGTTTTACTCGCAATCTGTCCAACTGTTGGCAGTAGAGGTCAGCATTTATCGTTCGGTTAGGTGCCAATACCTCCCAGTGGATTATTCCCTGGACATCCCACCAAACACTCAACAAAACCTTTTTGGGATGCAGTCCTCCTTTTGAGGTCGGTGGAGCAGGCTCCGCACCTTGGCATACAGTCCGTCGACGCTTTACATTACGGTACAGTACCCATTTCTCATCACCTGTTACAATTCGTCCCAAAAACGGTTCATTTCTGTGACCAGAAAGCAAAGAAATACAGGGACGGTTTTCTCCTCTCGTTGCTTTGCAGAAAGCTGGTGCGGAACCCAGTTATCCAACTTGGTGATGAACCCAAGCTCGCCGCCCCAGTAGCTCAGTGGTCTAAGCGAAGGCCTCTGATAATTCGTCCGAAAGGGGTCTGGGTTCGAATCCCGATGAGGCATCGATGTTGTGTTTGTCTTACGGCACTGGCTCTCTCCCTTCCCTGGAACCAGTGACCCTAAATTAGAAACGGGCGACTGCTTATAGCCCATTGAGTTGCTCACGGTGGTCGTTAAACCTCCAATAAAAAAAAAAAAAAAAAAAAAGAAAAAAAGGCTCATGCATCCGTCTTTTGACTGTTGTTCTGTGTACCGACAACGTTTCCGCTAATTCCTGAACGGTTGGATGTTGGTCATTTGTTATGGCTTGCTCCACATAATCGTCAGAAACTACGGATGGACGTCCAAGACGTGGTTGACCTTTACAGCTTCTGCCTCCGTCCCGTAATTTCCGAAACCAACGGCGACAAGTGCTATCATCAACTGCATCCTCCCCACACACTTGACAGATGTTGCGGCAAGTTGCGGTTGCAGTGCTTCCTTTATCGAACTCGTACAGTAAACAATGCCTAATGTGCTCCTTATAGCGTGCCATGTTACACTGTCCGTGATTTCCGTTACGAATGACTTACTCGAACAAACCTAGTGCCTCTATGCCGCCCCGGTGGCGCAGTGGTCTACGCGATGGCCTCTGATCATTCGTCCGTAAGGGGTCCGGGTTCGAATCCCGGTGAGGCATGGATGTTGTGTTTGTCTTACGGCACTGGCTCTCTCCCTTCCCTGGAACCAGTGACCCTAAATTAGGGACGGGCGACTGCTTATAGCCCATTGAGTTGCTCACGGTGGTCGTTAAACCTCCAATTAAAAAAAAAAAGTGCCTCTATATGCTCTACTGCTCCAAGCTTTATTGGCCGAAAATCCGGTATCGCAGTGTCATCTGTGACGTAACTATTCCGATCGCAATTTGCATCTATTACAAAATCGGGTAGAACTTTTGCACACACCCAATACATCAGAATGGGCGGTAGAGCAAGTTCCCAAAGTTTGGCCAGACATTTTAGAAACACCCTGTACATGCACCTAGAATATCAGAAATGTATTACTGCTATGATTTAAAAGCCGAAATTTCACTTTTTCTTCAGAATTTAACAGCCATGCATCTAAAGCTAGTCACCCGTCTCAAATCACCAGTTCCGCGAAAGGAAGAGGACTGGGCCGTTAGCAATTTGAACCATGCCCAACTCGAGGACAAGCCAGAAGCTTGAATCTCAGAAGAAAGCAGTGTTCAAATCGAAGACTGTCTGAATCACTACAATTCTGCTTGAGAATCATAACGTGGAGCTGACGCTAAAAAGAAACTCGAAAGTCAAGTAGCCGAAGCTACCGGCTAACTATTAAAGTCGTGAATGAGGCTTGACTGATGTGTTTGTCCTACGACATCTCTTCCTCATATGGAAGAGATGTCAGTCTTGGAAATGCCTCTTGGTTCAAAGCCAAGAGGCATTTCCAAGACTGAAAATCTCCACCCACATTTCTATTTTTCCATTTGTTTTGGGATTTATCGACCAATGCGAGAACTAACGCTTTATTGACCACGGATTTTCAAATTTGGTCCGTAATTTAGGGCAACTGATTCCAAGAAAGGGAGAGAGCGCGAGTCCCATAAGGCAAACATACCTAACCAGGATTCGAATCCGGGCCTGCTCGGACGAATTTTTTTTTTTTTGATTGGAAGTTTAACGACCACCGTGAGCAACTCAATGGGCTATAAGCAGTCGCCCGTCCCTAATTTAGGGTCACTGGTTCCAGGGAAGGGAGAGAACCAGTGCCGTAAGACAAACACAACATCCATGCCTCACCGGGATTCGAACCCGGACCCCGTTCGGACGAATGATCAGAAAGCCATCGCTTAGACCACTGCGCCACCGGGGCGGCCTCGGACGAATTGTCAAAGGCCAGCGTGTAGAGCACTGTGCCACTGGGATGGCTTTTCCAGCTTTAACAAATTAGACATTATGCTCACAACGGTTTCATTATCTTCCTTTTTTATGCTTTCTACCCGTAACCGTAGGTTGAAGAAGCGTATATGCTCCAGCTTTGCCTGTCTGTCTGTCCGCACGATAACTCACGTAAAAACGGTTCGATTTCCATGAAACTTTAGTATGTGGTAATGGACGAACACTATTCAAAATGGGCGAAAGGGGGTCAAAGGTCAGGAGGTAGGAGCGGGATTAATTCCATCGCCCTTATGCGTCATAACTTACGTAAAAATGCTTCGACTGCGACAAAACTTTATCACGTTATTTCGGAGGTATACTGAACCGGTTCTGTTGAATATCATCGAAATGGGGTCAAAGGTCACTGCAAAGAGCAAGATTTATTCCACAGCCATTATCCTCATAACTTGAGTAATGATTTCTGGTATCATGAATGGAATACGGGGTTACACCATACAATACCAATTTTGAAGGTTAAAATCCGTTTTTTGGTGTAAATATGACAAGGATGGTAAGTCAGATAATATCCGAAAACTTGTTTCCCGTATTCCATTCACGAGTTATCTGCTCCTCCGGGCAATCACAAGATAGGATTCTTAACCTCCAGATCCGCTAAACATGAATGCCGGTTGCTTTGACTAGCGAATCCTGTGATGGTTACATTCGGATTAATCGGAAACTTGAGACTTAGTCGTTCTGGGTGGTGTAACGATTAGCATACCCGGGCGCTGTCTGGGAGACGCGTGTTCAATTCCCGCTCCAGGACGAAGAAATTTTCAAGTTTTCGGATATCATCTGACTTACCATCCTTGTCATATTTGCACAAAAAAAAAACAAAAAAAAAAAACGGAGTCACCTTCAAAATTTGGATTTCTGGTATGTTTTTTTTTTGATTGGAGGTTTAACGACCACCGTGAGCAACTCAATGGGCTATAAGCAGTCGCCCGTCCCTAATTTAGGGTCACTGGTTCCAGGGAAGGAGAGAGCCAGTTCCATGCCTCACCGGGATTCGAACCCGGACCCCTTCGGACGAATGATCAGAGGCCAACGCCTTAGACCACTGCGCCACCGGGGCGGCCTGGTATGTTGGAAAGCGTATCATAATTAATGCACTGCATGATTTTACTAACTTGTTGAATGTAACTCCACCTACTTATAAACACGCATTTACATATATAAATATCCTTTCAAAAATTTTCATGTCGTACCACCTAAATTTGTTTCTTACCATAATGTATAGAAATGTGAAAAATTTCAGCTCAATCCAAAAAAAAAAAAAAAAAAATTTCAATATATTTATTAAACATTGTGAATATCACGTCACTCCACAGGAGTTAAGGCCAGTCGATTTGAGTCATTCTAAACAGTAATTGACAGCCATGTGCAAGCACAGATCAAGAGTTCCTAAGTACACTTTTCGAAGCTTTAGGTGCGACGTTGGATCTTTGGACTTAACATCAAGATCAAATGCCAACATTTTCAGAGGACAATAATGTAACAATAGATGACACAGAAAGCGTCGAGAGGGGGGGGTCACAATTTCGGGAGAAATCACTCTGTCAACTTCCATTTTCAGAAACTTCGGCCTCCATTTTCAAGTTGCAATAAATTGGTATTTAACAATACTGAGCAGATGTAATATCACGAGAACGAAAAACGATTACTGGAGAAATTTTCACTTCATTCTAACGTCCATTTTCAGGAATTTTTCGAAAGACGGAATTCCGTTTCCACATGGGAAACTTGTCGCCATGCTTCCTTAGAATCATGAGGATAAGTTATGCAATCTAGTAACAGAATTCAGTTTTTAAAAAATTCCTGAAAATGGAAGATAGAATGGAGTGAAAATTTCTTCCATAATCTTTTTTAGTCGTTATATATTAATAAGGAAGGGAAGGGGGGGGGGGGGATTCTATGCGTTTCATTGCCTAAGCTTTTAAATTTAATGTTCCTATGTATCCTTCATTGAATATGGCTTTTATTACAATTTTAATATTGTTCCGTAACTCAGTATCATAGCCAGTATTTTTTTTATACACGCAAGGAAAGCTGTATATACCTCTATGAGAGATACTTATCTGTTACTCTCATTAAGTATTTCAATTACGTTGTATATAGGTTTTAATATTGTGACATAAACTGTCATAAATTATTCTGTTCATCACGTTTCTTTAAACCTTCGTTAGTATGTCTGTAGGTTAAAGTGTTTTTCAGTAATGAGGCGTATTTTCACCTTAGTGGATACGTCAACAGTCAGAACAACAGATATTGTTCAACAGAAAACCCTCATGTGTTGCACGAAACGCCGTTACATGCATTGAAAGTCGGGTGTGGTGTGAAATTTCATGACGACGAATAGTGGGGCCCATATTTTTTGCAACAGCCAGTCGTACCAGGACATTATGCAATTTTTTGCCCTTCTGGAAGTAGCCGCACGTTATTGTTACCTGCAAGAGCACGGGGCAACATGTCATACGTCTCATGACACCCTGCAGTTTCTTGACGACATGTTTGATCACCGCCTGATTTCAAAAGATTTGGGGCCCCAGATCACCTGATTTATCTCCATCGGATTTTTTTCCTCTGGGGGTATCTCAAAGGTTGTGTATACCAACAGAATCCACTACAGTAGACGAACTGAAGCGGCGCATTACCAGCAAGGTTATGTCTATCAACTGTACGCTCCTACGCAAGGTGGCATACAACATGGTTAACAGGGCTCGCATCTGCAGGTAGACATTTCAAACACCTCCTGTAAACAAGTACATGTGCCACTTGTTGTCGGTATCTCATTTTCCTATTTTCCATATTTCACTGGTTTTCTACATATTGAACACATTCTGAATGCCGGGTTGTGTGATAAAATTATCACCCTGTATGATTTAATGTCGTGCCACCACAAAAACCCTTTGCATTTGGGGCACATTGTTTGGGTCAATAATGTCCAGCTTGTTTTTTTCATTGATTTAACAGTACGTTTTTTTTTCCTTAGTATCAAACCGGTATCAACTCACATCATATAATTTGTCTATAAAAGTTTTCCTCTTCATGGTTCCCAATAGCATCACAAGGCTCAGCAACCATAAATTAGGGACAATCATCACACCAAACATCCTAAGGCTCAATCAACTATTGCGTAGGACTAAAAGTAAAAGGAAGACCTGCAAAAGCAAATGTGGAAGGAACGGCTGATACCCATGGTGGGTATTGACAGCATCAGCAAAGTCCAGACTGGTAAGTGTTGGCACCAAATCCATCCCATTTTTAGAAACATGTTGCTTAGAGATAACTGTTACTAATACTTTTCAGCTGGATGATGTACTCATGTCAGTAAGTTGTGAAGATCAGCAAATTCCAGGCATTAAAACTGCATGCAGTGTTTTGGTAGGATTGATATCCAAATAACAGGAGCCCAAACAAAATTCACAGTTCACGATTGGATAAACTGTAGTAAGGTTACCTTTTCTTTGCAGAGGTCCAGCCCATGCCACCAGCTCTGGTAAACTGACCATTGGTTATTTGCTGTCATCAGCTTAGCAGCAGACAACACCCTCTTAAACAGGTTTTGCCAGAAATATATGAAGATTTATGAGCAAAATAAGCCTCGAAACTTTAAAATGTAACAATAAAAAACAGAGATGAAAATAGGTTGAATTTATTGTTGAGGGCAGAGGATAGCTGAAATCCATTCATTGCTGCAAAAGCAAGTGTTTGCTTACTGGATTTCATTCCCCAGCACTGAAGAATAGAGTTCCACCACAACAGAAGGATAGCACATTTTCCACAAATCTTTACAGACAGCATACAGATGAGCTAATTGGTTAGGATTGACTGCTTAAAGTTTTTAATTTATTTTGTAGCAGCATACCAGTTTCTTAAAAGATATCATAAGGGCTTGTATAAACACAACACATTCATGTCCCAAATAATGAAGCTGGGCAGCCAAACACAAGAAAATGCAGTTTCATCATTTGCCCATAATATTTGATACCTTTGTTTACCACAGCAATTTATGTCCCAATTCCAAGAAGGAACTTGCAACAAAATGTGCAAACAGTGAAGAACAATCATAAAAAAATAATGACAAGAGGTGACTTTACCGATATGAAAGTATCACGAAAACCATTATTCTCACGAACTTAACAGCTGTCATTTGTAGAGAGCAGAATATTGTATGGAAAAAGCAAAGGTCAACAAAAGATAACAATGTACTGCAGCTATCATTCAATGACATTTTTCTGGACTTTTCATTCTAAGCAGCACAATGACAGTTGAAGAGTAGTTCAACATGATGTAATATCGCCCAGGGCCAGTAATAATTCAGTAGTACCACTGAAATATTTTAATACATTTTATGACAATACTTGTGATGTTTAGATAGTTTTAAATAAGCAATATTTATTCACAATTAAATATTTTATTTTAGGATGTACTGTAGTGTCACTGAGCTTTTTGCTTGGCTTCATCAGGATGGAGAGTAAACATTCAAATTATTGTGACGTCATCAGTGTTCTGGTGGTCACGGATTTTAGCGAAATGTTTGCACATGCTTGAAAGAAATGGAGTAGATGTTGTATCATTGACAAGCCGTGAGGAATTGTTAATACTGGTTTACGTCTTGGTAATATCCGTTTGTGCAGATTGCTCTATATGCTGATGATACAGTCCTGTTGGCAGACGGCAAAAGTGAGTTGCAGGGAATGTTGTCCTGGTTGCACGAAGTTTCTATGAAATTTAAACTGAGCACAAATAAGTGAAAAACCAATGTTACGGTTTTTGAGTGAGGAACTGTTAGCACTGAATGCAAGATAAATCTAAATGGCAAAGTGATTGACCAGGTGAATGAGTTTGTGTATTCAGAAAGCATGTTTGACAGAGAGAACAAATTAGATGGTGAAACTAGTACGCAAGTAAATTCTACATTGAAAGTCATAGCTGCTTTAGAAGGATTTCACAGCAATGAGGGTTCTCAAGATAGTCCCGAATGGCTGTGTATGAAAATGTAATTGTTCTTATTCTGATTAATGGCAGTGAAACCTGGGTACTACAGAAGAGACATAGGAGTATTGTACATATTTGTCAACAATACAGTTATATTGTGTACTGTTTCTCACGTTATATGAACGTTTTAGTACTCACGAGAAACATTCCATCTTTGTCTAACATGGAGCCAATATTGTTGAATGTAACCTAATATTATAAAATTGAGTTACAAAATACTATATGAATGAAAAATATTACTCACGTTCTGTTTTCATGGAGTATTCAGGAACACTGAGCATTATTCTGCGATATTCTAAAATTTTTCTTGAATTCGTCGAAATCACTTCAAGCAGTCACTTCCTGACGATTTAACGTATCATGTGAAAACAAAGTCTAAGAATGTTTTAAGACTGAAACCTTCAAATTGAAGGTTAAACCTTTCAATAGTTCATTGTTTTTAGAAATTGCTACGTTGAATCACAAGGCAATAAGAAGAAGGGTTGCCGAACAATTAAAACTAGACAAGCCTAAAATCGTCACGAAGTGACTGCTTGAAATGATTTCGATGAATTCAAGAAAAAATTTTGAATATTGCAGAAGAATGCTCCATGAAAACGGAACGTGAGCAATATTTTTCATTCATATAGTATTTTGTATCTCAATTTTATAATATTAGGTTACATTCAACAATATTGGCTCTATGTTTGTCTAACATAGAGCCATGTTGTCGGGCAGTCCTAGTGAGTGACGGGTTTGCCTCCTCGGGGCGCTCCATGGTAACAATGGCACACACAACAGCAACTAAGGCCTCTATGAATCTTGGAGAGGTGCCAGCTAGTTCTGTGTGACATTGGCAAAAAGACTCCAACTCACTGGGTTTTGTTCCAGAATCCATATGTTGAATGACCAACTGGAACCCTCAGCTGTGGGCTAATCCGCCACACTGATGTACTTGCCTGACTAAAAAGACAAAAAGAAATCAATATCCGGACTCAAGTGTGGGATATGGTGGACCTACCGCACTTGAGAAGGACGGTCCACCACGGAATCGACCTGGACTTTCTAAACGGCATATGAGAAAAAGATCACGGCTGAGTGAGTGTCCAGACTGGTGGATTGGTGTATGGAATACTAGAGGTATAAATGGCAAGATGAATGAGGTGATTGAGGAGATGAATAAGTATAGATTGGATGTGCTGGGTGTAAGTGAAACCCAAAAGAAGGAAATTGGGGTAGAAGTGAATGGCACAGTGAGTGTGTGGTCTGGAGTATTAGATAATGTGAGAGGACAGGCTGGTGTAGGTGTGATTTTAAGTGAAAAGATGAACAACTTGATTCACTATAGTTGCGTAAGTGAGAGAATTCTCTGGATTCGTTTGAAAGTGAAACTTCAGAGAATCGTAATTGTTGTATTGTATGCTCCTTGTGACTCTGAACCTTCTGATAAGAAAGAAGATTTTTGGAATGAGCTAAAAGCTGTTTTGAGCCAGTTTGGTGCTAAAGAAAATATTATAATAGCAGGAAATTTCAATGCTAGAGTAGGTGTGCAGAATGCAATTTCTGACAATGTTCTGGGTAAGTTTAATGATCCTTGTGTGAATGATAATCGTGAAAGATTAATTGAACTCTGCATTGAGAATGGTTTGTGTGTATCTAATACATTTTTCAACCACAAGTATATCCACACATATACTTGGGAAAATCGTACTCTTGGTCAAGAGTGTGATAGATTTTGTTGTCTACAATCAGCGTCTGAAACACTTAGTTGTTGACACCCGTGTGATGAGAGGTGCGGATGTCGGTTCCGATCATTACTTGGTAGTGTCATGAGTGAAACTTAATGTTGGTTGGAGGAAAAGGAATAGGAAGAGAATCAGGATAGAAAGAATAAAGGTTGATAGGCTCCTTGAAGATCATCAGCGTTATTCTTACTTACTCAGAGAACGACTGAAGGATCTGAAGTCTGGTGACAGGGATGTAGAAAAGAAGTGGGAATGTTTTAAGAACTGTGCTGTCACTGCTGCTAAAGAGGTATGTGGCACCACAATAGTGGGTAACAATAGAGGTGATGCTTGGTGGAACAGTGAGATTGAAGAGGCTGGGAAGAGAAAGAAGGGAGACTATTTATGGATGTCGCAAGGTAGAGTCTCTGTGGATGAATATCGCTGTAAGAAGCGTGAAGCAGCTAAGCTGGTTCACCAGAGTAAGGCAAAAGATAGGAAGGAGAAGGTGGAAAGGCATGAAAATTGGCTTTTTGGAAAGATAGGAAGTCTTTCTGGAAGTACATGAGACTCAGGAAAAATAGGGGAAACAAAGTTGTAAGTTGTGTGAAGAATGAGATTGGGGAAATGATATGGGAGCCCAATGAGTTAAGTGAAAGATGGGGTGAATATTTCTGCGAGTTATTAGATCAGGAAAGCTAAGATGATTCTGAGAGAGATGCATATGATGTCAGAGTGAGAGATGGAAGCACAGGAGGGATCTCAAGAAAAGAAGTGTGTAAAGCTCTAAAATCTCTTCAGAATGGTAAGACTCCGGGAGTTGATGGCATAACTGCCGAGATGTTGAAATATGGTGGCGACTCTGTAATTGACTGGTTAACTGAAATTTGCCAGTTGTGCTGGGAGTTAGGAATGGTCCCTCGGGATTGGAAGGATGCTATAATTGTTCCCTTGTATAAGGGAAAAGGTGATCAGACTGACTGCAGGAACTATTGTGGTATTAGTCTACTGAGTGTGCCAGGGAAAGTGTTTGGTAAGGTCGTTAGAGAATAGATTAGAGAATAGATTAGTTATATGTATGTATGTACAAAGACCATTCCATAAAAACAGAGTAATTTTTCTTGAACAGTGGGAAGGAGAAAAATAAACATGCAGACGACTAACTGATTTAAGGAAGTATCTGTGGCAACAGTTATTAGCCGTTGCAGATGATTCTGGTTTTGTTATTGCGTTGTTATTCAAGGCATGTCTGCATTTCGCCATACAGCTATGGAGGTGAGTGATTCAGAGTTAAGAAGTGAAATGCGCTGTGTGATAAAATTTGCTATCGTTTGGGTAAAATGGCTCCAGAAACAGTTGATTTAATGAAAAAGCTTACAAAGATAAATGTTTGAGTGAGTCAACAATTTTTAGATGGCATCATGATTTAAAAAAAGGGAGTTTCTCGGCAGAACTCGTTCCTAGGCCTGGTGGACCTGAAAGTGTTGTTACAGAGAGCATTGTTAACACTGTTTGGGCAATCCCACAAGAAGATCAACGAATGACGTGTGAAGGCATAGTGGCGTCAACTAATATTTAAAAAACGTTGGCATTCCGTATTCTACGCAACAAATTACTGCTCCATCGTGTGTTCCAGATGGGTACTTCATCACCTGATGAGAGAACAATTGTTAGCCAGAGTTCAGGTGTATCACGAATAGAAACAAATGATTGCAAGGATCCAGACTTTCTAAACACAGTAATAACTGCCGATGAAACATGTGTCCACCATTTTGACCCCCTCACGAAGAGCGCAACGAGTGTCTGGAAATACACACAGGCTCACCTCCTCTGAAAAAAGTCCACCAAATCAAATACGCTGGGAAGGTGACAGTAATTTTCTTTGATCATAAAAGTGCAATCTACCAACATGCTGTTCCTCCACAAATTACTTCAATGCTGAGTATTACATTTCAGTCTTGAAGCGTCTGCGATGACAAATATAGATTAAGTGACCAGAACTGGTGGGCAAGTGGACGCTACACCATGATAACACCCTCCCACAACTGGCTGCTTGTTTTCAACACTTTCTTACAAAATGCAGTATTGAAATCATGCCACAGCCTGCCTACAGTCCTGTCCTCGCCCCGTGCGATTTCAGGTTGTTTCCAACAGCGAAGGAGAAGTTGCCTGGTGCAACATTCAACACAGATGCTGACGTTATTCAAGCCACACAGGGGTCGCTAAATCAGCTTCCAGAAAATGCCTTCACCACATGCTTTGAAAAGCGGACTGAACGATGGGACCATTGCATATCATTTGAGGTAAGAAACTTTGAGACAGAATAACATATGTTTTGCTGTACCTATATTTCTTCATTTTGTGTGATTTTACTCTGTTTTTATTGAACGATTGTTGTATCTATGTATTAAAGAACAAGTGCTGAAAATATAGGAGCCCATATGGAATTTTTAAGTGTCATGAAGAAAATTGTTTTCTTACTGCACAATAATTTTATCACACCCACTGTATCCTATATGCATTTTTAGACTTGCCTTCCAACAAATTTTAAAGGCATGTACTATGAATGTATGTATATTGATCTGAAACTAGATACATACAAGGCAGGATACATTTTCTAACAAAGCAGCTCAATGTATTGATGTGTGTGTATACATGATGCTTGTGACAGTGAATTAAAAAACAGAATAATATTAATCATATGGATTGCAATTATTTCCACATAATATATACTCTCACACAATAATACACAGCAAGAAAAAAATAAAAATTTGTTTATTAGTAATTCACTAATAAATAATAAATTAATCTTCTGATGATTCTTCTGAAGATTCCTCTTCAGCTTCCCGAAGCCATTTTACAAATGCATCAGCCTGGAGAAAAAGTATACAAACATATGTAAACAGAGCAACAGAGCACTAGTAAAAGTCACAAGCATAAAGGCACACACACATATATTAACACTAATTCTAAACAGAAAAAAACAGCAACTTTTTTTATCTAATACACAATCAATAAAATTACTTCCATGACTACATGTTTTTAGCAAAAAAAAAAAAAAAAAAAGGTTAACTTACTTATATAAGGAAACCTAGACACTTTAAATGATTAATTGAATGTTCTCACAAACAAATCAAAAATATAATACAAATGTTACATTATATCATAGAGATTCAGCTTTCCTAAAAGCAGACAAGAAAAAACAGAATAAGAGGAATCATACAGATCAGCTTATGATCACTTATAGATCAGCTATCATATCACTTATGAATCTTTGTAATGATTGGTGTGTACATGGCTATTCCCAGACTTAATGAACTACAAATATCTCAAAATTATGCAGCTGTTTTTCCACAAAGGAATAAAAGGATATTATTTATATGTCAAATTTTTGAGTAGTATTCCTATCCTTCTTCAGGAGTACAACTATAGTAGGTGTTGCCATTCGTGAAGTAAATTTTAACCTTTCAAATCATTTAATGTTGTACCTTCTTTTCTGTCTATTTCCAGTCCCTCTGCCAGTTTTCTTTTTGAAAAAGTGCTATTGATGTGTTTTACAGTGTCCCAAAGCACTTTAAGTCCTCTATTTTGTACATGTCTGTCGAAATCTGCTTTGTTCTGCCAATCTGGTTCTAAACTATCTGCCTATCTCTTTCACATAGCTCAGACCATGCTCACATTTTATGTTGTAGGCCGCACCTTCCTGTAAAAGGATGTTTTCTTCATTTTGCTTTAATTTGACCATGCTCACATTTTATGTTGTAGGCTGCACCGTCCTGTAAAAGGATGTTTTCTTCATTTTGCTTTAATTTTGGAAGGTGGTTACTAATTTTATTTTGTGATCCTGGAGCCAGTGTGACCAGAAACTTTTTACTAATTCTCTGAAGTTTTTCAAATAGTCCTTTATGGTAAGTAATTTTTCTAGTTAATTGAAACTTAATTTTTGACTGAGGATTTTAGTAAGTTCAAACCATTAAACTTAGCTGGGACAGGCACACCTTCAATGTTGTTCCAGTTCCTCGGTTGTTCCAGTTCCTCATCGTCAACTTTCTGTGGCTGTGCCGGACGTCCTGCATCAGGGAGATCAAAATTCCCCTGCTTAAACCGCTGGAATCACTTCTTACACGTACTGTAGGACACAGGAGCCTCACCCAAAGCAGCACAGATCATTTGTGGGGCTTCCGCGGCAATTTTTTTCAGCTGAAACGTGAACAGGAGGCAGTGCCTCAAATGTTGCTTCTCGAACGACATTGCTTTCACCGGCAACTTTCGTCCCTTCTCTCACTACAGCTGTGAGCAGTTACGGTTGCCTGGAAAGCTGTTGGATGGGGCTGCAATCAGCCATTGTGCACACAGCTGTTTGCATTTGCCGACGTTCTATGATCGCTTGCCGGTTAGGGGCTGAGAATTAAGTTGCACACCTAATAATTACCATTCCCTAAGAAAGCAATTTTGCCATGGATTAAACATGAGAGTACCATAACTTTAAAGAAATCCAACTTTTCCAAAGTACCTTTGAACCATAGGCACAGATATTTCTTCACTCTTACCTCACTCTTTCTCTGATTAAGGCATGCATGTTCATACCATTTTAAGCTGTTTTATACCCTTGCAGTCATGGTACAAATCATTCCTAAGCATGAGTTGTATGTTAAGATCGCTGTAAATGGAGAAGTTTGATACGACGACATTAAGTAAATAATCAGTTAAAAGTTATCTGGTAGTTTGTTTTTTCTTTGTAGAGCTAAACTCTGAATCCCAGAGAACAGCTTAATGATATGTATGTATACATGTTGAGAGTTCATTCATTACTCATGCAAAAGTCATTCATGAATAATCCAACTACCAGGTTGCCATTATAAGTTCACAGGGTACACTGAGGTGCCAAAGAAACTAGAAAGGGTGCTACCATTTCCATTATATGTCAACACACCCATGCAGTAAATGGTATCACACACAAATGACGTATATAGAGAGGCAGATATCTCTGCAAGCTCAAGTAGTAGCATTCACAGTTCAGATGGCAGCTTACCAGGATTTAAGCGATTTCAAATGTGGTATGGTCACTGCCCGGAAGGTGGGTCACTCCATCTCGAAAATTACCACGAAATTTGGATTTACATGGTCAATAAATTCAAGGGTGTATCTGAACTACACAAACTCAGGGTAGAAATTCAGAGTGTGAGACTGGTTTGGCCATAGAAGAGCCCTGGACAATCATGGATAGTGGCATTTGGCACACATTGTACCATCTGCCCGGCATGCAACACTGTCACAAATCACAGCGCAATTCAATGCTGAGGCTACTAGTAGTCAGCGTTCGGACAGTGCAATGTTTTCTGTGATCTATGGGGTTCTGGAGCTGACTGCCCACCCAGGTGCCATTGCTGACCTGGTGACACAAGGCTGTGCACCTCCCCTGGGATCAGAAACGTCGACATTGGACGCAAAATGACGGGAAATGTGTAGCCAGGTCCAACAAATCGTGGTACCAACTGTTTCGGGCAGATGGCCAACTCCGGGTATGGAAACAACCGCACGAGGCAATGGATCTTGCATGCCTATAAGGGACGGTGCAGGTCGGTGGTGGCTCTGTTATGATGTGGGGTGTTTTCAACTAATGTGTATTAGGATCCCTCACACGTCTGCATACTGCTCTGACTGGTGGAGGCTATGTAACCCTTCTTAGGGATCATTTGCACCTGTTCATGTGACACAACAATTCTGATGGGTGTGATCTCTTTCGATGTGACAATGCGTCACTGCACATGTCCACAGTCACCCGATTATGGCTGGTTGAGCATTCCACAGAACTTGGCATCTTGACTTGGCTCCCTCATTTACCAGATTTAAAAGCTATCAAACACAGTTGGGATGCTGTCCAACGTTCTGTCAATGCCAGGAATCTTCCATCAGAAAATATTATAGAGTTGTGGGACATTCTTCAGGAAGCCTGGTGTGCACTACCTCCACAATATTACATAGAGCTTGTGGAGTCCACGCCTCACCGTGATGCTGCGTTTATCCAATCAGGAGGAGAACCAACATGGTATTAGAGGAGGTATCAAGTTTTTTGACACTTCAGTGTAAATCATTCATTGCAGGGATCATGTGTTGTACTTTTAAGGCCACAGCTCTGTTTGGTAAACTGCCCAAATGTTCACTATTCACCATTTGCCACGAGCCATCTCACGGTGAATGATTCTGGTACACCATTCAAATGAATGACATCCACGTACCATACCCATTCTTAAGTTTCACCATTATTTTCTAGCTACTGCTCACTCACATCTAAAGAAAGTTAAATGCACTGCAACTCCAGTGTATGTCACAGTCATGGTAGGTTGAATGTTCATTCACAGCAATGAGAGCCCACCATTCACGGTGAAGTGTCATTCACTGTGAACACATTGCTCACAATGAAATGGTCCATCACTAATCCCTTCACAGACATCTCGTCATAACACCTGGTTAAACGCATTCATTTAGGGTAACTCTGATGCCAATTCATGGAAGTACAAACATAGATTTTGCTTTAACAAAACAAAATGCATAATGGGACAGATATTCCATAATTCCTATGCTTCCCAAATTTATTTAGTCCTGCACAAGTGGTGAAATTAAGAGAGTTAGACATGCATCCACCTATGGAAATAGTTTGAACATTTGTAGAACAAACGTAAAACAATTAGGAAATACCACAATGAAAATTCCCATCTAACCATGGAAAGCTAAGCTGTTGCACTTTTAATTGTCCTCACATGAAACCTATACAGCACACTATATCTCAAAACACATTTTATCATGCACACCACAGCCATCCACAAACCTGCACTATTTTGCAGCAATAATGTGTACAACAAAAAAACCCCAAATATGTAAGATACTTACTTGCTGTATATGAAGGCTGTGCCAAAGATTTCAACTGCTGCTGAACGTGTTGCCTGCCAACAATGAAACAGCTGTAGTTAGGAAGCATGTGTTCGTATTGGTTAATAGTGGGCGACGTGGCCACCTGCTCAAACCAGATTTCACTCACGTGGTAGGAGAATGGAACACAGTTGACCTCATTTTGGCACGCTAAAATGGAGCTGTCAAGATGTGATTTTGACGCAATGATTTTCTATGACTTTAAAAAAGGTTTAGGTGCACAGCAGTGTTTTGAAGTACTATCAAGAGTTGAATGGAGCCAATACATGCTGTCTAAATTCAGAGGACATAGTAATGGCATCTACAATATCGTAACTGGTGACGAATCATGGTTTCATCACTATGATCCAGAAACAAAGGAACACTCAAGGTTCTGGTACTTCGAAGGTGACACACCTCTGACCAAAGTCCGACGAATCAGCAGTGCAGAGGAGAAAATGGTAGCGTCTTTCTTCTGTAAAATAGGGCACGAGAAAACTATTGACTGTGAAAATAAAAGAACTGTTTCTGCTAATTGGTACACCACTCAATGTCTGCCAAAGGTCATCACAGAATGGATGAAAATGCACCCAAGATCGAAAAACGAGCACCCCTTTTGCACCACAACAATATATCGGGCTTACACTACAGCCAATACAGTTGAGTTTTTGGCAACAGAAAGCGTGCAATTTTTCCTCATTCAGCCTATTCTTCTAACTTGGCACCTTGTGACTTCTTGTTTCCAAAAGCCAAGGAAACCCTGAGTGGATGTTGATTTTCGTCTGACGAAGAGGCCCTAGCTGCTTATTTTGAGGGCAATTAACAGTCTGCCAAACAAAGCTGGGAAGAGGCATTGGCCAAATGGTTTTATTGAATGCAAGAATGTATAGGTGTTCATGGAGATTATTTTGAAAAGTTGTAAGTAATTATTCATAAATAAATATATATCTCTTTAAACAGCTAAAAACTTTTGGCAAGCCCCTCCTAGCATACCTGCGACTGTGATTATGGGTAAATATGGCAACCTGAGTGAGTGAGTTCGGAGGCATATAGTCTGTGAGAGAAAGATGGAGTGCTCTGTTGCAATGACTGAAAAATGTCTGGTGTTTCTCTGTGTGACCATTGCATGTGGGTTACATCAAAACCAGACTGTTGATGTTCAAGGTATGAGTGCCACTTCTCCAATGTTGTAATACCTCAATAGATAGCCACAACAGAGAATAACATTGGAATCCAATAATGGGGAGCAAAGGTTTGAACAAACACCATTTGATGTATGACGGCATGACTGGGCTATGGCAGCTGTATGACCAGTCATGCCGTCAGAATGATATTACTGGGCTATGGCAGCTGTATGACCAGTCATGCTGTCAGAATGATATTACTGGGCTATGGCAGCTGTATGACCAGTCATGCTGTCAAAATGTATGACTGGGCTATGGCAGCTGTATGACCAGTCATAGCCCAGTCATGCCATCATACACCATTCGATGTATGACGGCATGACTGAGCTATGGCAGCTGTCAATATGCCCACATCAGTATCCTTGTTAACAGTACATTACCAGGCTATGAGGCAGCACTGGGTGAGTGTCCTTGTTAACAGCATGTCACCAGGCTATGAGGATGTAGTGGGTGAGTATACTTGTTGACAGCATGTCCCCAGGCTATGAGTCTGCAGTGGGCAAGTATCCCTATTAGCATCATGTCACCAGGCTATGAGGCTGCAGTAGGAAAAGGAATGTCACCACTGGATCATGGAAGACTGGAAACAGGTACCTCGGTTCAACAAATCGAGATTCCAACTGCAACATGCTGATAGGAGGGTGCATGTGTGGTAGACCACATGAAGCCAGGAACTCCAACTGTAAGGTTGGGGTGTCACAGGCCGGAGGAGGCAGTGTAATGTTGTGGGGTTGTCCATGTGAGTCACATGGACAACCCCTGTCATGCACTTAGTGGTACCACCATCACCATGCAAGGCTAAACTGATATACTTGCCAACTGCTTTGACCCATTCATCGCTATTGATTCCCCACAAAATATATCTTTTTTCAACAAGACAATACCCGATCTCATTGCTCCAACTCGGCAAAGACTCATTGGAGAAGCATCACAGTGGGTTTGCAACCCAAACAGCCCTCTTTCTCTCATAACATGCATGAATGCATTACTCCACTTTGCCCTGCAGATGCTGAATTAGGGTCTGAACCTAATTCAGCATCTGAAGAAAAGTGGAGTAATACTTCATGCATGTTATTAGTGTGTATAATAAACTGTCCTCACAATGTTAGCAAACTTCTCTTTTGACATATATATAATGATACGTCAGGAGAATTTTCAAAGTCAGCCATCCATACTGTGTAAAACATGCAAACCAATACTAATATAAATATTGTAGGCCACACATCTTCCATGTTCATGACTGGGTGTCCTACATTTTAAAGAACATTTCCTACATGTAACAATAGCATTTCAGTCCAACTTCCGACTCAAGGATATGTAAAATTATCACCAATTTCTCTCAAGCAAACGAATGACAATAATCTAAGATTTAAATTCTAGTTTAAATGTCATTCATTTTCAAGAGAATTTGCAATAATTTTACATATCCTCGAAGTCAGGAGTCAGACAGAATGCTATTGCTACATGTAGGACTGCCATGAACACGAAAGGTGAGTGGCCTACAATATTTATATTCTCCTTTGACTGACTGAAAATGAAACAAATGGAAAGAGTGAAAGAATTACATTAGTAATTAGATAATCAATCAACCACAGAAGTAAGCAGGTTAGTTTTTTAACCAGTCAGTCTAACTGTCTGTCCCCAAGTCAAAATACAGTAGACTCAGTTTAACTGGAACATATCAGTGATAGAACACTTTGGCCCAATCATCAAGCAACTGCCCCAAATATGTGGAGCTTTATCCCAAAGAGCTAATTTAGAATGCTTTTCAAGAATTGTCCCAAATAAACAGCTGCCCATATTAACTAATGACCCAATTAAACAGAATCTACTGTAGATGAAGGTCTTCTTTATCCACAAAGAGTCTTCTTCATATCTCTCTCTCTCTCTCTCTCTCTCTCTCTCTCTCTCTCTCTCTCTCTCTCTCTCTCTCTCTCTCTCTCTCTCTCTCTCTCTCTCTCTCCTGAGAGTTAAATAATGGGTCACTTGATAACTAAAGTAAGCTTTCATTTTTAGGCTTTGAGATATGATGCATTTCATGTGCTACTAGACTGAAAATGAAACATAACACATAGAGCACACAGAAAGTGATAATAGAATGACTGTTAGGTATTCCTTAGTTTTTGCATGTTTACAGTGACAGTTCATGTATTCACATTATGAATTAGTATGTATTTATCTTCTCTGTTCTTGTAAATGGTTGGAAAATACTTTTGTAATCTGATTCGTTTTTCGTCTTCTTAAAATTCCTGTCATCTGCCATGCAAAAACAAATATTTTTAGTGATTTTTTAATTTTATATTTTGGGGCTTAACAACCTCTATGATCAACTTACAGGACTATAAGAATTTCCACAATCCTAATTTTAGGACCACAAATTCCAGGGGAAGGGAGACAGCCAGTGCTGTGGTACAAGCACGCCACCCATACCTCACCTGGGATTCAAGCCCAGCCAGAAACCAGCACCTCTGACCACTCTGCCATTGAAACAGCTATTTTTGGCATGCATGGTAATAAACATAAATAAGCTCATTGGACTCTTACAATTTTTTCATTTTCAACAAGTGTTGAGCAATATATAGTAAATAGCCTGTTTCACATAATTTGGAAAAAAACAAAAAAAAAACCACCAAAAGTATAAATGAATGAAAATAATAATAATAATAAAAAAAATTTAAAACAATGGAAAAGAATGAATTGAAAAAAGTTTTAAATTTTTCTCAAACTCACCTGCTTTCTCAATTGAGTTTGCTCTTCAAACAGTGTTGATGACAGACTTCCATGCCACTTAAAGATGGCAGCTTCAGTTAAAATACTATTGTCATAAAGCATGTTTATTATTTTTATTAGGGCAAGGCACAGTTCTTTGTTGCACACCAAGAACTCCTAAATTGCAAAAATTGTGAATTTTTTTAAAAATACAATTCAAGACATCCTATTTTTCTTTAAAAATGCTTCAAAGAATAATTAGTTGCAAAATACATGAACATAGTGATATACTAATGATAACATGCTACAAAACTATTGGTAAGGAACAGAACAATTTTATTCATGCTTAGTAAGGTACATAAACATAGTGAATGAATGGTAATAGGAAATTTGTTTTGTTCACACTGAATAAGCAGTGGAATATACTGAATTACAGATGGAGAAGACTTCTGAAAGTTTCACAGGATCATACTGCTACACACCTGGTGAAGTAATATATATATATATATATACTAAAAACAAGCCGAAATCATAAGAAAAACTTTTGAATTTAAAACGAAAGTTGCAAAATAACCTGAAGATCAAAACACGCAACGCAGCAGTTATGAAAATTCAGAATTCACATTCTATTAAGAAGAGACCGAAGCAAAAAAATTTTTTGACTCACACCAAGTACAACATAGAAAAAGTTATGTATTTACCGGTGCGAGTAAAAAGAAAAAATAAAACAACTGAATGTAGAAAGTGTCGAGAATACTGAGCCTTGGCTTTATCAAGGACCAGCAAAAAAATCTGCATTTTCTCACTTCCACAAAGACCTATTTGGAAATGGGTTTCTGCAAAGTCATAGATGCAAGTAATAAGCCCACCAAAAAAAAAAAAAATTAAATGTATATTTTAAAATATATACATATATATATATATATGTCATGACCTCCGCAGAGTTGTATGACCAAGCTTTAGTTAACAATTTAGCTTGCATCCATAACTTTCCTGGCCCGACCCATGCTCTTCATCTGTTACTATTAAACAGAAAGAAGAAGATTATAGAAAACTCAAGTTGTAAGAGTGACATAATAATTAGAAATAATGTTCAGCAATAACAAATTGCCAAGTTCGCCTGAGAGAGAATTTAAACCTGAATAGCAATACAAAAGTTTTACAAATTCTTAACATTGCAATTAAAAAAGGAAATATTAATTTTTTATAGCACAGATTCTTGAAAGAAAACTGGATTATAAAAACCCCCTACTCCACAACTTCTGACAACACAAAAACGAGAATAAAATAAAGACAATATATAACTAAAGAAATGCTTTGTGAAGGTTATATGACATAAACAATTAGTTGCAATATGTACAAAGTATTTCAGAAGTGCTTTAAGTGCATAATTAAGTAGTTATTAAGAACTTACTACATTGAAAACACAGCGCAAATTACAAGAACAATGAAACGGCCGGCTCCTTGGCCTTAGTTTCCTAAAAAAGCAGCAAAGTTACGAAGAAAAGAAAGAGTTAAAATCCGCAAAAAAGTTAATAGACTTGCCAGTGCCTAAATGCTTAAAGCAAAAAAAAAAAAAAGAAAAAAAGTACAAGAAGTTCAAACATTGAACTTGGAAAACCTAAAACCCAGAGACAATGAAGAGAGCTTACCTCTTATGCAACTTAACTTCCTCCACACTTGAGGAAACATGGCCGACCTTTTAACCCAAACTTCCAAACACTCCTGCCACTCCCTAGTCGCTGGGGGGCAGTGTGGGTGGGGCTGAAGGCCTCCACACACTGAAAAAAATCCTACTCGGAGATTTTAACCAGAGAAAAAATATAATTAAGATTGTGGACCTGTATGATCAGAAAGAGCAGAATTAACTCTCAGAATACATGAGAAATATTATGAAATACACAAGTAGTGTATTTAATAATCTTTGCATGTATTTAATCACCTTAGTGAGCTTCTGTAGACTAATCAGAATCCTATTAATTTTAATGTTAGTTTTACTATTTTTAGTATAGCTATTCTAGTGAGTGAATAACTAGTTTTCTTTTATATTTATTTTTATTTTCTTTTATAAACAGATTTTTAAGCTTTTTTTGTGTTTTTGTCTATATTATTTAATTTTTTATTTTCAATAGGACCTTCTTATCCATAGCACTAAGGTTCCTTTTTGTAGTTAATAGGCATCCTCTAGCCAACTTCCAAAAGGCTTTCATTGATCAGAATCATATTATTAACTGTGTAGAAAATTAAAGCAGATCTGCCAACCTTACTCTATTATTCAGAATAATTTTTCTTAAAGTTCTTTTGATGAAAGAAGTAGGAATTTTGTTCTCTAGAAAACTATCTAATAGTATATTAATGTGGTAATTGAAGTCCAAATTGTTGCTGCAAATTCTTGAAATTCTAAGCACCTGAGAAATTAGTACATTCTCAATTACTTTGGTTGATATGTTATTATCAACCAAAGTAATTAAGGTGGTCCAATGAAGTACTGAGGGGTGGTCATAATAAAGTGGCCACTCAGTGTATATACATGTATATTAATGACCAGAGTGAAATCACTGAAATAGCAATGGGCTGGACATGTTGCCAGAAGAATGGACCACTGATGGACAACCAAAAATTTAGACTGGATTCCGAAGGACAAGAAAAGACCCAGAAGAAGACCCCATGGGAGATGGATGAAATTCGAAAGTATGCTGGAGTGACATGGAGGAGACAGGCTCAAGACAGACAATTGTGGAAGAAACTTGGGGAGACCTTCATCCAGCAGTGGACTGATAATGGATGATGATGATGATATATATATATATATATAAGTTTGGCTTCATTCATCCTTCAGGTGTCTTCAGGAGATACAACCACTCATCCTACATGTGGATTCACATAAACAAAGAAAAAAATACAGTAATATCAGACTTTCAGTTCTTTCAAGTCATTTTGAAATATCTAATTTCACTTCCAAAGTTAGTCATCCCAATTAGAAGCATTAAATCACTTTAATCCCATATCATCTAGTATTATAGAAACAACTCATGTTTGCATCATAATTAACAGAACTAACAACAACTGAGTAGCAGATAATAGCTACAATGAAATGAAAATGTATTTTTCTGTCACTTTGACTCTCATTGAGTTGCACTGAAATTAAATTATAAAACAAACAGGCAAACTTTGTTTAGTATAGTGAAAAAATAACCTCCAAACCTTATGTCAGAATGCACAGTCCAAGCCAACTTTTGTATATATGAAATACATTACACTGCTTCTTATACAAACAATTTTCAATAAACAAACCTAACGATGGGCGAAGAAAGTAATAATTTTTGCCACACTATGTTGAATAACAACTGTCATGTTTGACACAAATTGTCAGAAAACTTGAAAGTAGCATAGCCTGGGAGAAAAGACTCAGACCTGAATCTGATTTCAGTCCCAGTTTTCATTCTGATAAGTTCTACACTCAGGAAGAAATCAACAGATAAGAGTTCAAATTCCACGAAAGGATTACCCAATTTTAGTTCTCTGAAGAGTTGTTGTAACATGTGTGATATTTACTGAATGGTATATGAATGAATGGAATAATAATGAAAACAAATAGGTTTCACTGCAGAATAAATCAGTTTAAAAATGCCCATATGAAATTGCACTGCTCAAACATTTGCATAAGTCAAACTTAGGTCAGTATGTTTTCAAGGCTCCTTTAAATGGAGGAGGAAATCTTGAAGTTCAAGAGATAACTTTTGTAAATATCCTCTCAGAGCTGCAGAATATGATCAAAGAACTAGACAACAAAAGTAAAGCATTGGGATTAAATATTAACTTAGAGAAAAACAGTACTGTAGTACAGTGTTTTTACAAGAAATGAAGATTTAGAGGTTGATTGTCAGGGCAAATTCAAAAATAGCTGATGCTTACATCTATCTTCAATAATAGATCTCAAATGAGGGCCATATTGAAGAAGAAATTAATAGGCACATAAAATTTAGCTGGAGTGCATTGGGGAGAAACAGTGCAATTTTGAAGAGCATCTTATGTTTTAAAAGAAAAGTGCTTAATCATTGCATCATTTCCAATTCCTACTCAGCCTACACATCAATAAAGGGTTTTGGTCCCAAAAATTCATTAAGCTGGCAAACAGATCTCCCAGCCAGTCACAAAATTTGAACCCGGGCCCATTAGCACGTTGCACATATGAGCTATGACAAAGATGTGGGAAGTGTTGGTCCTGTGGAGGCAGCAGACCCTTGCCGGTCTCTGGACCGATCCTGTCCGGGTGAAAGACTATTGGATCCTGGCAGGATTGCTCGCACAATGCCTTCACTATCAATTTTATTTGAGAGAGAGTTTAATATATCCCTGAAGAGTCAACATTTCGACGGAGTAGGTCAAGTCATCAGCTTAGATGGATCAGAGACATGGACCTTAATGATAAAGGACATAAAGACGCTGCAGACATCTCAAAAAAGCAGCAAGAGGTCACTGCTTGGTGTAACCATGAAAGATAGGAAAAGGAACTCATGGATCAAAGAAAATGACATCATGATCAAAATAAATAACATCAAGTGGCAATGGGCTGTACACACTGGTAGAAGAACTGATCATTGTTGGACAATTGAAATATTAGACTGGATACCAAGGGATGGAAAAAGACCCAGAAGAAGATCATGCAAGACATGGGTGGGTGAAATTTAAAAGCATGCCACAGTCCCATGGAAAGATAGAGAATTTATGGAAGAAACTTGGGGAGACCTTTATCCAGCAGTGGATTGAGACTGGTTGAGGTGGATGTTTTTTGTTTGATAGGAACATTGTGAATTCTGCCGAATTTAACCTGGTCTCTATCCTGCCCTAAGAACTGCAGGTGACACCAGCTACATTGGTAGTACACCATGTTCTATTAAATCTCACATAATATGAAACAAAATAAATGTTAAGAAGGAATTCCTTCCGTTTCTCTCTTAACTGTCACTGTGGTAGGTACTTCTGCTTTGCTACAGAACTTAAATGCATTATTCCCTATCAAATACAAAGTGGTAATTTACTATTAAGATTAGGAAAGTATCAAAAATTTTCTCAATTTTAACATCTACAACCCAAATACTTGCTTTGTCTTTACACAGAAAGAGACATTCAAACTTATTTTTATTTGTTCATTGCTTTAAAAAGAAAAGCATAGCAAAATACTAAATTATCAATAACTCCTTTCAACACTCCAAAGCTATTAAAACTAACACTGCCAAGAATATGTTGAAAAGAGCATGCTTGCTACACTATCTACCAACAAGTAATTGGACACCCCTGCAATCGACGATATCTGCGGTCCTGACACACGTCACGGCTGCCGCTGTTAAATATCATGTGGGAAACAACAATGCAACCAGTCGCATGCAAGATGCCACGCAGTTCGGAGCTCTCTGATTTCAAGAAAGGTGTAATCGTCGGGTATCACAGAAATGGCCGATCCATACGTGACATATCCAGCGAGTTGAAGTACCCAAAATCGACAGTGGCCTACGTGATTGGCAAGTGGAAGATGAGAGGTGACTGTCGGAATGTGCCCCGACCAGGCAGACCCACAAAACTGGGAGTTAGAGATCGACGGGTGCTGGCCAGAGAAATTCGGAAGAACCGCACCAAATCGATGGGCCACATCCGCGAGGAGTTTCAACAGGCATCCAGGAGTGTTCTTTCGATGAATACCATCCGTAAGGAAGCCCATCTGCTCGGTTATCATGGACGTGCTGCCGCCCACAAGCCTTTGATCACCAAGTCCAATAGCGCTGCTCGGCTAACGTGGTGCAAAAACGTTGACAGTGGACCGTTGAACAGTGGAAACAGGTTCTCTGGAGCAACGAATCAAGGTTCACCCTCTACCGTTTGGATGGCAGGGTCTGGGTTTGGCGTCTGCCTGGAGAACGCCCTGCCAGAATGTATTGTGCCAACTGTGAAGTTCGGTGGCGGTGGAATTATGCTATGGGGGTGTTTCTCCTGGTATGGCATGGGACCCTTGGTCGCAATTCCTGGTAGACTCAACGCCGAGACCTACTGCGCCATTTTGGATGACCGTGCGCTTCCTACGTTGTGGCAGTTTTACGGGGTGGACCCATGTTACTTTCAGGATGACAATGCCATTTGTCATGTTACGAGGTCCACCATGGCTTGGTATGGTGACAATGGGGTTAATCGAATGGACTGCCCTGCGCAGAGCCTGGACCTTAACCCTATCGAGCACCTCTGGGACGAGTTGGAGGCGTCGACTTAAGGGGTGCCCCCACCGTCCGAAATCGATGAAGGAACTGACCTGTCTTCTCCAAGCCGAGTGGAAGAAAATACCGCTAGCTGTCGTACAACGCCTGGTTGAGAGTACGCCCCGGAGAGTCGCAGCTGTAATCGCCACTCATGGAGGCTCCACCAACTATTGAAGGTGAATAAACTTTGTTTTCCTTTGCTATCACAGGTGTTCAATTACTTGTTGGTAGATAGTGTATCTTTATCCCACTTTTAACAACAGACACTTTCTATCATGGAAAAAAAAAAAAAAAAAAAAAAAACTGCTAGAAAGAAAGAAGATATTCCTTGCAGAAGAATAAAGAAAACAACTAACCAAATGTGAGACATTTAAATGCACACATACATCCATGAACAAGATCTCAACAAGGAGCCTTAATAACATCTAAAAAAGTCAAAAATTGAGATGCCACCATGACAAAACTATTGTGGTCAAAATTACTATGTTGAAATTGCAAAAAGATATTATGGATGAAAAGGATTATCATTTGTAAAATTTGACTAGCATACCATGCACTGGCAGGTATAATCAAGGGCTTGGGCAATACTACAAGATCATGACACCCAGCTCTGCACAATTTGCAATGCAATGTTTGGGCCAAAATAGGTGTATCACATCTTTCGTTGAATGTTACACACAACTGCTTTGTAGTTACTCACTTTTTCTTCTTGGTACAGTGCACTAAAGCTCTAATGTCCCTCTCAGGAAAAACACACTTTCATTCACTATTGCATTTTGCAGATGATGCTTTGCTGGATGACTTCCATGCTGACATGACCAACACTGTCTCTCTTGAAACAGCAGCCAGTTCAGCTGTTCTGGTAACAGAGGTGCCTGCGAAGGGCGCCCCTACAATCACACCTCTTTCAAAGTTGCTGTGGTCCTTTTTTGTTGCCATTATACATCTGCTAGCCTGTATGCCAACATAGTTTGCCTTTAAGCACAGGACAGGATGCACGTTGGGAATCTATTTGCATATCAACTGCACTTGCTAACGGTACATTTTAGTGACTGCCTCATCACAACTACTGGCATTTGTGGACAGCTTGGTATTTCTATTTTTCTGCACATTACCTGTATATGCAATCTCTTGAAAACTGTGACATGTTCAAAATCCACAAGTATACAGAGAAAACTGGATAACTTCCAAAACAGAAGTTCCAACTTCTCTGGAGTAGCAATTTTGAAGAATATATTTCATTCTTCTTAACTTTTCTGTCTCACAAGTTAAAATTCTTCATTTTTGACTATGGAAGGCAGTGTGCACTATTATGTAAGGGAGTTTTTTTATAAAATCACTTATATCAATAATATGAAAATGTTAACTCACCTTCATTCTTCGTGGACTTCAGGCTAGTTGTTTGGTGTTCCGGCAATATATATTGCCTGTTCGATGATATTGGCATAAGCCAGATGAACCAATATCCCTTATTCAATGAATTAGTAAGAACAAGGATGAAGTAAAAACCATTAAAATTCAATTAAAATTCGGACAGAATCAGAATAAAATCTGAATAAGATTACTATAAAAAAACTAATAAAAAACGGCAATGACAAATCCTCCAAAACTTCAGATATGCTTATGTTGTACAAGGTATTTACTTCATCCCTGTTCTTACTAATTCATCGAATAAGAGATATTGATTAGTTCATCTGGCTTATGCCAATATCATCGAATAGGCAATATATATTACCGGAACACCAAACAACTAGCATGAAGTCTACGAAGAACGAAGGTGAGTTAACATTTTCGCATTATTGATATAAGTGATTTTATAAAAAAACTCCCTTACATAATTGTGCACACTGCCTTCCTTAGTCAGAAAGGGAAAATTTTAACGTGAGAAACAGAAAAGTTAAGAAGAATTAAATATATTCTTTAAAACTGCTATTAACAACTTTTGCCACGTAGTTCACCAACAGGCTTAACCTAAGTTTGAGCTATATTGAAATTCTCTGGAGTAGAATTTTTTGTCAGTTAAATCTTTAGTGAAAATGCCAGCATTTAAACTATTGTAACATTCCCACATTTTTTTATCAGTAAATCAGTAAACCAGCTAAGTATGGAATTAAAATATGGACTTCAGTGACAGTAAAACATTGTATGTTCTGAAGAACAAAGTCATACTGGAAAAGAGTCAGGATCGAGGCCAGACAAAATCAGGGCATTCGAGTAGACAATCAACTTAGGGGGCACAATCTTACATGTGATAACTTTTTCACTTCACACAATTTGGGCCAACTTCTTCTACAATGGAAAATGACTATGCTTGGCCCCATAACAAAAAACAAACCTGAACTTCCTGAACAAATGACAAACAAAGATGTGCATAGCTTATCCTTTTCCTTTTTTCACAGGAGATATGGCAGTTGTACACTAAATCCCAAAAAAGAACAAGAACGTTATTCTTATGAGCACATTGCATCACGAAAAAGAAGTTAGTAGTAAACCTGACAAAAATCCACAAATGATATAATGATATTAGATTACAATGCAAGGGGCTGTGGATACTCTTGATCAACTTTTGAATACATACACCTGCAAAAAAAAAAAAAAAAAAAAAATACTGGCCAATGATTTACTTATTGTACAACAATTGTGTTGTATTGTTAGTTACTGTTGCACACATTATTTGATAGTTTTAGGTATGCAGGAGTACTATTTACTGCAAATTGAAAGCTGTATATATTATCAACATATTCTCATGCCCCCCAGAAAACCAACCTCAACGTCCTCGTCGTGGGGTGGTGGAAACAGGTGGATTAGGTGCTGTGATTCACAGTAGCTCTTCTCTTTGGAGCGTCCGAAACATGGCTAACTGAGGCTCTGGTCTACCTAAGCCAAGATGTGAGGTATCGTGCTGAGGGCTGAATGGTACTGAGGTAGAAAAATATCAGTATCGTTAACGATCCCTTCAGGGCAGCAGGCGAAACCCTGTCGTAATTAGCCTTCCACCCGGGATATGAGGATTACCGGGTGGTGACCCTTCATTTTCCTCCAGTTTCATGGGACCAAATATGGAAACTTTTTTGGCTACAACAAACCCTGGGTTAGGGTCTGACTTAGTCAGTACCCAACCTAAAAAAGCAGCATCTTCCCAGCCAAGGCCGGGATCTGTTGATCCTGAGGTGAGGCCCAGTTGCTCTGGGAACACCTCTCAGGCTAAGGCGGGGAAAGTTGTTTAGCAAAAGCAAACAAGACATCTGGAGGCAGCAGGTAATACTGGGTTGCCAAAAGAGTCTGTGATTGCTAGCGAGGCTCGAAACAGCAAGGAAGGGTTGCGACTTAGGAAGACTGCTAAGCGCAACATCAGGAGGAAGCTAGCAAGGCAGATGAAGGGTCAAACTGACAAGGAGTCGAGTTCAGTGGGACCCACATCTGTAGATACTTCTCCACCAGTGGTGGACAAGAAAGGCAAGAGACAGAGATTTGTTCTCTCTACCCTTTCTAAAGATGTGAGGAAGCCGACCAAAAGGAGTAGGGACGAGTCTCGTCCCAGCACTTATGGTGAGGCTGTCTCCACTGTTAGGATGGCCATCGTGAAGGAAAACTTTCTGAATGAGTGGCTTGATGACAGTGAGGTTGGGACTATTCAGGAGGAGCTTTTGAGGCGGGTGGATGGTTCTCAAGTAGGAGAGCCTCTACCGCACATCAAGAGCTTTTCCTTGAACTCTGGAGCTCTTGTTTACCTTTGTGAGAACGAGGGAACAGGGCAATGGCTAACGTCAGCCTTTGAAAAAAATGATAAGGTTTTGAGGGGCACTGGGCTCAAGGTGATGAGGGCCAGTTATCTTCCCAAAACTGATCAAGGTTGTCTTTAGGACAAGGGATATTTGGACCAAGGATCCAAACGTCCTCCGCAGGAGGTTGTGTGCCTACAACAGCAGTTTGCATACAAACCACTGGAGGGTGTTGGATCGGGTACAAGATCCTAAGGCCATCAGGTGGATTTTCCAGGTAGACAGGGAATCGCCTAAAGCCATTGCTGAAGCCAGGTTCACTGCCTACACTGGGGTCGATGAGGGTCAATTTAAAGTACTACATGACCCTCAGGGCCCTAGCACTTCAAAGGAGGACACATAAATGGAAGAGCCTCATTCTGTAGTTGTGGAGCCAGAAACAACTGCATTGTCTTCCCCTGGCCATGGTCTGGAAGCAGGGAAGGACTCAGGTCCAGTTGTGGGTGGGCAGGGGGGGGTACTGAAGAGATGGATGTGATCGGCCTGGTTGGTGTCCATGAAGGTGTGGAGCTGGCTTCCAGCACCCACCGGGTGGATTCTGACCTGGCTGATCCTTCTACCACTTAGTCTCCATGCCTATCTCACAATGGAGAGCTGCATGAAATGTATCCAGATCAATCTTCACCATAGTCGGTCTGCATCTGCTGCTTTGTGCTGCAGGCTGGCTGCAGAGGATGGTGATCTGGCTTTCATTCAAGAGCCATGGATACATAATGGGAAGATCCTGGGCTTACAAGGAGCAGGCTTTACCGTCTTCTATAATACATCAAGTAGGAGACCAAGGACCTGTATACTGGTGAGCAAAAGACATCATGCTATGCCACTTCCTGAGTTTACCACAGGTGACAAAACTGTGATTAAACTTTTTATGTCATCTGATGGTGGCAGAGAAGAGCTGTTTGCTGTCTCTGCATACTTACCATTTGATGAACCTGAACCACCTCCTTCTCAGGAGGTAAGAAACATTGTCCACTTCTGTGAGTCAGGTGGAAGATGCCTCGTCATCTGCTGTGATGCCAATGCTCACCATATCATGTGGGGGAGCAGCGACTGCAACAGACGAGGGGACAACCTTTTGGAATATTTGGTAAGTACTAAACTTTATATTCTTAATCGAGGCAATGAGCCCACTTTTATTGTTTCTAATAGAAGTGAAGTCATTGACCTCACCCTCTGTAGTGCTAACATGTTTGACTGCATTATTAAATGGCATGTATCTAGTGAACCTTCATTGTCTGATCATAGATATATTTGCTTTTCAGTTGTCAATGTAAGACAACAGCTGGTGCAAGTCAGAAATCCCAATTGGATTGGCTTCAGGGAAGATCTGGCGGCACATATTGGAGGCATGAAATTTAACATGCGCTTGGTGTTAGATCTCGAGTTAGCCGTTGACCAGTTGCAACGGTCTATTCTCGAATCTTACCACCAAAATTTGTCAGGCCAAGACTGCTAGCTTACCAAGGCAAGTTCCTTGGTGGAATAAACAGCTTAGCAGTCTTAAAGGCAAAACTAGAAGGCTTTTTAATAAAGCCAGACGTACTGGTGAGTGAACGGTATATAAGACTACCCTCACACAGTACAACAAAGCAATTAGAGAGGCAAAAAGAGCCTCATGGAGAGATTTCTGTGGAAGTATTTCAGATACTCCCAATACTGCCAGATTTATGAAAATCATGGCTAAGGACAATGCAAATTGCCTGAACACCATCAAATTGGTTGATGGGAGCTTCACAAAAACTGGTAAAGAAACACTAACAGAAATGCTAGGTGTACACTTTCCAGATTCAAGTATAATTGACCCCACTGGCGTACGCACAGCTGGCCTAGAGCACCGACGTGCAAAAAAGGAGGACTGGAGGGTTGCCAGGGAGGTGGTCAATTATTCTAGGATTAAGTGGTCCATTAATTCTTTTGAAGCATTTAAATCACCTGGCTGTGATGGAATTGTTCCCATCTTGATACAGCAAGGACTGGAGATAATTACTCCACTCTTGTGCAAAATTTAACAGGCTTGTCTTGCTCTTGGTTATATACCAAGTGCTTGGAGACAAGCTAAGGTAATATTTATTCCCAAGCCAGGTAAGTCAAATTACCAAGAGGCAAAGGCCTTTAGACCTATTAGTCTAACATCTTTCTTTCTCAAGGCTCTTGAGAGGATGGTGGATAGGCATATTAGAGAGTTGGTTTTACACCCTAAACCCCCCTCAAAATTTCAGTTTGCCTATCAACAAGGCAAATCAACAGAAGCAGCTCTCCGTGGCATTGTTTGTTGCCTGGAGAAGGCACTAGAATTTAAGGAGGTGGCATTAGCCACTTTCCTTGATATTGAAGGTGCCTTTGACAGGGTCTCTACAGAGACCATTGTGGGAGCTGTGGAAAGACATGGTGTTGATGGAACCCGTTGTCAATGGATTAAGGCCATGCTCACAAGCAAAACGGTTGTGGCCTCGCTACTCGGGGAGACTCTGTCGGTCTCCACCTGCCGGGGCTGCCCTCAGGGAGGAGTTTGCTCTCCCCTGTTGTGGTGCCTGGTGGTGGATGAACTGCTAGGGATCCTGGAGGGGTCTGGTTGCGACTGTTTTGGCTATGCAGATGGTGTGGAAAAGGGAATATTCTCTAAAACAGTTTCGAGCGTAATGCAAAGAACACTGGGACGTTGAGGATTGGTGAAGGAAGGTTGATCTATAAACCCTGACAAAACCACCCTTGCACCTTTCACTAGAAAGAGGAATCTTGGAGACCTTGGAGATATTGCTCTCTTTGGGAAAACAGTTCCTCTCAATACACAGGTTAAGTACCAGGGAGTCATTTTGGACGGAGGTTTAACCTGGAAACAGCACCTAGATTACTGTATTGCCAGAGCCAAGAAAGTGTTCTGGTCATGTAGAGGTGCTATTGGCAAATTCTGGGGTCTCAACCCGAGGATCTTGCACTGGATTTATACTATGGTCACCAGACCTATGGTCACTTATGGCTCAACAGGGTGGTGGCGCAGGGTTAACCTCTGCACAGTGCAGGCTGAACTTAACAAGTTACAAATGCTGGCCTGCATAGGTATATCAGGAGCAATGAGAACTACTCCAACAGCTGCACTGGAGTTGCTTCTTGATATTCTGCTACTTCGCCTTCATATTGAGGGTGAGGCCATTACGGGGGCATATAGATTATGCTGCAATGGCAAGCGGAGACCCTCGTTGTGGGTTGGCAGCCATACCAAGCATATTCAGGAGTATTTTTGTAAGGAGCCCATCTTTCAAATGGGAACTGACAACATGCTAGTAAAATATCATTTTGATAAAGCATTCAGTGTGAACTTTCCCAGTCGCAGTGAATGGGAAACGTCCTTTGCCCCTGGGTGCAGCGGTGAAACTGTTTGGTTTACTGATGGCTCCAGGACAAACGTAGGAGTTGGAGCAGGGGAATATTGCCTATCCAGAGGTTATGGTTCATGCCAAAGCCTTGGAAGGCATGCTACCATGTTCCAAGCTGAGGTGTATGCTATTCTAGCATGCGCCTCAGAATGTCTGATCAAAGGGTATCACAATGTGCGTATCCAGATTTGTTCAGACAGCCAAAGCGGCTTTACTGGCACTTTGTCAGTGCCGCATTTCATCCAAAATTGTTTGGAACTGCCTCCAGACCCTAACTGAACTGGTAAACCTGAACAAAGTGCAACTGTTCTGGGTTCCAGGACATAGGGGTTTTGAAGGTAATGAGAAAGCTGACCTTCTTGCTAAAGAGGGGGCAGAGCAGGCTTTTTATGGTCCAGAGCCTGCATTAGGGCCCGCCTCTGGTGTGGCCAGAGGCCTAACTAAAAGGCTGCTGAGGACTAAGCAGCTTGACCTCTGGCATACCACCAGGGGACAGAGGCAGGCAAAGGAACTTAATCAAGGACCCTTGCCTCATAGGGCTAAGGAACTCCTTAAACTGCCAAAAAAGGATATTGGACTGATTGTTGGTCTATTTACAGAACACTGTTGTCTTAACAGGCACCTTAATTTGATTGGGGTGAAAGAGGAGGATCCACTTTGTAGAGGATGCCATCTGGAAGAGGAGACTTCCTTGCATTTTCCTTGTGACTGTGACTTTTTTGCAGCACTCAGGCTTGAACACTTTGGTACTCACAACTTGAGACCAAGTGATCTCTCTCTTTAGTACCAGTCAAGAGCATTCTTGCGTTTGCTCGTGCATCTGGTCTCTTTCGAGATTAGGGCTGGGGATGCGCAATAGACCTTAGGTTGCGGTGCTGGGTCAAGACCCCCCCCCCCATTGGTACAAGTAACAAGTAACACACTCTCATAAATTTAGCATGGATATATTGTTATTCTTACCTTTCTTCCACACAGGCTGTTCCTCCCGCCCAATGTTGTCTGGCCAACTATCCCAGTTGAATAAAATATAATAAAATTGCTTGAATGAAGACTATGAAAGACAAATGAATGTTTAAAAGAAATTGGATGATCCTTTAAAAGAAATATTCAAGACTCTGAATGAGTCAAAGATAATAAAGGAAGGTATAGACTTTGATAGTCTATCAACAAACAAAGAACGTTAAAATCGGAAATACCTTGACAAAAAGTACAAAATGAGAAACATCCAGTGAACTATTCCTCCCGTGTAGCTGTACATGCTTCTCATTTTGTGCTTTTTGTCAAGGCATTTCCGATTTTAACGTTCTTTGTTAGGTGATAAGACTATCAAAGTCTATACCTTCCTTTATTACCTTTGACTCATTCAGAGTCTTGAATATTTCTTT
Source organism: Macrothele yani (assembly GCA_039090855.1). Classification (NCBI taxonomy): domain Eukaryota; kingdom Metazoa; phylum Arthropoda; class Arachnida; order Araneae; family Macrothelidae; genus Macrothele; species Macrothele yani. Next base: position 116,763,992 of record CM077007.1, read on the forward strand.
TAAAGCATCATCCAAATTCTTTTAAACATTCATTTGTCTTTCATAGTCTTCATTCAAGCAATTTTATTATATTTTATTCAACTGTAATAACAACATTTATTTCTCAATGTGATGTTTCGTGTACGCCTGGATGGCCGCACCCCGTTGACTGGACGACATTGAGCGGAGGGGAGGGGAGGGGGCTGTGCGGAAGAAAGGTAAAAATAACAATATACCATGCTAAATTTATGAGAATATGGTGATCATATATACAGTTTTCAATTTGCAATAAATAGTACTCCCATGTAGCTAAAACTATCGAATAACGTGTGAAACAGTAACTAACAATACAACACAATTGTTGTATAAGCTTGAATGACTGGCCAATGATAGTTTTCTATGGCATGCTTGATAGTTCTGCTTAAAGTGTGATCGTTCAGTCAGCTTCAATAGATACCAAATGGAATGAAAACAAACTGACAAACAGAATGAAAACAAACTGACCAACGGAATGAAAACGAACTGGCCAAAAGGAGGTTATTTTTGGAAGAATTGAGGAAGTCACTTACTACTCCACACATACAAATAAGGCAACATCTTGCAAGAACTGAGGAATCACATAACATAGTGGAAAGATTACAGGGTAAAAATCAAAATGTAGCTTTAGGATCTGCTTAGATTCTTCAGTGAGTATCAAACATGCACAGTGCAGATTCTGTTCATCAAGTAACGACAATAAAACAAATGTATTGTGCTCGAATTGTAAAATATACATTTGTAAGTCACATGTATCATATTAATTTTATTGTCCAAACCGAAAAGTAAAAGTAAAATACTAAGATGTACATAATAAATTTTTCAAAAACCATTTGTGTTTAGTTTGATGCTTTTTTTGCATGTTTTACATTATTTCGTCAATATTTTGTATTATTGCACTATTTCAAGTTAATTGTAATAAAGCTTAAGGCAGCTTTTCTTTTTACCGCAAGAAATTATAATATTCTGAAATGGGTCATATTGACTCAAACACTACATGCGCATAGTAAACATGAACAGAACAGTAGAGTTAAATTCTAAAAAAAAACAAAAAAAAAAAAAAAACAGTGATTCACCAATAAAAATACCAGTGATACTACATTTAATTTTTAAGACAGCTCTTTTTGCAAAAAAAATTCCAAAACGATAATAAAAGTAAAAACTCTACCTCAATGGAATGAATGCAGTCCAACTGTGAAGACACACTCTTGATGTAATTTGACAGCAGTGAAATGAAGTACACCAATGAGGATTCCAGCTTTGTAAAGAACTCTTGGTGAGAAGTAGGATCACTCAATTCCTTTTGAGAAAGCTTTAATATAGCCTTAATAACTAGGGTATTGACTTCTTTTATAGTAACATTGTAAGCATGCCTAAATGTGTAACAGAAAAAGAAAAGAAAAATCTTTCTTCACATCTACAATTTAAAATGGCAGCTGTCAATGTTAACTACATATTTAAGTACACACACACATGAACAATTAGCAAAACACTAAGGCCACACACTTCTATGTCTATCATATACCAACTAAGTCTACTCATGCTTCAGTTTATTTATTTATTTATTATTGGCATATGCATTTCACTCTTCTTGTATAAACTAATATTTCTACAAAAATAAAGAATGGCTGCTATCTGTTAAATAGCAGCTAAGCATAATTAAAAACTTTTTGTTGTGCTTTGTTCTTCACAGATACATATACACACAATGGACAAAACATTGGAGATACCTACCTAATAGCATGTTGGTCCTCCTCTAGTGTGAATAATAGAGTGCACATGCCGAGGAATCAACTCCACCAGATGCCAGAGGGTTTCCGGAGGTAATGCCAGCCATGCCTTTTCTAGCATTGTCCACAACTCCACCCAAGATGTCAGTTCAAGATCCATGAATTTGATTTTTCACTCCACGGCATGCCAGAAAACTTCCACAGAGTTTTGAATCCAGGGATCTTGGGGGTCACTGTAAGATTCCAAACTCAGATGAATGTTCCTCAAGCCATGCTTGAGTGGTTGCAGCCTTGTGAGGTGGCACATTGTCCTGCTGGAACAGACCATCAGCCTCAGGATGTGCAAAGGCTGTGAAAGCATGTAGGTGATCAGTAGAGTTAGGATTCTTGCGTGCAAATATTTACTAAATTGCGTGCAAATTTTCTTTCCTATTGCGTGTGATATTAAATGTATTTTAATGTTCCCAATCTTTTAATGTAATAAAAATAAATGACTTACCAGTTATTTCTATATGATTCTTTCTTTTCATTCCATACAAAGTAATTCTGTCACACAATACACGTTTCTTCAATGTTCTGGAAAATCATATTCTGCCGCTTGTCAGTCAAAAAGTCTTTGTACTGAGAGAAAGATATCTCCAACTCCACGCTCACTAGAGATGCAAACTTGGTCTTTATGCAAATGTCAAGATCTTGGTTCTCACTGACTAAGGCAATGATGCCTGGGTTCTTCCAAAGAGAATTTTCCAGCTTTGTCTTGGCAAAGTCATCCACACGGTTTTCCCCTTCCTTAAAAATCTCCCACTGTATTTGCTTTTCTAGGTCCCGTTCTTCAAACTTCTTGATGCTGTCTACAATGAACTTGTAGTTGTATGCCTCATACAACTTTTTTCAGATCCTTACTGCCCATGAGACTCTTGATTTTTGAAACTGCTGCACTACCATCTTCTTCAAATTGGGCAATGAAATCCTTGATCTTGGCAAAGTTTAGTCAGTAGTATACCACAGCAGAGATCCAGGTGCCCCACTTGATGATCACAGGCTCTGGAGGAAGAGCAGGTTGGGTGGTTTGCTGGAACGTATTGATTCTCGCTGGGGCCTTAAGCAGCACTTTCCTCATTAATCCAATGATCTGGTTTGTTAACTTCATACTTTTCCCTCACGGCTTCACAAACTCTATGCAAGGAGTGCACCAAGCAGGTAACATGGAGTAAGTTGGGATAGAGAGGATTAAAGGTGCAAAAATGCTTTCAGCATGTAAGATGCCTGATCTGTGGCCTCCAACCATACCTTATCGTAATGAATTTCTGGCCACAAGCATTGTTGAATGCCTGCATTATGGTGCTCTTGTTTTCTCCAAATGATACATTTCGAATAACATGAAGCGAGATGGTTCTCCGTTCAAAGGTGAAACAAGAATGGAAAGCACATACCTCTTTTGAGCATCTGTTGTTTTGTCCAGAATGAATGCCACTGGAGAATATTCTATAATGCTTTTGATCTTTAGTGGCATCATAGTTCGCATCCATGTTATTCTTCCTCAGTGCTCTCTTTGGGAATTTTCCTTTGCGTTTATTTTTCCAGAAATCCATTTAGGAAAGGATGGTTGACTTTAGACAAAGTGATTCCTAATTCCATTAGAGCAGCGACAATATCAGCATTAAACTGGTTGACTTAATCGGCTTTCTTAGATGCTTGTCAAAAAGCGTTCGCAATGAACGGACATTTTGTACTGCTTTCCTTGGTTTTTGTTCTAATTTCTTTATTATTTTTGGGAGTGGCGGATTCCACGTGTCTCTTTAATGGCAGCTTTGGTGTTTAGCACCCACCATGATTTTCTTGTTACAATACATACACAAAATCAGAGTACCATCAGTTTCAAACCCCTCATTTTGAAAGTCCTTTAGAATACTGTAGAATTTAGATTTTCCAATTTTACTCATTTTTGCTTTGTGTCTATTTGCTGCTGAAGGGAGAGAAAAAAAATGTGAACCCATACATGCACACGCTTCTTTTGTTCTTCTTCTTCCTCCTCCTTCTGGACTGCGTCTATTGGGGGGGGGGGAGAGAAAAGAACACAAACTAACCCGTGAGCGCGCTGCTTTCGTTCTTCTTCCTCCTCCTTCTGGACTGCGCGTATTTCATTGCGCTGGGGAGAGAGAAAGAGAGGGAGAGAAATGAATGCACTAATCCATACTTCTGCAACTTTCCCCTCCTTGTGGTTTCTGTCTCAGAGATACACATAAAAAAAAATGGTAGATAAACTGTAAAATTTACATAAAAAAACTAAATTTTGAGTTCATTTTGGTGCAGATATTGGTTTGCGTGCAAGATTTAAGATTGCGTTCAAAAAGGGCTTTTGCGTGCAAGATTCAAGATTGCGTTCAAAAAGGCTTTTGCGTGTTAGAGAGTGCACTTATAAGGGGTGTTAAAATAAGTTGATTTTACATGTCTATGATCAGATTTGGAATCTATATACGTGCCCGCATAAAATTTTGTACTGCGTGCTGAACGCAGAAATCCTATCTCTAGTGATCAGTCAGTCAGCACATGCTGGTAGTATGCAGCGATTAAGAATCTCTCCAGACACACTAAGGGACCTAATGTGTCCCATGAGAAGGCTTCGAAAACTATCACAGGGCCTCCATCACCTTAAACAGAGCTGACCTGGCACAATGGGGACATGGCCTCATGCTGTCAATGCCACACATGCATCCTTTTGTCAGCTCGTTACAGCCAGGGCCGGATGGAGCTTTTGCAAGGCCCGTGGTGAAATTTCATTGCGGGGCCTGGAGCAAAATTTCATTGCAGGCAGTGTAAAATAAATCCCATATTTTGATAAAATTGTTATGTGAAAAAATGCCGTTCGTAAAAAAACACACACGAAAACTGTCCTAAAGACAAAATGATTCTAGGCTTTAAGCGTAAGAAAAAGACCATAATATGGATTCAAAATTTCAAGAGACAAACAGAGAGAGTAAAAAAAGTCTACGACTTTCTTTCCAGGAAGAGGGTGGTGGAGGTTGTATTGAGGGTGGTGGAGGTTGTATTGAGGGTGGTGGAGGTTGTATAAAATAAATTCGTAAAAATAGTTTTTTTCATATATATATTTGGGTTGGTGCGAATGAAATGTCTGGCAAAGAATCAGCAGATGTGGACGGCAAGAATGGAAAATGAAATGTCTGGCAAAAAATCAGCAGATGTGGACGGCAAGAACAGAAAAGTAGGACAACTTACCAAGGCAAAATAATCCCCCTCGGCATCGACACATAGTTGCCATCTGTCAAGCAAGGCCATGATCTCGGAACGAAAAAGTCTTGTGGCTAGGACCCGAAGAAGTCATCAACTGCACGCTGAACCTCGTTGTCTGTCGTGAACTGTTTCCCGGACAGGAAGTGATCCAGGCGACGAAACAGATGACAGTCTGTTGGAGACAAGTTCGGAAAATAGGCAGGATGAGGCTGTGCTGCATAGCCCAAGGCACTTAGTGTCAGCATTGTTCATTGTGTGACATGAGGGCTAGTGTTGCCCTGGAGCAGAACAACATCATGTCTGTTAACCAAAGCCGGTTGTTTCTGTAGCAGTTTCCAATGCATACAGTGTATAAAAATAACATTCTGCAGGGGTGGTTTGGCCTCTTACCAAGAAACTCCGATTAATTATCCCAACTGTGGACCACCAGACAAGAAGCATCATCTTCTTGGTGTGTATGTGTGGCTTAGGATGACGTCCAGCAGGCTGTGCCTTGCTTAACCATTGTGCAGATCATTTCCGATTATCATAAAGGACCCACTTCTCATCGCAGGTGGTGATTATATGCAGTAGATGTTCCTGTTTATTCCTGGAAAGCAGCGACATGCAGACTTCCAAATGCCTAGTCTTGTTAGAAGTTGTCAGCTCATGCAGCAGCCTCATCTTCAGCTCTTTGACCTTACCCAGCACAGCCAGACGCCGAACAACTGTCATGTGGTGGACACCTACCTCTGCCGCTATTTCACGACACGTTTTTCGGGGGTCTACTTCATCCACACGTAACAGAACATCGTCAGAAACAGCAACAGGTCAGTGACCACATGCTTTGTTTTGTGGGTCCGTATCTCCGTTTCGAAACTTCACAAACTATCGCCAAGTGGTTCGTTCGCTGGCTGTATTCTCCCCAACCAACAAGGCTTGATTCCATAGTATTGCCACAGAGTTGGTAACGCATAATTGTCAAGAATATCGAGATAGACGTGCCAGTTAACAGGTTTGTCCACGATAACCAAGGGCTGGGACCATACCACGAAAAACACCCCCACATGAGTACACTGCCAGCTCCAAACTTGACCATAGGAACAGTACACTGTGGTAAATAGTGTTTCCCCCGGCTGCCACCATACCCACACACGGCCATCAGACTGATGGATTGTGTATCTGGATTCATCAGTCCATAGGACCCGTTTCCATTGATTTACGGTCCACAATAAATGTTCTTTACACCACGCTACACGATGAGCAGCATTCCGAGTGGAGATGAAAGGCTTATGAGCAGCCGCATGACCACGGTAACCCATGGAATGAAGTTCTCTGTGAATGGTACGTGCACATACTGAGGTTCCAGCATTTTTACTCACCTGTACACCAAGGCCTTGTGCAGTACTCTGTTGATTAGCTTTAACGACTCTCCTGAGGCTTTGATGTCCTCTATCACTGAATTTCTTTGGTCTGCTGGTATGTTTTGCTGCTTCAGGCACGCCATGTGTCTTCCACTTATTCAGTACATCCAAAACAGTTGAATTGGGTATGTTTAAATGACTCTCGGTTTCTCTTATGGACAACCCACTAATATAACACCCAACAAACTTTCCATTCTCAAAGTCAGTTCTCTAATGCCGCAACACTTTCACTCAACCTCAAAGTGCGATATGATCACAGTCAGCTGCAGGCTTGTTTTTATACCGCTTGCAGCTGTACCGCGCATCTTAACAACACAGTGGATCTGTTCATTTGCTTTTGAAGGGGTGTCTGGTGACTTTTGTCAATATAGGGTATGCACATACAATTCTCCCAACACATGCAATTTAGTATTGCAACAAGTTGTAATTGAGAATGATCTCAGTTTCTCATATTTTTAATAAAAAATACAATCTGCTTGGTCACAAGTTCAATTCTGTTAATTTGCTAGAAGTCACTTATCAGTACACTGAGAATTAAAATCCATGGCATATTCACATCATTCTTTTAATGGATAAAACAGAATGCCAACAGTAGGTTTTACTTTAAGCACAATAAGAAATACTTAAGTTGTAAATAACAGGTAATGATGACCCCCACCCCCACCTTTTTTAGATGAAGAACGACAATTTCTGTTTTGACAATGCTGTCCTCAAACCTTCGGAGCTCTCAAAAAAAAATGTTGCCTCCCCATTTTGTTTGGGCTTGCACACACATGCACCCTACAGCCCTTTTGTAGCTGTGTCGTTTGCTGGGCACAGCAGTGGAGCTCAGGGTCACTGGAATTTCCTCCAACAAGTTGCTACATAGATAATGAATTTTTTCTACACATGCCTTGGGCTTTTGGGGTCATATTTTCCTGCAGCCCGAGATATGTGAAACCAAGAAGAGAGGCACAGCAGGGTTGGGGAACGTGGGAGGAATTGTGTTTTTGATGGCACAACTACCATGTTAAACAGTCAAGTAAAAAATACCAGTAGTGAAAATTTTAAAAAACCCTAGAGGTAGGTTTTTAAATCAGGATGGATAATTTTTTGGAGCAGTAAAAATATGTCCTGATTTTCTTTTAGGAAGTCATTTTCGTTTCTGATGCGTGAAATATGCCTGTCCAGGTGTTAACACGATCTCTGGGGATGATTATAATGATAAGTAGCTAAATGTCTGAGTAAACTTGTGCTAATAAAGTAATATTACTAACTACACAGTTATTTCATTTACAGCCAATCAGAACTTACTTTCTGGACATGTCTTGTACAAGTGGGACATTAATTTTAGAGTGAATGTTTTACCAAGAATGAAGTGAATATCATATGAAATATCAATAACATGTTGTTGTTTTTCAATATGCATGACAATGCTAACATAAACTGCAGTACACATCTATCCACATTTATCCTTGTGCAAGTTGCTATGCAGTTATTGCACTTTGAACTTATTTTTAGATCTGCAGGTTAAGTTATTCCATCACTTAGGGATCATGCTGCCGATCACATTCTTCGCAATTTGAAAAAAAAAAAAATGTTTTGCCAATGGATAAAAAGTTTTGACGAAAATTTTGGCAATGACCATTTTTAATGATATTACCTTTTTTAATAATATTATGTTGTTGAATTGTAAAGAATATATAACCTATTATTTTTGTACTATTAAAACACTATGTTTTTTGGTTTTTAAAAACCATAAATTCGTAATTTTATGGTTTTTGTATTTTAATGATATTGCCTTTTTAATAATATTATGTTGCTGAATTGTAAATATATAACCTATTATTTTTGTGCTATTATACCACTTTGTTTTTATGTGTTTTATTTCTTCATTTCTATGATATTAAAACTGTGGAATTAAGCACTCCAAAAATTATGTGATTATACAATGCCAGTGAGCAATCATGCAAAATTTATCATATTCACAAATAAAATATTAAAAAAAATAACTTTATTAAAGTTAAAAAATATCTACTTAAATTTTGACAGAATCTTTTGATTTCTGGGATTTCTTTTTTCACTGAACATGGGAGAAACAGCCAATGGTGTCACATGTAGAATAAAAGGAAAGAATGAGTTGAAAACCTAGATGATACATGATAATGTACATCATATGAAAGAAATTGTGAACTCTTTCCAGCAAAGATGATCTTTGTGAAAGCCTCAGTGTCATGGAAGATATGGGAAGAGCGGTGGTGAACTTCACTGGCTTTCAAGTCAAGGAGGAATGTCTTTGTCACATGACTGCAGACTTGTACTGATCAGGTGGGCTAACTTTGAGAATTTTCAGAGAGGAGAATGTGAAGATCAAAGATAAAAATGATTTTCTTCCTGATACAGAACTGGAATAGATGGAAAGCTATAGTGATTATAAGATCTCTGATTCATAAGGTACTCCTCTTCCTCCCAAAGAGCTGACAATCAAAACTTAAGAAGTATTCACACACACACACATGTACACCCATACATATGCACACACTGACAATGTTTTCTTTTCTCTTTACCCCCCCCCCTCTCCTGACAATAACTATGATCCCGACAAGAGTTGAAACCTCCAAAACTTTGCTCTGGTAGTCAATGCTTTGTGAAGAAAGAACAATATTTAAGAAAGAAAGATTAATATATGAATACAGTCAGCCTTTAAAAATGACAGTTCCCAACTCTTTCCATGTGCCATGGAAGCCGAAATTCAAATCTCTTCCGAGGGAAATAAAATCCTGCGTGCTGCACTCACAAGCACCAAACATAAATGAGGTATAATGAAAATAAATTCAGTTATCACATTGCAGTCTGTGTTTAATATGAACGTACATATGCCATATCAATATTTGTTTATTTATACATTTATTCACATCAGACAATCGATTCATACTAAGATATCCATTATGTAGGCACATTTAGCCACATTATGATTTAGGAAATGCACTTAAATTCATATAACGGGTTTCAAAGGGGGATGGAGGATGATCTGCCAGACGTTCAGTTTTTCAGCAAATAAAGGGACAGCTATTATATATAACAACTGAAAAATACTAGAAAGTGCATTAATATCCCTCTAAGAAACATTCAAAATAGTGTTTTAACTTCTTTTCTTTTTACTTCTTTCAGAGAAAAAAAAATAAAAAACATTTTGCATGCATTTTCCAATTTTTTATAATGAACAGTTTCACCCCTGGGGGTGGGGGAGGGGGATAATACTTATTTTTGTTTGCAGCCACTTCTCTACTTCGAAAAATCCAACTGGAAAAACTTTTCCTTGGTAAGATATCGCACAGCATAGAAAACACTTGATGCTAATTTTCTGCTCAAAATAATGCACGTTTTTCTCATGAATGGACACAAGTGAATAAATATCCCATTTCCCTTGCTACTGCTAAAAGTCAAATTTTATTTTTTTATGTTAGTTCACTACAGGGAACATTTTGCAATTTTCCAAAATGTACAATTCTGCCTTTAGTTAGCATAAGTGTACTTCTCTTGACAACTGTATCCCTACTTCTAAAATTTGGCCTGAAAAAGTAGTTTTTACACTGGATGCCAATCACTATATATAAAAAGGAGTATACGCACATGATCCACTTCAAATAAGGCATAATATTTGACCTGGGACATACATGAACTGTTTTTTCCACTTCTACAAGTCAGATTGGAAAATTTCCTTTTGCATTGCATAGCTTCTGCTATGAAGAACACTTTGCACACATTTTCTACAGCTTCATAATGGACTGATGCCCCTTGCTAGGGCTGTGAGTGTATCTTTCTATTTTGCAAGTGCACTGCTGTTTTCAAAATTCTGATTAAACAAATCCCTTAATGAGTGGTCATCCTTGACTGTAAAGGACGCTTTGTGCCCATTTTCCTCTTCAAATGATCCAGAGTTTTCTTGTTAGGTGTACAATGTTATGTTTTCCTTAATGTCCCTACCTGCTTTTGAAAGTTCTGTTTGAAAAATACCTTTTGCTTCAGATATATACCACTATGAGGAACATTTTTTTGTCTGATTTTTCATCTACATGCAAATGTTTTACGAATTCTAAAAATCTTGAAAATACTCAAATTTTTTTTTTTTTTTACCGGGCACCAATCAGTATGAAGAGCCCAATCACATGTGTTTCGAATATTATGGGCGTTCAAATTTGACCTGGACTTTTGTTTCTAATACATTAGTTTGAAAAATTGTGTAATATTATTATTGTGCGTTTGGCAACACTGGTATCTCATGCTACCAGAACGCCACTCGTTTCATTAATTTTCATTGCCATGACAACTCCCACATTGCAGAAAGAGAAATGGCAAGTGAAGGTGATTCGACTTCGGTGTAGCAGAGAATAATTAGCAAATTTCTTTGCAATGAAGGTGTGAGTGCAGTAAATTTTGTGGCAGTGAAAGACTTAAAAATAGTTTGGTGATTTGTGTCTGTCCCGTTCATCTGTCTTTGAATGGTGTAAAGCGTTCAAGAAAGGCAGACAAAGCATCGGCAACGAACCACACAAAACATGACCGGCAACTGCTGTTAACGGCGCCATGACTGCGCGCGTAAATGAGTGCATACAGAACAACAGGAGGATTACTGTAAGTGATCTGAGTTTTGCACTGAACATCAGCGCCGGCAGCATGCATACAATCATCCACGATAAGCTGCACTTCGGCAAAGTGTGTGCCAGATGGAATACCGAAGCAGCTGTCCGATGAGCAGGAAGCCAGCAAATTGCAAATTGCGAACATGTTGTTCTGAAGACCAGAGAGAAGGAGACAATTTTCTCAGACGTGTGGTGACAGTGGACGAGACATGGATTCTTCACCATATGCCGGAAAGCAAATGTGCAAGCATGGAGTGGAGACACAGTGATTCGCCCCCACCCAAAAAATTAAAGATCAGGGCATCAGCCAAGTATGTAATGGCTATGGTGTTTGGCGACATTAATGGCATTATTCTTACGAATTTCCTGGAAGATCGTCAAACAATCAATGCCACCTATTACAGTGATCTCCTCAAAAACTGTCTTAAGGCTGCACTAAGAAAGAAGAGACCAGGATTCCTCAACAGTGGAGTATGCTTTCTCCAAGACAACACCAGACCCCACCCTGCTAAAGTGACTATGGAAACATTGGAAGAATGGGAATTGGACATTTACAACATGCTCTGTACAGCCCGGATATGTCACCATGTGACTACGACCTGTTCGGCCCATTAAAGGAATTTCTGGAGGGCAGAAGTTCAGATCAAATGAAGAGGTGAAAAGTGTCGTCCTAAGATGGTTTAAACAACAGGGTAAAGGATTCTATGAAACTGGGATCCGGAAGCTTCTAGAACGTTGGAAGAAATGCATGGACCACGACAGAGATTACTTCAAAAAGTAAGTGATGTAACATCAGCTGTGTGGTAAATAAATATCTGATTAAAAAAAAAAAAGTCCAGGTCAAATTTGAATCCCCCTCGTAACATGCTGCTCTTATACTAGGGGCATAAGTGCATTTCCTTTTCCTCTGTTTTTTTGCTTTTCTGGAAATCTACTTTGAGACATTTTAAATTCCTTTTACATTGGAAATTTTTCATAATGGCCTATGTTTTTGTGCACATTTTCTCCCACATAAAGAACATCTCTGCCACTAATGGTCAGAAGTGCATATTCACATCCTCAGTCACAGCTGCACTTCTAAAATAACAGTTGAAAGAATTTCTTCTGCATCAAATACCATTTATTATGATAAAGATTCACAGCATGCACTAAACCTTCTAATGATGCACAGTTTTTCTAATGGTGTGTGGGAGGAAGGGGAAGTCACCACTTCTACAAGTAAAAAGAAATTTGTAAAGAAATAAGCATGGTAAAAGAAACAGCTGAACCTCAATACAACATGTAACATATATGGAATTCAATATCTCAGCTGATTTTCCATAACAGGGTTCTACATTCCATATGGACACAAGCTTAAATAAAAAATACACTCCTACAATAAGGGAAATGGCACAGCATTTCACTATAAATTTTCTTTCTGTAATAAGTTGTTAAAAAGACTATGACTGCCAAAACCAAGGCTGTCCTGAATACATATAAAGAAACCAGTGTATCACTCATGATTCTCATCATGAGCGATACACTGGTTCAATAGTATTTGGTTCATATTTCAACTACTGGATTTTAAGTTATACTCAGAATTCAACAGTTGAAATATGAAAATTATTAAAACTCCTACCTTTTAAATATGGAAAGGGACAATAGTCTGAGTCATGAAATAAATGTCTACCTACAAAACAAAAAAAAAAACAAAAAAACTTTCGTATAAACTATAGACTATGATATTCAAAGAAAGAAACTGCCATATAAGCTGCACCTATGACACTGATCCGGAATCATAATTTCTGACAGAAAATTTGCTATACATATGAATCCAAAGAAGTACAGAAAAAAGAATGATTTTCTTAAACTGTATGCAACACTGTAGTTTTTAAGAAAAGTGAATACAGAACGAAGATTTAGTTTTTTGTTGTTGTTTCTTTTAATGTGTGTAAAGAGCAAAAGTCCCTAGTTTTCTCATTATTACTATCATTTTGGAACTATGGACAATCTGTAGTACTCTGAAAATGTTCAAGCATCTCTGAAAACATTTCAAGAGTGAACAAAAGCAATAATGCGATTAATGCAGCAAAAACTGACAAATGAAATTTGTAAGAAATAAGAACAGCAATGATTATGTGCTGTATGATAACATAGCAGCACCAACATTCATTAATGTCACTGAACTTTCCACAGCATGTAATCTTTTAGGAGTAAATACACTTTTGCTGCATCACATTTTCCTGTCAGAATGCTAAAATGGTGGTAAGCAAAAAAATAAAATGAAACTGTCTTTCCAACTCTTTGCCAGCCTCTCTCTCTCTCTCTCTCTCTCTCTCTCTCTCTCTGTATTCCATTACACTTTTTCATTGTCACTTCATTTTTGGTACTTTCCCAATTAAACTACAATACCTCTCTTGCATCGAGTGAAAATTTGGGCGAGTACTGTTTCAATTTCTCCACTTGCTTCTTGTATGATGTCTATAGTAATTCCATCTTCTCCTGGAGCTTTCCTCCGCTTCATGTTCTTGATTGCATGAGCAACTTCTGCTGGGAGGACTGGAAGAACTCTGGTACCTTTCATGATGTCTGGAGTACATGTATCATGATTGGAACACCGCTACAATGATCCTGCTACATAAAAAAGGTGACATTGAGGATCTCAGGAACTACAGACCTATCAGCCTCCTATCAGTGGTTTATAAAATCTTCACTAAAGTTCTTTCACACCGTTTGAAGGTAACACTGGACATGGCTCAACCGAGAGAACAAGCTGGATTCAGGAGTGGCTACAGCACAATAGATCATATCCACGTACTGAGAGAACTAATTGAAAGAGCGAGGGAATATGAACTTCCATTGTGCATGGCTTTTATCGATTATGAAAAAGCCTTTGATTCGGTGAAACCATCAGCAGTTACCACGGCTCTGAAATCCTGCGGTATTGAAGATGCATACATTAATATTATTAATAACATCTATGAAAATGCAAGTGCAAAGATTCGGCTGTTTGAAAATACAACACACATAAAAATTGGAAAGGGAGTGAGACAAGGTGACACCATATCTCCGAAGCTCTTTAATGCCACATTGGAAAATGTCTTTCAATCACTGAACTGGGAAAACAAAGGGATAAAGATTAATGGAGATTTTCTAACCCACCTTCGTTTTGCTGATGACGTAGTCATTTTTGCAACTACCCCATCAGAGCTGCAGAGTATGATCCAGGAACTTGCTGACAAGAGTAAAGAAGTGGGATTAAAAATGAACTTTCAGAAGACAAAAGTGATGTTCAATGCTTTTACAAGAAATGAAGACTTATCGATTGATGGAGAAAAACTGGAGATAACAGATACGTATGTTTATCTTGGACAGCAGATATCAAGTGAGGGTCACATTGATGAAGAAATTAATCGGCGTACAAAACTTGCCTGGAGAGCTTTTGGAAGAAACAGCATAATTTTCAAGAGCAATATGCCATTATGTCTTAAAAGAAAAGTGTTTGATCAATGCATCCTTCCAGTGCTTACGTATGGTGCAGAGACGTGGACCTTAACTAAAAGAGACATACAAAGGCTGCAGACAACTCAAAGCAGCATGGAGAGGTGCATGCTTGGTATAACCAGGAGAGATAAGAAGAGGAACTCGTGGATCCGAAAAATGACGAGAGTGGAAGACATCATGATCAGAGTTAAATCCCTGAAATGGCAATGGGCTGGACATACTGCCAGAAGGACAGACCATAGATGGACAGCCGAAATTTTAGATTGGATTCCAAGGGACAGGAAAAGACCCAGGAAAAGACCACATGGGAGATGGGTGGATGAAATTCGTAAATATGCGGGAGTGACATGGAGGAGACTGGCACAAGACAGACCGTTGTGGAGGAAACTTGGGGAGACCTTCGTCCAGCAGTGGATTGATAATGGTTGACAATGATGATGATGACCTCTCTTGCACAATTATGATGCAGAGTTATTAAAATATCAAAGTGACACAAAAATGCTTTGTTTTTTAAAGTGACATATCTGCAGAACTTAAATTTATAAATTTTTAAAGATAATCCACAGACTATACGGCGGAAATACCAAAATGGTTGTCGACCTACATACAAAGGTTATATCATACAAAAGATCTAAAAAAGTTATATCATACAAGAGATCTAAGAAGCTTATTATAGTTTTTATAGCTATAAAAATCTATAATAAGCTACTTAGATCCTTAAAAAGAAATAACCAACTGCATCCCAATTTCAAGGATTTTTTAAAACTACATTACAGAATCCCTCAACTATATAGAACACATAAACTTCGCACACCAGGAAAACCTCTGAGACCAATTGTGGATTCAAAAATTCACCTTTCTTGAACCTCCTGCAGTACTGAGAAACTCCCAAGATCTCCTTAAGAAATTAAGTAATCTCGAGTTGCTGGAACACCCTATAATTGCAAGTTTAGACATCCAAGCTATGTATATTAACATCGATACTAATCGACTGTTGGAATTCATGGCAGATGATCTGACTGATAAGATAGTCTTTCACAACCTCAGCAGAGAAGTACTGACCGGCCTCTATGAAATCCTGATTTTTGTATTAAAAAACAACTTTTTTCAGTTTGAGTGTCGATTCTACAAACAGACCTCAGGTTTGGCTATGGGCTCTCCAGTTGCCCCCTTCCTAGCAAATTACTACGTTGGCAAACTAAAAGAAGAGGTTCTGATAACCCCTTCTATCTTCTGTCTATATGCCAGATATATGGATGACATTATTTTAATTTTAGACAGCACTAATCCTCTCTCCCGTCTTCCATCCTGGATTGGTTCCACTCCCTTGATGAAAAGTTAAATTTCACTCTGGAACTTCAGTGGAACAATCAGCCAAATTACCTGGACCTGTCGTTAATTCTTCGAAGTGGGAGAATTCTTACAAAAGTCTTCAAAAAGCCTACTAACACTAACAAAATGCTGGACTTCCAGTCAAACCATCCAGAATACATGAAATGGAACGTAACCTTGCAATTTGTAGAAAAGATCAATGTTCTCAACTCCTCAGAATTAGACAAGCGAGCACAAAAAAGCAAACTTAAACTCATTCTCCAGGATAATAATCACCCTTCTCTAATAGTGGAAAAAATGTTAACTAATAATAAAAAAGATCGGAGCCCTAACCCAGGATGTCAGTTAACTAGAAAAATCACATACTATAAGGGCCTTTTCAAAAAACTTCAAAGGATTAGCAAAAAATTCAAATCAGACTAGCTCCAGGTTTAGGAAATAAGATCAATAACTACCTTCTTAAATTAAAGCAGCAAGAAACTAACATCTTGTTAAAAAAAGGAGTAGTCTACAATATGAAATGTGAATGTGGTCTTAGCTATGTGGGAGAAACAGGCAGACAGCTTAAGACCAGGCTGAAAGAACATAAAGCAGCCATGGATAAAAAACATGACAAATAAAACTGACCTTGACAGACATGTTCAATCTACTGGACATAAAATCCTATGGGACTCAGTAGAAATTCTGACCCACCAAAAGCATTTTTTCAAGAGAAAACTAGTGGAAAGTCTTCAGATTGAGAGAAGAAAAGGAACTACTTTAAATGATTTTAAACATTGTAGTTTTACCCAAGGTTGGCAACACTGTTCGTTTTGATAAAGGGTAGGGTTACTACCCAAAAAATTGACGCTAAGAATTAACATCCTTATTCCTAAGTAATTCCCATAATCTGTCTAATGTAACTATCATATAAATTTCCTTGATAATCACGTAATAGTGAGATGTTCATTTATGATAACTCAAGACAAATATAGCTGAATTGCTGATGGATACACAATTATTATACATAAACCCGCTGAAAACTGATGTTTCTTATAAATATTGAATATACGTTGAAACATAAACCTTTTCTTACTTAGATGAGTTGATTTCCAATATCAGGTTTTCTACTTTCACTTTCTCATCAATACCCCTCTGAAGACTCTCTTGCACTTCATTGTAGAACACTGTGAAATATTTATTAAAAAAAAAAAAAAGAATTAGTCATTTGACTTTATGCATATTAATTACAATTTTTGAAGTGCAGATTCTCTAACTGCTTCTTCTAACATAATGAACAGGCTTGAAAAATATCATGCCTGAATTGCTCCAGGCATGTAAGTTATTGGCCTGGGGAGGTAAAGAAAAATCTGTAGTTGCCAGGCTGGATAACTAGGCTTGGAAAAAGAAAAGAAAAAGGTTGAAATGGAGAATTTGCTACCATTAAAAAAAACAAAAAAAAAAACAGTAATTTTTTTATTTCACTGCAAATTATAGAAGTTGTATTGCTATTGGAAGGCCAAGGTCAAAAAAAAAAACATTTCTTAATTATCTTATGTTCTAGATATAGACATTGTTTTGCTTCAAATGTATTGCACAGTTAGTGATGGGAGTACTGTGAAAATGTATTTTATTTTTTAAATCAGAAAAAAAAAGCCTCCTATTTGTTGCTGCAAAATATATTTTTTCTTAGGCATCTTGATTTTACTACTTGGACAGGTAAATTTTTTCTGCACATTCCCAGCTGATTATGTAACTTTTCAGAAAATTTTCAAGCCCTGAGTATACTTTCTTTATTTGATGAGTTACTAAGATACTGGTACAAGTAGCAAACATTTCCAGCCATCAAGGCTCTTTCATAATGCCTACAAATTTCATCATCATAAAATTTGTTGACAAATACTGAGTTTGAATATTAAGGCAAGCTTCTTACTTACTTCGAATTCCATTATTTTAATACTTACTAAATGCTATTAAACTTAATAAAGACAGCAGTCTTATGTTTTAAGGATTAACGTGCGAAAGTCTTGAGCACATGTTCTCATGTAGTCACCTCCAAGATAACACTGATTCCAAACAGCTCAGTAATTCAAAGAATATGACATACATACACATCACTAAGCTGTTCTCTGAGATTCAGAGGTTAGCTCCAAAAAGAAATACAAACTTCCAGATATTTTTACTTATTGTTGTCGTATCAAACTTCTCCATTTACAGCGATCATGACATACAACTTGTGCTTCACTGATATCCATTACACGCTGTACACAAGATCTTTTATACTTCATACTCATAATCTTTTTCTCATGCAGACACTCCTGAATCTGATCCACCCATGTCTTCCTTGGCCTTCCTCTGCCTTTCCTTCCTGCCACTTGGCTTGAAAAGATTTTCTTAGTAAGCATTTCATCACTCATTCTTTCAACATGGCCAAACCACCGAAGCATATTGGTCTCCACCTTGCTAACAACATTTTGCTTCCCATCACACAACTGCAATACATCTTCATTTCTCACACAATCATATTGTGTCTTGCCATACCCCCCCGTAAGTAACGCATTTCTCCAGCACACAAACGACTTCTATGTTTCTTCTGCAGTACCCAGGTTTCACTGCCATACATCAGAGTAGGAACAATTACAGTTTCATACACAGCCATGCGGGACTCTCTAGTGAACCCATCATTCCTGTGAAAATCTCCCAGAGCAGCTATGACTTTCAAAGAAGAATTCACTCGCCTACTGATTTCACCATCCAACTTGTTCTCTCTGTCAAACATGCTTCCTAAATACACAAACTCACTCACCTGGTCAATCACAGTGCCATTTATACTTACATTCCTCTCTAAAACACCATAACTTTGGGTTTTCCCTCATTTATACTGTTTGAATTTCATGCAAACTTCGTGCATCCGAGTCAACATACCCTGCAACTCACTTTTACTTCTGCCAACAGGACAGTGTCATCAGCATACAGCAATCTGCACACACGGATATCACCAAGACATAAACCACTATTATCTATTTTGGCATCACGCATGCATGCATCCATAAATATATTAAACAGCCATGGTGACATTACACAACCTTGTCTAACTCCTGCACCAGTGTTTAAGCTGCGGTCGCTATTTTCGCGAAATGCGATGAGTTAATCTAAAATGCGAGAAAAAAATGAGTGCCTGTCGCAAAATTGCGCCCGCCGTTTAAATATTAACCCATCAGCGGATTCTACTCCGGCTATTCTATTTTTGTGGAAACTAAAGTTTCCAAAATCCTGGCAGCGATTTGTACTCCGCTAATGTTATTTTCTTAATCCTTAAGGAATAATATGTTCCTACTGTGTCCCTACAGCAACTTTTGAATCACTCCCCACCCCCTACATACACTCTAGAGCACCCCATAAAGGGTGGGTAGGCTGGCAGATAGAGGCTAGAGGGATTAAAAACACTTCCCCCAAGATAGAGGCTAGAGGGATTAGAACACTTCCCCCATTCAAGTCAACTGCGATGCCCTGACGGCGATGTCTACGGCTTCATTCCCACTCCCAAGGCCATAAACAACCTCTGCATTCGTGACTGGAGTGACCTTTCAAACTTCTATAGAGAAGGAACACATATTAGGAAAGATAAGTGCAAGCTAGGGGTTGCTCTCACCACTCAAGGTGCTGTCCATCATGCAACGTGCCGCATTACAATGGATAAATTCATTATTAAGAAACGCAAAGATTGCGAAGACAGTGCTGATAAAACAACTGAAAAAGAATGTGAGTTTAAAATTAAAAAAAAAAAAAGTAAAACTGCTACTCAATCTAATATACCTTCCGAGCAACTTGTGCGAAAATGGTGCTCCCTTTACAAATGGGTGCAAGTTAACTGGAGGGATAAAATACCATATTTAAACTGCGAACTGTGCATTGCAGCAAGAAAAAGCTACGTCCTAGCAAGTGATAAATTAAGTGAAAATTCCCAATTTCCAATTATTTTCATATATTTGTTTTTGCGCATGGCTGCTAACTAATCAAAAAATTTCCTACGCGGAAGGAGTTCGATTGAATCATCAAACATTTAGGGCGATTAAAACATCAATCAATTTAGGTTGATCGAAACATCAAAACAATAATATGTGCCAACTTTCCATCGCGCATGACAGAGACAACGCGTATGCGTAACTACAGAAGAAAAAAAAAGGTTTTAATTTCAGTTGTTGCCGAAACCACGGCTTCCCAGCTGGAGAATAAACCTCAGGGAATAATTGCTTGTAAACAACTGCTAAGGGCGCGCTCTTCACCTTAAGATACTGGAAGCGGAAACACAGACAAGACCGAAATAAAAAAATAAAAATAAACAAAGAATCCCGGCGGCCTCGATCCCCAGAAAATGTAAACACACTCAACAGTCTGTCAGGCAAGTAAAGTTTCACCACATGGTTTGTCATCACATATTTTACAAGCTAGAGGGGGATGGATTACGAGGGGAGGACGTACCAGAAACGGTGTTCGAGTGTAATTAACAATCGCAAGGGGTAGGAGGTCATTTTTTTTTTTTTCGTTCTCTTTTACGGCAGTACTGAAAAAGTTAACGCTATTTTTTAAAAATATTTATTTTTATGTATTTGTAATTAATCTTGAGTGTTAGCAATTACAAAATTCCCTATTCGAAAAACATTTAACACTGCTATGTTAACGATTCAAAAGAGACAGTTCTGTCTTCTGCAAAAATAGCACGAATTCCATGAAAGCTGAAGGACCGATTGCGAAATAAGTTCTTGCCCGCGATCGGCAGAAATGACAGGGGAGAGGAAGGTCCCAGAGCAAAACAACGAGGAAGCACATTCAAAATCACACATCCGGTGAAGTAGCCGTTACCCTCCGTACTTTGCCCACCCCCTCTTCTATAAGAAGTGAGGAAGTGCGAACACAGAGGAATGTTTTCATCACAAGCTTTTTTTTTAACATTTGCAAGTACCTGTAAATTAATGTGAGAAATACACATATACTCACACTACAATAATTGTAGGACCAATATTATTTTCATAGCGCATTTTTTTTTTTTTTTTTGCCGATTCGCGATATGAACCATGTGTACTTTGTCTTTGTTTGATATTAAAAAATAAATATTTAGAAGGCTGAAATGGTAATATTTTATTATATTGTAATTAAAATAATAGTTGGTTTGAGGAATATGCTGTTACTATTAATAAACATTTAAATTTAACTGGTTTTAGAAATACTTGGATTGAGAAGGGTTATTGATGCTCAAAGATTGTTTTTTTTTAATTTATTTACACTTAATACCTTTTTTTATATACATAATAGTCTTTTTTTAATAAATTTTAACCTAAAATACGAGTAGATGGGGTACACAGTAAGTTCAATCGCGAAAGCAGCTTATAATGTCGTAACCCGGGTTTTCGGTGCATCTCTTGACACAAATTAAATTTTTATTAATAGTAACAGTATTGGCATTTTACTTATTCAATTCATACTGGTCATTAATCAAATTATTCATGCAAAGACAATGGTAACTCAAAAATCAAATTTCAGATTTGGATTTTATGCTTATTTAATAATGATTTTAGAAAAAAAAAAAAATCCTTATCCTGTTAGGAGCTGTATGTCAACTTACACTGCCCAATACAGTTTTCTTTTAAATATGTTAGTATCTTCCAAGCTAATTAGTTTTCCATTGGAGCGAACAATTAATTTGATATTACAATTTTTTGAGTGACAAAAGCCGCTAACTTTCTTTAGCATTTTGCTAAATCATTTTTCCCCATTTTAGCATTTTTGCTACAGCATTTTTTGAGCCAGCTTAAACCCTGTCCTGCACCAATGGAAAACCATTTTGATAAAACACCATTCACTCGTACACAAGCTCTACTACCAGCATACATGGCTTTTACACTATTAAGTAGATTCCCAGTAACACCATATTCATTCAATACCTTCCACAAAAGTGTCCAATTCACTCGGTCGTAAGCTTTCTCTAAATCTATGAAGGCAGTAAAAACTTTCTTCCCAACAGCCAGATACTTTTCAATCATTGTGCGTAATGCAAAAATCTGGTTAGTGCAGCCTTTACCAGGCATAAAACCACTCCGAACATCCCACACTTACAATGATGTAAGACCCCATACTTTTTCAATAACAACCTTACCAAACACTTTCCCTGGTACACTCAGTAGGCTAATACCACGATAGTTCTTGCATTCAGTCTGACCACCTTTTTTTTGTTTTTTTGTTTGGAGGTTTAACGACCACCGTGAGCAACTCAATGGGCTATAAGCAGTCGCCCGTCCCTAATTTAGGGTCACTGGTTCCAGGGAAGGGAGAGAGCCAGTGCCGTAAGACAAACACAACATCCATGCCTGACCGGGATTCGAACCCGGACCCGTTACGGACGAATGATCAGAGGCCAACGCCTTAGACCACTGACCACCTTTTCCCTTATACAAGGGAAAAATAATAGCATCCTTCCAATCCCGAGTAAAGCCAAATATATAATCACTGATAAATTAACAAATTTAATCATTTATCTGCTATAATATATTTTTGAAAGGTTATAAAATTTAATTTAGCCATTACAGGTGCAACTTTGAGTGTGAAATATTAACACAATCTAACAAGAGAGAAAAAAATAAAAATTTATCAGCATCTCAAATAAACATGGAAGCCCTAAAGTTAAAAATACCTTATTAAGAAATATACTATTGGGTTGTCGGAAAAGTCATGGTGTATTTTAGCCATGTTTTGCAAGGTCATTTATTGATAGAAAGAACAAAGATCAATCAATGACCCGCTTTGTTCGATGACCTTTTGCTATTTTTCAGTGAGCTGCAGAGTGTCTTGTCCATAGAAGGACCTGTCTTTCGTGGCGAAAAACTGTACAAGGTGCTGATTAACAGCCTCATCTGAATTGAACATTATAACACGCAAGGACTGTTGAAGAGGGCAAAACAAGTGGAAGTCTGATGGCGCAAGGTCAGGCGAGTATGCTGGGTGTGGCAACACATCCCACCTAAGCTCCAATAATTTTTGGCGGCTGATCAAACTTGTGTGTGGTCTCACGTTGTCGTGATGGAACACAACACCTTTACGATGAACGAGCTCTGAACGTTTCTGGATGATGGATTCGTTCAAACTGTCCAATTGCCGACAGTACACATTCAAATTGATTGTTTGGTTCCATGGTAGGAGCTCGAAAAACAAGACACCTTTAAAATCCCACCACACTGAGACCAGAACCTTCCGCTGATGAATGTCTGCTTTGGATGTCGTTTGAGGCGAAGCAGCACATCAGGACCAAGACCATTTGCGCAGCACATTGTTGTACACAATCCACTTTTTGTCACCAGTTATGAGTCGCTTCAAAAAGGATTGTTTTCCTCACGTTTAATGAGCATATCGCAGATGTTTATACACGCCGTCAATTGAGCTTCTTTGAGTTCATGAGGAACCCACACATCAAGCTTGCTTACATATCCCAGCTTCTTCAGGTGGTCATGAACACTTGAATGGTGGATGTGCAATGTGTCTGCAATCTCTCGTGTGTTGTGGGGTTATCTTAGCCACTTTATATAAGGGTTATTATAATAGATAGCCAAAAGTAAACCTGAAGGAAAATTTTGAATTTAGACTAAAATTTAACTTTGGGAGATGGGTAGATGCATTTCGAAACAAAAATATTTTCTAAGTATTAGAAAGGCCATGAACATCCTAAACAAAAATGCATCTAAAAATTTACATTCCACAAGAAGTTATTGAAAAGTTTGCGTTATTTGTGTTCACGCAGAATTGAGTCATCTGAAAGTGCAAAAATAAGTGAATATTGTTGCATGTGTATGAAAATGTGTCACTATAAGTCATATCATAGGATAAAATGTACTCGTTCAATAACAACTTGTGGAGGCGGTGAAAGTCAATTTAAAAGGACAGGACAAAAATTGCAGTTATGAAATACCTCATAATACCAGGATTCGGATCGATAGCCTTAGTCAAGCCAAGGTGAATACAAGGGTCCAAGTCATGGAAGACAACAGCACACAAAATTTTTCAAACTGCACTAATTTTGGACTTTTTTTGAAAGGCTACTGCCTGTATTTATTTTTTTTTTCTTTAAAAACTTAACAAGGTAATTTAGTGGACAATCAGCTGTGGTATTTCTTTCTTTTCTTGTTTGCTTACACACAGCAGTATAAAAACAGAATCTCAATCTTTTTTCTATTTGGCCACTGGCCTTATGAACAGCACAACTTGACATATTTCAGCACAGTTGGTTTGAACACCAGGCATTGACTTTATGCATCCAAAATTATACTATGATTCAAATAGTTTACACACTTTATGCATCCAAAATTATACTACGATTCACATAGCTTACACAAAAAAATACTGGATTCTTTTTATTTTAATTCCACAAGGTGGACAAGTTCTGTTCTTTTTCAAACGTACTCTCTTCTCCCTCACCTAATTAGCTCAATGACAAATTTACAATTCAACACTTATTGATTTAAATTTACAGCACCTGAACAACCTTAGCAAACTCTGCAATCTCCCAGACCAGCTTCAAAGACTTCAATTAAATTTACAGTTATTTTAAGAGCCTCAAATTATACATTAACAAATCTACTATCTGCAAGTAAACAAACCAAGTAAATTATCCTCAAAACAGAATTTACACTGAGCACAAGCATTAATTAACATTACATAACCTATAGAACTACCCTGAATGAACCTACATCACTTATAAAGAAACCTCACTAACTAACTTAAAAATTATCACTACTCATAACATCATCAACATAATTCAGAAATTCAAACAATCTTCTTGCACTAGCTTGCTCATAAAAATCACCTCACTCTGCACTTCAAATAATTACTCAAGATACTTAATAACCCTATACTGTAAACAAAAGCTCAAAATACCAATTAAGTAAATTTCCAACCTAAATATCATCATGCTCACTAACACTAACAACCCGAATTTAGAATTTACATCCCTAGCACTACAGCATATCATAAACAAATTAATTTAGATACCTTAAATCACAAAACAAAACTTAAATTTAACATCTGCAGTGAATTACTGAGGTAGCGGTGAGGCAAATACTCTCAGTTCAGACACTACCCTGGGTTTTGAGAACCAACACAGGAAGAAAATATCAGTCAGGCTGAAGGCGTGAAATTGGGTCGTGAATCCAATTTCAGCCTAGGCAAAGGGAAAGGAAAAAATCCTCAAGTGCGACACATCATCATCAGGTACAGAATTTCCTCTAACATGATCTCGCAACATCCATTGAAGCAAAGCCCGACCAACCCTCGCTGGCAGTACATATCTCCGTGGGCAGCGAAACTACTGGGCAATGCATGATCCCACCTTCATCAACCACGCCTGCAAGAGCCTGTCGTACTTCAACCCAAAATACTACAGGCACATCCGGCCCAGAACTAACACAACTATATCCCAGGAAAAATCACTTATCTCTCTAGATCCCAGGAAATCCAAAATCACAATATCCACATATATCCCAGGAAAAAATCACTTATCTCACACTACATCCGAATCACAGGAAAAATCACTAAGCAAGGAAATTCTTCTGTACCATGGCAATGCGCAGGTCGTACTGCAGATAATAACACTGACCATTTCCATAACCTACTAAATATTTTCACCTTATTGAAAATTAAAATTACATTTAGACTTTTTAGTAAAAACAAGAAAATTTAGGCCAAAGAAAAGAACAATTAATACTGGAACTGGTGAGCAAAAGTGTGTCTTCTCAACCCATGATGTTCATTCTTTTTGTGAAATACTAAACTTGAGAACCCAAATACCTTAACTTCTATTTTGCACATATCGCATCCTGGTGAAAATTCCCTACTCAGAGCCCTCTGCCTTAGGACAAGTTCCCCGGCTTGCCCTAAGAACACCCCTTTCCAATGGGAGATTAACACTCATCTGGAGCATGTAAAATACTGGTCCCCAAAATAACACACCAACACTCTTAATTTCGACACAACACTCCAAGAATGTAAACAGCACTTTAGGTTTCCAATTTCATCACACTATACATATGCTCCCAAAATCCCAATATAAATCATCCCATAATTTATCTTCACTCAGAGAAAAAAAAAATAACTCAACGCTGTAAAAGGCTAGAGAGAAATGTTTACAATTATTTAATCACCCACGGCATCACAAAAACACTGCTTTTCAATTATCACATGCCCAACTAAACTACAATCGATGCACCAAAATTCACTGTGCTCAAACATTAAACCAAATTTTTCGGATACATTAAAATTTACTGGCCTGGGAAGTTGCTAAAATACCAGACATGACAACACAAAAAAAAAAAAACATAAATGAAAGCATTTTCACCCCCCCCTCTCTCTTTTTTCCCTTTTTTCTGAACTCATACCTGAGGAACTAATAAATCTTATTTTTGAAAACTGAACGACAACACAGCCACAGTCAGAGGCAAAAAAACTTGCTTTTTTTCTTATGCTCAGCTCGAAGTTTAGGTACCTTCGTGGGCTGTTATGTATCAATACTAAAAGATATGAACTAAAAACATTACCTTTGAGCTGGCGTCTTTTTTTTTTCTTTTTTTTCTCTACAACACAACACACCCCCAAGTTCCTACCACTGAAGCCCCCAAAGTCTCTGTAGGTCGTCTTCCATGTCTTTTCTTTTTTTTTTTGAACAAGGGCATCGCTGGCAGCTGCAGATTCGAGGCAGCTTTTTGATGAAAGGGAGAGAGCCTTCAATATCCACCTGGTGATTAGCAGCAATGTGCCTCTTGATGACCTGCAGGAAAGAGCCTCCCTAAACTTTGGAATGAGATGGAACTGTTTTTGGTTTCTTTCCTCCGGCCTTTGACGCAGGCCTCCTTTTGGGAGTAGCAACGGAATGGAGAAGCTGTAGATGTGTTTGCGGGATATCAATAAGGGAGAAGGCATGTCTTCGCTTTCTCGGCTAAGTTCTCTATACGAGCGACATCGTCTTAGCCTGTCACCTCCCCGCCATTTTTTCTTGCCAGGGCAAAGTTCCCAGCCGGTGGAATGCTGCTTTATCCGCGTTCTACATCATCAACTCTTCAATAAAGAAGATTAGAGCCAGAGTGTCACATTGTGGTGGTCAGCAAAGGCAGTCAAGAAAGAAACTCTTTTTTCTGTGGGTCCTCTCCCCACCAAAAGGCGAGGAGCCGGCCAGCAAGAGCAAGCACAAGAGAAGAAGTGACTGAGACAAGCGTCTCAAAGTGCAAAAAGAACTCTCTGGGGTGTTGGAAAATGCTGACTCCTCATTGGCTGACCTCTGCATGGCAACAGCAGTTCCTCCCACAACGAAATTTCTCTCCCACTCCTAGAGAGTGACCCCTGACCTTCACACGTAGGGACCAAGTAACTTCCTATGTGCGGCTGTGACCTTGTCCCAAAAATAGAACAGCGCCAACCCAAGAAAGCCTTACTGCAACATTTTCTGAGCGACTTCTACCGAATCCTTAAAATGGCCGATCTGAAAGAAGATTTCCTTTTCTCACAACTCTCTTTTTTTTTCTTTTTTTTTTTTTTTCAGAAACGCTTTTTTCTCATTCTGTGATGTAAAAGTAAAATTAATTTTGATTCTCTGAGCTGCACACCTACTCGCCTTTTCCTATCGCGATAAAAGAACAGATAAAATAATTATTTCCAAAACCCCAAAGTCAGTTAAATCAAATATTATTCTCTTTTTTCTTTTCTTTTTCTTTAACATGAAATTTTGTTTTCCTGGTTGTGATTAAGACAAGCGAATTTTGCGCACAAATTCCCCTGCCTTTCAACCAGGAATTTTCTTCTAACGTATGTCATGGGAGAAAATTTTGCATTAATTAATCCCTGATAAACCAACAGAAAGATTGATCAGGTCTTTCTGAAATTCACCAGAGGTTAAAATTTTTGCCATGACACGTGTCGTGTAACGTGGGTTTGACTCGATGAATGCCTTGATTTGGTCGTCATCAACCTCAGTTGGCCTCCCGGACCGAGGAGCATCGTTGTGGTAAAAATCGCCAGCACGGAATTTTGCGAACCACCGCTGGCACTGACGTTCTTGTAGAGCATTATCACCATACACTTTATGTAACTTTTCACAAGCTTGACGCGTGTTCTTCACTTTACGGAAGAAAATCAGTAAAACATGGCGAAAATGCACAGTTTGGTCTTCCATCTTCAACTTTATGTCAAATCTCTTCAAATCAATCAAATTGCTCACTGTTCCTTTTAGACTGCAGCTAGAACTGGCACCTGTCGAATGCCATAGCGATAACAGAGCTGCACATGCCTATACTCTAGTACTTCCAAAACCACCCAACCGCCATCGGGTGCCAAAATACGTCATGACTTTCCCGGCAAGCCAATAATATTTTAAAAATCAACTTTCACTTTCTTTTGTTTGTTTGTTTCAGTTTTAATGACCACTGTGAGCAACTTGTACCACTATATGCAGTCAGTTGTTCCTAATTTCTGATCACTGGTTCCAGTGAAGGGAGAAAGCCAGTACCATTAGACAAACACACTACACATGCCTCATCTGGTAGTCGAACCTGTGCCCACCTTGGACGAATGGTCAGAAGTCAGCGACTTACACTACTCATCTGCCAAGATAGCAGAACTTCCATGAGTCTGATTCAAAATTTTCTCCATTGCCTATAATTTTCATATGCTTTCTTTCAGCATAGGGGGAATAACTTTTACCATTTTTTATTAACTTTACCAAAACTTTACTGGGCCAAAATATTAAATAATTTTTGGCAAATTTTAAATAATTTTGCACTCACTTTATTCGTCTAAAATGTTGCACAATATTAAAAAGAAAGCTGAAATTTACATTCATTTTCTTTGCAGTATTTACTAAAAACTCCCAAAACTTGATTAAATCCAGAATACATCAATAAATGAAATACAGAATTACACCATTGCACAAAACAAATTGGAAATTGTGAATCCGTTTATTGGTGTAAATATGACATGAATGTTAAGTCAGATAAAACCCGAAAACTTGAAAATTTGGTCGTCCTGGAGCGGAAATCGAACCCAGATCTCTCGGATACCGCCCGAGTATGCTAACCCACTATATAACCCAAAACGACGAAGTTTCAAGCTTCCGATTAATTTGAATATAACCATCACAGGATTCGCTAGTCGAAGCATTCGGCATTCATATATAGCAAATCTGGAGGTTTAATATTATTAAATATAATATTTTTTTTTTTTTTTATTATTCATTGATATTTTGCCTCTCCGGGCAATCATGGGAATGAATTCTAAACCTCCAGATTCGCCATATATGAATGCAAGTTGCTTCGACTAGCAAATCCTGTGATGGTTATATTCAAATTAATCGGAAGCTTGAAACTTGGTCATTCTGGGTGGTGTAGTCAGAGCTGCCAACTTTTCAAAATCAAAAACCGAGACATCAACACGTGTTCAGCATTGTGCATATTTACAATATATAAATAATAAAATTATCTATTACAGGTTTAAGACCCCCCTCCCTCCCCCAAAAAAGCTTTTCAGTTTTGCATCGATTTTGAGAAACCTCAAGTGATGACGAAAAAAAGCGGAATTCCGCGAAATAATCTCATGTATGAGTAAGAACTGATTAAGAAATGGATAAACACGAATTTGGGGGGAAATTTAATGTGAAAAATCGATACTGCGTTGATCACTCTGCCGTGAAAATTTTTTTACGGGGGCACGGATTCCATCATGGACAGATTAAATACCGACCTAGTGATTTAATTTTGTTTAATAAAAGGGAAAGGGGTGAAAACGATTGCTCGCTATTGATTAGTTTTGAAGAAGTATGTATCAGAAATGGGTAAACAATAAACGTTGATTTCATTAGAAAAAATTCTTTAAAAATACGAAGTCGCTCCTTTTTACTGTTACCGAAGATATTTAAAACCAAGGAACGTAATCACACAAACGCACACGCAAAAAATATCAAAAAATATAAATATAATCAGGCAGAGTAAAAAAAAATCAAAGTCGGAAAAATTTAATATGCGGAAATGGAAAAATAATACTGGTTTATGTCTTGGTGATCTCCATGTGTGCAGATTGCTGTATATGCTGATGACACTGTCCTGTTGGCAGAGAGCAAAACTGAATTACAGAGTATGTTGTTCCAGATGTACGAAGTTTGCATGAAATTCAAACTGAGTATAAATAAGGAAAAAATGGTTTTTGAGAGAGAAACTGGTAGTACTGAATTTAATTTAAGTCTAAATGGCACAGTGATTGACCAGGTGAGTGAGTTTGTGTATTTAGGAAGCATGTTTGACAGAGAGAACAAATTGGATGGTGAAATTAGTAGGCGAGTGAATTCTTCATTGAAAGTCATAGGTGCTCTGGGAGGTTTTCACAGAAATGATGGGTTCTCAAGAGAGTCCTGCATGGCTGTGTATGAAAGTGTAGAAAGTTAATTGTTCCTACTCTGATGTATGGCAGTGAAACCTAGGTACTGCAGAAGAAACATAGGAGTCATTTGTGTGCTGGAGAAATTCATCACTTAAGAAGATGGGGGGGGGGGCAAGACACATTCTGATTGTGTGAGGAATGAAGATATGTTGCAGTTGTGTGATGTGAAGCAAAATGCTGTTAGCAAGGTGGAGACTAATAATGCTTCGGTGGTTTGGCCATGCTGAAAGAATGAGTGACGAGATGCTTACTAAGAAAATCTTTTTAGCCCAAACGGCAGAAAGGAAAGGCAGAGGAAGGCCAAGGAAGTCATAGGAGGATCAGATTCAGGAGTGTCTGCATGAGAAAAAGATTATGTGTATGAAGTATAGAAGATATTGTGTATGTTCTGTGATGGATGTGAGTGAAGCCAGAGTTGTGTGTCAAAATCGCTGTAAATGGAGAAGTTTGGTTGGCAAAAGTAAGTAAAAATTATCTGGTGGTTTGTATTTCTTTTTGGAGCTAACCTCTAAATCTCAGAGAACAGCTTAATGATATGTATGTAAATGGAAAACGACGTGACATTCTCATCGCTGCTACAGAAGTAATTTTCGGTGTGATTGCGAACATTTGCGAGATTTGCGGACATTTTCCTGTTTTTTCAATCAAAACATCTTGAAAATACGAAAATAAACTTTACACAGATGTTTAATAACGTTATTTCACTGAAATTTTCGATTTTCATAGCATACTCGATGTTTTCTGTAGTCTGTAGCAGACTGACTATTTCCATTCTAAGTATGTAAAATCCATAGTACTTGGAGTCTCTTATTCTTTCCTCCTAACGCATGGTCTTACTCAGGTGCAAAAGGAATGTAGTGCAAGGAGAATTTACTGTGCTGAAGTCCCGACGATGATGATAGGGCATGGCGGTTCTACGCACAATGGCTTAAAATCTGCCTTTTGTAGCAAGATGGTGCAAGATTTTTTTTTTGGCGCACATTGGCACAGAATTCCGATCCCTGCGCGAGGCGCTGCACAAGCACTGTGGATGTGATGTCATAAACCAGTACTTCAACTTTCTAAGCCACTAACTGTCTTGCTACCATCACGGGGATCACGACCTTGGTGCTTGAAGTGCCGTGGATTAACAAAAAAAACATGTCTCCATTCGTTACCGACTCCCACAGCCAGCATTGGTACTGGAGAAAAATTATCGTTGATATCAATAATGAGGGAGAAATACCGTGCATAGTAAATAAATAAAAGGAAAAAAATAAGAAAACCACAAAACCAGATTTTTTGTAGAAAAATCCGATTTCCGGAAAATAATTTTTGAAATCAGATGGGATCTGGGTAAACCGGGACACTTGGCAGCTTTGTGAAGTGGTTAGCATACTCGGGCCCTATCCGGGAGACGCGGGTTCAATTCCTGCTCCAGGACAACGAAATTTTTTAGTTTTCGGAAATTATCTGACTTAACATTCGTGTCACATTTACACCAATAAATAGATTCACAACTTCCAATTTGTATTGTCCATAATACATTATTTTCAACGTACATCCAGATATCTGGATAATTTCCCATATTATAGTTACCATTTGAAAATAAGTATACTAATATTTCAAACAGATAACTCAGAAATTCATGCACACAATTCTATTGATATCCCACTGTTACAGATCATTTGCAGGTAAAAACTGATTTTGTGTACAAGAGTGTGGGCTTGCTCATAGTTGCATAAGGCCCATTTTCCTTACACTAAACTATACATCTACAAAAGATTTCATGCATAATGTGCATAACAGAAGTGCTTGTGAAAACTTCACCAATTAATTTTGCAGCTGTAGCATTTACCAACTGTTCCAAATGGTCAATAAATATTATCATTCTCTACTGTTCAGTTTATATTCTTTCACAATTACTCTTGAATCCTGCTGACAGTTGGCAATAGTTCCTCACTATCACCAATTTATATGAAATGCCCTGTGAATGCTCAGTTGTTAAAGAATAATGTCTCAATCAAGCCTTCACTTGCAATGTCCATAACTGCACCACTACTATTTTTGTCATGTATCAGTAGTAAACAAACACAGAATCGAAAGTAACACATGACATTAAATACAAAGCACAAATAATATGCAAAAGAAAGCTGTACAGTACATGCTAATATTACTTATTCATACATAAAAATCTTCAAAATATCTATACGGAGGGAAATCAGTGAAAAAATTCTCGAGCTGCAAAGAGGTTAGCTCAGGAAAGATGAATAACAAAATCACTGAAGGATCTTTTTAATGGCCATAAAAATGCTGCCGATTTCTCTTTTAAGCATATATTTGATAACATGGAGCTTGCTGAAAAAAGTAAAGAAGTGGGACTAAAGATGAACCTACAAAAAACAAGATTGATGTACAATGCTTTTACAAGAACAGAAGGTTTACGGTTCGATGGGGCAAATTTAGAAGTAACTTAAATATGGATATTTTTTCACAGGTTTTATTTCACCATATATTTTGGTTTACCCACTAAAAAAACTTGCATTCATAACAAGAATGGAAAAATTAATCACACATTCAGAGTGAGAAAACTTGAAAATTTGCATTCCAAAAGAATCTTACAAGATATTAAAGTAACTGATGCCTACATCTACCTCGAACAACAGACATCACGAGAGGGTCACACAGAAGAAATGAATAGGTATATATAACATATAACTTGGCTAGAGTGCATTTGGAAAAAAATGGCATAACTTTTAAGTGCAATTTACCATTATCTGTTAGAAGGAAAGTGTTTAATTAGTGAATTCCTTCAGTTTTCACTTAGGGATCAGAACTACGGACCTTAATTAAAAAAGACATACACTCATTAGATAAAACATTAGAGACAGGGGTAATGGGCATCCCCTTCATACAGTGGAACAGACCAAAACCAAACGTAGATAATAAATAGCTTCGACAGCAGGGCTTCTCAACACTGCATCGCAATCACGACAAACACGGGAAAATGTAGTGATCTGGGCGACTTTCATTGTGGACGCAGGACAGATGAGTCATTCTATAACCCAAGTGGTAAGAACCCTAAGGTTCCCAAGGGCAACCATGTCAAGGATGTACCATGAGTATACCATCGACGGATATACCAGCACCCAGAGAGCAAGCATTTGCCAACCACATGCCGTTGATGACTGGGGTCGACATAGACTATCCAGGCCCATACAGACCGACTGCTTGGCAACAGCTGTGCATATCAAATGCAGGTCAAATGTTGGAGGTCCGAGCAGCATCAGTGAGTGAATGGTATGGTGCATGCTGCATACCAGTGAGTGGTATGGTGTATGCTGCATACCTTGGGCTACGGAAGCAGATGCCATACTCATGTGTCACTGTTGACTGCCTGTCATCAGACGTTACACCTCACCTGGTACCGGGAACATCAAAACTGGACTCCTGCAGAGTGGTGTCACGTCGTGCGATCAGATGAATCCTGTTTTCAGCTGTACCAAGCTTACAGGAGAGTGCAGGTGTGGTGTTGACAGCATGAGACCATGGCCCGGTCAGCTATGTTCAAGGCGGTGATGGCCCTGTGATGGTTTGGTGAGAATTCTCATGTGACACATTAAGTCCCTTAGAGTGTCTGAAGCAGCGTTTGCAAAACTGCTGAAATTCCTACTGGCCAATGTGGCTAGTGGAATAAAAATTTTACTAGTCAAATGACAAAATCTACTGGCCATACGAAATTTTAAAAAATAATAATGATTCAGTAACTACTTACGTTTCTATGAAATTAAATGGGTGCATGTTTTTTTTTTTACTTTCTAATGAGAGACACCTTTCCCATTAACTTCATAAATCAGATGCAGAGCAGTTACCACATAGGATCATTAAATTGACTGCAAATATTGTATATGCTTTTGTTCAAAAATGATTGATTTTTTTATCATTTATTTTCAGTGCTGTAATATCACTACTCTTACTATCTTAATTTACACATACATAATTTTTTTTTTTTGAGAGGCCATTGAATTTAGATGTCTGATTTATTTTAATAATATTTAAAACAAAGGGGCAGAAGCTAGGATATATATATGTAAAGTGGCACTAATAATGTTGATACAGTTTACCCCTGATATGTACTATGTCTGATCTTCCCATCAAAGGTATCTGCCCACCACAACTGAATAGCATTTTGAGGATCAAAATCTTCAATTGAAGTGCCATTGCTTCTAATCATCATTAAGACGTTTAAAGTGTCACTATTCAGACATGCCCAATTATTGGTTTTTATGAGATTCATTACTGATGCTGCACGCCAATGGGCCCGTGCATAGCTGCCGCCGAAATGCTCGCGCGCTGTGCCGTGGCAATTTTCTTCCGCTCCCAATACTTTCTCATGCATTCTGCCACGGACATTGCGGTATTTATCGAAAGCTGACGAGTTACTCTTCCGCATAGACTACGTTCGATGTATTTCTGCTCAGCTTTTCGATGACTATATGCCGACATTGTGAAATTTTTAAAAATTTTCAACTGCGATCTAAAGTTTTACAATGAACACTGTATTTGATTTCACTTCTAATGTCTTAAATCGGCAGATCTCGATGATAGCTTTCGTTTGAGACCAATTTTGACGTCATAGCGCTTTGCAGTGCTGAGTTATACTCATTAAAAGTTTGTGCGGCGCAGCGCAAAGCCCCCCCCCCCGCACTTTTCGCTGCATGGTAACTGAAGGTCACTAACAAGTCTTTGTTCCCTTAGCTATGGAATGACACTAGGTTGGTTTCGTTCGCGCTGATAATATAGAAATTATTAGACGGAACTCGATGCCCATTTTTTCGTAACGCTCAAATTTCCGTACTGGCCACCTAGTACTGGTCTGATTTTTAAGATGTATTCAAGTAATAAAAAAACCCTGCCACATACTTCCTATTGTTCCTAAGCTGTGGTGAATTTCCGAGATACAACGCATGGAACACGAGGCCTCTTAATAGCATCGTCTACGCACGGAGGCCCGATAAGAAACCTATTTAAACATCATGATGGGACTCCGAATGGGATCGCTGACGAAGCTAAGATTCCACGATTATTCGCCTGGCAGGCGAATTTCCTAAGAGCAATCCCCGATGTAGTGTCTTGAATGAGACATCGCGGGAAACTACATTGGATACGTGCGTGTGCATAGGGATCAGCTGATATTCCCGTGTCACGGACTGGGAAAACCGGTTTGAACAACAGTGCTTGGTCATGGCTTGGCGGTGCGCGCATGGGCGATTACATCACGAGCATTTGCATAACGGAGGTGATGAATGGTAGTTTCGTTAGTAGAAACACCGTAACATCGATGTTAAATTCACAACGGTTTTCGCGATGTATCGATACATTGCCAAGTCCTAGTGGGGGAAAAAGTTGGACAAAATAGTTGCTCACTTAGGGGGAAAAATCTACTCGGCATCATTGGTTACTATACTGAAAAATTTACTAGCCACTAGAAAATATCTGGTCGCCATTTGGCGACCGACATTCGTGAGGCCTGGTCTGAAGAGGTCCTTAAACCACTGCATGCTACCAGCATGTGCTGGTGGATCACCTACATGTTTTCATGGCCTTCGTGCATCCTGCAGCCAATGGTCTGTTTCAGCAGGAAAATGCATTACTCCACCACCCGCGACCACCCAGGCATGGCTCGAGGAATACTCGTCTGAGTTTGGAACCACCCAGTGGCCCCCCTAGGTTCTTGGATTTAAACCCAGTGGAAGCTCTCTGGGATGAAGTGGAGCAAAACATCAGAACTGTGGATCTTCGACCAACATCTTGAGCGAAGTTATCAACAATGCTGCAACAGGCATGGCTGGGATTACCTCCAGAAACCCTCTGGCATCTTGTGGAGTCGATGGCTCGGCACGTACAGGCGGTTATTCATGCTAGAGGAGGACCAACATGCTGTTAGGTAGGTATCTTTAATATTTTGTCCATTGAGTGAACAGATACTACAGACAACTCAAAGAAGAACAGAGAAATGACTGCTCAGTACAACCAAGAAAGATGGGGAAAGGAGCTTATGGATCAGGAAAATGACAAGAGCTCATGATATCGTGATCAAAGTAAACACTCTCAAGTGGCAATGTGCTGGACACATTGCTAGAACTGACCACCAATGGACATTTGAAATCTGAAATACTAGACTGGACACAAGGGACAGGAAACAACACTGTTCTTTGTGTCATAGATGGTTAAATGAAATTTGAAAGCATGCATGAGTAACATTGCTCAAGACAAAGAGTTCAGGAAGAGACTTCAGGAGATCTTTATCCAGCAATGGGATTATAAATGGTTGATAATGATGATACATTTTCATACAGAGATGCCAACTTCTGGAAGTTGTTTTCAGTGATAAACATGCTCCCCCCCCCCTGTAATTTTTAGTAAACCAGCAAACAGTGATAAATTTCAGCATCTTGCATGGCAACAAATTCCAGTCTGTCACAACAATTATTACAGAAAAAGAGAAAAGAATAAATACATTAAACAATAACTTGTCAGTGATAGAATTAAAATGTGGTCTACAGGAAAAATCTAAAGATTACCTTCAGTAAACTTTCAGATGTTTCCTTTTTTTTTTTTTCTTTCTTTCTTTCTTTCTCTCTCTCTCTCTCTCTCTCTCTCTCTTTCTCTCTTAATGCTCTCAGATTTTGACAGAGTTGTAACCAACCTCTTCTCCTATATAACCCATTTTACTGAAGAACTGAATAGTAGACTTACCCTGTGTTTTGAGTTTGTAGTTCACAGTCTGTATAGTAAAATAGGTTTCAATGTTCATTCTTCCTGACTTTATGACAATAATTTAATCCACTATGCTGAAAGAACTTTCAGTTTAAGGACCATGAATGCATAACAAAAAGGCTTTTATTATTTTAAATAAATGGTTCAACTCTGAGAATATGAATACTTCTGAACACCACACATGAATTTTCACAAATTTTTTAACTTCGGCACTTCCATTTTCGGAAAAAAATTTCCTTCCTTATCAAGCTAAAATGCAAAAATGTATGGGAAAAAATAATGTTTAACAACAGATACAGGACAGCAGAAACATCATGCAAAAAAAAAAAAAAAAAAAAAAAAATTGTGATTATGGGAGAAATCTGCCTTCCAACCGACTTCCATTTTCAAAAAGATTTCCTTCATTTTCAAGCTGAAATAAAAATATTTATGGAATAAAATGACATTTAACAACAACAGAGAGCACAGGGAATGTTGTGAAAAACAGAATTTGCAAATTACAGGAAAATGTTCGCTCTGTGTAACTTCCACTTTTGGAAATTGTTGGCTACATTTTCAAGCAGAAGCACAAAGATTTATGCAAAAATTTATATTTAACAAAAATACTGGACAGATGCAACATTGCAAAATATATATATACAATTACAGAAAAAATCTTCACTGTAACTTCTGATTTTGAAAGTTTTGAAAGAACAAATTCTGTCACTAGATGGAAAATGATCATCTCCAATTAATCCCATACCCCATTCTATTCAGTACTGCATTAATCAATCTCAAGAATAACCCAAATGATGATGAAAAAAGAATTCTGTGATTTTGTGGAAGAATCTCATGCCTGTTTTCATTATGAAGCAGAAAAATTTAATAGCCATTTTTTGTACTTTTATTATCATGTCTGAGCTTCCACAATTCCAACCAAAAATTCATAATACAGAAAATCCATACTGGTTGGTATCTATGCTCATACATGCAATATTATCAGAAAGAAAATGGTGGTAAGTACGTCATGTCTGAAGCAAAGATGTATAAGCACACAAATTCTTCATGATGATTCTCACTTTGGGTGTGTTACCAAAGCCAAATTCAAGTAATGAAACTCACCTTGCTTACGTGCGACTTCCCTGTCTAGCACTCTAGCCCAAATTTCCTAGTTTCTCACTTCTACGGGTTGTTTAAGACCTGGGGTAAGACACACCCTTTCTAAAATCCCCAACAAAAAATTTTAAATATCCAAATTCAAGTAATGAATCTCACTCATGACATAAAGCAAGGGCAGGAACACTCATACAACTTATAACATTTTGAGTAATGGTACAAATCTGCACTTCACTTTATCATACCAAAAAACTAATATAACCCATGACATTAATCATTATATGGTAACATGCCGAAATTTATTAATTAGACAGTCACAAAAAATGACACATCATCACGATAAATGAAGATAGAACAATGGAAAAACATGTCTTAACTGCTGCAATCATTGAAGATAAAATGGAGTCACACTTAAATTTAACCAACCAGCTGTAGTAGGATTGTACAATTCCAAATATTACACTGTCATAACTAAAAAGCTTCTGGATATAGCTGGATAAGAGCCAATTGCAATCCAAAAAGAAATAAATTTAGAATTCTACTTGCTTCACATAAGACATTTTTTTCCACTGTGTAAAATACAATACTGTAGCTGAAAAAAGAAATGTGTATTGACAGTTAATTGAATTTTACACACCACATGCTGAAAGAAAAGTCATGAAGCTGAACAATAAATATAACATAACTTACATAATGCATCATCATCTTGATAAGGACTATCATTAGGATTATCCAAAGTTTCACTTGCTCCACTTAAAACTGAACTTGCATCATCTTCTAATTCTTCCTCTTCATCATCTTCAATTGCCAAGCGATCAAATTCTCCCCAGAGATCTTGAAAGGCTAAATTTTCATTATCATCATCATCTCTTATAGATGGAGGACAAACAAAGCCTTTCCCATCAACACCAACAAGTTTTGAATCACACACTACAAAACAAAGAGAAAAAATACCAGAGGAGCTAAATATATATATCATCATCATACAAGTAAAACTGGATTAAGATGGCTAACAAATTTTAAATAATGTTTTATCAATGCAGTGTAATTTTTATGAGAATCTAGTAAAGATCCAGACTCACGGTCGCCAAGTCTCTACTGGCGATAAACTTCATCGTCGTGGCGACTAAAAATGTTTGATTAAATTGCCAATTCTGGCGACCCGTACGGGGAAAACGTTTATTTTATTTAACTTGTATTGTACGGAATTTTTTTTTAACTTGTACGGAACTCGCACGTTTTTGAAAAATTTCACTCCAAATGTACGGAAATGGCACGAAATTTGAGTTGTATGGAAGTTGGCCATCACCTTTTTCATTCTGCTTGAACAGCAGAAAAGAAAAAAAGTTTATAAAAAAGGCGAGGACGTTGGTTTTTGATCACAAAGAATGCGCCAAAGCTGATGGTTCATCATAGGGGAACGAGGCTGCGGTGGGGATGAAAGCCGGTGGTGGACAGCTCAACGTCTGCGTCGGAAAAGTCTAACTGGGAGAAATTTTTATTTTAAAAAAATTCTCCAATTTTTTTAAATAACTGAATGCAAATTTAACAGCAACCAAGACACGTCAGAATAAATTCCCATGTGAAATTTCGTCAAAATCCGATGAAAACTTTAGAAGTTAGGCATTTTCTTTTTATTATTTTTAGTGAATGTTCGCTGAAAGTCTCTG
Organism: Macrothele yani; assembly: GCA_039090855.1. Lineage (NCBI taxonomy): Eukaryota > Metazoa > Arthropoda > Arachnida > Araneae > Macrothelidae > Macrothele > Macrothele yani. The sequence continues at coordinate 116,803,792 of CM077007.1, forward strand.
CATATTCCATAGGAAAATCCTAAAATTCAGAATCAGCATAGTCCGGATCTCCGGATTTTCGAGGTTGTACTGTAATAATATTTCCATACCTGTGAACTACTACGGAATGTCCGTAGTTTCTACGAATTTAGTTGGCTGACTACGGACCTCACTGTCAAAACTACGGATTCTACGAATTTTCATTTATTTTTTATTTTTATTTTATTGTTTTATGATATGCACAAGATTCTTAAGCAGACTCACGGAATTCCGAGGGGTTTTTTTTTGTCATCATTTAGATTGTTCTCGGGATCACCGTAAAACTGAAGACAATTTGCGGGAGGGGGGTCCGTTTGGAGACGGTATTTCGTGTCTCAAAACTTTCGAAAATGGTAGTTGAATGGAGTTACAGTAACCGTAATTTTTTTCCTCCCGATGTTGCCTTAGTGTAAAGTTTTATTGTTAAATATGATTTTATTGCATAAAAGTATTTCAGCTTGAAACTAGACAACAATGTGTGAAAACGGAGGTTAGACGGCGCAAAAATTTCCCCGTAATCTCAGACATCAGATTCTTCCGCGAAATCGAGGAACTCCGCCTGTTTCGTTATTATTTTGGTTATTCACAAGATCAGTGAACACAGGGGGGGGGGATGACAGGGGATGTTCGTCGGATGACAGAATTCCATCTTTACAAAAATTTCGAAAACGGAAGGTCGACTGAGTTCAGATTTTTTCCGCAAACGTAATTGCTTTTTTTTTCATGATGTTGCCTCTGCCCAGTATTATTGTTAAGCAATATTTAACTGCATAAATATTTGTATTTCAGCTTGAAAATAGCGGGAAAATTTCCAAAACCGGAAGTCGGATGGTGCAAAGATTTCTCCCGTAAGCACACTCCCCTCCCCATGCGATGTTCCCACTCTCCTGCATTGTTTTATTACTTCAGTTTCAACTTTTAAGAATACTATAACTGAAATATGCAAAATAAAACATACTGATATTATACTAAGCAATTTTATAAAAATAATTTAGTATGAAATATACAATTTGATTTTTTTTTCAAAGTTTGGCCACTGAGTTTGTTTTTTTTTTTTTTTATGGCCACTAACAATTTTGGTCTTGGCGGCCAATGTCTACTAGCAAAATTTGTAAGTCTGGATCTTTAGAATCTAGGAGGATAAAAGATTGTGATGGAAATACAAAGTTACAAGATATGTTTCCAAGAATTTCTCTTCATGAAAACTCAACTTCATTTTGCAGTACATTTTTATGACTTCTGTGTTTGTGTGTGTTTGTGTGTGTTTGTGCACAAAATGAACAAGAAAGATGACAGAATTCTCAGGTGTAATGATCGTGTTCTTTCTAACACACACTACTTTAATGCAGATTTTTAAAAGAAAAAGTAAGCAAAAAGTAAAATGCACTTACACCCCCAAGCTCTCCTCCCACCACCACCACAAGAAAATCTGCATATAATTTAAAATACACAAAGTAAGTAGTGTGCTTCATATTCATAGTGCATGGATCAATTTCAAAAAGAAAAAATCCCCCTGGTTATTCACAATTGGGAAAACATGCAAAGATGGAAATAACTACTTCAACCACTAGCAACTGAAATAACTGCAACTAAAAACTAAAAATTGCATACAAAGCATTTATCACAGTGGAAGATTTCCAAGTCAAAAGGGATTTTTCAAATTTAACAATGAAAGGAAGAGATACGGAGGAACACATGATATAACTTTATTTCCCCCTAGTGGGAAAGTTGTATGTTAAATATTCTTTATAATGAAGAGCTTCCTGCTAAGACAGGAATTTTCCAAGGAATTTTTAGAATCAGATACTTTTTTATATATAAACAGAAATATATGCTTTTGCTCCCTGGTAGCAGAACTGCAAATAACACAAAAGTAAAAAATATGTCAAAGTATTCTTCATAGCCAAAGCTATAAGAAGCAAAAAGAATTTTTCAAATATGACTTCTGGAAGCAGTGATAGCAAGGAAAAGTTGTGCATGTATGGCCCTAATGGAGAAAACTGTGCATTTTTTAAAAAGCATAATGCTTCTATACTTTACTGTAGCTAATGGCACCCAGAACAAAAGAAAGTTTTTCAATGGGAGTTTTAGAAGCAGATACACAGTTGCAAACAAATACACACTAATACCACCTAGAGCTACAACTGTGCACTGTAAAAATCCGTGGGTAGATGCAAAATACACTGCTGGACAATTGCTAAGGACGGATCATAAACGGCTATATAGCGCATAAAAAAGTAAGTGTGGTTGGATACCAAGTGAAATAAAATAATGTCAGAATGCCAGGACATTACAAGACAATTTATTGTGCTCTGAAATCCAGAAGGCTTTGGAACATGTTCAAGGGACAAATAGGCTATTTTGTGCAGAATACGTAAACGTGAAAAAAATGCAATTACCGTCCTCAGGCGTTCCGGCGTAAGATGTCAATACGGGATCTGGCCACCATGGAGGGCGATGCAAGATTCCACACGTCGTGTCATGCTTTGCACAACATTATCAAGCAGCTGTTGGGGTAATTTATCCCATTACTCTGTCACTGCACGGATGAGGGTGTCCTTGTTTATTGGAGGGCATTGGCGACCAGCAAGACTCCTCCCCAAAGCATCCCACACATTTTCAATGGGATTCAGATCTGGAGAACGTGCTGGCCATAAGAGGCGTTGAATATCCTCGCTCTCAAGACACTCCTGGACAGCGACTGTTCGATGACATGTTGCGTTGTCGTCCATGAAAATGAATCTATCGCCGACAGCACCACAGAACATGCGAACATGAGGTAGCAGAACATCATTAATGTATCGTTGGCCAGTCATAGTCCCAGTTGGAAGCACATAGAGGGACGTACGGCCATTGATGATGATGCCAGCCCATACCATGACACTACATGTCGGATATCGGTCATTTTCCTGTATGTTTGCTGGACAATATGCAGTACCACTATCATGCCAGATCAGTTGTCGTCGACAATCAGACGATAGACTGTACTACTCTCATCTGAGAAGAGGACAGCAGACCAGTTGTTATCAGTCCAATTGCGATGTTGATGGCACCATTGCAAACGGGCGGTACGGTGACGTCTGGACAATGGGATGCACACAGCAGGACGGCGGGCGTATAGTCGTCCTTCATGCAAACATCTGGCGACACTTTTTCGGGAGATCCGCTTGCCAGTAGCAGCCATAAACTGATTTGCTACCTCACTAGCTGCGCTGCGCCGGTGTCTTTTTGTTGATAGCACTATGTACCGATCTTCTGCAGGTGTCGTACTGCGAACACGACCTCCCCCGTGACGTTTGCTGCACTCTCCATTTTTTTAAAATGATTTCCAAAGCCTTGAAACAACACTGTGGCTGACGTCGAACTCCCTGGCAACATCTGTTATTTTTCGCCCTTCTTCAATCTTGCCAATAATACGGCCATGCGTAAAATCATCTAGGTGATGTCGGGAAGACATACTGAAACTTGCAAGTTCGTCAATTGATTCTTTCCCTTTCAACTTTGCATTTGAACAACAATGGTCAATAAGCGTCAAATCCTTTATATCTCTTATCAGCGCTATGACGTCACGAACAAGTTCGGCAATCCAAAATTTGCATACGCACAGCACGTCTTACTGTATCCCGCACTTATGCTAATTTCCACATTTTCCTGCCTTCCATTTTATGGTTGCTATCATTGCTATTTTCATCCGTCCTTAGCAATTGTCCGGCAGTGTATTTAATAAAGGTAAAGGTATTTGGTATTAAATGAATTTTTAAAACCGGACTTTTAGAAGTGATCGCACACGCAAAACATATCATTTATGCCCCGAAGAAGAAAAATTGTGTATTATTTTGGACAGGAAATCTGCAAAAATTGCTTTTGCAGTTAGACGTATCTGATAAAAAAAAAAGTTTTCAGTTGGGTGTTTAGATGTGCAGATATTGCTGTAAAAATGTTGTACACAAAAATATGCACTTATGCCCTATAGTGGGAAAATTGTGAGTTACGAAACATTCTAATTACATGTAGAATATCCCTAAACAGAGCAGTGTCCGACATTGCATAGACTTTTCAAATTGGACAGTTAGAAGCAGGGGCACAGAGAAGAAGAAAAAAAAATGTGCGTACAACCCCTGGCAGAAAAACTGTGCACAACCTTGAGCGGAAAATGTGCTTAAAAGATTTTTATTGGTAAGCAGTATCTGATTGACACAGATTTTTTTTTTCAATAGTTTTCAGGAGCACAGATAATGAATGCTGCAAATACAATGGAAACAGGAATATATCCTTATGCCCCCCAGTGGCAAAAACTGTTCAAAATTAGACATTACATGCAAAACATTCATCACCATGAACTCTATCCTACATAAAAATAATTTTTCAAATTGGACTTTTGAAAGCAAAGATATTGGATAAAACAAATTTATATTTACACACCCTAGTGGGAAAACTGCACATTGTTTGAAACTGCACCCAAAATGGTCTTTCAGTGCAAATGGTATAGAATGAAAGAAAAAAAATATTTAATTGGATATTTAGAAGCAATAATATGGAATAAAATATATTTTGAATTTGACAGCAACTGAATCTATGTATGCCCTCTAGTAGGGAGGTTATGCAGTGAAAAAAGACTTAATGGCAAAGGATCATTGTTCTCACAGTTCAGGCTTTCCAATGCAAAAGGAATTTTTCAAATCAGATGAAAAGGTGCAGATATATGGCATCCACAGAGAGATGGATGACAAAAGTTGTGCTAATAAGATGCAAGCAAAATTGTCTTAAGTTACAATTACTGTAAGACATTGTAAGATAAAATTTTAATTTGAGATAAAATACTTAAACAAAAGTAAAAATCCTTAAAAATTGGTCTAATTTTACCCTAAGATTTTATAAATATTCCAATTTTGTATTCCATTAGAAGTGTTAGTTTAAGAAATGCTGAAGCTTGAGCTTTCTGGAATAATGACAGGACTTCTACAGATCATAAAAAAAATGTTGTTATAACTCCCTCTCTCCTATTGCACAAGTAGTGACTTGACACAAAAATTTCAATTCTTCCTAAATTTTGACAGTTTTTTGATTGTCACTCCCAAATTTCCATCATTTATTACGGAAATTAAGATATTCAACATATAATTTTTTGAGATTTTTAAAATGTCATTTTAAAAAAATAACTTAAGGTTTTGAAGGAAATTATATGATGAATTTTATACTTTATTAAAATTTGTTTAAAACACTTTGTATTGATATCAAGAAGAGCAACATTATTATATCCCAGATTATTAGAAGTTGAGTTGTTGCAAATATTTGAAAAAAGAGGACAGATCTTTTTTTCTCTCTTTCTGAAAAATCCACAGGATAATTTCAAAAATTCATATTTTTGCTTTGCTCTTAAGGAGTAGTACCTTCTCACCAAGTTTTACTAAAATTAAAATTTAAGTGATGAGTTGAATTGACATGGAATGACCTAACAACAAAACTACAGCAGTGCCATTTCCTAAAAATTCAGTGGAATAATGTGAAAAATGTGACAAGTGAACCCAATAAAACTGATAGATTTCTTTAAGGAATGTAAGTTTAAACATAAAACAGTCTTTTATGGTTCAAAATTATATGAAAATTTGTGCATGAAACAGGTAGAACTATAACAGATCTTTATATTTTAAATGACAACATAAAAATTCCTACACATCACTGCACAGTGATGAAACAAAGATGACTGGTGCTGAGGGCAAGATACAATTACTGTATATACTCGTGTATAAGCCAATTTCACATATAAGCGCCCCCCCCCTGCTTCAATAGCTGAAAATTGGTGAAAAACTCTGACCTGCATATAAGCTGATCTAAATTTCAAGATTTTGGAAAACACATTTATTGAAATGATTTATGAAAATTTGTGATTATCTTCTTAAAAACCTTCAAAGTACGGTTCACAAACAGAGTTTCTGAATAACTCCTGTAGCATCCATGACGTTACTTATGCACCAATTTTTGAAAGGCTTCAAAAACCATTTCTGGTGAAATTGCATTCTGCAGTTCTTTCACCTAAGAAGTAACAATGCCAATGTCAACCTTTTTCAAGTTTCCACCTATCATAAAACACTTTGTCTTTGCAAGCATTTCCATAGAGCTAACTGCACTGACACAGCTGGCAGGAACAAGGCCAGAAGTCGCACACGCTTCCAGTGAAAACTCAGGAGAGGAGAGATGCCTTGGTGGTTGTGCTACCCCCCCCCTTCTACACACACACCCAACCAAGTGATTCATCTGGTGTCTGACTTACTGCATGTCCAGTTCCATAGTGTGACTCCACAGTTGCACAGGGGAAATAATGAAGGGATTCCTTTATGTTTGGAAGCAAGAAATTCTACAGTCTCAATTTGAAACCAGATTAGATCTTTCACTTCTCATGTCAGCAGCACCTATTCCTGTAGGAATCCTACTCTGGGTGAAAAAATACTTCATATTTTTTTATTTTTTATTTTTGGAAGTACTTCCAAAAATTACATCAGTCTTTCAAGGATCGTCGATGAGGACTTGGTGCCCACGCACACCTTAATGTTTCCACTGAGGAAGGCAAAATTCTTGCCGAAACATCTTTGGAAGTGTGTTGCGGTGGTGAATTAAGTTTGGGTCCATCTTTTATTCCTTTGTGTCCTTTTTATTCATTTGGGTTTAACTTTCACATTTTAATCATCATTCCTTGCAAACACCTATACAAGGGTATAGAATTTTAGCTCAAAATAGTGTTTTTTAATCCGCGAATCTTCTGTTCAGACAGAATTTGGATTTCATCTAAATAAGCAAATGTCCGTTCTATCGAGCAAAAGCTTTGCCACAGTGACTAAAAATGCCGAAATTATTATAAGTAAAAAAAATTTCATCATTAATGTTCGTTTTGTATTTTCATATCATTTTATGGACCTAACTACTCCACCCTGCATACTTAAACAAAATATATGTGACAAACAGTATTGTTACTGCTTTTAATAGCAGTTCTACATTGAAGTCTTCGAGACATGCTTTCGACAAGGTTTGGGAACACAGCGATAGGTATGCGCTTCCATTCAGTACATAATGCTGCCACTAACTGTTGCTTAGTAGAAGGCCTTGGTTCCAAACTTCTTATGTGGCACTCTAATTCATCCCATAGGTGCTCTATGGGATTAAGTACAGGGCTCTGTGCTGGCCAGTCCACACACGATATGGAATTATCATCACACCACACCGTAACAGTCCTTGCTTTATGGCTCAGTGCATTATTCTGCTGGTACCAACAAGGCTCGATTCTATAGTATTGCCACAGAGTTGGTAAGGCATAATTATCCGGAATATCGAGGTAGACGTACTGGTTAACAGGTTTGTCTACAATAACCAATGGGCCAGGACCATACCTCAAAAACACCCCCACATGAGTGCACTGCCCAGCTCCAAACTTGATTGAAGGAACAGTACACTGTGGTAAATAGCGTTCCCCCTGCTGCCGCCATACCCACACACGGCCATCACACTGATGGATCGTGTATCTGGATTCATCAGTCCATAGGACACGTTTCCATTGATCTACGGTACACGATAAATGTGTTCTTTACACCATACTAAATGACAAGCAGCATTCCGAGTGGAAATGAAAGGCTTATGAGCAGCAGCACGACCACGGTAACCCATGGAATGAAGTTTTTTGCAAATGGTACGTGTACATACCAAGGTTCCAGCATTTTTACTCACCTGTACACTGACGTCTTGTGCAGTACTCCGTCGATTAGCTGTAATGACTCTTCTGAGGCCTTGACGTCCTCTATCACTGATTTTCTTTGGTCTGCCGGTACATTTTGCTGCTTCAGGCACGCCATGTGTCTTCCACTTATTCAGTACATCCAAAACAGTTGACTTGGGTATGTTTAAACGCCTCTCGGTTTCTCTTATGGACAACCCACTAAAATATAAAGCACCCAACAATCTTTCCTTTCTCAAAGTCTGTTCTCTCCCACCGCGACATTTTCGCTCAACCTCACAGTGCGATGTGATCATGGTCAGCTGCAGGCTTGTTTTTATACTGTTTGCAGCTACACCATGCATCCTAACAACACAGCGGATCCATTCATGTGCTTTTGAAGCAGTGTCCGGTGACTTTTTTCAATATAGTGTATATGATACTTTCTGTGCCTGGGTAATCGTAGCATCCATTCCCTCGGGTAGTTGTCATCATTACTGTGTGCAGCTTGTGGTGATGAATCACCTATGTCCATGTTTAGACATGGCACCTGAAGAAGGAAATGAGTAATCATAGTAACAATGCATATATGATCATGTGTAACTTTTTAACTGTATCACAAACCTGTTTCTTTCTTTCCAGAATCGCCAATACTTGAATCATCATCATCACCAAAGTCACTGTCTTCATCTGGTATTTCTGCCTGTATTTTGGTAGACTTTGGAACTGTGATTCCATGACCAATAATAACCTACAATTAATGCAAAATCTTCTGTTTCAAAAGTTTAAAAAGTAGACACTTAAAAAGAAACATGCAAATGTCTCAGATTGTCTTTCTCACAACAATAGCAATAATATACAGAGAAACCTTCATTAATGGACACCTCCGAACAATGGTAACCTCTGAGCAACGTCAAGATTTGGTTGTTACAGAACAGCTGCCATAGGATAAACATTAGGAATTACCTCCAGACAACGAAACCTCTTAACAGCAGTCGATGAACTCTCCTGTCAATCCCGAAGGATATCTAACAGACACCTTGTCCCTTAGAACTTGACTTTACGTATTTCCTTCGGTACTTTTGGTGAGATGGGTAAAATGAGGGCATGTGATATTGCAAAAGCAACTGCGTTTTGGCCAGCATGAGTTAAATTACAGTGGGTGCAGTGGAGTGCTTAAGTGAAAAGGAAGGAGTACAAGTTCAGTTCTATGTGAAGCGAGCTCCAGCTACGTGTATGTTTCAGTGTCACCTTGAGGCAAAAGTAGCTGATACCTGTATTGCCCATTGGCTGCAGTATCTCTCAGTTTGATCTCTGTGGGTTCTGTTCCTCATTTCCAGAGCGCAACTAGCAAACTGTGCAGTTACAATTCACAGTCTAATCTTCTTTATTTCTTATAGCATGCCCTAATATCCTAGCCTGTGATTCCTTACAACTGTGTAAGACCTATTTTGTAAGATCCTGCTTTCCTAAAATCCTATGCACAATAGTTAATTTAATTATTATGTTGATTTCCTTTCAGCATTTGGAAAAAAAAAGCACTGCAATCTCTTCATTTGTGCATATGGTTCATGCATCTATTCTGATTTTGTACAAATGCAACAGACTAGCAATTGAACTTAAGCCTAACCTCTGACCAATGGCCACCTCCAACAGTGATCACTTTTGCACGGTCCAAGCAGTGACCATTATTTGGAGGTTTAACTTTTTATACATGTAGTTCACGTTCGCATTTGAATCCTCATTTCATCAGGCTGAATGATGCAAATGTTTTATGACCAGGTGCCCCATCCTATCACCAAACACTTTTGTTTAGGTAGGGGACTAGCTAGAAACGAATTACTTCCAGTGTAGTTTCCAGGTGTAGTGTGGGATAACATTTCATTATATCCCAACATTACACAGGCAAGAGATTCTTCCACAAATTTGCAGAATTCTGCTTTTTTTCATCATAATTTGAGTTATTCTCAAGATCAATGCAAAAATGATAAATTTTGGGTGGAATTAGTGTGGGGGCATTGCTTTTTCTGCCTGGGGAACAGTAGACTATCATTTCATCTTTCAAAACTTTTGAAAATAGAAGTTCAACAGAGTGAAGATTTTTTTACATAATTGTCATTTCTCCTTCTTGTGACATTGCCTGTGTCAAACATTACTGTTAAATATCGTTTTATTGTATAAATGCTTGTATTTCAGCTTGAAATTGTATGCAACAATTTCCGAAAATGAAAGCTAGACGAGGTGAAAATTTCTCTCTTTTCTTTAAGCATAAGTTTCTTTCGTGAATTTGAAGAATTTCCATCTTTTCCATCATCATTTGGGTCTTTCTTTAGAGCAACGCAAAAACTTGGGAGACAGTTTTTGGAGATTGGTACATGGGAGAGAATGGAAAAGTCATTTTATGTTTGGGGATGGAATTCCCTCTTTCAAACTTTTGAAAAAGGAAGTTAAGATGTAGTGTAGATTTCTCCTGTGATCGTAATTTTTTTTTTTCTGATGATGAATTTTCTGTACAGTATTATTGCTAAATATTTTATTCCATAAAATTTGTATTTCAGCTTGAAAATGAAGGGAAAATTTCCAAAGATGGAAGTTGGATGAAGCTGAGATTTGTATTCATATTTTTTTTTTTTTTTTTTTTTTTTTTTTTTTTTTGTGTGTGTGTGATGCTTCCCACTGTCCTGTATTGATAAATGTTATTTTTACCCATAAATGTTTGCATTTCAGCTTTATAAGGGAAGGAAAAATTTCCGGTAAACAAAAGTGAAGAAGTTAGAAAATTTGTAGGAACTGATGCATGGTGTTCAAAAATATTCATGTTCTCAAAGTTACATCATTTGTCTCTATAGCAAAAACTTTGATATCATGGATTCATGGTCCCCAAGCTGAAAATTCTTTCAGCATGTCTGGGTAAAATTATAGTCATCTTAGGGCATAACAAAACAAATGTCAAAATATAACAATGAAGAAATGGGAAGCAAAAGATATCAGAAGAAATAAAAATTTAGCAATGTATGCTGTGCAGCTGCAGAGTCAGTAAAAGACAAATATGGTTGTGGAAGTTGCTGAGAAGAAAGAAGGCTTGATTGCAAGAGGAAACTTGCACTAATGTGCAAGCAAGTACAACAAGAAAAAACAAGCAAACAAAACTGTGTTTCAAGCAATGCTTTTTTAACCATTTTATTTGGTTTGGAATTCAGTAGTTTTATATTGCAAATATACATAAACTAATTATAGTATATATATATATATATGGGATGTAAGGTCAGGTGATGCGTAACATCACAGCCTCTCCTTGACAAATGTCAACCCCGCCTTCTCGTGGTACATCCTGTTCCCACTAAAGGGGCTCTGACGACCGCCAATAGCGGTATAACTATACCATCGGGATTAGAGGAAATGCTATCCCACACTCACCAACCCGCTTAGCCAGCGTGGTGAGTTATGGCCAAACCCCTCCAAAATGACTCCACAACTTAAGTCTTGGCCCTCAGTCTCCGGCAGCTGGAATGTACCTGGCCAAGGCAGCGGCCAGTGCGACATGAAGGCAGAGGGTGCTAAGAATCCCCGGAGGACCGGACTAGGCTGCCATCTGATGCTGACCTTAGCTACGTACAACGGACGCTCCTATCTTCTGATTCAAGGCTTCTTTTGAATTGGAAGAGGAACTACAAAGGATCAAGTGGGACATCGTCGGGCTAAGTGAGGTAAGGAGAAAAGGAGAAGATCTCATTGAACTGAAAAGTGGACATCTCTTCTACTATCGTGGGACAGATACTGGCAGAACTAGTGGTGTTGGATTTATAATAAACAAGAAACTGAAGGATAAAGTTGTAGAAGTTGAAAGTTCCTCTGACAGAGCTGCACGACTCGTTATCCAACTCTCGAGAAGATACCAGGCTCAGATTATTCAAACTTATGCACCCCCACAAGTCATGCTGAAGAAGAAATTGAAGAATTTTATGAGGAAATTCGTGATCTAAATAATAAAGGTAAGCAGCACTTGAAGATAATTATGGAGATTTCAATGCAAAAATAGGGCAACGGCAACAGAATGAAACTTCAGTAGGTAAATTCGGTCGCTGCAACAGAAACCAGCGTGGAAATACTCCGTAGAGTTTGCAGAGGCAGAAGGGTTTTTCATCTTGAACTCCTTTTTCAAGAAAAAGCCACACAGGAAATGGACATGGAGACATCCAAATGGGACGACAAGTGAAATTGATTTTATTATGTGTAACAAAAAATTCGTCATAGAAGACTGCAGTGTGCTAAACAAGTTCAACACAGGCAGTGACCATAGATTGGTGAGATGTAAGATGCACCTCAACACTAAACTCGAACGTAGCAAGCTCATAAGACAAACAAAATGTATTGACATAACCAACCTTAAAAAACACCATAATACCTTCAAATTGGAACTGAAGAACAGATTCTCTGCTTTAGAAGGCCTAACATCGGAAGAAGTGGATATTTCTGAAGTTAACAGAAAAGTAGCCAAAGCTCTTATGGAAACAGCAACAAAATTAGCTGGGTCTAAGAACAAATTGCATGTGAACAAATTATCAGGAAAAACCAAAATGTTGATGCAAAAAGAAGAGTGATGAGGACAACTAAAGAAGATGTGACTTCCAAAGTGGAATATATAGTGCTATGCAAGACAGTATGAAAAAGTATCACTGAAGACGTAAGGAAATTCAACTGTGAACTGGTAAGGAAAGCAATTGAAAACAACCAAAGCCTAAAGATAGCAAAGGGACATCTCAGTACGGGGGAAAAACAGATTATGGCACTGAGAAAAGAAGATGGTTCTGTAACAAGAAATAGAGGCGAAATTTTGACAAGAGTGAAAGATTTCTACTCCAAATTATATGAAAGGGATGATACATGTACTCCAGACATCATGAAAGATACCAGTACCAGAGTTCCTCCAGTCCTTACAGCAGAAGTTGCACATGCAATCAAGAACATGAAGCGAGGAAAAGCTCCAGGAGAAGATGGAATTACTGTAGACATCATACAAGAAGCAAGTGGAGAAATCAAAACAGTACTCGCCCAAATTTTCACTCGATGCCTTAATGAAGGAAAGATTCCTGAGGATTGGAACACCGCTACAATGATCCTGCTACATAAGAAAGGTGACATTGAGGATCTCGGAAACTACAGACCTATCAGCCTCCTATCAGTAGTTTATAAAATCTTCACTAAAGTTCTTTCACACCGCTTGAAGGTAACACTGGACATGGCTCAACCAAGAGAACAAGCTGGATTCAGGAGTGGCTACAGCACAATAGATCATATCCACGTGCTGAGAGAACTAATTGAAAGAGCAAGGGAATATGAACTTCCATTGTGCATGGCTTTTATCGATTATGAAAAAGCCTTTGATTCGGTGAAACCATCAGCAGTTACAATGGCTCTGAAAACCTGCGGTATTGAAGATGCATACATTAATATTATTAATAACATCTATGAAAATGCAAGTGCAAAGATTAGGCTGTTTGAAAATACAACACACATAAAAATTGGAAAGGGAGTGAGACAAGGTGACACCATATCTCCGAAGCTCTTTAATGCCACATTGGAAAATGTCTTTCAATCACTGAACTGGGAAAACAAAGGGATAAAGATTAATGGAGATTATCTAACCCACCTTCGTTTTGCTGATGACGTAGTCATTTTTGCAACTACCCCATCAGAGCTGCAGAGTATGATCCAGGAACTTGCTGACAAGAGTAAAGAAGTGGGATTAAAAATGAACTTTCAGAAGACAAAAGTGATGTTCAATGCTTTTACAAGAAATGAAGATTTATCGATTGATGGAGAAAAACTGGAGATAACAGATACGTATGTTTATCTTGGACAGCAGATATCAAGTGAGGGTCACATTGATGAAGAAATTAATCGGCGTACAAAACTTGCCTGGAGAGCTTTTGGAAGAAACAGCATAATTTTCAAGAGCAATATGCCATTATGTCTTAAAAGAAAAGTGTTTGATCAATGCATCCTTCCAGTGCTTACGTATGGTGCAGAGACGTGGACCTTAACTAAAAGAGACATACAAAGGCTGCAGACAACTCAAAGCAGCATGGAGAGGTGCATGCTTGGTATAACCAGGAGAGATAAGAAGAGGAACTCGTGGATCCGAAAAATGACGAGAGTGGAAGACATCATGATCAGAGTTAAATCCCTGAAATGGCAATGGGCTGGACATACTGCCAGAAGGACAGACCCTAGATGGACAGCCGAAATTTTAGATTGGATTCCAAGGGACAGGAAAAGACCCAGAAAAAGACCACATGGGAGATGGGTGGATGAAATTCGTAAATATGCGGGAGTGACATGGAGGAGACTGGCACAAGACAGACCGTTGTGGAGGAAACTTGGGGAGACTTTCGTCCAGCAGTGGATTGATAATGGTTGACAATGATGATGATGATGATGATATATATTCTATTAAGAAGAGACCTAAGCAAAAAAATACATATATAATTTTGACTCACACCAAGTACAACATAGAAAAGGTTATGTGTCTACCGGTGTGAGTAAAAGGAGAAAAGATAAAAAAATAAAATAAAACGACTGAATGTAGGTGTCGAGAATACTGAGCCTTGGCTTTATCAAGGACCAGCAAAAACTCTGCATTTTCTCACTTCCACAAAGACCTAGTTGGAAATGGGTTTCTGCAGGGCCATAGATGCAAATGTAACATGCCCACCTAAAATTGTTTTAAAAAATATATATATATGTCATGTCCTCCTCAGAGTTGTATGACCTAGCACTAGTTAACAATTTCGCTTACATCCATAACCCTCCTGGCCCGACCCATGCTCTCTCATCTGTTACTATTAAACAGAGAGAAGAAGATTAAAAGAGAACTCAAGCTGTGAGAGTGACATAATAATTAGAAATAATTTTCAGCTATAACGAAATGCCAAGTTCGTCTGAGAGAGAATTTAAACCTGAAAAACAATGCAAAGAAATCCAAATTTTTACATTGCAATTAAAAAAGGAAATATTAATTTTTAAAAATCAGATTTTTGAAAGAAAACTTGAGACTGAAACTCCCCTACTCTACAACTTCTGACAACACTAAAACGAGAATAAGTTAAAGACAATAATTAACTAAAGAAAACTTTGTGAAAGTTATATGACTTAAACAGTTAGTTGCAATATGTACAAAGTATTTCAGCAGTGCTTTAAGTGCATAATTGAGTGGTTATTAAGAACTTAACTACTTTGAAAATACAGCGCAAAGAAAAGGAACTATGCTTAGCCATCTGCTGTGCCTAAGTACCCAAAGACGCGCAAAGTTACCAAGAAAAGAAAGAGTTAAAATCCGCTTAAAATGTTAACAGACAAGCCAGTGCCTAAAAGCAGAAAAGCAAAAATCAACAGAGAAAAAAGTACATGAAGTACAAACATTGAACTTATAAAACCTAAAACCCAAATACAAGGAAGAGAGCTTACCTCTTGTGCAACTAAACTTTCTCCTCACAAGAGTAAAACATGGCTGACCTCTTCCCTAACACTTCTGCCACTCCCTAGTTGCTGGGGGCAGTGTGGGTGGGGCTGATGGCCTCCTCATACAGAAAGAAACCAACTCGCGGAGATTTTAAACAGAGAAAAATATATATATAAACTTAAGACTGTGGATCTGTATGATCAGAAAGAGCAGAATTAACTCTCCAGAATACATGAGAAATATCATAAAATACACGAGTAGTGTATTTAATAATCTTTGCATGTATTAAATCACCTTAGTGAGCTTCTATAGATTAATCAGAATCTTATTAATTTTAATGTTCTAACATTAAAATTAATAAGATTCTGATTAATCTATAGAAGCTCACTAAGGTGATTTAATACATGCAAAAGATTATTAAATACACTACTCGTGTATTTTATGATATTTCTCATGTATTCTGGAGAGTTAATTCTGCTCTTTCTGATCATACAGATCCACAGTCTTAAGTTTATACATATATTTTTTCTCTGGTTAAAATCTCCGCGAGTTGGTTTCTTTCTGTATGAGGAGGCCATCAGCCCCACCCACACTGCCCCCCAGCAACTAGGGAGTGGAAGTGTTAGGGAAGAGGTCAGCCATGTTTTACTCTTGTGAGGAGAAAGTTTAGTTGCACAAGAGGTAAGCTCTCTTCCTTGTATTTGGGTTTTAAGGTTTTATAAAGTTCAATGTTTGTACTTCATGTACTTTTTTTTCTGTTGATTTTTTGCTTTTCTGCTTTTAGGCACTGGCTTGTCTGTTAACATTTTAGCGGATTTTAACTCTTTCTTTTTCTTGGTAACTTTCTTGCGTCTTTTGGGTACTTAGGCACAGCAGATGGCTAAGCATAGTTCCTTTTCTTTGCGCTGTATTTTCAAAGTAGTTAAGTTCTTAATAACCACTCAATTATGCACTTAAAGCACTGCTGAAATACTTTGTACATATTGCAACTAACTGTTTAAGTCATATAACTTTCACAAAGTTTTCTTTAGTTAATTATTGTCTTTAACTTATTCTCGTTTTATGTTGTCAGAAGTTGTAGAGTAGGGGGTTTTAACTCAAGTTTTCTTTCAAAAATCTGATTTTTAAAAAAATTAATATTTCCTTTTTTAATTGCAAATGTAAAAATTTAGTTTCTTTTGCATTGTTTTTCAGGTTTAAATTCTCTCTCAGACGAACTTGGCATTTCGTTATAGCTGAAAATTATTTCTAATTGTCACTCTCACAGCTTGAGTTCTCTTTAATCTTCTTCTCTCTGTTTAATAGTAACAGATGAAGAGCATGGAGGTCGGGCCAGGAGAGGGTTATGGATGTAAGCGAAATTGTTAACTAGTGCTAGGTCATACAACTCTGAGGAGGACATGACATATATATATTTTTTAAAACAATTTTAGGTGGGCATGTTACTTGCATCTATGGCCCTGCAGAAACCCATTTCCAACTAGGTCTTTGTGGAAGTGAGAAAATGCAGAGTTTTTGCTGGTCCTTGATAAAGCCAAGGCTCAGTATTCTCGACACCTTCTACATTCAGTTGTTTTATTTTATTTTTTATCTTTTCTCCTTTTACTCATACCGGTAGACACATAACCTTTTCTATGTTGTACTTGGTGTGAGTCAAAATTATATATGTATTTTTTTGCTTAGGTCTCTTCTTAATAGAATGTGAATTCTGAATTTTCAAAACTGCTGCGTTGCGCGTTTTGATCTTCAGGTTATTTTGCAACTTTCGTTTTAAATTCTAAAGTTTTTCCTTTGTTTTCAGTTTTGCTCTTCAGTATATATATATATATATATATCCTTCATCAGGGCTTGTGACAGGCTAGGATGGATTAACTTGTTCACTTCCTGGTAGCATGTAGAACAGCATTTCTTTCTATCTTGATGTTACAATTGTCAACCCTCTCCTGTGCCTGGGCTTGAGACTGGGAAGATCAAACGCTGCGTTGCGCGTTTTGATCTTCAGGTTATTTTGCAACTTTCGTTTTAAATTCTAAAGTTTTTCCTTTGTTTTCAGTTTTGCTCTTCAGTATATATATATATATATATCCTTCATCAGGGCTTGTGACAGGCTAGGATGGATTAACTTGTTCACTTCCCGGTAGCATGTAGAACAGCATTTCTTTCTATCTTGATGTTACAATTGTCAACCCTCTCCTGTGCCTGGGCTTGAGACTGGCTACAAATGGATTGGCCTGCTACTATCAGGTGGCATGTCGGAGAAAATTTCCTCATATCACAATGTTACAATTATTCTTTTTAATACTTGATCATAAGGGGCACTTTTGTATGAACAGGCAGCAATATCAACACAGGGTTGACAGTTGACTAGGAAGGGTTATGCACAGTGTTTGACTGGAATTTAAGAAAGAACTGGACACCAGAAAGGGGCAAAAGAAGGCATTAAAAAAACCAAGAAATAAAGTCATAGAAGATAGCTCCCAGATCAGGCAAATGAAAAATGAGCATGGTGTGTGGTGCTGACAAAAAATGACCATGAGTTAGTAAGGATTAGATGAAAGGAATATTTTGAACAACTCCTGAATGAGATGAACTGGAGATTAATGTAATTAACAAATCTCTAATGCTGCAGTAACTCTGAAAATAACATCCAGCCAAAATGTAAATGATACTCTAAAGAAGAATGAAAAATGGAAGGGTTTGTGGGCCAGACAATGCTGTCACTGAATTATTGGAAGCATTTGAAATGGAGGGCACTGACATCATGTGGGATTTGACAAAAAAACTCATACAAAGAAGTTATACCCAAATAAGTGTGTCATTTAGGTATAACTTCTGCATATGCCAACTGAATGGAAGTTACCCATATATTATAAGGGGAGTGAGAGATTGCAGCAATTACTGTGCCATAAAACTTATTTCACATACATAATGGAAAGAAAACTTGATGAGATGGAGAAAAGGCAAATATTGCAGAAGAATCATTTGAATTTATGCTGGAAAGTGCAACAGATGCCACATTTGCTCTAATAGAACTCACGAAGAAATACATTTGCTAAAATGCTCTGACAGGTACCAAAAGAGATGCCCATTCAGATGCTGCTTCTTATATGGTGACATGTCTATCATCTTGTACTATTTCCTTAACCTGATTCACATTTTCATCAGATCTGCTTGTTGATGTAAGTATGCCGTGTATCCTTAACTGACATCATACCTTTCTAAAATTTGAAAACTATTCAAATGCTTGCGTTTTGCACACTGTCTCTTCCCCAAAGGCCACTTTCAATATTTCAGAGGTTTCTGATGCAGTCTTGCCTAATTTGAAACAGTCAAAAATTCACAAGGGTACTTCAACACATATTCACTCTTTGTACAACTGGCCACTGAAGCAAGACAGGGAACAATGTGAAGGGCTGCGTGACTCAGCGCATACCACTCTAGAGGATGGTCAAGGTCAAAACCACAGCGCCTCTAGAGGATAGTCAAGGTCAAAACCACAGTGCAACGATGCTGTCACAACACCGACATGGGCACACATAACTTGGGTTTCAGGAGGCAAACAGAAATAGTAACTATGAATAACAAATACAAACACTGCAAACAAATACAAGCACTGCAGGCAAATTTCCACTGTGCTTTCTTGTTTCCTAACTGTTTTTTCCACACTCTCATCACATAAATTTAACTGGAAACCAGAAGACCCAAAAGGTACAAAAAAAAAAAAAGATGAATAAATGAAATCACACAGCACATTAGGACTAAGGAAATTTCTTTCTAAAATGAAATTACACAGCACATTTTGTTTGATCCTTTTGTCTGTCTACTTGTGTTACATGCTTCATACCTCAGATCACTCAATTAGTCATCAAGAACATACACACACACAACCCTCAAGGCAAATTTCTGGAAAAAAATTTGAAAGATCTCTTTGTGCCCATCAGTAAATAGCTGCTGCAATTTTTAATTTCTTTACTTTTCATTTTTTTTTTATACTGTACATATGCACACTGTTCTCAAACATGCAACAGCAAATTTCATTATTGCTTTCAGCTGCAAATTTCTGCTTTTTCTACAAGAAATTCCTAAAGTTTTTCCTATTTCTACTGTATACATGTGCACTAGAAGTTCTACAGGGAAAACAGGAATCAGAATTAGTGTTATTGTGAAAATCTCTGTAGTACCTTTCAAGAACAGAAAGGGCATGGGTTGATTTCTGCAGAAGGGCAAATTCCCCCTCTTGCTCCCCTATATGAGCACCCATGAACATCAATGCCATTCTGGAAACTTTTTGTTCATGCCTCACATTTAACAACACTATTAAATATTAAAATCAGTAGCATTCAATGAACTTCATTTAATATTTTCTGTATTACTGATAATCAAGAAGAAAATGACTATATTCATAAAATTAAAAAGCAGAGAGAAAATAAGCACGTCTTTTCCCACAGTGAATGAATTGCATGATAATGATGAAATGTGAAAATGTTATGATAAACTGATAAGGCAGCACTTACTCGTTGATAAGACAGCACTTACTTGTTTCAGCAAATTTGCCTATTGTATCATCCATTGTGTGTGTGTATGTGCGAGCATGTGCATGTAGGCTCGCAACATATTAAACATATCACCAGTTCATTTAGTTAATCATCGAATATTTTCAAGCATAGGTATTTTTTCTAGGAGCTTCAGAATGCCCACTCAGGTTTTCCAAAACAGAAAAGTAATAATGACTGAACTACAACAACTATAAAAAATAATGACTGAACTACAGAAAAGTAATAATGACTGAACTACAACAACTATAAAAAAAATTGAGCTTGAAATTGTACTGCACAAATTTAAGTTCACCCATGCTACTTTTCATGATAACTTTTCATTTTAACGTGGGAAAGTTTTCCGTACTATAATTTCTGGGCTCACACTACAATTTCAACTGAATAAAGTTTGTACGATTTATATAATTCTGCTAAACATGAAATACCAATTTGCTCATTTGTGGATCCACCTACCAAGTTCTTTTGACACACAACACATAAATCTTTCTCGATCCCTGAAATTTCTACAAAAACCATTTCTACTTCAAGTTTGCTCTCACTTCCATTATTAATAATTTAATCACATTGATGTAACTCAGAAG
This sequence comes from Macrothele yani, assembly GCA_039090855.1. NCBI lineage: Eukaryota > Metazoa > Arthropoda > Arachnida > Araneae > Macrothelidae > Macrothele > Macrothele yani. The sequence goes on from CM077007.1 coordinate 116,824,111, forward strand.
ATTTTCTCCACAGGCAACGTAATGACTAAAAGAAACAAATCTCACCACATCATTCAACCAATTATGTAAGCCATTCAAGATCTATGGTCACAATTTGCACAAGCGAGCGTGTCATGACCAGTTGCAAATCAAACTGTAGGCCTGCACTTGCACCAAGGTCATTCTGAAATGTGGAAGGCCATACATTATTATAGTTTGACACAGACAACGCCTCTAAAAATACCTGTCTTCTGGGAGGGGTACACTATAGCCATGTCCAATGCAAAATATAGTTATTTGCAAATAATAAAGTGTGCAAGGCCCATGGATACCGAAGAAAGGCATCTATTCTGTATTGCATAGCAAAGTAATTTTTTGAAGAGGAAACTTCCCCATTGGTATAAAACAGCTAAGGCCCATCAGGAGTTATTCCGCAGCTCTCATCTGGAAAGTGAAGATGTTGCTGTCTGGACCAACCCAGTGACACAACATATCACTGCAACAAAGATACAAGCGCTCGTAGGAACTATTAACACCATAATATACCAAGATTTAAATCTACAGAAATGTTACACATGCACATCTAAGTACCCAAGCCACAGTTTGGAAAGAAGAACCACTGCAGAATGCTCTACAAAAAAAATCTGGCTGGCAAAAAATGGAAGTATGTGGTCACCTTTGACAAAGCCTATGTTTACCTATGAGTTGCAACAAACTCCATGCAATTTGCTATTTGCAGTATAGCACCAAGGCCCTTCCAAAATGCTGTCAGGAATGGAATGAAACTTTCTCACAAAGCTTTAGGCTGGATTGTTGCTAGCTTCTCATACAGCGATGAGCTGCAGATTCATTGGGTGGCTGAAAATGCCAAAGTTAACTCAATATATTTTCAGGCACAGATTTTGACACCAATTTGTGAGCAAGAAGTGTTAGCTCTGTGTGGGGGTGAAAAAAAAAACTCCCATACATATCCACCAAGATAATGCTTTAAGTCACACAGTGAAATTGGCCAAATATTCCTTATGCCAGATAGACTGGAACTGAAGTAAAACCACACAGCGACACCCCTTTTAAATGTCCTGACACCCCTCCGATGGACTTCTGTACCTTAGGGTTATTCAAGGTCTGTACGCTTTTACAGAAAATAAAATCCAGGAATTTTCCAGGAGTCCATTAAAAATTCCAGGAGCCCAAACTTTTGCTAGAATCACAGTGCTTTGTTGTCTACATTGTAAATTGCAGTGAAGTTAACTAAGACTTATTTTTTTTTCTTCAGTTTTAGGGATTTTATTGACCACCATGTGCAACTCTGAGTGCTATAAGCAGGCGCACGTCTCCAATTTAGGGCCACTTGTTGCAGAGAGGGGACAGAGCCAGTGCCATCAGACAAATACACCACCCATACCTCATATGGAACTCGAAACAACGCCTACATCGGGCGAATGGTTAGAGGAAGTGTATCATACCATTTGGCAACCGGGGCAGCACTACACATTTAGAATAAATCAACTGAAAGCAGGAAAGATATGTACACATTAGTAGAAATGGGATGTTCTGATTCATTAAAACCCTAAACATGCTTCTTTGAATTTCTGAAACAAACAAAATAAAATACATGCATGATACCGAAAATTTTCTTCCCAGTAACACAATATTTTTTAGTGTCTACATATCAAGTGGGGTCTTTCATTCTGCTCAGGCACTGAGCTAGAATGAAAGACCCTAAAGCATTCACAGAGCATAAATCATGTAAACCTCAATAATGACCCTGTGCATGACCAAGCTTCACAGGATTTAGTTGTTTTTTTTCATTCATTTTCATACAAACTTGAGTTCTGAGTCCTGCCATCTGCTACTCTCCTTTCCTAACTAAGGAAAAAAGAGCAGAAAAATTAATTTTCCAAATTTTCGATTAAAAGATCTGAATTTTTCACATATTTCGTAGCTGGATCATATAAGGATACCCTGCAAATTTCACTACAAATCAAATGAAAACTTTTTGAATTGTGCATAAAAATATTTTATTATGACGTACTTGCTTTCATAATGCAATTGCAAATGTGATTAAAAATTTGTGTGGCCAGTTTTCACCGTTTTTGTCCAATTCACAAAAAATTTGGTGGGTCCGTTCCTTTTAGCAATTTATTATGTGCATAAAATTTCTAGCCAATTTTGTCGAAATTCCGCAAAGATAGAAAGTCATATTTCTTATCCCAGTAGCTGCAGGAGATGCTTATCAGTTAACTGCCGTGCTGGCCACCCCCAAACATTTTGGCAAGGAAGTTTCTGCAATCTCTTCTCCCCATACTCACCTTCCAGTTCACAGCTGGAGAAGAGCTAACGTTTCTGACACAACACTGGCTTCCAAATCTAGCTCAGCATAAAAAGAAATACAATAATTCCAAGAGTTTCTTGGGAAATATTGAAAATTTTATTTTTCCAGTTTCTCAGAGCCCTGGAAAATCAAAATTTAATTACAGTAGGTTTCCAGGTAATCCAGGAGGCATATGAACCCTGGTTATTGAAACATGTTCTTCAGTGGACATGATCATCACATGCAAGAGATGGTCTTTGTTAAGTGTGCATGGAGGAGTGAGACAATATCAGCATGACTACACTTCAAAACAACCTACTACAGTTGCATTGTACAGTGATAGTAGCAATGAAAGGTCATTAGTTCAAACAATACAAGTATAGCATCCAGAGCATGCCCTCCAATTTTAGAAAACTTGAAAATGTGAGGGCAAGCTTACAATTGGGTGGCAAATATGAGTGGGAGGATTGTTAGAATCCCTATGAAGTTCAATGAGGAGAACCAACAGCTTTATAAACACACACACACACACACACACATCTTTTAGATTTGGCTGTAATTAATTTTTTGTGAGGAAGTAAAACTATGGAAAAATGCTCCATCAATGCAGAGAACTCATAACATTATTCATGTATTAATAAAAAAAATTCTGATATTTAAAAGAATTTGCAATAAAAGAAAGGGCTTCATTTTCAAAAAACTTATCATCTTGTCAAAAATACACTGGACTATTCATCATTTTTCATTATCAGCAGTGGCTAAAGAGTAATTCATAACAAAAAAGTTTGCTATGCACTTAAAAAATCCAAATTTTGGGGCTTTTATTGCAAATTCAGTTCTTGCATCAATTAAGCATAAAATGCTTAATTTCTCATAGGCAAAATTAATTACATCAGTAACACCAAAATAATAAATTATGAGGGAATTTTAAATATAAGACACCCATACAAAAATGTCTGCTTAAAAAAAAAAAAACTTAAAAAGCATTTTTGTCTTTTAATGAACGTTTCCACTTTACATAACACAACAAATATGTGCCACAAAAATAGAAATTCAAACAAGCAAGAATTTCTGAAAAGGACGATTCAGGATTACTAAAAAGAAACAAAGCACAGGGCACTGTTATTAGAAATACCAATTACACTTACCTTGTATGATAATACACAACCTGGTAAGATCTTAACATTTTCTTTTAAAATGACACTGTCTGCTAGCAAGCAAGTATCCAGTTGGCAGTTACCTCCAATATTTACATTATTCCACAAATAACTGCCCACAATTTGAACATTTGAACCTACAGAAAAATATAAAAAAATTCAAGTCCCATAATAAAAAATGCCATGTCTCAACACAGGGAGTAAAACAACACAATCTATTTTTTATTATCATTTTTGCATTCATGCACATAAAAAATTATATTGATCATGAAAAAAGGAAAACATTTTATTTACTTTACCATGAAAAGTAAAAATCAAAAGGTATTCTCATTTACAAACAAATTCTGTATATATCAACTGCATTTTTTTTTTTTTTTTTTGCTTTTACCCTGCATGTAGGCAACTGCATTTATCAACCAAATTCTGCTTCACCTGAAAGGTAACGAAATTTGTTGTTAACTAGCACTGCTACTTTTACCCTGCATGTAGGCAACTGCATTCATAAGTTGCATGCAAGTTATACAAGATGGGACAAAAAAAGTCCGAATGACTGTACTGCGGAAATAACTATTTTATAGGTATTATAGAGCTAATTATTTAAAAGAGCTGGTGGTCAAATTTTCAAACTAGAACCTAGTTCATCATCAGGACAACATCACTGGAGTAGTTGCTGCCACTTAGTCGGAAGGGTCCAACCGCAATTATCATTAATTGTGGTACTTTTTCTTCTCGCTATTTCTATCTCTTCTTCAACCTTTCTCTTTACTAAGTGTGATCGGTGGACGATTATTCTTACTGAATCCCAATTTATGGAGTGTTCACTTGCTTGCACATGTCTGTCTAGCCCCGTTTTGTTACTAATGTTCCTAATAGCTGCTTGGTGTTCTTTCATTTGGACTTTAATACTCCTTCCAGTTTTTCCTATATAGATTAGCCCGCAGTTACAGTTGATGCAATAGACTACTACTCCTTCTTGCAATTGGATGTCTTTTTCTTTCTGTTTTAGAGCTGGCAGGAACTTCTTTAACTTGTTATTTAGATCTGGGGCAAGTCTGATATTATATTTTGCTCCAATCTTTTTTAGTTTTTTGAAAAGTCCTTTGTGGTACATAACTTTGCTGGTGAATTTGAAGTTGTTCACTTCCTGCTTCTTTTTTGGCATTTTTTTAAAATAACTTCTTAATGAATGGGGAGGGGTAGTGGTTTCTGAAAATATATATATTTTTTTATTATTCTCTGTGGATGTCTTTTTGGGCATCTGTAGAGAAAAGGACGTCAATTTTCTCGAAAAATTGTCTCGCCGTTAGACTTAATATAGTCAGGGTGGAATGAGCAGAAGTCTAACATCTTTCCTGTGTTAGTGGGTTTTCTAAAAAGCTGAGTGAAGATTTTCCCCTCTCTTGAGGTCAAGGTTAAAAATCTATGAAATTGATGCTACAAGACTCATAAAATAGTTACTTCTACAGTAAACTATGAATAGAGGTGCCATAAATTCATTTACAACTAGTCCTAATTACTTTTAAATGGTTAAAATACCATTACCACCTGGACCTAAAAAATACCATTAATAAAAAGAACAGCACAATTTCTCCGATCAAAACATTCTTGTAAAGCTCTGTAACTACCCTATATTTTCCATCACACAATATGCAGATCACGAAATTCAGGAAAAAAAAAAAAAAAAAAAAGAAAGAAAAAAGGAACACAGATATATAATCCATACCTGTGATGTTAATCCTGAAAACCATAACTTTGGACAAGAAAGTCATGTTTTATAGAATGACCCAGAAGTCTTGTGATGTTAGAAAAAAAGAAACAAAACCACCCCATCTTCTTATTGAATAAAGTAACTGTAGGCAAAAATCTTTACATTTTTTTAAAGTGAAAAGAAAAAATATCTGTAGTTGTTCTTTTAAAAAGTCAATAAAGAGAAAAAAATTCCTGATATTTTTCAGCATTACAATAGTTCTGTGGTTGACCCAAAAAACAGTAGAAACTGTGAATAATCTGTAGTACTTAGCATTTCTGAAAATGTTTCAACTGAAGAAGTAACAAAAGCCTTAACTTATGCAATCAGCACAACAAAAATTATGAATGAGATTTGTGCAGTAAAACAAACAAACAAGGTTTGTGAAGTGATTACCTATGGCAGGGATTACCAAGAAAGCAAACAGCACCACCACCTTTGTTGCATCACATGTCCTATCAAAATGATCATAAGTAAAAAAAAACAAAAAATTCCAACTCTTTGCATATCTCTGTCTTCATCATGCATTACATTTTTTTGTTTAACAATGCTTTTTTTTTCATTATACTGATTCTCCTGCACAATAGATTTTGTTAAAACTCAAAGTTCCACAAAAACGTTTTTTTTTTTTCCTTTTTACAGAAATTATGTAACATCCCTGAAAGAAAACATCTGCATTCATACAGGGTGTCCCACTCGCTACCTAACCCGACATTTCTTTAATAATATTAACACCAAAGAAGATATTGCAACAAAATTTGAAGTGGACTTACCTCATTTCGTGCGAAATCTGATGACATGACAACATGTGCTGGAAGTGGCTACCATTTGCATCCAGACAGCATTGAACACGGCGCACCATATTGTGGAAAGTCCTTGCAAGTACGTCTGCCGTCACTGCCTGAATTTCTTCGGTGATGTTTGCTTTCAAGGCATCTATGCTTCACGGTTTCTTTTGATAAACTCTCCTTTTTAGATATCCCCATAAAAAAGTAATCGGGAGGCATCAGATCAAGCGAGCGCGGTGGCCATAGACCCTTTGAAATGAAGCGGTCGCCGAAAAAGGACTGAATTTCGGCTGTACTGGTGTGTGATGTGTGTGATATCGCTCCATCATGTTGGTAATACCCAATGTAGAGTTCTTTGTCATCCAACTGATTTACAAAGGTGCTGAAGATTTCCATATATGCAGCTTTTGTGATGGTTGTATTGAAGAAGATGGGACCAATTATGCAGCGACGGGTCATCCCACACCAAACACCAATTTTCTGTGAATGAAGGAATTCTTGTATCGTGCTGGGCTTTTCACTGGCCCAAATACGGGAATTTTGAGAATGCCAGACTGCTCCTTAGTGGTGCCACACTTAGGAATGTGTCTGCCACTAAGGAGCAGTCCAGCTAGCTGGAGGACAGGGCCAAGTTCAATGCTGTCTGGACACAAATAGTGGCCACTTCCAGCACATGTTGTGATGTCATCACATTTTGCACGAAATGAAGTTTACTTCAAATTTTGTTGCAATATCTTCATCAGTGTTAATATTATTAAAGAAATGCTGGGTTCAGTAGCGAGTGGGACACCCTGTAGTTGGAACTATGCACTCCAATGCACTGCATTCCAAATTATAGTAAATATACTCCTGATCTTTAAAAGAAATTAAGATGTGAAAAATGAATAACAGCAGGGGTAGACAAATCTAAGGTGCCCAGTCTCTATGGCAACTGAAAATTTCACCTGCCACCTGAGTTATCAAATTTCATTCTGAAAATATTATTTCTAATTCCATTTCCAAAATTTTTATTTCTGTTATGAAGCATGTCTTTAATAAAGCAACAAATACAGTACACAGATCTTTTTTTCTGTTTGTGTCTTTTTTGCAGACTAATTACTGAACAATCAGAATAATGGAGATACTGACACAAGTTTTTTATACTACTGCCAGCAGAGTTCTGCATTCTGCAGCAATCTTGTCAGTAGTGATTCAGGCTGAAGTTCTGCAGTGCAACCCAAGAGAGGTACGTGCACTCATTAGGAGAGTGCATCAGAATAATCTTAGTCGTGGTATTGCTTTTGCATGGGATGCATATGAGTGTAATTATTTGAAAGGTACATGTTAATCCCATTTGGAGTGTGCATTAGAATGTTCTTAGCCATGGTCTTGATTTCGCATGGGGGACTTTATAGGTGTATGTATTCATTAGTGCAGTTACAGAACGTGGTGCACCAGAAGACAAAGCAGAAATTTTTTGCAATGAAACTTATTTTGAAGTGTAACTACTGTATTAATGCAAGCATATAATACATTCCCCAGTTTAAGTTGCAGATTTTGCACTGAATTCTTTTAACAATATGTAAGAAATACATTAATTTGGACTGATGAAAGCAACAATTCTGAATGTGTTGTTTTTTTATTTAGATTGATAGTGGTTTTTTACCCTCATATCTCTCAAAAAAAAAAAAAAAAAGCAATGAAATGGAGCTGGGGTCTGAAAATTTTGGGGTTTTGTCTACCTCTGAATAACAGTGAAACCTCAAAACAATATACCTCCATCAAGCAATGTCATTTATTTGCTATACTGAAAGAATATCATACGGAAAATAATCATATGAAGTATAATATAAGCATACAGGAAAAAGAAAAGATCATAATACTACATAAACTGACAAAACTACACATGAACATTTCTCCCACAACAGAATCGGGGTGACTCTTTCAGAATCCCGGAAAATTAAATTCAGAGGAAGAAAGAAAACCCTTGAGGAATATGCATGAGTATGTATGAAAAATTTCAGAATTCCCAGTTACATTAAGTATACACTCAGCAAACATCTCAGATGGACAAACATTCCTAGAGATTGTGTGTGCAGTCTTTAGTACAAAGACTGCAAGGGTCACACAATCAGGGCCTAATATATTAATTTCCTGAATTTTTTTAAAAGAGGAATAATCAATGCCTAGTTTCAATTTCTAAAATTCAACAAAATATTATTTTTTAATTTTAGAGGTTCCAAATTTTTTTTAGCACTCAGAATAAAAGATACAGCAAAAAACACACTAAATGAGCATTAATTGGTTTATTATACAGGAATGATTTATGTTAAAAATTATATGTAAAAGCCATATATATTTTTTTACTCTGAAATATTTATAAAATGTGTTTGTATACATGAGCATATTTACATCTTTACTCACCTATAATGCAGTTTTGTCCAATGACTGAGTTCCTAATTATGGTGTTGTCACCAATTTTAGTTCCTTTACCAAGAACTACATTCTTTTCAATTAGACACCCTCTGTAATAGAAATAGAAATAAACTTCACTGGTCAAGCAAAAACAATGTATGCACATTAAATTGATAAAAGTTCTATGGGCAAGCCAAAATTAGAAAGCATCTCAGTTATCAATTATTTATTACCTTCCTAATTCCACTTGATCTTCTTTATAAACATTATGCCTTAAGTAGTAATACCTAGATCCATTTGCTACAAAATTATCTGGAACAACTGGATACGTCCACCTATGCATTATATCCTGGCTGAAAAGAAAAATGTATATAAGAGCACTTATATTCAAAGTCTAACTAGAAGCACTTAAAAACAGAATTATTGGAACAATATAAGTAGAATGAAATAATACCCCATAAATGAATGGAATCAAATTAACTTTCACAATAGTTATGTTTGAACAAAAGAAGAATTGCACAAAGGACTTTCACTGCTGCTTGGGTCTTGATAGTCTGTAAATGTCCAGAGTGAGACTGGTTGTCAGATTTGTATTTTTTGGGTACTTCATTGCAGTTGTTGCCAACTAAAAGAAGAGATTTCCAAATAATGGAGATGAAGTGATGACGGCTTGCTACAAAAACTGCTCCTTTTGTCAACAAAAGGCATGGTGAGTACCCTTACTTAATCAGGAAAAAAATTCAACGACTGTTCAAGGGAATTTTTTTTTCAAGGGCATTATCATACATCTCAATTTCCATCTATTAAATTCTCCATGGAATTTGAAAAGAATTATACCTTACCATTTTTGGATTTTTATTTAAAACGAGACCCTCATAGACAAACTGTTAAATATTCAGTGCATCAAAAACCCACATCCTCTACCATCATGATTCCATCTCAATCAGCTCATCCATTAAACCAAAAACTCACATCCATCCAATTCCAAGTACGACGAGCATTTAGCCACTCATCGACTGACAGTAACATTACGAAATCAAGAAATAGCCAAAATTAAAATATCTGCATCTCATCATGGCTACTCAGATGACATCGTTAATTCTATCGTAAAGAAAATAAATCGCATATTAGATACCACTTTAATAAAAGATCGTAAACCAATTAAATATGTGGGATCACTACCATACATTCCCAGCATCATCAATATACTCAAAAACGTTTGCCATCGTCACAATATTGGCTTCAGTGTACGAACACGCAATGTACTATCAGGAATAAAAAATGATAGAGATGTTGTTCCTTTGGACAACCAATATGGAGTATATGTCATCATACTGAAGACAATAGACATTCAAGATGAAGATCGTATATATGTTGGATCTACACTTCGCTCATTAAAAACTTGTTTAAAAGAGCACCAATATAACAAAAGGACAAACTCATCAAGGACTTCCATATCAAGGCTATCATACAATGGATCTCATTACCCATGTTGGAGCGAAGCCAACATTCTCGCCATGCCCTACTCAAAAGCATCAATTCTCCTAATGGAAAGTCTGTTTATTCACAAATATGGTGAAGTATGTTGCAATGATGATACTCCTTGTTACATCCCTTTACCTTGGAAAATGGTGCTTAATACGATTTAATATATAGAGACTTACACCAATAATTTCCTTCATACATAGTTTTTAATACGTTGCTTGACATGTAATATATTTATTGATGTTAACAAACCATTCACAAGATATGATGACCATCATGAGCATGTGACAACATCAAGAAAATCACATATCATTATTGTATTCAAATCATACTCAGTTCCATTCTCCTAATAACGTCTGAGGATGGGTCCGTTGCGGGCCCAAAAGTTCTAATGTTTACTATATGAATTTAATAATTAACTTCATCACAATAAATCATCTAAACAGTCAAATGTGTTATTTGAATAAGATCGTGTAAAGATGGTGGAAATCAACATAGAAAGTCAACGTAAGCACAATAGAACATTTACTTAGTACTTAGTGCAGATTAGAGTTTTTGTTATGATGCTTAATAACGAACACCACCATCCTGTACACTAAATCAGAATACAACCTCACCAATGTTTTATCATTAGACTTCTCATTCATCTGAGATGAATGACTTCTCATTCATCTGAGATGAATGACTTCTCATTCATCTGAGATAATTATGCTTTTAATTGATATGTTCAATATATTTAATCAAGACATTTGATACATCTGTCAATCGAACATATCGATTTTTTTAAAGTTCACTCAAATTTTTTACAGATATCAATTTTTGAAAATTAGCAGGTCTGCAATTCAAAATTAGATATGATCACTGTTTTATTAGTCCATGCATTATCTATGTACATCTTACAGCAGTATAGAAACCACAGAATTAATTCAGATTTGCCTTTGCCAAAAAGCAAAAATTTTAATATTTGAAAAACACTTATATTTGGTTTTACTCACAGATTAAGTTATATGAGTTGTGAAGAATTCACTTACTTCTCCTTTGTCTCTCAGTTTTTTTTATTTTTATTTTTATTTTATTTTTTTTTCCAGGCAGTTTTGGTGACTATGAAATCCTGTTTCGTAATGCTTTGACTTTACTTCATAAAGCCTATCGACACTGAATGCAATTTAAACAAGAAAGATGACACCGAATTTTCGAGTGTAATAAGCACGTCTTTTGAATCCGTTCTGATGCAACTTAAATTTATCAAAGCTATTCAAAGTCAATGGAACCGGTATGGAAAACAATAGTATCTGACGGAAGAAAGAAGTTTTCAATCGAGTTTTTAATCCCTCAGATATTGCTGTAAACGGAATCGTGAGCTTACGCCCTTTGGTTGCAGACTTGTGCGTTAAGAAAAACATGAATTTGTATAAGAAACATTTCGCATTGTTAACGTTCTCCAACACAGAAATAATTTTTCAAATCAAACTCTTAGAAACAGAGATATCGACAAAAATAACATGTGACTTTACGTCCCCTGGTGGGAAAACTGTGCATTATTGTAGGAAGAAAGTATTCTCAAAAGGTTTTTCCATATGAGCGGTGTCAGTCCAAGAAAAAAAAAATTAGTCGAGTTTTCAGGAGCCCAGATTTTGCTACAAATACATCAGAAGCAGAAATTAACACTTATGCCCCCTGGTGGCCAAACCATTCTTTACCAAACAATAGAAATTATGTGAAAAATATTTTCCATCCGGTCTTGTATGTGATACAGGAAGAATTTTTCAAATCGGAGTTTTAGAAGCAGAAATAACGCAGAAAACGCAATTTACCTTTGTGCCCCCAATCGCGAAAAGTCTATGATTTACTTGAAAATTTTGAATTTATAGGGAAAACATTTCGCATCGGAAACACTATCCAACAAAAAAAGGAATTTTTCAAATCGGACTCCTATAAGTAGAGATAGTGACAAAAATAAGATATACATCTACGCCCCATGGCGTAGAAACCATGCATTATTTCAAGAAGAAAATGTTCCTAAAAGGTTAGTCGACATAAGTAGTATTGGTCAACAAACGACTTTTTTTTCAATCGAGATTTCAAAAGCTCATATTTTGCTGCAAACACATCAGAAGTGGAAATTAAGACTTACGCCACCTGGTGGCCAAACATTTTTTTACAAAAATTAGAAATTATGAATTTTTCAACATTTTTTTTACAAAAATTAGAAATTAAGAATTTTTCAAATCGGACTCCTAGAAGTAGAGGTATTGACAAAAATAAGATTACGTGTACGCCCTCTGGCGTAGAAACCATACATTATTTTAAGAAGAAAATGCTTCTAAAAGGTTTGTCGACATGAGTAGTATCGGTCTACAAACGACGTTTTTTTCAATCGAGAATTTAGAAGCTCATATTTTGCTGCAAATACATCAGAAGCGGAAATTAAGATTTACGCCCCCTGGTGGCCAAATTATTTTTTTACGAAAATTAGAAATTATCTGCAAATGATTTCCCATCAGGAGCTGTATCTGGTGCAGAAAGAATTTTTCAAATCGGAGATTTAGAAGCAGAGATATGGGGAAACGCAATTTACCTCCACGCCACCTAGCGGAAAGTCTATGAATTACTTGAAAATTTTAATGTTATATGAAAAACATGTCACACTGGAAACACTATCCAACAAAGAAGGAACTTTTCAAATCGGACTCCTAGAAGTAGAGATATTGACAAAAATAAGTATACATCTACGCCCCTGGCAGAGAAACTGTGGAATATTTTAAGAAAATATTCCGAAAAGGTTTATCAATGTGAATGGCATCAGTCCACAAAATAATTTTTTCAATCGATATTTTAGAAGCTCAGATTTTATGGCAAATACATCAGAAGCAAAAATTGACACTTAAGTCCCCTGGTGGCCAAAGTATTCTTTACCAAAAATTTGAAATTATATGCAGAAGATTTTCCATCAGTAGGTGTATCCGCTGAAGAAAAAAATTCACACTGGAGTTTTAGGAGACGCCCCCTAGCGGAAAATCTGTGCGTAATTTGAAAAAGTAACTATATCTAAAATACTCTTTGACATAAATGGAATTGAAAGATAAAAGAATTTTTTTCAATCGGATGTTTAGAAGCAAATATGTGGAATAAAACGTATATTTGAATTCAACATCATCGGCATTTACGCCCTCTAGCAGCAAAATTGTACATCGTAAAAAAGAAAAACTAAATAAAGGATCATCATTCGCATATTTCAAGCTTTCCAATGCAAAAATAATTTTTCAAATCGGTTTAATAGTTGCAGAGATATAGTGGGTACAGCGGGACGGACAGAGAAACCGATAACATAAGCACGATCTTTTTTACAAAAGACGTGCTAAAAATGCCGCTGAATTGCACATAAAGATTTGTCCCTTTCATAATGAAAATATAACCCATGGTACGCCTTGAATACTAGTTGCTGTTAGTAAATAACTTATAAAAAATAAGACTTGCGGGTTCATTAATAAATCCTTTATCTCTAGTGATTTTCAGAATCTGTTCTCAATGCACGACTTCACCTTATAAAGCTTGCTGACATCGAATGCTGTGCCTTAACCTTGAGGAAAGCAAGGGTAAGAGTTTTCCAATTAGGAAGTTAGTAGAAAAAAAAAAAAAAAGTTATTTAACATATTTAAACTGCTGTGGCTCTGACGTAACTCAATAATGATGGCCCAACATCACAGGAAGAATCAACTAAAGAAATACAAGCAATCCTAAAATCGATATGGATGAAAGTGAAATGCAATACATTTATGGCGCAGAGATGAAAGATTAACTGCCCTCCATGTAGCAATTCCTCAAAAAATTCAATAGTTGTACCTATATGTCATATAAAACAAAATTCATTGCCTTCGTGTATTGATTCGAGGATTGTTTTATTTCATTAATTCTTATATTATCCAGGAACCAGGAACTGTAAATATTTGCCCTGATCCCACGTTCAGGATGATGAATCTCTGCTGTGAAGACGCACACCTTGGATTTGTGAAACTCAAGTGTTTTTCACAGAGCCTTTTGGCACACTTGGAAATTTTTTCTTGCTATGTGATTGCAAAGATCATGCAAATATTAAATATGCTGGGTCTCTTTTATAATTGGGTCCATGAATTCTGCTCTTCTTAAATCTTCTGCCTTTTCTTTGTTTTTTCCCTATTACATCTTATTCAATTTCAATGATTCAATTTCAACATAAAGATGGGATTTTAACATATGGTTTCCTAGAAACAAATTAACTTTGTCTATAGGTCCAGCTGAAAAGGAGCTGTGTCACTAGCAAAAATCACAAAAGACAGAGAGACATCTGAACTATGACTCACCTTTTCTGGATGGAAAGGCATAAATAAAAATACTATGAAATACCACTATTACTTTCAAGTGATATCCTGTCTACATGGAAATTTTTTTAAACCTTCACCCATTAAGAATAGTAAGTAATCATTTTATATTAAATTTAAAAACGAATTAATTAAAAATTAAATAAATTTTTCAAGCTAAATTACTAAAAATAATAAATATTCATGTTATATTCTTTTTTTTTACAATCATTCATTAATGTTTTTATTCATTCTTCTGTACCTACAGTCGATACCTGAAACATTTTTAAAAATAAAGACAAAACCTTTTCCACTTTTTTACTGAGGAGGAAGGAAAAAGAACCATTCAGCTGCCATTTCTAACCATCCTGTTAACACAACTTCCTGAGAGAGAACCCATAAATTTGAGGCAACGCTTTAGACTTCGGCCCCTGTCGTCTTCAGCCAACGCTCCGCTGGAATGACGGGAGAAACATTTCGCGATAGGTGGCGATGAAGCTGCGTCGGCGTTTCCTCCCGCACTGTGTGTGCTACGAAATCGCTGTTTGCTGAGTGCGTGAGCCGTGAATCCTGTGTACTTATTTCTGTTTGCCCTGTTCTAAGCGATACGTGGCTTGTGTTTTTTCCAGCGTGCGTTGTAGCTCTGCCAGTCGCCATGCGGAACTGGAGGCGTTTCTTCGATGAAGTTGGGAAGGATGAAGAAACATGTATTTGCATGGTGTGAGTGGAAAGGATTGCTTCCAACCGAACGAAGATGTTCCGCAGGTCATCCAATGAATTTGCGAGTGGATATGGGTCATCGTTTAGGACAATTCAGGTGTAGGAAGAATCACGTTACAGGGAAAAGTGAGCAGTGTTCGCGTTTACTTGGGACGTGGTTTGAAGCTGCTTGTATTCCTCTTGATAAGGTGATGACTCTTTTATATTGTTTCGCCAAAGGATTTTCTACGATGATGCAATTGAGGAATCTTCCCAGGATGAAGTTTCCACATCCTCTGCGACAGTCAGTGACTATTATCAGTCTTGCAGAGAACTAGTCGCACAACAGTTTATGGTAGCCGACGAACAAGACAAAGGACAGCTTGGAGGCCCTGGTGTAATCGTAGAAGTGGACGAGGAGAAGGTTGGGAAGCGGAAGTATAATCGTGGTCGTCTCGTTGAGGGCACCTGGATCCTTGGCATCTTTGAACGAGATTCGAAATGATTTAGGGTTGAGATCTGCCTGGAGAATAACCGCTCTGCTCACACATTGCTGCTGCTCATCCAGAAACATCTTCAACCTGGAAGTACTGTAATGACGGATCAGTGGGCTGCGTACCGCAATCTCTCATCCTGTGGTTTCCAACATCTGTCAGTAAACTATTCGCTCAATTTCATTGATCCAACTACTGCGGCGCATATGCAAGGTGTTGAGAGCAATTGGCGGCCCCTCAAACGCACACTATCAATCTAATGGAATTCACGAAGACCGCTTGGCAGACCACATTCTCGAATATTTATTCCGACGAAATTATCGTCTTTCCTCTGAACACTGTTTTGAGGTGATGATTGCTATCATCAAACAGTTCTTCCCTAGTACGTAATGTTTTCCACTTAAATATTCGTACTAGATAGCCAAGTTCTCAATAACAAGGAAACACTTCTTTTCCGTCGTCATACACTGATGGGAAAAAAATCCCAACACCAAGAAGGGGTTGTGTTAGATAAACGACAGTTGGTAGGCGGTGAGAGTACATCTGTAAGATGATGTCTATGCAAATTTCGCGCTCGGCGCATACGTGTGGCGCTAGTAGCGCCTCGGAACATGCAAAGCAGGTTCGCTGTAAATACGCACTGTAGCGTTTGGGAGCGTTCAGATTCGACGTAGTTTTTTTTTTTTTTTTGAGTGGAGGTTTAACGACCACCGTGAGCAACTCAAATGGGCTATAAGCAGTCGCCCGTCCCTAATTTAGGGTCCCTGGTTCCAGGGAAGGGAGAGAGCCAGTGCCGTAAGACAAACACAACATCCATGCCTGACCGGGATTCGAACCCGGACCCCTTACGGACGAATGATCAGAGGCCAATGCCTTAGACCACTGCGCCACCGGGGCGGCTCGACGTAGTTTGTTGATGTTAGTCAAGAATGCCTATAAGAAGACGAAGAAGCCATTATCAACAGCTCACGGAGTTTGAACGAGGTCGTGTAATAGGGCTACGAGAAGGTGGATTTTCTTTCCGCAATATTGCAGAACGACTTGGTAGGAATGTAGCCACTGTGCATGATTGTTGGCAGCGATGATCAAGGGAAGGTACTGCCTCAAGAAGACCGGGTTCCGGCCGGCCACGTGGCACTACTGAGAGGAAAGACCGCCGTGTACGGCGTATGGCCGTGGTGCATCGTACCGCATCTGCGCCAGCAATTCGAGCTGCAGTTGCCACCACAGTGACACAACGAACTGTAACAAATCGGTTACTTGAAGGACAGCTCCGAGCCAGACGCCCTGTAGCGTGCATTCCACTTACTCCAAACCACTGCCGTTTGCAACATCAGTGGTGTCAAGCTAGAGCTCATTGGAGGACGGAGTGGAGATCTGTTGTGTTTTCTGATGAAAGCCGGTTCTGCCTGGGGGCCAGTGATGGTTAGAAGGAGGCCAGGTGAGCGCCTGCAACTGTCATGGCGAAAATTTTAACCTCTGGTGAATTTCAGAAAGACCTGATCAATCTTTCTGTTGGTTTATCAGGGATTAATTAATGCAAAATTTTCTCCCATGACATATGTTAGAAGAAAATTCCAGGTTGAAAGGCAAAGGAATTCGTGCACAAAATTCGCTTGTCTTAATCACAACCAGGAAAACAAAATTTCATGTTAAAGCAAGAAAAAAAAAAAGAGAATAATATTTGATTTAACTGACTTTGGGGTTTTGGAAATAATTATTTTATCTGTTCTTTTATCGCGATAGGAAAAGGCGAGTAGGTGTGCAGCTCAGAGAATCAAAATTAATTTTACTTTTACATCACGGAATGAGAAAAAAAAACGTTTCTGAAAAGAAAAAAGAAAACAAATTGTGAGAAAAGTGAATCTTCTTTCAGATCGGCCATTTTAAGGATTCGGTAGAAGTCGCTCAGAAAATGCTGCAGAAATGCTCTTAGGAGGGTTGGCGTTGTTCTATTTTTGGGACAAGGTCACAGCCGCACATAGTAAGTTACTTGGTCCCTACGTGTGAAGGTCAAGGGGTTCCTCTCCCCTGGCTGACCGAAGATGCCATGTGCCTGGTAACATTTATTATTTTTTTCCTCGTTGAGAGTGCGGGACGCTGCAACGATGCTGCCCGAGTGAAGGTCAGAGGTCACTCGAGGCGTGGGAGAGAGAGCCGTGGTAATGCAGGGCCGCTGTTACTAGGGAAAATTTCATCCAATCAGGGGTCAGCATTTTCCAACACCCCAGAGTTCTTTTTGCACTTTGAGACGCTTGTATCAGTTCATTTCTTGCTCTTGTGTTTTGCTCTTGCTGGCCGGCAGAAAGAGAGGACAGCCGAGTTTTCTCCTCGCCTTTTGGTGGGGAGAGGACCCACAGAAAAAAAAAAAAAGAGTTTTTTCTTGACTGCCTTTGCTGACCACCACAATGTGACACTCTGGCTCTGGGGTGCTTATTGAAGGGTTGACGATGTAGAACGCAGTTAAAGCAGCATTCCGCCGGCCGGGAACTTTGCCCTGAAAAAAAATGGCTCTCCATTCTGTTGCTACTCCTAAAAGGAGGCCTGCTTCAAAGGCCGGAGGAAAGAAGCCAAAAAACAGTTCCATCTCATCCCAAAGTTTGGGGAGGCTCTTCCCTGCAGGTCATCAAGAAGCACATTGCTGCTAATCACCAGACGGATATTGAAGGCTCTCTCCCTTTCATCAAAAAGGTACCTCAAGTCTGCAGCTGCCAGCAATGCCCTTGTTCAGGACAGAGGAGCCCACTGGGCCAATAGAGAAAGGAAAAGACATGGAAGACGACCTACAGAGACTTTGGGAGCTTCAGTGATAGGAACTCGGGGGTGTGTTGTGTTGTACAGAAAAAAAGGGAAAAAAAGAGACGCCAGCTCAAAGGTAATGTTTTTAGTTCATATCTTTTAGTATTGATACATAACAGCCCACGAAGGTACCTAAACTTTGAGCTGAGCATAAGAAAAAAAAAGCAAGTTTTTTTGCCGCTGATTGTGGCTGTTGTCGTTCAGTTTTCAAAAAATAAAATTTATTAGTTCCTCGGGTATGAGTTCAGAAAAGAAGGGAAAAAAGAAAGGGGAGTTGAAGATGCTTTCATTTAGGTTTTTTTTTTTTGTGTTGCCATGTCTGGTATTTTAGCAACTTCCCAGGCCAGTAAATTTTAATGTATCCAAAAAATTTGGTTTAATGTTTGAGCACAGTGAATTTTGGTGCATCGATTGTAGTTTAGTTGGGCATGTGATAATTGAAAAGCAGTGTTATTGTGATGCCGTGGGTGATGAAATAATTGTAAACATTTCTCTCTAGCCTTTTACAGCGTTGAGTTATTTTTTTTTTCTGAGTGATGATAAATTATGGGATGATTTATATTGGGATTTTGGGAACATATGTATAGTGTGATGAAATTGGAAACCTAAAGTGCTGTTTACATTCTTGGAGTGTTGTGTCGAAATTAAGAGTCTTGGTGTGTTATTTTGAGGACCAGTATTTTACATACTCCAGATGAGTGGTAATCTCCCATTGGAAAGGGGTGATCTTAGGGCAAGCCGGGGAACTTGTCCTAAGGCAGAGGGCTCTGAGTAGGGAATTTTCACCAGGATGCGATATGTGCAAAATAGAAGTTAAGGTATTTGGGTTCTCAAGTTTAGTATTTCACAAAAAGAATGAACATCATGGGTTGAGAAGACACACTTTTGCTCACCAGTTCCAGTATTAATTGTTCTTTTCTTTGGCCTAAATTTTCTTGTTTTTACTAAAAGGTTAAAAGTCTAAATGTAATTTTAATTTTCAATAAGGTGAAAATATTTAGTAGGTTATGTAAATGGTCAGTGTTGTTATCTGCAGTGCGACCTGCGCATTGCCATGGTACAGAAGAATTTCCTTGCTGAGTGATTTTTCCTGGGATATATGTGGATAGATAAGTGATTTTTCCTGGGATTTGGATATATGTGGATAGAGATTTGTGATTTTTCCTGGGATATATGTGGATAGAGACAAGTGAATTTTCCTGGGATATATGTGGATATTTTGGATTTCCTGGGATATATAAAGATAAGTGATTTTTCCTGGGATATAGTTGTGTTAGTTCTGGGCCAGATGTGCCTGGAGTATTTTGGGTTGAAGTACGACAGGCTCTTGCAGGCGTGGTTGATCAAGGTGGGATCATGCATTGGTTCGAAAAGGGGGAGCCTTGAGGACGTGGTTTTTGGGGGAAAACTTGTCTTCAACCCCCCCCCCCCCCCAGTAGTTTCGCTGCCCACGGAGATATGTACTGCTAGCGAGGGTCGGTCGGGCGTTGCTTCAATGGATGTTGTGAGATCATGTTAGGGGAAATTCTGTACCTGATGATGATGTGTCGCACTTGAGGATTTTTTTCCTTTCCCTTTGCCTAGGCTGAAATTGGATTCACGACCCAATTTCACGCCTTCAGACTGACTAGTATTTTCTTCCTGTGTTGGTTCTCAAAAACCCAGGGTAGTGTCTGAACTGAGAGTATTTGCCTCACCGCTACCTCAGTAATTCACTGCAGGTGTTAAATTTAAGTTTTGTTTGGTGTGATTTAAGGTATCTAAATTAATTTGTTTATGATATGCTGTAGTGCTAGGGATGTAAATTCTAAATTCTGGTTGTTAGTGTTAGTGAACATGATATTTAGTTTGGAAATTTAGTTAATTGGTATTTTGAGCTTTTGTTTACAGTATAGAGTAATTAAGTATCTTGAGCTATTATTTGAAGTACAGAGTGATGTGATTTTTATGAGCAAGCTAGTGCAAGAAGATAGTTTGAATTTCTGAATTATGTTGATGATGTTATGAATAGTGATAATTTTTAAGTTAGTTAGTGAGGTTTCTTTATAAGTGATGTAGGTTCATTCAGGGTGGTTTCTATAGGTTATGTAATGTTAATTAATGCTTGTGCTCAGTGTAAATTCTGTTTTGAGGATAATTTACTTGGTTTGTTTACTTGCAGATAGTAGATTTGTTAATGTATAATTTGTGGCTCTGATAATAACTGTAAATTTAATTGAAGTCTTTGAAGCTGGTCTGGGAGATTGCAGAGTTTGCTAAGGTTGTTCAGGTGCTGTAAATTTAAATCAATAGGTGTAAAATTGTAAATTTGTCATTGAGCTAATTAGGTGAGAGAGAAGAGAGTACGTTTCAAAAAGAACAGAGCTTGTCCACCTTGTGGAATTAAGATAAAAAAGAATTCAGTATTTTTTTGTGTGTAAATTATGTGAATCGTAGTATAATTTTGGATGCATAAAGTCAATGCCTAGTGTTCAAACCAACTGTGTTGAAATATGTCAAGTTGTGCTGTTCATAAGGCCAGTGGCCAAATAGAAAAAAAGATTGAGATTCTGTTTTTATACTGCTGTGTGTAAGCAAACAAGATAAAAAAAGAAATACCACAGCTGATTGTCCACTAAATTACCTTGTTAAGTTTTTAAAGAAAAAAAATAAATATGGGCAGTAGCCTTTCAAAAAAAGTCCAAAATTAGTGCAGTGTGAAAAATTTTGTGTGCTGTTGTCTTCCATGACTTGGACCCTTGTATTCACCTTAGCTTGACTAAGGCTATCGATCCGAATCCTGGTATTATAAGGTATTTCATAACTGCAATTTTTGTCCTGTCCTTTTAAATTGACTTTCACAGCCTCCACAAGTTGTTATTGAACGAGTACATTTTATCCTATGACTTATAGTGACACATTTTCATACACATGCAACAATATTCACTTATTTTTGCACTTTCAGATGACTCAACTCTGCGTGAACACAAACAACGCAAACTTTTCAATAACTTCTTGTGGAATGTAAATTTCTAGATGCATTTTTTTTTTAGGATGTTCATGGCTTTCTAATACTTAGAAAATATTTTTGTTTCAAAATGCATCCACCCATCTCCGAAAGTTAAATTTTAGTCTAAATTCAAAATTTCCCTTCAAGTTTACTTTTGGCTATTATAATAACCCTTATATAAAGTGGCTAAGATAACCCCACAACACAACCAACTTGTCTGCGGCCGAGACACACTGGACTTGCACCTGGAGTTATGGTCTGGGGAGCAATTTCCTGTGACAGCAGGAGCACTCTCGTGGTTATCCCACGCACCCTGACGGCACAGTTGTACGTCGGTCTGGTTATTCAACCTGTTGTGCTGCCATTCATGAACAGCATTCAAGGGGTTGTTTTCCAACAGGATAACGCTCGCCCGCATACCGCTGTTGTAACCCAACATGCTCTACAGAGTGTCGACATGTTGCCGGTGGCCTGCTAGATCACCAGATCTTTCTCCAATCGAGCACGTATGGGACATCATTGGACGACAACTCCAACGTCACCCCCCAACCAGCATTAACCGTCCCTGTATTGACCGACCAAGTGCAACAGGCATGGAACTCCATCCCACAAACTGACATGCAGCACCTGTACGACACAATGCATGAACGTTTGCATGCTTGCATTCAATATTCTGGCGGTTACACCAGTTATTAATGTACCAGCATTTCACAATTAAAATGGCTGTTTTCGCGCTTACATTAAGCTGTGATCTTGAAACCTTAATCGATTAAATATGTTACCTATACAAATGTATTGCCGCCATTTCATTCCTTTACAACTATTTTTTCGTGGTGTTGGGATTTTTTTTTCCGTCAGTGTAAATATTTAACAACACCTGAACTACTCACATTCCATAAAGGACCTTTTCAGGGCCAGCCATAATACAAAATACCCCCCCCCCCGTCGCATATTTCGCGTCCTTAACACTCCTCCCGCACAACACGTAGCGAAGGAGCAAAAAACGCTGATGCAGTTGCAGCGCCACCTATCGTGAAATGTTTCTCCCGGCATTCCAGCAGCGCGTTGGCTGAAGCAGACGCCGGGGGCCGAAGATTGAAGTGCATCCAAATTTGATTGGGTTATTCAGAACCCTATATAAATGGTTTCAATCACTTTGAGTCATAATGTCCTATGTGCTATAGGGCAATCGGCATGCCCTCAGGTACCGCAAAAGTAGCATTGAAATCTACCTATCTACCTTACCCTTAACACCTGCAATACCGACACACCTTTTAACATTCCTATTATTTGGAAAGCGATTTTGAAATCTGGCAACAACTGACGCCTTTACCACGTGTCTCATTCCATGGCTGATGAAGGTAGAAGTCGCTACCGAAATGTCCCGCTTATAATTTTTAACGTAACTTACACGTGTGATGACAATTTCAAGAATTCTTTTTATGTTGTATAGAGGCCTTGTGTACTTATTATATTTGCACTTTTAAGGTATTAAACTCCTGCAAAGTGCGCATAGTTTACATGCAATTCATAAATGAAAAACTATTAGAAAGTACCAATCACTCACCCTAAAGATCATGGTAATCTCCATCGACAACACACTTCCAACACGCCAATCATCGTAATGTTTCTGGCCTTCCAAGGTTTACAGACATCTTGCTTACGATTCTTACTTCCGGGTGTGAAACATCGTATTATTATTTATTTATTTTTTAGCCTTATGAGATGTAACTATAAAGCTTGTCAATTCCATAAAAAACCACACATACTACTCATTCATACAATTCAATTAAAAACTATGTACATATTTACATAACCTTACATTCCTAGGTGGTTAAACCTTTGTCAACTGCAAGCACCAAACTGCT
The DNA here is from genome assembly GCA_039090855.1 of Macrothele yani. NCBI lineage: Eukaryota > Metazoa > Arthropoda > Arachnida > Araneae > Macrothelidae > Macrothele > Macrothele yani. Next base: position 116,847,161 of record CM077007.1, read on the forward strand.
CCTTCCGCTTCAAAACCCCTGCAAGTGTCACACTCATTCAGCCCTTCACACACAATCCTCTAGTACTTTCAACAGACCACTGTCGTCATCAGGAGGCAGGTGTGTCTCACCCGCCTACCACAGCTCAAGTGAGCAGAGACACACCTGCCTCCTGATGATGACAGTGGTCTGTTGAAAGTACTAGAGGATTGTGTGTGAAGGGCTGAATGAGTGTGACACTTGCAGGGGTTTTGAAGCGGAAGGAGCAGTTTGGTGCTTGCAGTTGACAAAGGTTTAACCACCTAGGAATGTAAGGTTATGTAAATATGTACATAGTTTTTAATTGAATTGTATGAATGAGTAGTATGTGTGGTTCTTTATGGAATTTACAAGCTTTATAGTTACATCTCATAAGGCTAAAAAATAAATAAATAAAAATACGATGTTTCACACCCGGAAGTAAGAATTGTAAGCAAGATGTCTGTAAACCTTGGAAGGCCAGAAACATTACGATGATTGACGTGTTAGAAGTGTGTTGTCGATGGAGATTACTGTGATCTTTAGGGTGAGTGATTGGTACTTTCTAATAGTTTTTCGGCCTTATGTACATTTTCAAGTCTTTAATACTCTTCAAAAGTATGAGTATATTGAAAAACTGAAGACAAAACCTAAAGATGAGCGTGTAGTATTGTGCATGTGAAAACAGCCATCTCACAAAATATAGATGGCATGTTCCTGGACTTTACTCAACTCAATGGTCACTGACTTTTCTCTTTAAATACAATAAAGCCAAACAAAAGAGAAAATGCCCAGTTTTTCTCACTTTCAAAAAATCTATGGAATATCAAGTTTTCTCTATCAGACAAGTCTCAGTGAATCAGAATGTACTTTATAGCAGTATCATTGCATGAAATATTTCATTTCCTAATGCTTTTAACCATGCAATTTGCTGAATAAGCACTATTTCTTTTTTCTTTAAAAAAAAAAACTTTTCAGCATTCATAAATGCTCACTGAACTACTAGCACATGTACTTAACTAAAAAAATGTCACTCTAGCCCTACAAGCCTACTTGCTCAGCATGATGAAATAACAAAACTGCTGGACAAATACACTGGCGGAAAATGAAAAAGAACACCAAGAAGGAGACGTCTCATACCAACAAAATTTATACAGCATAATAACGGAATACAGAGGATAACGTGATCAAAACATTATGGCAAAATACAGCTGTATTTGCTGGTAAACTGAAAAATAACATTTCCATGTAACATGGTTAGTACGAGGTTGAACCGCCATGAACTGCGTCACACTGTGCAATTCTGGCATGGAGTCTGTCGTACAGATGATGGATGTAAGTTTGGGGTATTGAGTTCCAAGCATCCTCAACCTGGACGCGTAAATCGGGGGTGGTCGTGGCTGGCCGTGGAGACCGGATAAGTCGTTGTCCCATAAAATCCCACACGTGCTCAATGGGGGACAAATCCGGTGAACGTGCAGGCCATGGAAGTTGTCTCACACCCTGAAGTGCATGTTGCGTTGCACGTGCCGTGTGTGGCCGTGCGTTATCTTGCTGGAAAACACCACGATGGACCGACCTTACAAATGGCACAACAACGGGCTGAATGATGTTGATGTAGGAGGTGCTGTTTAACGTACCCGATATAAACACTAGTTGTGTACGGGAGTGATAGCTGATCGCTCCCCACACCAGGAGACCAGGTGTAGGCCCTGTGTCGCTGGAGAATGCAAGAAGGGTGGAGACGCTCCCCTGTGCGTCTGCGAACACGCATACGGCCATCGGAGGTTCCCAAGAAGAATCTGCTTTCATCGCTGAACACGACAGATTGCCATTGCGTTCTTCAGTGCAGACGTGGGCGACACCACTGCAGCTGTTCCTGACGGTGGGCTGGAGTCAGAGGTACACATGCCAGAGGCACATGTGCACGTAGTCCTGCATCTAGTAGACGGTTGCAGATTGTTCGCACAGTCACCTCAAGTGCAACGGCAGCTCGGATTTCCGTCGCAGTGGATGTTCTACTTGACAACGCCGCTCTTCTTATGCTTCGATCCGTCCGCTCATCAGTCCGTCTGTGACTCCCGGTTCCACGTCTTCTCGTGTGGGAATGTTCCTCGTACCATCTACGCCACCATCGTACCACCACCGATACTTCCCGTCCAATTCCCTCGGCAATACGACGATACAACCACCCGGCCTCGCAGAGTCCGACTAGACAACCTTGCTCAAAGTCCGATAACTGCTGAAATCGTACACGTCTTCCATGTCCAGGCATTGCAGCTTCTACAGGGTCTTCGCACGTGTCCGTACGCCGACGACTGATTACATTCACTTCGCCGTACTCCTTAAATACCACCAATGATAATTTGCATATTATGCCGTGCTGTGGCGTAAGCGCTCACCGGTTGGTCCCGAAATTAACATCACGCCTACGTAAACTTGACCCCATTAACATATGTAAATTTCATGATCGTCCGCCAAATCCTTCTTGGTGTTCTTTTTTCACTTTCCGCCAGTGTAGTTGGCAATGAAGTAGCAATGATGTTTACAGGAATGTTTACAACTATGGAATTTTGTTAAATAAGATGTTTTTCCATACTACACAAAGTACAGATTACTTCACTGTGATATTTAAAAAACTTAAAAATATTTTTTCTGCAAAAATGCAAACGGAAAGCTTAGCTGCACTGCTTTATCATGAAGCTTTGAGAGATTTCCAAGCACTATTTCAAATTTCATCTCATCTCATACCACATCAAGCTAACGACAGCTGTAATGAAATATGAATGCTGATAGGTAAGGTATGAAACAACTTTGCTGTATTTCTCAAATCAGTATTCATTAAAACCTCATACTTAGGGCTACAGTGTTCTGCTACGAATGAGTATTAATGTTACATTTTGGTAAACTAAAGAATAGTGAAGCACTAAGAAATAGTTGAAGCGGTAAAAGAAATAAGCAACTATGGAATAGTTTCAAAATACTAAATTCATGCCGCATTAGATTATAAAATACTAAATTCATGCAGCATTAAAGAGCACAGAAATTTAGAAAACATTTTTGCTACCAACAAAACTAAACAGTCACTATGAATACAAAAAATTATTAAAGAATTGCATTTCACTTTTGAATCTAAAATCACACAATCTTATGTGACAAAAAGTATATGGCAAATTCAATGTATCATGTTTCTGGATACTATTCCACAGACACACTCACCTTACAGAATCATACATGTACATGTTCGATACACAGGCACCATATCCTGTTTCAGAAATAGAAGCATAGATGGAACAACTCATGATCTACGAAAAAGAAAAATTACAAATTAAAAGCAAATACTAAATCTGGAGAAACAACTTTTTAATTCTGAAGTTCCAAAGAAAATAAGAAACACATACATACATACATATCACTAAGCTGTTCTCTGATATTCAGAGGTTAGCTCCACAAAGAAATACAAACTACCAGATAATTTTTACTTACTTCTCCATTTACACCGATCTAGACATACAACTCGGGCTTCACTCACATCCACCACACGCCGTACACAAGATCTCCTATACTTCATACTCATAATCTTTTTCTCATGCAGACACTCCTGAATCTGATCCTTCCATGAGTTCTTTGGCCTTCCTCTGCCTTTCCTTCCTGCCACTTGGGCTAAAAAGATTTTCTTAGTAAGCATCTCATCACTCATTCTTCCAACATGGCCAAACAACAGAAGCTTATTATTCTCCACCTTGCTAACAACATTTTGCTTCACATTACACAACTTAAACACATCTTCATTCCTCACACAATCAGAACATGTCTTGCCACAACCCCATTTTGGTATATTGGCAAAAGTCACTGGACACCTAGAACAGAAACACAACATAGCATTTATTGACATACATTAGTACGGTGTCGGTCCACCTTTGGCCCTAATGCATGCATTGACCCTTCGAGACATGCTTTCAACAACGTTTTGGAACACAGTAATAGGTATGCGCTTCCATTCAGTACATAATGCTGCCGCCAACTGTTGCTTAGTAGTAGGCCTTGGTTCCAAACTTCTTATGTGGTGCTCTAATTCATCTCATAGGTGCTCTATGGGATTAAGATCAGGCCTCTGTGCTGGCCAGCCCACACACAATATGGAATTATCATCAAACCACGCCACAACAGTCCTTGCTTTATGGATCAGTGCATTATCCTGCTGGTACCAACAAGGCTCGGTTCCATAGTATTGCCACATAGTTAGTAGGGCATAATTGTCCAGAATATCAAGGTAGTCGTGCTAGTTAACAGGTTTGTCCATGATAACCAATGGGTCGGGACCATACCACAAAAAACACCCCCACACGAGTACACTGTCAGCTTCAAACTTGACCGTAGGAACAGTACACTGTGGTAAATAGCGTTACCCCGGCTGCCACCATACCCACACGGCCATCAGTCTGATGGATCATGTATCTGGATTCATCAGTCCATAGGACCCACTTTCACTGATCTACGGTACACAACAAATGTTCTTTACAACATGCTAAACGACGAGTAGCATTCCGAGTGGAGATATAAGGCTTATAAGCAGCCACACGACCATGGTAACCCATCTAATGAAGTTCTCTGAGAATGGTACATGTACATACAGAGGTTCCAGCATTTTTACTAACCTGTACACTGAGGTTTTGTGCAGTGCTCCATCAATTAGCTGTAACGACTCTCCTGAGGCTTCGACGTCCTCGATCACCGATTTTCTTTGGTCTGCCCATACGTTTTGCTGCTTCAGGCATGCCATGCATCTTCCACTTATTCATAACATCCAAAACAGTTGACTTGGATATGTTTAAACACCTCTCGGTTTCTCTTATGGGCAACCCACTAATATAACACCCAACAATCTTTCCTTTCTCAAAATCAGTTTTCTCCCGCAGCGACATTTTCACTCAATCTCACAGTGCGATATGACCACGGTCAGCTGCAGGCTTCTTTTTATAATGTTCATAGCTGTACCGTGCATCTTTTACAATGCAGTGGATCCGTTCATTTGCTTTTGAAGGGGTATCCGGTGACTTTTGTCAATGCAGTGCATATTTTTAGAGGCACACTGAACATCAAATACAAATTACTTGTACTCCCAAACAAAAAAGCTAAACCCAGTCATAACTAAAATCGCCTGAAAAATTTACTAACTGAATTTTACAACTCTAAAAAATGGGATCTGCTTAATCAGAATGCAAATTTTTAACACTACAGCACATAATAAAATTTGGACATAAGCATAACCATTAATGATAAGTATTAAAACTTTAAAACATGTTTAAGTTATGTAAAAATATTTAATTTATGGGAGCTTTCAACTGATAACTTTAGTCTTTGTCAGCCTTGTGACAGATGGACAATGACAATGGTAGTGGTTGCCAGATCCATAAAGTTGTATGCATTATTTCTTTTTTAAAATTGACTTCCATATTAACAGTATAATGAAAGAGGAATCAGAACTGTAGTTCTTGGAGTTGAGAAAAAAATTCACTAACTTCCCTGATAGCATAATGAAAAAGCGATTAACGAATGAGGCAATTTTCACCAAATGAATTGCCCCATTCATTAATTTTTTTTAGCTGTGCCATCGGGAAAGTTTGGAAATTTTTCTCAGCTCCGCCAACTGCAATTCTGATTCCCCTTTCATCATAGCATTAATATGGAAGTCAATTTTTAAAAAGAAACAATGTATACGACTTTATGGATCTGGCAACCTTTACAATTCATCTGTCACAAGGCTGACAAAGACTGAAGTTATCAGTCAAAAGATTCCTTAAACTAAACTTTTTTTACATAACTTAAGTGTGTTTTACAGTTTTAATACTTATCACTTTTGTAATCCAATTATTATAAACAGGAAAGAAAAAATTGCAAGTCCTTATCAAAGCCAAAACATATAACATATTTTGATCTCTCTCGCTCTTAATTCAGTCCTTAACTTAATTCAAATACTGTGCATTTTAATTATATTAATGGCTGAGTGAATTAAGTCAGACAAGTTTTTGGTTACATTTACGACCTGACTATAAAAATCATATTAGCATTTAGAATAATTCCATAAGCAATTAAAATTTGCATAAGCACTACTGTGCATTTTTCTAGACTGCAATAACAGATACACACAGCACATCAATTCATTTAATTATATATATATATATTACAGGCCATAGTGTAACTTACATCTTCATTGTCAAGCAAGCCCTTTATTAAGTCATCCTGTGTCTGATAGTCAAAGTTGTCCGAGTACAGAGGAGGCAGAGTGGGAGAGCAAATACTGACATGACAATTTATTAGGTCATAATGAATCAGGACTTCACTGTTTTCTTGAAAGACTTCCTACAGAATGGGTAAAACATAACAAAATAAGTTAAACATGGAAAAGGTTGTAATATATCATTTTAAACATAAGATTCCTTCCTATTACAGAAGACTGTGAAGCAGAGCCTGACTATGACATCTGAGGGCCCAGGTCTAGGAAAATTGTGAGGCTCCCATCAAAACAAAATCTTTCACCAATACATAGCCTTGAAGATGTCACATGACACACGACACAATATACTTATTTTCATATTTCATTCTATTGGGTTGGTGCGAATGAAACGTGCGGCAAAGGACCAGCACACGTGGACAGTGAGAACGGAAAAGTAGGACAATTTACCTAGGCAAAATAATCCCCCTCGGCATTGACACATAAGTGCCATCTGTCCGGCAAGGCCATGATTCCGGAACGAAAAAAGTCTTGTGGCCGAGACCCGAAGAAGTCATCAACTGCACGTTGAACCTCGTTGTCTGTCGTGAACTGTTTCGCGGACAAGAAGTGATCCAGGTGACGAAACAGATGATAGTCTGTTGGAGACAAATCTGGGGAATAGGCAAGACGAGGCCGTGCTTCATGGCCCAAGGCACTTAGTGTCAGCATCGTTCGTTGTGCAATGTGAGGGCGGGAGTTATCGTGGAGCAGAAGAACGCCATGTCTGTTAACCAAAGCCGGTTGTTTCTCTCTTTGGCCTCTTACCAAGAAACTCCGATGAATTATCCCAACTGTGGACCACCAGACAAGGAGCATGATCTTCTTGGTGTGTAGGGCTGGCTTAGGATGCGGTCCAGCAGGCTGTGCCTTGCTTGAATGGCACGGTGAGTGTGTGGTCTGGAGTATTGGATAATATGAGAGGGACAGGCTGGTGTAGGTGTAATTTTAAGTGAAAAGATGAAGAACAACTTGATTCACTATAGTTGCATAAGTGAGAGAATTCTCTGGATTCGTTTGAAAGTGAAACTTCAGAGAATTGTAATTGTTGTAGTGTATGCTCCTTGTGACTCGGAACCTACTGATAAAAAGATTTCTGGAATGAGCTAAAAGCTGTTTTGAGCCAGTTTGGTGCTAAAGAAAAAGTTATAATAGCAGGGGATTTCAATGCTAGTTAGGCGTGCAGAATGCAATTTCTGACAATGTTCTGGGTAAGTTTAATGATCCTTGTGTGAATGATAATGGTGAAAGATTAATTAAACTCTGCATTGAGAATGATTTGTGTGTATCTAATACATTTTTCAACCACAAGTACATCCACACATATACTTGGGAAAATCGTACTCTTGGTCAGAAGAGTGTGATAGATTTTGTTGTCTACGATCAGCGTTTGAAACACTTAGTTGTTGACACCCGTGTGATGAGAGGTGCGGATGTTGGTTCTGATCATTACTTGGTAGTGTCACGAGTGAAACTTAATGTTGGTTGGAGGAAAAGGAATAGGAAGAGACCCAGGATAGAAAGAATAAAGGTTGATAGGCTCCTTGAAGTCATCAGCGGTATTCTGATTTACTCAGGGAACGACTGAAGGATCTGAAGTCTGGTGAGAGGGATGTAGAAAAGAAGTGGGAATGTTTTAAGAACTGTTGTCACTGCTGCTAAAGAGGTCTGTGGCACCCCAATAGTGGGTAACAATAGAGGTGATGCTTGGTGGAATAGTGATATTGATGAGGCAGTAAAGAAAAAAAGGAAGCCTATTTGGGGATGTTGCAAGGCAGAGTCTCTGTGGATGAATATCGCTGTAAGAAGCGTGAAGCTGCTAAGCTGGTTTGCCACAGTAAGGCAAAAGATAGGAAGGAGAAAGTGGAAAGGCATGAACTGGCTTTTTGGAAAGATAGAAAGTCCTTCTGGAAGTACATGAGACTCAGGAAAAATAGGGGAAACAAAGTTGTAAGTTGTGTGAAGAATGAGATTGGGGAAATGATACGGGAGCCCAATGAGTTAAGTGACAGATGGGGCGAATACTTCTGTGAGTTATTAGATCAGGAGAGCAAAAATGATTCTGAGACAGATGCAGATGATGCCACAATGAGGGATGAAAGCACAGGAGGGATCTCAAGAGCAGAAGAAGTGTGTAAAGCTCTAAAATCTCTTCAGAATGGTAAGGCTCCAGGAGTTGATGGCATAACTGCAGAGATATTGAAGTATGGTGGCGACTCTATAATTGACTGGTTAACTGAAATTTGCCAGTTGTGCTGGGAGTTAGGAATGGTCCCTCGGGATTGGAAGGATGCTACCATTGTTCCCTTGTATAAGGGAAAAGGTGATCAGACTGAATGCAAGAACTATCGTGGTATTAGCCTACTGAGTGTGCCAGGGAAAGTGTTTGGTAAGGTTGTTATTGAAAAAGTACGGGGTCTTACATCAGAGAAAGTGTGGGATATTCAGAGTGGTTTTATGCCTGGTAAAGGCTGCACTAACCAGATTTTTGCATTACGCATGATGATTGAAAAGTATCTGGCTGTTGGGAAGAAAGTTTTTACTGCCTTCATAGATTTAGAGAAAGCTTATGACCGAGTCAATAGGACACTTTTGTGGAAGGTATTGAATGAATATGGTGTTACTGGGAATCTACTTAATAGTGTAAAAGCCATGTATGCTGGTAGTAGAGCTTGTGTACGAGTGAATGGTGTTTTATCAAAATGGTTTTCCATTGGTGCAGGAGTTAGACAAGGTTGTGTAATATCACCATGGCTGTTTAATATATTTATGGATGCATGCATGCGTGAGGCCAAAATAGATAATAGTGGTTTATGTCTTGGTGATATCCATGTGTGCAGATTGCTGTATGCTGATGACACTGTCCTGTTGGCAGAGAGCAAAAGTGAGTTGCAGAGTATGTTGACTCGGATGCACGAAGTTTGCATGAAATTCAAACTGAGTATAAATAAGGGAAAAACCAAAGTTATGGTGTTTGAGAGAGGAATGGGTAGCACTGAATGTAATGTAAGTATAAATGGCACTGTGATTGACCAGGTGAGTGAGTTTGTGTATTTAGGAAGCATGTCTGACACAGAGAACAAGTTTGATGGTGAAATCAGTAGGCGAGTGAATTCTTCTTTGAAAGTCATAGCTGCTCTGGGAGGTTTTCACAGGAATGATGGGTTCTCTAGAGAGTCCCGCATGGCTGTGTATGAAACAGTAACTGTTCCTACTCTGATGTATGGCAGTGAAACCTGGGTACTGCAGAAGAAACATAGGAGTCGTTTGTGTGCTGGAGAAATGCGTTACTTACGTGGGGTTTGTGGCAAGACACGATCTGATTGTGTGAGAAATGAAGATGTATTGCAGTTGTGTGATGTAAAGCAAAATGTTGTCAGCAAGGTGGAGACCAATATGCTTCGGTGGTTTGGCCATGTTGAAAGAATGAGTGATGAAATGCTTACTAAGAAAATATTTTCAGCCCAAGCGGCAGGAAGGAAAGGCAGAGGAAGGCCAAAGAACTCATGGAAGGATCAGATTCAGGAGTGTCTGCATGAGAAAAAGATTATGAGTATGAAGTATAAAAGATCTTGTGTACGGCGTGTAATGGATATCAGTGAAGCACGAGTTGTATGTCAAGATCGCTGTAAATGGCGAAGTTTGATACGACAACAATAAGTAAAAGTATCTGGTAGTTTGTATTTTTGGAGCTAACCTCTGAATCTCAGAGAACAGCTTAGTGATATGTATGTATGTATGTATAAAGGGTCCACTTCTCATCGCAGGTGGTGATTCGATGCAGTAGATGTTCCTGTTTATTCCTGGCAAGCAGCGACGTGCAGACTTCCACACGCCTAGTCTTGTTGGCAGTTGCCAACTCATGTGGCAGCCACATGTCCAGCTTTTTTACCTTACCTAGCGCAGCCAGATGCCGAACAACTGTCGTGTGGTGGACACTTACCTCTGCCGCTATCTCATATGTTTTTCGGGGGTTTGCTTCAACCACGTGTAACAGAACGTCGTTAGAAACAGACAACGGGGTTCAACGTGTTGACCACTTGCTTCATTTTGCAGGCCAGTATCTCTGCTTCCAAACTTCACAAACCAACGCCGAATGGTTTGTTCATTGGCTGTATTCTGCCCAAATATTTTGTTAATGTTTCTAGTGGCAATTCCTGCAGAATGGCCCAGTTTAAATTCATACAGGAAGATGACTCTCAAATCTGGCATCTGCATGTTTCCTTTGCAAGCCACGTTATGTCCAAACAAACCATGCCTGAACCTTGTTCTTCACACACGTGCTAGCTATTTATGGTAACTCTGTGATGTAATACCAGCAACACCTGTGGGTGGTTCCATTCCGCTGGGGAGGGGCTGTCTCCACTGCTCGTTTGCGCTGGACATTTCATTCGCACCAACCTAATATATATACTATATAAGATGAAATATGAAAACAAGAAAACTACAGTCCATCCTATATCATGATCATCATCATCATTGTCAACCATTATCAATCCACTGCTGGACGAAGGTCTCCCCAAGTTTCCTCCACAACGGTCTGTCTTGTGCCAGTCTCCTCCATGTCACTCCCGCATACTTTCTTGAATTTCATCCACCCATCTCCCATGTGGTCTTCTTCTGGGTCTTTTCCTGTCCCTTGGAATCCAATCTAAAATTTCGCTGTCCATCGATGGTCTGTCCTTCTGGCAGTATGTCCAGCCCATTGCCATTTCAGGGATTTAACTCTGATCATGATGTCTTCCACTCTTGTCATTTTTCGGATCCACGTGTTCCTCTTCTTATCTCTCCTGGTTACACCAAGCATGCACCTCTCCATGCTTCTTTGAGTTGTCTGCAGCCTTTGTATGTCTCTTTTAGCTAAGGTCCACGTCTCTGCACCATACGTAAGCACTGGAAGGATGCATTGATCAAACACTTTTCTTTTAAGACATAATGGCATATTGCTCTTGAAAATTATGCTGTTTCTTCCAAAAGCTCTCCAGGCAAGTTTTGTACGCCGATTAATTTCTTCACCAATGTGACCCTCACTTGATATCTGCTGTCCAAGATAAACGCACGTGTTCGTTATCTCCAGCTTTTCTCCATCAATTGATAAATCTTCATTTCTTGTAAAAGCATTGTACATAACTTTTGTCTTCTGAAAGTTCATTTTTAATCCCACTTCTTTACTCTTGTCAGCAAGTTCCTGGATCATACTCTGTAGCTCTGATGGGGTAGTTGCAAAAATGACTATGTCATCAGCAAAACGAAGGTGGGTTAGATAATCTCCATTAATCTTTATCTCTTTGTTTTCCCAGTTCAGTGATTGAAAGACATTTTCCAATGTGGCATTAAAGAGCTTCGGAGATATGGTGTCACCTTGTCTCACTCCTTTTCCAATTTTTATGTGTGTTGTATTTTCAAACAGCCGAATCTTTGCACTTGCATTTTCATAGATGTTATTAATAATATTAATGTATGCATCTTCAATACCGCAGGATTTCAGAGCCATTGCAACTGCTGATGGTTTCACCGAATCAAAGGCTTTTTCATAATCGATAAAAGCCATGCACAATGGAAGTTCATATTCCCTCGCTCTTTCAATTAGTTCTCTCAGTACGTGGATATGATCTATTGTGCTGTAGCCACTCCTGAATCCAGCTTGTTCTCTCGGTTGAGCCATGTCCAGTGTCACCTTCAAGCGGTGTGAAAGAACTTTAGTGAAGATTTTATAAACCACTGATAGGAGGCTGATAGGTCTGTAGTTCCCGAGATCCTCAATGTCACCTTTTTTATGTAGCAAGATCATTGTAGCGTTGTTCCAATCCTCAGGAATTTTCCCTTCATTAAGGCATTGAGTGAAAATTTGGGCGAGTACTGTTTCGATTTCTCCACTTGCTTCTTGTATGATGTCTACAGTAATTCCATCTTCTCCTGGAGCTTTTCCCCGCTTCATGTTCTTGATTGCATGTGCAACTTCTGCTGGAAGGATTGGAAGAACTCTGGTACTGGTACCTTTCATGATGTCTGGAGTACATGTATCATCCCTTTCATATAATTTGGAGTAGAAATCTTTCACTCTTGTCATAATTTCGCCTCTATTTCTTGTTACAGAACCATCTTCTTTTCTCAGTGCCATAATCTGTTTTTTCCCCTTACTGAGATGTCCCTTTGCTATCTTTAGGCTTTGGTTGTTTTCAATTGCTTTCCTTACCAGTTCACAGTTGAATTTCCTTACGTCTTCAGTGATACTTTTTCGTACTGTCTTGCATAGCTCTATATATTCCACTTTGGAAGTCACATCTTCTTTAGTTGTCCTCATCACCCTTCTTTTTCGCATCAACATTTTGGTTTTTCCTGATAATTTGTTCACATGCAATTTGTTCTTAGACCCAGCTAATTTTGTTGCTGTTTCCATAAGAGCTTTGGTTACTTTTCTGTTAACTTCAGAAATATCCACTTCTTCCGATGTAAGGCCTTCTAAAGCAGAGAATCTGTTCTTCAGTTCCAATTTGAAGGTATTATGGTGTTTTTTAAGGTTGGTTATGTCAATACATTTTGTTTGTCTTATGAGCTTGCTACGTTCGAGTTTAGTGTTGAGGTGCATCTTACATCTCACCAATCTATGGTCACTGCCTGTGTTGAACTTGTTTAGCACACTGCAGTCTTCTATGACGAATTTTTTGTTACACATAATAAAATCAATTTCACTTGTCGTCCCATTTGGATGTCTCCATGTCCATTTCCTGTGTGGCTTTTTCTTGAAAAAGGAGTTCAAGATGAAAAACCCTTCTGCCTCTGCAAACTCTACGAGAGTATTTCCACGCTGGTTTCTGTTGCTGTGACCGAATTTACCTACTGAAGTTTCATTCTGTTGCCGTTGCCCTATTTTTGCATTGAAATCTCCCATAATTATCTTCAAGTGCTGCTTACCTTTATTATTTAGATCACGAATTTCCTCATAAAATTCTTCAATTTCTTCTTCAGCATGACTTGTGGTGGGTGCATAAGTTTGAATAATCTGAGCCTGGTATCTTCTCGAGAGTTGGATAACAAGTCGTGCAGCTCTGTCAGAGGAACTTTCAACTTCTACAACTTTATCCTTCAGTTTCTTGTTTATTATAAATCCAACACCACTAGTTCTGCCAGTATCTGTCCCACGATAGTAGAAGAGATGTCCACTTTTCAGTTCGATGAGATCTTCTCTTTTTCTCCTTACCTCACTTAGCCCGACGATGTCCCACTTGATCCTTTGTAGTTCCTCTTCCAATTCAAGAAGCCTTGAATCAGAAGATAGGGAGCGTCCGTTATACGTCGCCAAGGTCAGCATCAGATGGCAGCCTAGTCCGGTCCTCCGGGGATTCTTAGCACCCTCTGCCTTCATGTCGCACTGGCCGCTGCCTTGGCCAGGTACATTCCAGCTGCCGGAGACTGAGGGCCAAGATTTAAGTTGTGGAGTCATTTTGGAGGGGTTTGGCCATAACTCACCACGCTGGCCAAGCGGGTTGGTGAGTGTGGGATAGCATTTCCTCTAATCCCGATGGTATAGTTATACCGCTATTGGCGGGCGTCAGAGCCCCTTTAGTGGGAACAGGATGTACCACGAGAAGGCGGGGTTGACATTTGTCAAGGAGAGGCTGTGATGTTACGCATCACCTGACCTTACATCCCCATCCTATATATATATATATATCATCATCATCATCATTGTCAACCATTATCAATCCACTGCTGGACGAAGGTCTCCCCAAGTTTCCTCCACAACGGTCTGTCTTGTGCCAGTCTCCTCCATGTCACCCCTGCATACTTTCGAATTTCATCCACCCATCTCCCATGTGGTCTTCTTCTGGGTCTTTTTCCTGTCCCTTGGAATCCAATCTAAAATTTCGGCTGTCCATCGATGATCTGTCCTTCTGGCAGTATGTCCAGCCCATTGCCATTTCAGGGATTTAACTCTGATCATGATGTCTTCCACTGTCGTCATTTTTCGGATCCACGAGTTCCTCTTCTTATCTCTCCTGGTTACACCAAGCATGCACCTCTCCATGCTTCTTTGAGTTGTCTGCAGCCTTTGTATGTCTCTTTTAGTTAAGGTCCACGTCTCTGCACCATACGTAAGCACTGGGAGGATGCATTGATCAAACACTTTTCTTTTTTAAGACATAATGGCATATTGCTCTTGAAAATTATGCTGTTTCTTCCAAAAGCTCTCCAGGCAAGTTTTGTGCGCCGATTAATTTCTTCATCAATGTGACCCTCACTTGATATCTGCTGCCCAAGATAAACGTATGTGTCTGTTATCTCCAGCTTTTCTCCATCAATCGATAAATCTTCATTTCTTGTAAAAGCATTGAACATCACTTTTGTCTTCTGAAAGTTCATTTTTAATCCCACTTCTTTACTCTTGTCAGCAAGTTCCTGGATCATACTCTGCAGCTCTGATGGGGTAGTTGCAAAAATGACTATGTCATCAGCAAAACGAAGGTGGGTTAGATAATCTCCATTAATCTTTATCCCCTTGTTTTCCCAGCTCAGCGACTGAAAAACACCCTCCAATGTAGCATTAAAGAGCTTCGGAGATATGGTGTCACCTTGTCTCACTCCCTTTCCAATTTTTACGTGTGTTGTATTTTTCAAACAGCCTAATCTTTGCATTTGCATTTTCATAGATGTTATTAATAATATTAATGTATGCATCTTCAATACCGCAGGTTTTCAGAGCCATTGTAACTGCTGATGGTTTCACCGAATCAAAGGCTTTTTCATAATCGATAAAAGCCATGCACAATGGAAGTTCATATTCCCTCGCTCTTTCAATTAGTTCTCTCAGCACGTGGATATGATCTATTGTGCTGTAGCCACTCCTGAATCCAGCTTGTTCTCTCGGTTGAGCCATGTCCAGTGTTACCTTCAAGCGGTGTGAAAGAACTTTAGTGAAGATTTTATAAACTACTGATAGGAGGCTGATAGGTCTGTAGTTTCCGAGATCCTCAATGTCACCTTTCTTATGTAGCAGGATCATTGTAGCGGTGTTCCAATCCTCAGGAATCTTTCCTTCATTAAGGCATCGAGTGAAAATTTGGGCGAGTACTGTTTCGATTTCTCCACTTGCTTCTTGTATGATGTCTACAGTAATTCCATCTTCTCCTGGAGCTTTTCCTCGCTTCATGTTCTTGATTGCATGTGCAACTTCTGCTGGAAGGACTGGAGGAACTCTGGTACTGGTATATATATATATATATATATATATACGGAAACATAATTTTGTAAACGAAAACAGTTGCATGCAGAAAATAACAAAAAATTTTAATGGAACATTATGTATTAATGATCAGCAACATAATATACACATGTCAAATGCTGCTGACAACATATACTTAACATAATATGCTAGCTTTATGAAATCAAACTATGTAACATTGTCCCAGAATTATATGGAAACAAAAAAAAAAAAACAAAAAAACAGAAGAATATTTAAATGGAAAATGCAATAACTAATGGCCTTCCCTCCATGCACAATAAGCTGAAATATGGGTTCTGGCATAGTGTATATATTAAATTATGCATAATTGTGCCATCAATATTATACCAACAGTTCAGGATTTCGGTTTCCGGATCTTTAATGCTTGAAAACTGCAGGTGATTGGCATAAACACTTCGAACCAAAATTCCCCAAGGATTTTCAATTGGGTTGAGATCCGGGCTGCGAGCTAGCCATGGCAGTAATTTGACATTGTTCGATCTCAGCCAGGGCATCGTAGAGGTTGCGCTGTGAATGCTCATGTTGTCCTGCTGGAAAACCCAATCAGGACCACCTATTTCAGCAGCAGCTGGGAGCAAACTGTTTTTTAAAACTTCCTGGTTCCTTACGGCATTTTGACATCCTGACAAAACGCAAGTATTATTTTCCCAATTAAATCCAAAAAAGGCCCATACCACCACGAAACCTCCTCCATATTGTCTGCTGAATAATTTCCATTCTCATATCATGCCAATAATATTTTGCACCATCTGGGCCATCTCAATTAAATTTCTTTTCATCACTAAATAATACTTAGAGCCATTCATCCTTCTATGACATATGGTCTTTGGCCCAGTTTAATTGAGCTTGTGTGTGTTGTGTAGTTAAAGACAGTTTCTTTAACAGTCTTGTATATTTCACGAGGGGTGTCTGCTGCAAAACTCTATGAACTGTACTTTTTGACGTTGTTATGTTTCCATGTTGATTTATATTCTGTACAGAGATATTATCTTGCATAGCGAGCTTCCGGGTATGTCGTTTCATTCGAGGCGAAACATTACTATGCCGTCCAGTTTGTTTCTCAGCTGGATATTTTTTGCGACCACTTAAAAAGTTATAAATAAAAGATTTGGATCATTTTAATTTGCTTGAAATCGCACTTAATTCATTCCTTCATCGTGCGACTCACAAACGTGAATTATCTCCTCCACTGACAGCTCTTTTCCACGTGGCAGTTAAAACTGAATCAGCCTCATCATGTTTATCAACTATTTATTCTGCTCTGACACCAGGCTAACTGGCATAGCAATGTGTGTTAGTGTTCGTGTATTTGTGTAAAATTCAATATAATTGTGGGACAGTTTCAGTACACATGTTTAAAACATTTTATACATATCCGAAATTATTATTTTCGCATTCGCAAAATATATCTGCAAAGACTATGTGGTTTATTTTCACCACTGTGTTACTGGATTGCATACATTTTCACTAATCATACATTTACTCTGTTTTCACACCTTTCCATATAATTAGCTGCGGATGGCTTAGTGGTTAGCGAGTCAGACTATCAATGCAAGGTCCTCAGGTTCGAATCTGGGCTGATCTTTCAGAGATGGTGTGATTTACTAACAATTGCTGAATATCCGCCGTGCATCGGACGAACACGTTAAGTGACGGCCCCCAGGCTGGACCCACTGGTTAAATGGATATCCTTTCCTATGCCCCCCCTGAACTTCTCTCACCCCTCTATGTGCAACATCGTACTTGTACGGTGGTGCCATCTACTGTACTCTAATCTCACTACAAACTGTTCTGTCAAAGTCGCTAGACTTGCTCTCATTCCTTCCGTTTCTATGTCTTGCACAAAAGGCGATCTCGCTGTAGGTGGCTGGGACCACATCATCGGGAGTTTTGACGTGGTGTTGCTTTATCCGTCAGTACCTGTCGACGAGGCAGTGGACACTTTGAAGCGAGCACTTGCTGATTCTTCAATGTTCTCACGGGACTCACTACTGGGTATATCCTATGCAATTGATGTGGTGACGGAATAAAATTTTTTCTGTTTTAATAACATAATTTACAAGCAGTCTAAAGGGGTTGCCATGGGCTCACCGCTATCGGCTGTACTAGCTGAGGCCATCCTCAGACCGCTAGAATCAAAAAATTCTAAATGAAGCTAAACTCGCTCCTCTTATATGGCTGAGATACGCCGACGATGTATTTTTTGTCTGGCAGCATGGAGCTGATGAACTGAACGCTTTTTTCGCTTTTATTAATTCCCTCCATCGGAACATATGTTTCACCATGGAGTGTGAGGACAACGGCAGTCTCCCGTTTTTGGACGTCCTAGTCATGAAATCTCGTTCTGGATCCCTCCATACCAAGGTTTATTACAAGCCAACATATGTCCCGAACGTAATACTACCCACCTCTATGGGACCAGTTTCGCACAAATTAGCCATTTTCAGACAGAAGGCTAAACGTGCCTTTATTCTCTCATCGGACACTGCATCCAGAATTGAAGAAGTCGACAACCTAAGAGATCTGGCCTTTTCCTCCGGCTACAGTGTGCAAGTGATCGAGGACATTATCAAGAATGCCGATGCTGTTTTCTCCAACCCGGGTAGCCGCCATACCAAGCCTTCTCTGCAATACATTGGGGCTTGCCCATATGTACCCGGCCTGACCTACTTCTTGCAGAACACCTTAAAGAAACTCGGGCTTAGTTTTGGAATACGCTCACCGAGATCGATATCACGCCACCTGCTTTCATCCCGGAACACCCATACCTCTCTGACTGATGCGGGAGTGTACTCCATATCATTGGAATACATGGATGGTACCACCAGGTACTACATCGGAATGACAAAACGCTCTTTTGCTCTTCGACTTATCGAACACAAACGGGACGTCTCGCACGGAAGACTGACAACCGCCTTATCCAGAGAAGTGGTTACCCATTCTGCCATCCCGAAATGGGACCAGATAAAGCGAATCGCCCCTTATACTACCGCCAGGGGCACTGCCGTCAGGGAAACCATTGAGATTTTGAGTAACCCTGTAGTTTGCAACGATGACGTCTCATTTGAGCTTCCCCAAATATGGCGCACATTCCTTCACGCTTAGCACGTTCCTGTTGACATCTCTCGTTGTCGCACGCTCTCGACGCAGCATATCACGTTCTCAAATTCCGTTCGTGTTTATTTTATTTAAAATTTTCTATTCTTTGTTACTTTTGCTTTACTAACCACGAACAAGTCTGAAGAAGGCACCCGTTGGTGTTGAAAGCTTACGCTTTATTCATAACGTTTGTACGTCAATAAACGGATATCTTATTTCTTTTGCATACTAATAATATATGAATTTGTGATAGTTTTTTATTTTTCATAATCTTAGAACATGTACAAAATTTTAAAGCAAACTTGATTTTCATCTTGTAGTGAGGCAGCAATTTCAAAGAATAGAAACAAAGGGTTTTGTGAAAATTGAAACTATTTCTTTAATGAAAGCATTGGAGACTGAGTGAAAAGAGGATGCAATGAAACTTCACATAAAATATTACTTTCATAACAAAAATAATAATGAAAAGTTCAGTATCGATTAGGTCATTCATTGAAATAATTTTAGGGGGGGGGGGGGCTAGGTCCCAGGCTCTGTGGGCCCATGCTTTAATCAGATCCTGCTGTGAAGTTACATAAAGGATTCTCAGAACTGACCAGCATTATTGGATCAATAAGTACTTTGTACTTCTCAGCATCCAATAAATTATGTAAGGGTAAATGTACCATTTCCACAACTGTGGTAACTTTAATTAACCAGCCTTCATTCGAATCACATATCCATTCAGGAATGACATTTTCTGTGTGACTGGAAATCCCTGGGGATGCAGCAAGTTTTACATGAACCATGCCCGGATACATTTTTTGGCTACTAGCGACTAAAATGTGTGGTACGAAAATTTATATTATTTTTAAAAACCCAGTGTGAATAGAAGGCGCTGTTCTGCCATTAATGTTTTAGTACTATTGTTACAATAACAGCATTTTTATTATGACCTTTCATTCTGATAAGCTATAACTAGTGCCCGGAAGTTGATGCAAAATGCCTTAAAATGCTTTTTTTTTGCCTTTTCGGCTCATATTTGAAGAAAATGCCTTTTTATGTTTTTGATGCCTTTTTTGCCTATACTCAACAAATGCACTATTAAAAAATGATTTCTTCTTAAGAATGCGATAAAATCAAAGTTTTGATAACAATCTAGCATGCAGTACGTAGTGTTTCCGGGTAAACACGTAATTTTTTTTAAGTTATTCATTACTTTTAAAAACTCTTTTTTAGGGTATAGGTGTACAAACCATAAGGTAGGTGGCATTTTCTCTAAAGCGAAATCACAGTCGGCAGACATCTGAAAGTAAACACGAGTACAATCGGTACATTCAAAACGAGGTGCTCCAATTTAAGCAGCGGTGGCAGACGCAGAGTCTGCGATGGTCGGCATCTCATTTTATGTTTTGCTCTCCCTAGAATCCTAGATGATAGTTTCTGCGCATGGCGGAAGTAGCCGAATCCAATCAGATTACATTGTAACCAATCAACCTAGATAGAGTGAAAGCCAAGAATGCACGTACACACGTAAGACCTTGAACGTAAGTGCAAAACAAGGGAGGAAGATTCTGTTAGTTCGCTACCCCTAATAGATCTTGCCTTGTGTCCAAGTGAAACAATAATGCCGCAAACTGCTTCTTCAACCAGTGCTAAATTAAGTCGGTATGTTCAAGAGTATGGAAGTGATATCTTGTCCATTGATGGAATGGTGTTGTTTTGTAAAATATGCGATACGAAACTGAATTAAGAAAAGAAATTCTTCATTTCACAACATTTGGCAACAGCTAAATATAAAGCTATTGTTATTCGGAAGATTGGTGAAACAAAGACATGTTTGATTTCGTCATTCGCTTCTATTTCAAGCAAGCAGTCACAGTAGTTTGCAAGTGATTTGTGCCATGCTTTTATAGATGCTGGAATACCTTTGTGGAAGCTGGAAAATAATTCACAGAATAATTTTTTGGAGAATTATACAAAGGAAAATATTTTGTGCGAAGCAACTTTGCGGAAAACATACTTAGATTCCTGTTACGTCGGTATAATGAAAGAAATACGAGAAGATGCCGGGGATAAAAATATCTGGATCAGTATCGATGAGACAACAGACGCCACTGGAAGGTATGTGGCAAATGTTGTTATAGGTACAATGGAACCTGCTCAGCCCTCAACTATCTACTTACTTACATCAGAACAACTTCCAAAAACAAATAGTAGCAAGATTTCTCAGCTTTTTGCCTCTTCAGGAGCTCTTCTTCGGCCTGGCAGAATAAAGTATGAAAATGTACTATTGTTTTTAACAGACGCAGCTCCTTATATGAAAAAGGCTGCCCACAGCCTGAAAGTTCTCTTTCCAAAAATGCTTCATTTAACTTGTTTGGTTCATGCTTTCCACAGAGTAGCGGAGGAAGTACGTGGGTTATTTCCAGATGTTGATGCATTAGTGAGTAATGTGAAGAAAGTTTTCCTTAAAGCTCCTCGTCGAGTTCACTTATTCAAAGAGATGGAACCAAATCTTGCTTTACCGCCTAAACCGATTTTGACAAGATGGGGAACATGGATATCAGCCGCTGTATATTACGCAAATAATTTGAACAAGATTGCTGAAATTGTTAACAGTTTTCAAGAGGATGAATCCTGCGCAATACGCAATGCTCAACAGATACTAGCTAAAGATTCCATTCGTAACGATTTAACTTTTATTCAAGCACACTTTTCACAGTTGCCCGATATGATTACTTTGCTGGAAAAAAGGAACGAAACGTTAAGTGAATGCCTTGAAACTATTAAATGATGTAGTTAGTACAATTAAATGTGTTTCTGGGAGAAAGGGTCAAACCGTGAGTGAAAAACGTCAACGAGTTCTTTCAGCAAATAATGACTTGGAGAAAATCAAAGTCATCGCTGAAATACTCCAAGGTGAAAATTGAACTTCTACTAAAATGGATCCTACAACTGCCTCATGTTTCAAATACGCTCCCATTACCTCCGTAGAAGTTGAAAGATCATTTTTGCTTCTAAAACATATCCTAAGTGACAGAAGGCAGAGTTTCACGTTCGAACATTTAAAAAAACCTAGTATTTATGCGTAACCGCAAAAATAAGTAAGTGATAATCTGATAAATGATTTTGCCAATTTAGCTTAACACCTGTGTATGATTCAGAATTTTTCAACCACTTCTATAAATGCCTATTTTTTATGCCTATTTTGACGCTTTAGTTCGCTTATTTGCCTACCTATTTTTAGCATTTTTACTGCCTCAACTTCCGGGCTTTAGCTATAACTATCCATTTATTCATATAAAATACATATTTAAGCTTTCACAGATTATCATACCACTCATAACCAGTACTTAGGAGGATACTTTTTTCAACCATCAGAAATCACCAAAGTCAATTCCATGAATTAAATGTGACATGCCCAATCAGTGGTGCACCCACAAATTTCCCAAGAGGTTGGTGGGATGACACAGAATTTTCTGAAGGTTGGAGTGACCCCCCCCCCCCCATGTTACCAGGAAAAATAGTCAGCTGCCATTTAACATTTAAGGAAGAGGCTGACTTTTGTACATTTATTCTTATCCAATTACTAGTAATGTTACAGTACAAGAAAGTTAAATGATTATACATCACACTTCACTACACAGTAGCAATTCTACTCATGACACTGTCTTCTACGATCTACTGACTTCTGCCACTAATAGTCACTTACGCACACTGTTTTCACTGGGCAAGTCAAATCCTTGAGTTTTCCGAGCTAACTGCCGCTCCGGCAGTGCCTGCTGCTTATATTAGCCAGTGGTGGGCTACTGAATACACACAACTTTCTATGACATCAACACATTGGAGCCTCTGGTACTTTCTCGAATGCAGACATAGTTCTTTCCTGTGTTGCACTAACATATCGTGCTCACCACAATGCCATACACCCTCTCCGGTAGTGCCATGCATGTCTCAGTCACCAGGAGAGCTCCAGTATCTCAGTTACCAGGAGAGCTCCAGTATCTCAGTTACCAGGAGAGCTCCAGTATCTCAGTCACCAGGATAGCTCCAGTATCTCAGTCACCAGGAGAGCTCCAGTATTTCTGATCACCAGTCACCAGGAGAGCTCCAGTATCTCAGTCACCAGGATAGCTCCAGTATCTCAGTCACCAGGAGAGCTCCAGTATTTCTGATCACCAGTCACCAGGAGAGCTCCAGTATCTCAGTCACCAGGAGAGCTCCAGTATCTCAGTCACCAGGAGAGCTCCAGTATCTCAGTCACCAGGAGAGCTCCAGTATCTCAGTCACCAGGAGAGCTCCAGTATCTCAGTCACCAGGAGAGCTCCAGTATCTCAGTCACCAGGAGTGCTCCAGTATCTCTGATCACCAGTCACCAGGAGAGCTCTAGTATCTCAGTCACCAGGATAGCTCCAGTATCTCAGTCACCAGGAGAGCTCTAGTATCTCAGTCACCAGGATAGCTCCAGTATCTCAGTCACCAGGAGAGCTCCAGTATCTCAGTCACCAGGAGTGCTCCAGTATCTCTGATCACCAGTCACCAGGAGAGCTCCAGTATCTCAGTCACCAGGAGAGCTCCAGTATCTCTGATCACCAGTCACCAGGAAAGCTCCAGTATCTCAGTCACCAGGAGAGCTCCAGTATCTCAGTCACCAGGAGAGCTCCAGTATCTCTGCTCACCAGTCACCAGGAGAGCTCCAGTATCTCTGCTCACCAGTCACCAGGAGAGCTCCAGTATCTCTGCTCACCAGTCACCAGGAGAGCTCCAGTATCTCTGATCACCAGTCACCAGGAAAGCTCCAGTATCTCAGTCACCAGGAGAGCTCCAGTATCTCTGATCACCAGTCACCAGGAGAGCTAAAGTATCTCAGTCACCAGGAGACCTCCAGTATCTCTGATTACAACAGCAGTGAGTCACGAGCCAAGTGATGGTGTATCGTGATTGATTTTTTGTTTCAAACTTTGACGTAATAATTTTCTGCTGTCAGCCCGGGGTGAGGGGGATGCTGGGCCCCATGGGTGCACCACTGTGCCCAATATATTTAGGTTTGGCAGCTTAACATTTTTTAAAGGGAAATGGCACACTAAATGAAAAGAACAGGATAAACAATATATAAATTATGTTATAAATGAGAGAGAGATGCATAAGAATTTACCAGTGGAATAACACTTGGTTTTCCATTTTTAACTTTCTGGTAGTATCGGATCTTATTGGAGGAATCCAAAGCAAGTAAGTAATCATCTTCTGAGCATCTTGTTTTGTGCTTAGGAAGTGCTTGCTTATATATCACAGTCATAGCTAATCCTTTATCATTTTGCTTGCATTTCCTACAAAATATTTACAAAAAAAAGGTTCTGTAAAAAAAGTATGTAGACTCAAATTTGTACACCAGCTCAGGGGTCAATTAAGGTTTTTAAAGATAACGACAACTTTGTGAAATTTTGCCTATTTTTGTGTTAGCGGTGATTTTGCCAAAAACATTGTTAAAAAACTCACAAGTTCACAAGAGTTTAAAGGCAGTATGGATTCATAGATGTAATCATTATTATCAGATCAGGACACGAAAAATGCCATTGCCCAGATGCATGGTCATCAAAATGATTAGTCTCAGGAAGTACATAAGAAATCCAGTTGCCTGGCTGGGTATGTATATATAAAAAAAATCTTCACAATTGCACTTTCACGACAAAATAAAGACTGAATACCAAAAAAAGGGAGGAAATGAAAAAAAAAAAAACATTAGTTAAAAAGGCAATATTCAAAATGCCTCTTACACTGAAGTATTTTTATTAAAATGAAATTTTATTGAAAATATTTTGCAAGGATACCAGTGGAGTTCAACATATTTTTGTGAAGATGCCGTTACAATTCAAAATATTTTTGTTAAAATACCATTTAAGCTAAAAAATATTTTTTGTGATTCTACCGCCCAATAGTATCAAATACCATTTAGATCAACCCCTGTACTAGCTGCAATGTCATAAGACATTTTTTTTTTACAACTGCACTTTTATTTTAACAAGTATCAATATCAGTTCTTTATTGTTAAAAAGTATTCACTTAATTTTCAAAAATTATTGCAAGTTAACACTTTATATAAAACACTAAAATACCAAAAAACTAATGCAGCTGCCATTCCACAGTGGAATATTATAAAGAATGCAGATGTTTTTTCAATGCATGCACATACATCACAAAGACATTATCAGAAACAATATGATTTGCTTTGTCTGAACATCTGTCCCACTTTGGTGGCACAGTGGAAATAGTCATCACCATAGCAACAACTGAGAAAGGAATATTTGTGACATCACACTTAGCTTTACATGTTTTTGTGCAAGTGTTCAGTGAATGGAAACTGCTTTCCAGATTCGATTATGAGACATCATCACCTTAGCAACAGCAGAAAAAGAAATATTTGTGATGACATGCTTATCATGATTTGGCTCAGTGAAAAGGAACTGCTTCCTGGATATTATTATCATACATGAGACTGACGAAGAAAAAAAAAGATTAACTTTTTAAACCATATTAATGTATTTCTTGTGATGGGAACAAATTTAAATTAAGCGTGTTGCTTGTACATATATTGATTATCTTCAACTATTTAAAAATATTAGCATTCACTTTTACCACGTTATATTCTGGACGTCGGAAGTTAAAAATTCCTTGTAGTTAAAATATGACATTATTATAAAATAGAATAAAAAGGTTTTACTCACAATTTTTTTGGTGGTCTTCTTCCTTTTATTGTTTTCAATTTGTGAAGTTAAAATATAATGTCATTATTATTCATGCCAATTTTTTTTTTTTTTGGGGGGGGGGGGGTGATGTATTCACGCTTGCAGGTACCCTGTTGGTGAGTATGGCTTAAAAATAAAGTCTTGGTTATTCTAAGGCGGGTATGG
Source organism: Macrothele yani (assembly GCA_039090855.1). Lineage (NCBI taxonomy): Eukaryota > Metazoa > Arthropoda > Arachnida > Araneae > Macrothelidae > Macrothele > Macrothele yani. The sequence continues at coordinate 116,872,665 of CM077007.1, forward strand.
CTTAAAAACGAAGTCTTGGTTAAAACCTAATGACCAAATGAAAAAAAAAAAAAATACCATACTGACTTTAAAACCCTTTTTTTTTAAGGTAAAAACATGTTTGACCTAAAAAAGGTGTTTTTTTAACATGTTTTACCTAAAAAAAAGGTTTTTTAAAGTCAGTATAGGGTCATGGTTTTTTTGAATATTTTTGTTTGGTCATGAAGTTTTAACCAAGACTTCGTTTTTGAGCCATACTCACCTTAGAATAACCAAGACTTCATTTTTAAAGCCATACTCACCAACAAGGTTGCAAGCGTAAATACGTCACCAAAAAAAAAATAAAAAAATTGGCATGAATAATAATGACATTATATTTTAACTTCAAAAATTGAAAGCAATAAAAGGAAGACCACCACCAAAAAACATTGCGAGTAAAACCTTTTATTCTATTTTATAATAATATCATGCTTAAATACAAGGAATTTTCAACTTCCGACGTCCAGAATATAACGTGGTAAAAACGAACGCTAATATTTTTAAATAGTTGAAGATAATCAATATATGAACTTTTAACTCGGTGAAAAATAAGAACGTGCTGTGAAACAGCATGAATATAATGCGGCATGAAAGAGACAGAATTGTTCACTGAAATTTATTTATGCAAATGTTAAACTGGAGCACACCACTGTATTCAATATATCTATATATATATATTTTTTTATATTTAACAACAACAACACTGGATAAATGGAACATCATGGAGAAAAAAATTACGATTACGGGCAAAATCTTCGCTCCGTCCGACTTCCGTTTAGGAAAGTTTTCCTCCATTTTCACGCTGCAATACAAATATTTATGGAATAATATTATGTTTAACAACACTACTCGGTAGAAGAAACATCACAAGAAAAAAATTAGGATTACGGGAGAAACCTTCACTCTGTCTAACTTCTGTTTCCGAAAGTTTTGAAAGTCGGAATTCCGTCCTCTGACGGAAAACGACCTCCCCCCTCACTCCCCACCACCATCAATCCCTCTCAAATTTCTGTTCAGTTCTGCATTGATCTCGAGAACCATCGAAACGATGATGGAAAAGGCAGAATTCCTCGAATCCACGGAAGAATCTCATGCCTGAAGATTGCAGAGAAATTTCCACACCATCTAATTTCCGTTTTCGGAAATCCTTCTTCCATTTTCAAGCTGAAATGCAAATGTTTATGGAATAAAATTATATTTAACAATAATACTGTGCAGAAGAAACATCGCGAGAAAAATAAATCACGATTACGGGAAAAATTTTCACTCCGTTCAACTTCGGGTTTTCAAAATTTTTTAAAAACCAAATACCATCCCCAGAACAAAAGACGAATCCCCTTCCCTCCCCCAACTAATCCTCCAAAATTTCCCTTAAGTTTTGTATTGATCTCAAGAATAACCCAAATGATGATAAAAAACACGGGAATTCCACAAATTCACGGAAGAATCTCATGTATGAATTATGTGACATCACCATAGCACCAACTGAGAAAGAAATATTTGTGACATCCCGCTCCGTTTTTTGTGCAGGTCTTCCATGAATGGAAACTACAAATTATGTCAGTATGTGATGTAACAACTGTATGACACAGTACTTTTTTTATTGTTTTAATGTTCATGAAACATACTTTCACATTTGGACATCACAAACAAAAAGAATACCTGGCCTGGTTACTAAGAAATTACTCTATACATCTTATCCCCCCCCCTTTCATCACTGATGGGTTTTCATCAAATTATTTCATGTTTGTCATTATGTCATAAGCCATGACACATACATACCAATGTCTAGCAATTTTTTTTCCCAGTGCATTTACTCTTATTTTTGAGAGATAACTCTGAGCATTTTTTGTAACACATTTTCACACCAAAACCTCTGAAAAATACTGTCCTGTAAACTGAGTCATTAATGACATATTTTGATAAGTACCTTTACCACTGCCATCTATGCAGCATGAATGATAATTGATGATCGGATTCCTACACTAAAAAATAATTAATTCGTGTGATCATGATACGGTTTGGAAATTAAATTTTTATTAATTTTAATGTTTCTTTTCATAGAAAAAATTAAACCCTACATAAACATTGGGCAAAGGCAGTCCACTGGCAAAAATTAAATGCAGAGAGTGTACTTGAACAATTTTAAATTTACTGCTGTATTTCAAAGTAATGAAAATGTTTGACATATTTTCTAGAGAGAGATGTGATTTCCTCCTTAAAGATTCTGTAAGTACAAGAAAGTCAAAATATTGAAAATTTAAATTTTAGTTGTAATGAGTATTACTAAACTTCAGAAAAATGCAGGAAATCACATCTGCATGTGGGTGATCTTACTGAGACATGGGTTTGCCTCCTCGGGCTACTCTGTGAGCAACAATGGCACACAGAACAGCAACAAGGGCCTGTGAGAATCTTGGAGAGGTGCCAGCTAGTTCTGTGTGACATTGCCAAAAAGACCCCAACTCACTGGGTTTTGTTCCAGAATCCTTAGGTTGAATGACTAACTGGAACCCTCAGCTGTGGGCTGATTCCCCACACTGGTGTATTTACCTGATTAAAAAGACACATACATTTGCAAAACTGGACTCAAGTGTGGGATATGGTGGACCTACCACACTTGAGAAGGGTGGTCCACCACAGAAACGATTTAGACATAGAAAAAGAAGAATGAGAAATAAATCTCGACTGAGTGAGTGTAAGATTGGTGTATGGAATACTAGAGGTATAAATGGCAAAATGAATGAGGCGGCTGAAGCGATGAATAAGAGTAGACTGGATGTGCTGTGTGTTAAGTGAAACCAAAAAGAAGGAAATTGGGGTAGAAGAAGTGAATGAGATGGTGAGTGTGTGGCCTAGAGTATTGGAAAATGTGAGAGGACAGGCTGGTGTAGGTGTGATTTTAAGTGAAAAAATGAAGAACTTGATTCACTATAGCTGCATAAGTGAGATAATTCTTTGAATTCATTTGAAAGTGAAACTTCAGAGAATAGTAATTGTTGCAGTGTATGATCCTTGTGACTCAGAACCTTCTGATAAAATGATTTCTGGAATGAGCTAAAAACCACTTTGAGTCAGTTTGGTGCAAAAGAGAAAATTATAATAGCATGGGATTACAATGCTAGAGTATGTGCACAGAATGCAATTTCTGACAATGTTCTGGGTAAGTTCAATGATCCTTGTGTGAATGATAATGGTGAAAGATTAATTGAACTCTGCATTGAGAATGGTCTGTGTGTATCCAATATGTTTTTCAACCAAAAGTATATCCACACATATACTTGGAAAAATCATACTCTTGGTCAAAAGAGTGAGATAGATTTTGTTGTCTACGTTCAGCATCTGAAACACTTAGTTGTTGACACTCGTGAGATGAGAGGTGCGGATGTTGGCTCTGATCATTACTTGGTAGTGTCACGAGTGAAATTGAATGTTGGTTGGAGGGAAAGGAATAGGAAGAGGCCTAGGATGGAAAGAATAAAGGTTGAAAGGCTTCCTGAAGATCATCAGCATTGTTCTGACTTACTCAGAGAATTCTGATAGAAGAGTCGAGTTCGAAGCGGGGAATGGGCAATCCTCGCGTTCGTACCATAGAGGGTGTCCGCAAGGATCCAACTCCGGGCCGCTCTGGTGGAATATAGTTGCTGATTCAGCACTGAACCTAGACCTGGGGCCCGCAGTGGAGATTCAAGCCTATGCGGACGATTTCGTTCTCGTGGTCTCCGCCTCAGGGAGACACGTGATCGAAAGAGAAGCACATAGGGCCTTGGATGTGCTAGAAAATTGGAGCAGAGAAAGCAAACTGTGCTTCGCTCCTGAGAAGACCACTCTGCTAGCAATAGCTAAGAGAGGAGTAATGAAAACACCACCTCAGTGCAGATTCCAAGGGTGCACTATCAAGGCGGTGCGTGAAATGAAATACTTGGGTGTGGTCCTGGATCAGAGTCTATCAGGGCTGCCACACCTGAGGCACCTTAGAACAAGGTGCACGGTGATTCTCAATAGATTGAATGGCATGAGGTTAACGGGCAAAACCAAGAAGGCCATCTATCAGAGAGGAATTGAAAGAATTCTGACGTATGCAAGTGGAGCATGGTGGACTCCCACAGTCTGAATGAAGAAGGGGATAAACCAAATCCAAAGGTTGGCCCTACTAGGGATAACCGGTTGTTTTCGCACAACGTCGACCCTAGCACTCCAAGCGCTGGCGGGGTGCGAGCCGGCAGACCTAGTAGCGGAAAGGGAGGCAGCAATGCACTGCCTAAGGTCAGGCGAGGACGCCTACCTTCTCGGTGCGCCGCATCGAGCCTCCGACATGGAGATGGAAAGCGTGGACTAGCAGATCCACCCTGCCGAGGAAATTTGCCCACCGTGGGACAAGGAGAAACCCACGGGAGTTGGGCATGAGCTGTTCACGGACGGCTCAAAGATGAAGGGACAAGTGGGGGCAGGCTTCTGTGCGTTCTCGGACGGGAACGAAGCCACTGCAGGAAGCGTGAAATTATCGCAGAACGCTTCTGTCTTCCAGGCAGAACTTCTGGCGATAGAGACGGCACTCACCTGGGCACTCCCCAGGCGTAGTGACGAAAGAATAAAACTCTACTCGGACAGTGAGGCAGCACTGCAGGCTCTGAGTAGATTCAGGGGAAGAAACCCCATCGTCCAGAGGATCAAAACCCTCTTGAGGGCAGAGGGAGATGGGGCAGTTAGTTTCCACTGGGTACGAAGCCATGTCGGAACCCAAGGAAATGAAAAGGGCAGATCAGCTGGCGAAGGCAGCCACGCTGAAAGAGACGGTCGACGTGCAATGCAGAACGCCGCGAAGGAGTATTCGCGCAGCATTAGCACGTCGGACCATGACCGAATGGCAGGTCAGATGGGACACGGGAGAGACAGGGCGGAAGACACACAGAGTGTTTCCGAAGGTCTCGACCAAACGAGCACAGACAAACAAGTTCCTGAATCAAGTACTCAGTGGCCATGGCATCAGCCCTGAATACCTAGGCAGATTTGCCATCAGGAACTGCACTTGTCCCTGTGGAAAGAGAACGGCAAGCATAGAACACTGCGTACTTGAATGCAGTGGCTTCGCCGAATGGAGAAACACACTGATCCCAGGTGTGCAAAGAACGCGAAGATTGGATCTGCTCATCCAATCTTCCGTTAACAGGAGGGGATAATAGCCTTGGTTGAAAGGCTAACCCTCCAGCAACATACCATCTTCCCCAATCAAACGGGGACCGAAACGCAGGAGGTGAACGTGCACACCGAAAGCGATTCGGAAGAGGAATGAGGGCAGAAGTCTGTAGGAAAGCAGACAAAAATCCCTCCAGTGTACATACTATGTAAATACTCTTTAAATCTCTCAATGTTGTAAGTCCTAAGCATGAGGACAGTGTAATTGATGTGTGTAGGTGTTTTGAAAAATAATAAAGGGAAATTATTCCCCCAAAAAAGTTTGAGGGCAAGGAATCTTCCAGTCAACGATAAAGTAATGAACGACCTATCCCGCCAGACAGAGCGGGAACCCAGACAAGGTATACTAGGTCGCCTGCCAGCACGTCATCACGGGCTGGTCTCTGGGCCATTGGGGTGGCCAGGGTCCGAACCGACGTCTCAAGGCAGGATAATTGTCGCAACATGTCAGAATAACATCCAAGGTGCTCAATAAGTCCCCGTGGAGCCAAGACAGATTGGCGGAACGGGACAATGAAATCAGTATCTTACTCAGAGAATGACTGAAGGAGCTGAAGTCTTGTGAGAGGGGTGTAGAAAAGCAGTGGGAATGTTTTAAGAACTGTGTTGTCACTGCTGCTGAAGAGGTCTGTGGCACCACAATAGTGGATAACAATAGAGATGATGAAAGGAGGAAGCCTATATGGGGATGTTGCAAGATAGAGTTTCTGTGGGTGAATATCGCTGTAAGAAGCATGAAGCAGCTAAGCTGGTTCACCAGAGTAAGGCCAAAGATAGGAAGGAGAAGATGAAAAGGCATGAATTGTCTTTTTGGAAAGATAGAAAGACTTTTTGGAAGTACAAGACTCGGGAAAAATAGGGGAAACAAAGTTGTAAGTTGTTTGAAGAATAGGATAGAGGAAATGATATGGGAGCCCATGAGTTAAGTGAAAGATGGGGTGAATACTTCTGTGAGTTATTAGATCAGGAAAGCACAGGTGATTCTGAGGCGGAAGCAGATGATGTCACAGTGAAGGATGGAAGCACAGGAGGGATATCAAGAGAATAGGTGTGTAAATCTCTAAAATCTCTTCAGAATGGTAAGGCTCTGAGAGTTGATGGCAAAACTGCTGAGATGTTGAAATATGGTGGTGACTCTGTAATTGACTGGTCTACTGAAATTTGCCAGTTGTGCTGGGAGTTAGGAATGCTCCCTTGGGATTGGAAGGATTCTAGCATTGTTCCCTTGTATAAAGGAAAAGGTGATCAGACTGACTGCAAGAACTATCGTGGTATTGGCCTATTGAGTGTGCCAGGGAAAGTGTTTGGTAAGGTTATTATTGAAAACATATGGGGTCTTACATCAGAGAAAGTGTTGGATGTTCAGAGTGGTTTTATGCCTGGTAAAGGCTGCATAAACCAAATTTGTGCATTACGCTTGATGATTGAAAAGTATGTGGCTGTTGGTAAGAAAGTGTTTGCTGCCTTCATAGATTTAGAGAAAGCTTATGACTGAGTAAATAGGACACTTTTGTGGAAGGTATTGAATGAATATGGTGTTACTGAGAATCTACTTAATAGTGTAAAAGCCACACATGCTGGCATGTTTGTGTATGAGTGAATGGTGTTTTATCAAAATGGTTTTCTATTGGTGCAGGAGTCAGACAATGTTGTGTAATGTCACCATGGCTGTTTAATATATTTATTGATGCATGCATGCGTGATGCCAACATAGATAATACTGGTTTATGGCTTGGCGATATCTGTTTGTGCAGACTGCTGACACTGTCCTGTTGGCAGAGAGTAAAACTGAGTTGTAGAGTATGTTGTCCTGGATGTACGAAGTCTGCACGAAATTCAAACTGAGTATAAATAAGGATAAAACTAAAGTTATGGTTTTTGAGCGAGGAACTGGTAGTATTTAATGCAATATAAGTCTAAATGGCACAGTGATTTGGATGGTGAAATTACTAGGCGAGTGAATTCTTCATTTAAAGCCATGGCTGCTTTCGGAGGTTTTCACAGAAATGATGGGTGCTCAAGGGAATACTGCATGGTTGTGTATAGAAGTGTAATTGTTCCTACTCTGATGCATGGCAGTGAAACCTGGGTACTACAGAAGAAACATAGGAATTGTTTGTGCGCTGGAGAAATGTGTTACGGGTGGGTTTGTGGCAAGACACGTTCTAATTGTGTGAGGAATGAAGATGTGTTGCAGTTGTGTAATGTGAAGAAAAATGTTGTTAGCAAGGTGAAACTAATATGCTTTGGCTATGTTCAAAGAATGAGTGATGAGATGCTTACTAAGAAAATCCTTTTAGCCCAAGTGGCAGGAAGGAAAGGCAGAGGAAGGCTAAGAAAGTCATGAGAGGATTAGATTCTGGAGTGTCTGCATGAGAAAAGATTATGAATATGGAATATAGAAGATCTTGTGTACAGCGTGTGATGGGTGTCAGTGAAGCTCAAGTTGTATTTCAAGTTCACTGTAAATGGAGAAGTTTGATACAGCAACAATAAGTAAAAATTATCTGGTAGTTTGTATTTCTTTGTGGAGCTAGCCTCCGAATCTCAGAGAACAGTTTAGTGGTATGTATGTATGTATGTAAGGAAAATGAATGCAGAGAAAAAACACAAGAAAAAAACACAAGAAAATTGATTTTGAAATTTCAAGAAAACTGGTAGAAATAAAAAATTTCTTTTGGCACTGTTCAACTGAGTCTACAACTGAGGAATACTACATTTTGCCTATATAGTAGCTATCTTACACCTCTATGGAAGAACTCCAGTGGGGCTAATCCTTTTCTTCCTCTCTCTCTCTCTCTCTCTCTCTCTCTCTCTCTCTCTCTCAAAAAAAAAAAAAAAAAAAAGGAGAAAGAAAGAAAAGAAAAAAGATACATACAGTGTGCCATAAAATGCAACTGAGGAAAAGATAAACTACATCACTGAAATCAACAAGTAAAAATTTAATGTCAGCAATTGCACGAGAGAGATTTAGATTTTCTCAACTTCTCAAAAACATTAACTACTTCTTAGGAAACACTTGACAGTCAAGTGTTTCTGAACATAAACACAAAACTGTTTGTCATTCCAATTAACAGCAGAATATGAACATTGATTTTTACTTGTAGCAAAAAATCTTTAGTCCCAATTTCACATACTAACATTAACACAACTTAATGCATTCAGCATTAAGTAAAAAGAAAAAAATTATTCAACCCAGGATGAAAAACAAATGTTCCCCACTTGATATGAAGTTACACCATTTTTAATGAATTTACATTTGAAGATAACTCAAACACATTTACTACTTTTGTTTAACAACAATAAGTGCTCTCCAAAATGAACTTTATTTTTTTAAATCTATCCATGCACTACACACAAACTGTTATAACTTAAGTTTCTAAACAAACTGAATTCTAGATCATGCTAAGTAACTCTTTTTATTTATTCATTTATTTATTTATTTTTTATTTATTTTTTTTTTTTGCAGTGCATATATTAATTTTTGGAAACTTTGTTTCATTCATATTCTGTGTGCTGAAAATTCCATACTCTGATTTCAACTCCTATTTAAGAAGAATTTTTATTTTTTTATTTTTGCTAATTTTGTTTGGTGTATTTTAAATGTATAGTCACAAAATCACCATACATTATCCTGAAATGTATGTCAGTAAAACTGGAAAACAAATGCAATAACAACATGAGCCACATGGAATTCCAACTTCGGCTCTTGGTGAGAGAAACTAGCATCCTAAATCCTCAGTCACCAAGGAACACAGTTTAATAAATACACTAATGTTTGTGAAAATTGCAACACCATGAAAAATTGCTGGTATTTGCTTGAAACTTATAGAACATGTACAACAGGTAGGGACATGCAAATGATTAAAATGTCAGTAAAAATGTGTGTGCAATTCTGAAGCAGTGCCCTCTGAACTGTCCAGTTTTGGATGTAAAGAGCTGGCTCAAACAAGATATTACAATCAGTCAAGAGCCAACATTGAGTCAAAAGGGTGTTTCTTGTGTCTCACTATGCCCCGTGGCTGAAGAAGTTCGCATTATGAACACCTGATGCACTTTGAGTGAGGAAGGGTTGCTGGGATGAAAGAAGTTGGATTTTCTTACTGCGACTCATTTGGGACAAAATGCCAGCCAGTACAGTGCTGCGAATCTGGTGACAGATGAGGCTCGGACACACAGAAATTCGAGAAAGGGGCCGCAAAATCATACGACTACATGGGATGACAGGCACCTCTACCACATGGCAGTGATCGATCACACAACGACATCCATGGTGTTAGCACAGCAGTGGAGCACTGTTACAGGTCAGGCTTTGTCCTACAGCACAGTTCAATATCATCTGCATAACAGAGGACTGCTCACTAGCAGCCCATGGCTGCACATTCCTTCGAACACAGACACTGGCGCTCCGGTTGGCAAACAGGTCGAGTTTCCTGATGAGTCACGATTCAACTTGATGCACAGTGACAGTCGCATATAGGTTCAAAGACATCGTTATGAACGGCACCTTGCAGCATGCATTTTGAAGCATCATACAGTCCCAATGCCAAGTGTCACGGTTTAGGACACCAGTGGGTTCAATTTGCGAACTTGCCTTGTACAAATTGAGGGAACCCTCAACGGCCAGCGAAACATTAGTGATGTTTTAGAAGCAGAGGTGATACCCTTTCTTCCTGGTGCTATATTCCGGCAGGACAATGCTTGGCTGCATGCTGCCTGGAATACCCAGGACCTCTTCCATGCACAGCAGATACCATTTCTTCCTTGGCCTGCACATTCACCGGATATATCCCTGATTGAACAGGTCTGGGACATGGTAGCTAAGCAACTGCACTGTGAAGTGCCTTCAACAGTCGCCACAAATGAACTCTGGTCTCGCATAGAATCAGCCTGGCAGGCAATTCTCCAGGACAATCAAAAATAGTTTCTCCATTTAATGCCATGCCATGTAGAAGCTGTTACTGTGGTAGTTTCACAAGACACTGAGTTTTGAAGCGAAAAATTCCTTTATAGCTGTACAAATGTAATCAGTTATCTCCTGCTACATAAGGAATAGCTTAAATAAATTTCAGTTGAATAGCAAGATTATTTTTCTTGGTGTTGCAATTTTCACAAACAGTAGGGTATAATCATCATACCACAGAAGTACTCCAAAACAATGCTTGCCAGCAAGATATATATATATATAACATAAATCACTGTCTGTATTACAAAAAAAAAAAAAAAAAAAAAAAAAAATCAACCTAAGAATCATTCATTGAGTGTTTTTGGTAACAAGAACTTTAATGATCATTGTGCTTTTCAAGAGCTCTATATGTGTGTAGATGCTATTCACCCACCATTTTTGGTGACAAAATGTTTCTCATGGTTGAAACTGAACAAAACATCTGGCACCTGCACTTTCTTTTACACCAATGCTATTGATACCATCTGGGCATGCAAATCTGCATACAATTAAATAATTTGGACAGTTCACATCACTATCAACCATTTTCAACCCAGTACTGGATGAAGGTCGCCCAAAGTCCCTTCTGCAACTCTTGTCTTGCTTGAACAACTCTCTTCCATGTCACTCTGGCATAATTTCGAATTTTATCCAACCATCTCCCACATGGTCTGCTTGGTCCAACAATCTAGTATTTCAGTTGTCCAGGGGTGGTGTTTTTCTAGCAATATGACCAGACCAGCCCATTGCCACTTGATGGTCTTTACTTTGATCATGATGTTGCCCACTCTTGTCATTTCACTGATTCATGTGTTCCTCTTCCTACCTTCTCTGGTTATACCAAGCATGTATCTCTTCATGCATCCTTCAGTTGTTTGCAGCCTCTGCGTGACTTTTTTTTAGTAAAGGTCCATGTCCCCCTGACCCATGAGTAAGAGACGGAAGGATACCCTGATTAAGCACTTCTCTTTTGAGACATAATGATATATTGCTCTTTGAAATTCTGCTGTTACTTTCAAATGCTCTCCACCCAAATTTCATACACCTATTTATTTCTTCTTTGATGCGGACCTTGCTTGACATCTGTTGCCCAATTATTTGTAAGCACCAGTTATTTCTAGATTTGTCCCATCTACCTCAAAATTTTCAGTACTTGTGAAAGCATTGTACATATATGCTTATCTTGAAAACAGCAATGTATTCTCAAAAACTGTTCTGTTCCTCACATATTTTTAGGCATTAAACAACTTTACAAGTCTAGATTACAGTGTCTGCAATAACATTCCATACAAGGGACAGATCACAGTCTGGTAAAGAAACTTATAAGGCATTTTTCTCACCTTCGCCTTAGAGGGTCGGCTGTAATCTGGACTTGCTAACCTGTTTACAGGGTTCATATTAGAGGGCGAAAAAATTCCAGCACTTTTCCAGGATATTCAAGGACATTTGCAAAAAAAAAAAAAAAAAAAAAAAAAAAATCAAGGATGAAAATTGTCCAGTCTCAGGATTATATTTCTGAAAGTAATTTCGATTGTATCTAGTAATAAAAAACATACAAAACTAGTGCAAATGTGGAGATGGTGGATCTTTCTATATCTTTCAACTCACGGAACAATTTCTTTAATTTTTCAATTGGCATCACCCAGTCATGACAAGCTAAATCATAGTGTATCAATCACTGAAAATGTTGAATTCCATAATCTTTTCAGTGAGGCTCCCTATACTTCCCATTATCTCTCCAAATAATCTACTGATAACAATCAAAATCAGAGAGAAGAAAAGAAAAAATGGTAATGATACTGTGAATGGCTTCTACCTAATTTTCTCACACATCAAGCATGCATGCTTGTGAGCAAACAAAAATGTTCAATCAGGCTGACCAATAAACCAAATCCCACAAGGAAATTGTGAACAAAAAGGTAGGGGGGGGGGTTAGAACTAAAAATCTCATTTTTTAAAGAAATTCAATGATTTTTAAGCACAAACTTTAAAATTTCAAGGCTTTTCAAGACTGATTAAAAACAAAAAGCCATTTTTCCAGGATATTCAGGTCTTAAAAACAATTACAATTTTCAAACGCTTTCAAGGCTGACAAACACCCATGAGCACCCTGTGTTTAATGCCTAAAAATGTATAAAAGAGCAGAATAACTTCATGAAAATACATTGCTGTTTTCAACATATTTGTATTATTATACCAGGTAACTAATTATACAATCTCAGATTATGAATATTTTTAAGATTCATACAAAACATAATGAAATGTGGCATTGCACAACACTTTTGCTTTCTTTAAGTTCATTTTTAATCCCACTTTTTATATATGGTTTACTTTAGTATCTATAGCATACAATTTTAAAAGGCTGTTTACCTTCCAAGTTCTTGATTGGCATATATAACTATGTTCTGCTGGTGAACTGGATGTCATAGCAGCTTCCCTCCCAACCAGTGATATGAAATCTTTACCTCTGGCTATTTGCCACTTGGGTGGTTCACTGTGTTCAGTGTTAGAATTAGAAATAAATCTTCTACAGGCCCGCCCAGCGAACCACTCGAATTTGCAAATCCCTGGTGCATGAAAGAAAAACCTTTCACATTTACAGTATATGCAAAAAATAACGTGTCATTTCATCGGAGCTGTATATCACAAATTAAGAGCAACAGAAGTAATAAAATTCAATACATGCATATACATGTCCATGCACAGCGCACGAAGCTACATGGGGAAACCATACAGTGTACTGATTATGAAGCACTTTACAACATATCAAAAGCCACCTTCTTAAAATACCTTGCTTCAGTGCGAAAGGAAGGAGGTTACCCCATTTTCCTCATGCGGACAGAAAGACAAATGGGAAAAGCCAGAGCATAAATGGTTCTTCAACCTCCAGTTGGAAAGCATTATAAAAGGCCCATATTCTGGGCTCACTACTTGGGCAAACAAGTGGTGTTGTCTAAATCCAAGTATTTTGATTCAGACTACGGCTTCCTATAGTCCAAAATTTTCATAAAACTCAAGTATGGTTTGAAATTCTGATATTCAGTTTTTGAGTAGTTTAAATATCTGAATTTCAAAAATATCCAAAAACTGTAATAGCTGAACCTGGACATTTTGAAATTTGGTTCAGTTCTTTATAAACTTGATAATTCTGAAATAAACAAGGTTAAAAAAATTCCTGGCCAGTAACATAAATAGTTCACTGGCCCAGTAGAATTTTTACAGGCCAATGGCTAGTGGGCCACTGGGTAATTCGAACGCTGGTGTAAATCTTTTTGCATTGTTTTACAGTGAACTTCACTTGCCAAAACTTGCTTTATGCATTTCATCCTCTTCAGAGGAGCCTCAGAAGCAGAGTAGTGTTTAAGCAGTTGCCAGCTATTGTCCTGTATTTGTCTATTACTTCTGAGTTTGCTGTGTGGAGGTGCTGTTTACTGTTCTTTTCTTTGATGAACAGTCCTGTTCAGTTATGTGTTTCTATGGATAGAAGATATCTTCTGCACAACAGAAGCTATAATTTCTCATTTTCGGTTTGTACGAAAGGAGGGCTCTGAAGTGCAAAATTCATTAATTTTCCGGTGCTCTAAATCTTGTTGGTGCTCTGTTTTTAAGTTTTGATGTGCTTACCTAGATGTTTATTCAAATTATTTTTCTAGTTTGTTGCCTATGCAAAACTGAAACTTCAATTATGCAGAGCAGATCAGAAATATGGGAAAATAAATCACTGAAAAGCAGATCCAAAAACTAGCTTGTGACTGATTGTCAAAGAAAAGAACAGTACATGAAAACCATAAACCACAAATTCCAAAAGTACTGTGCTTATAAGGATCTCTGCAACTACTGTTATTTTAGACAAAATGCATAGAGCATATTTTCAGAAGTGAAGAGCACTGTAAAGCAATGTAAAGAGGATTACAGCAGTGAAACACTCATGCTGCAAACAGATTCAATATAAACAGTTCCACATAAACAAATGTCAACAATAAATTCATATTGAAGAACTATACCAAAAGTCAACAGTAAATTGGGAAAGAATACAAATAGTAGAAATTTCTGAAAAAGTCTTAATAAGAACAGCAGAAATTTTCAGAAGCTGCCATAATCTTTGACTAACCATCAGTATATGGATGTGTATGGATAAAACAAAGCCACAAAAAATATATTAAAGAACGTTTTTAAATACACCTACATCGATTTGCTTTATATATTTATGAAATGATCCATAAAGCCTGTCACATTCAATAACATGATAAAATGGCAGTCAATGCTGTATTATTTTAATTATAATTGCTGTTCATGAAAAACAATTCAAATACTATAATATGTGACTTTTATACATACACCACCAGAAAGAAATAGTGCATACTTGTGTTCCTCTAAGATGGTTAGTAAGGGTAAGGTTGTTACAACATCACCACTCATAAGTACAAAATCAGACCGGATCAAATTCTTTGAATCCAATTCTCTGAGGACATCTCCCATGGACATGAATGATTCTGAGCTGATTACAGTCACTGTCATTGGTTCTTCATTTCTTGACCACTTGGAGGCACTACCAAAAAGCACAAAAAAATTATTAAGACTCCTATAATAAGTTTTCCAATATATATATATATATATATATATATATATATATATATATATATATATAAAACTAACATCTTTACACAAAAATGTAGAATTTATTATTGATATCATCTTATATCCTTATGTTTCATGCACAACATATATAAACTAAATTTGGTAGTACAGTGTCTAGTTATTGTGAATTTCCAAAATGCAAAATGGGAATCTCCTTCTGCTAGTGTTTAAATAAATTTGAAATGCTTGAAACCAGCATAGTACAACAAAAATACTGTTGAATTCTCTTGTCCTGACTGCCTACAAATATGTCTTTTACCCTACATGACCCACATGTAAGAACAGATTTTTAAAGAAAATGAATTATGGCATCATTATCAAAACCTAGGAGGAACTGTAGACTGAAAATATACCTTTCTCCCCCCCCCCTTTTATTTATCATTTTTTCTTCTTGAAAAGGACTTTACAATCAAAAGTGAATATATTGCAACCCTAATCCCTACAGGAACTGAATACAGAAAGAAAATCACACCTGTACAGCATATTTCCATCACCTTGGTTAGCGGTAGCTCACTATGTGAAGTGAGTGAAGTGCTATTCCACCTACACTTAAGAAAAACAAATTCTTCAAATAATTTGTAGGAACTAGTAAAAGTAATCACTTTTTCATTCACAAGATTGATTTCTGAATACTGCAATGACTTTGATAACAGAGTTATCATTTTTCTGGAAGCCAAAACTCTTAGAAATCAATTTTACCTTGTGGCCTTGTGTGGATGCTTGACCAAGTGTACAGGTGCTGTTTCTTTTGTAGAATTCAGCACAATTTCTCTTTGTAGTATGTTTCTTTACTAGAATCATATCTATGCTTTTGTAAAAAAATTCCAAGAATGATTTAGTAAACAATCTGCTAGGGATTCTTTTTTTTTTTCTCTTTGAAAAGATGAAGACTTGTTTTTAATCAGCTTAGACCAACATCACCTGTGTCTGCAAAAGAGTTGAGCAAATCTTACAGAAAATCATACCAATTGCATTTCAAAATCTTACAGCACAGAGTATGGGCTATCCAGATGTTGTTATTTGCAACAACTCTTTTGTTTGCCTTACTTGCTTCTCAGGGTTTAAAAAAAGTGTTTGGAATCATGTGCTTTCTATAAGCATGATGATTCCACCAAACATTTGTAACGTGTGTTGCAGTTTAAACAAGAGCTAAAAGACATGAATGATATTGTGAATGCTGTACAGAAATCATCCAGGCTTCACAAAATAATTTCAATGAAAATGTTCAATCAAACACTTTTTATGTGCAGTGTCATTTACGCTGTGTTACGCTTAAGCAGATAAGAATTATTTTTTTTTTTGTCATTGTGTACCTGATGAAACTATTTCTTTGGTAAATCTTGGGAGCTAAAGGAATTTTGCCTACATTATTATTGATAAGTCCAGTGGAAACTAATAAAACACAATGAAAAGATCAAGGACAGTTCTACAATACAGTCAGCAGCAAAAGGAATGAAGAATTTTGCATGGAATTTTTGTTTATGCAAGAAAAAGAATGGATTCACAACAGAAGAAAAAAAAAAGGCAATATGGTCACTTATCTATTGATATTTGTACAAAACAAAAGGTGCACTGTTTTATAAAATAATAGACAATATTTTGATGCAACTCAGCAAAAGATTTCAAGAAATTTATAAAACTTTTCTTTGGCTCACAAACCACAGTTACCTATAAGGATATCACACAATTTAATAGGTTTTTAAGTCAAAACATGTCAAATCAAAATTAATTACAGAAATAATCTCATAAGAATATGAGCATAACTCACCTTCTTATTGATCTATTTATTTGCCCACACTTTTAGCACATTGCTTCCTCAGACTGTCTGCTCATTTTTATGTCATCCGAGAGGGACAGGCTTTCTTACCTTACCAAGTATATATTTACTACTTAATGTATGAAAGAATGGACAGTCAGAGGAAGTAAAATGCTAAAAATGTGGGCAAATGAATAGATCAAGAAGGTGAGTTATGCTCAATGTTCTTATGAGATTATTTGTATAATTAATTTTCTTTGGCTGATACATCAATATTTCACGAATTTCCTAAAAGATTTTCATGATACTTCTTGCTGAGTTTATTAGAATATTATCTGTTACTATTGAAAAAGTTGCAGCATTTGAAGAAACGAGCAAAATGTTTTGTGTCGACACGAAATATACAGCAGTGTTAATATTCAGAAGGCAGTTCAGTATTTACATGAAAGTAAAGCCCATAAGGATGTATTACAAGACGTATAAAAACTGTTTTCTCTAGTTCTTACTTTAACCTCAACCAAATGTCTGCAGAATGAAGTTTCTCCTGTTTAAAACAAATCAAAAATTCTTATGAAGCATTATTTTACAGCAGAAACTATCATCTTTAATTAATATCACGAACAAAATGAACTTGTTGTTAAACTGCCTTTTTGTGATTGTAAAGACTGGCACAAATTAAATAACTATTTACTTATCAAAATATGCATATATGAATATGTAATAGACCTCCAGGGACAGCAATAATGAACATTTCGTATTTGCCATTTTGGTAAAAGCTCAAAGAATTGCTTTGTATGAAAAGAGGAGGAGCTTGATGTCTTTATGGTAAATACAAGCTTGACATCAGAAGATCACAATGTTAATCACACAAATAGACAAAGAGCAAGAAGCTTGAGGCCTCTTGGCATTGCAGAAGCCCAATGTTAAGCAAGGATGAATGTGGGAAGGTCGCATTTAGGAATCGTCAGACAAGGAATGTAATACAGGATATGTTTATACTTGTATTATTGATGTTGTATGGAATTTCTGTCTCTAGTCAGTTTGGAGCTAAGTGTCAACAGAAAACATGATCTTTGACCAACCACATGGTATGTACCAGTTTGAGTCCATGCCAGTTGCTGAATTTAGTCCCAGGGAAAAAGCCAGGGAACAGTTGGGGAGACATTCAGAAGGAAGACAAGCAGTTATTTCTTGGCACATGATGAGCAGAGTCTCATAGAAAAATAATTCTAGAGTGAGTGTTCAGGCTCTTCGCAGCCTGCAGACATATATGTACAGAGTTTCCCATACTAAGGGAAAGCAGGCGGTAGAGCTCAGCCAAGGAGTGGTTGAGATGAATACATAGGGGAATACACAGTCCTGATGAAATCATGTTTTCACAACTTTTGAAACAGTTAGATTAAGAAATGGAGTGACATTTTAATATTGATTGTTTTAATTTACCACATAACATGAACTCGTTTATGGCTAACTTGTTAAAGAAAGAATGCCTTTCAGCCACTTTGATTGCTAGATGTCGATAGTAAAGGTAAGGTGGCGGCTTACTTGTTACATACAGCTAAATAATTTGATTAAGTTAGTAAGATACACTGCAAACCAGTATAGCAAGAATCAACTGTAAGCTTCCAACAGGGAAGCCAGATATAATGGCATCAGCTTAATAGTGATGATGTCAATGAACACTGTACTTTCTTAAAAGATAGAATTGAACATATTTACAAGACATGGTGAAAAAAAATTTTGTGTGTGCTGATTTTCTTTTACTAGCACTTTATCTATTTTTCTAGTTAGGATTCACCACTGGAACTGGTTCTGACAGTGTTACCTCTAGAGCCTATCAAAGATAGTATTATCCCAGAACCCATATGAACCCAGTTCTGATAGTGTTATCCCCAGAGCCTTTTGTCAGGGTGGCTTGCCCCAGTCTTTTTCCTGTACTGGCTACCCACATCATGTAAATAGCATGGTATTTTCTAAGCAACTGGGTTTATTAATTCTTTTATTCCTACATCTTTTTATTGCTCTCAATCTGTTTCACGGATTTGCAATGTCAATGCATCATCTCAAGAAATATCTTTTTTTTTCTTGAGAGAAGTTAGATTTATATCTAGGTCCAACTAGAGGTACTTTGGGTTAAGCTGAAAAAGTAGCTTTTACAGCACTGGAAATTAAGGCTTTTAATAAAGCACATGTGTTATTCTGTAAAGAAAGAAAGAGAGGGTTATGTGGGTTACAAGCAAAGGAACGTAAAACATAATGCAACGCTCCTACTGCAGAGTGTTAATGTTAAAAATTACATAAAACATTGAAATTATTCTTTTTATGCTCTTCTTTTCTTATAATTTTTTAGTTTCTTTTGTCCTTTTTCAATGCTTAGAGTAAACAACTCACAATGTTTTGAGAAAAAAATAAAAAGCTGTTTTACCTCACAGCCTTTGTCAGGATTAAGAGGGAACATGGAGAGGGAAGTGAAAGTGTGAAAGTACCATGCAGTTGACATTCCCCTTACTGTTCAACTAAAGCAATTTTCTATGGAGAATACTTAACAGGGTTCCCACTCTTTTTCTACCACAAAAAATAAGCCATTTTTATGGTCTTTTAAGACCCCCCCCAAAAAAAAAAAAAAAATTTAAGGACCTTACCAACTACATATACAATGCCAGATGCACAAATATACTTTTACACACAACTTCACTATGTAAATTGAAGCACACTGGTGAAGTTCCATAAAATTTAAGTTTGTGGATATAATAAATTACAATTTATGAAATTTAAAAGACAGTTCTGCTGGTCAAATCAGTTTTCCTATCTGAGAGAATAATCAAATTAAAAAGTATGTACACTGCAAAACTGTAGGTAAAGTTATGAATTCAATATTTGAATTTTGCATATAAACATCTCACAGTTCAAATTGCAAGACCAAAATCAAAATTACACACTCAAGATTTCAAATTTGCACTAAATTTTCTCATGGTATAACTAATAGTTATTTGCATAAGCAAAAAGGGGAAATACAAAAAAAGAAATATCAATACAGTGTAATGGTGATGGGGCTTGTTGGGTGAAATCTGCTGGATGTGTTGAATTTAACCCACAGACCTTCATTTTTTTCAGCAAATTACTTATCTCACACTGGCATGTGTTTTCTCATGGGCTTACAGCTCACATCATCTACAACAGTGGTGGCCAACTTTTTTATGGCATGTGCCACTTTTAGGCTTTTGTATCTTGGGCGTGCCACTGAAGTCATCCATTCTCCTAACTAAATTGCCCCATATCAAGGTTTAAATAAAAACACAATTGTTTTCAGTTTCATAAGGTTTATTATCCTTCTATCATTGCTAGTGCACGTTAAATTGAACAACACGTTTGCAACTCACAATGACAATTGGATTCATAAAATTTTAATGCGGCTTTTGAATTTGAATGTTTCTTAAAATCTCCTGTATGTTTGGGTTTACCTGTGAACAAGCAAGATTAAATTTCTTAGGTGAGCATTAGTTAATTTTGAACGATATTTTGTTTTAATTGTATTCATTATTGAAAAAGATTGTTCACAAACGTAGGTTAAGCCAAACCTACAACAGAAACCTCAGTGCAAATTCGCGTAAAATCGGAAAATCAGGAACTGGAAGAAATTTCCAGAATTCAACATAATTTGGTCTGGTTGAAGTAGAAATAAACTTATTATATTTACCTTTAAGTGCAATTTTATGCTGCAGGTCAATAATTTCTATCTGCATGTCTGAAGGATAATGATTTAGGTCTCCAATAGCAACTGAAAAAGGGTTTGTAAAAAGTTCACTGTTTTTCTTATCTATCTCAAAATCACAAAATCTTGTTGCAAAGGAGTCATGTAAAACAGATATTAAGTTTTTGTTCTTCTTATAATTTGGGGCATTTTCATATATTTTTTCTTGTTCTTGTATTCGAGCAAGTTGAGATCATTTGTTTTAAAAAATATCATTTAAAAACAGCAAAAGTTTAGTCATGAAAGATGATACAGAAGTCATCAATGGTGGGAAAAGGCAGCTTTTTCCTTGTAAATGTAAATTTAAACTGTTCAGATGCCCCATTACATCTGTAAGAAATGCGAGATCCCACAGCCAGTCTTCATCCTTCAGAAGTGAGCACTCACTTGTGTGTAAACCATTATCTTCAAAGTATTTTAAAACACTATGTCACAGGTTCCAAAATCTCTCCAAGGCCTTTCCCTTTGAAAGCCAACACATGTTACAGTGAAGAAGCAATTCACCCATTTCTTCCAGGTCCTCCACAAAAAAAACTGCGAAATTCCTGACGATCGAGTGCACAGGCTTGAATTTTGTTAATACAATGCACTACTGGATCCAGAACAGAAGATAACCCTAAGTCCTTTGCGCAAAGAGCCTCTTGATGTATGATGCAGTGGTACTTGAATATCTTCCTTTCAACATAATCTTCAAGTAACGCTACACACTGCTTTTTCGTACCAAGCATTGTTGGAGCCCCATCTGTGCAAATGCTGTCTTAATTTCCCTCACTCTAACTTATTGTTTTCAATAACACTTTTCAACTTGTTAAAAACATCTTCACCTCTAGTTGTTATTAATTGATGCAAGTCTAAGAGTTCTTCTATTAAATCAAAGTTGTTGTTGATAGCACGCACAAAAATACCTACCTGGGCAGTGTCAGAGTTAAAAACATCTTCACCTCTAGTTGTTATTAATTGATGCAAGTCTAAGAGTTCTTCTATTAAATCAAAGTTGTTGTTGATAGCACGCACAAAAATACCTACCTGGGCAGTGTCAGAAACATCACAGCTCTCCTCATCTATCACCAATTAAAAAACTTACAAGAATGAATCGAAGACACAATTTGAGTGTTAACGTTATGAGCCATGTTGTGTATATGACGCATCGCTGAATTCCGAGAAAGCGAAATTGCGTTGACCAGTTCCATAGTTTTTGGATCTCCGGCATGGTTAGCAAATATTTGTAGGCTGGACATGATTTGTCAATTTTGATCAATTTCTTCACCATCAGAGTATGGTTTCTTCTTTCGTGCCAACAGAAGAGAAATTTCGTAGGAAGCCTTCACCACTGATGTCAGTTCTTTACTCTTTTTCTGGAAAAGCAATTGTTGACCAGTTAGTGATTCTTTTTTCTTTTTTTTTTTTTTTTGTTTTGTTAATAAAGACTGTTCGTAATGTTGAGCCAACAGGATGCTTAGAATTAAAATCAGAATGCTTTTGCTTGAAATGTCACTCCAAGTTAAACTTTCTCGGCACCGCAACATAAGATTCGCAAAGCAAACAAACAGGTTTGGCTGCACCTTGATTACTAAAAAAAAAAAAAATTCCAATCAATGTTGAAAGCACGTACTGCAGTGTCTTCTTCATACTTCCTTTCTAAGGTCAACGGCTTACTAACAGACATTTCTAAAATTAAAGCACAGTGTGGCGCCAACCATTCACATTACAAAGAGTTAAGCTTTATCCTTTACGATCGGCATTCGAAAGACACCATGTCAAGAGAGAGAATCACTTCCTCATCGCTCGCTAGCACTACGTGACTATGTCAACGAATGACGTCAACAGACGGGGAGCTTCCAAGCTTGTGTGCACAGGGACGTGTCAACAGGGGGCAGGAGGGGCAGACTGTATGTTTTGCCCCTCTAGTTTTAGCGCCCAAAATATAAGTTCATTTAATTTAAAAAAGCTTTCAAACTGTTTAAAAAACAAACGAAATGCAGGTGATTTTTAAAGCGTTTTAGCAGTTTTTAATTAGCATTTTTACCTTTATGGTAAGGGAAAGAAAAAAGAAAACAAAATAGTACTGGGGAAAGAACCTCCCCTGTGCTCCTGATTTTTTCTGCTCTGTTCTACGACTGGTTGATGGGTGAGAGTGGGAAGAGTGAGGGAGAATGATCCTACACAAATACAACAACAAATAGTTGTGTGAATGTGCGTAGAGGGGGCAGGGAGTCAGGGGCAGTCCACTCCATTTTTCCTTTTGTATTCAAGTGATTTTGAAATCCGTTCTATGCGTATATTCCCAATGGGGTAGGGGGGTCGTGTTTATCTAGTTCTTGAACAATTAGTGTTGTATTATCGCCTATCAAACATCCCGCTTTTCTTAGCTCAATCCATCAATCCGGAATAACAGACGGCAAATGCGTTTCTGCCGAAAGCAATAGTCTGAAGTGTGGCATCACTGGAGACACTTTCTGAGACTCTGGGTGGGGCCTTGAGCTGTTTTTTTTAAGACCTTTCATCACTGCCGCGCCCGCTTCCTACCCCATCTGGGTTTCATATCCTCTGGGCTGGGAATTATGAAGGAAACAATCATTGTATTTTCTAGGTGGCCAGGGGAGGGGAAATGCTTTACCCCAATCTTTACTTCCATGTCCATCGTCGTATTCGTACTGTGACTGTGCAACCGGTGTTCAGATACTTAACCAGTTTTACTTCCGTGCTTTCAGCGTTTCTTTCATAACTAGTACCATTTGAACAAATATTTCTTTTATAACTAGTACCATTTGAACAAATATTCTTTTTAATATTTGTTCAAATGGTACTAGTTATAGTTTATTTTATTAAAAAGTGTATTACTACGCATGATATTCTTGAAATTATAATAAGTAGACTAACCATACCTAATTGTCTGGGAATCGTGATTCAGGAACAACAGTGCGTTGAATGCATTTTAACAGGAAAAAATTTCAAGCCTGCAGAACCTCTCCCTTCCTTTCTTTAGATGAAAACAGTTTGTTATTCCTGAAATGTTTGAAGAAGTAATTACTATATCAGGTATGTATATAGAATTTTTCTTCGGGGGGGCGAAGAGATATATTTTTTTTAATCCACCATCTGGAACAAAATTGAAGTTATTGAAAAATTGAAGAAAAATTAAAGCATTTTTTTCTACTAATGTAAGTTGATACATTTTTATTAAATTAAGGCATTTTTTTTCTAATGTAAGTCGCATTTTAACCAAAAACAAAAAAATGGAGTATTTTTCGGGGGGGGGGGGGGGCTCTCTAAATGCGCCCCTGTGCTAGATAAATAGTAATTACACTGGTGTGCAAAAATTAAGGACGAAGAGGAGAAATTAGCATAACAGCGGAACGAGCAGGCAGAACGGACCGAAAGACCACTCAGGAGATAGACTAGGGTCTGGTATCATAGGGCATGCGCATATATGCAACATGACGTGGGGGTCGGAAGGGTATAAAGCACATAGGCGGTATACGCTCAGCAATTTGGTGAAAGCTATTGCACGGTGTACATCGGTTTGAACGACGTAGAGTTGCTGCTATCGGGTGATATGGCCAACATGCAATCCAGTAGACGACATTTGGATGACTTTACCCGAGGTCGCGTCATTGGGAAGTTGGAAGAAGGTCGAAGTGTGACTAGTGTGGCTGAGGAGTTCGGGATCATTCATAGCATCGTTTCACGAGCTTGGAGAGCATTTCAAACGACAGGAACAGCTGTCCGAGAGTTTAGCAGTGGTCGTCCACGAGCAACAACGGCGGCAAACGACAGGTATATTTGTCATACAGGCGAGAAGAAACAGACGGCAGACAACGAGAGAAATCACAAGGCACATGCAACAGACAACTGGAAGTCCGTTATCGCGATTTACCAAGGCAAGGAGGCTGCACAAAGGTAGTCTATTTGCACAAAGACCAGTAGGGCATGTTCCATTAACACCTGCTCATCGGAGACAGCGGTTTCTGTGGTACCAGGAACACAAGAACTGGACACATCAGCAATGGGGTCGAGTTCTCTTTACGGATGAGAGCCGATTTAGTCTGACGAGCGATTCTGGACGTATACACATCTGGAGAAAGCAGGGAACACCAATCACACCTCCAACATTATCGAAAGGGACCGGTTTGGAGGTGGCGGAGTTCCCGTTTGGGGCGGTATCATGCTAGGTAGCCGTACTGACCTCCACATCTTCCAAGGAGGTTCAGTCGCTAATGTCTGCTATTGTACCGAGGTCCTCCTGCCTCACGTGCGTCTGTTTAGAGGTGCTGTGGGTCCCGAGTTCCTCTTCATGGACGACAACGCTACACCTCATTGTACAGTGGCTGTCGCAGAGCTGTTGGAGAGTGAAGATATTCAACACATGGATTGGCTCGCAAGGTCTCCGAACTTAAATCCAATCGAACACGTGTGGGACCTTCTCAGGAGACGCTTGGCAGCACGTCACCAGCCGCCAGCAACGGTTCAGCAGCTGCGATTGGCGCTACAAGAAGAATGGGCCGCGATGCCACAACAGCTCCTTGACAACCTCGTCCTCGGCATGGACAGACGTTGTAAATACTACAATGCAGTCAGGGATGATCATATCCCCTACTAAAGACTGGATTTTTTGGCAGCCGCCTGTCACATGGACGTTTTTGTCTTCTGTCCAGTTGTGCTCGAAGCTACCTTTTCAATAAAGTGCCTTTGTATTCCTTGTTTGGACAGTTTTGCGCACTTGTCCCATATTCTTACATCTTGGGGATCTTATGGTATGACTTGAGTCGATGTGGAGCACTTCTGCACGACATTACATTCAAAAAACTGTCTCGTCCTTAATTTTTGCATGCCAGTGTACTTCTATATATATAAATATAGTAGTTAAAGTTATATATATACATATGTAACTTCATCTACTATATTATTTATATAGAATATATATATATAGCAAATGGAAAACTTGCTCCCTCTAAGGTTCGATCTGCCCCCTCCCCCGGCCGAAAAGTCCTGTAAGAAACACTGCATGCTTTCAAAAGTGCAATTTTTTTGGAGTGTTTTCGAGATCGTTTTCGTGATCAGAGAAGAATTTTGATCTTTGAAGGCTGAATGGAGAAACTTACAAGTGAAAGGAAACTTGAGACGGGTGCAGAATCAATAAATGTAAGTCCATTTTAAAAATCATTTTTAACAGATATTTGATATTTTGGGGAAATGCGCCATTGGCTTGTTTCACATAAAAGTATTTTGAATTCAGTTGTAAGATCATGGTGAATTGGTGATATTGATTGTGGGTTGTGTGAGGAATTCGCACTGGTATGGTGCAAATTCCAATAGGCGCTTGAAGGCGTAAGTGGTCAGAATAAAGCAACTCGACCCTGTATATATATATAGATGCGCGAGCGCGACGTTCCGATATAGTTTTAGAGCTTTGTTTAGAATATAGGAAAATACTTTGCCCCCCCCCCAATTTCTGAAACGTTGGCACGTCACTGGACCTGCAGGTTGGTTCTCGCCACACAACGTTCAGTTTTTCTGTTTTACTTTAACTTCGGCTGTGTCTTCAGTGAAGGCAATATGTCACTAATTTACAACCACGAAAACAGTGACAATGGAATTAGGCGGATGGTTTCCTGACCCCGGCAATAGTAGCAGGCAGGGATTCAGCTT
Source organism: Macrothele yani (assembly GCA_039090855.1). Lineage (NCBI taxonomy): Eukaryota > Metazoa > Arthropoda > Arachnida > Araneae > Macrothelidae > Macrothele > Macrothele yani. The sequence continues at coordinate 116,898,618 of CM077007.1, forward strand.
TGCTTTCTGACGCACGCACGCAAGCAAGCAAACAAAACACACTTGTAAAGGCAACCTTGATTTGTGTATTTTTGCCAACTGCTTTAAGATTTTTTTTCTTTTTCTCTTTTTAAATAAGGTACTGAAATTTCGAAGTTTTCCTCGTGCCACCCAACACACCTTTGCGTACCACTAAGTGGCACGCATACCGCGGGTTGACCACCGCTGATCTAGAACATAGCCATCCTGCAGCAGAAGTTCTAGGTACTACATCACACTTGTCAACTCTCAAGAATTGATATCCCAAAAAAATTCAGTAAACATTTTACAGATTTGACCGAATGATTGGTGTATCAAACAACAATTAAAAGCTGATTATGAACATGATTTGTCGATTTTAATTAATTTTATAAGCTCTAATTAGGATATGTGGCACCATTCAATGCTTATAGTGATTAAAATGCAATCAATACATAATTATTCATTAGTAAATTATTGTTAGGTTATATATATGCGAGGGGTGTCTGATAAGTATCCAGATTTTTATTCCTATAAATTACAGCAGAGAAATAAAAAATGCATGATCCATAAATATGATACTCACATATGTAATTCGATAGTACGAACAGTCAAAATCACCTTTCCACATATTCTCCATTCAGCACATTGCATTTCCTCTACCGATCAACAAGTCGATTCATTCCGGTAGTGAAGAAATCAGTAGGGGTGTTGCAAATCTATTGATGGACAGATGCTCGTAGATCGTCCATGCTCTCACAGTGGGGGCCACGAAGACTATCCTTCAAAGGACTGGAAATATAAATATTGAAAGGGGACCAAGTCCGGACTGTAAGCAGGGTGCAGAGTGGTCCACCTCTTTTTGCGATTTCTGCATGCACTGGTTTAGTAATATGCGGGAGAGTGCTATCATGCTGAAGCAACACTTGATCGCTTTTCAATGTCGGCCATTTGGTTTGGATATGCTGCGCAAGTTTTCTCAGTGTCTTCACATAGGCCTACACATTTATTGTTTAATTTTTTGCCAAGTACTCAACTAGAAGGATACCGTGTTTGTCCCAGAAGACAGTAGCCATGACCTTGGATGCCGACAAACCAACTTTGAACTTTTCTGATGGAGAATTCGAATGACACTTTGCTGTTTTGCCCTCGTTCAAACTGATGAATCCACGTTTCATCACCTGTGATTATGCATCCCAAGGATGTGTCACCCTCCTCATCGTAGCTCATATCTAAGGCTTTTATTTATCCTTGTGGCTCTCTCTTTTTTAGCAGTTATTGTCAATCTTAATCTTACAATGTTTTTACTGAATCTTCTTTATTTTTTTTTTTTTACAGGAGGTTTAACGACCACCCTGAGTAACTCAATGGGCTATATAAGCAGTCGCCTGTTCCTACTTTCGAGCCATTAGTTCCACAGAAGAGAGACAGAGCCAGTGCCGTTAGGCAAACACAACATCCATGCCAACCCAGAACCATCTTGAAAGAACGATCAGAAGCCATCGCTTAGACCACTGCACCACCAGGGTGGCACCGAATCTTTCCTGTTAGGCTGTGAGCAAAAAGGATAGATGACACAGAATTGTTCATGCTAGACTACAAGCATACACAGTAGGGAATGCAGAAGTGGGAGAAAATGTGACAAAGTAAATCAGAATATGTAGGCACCATGATACTTGAAACACTTATTCTTTTTAAACTATATTAACCTGCGAAAAAAAAAACAAAAAAAAAACGGAAATATAAAATATGTAATTAGTAAAATAACTGCAAAAGTGAAAGAATTTCTGAAAGTATTTTGGTAAACTATAAAGCCTGGCAGGTATGCTACATCATCGCGTCTAGATTTCGCACTGCCGATTGGAAAAGTAAGTACCTTTTGCCAATTTTGGCAACAAAAAAACAAAACAAATAATATATAAGGACTTCTACACACCAAGAAAAAAAAACAAATTAGGGACTTATAAAGACCATGGGACCCCTGTACGTGGCAGTCTCTGCCAGGTGTAGTGAATAGAGATTTTTCTGCAACATCGAGGAAAAGAAATCTGATGTTTTGGTACATATATGGTAAAAAGTTTCCTTAAATTAGCCACAACTTTCTGATTTCTCTAAGCACAGAATTTTTTCTAAAATATCTAGTATCTTACATAGCAGAAAAAGCATTTAGATTCAAAATCTCAAATTCTGCAATTATTGAAAATGTTCTACAAGTTTTAATTTCTCTCGTACAATCCATAATGGATTATCTGTTTAAAAAGTTCTAAATTTAGACTGTACAATAATGCATTACTTAAAAAAATATACATTGCCCTTTCATTTTTAATTTTTTTTTTATTGGAGGCTTAACTACCACCGTGAGCAACTCAATGGGCTATAAGCAGTCATCCGTCCCTAATTTAGGGTCACTGGTTACAGGGAAGGGTGAGAGCCAGTGCCGTAAGAAAAACACAACATCCATGCCTCACCGGGATTCGAACCTGGACCCCTTTCGGACGAATGATTAGAGGCCATCATCTTAGACCACTGCGCCACCGGGGCGACAAATCAAAATTCTATGTCATAACTGTCAGGAGAGATCATATATTTAAAAAAAATCACCAACAAGGCATTAACAACTTCAAAATGTAATGCAATATGAAAGCAGTCCACAAATAGTGGGAATTTTTTAATCACAATTTTTCACTTTTGACAGAAAATATTATGCAATAAAAGTATTTTTGCTTTTGTGGACGGACACTACAGGTTTAACTGTGGAACTGCTGAAAAAACTTGTGATCTTTGCTCATTAATCATTTGAAAGTAACACAAAAGCATTTTAAAAATGACTGTTATTTTTTAATAAGATAATTCCTTCCTATTTCTTTGTACTGCTGGGTCATTCTGTGAGTAGCGACTTTTTTCTAGGAAATTACAGTTCACAATTATCATTATAAATTTAGATCACATGATGATTTTTTCTTTTTTTTTTTAATATTGCAGTCTGCAGATCGTATAAAGGGAAAAGATATTCCTACATTTCACAGTCTGCAAATTATACCCTGCCACGGGTTATATGAAGGGAAATACAGTACATAAAGCATTGTATTTTGTTTTGTTTTTTTCCTCTTCCCCCAGCCCAAAACCAACTTGTTTATTAAGGGCATACCTCTTCTTGACATTCAAACAACTTTCTCCACACTGAATTCCATTTCCATACGAAATATAGTAAAATATTACAGTAAGTTTCCAGCAAATAAACTCACGCTTTTTGCTGGAAACTTACTTCAATGTATTTCCACATAATAACATCTTGGCACAACCTTTTCACACATATCATGCCACAAAAAAAGAAAAAAGGATATGCATAACCTATTATAGTAAAACATCGCATCTGTGGAATTATTAAAGCACGCTTACCTGATATGATTCCTTATCAGGGGAGAAAGGTATGAACAAAACACGAAAGTCTCCTGAATCCCACATTCTTGTAATGATTGCAGGGCATAGTCTAACAACACCCTGTTTACAACTGGTAACAAGGCCTACAATAACAATCATTTAAAAACAGCAATTAATTCAACTGCGAAAAATGTAAAATGATACAGATGTGAACAACAACAAAAGAAACATCGTGCATGTTATAAATGGTCAAGTTTCAAAATTCTACATTATCCAAAATCTTCGACACTCAGTAATATAAACTATAAATGCAGTACCCCTCTCGTACTTTTGATTTCTAAATATTGTAACGATCGGCATTTGTAGGGGAGTAATGTAACAACATTTAATGTAACATATACATCACAAAAATGTATGAGAGCAAAAGCCACTAAATGTTGCATAATAATAATCATTGAATGCTATTAATGTTATGAACTCACGGTTGGTTTCTCTGATGTAAGAGGTAATAGCTTTTCGCTAAAGCTGTCTGCTATAACTACAGCTTGAACGATTTCTTGTTGTTGTAACACTTCTTTGACATCTGTTTTGGTTTTCTTACCAGACGATGCTTTTTCGGCCGCCATGCTGAAAACTGCTTACCCTATAGTTGCCAGATCTGACCAGGTAAATTCTCTAAGAAAGATGGAACTGTAGGTGTAAGGCTATGAACCTCATTCAACTCGCATTGCATAACAATAACGATGCTCGGGGCTGCGAACCAGCAATAGTTTGTTCACATGCGTTTCTCCATTGCTTAACAGGAAGCTACGTTGCAGGGGCTCAGGAAAATCATGATTTTTCCTAAGGTTATTAACGAAATGTCTAACTTTTGCTCATCGTACGTTTGTGCTAACAAATCCTGTCAGCTAAAATGTACAAAGGAAGGGATAACATTTCATAAGTTTCTTCTGAAAAGTTCAAACTCAAACACCCTGTGGCGCAGTAGTCTAAGTGCTGGTCTCTAACCATTTTTTTTTTCTATTGAAGGTTTTTTTTTTTTTTTTTTTTTGATTGGAGGTTTAACGACCACCGTGAGCAACTCAATGGGCTATAAGCAGTCGCCCGTCCCTAATTTAGGGTCACTGGTTCCAGGGAAGGGAGAAAGCCAGTGCCGTAAGACAAACACAACATCCATGCCTCACCGGGATTCGAACCCGGACCCCGTTCGGACGAATGATCAGAGGCCAGCGCCTTAGACCACTGCGCCACCGGGGCGGCCTACTGAAGGTTAACGACCTTCGTGAGCAACTCGATGGGCTATACCTTGCAGGAAAATAGACTGGCAAACGCAATGCTACTTATGAAATGTTATCCAAGAGGAAGGGAAAACATTTCATAAGTTTCTTCTGAAAAGTTAACCCCCTCCCTTCCCCTGTGGTGCAGTAGTGAAAGTGCTGGCCTCTAACCATTATTTTTTTCTATTAAAGGTTAACGACCATCGTGAGCAACTCGATGGGTTATAAAAGGACCTTGGAGGAGAATAGACGGGCAACGCCCAACGGCTTTTCGGAAGCGACAAGCAGCAATTGAGATAGCAGCGCCATCTGTAACCACGAGTAGTTGGTGGGAAATATATAGCTATTTTTTTTTAATTGAAGGCTTAACGACCACCATTAGCAACTCAGTGGGCTATGAGCAGTCACCCGTCCCTAATTTAGGGCCACTGGTTCCAGGGAAAAAGAGAACCATGGCCGTAAGACAAACACAACATTCATACCTAACCGGGATTTGAACCCTGACCCTTTTCGGACAAATGGTCATAAGCCAGCGCTTAAACCACTGCGCCATCGGAGCGGTATATAGCTATTGGAAAGTATATACAGTGTTCGATCAGTGGCGTATCTTGGGTCCGAGACCTGAGCTATCTCCCCCTCCCCTTCTTCCCACAGCACTGTTTTTTAAAGATTGCGGAGTTTAGTTTTTAATTTTTAAGTAATAGAAGTAACATTTTTTCCTAAATTTCAGGTACATGCTATTGCTAACATCAGTGGCGCCCATATGCGTAATTTTAGGAGGGGGGGGGGGGCTAAGAACATCCTCACCTCCTTCAAGGCTGTCAAACATTTTAGTAAATGTACAAGATACTAAAATACATCAAAAATAATTGATAATTGATACAATCAATCATTAATATCTTATTATTTTTAAAAATGCTTTTAAAAAAAGTTTCATCTAATTAAGTGTTTTAAATTTATCAGAAATTTGGCTATACCAACGGTTGGGGGGGGGGGAAGAGGCACACTGCAGTGAGGACTTGTTTTCCCGAAATTTGACTATTTGGATGTCGAGCATGTGTTTCGAGGTTTGATTTTTGAACATAGAATACAAAAAATTAAAATGAACAAGAGGGCGTGTTCAAAAATTGTTAACAGTCCTGTATTCAAACCAAAAAAAACATTGTTCTATAAATAATTATTATATTTTGAACATGATGTAATGTCCATATATTCCTTCATACTTAAAACATATATTCCGATTCATACTGGTAAAAAGTCTCATTTGTGCAATTACAGCCAAAGACTTTATGAACAATGAGCAAAATATTTAAGTTACTTGTGAAAATATAACCGTTCTTCATGTCGGCCGCATTCGCCTTAGTGTTACATCCATATCTAACCCAGGAGGTTAGAATAATACTTTTGGAGATGCCCTGAGTCCACAGAGAATGGAGAGACAGAGCGTGCACAAGCCAGAGTTATGGAAATTGGTGGGCGGGGAAAATGAACGATAGCAGAGCACCGTCGGCGCTTTATGGAACTAAACCCCACGTGGTCTCTGACGTAACGTCCCTACTGTAACGCTCATAATTCGAAATTGGTTACTTTGCTTGTTATTACTACCGTTACCACTGTGTGATTCTGTGATTATAACAACGCTTTTCGTTATTTCGTAGAAGTTATTTTCGGTGGATAATTATTTCATCTTTTATATGTAGGAAATCTTTGTCTATTTTTTAACTGTTAAAAATCGATATAGGTAAAATTTATATCAGAGTAGAGCCCTTACTGTATTTTGTTTTTCGTAATTCCACTTGATCCTTCGGGCAGATGTTTGATTCGTGATACAATTATATCAGTTTGTTACTTTTTATTTGCCATTGCTTTGATATTTTTCCGTTGTTTATTTTCAATTTCCGGCAGTAGTATGTTGCGTTGACGAAGGTCTGCATTTTGAGAACGAAAGCTGCTACAGATTTATTAGTTTCTTTTAAGTCAGAGTTAGTACTTTATTTCTCAGTATAATTCCCGACTGCAAAGTGCTGTTCTTACGATTAAGAATATACGCCTAATTCCGTTACACCTACCGCAAAATTCCTCGGTCAATCACGCTACAGTGAACCTAACCAACTCGGGAAGTAAGGAAAATGGTGGCTCTCGCAGGGAAGGAAAGTCGAGAGAGACAATTGTAAACAAGTGGGAGGAGCGTAGTTGTGACGTCACTTTTAGTTCTCATTAACAGGCCGTGGGGCCGCCAACGTCTATGTGAGTTTAACATTATGCTGTTGCCATCGGACAAAGTGGAGAATTTCCTTTACGATCTTCTAGAGTGCACACTCTGTACCTCTCTTCTCTGTGCCTGAGTCTCTTAACCTTGAAGCCGCAAACTGTGGGAATTTGACATTGTTTGCATGATACATATGCAATTTTCAACTGTGTGTATTTTAGAATAGTGTAGTTTGGGGTTTCAGAAACCATGCTAATATAAAACCGGAATGAATTATACTTCTTATACGAGTGAAGTTTTCAATTTTATCGCTATGTTTCGTTTAGAATTCGCGCTAACGTTCGTGTATTTCAGTTTAAAATAAAAATGGGAGGTAGCCTCAAAATAATTAAGTATTTTATAAATCAGCATTTTCTCTCGCATTGGCATCAAGTTACGATGCGAAATCGGAAACATTTGCGACGAAAGAAGGCGATTCGGCCAACACAAAATGCATTACAATAGCCTTGAAAACCATTAGTTTTCCCACACTTTGACGGCCGTCTCTTGTGGTTATAGGCTTCACGCAAAGTGGTAATGCTCGTTAGCAAGGGCATCTCCAGATATCTTATTCTAACCTCCTTGTATCTAACACATTAACTGACCCGAACCTGATCATATTTACTATTTATGACAACAATCTAAAGCACGATTTGTAACACGTACGCAACTGGCGTATACTCATGAACAGCTTTCCGTCCTCGCTAATGGCGGAACATCCAGTTTTCAAACACTGATGGAAGTAGCTAGATATTTAGCAGTCTATTCTCCTCCAAGGCCTATGGAGCTATAGGCAATCACCCGAAAAAAAATGACCTTCAACCGAAAAAAAATGATAGCGAAAATAAGGGAATGCGCAACATGGAATAAAAGAAATTTTAGATATGTTTCATACTTTGTTTAGGAAAGGAGGTTAATATTTAGCCACTTACCGGTCCACATATGCAATAAATTTTCTATTTTTCCCAATTTTTTTGGAAATTAAATATCGAAGGAACACTAAGATATATTAACTGTTTCCCATTCCTGGTGTCATAATAATCAAAATGTTACTCGTGAAAGTGGACAGAACATGTTTTTTTTTTTGATTGGAGGTTTAACGACCACAGTGAGCAACTCAATGGGCTATAAGCAGTCGCCCGTCCCTAATTTAGGGTCACTGGTTCCAGGGAAGGGAGAGAGCCAGTGCCGTAAGACAAACACAACATCCATGCCTCGCCGGGATTCGAACCCGGACCCCGTTCGGACGAATGATCAGAGGCCATCGCTTAGACCACTGCGCCACCGGGGCGACCAGAACATGTTCAGTGAATCACATTAGAGCAGAAATCATCACCATTCATTTTAGACAGTCTTTAACAGTTCTGCACTCTATTTTGTTCTAATTTAGGGCCACGGGTCCAAGGAAGGTAGGAAGCGAGGATCGTAAGAAAAAAAAAACCATCCGTGCCTTACCGGGATTCGAACCGGCACCTATCTCGGATGAATGGTTAGAGCCGCCCCGGTGGCGCAGTTGTCTAAACGGTGGTTTCTGATCAATCGTCCGTGATGGGTCCGGGTTCGAATCCTGCTGAGGCATGGATATTGTGTTTGTTGTACGGCACTGTCTCTCTCCCTTCCCTGGAACCAATTGCCCTAAACTATAGACGGAAGACTGCTTATAGCCCATTGAGTTGCTCACGGTGGTCGTTAAATTCTACCCCCCCCCCCAAAGTACTGGAAGAACTAGTGGTGTTGGATTTACAGTAAACAAGAAATTGAAGGACAATGTTCCAGAAGTTGACAAGTTCCTCAGACAGAGTTGTGCGACTCGTTACGAAAAGTTACCAAGCTGAGATCATTTAAGCTTACGCGCTCACCACAAGTCATCCCGAAGAAGAAGATGAAGAATTTTACGAAGAAATTCGGCATTCCAAATATTAAAGACAAGCAGCACTTGAAGATAATTATGGGTGATTTCAATGCGAAAATAGGGCAACAGCAACAGAATGAGACTTCGGTAGGTAAATTCGAACATGGGAACAGAAACCAGCTTGGAAATACTCTCGTAGAGATTGCAGAGGCAGAAAGATTTTTCATCATAAACTCCTTTTTCAAGGAAAAAAACAGGAAATGGACATGGAAACATCCCAATGGAAGGACAAGTGAAATTGATCTTATTATGTGTAACAAGAAAGTTGTCATTGAAGACTGCAGTGTGTTGGACAGGTTCAACACAGAGAATGATCATAGAATGGTGAGATATAAGATGCATCTCAACACTAAACTCTAACAATGCAAGCTCATAAACAAACAAAACTATATTGACATGATTAACCTTAAAAAGCATCACAACACTTTAAAATTGGAACTGAGGAACAGATTCTCTGCTCTAGAAGCTCTAACATCAGAAGTGGACATCTCTGAAGTTAACAGAAAACGAACCAAAATTAACCAACCTACTTATTTAAACAGCAACAAAAATAGATGATACTAAGAACAAGTTATTGTACATACGAAGAAAATATCAGGAAAAACAAAAATGCTGATGCAAAATAGAATGGAGATGAGAACAAATAAAGAAGATGTCACTTCAAAAGTGGAATAAATAGAGTTATGCAAGACTGCGAAAAAGTATCACTAAAGACGGAAGGAAATTCAACTGTGGACTAGTTAGAAAAGCAATTGAAAACAACCAAAGCCTCTCAGTAAAGAAAGAAAACAGATTATGACACTAAAAAAAGAAGATGGCACTGTAACAAGAAATAGAGGCGAAATTTTGACAAGAATGAAAGATTCTACTCAAAACCATGTGAAGAAGACGATACTTTTACTCTAGACACTACGAAAGGTAACAGTACCTCCAGACCTCGCGGCAGAAGTTACACATGCAATTAAGAACATGAAATGTGGAACAGCTTCAGGAAAAGATGGAATTACCGTGGACGTTATACACGAAACAAGTGGAGAAATTGAAACTAGACTCGCCCAAGGTTTCACTAGATGTCTCAATGAAGGGAAGATTCTTGAGGATTGGAACAATGCTACAATGATCCTTCTACATAAATAGGATGGCATTGAGGATCTCAGGAACTACAGGCCCATCAGCCTCCCATCTGTGGTTTATAAAATCTTCACTAAGGTTCATTTAAGTTGCTTGAAGGTAACACTGGACATGGCTCAACCAAGAGAACAAGCTGGATTCAGAAGTGGCAACAGCACTATAGATCACATCCATGTGCTGAGAGAACTAACTGAAAGAACGAGGGATTATGAACTCCCATTATGTATTGCTTTTATCCAGGGACGTCGCTAGACTTTGAAATCAGGATGGGTGACGGATGGGCGAGCATTATTTTTGGTGCGGCAAGTTTGATAGAAACTTTATTTACAAAACACTGAAAGAAGGAATTTGTTTTCCTTTTTCTACAGGCTGCAAAAGTATTCACAATATCTACCCCCCCCCCACACACACACTTCCTGGATACATACTCATTAAATCGGAACTGTCCTGAAGTTTTTGCACTTTTTGGAATACAAAAGAATCAGAAACTTGGAGTCATTTTTTGCTAATGTTACCACCCATCTATTTTTTTTTTTTTTTATTGGAGGTTTAACGACCACCGTCGTGAGCAACTCAATGGGCTATAAGCAGTCGCCCGTCCCTAATTTAGGGTCACTGGTTCCAGGGAAGGGAGAGAGCCAGTGCCGTAAGACAAACACAACATCCATGCCTGACCGGGGGATTCGAACCCGGACCCCTTACGGACGAATGATCAGAGGCCAACGCCTTAGACCACTGCGCCACCGGGGCGGCCCCATCTATTTTTAATAAAATTAGTATACTTTCGAGTCAGATAAATTGAATCTTAAACAAAATTCTAACAAATTTTTGGGAATAATAACTGTGGCATATATTAGCTATGAGTCTTTTTATTTGTGCTCAAAATTTCAAACACTGCAAAATAATAGTCTTCGAGAAAATATGTACAAAAAAAATTTACATTGCAGATATAGGCCACCCCGGTGGCGCAGTGGTCTAAGCAATGGCCTCTGATCATTCGTCCGAAAGGGGTCCGGGTTCGAATCCCGTGAGGCATGAATGTTGTGTTTATCTTACGGCACTGGCTCTCTCCCTTCCCTGGAACCAGTGACCCTAAATTAGGGACGGGCGACTGCTTATAGCCGATTGAGTTGCTCACGCTGGTCGCTAAACCTCCAATAAAAAAAAATACAGATATAGAATAAAATTCTTTTACACTCATTCAAAGACAGCCTTAAAAGAAAAGTGCTTAATAAATGCATCCTCTCCGTGCTTACGTACGTATCGGAGACGTGGACCTTAACCACAAAAGACATACTAAGACTGTAGGCAACTGGAAGAAGCCTGGAGAGATGTATGCTTGGTGTAACCAGGAGAGATAAGAAGAGGAACTCATGGATAAGGAAAATTACAAGAGCGGAAAACATCATGATCAGAGTAAAATGTCTGAAATGGCAATGGGCTGGACATGCGTCCAGAAGCACGAACCACCGATGGACAACCGAAATTCTAGACTGGATTTTTTTTTTGGTTGGAGGTTTAACGACCACCGTGAGCAACTCAATGGGCTATAAGCAGTCGCCCGTCCCTAATTTAGGGTCACCGGTTCCAGGGAAGGGAGAGAGCCAGTGCCGTAAGACAAACACAACATCCATGCCTGACCGGGATTCGAACCCGGACCCCTTACGGACGAATGATCAGAGGCCAGCGCCTTAGACCACTGCGCCACCGGGGCGGCTAGACTGGATTTGAAGGGGCAGGAAAAGACCCAGAAGAAGACCACATGAGAGATGGGTGGATGAAATTCGGATGTATGCGGGAGTGACATAAAGGAGACTGGCCCAAGATAGACCGTTGTGGAAGGAACTTGGGGAGCCCTTCATCCAGCAGGGGATTGATAATGGTCGACAATGGTGATAGTGGTGATGATGATGCTATATACAATGTCCATAGAAACTGAGAGTAAAATCACACAAAATGAAGAAATATAGGTACAGCAAAATATGTGTTATTCTTTCTCAAATTATCTTCCCCCGGATGATATGCAACGGTCCCATCGTTCAGCCCACTTTTCAAAGCATGTGACGAAGGCATTTTGTGGCAGCTGCTTTAGCGACCCATGTACAGCTTGAATAACGTCAGCATCTGTGTTGAATGTTGTTCCACGGAACTTCTCTTTCATTGTTGGAAACAACCAGAAATCGCATAGGGCGAGATTAGGACTGCAGGCAGGCTGTGGCATGATTTCAATACTGCATTACCTAAGAAACTGTTGAACGCAACAGCCACATGTGTGAGGGTGTTATCATGGTGTAGGATCTACTTGCCCACCAGTTCCGGTCGCTTAATCGATCTGTGTCGTCGCAGACGCTTCAAGACTGAATGTAATATTCAGTATTGACAGTAATTTGTGGAGGAACTGCATGCTGGTAGATTACACTTTTACGTTCAAAGAAAATTAGCGTCCCCTTCCCAGGTGATTTGGTTTGGTGGACTTTTTCCCGAGAAGGCGAGCCTGTGTGTTTCCAGGCACTCGTTGCGCGTTTCATGAGGAATTCGAAATAGTGGACCCATGTTTCATCGGCAGTTATTACTGTATTTAGAAAGTTTGGATCCTTTGCAATCATTTGTTTTCACTCATGACACACCTGAACTTTGGCTAACAATTGTTCTCTCATCAGATGATGAGGTACCCATCTGAACCACATAATACAGCAGTAATTTGTCTCGTAGACTGCGGAATGCCGACGTTTTTGAAATATTAGTTGATTCTGCATGTCTTCACGCGTCATTCATCGATCGCCATGCAGGGTTGCCTAAACAATGTTAACAATATGCTCTGTCACAACACTTTCAGGTCGACCAGGCCTAGGAACGAGTATTGCCGAGAAACTCCATTTTTTGAAACGATTTTTTGTATCTAAAAATCGTTCACTCACCCAGAAATTTATCTTTGTAAGCTTTTTTCATTAAATCAACTGTTTCTGGAGCCATTTTACCCAAAACGATAGCAAATTTTATCACCCAACGCATTTCACTTTTTAACTCTGAATCACTCACCTCCATAGCTGTATGGCAAAATACAGCCGTGCCTTGAACAACTACGCAATAACAAAACCAGAATCGCCTGCCACTACTAATAACTGTGGCAATATATACTTCCTTAATTCAGTTAGTCGTCTGCGTGGTTATTTTTCCCCTTTCGCACTGTTGCCAACTCAGAAAAATTACTCTCAGCTTTTATGGAACGGCCTTTGTATTAATTAGTTATATATATATGCACTGCTAGCCACCCAAAATGCAACACCAAGAAAGACAAGGGATAGCAAAGCCAGATTTACTGGACACATAACAACAGATACAAAGATGAAACGATTGAGCTTACATGCCCCTGCGACTTGCGGAACACGCCGACATCAATAGTTCGTGTGGCCTTCATGGCTGGTAACAACGGCCGCTACACGCCGCGGCATCGAACGAAAGAGGCTTTGGATGTGGGTTTGGGATATGTCGGTCCAGGCTGCTTCCACACGCTGCCACAGCTCATCAGGCGTAGCCGCGGGTGGTGCTTGCCGGGCCACTCGGTTACCGATCAGCGACCACACGTGTTCGATGGACGACAACATATCTGGAGAACAGGCGGGCCACAGCAGCAGTGACACCTGGTCGGCCTTGAAGAATTGTTGCACGATGCGTGCCACGTGCGAGCACGCATTGTCCTGTTGAAACGTGGCTGCTGGCAGGTTCCGTAGGTAAGGGAGGACTACAGCCTCCAAAACGCCGGAGATGTAGCGGTGGCTGTTGAGTGTACCGGCGATGCGTACCAGAGGGGCGCGGGTGTCATATCCAATTGTGCCCCAATCCATAACGCCAGGCGACGGACCGGTATGGTGATGCATAATGCAGGCGTCATACAGTCTCTCGCCGCGGTGCCGCCACACGCGGATCCGACCATCGTGGTGTTTGCAGGCAGAAGCGGGATTCGTCGGAGAAGACAATACCCTGCCATTCCATAGTCCAGGTGCGGCGTTCAACAGCCTACTGCCGCCGCACTCGCCGGTGGTGTAACGTCGTTGGTAATCGGAGCAATGGGCGCAGTGCGGCACGTCCCCGCTCCTGCTGACGACGTCGAGCGGTACGTGTTGACACAGGTTGTTGCGCAACACACCCTGATTCCTGTGCTAACGTTCGTAATGTGGCGGTGCGAGCCGTCAATGCCCACCGCACAACATACCGGCCTTCTCGTTCGGTGGTGTGCTGCGGCTGCGGCAATCGCTCACGTCGGTCCGTCCGTTCCTCCTGCACCCACCGAATCCATACTCGCCTCACTGTGGCTGGATGTCGCCCCACACGGGCACCGATGTCTCGGTACGATAAACCGCTGTGGCGACAAGCCACTATTCGTCCTCTGTCGAACTCCGAAATGTGCTGGAATGACTGCCGTATTCTGCGACGAGGCATCAGGAAGCTTCCCACGCACATGTCCGGCAGCACAACACACTTTCACTACTTAAACCCCGCCTTCTGTGCACCCTTCTTATAGTGCGTCTTGGTGGCTTGCCGGGCGCACATGATTTACATATGCCCTGCAATGCTAATCGTTTGCATGTCCTCTCGCGGACGACGCATGCTGCGAATTTCAGGCCAATCGAATGCTTCCTTCTTGGTGTTGCATTTTGGGTGGCCAGCAGTATATACAGTATATATATATATATGGGATGTAAGGTCAGGTGATGCGTAACATCACAGCCTCTCCTTGACAAATGTCAACCCCGCCTTCTCGTGGTGCATCCTGTTCCTACTAAAGGGGCTCTGACGACCGCCAATAGCGGTATAACTATACCATCGGGATTAGAGGAAATTCTATCCCACACTCACCAACCCGCTTGGCCAGCGTGGTGAGTTATGGCCAAACCCCTCCAAAATGACTCCACAACTTAAATCTTGGCCCTCAGTCTCCGGCAGCTGGAATGTACCTGGCCAAGGCAGCGGCCAGTGCGACATGAAGGCAGAGGGTGCTAAGAATCCCCGGAGGACCGGACTAGGCTGCCATCTGATGCTGGCGTTGGCTACGTACAATGGACGCTCTCTATCTTCTGATTCAAGGCTTCTTGAATTGGAAGAGGAACTACAAAGGATCAAGTGGGACATCGTGGGGCTAAGTGAGGTAAGGAGAAAAGTAGAAGATCTCATCAAACTGAAAAGTGGACATCTCTTCTACTATCGTGGGACAGATACTGGCAGAACTAGTGGTGTTGGATTTATAATAAACAAGAAACTGAAGGATAAAGTTGTAGAAGTTGAAAGTTCCTTTGACAGAGCTGCACGGCTTGTTATCCAACTCTCGAAAAGATACCAGGCTCAGATTATTCAAACTTATGCACCCACCACAAGTCATCCTGAAGAAGAAATTGAAGAATTTTATGAGGAAATTTGTCATCTAAATAATAAAGGTAAGCAGCACTTGAAAATAATTATGGGAGATTTCAATGCAAAAATAGGGCAACGGCAACAGAATGAAACTTCAGTAGGTAAATTCGGTCACGGCAACAGAAACCAGCGTGGAAATACTCTCGTTGAGTTTGCAGAGGCAGAAGGGTTTTTCATCTTGAACTCCTTCTTCAAGAAAAAGCCACACAGGAAATGGACATGGAGACATCCAAATGGGACGACAAGTGAAATTGATTTTATTATGTGTAACAAAAAATTCGTCATAGAAGACTGCAGTGTGCTAAACAAGTTCAACACAGGTAGTGACCATAGATTGGTGAGATGTAAGATGCACCTCAACACTAAACTTGAACGTGGCAAGCTCATAAGACAAACAAAATCTATTGACATAACCAACCTTAAAAAACACCATAATACCTTCAAGTTGGAACTGAAGAACAGATTCTCTGCTCTAGAAGGCCTAACATCGGAAGAAGTGGACATTTCTGAAGTTAACAGAAAAGTAACCAAAGCTCTTATGGAAACAGCAACAAAATTAGCTGGGTCTAAGAACAAGTTGCATGTAAACAAATTATCAGGAAAAACCAAAATGTTGATGCAAAAAAGAAGAGAGATGAGGACAACTAAAGAAGATGTGACTTCCAAAGTGGAATATATAGAGCTATGCAAGACAGTACGAAAAAGTATCACTGAAGACGTAAGAAAATTCAACTGTGAACTAGTGAGGAAAGCAATTGAAGACAACCAAAGCCTAAAGATAGCAAAGGGACATCTCAGTAAGGGAAGAAAACAGATTATGGCACTGAGAAAAGAAGATGGTTCCGTAACAAGAAATAGAGGCGAAATTTTGACAAGAGTGAAAGATTTCTACTCCAAATTATATGAAAGGGATGATACATGCACTCCAGACATCATGAAAGATACCAGTACCAGAGTTCCTCCAGTCCTTCCAGCAGAAGTTGCACATGCAATCAAGAACATGAAGCGGGGAAAAGCTCCAGGAGAAGATGGAATTACTGTAGACATCATACAAGAAGCAAGTGGAGAAATCGAAACAGTACTCGCCCAAATTTTCACTCGATGCCTTAATGAAGGAAAGATTCCTGAGGATTGGAACACCGCTACAATGATCCTGCTACATAAGAAAGGTGACATTGAGGATCTCGGAAACCACAGACCTATCAGCCTCCTATCAGTAGTTTATAAAATCTTCACTAAAGTTCTTTCACACCGCTTGAAGGTAACACTGGACATGGCTCAACCGAGAGAACAAGCTGGATTCAGGAGTGGCTACAGCACAATAGATCATATCCACGTGCTGAGAGAACTAATTGAAAGAGCGAGGGAATATGAACTTCCATTGTGCATGGCTTTTTTCGATTATGAAAAAGCCTTTGATTCGGTGAAACCATCAGCAGTTACAATGGCTCTGAAAACCTGCGGTATTGAAGATGCATACATTAATATTATTAATAACATCTATGAAAATGCAAGTGCAAAGATTCGGCTGTTTGAAAATACAACACACATAAAAATTGGAAAGGGAGTGAGACAAGGTGGCACCATATCTCCGAAGCTTTTTAATGCCACATTGGAGGGTGTTTTTCAGTCACTGAGCTGGGAAAACAAGGGGATAAAGATTAATGGAGATTATCTAACCCACCTTCGTTTTGCTGATGACGTAGTCATTTTTGCAACTAGCCCATCAGAGCTACAGAGTATGATCCAGGAACTTGCTGACAAGAGTAAAGAAGTGGGATTAAAAATGAACTTTCAGAAGACAAAAGTGATGTTCAATGCTTTTACAAGAAATGAAGATTTATCGATTGATGGAGAAAAGCTGGAGATTACAGACACGTACGTTTATCTTGGACAGCAGATATCAAGTGAGGGTCACTTTGATGAAGAAATTAATCGGCGTACAAAACTTGCCTGGAGAGCTGTTGGAAGAAACAGCATAATTTTCAAGAGCAATATGCCATTATGCCTTAAAAGAAAAGTGTTTGATCAATGCATCCTTCCAGTGCTTACGTATGGTGCAGAGACGTGGACCTTAACTAAAAGAGACATACAAAGGCTGCAGACAACTCAAAGAGGCATGGAGAGGTGCATACTTGGTGTAACCAGGAGAGATAAGAAGAGGAACTCGTGAATCCGAAAAATGACAAGAGTGGAAGACATCATGATCAGAGTTAAATCCCTGAAATGGCAATCGGCTGGACATACTGCCAGAAGGACAGATCATCGATGGACAGCCGAAATTTTAGATTGGATTCCAAGGGACAGGAAAAGACCCAGAAGAAGACCACATGGGAGATGGGTGGATGAAATTCGAAAGTATGCAGGGGTGACATGGAGGAGACTGGCACAAGACAGACCGTTGTGGAGGAAACTTGGAGAGACCTTCGTCCAGCAGTGGATTGATAATGGTTGACAATGATGATGATGATGATATATATATATATACACTAAAGAGTAATTGAATTAGAGATACCTGCTTAGTAACGTGTAACACCACCTTTCGCCCTGACGACGGCGGCGATTCGTCTCGGCATGGACTCGACAAGACACCGAAAGCGTTGGGATGCCATACGGATCCACGACCCCTGAACAAGCTTCCACAGTTAACGAAGATTTGATGGAAGAGGGTCAGAGCCTGAAACATTTCTCTGGATGGCCTCCCAGATGTGCTCGATGGGATTGAAGTCAGGTGACCTAGCTGGCCAAGGAAGCGAGACCACGTCGGTGGAGTGTTCATCCAACCATTCGGATACAATTCGGGAGCCATGGCACGGTGCATTGTCTTGTTGCAAGATGAGGTCCCCAGTAGGATGTTGAAGACGCACAAACGGGAACAAATGGTCGTCCTATCGTTGACCTGTGAGGGACGATGTCACACGCACCAGAGGTCCCATTTCAGTCCACGTAAACAGTCCCCAGACGAGAATGCCACCCCCACCAGCTTGAAGAGTACCCTGCTAGCAAGAAGGATCCATCGCTTCATGCGGTTTGCGCCGTACTCGTAACCTGCCATCCGCATGTACCAACTTGAATCTCGACTCATCAGTCCAGGCAACATTTTCCCACATGTCTAGGGTCCAGTGGCGATGTTCCCGCGCCCATGCTAATCTTTGCTTCCTGTGATGTGCGGTCAGCAGCGGTATCCTCGTGGGACGATGGCTTCTGTACTCCATAGCGAGGAGATGGTTCTGGATGGTGTGGCTGCTTACACGTTTTTGTGCACCCACCAGAGTTAAATTGCCGAGTGATTTCTTGCACTGTGGCCCGTCTATCCGCTGTTACAATGCGAGCTAGCCGACGATGGCCACGCTCAGCCCCACGCTGTTGTCCACGGCAGTTGGCCCTCGCAGGGATGGTTTTACCTGATTCGATGTACTCACGGTGCACCCGTGACACAGTGGCTCGTGAAAATCTCAGTGCCTGCACGACTTCCGAGATGGAGTGACCCATTCGTCGGGCCCCGACAATTTGCCCACGATAAAATGCGCTTAGATCCTTCGTCTTACCCATACTGCGTCCGACCTTTACTGATTCCCGTTGCATCACTCCTTATATTGCCGGATCGCTGCATACGTCATGTCGTTTCCGTTTACAGGATCGCCCACAGCGCCACATTTGCATAACGCCAGCTGTCACTAATTCAATTGCTCTTCAGTGTATATACCTTAACTAGAAAATATATTCAAATGCTGCTGACAACGGAAAGAGGCATGGGGAGATGCATGCTTGGTGTAAACAAGAAGGTCAAGAAGAGGAAGTCGTGGATAAGGAAAGTAACAGGTGTTACTAAGTTCGGTTGTATTAGTTCCTGAACAAAATCCCTAAAGTCTCTGAATTGCAGTGGGCTGGACATGTTTACAGAAGAACGGACCACTGATGAACAACAGAAATTCTAGACTGGATACCAAGGGACTGGAAAAGACTCAAAAGAAGACCACGTGGGATATGGGTGAATGAAATTTGAAAGCCTGCCGAAGTGACATTGAGGAATCTGGCTCAAGACAGACCCTTTGTGGAAGAAACTTGGGGAGACATATATATATATATATATATATATACAGTGGTGGCAAAAATTGTGGACACTTTTTTAAATTTTCATGTTTTGCAAACTTGCAGGCTTATAGGAAATGTTATTTCGCACCAAATGCAAATATTTATATCTCAATTTAAAGAAAATTTAATGCTGAATTCAGTATAAACAACAGAATGCAAATATATGCAGTACAAAAAAAGTTATGCAGGGAATACTGCAATCATGCTGAATATACTGTAATGCACTGACGATTTCAATGTACTATCAGTATTTAGTAGGGTAGCCTTTATTCTTTAAACCCGCATCACAACAACGTCTCATTGAGCCAACAAATGTTTGAAGCTCTGTCTTCGTTATTACGTGGTGCCAGGTAGCAATTATAGCCTCAATTTATTGCCTTTTATTTGATGGACACCTCATTCGTATAAGGGTTTTCAAACGGCGCCACAAATGTTCTATCGGGTTCAGGTCAGGGCTGTTTCCTGGCGAGGTCAACAATGGAATGGACTTTGTTGTGAACCACTGATTGCATAATTTTGCTGTGTGGTAGGAAGCTGAATCCTGCTGAAAAAGAAATGGTGCATTGTTGGGAAAGAGATCCCTGATGGAAGGTAGCAGTTTTGGTTCCAGGATGGTGTCAATGCATTTTTTTGCGTTCAGCGTGCCGTCGGTCACATGAAGGCGGTCAACACCATTTGCTGCCGTACATGACTAAATCACAAAGCCTGTTGGGTGCTTTACATTGACCTCCATGCAGTCAGGATGTAGCTCTTCTCCTACTCTCTGCCTCACGTATTCTCGGTGTCTTACTTTCGTCACTCCAAATAACTTGCTTCCACTGAACATCTGCATATCCAATGTGTTCTTTTGCCCACTGTAGTCCTTTCTTGCGCTACTGTAGATTTAGATATGGCTTTTTTCTCGGAATCCTACCTCTTAGTCCCATATCTGATAGTCTGCTCCTTATCGTTCTTAACCTGACAGATACACCAGTTAAACAGAGTTCAGCTCTGATAGCCTCAGATGAAATTCTTCTGTCCTTCAGTCTTTTTGTTCTTCTGTCATCAACATGTGCGCTTTTTTCGGCCTTTTCCTGGATTGTTTTTCCGTGACTTTGTTTCCAGATAACGTAAACAGCACTTTCGTACACCAGATCTTGTCACTGATCCACCTTCTTGCTTTGAAAATTCAGCATAACACCCGATTCACGTAATAAAACAATCCTGGTTCTTTTCGTGAGTGACGAATCAACTCTTTTCTGAGGTGCCATTGCTGAACTTATTATCTACACGTCAAATTTAAAAAAATACTAAAAATATTCTCACAGTCTACAATTACGTTTCATTTACACCACTAACAGTACAGCAAAATTGACTTTCCTCGACTTGTCACATCAGCTACTGCCAATCGATTGGTCCCCGGAATAAGGACTGTGATTGGCCAGTAGGGTTTGCACTACAATCTGCTTCTAAACTGAATCACACTCGTGTTTCTTTTATAGATTAAAGTACGCACAACTTTTTTGTACTACATATATTTGCATTTTGTTTTTTGTATTGAATTCAGCATTAAATTTTCTTTAAACTGACATGTAAACATATGCACTTGATGCAACATAACATTTCCTATAAGCCTGCAAAGTTCCAAAACATGAAAATTTCAAAAAGTGTCCACAATATTTGCCACCACTGTATATATAATTTCAGTACAGTCTCTGCCAGTGCCTGGAACCAGTCAACCGAAATTTCGGAAGAGCGACCGCGTATAACCAACTGCGTTACTCACGGTGGGCGTTAAACCCCTGAACATAAAAACAAATAAACAAAGAAATAATGAAGGGGAAAATCCCTTGCATTCCGAAACATGGGCCAGTCTGGAGCTATCAGGAACTCCGCTATTTCTGTTCTACGAAAATATCGCGTTTATTTACTCTGAGCTTGTGCAGAGGGCATTGCATATATCGTTTTCGTTACGCAGATCAGGCAGGAAGAGAAGTGTCTGGTTTATAACTTGACGTTTTTTTTTATTATTGGAGTTTTAACGACCACGGGGAGCAACTCATTGGGCTATAAGCTGTCGCCCCTCCCTAATTTAGAGCCACTGGTTCCAGGAAAGGGAGAGTTCTAGTGCCGTAAAACAAACACATTTACCATGTCTCACTGGGATTCGAACCTAGCAGACCCATCTCGGACGAATGATCAGAATTTTTTTTTTTTTTTTTTTTTTTTTGATTGGAGGTTTAACGACCACCGTGAGCAACTCAATGGGCTATAAGCAGTCGCCCGTCCCTAATTTAGGGTCACTGGTTCCAGGGAAGGGAGAGAGCCAGTGCCGTAAGACAAACACAACATCCATGCCTCACCGGGATTCGAACCCGGACCCCTTACGGACGAATGATCAGAGGCCAGCGCCTTAGACCACTGCGCCACCGGGGCGACGATCAGAATTCAAATGGTATTTATTGAGAAACAAATATATACAAATACATACAAATATTTACAATCACTGGGTTGTCGTGTCGTCGAGCGTTGGCGATCCCATCATGCTTTTCACCTGACAAAGCAATTAACAGAAGTAACGAAAAAGTGACGCATATATAGGACTGTTCATAAAAGTCAGTGAAAGTCAGTCAGGGCCGCCCCGGTGGCACAATGGTCTAAGCGATGGCCTCTGATCATTCGTCCGTAAGGGGTCCAGGTTCGAATCCCGATGAGGCATGGATGTTGTGTTTGTCTTACGACACTGGCTCTCTCCCTTCCCTGGAACCAGTGACCCTAAATTAGGGACGGGCGACTGCTTATAGCCCATTGAGTTGCTCACGGTGGTCGTTAAACCTCCAATCAAAAAAAAAAAAAAAAAAAGTCAGTCGGGGAATGTTTAAAATTCGGAGGAACAAAACAGAAAGTTATCAATTGTTGAAGAAATGTAGGAAAATCACTGATGAAGAAGGGGGAAAAAAGCCAGCTTGATGTTGGGTGCCGGCTTCGCAGAAACCATCCGTCGTGGAAAGCGTTAGGATTCACTGTGAAGGAAGGAGCTCATCATAGGAAGACGCAAAAAGTTCAGCGATGACTACGCACAACAGTATGCGACACTGTTAACACAACATGCGGCATTCTCATCACAAGAAAGAAACACTTGTCTCACTTCCTGGTAATGAAAGAAGAAAAACAACACAAGAAGCACATACTACAAAAAGACGTTCTTAACAAAAAAACAAACTTTGGTCCCCTCCAAAAAAGAAAAAATCGTGTGCCCGTCCATTTGTACGGACAAAGGAAGGGCGTTAAAACGTTGCTACAGGCGTATTTTGCCTGTAGCAACTAAACAAAAAAGTAACTGATTTGTATAAAACGGAGCATCATTGGGGTGGCTGAAGATGGTCTGCAAGTTTATGCATGATAACCTTAAGCATATATTTTGTCCTTCTAGTGTATTGGATGGCCCAAGACGGCAGAGAGACATTACTAAAGACTGCGCTGCGAGTTGTTGAACCATTTCGGGAAGGCGCTGTAAATTCCTCCGCACACATGGTATTTGCATAATGTTGCTCTTTTTTGGACACTGATAGAGAGATATTAATTCAGGGAGAGTAAATGGCGAATTAGGGACATTGCTGTCCTGGAAAACTTCTGGAAAGTCAAGAAGGTTGTAAGGAAGGGGGCATTCACCTTCTGAAGAAGCACACTGCGATTCACTATCATAGTTCCCATGCTTTCTTCTGCCGAATCGGTAAGGATGCCATAGGTGTTGGATGTGGAAACAGCATATTGACTGCCCTGGCTAGGTGAAGCAGATGAACGTCGAGAGTGCGGGGTTAAAGTGCGTTTTTTTTGTCGTAAACTGGAACGAGAAGACGGACGAGTACATCGTGGTGAAGCTGGGGAACTAGAGCGTTTATTGGCTGTCTGAGACTGGGTGGCCTGTTTAGGTGGTAGCAGATGTGGAAAATTTGAAGTGTCCATACCAAGGAGATTATGTAAACCCACTGCAGTAGAGGTCAAAGTCGGACATGGTCAAACATTATCAAATTGACGAGATCCAGGATCTGAAGCAATAGGATTACCAGTAGAAGTAGAGTCTGTAGAAGGTATTACAGGTGGTTTTCCTGCAGTTCCTGGATGAGCAGCAAATAAAGCCGATGCAGGTTCCTGTAGGCTGGAAATAGAGGTAGCAGCGGCAGCAGAACTGTCCTGTAGAACACAACGTGCCCTTCAGCCTTGCACTTAAAGCACTGGACACCCACAAACACATTAAAAATGAATGTGCGGGTGCCAATGCTGAGTTCCATGGATGTGGGACGTTCAACAATAGCTTCATCATTAGGGAATATGATACGGTACTGTCGACGTCCTCCTTGCACTGAACTGTAGCGCGAGTTGCGACCTAAAGCTGGAAGAATTTTCGTGTTATCAATCACTCGTCCAAAAGACCCTAATGCTTTAATTAGTATTGAATCCGGGATGGCTGTCGGCACCGGTGAGAGGTAACAGTAATAGGCCTATGTGAAGCAGGAATAGATTGTAAATGGAAATGTCTAATATCAATTCCTGACTGAAGAATTTTATCAACAGTAGTAGGGTCTGTAAATTGCACTATAATTCCCCCTCCCATACGAATAATAGGCACAATCTGTTTTTCGGGAACAACTTTATAAATAGCATCTAGATAAAGTGGGAGAGGGTGTCGGGCAACGACTGAAAAAAGACACTAAGAAGTAATGCAGAGTTATACTGCTTACCTTCATGAGATTCTTCAGAAACCAAGATCTTCAATATTTTATCCACTCTGGTAAGTTCAAAGTTACCAGAAAGTGAAGTAATCCGCTGAGATGAGTCACCAACAACAGTCGCAAATGCAAGCGGGAGTGGGGGTGGGTACACATCACTAGCCCTAACACTAGAGTTGGTTCCATCAGTATATGAGACGTTGCTTGCAGAAGACATAGTAGAGATATCAGGAAGCACAGGTGGAAGCTGGCTAATTCAAAGCTGATGAATGCAAAGTAGTAGAACTAGAAGACGATGAAGCAGCATGTGAAGCGGTAGAGACGATAATAGAGGTTGCGGCCATCTCGGCCACGAACCTTAACGTGAGCAAGTTCTGCACCTCGCAACACTCAAAAAGATAAAACCACAAACCTGTGGCTGTTCACAATTACTGCTTGTGAAGCGGAAAGGAGTGTAGAACACAACAAAACGATAGCAGGTACACTTAAACCAACATAAAAAATCCAAGGTCACGCAATCGACTATCACTCGGGAGCTCTACGAATATGCGACTTGTCCTGATCAGAAGCCATCGCTTAGATCACTGCGTCACCGAGGCGGCACCTTCTTTCTCCTTTTGTTAATTTCTAACTGTTTAATCATCAATTTTGACACACACAGTACTCTTAGCAAAACACACCGAGATCAACCGAGCGTTTATTCCACTGCAGTGTGCTCTGATTTTTTTTTTTTTTTTTTTTTTTTTTTTTGATTGGAGGTTTAACGACCACCGTGAGCAACTCAATGGGCTATAAGCAGTCGCCCGTCCCTAATTTAGGGTCACTGGTTCCAGGGAAGGGAGAGAGCCAGTGCCGTAAGACAAACACAACATCCATGCCTCACCGGGATTCGAACCCGGACCCCTTTCGGACGAATGATCAGAGGCCAGCGCCTTAGACCACTGCGCCACCGGGGCGGCAGTGTGTGCTCTGATGAAGTGATGTGATGGTCAGTAAAATTGACTTCAGTACTTCAGTACTCTGCTGGAGTCAGTAAAACTGGCCATCAGAGCACACTGCCACAAAAAGGAACAGAAAATGACCCCAAAAAAAAAGACATCTCTTGCCACTTTCCATATATTCGGTGTCGTTTATTTTTTTTTTTTTTTATTGGAGGTTTAACGACCACCGTGAGCAACTCAATGGGCTATAAGCAGTCGCCCGTCCCTAATTTAGGGTCACTGGTTCCAGGGAAGGGAGAGAGCCAGTGTCGTAAGACAAACACAACATCCATGCCTAACCGGGATTCGAACCCGGACCCCTTACGGACGAATGATCAGAGGCCAGCGCCTTAGACCACTGCGCCACCGGGGCGGCGGTGTCGTTTACATTTAAAGTTTAAACCAAAGAAAAAGTTTAAACTAAAAGTTTAAACGACACTGAAATACAATACAACGTTTTAAATATTAGTGGCCCTGCGATGGTATTGATTTCAACTGAGCTCTGTCAAACTAACTAAACATCTCCGGTGGAGCAGTGGTTTAAGCGATCTCTTCTGATCATTCGTCCGAGATGGGCGCAGGCTCGAATTCCGATGAGACATGGATGTTGTATTCGTTTTACGGCACTGGCTGTCTCCCTTCCTTTGGATTCAGTGGCCCTAAATTAGGGAGCTGCCCCGGTGACTCAGTGGTCTAAGCGCTGGCTTATGACCATTCGTCTGAGAAAGCCCGGGTTTGAATCCCGATGAGGTATGTGTGTTGTGTTTGTCTTTCGGCACTGGCTCTCTCCCTTCCCTGGAGCCAGTGGTACTAAATTAGGGACGGACGACTGCTTATTTTCTTATTTTTGACTGCTAAATTTTGGACTGCGACTCCATTGAGTTTCTCATGGTGGTCGTTAAACCATCAATTAAAATAAAAAAAAGTTAGAGTCGGGCAACTGCTTATAGCCCATTGAGTTTCTCACGGTGGCACAGTGGTTTAAGGGATGGCTTCGGATCATTCGTCCGAGATGGGCGCAGGTTCGAATATAGGTGAGACATGGATGTTGTGTTCGTCTTACGGCACTGGCTCGGTGGCTCAGTGGTCTAAGTGATGGCTTATGACCATTCGTCTGAGAAGAGTCCGGGTTTGAAACAAGGTGAGGCATGGATGTTGTGTTTGTCTTACGGCCCTGGCTCTCTCCTTTCCCTGGAACCAGTGGTCCTAAATTAGCGACAGGCGACTGCTTATAGTCCAATGAGTTGCTCACGGTGGTCGTTAAACCTCCAATAAAAAAACTAATTAAAAAAATGAAAACTTTCCCTAAACGCAAAAAGATTTAGGAATCAAACGTTGGCAATGTCGATGGAGATTTTAAATTTTACGAGGTCTTATGTAAAGATATTTTGTGCTACTCTGATTACGACTAATGCCAAACTTGGGACTATTTACGCGAGCATTTGCTTTTCTAGTTGGCACGCAGTTTTCTGTGAAGCAAACGGCAATAATTTTAGAAAATTAGTGATTTGGAAAACAGTACAATGATTGAATTTTTTTCGAGTCTGCTTATCATCCTCATCGTGTGGTTTCTTTCTGTATCTTTACTTGCACCAGCCATTGTAAATAGCTATCTGTCGCAGGACGGGAGATTCAGATGGATAGCAACACAGCTAAATGCCGAATTTTTAGCACCAGGTATTGCTGAAGCCTTAAGGCCTCACGTTGAGTTTGCGTTTGAATGGTTGGAATCGCACTGCGAGGATGTACGAAGAAACGGTTTTAATATTAGGATTTTGGAAATTGGCCCCGGAGTTGGAGTTAATTTTCATTACTATCCTCAGTAAGTAGAATCTTTATTTTAGCTAATTTATATGCATGAATTTGATAACTTAGTATATATTGATTTTCCAAAGACTGGGCTCTAGGCGGTAGAGTGGTTCAGATTTTTGAAACTATACCGGCTGGGACTATAGTCTGATTTATAACTCAAAACATTTACAAGCTGAACCCCAATCTTCCCAAGCCGGCGCAGTGGTCTAAGTGTTGACTTCTGACCGTTCGTTCGAAGTGGGGCCCAAGTTCGAGTCCCGTATGACGTATGGATGGTGTGTTAGTCTTACTGCACTGGCTCTTTTCCTTCTCTGGAGCCAGTGGCCCCAAATTAGGGAGAGGGAACAGCTTACAGTCCATTGAGTGACTCAAAATGGTCGTTAAACCCCCAAACCAACGACCACAGAAAACAACTCTCAAATGTATCTTCTTGAAAATACTTTCTAACCGTTTCTTTCACATCAAAACGAACGTTTGGAAGTCTTTCCATCTCATTTCCCCAATGGTCGGAGCAGTAGTTTTCTGACAAATTATCGAAATTCGACTCCTGGATGAGGCACGTGTATTGAGCTTGTCTGATGGCTCTGGTTTTGCTCACTCTCTGGAACCAGTGCTCCTAAATTAGGGCCGGCCGCCCCGGTGGCGCAGTGGTCTAAGGCCCCGGCCTCTGATCATTCGTCCGTAAGGGGTCCGGGTTCGAATCCCGGTCAGGCATGGATGTTGTGTTTGTCTTACGGCACTGGCTCTCTCCCTTCCCTGGAACCAGCGACCCTAAATTAGGGACGGGCGACTGCTTATAGCCCATTGAGTTGCTCACGGTGGTCGTTAAACCTCCAATAAAAAAAAAAAAAAATTAGGGCCGCCCCGGTGGCGCAGTGGTCTAAGCGATGGCCTCTGATCATTCGTCCAAAAGGGATCCGGGTTCGAATCCCGGTGAGGCATGGATGTTGTGTTTGTCTTACAGCACTGGCTCTCTCCATTCCCTGGAACCAGTGACCCTAAATCAGGGACGGGCGACTGCTTATAGCCCATTGAGTTGCTCACGGTGGTCGTTAAACCTCCAATCAAAAAAGAAAAAAAAATTAGGTATGGGATACTGCATATAGTCAGTGGCGTGCCTATATGAGTACTTTTAGGGGGAGGGGGGGGGGTAAGATAAATCCTTACCTCCAAGGCTGTCAAAGATTTTAGTAAATGTACAAGATACAAAAATAATTGATACAATCAATCATTAATATCTTATTATTTTTAAAAATAATTAAAAAAAAAAGGTTTTTTTCTATTTTAAATTTATCTATGCCAACGGCTGTGTGTGTGTGTGGGGGGGGCTCGAGACCCTCCCCCTCTTATGGGCGGCCTTGTAGTATATAGTCCTTAGAGGTGTTTACGGCGTTCGCTTTGCTAAAACCCGGAACCAGAAAAGAAAATTCTCATTTTTTGTCGCATTTTCGATTATGTCTACAGTTTCAAAGTTTCGTCCAATATCAGATTTTTCCGATTTGGGGAAACGAAATCTCAGGGGGCTAAATCTGGTGAATAAAGCGGCCATGGTATCAGTGAGATTTATTTTGTCAGGATCTCGCAGATCGATAGTGCTGAATGTACAGATACATTATGATGTAGCAGCCAGCATTGAGACTCGTGGTCGGTTTGCAGAGAATGCCAACCCCACCCCTCCCCCGGGGCTGTCTTTTCAAATCCTTTTTGTAATAAGTCTGGTTCATAGTCTTCTCAGTCGGAGCAAATTGAAAATGCACCACACCTTTAATATAAAAAAAAAATAAAAAATCAGTCGGCGACTCCTTTGATTTTACTTGCCAGTCATCTTTGGGTCGAGGAGAGGTTTTTATCGTCCGCTCGGATGATTGCGATCTTGTTTTACGGTCATAGCCATAGACCCAGGCTATGACTTTGAAACAAAATGCGGCCGCCCAGGTGGCTCAGTGGTCTAAGCGATGGCCCCTGATGATCATTCGTCCGAAAGGAGTCCGGGTTAGAGTCCCGGTGAAGCATGGATGTTGTTTGTCTTACGGCACTGGCTCTCTCCCTTTTCTGGAACCAGTGACCCTAAATTAGGGAGGGGCGACTGCTTATTGCCCATTGAGTTGCTCACGGTGGTCGTTAAACATCCAACCAAAAAAAAAAAAAAAATATGCTAATATCTTCTCGAAAAAGGTGGGCCTATTGCTGCACGGCTTTTTAAGGTCCTGAATAACTGCAAGTCAGCGCTACATTTTATCCCATGTAAGTGCTACATTGGTCACTTCTGATTATTCTTTTGATACGGTCAATGTTATCTACTCTTGAAGTTGATGGACGTCAGAGTGAGGGTTCTCTTCCGATCGATGTCGGACCTTTTTAATCTTTTGAATCCTGCTCAAATGCTTTGAACGGGGCTTAGAGCTCCAAATGCTGTCCGTAACACTTTAAATGTTTCAGAAGCAGACAAAAGTTGATGCACTCTCGCTGTCTGGTCACATCTGTTATTGTAAAATACGCCAAGCCTCTAAAACACAATACTCAACAAAATCATAAACGAGAATGAAAGCAGATGCAGGCCTGGAACTGTGCATGGCCACTCCGGTAGCGCAGTGGTCTAATCAATGGCTTCTGACCCATTCGTCCGCGATGGGTCCGGGTTCGAATCCCGGTGAGGCATGGATGTTTGTTTTACGGCACTGGCTCTATCCCTTCCCTGGAACCAGTGGCTTTAAATTAGGGACGGGCGACTGCTTATATCCCAATGAGTTGCTCACGGCGGTCATTACACTAACAATTAAAAAAAAAAAACTGACCTAGACTAACCTTGCTGCTGCCATATCTGTAAACAGAACTCCTGAACCGCACCCTAAGGGCAATAATATCAGCTGTAGTCTCGGTACTTTACGTTACGTCGTATATATTATAAATAAAATGTTGACCAATGGGTGAGAGGTATAGAGCGCAGTCTTGTTTAGTCAGAGTTCAAATTTCGGGTGACTCAAATGTTTTTGCATTTACAATCTTAGGGTTTTCTCCCCTTTCTGGAACCATTGGCCCTAAATCAGGGACGAGTGGTTTCTGCTACTTTAGATGCACATCCGTTTCATTGAAACACCGAAACAGGGTTTACTTTTTCCCTTTTGCCTCACAGAAGCTACCACGATGATAGCGAGGCTTCTCTGGTGGCTCAGTGGTCTAAGCGCTTGCTTCTGACCGTTTGTCCGAGATGGGTCCGGGTTCGAATCCCAGTAAGGGGTGGATGTATTTTTCTTACGGCACTGGCTCTTACTTTCCTGGAACTAGTGGTCCTAAATTAGGGAATGGCGAATACTTATAGCCCATCGAGTTCCTCCCGGCGGTCGTTAAACCTTCAATAAAAAAAAAAAAAAAAAAATAGATATGTATAGAATTCATTTCCCCCGTAAAACTAGTATATTTAGATAGATAAGCATTGTCAAAAGTGTGATAGCAATACCATGTGTGCAAATGCTCTGGAATGAGAACGTTGCGCCGCGCCGGTGGCGCAGTGGTCTAAGGTGGTGGCTTCTGTTCTTTCGTCCGAAAGGAGGTCCGGGTTCGAATCCCAGTGAGGCATAGATGTTGCGTTTGTCTTACGGCACTGACTCTCTCTCCCTTTCCTGGAACCAGTGGTTCTAAATTAGGGACGGGGAACTGCTTATTGCCCATTGAGTTGCACACGGTGGTCGTAAAACCTCAAAGAAAAAAGTTACCTTCGGGCATGAGAAATTCGTTCTCGTAATGACCGCGCATTTCGGCCAAAATAGCGCGTGCGCCACTAAGCCAAACAAGCAAAAAAAAAAAAAAACTAGAAACTAGTTGAACTGTTACAAGCTGATTTTTCAGACGTGTAACGCGCTGAGATTCTCTCCTTAAGGCTCTTCGAGACCCGCCATCTTGTATTGCTGCCTTCTCTTATTAACCAATGGGCAAGCGTATTTCGCAAATTGCTCGGGCAATTTTGAACATTTTGGAACACCGTTTGTGGCTAACGCAAGACATAGAGTTCCCTGGTTTCAGAATTTTTATTGACCTTTCCCTTCATTTTTTATCTGCAGCGAAAGTGGTACCAAGGCGTGTTCCATAGTTTTATCAATTAATAAAAAATACTTAGAGTCCAAAATGAAAATCTGAAACTAGGGAACTCTTTATTTATCATATATCTTGCGTTAGCCACAAACGGTGTTCCAAAATGTGCAAAATTACCCGAGCAATTTGTGAAATACGCTCCCCCGCTGGTTAATAAGAGAACGCAGCAATACAAGATGGCGGGTCTCGTAGAGCCTTAAGCTGGCGACTTGAACGCTCTTTTTGTTAAAGCTGTATCTGTGGATGCAGATAACTGTATTTACAGACAATGCTTTTTTTAGCGCCATATGGAGTTACTGTAAAAGAGCCGATAGAGCGAAAGAATGTTATTCCGGAATTATTTTTGAAGTCTAAGTTGCGTGTGTGAAGCTCTGAATGAAGAACAGACAAGCTTTTTATTGTTGGAAGGTTATTAACCCTTAACCATACGCATGAAAAGAAAAAGAATACTTAACATTTGTCGTGGCGCCTACTTAGACCCCACATGTGAAGTTAAGAGTTAAACGAGTATTGCATAAAATAGTTTTGATAATTAAATATACGGTTGAGGGTGTACCCGAAAGTGTGCCAAAGCGGGACAAAAATGTATCTTGTTCTTCCGCGAAATCTAAGACTTACATTCCTGTGAGAATTACCGACCACCTGTGTGATCCCATGGTACATCTTGTAAAGTAGAAAGGTAGTTTTAGCCTGGGACGACGTGGGAACGTAAAAAGACCACCGCTTTCCAAATCTCATTTGCTAAGTATCTGGGGCGCAGGAACAGCCAGAAGCACAAACAAGAACAGTTGAATAAAAATTAAGCTGAAATGAAGCGTTTCCTAATTGTTCTTTTGCTGTAAGTGTTGAAATTGCATGGAGTCGACTGTTTCTGCCACTTGATTTTGGGGGAGAGTAACGTCCCCAAGGTATAAGTTTGGGCTGGACTTCCCAAGTGTTAAACGAATTCCGCGGTGGGTTTGTTTACGTTTAATGGGAGTCGGATGAGCCTATCTTACCCATGTTAATTTGCACAACTTTAGGTTCATTTATCTCAAACTGCAACAGATATAAGCTTAATTTTTTCGCTGTAAAATGCACAATGTAAATAACATTTTAAGGAGAGGGTTTTTCAAAAAACTTAGATAAAAATTTTACGTGTATTAAAAAATTGCTCTAAAAAACAAAAAATTGTAAAGTAATATATTTTTAAAATTAACAGGAATTTAAAAAAATCCTTCAGCTCAAAATGTAGAGCTAGATATGAGGAACAAAACAAGAAAAAAATCGTGCGGATATCCGCTATGGTTCCCGAGAAAAGTACCTATGTGTTGAAAAAATGCTTTATTCAGGAAACTCACTGAAAACTAACACTGAGCTAATCTTTTTTGCATCCCAGCTCCACATGAAAGATATTCTGGGTCCTGTCCTCAAACTTCTTTTTGGCTAGGCTGGCCTTCTGGCGGCACTTGTTTTCAATTTCATGAATTGCCTTTTCAGCTTTAGCAGTTCTGCATTCATCAGTTGTTCGTATTGTGTATACAATTCGCGCTAGAAGAAATTCCCAATTTTTTTCAAAAAGTTCACATTTTACTATGTTCCCCTTATTAAAAGTAGCTACAGCCTCATAAGCACCTAATTCTAGTGTTTTCATTACAAAAGTAGATTTCGGAATTCTTGACCAAATTTGGCTATTCAAGGACTCGCAAGGATTTCTGAGTGCCACCATGTAAACATTTCTGGAGGAGCTGTGGATGGGCTAAATCTCTAAAAATGGGTTTAATTTTTAACAACTCTTGGTAGGAGTGTATGGTCATTATATTCATATGGTTCATTCTTATCTACTGCCTTCTGGAAATTGCACCAGCTTTTAGCACCTTTTGGGCACAACCCATAATGAGGCGCTCCGTCATACAAATACTCATAAAATGTGATCTACTGCACAGAATGACATAA
Organism: Macrothele yani; assembly: GCA_039090855.1. Classification (NCBI taxonomy): domain Eukaryota; kingdom Metazoa; phylum Arthropoda; class Arachnida; order Araneae; family Macrothelidae; genus Macrothele; species Macrothele yani. Next base: position 116,931,593 of record CM077007.1, read on the forward strand.
ATTTGATATCAAATTAAACCTAAAGGTGCATAGAATAAAAAACAGCTTAAAACCAGAAATTCGAATTTTTTTTGACCCTTGGAACCATCACTCTTCTTAAGACCAGTTTTCCGTGTGTCACAAGCAATCATTTTCTGACCCGTCAGTTATGTCGTCAGCTGTGTCCCCTTGTCGGGAAGGGGGGGGGAGGAGGAGGTATAGCTATAGATAATAACTGGTACATGTGATTATTCTGCTGTCTAGGCATCGTAGCAAAACGCCACTCCTTCCATCAAGCAAATGTAGAACGTGCAGGCCAGTGGCGTATCTTGGGTCCGAGACCTAGGATTATGCCCCCCCCCCCAGCAGTACTGTCTTTTTTTAATTACGAAGTTTAATTTTTCATTAAGTAAGAGAAGCAGCTTTTTTTCTAAATTTTAGGTGCATGCCATTGCAAACATACCAAATAATTAAGATTAGGATTTGAACACTTATTTGTACATGAACTCCATTCTTCTTCTGAATACTTTATTTTTTCATGAACTCTATACTTCTTTCCTTTTGTAAGAACTTGAGTGTTACGTTTTCATAAAATGTTTCTTCCGAGTACTTTTTCATATTTAAAAATGCTTTTCTCTATTGACAAAACAGCCAAGTTTTTCGAATATGCATGTCCTTGTGTGGCTCTAAGATATATCTTGATTCTTTTTAATGCTGAAAAACTTTCGGCAGTTGTTCATGAAAAGTTTTTAATGAGTTCTGCTAATTTTGTACACCTCACTAAACACTGTCCAATTTATCCAACTTTATGTAACACGTAATGTAATGTCTCTTACTGATTTGTTTTTGTATTCATCAAGGGATTAAAACACTTTCAGTTCATTTTTTAGTCTAGCTGTATCAAAATTTGAAGTACAGATTTCTTTAAGTTCTGACAGAAGATGTTCAGGAAAGCTTTCACAAAATTTATCAAAACAGTTGGATTCCAACAAAGCCACGAATTTAAGATATAATATCATTGATTTTAATTCATTGACACTTCACACAAACTGAAACAACTCTCGCGGAACACTCTTATGGGTGGGAGCATGCGAGTGACTGAGATAGTCTGTCTTCTTTTTTCTGAGCGAACTGTTGCCCAAAGCAATGAGCCAATCCCCCTCTACCAGCTGATTCATGTTGTCATGGAAACGCTAGCAGGCGATTGTACGAAAGGTTTTCGCGAAGACTCTGAAAGAGCTGCTTGCGTTATGCCGTCGGTTTTCGCCAGCCAGACTGGGTCAAAGGAGCGAATCAGCACGCGTTTGTTTTCGCAGCGAAAGCATCGACATATTTTAATACCGTTGATAATTTACTTCTATTTGTGTATATTTAATTGTTTTATTTGTACATTCTCTGGGCTTCCCAGCCAGCTTAGCTAGCCTCGAATGTGCGCCATTGGTGCAGGCATTGATTTTACACCCAAGTAGTAAGAAGAAAATTAAGATTTCAGAGATTTCCCCTCCCCTTACTTTCCATTCTATGTATTTCACTTTTTCATTGAAATATTGAAAATATCTAAAATCCTACACTGTTTTGCATGGAACTATTTATATCGAGCGGTAATACACAGACATGCACGATCTCAAAAGTATAAAAATCCGCCGACAACTGCTGCGGAAAGATTTACGTAACATTTCCAAAGTACTTCCCAAGTTTGCTCTTTTGTTCAATGATACTATGTTTCGGCGCTCTCGTTGGCCAAATATATTAAGTCAGCAATTACAAACCGAAGGGAAAAAAATAGTACAGTGAAGAAAATTAAGTAACTCGCCCATAATAATGGCTTTAATCTCATTATCATCGATAAGTTGATAACTAGACATACCAACGCTTTCTATACAACCTTACACCCTGTTAAAAAAAATTTCAAGTATCTTGGTTTGATGCCATACATTCCGGCGATTACGGACCTATTGAGACAGGCTTGTCATAAGCATTAAATGAGCTTTATCTTACTCACGATAAACGTATTCCATCATATCAGAAAAGTCAGATTCGCCTAATATCTTAACTTTCTGCCAGTATATATATATTGATACCTCTAGTTAAAAAGAATTTGGATGTGGACGTCTATGAAACAGACTTTTAGAACATCAACGGACAATCAAAAGCGAGATTCGTTGAACAGAGCTTGAAAGAGCCTGCATAGATGAACAGTACAGACCCCTCTGTAATGTTCATCTACGGCCGTAACTAACACAACGTGCGCCCTCCCCCCCCTAAGCACAGTAATTTATCCAGGATTTCGAACACTAGGAAGGATGCATTTTTCGCGGTGTGTGTGTGTGGTGATTGGGGGGGGGACAGGTGTTAGGACGTCAGGGAGAGTGCCTGGAAAAGTAAGGGCCGTACCTTAAAGCCCCGTAGTTTTAACTTTTTAAGTAATAGATTTGACAATACGTGTAATTGCTTTGTCCAAAACAAAAATAAATCACTTGAAGAAATCACCCTCTTACACATGGCAGATCTGCGGCTGCTGTGAATAAATGTTGGCGCCTGTCATGCACGTAATCCTAGGAAACTGACTGTTTCCCCCACATTCGACCACGGGGAACCCCACTGTGGCATCGCGCTTTTCCTCAGCAGCGCAGAGAGGGCGATTGGAGAGCGATCGTATTATTTACAACCCATTGCAGAGCAATCTTATTACAACCCGAAGTCAAAGAGCCGAACACTTTCAATCTGTAGGACATTCAGTGTTTTAAAAGGGAAACTATGCGTTTATTTAGGCAAAGCTAAATATATCTTAAAGCAAAATATGAATCTTTGGGTTAATTATTGTGCGTGTACGAATTTTATCATAAAATTATAACTGGCAGCTGCAGTACGCCCCTTCGCTACCAGCGCCGGTGAGGCATGGATGTTGTGCTTGTCTTACGGCATTGGCTCTGTCCTTTCCCTGAAACCAGTGGCCCTAAATTAGGGACGGGCGATTGCTTTATAGCCCATTGAGTTGCTCACGGTGGTCGTTAATATTCCAATATAAAAAAAAAAATTCCCCCATCCCCCCTTTTCCATCTGGACACACACAACTCAGACACGGGTCTGACTAGTTACGCCACTGGTGTAAGATACAAGTGTTGTGTGACGTGCCTGCGCCGCAGGACGCACATCAGATAAAGGAAGATAGCAGCGAAAGCAGTGGAGCGCCAAGGGCATTTGCCGCCCCCTTGTACGAGAATATTTTTAAATGTTTATTCATTTTTACATGAAATAAATATTTTTAGCAACATTATTTTCTATTTCCGGTAAATTGAGATTTTCCAAAAATCACTACTATCTCATATAAAACTGAAGACAAAAAAATCTGTAAAACTCTAGTTCAGATGACGCTACGAGTAATTCAAGGTCAGCTTCCTCTGTCTGTCAATTTACACAAAAAGTCTGCATTTCCGGTAAAAAAAAAGTTTCGTCAGGTACGATGATAAACATATTACAGCTTCTCGATGGACACACAATATATATAACTAAGCAAGATAAGATGAGGAACCCGTGGGTAAGGCAAATGATAAAGAATGGAAGACATGATCAGAGTAAAATCCCTCAAATGGTAATGGTCTGGACATATTGCCAAGAGAACGGACCATCGATGGACAACCGAAATTTTAGACTGGATTCCAAGAGACAGGAAAAGACCCAAAAGAAGACCACGTGGGAGATGGGTGGATAAAATTCGAAAGCATGCGGGAATAAGATGGAGACTGGTCCAAGACAAACCGTTGTGAAAGAAACTTTGATATCTTCATCCAGCAGAAAACTGCTAATATTTGAGGAGGATGATATATATATATATGCATGTAATATTAAACATGACGGGCGTCTCTTTAACTATTCTAACCAAAATATCTAATATCGTGGGATACATCGAAATTGTACCCGTATATTGCATCGATCCTATAATATTTTCCCACCCTGTTTTACGGTCAACGCTGGAAGTTCTTTCTTGAAAATATGCCAACGATAAGGTAATTCATAAAAGTAAGCATACATTTCTTGAACAACGCTGAAAATGTTCACAAAATGTAGGGAAATCTTTTCGTCGTCATTTATGACCAGATTTAAAGTATGAGCCGCTCAAAGTACATAAAATGCGTAAGGATCTTAAGTCGACAAATTATGCTTTTTGAAGTCCATTGTGTTTTTCCTATATATTGGCCATATATTGTCAAAGCGCTGGCCACGCATTCATGAATGCTGAAATCTTCAAGATTTAAAAAAAGAAAAAATTAGAAAAAAGAATTTTCAATCCTTTGCCCGCGGGTATGTGTTACTGAACAAAACAGCAAAAATTATTCTCTGATTTCCAGATGTTTCCTGTTGAATTATAAACGAGTTATTTTTACTAAAAAAGTAAACGTTCCACTTAGCTTTAAGATTTCTCACAGTATAACGTTTTCATAACTTCTCCCACGTCACTGATATTAATTTATCAACCGAAAAAATTGATTGTGGGTCCTTCCGCCCCAGAATCTGGCGCCCGGGTGCTTAGCACCCGTTGAACCCCAACTTGGCGCGTCCATGAGCGAGAGCATACGTCCGCGTAGCTCAGTTGGAAGAGCGACTTATTCCGGAATGAGGGGACCCGGGTTCGATGCCCGGCGTGGACAAAAATGACGGGGTAATTTACTTTGTTATAGTTACTAAAATGTCGCCTTCAACTTTTTGCTTGCTCTGAATGCATTTTATTAAATTGCTTTTCAAAAGTTTGCAATTTTTGCTACCGAAAATAGTACTGTACTTGAAAAATATAAAGGAAATTTGTGTTTATCTAAATCAAATTTAAAGTCGTGCCACTTAGACACAATACCTTCTCTCCCCCATCCTTAACACTCCCTTTCTTCAAGCCTGCGACTTTGCCTTGCACTCCTTTCCAACAAAGCAGTCATCAGCCACTTTCTGTACTTTCACTGTCTCAAGGCAGTCTTAAGAGCGCTACTGTATCTTTAGACTCCACTTTCAGTGTTCAAAATCCCCTATTTTGTAAAGAAAACAAACAGCAGAGCAATTAGTAGAGACCTCCTAAGTGAATTCCTATACACCTTCCTCATTAGTCCCCCTGGCCATTCAAACATGAACAAGAGGCTTAAGCTAAGGAAATGGAAGAGTGAAAGACAATTGAATTTTCAATGCCCTACGGATGCTAGTTTGATAATCTTTCTACGGAGAAGTAAACAACACACTTCCTATGGGAAAATACGTAGAGCTACGTGAAATAAAACACAAGATTTATTACTTGGCAAAGTCCAGATTATATTTTAAAGTTAAATTTACTGAAAAATGGCCCATTTAGAACTGGGTGAGCTCATTTGAACTGGGTGGGCGGCAGAGTGTTTGCATTCCCTTGGCTACATTCCTGCTTGAAACTAAGTTGGTTTTGTACGCGATCATTCACCACACTAGAAGTATGCTCCTGGTGATTTTTTTAAAGTTAATCTTTTAGAAAACAAACACTCATTTTCAATGAACGCTAAGTAAACCAGTGCTTTCATTTTAGCATTTTGCTCTGCTTCCCTACTTAAATATTCCCGATAGCGGAAATAAAGATTCATGTATGTTTTGATGCTCTGCATCTTTCCGGATAACAGTAAAATAAATCCAATGCAAACAATTTCGATGTAACGGAAATGGGTAACGCACGTATTAGTGTAGAGTGATAGACAAGAGATCTGTCTGATTCGTATCTGATTGGGCGTCCAGTACAATTGTCCCTTTTCAAGGCTGGGTACAGTGACGTATAATTTAATTTGAACATCAGAGGTCATCGCTCTTTCCACGTTTGCAAGCGAGTCACGGAAAAATTCTCATCGCCGCCACCGGGAATTGAACCCAGGGTCTTCCAGTTACGCGACTGATATGCTTTTTCACTGCACCACAGCGGCCTCGAATTCCACCAGACTCGCATACACCAACTGCCAAGCCAATTTGGCAGGTTGTTTCTTGGAGCCCCGCACAATGCTAGGGATTCACCAAAGATGGTAAACAGCAACTGAACAAATAATTAGAAGGCGAATGAATAATTAATACAGACATTTTAGGAACATCAAACAGGTCATCGCTTGATGACCTGTTTGATGTTCCTAGTTCACGTCAAATGTGTGTATTAATTATTCTTTAATTTGAAATAAGGTTAATAATACGATACAAATAATACAAAATATTTTCATATTGATTTTAATTTATATGCCGGTTAATGAACATGTAAGTTACTTTTAATTTTAGTTAGTATTTTGACGGGTGTAAGGTTTAGCAGGAATTTTTTTTTTTTTTTTTTTTTTTTTGCTTTTCATCAGATTGAATTCACGTGACACTACCAGAAGTTGATGAAAATTTGCAGTATACCTACGGTATATAATTACTCTCATAAGTCTGACACATTTTCAGTGTTCGGTTTGTTTCGCAGTCATTTCAGCCATTTTTTTCAACCGCCTTCATGAAACGTGTTACATTACAAGAATACAATGACTTTTTTTTTTTTTTTAAGGAAATCCACTCAACTTTTACATTAGTTGTTTGAATTTTAAATTTCTTCAATATATCCTTAGTGTCCCGGTTTCCTTCTTCCGAAATTTCGCAGTTCAAGTAGTCATTCCGACAAAGGATAAGAGGCTCGGAATCGATGCCGTGACACCACATTTCAGTGGAATCTAATTTACTATCATTCACAAACGCAAAAGTAACGTGGGTTGTTCTTTTTTAGACTGACTCCTCCTAGTCTGCCACTGCAACACACTTCCCTTCCCGAGATTCCTTGCACTGAAGTGAGTGTTACCATACTATCCTATCAACATTCCCACCGTATAACAGAGATTATCAGGAATACGTCTGTCTGTCTGGGTGCCAAATGTGTAGCTTTTAGTGCTTACAAAGTGCTGCTTGCTTTTTAGCATATTTTACTTGGGGATTTTCCCTCACCAATGCATACACAACTCAATTTTCTTCCGCAGGACTTGAGGGAAGGTAGTAATAGTTAATAAGTAATAGATTATTACCATGAACGAAAATATTTTGCAACTTCTTTTTACGGAACATTAAATTGTCGTAGCTTTTTACTAAAAAAAAAAAAATGACATTACCTGAAAAGCGTGACTGGTCTGTCGAACAACCACCACTTTTATTTTGGTGGTCCGACTGTAGTTTTGGTAGCCTTGGACCAGCGGCTATCAAAGAACTCGAATGCAGACGGTAACAAAGTACATGAGCAAAAGTAGAGGTCTTCACGGGCCTTAATTTGGAAAGCCCGGCCCGTATGTTTCTCCTGTTTCCAAGGCCCCGGCCGGCCCGTATGTTTCTCCTGTTTCCAAGGCCCCGGCCGGCCCGTAAAATTTCAACAATTACTAAAACATGAATTTGACATCTGGTGCACTCGGTCATTCGACTCCTGAAAAGTTTTAGTTTTCTTAATTGCTACACGTATTCTATTACAATAAACGTTAATTCAGAATATTTCTGAGAGACTAAGTCACGTGACGTCCGAGGAGGGGGTAAGGCTTGTATACTCAAAATATTGCATAAAATGGACAATTTCCATGCCTTTCAAATTTTCTGGGTTTTCAAGTAATCTTTCCCTACCGCCGGACCCGGAAATACCCTTGGGGATAAGGAGGGGGGGGGGGGGTTAATTCGAAAAGTACGAAATATCCAGAATTATGGTACGATTGTTTTACTGGGAGAAGATTTTATAGCTTTATAAACTGCAACAATCTCTACTGGCATATCATATCGCTGGAACCCAATATGCGTGTGTGTATGGGGGGGGGCAGTTCTGCCGCTTAAGATGCGATGTAACTTTGTGCTATCGTAACTCAAAAGGTTTTTGCATTTAGTGCACTGCACAACGTCTACCGGCTGACTAGTTTCAGAACGGGACAGTAATTTAAAATCTTTCCGAATATTACTTTTCCTCTTTACATTGTCTACAAGCGCATATTCTCCGAAAGCAATTTTTTCGCGAAAATCTTTCGCTTTCTTAAACTCCACAATAAGTATGGAAGAGTATTTATCGGCAACACTGAACTGAGCATATGCGAAGGAGAAACGACCGACTGCCCAGCTAATCGGTGTCACAGAAGTTTTGAAAAAGGCTGCCTGACAGTACAAGTAGGGAAAATACGGCACAAATTTACACACAGAAGTTTCTCCCAGCCCATTTCGCCCGTGCCATTTAACACAACTTAAAAGCTTTTCACACATCTAGAGAACAAAGTGCCGCCGACCAGAACAATAAAAAAGATCGTCTGCGAACGGGTGGCTCGGTTTAGAAATGCTACAGTTAATAGCCTGCCCTGAAGCATGAGAGAGGAGGGTGGAAGTTAGAGAGAGAAGGTACCACATTCACATTGAAAAACTATGGGAGCTGACCCACTCCAATTGTTTTGTAGGAGGTGAGGATGTCGTAAAACTTCTATTTTTTCCATCAGCGGATATTATTCAATCTTATCCTGCTGCGGTACGTTGCGAGTTTTCCAAACGGGAAAGGCATCGTACAGCGATTGTTTTGCTCATAAAAAAAAAAAAAAAACCCTGCTCGGCCCGTGTCTTTTTTACACTAAATATTGAAGGCCCGACCCGTTTTCACAACTTATAAATGAGCAAAGGCCCGACCCGTTTTCACAACTTATAAATGAGCAAAGGCCCGACCAGGGCCCGTGCAGACCTCTAAGCAAAAGTAGCCAATTTTTTTGACGTGGATACGTCTTTAAAATCGGTACCATGGGGTGCCTTCTAGGAAAACTTGACAAACTTAATTTAGTACGATCGATCAAATGCTTATAATTTCTAAATTATAACAAATAGCTAAAATCCAATAACTGGCATAGAAATAGTAATAACCAAGGATTCTAAAAATATAAACTTCAAGGTCATGCGCATGCGTGGGAAGAGAAGGCGTCCGCCATTTTGAGGTCGAATACGCTGAGTCAAGCACCTTTAAATCAATATAACTCGAGATCGCGTAGAGGTAGGATCGTGATATTGGTCTCAAACGATTCTTCTAGATCAGGTCTATCTAAACCAGTAATAACATAAGCATTTAATAAGTACTTTATAAGTGATAAGCAAAATAAATTGTGTGCCGCCCCGGTGGTGCAGTGGTCTAAGCGATGGCCTCTGATCATTCGTCCGAACGGGGTCCGGGTTCGAATCCCGGTGAGGCATGGATGTTGTGTTTGTCTTACCGCACTGGCTCTCTCCCTTCCCTGGAACCAGTGGCCCTAAATTAGGGATGGGCGACTGCTTATAGCTCATTGAGTTGCTCACGCACGGTGGTCGTTAAACCTCCAATCAAAAAAAAAAAAAAAAAGAAATTGTGAGAAAATCAAAATGTCTAAATACTTGAAGCAAAAGTCTGACTCAGAATACTACAAATGTATATCAGAAGAAAGAAGAACTCAAAAGGAATCTAATAAGCCCAAAACGACTAATGCGAAACGATGTAGGGCTTATAGACAGAAGAAGAAAGCCGAAGTGGAGCAACGCAATCAGCCACAACCAAGCACTTCTACAGTTAGTACATGTGAACCAATGGAGTGCTTGGCCGTGAGTGAAACTTGGATAATTCAAGTCCCATACATTTGCCCGGTTTCGAATTGAAGGCGAAATGAAATAGGGCAATATACCAACACAAACCATCCACTTCCAAACGTACTACTTCGCCCACAAAACGAACTGAGTTGCCATTTGCAGAAACACCAATAGTCTGACCGATTGCCAACCCGTAAATGTTTCAGTCAACAGCAGATTGTAAATTGAAGATGACTGTGTGGGTGACATGTGTCTTGCTGATGTGACAGTGTCTACTCAAACTCGCTTCATTCTTGGTTCGGTTTACATTCATCCCAACGTTTCACAAACATCACTAGAGGTCTTCATGTTCCGGATGCTATACGATTACTCTGAAAACATCAAGTAAATCATACCAAGTATGGTACCGGATACCCAAGTACCTACCATTTTCACTGGTGACTTTAACATTGATATGCAACAAAACACCAACTTAAGTTCATGAAACACAATTTCGGTCCGACTTACAGTATATAAATTCTTCACCAACTACCTTAGGCAATACTTGTATCGACTTAACTTAGTACGAAACATAGATGTGAATTGTATGTCATATGTTTACTTCTCATATCATTGCTCTTTAATAAATAAAATCATAGTCTAATTGCATTCCCCTTTCATTTATCAACCGACTTCTATCTCAAGCCCCCTTACTTTCAAACACATATCCACGTAAATGAAACTTGCGGGTGTGTCCTGGACACAGCCTACCCCCATTTTCTTCTAGTTGATTGCAGGGTTGGTGTCTCCAGGCTTTGTGTACATTTGCATTATGTTTTGGCACCCTTTGGACAAATATTGCCTTTACACTACTGTTTCTAAATAAAATAACGTGTCATTTAAACATGTATGTGTGTCCAGTATATCTCCTTGATCGGCCTTGACGGTTTAATTTCCTTTTCTACAGGAACTGCAACGTGATATGTGTGGACAACAATCCATACTATTTAGACTGCTGCCGCAAAAGCATGCAGCTTAACGAACACATTTCTGTAGAAAGAATATTAACTGCATCTGCCGAAGATATGAGTGAAATTCCCGATGGAATTGTAGACGGTGTGGTAGCAACATATGTCCTTAAGGCTGTCAGTGACGTGACTTCAGTACTCAAGGAAGTTAAGAGAGTTCTTAAGCCTGTAAGTTAATTTTTATTTTTATTTTATGATCAATTATTTGTTAATACATAGATTTGCAATGCTTTTAGCTTCCATCGTTACTGTGTATAATATTATACTACACACACTTGCCGCTGTGGAAAAACAGTTGGTAGCTGAAAATCGTAGAGAGCGGAAATGTATCCGGTGTTTTGCTAAAATGTTAAACTGTCAGGGGATTTGGATGGATGTCTTTGAGTAGGTGAGAGTAACGCTACTGAAGAACTCAGTTTTTTTACCTCATAAACAGAAAGAACAATCCGATTAATTCTGAACTTTTGAGAAAATTATTTACTGCCTTCTATGGGAGTCAGCGGTATGCTATCTCACAACTACACGGTCGAGTCACGTTATTGTAACCACCAGCTAATATCCAGAGTAACCGCCGTGTGCAGCGCGGACAGCAGCTAGACGGGCTGGGAGTGACAAAATAAGATGCTGGAAGGTGTTCACAGGTATGTGGAGCCATGCTGACTGCAGTGCATCTGACAGCTGCTGGAGGGTGCGTGGTGGTGGATCCATAGAGCGAACAACACGATCAAGGTGGTCCCACAGATGCACAATTGGGTTTAAGTCCCGGGAATTGGGAGGCTAGGAATGTACTTTCAAGTCTTCATTGTGCTTTTCCAACCACTCTCGGACATCTCTAACTGTGTGACACGTGACATTGTCGTTCTGGAAAATCCCATCTGCCCCAGGGAAGACAATCGGTATGTATGGGTGTATGTGGTCTGCAAGGATGGATTTCATAACGAATTCGGTCCATAATGTCTTCGACAGGTACGAGTGGATTCAGAGAATGCCACGAAGACATTCCCCAGACAATAACGCTGCCCCCACCAGCTTGTGTTCTTCCAGCAATGGTTGAAGAGTGTTTGTTCTCAGACGTTTCTCGCCTTATACGCCAACGCCCATGCGTTCGATGAAGCAGAAAACGTGACTCATCGGAAAAGGCAATCCTTTGCCAATCAGCGGAGGTCCAATTCCGATACGGCCGTGGAAATGCAAGCCTTTTCTACCGATGCATCTTCGTTAGCATAGGCGCAGTGACCATCCGTCCGCATCTGAGCCCCATACGCAGAAGACTTAGCTGAACTGTCGGTTTAGACACACTTACGGTAGCCCCCTGGTTCATTCGGGAAGTGAGTTGCTCCACTGTAGCGTGTCGATCGGCCCTCACGCATCTTCTCAGCCGACGTTCACCTCTCGCATCAATGGCACGTGGTGCTCTGCTGTTTGCACAGCGCTTATTCGCAATGATGCCATTTCTCCAATCACGATACACTTTAATCATAGCAGCAAGCGAACAGTTCACAAACTGCGCTGTTTCAGAAATACTGCCACCCTTGGCCCAAAAGCCGATATTCATCCCTTTTTTGAAAATATGATAAATCTCTCCTTTTATCCATGACAGCAAAAAGTGATATGTTTTCAAAATGCCTACAGCTCACCTTATATACCCTCCAAACCAGCTCACGACAAGTGTCTTCTTTCATTGGATACGCACTGTTGACGTCAGAAGTAGGAGGTGGCAACAATAATGTGACTCTACTGTCTAGATCCCAAAATACATTTCACATATATACTGAAGAGCAATTGAATTAGAGACAGCTGGCTTTATGCAAATGTGGCGCTGTGGGCGGCCCTGTAAACAGAAACGACATGACGTACCATAGGAAGTCAATTTTTCGTGCTGAAGGATATTAAGAACACGTTTGCCGTCTTTACACGATTTTAAAAAATTACGGTTAAAATGATATATACATTAGAACATGAGCACTTTCAAGTCCACTGTGGACCCGTCATCAGATGGTGTGGTTGCATTATGCCCAGGGGGGGGGGGATATATTTTATATAGAATAGTATGCACACTGACGAAACACCATGTTTTGTCATGCGCATGCTCACTACACAATCATGTCGTTTCATTAGAGCAGCCGGTATTGTCTCTTTCGCTGTAATAGTTACAAAGTAGTTTCCATGGCAACGGTATAATGATAGGGGGATCGTCGTTACAGCATTCTGCCCTATGTTTATGTATCAAAAGGCTTTCTAACAGGAGGATAGATGAACAGGTAGTCGGCGTATGTAACAAAGTAACATCGTCCCAGATAGGTTGGTGTTGACCCTTCAGGCATAGTCTTGAAAGGGCGGTGGAGGTGGAACATGCTCTAACATTATATCTATGTTCAGAGACACGTAAATTAATATTGCGACGGGTCGAACCTATGTATATCTGGTCGGTTACATCAGCATTCATAGCTTTTAGTGGGATTGCGTACACACCGAATTTGGAACCATGGGGAATCTGCTCTAGCAACTTGATGTCCAGCGGAGTCTTGAATAGTATAAGGGAGCGCTTTAACAATTTGTTCAATCTGTGGAATAAGCTGAATATCATTGACAACATTGAAAGGGTAGGCGTACTTAAGTCCTCTATCGAGCGCACTTTGCTGAACTGGGTGCAGTTGTATACCACTGAGGTTGATGTATGATGTTGAGTTCAGGCACTGCAGAGTAGGTAATGTTCCACGTTTCACAACTCTATTGTCAACTTCTTGTGCGACCAGTTGTCGGAGCTTTTTAATATGTGTTTCCCGTGTTTTAGCGTCCTCAGATAGGCTAATGGCATTGGTAATTGTCAGGATTCTGTCCAGGACAACAGGGTGTGTCCATTTAGCTAAGTTCAAGTGGGCATCATATGTTCGTCGTTGTAAATATTCCAAATATCCTCTTTTTTGCCGAATAGTACTGACGAGTCTTTTTGTTTCGGCCATACGAAGGATAGCCGCATCACGGGGGAGATTGGCTTTTGCCGAAGTATTAGGAACTTTGGCATGATCCTCAGATCCCGACAATTATGTAGGAAGTCCAAATGCGTCTTCTGAAGAGTCAATGTGTGCTTCCATTTTCTATACACTCTCACCAGGTTGTCCATAATGCAAGAACAAAATGACAGGAAATGATTCTACATACCAAAAAGCGGCTAGGTACCATAGGAAGTCAATTTTTCGTGCTGAAGGATATTAAGAACACATTTGCCGTCTTTACACGATTTTAAAAAATTACGGTTAAAATGATATATACATTAGAACATGAGCACTTTTGTTGGAAAGAAACCCTAATACGAATGAAGTAACTCATTCTGTTTATATAAAACCAACTGCAACAATATCTATGATCCCCTATAACTCCTACCACCCACTCAGGCAAAAACTCTCAGCCCTTCACTTTATGTTTCACCGAGCAGTTACACATTCATCCTCAACTGATCAAAGAAACCTAGAAGTTGCGAAAATTATGGATATTGCAGCATTATATAATTATCCATCTACCACAGTTAATTCCATAATGCGCAGTGTCTTTAATGCATCATACTCAACATTACCAAGAACGAGACCAAGCACTTCATACGTCGGCAAGACTACCATACATCCCTGCTGTCACAAATACCCTAAAAAACGCATGTCGTCCATTTAATTTTGATTTTGGCATAAAAACGTGCAACATTCTCGCCCATATTAAAAATGACATTGATCAGATTCCCCATGGTTCCAAATTCGGTATGTACGCAATCCCACTAAAAGCTATGAATGCTGATGTAATCGACCAGATATACATAGGTTCGACCCGTCGCAATATTAATTTACGTGGCTCTGAACATAGATATAATGTTAGAGCATGCTCCACCTCCACCGCCCTTTCAAGACTGTACCTGAAAGGTCAACACCAACCTATCTGGGACGATGTTACTTTGTTACATACGCCGACTACCTGTTCAACTATCCTCCTATTAGAAAGCCTTTTGATACATAAACATAGGGCAGAATGCTGTAACGACGATCCCCCTATCATTATACCGTTGCCATGGAAACTACTTTGTAACTATTACAGCGAAAGAGACAATACCGGCTGCTCTAATGAAACGACATGATTGTGTAGTGAGCATGCGCATGACAAAACATGGTGTTTCGTCAGTGTGCATACTATCCTATATAAAATATATCCCCCCTGGGAATAATGCAACCACACCATCTGATGACGGGTCCACAGTGGACTTGAAAGTGCTCATGTTCTAATGTATATATCATTTTAACCGTATTTTTTTAAAATCGTGTAAAGACGGCAAATGTGTTCTTAATAATACGACATGACGTATGCAGCGATCCGACAATATAAGGAATGATGCGACGGGAATCAGTAAGAGTCGGACGCAGTATGGGTAAGACGAAGGATCTGAGCGCATTTGATTGTGGGCAAATTGTCGGGGCCCGACGATTGGGTCACTCAATCTCGGAAGTCGTGCAGGCACTGGGAGTTTCACGAGCTACTGTGTCACGGGTGCACCGTGAGTACATCGAATCCGGTAAAACCATCCCTGCAAGGGCCAACTGCCGTGGACAACAGCGCGTGGAAGAGCGGGGTCATCGTCGGCTAGCTCGCAGTGTAACAGCGGATAGACGGGCCACAGTGCAAGAAATTACTGTGGCCCGTCTATCCGCTGTTACAATGCGAGGTCCCCAGTGGATGTTGAAGCATTGTGCGTTTTCAACATCCCACTGGGGACCTCATCCTGCAACAAGAGAATGCACCGTGCCATCGCTCCCGAATTGTATCCGAATGGTTGGATGAACACTCCGCCGACGTGACCTCGCTTCGTTGGCTAGCTAGGTCATCTGACCTCAATCCCATCGAGCACATCTGGGATACCATCGAGAGAGATGTTCGAGGCTGTGACCCCTCCATCAAATCTTCTTGAACTGTGGGAGCTTTGGAAATTATGCGTTCACTTCCAAATGTATGAAGCAGCTGTTTAACTGTGCAACCAACACGTGGTGGTGGTCCATCTTGCATAAAAACAATACTCGATAAACGCGCTCTTTCTTGCAATGTAAGAATATCATGCTGAGCCAGAAGGTCATGGTAACGTTCACTTGTAACGGTGCATCGCACTACACCTGCAGAGGTTCTTTCCTTAAAGAAAAATGGTCCGCGAATAAAACTGGATGTGAATCCGCACAATACTGTCACATAAATATTGGACTTTGATGTTCTTTGGAACACAATATGCGGATTTGCAGTACTCCATACCGGGCAATTATGAGTGTGCAGCGCATCTGCCTGTGTAAAATGGACTTCATCAGTCCGAAGAATGTTGTAAGGGAAGGTTTCTTCCTTACGTATTTTTACGAAAAACCATAACGTAAAATTTGTTCGCTGTCCCGGATCTTGGGGTTTCAATTAGTGCACCATCTGAATTTTGTATGGGTAGAAGTGTAAAATGCACCGTAGCACTTTGCGGACCATGTGCGCTTTACGGTGTTGTACCTCCATCAAGAGAGGGACTGGTTTTTCCAGGACGATAATACTCCAAGTTATCAGGCCCCGTTCTTTCATACGAATTGTTAGACGAACACAGTGCTAATACGAAAGATCTCAAATTGCACCCCAGACTTCTGATCTCAACCCAATTGAAAACCTGTAGGCTTTTGTGGAACACCGGGTGAGGCACTTGGACATATCAACCAGTTCCATACTGGAACTGTGGACCACAGTACTGACAGCTTGGTACAGACCCCTCGTGGAGCTGATGCCAAGGCGGGCAAAAGGAGGGCTGATCAAATATCAAATAGGTGGTCGGAATTCAGTGAGAACTCAGAGCATATCACGTATGTAATATCTCTGCCAAGTACAGTATTTGATTGTAGAATATGTGAGGAAATTCCTTACGATTGCCTTTTCTTTCTGTCTTAGGGAGGATGTTTTCTGTTTGTGGAGCACATTGCTTACACTCGAAATATTTGGTACTTGTTCCTGCAGAAACTGGCTTCTCCCCTGTTCCAGATATACTATGGCTATAACATTTGTCGCAGAATAGGCCGAAATCTTCTTGACGCCGGATTTTCTCGAACGGAATACATACAGTGCAAACCTGAAGAGTTCGGCATCTTGGTTCGACCTCATGTAATTGGAATGGCTATCAAGTGATAGCAATGCTTTTAACTTTTTTAACGTTTTAAAGATTTTAAATAAAGTTTTGAACCTTAAGCATTGCAGACTTTCGTTATTTTGAGTGGCTTCAGAAATTTTCTGTTACGTATCACAAGTTAATGGAGCTTAAATATACTCATGTGCAAAACTTACAAAAGGTTTTTTCATCGTAGTAAGAAAAGGAATGTTATATATGGTCTGAGACTTTTCAGGAACTCTAACAGACTATCATGGGTAAGTAACGCATGACCACATGCGTATGACGTTCCGGTGGGCGTTGTACATAGACTCGAGAAGCAAATAGTCGTGAAAGGCAGATAGGAACAAGGGTACAGAAGCTTTTCGCTATTGTCAAACTGCAAGAAAAGGACGTCTTGAAAATGCCCCACGAACACCATTTAAGCGATGGTGGGCGACTGGAAGATTAGAGCCCGGCAATTCCCAAACAGAGGTGGCAAGTTGGCT
This sequence comes from Macrothele yani, assembly GCA_039090855.1. Taxonomy (NCBI): domain Eukaryota; kingdom Metazoa; phylum Arthropoda; class Arachnida; order Araneae; family Macrothelidae; genus Macrothele; species Macrothele yani. Next base: position 116,948,782 of record CM077007.1, read on the forward strand.
TCGTGTGTCTCGAATGGTTATCAACATGCTTTGAAGACAGTTCCAAATTGCAGGAATTGTTCGTAGACGTCTTGTGCCAGGTCGTCCAATGTCAAATTCCATCCCCGATGACCACATTCTTGCCTTAACTACAAGACGTAACAGAGGCATGACATCTCGTCGGCTGGCTTCAGAGCTGACAACAGCAATTGGACGGTCTGTATCCCGCCGGGAAGTGAGCAGAAGTCTTCAGGAAAGCTGCCTTTATGCCAGAAGATCTGTGGTGTGCGCACCACTTAGAGATTGGTTTGGCCGTGACTTTTAAGTATCGGTGACAACGGTGACGGTTCCAGAGAAGTATCGGTGAAAAGTATCATTGACAAAATCAGTGACAACAGCGTCTCCAGACCATGCAACGCTTGTCCGTCAGTGACTCAGTGTATCAGTGACAGGAACCATTGAGCTTATATTCACGCAGCAATGGCCGCCATATGTCACATCTAGGCAAGAAGCTGCTTTGAAACTACGGAAACCAATGAAATTACAATTCTACGAGGCTTATAGAGAGATAAAATGAGGGATTTAATAATCATCAACTATAAAAGCTTATTCTCTTATCAACTGTATAAGAATAAAAAAAAAGTTTCTTGAGGAAATCACTGTCATAGCTCAGTGGTGCCAAACCAGTTTCCAGAGAGCAGAAACTCTGGAGCTGGAAGTTTTGGCCGGTTACAGCGAAAAGTGGCACTGACGGTGATTCTCTCACTGATATTTCAGCAAACAAGTCACAGCCGATGACTTACTCGAATCAGTGACAAAATATCAGTGACGTGATTTCCGACTCATCTGTAGTACCACTAACATCTTTCCACTGGAGAGAACGATTACGTTGGGCACGGGAACATCTGCACTGCACTCATGACCAGCGGTCTAACGCTCGGTTCACGAATGAGTCTCGTTTCTCATTTGCTAACGGATTCGTGACGTGTATTCATTGGAAGAGAACGTGGCATGCGTTACCATTCAAATCAAACACTCGAGAGAGGGATATATGTGGAGGTGGCGGTTCCATGATGTGGGCAAGCATAATGTGTAACCAGAAAATCGACCTACAACTTTTTTCCAGTTCCATCAATGCTATCTGTTACCCAGATGAGATCGTAGCACCTTATGTTTGCTTGTTCGCAGCTGCTATCTGCCCAGAATTTTTTTTAATGCAGGACAATGCCCGAATCCCTACCGCTCGAATGGTGCTAGAATACCTTGAAAGTGAAGGTAATGTTGTCATGGAGTGCCCAGCAAGGTCTCCAGACTTTAATCCTATAGAACACCTGTGCGATACTTTAAGGAGACGAGTGGCTACTCTGAGATCCCGATCCAAAGACCGTACAGGAGCTGCGAAGTGCTTTTGTACAGCAGTACGACAGACTCCCCTCAGAACTTACTCTTTTGGACAGCATACCGCTGCGCTCTCATTTATGTGCCACCATCAGAGGCGATCACCCACTACATTAAGGCCAAACTATGTTTTTCTGGTATTTGTATTCATTTGTATATTTGTGTTTTTTTTTCGCATAATACCATTTATTTGAAATGCTTTAACTGCTTTACTTTCATTTGGAAGTATATTAGGCGTTGTCCGTATTATCGTTTTGTCGCGTTTCGGTGTAATATCTCTAACCATTTTCTCACAATGTTAGTATTTGTTACTTTTGCACATGCATGTACACTGTTTAACAAGTCCCCGGGCACCCCTTCAAAAGCAAATGAACGGATCCGCTGCGCTGTTAAGATGTGCGGTACAACTGCAAACGCTATAAAAACAAGTATGCAGATGATTGCTATCATATCGCACTGTGAGGTTGAGTGAAAATGTCGTGGTGGGAGAGAACTGACTTTGAGAAAGGAAAGATTGTTAGGTGTTATATCAGTGGGTTTTCCATAAGAGAAACCGAGAGGAGTTTAAACATACCAAGTAAACTGTTTTGGATGTTCTGAATAAGTGGAAGACACATGCCGTATCTGAAGCAGCAAAACGTACCGGCAGACCAAAGAAAATCAGTGATAGAGGACGTCGAAGCCTCAGGAGAGTAGTTACAGCTATCGACGGAGTACTGCACAAGAACTCAGTGTACAGGTGAGTAAAAATGCTGGAACTTCGGTATATACACGTACCATTTGCAAAGAACTTCATTCCATGGGCTACCGTGGTTGTGCGTCTGCTCATAAGCCTTTTATCTCCACTCGGAATGCTACTCTTCGTTTAGCATGGTGTAAAGAACGTTTATCGTGGACCGTAGATCAATGGAAACGGATCCTATGGACTGATGAATCCAGATACACGATCCATCAGTTTGATAGCCGTGTGTGGGTAACGCTATTTACCACAGTGTACTGTTCCTACGGCCAAGTTTGGAGCTGGCAGTGTACTCGTGCGGGGATGTTTTTCGTGGTATGGCCCCACCCCATTGATTATCGAGGACAAACCTGTTAACCAGCACGTCTACCTCGATATTCTGGACAATTATGCTTTACCAACTCTGTGGCAATACTATGGAACCGAGCCTTGTTGGTAGTAACAGGATAATGCACCGAACCGTATAGCAAGGACTGTTACGGCGTGGTTTGACGATAATTCCGTATCGTGTGTGGACTGGCCAACACAGAAACCTGATCTTAATCCCATATAACACCTATGGGATGAATTAGAGCGCCGCATAAGAAGTTTGGAACCAAGGCCTACTACTAAGCGACAGTTAGCTGCAGCATTATGTACTGAATGGAAACGCATACCTGTTGCTCTGTTCCAAAACCTTGTCTAAAACGTGTCTCGAAAGGTCAGTGCATGCATGTTAAGTACAAAGGTGGACCGACACCGTACTAATGTATGTCAATAAAGGCTATGTTGTGTTTCTCTTCTAGTATCCGGTGATTTTTGTCAATGTAGTGTATATACACTTTAAGGACGATAGACTACAGTGCACTGAAATTGTTCCATCTAGTAGTAGACTGACATGTGTATGTCCCTCGTGCGGCGATGTGAGATATGAAATTGCTCCAATTTTGAAGTCAGTCACGTGATGTCTAGGCTTGGGGAAATAGAGAATAACTGAATCACACACTAAGTAACAACACAAAAAATTATACGCAGAACCAAGAAGGGGGGGCAACTTAGCCACTTTATAATTTTTTGAAAACGTTATTTAAGAAATTGCTGTTAATGTTCCACATATTTTTGAAGTCAAATAACGCACCAAGTTGATTTTGTGGAACGTTCCTAAGTAAACGTAGAAATATTAGGAAAAATGGTAAGAAAAGGTACGCCGCTTCGGTGGCGCAATGGTCTAAGCGATGGCTTATGACCATTCGTCTGAGATGGGTCCGGGGTTCGAATCCCGGTGTGGCATGGACGTTGCGTTTGTCTTACGGCACTGGCTCTCTCTTCCTTGGAAACAGTGGCCCTAAATTAGGGACGGGCGACTGCTTGTAGCCCGTTGAGTTGCTCACTAGGGTCGTTAGTTAAACCCCCAATAAAAATAAAAGATACACATGCCCCTCACATCAAAAGAACTGACTCACAAGAATTCTGAAAGACTGTGGAAATCTACAGTAAGTTTTTTCATGGCTCTGTGTAAACTGGCATTGCCAAACTTTTTGTTATTCTGAACTGTAGAACATTTTATTAAAAGGCTCAGCATTAGCCTTTTGTCAGATTAACTGAAATTCTATAAAAAGTTACTCGTAACTCTCAAACGTCACCTAAATTCCAAAGAACACTGCTCATATGCGCCTTAAACGAAACTAATAAAATTCTGAAACATTTCACCGACTTTAAAAACATTGCACAAATCCTAGAACAAGTTAGTAAAATCATGCAATGCATTGATTATGACACGCTTTCTAACATACCAGAAATAATTACTCAAGTTAATGCTCAAGTTATGAGGATAATTCCCGTAGAATAAATCTCGCTCCTATGCCCTGACCTTTGACCCCATTTCGATGATATTCAACAGTACCGGTTGAGTATACTTCAGGAACAACATGATAAAGTTTTGTCTCAATCGAAGCATTTTAACGTAAGTTATAATGCATAAGGGCGATCGAATGGATCCCACTCCTATGTCCTGACATTTGACCCCATTTCGCCCATTTTCAATAGGATTCTTCCCCAGGTGGTTCCCTACCACATACTAAAATTTCATCGAAATCGAACCATTTCTACGCAAGTTATGACGCGCAAGAGCAATTGAATGCATCCCGCTCCTATGTACTGATCTTTGACCCCATTCCGCCCATTTTCAATAGGATTTGTCCCCAGGGAGTCCCCTACCACATACTAAAACTTCATTGAAATCGAACCATTTTTACGCGAGTTATCGTACGGACGGACAAAGCTGGAGCATATGTGCTTCTTCAACCGACGGTTGGAAAGCGTAAAGAACTCCTATTCTACTTTCAAGCTCAGAAATATTGCACTCCGAGAAAATTCTGAGCACGTGAGTTGCACAAATTGCTGTTATCTGGAATGGTGCGTCAATCTTTGGGATGTGTAAGAGGTTTGAATGCTTTTTCACCTGTCGAAAGATTTGTGTGAACTCGTTAGGAAAATCCCAAAGAATGTTTCACAGATTTCTACCGAGCATACATCTTGGACTGCTATCTCTAACAAGCTTCATAAGTTGGTGTCCCCATGGTCTTGACAAGTCTTCATATATGTGTTTGCGTTTCGGGGTTCTTCAGATACATATGCCCATTGAGTCAGCATTTCTAAAACATCCAGCAATGTTCTAGAAAACGATCAAACTTATCTCGGGTAGGTGCTTACTGATGCTCAAGCCACTCCCCAAAACGACTTTCTCTTTCATCTGTATTGTTTCCCAAGAGGCACAAATTACACACCTTTGTCCCGGACGCAAGTAATAATTGTTATGTCACTGCCCTACTTTAATCACATTAATAAGGTGGACGTCAAGTAATTTTGCTTCCTATACTTCCAATGGAAAAACTTTTGTACACATTTCCTTCACAATTAGTGTGTTCCCAAGGATCAAAATTTGAACAGCGAATAAAATAACTTCATATTATAACTTGAAATACTTAATATTTTCTAAAACAAAACCGTAATTATATTAAAAATCAATAACGTTTACTTTGATGGTGTTGAAACCAGAAAAGCCGCCCCGGTGGCGCAGTGGTCTAAGCGATGGCCTCTGATCATTCGTCCGTAAGGGGTCCGGGTTCGAATCGCGGTGAGGCATGGATGTTGTGTTTGTCTTACGGCACTGGCTCTCTCCCTTCCCTGGAACCAGTGACCCTAAGTTAGGGACGGGCGACTGCTTATAGTCCATTGAGTTGCTCACGGTGGTCGTTAAACCTCCAACAACAAAAAAAAAACAGAAAAAAGATGGCGTGACCTGTACTTTGATGACGTCAGTAGACAAATGCTGGATTGCATAATGATGGTTATGTTTTAGAAAATATTAAGTATTCCAAGTTATAATGTGAAGCGATTTTAATCGATATTCAAATTTTTATCCTTGAGAAAGCATTAATTGGGAAGAAAATGTGTACAGAAGTTTTTCCATTTGAAGTATAGGAAGCAAAATTACTTGACGTCCACCTTAAGAGCAGAATTAGTGTACGCATTATTAATATAATTATGTCACATATTACAATGTAAGAGCTCCGTCTTAACACGATTTATTTTATTTTAAAAACTAACATATATGTACAATTAAAAGCCATTAGCACTTTCCGAGTGCCGTTCACTCCATCTTCAGATGTTCTACACTGACGGAAAAAAAAAATCCCAGCACCACGAAAAAATAGTTGTAGAAGAATGAAATGGCGGCAATACATTTTTATAGGTAACATATTTAATCGATTAAGGTTTCAAGATCACAGCTTAATGTAAGCGCGAGAAGAGCCATTTTAAATGTGAAATGCTGGTACATTAATAACCGGTGTAACCGCCAGAATGTTGAATGCAAGCACGCAAACGTTCATGCATTGTGTCGTGCAAGTGCTGGATGTCAGTTTGTGGGATGGAGTTCCATGCCTGTTGCACTTGGTCGGTCAATACAGGGACGGTTAATGCTGGTTGGGGGTGACGCTGGAGTTGTCGTCCAATGATGTCCCATACGTGCTCGATTGGCGAAAGATCTGGTGATCTAGCAGGCCACGGCAACATGTCTACACTCTGTAGAGCATGTTGGATTACAACAGCGTTATGCAGGTGAGCGTTATCCTGTTGGAAAACACCCCCTGGAATGCTATTCATGAATGGCAGCACAACAGGTTGAATAACCAGACCGACGTACAACTGTGCCGTCAGGGTGCGTGGGATAACCACGAGAGTGCTCCTGCTGTCATAGGAAATTGCTCCCCAGACCATAACTCCAGGTTTTAAGTCCAGTGTGTCTCGGCCGCAGACAGGTTGGTTGTAGGCGCTCACCTGGCCTCCTCCTAACCAACACACGGCCATCACTGGCACCCCGGCAGAACCGGCTTTCATCAGAAAACACAACAGATCTCCACTCCGTCCTCCAATGATCTCTAGCCTGACACCACTGACGTCGGAAAGGGCAGTGGTTTGGAGTAAGCGGTCTGCACGCTACAGGGCGTCTGGCTCAGAGCTGTCCTTTAAGTAACCGATTTGTAACAGTTCGTTATGTCACTGTGGTGGCAACTGCAGCTCGAATTGCTACCGCAGACGCAGTACGATGCGCCACGGCCGTCTTCCCTCTCATTAGTGCCACGTGGCTGGCCGGAACCCGGTCTTCTTAAAGCAGTACCTTCCCTTGACCACCGCTGCCAACAATCATGGTGCCGCCCCGGTGGCGCAGTGGTCTAAGGCGTTGGCCTCTGATCATTCGTCCGAAGGGGTGCGGTTTCGAATCCCGGTGAGGCATGGATGTTGTGTTTGTCTTACGGCACTGGCTCTCTCCCTTCCCTGGAACCAGTGACCCTAAATTAGGGACGGGCGACTGCTTATAGCCCATTGAGTTGCTCACGGTGGTCGTTAAACCTCCAATCAAAAAAAAAAAAAACAATCATGCACAGTGGCTACATTCCTGCCAAGTCGTTCTGTAATATTGCGGAACGAAAATCCACCTTCTCGTAACCCTATTACACGACCTCGTTCAAACTCCGTGAGCTGTTGATAATGGCTTCTTCGTCTTCTTAAAGTCATTCTTGACTAACATCAACACACTACGTCGAATCTCAACGATAACTAACGCTCACGAACGTTACAGCGCGTATTTACAGCAAACCTGCTATGCATGTGCCGAGGAACGCTACTAGCGCCACACGTATGCGCCGAGCGCGAAATTTGCATAGACGCCATCTTACAGATGTACTCTCACCGCCTGCCAACTGTTGTTTATCTAACACAACCCCTTCTTGGTGTTGGGATTTTTTTCCGTCAGTGTATGTTGCTGGGGTGGGGGGTGGGGGTCAGCGTCATTTTCTTGTAGGACTTCCGTCCACAGGTAGTAGAGTTTAGGTCCCAGCCACCTACAGCGAGATCGCCTTTTGGGCAGGACACAGAAACTGAAGGAATGAGAGCAAGTCTAGCGACTTTGACAGAACAGTTTGTAGTGAGATTAGAGTACAGTAGATGGCGCCACCGTACAAGTACGATATTGCACATAGATGGGTGAGAGAATTTCAGGGAGGATATAGGAAAGGATACCCATTTAACCAGTGGGTCCAGCCTGGGGGCCGTCACTTTACGTGCTCGTCCGATGCACGGCGGATATTCAGCGATTGTTAGTAAATCACACAATCTCTGAAAGATCAGCCCAGGCTAACCTGGGGACCCAGCATCGATAGCCTGAAACACTAACCACTAAGCCATCCACTAACCACTAAGCCATCAGTGTATGTTGCTGTATTATACAGCTATATCATCATCATCATCATTGTCAACCATTATCAATCCACTGCTGGACGAAGGTCTCCCCAAGTTTCCTCCACAACGGTCTGTCTTGTGCCAGTCTCCTCCATGTCACTCCTGCATACTTTCGAATTTCATCCACCCATCTCCCATGTGGTCTTCTTCTGGGTCTTTTCCTGTCCCTTGGAATCCAATCTAAAATTTCGGCTGTCCATCGATGATCTGGCAGTATGTCGAGCCCATTGCCATTTCAGGGATTTAACTCTGATCATGATGTCTTCCACTCTTGTCATTTTTCGGATCCACGAGTTCCTCTTCTTATCTCTCCTGGTTACACCAAGTATGCACCTCTCCATGATTCTTTGAGTTGTCTGCAGCCTCTGTATGTCTCTTTTAGTTAAGGTCCACGTCTCTGCACCATACGTAAGCACTGGAAGGATGCATTGATCAAACACTTTTCTTTTAAGACATAATGGCATATTGCTCTTGAAAATTATGCTGTTTCTTCCAAAAGCTCTCCAGGCAAGTTTTGTACGCCGATTAATTTCTTCATCAATGTGACCCTCACTTGATATCTGCTGTCCAAGATAAACGTACGTGTCTGTTATCTCCAGCTTTTCTCCATCAATCGATAAATCTTCATTTCTTGTAAAAGCATTGAACATCACTTTTGTCTTCTGAAAGTTCATTTTTAATCCCACTTCTTTACTCTTGTCAGCAAGTTCCTGGATCATACTCTGCAGCTCTGATGGGGTAGTTGCAAAAATGACTATGTCATCAGCAAAACGAAGGTGGGTTAGATAATCTCCATTAATCTTTATCCCTTTGTTTTCCCAGCTCAGCGACTGAAAAACACCCTCCAATGTGGCATTAAAGAGCTTCGGAGATATGGTGTCACCTTGTCCCACTCCTTTCCCAATTTTTATGTGTGTTGTATTTTCAAACAGCCGAATCTTTGCACTTGCATTTTCATAGATGTTATTAATAATATTAATGTATGCATCTTCAATACCGCAGGTTTTCAGAGCCATTGTAACTGCTGATGGTTTCACCGAATCAAAGGCTTTTTCATAATCGATAAAAGCCATGCACAATGGAAGTTCATATTCCCTCGCTCTTTCAATTAGTTCTCTCAGTACGTGGATATGATCTATTGTGCTGTAGCCACTCCTGAATCCAGCTTGTTCTCTCGGTTGAGCCATGTCCAGTGTTACCTTCAAGCGGTGTGAAAGAACTTTAGTGAAGATTTTATAAACTACTGATAGGAGGCTGATAGGTCTGTAGTTTCCGAGATCCTCAATGTCACCTTTCTTATGTAGCAGGATCATTGTAGCGGTGTTCCAATCCTCAGGAATCTTCCCTTCATTAAGGCATCGAGTGAAAATTTGGGCGAGTACTGTTTTGATTTCTCCACTAGCTTCTTGTATGATGTCTACAGTAATTCCATCTTCTCCTGGAGCTTTTCCCCGCACACAGTCACGTGGGGCATTACGTAGCTTAACTAAATGTCATTAATGATTTACACGGTGTTATATCACATACACCTGTTGCCACAAAAAATAGTGAAAAAACTGAACACATATGTTATAATTCAATGATTTCACTAAGTGTTTCCAAAATTCAGGTAAATCGACAGGGTAATAGTCATTACAACATTTCGTATCTAATGCCGTGATAAAAACACTTTCTGCTGTCAACAGAGAATGAACAGAGGAAGGAGGCTGGAGCATACTGACATTACACCAATGAGGGATAAATATGCCATTATTTACATTACGTGGAAGTGCTGTATTATAAAGGTGCGCGTTAATGCTATATTTGTGTTCATTCACTCGTAACTCCAAATTCCTCCTTGTAGAACCTACGTAATTACTGAAATGCTGTTTTGTGACTGGGTCTAAAAGCGGAATATTGTAAACACCCCAACTTCGCAAAATTTCAGGTTTATCTCGGTCTCGTCTAAGTTGTGCAAACAAATTGTTACACCTAATGCGTAGTAGTAATTTATATTTGGAAAACACATGTAACCACAAATTTGTAACACCAGGTAAGTATTCTAGTGATCCAATGAACTTCTGACTACGTTCATTATCTCTGACCAACGTAGTAGAACAACGTGTTATTACCCTTTCATGAATCCTGCGGGTAATATAATCCAGGGGGGAGAACAACTCGATGGGCTATAAGCAGTCGCTCTTCCCTAATTTAGGGCCACTGATTACAGTGAAGGGAGAGAGATGCAGTGCCATAAGACAAACACACCATCCGTGTCTCACCCAGGATTCTAGCACAGAATTATCTCTGACAAATGCTCAGAAGCTAGCTGTTAGACCATTGCGCAACCAGAGAGTCATACGTATTCTTTAAGTGTGGAAGCAGTTGCCCGTCCCTAATTTAGGGTAACTGGTTCCAGAAAAGGAAGACAACCAGTGCGGTAAGACAAACACAACATCCCTGCCTCGCCGGGATTCGAACCCGGACCCCTTTCAGGCGAACGATCAGAAGCCATCGCTTAGACCACTGCGCCACCGGAGTGGTGATCTCAGCGTTTCACCTCCTTGGTGGCAGAATGGTTTGCGACACTAGCTTTCGTCCATTCGTGAGAGATGATCCCGGATGAGCCGTTTCGGTGGCGCAGTGGTCTATGCGCTGGCTTCTGATCATTCGTTTTAGGTGGGTCCAGGTTCAAATCCCGGTAAAGCATGGATGTGGTGTTTGTCTTACGGCTCTGGCTCTCTCGTTTCCCTGGATTCATGGCCCTAATTCAGAACGGGAGACTGCTTGGTTGCTCACGGTGGTGGAAATCCGTTAATATCGCAAGCATTTACGGATTAACGACCGTAATCGTTAACACTGGCACCATAACGATCGTAAATGGCACCAGGTTTGTTCCTTCCCTGAAACAAGTGTCCCGAAATTACGGATGAACCACTGATTATAACCTTCACAGTTGTTCACGGTAGTTTTTTATTCTTTGATTGGAGGTTTTTTCTTAATTATTTATTGGTCCTAGGTAACACATACAACTTGAATTCATACATTGGTCGTGGTTAACACATACATCTCGAATTCGGACAAATATAGTATTGTGCTTCAGAGGGTACGAATATTATACACAGTGCCGGCTTAACACTTTTGGGGGCCCTGGGCTTTCATATTTTTCGGGGCCCCTGATCATATATATACAGAACATATACACTGAAGAGCAATAGAATTAGAGATACCTGTCTAGTAACGTGTAGCACCACCTTTCGCTCTGATGACAGCGGCGATTCGTCTCGCCATGGATTCGACAAGACACCGGAAGCGTTGGGAAGCCATACGGATCTACGACCCCTGAACAAGCTCCCACAGTTCGCGAAGATTTGATGGAGGGGGGTCAGAGCCTCAAGCCTCTCTCTTGATGGCATCCCAGATGTGCTCGATGGAGTTGAGGTCTGTTGACCTAGCTAGCCAAGGAAGTGAGGTCACGTCGGTGGAGTGTTCGTCCAACCATTCGGATACAATTCGGGAGCGATGGCACGGTGTGTTGTCTTGTTGCAGGATGAGGTCCCCAGTGGAATGTTGAAGACGCACAAACGGGTGCAAATGGTCGTCCAAAATATCCCGGTAACGTTGACCTGTGAGGAACGATGTCTCACGTACCAGGGGTCCCATTTCAGTTCACGTAAACAGTCCCCAGACGAGAATGCCATTCCCACCACCTTGAAGAGTACCCTGCTGGCAAGAAGGATCCATCGCTTCATGTGGTTTGCGCAGTACTCGTATCCTGCCATCCGCATGTACCAACGTGAATCTCGACTCATCAGTCCAGGCAACATTTTCCCACATGTCTAGGATCCAGTGGCGATGTTCCCGCTCCCATGATAATCTTTGCACCCTGTGATGTTCGGTCAGCAGCGGTACCCTCGTGGGACGATGGCTTCTGTACCCCATAGCAAGAAGATGGTTCTGGATGGTGTGGTTGCTTACACGTTTTTGTGCACCAGCGTTAAATTGCCGAGCGATTTCTTGCACTGTGGCCCGTCTATCCGCTGTAACAATGCGAGCTAGCCGACGATGACCCCGCTCATCCACAAGCTGCTGTCCACGGCAGTTGGCCCTTGCAGGGATGGTTTTACCGGATTCGATGTACTCACGGTGCACCCGTGACACAGTGGCTCGTGAAAATCCCAGTGCCTGCACTACTTCCGAGATGGAGTGACCCATTCGTCGGGCCCCGACAATTTGCCCACGATCAAATGCGCTTAGATCCTTCGTCTTATCCATACTGCGTTCGACTCTTACTGATTCCCGTCGCATCACTCCTTATATTGTCGGATCCCTCCGTACATCATGCCATTTCCGTTTACAGGGCCGCCCAGAGCGCCATATTTGCATAACGCCAGCTGTCTCTAATTCAATTGCTCTTCAGGGTACAACATATGGTATTATTACAATACGTGGTTATTTTTTTTTATTAACATATGGCATTATTACGTTGTATACAACATATGGATATATATATCAGTTATAGCGGAAATATATATACAACGTATGAGAATTATTATATACACCACCATCACCATGTTATCTGTATGAGAAGAAATATTCAATATCGAGTAACTTTTTATATATCACTTGAATGAAAAATGGTACATGACAAAAATTGTAGAACTTCTTGAAGTGTACCAAATGCATTCACGCTTCGTTGCTCAGCCGATTACAAGAAAATGGGTGCTGAAAGATATAATGTTTCTTCCCCGAAAGGTATAATGTTTTTTCCCCCATTTCTACAAATTATTCAACGAAAATTAAATTAAAACAGAAGAAAGAAATAAACCAACCACCGCCATTTCCAGACATTATGACGCACAGGACAGAAATGCCGATATGCCCCCCCCCCCCCGTCATTGTTATTTGTTTAAACAACGACGATTGAAAGAGTTTATGTATAAGTAGCCCAGGTGGGCAAACCCCAGTGATAAACAGAAGTGCACTTCTTCGTATGGACAACAGAAATGACTGTTTAAAAGGAAAAACTGATTCAGAGAAGAATGCGATTTGTGCGTGGTCCTCGAAGATCAAGCCTCACCCACACTCGGGATGGGGAGGTCGGTCGGCTTTCTTTGTTTCTTATTTTGTCACAAAAAATCCACCCTAACACCTAACTTTCCTCCTGCCTCCTCGGGAAATCGAAGCTACGAGAAAAGTTAAAAAAAAAAAAAAGGCAAAAGAACTTCCAATTTTCTGGATTGGTGTATCTTTTTGTCTTTAAATAAAAAAAACCCTGCTGGTGGTCAGAGGTTGACTTTTTGTAAACCCATAAGACTCCTGGGGCCCCAGCTCAGATGGGAGCCCTGGGCATCGGCCCCATTGGCCCATCCCTTAAGACGGCCATGATTATACAACATATTGAAATCACCAAAATATAGATCGAACATTTGATACAGTACGCCAGATTTGCAAATAATAGGGAGAGCCAGTGCCGAAAAAACAAACACAGATATACATGCCTTAACCGGGATTCGAACCCAGACCCTCCGTTGGGCGAAGGATCTGTAACTATCTCTTAGACCACTGCGCCTATCGCTTCCCGAAAGAAAAAGAGCTTTCCCTGTTTGATTCAATATCCTTTAAGCACACAGTTTTAGCCTGCAACTATTATTCCAATACTTACATCACCAGAGAGTGTGCCTTATTTTGATCAACGTGAAGGTGTGCTTATTAAAGTGCCCACTATCTTAATGTCAAAAAGGTTGGGTAATAAATGACTGCAATTGCTATTATTCAGTTTCAAAATCATCATTTTGAAAATTAGATTTTCCTTTTCTTTCGGTGATTTCTCAGTGCTAAGATATTACAAGACAGTCTCCATAGATTTTAGAAGCTACTTTGAATGTCAGCAAGCGTGCCTATTAATTATGCAATGAAGAAAAATAAAAATACCGTTCTCTTGTTTCGGTCATGTGAAGCGTAAAAAGAATTTCTCTAATAAATAAATCCGTCGCATATAATAAGTGGGTAACGCATTCCGCTTCTTTCTGTACACGAAGTGAGACATTCTGATTCAATAGCAACTGACGTCAGTGAATTGTGTAGTAATTTACACCTATTATCCTCACCCATATAAGACATTTTTTCAGGAATTAGAGATATTTCGCTGTGTTCTTACCGTTCACATATTTCTGTCGGATAATTGTGGCGCAATGTATTCGAATTTCACGTGTTGTGTTGAGCACCTGAGTAATGGCCAACAGACTGCATATTTTTTGCTTTGTTTTTTTCTCGTATACTTAGAATTGCCGTATCGTAACATCAGCTACATGTGCTCATCTTTACAAAATTTAAATATTTCTAATTTACTGTCCTTTTTTCTGAGATAAATCACTCACATCATTCGAAATGTTATAAAGAAAATATCAGTTTAAAGATGAGGGTTCTTCAATAACTTTTTCGCAGGCCACTACTGGCCTCCGAAGCTCTTTTTAGTGACCCGCGGAGCTGTTTTTAGTGGCCCGCTGAGCTCTTTTTAGTAGGCCCCGAGGCTCTTTTAGTGACCCCGATACTTTCCAGTTCAGAAATTCTAAAACTGCAAAAATACACTGAAGAGCAATTGAATTAGAGATACCTGTCTAGTAACGTGTAGCACCACCTGCCGCCCTGATGATGGCGGCGATTCGTCTCGGCATGGACTCGACAAGACACCGGAAGCGTTGGGAAGCCATACGGATCCACGACCCTTGAACAAGATCCCACAGTTCACGAAGATTTGATCTTGGAGATGGAGGGGGTCAGAGCCTCGAACATCTCTCTCGATGCCATCCCAGATATGCTCGATGGGATTGATGTCAGATGACTTAGCTGGCCAAGGAAGCGAGGTCACGTCGGTGGAGTGTTCATCCAACCATTCGGATACAATTCGGGAGCCATGGCACGGTGCATTGTCTTGTTGCAGGATGAAGTCCCCAGTGGGATGTTAAAGACGCACAAACGGGAGCAAATGGTCGTCCAGGACATCCCGGTAACGTTTACCTGTGAGGGACGATGTCACACGTACCAGAGGTTCCATTTCAGTCCACGTAAACAGTCCCCAGACAAGAATGCCACCCCCACCAGCTTGAAGAGTACCCTGCTGGCAAGAAGGATCCATCGCTTCATGCGGTTTGCGCCGTACTCTTATCCTGCCATCCGCATGTACCAACGTGAATCTCGACTCATCAGTACAGGCAACATTTTTCAACATGTCTAGGGTCCAGTGGCGATGTTTCCGCGCCCATGCTAATCTTTGCATCCTGTGGTGTGCGGTCAGCAGTGGTACCCTCGTGGGACGATGGTTTCAGTACCCCATTGAGAGGAGATGGTTCTGGATGGTGTAGCTGCTTACACGTTTTTGTACACCAGCGTTAAATTGCCGGGTGATTTCTTGCACTGTGGCCCGTCTATCCGCTGTTACAATGCGACCTAGCCGACATGACCCCGCTCATCCACAAGCTGCTGTCCACGGCAGTTGGCCCTTGCAGGGATGGTTTTACCGGATTCGATGTACTCACGGTACACCCGTGACACAGTGGCTCGTGAAAATCCCAGTGCCTGCACTACTTCCGAGATGGAGTGACCCATTCGTCGGGCACCGACAATATGCCCACGATCAAATGCGCTTAGATCCTTCGTCTTACCCATACTGCATTCGACTCTTACTGATTTCCATCGCATCACTCCTTATATTGTCGGATCGCTGCATACGTCATGTCGTTTCCGTTTAGAGGGCCGCCCACAGCGCCACATTTGCATAACGCCAGCTGTCTCTAATTCAATTGCTCTTCAGTGTAGATATATACGTAGTATCGTCGTGAGAGAAAAAAAAGTATCTCTGGCCACTATAGAAATGAAACTCCTGGATTCGGTACTGCCATAAAAAAAGGGGGGGGGGGGAGGGCTTTAACACGTTGACTGCCACACTAGAAAAAAACGTTTCCCGGGGCCACGGTGTTTTATTACGAAATTAGGATAAAACATTTGAAAACAAAACGTTCCTGTCTAATTTAATGAATAATATGGTATTTTTTATTGTTTCCCGTGCGTGAGTTATATGCAACTCACTGTGCGCTAGAATAAATATTTATACTGCACGCCACGTGTGTTGTATGTGACTCACGATGTACTTATTGAATTTGTTACTGATAATTGAGTCCGTAGTCATTCTAGAAGTACGTAGTAGTGTCCGGAGTAGACCTAGGGTGGTCCTCGATGACGACCTCTAAACCATACCCCCTAAGTATGTACAACAATGTCACGTCGCCGCATACTATAGTATCGATTGCATTCAAAGTGCCACCAGGTAAACACCAAGGGGAAATGCGCAGTCTGAAGTTATGTATAATCGGAGAACACAGTCCAGCACGTGTGGCGCGCATGCGCGGGCCGGCTGAGGCAAGACGAATGGTGGTGGAGAAGACGTGCCGTTTGACCGCGAAAACAATGCGCAGAGGTTTCACATCCCGCAGGCATGCTATGGAGCGTCCCGCTTATCCACCTGTTCTAATGTAGTATAAGCTTCTGTGACCAAAACTGTGATTATCACATAAGTTTCGTTTGCGTTTTTTGTTCTCAAGAGAAAATGAGCGTAAGGAATTGTTGGAGGAAATGATGAACGAAGTTTCGGACATGAGCGATGAAGATGTTTATCTATGTAATGATGATACAGAGGAGTACCGTCCTAGTGGAGATAGTGGGGACAGTCCTGATAGCAGTTGCAGCAAGCCCAGAAAAAGTAGAACAGTACATGCAGATCTTGCCAGTAGGGAACGTTGTTCAAAATCTATTGCTGAAACAATTGTAGCCGATTTCAGTGTCAGTTGTAGCCGATTTCAGTGTCAGTTGTAGCCGATTTTAGTGTCAGTTGTATCCGATTTCAGTGTCAATTGTAGCCGATTTCAGTGAGAGTGATTCTGCGACAGATGTTTCTGACGAACTTGTAGTGACTCGTGGAAGTTCTCTGAACTGGGGTCCAGTTACAGGAAGTAAAATGAAGAATTTTGACTTTGTTGAAAGTAAACCTGGTGTTCCAATAGAAATTGCTATAAATCTCCATGAAAACACGCTGTATGATGTTTCCAAGTTCTTCATAACAGATGATGCTATTGACTACGTGGTGAAGGAAACCAATATCTACGCAAGGCAGACTTTACACAAAGGTAATATCAAACCACTCTTCCGACTAAAAAAAATGGTATGATGTTAATTCTCAAGAAATGGAACGATTTGTGGGAGTATTGCTTTGGATGGGCCTTAGCAAAAAGCCAAGACTTTCGGACTATTGGTCGAAAAACATTTTGTATGACAATTCAGTGAGAAAGCTTATGTCACGTAACCGTATAAAAATGCTTCTGAACATGTGGCATTCCTCTAACAATGAAGAATGTCCTCCTGGTGACCGTCTCTTCAAGATCCAGCCACTTCTTGATCGTCTTCTTGAAAGGTTTCAGTTTGCTGTAGTTCCAGATAAGGAAATGTGTATTGACGAAACAGTAGTGCCTTTTCGCGGACGTTTGATATTCTTTCAGTACATAAAAAACAAGCGCCATAAATTTGGAATAAAACTTTTCAAACTTTGCTTAAAAGATGGTTACACCTGAAATGTGAATATATATTGCAGGAAGGAAGCCAGACCTGGCATTCCGGTTTCGTCCTCAGTTTTCATGAAGCTCATAGAAGGTTTACTAGATAGTGGACGTGTTCTATACACGGACACCAGCATCTATGACGTAGAAGTCTTTTCGTACGTCTACGTTATTTTAAAAACATAACTATAAGATGAAATAGTTCCTAAATTAAACCTTAACGGCCAGACGAAACATGTAAACAGCAAAAGTCAAACTTACGGAAAAGATGCTTTATTCAGGATGTAGCACTTCCACAACAAATCATAACATCATATAGTACTTCGCATTAAACTCTCCACACATCTCTTAACACAACACTCTCCAGCAACGCTCTTTTTAACAACGCTCGCCAAGTAACAGTTTAGTCGTCGTTTTTATCTCTCGTTCTTATCAAATCAGGCATACGTCACGTTCATTCAACCTCAATTATGTTGCCAACAGTATTCGTTTGAGAGAAAAGATATTACGTTTAGAGTGAAGAGTAACTGAGAATAAACTCAAGATTTACATAAGGAAAGAAACTAAAAAGGAAAGTTAATTTAGAATATACGTCACACATCCACCTAGCTCATTAACACCTTGAGAGCTCTACGTATCTGGTGGGCACACTAGGAGTAAGAAGTAACAGGAAACTAAACCCGTCAGATGTAGTAAAGGCGAAGCTGAACAAGAACAAAGTAGAAAGTGACACGAGAGTTGTCGTCCTCAAATGGAAGGATAAGAGAGATGTACTGATGATCAGTACTATGCATGGTGAAGACACTACAGTAGTTGAAACAAGAAAAGGTGTAGAAAACCCACATATGATTGCAGATTATGATAATTCGCAGGCGTTCATTGACCTGTCTGATCAACTGAAGTCATATTCATGTTCTTTGAGACGTGGCATAAAGCGGTTCCGAAAATTAGCAATAGAGCAAATCGCAGGATCAGCTTTGACGAACTCACTTGTTCTGTACAGAGTAGTGAACCAACAAAAGATCTCGATCACTAAATTCAAAGAACAAGTTTGCCTAAAACTGCTCCAGACAGATGAAACACCTACTACAGCGCCGTCCCTCCCGTCGCCATCTGTGACTTGTTCTCTCACGAACATGGGCTTTGCCAGACGAAGATGTACTATGTGCTGTGAAATAACACAAGCTGGGAAAGGACGTGACGTGAATATGCCATGAAAAGATGTAAACAGACAGCATGGAAATGCGGCAAATGTAATGTGTGCTTTTGTGTAGAATGCTTTTGCCTAAAACATACATAGATGAAAAAGTAATATACAAACTTGAAAATTCGTAATGTAAAAGGTTACCGTATATACTCGTGTATAGGTAGACCCCCGATTTTTATCTGAATATTTGCAGTTTTTGTATATACCGTGTATAAGTCAACCCCCGATTTTTATGTGAATATCTGAAAATTTTGTATACCTACCTATCTTGTGTATAAATTAAAAAAAAATTCTTTCCCGAGGATGCGCCCGCACTACTATTTACTCTCGCTATGTTGCTTGCGGCAGTTTCCTGCAAAATGTGGGTGGAATTGAGGCGCAATTCTGGGAAGATAATAGGCTCACCACCCTGGTTAGAGAGTTTTCAGGGGAAGATTACACACTTTAACAATATATGAATCCACTTTTGCACATAGTTCCCCCCGCCCCCTCTTCTCCCACCTTTTGCTTTTTGGAGCGAGTTTTCTGCAGTTACTTCCTTCATGGAGAGTAAAGCATTGCTCCGCTGTTACCGGCACTGTGTTACCGCTGCCGAACCGTCAATAAAATGTTCGGGCTGCCAACAGAAGGGCCAGCAGTTCAGGCCAACAGCTGGCCAACAGTTGGCACCCCATCAGTTGTCATATACCACAACAGGGCCATCAGTGGTCCATCACAGGAAGTAGCTGCCACAAGTGGCCCTTCAGTGGCCCTGCAAGCACGTGCCAGAAATGATGGCTAGCCTAATGTGGTCCGCTAGTGGCAGCCAGCAACCACGTGATGTAACTGGTGGCTTGCCGAATCTTGTCCGCCAATTTCCCAGTAGTAGCCACAATAATAATAATAAAAAAAAGCAGGGATAACCGCAGTTTCCCAAAGCTACAATTTTTTTTCTACCCTTACAAAGCTTGTGAATTAACACACTGCGCTGAGGAAATTTTATCAACAGACTGGATTTGATCCAGGGCTGTTGGCGTGGCAGCTGAGCTCTCTACCGACCGGACTAATTTGCCACGCTCGAGCAAATGCTTAAAGCTGTCTGTTTGGTATGCAATGTGTAATCGAATGCTTCCCTCTTTCATTTTACAATATTGCGAGGTATTTTTCATAAAAGTCAGTTTCATATAATTGATAAATTAATTTTTTCAACGTAACGATAGTTTTTTTTTTTTTTTTTTTACCTTAAGGGAACTTCACTCATTTTCGAGGCGTGTACATACTTAAAGTCGCTTTCCAAAGTTTTGTACTGTCCTTGCCGTCTTGAAAAGCGATTGTTGAATAAATATATATTTACCCGGGTTCATGTCACATTCTGTTACATTTTTAACGTTGTGTCTTTCCTTTCCGTTGTCCGAAGCTACATTTGTTTTAAAGAGTAAAAGATATTTTATTTTACTTCTCATTATATTTAGAAGCGAATTCCTCCCAGTCTTGTGTATTCAACCCATGGATGAGTACACCACATAGCGTTGCTTTTTTTTTCTTTCAAATAAATAATAAATTTTGTACACGTATAATTCTTTTTTATTTTTTTTCAACAAACGTTGTTTTAATGGTTTTCCAGGATATTTGTTTCAAGCGGTTTAAATTTTTTTCTTTTTATTCATCCACTCCATTCCATGAATTGTTATTCATGGGAATGGAGTTGGTGTATTTCATGGCTGTAATCTGGTATTTCACGGCATAATCTGATATCTTCGTCGACGTAAAATTTCATTAGGAAATTAATTCGCCTCACCACATATGGATTTTTTTCTTAACATCCACTAAATTAACACGATGGCGATAGCGTCGTCTTCAACTAACTGGTACCATGAGAAACACAGCAAGTGTTGCTTCTGCGCATGCTCAGTCCCGTTGCTTCCACCTGCTGTTGGGGGTTGCATTGGTTGCCAGCAACGGGCCACTAGTGGCATTTGCTTGGAGGCCCACAATTCACGGCGATGCTGCAGGGCCATCAATGGCTCGCCAACTGATAGCGCTGCCACCAACGGACCGGTACCGGGGCCGTGAGCGGTAGATTTCAGCCAGCAGTGACCCATCGCTGCCAGCTGGTGGCCAGCAGTTTCCCAGCACTTGTGTTCTTGCTGGGCTATAGCTATAATGAACCTCCTGTTCCTAATTTTAGAACCACTGGTTCAAGAGAAGGGACAGAACGAGCACTATACGATGAATTTCTCATTCGGGACTCAAACCGGTGCCCAACTCGGACGATATGCCTGAAGCCCGTGCCTCTGACCATGAAAGACAGGGTAGCGTTGATAGAGATGTTACAGGTACCCATAAATCTTGCCGCTGCCTAGTATAGAGTGACAACAGAGCCTAAACATCTACGTGCGCAACTTTTTCCACTCGAGGACCTTTCTAAATTCCAATAAAACAGATAGCTCGAGTTTTCATCTGCAACGACTTCGTCCTTTCACAAAAGTCACAAACCTTGTACGTTAGATTTTCCAAAGCTTTTCTTTTTTTAATTTTTAGCTGGGCAATCCTTAGTTTCCTAAAACAGAGTCGATTTTTACGCCAACTGAGAGGGAAATTTGCCGCTGAAGAATGCATGGAAAATTGCTATTGTGATTATAGAAAGGAAAAAGAAATAAATCTGGTACGGAACTACAGATACAGTGTCAGATGCAAACAGATTTTTATTCCTCGTGGTGTGTAAAACAGGCACGCATTCAAGATTTTTCCCTACACTGAAGAGCAATTGAATTAGAGACTGCTGGCGTTATACAAATGTGGCGGTGTGGGCGGCCCTGTGAACGGAAACGACATGACGTATACAGCGATCCGATAATATAATGAGTGATGCGACGGGAATCAGTAAGAGTCGGAGGCAGTTAGGGTAAGACGAAGGATCTAAGCGCATTTGATCGTGGGCAAATTGTCGGGGACCGACGAATGGGTCACTCCATCTCGGAAGTCGTGCAGGCACTGGGATTTTCACGAGCCACTGTGTCACGGGTGCACCGTGAGTACATCGAATCCGGTAAAACCATCCCTGCAAGGGCCAACTGCCGTGGACAACAGCGTGTGGATGAGCGGAGTCATCGTCGGCTAGCTCGCATTGTAACTGCGGATAGATGGGCCACAGTGCAAGAAATCACTCGGCAATTTAACGCTGGTGCACAAAAACGTGTAAGCAGCGACACCATCCAGAACTATCTCCTCGCTATGGGGTACAGAAGCCATCGTCCCATGAGGGTACCGCTGCTGACCGCACATCACAGGGTGCAAATATTAGCATGGGCGTGGGAACATCGCCACTGGACCCTAGACATGTGGGAAAATGTTGCCTGTACTGATGGGTCGAGATTCACGTTGGTCCATGCGGAGGGCAGGATACGAGTACGGCGCAAACCACATGAAGCGATGGATCCTCCTCGCCAGCAGGGCATTCTTCAAGCTGGTGGGGGGAGGGGGTGTCATTCTCGTCTGGGGACTGTTTACGTGGATTGAAATGGGACCCCTGGTACATGTGACATCGTCCCTCACAGGTCAACGTTACCAGGATATCCTGGACGACCTATTGCTGCCGTTTGTGCGTCTTCAACATCCCACTGGGGACCTCGTCCTGCAACAAGACAATGCACCGTGCCATCGCTCCTGAATTGTATCCGAATGGTTGGATGAACACTCCACCGACGTGACCTCGCTTCCTTGGCCAGCTTGGTCACCTGACCTCAACCCCATCGAGCACATCTGGGATGCCATCGAGAGAGATGTTCGAGGCTCTGACCCCCCCCCTCCATCAAATCTTTGCGAACTGTGGGAGCTTGTTCAGGGGTCGTGGATCCGTATGTCTTCCTAACGCTTCCGGTGTCCTGTCGAGTCCATGCCGATACGAATCGCTGCCGTCATCATGGCGAAAGGTGGTGCTACACGTTACTAGACAGGCCTCTCTAATTCAATTGCTCTTCAGTCTAGGACGACAACAGCGAGGCGGCGTGGCATGGATGCAATGAGACCCTGAATGGTTGCCCGAGGAACACGTGCCCATTCAGACTGCAGCAGAGCACGGAGTTTCCGGAGAAGACGTGATTGTGGGTCGGCAAGTCGAACCTGTCGATCCAAATAGTCCCACAAGGACTGTATGCGATTGAAGTAGGGCGATTTCGCCGGCCATGGGAAAACTGAGACATCGCTCTTGTGTTCCTGGAACCAGTCACGTACCGCCTTAGCAACGTGGCACGGCGCATTGTCCTGCTGGTAGACACTATCACCACCAGGGTAAACGTCCAACATGAAGGGATGCATGCGGTCAGCGAGGATGGATAGGTAATCATTGGCGTTCAGGGACCATCCAGTGGTACCAGCGGTCTCAGGTCATACCAGAAAACCATCCGTCATACATGAACGCTACCCTGCCACTGCCGGCATGTGTTTGACCAACAGGCGTTTCCGGGTGTTGGTTCTCGTGTTTCTGACGTCGTATATGCCCCCGTCCGTCACTTCTGTGGAGCAGAATCCTTGGTTCGTCGGAGATGGCAACCTTTCTCCACTCTTTCACTGTCCAATGACGGTAGTCCCCTGCGAACTGCAGACGTCGTAGCCGATGGACACAGATTAACATGAGCGCCTTGACGCAACGTCTTAACCGGAGACCCATGCGCAACAGGGTTCGCTCTACTGTTATCGGGAACACGTACCCGGGTGCCCTAGAGTTCATTTGCGTGGTCAATTACTGCACTGTTGTGCGTCGATTGCCCTTTACTAGTCGACGTTCTCCTCTGGGGTCGATGGCCCTTAGGGCCCCACAGTTGTGACGTCATGAGGTACTCTGTGTGCCAGGGGTTTATTCTTGATACACCCTTACTACAGCACCGCGCAAACAGCCCACGAAGTCTACTGTTTCTGAGATGTTTCCACCCTTAGCGAGGTAGTCGATGTTCATTCCTTTTTGAAAGTCCGACAAATCACTACCTCTGCCCACTGTGCTCACGTAACGCCCTGTGGCTCATCTGTTCTGGCCGGCCGCTTATATCTCCTTGTCGTCGAACTTGTCACGTGCATTCTATGGGCGGGTACATTGTGATTCCGGGGGTGGTCATATATTTCTGATACAATTGTGTGTATTGTTTTCCTGATTGCATCAACACATAGGGAGAAAAAGAATTATGAAATACTTTTTTTTTTTTTTTTTGATTGGAGGTTTAACGACCACCGTGAGCAACTCAATGGGCTATAAGCAGTCGCCCGTCCCTAATTTAGGGTCACTGGTTCCAGGGAAGGGAGAGAACCAGTGCCGTAAGACAAACACAACATCCATGCCACACCGGGATTCGAACCCAGACCCCTTACGGACGAATGATCAGAGGCCAGCGCCTTAGACCACTGCGCCACCGGGGCGGCTGAAATACTTCTTCACGCCTTTTAAGAGCTGTTTAAAATTTCCCAAAACGACTTCTTGCTTTTAATAGTAATCAATCATTAAATATAAATTTTGTGCGCTACTTATCTACTCATACTGGTAATTCAGTTAACGTTAATAATTTTGCACACTATTTGAAACTACTTTTCATCTTTAATCTACTAAACTACATACGTTAAACATACTTTTCATCTTCAACCCGGGTTCAATATGCTTCACTTTCTTCGTATCTGACTGAACCCAGCTCGATCAGTGCCGATCTCTACATCAAACCATAAATATTTACATCAATTTAATAATTTGCAAAAAGCTAATGTTTAAATGAATTGGTTTTGTGATTACTCAAGAGTAATGTTTGTGAAATTACAAAAAAATATCTCTCTGTAAGATGCATACTTAAACATTTCGGATGAAGGGTTCGAACCCCCAGTCTCTTTCCCCCTGGATACGTGCCTTGTCAAAAAATAGTACAATTGGAATATTTGATGACGTAAATCGTTATTGGGCCTAATCAGTACTAACATAACTTTTCTAATACAGCCTACAGGAGAAAAAGTATCGTCGGTCAGATACAGAAATTATACGTCACCGAACCGGGAAATATTTTGCATCACGCAGGCTGGAAAACGCATGGGAAATTATGGCCCTGGCTTCAGATATCGAATGCTAACAGATTTTTTCAACTCGGATTTATAAAAATGAGAAATACAAATACACTATATTGACAAACGTCACCGGACACCTAGAAGAGAAAAACAACATAGCATTTGTACGGTGTCGGTCCACCTTTGGCTTTAATGCTTGCACTGACCCTTCGAGACATGCTTTCCACAAGGTTTTGGAACACAGCACTTCCATTCAGTACATAATGCTGCCGCTAACTGCTGCGTAGTAGTAGGTCTTGATTCCAAACTTCTTATGCGGCGCTCTAATTCATCCCACAGGTGCTGTATGGGATTAAGATCAGGGCTCTGTGCTAGCCAGTCCATACACGATACGGAATTACCGTCAAACCACGCCGTAACAATCCTTGCTTTATGGCTCGGTGCATTATCCTGCTGGTACCAACAAGGCTCGGTTCCATAGTTTTGCCACAGAGTTGGTAGGGCATAATTGTCCATAATAGCAACGTAGACGTGCTGGTTAACACGTTGTTATCCACGATAACCAATGGGCAGTGAACATACCACGAAAAACACCCCCACACGAGTACATTGCCAGCTCCAAACTTGACCGCAGGAACAGTGCACTGTGGTAAATAGCGTTCCCCTGGCTACCGCCATATCCACGTACGGCCATCACACTGATGGATCGTGTATCTGGATTCATCAATCCATAGGACCCGTTTCCATTGATCTACGGTCCACGATAAACTTTCTTTACACCATGCTAAACGACGAGTAGCATTCCGAGTGGAGATGAAAGGTTTATGAGCAACCGCATGACCACGATAACCCATGGAATGAAGTTCTCTGCGAATGGTATGTGTACATACCGAGATTTCAGCATTTTTATTCACCTGTACACCGAGGTCTTATGCAGTACTCCGTCGATTAGCTGTAACGGCTCTCCTGAGGCTTCGACGTCCTCTATCACTGATTTTCTTTGGTTTGCCGGTACGTTTTGCTGCTTCAGGCACGCCATGTGTCTTCCACTTATTATGTACATCCAAAACAGCTGACTTGGGTATGTTTAAACGCCTCTCGGTTTCTCTTATGGACAACCCACTAATATAACACCCAACAATCTTTCCTTTCTCATAGTCAGTTCTCTCCGCCGCGACATTTTCACTCAACCTCACAGTCCTATATGATCGTGGTCAACTGCATGCTTGTTTTTATACCTTTTGCAGCTGTACGGCGCATCTTAACAACGCAACGGATCCGTTCTTTTGCTTTTGAAGGGGTGTTCAGTGACTTTTGTCAATACAGTGTATATCACAACGACCTTCCCAACCCCCGCTGCAGGAAGCACATCTGAAAAATCAGACTCCTCCTCCATTGAAATTTTAAACTTTTACTTTGAGATGTTCAATAAATTTGAAAGCATGAGTTTTCTTAATAACGTTCTTAAATGTCTTTGTACGGGCGTCTTAATTAACAGCACCAGGCTGTGTTTCCTCCAAACAATTCAACGCGGATATTACTTTTTCGAAACAATAGGAACTGGGATTTATGACTGTTTTAAACCGCAAGAAGAAGTTTAAAAATCAGAATGGATAAAAGGTAGTGTGGATCGTGCACTTGAAGTTCCTCATTCAGTTAATGATCTGTACAGTTGATGTCAAACTCTTCCGCATTTTATAGAATTCAGGAAGTTGCAATATTGCGCTCAATTGAATGCTGGTGCATAGTTTAAGTTGCAACCGTGGGTGAAAAACGATTCGTTCATCATCCATCTTTGAGTATCGTGCATATTTCTTCCCCTCTCATTCACTGTTTGATGAAAACAATGCACGTCATAAGAGAAAAACAATGAAGACGCGCTTTGGCAAAGGGACGAAACGCTGGAGGGTTTGTTTTACGACCTCTTAGCGTTATCAGACGATAGAGGAGTCATTTATTTCTCAGGCACATACCTCGACATTTCATCGGCGTTACGCAAAAGTGTCTAACTCTTCGTCTAATAAACTGTCGGCAGCCCTGACACGAGAATCTGAAGGCCGTGCGAGGTTTTTATAAGGGCACGTACGCTAGACAAAATCAGACCTCTTCCGCACAGGACAAGGTGAATGTTAGGAATTGTTTCTCTACGAACTGAGTGTTGCTGAAAATGAAATTTTTGCTGGTAAGTTTTCTCTTATCGCCTCCGAAATATGTTTTTAACTGCACAACGAATCCTCGCAAGATATCCATACCCGAAAATTAATTATCTCATGTGTTTTTAAATTTAATTAAAATCCAACTCCCCAAAATATTTACATTGTAACGATTTCATCTAAAAAAAAAAAAAAGGGAAAAAAACATTCAAGGTTTCAGAAAGTACATTCAAAAGGATATTTGCCGCCCCGGTGGCGCAGTGGTCTAAGCGATGGCCTCTGATCATTCGTCCGAACGGGGTCCGGGTTCAAATCCCGGTGAGGCATGGATGTTGTGTTTGTCTTACGGCACTGGCTCTCTCCCTTCCTTGGAACCAGTGACCCTAAATTAGGGACGGGCGACTGCTTATAGCCCATTGAGTTGCTCACGGTTGTCGTTAAACCTCCAATCAAAAAAAAAAAAAAAAAAAAAAGGACATTTGCTGTTACTGTTGTTTAATATCTATTTTGTCATGCACAACAGCGTGATACTTGCGAGAGGAAAAAAAAATGCAAATATCAGTTGCCGAGGAATAAGTACAAACAGTACAAACCTGATAAAATCTCCGTACGTTAAGTAATTAAGCCCTGGCGTGCCTTTAGATTTTCAGAGGAATTTTATGGGTGTGCTTTTTCACCAGTTTGAAAACGGGACCCCAAATTTAGAAAACATATTTCATAAAAAGTATCTTTCATCAGTTTTTTTATTATAGGCATCACGCAAAAAACATTTTGAGGACGAAAGAATTTCCAAAATTTAGGGGCCACATACACATAAATTTCTTTAATTTACAGAAGAATATTTTTGTTTCATAACATTTTACATACAGAGGTTTGTCAAAATAATGGAAACACCTACTATTTGTGGATAACTTTTTATTAATAAGCTGCAGGTTTATCGCAGGCTTTCAGAACAGAAAGCCTGAGATGAACCTGCAGCTAGACTTGTATAGATTTATACTATAGTCATGCACTTACCGTACTGGAATTTGGGGCCATTCTTCCTATAATGTATGTCCTGTGTCAACGATGTTGGAGGAAGAAATGTGATCTGATCTCTCGCTCCAGATATTCCCATAAATGTTCAATAATACTGAGATCTGGAGATTGAAAAGACCAGGATGTACCTCATGCTCTACAAATAGCTACGTTTTGCACAATGCACGAGTGCATTATCTGCTTGAAACCAGGGAGGGTCATTAGGGAACAATACCTGCAATTTTGAGTGCAGGTGCTACCCAAGAATGGATTTGTGCGCTGCAGATGTGGCACAACCCTGCAGAATAACCATTTTGGGTGCAGGTGCTTCCCAAGAATGGATTCGTACGCTGCAGATGTGGCACGACCCCGCAGAATAACCAATTTTGAGTGCAGGTGCTTCCCAAGAATGGATTCGTACGCTGCAAGGATGTATTCGTACCCTGCAGAATAACCAATTTTGAGTGCAGGTGCTTCCCAAGAATGGATTCGTACGATGCAGATGTGGCACGACCCTGCAGAATAACCAATTTTGAGTGCAGGTGCTTCCCAAGAATGGATTCGTACGCTGCAGATGTGGCACGACCCTGAAGAATAACCAATTTTGAGTACAGGTGCTTCGCAAGAATGGATTCGTATACGGCAGATGTGGCACGACCCTGCAGAATAACCAATTTTGAGTGCAGGTGCTTCCCAAGAATGGATTCGTACGCTGCAGATGTGGCACGACCCTGCAGAATAACCAATTTTGAGTGAAGGTGCTTCCCAATAATGGATTCGTACGCTGCAGATGTGGCACGACCCTGCAGAATAACCAATTTTGAGTGCAGGTGCTTCCCAAGAATGGATTCGTAAGCTGCAGATGTGGCACGACCCTGCAGAATAACCAATTTTGAGTGCAGGTGCTTCCCAAGAATGGATTCGTACGCTGCAGATGTGGCACGACCCTGCAGAACAACCAATTTTGAGTGCAGGTGCTTCCCAAGAATGGATTCGTAAGCTGCAGATGTGGCACGACCCTGCAGAATAACCAATTTTGAGTGCAGGTGCTTCCCAAGAATGGATTCGTACGCTGCAGATGTGGCACGGCCCTGCAGAATAACCAATGGCCCTTAAGAATATATATGAGTAGCAGTCCACAGTACCACGGATCAACCTGCACGCTTTAGAGGCGGAACCAAACAGTCCGTGGAAGGGAAGGGGTTCGCTTCTGCAGATTTTTGGCAGGCGTACTTTCTACCAGTGGTGCAGAAACCGTGAGAATTCATCACATCAGACCATTCCAGTTTTTGTGTGATTGGCATCATTTTCCCCTTTTTGTTAAATTGATATTGGTAGTCAGATGTTTGTGGATTGCAGCTCGGCCATAAATACCGGCAGGATGAAGTTCCTGAGGAACTATTATGACGGAAAAGGGATCATTCCGACTGGTTTTTTCTACTCTGCTGCGATTTGTTTTGCCGCAGTCTTCTGCTTGCGTTGTACAGTCCGTGCTAATGATCGCTATCCCTGTCTGACATCTTCGGATGGTGTCCACAATTTGCACGTTTCAAAGAAACGCCGTGTCCTTTTTGATGGGTAGTCATAATTTTCGATACAGTTCCTCGTGTAACACCGACTATTTCTGCCGTTCATGATGATTGGTCCGCGTCCTGTAGCTCCTGCAGGACGCGGACCGATCATCATGGCCTTTTTGAGGTCACTAAGATCTGGCATTGTCGACAATTACTCCGCAACAGCCGTTTCACCTGCGAGCATAATGTGTCACTGCTACGTAATAGCCGACATCGTACTGCACCCCTTTGTATACTTCAAATCACGGGTGACGCCGTCCCTGTAATTTGCATAAGGTGCATTGCATGTACTCCAGCTGTAGTCGGTGTTTCCATTACTTTTTTTGATTGGAGGTTTAACGACCACCGTGAGCAACTCAATGGGCTATAAGCAGTCGCCCGTCCCTAATTTAGGGTCACTGGTTCCAGGGAAGGGAGAGAGCCAGTGCCGTATGACAAACACAACATCCATGCCTCACCGGGATTCGAACCCGGACCCTGGACGAATGATGCGAGGCCATCGCTTAGACCACTGCGCCACCGGGGCGGCCCATTACTTTGATAAACTCCCCTGTGTATGTAATCAACGGATATGTTTTTTAGTCATACGACTGAGATCTCTACCATAGTATGGAAGTTTTTTTATTTTTTATGTTAGTAGTTTCTATTAATGCCCCTTGAACTTTCAATTAAAGGAAGAAGTTTGCATCATACGTTCATTTTTCACTGATTCTTCTTACTTGGCCGTTACTCTTTACTCGGTTATTCAAGAAGTGTGAATGTATGTATGCCCTTCGGAGTTCTCTACGAATATTAACTAACTTCTTAGTTAATCACTTGAACTACAGCTAGTAAAGCTTAAAAACTCTACATTCGGTTTCCATAGCATTAAGAGTTATGTTGAACTCGTCAATTAAATTTTCAAACTATAATATCCAGGTAGGCTGTGCTCGTTCTTGCCGTTGCCGGTGAGAATTCTTAACGTGTACTCAATAAATATACTGAAGAGCAATTGAATTAGAGACAGCTGGCGTTATGCAAATGTGGCGCTGTTGGCAACCCTGCAAACGGAAACAGCATGACGTATGCAGCGATCCGACACTATAAGGAGTGATGCGACAGGAATCAGTAAGAGTCGGACGCAGTATGGGGAAGATGAAGGGTCTAAGCGCATTTGATCGTGGGCAAATTGTCGGGGCCCGACGAATGGATCACTCCATCTCGGAAGTCGTGCAGGCACTGGGATTTTCACGAGCCACTGTGTCACGGGTGCCCCGTGAGTACATCGAATCCGGTAAAACCATCCCTGCAAGGGCCAACTGCCGTGGACAACCGCGTGTGGATAAGCGGGGTAATCGTCGGCTAGGTCGCATTGTAACAGTGGATAGACGGGCCACAGTGCAAGAAATCGCTCGGCAATTTAACGCTGGTGCACAAAAACGTGTAAGCAGTCGCACCATCCAGAACCATCTCCTCGCTATGGGGTACAGAAGCCATCATCCCACGAGGGTACCGCTGCTGACCGCACATCACAGGGTGCAAAGATTAGCATGGAAGCGGGAACTTCGCCACTGGACCCTAGACATGTGGAAACATGTTGCCTGGACTGATGAGTCAAGATTCACGTTGGTACATGCGGATAGCAGGATACGAGTACGACGCAAACCACATGAAGCGATGGATCCTTCTTGCCAGCAGGGTACTCTTCAAACTGGTTGGGGTGGCATTCTCATCTGGGGACTGTTTACGTGGACTGAAATGGGACCCCTGGTACGTGTGACATCGTCCCTCACAGGTCAACGTTACCGGGATGTCCTATACGACCATTTGCTCCCGTTTGTGCGCCTTCAATATCCCACTATGGACCTCATCCTACAACAAGACAATGCACCGTGCCATCGCTCTCGAATTGTATCCGAATGGTTGGATGAACACTCCACCGACGTGACCTCGCTTCCTTCGCCAGCTAGGTCACCTGACCTCAAATCCATCGAGCACATCTGGGATGCCATCGAGAGAGATGTTCGAGGCTCTGACCCCCCCCCCTCCCCTCCATCAAATCTTCGTGAACTGTGGGAGCTTGTTCAGGGGTCGTTGATCTGTATGGCTTCCCAACGCTTCCGGTGTCTTGTCGAGTCCATGCTGAGACGAATCGCCGCCGTCATCAGGGCGAAAGGTGGTGCTACGCGTTACTAGACAGGTATCTCTAATTCAATTGTTCTTCAGTGTACAAATCAAACACCAAGCCAATTGCAATAACATTCAGGAAGTTGCGAATTCAGAAATGGACGACTTCTCCCCCTTAACGCTGAATTGTGCACTTTAAAGTAGCCAACAAAGATGTCAAATAATTAACTGTTGTTATTTTGCTTCGAGGTTTCACTTTATCCATGAACGTTAAAAGAAATCGTATGTCCTTGACGTAGGGCACTTATTTCAGGGAAAGATATATCCTTCGTGAAAAAACGAAGTCATCACTCATCCTTCATCCAAGACTCGAACCCTGTCCCTACTCTGATGATTAGCGAGAAACTACCGTCTTTGAGCACTCGGTTTTCTTAACATTTCTTTATTTTCTTCATTTGACCACTCGGTTTCCTTAGCATTTCTTTATTTGAGCACTCGGATTCCTTAGCATTTCTTTATTTTCTTCAACTGACCACTCGGTTTCCTTAGCATTTCTTTATCTGATCAATCAGTTTCTTTAGCATTTCTTTATTTTGTTTATTTGACCACTCGGTTTCCTTACCATTTCTTTATTTTCTTTATTTGACAGCTCGATTTCCTTAGCATTCCTTTAATTTGTATAAATATTTTTCTAAGAAAGTTGTTTTGTAAATTTGGAAATAAAAAGTTTTTTTGTTCTACCTTCAGCGGAAAAAAAAATGAAAATGAAGTTTATGACGCCTTATGAAAACATTTGTTAGCAATGCTTAGAATCTCGACATCGAAAGATAAGTTTATAGCAATACAAAGTCTATTTGATGGTAGAAAAAAAATCCAAGTCGATATGAAACACCCAAGGATAAGGTACAGTATTTATTGTAGTTCAATAAATTTAGATGCTTAAGATTATAGGGATGGGACATTCAAATCCTCGAATTTCGCGAATCTTGAAAAAGATTCGAGATTCGAAAACTCGAATCTTCTAGCTTTTTTCGTCTTTCGAATCTTAACCTAAAAAACTTGGCGTTTGGTGCTTGTTCTAGAGCGATATTTCTTCAAATTTTTGTCAGCGGGATGAATTCTAACATTAGAAAACAATCGAAGAAGATCATGTATAGTGTGTACACAGCTATTTTAAATATCTCGCTACTTCCAAACCGGATGCAACAGTGAAGGAATTGTTCAGCCAAACACAGAGAGCAGCCGCCGAAGCGACAGGCGTCTCCCATCGGAAAGCGCCTTAGTCACTATATACCTCAAGTACAGTGGGAAAAGTGACTTATCATAATTTATCTTTTTCCCGGCAGCCGTTACGGTTGTAACGAGCGTAAGAACGAAAGGGGGGAGTATGACCTTGAGCCTCGTCGCGCACATGACTCAAGTTACTCTCTCTACAGCTCAGCGTTTCTAGTTTTGCTAAACAAAAAAAAATATATCAAAATTTGGGCAAACTCTCAAAGAAGTTCTTAATCACACCGTCATCGACAGTAATGCCAGAATCACTATCCAGCACATCAGGTGTCATAGCTGATAAAAAACGAAGTAGGCCAGACCTAGAGCCAGTTTGAATGCTAGTGTTTTTAAATAAAAATCTCCATTAAAGGTTTCTGACTTTTCTACATTGCCCTGAAAGACTTCAGTATTTAGTGTTTTTATTAACTCTTAACAAATATGTTTCTGATTTTTCTTAATTTTCTGGAAATAATTTACTGAATTTAGTGTTCGATATTTAGTGTTTATCTACATTAACTCTTGAAATAATCCTCCCCACCTCTACACTTACTTTGATTTAAAAAGGTTTTGGGACTTTTGTTATTTAAAAAAAATGTCAAAAATGTGAATTGTTACTCAAATATTTTCTTGTCAAATTATGTTCAGAAAGTGGAAATGAACCTCAAGACTAAAGAGTTATGTACTTCATTTGGTAAATGTAAATTATAAATGTCATTTGTATCTTCTTAATAAGTATGGGTATATTTTTTTAAAAACTGCATTTTTTAATTTGTTTTTCATTAAACACAGATTTCAAATTTTGCTTCAATTAAAAACTTTTAATTTTATGTAATAGTCTTTTCCTTCCCTTTTTTCTTATAATTATTCTTATGTGAAGGATTCGAGAGATTCGAGAACCTTTTAATATTCGGATTCGGATTCGAGAAAATTTAGGATTCTTCCCACCTCTACTTAAGATAGCAACATCAGGGAACACATGACACCACAAAAACTTCTTGTATTCTCACTTAGGCCGTTTTTTCATACTTCTCTACAAGCATAGGCGTAGCTTCGAACGGACGGTGGGGGGGACACAGGGGGCACGGCTTTCCCTCTTCCCCCCGAAACTTAAAAAGTCGAAAAAGTAACAACTAGTCGTTTGCCTTTTAAATGTTATAAAGTGTGACATACAGACAAGGAAACAACATCACGCAATAGCGAGCATTGTCATGACTGCTTTCCAGGAGTCATTTCATATACAATAGCATGCAGTCTTCTGATGATGGTTTTCATCATCAGTTGACTGCATGGGTGCTTTGAAAGTTTTTTTTTTTTTTTTTCATCCTCATTAACGTGAATCAACGCAAGCCTGGTATACCTCGTAGTTTTGAATATATTAGGCATGCAAACAAAACCTAAGTTATGGTACTAACGGCAATTGAACAGGAGCGTTTTCGGAGAAACTATTTCCGAGAATCCCTCGCCCCTAAGAAAAAAAAAAATTAGTTTACACTTATTTGTGCTGCCCCCCCCCCCCCCCCAATTTTTATTTTTTATTTTTTGGTTACGCTACGCCTATGATGCCAAGTGGCTACGAAATTTTCCCTTCAGCTAGTAGAATTTATATTCACATACATGCTTAATACATGCATTTACACACGACAGTTACACTCAAGCATTCATCTTGTGTGGTGCAATTGTATCGCTGGCGAGGATGGAAGTTTCTGAAAAGAATGTAAAAAAAATAGACTGAAAGTTTCAGAGTTTTTCAAATTTATATGAACAGATTTTTTCCATAAACATCTATTAAATATTACCATAAACAACTAACTAAAAAAAGAAAGTAAATGTCTTCAGGAAATCAATGTATGATGAGGCAGGAAGAATATGAAGTAGTAGTATATAGATACAAAGGAATACTTCTTCCCGTTTCTAGAGAGTAAAACGACCACATGTAGAGGGTTTTAGGAAAGGAGTGTTTGACCCCACTAAGAAATTTGGGCAAGAGTGCCCGATAGGAAAGTGACACGGAAGCAAGGTAGAAAGGGGGAAGAAGACGCCCTTATTTATTACAGGGGAGCTAGTACCCGGGGTCTGACGGCTTAACGTGCCCATCCGACGCACGGCGGGTATTTAGTGGTTCGAGTGTTCGTACCTGCCTGGGATCGAACCCGAGGTCTTCTCCGTGGCAGTCGCGAATGTTGACCACTAGGCCACCCGCGGCCCACCACACGAGCATCATCATGCACCTACGGTAACTTAGGAAGGTGCACAAGAGGAAAGTTTGTGTGAGAAAGCAAATCGCATGACTGCATACGTGTTTCCTGCTTGAACGTGACGAAGTTGAACTGTTCTTGAAAAGTATTGTAACAGGTGATGAGAAATGGGGTACTGTATGACAGTGTCAGCTTGCACGTGACCAAGTTGAACCGTTCTTGGACCATATTGTAACAGGTGACGAGAAATGGGTACTGTATGACGGTGTCAGCGCCCGGAAATGGAGGTTGGTCCCAAAACAGAAGCCCGTGCCGACCCCCAAAACCGACATACACCCACGTAAGGTCCTGCTGTCTGTTTGGTGGGATATGACGGGTGTCGTGTTGGAAGCAATCATTGGCACAACTGTTCCTAGTAATTCACTTCGAGAAGTAATTTCTTTTAAGTTGTACATCGTTCGTGCGATATTTCAATTTTGCTTTTCTTAAAAATGTACGATACTGGAATGAATAAGGTCAAGTATTTGTGCTTCTAATGAAACACAAAATATATTTCCAAAGCCCACCGAAAGTAAAAGTTCAGAGAATTTACAATGTCCATTTTCCACAGAGGGGGAAGGCTTGCTTGCCTTGTAGGGGGGGGGGACGGCTGAGTCACTCTTTAGCCCCTTGCTCTCACCACTCACCAAGGAAAAGATTTCAAAGACATTTTTTTTTTTTTTTGAAGATGAGAGATATGATGTTGTAGGTAAAAAATTGAAGAAATATTGAAGAAGAGTGGAGAACATGAAAAACAAAGCTATGCTTTGCACAAGAAGGAGAACACCATTATATTTTAGATTAAGAAAAATAACGTTTAATCACAACTGTTTTATTTTTCTTGTTGACCAAGCTTTCGCTATGGTTCCGCTCAGTTTCTTTAGGATGAACGACACGTAAATGAAGGGTTGTCAGAACCCTCTTTAGAAAATTATTTAAATAAAAAAAAAAAAAAAAAAAAAAAGCTTAGAGAAATAAGGAAATAAGATTTGCAGCATTTGAAAAGTGAACATCTGAAATTTTGTCTTCTATTATTGCGTATAGATGGCGCTCGTAGTTCTTTCTCCTCATAGCTGCAAGCTACAGTGGCGAAAGTGCAAGAAAAGGCGCTTTTTTGTAAAGGCGTAGTTTTTTAAAACGAAATCAATAATTCAGGTGAAATTTTTTTGTACTCATTTCGATTTGAGACTTAGCCTTTCTGGGTGGTGTAGTGCTTTGCATACCCGAGCGCTATCTGGGAGACACGGGCTCGATTCCCGCTCCAGGACGATGAAATTTTCAAGTTTTCGGATATTATCTGACTTACCGTCTTTAACATATTTACAACAAAACAAAAAAAAGGATTGTCATCTACAAAATTTGTATTGTATGGTGTAATCCCGTATTCCATTCATGATTCTTACCGTCATTTCACGGAAAACGTTTTATCAGAAATATGCTTCGTTAATTCAAGAAAGGAATCAAGAAAAGTGGCTCATGAATTTCAGAAAAATTTTTACAGTGTAAGGAAGCACATACAATATATGTGTATTAGCTTGTAGGAGTATGATAAAAGAACTTTAGATGTAAACTTTTCATGAACACAGCAAATTTTGTCTATAAGCGGCGGAGTTCTGTTTTAATAATTTTTTGAAAATAGAGCAAGGCTTTCGGACCACCGTATATATTTACGTGCAAATTTATTATGTTTACATTTATTTACATGCCATTCTTTCAGAAAAAGCTGCTGCAAAGTACGGAGAAACCTTGGTCGATAAAAAACGTGAAATAATTGTCGTAAAACACTGTTTTCCTTAATCCTCCTTTCCTCACCTCACAATGCTTGAAGTCTACAATTTGTGACATACTTTTATATTGTTTACAAAGGCTTAATTGCAGAAAACCAAGCGAACAACAGTATTTGGTAACTATTCTTGAACACCAACAGAACGAGGAAATTTCGTATGTAAAATCAAAGAATCTTTGTATTAGAACTCTACACCCAAGAATAAATTTTAAGTGAATTTCTGGCTAACTATTCGTGGTCTATGAAACGGATTAAGAAAGCGTTTAATTATACACAGTCGTATCAGAATAATATGACCACCACCGGAACCACAGTGTACCCGCCCAGGTGCGTCACAGACTGCAAGTGATAAGGTCGATCACACAGATATATAAGTGGCCGGCCAGGACAGATGAGTCATAGTGCGTTACGTGAGCAAATAGGCAGAGGTATGGACGTTCAAAACGGAATGCGCATCGGTTAACTTGCCAAGGGTGGAAGCATCTCAGAAACAGCAGACTTCACGGGCTGTTCGCGACATGCTGTAGCAAGGGTGTACCAAGAATGTACCGCTGGCACACCGAGTACCTCACGACGTCATAACTGTGGAGCCCCAAAACCCATCGAACCTAGAGAAGAAAGTCGCCACCGTCGACTGGTAAATGGCAATCGACGCGCAACACTGCAGCAATTGACCACGCAAATGAACGCTGGGGCACCCAGGTACGTGTTCTCGATAACAGTAGACCGAACCCTGTTACCCATGGGTCTCCGGAGTCGACGCTGCTTCCAGGCACCCATGTTAAACTGTGTCCATCGGCAACGACGCCTGCAGTTCGCATGGGACAGCCGTCATTGGACCGCGGAACAGTGGGAAAAGGAAGGTTGCCATCTGTGGAGTAGAAACCTCCGACGAACGGAGGTTTCTACTCCACAGATGTGAGGGCGGTGGCGATACGGCGTCAGACACACGAGAACCAACCTCCCTGACACGCTTGTCAGTCAAGTACAGGCCGGCGAAGGCAGTGTGCATGTATGGGGGATGTTTTCCTGGTATGACATGGGACCGCTAGTACCACTGGATGGGTCCCTGAACGCCAATAGCTACTTTCATGCATCCCTTGACGCAGGACGTTTACTCTGGTGGGTGATGGTGTCTACCAACAGAACAATGCGTCGTGCCACGTCACTAAAGAGGTGAGTGACTGGTTCCAGGAACACGACAGCGATGTCTCCGTTCTCCCTTGGCCGGCTAAATCGCCCGACATGAATCCCATAGAGCACTTGTGGGACTATTTGGATCGACAGTTTCGACCACATCCACGTCCTCTCTGCTGCAGTCCGAACGGGCACGTGTGCCTCGGGCAACCTTCCAAAGCCTTATTGCGTCCATGTCACGACGTCTCGCCGCTGTCATCCGGGCCAAAGGTGGTTATTCCCATTATTAGGTAGGTGTTCATATTGTTCTTATACGACCGTGTATGTATATCTCTAATTTAATCAGTAAGTGTAGTATTGTTATACATGTATATCATGACGTTCTGAAATATTCAAAAAGGTTCAAGGAACTGCCGGAACTTAGTGTACAAATAGGTTTTAAAGCGTTTTAAGACAACACAACATGTAATTTGAGAGAAAACAATAATACATTTGCGAATCAAAATATGCGCCGTCATTATCTATCACCTTCTGCCATCGGTTGGGCAGCTGACGGATTCCAGCCATGAAGAATACTTAGTCGTGTGACGCGATGAAGTTGTCAACCCATTTTTGCACTTCGTCACATGTACGGAACCGTACAGCAGACGAACCATGTTGCATCGATCGGAACAAATGATAGTCTGAAGGGGCTATGTCGGGACTATACGCCGGGTGCTTCAAAACTTCCCAACCGAACGTCAATAATGTTTCCTTGACTAATTTCGCGACATGTGGCCTAGCGTGGTCGTGCAGTAATTTCACGGGCCGCAATCCTTTGCCCTTGAATGGACGTTTCCGACAGATTTCCTGAGTCAATTACAGCAATTGTTGCTTGTAACGATCAGCAGGAACAGTTTTACCCTGTTCCAATAGTTCCTAATAGAGCACACAAACCCTTCATATTCCACCAAATACACAGCAGATCTTTCTTTGAGTGAAAATTACGTATCAGTGTCGAAGTCGTTGCATCACCGGGGTCTACCCAATGTTTTTCGCGTTTTGGATTGTCGTACCATATCCACTTTTCATCACCCGTAACGATTTTCCACAGAAAGACATTCTGTGTTGTTTATTCAACAGATTCAAACACTTCATGGCAAGCTCATCCTTGTTCATCTGGCTCAAGTCATGTGGCACCCATTTTCCTTATTTCTGAATCTTTTCCATTGCGCGTAAACGATTGGAAATTGCTTGGTGAGTTACTCTCACTTGTTCAGCTAGTTCGTTTTGCTTTTGAGACGAATCTTCATCCAGCAATGCTTGCAGTTCCTCATGTGCAACCTTCTGCGGGGTGCCGCTACGTTCTCGATCGCTAACATCAGAATCACATGCTTTAAACCGTCTAATCTAAAACTCACACTCGTGCTTTTCGATACAATATTCTCCCCCAGAACAGAACAGATCGATGCACATGCTTTTGCAGCACTTTTTCCTTGATGAAATTCGTAACGAATGCAGTGTCGAATAAATGTTGTATCGCTTGCCATTTTTCATCTACCGATGTGCGAGTGCGTTTAACTGTTGGGCAAACTTCTGTGTCACATTTTATACTCTGGACCACTTACGGTTACATGACAACAACTCGGGGGAATATCGGATATGCAAATTAGCGGTATACGTCACACAAAAAACACTTTAAAACTTATTTGTACACCTAATACACTGAGTGGCCACTTTATTATGACCACTCCTTCAGTACTTCGTTGGGCCACCTTTTGCTTTTAATACTGCGTCAATTCTTCGTAGCATGGACTCCACGAGATGTTGATAGGTGGTTTGTGGAATCTGAGACCATGCTTGATGAATAGCACTTTCCAGAAGTGTGAGATTGCAGGTTTGTGGATCCGGCTGTCTGATGGCTCGTTCAACTCTATGCCACAAATTCTTAACGGGGTTGAGATCTGGAGATTGTGGGGGTCACCTAAGCAAGGTAAACTCACCGGCATTTTCCTGAAACCAATCCTGTACAATACGAGCACTGTGGCAGGACGCATTATCTGTTGAAAGTAGTTATCGCCATTGGGATAAACCATCCACATGACAGGATGCACTTGGTCCGCAACGAGGTTTAGATAAGATGTGCTAGTCAGACGTTGATGAACACGAATTAAGGGGCCCAAATTTTGCCAGGAAAACATTCCCCAAACCATAACGTTACCTCCACCAGCTTGAAGGGCTTTAGCAATGCATTTGGGGTTCATGCATTCGTGCTGTTTCCGCCAAATTCTCACTCGGCCATCGGCATAGTGCAACTGAAAACGTGATTCATCGGACCACATAATTTGTTTCGAATTATCGATTGTCTAATCCTTGTGCTCCTGTGCGAACTGGAGACGTTTTCTCTTGTTAACTGCAGACAGCAAAGGTGTTCGAACAGGCCTTCGGCTGCCATATCCCATCCGATGCAGTGTACGGCGAACAGTGCGTGCAGAGATCATTTGAGGGGATTCTTGATTAAGATTGCTGCACTGTTGCCCTTGTGTTGTCTGTTACGAATCTGGACACTCTCCGTTCCGCCCGAGCAGTCACTAGTCGATGACGACCACACGTTGCACGTAGAGACCCAGTTTTTTGTCTGACAGTCCAGTCTTTAAACACTTTAACAACAGCCGTTATGGAACATTTCACGAATGCGGCGATTTCGGTGATACTCGCTCCGTGGCTCCGAGCTCCTACAATCATCCCGCGTTGAAAGTCCGTCAAATCGCATTTTTTACCTATCTCGTCACCCAAAAATCACTTCTACTACTATCGCAAGCACTAAGCTTTCCCTTTTTATACTAGCATCGCCCTCTGGCGGCAACAGCGTGCAGCCATAGCTCATTTTCTTAAAACTGTCAGGTGATCATAATAAAGTGGCCACTCAGTGTATAATGATCGTAAGAGAAGACCGTAGACTTGTTACAAGCACCAGACAAAATTGCTTCACGTTGTATTCTGTAATACAGCGTATTCGTTGGAAGTGTTGAATCGGTATCTATGAGCTCTTTTCCTCTAAACGTTACTTACTGGGAATCGAATTTGGACGGTGTGTGAATATATGGATGAAACTTCTTAATTTTTTTTTAATTTTTTTTTTTACAATTTCTCCTTTTTTTTTTTTTTTTTTTCAGATCGCGTTTGTGACCTCTGTTGTTCTTGCCATCGTAAGATGCAACCTAGCAACATATGTGGTGCCATATTATCCTCCAGTAGCAGCACCGTATACGTATCCTTTCAATGCGCCTCTAGTCTACAATTACAACTACGGACTTTCCTCTTACTGGTACCCATGGTTCAACAAATAGTAACAGGGATACGTAATGGATAGAGGTAAGTAAAAGAAGCATTTTTTGCGACTCACTTCTTGATATAGTAGGCGTTTGATTCTGTTTTCTTTTATCGCTTCACCCTATAAGCTAGAGGTTTGTACGGGACTTAATTTGAAAAGTTCAACCTATCCCGGGTCATGACACGTTTTAGACTTTCATCAACCGTTCTCTGCCATATATTGCAAATAACCCGTCTTCTTTTAGAGCAAGGTCTTCAACTTGTGGCTCGCGGAGCATTTTTTAATGGCCAGTGAGATCTTGTCCACAAAGGAAATTCTAAAGGGGAAAAAAATACATTTCGGAAGTGAAGAAATGAATATGCATGTAAGTGGTCTGCAAGGATGGATTCATAACGAATTCGGTCCACAGTGCCTTCAACAGGTATGAGTGGACCCAGAGAATGCCACGGAAACATCCCCAGACCATAACGCTGCCCCCACCAGCTTGTGTCCTTTTTTTTTTTTTTTTTTTTTTTTTTATTGGAGGTTTAACGACCACCGTGAGCAACTCAATGGGCTATAAGCAGTCACCCGTCCCTAATTTAGGGCCACTGGTTCAAGGGAAGGGAGAGAACCAGTGCCGTAAGACAAACACAACATCCATGCCTCACCGGGATTCGAACCTGGACCCCTTTCGGACGAATGATCAGAGGCCATCGCTTAGACCACTGCGCCACCGGAGCGGCCTTGTGTTCTTCCACCAGTGGTTGAAGAGTGTTTGTTCACCGATGTTTCTCGCCTTATACACCAACGTCCATCCGCTAGATGAAGCGCAAAACCTGATTCATTGGAGAAGGCAATTCTCTGCCAATCAGCGGAAACCCAATTCCGATACTGCCGTGCAAATGTAAGCCTTTTCTGCCGATGCAACCTTCGTTAGCGTAGGTGCAGTGAGCATCCGTTTGCATCGGAGCCGCATAGGCAGCTAGGTTTGCTGAACTGTCATTTTAGACACACTTCCGGTAGCCCCCTGGTTCATTCGACCAGTGAGTTGCTCCA
The DNA here is from genome assembly GCA_039090855.1 of Macrothele yani. NCBI lineage: Eukaryota > Metazoa > Arthropoda > Arachnida > Araneae > Macrothelidae > Macrothele > Macrothele yani. Next base: position 116,991,118 of record CM077007.1, read on the forward strand.
CTGTAGCGTGTCGATCGGCCCTCACGCACCTTCGCTGCCGACGTTCACTTCTCCCATCAATGGCACGTGGTGCTCCGCAGTTTCCACGTCGCTTATTCGCAATAGTGCCATTTCTCCAATCACGATACACTTTAACCACAGCAACACCCGAATAGTTCTGAAACTGCGTTGTTTGAGAAATACTGCCACACTTGGCCCGAAAGCCGATAATCATCCCATCCCGTTCTGCAAATCTGATAAATCGCTCCTTTTATCCATGACAGCAACGAGTGATATATGTTTTCAGAATGCCTGCAGCACACCTTACATACCCTCCCAGCCAGCTCACGACACATGCCTTCTTTCATTGGCTAAGGGCTGTTGACGTCAAAAGTAGGAGGTGGTCACAATAATGTGACTCAACTGTTTATTATACTTGTTTTTTCTTGAAAAATACGTACTTTTTCCCAATGCAGTGCACCCAATTAATTTCTTCTCTGATGATGCTAGCTAAACCCAAAAGTTGTCTTCCGGCTACTTTAACTAAACAAAAAAAAAATGTTGTTGACTAGCACTGATTTCAGTTTAGTTATTAATTCTTCATTTCATAAGAAAGCGCTGAAAACGAGAATTTTTTTTTTCCCATTTGGTTTTAATTTAATCCCAATTTTCTCTTTTTGTAGGTTATTGTGCTTCTCACAGGTAATCTACAAAAGGTAAACACTTCATTAGCTTAACGTAGGTTTGTGCAATGATTTTAACTGACTTTTAACTTTCATCCATTTTCTTTCGTATGTCGCTGAGAGGAAAACGTTTTACAGAGTGGCATTGGAAAGACTGGAGAGATTGTGTTGCTCTGTATCATCTGTTCGATCATTTTTATGAGTTGCATGCATGTATTAATATGTGTATTATGTTTTTATAGGTATTTAACAATAATGAAAATAAATCACACATGTTTGCGCGATGTACTCTAAGAAACAATAATTTGGCACTGTTTTTTCTTTACAGGGATGTCATGTTGGAAGACATCAGATCATGTGCCCGTTTGAGAAGAGAAGATAATGCCCATTTATAGGCAGCACATAGATTCTCAATTAAATCTGCGCTTCTGTTCTTTTTTTTGCAGGGTTAGATGATGTTATATTTATCGCAGCAGTTAAAGCACGTAATAGCAGTTTTTCTAAATATTGTTCTTTCGTTTTTTAAGTTTTCTATTGAAACTAGAAATCTTTTTTTTTTTAGTGTAAAACATTGAAATAAAATAAAAATGAATGTTTTTTTTTAATGTGATTTTCATTTCCTAAAAAAACAGTTAATAATGTATGTACTCTTTCCACTGAACTGTACTTAAGGAATTTCCTTCCTCAAGCACATCAGCAACAATAACTATTATACAGTAATAACACCGATAATTCCTTCGCCATATTTTATTTTACTAACACAGTAAAATGAATTCGAGCACGGAGGAGCCTTTCTCAGAGATCTAAATATCATATCTGTGAATGCGTAATCTTCGTGCTCCGATACTGTATCTATTCTTTAGTGAGCAGAAGTGAGGTTTTCTGGCTCATCGCCCGATCTGGAACCGGGAGGAGGTACAGGCGGCGTGCTTTCCCTACGGCGTTCTTTCCCTTCCATGGGACCAGCAGCCAACATTTAGGCTCAGGACCCTCTTTATATCCTCCTTAAAATGCCAAAGAGGGTAGTTAAACTAAAAAAAAAGTTGTGTGCGCCCAAGAACGAAATAATTATGGTTCGTCAAATTTTTGTATTGTAGTTGAGTCTTTTTTGGTTTTCATAATGTAAAAGAAAAAAAAAACAACAACACCCTTAATTCCGATCCGTTTTGATACTGGATAAATGAAGAAGATTCCCTTTATCAAATGAACATAATTTGTTGTACCTTGTATTAGAAGCAGTCCCGATCCCTAAGTTTGGGCCACTGGTTCCAGGGAAGGAAAAAAGCCAGGGCCGTGAGATAAACACAGCATCCATGCCTGGTCGGGATTCGAACCCATACCCATCTCGGACGACTGGTGAAAAGACATCGCTTTGACCCCTGAGCCACTAGGGCAGCTATTGCTGATATTACCTCCTCATACTGCTGATTAAAATAACTGAAACACATACGCAAATCACTCACCTTCGAAACGTGATTTCTTCCAAATGCAAATATTTTAACGTGTATTTCATTTAGCTTTTAAATAGAAATATAATAATATGAGTATATATATTAATCATCATCAACACACAACTGTTCCCAATCCACTGTTGGATAATGGTTTCCTCACAAAAACTTTTCTGTCACTCCCACATACACCGATGAGACATTATATTATGACCACCTAACCTAATAAGCTGTAAGATCGCCATTAGCTAGCAAAACAGCGGCCACTCGGCGAGGCATCGATTCGATGAGGTGGAGATAGGTATCTTGGGATATCTGGTACCAGAATGTCAGCAGCAGGTCCTCCAGTTCCCGTACATTTCCGGGTGGTGGTAATTTAGCGCGAATCCGCTTTTCCAAGTCGAACAACAAATGTCCGCAGTCGCCGCCGACGCCGGCCTGCTTTCGCCCAACAGTGCCTCCAGGCGCCATATCCTCTGAGGGTAATCGGCGTACTCACGCTCGACCGTCTACGTGATGCACCAGGGATCTTGATTCGTCAGACCATGCCACTTTCTTTCAATCATCCACGGTCCAATATCGATGATCTTGGGCCCATTTCATGCGTTGTTGGCGATGACGGGCAATGAGCATGGGGACCTGCCTGGGTCTTTGGCTACGCAGACCCATGCGCAGAAGGCTGCGATGAACTGTGTGCTGTGACACATTGCTCTGATCACCACCGTTCTGGCTGCGGAGGATTTGTCGCAATGTGGCTCTGCGGTCGCTGTGAAAAATGCTCCCCTGTGGCATCAATGAGCTGCGGACGATATACGGCTGGAACACGGTTCGTTGTTTGGCCACCTGTTTTTTGATACGTACTCACTAGAGTGGCACCTGAACAAAGAATATCTAACGAGAAGAAGTTAAGGCTCAGCGAGACGTAACTAGCGCTGCCATATCTTCAGGGAAAGCAATGTAGTGCACAGAAGCCAACATACAGGCTGATGCCGGAGCAGACAGAGAAGACTGCGCATGCGCATTTCTGTTGACTTCAGTTCTTTGGGTAAAGAACAGTCAGCCGAGCTACTCACAGCACGTGATTGTTACCTTCTCGGTAGCATAATCACTTCGCAAATCGGATATGATAATTTTGTGACGCCAATCTTGTTAGTTAAGGATTTTGTTTGTTCTTCAGTTTTTCAGAAATATTTTCAGTAATGCCAAATACTAGGGAATGTCTGGATTTTGTACGGATCCTTAGGCCTAACTGCAATATTTGCTGAAATTTAATTTAAATAGTAATACTAATGTTATTGCATATTTTTCTCACCAAAATAAGGGTTGGGCGAGATATCAGAAAACAGCAACAACAACAACAAAAAACTGCTCTAAGCAAATAGTCATCAGATCGAAGATAACCATCGTGGATCAAAGAAAAGCTTCACTGCCGTAGTCATCCTAACGTGTTTTGCTCCTGAATGTTAACTTCCCGCACAGCATATTACCTCTTAAGATAAGATGGCGCTGTTGCCGCCTGTTTTACGTTATCTTTATGAGAGTTGACCTTCTTTAAGAGTTAGATGTTCTTTGATGTGAACAACCCACAAGCCGCACTGTTATTGTAGTTCCGAGGTGCCATGTCATGACAATTTATCCTTTATGAAACTCCGATAAATCGGCAGCTTTTCTTATTCTGACTCCGAACAATCTACTAACCGAAAGACGGACCTCGGGTTGTATATATACTGCTCTGTGAACTTCACGTGCACCACCGTTCGGTCTTCAGGCGCGCCCATTTCTCTAGGCTGGGGGTAATCATAATGTAATGACTCGTCGGTGTAGTTTCAAAATTGATCCATTCATCTCAAACAGAGTCTTCTTTTGGGCCTTTTCCTGTCCCTTACAATAGAACCAGTTCTATTGTACTTGACCAGGTTCTATTGTATCTAGTCAAGTACAATAGAACACGCTTATAATGCGAAACTCTGGACCAACGGAAACCCTCATTAAATCCGGGTGCTCACTAAATCCGTTTTGGAATAAAAAGAACACCACATAAAAATATGCATATATGTACGTTTGTATGACACTGGCGTGCAAAAATTAAGAATGAGACGGATTTTCGAATGTAACATCGTGCAGAAGTGCTCCACATCGACTCAAATCATACCATAAGATCCCCAAGATGTAAGAATATTTGACAAGTGAGCAAAACCGTCGAAACAAAGAATCCAAAGGATACAAAGGCACTTTATTGAAAAGGTAGCTTCGAGCACAATTGGACGGAAGACAGAAACGTCCATGTGACGCAGGCGGCTGCCAAGAAAAATTAAGTCTTTAGTAGAGAATATGATCACCCCTGACTGCGTTGCAGGATTTACAACGTCTGTCCATGCTGAGGACGAGGTTCTCATAGAGCTGTTGAGGCAACGCGGTACATTCCTCTTGTAGCGCCAATCGCAGCTGCGGAATCGTTGCTGGCGGCTGGTGACGTGCTGCCAAGCGTCTCCCGAGAAGGTCCCTCACGTGTTCGATTGGATTTAGGTCCGGGGACCTTGCGGGGCCAATCCATGCGTTGAATATCTTCACTCTCCAACAGCTTTCCGACAGCCACTGTACGATGAGGTGTAGCGTTGTTGTCCATGAAGAGGAACTCAGGACCCACAGCACCTCTAAACAGACGCACGTGAGGCAGGAGAACCTCGGTACAATAGTGGACACCAGTGACTTAACCTCCTTTGAAGATGTGGAGGTCAGTACGGCTACCAAGCATGATACCGCCCCAGACAAGAACTCCGCCACCTCCAGACCGGTCCCTTTCGATGATGTTGGAGGTGTGATTGCATGTTCCCTGCTCTCTCCAGATGTGTATATGTCCAGAATCGCTCGTCAGACTAAATCGGCTCTCATCCGCAAAGAGAACTCGACCCCACTGCTGATGTGTCCAGTTCTTGTGTTCCTGGCACCACAGAAACCGCCGTCTCCGATGAACAGGCGTTAATGGCACACACCATACTGGTCGTCGTGCAAATAGACCACCTTTGTGCAGCCTCCTGGCCACGGTAAAACGCGATAACGGACGTCCAGTTGTCTCTTGCACGTGCCTTGCGATTTCTCCCGCTGTCTTCGGCCTGTATCTTGTCGCCTGTAGGACAATACACCGATCGTCCGCCGCCGTGGTTGCTCGTGGACGACCTCTGCTAAACTCTCGGACAGCTATTCCTGTCGTTTGAAATGCTCTCCAAGCTCGTGAAACGATGCTGTGAGCGATCCCGAACTCCTCGCTCACACTAGTCACACTTCGACCTTCTTCCAACTTCCCAATGACGCGACCTCGGGTAAAGTCATCTAGATGTCGTCTACTGAATTGCCTGTCGGCCATATCACACAGTGGCAGCAACTCGACGTCGTTCAAACCGATGTATGCAATAGCTTTCACCGAATTGCTGAGCGTACACCGCCCGTGTACTTTATACCCTTCCGACACCTCCCCCCCCCTCCTACGTCATGCTGCATATATGCGCATGCCCTACCGTATACCGGACCCTAGTCTATCTCCTGAGTGGTCTTTTGGTCCGTTCTGCCTGCTCGTTCCGCTGTTATGCTAATTTCTCTTTTTCGTCCTTAATTTTTGCACACCAATGTACATAGCCATAGCAATTAAATATACTTGAAAGATTAAGTTAATTAACTACAACAGTGCAAATTAAAATTTCATATGTAGTAGCAGAGGATCCGCAAGCACTTATCACGTGAAACGTTGAATTCAATGCTGCTTCTTTTGTTTTATATTTATGTTCCCTTCATTTTCGCTGAATGACAAATTGAGCATTAAATACCTCATCGGCGCCGTAGTAAGTTGCTTCAGAAAAAGTTGAGAGATCTTCCAAACAAACAGTGGCTGGCCGCCCCTGTGGCGCAGCGGTCTAAGCGATGGCTCTGATCATTCGTCTGAACGGGGTCCGGGTTCGAATCCTGGTGAGGCATGGATGTTGTGTTTGTCTTACGGCACTGGCTCTCTCTCTCTCTCTCTCTCTCTTCCCTGGAACCAGTGACCCTAAATTAGGGACGGGCGACTGCTTATAGCCCATTGAGTTGCTCACGGTAGTCGTTAAACCTCAAATAAATAAATAAAAAAAAAAAAAAACAGTGGCTGTTGCATGCAACCGTGGCCGAGTGTTCTCCTCTTCGCATTCTTCACTTACCTCAGCAGTGCTTTTCTATCAACATTCTTCCACTAGCACATCATGCGATGTGGAGATTTCGTCCTGTAAGCCACCATTCCTATTCCTTCCCTACGGTACAGTGCACAGCTATTCTCTGCCGCATGATATGGGGAATATCGTTGAAGTTTGTTATTTTGCTTGTTAAAAAGTTCATCACTTAGCTTTCCGCTCCCTCGTTAAATCCTGCGGTTCATTAAACTTCGTTCGCTAAAAACGATCAAATTAGTTTTGAATTGATATTACACCTATGAGCCATTCCCCAGCCCAGAGAAATGAGCGCGCCTGGAGACCGAACGGTGGCGCAGGTGAAGTTCACCGAGCAGTATATTTACAACCCGAGTACCGGCATTCAGTTAGTAGAGTGTTTCGTGTCAGAATGGGAAAAGCTGCCAATTTATAGGAGTTTGATAAAAGATAAATCGTGAGGGCGCCTCCGAACTAAGATATCGGAAACGGCGAGGCTTGTGGGTTGTTCACGTGCCGTTGTAGTAAGTACGTATCAAAAGTGGTGCACAGATGGCCAAATGATGAACCGTCTTCGAGCCTTGTGTCGTCGGCAGCTCACTGATGCCAGAGAGAAGCGGAGACTGTCGTGCACTGTTCACAGCGATCGCAGGGCCACAGTGCGGGAAATCATCCGCAGCTAGAACAGTGTTGATCAGGGCAATTGTCACAGCGCACAGTTCATCGCAGCGTGGGCCTGCATAGCCGAAGACCCAGCCGGGTGCCCATGCTCAGTGCACGTCATTTCCAACAACGAATGAAATGGGCCCATGATAATCGAGATTGGACCGTGGATGATTGGAAGAAAGTGGCTTTGTCTGACGAATCAAGATTCCTGGTGCATCACGTAGACGGCCGAGAGCGGATACGCCAATTAACAACGGAAACTATGGCACCTGGATGCACTGTTGATCGGAAACGAGTCGGCAGCGGTGGTGTTATGCTGTGAGTGCTGTTTTCGTGGGACACTTAAAGCCCCATTATCCCAGTAGCACCATCTGAACATCGTTGCGATATTTTTAGGTATCTGAACATCGTTCAGATACCTGTTCAGATGCCATCTGAACATCGTTGCAGACGAAGTTCACCCATTCATGACAACTGTGTACCTTGCTGGTGATGGCCATTACCAACAGGATAATGTGCCGTGCCACACTGCCAGAATCGTCAAGGAGAGGTTCGAGGAACATGCTTGTGACTTTCTGCTAATGCCTGGCCCCCAAACTCACCTGTACATGAACTCAATCGAATATTTGTAGTTTGACTTGGAAAATCGGGTCGCGCTAAATCCCCGCCACCTCGAAATGTGCGAGAACTGGAGGATCTTCTGTTAATAAGATAGTAGCAGATACCCCAGGATACCTATCGCCACCTCATCGAATCGATACCTCGCCAAGAGGCCACTGTTTTGCGAGCTAAAAGGGGTTCTACAGCTTATCAAGTATGTGGTCTGGGATCTCTCTAAATACCTGCTTGCTGTAAGCGGGTTCTACTGTATTTCAATTGCCTAACAGTGGTCAGTTCTTCAAGCAATAAATCCAGCCCATTACCATTTCAGGGATTTCACCTTGATCTCATATGATGTCTCAAACACGTCATTTTCCATACATGAATTCCTTTTCCTATCCTTTGAAATAGAAATACACTGTTGGCCACCCAAAATGCAACACCAAAAAAGAAGCATCCGATTTGCCTGAAATTCGCAGCATGCGTCGCCCGCGAGAGGACATGCAAACGATTATAGCATTGCAAGGCATATGCAAATCATGTGCGCCCGGCACACCACCGAGAAGCACTATAAGAAGGGTGCACAGAAGGCAGGATGTAAGTAGTGGAAGTGTGTTGTGCTGCCAGACCTGTGCGTGGGAAGCTTCCTGATGCCTCGTCGCAGAATACGGCAGTCATTCCAGCACATTTCGGAGTTCGACAGAGGACGAATAGTGGCTTATCGCGACAGCGGTTTATCGTACCGAGACATTGGCACCCGTGTGGAACGACATCCAGCCACAGTGAGGCGAGTATGGCTTCGGTGGGTGCAGGAGTGACGGACGGACCAACGTGAGCGGTTGCCGCAGCCGCGGCACACCACCGAACATGAGGACCGGCAAGTTTGTGCGGCGGGCATTGACGGCTCGCACCGCCACATCACAAACGTTAGCGCAGCAATTAGGGTGTGTTGCGCAACAACCTGTGTCGGCACGTACCGTTCGACGATGTCTGCAGAAGCCGGAACTTGTCGCACGGCGCCCATTGCTTCGATTACCATTGACGTTACACCACCGGCAAGTGCGGCGGCAGTGGGCCGTTGAACGCCGCACCTGGACTCCGGAATGGCACAACATTGTCTTCGCCGACGAATCCCGCATCTGCCTGCAACACCACGATGGTCGGATCCGCGTGTGGCGGCACCGCGGCGAGAGACTGTATGACGCCTGCATTATGCATCGCCATACCAGTCCGTCACCTGGCGTTATGGTTTGGGGCGCAATTCAATGGGAAATCCGCACCCTTCTGGTATGCATAGCCGGTACACTCAACAGCCAGCGCTACATCTTCGACCTTTTGAAGCCTATAGTCCTCCCTTAGCTGCAGAACCTGCCAGTGGCCACGTTTCAACAGGTCAATGCGCGACCGCACGTGGCACGCATCGTGCAACATTTCTTCACAGCCCACCAGGTGTCACTGCTGCCGTGGCCCGCCTGTTCTCCCGATATGTCGGCCATCGAACACGTCTGGTCGCTGATCGGCAACCGAGTGGCCCGGCAAGCACCACCCGCGGCTACGCCTGATGAACTGTGGCAACGTGTGGAAGCAGCCTGGACCGACATACCCCAAGCCCACATCCAAAGCCTCTTTCGTTCGATGCCGCGACGTGTAGCGGCCGTTATTGCCAGCCATGGGAGCCACACGAACTATTGATGTCTGTGTGTTCCGTAAGTCGCACGGCCCTGTAAGATCAATCGTTTCATCTTTGTATCTGTTGTGTTGTGTCCAGTAAATCTGGCTTTGCTATTTTGTGTCCTTCTTGGTGTTGCATTTTGGGTGGCCAGCAGTGTATTTGCTGGATTTGTTTACCTTTTTTTACGCTTTCCAACCGTAGGTTGATGAAGCGTATATGCTCCAGCTTTGTCCGTCCGTCTGTCTGTCTGTCCGCACAATAACTGGCGTAGAAATTGGTCGATTTCGATGAAATTTTAGTATGTGGTACGGGACCACTTGGGGACGAACCCTATTGAAAATGAACAAAATGGCTTCAAAGGTTAGGACATAGGAGATGAATCCATTCCACTGCCCTTATGCGCCCTAACTTGACTAAAAATGCTTCGATTGAGACAAAACTTGATCGTGTTGTTCTGGAAGTATACTTAACCGGTTCTGTTGAATATCATCGAAATGGGATCGAAGGTCAGGCCACAGGGGCGAGATTTATTCCACAGCCATTATCATCATAGCTTGAGTAATAACTTGAGTAATGATTTCTGGTATATTGGAAAGCGTATCATGATCAATGCATTGCATGATTTTACTAACTTGTTTACGCTTTCCAACCGTAGGCTGAAGAAGGAAATATGCTCCAACTTTGTCCGTCTGTCCGCACGATAACTCGCGTGAAAATGGGTACGATTTCGATGAAATTTTAGTATGTGTTAGGGGACCACCTGGGGACGAACCGTATTGAAATAGGGTGCAATGGGGTCAAAGGTCACGACATAGGAATGGGATCCATTCCACCACCCTTATGCTTCATAACTTGCGTAAAAAGGGTTCGAGTTCGATGAAATTTTAGTATGTGGTAGGGAACCAACTGGCGACGAACCCTGTTGAAAATAGGCGAAATGGGGTCAAAGGTCAGGACATAGGAGTGGGATTTATTCCATTGCTCTTATGCGTCATAACTTGCGTTAAAAAGGTTCGATTTCGATGAAATTTTAGTATGTGGTAGGGAACCACCTGGGGACAAATCCTATTGAAAATAAGCGAAATGGGCTCAAAAATCAGGACATACGAGCGGGATCCATTCCATTGCCCTTATGCGTCAGAACTTGTGTAAAAATGGTTCGGTTTCGATAAATTTTGGTATGTGGTAGAGAGCCACTTGGGGACGAACCCTGTTGAAAATAGACAAAATGGGTTCAAAGGTTAGGATATAGGAGCAAGATTCATTCCATTTTCCATATGCGTCATAACTTGACTAAAAATGCTTCGATTGAGACAAAACTTTATCATGTTGTTCCGGAAGTATACTTAACCGGTTCTGTTGAATATCATCGAAATGGGATCGAAGGTCAAGGCACAGGGGCGAAATTTATTCCACAGCCATTATCCCCATAACTTGAGTAATGGTCTCTGGTATGTTGGAAAACGTATGATAATCAATGCACTGCATGATTTTACTAACTTGTTACGCTTTCCAACAGTAGGTTGAAGAAGCGTATATGCTCCAGCTTTGTCCGTCTGTCCGCACGATAACTCGCGTGAAAATGGTTTGATTTCGATGAAATTTTAGTATGTGGTATGGGACCACCTGGGGACGCACCCTATTGAAATAGGGTGAAATGGGGTCAAAGGTCACGCCATAGGAAAGGGATCCATTCCACCACCCTTATGCGTCATAACTTGCGTAAAAATAATTCGAGTTCGATGAAAGTTTAGTATATGGTAGGGGACTACCTAGGGACAAACACTGTTGAAAATGGGCGAAATGGGATCAAAGGTCAGGACATAGGAGCGGAATCCATTCCATTGCCCTTATGCGTCATAACTTGCGTAAAAGTGGTTCAATTTCGATAAAATTTTAGTATGTGGTAAGGGGCCACCTAGAGACGAATCCTATTAAAATGGGCGAAATGGGGTCAAAGATCAGGACATAGGAGCGAGATCCATTCCACCAGCCTTAATTATGCGTTATAACTTAGGTAAAAATGCTTCGATTGAGACAAAACTTTATCATGTTGTTCCGGAAGTAAACTTTACTGGTTCAGTTGAATACCATGGAGATGGGGTCAAAGGTCCGGTCATAGGAGCGAGATTTATTTTACACCTATTATCCTCATAACTTGAATAATAACTTGAGGAATGATTTCTGGTATGTTGGAAAGCGTATCATAATCAATGCATTGCATGATTTTACTAACTTTTTTCCTGTTGGTTTGAGTTCCTCTTAAGAGGATGTTTGCGGTGACGGATATGGCAGAGTAAAACCGGAACTACGGCAACAGCGGGGTGCCTGCATGGCTAAAATCAACGTGTCTGGGAGAGACGAAATCGGAGAGACGAAAAGTCAGAGAGACGAAATCGAGCTACGTGACCTGACAATTGGAATTATAGTTCATCGCGACCAGATCGTCAGTCCGAGAATAAACGCCACCAGGTAGCCATGCGGTTAAATGCTTGTTGACTCAGAGAGCTTGCGTCTAAGTCCATGGGTTGGTTAACTACTCTAAAGACAGTAAATCTCCACTGTAAGCCATTTAAATAGGACCACTTTCATGTCCACGGAAAATATCAGTAAAGTCGACCTAATCTCAGCGATATATGAGGAGGGCATTGAAGAGGGTTGGTATTTGGGAATCTGCGAAGAACGAGATAGTTAGTTTATAATAGTGTTAGGAACACCGTGACTGAACGCTAGAAGACCAGAAAAATTTAATGTGGTCCGATGAGTCGAGGTGCATCTTGTTATGCACCGAAGAAAGGCAGAGTTTGGCGGAAAACCCATGAAGCAATGGACCCAGCTTGCCTTGTAAATACAAGTCAAGGTTCAGGGTGTAGTGTCATGGTGAGGGATAGGGCACATTCTGTTGGTACGGAAAGTGTTCCTTGCTATTGCTGGAACGTCGGGTGTCCTCCAAGAATTAACTGAACATTGTTGCCGATGAAGTCGATTCTGCGAAGTTGACTTTTTATCTAGTAAGTGACAGTTGTTTTATGGACGAAAATGCTTCTGTGCATCGCGCAAGATGTGTTCATCGAGCATGAAATCGACTTCAACTACATTCATTGGCCAACAGAAAGGCTGGATCTGAATCCTATTGAGAATGGATGGGATCAGATCCTAAAGTAAAGTCATCTTCCGTCAAACCTGGGAAAGTTTAAGAAGTGTCTAGTGAACGCCTGGCCCGTTGCAGACGTAAACGCCTGGCCCGTTGCAGATGTAAATGCACTCTAATACCTTGGGAATTCGATACCAAACTGTACTGTAATTCAGGCAAAAGAAGGTTCAACCCGGTAATTAATAAAAGTTTCGAATTCAGTGGCCAGTATGTGTATTAACAGCAACGACGAACTCCAAACAAAGAAACCTCTTCACAAGGCTCAATGGACAGCACAGTTAGTTCCGAAGGAGACTAAATATAGTGTCCTTTGAGATTTAAACGGGCACTTTGTCCCTTAGGATTTTAAATCGTTCTTTCGGTACTTCGGCGGGAATGATAAGATATGGACAAAGGATATTGTCGAAGGAACTGTGCCACTAGCCTGATGGGTTACTCAAGGCGGGTGTAATGGTGCACTGAAGTGAAAAAGAAAGGAGGTAAATGTATGGAATAGCTCAATCGTCCTTTGGATATAGTGTTGCATTTTCATGGCAGCGCTCCATTTTTTCAAGAGAGGTTAATATCCAGAACTTTAGCGTAGTCTTGGATTGGGAATCTTAGGTTTTCATTTAGCTTCGCTTCAGTAGCATCTAAATCCAATAAAAACGAAAAAAATATTAGCGGTATTTTTGTATATCAGCATATATTTCTATTAGTGCATGAGTCAGACAAGGTTGTGTATAATGTCGCCATGGTTGTTTAATGTATTTATGGATGCGTGATGCCCAAATGGACAATACTGGTTTAATTCTTGGTGATATCCATGTGGGCAGATTGTTGTAGATGACACAGTCCTGTTGGTAGCGAGCTGCAAAGTATGTTGTCCTGAATGTACGAAATTTGTATGAATTTCGAACTGAGTATAAAAACAAGAAAGATGACACCGAATTTTCGGGTGTAATAAACACGTCTTTTGAATCCGTTCTGACGCAAATTATATTTATCAAAGCTATTCAGAGTCAATGGAACCGGTATGGAAAACAATAGTATCTGACGGAAGAAAGAAGTTTTTCAATCGGGTCTTTAATCCCTCAGCTGTAAACGGAATCGTGAGCTTACGAACCCTTAGAAACAGAGTTTTTTTTTTTTTTTTTTTTGGTTGGAGGTTTAACGACCACCGTGAGCAACTCAATGGGCTATAAGCAGTCGCCCGTCCCTAATTTAGGGTAACTGGTTCCAGGGAAGGGAGAGAGCCAGTGCCGTAAGACAAACACAACATCCATGCCTCACCGGGATTCGAACCCAGACCCCAGACGGACGAATGATCAGAGGCCAGCGCCTTAGACCACTGCGCCACCGGGGCGGCTAGAAAGAAACAGAGTTTTCGACAAAAATAAGATGTGACTTTACGTCCCCTGTGGGAAAACCATGCATTATTTTAGGAAGAAAGTATTCTCAAAAGGTTTATCCATATAAGCGGTATCGGTCCAAGAAAAAAATATTTGTCGAGTTTTCAGGAGCCCAGATTTTGCAACAAATACTTCAAAAGCAGAAATTAACACTTATGACCCCTGGTGGCTAAACCATTCTTTACTAAACATTAGAAATTATGTGAAAAATATTTTCCATCAGGTCTTGTATGCGATACAAGAAGAATTTTTCAAATCAGAGCTTTAGGAGCAGAAATAACGCACAAAACGCAATTTACATTTGTGCCACCTAGCGGAAAGTCTATGATATACTTGAAAATTTTGAATTTATAGGAAAACCATTTCGCATCGGAAACACTATCCAACAAAGAAGGAATTTTTCAAATCGTACTCTTAGAAGTAGAGATATTGACAAAAATAAGATAAACATCTACGACCCCTGGCGTAAAAACCATGCATGTTTTCAAGAAGAAAATTTTCCTAAAAGGTTTGTCGACATGAGTAGTATCGGTCAACAAACGACTTTTTTTTCAATCGAGATTTTAGAAGGTCATATTTTGCTGCAAATACATCGGAAGCGGAAATTAAGGTTTACGCCCCCTGGTGGCCAAACCATTTTTTTTTACAGAAATTAGAAATTATGTGCAAACGATTTTCCATCAGGAGCTGTATCCGGTGCAGGAAGAATTTTTCAAATCGGAGATTTAGAAGCAGAGATATAGGGGGAAACGCCATTTACCGTTACGCCCCCTAGCGGAAAGTCAATGAATTACTTGAAAATTTTGAAATTATATGAACCACATGTCACACTAGAAACACTATCCAACAAAGAAGGAAATTTTCAAATTGGACTTCTACAAGTAGAGATATTGGATTGGAGGTTTAACGACCTCCGTGAGCAACTCAATGGGCTATAAGCAGTCGCCCATCCCTAATTTAGGGTCACTGGTTCCAGGGAAGGGAGAGAGCCAGTGCCGTAAGACAAACACAACATCCATGCCTCACCGGGATTCGAACCCGGACCCCTTCCGTGCGAATGATCAGAAGCCATCGCTTAGACCACTGCGCCACCGGGGCGGCGTAGAGATATTGACAAAAATAAGATATACATCTACGCCCCCTGGCGTAGAAACAATGCACTATTTTAAGAAGAAATTGTTTCTAAAAGGTTTGTCGACATGACTAGTATCGGTCAACAAAAGACGTTTTTTTCAATCGAGAATTTAGAAGCTCATATTTTGTTGCAAATACAACAGAAGCGGAAATTAAGATTTACGCCCCGTGGTGGCCAAACTATTTTTTTACAAAAATTAGAAATTATGTGCAAACGATTTCCCATCAGGACCTGTATCCGGTGCAGAAAGAATTTTTCAAATCAGAGATTTAGAAGCAGAGATATAGGGGGAAACGCAATTTACCGCTACGCCGCCTAGCGGAAAGTCAATGAATTACTTGAAAATTTTGAAATTATATGAAAAACGTATGACACGGAAAACACTATCCAACAAAGAAGGAATTTTTCAAATCGGACACCTAGAAGTAGAGATATTGACAAATATAAGATGTACATCTACGCCCCCTAGCGGAGAAACTGTGAAATATTTTATAAAGAAAATATTCCGAAAAGGTTTATCGATGCGAGTGGCATCAGTCCTCGAAAGAATTTTTTCGATCGATATTTTAGAAGCTCCGATTTTATGGCAAATACATCAGAAACAAAAATTAACACTTACGCCCCCTGGTGGCCAAAGTATTCTTTACCAAAAATTTGAAGTTATATGCAAAAGATTTTCCATCAGGAGATGTATCCGCCGAAAAAAAAAATTCAAATCGGAGTTTTAGAAAAAGAGTTATCGGGAAAAATGTAATTTACTTTTACGCCCCGTAGCGAAAAATCTATGCGTAATTTAAAAAAGTAACTATATCTTAAATACTCTTCAACATAAATGGAATCGAAAGATATGATTTTTTTCAATCGGATGTTTAGAAGCAAATATGTGGAATAAAACGTATATTTGAATTCGACATCATCTGCATTTACGCCCTCTAGCGGCGAAATTGTTCAACGTAAAAAAAAACGAAATAAAGGATCATCATTTGCATATTTCAAGCTTCCGAATGCAAAAATAATTTTTCAAATCGGACTAATAGTTGCAGAGATATCGTGGGTACAGACGGACGGACGGACAAACCGATAACAGAAGCACGATCTTTTTTTCAAAAGACGTGCTAATGAAGAGGTGGGCAGAACACTGTTTGTATAAACATGGGCCGCTCCGTAGCGCAAAGGATTATGACCATCCGTCTGAAGTGGGCCCAGGTTCGAATTCCGGTTAGGCATGGACGTTGTGTTTGCCGTACGGCACTGTCTTTCGTCCTTTCCTGGAACCAGTGACCCTAAATTAGAGGCGGGAGACTGCTCATAGCCCGCTGAGTTGCTCACGTTGGTCGTCAAATCCCACAATAAAAAAATATAAAAAAAATGAATATAGTGTATCGATATGGCCACATCGCATAATGTTGTCACGCACGCTTTTAAATAAACATTTTGGAAACAAAAGTTTGTCCGTGACGGAGATCGATTCCGCGCACTCTCACTCTGGAGTAAGATGCTCTCCCAAGTGAGCTACGGAATGTAACACTCCAGATTTGTCGTCTTGACACGTGCTTTACCTCTGTCGTATGTCACATCACCTCCCTCTTAATTCTTTTTCTTTTCTTTTCAAGCGAAGGACGAATTTTTCCTGAATTTCAGACGCTGTGTGGAACAAACATCACACATTTTTCGAAGAACCGAACGGCCAGTGGATCCATTTTTACATTCGAGCGCCAATGTGAAAACGCAAATTGTCCGTGACAGAGATCCAAACGCTCCCCCTCACTCAGGAGTAAGTTTCTCTCCCAACTAAGCTACACCGACGGGATGTATCACTACAGATTTGTCGTCTTGACACGTGCTTTACTTCTGTAGTAAGTCACAACATCTCAACATTATCAGTCCTATGTAAAACCCGATTCCATGCTAAGTTCTTCAACATGTTGGTGGTGCTAGTTTCTTTCTTTCTTTTTTCATTTTGCTCAATTAGTATAAACTGCAGTGGTCTCAAACTCAGACCCTTGGAGGGCCACTTTCCAGTTTTGGAGGTATATAGAGGGCCGCATGAATATTAATAAATTTCTTATAAATAAATATAAATTTTACAAAACTACACCAATGGCTTGGCACTACAGTGGAATATTATTTCTAATTATCGGTAAATAGTAAAAACAAATGCTCCGTCAATCACTGAAAACAATCACGTTTACCTAACAATTATTTTTCACTTAAATCTTAAAACAATCACATTTTAACATTTTACCAACTGAACACGGTACACGGTACAGAAAATATTACATGTTCTGACCAGAAACTTGGGCTCGCTACTCTGTCACTAACGTATCGATATTTGGAATAATGTCGTTTGTTTGAACATGCTATACCCTTAAAAAGTGAGTGAGCATAAGTGATTGTCACTTATCCTATTCCTTTCAAGACATTTTACTTGGTTCATTCTTGAAAACAACTGTTTACGTGAGTATGTTGTTCCGAACATACACTGAAGTGCCAGAAAAACTGGTACCACAGTCTAATACTTGGTAGGTCCCCCACGGGAGCGTAGGACTGCAAAAATACGAAGGGACATGTACTCCACTAGCTTCTGGAAGCAATCCACACCATACTTCCTGCAGAGCGTTCCACAATTCGGGCGTATTCCCACGTCTCGGATTCCTGTGTTCGATAGCGTGTTGCATAGCAGATCAAATGTGTACTATCACGTTCAGATCTGGCAACACCCCAAACTCAGATGAATGCTCCTCTAACCTCATTTGTGGCGTCCCAACACTTGTGTGGAAGTGCATTATCCTGTTGGAACAGGCCCAACCCATCAGTATGAATGCAGGACATGAACGGGTGTACCTCGTCAGAAAGGATGCGCACAGAGCGTTGGCCGGTCACAGACGTTTGTAGACGTACCAGGAGTACCAGTGAAGTCCAGCTGAACACACCCCATGCCATTACGGACCCCCCACCAGCCAGTACAGTTCCCTGTTGACAGGCGGGATCTATGGCTTCATGGGGTTTGCGCCACACACGAATCCTTCCATCTACCCGATACAGTTGGAAACGCGACTCGTCAGACCAGGCTATTTGTATCCAGTCATCAAATGTCCAGTGGCGGTGTTGCCGTGCCCAAGCGAGGCGCATAGCTCTGTGTCGTGCACCCATCAAGGGGACTCGAGTTTGGCGTCGGCTCCCAAAGCCCATATCGTGCAGGGTACGTTGCACAGTCCAGACGCTGATGCTTGTTGAGGCTCCATCATTGAATTCCGATAATACTTGCGAGAGTGTTGCACGCCTATCGCGTGAAACGATTCTTGACTTCTACCTCCGAAATACTATGGCCCATCTCACGAGCGCCAACTACGACACCGCGTTGAAAATCGCTTAAATCGTTATTACTTGCCATTCTCATGCCGAAAACAGCTTTGACAGCTGGCAAGGATGTCTATCGCTTTATACACGCACTGGCGGACGCAACCGAGTACGCGCATAGGTGACGTTGCTATGTATTTTGCATAAGCTCGTCTGTAGCAGTTTTTCTGGCACTTAAGTGTAGACAGAACCTGTGCAGCTAGGTTATGAATGTTTACGTACTTATCCTTTGAAACTAACTGGTAAAACTATGTTAGATTGCAGCTGTTCAATTTTTGTTTTAGGAAAGAATCACACTGAAAGTCTATTAATTCACGCTGGTGTTCTTCAGGTCCGTTTTCAGCATTATAGGAAAATAGAGACTTGAATATATTGAAAATAGTTTCCATGTCTTTCAAACATTCAAACCCCGCTATACAGTTATGTTGTTCGTAAATAAACGTATTACTTATAAAGCAGATGGCTTTGCCAAGCATTACTAAGTTTATATTATATTTAATATATTATAATATACGTACTTGAAAAAAGGGTGATTTATTTTTATTTTGTAATCATTCATGCGGGCCGCGAGTTTGAGACCACTGGTATAAAGAGCATTTCACTAACTAGCAAGTTCGCTGCACTGGTAAAAAGTTCGTTGTAGGTTGAACCAAGAAGTGGTACTACACCAGCTGCACTACTTTTTGGGGAGAAAGCAATCCACAGTTGTGATGAAACACACAAAAACATGATGCAATTATGCACCACGGCATGGTATTCAACCAGAATGATGCGAAGTTGCACCCATTGCACCATGTTCATTTATATATGTTTCGTGCATCGTACAGTGGTTTATCTTTGTCCCACAAGTGATGCAGCTGGTGTAGCACCACATTTTGGTGCAATCTACTAAAATTTTTTCAACAGTGTGGTTTACCTTGAGCGTATTCGTAAATATTTTTTTAGGCATTTTAATTAAAAAAACTTTCTTTGAAAAAATATTGTTAAAAAATTTCCATGAGATAGAGAACTGATGTGATCTCGGGGAAAACAATTTAAATCTGCACAATCAAAAACGCCTATAGCACTATAAAATCCGTTTATTTACTGGCATAAAAAGATTATGTCTGTCCACTGCCTTGAAAAAGCCTCCCAGTGTTGAGCGAAAGCTTGTACATTCTATATTCTTTTTTCACGCTAGTAAATAAGCACAGTTTGGCGTAGGACTACGTCTAAATTCTCAGACAGTATGGGGCGACTTACGGCCGACCACCTATGACAAAAATAGGTCCCGATTGAAATCATTATAGCGTTAAAAATACGTGCCGCACACTAATCTTGTTAGCATATTAGTAAACAGCATGGAGTCCAATTCGCGTACTGCGCAATACATCGTGCGCGCTTCGTAACCTGTGCGCGGGGGAGATGATGTAATATTTCCGGGTGTGCCGCCGCGTTTGACTCAGTCTATCTTGGCAACCGTGAGCGCAACACGACTGTGCGTAGCATCGTTTGAAAGCTCTCGACGAGATCTATTCAAATATATGAAGAACATTTCGCAGTGGTTTGAACTGAACATTTAAAAAATTGTTTTCATGTGAAGCGGTTAACACTTTTGACAATATCGCGGTTTATTTGGATAACCGTGAGTGCAAAACGACTGTGCGTGGTATCGTTTTTAAAGATCTCGACGAGATCTATTTAAATATTTAAGGAACATATCGCAGTGGCTTCAAGTGAAATTTTGAAAAATTGTTTTCGTGTGAACGGGTTAACATTTTCGAAAATTCCGCGGAATTCGCAGAATGAACGCAAGCAAAAGTATAGAAAATCGAAACGAGAGGCAAGAGCAAATGATGAGGAATGTAAGAAGCCCAAGAAAGAGCACCACGTTGGGTACTTGTGTAACAACCTGCTTTGCGTTCACAATGTATCCAGAATTATTTGTAAACATTATGTAAGCTACTTTTCATATCATAGATCTGTGTTGGCTGTAACAAATTAGATAAACGCTTTGAAACCATACTCAACTAGCTCATTTCAACTCTCCGATCTGCGTTGGCTGTAACAAATTAGATAAACGCTTTGAAACCATACTCAACTAGCTCATTTCAACTCTCCGATCTACAAGTAGTAGTCTTACGTTCCAAACTAACGGCTCAATCAGAACTAAGCATACCTGTATTTTTTTTAAATACACTATAAGCGTTTTTGATTGCGCGTGGTCTGGTGTATTTGTAATGAGTATTAAATCTGCATGTTAAGAGTAACCACTAAATTTTAAAAAAATTCGAATGCGTTTTATTTACACATTATTAATTCCCATCTTGATGGGAAAAATATCACTTATGATGGTAAATAATACAGTTGAAGTTCTCTTGTACATTTTTTTATGTCTGTGAGGATTTTAATATTTGATGTCTGATGTTTGCTTCTGACAGCTGCTAAATTGAATTTGTTGCTAGTTGTCAAACTCCATACGTTTCAATAATGTGAGAATGTTGAAAACCACTTGAATGGGGGCAATCCTCTTCGTGTAATTTACCGGCACTAGTCGTGTAACAAGTCCAGATATTTCTTAAGCACTTCAGGAATTGGTAGATTTTGAATCCCGTCAGGAAGCATCCAGTTATCAAAGAGGATTTTCCGAATAGCGTGTCTGCTAGCATGAAGTAACGACGAAGGTATACTACGCCCGTAAAGACAATCCGGAAACATCTCGTCGAAAAAAGGTAGTAACAACTTCAGTGTAGGAATCGAACCATAACTACCTCTTTTACCAGCTACATAGAAGGTTATTTCATGCGGGTTTTTTATGTCTTTGAGGAAAATATTGAAACAGGTACACATATCTTTCACCTGAAAAAAAGAAATGCAATTTATAACACAAAAGCAAAAAGATGGTCACAAAAAAGTTTAGTAGCACAACCAATAAATTCTATATGTTTTAACAACACAATGTCCACGTAATACTGTTTCGCTGTTAAATTATTGTACTTGCAAGTGAAAAACATCTACATTAAAAAAGTTTTCTTATTTTATCGCCTATATTCTCATATGCCGAAATTTTAATTAAAAAATTTATTGCCCACTGTTTACATTACGATGCGATCAATTCATAATGTACTGAAGAAATTACATAGAAAGAATGTTCACTTGCCAACTAAGGACTTTCTAATTGAAATTGAGATGAGCAAGTTCTTATATCCGAGAAAAAACAAAACTAGTAAACTGAAAAATACCAGGCCTTATCAGGCCGGCCATACACACAGAGAAGAGAAACGAGAAATATATGATACCCAATATTCGGTTGTAATGAGCACGTCTTTTGAATCCGTTCGAAAGTTAATTAAATTAATCAGAGCTGTTCAAAGACAATGGAACCGGTTAGGAAAACGATCAACCAGTTTTTGGAATCGATTAAACATCCGCAAGTAGAAACACCTACTCAGTTCCACCAGCGGCTAAGAAACATATTACGAAAATTAATAAATAGCGCACAAAAAGTTTCTCATAGCACAAGGAAGGTGTCAGAGACAAAAATATTTTCAAATCGAGCAGTTAAAAGAAGAAATATAAAAAAGGAAACATAAGTCTACGTATGCTAGCGCATGAATTTCGCATAATGGAAAGTTGAAAATAGGCGACAAATCTTAAAAGTCTTACCCTTTAAAATCGGTTTTAGTCTTAGCGATACCTGTTCGTTGGCTGTACAAAGATTTCCATAGGAGTCATCTCTCCTTATATCCGAGTGGAAGATCTTCCGTGAGTGCAATCTACCCATCCCTTCGTACGTTTGTTGACCAGATATCAAGTCTGGCTGTTGACAGAGTAGTTGTAAACTCCCTTCCGGTACGAAGAAAACTGTTCCCAGACTGCAAACGTTCGACAGCTGAGTCGGAAATCACGTCACTGTTCCTAAAAAATCATTGTAACCGTTATGACCATTGACAAAAAGTAACAGCTCCTAATTCACTGGTAAGAATGTCACCATTAACTGTGTTCGAGCAATGCCTGCGGTTCAAAATCAGTGTACGTCATAGTTTCGATTACCATGTCTGAACACTTTTATCTCCTTTTCTGTTAAAACATCATAGAGATCTCTAGTGATGTGAGCTTTCTTTCAATCTTCCCTTTTTCCCACGCTCCAGATAGCTTTTGTTTTGGCTTTCGCTATGGGTTCACCAAAAATCCAAAACAAGTAGATTGTAACAGTGACTTGCAGTACCGTTACTGCTCCGTCACCTCTGTCGTAAACGGCGATTTTGTCACTGTTTACGGTAACGGTAACTCGCAGTTTCGACCTCTTTGCAGGTCCGTAACCTATGCCGTAAACAGAGACGTTTTCACCGTTTAAAATCACCGTTACTTCCGTAGAACTGTCAACGTTTTCACTGTGACTAAAAAATCCCTGCTAAGCCTGCCTGTAAAACGTTTCTAGGTTTAACGCCCGTCCCTACAGGAGTTATAAACTCTCTGCTAATCCTTAGCATCTATATTTTCCAGTACATCGTTATCAACTGATATTAATGCCCGTTTGGTCAGTTTTTCTTGACTTACGGTTGAACGTAAGTAAATAATGAAAGCATTTAGTTTTGTGGGATATCTTCCTCTAGATACAATAATGAGTAGTCATTAATAAATAGGAACTGAACACCAACTACACTCAAAATGGTATAACTATAGGGTTGATGCATAAGTTCATGCAGTTTTTGTTCACCGCATACAGGAATGTATTACATCAGAAGAGAAACCGGAATCAATCAGCCATACATTCCCTCCTTACCCCATTGTTTACGATGGTGTCCTAACGTCTGGATAGGTCTGCAATGCCTTCCATGTCCCACCAGACGCACAGCACGATCTTCGCAGGATGAAGATCATGTTGTGCGTCTGGTGGGACATGGAAGGCATTATTTAATGAAGTCTTGTGTTTGGACGTGGTGTGGGTATCTTGCTTGGGCTTAACCATCCCCTCTGATGCCTGAAATGTACGTACAGGCACCACTTTTCATCTTCAGTAACAATACGTGACAGAATAGGTTTGTGTTGCTGAGAACACTCGCGATAACGGGCGAGCAAGGAACCACATATGGAAACACGCTGATTCTTATTGTCCTTGGTAAGAGTGCGAGGCACACAAGACCCCAATTTCTATACCTTTCCCATACGTTCCAGGTGTCTCACCACTGTGGCCTGTTCACAGTCCATCTCAGTGGCCAATTCGCGTGTGGTTTGACGCGGATCCAAGTGAATGGGATGGTTCAAACGATCCTCGCCAAGGTGAGATGGACGACCTGAGCGTGGAGAGTAGTTGTGGTCAAAATTGTGATCTCGGAACCGCTCAAACCATTTGCGGGCTCTCCTCGGAGCAATAGCATCCTCCCCAAACACAATACAAATTTATCGAGTGGCTTCACAGGCTGTGGATCCCTTGTTAAATTCGTAGAAGAGCAGATGTCGGAAATGCTCATTCCTCTCTACTTGACACTCCATACCTGAAAACCAAAAAAGACATTAGCCGCAATCACACAACGCAATATGATTTATATACACGATATTACTGGCTACATTTTGATATATACAACTGGTCATCTGCACCGTAACTACTGACCTGGAAAACACTCGTGAAATAAAACGGCATGAACTTATGCATCAACCCAGTATATACTAGTGATCCGAATTTCTTGGCATGGGACAGAAAATCAAAGTTTCCAAGCGTTCGCACATTTCTCTAGGAAATTGATGTGCGAAAGCTTGGAAACTTTTGATTTTCTATTCTACCTCAAGAAATTCAGATCACTAGTATAGTTACACTATTTTGAGTATTATTAGTCATATCAATAATGCCCTAAGTGCAACAGTCTAGCAATATTCTCCAAGTGAAGCAGTGTTTGATAATGTAAATATTAGGCTTGAATTAATTCCCGCTGTTTTTGCCACAGAACGGTACAGGATAGTCTATTCAAAGTAGTGTCCGTTGGCAGCTACGACCCTTTCCCACCGTTGGGGTAACAAATGGATTCCGCGGTAGAAAAATGCAGGTTTCTTCGAGGCGAACCATTCATCGAGCCATTGTTGGATATCCGCGACAGAAAGGAAGTGCTGCTCTGACAGGCCATGTTGTTGTGACCGGAACAAATTTAAGTCCGAGGGAGCAATGTCCGGGGAATAAGGCGTGTGGGGTAAGAAGTCCCAGCCATATGCCTCCAAGAGTTCATTCACGAATTTGGCGACACGAGGTCTAGCGTTGTCGTGGAGAAGATTAACCTTGTCATGTGGGTTCCAGTTTCCGAGCTTCTAGATCATTCCCATTGCCTTTAAACGTTTGCTAACCGTTGACTCATCGACCCGTAGTGTTTCAGACAACTCGTGGAGCGTCTTACATGAATCCTCGTCCAATAAGGCCTCCAATGCGCCATCTTTGAACCTTTTCGGCTGCCCAGGGCGCTCTTTGTCCTTCACGTCATATTCGTTGGCTTTGAAGCGTCGGAACCACTCTTTGCATGTTGTTTCCGATAGGGCATGCTCTCCATAGGCCTGCACTAGCAAACGATGACTTTCCGCTGCAGATTTCTTGAGATGAAAGCAAAAGAGTAATGCTTCCCGCAAATGGTACGAAATTCGACATCGTGAATGCGATACAAACTCGTGTTCTGTGCTCTCCGATCGCGTGTCACACACTGCTTCGCCCAGACTACAGACGGTACGTGCGCGCGCAAGGGAGGTCACGTGTGGCCAGGGTCACAGCGCACCACTGCTGCGCTCTATTGAGTAACAGCGGGAGTTCATTCAAGCACGTAATAACATAGAAGTTTACGAGTCTCGCAAATATTCTGCCGAAGCGACAATGATTGGTAACGTCAAAAGTATGCAAAGTGCAACAATAGTACTAATATTCTTCAGGTGCAGCAGGCACTCATTATGTCAGTAATGTCTTACGTGTAACAAAAACGATAATATTCTCTAGATACGACAGTGATTGGTACTATCAATAATAGTAAGAATCACAGCAACAGAGTTTAGGGTGATTAATTTACTTTTATTTCACTAATTTCCTACACATTTCGCTCAAGGTGTTCGTTCACACTTTTTCTTTCATCCTTTCATTCTTTTTAGTTTCGTATTTTCACGTTTCCATTGTCGGCATTATTACTGTCTCGGTTCTCTCATGATTGAATAATGCCCGGATGAAAAAAGGAACCATGGAATGTAAATCTCGTTCTCTTTCACCTCCGAAAAGAAGCAAGTCAAAATACGTGAGACATTTCGCATGAATTACGCTCAAGCTTTCCATTGACGCTTTTTCCTTTATTTTCTTTGTTTCAGTTTCGCAGTTTCGTGCTCTCATTGCCTCATTATGCTTGTTGTCTCTTACTTCTAAAACTGACCGGTTCACTTATGGTTGTAGACGTGTTTGTGACACTTAAAGTCCCCCGACCCCTATCCCCGAATTGAAGCAAGTCTAATTACGCGCTAAAAATCAAAATGATGCCAGTAGTTTAGGGCCTCTTCGCAGCAATATAAAACGAGGTATAATAATAATAAAAAAAACAGGTTAACGCTGTTCAGAAAATAATTACGGTTGTTCATAATTATATTACTGATATTTATTGCACATTATCTCAATATGTGGACGCAAGTCATTATCGAACACAGACAAGCGTACTTGGTTTTGATGCTTTCCGAATTCTTTTTCTTTTCAGTTGTTTTTATTCTGTTCTGCGATGGCAAAGTTTACCGTACTGGCAGATCCAGGTGAGGGTAGCCTCCTCACAAAGCTTTTATTTATCTATTTAAGTATTAGGTGGGTGCCGTTGAAATGTCCAGTTTGAGCGTTCGGACACGTTCCTCCTCAACTGGAATGGTGTCGTCCAACAACGTCACACGGCATACGGCACAACAAGGTCGGTATACACTGAGTGGCCACTTTATTATGACCACCTGACAGTTTCAAGCAAATGAGCTATGGCTGCACGCTATTGCCGCCAGAAGGCGAGGCTAGTATAACAAGTTAGTAAAATCATACAATGCATTGATTATGATACGCTTTCCAACATACCAGAAATCATTACTCAAGTTATAACTCAAGTTATCAGGATAATGGCTGTGGAATAAATCTCAGTCCTGTGCCCTGACCTTTGATCCCATGTCGATGACATTCAGCAGAACCGGTTCAGTATACCTCCGAAATAACATGATAAAGTTTTGTCACAATGGAAGCATTTTGACGTAAGTTATGATGCATAAGGGCTATAGAATAGATCCCGCTCCTGAGTCCGA
This sequence comes from Macrothele yani, assembly GCA_039090855.1. Taxonomy (NCBI): domain Eukaryota; kingdom Metazoa; phylum Arthropoda; class Arachnida; order Araneae; family Macrothelidae; genus Macrothele; species Macrothele yani. The sequence continues at coordinate 117,017,640 of CM077007.1, forward strand.
ACATTTGACACCATTTCGCCAAGTTTCAATAGGGTTTGTCCACAGGTAGTCCCCTACCACATACTATATTTTAATCGAAATCGAACCTTTTTCACGTTAGTTATGACGCATAAGAGCTGTGGAATGGATCCCGCTCCTATTTCCTGACTTCTGACCCCATTTCGCCCATTTATTTTCAATAGGGTTTGTCCCCATGTGGTCCCCTACCACATACTAAATTTTAATCGAAATCGAACCTTTTTTACGTTAGTTATGACACATAAGAGCAGTGGAATGGATCCCGCTCCTATGTCATGACCTTTGACCCCATTTCGTTTAATTTCAATGGGGTTCCTTCCCAGGTGTTCCCCTTCCACATACTAAACTTTCATCGAAATCGAATGATTTTTACGCGAGTTATCGTGCGGACGGACATACGCACACAACTCGTGACGTAATGAGGCAGATGGGAATCGCTACCATCTGCTCGAAAGAGTGTGACGTCATAAAACTTTAATAGGATCCACACACAACGCGTGACGTAATGAGACAGATGGCGTGACCGCGCGCAGCATTTCAATCGCGAGATTGTGACGCTATAAGATTTCTAAGCATGGGTAACATTAATGGGACGACGTCATGACATTAAAAACGTGGTAATTCGGAGTGGTTTTTTAACGCACTAAACGAATTTTCCTAAAGTCGAGATCAAGCTAAATCTTTTTCTAGTACCAGAAAACGGTAGGTTAACGACTTTCATCAAAATCCTTAGAGACGTTTTCAAAATAAAATTTACATACATACAAGAATCGCTACTTTAATAGTATGGGATAAGGGCGATGGAATGGATCCCGATCCTATGCCGTGACCTTTGAGCCCATTCGTCTATTTTCAATAGGGTTTGTCCCCAGGTGGTTCCCTACCACATACTAAAATTTCATCGAAATCGAACCATTTTTACGTACGTTATGACGCATAAAGGCAATGGAATGCCTCCCGCTCGTATGTCCTGACCTTTGACCCCACTTCAGCCATTTTCAATAGGGTTCATTCTCATGTGGTTCCCTTCAATATACTAAAATTTCATCGACATCGAACCATATTTACTCAAGTTATGACGCAACATAGCAATGGAATGGATCCCACTCCTGTGCCGCGACCTTTGACCCCATTTCGTCCATTTTCAATAGGGTTCGTTCCCACGTGTTCCCCTACCACACACACACTAAAATTTCATCGAAATCGAACCATTTTTACGCGAGTTATCGTGCCGACAGACGTACAGACGGACGGAAAAAGCTGGAGCATATACGCTTCTTCAACCTACGGCTGGAAAGCGTAAAAAAAGGAAAGCTTATTGCCTAAGACAGTAGTAGAAGTGATTTTCGGGTGACGAGATGGATAAAAAATGTGATTTGACGGACTTTCAACGTGGGATGATTGTAGGAGCTCGGAGCCATGGAGCGAGTATCACCGAAACAGCCGAATTCGTGAAATGTTCCAGAACAGCTGTTCTTAAAGTGTTTAAAGACTGAACTGTCAGCCAAAAAACTGGGTCTCTACGTGCAACATGTGGTCGTCATCGACTAGTGACTGCTCGGGCGGAACGGAGAGTGTCCAGACTGGTAACAGACAACAGAAGAGCAACAGTGCAGCAAATTACAGACCATCTTAATCAAGGATCCCCTCAAATGGTCTCTGCACGCACTGTTCGCCGTACACTGCATCGGATGGGATATGGCAGCCGAAGGCCTGTTCGAACACATTTGCTGTCTGCAGTTAACAAGAGAAAACGTCTCCAGTTCGCACAGGAGCACAAGGATTGGACAGTCGATAATTGGAAACAAATTATGTGGTCCGATGAATCATGTTTTCAGTTGCACCATGCTGATGGCCGTGTGAGAATTTGGCGGAAACAGCACGAAAGCATGGACCTCAAATACATTGCTACAACCCTTCACGCTGGTGGAGGCAACGTTATGGTTTAGGGAATGTTTTCCTGGCATGATTTGCGCCCTTTAATTCGTGTTGATCAACGTCTGACTGGCACATCATATCTAAACATCGTTGCGGACCAAGTGCATCCTGTCATGTGGATGGTTTATCTCAACGGCGATGGCTACTTTCAACAAGATAATGCGTCCTGCCATAGTGCTCGTATTGTATAGGATTGGTTTCAGGAACATGCCGGTGAGTTTACTTTGCTTGGGTGGCCCCCACAATCTCCACATCTCAACCCCATTGAGAATTTGTGGGATGAAGTTGAACGAGTCATCAGACAGCTGGATCCACAACCCTGCAATCTCACACTCCTGGAAAGTGCTATTAATAAAGCATGGTCTCAGATTCCACAAACCACCTATCAACATCTCGTGGAATCTATGCCACGAAGAATTGACGCAGTATTAAAGGCAAAAGGTGGCCTAACGAAGTACTGAGTGGCTGGTCATAATAAAATGGCCACTCAGTGTATATAATCCAGTGTCGCCATTCTACTGATTTATCAGTAGATCTACTGATTTTGACTCCTGTCTACTGATGGATTTTCGTAATCTACTGATTTTGACTCCTGTCTACTGATGGATTTTCGTAATCTACTGATTTTTTTTCTGTTTTAAGACCACCTACATACTCAGAAATATGCTGTCTAAGAATGTCTGCATTATTTCAGTACTCACCGTCTACTAATCCAATGGACAAGCCTGACTTCAGAATTGGTTTGAAGAGAAAACCTGACCAAAATTAAAATTATTCAACACCTGTTGCCTATTATTAAAAAAAAATCCATACTGGTTGTTACGAAATATTTTTTATTCTATAGATAATTAGTCTGTTATTCAAAGATTTTCCCTAGTTTGGATAAAACACAGAATATCAGGAAAATGTCTATAGTACGATATTTATATTAATGATACTTTTTGAGTATACCACTTATTTCAAGTACTTTGGGAACATCTGGGTATCTTTGAGTAGAAGTGTTAGTATATAACTCTTTGTTTTTAGGAAGACAAGTTGAACAAATCCAGCTGTGTCTACATTAAAAGGCAAATACCATGATTATTTATAACAATATTAGTTTTAATAATCAGCATTGTTTTATAAAGCTGAATATCAGTAATACCTTTTCGAAAAAGCGACTCAGGATTGTATTGGTTTGAATTTTCAATCCGCTGTTTGACAGTAGTTTGTGGAGTCTGGTAATATTTGACATACCAAAAGATTTAAGTGTTCCTTCATAACGAGATTACATCCAATAATACAATACATTTGTAAGGTGGTGCATATTTCAAACAAGAAAATCTGATCTACTGATTTTTTGAGCTCTGGTTTTCTGATTTCAGGTAAAAGTCTGTGGCAACACTGGTATACAGGGTTACAAGGAAAGTCCGTGATCATTCCAATATCTCACGAACAATGGCAGTTAGCGATTTACTTCTTGTGCAGTTGTATAGGAAACCCACTATAGCGCGCACAATAACACCACGAGAAATCTCCTCGCCCCCTCTGGGGAGGAGGCTATCGCGCCCCCTTTGCAGATAGGGCAAAAAAGTCAATTACAAACTTGTTCAGCGAGGCAAAAATAGTACCTAAATGTTTTTGTCCCATAACAAAAGATGGAAGGGGACTCTTCAACTGCGAAAAAAGCGGAAAGTTTCCTGAGTCGCTGTGTCCGAAGCATATTTGCATGGATTTTAAATGTGCTTTCTGCTCCGTCGTCAGAAAACAAAAATGATATGCGTGGTCGGTATGCCAACACTTCGTGAACCAGTGACAGGAAAGTCGAAAGCTTTGCCATGTACGCAAGTCAATTAGATGTGCATACAGTTTTCCTATTGGATGAGTGTTTCGCCACTTTATGCTATTTCTCCTTCTCTCCGTGTATTTTTTACTGTATTGGACATCAAAGTCTGATATTGAATATGTCAAGAAACTGCGGTTTATTTCGGAACAAGAACTGTTGATAAGGTTTGTAGGAAGACTTTTCCTTTGTGCTTTTATTTACTTAGAACTTACCAGTTTAGATAAGTTCTAAGTAATAAATTCTTATCTAAATACCTGTCATTCCTTCCTGATGTGATTTGGTTGGGGCCACATTCCCGGTCCTCTTCCATCTTTTGTTATGGGACAAAAACATTTATGTACAATTTTTGCCACGCTGATCAAGTTTGGAATTGACTTTTTTACCCTATCTGCAAAAGGGGGGGCAAATCTGCGCAATCGAGACTATTAAGGCTATCTGCACGATAGCTCCCTCAACCCCCAAAAAAGGGGGCGAGGGGATCCCTCGTGGTGTTATTGTGTGCGCCATAGGGGGTTTCCTATACAACTGCACAAGAAGTAAATCGCTAACTGCCATAGTTCGTGAGATATTGGACTGATCAAGGACTTTCTTTGTAACTCTGTATTCTGCATCTGGTATGCACTTTCTGTGCCTCTCATTTCGTGACAAGGTTCAACCGCGAGGCTTCGGTTAAAGTGGACCAAGGAGACAGGTCAGTTGCACGTAATATTTTTGTATGAATTCTAACGCGGACATTATTACAGGGGTATGGTGACCCAAGACATTAATGCAAGGTTTGGGTAGGGTACTTCTAATGAACGCACTATACGGTTCGCTAAATTCCAAGCAGAAGACATGTCCCTTGAAAATAGGCTTTGTAGTTCTCCATCGGTAGCTGTAACAGATGAGTGGCTGAAGAATATCGTGGAAGCTGACCCACAACAAAATGTCCGTGAAATTGCAACGAAGGTTCGTGTTCATCACTCAGTAGTTGTCCAGCAGCTAGAGGCCCTGGGAAAGAAGAAAAATCTGGATGTGTGGGTGCTACACGAATTGACAGCAGCAATAAGACACGTCGTCTTGAGGTGTGCATTTCCCTTCTTGACTCGTGGGACTCCTCTACCGGATCGTAAATTGTGTTGAAAAGTGAATTCTCTACAACAGTCGTAAGCGGTCAGGCCAGTGGTTAGATATCACGGAGCCACCACTCTCCAAAGCCACTGCTACCCTCGCGGAAAGTGTTCGTTCTCGTATGATAGTCTGTTGCCGGCTTGATCCATCTTTCATTTCTCCGACCAGGTGAGACTATCAGTTTGGATCGCTATTGTGCTGAAATGCAGCAGATGCACAAAAGGTTTCATAACAAGGAGCCAGTTTCGGTCAACACACATGGGGTCTTCCTGTTGTACAACAACGTTCGCTCATCACCATCTCCCTTCACGGATGACCCTTGTTTCCTCTCCTCTTTGCCCTTTCTGTTCTCCCCCCGGTGATGGTCTCCATGCCTACCACTTCTGTCCTATTCTCCTCCCAATCTTTCATAGTATGTTCACTCTTGCCCATCAAATCTGTGCAGATGATCTTCCGCTCGCTGAATATCGGTTTCTGCTTCGTCCGTCCGCACCTACGTGCCACCTTCCACCAGCGTGCATGTATCTCTTCAGCATCGCTAAACGTGTCATTTATAAGAGTCGCACAAATGAAAGTGAGCTCCGTGTAATAGCGTCGTTCTATAATTACACATAGCTGTGCATTTGAGCCGGTAGATGGCGTGTCATATCAGGAAGCACGCTTTTATTGGCGGCACGTGTTGAGGCAAGTTGACTTCGTAGGGTCGTGACATGGATTCGTGCAAACAGGCCCAGCGGGCAGGTATGAACTTTTTGACTGCAGAAAGTGTAAGTGGAGCCGAAATTTATCGTCGCATGAAGGATGTGTATGGGAATGAGTGTCAGTCACGGTGTACACGATTCCGCTGGTGTAATGAATTTCGTGAAAGACGTGTGAGCACGGAGGACATGCCGAGACCTGGGCAAGCACACGTGGCCATAACCATGGAATCGATTGCTGCCGTGGACAACCATGTAAATCACCACGCGCAAGATTGCCGCAACATTGTCCGTGAGTAAAGAAACTGTTAACATCATTCTCCATCTCTGCGTCCTCCTCAGGCCCATGCACAGAAGGCTGCGGTGAACTGTGTGTTGTGACACATTGCCTTGATCACAACTGTTCCAGCTGCGGATGATTTGTCGCACTGTGGCCCTGCGGTCGCTGTGAACAATGCGCGACAGTCTCCACTCCCCTCCGGCATCAGTGAGCTGCGGACGGCACATGGCGGAATGACGGTTCGTCGTTTGGCCATCTGTGCACCACTTTTGATACGTACTCACTACAGCGGCACGTGAACAACCAACAAGCCGCGCCGTTTCCGAGATCGTAGTTCCAAGGCTCCGTGCCATCATAATTTGTCCTTTATCAAACTGCTATAAATCGGCAGCTTTTCCCATTCTGACTCCGAACACCCTACTAACCGAAAGCCCGTCCTCGGGTTGTATATATACTGCTCTGTGAACTTCACGTGCGCCACCGTTCGGTCTCCACATGCGCTCATTTCTCTAGGCTGTGGGTGGTTATAGTGTAATGGCTCATCCATGTGTGTCCCCTTCTTAATTAATTCGTAAGATAATTAATTATCTGTTAAAAAGTAGATGACAGTACAATTGCCAAAAACCATGTACAAGAAACCTTCACACACGTAACTCACACGAAGAAACTCCGTAGTGAATTTTAAGAACTTTTAATAAAAGTCATACGATTTCACATTCCGTGAGATCTTTCGGGACACCTTGTTCCCATCTTCAGACAGATTGCCAGTTTGATTAGTGACCTTGTGCGAAACAAATGCTGGATCTAGCAATGGTTCACTGGAAGTAAAAGAATGTATATCTTACGTTCAAAATAATATAACACATACCTTTTTCCCGACCTGCGACGGCTCCATTAGAAACTCCAATGTGTTTCTATCCCACAACATTTGATTTGCTCCTGAATGGATTATTCCGGACAATATGTCGACTGCGATGCGTCTATTCGGACAGACAACTTGTTGGCGATTACAGTGGCGACAATATTCCAACCTCTCAGCAAATCTGCAGTTGAAAAAAGGAATGGAAGCTACAAGTATTGCAAAGATACTGAAATACATGATATCGAAATGTTACGTAAAGTAATAAATTTAAAAGTATGCTATGAAATAAAAATAAAATTTTGCCCATTGCTTAAATACCTCAGTAGAACTATTCAGCATGTTTCGAAGAGCACTGCTGCAGTAATGATTATACTGTATTAGGTGTGCAATTTAATTCTCGGCCACAGGCACGACACGTTGACAGCAAATTACAGCAAATCGAATACTTACCTAATCAGAGAAATAATCCCCGTCGTGTTGGATACATTTGAGCCATCGGTCAGGGAGCTGCCGAATGCCACTGCGGAAAAAAGAGGGCTGTTTCGAGTTGATAAAGTCATCAATACTTGTGTGGACCTCCTCGACAGAAGTGAAGTGCGTATCACTCAGGTGATGTTGTAGGAAGCGAAAGAGGTGATAATCCGACGGAGCGAAGTCTGGAGAATACGCTGGGTGGGACAAAATCTCCCATCCCAAGTCGGTGATCGTGTTTAAAGTCGTTATCCTGAAGCAACAGGACCGACCTTCTGCCCTTGCCGGTGTACCGGTGTATGGCCTTTTCGCCTCCATTGCGTCACTCACACGAATCAGTTGCTGACAATAACGCTCAGCATTGACTGTTTCACCAGGTTTGAGCAGCTCATAGTGTACGCCACCGCGTTGATCCCACCATATGCATAACAACAACTTCCTGGCATGGATATTCGGTTTGGCGGTACTGGTGGTAGGCTGACCTGGATAAACCCACGATTTGCGCCGCTTAGGATTATCGTAGAGGATCCACTTCTCATCACAGGTCAAAATCTTGTGGAGGAAATCCTTTTTCTTGAATCTGGAGAGCAAGGACACAGCAACATCGTAGCGCCTACACTTGTTCGCAGCTGCGAGTTGGTGTGGCACCCAACGGCCCTCCTTGTGAATCCATCCAAGCTTGTGCATGCGCTTTGCAATGGCTTGCCATGTTACTCCGAGTTCCTGAGCGAGCTCTGACTGTGTGCGACAGGGATCTGCGTCCAACAGTTGTTCCAGTTCCTCATAGTCAACTTTCTGTGGCTGTCCCGGACGTTCTGCATCACGGAGATTGAAATTTTCCCTGCTTAGACTGCTGGAACCACTTCTTACACGTACTGTAGGACACATCCGCTTCACCCAAAGCAGCACAGATCATTTGCTGGGCTTTCACGACACTTTTTTCAGCTGAAACGCTGACAGGAGGCAGTGATTTAAGTGTTGCTTCTCGAACGACATTGCTTTCACCGTCAACTTTCGTCCCTTCTGGCACTACAGCTGTGAGGTTTTACGGTTGTCTGGAAAGCTGTTGCATGGGGCTGCAATAAGCCATTATCGCACACAGTTCTTTGCATTTGCCGACGTTCTATAATCGTTTGCGGCTAGGGACCGAGAATTAAGTTGCTTAGTGTTATTATACTGTATATATACACTGACGGGAAAAACATCCCAACACCAAGAAGGGGTAGTGTTTGATAAACGACAGTTGGTAGGCGGTGAGAGTACATCTGCAAGATGACGTCTATGCAAATTTCGCGCTCGGCGCATACGTGTGGCGCTAGTAGCGCCCTCGGAACATGCAAAGCAGGTTTGCTGTAAATACGCGCTGTAACGTTCGTGACCGTTAGTTATCGTTGAGATTCGACGTAGTGTGTTGATGTTAGTCAAGAATGCCTTTAAGAAGACGAAGAAGCCATTATCAACAGCTCACGGAGTTTGAACGAGGTCGTGTAATAGGGCTACGAGAAGGTGGATTTTCTTTCCGCAATATTGCAGAACGACTTGGCAGGAATGTAGCCACCGTGCATGATTGTTGGCAGCGGTGGTCAAGGGAAGGTACTGCCTCAAGAAGACCGGGTTCCGGCCGGCCACGTGGCACTATTCAGAGGGAAGACCGCCGTGTACGGCGTATGGCCGTGGCACATCGTACTGCGTCTGCGGCAGCAATTCGATCTGCAGTTGCCACCACAGTGACACAACGAACTGTTACAAATCGGTTACTTGAAGGACAGCTCCGAGCCAGACGCCCTGTAGCGTGCATTCCACTTACTCCAAACCACAGCCGTTTGCGACGTCAGTGGTGTCAAGCTAGAGCTCATTGGAGGACGGAGTGGAGATCTGCTGTGTTTTCTGGTGAAAGCCAGTTCTGCCTGGGTGCCAGTGATGGCCGTGTGTTGGTTAGAAGGAGGCCAGGTGAGCGCCTGCAACCAATCTGTCTGCGGCCGAGACACACTGGACCTACACCTGGAGTTATGGTCTGGGGAGCAATTTCCTATGACAGCAGGAGCACTCTCGTGGTTATCCCACGCACCCTGATGGCACAGTTGTACACCGGTCTGGTGATTCAACCTGTTGTGCTGCCATTCATGAACAGCATTCCAGGGGGTGTTTTCCAACAGAATAACGCTCGCCTGCATACCGCTGTTGTAACCCAACATGCTCTACAGAGTGTCGACATGTTGCCGTGGCTTTCTAGATCACCAGATCTTTCAACAATCGAGCACGTATGGGACATCATTGAACGACAACTCCAGCGTCACCCCCAACCAACATTAAGCGTCCCTGTATTGACCTACCAAGTGCAACAGGCATGGAACTCCATCCCACAAACTGACATCCAGCACCTGTACGACACAATGCACGAACGTTTGCGTGCTTGCATTCAACATTCTGGCGGTTACACCGGTTATTAATGTACCAGCATTCCACATTTAAAATGGCTCTTCTCGCGCTTACTACACGCCGCGGCATCGAACGAAAGATACTTTGGATGTGGGCTTGGGGTATGTCGGTCCAGGCTGCTTCACACGTTGCCACAGTTCATCAGGCGTAGCCGCGGGTGGTGCTTGCTGGACCACTTGGTTGCCGATCAGCGACCAGACGTGTTCGATGGGCGACATATCGGGAGAACAGGCGGGCCACGGCAGCAGTGACACCTGGTGGGCCGTGAAGAATTGTTGCACGATGCGTGCCACGTGCTGGAGCACATTGTCCTGTTGAAACGTGGCCGCTAGCAGGTCCTGCAGGTAAGGGAGGACTACAGGCTCCAAACTGTCGGAGATGTAGCAGTGCCTGTTGAGTGCACCGGCGATGCGTACCAGAGGGTGCGGGTGTCATATCCAATTGGGCCCCAAACCATAACGCCAGGCGACGAACCGGTACGGCGATGCATAATGCAGGCGTCATACAGTCTCTCGCAGCGGTGCCGCCACACGTGGATCCGACCATCGTGGTGTTGCAGGCAAAAGCGGGATTCGTCGGAGAAGACAATGTCGTGCCATTTCGTAGTCCAGGTGCGGCGTTCAACGGCCCACTGACGCCGTACTCGCTGGTGGTGTAACGCCAATGGTAATCGGGGCAATGGGCGCCGTGTGACAAAACCCCGCTCCTGCAGATGACGTTGAACTGTACTCGCTGACACAGGTTATTGCGCAACACACCCTAATTCCTGCGCTAACGTTCGTGATGTGGCGGTGCGAGCCGTCAATGCCCGCCGCACAACATGCTGGTCCTCTCGTACAGTGGTGTGCCGCGGCTGCGGCAATCAATCGCTCACGTCGGTCCGTCCGTCCCTCCTGCACCCTCGGAATACATACTCGCCTCACTGTGGCTGGATGTCGTCCCACACGGGCGCCGATGTTTCGGTACGATAAACCACTGTCACGATAAGCCAGTATTCGTCCTCTGTCGAACTCCGAAACGTGCTGGAATAACTGCCGTATTCTGCGACGAGGCATCAGGAAGTTTCCCACACACAGGTCTGGCCGCACGACAAGCACACTTCCACTTCTTACAGCCCGCCTTCTGTGCACCCTTCTTATAGTGCTTCTCGGTGGCGTGCCGGGCGCACATGATTTGCATATGCCCTGCAATGCTAATCGTTTGCATGTCCTCTCGCGGGCGACGCATGCTGCGAATTTCAGGCCAATCGGATGCTTCCTTCTTGGTGTTGCATTTTGGGTGGCCAGCAGTGTATATATATATATATATATATACCCAGTCTTAGCATAAAAACTGTTACAAACGTTCAACAGATGGCGCGCAACCGGTGTGCAACGTCACCGACCAGCCAGGAAGCATGCAGCAGCTAGTGAATCATTGTGCGTTTAGCCACAGAGGAAATAGCGTGTTTCGTGAAGTACTTGCCATGGAGTGGGAAGGTTATGAGAATCGTGTTGGTGTAATAGCGCTGCATAAAGTTGGAAAATAAGCTTTTGAGACTTTCAACATGCTGAAGAAGCTGAAAATCGGCAGAATTTTTGTCTACCAGACCATAAAAAGGTTCCTTGAGACTAGGACCATCGCTGCCCGCCTCTGAAAGGGTTGTCCGCACACCTGGTGAGCCCAATGGCAGCCCGTATTCGATGAAATCCTGTCAGAAAACAATCAGCGAAGGCTCGTGAGCTGAACATTTCAAGAATGGCGACGTCACGCGTGCTGCGGTGTCGTACAGGGCACTTTCTCACCCCACAACTGAAGAACCACCCCACAAGAAAAAATTAAAGCATTACTTTCTAACGTAAGTTGATGCATTTTTATTAAATTAAAGCAGTTTTTCCTAATGTAAGTTGCGTTTCAACAAAAAAATGAAACACTTTCGGGGGGGGGGGATAATACTCCTTGGTGGCCCTCCTCTAAATACGCCCCTGGTTGAAATCATGTCTTTTTGGAAGAAAGGTCCGAACATTTTAAACTCCAGAAAGTTTATTTCGATCAAAACGTAAGTTATTCAACTTTTCAGAAACCTATTAAATTTCCGAAAATAAGTCATTTTAAACAGATGTAGTTTTAATTACTACAGATTTTGATAAACAAATTATTCGGCTACTTTAATTAACTAGGTATACATATTTTTTTTAATTAACGTAATTATGTGCTTCGAGATGTGTGTATGTGTGTGTGTGTGTGTGTGTGTGTGTGTGTGTGTGTGTGTGTGTGTGTGTGTGACTTTAGTTTTCGTGTTCGGTTGAGTTAAGCGCGATTCTTCGAAATTCGAAAACAAAAGGTAATCATGCAAACCTTGAAGGAAGAATGAGCCGCATTAGAGATATTATCAGCTTCATATATTAACTTAAAAATTCTATATTTACATTTTGTTTCTTCCTGTTGGTCCGCGAGCCAAACTGTTAGCTCAGACAAGTCTTCCGAAAAGTCGCAGTGCTCTGCGTGACGAAGGACGGTACTGCTGACGTCACAAAAAGCTGCCCAGGCCTTGAGATATCTCGTTGGCCACGGCTTAGCCCGTGGCGACCTTCCCGTCTGTCCCACCCAAGTTACGCCTCTGGTAGGGAGAAAATGGAATTAATAGAAAATTGCGCGATGTGCGAGGGTGTGTATCCTCTACGCTGTGTAATGTTTTCTGAAATTCATGGGCCATTTTCCGTGAATCCTTTCATGAATTAACGAAGCGGATGGTAGTGTTACTGGTTTTAACATGGATCTTGCCCGGGAACCCAAATCTCTTCATCCGGCTCTGTGCAAGATTATACTTTCAGTAACTTACGTTATAGTTGCTAGCTACAGGTCGGTGAAGGTAAGTAGCAAAATCGCAGCCGTTCGGGGCGAATGGGCTGTTGGGTAAAATTTAAACGGAAATATTTTCCCGTTTGTTATTATTCTGCGTTTCTTTTTTTCTTTTTTTTTTTTTTGATTGGAGGTTTAACGACCACCGTGAGCAACTCAATGGGCTATAAGCAGTCGCCCGTCCCTAATTTAGGGTCACTGGTTCCAGGGAAGGGAGAGAACCAGTGCCGTAAGACAAACACAACATCCATGCCTCACCGGGATTCGAACCCGGACCCCGTTCGGACGAATGATCAGAGGCCATCGCTTAGACCACTGCGCTACCGGGGCGGCTTCTGCGTTTCTTTGACACAAAACAAACAGTCCTTTTCTGTATAAAACTGCTTGTGTTATCATAGTGGTGAAATTATTACTGTTATTATTTTGTAAAACTAATCGGTATGTAATTTATGAAGAGCTACTTTCTTTGCTGCTACATGCTAGGTGTGAGCAGGCTTTATGTAAACAAACAGAGGGGTGCACGCAAATTCAGGAAACACTTGAATCAGATCAAATTGTGGTGAAAAACTACTTAAAATATCGTACGCTGCTTTCTCTGCTGCTTCATACTTGTTGAGAGCAGGCCGTATATACGCAGGCAGAGCGGTACACGCGATCTGGAACTCCTTGAAACTATAGCTAATTTCAAGTCCATTCTATCTTCTTTGGTCCATTTCTAAATTGTCCATGTGACATTTGCAGCCAAAGGAAACCAGGATTTTGTCAGCTACATTTTCTGTTTTAGATGTATACACGGCCAATTTTTGTTCAGCGCCAATTCCTCTTCTTCTTATTTTTTTTTTTTTACTGGAGGTTTAACAACTACGGTGAGCAATTCAATGTGCTATAAACAATCGCCGATCCCTAATTTAGGGCCACTGACTCCAGGGAGAGAGCCAGTGCCGTAAGACAAACACAACACCCATGCCTCAACTGGATTCGAACCCGGAACCATCTCGGACGAAAGGTCAGAAGCCAGCGCTTAGACCACTGTGCCACCAAGGGGTATAAAGGATTTAAAGTATCGTGACTGTAAGATTCTTGTTTAGAGGAAATATTGCATTTTTTCCATCTCTAGGATATAATTTTTGTGCATCTTTAACCCTTTAACGACCATGACCCTAAACTTTTGTATCACTCTAAACATCATAACGCTTACAACTGTCTGTTGGCTTGCTTCTTTGTTTAGTAACAATAATGATGACTGAATGTGACCCCTGATAACCCCTCATAGGTCGAGCAAATTTAAAGAAACTGTAAAGATAGGAAATCTGACTCACCCTAGAGAGGCGTTTCGGGAGGCTATGGTCGTTTGTATATACCGGCGTTTTGGGCGTTATGGTCGTTAAAGGGTTAAGCATGCTTTTTAATTCATAGGTATTGGTTTCATCGAATCTTTTGTTGCCTGGGAAAATTTCAAATCGTAACTTTGTGGAGTCTATTTCAATCATTCCAAAAATAAAAGTTCCTTCTTTTTACTCTACTAACTTCATATTTTGGTCGACATGTAATTTCCCTGCAATGAAAAAATCAGTCTGAAATTGTTTCGGTCGAAGTAATCATCATCATTAGTGTTCTGTCTCTTGACAGGTCCAACGGTATATCGGCAAGTTCTCTTCCTCTAGTTTCCTCTGTCCCTTGCTTTCTCCTTCACTTCTTGATGGCCTCCTGTGCCCATTATATCACCAAGCATCATTAGTCGTCTCCTTCCTCTTGGTTGCTTCCTTTTAATTTTCTCTTCTGTCATTCTTTTCAATAGGCTGTCTCCTCTTAACACATGTCCTATGTCCAGTTTTATTTTATTTTCCTCATGGTCTTCAGTAAATTCCTTTCTTCTTCAACTCTTTGCAATACTTCATCATTGGTATTTTTTTCAATCCACTTTATTTTCTCCATTCTTCTCCATAACCACATTTCAGATACCTCCAACATTTTAGCTTCTTTCTTCCCAATTGTCCACGTTTCCGCCCCATATGAAGTTATACTCCAATATAGCACTTAATAAGCCTTTTCTTTGAATTTTTATTCATTTTATTAATAAACAAATTTTTCTTGTTATAGAATATGTATCAAACGCGAAGCAATGTGGCAATAACCGAACTTTCTGGGACGCGGGAGGGGGCTGGAACTTAACTTTATTAAACCATGTTCCTTTTGCTCAAGATACGGGTTCTCCTTTTGCCCATTTAAATACTTTCTATAGCAACAGAAGAATCCAAATCTTTGAGCATATACATCTCTACAAAGAGACATTTCATTCCCTTCAGAGTACTTGCTTGTCGTGAGGAAAAGGTCATGTTTCTCTAACAACTTAACAAGTTTATCAGACTCTCTAGTCACTTTTGTCATCAACCTGCAAAAATTCCACGCAGACATAAAAAATACAAAGAAAAAAATCACGCCCAGACACAATCAAAGCAAAAAGCACTGTCGATTTCGCAAATAAAAAAGAACGCTCCACGAAGAAAGCAAAGATCAAAGTATGATCGGAGAAAAAAATGGAAACAAAATAAAAAAAAAACGGATGAAAAAAGAAACGCTATACAAATATAAACCATTTTAACAAAAGAGGCAAAATACTAAGGCAAAGAAAAACAAAACAAAGTTTATTTTCATTTTAGTGTTTTATCAATCTCTTCCTTTTACTTATGGTAGTATATACTTTCGCCGCTGCATGTAATCGAGTTAGTGCAGCGCTCTAACCTAAACAAGCTCAGTGATACACGTGGAGATTGGAACTACTTTAAGGCGCAGTTCGAAAATCCCCGCTAAACACTACACCCACCTCCGCGGTGAAGTTACAAATTGGAAAGAAAAAGCCAAAAGGCAACCAAAGGTCGTGATTCTTTGTGACGTACTAAAAGAGGTGAAAACATGTGTCAAGACGACAAATTTGCAGCGAGCAATTCTGTCCGCGTAGCGCAGTTGGGAGCGCGACTTACTCTGGAAGGAGGGGACACTGGTTCGATGCCCGTCGCAGACGAACTTGTGTTTTCACATCCCACAGATCACGCTTCCCAATGCAAAGAGAACTTTTCAAATCGAACTAATAGGTGAAGGGATGTATAGTCCACAGATGGAAGGACCTACAATGATAACATGAGCAAATGCATTTTTGAAAACGACGTTCGGACCTTTCCTGTTATCCCCCCTCCACTATTTGACTTCCGAATAAGAACGCTTTCGAGCAGTTCCCGATTTCCAAAGCAGAACACGGAGCCCTCGGCAGCAGATGCGCATTGATCACGTGCTTCTCTATGGCACCACCTATGCACAGTGATAACGTTCTTTTGACCGTTTGTCTACGCTTTGGGGGCACTCATAGGAGGAATCTTTTTTTGCGGGGGGGTGTTTAACGACCACCGTGAGCAACTCAATGGGCTATAAGCAGTCACCCGTCCCTAACTTTGGGCCACTGGTTCCAGGGAAGGGAGAGAGCCAGTGTCGTAAGATAACTACAACATCCATGTCCCACTGGGATTCGAACCCGTAGCCATCTCGGAAGAATGGTCAGAAGCCATCGCTTAGACCACTGCGCCACCGGGTCGACCATGTTGGATGCGTACCTATGTGAATTTATGTGGCGAAAAAGATTGAAAATAATGACGATCCATTTTTAGAAATTAGGAAAGATATCGCAGCGTATTGGCCCCCAGAGTGATGTTGGTACCTAATTTGTAGCTATTTGTTTTCATTTGTTTTGTTATACTGTGTAATTTTTTTCTTTTATGCACTGAAGAGCAATTGAATTAGAGACAGCTGGCGTTATGCAAATGTGGCGCTCTGGACGGCCCTGTAAACCGAAACGACATGACGTATGCAGCGATCCGACAATATAAGGAGTGATGCGACGGGAATCAGTAAGAGTCGGACGCAGTATGGGTAAGACGAAGGATCTAAGCGCATTTGATCGTGGGCAAATTGTCGGAGCCCGACGAATGGGTCACTCCATCTCGGAAGTCGTGCAGACACTGGGATTTTCACGAGCCACTGTGCCACGGGTGCACCGTGAGTACATCGAATCCGATAAAACCATCCCTGCAAGGGCCAACTGCCATGGGCAACAGCGTGTGCATGAGCGGGGTCATCGTCTGCTAGCTCGCATTGTAACAGCGGATAGACGGGCCACAGTGCAAGAAATCACTCGGCAATTTAACGCTGGTGCACAAAAACGTGTAAGCAGCCACACCATCCAGAACCATCTCCTCGCTATGGGGCACAGAAGCCATCATCCCACGAGGGTACCGCTGCTGACCGCACATCACAGGAAGCAAAGATTAGCATGGGCGCTGGAACATCGCCACTGGACCCCTAGACATGTGGAAACATGTTGCCTGGACTGATGAGTCGAGATTCACGTTGGTACATGCGGATGGCAGGATACGAGTACGGCGCAAACCACATGAAGCGATGGATCCTTCTTGCCAGCAGGGTACTCTTCAAGCTGGTGGGTGTGGCATTTTCGTCTTGGGACTGTTTACGTGGACTGAAATGGGTCCCGTGGTACGTGTTACATCGTCCCTCACAGGTCAACGTTGCCGGGATATCCTGGACGACCATTTGCTCTCGTTTGTGGGTCTTCAACATCAACTGGGGACCTCATCCTGCAACAAGACAATGCACCGCGCCATCTCTCCCGAATTGTATCCGAATGGTTGGATGAACACTCCACCGACGTGACCTCGCTTCCTTGGCCAACTAGGCACCTCACCTCAATCCCATCGAGCACATCTGGGATGTTATCGAGAGAGAGAGAGAGAGAGAGAGAGAGAGAGATGTTCGGAGCTCTGACACCCCTCCATTAAATTTTCGTGAACTGTGGGAGCTTGTTCAGGGTTCGTGGATCCGTATGGCTTCCCAACGCTTCCTGTGTCTTGTAGAGTCCATGCCGAGACGAATCGCCGCCGTCATCAGGACGAAAGGTGGTGCTACACGTTACTATACAGGTATCTCTCATTCATTTGCTCTTCAGTGTACATTTCTTAAACAGTTTAAATTTTAATTAAAAAGTGAATAAGTTAGTTTTTGCTATTTATAGTGTCATTTTATATATCAATGAAAAAAAATTCCCATAACATTTATTGTGAACTACTTTGTCTCGTGTTGGGTGTGATCAGGTTTCATGTAAACAAAGCGAAACGATACACTTAAAATCGGGAACTGCGTGAAAGCGTTCTTATTCGGAAGAAGTGGCGTAGCCAGAAACTTCTTAAGGGGGGTCCATGGGTTTGGTTCATTGGTGAAAGCCCCATATATACATATATATCGCTTTAAATTCATACTAAATCTCCCCTCAAGGGGGGCGGGTCCGGACACGAGGGCCACCCCTTGGTTACGCCTATGTTCTGAAGTCTAATAGTGTCATTTTATGTTAACAATGAACAAAAAGCAAACAGTGGCGGGCAGATAACAGGAAAGGTCCCTATGTTCTAAAAATAAAGGAAACGAAAACGAAGGTACATTGAGTGATAGCGACTGGGCAAGTTTAGGTTTCGTATCAGAGCAAACAGATGGGGAACTATTCGGCATGCAACTGAAATTTTAATACGTGTAAGTCTGGAGAGAGTAAGAACTTACCCAAGGAGGTTAGAATAAGACTTACCTTACACCATAGCGGTGTATCAGAAGGAAAACTGAAACACACACAGGCGCTCTATCTGTAATAATAATGATATTGTCCGTGCTGTTATGCCTCATCCTGGCGACGTTGATCAATTTAAAATATGGAACGAAATTGCCAGTCAAAACCACCAGTCTCTTGCCATTTAGAAGCAATCTACTTTCATTCGCATGATGCAAAATGTAAGACAGATAGCACAGTGACCTGAAGCCTTGCCTCCGTCGTTCTTCAAGAACCTCTAATGGCAATGTCACTTTGCGAAGTGCCAAGTTTTTCTTTAAAAAATGCAGAAGACTGTAGGTTCGGGTTTCCGAACATTTTAAAAGTCCTGCAACAATTCCACTGTCCGTCACCTGGCGTTGGAAGCATTCTGTCAGCAAGCCATGAATAACAAACCACCATTTTTCCCTAAAGAAGCAGAATTCAGTAGGTAATAACTTCAACAGTTCTCTAATTCTATTTTCAAATACCTTTGGCGATGTTGTCTTCTTTAATTCTCTACAAAGATACTCCAGTTTCAGTGTGCCGTTGTTCAAGGTCGAGCAATAGCCAGCATGACATATTTGAAGAAACGCTATGGTTTTATCCAGACAAACTTCAGAACAGTCGGTATCAATCGTATCCTCCATGTTCGTAAGGCTTTCTAGACTGTCATTAATAGCCAAGGCCCAATAAGTCACGCAAAGGCAAATTGAATTCAAGATAAAAATTCTAACAAATCATTGTGAACGCTTTGCGTAGTAGTTGGCTATTTGCACTGTGTCTCACAAATAAAATTCGCCAACAGATGGAGAAGTGGTACTCTCTGTCTGTTATACTAAATCTTATTGGCTACATATCTTACGACGGCAAGAAGAAATCTCGTGCGTCGCTTGAAATGAATCAATTTAATTTGTATTTGCATACCTTAATCTAAAGTACTAGCCCATTCTCCGAACGGTGAATCTATAATTTTTTGAACATAATATTAAAGAAAGGAAAAGTAATTAAGGGAAAAAAAGGAATATAAGATCCGTAACGGTTTCACGATTTAGAATAGGGCAAGGAGGTTATATTACTGGAGACGCCACTCCTATCCACACAGCATTGGCCGCCATAAGTCACCGTCCGTGTTGCAAATGACGTCATGAGCAGGCACGACGCAGCCGCAGAAGAGAAACTACTTGGAAACCAATGGAACAAAAGCTTCTAAGCGTATAAACAGATAAAATGAGTAATTCAATAATCTTTATCAATGATACACAAGCTTACTGTTTCATCAACGGTACAATTTAGTTCATTTTTGCCTGCTTGTGACGTCACACCACAGATTAGCTGTGACCTATTGTACAGTGCCTAGAAGAATTAGTGTGTCGTGCTCCCTAAGATGTCCCTCACGGTTTTGTGACCAATCGTCATGAAATGACAGAGGGCGCTGGCATCGGAAGTTACGTTAGGATGCTTCATCGGCTTCATGTTATTCAATGGTGGGAAGTTTGTTTACCAAGGATTTGCTGCCTTACAAAACTTCAAATTTTCACAAAACAAAGATTAGTGGAGGGAAATCTTTTTGGCAGTATCTTTGCTAACTCGTTGTAGCTCGATCATAACAGTAATACACTATAGGTAATTCAACAGTTGATCACTGAAACGCAATAGGCTTATTCCGGTGTTAGTTTTATTCAACTGTGAACTGTGGATTGTTTATAACGAAATTTATTTCCGAAATTAGTAACTTTTTATTCGTGAAGATGTAGAAGTTGATCAAGTATTGGCTGTCACGCGTTAAACCTACTGTGTGGTTAAACTTAAGTGCAGTACTGAAATCGACTGCAACAGTTAGTTATAAGATCATAAGGAAATAATGTCAGCTGTGAAAGGACTGGTAAATTCTGCATTAGCAATTAATAAAAAACATAGAAAACGGAAAAGGCAAAGCAGCTGTTTTGTGCCAGGATGTAATACTGGCTATAAATCCTGCAAAAATAAAATATCACTCTTTGCTGTCCCCAAAATACCTGATATGTTGAGCAAATGGGATAAGGCAATTCCCAGAGCTGATAAGAAACTTGATGAAAGTTGTGTTGTATGTGCCTTGCACTTTGAATCTAAATTCATTGAGATGCATTATCGTTCCACTATTCAAGGTAAGGAAGTTCTAACATGCCGAGACAAACCATTACTCAAGCCTGACGCCATACCTACTATTTTCCCAAATTTACCGAAATATTTAAGTAAACCTTTATCAGACAAACGTTCTACAAGGATTACATCTTCTGTACCAGAAAAAAAGAGAATATTGGAGGACAATCCTCGTTTAATAGATACCAACATAAAAATGAATGAAGGCCTCATTTCATTTGAAGAAATATGCAACGTTACTTTGCCAACAAAATTTTGGGTAACTGTTACATATGAAGAATCTCCAAATGTTGTGTGCTTTATGAAATGGAAAACATACTCGAAAGAACATACCAATCCTGATACCAAAATTGTTGTTGAAAAATGTTCAGAATCTGAAATTTCATGTATTGTGTACCATAAAGGTATAGAAATTGTTAAAGAGAAAGTAAATTCATGTAAAAGTTTGGAAACCATACTGGAAAAGGCCAATTCCTATCACAGCTGTCGTGGTGTTGGAACTCTTGAAGAATTTCCAGAAATACCTAAGCACAAAACAGGTGAGCAACTCCTTACTCGAAATCGGAAGTTTTGGCAAAACAGGAAATGTGTTGGTCATGTTAGTGAAAATGGAGCAATATGTTCAGCATGTCAGTACCAGCGCAAGCTTTTATTAAATCACAGATCTGTGTTAAAAAGACGAAGAAATGGTAAACCTGTTCTGACATGTGGAATAAAGTTAAAAATGGCACATCAAACTTCAAAGCGATTAAAACAACATACAGTCTTTTTGAGAAATAAAATTAAAAACTTAAAAGTTAGAAACAAAAAATATACATCTAATAACTTGACTAACAAGTTGAAATATTTATCTCATAAGCAACAATTAGCCATAGGTGAATGCATTAAAGCTTCAGAGCGAAAGAGTGTAAAAGGTATGAGGTATGACAGCAGTTGGTTGTTAGAATGCATTATAATGAGAATGAAAAGTCCCCGGCTCTATGAGCATATGAGGTTAAACAAATTACTTATTTTGCCTAGTCGAACCTGTTTGAAAAAATATGTAAAATCATATCAAGCTGGTTATGGATTTAATAAGAAAATGTTTGAAACTTTGAAAGGTAGAACTGCTGAATTAAATTCTTTCGAAAGGCATGGTTGCATAGTTTTTGATGAGATGAAACTTTCTGATCACCTGCAACTAAAGTCAAGTGGGACTATTCAGGGATATGTTGATTATGGATTGTTTACACCTGCGGAGAAAATACATGAGTTATGTCACCATGGTTTGGTATTTCTATTTCAGCCGTTTACTGGGGATTGGACCCAAATTTTAGCAGTATTTGCCACAAAAAGTAATATGAAAGGGGATATGCTCAGTAAATTTTTAACTGAAGCAATAATATTATCCGAAAAAGCTGGATTATTTGTGGATGGCATAGTAGGTGATGGAGCATCATGGAACAGATCCATGTGGCGTAAATTTGGCATTGGCGTGACTAGCGCAGGAGACATTAAATGCAAGGTGCCTCATCCTGTTGATGGACACAGATATCTGCACTTCTTTTCAGATTTTCCCCATTTAATCAAATGTGTACTTAATGCATTTTTAAAAAATGGATTCAGTCTTTTAGAAGGTCGAGTACATTCAGAATTTATAAAAGCTGCATGGAAGTTGGATCGAAACGCTCTTAGTTTAAGAGCAATGCCAAAAATAACTCAAGCTCATCTTACTCCAAACAATTTTGAAAAAATGAAAGTTAACTTGGCATTTCAGATATTCAGTTTAGAAGTTCTTAAAGGCCTGTTTATTTATAAAGACCAAATAAGTTTTCAATACGGGGATCCAGAGCCAACTATTATGTTCATAACAAAAATGAATGCACTCATTGACATAATGACATCAAGAACTCCTTATAATTCTTTATACCTGAATAGCTCAAAATATGAGTTTCTTAAAGAGTTCTTGCAGTTCTTAAATATTTGGGAGATGCATGCCGAAGGTAATGGTTTCATCTCTGAAAGTACTGCTACAGGTTTAAAGGTATCGATTAGCAGCGCTTTATCCCTTGTTGAATACTTGACGCATAGTGCTCATTATTCTTACCTTTTAACATCTAGACTAAGTCAGGATAAAATTGAAAACCTTTTCAGCATTATTCGCCAATGCAAAGGATGTAATGATCACCCCAATAGCACTGAATTTCTGACAATTGTAGAAATGCTAAGTTTTTATAACCTTGCTAAACCTCCAAGAGGTGGTAATGCTCCACCTTGTGTAGTAAATTCACTAATCAGTGTCCCACCAAAGGAACCAGAAGAATCAGCTCTTTCGGTTATTGATTCATTTTTTGAAACTGGAAGTCCTAATGAAAATTCTTCTGACCTTACGCGCAAAGAAAGCAGTTTGGAGCATAATATTCTGGTCCAGCAAAAGAGTGATGTTCGTCTCATATATTATATTTCAGGATTTGTGGCTCGTGTTTTTAATAGAAAAATTGTGTATGAAACTTGTAAAAGCCTTCTTCAACAGGATAAGGTGTCTATCAATAATGTTAATGCAGAATACACAAAACATTTTGATCAGGGAGGGCTGACATATTCGTCAAACAAACTTTTTGCCTTGATCTATGAAATTGAAGAAAAATTTACTAAGTGCTTCAGTTTTCTTGAATTGCACCGAGATAGCATTTTGGACATCATACAGGCTTTACGTGGTTCCACCTTGAAAACAGTTGGTTGCAAAAGTCATGAAATAGAGACCACTAGTAAAGTTATTCAGTATTACATTATGACAAGACTTAATTTCTATTTAAAACAACAAAATAAGAATCGTTCATCCAAAAGGGAACGGCAAAAACACTTAAAAATGCGGAGGTGCAATTGATCCTGCAATTAACAGTTTACTAAATTCAGTTTCATATGCAAATTGTCAAAAAAACTTTTTTAGTCAGTCCATTAAATTTATACTGGAAATAGTAACAGAGAGAAGACATTCAAATACAGTAATAATATAATTGTGATACTTCGGTTGTAATTGTGATTATACATATGGATTCCAAATACTGCATGATTAGTTTTATATCCCACCTACTTTTATATCTGTGCTGATATACACAGTCATAGGTATTCTGCATATAATACTAAACTTGCAACATGTTTCTAATTTCTGAAAGAAACCGAACAAAATTATTGTGTTAACATGTACTGCATATCGGATACTCCTGAAGAAATGAAGCCTGTGCTGATACACATAACTAGGCATTCTTCGAACCAAGTTTGAAACAAACTGTTCAAGTGTAATTTTTTAATTTATTCATAACAAACTAATAGATTTAGATCTTGCATAATCTTACAGTTTTGTTTATTTAACTGCAACAGATTATGGTAAGCTTAACTATCCTAAAGATTCAGTAGTGTTAACTATCATTGCCTGCTATTGCATTTTCTTGTGGCTGTTAAAGGAAGAACATGAGCACAAATTTATTTCTCTCACATCAAAAGGAGATTATCAGTTAACTCTGCATCATCCACAAGACTGTGTGAAAGTGCAATCAAAAGCAGGACCACAATTCATTATTACTTATTGCAGGGCTGGGAGTGAAATATGTGATCGAAAAGCCGAACATCTATTCAATGTTACATATTGAAAGGGGGAAATGTGCAGGTTGAATGGAAACAATCTTAGCTATGTACATTTTTTCTGGTCGTGTAGAAAATAGATCTGTGAAGGCAGTACAAGAAGAGGTAAGCATGAAACAAATTCATAATAATATTTTTTATCACAAATGTTTAAAACCAGCATTCTGTGTCTCACTATTACATGGAAGTTGGCCATGTATTCTAATAAAACATCACTGCCTTGAACTTTAGCTTTGAGTCACCCTGAAATTTCTGTGCTTAATCTTTTCAGTAACAATTCATTAAGTATTTAATTCTCCTGACATGTATGCACATAGGCGTAGTGTGACCAATTTTTTTTTCTGGGGGGGGGCACGGATAAGTGTAAACTGGTGTTTTCTTGTTGGGTTGGGAGAGCATTTTTGAAAATATTTTTCCTGAAAAGGCACCTTGTAACGTATACTCTATATTCACTTTCCTTTTGATTTTACTGTCTCTGGTTATTATATTTTACTATGTAAATTATCTTCCTACTGAACGAAATATTATTTCACCCGCTGAATGAGATCTGGCAATGAGTGTAAGTCATGACGTGGTGGTAGCTAGTATATAGGCGCGTTCATCGAGGGAGCTTTTGTGTTGTTATGAGGAGCGTTGTGTGTTGTTATGAGGGGCTTTTGTGGTGTTATGAGGAGCGTTGTGTGTTGTTATGAGGGGCTTTTGTGTTGTTATGAGGAGAGTTGTGGTCGTTAAGCGAGAGCGTGTATAATACGAGGAGTGATTATTTATTATTGTTCTACAAGTGTTGTGTGTGCCTTAGTTGACCAAGAGTCTTAGAAATAAAGAAGTTTTCAGTAAGTTCAGTCTTTCTCAATTCATAGTTTTTGTCAGACCTCTGTCTGGCTGTTAGGTTTATAACATTTATTTGATTCCTATAAATAACCAGCGTTGAAACTTTGTTTACGTTCATAATTAACTAGTAACAACACCCTTTTGAATTCATTATTTTGAAGCTTAGTACAAGTATATCATTAGCTAGCTGGTAGGAAGAGAATCATTCATAATAATTAGCTTAGCGGAAAGTAAATAAAGCTAATACATTATAACCTGTTCAGTTGCCATTGGTGCCAAACCTGTAAGGTGTGCCAGGATTTGTTGATTCACCTTAATGAATACAAAAAAAGCAACTCCTTTCGAAGCACCTCATGCATGGCCATCTTAGGGGGTGGGCCAACGGGGCTGGTGCCCAGGGCCCCTAACGTCCCAAGAGTCTTATGGGTTTACAAAAAGTTAAAATCTTTTACCACTCACCAGCAGGTTTTTTTATTTAAAGAAAAGAAGAAACACCAATCCAGAAAGTTGGAAGTTTTTTTGCCTTTTTTTTTAAACCTTGCTCATAGCTTCGATTTCCCGAGGAGGCAGGAAGAAAGTTCGGGTGGATCTTTTGTGACAAAATAAAAAACAAAGCCGGCATCCCTCCCGATCTTAAATGCGGGTGAGGCCTGAGGGCCACGCACAAATTGCATTTTTTTCGGAATCATTTTTTAACTTTTAAACCGTCATTTGTGTTATATATATGAAGAAGCGCACGTATGTTTATCACTAGGGTTTGCCCACCTGGGCTACTTTTATATTTTTTTTACATCGTCGCTGTTTACACAAAT
This sequence comes from Macrothele yani, assembly GCA_039090855.1. NCBI lineage: Eukaryota > Metazoa > Arthropoda > Arachnida > Araneae > Macrothelidae > Macrothele > Macrothele yani. Next base: position 117,043,166 of record CM077007.1, read on the forward strand.
AACTGATGGGGGCTGCATATCCGCATTTTCGTCCGGTGCGTCATGTCTGAAAAGGGCGCTGGTTGGTATCTTTCTTCAGTTTCAATTTAATTTTCGTTTAATAATTTATAAGATAGGGAAGAAATATTACATCTTCCAGCACCCATTTTCTTGTAATTTGCTGAACAACAAAATGTGAATGCAATTTGGTACACTTCATGAAGTTCTACAATTTTTGTCATGTACCATTTTTCCAGTGATCGAAATGGCACAGAGCTACTGCCGATATGGTCGACACCAAGATTTTAAATCGAAAGCCATTCTGCTTCAGTATGTTAAGTGCTCTGCTGCTACACTAAAACTGTAGTGTAACAGCAGAGCACTTAACGTCTTTTCAGTCCCAGCTACTAATCATTTTTCAATTTTAGCCATTAAAAATATCATTTGCTGATTTTTGCGTTAAAATTTGTGCTTTCAATCTAATTTCTTTACGTAGTTTGTGACGGGTTTATAATTTATTACATACCAAGATGGGTAAACAATGTTTTTTTAACTGCCGGTATGCTCACTTCCATTTTTATTAGCTACCAGTATGCCATACCTGCCCACTTCGAACACGGCATTTTTCGTTCAAGTGGTATTTAAAAAGTTACTGGATATTGAATATTGCTTCTCATAGGGGTAACATGGTAATGGTGGTGTATATAATAATTCTGATGCATTATATATATATATCCATATGTTGTATATGTTCTGTATATACATAATCGGGGTCCTCGAAAAATATGACGGCCCAGGACCCCCAAAAGCGTTAAGACGGCACTGACCTCATGCTGTCATCTGATGATGAAACCCATCGTAAAGATGACTGCATGCTATTGCGCATGAATTTCTGCTGGAAAGCAGTCATTACAATGATGGCTATTACGTAGTGTTCCCTTCGCTGTATATCACACTTTATGGCATTTAAAAGGAGAACGACTAATTAGTTTTTCCAATTTTTAAGTGGGGAGAGAGGGGGCACATGCTCTACTGTGCCTTCCCCATGCTACGCCTGTGTGTATGCTACATTAATAATTTCCTCTTTTTTTAAGGGTAAAAATAGTTTACAAGTACTGCATAGAATTATCCCATTTATACAGACTCCATGAACACCCACTTCTTAATTTTTAATTTATTAAACTTTTTACTTAAGGTGCAAAACAATTTTCCTCTCTTCACTGCAAACCCATTTGAATAGCAAATTTAATCACATAATTATTATAAGGTGAAGAAAAGTAAAGCAAAATGTTATAATTATTTTTTCTTTAAAAGAATGTCATCATATACATTCAGGTTTTGTATATTTTCTTCTGTTCAGTATGATTCATTTTGTTTATCGTATCACAGGCAAAGTTTTTTTAGGAATGATTTTTATAAATGGATTACAGTTGGTATATTATTAGAAAATAGACCAATTTTAAAAATAGTAATCGCATTTGTTGTATTTTATTTTTAACTCATTAAAAGGCTTCTTTTCAAAGCCACACTCTGCAACTAAATGGAAAGCATTAAGTTTCAATATTTATTTTGATCCCATGTTCTTACCAAGAAATTTAGTCACTCATTGCTCAAAAATGAAGTACATTATTAAATAATTTTAAGTTTTTAGGTTACTGAATTTCAAGACCTATTTGGATTATTGGAATGCAAATTATAAAGCCCATGTCTCATTGAGAAAATATTTCCCCCTTTTTTTTCCGGTAAGGTTTTGAGGGGCAAAATATTTTCTTTTTTTAATTTTTACTTTATACTGTAAGTTGATGTTTCAGCGATTGTAAACTGCATATTGGTCTCCAGTGTTTTTGCAACCCATGTATGACTCTAAAACTTCCGAAATATCTAACATTAATGTTGACGTTAGCACAATGCAAAGCTTAACTTAAACTACGATACCCTTATTAATGAATCTTGAGCACCCCGTTCGTTCTTTTTTTTTTGGGGGGGGGTGAGGGGTGGTGAAAGAGGTGTGTCGATTATTTTGTATATACTTAAGTTATCTGCTTATAAAATATCGTTCAAGGAGTACACATAATGCTGACGAGCTGGGTGTGTGTCATAGAAAGATGTGCATTTTCGTCGTTCTTCCTGCCGAAAAGCGACGTGACATCCGATCGCAGCGCCATCTACCGCTTTCATGATTGCGGGCAGCAAGTTTTTCTGCGAGCACGACACGCTAATTCTTCTAGGCACTGTACTCGAGATAACACTGTCACCTTTCTTCGTAGGCAGATTTCTCCTCCAGGTATGTCGAAAATTGTTAGTTTATGTGACGAACTGAAGGAGACTGAATCTCGAAAGATTTTTGAAAGAAGAGTTCGAGAGTTATCCGAAGTTTTAGACAGCATTTCGCCTGAGATTCCCGATTTCTGGGAGAAAGACCATTGTGATTCTGGGATTGCTGGCTGAATCCTTTGAACGGAAGGTGGACGACAACCCAACGATTGTAAGACTCCTGAATTGCAAGAAAAGTGAAGTTCTGAATATTAGGCGTTTGTTCATGCATAATCTGATAGAAAGCGAAACGTTAATGTTCTCCCACAGTCGTCGTAAACAGAGACGAATGGAAGATCTTAGGTAGTTGCACTTCATGCGTTACATCTTGCATCATGCAAATCAGGGTAGAGTGTTTGTAAACGGGAAAAGGTTTCTTTCTGGAATGAATGCCCTCCGTCCAGAATTTAAGTTGGAGATCATTAGAAGAACCCTTAATATCAGAAAGGGCAATGCAATTTGCTTAAATGGAGATACTGTGCCAGTGTTCGTTTTGCTTGAGTTGTATCGGCATGGTTTGAGGTGAGTTTTATTTTTATTTTTTTTTCATCTTAGATTTGCATAATGCAAACTACAGTATTTTATATGGGGATTATTAGACTGGCGTAAAAACCTGAAGTTGTGAAGATTTTAATCATGAGATACTTGTAACTAGGGAGGGGGAATGTAACGGATAGCATGCCCGAACGGAAATCGGGTTGTACGGGTTAGATTCTTGTTCCAGGGTGCTGTAATTTTTAATTTCCTCGTGTAATATTACATATTTAATACAGACATTTGACGTGGATCAGGAACATGCGTTAGTTCATAATATTACATATTTTGCGCAGGCTTCCTGTGGTTGGGAGGGGAGGGGGGGGGGTTTCCCCAGTGAAGTTGGCTCCGGACGCACTTTGTCCCTTCTCCGTATGCAGCAGAGGAAGGATAAACCGGCTGCATTAATTTGGCAGTTACCCTCAAAGGCGCATAGTCGTCTTTGCGGGACTCAACCAACCATCAGCGGACGAGATGGATGGATGTTACATGTGGAACACTAAACTAGGCAATGGCTATTCAGTTTGAGACCTTATAGGTGCTATAAAGGATTTTATTTTTGTGCATGTGTGATATACACTATATTGGCAAAGCTCGTCGGTCCACCTTTGGCCGTAATGCACGCACTGACTCTTCGAGACATGCTTTCGACAAGGTTTTGGAACACAGCGATAGGTATGCGCTTCCAATCAGTACGATGCTGTCGCTAACTGTTGCTTAGTAGTAGAACTTGGTTCCAAACTTCTTATGCGGCGCTCTTATTCATCCCATAGGTGCTCCATGGGATTAAAATCGGAGCTCTGTGCTGGCCAGTTTACACACGATACGGAATTATTATCAAACCACGCCGTAACAGTCCTTGCTTTATGGCTCGGTGCAATATCCTGCTGGTACCAACAAGCCTCGGTTCCATAGTATTGCCACAGAGTTGGTCGGGCAGCCGCATGACCACGGTAACCCATGGAATGAAGTTCTCTGCGAGTGGTGCGTGTGCATACCAAGGCTCCAGCATATTTACTCGCCTATACAGTGAGTTCTTGTGCAGTAGTACTCTGTCGATTAGCTGTAACGACTCTCCCGAGGCTTCAACGTCCTCTGTCACTGATTTTATTTGGTCTGACGGTACGTTTTGTTACTTCGGGCATGCCATGTGTCTTCCACTCATTCAGTAGATCCAAAACAGTAGACATGGGTATACTTAAACGCATCTCGGTTTCTCTTGTGGACAACGCACTAATATAACACCCAACAATCTTTCCTTTCTCAAAGTCAGTTCTCTCCCGCCTCGACATTTTCACTCAATCTCACAGTGTGACATGATAGCGGTCAGCTGCAGGCTTGTTTTTATACCGTTTGCAGCTGAACCGCGCATCTTAACAACGCTGCGGATACGTTCATTTGCTTTTGTAGGAGTGTACGGGAACTTTTGTCAATACACTGTATGTAACAGGAAGAAACTCGGTGCTTGCAGAGTTATAATAAGAGGGATGTAACAAAAGAGTTCTAAGAAAACCAAAAAAAAAAATAATAATCCTTGTTAAGAATCGAACTTATTCCGTGAAAAGAAGGAATGTCTTACTAGAAGAATAATTACAATACCTAACGGAAGAATTGGATTGACTTCCGATTAGGAACACTTTCATTTAACTAAGAAGACAATGAAGTCTCATAAATCCGCGCAACTACTGTAGTAAAAAGGGCATTTCAATTCGACGAGAATTCGACTGTCGACCGAAGACGTTACATTAGACGAATGTATATAGAACCTACAGCTTACGACGTAACATGCCGTAGATGACGTACTACTGCGGTATGAGTCAAATAGGCAAAGTTGTAGCCGGCGAAGTTCAGTTTGGAGAACAGCCACCTCCGGAGTAGGAAGACGTGTCTCCGAAGTTACCACCAGCAGAAAAATTTTACGCAACAAATCAGTTTGGAGTTTAAAATTAAAAATCCAGGAAGCAGAACTAGATTTGAAATCACATAAGCATAACAATATAAACATGTGAATTTGCGATAGTCACTAAAGAGATCTAATATCCATGTGATCTGATATAGCAAAAATATAAGGTCACGGTCTTTGTTTGTCTCGAGATCAGTGCTTGTGTATGATGGAGTTCCACGATAATAGTAAGCCAACCGAGACACCATCATTCCAGATAGTATTTGATTATGAAAAATAATTTTTGTGCTTTCTGATCTTGTAACCCTGAAAGCGGTGAGCGGGGCCGCCAGTTTCCTTTCTTTAGACAGTGGAACTGCTAAGTTGTATAGTACCCAAGTTTGAGTGTATTACTTCGCCATGTTTACATGCAGATGGCTCCCATCCACCATGAAGGGACAAAAAAAAAATAGCTCCGCATAAATTTCATGCAGCCTATTTTTACGAGCAAAATTAATTTCAACTGTGTAACAGTACGAAGTTTCTAATACACAAAAATGCGGCTGCTTTTATATTGAACAAACACAGAATATTAATAAAACAGAAGTTAAATTTGACCGGTTGTAATTCAGTTTATCTCGGACCTAGGTTTTGTAGACTTTTCCACGCTGTATGGAATATTTGGCCCTATGGAACATGAAAGTGAAGTCCTTATGTCGGGCTAGGACATATTTTTTTTTCCGGATTTTTAAAGTTTGGACTACATTTTGCTCTGCGTAGTGCTTACCATCGCAAGTGATTCGGCATTTCCGTGCAAGAGGTTTCGAGTTGTTCTTTGCGTTTTAATATAACGTTGGAGTAGTGCTTTGTTTGACATTGTGTATTCCAATTGTAAAAGAGGTTGTCTTTATTTTTTAGCATGGCTTTGTCAACTCTAGAAAATTCTTCCAATAATTCGACATCGGACCTTTGTGCTGGCTGTTCATTCACGCTTTTTGACTTCGTCGAAACGGTTTTTTGTTCGTCAACTGCTGATTCGAAGGATCGCACTTGGCTGTTTTCGCCATTTTGAAATTAGTTTTGCTGTAGCTTCTCGTACGTCACCCACGACACCAGTTTATTTGCACTCAGCTGATTGGTCGCAGTTATGCCGAGAAATATGTTTCTATTGGGCAATTAGTGCTTCAGAGAAGTTGGGTGGCCCAGGAAAGACCGTTCGGACCTTTCCTGTTATCTGCCCGCCACTGTTTGCTTTTAGAATAAATTATCAACGTTTATTCGCAATTAAAAGCTGTATTCGTCCTGATGAAGCCGAGCCAGAAGCTCTGCAAAACTATCATCATCATCATCATTGTCAACCATTATCAATCCACTGCTGAACGAAGGTCTCCCCAAGTTTCCTCCACAACGGTCTGTCTTGTGCCAGTCTCCTCCATGTCACCCCTGCATACTTTCGAATTTCATCCACCCATCTCCCATGTGGTCTTCTTCTGGGTCTTTTCCTGTCCCTTGGAATCCAATCTAAAATTTCGGCTGTCCATCGATGATCTGTCCTTCTGGCAGTATGTCCAGCCCATTGCCATTTCAGGGATTTAACTCTGATCATGATGTCTTCCACTCTTGTCATTTTTCGGATCCACGAGTTCCTCTTCTTATCTCTCCTGGTTACACCAAGTATGCACCTCTCCATGCTCCTTTGAGTTGTCTGCAGCCTTTGTATGTCTCTTTTAGTTAAGGTCCACGTCTCTGCACCATACGTAAGCACTGGAAGGATGCATTGATCAAACACTTTTCTTTTAAGACATAATGGCATATTGCTCTTGAAAATTATGCTGTTTCTTCCAAAAGCTCTCCAGGCAAGTTTTGTACGCCGATTAATTTCTTCATCAATGTGACCCTCACTTGATATCTGCTGTCCAAGATAAACGTACGTGTCTGTTATCTCCAGCTTTTCTCCATCAATCGATAAATCTTCATTTCTTGTAAAAGCATTGAACATCGCTTTTGTCTTCTGAAAGTTCATTTTTAATCCCACTTCTTTACTCTTGTCAGCAAGTTTCTGGATCATACTCTGCAGCTCTGATGGGGTAGTTGCAAAAATGACTACGTCATCAGCAAAACGAAGGTGGGTTAGATAATCTCCATTAATCTTTATCCCCTTGTTTTCCCAGCTCAGCGACTGAAAAACACCCTCCAATGTGGCATTAAAGAGCTTCGGAGATATGGTGTCACCTTGTCTCACTCCCTTTCCAATTTTTACGTGTGTTGTATTTTCAAACAGCCTAATCTTTGCACTTGCATTTTCATAGATTTTATTAATAATATTAATGTGTGCATCTTCAATACCGCAGGTTTTCAGAGCCATTGTAACTGCTGATGGTTTCACCGAATCAAAGGCTTTTTCTAAACTATAGTCGATGCTAATAAAGCTTTTAATTGTGATTAAAGGTTGATAATTTATTCTGAATCAACATCACAAGTGTGTAGTCTTGAATTATTTACTGTTTGCTTTTGTTCGTTGTTATGTAAAATAACACTATTTGACTTCGGAATAAGAACGCTTTCAAGATGTTCCCGATTTTGAGTGTATCGTTCCGCTTTGTTTACATGCAACCTGATCACACCCAACATGAGAGAAAGTAGTTCACGATAAATGTTATGGGAATTTTTTTATTGGTATATAAAATGACACTATAAATAGCAAAAACCTACTTATTCACTTTTTAATAAAATTTAAACTGTATAAGAAATATATAAAGTAAAAAAATCATACAGTACAAGAAAACAAATCAAAATCAGTAGGTACAAATTAGGTACCAATATCACTCGGTGGGGGGATCGACGAAGCAAAATTTGTAAAACGGAAGTTTAATAAACAAAGATATCTGCATATAAGAAAAAATGCAATTGCTTTTGCCCAGCGGCATGATCTACAAAACCTAGGTCGGAGGTAAACCTCTAGTACGAAAATGCCGAATCGCTTGCCATGGTAAGCACTACGCGGAGTAAAAAGCAATCCAAACTTAAAAAATTCGTAAAAAAAAAAATTATGCCTCAGACCCACATAAGGACTTCACTTTCATATTCTATAGGGCCTAATATTCCATATAGCGTGGAAAAAGTGTACAAAACCTAGGTCCGAGGTAAACTGAAGAATTACCAATTTGACCTATCTTCTAATTTGCTCCAACTGGCCGCCAGTTTCCATTTACCTTCAGCTGAAAAGTTTTGTGTAAAAATGACTGCGTACAAAACTAATTTCACAAACGGCAGACAACTTCTGCTATAAAAAAAGAGCATATTTTAATATTTAAAAAAAAATATCCTTCTTACACTGCTAGAAAGAGGCAATATAAACACATAAAAATATTTCGAACATTTCTTTTTTGGCACAAACTATCTAAATTATGAAACACAGAATTAAACAGCCTTCTGATTATTTATCAATGCTTCCCAATCCTCCGCTTTGCTTACAGGGCATGACACTTACGGACACCCACCATCATGCAACAAGGAAACAAATGCCGCCGCCACCTAATTGTGCGAAGTATTTTTATTTTTTATTTGAATAAAAATTCTACGCTAATAAGTAGCAGTTTCATTAAGAAAAATAAGATTTGTTTTATGGACATGAAATAATAAATAACAAATAATATCAGAATTGCCAGAGTTTTTCTTCCTTTTTTATTGAGGTTTTTATGCGAAAGTACTTTGTTTACAAGGGTGGTCTCTTCCGTAACAAAACGCCTGTGAGAGCGAACATGCTTAGTTCCTATGTGGACCCGCCCACAACAGTTATACCTCTGTGGCGTCCACGCTATAGGCGCATCTCACAGTCAATGGGAACCTCTCAAAGGTTCGTTCCTCAGAATTTACCCAAACTCTGATTGGGTGAACAGACGAAACCTTCCCCGCTTTACTATGATTTGATTATCTGCGAATCAGGGAGGTAGTTTGAGACGGCCGAAAATTCAAGCATAAATTACTCTGGCGATAAAATATCACAGGAAGATTCGTTTTCAAACTTAACAGACTGACTTCCTTCTTCAGTTATTTTTTATTATGAAAAATAACTGAAGATGGAAGTCAGTCTGTCCGTAGGAATACCGCTTTCCGGATGTCGATCAGACGTTCCTCAACTAATGCCGATATGGTAAACAGTCAAAGTAAACTTGACGTCTCTCTCACGATAATACGTTTCTACGCTTGTGAGAGAGTCCTCCTCGTCTGAGGAATGACCTGTGTCTCCAGGTAAATATTCCTATCCCTAAACTTATTCCAATTCCGCTCTGCACTTATTCTCTGTTCGTTAGATTTATCTCTTCCTGTATAATTAAATAAAGCAAGTGAGATTCCCTATCATAGGGACATGTGTCGCTGATAAGAAAAACTTATCTTCGCACAGATACTTCGACGCCGTTCAGTACCCCGACTGAACTCCCGGAACGATAATGCTAGGCCCATCAAAAACTCGAAACCCTTCCAGCCCTGCTTAACGGCGAACTTGCTCCTGCAATTCCCGAAAACAGACTAACTCACTCTGTCCTCTCATGCGCCTACCTCTCCCGACTTCGTCGGCGCTGCGCACCTGTCAGCTGCTCTTGCCCCATGCGTCCTGCTCCCTTCATGCACTCCCTCTTTCCTGGTGTCGACGTCAAAAGCACTAGCGCATCTCTTTCTGTTTACGAACCTCTCGCTTCCTTTTGTAGGGGACCGGCACTTCTGATGTTTCCATTAGCGGTATTACCTTTGACAGCCTTAATTTTCCACAACGTACAATAAACATCGAATACAATGCATACTGGATATATGGGTACAATGGTAACGTCTAGGTTTCTAGACATCCATGCGTCTGCTCGCTGTTTCTACAATACCAGCGGATGTCGCCTGGTTTAATTGCTGATGCCTATCTGCCTAGGCATGGCATCCACTTCCTCAGACCGTGAGAACCTCAGAATCTCTTGTCATGCTCTCACTCTTTGTGAAAATGTTCTGGAACAACCCATTGCTCTCTTATGCGTTGAACCATTTTGAGTTCCTTAAATAATTGCATATATGTATATGAATACCTTACACATTAACATAAAATCGAATAAGCGTAATATTCATTGCATTAGTCTATTAGTGTATGTGTTTTCCTAATTATAATAAGCATACTGTCCAGCTCACTATTTTCTTGGGCATTGTATAATGCGCCCGCTCTCACAACGCCTTTCAAGCAGTTTCCGACTTCACAGGAATTGTTCCGCTTTGTTTACATTGAACCTCCTCACACATAGTATGAAGCGGCAAAGAAAGTAGTTCACGTTAATTTTATGCGGTATTTTTTTTTTCTTCTTTTAGAATTCCCCTGTAATAGAAGCTTTAATAACTTGTTTTTATAAATTTACTTATGACTTAAAATAATGAAATTTATCGGATAATAATACGGCAGAATATATATATATATATATATATACACTGACGGAAAAAAAAAATCCCAACACCAAGAAGGGGTTGTGTTTAATAAACGACAGTTGGTAGGCGGTGAGAGTACATCTGTAAGATGATGTCTATGCAAATTTCGCGCTCGGCGCATACGTGTGGCGCTAGTAGCGCCCCTCGGAACATGCAAAGCAGGTTTGCTGTAAATACGCGCTGTAACGTTCGTGAACGTTAGTTATTGTTGAGATTCGACGTAGTGTGTTGATTTTAGTCAAGAATGCCTTTAAGAAGACGAAGAAGCCATTATCAACAGCTCACGGAGTTTGAACGAGGTCGTGTAATAGGGCTACGAGAATGTGGATTTTCTTTCCGCAATATTGCAGAACGATTTGGCAGGAATATAGCCACTGTGCATGATTGTTGGCAGCGCTGGTCAAGGGAAGGTACTGCCTCAAGAAGACCGGGTTCCGGCCGGCCATGTGGCACTACTGAGAGGGAAGACCGCCGTGTACGGCATATGGCCTTATGTGCCGTACACGGCGGTCTTCCCTCTCAGTAGTGCCATATGTGCAGCGTACCGCGTCTGCGGCAGCGATTCGAGCTGCAGTTGCCATCGCAGTGACACAACGAACTGTTACAAATCGGTTACTTGAAGGACAACTGCGATCTAGACACCCTGTAGCGTGCATTCCATTTACTCCAAACCACTGCCGTTTGCGACGTCAGTGGTGTCAAGCTAGAGCTCATTGGAGGACGGAGTGGAGATCTGTTGTGTTTTCTGGTGAAAGCCGTTTCTGCCTGGGTGCCAGTGATGGCCGTGTGTTGGTTAGAAGGAGGCCAGGTGAGCGCCTGCAACCAACCTGTCTGCGGCCGAGACACACTGGACCTACACCTGGAGTTATGGTCTGGGGAGCAATTTCCTATGACAGCAGGAGCACTCTCGTGGTTATCCCACGCACCCTGATGGCACAGTTGTACACCGGTCTGGTGATTCAACCTGTTGTGCTGCCATTCATGAACAGCATTCCAGGGGTGTTTTCCAACAGAATAACGCTCGCCTGTATACCGCTGTTGTAACCCAACATGCTCTACAGAGTGTCGACATGTTGCCGTGGCCTGCTAGATCACCAGATCTTTCAACAATCGAGCACGTATGGGACATCATTGGACGACAACTCCAGCGTCACCCCCAACCAGCATTAACCGTCCCTGTATTGACCGACCAAGTGCAACAAGCATGGAACTCCATCCCACAAACTGACATCCAGCACCTGTACGAAACAATGCATGAACGTTTGCGTGCTTGCATTCAACATTCTGGCGGTTACACCGGTTATTAATGTACCAGCATTTCACATTTAAAATGGCTCTTCTCGCGCTTACATTAAGCTGTGATCTTGAAACCTTAATCGATTAAATATGTTACCTATACAAATGTATTGCCGCCATTTCATTCCTCTACAACTATTTTTTCGTGGTGTTGGGATTTTTTTCCCCGTCAGTGTGTATATATATTTTTAGAAGCTTTTTTTTTTTTTTTCATGGTAACCTAATTCCATTTTTTTCTACTTTTTTCCCCCCTGTGAAATTAGAGTTGCTACGATGAATATTTCAGATTCTTTTTTGGTGAAAACTGATCGTCAAAGATATTAATTTTTAGTACCACTTATACAGCATTGCTCATGACGTTGTTATTGCCGTAAACGACAAAGCGTCTGTGTGTTGATTTAAGATGCTGTACCGAAATTTTTTCGGGTTGTGTATTGAAGTTGCTCAAGACAGGCGAAGATGTATTACGTGGTGTAAGAAGGAAGGTTTAATTCCTAAGACAAGGAAATGTTCAGAAGGGAAATAACACTCACGGACAATGAAATTTGCGCACCAAGAATGAAACATAGGATTGAAATGTAATTTTATGGGCGTTATGATTCAGATGAATGATACTCATGATGGCGAAAACAGAGGTGCAGGATAATTACAGGGATCTGTGGCACGCAGTCCAGTCATCTTCAATAGCGCGTCGCACCTACTCGTACGGCGATGCATGCTGCAATATGGTCAGGCATAGAGACGACCAGACTGGCTCACACGTGTTGGACGGTGTGCTCCCAATCCCGGATAGTGCGGCTCTTCGGCAACCGGCGTTTCAACTTGTCCCACACATGCTGAATAGGGGACATGTCCGGGGAGCGGACAGGCCATGGAACTGTCTGGACATGATGTAGGCAGTTCTGGACAACCCGAGCCGGGTGCGGGCGGGCATTATCCTGCTGGTATAGCGTACCTGGAATCCCGGCCAGGAATGGGAGCACATGGGGCCGTAATATCTCATCCACATACCGCTGGTTCGTCAATGATCCACGTACCACAACTAGAGCTGATCGGCTATCGTAGGTAATGGATCCCCAGACCATAATGCCTGCAGTGAAGGAGGTGTGGCGCTAGATAGCGAGGTTGGGATTGGGACGTTCACCCGGGAACCTCCACACCCGGACGCAATGATCATCTGCCACCACAACGAAGCGGCACTCATCGCTAAACACCACACGTCACCAGTCTGTGGCGTTCCCCGTCGCTCCAGCCTGGCACCACTGCACGTGGAGCCGGAGATGTTCCGGTGTTAATGGCAGCACACGTAAGGGGCGCTGGGATCACAGATTCGCTTCCGCGAGGCATCGGGAAATGGTTCGTGGGCACACAGGAGCCGCTACATCTGCCTGTATAGTGGACCGGGTACACGTGTGATCCGTTCGTGTCTGGCGAACGATCCGTCGATCCCCTCTACCGGTGGTCCTTCTGGTCAGTTCAGAGCCGCTCCGCCTAATAGCAGTGCCGCCATGTGTCCACTGCTACCAACACAGTCGGATGGTATGGTCAGAACGATTCCCGTGGCGGGCTATCCACTCTGCGGTTTTTAGCCCGATGATCAGCCCTCTCTCAAAGTCTGTAAGTTGCGTAAATCGACGTCTCTGGTGTCTACCCGGCATTGTTGTCACTGTGTACTCATGTTTGTGTCGGCCGGTGCTTTTCGCTTTCATGGGGCATCGACTACACGCCGGTTTATGTGGCTGCCGGTTCGTGCTTGCAGCGCCACCACAGGGTTTGTGGTCATGCGCACTCGGACCAAATGTGGATCATTTGCATACTAGCATGCATATTTGCAAAGTTTCGCGGTTGTAGCATGTTTTCTACTAGGTGCGCAAATTTCATTGCCCGTGAGTGCATATTCCGAAGGTCATGGACTGAAATTTTCAGATGTCATATTGGTGGCCGTCGTGGAAAACCTGTTTCTAAGGCACGGGGAATCTGGTTTCTTAAAACTGTATTGTCTCCTCAGAAGGCATGTTAAATGCGTACAGCTTTGCTTGTGATTTAGACTATAATTCAGCTGTAAGGAAGACGTCTATTCACAATGGCTTGAAAGCCTCGGAAACAATACGTGACTGGTATAAATACTGTAGAGAAATTATAAGTTCGTATATGCTTCAATTTGAGGAAAAGAGACGGGACAAATTGGAGGAGTAAGGAAAACATTTGAGATTGACGAGACAAAAATTGGAAAGAGAAAAAACTATAAATTTAGAACAATATCCGTAGGTTTTATTGGTGTAGGAAACAGATTGGCATAGCAGAGCTTTCGCTCACAAACGTGTGGCTTTATCAAGGCTGATGAAAATCTAACCTACGTGGAGAGAATTAAGAGACATTTGATTCTCTCCGCGTAGGTTAGATTTTCATCAGTCTTGATAAAGTAACACGTTTGTGAGCGAAAGCTCCAATCTGTTTCCTACACCAATAAAACCTACGGATATTGTTCTAAGTTCATCAACTTGGTGTATATTAGTGCTCATTACGTATTGTTTATCTTGGGAAAAACTATGTTGGAAGGTGTGTGGTGGTAACCTGGATCCTTGGAAAAGATACAAAAGAATTCCGATTGGAGATATGCCCGGAGGACAAATCGGGTGTAATAAGCACGTCTTTTGAATCCGTTCTGACGCAAATTAAATTTATCAAAGCTATTCAAAGTCAATGGAACCGGTATGGAAAACAATAGATTTGACGAAAGAAAGAAGTTTTAAATCGGGTATTTAATCCCTCAGATATTGCTGTAAACGGAATCGTGAGCTTACGCCTTCTGGTTGCAGACTTGTGCGTTAAGAAAAACATGAATTTATATGAGAAACATTTCACACCGGAAACGCTCTCCAACATAGAATTTTTTTTTCAAATCGGACTCTTAGAAACAGAGATACTGACAAAAATAAGATGTGACGTTACGTCTCCTATTGGGAAAACCATGCATTGTCTTAGGAAGAAAGTATTCTAAAAGGTTTTTCCATATGAGCGGTATCGGTCCAAGGAAAAAAAAAAAAAAAAAAAATTCGAGTTTTCAGGAGCCCAGATTTTGCGAAAAATACATCAGAAGCAAAAATTAACACTTGTGGCTCCTGGTGGCCAAACCATTCTTTACCAAACATTAGAAATTATGTGAAAAATGTTTTCCATCAGGTCTTGTATGCGATACACAAAGAATTTTTCAAATCGGAGATTTAGTAGCAGAAATAACGCAGAAAACGCAATTTGCCTTTGTGTCCCCTAGCGGAAAGTATATGATTTACTTGAAAATTTTGAATTTATAGGAAAAACATTTCGCATTGGAAACACCATCCAACAAAGAAGGAATTTTTCAAATCGGTCTCCTAGAAGTGGAGATATTGACAAAAATAAGATATACATCTACGTCCCCTGGCGTAGAAACCATGCATTATTTCAAGAAGAAAATGTTCCTAAAACGAGTGTCGACATGAGTAGTATCGGTCAACAAACGACTTCTTTTTCAATCGAGATTTTGGAAGCTCATACTTTGCTGCAAATACATCAGAAGCGGAAATTAAAACTTACGCCCCCTGGTCACCAAACTATTTTTTACAAAAATTATAAATCATGTGCAAAGCATTTCCCATCAGGAACCATATGCGATACAGAAATAATTTTTCAAATAGGAGATTTAGAAGCAGAGATGTAGGGTGGAAAGCAATTTACCTTTACGCCATCTAGCGGAAAGTCTACGAATTACTTGAAAATTTAGAATAGCAACCTGTTCTACACCAACATAATTTAGAAGTAGAGATATTGACAAAAATAGGATATACATCTACGCCCCCTGGGGGAGAAACCATGCATTATTTAAAGAAGAAAATGTTTCTAAAAGGTTTATCAACATGAGTACCATAGGTTTACAAACGTCGTTTTTTTCAATCGAGAATTTAAAAGCTCATATTTTGCTGAAAATACATCAGAAGCGGAAATTAAGGTTTACACCTCCTGGCGGCCAAACTATTTTTTTTTACAAAAATTAGAAATTATGTGCAAACAATTTCTCATCAGGAGCTGTATCCGGTGCAGAAAGTATTTTTCAAATTGGAGATTTAGAAGCAGAGATATAGGGGAAACCCCAATTTACCCTTACGCCCCCTAGCAGAAAATCTACGAATTACTTGAAATTTGTGAAATTATATGAAAAACGTGTCACACTGAAAACACTAGCCAACTAAGAAGGAATTTTTCAAATCAGACTCCTAGAAGTAGAGATATTGACAAAAATAAAATATACATCTACGCCCCCTGGCAGAGAAACTGGAATATTTTAAGAAGAAAATATTCCAAAAAGGTTTATCGATGTGAGTGGCATCAGTCCACGAAATAATTTTTTCAGTCAATATCTTAGAAGCTCAGATTTTATGGCAAATACATCAGAAGCTAAAATTAACACTTACGCCCCCTGGTGGCTAAAGTATTTTAAACGAAAATTTGAAATTATATGCAAAAGATTTTCGATCACGAGGTTCATCCGCTGAAACAAAAATTTTTCAAATCGGAGGTTTAGAAGAAGAGTTATCGGGAAAAACGTAATTTACTTTTACGCCTCCTAGTGGAAATTGTATGCGTAATTTGAAAAAGTAACTATATCTACAATACTCTTCGACATAAATGGAATCGAAAGTTAAAAGAATTTTTTCAATCGGATGTTTAGAAGCAAATATGTGGAATAAAACGTATTTTTGAATTCGACATCATCTGCATTTACACCCTCTAGCGGCGAAATTGTACATTGTAAAAAATACGAAATGAAGGATCATCATTCGCATATTTCCAGCTTCCCAATGCAAAAGAATTTTTCAAATCGGACTAATAGTTGCAGAGATAGCGTGGGTACAGACGGACGGACGGACAAACCGGTAACATAAGCACGATATTGTTTTGCAAAAGACGTGCTAAAAAGTATGTAGCAAAGGGAGCAACAACAATATTTGATCAGTGGAAGGCATATGCCCATTTGTCTGAAGACGGATTTTATTTATGAAGCTGTGAAGCACTGAAAATTTTGTTGATCCAGATTCTGGTGCTCATGCTCAAAACATTAAGTCCCAGGGGCGTGCTTTAAAACGCTTCGTGGATAAGGGAGGTGTTCCTAAAGGAACTCTAGCTGACCGACTTTTGGAATATCTATTTAGAAGAAACTGCAGAGTGAATAAGACTGACGTTTTCCAAGAACAGTTAACGGTCATCAAAAACACTGACTGGAATATGTAAAAACGGATTTCCAATGAACAGAGTGAAAGTTCTTTAGTTGTTCTTAAACACACGGAAAGGTGTTGAATCTGTAGAAAATAGAATTAAATTTTTTTCTCTGATATTATGAAATCATTGCTGTTGGCATCAATGATATTCTTAAAGTGATCGTCTATATCAGTATTTTATGTGTCATTGTGTTTTGTTGTCGGTAGGATTCGCGATGTTTCACGCTTCGAAAGAACACCCCAACTTGATCTCTCGTGTCCTTGTGAACATAATTTCCATTTCGGAAGGGCTTCTTATCTTCAGCCCACTTAATAACTGTCTCCGAATCTTTGGCTGCCTTACGCAGCAATAGCAACCTATTCTACACCAACATAATTTATAAAATCCGAATAAGTACTACCAAAAACTTAGAAGTTACTCTCAGTTTTTGGTAGTTTAATCATAACAGCAAACAATTACTCTTAGCCCCTTTGGGGGCCTCCTCCGGTGGTGCAGTGGTCTAAGCGATGGCTTCTGATCATTCGTCCCAGATGGGTCTGGGTTCGAACCCCGGTGAGGCATGGATGTTGTGCTTGTCGTACGGCACTGGTTTTCTTCCTTCCCTGGAACCAGTAGCCCCAAATTAGGGACGGGCGACTGCTTGTAGCTCATCGAGTTGCTCCCGGTGGTTGTTAAACCTCCAGTAAAAAAAAAAAAAAATAGCCATTTTGACTCCCAGAACAAAAATTGGAAATAGCTTGCATAAAAACATGGTAGCCCCGGATTTTTTTTTAAAGGTAGTATTTCCTTTATATTAAACGATATATTTCCTTCATAAAACATGTTTACAAATAAAAATAGTCATTAAGGCGTCTATCTCAACGAAATTCTAAAAAAAAAAAAAAAATCAGTATAAAGTTTATCGTTAACTACTTTCACGTTGGGTGTGATCAGGTTCTATGTAAACAAAGCGGAACGATACAGTCGAAATTGGGAACTACTTAAAAGCGTACTGACTAAGTAATAATACGTACAAATTTTGAAGATGACAATCCAATTTTTGGTGTAAATGTGACAAGGACGGTAAGTCAGATAATATCCGAAAACTTGATTTTTTTTTTTTTTTTTCGTCCTGGGACGGGCTCAAATCCGCGTCTTCCAGATAACACCAGGGTATGCTAACCACTACACCACCCAGAACGACCAAGTCTCAAGTTTCGATTAATTTGAATATAACCATCACAGGATTCGCTAGTCAAAGCAACCGGCATTCATGTTTAACGAATCTGGAGGTTAAGAATCCTATTCCGTAATTGCCCGGAGGAGCAGATAAATCAAGAAAGAAATACGGGATTACACCATATAATACAAATTTTGAAGATGACAATCCGATTTTTGGTGTAAATGTGACTAGGATAATGGTAAGTCAGATAATATCCGAAAACTTGAAAATTTTCATCGTCCCGCTCCAGGACGATGAAAATAGCGAATCCTGTGGTTATATTCAAATTAATCGGAAACTTGAGACTTGGTTGTTCTGTGTGGTGTAGTGGTTAGCATACCCGGGCGCTATCTGGGAGAAGCGGGTTCGAGTCCTACTCCAGGACGATATAAGTTTTCGGGTATTATCTGACTTACCATCCTTGTCACATTTACACCAAAAATCGGATTGTCACCTTCAAAATTTGTATTACATGGTGTAATCCCGTATTTCTTTCTTGATGTAATAATACACATTTATTTCATATACAAGATTTATACATCATAAGTCGATAAAGAACCTTAATAAAACGCACTTCTCATTGGGTAGTTTTTCTATTCATTCTTTCCTTCGGATCGGCTGATAGTATTCTGTAAATAGCAGAAAATTAATATCTTTGAAAACCATTTTTTCTGAATAAATAAAAAAGTAATCGGGAGAATAACCTCGTACTTTTTGTCGATAATTCGTGCCATGAATCTTTCCGGTGCCAAAATCTCTGTAAGTGTGAAATAAAACGAGTGATTCGAAAGTATACACTTATTTACGTACAAGACATTGCATTTATTCGCTTCACTCACGACCACACGGCGTGCCACAATCCCGTACATAGCACAATTAAATCATAACAGCAAACAATAAGGATTACTAATTTCTGACATTGAGCCGTACTTACATAGGTGGATTAATGAATGTCATTGTAGTAAAACCCGTGAAAGAAGGTATGTGAGTCATAAAAGTAAATATTTACTAAACTATAGGGGCAATAGTAAGTATTTCGACTGTTTAGTTTTTCAAAAAAATATTTATTTTTATTATTTTAATTATCTGTTATTCAGATTTAGACGAACGTAAGAAACGACCCTGACACTGATGAAATGTGTTGTAGCTACGAAAGTCCATCTGCGCATGCGCAAGCTAAAATCTGACCTCTAGAAAAAAAAAAAAAAAGCTAAATCGCAAGTGTGTCAGTGAGTGGGATTGGTAACTCTTGGTCTACAACCCCATCGTGTTATACATCATTTTAAAGCTCTCGTCAAGAACAGGCAAGGGGTGTCGAGAGGAAGCCAAATTTCAGTACGACGCGACACACTGTTTCCATAACATAAATGCATTTTTGTAATGGCTGTTAACACATTTAGAATAAGATTTTCGTAATTTACGCAGATTGCAAGGAGATATTGTTACCTTTATGTAAAACGTGATGAAATAATGTTCGGCGATAGTTTAGTAAAACAATAATGAAACTAACTATTAGGGTGTCACTTTTTTTTTTTTTTTTTTGATTGAAGGCTTAACGATTACCGTGAGCAAGTCGATGGGCGATAAGCAGCCGCCCGTCCCTAATTTAGGGTCACTAGTTACAGGGAAGGGAAACAGCCAGTGCCGTAAGACAACCAGGACATCCACGCCTCACGGGATTCGAACCCGGGCTCCTTCACGGACGAATGATAAGCCAGCGCTTAGACCGCTGCGCCTTGCGTCACTTCACGGGAAGGCATTCAAAAATCAGATGTCAACAATGGTTTTGACTACTTCCGCTACCCATTTCCGTTACATCGAAATTTTCCGTTACATCGAAATTTTATGCATGGAATTTAATTTACTGCTGTCGGGAAATATGCATGGCATCAAAAAGTTTCAAATTGTAAGATTTCTGTTTTCTCATATGTTTTCATTACAGTCTTACTTTAGCGGTCGAGCTAGTTTTATTTATTTATTTTCGTGATGGTGGAACTACTCAGGCTTATGTAAATAGAGTGGAGTGATATGCGGAACTACTTGAAGCGTTGGTTATCGGAAATTCACCAGAAACACATTGAACTTTATGGCTTAAAAACTTTCCAGCATTTCACCGAAAATTTTCTTGTAGCTGTCAGATTTTTGATTGCACAGAAAGTTAGAACATAAAGATATAAATGCAGTTCCTTCTTTCCTCTCTGTGCCAATGAGTGCGTTGTCAAAAGCTGGATATTTTATGGTCCTTATCTGTGGATCAATAAAATCTCCCTCTTTAATTTTTTTCCCCCGCAAGCACGCCAATGCTTCTCCTTTCTTATTCAGAGCCTTTTTTTTTATTACTTTGATTGGAGTTTTTTTTTCAAATGATTTATTGGACCTGGTGGGAGACATGACAAACAGGCATATATAGACAGGAGACAGATTTCAACAAGTACATATCAAACATGGTTCTTACGGGATGCTAAATGACCAATGTACACAGAGAGCCAGTGTTGATCAAGTAACATATTATGAACAAGTACACATCAAACAAGCTTCTTACATTATGCTAAATGACCGATGTACACAGAGTGCCAGTGTTGATCAAGTAACACATTATGAACAAATACACATCAAACAAGCTTCTTACATTATGCTAAATGACCGATGTACACATCGAAATTGAGTGCCAGTGTTGATCAAGTAACACATTATGAACAAGTACACATCAAACATGGTTCTCACAGTATGCTAAATGACCAATGTACACAGAGTGCCAGTGTTGATCAAGTAACACATTATGAACAAGTACACATCAAACATGGTTCTTACAGTATGCTAAATAACCAATGTACACAGAGAGCCTGTGTTGATGAAGTAACACATTGTGAACAAGTATACACATCAAACATGGTTCTTACAGTATGCTAAATGACCAATGTACACAGAGAGCCAGTGTTGATGAAGTAACACATTATGAACAAGTACACATCAAACATGGTTCTTACAGTATGCTAAATGACCGATGTACACAGAGTGCCAGTGTTGATCAAGTAACACATTATGAACAAGTACACTTCCAACATGGTTCTTACAGTATGCTAAATGACCGATGTACACAGAGTGCCAGTGTTGATCAAGTAACACATTATGAACAAGTACACTTCCAACATGGTTCTTACAGTATGCTAAATAACCAATGTACACAGAGAGACAGTGGTGATCAAGTAACACATTATGAACAAGTACACATCAAACATGGTTCTTACAGTATGCTAAATGACCAATGTACACAGAGAGCCTGTGTTGATGAAGTAACACATTTAGAACAAGTACATATGAAATATGGTTTTACAGTATGCTAAATGACCAATGTACACAGAGAGCCAGTGTTGATCAAGTCACACATTATGAACAAGTACACATCAAACAAGGTTCTTACAGTATCCTAAATGACCGATGTACACAGAGTGCCAGTGTTGATCAAGTAACACATTATAAACAAGTACACATCAAACATGGTTCTTACAGTATGCTAAATGACCAATGTACACAGAGAGCCAGTGTTGATCAAGTAACATATTATGAACAAGTACGCATCAAACATGGTTCTTACAGTATGCTAAATGACCAATGTACACAGAGAGCCTGTGTTGATGAAGTAACACATTATGAACAAGTACACATCAAACATGGTTCTTACAGTATGCTAAATGACCAATGTACACAGAGAGCCTGTGTTGATGAAGTAACACATTGTGAACAAGTACATATGAAATATGGTTTTACAGTATGCTAAATAACCAATGTACACAGAGAGACAGTGTTGATCAAGTAACACATTATGAACAAGTATACACATCAAACATGGTTCTTACAGTATGCTAAATGACCAATGTACACAGAGAGCCTGTGTTGATGAAGTAACACATTATGAACAAGTACACATCAAACATGGTTCTTACAGTATGCTAAATGACCAATGTACACAGAGACCCTGTGTTGATGAAGTAACACATTGTGAACAAGTACATATGAAATATGGTTTTACAGTATGCTAAATGACCAATGTACACAGAGTGCCAGTGTTGATCAAGTAACACATTATGAACAAGTACACATCAAACATGGTTCTTACAGTATGCTAAATGACCAATGTACACAGAGAGCCTGTGCTGATGAAGTAACACATTGTGAACAAGTATACACATCAAACATGGTTCTTACAGTATGCTAAATGACCAATGTACACAGAGAGCCAGTGTTGATGAAGTAACACATTATGAACAAGTACACATCAAACATGGTTCTTACAGTATGCTAAATGACCGATGTACACAGAGTGCCAGTGTTGATCAAGTAACACATTATGAACAAGTACACTTCCAACATGGTTCTTACAGTATGCTAAATGACTAATGTTCACAGAGAGCCAGTGTTGATCAAGTAACGCATTATTAACAAGTACACATCAAACATGGCTCTTACAGTATGCTAAATGACCAACGTACACAGAGTGCCAGTGTTGATCAAGTAACACATTATGAACAAGTACACATCAAACATGGTTCTTACAGTATGCTAAATGACCGATGTACACAGAGTGCCAGTGTTGATCAAGTAACACATTATGAACAAGTACACTTCCAACATGGTTCTTACAGTATGCTAAATGACTAATGTTCACAGAGAGCCAGTGTTGATCAAGTAACGCATTATGAACAAGTACACATCAAACATGGCTCTTACAGTATGCTAAATGACCAATGTACACAGATAACCAGTGTTGGACAAGTCACATATTGAGAGCCAGTGCCTAAAGACAAACACAAACATCCATGCCTCACCGGAATTCGAACCAGGACTCTTCTCAGACGAATGTTCATAAGCCAGCACTTAGACAGCTTTCACAAAGATTTTCATCGAACCAAGTTTGATGTGTAGTGGTGAGTGGTAAATCTGTTGAGGATTTACTAATGTCTCAAAAGAAACATTCTTCATCGCTAGAGTGAAGTTTTTCCTTTGAGGCCGGTCATTACAAACATAATGTCTAGCTTTATCACTTCTGTCCCATTCGCATAAGACGCAACTTTTCTTGGAGTAACCTTGTTGCATTCCAAGAAGAATTCGTATTACTTTAAGATCGTGACAGACAAAGTTACAGGACACCCCTACAAAAGTAAATGAATGGATCCGTTGGGTTGTTGAGTTACGCGGTACAGCTACAAACAGTATAAAAACAAGCCTGCAGCTGATCGTGTTCATATCGCACTGTGAGGTTGAGTGAAAATGTCGTGGCGGGAGAGAACTGACTTTGAGAAAGGAAAGATTGTTGGGTGTTATATTAGTGGGTTGTCCATAAGAGAAACCGAGAGGCGTTTAAACATATCCAGGTCAACTGTTTTGGATGTACTGAATAAGTGGAAGACACATGGCATGCCTGAAGCAGCAAAACATACCGGCAGACCAAAGAAAATCAGTGATAGAGGACGTCGAAACCTCAGGAGAGTTGTTACAGTTAATCGACAGAGTACTGCACAAGACCTCCGTGTACAGATGAGTAAAAATGCTGGAACCTCGGTATGTACACGTACCATTCGCAGATAACTTCATTCCTTGGTTTACCGTGGTCGTGCGGCTGCTCATAAGCCTTTCATCTCCACTCGGAATGCTACTCGTCATTTAGCATGGTGTAAAGAACATTTATCGTGGACCGTAGATCAATGGAAACGGGTCCTATTGACTGATCAATCCTAATACAAGATCCATCAGTCTGATAGCCGTGCGTGGGTATGGCGGTAGCTAGGGGAACGCTATTTACCATAGTGTGCTGCTTCTACGATCAAGTTTGGAGCTGGTAGTGCACTCGTGTGGTGGTGTTTTTCGTGGTATGGTCCTGACCCATTGGTTATCGTGGACAAACCTGGTAACCAGCACGTCTACCTCGATATTCTGGAGAATTATGTTCTACCACCTCTTTGGCAATGCTATGGAAGCGAGCCTTGTTTGTACCAGCACGATAATGCACCTAACCATAAAGCAAGTACTGTTACATTGTGATTTGACGATAATTCCGTATCGTGTATGGACTGACCAGCACATAGCCCTGATCTTAATCCCATAGAGCACCTATGGGATGAATTAGAGCGCCGCATAAAAAGTTCGGAACCAAGTCCTACTACTGAGCAGCAGTTACCGGCAGCATTATTTGGCTGTGTTTCAAAACCTTGTCGAAAGTATGTCTCGAAGGGTCAGTGCATGCATTAAGGACAAAGGTGGGCCGACATCGTACTAATATATGTCAATAAATGCTATGTTGTGTTTCTCTTCTAGGTGTCCGGTGACTCTTGTCAATATAGTGTATATATATATACTGTATATATTATATGTATAATTTTTCCTAACGACAGAAATGTTTTCCTCGGTTTCATTGCTTCGTGGAAACTTTTGTTTCTATTCTTACGCCAATAAATCAGATTCCAAGTGCAGTTTTACTGTAGTTGGTGTAGAGTTCCTCGTTGTTAACTAGAAAAGCTATAAAAAGTATTTTATTGTTGTCGTTTTTATGGCATTTTGTGTAAATTCACACGTTTGAGAATGATGGGCACGATATTTCATTGTAAATTCCAGCCAAATAGCCTAGGAGTGTTTCCACAATTATAGGAGGAGTTCTTTATGTGATTTATTTTCAGATCAGAACCTTTTGTTTTTTTAATGATAAATATTGATATCTTTTTATTTCTGAATGTGCAAATAATATTTAATCTGTTTTGCTGTGTACATACGAAATCATTATACAGGGTGATCGAAAAGTTCCCGAACCTTAATTTGAACAATTTTTATTCGCATTATACAGATACATAAAGTTTACTTACACCTGTTATACATCCTCCATCGACTTTTGAGCAACTGATGTTGACCTAAAGAAGGTACTCGAAATGACTTCCGTGTTGCTGGAGGCAAATATCTACGCTGCGGCACATGTTTTTCGTAACGCGTTTCGGTATTGATGGCGTAATTTCCGCTATAGCCGGAATAATGTTTGTTTTCAAGGACTGCAGGTCATGCGGGTTGTTTGCCTAAACACGGCCTTTTAAACATCCCCACAGGAAAAACAGCAACAACATTATTCCGAAAAGAAAACATTGTTCAATGAGCCCTTGTTGCATCGAGTACATTTACGAAACCAACGGCAATACAGCAGGCGTTTATGCGTATCAGGTGCCTTCAGTTCTTGGACAACTTTCACCTTGTATGCATGAAGCTACAATCATCCGTACTGAGCTGTAAGAAAGTTTCACTTGCTGAGATAAGGGACGAAGCGATTTTGTAGGTGACTGTTGCACACGTTTTTCAACATCGTTTATCAGTTCCGGCGTTAACACACTTGGCCGGCCATTCTTAGGCATATCATCAACAATTCCAGTTGCCCAAAATCGTACGAGTAAACTGTGTATCGTTGATTTACTTACCACAGTATGCTGTGGAAATTTTCCCCTGAACGCTTCTATACACTTATAACGAAGTAAATTTTTTCTCCGTCATTTTTGGTCCACGCCGGCGATCTAACCCGAGTCCACTTATTCCGGAACAAGTAGCTCTACCAACTGAGAGCTACGCAGACGTTCGTTCTTGCTGGGGGCCCTTTCTGTCGGAGAACGGAATTTCATCCTTCGAAACTTTCGAAAACAGAAGGTAGAGGGAGTCGAAGTTTCTCCCGTAGTCGTTTTTTTTTTTTTTTTTTTTTCTCCTCGCGATGTTTCTTCTGCCAAGTATTCTGGTTAGATATCATTTTATTCCATAAATATTTGTATTTCAGATTGAAAATTGTTAGAAAATTTTTCGAAAACGGAAGTCAGACGGTGCAAAGACTTTCCCTGAAATCGTAATGTTTTCTCCAGCGGTGTTCCAACTCTCCTGTGTTGTTAAATGTTGTTTCTCCACATAAAGGTGTGGATTTAAGCTTGATAAGGGATGGGGAAATTTCCGAAAACGGAAGTGACGAAGTTGAAGAATTTGTAAGAATTGATGCATGGTGTCATATTCTGAAAGTTACGCCATTTATTTGAAACAGTGAAAGCTTTGATATCAGCATTCGTTGTTTTAAGGCTCTACGAGACCCGCCATCTTGTATTTCTGACTTCTCTTGTTAACCAACGGGCAAGCGTATTTCACAAATTGCTCGGGGAATCTTGCACATTTTGGAACAGCGCTTGTGGCTAACACAAGTTATACGATAAATAAAGAGTTCCCTGGTTTTAGATTTTCATTTTGGACTCTTTAAGTATTTTTTATTAATTAATAAAACTATGGAAGACGCCTTGGTACGACTTTCGCTGCAGATAAAAAATGAAGGGTCAATAAAATTTCTGAAACCAGGGAACTCTTTATTTATCATATATCTTGTGTTAGCCACAAACGGTGTTCCAAAATGTGCAAAATTGCCCGAGCAATTTGTGAAATACGCTTGCCCGTTGGTTAACAAGAGAAGGCACAATACAAGATGGAGGATGTCTCGTAGAGCCAAGGCTTTAAAGTTCTTTCAGTATAATGAACAGGACGAAATGATTGTCATCTGAGGGAATGAAAAATAAATGAGTGACAAAGAAATGGAAAGGGAAAAGCGGCAGAAAGAAAATTGAAGCAATGTAGAGTCAATGTAAAACAAATATGGCTGTGGAACATGCTCAGAAGAGAGCAAGGCTTGCTCTCAAGAGCATTTGAGCTGATGTTCTAGCAAGCACAACAACAAAACAAGAAAAAAAAAACTGTTTGAATCAATGTCTTTTTAAACCATTTTACTTTGTTTTGAATACAGTGATGTGTTTCAGTTTGATGTTTATATAAATAAATTACAGTGAACAATTGCATCTTGCTCACGCTGCGTTATGTTCACATTTGCTCGCAGCACATTCTGGTTTTTCACCCAGTTGAAATGTTCAGCTTTTTAGCACGTTTTTTGTAAAAAAAGATTCTGCTTATGTTATAGTTTTATCCGTCTGTCCGTTCGTTTGTAGGCACCATATCTCTGCAACTGTTAGTCCGATTTGAAACATTCTTTTTGCATTGGAAAGCTTGAAATGTGCGAATGATGATAATTTATTTCGTTTTTTTTTATACAATTCACAATTTTGCCGCCAGAGGGCGTAATTGTAGATGACGTCGAATTCAAACTACATTTTATTCCATATATTTGCTTCTAAACATCCGATTGAAAAAATTATCTTACCTTTCGATTCCATTTATGTCGAAAACTATTTTAGGTGTAGTCACTTTTTCAAGTTACGCATAGATTTTGCGCTAAAGAACGTAAAAGTAAATTGCGTTTTCCCCGATATCTCTACTTCCAGAGCTACGATTTCAAAAAAAAAAAAAAAATTTCAGCGGATACAGGTCTGGATGGAAAATGTTTTGCACATATTTCTAATTTTTGGTAAGCAATGGTTTTGCCACCAGAGGGCGCAAGCTTTAATTTTTGCTTCTGATATATTTGCCACAAAATCTGGTCGTCTAAAATCTTTGTTGAAAAAAATTCGTTCGTGGACAGATACCACTCACACCGATGAACCTTTTCAGAATATTTTCTTCTTAAAATATTGCATGGTTTCTCCGCCAGGGGCGTATATGTATATCTTATTTTTGTCAATACCTCTGCTCCTAATGGTGCGATTTGAAAAATTCCTTCTTTATTGGATATAGTTTCCGGTGCGACATGTATTTCATATAATTTCAAAATTTTCAAGTAATTCATAGACATTCCGCTAGAGGGCGTATGAGAAATTACGTTTCCCCCGATATCTCTGCTCCTAAAACTCCGATTTGAAAAATTCTTTCTCCACCGGATACAGCTCCTGATGGGAAATCTTTTGCACGTAATTTCTAATTTTTGGTAAGAATGGTTTGATGCACTGTATATCTTATGTTTGTCAATATCTCTACTTCTAAGAGTCCGATTTGAAAAATCCCTTCTTTTTTGGATAGCGTTTCCGGTGCAAAATGTTTTTCATATAATTTCAAAAATTTCAAGTAGCTCATAGACTTCCTTCCCGCTAGGGGGCGTTAAGGCAAACTCCATTTTCCCTGATATTTCTGCTTCTAAAACTCCGATTTGAAAAATTATTTCTGTGTCGCATACAGCTTCTGATGGAAAATGTTTTTCATGTAATTTGAATATTTGGTAAACAATGGTTTGGTCCCCAGGGGCATCAGAGTGAATTTCTGCTTCTGATATATTTGCAGCAAAATCTGAACTTCTGAAAACTCGAATGAATTTTTTTTTTTTCCTGGACCTAAAGCACTCACATTGAAAATCATTTTGAGAATACTTACTTCTTAAAATAATGCAAGTTTTCCTACCAGGGGGCGTAGATGCATATCTGCATATCTTATATTTGTCAATATCTCTGCTTCTAAGAGTGCGATTTGAAAAATTCTTTCTTTGTTGAAGAGCGTTTCCGCTGCGAAATGTTTCTTATAAAATTCCAAATTTTTCTTAAAGCACAAGCCTGGTTTACAGCAATATCTGCGGGATTAAAAACCCGGTTGAAAAACTTCTTTTTCGGTCAGATGCTATTGTTTTTCCATATCGGTTCCATTGCGCTTTGACAAATTTAATTCGCGTCAGAAAGGATTCAAAAGACGTGCTCATTACACCCGAAAATCCGGTGTCATCTTTCTTGTTTTTTTCTTCGTCGGTCTCATGTATGGAAACTATGAATAGAACAATTGTTTAAACATTATTTCCATGTGCTCTAAAACAAAAACAGTCATCATAAAAACGGTTCTGATGCAAAAAAAAAAAAAAAAAAAAAAGAGCTGTATAGTAGATAAGTGTGTCCATATTTCGCAGAAAATACCCTCTCCAAAAGTCTTAATGTCTTCTAAAGAAACAAGTAAAAAAATCATTGCACAAAAAATACGTACTGAGAGAAACGAGGTGGAATGAATGTTGAAACAGGAATGCTTTTATATTTTTGCGTAGTCCGTTTAAAATTAGGGCAGTATTTGCCATTTAATCTTCTGATTGATATCAAAGTTAGTATTCTATGTGTTAATTCTGCTTGATGTGGTTTGACGTCTTTCGTAATACAATTTTCATCGATCTTAATTTGCAGGCTATCAGACAGAAAAAGAATTTGCTCCAAGTACATTCCTAATGATGTTGTGGATTTACTTCGTTCAATAATAAGTTCAGGAGCAATTCACAACTTGTGGGATCAAAATACGCTGACGTTTCTAGCTGACTTATCAAAAATAAGAAAAAAGGTATCAATTTATTCATTTATTTTCCTTAATTCTTGTGGATACTCTTAACAATGTCAAACACGTCTGCGTATTAATATATATGGAATAAATATATGGAAGTGACGTGTTAAAAGTTAGAAAATAGAGAAAGGATTCATGGATCTTTTTTCATGAAATCATATATTCTGGAAATATCTATGCCCTTACATCATAGATTTCATTCAAGTTTTTTCGTTCATAAGTGACTTCTTGACATTATTTTGGAATGTGTGTTGTTTTTTCTCCTAAAGGGATTGCTTTTAAAGTGTAAATATTTTTATAAGCACACCGGACAAAAAATTTGTCACCCCTAACAGAACATACCTAATAACGGGTGAAGAGGCCTCTTACCTTGATAACAGCATCAATCTGGTGTGGTTGAGACTCCACGAGGTTGCGGATGCATTGAACATCGATTTGCAGACACTCGTGCATCAATTGCTCCCGAAGTTCCGCCAGAGTACGTTTGTGTCTTTTGTGGCGTTTCACCTTCTGTTCCAACTGATACCACAGATTTTCAATAGGATTTAAATCTAGGGATTTGGTGTGCCAGTCGAAGTGAGACATTGTTGCTGATTGTTCGTTGTGCCACTCAGGCGCAGTTTTAGCCATGTGACACACGGCGATTGTCGTCTTGGCCGACAGGAGTGGTAATGTAAAGCTGTCCTGGAGATGTTGGGCAAAGGGCAACACTTCGTCATTCGGAATGTGGAGGTACGCATGCTGGTTCCAATTCATCGTGAGTGCAACAAGAGAGTCCATTTCGTGGTACGAAAAACAACACAGAACCCCCTCCAGCTTAAGCAACACTTCGACACAATCAAGGTTAAAGGCGTCATTGAGCGTGCGATGCACTCGTCGTCTTCCATCATTGGAGAACAAACAAAAACGAGACTCAGCAGACCAAATTACTCGTTTCCAATCCTCCACAGTAAAGTTTTGGTGCTTCTGAGCCCATTGATAACGATCGACGTTTTTACTTGCTGTTAAAAGACGCCTCTTCCGTGGTACTCTGCTCCAGATGTCCATCGCATGCAGTTCTCGTCGCAGTGTCCTTTCGGAAATCGGTAGGAGTGGCCTTTCATGGGCTGTATGGAGCAATTGTTGTCTGGTTTAAAACCGATTTGTAGATACTAGGCGTGAAACATGGCGGCCGTCCCTATTAGTGAGAATCGTTTTCCGGCCACAGTTATGTCGCCGATTTTGAATTGATTGCGAACTACACCAGTGTTTGCAGACTCGCTGAACAGTACGCTTCGACACACCAGCACATTTTGCGACTTCATTCATTTGGTGTCCGTGGGCACGGCCAAACAGGAAGACTCCTTTTTGCCACTCAGTAACGTCTGTTTTACGACCCAGACTAAATTCAACACACACTTTGCTCTTCACCACTGCACGGGACAGAAATGATCCTGTAGACCACGTCAGTGCTATTTATTTCCCAACAATACTATCACAGCGCCCTCTATGCAACAGGTAACTTCCTACTGTCACTTCTATTAGCGGTGGCTAATTTTTTGTGAGGTGTGCTTAATATAATAATAGCTTGCTCCTTATGAATCAGTCTGGAGTCAAACTAAGCTAAACTTTTTTTTTGCTATATGAAGAACTGACATGTTTTAAATGCCATGCTAAATAGACCTACACCGAAGGAGCAATCTATTAGGAACACTTACCTAAAAACATACCAGGCCGCCATTTGCCTTCAGAACAGTCTGGATTTAATGTGGCATGGATTAAACGTGCCTGTTCAGTTCTAGAAGTCTGTACAAGGCGGGATGGGCTGGGCTTTTTACCAGACATTCACGGCCCAAATCGACATATTCTTTTATTGCAATAGTAAAGAAAGAAAAGAGTCGTGTTTCCCGACTTCCAAATTTGTTTAACTGTTTTGGTGACTCTACTTACTTCCATGACATAGCCTAGGGCGCAATCATAGAGACGAGAAGAGGCACTCACAATGTTTATACCATTTGTAGGTGTTAAGGTGCTAAAAACACTTTGGGGCTTGTTGACCGCAAAAAGATTCGACCCCGAGTGATTGTGTGTGTTGTGTCGAACGGTGAACACGGGGTGTCTGCAGTGTTTGTATGAGAGAGTGAGACTACATCGATTGTTTCTCCAATTCCTAATCCGTATAAGGATTGACTTTGTAGTGTTACTGTTTGCTAGTTCAGAGAAAGGGAGATTTTTAATGCACTTAGTCTCTCTCTCTCTTTCTTTCTCTCCCTTTAAAGGTTGTATTCTTTGACATTTATCAAAGTATAGTTAAAATTTTTTAGACTTACATTCAACGAAATATTTTTAGTAACATCTCATTTCATTACAAATTTGGAAGATGTGAATCCGTTAATTGGTGCAAATATAACTTGGAGGTTAAGTCAGATAATATCCGAAAACTTGAAAATTTCGTCTTCCTGGAGCGGGAATCTAGCCCGCTTCTGCCGGATAGCGCTCGAGTACGCTAACCACTACACCACCCAGAACGACCAAGTTTTAAGTTTCCTATTGATTTTAATATAACCATCACAGGATTCGCTAGCCGAAACAACAATCATTCATATATAGCGAATCTGGAGGTTTAGAATTCATCCCCGTGTTTGCCCGGAAGCTCAAAATATCAATGAATGAAATACGGCATTACACCAATGTACAATACAAATTGCTTGAACTAGCGAATCCTGTGATGGTTACATTCAAATTAATCGGAAACTTGAAACTTGGCCGTTCGGGGTGGTGGAGTGGTTAGCATACTCGGGCGCTATCCAGGAGACGCGATTTCGATTCCCGCTCCAGGACGGTGAAATTTTCAAGTTTTCGGATATTATCTGACTTAACAGCCATGTCATATTTACACCAATGAACGGATTCACATCTTCCAAATTTGTATTGGACAATGGTGTAAACCCGCATTTCATTCATTGATCTCATGTCGTTATTTCATTTTCACAATTTAATAAAATACAATAGGAAGGCAAAATAACACAAAATGACACATCACGAGCCGGGCCGGGCCGGGCCGGGCTCACCAAATAAGGCTCGTGCAGACATCTATTCAGTTCTATGTCTGCATTCATCCAAGCTGATCCCCGCCAATTACCGAATGCTCGCTGGAGGAGAATCTCTGTTACGAAAGGCTCTCTCAATTTCATTAGTCGGATGTTCAATTGGGTTAAGATCTGAGGACTGTTAGTGCCATTTCAGCACTATGAAGTCACAAGCGTGCTTTTGAATCACTGTGTGATCAGCTGACCTTGAGGCATGACAGATTAATCCGCTGTGCCACTGTGTCAAGTAACAGCGTAGTACAACAGCTGTATCGAGGGGAGAATTTCACCATACACAGTACGCCGTACATTGGCATCAATGGGCTAGAACAACAGACGTGTACCACTCGTCTCTGCTGAACTCTGGCAAATCTGTCTGCAGTGGGCAAGAGAACCCCAAAACTGGACCCTTCAGGGCTGGAAAAATGTCGGCTGGTCCGAAGAATCACGTTTCCAGTTAATACATGTCGATGAATGGGGCAGAATATGGCAGTGTGAATCATCAGTGGGAATCAATGAATCCCAGCTACCTAGAGTTCTATGTGCAAGCTCGTGGAGCCTGTGTAAATAGCCTTGGGTCTATTTTTATGGCGGGTATCTTGTTCCTTAATGATTCTAAAACAACATTGGGATGCCACGTGGTAGGCTATCTCAACATCACTGCGAACCAGTCACACCCTTATACACCGGTGAGCCATTATATTATGACCACCTACGTAATAAGCTGTAGGGCTCCCTTTAGCCCGAAAAACAGCGACCAGACGGCGAGGCATCGATTCGATGTGGGGGCGATAGGTATACTGGGGTATCTGGCACCATACTGTCAACAGCAGGTCCCCCAGTTCCCGTACATTTCGGGGTGGTGGTGATTCAGCGCGAACCCGCTTTTCCATGTCGAACCCCAAACGTTTGATTGGGTTCCAGTCAGGTGAATTTAGAGGCCATCAGGGTATTAACAGAAAGTCACCAGCAGAACCACTCCTTGACGATTCCGGCAATATGGCATGGCGCATTATCCTGCTGGTAATGGCCAACACCAGCAGGGAACATAGTTGCCATCAATGGGTGAACTTGGTCAGCAACGATGTTAAGGTACTTGACCGCTGTCAGGGTTTCTGCTATTAAGATAATGGGGCTTAAAGTGTTTCAAGAAAACATCGCCCACACCATAACACCGCAGCCTCCTGCCTGTTTCTGTACAACAGTGCATCCAGGTGCCATAACCTCTGTTGATAATCGGCGTATCCGCCCTATGCAGTCTACGTGATGCACCAGGAATCTTGATTCGTCAGACCAGGCCGATTTCTTCCAATCATCCACGGTCCAATCTCGATGATCTTGGGCCCATTGCATGCGTTGTTAGCGATGACGTGCAGTGAGCATGGGGACCCGGCTGGGTCTTCGGCTACGCATATCCATGTGCGGGAAGGCTGCGATGAACTGGGAGCTGTGACACGTTGCCCTGATCACCACTGTTGTATCTGCGGGTGGCGTGTCACACTGCGGCCCTGTGATCGCTGTGAACAATGCGCGACAGTCTCCGCTCCCCTCTGGCATCAATGAGCTGCGGACGACACATGGCTGAACGACGATTCGTTGTTTGGCCATCTGGGCACCACTTTTGATACGTACTCACTACAGCGGCACATGAACAACGCACAAGCCACGCCGTTTCTGAGATGGTAGTTCCAAGGCACCGTGCCATCACAATTCGTCCTTTATCAAACTCCGATAAATCGGCAGCTTTTCCCATTCTGACTCCAAACACTCTACAAACTGAAAGTCGGTCCATATACAACCCGTTAACTTCACCTACGCCACCGTTCGGTCTCCAGGCACGCTCATTTCTCTAGGCTGGGGGTGGTCATA
Source organism: Macrothele yani (assembly GCA_039090855.1). Taxonomy (NCBI): domain Eukaryota; kingdom Metazoa; phylum Arthropoda; class Arachnida; order Araneae; family Macrothelidae; genus Macrothele; species Macrothele yani. The sequence continues at coordinate 117,077,265 of CM077007.1, forward strand.
ATGGAATGGCTCTTTGGTGTATGTGCATGTTGTTTCTTGATGGGAAGGGATTCTTCCAGTAGGAAAATGAATCATGCAACAAAACTGAGATTCTCACACAGAAGGAAGCAACCGACTAGAATGAAACTTGATGGGTTGACATCGTGAGACATGCAAATGATTCAAATATCACGCTCGGCCGCTCGTGTGATTCCAGCAAGAAGGGGCCGTAGCGATGTGACTGACCGGCTATATAAGGTCGTCCCGTAGTGCGTGAATATCAATGCAAGGTCCTCAGGTTCGAGCCTGGGCTGATCTTTCAGAGATGGTGTGATTTACTAACAATCACTGAATATCCGCCGTGCATCGGACGAGCTTGTTAAGTGACAGCCCCCAGGCTGGACCCACTGGTTAAATGGGAATCCTTTCCTATGCTCCCCCCCCCCTGAAATTCTCTCACCCTTCTGTGTGCAACATCGTACTTGTACGGTGGCGCCATCTACTGTACTCTAATCTCACTACAAACTGTTCTGTCAAAGTCGCTAGACTTGTTCTCATTCCTTCCGTTTCTGTGTCCTGCCCAAAAGGCGATTTCGCAGTAGGTGGCTGGGACGTAAACTCTACTCACTGTGGACGGAAGTCCTACAAGAAAATGGCAAATACTGATTAACACTCGCGTGCTTGTCATTCTGACTCGTGCTGTTGTGTTGGTTGCATACTTTGCATGTGAAGCATGCCTCGGAGAAAAGTTCGGTTCGAGCAGTTGGAGGAGTTTGAGAGGGGCCGCGCATCTTCGGGCTCCTGGGAGAGGGGTAGTCTTATCGCCGTATTGCGTGCCATACTGGTTCGTGTGGAGATCCCAATAGCACGCTGTTGGCGGCAGTGGATCGAACAAGGTACGCAGCAGCGACAGGTAGGGTCTGGGCGACCTAGAGAAACCGCGGAGAGAGAAGACCGACGGGTTGTAAGACATGCGCGGAGTTACCCAACAGCCACGATTGCGGATATTCAGCGAGCAATGGTACTCTCCATGCATCGTCCGATTAGTGCCAGCACCATTGGCAGACGGCTACACGATGTACGACTACACGCAGACTGTTACGACGACTGCCCTTAACAACAGTGCATCGTCGCCAAAGACTGTATTGATGCCTTGTCAGACTGTCATGGAGCCACTCAGAATGGCAGCGGGTGATCTCTAGTGAGGAGTCCCGCTTTCGTCTTGGAGGAGACGACCACCGAATCCGTGTGTGGAGGCACCGTGGTCAGCGCCAAGATGAACGGTTTGCTATCGAGCGTCACACATCCAGAAGGCCTGGTGTCATGGTGTGGGGTGCAATTGCCTACGATGCCCGATCGCCTTTGGTGTTCATTACCTACACTTTGACAGCCCAACGTTACGTTAATGAGGTCCTCAACCAGTGGCCCTGCCTTTTCTGGAGTGTAGCTCAATAAACTCACTCCGGTGTGATTTTACAACAAGACAACGCTCGTCCGCATGCTGCTGCTGTCTCGAGAGCTTGTCTTCGAGGCACTGACACTCTGCCATGGCCAGCCGTATCGCCAGACCTATCGCCAATTGAAAATGTGTGGGATGCTATTGGACTCGCTGTCCACTCTACACCCCCTACTGCACAATCTGCAAGAACTGTGTGAGAATATTCAAGCTGCATGGGATGGTTTATCGCAGGACACCGTTAGGAACCTGTACAACTCCATGCCGAGACGTCTGGCATGTTGTGTGAGCAAACAGCGCGACCCGACGAAATACTGAGAGACACTACTTATTGGCATGTATAGCTCAATAAATATTGCCCACATCAGTCTCAATGTTTAATCATTTATTGCTTCGGATAAACTTCACCTTCCTCCCGAATAGCATTGAAATCCGACAACTATTTTTTTGACGAATACTTTGAATGGTGAATACTTTGAATGGTGTAAGGGTTAATAGCTTACTTTTTTTGCCTTTTCAAAGCCTGACTGAATTCATAGGACACTCCCCAAAGTGGGATTAAATTGTACAATAACTAGAGTGTGTATAATACCTCATTAAATTTGAAGCGGTTTTAATATTCAGTTTATTTCGCTAGTGCTTTTGATTTCCCCAGTATTTTTGAACCCCAGCTTGCACTTGGTTGTGTTGAAGGGTATTTACTGATCATGGGGTATACTCGATGCATGCGCTTTGGTGGAAAAAATTTTCAAGTTGTCACTAGCAGTGATGAACACTTACTGTTCATCAGCAAGCTCAGAATTTATATACATTTGTAAATTGAGCAAAATATTGTCTGCTTAAGAATGATACTAGAGCCAACAAAAAGTCTTCAGCCACTGCTGCTGGAATACATTTGATTGCCAATCGAAATTACATTTTACATTACAAATTCGTTTGAATTCGCACGCTTTCCTGTTTTTTTTCTTGTTTTTTTTTTTTTTTTTTTTACGTCGAACTCCACGGATAGTATGGGTCGACTTACGGCCGACCGTATGCGAAAAAAATGGGTCCCAATTGAAAACCTTATAACGTTAAAGATACGTGCCGCACACTAATCGCGTTAGCATATTGGTAAACAGCATGAAGTCCAATTCGCGCACTGCGCAATACATCGTGTGCGCGACGCTCCTCTCACTTCCTGTGCGTGAGGGGAGACGACGCAATATTTCTGGGTGTGCCGCCGCGTTTGACTCAGTCTATCTGGACAACCGTTAGCGCAACACGACTGTGCATGATATCGTTTCAAAGCTCTCGACGAGATCTATTCAAATATACAAAGAACATTTCGCGGTGGTTTGATTTGAACATTTAGAAAATTGTTTTCTTGTTAACCGGTGAACACTTTTGACAACATCGCGGTTTATCTGGACGACCGTGAGTACAAAACGACTCTGCAAGGTATCGTTTTGAAACTGTCGACCAGATCATTACAATATATAAAGAACATATCGCAGTGATTTAAACTAAAATTAAAAAATATATATATTTTCGTGTGAACGGGTTAACATTTTCGACAATGCCGCGGAATTCGTAGAATGAACGCAAGCAAAAGTGGAGAAAATCAAAACGAGAGGCAAGAGCAAGTGATAAGGAATGTAAGAAGCCCAAGAAGACTACAGCCCTATATACGAACTAGAGAGTATCGAGAACGTCTAAAAGCAGCCGCTACCGAACAAAATTCCAACACACCGATCGTAGTCCTACGTTCCAAACTGACGGTTTAATCAGAACTGAGCCTACCTGTATTTTTCTTACTTTTGGTAGACGTAAGGAACCGATGCAGTAACGCCACATGTTAATGGAATCTGTCTAGCATTCGAAAAATGAAAATAATCTGGGTTGCTGCTTGTTTAAACTGACGCTTCCTAGTCTGCTACTGCAATACACACACACACACACACACACACACACACTAGAGATGAGCTCGAGTCCGGGCTCGGGCGGGCTCAGAATTCATTAACTACCGAACAACCCGGGACCGGGCTGGGCCCGGGCTCGGAATTACACGTCTTGAATTTCATTACTGTAATTAATTCAACACGTGTAATTCCCAGCCCGGTTGAATTACACGTGTTGAATTTCATTGTGGATTTGTTACCATGGTGGAAGGATTTTCAATTTCCCATTGCAAGACATATTTTACTTAGCAAGACTTGCATTATGCATTGTCCAAAGCTATGGCACAATCAAGGATTAGTTTAAGGAGGTCTGGTATCGAAAAACTGGGGGGGAATCACATTCCCATTGTTTGTATTTTATTAAAAATCAAGAATCTTATCTTTAAAATGATGTACTAATTTCCAAAATTGTGCAGTTTGAAGCATTGTTATTTATTTTTTTTTAATTTCCTTACTCCCGCGATTTTTGGGGTGACGTTGGTTTTTAGTGCAGCAGGTCGAGTTTTAGAGAAAAGAAGATCAAGTTGAAGCGCTGAGGCATTAGATGCAATTCTCTCTCTCTCTGTTTTCATGATGAACTTGATCTGGAAACTGCACACACATGTAATAATATTGTGATTATTATACTATTAAGCGCAAAGCTTTGTTAATGTTACAAAATGCAGAATAATCTGGCCTGGAATGCTTTTACGTTCTTTTGTTTTTTTAATTTTGGAAATTTCTCTACATGCTTTTTTTTTTATATTCTACTACATCACTCTAAACTACCTTTACCAATTAGCATATATGTAAATTATATTGCAAAGATTAGTTTTCTAGAGCCAAAATTTCAAACACTTGCAACTGTCTGTACGGCGTTGTACGTTTTATAGTGCAATTTGTTCAAAATAAAAGTAAATTTAGAAATCAAAAAGAAATAACGAATGGAATTTTTTGTTTCTAAACAATTTTCTTCAGCTTTTACCAAAATTACTGATTCCCCTGATACGGTTGGAGGGCACGTTGATTATTCATTTATTTTCAAATCCATATTTTAGAACATTTGGCTTTATGCGTAGTATTTCTAAAAACATATTAATATTGTGAAGTGGATTAACTAAACTAAACTTTTTAAACTAATGATTTTTAAACTAATCCTTGCCTGGGCCATATCTTTGCCCAGTCTATAATGCATAAATGCAAGCCTTGATAAGCAAAATTTTTCAAGAATCCGGACCCAGGCGGGCCCGGGCTCAGCAAACACATTTAATCAAAGAAAGCGGGCCGTACCCGGGCTCCTAAAGTTGAGCCCGAGCTCATCTCTAACACACACACACACACACACTACCCTTCTCAAAATTCCTTGCGATGAATAAGAATTACCGTTCTTTCCTCTCAATATATGTCCTTTACGCGGACATTATGCTTAGCAATACAGACGGCGTTAGGCTTGACGAGCAGAAGCGAAGACTCGTGCCTCCAGGACGGATTTCAAAATAAGGAATGTAATAAATTATAAAATAGTTACTATATATATTAACTAGGCTCAATAGGGCGTATGAGATCATGAAAAAACGTGTTGAACAGAATGAAAAAATGGTACAGATAGCCATAATATATACTTACTTATACATATATTTGAGAAAAGAATTTCTCCGAAGAAATAATTCTTCTTTATACATGGTAGGCTTTAACGCTGGTTTTATGCCTCCGCACGCACCCACAATCACCAAATCATGGCTACAAGAATAATCCACTATACTAAATCATGGCTAGAGGAATAATCCTCTAGCCATGATTTGGTGATTGTGGGTGCGTGCGGAGGCATAAAACCAGCGTTAAAGCCTACCATGTATAAAGAAGAATTATTTCTTCGGAGAAATTCTTTTCTCAAATATATGTATGGTCAGGTGATGCGTAACATCACAGCCTCTCCTTGACAAATGTCAACCCCGCCTTCCCGTGGTGCATCCTGTTCCCACTAAAGGGGCTCTGACGACCGCCAATAGCGGTATAACTATACCATCGGGATCAGAGGAAATGCTATCCCACACTCACCAACCCGCTTGGCCAGCGTGGTGAGTTATGGCCAAACACCTCCAAAATGACTCTACAACTTAAATCTTGGCCCTCAGTCTCCGGCAGCTGGAATGTACCTGGCCAAGGCAGCGGCCAGTGCGACATGAAGGCAGAGGGTGCTAAGAATCCCCGGAGGACCGGACTAGGCTGCCATTTGATGCTGACCTTGGCTACCTATAACGGACGCTCCCTATCTTCTGATTCAAGGCTTCTTGAATTGGAAGAGGAACTACAAAGGATCAAGTGGGACATCGTCGGGCTAAGTGAGGTAAGGAGAAAAAGGAGAAGATCTCATTGAACTGAAAAGTGGACATCTCTTCTATTATCGTGGGACAGATACTGGCAGAACTAGTGGTGTTGGATTTATAATAAACAAGAAACTGAAGGATAAAGTGGTAGAAGTTGAAAGTTCCTCTGACAGAGCTGCACGACTCGTTATCCAACTATCGAGAAGATACCAGGCTCAGATTATTCAAACTTATGCACCCACCACAAGTCATCCTGAAGAAGAAATTGAAGAATTTTATGAGGAAATTCGTCATCTAAATAATAAAGGTAAGCAGCACTTGAAGATAATTATGGGAGATTTCAATGCAAAAATAGGGCAACGGCAACAGAATGAAACTTCAGTAGGTAAATTCGGTCACGGCAACAGAAACCAGCGTGGAAATACTCTCGTTGAGTTTGCAGAGGCAGAAGGATTTTTCATCTTGAACTCCTTTTTCAAGAAAAAGGCACACAGGAAATGGACATGGAGACATCCAATTGGGACGACAAGTGAAATTGATTTTATTATGTGTAACAAAAAATTCGTCATCGAAGACTGCAGTGTGCTGAACAAGTTCAACACAGGTAGTGACCATAGATTGGTGAGATGTAAGATGCACCTCAACACTAAACTGGAACGTGGCAAGCTCATAAGACAAACAAAATCTATTGACATAACCAACCTTAAAAAACACCATAATACTTTCAAGTTGGAACTGAAGAACAGATTCTCTGCTTTAGAAGGCCTAACATCGGAAGAAGTGGATATTTCGGAAGTTAACAGAAAAGTAACCAAAGCTCTAATGGAAACAGCAACAAAATTAGCTGGGTCTAAGAACAAGTTGCATGTGAACAAATTATCAGGAAAAACCAAAAATGTTGATGCAAAAAAGAAGAGAGATGAGGACAACTAAAGAAGATGTGACTTCCAAAGTGGAATATATAGAGCTATGCAAGACAACACGAAAAAGTATCACTGAAGACGTAAGGAAATTCAACTGTGAGCTAGTGAGGAAAGCAATTGAAAACAACCAAAGCCTAAAGATAGCAAAGGGACATCTCAGTAAGGGAAGAAAACAGATTATGGCTCTGAGAAAAGAAGATGGTTCTATAACAAGAAATAGAGGCGAAATTTTGACAAGAGTGAAAGATTTCTACTCCAAATTATATGAAAGGGATGATACATGTACTCCAGACATCATGAAAGGTACCAGAGTTCTTCCAGTCCTCCCAGCAGAAGTTGCTCATGCAATCAAGAACATGAAGCGGGGGAAAGCTCCAGGAGAAGATGGAATTACTATAGACATCATACAAGAAGCAAGTGGAGAAATTGAAACAGTACTCGCCTATATTTTCACTCGATGCCTTAATGAAGGGAAGATTCCTGAGGATTGGAACAATGCTACAATGATCCTGCTACATAAAAAAGGTGACATTGAGGATCTCAGGAACTACAGACCTATCAGCCTCCTATCAGTGGTTTATAAAATCTTCACTAAAGTTCTTTCACACCGCTTGAAGGTAACACTGGACATGGCTCAACCGAGAGAACAAGCTGGATTCAGGAGTGGCTACAGCACAATAGATCATATCCACGTACTGAGAGAACTAATTGAAAGAACGAGGGAATATGAACTTCCATTGTGCATGGCTTTTATCGATTATGAAAAAGCCTTTGATTCGGTGAAACCATCAGCAGTTACCACGGCTCTGAAATCCTGCGGTATTGAAGATGCATACATTAATATTATTAATAACATCTATGAAAATGCAAGTGCAAAGATTCGGCTGTTTGAAACTACAACACACATAAAAATTGGAAAGGGAGTGAGACAAGGTGACACCATATCTCCGAAGCTCTTTAATGCCACATTGGAAAATGTCTTTCAATCACTGAACTGGGAAAACAAAGGGATAAAGATTAATGGAGATTATCTAACCCACCTTCGTTTTGCTGATGACGTAGTCATTTTTGCAACTACCCCATCAGAGCTGCAGAGTATGATCCAGGAACTTGCTGACAAGAGTAAAGAAGTGGGATTAAAAATGAACTTTCAGAAGACAAAAGTGATGTTCAATGCTTTTACAAGAAATGAAGATTTATCGATTGATGGAGAAAAACTGGAGATAACAGATACGTATGTTTATCTTGGACAGCAGATATCAAGTGAGGGTCACATTGATGAAGAAATTAATCGGCGTACAAAACTTGCCTGGAGAGCTTTTGGAAGAAACAGCATAATTTTCAAGAGCAATATGCCATTATGTCTTAAAAGAAAAGTGTTTGATCAATGCATCCTTCCAGTGCTTACGTATGGTGCAGAGACGTGGACCTTAACTAAAAGAGACATACAAAGGCTGCAGACAACTCAAAGCAGCATGGAGAGGTGCATGCTTGGTATAACCAGGAGAGATAAGAAGAGGAACTCGTGGATCCGAAAAATGACGAGAGTGGAAGACATCATGATCAGAGTTAAATCCCTGAAATGGCAATGGGCTGGACATACTGCCAGAAGGACAGACCATAGATGGACAACCGAAATTTTAGATTGGATTCAAGGGACAGGAAAAGACCCAGAAAAAGACCACATGGGAGATGGGTGGATGAAATTCGTAAATATGCGGGAGTGGCATGGAGGAGACTGGCACAAGACAGACCGTTGTGGAGGAAACTTGGGGAGACCTTCGTCCAGCAGTGGATTGATAATGGTTGACAATGATGATGATGATGAAGTATATATTATGGCTATCTGTACCATTTTTTCATTCTGTTCAACACGTTTTTTCATGATCTCATACGCCCTATTGAGCCTAGTTAATATATATAAGAGTAACTATTTTATAATTTATTTACATTCCTTATTTTGAAATCCGTCCTGGAGGCACGAGTCTTTGCTTCCGCTCGTCAAGCCTAACGCCATCTGTATTGCTAAGCATAATGTCCGCGTAAAGGATTTCCGTCGGCATCGCAGCTAATGTTTTTATGTGGTTTCACTGCCTTTAATGTGTACACACTTCGAAGTTATTCAGGGCGAAATTATTAAATTAGCGACAATAAAGTACTGTAATCCACCAGAACTGATTGTATGAAAGTCATGCAGTCAGTTCTGGAGGATTACACTCTTCATTATCCTCATCCTATAATTTCACTCTGAATAACTTCGAATATATTAAAGTATGTACACGTAAAAGGTAATGCAGCAACATAAAAACATTAATTGCAATACCGACGGAAATTCTTTACGCGGACATACTAGAGCAGGCTTAGCTATACAAAATGCGTTGGGCTTAACGGGCAGAAGTAAAGACTGGTGAAAAATGGTACTCTACAGGGCGAATTTCAAAATAAGGTATGTAATGGATTATAAAATAGTTGCTTTTATACATATATTAACTTGGCTCAACAGCGCATACGATATCCTGAAAAAATGTGTTGAACAGAAGTTAAAGAATTTACAGATAGCCATGATGTCAACTTAACAATTAATCGAGTATTAGGCTATTACGCTGTATAATGTATTACAGTTTGCGAACAGCTAAACATATTCACCTGGATGGGAGCAACAGAGAGCAATATTTACAGTATCTTCGTAAAAGAAGAGCTTAAATCTGCCATCCACAAGAAGAGGCCAAGAAAATTGTCGAAACAAATCGTCCTGTTCCGTGACAATGCTAGGCTACAGATGACTCACGTGACGACAGCTGTGACTTCAACGGATTGGAGAATACTCAGCCATTCCTTCCTGCAGTCCCGTTTGGGGTCCAAGTGATTTCCATCTGTCCATTCTACTTAAGGATCGTTTGGGAGGGAAGCAATTCATTACAGATGGACAACTGTAGGAGTGTGTCCTACAGTAGCTATAACAGAAACCCAAATTCTTCTAATACATGACTGGAATAGTCTCCCTAGCGAAAGTACCTAGATGAGGACACACAGTTTGGGTCCTTCTCTAGGTCGGTAAGTGTTTCTTTTGTACACTTACCGACCTAAAGAAGGACTCAATTCGTTTCTTTTGTACGAAACAAACAAACACGAAATAAAAAAGACCGGATCAGCCTTGAACCACCAGTGTATTAAGCGTGTACTATATAGTGACTGCTAAGTTAAAACTGTGTTCCTCTTTGTTTACTCTTTCATCATAATTGTACTTCTGTTCTTTAGGTGGATGATATGTGTGCATGCTTCACTGCTGTCCTTAACGACACAATGAATCCACATGAAGTAACCTTTCTCTTGGCTGGAAAAAGGACGCATCGCTTTCCCGCATTGAAACTCTTACAGCCTTTCTATGACGAGCTTTTCCCAAATTGTCTGTATGGTCGTAGGATCCCTTCAACACTACTCCACATGAGCAGATACGTGATTAGAAAGACTCTATACGACAGCTGGAATCTTCCAGATGGAATTCAAAATTTGCCTCTTCCTAAGTTGCTTAAGGACTATTTGGATTTCGTGTGTGATTAATCCAAAGAAGTGATATGAAAGCAGTCATTCGACTAAGCATTGCCATATTAAGTTAACATAACTGTAGCTAACGGATAAATCAGGGAAAAGTAGAATATATATTTGATTTTCTGATCACTTTATGGTACCACTGTCATTAAAAACTTCGCCTCTCTCTCTCTCTCTCTCTCTCTCTCTCTCTCTCTGTGTGTGTGTTCTGTCCTTCTAAGCGTGGATAAAACATAAAATATGTCTAATGTGTCTGAAAAATCTTATGCCGCCACATCCTTCAGCTGGAGACTTATTAGCACGTCTTTTGTAAAAAAAGATCGTGCTTATGTTACCGGTTTGTCTGTCCGTCTGCATCCACGATATCTCTGCAACTATTAGTCCGATTTGAAAAATTCTTTTTGCATTGAGAAGCTTGAAATATGTGAATGATGATCCTTCATTTCGTTTTTTTTTTTTTTTTTTTTTTTTTTTTTACGATGTACAATTTCGCCGCTAGAGAGCGTAAATGCAGATGATGTCGAATTGAAAAATACGTTTTATTCCACATATTTGCTTCTTAACATCGGATTGAAAAAATTCTTTTATAATTCGATTCCATTTATGTCGAAGAGTATTTTAGATATAGTTACTTTTTCAAATTACGCATAGATTTTTCGCTAGGGGGCGTAAAAGTAAATTGCATTTTTCCTGATAACTCCGATTTGAAATTTTTTTCTTCAGCTGATACAACTCCTGATGGAAAATATTTTGCATATAATTTCAAATTTTTCGTAAAGAATACTTTGGCCACCAGGGGGAGTAAGTGTTAATTTTTGCTTCTGATGTATTTGCCATAAAATCTGAGCTTCTAAAATATCGATTGAAAAACTTCTTTCGTGGACTGATGCCACTCACATCGATAAACCTTTTCGGAATATTTTCTTCTTAAAATATTCCACAGTTTCTCCGCCAGGGGGCGTAGATATCTTATTTTTGTCAATATCTCTACTTCTAGGAGTCCGATTTGAAATTTTTTTCTTTGTTGGATAGTGTTTCCGATGCGAAATGTTTTTTCCTATAAATTCAAAATTTTCAAGTAAATCATGGACTTTCTGCTAGGGGAAGTCCGATTTGAAAAATTCTTCCTGTATCGCATACAAGACCTAATGTTTGGTAAAGAATGGTTTCGCCACCAAGGGGCATAAGTGTTAATTTCTGCTTCTGATGTACTTGTAGCAAAATCTGGGCTCTAGAAAACTCGACTAATTTTTTTTTCTTGGACCGATACCGCTCATATGGAAAACCCTTTTGAGAATACTTTCTTCCTAAAGTAATGCATGGTTTTCCCACCAGGGGACGTAAAGTCCCATCTTATTTTTGTCGATATCTCTGTTTCTAAGAGTCCGATTTGAAAAATTATTTCTGTGTTGGCGAGCGTTTCCGGTGAGAAATGTTTCTCATATAAATTCATGTTTTTCTTAACGCACAAGTCTGCAACCAGAGGGCGTAAGCTCACGATTCCGTTTACAGCAATATCTGAGGGATTAAAAAACCCGATTGAAAAACTTCTTTCTTCCGTCTGATACTATTGTTTTCCATACCGGTTCCATTGACTTCGAATAGCTTTGATAAATTTAATTTGCGTCAGAACGGACTCAAAAGACGTGCTTATTACACCCGCATATTCGGTGTTGTTTTTCTTGTTTTTTATTTTCATTGGTATCTCCTGAAGCATCATGTGTCTCTTCGTGTAAAACCTTCAACAAAAACTATAGAACTGCAAATTTTATTGGTAAAACGTTAGTCTGATATCACGATTTACCAAACTTAAACGAAAAAGAAACAAAGGGCTGCATCGTTAACATTTTTTTATTTTGTTAATGACTGTCTATCATCATGAAGAAATTCGTTTTCCTTGAATCCTGTTATATTCATCTATAACGAAGTAAATTTCTCCGTCAGTTTTGTCCACGGCGGGGCTCAAACCCGGGTCCCTTCATTCCGGAATAAGTCACCCTACCAATTGAGCTACGCGGACGTTCGTCCTGACAGCTATCTGCCTTTATGTCGTGTGTGTCCTGCTGGCACGTCACATCCCCCCCCGAAAGAGGGCCGGGGTCATGGCCCACGGGTCAGCTGTGACCACGAATCGTTGCAGGCAGCCATCCGCTGTAGAACGTGCACTTGAGAACTCCAGTCAATCTGATGTGTGGAACGCAACGTAACACACATTGATTTTTCGAAGCGCTGGAGAAGGGATTCTCTTATTTTTCCTATCTCGCGGTGTGGAAAGAACATCACATCATTGCCAGATTTTGAACAGCCAGGTCATCCGGAAAGTTCGGGCGCCATTATAACGAAGTAAATTTCTCCGTCATTTTTGGTCCACGCCGGGAATCCAACCCGAGTCCACTTATTCCGGAACAAGTTGCTCTACCAACTGAGCTACGCAGACGTTCGTTCTTGCTGCTATTTGCCTTTATGTCGTGTGCGTCCTGCTGGCAGGCACGTCACACATCTCGTTGTATTGAGGGTGTCAACGGTTGTGATGTGGTAGTGATCGTTTAAGAAAACGCAGTGTACGGTGGTCCTAACAAAAGTTCTGCACACCGTCCATTTTTAAGAAAAGTGTGAAGTAACGGAGTAAACTTACCTTATTGCCGTTCAATGTACTCCCCTCCGCTGCTACTGACAGCTTGCCAACGGTGAGGTAGGTCCTGGATTCCCCGTAGTACGCCATCTTTGTTCAGCTGTCGTATTACTCAAATCACATCCAATGACAGATCTCCCAGCGATTCTAGGGGATGCCACGGAGCCGATTTTTTAACTTTTGGAAAAGATCAAAGTCGGGTGGACTGAGATCAGGGCTGTGTGGTGGGTTTGGAAAAAGTTTCCCAGCCATATTTCGACAAAGGTTTCCGTACCGACGCTGTATCATGGAACGATGCGTTGTCATGCAGCAAGATCGTTTCGTGTTCCAACAAATTGGGGCGATTTTGACGAATTTTCGGTCTCAAGTTAGTCCTCAGAAAGTCTCGATAATATTGTGCGTTGACATTTTGCCCTACCGACACTCCATCAGAGACCACAACTCCCTGGGTATCGTACGCAAAAATCATCCTTTGCTTCACTTTGGATTGTTGCCGACGACACTTTGAGGGGTGTGGGGAACTGGGATACCTCCGTTCCGCTGATTGTGACTTCAGTTCCTGCTCAAAATCATGGGTCCAAGTCTCATCAATTGCGACAATTCTGTTCAGGAAGGTGTCGCCCTCCTTTTCGAACCTGTGGAGGTGATCCTGTGTGATGGTCACTCTGGCTGCCTTCTGCTCGGGGGTGAGTTGATGGGGCAACCAGCGCGCGACGATTTTTCTTTTTCCCAGTGAGTCGGTCAAAATCCGGTGAACAGACATGGTGGACAAATTTGCCTGATGAGCAATCTCCTCGACTGTCAAAGGCGATTCTCTTCTAGAAGCGTTGCAAAAATGGTGACAGATGTTTTGTCTGTCACCGTTTGAGGTTGACCTGAGGGGCAAACATCTTTGATGCTGCTTTGGCTCTCCCGAAAGCGCAGTGCCCAGCTAGAAATTGTGCTTCGATCATGAGTTCCTTTCCCACAAACTTCTTGTAAGGCAGTGTGGATCTGTGTCGGAGTTTTTCCCCGCAGAGTTTCTATTTTCACATACGAGCGCTGGTCTAACGCCATGACTCGACCTGAGGAGCTGCACGCTTCCATTTCCAAACCCTCTCACGTCCACACACCAAATGATAGCGCGTCGTTGTGACACCACTGCGTTATTGAGACTCTGGCCTTCATATGACGCGATCATTTTCCCGATTGCATCATTCGTATCCGTTTTAGATTAACGTGTGCAGAACTTTTGTTATGACACTCGCATGGCACAGTCTTTGGAAAACGGTGGTGGGGCTACCCGAAACTGTCAACTAATTTAAAATCCATAAATCACAGACTCAGCCTGCATCTTCCAAAGGTAAGTACGTAACTGCTTACTGCTGTACACTTTAGGATCGGGACGTACTACTATCTCAAACACCGGAAACCGTTGCTTACTCTGGAGAGCCCGAAAGCAACGGACAGAGGGGCAGCGTTTCGACAGGAAGGGAGACTAGAGATACTTCTGAAATGTTTGGGGCTTTTAATGAGGACACTTCTGAAATGTTTTGGGCTTTTAATGAGACACTTCTGAAATGTTTGGAGCTTTTAATGACACACTTCTGAAATTTTTTGGGGCTTTTACTGAGGATGTTTTGGGCTTTTAGTGAGACATTTCTGAAATGTTTGGGGCTTTTAATGAGACAATTCTGAAATGTTTGGGGCTTTTAATGAGACACTTCTGAAATGTTTTGGGCTTTTAATGAGCACTTCTGAAATGTTTGGTGCTTTTAATGAGGCACTTCTGAAATGTTTGAGGCTTTTAATGAGACACTTCTGAAATGTTTGGGGCTTTTAATGAGACACTTCTGAAATGTTTGGGGCTTTTAATGATACACTTCTGTATTGTTTGGGGCTTTTAATGAGGAGGACTCTGCCATGCCTTCAATCTTAATTTTAGCTCTCCGGTTAATTTAGCGGCCTCGATGATTCCCGAATACCGGGCCTCCAACTCTCGGTGAGTATTGGATATATTTTGGCGGAGGATGATGATGAATTAAACCAATTTAACAAAAGCTGGGACGCTTCGTGTGCTTTTCCCGCGTTTCCAGTTTTCCGGCATGGCTTTATGGTTCGCAGGGAAAAGTACTCCTTCAATTGCTATGGGATTTTCACTGATCCACATAACAATTCCATAATTAATAAACAGGAATCGTACACCAACTATACTCAAAATAATATAACAACATTAGTAATCCGAATTTCTTGGTGTAGAATAGAAAATCAGTTTCCAAGCTCTCGCACATCAACCAGATGGCTACCTTCCTTGAAAAAATCATCTGGTTGATATGCGAAAGCTTGGAAACTGATTTTCTATTCTATACCAAGAAATTCGAATTACTAATATAGTTATACTATTTTAAATTCCATAATCAATACAGGGTGGCCTAAACAATACTATGCCACCCCGGTGGCGAAGAGGTCTAAGCGATGGCTCCTGATCATTCGTCCGAAAAGGGGTCTGGGTTCGAATCCCGGTGAGGCATGGATTTTGTGTTTGCCTTGCGGTACTGTCTCTCTCCCTTCCCTGAAACTAGTGACCCTAAATTAGGGACGGGCGAATGCTTATAGCCCATTAAGTTGCTCACGGTGGTTGTTAAACCTGCAATAAAAAAAACTATACACATAGTGGCCCAAGCAAAACTATACCAAATGAACAAATAAAATAAGCACAAGTTTTATTTAATGTTATAGTGTCCAAGACAGTTCGTACAGCAGGTGTTGGAAATGAGCGCCCTCATTATTAAGGTACAGGTCGGTTCTTCGCAGCATGTTTTGGAACACAGTTTGAAGTTGTTGTGGCGTAATGTTAGCAATTTCAGCCGAGATGTTGGTTTGAAGCTCTTCAAGAGTTCTCGGGTTATCGGAATACACCTGACCCTTTAGTGCATCCCACAAGTAAAAGTCACACACAGATAGATCAGGGGATTGAGCCGGCCAGAGGTCACGACTCACAACACGGTCTTCCTCAAACACCTCCAAAATTGCATTCATTGAATGGTATGTAGTATGAGCTGTAGCTCCACCTTGTTGAAAGTACAATATGTCTTCTCCTTGTTGGTAAGCTAATAGCCAAATGGGTTGAAAATGTTTGCAATATATCGAGCTGAGTTTATGGTTTCGTGGGAAACGATGGTAATATTCCTACTTGCTGACACAAATTGATGTGAGTTTTCTGTGCTCCAATATGGACGGTTCTGGGAATTTACATATCCACTTATGTGGAACCATGCCTCATCACTCATGAAGTAGAGATTCATGTCCAGCATCCCAGATGTTATTTCTTCCTGTAACCACCGGAAGTATCGCACACGTGCGGGTTTATCTTGAGGTTGCAACTGATGCAATGCAGAAATTTTGTGTGGTTTAGCACCCATATCGAGTTTCAATATTTGCTGGCACGAAGAACGTGAAATTCCTGCTTGCTGAGATAATCGACGAGTAGATTTTTTAGGAGACTGTAAGATTCACTCGAGAATGTCCTCAATGTTCCCTGGAGTACGTACACGCTTCGCATAATTTCTGGCAGCATTTGTCACTGAACCAGTTGCACGCCAATTTTTACCAGATCATTTATTGCCATCTTTGTTGATGGTCGAATTTTAAACCTTGTTTGAAACTTCTGTTGACCCATTTTAAAAGACGTATGCTTCACATATGCCTCGACGATGAAAATTCTTTGCTGCAAAGTCAGGACCAACTTCTCTGCTGCTGAGAAACTCCTCACAAGTACACTGGTACGTAGATCGATGGATTGTCAGCATCTGTAACCAAAAGTTATAATTAACAAGTAACAAACTGTTCCGTTAATACTGTAGATTGTCAGTACCTGTAACCAAATAAGTTATCATTAAATTGGGCTATCATGGGTATAGGTTTGTTTGGGCCACTATGGGTATAGTTTTGTTTGGGCCACCCTGCGTTTTTGTATGAAAAATGGGAAAAGTTTTTGCCCAGAGCTAACTGCATAAAAGAAGGGTGATCAAATTATTGTTAGTGTTAAATCAGATGAAAGTCATGTTTTGATTGGAGGTGTTGTGATGTATAGAAAAAACTTTCATTTTCGAATTCCTGTTCATATGTAAATTACGTATGTTATTTCTTCGTTATGTTTCTTTCTGAACGGCACGTCCAAACCTCCCAATCACCTTATAAATTTTGGCAACGGCTGACTGTGAGTCAAAGGTAAATAAAAACAACCAGTGTTAGGCGTGTGGTATTCACCCACACGACGATACACTGCTTCAATTGGGATCATATGTTATCTTGTTATTACAGAGTCAAGATTATCTGTACATCGAAAAACTGTTAAAGTGCTATCTACTAGGTTGATGATGAATTTAGTCCGCAAGGCTGTTACAGTTGTTCAAAGAGGAATTGTGTTTGTGTTTAAATTTCGTTGTGATTCCTCAGAACTGAGTTGTGAGTCAACAACCAGCTGAAAAAAGAGTTCTTTATTGCTGCCGATCCGTTCGGGGGTTTAACTATCAGCAGTCGCCTGTCTTTAACTTAGGACTACTGGTTCCAGGAAAGGGAGAGAGTCAGTGCCCCAGTAAATGCACAAAATCCATGCTTCACCGGGATTCGAACCTGGACATAACTCGGAAGAGTAATCAGAAGTCAGCTCTTAGACAACTGCGCCACTGGGGCCACAAAACAGTTCACTGGATATTCTGAAAGTTCCATTTTTTTGTTGTATCGACCCCTGTGATCGTTAGATATTATTTAAGTGATAGTGTTGAACATTTAGTACTTAAGTGAGTAATTAATTACGAGTGACTGTTACACCAAGTGTGCTTAAAATTGTAGAACTATACTAGTTATCCACATTTATTGGCGTAAAAGAGAACTCAAAAGTTTTCAATTAAGCTTTCTCACCTCAACCAGATTGTATTTTCAAAGAAGGTGTGCTCTCTACCTTCTTGTCTATACCTTCTTGACTACCTTCCTTGAAAAAGCCATCTAGTTTATGTGCGATGAGAGCTCGGGAACATTTGAGTTCAATTTTACGCCAATTAATTCGGATAACTAGTATAGTTTTACTGTTTTAAGTTAGTGTTACTGCAACAAACAATCAGCAAACGTATTAAATAAAAACTTAAAACATCTTCGAGTGATGTATTATGCTGTCTAACTTCCACGAAATTAAGTATCAGAATGAAAGTTGGCAGTATCTCAGGTCCAGCGTAGCATAATGCTGGCGGGTACGGAGAAGTGGCCACCGAAGAAGTGATCACCGGAGAACTGGCCAGAAGAGAACTAGCCACATTGCAATTTCAGTGTCATAAAATTATTCTAAATAAACAAATGTCGTGTGGCTACATTTCCCACTAATTGAGCAACAATTGTTCACAATTTTTTTTAATATTTCATTTTCAATAAGAAATTTAAAGATTTCCATGACTTTCGGGACAAAGACAAACCGGAGAACTGTTCCCCGGAGAACTGGCCACAGGCGAACTGGACAAATATCGAGTGGCTATATTTCCCACTACTTGAGCAACTATTGTTCACAAAACATTTTTTTTTCTATATTTCATTTTCTATAAGAAATTTAGACATTTCCATGATTTTCGAGCCAAAGACAAAGCGAAAAACTAGCCCCGGAGAACTGACCACTGGAGAATTCTCCACAAAAATTTCAAGCGGCAGTATAAGAATTGGTTGCCTGAGTCACATAAAGATTCCGTAATTTCGTATTATGATCAGAGGCCAACGCCTTAGACCACTGCGCCACCGGGGCGGCGAGCAGTTATCCCCTCCCACAAACAGGTTTCCTGCGGTAGCAGATGCCCGCAGAAATTTTGTAGAGTTGTACTTTGTAAACGCCGAAAATCTTTTCCCGTCTGCGCTACAAATTCTTTATATTTCATATTTTCGGCATCACCCCCCCCCCCCCCACCCTTCCTCCCACAGACAGGTTTCTTGCGGTAGCAGATGCGCGCAGAAATTTTGTAGAGTTGTAGTTTGTAAACGCTGAATATCTCCGGATCGGTCCAGAAAATCTTTATATTTTATATTTTTGGTATTGAAGCTCCCTCCCCCGGACAGGTTTCCTGTTTTCGCACATGTTCGCAGAGAATTTGTGGAGCTGTAGTTTATAAATCCTGAAATTCTTTTGTTGAGTTGTAGATTATAAATATATTTAATAAAGAATTACATTAAATATCGCATATATATATATGGGCTTAGTCCCCCTCCCAATCCATCATTCCTACAGACGCTACTGGCTACACTGATACACTGATCGCTGTTATATCTAAACGAACGAAGCTTTTCAGCACTGCGCCAGACTGTCTGACGTAATCTGCCTCGCTGTTGCCTATACCTATTTTTTTAATTTTTCCATCCTAGTAGCTTTGAAAGTATAGTTAGCAGTGGACAAAAAAATCACCTGCACTTAATTGAGAAGAATACGTACCAACATTGTTCTGTAAAAAATAATCTATCATACGACAGTACTCCACTCTGAACGCTGTTATCCTATTTCCCACCCGATAACCAAATATATCCACCAATAAGCTACTGTAATGAAAAATGCGCTGATACCCCACCGAAACCCCTTTGCCCAGTGAAACATAACACTTAGTGGAAACTTCTGTTCCTTTTCATGCCGTTTTTTATTACCCTAGTAAAGATGCCGCCTTTTCACATGATTATTACTGTTTCCGACAGGCTGTTGCAGTTGTTGTCGTACATCGTTATTTCAGTCTTTTAGCCTACGGCTAATTCTCAGAGTTCGGGCTTTTTTTAGCTTGAGACTGATGGTACGTGCCTCCATGGTACTCCTACTCCCGTAAATCATTAAGTTGTTTAACGTATTGTTTCCAAATGACCTAACCGCAGCAGAGACCACAGGCGACGAGATTACCTCAACTAGAGTAATGTTATCTTAATGCTGTTGTTGTGACACCTGACCCCCTCATCGGATAAAAAAGGGAATCCAAGAAGAGGTTTTTTTACTTTGCTAACAAGATATTTAAGAAAATTCCCATCTGCCTTTTTTTTTTTTTTTTTTAAGTGGAAAAATATTACATGGGTAAGCTAATAGAAGAAAAGGTTTATTTTGATTGGGAGGGTTTGAGCCCCGAAAAATTGGTAAAAAAAACTACTTATAGCAATCATTATGTCACGTAAATGAGTGAATTTTAGTAATAGCTTTTGTTATACACTGAGTGGCCTCTTTATTATGACCACCTCACAGTTTTAAGCAAATTAGCTATGGCTGCACGCTGTTGCCGCCAGACGGCGAGGCTAGTATAAAAAGGGAAAGCTTAGTGTTTGCGACAGTAGTAGCAGTGATTTTTGGGTGACGAGACGGGTAAAAAATGTGATTTTACGGACTTTCAACATGGGATGATTGTAGGAGCTCGGAGCCATGGAGCAAGTATCACCGAAACCACCGCATTCGTGAAATGTTCCAGAGCAGCTGTTGTTAAAGTGTTTAAAGACTGGACTGTCAGCCAAAAAACTGGGTCTCTACGTGCAACGTGTGGTCGTCATCGACTAGTGACTGCTCCGGCGGAAAGGAGAGTGCCCAGACTGGTAACAGACAAAAGAAGGGCAACAGTGCAGCAAATTACAGACCATCTTAATCAAGGATCCCCTCAAATGATCTCTGCACGCACTGTTCGCCGTACACTGCATCGGATGGGCTATGGCAGCCGAAAGCCTGTTCGAACACCTTTGCTGTCTGCAAGGTTAATAGACAGTCTACTAACCTTGGCCGTCTGCAGTTAACAAGAGAAAACGTCTCCAGTTCGCACAGGAGGACAAGGATTAGACAGTCGATAATTGGAAACAAATTATGTGGTCCGATGAATCACGTTTTCAGTTGCACTATGCCGATGGCCGAGTGAGAATTTGTCGGAAACAGCACGAAAGCATGGACCCCAAATGCATTGCTACAACCCTTCAAGCTGGTGGAGGCAACATTATGGTTTGGGGAATGTTTTCCTGGCATGATTTGGGCCCTTTAATTCGTGTTGATCAACGTCTGACCGGCACATCATATCTAAACATCGTTGCGGACCAAGTGCATCCTGCCATGTGGATCGTTTATCCCAATGGGCGGTACAGCTGCAAACGGTATAAAACAAGCCTGCAGCTGACCGCGATCATATCGCACTGTGAGGTTGCGTGAAAATGTCGCGGCGGGAGAGAACTGACTTTCAGAAAGGAAAGATTGTTGGGTGTTATATTAGTGCGTTGTCCATAAGAGAAACCGAGAGGCGTTTTAACACACCCAAGTCAACTGTTTTGGATGTACTGAATAAGTGGAAGACACATGGCATGCCTGAAGCTGCAAAACGTAACGGCAGACCAAAGAAAATCAGTGATAGAGGACGTCGAAGCCTGAGGAGAGTCGTTACAGCTGACCGGCAGAGTAATGCACAAGACCTCAGTGTACATGTGAGTAAAAATTCTGGAACCTCGGTATGTACACGTATCATTCGCAGATAACTTCATTCCATGGGTTATTGTGGTCGTGCGGCTGCTCATAAGCCTTTCATATCCCCTCGGAATGCTACTAGTCGTTTAGCATGGTGTAAAGAACATTTATCGTGAACCGTAGATCAATGGAAACGGGTCCTATGGACTGATGTATCCAGATACACGATCCATTAGTCTGATGGCCGTGTGTGGGTATGGCGGCAGCTCGGGGAACTCTATTTACCACAGTGTACTACTGTTCCTACAGTCAAGTTTGGAGCTGGCAGTGTACTCGTGTGGGGGTGTTTTTTGTGGTATGGTCCCGGCCCATTAGTTATCGTGGACAAACCTGTTAACCAGCACGTCTACCTCGATATTCTGGACAATTATGCCCTACCAACTCTGTGGTAATATTATGGAACCGAGCGTTGTTGGTACCAACAGACAATGCATCGAGCCACAAAGCAAGGACCATTACGGCGTGACTTGACGATAATTCCGTATCGTGTGTGAACTGGCCAGGACAGAGGCCTAATCTTAATCCCATAGAACACCTATGCAATGAATTAGAATGCCGCATAAGAAGTTTGGAACCAAGACCTACTACTAAGCAACAGTTAGCGGCAGCATTATGTACTGAATGGAAGCGCATACCTATCGCTGTGATCCAAAACCTTGTCGAAAGCATGTCTCAAAGGGTCAGGCCAAAGGTGGATTGACACCGTACTAACGTATGTCAATAAATGCTACGTTGTGTTTCTCTTCTAGGTGTCCGGTGACTTTTGTCAATATAGTGTATATACAAATATATATACACACAGAGAGGAATTCCTGGGTGCGCCACTGACTGATATCCTCTAGACACCAGTTCACTTTTGCCAATTGCAGTTGAATAATCATTAATCAATACAATCTAATCTAATATGGTATCACTAGTCTAGGATAGAAACTCAAAATTCGTGTACGTTAATGCATTTAGGTTCACCAAAGGCAAAGTTTTTGGGGGTGCTGGCTTTTTAACGCATACGTTTTTTTTTTTTTCTTGAACAAAACCTGCATCTAATTCACTACTTTTGGGGCCTTAGGGTTACATGAATTCTTGAACTGTAGTTCTGAAAAGTCAGCTTCAGTTACAGCAAAAATACTTTTTTCAATTCGAAAGTAAATAAACGAACAATTGATTTTCGCATTCTTTAATTTTTCTGACTTTATAAATGTGTACTGATTTTTTTGCAATTCTGGTTATTCTCATTGTTTTCAAGAGATTTTCTCGTAATTATTTTTATAACGATTGGTAAGTCTTGAAAAAGAAATTAATTTACGGATTTCCGTTCTTACTGAAAGTGAAGAAACTGTTATTACAAATTATAGTTCTTACTAAAAGCGTAAGAAACTGTTATTACAAATTTCCGTTCTTGCTAAAAATGAAGAAATTTTTATTACAAATTCTGATTTTCAGTTATCACAATAAAATTTTTGACAATAGAATAAAACCTTCGACAGTTTCTCTCAAGAGACCTTTTCTGTTGCTGTTTAGCAACGAAAGTAATTTTGTTCTTACATTAAATCACACTAGGAATCTGAGGTCAGGGAAAATGGGTAAAATGTTGTTAATTATTGCCTCAATACGAAGAAAGTGCAATGATTCGTACACTTGTGTTAAAAAGATATTTAAACAGTAAAGGGCGATGCTAAAATACCGATTTTTTAGGAATGTACGAAAGAATGCTCAAGGGAAAATATCCGCTTCTCTAAAACAGAACAGAATTTCTTCATGAAATCAAAACAAGGAAGTTGACACCGAATTTTCGGGTGTAATAAGCACGTCTTTTGAATCCGTTCTGACGCAAATGAAATTTATCAAAGCTATTCACAAAGTCAATGGAACCGGTGTGGAAAACAATAGATCTGACCAAAGAAAGATTTTCAATCGGGTTTTTAATCCCTCAGATATTGCTGTAAACGTAATCGTGAGCTTACGAACTCTTAGAAACAGAGATATCGACAAAAATAAGATGTGATTTTACGTCCCCTGGTGGGAAAACCATGCATTATTTTAGGAAGAAAGTATTCTCAAAAGGTTTATCCGTATAAGCGGTATCGGTCCAAGAAAAAAATTAGTCGAGTTTTCAGGAGCCCAGATTTTGCAACAAATACTTCAGAAGCAGAAATTAACACATATGACCCCTGGTGGCTAAACCATTCTTTACCAAACATTAGAAATTATGTGAAAAATATTTTCCATCAGGTTTTGTATGCGATACAGGAAGAATTTTTCAAATCAGAGCTTTAGGAGCAGAAATAACGCAGAAAACGCAATTTACCTTTGTGCCCCCTAGCTAAAAGTGTATGATTTACTTGAAAATTTTGAATTTATAGGTAAACCATTTTGCATCAGAAACACTATCCAACAAAGAAGGAATTTTTCAAATCGTACTCTTAGAAGTAGAGATATTGACAAAAATAAGATATACATCTACGCCCCGTGGCGTAGAAACCATGCATTTTTTCAGGAAGAAAATTTCCTAAAAGGTTTGTCGACATGAGTATAGTGTCGGTCAACAAACGACGTTTTTTTCAATCGAGTATTTAGAAGCTCATATTTTGCTGCAAATACAACAGAAGCAGAAATTAAGATTTACGCTACCTGATGGCCAAACTATTTTTTTACAAAAATTAGAAATTATGTGCAAACGATTTCCCATCAGGAGCTGTATCCGGTGCAGAAAGAAGTTTTCAAATCGGAGATTTAGAAGCAGAGATATAGAGGGAAACGCCATTTAGCTCTACGCCCCCTAGCGGAAGGTCTGTGAATTACTTGAAAATTTTGAAATTATATGGAAAACATGTCACATGGAAAACACTATCCAACAAAGAAGGAATTTTTCAAATCGGACTCCTAGAAGCAGAGATATTGACAAAAATAAGATGTACATCTACGCCCCCTGGCGGAGAAACTGTGAAATATTTTAAGAAAATATTCCGAAAAGGTTTATCGATGTGAGTGGCATCAGTCCACGAAATAACTTTTTCAATCGATATCTTAGAAGCTCCGATTTTATGGCAAATACATCAGAAGCAAAATTAACCCTTACGCCCCCTGGTGGCCAAAGTATTCATTACCAAAAATTTGAAATTATATGCAAAAGATTTTCCATCAGGAGATGTATCCGCTGAAGAAAATTTTTTTCAAATCGGAGTTTTAGAAGAAGAGTTATCGGGGAAAATGTAATTTACTTTTACGCCCTCTAGCGAAAATTCCATTCGTAATTTGAAACGTAACTATATCTAAAATACTCTTCGACATAAATGGAATCGAAAGATATAAATTTTTTTTCAATCGGATGTTTAGAAGCAAATATGTGGAATAAAACGTATTTTTGAATTCGACATCAGCTGCATTTACGCCCTCTACCGGCGAAATTGTACATCGTAAAAAAAACGAAATAAAGGATCATCATTTGCATATTTCAAGCTTTTCATTGTAAAAAGAATTTTTCAAATCGGACTAATAGTTGCTGAGATATCGGGGGTACAGATGGACGGACGGACGGACAAACCAATAACAGAAGCACGATCTTTTTTTACAAAAGTCGTGCTAAAAAGATCTCATGTTTGTAACAGACGTAAAAAAAAAACAGTCAACAACTGGCGTATTTTCCTATTTTCAAGATATGGGCATACGAGGGGATACTGATTAGTTCTCGGCCTCAGCAAGAAAGAAATGGGCTAGAGCCATGAAACTTACAGACTATTTCACATATTCACCCCGAATTTCAACACATTTAGCACAGCGTTTCTGAAGTTTTTTAACCCTTCCAAACAAAATTCTGAAATGTGATCACTCAAATACTGCTGATATCACCTCCTAATCATTCGAAAAATGCTTCCCTTTCAATTTTATATTAAGGTTTGGGAACAGGAAATAGTCCGATGGAGCAAGATCTCGTGAGTAGGATGGATAGCCTATGCACTTAAACCCCAGACCCCCCTCAAAAATTCATTGTCTTGCCAGCCTTGTGAGCCGACCCATTGTCTTGCAAAAAAGAGAACATGTTTCCGCAGTTTTCCTCGCTTTTTTTCTTTCAACGCCTCCTTTAATCGGCACAACAAGTTGGAATAGTATTCAACATTTATTGTTTGGCCCTTCGGGAGATAGTCAGTCAGTAAAACACATTTCGAATTCCCAAAAAAACGTTTCCATGACCTTTTCCTGCAGAACTTTGAGTCTTGAATTTCTTTGGCCGTGGAGGACCTCAATGCCGCCACTGCAGGGACTCAGGTCCTTCACGTTGTTTCGTCTCTGGATCGTAGGGATTCGTGATTTGTACTCTCTTGCCATGACCTTTCCTGCAGACCTTTGAGTCTTGAATTTCTTTGGCTACTGCAGGGACTGTTCTTTCGTCTCTGGATCGCAGGGATTCATGATTTGTACTCTCTTGCCATGACCTTTCCTGCTGACCTTTGAGTCTTGAATTTCTTTGGCTGTGGAGGACCCGAGTGCCGCCACTGCAGGGACTGTTGTTTCGTCTCTGGATCGTAGGGATTCATGATTTGTACTCTCTTGCCATGACCTTTTCCTGCTGACCTTTGAGTCTTGAATTTCTTTAGCTGTGGAGGACCCGAGTGCCGCCACTGCAGGGACTGTTGTTTCGTCTCTGGATCGTAGGGATTCATGATTTGTACTCTCTTGCCATGACCTTTTTCTGCAGACCTTTGAGTCTTGAATTTCTTTGACTGTGGAGGACCCGAGTGCTGCCACTGCAGGGACTGTTGTTTCGTCTCTGGATCGTAGGGATTCATGATTTGTACTCTCTTGCCATGACCTTTCCTGCTGACCTTTGA
Source organism: Macrothele yani (assembly GCA_039090855.1). Taxonomy (NCBI): domain Eukaryota; kingdom Metazoa; phylum Arthropoda; class Arachnida; order Araneae; family Macrothelidae; genus Macrothele; species Macrothele yani. The sequence continues at coordinate 117,103,352 of CM077007.1, forward strand.
GTCTTGAATTTCTTTGGCTGTGGGGGACACGAGTGCCGCCACTGCAGGGACTGTTGTTTCGTCTCTGGATCGTAGGGATTCATGATTTGTACTCTCTTGCCATGACCTTTCCTGCAGACCTTTGAGTCTTGAATTTCTTTGACTGTGGAGGACCCGAGTGCCGCCACTGCAGGGACTGTTGTTTCGTCTCTGGATCGTAGGGATTCATGATTTGTACTCTCTTGCCATGACCTTTCCTGCTGACCTTTGAGTCTTGAATTTCTTTGGCTGTAGAGGGGACACGAGTGCCGCCACTGCAGGGACTGTTGTTTCGTCTCTGGATCGTAGGGATTCATGATTTGTACTCTCTTGCCATGACCTTTCCTGCAGACCTTTGAGTCTTGAATTTCTTTGGCCGTGGAGGACACGAGTGCCGCCACTGCAGGGACTGTTGTTTCGTCTCTGGATCGTAGGGATTCATGATTTGTACTCTCTTGCCATGACCTTTCCTGCAGACCTTTGAGTCTTGAATTTCTTTGACTGTGGAGGACCCGAGTGCTGCCACTGCAGGGACTGTTGTTTCGTCTCTGGATCGCAGGGATTCATGATTTGTACTCTCTTGCCATGACCTTTCCTGCTGACCTTTGAGTCTTGAATTTCTTTGGCTGTGGGGGACACGAGTGCCGCCACTGCAGGGACTGTTGTTTCGTCTGTGGATCGTAGGGATTCATGATTTGTACTCTCTTGCCATGACCTTTCCTGCTGACCTTTGAGTCTTGAATTCTCTTTGACTGTGGGGGACACGAGTGCCGCCACTGCAGGGACTGTTGTTTCGTCTCTGGATCGTAGGGATTCATGATTTGTACTCTCTTGCCATGACCTTTCCTGCTGACCTTTGAGTCTTGAATTTCTTTGGCTGTGGGGGACACGAGCCGCCACTGCAGGGACTGTTGTTTCGTCTCTGGATCGTAGGGATTCATGATTTGTACTCTCTTGCCATGACCTTTCCTGCTGACCTTTGAGTCTTGAATTTCTTTGGCTGTGGGGGACACGAGTGCCGCCACTGCAGGGACTGTTGTTTCGTCTCTGGATCGTAGGGATTCATGATTTGTACTCTCTTGCCATGACCTTTCCTGCTGACCTTTGAGTCTTGAATTTCTTTGGCTGTGGGGGACACGAGTGCCACCACTGCAGGGACTGTTGTTTCGTCTCTGGATCGTAGGGATTCATGATTTGTACTCTCTTGCCATGACCTTTCCTGCTGACCTTTGAGTCTTGAATTTCTTTGGCTGTGGGGGACACGAGTGCCGCCACTGCAGGGACTGTTGTTTCGTCTCTGGATCGTAGGGATTCATGATTTGTACTCTCTTGCCATGACCTTTCCTGCTGACCTTTGAGTCTTGAATTTCTTTGACTGTGGAGGACCCGAGTGCTGCCACTGCAGGGACTGTTGTTTCGTCTCTCTGGATCGTAGGGATTCATGATTTGTACTCTCTTGCCATGACCTTTCCTGCTGACCTTTGAGTCTTCAATTTCTTTGACTGTGGAAGGAACCGAGTGCCGCCACTGCAGGGACTGTTGTTTCGTCTCTGGATCGTAGGGATTCATGATTTGTACTCTCTTGCCATGACCTTTCCTGCAGACCTTTGAGTCTTGAATTTCTTTGGCCACTGCAGGGACTGTTCTTTCGTCTCTGGATCGTAGGGATTCATGATTTGTACTCTCTTGCCATGACTTTTCCTGCTGATCTTTGAGTCTTGAATTTCTTTGGCTGTGGAGGACCCGAGTGCCGCCACTGCAGGGAGTGTTGTTTCGTCTCTGCATCGTAGGGATTCATGATTTGTACTCTCTTGCCATGACCTTTCCTGCAGACCTTTGAGTCTTGAATTTCTTTGGCCACTGCAGGGACTGTTCTTTCGTCTCTGGATCGTAGGGATTCATGATTTGTACTCTCTTGCCATGACTTTTCCTGCTGATCTTTGAGTCTTGAATTTCTTTGGCTGTGGAGGACCCGAGTGCCGCCACTGCAGGGACTGTTGTTTCGTCTCTGGATCGTAGGGATTCATGATTTGTACTCTCTTGCCATGACCTTTACCTGCTGACCTTTGAGTCTTGAATTTCTTTGACTGTGGAGGACCGAGTGCCGCCACTGCAGGGACTGTTGTTTCGTCTCTGGATCGTAGGGATTCATGATTTGTACTCTCTTGCCATGACCTTTCCTGCTGACCTTTGAGTCTTGAATTTCTTTGGCTGTGGAGGACCCGAGTGCCGCCACTGCAAGGAGTGTTTCGTCTCTGGATCGTAGGGATTCATGATTTGTACTCTCTCTTGCCATGACCTTTCCTGCAGACCTTTGAGTCTTGAATTTCTTTGGCCACTGCAGGGACTGTTCTTTCGTCTCTGGATCGTAGGGATTCATGATTTGTACTCTCTTGCCATGACTTTTCCTGCTGATCTTTGAGTCTTGAATTTCTTTGGCTGTGGAGGACCCGAGTGCCGCCACTGCAGGGACTGTTGTTTCGTCTCTGGATCGTAGGGATTCATGATTTGTACTCTCTTGCCATGACCTTTCCTGCTAACCTTTGAGTCTTGAATTTCTTTGGCTGTGGAGGACCCGAGTGCCGCCACTGCAGGGAGTGTTGTTTCGTCTCTGGATCGTAGGGATTCATGATTTGTACTCTCTTGCCATGACCTTTCCTGCAGACCTTTGAGTCTTGAATTTCTTTGGCCACTGCAGGGACTGTTCTTTCGTCTCTGGATCGTAGGGATTCATGATTTGTACTCTCTTGCCATGACCTTTCCTGCTGACCTTTGAGTCTTGAATTTCTTTGACTGTGGAGGACCCGAGTGCCGCCACTGCAGGGACTGTTGTTTCGTCTCTGGATCGTAGGGATTCATGATTTGTACTCTTGCCATGACCTTTCCTGCTGACCTTTGAGTCTTGAATTTCTTTGGCTGTGGAGGACCCGAGTGCCGCCACTGCAAGGAGTGTTGTTTCGTCTCTGGATCGTAGGGATTCATGATTTGTACTCTCTTGCCATGACCTTTCCTGCAGACCTTTGAGTCTTGAATTTCTTTGGCCACTGCAGGGACTGTTCTTTCGTCTCTGGATCGTAGGGATTCATGATTTGTACTCTCTTGCCATGACTTTTCCTGCTGATCTTTGAGTCTTGAATTTCTTTGACTGTGGAGGACCCGAGTGCCGCCACTGCAGGGACTGTTGTTTCGTCTCTGGATCGTAGGGATTCATGATTTGTACTCTCTTGCCATGACCTTTCCTGCTGACCTTTGAGTCTTGAATTTCTTTGGCTGTGGAGGACCCGAGTGCCGCCACTGCAGGGAGTGTTGTTTCGTCTCTGGATCGTAGGGATTCATGATTTGTACTCTCTTGCCATGACCTTTCCTGCAGACCTTTGAGTCTTGAATTTCTTTGGCCACTGCAGGGACTGTTCTTTCGTCTCTGGATCGTAGGGATTCATGATTTGTACTCTCTTGCCATGACCTTTCCTGCTGACCTTTGAGTCTTGAATTTCTTTGACTGTGGAGGACACGAGTGCCGCCACTGCAGGGACTGTTGTTTCGTCTCTGGATCGTAGGGATTCATGATTTGTACTCTCTTGCCATGACCTTTCCTGCTGACCTGTGATTCTTCAATTTCTTTGGCTGTGGAGGACCCGAGTGCCGCCACTGCAGGGACTGTTGTTTCGTCTCTGGATCGTAGGGATTCATGATTTGTACTCTCTTGCCATGACCTTTCCTGCTGACCTTTGAGTCTTCAATTTCTTTGACTGTGGAGGACCCGAGTGCCGCCACTGCAGGGACTGTTGTTTCGTCTCTGGATCGTAGGGATTCATGATTTGTACTCTCTTGCCATGACCTTTCCTGCAGACCTTTGAGTCTTGAATTTCTTTGACTGTGGAGGACCCGAGTGCCGCCACTGCAGGGACTGTTGTTTCGTCTCTGGATCGTAGGGATTCATGATTTGTACTCTCTTGCCATGACCTTTCCTGCAGACCTTTGAGTCTTGAATTTCTTTGGCTGTGGAGGACACGAGTGCCGCCACTGCAGGGACTGTTGTTTCGTCTCTGGATCGTAGGGATTCATGATTTGTACTCTCTTGCCATGACCTTTCCTGCAGACCTTTGAGTCTTGAATTTCTTTGGCCGTGGAGGACCCGAGTGCCGCCACTGCAGGGACTGTTGTTTCGTCTCTGGATCGTAGTGATGCAACCACGTTCCATCAAGTCGCTGCAAAGCATTACCACCAGATCGAAATGCTGCAAAGCCGATTTGGAAATGTCCACTCGTTTTCGTTTCTCATCAGCGTTGAAACATTTGGGCACCCACTTCGCTGACATCTTCTGCATATCCAAGTGCTCATGATTTATGAACCAACACATTCCCTGGATTTCTCCAGAGTCTCAGCTATTGTTTTAGCCGAGAATCGTCGATCTGACAAAATCAAGTCATGAACACGATCAACAATTTCGGGTGTTGTCACTGTTAAAGCCCTCCCAGATCTGGCTGCATCTTCGGTCTCAAAGTCTCCCCACTGTAGAAAATAAGTGGTGTGAATTCACGGAAAATTTCTGAAAATAACGTGCAGCAAAGTTGACGGTAGGTATCCGTATTTTTCAGAAATTTCCGTTTGTAAAAGTGCCCGTTCATTTTAACTTCCGTATTTTCACAGGTATTTCCGTAGACAGAAATTCCGTCTATTTCAGAAAAATCCATTTCTGATTTTTCCGTACTTAAATTGAAGTTCCTCAAAAATCAACAACCCTGCACAGCACTTAGCCGTCGTGCAAGGTCCGATCACCCGAAGCTACATAGCTCACCGAACAGGCAGCTTGTGCCTTTACCAACTGAGCCACAAACGCTCGTCAACCAGGCTCACGTATGCCATAAAACTAATCGCCCGACAAAGAAATTTTGTTTTTTGTCAATAATGTGAGTGATTTAGTCATTTTATTTTCTGTTGGAGCTCATTATTTTTCTGAATAGGTTTGTAATTTATTTTTTTCCTATAGGAGGACTTTTCAAATATATAATATTTTTCATCGTGGTTTTTTGAAGCAACAAAATGCTTTGCAACATGATTTTTTTTTAACTGACAATGACTCATTTATTTTTAAAAAAGGTGAAATGTACTTTTTATAGTATTATTTCACACACACAAAAAAACTAAGTATGAAATTTACTCTCGATAGCTATAATAGCTTTTGTCTTAAGTTGTCCAAAGACTGATATGCACAGACATCGTATAATCATCTGTACAATAAATACCCGGTTTCTTACAGTAACACAATATATAATAAGTAGCTGGTGCACCAAATAGGGGAAAGGAGAAATATCCTGGGCCACAAAAAACAAACAAAATCTATGCGATATTCTATCTACAATATCCGATCTCGCTACGGAACTTCAAAATTCGCCAGACGATTGAAATTTGAAAGTTGATCAAACCTCAAGTATTACCACGAATCGCTACTATTAGAGGAAATTTCTCGTCATACGGATAGGGAAAAAGTGAGAACGGAGATTTTCCGTTAATATACGAAAGGAATTGCGGAAAGGTTTCTGAAAATTCAGAATTGTCCGTTAACAGATCTCTAAAACGGCAAATTATCCGTTATTATAAGAAAGAAACTGCGGAAAGGTTTCTGAAAATTCAGAATTTTCCAGTGGCACGAAATGTCCGTTAAATTCAGGGTTTTTTTCTCGTCATTTCACGGAAAGGAAGTCTCAGAAACATGCTTCGTTAATTCACGAAAGAAATGACGGACAGTTGTCCGTGAATTTCAGAATTTTTTTTACAGTGCACGCTGAAAGTTGGTGGCACACCATTTCTTCACAGTGGAATATGAAGAGCGTTTGTCGCTTGATGTTTACGTCATACACTCATAGATTTCCTTTGCAGTTTTCTTCTGCAGGAACAGAAATTTCATGACAGCCCGGAGTTCCACATTCGAAAATTCAACACTTTGCATTGACATGATTCAGTTCAGAACGTCAAACATCTGCAAAAAAAAAAAAAAAAAAAAGAGAGAGAGAGAGAGAGCTATTAGTCTTAAAATTGTCACTTTACAATACATTCATCCTTTCGAGCTGCGGTGACAAAATAATGCTACAACTACAGGAAGCGGGTAGGCCAAGAACTTTTCAGCATCCCCTCGTATTTTCTTATTTTTGAGAAGTGGATATTTCTTTCTCATGCTTGATTTGGGGATAGGATACCTCGTCATACACTCATAGATTTCCTTTGCAGTTTTCTTCTGCAGGAACAGAAATTTCATGACAGCCCGGAGTTCCACATTCGCACAAAATAGTTTCCAGAACCGTTTATGGATCGCCAGTCCGGCCCTATTTTGCATCACAGAAATTCGAAAGTGCACAATTCACGCTCCTTTACGATTAACGCAATCCGGTGCAGAACACATTTTCTCTCAACCAAATTAAGGATGAAAATATGTCGTTTCCAAATATTAATAAGCAGACTGACACTGTTAGCACGCTTTGTATCTTAAAACTCGCGCTAAAAAGTGAAAATTTTCAATATCCATGAATATTAAAAAATTAAAAATGAATAAACTGAATCAAGGCAGTGACGATCTATAAATGAGCCTGGAAGCTGATTTTGTGCGGCCCACTTTTGGAGAAAATTATCAAGGTACTCCATCCCTAAAAAGAAAACAAACAAACAAAATAGACATCAACATTTTCTATTTAAACATCTTTTCTACATAAGACTACTAATCGTTGCAGTTTTTTTTTTTTTTTTGTTTTTTTTTGTGCTGAGGCAATAATTAACATTTTACCGACTTTCCTGGACGCAGATCACTGGCGGGCTTGGGTCTTCTGCACTGACCCCCAATCAACATCTGATCGGACTCAGTGATAACCCTGAGGAGGCAGTATACATAAGGTGACCAGATATCGGAAAACCGATTTGAGGACAAAAGGGCGTGTCGTCCCCAAATCGGTAGTTCATTTAGGGACACATACGTACTGAAAATAAATATGCAAATCTTTTTGTCACAAAACTGCATTTTTTTTTTTTTGATTGGAGGTTTAACGACCACCGTGAGCAACTCAATGGGCTATAAGCAGTCGCCCATCCCTAATTTAGGGTCACTGGTTCCAGGGAAGGGGAGAGCCAGTGCCGTAAGACAAACACAACATCCATGCCTCACCGGGATTCGAACCCGGACCCCTTACGGACGAATGATCAGAGGCCAGCGCCTTAGACCACTGCGCCACCGGGGCGGCCAAAAACTGCATTGCTTCCATAAGTGTGATATTACACAAAATCTGTCTTTAAAAGGATATATCTTGTAGAATGTTGGTAATTTGCATTGACAAAGTAGAATTCTGATGGCGAGAACATATTAGCAAAAGTGAAATGCTTTACCTTAGGTACATGCGCTGAATTAAAATTAGGCTGCACACCATAGTAATTGCATGGCGAATTTTTCATTTTGCCAAAGTTTTTGGAGAAACTCAGAACAAGTACAGTCGAAATTTGATCGTGTCAGTGGTGCAGTATCTTAGTGCTGGTCATTGAAGATGATTCGTACAAGTTGGCACGGGTTCGAGTCCCGAGTGAGGCATGGGTGGTGTGCTTGTCTTACAGCACTTGCTGTCTCTCTTCCCTAGAACGAATGTCTCCAAATTAGAGAGAGGTGACTGCTTATAGTCCTTAGTGGCTTAGAGTTGCTCGTAATGATCGTTAAACCCAGAAAGAAGAAAAAAAGTCAAAATTTGTTTTCACAAGAAGCTTGTTGGAAAATTAGTACAACGGAAACTACTTTTAAGAACATTTTTCATTGGAAATCTAAAGGGTTAATGAGGAAGTGTGAATTCGAGGACATTTGGGGACAAACATTAAAATTTGAGGACAATTTGCGTCTCCAAAAGCTTCAGACGTTTTTGGGGACAGTAAACTAAATTCGAGGACTGTCCTCAAGAATTGGGGACGTCTGGTCAGCTTAAGTATACAGTGAATAAACCGGAATATCAGTCGTATTGAGATCAGAAGTATTGAAAAATATCGAAAAATCGATCCGATATATTGATCTTTCAATAACGATATTTTCGGTTCAATATATCGGTCTCAGAAATACCAAAATATATCGTTATCGATCTTTTGAAAATATCGCCCATCCCTACTGTGATCGTTATCTGATAGGTCAGCTGCACTGAAGAAGGCAGAAGTGGACACAGACCACAGATACCCTTTTGCCCTCCCCCTCTAGGGAAAGTGGGGACTACGGAACAGGGCCTGGGAACAAGGAGCTCCCAGCATAAGATTCTCTCTGCTGGACAATGCGCTCCCGACTCTTTGAAAAACGGTGATTTTTCAGACAGCGATTACAGAGGTAACACGGAGTTTATACATTCAGGACACAAATTCTATAAAGATGTATAAACAGAGATAGGGTGGAAGTGGCGTTGTACAGAACACAAATGCTTGGCAAAAGTGTACCTGGATACTTGTGCCTCGGTTATTTTAAAATCCGATTTGTGTCCCAGCCGTGACCTACCAAAACTGCTCTCCCGTCAAATCATATCAAATAATGTTTGTGTGTTTTTTATTATTGGAGGTTTAACGACCACCGTGAGCAACTCAACGGGCTATAAGTCCCTAATTTAGGGTCACTGGTTCCAGGGAAGGGAGAGAGCCAGTGCCATAAGACAAACACAACATCCATAACTCACGGGATTCGAACCCGGACCCCTTCTGGACGAATGATCAGAGGCCATCGCATAGACCACTGCGCCACCGGGGCGGCCAAATAATTTTAAGCGAAAAGCAAGAGGATATTTCGGAACGGCCGTTAAAACTGATCATACTACTGCGGGAAATAACTGAATAGGAAACGAAGCAGAAAAAGAAAAACAAAACCGTTAATGTAGATGCCGCGTTCTATTCAACGGAACTTACATGGCATGGGAAAATCAAAGGTTTGCTCCTCCTTTGTGCTCAGCGTTTGCAAATCATTCAATTTGGATTACAAAACGAAAAAAAAAAAACTCTCGAAGAATTGAGTTCATAGATTGCGCATCACAGAATCATACGCGAAAAAAAAATCACATTTTGATATCAAAAAGCGGGACAGAAATTATTTATTTTCTGTAGTGCAGCACTACAAATTGGAAAGCTTTCCTGGCAAGACCGTTCATGTTGTACTCTTTCGCCAGGAAAATGGCCACTGGAACAAGACCATTGTTTCAGCTAAGCAAAGCTTGATGCCGTCGACACGGCGTTGTGGTAGGCCTGCTGCAGCTTCAGAGCGTCGTACTTGCACGTAAATATTACGGTAGAAATCTTTAAAATGCACCATAATGATGCAATTTTTTCACCATTTGCCATTAAATTGCATACTTCTCAATCTGTACGTCTCACTTTTTCGTAATCCTTCAACTTTATCGACGAAATAATTTAGGACGCTAAACTACACATTTATAATTTTTTTTTTTGCATTGAAAAAAATACTGTAAAAACACAAATGATTTTAATATCATTATAAAGATACACTAATTTAGGCTTGTTTTTAAAAGCTGTGAAAAATTATATGATAGTAATCATTATGCTTATTAAATCACATCATTATATAAGTTTTCAGTGTTATGCAATTTTAAGTGCTTTTCTTCAACAACGAACTTTGTGCAATCTTTTGATGTAGCTTGAGAGTTACTCGCGTAAAAATGGTTCGATTTCGATGAAATTTTAGTGTGGTAGGGCACCACCTGGGGATGAACCCTGTTGAAAATGGACGAAATGGGGTCAAAGGTCACGACATGGGAGCGGGATCCATTCCATGGCCCTTATGCGTCATAACTTGCGTAAATATGGTTCGATGTCGATGAAATCTTTCTATGTGGTAGGGGACCACCTGGGAAGGAATCCTATTCAAAATGGGTGAAGTGGGGTCCAAGGTCAGGACATAGGAGCGGGATGCATTCTATTGCTCTTATGCATCATAACTTGCGTAAATATCGTTCGATTTCGATGAAATTGTAGTATGTCGTAAAGGATCACCTGGGAATGAACCCTATTGAAAATGGGTGAAGTGGGGTCAAAAGTCAGGACATAGCAGCGGGATGCATTCCATTGCCCATATGCGTCATAGCTTGCGTAAATATGGCTCGATTTCGATTAAATTGTAGTATGTCGTAGGGAACCACTGGGGCCGAATCCTAGTGAATATGGAAGAAATGGGGATCAAAGGTCAGGACATAGGATCGGGATCCATTCCATCGTCCTTATCCCATACTATTAAAGGAGCACTTCTTGTATGTATGTAAATTTTATTTTGAGAACGGCTCTAAGGATTTTGATGAAAGTCATTAACCTACCGTTTTCTGGTACTAGAAATCGATTTAGCTTGATCTCGACTTTGGGAAAATTTGTTTAATGGGTTAAATAACCACTCCGAATTACCACGTTTTTAATGTCATGGCTTCGTCCCATTAATGTGACCCATGCTTAGAAATCTTATGACGTCACTATCTCGCAATTCAGATGCTGGCGCGTGGTCACGCATCTGTATCATTACGTCACGCGTTGTGTATGCCTATTAAAGTTTTATGACGTCACTTTCTTGCGAGCAGATGGTCGCGATTCCCAACTGCCTCATTACGTCAGGCGTTGTCTGCGTATGTCCGTCCTCACGAAAACTCGCGTAAGAATCGTTCGATCTCGATAAAATTTTAATATGTGGTAGGGGAACAAGACCTGGGAAGGAACTCTAATAAAAGTGAACGAAATGGGGTCAAAAGTCAGGACATAGGAGCGGGATCCATTCCACCGCTTTTATGCGTCATAACTAACGTAAAAAAGGTTCGATTTCGATGAAAGTTTAGTATGTGGTAGGGAACTACCTGGGAACACCCCCTATTGAAAATCGGCGAAATAGGCTCAACGGTCAGGCCATAGAAGCGGAATCACTTCCATCGCCATTATGCGTCATAACTTACGTAAAAATGCTTCGATTGCGACAAAACGTTATCATGTTATTTCTGAGGTATACTGAACCGGTTCTGTTGAATATAATCGAAATGGGATCAAAGGTCAGCGCACAGGATCGAGATTTATTTCACAGCCATTATCCTCATAACTTGAGTAATGATTTCTGGTATGTTGGAAAGCGTATTATAATCAATGCATTGCATGATTTTACTAACTAGTTATGTCAGTAACGAAGGAAAAAATTATTTCTGCCTCTGCATTTGAATGCGGTAAACATAAAACTTTCTTTGCCAGTTCACAAAGATTTGGAAAACACATTTGATCTTCAAAATTTTTAGCAGTTGCAATTTGAAACCACATTTTGTCTATAGGAAGGGCACGTAGTTCTTCCTTTTGTGTTTCTGAAAAATTATGAGGTAGAAGTCGCCAATGTATAGCCAGTTTATTTATATCTGTGACACCGAATGTTTTCGCAAAAACTGTTAGTTCACTAAATTCTTTTTTTGACGAGGATCTCAATGAAACTTTAGAACAAAGGAATTTCATTTGTTTAAAAATGTGTTCTTTAGGCAGACGAGTTTGCATTTCTTTAGCAGCAGCTATGTGATCGGAAACCATCGGCTCTTGAATGTCCAAGCTGTTCCATATTTACTTCTTCCGCTTGTTCTTGTTCCAACACTGCCGTATTCTACTTATCCTTTTTATTGAAGTTAAAATGTTCACGTTTCGTAGGGGGTCGACCAGCTATATTTTTTTATATTGTTTTACCATCCACGTGACACTCTGTTAATAGTAAATAATAAAAATGAACTAATCATATTTTAGCACAGCGGATACGCTCGTCATCAAGTGACTATTCAAATACGTAACAAAAAAAATGCTGTATTAACAGTTTTCCTTTTGAAGGGAAAAACACATCAGCGTTCCGCTGCTTATACTGAACTACGCATCAACTCCAAGCAGCTGGCACAACTCACTTTTTCGTTCTAGAAGAAAGTAGAAGTAAAGCGTAACACACACACAACGCGTGACGTAATGAGGCAGATGGTCGCGAGTGTGATGTCCTAAAACTTTAATAGGATCCACACACGACGCGTGACGTAATGAGACAGATGGCGTGACCGCGCGCCAACATCTCAATCGCGAGAGTGACCGCATAAGATTTCTAAGCATGGGAAACATTAATAGGACGACACCATGACACTAAAAACGTGGTAACTCGGGGTGGTTAATTATCCCACTAAACGAATTTTCCCAAAGTCGAGATCAAGCTAAATCGATTTCTAATACCAGAAAACGGGAGGTTAATGACTTTCATCAAATGCCTTAGAGCCGTTTTCAAAATAACATTTACATAGATACCAGAATTGCTCCTTTAAGGTGGACGTCAAGTAATTTTGCTTCCTGTACTTCCAATGGAAAAACTTCTGTGCACATTTTCTTCCCAATTCATGCGTTCCCAAGTATGAAAATTTGAACATCGATTAAAATAGCTTCATTTTATAACTTCGAATACTTAACATTTTTTAAAACATAACCATAATTACATTAAAAAACAATAACGTTTCCTTTGGTGGTGTTGAAACCAGAAAAAAGACACCAAAAACGTGGTAATTCGTGGTGGTTTTTTAACCCACTAAACGAATTTTCCTAAAGTCGAGATCAAGCTAAATCAATTTCTAGTACCAGAAAATGGTAGTTTAACGACTTTCATCAAAATCCTTAGAGCAGTTTTCAAAATAAAATGTTGGATTTCATAACCATAATTATGCAATCCAACATTTGTTTGTCTACTGAAGTCGGCAAACTACAGGTCGCGCCATCTTTTTTCTGGTTTCAACACCACCAAAGGAAAAGTTATTGATTTTTAATATAATTATGGTTATGTTTTAGAAAATATTAAGTATTCCAAGTTATAATATGAAGTTATTTTAAACGATTTTCAAATTTTCAACCATGGGAACAAACACACTATGTATAATTGTGAAGGAAATGTGTGCAAAAGTTTTTCCATTGGAAGTATAGGAAGCAAAATTACTTGACGTCCACCTTAATAGTATGGGATAAGGGCGATGGAATGGATCCCAATCCTATGTCCTGACCTTTGACCCCATTTCGCCCATTTTCAATAAGATTCGTCCCCCGGTAGTCCCCTACCACATACAAAAATTTCATCGACATCGAACCATATTTACGCATGTTATGACGCATAAGGGCAATGGAATGCATCCCGCTCTTATGTCCTGACCTTTGACCCCACTTAACCCATTTTCAAAAGGGTTCGTCCCCAGGCGGTCCCCTAACACGTACAAAAATTTCATTGAAATCGAACCATATTTACGCAAGTTATGACGCATAAGGGAAATGGAATGGATCCTGCTCCTATGTCGGGACCTTTGACCCCATTTGTCCCATTTTTAATAGGGTTCGTCCCCAGCTCGTCCCCTACCGCGCACTAAAATTTCATCAAAATCGAACCGTTTTTACGCGAGTTATCGTGCGGACAGGCCGACGGACGGTAAAAGCTGGAGCATGTACTCTTCTTCAGCCTACGGTGAGAAAGCGCAAAAAACGAGACTTCATGCACCAAATTAAAAGTCTCCGTATGACTTTTAACAAGTTAGTAAAATCATGCAATGCATTGATTATGATACGCTTTCCAATATACTTAGAATCATTACTCAAGCTATTAATTACTCAAGTTATGAGGAAAATGGCTGTGGAATAAATCTCTCCCCTGTGCCCTGACCTTTGATCCATTTGGATGATATTCAATAGAACTGGTTCAGTATATCTCCGAAATAACATGATAAAGTTTTGTTGCAATCGAAGCAGTTTTACGTAAGTTATGATGCATAAGCGCTATGGAATGGATCCCGCTCCTGTGCCCTAACCTTTCATCCCATATAGCCCATTTTCAATAGGATTCGTCCCCAGACAGGTCCGTACAACATACCAACATTTCATCCAAATCGAAACATTTTTACGTAAGTTATGACTCATATTGGCGATGGAAGTGATTCCGCTCCTATGTCCTGACCTTTGACCCCCATTTCGCCAATTTTCAATAGGGTTTGTCCTCAGGTGGTGTCATACCACATACTAAAATTTAATCGAAATCGAACCTTTTTTACTTTAGTTATGACGCAAGAGCAGTGGAATGGATCCCGCTCTTATGTCCTGACCTTTGACCCCATTTCATTCACTTTCAATAGGGTTCCTTCCCAGGTGCTACCACATGCTAAAATTTCATCGAAATCGAACGATTTTTACGCAAGTTTTCGTGCGGACGAACATACGTACACAACCCGTGACGTAATCTGCTACTAAGGTGTGACGTCATAAAACTTTAATAGGATCCACAAACAACGCGTGACGTTATGAGATAGATGGCATGACCGCGCGCCAACATCTAATGGGGCGACGCCATGACACCACACTACAAACTTGGTAATTCGGGGTGGTTATTTAACCCACTAAACAAATTTTCTTAAAGTCGAGATCAAGCTAAATCGATTTCTAGTACCAGAAAACGGTAGGTTAACGACTTTCATCAAAATCCTTAGAGCCGTTTTTAAAATAAAATTTACATACATACAAGAATTACTCCTTTAAGGTGAACGTCAAGTAATTTTGCTTCCTGTACTTCGAATGGAAAAATTTCTGTACACATTTTCTTCCCAATTAATGCGTTCCCAAGGATGAAAATTTGAACATCGATTAACATATCTTCATTTTATAACTTGGAATACTTAATATTTTTTAAAACATAACCATAATTATGCAATCCAACATTTGTTTGTCTACTGACGTCATGAAAATACAGGTCGCGCCATCTTTTTCTGGACAATTAATGCATTCACAAGAATGAAAATTTGAACATCGATTAAAATAGCTTCATTTTATAACTTGCAATACTTGATATTTTCTAAAACATAACCATAATTATGCAATCCAACATTTCTTTCTCTACTGACGTCATCAAAGTACAGGTCGCGCCATCCGTTTTCTGGTTTCAACACCACCAAAGGAAAAGTTATTGGCCGCCCCGGTGGCGCAGGCCTCTGATCATTCGTCCTTAAGGGGTCCGGGTTCGAATCCCGGTCAGGCATGGATGTTGTGTTTGTCTTACGGCACTGGCTCTCGCCCTTCCCTGGAACCAGTGACCCTAAATTAGGGACAGGCGACTGCGTATAGCCCATTGAGTTGCTCACGGTGGTCGTTAAACCTCCAACAAAAAAAAAAAAGAAAAGTTATTGATTTTTAATATTATTATGGTTATGTTTTAGAAAATATTAGGTATTCCACGTTATAATAAAGTTATTTTAATCGATGTTCAAATTTTCATCCTTGGGAACACATTAATTGTGAAGGAAATGTGTACAAAAGTTTTTCCATTGGAAGTATAGGAAGCAAAATTACTTGACGTTCACCTTAATAATATGGGATAAGAGCGATGGAATGGATCGCAATCCTATGTCCTGACCTTTGACCCCATTTTGTCCATATTCAATAGGGTTCGTCCCCAGGTTGTCCCCATCCACATACTGAAATTTCATCGACATCGAACCATTTTTACGCACGTTATGACGCATAAGGGCAATGGAATGCATCCCGCTCTTATGTCTTGACCTTTGACCCCACTTCACCCATTTTGAATAAGATTCGTCCCCAGGCGGTCCCCTACCACATAGTAAAATTTCATTGAAATCGAACCGTATTTACGCAAGTTATGACGCATAAGGGAAATGGAATGATCCCGCTCCTACGTCCTGACCTTTGACCCAATTTGTCCCATTTTCAATAGGGTTCCTTCCCAGGTGGTCCCCTACCACATACTAAAATTTCATCGAAATCGAAACATTTTTACGCCAGTGGAAAGCGTAAAAAAGCGATGGAAGAAATTTACCCACGGAATATAAAATATACCCATTTAACCATTCCTCATTTTTTACGCTTTCCAACCGTAGGTTGAAGAAGCGTATAAGCTCCAGCTTTTTCCTTCCGTCCGTCTGTCCGCACGATAACTGGCGTAAAAAGGGTTCGATTTCGATGAAATTTTAGTATGTGGTAGGGAACCGCCTGGGGACAAACCCTATTTAAAATGGGTGTAGTGGGGTTAAAGGTCAGGACATAAGAGCGGGATGCATTTCATTGCCCTTATGCATCATAACGTGCGTACAAATGATTCGATTTCGATGAAATTTTAGTATGTGGTAGGGGACCACCTGGGGACGAACACTATTGAAAATGGACGAAATGGGGTTAAAGGTCAGGACATAAGAGCGGGATGCATTTCATTGCCCTTATGCATCATAACGTGCGTACAAATGATTCGATTTCGATGAAATTTTAGTATGTGGTAGGGGACCACCTAGGGACGAACACTATTGAAAATGGACGAAATGGGGTTAAAGGTCAGGACATAGGATTGGGATCCATTCCATCGCCCTTATCCCATACTATTAAGGTGGACGTCAAGTAATTTTGCTTCCTATACTTCCAATGGAAAAACTTTTGCACACATTTCCTTTACAATTATATATAGTGTGTTTGTTCCCATGGATGAAAATTTGAACATCGATTAAAATAACTTCATATTATAACTCGGAATACTTAATATTTTCTAAAACATAACCATAATTATATTAAAAATCAATAACTTTTCCTTTGGTGGTGTTGAAACCAGAAAACGGATGGCGCGACCTGTACTTTGATGACGTCAGTAGAGAAAGAAATGTTGGATTTCATAATTATGGTTATGTTTTAGAAAATATTAAGTATTCCAAGTTATAAAAGGAAGCTATTTTAATCGATGTTCAAATTTTCATCCTTGGGAACGCATTAATTGGGAAGAAATTGTATACAGAAATGTTTCCATTCGAAGTACAGGAAGCAAACTTTCTTGACGTTCACCTTAAAGGAGCAATTCTTGTGTGTACGGTAATATTATTTTGAGAACGGCTCTAAGGATTTTGATGAAAGTCATTAACCTACCGTTTTCTGGTACTAGAAATCGATTTAGCTTGATATCGACTTTAGGAAAATTCGTTTAGTGGGTTAAATAACCACCCCGAATAACCAAGTTTTTAGTGTCATTGCGTCGTCCCATTAATGTTATCTATGCTTTGAAATCTTATGACGTCATACTCTCGCAATTAAAATGCTGGCGCGCGGTCACGCCATTTGTCTCATTACGTCGCGCGTTGTGTGTGGATCCTATTAAAGTTTTATGGCGTCACACTCTTGCGAGCAGATGGTCGTGATTCCCATCTGCCTCATTACGTTACGCGTTGTGTGCGTATGTCCGTCCGCACGATAACTCGCGTAAAAATTGTTCGATTTTGATGAAATTTTAGTATGTGGTAAGGGAACACCTGGGAAGGAACCCTAATGAAAGTGAACGAAATGGGGTCAAAGGTCAGGACATAGCAGCGGGATCCATTCCACTGCTGTTATGCGTCATAATTAACGTAAAAAAGGTTCGATTTCGATTAAATTTTAGTATGTGGTAATGGGACCACCTGGGGACAAACCCTATTGAAAATGGCGAAGTGGGGTCAAAAGTCAGGACATAGAAGCGGAATCACTTTCATCGCCATTATGCGTCATAACTTACGTAAAAATGTTTCGATTTGGATGAAATGTTAGTATATTGTAGATGACAGCCTGGGGACGAATCCTATTACAGATTGGCGAATTGGGTCAAAGGGTAGGACACAGGAGCGGGATCTATTACATAGCCCTTATGCATCATAACTTACGTAAAATTGATTCGATTGCGACAAAACGTTATCATGTTATTTCGGAGGTAAACTAAACCAGTTCTGTTGAATACCATCGAAATGGGATCAAAAGTCAGCGCATAGGACCGAGATTTATTCCACATCCATTATCCTCATAACTTGAGTAATAATTTCTGGTATGTTGGAAATCGTATCATAGTCAATGCATTGTATGATTTTACTAACTTTTTTTTTTTTTTTAAAATACCCACGACCTACCATCAGTGACCCAAAGTCTTCTCTCGAAAGCTTGTAAAACGCTTAACAGAATACTTCGGTCTTTAGCTGCTTTGCACCTTTGACGTCACAGGGGTGTGGTACCGAGTAGCCAATACCGCTCGACCTGCTTTTGAACCTACCTCTTGGGTTGGAGTGGTATAGGGTGTCTGTGTCCAGGGCAGTTAACCCAATAACCGGGAGAGGCTGGGAGGGCAGCTGGCTCTTTTCGTTAAAAGGGGTCAATGCAGTTGATTAACACCCTCAGGCCGCGGGTGGCCTAGTGGGCAACGTTCGTGACTGCCATGGAGAAGACCTCAGATTCGATCCCAGACAGGTACGAACGCTCGATCCACTAAATATCCGCCATGCGTCAGATGGGCACGTTAAGCCGTCGGATCACGGGTACTGACCCTCCCCCCGGTAATAAATAAGGGCGTCTTCCTCCTTTCTACTTCGCTTCCGTGTCACTTCCCTATCGGGCACTCTAGCCCAAATCTCCTAGTTCCTATTTCTAAGGGTTGTTTAAGACCTGGGGTCAGACGCTCCTTTCCTAAAATCCTCTACATCTGATTGATTGATTGATTAACACCCTCAGTAGCGTACCGGAAAAACTCGAGTCCCCCCCCTCAAAAAATATCTTTGAGGCCTTTTTACAAAAATCTATTAGCTTTCGATTACTGAAATTTTTAAATTTCGTATCATTAACTATGTGTTACGGGCGTTTTAATAATTCAATTTTTTGGAACCTGCAGGTATTTTTCATAAAAACAAAATTACTGCGCTTTATTGCGTGTAACACATGTGCTCACTTGGTAACTAAAATGACGGCTCAAATTTTATACCAATAAAAAAGACTGCAAAACAGTTACACCAAAGTTAATCACATCATGGAAATTTTATTCTTTCAGTGAACCAGCCACGTTGAAATGCCTCACGATCACACGCAAAACCCGTAATGCCGCGTGACAGTGTCCAAATGACCTTTTCCGATTTATACCAAAATACAGAACGTACTGTAAGTAAGCAAATAAATTAGCACAAATAAGAATTGTGACACAAAAAAGTAAAGCTACTCAAATTATGTACTCTTGAATATAAAAAACAAACTAAACATACTGCCACAATTTTTACTATGTTTTTGCACATAGTTAACCCCCCCTCTTGATTCTGTTATAAAAAAATTGACACGTCTATTTCTTCGTCCTCGCAAAGAACATAATTTAGTTCATTAAATTCTGATAGATGCGTAGTTATGTGCAAACAATTCTAATACACCGTATGCCCATTGGCATAAAAATTTCAAAATGACATTTCTTTCACATTCTGTTGTTTATAAACTTGTATAGGAAGTAGGAACTGTTCTTATGACTGTGAAAAGGGGCCTCAAGTTGTCTGGAAAAGTTGATGCTTTTCCGCCATACAGTTTTTTACGCTTTCCAACCGTAGGTTGAAGAATCGTATATGCTCCAGCGTTGTCCGTCCGTCCATCTGTCGGCACGATTACTCGCGTAAAAATGGTTCAATTTCGATGAAATTTTAGTATGTGGTAGAGGACCACCTGGGATCGAACCCTATTGAAAATGGACGAAATGGAGTGAACGGTCAGGACATAGGATCGGGATTCATTTCATCGCCCTTATCCCATACTATAAAAGGAGCAATTCATCTATGTATGTAAATTTTATTTTGAAAATGGCTCTAAGGATTTTGATGAAAGTCGTTAACCTACCGTTTTCTGGTACTAGAAATCGATTTAGCTTGATCTCGACTTTAGGAAAATTCGTTTAGTGGGTTAAATAACCACCACGAATTACCACGTATTTAGTGCCATGGCGTCGTCTCATTAATGTAACCCATGCTTAGAAATCTCATGACGTCACAATCTCACGATTGAGATGTTAGCGCGCGGTCACGCATCTGTCTCATTACGTCACGCGTTGTGCGTGGATCCTACAAAAGTTTTATGACGTCACACTCTTTCGAGCAGATGGTCGCGATTCCCATCTGCCTCATTACGTCACGCGTTGTGTGCGTATGTCCGTCTGCACGATAACTCACGTAACAATCGTTCTATTTCAATGAAATTTTAGTATGTGGTAGGGGAACACCTGGGAAGGAACCCTAATGAAAGTGAACAAAATGGGGTCAAAGATCAGGACATAGGAGCGGGATCCATTCCACGGCCCTTGTGCGTCATAACTAACGTAAAAACTCTTCGATTTCGATGAAATTTTAATATGTGGTAGGGGACCACTTGGGAACAAACCCTATTGAAAATGGGCGAAATGAGGTCAAAGGGTAGGACACAGGAGCGGGATCTATTACATAGCCCTTATCCATCATAACTTACGTAAAATTGCTTCGATTGAGACAAATCTTTATCATGTTATTTCGGAAGTATACGGAACCGGTTCTGTTGAATATCATCGAAATGGGGTCAAAGGTCAGGACACAGGAGCGAGATTTATTCCACAGCCATTATCCCATAACGTGAGTAATAACTTGAGTAATGATTTCTGGTAAGTTGGAAAGCGTATTATAATCAATGCATTGCATGATTTTACTAACTTGTTCTAAACATAAAACAGCGAGAGGGAGAAAAAGGCTTTCATTCTTCATATAACTTCATTCAAAGCTGCTGTCAAAAATTCCTTCTATTTTTTTTTACCAGTTTCATATAAAACTTCAACAAAAGATGTTTTTGTTGAGGCTAGAGGCCCTCTTAGCCGTGACCCCCTCCCCAACGCGATGCGGAGTTGCTGGGGCTATCAGTGCGCATCTGACGCAAATTCCTAACAAAATTTAATTTAAGAACAGTAATACTTCTGTTGCTGAGAAGCAATAGAAAGTTACTTTCTCTGAGAGAGATTGTCGAACACTTTATTCGGTTCTTGTGATTTTATTGCGTTAGCGAAATTCAGAATTTGTAATTGTTTCTTGACCTTTAGCAAAAATAAAATTCCAAATGTGCCAAAAATTTATTGCTGTTTCAAGACTTATCTTTCATCAATATATCAATTACGGGAAAATCTCTTGAAAATATAGAAAATGCCCAGAATTTCAAAAACTTTAGTGTAAATTTATAGTAAGAGAAATTAAAGAATTTAAAAATTAATTTTTATTTAATTACTTTCAAGGGGAAACGTATTTTTGTTGCTGCTATATTTTTGCTGTAGTTTACTCGAGTTCTTGAATTACAGTTATGGAAAGTCGGTTTCCAGAAAGGGGGCTGGAAAGGGGGCTGCAGTTCAAGAACTGAGTGTGGTCGCAAATGCGACCAGGGTTGAAATCGTAGGAAATGCGACCAGCAGGAGCAAAGAGGTGTGGGGAAGAAAGGAAGGAGGCAGGGTGGGGAGATTAGGTGTTAACCACAAATGTAAGCAAAGCAAAAAAAACTCCCCCCCCCCCCACCAAAAAAAAAAAAAAAACCCCAAGGAGTTCCTAATTTAGGTTGAGAGACCCGAACCCACAGCGCTCTGCGCCTTTTGGCAGGTGAAAGAGAATCTAAGAGAGTTAGGAGCAGATTGCCCTGATAGAATAGCACGAAAGAAAAGCATTGAAATATTAGAGTACAAGAAGTAAACGGTTTCCCGTTAAGTAGTGAAGTTATAAGCTGCCCTACATACTTACCTGCAACAACAAGCCGTTCCGAGCGATATTTCTCTCGGCAGAAAAATGCCCGGTACACCGCTGCCACAGATGAGTACAGGGGGGAAAGAAGGGAAGGACAAGGGAAAGGGGAACCTGAAAAAAAAAAAAACATCACACATAGAATAAGTTTCCCAGAGAGGTGTTAACCACCTAGGGTCTTCCAAAGGTCAATGCGACCGAGGTTGAAAGGTCAGATGGTAGGTGGGTTCCAGGGCTTAGTAACAAGGGCTGGCTCATCCCTTTGTGTTTCTGGTCGTTGAAGTGGTCCTCGCCTGTGCCGCTCAGTGACGTCACGGGGGCGCATGTCACTAGTCAGTGCGCGATGCAAAGCGCTCGGTGGATGCTGTTTAACATACGTTTGTTGCATTCGCATTAGTTATCTGCTGTTTATGAGGTTGTATTTATGACATCGAATTTTTTTATTTAATTTCTTTAGTACATCGTTTTCGTACAATGGCTTCTTGCGTTGTTGCTACATGCCGAAATACCTGTGGGAATACGAAAAGCCGAAACATAAGGTTTCACTGTTTCCCTAGAAACGACCCAGCAGTTACAAAAAACTGGGTTAACAGGTGTTGCAGAGCAAATTCTTTTAATGAGAAAAATGCCAGGATTTGAAGTGAACACTCTTTAAACAGTAAGTACGAAGGCGATATGAATGAATCGCCTGCTTGGTTGACCAATGAAAAAGATATTGGAATCGTCGGCTATACCAACAGTCAGTTTACCGAAATCAAACGTTGAAAATGTCACTGCAAGAGGTGAAATACAAAGAAAGAGAAAAATAGTGCATGATGCTTTTGATAGACTTAAAAAGCTTAGTCTCAAAAAAGTTTTTTTTTGCAGAAAATGTGGCCCCCAATTCTAACTGCATCAGATGAAGAGACAATTTTCTGCGTGAAATGTGATATGTTAAAAAAAAAAGTACATTTTTTAAATGACAAATTGTCAAAACGAAAAAAGAGCTAAACTTTCTGAAAACAGGCAAAAAAAAAAAAAAAAAAAAAAGGATATTTTAAAGAGCTTTTCTAGCAGTCAGAAGATGGAATCGTTCGCGCCGGCTTTTATTGAAACAAAACAGAGAACTGAAAATTACGGTAAAAATACAAAATACGAAAAGTCAAAAATTGAAATAAAAATGACAAATGCTTTCGAAGCATACTTACAAAAACACAGGTAACAGCTCTTGTAGAGGGTAAAAGTCGAATTAAGTGGACACCTGAATATCCGAAACGTTTCAAAAAAATTACAGTTGCCTAGGTTTTGTTATTATCAAAAAAGCATTATTTTCGCGTTTGATGGAAGTAACACACATTCAATCATTGAACTGGGAAAACAAAGGGATAAAGATTAATGGAGATTACTTAACTCACCTTTGCTTTGCTGATGAAGTAGTCATCTTTGCAAAAACCCCTTCAGAGCTGCAAAGTATGATCCAAGAACTTGCTGACAAGAGTAAAGAAGTGGGATTAAAAATTAACTTTCAACAGACAAAAGTGATGTACAATGCTTTCACAAGAAACGAAGCTTTATCAATTGATGGAGAAAAGCTTGAGGCAACCGGTTCCTACACTTATCTTGGGCAGCAGATATCAAGTGAGGGTCACATTGATGAAGAAATTAATCGGCGTATAAAACTTGGATGGAGAGCTTTTGGAAGAAAGAGTACAATTTTTGAGAGCAGTAATCCATTATGTCTCAAAAGAAAAGTGTTTAATCAATGCATCCTGCCAGTGCTTACGTATGGAGCAGAGACATGGACCTTAGCTAAAAAAGACATACAAAGACTGCAGCCAACTCAAAGAGGCATGGAGAGATGCATGCTTGGTGTAACCAGGAAAGATAAGAAGAGGAACTTGTGGATAAGAAAAATGACTGGAGTGGACGATATCATGACCAGAGTGAAATCACTGAAATGACAATGGGCTGGACATGTTGCCAGAAGAACGGACCACCGATGGACAACCGAAATTTTAGACTGGATTCCGAGGGACAGGAAAAGACCCAGAAGAAGACCCCATGGGAGATGGAAGGATGAAATTCGAAAGTATGCTGGAGTGACATGGAGGAGACAGGCCCAAGACAGACAACTGTGGAAGAAATTTGGGGATACTTTCATCCAGCAATGGATTGATAATGGTTGATGATGATATAAAAGAGGAAACAATCAATGATATATTCTGCTTCACTTCTTTTGTTTCTTTAAATCATTTCCCCATTTTGTTTCATATTCGGCAGCTCAGTAGTTGTATTTATCATCAGAGTTCCCCGCACAGAGCAAAGCAAACCCGATTCCTAACCCTCAGCGATGCATCCCAGCTACGTCACCAGCCGCAACTTCCGGAGACAACTGAAATCTTGTATCTATACTCGGGGCAAAGCTATCCTGGCAATGAGGTCGAAGCTACGGTGACCTTTTCACTCCCAGTATTACTCTGCACTGATGGTGGGTAATTAACCTTCACTCGGAAAACTTCTCCCACAAGCCCTCAGGGCTGGCTGTCTGTCACAGTGATCCCTTACCAACCCCTCTATTTTAACCCCCTCCCCACCCCCGCGCGCTTTGCAGACCGGTGGACAAGCAGTTTATTTCTCTCTCTCTCTATTTATCCTTTTTTTTTTTTTTTTTTTTGAGATGTTACGGAACGTGTAACGTTTGTTTCTTTCTTTCTTTCTAAAATGAAATTATCTTTGCTAAACACGGGAAGAAGTCTTAAGTGGCCTAATTTTGTTTTCACATATTTTTCTATTTTTTTTTATTATATATTTCATTTATTTATACTTACTGCTTGAAGATTACCAACTGCGGGATTTAATTCAAAGTATTTTTATCATGTCATCAGTTATGCTTAAAATTTCGTTCTTTCCAAAATTTTGCCTTGATTAGATTTTTTTATAACAGACACCCGTTAAATGTGTATGCATTTTTAACTACCCTTTGTTGCCATAAGTACTGGACAAGAGCCCGTCTCTGTGATAAATGATATTTTAGGGTTCACTGTAAACTGCCACACATCTTTCAGCAACTTGGAAAATTGCCACATGTTTTTCATTGCTGTTCCTCCGAGGAACACTTTGAATGTGTGGCAGTTTTCCAAGTTTCCGAATTATGTGTGGCAGTGGAAGGAACTCTTTCATTTGTCTGAATTTTCATGCCGGTTCATACGCGTTTAAGGCAACTGCGCACAAAAGTTCGAAAGGAAAAGATAGCCGTTTCTTGGCCTATATTGAGAACTGAATTGGGAACTCCAAACTAATTTCGAGAAAACGTTCTATGTAAGCCAAGCGAGAATTGTATTTTAATTTGAAGAAATAAATTGCCGATGGATCTGAGGTACCTCAATACTAAATTCAACCTTCATTCTCGCAATGGTGCGACTTGAAACATCAGTGAGTTCTGCCGTAAGAACTGTTATTTCATTTTTCTATTTATTCGGCGAGTGTTTTTCCATCAATTTAGTGAAAACATTCATAACGATCACCTTAGCAGATCTTCGTAATGGTTTCCCAGTTTTATGCGGCTGAAATACACTCGAGTGGCCGGCAGATGCCATTCGAAAAAACCGAAAAGACAGAAGAATGTTTTAAAACAACAATCAAGAAGGAGAAACGCGAAATGCCCTCGGAGACACTTTTTTCGCCCTCATCCTTCCGCTAATGACCCCCCCCACCCCCACAGCAATAAATATCCCCTGGGCTGACAGCTTAACTCTGACCCAAACAATAATGCTGTGACAGAGAACCATCAGTGACGTCACCAAATCACGAATATCTGTATTTTTTAGAAATGCCGCTGAAACTGAGATCTGAATATTTTAAATGCACACACACACAACGTATTGAGCATCTGTGTCCTTTTTAAGTGCCAGTTGAAGCTGTAGTACGAGTTTTTAGACCGGAACTATTTTATGCACAGGAAGTATATACTCTGTAAGCCTTCCTTCCAAGCCCTGGGTGGGTTCAGCCATCAGCTATTAGTGGTATGAGGAAAGAATGCCCACGGAAAAAACGCCCACGGAAAAAACGCCCACTTCTCGAAAATAGGAAAAAACGCCCACGGAAAAATCGCCCACAGACAAAATGCTCACGGGAAAAATATGTGATCGACTGATAAGTTTATGTGTCTGTTATAAACGGTGTTCGGACAACTGGTGACAGACTGCTGGCCAAAAAACCGTTAGGGGTCATATAAAAATTGCGGTTTCTTGGCCACCTCACCTACATAACGAAAATGGGTGTAGGAGAGTTGGCCACAGGACAACTGGCCACAAAAGTTCAAGGGGGGTGTGTGTGTGTGTAAGTATTATCGATTTTTGGCCTACATTGAGAATTGAATTAGGAACTCCAAACAAATTTCGAGAAAACGTTAAGCCAAGCGAGAATTACAGCATAATTCATGTATGTTTGGAAAAGGACCCTAAGGTGGGATTTTTTTAATAACGCTGCACTTTTACGTAGGTACTAAATATTTACATAACATGCCAAGTTTGCAATATTTTTCTTTTACTTAATTAATTCACAGGCGAAGAAAAAAGTGTTGAATAGGCTTAGGCCTACGGCCTATTAATTAATGTATGGATTGAATGTATGGTGCATAAGTAGAAGCGCAATATTATTGACAATTAATACAGACATTTGACGTGGAATAGGAATAGCTGTGGTGCAGTGGAAGCATATCCGGCGCGTAACTGGAAGACCCTGAGTTCGATTCCTGGTGGCGGCCACTGAGAATTTTTCCGTGACTCACTTATAAACGTGGAAAGAGCGATGACTTCTGTTTGATTATTGACAATACTTGTTATGTAAATTTTACGAATATGGGAATGACAGAATGAAAACTTTTAGAAGGGCCTAAACGTTAGTCCTAATATTATTTTCTGCCTGAGTAATACCGCAATATTAATAATTTGATGTGTTACGTAAACGTTATGAATATAACATCGTTAGAATAAAAACTGTTAAATAGGCCAAGGCCTAGGATTATGACTTAAGGGCCGCGGGTGGCCTAGTGAAGAACCAAATAAGATTGTTAACTTTCAACTTCCTACTGTAGAGTAGCTACTTTCTTAAAAAATTCCAGTTCGGCTTTACTGTAATAAATTTGTGACTATTCTTATTTTTTAAAGTAAGGTCTTAATTTTTATAAAACTATGCATGTTTGTTATTTAACTATATCAATTAAATGGGAAATCATTAAAAGTCAGATTATTTTATTTATAAATACTTGTAAAGTATAATGCATTTAATTGTAAAAGCGATTTTCGTAAAAGCCGCAATGTACAGATATAACTTTGTGTAATGTGCTTTCTTTCTACTCTTGTCTCTTTTGTACGCAAGCGGAAGGGGGGGGAGGGACATCTGTATTTCGTCAAAGTGGTACTTTGCAGCTGCAGCTGGAACGTTTGCTAGCGACCGCACCCCAAATAACAAGCGATATATTTCATTTAAATTTATCGGTTGGCCACCGGTCAGGGTGTGTCTTCCCCGTGAGTAGTATAATCTCAAGTTACAGGCATACTTCTTTTCTTCCCAGTGTAAAGAAAAAAATACGCACTCATAGCTTCCTGGGAGTTTTCCAAAGGACAACTAAAACAGTTAATTTCTACATGACGGGTGTAGGAGAACTGGCCACTGGAGAACTGGCTACAAAAATTTTAAGGGGCCGTATAAAAATAACGTTTTTGACCGCTTCGTGCCCACGATCCCCAGAGGTTGGTAATCAGAGTCATATAAAGTTTCCGTAATTTCGTCTTTTCTTAACTGCGATAATTAATGTAATTCTTTATAAGAAATGTTTATGACCTACATCTCAGCAAAAGATTTAAGGGTTTTCAAACTACAAGTCTGCAAATTATCTGAGCGCATGTGCTGACTCAGGAAACCTGTCGGGGGAGGGGGGTAATATCAAAACTGTAAGATTTGAAAAATGTATCGTCCCATCGGGAGATTTTCAGCATTTACAAGCTACAGCTGGACAGATTATTTGATAGCACGTGCCTACTCAGCAAACCTGGGGGTGGGGGGTGGGGGGGGTTATATGATAATTGTGAATTATGTAGAATTTCTTGTCCGACCCGGAGATTTTCATCATTCACATGCCTTCAGATAATGTGTCGAGTTGTAGCTGCTAATTGCCGAGAATCTCCCGATCGGACGAGAAATTGTTCATATTTTACACTTTTGGTATTACCCCCCTTCGCCGACAGGTTTCCAGAGAGTGACATGCGCTAAGAAAATTTGTCGAGTTGCAGTTTCTAAATGCTGAAGATCTCCAGATCGGAAGAGAAATCTTGATATTTTACGATTTTGGTATTACCTCCCCCCACCCCCGACTAGTTTCCTGAGGCCTCAGATAATTCGACGTGTTGTAGCTTGTAAACGCTGGAAATCTCCCGATTGGACCAGAAATTCTTTATATTTCATATTTTAGATTTTAAGCACCCCCTCCCCAGACAAATTCCCTGGGTTTGCACATACTCGCAGAGAATTTTTTTATTTGTAGTTTCTAGAAAAATATCGTATAGCAGTTGGCTTGAAGACAACGGTGAATCATTACTATGTTTTTAAATAAATGTTGCATAAGACTACCACGGCTTTCAGGCCAACACCATGCAACCTGTACAGTACATCAGTGCAATCCGAACTTTCCTCTCGTATTTGTAAGGTTTGCAGAAAATATTTTACACATCAAATTATTAATATTGCGGTATTACTCAGGCAGAAAATAATATTAGGACTAACGTTTAGGCCCTTCTAAAAGTTTTCATTCCGTCATTCCCATATTCGCGTTATGTAGGTGAAGTGGCCAAGAAACTGCAATTTTTA
Organism: Macrothele yani; assembly: GCA_039090855.1. Classification (NCBI taxonomy): domain Eukaryota; kingdom Metazoa; phylum Arthropoda; class Arachnida; order Araneae; family Macrothelidae; genus Macrothele; species Macrothele yani. Next base: position 117,131,782 of record CM077007.1, read on the forward strand.
TATGACCCCTAACGTTTTTTTGGCCAGCAGTCTGTGACCAGTTGTCCGAACACCGTTTATAACAGACATATAAACTTATCAGTCGATCACATATTTTTCCCGTGAGCATTTTGCCTGTGGGCGATTTTTCCGTGGGCGTTTTTTCCTACTTTCGAAAAGTGGGCGTTTTTTCCGTGGGCGTTTTTTCCGTGGGCATTCTTTCATGCAATCCTATTAGGGGGTGATGGTTCAGCGCCGAGCAGATCACGTTTGTAGAAATTAATTGAATAAACAATTTTCGCACTCTTTAATTTCTCTTACTTTATATATGAATTACCATTTAAATTCCTGCAGTAACAGAAATTTAGAATTTTGTCCACGATGTTTTGATGCTTTCGTAATTACTTCGTTTTTCATAGTCTTGAAATAAAAAATGAAATTTGGAAACATTTGGATTTCCTTTCTAACTAAAAGCGAAGAAACTTACATTTAATTCTAAATGCAGCTATTGCAATAAAATTCACACACGAAGGGAATAAAATCTCAGGCAGTTTGTCGTAGAGAAAGTACTATGGCAATTGCTTGGGAAAAGGAAGTGTTTTATTTTTTATATACAGATCAAGTTTTACTAGGGATATCTTCAGCTGCAATACAGAAACATGAGTAAAACCTTATTTTGTAAATACAAACAATACAATATTTATCAAACTTTTGCTAAAACTGACTATTAAACAGGAAACAGTTATGTCAGCATACCGCTAATTTTAGGTTTGGGGCACTTGGATATTTTTTGCAAACAGTGAGCCGCAAAAAAATAACATCTGCTTCCAGGGCTGTTTATGGATCGCCAGTCGGATACTGAGCGTTCGTATGAAGATCTAAAATTTGCAACAGCTATTTCTGCAGATTTTTTAGGAAATTTTCCGGATACGTGTAAAATAATCTATGAGGAATTAAAAGAACAAAGCATGAAGGTTGTAATGTTTTCTGGGGAATGATGTTTTGTACGTATTCTCACCAATTGTTATTATGTGGCTGTAATAAAGTCAAAGCATAAATAAGCTATTCTTTAAAATGACAAATTAAACTAAGCCATATTATTATTTAATATTTTCTGGAGATCTAAAATTCATGTGGGAGAAACCACGAGTCTCTTCGATACAAAGCAACTTCTTTTACGGTGTAGAGAAAACGCATTTCTGTAGTTCACATGATGGTCGCAAACACTACTCGTTTCATCCACACCGCATCGTCTGCAGCTCACCCCCCCCAATCTAACCTCCCTTCTTTCTTTCCCCATCCCTCTGTGTTAAGCCGGTCGCTTTTACTCACCCCATTTCAACCCCGGTCGCATATAGGATATTGCTTCCAAGAGTTCATGTAGCTGCCCAAAAGTAATGAATGAGTTGTAGATCTCGTTAAAGAAAAAAAAGTTATAAAAACAGCATCCCAAAAAATTTACCGTACGTGAAAATAAAAACGTACACAATTTCGAGTTTCCATCCCTGACCACTGATAGTAAAATTTGATTAGATTGTACTGATTATATTCAACTGCAATTGAAATTTATAGAAACTGACAGAGGTAGAGGATATCTGCCAAAAGGAACGGAGCTGAAGTTTGAAAGTCGGGAAAGGACAAGGGTGCGTATCAAAAATACACTGACGGAAAAAAATCCCAACACCACGAAAAAATAGTTGTAGAGGAATGAAATGGCGGCAATACATTTATTTGTATAGGTAACATATTTAATCGATTAAGGTTTCAAGATCACAGCTTAATGTAAGCGCGAGAAGAGCCATTTTAAATGCGAAATGCTGGTACATTAATAACCGGTGTAACCGCCAGAATGTTGAATGCAAGCACGCAAACGTTCATGCATTGTGTCGTACAGGTGCTGGATGTCAGTTTGTGGGATGGAGTTCCATGCCTGTTGCACTTGGTCGGTCAATACAGGGACGGTTAATGCTGGTTGGGGGTGACGCTGGAGTTGTCGTCCAATGATGTCCCATACGTGCTCGATTGGTGAAAGATCTGGTGATCTAGCAGGCCACGGTAACATGTCGACACTCTGTAGAGCATGTTGGGTTACAACAGCGGTATGCGGGCGAGCGTTATCCTGTTGGAAAACACCCCCTGGAATGCTGTTCATGAATGGCAGCACAACAGGTTGAATCACCAGACCGACGTACAACTGTGCCGTCTGGGTGCGTATGATAACCACGAGAGTGCTCCTGCTGTCATAGGAAATTGCTCCCCAGACCATAACTCCAGGTGTATGTCCAGTGTGTCTCGGCCGCAGACAGGTTGGTTGCAGGCGCTCACCTGGCCTCCTTCTAACCAACACACGGCCATCACTGGCACCCAGGCAGAACTGGCTTTCATCAGAAAACACAACAGATCTCCACTCCGTCCTCCAATGAGCTCTAGCTTGACACCACTGACGTCGCAAACGGCAGTGGTTTGGAGTAAGTGGAATGCACCCTACAGGGCGTCTGGCTCGGAGCTGTCCTTCGAGTAACCGATTTGTAACAGTTCGTTGGGTCACTGTGGTGGCAACTGCAGCTCGAATTGCTGCCGCAGACGCGGTACGTTGCGCCACGGCCATACGCCGTACACGGCGGTCTTCCCTCTCAGTAGTGCCACGTGGCCGGCCGGTACCCCGTCTTCTTTAGGCAGTACCTTCCCTTGAGCACCGCTGCCAACAATCATGCACAGTGGCTACATTCCTGCCAAATCGTTCTGCAATATTGCGGAAAGAAAATCCACCTTCTCGTAGCCCTATTACACGACCTCGTTCAAACTCCGTGAGCTGTTGATAATGGCTTCTTCGTCTTCTTAAAGGCATTCTTGACTAACATCAACACACTACGTCGAATCTCAACGATAACTAACGCTCACGAATGTTACAGCGCGTATTTACAGCAAACCTGCTTTGCATGTTCCGAGGGGCGCTATTAGCGCCACATGTATGCGCCGAGCGCGAAATTTGCATAGACGTCATCTTACAGATGTACTCTCACCGCCTACCAACTGTCGTTTATCTAACACAACCCCTTCTTGGTGTTGGGATTTTTTTCCGTCAGTGTAGTTCAACAGAGTAATTGGTACGAAGTTTTTTTGTTTTTTATTTCTGAAGCCGTCAATGTGGTAAACAAGTAGCTATATTTTGTTTGCTGTAGCTTACACGAGTTCTTGAATTGCCTGGAAAGTCGATTTCCAGAGATGATGGTAGGGGTGGGCAAGGACGTCGCTTGACTTGGAAATCAGGATGGGCGAGCATTATTTTTCCTGAAATTAGGATGGGCGAGTATTATTTTTCCTGAAATCAGGATGGGCGAGTATTATTGTTTCGTAAGTAAATTTGATAGCAAATTTACTTACGAAACAATGAAAGGAAGAATTTATTTTCCTTTTTCTACAGGCTGCAAAGGTATTTGAGCAATCCCCCCAGCCCGGCCCTTCCTGAATGCATGTTCATTAATTTTGGAACTGTCTTGAAGTTTTTGTATTTTTTGGAATACAAAATAATGTAAAGTTTGGAGTCAATTTTTGGTAATGTTGCGTCCATCCGATTTTATATAAATTAGTAAAACCTAAAAAGTTTCATACCCGTATGATAAATATGGCACACTGCCACCAGCAAAACGCCCTCATTAAAAGAAAATTTCAAGCCTAGGAGAAAGATCTTAAAATGCAAATGTTTTCGCGTATTAGGGATGAGGAGAAATGTTTAAATTAGTATGATTAAGTTGCACATTTCCCTTCAACAGTTGGAGTTAGTATGATTCCAACACGCAGGTAATATCTACCCCTCTTTAACTCCTTTCCTTCAAGCCAGCAACCTTGTGTTGCACTCATCTCTTCCAAAGTAATCGTCAGGTACGACATGCTCCCTCATTACCCTAAGGCAGACTTAAAAGCGCTGGTATAGCTATAGTTTCCACTTTTCGTGTTGAAATCCCCTCCCAGCAAAAACACACGTGCTGGGAAATTGCTGGCCACCAGCTGGCAGTGATGGGTCACTGCTGGCCGAAATCTACCGCTCACGGCCCCGGTACCGGTCCGTTGGTGGCAGCGCTATCAGTTGGCGAGCCAGTGATGGCCCTGCAGCATCGCCGTGAATTGTGGGCCTCCAAGCAAGTGCCACTAGTGGCCCGTTGCTGGCAACCAATGCAACCCCAACAGCAGGGGGAAACAACGGGACTGCGCATGCGCAGAAGCAACACTTGTTGTGTCTCTCACGGTACCAGTTAGTTGAAGACGACGCTATCGCCATCATGTTATTTTAGTGGATGTTAAGAAAAAATCCATATGGGGAGAGGCGAATTAATTTCCTAATGAAATTCCACGTCGACGAAGATATGAAAAAAACTGAAACGAATGTCTTGGAAAACCATTAAAAAAATGTTTGTTGGAAAAAAAAAAGAATTATACGCGTACAAAATTTATTAATTATTTCAAAGAAAAAAAAGCAACGCTATGTAGATATAACGCACTCATCCATGGGTTGAATGCACAAGACTGGGAGGAATTCGGTCCTAAAAATAAGGAGAAGTAAAATAAAATACATTTCCTCTTTAAAAAAAATGTAGCTTCGGACAACGGAAAGGAAAGATACAACGTTAAAAATGTAACAGAATGGGACATGAACCCGGGTAAATATATATTAATTCAACAATCTCCTTTCAAGACGACAAGGACAGTACAAAACTTTGGAAAGCGACTCTAAGTATGTACACTCCTTGAAAATGAGTGAAGTTCCCTTAAGGTAAGAAAAAAAAACTATCGTTACGTTGAAAAATTAAATTTATGAATTATATGAAACTGACTTTTATGAAAAATACCTCGCAATATTATAAAATGAAAGAGGGAACAATTCGATTACATATTCAGCACAAAACAGACAGCTTCAAGCACACACGACTGGGTGGCAAATTAGTCCGGTCGGTAGAGCTCAGCTCCTACACGAATGGCCCTGGTTTGTATCTACTCGGACTCAAACGGGCGTTTTTCCGGTCTGTTGAGAAAATCTCCCCAGCGCACTGCTAAAATTCACAAGTTTCGTAAGAGTAGGAAAAAGAAGTTGTAGCTTTGGGGAACTGCGGTTACCCTTGACTTTTTTTTGTTTGTTTTATGGCTACTACTGGAAATTGGAGGACAAGATTCCGCAAGCCACCAGTTACGTCACGTAGTTGCCCGTAGCCATTTGCGGCAGCTACTGCCTGTGATGGACCACTGATGGCCCTGTTCTGGCATATGACAACTGATGGGGTGCCAACTGTTGGCCTGAACTGCCGGCCCCTCTGTTGGCCGCTCGGACAACATAGTGATGGGCCATTGCTGGCTCAGAAAGATTGTTTTTGCTGGGAGCTGCTTAGTAGCACAAACAGCAGAGCAATAACTAATAACCTCAGTGAATTCCTATTCATCCTCTTTATTCGCCCCTGTTCGTACTAACTTGAAGAAAAGGCTTAAATTCAGGATTTGAACGAGTGGAGAACAATTGAATTTTCATGGTTTTGAGGATGCTATGTTGATAACATTTCTACGGAGAAAGGAAAACGCATTTTCTAGAGGAAAATACGTACCGCTACACGACGAAAAACAGCGGAGTCATTATTCCTTGACAAATTCCAGAAAAAATTAAAATATGGCACATCTTCACTGGGTGGGCGGCAGGGTGTTCAAGGCAACTTTCAGGGTGGGCTACACCCTGAAAGTTGCCTTGAACTGCAGCCCCCCTTCCCCTCCAAGGACGTCGGTGGGCTACGACGTCCTTGGAGGGTGGGGCTGCAGTTCAAGAACTCGTGTAACTGCCCAAAAAGTAGTGAATCAGTTGCAGATCTCGTTAAAAAAAGCACATACATGTAAAAATATAAAATCAGCAGCTCCAAAAATTTACCCTTCGTGAGCCTCAATGCATAAACGTACACAATTTCGAGTTTCTATCCCTGATTACTCATAGCATAATTTGATTAGATTGTATTCTTTTTTTTTTATTGGAGGTTTAACGACCACCGTGAGCAACTCAATGGGCTATAAGCAGTCGCCCGTCCCTAATTTAGGGCCACTGATTCCAGGGGAGGGAGAGAGCCAGTGCCGTATGACAAATACAACATCCACGCCTTACGGGATTCGAACCCGGATCCCTTTTGAACGAATGATCAGAGGCCATCGCTTAGACTACTGCGCCACCTGGGCGACTGATTATGTTCAACTGCAACTGCAGTTTACAGAAACTGGCTGAGTCACTGAGGTAGAGGATGTCTGCCGAAAGGAATGGAGCTTAAATTTGAAAGTCGGGAAAGGAGAAAGGTGCGTATCAAAAACCAGTGTTTAGATCAACAGAATAATTGCTACATACTTTTTTTTTTTTTTTCTGAAGCCGTCAGTGTGGTAAGCAAACTTTGCCGTTTTAGTATAACTTGTTTTTCTTTTACGAGAATAGTATTGAAATATACATACTACATATATGTTTTTTTTTGTCTATTTTCTTTTAGTTAGCATAAGGTCTACCGGCCTAGAATATTATGGCTGCCCCAGGGCTTAGTAACAAGGGCTGGCTCATGGCTGTTTCTGGTGGTTGAAGTGGTCCTCACCTGTGCAGCTCAGTGTCGTCACGGGGATGCATGTCACTCGTCAGTGCGTAATCTAAAGTGCTCGGTGAACGCTGTTAACCCACGTTTGTCGCATTCGCATATAGTTATCTGCTGTTTTTTAGGTTGTATTTCTGACATCGAATTTTTTTATTTAATTTCTTTAGTACATCGTTTTCGTACAATGGCTTTCTGCGCTGTTGCTACGTGCCGAAATACCTGCAGGAATACGAAAGGGTGAAACATAAGTTTTCACTGTTTCCCTAGAAACAACCCAATAGTTAGAAAAAACTGGGTTAACAGGTAAGTACGAAGACTATATGATGAATCGTTGGCTATACCAACAGTCAATTTACCGAGATCAAACGTTGAAAATGTCAGTGCAAGAGGTGAAAGACAAAGTAGAAAAAATACTGCATGGTGCTTTTGACAGATTTAAAAATTTTAGTCCCAAAAAAAAAGGTATTTTGCAGAAAATGTGGCCCCAATTCAACCTGCATCAGATGAAGAAACAATTTTTTAAATTACAAATTGTCAATAACGGAAAAAGCTAAACTTTCTGAAAATAGGAAAAAAAACAAGGATATTTTAAAGAGCTTTCTAGCAAAGCCAGAATATGAAACGTTCGCGACGGCTTTTATTGAAACAAATCAGAGAACTGAAAATTAAGGTAAAAAAATAAAATACGAAAAATCAAAAATTGAAAAAAAAAATGACAAATGCTTCCGAAACATACTTACAAAAACATAGGTAACCTCTCTTGTAGAGGGTAAAAGTCGAATTAAATGGACACTTAAATATCCGAAACGTTGCACAAAAATTACAGTAGCCCAGGTTTTGTTACTAACAAAAAATCATTATTTTCACGTTTGATGGAAATAATACACATTTATATAAAAGAGGAAACAATCAGTGATATATTGTGCTTCACTCCTTTTGTTTCTTTGAATCAATTCACCATTTTGTTTCATATTCTGCAGTTCAGTAGTTGTATTTGTCATCAGAGTACCCCACACAAAGCAAAGCAAACGCGATTCCTAACACTCAGCGATGCATCCCAGCTACGTCACCAGCTGCAACTTCCGGGGACAAGGGAAATCTGCCGTATGAGCCAGCCCTTGTTTCTAGACAGGGCTTGTTTCTAGAGCCCTGTGGCTGCCCACTGGGAATTCTCCCGGCATGCCGGTGGCCCAGTCCGCGCCTGAATCAAGGTCAATGAAGGTAACGAAGGAGGATAAACCCCAGACAGAGAAAATATTTTACATCTGATTAACTAAAGTATCCACCACTCTTTTGTTGAGCTGCTAAATTCTAACCCACGGGGTGAATTACCTTTAAGCCTTGGTGAAGTAGAACGGAGGGGGAGGATAATTGGGAGGGTAAGGGAAGAATCTGTGTTTCTTCCAACTTCAGATGGTGAAATGACGTAGGGTGTGAGTTTCCGTACTGAGGAGATTAGTCTTTGATGGTAGGTTGAGGGTGGCACGCTGTCCACTTGGTGTCCATCCGCTTGTTTCTCCAAGTAGAAGTAGAAGAACTTTTCGAACGCCTTGTTACAGGGTTGTGGTAGAAACAAAACTTCGACATGATTGAACTTATCCTAAAAGCTCCCGGTAAGCTGTTAGAAACGTTGATATTATGCATAACTCCTTGGTACAGCGCCCCGTATACTCCACTGAAGGAACTATTTTATTTCGCTTTGGTTACAGTGCTCGCTTGGATAATTTGCTTCAGTGCCCCTGTCCCTTTCTTCATTGCACTGTATTACTTCAAGAGAGGCGTACAGCGAACTATATTGTCTTGTAAATGGGCCAACTTCCGGCGAAAGGGCCGTCTGTATCACATACGGAGGAAGCTCTTCAACACCATCCGGAAATGCTACCCGGGAGTGGAAGAAGTTCACTTCCTGGAACTGGGAGTCGGATATGGAAAAAATTTTGATCTTTATCCAGATAATCATCGTCTGACGTTGGTTGATAATAATCGGAAGGTGATCAAGATTTTGCGAAGGGTAATTCGGCAATCTAGTGGATTGAACGTAGACAGAATCCTAATGTGTAATGCAGAATGCATGCCAGCAGTCGAAGACAATTCTTGCGATGTTGTTGTATGCACTCTGTTCCTATGCTCAGTGAACAATGTCGACGCCGTACTCAGAGAAGCCAAGAGAGTATTAAAGCCGGTAAGTACAGTTACAATACTTCAGTCTGACAAAGCATTCTTCTATATATTTTGACAAAATGAAATCGCATAATTTTTGCTCGAAGGATTTTATAGAACATTAAACGTGATGGTTTTTCCCTGTTCCCTTAGGGCCAAAATTGTTTCTGGGAGTGATATTACGACTCAAAATTTCATACAAGATTGCGTCATTAATTTAAATATATAATGCATTGCGAAATGTTTTATTCATATTAAGTGCTCCCTTTCATTTGATGTTGCATCGTTCCCAGAACGTGGGGTTTCGTTCCAGGAACGGGGTTCTCGCCCATTGCCGCCTTTGTATATACAGTCTGTATGTTCAGTTACTACCAGGAATGTGGAAGAGCACTTTTTTTTTTTTTTTTGTATATATATACAGTGGTTACTGCTGGCACTTCATTGGTATTATGAAAAGCCACTTCCACCGGATTGATACTTACCTGAACATTAAAATTCGGTCTTTTTTTTTTTTTTTTTTGCTTCTGCATCCATTCTGGCTTACAGTTTTCACAACTGGAGTCTGTGTATGATATGCTACATTTGCGCTGTCTTCCGAGATAGCTATTATGTTTACGTGACACATTTCTTGAATTGCAAATGGTATATTTATTTCTTGATTTAACTATCATATCCTGTATAATATATATTCCCTGGTAGCTACCAGAATGGAAAAGAGCACGTTTTTCTTTCTTTTTTTTTTTTTTCTATGCTAGCTTAACGGCGCTAAGGCCAGGGGCGGATTTCCGATTAGGCGCGCGCCTGGTGCCCCAATGCTTGAGGGGCGCCGAAAGGGGTGTAGGAGAAGTGGGCACGCGGAGAACTGGCCACAAAAAATTCAAGGGGCCGTATTAAAATTGCATTTTTGACCGCTTCGTGGTCACGACCCCCCCCCCCTCCCCCCAGAGGTTGGTTATCTGAGTCACATAAAGTTTCCGTAATTTCGTCTTTTCTTAATTGCGATTATTAATGTTATTCTTTATAAAAAAATGTTTATGATCTACAACTCAACAAAAGAGTTCAGGATTTACAAACTGCAAGTCTGTAATTAATTATATGAGGGCATGTGCTGCCTCAGGAAATCAGTCCGGGGGTGGGGGGAGGTAACACTAAAAGTATAAAATATAAAGAATTCTGGTCCGACTGGGAGATTTCCAACATTATTTACAAGCTATAACTCGACACATTATCCAAAGGCATGTGCCTACTCAGCAAACCTGTCGGGGGTAATTACCATATAAATAACAAAGAAAATACGAAATTACGGAAATTTTATGTGTGTCAGATAACCAATCTCTTAAAACGAATAACCAATTACTTAAAGTGAAATAATAAAATGAGACGTAGCCGCGGAGCAATCCAGAACGCAATTTTTATACGACCCCTTAAAATTTTTGTGGCCAGTTCTCCGCTTTGTCTTTGGCCCGAAAATCATGGAAATGTCTAAATTTCTTACTGAAAATGAAATATTAAAAAAAAAATATTTTATGAACAATAGTTGCTCAAGTAGTGGGGAATATAGCCACACCAAATTTGTTTGTGCAGAACAACTTTATGTCACTGAAATTGCAATGTGATCAGTTCTCCGTACCCGCATAGGTACCGGTGCCAGGGTGCACCAAATTAATAACTCTGTACCCAGAAAGATATTTTTGAAAATCTTAATTGAGAAACCCAGGACTTTCAGTGCCCCAAATGGGGAAATTACAAAATAACTACAATGGGGCCTGCAACCTGGGCCCTTTTTAAAGCACTCTATGACTGATATCTTGCCTTCTATTTTTCCGTAATTTCGTATGTTATTATTTTCTCTCTCCTTAAGCATATCAATGATCCGACCAAGTTTAAGACAACTGGTCACAAAAGTTTAAGGGGCCGTATAAAAATTGTATCCCCCCCCTCTCATGTCCACTTTCATTTGGATGGCAGCAAAACTGTTAGTGGGGTTGAACATAAGCCGCACTTTTGATATTACTTCGTCAACTGCCACGCAGGTCTCCTGTTATATTTCTGCCCCCTCACTCTTCCCGTGCTGCGTGCAGTTTTTATTCCACTCATCTCATATTCATGAAGTTTACGTAACAAGTCAAATCAATAGCTTTGCGCTTTTACGTAGGTACTAAATATTAATTACTAAGCCTTAGGCCTAAGCCCTTTTAACACTTTTTATTTTACCGATGTCATATTTTTAACGTTTACATAACAAGTAAAGTTAGTGATATTGCACCTTTAGGCACTAAATATTAGTCCATAGGCCCTAGTAATTAATATTTTATGCCTAAGTAAAATAATAAATAATAACTTGACATGTTATATAAACTTCATGAATATTTAGTGATGGATTAAAAATTTGTTAAAAAGGCATACAGCCTGTTAATTAATGTTTGGCGCCAAAGATGAGGCGCAACATTAATAACTTAACTTACCGGCAAAGCAAAAACTGTAAAACAGATCGACTGATTAAAAGCTGTTAAAAATGCCTAGACCTAAGGCCTACAAATTAATGTTTAGTGCGCCATATTATAAACTATACCTCTTATGTAAACGTTATGAATACAACATTGGAACAAAAACTACTGTGAAAATGGCCTAGTAATCAATATTTTATGCCTAAGTAAAAGAGAATTATTAATAACTTGTCATGTTATGTAAAATATTTGGTGCCTAAGTAAAAGCACATCGTTATTAAAAATCCCACCTTATCGTCCTTTTCCGAATATAGCATAAGTCATGCTGTAATTCCGTTGTTTTGTCGAACACCATGGTTTTAAAAACATGTACTAAGTCATGGCAATTTATTTCCCCAAATTAAAATACAATTCTCACTGGACTTACATCGAACGTTTTCTCGAAATTTATTTGAAGTTCCCAATCCGATTCTCATTATAGGACCAAGAAACTGCAGTTTTTATGCGGCTCCTTAAACTTTTGTGGCAAGTTGGTCGAACTCCGATCTGACCAGTTGAAAATAAGGCCTTTTCTTGATTAAAAAAAAAAACAATGTTTTTAACAGACGTAAGAGATATCAGCCGACAGTTGACATATTTTCGAGAAGTGGGCATTATTTCATACATTGAAAGAAAACGTCCTGATGACCATTCGCGATCCCTACCGCATTCTGAATTTCTATTTTCGAGAAATGGGCATTTTTTTCATAAGCATTCTTTCATACATTCAAAGAAAACATCCTGATGGCTATTCGTGAGCCCTACCGCACTCTGAATTTCTAGTTTCAATGTGTTGACGACGGTGGAAAATATCTTTGTACACGATATTTTTTTATTAATATCTTTTCGAAATCTGGAAGTAGTTTTCCTTGCTCTTGCTTATGAACTACTTTAACTGTGACATTAAACCGTCGAACTCTTGACAATGCAACATAAAGTTGTCCATAGCTAAACACTGGTTCAGGAAGGTAGATATCTACTTTCTCTATTGTTTGACCTTGAGACTTATGAATGGTCATAGCAAAGGCTAGTTTTACAAGGAATTGTCGTCGACTTAATGTGAACAGGAGGTCTATATCAGTAGGTGCAAGGTCGATTCGCGGCTGCTTTTCAAGGTTGCACATTGTAATTATATTAGGGATTCATCCAGTGGTACCAGCGGTCTCGGGTCATGCCAGGAAAACATCTCTCAGACATGTAGGCCAATACTTGACCTACAAGCGTGTCCGGGTGTTTGTTCTGGTGTGACAGACGGCGTATCCGCCTCCGCCCTTTCCTTCTGTCGAGCAGAAACCTCGATTCGCCGGTGAAGACAACCTTTTTCCACTCTTCCACTGTTCAACAACGGTAGTCCTATGCGAACTGCAGACATTGTTGCCGATGGACCTCGACTAACATGGGCGCCTTGACGCAGCGTCGACTATGGAGACCCATACGTAAAAGGGTTCTCTCTACTGTTACCTGGGACACATAACTGGATGCCCCAGCGTTCATTTCCGTGGTGAATTGCTGCACAGTTGCGCGTGGATTACCCTTTACCAGCCGATGGAGGCTATGTTCTCCTCTAAGGTCAATGGCCTTTGAGGCTCCACAGTTATGACGTCGGGAAGTACGAAGCGCGCCAGCGGTTCATTCTTGGTACACCCTTACTACAGCATCTCGTAAACAGCCCACGAAGTCGTCTGCTCTTTCTGAGATGCTTCCACCCTTGGCGAGGTAGCCTATGATCATTTTCTGAACGTCCGTCAAAACACTACCGCTGCCCATTGTTCTCACGTCACGCACTATGGCTCATCTGTCCTGACCGACCGCTTAGTGTTGTGGATCTTGTCATACGCTAGGGCGGGTACGCTGTTTTTCAGGGGGTAGTCATATTATTCTGAGGCGATTTTATATTCGGAAAAGAGTGAAAAGTCCAAGGCTGATAATTAAGATTTCAATTGTACCGTGTTATGTCTTACAATTAGGATTTTGAACCTCATGAAAATGTGCTATTATTTACTGTATATTCTTTCCGTCTCTCTCCCCTGCAAGCACAGTACTTAAGTTTCGAAATGTTGATCTGATTTTTTCCGTATTGACGGAAAGAACTTATAAGGTTTCAGGCGTTATTCTTTCCGTCCTTTCTCTGTTCAATTTTTTTGTTTTCCCCTTTCCATAGAATGTACTTCTACTTCTAACAGACAGAGAAGAAATACATTATGTGACTGATACAAAGGAGAATGCCTACAAGATTATCAGTGTCTGTCCGCAGAAACCATTTCTCCCCTTCTTATGATCAGATTGAAGAAATTCTTTATTTGATTAATAGAGACCAATATTCCCTTTACGCGGCTATGGGCAATGCGCGCTTAATCCAATGAGCTGGGCAGGCATCAAAACCACTTGGGCAAAAATTTTTATTTTCTCAGCTTCTCTTACTAATGCAGTAGAAGTTGGAACTTGGATTGGAACCCTTAAGTTTCCTACCCCCCCCCCCCCCCATTTTTATGACCGTTCTTTCCGCAATTGATTTTAAATATTTTTTTTATTAAAAACATCTCATTAATTACAACTTTTATTTAATTAATGAAACAACTCTTATTCTTTCGTTTAGACATCATTAAATCTGACAAAAAATACGGCACAAAAACGAACTTGAACGCAAACACAAGGCGTTTTTCAGCGTCTTTGATGTTGGAAGAAATCTTCCTTATTATTGTCTGACAAAGTTTTGAGCAAAACCCTTTTACCAGCGGCTTACAATTTAACTGACCGGAATGCCTTTCCCCCGCCAACTAGCATGGGTGCATTAGTTAGTACAATGAACTTGGTTACGGTTTACTGTGATTGGCTGGCGCTGCTGTGTTGTTTTGAGAAAAGGTGTCGTGCTTTTTGCGGACGTGCCACTTGCGGACACCTATACTTCTTGCACCGATTTTTGACGACGATTTCAAATTGCAAAATAATTTTCGGCTATCACCCACACGGAACATACCACGGCAAATCACTAGAAATTGAATGAACTTTCCACCACACGTTCATCGATTCTCTTACGCCATTTTTTTTTTTTCTTTTACCAGCAGCAGATACTCCCGAAACATGAATATCCTCAAACCTTTAAATTTGTGATATATACAACTGTAATCAACACGCAGTTGATTACAGTTGTTCAGAAACCAGTGCATTTGACCTCTCTACCACCAACATAATTTGAAAATTATAACATTAAAATGACATAAAGAATTATTCTCCTGCAATTTTTAAACCGGCAGTGTGAATTGTCCGCATCTGGCACGGTGAACATTTCCAATCTCTTCAATATCGATTTGACCGGAACTGGCACGTCCGCAAAAAGCACGTAACCTTGAGAAAAGACTGCCTCTTTCTCGGCGTGGGAAAATCACTAATCCGCATTCTCGCGTTCACTATCTGCTAGCAAGGAGGCTACTTTGCAAGAAGACAATGAGACCAACGGTATTTAAGACAAGTGTTGTTTTGACTTTTGAGAGCCCGAATTTTATTTATTTATTAATATTCTTTCAGGTAATTGATTTTCGATTTATGAAAATTAATTAGGGATTTAGGAATTTTAATCTAAAATGTTTACTGCACAGGCGCGCGTTAGAGGGAACATTGATAGAGACAGGTAAGGTTATCGATGTTTGTTCTTCCGCTCACCCTATCCGTCTGCAGAAAAGATAATACGTTTACGAAATGTTGATCAGAAATTTTTTATCTTTTCCCTGAAGGAGAAAACAGGAGCATAACATTTAAAAAATCTTTCTTTCCATCCAACCTTCAGTTTTTCTGTCTGTCCTTCCGAATACTATGTATATTTGCTTTAAAAAAGGTAGGATTCATGAAATTCTTTCTCTGTGTAATAGGGGATAACGCTAGCGCGAGATTTAAGCAGTCCCTCCGTACTTCTGTCCGCCCATTCGTCACTTTGTCTATCAGTCTACCAGTTCGTCCATCAGCCGAAATTCTATCCGTGAGCGTGATGGCCAGATTGAAAGAAATCGTTCAGTAACTTATAGAGACAAACTTGACCAGGGTATTTATCAATGCCTCTCCCTCCTTTGCTCGGTCTGTCCGTCAGCCAATAGGAATATCACCACTTCAAATGATCGGACTGAAGAATTCTGAGAGCAACAGATGGAAACGTGAGCGTGAGATTATCATGAGTACACGATTTCAGATATCTCTAACCGTATGTCTGTCTGTCCGTACGTCAGCAGAACGACGCTTCTGGTTTGAAATGTCTGTTAATAAAAATTTCTTCTCTGCCCTTTAAGAAAAAACGTGAGCATAAGATTTTAAGAATCTCTTCTTTAGTTAATCAGTCTGTTTTTCTTTCTGCCCGCCGAAAAAATTGCATCTCTTCTTCCAAAGATCATAATTAAAAAAAAAAATGCTTTTTTGCCCTTGATGAACGTACGCATACACAAAACGAATTTCTTTGATCTGACCGTCAGAAACAGACAGAACTGACAGACAAACTGATGAATGGAGGAATGTAAATATTTTTAAAATCTTACGTTCACGTTTTTATCGTGCAAAAACATAATTTTTTATATTGATTATTATCAGAAGCAGAGATATAGTTCCTGTTGACGGACGAACAGTCTGAGAAAAGGAAGTATCGAAATATTGATAATCCATGGTCGAGTTTGTCTCTATAAGTCACTCACTCAACGAATTAATTCGATTTCGCTGTCAGACGCAGGGACAAAATTTTTGCCAACGGACGGGTAGACCGACAGCAGAAGTGGAAACGGGTCGAAAATTTTGGACCCAGACCCGGACGACACATAATTGGACCCGACGCGGATTTGACCCGGACAAATCTGCTTTGAACTACAAATTCGAAACTCAATTTATGATTAAACTTAATCATAAATATACATATGCGAATATGTATAATTAGCTTTACTACCCGTCCTTGCCCGGGATTTAGGCTTATTAATTTCATATTCCCTTATACGTCATTGAAATAATCGGGGGAAATTGATGCTTGCAAGAAAGAAAAAAGCTGATTTCACAAATTCGGTCATTACAAATTATTTATTCATAGTGTGATTATTTCTGCACTTGGCTGTACATCGCTATCACAAATATTTGTCGAGAATTAAAGCAACGAAATGTACAGAATGTATGGAATCCGTAAAATCAAAGGGGACCAAAAGCGTCAGGAATTATTTAACACGCGTCCAGGAGACAGCATTGGAACACTGAACAAACTTCGTTAACAATTTGTTATCGACGATCAAATGCATCACGTGCTTTCAGTTTCGGACATCTTTGAGAGGCGAATCTCTGGGATAAAAAAGTTAAAAACGTATTTCTGCGAATATTTTATGAAACTGGCTGAAATTTTAATGAACACCATAAATCGTTAATAGGAACATGACCTCCGAATCGGTAAATAACTTTTTAAATTAGCCGTCAAAATTTTATTAACCGTTTCTGCGTATGTATTTCTGTTTACCGATGAATTAAAAATTCCATGCCTATTTTAAAAAGTTTTGACCGGATTCCGGTGAAATCTTGGCGGACTCCTCTTATTAAAAATTCATGGTGTTGATAAAAATTTCAGCCCGTTTCGTTTAAGATTTCGCAAAGTTCGTGTTTGCATTTTTTTTATGCACAGTTCTCAAAAAATAGAAACACCTGTGAATGTGCCGCGGCCATGTATGCTGTCACGTGCTTTCAGATTTGGACAGGATAAGGATGACGTAGCAAACGACGCTGACTTTACTGATTAGCTTATTAATTAATTCATAACTCGCGAATGGAACAACTTAGAGATCTTAAAACAGTTGCGTTGAACTAGAAATTCCAGTATTAATAAGCTATGTAAATTTCACGATTCCGCAGCTCGGCGTTCGAGAGTTTTTGCTGCTTCAGACAAACAGACGTTTTGTGTTTTTTACATAAGATTCTGTATATACAGTAGTGTATAATTCTATATGTATTATGTGTGATTTATATATATACACACAGGGCGTTCAAAAAGTCTCTTAGCAGTGGATACCGTAGGCTATACAGAAACCATACAAATGTATTACGGATCATATATGCCTCCGTAATACATTTGTATGGTTTCTATAAGTAAGCATGCTTACTTACTTTCTGTAAGCAAGCATGTAAATTATATATAATTTACATGCTTACTTACAGAAAGTGCTGAAACTGTCGTTCTTCATATAACCTAACTGTTTTGCACATGTTTAGAAACACGTCTGCGAGAGTCAAAAAGTCCCTCCGCAGGTAATTCTGATGGTGTTACAGTCAAAATGTTTAAATTAAGTAACTTGCTGCATGTTTAATTTCAGCTTTTGCTGTTTTGTTGATAACATATCACGCTTCAGGATATGTTTCACAGCAACACCAATTTTCACCGGCTTCTGATGAGTTTAAAGTTTCCAAAATGTGGATGTTGATTCTGTCACTGCCTCTCAAAAGGAAAGAATACTCATAAAATCAACATTGACATTTTGGAAACTTTCTCAACTCATCACAAGCTTGTGAAAATTGGTGTTGCTGTGAAACATGTTCTGGTTTCTTAATGAGACGAAACAACTTCCAGCATTCACTCTTTCTCTTTTTGTTTTCAACAAGCACGCATTTATTGACTTCGACGCCTTTTTAAATCTCCTTAATATTAAATTCATCCATATTATCAAATAAGGCATTAATTCCGTCACGACATGCAATGGAACGGGATGTCAGCACGTCAAACGAAAACCTATGAATGCTCAATGCAAAAGATGCCATGTGAAAAGTAACTATCGGTCTTACAATGTGACACGCGGCGTGTGAGAGAATTAATCACCAGAGAAGCAGGCGATAGGCGTTTGCCTGTATCTTTGTCCGGACAATGGCACTGCAAACAAACGCAAAGTAAGTATCGTTTTACGATATGGTATTAGTAAGTCTAGCGTCCATGCCGTATCGTCGTTCGGTTTAAATCATCTTTGCTTTAGAAAGAGACGGCAATATTTTTGTACGACAAATCATCTGTTACTCCGCTGGCACCAGTATCGGACACAAATTTCCACAGAACGAGTTTTTTTTTTTTTTTTTTTTTTGAAATATTATTTTTGCTTTTTGAAAATAAAACGGAAATGAAACCGGGTAGAAATCGGGTCAGGACAAAAACCCCTGGAGAGAAAGCCCCAGCGCGCGAACTACGAAGGGGTGTGACCAGCCCTTGCGAATGTCAGTAGCCACTGGCCAAATGGTCACCAGATATTTTGTAGTGGCTAGTGAATTTTTTGATATTCTAGCCAACGATGGCTAGTAAATTTTTCCCCAAGTGAGCAACTATTTTGTCCAACCCCCCCCCCGCACCACTTGTGAATGAATATCAAGCTCAGTTTTCTCGCCCGTGTTCCTGCAGCTGCTTCGAACACGAATGGAAGTGAAGGTGGGCTACGGAAGAAAATCTGCTGACAGATCAGCCTGGCGCAACCAAAGGGTCAAGGTTACTAAAGCAACCTTTGCTATGGTATAATGTATCTCTGCCATGCCAACCTTTCCCATGGTATACTTTGCACAAAGTATAATGTCATCTACAGGTAAAAGAATTACTTTGAATCTCTGTTTAGTTGCATATATATGCTGAACAAAAAGAAATAAACTGTTATGGCAATGTTTTTAAGATGATGCAGCTGCTACATCTAATGCCACGTAGTACTGCTCCTTGTGAGCGTGGCTTTTCAGCAATGAACCTCGTAAAAACGAGTAATTGGGCATGTCTGAGTAGAGACACTTTAAATGACTTAATGGTGATCAGATGCAATGGCCTTCAATTGAAGATTTTGATCCTCCAAATGCTATTCAATTGTGGTGGGTAGATACCTCTGATGGGAAGATCAGACACAGTACATATCAGGGGTAACTGTATCAACATTATCAGTGCCACTTTATGCATATATATCCTAGCTTTTGTCTCTCTTTTTTTTTTAAATATTATTAAAGAAATTAGACATCGAACTTCAATGGCCTGTTGAAAATAAATTATGTATGTGCAAATGCTAAAAGTCTATCGTACGAAAGGTCACTAAAGTAATTCACCGATGCTGTCACACGTACGGTCATTCACAAACATAATTTTCAAATTGTAGGTCAAGATTAAAAACACTTTATTTACAATTAAAAATTAATATTTACTCGCGAGATCTTTCGGGGCTGAACATAGCACCCATCATCAGGCTCAAGCGCCAAGAAACACAGGAGCAGACATTATATACTGTCAACACGACCCACAATTCACTTGGTTTTTTCAATCACCGGTGATGCCATCAACAAATCGTTAAAGTCCAAAAAATCAAGTCCTATAAAGTCCTCTTCTTCAGAGTTGTGTGAGGAGGGAGCAACCATCTTTCTCCACTGTCTTGGAACAAATGTCGGGAGTTCAATGTTACAGCATGTTTCCCCATATGCAATAATGAAGAGGCTTTCCGTATGGAAGACAGTACGTTTATTAACACTTGAGTTAAGTAACCAGGGAGGATACTCCCCAGTTTGGACAAATGTTAGGGTACTTAACTCAAGTGTTAATAAACGTACTGTCTTCCTAACGGAAAGCCTCTTCATTATTGCATATGGGGAAACATGCTGTAACATTGAACTCCCGACATTTGTTCCAAGACAGTGGAGAAAGATGGTTGCCCCTCCTCACACAACTCTGAAGAAGAGGACTTTATAGGATAAGAGATTAAGACTTGATTTTTGGACTTTAACGATTTGTTGATGGCATCACCGGTGATTGAGAAAACCGAGTGAATTGTGGGTCGTGTTTGAGAGTATATAATGTCTTCTCCTGTGTTTCGTGGCGCTTGATCCTGATGATGGGTGCTATGTTCAGCCCCGAAAGATCTCGCGTGTAAATATTAGTTTTTAATTGTAAATAAAGTGTTTTTAATCTTGACCTACAATTTGAAAATTATGTTTGTGAATGACCGTACGTGTGACAGCATCGGTGAATTAATTTAGTTATGTATGTGCAAATTAAAATAGTAAGAGTAATGATATTGCAGCACTGAAAACGAATTGTCAAAAAATCATTTTGGAACAAAAGCGTATGCAATATTTACAGTCAATCTAATGATCTTATGCAGTAACTATTCTGCTTCTGTTTTTATGAAGTAGAGAAGTTATTGAATTGTAATTTTTTTTTTACTTTGCATGGCCAGTAGATTTTTTCATTCGGTTAGTAAAATTTTTATTACACTAGCCACTTTGGCTAGTAGAAGTTTCAGTAGTTTCGTAAGGACTAGGTGTGACGTCACGGTCAAAGGGCCATCGCAATCCCTCTCACCAGAGAGGGCAAAGGGCAAATGCCGATATTAGCATCGCGTTCATGCGGCATTGATCAGTATTGAGCTTTTGGTAGTCGTGCACGTGACTAAGCATTTTTAAACAACGTGCCTGGAAAATATTGAGTGCCTTTATATGGATCTAATTACAAAGCACATCCAAAAACCACTGTTTTCAGCTTTCCTGAAAGCGAAAGCTTTCGAAGAAGGCGGATTTCTTCCGTACGAATGAAGAAATTTGAACCCACCTTGAGTTCAAAGGTTAGTAAAGCCTAATTGTTCTCATGACAGCATTTTCTGCTTTCGTTGTAAATACAATTATAATTTAGTGAACTGTTAGCCATTTTTTTTATTGACGGAGTAAAATTTAAGGGCTAGCCTTCCGATTATCAGTTCATTATTAATTCTCGTTTAAATAATAGTATTAATTACCATTCAAAATTTCGTTTCCATAAAGTAATAGTTATTTTTCTTTAAAAAATTCGTAGTTAGTAGTGTTCAAATTAAAAAAAAAAAGAAAAAAAGATGTACATATATTATCAGCGCATCAAGTACTAAGGTTAACCAGGCAAAGAAACTGGCAATAAATAATTACGTTATTTATTAATCAACATTCCATTTCCGTAAAACAAATGTCATTTTTCTTCATAAAATTTCATTGTATCAGTGTCCTAATTAAAACAAGAATTCGCACGAAATGTACAGAACTACTTGATGCGCTGATAATCTGAAGGCTAGTCCAAAGAAAAGTTTATTAGAATGTCCAACAAATGTATCCGAAAGTTAGGAATTAATATGTTCCATGTTCATTTGACAAAGAACTTTTTCCTAAATGATTTTAATTTATAATTTTTTTTACCTTCTAGAAATAGTTGCAAGATTTGAGCACACATCTTACAGTATTTTCAGTAAATATACTCACTAAATCGGAAATTTTGCTTTCGCGTTCGTTACGCAATTACGGAAAAGTCTTTTCCTTTTTTCGTTCATTTTAATAAATCGAACGCGAAGGGAATTTCTAAAAGTTTTAAGTGAAATGATTATGTTCATACAGTCCTACCAATTTGCCATTAACGCACTTAAAAAGATCGTATTTGCAAAAATGCTTAACGTAAAATGCTGGGTTTTTCATGTTATGCGTGAAAAAACTTATTTTTTTGCTCCTTTAGCCAAATTGAAAACTAAAGGGAAAATTTCAAGAAATCATTTCCCAGCACAAGAGCAAAACTTTAGAATTCCCCGATTTACGGATATCATTGCTGGAAACTGAGTGAAAAAAAAAATGAAAGCTAAGGATGTAATCCTTTGATGTTATTTGAGGACAAAAAATACAGAGAAAAAAACCCGGTCGATTTATTGTTGTGTGCGCAAATTGTCTAGTATCGCACTCGAGAAATAATTTCTCTGCGTAAACACTGCGGTATTTCGTCGGCGTTTTCAGGAGCAGAGAGCTCAAGGCTCGAGTCGGTCGACCCACTAGCTTTGACATCACAGACCAGTTCGGAGGCTTTCTTAATCTTCAGGGGATTTTAGTCAGGAATTGATCCGCAAGAAATTGTCGACCCGCTGACCCGTTTCCATCTCTGGCTGACAGACAGCCAAAGTGACTAAGGGACTGATGGAAGGACGGAGAGATTACGGAAACCTCATGCTAACCTTGACTCGCCGCCCCGGTGGCGCAGTGGTCTAAGGCGTTGGTCTGTGATCATTCGTCCGAAAGGGGTCCGGGTTCGAATCCCGGTGAGGCATGGATGTTGTGTTTGTCTTACGGCACTGGCTTTCTCCCTTCCCTGGAACCAGTGACCCTAAATTAGGGACGGGCGACTGCTTATAGCCCATTGAGTTGCTCACGGTGGTCGTTAAACCTCCAATCAAAAAAAAAAAAAAAAAAAAAAAAAACGTTGACTCCTGTCACACAAAGAAAGAATTTTATAAATCCGACTTTTTAAAGCGAAGATACAGTTCTTCGAAAGACAGACAAACTGAAGAATGATTGGATGGAAGGAGAGATTTCTTAAATGTTATGCTTTTGTTTTCTTCTTCAGAGAAGAAATAGAATTTTTCTGACCAACATTTTGTAGCGGTATTATCGTTTCTGTAGATAGACAGAAGGATGAGCGGAAGAACAAGCATCAATAATCTTACTTATCTCTATTAATCAATCAGATAAAGAATTTCTTCAATCTGATCATAAGGGGAGATATCCTCTTTGCTAACGGACGGACAGAAGGATAGACGAAAGGGCAGACACCAGTACTCTTGTACGCATTCGTGTATCTATCAGTCACAGAATTAATTTATTCACTGTCTGCTAGAATCAGAAATATAATTTTTGCGGAAGGAAGAACGAAAAAAAAAAAAAAATGCTGACGAG
Source organism: Macrothele yani (assembly GCA_039090855.1). NCBI lineage: Eukaryota > Metazoa > Arthropoda > Arachnida > Araneae > Macrothelidae > Macrothele > Macrothele yani. The sequence goes on from CM077007.1 coordinate 117,154,685, forward strand.
AGAAGAGACGCAGACAGTGATGTCTGAAATCTTTTACAGTTCTTTCCATTAATGAAAAAAGAATCAGCAGATCAATAGTAACTATAACGTTGGCAAGCAGGTGTAAGCATCTCAGGAACGGCAAACCTTCTCGGCTATGCAAGGACAAGTGTATCCAAGTGTTAAAGAACCTTGAAGTGTATCAAGGGTGTGCAATGAGATGACAAACAGCGAAAGAAGTACTCGGCGGTCATTCTGCGGGCGGAACCGACTGGTCGATGGTCAAGGGCAAGGGCAACGGCGCGGAACGGAGGCTGCAGATGACTGTACGAGGTAACAGACAAGTTCCATTGCGTCAAGTAACTGCGCAGTAGAACAGCGGCATGAAGAGGAGAATTTGAGCATGCGCAGCCCGGCGCACATTGGTACGTATGAGCTAAAACTGCAGACGTCCCCTTCGTGTGCCAATCATCTCTTTCAGAAGCGGAAAAATTCGTCTGCAGTGGGCAGAGGAGCACCAAATCTGGACCCTTGAGGACTGGAAAAAGGTCGCCTGTTCCTATTAACGACGCTTTTGTTTAATGCACGACAATGGACGGAATATGGAAACAACAGCACGTCGATAGGCCCCAGTTGCACAGCGTTAACTCTACAAGCTGGTGGAGGTGGTGTAATGATCGGGGTGTGTGTGTTTTCATTCATTAATACTTTCGGAACAGCATTTAGATGCCACAAGGTATATCTTAACACCGTTACAGACCAGACGCACCCGTTCATGTGCATAGTGTTTTGTTAACTTCATTTATTCTCCCAGGTTAACGTTGTAAATAATGATCACAGTACTACGTGGTTGATGATAATACTAGTGGACTCATTCATCTCGGGGTTCGTAGTTAGAGTTCGGCACGCAAACACCAATGTGAAGAAAAACAATAGAAGAGCTAATAATAATAAGCAGGACACTACACTATTTCATGAAACACGTACTTCTGAACCTTTTAAAACGATTTATTTCTCTTATCAAACATTCGGCGAAGGCTCTCCTTAAACTCTCTTTACTCTGTTTGTTGCGAGCAATATAAAATATTTCCACGCTCTAGGGATACTTGTTACCAATAACTTTCTATGCCTTTCTTTTGCGCCATCGGGAAAAACCCTTCTCCCCCGTAGTTAAGAATGTTGTTCCCCGGAACAAAGCTCGTTGGCTTCCTTCACAAACGACCCCTCCTATCTTGCCCAGTTGACTGCCCTTTTTACGCTTTCCAACTGTAGGTTGAAGAAGCGTATATGCTCCAGCTTTGTCCGTCCGACCGTACGATAACTAGCGTAAAAATGGTTCCATTTCGATGAAATTTTAGTATCTGGTAGGGGACTACCTGGAAACAAACCCTATTCAAAATGGACGAAATGGGGTCAAAGTTCAAGAAATAATGATAAGAGCGGGATCCATTCCATTGCCCTTATGAGTCATAACTTACGTAAAAATGGTTCGATTTCGATGAAATTTCAGTATGTTGTAGAAGACCACCTGGGGACGAACCCTATTTAAAATGGACAAAATGGAGTAAACGGCCAGGTCATAGGAGCGGGATCCATTCCATTGCCCTTATGCGTCATAACTTACGTACGTAACAATGCTTCGATTGCGACAAAACTTTATCATGTTGTTCCGCAGGTGTACTGAACTGGTTCTGTTTAATATCATCGAAATGGGGTCAAAGGTCAGGACACAGGAGCGAAATTTATTCCACAGCCATTATCCTCATAACTTGAGTAATGATTTCTGGTATGTTGGAAAGCGTACCATAATCAACGCATTGCATGATTTTACAAACTTGTTTCCTTTCGCCATCGTGCCCCTACTCGAAAGGTGACCCTAGCCTTCCAACACACACAGCGATACTCTACTCCCACGGATTAAAAAGGCTGCCTCGCAAGACAAAAAAGCCTCAAACCTGATAATAGTACTCCTCGCGTACCCTTCGGTTGCATTTGAACATACATGCCGAAAAGTGCTAATTGCATTTGACAATACCAGATGCAGCTACGAAATACAAAGCCAAGACTTGAAATGGTTTGAAGAGGCGACAGCTTGGTGCTCTCTGAAAATCCCTACTTCCTGACAACGCGCAATATTGTGTAGCATTCCCAGGCTTCTAGAACAAAGAAAAATGAACACGAGGAGAAAGAAATGTTGGGACGAGATTTGATATTTTTGCCCAAAATTCTTAATTAAATCACTGTAACAGTTTCGTGATGGGGAGGACTCAGCATAATAATGTTTCACAGTACAAGGCTCGGATCGTCAACAGTGGTTTTAGAAGCACGGCAATGACTTGAAAATGCTAAAATAGCCTCCACAGTTCCCAGAGCTTAACCTAATCGAGTATTTGTGGGATGAGATTGAGAGAGCCTTTCGTAACAGAGATCCCCCCCCCCTCCAGTGAACATTCGAGAATTGAAGGACGCCATCACATTGTTGGAAATAAAATTATTTAAAATAAATTTAGTCCAACATGCACGTGCATAGATAGCCCCAGGGGATATAGGGGGGTCGGAAAAGTTGAAGGGTCAGTTCCCAAGGAGGGAGCGAAGTGACGTTCCCCGGACGGATTAGATGAATTCCAGACTGGTCAAGTGACCTTGGCATCCGCGGACAAGGTGAAGCTCAGAAGGTCTTCACTGGTCACGAGGAGTTGAGTTCGAGGAGCAGCGAAACACAGACGTGGATAGCGGATCGTCGAGCGATGTGACGAGAGATAGATGAAGTACTGCCCGCGCTGACAATTGGATAAAGATTTGGATTGAAAACCTGAAAGACATATGGAAATACCAGTTAAGTGATTTTTCCTTTTCCTGTTATTGCATGTACTTGCTTAAATTTATTCATAAACCTACTTAGAGCACGTGGCGTGTGTATTGGTCATGATCAAACAATGAAAACCCAGTTAGCTAGGTAAAACATTTAAGTAAAGCATAGGAGAAAAGGAACTAGAAGTAAAATGAATCACTAAGCTTTGCACTTATATATATAGATAGATGTATGCAGAAATGATCGGAGACGTTATAGAGAAAAATCGTAATAATAGTAAATTTTATGTGTAAGGTATTGCTAACGGCTGCACCCACGCACGTGGTACCTTAGTGTTCCTAAATCTCACGTATTAAACCATTTTTATTACTTCCACATAAGACTCCTGTTTGTTTTCCTTATAACCACACAAGACATAAGTTAAGGTATGTGTAAGTTAAAAAATATGTGTTTATGTTTCTAATTTCTTTCACGAGCGGCACCTTTATGCCCCCACCATTCCAGTGACGGGATAAAGGTGAATCACAACGCCGTGCTTTATTATATGCCAGTACATATAAGGGGTACGTTTTTGTCCATATACGATCACTGTAGAACAAAAGTCCCATAGTTATAAAAAGGCACAATAAAGTAAATTTAATCGGTAAATGATCTGTAACTGATGCACCTATAATTTGTTCATAATAATAAATATAACAATAAAATTAACACCTTGTATTTAACATTGATGACAGTAACACGTGTTCCAATGAATAGCATCAACACGTGTTCCATTGTTCATAACTTTAACACGTGTTTTGTATTAGAATGTAACGTTGGTACAGATTAACGTTTGAAGATTTATGGTGAATTGTTTCATAAAGTATATAACTATGGTGAATTGGTATGAGCTAAATATTTGTTTATAACATATGATTATTCCTATGATTATAACGTTTCAAATAAAAGATATAACATTGGTGCCGTGACTTTTGAGCCATTCGTGCTGTCACGTATTTTTCCCCGTCGCAGTACGGATTGAATGGGTTTTCTTTTCTTCATGTGTAGCAGTTCATTATTTTCTTTTGTTGTATGCATCATGCAAAAGTTTTCTTAAGATGTTATTTTGACAACTTCATTACTAAGAGTTAGGTAAAAGCGCAATTGCATGTTGTAAGGAAAGGTATTATTTTAATTGGTATTAGTGTATAACTTAGGTATTAAATATGTCAGACGACGAGAGGGCAGAGCCAGGTTCCCCACCACAAAATTTTGTGTCAGATTCTTCCTCACACGGCGCTTCGGCCCCGTCCACAATTCCCACAATTGCAGATTCCCCCATATAGTACAATCCATGGCATCAATGCTGCCACTCATTTACCAATTTTCAGGGAATGATAAACTTGTTTCGGCCACGCAGTTTTTCGAGTCGATTGAATCTCTGGCCGCCATTAATAACTGGTCAGATAGCATAAAACTGTTTGCAGCAAAAGCCCGCATGAAACACGCGGCGTTAGAATTTTTAAATGAAGCACCGCATATAAGGAATACTGCCAGTTATGAAAATTTTAAAAAAGCAGTAATTCGAAGGTTCGACGCTAGTCAACCCATTACATTACAAATGCAGAAATTTAATTCATGCCAACAAAGGTCAAATGAGTCGGTCGCACAATACGAATCGCGGCTAAGAGGATTAGCGCATTCATATTTAGGCATTGGCGACACAGATAATCAGCAAGTTAATGCTCTTGCTGACAAAGCAAAATTATCGCAATTTTTGACAGGGTTAGAGAGAAATCTTCAAAAAGAAGTGCTGTCGAAAGGGCCGGGTAATTTTGAACAAGCAGTGGAATTTGCAATACTGGCTGAGGCGAACAGACACATTATGTCCAAAAGTGTCAATTTCGCCGATTATGGAGATCCGGTCCCGCAAGAAAGCGGATCTGCCGAGGCAATGGCAGAAATTTGCGCCATGTTTAAGCAGCACATGGTACAACAAGAAGCAGTAGTAAATACGCTGCAGAAGGAATCCAAACAATTGAGCGAGCGACTGCAGCAAGCAGAAGATCGTTTTTTAACATTTCAAGGCAGGAACGTCGATAACCAATACTATAGAAATTCCGTTCACAGTAACCCACGGAATTTTGAGAATATGCGATGTTTCGGATGTGGTACATTTTGACACCCAGTCAAGCGATGTCCCCAGCGAACAGATAATTTCAGAAATCAAAGACAGGCAGGCAGAGCTCCGTTCCGTTCGGCGCCTCAATATTCGAATTATAGACAGCGAGATACAAATGGCGCGGGGTATTCTAACTCTCAGGGAAATCCAGACCAACGAGCGGAAGCTCCATCGCATTCACAAGCTTCCGGGCAGGCAAGAGGTGCATATCAAGGAGGACAAATAATGGGAATTTAAACTTCAGAGGGTCCAGATAGATTTCGGGGCGCACCCAGACCCCCAAGTATCAGTCCCAGTAGTTATTAATAATTGTCAGATAATAGAGGATGCATCTTTGCCGCTGACAGAGGTAAAAATTGGAAACGCAGTATTTTTGGGTCTACTCGATTCAGGAGCAAGTATAAGCATTATTACGCAGGACGCAATCCAAGAGATTAAAGCGTAAAGTAAAAATCCATCCCATAGCTGACAGCATAAGTGTTACCGGAATTACGGGTAATAGATTAGAAATCATGGGAGCGTTTACCATCCCCATTATGATGGGCGACAGAAGAGTCACTCACAAATTTTACGTATCTAAGGCCCCTCTGCATTTTGCTTACCAAATTATTTTGGGATACGATATTTTAACCCAAAATGGAATTATTTTTGATGCCCAGGGCGGAAAAATAAGTTTTAAGGATCAACATATTGATCGAGAAGAACAGCCACAAACTCAGAAAAGTAGAACGAAATTAGGCAGAGCATTGCGAAAAGAAATTATTCCCCCTAGAACCGAAAGAGTTATTTTAGCACGATGTGACCCCGAGAGAAACCATATTGACATGCCAATACTTGTTCAACCCATAAATGCATTTGCCCAGGGTCGTTTAAGAATAGGCAGAAGTGTTGATACGCTTAGTTCAAAAGGTATTATTTCTGTATTAGTAGCAAATGTTACAGAAGAGCCGCAGCACATTAATAAAAATACAAAATTAGTAACGGTGGAGCCCGCGATTCAATTCAAAGCACAACACCACGTGGGAGTTGTGACTCCGGCAAAAATGTCTCCTCCTCCACTTTCCGAACAGGATTTTTCGATTTGGCCGACGTTGATCCAGCTTACCGGAGGCCTTTAGTTAAACTTTTATTAAACTACAGCGACGTTTTTGCTCGAACCACAAAAGAAATGGGGCATACAAATTTAATTTATCATGAAATACACCTCACGTCGGATGTTCCCATAAGATCTCGTCCGTACCGCGTGCCCGAGAAATTAAAAGCTGAATTGGATCAACAGCTGGATGAATTATTAGAGGCTGGCATTATCGAAGAAAGTTCATCGCCATACGCTAGCCCCCTTATTCTCGTGAAAAAGAAAGACAATAGTTATAGGATGTGTATTGACATGAGAGGTATTAATAAAGTTACCATTCCATGTTCTTATCCTCTGCCCAGAATCGACGAAGTAATAGATCAATTAAGGGGAAATAACATATTTTCTACTTTGGATTTAACCAAGGGATTTCATCAACAGGAGATTGCCCCCCAAGATTGCCATAAGACAGCATTTATTACGTCACATCGTGGACTATTTCAATATAAAAGGTCGCCAATGGGATTGAAAAATTCGGCAGCGTCGTTTCAAAGGTTAATGGATGCCTTATTAATTGGATTAAATCAGTTTTCAATCCTATGTTATGTTGACGACATCGTAGTGGCATCGAAGGATCCCTGAGTCCCATTTACAAAAATTAGAAGCAGTATTTAAGAGATTCAGAGATCATAACGTCAAATTTTCCCCAAGAAATGTAAGTTTATGCGACAGAGTTTAACATATTTGGGATATGTGATTGATAGAAACGGCATTCAGCCGGACGAGAATAATGTTAATAGTTAAAGATTTTCCCAAACCCAGGTCTGTGAAAAATGTACGCCAGTTCTTAGGCATGGCAGGTTATTACAGGAAATTCTTGGAAAATTATTCGGATTTGGCAAAGCCATTAACAGATCTTCTGAAGAAAACATATACGTACAGAGCAAAGTGTTCTACAGCTAATTTTATTACCAGCATATAAAAAGCACAAATCAGGTGACAATGTTCTCCAAATATTGCGAACTGCCAGTGATATTGGTTTGATGTCTGATAACTTTTTGTGTGAATTGTGTGTGAATCGCAGAACTGAACGTAAATCAAACAATTTCACCTTGTCTTACTTTCCACCAGAAAAAAAAAAATTAAGTCAAACAATAAAACTCAAGAATCGGTGGACGTGGACAATGACAATAAAAAAAAAAAAAAATGTGAATATAAAAGCAAACAAACAAGCGGAAAAGCGTTTGGCAGTTAAATGTGTTACTGATACTTGGTCAGCAACAGCTCAAAGTGTACTAAACGACACGTTAATGTAAGCTTCAGATGCCAGCAGTATCACTGAATTGATATTTTTTAGATATGTATTGTGGGTGCAGGACCGTAACAGTTAATTAATTTTTGTGTTTGAAAAGTGTATTGTGTATATGTGTGATTATGAATATTTTATATAATTTCATTGCTATATGTATATATAAGTGCACATGAGGAAAAAGATAGAGGATTACTAGGTAAGGATGGAGTAGTCTATCCGTGCGTGTAGTTTTCCCCCCAGCATTCCTTTTGGCCCCCCATAAAGATTACATCTGGTAAGGGAGGAATGTTGGAAATAAAATTATTTAAAATAAATTTAGTCCAACATGCACGTGCATAGATAGTCCAACATGCACGTGCATAGATAGCCCCAGGGGATATAGGGGGTCGGAAAAGTTGAAGGGTCAGTTCCCAAGGAGGAGCGAAGTGACGTTCCCCGGACGGATTAGATGAATTCCAGACTGGTCAAGTGACCTTGGCATCCGCGGACAAGGTGAAGCTCAGAAGGTCTTCACTGGTCACGAGGAGTTGAGTTCGAGGAGCAGCGAAACACAGACGTGGATAGCGGATCGTCGAGCGATGTGACGAGAGATAGATGAAGTACTGCCCGCGCTGACAATTGGATAAAGATTTGGATTGAAAACCTGAAAGACATATGGAAATACCAGTTAAGTGATTTTTCCTTTTCCCTGTTATTGCATGTACTTGCTTAAATTTATTCATAAACCTACTTAGAGCACGTGGCGTGTGTATTGGTCATGATCAAACAATGAAAACCCAGTTAGCTAGGTAAAACATTTAAGTAAAGCATAGGAGAAAAGGAACTAGCAGTAAAATGAATCACTAAGCTTTGCACTTATATATATAGATAGATGTATGTAGAAATGATCGGAGACGTTATAGAGAAAAATCGTAATAATAGTAAATTTTATGTGTAAGGTATTGCTAACGGCTGCACCCACGCACGTGGTACCTTAGTGTTCCTAAATCTCACGTATTAAACCATTTTTATTACTTCCACATAAGACTCCTGTTTGTTTTCCTTATAACCACACAAGACATAAGTTAAGGTATGTGTAAGTTAAAAAATATGTGTTTATGTTTCTAATTTCTTTCACGAGCGGCACCTTTATGCCCCCACCATTCCAGTGACGGGATAAAGGTGAATCACAACGCCGTGCTTTATTATATGCCAGTACATATAAGGAGTACGTTTTTGTCCATATACGATCACTGTAAAGAACAAAAGTCCCATAGTTATAAAAAGGCACAATAAAGTAAATTTAATCGGTAAATGATCTGTAACTGATGCACCTATAATTTGTTCATAATAATAAATATAACAATAAAATGAACACCTTGTATTTAACATTGATGACAGTAACACGTGTTCCAATGAATAGCATCAACACGTGTTCCATTGTTCATAACTTTAACACGTGTTTTGTATTAGAATGTAACGTTGGTACAGATTAACGTTTGAAGATTTATGGTGAATTGTTTCATAAAGTATATAACTATGGTGAATTGGTATGAGCTAAATATTTGTTTATAACATATGATTATTCCTATGATTATAACGTTTCAAATAAAAGATATAACAACATCCACTTGCCCCGAACATATCTGTAGAGAACGGTATCAGCATTGGTGAATATATTTTAAATACGTGGAGATAATGACAATATAAATGTACGATGTCATCGCTCTGTCAGCATTGTCATTTTCTTCCAGAAATTTTCATTTTTTTTCGGATATGTTCTTTCAAACTGACGCATGATAATACGCATACAAAAGCTTTCAATTCCGTCGAAATTTTAGTCTGTTCTACAGAACTCAGTGGGAGCCAACTTTTACTTAAAAACTCGATTGGGGGGGGGGGGGGGGGGTCTTGATACATGTTTTCACCTCGAAGGAACGTGTTGGAAATGGCTGAAATCGGATTAATACGCAGAGCGCATGAGCGAGATTAATCCTTCCGTAGATTTGCACGCCGCTAACTGCTATAAAACAAACCAGGTGAATTCCCTTTAAAAGGCGTACTTCTCTTTTCTAGCAGGTAAAGTTCTCCCCGTTTTATGGCCGTAATATAAGGCACGGCGGGAAAACGTAAGACGACATCTCCTCTCCGCCTGAAATTTCGTCTCCCCATTTTGCAACCGTTAATGACCCCAATATAAGGCACAACGGGAAAAGATGCAAGGGAAAAGGGCATGGGGGTATGAACCTATAGAACAGGTGTGACGTACTACAGAAGTGAAAACATGTGTCAAAGACGACAAATCTGCAGCGAGACATTCTGTCCGACACCCTTCTAGCCTTCGACAACCTGCAGTTGAAAATTTGTTTATATATACACTTTTTTTTTCGTTTGCCGAAATTATTACTGCTAACGCTTTGCTCTTTTCTGTGGAAAGAAAAAACGACATTTTGTAGATTTCTGCTGGAAACGAAGATTGGCTGAGATACTTGGGAATAAAAAGCGCGAAGTTTTTAAGTTTGTGTTTGAGGACAAACCTAGTCAAGGGGACGATCTCTCTAGGGACCACAGGTGTTCAACCGTAATCCGCGTGAAGGTAAAAGTCTGTGTGTGGGGGAGGGGGGGGTTTAGATGCAGATGAATGCGAAATAAATCAAGCAAGTTCACATGCCTCAAAAAACTTGAAAATTACATCATCCTGGAAAGGGAATCGAACCCGCAGCTCCCGATTTACGTTCGAGTACTTTACCGTTACACCACCAGGAAGAAGGAGTCTCCAAGCAGCTGAGCATGTTTATTGGGACTCAGATGAAATGCTCTGCAGTGCGCAAATCGAAGCATCTTGCTCGCGTGCCGCTAAGATGAAGGAACATACACAGTGTACACCGATCATCCATTACATTTTGTTCACCCTTAGTCTAGAGAAATGAGCGCGCCTGGAGACCGAACGGTGGAGCTGGTGAAGTTCACAGAGCAGTATATATACAACCCGAAGACCGACTTTCGGTTAGTAGAGTGTTTGGAGTCAGAATGGGAAAAGCTGCCGATTTATCGGAGTTTGATAAAGCACAAATTGTGATGACACGGTGCCTCGGAATTACGATCTCAGAAACGGCGCGGCTTGTGGATTGTTCACGTGCCGCTGTAGTGGATATATATCAAAAGTGGTGCACCGATGGCCAAACGACGAACAGTCGTCCAGCCGTATGTCGTCTGCAGCTCGTTGATTCCAGAGGGGAGGGGAGACTGTCACGCATTGTTCACAGCGACATCAGGGCCACAGTGTGACAAATCACACGCAGCTACAACAGTGATGATCAGGGCAACGCGTCACAGCGCAATGTTCATCGCAGCCTTCTGCGCATGAGCCTGCTAGCCGAAGATCCAGACGAATCCCCATGCTCACTGCATGTCATCGCCAACAACACATGAAATGGGCCCAAGATCATCGAAATCGGACCGTGGATGATTGGAAGAAACGGCCGAGCGCGGATACGCCATGGCACCTGGATGCACTGTTGGGCGGAAACAGACAGGCGGCGGCGGTGTCATGCTGTGTGTGATGTTTTCTTGGGACACTTTAGGCCCCATTATCCCAATAGCGCAATCCCTGACAGCTGTCGGGTATCTGAACATCATTGCGGACCAAGTTCACCCATTCATGACAACTGTGTTCTCTGCTGGTGATTGCCATTACCAACAGGATAATGCGCTAGGGGGTTTTGGCTATGCCACACTGCCAGAATCGTCAAGGAGTGGTTCGAGGAATATGTTGCCAGATACTCCAGGATACCTATCGCTACCTCATCGAATCGATGCCTCGCTGAGTGACCGCTGTTTTGCGGGCTAAAGAGGGTCCTACAGCTTATTAGGTAGGTGGTCATAATGTAATGAGCCCATTGGTGTGTATGTTTCAATTTGCGCACTGCAGGCGTTTCATCTGAGTCCCGATAAACATTCTCAGCTGCGTGGAGGTTCCTTGTCCTTGGTCGTATAACGCTAAGATGCTCGAACGTAAATCGGGAGCTGCGGGTTCGATTCCCTTTCCAGGATTATGTAATTTTCAAGCTTTTTGAGGCATGTAAACTTGGTTGAAGGTAAGAGTTGCCTTATCACTCGGATTTTAAGAATCCACATAAACGGGATTACAGAGGGGGTCACCAGAGAAAGCTATCCAAATGTTATTCCCTGCGGGTAAGAGATTAAACGGTTTCCTACTTTATTTTGAAACTGAGAGGTAGATATCTTCCGAACCAGCTGGGAATAGATCAGTTTCTTGTTAACAGTGAAAAAACGTGGATGATTTTTTAGCACGTCTTTTGTAAAAAAAAAGATCGTGCTTCTGTTACCGGTTTGTCCGTTCCTCTCCCGTAGACACCATATCGGCGCAACATTAGTCCGATTTGAAAAATTATTTTTGCGTTGGGGAAACTTGAAATATGCGAATGACGATCCTTCATCTCGTTTTTTTTTTTTTTTTTTATAATGTACAATTTTGCCACTAGAGAGCGTAAATGGAGATGATGTAGAATTCAAAATTCATATTATTTCGTGCTCAAGCAACACGAAACTGCATGTAGCATAAATATGAATCAAAGAAGTGTAGTAAACTAACCGAATGTAACATGTTAAATGCTAATACTGAGCTTCAGTAACAATCCTTATAAAAGTTCTCACATTTTCAGCACTTCTTTTGTAAAAAAGATCGTGCTTATGTTATCGGTTTGTCCGTCCGTCCGTCCGTCTGTGACACCATATCTCTGTAACTATTTGTTCGATTTGAAGAATTCGTTTTGCATTGGGAAGCTTGAAATATGCGAATGGGGATCCTTCATATAGTTTTTTTTTTACGATTGTACAATTTCGCCGCTAGAGGGCGTAAACGCAGATCATATCGAATTCAAAATACATTTTATTCCATATATTTGCTTCTAAACATCCGATTGAAAAATTCTTTAACTTTTCGATTCCATTTATATCGAACAATATTTTAGGTAAAGTCACTTTTTCAAATTACGCACAGATATTCCGCTAGGGGGCACTAAAGTAAATTGCGTTTTCCCGGATATCTCTACTTCTAAAACTCAGATTTCAAAAATGTTTTCTGCAGCGGATACAGCTACTAATGGGAAATGTTTTGAATATTATTTATAATGTAATCAATTGTTTGGCCACCAGGGGGCGTAAAGGTTAATTTCTGCTTCTGATGTATCGGCCATAAAATCTGAGCTTCTGAAATCTCGATTGAAAAATTTGTTCGTGGACCGATACCACTCACGTTGATGAACCTTTTCGGAATATTTTCTTCTTAAAATAATGCATGGTTTCTCCGCCAGATAGCGTAGATGTAAATCTTATTTTTGTCAATATCTCTGCTTCTAATGGTCCTATTTCAAAAATTCCTTCTTTATTGGATAGAGATTTTGATGGGACATGGTTTTCATATAATTTCAAAATTTTCAAGTAATTCATAGATATTTCACTACGGGGCGTTATAATAAATAGCTTACCTTCGATATTACTGCTTCTAAAACTCCAATTTAAAAAATTCTTTCTGCGCCGAATACAGCACCTGATGGGAAATCTTTTGCATATAATTCTAATTTTTGGCAAAAAATGGTTTGGCCACCAGGAGGCCTTGATGTATATCTTATTTTTGTCAATATCTCTACTTCTAAGAGTCCGATTTGAAAACATTCCTTCTTTGTCGGGCAGCGTTTCCGGTGCGAAATCTTTTTCATAAAATTGCAAAATTTTCAAGTAACTCATAGACTTTCCGATAGGGGGCGTTAAAGCAAATTATGAGTTTCTCCCGATATTTCTGCTTCTAAAACTCCTATTTGGAAAATTCTACCTCTATCACGTACAGCTCCTGGTGGAAAATGTTTTGATTGTAATTTCTAACTTTTTATAAAATATGGTTTGGCCACCAGGGGGCGTAAGCGTTAATTTTTGCTTCGTAGGTATTTGCAGCAAAACCTGAGCTTCTAAAAGCTCGATTGAAAAAATTCTTTCGCGGACCGATACCACTCACATCGAAAAACATCTTGAGAATACTTTCTTTATAAAATAATGCATGGCTTCTCCGGTAGGGGACGTAGATGTATATCTTATTTTTGTCAATATCTCTGCTTCTAATGGCCCGATTTGAAAAATTCTTTCTTTGTAGGAAATATTTCTCGTATACAGTTTTTTCAAATTTTTCTTAGCGCACCAGAGGGCGTAAGTTCATGATTCCGTTTACAGCAGCATCTGCGCGATTAAAAGTCCGATTGGAAAAGTTCTTTCTTCGGTCAGATACTATTGCTTTCCATACCGGTTCCATTGACTTTGAATAGCTTTGATAAACTTAATTCGCGTCAGAACGGATTCAAAAGACGCGCTTACATACCCGAAAATTCGGTGTCATCTTTCTTGTTTTTTTCTTTTAATGGCACGGGGAAATTCCAACCGGGTTGAATTAGGGCCTTCAAAGATGTAACGCAATAGTTTTGAAAAAAGCACAGCACACGATAGCCTGAATAGCATGGGGAAAAATTTCTCTATGGAAATATTTCACCTCACGCATTTCAAAAATGATACACACTTACGAAAATGAAAACTTATTTAATTAAACTGGACGGAAATTATTGGGTGGGTCACTGCCCCCTTTGTAAAATTATTGGAGGGGAAAGATTCCCTTTGCCCCTCCCCCAAATAGTCGACGCCTGTGTTATGGAAGAAAAATTTACATAAACATAATATCACACAGTCTGAATGGCCTATTGAAAGGCATACCTGTGAGCTTTGGAAAAGAGAAAAAGAAAACGCATGTAGTATAAATATTGAAATAACTCCAGCATGTGAGAGCTGCTCTTAATCTTTGAATGAGTGTAAGAAATTTTCTATCCTATATCTGCAATGTAAATTATTTTGTACACATTTTCTCGAAGACTATTACTTTGTACTGCTTGAAATTTTAAAAACTACCCGTAGCTAATACATGTATGTCACAGTTATTATTCCGAAAAATTTGTCAGATTTTTTTCTAAAATTCAATTTATCTTACTCGAAAGTATTCCAATTTGGCGCTAGATGGCGCGATAAGTTAGCTTAGAGGTGTTTCTGTCTTAATGAAACGAAATCTCTCATTTCTGTCAGATTTTTTCAATTATCTAGGCCAATAAAAATCATTGAATGGGGCCAAAAGTGAGATTGGAATCTTTACTTCCATAAATTATCTTAAATCCTACTGTACGTTAATTTTTTTGTTGAAGAGAAAATGCGTACATTAGCAGCGAACCCCTGAATTTGAGCAGATCACATGTAGATGATTTTAGGAAGGAAGTGTCGGACCCCAGGTCTTAAACAACCCTTAGAAATAGGAAGCTATGAGATTTGGGCTAGAGTGCCCGATAGGAAAGTGACACGGGAGCGAAGTAGAAAGGGGGAGAAAGACGCCCTTATTTATTACCGGAGGCCAGTACCCGGGGTCCGACGGCTTAACGTGCCCATCCGACGCACGGCGGATATTTAGTGGATCGAGCGTTCGTACCTGCCTGGGTTCGAACTTGAGGCCCTTTCCGTGGCAGTCATGAACGTTGTCCACTAGGCCACTCACGGACCCCTGAATTTGAGCTATAGAAACTCCGCCTACTTATTGAGCTTCACCCCCAAATAACGTCATTGGTTAAAACGTAACAGCGCGTGTTTTGTCTTTTCATTATGTAGCCAACGAAAGACAACTTCCATTCTGAATATGGTGAGATTTGCAGTGATTCGCTGACACCAACTTCTGGGACAGGCACCCAAGACATTAACGCCACGCCCAAGGAGTGAGTTTTTGCACCATCTATTGCAGAAGATGAACCCTAACACTCATTCAAAGACAGCCCGAAAGGAATATTGAGACAGACGAAATCGATGAAAAAGCATCGAAATTATTATTAACAATATTATTGTTATTGTTTTGGTTTTAACGACCACCATGAAGCATTCTCCGTTCCCTAATTTGGGGCCATTAATTCAAGGGTGGGGGAACCGGAACCGTGCATGATAAGCACACGACTAATACTTCATCCGGGACTCGTGCCAGGAGCCACCCGCACTTTTGTCCAGTCGGCCATCACGGCGACGCACTCAGATACGTATGTGCTGCGGCGGTTATGTCACGCGTTTAAACTAGTTCAAGTCACCCACTGCAGTCAGTCGAAAGGGATAGAAAGTGGTTGTCGTTGCTGTGAACAGCATTGCATGTCGTCCTTCTGTATGTGGTTGGGACGCCTAAGAGACGAACATGCAGCCCCAACCGGCTAATTAAAGAACTTTTGCTTTACGAGTTTGAACTCGGCCGTAACGCTGCTCAAGCAACACGAAACATTTGTCATGCGAAATGGGAAGGTTCCGCGGACCACGGCACCGCAACCAGATGGTTCAAGAAATTTCGCTCAGGTGGCAGAAACCTCGACGATCAGCCAAGGTCAGGTAGGCCGCGAGCCGTGGATTCGGAGGCCGTAGAGGCAAATGCGACAACCAGCAGTCGGAGCAGGACATATCACAGACCACCGTGGTTCGTCACCTTCAGGACCTCGGAAAGATCTACAGGAGCTGCCGCATTGTCTCTCATGAACTGACGACAGTTGAAGCAAACCTCCGAGCGCAAGTGTGCACGAAACTCCTAGAAAATCTTTGCAATGTATGTTCACCGAGAGAATTGTTATGTGCGATGAAAAGTGGGTCTATTTCCGTAATCCTAACACACAGCGGCAGTGGTTGAGCCTCGGCCAGCTGCTTGAACCTGTTGCCAAACGTGGGCGCTTCGATCACTCTGCGTCTGGTGGAATTTCGAGGGGTTAATCCATTACGAGACGGTCGGACCATCAACGCCAACCTCTACTCTGAACAGCTGGAGCCGATGTATGCCGTTTTGGAGGAGAAGTACCCTGTCCTGGTGAACAGAAAGCGCGCTTTCCTCTAGCAGGAAAACGCTTGGCTTTATACCGCGCAAACGACTCGGACAAAACTCCAGGAACTTGAGGGCATCGAACTGATGCCACACCCAGCATGTAGTCCGGATCTTGCCCCATCGAATTATTACTTGTTCTGGTCCATAACCCACTTCTTTCTGGGGCTGCACTTTAACAACCAGGAGGAGGTGGCAGCTGGGGAGAAGGAGCTCTTCGCCTCGAAGGAAGGACAAGAACTGGTACAGCCGCGGAATCGAAAAACTGGCAGACAGATGGCTAAAGACGGTGCAACACGATGGCCTATGCTTTGAATGCTAGTCAGCTTTTGTCGTAAAGGTACGTATGAAGACATAAATAAAGTGATCCAAATATTTCAAAACTTTCGACCCTCCCTCTGTCGACAGCGGAAATTGCTTCTTTAGACTACCTGCTTGAATGAAAATTTTCTATGCAATGTAAAATGCTGTTCTGTCACTGAAAGTATGTTGTGTTTCTTTAAGAAATATTTTTTTCTTTCGACATACTAATTCATTCTTACTTTTTCTTCTATTAGGGAGGTGTATTCGCTTTCATGGAGCACGTTGGCTTTCCGGAGCATCACGTCGCTCACACTATCCAGAAAATAGCGTCACCTTTGTGGCGTGCTGTCTTCAGCGGATGCCGTTTACACAGGCATTTCATGGAGAACATCCAGAAAGCCGGTTTCCAACTGGTTTCTTACAAAACCTTTTACCCAAGTGATATTCTGATTTGCTTTCGCCCTACAATGATTGGAATGTGCAAAGTTGACACTCGTTCAGGCGTCTAGGCTGCAGCTGAAATATTCTTTCATACAAAGAGCATCGTAACTTTGTTTTATAGCATTGTGAAATATAAATGAGATGTATTTGTTCAATAAATTAGTTTGTCAAAGCAGTTTAGTTTGAAATATATTGTGTTATACAAAAAAAAAAATTTACGGGTTAAAATTTTACCATCATCTAAGTAAGTTACCTCTGAACTAGAAAAGTTATAAATATAACACGAGAAAGCATTCACAGCTGAATAGAACTGTGATAACTCATAATATTAATAATTTATACATACATACAGTACATGCATACATATTAATATATGCATACATATCACTAAACTGTTCTCTGAGATTCAGAGCTTAGCTTCTCAAAGAAAGACAAAACGCCAGATATATGTTTAACTGATGGAACTAGAATTTACTTACTTTTGGTGTGTCAAACGTTTCCATTTACAGCGATCTTGGTACACAGCTCGAGCTTTGCTGATATCCATCACACGACGCATACAAGACCTTTTGTCATAAGCGTAACTAAGGCGGGGCAGGAGGAACGGCCGCCCCGGGCGCAGCTTAAAAGAGGGCGCTAAAATTACTACTTACAATCTGATTAAAATTAGAAATGAAACTTTTGGTCCAGTTTCTGGCAACGTCTTTTTGCGCCATACTTTTGGGCTTTTACACAGAATTTGCTTATAATATGTTTCACCAGTATTGGTAACTTTAGCAACTTAAAATTCACATTTCTTCTTCAAAATGTCAAGTGAATATTAGTTGCTCGCATTTACAAAATGAAGGTAAGGTGCAAGATAAAGCTGCCGTCCGCATGCATATTTATGTATATAAATACTATTACACACTATGATGACGTCTTCATTTTTGCAACTACCCCCTTCACAGCTGCAGAGTATGATCCACGAACTAGCTAGCAAGAGAAAAGAAGTGACATTAAAAATAAACCTTCAGAAAACAAAATTGATGTACAATGCATTTACAAGAAATGAAGATTTATCGATTGATGGGGAAAGCTGGAGCTAATCGATGTCTGCATTTAATACCTTAGGCAACAGATGTTAAACAAGCGCCACACTGACGTAGAAATTAATTGGCGTATAAAACTTGATTGGAGTGCACTTGGAAGAAACAGTACAATATTCAAGAGCAATTTACCATTATGTCTTAAAAGAAAAGTGTTTAATCAATGCATCCTTCCAGTTCTTACGTACAAAGCAGAGTCTTTGACTTTAATAATAAAAGGCATACAAAGGATGTAGACAACCGAAAGAAGCATATGGAGAAATGCATACTTGGAGTAAACAGAAGAGATAAGAAGTGGAACTCGTGAATCAGCAAAATGACAAGAGTGGAAGGCATCATGATCAGAGTAAAATCCCTGAAATGGCAATGGACTGGACATATTGTCAGAAAGACGGACGGACCACCGATGGACAACAGTAATTTTAGACTGGGATAGCAAGGGACCCCCCCTCACCCAGAACAAGACCAAACGGGAGATGGGTGGATGATATTAGAAAGCATGCGGGAGTGACTGACATGGAGGAGACTGGCTCAAGACAGACTGTTGTGGAAGAAACCATCAAGCAGTGGATTGATCACTGAACAACAAAAATAAACTTTTTGTTTGTTACAAAGACTGCAAGTGCCGAATCGTACAGCATTTATCATGCTGATTCCAAATCTGCTTGCTAAATTGTGCTATCGGGCATAGTTCTCGAGCAACCTGTTGTTTCAGTGTGCAATAAGCCTTCATTTTGGCATTTATATTTCGCTACAAGCAATTAATTACACTTACCTTTAAAAGTAGTTATTTTAGATTTTCTTCTACACTTTGGTTGTACTACACACCTTTTTAGAGTCAAACTATAACCAGCTAGCATTTTAGGGCTCCATTTTCCTTTATAGCGGTTTTCTATGGTACATATGTCCTGATAAAAAAGTTCTCCGTGCTCAACGCTTACAGCTCCTGAGTTTTGTGGGAAAAAGTCCAGATGTGAGTGAAGGAAATGTATTTTAAGGGACATATTGCATCCCATGGCCTTATAGTTTTCTAAAAGCTCAGTAACAAGTTCTTTATAATGTTCGGCCTTCCGGTTACCTAAAATGTTCAGTACCACATCTTTAAAGGACTTCCATGCAACGACTTCAGTCTCATTCACAGTGCCTTCAAATGAAAGATCACTCACAAGTTCCCTTATTTGTGGACCAATAAAAGTGCCTTGTTTAATTTCGGCTTCAGATATATTGGGGTACTTGTTCTTTTAAAAACAAAAGACTTCTCCATCTTTATTTAATGCCTTTACACATTTTTTTTTTTATCAAACCCAGTTTGATGTGAAGCAGGGGTAAGTACACGTTCTGAGGGCTTACTAAATGCTCGGCAACAACATTTTTATTACCTGGAATTAAGGACTCTCTTTTAGGCCAGGTATTTTTAATGTAATGAGAAGTGCTGTTCCATTTACAGAGGAAGCAGCAGTATTTTGTGTATCCAAGTTGTAAACCAAGGAGTAAAGCTATCACTTTAATATCGCCAAAAATATTCCATGAGTGTTTTTTGTAGACTATACTTTGAAGCAACAGTCTCATATTTGCATATGTTTCTTTCGTGTATGCAGCATATGCAACAGGTACTGATGGATGCATGTTTCCGTTATGAAGAAGGACAGCTTTTAAGCTTATTTTTGAGGAATCTATAAAAAGCCTCCATTCTTCAGGTTTGTGTTGCTGTCCTAAGGCTTCAAACAATAAGTCTATATCATTGCAGTACACAAGATCACCACTCTTCGAAAATAAGTGTTCAAACTCTTGCTGTCGTTGTCGTCGACAAAAACTACATACTTTTGTTCTTGGTTGTAAAAGATTCCATCCCTTCAATTTTGAAGCCAATATTTCGGCCTGACTTTTTGCTAAATGAAGGTCACGAAGTAGATCATTTAATTCTTCCTGACTTATAAGGTGAGGCACAGAATCTTCCGAGAAATCAGGGTCTTGTTGTACTTCAATATCTTCTTCTCTGTGAGGATTTATTTCATCAGTATCACTGTCATCTAAACTCCATGACTGAGGAGCTACAGGAACAGGAAGCTCTGGACCATGCGGAACAGGTCTTATGGCCGAAGGAATACTGGGATACTGAATCGTGTCTTTGGTCTTAGCTGTGATTCCAGATGTCTTAGTGATGCAGAAGTAACAGTCTGTTGAAATGGTCTTTCGGTTCTCTCCAAACCAATGGTACCGCAAATAGCATTTGACGTGATACCTTGAACCAGCCAGTCAACAAAGTTACACATGAATTACAACAAATGTGAGGCACCCAAGATTTATCTTCATCACTCATTTTGCACTGGAAATAAAGTTCCTCCGATTTACTAATCAACGGTGTGAAATGTCGCGTTTGAGACTAAAGTAAATTGTCCACAAATGTAGCAGAAACTGTTTGGATGGTTCACATAAGTACGCGACACTATTTAACATAAACTTTGCACAATCCACAGGACTTTTTAAAACCACGAGAAAAGGCACGCCCTTCAATACCGATTAAACGCATTCGAATGACGACAATTCTGCTTTGTTCTCCCTTCCCAGAAGGAATTGCACAACAGGAAGTAATGGCGCCGGTATGTCTACTCTCAGAGGCACAGCTATTCTGACTGTAGACAGATGTCTCCGTTGGAAAATAAAGGGAATTCCTTTAAGTAACACAACATTCACCCCAATAGAGAGTTCCATTACAAGAAATTTGGGCCCAGTGGGGCAATTGTGACTTCATATTTGGTTTCAGCACCCGTAAATACATACAAAACCGTTGAAGTTTTCTTTGTAACAAAACCATTGTTGTTCAGTGTGATGATTGACAATGATGAAGATAATAAGACAGATGGGGAAACAATATTTTGTGTTCTGCCCCGGGCGCAGAAATGCCTGGTTACAACTCTGCCGTTTGTACTTCATGCTCAAAATCTTTTTCTCATGCAGACGTTCCTGAATCTGGTCCTCCCAAGATTTCCAGGGCCTTCCTCTACCTTTCTTTCCTGCCACTTGGACTGAAAAAATTCTCTTAGTAAGCATGTCATCACTCATTCTTTCAACACGGACAAACCACCAAAGAATAATTGTCTCCATCTTACTAACTGCAATATGTCTCACATTACACAACTGCAACACATCTTCCAGTGACGTGCATTCCACACAAGCAACCATAGCAGTGCTTGGGCAAAGGAAATAAAGGATACATAAAAAATCTCTAATTCTTTAAATTTCTGTTTTCGACACAGATAATAATCACCACAAAGTTATAAATCCGTTCTTATACTTCTGAAGTTTTCATAAGTGGATGAAGTTTTCATCCACGCACACCGGCAATAAAAACGACTAGACAGGAGAAACAAATGATTCTGCACTCCGATTGGTCGCAGCTGCCGAGCGCATGCAACACCTGCTCCCGTCACCCAAGCGTCACCGCCGCTGAAGGGGTGTTGCTATGACAACCTGACGGCACTAGTCTGCTAACCAATGAGAAATGCTCCCTAGAAACGACCGTCTTAGCGTGTAGTTGCTCTTAACCAAGCAGTCAGTATACTGCTTGCCTTATGGGAGCTGAACTGTGGATGCATTGTTCGAAATTCATTTTACATCGTGTGCTGTGAATTACTGAATATATCATGCATGTGTATAAAAATATTCTAAACATCCATGTCTGATTCCATAAACGAAGACATTATAGCCGATTTGTTACAAACTCCGTTTTCTCGCCGAACTTTTGAAGAAAAGAAAAATGTGATTTCGAAAGGAAGACCGATGCCTGCATTGCCAAGTTTAACGCAGCAACAAAAGAATATTACTCGACATTTTCAAAACGCCAATTATGAAAGATGCGAATGGCTTGCTGGAAGCGTTAAGACCAGCAAACTGTTTCATTGGAACTGTTTGCTGTTTAGCTGTGACAGAAGTTCCACTTGGACAACAGGATAGAGCAAGCTAAGCAATTTAACTAAAGCAATACGGGATCATGATGTTGCTGTTAAGCATATTCGTGCGTCCGTTGCACTCGCAACTTTTGGAACTGTTCGTATTGAAACTGAGGTCAGTGACCAGATGCGACTAAACATAAGTCAACACAATGAAAAGGTAAAACGCGATAGAGATATTTTGAAACGGCTTATAAATGCCGTTTGCTTCCTTGCAAAGCTAGAAATTTCATTTCGAGGAGATGACGAGTCAAAAACTTCCAACAACCGCGGAAATTATTTGGAACTTTTGGACTACACTGCTCAGTATGATTCTGTACTAAAAAACCATTTGGAGTCTTCGACAGTATTCAAAGGAGTATCAAATCGTATTCAAAATGACTTAATTGATTCTGTCGCCAAAGCACTGTGTAATGAAATTAAACGCCAGTTAAAGCAGTCCGATTCTGTTGCCATATTGGCAGATGAAACTACCGATGTCTCGAATAGGTCTCAATTTTATCTTGTTTATCGGTATGCATATGAAGGGAGGATGGTAAGATTTGTGTGCTTCCAAGAAGTTAGTGAGGACAAATCAGAGACAGCACTTTCTGGTCTTTTTTTTTTTTTTTTTTTTGGTCCTGTATTAAGGATTTTTCAGACTGTGGTGGAAAACTCGTCGCGCAGAGCTACGACGGAACTGCAGTAATGGCCTCTTCCTTGCATGGTGTACATTCAATTATTAAGGCATCCTTTCCACAAGCTCTCTTTGTTAACTGCTATGCGCAGTTTGAATTTAGTACTTTCCCAAAGAGCTTCAAGTATTCCTGAATGTCGTATCTTTTTTGCCACTCTTAGTGGGCTTGCAGCGTTTTTCTCGAGATTACCAAAGCGCTCAAACTTTCTTGATGCCTTTTTGGGACGATGTTTGGCCAGGAATATTTTCTTCTTTAAATAATGCCTGGTTTCTCCGCCAGGGGGCGTATGCGTATATCTTATTTTTGTCAATATCTTTACTTCTAATAGTCCGATTTGAAAAATTCCTTCTTTGTTGGATAGCGTTTCCGGTGCAAAATGTTTTTCATATGAATTCAAAAATTTTAAGTGAATCATAGACTTTCCGCTTGGGGACGCAAAGGTAAATTGACTTTTTCCCGATATTTCTGCTTCTAAAACTCGGATTTCAAAAATTATTCCTGTACCGCATATAGCTCCTGATGGCAAATGTTTTTCATATATTTCTAACATTTGGTAGAGAATGGTTTAGCCACCAGGAGGCGTAAGTGTTAAGTTCTGCTTCTAATGTATTTGCAGTAAAATCAGAGCTCCTGAAAGCTCGAATTTTTTTTTCTTTTTTCTGTACCGATACTGCTCACATCGAAAATATTTTTTGAGAATACCTTTTTCCGAAAATAACGCATGGTTTTCCCGCGAGGGGGCGTAGATGCATATCTTATATTTGTCCATATCTCTGTTTCTAAGAGTACGATTTGAAAAACTCTTTCTTTGTTGGACATCGTTTCCGCTGCTAAATGCTTCTCGCGTAATTTCAATTTTTTTTTTAGTGCACAAGTCTGCAACCAGAAGGTGTAAGCTCACGATTCCGTTTACAGCAAAATCTGCGGCATTTAAAACCCGATTGAAAAACTTCTTTCTTTGGTGAGATACTATTGTTTTCCATACCGGTCCCATTGATTTTGAATAGCTTTGATAAATTTAATTCGTGTCCGAACAGATTCAAAAGACGTGCTCATTACATCCGAAAATTCGGTGTCATCTTTCTTGTTTGATATTCCTTTCAGGAAGATGGCAATACTGAGGTCACATCATTTTAATTAAACAAAATATTTCTTCTAATGGTGTCCACGCACGGCAGAAGAATACCGATGTGTCGGACAAATGGACGATAATTCGACTTCTGTTTGTTCGTCCGTCACTTTTAGCTACTGAACAGACGAAAGCTGAATAAGATTGCACGGTACTGTGCCGTTTCTATGGCGCAAACATGAACTTAGGTGAGGTCTTGTTTAAAAGCACGTAATGTTGCCAGCTGCTGGAAACGAATGGTATAATTCAAATGCATTAAAGGCCTATCTTTCACTTACATATAGTAAATTATTACTTACAGTGTAACGTCTTGAATAAAAAATGTTGGCGAAGACATTACGACTTACCTTTACATTTTTGTCTTTTCCTTTTTTCTTTTCTTTTTCTTGTTTTTTTTTTTTAAAGAAAAGCCCTCAGAAAGCTCGAGGAACATTTGTACATTAACACAATAAAAAAACCTAAAAATTTTCCAGATTAGAAAAAAACTTCGTTTGGAAATTAATTCTGATAAAAAAAAAAAGAATTTAAATTTAGACAATACTTCAAAGGAAAATTTCAGAAAGAAAAAATAAAAATATGGTGAAGCCGTAAAGTATTTCAGATGCAGAAAGTGGAGGGGGCATTGTTTCGTGTTATGTTCGATGCATTACAGATATATTTACCCCCGGATTCTTGTTATCTCCTTGCTCTGGATCCTCTTACAACAGATTAGAGTTAACTTCCTCCTAAAAGACAGTGCCTAGCTGAAATACTAAAAGTAAGAGAAGAAAAATTGAAATGAGTAAAAAGGGAGAAAAAACGAAACGTCTATTCCGTACGAAAAACTACACTGCTGGCCACCCAAAATGCAGCACCAAAAAGGACACGAGATAGCAAAGCCAGATTTACTGGACACATAACAACAGATACACAGATGAAACGATTGAGCTTGCAGGCCCGTGCGACTTGCGGAACACGGAGACATCAATAGTTCGTGTGGCTCCCATGGCTGGCAATAACGGCCGCTCACGACGCGGCATCGAACGAAAGAGGCTTTGGATGTGGGCTTGGGGTATGTCGGTCCAGGCTGCTTCCACACGTTGCCAGAGTTCATCAGGAATATCCGCGGATGGTGCTTGCCGGGCCGGTTGGTTGCCGATCAGGCGGCCAGACATGTTCGATGGGCGACATATCGGGAGAACAGGCGGGCCACGGCAGCAGTGACACCTGGTGGGCCGTGACGAAATGGTGCACGATGCGTGCCACGTGTGAGCGCGCATTGTCTTGTTGAAATGTGGCCGCTGGCCGGTCCTTTAGGTAAGGGAGTACTACAGGCTCCAAAACGTCGGAGACGCAGCGGTGGCTGTTGAGTGTACCGGCAATGCGCACCAGAGGGGTGCGGGTGTCATATCCAATTGCGCCCCAAACCATAACGCCAGGCGACGGACCGGTATGCATAATGCAGGCGTCATACAGTCTCTAGCCGCGGTGCCGCCACACGCGGATCCGACCATCGTGGTGTTGCAGGCAAAAGCGGGATTCGTCGGAGAAGACAATGTCGCGCTATTCCATAGTTCAGGTTCGGCGTTCAACGGCCCACAGCCGCCACACTCGCCGGTGGTGTAACGTCAATGGTAATCGGAGCAATGGGCGCCGTGCGACAAGTCCCCGCTCCTGCAGACGATGTCGAACGGTACGTGCTGACACAGGTTGTTGCACAACACACCCTAATTCCTGCGCTAACGTTCGTGATGTGGCGGTGCGAGCCATCAATGCCCGCCGCACAACATGCCGGTCCTCTCGTTCGGTGATGGGCTGCGGCAATCGCTCACATCGGGCCGTCCGTCACTCCTGCACCCACCGAATCCATACTCGCCTAACTGTGGCTGGATGTCGTCCCACACGGGCACCGATGTCTCGATACGAAAAACCGCTGTCGCGATAAGCCACTATTCGTTCTCTGTCGAACTCCGAAACGTGGTGGAGTGAATGACTGCCGTATTCTGCGACGAGGCATCAGGAAGCTTCCCACGCACAGGTCCGGCGGCACAACACACTTCCACTACTTACACCCCGCCTTCTGTGCACCCTTCTTATAGTGCTTCTCGGTGGCGTGACGGGAGCACATGATTTGCATATGCCCTGCAATGCCAATCGTTTGCATGTCCTCTCGCGGGCGACGCATACTGCGAATTTCAGACCAATCGGATGCTTCCTTATTGGTGTTGCATTTTGGGCGGCCAGCAGTGTAAATGGATAAAAAGTCGGTGGTTAGTGAAAAACTATACAACGGCCGTTCTATAAAAACTGAGATTATTTATTTTTTTTAGTTGGCGACAGTGCGAAGAGGAAAAATAACCAAGTATACCACTAACTGAATTAAGGAAGTATCTATGGCAACAGTGATTAGCCGTAGCAGACGATTCTGGTTTTGTTATTGCGCAACTGTTAAAGGTGCGGCTGCATTTCGCCATACAGCTATGGAAGTGATTGATTCAGAGTTAAGTAGTGAAATGCATTGTGCTATAAAATTTTGCTGTCGTTTGGGTAAAATGGCTCCAGAAACAGTTGATTTAATGAAAAAAGCTTATGTTTGAGTGAGTCAACGACTTTTAGATGGCACCATGATTTCAAAGACTGGCGTTTGTCGGCAGAACTCGATCCTAGAACAAGTCGATCTAAAAGTGTTGTTACGGAGCGCAGTGTTAACACTGTTTGGGCAATCCTATGCAAGAAGGTCGACGAATGAAGTGTGAAAACATAGCGGCGTCAAATAAAATTTCAAAACCGTTGCCATTCCGCATTCTACGCGACAAATTACTGCTGCATCGTGTGCGTTCCATACAGATACCTCATCGCCTGACGAGAGAATAATTGTTAGTCAGAGTTCAGATTTGTCATGAGTGGAAACAAATAACTGCAAAGGATCCAGACTTTCTAAAAACAGTAATAACTGCCGATGAAACATGGGTCCACTATTTCGACGACAACACGAAGCGCGCAACGAGTGTCCAGAATCACACAGGCTCGCCTCCTCCGAAAAAGGCCCACCAAACCAAATCAGCCGGGAAGGTGATGATGATAATTTACTTTGATCATAAAGGTGTAGTCTACCAGCATGCCGTTCCTCCACAAATTACTGTCAATGCTGAGTATTGCATTTCAGTCTTGAAGCGTCTGCAACGACACATATCGATTCAGCGACCGAAACTGGTGTGCAAGTGGACCCTACACCATGATAACGCCCGCCCACATGTGACTGCTTGTGTTCAACAGTTTCTTACGAAATGCAGTGTTCAAATCATGCCACAGCTGCCTACAGTCCTGACCTTGCCCCGTGCGATTTCTGGTTGCTTCCAACAATGAAGGAGAGACTAATAAATAGGAACTGTAAACCAATTATGCTCAAAATAGTATAACTATACTAATGATTCGAATTTCGTGGCGTAAAACAGAAATAAAACTTTCCAAGCTTTCGCACATCAACCAGACGGCTAGTTATAATGGGCTGTGCCGTTCCCAGTCTTGGATAGTGACGTCATTGCTGACGCCAATGCTGATGTCAGAGAGCTGAGAGGAGAACTTTGGTCGAAGCAGAGAGACTGAGTGAAGAGCGTGGGAAGAGAGGTTGCTTGTTTTTATTTGTAGGGAGGTGACAGGGCATAAGAATCGTATTGTTTTTTGTTTGTTTTTTGTTTATTAAATTAAATGTTGTGATTGAGAATTTGTGATAGTCATAATGATTGACGCCCCAGCTTTAATGTGAAAATGGTGTCAGCGTGGTGGGATTGTTTTCCTTCACGAATTTTTTTTTTTTCGGATGCCATCTGGGATAACTTCGAAATTTGTGGCCAGTGGGTAAGTCCAGTTGCGACCGGATGTGATCAGCTCTATATATGTGCTATCAAACTAAGGATGGTAAACGTCAGTGCTGTTGGTATGAAATATAATTTTGTTTTTCACTTTCAAAATAGTTCCTTTTTAATTTAGAACACTCGTAATATACGAAAGTAAAATTGTTCCTTAAGTGCGTCAGTACAAATAAAAGCGAATTTTGAAAATATATATACGACAGTATAAAAGTTGCAGTAATCGGTATTGAGGAAATTTTGAACGCCAGTACTAATCGTTAGAATTACAGTTCTTGTATTTTGATAAGTTCACTGAATCTAGGTTTACAGTTTATTGTCGCAAAATGGCATATATAGCGAAGGCAAAAAAAGACCTACGACTTTTGGCAGAAGGGTTAGGAGAGAAAATATCTCCCGACTATAAGATAGCGGGTTTAAAAAAAATAATTTTAAGAAGTCAAGAAGAATTCGTGTTATGGAAATAATATGATCAGATATTATTTCCATAACCGGACTGAAAAAATTCTTCTTTGATCAGATATTATTTCCATAACCGGACTGAAAAAAAATCTTCTTTGATCAGATATTACTTGCATAACCGAACTGAAAAAATTCTTCTTTGATCAGATATTATTTGCATAACCGGACTGAAAAAATTCTTCTTTGATCAGATACTATTTCCATAACCCGACTGAAAAAATTCTTCTTTAATCAGATATTATTTGCATAACCGAACTGAAAAAATTCTTCTTTGATCAGATATTATTTGCATAACCGGATTGAAAAAATTCTTCTTTGATCAGATGTTATTTGCATAACCGAACTGAAAAAAATCTTCTTTGATCTGATATTATTTCCGTAACCGAACTGAAAAAATTCTTCTTTGATCAGATATTATTTCCATAACCGGAATGAAAATAATCTTCTTTGATCAGATATTATTTGCATTACCGGACTGAAAAAATTCTTGTTTGATCAGATCTTATTTGCATAACCGAACTGAAAAAATTCTTCTTTGATCAGGTATTATTTGCATAACCGGACTGAAAAAATTCTTCTTTCATCAGATACTATTTCCATAACCCGACTGAAAAAATTCTTCTTTGATCAGATATTATTTGCATAACCGGACTGAAAAAATTCTTCTTTGATCAGATATTATTTGCATAACCGGACTGAAAAAATTCTTCTTTGATCAGATATTATTTCCATAACCCGACTGAAAAAATTCTTCTTTGATCAGATATTATTTGCATAACCGAACTGAAAAAATTCTTCTTTGATCAGATATTATTTGCATAACCGGATTGAAAAAATTCTTCTTTGATCAGATATTATTTCCATAACCCGGCTGAAAAAATTCTTCTTTGATCAGATATTATTTCCATAACCCGGCTGAAAAAATTCTTCTTTGATCAGATATTATTTCCATAACCGGACTGAAAAAAATATTCTTTGATCAGATATTATTTGCATAACCGGACTGAAAAAATTCTTCTTTGATCAGATATTATTTCCATAACCCGACTGAAAAAATTCTTCTTTGATCAGATATTATTTGCATATTTTGGAACGAACTGCTGGTATCAGCTAGACGTGCCTAAGATTATAAAAACCTAGTTCGCAGCTTTCGATCGAGGAAAGTCAGAGATCGTCCTAAACTTACTATCATGTGTTATCAGTCCTGTAGCGTTCTTCACTATTTGAAACGTGTATACATGGTTACTGAACACTACATACAGTCAGTTCTTCTTGTCCGCTCATTTTAAGTGAAACACGAGTCACTCAAAGTTCAAGAAATAGTTACTTACAGTGTATAATGAATTAGCTTTGTTTATCTTTTTGCTAAGCTAATTATTATGAATGAATAATGCTCTAAGCTTCAAAATGATGAATTCCCAAAAGGGTGTTGTTACTCGTTAATTATGAACTTAAACAAAGTCTCAACACTGGTTATTTATATTAAGTAATCAAAGTCATAAACCTAACAGCCAGACAGAGGTCTGACAAAACTAAGAATTGAAGAAGACTGAACTTACAGAACGACTTGTTTATTATGATGACTCCTGGTCAACTAAGGCACTCATATATCACTACTACATAACAACACACTGCAACGCAACACACCAACTACAACGCAACTCCAACGCAACAACACAACTACAACGCAACAACACACTCAACAACCCCGCAACTTCTCGATGAACGCGCCTATATACGAGCTACCACCACGTCATGACTTACACTCATTGCCAGATCTCATTCAGCGGGGTGAAATAATATTTCGTTCAGTAGGAAGATAATTTACATAGTAAAATAAAATAACCAGAGATAGTAAAATCAAAAGGAAAGTGAATATAGAGTATACGTTACATCATCTCCCTTAATTTTTCTTCTTTTTTTTCTTTTTTTTTTTTTTTTTTTTGGTTTCCGAAAAATCTATCAATTTTGGAGTGTAAGTCTTACATTTCGATGATTGACGTTTCTCGATCTTTTTTTGATTTGTTGTTTGGTGGTAGCCGTATTTACATTATCAACTTGGCATAACAATTTACGAATCTGTATTCGACTGTGAAATTTGTAGTGTAGAACAAACCAAACCTGCATCGGCATACTTTCCTTTTATTCTGCCTAGCAGGAATCACTTTTTTAATTTCAAATTACGTGCGCCTCATCCGTGGAAATATACAGAACAACTGTATCAGCAGCGAAGATTGCCTGAAGCTGCCTAACAGTAACAATTTTATTATTTTCATTTCAAATTACGTTTGCCTCATGCGTTGAAATACAGAACAACTGTATCAGCAGCGAAGATTGCCTGAAGCTGCCTAACAGTAACAAATTTATTATTTTCATTTCAAATTACGTTTGCCTCATGCGTTGAAATACAGAACAACTGTATCAGCAGCGAAGATTGCCTGAAGCTGCCTAACAGTAACAATTTTATTATTTTCATTTCAAATTACGTTTGCCTCATGCGTTGAAATACAAAACAACTGTATCAGCAGCGAAGATTGCCTGAAGCTGCCTAACAGTAACAATTTTAGTATTTTCATTTCAAATTACGTTTGCCTCATGCGTTGAAATACAGAACAACTGTATCAGCAGCGAAATTTACCTGGAGCTGCCTAACAGTAACAATTTTATTATTTTACCCCTAAGCACATAGATATATACAAAAAAAGTGGATTAGTAGATGGACACAGAAGAAATATAAAAAAAAAAACACACACATATATACACAAAAAGAATGCATAGGCCCACACGAAAAAAAAGGAATTCTGACACGCCAACTGGTCGAGCAGGAAAAACAATAAACTGAGAAAGAACCTGTCCACGAGAACTTACTTATCTCGAGGACGCATAAAAAATTCTAGTGCGAAAACGTTTTCCAGGCCTAATGGGACTGGGGAAATCAGGTGGCTTGGATCTCTTCCGGGACGGTAATGGAACATCGGTCTGTTGTCGGTCAGGAGTCTGGCGGTCTGGAAATCCCTGCGGCTGAGAAGAACGGTCAGGAACGTCAGAAGTCTGGCGGTCTGGAAATCCCTGCGGTTGAGAAGAACGGTCAGGAACGTCAGAAGTCTGGCGGTCTGGAAATCCCTGCGGTTGAGAAGAACGGTCAGGAACGTCAGAAGTCTGGCGGTCCGGAAATCCCTGCTGCGGCTGATAGGAACGGGCTCCCCCAGGCTTTGGATATGAAGTCCCTTGATGCTGGGGCCCGTTGTGTCCTTCCAGGATCTTTTTGGAGGGACGTGTCTCCGGCCACATCGCTTGTTTTCGTTTACGCCCACGGGGCATGATAGTAGTAGCAGGCATCGGCCCTGTTTGCCCTGAACGGAGGTTCCAGGGGCGAAACCCGGGCGGATGCAAAGATTTTTGCCTTCGTCGCTGTTGCGGCGAAGCAGATTGGGGAGACAAGTGACGTTTGCGCCCAGCTTTTGGTGGTGCTGGACGGTGTGGAATATTAAATGTTGGATTCATAACTGACAAATCCGAAATGTCCGACGCCTCTGAGTCGCTGCTGTAATTCAGCGGTCGTGCAGGGCGATGTTTGGATTTGCCTATAGGAATACTTTCCGATGAGGTATTCAAAGAAGAAGTATCCCGCGTTGATGCAGGGTGAGCTGGAAACGGCGCAGCAATAGTCTTGGCAATGGTTGGAGGGAAAGGAACGATACTAGCATTCGACGAACTCGAATCGAGCCTTTGTCTCATGGAAGAATCAGGTTGCGTGTGTAGAAACTCGTCTGGAGGAGGGGAGGGTGAAGGAAAAATCACTGGTGATTCGTCAAAAATGTTCGGTGGGTCGTCCACAATTTCTGGCGGTTGAACATGAGATATAGATTCTTGAGTCTGTGGAACAGAAGGTTGAGTAGGATTGATAATGAACTCGATATTCCGTTCGTGATACTTGCGACATTGATCAACATGTACATATTGAAAATTGTTGTTCGGTTTCTCCAGAACAATATTATTTTCAAAGACATTTGCCACCCGATATGGACCTTCGTAGCTGGGTGCAAATTTCTTCACTAAAGTATGCGAAACAGAAGACTGGAAGTGCGTTTCCACGAGAGTGAGATCTCCAACGACAAGATCTGGTTCCCTACGCCTAGAATTATAATATCGTGCTTGAGCCGCTTGTGCTCCTAGCATTGCAATACGAGCTTTTTCTGCCATAATGTGTACTGATTGCGGAGTTGGTCGCTGATTTAGTTCGTCGATAATCCCCGTTAAATTTTCAAAAGGGGTTTTAATTTTGCGACCCAGAAAAAGTTCTGCAGGAGTAATTTTAGTAGACTCGTGGACAGACGAGCGGAGGGCGAACGCAAAAAGTTCTAAATGGTCATCCCATCTTTCATGGTGGTCCATTACGAAAGTCGCAATCATTTTCACTAGCGTTCGGTTAACGCGTTCTGCAGGATTACTCTGGGGATGATATGGGGAAATGAATTTATGTTTAATGTGTAATCTCGCACACATTCTTTCAAAAATGTCAGAAATAAATTGAGGACCATTATCCGAAACTACTTTATTAGGTGCACCATATCTAGAAAATACTTCATTAACTAAGACATTACAAATAATCTCAGCCGTAGCGGCTTTAATGGGAAAAACTTCAACCCATTTAGAAAAATTATCAGTTAGTACTAAAACATAACGAGCTTTATTTTTAACAGATAATGGATAAGGTCCCAATAAATCTATGGAAATAATATCAAATACATGAGAACTTGAACTAGATTTCAAGTGACCGGCCGGTCTTACATTACGATAATTATTAATCTGACACAAGTGACATGATTGAACGTATGCGAGCACACTTTGGTACATTCCAGGCCAATAGGCAACATCCCGCAATTTACAACGGGTCTTGCGAATACCTAAATGGCCTGCAAGAGGTTTGTCATGAAATTCATTTAAAAGAGCCATTCTAAGGGTTCGCGGAATACATGGGCGAAACTCTGCCCTAGTAGTCCGAGACTTTGTATAATAAAGAAGACCCTCTATTACTTCAAAATGTTGTGACCTTCCAGCCAGAGAAGGATCACTTGGTAGGGGCGAACCCGCAAGCAAAAAATTGTAAATCTCCCCAAAATCTGGATCATTTATTAATTCTGCCATTATCTGCTCTCTGGATGTGATATCAGCTATCAGAAGTAAAGGCTGACATCCAGGAGTAGTTTCGGTGGGGACCCCACTAATCGGAACGCGAGATAATGCGTCCGGTAATTGATTCTTATTACCTGGCTGATACGAAATTTTGATATTGCTCTCTTGTAACTTCAGAGCCCACTTCATAAGTCTTTGAGATAGGTGTTTAGCAGAATTCAAATACTGAAGGGCAGAATGATCCGTAATGATGTTAACTGTCAATTCGTTAAGATAACATTGAAATTTATTCAGTGCATACACAACAGCAAGACATTCACGTTCCGTAGCTGAATAATTGCGTTCAGCTTTGGCTAAAGTACGAGACGCAAAAGCTATTGGATGCCCAGCTTGTGACAAAACGCAACCAAGACCAACTCCGGATGCATCAGTATAAATATCAAATTCTTTAGAATGATCCGGGAAAGCCAACACCGGAGGCTGAGTCAATGCAGACTTCAGTGTTTCGAATGCAGCGTTAGCTTCAGGTGTCCAAATAAACTTCTTGTATTTACGCTTTAAAGCATACAATGGCTCACATATTGTAGCATAAGCGGGGACGAACTGCCGATACCATCCGGTCATTCCCAGAAAGCGGGATAGTTCTTTTGCTGTTTTAGGCCGAGGAAAGTCAGCAATAGGCCTAATTTTTTCATTATCAGTGAATAAGCCGTGGGGAGTGATTTTCAACCCCAGATATACAATCTCGTCCCTCGCTATCTGGCATTTACTAGGTTTTAACGTCAAGCCAGCATTGTATATAAGTTGGAACACCTGTTTGAGCAGAGAAAGGTGCTCGTCAAAAGTCTCTGATGTGATAATAATATCATCCAAATAGACATGCACATGGGGACCCAGGACAGGTCTGAGAACCGTGTCCATAAGCTTTCGGAAAGTAGCAGGTGCAGAAGCTAAACCAAAAGGCATACGTAAATATTCATAGGCCCCAAAAGGAGTCACAAAGCCTGTTTTATCGACCGAGTCCGGATGTACTGCCACCTGCCAATATCCACTTGCCAAATCCAAAGTTGACATCCATTTGGTCGACGACAAGTCATTTAGAATATGTGACATGACAGGTAGGGGATAATTGATTGTTTTTGTGACTTGGTTGAGCTTGCGAAAATCTGTCACGAAACGAAATTCGTTTGGTTGTTTCTTTGGAACCAAGAAGGCAGGAGCCGCCCAGGCGCTTGTTGATTCCCTGATTATGCCCTGCTTAATCATTTCGGCAATTTGACGTTGCATTTCCTGTTTTTTATGTGGAGCACAAGGGTAAGGTTTCGTCGCAATGGGTTTCGAACCATCAGTGTCAATAACATGATAAACCACCTGTGTGAAACCAGGTTGATCCGAAAATAAACCAGGGCTTTCCTGTAAAAGGAGAGAAAGCTGGTCTCGTTGCCCCTCATTCAATTGGTCACTCAACAATAAACTCGTAATATCTACAGGAACCGTCGGAATCATTTCGACAGGTTCCGGAAAGGAAATCACATGTTGTACAAAATTCAAAGTTATTTGAAACTTGTTAATAAAGTCCATACCCATGAGACATTTCACGGGTAGCTCGTCTATAAGCAGGAAAGAATGTGTAAAACGAGCTTTTCCCAGCCCTAAAGATAATGTGACAGTTCCTGAAATACTGAAGATTTCGTTATTTGCACCTCGCAAATACTGCGTTGCAGGCTGAACATGTATTGCAGAAAACATCATTGCAAAACTTTGTATTTAGGGCTGATATCTCAGACCCAGTGTCGAACTTTGTCTCGACAATAATGTCTTCAAGTGTCAAGAATACATCAGGCAACTGAGGAGTTTGAACAGTCACTAATATTGTTTTAGGGTCAGAATGTTTGGTATCAGGAAGCAGGACCGACCCTTCGTCTACTTCCTGTGGAAGTTTAAAGGAATTCTGGTGGTGTTATCATGTGGTCGGAAACCTCGACCCTGCCGGGTATCGGGAAAATTTTCACGATAAGGAAAATTGCGTGCACCCTGCGTCGGGAACTCCGCGTGTCTGTTGAGATTTTCATTTTCGTTACGTCTGCCCTCAGCACGGGCAGAAAAATTATTATTGCCCTGAGCATGATAACGTTCCGAATGCTGCTGAGTGGAACGGGGTCGAGCATACTGTGCATTATGACGATACCCCGTAGCTTGCTCCGAAACTCGTTGCTGGTTCGCCACTCTTCTGTGTGGTGGAACGTATGAAGCTTGGGTGGGCACGTGTGTATGCTCGCGTACCGTGCAATCTTATGTTTGAGTGAGTCAACGACTTTTAGATGGCACCATGATTTCAAAGACTGGCGTTTGTCGGCAGAACTCGATCCTAGAACAAGTCGATCTAAAAGTGTTGTTACGGAGCGCAGTGTTAACACTGTTTGGGCAATCCTATGCAAGAAGGTCGACGAATGAAGTGTGAAAACATAGCGGCGTCAAATAAAATTTCAAAACCGTTGCCATTCCGCATTCTACGCGACAAATTACTGCTGCATCGTGTGCGTTCCATACAGATACCTCATCGCCTGACGAGAGAATAATTGTTAGTCAGAGTTCAGATTTGTCATGAGTGGAAACAAATAACTGCAAAGGATCCAGACTTTCTAAAAACAGTAATAACTGCCGATGAAACATGGGCACAGTACCGTGCAACCTCGCGGGGTGCCCGAGCATGGTGAGTTGCAGCATGTTTGCCATGTCGCTCTTCATACGTGCGTATGAGGCGAAGGCATTCATGAATAGTGGTAGGGTGTCGAACCTCAAGAAAATCTTGCAAGAATGGGTCGAGCTGCTGTACGAGGGTATCCAACATGTCAACATGACTGGCATGTGGATCCCATAGATTATATAAGCGTGTAGTCTCCAACGCAAATGCAACAGGGCTATCATTGGGACCCTGCTGACGAGAAAACAGCTGTTGGGCAAGGCTAGCTCGACTGAGGCCGAAAGGAAAGACCTCCAAGAATTCTGCACGGAAATTCTCATAATGAGAATCCGGGTTCGACCCTCGCCACTGCCGATACCAGGTCTTGGCGGTATCTCTCAAGCAAGTTCCGGCAATTTGGACCTTGCAGTCTTCCGGAATATTATATAAGTCAAAATGGTCTTCCAGATCTTCGAGGAACTTTAAAGACCCCTCCAAACCATTGAAATTAATTGTTCCTGCATGCGGCACGTAATGGGCAAGCATTCTGCTTCGCTGAGAGGATTGCACTCCCTCAGGTACGACCCGCGACTCAGAGTAATAAGAAGCTGGTGCATTACGAGATGGTGAAGAATGCTTGGGTATGTGTAGATTATTCATATCCAAGTCAGAGCCACAGGCTTCGTACAAATTGTCCAAACAAACACCATTACCCTCGAGACTTGCCGGAAGGTGGAAATTTGCAGTTGTCTCAGGTAAGGAAGCCATGGGTAATAATAGTCAGGATCTCGTGTTCGAGAAAAGTTCGGGCGCCAATTATAATGAATTAGCTTTGTTTATCTTTTTGCTAAGCTAATTATTATGAATGAATAATGCTCTAAGCTTCAAAAATGATGAACTCCCAAAAGGGTGTTGTTACTCGTTAATTATGAACTTAAACAAAGTCTCAACACTGGTTATTTATATTAAGTAATCAAAGTCATAAACCTAACAGCCAGACAGAGGTCTGACAAAACTAAGAATTGAAGAAGACTGAACTTACAGAACGACTTGTTTATTATGATGACTCCTGGTCAACTAAGGCACTCATATATCACTACTACATAACAACACACTGCAACGCAACACACCAACTACAACGCAACTCCAACGCAACAACACAACTACAACGCAACAACACACTCAACAACCCCGCAACTTCTCGATGAACGCGCCTATATACGAGCTACCACCACGTCATGACTTACACTCATTGCCAGATCTCATTCAGCGGGGTGAAATAATATTTCGTTCAGTAGGAAGATAATTTACATAGTAAAATAAAATAACCAGAGATAGTAAAATCAAAAGGAAAGTGAATATAGAGTATACGTTACAAGTGTTTCCTTTTATTTTGTCAGTATCTCATAAGCACTATTCATGCAGAATTTGATTCACAACAGCACTAACGTTTTGAAACTAATTAACGTAAGTTAGTAAGCAGAAAACTTGATTAACAAACTCCAACACTAAATTATAACAACACAACTCGAACTTGCAAACTTCAAGTAAACACTGTTTCAGCGTAATGTAGCTTCCAAGATTATGATATCACACCACCACACACCCTTTTTCGCTGCTTGCTCCAACAATAGGTTACGCACTCTAACCTCAAGACTGTTGCCAACATACATTCAGCGAGTGAGAAAATATAACAGTAAATATATATCAAATACGTGGAGATAATGAAAATGGACGATGTCATCGCTCTGTCCACGTTATTTTATAAACAACGCATAGCGACTGAAAATTTTTTATTTCATAAACAACGCATAGCGACTGACACAATTTTTCAGTCGCTATGCGTTGTTTATAAAATTACGTGGACAGAGCGATGACATCGTCCATTTTCACTATCTCCACGTATTTGATATATATTTACTATTTCTATCGCCCTTTGAATTTATCAGCTAGAATTAAATAGCTGTTCCGTTAAATGCCACCAGATGACGACATCTCAGTTGCTGAGACAATCAATACGGATTCGTGTAGTCAGATGCTGACTGATAAACCACGCGTGGCGCTGAGAATTGTTGACACCGTAGCGTAAATGCGAACGCACTCGACTAGTTATCGAGAGATCTGGAGAAAATATAACGTTAAGGTAGAAAAAGCTTAAAGAGAATGAACTCGAAATTTACATAGAGAAAGAATCTAAAATTAGAGTATACATCAGTCTTTGAGGTGTAACCTCGAAACCCAATTATACGAGCTCGTCTCTTCCAGATGACGCTTTTACTAGGTTTTAGTATTAAACCTACCTTATGTAACAACTGAAATGCTTTATCTAAAACATCTAAATGCCTTCAAATGTTTCAGACCTTATAATAATGTCATTTAAATAATCATGAAAGAATGGACCTACGGCTGTATCCATTTGTCTCTGAAAGGTAGCTGGAGCAGCGGCAAGTCCAAAATGTCAGAGGAAATAAAAGGGGAAAAAAAGTCAGATGTCGGGAATATTTACGGAAAAGCTGAATTTTGGCCAGTTGTTAGAACACTATAAGAGATGTATTTTCCCAAATCTTCCCGCACATCCCCCTTGTGCAGCCCCCGTGCCACCCCACCCTCGAACTTCCCATTCGCAGACTTTTAGAAAATGACTTATATCTCCATAACCAATGGTCGTAACGATGTAATTTTTTTTTTTAGTTTTAATCCTCAAATTACGCATTACATAACATTGTGCAATGGAGGGTGTTCAGTTTCTCAAATTCTCACATTCCGTTTATTGTTTATTAACCTTTCCGGAAACATGGAAAGTGCACTCATCCGAGAAACAGGTCGTCCGAAATCAAAAGTGGGGCTAAGACATTTGCCTCATGCAAAGTCAGCCCATCTATATGTTCAGCAAATGATGAAGATAGTTTCAAAAGTGTCAGAGAAAGAGCTCGATTTGTTTACTAACAAAGGACTCTTCACTGTGAAAAGTTTTGGTCTGGTACATGGACGGGCATATGCATAGAGCAGTGTCTTATGTGCATTATGAAAGCAATTGGGGTTCTTACGCATGAAAGAGGTATAACGGACAGCACACAATCAAAATGTGTCTTCGGGACACCTTTTTTCTGCAAAATTCACGAAGCGATTAAGGAATTCTTTGGAACTTCAATGACATTTACTGAACAATATACTGAACTACGCAAGTCACGAAAACTAAGAGATCAATCCGACATTTAAAAGTTCATTTCGTGGCTTAAGCACCACAATCAATTCAAAAAATTATCTGGAGAACTCGTGTGTGTGTCATCCGATTTGATGTCTGATGAATCTGTAAACTGTGACCAAGCTTATCAGGTAGGAGTTGCAGCGATAAAGAAAATAAAAGGAAAAAATTAATTTTGGAGAGCTTAAACTACACAGAAGAGACATGGCCAAAAAACAGCCAAAGAAAAAATCTGTGAAACTTGGGTCGAAGGAGTTTAGTGTGAATTCCCAACAGCTGTTTAACCGAATCTTGTGTGTGTACGACAGAGTTGGGCAGGAATACATTACAAAGTAATGGAAGTACAGATCACAATTAACGTGTAATGCATTACAAGGTAATCCCAAGTACGGTTTGCACAAGGTAATGGAATTAATCTGTAATGCATTACAATGAAGAGGATATAATTCAATTATTTAACAATGCCATTCAAAAGTAATGGAATATTTGATAATGAAATTACGCAATTTGCAAATAATAATTACATAGTACATACTAATAGTTTATAGAAATGTACGTGTGCCAAAAGCTATGTCTAGAAAAGTTGGCCATATAACATACCAGAGACCGAAATGTCGTGTAGAATGTTCTAGAAGCGGCGACAATGGGTTAGACGTTTGTAGAATGTTCCAGAATGATCGCACAGTGGGAAGTTGGAGAGCTTTATGTAAATCAAGAATATTCCAGAAGGTTCAGGTCTTGTCGTGAAGTATATACACTGAGTGGCAACTTTATTATGACCACCTGACAGTTTTAAGCAAATGAGCTATGGCTGCACGCTGTTGCCGCCAGAGGGCGAGGCTGATATAAAAAGAGAAAGCTTTATTTATTACCGGGAGTACTGGCCCCCGGTAATAAATAAGGGCGTCTTCCTCCCTCTTTCTACCTCGTTTCCGTGTCACTTTCCTATCGGGCACTCTAGTTCAAATCTCCTAGCTTCCTATTTCTATAAGGGTTGTTTAAGATCTGGGGTCAGACACTCCCTTCCTAAAATCCTCTATATATGATCTGATCTGATCTTGCGACAGTAGTGCCTCGGACTACACGTGTTCCTCGGACAACCTTCCAGGGCATCATGGCGTCCATGCCATGCCGTTTCGCCGCTGTCATCCAGGCCAAGGTTGGTTATTCCCATTATTAGGTAGGTGGTCATATTATTCTGATACGACCGTGTATATTCTACGGGATTTTTTTTCTCTCTCCCTCAGTGATCTTTCTTTTTCTTATTTTATTGTTTTAGTTCTCAAAGAAGTTGGACTCCTTCTGAAATTATTACGTTCCGCCGCCCGTGTTTGTAACTTTCTATGCGTTTCATATTTACAATTTCTGTTTGTCCCCTCCTGAAAACTAAGCTATGGGCACCCATTTTCACAGCTGTACTAACAAATAAGACAGATCTAATAAGAATATAAAAGAACGCAGGTCCCCACCTGAGCCATACCATTAAATATAAAAAATTATGCTGAAGAGCCCATTTTTTTACACATAGGTAGTCTTATACCTGCTCGTCGTGGGTAGGAGAGTAGCTGAATTAAACTCAGAAACAGAGGAAGCCATTGACTGCATAGAACAGATACTCGTACCAGAGGAGAGCAAACATGGAGACATCTATCACCTGTTTAGAAAAGTGCAAATTACTAGCAAATGACTGGTAGGCAAAAGGACTAGTTAAGTTTAGCCCATACTCTTCCGAGAGTTATGTCTCCTATTCTGACAGTAGCTGTAGCTTTTAGATACATTACATTATTAAACTGGGGTCTTCTTACTTT
This sequence comes from Macrothele yani, assembly GCA_039090855.1. NCBI lineage: Eukaryota > Metazoa > Arthropoda > Arachnida > Araneae > Macrothelidae > Macrothele > Macrothele yani. The sequence continues at coordinate 117,195,674 of CM077007.1, forward strand.
TGCCGCTAGGGGGCGCAAATATTTAATCTGTTTTTCACAATATCTCTACTTCTAAATGTGCGACTACAAAATTCTTTTAGCACCGGATACCATTTTACCTTTTGGGACACTAGGTTTGTATTGCGGAGTTTTGTAGTTCACAGTTCTGTCTCTTGGTAGTGTTTGTGTACTTGTGTTTGCTGCTGACCTCCGCTTCTAAAACACTGTTGAGAAATTTCTTATTTTTTTACTGTATACCATTCGCTACAATAAAGGTCGGGAGCATTATCCTCCTTAAATAATGTACAGCTTTTCCGCTAGGAGGCGAAAAGGTCAAATCCTATCTGTGCTTCCGGGAGACGTATTTGAAAAGTTCTTTTTCCTTAGCATGGCTGTTTTCCGTAGAGGATATGTTTCGCCTATTTTAAATTTTTCTATTATGCAAAATTCTTCCGCTAGTAGGCGTAAAGTTATATCATGTTTCGTTCTATATTTCTTCCTTTAACTGTTCGATTTGAAAATTTCTTTGTCTCTGATATTCCTTCTGCTGTGAGAAATTTTTTGTGCGCTCTTTGTTAATTTTCGTATTATCAGGAAAAATAGCTGTAGCTGAAACAAGCTACTTCTTCGAGAATGTAGTTGTAGCAGTAGTAAGCTACTTTTAAAAAAATATGTTACCAATCACTGCATGCAGATGCCCATGATAAACGAAAATTGGTGGCGTCTGGAGCGAACTCACCGCGGATGTTTAAAAAGTAATTTACGACGTTGTAAGTGTCGTCATAAACGAAAAGGTAATGAAATCCAAGCAGTGTCCCTAAGCCATAAAGATATTTGCAAGCAGTGCGGTACTTCATGATTCAGCAGATGACATCGTGATACGAATATATATATATCCATGCCAGAAACCACTCCCACTGAATACATTATGACCTTTTCCGTGTATTCACTTTCAGCCTTCACCCTTAAACTCTGGTTGTTAAATTAAACGTTTCCCTTTCCGCGTTCTTTTGAATCGTGTGATTATGGCAGCTATCTTGACGGTAAACAAAAAAAACAATTGTGTGTCTTGTGCGTAGGCGTGTCTGCTCCTGAAACATGAGATAATTCTTATGTGATTTCAGTGGGAATGTCAGCTGGGTAATGGATTGAAGCAACGTTGCATTCAGAGAGTTTTTCCTGGGACGGGGAATTACAAATTTTGAGGGGGCTCAAACTTGTTATTATTTGTTATCTATACATAGTATAAAATAAAGTCCACGGGAGGCGTCTGTCTGTTTGTTCGGGCTAATCTCAAGAATCGCTGGACGGATTTTGATGCGGTTTTCACCATTCCATAGAGCATTTGTTGAGGAAGGTTTAGGTGTATGAAACATTAATCTATCACAACAGGGAGCCGAGAAGTAACAATTTTAGTCACAAGTCAAAGAAAAAACCGCCGTTCGCATTTTTTCGTGGCTTCCACTGCCTAAACAACGATGCGCGGCGACCGGTTTTCGAAACTTTTTTGCTCATTGGGAAAAAGAAGCGATGCGCATGCGCGGCAGCCAGTCTGACAGCATGTAAGGCCACAGACTAAATGCATAGTTACATCGGAAGCTGAAAGTGAATTGGTTTATCGGCGCTCGCACAGACTAAATGCGTAGTTGTTTTCGTCCACACGCATGTATCTCTTTCAGTAGCTCTTTAATTAAAATTTAAATATTGTATTAACATTATGCCGAGAAGAAAATCGAATGCATGTCGTAGTACATCTGACGCAAAAAGAATTTGTTTATCCCGTCATAATGAAACTTTCCAAGAAACAGAATCTCGTTTGGCAAATGACAGACAAAGAATGGCTTTACAAAGAGAAAGACAGGCGCCTGTTGAACGTAATAATCGTTTCCCTTTAGATTCGCCGTAAATTCTAAATTGCAACCGTGCGAAGCAGCGCCGGGTCGCTAGTTTATGTATAAATTATTATACATTATGTTATTTATATATATTGAGTTGGTGCGAATGAAATGTCCCGCGCGAACAAGCAGTGGCGACAGGCACCCACTACAGCGGAACGGAACCACCCACAGATGTTGGGAGTATTAAGTCACAGAGTTACTATAAGTAGCTAGCACGTGTGGGAAGAACAAGGTTCCGGCGTGGTTTGTTTGGACGTAACGTGGCTCCAAAGGAAACATGCAAATGCCGGATTTGAGAGTCATCTGCCTGTATAAATTTAAACTGGGCCATTCTGCAGGAATTGCCACTCAAAACTTTAACAAAGCGTTTGGGGAGAACACATCAGCCAACGAACGAACCATTCGTCGGTGGTTTGTGAAGTTCCGAAGCGGAGATACGCACTTGCAAAACGAACCACGTGGTCCCTAACCTGTTGCTGTTTCTGACGATGTTCTGTTACGTATGGATGAAGTAGACCCCGAAAAACGTGTCATGAGATAGTGGTAGAGGTACGTGTCCACCATGCGACAGTTGTTCGGCGTCTGGCTGCGCTGGGTAAGGTCAAAAAGTTGGACATGTGGCTGCCGCATAAGTTCAAAACTGCCAACAAGACTAGGCGTTTGGAAGTCTGCACGTCGCTGCTTGCCAGGAATAAACAGGAACCTCTACTGCATCGAATCGCCACCTGCGACGAGAAGTGGGTCCTTTATGATAATTGGAAACGATCTGCACAATGGTTAAGCAAGGCACAGCCTGCTGGACGGCATCTTGAACCACCCTTACACACCAAGAAGATGATGCTCCTTGTCTGGTGGTCCACAGCCGGGATAATTCATCGGAGTTTCTTGGCAAGAAGCCAAACCATCACTGCAGAACGTTATTGTGCTGAATTACACCAGATGCAACGGATATTGCTGCAGAAACAACGGGATTTGGTCAATAAATATGGGGTTTTTCTGCTCCAGAACAATGCTCGCCATCATGTTGCAAAGCGAACGATGCTGACACTAAGTGCCTTGGGCTGTGAAGTACTGCCTCATCTTGCCTAATACCTGGACTTGTCTCCGACAGACTATCATCTGTTTCATTGCCTGGCTCACTTCCTGTCTGGGAAACAGTTCACGACAGACTACGAGGTTCAATGTGCAGTTGATGACTTCTTCGAGTCCCAGCCAGAAGACTGTTTTCGTTCCGGGATCATGGCCTTGCCAGATAGATGGCAACTATGTGTCGATGCCGAGGGGGATTATTTTGCTTAGGTAAGTTGTCCTACTTTTCCGTCCTCGCCGTCCACGTGTGCTGGTTCTTTGCTGGACATTTCATTCGCACGAATCCAATACATTAATACATACACATGTATAAGAAGATTTTTAATAGAGCATAAAAATTTTCTTATGCTCGTATATCGCAGAATGCAAATTCCTTGAAATCTACAAATAAAAGTGATGAAAAATGTAAAAATGTTATACCTTTATTCTAATTAAGTAATGCACTACGGATTTCCCCATGCGGTGGTGTTAAATATTAATGATGTTGTTGTGAGATGGAGAAAATCTCTCCCTCCCCCCCAAACATTAGAAGAGGCAAAAATATCTTCGTCTTACTACAAACGTGTTTCTGATTGCCAAGGAATTATTAGAGTGCCACCTGAAAATGTTTGCTATAAACCATTCCTCTGCCACTTGGTTTCAGCCCCTTTAGACTATTTAGACTAGTTGTAAAAAAACAACTAATTAATCGTTTGAAATTCCTGTATTTTCTTTTTGTCACACAGTGTAAATCACATACCGCCAGTAAAAAAACAACAACTTTTTATGGGAATAATTTTTTATAATTTGCTATCGTTCAAAATTAGGTAGCACAAATATTTCGTTGTATTGGAAGCCTTAACGTCACTTTAACTACACCGAGGCTTAACCGTATATACATAGGAACTCGGCATCCAGAAGATTGAAATAAAGCTGAGTGCCAGCTTCTCAAATATGATGATGCATTGCAGTGCAAACAGCATGCCGTTGACGATTACAAATCCACAGTAAACTTAACTATCAAATAAGTCTTTAAAAAATTTACGGAATTCTGAAACAATGCTCGGTTTTCTTGTTTGGCCCTCTCGCATATACGATCTAGATGAACCGGTCTTCTTCTGACCTCCTGATTTTTATCCAGAGAAAGTATTAAGTAATTTTGGTAGGACTTCATAATAGATTTTTAACATGGATATTTGTTCCAGTTTTTAAACAAATTTACTCTCTTCTAGAGCAACGAATTTTGCTCTACAGTATATATATTTTCATAATTACTTTGATTTCAGAGCTACATTAAAAAAAAAGTGTTATTCAAAGTGCTAACACTTTGAGTGAAGTCACTAATGGCTCTAATGTTTTCAAATTAATTTCCCCAAATCATCATCATCATCATTGTCAACCATTATCAATCCACTGCTGGACGAAGGTCTCCCCAAGTTTCCTCCACAACGGTCTGTCTTGTGCCAGTCTCCTCCATGTCACTCCCGCATACTTTCGAATTTCATCCACCCATCTTCCATGTGGTCTTCTTCTGGGTCTTTTCCTGTCCCTTGGAATCCAATCTAAAATTTCGGCTGTCCATCGATGGTCTGTTCTTCTGACAGTACGTCCAGCCCATTGCCATTTCAGGGATTTAACTCTGATCATGATGTCCTCCACTCTTGTCATTTTTCGGATCCACGTGTTCCTCTTCTTATCTCTCCTGGTTACACCAAGCATGCACCTCTCCATGTTTTCTTTGAGTTGTCTGCAGCCTTTGTATGTCTCTTTTAGCTAAGGTCCACGTCTCGGCACCATACGTAAGCACTGGAAGGATGCATTGATCAAACACTTTTCTTTTAAGACATAATGGCATATTGCTCTTGAAAATTATGCTGTTTCTTCCAAAAGCTCTCCAGGCAAGTTTTGTACGCCGATTAAATTCTTCACCAATGTGACCCTCACTTGATATCTGCTGTCCAAGATAAACGTACGTGTCTGTTATCTCCAGCTTTTCTCCATCAATCGACAAATCTTCATTTATTGTAAAAGCATTGTACATCACTTTTGTCTTCTGAAAGTTCATTTTTAATCCCACTTCTTTACTCTTGTCAGCAAGTTCCTGGATCATACTCTGTAGCTCTGATGGGGTAGTTGCAAAAATGACTATGTCATCAGCAAAACGAAGGTGGGTTAGATAATCTCCATTAATCTTTATCCCCTTGTTTTCCCAGCTCAGTGACTGAAAAACACCCTCCAATGTGGCATTAAAGAGCTTCGGAGATATGGTGTCACCTTGTCTCACTCCCTTTCCAATTTTTATGTGTGTTGTATTTTCAAACAGCCTAATCTTTGCACTTGCATTTTCATAGATGTTATTAATAATATTAATGTATGCATCTTCAATACCGCAGGATTTCAGAGCCATTGCAACTGCTGATGGTTTCACTGAATCAAAGGCTTTTTCATAATCGATAAAAGCCATGCACAATGGAAGCTCATATTCCCTCGCTCTTTCAATTAGTTCTCCCAGTACGTGGATATGATCTATTGTGCTGTAGCCACTCCTGAATCCAGCTTGTTCCCTCGGTTGAGCCATGTCCAGTGTCACCTTCAAGCGGTGTGAAAGAACTTTAGTGAAGATTTTATAAACCACTGATAGGAGGCTGATAGGTCTGTAGTTCCTGAGATCCTCAATGTCACCTTTTTTATGTAGCAGGATCATTGTAGCGTTGTTCCAATCCTCAGGAATTTTCCATTCATTAAGGCATCGAGTGAAAATTTGGGCGAGTACTGTTTCGATTTCTCCACTTGCTTCTTGTATGATGTCTATAGTAATTCCATCTTCTCCTGGAGCTTTCCCCCGCTTCATGTTCTTGATTGCATGTGCAACTTCTGCTGGAAGGACTGGAAGAACTCTGGTACTGGTACCCTTCATGATGTCTGGAGTACATGTATCATCCCTTTCATATAATTTGGAGTAGAAATCTTTCACTCTTGTCAAAATTTCGCCTCTATTTCTTGTTACAGAACCATCTTCTTTTCTCAGTGCCATAATCTGTTTTTTCCCCTTACTGAGATGTCCCTTTGCTATCTTTAGGCTTTGGTTGCTCATCTATAAACAAAAATAATTAGACTAAATATAAGAGGTGATCACACAAAAACCTATGGGTAGGGTCCATTGATTTTCGGGAGGGCTAAGCACCTCCAAAAATATGCTTGAATACATCACTAGATTGAAGTATTGCGAAAACATCTTCAATGACACATCATAAGCAAAACTATGTCTCAAGAGTTCGTACATTACGATTGTTATAGGGTGCAGCCTAACTTGTGGAAAATTTTTATATTTCATTTATGCGGTAAATTTGTGTTTCGATGTAACTGCAAGGCAGCACTCATAGTTATAATTAATTACGGTAATTGATCCTCTAATTTGTTCATCACTGCCATTGTTAAAATTTGTTCAGTATTTGATAAGTGCATAATTCGTAGCCTTCTGGCAAACGAGAATTGTGAAAGGCCACATGGCAACAGACCATCTCTATTTCGGACTCATAGCAACAGTCGTGTGCATTTTCAACTAACGAAAGACTGCAAAACTCACCCCCCAAAAGTCCCTCTGCAAGCCAAGAGACATTCGGTGGTTGCAGTTTTTCTCCGAACTGAACGGGATAAGGGGGAACCGACTATCACCCACAGTTGAAAACAAGGTGATAAATCCCTTTTCAAGTGGCTAAGAGAAGCCCTGTGACAGGACAAAGAGGAGAGAAACGAGCAGAAGAGAAAAACAAGCGGCGGGGCATTCTCAGGACGGTGGCAAAGCCAGACACACGCACGAGAACAGCACCAGCGAGCTGCATGGAACCTAGGCCTGAGAGCTGACCGCTGGGAGAGCTCGGAAAAAGAAGCAGAGAAGCACGTAAGGAGGGCTATGAATGATCCCCTCTTAAACGAGGACATCTCAGTCCTGTGGACTTCTCGACCGATACTAGGTCGACATTAGTGCACTTTTGCCTAGGCTGTCTATATACCAAAAAGGCAGGACATTTCGTGCCACTTCTCTGCGCTGAGGACCTCAGACAACGGTTGCCAAGGTATGTTATCTTTACATGAACATTTGCTCACGACGTACAAGTGCCGTCGGACAGTGAACAGCATATAGAACTCTGTCCCCTGAAAAAATGAATACGCACGACAGCGGAGGCCTCCAACACATTTTATTCGTGATTTTTATTTGTGTTATGGCCATAAGTTTTAAGAGCTCTTCCCTGCTAATTTGGCATCAAGCCTATGCAGGTGTGTGTAATATTATAGAGATATATTTAGCTTATAATTAAACTGCGGCAGTCATGATAATTACTGTATCATTTTAATTGCTGGTACCCACGCTCGTACTCAATTATCATTTTTTTTAAAGTGTGTATTTAAATGTTTTGGGTAATCTCTCACATGTTTCCTTCGCTCTATTTGTTAATTGTGCATACTAGAATTTAATCAGTGAACAGTGTTTGAATCAGTGTTAATTGTTAAATAAGTGTTAGATAAATCAGTGGTATCGTTTAATCAGTGATAAAGTGTTTAAATCATTGTACATAATTAAGCTGCCGATAGAGCAGCCCACCATACATTCATCTCAGCAGATTTTTGTGCCACATCATGGATAAAGGTGGCAGTGTATATAATATAACGTTGGATATTAAATGTCAAGCGTACGTGAAATGAGCGTTGGGTATCTTTTCGAGTGTGTGTGTGCGTTGCTGTGATTTTCGGTAGATTGGGACGTGCTGGAGTTAAATCCAGGCATCCACGCCCAATCGCGGTACGGGTTTTGCGGGAAGTTAATAATTAATTTGTTATAATTAATTATGGGAGGTCATTATTAATTATTGGAATCAGATAATTAATTTGTTGTTGCAGAATTTTCGGTTGTCAACGCATGTAGGAAAACTCCTTGCTAGCCCCTAGCAGCAGAGGAGGAGAGCAAAATTTTTGACAAAATTTTCTTTAGTTTTTTTATTTTTATTTAGATATTTATTTTTTTTCGGTGGAGACATCGGGTGCTTCACTGCAGGCGATACTTCACCTGGTGCCGCGGCCACATCAGCCTGTAAAGGTAAGATCCAACAATTGGTTCCGATGACCAGGATTCTTACTCGTTTGTACCTCCAAAGCAGAGCAACACACACAAACGCTCGAAATATTGCGGATTGACTGCCATATCAAATTTATTTCAGTACGAGCATATTTTAGCATATCATAAGTATTGTAAGCCTTAAGCATTTTTGTGTAAAAGACTGCCTTAGGTTAAGTGTATTTAAATATGGCAAATAAAGGAGAGAAGCCGAACACCAAACCTACTGACTCAGATGATTCTGATCATCATGATGGGGAGGAACATAGCATTCCCACAGGAGAATCAACCGATCTGGTAACTAGTAATTCAGTAACAAGTATCGCAGGAGTGTCAGAGACTAGAATGACAGCTCCAGGTATGTTAATGTACGGCGGTGAACAGATAGCAGGATGCATTAATATGCTCAGATATTTTACAGGCACAGATCCTCTATATCGTGCCAAACATTTTTTTCAAGATGTAGAAAATGTAGCTACAGTAGGGAGATGGAGCGAACAAACAAAATTGGCAGTAGTAAAGTCGAAATTCAGGGAAAGGGCTGCAGAATTTTTGTCAGATAGTGATGAGCTGAGATTAGAAGGAAATTATGAAAATTTTAAACGTCTAGTGATCGATCGTTTCCAAGCGGAAGAACCTCTTATTACCCGTATGAAACAATTCATGAGTTGTGTTCAAATGCCGGGACAAGATGTAAGACAGTATGCAACGCGACTCAAAAGTGCAGCGGCAAAATATTTTGGTCATACAACTGATATGTCAGAAGACATCAGGCAGCATAGGGATCAGACAGTGATGTGTCAGTTTGTATCTGGTTTATCCGAATCTATCAGGCGCTGGGTTTTAACGAAGTGCCCAGAAACTCTAGAAGCTGCTATTCTCACAGCAATTCAGGAAGAAGATAATTTGGCGCTCATGAGTAAGAAAGCATCAGTAAATGCAGTAGAGAGATCGGAAACAAACCCAGGATCTGATTTATTAGCGCGTACTTTGGAAGAGATGATGGCACGAATGGAAGCGACGGAAAGATCAGTGGGTCAGTTAGCCGTAAATTTTCAGGAAAGCGAAAATCGGAGACGAGAAAGAAACTTCAGAGAGGAAGAAAGTTTGCAGTTACCCAGGTTTCAGTCATCTGGACTCGAACTCGTTCGACAGTATGGGGCAAATAATAATGAACGCAGAGGATCGGGTACTCGAAATCGCTCGCGCGCTGAGAACCAGCAAGCGCAGTACAGGAGCAACAGGATTGTGTGCTACGGATGCAGACAGGAAGGTCATGTGATCAGGCTATGCCCGAATAACGGTCGAAATAAGGATAGGGCAGAAACAACACCGAAACAGAGGTTTAGGAATAACAACGACAGAGATACTCATTATCAATCAACAGGAAAGTTTAGTGCTCAAGGACCCGAGCGTAAGAACAAACAGTTAAACTGAATCGGAGTCGAACTGTGAGAGGTAGTGCGGCTCAGAAATATTTAAAACCCTCTAAAGTGCGGTACGTGTCTATGAAAAATGGGAATGATTTACCAATCATTAATGCGGATCTGGATGGGGATAAAATTAAAGTGCTAATTGACACAGGGTCATCAGTCACTTTATTAGCTAACGATGCTTATCGTAGATTAAAATTTCGCAGAAAGTTAAAATCTGTTGATTTAAATGTAAAAATCAAAAGCATCACAGGAGAAGTGATTCAAACGCTGGGTTGCTACGAGGTAAATCTGCGAATTAAGGGAAGAGACATATGGGTCAAGGCATTTGTGACAAAAAATCCCCTGAGTCAAAATTACTCAGCTTTGTTGGGAATAGATGCTTTACGAAACCACCGTCTTACGTTCGAAGCAAATACAAACCAGCTTCACTTCCCTGACCCCCATCTCAGCCACCCACCCCACAAGAGCGGAGAGGTAATGATGTTTCCAACAGACACCCCAGGATAGCAGCACTGACTCGTAAAACTTGCATTCCCCCAACAGCGAAACTTTTCTCCAAGTGGCGCTTAGTAAACCCTCAGTGGGGAAAACAGAAGGAAGTATTTTGTTCGAGCCATTACCGAGAGCACGCAGAAATAGGTTACTCTTAGCACGGTCAGTTAATAATGTTTCGGCAAGCGGACTGTATGATGTAAGAGCAGCTAACCACAGTGATTCACCAATTTGGCTAAATAAACATACGAAACTCTTTCAGGTAGAACCAGTGGAAGTTAAGCGTTGTTCGCAAGGAACATCCCGAAAATCTCAACCTATCTCTGTGGAAGATTTTAAATTAGACCACCTGGAATTTAGCGAACGAAAGAAAATGCTAAAGTTATTGCAGAAATATTCTGATGTTTTTGCACGGAATTCTTTAGACTTAGAAGGTACGGATCTTACAGAGCATGAAATTCATCTCACGGATGATAAACCTATTAAGTTGCGTCAGTATACTGTACCACATGCCCTAAGACCCGAAGTAAAAGCTCAGGTAAACGAATTACTTGACGCAGGAATCATATCAAAATCAGATAGTCCCTACAGCTTTCCTATTGTTCTCGTGAGACGCGGAAACTCTTATCGTTTCTGTATAGATTTTCGAAAATTAAATGAAATTACCCGAAAGGATAGCTACCCTGTTCCCCGAATCCAGCAAACTTTATCCTTACTACATGGATGCAAGTATTTTTCAAAAATTGACCTTTTGGCTGGTTATCACCAAATTAAAGTTAGAGAACAGGATAGGCATAAAACTGCTTTCTCATGCGAATTCGGACATTTCCAGTGGAATCGCTTACCTTTTGGACTTTGCAACAGTCCGGCAACATTTGAAAGAGCACTTGATTCTCTATTTATGGACAAAAGAGATGATGGCATTTTGGTATATGTGGATGACATCTTGTGTGCCTCCAGGACATTATCTGAACACCTTGAGAAATTGGAATTAATTTTCCAGAGATTAAGGAAGCACCATCTAAAAATTAAGCCCAGTAAGTGTGAATTTTTGGAGGAAGAAGTGACATACCTAGGGCACCTTTTAGATCGTCAGGGCATTAGACCTAACCCACAGAACGTGGAAGCTGTTCGGGAATTCCCTACTCCACGGAAAGTGAAACATGTTCGAGCATTCCTTGGAATGGCAGGATATTATAGGCGCCACATCAAAGATTTTTCGTCCATCGCCTTACCGCTAACAAACCTTACTAGGAGAAACGTGAAATTCATTTGGGACGAACACTGCGAGAAATCTTTTCGAGAGCTGAAACATGCACTAGTGAGTGAGCCACTATTAATATTTCCTGATTTCAGCAAGAAATTTTTCGTCACCACAGACGCCTCCAAAGTAGCGATTGCCGGTATTCTCGAGCAGGAGGATGACGAAGGACACAGACATCCCATCGCTTACTTTAGCAGGAAACTTAATCCAGCTGAGAAAAATTACAGCACGACAGAACAGGAAGCACTGGCAATAGTATCATCCATCACCCATTGGCGCGAATATTTGGTAGGTCAGCAGTTTACGGTTATTACCGACCATAGACCTCTAAAGTGGCTTATGAATTTGAAAACTCCTAATTCTAGACTGGTCAGATGGAATCTTAGTCTGTCGGAGTATAACTTCGATGTGCAATATCGACCAGGAAAGAAAAACACAAACGCCGACGTGCTATCTAGGCACATTGCAGCAGTGGAAGCCAATGATACAGTCGCAGTTGTACCACTTAATAACAAAACTCTGAAATCAGCACAAAGAACAGATCCTAAATTAGCTGAAGTAATTGATTGTCTTGAAGGGCGTGATTATTCAGCAGTCGACAAAATTACTGACACCTATTTTATGAGGGACGACCTTTTATTTCATTTTGCCTTACCAGCAAAAAACAGCCCACGTAAATTGATCGCAGAACAGTTAGTGATACCTGATAAGTTAAAATCAGAAGTGATGAAATCAGAACATGACGGACTATGCGCCGGTCACTTCGGTTTTGAAAAGACCCTTGGGAGAATTAAACAGAAATACTTTTGGATTAACATGTTCTCAGACATCAAGAACTACACGGCGAGTTGCGAACAATGCCTGAAACGTCGTGGTTTCAAAAAGAAGCAAAAAGCGGGTCTAATTACCCCGGAAATTGTATCTGTCCCATGGTCCAAAATTTCGATGGATATCGCTGGACCTCTTCCACTGACAGAGGATGGAAATAAATATTTATTGGTTGTCACCGACTCATTCACTAAGTACATCGAGCTGATTCCATTAAAGACTATGCGATCTGCAGAAATTGCCGAAAAATTTGCTTCTAACGTGATAGCGCGTCACGGTGTCCCACATCTGTTACTCACGGACAGAGGAACAAATTTTTTGTCCGATTTAATGACCGAGTTGTACCGTAAGTTTGGCATCAAAAAACTGAATACATCTCCACACCATGCACAGACAGACGGACAAGCCGAAAGACAAATTCAGACAATAATGCACTCTTTAGCAATTTATTGTTCCCCTAAGGGAAAGGATTGGGACAAGTATACAGAATTCATGGCCATGTCCTACAGAAGCGCGACACACAGTGCTACTAAAGAAACACCCAACTTTCTCATGTTCGGAAGAGATCTGAACATGCCAGGACAGTTGTTGAATGAGGAAATCCCTTTTAACTACGCTGAATCCCAGAGCTACGCCGAGAGCTTAGTCACGAGGATGCAAGAAGCGTATAAAATTGTCAAGGATAATCTGGAAGAGGCAGCCCAAACTTCCAGGGAATATCGAGCAAAGTCTGCTGTAGACAAACAGATCAAGATTGGGGACATAGTGTACCAGCACGACCCATCAGCATCCAAAACAAGGTCGCGAAAGTTGGCAAAACCTTCTATAGGACCTTTCAGAGTAATTGAGAAAACATCCCCAGTGAACTTTAAAATCGCCCCAGTAAATGATATGAGACGAACTCGACTCACACACGTAGACAGGATTTTCAAACCACCACAGAGAAGGGTGTTTGACACAGGGCAATTTCAAGATGAAAAGGGGGATGAAGAAATTTCGTTGAGCATAGGTATGCCAACCGCAGACGAAAGGCATCATGAAGAAGAGTTCTCAGAGCAGGATGAGGACTGGGTGACGCCCGCTTGGCCGGTGATCACAAGGGATACGCGCTGTTTTCAGCCGCATGAATCGGAAACACGTCAGGATTTGGGAGAGACCGGGACGGCGGCCCAGCCTGCTCCCATGTTGAAGGACGCGGTAGCTCACGGAGGAAACGCAGAGGGGAGCAAAGAAAAAGTCCCCCCATCATAACGAGAGCGTCGTTGAGACCCCGAGATGAGCACGGGAGAGTGGGGAAACCTCTCAGCTTTGGACATCAGGCTGAAGAGGAAAAATCCAGCGAAGAAATGGTTGCAGACGAGGAGGATAGTGATAGCACAGAAATATACAGTTGTGAGGAGGAAGAAGATTTCGCGAGCCAAACTCAGGACCGCGCAGAAGTGCAGACTTAGATAAGAGGAAAGGCACGTTGAGTCCAAAAGGGTTTTGGTCGGACGCACATTGGCTCTCACCTGTGTAACTTATGTTTATATTCTTTTCTTGTTATGGGCAATGATGAATGGATCAGAGATGTTATCGATACTTTCCCATTACCCTTGACGTGTATAAAATCCGGAATTAGACATGTCATGGAATATAGGAAAGAGGGAGATATCCATATTCAAAATTTTCCATTCTTCAATGAGAAAAAAAAATACATTCATATTTTTTTCTTTGGAAGGTAGAAGGATTGCTATAGGGTGCAGCCTAACTTGTGGAAAATTTTTATATTTCATTTATGCGGTAAATTTGTGTTTCGATGTAACTGCAAGGCAGCACTCATAGTTATAATTAATTACGGTAATTGATCCTCTAATTTGTTCATCACTGCCATTGTTAAAATTTGTTCAGTATTTGATAAGTGCATAATTCGTAGCCTTCTGGCAAACGAGAATTGTGAAAGGCCACATGGCAACAGACCATCTCTATTTCGGACTCATAGCAACAGTCGTGTGCATTTTCAACTAACGAAAGACTGCAAAACTCACCCCCAAAAGTCCCTCTGCAAGCCAAGAGACATTCGGTGGTTGCAGTTTTTCTCCGAACTGAACGGGATAAGGGGGAACCGACTATCACCCACAGTTGAAAACAAGGTGATAAATCCCTTTTCAAGTGGCTAAGAGAAGCCCTGTGACAGGACAAAGAGGAGAGAAACGAGCAGAAGAGAAAAACAAGCGGCGGGGCATTCTCAGGACGGTGGCAAAGCCAGACACACGCACGAGAACAGCACCAGCGAGCTGCATGGAACCTAGGCCTGAGAGCTGACCGCTGGGAGAGCTCGGAAAAAGAAGCAGAGAAGCACGTAAGGAGGGCTATGAATGATCCCCTCTTAAACGAGGACATCTCAGTCCTGTGGACTTCTCGACCGATACTAGGTCGACATTAGTGCACTTTTGCCTAGGCTGTCTATATACCAAAAAGGCAGGACATTTCGTGCCACTTCTCTGCGCTGAGGACCTCAGACAACGGTTGCCAAGGTATGTTATCTTTACATGAACATTTCCTCACGACGTACAAGTGCCGTCGGACAGTGAACAGCATATAGAACTCTGTCCCCTGAAAAAATGAATACGCACGACAGCGGAGGCCTCCAACACATTTTATTCGTGATTTTTATTTGTGTTATGGCCATAAGTTTTAAGAGCTCTTCCCTGCTAATTTGGCATCAAGCCTATGCAGGTGTGTGTAATATTATAGAGATATATTTAGCTTATAATTAAACTGCGGCAGTCATGATAATTACTGTATCATTTTAATTGCTGGTACCCACGCTCGTACTCAATTATCATTTTTTTTAAAGTGTGTATTTAAATGTTTTGGGTAATCTCTCACATGTTTCCTTCGCTCTATTTGTTAATTGTGCATACTAGAATTTAATCAGTGAACAGTGTTTGAATCAGTGTTAATTGTTAAATAAGTGTTAGATAAATCAGTGGTATCGTTTAATCAGTGATAAAGTGTTTAAATCATTGTACATAATTAAGCTGCCGATAGAGCAGCCCACCATACATTCATCTCAGCAGATTTTTGTGCCACATCATGGATAAAGGTGGCAGTGTATATAATATAACGTTGGATATTAAATGTCAAGCGTACGTGAAATGAGCGTTGGGTATCTTTTCGAGTGTGTGTGTGCGTTGCTGTGATTTTCGGTAGATTGGGACGTGCTGGAGTTAAATCCAGGCATCCACGCCCAATCGCGGTACGGGTTTTGCGGGAAGTTAATAATTAATTTGTTATAATTAATTATGGGAGGTCATTATTAATTATTGGAATCAGATAATTAATTTGTTGTTGCAGAATTTTCGGTTGTCAACGCATGTAGGAAAACTCCTTGCTAGCCCCTAGCAGCAGAGGAGGAGAGCAAAATTTTTGACAAAATTTTCTTTAGTTTTTTTATTTTTATTTAGATATTTATTTTTTTTCGGTGGAGACATCGGGTGCTTCACTGCAGGCGATACTTCACCTGGTGCCGCGGCCACATCAGCCTGTAAAGGTAAGATCCAACACGATATACATTTTTCATTTGCTTTTTATAACCATTTGAAAGAAGACGACGCGCATGTCATTTTGTTCTTTCGTCCTATGAGCCCTCTTTTAGAAGTTGGGGAGCATGAAAACACAAGTTTGTCCGCAACGGACATCCATTCCGTATACCCTCACTCCGGAGTAAGTCGCTCTCCCAACTGAACTACGCTGACAGAATGTCTCGCTGCAGATTTGTCTTCTTGACACATGTTTTCATCTCTGTAGTACGTCATATGAGGAAAATTCTCTTCGAACTGAGTACAGAGAAACACGCATAAAATGGCATTACGCTATTTGTTATTTTTTGCGTTCTCCTATCTCACAGTATCAAGATACACCACATAATCAAAGATATCCATATGCTCCTTTTCAGTAGTCGATTTGCCCAGGTACAGCTTGGTGCAAAAGTCCTGCAACGCCTCGTGTAAACATGAATTTTAAGCATTTGCCTGCATTTTGAAAAGTTACGCCAACTCCAAACATAATAAATTGTACGTAATTTTAAGTATAATTTCATAAGGAATTCAAAACTGTTTTACGGATTTAACAGATCTGCATTACTTTTACAGTTACGGCAAAAAGAGCGACCCTTGAGAAACACAAGTGGCCAACAAAAAAGTGAAATCTGTTAGCTCAATCCGCTACACCTCTCTCTGACGTCTGATTTCCACGGGTGCCTGGCGAGTGTTATTGTCATTTCGTAATTAAGAGCCCTGTACATAGGCAATGCAACACTTCTGAAGGGTTTATTTGTTAGTTTAACCTTTTCAGCAGTCGATGTTTCCACGGTACCCAAACTTTTCTGCTTCCCAAACAGAAATTGTTCTCATAGCGATTGGATTCTACGAAAGCTACGAAAAAATAATACCTTTACCCCTCTCACGTCAGCAGTACCGAACATAAACTTGCTGCTAGTGATAAGATCTCGCTTCTATAATCCTATGTTCTCTACTCCATGACCTTTGACATGACGGGGAAGGGCTTGCCTCCCTGACCAGAACAACGTGCCACTGGGTAGAAACAAGTGCCTCAAACATCTTTTCTCTTTTTTTTCTTAGGTTAGTTGATATATTGTATTCCCTTTCACCAGATATTCGATTAGAAAGGACTAGTGTCAATCATCCTCTTAAATGACCAATTTGTAAAACAAAGTGGTCATTCAGGGGTGGGTGTTTAGTGTCAGTCATCCCCCTAAATGTTAGCTTCTATAAGCTAAGGAGAAAGCATCGCTCTCAGGTGAACAAGTCAACTTATTCCAGACGCGTTCGACGTAGGTTTTGGACAGCAAATATATTCGTTCGAGCTGTCTGCAACCAATTTTGCTTACCCCGAGTTAATTCGTTCCGGACGGTTAAAGTGTTAAAGTACACTGAAGTGCCAGGTAAACGGGTACAGACGAGCTTACGCAAAATACATAGCGACAACGTCACCTATGCGCGTACTCGGTTGCGTCCGCCAGTGCGTATATAAAACGATAGACATCCTTGCCAGCTATCAGAGCTGTTTTCGGCATGAGAAGGACAAGTAATAACGATTTAAACGATTTTCAACGTGGTGTCATAGTTGGTGCTCGTGAGATGGGCCATAGTATTTCGGAATTAGAAACAAAGTTCGGATTTTCACGGATGACCATTGCAAGGGTGTAACTACAAGAATTCCGGCAAAACCTCCAACCTACGATACTAGTGTGGCCGTAAAAAGACATTGGGTGAACGTGACTATCGTCGGCTGTCAAGAATCGTTTCACGCGATAGGCGTGCAACACTCTCGCAGGTATCAACGGAATTCAATGCTGGAGCCTCAAAAAGCATCAGCGTCCGGACTGTGCAACGTACCCTGCACGATATGGGCTTTGGGAGCCAACGCCCAACTCGAGTCTCCTTGATGGGTGCACGACACAGAGCTATGCGCCTCGGTTGGGCACGGCAACACTGCCACTGGACACTTGATGACTGGAAACAAGTAGCCTGGTCTGACGAGTCACGTTTCCAACTGTATCGGGAAGATGGAAGGATTCGTGTGTGGCGCAAACCCCATGAAGCCAAGAATCCCGCCTGTAGGGAACTGTACCGGCTGGTGCGGGGTCCGTAACGGTATGGGGTGTGTTTAGCTGGACTTCACTGGGACCCCTGGTACGTCCACAAACGTTTGTGACCAGCCAATGCTATGTGCGCATCCTTTTAGACGAGGAACACCCGTTCATGTCCTGCATTTATGCTGATGGGCTGGGCCTGTTCCAACAGCACAATGCACCTCCACACACGTGTCGGGACGCCAGATTATGGTTAGAGGAGCATTCACCTGAGTTTGGGATGTTGCCATATCCACCCAAGTCCCCAGATCTGAACGTGATGGAACACATTTGGAGTGCCATGCAACGCGCTATCGAAGACAAGAATCCGAGACATCGGAATACACCCGAATTGTGGAACGCTCTGCAGGAGGTATGGTGTGCGTTGCCTACAGCATATTTCCTGAAACTAGTGGATCGTAGTAGTTCTGCAGTCCTGCGCTCCTGTGGAGGACCTACCAAGTATTACACTGGTGTACCAATTTTTCTGGCACTTCAGTGTATTGCTTACAGACAAAGTTCTTACACGTGCTAAGATTATTGTGCTGCAAAATGAAGGAATGTCCTGTCGCTAAATTTCCATGGAACGTGGCTGTCATCCTTCAACGGTTAGTAGGAGCATTAGTCATTTTAATATGACTAATAATTTTGAAGATCGACCCAAAATGGGGAAGACCAAGAAAAAGTACCATGCGAAATAACCGCAGTCTTATTTGATTAAGTCTGCAAGACCGCTTTGACAACTGTGAGGTTTTAAGCCATAAGTGGCAGCTATGCAGTTCATTTACTGTTTCCAGGTGGATTGCAAATCTCAGACGGAATAAAAATGGCTTAAGATCCCATAAGCTTGCGAAGTAGCCCTTCATTGATAACGAACGAAGGACAAAGCGTCTACAGTGGGCCCTGGATTATAAAGGATGAACTGTGGATCAGTGTCGTAGTAAAGACATTTGGGGTGACGAAAAAACAATTTCCTTGACACCCAATGCTGGAAAGACATTTGTCACAAAATGAAAGATTCAAACCCTACTTTTCTGTTTAAACAATAAAGCATCCTAATGCCGTCATAATTTGGGGTTGAATCTCAGCTTATGGAGAGGGTAGACTGCATATCGTTGAAGGTAACTTGAACGCTGCCAAACAGACAGTCGAGTCACATTATTGTGACTACCTCCTACTTTCGACGTCAACAGCGTGTATCCAATGAAAGAAAGCAGGTATCGTGAGCTGACTTTGAGGGTATATAAGGTGTGCTGTAAGCATTCAGAAAACTTATTACTCGTTGCTGTCATGCATAAAAGGAGCGATTTATCAGATTTGCAAAAAGGGATGATTATAGACTTTCGGGCCAAGGGTGGCAGGATTCCAGAAACAGCGCAGTTTGTGAACTGTTTGCGTGCTGCTGTGGTTAAAGTGTATCGTGATTGGAGAAGGCAACATTGCGAATAAGCGACGTGCAAACTGCGGAGCACCACGTGCCATCGATGTGAGACGTGAATGTCGGCTTCGAAGGTACGTGAGGGCCGAACGACACGCTACAGTGGAGCAACTCACTGGCCGAATGAACCAGGGGACTACAGGAAGTGTGTCTAAAACGACAGTTCTGCTACGTATGGGGTTCCTACGTAGACCGGTGGTCACTGCACCTATGGTAACGAAGGTGCATCGGCAGAAAAGGCTTACATTTGCCCGGCAGCATCGGATTTGGACTTCCGCTGATTGGCAAAGAATTGCCTTCTCCAATGAGTCACGTTTTCTGCTTCATCGAACGGTTGGATTCTGGCGTAGAAGGCGAAAATCATCGGAGAACAAACACTCTTCAACCACTGCTGGAAGAACACAAGCTGGTGGGGGTAGCATTCTGGTCTGGGAAATATTTTCGTGACATTCTCTGGGTCTACTCATACCTGTGGAAGGCATTATGGACCCAATTCGTTATGAATCTGTCCTTGCAGACAACGTAAACTCACACATGCTGATTATCTTCCCTGTGACGGATAAAATCTTCCAGCACGACAATCCGACGTGTCACACAGCTAGAAATGTCCGAGAGTGGTTGGAAGAGCAGGATGAAGAATTCAAAGTACTTCCCTGGCCCCCTGATTCCCCAGACTTAAATTCAATTGAGCATCTGTGGGACCACCTCGATCGTGTTGTTCGCTCTATGGGTCCTCCACCACACACCCTCCAGCAGCTGTCAGATGCACTGCAGTCAGCATGGCTCCACATACCTGTGAACACCTTCCAGCATCTTACTGAGTCACTCCCAGCCCGTCTAGCTGCTATTCGCGCTGCACACGGCGGTTCCTCTGGATATTAGCTGGTGGTCACAGTAATGTGACTAGATCGTGTAAATCCACGCAATCGAGAAAAAAGATGCTTCCTTCATCTGTTAACAGGTTACCAAATACACTGGCGGAAAGTGAAAAAAGAACACCAAGAAGGAATTGGCGGACGATCATGAAATCTACATATGTTAATGGGGTCGAGTTTACGTAGGTGTGATGTTAATTTTGGGACCAACCGGTGAGTGCTTTCGCCACAGCACGGCATAATATGCAAATTATCGTCGGTGATATTTAAGGAGTACGGCGAAGTGAGTGAAATCAGTCGTCGGCGTACGGACACGTGCGAAGACCATGAAGAAGCTGTAATGCCTAGACATGGAAGACGTGTACGATTTCAGCAGTTATCGGAATTGGAGCAAGGTCGTTCAGTCGGACTCCGCGAGGCCGGGTGGTCGTATCGTCGTATTGCGGAGCGAATTGGACGGGAAGTATCGGTGGTGGTACGATGTAGATGGTCCGAGGAACATTCCCACATGAGAAGACGTGGAACCGGGAGTCACAGACGGATTGATGAGCTGACCGATCGACGCATAAGAAGAGCGGCGTTGTCAAGCAGAACATCCACTGCGACGCAAATCCGAGCTGCCGTTGTACCTGAGGTGACTGTGCGAAAATCGGCAACCGTCTACTGGATGCAGGACTACGTGCACGTCTGCCTCTGACTCCAGCCCCACCGTCAGGAACGGCTGCAGTGGTGTCGCCAACGTGTGCACTGGAGAACGCAATGGCGATCTGTCGCGTTCAGCGATGAAAGCAGATTCTGCTTGGGAGCCTCCGATGGCCGTATGCGTGTTCGCAGACCCACAGGGGAGCGTCTCCACCCTTCTTGCATCCGCCAGCGACACACAGGGCCTACACCTGGTCTCCTGGTGTGGGGAGCGATCATCTATCTCTCCCGTACACAACTAGTGTTTGTACCGGGTACGTTAAACAGCACCTCCTACATCAACATCATTCAGCCCGTTGTTGTGCCATTTGTAAGGTTGGTCCATCGTGGTGTTTTCCAGCAAGATAACGCACGCCCACACACGGCACGTGCAACGCAACATGCACTTCAGGGTGTGAGACAACTTCCATGGCCTGCACGTTCACCGGATTTGTCCCCCAATGAGCACGTGTGGGATTTTATGGGACAACGACTTATCCGGTCTCCACGGCCAGCCACGACCATCCCCGATTTACGCGTCCAGGTTGAGGATGCTTGGAACTCAATACCCCAAACTTACATCCAACATCTGTACGACAGACTCCATGCCAGAATTGCACAGTGTGACGCAGTTCAAGGCGGTTCAACCTCGTACTAACCATGTTACCTGGAAATGTTATTTTTAAGTTTACCAGCAAATACAGCTGTATTTTGCCATAATGTTTTGATCACGTTATCCTCTGCATTCCGTTATTATGCTGTATAAATTTCGTTGGTATCAGACGTCTCCTTCTTGGTGTTCTTTTTTCACTTTCCGCCAGTGTAGTTTTCATCATCCAGTACGATAACGTGCCCTACCATCGGGCACGAGTAGAGGACAGATGGTTGGTTTCTAAATCGGTCTGGGGATCTGCAATACCTCCACAATCGCCGGGACTTATGCCGATGAAAAACTTAAGAACGAAACTGAAACAGAAGGTGAGTGCAAAGAATCCTACAAATAAAGTACAGCTAACTGAAGCTAGAATTCCAGGCTGGTATCATCTAACATCAACGGATGAGCTTGAACACCTTGTAAGCACCATGCCCAAGAGATGTGTCTTAATTATTAAAAAGAAAGGTTTCCGAATTAATTATTAATTGTCTGTGGGTCTTGAAAGATATATAACATTCATTGACTAAATGAAAAAGCTTTAATAAATTTCATTTTTTTTTCTTTCACGTGGCTTAGAGAGTTTCTTATAGTTTACCAGAAATTAAATAAAAAAAACCCGTTTATGTTATCTTTGCAGTTTGTTTCTGTAAGAAAGATGCTTCTCATCCACTACATGTACAACAATGCAGATATGTTAAATCTGCAAAAGTTTTGAATTCCTTACGAAATTATCTTTAAAATGTTTTATTATCTATTGGGTCGTTTAATAATTATTGGCTGATGCCGACATGGCGAATTTGCATAGCTGGTTACAAGGGACACTTCGTAGGAGGAACTACCAAACGCCCATGCAAAATGAATCGGTTCAGTCCGCGTGTATAGAACGGTATTTCAGACAGATCTCAGCAGTTGGGCACGTGATGGAGCAACCCGACGTGAGATCAGTGATTTTTCACGAATTCAAACTTGGCCGGAATGTGTCCGAAACAGTCGCAAATGTCAATAGAGCGTGGGTTGTCAGAAGGACGAGTGACAGAACTGTCCGTAGACTGTTTTCCAAGTTCCATGCCGGTGATGTTGCCATCGACCATAAGCCAGGAACCGGTCGTCCGGTTCTGTGTGACACTGTGCATTTAAGGCGGAAAGTGGAAGGAAAACCAACGTCCACGGTACATGAGCTCAGTGCCGAACTTGTCTTTTCATAAGCGACAGTTTTCAGTCACCTGGTAGCTATGGGCAAGGTTAAAAACTGGATACCTGGCTTCCACACGAACTCACCGAACAGCAGCAGATACGGCGTCTGGAAACATGCATTGCCCTCCAAAAACGTGAGGCTAGTGCTCCCTTTCTGCATCGGATTTTTACGGTTGATGAAAAATGGGTGCTTTATGACAAAAGGAAGCGAACAGCGCCGTGTCTCGATAAAGGGGAACCACCCAAACACATGTCCAAACCCGAGTTGCACACACAGAAGATTTTGATCTCTGTGTGCATGGTGGACTGACAAGACTGTGGTTCATTATGAGTTTTTGTCGCGAGGTCAAACAATCACAAAGAACGTGTGCTGCCGTCATCCGAACGAATGTCACCAGAAATTATACAGCAAACAACCATCGCTCGCCAATCGTTTGGGTCCCATGCTGCTTCAGGATGGCGCACGACCGCATGTATCTATTGGAAGCATGCGAAAACTCAACGCCTTAGGGTACGAGGTCCTCTCTCACTCTGTTTATTCACCTGACTTGGCCCTCTCAGACTTTCACATGTTTCGCCATTTGGACCATTTCTGGAGTGGCAACGGTTCGCTAACAGGGATGCTGTGATTTCCGCCGTTAGCGATTCCTCACTGAAAACACGTTGGGCACAGTGTATTGCTGCCGAGGGCAGAAATTTTTCGGGAAAAAATGCCTTTCGTCGTCTTTTACTGTTGTTTGTTTCTTTGCGTCCGAATCGGCCAATAATTATGAAACTACCCAATATTATGCTTGGAATTAGCGCTACTTTTCAAAATGTGGTCAAATGAGTAAAATACGTGTTTACATGAGGTGTTGCAGGACTTTTGCACCTACCTGTACGTCACAACCATGGCCCATACAGGTATGAAAAGACGCACG
Organism: Macrothele yani; assembly: GCA_039090855.1. Classification (NCBI taxonomy): domain Eukaryota; kingdom Metazoa; phylum Arthropoda; class Arachnida; order Araneae; family Macrothelidae; genus Macrothele; species Macrothele yani. The sequence continues at coordinate 117,219,153 of CM077007.1, forward strand.
TGATCTGACAAACATCATAGACAAGCATCAACAGTAGAACTGGATGCACGGCAGAGCTTAGTGGCTTCAAGGTGGCACGGCCATGGGATGCCATCTTAGCAGCAAGTCATATCGGGCAATTTCTGCCATGTTGTGGCTGCTCCTGTCAACTATAAGTGTGCTATTGTAAAGTGGGAACACCTAGGAGAAACAAAATCCCAATTGTGGCCTCGTAAGCCACGTGAAATGGCAGAGTGGGACCTCCGAGGACTGAAGCAGATGGTGAAAAAAAACAAAAAAAAACAAAAAAAAACAAAAAACCAGAACGATGACACTGAATTTTCGGGTGTAATATGCACGTCTTTGAGTCCGTTCTGACGTAAATTAAATTTATCAAAGCTATTCAAAGTCAATGGAACTGGTATGGAAAACAATAGTATCTGACGGAAGAAAGAAGTGTTTCAATCGGGTTTTTAATCCCTCAGATATTGCTGTAAACGGAAACGTGAGCTTACGCCCTCTGATTGCAGACTTGCGCGTTAGGAAAAACATGAATTTATATTGGAAACAATTAGCACCAGAAACGCTCTCCAACACAGAAAGAATTTTTCAAATCGTACTCTTAGAAACAGAGATATCGACAAAAATAAGATGTGACTTTACGTCCCCTGGTGTGAAAACCATGCATTATTTTAGGAAGAAAGTATTCTCAAAAGGTTTTTCCATATGAGCGGTATGGGTCCAAGAAAAAAAAAAAAGAATTTTAGTCGAGTTTTCGGGAGCCCAGATTTTGCTAGAAATACATCAGAAGCAGAAATTAACACTTATGCCCCCTAGTGGCCAAACCATCTTTACCAAACGTTAGGAAATTATGTAGAAAATATTTTCCATCAAGTCTTGTATGCGATACAGGAAGAATTTTTCAAATCGGAGTTTTAGAAGCAGAAATAACGTAGAAAACGCAATTTACCTTTGTGCTCCCTAGCGGAAAGTCTATGATTTACTTGAAAATTTTGAAATTATATGAAAAATATGTCAAAATGGAAACACTATCTAACAAAGAAGGAATTTTTCAAATCGGACTGCTAGCAGTAGAGATATTGACAAAAATAAGATATACATCTATGCCCCTGGCGTAGAAACCATGCAAAAGAAGGTTTTACGTACCTAGTAGGGTGTGAGACCACCTTTGGCATTCAAAACCGCCTGATTCTTCCTTGGAATGGGCGCATACAAATCCTGGATGGTGGTTAGTGGGATGTTACCCATTCTTCATGCGGAAACTGCTTCAGGTCTTTCGCAGATGCAGGAGGAGGATAATGGGATCTTACTGTGTTTTCCAACACATACCACAGTTGCTCGATGATGTTTAAGTCTGGTGATTGGGGAGGTCAAGGAAAGTTTGAAAGTTCGCCCTTATGTTTCTCAAACCCAACTGGACATTCCGATCACTGTAAATTGGGGCGTTATCATTTTGATAGATGGCATTCCCTGCAGAAAACATTGCCTGATCGACCACTGGATCGACTTGGTCCGCCAAAATGATTTCATAAGCCCTGCCAGTCATCTGTCCTTTCAGTGTGATCAGGGGACCTGCTGAAAGCCACGATATGACAACTCAGAGCATGACAGACCCATCACTATGCTGCACTGTTGGGAGCAGACAGTCTGGGTTGTACGCTTCTGACGGTGTTCTCCACAAGTAAACACGTCCTGCGGTGGGGAAGAGTGTGAATGTGGATTTATCCGACGACATTACACGCTTTTATGCACCGGCAGACCACGTTGTATGCTTCTGGAACCACTGCCGTTGCCGTTGTGCATTCACCCAGGTCACCAGAGGTTCTGCAATAGCAGATCAGCGATGAATGTCTTGTTTATGCCGTTCCCTGCTCACTGTTTTCGTTGATACTGGGGTCCGGAGATGCAGATTGAGCTCTGCACTAAGTTTTGGCACCGTGGTCTTCTTATTATGGGTAACAATCCTCTTTAATGCTCTCCTGTCTCTAGCAGTCAGGGTCTTTTTCTGTCCGCTCTTGTGTTTCACAGACGAGGTTTTGCCATGAACACGTAATGTGGCATGAAGCTAGACACAGTAGCTCTCGATAACCCCACCACCCAGACGACTGTTGTCACGGAGACACCACCAGCTGGCCAACAACAATCAGATCTCCTTCGAAGCCCGTTAGGCCTCTCATTTCGTCGTTACTCCTGAAAATAATTTTGAAACAAGACACTTTAAATGCAATTAAACAGGATCTTGAGGTTCTAAACAAAGCTATTACAACCAAAACGTGGTGGATACCTTTGCGTATTGCGACGTACACAGCTGCATTAAAAGTGACGTCTCTGAGCGTGGTGTTCACATTATTCTGTCCAACCACTGTATGTTTCCACCACCTGACAAAAACACATGGAAAATGTGGGTATCCGCACCTATCCGATACAAAAACAAAACCTCTATTTGCTGTCCAATTTGGGAAACTAGAACGTTGATGGAAATGCAAATGTTTGTATAGGCACGCCACCTAGTGCAAAAACCGTGCATTAGGAAAGGCGAAGTGTACATTGATAAGTTTTGTCGTGAAAACAATTGTCCTACAGAAAGAAATGTTCTAGTGCGATTTCTGAAAGCTAAGATTCGTGCTCACAGTTCTTCTAACAAGGAAGAAACCAGGTAAGGAAGAGAGATGAGAAATGCTAACGAATATAAAAAGCGCTTCTTTCCATTTGTGGTTTACGTACATCTTGGCAGAAACACCGCAGTGCTTTTTGACCTGTCTTTTCACACTACATGATGTTTCAGGGGAAATTATATGTCAGCCAATAACGGTGAAAAAAAGAACTGTAAATGGGAAGCAGAGATTAAACTTTTAGGGAAGAAGAAACTGTGACGGCCAATATTAACGTATAACGAAGTAAATTTCTCCGCCATTTTTATCCACGCCGGGGCTCGAACCCGGATCCCCTCATTCCGGAATAAGTCACTCTACCAATTGAGTTACGCGGACGTTTTATTCTGATTAATATCTGCCTTTATGTCGTGTGCGTCCTTCTGGCAGGTACGTCACATCTCCTGGTACGTTACATCATCTCCCCCTTATTATTTTTTTTTTTTTAAGTGCTGGAGAAGGGATTCTCTTATTTTTCCTATCTCGCAGTGTGGAAAGAACATCACGCCAATGCGAGATTTTGAACGGTCGGGTCATCCGGATAGTTCGGGCGCCATTATAACGAAGTAAATTTCTCCGTCATTTTTATCCACGCCGGCGCTCGAACCCGGATCCCCTCATTCCGGAATAAGTCACTCTACCAATTGAGCTACGCGGACGTTTTATTCTGATTCCTATCTGCCTTTATGTCGTGTGCGTCCTTCTGGCAGGTACGTCACATCTCCTGGTACGTTACAAACGAACCTATGCATATTAGAACTCACGGAGATTTTACACCACCTCTGGACAGCTCTGGAACTCTTGAACAAGTTTCAGAGACGATAAAAGACTTCAAGGAGTTACGCAGGCGTGACTTACTTGCCATGATCAGGACTTGATACAACCAAGGACTAAAGACGCTTGAAAAAGAATATGGTTAGTGTAATGCTGTTATCTCAGACTACTTCAAAAAGCAATAATGAGATATTACCAAAATATAAAGCCAGGTGTAAGTTCCGTTCATTTCGGAATTTCCCTCACTACTCGGCATAGAAAATGCCACAACATTGGCGTAAAGCGAGACGAAACTTACCACACTTGTCGACAAGTAGGTAGGAAAGAAGTGATTTAATTTCTGAGGATTACATGAATGCGATGGGCAAGGGCTCAATATAATGTGGCCTGAGTCAGTTGGTGGTATGACCACCATGCTGCCCCATAGATTCGGCATCACGGCGTGGCATTGAGTGGGAAAATCCCCGGATGGTGTCCTCAGGTATAGCTGACCAGGTGTCGTTGATCTGTATCCATAATTTTTCGGCATTGTGAGGGAATCGTGCATAGGCGTTAAGCTGTGAAAACCACCAAGTTTGTCCATGACGCAATCGAATCTGCGCTCCACCACTCCGGAGTAAGTTCATCTCCCAACTAAGCTACGTGGACAAAATGTATTACTGCATATTTGGCATCTTGACACATAATTCACTTATGTGATACGTCACATCATCTTCCTTTTAATATTTCTTTTAAGAGAAGGAAGAAATTTTCATTAATTCCAGACGATGTGCTGAACAAAATCACACATCTAATCCAACGGCCAGTACATCCAATTTCACGTTCGGACGCCAATGTGAAAACACAAGTTTGTGCGCGACGTGGTTCGATTCGCGCCCACTCACTCTAGAGTAAGTTGCTCTTCCAACTAAGCTACACGGACAAAATATATCGCTCCAGATTTGTCGTCCTGACACATGATTCGCCTCTGTAGTACGTCACAGAGTCATCTACCAATGACATCCGTGTTGAAACTGGGCATCTGGGATACCAGGGAGATACGGCAACAAAATGAGCTGCAGCACCTCAGTCATCAGTGTATCCCTGTGCTGTCATTGTACCTGCTATGCGGACGAGCGGTGGAAGTCTATTAAAACCGAAACCACCCCAAAACCGCAGCACCAGGCCGAGAAGTCGTATGACGCTAACGAGTGGCAGCAAGATTAGCCCGGTGACCACGTTGCTTACAGACACTCAATTCGTGATTGTCGGCGCTGAGTCAGAAGCGAAACTCGTTGCTGAATACTATATGGTTCCATTCGTCTCTCCATGCATTACAGGTACAGTACCATTTTAAACTAGCGGGACGATGTGCTGCAGGGAATGGCAGTTAGTAGACTTAAATACGTACTAGATTAGACTATTATCTAATTTAATACGTATTTCAGTTGTGCAGCGGTGGTCAATTATTTTAGCAATATGTCCAGCCCATTTCCTCATGAGGGCTTCTACTTTGATTATGATGTCCTGTCAGTTTTGCATTTCATGAGTTCCTTTTCTTATCTTTCTTAGTTCCAAGCATGAATCTCTTCATGCTTCCTTGATTTGTTAGCAGCTTCAGCAAGTCTTTTTCAGTTTAGGTACAAGTCTCTGATCTATAAGTAAGAACTGGGAAGATGCATTGCCTAAACACTTTTCCTTTAAGACATAATGGAACATTTTTCTTGAAAATTGTAGTTTCTTCCAAATGCACTCTAAACCATTCTCAATCCACTGCTCGATGGTATCCTCAAGTTTCGTTCACAACCTAACTTGAGCAATTCTTCGCCGCCGTGTCATTCGGACATTTTCTCAATTTCATGCCGCCGTGTCATTCGGGCATTTTCCCAATTTCATGCCACCGTGTCATTCGGGCATTTTCCCAATTTCATGCCGCCGTGTCATTCGGGCATTTTCCCAATTTCATGCCGCCGTGTCATTCGGGCATTTTCCCAATTTCATGCCTCCATGTGGTCCTCTTGTGGGTCTTTTCCTGTCCCTTAATTTCGAGTCTAGTGTTTCAGTTGCCCAACGAATGATCTTAATTTCGAGTCTAGTGTTTCAGTTGCCCAACGAATGGTCTTAATTTCGAGTCTAGTGTTTCAGTTGCCCAACGAATGGTCTTAATTTCGAGTCTAGTGTTTCAGTTGCCCAACGAATGGTCTTAATTTCGAGTCTAGCGTTTCAGTTCGTCAGACTTAATCATAGCCTTTTCCCCTGGCTCCCTGTTATGCTGCACTACAGTGGATTGTATAAGTATTTGTATAAGTGTATAAGTTTACGGACTCTCTTCATGCTCATCAAATTCATGTGTAAGTAATGTAATGTAGCAAATAAAGAATAAAATAAAACAATCAACCTTTGTCATTTTCCTTATCCATGAGATCGGAAAATTAATATCTACGTATAATAGACTTTTCTTTTTTTTTGCTTGGGGGTTTAACGACCGACGTGAGCAACTCGATGGGCTATAAGCACTCGCCCGTCCCTAATTTAGGGCCACTGGTTCCAGTAAAGGGAAAGTGCCGGTGCCGTAAGACAAACACAATGTTCAGGCCTCACCGGGATTCGAATCCGGACCCATCTCGGACGAATGGGCAGATGCCAGCGCTTAGTCCACTGCGCCACGTGTTACAGACCTGAAATCATTCTTTTGTATATTCAAGGTTAAAACTTTCTTTTTCGGAGGGGGAGGGGGATTCAGGGTTTAACAACTACCATGATAAACTCTAACGGACATGGGCAGACACCTGTCCCTAGTTTAAGATCACTAGCTCTTGGGTAGAAGGAGGACCAGAGCTGCAGGACAAGCGTCCCCACCAACGCCTCATCCGGGTTTCCAATTCAGTCCCTATTTGAACAAATCAGAGCCTATGCCACTGAACACTCGGCCGCCTAGGCATCTCTGAAACTTCGAAAGTGAATGGCAGTGCATTAAAAATAGGATGCAGCGATCAGTTTCGTGCGAAATACATGGCAACAGCCGTTCCCGGATTGAATGCGTATATTATTTCCTTTAAGCAAACAGGAAGTTTGCACTGAACTTCCGTAAGGGAAAAAAAGTTGGGTTATAATGTTTCTAAATTTATCAAGGAAAGTTTATCTGAGTTTCCAAACAAAGGAAAGTTTATCTGAGTTTCCAAACAAAGGAAAGTTTATCTGAGTTTCCAAACAAAGGAAAGTTTATCTGATTTTCCAAACAGCAATCGTGTGATCTGCGAAGAACTGGCAAATCACTTTGTCACCAAGCCAACATGAAAAATGAAATAAAACTGACCTAAGAAAGCAAAATGAAAGAAAATGGAAACTTAGTTACAATTCAGCGTGTTCTGAAATTAACTTCACTCACATATATGACTTGCAATTTCTGCCTCTTATGCCCGAGCTTTCTCTCACACATGTATCTACATAAATATTTCAGCATCCTTTCCCTTCCTCAAACAAATTAATATTTCCCTTGTTGGAGAAATAATAACTTTAACATTTTCCCTCAAACATAAAAAGGCCGGCGTAAGCTGTTTAAGCGCCCGGTTGTGATCATTCGTCCAAGATGGGTTCGTATTCCGTGAGGCATGGATGTTGTGTTTGTCTTAAGGCACTGGCTCTCTCCCTTCCCTGGAACCAGTGGCCCCAAATCAGGAACGGACGACTATTCATTGCCCGTTGTAACGTACTAGGAGATGTGACGTACCTGCCAGAAGGACGCACACGACATAAAGGCAGATAGGAATCAGAATAAAACGTCCGCGTAGCTCAATTGGTAGAGTGACTTAGCCGCCCCGGTGGCGCAGTGGTCTAAGGCGCTGGCCTCTGATCATTCGTCCGTAAGGGGTCCGGGTTCGAATCCCGGTTAGGCATGGATGTTGTGTTTGTCTTACGGCACTGGCTCTTTCCCTTCCCTGGAACCAGTGACCCAAAATTAGGGACGGGCGACTGCTTATAGCCCATTTGAGTTGCTCACGGTGGTCGTTAAACCTCTAATCAAAAAAAAAAAAAAAAAGAGTGACTTATTCCGGAATGAGGGGATCCGGGTTCGAATCCTGGCGTGGACAGAAATGACGGAGAAATTTACTTCGTTATACCGTCGAGTTGCTCACGATGGTCGTTCAACCCACAGACAAAAAGTGAAAAGAAACCTTCAGTTACAATTGGATGAATACAACGCCGCCCAAGTAGAAGAGTGGTTTGAGAAGGGGCGGCGCCAGGAGAGGGCCATGGCCCACCCAGAAAAATTTGATGCCGAAAAAACTTAACGTTCTACGCTAGTCTAATATAGAGTCAATGTTTAAATTTGATGCCGGAAAAACTGAACGTTCTGCGCTAGTCTAATATAGAGTCAATGTCTAAATTTGATGAAGAAAAAACTGAACGTTCTACGCTAGTCTAATATAGTCAATGTTTAAATTTGATGCCGAAAAAACTGAACGATCTACGCTAGTCTAATATAAAGTCAATGTTTAAATTTGATGCCGAAAAAACTGAATGATCTACGCTAGTCTAATATAGAGTCAATGTTTAAATTTGATGCCGAAAAGACTGAACGTTCTACGCTAGTCTAATATAGAGTCAATGTTTAAATTTGATGCCGAAAAAACTGAATGATCTACGCTAGTCTAATATAGAGTCAATGTTTAAATTTGATGCCGAAAAGACTGAACGATCTACGCTAGTCTAATATAGAGTCAATGTTTAAATTTGATGCCGAAAAAACTGAACGTTCTACGCTAGTCTAATATAGAGTCAATGTTTAAATTTGATGAAGAAAAAACTGAACGTTCTACGCTAGTCTAATATAGTCAATGTTTAAATTTGATGCCGAAAAAACTGAATGATCTACGCTAGTCTAATATAGAGTCAATGTTTAAATTTGATGCCGAAAAAACTGAAAGTACTACGCTAGTCTAATATAGAGTCAATGTTTAAATTTGATGCCGAAAAAACTGAACATACTACGCTAGTCTAATATAGAGTCAATGTTTAAATTTGATGCCGAAAAAACTAAACGTTCTACGCTAGTCTAATATAGAGTCAATGTTTCACGACTAACCAAACGCGGTCTTTTATGTATTCTAAGAACCAGAAAGCTAAGACACAGGGCTCTCGTGACACCCGTGAATATTCATCGTTCATCGATGACAACACCAAGAATAGACATTTGCCTTTAAGTTCATACAAAGCAGGAGCGGGGCGTGGGAATGCTGTGAGTTAGAAAGGCGGAAGTGAGGCACCGGCGTCTCTTTTACCAGGAGCAGCGCTGGCGACGGTGGCTAAATTAAGTGACTGGAGCAGTACACCGTATTTGATGTTTCAGCAGCGGGTCTAGCAGATCTTTCTGTTGAGTAAGTTACCCTGTTTCCGGTGAACAATTTGTGTGTGGTGTTGTGTGTTGGCCTATGTTTAATGTATTTAATAACGGCTGATACAATTAGTGCGTATTTTTCGAATGGTGTGTAAGGAAAACAAAAGTAATTCAAAGTGAATGTACCAGGTACAAGTGCGCAAAACTCTGAGCATGAATAACATAAAACTAATAATCCGTTTTTTAAACTATAAGAGGTTGTGACGTATATTCTAAATTAACTTTCCTTTTTAGTTTCTTTCCCTGTAAATCTTGAGTTTATTCTGTTATTCTTCACTCTTAACGTAATATCTTTTCTCTCAAACGAATTCGTTTGGCAACACAATTGAGGTTGAATGCACGTGACGTATGCCTGATATTGATAAGAACAAGAGATAAAAGCGACGACTAAATTGTTGCTTAAAGAGCGTTGGGTTGTAAACTGATTATTGAAAGGATCGTTGTGTTAAAGAATTGTGTGGTGTGTGGAGAGTTTAGTGCAATATGCTATGCTACGATGTGTTTGCTACATCCTGAATAAAGTACCTTTTCCGTAAGTTTGACTTCTGTTGTTTACATGTTTCGTCTGGCCGTTAAGGTTTTCTTTCATTTAGGAACTATTTCTTAGTATGTTGCTGTTTTAAATTAACGTAGAAGTAAGACAAGACTTCGTCATATTGGCGCCCGAACTTCACTCGAACAGATGCATAGTAGAAGTCACGGAATATGGCTAACCTAACGGACCCTATCGGTCTGTTCTATGACCCTGTTATAGACATGACCATGAGGCTCATAATTCTACAACAGACAATCTACGCACTCAGCGTTATAGAGTTCCAAACAATTCACCCAGTGCTCTGTACGAGGCCTGCGGTTCTGACTTACCAGACAGCAAATACGCGAGATACGAAACTTATGTACTGCGTACTTCGGCCGCAGTTCCTCAAGAACAATTTACCCCACCATCCCCCGTGAGAAAAAGCAAAATTCTTGCTCATTACGTACCCCATGTGGGTTCTATTGTATTCAGGAGAATCGGCGGTTCGCTTAGGTTTTTGGAGGATTTTGATGATCATTTTGACCTATAAAATGTTCCTGAAGACTGTCAGATACCTATTGCTGGCACATGTTTGCAAGACACGGCAAAAGTCTGGTACAGACAGTGTCGTCGAATGAATCCAGAGGGCTCATATCAGCAATTTCGAGCTGACTTTTTGGATGTCTTTCCTTTTGGCACCAATAAGGTCGGCCTTGCACAACAACTGTTTTCCAGGCGACAGCGAGCGTCAGATAGTCCAGTCTCGTTCGCGCTGAAAACAGTTCGACTTTACAAATTATGGGATCCCGCTGCAGTCGAGTCTGATATTTGTGACACTTTGTTACAGCAGCTGGATCCCTTCCTGCAGGATGTTTTGGAAGTTCGATGTGCTGTTTCCATTCACGAGTGCTTAAAACTCGTTCGAGTCTGTGAAGAACGCCACAACAAAGAGCAATCTTCACAGGTCCAAGAGTACCGACAACCTACACAGTACCGTGAACCTTCTATTCAGACTAATAGGTATCAGCAGCCAAAACAGAACATTCGTCAAGGACAATTTTTCAATCTGCCTAGGAACGCCTATCAGCAGTCCAGATACGTGCCTCCGCATAGTCGGGCACCAGAGGTACGACATCATGACCATTATGGGAATCAAGATAACCAAGTTTCTCGTCCCCGGGATAATTACTACCCGGTTGACAAGACCTATCCAAAACACCGTGGTGGGGGGCAAGGCAAGCCTAATGATATTAATGCTGCCTCTCCTGCACGTTACTACAATTCAGCACGTTCTGGTGCTTCGCCACATTTCCAAAATCAATCAAGATATTCTCATCAGTTTTACGACAATTTAAACTCCAGCAGGAGGTAGATGGGTCGAGTCTATTTCCTCGTTTTTCTGAAGACCTCAAATTTCTTTTTTTAACAATTCAAGCTCCGCTAGCGGTTTCGATTAAAATTGATTCTGGATCTGACATTTCTGCATTAAACTTTGATTTCTGTGCTGCTACCTTTCCAAATGCTTGTGTCGAGTCCTCCCAGCAATGTCTGCGAGGTGCCGACAATAATGTTTTTTCAATTTCTGGATCAGTTCATTTACTTGTCAAGATTGACAAAGTTCAAGTTTCTTATACTTTCTTTCTGATCCCAGAGTTACCCGTGGATTGCCTTCTGGGGGTGGATTTCATTAAAATGTTTAAGCTTACACTTGATTTCGAGCATAGCCTAATCTTAATGCCTGAGATTAGTCCTCCCACACCAGAAGAGGCAATTGATTTTTCTGCAGTTCTTGCGAGAGACAGATTATTGCCTGAACATAAGAGACAACTTGATCAGGTTTTACACAGCAGACCAGGGTTATTTTCTGATATGCCAGGGTTTACACAGGTGGTGTATCATACCATTGATACGGAAGGGGCTAATCCCATTGCATGTAAACCTTATCCATGTCCGAACCAGAAGAAAGCTGAATTCCAAAAACAAATTCAGGACATGCTCCATTCGGGAATAATTAAAGAATCACTTAGTCCTTGGGCAGCACCTGCTTTTCTTGTTCCAAAAAAAAAAAAAAACAATCTGGAGAGTATCGCTTCGTGATAGATTATCGTAAACTCAATGCGGTGACTAAAGCTATCAATTATCCATTCCCTATAATTAGCGATATTCTCCAGGATTTATTGTCAACAAACTGGCTGTCAACGTTGGGTTTAGCTGGTGGCTATTGGCAGGTTGCTGTCCACTCAAATTCTGTAGAAAAAAAAACTGGATTTATTACCCCGTTTGGAGCATATGAGTTTCTACAAATGCCATTTGGTTTGGCATATGCTCCTGCAACGTTTCAACGGCTAATGGATTCAGTCTTACGTCCTGTGCTCGGGCCTTATGTCCATGTTTATCTGGACGATATTATTGTCTCTTCTGAGACTTTTGCAGAGCATATGTCTCTGTTGGACCAAATTTTCGAACTGCTTCATAATGCAGGTTTGACTTTAAAGCCTGCCAAATGTCAAATTGGCCGGGACGAACTAGTATATATCGGGTTGAAAATTACCCCTAAAGGTCTTCTAACTGACGACTCAAAGGCCAAGCCAATTTCGGACTTCCCGAGGCCTAAGTATGCGAACGAATTGTCGCGATTTTGGGGCATGACCGGGTGGTACCAACAGTTCGTTCCGGGGTACGCTACCCTATGCGAACCTTTATTTGCCTTGAAACGAAAATATAGACACTTTGTTTGGTCCACAGAGGAAGAGACTGCTTTTAATGCTCTTAAACATGCCTTGGTTTCGCCATCTGTGTTAGCCTTTCCTAACCATGCAGAAATGTTTAATATCTTTACCGATGCATCAGGTATTGGTCTAGGAGCTGTTCTATCTCAACGAGGGCATCCTATTGCATATGCCTCTCAAATTCTTAACAAAGCAGAACGTAATTACTCTGCTACTGAACGAGAATGCTTAGCTATTTTATTTGCTATCACCAAATTTAAATGCTATCTCAATCATTTAACTATCAATGTCATTACGGATCATTCGGCACTACAATATTTAACCACTACAAAGAATCTGTCTCCAAGATTGTTAAAATGGACACTTCGACTTCAGGAATATAATGTTCAAATTCAGTATCGCCCTGGTAAATCAAACCAACCGCCTGACGCACTGTCTCGCTGTCCGGTCAGTTCTGGTGCCCAGGCGGATACTGAACCTCCCTCCCTATTTCTCATTTCGGAAATCACCTCAAGGGAGCAAATAATTTCTGAATTGCCGAATGATCCAGATTTGGGGGAAATTTATAATTTCTTACTCGCTGGTTCTTCTGCTCCAAGTGAACCTTCTTTAGCGGGTCGTAGTCAAAATTATGAGATCATCGATGGTATTTTGTATTATAAAAAAATTGTGCATTCAAGAGCTGAGTACCGCCCTGCGATACTTCAGTCTCTCCGCATGGCTTTACTCCACGAATTCCATGATATTCCTCTTGCCGGCCACTTAGGCATACTTAGGCATACGAAAAACTCGTACTAAACTTCGAGACGTAGCCTACTGGCCGGGCATGTACAATAGTATACTCGCATACATTCGCTCATGTGAGTACTGTCAAAAGTACAATTATGATAATAAACGACCGGCCGGTCACATTATTTGTAGTTTAAATAATTATGTATTTGAAACCATCTCTATAGGTTTATTGGGCCCTTATCCATTATCAACTAAAACTAAGTCTCGTTATATTTTAGTTGCTACAGATAATTTTTCTAAATTGGTGGAAGCATTCCCCATTAAAGCAGGTACGGCTGATGTCATATGTGATACCTTAATACATAATGCTTTTACTCGATTTGGCTGTCCCCGTACCGTAGTCTTGGAACACGGGGTTCAGTTCATTTCGGAGTTATTTGAGCGAATGTGTGCAAGGCTTCAAATAAAACATAAATTTATCAGTCCATATCACCCTCAAGCCAATCCGGCTGAGCGTGTAAATAGAACCTTACTAAAGATGATCTCAACTTTCATTGGCAATAATTATGAGCGTTGGGACGAACACGTTGAAATATTTTGCTTCGCCCTTCGCTCATCATTTCACGAATCAACGCGGCTTACGCCCGCTAAACTTTTTCTAGGGCGCAAAATCCGCACCCTCTTTGAGAATTTAACTGGCATTATCGATGAAATCAACCAAAGACCAACACCTGAATCTGTAAAACTATTTGCGCAAAAGGCACGGACTGCTATCAGTCGAGCTCAATTAAGCCAAGCTAGGCACTATAATGCGAAACGGAGGGAACCAGATCTCGCAGTTGGAGATCTGGTCTTATTAGAAACTCATTTCCAATCCTCCGTTGCACACACCTTTGTGAAAAAAGTTGCACCTTTATATGAAGGCCCCTTTGAATTGGTAGAATTGTACAATAATAATGTCATATTAAAAAAGGCAGATGGCTCCTACATTCTGCCCATGTGCAGCAATGTAGGAAATGGGTTATTAGAAGCAATGATGCAATTATTAGCCCTAAATCTAGTAGGAGTCCTCAGGCAGAGGGTGGGACTTCACAAGTATGTATAGTTGATGATGAAATTATTGACCCTACCCCTGTCCTGTCCGATTCTCTACCTTCGTCTGAGCGGTTCTTTGATTCTACCTTTAATGATTCTCATTCTGACATTATTCCATTCGTTCGGGGTGCTGTCATTATTTCAACTCCTCCGTCTCCTGCCTTCTCAAAAGACGAGAGTTCTAGTGCTTCCAGTTCCTCTGGATATTCTTGTCGTGTGCAACGAGGTTCAGTTTCATCTGCTTCTCATACTCCAATCGCTCCCTTTCCTTCTTTACGCATAGTGCCTCCCTTTGGTTTTAAATTAAAAAAAATTAAAAAGAAAAACAACTGAAATTTCATCTTCAGGTAGTTCCATCTGTCCTGTGCCGAAAAGACTCGTACCTCTTGCTGATCTGAATCATCGGACAATATTGTTGAGGTTCTTCAATCTCCAAGAACAAAAATTCCTCCTTCTGTTTCTACTGAGCAGCTGCCTACTTTAGGAACATTTGATCAATCTGCAGTAGGGCAAAAACGTCCTCTTTCGCCATCTGTGCCATCTAAACCTATAAAGCGTCCGCCGCCTGAATTTCCCCTCCTGTTCCACACTCTCCTAGTGCAACTTCTAGTGTTGGGCTACAATCCGGACATAGAGTCCAGCATTTGCATCCGCCAGGTTTTGTCCTTGGATTCTTTGCTCGGGACGGACGGAGCCTATACCTTCCTCCACCGTCTCTCGTTGTTCACGGAAGCGCCCTTCTAGTTTTACACCGCTTCTTCGACCACCAAAGAAACGACCGGATCTTCACCCTTCTCAGATTCCGGGTTCGTCTCCAAGCCAGCCTGGGACCTCTTCGCTCCAGCCTGAGACTTCCTTACTCCATCCTGGGACTTCCTTGCTCCATCCTGGGACTTCCTTGCTCCAGCCTGAGACCTCTTTGCTCCAGCCTGATGACCCTGCTTCTTCTGGTCGGCTTGCCTTGTCCGCGGGAATTCTTGAGACATCCCGGCGATCCAGTGACTTGCAACCTCAGCCTGCAAAGCGGGAAGCTTCGAGAGTGCCATTGTCGCCCCAACAGCAAAGTAAGAATGTCCGCACACGGGTATTCTTTGCTAGAAAAAGTTACTCTTAAAACTTTTTTTGTTTATTACAATTGACCTTCAAGCTCAAAGGAACTTTTTTGCTGCATGGAGCTTTGCTCTGTAAAGACTATTTGAATCTTTCCTTATACTCAAAATGTATCACAGAACTTTGCTATCAAAAGACTATTTATTTGAACTTTTTTGTCCTCAATAAACTATCACAGAACCCTTGTGACGGACTGTGAGGACAAACAAATATCACAGAACTTTGCTATCAAAAGACTACTTTTCTTGGTACTCAAACTATCACAGAACTCTTTTGACAGATTTTGAGGACAAAATATCGCATACATTATCTTCTTGTCAGTATGTAATGTTTTTTTTTTTTTTTTTTTTTGGTTTGGCGCCACATTAATTTTTTTTAGTACTAAAATACTTGTCAATTCATTTTGTGCATGTTGTCTTTTCGGCATAACATGAAAATCAGCATTGCCTTTGTTGATATCTATAAAGATTTCACTCCCAGGATAGGGTTTTCCAGGGTTTCCCCTATCCCATCAAAAATTGATGTGCGAATGCATGGGAGTAGTTCGAAGTTGGCCCTGGCCGCCAAGTATTCAGCCAAAGGTTTTTGTGTTATAGTTCTGATTAACCTTTTTTGTGTGCTTGACACTTGATGTGTTTGGTGTTGAATTTTTTTCTGCTAGTGCAGTTTCTTTTTCAACTAACTAAATTTACACTATGTTACAACGTTCAATTAACTTAGTTTGAATGTTTTGTCTTCCCTGAGAAGTTATCAGGAGTGGATGAATGTGTAAATTAACCACGTTAAAAATGTTGTAGTTTTTTTCCTGCCATACGCAGTTTTTTTTTACTACTATGCTACTTATATGTATATTGATGAGTGTTCTCCGCACATATTGTGACAAAATATTTATCACGACTTACGATAAAGATTTGATGTACAGAAAATTGATCTATTGATGTTTAGAGACTATGTGTACTGATATAAAGTCAGTTACAGCAACGGATCAACAAATCTCTTCATCCATTTTGTAAGTTCTTATCTGAAAGAGTTGAATGAATGATCAGATTGTTTGAAAGGATACCTCTACAAAATTGATAGGACCTTGGCAAAAAAAAAAAAAAAAAAAATTACGAAGGAGATTATGTGACGTATATTCTAAATTAACTTTCCTTTTTAGTTTCTTTCCCTATGTAAATCTTGAGTTTATTGTGTTATTCTTCACTCTTAACGTAATATCTTTTCCCTCAAACGAATACGTTTGGCAACACAATTGAGGTTGAATGCACATGATGTATGCCTGATATTGATAAGAACAAGAGATAAAAGTGACGTGTAAATTGTTTCTTAAAGAGCTTTGGTTTTGTAAACTGATTATTGAAAGGAGCGTTGTGAAAAGAGCGTTGTGTTAAAGAATTGTGTGGTGTGTGGAGAGTTTAGTGCAATATGCTATGCTACGATGTGCTTGCTACATCCTGAATAAAGCATCTTTTCCGTAAGTTTGACTTCTGTTGTTTACATGTTTCGTCTGGCCGTTAAGGTTTCTTTCATTTAGGAACTATTTCTTAGTATGTTCTGTTTTAAATTAACGTAGAAGTAAGACGAGACTTTTTCGTCATAAGGTTTTATCTGAGTTGAATTCACAAACTGTGCTTTTAACACCCAAATGAGTGTTTCCTTCATTTGTGCTGTTTAATTAAATTTGAAGTATCTAGTTTTAGTCTACCTAATGAAATAAAATGCTGTGTATGTTAAATTGCCTTGGTTTTTGTTATATGAGGTTAGTACTTTTCATGGCTACTTTACATAATTAAAAAAATGTAGCCCACCCAAATATCTGCTGACCAACCCAGAGAAAAAAGTCTGGAGCCGCCACTGGGTTTGAGTTGCTGGCATCTGACCATTCATATGAAATGGCCCAGAGCTTAAGAAACAGGCGTGTGTGGCGTGCCTGTCCGATGGCGGTCCTTTCCCCTGGAAGCAGTGGCTCTAAATTAGGGACGGCGCGACTACTTATAGCCCTTTGAGTCGTTCATATTGGTCGTCCCCGGGTACTGGCCCCCGGTAATAAATAATGGCGTCTTCCTCTCCCTTTCTACCTCGCTTCATTGTCACTTTCCTATCGGACACTCTAGCCCAAATCTCCTAGCTTCTTGTTTCTAAGGGTTGTTTAAGACCTGGGGTCAGACACTCCCTTCCTAAAATCCTCTGCTTATGATCTGATCTATGATTTGATCATATTGGTCGTCGTTATCACCCCCCCTTCAAAGAAAATATTCATTAGTCATCAAGTGTAGTTTTGCTGCGCTATGGCCCAGCTTTGTCACTTTATGTGGCATACTTGTTTTCCGTTACTTAAGAAAACGTCTGTGATACTGACTCTGACTTTTACGCGATTTTTGTAAATTGTTTTCACGCATGCTAAGAATAAAAAAGAAAAAGAAGTAGAGTGGTTGTTTGTTAACCCCCAAGTGGACGCTGCTTACGCCGTAAAGTGGGCTGGGTGCGGTGGACCGGCTCACGACGGGCGGCCCCTGTTCAGGGGCCATTAGCTTGGCATGGGCCGTGGCAATAGTTTACTGTTAATGGTGAAAGAAGCAAAAAACTTTCAGCAATCGGTGGTCCCGTAGAAGAAAACAGCTGGTGAATCAAATTGAGACTGGTATAGAACTAACGACAAAAATATCGCCAGTCCCATTTGACCCCTCTGATTCACCAGCTGTTTTCATCACCAGGATCGCCGATTGCTTGTTGCCCTATTTCAGGGATGGCGAGTTTATGACATTCTTGTCACTGGGTGACACACTAGCACGATTTGGGTGGCACACTGATATGAAAACATTAACATTGAATAAAAATTTAGTTTTTTGAAGACAATAATTTTTCAACATCATGTCTGCAGTGCGTTCTTGCAAATAACCGAGCTCTGACAAGAAAACTAATCCACCCAAGAAGTGTCCTCCAAAGGGGTAGTAAATCAACCTCACCTTATTTAATCGTTTTATGCATTAATTCCCCAAATACAAGAGTCACACTCACACAATTACTATTTTTCTTTTTATCATTCCGTTCCTACGGATTTCCACCACGAGACGTCCAAACCTGCTTCGGCCCAAGCTCCATCTCTCCTGCTTCCCCCTTACCTTCGTAGAACTGTTCTGCACAGTAGCGGAGACACATTTATGCTGCTTAAGATGCAATGTTCCAGATTTTGTGCTATCGTAACTCAAAAAGTTTTTGCGTTTAGTGCACAGCACAACGTTTACCGGCCGACTAGTTTCAGAACGGGAGAGTAATTAAAAATATTTCCAAATATCACTTTTCCCCTTTACATTGTCTACAAGCACATATTCTCCGGAAGCGATTTTTTTGCAAAAATCTTTCGCTTTCTTAAACTCTATAATAAGTATGGAAGAGTATTTATCAGCCACACTGAACAAAGAATATGTTAGGGAAAACAGCGACAGACTGCCCAGCTAACCAGTGTCACAGAAGTTTTGAAAACGGCTGCTGCTGACTCCCTGACAGTACAAATGGGAAAAATACGGCACAGATTTATACACAGAAGTAAGTTTCTCCCAGCCCATTTCTCCCGTACCATTTAAGACAACTTCAAAGCTTTTCACACATCTGAGAACAGTGCCGCCGACCAGAACAATAAAAAAGATCGTCTGCGAGCGGGTGGCTCGGTTTCCCTGAAGCATGAAAGGAGGGTGAAAGTTAGAGAGAGAGAGAGAGAGAGAGAGAGAGAGAGAGAGAGAGAGAGAGAGAAGGGACCACATTCACATTGAAAAACTAAGGTAGCTGACCCACTCCAATTGTTTTGTAAGAGGGGACGATGTCGTAAAACTTCTATTTTTTCCAACAGCGGAAATTATTCAATCTTATCCTGCTGCTGTACGTTGTGTGATTTCCAAACGAGAAAGGCACCGTACAGCGATTGTTTTGCTCAAAAAAAAAAAAAAAAAAAAAACCCTGCTCGGCCCGTGTCTGTTTTACATTAATTATTGAAGGCCCGGGCCCAGCCCGTTTTTCCAACTTAGAAATGAGCCAAGGCCCAGCCCGAGCCCGTGGAGACCTCTAATTCAAGCTCCATGGATGGCTTGTCGCACGACACCACTAGGAACTGTACAACTCCATGCCGAGACGTCTGGCATGCTGTGTGAGTAAACATGGCGGCCCAACGCCATACTGAGAGACACTACTTATTTATTAGCGAGTAGCTCCGTAAATATTGCCCATATCAGTCCCAATGTTTAATAATTAATTTTTCCTGGTAACCTTTACCTTCCTCCCGAATAGCATTACAATCCGACACGTCCTTCTGGGTGCAACAATTTTTTTGACGATGAGTGTGTTTTTAATGTGTCATTTAGAAATGATTTAATTATTTGCAAAAGTTAAAATTATCAGAATAGTAATTATTCCTCACCCCGAGTTACGCCTGTGGTTAAAGCCAATGGCGCCCATATGAAGTACTTCGGGGGGGGGGGGGGGTCTAAGAAAAATCCTTACGTCCTTCAAGGCTGTCAAACATTTTAGTAAATGTACATGATACTAAAATACAACAAAAATAATTGATACAATGAACCATTAATATCTTATTATTTTTAAAAATGCTTTAAAAAAAGTCGTCTATTTTAGTGTTTTAAACTTATCAAAAATTTGGCTATACCAACGGCTGGGGGGCTGTAGCGCCCCTTACGGGCGCCCTTGGTCAAAGCTTTACTTTTATTACAACATAGGAAGGATATCTCGTTTTAAAATGCGGAAGCATAAGTATAACTTCGGCTATTTTTTCGGTAGGGGCAAATTTCCAAATCTTAACATGGAACATTTAAAATTATTTGATAATTATTTTGCAAAGTGAAAAATATTGGCGAGGAAGTTTCTTTCTCTCCTTGCCTTCCCCAAGTTACAATTATGTGCAAAGGCAAATAAGAATGTGTTTAAATTCAGTTTATTTAAGAAAGATAGATTTATGTATAATATTGAGGAGATCGTGGTATCGCAAAAATGGAGAATCGTAATTATATGGTTTTGATATTTTCAACGTCTTTTATTCAGATTATCTATCGCATAAGGAAACGAACGCAAGACATCTTCATTATTTTTTTCAGGCTGCTGAAGCAACTCTGACCTAGACAGCAGTTGTGTCGTGTCGCGCACTGCATTGTGGGTAGAATGCGTGAGTAAACACAAGTAGGTCCCGTCCCGTTGGATCATCCAGTGTGCACGTGTTTGTTGCGTGTATCTTACTCCACGAGGCTGTGAATGGTTTTTCATCCAGTAAGTCATTGTCAATGAAAGACAATGGGCTCTGTAGAGGCAACAAGTTTGTTCCCAGAATCTCCTCGGTCTTCGTGGACAGAAACGATATTATCCGCCCTTCTTACAGGGGTTGTTTGGCTTTTAAGCGTCACCATTTTTCTCCCGCTGTTCATCGCATTAAAACTGTGGCCACAGCTTCGCAGCAAATGTTTCGCTTTTATTCTGTCGACGATTATGACGAAAATTAAGCGTTACCGTGATATAATTCACTTCAGAAGGAAGCTGTTCGAACTTATTAAGGACCACACCAGGGAGAAAGGAGACACGCCGATAAAGTTTCTGGAAATTGGCGTTGGTTCCGGAGAAAATTTTGAATTCTATCCCGAAAATCACTCGCTCACTACGGTTGACATGAACCCACACTTCGACAAGTACCTGCGACACACTCTGAAGAAGTATCCTAATATCAAATTAGAAAAAGTGATTATTGCTTTCGTAGAGAATATGTCGGAAATTGATGACGAACAGTTCGATGTAGTTGTAGCTACACATCTTTTGTGTTCCGTAACGGATGTTGACGCTGCTTTGAAAGAAATGCATAGAGTGCTGAAGAAGGTGAGTGAGTTTCTTCCAAATAATTGAGATCAGGAAGGGTTTAAGGTTTCATTTAATAACGTTATTTGTCAGGAAATAATCTTTATAGTTTTGATACATGCACAAACACAAACCCTGCGGTTTAAAAACTTGCCGCATCAAGCCTCATTTTTTTTTTTTTTTTTTTTTTTTGAGAAACCTTCACGTCTTTCAATTTCTCATTTACTATCATCATCCGTTACCATTCTAACACAAAATTCTGTAGCATAAAATAATTCGTCAAAAGTGAAAATAAACACAAAATTTTAGTAAAACTATATTCCAAATCGGAGCTGCCCTTAGCAGCCGTGGGGCAATGCTTTAAAAGAGAGAAGGGCTGGTTCATCGCTTTGAGAAACCGAATACCGACACGGTCCTCGGGGAAGTGGTTGGGGTACCATTTGTGACGTCACCGAGCTGCTTGGTGTTCTCCCTTCCCATGCTGCTGGGCTGTCGTTGCGAGCAGTTTTCTAGCATGTTATGTTTAATAGTACTAGATTGTTTTATCGTTTGCATTTTACGAGTATTTATTTGTGTATATACTGTAATACATGGAGAGAGAGAGAGATACAAATAGATTACGCTAATGTTTAAGAGTGTATTTATCTATTGTATGCGTGTACATAAATAGTTTACCTAGTCAATCAGATTGGATTAAATTACTGTCTTCAGGTGGACTTACCCTACCGTCCTGCTCATAAATGAATACGGTACAAAAATTTGACAATCATTTTTATTCATTTCACGGCATCACTTTTCGAAAAGGAAAAGGTGTAATCTGCGAATTTGTCAGCGAACTGGAAAACCATTACCCTCAAGTAAACGAAGATGCAATTCGCTTATTATGTAGATTGCGAACGTTTATCAGAATTCGCTCTTTAAACAGAAATGCAGTACTAGTATCACATAGAAAGGCCCAGCAGAAAATACAGAAATGGATACGTTCAAATACTGGGAAGAAAACCTATACCTGATTTTTAGCGAACAAACGATGCTTCCCAAATCAAGCTGCAAATTTAAGTAACAATTTTTTACATTTGGTTCAGAAGGAATTTACATGTAAAATATTTACGATTTGTAAAATGGCACAATGTGTCCCGATCTGCATAATTAACCCTCAAGTAAACAAAGATATTCAAAATATTGTAAACAAAATTTCGGGGGTATTGGGTTTAATTACGAGAATTTCAAATAATTTAACAAATAAAACATTAAAAATGTTGTACTACAGTCTGATTTATCCATGTTTGACTTATTGTTTATTAGTATGGGGGCAAACTACTAGGACTAATTTATATAAATTAGTCATTACAAAATAGGATGGTCAGAATTTTAAATAATTTTAGGGGAATTAACTTGAATATGGGGATACGGACAAATTCTTATGGATTTTTAGATATTGAGAAATTATGGCAATTTAGATGATTAGGATTTATGTATAAAAGGATAAAAGAGAATAGGTATCAACATTTAATTCAACTGAACACTGTAGGTCACGACTATTAAACAAGAGATAGAAATGCATTTTTGTTAGCAATGCCTAACACTTTAACCCATAAAAGATTTATTGATTACCAGGGATCGATGTTATGGAGTAACCTACCTTGTCAATTAACACATATTAATAATTATAATTATTTTCGAAAGCAACTAAAACACTTTTTTTTTTGTTTTTGCCGCCCCGGTGGCGCAGTGGTCTAAGCGATGACCTCTGATCATTCGTCCGAAAGGGGTCCGGGTTCGAATCCCGGTGAGGCATGGATGTTGTGTTTGTCTTACGGCATTGGCTCTCTCCCTTCCCTGGAACCAGTGACCCTAAATTAGGGACGGGCGACTGCTTATAGCCCATTGAGTTGCTCACGGTGGTCGTTAAACCTCCAATCAAAAAAATAAATAAAAATAAAATAAAAAACGTTTGACTTGACTACGTACTTTAGGGGAATTGGGATTCACTCAGGCTATACATATGTAGCCTTTTACTCAATTTCCTGTTCTGTGGTTACCCTGTGCATAAGTATTCACATTATATATGTTGTTTTTCTTAATACTATATGTTATAAAATTAATTTTGAAATGTAACATAGTCAAATGTAACCCCATAACGAAATAAATGAAAGGAAATGCAAGCTGATTTTTGTTAGTTCGAAGCTCCTAAAATATAAACTTACTTCATTCAAAAATTGTGGTCTTAGAACGAAAAATATATATATATTAGAGAATACAATTAGAAACGTTTTTGGAGAAATAAGATATATCTTCTACAATGTGATTACAGAATTGTAGAAAACATAAAACTTAAATTCTATGATCAGCGCTTTAGAATGGCATAAATTTTCCCTAGATATATATGTATTTAATAGGTGACACACAGGAAACAAGACACAAGAGGAAAACAAGTATTATCATTTGTACAACTGCATTTTGATTTTTGTTACCGGCAAAACACAGTGTCCGGAAAAATTTTCCAATGCTGTGTTTTATAAATAATCAACTGTTAATTAGTCGCTGAGCCTTTTGCGTACTACACAGTGATCTGTTTATATGCCCAATACTGTAATGTTAAAAACATATGTTTAAAGTTTAAATAATGTTTTTTTTTTTTTTTTTTTTTTTTAACTACAACAGTGATGATAGTTTAGTTCATTTTCATTCCCTTTAATGTAGTGCTTTACAGTTATGTAGTTTTTCCTTGACTTTTAAACTGATTATTTCGGATTTCCCGTGGAGCAGTGGCTTCTGAGAACCCCACTACCAACCCGCTGCTGCAGCATGACTACGTCATCATCTCCAGCTCGCGTCTTCAGGGGAGCCGGCTCTAAGAACCAGCACTTCTCTTCTATAGCCCTGGCCGTGGGGTCCCTTATTTTAACCCCCCCCCCCCTATACCAAACATAAAATATATACTAGACTTAAAACATAGTTTATTACAGTTAGCTTCACAGTTTAATGAAACGTCAAGACGTTTGAAAATTAACCAATTGCAAAAGACAGCATTTAAAATTTTTTGAACACTACTGATATTTTGTAAATGTCTTAAATGATGTAGATAAAACAAGCACACCAGCATACGTCCTTCCCTCACAATGGCTCCGTCTCTACCTATTATGCGACAGTACTTATATTATTTAACTCACCTTATAATAAGAACTGAACTTTTCTCGCTTTTATCCCAGCAAAGTCAGCTATTAAATCATCAAAATTTATTTTGCTTGTTTTGTCCTGTTCGTTTGACAAAGTTGCCAAAGACACCAATCTTTCTTGAGACATGACAGGTCTTAAATAAGATTTAATCCGTTTCGAGCGTGAAAAGCTTCTTTCTACGCTTGCCACTAGACACTTACTGCCTGCCTGCCTTACCCAGGAGCTTACTGATAACCTCTAGCCTGAGAAAAAAGTTTTTGGGCCGCGGGTGGCCTAGTGGGCAACGTCGTGACTGCCACGGAAAGGACCTCAGGTTCGATCCCAGGCAGGTACAAACGCTCGATCCACTAAATATCCGCCATGCGTCGGATGGGCATGTTAAGCCGTCGGACCCCGGACACTGCCCCCCCCCCAATAAGGACGTCTTCCTCCCCCTTTCTACTTCGCTTCTGTGTCACTTTCCTATCGGGCACTCTAGCCCAAATCTCCTAGCTTCCTATTTCTAAGGGTTGTTTAAGACCTGGGGTCAGACACTCCCTTCCTAAAATCCTCTACATATGAAAAAAAAAAGTTTTTACAAATTTTTTTAGCGGAAACTTCTTATGCATTTTGTTAAAGAAATAGCCAAGAATTAAGGCAGCTTTGAATAAAGTATTAAGAAGAACAGCATTTTTTTCTCAGTAAATACGTAAAATCTTTAGAAATCGTTTCGTTGTTTTTGTTCATAATAACTGGATGACGGGAAAGCAACATTCAGAACTTAAGGCCCCTTCCTTGTAGTAGCCCTTGCTATTGTTACAAGGGGCCTTAAGTTCACAGCTCTTGCAATAGTTTCTATGCAGGCATATTAACAGGAAAGTGTGAAAAAAATATCAGGGCAATAAGCGGAATTTTTTATACCAATGATGATAAGGTGTTATATGTATTACAGTTGTTTGCACATAACTATGCATCCCCCGAATATAATGAACTGAAAGGTGTTTTTCGCGGGAACGAAAAATGAGAGATCTGTATGATTTATTTTATAAAGATTTTTTTTACTATGTGCCAAAAACATTGTGGTATTATGTTAAGTGTGTTTTTTATATTCCAGAGTAAATAATTTAAGTAGTTTTACGTTTTTTGTGCTATAATTCTTAATCGGTACTTAGTTATTTGCTTACTTGATGTGTTGTGGCATCTATATATTAATTCTATAATGTTACTGTAAGACCAGTTGTGAGAGAACGGCTGAACGTAAAGATATGGTTGAGGTATCAAAATAAAGGCCTTACCATGTAGATGTGCCAGTCGAAGACAAAAATGAGATTGGCGCAACGCTTCGGGCGTTGTGGGGCGGCAAAGTTCCCATGTAAAGTCTATGGGAGAAGAGTGCGGTTGACATCCGATCGCCTGCGCTTGACTCACGCGCTGTTGAAGGCGGAGGTATGGAGGGACTCAGATAGTTCAAAGTCCGAAGTCTCTCTTCTCAGCGAACCGTTGTGCAAAACAACTGTCCTGTTGCTCAGTCATGGAAACACATAAAACTGGCCAATTTATGTGAATTTTCATTCAGGACTGACAACAGTCCAACACATTTTCTATAAGAGAAATTGTGTGATCATTTTTTTTTCTTAGTGGTCTCTCATTTCTCTTGACCCTATGCAGGAGGGGGATGGATATATATATATATATATATATATATATATACTAAAGAGCAAAGCCGAAAACATAAGAAAAACTTTAGAATTTAAAACGAAAGTTGCAAAATAACCTGAAGATCAAAACACGCAACGCAGCAGTTATGAAAATTCAGAATTCACATTCTATTAAGAAGAGACTGAAGCAAAAAAAAAAAATTTTAACTCATTCAAAGTTCAACATAGAAAAGGCTATGTATTGACCGGTGTGAGTAAAAAGAGAAACAAAGAAAAAACAAGTAAATGCAGAAAGTGTCGAGAATACTGAGCCTTGGCTTTATCAAGGACCAGCAAAAACTCTGCATTTTCTCACTTCCACAAAGACCTATTTGGAAATGGGTTTCTGCAAAGTCATGGATGCTGGGCTTATTACTTGCATCCATGACTTTGCAGAAACCCATTTCCAAATAGGTCTTTGTGGAAGTGAGAAAATGCAGAGTTTTTGCTGGTCCTTGATAAAGCCAAGGCTCAGTATTCTCGACACTTTCTGCATTCACTTGTTTTTTCTTTGTTTCTCTTTTACTCACACCGGTCAATACATAGCCTTTTCTATGTTGAACTTGGAATGAGTTAAATTTTTTTTTTTTTTTTGCTTAAGTCTCTTCTTCAGACAACTCAAAGTAGCATGGAGAGGTGCATGCTTGGTGTAACCAGGAGAGATAAGAAGAGGAACTCGTGGATCCGAAAAATGACAAGAGTGGAAGACATCATGATCAGAGTTAAATCCCTGAAATGGCAATGGGCTGGACATACTGCCAGAAGAACAGACCATCGATGGACAGCCGAAATTTTAGATTGGATTCCAAGGGACAGGAAAAGACCCAGAAGAAGACCACATGGGAGATTGGTGGATGAAATTCGAAGGTATGCAGGGGTGACATGGAGGAGACTGGCACAAGACAGACCGTTGCGGAGGAAACTTGGGGAGACCTTCGTCCAGCAGTGGATTGATAATGGTTGACAATGATGATGATGATGATATATATACGTAATCTTAGAAAAGTTGAGAAAAAGTCAGAAATCTTTTCTCGGAAATTTCTCTTTGCAAAATTAATCTGTATCGTCCTGTGAGAGTTGTTCTGTGTGTCCTTTGGGTAACTTTAGTTTTTTTTTTTCTATGTTGTCAGTAAGTCGGCTTGAGGACATTGTACTTTAGATGAATCGGTGTAACTTCGCTTCTTCATAAATTTGTTTTCCTCTTATTTTTCTGGGGAAAGAAAAAAAATATATATATATATATATATATAAATAATGTTGTCGCTCTACCATCTACTTGTATTTATGTAACCACCATCCATCATAAAGAAAATTATGTGTCAATAATGAATAAAATTAGGAAATAATTATTTGTTGTGTGGAACAGTCTGCCCATTCAGAGTTGTGGATATGTCTGTATAAAGGTGCAATGTATATATGATGATTCTGAGATATTTCCTTCCTCCCTCCCCCACAACACAACGCTAGCAGGAATTTGTTTGAAAGTTCTTATCGGAACAGCGAACACTCGAAGACCTGATTGCATTGTGCCATTAGACTGTGTGATGTATACATACAATTTAACATTCATTCGATCCAGTTTATTCACGTAGGTAAGACGTTTCCCATTATGTAAAGATGTAAATAAACTTTTCGTATGAGTTTATTCTTTTCAAAAAAAAAAAAAAAAAAAAAAAACTAATCGTCGATTCCGACGGGTTTCGTCTACCGGGTTCGAATCCCGGTGAGGCATGGATGTTGCGTTTGTCTTACGCCACTGGCTCTCTCCCTTCCCTGAAACCAGTGACCCTAAATTAGGGACGGGCGACTGCTTATAGCACAAGCGTTGGCTTATGATCATTCGTTCGTGAAGGGTCCGGGTTCGAATCCTGGTGAGGCATGGATGTTGCGTTTGTCTTACGCCACTGGCTCTCTCCCTTCCCTGAAACCAGCGACCCTAAATTAGGGACGGGCGACTGACTGCCTATAGCCCATTGAGTTACTCACGGTGGTCGTTAAATCTTCAGTCACAAAAAAAAAAAAAAAAAAAAAAAATCACGAACCTGGACTATTGTCTTTACTGCAGTGGTTGAATGAATTTGTCAATCAAATAAAGTTTACATTTGTTGTTTCATATGAGTTTTTTTATTTAAAAAAACAACAACAAAAAACAACCTACAGTCGATTCCGACGGGTTTCGTATAAATCGGAAAAGTCATTAGATACTCTCACATGACAATTGCATGTTTCGTGTGCGCAATCGTGAGGCATTTAAAAAAGCAGGTCTTAGTTTTGTGTTTCACGCAATGAAGTGAAATAATGTTGATTTTACGAAAAACACTCATAGGTTCCAAAGAATTCGATTTATTAAAACACCCGTAAAGCCTAGTTATTATGGAAGTTGAAATTTTGAGCAACTGAATGCTAATGGATTTTCGCAATAGGGCCTCGAAAACATTGGGGGGGGGTCGAGTTTTTCCGTTACGCAACTGGCCTTACCTAACATCTTCAGAAGGAAGCATATCCTGAGGAAATCACGTGAGACTCCTTCTGTATTTAACCGTAAGGATAGTTTCCCTTTTCCTTTTTTCTTTTTCTTTTAAAGAGAATTTCCGATTGCCGTGGGCTTGTAGGGGTATTGTTATAATAATAAGCAGTCGCTTGTCCTTAATTTCGGGCCACTGGTCAAAGGCTAGCGACTCAGAAAACTCTGCCAACAGAACGGTAATCCTCAGCCAGTACCTTAACCAGTTCTCGCTGCCCTACTCAGTCAATAACATTTAAGCCGACGTTTGCCTGGTCATAGATCTTGCAGTTCGTTCAAAACATTTCGACACCGTTTAAAAGACTCGTGTAACGAATAAATATGTAAATCGTAATATATCCGAAGGGAGTGAAAAAATCTTTCATTTTAGTGAATTTTTCTTGCTACTGAGTGAAATGTAAAAACCACGTAACACAAAGGGAAACTGTGTAGGACAACAACAACAACAACAAAAAAATACAGTTGTAACGAAAATTTACTGTACTTGCAACAACACTCTTCAAATATTGACGGTATTATTTTAAATGTAAAAAACTGTTAGATGTTAAGCTATATGCTACAAAAAAAGTTGATGAATATGTCAACGGCACTGTTCTCTGTTCGCAGTCATGAGTGGAGCGGTTTCTGCCAGCTGTAAATCCCCACCTATTTTGATCTTTACCAATCAATAACTGAGCTATGGTATCTGAAGGGGCGTAATACTAGCCCCGGCATTGCGTGGGGAGGGGGAGGGAGGCTTCGAGGTCCTGTCGCCTCAGTAAAAATATTTTACAAAAATGTTTATATGAAAGTAGGTAAAAAAAATAGCAAGTAATTCCTAACGGCTGCTTTGAAGGAAACAATAAAAAGAAAATCAATTTTCGGAATTTTTTTCCAATAAATAAGATAAGTATTTAGAAACATTTCCGCGGTTTTAGTTTGTAAAAACTGAATGACGGGAAAGCATCCATTTTTTCCCGAAGGAGTTGAGGGCCCTTTTCGCAGCCATATACGTGTATATTAGCAAGACAATGCGAAGGAAATATCAGTTCAATAAATGAAATTTTTGTATCGATGAGCATAAGGTGTTATGTATTACAGTTGTTTGCACATAACTACGCGTCTTTCAGAATGTAATGAACTAAAACATGCCCTTTGCGAAGACGAAGAAACAGACTTGTGGGATCTTTTTTATTAACAGAGTCAAGAGAAAAATGTTTACTATGTGCAAAAACATTGTGGAATTATGTTATAAGTGAGGTTCTTATATTCAAGAGCAAATACACTGAAGAGCAATTAAATTAGTGACAGCTGGCGTTATGCAAATGTGGCGCTGTGGGCGACCCTGTAAACGAAAACGACATGACGTATGCAGCGATCCGACAATATAAGGAGTGATGCGACGGGAATCAGTAGGAGTCCGACGCAGTATGGGTAAGACGAAGGATCTAAGCGCATCTGATCGTGGGCAAATTGTCTGGGCACCACGAATGGGTCACTCCATCTCGGAAGTCGTGCCGGCACTGGGATTTTCACGAGCCACTGTGTCACCGGTACACCGTGAGTACATCGAATCCGGTAAAACCATCCCTGCAAGGGCCAACTGCCGTGGACAACAGCGTGTGGATGAGCGGGGTCATCGTCGGCTAGCTCGCATTGTAACAGCGTATAGACGGGCCACAGTGAAAGAAATCACTCCGCAATTTAACGCTGGTGCACCAAAACGTGTAAGCAGCCACACCATCCAGAACCATCTCCTCGCTATGGGGTACAGAAGCCATCGTTCCACGAGGGTATCGCTGCTGACCGCACATCATAGGGTGCAAATATTCGCATGGGCGCGGGAACATCGCCACTGGACCCTTGACATGTGGAAAAATGTTGCCTGAACTGATGAGTCGAGATTCACGTTGGCACATGTGGATGGCAGGATACGAGTACGGCGCAAACCACATGAAGCGATGGATCCTTCTTGTCAGCAGGATACTCTTCAAGCTGGTGATGACGGCATTCTCGTCTGGGGACTGTTTACGTGGACTGAAATGGAACCCCTGGTACGTGTGACACCGTCCCTCACAGGTCAACGTTACCAGGATATCCTGGACGACCATTTGCTCCCGTTTGTGCGTCTTCAACATCCCACTGGGGACCTCATCCTGCAACCAGACAATGCACCGTGCCATCTCTCCCGAATCGTATCCGAATGGTTGCATGAACACTCCACCGACGTGACCTCGCTTCCTTGGCCAGCTAGGTCACCTGACCTCAATCCCATCGAGAGATATGTTCGAGGCTCTGACCCCCTCCATCAAATCTTCGTGAACTGTGGGATCTTGTTCAGGGGTCGTGGATCCGTATGGCTTCCCAACGCTTCCGGTGTCTTGTCGAGTCCATGGCGAGACGAATCGCCGCTGTCATCAGGGAGAAAGGTGGTGCTACACGCTACTAGACAGGTATCTGTAATTCAATTGCTCTTCAGTGTAATTTAAGTACTTTTACTTTTTTTTTTTATGCCACAATTCTCAATTGATACTCATTTGCTAAATTATGTTCTGTGTTTTCTTATAAATTGGAAAAGATAATCAGACGCTATCATACGACAGTTGAGTGTGAGTATGTGTGATGGTGATGAATTTCAAGGAGATGGGTAGTTCTCTAAAAAAATGAAATTTCAAAGAGATGGCTAGTTCTCTAAGGAATAATATTTATATAATGCATTTTGTAATAAATTATTTATATATTGCATTTTGTGCCATAAATTAACAAAAAACAGGGGCGCATTTAGAGGAGTCCTTAAGGGGCTTGACCCCCCTCCCGCCGAAAGTGTTTAATTTTTTTTTTTTTTTTTGTTAAAATGCAACTTAACAGAAAAATGCTTTAATTTAATGAAAATATATCAACTTGCATTAAAAAATTATGCTTTAATTTCTTCTTCAATTTTTCATTAACTTTTATAATTTGCGCTGACAGATTTCAAAAACTTTCATTTTTTGTCTGGCCCCCACCTCTCCAAAAATTTCCATATACACCCTGTCTGAAAATGTTTCCATATCTGAATGGTTAGTAATATAAGTTTTAAGCAGATCAGAAAGTAACTAATAGTTACATTAGGTAACTGAAATTCCATTATTAGTTACTGTACCGTTCGAGAACAGGGTTCTTCATCATCAGACGAATGGAGTACCCAGAAGGGGTGCAAAGTGCCATATGCACCAGACGAGGTCACATATGCCTATTGTTAACACCCCCCCCCGACCCCTCCCCGTGCGCATTTTCCACTTGTATGCCACCAAAGACAGAGGAGAGAAAACTGGTGTTGTAGTGGTCAGAGAGTCAGGCTAATGAATGGTGGGGGCTGGGGGAGGCAAGTACATACCTTAGCAGGAAAACAAAAACGCAGAATCTTTGTAATTAATAGTATTTGAGAAAAATAAAAATGTTTGTTCTCATGCACATTTTTTTCATCACTTTAGGAAGGAAAAATATATCGCAGCTTCACTGATAAAATCAAGAATGTGAGAATTTTTCGATTGTTGACTTGACATCATGTAAAATTTTATTCACTGATGCATAATACAGATGCAATTTGATGTAAATGTTATGTATAGTGCTTCAACAGTCTGATGTAATTGCAAAAGTGATTTTTTGATCAGATTTAATTTTTAAATAGCGATAATTCAAACTGCAAAATTTCGCATTGGTGGTTTTGACATTGCGGCGACGATATGCACCCCACCTCCCCCCAAAATTAATTTCTGGATACGCCACTGCATCAGACTACATCCTTGATTCTTCAGGCATAATACTGAACCCTCTTGTTTGAATTCATTAAAATTTCAAACCTGTTTTTTTAAGAAATTT
This sequence comes from Macrothele yani, assembly GCA_039090855.1. NCBI lineage: Eukaryota > Metazoa > Arthropoda > Arachnida > Araneae > Macrothelidae > Macrothele > Macrothele yani. Next base: position 117,251,202 of record CM077007.1, read on the forward strand.
GACTATATCTAGAAATATATGATGTCATGATGTCACTGTTGAATGATATACCACCGATGTTCACGACATGGATCTATTCAGGAATTTTATATCGGGGTTAGGGAAAAAGTTTTGAGAGGTGTTGAAAATTTTTTGGGAGTATCAGGTGAAAAAAAAATTTCAAAAGAAAAAACTTTGTGTACTGAAATACATATACACTCCCTGCAAAAAAAAAAAAAAAAAAAAAACCAAAGCGCACAGACGGAATCATCCGATCGAGATGAAAATTGGTACGTGCAATGTTCATGTATAGCAAAGGAAGTGATTGAAATTCCAGAGCAGTTGGGCCATTTATTCGGATGAACCAGCTACACGAGCGCCACCTCTGGCTGAATACAAGCGGTTTCCTAGCGAGGCATAGACGCATACAATTCACGGATACTGGCCTGAGGTACAGCATGCCAGTTGGTATTCAAATTCTGGGCCAGTTCGCCGAAATTCCGGGATGGGTGAAGGTAGCGTCCCTTAATGCCCAAAACATATTCGATCGGTAAGAGGTCGGGCGATCGGGCTGGCCATGGAAAGGTGTCGAAATTACGGAGGCAGGCCGGTGAGATCCGTGCCTTTTGTGGCCGGGCATTATCATGTTTAATTGTTCAGTGATGCTGCGAGAGGAATAGCAACACAACAGGTCGTCGGCGTACCGTTGAGCCGTAAGGGTGGTATCAAGACTGTTCGGCTGTTGCAGGAAATGGCTCCCCACACAGTCACTCCCGGTGTGCGAGCCGTATTCCGTTACACAGTAAAGGAAAGATCTGTGCGGTGTCCGGCTGGTCTCCAGACACGTATGCGCTGATCATCAGCGCCAAGTGCAAACCGTGACTCATCACTGAAGACAATACGATGCCAGTGGACACTATATCAGTTTGATCGTAACCTACACCTTTGCAGCGGTGCCGGCGATGCTAGCTGATGAGTGGTAGGCGACGGAGTGTCCATAAACGTAGTCCACGTGCCACAAGTCATCTGGCAACGGCCGGATGGTTACTTCCTTACTTGTTCGTAGATGATGCATCATGGCGACGGATGGTTGTGAGCGAAGAATCCAGTTCTGTTCGTGCGGCGTTCACAATCGCTCAATCCTGGCGTTCTGTTGTTGCCCTCGGCCGTCCACTGCCTGAGTGCTGCTGGGTTGTGCCCTCCTCGATCCGTTGGCGCCAACACTGTCCGATTGCCGCATCGCTCCGATCCAAATGCCTGGCGATACGGCGGCTTGACCAACGAGGCGCTCTTAATTATGCACATTCCCTCAAAGTCGCTCAGCTGCTCGTACTGTGCACGGATCCGACGTCGAGGCATTCTCACAGTCCTTGGAGGTAGCAACCGCAACCCGCTGTCACATTGTTCCTGCGTACGAGTTTTGCTCTTCATATTAACTGCTCGATAGGTTGTAGCGGTACGCTATTTAGTCATTGGTCGTAATTTTTTTATTATTTGCATATTCGACCATGAGGTACTTGAGTGCGAAGTTCCATCAGGATGAAACATCTTTCTTCGGGTGTTTAGTTTTTTCGTTTTCGCAGAGCGTATTTAGACTTAAACCTGCGATTAACAAGAACAAGTTAGTGAAATCATGCAATGCGTTGATTATGATACCCTTTTTAATATACCAGAAATCGCGTGCAGACAAACCCTCCTCCCTAGCCTGACTATTGATTCTTTCAGTATACCTCCGGAACAACACACTAAAGTTTTGTTGCAATAGAAGCATTTTTAGTCAAGTTACGAGAATAATGGCTGTGGAATAAATCTCGCTCCTGTGCTCTGACCCTTGACCCCATTTCGATGATATTCGGCAGAACCGGTTCAGTACACCTCCGGAACAACATGATAAAGTTGTGTCGCAATCGAAGCATTTTTACGTAAGTTATGACGCATAAGGGCGATGGAATGGATCCCACTCCTATGTCCTAACCTTTGACCCCATTTTGCCCATTTTCAATAGGGTTCGTCCCCAGGTTGTCCCCTATCACATACTAAAATTTCATCGAAATCTAACCATTTTTACGCGAGTTATCGTGCGGACAGACGGACGGACAGACTGACGGACAACGCTGGAGCATATACGCTTCTTCAACCTACGGTTGGAAAGCGTAAAAATGGGGAAAACTTCAAGAACTGGAGAACTTCTGAATTTTTAATAGCTAAGTATTGCTATAGTCGGGTTTCTTTTCCTCTAAAAACTACACGCGGTTATGATGTTTTTTGCTGCTTTTTTTTTTTTTTTATCTCTCCCTAAATGTTTCCAGAAACAAGGCTGGAGCAAAGGAGTCCAGTCGAACCGGTATATAGCAAAGTTTTTTGAAGGGAGAGTCTATAACATTCGATGTATGCGAATGTCGTTATATCACTTGATATCTGCTGACCAAGATAAACGTACGTATCTGTTATCTCCAGCTTTTCTCCATCAATCAATAAATCTTCATTTCTTGTAAAAACATTGTACATCACTTTTGTATTCTGAAAGTTCATTTTTAATCCCACTTCTTTACTCTTGTCAGCGAGTTCCTGGATCATACTCTGCAGCTCTGATGGACTAGTTGCAAAAATGACTACGTCATCAGCAAACGAAGGTGAGTTAGATAATCTCCATTAATCTTTATCCCTTTGTTTTCCCAGTTCAGTGATTGAAAGACATTTTCCAATGTGGCATTAAAGAGCTTGGAAGATATGGTGTCACCTTGTCTCACTCCCTTTCCAATTTTTATGTGTGTTGTATTTTCAAACAGCCGTATCTTTGCGCTTGCATTTTCATAGATGTTTTTAATAATATTAATGTATGCATCTTCAATACCGCATGATTTCAAAGTCATTGCAACTGCTGATGGTTTCACTGAATCAAAGACCTTTTCATAATCGATAAAACCCATGCACAGTGGAAGTTCATATTCCCTCGCTTCTTCAATTAGTTCTCTCAGTACGTGGATATGATCTATTGTGCTGTAACCACTCCTGAATCCAGCTTGTTCTCTCGGTTGAGCCATGTCCAGTGTTACCTTCAAGCGGTGTGAAATAACTTTAGTGAAGATTTTATAAACCACTGATAGGAGGCTGATAGGTCTGTAGTTCCTGAGATCCTCAGTGTCACCTTTTTTATGTAGCAGGATCATTGTAACACTGTCCCAATCCTCAGGAATCTTCCCTTCATTAAGACATCGAGTGAAAACTTGGGTGAGTACTGTTTCAATTTCTCCACTTGCTTCTTGCATGATGTCTACGGTAATTTGATCTTCTCCTGCAGCTGTTCCCCGTTTCACGTTCTTGATTGCATGTGCAATTTCTGCTGGGAGGACTGGAAGAACTATGGTACCTTTTGTAATGTCTGGAGTACATGTATCATCCCTTTCATACAGTTTTGAGTATAAATCTTTCACTTGTCAAAATTTCACCTCTATTTCTTGTTACAGAACCATCTTTTGTCAGAACCATAATCTGTTTTCTTTCCTTACTCAGATTTCCCTTTGCTCTCTTCAGGCTTTGGTTGTTTTCAATTGCTTTCCTCACTAGTTCACAGTTGAATTTTCTTACAACTTCAGTGATACTTTTTCGTACCGTCTTGCATAGCTCTGTATATTCCACTTTGGAAGTCACATCTCCTTTAGTTGTCCTCATCTCTCTTCTTTTTTGCATCAGAATTTTGGTTTTCCTGATAATTTGTTCGTATGCAACTTGTTCTTAGTACCAGCTATTTTTGTTGCTGTTTCCATAAGAGTCTTGGTTAGTTTTCTGTTAACTTCAGAGATGTCCCCTTCTTCCGATGTTAGACCTACTAGAGCAGAGAATCTGTTCCTCAGTTCCAATTTGATGGCCGTGTCAATACACTTTGTTTGTTTTATGGGCTTGCCACGCTCGAGGTTAGGATTGAAGTGCATCTGACATGTTACCATTCTATGGTCACTACCTGTGTTGAACTTGTTCAGCACACTGCAGTCTTCCATGACAAATTTCTTGTTACACATAATAAAACCAATTTCACTAGTCAATCCATTGGGATGCCTCCATGCCCATTTCCTTTGCGGCTTTTTCTTGAAAACGGAGTTCATGATGAAAAACCCTTCTGCCTCTGCAAACTCTACGACAGTATTTCCACGCTGGTTTCTGTTGCCGTGACCGAATTTACCTACTGAAGTTTCATTCTGTTGCCGTTGCCCTATTTTTGAATTGAAATTTCCCAAAAGGATCTTCAAGTGCTGCTTGCATTTATTATTTAGATGACGAATTTCCTCATAAAATTCTTTAATCTTTTCTTCAGGATGACTTGTGGTGGGTGAATAAGCTTGAATAATCTGAGCCTGGTATCTTCTCGAGAGTTGGATAACAAGTCGTGCAGCTCTGTCAGAGGAACTTTCAACTTCTACAACTCTATCGTTCAGTTTCTTGTTTATTTTGAATCCAACACCACTAGTTCTGCCAGTATCTGTTCCACGATAGTAGAAGAGATGTCCACTTTTCAGTTCAATGAGATCACCTTTTCTCCTTACCTCACTTATCCCGACGATGTCCCACTTGATCCTTTGTAGTTCTTCTTCCAATTTAAGGAGCCTTGAATCAGAAGATAGGGAGCGTCCGTTATACGTAGCGAAGGTGAGCATCAGATGGCAGCCTCGCCCGGTCCTCCGGTGATTATCTAATAATTTCACGACTCACATTCTCATTCTGTACTCCGAGTGTTTAATAAATGCATATTTAAACTTCAGCACCCTCTGCCTTCATGTCGCACTGGCCGCTGCCTTGGCCAGGTACATTCCAGCTGCCGGGGACTGAGGGCCAAGATTTAAGTTGTGGAGTCATTTTGGAGGGGTTTGACCATAACTCACCACGCTGGCCAAGCGGGTTGGTGAGTGTGGGATAGCATTTCCTCTAATCCCGATGGTATAGTTATACCGTTATTTGGCCGTCGTCAGAGCCCCTTTAGTGGGAACAGAATGCACCACGAGAAGGCGGGGTTGACATTTGTCAAGGAGAGGCTGTAGTATATTGAGCATCACCTGACCTTATATATATATATATATATATATATATATATATATGGTGGAATCACTAAAGTTTTTTCACACCGCTTGAAGGTAACACTGGACATGGCTCAACCGAGAGAACAAGCTGGATTCAGGAGTTGCTACAGCACTGTAGATCATATCCACGTACTGAGAGAACTAATTGAAAGAGCGAGGGGATATGAACTTCCATTGTGCATGACTTTTTATCGATTATGAAAAGGCCTTCGATTCAGTGAAATCATCAGCAGTTGCAATGGCTTTGAAATCATGCGGTATTGAAGATGCATGCATTAATATTATTAATATCATCTATGAAAATCAAGTGCAAAGATTCGGCTGTTTGAAAATACGGCACACATAAAAGTTGGAAAGGGAGTGAAACAAGGTGACACCATATTTCCCAAGCTCTTTAATGCCACATTGGAAAATGTCTTTCAATCACTGAACTATGAAAACAGAGGGATAAAGATAAATGGAGATTATTATCTAACCCACCTTCGTTTTGCTGATGACGTAGTCATTTTGCAACTACCCAATCAGAGCTGCAGAGTATGATCCAGGAACTTGCTGACAAGAGTAAAGAAGTGGGATTAAAAAGGAACTTTCAGAAGACAAAAGTGATGTTCAATGCTTTTACAAGAAATGAAGATTTATCGATTGATGGAGAAAAGCTGGAGATAACAGACACGTACGTTTATCTTGGACAGCAGATATCAAGTGAGGGTCACATTGATGAAGAAATTAATCGGCGTATAAAACTTGCCTGGTGAGCTTTTGGAAGAAACAGCATAATTTTCAAGAACAATATGCCATTATGTCTTAAAAGAAAAGTGTTTGATCAATGCATCCCTCCAGTGCTTACGTATGGTGCAGAGACGTGGACCTTAACTAAAAGAGACATACAAAGGCTGCAGACAACTCAAAAAAGCATGGAGAGGTGCATGCTTGGTGTAACCAGGAGAGATAAGAAGAGGAACTCGTGGATCCGAAAAATGACAAGAGTGGAAGACATCATGATCAGAGTTAAATCCCTGAAATGGCAATGGGCTGGACATACTGCCAGAAGGATAGACCATCGATGGACAGTCGAAATTTTAGATTGGATTCCAAGGGACAGAAGAAGACCACATGGGGGATGGGTGGATGAAATTCGAAAGTATGCAGGGGTAAAATGGAGGAGACTGGCACAAGACAGACCGTTGTGGTAGATGCTTAGAGAGACCTTCGTCCAGCAGTGGATTGACAATGATGATGATATATATATATATGATTTTCAGGTTATTTTGCACCCTTCGTTTTAAATTAAAAATTTTTTTCCTTAGTCTTCAGTTTTGCTCTTAAGTGTATATATATATATATATATATATATATATATATATATATCAAATTAAAAAAATACATTATGGTGAAAGGTACTCCAAAGTTCTAAGGAATTTATCTACATGCTAGCTGCTGTTTGCGACTGTGCTGTATGATAATAAGGACTTACAGAATTTTTTTTTAAGTATATTATACACCTCTGTGTGGGCGTGTATAAGTGTGTGTGTGTCACGTACAAATGGGGGTTTTGAAATTTTTTATGGGGAGGGGTGAGAAAGTTAGGAGGGGTGTTAGGTTGGGGTGTATAAATCACTGATTTGCGACTTGTAAAATTCGTCAGTGGTAAGTGACAAAACAGATCAGTTCCGTATTTTCAACGCAATGCTTTCCTTTGAGGTGATTTCCTTATTTGAGACTGTCTTAAGAAACGCTGGAACGTTTAATTTGAATTTCTGAGGACGATTGTAGGAATTCTTTCCTGATTTCAGCAGTTCAAGGAAAATAGTAAAAGCACTGATCGTGATACATTAATAATTCCTGAAACTTGAATCATGCAAGGTGGTTTAAATCCCTGGGAAATTAGTTTAACAGGGGATCTAAATATATGTGTATTAAATTATTTAAATAATTTTATTTGCAATTGGATAAATGGAGTAAATAATTAGGGACCAATTATAGTAAAATGGGGGATAAGTAAAAGGTTTTGGCAAAAAGGGAAAGTCAAAGCAACCGGCATTCATATGTAAGTGGAAAGAGATTCTGAAGGCTAGCGAATCATGTGATGGTTATATTCAAATTAATCGGAAACTTGAAACTTGGTCCTTCTGGATGGTGTAGTGGTTAACATACTTGGGCGCTATCCGGAAGACGCGTGTTCGATTCCCGCTCCAAGACGACGAAATTTTCAAGTTTTCGGATATTATCTGACTTAACATCCATGTCATATTTGCACCAATAAACGGATTCACAACTTCAAAATTTCTATAGTGTAATCCCGTATTTCATTCATTCATAAGGGCTATTTTGACACCTGCTACGCTCATGGTTTCGATTTATGGCTCCTAAAGAACTACAGATGGAATTGATTGAGCTCTCAGAAGATGACGTTTTAAAGTTCTTATGACACTGAGAAAGATCCAGTTGAAATACGGAAAAATGCAAAAGAATACCCACGACTTCGGCAACATGCACGAAAAATGTATTTTTTTTTTTTTCCAACAACTTATTGCTGCGAATCTGCGTTCTTTTACCCTAACATAAATCAAAAACATTTGAAGTCCTTGTTTGGACATGAGGTCACAAATGACGGATACCCATCTAGAGAATAACCTGTCACTGCGAAGCTCCATGTTGCAATTAAAGATTCGAATGCTTTCCAACAAAAAGAAGCCACAACAAAGTCATCAGAAGGTTAGTTACCTTTAGAATTAACGATTATTTCCCCCTTTTTTTGTAGTTAATTAGTACATAGTAAGATTTTTACAAAATAATGTACATATCGAAGTACACTGCTGGCCACCCAAAATGCAACACCAAGAAGGACACGAGATAGCAGCGCCAGATTTACTGGACACATAACAACAGATACAACGATGAAACGATTGTGCTTACAGGCCCGTGCGACTTGCGGAACACGCAGACATCAATAGTTCGTGTGGCCCCCATGGCTGGCAATAACGGCCGCTACACGCCGCAGCATCGAACGAAAGAGGCTTTGGATGTGGGCTTGGGGTATGTCGGTCCAGGCTGCTTCCACACGTGGCCACAGTTCATCAGGCGTAGCCGCGGGTGGTGCTTGCCGGGCCACTCGGTTGCCGATCAGCGACCAGACGTGTTCGATGGGCGACATATCGGGAGAACAGGCGGGCCACGGCAGCAATGACACCTGGTGGGCCGTGAAGAATTGTTGCACGATGCGTGCTACGTGCGGGCGCGCATTGTCCTGTTGAAACGTGGCCGCTGGCCGGTCCTGCAGGTAAGGCAGGAATACAGGTTCCAAAATGTCGGAGATGTAGCGGTGGCTGTTGAGTGTACCGGCGATGAGTACCAGAGGGGTGCGGGTGTCATATCCAATTGGGCCCCAAACCATAACGCCAGGCGACGGACCGGTATGGCGATGCATAATGCAGACGTCATACAGTCTCTCGCCGCGGTGCCGCCACACGCGGATCCGACCATCGTGGTGTTGCAGGCAGAAGCGGGATTCGTCGGAGAAGACAATGTCGTTCCATTCCGTAGTCCAGGTGCGGCAAAAAGTGTCTATTTAAATCTATTTAATCTAGATTCTGATGCTGTTAGGTACATATCTGTCCCAAATGCGACAACCTGTTGTCGAAGACCATAACTTTTTCTGCAGCTATTTTTGCCCCCCCCCCCCTGGATTTTGGAAAACCACTGGATTTTCAAAACACCTAAACAAGATCAAAATTTTTGATTTTTTTTTTTTCTGAATTATTATTTGCGTTTTCCAATCCCAGTGCAGTTAAAATTTGTAAAAATAATGTGAATAAAAAAATTCTTGTAAAAGACGCAAAACTTTTTTTTTTTTTCAAATTTCAACACACCTGGAGCACTTTAGATTAAAAATTTGCACTGATGCACGTCTTGGGTACTTTCGAGTTTTCCACCCCCCACCCTTTTTTTAAATAAGGGTTTATTTACTCCTATAGTGTTTAATATGTTCGCCTACATGGTATGGTCGAAAGTAAAATTACTATAATTTGACTCTCCTGGATTTTCCTGTGGAACCGCAATTCTCATTTTCAGTTTGCGCCGAAATGGGACTCGAGCGCTGGATGAATTATAAGAGAACATCCGCAGTAAATATCGCAAGGTCACGCTGTCTAACATTCAGGGCTCTCTAACATTTAATTTTCCCTAAATTCAAGTATTTGTGTTAAACATACAGTGCGGTTAATGTAAAATACATTAATAAAAAAGTGAAAGAACTGAAAAAAAAAAGGTGTTTTTCTCTCAAAGTATTAGAACACTGTACTAAGTGTTTGAGCAATTTATTGGTACAACAAATAACTAAAAGCTCAATTTGGTCGTAACTTCTTTATGATATTACAGGAATATGGGAGCTCAAAGTTACCAGACTCAATCAAAAAGTAATAAATTTCTATAAAAATGTTTCCCTGCATCATTTGATGCTTATGTTGGCTGGTTTCTAAACACTGAAACTGAACAGTGAGGTATCATTTACCCGGAAGTACTGATTTCTTTAAACACCCTTCGTACGGTTGAGCTTCCCTATTCCAGTAATAAGTTACGAAAAAATTGTCTGCTTTAAAAATTTGCTGAACTGTACACTTTTACTCCTGTGAGGCATTTTCATCAAATCGTTCTTTCCTCCAGATACAGAGCTTCTAGTGACGTCCCTCGTAGACTTTACCCAGATTTATGCGCTTTTTAAGATATTTTCTATTATTGTTTCAGTAATCAAAAAAGAATGGCTATCAAAGTGTTAAATCATTTTGTATGACAGCTCAATCAGTTCCTCCCGGACAAACTTCAAACTATCACTGGACACCTTAAAAATAATAAGAGATCAAATTTTAGTTTAATCAAGAAAAATAATCAAGAACAAATGAAGACAAATTTTCCAATAGATTTTAAAAACTGAACAAGAAAATAGGGTTGTTAAGAAATAGTGCGAAAACAAAAATATTACCTTGCCAGGAGAAATCCGTTCATGTATTGATATAAAATATGTTTTACCTACAATGGCTCTCTGAATAAATTCTTTTGCGACGTTGGCGAGGTCTAAATCACAAGTTGTAGCTCCTTGTTTACGTGTAAAGTATCCAAATCATTTAGTCGTCGTTGCCCTATCGTTGACCTCAAAAATGTTTTCAAGCGCCGAAGAGCCGAAAAAGATCGTTCTGCGGGACATGTGGATACGGGAACAGTTAGAATCAGTTTTAGAAACTTCACGTATTCCGAAAGCAAAAGACGGAGAGGAGCGCGGTCATCACTGCTGAAGAGGTTTACAACATCTCTGGTAGTGTGCATTGAAATCTTTTCAGTCTTGAACACGTCTAAAAACATATCCCGATGCAGAATCAGTTTATCTTCATCGAAACCAGATCTATAAAAGGCTATAATGTCCTTAGTGCTATTTTTAACCGTAGCAAATGGCTCCATCTCGGCGAGATGATTTATCATTTGTTTTTGTTTTTTAAACCTGTTCTGCAACGAGTTTACAGTAATGCCAATAGTTTCGAAGAACAGCTTCCTGTATTTTTCTTGGGGAGACTGGAAAACTTGGGATTCACGTCAATCATCAATGCGTCATGGTAACTTTGGCTCATCTATGTCTAGTTCTTTTGCCTTTTGTATTGAATCGCCCCCTAGCGAATCAAACCCACTCTCTCTTTGAGCTATAAGAGAACTCGTCAGAGTCTCTCTGCTTGGTTTTGCTTCCTGAAGGTGGAGAGACGTTTTTTGAATTGCTGAATTAAATGAATCGATTCTTTGAAATATGACAGTTACCATTTCAAGTTGAAAAAATAATTGAAATTTTTGTGGAGACACCCGCTCGCCTTTGCTCCCAGTTCATTTCTTTCTGCTGAAAGATATCCCAGAAAAAGTAATACGGTGTCATAATTTGCTTCAAAGGGTTTCAGCGAATTTACTCGTATATACCACCTTGTGGAGTCTCAAATACGTCTCACTTGCATCTTGAAGTGGCTTGAATATTGCAAGTCGTTTAGGCGAATTTCCGATAAAAGATACGAGTTCACGCACAAGAGCTAGAAAATCTCGAATACAATCGATGTTCTGCATGGCATCTTATACAGCCAAATTTAACATGTGGGCTACGCGTGTACAAATATGGCCTTTGATTCTATCTCCAACAGCCGACTTTGCAAACTTATCAAGTTTCCACTTACGTTAGCTGCTCCATCGTAATATTGCCCACAACAGTTCCGTATATCAAGATCAAATCGTGCTAATATATCCTGAATAACAGAAAATAGAACATCTGCGGTCGTGTTTGGTGTTTCATAAAATCCAAAGAAAAGTTATTTCACTTTTAACCTGGTGTCCACTATACGAAAACAAATGGATATCTGTTCTTTAGTTGAAATATCACAAGTTTTGTCGATGACCAAATAATAAATGGCAGCATTTTTATCTCTAGCTGCAGCGTTTTGGGGCATGATTCGACATAAGGCAAAGAATTTCATTGGTGATGTGCGATATCCATTTACATTTAGTGCGGAGGAGCCAAGATTTCAGCTCTGGGACATCATCTGATCGAAGGTTGAGTAACTGCAAAAGATTCGAACTTGCGTCATCATGACCACGAATGGCTAAATATTGCTGAGCCAGAAATTTCAGAGATCAAATAATTTTCATGAGTGCCTGCCTTGCCTCATTCATTTCGTTTAGCTTATTGTTTGACACCGCAATGCTTACTCTTATTTTCACGGAAGAGCACAATAAAGCTGCTGTTCTATGTAGTGAACATTTCTCCTGAATCTTGAACCGTTTGATTGCTTTTTGTCAAGCGGAAAATCCACCAGTAAGGAAGGCGCGAAATACATTTTGATCTTTTGCTGACACTGGAAGACTCGCCTTTTGTTCAACAGCGAGCGTACAAACAGAACAAAACACTCTGTCTACGTGTGAATTGTAAGCAATCCATGCATATATAACCTTCCACTTTTGTTGAAAACATCTTCCCCTTTTGTCTTTCCATTTGTTTTTCGCTGAGCAAAGAATTAGGCAATGCACTCGTGTTTGGGCAAGTTGGGGTGGTAATATTACTCCTCCCTCTATTACTTTCGGCAAAAACAGGCGTATTACATTTGGGTAAATTTATAACAAATATCTCCATTTTCAAAATGAGAAAGGGAAATCACGGAGCGTCGATTGAATGTCTAGAGCTCTTGTCAAGAACGTAACAACGGAAAGCAATGAACAATGCTAAATGTTCATCAAAACGACTTTACTCTTTCAGATCTCCCGTTCCATACACTCTCTCCCCTAATGCCCTAATGAAACGCCGCACGCATTTAGTAACAGTTGACCTTCCGCCTAAGTACCTCTCCTCCTCCCCCACAACCTTCGAAGAAAGATGTGCTGTATAAGTCTGCACAGACCGGGCTGCTTTGAACAAGCCCGAACCCGGCCGGCCAGTGCAGCTCGGTTCCGACTTTGAGCCACTAATCAAACCCTTAGCAAGGGTGACCGAGAGGGATCCCTCTCGGTCACCCTCGCTAAGGGTTTCTTGAGGCGATTAGTGAGAGACTTAGCCACCTAAAATCGTTTCCCCGTCATTTCTAGTTTCCGACCATCAGCAGGGTAATAGAAATGAAGCAATAATTTCCCCTACAATAAAAAAAAAGGAGAGAAAACTTGATTTTTAATGGGTGCGCAGGCCCCGGAGCACCCACACAGTCGGCGCCCCTACTGCAGCCCGATCTCCAAGTATATCACACGAAATAAAAACTGGAAAATTCATATAAATTTCAGTTTTTATTGCATGTCTAAGCAAATAAGGCTTGTTATTCCAAAATTTCAGGGTTTTTTTTTAACTGTCGTTAATTTTTGGAGGGTCGGACTTTTGTCGTTTGAACTTAAAGCACTTACTAAATTTACTACTAAGGAAAACAAAAGTGGTCCAAAAAGCATTTCTGTAAACCGTTGTGCTAAACCGTTAAAGTAGACGTCAAGTAATTTTACTTCCTATACTTCCAATGGAAAAACTTTTGTACACATTTCCTTCACAAATATTGTGTTCCCAAGGATGAAAATTTGAACATCGATTAAAATAACTTCATATTATAACTTGGAATACTTAATATTTTCTAAAACATAACCATGATTACATGAAAAATCAATAACTTTTCTTTTGGTGGAGTTGGAACCAGAAAAAAGATGGCGCGACCTGTACTTTGATGACGTCAGTAGACAAACAAATGTTGGATTGCATAATTATGGTTATGTTTTAGAAAATATTAAGTATTACAAGTTATAAAATGAAGCTATTTTAATCGATGTTAAAATTTTCATCCTTGGGAACGCATTAATTGTGAAGTAAATGTGTACAGCAGTTTTTCCATTGGAAGTATAGGAAGCAAAATCACTTGACGTCCACCTTAAACATCTGAGATAGCTTTACCAACAAAACATATGCATAATAAATTCTCTGCGTCACCATTGCAGCAGGTCACGGGACCAGAACGTTCTTCTGTGGTTACCGTGAAGACAGAAAAGCCGTTCGTTTCTTTCCTTTGCGTCTTTAAAAATGCTTGAAAATCAGAAAATGTCGTTTTCTTAATTTATTTATTTTTGTAAAAAAGGGACGATAGTTGTACGTTAGTGCTGTAAAAATTGCAATGCGTTATGATTTATAGTTTGCCATATATCCATGTTTTTAAATGGATCCCATCGCGAAATAGAGAATTTTGTAAAATTTAGAAATTTAATTTCTCGTAAACTAAATCGAAATTCAAAAAAAAAAAAAAAAAAAAAAAAGGCGACGAGGTGCAAAAATTCGGTTATGGCACTACATGCATACAAAGTTTCGTGGTTCTGTTGCTGTTAGTGTGTCCGGAACGCGACCTGATAGCACTTTTTTGCTTACCTTAACTTTGAAATACAATAGCTCTTGAAGTATCGCTGGAATCGCGAAACGGTTTATTTCAGCGTGTTCTCCAAATAATTCTCTACAAACGATGTAAATTCATATTTTTGTGTTCAATACGTTTTGCGCTGCGAGCTAGGAAAGCAAGAGTGTCGCGAAATTTCTAAAACAGCGGCAGCAGCGGCGGCAGTTACTTTTTTTTTTAGAATAGAGAGAAATATTCACATTTAGCTGAAGTCAGAGCTGTTTTCTTTATTCAGAGACGAAAAATTCATACAAAATGGCGTCATTAATTGAAATGTATAATGCATTGCGAAATGTTTTATTCAAATTAAATGCACCCTTTCTTTTGGTGTCGAATCGCTCCCGGAACGGGGTTCCGCTGCGTTTCGGCCCATTTCCACCACTGTATGCACACTATATATATATATAATTAACATGATGTAATATATTTAATATGTGTGTAATATATAAATAATCTGCATTATGTGCGTATATTCACTGAGTGGCCAAATTATCATTACTACCAGACCATTTTTTTGGAAAGTAGCTATCCCACTGATGCTGCTAATACAAGATGGCTGAATCGGTATAAAAAGGAACGCTGAAGGCACACAGAGACTAACGAAGTGAATTTCTCCGTCATTTCTGTCCACGCCAGGATTCGAACCCGGATCCCCTCATTCCGGAATAAGTTGCTCTACCAATTGAGCTACGCGGACGTTTTATTCTGATTCCTATTGTTATAGGGTGCAGCCTAACTTGTGGAAAATTTTTATATTTCATTTATGCGGTAAATTTGTGTTTCGATGTAACTGCAAGGCAGCACTCATAGTTATAATTAATTACGGTAATTGATCCTCTAATTTGTTCATCACTGCCATTGTTAAAATTTGTTCATTATTTGATAAGTGCATAATTCGTAGCCTTCTGGCAAACGAGAATTGTGAAAGGCCACATGGCGACAGACCATCTCTATTTCGGACTCATAGCAACAGTCTTGTGCATTTTCAACTCTAACGAAAGTCTGCAAAACTCACCCCCCAAAATTCCCTCTGGAAGCCAAGAGACATTCTGTTGGTTGCATTTTTCTCCGAACTGAACGGGATAAGGGAGAACCGACTACCACCCACAGCTGAAAACAAGGTGATAAATCCCTTTTCAAGTATCTAAGAGAAGCCCTGTGACAGGACAAAGAGGAGAGAAACGAGGAGAAGAGAAAAACAAGCGGCGTGGCATTCTCAGGACGGTGGCAAAGCCAGACACACGCACGAGAACAGCACCAGCGAGCTGCATGGAACCTAGGCCTGAGAGCTGACCGCTGGGAGAGCTCGGAAAAAGAAGAGAGAAGCATGTAAGGAGGACTATGAATGATCCCTCTTAAACGAGGACATCTCAGTCCTTTGGACTTCTCGACCGATACTAGGTCGACATTAGTGCACTTTTGCCTAGGCTGTCTATATACCAAAACAGGCAGGATATTTCTTGCCACTTCTCTGCGCTGAGGACCTCAGACAACGGTTGCCAAGGTATGTGGTCTTTATACGAACATTTGCTCACGACTTACAAGTGCCGTCGGACAGTGAACAGCATATAGAACTCTGTCCCCTGTGAAAGGGAGTACGCACGACAGCGGAGGCCTCCAACACATTTTATTCGTGATTTTTATTTGTGTTATGGCCATAAGTTTTAAGAGCTCTTCCCTGCTAATTTGGCATCAAGCCTATGCAGGTGTGTGTAATGGTATAGTTATATATAGCTTATAATTAAACTGCGGCAGTCATGATAATTACCGTATCATTTTAATTGCTGGTACCCACGCTCGTACTCAATTATCGTTTTCTAAAGTGTGTATTTAAATGTTTTGGGTAATCGCTCACATATGTTTCCTTCGCTCTATTTGTTTATTGTGCATACTAGAATTTCATCATTGAACAGTGTTTGAATAAGTGTTAATTGTTAAATCAGAGTTAGTTAAATCAGTATTATCGTTTAATCAGTGATAAAGTGTTTAAATCATTGTGCATAATTAAGCTGCCGATAGAGCAGCCCACCATACATTCGTCTCAGCAGATTTTTGTGCCACATCATGGATAAAGGTGGCAGTGTATATAATATAACGTTGGATATTAAATGTCAAGCGTACGTGAAATGAGCGTTGGGTATCTTTTCGAGTGTGTGTGTGCGTTGCTGTAATTTTCGGTAGATTGGGACGTGCTGGAGTTAAATCCAGGCATCCACGCCCAATCGCGGTACGGGTTTTGCGGGAAGTTAATAATTAATTTGTTATAATTAATTATGGGAGGTCATTATTAATTATTGAAATCAGATAATTAATTTGTTGTTGCAGAATTTTCGGTTGTCAACGCAAGTAGGAAAACTCCTTGCTAGCCCCTAGCAGCAGAGGAGGAGAGCAAAATTTTTGACAAAATTTTCCTTAGTGTTTTTTTATTTAGATGTTTATTTTTTTTTTTTTTGGTGGAGATATCGGGTGCTTCACTGCAGGCGATACTTCACCTGGTGCCGCGGCCACATCAGCCTGTAAAGGTAAGATCCAACAATTGGTTCCGATGACCAGGATTCTTACTTGTTTGTACCTCCAAAGCAGAGCAACACACACAAACGTTCGGAATATTGCGAATTGACTGCCATATCAAATTTATTTCAGTACGAGCATAGTTTAGCATATCATAAGTATTGTAAGCCTTAAGCATTTTGTGTGTAAAAGACTGCCTTAGGTTAAGTGTATTTAAATATGGCAAATAAAGGAGAGAAGCCGAACACCAAACCTACTGACTCAGATGATTCTGATCATCATGATGGGGAGGAACATAGCATTCCCACAGGAGAATCAACCGATCTGGTAACTAGTAATTCAGTAACAAGTATCGCAGGAGTGTCAGAGACTAGAATGACAGCTCCAGGTATGTTAATGTACGGCGGTGAACAGATAGCAGGATGCATTAATATGCTCAAATATTTTACAGGCACAGATCCTCTATATCGTGCCAAACATTTTTTCAAGATGTAGAAAACGTAGCTACAGTAGGGAGATGGAGCGAACAAACAAAATTGGCAGTAGTAAAGTCGAAATTCAGGGAAAGGGCTGCAGAATTTTTGTCAGATAGTGATGAGCTGAGATTAGAAGGAAATTATGAAAATTTTAAACGTCTAGTGATCGATCGTTTCCAAGCGGAAGAACCTCTTATTACCCGTATGAAACAATTCATGAGTTGTGTTCAAATGCCGGGACAAGATGTAAGACAGTATGCAACGCGACTCAAAAGTGCAGCGGCAAAATATTTTGGTCATACAACTGATATGTCAGAAGACATCAGGCAGCATAGGGATCAGACAGTGATGTGTCAGTTTGTATCTGGTTTATCCGAATCTATCAGGCGCTGGGTTTTAACGAAGTGCCCAGAAACTCTAGACGCTGCTATTCTCACAGCAATTCAGGAAGAAGATAATTTGGCGCTCATGAGTAAGAAAGCATCAGTAAATGCAGTAGAGAGATCGGAAACAAACCCAGGATCTGATTTATTAGCGCGTACTTTGGAAGAGATGATGGCACGAATGGAAGCGACGGAAAGATCAGTGGGTCAGTTAGCCGTAAATTTTCAGGAAAGCGAAAATCGGAGACGAGAAAGAAACTCCAGAGAGGAAGAAAGTTTGCAGTTACCCAGGTTTCAGTCATCTGGACTCGAACTCGTTCAACAGTATGGGGCAAATAATAATGAACGCAGAGGATCGGGTACTCGAAATCGCCCGCGCGCTGAGAACCAGCAAGCGCAGTACAGGAGCAACAGGATTGTGTGCTACGGATGCAGACAGGAAG
Source organism: Macrothele yani (assembly GCA_039090855.1). Taxonomy (NCBI): domain Eukaryota; kingdom Metazoa; phylum Arthropoda; class Arachnida; order Araneae; family Macrothelidae; genus Macrothele; species Macrothele yani. Next base: position 117,268,993 of record CM077007.1, read on the forward strand.
GTCATGTGATCAGGCTATGCCCGAATAACGGTCGAAATAGGGATAGGGCAGAAACAACACCGAAACAGAGGTTTAGGAATAACAACGACAGAGATACTCATTATCAATCAACAGGAAAGTTTAGTGCTCAAGGACTCGAGCGTAAGAACAAACAGTTAAACTGAATCGGAGTCGAACTGTGAGAGGTAGTGCGGCTCAGAAATATTTAAAACCCTCTAAAGTGCGGTACGTGTCTATGAAAAATGGGAATGATTTACCAATCATTAATGCGGATCTGGATGGGGATAAAATTAAAGTGCTAATTGACACAGGGTCATCAGTCACTTTATTAGCTAACGATGCTTATCGTAGATTAAAATTTCGCAGAAAGTTAAAATCTGTTGATTTAAATGTAAAAATCAAAAGCATCACAGGAGAAGTGATTCAAACGCTGGGTTGCTACGAGGTAAATCTGCGAATTAAGGGAAGAGACATATGGGTCAAGGCATTTGTGACAAAAAATCCCCTGAGTCAAAATTACTCAGCTTTGTTGGGAATAGATGCTTTACGAAACCACCGTCTTACGTTCGAAGCAGATACAAACCAGCTTCACTTCCCTGACCCCCCATCTCAGCCACCCACCCCACAGGAGCGGAGAGGTAATGATGTTTCCAACAGACACCCCAGGATAGCAGCACTGACTCGTAAAACTTGCATTCCCCCCAACAGCGAAACTTTTCTCCAAGTGGCGCTTAGTAAACCCTCAGTGGGGAAAACAGAAGGAAGTATTTTGTTCGAGCCATTACCGAGAGCACGCATAAATAGGTTACTGTTAGCACGTTCAGTTAATAATGTTTCGGCAAGCTGACTGTATGATGTAAGAGCAGCTAACCACAGTGATTCACCAATTTGGCTAAATAAACGTACGAAACTCTTTCAGGCAGAACCAGTGGAAGTTAAGCGTTGTTCGCAAGGAACATCCCGAAAATCTCAACCTATCTCTGTGGAAGATTTTAAATTAGACCACCTGGAATTTAGCGAACGAGAGAAAATGCTAAATTTATTGCAGAAATATTCGGATGTTTTTGCACGGAATTCTTTAGACTTAGAAGGTACGGATCTTACAGAGCATGAAATTCATCTCACGGATGATAAACCTATTAAGTTGCGTCAGTATACTGTACCACATGCCCTAAGACCCGAAGTAAAAGCTCAGGTAAACGAATTACTTGACGCAGGAATCATATCAAAATCAGATAGTCCCTACAGCTTTCCTATTGTTCTCGTGAGACGCGGAAACTCTTATCGTTTCTGTATTGATTTTCGAAAATTAAATGAAATTACCCGAAAGGATAGCTACCCTGTTCCCCGAATCCAGCAAACTTTATCCTTACTGCATGGATGCAAGTATTTTTATAGCAAAATGGCTGCACTTGTGACATGTTCGAGGGCAGCTGTTGTTAAAGTTTACAGAAAGTCGACCACAAGTCAAAAAGCCGGGTCTGAGCACAAAGCATGTGGTCATCAATGGCTACTGGGATGCTTGAGCTGGGCAGAGAGTAGGCGGACTCGTTCAGTCTAACAGATGGGCAACACTTCATCAGGTTACGGATAAGGTGAATCAGAAGGGACCAAGTCCAATGGCCGGGTCGGGTCCTGGTCCAAAATTCAAAAATATTTTTAACCGGTTTACAATTTTGGTACGAGCTCGTCAGCCCCCTCCCGCAGAAACCTTCCCGAACTACACATCGCCCTCATCGAGGAGTGGAATTCTCTGGCCCCAGAGTTCATTATCAAGCTGTTGATGATATGTATCGTCGTGGAGAGAGCTGTTCGTCCGTATGAGGTGATGACATTCCTTATTAAGACATTTTTAGGTTACGTTCTTACATCTCACCTTAGTAACATTTGCACATGTGATCCACCCTGTATACGCAAAATGTGTTCATATTTGTCTGTTTTTATAAAATGTATAATGTTTATTACCCTTATCATTGTGCCTTTTTTACATGCCAAACGTCTCTACCTGTTACGTGTTACTTTTTATTAGGCATTGTTGCATAACAAAAGAAACTAGAGATATCTTTATTTCGTATTCAGGTCGATGAAGATATGTTAAGTAAACCTGACCTCCTGTGTGACCTTGAACGGCAATTATTCCGTGTTTGCGCATTGAATTGTGGGTAAGATAAAGGAATAAAAGCTTTCAGAGTGCCGGTTACGTCCTATCTGTACACGTGCACGCGTGGTTTATTGTTCATTAGGGTTAGTTTCGCCATAAAGCTGTGATCGATTGGTTTTATTAATTTCTAAGCTTTTTGTCAATAAAGTACAATGGGTTCAAGAGAGGCAACAGCGTTGTTTCCAAAATCACCTGGGTCTTCGTGGACAGAAACTGCCGTATGCGCCCTTGTGACAGCGGTTGTTTGGTGTTTAAGCGTGACCATCTGCCTCCCACTGTTTATCACCTTGAAACTATGGCCACAGCTTCGCAGAAAGTGCTTCGCTTTTCTTCTGTCGGCGATTTTAGCGAAGACTGAGGGTTACCACCGTTTAAGTGACTACAGAAGGAGACTGTTTGAACTTATTCAAAAACACGCGAGTAAGAATGGAGACACGCCGATTAAGTTTCTGGAAATCGGCGTGGGTTGCGGAGGAAATTTTGAGTTCTATCCCGAGAATCACTCGCTCACTTTGATTGACATGAATCCCCACTTTGACAGCTATCTGCAATCCACTTTGAAGAAGTATCCTAAAATCAAATTAGAAAAAACTATTTTTGCTTTTGTTGAGAATATGTCGGAGATTGAGGATGATCAGTTCGACGTAGTTATAGGTACTCATCTTTTGTGTTCAGTAAATGATGTTGACGCTGCTTTGAGTGAAATACATCGAGTGCTGAAGAAGGTGAGTTTCTGCTAAATATTTCATACCAGGAAAGGGTTAAAGTTTATTTATTATTGAATCACATTATTTATCAAAAAATTAATGTTATTTTTTATGCATGCAGAAGTGGATTCACAAGGAATCCTAAGCGCGGGGCCTCGCGACCCTGGAGGGTCCCAAAGTAACGAGTTTCTTTTTCTTCTCAAAATAATAATAATAATAATAATTATAATAATGAATGAATATAACGGGCGAAAATTTCGGTGTTCTGGGTTTTAGGATCATTATTCCTACCGAACTGGAATTATTGGTATTATACATATAGACCCCCAGATCTCTATCTCTCTCTCTCTCTCTGCCTGGAGCGCCTGACGTCACAGCAACATCTGCATTGTTGCGCCATCACGTATCGATCAATTCGTATGTGCTCTCGAGATATCAAAGTGATTGCCTGCTATATAATAGCACGCGATAACATTGAGATGTCAAGGTGATCGCGTGCTAATTTAAAAACAATGGATTATCAATGACTCAAGTTCTACAAATACATATTCAAAATTTTTATTGTATGATGTAATCCCGTATTCCATTCATGACTCGAGTTCTATTTTTTCCGATCTACAAAATTCGAATTGGATTCTTAATATCACGGCAAGTTGCGTTTGTATATTAAAATTTAATTTAGCACAATTTGAATATTAGTTTGTACGCTTTAATTATTTTTTACTTTTTTTAATTTACCAAACTTTCTGAGTTTAGTGCTGATTATATTACATATTTCGCAAAATATCAATCTATCTAAACGCTCTAACCTAAAATAAAAACTGAAATCTTAAGATGTGAAAGTGAACAAAATTGCATCTAAAAGTAGATGATTTAGCACAATTTGAATATTAGTAGCACAATAGCACATTGTCGAGAATTTAGATAGTTCCGATTTGTATTACCAGATGTCGCATTATTTTGTAGAAAAAGCTTCGGTATGAAGTTTCAAGCTAATTGTCGAATAGGACAGTCTAAAACAAACCGTGAAGGGAATAACAGGTGTGCCGTAGAAAAAGTAATTTAACGCGACAAAGCAAAGTAAAAGTTATTAAGGTAAGTTTACACGAAAACAACTTTCCGAGTTTAGTGCTGATTATATTACACATTTTGCAAAATATCGATCTATCTAAACGCTCTAACCTACAATTGTTAAACAACAAATATTTTATACAGAATGTTATTTAGCGCGAGGTGTTTTGAAAAAAGGAAATAAGTAGCATATAATTTTTAGTTCTAACAAGAATGAGTTCTTACTATATAAGTTTTTGCTATATTTCCTTACAGAAAACCGGGGCCTATTTGATTTGTTTTTAATCTGCTTCAATTAAAACTTTCACTCCGCCATAGGACGGTTAACATTCCTTATATCATCATCATCATCATCATCATCGTCAACCATTATCGATCCACTGCTGGACGAAGGTCTCCCCAAGTTTCTTCCACAACGGTCTGTCTTGTGCCAGTCTCCTCCTTGTCACTCCCGCATACTTTCGAATTTCATCCACCCATCTCCCATGTGGTCGTCTTCTGGGTCTTTTCCTGTCCCTTGGAATCCAATCTAAAATTTCGGCTGTCCATCGATGGTCTGTTCTTCTGGCAGTATGTCCAGCCCATTGCTATTTCAGGGATTTAACTCTGATCATGATGTCTTCCACTCTTGTCATTTTTCGGATCCACGAGTTCCTCTTCTTATCTCTCCTGGTTACACCAAGCATGCACCTCTCCATGTTTTCTTTGAGTTGTCTGCAGCCTTTGTATGTCTCTTTTAGCTAAGGTACACGTCTCTGCACCATACGTAAGCACTGGAAGGATGCATTGATCAAACACTTTTCTTTTAAGACATAATGGCATATTGCTCTTGAAAATTATGCTGTTTCTTCCAAAAGCTCTCCAGGCAAGTTTTGTACGCCGATTAATTTCTTCATCAATGTGACCCTCACTTGATATCTGCTGTCCAAGATAAACGTACGTATCTGTTATCTCCAGCTTTTCTCCATCAATCGATAAATCTTCATTTCTTGTAAAAGCATTGAACATCACTTTTGTCTTCTGAAAGTTCATTTTTAATCCCACTTCTTTACTCTTGTCAGCAAGTTCTTGGATCATACTCTGCAGCTCTGATGGGGTAGTTGCGAAAATGACTATGTCATCAGCAAAACGAAGGTGGGTTAGATAATCTCCATTAATCTTTATCCCTTTGTTTTCCCAGTTCAGTGATTGAAAGACATTTTCCAATGTGGCATTAAAGAGCTTCGGAGATATGGTGTCACCTTGTCTCACTCCCTTTCCAATTTTTATATGCGTTGTATTTTCAAACAGCCGAATCTTTGCACTTGCATTTTCATAGATGTTATTAAATATATTAATGTATGCATCTTCAATACCGCAGGTTTTCAGAGCCATTGTAACTGCTGATGGTTTCACCGAATCAAAGGCTTTTTCATAATCGATAAAAGCCATGCACAATGGAAGTTCATATTCCCTCGCTCTTTCAATTAGTTCTCTTAGTACGTGGATATGATCTATTGTGCTGTAGCCACTCCTGAATCCAGCTTGTTCTCTCGGTTGAGCCATGTCCAGTGTTACCTTCAAACGGTGTGAAAGAACTTTAGTGAAGATTTCATAAACCACTGATAGGAGGCTGATAGGTCTGTAGTTCCTGAGATCCTGTCACCTTTTTTATGTAGCAGGATCATTGTAGCGTTGTTCCAATCCTCAGGAATCTTCCCTTCATTAAGGCATCGAGTGAAAATTTGGGCGAGTACTGTTTCGATTTCTCCACTTGCTTCTTGTATGATGTCTACAGTAATTCCATATATATTCATATTTATTTAAAGCTTAAAAACAACCGTCCTAGGACGGGTTATACGCTAGCGTACAAATATAAGTTTACTTGCTTAAATGCAAGCTGACTGAAAATCATTTTGAGAGGAACATTAATTAATATTGCATTACAGCTGATCTCCGTGGTTGGTGTGCTATTTCTGGAAGATTTTTTTAAAATGTAATGAACATTTTGCTCTTTAATTAGGTATTTCATATGACGAGTTCACCTATCTTTTGCTTAAATTTTCATTTACCTCATTCGGTTCAGTTTAAGAGGCAATCGCAAGACTATTACCATAAGAATAAATTGGCATTGGAAAAACTGGTTTCACGAGATACGCAAATAGATTTGTTATGTTCGAGCTCTTTAGGATAACAACTGTCAGATGGGAAGAATCGAATGATATGTGTCAGCAGATCCAAACTGCATGTAGCATAAATAGGAATCAAAGAAGTGTAGTAAACTAACCGAATGTAACATGTTAAATGCTAATACTGAGCTTCAGTAACAATCCTTATAAAAGTTCTCACATTTTCAGCACTTCTTTTGTAAAAAAGATCGTGCTTATGTTATCGGTTTGTCCGTCCGTCCGTCTGTGACACCATATCTCTGTAACTATTTGTTCGATTTGAAGAATTCTTTTTGCATTGGGAAGCTTGAAATATGCGAATGGTGATCCTTCATATAGTTTTTTTTTTACGATTGTACAGTTTCGCCGCTAGAGGGCGTAAACGCAGATCATATCGAATTCAAAATACATTTTATTCCATATATTTGCTTCTAAACATCCGATTGAAAAAATTCTTTTATCTTTCGATTCCATTTGTTTCAAAAAGTATTTTAGGTACAGTTACTTTTTCAAGTTACTCATAGATTTTCAGCTAGGTGGCGTAAAAGTAAATTACGTTTTCCCCAATATCTCTTCTTCTAAAACTCCGATTTGAAAACTTTTTCTTCAGCGGATACAGCTCCTGATGGAAAATCTTTTGCATATAATTTCTAATTTTTGGTAACTGTGGGCGTAAGTGTTAATTTTCGCTTCTAATGTATTTGCCATAATATCTGGGCTCCTAAAATCTCGATTGAAAAAATTGGTACGTGGACCGATGTCACTCACGTCGATAAACCTTTTTGGAATATTTTCTTCTTAAAATAATGCATAGTTTCTTCGCCAGGGGGCGCAGATATATATACCATGTTTTTGTCAACATCTTGGCTTCTAATGGGCCTATTTGAAATTTTTTTCTCTATTGGGTAGAGTTTCCGGTGTGACATGTTTTTCATATAATTTCAAAATTTTCAAGTAATTCATAGACTTTCCGCTAGGGTTTGTAAAGATAAATTGCGTTTCCACCGATATCTCTGCTTCTAAAACTCCGATTTGAAAAATTCTTTCTGCACCGGATATAGCTCCTGATGAGAAATCCTTTGCATATAATTTCTAATGTTTGGTAAAAAATGGTTTGACCACCAGGAGCGTAAGTCTTAATTTCCGCTTCTGATGTATTTGCAGAAAAATCTGAGCTTCTAAAATCTCGATTGAAAAAAATTCATTTGTGGACCGATACTATTCACATCGACAAACCTTTAAGGAATATTTTCTTCTTAAAATAATGCATGGTTTCTACGTCAGTATATCTTAGTTTTGTCAATATCTCCACTTCTAGGAGTCCGATTTGAAAAATCCCTTCTTTGTAGGATAGTGTTTCCGATGCGAACTGTTTTTGATATAAATTCAAAATTTTCAAGTAAATCATAGACTTTCCGCCAGGGGCGTAAAGGTAAATTGCGTTTCCCCCGATATTTCTGCTTCTAAAACTCGAATTTGAACAATTCTTCCTGTATCGCATACAGCTCCTGATGGAAAATATTTTGCATATAATTTCTAATATTTTGTTTAGAATGGTTTGACCGCCCGGGGGCATAAGTGTTAATTTCTGCTTCTGATGCATTTGCAGTAAAATCTGATCTTCTGAAAACTTGACTAAACATTTTTTTCTTGGACCGATACCGCTCATATCGAAAACCCTTTTGAGAATAGTTTGTTCGGAAAATAATGCATGGTTTCCCCACCAGAGGGCATAGATGCATACTTCATGTGTGTCCATATCTCTGCTTAGAAGAGTCCGATTTGAAAATTTCTTTCTTTATTGGAGAGTGTATCCGCTGCGAAATGTTTCTCATATAAACTCAAAAAATTTTTAACGCACAAGGGTACTACCGGAGGGCATAAGCTCACGATTCCGTTTACAGCAATATCTGCGGGATTAAAAACCCGATTGAAATACTTCTTTCTTCGGTCAGATACTATTATTTTCCGTACCAGTTCCATTGACTTTGAATGGCTTTGATAAATTTAATTTGCGTCAGAACGGATTTAAAAGACATGCTCATTACACCCGAAAATTTCGGTGTCATCTTTCTTGTTTCCCGAGCAAAGGCTTTCCCATTAATAACTTCAGCTATTTCTGCCCTGCTAAATGCTTCAGGCAGGCATGGGCAGTTGATGAAATTGTCTCTAAGCTCCATTCATTTCACTCATCAATCAGCACTGAACGCATCTAAAAGATTTCAACGTCTGTCACAACCACCTTCCAAATACCGCGGTCTCTGTTGACAAGGTTTTACATCACAACAGAATGAGGGTAGGCTTCGCCGTGGCCTCCGTCATGAGCTGACTGATAGCCCCAGCAACCCCTGCAATGCGTGAACTGGGGGGGGGGGGTCACGGCTAAGAGGGCCGCCTCAGCAGAAGGATTTTTTCAAAAATTTTGCAGGAACTTCGTGTAAAACTGGTTACAGAAATAGCCAGGAATTTTTGACGGCAGATTTGAATGAAGTATTTAAAAAAGAAAAAAAAAATTTTGGTTGTTGCTTTTTTTTTCAGTAAATAAAATCTTCAAGAAATCATTTTCGCTTTAGTTTATAAAACTGGGTGACGGAAAAACAGCTGTTCCAAAGAACTTGAAGCCCCTTTTTACTGCCATAGCAATAGTTCCTATATCATGCCTATTAAGAAGGGAATGCGATTGAAATATCAGTTGAATAAATGAAATTTTTATTATCAATGAGGATAAGGCACTGTACGTACGAGTATGTTACACTTGTTTGTACATGACTACGCATCCTTCAGAATATAATGAGCTAAAAGGTTTTTTGCGCGGGAGCGAAAAACAGAGACCTCTGTATTTTTTTTATCCGTGTCAAAAGAAAAGACTGTTGTTATATGCAAAACATTGTAACGTTATATTAAGTGTTTTTTTTATATTCAAGAGTAAATAATTTCAGTAATTTTACTCTTTTTGTGACACAATTCTTAATTGCTGCTTTTTAATTTGCTTATTTATGTTCTGTAATTTTGTATAAATCGGAAAAGGTCATTAGACACTATCACACGTCCGTTAGGTGTTTTATGTGTGTGATCGTGAGGCATTTCAAAGAGGCTGGCCTTAGTTCTCTAAAAGAATAAAATTTGTACGATATGATTAACTTTGGCGTAAGTATTTTGTAATAAATCATTTTAATTACAACGTATACATTTGCGTTACGCGTAATAAAGTGTAACAATTTTGTTTTTACGAAAAATAGCTATAGGTTCCAAAGAATTTGAAATCCAGAATGCTCGTTAAACCCTAGCGTAATATGAAATTTAAAAATTTCAGTAATTGAATACATTTACTAGGGGGCGGGGGGCGATGGTTTCAGGTACGCCACTGGCCTCGGCGCGCGTTATGTCTTTCTCTTTACAATCCACTCTCCTTCAGAAAATGATAAAGAATTCAGAATTCCGCGGCACAGTCCTTCGCATATCTTCCCTTTAAGCTATACAACATTAGCGCCTCTCATTCTCAGTCTGTCCTCCCTTGATGAAACTTGGAACTATAGAATTCCAAGTGTCATAAATTTTGAATTATATCAAGAAATTGAAAGTGAAAGAAAACAATTGCCGTACACGAGAAACATCCACTTCCGGTTTCTTTCTGTAACGTATTACGTAAATGGCGTTAATACAGACATTTGACGTGGACCAGGAACATCAAACAAAGGCCCTCGCTCTTTCCACGTTTATAAGTGAGTCACGGAAAAATTCTCATTGGCCGCCACCGGTAATCGAACCCGGGGTCTTCCAGTTAAGCGCCGGATATGCTTACACTACACCGCAGCGGCCTCGAATTTCTCGACTCACACACGCTAACTGCCAAACCAATTTGGCAACATGCCAAAAGCTGTACAACATTAGCGCCTCTCATTCTCAGCTTGTGCCAAACCAAGCGCCTCTCATTCACGACTAACTGCCAAATTGGTTTGGTAGTTAGCGTGTGTGAGTCTGGAGGAATTCGAGGCCGCTGTGGGTAGTGTAAGCATATCCGGCGCGTAACTGGAAGACCCTGGGTTCGATTCCCGGTGGCGGCCAATGAGAATTTTTCCGTGACTCACTTATAAACGTGGAAAGAGCGAGGACCTTTGTTTGTTGATTGGTGTAAATGGCGTAGGGGACGTAATACTGCCGTGACGTGTGAGTCAAACGGACAGAGTTACAGTGATAAGCTTTGCCGGCGTTGTTGAGGGTGGGAGAGCAACCGCCTCCGGAGTAAGAAGACGCTGCTTCAAAATTTCACCACCGGCAGAAAAGTTTTACGCAGTATTGGCCCCCGAAAGTAAATGAAGCTCGTGGCTGTGAGGTTCGAAAGTATGTGTGATGGTTTTTCCACACACCGTATGGAATTAATAAAAAATCTTTCCTCTACCAACCATGGTTGTCGGCGGACCCATAAACCTGAGATTTCGTGCCTCTGCCTTTCTCAAAAGGAGAATGATGTTACGTACTACGCAACATGGCCGTACTACTGTGCTGACGTATGAGTCGAATCGGCAAAGTTGCATTGACAAGCCTTACCGGCATAGTTCAGTTGGGAAATCAGCTGCCTGTCGAGTAGGAAGACGCGAGTTCGAAAAGAAAGATTTTACGCAATAACTACTTGCGTAAAACCTTTTCTTTTCAACCCCACGTGGTTGTCGGCTGACCTATAAACCTGCAAGAAAGGTTTTACGCAATAATTATTTCAACCAATATCTAATCAGCCCATGAATTTGGGAAATTTTTGATGAAACTTATTGGTATTAAATTTTATTTCGATAAGTGTCATAGATTTTGAGTTAACAACAACAACAACAAAAAAAAAGTAAGAGAAGATAGAGAAACAGAAAAGAAAACTGAAGAATTACTACCAAGGGGGATGGCCCCTTCCATTACCACGATTTTTACCGAAATCTAATTAGCACATCGGCGTATCATATTAGGCGTGCAACTTAATTCTCGGCCACAGGCACGACAGCAAATTATAGCAAATCGAATACGTACCTAATCAGGGAAATAATCCCCGTCGTGTTGGATACATTTGAGCCATCGATCAGGGAGCTGACGAATGCCACTGCTGAAAAAAGTGGGCTGTTTCGAGTTGATAAAGTCATCAATACTTGTGTCGACCTCCTCGACAGAAGTGAAGTGCGTATTACTCAGGTGATGTTGCAGGGAGCGAAAGAGGTGATAATCCGACGGGGCGAAGTCTGGAGAATACACCGGGTGGGACAAAATCTCCCATCCCAGATCGGTGATCATGTTTAAAGTCGTTTTCGCGATGTGAGGACGCGCGTTATCCTGAAGCAACAGGACCGACCTTTTGCCATTGCCGGTGTATGGCCTTTTCGCCTCTTGTGCGTTACTCACACGAATGAGTTGCTGACAATGACGCTCAGCATTGACCGTTTCACCAGGTTTGAGCAACTCATAGTGTACGACACCGCGCTGATCCCACCATATGCACAGAAACAACTTCCTGTCATGGATATTCGGTTCGACTGTACTGGTGGTAGGCTGACATGGATAAATCTACGATTTGCGCCGCTTAGGATTATCGTAGAGGATCCATTTCTCATCACAGGTCAAAATCTTGTGGAGGAAATCCTTCTTCTTTAATCTGGAGAGCAAGGACACAGCAACACCGTAGCGCCTAGACTTGTTCGCAGCTGTGAGCTGGTGGGGCAACCAACGGCCCTCCTTGTGAATCCATCCAAGCTTGTGCAGGCACTTTGCAATGGCTTGCCGTGTTACTCCGAGTTCCTGGGCGAGCTCTGACTGTGTGCGACAGGGATCCGCGTCAAACAGTTGTTCCAGTTCCTCATCGTCAACTTTCTGTGGCTGGCAAAGCAACACAGATCATTTGCTGGGATTCCGCGGCACTATTTTTCAGCTGAAACGCGAACAGGAGGCAGTGCCTCAAATGTTGCTTCTCGACCGATATTGCTTTCACCGTCAACCTTCGTCCCTTCTGTCACTACAGCTGTCAGCGGTTACGGTTGCCTGGAAAGCTGTTGGATGGCGCTGCAATCAGAAATTATCGCACACATCTATTTGCATTTGCCGACGTTCTATGATCGCTTGCGGTTAGGGGCCGAGAATTAAGTTGCACACCTAATAAAATTGGTAAATGTTGAATTTCTTCTAAATAGTGAGTTATAACGAGAACAATCGACTAACACATACACCACTGTGAAAATAACACATCTTTTTCGGAGGAAACACACATGATGTGTATTTCTGTTTTGAAAGTCGAAATTGTTTACAAATGCTGTAGGTTGTCCTGTATGAGAAAGCAGATGGTGAGGGAGTGGGCAGAGCAAAAAAATGATGTCACGCCCAAGGGTACAGTAACTCTAGATCCGCCAATGGACTTGCTCTTTTACATCGGTTTAGAAGTTTTTCACATCACGACCAGCCCTCTCCAGCCCTTTGAATTTTGAGCGACCTTAACGTGTCCCGATTGCAGCTTTAGCATCATTCAACCCCCTTTTAACGATAAAAAAAAAAAAAGATCGTAAAGTAAATCCTCAACCTCAACCGTAATTCAGAATTTAAATTAAGTACAAAACTTTAATAAAAAGCTTTTTCTTTCCTGAAACTAATGGCCTCAAATTTGTGACGGGTGTCTGCCTCCTTAGAATTGTTTATGATGGTCTTTAAACCCCGAAACACAGAAGAAGAAAAAAAAAAAAAAGGGTGAACATTCAATTACAAGGAAATTTTCCACTTGTGAGAAGTGTATGTTTCCATACTATGAGATTATTCACCGTGACGCATTTTCGACTTTTGCAGCAAAAACATCATTCCAACTTCTTCAGCGCCGCCCATAGACTGGTAACCGGGGAAGTTCCTGTTTATGCCCCTGCTCCTACGATATGCCTCTCGATATAAAAACCATAAAACATGTAAGGGAAAGTGGTCAATGATAAAATAATAATTTCATTTTAGCGAAATTTCACTGTGCCACTATTCGTTGCGAATATATGTTTCAGCTTGCTATGGAAATACACGTTCAAGTCACATGCCATCAGCTAATATCCAGAGTAACCGCCGTGTGCAGCGCGGACAGCAGCTAGACGAGCTTGAGTGACCCAATAAGATGCTGGAAGGTGTTCACAGGTATGTGGAACCATGCTGACTGCAGTGCATCTGACAGCTGCTGGAGGGTGAGTGGTGGAGGATCCGTAGAGCGAACAACACGATCAAGGTGGTCCCACAGATGCTGTATTGGGATTAAGTCTGGGAAATTAGGGGGCCAGGGAAGTACTTTGAAGTCTTCAATGTGCTCTTCCAACCACTCTCGGACATTTCTAGCTGTGTGACACGTCGCAATATCGTGCTGGAAGATCCCATCTGTACCAGGGAAGACAATCAGTATGTATGGGTGTACGTGGTCTGCAAGGATGGATTCATAAAGAACTTGGTCCGTAGTACCTTCCACAGGTATGAGTGGACCCAGAGGATGTCACGAAAACATTTCCAGACCATAACGCTGCTCCACCAGCTTGTGTTCTTCTAGAAATGTTTGTTTTTCGATGTTTCTCACCTTATACGCCAACGTCCATCCGTTCGATGAATCAGAAAACGTGACTCATCGGAGCAGACAATTATTTGCCAATCAGCGGAGGTCCAGTTCCGATACTGCCGTGCAAATGTAAGCCTTTTCTGCAGCTGCATCTTCGTTATATATAGCATAGGTGCAGTGACAATCCGTCTGCATCGGAGTCCCATACCCAGCAGGGTTCGCTGAACTGTCGTTTTAGACACACTTCCGGTAGCTCCTTGGTTCATTCGGCAAGTGAGTTGCTGCACTGTAGCGTGTCGATCGGCCCTTACTCACCTTCGAAGCCGATGTTCACCTCTCATATCAATGGCACGTGGTTTCCTGCAGTTTCCACATCGCTTATTCGCAATGGTGCCATTTCTCCAATCACGATACGCATTAACCACAGCAGCACGCGAACAGTTCACAAACTGCGCTGTTTTCAGAAATACTGCCACCCTTAGCCCGAAAGTCGATAATCATCCCTTTTTGCAAATCTGATAAACCGCTCCTTTATCCACGACAGCAACGAGTTATATGTTTTCAGATTGCCTAACGCTCACCTTATATATCTTCCAAGCCAGCATACAACACGTGCCTTTTTTCATTGGCTACGCGCTGTTGACGTCACTAAAGTAGGAGGTGGTCACAATAATGTGACTCGACTGTGTATTTCCTCAAGTGTTCACTCTCAGTCTTTCCCTGAAACCGAATATGCGAATAAAGACGTAACTTCCAAGACGTAAACAATCATCTGGAAATGAATTCTTATCGAAAACAACTTGATTAGCCGTTGTCGTGGTTTGAAAAATAACTTGTCCCTTTGAATCAGAATCCGTTAGGAGTGAAAAACTGAAGCGAGCAGTCTGACAAAAAGTTCGATTTCAACTTAAAATTACTGTCCTTAATCCGAACAGAAAAGAAAGATAATCTTGCACGTGATAAGATATCCATTATCACATGATCAGAAGACAAAACCAAAGTTTGTTGAATTAAGGAAAAGAATATTCGAAGTCCAGTGAGCCCAAGAAGCGTGCGCTATTGGTTGCAGGAACTGAATCATCCACCCAAGTGGAGGTTAGAAGTCCCTACAGTCCAGATATGCATCCCCCTCCCTCTTCCACACACACACACACACACACACACACACACACACGTGACTATTTCTTGTTCCGAACTGGGAGAAAAGTCTGCGCAAGCATTTTCGTGCCCTTTCCGAGTAATTCGAGCAGAAAGAGAAAGGGGCATCTTTTTCATCGTTATTTTCTCATTGCTTCACTGCCTACCTAACAACAACAAAAAAAAAAAAAACTGCGTAGAACTAAGACTTGACTATATCAAAAAACATTTTGAAAAATGCTTCTAATTCAGTTCCTTCATGTTTAGGTAGATAATTTATTTAGTGCTCCTCGTATGGAGAACATAACGTGATAAGATATGCTGATAACAGAATTTTATCAACGTTGGAACAGCGGACGTGAAAGGTAACAGGAAGGCCAAGCAAAGAGTGTTTGAAAGTTTTGATAAAAATGATCCTGCATGAAGAAGCAGCATTTACAAATGAAGGATTCAACTAACTTTTCTTACGAATGCCAAGGATATTGAAATATTACTTCTTAGAAAATACTGAAGTGTTCCATAATATTTCAGAACAGAAAAATCACGTGTTCTTTTGGAAAATTACAAGACTACGTAGATTCTAGTTTTCCTAAAACTTCATAAAGCAACTTTGGAAGTCTATGTATATTCACATCGAACCGCCTTTGCACGATTTTAAACTTGCGTTAAATATCCTTAAGAAAAACAACAACGAGTTAGAAGTAAATAAATTTTTTAGATCTTTCGGATACACAAATGAATCCATCTTCAGAAAACATTAATTGCAAAAGAACCGTTACAATTCAAAATAAACATAAACATCGTAACTGACAATGATATACAACGCGCAAATGCATATGTTCACGTTCTCATAAAAGCAATTACAGCTTCTTCTGAATTGGGTGATAAGTTTTATGAAACAATAAATAGTGAAGTTGATTTGGATTTATACAGATTAGTCATTATTACGTATTATCTTCCAAAGTTAAGGAATGCTTAATTTAATGGGCTGTCTTTATTACATCATCTATTTGCAAATTTGTGGATAAAAAATACTTTCTGATAATAGTATTCTTTGATTTTGAAGAAAGGAGTAGCAAGAATAGTTACTTCGTCCCATATAGGGAAGTGGGTACCTTCGTGAACTAGACGAGACAGGATTATTTTTAGCACGTCTTTTGTAAAAAAAGATCGTGCTTATGCTACCGGTTTGTCCGTTCGTCTGTCCGTCTGTACCCACAATATCTCTGCAACTATTAGTCCGATTTGAAAAATTCCTTTCGCATTGGGAAGCTTGAAATATGCGGATGATATCCTTCATTTCGTTTTTTTTTTTTTTTACGATGTACAATTTCGCCGCTAGAGGGCGGAAATGCAGATGATGTCGAATTCAAAAATACGTTTTATTCTACATATTTGCTTCTAAACATCCGATTGAAAAAAATATTTTATTTTTCGATTCCATTTATGTCGAAGAGTATTTTAGATATAATTACTTTTTCAAATTGCGCATAGATTTTCCGCTAGGGGGCGTAAAAGTAAATTACATTTTTCCCCGATAACTCTTCTTCTAAAACTCCGATTTGAAAAATCTTTTCTTAAGCGGATACACTTCCTCATGTAAAAGCGTTTTGCACATAATTTCAATTTTTTGGTAAAGAATACTTTGTCCACCAGGGGACGTAAGTGTTAAGTTTTGCTTCGGATGTATTTGCCATAAAATCTGAGCTCCTGAAATATCGATTGAAAAACTTCTTTCGTGGACTGATGCCAATCACATCGATAAACCTTTTCGGAATATTTTCTTCTTAAAATATTCCACAGTTTATCCGCCAGGGGGCGTAGATGTATATCTTATTTTTGTCAATATCTCTACTTCTAGGAGTCCGATTTGAAAACTTCCTTCTTTGTTGGATAGTGTTTTCAGTGTGACATGTTTTTCATATAATCTTAAAATTTTCAAGTAATCCATAGACTTTCTACTAGGGGCGTAGAGGTAAATTGCATTTACCCCTACATTTCTGCCTCTAAATCTCCGATTTCAAAACTTCTTTCTGCACCGGATACAGCTCCTGATGGGAAATCGTTTGCACATAACTTCTAATTTTTGTAAAAAAATGGTTTGGCCACCAACGGGCGTAAATTTTAATTTTCCGCTTCTGATGTATTTGCAGCAAAATATGAGCTTCTAAATTCTCGATTGAAAAAAAAAACATCGCTTGTAGACTGATACTACTCATGTCAACAAACATTTTAGAAACATTTTCTTCTTGAAACAATGCATGGTTTCTACGCCAGGGGCGTAGATGTATATCTTATTTTTGTCAATATCTCTACTTCTAGGAGTACGATTTGAAAAATTCCTTCTTTGTTGGATAATGTTTTCGATGCGAAATGTGTTTCCTATAAATTCAAAATTTTCAAGTAAATCATAGACTTTCCGCTAGGGGGCGCAAAGGTAAATTGCGTTGTCCCTGATATTTCTGCTTCTAAAACTCCGATTTGAAAAATTCTTTACGTATCGCATACAACTCCTGATGGGAAATGTTTCTGCATATAATTTCTAATATTTCATAGAGAATGGTTTAGCCACCAGGGGGCATAAGTGTTAATTTCTGCTTCTGATGTATTTGCGCCAAAATCTGGACTTCTGAAAACTCGACTAAATTTTTAGCACGTCTTTTGTAAAAAAAGATCGTGCTTCTGTTATCGGTTTGTACGTCCGTCCGTCCGTATGTACCCACGGTATCTCTGCAACTATTAGTCCGATTTGAAAAATTCTTTTTGCATTCGGAAGCTTGAAATATGCGAATGATGATCATTTATTTCGTTTTTTTTTTACGATGCACAATTTTGCCGCTAGGGGGCGTAAATGCAGATGATGTCGAATTCAAAATTACGTTTTAATCCACATATTTGCTTCTAAACATACGATTGAAAAAATTATTTTATCTTTCGATTCCATTTATGTCGAAGAGTGTTTTAGATATAGCTTCATTTTCAAAGTACGCATAGATTTTCCGCTAGGGGGCGTAACAGTAAACTACATTTTTTCCGATAACGCTTCTCCTAAAATTCCCATTTGAAAAATCTTTTTTTTAGCGGATACATCTCCTAATAGAAAATCTTTTGCATATAATTTCGAATTTTTGGTAAAGAATACTTTGTCCACCAGGGGGCGTAAGTGTTAATTTTTGCTTCTGACGTATTTGCCATAAAATCTGAGCTTTTAAAATATCGATTGAAAAACTTCTTTCGTGGACTGATGCCACTCACATCGATAAACCTTTTCGGAATAATTTCTTCCTAAAATATCTCAGTTTCTCCGCCAGGGGGCGCAGATGTATATCTTATTTTTGTCAATATCTCTACTTCTAGGAGTCCGATTTGAAAAATTCTTTCTTTCTTGGATAGTGTTTTCCATGTGACATGTTTTTCATATAATTTCAAAATTTTCAAGTAATTCTTAGACTTTCCGCTAGGGGGCGTAGAGGTAAATTGCGTTTCGCCCTATATCTCTGCTTCTAAATCTCCGATTTGAAAAATTGTTTCTGCACCGGATACAGCTCCTGATGGGAAATCGTTTGCACATAATTTCTAATTTTTGTAAAAAAAAAAATGGTTTGGCCACCAGGGGCGTAAACCTTAATTTCCGCTTTTGATGTATTTGCAGCAAAATATGAGCTTCTAAATTCTCGATTGAAAAAAACGTCGTTTGTAGACAGAACTACTCGTGTCGACAAACCTTTTAGAAACATTTTCTTCTTAAAATAGTGCATGGTTTCTGCGCCAGGGGCCGTAGAAGTATACCTTATTTTTGTCAATATCTCGACTTCTAGGAGTCCGATTTAAAAAATTCCTTCTTTGTTGGATAGTGTTTCTAGTATGACATGTTTTTCCTAAAAATTCAAAATTATCAAGTAATTCATAGACTTTCCGCTAGGGGGCGTAAAGGTAAATTGCGTTTCCCACTATTTCTCTGCTTCTAAACGTCCGATTTGAAAAATTCTTTCTGCACTGGATAGAGCTCCTGATAGGAAATCCTTTGCATATAATTTCTAGTAAAAAAAATGGTATGGCCACCAGGTGGCGTAAATCTTAAATTTCCACTTCTGATGTATTTGCAGCAAAATATGAGCTTCTAAAATCTCGATTGAAAAAAGTCTTTTGTTGACCGATGCTACTCATGTCGACAAACCTTTTAGGAACACTTTCTTCTTGAAATAATGCATGGTTTCTACGCCAGGGGGCGTAGATGTATATCTTATTTTTGTCAATATCTCTACTTCTAAAAGTCCAATTTGAAAAATTCCTTCGTTGTTGGATAGTGTTTCCGATGCAAAATATTTTTCCTATAAATTCAAAAATTTCACGTAAATCATTTAAGACTTTTCCGCTAGGGCGCATAAAGGTAAATTGCGTTTTCTGCTCCTTAAACTCCGATTTGAAAAATTCTTCCTGTATCGCATACATGACCTGATGGAAAATATTTTTCACATGATTTCTAATGTTTTGTAAAGAATGGTTTGGCCACCAGAGGTCATAAGTGTTAATTTCTGCTTCTGATGTATTTGTAGCAAAATCAGGGCTCCTGAAAACTCGACTAAATTTTTTTTTCTTAGACCGATACCTGTCATATGGATAAACCTTTTGAGAATACTTTCTTCCTAAAATAATGCATGGTTTTCCCACCAGGGGAAGTAAAGTCACATCTTATTTTTGTCGATAACTCTGTTTCTAAGAATTCGTAAGCTCAAGATTCCGTTTACACCAATATTTGAGGGATTAAAGACCCGATTGAAAAACTTCTTTCTTCCGTCAGATACTATTGTTTTCCATAGCGGTTCCATTGCCTTTGAATAGCTTTGATAAATTTAATTTGCGTCAGAACGGATTCAAAAGACGTGCTTATTACACCCGAAAATTCGGTGTCATCTTTCTTGTTTAATTATGTTGTGAACATTCTCATAGTTTTCAGCTGTGTCCCTTATCTGTCGAAGTTCTGTTCTGCACAAGTTTAAAATTGTGCTAAGACGGTTCGATGTGAATATACATATACTTCAGCACGATATTAATGATCTTTGAATTTTGGAAGTCTTTTCTGAACATGCTCATCCCCTGTGTAGCTTTCTCGATTATGCTGTTTCCATTTCTAAAATATTCGTCGCTTAAAAGCTGTGGGGAAATAAAACCTTTGTAGTGTATATAAATACGTGCGGTGCCTTTCCTTTTCAGTATCCATTGCACGTTAGGTACACTTAGCAAGACGTTTCTGTAGTAGGAACAAATGGAAATATTGGTCGTGTTTTCCTCTATAGGAACCTAGTAGTTTCTTTCTTCTTCTAGTAACAAAATACCTATTTACACGTACGCCAACTGACAGAAAATTTTAGCATCTCTCGAAATACGGAAAAATTATGGACAAGCTTTCTTCTGTTTTCTGCAAAAAGAATATCTCCAATGTATAATAGAAGGATGGACCTATCGTTTTGGTATGCAGTCAGACAAAGCTATGATATATGAGTGATATTTCTTCTTATGTTTAGTACAAAGCAAAAATTTCCAGTGTGTCTTAGAAGCCCAGCTTTTCGTTTATAAACACTGCCAGCGTGATTTGCGACTATTAACGACGACATGGAAACACACACGTAAGGATAGAACATGGTCAAGAACCGACTTAGGCAGTTTGGAGCCCTGGGCAAGAGGCTTTCAGACCCCTCTTGCCGAGGGCCCCAAACTGGACCACGGGCTAGACCACGCCTTCTTCCATTACAAAGCGACAGTGATTGGTTGCACCCTACTTTCTTATTCCAGGACTAGTTACATAGTTATTATTGGCAGATTAAGACATTAATTTTCCATATTCTATTATTTGTGAAAATTATAACTGCCATTTCTATGTGTTTTAACGCACAGTTCTGAAATTGCCATTTTAACTTTTTTCAGTGAATGAACATTTTTTTTTTTTTATTGAAGGTTTAACGACCCCCGTAAGCAACTCAATGGGCTATAAGCATTCGCCCGTCCCTAACTTAGGGTCACTTGTTCCAGGGAAGGGAGAGAGAGCCAGTTCCGTAAGACAAACACAACATCGATGCCTCACCGGGATTCAAACCCGGACCCCTTTCGGACGAATGATCAGATGCCATCGCTTAGACCACACCGGGGCGGCAGAAATGAATATTGGGAATTAGTTTGATGCAAAGCAAGAAATATATAACTACATTTTGGGCCCTGGGCACGTGCCCCGAATGCCTTCGTGTAAATCAGGCCCTGAAGAAAGTTATCTTAAAATTAACGATTTTATGAATTATGCTTTATAAATATAACTTTCAAAGTGGATCATGCTCATATTGTGATTTTTAACTATGCGTTGTAATTGTCTTTATTGTTCTCCCTAATGCTTTCTCGTAATTCGTATGTCTCTTACAGGGTGGAAAGTTTGCTTTTTTCGACCACGTGATTCATCCTCAGCATCACTTTTTGGCGTACTTGATCCAAGAAATCATGACTCCGATGTGGAAAGTGTACATGGATGGCTGTCACCTGAACAGAGATATAATATTGAATATTAATCTCTCCCGTTTCTCTGAAGTTTCCTGTAAAACGTTTTACCCTAGATTCTTAGACCTATTTTTTAGACCTCACATTTTGGGAATATGTACGAAATAAAGAAGACTATCATTCGTAGACTCTTGCGCATTTCTTTGTAAGTAAATGTGGTGCAAAACCAGAGCAACACCAATAAACCGAAGCAAGAAATGGAAGACTGCCAAAACTTTTCCGAATGCAAAATTGAAAGTGTGAAAAGCTTCTTCTGAATCAGAGAAAAAACAAAGATACATTTTTCCTTTTTCTATCTACTTTTTTATTTAGCAAAAATTGATTTGGAAAACTAAGTGGAATAGAAAAGAGACTTGGTGTATTGGAGTATAGTATTATATACATATGTGAGGTGGAATGTAATCAATAAAAAAATTTGAGAAACCTAACTTCCTGAACGTGATAAAAAGGGACACTTGCTTCAAAAAGACATATTTGTGTAAGTATGATGAAGTAGTAAATTTGTATCTTCCAGTCAGAGATGGAAGTTGGTCAGGATTTCATTTAAGATAAAACAGATCAATTCTGAGAGGAAATGACAAATCACTGCGTAATTGCTTGCTGTGCTTCCCTTGTGACATGCGAGATGATACAACTGTCCAGTGTCTTCGCTTTCTGATAACATTAGTTGCATAGCAATATATTACTGCGTTTGTTCATGTGGTTATTTGGCATTTCTATTGTTTAAATTTTGGCTAAAATTACTGTTTTTTTTTATTTTGGGGTATTGAGCTTAAAGTTTTTGATAACTTATTTGTTTTTGTAGTTATTATTTTATAAGTTACTAGCAGTTATGCTCGTTCTTCTAACGGCGAATCTATAATGTTTAGAACATAAAATTAAAGAAAACAAAAGTAATTAAGGGAAAGAAAAATAATATAAGATTCGTAACTGTTTCACGATTTACAACAGGGTCGTGAGGTCAATGCATACGGTTTACGTAAAACGGACCAGACTTTGGTGCCCTTTAATTTTAAATCAAAATTTCATGGAATTTTTACAGCATTTCAACGTTTCTGGCATAATTGTCTTTAAAACTATCAGCATTTTGAACAGTAAAGCTAAGCCTCCCTTTTGAACTGTTCGGTTTTTAGACGTTTTTAGGTATCCGGACCTTAAGGACTGTTAGCATACCAATTTTCAGATCTGAAGGTTATTGAGCAGTGGTCGAACAATTCGCGAAAATTTCAAACAAAGAAATGCTCCATAGCCGCCATTTTTATGTTTACTTTATTTTATTTTATGCCGGCGGAAAACACAGAACTTTAAAAGTGTCGCTACGTCATTAAGCATTGCGTCATTACCAGTTTGATTGTAGCCTGTCCTTTCACCCAGTAAAAAGAGGGCGCTAAAATAGCTGCGTCATCATGGCAGAAGGTCATGGAACCAGGACTTTCCTGTGTGGTTACCGCTGAAGACAGAGGAAGCCGCTCGTTCCTTTCCTTTGCGCCTTTAAAAAATGCATAAAAATCAGAAAATGACTTTTTCTTAATTTTTTAAAAAAGAAGGATGATAGTTGTGAGTTTATGCTGTAAAAATTGCAGTGCGTTATGATTTATATTTTGCTATATATCCGTTTTTTTAAATGGATCCCATCGCGAAATAGAGAATTTTGTGAACTTTGAAAAATTAATTTCTCTTAAACTAAATCGAAATTCAAAAAATGGTTGACGAGGTGAAAAAAAATTCGGCCATGGTCCTACATGCCTACAAAATTTATTGATTCTGTTGCTGTTAGCCAGTGGTCAGATATTCTTTAGGTTACTGACTGTAGCTTTACGAATTAGGTAAGATCGATAGCTGCCATAAGTACTATTCCATGTCTGTTCTTGACAAAGGTTTGATGTGCCCGCCCAAGTATTGCTCTTCCTTTCGATCTTTCTCTCAGAGACACGTTGCGAGATCTTGTGCTTATTTTGGCATCCCTCGTCAGGTGCCCGAAGAATGCATGTCTTGCATCTTTTAGTATGTAATTTATATCAATTCTTGGATTTTGCACATTGTCGACGCAACTTGTTGCTCTGAAATTTTGAACATGATCGTGTGCATCTACACACAATTTTCAAGCCTTTTTCTTTTTTTTTTCTTTTAGTGACATCAGCCTTACGAGTACAGTACCGCCGTACTGTACAACTAGCCACGTGTAAAATTTTGTCGTACACTGTCTGACGCCTAAGATTAGATCTTAGTCACAGTTCATTATCTTCTGTTTTTAAAAGCGTTTCTGTTGTTATTTCAGTCATAGTTTTTACACCCGAATCCGTGTTCCAACACCGTAATTATATTTTATCACCAGTTCGATTTTTACTCTGCAGCTTTCCGGCAAAATTCTGATTTACTTCTACCTTAAACTTGGTTTTATTAATATTGGTGTTTAGTTCTATGTTTTGACATTCCGAGTATACTCAGTTACGCAAAGTTTGCAGATTGTTGATGTTATCTGCCGGCAAAACAGTAGTATCATCTGCACATTGCGAATTCTTTCTCTTTCGCCATTTATTGAAGATTATGTTATGTGTGGAAAGACACCCAGAACGCTAGAATTAAGCTGGATTATTAAAGAAAAAATACAGTGGCGTATCTTGGGTCCGAGACCTGGGCTATCCCCCCCCCCCCCCCAGAGTACAGTTTTTTTAATTGCGAAGTTTATCTTTTAATTGTTAAGTAATAGAAGTAACATTTTTTATACCAAATATTTATGACGAT
This sequence comes from Macrothele yani, assembly GCA_039090855.1. Taxonomy (NCBI): domain Eukaryota; kingdom Metazoa; phylum Arthropoda; class Arachnida; order Araneae; family Macrothelidae; genus Macrothele; species Macrothele yani. The sequence continues at coordinate 117,293,041 of CM077007.1, forward strand.
TAGGATTCGAACACTTATTTGTACATGAACTCCATTCTTCTTTCCTTTTGTGTGAACTTGAGTGTTGCGTTTTCACAAAAAGGTTTCTTCCGAGTACTTTTTCATATTTAAAGAGAATGTTTTTCTCTATTAACAAACCTGCCAAGTTGCTCTAATGTACATGTCCTTGTGTGGCTCTAAGATATATCTTGATTCTTTTAATACGGAAAAACTTCTTTCGGCAATTGCGGTTGTCGATGGAAACTTTAATATTAGATCTGCTAATTTGTACACCTCACTAAACACTATGTCCAATTATTATTCAACTTTATGTAACAAGTAATGTCTCTTACTGATTTGCTTTGTATTCATCAAGGGAATTAAACACCTACAGTTCATTTTTTAATCGAGCTGTATCAAAATTTGAAGCATAGAGTTCTTTAAGCTCTCATAGTAGATGTTCAGGGAAGCTTTCACAAAATTTATCAAAACAGTTCGAATCCAACAAAGCCACGAATTTAAGATATAATATCACTGATTTTAATTCATTGACACTTCACACAAACTGGAACAACTCTCGCGGAACACGCGCTGGAAGCATGGAGGAACTGAGGTATAGTCCGAAGTCTTCGTTTTTCTCAGCGAACCCTTGGCTAAAGCAATGGCCACTCACGAGCTCCGTAGCTCATTCATGTTGTCATGGAAATGCTAGCAGGGATAGTATTGAAGCTCTTCGCTTCAGAACAGCGTAGTCTCTCCTATTTGCGTTACGTTGATCATCGCTCGTCAGACTGATTCTCATAATCGAAAAAAAAACGAATCCGCTCGTGTTTTTTTTTTTTTTTTTTTTTTGCACCGAAAGCATTGATATATCTTAATACCGTTGATACTTGACTTTTATTTGTGTATATTCAATTAACTTTTATTTGTGCATTCTCTGAGCTTCGCAGCTAGCCTGGCTAGCCTCGAACATACGCCACTGTTAGAGATAGTTTTACATGAACATCTTTGCCCGTATAAAATGTGCAAGGTTGATCCATCCCAAGAATGTTGATTTCAGAAATGGTGGATTATGTTCGCCAGGTTTTATCATGTATTCAACATGATAAAGGAGCGCGGGCTTCTTATTTCTCTTTCTGCTGGTCTGGCTTCGAGTCTTGGGGCAAGATGAGTGTTTTTGTTGACCCTGATTCTCCCTTCCGTGGAACCTGTGTCTCTAAATTAGCAATGGCGACTTCATAAAGCTTTAGAAGTTCGTCAGGGGACTCCATATACAGTATGGTCCTAGATATTCACTGGGATCTCCATGTATCCATAGATGTTCACGAGGTAATCCGTATAGCCATAGTTGGGAGTCCCGGCTATACCATGCGGTCTAAGGCGCTGGATTCTGACCATTCCCCAAAGATATGCATGCGTGACGTGTTTACCTGATGCCGCTGGCTCTACCCGTTCCCTGGAATGTGTATCCCAAAACTAAGGTCGAGTTGTTTGTGTCCCTTAAAGTTGCTCATGGTGGTCGTGAAACCTCAAAACAAAAAAGAAATAAAATCAGATGATCGGAGACTCCATATAATCTTAGATTTTCATAGGGGACTACAGATGATCGGGGACTCCATACAACCTTAAATTTTCATAGACTATAGATGATCGGGGATTCCATATAACCTTAAATTTTCATAAGGGACTATTATAGCCTCAGACGTTGTTGGGGACTCAATATAATCTTTCATGTTCCTAGGGGATTCCATATAGTATTAGATGTTAACGGGGTTGTCAAACCACGAAAAAAGATGGTGGATGATAAAGACTTTTTGCACCAATTATTAACAGCCGATGAGACTTAGCTCCACAATATAGATTCCGGAATGACAAAAATAAAAAAAAAAAAAAATGCAGTGAGCCTTTAGGGCTAATTTACACAGTTAAAAATTCTGTGGTAGGTTGCACCAAAAAGTGGTTCTTCACCAGCTGCACCAGTTTCTGAGAAAAAATACACCACTTCGTGGTGCAAACAAGACCCAAAAGACATGGTGAAACCTTGTACCATATCGTGGTACAAAGTTGCACCATGTTGTTGGGTTTTGTTTGCACCACACAGTGGTGTTTCTTTTCTCAGAAAGTGGTGCAGATGGTGCAACCTACCACAAAATTTTTAACAGTGTACATATGGCGCAAGTTTAGCAATCATGTGGTAAAGTCTTGGAATCGATTCCATTTTTATGACACTGATGAATTGCTTCTGGTTGACAGTTCATCGCACGATACTTGTATTAGTGTTGAATATTGTATTACTGTTCAACTTAGATTCAGTTACGAAAAATCTGCGTGCGATACTGAGTTGAGGAGTTCAACCACTCCATACAACCATTTATTGCTCAGTTACAGTTTATCATGTTGCCCTTCGAAAATGTGCTTCCGAATCCTCATTTTCTCCAGATTTTGCACCTAATCATTTTGTCCTTAGAAATTTGAATACGTTTCAGAAAAAAAGTAAATAAAGCACTCCAGAAAGCCACAGAGCTGCTGCGGTCTGTAAGATTTGATAAAGACATTTAATATAGCTTTAATATCTGAAGTCAACTTTACTAAAAGGCGAAAGCTGAGAGAAAATTCTGAGGGTATGACAGACTGTCGAATAAACAGAAAGAGATGTCTGGGGTAATTTGCCATAACAAAGTCCTAGTAACAAAAGGTGAAACCAAAAATATACTGTACATCAGATCATATGTAATGGATTTTAGGAAGGAATGTCTGAGCTCAAGTCTTAAACAACCCGTAGAAATAGGAAGCTAGGAGATTTGGGGCTAGAGTGCCCGATTGGAAAGTGACACGGAAGCGAAGTAGAAAGGGGGAGGAAGACGCCCTTATTTATTACCGGGGGCCAGTACCCGAGGGCCGACGGCTTAACATGCCCATCCGACACACGGCAGATATTTATTGGTTCGAGCGTTCGTACCTGCCTGGGATCGAACCTGAGATTCCTCCGTGGCAGCCACGAACGTTGACCACTAGGCCATCCGCGGACCAGATACATTTTCATACGGGCCGAAAACGTACGCAACTAGAAAAAAAGGAAGAATAGAATTGAAGATGCGTATGAAAGGGATATCAAGGAAAGAATATGGAAAAAATGGGGATATAAGGAAGCAGCTTGGAGTCAGAAATGTGCCTCACCTGTCGGGAGAAGAGAGTAAGAAAACCTCAAAGCAATAGAAATGAGTGTTCCAGAAAGTTGGGGATGTAAGGAAACCAAGAAAAATATGCTGGGAAAAAAATAATGGAGGTCACGAAAGAAATCACAAAGAAGAAAGAGGACGTTAATTTTTTTCCTTTTTTTAGAACCTCACTAAAGTTCAAAGCTGTAAAATTTGCAAACAGATATTTTATAATGCTCATGATTTACCACTAACCAAACTTGTTCAAAGATTCCTCTCGTGAAAGTTTTATTGTTTTGCATATGCATGCACTGAATTTTTTCAAAAAGTGCTCTTAAGAAGTATCTAAACTGCTTTTACGGAAAAGTTTCAAATACAAACTTAAAAACTAGTTTTGGCTAAAGGCTTATCAGAATTTTTTTTTTTTTTTTTATTTCAAGGTTCATTGACAATAACAGAAGTTGTTGCACCTATCTGAAAAGCAAATGCGAAAACAGATGATGTTTGCAGAAATATTAAATGGGGAAACGAGGAATGAATTCAGCTTTAATTTCAGTCGAAATACTAAGAGCGGGGAAGGGAGTGGTTGAAATCTATTACATCCAGATTTTTGAGAGAGACAAATTAATATACCTTCTTCCTACACCCATCTCGAGAACAAATTGGCTTTTCGTATCGCTGTTAAAAAATGTGGAATATTGTTGTACTAAAAGTTGGTATTACAGCAGCTGCACCATCTTTTGTGTTAAAGTATGTAAACCCTTGTGTGGCACATGATTTGCACAAAAATATGATGCAATTGTGCAACATGTTATGGTTTCAAAGTTGATTGGTGCGAAGTTGCACCCATTGCACCATTTTTTTTGCGAAGTTGCACCCATTGAACCCTTCCGAGCCCGTGATGTATCAGCCCGAGCCCATCCGAGCCTGAGTTTTACATTGCAAAACAGAGCCCGGGCCCGAACAAGCCCGAAAACTGGCAAACCTGTTCAACCATTTATAAAAACAATTTTCTTTTCAACTCTTCCACTCTTTCCTCCTCCTGCAATTAACCAATAAATTTCTCAAATGGGGAATGCGGAAGGGACCTATATCTATTTTTATAGTGAAGCTGCACGATTTTCTTTGACCGTTCGTTTCCACCTGAAGTGCTTCGGGTGGCCAGGCATCCAATATGATCGGGTGGCCAGGCATCCAATATGATCGGGTGGTGCTGCAAATGTTATGTTACGCAAATAATTAGCAGGGAACACACTGGCAGGGAACTACTGCGTGGATATAGGGGGTATATTATCGTCGACAAGCTATCAACTATCCAACATCTATAGTTCCTGGAAAAGCTTTTTCTTCTCTGCATAAACACACTAATACGCGGCCTATGGCATTTTCTACCCAATCCCGGAATAAATACTCATTTCGAATGCCCGCTCCCAAACCAGAACCAGTTGCCGAAGAATTCCCTTTACCAACTATAGTGTCTCATTTGCTAAATCATATAAAATCACATTTTTATATAAAAAAAAATATATATCGTTCTCCCTCTCTCTAAGAGCCCGAGCCCGAACCGCAGTAAATACACTGTTTACCAACAAGTAATTGGACACCCTTGCAATCGACGATATCTGTGGTCCTGATACACGTCACGGCCGCCGCCGTTAAATATCGTGTGGGAAACAACAACGCAACCAGTCGCATGCAAGATGCCACGCAGTTCGGAGCTCTCTGATTTCGAGAAAGGTGTAATCGTCGGGTATCACAGAAATGGCCGATCCGTACGTGACATATCCAGCGAGTTGAAGTACCCAAAATCGACAGTGGCCTACGTGGTGGGCAAGTGGAAGATGAGAGGTGACTGTCGGAATGTGCCCCTACCCGGCAGACCCACAAAACTGGGAGTTAGAGACCGACGGGTTCTGACCAGAGAAATACGGAAGAACCGTACCAAATGGATGGGCCACATCCGCGAGGAGTTTCAAGAGGCATCCTGGAGTGTTCTTTTGATGAATACCACCCGTAAGGAAGCCCATCTGCTCAGTTATCATGGACGTGCTGCCGCCCAGAAGCCTTTGATCACCAAGTCCGGGTGGACCGTTGAATAGTGGAAACAGGTTCTCTGGAGCGACGAATCAAGATTCACCCTCCACCGTTCTTATGGCAGGCTCTGGGTTTGGCGTCTGCCTAGAGAACGCCTCCTGCCGGAATGTATTGTGCCAAATGTGAAGTTCGGCGGCGGTTGAATTATGCTATGCGGGTGTTTCTCCTGGTATGGCACGGGACCCTTGGTCGTAATTCTTGGTAGGCTCAACGCCGAGACCTACTGCACCATTTTGGATGACCATGCGCTTCCTACGTTGTGGCAGTTTTACGGGGTAGACCCATGTTACTTTCAGGATGACAATGCCACCTGTCATGTTGCGAGGTCCACCATGGCTTGGTATGGTGACAATGGGGTTAATCGAATGGACTGGCATGCGCAGAGCCCGGACCTTAACGCTATCGAGCACCTCTGGGACGAGTTGGAGCGTCGACTTCAGGGGTGCCCCCACCGTCCGCAATCGGTGAAGGAGCGGACCTGTCTTCTCCAAGCCGAGTGGAAGAAAATACCGCTAGCCGTCGTACAACGCCTGGTTGAGAGTATGCCCCGGAGGGTCGCAGCTGTAATTGCCGCTCGTGGAGGCTCCACCAACTATTGAAGGTGAATAAACTTCGTTTTCCTTTGCTATCACAGGTGTCCAATTACTTGTTTGTATATAGTGTATTTTACAGTCCGAGCCCGATTCGGGCCCGGGCTCTGCTTTGGGCTTTTGGTCTCGGGCTCAGCCCGTCTCAGCTCTGGTTTCGTGCAAAACACAAGGATGTGCCTAAACACCAGAAGGTGGCGCAGTACAATTTTCTGGTGCAACCTGTTAGAAACAGTTTAACAGTGTAGTGCAAAATCGAAAAGTAGTGACTTTACACTGTGACTCAGATAATTTGCTTCCAGTCAAAAGTTTTATCTTTTTATTTTGTATAGCCTCTTTTATAACTTAAAATAAAATGAGTTCGTTCGATGTAAGTTGTTAAATCACGAAGAAAGGCAACAAATTTTGCTTTTTTAAACTCATTCCACACGAAAGGGTAAAAATGCACAAGAAAATTCCGAAGACGCTAATTCGATATCCAGAGTTTATGTAATGTTGACGCTAAGAAACAATTCGTATGGTTTCACAAGTGAAATGCTTGCTTAGATATGCATTCCACTTAAAGTCACGTAACAACATTTTGTCGCTCGTTCTTGTGAAGTAAGTTTGAGATTTGATATGATTCTTTTGTTTATGCGCAGCAAGAAGGGATTACTTAATGGCAATGCCGGTTATCTGAGGCCTTACGAAAAGCATTAAAGAAGTAGGTTCTGCCTTGTTGACGACGACTTGAGAAAATCCTGAAGATTCCACTTTTTGGCGATGTCGCGGTGTGGGCAGCACCCGGCAAAATACAATTTCCACAAAGGAGCCACTAGCCATTGGACTGTGAAGCTCCACTGATTGCTTGGAAAGGCCACATGCTCCAGGAAGACAAACCTGCCACCCTGAAAAAAAAAAGAGAAATATTTTCATAGAATTACTCATTAGCAAAATAAAATGTATTCACTGTAAACAGAAATGCTTTATAGCTATTAGTCAGTGAGGGATTTAACTCATAGCAGGGGAAAAACAGGAATCTCAGTCATGTAGCGCAGAATTATCGAAATGAAAAAATGGGAATTTCAAAACGCACAAAATTCCGCGCGGAATGTGTTAGAGTGAAATGTTTTATTCGCAAAATGAAGGGTTGTCATTCTGATTGGATCCAATTAACTGTGTGAACACACTTAATTAACACACTAGGAATCATACCTGTATTTAACCTTCCTTCCAGTTTCTGTCTTTTTATGAAAATTTCGTTACTTCTTAGTTGAAGGTTTTCTCGCTGAACGGCATATTATTTCCTCTTTTACAATTTGGAAACACTGGTAGTCAGTCAGAGGAAGATAAAAATGACAACATTGATTGTAGAGAGAGTGGAGTTCTAAAAATATATATACACTATAATGACAAAAGTCACCGGACACCTAGAAGAGAAACACAACATAGCATTTATTGACATACATTAGTACCGTGTCGGTCCACTTTTGGCCTTCATGCATGTACTGACCCTTCGTGACATGCTTTCGACAAGGTTTTGGAGCACAGCGATAGGTATGCGCTTCCATTCAGTACATAATGCTACCGCTAACTGTTGCTTTCTAGTAGGCCTTAATTCCAAACTTCTTATGCGGCGCTCTAATTCATCCCATAGGTGCTCTATGGATTAAGATCAAGGCTGTGTGCTGGCCAGTCCGCATACTATACGGAATTATCGTCAAACCACGCCGTAACAGCCCTTGCTTTATGGCTCGGTGCATTATCCTGGTGGTACCAACAAGGCTGGGTTCCATAGATGTAGCAAAGATCTTTGTTTGATGTTCCATTGTATTGCAGAATATCGAGGTAGACGTGCTGGTTAACAGGTTTATCCACGATAACCAATGGGCCGAGACCATACCACGAAAAACACTCCAAAATTGACCGTAGGAACGCTACACTGTGGTAAATAGCGTTACCCAGGCTGCCACCATACCCACACGGCCATCAGACTGATGGATCGTGTATCTGGATTCATCAATCCATAGGACCTGTTTCCATTGATCTACGGTCCACGATAAATGCCCTTTACACCATGCTAAACGACGAGTACCATTCCGAGTGGAGATGAAAGGCTTATGAGCAGCCGCACGACCACGGTAACTCATGGAATGAAGTTCTCTGCGAATGGTACGTGTACATATCGAGGTTCCAGCATTTTTACTCACCTGTACACTGAGGTCTTGTGAAGTACTCCGTCGATTAGCTGTAACGACTCTCCTGAGGCTTCGACGTCTTCTATCACTGATTTTCTCTGGCCTGCAGTACGTTTTGCTGCTTCAGGCACGCCACGTGTCTTCCACTTATTCAATACATCCAAAACAGTTGACTTGGGTATGTTTAAACGCCTATCGGTTTCTCTTATAGACAACACACTAATATAACACCCAACAATCTTTCCTTTCTCAAAGTCAGATCTCTGCCGCCGAACATTCTAACTCAACCTCACAGTGCGATATGATCGCGGTCAGCTTGTTTTTATACCGTTTTGTAGTTGTACCGCGCATCTTAACAACGCAGTGGATCCGTTCATTTGCTTTTGAAGGGCGCACGGTGACTTTTCTCAATATAGTGTACATATACACTGAAGAGCAATTGAATTAGAGACAGCTGGCGTTATGCAAATGTGGCGCTGTGCACGGCCCTGTAAACGGTAACGACATGAGGTATGCAGCGATCCTACAATATAAGGAGTGATGAGACGGGAATCAGTAAGAGTCGGACGCAGTATGAGTAAGACGAAGGATCTAAGCGCATTTGATCGTGGGCAAATTGTCAGGGCCTGACGAATGGGTCACTCCAACTCGGAAGTCGTGCAGGCACTGGGATTTTCACGAGCCATTGTGTCACGGGTGCACCGTGAGTACATCGAATCCGGTAAAACCATCCCTGCAAGGCCCAACTGCCGTGGACAACAGCATGTGGATGAGCTGGGTCATCGTCGGCTGGCTCGCATTGTAACAGCGGATGGACGGGCCACAGTGCTAGAAATCACTTGGCAATTTAACGCTGGTGCACAAAAACGTGTAACCAGCCACATCATCCAGAACCATCTCCTCGCTATGGGGTACAGAAGCCATCGTCCCACTAGGGTACCGCTGATGACCGCATATCACATTGTGCAATTATTAGCATGGACGTGGGAACATCGCCACTGGACTCTAGACATGTGAAAAAATGTTGCCTGGACTGTTGAGTCGAGATTCACGTTGGTACATGCAGATGGCAGGATACAAGTACGGCGCAAACCACATGAAGCGATGGAACCTTCTTGCCACCAGGGTACTCTTCAAGCTGGTGGGGGTGGCAATCTCGTCTGGGGACTGTTTACGTGGACTGAAATAGGACCCCTGGCACGCGTGACATCGTTCCTCAAGGTCAACGTTACTGGGATATCCTGGGCGACCATTTGCTCCCATTTGTGCGTCTTCAACATCCCACTGGGGACCTCATCCTGAAACAAGACGATCCACCGTGCCATCTCTCCCGAAATGTATCCGAATGGTTGGATGAACAACATTCCACCGACGTGACCTCGCTTCCTTGGCGAGCTAGGTCACCTGATCTCAATCACATCGAGAACATCTGGGATGCCATCGAGAGAGATGCCCTCCATCCATCAAATCTTCGTGAACTGTGGGAGCTTGTTCAGGGGTCGTGGATCCGTATGGCTTCCCAACGGTTCCGGTGTCTTTTCGAGTCCATGCCGAAACGAATCGCCGCCGTCATCAGGGCGAAAGGTGGTGCTACACGTTACTAGACGGGCATCTCTCATTCAGTTGCTCTTCAGTGTATATGCACACTTTTTGCAGAAAAAAACAAAAACCAAAAAAGCGAGGAACGCTGAGGAAATCGTTAGATCCTGACGAAACTCCGCCTGCAAGTACCCCAGGGCAGAATATGCAAATGATTAAAATATAAAGACCGATGACTACATAGTGGCCGCCACTACGCATGGGTACCGCGTATCCATGAAGGTATACCAAGAGCAATCCTTGCACGCAGGGACAAGTGTGGCACAAAATTGCGGTTAATGGGTCTAGGAGGGCACAGCCCAGTGGCACGTAGGCAGCGGACGGCCGAGGGCAACGACACAATGCGAGAATCGAGCCATTGTGAGCGCCGCACGAACAGAACCGAATTCGTTGCTCTCAACCATCAGTGGCCATGTTGAATCGTGTACAGGTAGGGAAGTGTCCATCCCGACCATTACCACACGACTTGCGGTACGGGCTACATTCGAGGAAGTCACTCCGCCGCCTACCACTGCCCAGCGAGCATCGCCAGCATCAGTTTCAGCGGTGTTGGACCCAATCAACGTGGCATAGTGTCCACTGATGTCGTGTTGTCTTCAGAGATGAGTTACGGTTTGCACTTGGCGCATATGTAGGCCCTTAAACACGAGAAGCCACTGGCTGACAACAAGAACAACAAGTTAGTAAAATCATGCAATGCATTGATTATAATACGCTTTCTAACATACCAGAAATGATTACTCAAGTTATCACTCAAGTTAGGAGGATAATGGCTGTGGAATAAATCTCGCTTCTGTGCCCTGACATTTGATTCCATTCCGATGATATTCAACAGAACCAGTTCAGTATACTTCCGAAATAACATGATAAAGTTTTGTCGCAATGGAAGCATTTTTACATAAGTTATGATGCATAAGGGCAATGGAATAAATCCCGTTCCTGTGTCCTAAACTTTGACCCAATTTCGCCCATTTCAATAGGATTCGTCCCCAGGCAGGCCTCTACAACATACTAACATTTCATCCAAATCAAAGAATGTTTACGTAAGTTATGACGCATAATGGCGATGGAAGTGATTCCGCTCCTATGTCCTGCCCTTTGACCCCATTTCACCCATTTTCAATAGGGTTTGTCGCAGGTGGTCCCCTACCACATACTAACATTTCATCGAAACCGAACCTTTTTTACGTTAGTTATGACGCATAAGAACAGTGGAATGGATCCCGCTCCTACATCCTGACCTTTGACCCCATTTCGTTCACTTTCATTAGGGTTCCTTCCCAGGTGTTCCCCTACCACATACTAAAATTTCATCGAAATCAAACGATTTTTACGCGAGTTATCGTGCGGGCGGGCATACGCACTCAACGCGTGACTTAATGAGGCAGATGGGAATCGCGACCATCTGCTCGCAAGAGTGGGACGTCATAAAACGTTAATAGGATCCACACACAACGCGTGACGTAATGAGACAGATGACGTGACCGCGCGCTAACATTCTCAATCGCGAGATTGTGACGTCGTAAGATTTCTGAGCATGGCTAACATTAATGGGACGACGCCATGACACAAAAAACGTTATAATTCGGGGTGGTTATTTAACCCACTAAAGGAATTTTCCTAAAGTCGAGATCAATATAAATCGATTTCTAGTACCAAAAAACGGTAGGTTAACGACTTTCATAAAAATCCTTAGAGCCGTTTTCAAAATAAAATTAACATACATACAAGAATTGCTCCTTTAATAGTATGGGATAAGGGCGATGGAATGGATCCAGTTCCTATGTCCTGAACTTTGACCCCATTACATCCATTTTCAATAGGGTTCGTCTCCAGGTGGTCCCCTACCACATACTAAAATTGAATCGAAATCGAACCATTTTTACGCACGTTATGACGCATACGGGCAATGGAATGCATCCCGCTCCTATGTCCTGACCTTTGACCCCACTTCACCCAATTTCAATAGGGTTCATTCCCAGATGGTCACCCACAATATGCTAAAATTTCATCGACATCAAACCATATTTACGCGTTATAGAACTAACACCCCAGTGTATTATTAACAGTGAGGACGAGTGGGATGCATTTCTGTTTGCTGCGAATACATACAGAGAAATCATACATTTTTCTGAAATTTGTGTGAGTTCGTGAACATGAGAACATCTGTAGCTATGCTGATTTTAAGACAAGTCTATCCTCTTTTGGGAACGCGAAATTCTTCTTTACGGTGTTCAACTCTATCAGTAAAATAAAATAAAAAAAAAAAACAATCATTGAAAATTTCACGTAATCATAAACTTTTATAATACATTTTTTTCGGTGGCGAATAACTTACCCTTGCTACATATTATTAATAAAACGGAACGTAAAGAATGGATGTTTTTTTTTAAAGATTTTTTTCTTCCTTTAGATGAACTAGAGCGTTCAACAGAACGATTTAAAGATCATGAAAAATCGATAACGGTTTTAAAAAACTTAATCGGCTTCGACATCGGTTCGTTAAAGCAATTTTTTTATTGTTAAGTACCTATTTGGCGTCATACAGATTCGTTCTTTCGTCTGAATGCTCTGCTAAATAGATATTTTTAGTTGTACCTAATGCTGACTGATGCTATAAAGAAAAAAGAAAGCTATGTTAAATCCATTTTTTTTTTTTTTTGGTGTTTACCCGAGATTTTGGAGGAAGTGCAGAGAGAGAGACAGAACAAGGAAGTTTCTCTGACGTCATTGTTTTGAAATTTAAATATGTGAAGGAAAGTTTATTAGGCACACAAGAGTGACTCCATTTATTTGTTTCTGGGTTTGAATATCAAGCGTGCGATTGCGAAACCTACGTCGGGGAAAGTACAGTGCTTCAGAAAATAACGGCTTGTTAGGGAGCACATAAGAAGAATTAAATCTCCTTGAAGTTCGAAAAAAGCAAGAAAAGCTTTCGCACCTAAGTATATATGAACTGAACAAGGAAGATAAAAAGCTTTGTGTAACGAAACGTTTCTTAATACAGAAAGAAACGATAATTTTTCACTTTAGCTTTTTCCTCGTTCGTAAAAATTACTTACAATTATTGCCACAATTCACCAGCCTTTAAGATAAGGAAACAAGGGAAAACAAAAGATAATTTAACCCCGCGTTTTGAGAAAACATGGCGTGAGCTTTTCTCAATCACCTTCCAACGTCATATGTTCAAATTGCATGTGGTCCTTGACCGTCCTTTCCGCAAGTTTTAGGAAAATCTAGCTACGCAAATAAAAAAAAAAAATGTGTTATTTTTTTTTACACTCACGAACAATGAAATTTTCGCACTAAGAAGGGAGCAACGGATTGAACTGAAATTTTATGGACATAATGATACAGACGAATGATACACATGATGACAAAAACAGAGCTGCAAGACAATTACAGGGGGATCTGTGGCACGCAGTCTGGTCATCCTCAATAGCGCGTGGCACCACCTCGTGCGGCAACACATGCTGCAATACGGTCCGTCATGGAGGCGAATAGACGCCTGATATTTCCCTGCGGCAGACTGGCCCACACGTGTTGGACGGTGTGCTCTAAATCCTGGATAGTGCGGCACGGCTGCAGCTGGTGTTTCAACTGGTCCCACACAGCATGCTCGGTAGAGGATATGTCCGGGGAGCGGGCAGGACATGGAAGTGTCTGGACATGACGTAGGCAATCCTGGGCAAACGAGCCGTGTGCGGCCGGGCATTATCCTGCTGTTATAGCACATCGGGAATCCCCGCCAGGAATGGGAGCACATGGACCCGTTGGATCTCATTCATATACCACTGGTCCGTCAATGATCCATGTACCACTAGGAGAGCTGATCGGCTATCGTAGGCAATGGTTCCCCAGACCATAATGCCTGCAGTGGGGGAGGTGTGAAGCTCGATAGCGAGGTTGGGATTGTTCCGTTGACCCGGGAACCTCCACACCCGGACACGAAGATCATCTGTCCGTAAAACGAAGCGGCACTCATCGCTAAACGCCACACGTCGCCAGTCTGTGGCTTTCCACGTCATAGCAAATTCGCTTCCACGAGGCGTCGAGAAATGGTTCGCGGGCACACAAGAGCCGCTACATCTGCCTATATAGTGGACCGGGTCCCATTGGGATCCATTTGTTCCTGGAGCACGATCCGTCGACCCTCTCTACCGGTGATGCTCTTGGTCCGTCCGGAGTGGCTCTGCCGTGTGGCAGTACCGTCACGTGTCCACTGCTCCCAACACAGTAGGACGGTATGGTCAGAACGACCCACGTGGCGGGCGATACGGCCCGCCGACCACCCTGCGGTTGTCAGCCCGATGATCAGGCCTCCCTCAAAGTTCGTAAGTTGCGTAAATCGACGTCTTTGGCGTCTACCCAATATTCTTGTCACTCTGTACTCTTGCTTGCGTCGGCCAGTGCTTTTCGCTTTCATGGGGAATCGACTACACACCGGTTTAAAATGGCTGCCGGTTCGTGTTCGCAGCGCCACCACAGGGTGTGCGGTCATGCGCAGTTGCACCAAACGTGAATGATTTGCATACCAGCACGCAATCTAGCTATTTGAAAAGTTTCGCGGTTGTAGCATGTTTTCTTCTATAGGTGCGCAAATTTCATTGTCCGTGAGTGTATATAAGGAATGGAACCTCAGTTATACGTTTTAGGATTATATGTTTTTCACTTTTATACGGAGTTCTGATATTTGACTGCAGTTTCTACCGCGTTTTGAATTCGCTTATATGTAATTCATTTAGACTTTTTTTGCAATTGTACGTTAAATTTTGAATTTCAGATTATCAAAAATTTTCGGGTGTTTTATTCTTCTATACGTAACCAGGTATGTTACAACTTTGAGAGACGACGTCTTTTTTACGCTTTCCAACCGTAGGTTGTTGAAGCGTATATATATGTATATGCTCCAGCTTTGCCCGTCTGTCCGCACGATAATTCGCCTAAAATTGGTTCGATTTCGATGAAAGTTAAGTATGTGGTAGGGGGCCACCTGGGGACAAACCCTATTGAAAATGGGCGAAATCGGGGAAAAGGTCAGGACATAGGAGCGGGGTCCATTCCGTTGCCCTTATGCGTCATAACTTGCGTAAAAATGGTTCGATTTCGATGAAATTTTAGTATGTGGTAGGGAACCTCCTGGGGACGAACTCTATTGAAAATGGGCGAAATGGGGTCAATGGTCAGGGCATAGGAGTGGGATCCATTCCATCGCCCTTATGCGTCATAACTTACGTAAAAATGCTTCGATTGAGACAAAACTTTATCAGGTTGTTCCGGAAGTATACTTAGCACGTTCGGTTGAATATAATCGAAATGGGTTCAAAGGTCAAGGCATAGGAGCGAGATTTATTGCACAGCCACTATCCCCATAACTTGAGTAATGATTTCTAGTATATTGGGAAGCGTATCATAATCAATGCATTGCATGATTTTACTAACTTGTTTTATTTGATTTTGCAGACATGAAATAGATGATGCAACTAACAATTTACTAATTGATGTTCACAGTTCAGCAAGGTGTCAGAAAAAGATGTAACCAATTTCAGATGCTAATAAATTTGGATACAAAACTAATATCAGCATTCTGTTTGTTGCAGGTGGTAAGGAATACACTTAAGTTTTCTAGAATGGTACCCAACGGATCCTAGACGAAAGCAGAGACGGTGGAGTGGTTTATTGAAACCCGATCCGAAACGCAGGTTCAGCGGAATTTCAGAACAAAATATGGGAGCAAACCGCCCACACATAACAGCAGCAGAAAACGGTACAAATCCTTCAAAGAAACTGGTAGCGTCCTTAGAAAAAAAAAGCCCTGGACGATAATCGCTGGTTTCAGAAATTGAGGAGGTTGTGATACAAACTTTCACTCGTAGCTTTCGAATGTCAATCAGACAAGCACCATGACAGCTGGCCGTCTGCCGTCCCCAAGTCGTCAGTGCACAGAGTATTACTTCAGAGATTGGAAATGCACCCGTATGAACTGCAGATAACCAATCGCATAACCCCAGATGATCATGTGAAACGTAAACAGTTTGCTGAAGTGATGTTTGATAACATTGCAAGTGCTGAATCTTTCCTGAGACAAATCTGTTTCTCGGATGAATGAACTTTCCATGTTACTGGAAAGCGTAATAAACATAATGTGAGAATTTGGGGAACTGAACAACCGCATTGCACAATGGAACATGGACATGCTAGCCCAAAAGTGAATGTTTGGTGTGGCATAATGGCCGACCGTGTTATTGGAACCGTTTTTGTTCAGGAAGCGACCCTGAGAGCTGTCAATTATCTGCACATGACTGAGCAGTTTGTGTATCCTCAATTGAATGAACTTGCAACTCTGGTCATTTCCCAACAAGATGGTGCGCTACTTCATTGGGCTTTGATTGTGAGGAGGTCTCTGGTTGCTAAATTTCCCAAACGATGGATTTTGCCGTGTGATGGGGCTATTTCATGACCCCATGTTCGCCGGATTTAACACCCTGAGAGTTTTTTTTTTTTTTTTATGGGGATTCATCAGGGGGAAGTTTACAGCACTCCTGTTGGAGACATTGCTGACCTAAAGAGGAGGATTACGTACGCACTGCAGAAAGTTAATACAGACATTCTCGAACGAACATGTTTGGAACTGGAATACCGTTTAGATATTGTTCGGGGGACAAATGGTGTCCATTTGGAATATCTGTAAAACTTCACGATCCGTTTTGTCAATTAACACAAGTTGTGTATTGAGATCATTTATATTAAAACTGTTATGAATATTTGAAATTGGTTACACCTTTATGGGGCACCCTGTATTTATTTCCCTGGCTTTAAAAAATTTGAAATAAGTAAAGGTTAGAGAATATTTTACTCGGTACTCATGCTAAATCAACTAGTGGACAAACTGCTTTGAAAAGAGCGATGATTATAAATAAAGAATATGTAATAGATGTATTGAATATAAAACAAAGTAATCGGATTTACTATCTGTATTTGAAAGGTAAGAGATTTTTTTTGCATATATTGAAAATACGAAATCGTGCAGGATTTCTAAACCTAGTTTTTATAATAAAATTAGAATAAAAAAATCAATACAAAAGTCAAAATAGCGATAGGCTTAAGGTATTAAACAAAATATTCATGTATGCATGTACTGTATGTCTTACATTATAAATTAGCGTAATCTGACATTATGAGCCCCCCCCCCCTTTTTTTTGTGAAGGCATTCAAAATTTTACGTAACATCTAACATTTTGAAATTTCTTCTATACGTTTTCTTTTAAGGCCATCCCCTAGAAAAGCGTACGTTTTACTAAAGTTCCACTATATTTGGAAAGTACAGGGCGGCTATAAATTAGCTGAGCAAAAAGGAAACTTTTATTGTGCGTAGTTATAAGGATGTATATGATAATAAGTACGAATAATATATACACTCACGGGCAATGAAATTTCCGCACCTACAAGAAAACATGCTACAACCGCGAAACTTTGCAAATAGCTATAGAGTGCTTGCTGGTATGCAAATAATCCACGTTCGGTGCGAGTGCGCATCATCTCCCACCCCGTGGTGGGGCTGCAAGCACGAACCGGCAGCCTTATAAACCGGCGTGAAGTTGATGACCCATGAAAGCGAAAAGCACAGGCCGACGCAAGGAAGAGTACAGAGTGACAAGAATGCCGGGTAAACGCCAGGGACGTCGATTTACACAATTTACGGACTTTGAGAGAGGCCTCGTCATTGGGGTGAAAACCGCACGATGGTCGTAGCGCCTTATAGCCCGCCACGTGGATCGTTCTGACCATATCGTCCGACTGTGTTAGAAGCAGTGGACACGTGACGTCACTGCCACACGGCGGAGCCGTCACGGGAGCCGTCTCTGTAATTTTGCCATCATGTGTATCATTCATCTGTATCATTACGTCCATAAAATTTAAGTTCAATCCAATGCTTCCTTCTTGGAGCGCAAATTTCTTTGTCCGTGAGTGTAGTCAAGTTAAGAACACCAAGTTTACTTTTTTCACAAATGCTCGATGTGGCTTCTCTTGGTTACTCTGCAAACGTTCCATGTGTAAATCAGTTTTTCCCACATTGCTGTCAGCATGTCGGCATCGATCAATGCGAGTACAGCGGTGATTCTTCTTGATTTCAGTTCAGGAAGGGACTTGGGAAGCGACGGAAGGTAAACCTGATCTTTAACAAAACCCCATGGACCAAAATCTAGGGGCGTTAGGTCCGGTGATCGGGGGGGGGGCATGCAATTGGGCTGCCGCGATTAATCCAAACTGGGACTTCAGCATCGAGGTAGGAAGTGGTGTTCTGGTGGTAGTGAAGAGGCGCCCCCATCTTGCTGGTAAATGAAACCTCCTTCCATTGCTTTCTTGAGGATTAGCATTAGGTAAATCTGAAGCATGTCCAGGTATGTGATTCCGGTTACAGTTCTTTCAGCAAAGAAAAATGGGCCAAAACGGGAGCACAACCCACGGCACAGGAAACGTTCACATTGGGACTGTCCTTTCATGTTCTAAAATGGTATGGGGATTTTCTGATTCCCAAACCCTCACACTGTGTTTCTTCACTTTGCCATTTAAATGAAAGGTAGCCTCGTCACTGAACACCAAGTCCGACAAGAAGTCATCATCAGCTTCCATGCGACTGAACACGTGTCTGCAAAAATATGCTCTGTGCTTCATGTCGCCATTCTTCAGAGCTTGAACGAGCTGCAATTTGTAAGGCCGAAATTTCAGACGTTCCCGTAGGATTTTTGTCACTGTTGATTTTGGAACTCTAAGCTGCAGATCTACTCGTTCGTCGATTTACGGGGGCTTCGCACTGCATCCACCGTCCCCTCGGGAATTCCAGGTCTGCCTTGGCAGCTGTTCTTATGAGCCACACATCCAGTCTCGGTAAATCGTTCGTATCATGCTACAATCGTGCCCCTTTTCGGTACAGTTTTTCCTTATTCTCGGCGAAAATGTCGTTGCACTTGTGTTGCTGAACGCGTCTCGTGAAACCACAGGCAGCATTTCGCTTTTTCCCCGTCGCTGAACGTCACCATCGTACCGGGAACAATGAAACGATGGTGATGAGAGCAATCGCGCGTTCTCTGCTGGCGATATGTGACCTCGCGGGACTCAGCGCCATCTGTCCACAAAAAAGGCCCACAAAAAGTGAACTTGGTGTATTCAACTATGTATTATTCGTACTTATTTTCATATGCACCCTTATACCTATGTATTAGGTGTACAAATAAGTTTTAAAGCTTTTTAAGACAAGGCAACATGTGATTTGAAAGAAAACAACAATACCTTTACGAATCAAAATACCTTCCGCCATCGGTCGGGCAGCTGACGGATTCCAGCCATGAAGAATACTTCGTCGTGTGACGCGATAAAGTCGTCAACCCATCTCTGCACTCCGTCACATGTCCGGAGCCGTACAGCAGACAAAACATGTTGCATCGATCGGAACAAATGATAGTCTGAAGGGGCTATGTCGGGACCAAACACCGGGTGCTCCAAAACCTTTCAGCCAAGCGTCAATAAAGTTTTCTTGACCGATTTCGCGACATGCAGCATAGGTTTGTCATGCAGTAATTTCAAGGAACGCAATCCTTTACCGATGAATGGACGTTTCCGACAGATTTCTTGGTTCAATCGCAGCAATTGTTGCTTGTAGCAATCAACAGTAACAGTTTGACCCTGTTCCAATAGTTTATAATCACACCATTCATATCCCACCAGATGCACAACATAAATTTCTTGGAGTGAATATTGCGTTTCGGTGTCGAAGTCGTTGCTTCACCGGGGTCTACCCAGTGTTTTTTTAGTTTGGGATTGTCACACCATATCTACTTTTCATCACCCGTAACGATTTTCCACAGGAAAGACTTTCTGTGTTGTTTATTCAACATATTCAAACACTTCATGACACGCCTATCCTTGTTCCTCTGGCTCAGGTCATGTGGCACCCATTTTCCTTCCTTCTGAATCTTTCCCATTGCGTGTAAACGATTGGAAATGGTATGTTGAGTTACTCCCAGTTGTTCAGCAAATTCTTTTTGCGTTTGAGAGGAGTCTTCATCCAGCAATGCTTGCAGTTCCATTGCATTTATATATTATTCGTACGGGTATCGTTCACTTGACCGAAAGGTCACTTGACCGAAAATCACTTCGCCGAAAATCACTTGATCGAAAGGTACATTTCACCGAAGGGTCACTTGACCGAAAAGTTCATTTCACCGAAAGATCACTTCACCTAAAAGTTCATTTCATCGAAAGGACACTTGATCGAAAAGTTCATTTCACCGAAAGATTACTTTACCTAAAAGTTCATTATATCGAAAGATCATTTCACCGAATGGTCAGTTTATCGAAAACTTAGAATTTTGTTGTTATAGATCTGTTGGAGTATGGTGCTGGTTTTTAAAAAACTGGTCACCTAAACATTATTGGATTGTATAAAAAATACACTTTTAATTTCTTTTAAACACCTCCCCATAAGTAGGTTTTTCGAAATATAACATTAATTATAAGTCATAGATAGACCTGTGCCTTTTTGCCAAATTTTAATCCCCGAGCTCATATTCATGAAGTTTACATAACAACTCAAGTTAATGAGTTGTTATGTAAACACACTTATTCAGACAAAAAAAAATCAGTTTTAGGGCCCTTGGCCTCGGTTTAGGCCTTTTTAGAACATTTTAATCGTGCGTGCTCATATTCATAAGGTTTACGTAAAATGTCCAGCTAATAATGTTGCACATTTATTCAGGCAAAAAAGAATCAATTTTTGGGCCCTTGGCCTCGGCTTAGGCCTTTTTTAGAAAATATAAACCGTGCGTGCTCATGTTTATAAGGTTTACATAAAAACTAAAGTTAATGATGTTGTACTCTTATTCAGGCCAAAAGAATCAGTCTTAAAGCCCTTGGTCTCGTTTTAGGAATTTTTAGAAAATTTTAATCCTGCGTGCTCATATTTATAAGGTTTACATAAAATGTCAAGTTAATAATGTCGCACATTTATTGAGGCAAAAAAGAATCAATATTAGGGCCATAGGCCTCGCTTAGGCCTTTTTTGCAAATTTTAATCGTGCTTGCTCATGTTCATAAGGTTTACATAAAAAGTCAAGTTAATAATGTTGCAATTTTTTTCAGGCAAAAAGAATCAATTTTAAGGTCCTAGGCCTCAGCTTAGGCCTTTTTAGAAAATAATAACGGTACGTGCTCATGTTCATAGGTTAACCTAAAAACTCAAGTTAATGATGTTGCACACTTTTCAGGCTAAAAGAATCAATTTTAGGGCTCTAGGCCTCGGCTTAGGCCTTTTTAGCAGATTTTAATCGTGCGTGCTCATATTCATAAGGTTTACAGGTTTACATAACAACTCAAGTTAATGATGTTGTACACTTATTCAGGCCAAAAGAATCAGTCTTAAAGCCCTAGGTCTCGGCTTAGGCCTTTTTTAGAAAATTGTAATCGTGCGTGCTCATATTTATAAGGTTTACATAAAATGTCAAGTTAATAATGTCGCCCATTTATTCAGGCAAAAAAGAATCAATATTAGGGCCGTAGGCCTCGCTTAGGCCTTTTAGCAAATTTTAATCGTGCTTGCTCATGTTTATAAGCTTTACATAAAAAGTAAAGTTAATAATGTTACACATTTTTCTGGCAAAAATAATCAATTTTAGGGCCCTAGACCTCGGCTTAGGCCTTTATCGCAAATTTTAATCGTGCGTGCTCATATTCATAAGGTTTACGTAAAAAGTCAAGTTAATAATGTTGCACATGTATTCAGGCAAAAAAGAATCAATTTTAGGGCCCAAGGTCAGCTTACGCCTTTTTAGAACATTTTAATCGAGCGTGCTCATATTCATAAGGTTTACATAAAATGTCAAGTTAATAATGTTGCACATTTATTCAGGCAAAAAAGAAAAAAAAGAATCAATTTTATTGCCCTTAGGCCTTTTTTTTTTTTTTTTTTTTTAGCTTAGGCGTTTTTAGAAAATTCTAATCTTGCTGGTTTATAAGTTTACATAAAATGTCAAGTTAATAAGTTAATAATGTTGCACATTTATTAAGGCAAAAAAGAATAAATTTTACTGCCCTTAGGGCTTTTTTTTTTTTTTTTTAGCTTAGGCGTTTTTAGAAAATTCTAATCTTGCTTGTTCATAAGTTTACATAAAATGTCAAGTTAAAAAAATCAAGGGGGGGGGTTAAAGATTGCCGTTTCTGGGCATATATTGAGAACTGAATTGGGAACTTCAAACGCATTTCGCGAAAACGGTCCATGTAAGCCAAGCGAGGCGAGAATTGCACTTTAATTTGAAGAAAAAATTGCCGAGGATCCGAGGTACACCTAGTTTTGGGAGGGTGTACCCCCAACTTCCGTAATATTATGTTCGGGGCCGCTGGAGTCTGTCAGTGTATCCAGGATGTTCCCCTTGAAGCGTCCGCGAGGTTCGTCACCTTGGGGGGGGGGGGGGGGGGTTGGCTTCCCCCAAAATGTTAAAATGGACGTAGAGCTGTAAACATTAGACCCATGCTTTATATAATGATTCTGTACACGACCACGAATTTTCAGGAATGTGGAGTGAAACTGAACCCCCCCACCCCCGTTTCCAAGAGCTCTTCAGGGGTAACATCGAGGATACACTGATGACCGACTCCAGAGGTCCAGAATATAAAATTACGGAAGTTGGGGGTAGAGCCCTCAAAACCAAGCACCTCGTATCCCTTTTACAGACTTCACCAAATTTCTGGGGGAGGGGGGAAGGGCATACATAGTTTGGCACTAAACACAACATGAAGCATAGAAATTGCGAGCAAATCCCTTACCATGAACACCTGTCTGCGCTCTTAGAAACTTGGGGGAGGGTGAATTCGTCCCACCCTCCTGAAAATTCGTGATCGTGTACAGAATCATTATATAAAGCAAGGTTCTAATGTTTACAGCTCTACGTCCATTTTAACATTTTGGGGAAAGCCCCCTCCCAAAGCTCACGGACTTCGCAGACACTTCAAGGGGAACATCCTGGATACACTGACAGACTCCAGCGGCACAGAATATAATACTACGTAAGTTCGGGGTACAGTTCCCTCAAACCAAGTGTACCTCGGATCATCGGCAATTAATTTCTTCAAATTAAAGCACAATTCTCGCTTGGCTTACATGGAACGTTTTCGCGAAATTCGTTTAGAGTTCCTAAAAAGGCCTAAGCCGAGGCTTAGGGCCCTAAAATTGAATCTTTTTTGTCTCAATAAATGTGCAACATTATTAACTTGACTTTTTGCGTAAACCTTATAAATATGAGCACGCACGATTAAAATTTGCTAAAAAAGGCCTATGCGGAGGCCTAGGCCCTAAAATTTATTCTTTTTGCCTGAATAAATGTGCGACATTATTAAGTTGACATTTTATGTAAACCTTATAAATATGAGCAAGCAGGATTAAAATTTTCTAAAAAGGCCTAAGCCGAGGCCTAGGCTTTAAAGACTGATTCTTTTGGCCTGAATAAGTGTACAACATCATTAACTTGAGTTGTTATGTAAACGTTATGAACATGAGCACGCACGGTTAAAATTTGCTAAAAAGGCCTAAGCTAGCCTACGGCCCTAATATTGATTCTTTTTTGCCTGAATAAATGTGCAACATTATTAACTTAACTTTTTGCGTAAACCTTATAAATATGAGCACGCACGATTAAAATTTGCTAAAAAGGCCTAAGCGGAGGCCTAGGGCTTTAAGACTGATTCTTTTTTGCCTGAATAAATGTGCAACATTATTAACTTGACTTTTTGCGTAAACCTTATAAATATGAGCACGCACGATTAAAATTTGCTAAAAAGGCCTAAGCGGAGGCCTAGGGCCCTAAAATTGATTCTTTTTGCCTGAAAAAATGTGTAACATCATTAACTTGATTTTTTATGTAAACCTTATGAACATGAGCACGCACGGTTAAAATTTGCTAAAAGGCCTAAGCGAGGCCTACGGCCCTAATATTGATTCTTTTTTGCCTGAATAAATGTGCAACGTTATTATCTTGACTTTTCATGTAAACTATTTATGAACATGAGCACTGAACATGATTTTTATGAAAAACGTATGAACATGATAAAACTTGCTAAAAAGGCCTAGGCCGAGGCATAGGGACTTAAAATTAATTATTTTTGCCTTAAAACTAAATCTTTGCGTTCTCTGTGACACGGAGAAATCAAAAGTGCAATTTGAGTATGATCCCCTAACGTTTCGGTGGTCTGTCTGTCAAACTTGCACCATGCTTCAACAGATCCTGTAATGAAATCTAGCGTTTTCGATAAACTGACCCTTCGGTGAAATGACCTTTCGATGAAATGAACTTTTAGGTAAAGAGACCTTTCGGTGAAATGAACTTTTCGATCAAGTGACCCTTCGGTGAAATGTACCTTTCGATCAAGTGACCCTTCGGTGAAATGAACGCTTCGATCAAGTGATCTTTCGGTTTCATCGTATGACGTCTATATGCATTTAATCAGTATGTTGGAAACTATCATAATAAGTAATCATCCAAGAGTTGTACGATTCAACTGCAGTTGAAAATTACTCAATTCTCTTGACTTAGGTTGGTTTTATAATCCTTTTTCGAGAGTATTTACAGAAGGGTAGATACCAATGGACGAAAAACTGCGTACTTGAAACAAAGGGTAAGAAATATTGGAAAAGTTTGAGGAAGTGGTTTGGACTGTTTTAACCGCATTGATATGACCAAAATGGAAATTATTGATTAATTTTATTGGGAAGGGGAAGGAAGGGGGTAGGTAACGACCACCGTGAGCAACTTTAAGGACAATTTGCAGTCTCCCGTCCCTAATTTAGGGCTACTGGTTCCAGGTAAGGGAGAAAGCAAGTGCCGTAAGACAAGCACACTTCCCACGCTTCATCCGGGACTCGAACCCAGGCCGACGCTGACGAACGGTCAAAACCCAGCTCTTGATAAAGCGCTGCTGGGTCAGCAATGATTTGCTAACATCTAAGGTCAATTAGAGAGTGTAAAATTTTATATTTCAATGATAATCACTGCCGCTGTCTTATACCAAGAGGAATACTGCTAGCCAGATAGCTAGGAAAGGTGTTTCATGAAGTGCTTGCAACGGAAACCAGGCCATCCCGGTAGCACAGTGGTTTAAACGCTGGCTTGTGACCATTCGTCCAAGATGGGTCCGGGTTCGAATCCCAGCGCGGCATAGATGTTGTGTGTGTCTTACTGCGCTGGCTCTCTCCCTTCCCTGGAACCAGTGGTCATCAATTAGGGATTTGCGACTACTTATATCCCAACGAGTTGCTCACGGTTGTCGTTCAACCCCTAAACGTAAACTACAAATTTCGTTCTTTCGTCCACCTGAAATTGAAATCTTGCGTTTCGGGATGAGTTTTGAATAAAACCTGTGGTTTCTTCACGTGCATATATTCCATGACTGCTAAGGTTTTAGACCAGGGCCCAAGGCCCCGCATTTTAGGGGCTCCAGAATCACAATGCCAAAAAAAAAAATATGCATTTTTTATTAATTTATTATTATGAATAGAAATTTCCCCCCCCCCTGAAATGAAGATTAACACTGGTGTTTTTACTAGGCTTTTTCACTACTACCTGACAACTCTGATGGTTGTTCCGTTTTTACATAATATGTGTGTGTGTGTGTGTGTGTGTAAACACACACACACACACACACACACACAGAACTTTAGGTCCTCTCAACTTTAGGTCGTCAGGTCAATGGTTGTTCCGTTCGATTTTGCGTCACTAATATCACAAACATATTGCTGGCTTGGAAAAACCAGAACCTAGACCTAGGGAATTTGTAAGAACTGATGAGCATGGAGTCCATTTCATTTTAAATGTGAGTAATGGATAAGGCAGGAAAATGGAAGTGCTTTTTATCTGAAACTTTCAGATGAAATATAAATGCTGTATTTCTATATACGTACACTATACACTTCTTGAGAGAGGTTTTGCATTGCTAAGATACTTTGTAGAAGCTTTGAGTATTTCATATTATAAAGTATCAGATTTTAAAATTGCTTAAGTATAAATTAAGTGAATTAATGAGCTGAATAATGTGCTTTTATGGGAGTGAGAATTATCCCGTTATGCATGTTTGCTCAAGTCTAAGTAGCATTCCTCTGTTAATAGAGTTATTCTGCTATAATATTGAACACATCACAGGTGATTAATCAGCTACATGGAAGTTCACCTTGCCCCCAAAAAATCAGTCTGTACAAAATCTAAATAATGTTCATCAGTTAAAACTAAAACTAAAAGGGAATCGATAACTTAACATCTGTGAATATTTGAAATATTACATTATTAAATGCGAAAATAGCAATACTGAACTATTAAATAGCGTTTTAGTTACCCGTCTATATTTTTAAGTGCGAATTGTCTTGCTAATATTAAAATTTAATATAAGTAGATGTTATTTTCTATTTTTTCCACCGCCCAGCGTCCCATTTATTAAATCAACTTTTAAAGAAATTGATAATATTTAATGCCGACAAATGTACTTACTCTTTCAAAAATGTGGACGGGGGGGGGGGGGATCATCTTGTGCTTTGCCTAGGGTCCGATTCTGTGTAAATTGGGGGCCCTGGATTAGACTTTGAATTTAGACAAAAATAATTTTTCATTTGATCAAAACACTGGTCGCACGTTTAGCTGTTTGACAACCTGAATGAATTGAACTTTGACACCGCCGCCCCAGGGGCGCAGTGGTCTGAGAGATGGCTTCTGATCATTCGTGCGAAAGGGGTCCAGGTTCGAATCCCGGTGGAGCATGGATTCGTGTTTCTTTTACAGCACTGGCTCCTCTTCCTTCTCTGGAACCAGTGGCCCTAAATTAGGGACGGGCGACTGCTTATAGCCCAATGAGTTGCTCACGGTGGTCGTTAAACCTCCAATAAAATACAAAACAAAAAAACTTTGGCACCCGAGGAAGAAGAAGAAAAATCGGCTTTATGTGTATGAACGACATCGCGAGTTGCCAGGAGAAAAACAGCGTTTTTGAAAATTCAGATAGGGATGCATTAGTGGGTTCTTTTTCACGCTTCATACAATTTTTTTTTTTTGTTTCACTTGAAAGCAAAACATATATTAAAATAATCGCCGGGTGGTCGAGCGTTCCAGGATGTGTGTTAGAATCCCGGATAAAACAAAAACTGCATGGTTGTTGCGTTCGAATTTGCGCCACTAGTTCTTTCACTTAACCGATACCTGCGCTTACTAAATTAGGGACTCGTGAATCCTTTTATCTTGGGTACCGGATGTGAAAAAACAACAACAACAACAACAACAACAAAAACCTAGGAGGTCTTATCTATAAATAACTTCCTATGGCTATGGCTGCGCATTAGGGATAGGTAATCGGTGCCTTCAAACGTCATTACACTCTCCTGATTAGAGGGCGTTGTTTGGCAAAGGAATTTGAATAAACAGGAAGCTTGCTGGGGAATAGATTCCAAAGAAAAGGACAACTTGCCTGGCAACATGGTCTCATTCGGAGGTACGCTCATCATCAACATCAGTACAAGATAGCAACATGGCGTGTGTAATGGCTCCGGTGCAAGAAAGACACGTGGCTTTGGGTAAGATAACTGCGAATGCAAATGTTTCTTTCGGTGCCGCTCATCACATCGTTCAACCATGGCACTGCTCGTACCTCTGAGTGAAAAGATGTTTCAGGCAGATAGTCATTTTCACTTGAATTTGTTCTCATCATGCTGCCTTTTATTCAATCATGCTGCCTTTCCCATCATGCTGCCTTTTTATTCAAACTCCTGTGCGGAACAACGCCCTCTAGTCAGGAGAATGTAATGACATTGGAAGACACCGATTTACATATCCCTAATTAGCCACCAAAGGTAAGTTTTCTATTTAATCAGTCCTCGTAATAATGAACAAATTATCAGCTTATCAGCAACGATTCGGACTGACTATGTCGAGAATCTTTGTTGCTGATTTTTTAAATAAGCACGTTAGAATTTTAGGGGGTTAACGATCGGATCCCCATAAGCGTCTAACGCCACGAGGGGTGGCCTGTCTCAAATTCTGTGCCTCAGCTACCGGCGTGGCACAGGTAAATTTAATTGAGTGAAAAACAATTAAATATCAAAAACCAGAGTACGTCCATGAAAACAGAATAACTGAACCCTCATATAATAGTACTTTCAAACACAAGTTTTTGTGACTGAGATTATCTGAATTTCAGTTATATTTTACCGCTGAGTGCCTTAAACAATGTCCGTTACGAAGATGAAATTCAAAGATAATCCGAGTGCCAATCATACTCGCCAGCATGCGCATTTATACGCTCGTTTAAAAAATGCATGCTCATCCATCCTACTAATGATTATCAAAATATACTGATGAATAGAAACATACAAATTACTTTTTACTTGGTAGATACTCGTATGTTCCTTTGAGCAAAATTGCATGATTCTTCAAGCACAAGAAGCATTTAAACAAATCAATGATTAAACAGGATATTAAGCACATTTTTCTTGGTGGCTAAAAATACTGGTAATACAAAAAGTAAAATCTGAGTTAAAATACATAAAACCTACTGCTGAAAATTGTCTGAAGTTCTCGTGTCGTTGATTCTAAAATTCCCCTATGATAATAAGTAACTGGGTCATTATCTTCTGTATATAAAAATAGCATGTCTGTCTATATATGTTCACTACGAACTCCGAAACCCTTTGACTGATCTGGAACAAATTTTGCATAGTTATTCTAGGACGCTGCGAAGATATTGGCAACCACGACGAAACCTTGACGCCTTACTCCCTCCCTATGATTTCATCCTCTTGGCACTTTGTACCTTAAACCCTTTGTCCGATCTGGACCAAATTTGGCATCGTTACTCTCTAGGACACTGCGGAAAATATAAGATATCATGAAACCTAGACCCTCCGCTCTCTCCCCATGATTTCATCCCCTTGACACTTTGTGCCTAAATCCTTTGGCCGATCTGGACCAAATTTTGCATCGTTACTCTCTAGAACACTGCGGAAAATATAAGCTATCATGAAACCTAGACCCTCCACTCTCTCCCCATTATTTCATCCCCTTGACACTTTGTGCCTAAATCCTTTGACCGATCTGGACCAAATTTTGCATAGCTACTCTCTAGGACCCTGCGGAAAATATAAGTTATCATGAAACCTGGAACCCCCCCCCACTCCCTCCCCATGAAAAGGCCGCGAGTTGCCTAGTGGGCAACGTTCGTGACTGCCACAGAAAGGGCTTCAGGTTCGATCCCAGGCAGGTACGAACGCTTGAACCACTAAATATCCGCCGTGCGTCAGATGGGCACGTTAAGCCGTCGGACCACTGGTACTGGCCCCCGGTAATAAATAAAGGCGTCTTCCTCCCCCTTTCTACTTCGCTTCCGTGTCACTTTCCTATCGGGCTCCCTAGCCCAAATCTCCTAGTTTCCTATTTCTAAGGGTTGTTTAAGACCTGGGGTCAGACACTCCCTTCCTAAAATCCTCTACATATGATCATGGTCATGATCCTCCCCATGATTTCATCCCTATGACACTTTGTGCCTAAACCCTTTGACCGATCTGGACCGAAATTTGCATACTTAATCTCTAGGACTCTGAGGAGGATATAGGCTACCATGAAACCTGGATAACGCATTCCCTTCCTCTGATTTCATCCCCTTGGCACTTTGTGATAATTTATGTTTAGTGCATGAAGGCGCCAGTTAATTTTAAAATATTATATTTTGATGTAATTGCTGCAATAAAGGAACAAAACGGATTTATCTCCCACCCAAATGAATTTCAGTTAATTATTATAATAAACTTCTATATTTTTTACGTAACTTTAACTTAAATCGAAAATCTATTGGACAAATCAATCCAAAATCCAAGAAAAATGTTCGGAAAGCGCTGGTACAGAAGCTGATTCATGTTATTTTTGTTAATCCCGGGCAACACCGGGTACATCTGTTAGTATCAAATAAATTTTGATTTCTTCGTCATCATAATATAAAGAGTGGGAACTTCTTGCATGGTAATCCCAAATCTCAGTACATCTTTTCTTACGGCTGATATTCTACACAAGAAAGTAGATGGCTTTCAATATTGCAAGGATATCCTACGCAGAATACTGAGGGGGAGAGTTGCCTTTTAGGACGGTGTGCTCATGTAATGCACAGAAAGAGGGACTTCCTTCATCCAGTGAAAAGGTAAGGTGTTGTTTATTGCACAAGACAGAGACAAACGTCTCTTAGTGCCACTTCCGCACACGGAATCAGAAGGCACGTAAGTTGATTGTAGAATGGGGTCCCTGCCGCCCGAGCTGTACGTTTTCGTAATTCGTCTTGTCTCTGGTGCTCTGTGGCCAAAACTAGCCCATGTGTCACAAAATCCCAAAGGCCAACCAACTACAACCTCCTTTATTACCCTACAAATGTTTTTTTTTTTTTTTCCTTTTCCTTTTTTTTTTTTTTTTTTTAGTTTAACGATCACGTGAGCATCTAAGGCTAGGAAGGGACCCATCATTTAGGAATACAGATTACAGGACAGAAAGAGAGTCAATGCCGAATTAACTATCGCTTCATCCATCATCCATGCCAGGCTCAACTGCACGAGGAAAAGTTAGTGCCCTAGGCAAAAAAAAAAAAAAAAAGTCCAATTGGTGACCCCCGGGCGGCTTGTGGTTCGCGGAAAGAAATTATGCGGCCCACAAATGAAGAATAAAACCATATTTCATTTTATCCTGAAAAGAGATGGAATCAAATCTGAAATGTTACATTCATTGCATTACTCGTTATGTGGGGTTTCGCTGGGGCTATCAAATGATAGACAAGGTTCTGAAAATAACGAATTCAAGTAGCGGCAGATATCGTGTTCTTACAAATAGAAAATTCCGAACCCATTTAAATGAAGTTGTTGCCGAGTATTGACTTGCTCTTGCACACTTGAATCTGTTGGTTAAGTGCTGGAAAATGTTTAGTGATATTTTCCCAACTTCGGAAAGAACTTTATCTTTCTTTATTGGAAGAAATGAAATGTAATACGGATGTGACAAAATATCTCAGTGATGCCGCTTTTCTTAGCATACTAGCTTTTCTAAATGATATCACGCAGCATTTGAATCCTCTAAATATTGCCGTGCAAGAGAAAGACCAAAATATCTGAAATCGTTGTAGTCATATAGCTGATATTTGTAACAAGCTGTCATTGTTGAAATCAAATCTAGAAAGAAACAGTTTGACTCATTTCGAAATCCAGGAGGAACTTTTTGATGAATTGGCAGTACTTGGTGAAATTATATATATATTTTTTAAGTATTTGTTTTTGAACTGTACATCCTTATCAATTTGGTGATAGGTATAAACGATACGATGAACTCAAACCAAACATAGGTTTGTTCAGCAACGCATAGAATGTTGCCATTGACAGTACGTACATCATAAGCGCTGACTTGAAAAATTATTGGGGGTTCCAGAAATTTTTAATCGAATTACCCATGCATTTTTCAAAGGATTCAAGTCTTATTTAAATTTCATTCAGTCAGATTGTCTGGCACAACATGACGCCTGAAATGCTAAAATAAAGCAAATTATAGTTAATTACAGAAAAATATTTTTTCTAGATAATTATTTATTCCATTTATTTTGCTTTTGTGGGCGCGACATTATTATATGCAATACACAGTCACTGTGTGAATTTCCAACTCAGTTGTCTTTATAAAAGTAACAAACACATGTGAAATTTATTTTTAAGTGTTTTCACCAATTTTAAAAATGTCAACAAATTTTTTCTTCAAATGATTTGTGAGTAAAAATAGAAGGTTAGAAGGGAGAGGACATGGCATCAGCCGCACGCCCTGTGTTTTCCGTGGACTCCACTTCGTATCAGCTATCTATGCCCAGTATGCCCAACTTGGGCTGCTTCTGTACTTTTCTATAGATAAATACTCGACTTTGAAGAGGTTTTAGACGTACCTGTGCAGCATGTCAGCCAGGAAAACCCGAGACTGAAATATACATGCACATAACTAAAAATTTGCAAAAAAAATTACAGAAATACTGTGAAGTATTTTCTAAAAGAAATCAAGCAAAATTATGCTTCGTAGAGCTGAAGTGTCTGCCAATCACGGCCTTGCTGAAGCTGTGGGAGCCTCGTTGACCTCCAGGGACTGCTGCAGAGAGTAAGAGACGGCCGCTGTTAACCTGCGCACCAGCACAGGTCTTCACGAAGTGACCTCCCATCACTGAACCCTACCCACCCGGAGGGCGCAAGAAACCAGATGATCACATTTGGCTTCAATATCGGCGGCTGATGCCATCTGCTCTCACTTTTAACCTCCTTGGGCCCCGACTGTCCGAAAGATAGGGTGGGTCAACTGACTGCACAACATATTTCCGCCTTTATCACTATGACCTCGAATAGGTTCTCGTGTTCGTATGTAGAGCTAGACTTTTGTATTTTGTGGGAACCCAGACAAACAGAAGAATTTTCTTTTATAGAGGAGCCAGTTTTAAATGCTCTTAAACAACGGCGCTTGAGGTATTGTCTGTCGCGTCAAATTTGATGAGCGCGGGCAAACACTAATTCTTTTTTGAAGCACAATAAACAACCTGAGGAGTAATTTTCTATACACACATTCTCTATATATATATATATATATACACTGAAGTGCCAGAAAAACTGGTACAGACGAGCTTATGCAAAATACATAGCAACGTTACCTATGCGCGTACTCGGTTGCGTCCGCCAGTGCGTATATAAAGCGATAGACATCCTTGCCAGCTGTCAGAGCTGTTTTCAGCATGAGAATGACAAGTAATAACGCTTTAAGCGATTTTCAACGCGATGTCATAGTTGGCGCTCGTGAAATGGGCCATAGTATTTCGGAGGTAGAAACGAAGTTCGGATTTTCACGGACGACCATTGCAAAGGATGATGATGATATACACTGAAGTGCCAGAAAAACTGGTACAGACGAGCTTATGCAAAATACATAGCAACGTCACCTATGCGCGTACTCGGTTGCGTCCGCCAGTGCGTATATAAAGCGATAGACATCCTTGCCAGCTGTCAGAGCTGTTTTCAGCATGAGAATGACAAGTAATAACGCTTTAAGCGATTTTCAACGCGATGTCATAGTTGGCGCTCGTGAAATGGGCCATAGTATTTCGGAGGTAGAAACGAAGTTCGGATTTTCACGGACGACCATTGCAAGGGTGTACCGTGACTACAAGAATTCCCGCAAAACCTCCATTCTACGATACCAGTGTGGCCGTAAAAAGACATTGGGTGAACGTGACCATCGTCAGCTGTCAAGAATCGTTTCACGCGATAGGCGTGCAACGCTCTCGCAGGTATAATCGGAACTCAATGCTGGAGACTCAACAAGCATCAGCGTCCGGACTGTGCAACGTACCCTGCACGATATGGGCTTTGGGAGCCAACGCCCAACTAGAGTCCTCTTGATAGGTGCACGACACAGAGCTATGCGCCTCGCTTGGGCACGGCAACACCGCGACTGGACACTTGATGACTGGAAACAAGTAGCCTGTTCTGACGAGTCACGTTTCCAACTGTATCGGGCAGATGGAAGGATCCGTGTGTGGCGCAAACCCCATGAAGCCATGGGTCCCGCCTGTCAACAGGGAACTGTACCGGCTGGTGGGGGTCCGTAATGGTATGGGGTGTGTTTAGCTGGACTTCACTGGGACCCCTGGTACGTCTACAAACTTCTGTGACCGGCCTACGCTATGTGCGGATCCTTTCTGACGATGTACACCCGTTCATGTCCTGCATTCATGCTGATGGGTTGGGCCTGTTCCAACAGGACAATGCACCTCCACACAAGTGTCGGGACGACACGTTATGCTTAGAGAAGCATTCATCTGAGTTTGGGGTGTTGCCATTCCCACCCAATTTCCCAGATCTGAACGTGATATAACAGATTTAGGATGCCGTGCAAAGCGCTATCGAACACAGGAATCCGAGACCTCGGAATACACCGGAATTGTGGAACATTCTTCTGGAAGTATAGTGTGCATTGCCTACAGCATATTTCCAGAAACTAGTGGAGTCCAGCCCCGTCGTATTTCTGCAGTCCTGCGCTCCCGTGGGGGACTTACCACCAAGTATTATACTGGTGTACCAGTTTTTCTGGCACTTCAGTGTATATAGGTATAGTAAACAAGGAATGAATAATAAAAAACTTGGAGAATTGATAACGAAAAACAAATTTATGCATATATGCGTACGTGTATTTTCCCCACGAAATAGGCGCAAAAACCATGAGGGGTTCGAGGAACCCACAATAAAGTCATTGGGGGTTCAAAAAGTGTCACGAACCCACGAAGTTGGCGCCTATGACGTACACTACTTCTCAAATGGAATTATGGGAATTTCAAGCAGATGGATTTATGAGAACTCGATCAAAGAGTAGAACAGAATATCTTAAAACGTTTTCTTTTCACAGAGAAATACCTGAACATGGGAGGGCCGCCCCAGTGTCGCAATGGCCCAAGCGCTGGCTTCTGACCATTCGTCCGAGATGGGTCCGGATTCGAATCCTGGTGAGACATGGACGTTGTGTTTGTATTACGGCACTGGTTCCCTCCCTTCCCTGGAACCGGTTACCCTAAATTTGGGACGGGCGCTGGTTATTGCCCATCAAGTTGCTTACGGTGATCGTTAAACCCACAAACAACAAAAATAATGAACATAAAAGATTTGGGATTAAAAGTTTTTTTAATGTTTGGAAGTACTTATAGAGATCATTTTCTGAAACCAAATACGTATAGTCAAAACACAGGAGCGGTGTGAATGACTCTACTCTTGAGCAATTACTTCGATTTTCAACAACAAGTATCATGCAACAAGTTTTAGTGGAGTTTAATCGTCTATAGAGTTTTCGTTAAACGTGTTTGTTTTTCAAATTTTAAATTTCAATTTTTCTTGTATTAATGAAAAAGAGCTTAAAGATTTAACAAATTAAGCCGAGCATCTTTGTATTTATATAATCTCATAGATATATATTTTTTTTAATGCGTCCCGCCATCTAATTCTTTTAAATATGTAAATGTTGGCCCGCTACACGATTGAAGTTGGACAGCAGTACCTTAGACTAAAGAACCAACGGGCAACGATTCGTTTTTCAGTACTGCTCTGTCGTATTGTACGGAACAGAAACGTGTTTCCGTATTGCAGTAAAGTCATATATGTAACAGAGGAACTGTTATTTTAATTAAGCGCTGAATTTTGCAACAACTGTCGAATTTAGGAGTATGTTATTAACTACCACTACTCACCGGCACAAGTATTCTCTTAACTTCTTTCAGTACAGCACAGATGTCTTGTACAGAACAGAGGACGTAAGTAGAAACAACCACATCAACGGTCTGGTCATCAACTTGTTTCATGTCCTCGGCCATGGATAGAACAGTTCTTTCCAGCACTACCTGAGGATACTTCTTCCTGTTCTGCAAGAAGTATGCCTCAAAAGATGGATTCATGTCAACAGCGATGAGTTTGCTGTTCTTTGGGTAGAACTGCAGGTTGGCACCTGTGCCGATGCCGATCTCCAAGATCCTTAGGGATACGGCCGGGTGGCTATTACCCATGTGTTCCTTAAGGAGGTCGAAACACTGTTTCCGGAACGGCAGTAGTCTCGGTTCGAACACTGGACGCATGCAGCAGCTGAACAGCCAGGAGAACCACTTATTTCTAAAGGCTGGGCTGAATTTGAGCAGGATTACGAGTGGAAGAAAAATGGACACTGATGAAACCCACCAAAGCGTGGTCAGTGCAGCGCACAAAACCACCTCCATAGCTCTGCTAAAAGAGAAAACGAGTAAATTAGCATAAAGGCTCCTTCCAGAAAGATATCTGCATACAAAACATTAGCTTCTAGGAAAATTCGCTTTCGTTCAATACAGGAAGTAACTCATATCTATCGACAGGAAATAACTGCTGTTTATATTCATTAAACATGTATAATATTGCATTTAACAATTAAAAATTGAAGTATACCACGGAGTACGCAGAAAAATTCTAGCAATATATCAACAATAACAAAGAAAGACAATCAGATTCAGCCAAAACACTAAATTAAAACAAACACGAATCATCATTTTAGGTTAAGAAAATATGTTTTGCGTGAGAACGACATGTCAATGATACTTTTAGAACAAGATGTGCGGAGCTCTGTGAAAATAAAACCCTTTTTGCCGGTGGTCGTTTTCGCATTCACGTCTCCTTACTCCGGAGCCAGATATTCTCCCGACTGAACTACACCGACCTTGGCTTATTGCTACAACTTGCCGTTTGGACCCTTGCATCACCTCAGTGATACGTCATAGTTCTTCTTAGTATAATATGATACTTTGAATTTCGTTCCCGGACGATACACAAGAGTGGTGCCGAAACTTCTTGATAGGATTAAGAAAATGTCTCAGTACTTCTTTTAGGAATGAAAAATTCTTCATAAATTCTTAAAGATGAAAAATTATACACCTTACCCTTCTCTTAAAATGAAAGAAAGGGAAAATTTTCATTTTGAAAAAAAAAAATGTAGGAGAGCCTTCTTGTTTTGGATTTAAGAAATAATTAACCCCCCCTCCCCACTTTTTCTTACGCTTTCCAACCGTAGGTTGAAGAAACGTATATGCTCCAACTTTGCCCGTCTGTCCGTCCGCACAATAACTCGCGTAAAAATGGTTCGATTTCGATGAAATTTTAGTATGTGATAGAGGACAACCTGGGGACGATCCTTATTGAAAATCGGCGAAATGGGGTCAAAGGTGAGGACATAGGAGCGGGATCCATTCCATTTCCCCTTATGCGTCATAACTCGCGTAAATACACATGTATGATTCGATTTCGATGAAATTTTAGTAACTGGTAAGGGACCATCTAGGGACGAACCCTATTGAAAATGGGTTCGTCCCTAGACGGGATGCATTCCATCGCCTTTATGCGTTATAACTTTCCTAAAAGTGCTTCGATTGAGACAAAACTTCATCATGTTGTTCCGGAAGTATACTTTACCGGTTCTGTTGAATATTATCGAAATGGGGTCAAAGGTCAGGTCATAGGAGCGAGATTTATTTTACAGCCGTTATCCTCATAACTTGAGTAATAACTTGAGCAATGATTTCTGTTATGTTGGAAAGCGTATCATAAACAATGCACTGCATGACTTTACTAACTTGTTTTTAACACGATTTTGCAGCCGAAGTCTCCCTTCAGAACGAAAAAAATAAAGTGAACTGAGATTCTGGCTAACTTTTGCGATTGAAATTTACCTTTTAAAAAGACAAACAAGTGGACTCTACTTTAAGATGAAAAAACAAGCAAACAAGCAAACAAAAACACGCCGTCGGTGGGCGATTTTAACAAAAAAAACAACAACAAAAAAACACACTTGCTGCAGACATATTGAGAATACAAAAGAAGCTCCGCGGGCGTTATGATATTTCCAGTCTACCATCCATGTTGGTACCTTTGTAAAATGAGTTTGCACGTGCTTCTAGGAAATTATTAGCATAAGACTTTTTAGCTCATTAATACCACTCAAGAAAATTATTAAACAGGACTCACCCTCAAATTGCTATATATGGCCAAAATCCTGCGTTATTTTATCGAAGATAATGATGGCATTAAAGACTATAAAATACCAATTATTCTTTGAAAAGAGCGGAACGTATATTAAACTCCAGTCGTTTCAACCTAACTCATAGAAGTGCAGGTTACTGCACTGAAGTAAGATCACAAGGATATTGAAAACAACGCCAAAATAAACAATTCTGTATGTGCACTTGAAAAAACAGGGGGAAGGGAGGAGGTATTCCACTCTGTAATACAGTTTTCAGGGCGTGATTTGTTTCCTGGTCTAAATATGTGGACCTTAATCTTCAGATCAGGTCCTTAACAGTGAATGAAAACCTGATTGAAAAATAATTAAGGAAACACGGTAATTTATTCAGATCTGTATCAAAAAGGAAACATGTGACATAATGAACTTTTACGGACATCATTAATGGTGAGAAAAACAGTATATCCGTATGTTATTTTAGGACGCATGTCTTGACCTAGGATTTGTATTCACGTGCCAAGAATATGATCTACAGCAGTTGAATCACACACACACACACACACACACATCATGGCTAAAAATACCTCACTGCTTATTTGTTTTCAGAGATAATTCATTCTACGTTATGGAAATGCGTTGAACGATAATTCGAGTGTCCAGCAGAAGAACTGAGCCACTGGAGAAGATCCTGCAAAGACATAATTTGATATTTGCCCAAGGTAGAAAGATTTTTTCTCTTTACAATTATTACAAAATAAGAAAAATTAGTAGACCGTCAATTATTAATCCACTGTCTCTAAAATTTTACTCGTATTTCGGATGTGAAATGTGATATATTGTTGCCTTTGTGAGTCATCTAATGTTTTTTACATCATGAGGCTGACATAATTTAGTTCTCATTGTTGATGACCTAAAGAATATAATATTAAAAGAAACAACATTTATGCACAATTACTTTTTTTTCATTATCGACCAAGGTTTCGCTTTTGTCCCAGCTACTGCAGGACGAATGGCACGTAAAAAAAGGAATGTATTATTAAAGAATTTTTAAGGACTTTATTGGTGGTATACAATATATAATTAAAGAAAAAAATGTTTAGTTAAGGATTTTAGTGGTGTTATGCAACGCGTGGCACACAAGGCAAATTTTAAAATCCCAGCTTAAATATTTGCAACAGCGAACATACAGTACATACACACATGGAAAAGGGGCATCCTGAAAATAATGCCTCGTCCTATATAAGACTTTTATTTGTAGCAGCAAAAATGTGAAACTTGGTGGCAAAATACTTGGACATGTTGTTAATAATGCTAGCCTGTTCACAGTATTGTCCATCACTTTCTATACATTTCCGCCATCTTTGAACCCTTTGATAAAATCAATTTTTGGAAAAATTCCTGAGACTGTCCTTTCACCCATGAGTTCACAACCAGTTTAACGTCTGTCACATCGTCGAAAGTGGTGTTTTTGAAAGGGGCAAACAGGAAGAAGTCTGAAGGAGCCAATCTCAATGGAGACTTCACAATAGCCTGTGAAGTCTCGATTGAGATGTGGGGACGTGTATTATTATGGAGTAAAACAACACTAAAGTTGCATGTCACGTCTTTTTCTTCTGATAGCTTCCTTTAGCTTCTTCAATGTCTGCACATAGTGAGCACTGTTTATTGTTGCACCCCGTTCAAGGAAATCAGCCAATATGATACCATGTTCGTCCCAGAAAATTGTTACCATCACTTTTCCTGCAGAACGAGTTTTTTCACCTTTTTCTGTCAAGGTGAAGATGTGCGATGCCGTTCTATTGACGGACGTTTTCTTTTGGGGTCATGAAAGAACACCCAGGTTTCGCCCCCCGTCACAGCATTAGAGAAAAACACCTCACCCTCCCTCTCAAAACAGTCCAAGACGTTCCAGCATATGCCACCCTTCGCTCACATTGTTCACGGGTTAGGTTTCTTGGGATCCACTTTGAACAAATTTTTCTGTACACCAGATCCCTAATTAATATTTCCATAGCATTATAACCACAATGAATTGCATCACACAAATCCTGAATGGTGACACGACTATCAGCTGTGATGGGGGTCTTTCACTCGTTGCTTGTTGGCATCTGTCACTGCAGTTGCGGGTCATCGACTCCATTGTTTCTCCGGCACTGAACTTTCACCCTCTCGAAACCTTTTCATCCATCTCCGGACATTACTGATATCGATTGTGGCAGCTCCATACACCGCCAGGAGTTTTCTTTGGATTTCTGGAGCCTCACATCGTTCTTTTTCCAGGAATTCAATTACGGCTCGCTGCTTTTCTCTGTCATTCATGATCTATATTTCCGATTCTGAAATAATTCCCCACATTCCCCACATTGGTAACATATCATAGTACATGTCAGTGCAGTTTCATTAAAATCACTTCAGAATTTCAAAAGTTATTAAGGAGGAGGCATTACATTTAAGATGTCCTTGTATATGCAATTAAATTCAAACCACCGCCCCGGTGGCATAGTGGTCTAAACGATAACTTCTCATCACTCGCCCGAGATGGGTCAGGGTTCGGATCCCGGAGAGGCATGGATGTTGTGTTTGTTTTACGGCACTATCCTTCTGCCTTTCCTGGAACCAATGTCTCTAAATTAGGGACGGGCGAATACTTGCAGCCCATTTGGTTGCTCACGGTAGTCGTTAAACCCCCAATCAAAAAAAAATCTAACCTGGTGGAAAATCGCTGCAAATGCCATGTGATAAGCTTCTAAGACATCCACTGTCAAGTTAAAGAAATCATCAGTATTTTAAAAATTAGAAGGGGATGTAATGATGTAAAGCTTCAACTCAGTCTCATTCTACACTCTCTACCAACAAGTAATTGGGCACCTGTGATAGCAAAGGAAAACGAAGTTTATTCACCTTCAATAATTGGTGGAGCCTCTACGAGCGGCGATTACAGCTGCAGCCCTCCGAGACATACTCTCAACCAGGCATTGTACGACGGCTAGCGGTATTTTCTTCCACTCGGCTTGGAGAAGACAGGTCAGTTCCTTCACCGATTTCGGACGGTGGGGACACCACTTAAATCGACGCTCCAACTCGTCCGAGAGGTGCTCGATAGGGTTAAGGTCCGGGCTCTGCGCAGGCCAGTCCATTCGATTAAGCCCATTGTCACCATACCAAGCCATGGTGGACCTCGCAACATGACAGGTGGCATTGTCATCCTGAAAGTAACATGGGTCCACCCCGTAAAACTGCCACAACGTAGGAAGCGCATGGTCATCCAAAATGGTGCAGTAGGTCTCGGCATTGAGTCTACCAGGAATTGAGACCAAGGTCCAGTGCCATACCAGGAGAAACACCCCCAATAGCATATTTCCACGGCCGCCGAACTTCACAGTTGGCACAATACATTCCGGCAGAGGCGTTCTCTAGGCAGACGCCAAACCCAGACCCTGCCATCCGAACGGTAGAGGGTGAACCTTGATTCGTCGCTCCAGAGAACCTGTTTCCACTGTTCAACGGTCCACTGTCGACTTTCTTTGCACCAAGTTAGTCAAGCAGCGCTATTGTACTTGGTGATCAAAGGCTTGTGGGCTGCAGCACGTCCATGATACCTGAGCAAATGGGCTTCCTTACGGATGGTATTCATCGAAAGAACACTCCCAGATGCCTTTTGAAACTCCTCGCGGATGTGGCCCATCGATTTGATGCGGTTCTTCCGAATTTCTGTGGCCAGCACCCGTCTGTCTCTAACTCCCAGTTTTGTGGGCCTGCCGGGTCGGGACACATTCCAACAGTCACCTCTCATATTCCACTTGCCAATCACGTAGGCCACTGTCGGTTTTGGGTACTTCAACTCGCTGGATATGTCACGTATGGATCGGTCATTTCTGTGATACCCGACGATTACACCTTTCTCAAAATCAGAGAGCTCCGAACTGCGTGGCATCTTGCATGCGACTGGTTGCGTTGTTGTTTGCCACAAGATATTTAACGGCGGCGGCCGTGACGTGTATCAGGACCGCAGATATAGTCGATTGCAGGGGTGTCCAATTATTTGTTGGTAGATAGTGTATATTAATCGAATTACAATGTTTTTAATACACTTATCGTCAAAAAAATAGTTGTGCCCGGAAGGAAGGAACCGACAGGAATGAAACTTGCTGAGTAGGTTTGACATCGTCAGACATGCAAATGATTCAAGTATCACGCTCGGACGCGCATGTGATGCAAGCAAGGAGGGGTCGCAGCGCTGTGCATGACCGGCCATATTAGGTCGTTCCGGTGCTCGTGCTTACCATTCTGACTCGTGCTGTTGTGTTCGTTGCATCCTTTGCAAGTGAAGTATGCCTCGGAGAAAAGTTCGGAAGCAATTCGAGTAGTTGGAGGAGTTCGAGAGCGGCCTTCTTCGGGCTCTGGGAAGTGAGATGGTCTTATCGCCGTATTGCGCGCCATACCGTTCGTACGAATAACACCATAGCACTCTGTTGGCGGCAGTGGATAGAACAAGGCATGCAGCAGTGACAGGAAGAGTCTGGGAGACCTAAACGAACCACGGAGAGAGAGAGAGAGAGAGAGAGAGAGAGAGATAATCGACGGGTTATCCGACATGCGTGGAATGACCCAACAACCGCGACTGCGGATATTCAACGAGCAGTGGTATCTTCCATGCATCGTCCGATTAGTGCCGACGCCACTCGCAGACGGCTGCACGACGTAGGACTACACGCACGCAGACCGTTACGACGACTGCCCTTAACACCATTGCATTGTTTCCAAAGACTGCAATGGTGTCGTGCCAGACTGTCATGGAGCCATTCAGAATGGCAGCGGGTGATCTTCAGTGACGAGTCCCGCTTTTGTCTTTGAGGAGACGACCAACGAATCTGTGGGTGGAGGCACCGTGGATGAACGGTTTGTTGTCGAACGTCACACACCCAGAAGACCTGGTGTCATGGTGTGGGGTGCAATTTCCTATGATGCCAGATCCCCTTTGGTGTTCATTACAGGCACTCTGACAGCCCAACGTTACGTTAATGGGGTTGTGTAACCAGTGGCCCTACCTTTTCTTAACGCTCACTCCGGTGCGGGTTTCCAACATGACAACCCTCGTCCAAATACTGCTGCTGTCTCGAGAGCTTGTCTTCAAGGCACTGCCACTCTACCACGGGCAGTCGCATTGCCAGACCTATCCCCTATTGAAAATGTCAGGGATGCTATTAGACGCGCTATCCACACTCCAAGCCTACCGCACAATCTGCAGGAACTGCGTGAG
This sequence comes from Macrothele yani, assembly GCA_039090855.1. Classification (NCBI taxonomy): domain Eukaryota; kingdom Metazoa; phylum Arthropoda; class Arachnida; order Araneae; family Macrothelidae; genus Macrothele; species Macrothele yani. The sequence goes on from CM077007.1 coordinate 117,335,482, forward strand.
AGATTTAAGCTGCATGGGATGGCTTACCACAGGACACCATTAGGAACCTGTACAGCTCCTCGCCGACAAGTCTGGCATGCTGTGTGTGTAAAATGGCGGCCCGACGCCGTACTGAGAGACACTACGTATTGGCGTGTAGCTCAATTAATATTGCCCACATCAGTTTCAATATTTGATCATGTATTGTTCCTTGTAACCTTTACCTTCCTCCCGAATAGCATTTGCAATCCGACACGTCCTACTGGGTGCAACTATTTTTTTGACGATAAGTGAAAATTTTATTGGAATGGGCTCAGTGTTATGCTGAGACGGGCGTTCAAAACCAGTACTAAGATGCACAGGATAAATATTAGAGAGAGTAAAACGATATCAGCTTTGTGTTAGAAAATAGTATAGAACAATGCGATACTGATAAGGATTTTTTTTTATTGGGGGTTTAACGACCACCGTGGGCAACTCAGTGGGCTATAAGCAGTCGCCCGTCCCCAATTTAGGACCACTAGTTCCAGGGAAGGGAGAGAGCCAGTGCCGTAAGACAAACACAACATACATGCCTCACCGGAATTCGGACCCGGACCCACCGCGGATGAATGGTCAGTAGGTATCGCTTAGACCACTGCGCCACCTGACCGGCCAATGTGGAATGAGGTGAAATGGCGAGCACCATGCACCCGCTGTAGGGATACAAAAGTGTAGGAATTCTGACTCATCGCCACCGTGGAATGATAACCACTTTTGAGTTTTGAGAACCTTATGCCGCGTGGCGCAATCTTCGTACCGAAGAATCAAAGTTAACACCAAGTAGCATTGCTCCTGTTGAAATAACTTAGTATTTTACATGTCTTAATTTATCTCTCGTCATTAACACGTGTTCAGCCTAACTGGGAAGATTTCGAATTCATGCACTTTTACAATAGCACGCTGCTCTTTGGTTGTACATTCCTCTAGCACGGTTGCCATTTGCAATCTGAGCTGGTCATGCGCATGAGATGCCTAGCATCTGCCACATTGAACTACGAGTAAGCTGGATTGTGCTCCCACCTAATGACACCTTTAGAAACTAATAACTACTATTGGGTTGTCAGAAAAGTCGTGACGTATTTTAGCCATGTTTTGCAAAGGTCATTTATTGATAGAAAGAACAAAAATCAATCAATGATATAATGCCCGTTTTGTTTGATAACCTTTTGCTATCTTTCAGTGAGCTGTAGAATGCCTCGTTCATAGAAAGACCTGTCTTTCGTGGCGAAAAACTCTACAAGGTGCTGATTTACAGCCTCATCTGAATTGAACGTTATACCACGCAAAGACTGTTGAAGAGAACGAAACAAGTGGAAGTCTGACGGCGCAAGGTCAGGCGAGTATGCTGGGTGTGGCAACACATCCCACCCAAGCTCCAATAATTTTTGGCGGGTGATCAAACTTGTGTGTGGTCTCGCGTTGTCGTGATGGAACACAACACCTTTACGATGAACGAGCTCTGGACGTTTCTGCATGATGGATTCGTTCAAACTGTCCAATTGCCGACAGTACACATTCGAATTGACTGTTTGGTTCCGCGGTAGGAGCTCGAAAAATACGTGTAAGGGTGAAAATTAATAATGAGATGCATATCATTTAAGATATGATCTAGTACTAATTTATGTGCATAAAAACAAGGAAATAACTTTATTTCATTAACTGTGTGCATATACAATGCCCAAGGTTAGAAGGGCGCCAGCCGGTCTGGGAAGACTGAATACGTCCTTTGTGTAAAAGAATGTCAGTATTGTTGTATGTTTTGTTCTGTTTGTATAGAGTCTGGTTTCCACGTACAGAAGCTTGTCAGGTGGAGTTTGTGGTATGTCGTCGAGCACGGAGACAATAAGCGAGGGAGAGCGATTTCCCCAGAAGCAGGAGCGGCTGGGGTGCAGATTCGAAGAAAGGGTGCCTGCGGACAAAGGTCAGGTTCGCTCCAGGACCTGACAAGGTCAGCGCCTTGTAAGAGGTCAGCGCCTCGTGGTAGAGGGGGGCCGAAAAAAAAAGAGGAGGGTCTTCTAGAGCGAGGGGGATAAGAGATAGCTTCGGGAGAGAGAGGAGATTGACGAAGCCGCTTGGAAGGCGAGTAGACGTCGGGAGCTTGACTCCGAGGAATGCGGTTCCTGGTTTTTGCGTGAAGCCGTGTGCTTCGGGAGAGAGAAGGAGGATTGCGAGGTGCGCTTGAACGGTGGGTAGACGAGCGGCGTCTATGCTCCGAGGAACGTAGTTCCTGTTATTTGCGTGAAGCTAGAGGCTTCGGGAGAAAGCGTAAAAGAGTGCAACGAGTGTCTGGAAAACGGATAGACTGTGGAGATTTTATGCTCCGAGGAACGCAGTTCCTGGTTTTTAGCGTGAAACCGAGTGTTTCGAATTACAGAGTGGCGATAGGGCAACGAATTTAATATTGAACACTTCGTGACGGACGACGCATGCCACAAATTCGTCGACGCGGACATTGGCACCGGAACCAGACTCTCACTAGTGCTTTGATTCATTAAATTTATTATCTTTCTTATTCACGAAGTATTTATTGAAGTTGATGAAGTGCCTTACAGTAGCCATTCTCTCCCTTCCTTGATTCGCGGATAATTACACAAAAAGGCGGAGGAAGAGGGGCCTGGATGATAAATTTATTATTAATAAATTACGAGAGTGAGAACCTCAGATTATTTGCTGGGGGGAAGCTGTTAACTTAACTCACGGACGCCTATCGGAAAGAAGGCGGGACTTAGCACGAAAGTCTATGTCTCACCCCTACAGCAAAGTAATAAATGGCGCAGCCGGTAGGATGAATGTTTGATACCAGGTAAACCCGAGGAGGAGAAGGCGAGGCGAAGAAATAAGTGAATAAGTAATTCTTGTTGTGAGGAACAACGGAAGGCAACCTCGACTACTAGGACTCTGTGCACAAAGAAAAGTGGTGATTTCATCGACGGCAGCGACAGGGAGATCCGTAACCAGGATCCACGGACGAGACCGACAGACGTCAGCGACAGGGAGATCCGTAACCAGGATCCACGGACGCGACCGACAGACGGCAGTGACAGGGAGATCCGTAACCAGGATCAACGGACGAGACCGACAACTGCGAAGATCGCAACCGGATTCAGGACGAGAGGAGCCGGCAAGGCGCGTTACCAATACACGACGGAGAGAGCCGACGAGGCTCGGACCCAGTGTGCAAGACAGAATTCCTGGAGACCACGTCTCACATCACCAGTGGGACCGGACTTTCCCTGTTTAGGGAGTCCCATCGCGGACCGCAGTTTAGCTGCAACAGAGAAGCTGAGGGGGCCCGAGGAGCCCGGTAAGTACTACTTTTGAAGCCGCAATTTGATTACCTGTGTCGATACCTGTGTATAAGTTAGAAATAGCTGAATAAGTTTCATCAGGACACTAGGAGTACTAGAGGTAACCTTCCTAAGATAAATTTAACTTAAGAGTAGTGAGGATATAGTAAGAAGAATTTGAGATAATAAATGGTGAAAGTATATTTTTTTATGTGAAGAAAGAAAATAGCGGACAGAGAAGGATAGGTACTAGCCTAGATAAAAAGAAAAAGTAAAAGGTAGAGATCAAAATGATATTTAACTAGGTATCTCAGCGAAGTAGATAGAAATTAGTAGCGTGAGAGCAAAGGCTAACCATCGGGGAATTGTATTATTTTATTTCAGTGTATATATATTTTTGTATTAAGTGTATATTATTGTTGCATGATAATGGCGGAACAGTTTTTGGAAGGGAAAATTAGTGAAGAACTCGATGAAAGGAATTCCGAGGGAAGCAAAAGAGAAAATGAGGGAGGAACAGATAATGAATTGAATTCTAGCAATGAAGTAATAATTAATGACAAAGGAATAGAAGGGAATTCGATAAGTCTAGAATGGGAATATAAATTTAGGGTATTGGAGATGGAACAGAAAAAGCTAGAATTACATTTAGAGCAACAGCGAATTGAGATGGAGCTAGCCGATAGAAAAGAGGCTAGGGCTTATGAGCTAAAAAAATTAGAGATAGAACAAGAACGGGGCGTTGCATCAGCGTCAGGGAGACAGTCAACGATGCTGGCCGACTACATCAGAATTCTAGAGAGGAATTTACCCAAAAGCCCTACAAAACCCGAAGAGATATTGGATTTTTTTGACACCTTAGAGAGAGCGTTTATTCTGCATGACATACCAGAGAGCATGCAAGGGCGGTTAGTGATTGCGTTATTCAATGCGGATTGCGTAAACCATTTGTTCCGACGTCTGACCGTAGAGCAATATGATAATTATGATACCGTCAAGGAAGCTATTCTCAGTGAATGTCATTTGACTCCAGATGTATATCTGAAGCAGTTCGAGGCGATACGCCGGAACAAAGGGGAGAGCTTCCCTTCCAGCAGCTAGCGGGACGTATTGGCAGGTCTCTCAGGTATTATGTAGCCAACTGCGGAGTAACCGAGTTCGACCAATTAGTAAATCTGCTAGTGTGTGATAAGTTTAAAGGATTACTATCCCCATCCTTAAAAACCTATTTACTGAAGAGAGGTGCGGTGGGTAAGCTAGTCTTGGCTAAAGAATTGGGGGAGTTATGTGATTCATATGAGAGTCATGTGGAAGCACTAGAGATAGGAAAGGTGAAGGATAATTTTTCGTCGAATTACAATGCCAAAGGGAGTCAGTATATTTCTACGGGGAGCGGATTCGTGAAGAGAGAGAGAGTGGGAACAGTAGTGGGCAGTTTCAGAAGGAAAAATTCCAAGCGCCTGATAGGAAGTTCGGGAGTAAGGTAGAAGGAGAACGACCTATGGGAAGTCAGGGTAACCCTAGTTTAGATCGAGGCATAATCTGTTTTTATTGTAGGAAGCCTGGTCATCGGCAATCATTATGTCCCCAGAAGGGTAGCGTAAGACCGGAGGGCCGGAGTAATTCCTATTATTGGCGGAACGACGGGGTGAAAAAAGTAGGAAGGGTAGCTGCGGAGAATAATCAGGAAGTAGAGAAACCTAGAGAGGACACCGGAGTAAAAGTAGAACAGGAGGTGAGAAAGATGAGCGCAACGGTGGGAAGAGTTTTCGGATCTAACCAAGCAGAGATTAAAAAGATAGAAATACCTGTAGGAGAACAAATGATAGTAACCACAGAGGCAGGGCTCCAAGCCAATATACTGGTAGATAGTGGGGCAGAATTCAATTGTTTAAAGAGAGGATTATTGGGAGAAGAAAAATTGGAGGAAATTGGGAAGGTAAAACTGACAGGGTTTGATGGGAGAGCAGCCGTTTTTCCCATAAAAACGGTTGGAATTAGGATTATGGAAGCAGGTCTAGAAAAGGCGAGGAGTAAAACGATAGGAATCAGTGAAATTGTTTGTGCCATAGTACCTAATTTGAGTAATGAGTTTATTATTACTCCAGAAGATTACGTAAAAATGTCAACGGTTAGAGACTGTAGTCCTGAGTGGGCGATTAATTTACAGAAAGCGCTAGAACCTAAACAGGAGAGGGAAGAGCGAAAGTACGAAGAAAGGGAGGATTCGATAGCGGAGAATGAGAGTACGGAAGGCCGTACCCACCGAGCTAATATCGCGGTGAATCAGGTAGGGGTCGAGGAGGAACCGGAAGCGCCTAAGGCAAAGAGCGAGCCGCCGCCGATGGAGGAGGGCGTGGTCGAAGAGGAGGCGAAGTCGGACAGCCAATCAGGAGACGAAGAGGCAGGTGCACGGGGAGAAAGTAATCAGACGGAGATAGCTCACTCGGGCTCCGGCGAGGAGATTGGAGATTCTCGGCAAGTAAGCAGATCCGATCACGCGGTATTCGCAGGCCAACAGGAGGAAGATAGGACCTTATCGGAAGCTCGTAGATATGCTAAAGAGGAAAAAGGAGGTTATGTTTACATAGAAGGGATGCTCTACCATAGAGAAAGGGTGTTAGGGCAATTGAAAAATCAACTTGTAGTCCCGGAGATTATGAGAAAACAAGAGCTAAGCCTGGCACATGATTTCGCAATTTTGGAATCAGAGGTAGAGCTCGGGAAGATTCGGGAGGTGCCCATGGAGCCGAAGGCTGAAGAGAGGAGTAATCTCAAGCAGCTGAAAGTAGAAAATCCAGAGATCACGCAGCAACAACTTTGGGAGCTACAGGAGTTGGTAGACCGCTCGAAAGTATTTTTTTCGGGGGAAGTAGGAAGAACCACGTTAGGTAACCACGAGATAACGGTTAAACCGGGGAGTGTGCTACGTACTCTGCACAGATACAAAGTGCCACAATCTATGCAGCGGGCGGTGGATGATCAGATTCAGGAGTTATGTGACAGAGGGATGATAGAAGAGTCGGGGGAAGAGTATAGTCATCCAATTGTTTGTATTGCTAAACGTACAGGGAAGTCAGATTGTGTTGTGACTTTAGAATGCTCAACGCGCACACCGTCGCAGACGCATTTCCCATGTCACACATCCCGGATCTTTTAGCCAAGGTGGGGGCAGCAAAATACATCACAACTTTGGATATGCTGAAGGGATATTATCAAATACCGATGGACCCCGGAAGCAAGAAATACACTACGTTGGCTACCCACCGAGGATTGTTCCAGTGGAACGTAATGCCTTTTGGATTGTCGGGGGCCGCTGCAACATTCCAGAGGATAATGAATAAAGTGTTAAACCCTCATTTGGATTATGCAGTAGCTTACCTCGATGACGTTGCAGTGTTCTCCAAGAATTGGGAGGAGCACTTGCAACATTTAGAGAAGGTAATCGGTAGCTTGGTGGAAGCGGGGTTTACGGGGAACCTAGAGAAGTGCTGCTTCGCTAAGGAAAAAGTGCATTACTTAGGGCACGTGGTCGGTTCTGGGAGTCACCAGCCGGACCCGGAGAAGTTACAGGCGGTCAGGGACCTGTTACCGCCGAAGACGAAGAAGGAAGTACGTAGTTTCTTGGGACTCTGCAGTTATTATCGGGAATACGTACCGGGGTTTGCCGAGATCGCGAAACCGCTAACCGATTTAACGGGAAAGAAAGCCGCGGAGAAAGTGAGTTGGACAACAGAAACGGACATCGCTTTCAAAAAGCTAAAGGGATGTTTATGTTCCGCACCAGTACTAGCGACGCCAAGCTTTGACCGTCCGTTCTTATTGTACACGGATGCGAGTTCATTTGCCGTAGCCTGCTGTTTAGCGCAGAGAAGTAACGGGGGAGAAATCCGACCGATAGCGTACGCCAGCCGGAAGTTAAACGGCACGCAGGCCAGATGGGCCGCCAGTCACAAGGAGGCCTACGCCATAGTATGGGCACTCCAGAAGTTCGAAGGATGGATTTTCGGGCATCCAGTGGAAGTAATGTCCGATCACAATCCGCTAGTTTATTTGACTAGCGCAGCATCCCAGAGCTCTAAACTACAGAGATGGAGTTTGGCCATCTCACAATTCAACATCAAAATAACGCACATAGCAGGCAAGCTAATCCCCCACGCTGATGCTTTATCTCGGTTATCTTTTGAGGCAGGTGATCAGCGTCCTGATGAACACAAGAGTATCACTACACAGGTAGAGACTCAGTGAGGCTCAAAGGTGGTACTGTTGTACAAAAAAAAAAAAAAAAAAAAAAAGGAGAAAGGAACGGGGGGGGAAGTGATATTATTATTTTCGCCTGTTTGTGTCTGTATGTGAGGTGATAAACTGAAAAACAATATATATAAAGAAACTCAAGTGAACAGGACTCACCATGCGAAGTAAGGACCCCGCATGTTTCGTCTCAGGGGCCGAGGCCTGTAAGGGCGAAAATTAATAATGAGATGCATATCATTTAAGATATGATCTAGTACTAATTTATGTGCATAAAAACAAGGAAATAACTTTATTTCATTAACTGTGTGCATATACAATGCCCAAGGTTAGAAGGGCGCCAGCCGGTCTGGGAAGACTGAATACGTCCTTTGTGTAAAAGAATGTCAGTATTGTTGTATGTTTTGTTTTGTTTGTATAGAGTCTGGTTTCCACGTACAGAAGCTCGTCAGGTGGAGTTTGTGGTATGTCGTCGAGCACGGAGACAATAAGCGAGGGAGAGCGATTTCCCCAGAAGCAGGAGCGGCTGGGGTGCAGATTCGAAGAAAGGGTGCCTGCGGACAAAGGTCAGGTTCGCTCCAGGACCTGACAAGGTCAGCGCCTTGTAAGAGGTCAGCGCCTCGTGGTAGAGGGGGCCGAAAAAAAGAGGAGGGTCTTCTAGAGCGAGGGGGATAAGAGATAGCTTCGGGAGAGAGAGGAGATTGACGAAGCCGCTTGGAAGGCGAGTAGACGTCGGGAGCTTGACTCCGAGGAATGCGGTTCCTGGTTTTTGCGTGAAGCCGTGTGCTTCGGGAGAGAGAAGGAGGATTGCGAGGTGCGCTTGAACGGTGGGTAGACGAGCGGCGTCTATGCTCCGAGGAACGTAGTTCCTGTTATTTGCGTGAAGCTAGAGGCTTCGGGAGAAAGCGTAAAAGAGTGCAACGAGTGTCTGGAAGACGGATAGACTGTGGAGATTTTATGCTCCGAGGAACGCAGTTCCTGGTTTTTAGCGTGAAACCGAGTGTTTCGAATTACAGAGTGGCGATGGGGCAACGAATTTAATATTGAACACTTCGTGACGGACGACGCATGCCACAAATTCGTCGACGCGGACATTGGCACCGGAACCAGACTCTCACTAGTGCTTTGATTCATTAAATTTATTATCTTTCTTATTCACGAAGTATTTATTGAAGTTGATGAAGTGCCTTACAGTAGCCATTCTCTCCCTTCCTTGATTCGCGGATAATTACACAAAAAGGCGGAGGAAGAGGGGCCTGGATGATAAATTTATTATTAATAAATTACGAGAGTGAGAACCTCAGATTATTTGCTGTGGGGGGAAGTTGTTAACTTAACTCACGGACGCCTATCGGAAAGAAGGCGGGACTTAGCACGAAAGTCTATGTCTCACCCCTACAACACGACACCTTTAAAATCCCACCAAACTGAGACCAGAACCTTCCGCTGATGAATGTCTGCTTTGGATGTCGTTTGAGGCGAAGCAGCACATCGGGACCAAGACTGTTTGCGCAGCACATTATTGTACACAATCCACTTTTCGTCACAAGTTATCAGTCATTTCAAAAAAAGATCGTTTTCCTCACGTTTAATGAGCATATCGCAGATGTTTATACGCGCCGTTAATTGAGCTTCTTTGAGTTCATGAAGAACCCACACATCGAGCTTGCTTACGTATCCCAGCTTCTTCAGGTGGTCGTGAATGCTTGAATGATGGATGTGCAATGTGTCTGCAATCTCTCGTGTCGTGTAACGTGCGTTTGACTCGATCAATGCCTTGATTTGGTCGTCATCATCCTCGGTGGGCCTCCCCGACCGAGGAGCATCGTTGAGGTCAAAATCACCAGCACGGAATTTTGCGAACCACCGCTGTCACTGACGTTCTTGTATAGCATTATCACCGTGCACTTTACGCAACTTTTCACAAGCTTGACGCGCGTTCTTCCCTTTACGGAGGTAAAAAAGTAAAATATGGCGAAAATGCACAGGTTGGTCTTCTATCTTCAACTTGATGTCAAATCTCCGCAAATCAACCAAATCACTCGCTATTCCTTTTATATTGCAGCAAGAACTAGCACCTGTCGAATGCCATAGCGATAACAGAGCTGCGCATGCCTCTAGTACTTCCAAAACTGCCCAACCGCCATCGGGTGCCAAAATACGTCATGACTTTTCGGACAACCCAATATTATCAGCTATCCTTTAAATGTCTGTGACTTATTTACTGACTTCCTCTCGCATTGTTCATCTCGAATCACGCTGTAACGTACATCCTTGAAAAAGTCTCCCTGAGATCGAAAGCTTTGTAGTTCGGTGTTGACTTTATTGTAACCTGGACATCAATGTTTGTCAGAAGTGAAGTTAAGTAACCATTTTCGGGATAGTGAGAATTGTAATCATCTTGGCTCAGCGTTAGCACTTTTTCCCGCCGATTTCGATGCAGCTGGACAGCGAGCGGGCTTTCGCACCTCAGTTTTCCATCAGAAGGAAAGTTAGATTTACAGATTTGTCGTTGTGCGAATGGGAACCGGATAATGACCTAGAGGGGTGACAGAGATAAGGCATTTTAAAGAGCGTCCACGCCTTCGAGGAAGTGGGGACGTATACTTCAGTGTTCGTTCCTTGGAGGAAAGAATATTCTTTCCTCCAAGGTCCGTTTGCGCAGGATTTGGACTTTACACAAGAGGAGTCGGTTGGAAGAGAGCACGAGGAAAGTGTCGAGGGTTTAGCCATCACCCCCTAATTTTAGCTCCCCAGGGTGAACCGTGTGACGTGCCTGCCCTGCAAAACGCACATGAGATTAAGGCACACTGATAAAAACGTTTTGTTAATTTCAACAATTTTTTTTGGCGATATACAGTCAACAAAATTTTTTGTTGAATTTGCAAAATTATTTTGTTGAAAATTATTGTTGATTTAACAAAATTTATTGTTATCACGACAAAACGTTTTGTTCATTTAACAAAATGATTAGGTCGATTTTTTTGGGAATTTGTTTGATCCAACAAAACATATTGTTATCATGACAAAATGTTTTGTTGGATCAAACCAATTCCCAAAAAATCGACCTAATCATTTTGTTAAATGAACAAAACGTTTTGTCGTGATAACAATAAATTTTGTTAAATCAACAATAATTTTCAACAAAATAATTTTGCAAATTCAACAAAAAATTTTGTTGGCTGTATATCGACAAAAATTTTTGTTGAATTAACAAAACGTTTTTCTCAGTGCAGATAGCAGTAAGAGCATCTGCCAGTGGATAGCACTCGGTGCTCCGAAGCCGAGAGTTGTCGGTTCGAATCCCGGCATTGGCCTAAAAATGATTGAGAAATTTATTTCGTCATATTGGTCCTTGTTCGGGCGCCAATATAACGTAGCACCAATCTCGCACACGAAAAAGGATTACGTGATAAGCAAGGAATGCTGAGGATTACAAAAAGGAATACTGGCCGCAACGGGAGGGAGATCAGCGTGTTAATAATAATAGAGAGAATGATAGGAAACACGGACCATGCTATGAGACCTTCCTCATATCAACTGAATAAACACTTTCCTCATTGCACGAGCGAGTTTTGTCGTGATAACTAGTCGAAACTTTATTTATATTTTATTTATCTGCTCAAGTCGGGTAAAATACGGGTTAAACTCCCGAAACAAAAACTCTCCGCTAGCAAAGCATGAAACTAACCTTTCACATAGGATGCTGAAATGTAACTCAGCACCAAGCCCTGTAACATTATTTTAAGCCCTGTAACATTATTTTAAGTGGTGTTTAAAACATTGTTTATTCAGTGTACATGTGATTGTAACAAAACCGTTTTTTTTTGTTTTTTTTTAATCTTACCAAAATTTGGGTAGCCAAGAACACGAGCCCCAAATGCTCTACTGTAAATCAGTACTAGTACCTCGATTAGTTCATTAAGAAAAAAAAGCAGCAAACCTTAAAATATTTTAGCTGGAGGATGGAGGGGGATAGAACCTCTGTTTAGTGTTGAGAAATGCAAAGGTAAAGTCTCCATTTGGAGAAAAAAATTAGCTTTTTTTCTTTTTTTCGTTTTCCTCGTACGGGAAAAAAATGTCGAAGCTTCTGTTTAAGAGGTTTGTAGCGAAGAAAGAACGGAAAACGCGAAAAAAAAAATCGAAAGACGTAGTTGCTTTCTATTGGCAACTGAAAGTAAATGGTGGATCAAGAAAACAACCACCACAATTTAAAAAAGAGGGTCAAGGTTCCATATGACAAGTGTAGCAAGTGTACCAGTCTTTTGACAGCCAAGGTTACAACCACAAAATGGCAACCATTCCTGTGAAAGCAAGCATCATCCAAACAGAAACAATGACAGATCTCGAAGGAGTTCCTTAAAGTTTTTTTTTTTCATTGCAGGTTTAACGACAACCGTGAGCAACTCAGTGGGCTATATGCAGTCGCTCGTCCCTAATTCAGGACCACTGGTTCCAGGGAAGGGAGAGAGCCAGGGCCGTAAGACAAACGCGACATCCATACCTCACCGGAATTCTAAGCCGGAACAATCTCGAACGAATGATCAGAAGCCATCGCTTAGACCACTGCGTCATCGAGAGAATGATCAGAAGCCATCGCTTAGACCACTGCGCCACCCAGTGTTAGAAATGGATTATTGTCATATTACAGACGATATTCAGTACCAAGGCCAGTTCAAGATATTTTTAGTCTGGGGGTTATAACGGTCCCCTCATTCCGGAATAAGTCGCTCTACCAATTGAGCTACGCGGACGTTCGTTCTCGTTGCTATCTGCTTTTATGTCGTGTGCGTCTTGCGGGCAGGCACGTTATACCCCCCCCCCGAAAGAGGGCCGGGGCATGGCCCACGGGTTAGCCGGGACTATTTTTATCGTTGTAGGCAGCCATCCGCTGTAGAACGTGCACTTGAGAACTCCCAGTCAATCTGGTGTGCGGAATGCAACATCACACAAATTTATTTTTCAAAGCGCCGAAGAAGGGATTCTCTTATTTTTTCTGTCTCGCGGTGCGGAAAGAACATCACACCATTGCAAGATCTTTAACGGCCGGGCCATCCGGGGAAGTTCGGACGCCATTATAACGAAGTAAAATTCTCCGTCATTTTTAGTTTACGCTGGGGCTCGAACCCGGGTCCCGTCATTCCTGAATAAGTCACTCTACCAATTGAGCTACGCGGACGTTCGTTCTGATTGCTATCTGTCTTTATGTCGTGTGCGTCCTGCTGGGCAGGCACGTCACAGGGTCGAGACACGAAATTACGCCCTTTCAAGTTCAAAGGTTGCACTTGCACTCAAATAGTAGGCAATACTTGCTTCCACATACCTGGAAAGTATTGCGATCGTTAAAAAACCGCATTTCCGGTTTTTGACATAATTTTGTTAAAAATGTTGAAAATATCCAAGAGCCAATGATTGTAAATACAAAGTTGCGGCTCCGCTGGCGCAATGGTTTAAGCGCTGGCTTTTGGCCATTCGCCCGAGATGGGTCCGGATTCGAATCCCGGTGAGGCATGGATGGATGTTATGTTTGTCTTACGGCATTGGCTTTCTCCCTTTCCCGGAGCCAGTGGCCCTAATTTAGAGACGGTCGACTGCTTATAGCCTATCGACTTGCTCACAGTGGTAGTTAAACCCCCAAATAAATAAACATCGAGTAAAATGTGAAAGTCACGTGAACGCCGACAACGCGATACTCCGTAGAAATGCAGAATGTAATACGAACCAGTATAGTGAATGTAACAATAAGAAGACGCTTCCAGATTAGGGATTGGAAAATTTCCATTCAAAGTTAAATGCTCAGATAGACTTTTTATGACCAATTAGCTCTTCATTTCTACAGCGTTATCGGAAAGGTTACGGACGTTAGGCAGATCCTCATGGTCAGCTTCGCGCAAAACTGTATAAGACAAACTCAAGTCTTTGAAAAAGAAAATACTGAAGTGTGTTACTTGCTTTTTCGGCAACATTTTACAGCAAATCTATTCACACGTTGTGCATATCTATGTTTTACGTCTGTCAGGACATTAATTTGCACCTCTAGTATGACTATTCTGGCAGGGGGCGGTCGTCCTCCCGGAATGATCATACATGGGGGCGTAAGTTCATACGCTGAGGTGAGTACAACAAAAAAAAAAATACAACGTGTGTATGAATTTACTGAAAATTGTGACTGGAAAGGCGTTATCATAAGAGAGATCTTAAATGTATGTCCAAAAAATATCAAATACACCCCAATAACTAAGAAGACAATAAAGTCACATAAATCTGTAATTAGTGTAGTAAGAAAAAGAATTTTAGTTTGCCGAGTTTTCACCTGCTAACCTGAGGCTTTGTCAAGGTAAGTTACATTAGATAGACTGCTATAATGAATTAGCTTTATATAATCTTTTTGCTAAGCTAATTATTATGAATGAATAATGCTCTAAGCTTCAAAATAATGAATTCCCAAAAGGGTGTTGTTACTCGTTAATTATGAACTTAAACAAAGTCTCAACGCTGGTTATTTATATTAAGTAATCAAAGTCATAAACCTAACAGCCAGACAGAGGTCTGACAAAACTAAGAATTGAGAAAGACTGAACTTACTGAACAACTATTTATTTCCCAGACTCGTGGTCAACTAAGGCACTCATATATCTTGTACATAATAATGAATAAACTTTCCTCTTATAGTACGCACACCACCAACACAACTCCAACGCAACAACACAACACACACCTTCTCGATGAACGCGCCTATATACGAGCTACCACCACGTCATGACTTACACTCATTGCCAGATCTCATTCAGCGGGTGAAATAATATTCCGTTCAGTAGGAAGATAATTTACATAGTAAAATAAAATAACTAGAGATAGTAAAATCAAAAGGAAAGTGAATATAGAGTATACGTTACACTGCGTCTAATGTAACTTGCCTTGACCTAACGAAGTCCAATGTAACTCGCCTTGACAAAGCCTCCCGTTGGCAGGCAAAAGCTCGGCGAATTAAAATTCTCTTTTTTACTAGGCTACACTAACTACGGATATACGTGACTTTATTGCTTTCTCAGGAAGTTTTCATGTCAGTATTTCTTTTTTAAATACTTGAGTTGTCCGTATATATAGTATTCCGTGCTGCTAACCAGTGTCAGAGTACTTACTCTGTGAAATGTGGGTCTCTCATATGCACGAAGGCAATTATCCAAAACCGCGAAGAGAGGCATGCAGGACAGTATGAGGATATATACGAGGTTACGTAGTTAACCTTGACCGGAACTTTTGCAAGCTTTGAAAGCATTACCCTATTGTTATGATCACTGTCTGATTTTCATTCGTTTCGTGTTGCTTTGTTTTTCATTTTCCATTTCCTCGGAGTGCTGTGTTGTCTACGTTTACATAAATTTTGTATTTGTGCTTTCAAGTAACTTTTAGTTTTATCATGACACTTACAACCGTTAACTTTTGGGTACTTACCTGGTATTCACATTTTTTGAAAAATTATGTCAAAAACTGGAAACGCGATTTTTGAGCGATCGCATGAAAATCTTGATCTGGCCCGGGCAACTGCCCTCTCTGCTTCCCCGGTAACAACTGCCTTGCTCTGCAGTTCAGTAGACAATCGTGCATGCCCACTGGTGAATTTTATAGAGAGAATGAGAAGGTAGAGTTTAAAAATTCGGTCGATCAGGGGTGTTTCTGAAAGGTCTACTCAAATATTGGGAACTTGTTGAACTCCTTAGGTTATGAAAACAATTCCAGTCAAACATTAGGCCGCAAACAATTCTCCTCAAATTTAAAGCACATTTTGTAAGCGCAAGGAAGGAAAACTGCCAAAAGGTATGCTGCTAAAAACACTAACAAGAAAGATGACACCAAATTTTCGGGTGTAATAAGCACGTCTTTTGAATCCGTTCTGACGCAAATTAAATTTATCAAAGCTATTCAAAGTCAATGGAACCGGTATGGAAAACAATAGCATCTGACCAAAGAAAGAAGATTTTCAATTGGGTTTTTAATCCCTCAGATATTGCTGTAAACGGAATCGTGAGATTACACCCTCTGGTCGCAGACTTGTGCGTTAAGAAAAACATGAATTTATATGAGAAACATTTCGCACCGGAAACGCTCTCCAGCACAGAAAGAATTTTTCAAATCGGACTCTTAGAAACAGAGATATCAACAAAAATAGGATGTGACTTTACGCCCTCTGGTAGGAAAACTATGCATTATTTTAGGAAGAAAGAATTCTCAAAAGGTTTTTAAATATGAGCGGTATCGGTCCAAGAAAAACAACATTTTAGTCAAGTTTTCATGAGCCCATATTTTGCTGCAAATACATTAGAAGCATAAATTAACACTTATGCCCCCTTGCGGCCAAACCATTCTTTACCAAACATTAGAAATTATATGAAAAATATTTGCCATCAGTGTTGTATGCGATAAGGGAAGAATTTTTCAAATCGGAGTTTTAGAAGCAGAAATAACGCAGAAAACGCAATTTACCTTTGCACCCCCTATAGCGGAAAGTCTATGATTTACCTGAAAATTTTGAATTTATATGAAAAACATTTCGCATCGGAAACACTATCCAGCGAAGAAGGGATTTTTAAAATCGAACTCCTAGAAGTAGAGATATTGACAAAATTAAGATATACATCTACGCCCCCTGGCGTAGAAGCCATGCATTATTTTAAGAAGAAATTGTTCCTAAAAGGTTTGTCGACATCGAAGTATCGATCTGCCAACGACTTTTCTTTCAATCGGGATTTTAGAAGCTCATATTTTGCTGCAAAAACATCAGAAGCGGAAATAAAGGCTTACGCCCCCTGGTAGCCAAACCATTTTTTACAAAAAATAGAAATTATGTGCAAAGGATTTCCTATCAGGAGCTGTATCCGGTGCAGAAAGAATTTTTTAAAGCGGAGATTTAGGAAGCAGTGATTTACCTTTTCGCCCCTCTAGCGGAAAGTCTATGAATTACATGAAAATTTTGAAATTATATGAAAAACATGTCACATTAGAAACACTATCCAACAAAGAAGGAATTTTTCAAATCGGACTCATAGAAGTAGAGATATTGACAAAAATATGATATACATCAACGCCCCCTGGCGTAGAAACCATGGAATATTTTAAGAAGAAAATATTCCGAACAGGTTTATCGAAAATTATTAAGAAGAAAATATTCGGAAAAGGTTTATCGGTCCACGAAAGAATTTTTCAATCGATATTTTAGAAGCTCAGATTTTATGGCAATACATCAGAAGCAAAAATTAACACTTACGCCCCCTGGTGGCCAAAGTATTCTTTACCAAAAATTAGAAATTATTTGCAAAAGATTTTCCATAAGGAGCTGTATTCGATAAAGAAAACATTTTTAAAATCGGAGTTCTAGAAGAAGAGATATCGGGGAAAATGTAATTTACTTTCACGGCCCCTAGCGGAACATCTATGCGTAATTTGAAAAAGTAACTACACCTAGAATGCTCTTCGATATAAATGGAACTGAAAGATAAAAGAATTTTTTCAATCGGATGCTTAGAAGCAAATATGTGGAATAAAATGTATTTTTGAATTCGACATCATCTGCATTTACGCCATCCAGCGGCGAAATCGTACATCTTAAAAAAAAAAAAAAAAAAAAAAATGAAGGATCATTATTCGCATATTTCAAGCTTCCCAATGCAGAAAGAATTTTTCAGATCGGACTAATAGTTGCAGAGATGTCGTGTCTACAGACGAACGGGCGAACGGACGGACAAACCGATAACATGAGCACGATCTTTTTTTACAAAAGACGTGCTAAAAATGTTTAACTGCATAATGCCTGTATGCGAATTCGGACAACATCAGACTAATTCATGATGAAGTAATGCTGCATAAAGTGAGTCAGCAGCTCTGCTAATTAGTTACTCGGAAGTTACTACTGAGTCAATAGCACACTGTTGTGCCAAAAATTAAGGACGAAGAGGAGAAATTAGCATAACAGCGGAACGAGCAGGCAGAACGGACCGAAAGACCACTCAGGAGATAGACTAGGGTCTGGTACGGTAGATCATGCGCATATATGCAGCATGACGGGGGGGTCGGAAGGGTATAAAGCACACGGGCGGTATACGCTCAGCAAATCGGAGGCCGCGGGTGGCCGAGTGGGCAACGTTCGTGACTGCCACGGGAAGGGCCTCAGGTACGATCACAGGCAGGTACGAACGCTCGATCCACTAAATATCCGCCGTGCGTCGGATGGGCACGTTAAGCCGTTGGACCCCGGATACTGGCCACCCGGTAATAAATAAGGGCGTCTTCCTCCCCCTTTCTACTTCGCTTCCGTGCCACTTTCCTATCGGGCGCTCTAGCCCAAATCTCCTAGTTTCCTATTTCTAAGGGTTGTTTAAGACCTGGGGTCAGACACTCCCTTCCTAAAATCCTCTACATATGATCATGATCATGCTCAGCAAATCGGTGAAAGCTATTGCACGGTGTACATAGGTTTGAACGACGTCGAGTTGTTGCCACCGTGTGATATGGCCAACAGACAATCCAGAAAACGACATCGGGATGACTTTACCCGAGGTCGCATCATTGGGAAGTTGGAAGAAGGTCGAAGTGTGACTAGTGTGGCCGAGGAGTTCGGGATCGCTCACAGCATCGTTTCACGAGCTTGGAGAGCATTTCAAACGACAGGAACAGCTGTCCGAGAGTTTAGCAGTGGTCGTCCACGAGCAACCACGGCGGCGGACGACCGATATATTGTCCTACAGGCGAGAAGAGACAGACGGCAGACAGCGGGAGAAATCGCAAGGCACATGTAACAGACAACTGGACGTCCGTTATCGCGTTTTACCGTTGTCAGAAGGATGCATAAAGGTGGTCTATTTGCACGACGACCTGTACGGTGTGTGCCATTAACGCCTGCTCATCGGAAACGGCGGTTTCTGTGGTGACAGGAACACAAGAACTGGACACATTAGAAATGGGGTCGAGTTCTCTTTGCAGATGAGAGCCGATTTAGTCTGACGAGCGATTCTGGACGTATACACATCTGGAGAGAGCAGGGAACACGTAATCACACTTCCAACATCATTGAAAGGGACCAGTTTGGAGGTGGCGGAGTTCTCATTTAGGGCGGTATCGTGCTTGGTAACCGTACTGTCCTCCACATCTTCCAAAGAGGTTCAGTCACTGGTGTCCGCTATTGTACCGAGGTTCTCCTGCCTCACGTGTGTCTGTTTAGAGGTGCTGTGGATCCTGAGTTCCTCTTCATGAACGACAACGCTACACCTCATCGCACAGTGGCTGTCGTAGAGCTGTTGGAGAGTGAAGATATTCAACGCATGGATTGGCCCGCAAGGTCTCCGGACCTAAATCCAATCGAACACGTGTGGGACCTTCTTGGGAGACTCTTGGCAGCACGTCACCAGCCGCCAGCAACGATTCCGCAGCTGCGATTGGCGCTACAAGAGGAATGGGCCGTGATGCCTCAACAGCTCCTTGACAACCTTGTCCTCAGCATGGACAGACGTTGTAAATCCTGCAACGCAGTCAGGTGTGATCATATCCCCTACTAAAGACTGGATTTTTCTTGACAGCCGCCTGTCACATGGACGTTTCTGTCTTCTGTCCAGTTGTGCTCGAAGCTACCTTTTCAATAAAGTGCCTTTGTATCCTTTGGATTCCTTGTTTGGACGGATTTGCTCACTTGTCCCTTATTCTTACATCTTGGGGATCTTATGGTTTGATTTGAGTCGATGTGGAGCCCTTCTGCACGACGTTACATTCGAAAAACCGTCTCCTCCTTAATTTTTGCACGCCAGTGTAGTTTTGTTATTGCCAATCAGTGTGTTATGTGTTACCCTATGAATAATTTAATCAGTTCTCTTAACACTGAAATGGCTGACATTCATTTAACTCATTAACTAGCTAACAGAACCAGCTGAAAATGCAGCATCTCTACAGGACAGTCTTTTCTCAACTGGACATTAGTCCAGCCATGGATACTTCTGCAACAATCTAACGGTATCGTCGAAAGGGATGATCTTCTCGCCTGTTACTAATAACTGGGGATATGCCAGACGTACCCGAATACCTGCTACATGGAACCTTAGAGGGGGCAAATTTTCCTTTTGCGAAAAATTTATATATAATTTTAACTACTATATTTATATATATAGAAGTAATTACTATATATCTAGCACAGGGGCGCATTTAGAGGGGGCCTCTCCCCGGAAAATGCTTCATTTTTCTTCAATTTTTCATTAACTTTAATTTTGATCCAGATGGTGGATTTCAAAAACTTCCTTTTCCGCCCCCCCCCCCCCCGAAGAAAAATTCTAGATACATACCTGATATAGTAATTACTTCTTCAAACATTTCAGGAATAACAAACTGTTTTCAGCTAAAGAAGGGAAGAGGGAGGTTCCGCAGGCTTGAAATTTTTATCTGTTAAAATGCATTCAACGCACTCTTGTTCCTTAATCACGATTCCCAGACAATTAGGTATGATTAGTCTACTTATTATATTTTGAAGAATACCATGCGTCGTAATACACTTTTTAATAAAATAAACTATAATTAGTACCATTTGAACAAATATTTAAAAAAATAAAATTGAAGAAATATTTGTATCATAAGAAGAAACAAAACTTCCTTTTTCTTCATAGCCTGAATTTATTAAAATTGGGCTCGGTAATCTAAAATGTCTCGGGAGGGGGGGTCGTTTTCCGGGAGGGCTTCGCCCCCTGGATGTATGCCTGAAAGAAACACTGGTCATGCCGATGCCCACAAGCAGAAGAACAATGCCGCCCGCATGTCAAACGCCCAGCATCGGTGGACCGATAGATTCGCATCCCGCTACGTCGAGTTCAGCGAGAAGGCAGACAACCAAGCAAATACCGCCACGCTCCCAGCAGGTTGAAGAGCCGAGTCACACACCGGCGACCGAGGAGCCAATAGAGGAGACGACACTGCCGCGGAATTTCAATCAAGAAAACAGCAGCCGACTAGCACAAGAAGCAACGCGCCAAAAGGTTATCAGAGATCCATATCTTCTCCGTTCGCAGGACAAAATTCAGCAGACAGCAGCAATACACCCCACGGCAAATCCACAAAGACCTAGCAATTTGGAAATAGGCCTGAATCGCACGTACCCAAAAGAGATTGTGGACGGTGACTCGACCGAAAGACCTGAGCAGCCGGAAGATATCAGCTTGGTAAACAGAATGTTGAAAAGTCTCAGTCAACCGAGTACTCCAGAGGGAACCTCTTGGTTCGATTTAACCGCTATTTGTCGCAGCTCATTCAAGATAATCTAAACGCCGAGACACCTGAAGGAGCACCCGTAAATAACGTAAATAATCTCTATCCACAATGGAGGAAAATCGTAGCAAAACCCCAGGAATCATGGGTTTAGACCCGAAGAGAAAAAAAAATGTTTTTTTTTTTGGAGGAGGGAAAAAAAGGGAAATGGCGATGCAAGGTAAATAGTAAGAGCCCTGAATCTTTACGGTAAATGTTTAGCAGAGTAAAAAATTAGGATTGGTGTCAAAAAAAGGGGGGGGAGACGATGAGAAATTTATGGAAAGATATCGTGTGGGCCACGGGACAAGTAAGAGAAGAGATCTGGAAAATCATTTTTCTCGGGAATTTTTTTTTTTTTTTTTTTTTTTTGCGCTCAGAACAGGAATCGGAAAATAATTCGTAAGGAGAGCCTAGCCAGAAAATGATGTGTAGACAGGGAGGAATATGCAGGCAATAATTAAGGATATGCATCGGAGGACTGCAGCCTAAAATGTTCATCGCAACTTTTCGCGTTTTGAGGTCACGGACCACGAAAAAGGTAAATTTTTAATTATTCATTCCGAGTCGGGAAGATTAGCACTAGCTGAAAAAAAATAAATAAATAAATAACGAAAGAGAGAAATGGTAAAGGGATAAGCACCCAGCATAGCTTTCGGAGGAAGCACTGTTTTTTTTTTTTTTTTTCCGTTCTATGGAAAGAGCGGATTGCGACAATAATTTCATTTCGAAAATTTTAGGGAAAAGGGAGGAAAAATGAACATATACTTTTTTCCCTTCGCTGGATTTAGGGAATTGGTAGGCCGCCAGGGGACGAAACGAAGAAAATCGGAGTCGGAACGACGCCGCTCATGCACGGGGTCCACCGGAGCGCGAAAACTGTCGGAATCTGTTTCCAGTTTGGGAAATCCCGCATAGACCGATTCGCGGAAGGGAAGCAAAAGGAAAAATGGGAAGACGCCATCTTGAAATTTGAAATGAAAATGCAACAGAGAAATTATCGTTTAGAGAACAACAACGCTCAGTAGGATATTTTGTACAGCAAACGAACGAGCATTTCAAAGGATGTGAGCAGGAAACGGGAGTGCAGTAGAGTAGAGAAAGCAAAGTAGCCAGGCGAAATCATTCTTAGCGTTCAGAATCTTACTTTCAGGAGTGAATCGGAAAAATGGTAATAAAAGATATTTGCCCCACGGGCAAGCATATAACAATATCGGTAAACATAGGCCGGAAAAATATATCGCTAGAGAAAAAAAAACAAAAAAAAAAAACGTAAGCACTTTTGCGGAGAAATAGCCTTGCGGGAACACCGACGGAATACAATGAGCTTAGCAGCGTAACGGATAATTCGGATGTAGGTAAAAATACCCCCGGAAGAAATACCCCCAGAACAAAGGGTTCACTGTAAACTGCCACACACGAACACTGATGTGTGGCAATTTACCGGCAACCCTGCCACACATCTTCAGCAACTTGGCTACAAAAGTTCAAGGGAGGGGGGTCTATAAAGATTGCCGTTTCTGGGCCTATATTGAGAACTGAATTGGGAACTCCAAACGAAATTCGCGAAAACGTTCCATGTAAGCCATGCGAGAATTGTACTTTAATTAGAAGAAATAAATTGCCGAGGATCCGAAGTGCACTTGGTTGGGGGGGGAGTGCTCTACCCTGAACTTCCGTAATATTATATTCTGGGCCGCTGGAGTTTGCCAGTGTATCCAGGAAGTTCCCCTTGAAGTGTCCGCGAGGTCCATGAGCTATGCGGGGGTGCTTTCCCCAAAATGTTAAAATGGACGTACAGCTGTAGACATTAGTACCATGCTTTATATAATGATTTTGTACACGACCACGAATTTTCAGGAGGGTGGGGTAACCCCCTCCTAGTTTCTAAGAGCTATTCAGGGGTAACATCGAGGATACACTGACCGACTCTAGAGGTCCAGAATATAAAATTACGGAAGTTGGGGTTAGAGCCCTCCAAACCAAGCACCTCGTATCCCTTTCACAGGCTTCACGAAATTTCTGGGGGAGGGGGAAGGGCATACATAGTTTGCCATTAAGCACAACATGAAGCATAGAAATTGCGAGCAAATCCCATACCTTGAACACTTGTCTGCGCTCTTAGAAACTTGGCGGAGGGTGAATTCACCCCACCCTCCTGAAAATTCGTGGTCGTGTGCAGAATCATTATGTAAAGCATGGTTCTAATGTTTACAGCTCTACGTCCATTTTAGCATTTTGGAGGACCCCCCTCCAAGCTCACGGACCTCGCGGGCGCTTCAAGGGGAACAGCCTGGATACACTGACAGACTCCAGCGGCTCAGAATCTAATATTACGGAAGCTGGGGTTGAACCCCCCACCCCAAAGTGTACCTCGGTTCCTCGGCAACCGAGGTACATTTGCCACACTGGAACACTGCCAGACATCAATGTTCCTGTGTGGCAGTTTACAGTGAACCGTTTGTTCTGGGGGTATTTCTTCCGGGGGTATTTTTTCCGGGGGCATTTTTTCCGCTTTTCAGTTTTCAGGGGTATTTCTTCCCGGGAGTATTTTTACCGTTTACCGATAATTCAGTAGTTCAAAAATAGATTTCGTGGCAGATATTCAAATCAATTACATACGCGAACCTGAAACAAAATATGATATTAAAAGGTAGCAACAAATATGATCTACGCGTAGCCTAGCCTAGCATAACCTACGTAACCTAACGAAGATACGAAAAAGCAATTACCTCGAGTGTTTTATCCAAGTGTATCCAGTTTGGGAGGGCATAGCCCCGATTTTATTAAAACGATGCAGGAAATGGCAGTATGTGTAATAAAATATATTTTTTTTTTTTTGTGTGTGGATAGAAAGAGGATTCAGATTCTAATCGATAAGGAAAGGAAGTATAGCACAGGAAGGTGTAGAATTGAAAGCGGAAGAAATGCATCCGACACATCATGAGGTTAGAGAGGTTTGAATAGTAGCGGAAGAGAAATGTGAATGATAAATTCACAAGGCGCAAGGAAGCGTATTGTTCCAAAAAAGTCTGTCCAAGAACTAAGCGCGGACTTGCAGGAATTCAGAGAAGTGGAAGGTCGCCCCCGAGAAACAGAATATTCGTTAGAAACAGGAGAATTAAGAGCCGAAAGAAAAGTCTGTCCAAGAACTAAGCGCGGACTTGCAGGAATTCAGAGAAGTGGAAGGTCGCCCCCGAGAAACAGAATATTCATTAGAAACAGGAGAATTAAGAGCGGAAAGCATTGGCGATTGTATTCTCAGTTGGGACGATCCCCAGCAGAGTCGTCAAACAATAGAGGCATCGGCATATGGAAGGAAGAATGGAAGTATTACTGCGCACGCTCACGGACAAGCCGCTGTATGATCTCGGGGACTTCAGTTTCAGGGGTAGTACACATATTACATTAATGAAGGCGGCAGCCTGACTTCTACTCTCGATCGCAGGTGTTGTTTACATTTCGTCAGCGAGGGTCCGACTTCTACTCTGGAAATTGAAAAGTGACAACAATTCAACACTTGCTGAACACAAGCAACAACGCTGGCAGGACAAGTTTTGTGGCACCCAATGCATTTTAAATGACGTTTTCTTTCTCCTTGTACGCTACACTCGTACATGGCACTCAAATGACAAAAAATACATTGCTGTGTCATATCTGCCATTTTTATTTTATTTATTTCCTGTCTGTTTAACAAAATAGGACCGAGTCTCGCATTCCATCTTCTTCCAAAGTTCAAAATCTTCCATAGAAAGAAATGTAATTTGTTCATATTGTAATTCAGTAATTTTAAAGTGCTGTTGCAAGTCGACCAAACGCCTGAAACTCTGATTACAAAGACCACAGTGGAAATTGGCCGAAGTTCCAAGTATTTCTGTAGGATGACAATGAAACTTTTTCACGTGTCTGAATAAATTACTTTTATTACTTTTCCCAGAAAACTCACGCTTAAAATAAGCACAAGAAACAGCTGTGGCGTTCGACATACTTCAAGTTTTTTCGAACTACTTATCTTCTGCGCACGAGAGTAGATGCCTACCGAACTGAAAGCAATATAAACAACACCTGCGTTCTAGAGTAGTAGGGCTGTCGCCTTTATTAATGCAATATGTGTACTACCCCGGAACTGAACTTCCCGAGATCATCATGCGCTTCACCTTGTCCGGGAGCATGCGCCGTAAGACTCCCATAGGAAATCATTACTGTCTAGAGACGCTAGTGTAGCTAGGCTATTGTCTGGGACGATCCCCAGCAGAGTCGTCAAACAATAGAGGCATCGGCATATGGAAGGAAGAATGTCCTTTGTGCTTTTAAACACCACACCGCTCATCGGCCATACCGTTTTCACCACACCGTTCATCGGGGCCATACCGTTTTCACCACACCGTTCAGGGGTCGTACACATATTACATTAATGAAGGCGGCAGCCTGACTTCTACTCTCGATCGCAGGTGTTGTTTACATTTCGTCAGCGAGGGTCCGACTTCTACTCTGGAAATTGAAAAGTGACAACAATTCAACACTTGCTGAACACAAGCAACAACGCTGGCAGGACAAGTTTTGTGGCACCCAATGCATTTTAAATGACGTTTTCTTTCTCCTTGTACGCTACATTCGTACATGGCACTCAAATGACAAAAAATACATTGCTGTGTCATATCTGCCATTTTTATTTTATTTATTTCCTGTCTGTTTAACAAAATAGGACCGAGTCTCGCATTCCATCTTCTTCCAAAGTTCAAAATCTTCCATAGAAAGAAATGTAATTTGTTCATATTGTAATTCAGTAATTTTAAAGTGCTGTTGCAAGTCGACCAAACGCCTGAAACTCTGATTACAAAGACCACAGTGGAAATTGGCCGAAGTTCCAAGTATTTCTGTAGGATGACAATGAAACTTTTTCACGTGTCTGAATAAATTACTTTTATTACTTTTCCCAGAAAACTCACGCTTAAAATAAGCACAAGAAACAGCTGTGGCGTTCGACATACTTCAAGTTTTTTCGAACTACTTATCTTCTGCGCACGAGAGTAGATGCCTACCGAACTGAAAGCAATATAAACAACACCTGCGTTCTAGAGTAGTAGGGCTGTCGCCTTTATTAATGCAATATGTGTACTACCCCCGGAACTGAACTTCCCGAGATCATCATGCGCTTATGTCCGGGAGCATGCGCCGTAAGACTCCCATAGGAAATCATTACTGTCTAGAGACGCTAGTGTAGCTAGGCTATTGTACGCTCCTTCAGAGCAATTGGCGCGGGGAAATTCAAATTTTGCTTCGTGCAACATTTGAATTTCCCGCGCTTCGTGCCGGAGAAAAGGGAACGAACCATTCTTGAAACGACGAATTTTTCAGGGGCGATAACGCTCAAAGGAGTCAATTGCAACTTTTTTCAGGCGTTTCACAGGAGCTCACACAGCCCACGAAAAAAAAAAAAAACTCGGACGGGATTCTCTTTCCCTAAACCCCTCTACCTTTCTTAAATGTCGCTCTGCACACCTGTGAAAAATTGCGAATTTAAGGAGGGGGAAAGAAGTCACGAAATCTTTGGGTTTAAGGACAAGAGAATAATAGGGGAAACGTGCCTCAGAGTTTCGTTCGTGAGAGAGAGAGAGAGAGAAAAATAATTTATAGCCGAGGTGCAAGGTAGAGTAAATCTTTATTTCCCTGACAATTCACATAGTTTAGTAGCGAAGTATATAAAATTTTGCGATTTAGCGTTAGGCGAAATTGGTACATTTTCTCCAGACCACTTAAGCGTAAATTTCTACAAAGAGCATTTCCTTGATAATTCATTGATGAACGACCGCCAGATAAGAGGCAGGAATTAAGAAGTGCGTTAAATGAAATTAATTTTTCATGCAATAAGTAGAGTAAAATTAAGTGCTAGAGTTGGATTTTGTCTTTGATTTTAAACCATTCGATCTTTCCTTTCCAAATTTAATCTTCAAAAAATATTGCGGCATGTGAGAGCGTACGTTCCACGTGCACTCTCATATGAAAACACAACGCGTTGTCCGGCCAAAAATTTGTGTCGCCATCCTCGAAGGCAAACATAACTCTATGGCTCACTCTCGGCGATCGATTTAATAGTATCTTTATATCCCTCCCAACCACACTCTGGTCAATGGGGGTGGTAACATTGCAATCGACCACACAAATGAACGCTGGAGCACCTGGCGCCGATAACAGTAGAGCGAACCCTGTTACGCATGGGTCTCTGGATACGACGCTGCGTCAAGGCGTCCATGTTAACCCAGGTCCATCGGCAACGACGCCTGCAGTTCGCATGGGGGCTACTGTCATTGGATAGTGGAAGAGTGAAAAAAGGTTAATTTCTCCGATGAATCGAGGTTTTTACTCCACAGAAGTGACGGTCTGTGGTGGATACGGCGTCAGATACACGAGAACCAACACCCGGATAAGCTTGTCGGCCAAGTACAGGACGTCGGTGGTAGTGTGCATGTCTGGGGGATGTTTTCCTGGTACAGTCTGGAACCGCTGGTACTGCTGGATGGATCCCTTAACGCCAATGGCTACCTGTCCATTCTCGCTGACCACATGCATCCCTTCATGTTGGACATTTACCCTGGTGGTGATGGTGTCTACTAACAGTACAAGGTGTCGTGCCACTTCGCTACGGGTTTGCGTGACTGGTTACAGGAACACGACAGCAATGTCTCCGTTCTCGTCTTCGCCGGCGAAATCACCCGACCTCAATCCCATCGAGCACTTGTGAGACCATTTGAATCGACAGGTTCGACGTGCCCAACCACAACCAGGTCATCTCTGGGGCCTCCGTGCTGTGCTGCATTCCGAATTGGCACTTGTGCTTCGGGCAACCTTCCAGGGCCTCATTGCGTCCATGTCACGCCGTTTCGCCGCTGTCATCCGAGCCAAGAGTGGTTATTTCCATTATTAGGTAGGTGGTCATATTATTTATTCTGATACGACTGTGTGTGTGTGTGTGTGTGTGTGTGTGTGTGTGTGTGTGTGTGTGTGTGTATGCGCGCGCGCGCGCGCGTAAGAAAAGAAGACTCGAAAAGGAAACCGAAAGCAGAAAAAGGAATAAATAACAAGAAGGAATTAAGGGGGAAAGGAAAGAGCAGGGTAGTTACAGGAAGAAACAAACCTGGAAAAGGAAACGAGGTAAAAAGAAACAAGTTAGTAAAATCATGCAATGCATTGATTATGATATGCTTTCCAACATACCGGAACTCAAGTATTTACTCAAGTTATGAGGATAATAACTGTAGAACAAATCTCGCTCCTGTGTCCTGACGTTTGAACCCATTTCGATGATATTCAACAGAACCAGTAACGTATACTTCAGGAACAACATGATAAAGTTTTGTCTCAATCGAAGCTTTTTTACGTAAGTTATAACGCATAAGGGCGATGGAATGGATCCCGATCCTATGTCCTGACCTTTGACCCCACTTAACCCATTTTCAATAGGGTTCGTCCCCAGGTGGTTCCCTAAGACATACTAAAATTTATTGAAATCAAACTATATTTTTGCAAGTTATGACGCATAAGGGCAATGGAATGCATCTCGCACCTATGTCGTGACCTTTGACCCCATTTCGTCCATTTTCAAAGGATTTGTCCCCAGGTGGTCCCCTACCACATACTAAAATTTCCTCGAAATCGAACCATTTTTACGCAAGTTATGACGCATAAGGGCAATGGAATGCATCCAGCACCTATGTCCTGACCTTTGACCCCACTTAACCCATTTTCAATAGGGTTCGTCCCTAGGTGGTTCCCTACCACATACTAAAATTTCATTGAAATCGAAATATATTTACGTAAGTTATGAGGTATAAGGGCGATGGAATGAATCCCGCTCCTGTGTCGTGATCTTTGACCCCATTTCGTCCATTTTCAATAGGGTTCGTCCCCAGGTGGTGCCCTACCACATAATAAAATTTCATCGAAATCGAACTATTTTTACGCGAGTTATCGTGCTGACAGACGGACAAAGCTGGAGCATGTACGCTTCTTTAACCTACGGTTGAAAAGCGTGAACAAACTACGAAACGAGTCAAATCCGTCGGTCTACTGAAAAAGAGTAGCCCCACGATTGTGACGTCACGGGCAAGTCATGTGGCTTTGTTGCAGGCCTGGTGAGGTATAAAGATGTCCTTGGCACAACTCACTTTTTGTTCTAGAAGAAAATAGAAGTAAAGCGTAACACGCACACAACGCGTGACGTAATGAGGCAGATGGTCGCGAGAGTGTGACGTCATAAAACTTTAATAGGATCCACACATAACGCGTGACGTAATGAGGCAGATGGCGTGACCGCGCGCCGACATTTGAATCGCGAGAGTGTGACGTCATAAGATTTCTAAGCATGGGAAACATTATTAGGACGACGTCATGACACTGAAAACGTGGTAACTCGGGGTAGTTAATTAACCCATACTAAACGAATTTTCCCAAAGTCGAGATCAAGCTAAATCGATTTCTAATACCAGAAAACGGTAGGTTAACGACTTTCATCAAAATCCTTAGAGCCGTTTTCAAAATAAAATTTACATAGATGCAAGAATTGCTCCTTTAAGGTGGACGTCAAGTAATTTTGCTTCCTATACTTCCAATGGAAAAACTTCTGTACACATTTTCTTCACAATTAATGCGTTCCCAAGGATAAAAATTTAAACATCGATTAAAATAGCTTCAATTTATTACTTGGAATACTTAATATTTTCTAAAACATAACCATAATTATGAAATCCGTCATTTATTTGTGTACTGACGTCATTAAAGTACAAGTCGCTCCATCTTTTGTCTGGTTTCAACACCACCAAAGTAAACGTTATTGTTTTTTAATATAATTATGGTTATGTTTTAGAAAATGTTAAGTATTCCAAGTTATAATGTGAAGTTATTTTAATCGATGTTCAAATTTCCATCCTTGGGAACACACTAATTGTGAAGGAAATGTGTACAAAAGTTTTTCCATTGGAAGTATAGTAAGCAAAATTACTTGACGTCCACCTTAATAGTATGGGATAAGGGCGATGGAATGAATCCTGATCCTATGTCCTGACCTTTCACCCCATTTGTCCCATTTTCAATAAGTTTCCTTACCAGGTGGTTCCCTACCACATACTAAAATTTCATCGAAATCGAACCACTTTTACGCAAGTTATGAAGCATAAGGTTAATGGAATGCATCCCGCTCCTATGTCCTGACCTTTGACCCCACTTCACCCATTTTCAATAGAGTTTGTCTTCAGCCAGCCCCCAACCCCATACTAAAATTTCATTGAAATCGAACCATATTTACGCAAGTTATGAGGCATAAGGGCAATGGAATGGATCACGCTACTATGTCGTGACCTTTGACCCCATTGGTCCAATTTTCAATAGGGTTTGTCCCCAGGTGGTCCCCTAACGCATACTAAAATTTCATCGAAATCGTGCCGACAGATGGATGGACGGACGAAAAAAGCTGGAGCATATACGCTTCTTCAACCTACGGTTGGATAGCGTAAAAATGGGGGGGAGGAAATAAAAATATGACCAAGGCTGATAAATGAAGGTGGCATTCTACATGGCGTTTTCAAAGGCAATGCATGCAGAATGCTCTTTCATTTAACACCACAACCTAGAATTTGGGTTTCTGCTTGAATGCCCTTGAAAACGCGATGTATGACAGAACGCCACCTTCATATATCAACCTTGACCCTTTTTCAATTTCCTCTCTCCCCTCTTTTTTTCTTTTTATCTCATTTCTTTTTCCACGTTGGTTTCTTCCTCCTATTACCCTGCTCTTAAATTATTTTCCTTAATTCCTCCTTCTCATTTATTCCTTTCTCCGTTTTTGGTTTCCTTTTCGATTCTTCTTTTCTTGTAGTTTTTGGTAAAATCCTCCACTGCAGCGTTTAGCGCGTTCAGGTTTCCCCAATGAAGTTTTTTTTTCCCTCTTCCTATTTTCTCTGTTTGTTTTTTTCTCCTTCATCCTTTTCTCTTATGAGTGTACATTTATATACAGGGTGTCCGAAAAGTCTTTCCCTGATTACAAACGTCATTCGTATCCGATATGTACGTTACAGATGTGAAACTGGTGCCAAAATGTTGGAAAACTAACCAAGTTTTTTTGTTGCAGGTTTCCGCAACGGGGCTGTAGTGTAGCAGTGTCAGTGTCCAAGAAACCGGAAATGTTCACAAATCAAGAAAAAGCTCAGTGTGTCCTCTGGTATCACGACACTCGGTCACTAATAACAGTGCAAAGAAACTTTCAAACAAAGTATGGAAAGAAGCCGCTCGATGTCAAGGGTGGAAGCAGTGAGACAGTCTTTTGTGCGAAGTCCCAAGAAATCAGTGCGTAGGACCTCACGTGAATTACAGATGCCAAAAAGTTATGTTCACGATAAAAAGTTCTGTTCATGATTTGTGAACAGAACTTTTATCATGAACAGAACTTTCCTGGGCACTGACACTGCTACACTATAGCCACGTTGCGGAAACCTGCAACAAAAAAACGTGGTTAGTTTTCCAACATTTTGGCACCAGTTTCACATCTGTTACATACAGCGTTTACATACAGCGGATATGAATGACGTTTGTAATCAGGGAAAGACTTTTCTGGCACCTTGTATATCCTGACCGGTGTAGTAAAACTCTCATGTCTCAAGAGGAAGGTGAGGGAGAATGGTGTACTGGAACGAGGAAGCTCCTCCTGCCTGGCTCGCTTTTAATAGCACTGACACTGAAATATTCATCGGTGGCAACGGATGTTGGTTTGATATCCCCAGCTGCCCTATCAACACGATAAACTGCATATCTCTAGAAAAGCGAAAAATGCTGTTGACAATGAGCGCCTTGATAAAACCTCTCAAGCAGCTGGCAGTCACGCGATGGTCTGAATTGTCTTCGGCTTCACACGGTGATATCATTGTCCTGTCTTTTCCTCCGGTGTTTTCAGGTTTGAATCTGTCGAATGATCTGTGGGAGAGCTCTCAGCTAGCATATAGTCAGCCAGCCATGATTTTAGAATACACCGCAGTTTGCTGTTGCACATTTCTCCTCAGTGCTCAGACCGCTCTTCGATTCCATTCTGTCACGATTCTATTTCTTTCTGTATATTCAGTGTCTAACTACCATCTTAGCAACTCTAAGTGTTATAAGCAGTTGCCCGTCCCTAATTTAAGGTAATTGATTCCAAGGAAGAGAGTGAACCAGAACCGTCAAATAAGGACATCACCCATGCCCCATCCGGGACACGAACCCGGGAACACCTCGAACGAATTACCAGACGATAACGCCTCAAACCACTCGGGCGCACACAACGATTCTGAGAGCCCACATGTTATAGGTTAGAGTATTAAACAACCATTTTATGATAAAATTTTCAAAATTTTATTTTAAAACTGAACAATGAAGTGGTGCAATAGTTCGAGCAACGTCGATTTTGAAAATTTCGAATTTTTGACTTCTACACATGCGTCAGGTTTTGAGAACTGTTTTAAATATCAATTATGGAAAGACGAAACTTTTATCTGTAACAGTATTTTTCTACTCGGTCATTCCATTCAAAAGATGTTTTCCTGTAGATTTTTTTTTCTTTTCTATTGGAGGTTTAACGGCCACCATGAACAGCTCAATGGGCACAGGTAGTCGCCTGTCCCTAATTTAGGGCCACTGGTTCCAGGGAAGGGAGAGAGCCAGTGCCTTAAGACAAACACAACATTCATACCTCACCGGGATTCGAATCCGGACCCCCTTTCGGACGAATGATCAGATGCCATCGCTTTGACCACTGCGCCACCGGGTGCGGCCCAATAGATTACAAATTTACCACTCTATTTGTGTTTATGTAAATTAGAGACTGTAAGAGGAAGGCAGATATGATTTATAGAATAGCCAGTTGGCAGTAGAAAAAGGCTTACCATGATCTTCAGCTGCCCCATTGCCGAATTCACCGGCTTCTGACCAACCGGTCGAACAGGAAACAAGTTAGAGTCCCGGATGAATTATAGGCGGTGTATTTGGTCTACTGCAATGGTTTCTTTTAAAACCACTTGTTCCAAATAAGGGATGGGCCACTACCTGTAGAGCCTCCCATGCTCCCCTAGAAGCATGGAAGGCTCTACAGGTTCTTGCGCCCCACCCGCACCCCCACGAATTCGATTACTAAATTGCATCAGTTAGTTTCCTAAGTCGAAAAAACATCGGTGTGATTTCTTGCCATTTTAAGAAATCTATCGGTGGAGTTCATGCCATCTATCCCAACGGAAAATAGAGAATCTCCGAAGCGCAGTTAGAGTAGTACATTTTTTTGTCTCTGATTCGTATATAGTGTAACAGATTAAGTCGCGATGCCACTGGCAAATCAGATCTGCGGTAAGAGCTAATACGGTCGTTAACATAGTAAATTAAATTTGAAGTAAATAATGATCAAAGTAGTGACACTATATTAGCACAATTCATATTTGTTTAGTCTTTTTGCAAGTATTCCCTCTCAATAGCCTTTTTCACAAGTGCTCTCTCAAAGTTGCAGAGTACGTATGATCCAGGAATTTTTTGACAAGATTAAAGAATTGGAATTAAAGATGAGCTTAAAGTAAACAAGTTTGATATACAAGAACTAAAGAATTAGTCTGATGGGACAAATTTAGAGGTTATAACGAAGT
Organism: Macrothele yani; assembly: GCA_039090855.1. Classification (NCBI taxonomy): domain Eukaryota; kingdom Metazoa; phylum Arthropoda; class Arachnida; order Araneae; family Macrothelidae; genus Macrothele; species Macrothele yani. Next base: position 117,368,966 of record CM077007.1, read on the forward strand.
AAATTTCTCCGTCATTTTTGGTCCACGTCGGGAATCGAACCCGAGTCCATTTATTCCAGAACAAGTCGCTCTACCAACTGAGCTACGCGGACGTTCGTTCTTGCTGTTATCTGCCTTTATGTCGTGTGCGTCCTGCGGGGCAGGCACGTCACATCTCCCCCCCCCCGAAAGAGGGCCGGGGGCATGGCCCACTGGTCAGCCGTGACCATGAATCGTTGTAGGCAGCTATCCGCTGTAAACGTGCACTTGAGAACTCCCAGTCAATCTGGTGTGTGGAATGCAACGTCACACACATTTATTTTTCGAAGCGCTGGAGAAGGGATCTCTTATTTTTCTTGTCTCGCGGTGTGGAAAGAACATCACACCACTGCGAGATCTTTAACGGCCGGGTGATCCGGGAAGTTCGGGCGCCATTATAACGAAGTAAGCTTCACCGTCATTTTGGTCCACGCCGGGGATCGAACCCGAGTCCACTTATTCCGGAACAAGTCGCTCTACCAACTGAGCTACGCGGACGTTCGGTTTTGCTGCTGTCTGCTTTTATGTCGTGTGCGTCCTGCGGGGCAGGCACGTTACAAGGTGATTTGGACGACTGTGAAGACACAAATTTGTCCGTGACGGGGATCGGCGCCCCCTCACTCCGGAGTAAGTTTCTCTCCCAACTAAGCTACACGGACGGAATGTATCGCTGCGGATTTGTCGTCTTGACACGTGATTCGCCTCCCTACTACATCACATCATCTCCCTTTTAACTTCTTTTTTTTTTAAAGCCAAGTAGGAATTCTTCACTAATTCCAGACGATGTGTGGAATGAACATCACACATTTTTCGAAGAACCCAACGGACAGGAGATTCAGTTTTACGTTCGGGCTCCACTGTGAAAACACAAGTTTGTCCGCGCCCCTCACTCCGGAGTAAGTTGCTCTTCCAACTAAGCTACACGGACAGAATGCACCGCCGCGGATTTATTTCGTGACACGTGCTTTAGATCTGTAGTACGTCACTCGACAGATGTTGAGCGAGGTCTACATCGAAGGAGAAATTCCCAGGCGTACAAAACTTGGCTGTAGTGCATTTGGAAGCATCAGTACAATTTAAAAGAGTGATTTAGCTTCATGTCTTAAAGGAAAGCGTTTAATCCAAATGTATTCTTCTAGTTCTTACTAATGGATCAGATAAATGAACTTAAAAAAAAAATAACACATGCGGAGGCTACAGACAACTCAAAGAAGCATAGAGAGAGATTCGTATTTAGTGTAACCAGAAAAGATAGGAAGAGGGACTCACGGATCTGGAAAATGATAAGAGTTGATGACATCGTGATCTAAGTACAGACCTTCAAGTGAGAAGGAGTTTGTCATATTCTTAGAACTGACAACTTTTTGACAACTGGAATACAGGCTTTGCAAAAAATTAATAAAAAAAAGCACCCAGAAAGAATCATCCAATCGAAAAGAAAATTGGAATGTATGTACATGTATAGGAAAGGAAATAATTGCATTATAGAGCAGTTGGATCACTTATTCGGATAAAACAGCTACACAAGTGGAACAAATCAGTACGTGGTAGCGCCACCTTTGGCTCGGATACAAGCCAGGCGTGGGAAAATATTTTTATATACAACTCACGGATGCTGCCCTGCATACCAAATGGTGTCCAAATTGCGGGCCAGTTCGCCGACATTTCGGGGTGGGCGTATGTGATATTCCATCATGTCCCAAACATGTTCGATCGGTGAGAGGTCGGGCAATCGGACTGGCCACGGAGGAGGATCGACATTACGGAGGCAGCCCTGGGAGACCCGTGTCGTGTGTGGCCGGGCATCATTCTGCTAAAAAAATTATCGGTGATGTTGCGACAGGAATGCAGCACAACAGGCCATAGAATGTTGTTGAGCCGTGATGGTGGTAGGGAGGACTACCAAGGGTGTCCGACTATCGAATGACTCCCCACACAATCACTCCAGGTGTGCGAGCTGTATGCCGTTCCAGGGCAAAGGTAGCATCTGTGCGCAGGCCGGCTCGTCCCCAGACATGTATGAGCTGGTCATGGGCGCCAAGTGCAAACCGTGACTCATCACTGAAGATAACACGACGCCACTTGACACTATCACACGTTGATCGCATCCAAAACGATTGCAATTGGTGCTGGCGATGCTTTCTGGTCAGTGGCAGACGGCGTAGTGGCCTCTTCGAATGTAGTCTCCGCGCTGCTAGTCGTCTGGCAGCGGTCAGAATGGCCACTTCCGTACTTGTACGTGACGCAACTCGACCACGGATGGTTGAGAGCAACGAATCATGCGGCTCTGACAATCGCTCAATCCTCGCGTTCTGTTGTTGCCTTCGGCCGTCCACTGCCTACGTGCTGCTAGGTTTTGCCGTCCTCTATCCATTGGCGCCGATTGCCGCGTCGCTCCGACCCAAATGCCTAGCGATACAGTGCCTTGACCAGCCGGCCTGTCTCAGCACAATTATACGTCCTCTCCCAAACTCGCTCAGTTGCTCTTATTTTGCACGGATCTGACGTAGAGTCATCTTCATAGTCCGTGGAAGTTAATGAAATCGCAATCCGTCGTCACATCTGTCCTTGCAGATCAGATCGTATGTAGAGGGTTTTAGGAAGGGAGTGTCTGAACCCAGGTCTTAAATAAGATTTACGCCAAAGTGCCGGACAGGAAAGTGACACGGAAGCGAGGTAGAAAGGAAGAGAAAGACGCCCTCATTTATCACTGGGGAGCCAGTACCCGGGGTCGTACAGCTTAACGTGTCCAGACTGTCCTTGCAGATCAGACCAGATCATATGTGGAGGGTTTTAGGAAAGAAGTGTCTGACCCCAGGCCTTTAACAACCCTTAGAAATAGGAAGCTAGGAGATTTAGGCTAGAGTGCCCGACAGGACAGTGACACGGAAGCGAGGTAGAAACGAAGAGAAAGATGCATTTATTTATATCCGGGGCGCCAATACCTTGTGTCCAACAGCTTAAAGAGGCCAGTCTGTCCTTGCAGATCAGATCAGATCATATGTATAGGATTTTAGGATGGGAGTGTCTGAACCCAGGTCTTAAGCAACCCTTAGAAATGGGAAGCTAGGAGTTTGGGGCTAGAGTGCCCTATAGGAGTGTGACATGGAAGCGAGGTAGAAAGCGGTAGGAAAACCTCCTTATTTATAACCGAAGGGTAGTGGGGGAGGTACCCAGGGTCCGACGGCTTAACGTGCTGATCCGACGCACGGAGGATATTTAGTGGTTCGAGCGTTCGTACCTGCTTGGGATCGAACCTTAGGTTCTTTCCGTGGCAGTCACGAACGTTGACTACTAGGCCACCCGCGGCCCTACGACGAGGCACACACCCACTAGGCCACACTGTTGACCACTAGGCCACCCTGTCCTTGCACGCGAGCTTTGCTCTTGATATATATATATATATATATATGGGATGTAAGGTCAGGCGATGCGTAACATCACAGCCTCTCCTTGACAAATGTCAACCCCGCCTTCTCGTGGTGCATCCTGTTCCCACTAAAGGGGCTCTGACGACCGCCAATGGCGGTATAACTATACCATCGGGATTAGAGGAAATTCTATCCCACACTCACCAACCCGCTTGGCCAGTGTGGTGAGTTATGGCCAAACCCCTCCAAAATGATTCCACAACTTAAATCTTGGCCCTCAGTCTGCGGCAGCTGGAATGTACCTGGCCAAGGCAGCGGCCAGTGCGACATGAAGGCAGAGGGTACTAAGAATCCCCGGAGGACCGGACTAGGCTGCCATCTGATGCTGACCTTGGCTACTTACAATGGACGCTCCCTATCTTCTGATTCAAGGCTTCTTGAATTGGAAGAGGAACTACAAAGGATCAAGTGGGACATCGTGGGGCTAAGTGAGGTAAGGAGAAAAGGAGAAGATCTCATTGAACTGAAAAGTGGACATCTCTTCTACTATCGTGGGACAGATACTGGCAGAACTAGTGGTGTTGGATTTATAATAAACAAGAAACTGAAGGATAAAGTTGTAGAAGTTGAAAGTTCCTCTGACAGAGCTGCACGACTTGTTATCCAACTCTCGAAAAGATACCAGGCTCAGATTATTCAAACTTATGCACCCACCACAAGTCATCCTGAAGAAGAAATTGAAGAATTTTATGAGGAAATTTGTCATCTAAATAATAAAGGTAAGCAGCACTTGAAAATAATTATGGGAGATTTCAATGCAAAAATAGGGCAACGGCAACAGAATGAAACTTCAGTAGGTAAATTCGGTCACGGCAACAGAAACCAGCGTGGAAATACTCTCGTTGAGTTTGCAGAGGCAGAAGGGTTTTTCATCTTGAACTCCTTCTTCAAGAAAAAGCCACACAGGAAATGGACATGGAGACATCCAAATGGGACGACAAGTGAAATTGATTTTATTATGTGTAACAAAAAATTCGTCATAGAAGACTGCAGTGTGCTAAACAAGTTCAACACAGGTAGTGACCATAGATTGGTGAGATGTAAGATGCACCTCAACACTAAACTTGAACGTGGCAAGCTCATAAGACAAACAAAATCTATTGACATAACCAACCTTAAAAAACACCATATTACCTTCAAGTTAGAACTGAAGAACAGGTTCTCTGCTTTAGAAGGCCTAACATCGGAAGAAGTGGACATCTCTGAAGTTAACAGAAAAGTAACCAAAGCTGTTATGGAAACAGCAACAAAATTAGCTGGGTCTAAGAACAAGTTGCATGTGAACAAATTATCAGGAAAAACCAAAATGTTGATGCAAAAAAGAAGAGAGATGAGGACAACTAAAGAAGATGTGACTTCCAAAGTGGAATATATAGAGCTATGCAAGAATGTAAGAAAAAGTATCACTGAAGACGTAAGGAAATTCAACTGTGAACTAGTGAGGAAAGCAATTGAAAACAACCAAAGCCTAAAGATAGCAAAGGGACATCTCAGTAAGGGAAGAAAACAGATTATGGCACTGAGAAAAGAAGATGGTTCTGTAACAAGAAATAGAGGCGAAATTTTGACAAGAGTGAAAGATTTCTACTCCAAATTATATGAAAGGGATGATACATGCACTCCAGACATCATGAAAGATACCAGTACCAGAGTTCCTCCAGTCCTTCCAGCAGAAGTTGCACATGCAATCAAGAACATGAAGCGAGGAAAAGCTCCAGGAGAAGATGGAATTACTGTAGACATCATACAAGAAGCAAGTGGAGAAATCGAAACAGTACTCGCCCAAATTTTCACTCGATGTCTTAATGAAGGAAAGATTCCTGAGGATTGGAACACCGCTACAATGATCCTGCTACATAAGAAAGGTGACATTGAGGATCTGGGAAACTACAGACCTATCAGCCTCCTATCAGTAGTTTATAAAATCTTCACTAAAGTTCTTTCACACCGCTTGAAGGTAACACTGGACATGGCTCAACCGAGAGAACAAGCTGGATTCAGGAGTGGCTACAGCACAATAGATCATATCCACGAGCTGAGAGAACTAATTGAAAGAGCGAGGGAATATGAACTTCCATTGTGCATGGCTTTTATCGATTATGAAAAAGCCTTTGATTCGGTGAAACCATCAGCAGTTACAATGGCTCTGAAATCCTGCGGTATTGAAGATGCATACATTAATATTATTAATAACATCTATGAAAATGCAAGTGCAAAGATTAGGCTGTTTGAAAATACAACACACGTAAAAATTGGAAAGGGAGTGAGACAAGGTGACACCATATCTCCGAAGCTCTTTAATGCCACATTGGAGGGTGTTTTTCAGTCGCTGAGCTGGGAAAACAAGGGGATAAAGATTAATGGAGATTATCTAACCCACCTTCGTTTTGCTGATGACGTAGTCATTTTTGCAACTAGCCCATCAGAGCTGCAGAATATGATCCAGGAACTTGCTGACAAGAGTAAAGAAGTGGGATTAAAAATGAACTTTCAGAAGACAAAAGTGATGTTCAATGCTTTTACAAGAAATGAAGATTTATCGATTGATGGAGAAAAGCTGGAGATAACAGACACGTACGTTTATCTTGGACAGCAGATATCAAGTGAGGGTCACATTGGTGAAGAAATTAATCGGCGTACAAAACTTGCCTGGAGAGCTTTTGGAAGAAACAGCATAATTTTCAAGAACAATATGCCATTATGTCTTAAAAGAAAAGTGTTTGATCAATGCATCCTTTCAGTGCTTACGTATGGTGCAGAGACGTGGAACTTAACTAAAAGAGACATACAAAGGCTGCAGACAACTCAAAGAAAACATGGAGAGGTGCATGCTTGGTGTAACCAGGAGAGATAAGAAGAGGAACTCGTGGATCCGAAAAATGACAAGAGTGGAAGACATCATGATCAGAGTTAAATCCCTGAAATGGCAATGGGCTGGACATACTGCCAGAAGGACAGATCATCGATGGACAGCCGAAATTTTAGATTGGATTCCAAGGGACAGGAAAAGACCCAGAAGAAGACCACATGGGAGATGGGTAAATGAAATTCGAAAGTATGCAGGGGTGACATGGAGGAGACTGGCACAAGACAGACCGTTGTGGAGGAAACTTGGGGAGACCTTCGTCCAGCAGTGGATTGATAATGGTTGACAATGATGATGATGATGATGATGATATATATATACCTTCCTCGACGCGCAGTTACCGTGCGCTGTGAATGGTCACTATTTTGTCATTGATTGTTATTTTTTGATCATTTGCATATTCGGCCCTGAAGTACTTGCATGCGGAGCTCCATTAGGATCAAACAAATTCCGCTGGGATTTCGGTCTTCTTTCTTTTTTTTTTTTTTTTGGTAGAGAGGGTATTTGTCTAGATAACAATTGACAGGAAAACACCCAGAAAAAGACCACATGGGAGATCGGTTGATGAAATTTGAAAGCGTACTGTAGTGACATGGAAGAGAATTGCTCGAGACAGAGGGTTGTGAAGGGAGACCTTAATGCAGCAGCCGATTGAAAATGGTCGATGATGGTGCAGATATCTGAGATCAAGTCGAAATAGTGATTGTATTCATAAAATGAATTTCGTGTAAGGGAGAAAGTGATGGTTATATCGATAAGTAATGGAATTACAAATTCAAAAAGAATGGCATCTCATCAGATTTCAAGCACACAGAAACAGTATTGATTCCACTGATAAATCTGACCTCAAGTAAAAGAGAAAATATAATACCTTAATACCTTTGCTAACCAAAATTCCACTGAAAATATTTCGACGTCCTTTTTTATTGAAAGTTTGTCTTTAACTTGTGGGCACTTCACACACTTGTGCGCAACAAATCAGAAATTAAATAAAAGTGCATTTTAAATATGAAATCGCGTTTATTGGTAATCATTGTACAGTGCAACTGACATAATAGAGTATGGATTTTTTTTTTTTTTTTTTTTTTTGCGGGACAGATTACAATCAAGTAAACTGAACAGCACATCTTAAATTAATTAAATGCAACAATTTTAGTATGCAGTACTAAAAGACACAAAAGTTATTGTTTAAAAAGATGAGTGACTGAAATTTTATTATCAGTTTTGCTTCTCTTCCTTGGGACTCAATAACATTTAATTTGCCTCCTATTGCTTTAAAACGTAAGCTATTTCTATTTCTAGCCTTGACTCCCGTCGCTATGGAGCAGGTTATCAAAAAGTTCTTGCAGCACCATTTCTTGTGTTTTTGGGTTTTCGGAAAGCAGCTTTCTCCATGATCATGCCCAGTGACGTAGCTCTGAAAAAAATGTTCCTTAGTGGTAAACGGATCAGGTAAAAACAACTACTAAAGAAGACCTTCCGTATTTAAAAATCTGATTTGCTGTTTTTATCATTTAGTAGTTTTATTAAATGTTATTAACATTTTTTTTATCAATTTTCATTAAGTTGATTAATTTGGGTAATTTTAAGTGAAAGAACGAATGGTTACGTTTGAGACACAATTATAGGCGCCGACTTTATCAAATTATTGAAGGGACAGGCATGAAGAGATCACACGTGGGAGAAGCACGTCTGTTCTTTTATCAGGAGGAAAACAAAAATTAAAAGGGGGTGGCAAAAAGATAAACTACGAGATTCGACGTATGTTTTAAAACGCAATTGGAATTGCTCATCAGCTAATGACCAAGCAAATAGAATTATTATTTTGCTGAATATTAATATTTTAAAAAATGAAATTCAGCCTGCGATTTTATAAAAATATCGAGGCAGATTTTGTTTCCAAACGTTTTTCAAAAATATGAAAAATTAGCGCTGTTACTCAAACAAAGAACGAGAAGTGAAAAAAATTAATAGTTACATAAAGGCGCTAGAGATTATACGTTTCTGTATATTTATTTATTTTATTTTTCATAATTGTTTTAAACATCACGAGAACATGTTGAACAAAATACGGGGCTGACAATCAAATTTCTTATCAAATAAGCAATGCTTTATATGGGAAAAAGGTTTACTTACTTTGTTATTTATACATTTTTCGGAAATAAATCGCTTTGGGCTCGTAAGGTGGAGCTTGCTCACTTTATGAGGCCAAAGCGATTATTTAATTAAACAGGACCAAAAATATTGGGTGGACACTGCCCCTCTAGTAAAATTAGTAGGGGGGCAAGATTCGCCTTGCCCCCTATAGTCGGCGCCTATGTGTGTAATCCTTGATGTGGTCATTTTGACAACCTTTTTTTTTTTTATTGAATTATGATAAATACATCCTTTTTGTGAACATTGCATATTGAGTTCAATGCACTAGAGTAATATCTTTTTATCGATGAACAAATGAACAAACCATTGCTCACACAATATATCATTTTAAGTACTTAAGCTCCCCCCCCCCCTTCCTTTTTTTTTTTTCTGTAATCATCAACAGAATATTTTATTTTTTTTATTTTCAAATTCACAGTAGTTAATTTGTTTTGATTTTTTTTACAAAAACCCAAAAGCAATGTGGAAAAATGCAAAGCCAACAGTTACTTCGGAAAGCTAACGTGAAAAGAAATGTTAATTGTTCATGCAAAGCAATGGGTGAGCTGCTTTTTTTTTTTTTTTTTTATTGTCTGCCATCATCAGTAATTGGAAGCACAGTGACTTTCCAGTGTGTATCAGATCATGTGGGTGACAGCGAAATACGTACTTCGATTGGGCCATTAGTAACAAATTTCCAAGCTAAAATTTTTCTATTAAATTAACTCATCTGAACAAAAGGAATCAAACCTTATTTTGAAATAATTTATCCAGACGAGTGATTTAAAAAGGATCAAGTTGGTCTACTCGAAAAGTGGGCAACGCAAAGCCATGAAATTAGGGCTGACTTTTCAGTTTTCGTTCGCAGTTTGTAATTAAATTTTAGAACAATTTTTTAACGGAAAATTTTAAAAAGCCTTGTTAGCTAGGATGGGCAGCGCTGTAAGTTTATGGTGTGTGTATGTGTGCCCTCCATAGTCTCTCTCTCTCTCTTTTTTAAATGCTCAGTAACTCTATATCTCCTCCCTCGCTCCGTTCTCCAAGATAAGCTTCTAGATCTGCTACTAGGGAGATATTTTACAGATGTTCTCCCAGGGGCGTATTTAGAGGGGGGGCAAGGGGTCTTACCCCCGATAGTGTTTCACGTTTCGTAAAAATGCGCTTTACATTACGAGAAATTCTTTAAGTTTTTTTCTTCTGTTTTTCATGAACTTTTATTTGGTCCACCCCCCCCCCCCCTCCCCTTCCCGAAAAAAATGTTGTTTACGTCCCCGTGTTCTCCGGTGCGTAAGTCTCCACTTGACCATCCAGTAGATTTGCCGTTTTTCAATCGTTCTGCGTTGTGCTGCCATCTAGTAGCGAAAATCTATTTTAAGTTTAATTGTTTTGCAAACCATAGCGTAAAATTATGTACAGTGTACTCCATAGCAAGGTAGTTTGCTCCATAGTAAACTCATTAATATTGCCCCGCAGTCTTTCCTTTAGTAAAAAGACTGAGCCCCTCGCAGGATTTCGTGTTTAAATATTTCCCATCATTGCCGACTGACCTAACATAAACTTACTGACTACTGTACAGCAAGAACTACTCAGTTTTGTTGTTTACTTGTTTCAAGGTTTAACAACCGCCGTAAGCGCCTCTAAGGGCCAGGGCCGGCTGAACCATAGGGAGCAAACGGGTCGGTCTCCCCGGGCCCCGCGCCTTCAAGGGGGCCCCTCAGTTTAGGGGAAAAAATCATTTTCAGTAGATTTTTTTATAAATGTTATTTGTGTGTGTGTGTGTGTGTGTGTGTGTGAGTTCTGGAAGGTGTGGCTCGTAAAAAGATGTTTTCTTATTTATTTATTTTTTGTTTCCAGTTCCCCATTCTTGAATAGGTTATCGACCTTCACCGTACAGATACTGAGATTTGCAGATTTCCGGTGATTATTGTAACCACCTTAATATTTTCCGCATTCATGAAACAGCAAATTAAATTTCATCGTTTTCTGGTCCTGATTTTTATACATTTAACAATTTGCGTGCAAACTAGATACTTAAAATTTAAAGAAATAAAAGAACAATATCAAACTTGGTCTCGGGTTACATATGGAGGGCAATTATTCAGTGACTTTAAAATCATTGCTAGAAATTTAAAAAAGCAGTTTTCATGTATGAGCGAGTAAAAAGTTTAAAAAGTCACTAATTCGTCAGTTACTCTACTTTGCATTAAAAATCAATTACTAAAGGTTTAAAAAAAACTATAAATACGAATTTATTTTACAGGTATCCTTATTATTTTCTACACAAAAATATTCGTAATCCAAAAATTTTCGCTACGCAGGTATGTTTTTATCATTTTGTGAGGAAGTTTTTATAAGAGTCACAATATAGCCTCAGCCCAGTCTCCCCCGAAAGAAAATCGTGGAATTTAACACTTTTTGATGTCTCTCTCTTTCTAAACTTTTAATCTATATTATGGTCTTTTTTTTTTTTTTAAGCGTAAAGCAAATACTTCTTTGAGATAAATATTTTGTCTTTATGATAGTTTTCATTATGACGTACTGCAGAGGTGAAGCACATGCCAAGACGGAAATGTTACAGCGATCATTTCCGTCGGTGTAGCTTAATTGGTAAAGCATTCGACTCCGGAGCAGAGTGATGTGAGTTCGTCACCGGCAAATTTGTGAATTTCACCTCGCGTTTGTTCTTTATGGACATTTTTCACGCAACGGCTTTATTAAAATATTAAATTTATTTCACAGGCAATGAAATTTTCGCAGCGGGGCTTCGGAATTAAATTTTGCCCGGGGCTCCGCAAAAGCTCCATCTGGCCCTGTTAAGGGCTATAAGCAGTCACCCGTCTCTTATATGGGGCCACTGGTTCAGAGGTAGAACCAGCTCCGTAACCTGATAAGACATCAGGGGGCCTAGGTCCAGGAAAATCGTGAGGCCCCTATCAATCCAAATTTCGCACCAATAAATAGCGCTGGAGATGTCACGTGATACACGCCACACGATATACAGTAGAACCCCGTTTATACGCTTTTCACTTATACGGTTTTCTCATTTATATGTAACATGTCGCCGATCTAAAAAATTCAGAATTGCCTTTAATGTGAAATTTTCCGTTTTGTTTATTTTATCAATTATACGTTAATTTTGCTTGGTCCCTTAAAAGACGTATAAACGAGATTCCACTATATGTATTTACTCCTACTTCCTTCCATTTAATAGTTGTGACCAATGAGGGAGCTGTTTCATATTCCATCCTAAGTAGCAAATTTGATTGTGAAAAACACATGCGTAGTTAAAAAGTCGCAGAATTTTATTAATTATCTAGGAATTTGTAATAATAATTTTTAATGATCTTAGAAATTGTAATAAATTCTAAAGCAAAATTGCTTGTCTTCTTGAACATTTTAACGAAAACGTTGGACATTTACCAATAAGCTTCTGACCACTCGGGCACTTTGCAGCTGTTTTTCATTCCTCCAAAGAACAACGCAGTACTGAAAACCACATTGTTCCAATTTTTCGTGGTTTTACGACTCCTATACCGCTCCAAAGGCATAAAAGGCTATGGTGAGTCGATCGTCCCTAATTTACAGTCACTGTATCCAGAGAAGGTAGTAAGCCATCACGGGGGAACCAGCGCAACGTTCATGTCTTACCTCGGGATTCGAACCCAGATCTAGCAGTATAAGGGTACAGAATCTCGCACTGTACTGTTACAGGGTTGTTCACTGAATTTCTTGCAGTGCATGGGTTCGTCATGTCTCCGTTTGTAAGTTAATTAAGAACTTCCTGGATTTTAGTTCTTTGTTTTTCTTCGATTCTGAAATGAATAATAGCTAAATGAAAACTCGCTCTTCTGCAGTGGTGCTCTTTATTCAATGCTGTATAAGGGGAATGTCGTAAATTTGTTTGTCCTTATTTCTGTATTACTCTTTTTATTGTTTACACATTGATCTGTTTCTACTTATTCTACCAAGCGTCTTTCTCGGTTACCTCGCTGCCAAAATTTTCGTTTCCAACTTAATTACTGCCTCGATCTCCCATCTTGTCATCGGACATTTTCAATCTGTATCAAGTCAAAGGCGTAATAGTCATTTCTGCGCCCATGGCAAACCCCAAAATCTCTCCCCCCCCCCCCACCGAAGTCGTTAAAATAAAAAAGCTTCAACGCATGAAATATTATAATCGTGCTTGTTGCATGAGTTTTAAGATAGTAAAACTGATTTTGTGTTTTGATTATGCACATATTTACATTTCGCTTCTCACTAAATTGCATACTTCCTTTTTGTTAATCATATCCTCTTGTAATTAATTGATAACTATCGATAATAATCCCTAACGGTTAGATTTTAACTAAGCGCTGGTTTTTCGGCGAAACACAAGAAGACCTTTATGAAGTTACCACTACAATCATTGTCATTTTCACCGTAGATCAGATCAGATCATATGTAGAAGATTGTAGGAAGGGAGTGTCTGACCCCAAGTCTTAAACAACTCTTAGAAATTGGTAGCTAAGAGATTTGGGCTAGAGGGCCCGATAGGAAAGTGACACGGAAGCGAGGTGGAAAGGGGAGGAAGACGCCCTTATTTATTACCGGGGGTCCAGTACCCGACGGCTTAACGTGCCCGTCCGACACACGGCGGATATTTAGTGGTTCGAGCGTTCGTACCTGCCTGGGATCGGCCACCCGCGGCCCCATTTTCACTGTAATTCAACAACCTAAGTTTTAAATATTTTTATTCCGGCATTATACTGTAAATAGTGTATTATGGAACTATAGGTATCATTTCTTATCCCAAACGGAAACGGCGTTTTACCCTCATTAATTTCGTCGGGAAAAATTAGGAAATGGGGGCAGCACTCAGCTTAAGAGTTTCGTGCATTTCTCTTACTCTTAGTTACATCAACGATGTTCTGGGTAGTGAAGTTGAACTGGACGCAGAACGCCACTTAGAGCTGCAAAATATAAAATGTGAAGAGAGCGGTGAGATTTCCAACTGCTCCGGAGTTCCGATCTGCAGTACCAATTAAACGGACCGAATACAGCTTGCGGTTATGGCAGTAATGATCGAATTGCGTCCCAGAGAATCTCCAGAAATACGAACGACATCCTTATCTTGTAACGTTCGACCAACAGCGACGTCATTTCTGGTTGTGAGCAATTTACATCCTCAGCACATTTTGAAGAAGAAATGGGAATTTTAAGTCGCCAAGCTACCGAAACGGGCGAAAAAAATTATAGGTAAATTCTGAAATTCTGTACAAGAAACTCGTGCAAAAGTTTCAATTTCGATTTTAATCAAATTGTACGCAGTGATTTTTGCGCCCTCTTTTCAGCTGCGCACGGGAGCAGCTGCCCTGCCTGCCCAAGAACGTCGCCAAGGGGTGCGAGGGCGGACTTAAATCCACCCTGAAATTTGTCTTACCCACCCTACCATCCACCCAGTTCAAAATGTGCCATGTTTCAATATATTTAATTTTAAAATACTATCTGCACTGTGCCAAGTAATAAGTCTTGTGTTTTAGTTCATGTATCCCTACGTGTTTTCCCCGAGAAAGTGCGTGGTTTACGTCTCCCAAAATAGTTATCAAAATAGCATCTGAAGGGCCATGAAAAATCAATTGTTCTCCACTCTTCTAATTCCTCAATTTAAGCCTCTTTTTCCACGGCGCTAATGAGGAGGGTGAATAGGAATTCACTGAGGGGGTCACTACTATTGCTTGTTTGTTTTCTTTACAAAATTGGAGATTATAACATGGAAAGTGGAGTCTAAAGCTACACTAGCACTTTGAAGACTGCTGCTCCGGGACAGTGGGAGTGCAGGACGTGGCTGACGATTGCTTTGTAGGAGAGGTGTGCAAGGCAAAGTCGCTGGCAGGAATGAAGGAAGTTACGGGAGAGGGGGAGCGTGCTACGACGTTAAAATTTCCTTTATATGAACAAACACGACATTTTCTTTTAAATAAATTGTTCAAGTACTACGAACACTCCTATCTTACACAATGGCACAACTAGTTAGATCTGTGTGTGTGTGTATGTGTGGCCCAAGTGGAGGGGGTGGGGATTGCATGAATTCCTTTGTAGCCGGTAGTGAAAAGCGTTAAAGCCGCCCTTGGCGCAGTGGTATGGCCATTCGTCCGAAATGGATCCGTGTTCAAATCCCGGTGAGACATGAATGTCGAGTTTGTCTTACGGCACTGGCTCTTTCCCTTTCCTGAAACCAGTGGCCCCAAAAAAGGGACGGGCGACTGCTTATAGCCTATTGAGTTGCTCACGGTGGTCGTTAAACCTTCAATTAAAAAAAAAGCATAAAAACTCGTTCCTCAGTGTTTCGTAAAAGAAAAAAGTTTCTATCAAGCTTGTCCCACCCAAAATAATACTCGCTTCACCCCTCCCCGCCCGTCTTCCCTCTTTCGAGAGCTAGATCAAGATCCCTTATTTTTTCCGCCTCTAAGAAAAGCAAGGGGTACTTACAGTTGCCTCAACTCCTCTCTATAGGACCATATGGACCGTTACTTAATCCTCGTTATCGCGACTTTTACAACTATGGTGAGAAATCCTTCATTAAAGCCTGAAGTTGTAATAAAACAACACGTACTCGATTCTCTTACTGTATGGACGCTGCTGCAATAAAACCTTTCACACCAACTCTGAGGTTCGTGAATAGCAGATGCAGGGAACTGAAAATAATAGTGTTTTCTACCAACTGTGACAGAGGTGAAAACATGTGTCAAGACGACAAATCTGCAGCGAGACATTCTGTCGGCGTAGCTCTGTTGGGAGAGCGACTTACTCCGGAGTGAGGGGGCACGGACAAACTTGAGTGTTGACATTGGCGTCCGATTGTGGAAAATGGATCAACTGGCCGTTGGCTTCTTCGAAAAATGTGTGATGTTTGTTCCACGCGTTGTTTGGAATTAATGAAAAATTCCTACTTCGCTTCGAAGAAAAAAAAAAAAAAAAATTAAGAGGGAGATGAGGCATTCTGTCCGCGTAGCTCAGTTGGGAGAGGGACTTACTCCGGAGTGAGGCCTGTGAGGGGACACGGATTCAATGCTCGTCGCAGGCAAACTTGTGTTTTCACACAACATCGATAGCATAGCACGGAGTGGTCATCTACCCTCTCTCATTAACGACTGGCTGGAAAGCAATGATGGGTACATGTCAGTGCTTCCCCCAAAACAGGCGAAAATAAGGGAAATGTTTTCAACTCATGCGATAATACTAAAAAGGCTATTGATGATGACTTTTGCTGAAATTAAAGAGCCTTGGGTAACAGTGCAACACCCGATCAGTTGGCGACAAAAGCACTGCCAGACTTCATGCCTTTTGGCATGATACTTTGGATTAGAACTTAATCACCCACTGCTGATATGTATACAAAAGAATGCTCTAAAACCGCGGTTCAGGTAAAGCAATCACTGCTTGTAAGACAAATAATAATTTTCCAATAGAATCACTGTTAATTATCACATTTAACCCAGTGATACGAATGACTCAGGTGCAGTGCCGGATTTAAGGCATTTACGGCCCTCGGTCTAATTTTCTATGCCCCCCCCCCCCGGTCACCCATATTTGAATTTGCTCCTATAAGATTTTGTAATAAACTTATCTTTAAGTTAAGAATATAATAATTGGTAGTATAATTTTATTGTTATATAAGTATTATTTAAATATAAATTATTTTGATTTAACTTGTTATTAAATTAAAGGTTATAAAAAAGTATTTGTAAACATAGCCAAAGAGGCTCATGCTTATCCAGGAACAACACTTTACATTTTGAATGCGCTCTCTATCGCACATTCAAAATGTAAAGAACTACACTTTACGTCGAATGTACTCTCTATCGCTTTCGACGTAAAGGAACAACACTTTACGTCGCATGTGCTCTCTATCGCACTCGTACGAACACGGGCGTGCTCGCAATAGAACTATTATTACGTTCTTATTTCTTTAGTTATCATTCAAGATAAAATAAAAAATCACCACTACTTTATTTTATTCAAGTAAATTAAAATAACGGTATCTCCCTTTTCTAAGTTTTTCTGTTCCATGCTCTCCGTTTTTCTGGATTCTACACCTGGGACTCTCTAGAGCCTGGGGCCCCTAAGCCGCGGCCTAGTTGGCCTAGTGGTAAATCCGCCGCTGCTCAGATCAGGTAGCTGGGTTCGAATCCCAGTGAGGTATGGATGCTGTGTTTGTCTTCTGCTTATAACCCATCGAGTTGCTCACGGTGTTACGTAACGATTGGTCGACAAACGGTTGGTCGACATAACGATTGGCCGACACACGATTGGCCAACAGTAACGATTGGTCGACAGCACGTTTGATCGACATAACGATTGGTCGACAGTAACGACTGGTTGATATAACGATTAGTCGACATTGGTCGACATAAAATGGTCAACGGAACTTGGAAAAACAAAACAACATTCGAATAAGTGCAAACAGTTTTTCGGTAAATTGCCCCACCGTTCTGAGGACTACATTCTAAAAGATATTATTTCCAAAAAGGAACGTTACGTTTTGAGAGGTCAGTACGTTCTGAGAGGCACCGCTGCGAATGTAAACCATAATCCTCTGAACCAATGGTTATCTCGACCAGTCGTTACTGTCGACTAATCGTTACGGTCGACTGATCGTTATGTCGACCAATCGGGCTGTCGACCAATCGTTACGGTCGACTGATCGTTATGTCGACCAATCATGCTGCCGACCAGTCGTTACTGTCGACCATCGTTATGTCGACAAATCGTTATGTCGACAAATCGTTATTCGACAAGTCGTGCGACACCGGCTCACAGTTGTCGTTAACTCTTTAACTAAAAAAAAAAAAAAAAAAAAAAAAGGCATTGGGTTCTGATTATATATCTGGGATAGGTCCAGGCCCTAATCAAAGCGGAGACATGGATGATGCTCTTCTCTTACGGCACTGACCTTCCACACACCCTACATGGAACCAGAGTCCCAAATTCAGACTGGGCGACTGCCCATAGTCCACTGAGTTGCTCAATGCTGTCGTTGACTCCTAAACTCTCTTTAAAAAAGCGGAACGCTGCTCTTTTCTTCAGATAAAGATGCATATACGTGTCATTTTCACTCAAATAGAATTAATTCCTCATTTGCATAGTATTCAATGATGAGAAGAACGATTAAAACGTCAAGCCAAAGTATTTTCTGATCTTTAAAGCATAGCTGTGAAATAATTCACCCAGCCGTAAAATATTTTTTGCTTTATCTGTGAATTAAATCGTATGACTTTGTAACCCGACTTCATCTGTTTTGTGATCTTATATACCTTATCGTCGGATGATCTCGAAACAGACTTAGCAACGTTAACAATAAATTTAAATAAAAGGAAATCGGGGGCTCAATGTTATAAAGTAGGTTTACCCAAGTTTGCATTTCTTCTCTTGACTATGAATAAAGTCCTATGGCTTCGCAAGGCGACTTCATCTATTCAGAGATCTCCTATTTTACTATCAGAAGATCTGAAAACTGACTCGGCAGCGCTGAAAATGGATCTAAACGAAAAGGAAATCTGCGTTTCAGTGTCAGTAACTGGAGAAATTTTTCGCTGAGTCAGCTCTTAAGAATTTCTGTTAAGGGAGTGAGGTGAGCAGTATCATTTTTCAGCATTGGTTTCGGAAAATAAAAAAAACATTGAAGCTGCTTCTTTAATATATAAGATTTCCACATATGCAACTTAGATTTCAATGAGTAAAATGACGGAGCTCTTGAATTTTAATTACTCAATACCTGTTATCTCAGTTCAGTAAAAGTGCTTGATTTCCAAAGTGCACATCGTAAATAAAATTTAGTTTGTCAGCTGATAAGTTTTGGCCTGATTCATTAGGGTTTTTTTTTCAACTTTTGCCACTTGCCACACGCCAACTGTTAAACCGTGGCTTATAACATAAAAATTATTTCACTGGGTATAGTTGGACTTTAGTTTTACTAAAAGTCTTAATTAACCACACACACACACACGCACACACACACGTTTATATATATATAGCAAAAAACAACAAAAGGAAAATAAGCAAAAGCCAAGAACAAATTCGAAATTCCACAGCGCCAGAGGCTGCATAGAAGAAAGATCAAATCGAAATAGAAATGTGAAACCAAGGAGCAAATTTTGAAAGAAAGAAAAAATAAAACAAAAAAATCCGAGAACGAGCAGAAGAACAACAACCACCAATCTGTAACCGTCCGAAGCAGGCAAACTTCAAACGATTGAAAATTAACGAACAGAAGAACGCAGGAAAGCATATCAATGACTGATTCTCTGATGGCTTCGTCAAGGGCAAGCATTAAGAAAATCACTCATTAATCTACTGAGACCAGAGAATTGTGGGTTTCTGCTAATTTAGTTTGCTATAAGGACTGATTAAATTTAAGGATAAAATTGTCAAATTAAAAAGGGATTTCTAATAAAAACAACCCAGCAAACTGAAAAACATTGCCCGACATCCTTCCTTTTATTTTTAGTTGTGGTATAATCACAACTACAAGAAAAAGAAGGGAGCCGAGCACCCCAAGCAAAACCAGGGAAGAAATTAGTATTAAAATAGCTAGAAAAAACCTTACCAAAGAAAGGTACAGAAAGGATAACTTTAGGGTTGTCACAGAAAAAATGAAAACTTTTAACCAGATAAAAAGAAAAGCAGAAAAAATCTGAAAAAATTAATATAAAAAAATAATAAGTTTAAACAAAAAAGGTACCTTTACAATTTTGAAAAAGGCCAATTCAAAGCAACAATTTTAAGAAAAAAGAAGCAAAAAGTGCACAAGGAACAATGTACAGTTGCAAAACCCGCGAGTGAACCCGAATAACCGAGTTTCATGTCTCAGAAAGGCAAGGTAAATGCCCAATACCCACAGCAAAAAAAAAAAAAAATTTTAATAATATTTCTTAAAATATTTTTAAAAATATTTACAAAAATAAAAGCCAAAAAAAAAAAAAAAAAACCAGTAATACTTAAATTTCAAAGGTTTGGGCAGAATGCTGCTAATTAGGTTATGTAATACTTTTTGAACTCTTGGGAGCAGAGATGCATTTTCCCTACTCCCAGGAAGAGCATTTTAGTATTTTGGTTTGCTCTGAAAACTCGTAGCGGTTTTTTCAGAGCATTAAATCTGCTGTTTGAAGTTTACTCTGGGAAACTTCACTGTTAGCATCCCAGGAAGGTTCTAAAGTTGGCCGCTAGATGACGCTGCGATCGACATGCCCCTGCAGTTAGTTTCTTCCATCCCAGAGGAGGTGAAGGACAGCACCCATGCACTTCTCATGCATGGTAAGTCGTTTTTCTGTTTTATATATGTTCATTCTTTTAATTTAACTTTTATTTTTCTTGGAATGAATTTTTTTGGGGCTGTTTTACACTCTTTGAAAGTTGGTTGTTCGCTTTCGCGGTGCTTAAAGTTTCCCGAGGAACTTTGGTAAGCTTTTGTGTCCCTTTGTTGTTCTTACAAAAGTTCATTTTTCGTAGGTTTTGAGCCTTCCTGTATGCTTAATGATTAGTATAATATTTTGTAAATATTTTAACTTGTACCAGCAAAGCACCACCTTACATGTAATTTCATCTTTTATTTCGTTTGTAGGTTGTTTTTATTTTTTTAGGAATGTAGTGAATTTTCGTTTATTATAAATGTGCACTAAACTTAACTATATTTTCAATGTTTTCTTGTGTGTCTAGGGCATATAATTTTGCTTCTTTATTTTTATTTATTTTTTTTTCTTTTTGCTGGGGGTATTGGGCATTTCCCTTGCCTTTCTGAGACAGGCAAATCGGTTATTTGGGTTCACTCTCGGGTTCTGCAACTGTACATTGTTCCTTGTACACTTTTTGCTTCTTTTTTCTTAAAATTGTTGCTTTGAATTGGCCTTTTTCAAAATTGTAAAGTTGCTCTTTTTGTTCAAATTTATTACTTTTTTAAATTATTTTTTTCTGACTATCTGCTTTTCTTTTTATCTGGCAGGTTAAAAGTTTTCATTTTTTTCTGTGACAAGCTTAAAGTTATCCTTTCAGTACCTTTCTTTGGTTAGGTTTTCTCTAGCTACTTTAATACTCATTTCTTACCTGGTTTTGCTTTTTTGGGGTGTTCGGCTCCCTTCCTTTTCTTTTTAGTTGTGATTATCTTGGTTGTCGTGCGGTCGGGCAATGTTTTTTAGTTTGCTGGGTTGGTTTTATTTGAAATCCTTTTTTAAATTTGACATTTATTTTTTGTTTTATTTGAAATCCTTTTTAAATTTGACAATTTTATCCCTAAATTCAATCTGTCCTTATAGCAAACTAAATTAGCAGAAACCCACAATTCTCTGGTCTCAGTAGATTAATGAGTGATTTTCTTAATGCTTGCCTTTGACGAAGCCATCAGAGAATCAGTCATTGATATGCTTCCCTGCGTTCTTCTGTTTGTTAATTTTCAATTGTTTGAAGCTTGCCTGCTTCGGACGGTTGGAGATTGGTGGTTGTTGTTCTTCTGCTCGTTCTCGGAATTTTTTGTTTTATTTTTTTCTTTGTTTCAAAATTTGCTCCTTGGTTTCACATTTCTATAAATATATATACAATCGTCGCCAAAAGTCCTGAACCAGTAGACCGAAAGTCAACTTTTTAATGTTTGAAGTCAACTTATACAGCGTAATGGTAAAGTCAAGAATACATATTTTATATCATTTTAAAAGAAATTTTATGCAGAATTCAAATGTTTTCACAGAATGCTATTTCCAGTAATAGAAGTGAAGTTACAAGCGAAAGCACAGCGTCTAGTCAATAAAAAGCAAAAATTAGTGTACAATGCATTTAACGTAAAATTACTGTACAGTACATTATTGACACTTGCAGGACGCTTGAAATAACTGACCAACAAGCAAAATACGCTTTAATATTTAATTAGGTAACCACGGTTACTTAGTAATAAAGCGCACCTTCATGGCATGGAACTAAAGAGCTTCACTAGTTGCCCATTGGTGATAACACGGTGCCATACGGCTCTTCATTATGCCGGTCTACTGGTGCAGGACGTTTGGCCACGATTGTGTATACATGCACTGAGGGGCCAATTCATTATGATCACCCCCTCAGTACTTCGTCGGGCCACCTTTTGCCTTTAATACTGCGTCGATTCTTCATGGCATGGACTCCACAAGATGTTGATAGGTGGTTTGTGGAATCTGAGACCATGCTTGATGAATAGCACTTTCTAGGAGTGTGAGATTGCAGGATTGTGGATCCAGCTGTCTGATGGCTCGTTCAACTTCATCCCACAAATTCTCAATGGGGTTGAGATATGGAGATGGGGGGAGGGGGGGGCAATAAGCAAAGTAAACTCACCGGCATGTTTCTGAAACCAATCCTGTACAATACGAGCAATATGGCAGGACGCATTATATTGTTGAAAGTAGCCATCACCATTGGGATAAATCATCCACATGACAGGATGCACTTGGTCCGCAACGATGTTTAGATATGATATGCCAGTCAGACGTTGATCAACACGAATTAAAGCGCCCAAAGCATGACAGGAAAACATTCCCCAAACCATAACGTTGCCTCCACTAGCTTGAAGGGTTGTAGCAATGCATTTGGGGCCCATGCTTCCGTGCTGTTTCCGCCAAATTATCACTCGGCCATCGGCATGATGCAACTGAAAACGTGATTCATCGGACCACATAATTTGTTTCCAATTATCGACTGTCCTATCCTTGTGCTCCTGTTTGAACTGGAGACGTTTTCTCTTGTTAACTGCAGACAGCAAAGGTGTTCGAACAGGCCTTCGGCTGCCATATCCCATCCGATGCAGTGTACGGCGAACAGTGCGTGCAGAGATCATTTGAGGGGATCCTTGATTAAGATGGTATGTAATTTGCTGCACCGTTGCTCTTCTGTTGTCTGTTACCAGTCTGGACACTCTCCGTTCCGCCCGAGTAGTCACTAGTCGATGACGACCGCACGTTGCACGTAGTGACCCAGTATTTTGGCTGACAGTCCAGTCTTTAAACACTTTAACAACAGCTGCTCTGGAACATTTCACGAATGCGGCAGTTTCGGTGATACTCGCTCCATGGCTCCGAGCTTCTACAATCATCCCACGTTGAAAGTCCGTCAAATCGCATTTTTTACCCATCTCGTCACCCAAAAATCACTTTCGCAAGCACTAAGCTTTCCATTTTTATACTAGCCTCGCCCTCTAGCGGCAACAGTGTGCAGGCATAGCTCATTTGCTTAAAACTGTCAGGTGGTCATAATAAAGTGACCACTTTATTATGACCACCTGACAGTTCATTATAAAAACCACTTTATTATGACCACCTGACAGTTCATTATAAAAACTAAGTTAAGACATTCTGTGCGATTTCACATTTTCAATTAAAATAAAATAAAATAAAAACTTACTTTTGGAGTAGTAGGTAGTAAATTCGAATACGATTTTGTTTAATATTCAGTACCTCTGCACGTATTCTTCATTTATAAGCATCGCTCTTTTGCAGTCAGTTTGTCCACTAGTTGGTTTATAGCTTTAATTCCTAGTAAAACATTCGCTAATCTTTGCTTGCTTCAAATTTCTTGAATTCGAAGAATATAGAGAACTGTGAACACAATATTTACTAAAATTTCAGTTGCATCTTTCATTTCATGGCTGCAAAAAAAAAAAAAAAAAAAAAAAAATGCTGTCTCACTTATCTCAAAGTTATATGGGTTACGTGTAAAAGAATCAAAGAACCGCGTGTTTTTGATAATCCAAAATTCAAAATTTTAACATTTGATCGCAAAAAGCGCATAAATTATTTCGTATAACCGAACCAAAAAAGCGACAGGAACTACAGTAAAATATCGGGGCTAGCACAGCTAATTGAGTCTTAACCGTTCTTCTGGGCATAAACCCTACGAATATTATTGTTGAATGACTCGTGGTGCTTTCCTGTCGGCGAGCAAGGTCTCAACCGTTTCAGGACCAGGTGGAAGCGTTAAATGAACGAGAAGAGCAATGAGCTCAGTCCAAAGGATTGAGATGTGTACGAAGCGTTGATATAGGGAATATTCGTAATTTAAGCGACTTTCAAAGTGGTATAATAATAGGCGTGAGGTGGTCAGGTGCAGAGATGGAAACGGGTCAGCGGGTCGACAATTTCTTGCGGGTCAAACGGATCGGGCCAAGGTGTTCCTGGCGCGATTTTGACACGGTTTTATTTCCGTTGAATTTTTGAAAAAAAAAAAAATCAAAGAAAAATGTGTAATGTGGAATTTTGTGTTCGATGCTGGTGCCGGAGAAGTGAAAAATGATTTGTCATACAAAAATATTGTATAACGTAAAAGTCTGTTTGTACTGCTACGTTATTTTAAAACATCGCCGTACGATGAAAAAGTTCCTAAATTAAACCTTAACGGCCAGACGACAATTTAAAACAGAAATCAAACGGATATGATACTTTATTTCTCCTGCATATCGTAACATAACATGGCACTTCGCATTTTATGCAACAAATTAGTATCAACATTCCACATTAAACACGCCACACGAGCAACTGTTTTCTCGTAGCTTTTATCTCTCGTTCTCATCTAATAACAGGCATACGTCACGTTCATTCCACCTCAATTATGTTCCCAAACGTATGCATTTGAGAGAAAAGATATCACGTTAAGTGTGAAATATAACTGAGAACAACTCAAGATTTACATAGGGAAAGAAACTAAAAATGAAAGTTAATTTAGAATATACGTCACAATTACCATCCATTTCTTAAAGTAAAGAAGATTTCCACCGACCGACGATACAATATCGTGAAACGATACTTCCTTTGCGTTTGCTTTCAGTGCGATTGTCCGGTGCAAGATACAGGCAAACGCCTGTCGTCTGCTTCCCTGGTGATTCATTCTGTCACACCCTGAGTGTCACATTGTAAGACCGAGAGTTACTTTTCACATCGCATTGAACATTCAGAGGTTTTCGTTTGACGTGCTAACATCCCGTTCTATTGCATGTCGTTTAGAATTAATGCCTTATTTGTTAATATGGATGAATTTAATATCAAGGAGATTGAAAAAGGCGTCGAGGCCAACAAATACGTGCTTGTTGAAAACAAAAAGGGGAAGTGTGAATGCTGGAAGTTGTTTCGTCTCATTAAGAAACCAGATTATGTTTCACAGCAACACCAATTTTCACAAGCTTTGTGATGAGTTGAAAGTTTCTAAAATGTGAATATTGATTTCATGAGTGTTCCTTCCTTACGACGGGCAATGATGAAATCAGCATCTACATTTTGGAAACTTTCAACTCATTGGAAGCTGGTGGAAATTGGCGTTGCTGTGGAACATATTCTGAAGCTTGATATGGTATCAAGAAAACAACAGAAACTGAAATTAAACATACAACAAGTTACTTAATTCAAAAATGTTGACTGTAGCAGCATCAACATTAAGTTGAACAGCCTAAACGTCACTGCGAAGGGACTTTTTAACTCTCATAGATGTGTTTGAAAACGAGTAAAGCAGTTAGGTTATGAGAAGAACGACAGTTCAACACTTTCTTTAAGTGAGTAAATTACACGTTCCCATAATACATTTCTATGATTTCTATATAACGTACGACTATGTATAACCTACGATACCCACTGCGGAGATGCGGAAAGACTTTTTGAACGTCCTGGGTGTACACTATATTGACAAAAGTCACCAAACACCTAGAAGAGAAACACAACATAGCCTTTATTGACATACATTAGTACGTTGTCGGTTCACCATTGGCCTAAGTCACGTTTTTCTGAGCTCCGTGTTGTGTGCCTATTTAGTGTGTTTTATCGTGTGGTTCGTCATTTTCCTTTCGTGTTCCTTCAAGCTGAAGGTTCGTGCTTTGTTTTGATACATCTCCCAAGTTGGTGAGTAGTTTATTTTTTCTGTTATCATCATTTGAATTGTCGACCGAGCTGGTCGATTTCTCAGGTAGCCCTCGTCATTAACAATGGCGGCGGCTGCTGCTGATAAGAGCGATGTCCACGCCCATATCAGCGACGCATTTCCTGCCGCCTCCTCCTCCTCCTCGACACGAGACCAATCTCCTCCACTGCTTGTAGGTGACGTCACCCAACCGCTAGAAGTGGAAAGTGACTCCTCAACTACAGCTCAAGCTTCTTGCCCTGCTTCGACCAGTGACGTCAGTGCAGCGCAACCCTCTGTTGCTTTAAGTGAAGACATGGATGTGTCTGACAGCGCTGCTAATTTACCCTCTACTTCAACTCAGTTCAAACAGCCGGTTGCGTTGCAGCCCTCACGCTCGAGTCCTGCTCCTAGGGAAAACACACTCGAGTCCAGCCCCCTCACGCTCGAGTCCTCTCTGCCGCTCTTACTGGAACAAAAGCTCCTTCCAAGTTTGTTGCAGAAGTCTTACCAGACTCGTACGTCATTGTTGATGGCATTACTGCCACCATAGATATTCCCGAAGATTCCCCAGCGGGAAAACAATTCTATTCTAGAATGGACTTCGGAGTGTGTTTTGATGCGCTCCCAGACACAAAGTTGAAAGAATATAGTATGGCTCTCAAGCAGATACTTCCAGCTGGAGCCAGTATTACTCACATGGCTCGAAAACCTCGAGCTGTGTTGGTGTACTTTGCTCTTAAAGAGCATGCGGATCTTGTCTTGACAGGTTTGTCCCTCAAAGACGTCCATCTTCTACCAGAACCTGTCTCTCAGCGTCCAATCCAGGTTACATTTTATCCGGTTCCACCTGAGGTGTCAGACGTTGCGCTGTGCACTGTACTCAGTAAGTTCGGCCGAATTGTTGGGCCAGTTACTACTCTTTCAGCCGCGCTGAGAGATCCAAACGATAAATCCATAGGGGGATTTCGCCGAAGTGCAAGAGTGATCTTTCCATCTGATGAACATTTGCTCGCCTGCCCAAAGGTGCTCAACGTTCGTTGTGGACAGCAACGTAGGAGAATTGAAGTGACTACCTTCCTTCACTGCACTTTTTGCCACGGAGAGAATCATTTACGTGTGCATTGCCCACATCTAGCATCACAGGCTCCTAATAATTCTCCTACAACTTCTGGCCCTCTTCTGAGCCGAGCAACACCTTCTTCCACTGCACAGAAAGCTTCAGAATCGAAACTTTCACAAAAGTCGACTGCAGGAGTTGGTCAACGCGTGTCTACGGACCCTTTATCCTTCGACCAGCAACTGGATTTCCCTCACTTAATTGTTCGCTTCCCATGCGTCGTCATTCTGTAGCGGAGTCCCCTTCAGGGGGTTTCTCCACTGCCCTTATCATCGATACTTCTAAATCTGCTGATGACGGATTTTCTGGCCACGAATCTCGAGTTGATGAGAGCTCAACTGAGCCTTCACTGAAACGTCGTGGTTCTTCTCGAAGACGCCCACCGAAGAAGCCGACTGCCGCATCACCCCGTACCTCTCCCCGTACTGGTAGTGCCTCTCGAAAGAATTCACCATCAAAGGCTGCTACCTCTTCTGTCCAGGCCGACGAAGAGCCTCCTCTTAAATTTGAGGATCTTGTCGAACACCTTAAGGATGGCTCGGTTCCTACTGGGCCGATTTCATTTGAAGATTTACATCAATACCTGTCACATAAGACAGACCACTCCACAACGCACGCTTTACTCTCAAAATATGCATCGTTTCTCCCTCTAGTGCTTGATCAGATCCAAGTCCTTAATCAATGCATCTCCCGCCTTCGCAAGGAACATCCGTGGGCTAAAACCTATTTTAATCGACTCAAATCATTTCCTCCTGTTGTGAAGGCTCTTCAGCAAGCATTAATGGAAAAAAGTCTTCAAGATTGTATCTCTTAATTGCAGGGGATTTGCATCCCCATTTTCTAATGCCTTGGTACATGAAGACCTCACTCCGTTAGGAGCTGATCTTCTCTTACTACAAGAGACAAATTGCCAATCCACTACGATATTCTCACGATGGCGCCAGTGGAACTACACATTTCACCACGCCTACCAACTATCATCCCATAGTGGTCTAGCTATAGGTATCCGCCATACTTTCAACTCCATAATCCCCTCTTTTTCGGTTCGAAACTTATGTCGAGACCTATTACAGTGTGCATCATTCACCATAGCTTCCACATCTTATCATATATTTAATATTTATATTCCAAGCTCTTCAACCCACTTGACAATACTTTTTACTCGCCTTCGTCGTGCCTTGTCTCGCATTCCTCCCATAGATCATGTTTTAATTGGAGGGGATTTCAATTGCACTCTGAATCCTACCCTGGACCGATCTCCTTCCACCAGAGAACGCCGTGTTAACTTGGTGAATCTTCTTCAGTCAATGGTCTCCGACAACTCATTCATTGATGTTCACCGTCACTTCCATCCTTCATCGACTGTACATACTTGGCGCTCGCAACATAATCAAAATCCGTACACAGCTCGCCTTGACAGATACTACGCCTCATCTACTCTGCTTACAGCTGTGACAGAATCTATTATCATTCCTACAGCTTCTTCTGACCATTGTGCCATCGTTCTTATTATTCAAGCAGTTCCAGCACAACCCCGTACAATTCGTCCATGGACTCTTGACGACACTCTTCTTACAGATCCAGACTTCTGTACTTCAGTACGCTCCTTTCTTGAGGACAAACGACCTCAACTTCAATCAGCTCCTTGTGGTCTGACTTTTTGGTTGGACATTAAACAGCAACTCGTTCTCCACGTTCGCAAACTTTCTTTTAAAGCAAAAACGCTTCAAAACATGCGTCTCAACCATGTCCGTTCCATGCTCTCCATCCTAAGCCTAAGTGATCCTCTCTTCTGCCACTATCAAGAAGAACTGCGATCAATCCTCCTTCCTCTGGCTCAACAAGCTCTACGACGTCTCCGGCTACAACATCTATCGCCAGACGCATCCAATTACGATTTCCTTACATCCATGGAAAAAACACGAAGAGCATCGAATTCACTTCGGCACCTTCGCCTCGCATCTGGAGAGGTGTCTGATGATCCACTCAATCTATGTTCCCAGGTCCGAAAGTTCTATACAGAGAAGTTCTGTGAATCTCCTCCGCCATCCTCTTCAGCTTTGGCATCACTTCTTTCTAACCTACCACAAGTTCCTCCCCATCTTGCCTCTTCCCTCCTCCTTCCTCCCACGTTCTCTGAACTATCCTCTACGTTTTCTTCTTTAAACTCTAGGGCCGCACCGGGTCCGGACGGCCTCACTTTCCTCTTCTATAAAACCTTTCTACCTCTCCTTCTACCATTTCTCCTTTCTGCACTTTCTGCTGCTTTCAATCACTCCCCTCTACCAAGGCGATTCACAGTAGCATATGTTGTACTATTCCCTAAGAAAGGTGATCTCCTTGACCTGGGGAATTGGCGCCCTATCTCCCTCTTAAATCTAGATTATAAACTTTATACTAAACTTCTTTCCCAACGCCTTAACCCCATTCTCACTCACATTCTCTCCCCAAATCAAACTTACACAGTTCCCGGCCGTTCACTTTCTCATAACATCCATCTACTAAATGATCTAATCCATCTTGCCCGATCTCGCTCTGAACCCCTCGCCCTTCTCTCTCTTGACCAACAATCCGCTTTTGATAATATCTCACATTCCTATCTATCGGCTACACTCCTTCACTTCGGTTTTCCTCCTTCCTTCGTCTTTCTTCTTTTCTCACTCTATCAAGACGCCGTTCTCCAGGTCAAGCT
Organism: Macrothele yani; assembly: GCA_039090855.1. NCBI lineage: Eukaryota > Metazoa > Arthropoda > Arachnida > Araneae > Macrothelidae > Macrothele > Macrothele yani. The sequence continues at coordinate 117,398,101 of CM077007.1, forward strand.
GCCCACCTTTCTCACAGCGCCCATTCCCTTCCGCCGGGGAGTGCGGCAGGGTTGCCCACTCTCCGGACAACTCTTTGCAATCGCAATTGAACCCTTCCTCCGCTCTGTACACCAATCCTTTAACGCAGTTCGGCCACCACTCTTTGCTTGCACAAGACATCATGCCACTACCTCTGTTGCATACGCAGATGATGTCACCATCTGCATCCGTCATGACTCACAGTTTCCGTGTCTCCAACGTCTATTCGCAGCTTATGCCTCATGCTCCGGTGCAGCGCTCAACTCATCTAAAAGCACTGGTTTATGGTGCGGCTCATGGGCACATCGTGTAGACACCCCTTGGGGAGCAAGCTGGTCGTCCATCTCACAGCGCTTCCTTGGAGTTCATCTTGGTTCCTTGCAAGCTGCCCCCTCTACACGTGGAATTCTATTCACCCACGCTTGCTCAGGTCAACTGCCTCCTGGAGGAGAGCCCAGTTCTGCTCATCATTCTTCCAGAGAGCTCGCCTCTCTCGAACTTACCTGATCTCCTTGTGCACACACTCTTGGCTTGGTGTCAAGTCTCTACAACTCCGCCTTCATGAAATTACCCGATGTCTTACTTCTCTGATATGGACCTGCCACCACTGGGTCAGTGTCACAAAGCTTTGCCTCCCTCCGGATCACGGTGGCATCGGACTCATTGATACACAGGAGTACTACAAGGCCGTCAGAATTACTACTTTTCTCCGTCTCTTCACGTCGCCAGTACCAGATGCCGTTTTAGCTAGGGACGTCATCGCCTCCCCGAGCAACCCTAACTTTTCTTTTCTCTCCTTACTACTCATGGACCACCGACCCCTCACCCTCATTCGACTTCCCCCTGTTTACCGTGAAGCTCTAACTTTCCTTCGTTCCCTCCCTCTCTCTCGTTCTCCACCTGATTCCACAACTGAGCTCCTTGCTGAACCCCTCTTTTATTCTTCGATTCTTCACCCCTCTCATCTTCCGTACTTTGCCTATCCTACCTGGCTCCGAGCAGGTGTAGTAACAGTTAAAGATCTCACTAACCCTGACCTTTCCTGGCGACCCTTCGCCAGCCTCCCTCCCTCTCTTCTCCTCTCCTCCTCCTCTCGTGACATCTACGACTCTATTCTTTCATCTATCATTTCTTAATTTCCTCATCTTGCTTCTCACTCAGGTCTTTCCTTTGTTCCTTCTGCTTCTCTCCCATTTCCTCTTTTCTTGCTTACTTCTGGCTCAGCTCATCCCATTTCTTCTCTCTCGGTGTCAGCTCTTTATCGGTTCCTCTCTATGTCCCATTCTTCTCCTCCTCTCCCCATTCCTGATGTTCCCCCTGCTGCCACTGCTACGGTGTGGTCAGCCGCCCTGTCTCCTCTTTCTGCTCCTCTAGAAATTAATACCCATTGGCTTTTCCTCCATCGCCGCCTTCCTGTTCCCTCCGTTCTTTTCCGAATGTCTCTTCTCGATTCCCCTCTTTGCCCTTTCTGTGCTCGGGAGGCTGATGTCTCCCATGTCTATCAACACTGTGTTATATTACTCCCAATGCTGAACTTGGCATTTACTATCGCCCAATGTTCCATTACAGCAGATCTTACATTTGATGCATATCGGACTCTTCTGCTACAGAACTATCCCCCAGTCAAGCTCCCATCAGTCTGTGCCTATATTTTTATTTTAGCGAAGCATGTAATCTACGTGTTTCATCAACGCTGCAGATATTTGACTACTCCTCTGACTGTGCATGAAGCTTCTACGGCATTATTATGCCATTTCCGCGACCGTCTGACATCTCGACTTCGGCTAGAGTATTCTGTTGCAGTTACTCAGCGTCGGGAGAGCCAGTTCCTTGCCACCTGGTCACCGGCTGCCTCATGGTTTACCAGCTCGCCAGCGTCATTGTACCTGACGGTCGGCAGATTTGGTATTTGACCTTTTTGAATCAGAAATGCATATGTAAATATCAACAATCTGTTTTCAAGATCTTTGCACAGCTTGGAAATTTACCGCATGGGTTTTTTTCTAAAGGGCTGTCCGTGTTTACACAGCAAATTGTTTTTTGTGACACTCATCTTGTATTTTTTTTCTTACATTGACGTTCAAGTTAGTTCGTCTTTAGTTTACATTTTGAGTATAAATATTGCAGTTAGTCATTAGCATAGTGCTGTATAAACATAGAAATTGTTTCTGCAGTGTAGTTTTTTGTAATTTTGTTCTATTTTGTTTCCCGAACATGTTTGCACTGTGCTGTATAATTGTACATAGTTTTAAAATTATTGCGGAACAAGTAATCCATCTTATTTGCATCAGGATGTCCAAGTTTAGTTATTTCCTGTTATTAAACATTCCAATGATTTGTCTGATAATCAGTTTTTTTAAATTGCATAGTACTGTACATCCTTGTAAATATGTTGTGTTAAAACTCACTGTCATATCGTACCTTCTTTCAAGAGACATGTTGACTAATGATTCTTACTGTATTTATTTTTGCACAAGTTAGTCAATTGCATGGTGCTGTACTCATGAGTACTATATTTTGAAAAACATTTTACCTATTTTGTTCTTTTGTGTGAGGTGATGCTTGGTACTATCATTCTTCTATTACTACATATGGATAGTGAGAATATGTTAAAGCTTTATTCATCGTGTGTTTTCTTATTATACTTACATTTTCTATCTGGTCAACAGAATAGTGTTCCATTTCTGTATATGGTCCGATTTTGATTTGTAACATGTTGACACTGTGCTGTATGAGTAATATATTTTGAAAAACATTTTACCTATTTTGTTCTTTTGTGTGAGGTGATGCTTGGTACTATCATTCTTCTATTACTACATATGGATAGTGAGAATATGTTAAAGCTTTATTCATCGTGTGTTTTCTTATTATACTTACATTTTCTATCTGGTCAACAGAATAGTGTTCCATTTCTGTATATGGTCCGATTTTGATTTGTAACATGTTGACACTGTGCTGTATATCTGTACATTGTTTCTGAATATTGCCGAACAGGTAATATATTATATTTACACCAGGAAGTCCAAGTTTGTTCTTCTCCTGATATTCATCATTTCATTGATTTGTCTTATGATCAGTTTGTCAATTGCTTTGTACTGTACATTCTTGTAACTATGATGTGTTACAACTTACTGTCTTATTGTACTTTTTTTTTTTTTGCAAGAGAAATGTTGTCTCCTGAAGCTCTCAATATTTTCTTGAACAAGTTTGTTAATCGCACAGCAATGCACTTATGAGCAATAAGTTTTTTGTTAAAATCCTTCCTAAATGCCCAGACATGCTTGTCGCTGTTCATTTATCACGAGCTGTAATTTTGCTCCAGTTTTCAACTTGTGCACTATGCTGTATATTTTTATATAGGTTTTAGTGGTTTAACGATCTTTGATCGTATTTTATTTGTATTAAGACGTCCTTATTAGTTCGTCTCCTGATTTCTACCTTGCATAAAGATATTTTGAAACCACCATTGGCCTTAATGAATGCACTGACCCTTCGAGAAAAGCTTTCGACAAGGTTTTAGAACACAGCGATTGGTATGCACACCCATTCAGTACATAATGCTGCCGCTAACTGTTGCTTAGTATGGTTCCAAACTTCTTATGCGGCGCTCTATTTGGATTAAGATCAAAGCTCTGTGTTGGCAAGTCACACACGATACGGAATTATCGTCAAACCACGCCGTAACAGTTCTTTCTTTATGGCTCGGTGCATTATCCTGTTGGTACCAACGAGGCTCGGTTCCATAGTATTGCCACAGAGTTGGTAGGATATAATTTTCCAGAATATCGAGGTAGACGTGCTGGTTAACAGGTTTGTCGAGGGTAACCAGTGGGCCGGGACCATACCACGAAAAACACCCCCACACGAGTACACTGGCAGCTCCAAACTTGATCGTAGGAAAAGTACTCTGTGGCAAATAGCGTTTCCCCGGCTACCGCCATACCCACACACGGCCATCGGACTGATGGATCGTGTATCAGGATTCATCAATTCATAGGACCCGTTTCCATTGATCTACGGTCTACGATAAATGTTCTTTACACCATGCTGAACGACAGAGTAACATTCCGAGTGGAGAGGAAAGGCTTATGAGCAGTCGCACGACCACGGTAACCCATGGAATGAAGTTCTCTGCGAATGGTACGTGTACTTACCGAGGTTCCAGCATTTTTACTCACAGGTACACTGAGGTCATGAAAGAAATACGGGATTACACCACATAATACAAATTTTGAAGATGTCAATCCGATTTTTGGTGTAAATGCGACAAGGATGGTAAGTCAGATAGTATTCGAAAACTTGAAAATTTCATCGTCCTGTAACGGGACTCGAATCCGCGTCTCCCAGACTGCGCCCGGGTATGCTAACCACTACATCACCCAGAAGGACCAAGTCTCAAGTTTCCGATTAATTTGAATATAACCATCACAGGATTCGTTAGTCGAAGCAACCGGCATTCATGTTTAGTGAATCTGGAGGTTAAGAATCCTATCCCGTGATTGCCCGGAGAAGCAGAGAAATCATGAAAGAAATATGGGATTACACCATATAATACAAATTTTGAAGATGTGAATCCGATTTTTGGTGTAGATGTGACAAGGATGATAAATCAGATAATATTCGAAAACTTGGAAATTTCATCTTCAAAATTTGAAATTGACATCTTCAAAATTTATATTATATGGTGTAATTCCGTGTTTCTTTCATGATTTATGTGCTCCTCCGGGCAATCACGGGATATGATTCTTAACCTCCAGATTAGCTAAACATGAATGCCGGTTGCTTCGACTAACGAATCCTGTGATGGTTATATTCAAATTAATCGGGAACTTGAGACTTGGTCGTTCTGGGTGGTGTAGTGGTTGGCATACCCGGGAGCTATCTGGGAGACGCGGTTTCGAGTCCCGTTCCAGGACTTTCAAGTTTTCAAATATTATCTGACTTCCCATTTTTGTCACATTTACACCAAAAATCGGATTGACATCTTCAAACTTTGTACACTGAGGTCTTGTGCAGTAAGTACTCCGTCGATTAGCTGTAGCGACTCTCCTGAGGCTTCGACGTCCTCTATCACTGATTTTCTTTGGTCTGCCGGTACGTTTTGCTGCTTCAGGGCACGCCATGGATCTTCCACTTATTCAGTACATCCACAACAGTTGACTTGGGTATGTTCAAACGCCTCTCGCTCTCTCTTATGGACAACCCACTAATAAAACACCCAACAATCTTTTCTTTCTCAAAAGCAGTTAAATCTGGCCGCGACATTTTCAGTCAACCTCACAGTGCGATATGATCGCGGTCAGCTGCAGGCTTGTTTTCATACCGTTTGCAGCTGTACCGCGCATATTAACAACGCAGCGGATCCGTTCATTTGCTTTTGAAGGGGTATCCGGTGACTTTTGTCAATACAGCGTATATACACAGGACGTTCTCAAAGCATTTTTGCCCGGGTTAGGTCCGGGTCCAAAATGTTTGACTCGTTTCCAACTTTGGTCATGTGCAAGCATCTCAGAAACTGTTACCTTCTTATAGATGTTCAAGAACAACTGTATCAGGGGTGTACAATGAGTCGTGCATAAATAACAGGGCAAGATGTCAGTGATCTTCCTTCGGGCGGAAATGACTGGTCGATGTTCGAGAGCAACAGTTACCGGAGAGGATTTTACGAGGTAAGAGACGAGCTTCATAGCGTCAACTAAGAGCGCAGCACAACAGCGGTATCGAGGGGCTAATTTTACAATACACAACCACAGCCTGTTGGAGAGGGTGTAACGTATACTCTAGATTCACTTTCCTTTTGATTTTACTATCTCTGGTTATTTTATTTTTCTATGTAAATTATCTTCTTACTGAACGAGATGTTATTTCACCCGCTGAATGAGATCTGGCAATGAGTGTAAGTCATGACGTGGTGGTAGCCAGTATAAATAGGCGCGTTCAACGATACCTAAGGAGAGCGTTTGTTGTTGTACGGAGAGCGTTTGTTGTTGTACGGAGAGCGTTTGTTGTTGTACGGAGAGCGTTTGTTGTTGTACGGAGAGCGTTTGTTGTTGTACGGAGAGCGTTTGTTGTTGTACGGAGAGTGTTGGTTTATGTGAAAGAGAGCTTTTGTTTATGAGTATAGAGCTCCGTTCATGTGCAAGGAGCTACGTGTTATTTGAGTAGCTGTGTGTGATGATACCAGTAGAAGGTCATAATAAAAGGTTTATGTAAGTACGTCTTTCTCAGTTCATAGTACTGTCAGACCTCTGTCTGGCTGTTAGGTTTATTTCAATTAATATTACTAGTAACAACCAGCATAAGACTTTATTCATCTTAATTACTGCTACAACATTACTACCAGTTATAAGTTTGTTCATTACTATTACTACACTACTAGCAGGTGACTTTATTCATGATATTAATTAACTAGTAACAACAACCATTGGAATCCACTATTTGAAGCTTAGTACAAGCATATAATTCAGTAGCAGAAGCATTATAAAACATTACTAGCTTTAGTTAAAAGTTGAATTCATTATAATTAGCTTAGCTGGTAAAAGAGTTTATTCATTATAAGGAGCTACTTTTAGCAGGATAATGCTGCATGCCACAAGGCTCGGTTCGACACTCAATAGTTCCAGGACTACGACTGTAACTCCGAAGTACTAAAGTGAACCCTACAGTTACAGATATTAACTCAATTGAACCTCTGTGGGAGAATATTGAGAGAGCCACTAGTAATAGAGATCCTCCTCCAGCGAACATACGGCAACTGAAGGACACCGTCACATCCGCTTGTCTAAACAATTTAGGGCGATTTGAAATCATATGCAAAAAAATCAACTTTCATAAATTGTTGATGCTTCTGGATTTTATTGTTCCTTTCGGTGAGTGAACAACTCACAAAAAAATTACAAACGAATCGGATTACATTTAGGACTGCCTCATCAAGGTTGAAGTTTTGCCATCATTGGATCTGCTTCCCATTCCTTCTTCGAAGTTTTGCCATTGAACAGCTCTTTCTTGGCCAAGAACGTGGAATTGAGAGAAGACATTAATTCTTTCCAGGAAGCAAAGATGGATCTTAAATTTAGTGCTAAAAGCGGACTCGTTCTTGCTATCACTTTGAATTCTTCTCTCGCCAAGCATGTAGATCAGAAACAATTCCTCTTTCAAGTTGTGGAGGGCCACCGGAAACGCTTTCCGGATACCAAGAAAAGTACACTTTTCGCAGAAACTGAGAAGCATGTGGACTGAGAAATCAGCAATCGAATTTCCTCTAAATTGTTGCAGTATAATCACTATAATGAACCGCATATGAGCCTATCTTACTAAATAAATGTTAGATTTATCTGGTTCAGTTAAAGTATTCTAGTATCAATGTGTCACGTTTGTTATATTTTCTTTATAACGGACGTAGTCTTATAGTAGTAAAAGTTCAACCACCTTGAGGATGAGGCAGTCCTAAATATTATGGGACTTCCCTGAAATATTATGTGAGACATTTTCTCATCAAAAGGAGCCAAAAAATTGAAGAGCACCAAAGCATTTAGATGTTCTAATTTTTTGAACCACCCTAATAAACATCCCTATAGAACAATGTCACCTACTCGTTGAATCCATGCCACATCGAACCGAGGTTGTTTTGGTGACCCAAGACGTCATTAGGCAGGTCAAAAAATACATCACTAATTAGTTACTTCAGTGTATGTACTAAAAGTCAAGTTGAAGTTGTTAATACCCAAGAATTAAAACACATGAGATTGATGTTGGAGAAAAATGGAGATCTGAAAGGGGAGAAGAAAGCGAGCAGGATGAAATAACTGAAGAAAAAACTCGGTGCACTCTGCCGTAAAAGAGCACCAGTAAGGTTGAAAAGCCGGGTTTTGAGGTAAATAATGCAGCAAGTTCTGCCAGGGCAGGCTGGACCATCGGAGCAACTGGGACAATCGCCCCGGGCCCCGCAGTGTAGCAAATAAAAATAAAATCATCTTCAGTATAATTTTTTTACATTTATTAATATTATTTTTTTTAAGTTTTGGGGCACGAGGCCTTTAAAGAACAATTGAATTAGAGATACCTGTCTAGAAACGTGTAGCACCACCTTTCGCCCTGATGACAGCGGCGATTCGTCTCGGCATGGACTCGACAAGACACTGGAAGGGTTGGGAAGCCATACGGATCCACGACCCCTGAACAAGCTCCCACAGTTCACGAAGATTTGATGGAGGGGGTCAGAGCCTCGAACATATCTCTCGATGGTATCCCAGATGTGCTCGATGGGATTGAGATCAGGTGACCTAGCTGGCCAAGGAAGCGAGGTCACGTCGGTGGAGTGTTCATCCAACCATTCGGATACAATTCGGGAGCGATGGCACGGTGCATTGTCTGGTTGCAGGATGAGGTCCCCAGTGGGATGTTGAAGACGCACAAACGGGAGGAAATGGTCGTCCAGGATATCCCGGTAACGTTGACCTGTGAGGGACGATGCCACACGTACCAGGGTTCCATTTCAGTCCACGTAAACAGTCCCCAGACGAGAATGCCACCACCACCAGCTTGAAGAGTACCCTGCTGGCAAGAAGGATCTATCGCTTCATGTGGTTTGCGCCGTACTCGCATCTCGCCATCCGCATGTACCAACGTGAATCTCGACTCATCAGTCCAGGCAACATTTTTCCACATGTCTAAGGTCCCGCGCCCATGCTGATCTTTGCACCCTGTGATGTACGGTCAGCAGCGGTATCCTCGTAGGACGATGGCTTCTGTACCCATAGCGAGGAGATGGTTCTGGATGGTGTGGCTGCTTACACGTTTTTGTGCCCCAGCTTTAAATTGCCGAGTGATTTCTTGCACTGTGGCCCGTCTATCCGCTGTTACAATACGAGCTAGCCGACGATGACCCCGCTCGTCCACACGCCGTTGTCCACGGCAGTTGGCCCTTGCAGGGATGGTTTTACCGGATTCGATGTACTCACGGTGCACCTGTGACACAGTGGCTCGTGAAAATCCCAGTGCCTGCACGACTTCCGAGATGGAGTGACCCATTCGTCGGGCCCCGACAATTTGCCTACGATCAAATGAGCTTAGATCCTTCGTCTTACCCATTCTGCGTCCGACTCTTACTTATTCCCGTCGTATCACCCCTTATATTGTAGGATCGCTGCATACGTCATGTCGTTTCCGTTTACAGGGCCGCCCACAGCGCCACATTTGCATAACGTCAGCTGTCTCTAATTCAATTGCTCTTCAGTGTGTATATATATATATATATATTAGTTTCCAATTCCCACTCACTTTAAAATAGGTTATCGCTCTTCGTCGTATCAATAATATTTTCAGATTTCAAATGATTATTGTAATCTTAATCTTTTTCAACATTCATGAAATATCAAATGAAATTTCATCATATTGCAGCTCCCTACTTTTATGTATTCAATAATTTGCATGTAAACCAGATACCTAAATTAAAACTAAAACTAAAACGCGCAATATCAAAACTGTTATGGGGGGCTATGGAGGCTAGTTATTCAATGACTTCAAAAGCAGAACTGGAAATTAAAAAAAAACCGTTTTCATATATATGAGTGAGTGTAAACGTTTTTGAAATCACTTATTTGTCAATTACTTTACCTTGTAATCAAAAATCCATCACTACAAAACATGTATGAGGGGAAAAAAACTATTATACGAACTTGTTTTAAGAGATCCTTATTTTTTTTTGAGCAGATTAGTTGAAGTTACCTTTTAGCATTTTGTGAAGAATTTCTGATAAGAATCACAATACAACCTCAGCTCCCTCTTCCCAGAAAGAAAATCGTACGTTTTAACACTTTTTACTCTCTCTTTTACTATCTATCTATCTATCTATCTATCTATCTATCTATCTATCTATCTATCTATCTCTCTCTCTCACTCGCTTTCTCTCACACTCTCTTTCTCTCTCACTCTCTCTCTATCTATCTCTGTGTCTCACACTCTTTCTTTCTACCTTTCTCTTTTTCTCTCACACTCTCTATCTCTCTCACTCGCTTTCTCTCACACTCTCTATCCTCTCACTTGCTTTCTCTCACATTCTCTATCTCTCTCTTTCTCTCTCACTCTCTATCTCTCTCACTTGCTTTCTCTCACACTCTCTATCTCTCTTTTTCTCTCTCACTCTCTATCTATCTCTGTCTCTCTCACTGTCTTTCTCTCACACTCTCTATTTCTCTCTTTCTCTCTCACTCTCTCTCTATCTATCTCTGTCTCTCTCACTCTTTCTTTCTACCTTTCTCTTTTTCTCTCTCACTCTCTATCTCTCTCTTTCTCTCTCACTCTCTATCTATCTCTGTCTCTCTCACTCTTTCTTTCTACCTTTCTCTTTTTCTCTCTCATCTCTCTCTCTCTCTCTCACTCTCTCTCTCTCTCTCTGTCTCTCTCACTCTTTCTTTCATCTCTCTCTCTCTTTCTCTCACACTCTCTATCTCTCTCTCACTCTTTCTATTACACTCTCTATCTCTCTCACTCTCTCTCTATCTCTCTCACTCTCTCTCTATCTCTGTCTCTCTCACTCTTTCTTTCTACCTCTCTCTGTCTCTCTCACTCTTTCTTTCTACCTCTCTCTCTCTCTCTTTCTCTCACACTCTCTCTCTCACTCTTTCTATTACACTCTCTATCTCTCTCACTCTCTCTCTCTATCTCTGTCTCTCTCACTGTTTCTTTCTACCTCTCTCTCTGTCTCTATCACTCTCTATCTCTTTCACACTCTCTCTCTCTCTCTCTCTCTCTCTCTCTGTCTCTCTCTTTGCCTTTCTCGCTCTCTCTCTCTCTCTGTCTCTCTCTCTGCCTTTCTCCCTCTCTCTCTTTCTCGCTCTCTCTCTCTCTCTCTCTGTCTCTCTCACTCTCTATCTCTCTCAGCCTTTCTCCCTCTCTCTCTTTCTCTCTCTCTCTCTCTGAACTTTTAATCTGTATTGTTGACTTTTTCTTTCTTAAGGTTAAAGCAAATACTTCTTTGAGATAATCATTTTTTCCTTGTGATAGATTTCGTGTGTGTTCTTTACAGACGACATTTTTCGCGGAACGACTTTATTGAAACTTGAGGTTTATTTCTGTTGCCAAAACATTTTTCTCTGAGCCCCGCAATGAAATATCTCCTCCGGGCACAGCAAAAGCTGCATCCGGCACTGAGCGTTCTGTGACTTGCCCAATGAAAAGATATTTGGAAAGATGCCAAGTTCGATGTGCGGTGTTACCAGAAAGAATAGAATAAGTACTTCCAATGGTTAGATCAAGAGACAGTGATTTGCTGAGAGATACAAGAAGAAAGATTTCGTTCGCATGGCTATGTATTTTGAAGGCACAAGGAATAAGTATGACGTAGAGTTATAGACATAAAACTTCTTGAAAAGGAAGCTATAGAAAGCCCTTAAGTAAGATTGAAACAGAGTGTTATGAAGGAGACGAAACTGAGGAATGAGTTGCAGAAGACGAGTAAAGAAGGAGAACGTGCAACAGCGATTGCGCTCAAGAAGTACGAACGTTAATTATTTAGCTTTGCGCGCTGTTTTAAGTGATGATGACCATTTTGCACGCTGGATCTCTGAATTATTTATTATATTTATAAAATATACGTGCTAATGCAGTAAAACCTCCTTAACGCACACTACCGAATAGCAGATGCCTCCGTTTAGCGGATAATTTTTTTATACCTAATCCCGAAATTATATATGGTTATGTATATTTACCTCGAAACAGCGGACCCCCGAATAAATTTACCTCCAAACAGCGGACCCTCCGAATAACGGGCAGTGATCTTCTCATAAGACAGTTAACAAGAAAGATGACACCGAATTTTCAGGTGTAATAAGCACGTCTTTAAAAAAAAAAAAAAAAAAAAAAAATTAGTCGAGTTTTCAGGAGCCCAGATTTTGTTAAAAATACTTCAGAAGCAGAAATTAACACTTATGCCCCCTCGTGGCCAAACCATTCTTTACCAAACATTAGAAATTATGTAAAAAATATTTTCCATCACGTCTTGTATGCGATATAGGAAGAATTTTTCAAATCGGAGTTTTAGAGGCAGAAATAACGCAGAAAACGCAATTTACCTTTGTGCCCCTAGCGGAAAGTGTATAATTTACTTGAAAATTTTTAATTTATAGGAAAAACATTTCGCATCAGAAACACTATCCAACAAAGAAGGAATTTTTCAAATCGTACCCTTAGAAGTAGAGATATTGACAAAAATAAGATATACATCTACGGCCCCTGGCGTAGAAACCATGCATTATTTCAAGAAGAGAATGTTCCTAAAAGGTTTGTCGACATGAGTAGTATTGGTCAACAAACGACGTTTTTTCCAGTTGAGAATTTAGAAGCTCATATTTTGCTGCAAATACATCAAAAGCGGAAATTAAGATTTACGCCCCCTGGTGGCCAAACCATTTTTTTTTTTACAAAAATTAGAAATTATGGGCAAACGATTTCCCATCAGGAGCTGTATCCGGTGCAGAAAGAATTTTTCAAAGCGGTGATTTGGAAGCAGGGATATACGGGGAAACGCAAAGTACCTCTACGCCCCCTAGCGGAAAGCCTATGAATTACTTGAAAATTTTGAATTTCTATTAAAAACATGTCACACTGAAAACACTATCCAACAAAGAAGGAATTTTCAAATCGGACTCCTCGAAGTAGATATATTGACAAAAATAAGATATACATCTACGCCCCCTGGCAGAGAAACTGTGGAATATTTTAAGAAGAAAATATTCCGAAAAGGTTTATCAATGTGAGGGGCATCAGTCCACGAAAACATTTTTACAATCGATATTCTAGAAGCTCAAATTTTATGACAAATACATCAGAAGCAAAAATTAACGCTTACGCCCCCTGGTGGCCAAAGTATTCTTTACCAAAAATTTGAAATTACATGCAAAAAATTTTCCATTAGGAGGTATATCCGCTGAAGAATTTTTTTTCAAATCGGAGTGTTAGAAGAAGAGTTATCGGGGAAAAATGCTATTTATTCTTACGCCCCCTGTGGGAACATCTATGCGTACTTTGAAAAAGTAACTATATCTAAAATATTCTTCGACATAAATGGAATCAAAAGATAAAATATTTTTTCAATCGGATGTTTAGAAGCAAATTTTTGAATAAAATGCATTTTTGAATTCGACATCATCTGCATTTACGCCCTCTAGTGGCGAAATTGTGCATCGTAAAAAAAACAACAACCAAAAAACGAAATAAAGGATCATCATTCGCATATTTCAAGCTTCCAATGCAAAAAGAATTTTTCAAATCGGACTAATAGTTGCAGAGATACCGTGGGTACAGTCTGATAGATAAACCGATAACATAAGCACGATCTTTTTTTACAAAAGACGTGCTAAAAATATTGTATGAACGGTCAAGGGGATAAAAATCGGCAAATTTTTGCCGCACATATTTTGTTTTCCTTCTTTGAACGGAAATAGGGCACTTTTTGTCGTTCAGATCCCTATTATAATAGAAAAAATTACTAGCCCGTGGTTTCAATATAGCTGTCGGAAGAACAACAACTCCCGAAGAGAAAAAATAAATAAAATCCTAGCAGCTGTGGAGACGAGTTTGATAGAGGGCGCTGTCACTCCGTGGGAGGCGAGAGGAGAAAAAATCGTGTGCTTTGAACTCGGAAGAAAAAAATGAAAAAATGAAAAATAACGCTGGTGTTTTATGTTACGTATCTTTTTGTCTGTGTGCAGTCGGCCATGTGACATGTATTTGTGTTAATTATATGTTAGATGCTCATTTTGTGTCTTGAGTGAATTCATTGTGTCAACTACTGCGGACTTATTTATTTCCTTTGGATTAATAAGCTATTGTCAACTGATTCTAACGACCTCAACACCCGCGATTTCAGAGCCGTCGTCCAAAAATGAATGGCAGATAAGAAGTCTTTTATCTTCAATATTGTGCATTCCTGATTGATTTGAACGGCGACACATTACAATAGCCGACCTTTTCTTAGGAGTGGACAACACAGTTTCTTTCAAACAAAATGGGATATTCGTCGAATACAAATTTCGAACATGTGAATCCATTTATTGGTGTAAATACGAAATGGATGTTAAGTCAAATAATATTCGAAAACTTGAAAATTTCGTCGCCCTGGAGTGGGAATCAAACCCGCATCTCCCGGATAGTGACCGAGTATGTTAACAACTACACCACCCAGAACAACCAAGGTCCAAGTGTCCAATTGATTTGAATATGACCATCACAGGATTCGCTAGTCGAAGAAAAATATGAATGCCGGTTGCTTCGACTATCGAGAGGATTCGCTAGTCGAAGGAAAATATGAATGCCGGTTGCTTCGACTATCGACAGGATTCGCTAGTCGAAGAAAAATATGAATGCTGGTTGCTTCGACTATCGACAGGATTCGCTAGTCGAAGGAAAATATGAATGCCGGTTGCTTCGACTATCGACAGGATTCGGTAGTCGAAGGAAAATATGAATGCCGGTTGCTTCGACTAACGAATCCTGTGATGGTTATATTCAAATGAATCAGGAACTTGAACCTTGGGCGTTCTGGGTGGTGTAGTGGTTAGCGTACTCGGGTGGTGTAGTGGTTAGCGTACTCGGGCGCTGTACTGGAGACGCAGTTTCAATTCCCGCTCTAAGACGACTTAGCACCCATGTTATATTTACCCCTATAAACGGATACACATCTTCCCAATTTGTATTGTACAAAGGTGTAATCCCGTATTTCGTTCAGGGATTTTCGTCGTCAGTCTAAAAGAAGAGGATTAGACGCCATTTTTGAAATAATTATTTGCTTGAAATGTGAAGGAAATGCAAAAGATTTCAATGCTGTCGATTAAGATCTGTGTATCGAAAGGCAACGAATTGCGGTCGGTAGTTTGTTGCTTGGAAGACATCGAAAGAAAATGATTTCATTGAGGAAGCATTTGAAACAGTTGCAGAAAGTTGTGCGATTTTTTTAAAGGCGCTGTCATAGCTTTGCTTCAAAGAGACTGATTTGAAAAATTCCTCCTTTGCTGAATAGTTTCCACTGCAAAATGTTTTTCACATAATTTAAAAATTTTCAAGTAATTCATAGACTTTCCGCTATACGGGGCAAAGATAAATTGCATTTTCCCTGATACCTCTGCTTCAAAACTCTGATGTGAAAAATTCTTCCTGCCCTGGATACAGCTTCTGATGGAAAATGCTTTGCATATAATTTCTAATATTTGGTAAAGAATGGTTTCGCCACCAGGGAGCATAAGTGTTTATTTCTGCTTCTGATGTATTTGCAGCAAAATCTGAACTCCTGAAAACTCGATTGAAAAAAATTCTTTCATGGACAGACACCGCTAACATCAAAAAACCGTTTGAGAATAATTTCTTCTTAAAATACTGCACAGGTTTTCCACTAGGGGCGTAAATGTATAAGTTATCCTTCAACACCGAATGCCATTTACCTTGTAGAACATTTTAGGCTAGTATGTGAGGAATTTTGTAGTTCACAGTTCTGTCGGAAGGTGGTGATTTTGTAATTCAATTTGCAGCTGTATCGCCGCTTCTGAAAACACTATTGAGAAATTTCTTCTTTACTTCATGCCATACGCTACACTAGATATTTGAAACCTTACTATCTTTAAATAATGCACAGATTTCCCACAAAGGGGCGTAAAGCTCGAAACCTTTTTCTCGCTATTTTTCTTCCGGGAGACGCATTTGAAAAGTTCTTTTTCCTTAGCATAGCTTTTTCCATGCAAAATATTTTTCGCCTATTTTCAACTTTTCCATTATGCAAAATTCTTCAGCTAGAAGGCATACAGTAGTTATATAATGTTTCCTTCACTCGTATATTTCTTCTTTTAACTGTTCGATTTTAAAATCTTTTTGTGTCTGATAACTTCCTTGTGGTATAAGAAACTTTTTGTGCGACATTTGTTAATCTTCGTAACATGCTTTTTAGCAGTTGGTGGAACTAAACAGATGCTTCTATTTCTGGATGTTTCATCGACTGCAGAAACCGGTTGATTGTTTTCCTAACCGGTTTCATTGACTTTGGATAGCTTTGATAAATTTAATTAGCGTTAGAAGGAATTCAAGAGACGTGCTCATTACAACCGAAAATTCGGTGTCATCTTTCTTGTTTTGTATTGTGAGCCTAGTAGGCCTCAGAAGTCAACTTACTGAACGGCGGCCATCTTTCAATAGCGGGCAAATGTTGAAATCCCAGGGTATCTGCTATTCAGAGGCATATTCTGTATTTTAATTTAATTAGCGCTGATGCTGAAATTGTTTTAGACGTAAACAATTTCCTTAAGAAAGCAAATGAAAATGTTTTCAAGGAAATTTTTTTAGGATCTGCAAAACTGAGAGTATTATGTGTTCAAACAAAAGGCACCCCCCCCCCCCCCCCTCACCCGTTGGCGCAGTGGTTCGAGCCAAAACCCCCAGGAGAGAAAGCCCCAGCGCGCGAATTACGAAGGGGTGTGACGTCACGGTCAAAGGGCCATCGCAATCCCTCTCTCCAGAGAGGTCAAAGAGCAAACGTAAAGGGAATGCCGATATTAGCTTCGCGTTCATGCGGCATTGATCAGTATTGAGATTTCGGTAGTCGTACACGTGAGTAAGCATTTTTATACAACTTGCCTGGAAAATATTCAGTGCCTTTATATAGATCTAATTACAATGCACATCCAAAAGCCACTGTTTTCAGCCTTCCTGAAAGAAAAAGCTTTCGAAGAAGGCGGATTTCTTCCGTACCAAAGAGGAATTTTTAACACACCGTGAATTCAAAGTTTAGTTAAGCCTAATTGTTCTCATGACAGCATTTTCGGCTTTCGTTGTAAATACAATTATAATTTAGTGAATTGTTAGTCGTTTTTTTTTTTGTTTTTTTTTTGACGGAGTATAATTTAAAGGCTAGCCTTCTGATTATCACCTCATTATTTATTGTAGTTTAAGTAACGGTATTAATTACCATTCAACATTTCATTTCCTTAAAGTAATAGCTATTTTTCTTTACAAAATTCGTAGTTTGTAGTGTTAAAATTGCAAAAAAAAAAAAAAAAAAAGAAAAAAGATGTACATATATTATCAGCGCATCAAGTACTAAGGTTAACCAGGCAAAGTAACTGGCAATAAATAATTACGTTATTTTTAATCAACATTTCATTTCCGTAAAACAAATGTCATTTTTCTTCATAAAATTGCTGTGTATAAGTGTCCTAATTAAAACAAGAATTCGCACGAAATGTACAGAACTACTTGATAATCTGAAGGCTAGCCCAAAGAAAAGTTTATTGGAATATAAAACAAATGTATCCGAAAGTTTGGAATTAATATATTCCATGTTCATTTGACAAATAACTTTTCCCTAAATGATTTTAATTGATATATATATATATATATATATATATATTTTTTTTTACCTTCTAGAAATAGTTGCAAGATTTGAGCACAAACTTTACCGTATTTTCAGTAAATATACTCACTAAATCGGAAATTTTGCTTTCGCGTTCGTTACGTAATTACGGAAAAGTCTTTTCTGTTTTTCTTTCATTTTAATAAATCGAACGCGAAGGAAATTTCTAAAAGTTTTAAGTGAAATGATTATGTTCATACAGTCCTACCAATTTGCCATTAACGCCCTTAAACAGATCGTAGTTGCAAAAATGCTTAACGTAAAATGCTGGGTTTTTCGCGTTATGCGTTAAAAAAAGAAAAAAGTTTATTTTTTTTTGCTCCTTTAGCCAAATTGAAAACTAAAGGAAAATTTTCATGAAATCATTTCCCAGCACAAGAGCAACACTTTGGAATTCGCCGTTTTACGGGTATCATTGCTGGAAACAGAAAAAAAAAAAAAATGAAAGCTAAGAATGTAATCTCTCGATGTTATGTAAGGACAAAAAATACAGAGAAAAAAAACCCGGTCGTTTTATTATTGTGTGCGTAAATTGTCTAGTATCGCACTCGAGTAATTATTTCTCTGCGTAAACACCGCGGTACTTCGTCCGCGTTTCCAGGAGCGGGAAGCTCGTAGCTCGATTCGGTCGGCCCACTAGCTTTGACATCACAGTCCAGTTCGAGGGCTTTCTTAATCTTCAGGGGGTTTTGTTCGAGCGGCCAGAGCACTTCTACCGGATGAGGCATGGATGATGCCCCCCTTCCCCCGAACCAAGTGATCTCAAGTTGGGAATGGGCGACTGACCATATGCCTCAGCGCTGTTGACGACAGGCTTTAAACTTTGGAGCAAATAAAAGAGCAGTCACGGTGGACGCAATGTTGGAATGTCTGTTCTTTCTTATCGTAAAACTGGTTTTTCTTGAAGACGAGCTATCTTTGAGAATACCAAAACGCGTGTAGACCACCTGTTTATAAGAAAGCCAACTCTAAAAACCCGGAAATTTATGAAAATTCTTAATTATATGCAAAATACAATATCTCTGGTTCGTATGACAGAAGCAAAAATGTCATTACAACTGTAAATGGGCATTTATTACAATCAGAAAAGGAGTTAAAAATGATATGGAGCATCTTGGACACGCACTACCTCATCCCACTTAAAATTATTTTGTTTTGCAATTCTCAGAAACATCGTATCCGAAGATCAATGAACGAACAGTAATGTAAATACGTCGTTTCCGTCGTACATGTGTGTGTTACAAACAAATTAAATTTGACTGCTATTAGCATTCCAGACAAGATAAAATACAGAACTTCCATTTTATAACAAAAACGAGCGACTTATCCTGGCTTTTGATGTGCAAAGAAGTTTGAGAAGCCAGTGTTGTAGTTCAAAAGTGTAAAAGGGTGAAGAATACTTTCTTAGTACACACTTCGAATTGCTGAGTTTCGCAGATTTATAATATTGATAATACAAACTATGCGATGAGTCATTGAATTTTATTTTCACCTCAAGAAGGAACTACACTTAAAGAATATCAGTATGATGAAATTCCGAGTGTGTGTGCCATGTTTTACTTTAACGCATTTGATAAAACATTAATATAATTGCCGTTGAATGGAGTGCAATTTTTATACTTTGTAAACAATTTAGAGTTCTTAAACTTCATTTGAAAAGAGACACATGTGGATAGGCCTACGTTATTTACTCCGCCCTTTTCTCCCCGCAGTTATTACAGCATGTATCCAACCACGATTAATTATATTCCCTAATCATTAAATGCATTGCGTATTTAAACTTCTAAAAATTTGCACGCATTCTAATGCAAATGTAAAGTTCTTAAACTTTAAGAATGATTTTATATTAGGGCCATCTAGATTAGAGCCTTCCAAACTTTGCCACAAGGGACTTGAACTACCAAAGTAATCAAACTAACTTGATGACGAAAATCATTATACAAGTACTTGTTTCGCCTGTGTTATCCTGTAAATCATGCCCAGCCAATGTCATGTGAACGATATGTTTCTCTCTGTCACTTCTGCAATTTTTATTCAATAAGCTTTGCTTGCAGCATTTGTTATTCATCCCCATTGTCATTGCAGTGTATATACCATCACGTTTTTAACAGTTTTGTATTATTTCCCAGTGAGACGCCCAATACTGTACGTCTCCCTCTTATGTTTTCTTATGATAAATTAGAATAAAGCGATTTTGAAAAACTTGTGCGTGTTGAAAGGACACGCAGACTTAAAATAAACTCCGAACCCTATCACTAATATATATTGCGCGTGAGTGAATCATCCACAAAATTCGCATTTATATAAAGATAAATCTTTAATACATGTATTAACGCAGATCTGTAAAGTTTTTCAATTTTTGTTCACAGTTCTTTTTCCCAGATATTTCCCTTAATATTGTTGCGACCTTTGAGCCTTAGATGTCAGGATGCCCAATTAATTCCGGACTGCGATTCGAATCACTGGATCCGCCAGTACCTCGTTAGCTAATTAGCCGACACAGTACACCAATAAACAAATGGAGGCACAGTATAACAATTAAAACAGGGATTTAATGGATACATGCATAAATTACACCGGATTCTTCATCTAATTACAAAGCTATAATTTCGACCAGCTTTGGCCCTCTTCGGTGTTTCAGAAAATATGTCCTAACGAAAAGTATGTTCGTTCACAATGAGCCGCAATTAAAATACTGGTAAATAGTACTTACATAGGTCCTCGAGTATCCACAGTATTGATGATATCAAAAAAACACAACACTCACTCACATTCACTAATATGTTGGCACTACGGGTAGTTTGATCTTAACTTCCATCACCACTCATTCTTTGCTGTGTCGAAAGCGATGTCGTTCCCCGGTCACTGGAGGTACGTAATCAGACACACACACAAGATTTTTCTCCTCTCCTCGACACGAAGAGGCTAGCAGTTTCTTCAGACGCTCTATCTCTGCGGGGGGGGGGGGGTCCTCCGTGGTTCCTGGTGCTGGTTATCGCTTCTCTCTGTGTGAGCGAGGCGATGCCGTGATTATTTTCTCTCTTTGCATTTCCTTTGAACTGGCTCCTTACGGCAGGTATCGATGGTCCGGCAAGGTGAAGAAAGTTCTCAGGTAAAGTCCGTGCCAGTTATTCATCAGCTTATGCTTTCAGCTGGTTTCCCTTCTTATGCTCAGAACGCAAAAGCACGCAGAGGGCAAGCATTTGTTCTAGCGCGAGACAAAATCCTCCCTCATTCTCTCGGCTCTCAGTCGGACTCTGTCACTCAAAACAACAATCTCCCTTCACCAAAACGTTGTTAAGCGGTGAATTCTACCACTCGAAACCGCGACATATTTATTATAAAACCGCTCTTCAAGTCCAAGAGCTTTCCCATTGTTTCGCGCGCGGCACAGACAAAAGCTTCAAACGCTTTTGCCGTCCAAACATTTTTGAGTCATGGGAAATAGCTTTTAAACTCTGACCCTTCCCATTTCCGTTTATGGGCTCTTTGTTCTCGTGGCAAACACCTGCAACTCGCCACTTGAATTCAAAGTGCCAGCAGATCTTTTCTTAATATACCGTCCCTCGCAAGTGTTTAAATTATAACTCTCTGTTAATTAAAACCCCCAATCAAGTTTCGATTACCGTTAATTAGCCACGCCTCTCGCCAATTAATTATGCGGGGGGGATCATCACAATATGTTATATGTTATTATAGCAATTTTTCGAGATACAGAGTAAATATCTGCGCCATTTTGCGTCGTAAATCGGTAAAGATTTCAAAATGTAAGTCGTGGACGGGAAAGCTTGAGATCGATTGAAGTAAAGAAATTATAATTTTTTAAGTACAGAAACTTAACGCCATTTCATTTATTACTTAATTAAAGACCTTTTAGGTATTTTTTTTTTCTTGGAGCATAGAAGGCTATTATAAAGAGCCGTTTAATTATCAATTCGGGTTACCGGCACCAGGGAAGGGAATAAGCCAAAACCTTAAGAAGGAACAATACCAATGCTTCACCTGGATTTGAACCTAATCCGCCAGGGAGATGATCTAGCGTTCTAAAGATTCGGTAAACATGCCCGCCTCCCTTTTGGGTTTTGAGGTTAGTGGCTAACCATCCACCCAGATAATCTAGATTTTTCAGCCTAGAGTTTTTGTTTAGTTCGTGGCTGAGACCCGTGTTGTGCTTGCTTTTCAGTTCTGGTTCTTTTTCTTGTCTAGAGGCACTGATGATAACTTTCTCACAAGGACTTTGACTACCCTTTGATGCTTAAGAGCATCATTAAACCGCAAAAGACAATTAAAAATTAAGCACCTGAAACACTGGTGTGAAAGGAATCAAACGCAGATTGTTTTCTGCTTTCCTGGAGTGAGTGGGTAACGATTACCGAGAGATATTAGCAGTCGTCAGTCCCTAAATTTGGGCCACTGGTTCTAGGGAAGTGAGAGAGCCAATGTCGTCAGACAAATGCACCATCCACGCTACGTGTTACGTGCGTGGGCTTAGGAGATTTTATAGGATCGTATGTTAATTGGTTTTAAGGTCTGTCAGCATGAGAATGTTCGAAAGGCGCTATGCGGCGGCAAGGGTAATTAGAAGGCTGGCGGAACACTGTCTGTGTTCATTTCGTCCACTTTCACTTTGTTTGCTGTTCATTTCGTCCACTTTCACTTTGTTTGCTGTTCATTTCGTCCACCGTTCACTTTGTTTGCTGTTCATTTCGTCCACCGTTAACTTTGTCCTCTGTTCATTTCGTCCAATGTTCATTTTGTACGCTGTTCATTTCGTCCACTGTTCATTTCATCTACGTTCACTTTGTCCGCTGTTCATTTCGTTCACTGTTCATTTCGTCCACGTTCACTTTGTCTGCAGTTCATTTCGTCCACCGTTCACTTTGTCCGCTGTTCATTTCGTCCACCGTTCACTTTGTCCTCTGTTCATTTCTTTCACTGTTCATTTCGTCCACCGTTCATTTTCTCCGCCGTTCATTTCGTCTACGTTCACTTTTTCCGCTGTTCATTTCGTCCATTGTTCATTTCATCCACCGGTAACTTCGTCCGCTGTTAATCCACAGTTCATTTCGTCCACCGTTACCTTTGTCCGCTGTTTCTTTCGTCCACTGTTCATTTCTTCCACCGTTCACTTTGTCCCCTGTTTCTTTCGTCCACTGTTCATTTCGCCCACCGTTCATTTTGTCCGCCGTTCATTTTGTCCGCCGTTCATTTTGTCCGCCGTTCATTTTGTCCGCCGTTCATTTTGTCCGCCGTTCATTTTGTCCATGTTCCCTTTGTTCGCTGCTCATTATGTCCACCGTTCATTTTCTTCGCCGTTCATTTCGTCCACTGCTCATTTCGTCTAAGTTCACTTTTTCCGCTGTTCATTTCGTTCACTGTTCATTTCCTCCACCGGTCACTTCGTCCGCTGTTAATCCACAGTTCATTTCGTCCACCGTTCACTTTGTCCGTTGTTTCTTTCGTCCACTGTTCATTTCGTCCACCGTTCACTTTGTCCGCCGTTTCTTTCGTCCACTGTTCATTTCGTCTACGTTCACTTTTTCCGCTGTTCATTTCGTCTACGTACACTTTGTCGGCTGTTAATTTCTTCCACTGTTCATTTCGTCTAGCTTTCACTTTGTCAGCCGTTCACTTCGTCCACATTCATTTTGTCCTCAGAATAGACGAATACCGTGGACATTTTCTGTTTTGATGTAATTTTTTTTAGTTAGAATGAAAAGGTCAGCGGGCATTTCTTACATGCGATTTCGTTTTCTTGTTTAAGTTCTCGATTAAAATATAACGATTTTAAATGTTATTTAAAGTAAAACAAGGAACTGAACTTTGAAGAGCTTTTCAACTCTTTTTTGTGGTACAATGTCAATCACTATGACATTAATCAAAGTTTTGCAAAATTTTTTTAATGTTTTGAAATATCTTGTATATTGTTCTCATATAGTTCTTAGCCTTCGAGGACTTTTTACTCACTTCAAATAGCTATGGCACATACAGAGAGCATTATAGTTTATTTGTATGAAAATTAGTAATACGGAAATTATAAATAATTAATAATAAAAATAAAAATAAATACAGTGAAAAACTAAGAACTATATGAAATTAATATACAAGATGTATTTCAAAACATTAAAAGATTGTTTGCAAAACTTTGATTTATGTCATCGTACCACACATAAGAAGAGTTAAGAAGCTCTTCAAAGTTCAGTTCCTCGTTTTACTTTAAATAAGACTTCAAATCGTTTTATTTTAAAGGAAAAACTTAAACAGGAAAAAAAACCCGCATGAAAGCAATGTCCGCCGACGTTGTTTTTTTCCTGCCTAGTGACAAAATTCTATCAAAACAGAAAATTTCTACGGTATTCCATCCATTCTGAGGGCGAAATGAATGTGGACAAAGTGAACGGTGGACGAAATGAATGTGGACAAAGTGAATGGTGGACGAAACGAACAATTGACTAAATGAACAGCGGATAAAGTGAACCATGGACGAAATGAACTGGACCAAGTGAACGTGAACAAAATGAACACGGACAAAGTGATAGAGAACGGTTAGAAGTAGTAAAACAGTGTTCACAGGCTGCCTTTCTTTGTACAGAAGATCTATTTCAGAAAACCTTAAGTGCTTTTTATCGTTTTATTGGTCTACGCTGCTATCATGTACATTGTGATCTGCAAAGCGCATTCGAGACAGCTTAATTGCTTTATTGCATAGGTGGCGTCAAAGAAACGCTATTCCCTTCGAGCTAGGGACGGACACAGGGGGTCAAACATAGGTGTAAATAGGGGAAAGTTCTGGCGGGATGATGCTTTGAGGAAGAACACTGCTCGGGTCTCCAAACCATGGCGGCGAAAGAGAATGAAAACTTGTGTAGATTGTTAGAGTTAGGATGAAAGATCGAATAATTAGGAAACAGAATAAGTAATGAACTGAATGATTAAAGTAGTAATTTAGTAAAATAATTCAGCGACAACCTGCACATATAGGCGAATAATTTGAAACTACAATTTTTTCAACTATTCCTTTGCTATATATTTTCTGCACAGAACTGCAATTAGGTTTAAATACCGAACCCAAAGGGGCTTATAACAAAGGGGGAGCCATCAATTTGCTCAATATATCCCCCACCTCGATACACTCAACTGAGATTCGAATCCGGACCAGGCGCGTATTGACAGCCCCCGCAACTTCCCGCATTGCGGGAAGTTGCCGGTGGTCAAGGCTAAGACGTCCTCCAACCTCAGAAAAAAATTATAGAAATTTTTTTTCGGAGGCTGCGTATGAAAGGGGTTAAAGAAATAGCCAGGAATTTTTATTGGCAACTTTGAATGAAGGATTAAAAAGAAAAGAAATTTTTGGTATTTTTTTCATTAAATAAGTAACACATTTGAAAATCATTTCTGAGTTTTAATTTATAAAAACTTGGTGATGAGAAACTGGAGTCTAGTTTTCACAGCTACAGCAATAGGCCCTGTACATGTGTACTAACAGGTAAATGTGAAAGAAATATCAGTTCAATGAATGTAATTTTTATACCAATGAGGATAAGATTTCATGTTTTACAGTTGTTTGCACATAGCTACGCGTCATTCAGAATATAATGAACTGAAAGATGTTCTTCGGGGAGCGAAGAAACGGAGACCAGTGAATTTTTTTTTTTTTTTTTATAACAAAGTCAAAAAAAAAAAAAATACTATGCGCAAAACTTTGTGGCATTATGTTCAGTGTGTTATTTATACATTATGCATTCAAAAGTAAATAATTTAATGTAATTTTTACATATTCAAGAATGCATTTTTTTGCTTACTTATGTTCCATATTTTTGCATAAATCGGAAAATATTAGACACAGTCACACTGCCGTTACATGTTTTGTGTGTGTGATCGTGAGACATTTCAAAGAGGCTGGCCTTTGTTTTCTGAAAGAATAAAAATTTACATGATACACTTTGGCCTTGTTTTGCACCATTGCAAATACTTCTTGTAGTACTTTGTAATGGTATAAAACTAGGGCAATAATTTGAGTGAAAACGTGCACATTTGTATTTCATGCAATAAAATGTAGTAATTTTGGTTTTACGAAAAATACCTGTACGTTCCACAGGATTTGAATTATTAGAACACTCATAAAACCTAGTTAATGATGTGGAATTAAAAATTTTCAGTAACTGATAGCTAATAGATTTTCGCAAAAGGGCCTCCAAGATATTTTTTGCTGGTGGGGGGGGATAAGCTTTTCCGATACGCCACTGATCGGGACCCATCTTGTTGGACGAATAGTTAGGAGCCGGTACCTCGTACTACTTGGCCGCCGGGGAGATATTTTCCACCGAAGGTTGTGGAAGAAAATTTCCTTTAATCGCGCAGTCTTTTCCAAGAAACTCTAAAAAAAATATCCCATGGGGTGTAACATCAAAAAAAAAAAGGAATAAGAAACATAGACTGCGACTTTTATTCAATGCATATCACAGAATTTATCACAGGCGTGATTGCTTGGATAAAAGCATACCCCGGATATCCTTCAATGAGAATTTCTGTGGACGGTAACGTGAATACGAAGACAAAAGAATTGTAGACTCAACATTTAGTATATTTCATGGCGGAATAATCGATTTACAATTACTAAAACTTTAAACATAGCACGCATGTTTTCCGGTTTCGTAGTCCCACGCTACGAACAACAATGTTTGCTGCGTAGTTACATTAACAGAAATTTCCCATCATTGTAATTGTGTTAAATAAAACGAAGCTTACCTCTCTCACTGACCTCTCGACGCTATTAAAATTCTTCGAGTCGAAACATTTCCTCTCTCAGCGTGAAGTCCTAAAAGGAGTGCAATACCGCGGCATCATACGCATCCCATTGAGGCTGTTTTTATCCGCGTTTCTCCTGAAAGTCACTTGTGTATCGATCAGATGCTGGACTCGCGATGTGGAGACCTCCCTCTCTCTTCCAGCGTGTGCTCCGACTACATGTACGGAGAGTTCGCCGACGGCTAGAGAGCCTCTTCGTGCCGACAGGTTTTTACTCAATGCATTCATTACTCCCTAAGAGACCCCCACCCACCCACCTACCTAGTTTAGAGAACTCGAATCGGGGTCAGTCCGCTCCGCATCATTTGAGAACCGTCATAAAAAGTAGCTACTGCGAAACACCATCTTTCGGTTTTTATGCATCACTACTTCAAAGGTGAACCATACCAGATCTGAAGCATACAAAACCAAACACTGCAGTCAGAATCGCTAGGGCTTTGCCCACAATTAGGTCAGGTTTTTGGAAATCATGTCAAAGGAGAAAATAAAAGACATTAAGCGATTGACACGATTCTGGGAACATGCATAATTTGTGAAGACCGCAATGGCAGTGTTTAAGCACAGTGGACATTCGTTCGCCAAAAATTGAGAAGTGCTACGCTAACCAAAGTTGCAGAAAACAACCTTTGATTTTTTTCTCACTTTCTGTTAGTTTTTCATAAAATATTTAATCATACAGAAAGGAAATTTATTGTCGTTCGCATGATTGCATTTGATCATAATCTTTTGCTCTAGCAAAAGAAAAAAAAATAACTCACTCACTTTCTTGCACTAAAATATATCAAAACTACCCCCCCCCCTTCTCAGGTGCGTATATGGAATTTTTCCGGGGGGGGGGTTGGCAGACACAAAATGGAAGTTTTTGAAATCCATCACGACGAAATAAAAGTTCATGAAAAATAGAAAAAATTAAAGCATTATTTTCTTATATGTAAAGTGGTGCATTTTTATTAAATTTAAGCATTTTTTTTATGCAAGTCGCATTTAAACAAAAAAATGAAACCCTCTTGGGAGGGGGCGGAGCAAGATCCCCATTAAATACGCCGCTGCCCGCCCCCCGTTACAATGTAGAATCAGTGGTGTATCCGTTGGGGGTGGCCCAGGGTCCCGGGCCCTTCCCATGGTATCGCTTGGTCTTTCATTCTTTGTTTCTCGACGCTAATTCTTCAATATATTTGCATATGTTTCTAAATGTACATTTTGTGAATAATTGGGAACGCACTTCAGTACGGCTAAGATATTTTGATCGATTCCCAGTATATTATATTGGGAAATGTTTTCTTTAGGGGAATTTTTATTTGCGTTATTAATATATTAAGCGCCGCCCATCAAGAAATTCTAGGTGGGCTACTGTGTAGAATTATTTCCCCGTAAAAACAAAACAGACCAAACTGTCCACGGGTACTTCAGAAAATCCTTTCTTGTGGAAGAAACGATGTCAAAAATTTCCCTTCACTATAATGTCAAATCCCCTTTTGAAAAATATATGGGATTTACCATCTGAAATCTTGTCATGTTAAATTAAAGAGGATAGACCTGCCCCCTCCCATTGGCAACGTGTTCTGTTATTTGTAAACTTAACAAGAAAGACGACACCGAATTTTCGTTTGTAATGAGCACGTCTTCTGAATCCGTTCTGACGCGAATTAAATTTATCAAAGCTATTTCAAAGTCAATGGAACCTGTATGGAAAATATTAGTATCTGACCGAAGAAAGAGGATTTTTAATCCCGCAGACATTGCTGCAAACGGAAACGTGAACTTACGCCCTCTGGTGGCAGATTCGTGCGTTAAGAAAATTTTGAAATTATATGAGAAACATTTCGCAGGGAAACGCCCTCCAACAAAGAAATAATTTTTCAAAGCGGAAGCTTAGAAGCAAAGATATGGACAAATATGGGATATGCGTCTACACCCCCTCGCGGAAAAACCATGGGCTATTTTAAGCAGAAAGTATTCTCAAAAGGTTTTCCGATGTGAGCGGTATCTGTCCACGAAAGCTTTTTTCAATTGAGTTTTCAGGCGCTCAGATTTTGCTGCAAATACATTAGAAGCAGAAACTAACACTTACGCCCCCTGGTGACCAAACTATTCTTTACAAAATATTAGAAAATATATGCAAAATATTTCCCATCAGGAGCTGTATGCGATACAGGAAGAATTTTTCAAATCGGAGTTTTGGAAGCAGAGATATCGGGGAAAATGCAATTTACCTTAATGCTCCCTAGGAAATCTATGAATTACTTGAAAACTTTGAAATTAAACGAAAACATGGCGCACCGAAAATTCTATGCAACAAAGAAGGAATTTTTTTAAATCGGGCTCTTAGAAGTAGAAATATCGAAAACAAAAATAAGATGGACGTCTACGCCCTCAGGCGGAGAAACCATGCAATATTTTAAAAAGAAAATATTCCGAAAAGGTTTACCGACGTGAGTGACATGGGTCCATGAACGAATTTTTTTAATTGAGATTTTAGAAGCTCAGATTTTGCTGCAAATGCAACCAACAGAAACAGAAATTAAGACTAACAAGACGAAACCCGTTGAAATCGACGGTTAGTTTTTTTTTTTTTTTTTGTAAAGAATAAACTCGTATGAAACAACAAATGTAAATTTTATTTGATTGACAAATTCATTCAAATACTTGAGTAAAGACGTCCAGGCTCGTGATTTTTTTTTTTTTTTTGATTTTTTTAGACTGAAGGTTTAACGACCACCGTGAGCAACTTAATGTGCTATAAGCAGTCGCCCGTCCCTAATTTAGGGTCACTGGTTCCAGGGAAGGACATAAACACAAGTTCCAGTGCCGTAAGACAAACACAACATCCATGCCTCACCGGGATTCGAACCCGGACCCTTCACGAACGAATGGCCATAAGCCAGAGCTTAGAGTACTGCGCCACCGGGGCGGCCAGGTTCGTGATGAGCATCCCGACTGCACCCTTTTTCAGTCACAGAATGTGAGGCGGAAGTCCACTCATCTCGATCGTGTACAAAAATCCAACTGGATAGCGCACTCTTTCACTCTTATCTTTAGTCACAACTGTGTTTGTAAATGTTGTTGGAATGGGATTCGCGTTGCGAATACTCTTCATTCTCTCTTGTCTGAGACATATATAGTTGCAGCTCATTGATCGCTTACGCTTTCCAGTAAGGCTCGTACGTTTTCTTTTTTTTTTTTTTTTTCTGCGGGAGAGACATTCTCTTAAGGGTAAGTATGCAATAAAGTATTTACTTACTTTAGGACTGATCATAGAACACCATGCACACACCAAGTCTGACACTGAACTGAGTGCCTGATGTAGATAAGAGCCGCACGTTTCTCCCATAGACTTTACATGGGAACTTTGCCGCCCCGCCACGTCCGAACCTTTGCTCCAATCTGTTTTCTTTTTTTTTTTTTTTTTTTGATTGGAGGTTTAACGACCACCGTGAGCAACTCAATGGGCTATAAGCAGTCGCCCGTCCCTAATTTAGGGTCACTGGTTCCAGGGAAGGGAGAGAGCCAGTGCCGTAAGACAAACACAACATCCATGCCTGACCGGGATTCGAACCCGGACCCCTTACGGACGAATGATCAGAGGCCAGCGCCTTAGACCACTGCGCCACCGGGGCGGCTCTGTTTTCTTTTCGACTGGCACATCAACATGGTAAGACCTTTATTTCGAAACCTGAACCATATTTTTACGTTCAGCCGCTCTTTCAAAATAGGTATCACAGTAAAAAACCTTATAGAATGAATATGTAGCTGGCGCAATTCAATATGTACATTCTAAATATTTTCACTAACAATGGTCAACAAAATGTTTATTTACATCTTTACTAATGGGAAACGTCTCACCTACGTGAATAAACTGGATCGAATGAATATTAAATTGTATATATACATCACACAGTCCAACGGCATAACGCAAACAGATCTTCGAGAGTGTTCCCTGTTCCGATGAGAACTTTAATAGGAATGCCTGCTAGTGTTGCTTTGCGCAACGGTTCGCTCAGAAAATATAAGACTTCGGACTTTGGACAATCTCAGTGCCTTCATGCTACCGCCTTCAAGCTACCGCCTTCAACAGCGCGTGAGTCAACCGCGTGCGATCGAATATCAACTGCACGCTTCTCCCATGGACTTTACATGGAATTTTCGCCGCCCCACAACGCCGGAACCGTTTCCCCAATCTCATTTTTCTCTTCGACTGGCACATCTACATGGTAAGACCTTTATTTTGATACCTCAACCATATCTTTACGTTCAGCCATTCTCTCAAAATAGGACTCACAGTAAAAAACCTTACAGAGTTAATACAGTGGCCAAACTGTTTTTTTACCAAAAATTAAAAATTATATGCAAGAGATTTCAAATCAGGAGTTGTATCCGCTGCAGAAAGAAGTTTTCAAAGCGGAATTTTAGAAGCAGAGATATCGGGGAAAACGCAATTTAATTTTACGCCCCCTTGCTGAAAATCTATGCGTAACTTAAAAAAGTGACTATACCTAAAATAGTCTTCGATATAAATGGAATCGAAAGGTAAAAATTGTTTTTTCAATCGGATGCTTAGAAGCAAATATATGGAATAAAAATGTATTTTTAATTCGATATCATCTGCATTTACGCCCTCTAGCGGCGAAACTGTGCATCGTAAAAAACAAAACAAAATAAAGGATCATCATTTGAACATTTCAAGCTTCCGAATACGAAAAGAATTTGTTAAATCGGACAAATAGTTGCAGAAACATGGTGTCCACAGACGGACGGACCAACCGGTAATATGATCACGATCTTTTTGACAAAAGATGTTCCGGAAAATGGACATATATGTATCTATTTTTTTAACGTTTTTATATGAAACTGTTCTTTGTAAAGTAAAACAGATACAATTTTATTCAACTACAAATTTTTCTCCGAAATTCTTTTTTTTTTTTTGGTAAAACAAGATAGGAAAAGTCCTCTCCCTACGTCATTGATGCGTAAAAAAATGTTCATAATTTTCCCTTTGTTACGAAATCAAATTCTTCCTTGAAAAGTAAAAGATGCGAAATTCCTCCTGTTGCCTTATGAAATCATTTCTTGGGGGCCGTCCATAAAGTACGTCCGTAATTTTTTACTATATTTAGACTCCCTCCCTCCCTCCCCCATGTCACATTTTGTCCGATTGTTGATACCTCCCGCATCTAAAAAGTACATCCTAATTCCAGCAACCCCCTTTATTTTTGACAAATGCTTTTAGTAGTCCGTTGACAAGCCGAAAGAAAACATGTAATTATTTAAAGGAGTCTTCCATATATTTACACTTTTTCTTCAGAAAATATTTATTATTCAGGCATTACTTTGCTCCCAAATGCTACCTGAACTTTATCATTCTGAAATAAAGATATACAAATTAACGCACGCATTCAAGGTTGCAACACTCCCGATTATACCATTCACAAAACACGATAGATTTGGTAATACAAATACAAGAACTTAATATTTTGATTTAGCTAAATATCATCAGAAATCTGATATATTTCATACCTTAATTTAACTAATAAAAGAAGAAAAAGAGAGAAAGCAAAACGAAGACATACCATCCATCATATTTTTGCCGCAGGACGTCCGAATCACTAAACCTCCCCTCTCCCCCATGTCACATTTGGTCCGGTTGTCAGGAACCCCCTTCCTCCTGTAATCTCGGGCGTACTTTATGGACGGATCCTTGTGAGATTAAGGAGGACAAAATTTGCACTATTAATAAGTACAAGTTAGTAAAAATCATGCAATGCATTGATTATAATACGCTTTCCAACATTACAGAAATCATTACTCAAGTTATCACTCAAGTTATGAGAATAATGTCTGTGGAATAAATCTCGGTCCTGTGCCCTGACCTTTGATCCCATTTCGATTATATTCAACAGAACCGGTTTGGTATACTTCCGAAATAACATGATAAAGTTTTGTCGCAATCGAAGCAGTTTTACGTAAGTTAGGATGCATAAGGGCTATGGAATAGATCCCGCTCCTGTGTCCTAACCTTTGACCCCATTTCGTCCATTTTCAATAGGGTTTGTCGCCAGGTGGTCCCCTACCACATACTAAAATTTCATCGAAATCGAACCTTTTTTACGTTAGTTATGGCGCATAACAACAGTGGAATGGATCCCTCTCCTATGTACTGACCTTTGACCCCATTTCGGTCATTTTAAATAGGGTTCCTTCCCAGGTGATCCCCTACCAGATACTAAAATGTCATCGAAATCCAACGGTTGTTACGCGAGTTGTGCTGACGGACATACGCACACAGCGCGTGACGTAATGAGGCAGATGGGAATCGCGACCATCTGCCCGCCGCAAGAGTGTGACGTCATAAATCTTTAATAGGATCCACACACAACGCGTGACGCAAAGAGACAGATGGCGTGACCGCGCGCCAACATTCACAAACGCGAGTTGTGACGTCATAAGATTTCTAAGCATTGGTAACATTAATGGAACAACGCCATCACTAAAAACGTTATAATTCAGGGTGGTTATTTAACCCACTAAACGAATTCTTCTAAAGTCGAGATCAAGCTAAATCGATTTCTAGTACCAGAAAACGGTAGGTTAACGACTTTCATCAAAATTCTTAGATCCGTTTTCAAAATAAAATGTACATACATACATACAAGAATTGCTACTTTAAGATAGACGTCAAGTAACTTTGCTTCCTATACTTCCAATGGAAAAACTTTTGTAAACTTTTTCTTCATAATTAACGCGTTCCCAAGGATGAAAAATTGAACATCGATTAAAATAGCTTCATTTTATAACTTGCAATACTTAATATTTTCTAAAACATAACCATAAATATACAATTCAACATTTGTTTGTCTACTGACGTCATGAAAATACAGGTCGCGCCATCTTTTTCTGGACAATTAATGCGTTCACAAGGATGAAAATTTGAACATCGATTAAAATAGCTTCATTTCATAACTTGGAATACTTAATATTTTCTAAACCATAACCGTAATTATGTAATCCAACATTTTTTTGTCCACTGACGTCATCAAAGTACAGGTCGCGCCATCTTTTCTCTGGTTTTAACACCACCAAAGGAAAAGTTATTGATTTTTAATATAATTATGGTTATGTTTTAGAAAATATTAAGTTTTCCAAGTTATAATATGAAGTTATTTTAATCGATGTTCAAATTTTCATGCTTGGGAACACATTAATTGTGAAGGAAATGTGCACAAAAGTTTTTCCATTGGAAGTATAGGAAGCAAAATTACTTGACGTCCACCTTAATAATATGGGATAAGGATAATGGAATGGATCGCAGTCCTATGTCCTGACCTTTGACCACATTTCGTCCATTTTCAATAGGGTTCGTCCCCAGGTGGTCCCCTACTACATACTGAAATTTCATCGAAATCGAACCATTTTTACGCACGTTATGACGCATAAGGGCAATGGAATGCATCCCGATCTTATGTCCTGCCCTTTGACCCCACTTCGCCCATTTTGAATAGGGTTTGTCCCCAGGCGGTCTCTTACCACATAGTAAACTTTCATTGAAATTGAACCATATTTACGCAAGTTATGACGCATAAGGCTAATGGAATGCTACCGCTCCTACGTCGTGACTTTTGACCCCATTTGTCCCATTTTCAATAGGGTTCGTCCCCGGGTGGTCCCCTACCACATACTAAAATTTCATCGAAATCGACCCATTTTTACGCCAGTTATCGTGCAGACAGACGGACGGACGGACAAAGCTGGAGCATATACGCTTCTTCAAATTACGGTTGGAAAGCGTAAAAAAGAGGTGAAAAAGGGGCTAAATTTTTTCCCATGAACATTGACATCCGTTCTTGTTATTTAAAAGAGGTCAAAAATTTCTCCCATTTTACGGGGTACCTGCCTCAGAGGTGACGCACATGTCAAAACGGCAAGTAGCAGTGATAAGCCTCTGCCGGCGTAGCTTAATTGGGAAAACATTCGGCTCCGAAGCAGAACGATGAGGATTCGATAGTGCCAACGGCAAATTTTGGTTTTCACATTGGATCCCGAACGTAAAATCAACTTATTCGTCGTTAGGTTCTTCTAAATATGTGGGATGCCTCTTCCACACATCGTAGTTAATTAGTGAGAATTCCTTCTTGTACAGAGAGTTTCTTCAAGCATGGTGTGCGGCGGTCCCAAAACCTGCAATTTGGTGCCCCTACCTTTCGCAAAGGGGGATATATATGACGTACTACAGAGGTGACGCGCATATCAAGACGGCATGCAGCAGGGGTAAACCCTCGCCGGCGTAGCTTAGTTGGGAAAGCATTCGGCTACAGAGAAGAAGGACATGGGTTCGAATCCCACCACTGGCAGAGAGAGAGGTTTGGCTTCCACAATTTTCATATCGAATCATTTCTTATACAGTGAAAAACTCCAAAAATTTAAACCTGTCTCCATGTCCAATACATCTTTGTAAAATAAAATAGGCCAATAACGTCTCGCTTTTATCATGCCATGCTACTTGTTGACAAGAAATATTTTCCATTGTGTCCTTGTTCGGAATATCTCTTCTAATTTTCACGACATATTCCTTTTATATCTATCGCAGGATCTACTTCAAAGTCCCTAAGGTTTCCCTTCTAACCTAGGCGATGTCTTCTTGACTTTGTAATATTTTAGTTTAAATTTGAGTTTGTGAACTCTTTTAACGTTAAGTTTGCTTTACTTCAACACATTAAAGGTTAGAGCGTATTTTGATGTTAACTTTACAACTAAGCTCAGCTTAACTTAATGTTTAGAAAACAGCCAGCTTGTCGACTTAAGGCTTATTGAATTTGCTTTTCGTTTAATCCGGATATTTGACTTTCCGTTCAAGGTGAAAATTTTTTAATAAGACATAAAATATTTCTTACATGCAAGGGTCAGAAATAAATCAAATGACTTACGTTCTAATTCCATTTTTTACGCTTTCCAACCGTAGGTTGAAGAAGCGTATATGCTCCAGCTTTGTCCGTCTGTCTGTCTGTCTGTCCGCACGATAACTCGCGTACAAATGGTTCGATTTCTATGAAATTTTAGCATGTGGTAGGGGACAACCTGGGGACGAACCGTATTGAAAATGGGCGAAATGGGGCTCAAAGGTCAGGACATAGGAGCGGGATCCCTTCCATCGCCCTTATGCGTCATAACTTAAATGCTTCGATTGCGATAAAACTTTATTATGTTGTTCCGGTGGTACACTGACCCAATTTTGTTTAATATCATTGAAATAGGGTCAAAGGTCAGGGCACAGGAGCGAGATTTATTCCACAGCCATTATCCTCATAACTTGATTAAAAATGCTTCGATTGCGACAAAACTTTAGTATGTTGTTCCGGAAGTATACTGAGCGGATCTGTTTAATTTCATCGAATAGGGTCAAAGGTCAGGGCACAGGAGCGAGATTTATTCCACAACCGTTATCCTCATAACTTGAATAATGATTTCTGGCATGTTGGAAATCGTATCCTAATCAATGCATTGCATGATTTTACTAACTTGTTATTGGTCGTTATGGTATGCCCCATCCAAATCACTCGCACTTGATCCAGCACATTGATTATCCTTAAATCAAAACCACAACATACCTGGTTTAATCCTCTTTGAATTATATATCTCTGCGTTGAATAAACTTGAGCTTACAAAACTTTCGCTAATGAATTAGTTTACGAAAACATAAAACATTGTCTTAAATTAAACGAAACAACCTTACTCTCGAACATTGGACTAAACAGTGCTCAAGGGACAGGGCTCAGGAATATCGTACTAAAAAGTGCTATCCAATATCGTGACTAAACAGTGCTTGACAACCGTGCTCATAACAGCGCTCTTGTAACAGTAGAAGAAAAAGTGCTATCGAAGCATTGCACACACAAGCTCTTATCTCTCGAGTCCAGCTACGTAGGTTGCACTTTGACCTGCTGTCAGGTTGTTGCCAACGTCAAATTCATCGAGAGAGAAAATGTAAAAAAAAAAAAAAAAAAAAAAAAAAAAGAAGAAAAACTAGTTTGAAACAGAACAATGTAAGATGTATGCAAAATAGTCATCATCGTTATCTTTATCTAACTCTAAAAAGATTCTTAAAATATGATATTTAGAAGTTGACATTTCGGGAAAAACACAATGCGCAATTACGTCCCTTAGCGGAGGACATGAGCGCCCTAAAAATAAAAAAATAAAAATCTTTTTTTTTTTTTCAAGCAATTTTATAGAGCACAATGTGCTTTCAGTTTAACAGCATGAGGCTTTGCCCCCTAGCTGTGAGGGTATACGTCGGAAAAAGACCAAAATGAACAGATCGTCGTTCTCACAGTTCAGGTTTTCGAAGGCAAAAAGAATTTTTCAAATCTGACAAATATTTGCAGAGATATACTTTCTTAACACGCATTTTGTACAAAAAAGGTGCTGGCTTATACACTGCCGGACAATTGCTAAGGACGGATGACAATAGCAACGATAGCAACCATAAAATGGAAGGCAGGAAAATGTGGAAATTAGCATAGGTGCGGGATACAGTAACACGTGTTGTGCGTATGCAAATTTTGGATTGCCGAACTTGTTCGTGACGTCATAGCGCTGATAAGAGATATAAAGGATTTGACGCGTATTGACCGTTGTTGTTCAAACGCAAAGTTGAAAATGAAAGAATCAATTGACGAACTTGCAATTTTCAGTATGTATTCCCGACATGACCAAAATGATTTTACGCGTGGCCGTATTATTGGCAATATTGAAGAAGGGCGAAAAATAACAGATGTTGCCAGGGAGTTCGACGACAGCTACAGTGTTGTTTCAAGGCTTTGGAAATCATTTCAAACAAATGGAGAGTGTAGCAAATGCCACGGGGGAGGTCGTGTTCGCAGTACGACACCTGCAGAAGATCGGTACATAGTGCTATCAACAAAAAGACACAGGCGCAGCACAGCTAGTGAGGTAGCAAATCAGTTTATGGCTGCTACTGGCTAGCGGATCTCCCGAAAAACTGTCGCCAGACGTTTGCATGAAGGAGGACTATACGCCCGCCGTTCTGTTGTGTGCATCCCATTGTCCAGACGTCACCGTACCGCCCGTTTGCAATGGTGCCATCAACATCGCAATTGGACTGATAACGACTGGTCTGCTGTCCTCTTCTCAGATGAGAGTAGGTACAGTCTATCGTCTGATTGTCGACGACAACTGATCTGGCGTGATAGTGGTACTGCATATTGTCCAGCAAACATAAAGGAAAGGCACCGATATCCGACATGTAGTGTCATGGTATGGGCTGGCATCATGATCAATGGCCGTACGTCCCTCTATGTGCTTCCAACTGGGACTATGACTGGCCAACGATACATTAATGATGTTCTGCTACCTCATGTTCGCATGTTCCGTGGTGCTGTCGGTGATAGATTCATTTTCATGGACGACAACGCAACATGCCATCGAACAGTCGCTGCCCAGGAGTGTCTTGAGAGCGAGGATATTCAACGCCTCGTATGGCCAGCACGTTCTCCAGATCTGAATCCCATTGAAAATGTGTGGGATGCTTTGGGAGGAGTCTTGCTGGTCGCCAATGCCCTCCAATAAACAAGGGCACCCTCTTCCGTGCACTGACAGAGGAATGGGATAAATTACCCCAACAGCTGCTTGATAATGTTGTGCAAAGCATGACACGACGTGTGGAATCTTGCATCGCCCTCCATGGTGGCCATATCCCGTATTGACATCTTACGCCGGAACGCCTGCGGACGGTAATTGCATTTTTTACACCTTTACGTATTCTGCACAAAATGGCCCGTTTGTCCCTTGAACACGTTCCAAAGCCTTCTGAATTTCAGAGCACAATAAATTGTCTTTCTTGTAATGTCCTGGCATTCTGACATTATTTTATTTCACTTGGCATCCAACCACACTTACTTTCTTATGCGCTATATAGCCGTTTATGATCCGTCCTTAGCAATTGTCCAGCAGTGTAGTATCACTTTATCCGTCCGTCCGCCTGTGGAAACCATATCTCTCTGCAACTATTAGTTCGATTTGAAAAACGTATGAAGTCCGGAATGGCCGCTACAGTGGCGAAGTTGTCTAACCGATGGCTTATGACCATTCGTCCGAGCGGGGTCCGTGTTCGAGTCCCGGTGAGGCGTGGATGTTGTGTTTGTCTTAGGGTACTGGGTCTCTCACATCCGTGGAATCAGTTACACTACATTAGGGACTGGCCCATTGAGTTGCTTACACGGTGGTCGTTAAACCCCCAAACAGAGAAAAAAAACGAAAAAAAAAACCAACCCAAATGTAAGAGCGATGATCTTTGCTTTTCGGTCTTTTCTCAACGCATAACTTCGCCGTTACCGGACGTGAATGCAGATTGAACAGTGGCGCACCTAAGAATTCTTGTTGGAGGGGGCTATATATATATAATATACGTACATAATGCGTATATATATATTTACAGTGTACGCCTATAGTTAATAAACGGTTGTGACGTTCGTCGCTCTTAATTTCTTTGGGGCTTCGCGAAGAAGACACCATGTAATAGAAGACACTATGCCAGGCACTATAGGTAATTTTTCAAACATGTAAACCGGTGGCGCAGTGGTCTAAGCGATGGCTTCTGATCATTCGTCAGAAACGAAAAGGGTCTGGGTTCGAATCCCTGTGAGGCAAGGATGTTGTGTTTGTCTTACGGCACTGGCTCTCTTCCTTCCCTGGAACCAGTGGTCCTAAACTACCAACGGGCGACTGCTTATAGCCCATTGAGTTGCTCACGGTGGTAGTTAAACCTCCAATAAAAAAAAACAAAAAAAACATGTAAAATAATATTTTTGAATGTTTAATTTGAGACCTATGCAGCTGTTAATCTCCTTGGAGGGGGCTTAAGCCCCCAAAGCCTCCTCCGTGGGTGCGCCAATGATGTCGAATGCAATTTATTCCGTACTTTTTGCTTCTAAACATCCGATTGAAAAAAATCCTTTCTTTCTATAACATTTATGACAAAGTCTATTTCTAGTATATTTCTTTTTTTACTTAACGCCCAGTTTTCCACTAGGGGGCGTGAAGGTAAAAGAAAATTCTGTGATATATCTGTTCTTAAAAATCCAATTTAAAAATTATTTGTGTGTGTGTGTGTGTGCGCGCGTGCGTGCGTGTGTCGCATAGAGAAGGCCGGAAACGTTTTCTATATATTTTCTAATTTGGGGAAAGAACTGTTTTGCCACTAGGAAGTGTAAGTGTATGTTTATGTTTCCGATGTGTTTGCAGAAATACCTGCGCATCTGATAACTTAATTAAACAAGTTCCTTTGCGGTCATATCTTATTTTTCTCGATG
Organism: Macrothele yani; assembly: GCA_039090855.1. Taxonomy (NCBI): domain Eukaryota; kingdom Metazoa; phylum Arthropoda; class Arachnida; order Araneae; family Macrothelidae; genus Macrothele; species Macrothele yani. The sequence continues at coordinate 117,437,642 of CM077007.1, forward strand.
TCACTGCTTCTAACCGTCTGATTAAAAAAAATTCTTCGACTGACTGCGTTTCAGCTGCATAATGTTTTGCACATAATTTAAAATTTTCTTGGCGCACAAATTTGTCACGACAGGTTGTGTATCTCCTCTTCTAAAAATTTAATTGAAGCGTTCGAGAGCATAAGTTCATGCATCCGTTTGCAGCATATATGCAGCAATATTTCCACGTTTAAAAACTTGACTGAAAAATTAAATTTTCGGTCAGATATTACAAATTAAAAAAACATTTTATTTGCCTTTTCTGCCTTTTTAAAATAATGCATAATTTCCATGCTACGGGACACATATGCTTTATATGTTGTTGTTTTTTTCAATATCTCTGATTCTGAAAGTCAGATTAAAAAAACAAACTTCAACACCGGATGCATTCACCTGGTTTTTTTTTTTTTTTTTTTTGAAGTTCACAGTTTTGGCGATATGTGGTGTTAGTGTGCATTTCTGTTTGCAACTGTACCTCCGCTTCTAAAATTTCTATTGAAGAATTGGGTTTTTAATTTATTCATTACAGTAAAGATTTTGAACGTATGAAATTCTTTAAATAATGCAATTTTTTCCCGATAGGAGAGCAAACGTCAACACCTGTTTTCTCTCTTTCTCTGCTCCTAGATGACGTATTTGAAAAATTATTTTTCCTTATCATAGCATTTGTTATAAAGAACAAAACACGCCCATTTTCAACTTTTCCAAAATTCAAAATTATGCCTCCAAGGGCATCAGTTTTTTATTTCCATTGAAAGTCTTCATTCGATTCTAAAAATACCTGAATTTTTGGTAAGATGCTCTATATATTACGAAGTAGTTTCTTTTTTCACCCATTTTCTTCTTTAAGTAACACACAGCTTTTCCGCTGGGGTGCGAAAATTATATCTCGTTATGCTCTATATCTCTTCTCCTAATCGTTGATTTCAATTTCCCTTTTGCTTCTGATATCTTTTGCTATGAGAAACTTTTTGTACGCAATTTGCTAATTTTTGTAACACGCTTTTCATCTGCTTTTGAGAGTAAGTAGTTATTTCGATTTGTGGGTGTTTAATCGATTGTAGAAATGAGGTTAACGCTTTTTTTTTAACCGGTTCCATTTCTTATGAAAAAAAACCCGGTCACATTACGTATTTTAAATTATGCGAAGTGTTTTCCTATGTGGTGTAATCTATTAATGTTTGAGCTGAATTTTTAAGTTTTATATTTTTTTCGTCCCACTTCGGTGTTATCTTTCCAGTTTCAGAAGACGAGCAAAAAAAAAAAATTGTGTATGTGTCACGTATTATAAAAAATAAATATTTGCTCTGTACAGTGACTTAACGTTAGGTTTACTGAGCTGTTTAAGAGCATAGGCTGGACTTCTTAAAGGGCTCCTAAGAAAATACTTAATAGAAGGGAGAAGTAAACAAGCCAAAACAAGGTTGCGCAGTGGTCTAAGAGCTGGCTTCTGACCATTCGTCCGAGGTGGGTCTGGGTTCGAATACCGATTAAGCATGGATGTTGCAAATAGAAAATGTCAGCGCTCTTTCCGAAAGAGACTTTGCCTATTTACATTGTCTCCGCGTATTTGGAAGATTTTCACCATTTCTCTCGCCCTTTGGATTTGTTAGCTATAATTAAATAGCTTGTGCCGTAAGCCCCACCAGATGGAGACGTCTCAGTTGCTGAGTTCATCCTTACGGATTTGTGAAGTCAGATGCAGACAGATAAACACACATAGCGCTGTGGATTGTCCACCGTAGAGTAAGGCGAACGCACTCGGCTAGTTATCGAGAGATATGGGGTTCGATCCCAGCGGTGTCCAGATGCAATATTCCGGTTGCTGTGTGTTAATTAAAGAAAAACGTGGAAAGAACGATGACTTTGTCTATTTACATTGTCTCCACGTATTTGGAAGATTTTCACCATTTCTACCTCCTTTAGATTTATTAGCTATAATTTAATAGCTTGTGCCGTTAAGCCCCACCAGATGGAGACGTCTCAGTTGCTGAGCCCATCCCTACGGATTTGTGAAGTCAGATGCAGACAGATAAACACACATAGCGCCGTGGATTGTTGGCCACCGTAGCGTAAGGCGAACGCACTTGGCTAGTTATCGAGAGATCTGGGATTCGATCCCAGCGGTGTCGAAATACAATTTTTCGGTTGCTGTGTGTTAATTAAAGAAAATCGTAGAAAGAGCGTCTATTTACATTGCCCCCACGTATTTGGAAGATTTTCACCGTGGATGTTGTGTTTGTCTTCCGGCACTGGCTGTCTCCCTTTCTAGGAGCCAATATCTCGAAAATAGGGACTGGACACTGCTTATAGCCCGTCGATTTGCTCACGGTTGTCGTTCAACCCCCCCCCCCCTTCCCCCGTCCCTAACAGAAGATAACAAGGCTACTAGGTTTGCCCATGCAGGAGTACAGGATGAGTTTTCTGCAGAGCATTACTTCTGACGTCACCTGTCTTACAAGAGAACCCAATCGAACAAAAGAGTCGTCTGCTATCTATTGATATGCAGGCAGTTGGTAGTTATAGAAGCAATGCGTTCGCGTAATCACTTCCTATATGAATTTAGTTATGTAATAAATGAATTTCTAATTATTTGTCTCCGAATTTGATTACCACTAAGTACCAACATGGGCTCAGAGAAAAATCTAAAAGATTTCTTACGTAAAATACTGTAAATAAACAAAAGTACGTTCTATTAAGAAAAGACCGCAGCAAAAATAATTTTTTTGACTCATACCAAGTACAACATAGAAAAAGTTACTTATTTACCGGTGTGAGTAAAAAGAGAAAAAAATAAAACAACTGAATGTAGAAAGTGTCGAGAGTACTGAGCCTTGGCTTTATCAAGGACCAGCAAAAACTCTGCATTTTCTCACTTCCACAAAGACCTAGTTGGAAATGGGTTTCTGCAAAGTCATAGATGCAAGAAATAAGCCCACCAAAATTTTTTTTAAATATATATATATATGTCATGATCTCCGCAGAGTTGTATGACTTAGCTTTAGTTAACAATTTAGCTTGCATCCATAACTTTCCTGGCCCGACCCATGCTCTTCATCTGTTACTATTAAACAGAAAGAAGAAGAATATAGAAAATTCGAGTTGTGAGAGTGACGTGATAATTAGAAATAATGTTCAGCCATAACAAATTGCCAAGTTCGCCTGAGAGAGAATTTAAACCTGAATAGCAATACAAAAGTATTCAAAATTTTTAACATTGCAATTAAAAAAGGAAATATTAATTTTTTAAAAAACCCAGATTCCTGAAAGAAAACTGGATTGTAATACCCCCACTCCACAACTTCTGACAACACAAAAACGAGAACAAAACAAAGACAATAATTAACTAAAGAAATGCTTTGTGAAGGTTATATGACATAAACAATTAGTTGCAATATGTACAAAGTATTTCAGAAGTGCTTTAAGTGCATAATAAAGTAGTTATTAAGAACCTAACTACTTTGAAAACATAGCGCAAATTCAAGAACTATGAATAATGAATGGTCAGCTGCTTGGCCTAAGTGCCTAAAAAACGCACAAAGTTACCAAGAAAAGAAAGAGTTAAAATCCGCAAAAAAGTTAATAGACTTGCCAGTGCCTAAATGCTTAAAGCAAAAAAACAGAGAAAAAGTACAAGAAGTACAAACATTGAACTTGTAAAACCTAAAACCCAAAGACAAAGAAGAGAGCTTACCTCTTATACAACTGAACTTCCTCCACACTTGAGGAAAACATGGCCGACCTTTTCACCCAAACTTCTAAACTCCTCTGCCATTCCCTAGTCGCTGGGGGCAGCGTGGGTGGGGCTGAAGGCCTCCACACACTGAAAAGATCCAATTCGCGGAGATTTTAACCAAAGAAAAAATATATAATTAAGAATGTGGACCTGTATGATCAGAAAGAGCAGAATTAACTCTCCATAATACATGAGAAATATAATGAAATACACAAGTAGTGTATTTAATAATCTTTGCATGTATTTAATCACCTTAGTGAGCTTCTTTAGACTATTCAGAATCCTATTAATTTTAATGTTAGTTTTACTATTTTTAGTATAGCTATTCTAGTGAGTGAATAACTAGTTTTCTTTTATATTTGTTTTTATTTTCTTTTATAAACAGATTTTTAAGCTTTTTTTGTGATTTTGTCTATATTATTTATTTTTTTATTTTTAATAGGACCTTCATATCCATAGCACTAAGGTTCCGTTTAGTAGTTAATAGGCATCCTCTAGCCAACTTCCAAAAGGCTTTCATTGGTCAGAATCATATTATTAACTATGTAGAAAATTAAAGCAGATCTGCCAATTCGTTATTTTGCAACTTTCATTTTAAATTCAAAAGTTTTTCTTTTGTTTTCGGCTTTGCTCTTCAGTAACAAAAGTACGGTTATACTACTCAGTTGGAGTGGCCACAAACTGAGTTATCACTTGGTTCTTTGTTATTCGCAGCGTATTTTTAAATCTATCTATCATCATCATCATCATTGTCAACCATTATCAATCCACTGCTGGACGAAGGTCTCTCCAAGCCTCTCTCACAACGGTCTGTCTTGTGCCAGTCTCTTCCAGGTTACTCCCGCATACTTTCGAATTTCATCCACCCATCTTCCATGTGGTCTTCTTCTGGGTCTTTTTCTGTCCCTTGGAATCCAATCAAAAATTTTGACTGTCCATCGATGGTCTGTCCTTCTGGCAGTATGCCCAGCCCATTGCCATTTCAGGGATTTGACTCTGATCATGATGTCTTCCACTCTTGTCATTTTTCTGATCCACGAGTTCCTCTCCTGGTTACACCAAGCATGCACCTCTCCATGCAACTTTGAGTTGTCTGCAGCCTTTGTATGTCCTTTTTAGTTAAAGTCCACGTCTCTGCATCATACGTAAGCACTGGAAGGATGCATTGATCAAGCACTTTTCTTTTAAGACATAATGGCATATTGCTCTTGAAAATTAAGCTGTTTCTTCCAATAGGGTGTATGGCAAGTTTTGTACGCCGATTACTTTCTTCATCAATGTGACCCTCACTTGATATCTGCTGTCCAAGATAAATGTAGGTATTGGTTATCTCCAGCTATTCTCCATCAATCGATAAATCTTCATTTCTTGTAAAAGCATTGTACATCACTTTTGTCTTCTGAAAGTTCATTTTTAATCCCACTTCTTTACTCTTGTCAGCAAGTTCCTGGATCCTACTCTGCAGCTCTGAGGGGTAGTTGCAAAAATGACTACGTCATCAGCAAAACGAAGGTGAGTTAGATAATCTCCATTAATCTTTATTCTTTTGTTTTCCCAGTTCAATGATTGAAATATATTTTCCAATGTGGCATTTAAGAGGTGGGGAGATATGGTGTCACCTTGTCTCACTCCCTTTCCAATTTTTATGTGTGTTGTATTTTCAAACCGCCGAATCTTTGCACTTGCATTTTCATAGATGTTATTAATAATATTAATGTATGCATCTTCAACACCACAGGATTTCAAAGCCATTGTAACTGCTGATGGTTTCACTGTATCAAAGGCCTTTTCATAATCGATAAAAGCCATGCACAATGGAAGTTCATATCCCCTCGCTCTTTCAATGAGTCCTCTTAGTACGTGGATATGATATATAGTGCTGTAGCCACTCCTGAATCCAGCTTGTTCTCTCGGTTGAGCCATGTCCAGTGTTACCTTCAAGCGGTGTGAAAGAACTTTAGTGAAGATTTTATAAACCACTGATAGGAGGCTGATAGGTGTATAGTTCCTGAGATCCTCAATGTCACCTTTTTTATGCAGCAGGATCATTGTAGCGTTGTTCCAATCCTCAGGAATTTTCCCTTCATTAATGCATCGAGTGAAAACTTGGGCGAGTACTGTTTCAATTTCTCCACTTGCTTCTTGTATGATGTCTACAGTAATTCCATCTTCTCCTGGAGCTTTTCCCCGCTTCATGTTCTTGATTGCATGTGCAACTTCTGCTGGGAGGACTGGAAGAACTCTGGTACTGGGACCTTTCATGATGTCTGGAGTACATGTATCATCCCTTTTAAATAATTTTGAGTAGAAATCCTTCACTCTTGTCAAAATTTCGCCTCTATTTCCTGTTACAGGACCATCTTCTTTTCTCAGAGCCATAATCTGTTTACTTCCCTTACTGAGATGTCCCTTTGCTATTTTTAGGCTTTGATTGTTTTCAATTGCTTTCCTCACTAGTTCACAGTTGAATTTCCTTACGTCTTCAGTAATACTTTTTCGTACTGTCTTGCATAGCTCTATATATTCCACTTTGGAAGTCACATTTTCTTTGGTTGTCCTCATCTCTCTTCTTTTTTGCATTAACATTTTGATTTTTTCCTGATAATTTGTTAACATGCAACTTGTTCTTAGACCCAGCTAATCTTGTTGCTGTTTCCATAAGAGCTTTGATTACTTTTCTGTTAACTTCAGAGATGTCCACTTCTTCTGATGTCAGACCTTCTAGAGCAGAGAATCTGTTCCTCAGTTCCAATTTGAATGTATTCTGATGGTTTTTAAGGTTGGTCACGTCAATACACTTTGTTTGTTTTAGGAGCCTGCTATATGTGATTTTAAATATATGTTTCATGAATCATTGGAAAGACCTGAATATCGAGGAGATACACTTTTATCGCTTCCCAGTATTTAGGGAGCTATTTTCTCCGGTGTATTATTATTTGCATCTTCAAAATTTTGGGCCACCTACATAAAGAAATCTTCCAGGCGCCACTGAAAAATGTGAGAAATAATACAGCTGAAATCTGAAAAAAAGTCCTTTCTTCAAGTAGTTATCTTCAGAAGCGTGCGTTTTCCATTCCCCCCTCCCCGCCCTCTCTGTTGCGAATTTATGTGCCTCATTCGAACCACGATCCATGTTTTGATGAAAAGTTTAATGCCTCGGCTGAATTTCAGAGGAAATTCTTTCCTCTATTGCCTTTGATGCGTTTTTCGTAATATTTTTCATTTTTTTTAATTTCACGTTCGCCATAGATTTGGAGAAACATTCAACTAAAGGCTTTTTCTGCTGCAACCCCAAATATTCATTTTTCATATCCCTTTCATAGTCGCTTTCCGCAAAATGTTTAGAGCAAATAGTAAAATTCTGGATTAAAAAAAAAACAAAAAAACTTCACATCGTTTACATCTTGATTTCCATTATTTACAGAGCTCAATCATATTTGGAAATCTATGATGTATATTCGGCGATCCTTGGTATTTCCATAGTTGTTCCTTCAATCTGCAACAACGCAGGAACTCGAACGAACAAGCATCTCGAACGAACAAGCTATTTGCAAACAAACTTAGCTATTCTACTTACTATATATACACTAAAATTATTCAAGAAGCAGAAAAAAAAAAAAAGTCAAATGACATTTGCGACTGCTATGTCCACCGGTCAGAGCACGTTTAAGGAGACAGGAGGCCTCCTGGGCTGGACAGCATTTTGGGGACCCAGTATTAATTACGTATCTAGGATTTCACTATGGGTATGAAAAATAAAAGTGCCCAGTATTAAACGCTCCCAAAATATGATTAAGGAAGCCATAAAAACACCCCCTCCATATTGAAGTGTGTATCCCATGATTCATGGACGAATCAATGCTAGCAAAAAAATGTGAAAATGCATGGTTGAAAAATGAATACCAGTTCAGTTCTGCTCTAATCACCCCCACCCCTCCCCCAAACCTCCAGAGCTCAGCCTGTTGAAATTATATTGAAGTAAAAGACAAAATTATATGATCCAAACATCATGATTCAAACGAATTCGTAATGTATGAAAATTTCCTCCTAATTACAGATGTGTAAAAAAAACAACAACAACAACATCTGCAATGCTTTTGAAAGATTTGAGGATGGGCTGGAGGTGATTATACTTTTTGCTGACTGCTCCTGAAAAACCGAAAAGAAATAGAAATTTTTTGCATAAGACAATTTCTAAAGCTTTTGCTGTGCTAAACAAACAAAAAAACCTGTAGAACTCTGTCAATTCTTCAAGCATTTTGTATAATTCTAGGGCCCATTGGAAATGCGGGGCCCTCGGCTGCAGCCCTCCCCCTCCTCTTAAATGGGCTCTGCCTCCGGTGGATCGAACCGGTTTGTAAGCCAGCTGACGTTATCATACTTCCTTCTCCACACTCCTGCGAAAGGGGAAGGTTTACAGGGTTCTTAAGGGCACAACCCTCTGTGTTTAAGAACCTTGATAACAAGCACATTATTCGTCTTACGTCGGATTTGAACAAAATACCGTGGTAAGATAGCCAACAATATTAAACATGTGATTACTATTCGATGAAAACGCCGATATCCCGATGAACAGATTTAGCAGCAGGTGGCACTGACATCGAGACCTTGGAGAATTTTTTAATTAGTCATTTGTTTCCTTTTTTTACTTCAGGTGTTTCTCGAAAGCCAACAGCGTCCCAGAAGTCTTTGCAGTCACTGACACTCGACAAACACCTGCTGTGAGAACTAAACAAGAAATCGGGTTCACCTCCTTCGTGCTGGGATTCGTTCCGGTTGCCTCCCTCGTCTATTCGACTTCCGCTTTTTTTTCCTTCCAATGAACTTTCTCCCAATACTAAATATATAAAATGCCCGTCGGCATCGCCTTAAATACTTTTAATAGGCAAAAACTGGATCTCCAAGTGAAACTCGTACTGAAGATTTTCATGCCGTCTTTAAACATCACGAAAGTAGGCCATTGTGAGAGAAAGGGAGAAAACATTTTTAATTTCTGGCGTTGTTCAATAACAGTGCGGAAGTTTTTAGCTTCACCATGCAAATAAAAAAAGGATCAGTTATTAATTCTGGGCAGTAAATAGGAAACAGGTTAGCTGATGCATGACATGCATGCTGCTGTGTAGCAAAAGTGTGGAGTTTTCTGTTTTCCATGCACAAGAGAATTTGAAAAAAGTGATGGAATAACCTAAATCAGTTGAGCATGACGTGTGAAAAATTTGGATTAATGTTAGTTGTTGGAAAGATTCTAAAATCAACGCCTCTACTTCGAATTTTAAGAAATGGTCATTGTGGGGAGAGGCTACGAGAGGTAATATATTTTACAGAGGATGTTCGCGCATTTTTAGAATGTTTCTGATAAGAAATTGCAGAAAATAAATAAATAAACTGGCAACAGCGTGTTAGATGAATGCGAAAGAAACATCTGCTGTAGTTAAATATCGTCTGCTAAGAAAATGGCGCACGTAAACAAGCTGTGGATAGATGGTTATGTTTTGGCTCTTTACGAAGAGAAATATTCGTATTCTGTAATTCTTTAAGGCTGTGAAAATAATGGAATTAGCGTTTCTAAGTGTAAAATAAGCAATATTATTAATAATAGAGGGAAAAATTGCCAACCATTGTTTTCAACAGGAAAAAGAACACCAAACGAATATCCAAAGAATGTACGTACTTTTACGACTATTTCAAAAGTAAGGTCTGTAGTCTTCCGTCGCTAATTCATTAAAATCTGTGTTTTTTACTTTAACTAAGGTGATAAATAAAGATTTGAAACTATGTGACGTACTACAAAGGTGAAAACATGTGTCAAGACGACAAATCTGCAGCGAGACATTCTGTCCGCGTAGCTCAGTTGGGAGAGCGACTTACTCCGGAGTGAGGGGACACGGAATCGATGTCCGTCGCGGACAAACTAGTGTTTTCACAACTATAAAAAAAAAAAAAAAGAAATGCCCAATGCTTTTTGCCTAGGCACGTGGCTGAGCGCAGAATACAGTGCAGAATTCTTCACGAAAATCACTTAGCCAGAGACAGACGGAAATTTATTGTGACCATTGATAAAGCATGGATCTACCCAAACGACTGGAACAAAGAAAGATTGATTTATTACCGCAAAAGAGCAGAAAAAGACTTATAAACTTGGTTCTAAGTATCCGAAGAGAGTTTCAGTAAAGGATTGATGATTATTTCTGGTTTCTCGTACAATGGGAAATTAAAGTTAAGAAAAGTTGACAATAATGTTAAAATCAATTCTATACCCTACCAAAATAATGTTTCAACTTCTACGAGGGAAAGCCAGAAAGTAACTTTCAATATTGAAGAATTTTAAAAGTACTGCATGTTAGAGGTCTGCACGGGCCTAATTTGGTGAGCCCGGCTCGGCCCGGCCCGTGATGTGCCATTTGGTATTCTTTTGTCTTTCTATTATATTTTATTAAAATGTGAAAATTAAATAATAAAATGAGATATTATTGAATATATTTAGTTGAATGTAAGCCTAAAAATATTAACTAAACTTTGACAATTATCGAAAAATATAACCTTCAAAAAGAGATAAAAAGGAAGACTAAGCGCGTTCAGAATCTCCCTTTCTCTGAACTAGTAAGCGGTAACACTACAAAAGTCAATCCCTATACAGATTAGGGATAGGAGAAAAAATTCATGTCGTCCCACTCTATCATACACACACACACTAGAGATGAGTTCGGGATCAATTTTAGGAGCCCGGGCCCAGCCCGGGCCCAGCCCGCTCTCTTTGATTACACGTGTTTGCCGAACCCGGGCTCGCCCGGTTCCGGATTCTTGGAAAATTTTGCTTATCAAGGCTTGCATTTATGCATTATACACTGGCCAAAGATATGGCCCAAGCAAGGATTAGTTTAAAAATCATTAGTTTAAAAAGTTTAGTTCAATTACTTCACAATATTAACATGTTTTTAGAAATACTACGCATAAAGCCAAATGTTCTAAAATGTGGATTTGAAAACAAATAAATAATCAACGTGCCCTTCGATCGTATCAGTGGAATCAGTAATTTTGGTAAAAGCGGAAGAAAAGAAAATCGTTTAGAAACAAAAAATTCCATTCGTTATTTCTTTTTGATTTCTAAATTTACTTTTATTTTGAATAAATTGCGTTATAAAACGTACAACGCTGTACAGACAGTTACAAGTGTTTGAAATTTTGGCTCTAGAAAGCTAATCTTTGCAATATAATTTACATATATGCTAATTGGTAAATGTAGTTTAGAGTGATGTAGTAGAACATAAAAAAAAAGCATGTAGGGAAATTTCCAAAATTAAAAAGAGAAGAACGTAAAAGCATTCCAGACCAGATTATTCTGCATTTTGTAACATTAACAAAGCTTTGCGCTTAATAGTATAATAATCACAATATTATCATATGTGTGTGCAGTTTCCAGATCAAGTTCATCATGAAAAAAAAGAGAGAGAATTGCATCTAATGCCTCAGCGCTTCAACTTGATCTTCTTTTCTCTAAAACTCGACCTGCTGCACTAAAAACCAACGTCACCCCCAAAAATCGCGGGAGTGAGGACATTAAAAAAATAATAATAACGATACTTCTAACTGCACAATTTTGGAAATTAATTCATCATTTTAAAGATAAGATTCTTGATTTTTAATAAAATACGAAAAATGGGAATGTGATTTTTTCCCAGTTTTTCGAAACCAGACCTTAAACTAATAATTGCTTGGGCCATAGCTTTGGACAATGCATAATGCAATTCTTGCTAAGCAAAATTTGTCTTGCAATGGCAGCTAGCTTAGGAAATTGAAAATCCTTCCACCATGGTAACAAATCCACAATTCAACATGTGTAATTCCGAGCCCGGGCCCGGGTTTTTCGGTAGTTAATGAATTCTGAGCCCGGGCCCGAGCTCATCTCTAACACACACACCCTCACCCCACTGCAGACATCCTCCGTCCCCGACTCTACACAACACACACACTCGCTAGAGGTCGAATCTTTTTGCTGTCAACAAGCCCCGAAATGGTTTTACAAACTTAATACCTACAGATTGGTAAAAACACTGTGAGTGCCTCTAGGAACAGTTAGATAAACTGTTAATTGGAACAGTTAAACACACAAAGAAATCGGGGAACATGACTTTATTTTTTCTTTACCATTGCAATAAAAAGAATGGGTCGACTTGGCCCAGCCCGGTTGTAAGTGTCTGGGCGTGGCCCGTTGCTTTGTTCTCTAATTTAAAAAAAGGCCCGACACGGCCCGGGCCAGGGATTTCCCGGCCCGTGCAGACCTCTACTGCATATATTGAAAATGCTTTTTGCTGATGTTTAACTTGACATGTTCTGTTTTAGGTGGCTGCAGTTTGAAGATCCAGAGACATTACGTTCCTGAACTACATAGATTCGAAATGGGTACTGTACTGGTTGAACGGACAAAGGAAAAAATCCGTGGAATCATTCGCTTCTTGTGGGCGAAAGGGACGCCGCCTATTGAGTTTCACCATGAACTTCAAGCTGTGTACGACCCGAACGTGATGACAGTGCAGCAGGTGCGAAGGTGGTGTCGCGATTTCAGTGGTAGTAGAGTGAATGTCCATGATGAACCAAGGACCGGACGTGATGACAGTGCAGCAGGTGCGAACGTGGTGTCGCGGTTTCAGTGGTAGTAGAGTGAATGTCCGTGATGAACCAAGGACCGAACGTGATGACAGTGCAGCAGGTGCGAACATGGTGTCGCGATTTCAGTGGTAGTAGAGTGAATGTCCATGATGAACCAAGTACCGGACGTGATGACAGTGCAGCAGGTGCGAACGTGGTGTCGCGATTTCCGTGGTAGTAGAGTGAATGTCCATGATGAACCAAGGACCGAACGTGATGACAGTGCAGCAGGTGCGAACGTGGTGTCGCGATTTCAGTGGTAGTAGAGTGAATGTCCGTGATGAACGAAGGACCGGACGTCCTTCGACATCAGCAGATCATGTCGATGCAATTGAGGAGTGCTTACGTGAAGATCGCCGCGTGACACTTCATCAACTGGAAGAAAAATTCCATCTCTCTCATGGCGCCATATGGCACACTGTTCATGACCTTTTGGGCTATCGAAAAGTGTGCAGTAGATGGGTTTAGATGGGTTCCCAGACAACTGACAGAGGAACACAAGAAAAACAGCATGGGTGCTTCTCTAGTCCATCTGCTTCGCTTCAATGAACATGGTGACCATTTCTTGCGGCACTTCATAATCGGAGATGAAACATGGATGTTCCGCTACACTCTTCAGTCAAAGGCCTAATTCATGGTGTGGAAGCATCTAGGGGTGCCCTGATGCCAAAAAATTCAAGACATCCACCAGCAGTGAGCAGATCATGGCGGCCGTGTGCTGGAACATGCATGGTGTGCTTCCATTGGAATTCACACCTTCCACGACAAGAATCAATGCTGTTGCTTATCAAGATACCATGAAGGAACTGAAGAAAGCTGTTCGACGAAAAATGCCCGAAATGTCATCCCAATGCGTGCTTTTGTTGCATGGAAACGCTGGCCCGCATACGGCTCGTTACACAGTGAATCTGTTGGAAAGCTGGGAATGGGAAATTCTACAACATCCGGCGTACATTCTTGATCTGACTCCATCGGATTTTCACCTCTTCCCACGGTTGAAGCAGCACCATCGAGGGAAACGATTCCCTTCGGATGACGCTGCGAAGCGCGCAGTGAAACAATGGCTGTATGTACAACCGCCAAACTTTATAGACAAGATTTCGAGGCATGGATTTCCCGGCTTCACAAGTGTCTCAACAGAGAACGTGAATACGTCGAGAGGTAGTGTACGGATGGTCATATCTCAGAGATGTACATACGTTTTTCATACTAATAAAGGCAAAATATATGATGTTGGGAAAGTTACTTTCTGACTCACCCTCGTATATTTAAAGAGGAAGTACCATTTCTTTATCCACAGAGCCATCAAGGAGTAGAACTCCTTCAGGATCAGGTTACCAGTCATACATCCAACGCTACTACTCTGTTTCTTGAAAAAATGAAAAAAGAGACTGGTATCAATTCTATATCTTTTGCTCATATTCCTTCAAAAAATGTCAAAAGAGACTGGTATCAAATCTATATCTTTTTCTCATATTCCTTTAAAAAATGACAAAAGAGACTGGTATCAAGTCAATATCGTGTGCTTATAAAGAATGACAAACGAGACTGGTATCAAGTTTACATCTTTTGCTTATATTCCTTCAAAAAATGTCAAAAGAGACTGGTATCAATTGAGTCCATAACTTTTGCTTATATTCCTTCAAAAAAGGACAAAAGAGACTGATATCAAGTCTATATATCTTTTGCTTATATTCCTTCAAAAAATGAGAAAACAGATTGGTATCAAGTCTATATCTTTTGCTTATATTCCTTCAAAAATGACAAAAAAGACTGGTATAAAGTCTATGTATCTTTTGCTTATATTCCTTCAAAAAAATGACAAAAGAGACGGTATCAAGTTTATATCTTTTGTTCATATTCTTTCAAAAAATGACAAAAGAGACTGGTATCAAGTTTACATCTTTTGTTCATAATCCTTCAAAAAAGGACAAAAGAGATTGGTATCAAGTCTATATCTTTTGCTCATATTCCTACAAAAATGAAAAAAGAGACTGGTATCAAGTCAATATCTTTTGCTTATATTCCTTCAAAAAATGACAAAAGAGACTGGTATCAAGTTTATATCTTTTGTTCATAATCCTTCAAAAAGGACAAAGGAGACTGGTATCAAGTCTATATCTTTTGCTCATATTCCTTCAAAGTCCCCTGACGTGTGAGCAGGGGCGTATATAGAATCTTTTTCGGGAGGGAGGGGGACGAAAAATGGCAGTTTTTGAAATCCACCAGAACAAAATTAAAGTTAATAAAAAACAGAAGAAAAAATTAAAGCATTTTTTTTTCTAATGTGAGTTGCATTTTAACCGAAAACTAAAAAAAAAAAAAAAAAAAAAAAAAATACTTTCGGGGGGAGGGGTAAGGCTCCCCTGTGTGTCACCTATGAAACAGTGTGCCTTCGGACTGCTAAAAAGAGTGCTTTCTAAAAGCAGACTTAAAACAATGCTTGGACTATGGAAAGCAGTGAAAGAGGAGTGGAATAAATTACTACTACCAATTTTAAGAAATGCCCTGCTACCCTGGAAATCTAGATGTAGGTTCATAGTCCAGAGAACGGGCTATCAGATAAAACATTTAAGAAAGAAATAATTTTATTTTAAGCATTAGTTATACTTTTGGCAAATCGTTTTAAACATGCGTGAACTTCCTCTCTGCAGAGGCGTAATTAGGCATTTCTGCGCCAGGGGCAAACCACAAAATAGTGCGTCCCTCCTCCCCACTGAAGTCGTTAAAACAAAAGATCTTTACCACCTGGAATATTATAATCGTGCTTGTTGTATGAGTTTTCATGATAGTAAAATTAGTCTTGTGTGTTGATTACCCACAGATTTTCATTATTTAGTACCCCAACACGCGTACGCAATTACAACTTGAAAACAAAACAAAAAAAAACTAACACAGGCCACCGGGTGTTCCTTCTGACTGCACAATGAATTTCATACTTTCTATTTTTGTCATATTCTCTTGTATTTAATAATTACTAATTATTAATTACAGAAAAATTACTGCATTATGGTAAAAGATCCTTCAAGATAAAGTTCAGGAATTCATGTAAATGCTAACTATTATTCACAACAGTGCTGCAAGATAATTAAAAGAAACAAGTTTAAAAAAAAAAAATTCGCCTTTCAAGCTTTTCCTTTGTCTTTAATTATATTTTTATTTAGAAGTTTATTTTCTCTTTACTCGCTTTGCTGATGTTACTCATCACAATCTGTGTAAATGGCTATTACATTGAGAGGATATTTTTACTAAAGAAATGAAAATAAATTTCAATTAATATTAAATTTGAGCTTCGGCATTCCAGTGGTGTACACCAATAATCCAAGAACAGGAAACTAAATGCTGAAGTTTAACTCCATATTTACTTCATAGATGGCAGCACAAAATGATACTTTGTTTTTCAGATTATTCCATGGAAGTTATAAATTCACTTGCAGCTTGGGTACTAAAGCAATCAAGATAAAAGGCGACAGTTTTGCAAAACGTTTGCGTATTGCAAAATGATAAATTTCAGCGAAGTTAAGTTCACTCACCCCGTCAAATCTTCGTTCCTTTTCAATTATTTCATTCAATTTTACAATGTAAAAGAAAAGAAAAAAATATATATATGTATAAACTTGTTTAATTTTGCTTCGCGCTACAATTTGCAAGAGGTACAGTCAGGCACCTAACAGCCTTTTTTTTCTCTTTCCCTTTGTGTTTTTTCCTTTTTTTAAGAAGGTTGCTTACTTTTTGGCATTAAAATCTCTATAAGGAATTTCAACTTTCTCTTTATTCAATGTATTTAAGTTACTGGATCCTTTCGTTGCTATAAAAGTAGTACTAAAAATTTTCGACCCAGTCCTTCATAGTCCTTCAGTATTTAGAACAAATATTATTAACACATGCTTACGTCATTACTTATTCGATCCCTCCACAAAAGAACCCGTTTATAACAAGCCCGAATTTAGCGAGCAAAACAGGAACTTTTGTTTGGTATAAAGCTAATTCGATCCTTTTAACGAACAAAATTTAATGAAATACCTGGATTTAACGAGTTAGAGACAAGCTAAGACGGTCATTTTTAACAAGCGAAGTAACAAAAAGTAATGAAACTCCTGGAACTGAGGAATAAAAATGATGGCATACATTACGAAATTGCAACAGCCCAGGGTTTATGAAAGTAACGGTGAAGGAGTACGTCAAATTTTCAAAAAGTGAAAAAGTGAGATGTGCAAGAGACACTCTATGCCTCACACTCCTAGGGGCAATGTTTGGGGTTGATTTTGCACACACACACACTACAAGAAGAAGAAATTTCAACGGCAGCCAAAAAAAGAGGGAAAAAACACCAATTCAAACGAGCACGGAAAAAAATTCAAGAATACAGAAAATACTGAAAATTATGAGCTTTGGCTTTATCAAGGACCAGGAAAACACAGCATTGATTCATCTCTACAAAGACCTAGTTGAATATGGGTCTCTGCTATGTCATAAATGTATTTCGGGCAAATGACCCACCCCCACCCCCACCCCAAAAAAACACCTTCTAAACCAAGGAAAGATAAAAATTAAGAATTTAGCTATACATTCATGACATACCTGGCCCAACCCACACGACTCATCGTCCACAAATCCAGGAAAACCTAGTACAGAGCCCATGAGCAAAAAAAAAAAAAAAAAAAAAAAAAATTAACTATCGCCAGACACGTGGAGAATTTAGACCATTGAAATGTAATACAAAACCTGGAAAAAACTTAAAAGAACGGAATTTTTTTTATATGTACACAGTAGAGTAAAAAATGCTTTACTTGATAAAACACTAAAAAAAAAAAAAAAAATATATATATATATATATATATATATATATGTACACAGCAATGTAAAAATGCTTTACTTGGTAAAACACTAAATATATCATCATCATCATCATCATTGTCAACCATTATAAATCCACTGCTGGACGAAGGTCTCCCCAAGTTTCCTCCACAACGGTCTGTCTTGTGCCAGTCTCCTCCATGTCACCCCTGCATACTTTCGAATTTACTAAATATATATATCATCATCATCATCATTGTCAACCATTATCAATCCACTGCTGGACGAAGGTCTCCCCAAGTTTCCTCCACAACGGTCTGTCTTGTGCCAGTCTCCTCCATATATATATATATATGTACACAGCAATGTAAAAATGCTTTATTTGAAGGCCCAAGATCCATAAAATGAAACGACATCAGAGCCACGTGGCTCAAAACACAAAGCACGGAACGAGAGCAAAACCTCAACAAGGATGCAAATAAAAAAATAAAAAAATAAACCACTGTACCAACGCACATCGACCCTAAATCCAGGAAAACTAGCACAGAGACCAGGATCGAAAACAAAAGTTAATTTACAGACATTTGCCGCTAGACGCAGCAAGACAAATGAAACGTAATATAAAATTTGGAAAATGACTTAAATAATGAAAAAAAAAAAATTTGCAATATGTACACAATATTATAAAAATGCTTTACAAGAAGGTACAAAGAGCAAATGTGAAACCCATATTCAACTAGGTCTTCGTAGAGATGAGTTAAAGCTGTGTTTTGCTGGACCTTGATAACGCCAAAGCTCAGCATTTTCAATACTTTCGGCATTCTTGCATGTTTTTCTTTGCTTTTTCCTCTTTTTTTGGCTCCTTTTTAAATTGGTGGGTGTTATTTCTGAGAATTTTTCTCATCTGCTTTTGCGCGTTTGGGTTTTCAGGTAATAATATTGATTTTTAATTTTTTTTTTAATTTTTTTCGTTCCTTAGTTTGGTTAAAATTATATATATATGTATGCATGTATGACATATTAACGGATATAAATATTTCTACATGGTGAGATTTTTCACCCCAAAACGGATTTTGTGATGATTTCCGTCAGTCCCGAGCTTCACGGTATATACTTCCTGGAGGGGTATTTCCCTGCTAGATGGCCTCATTGTACATTTGCATGGGTTAGGACATCTATGTTTCCAGAAGATAAGTTGGAAAAATTTGTCAGGAAAATTATAAACTTCATCAAAAGTCAGAAGTTTTACTAACGTAGAATTTTCACTCTACGTTACTAATAACATGGTGCACAATTACAAAAATATACTGTGAAAGTTTATTATTCATTATCTTGTGTATACTAAATATAGGAAGACTACGAAATCTGGAACAGCAGGGACATCAGTTTTACCACCAAATGTAGAATGGTTCATTCTATTGTGTTTCCCATAGCAACATACATATATGAGTGTGAAAGCTGGACCTTGAAAAAACCTTACCAAACAAGGATTGATGCATTTGAGCTTAAGTGCTGGAGAATATTGGTGAGGATACCATGGACAGCAAGGGTTGCCATCAAATAAGTTCTACAGAAGATTGGCAAGGATACCATGGACAGCAAGGGTTACCAACAAAGAGGTTCTACAGAAGATTGTTAAGGATACCATGGACAGAAATGGTTACCAACAAAGATGTTCTATTGATGATCGTTAAAGACATCATGGACAACAAGGGTTACTAACAAGAAATTCTAGAGAAGATTGTTACGGATACCATGGACAACAAAGGTTACCAGCAAAGAGATTCTATAGAAGATTGTTAAGGATGCCACGGACAGCAAAGCATACCAATAAAGAGGTTGTAGAGCGCGTCAAACCAGAAATGCCTCTTCAAAGAAAGATTATTTACCAGACTATAGCTCATTTACTGGGGTCATGTGATGCGATGGGACTCATTGGAGAAATAAATAATGCTTGGAATGGGGGCGGAAACTAGAAGATGACGACGACCAAGAAGATAAGAAAGACGAAGAACGCGTTGACTGAATGCAATAAAAATGAACACTGGGCTGGACAGGGAGCAGATGAAGGAGAGAGTCCAAGATCGTGAGACATGGAGGGTCGCAGCCTGTAGAATCGCAAAGAGCCGGATTCGACTGAATGGGTAACATCATCATCATTAGCACAGTAGAACCTGGATTAGCTGACTCTACATTAACCGAGTCATATGCCAGCAGAGCCCAAGCCCGACCGAGCCCGTGGTATATTAGCCCGACGCCCCCGAGCTCGAATTTTATATTGCAAGATAGA
Source organism: Macrothele yani (assembly GCA_039090855.1). NCBI lineage: Eukaryota > Metazoa > Arthropoda > Arachnida > Araneae > Macrothelidae > Macrothele > Macrothele yani. The sequence continues at coordinate 117,457,129 of CM077007.1, forward strand.
GCCCGGGCCCAAACGAGCCCGAAAACTGGCTAACATGTTCAACCATTAATAAAAAAGTTAGTAAAATCATGCAACGCATTGATTATGATACGCTTTCCAACATACTAGAAATCATTACTCAAGTTATTACTCAAGTTATGAGGAAAATGGCTGTGAAATATATCTCACTCCTGTGCCCTGACCTTTGATCTCATTTCGATGATATTCAGCAGAACTGGTTCAGTATACCTCCGAAATAACATGAGAAAGTTTTATCGCAATCGAAGCAATTTTACGTAAGTTAGGATGCATAAGAGCTATGGAATAGATCCCGCTCCTGTGTCCTAACCTTTCACCCCATTTCGCCCATTTTCAATAGGATTCGTCCCCAGGCAGGTCCCTACAACATACTAACATTTCATCCAAATCGAAACATTTTTACGTAAGTTATGATGCATAATGGCGATGGAAGTGATTCCGCTCCTATGTCCTGACCTTTGACCCCCATTTCGCCAATTTTCAATAGGGTTCCCTCCCAGGTGTTCCCCTACCACATACTAAATTTTCATCGAAATCAAACGATTTTTACGCAAGTTATCGTGCAGACGAACATACGCACACAACGCGTGACGTAATGAGGCAGATGGGAATTGCGACCGCCAGCAAGAGTATGACGTCATAAAAATTTAATAGGATCCGCACATTTGTTTGTCTACTGACGTCATGAAAATACATGTCGCGCCATCTTTTTCTGGACAATTAATGCGTTCCCAAGGATTAAAATTTGAACATGATTAAAATAGCTTCATTTCATAAATTGGAATACTTAATATTTTCTAAACCATAACCGTAATTATGCAATTCAACTTTTATTTGTCCACTGACGTCATCAAAGTACAGGTCGCGCCATCTTTTTCCTGGTTTCAATACCACCAAAGGAAAAGCTATTGATTTTAAATATAATTATGGTTATGTTTTAGAAAATATTAAGTTTTCCAAGTTATAATATGAAGTTATTTTAATCGATGTTAAAATATTCATCCTTGGGAACACATTAATTGTGAAGGAAATGTGTACAGCAGTTTTTCCATTGGAAGTATAGGAAGCAAAATTACTTGACGTCCACCTTAATAATATGGGATAAGGGCGATAGAATGGAGCGCAATCCTATGTCCTGACCTTTGACAACATTTCGTCCATTTTCACTTGGGTTCGTCCCCAGGCGGTCCCCTACCACATAGTAAACTTTCATTGAAATCGAACCATATTTACGCAAGTTATGACGCATAAGGCCAATGGAATGAGCCCGCTCCTACGTCGTGACCTTTGACCCAATTTATCCCATTTTCAATAGGGTTCGTCCCCAGTGGTCCCCTACCACATAGTAAACTTTCATCGAAATCGAACCATATTTACGCAAGTTATGACGCATAAGGGCAATGGAATGATTCCGCTCCTACGTCGTGACCTTTGACACCATTTGTCCCATCTTCAATAGGGTTCGTCCCCAGGTGGTCCCCTACCACATACTAAAATTTCATCGAAATCGAACCATTTTTACGCCAGTTATCGTGCGGACGGACGGACGGACGGACAAAGTTGGAGCATATACGCTTCTTCAACCTACGGTTGGAAAGCGTAAAAAACATGTTTTTCACACTTCCACTTTCTTCTCCTCCTGCAATTAAACAATGTATTTTTCAAATGGGGAGCGGGGAAAAGACCTCTATTTTTACAGTGTAACTGTACAATTTTCTTCGACCGTTCGTTTCAATCTGAAGTGCTTCGGGCGACAGGGCATTTGAAATGATAGGGAGATGCTGCAATTGTATGTTGCTCACATAATGCTAATATTGTCGCGCCATAATGCGCTGCAATATGTACTTGTTAAGTAAAACTAGCAGGGAGCTACTGCGTGGAGATAGAGGGTAAATTCTCATCGGCATGCTATCAGCTATCCAATATCTGTAGTTCTTGAAAAGCTTTTTCTTCTCTGCAGAAACACAATAATGCATGGCCTATGGCATTTTCACACCAAGCCTGGAATAAATAGCCATCACGAATGCCGACTTCCCAAACACAATCGGTTGCCGAAGAATTCCCTTTACCAACTCTCATTTGCTAAATCATATGAAATCACATTTATACACTGAGTGGACACTTTATTATGACCACCTGACAGTTTTAAGCAAATGAGCTATGACTGCACGCTGTTAACGCCAGAGGGCGAGGCTAGTATATAAGGGAAAGCTTAGTGCTTGCAACAGTAGTAGAAGTGATTTTGGGGTGACGAGATGGGTAAAAAATGCGATTTGACGGACTTTCAACGTGGGATGATTGTAGGAGTTCGGAGCCATGGAGCGAGTATCACCGAAACCGCCGCATTCGTGAAATGTTCCACAGCAGCTGTTGTTAAAGTGTTTAAAGACTGGAATGTCAGCCAAAAAACTGGGTCTCTATGTGCAACGTGTGGTCGTCATCGACTAGTGACTGCTCCGGCGGAAAGGAGAGTGCCCAGACTGGTAACAGACAACAGAAGGCAACAGTGCAGCAAATTACAGACCATCTTAATCAAGGATCCCCTCAAATGATCTGTGCACGCACTGTTCGCAGTACACTGCATCGGATGGGATATGGCAGCCAAAGGTCTGTTCGAACACCTTTGCTGTCTGCAGTTAACAAGAGAAAACGTCTCCAGTTCGCACAGGAGCACAAGGATTGGACAGTAGATAATTGAAAACAAATTATGTGGTCCGATGAACCACGTTTTCAGTTGCACCATGCCGATGGCCGAGTGAGAATTTGGAGGAAACAGCACGAAAGCATGGACCCCAAATGCATTGCTACAACCCTTCACGCTGGTGGAGGCATCGTTATGATTTGGGGAATGTTTTCTTGGCATGCTTTGTGCCCTTTAATTCGTGTTGATCAACGTCTGACTGGCATATCATATCTAAACATCGTTGCGGACCAAGTGCATCCTGTCATGTGGATGGTTTATCCCAATGGCGATGGCTACTTTCAACAAGATAATGCGTCCTGCCATAGTGCTCGTATTGTACAGGATTGGTTACAGGAATATGCCGGTGAGCTTACTTTGCATAGGTGGCCCCCACAATCTCCAAATCTCAACCCCATTGAGAATTTGTGGGATGAAGTTGAATGAGCCATCAGACAGCTGGATCCACAACCCTGCAATCTCACACTCCTGGAAAGTGCTATTCATCAAGCATGGTCTCAGATTCCACAAACCACCTATCAACATCTCGTGGAGTCCATGCTACGAAGAATCGACGCAGTAATAAAGGCAAAAGGTGGCACAACGAAGTACTGAGGGGGTGGTCATAATAAAGTGGCCACTCAGTGTATATAAGAAACTGCTCTGGATCTCCCTCTCTAAGAGCCCGAGCCCGAACAGCAGTAAATATTCTACAGCTCGAGCCCGATTCGGGCTCCGGCTCAGCCCGTCTCAGCTCTGGTGGCGTGCGCATCGCTCCACAGCTAACGTAGAAAGAGTAGTTTTTTTTATTTAGGTGTTTAACAACCACTGTGAGAAACTCGATGGCTTAAAAAGTACCTGTCCGTTCCCAATTTAGTGCGACTGGTTCCAGGGAAGTGAGAGAGCTAGTGCTGTAAGACAAACAAAACTCTTATGTTTCTCCGGGTTACGAATTGGGATCCATCTCGATCGAATGGTCAGAATCCAGGACCTAGACCAATGCGGCACCGTGGCGACAATGGGACGTACGGACAGTGGAAAAGTCGAATAACTTTTTCGTCTGAGCTCTAGGGTCTGGATACAAATAAAAAGCCTGACAATAAGGGATCGCAAAACGTTTACAATTTTCTCCTAGGAGTGCTAAGTGAGATGAAAATTGAAAAACAAAAGAAACAGAAGAGAGGAGAAAAAATGTAACTATGGGCTCTGGATGAGGGTTCCAACCCTTAAAACCCTATCCTGGTTGCGTCCCTGAGAATATAAATTCAAAAGGCAGGTTAAATTAGAGGTTTAAACACCGGCTTCTCACACTCTTAGCAGAATGGGAAATATACCTTAAAGGAAATGTCAATTAAATACGCGATTTTCATAGCCACTCACTCATAGAAGTCGAATGACTATCACTTTACAACGAAGAGTTTGTAAATTTGCTCAACGATGTGTAAAGATATGATGACCCGGAAGAAGAAGGGGTTATTGAGTGGATAACCACAGAAACAAAAGAGCCTGCTTTAAAATTTATGAGTGGTGAGGATATTGAAGCTCTAGCAAAGAGACTAACAATGAAGAGTTCGTAGATTTGCTCAAGAAAATGAATAGATGTGATGACACTGAGGAAGAAGACGTTATTGAGTGGATAACTACGCATAAACAAGATAGCCTGCTTTCGAAATCTTAAGTGGTGAGGATATTGAAGCTCTAACATAGAGCCTGACAATGAAAAGTTCGTAGATTTTCTCAAGAAAATGGATAGACGTGATGACACTGAGGAAGAAGACGTTATTGAGTGGATAACTACGCATAAACAAGATAGCCTGCTTTCGAAATCTTAAGTGGTGAGGATATTGAAGCTCTAACATAGAGCCTGACAATGAAAAGTTCGTAGATTTTCTCAAGAAAATGAATAGATGTGATGACACTGAGGAAGAAGACGTTATTGAGTGGATAACTACGCATAAACAAGATAGCCTGCTTTCGAAATCTTAAGTGGTGAGGATATTGAAGCTCTAACATAGAGCCTGACAATGAAAAGTTCGTAGATTTTCTCAAGAAAATGAATAGATGTGATGACACTGAGGAAGAAGACGTTATTGAGTGGATAACTACGCATAAACAAGATAGCCTGCTTTCGAAATCTTAAGTGGTGAGGATATTGAAGCTCTAACATAGAGCTTGACAATGAAAAGTTCGTAGATTTTCTCAAGAAAATGGATAGACGTGATGACACTAAGGAAGAAGACGTTATTGAGTGGATAACTACGCATAAACAAGATAGCCTGCTTTCGAAATCTTAAGTGGTGAGGATATTGAAGCTCTAACATAGAGCCTGACAATGAAAAGTTCGTAGATTTTCTCAAGAAAATGAATAGATGTGATGACACTGAGGAAGAAGACGTTATTGAGTGGATAACTACGCATAAACAAGATAGCCTGCTTTCGAAATCTTAAGTGGTGAGGATATTGAAGCTCTAACATAGAGCCTGACAATGAAAAGTTCGTAGATTTTCTCAAGAATATGGATAGATGTGATGACACTGAGGAAGAAGACGTTATTGAGTGGATAACTACGCATAAACAAGATAGCCTGCTTTCGAAATCTTAAGTGGTGAGGATATTGAAGCTGTAGCATAGAGCCTGACAGGAGAGCAGGACTCTAGTGACGAAGAACGTGAAACATCTGCCGACAGCACTGCGATTAACCGCGAAGAAGGGGGTAAGCTCTACCGAAGCTCTTACACCATGAGAAATCCAGCGATGTTTCTTTGTAGTTTTACTAATGCTGAGGAACTGGCGTGATCGTGAAACAGTGGACCGTATGTATTCGTCCCCCAGAAAAAAAATCAGGTTTTCTTTTTTCAAAACATAGTAAACGTCATGCGAAATTCATGTATCCCTAAAACTACTACAATATTTCCTGTTCCACATTTTATTGATTTAAAGTACCCCACGTTTTGGCTTGTCAGTCGATATGGAGTATGAGTCGAATAAGTTAAATTTCTCAATTTCCTTATTTTCATTCATAAATAAGTCGCTCCTGTGTATAAGACGAGGCGAGAACAAATGCAGGTATTGTTCCGAATCGAAGTTCTGTGACTATATTTTTAATGTTTCAGTAAATATTAAAAGGAAGAGAAAGTGAAGAAACTTCCGCTTTTTTTTTTTTTCGGAAAAAAAAGTTAAATTTCTTAAGTTCATTTTTTCTTACGGACTGACGTTACAGCATCCCTTACCTTCGATCAAACAGTCGGGTGGGGGGGGGGGGGGGCGCAAAAAAAAAAACAGGGTCACACAAGTGTGCTAAATGTGAGTAATGCTTCGCTGCTTTAGTGTACGATTGAAATCAGAAACCTAACGAGCTTTTGATTTCAATCGGAAACATGAAATAAATGAATAAGCGTAATAAGTGAAAGTAAGAGTTGATTTTAATTCAGCTGAGCGATACAATTGAGAGACTGGCAGAACATAAAAAAAAAAAAAAGTGCCTTCGGGTGGCGTGATCAAAATGAAACCCGTTCGAGTGGCTTTATTAAGACGAGCGAAAAGATACATACGCAGGTGTGGCAGAATTAAACAAAGCAATATATAAGGAAGCAAGAATGCACCAACGTTCGTTAGAAGAAGTCGCCGTAGGCATTCAGAAACGTATCCGACTGTTTGGGGAGACGACAGATACCGTCCGCGAAGATGGACTTTGATTGCTCCTTGAACCATTTGGTCACCGCGACCATGACGTCTGCATCGAAGTGGAATCGTTGTCCCTTTAGAGCTTTCTTTAAGGGTCCGAACAAATGAAAGTCGCATGGTGAAGATCGGGGTTATTGGCTGGGTGGTGCGGAACCTCCTACTCTTCCTGCACAATGTTTAGCAACATGCGGACGAGCATTGTCGTGCAACAGAATCACACCACGGGAAATCATGCCGGGCCGCTTTCGCGTGGTATGATTCTGTTTTTTTTATTTGGTAAGTTATTTCAATAAGTTTCAATAATGTACTGTACAGTAATTTTACGTTAAATGCATTGTACACTAATTTCACAAATTCCACTATTTTTTGCTTTTTATTCTTTGCTCCATGACCCAAGGCAATGATGAAGAAAGGGCAGTCCCTCTGACACAGACGCCATGCTACTACGCAGGAACTAGTGACGCGGACATTTTCTATCTCCTTAGGTTCGTCGACATTGTTATAGCCCTTTTAGCAAGTAACTAGTCACAAAGTATTAGTGTCAGTCGTTCCCCTAAATGATCACTTAGGATAACAATGCTAAGGGAAAAACCAACACTGATGCGTAGATTCACTCATTCCAGCAGTGTTCGATCCATTTCTTAGAACGCGAATATATTCGTTCCAGCGATTTCAGGCCATTTTTCTATCCGAAGGTTGATTCATTCTAGCCGATTAAAGGGTTAATTTTGTTACGTAGCATAATTAATTCTTTTTTATTCCCAAGTACGAAAAGTTATCTTTACTGCTTTGCTGGTGGTTTGGTAAACAATGAGTCGTTTCGCAACCTAGCGATTGCAGGTGTAACAAGGAAGAGTGTTGTCCTTTTCTCTTTCCGTGGGAAAACTTTTCAAGCAGGAACTTCGTACTGTGTCGTTCAGGTGAAGACATTGTGTGTGCATTTGAGGGGAAACAACGGGTTGAGAGTCAGTTTTATTGTGACTGTGAAAAAAGACACTCGTGTTTCAGTGGCAGCCATCATCATTGTGCTTCTGTAAAATTAGTGCCTTTCTGTATGTGGTGAAGTATTAACTTGATTACGCTTTCGCCATATGTAAGCTAAGAAAACCATTTATGTCAGCGACGACCGAGATGTTTATTGACTTAAAGCAAGGATTTACAGTGTCTAAATTATTGTCTGCAGTACCAAGAAAATTGTTTGTTTTCTGAACTCATCAACTATAGGGACAATTCGATATTCTGATTTACACATTGTTCATTCAACGGGATTATGTTGTATAGTATAATCTCGAACCTGTATTTTTTAGCATTGGCGTAGCGTGACCAATTGGGGGGGGCACAAATATTTGTAAAATATATATATTTTTTTGGTGGGAGGGGTATTCTCGGAAATAGTTTCTCCAAAAATGCTGCTGTTTAATTGCCATTAGTGTAAGGTGACCAGATATTGGAAATTGGAACACTGATTTGAGGATAAAATGGCGTGGTGTTCCGAAATCAGCAGATCATTTGGGGACACGTACGTACTCAAAATAGATATGAATTTTGTTTAGTCACAAAATTATATTCTTTATGTAAGTGTGATATTACATATGAAAAATTATGTGTTAAAAGAATATAGCTTGTATGATGTTGGTAACTTGTACTGAAAGAGCAGAGCTATAATGGCGACAACATATTAGCAAAAGTGAAATACACTGATGTTCAAAATTAATAGAATTTGCACATTTTGTCGGATTTCTGAAAAACTAAAGGTCACATCTTGATGAGATTTGGTATGGATACACAGTTATATAAGAGAAAAAATTATACCGTACAACAGTCATGGTACGCACTCATGATCGTCAGTAAGGCTCATCAGCGCAGGAATGTCCAAAATCCACGTTGCAAGATCGAACATGAAATTACTAGTATGGGGTATGATCCCCTCTCACAGTCTCACAGCGCGACGTCATACTGGAAACGAGGCAGTTGATGAATCCCTGTGGCAGCGGTCTCACTCCTGCAGCAACGCAGTTTTCAGCTCCTGGATGGTTCTCGGAGGAGGATGGCGAGCTGCAATTGCCCTTCCAAGAGCGTCCCAGACATGTTCGATAGGGTTCAGGTCTGGCGATCTGGCTGGCCAATACATCCAGCGAATATCTTTACTTTCAAGATAATCGTCAACCAGGTGAGCTCTGTGAAGGAGCGTTGTCGTCCATAAAAAGGAACCGAGGGCCAACTGCGCCCCTGAAATGTCGAACATAGGGCTGTAATATCTCATCCCTATACCTCTCAGTAGTCAGGGAGCCTCTGTCAAACACATGGAGAGGTGTGCGGCCGTCCAACACGATGCCTGCACAGACCATGACACCTCCGCTGCCATAGCGGTCCCTTTCTCGGATGTTGGTGGAAAGGTATCGGGTCCCAGATTCTCTTCAGATGAAGGTACGTCGAGAATCAGTATCCAGGCTGAATCGCGACTCGTCCGTGAAGAGAACGTTACCCCACTGAAGTCTGGTCCAAGGCTGATGTTGTATGCCCCTTGCTAAACGCGCTCGCTTGTGTGCTGAAGTGAGAGGGACGCAAACAGCTGGTCTTCTAGCAAAAAGTTCTCTCTCGTGAAGCCTTGGAGAAACAGTAACCCTTGAAACTCAGGTTCCAGTGGCTGCATGCAGCTCACGAGATAGCTGTGCAGCTGTAGCAGTCCTGTGGCGCCTCACTGAAAGTGCCAAATAACGATCTTCATTGGCCGTCGTGGCTCTTGGACGACCTTGCCCATGTCTTCTCGATATGGATCCGGTGTCCTTAAATTGTTTCCACAAATTGTAGACGACGCTGGGCGTTACATCGAGCTCTGTAGCAACCTGCAGTTGCGATTGCCCTGCCTCCAATCTACCGACGATTCTCCACCTCATTCCGTCATCAATACGTTCGTGGCAACTCATTTTACCTGATTGCTTATGAAATTGAACCAACTCCTGCAAGAAACACAACGAATGTCGCCGGGGAGTACGAGTCAAGTAATGGCGGAAAATGCCACGTGGGCGCTTTCATGCCCTCAGCTGTAACAGCTCCGCCCACACGCACGTTTACGCTTATACTGCAAATGCATTCTTATTCAGCGGCATAATTTGTACCTTTGGTTCCGTACTTTTTGTGAAAATCGACAAAATGTGCAAATTCTCTTAATTTTGAACACCAGTTTACTTTACCTTAGGCATATCTGCTGAATTATGATAAAATCAAGCTGAAGAGTGATGAACGAATCGCATGGCGAATATTCTATTTTGCAAACATTTCTGGAGGAACATAAAACAAGTACAGTCGAAATTTGGCCGTCCCAGCGGTGCAGTGCTCTTAGTGCTGGACCGGGTTCGAGTCCCGAATGAGGCATGGGTGGTGTGTTTGTCTTACAGTACTTGCTCTCTCCCTTCCCTAGAAGGGATGTCCCTAAATTAGGGGCAGGTGACTGCTTATAGTCTTTAGAGTTGCTCACGGTGGTCGTTAAACTCGGAAAAAGGAAAAACAAAAACAGTCAAAATTTGTTTTCACGAGAAGCATGTTGGAAAATTAGTCTGACGAAAATTTTTTTTTAAATATTTTTCATTAGAAATCCAGCGACCTAATGAGGAAGTACAAATTCGAGGACAGTTGAGGACAAATATTAAAACTTGAGGACAATTTTCGTCCCCAAAGGTATCAGACGCTTTTCGGGACAGTAAACTAAATTCGTGGACTCTCCTCAAGAATTCGGTACTTCTGGTCAGCTTACATTAATGCCACAATTAGGTTTTTACATGTCTTAATATATCCAAAACTACAAGGGGTGCGAGGATTGCCTTGATTCATCCTAATTAGGATGAAAAAAACGTGCCTTTCAAAGCACCTCATGCAGTCATCTGATGATGAAAACCATCATTAGATGACTTAGTTTGGGGGACACGTGCCCCCGTGCCTCCCCGATGCTACGCCTATGATGTTTAGTCATTAAATGTTGCTAATCTCTTCTTTACTGCTCTCTGATCCAGAGGTCGAACTCTAACGTTTCGGTTGCATCCTGTGCGTGGCGTCTCGAAACTGATTCGGCCGCCCCGGTGGCGCAGTGGTCTAAGCGATGGCCTCTGATCATTCGTCCGCAAGGGGTCCGGGTTCGAATCCCGGTGAGGCATGGATGTTGTGTTTGTCTTACGGCACTGGCTCTCTCCCTTCCCTGGAACCAGTGACCCTAAGTTAGGGACAGGCGACTGCTTATAGCCCATTGAGTTGCTCACGGTGGTCGTTAAACCTCCAATAAAAAAAAAACTGATTCGGGGTGGAAGGCCACCAGCGACATCTTCAGTAGTTCGGCTTTAAAGTCAGAGATCTAGTTATATTTCTAGACGGTGTTACAAAAAATTAAAGATGCAACTCCTTTGGAATCTTTGTGCTTTGCAGAGGAAAAAGAACCCCTTCAGCTGAAGTTCAGCTGTAGCATCAAAATTAATTTGTGCTTTCCCACATTTTTGTATAAGGGTCGCCCAAATAAAAGTGAGACTCGTGTAATAGGTTCGTTGTATAATTTCACAGAACCGTGCATTTCCGCCGGTAGATGGCGTGCCATGTCATGAAGCACGCTGTTATCTGCGACACGTGTCAGCATGCTGTTTGCACGTGCGGCGGCAAGTTGACTACGTAGGGTAGTGACATGGAATCGTCCAAACAGGTCCAGCGGTCAGTTACGCAATTTTTGACGGCTGAAGATGTTAGTGGAGCCCAAATTTATCGTCGAATGAAGGATGTGTATGAGAATGAGTGTCAGTTACGGTGTAGAGGGTTCCGCTGATGTAGTGAATTTCGTAAAGGACGTGTGAGCACGAATTTCGTAAAGGACGTGTGAGCACGGATTTCGCAAAGGACGTCCGAGACCTGGGTAAGCAAACATGGCCATCACCATGGAATCGATTGCTGCTGCGTGGACAACCTTGTGAAGAAGAATCGCCGAATCCCCACCCGCGAGTTTGCGACAACTTGTTCGAGAGTAAGGGAACTGTTAACACCATTCTCCATCGCCCATTGGGATACAGCAAGGTTTGCGCATAATGGGTTCCCAAGCAACTCCAGGAGGAGCTGAAGACTCGGCGAATGCGGGCTTGCCTGTAGCATCTGCATCCTTACCACGCACAGAGGGGGCTGTTTTTTTTTCAAGATTGTGACCCGCAGATAAAACTTGGTGCTACCACTTCCACCTGGCCACAAAATGGATGAGTATGGAATGGCGGCATCCCAACTCTCCACGTCCCCAAAAAACTCAGTCTTCTTTAAGAGGTGGAAAAGTGATGTTCACGGTTTTCTTGGATGAGAATAAGCCATTGCTGTTGGATTGGCTGGGCGCAGGCAATACGGTCAAGGCAACCACATACTGCGATACGTTACGCAACCTCAATACGGCCATGAAGCGTAAGCAACCCGGAATGTTGTCAAATGGGGTTATTCTGCTGCACGACAATGCCCGCCCGCATGTGGCGACAGTGTGCTAAGGTTTGCTGCGGAGCTTCCGCTGGGAGGTCCTCAACCATCCCCCTTATAGCCTCGATCTGTCGCCTGCGACTACCACATCTTCTGGCCACTGAAAAAAGCTCTCAAGGGACGGCGGCGGTTCGCTAACAACGCTGAGGTCCGGAACGCCGTTGAAGACTTGTTCCACAGCCAACCACGTACGCTCTTCACTCAGGGTATCCACAGTCTCGTGCCGCGCTGGGACACTTGCTTGAACTGACAAGACAACTATGTGTAGCGGGTATGTAGCCCATGTATCAGTCTTACTTTCTGTATGTTCACATATTCCAACCTATAAACACCTACGGCAAAAAACCCGACAGTCTCTGTTTCATTTGGGCGACACTTATAAGATGTGGAAATAGTCCGACTGCAGAATTTCCATACTGGAGAATTGCCCTTCTGCTGGAATAGTCTTAAAATAGTTAGAGAGTGAGTGAAATTATTGTAGAACATCTTGGTTGATGCTTTACTTAATAACAATCAGCAAATGGCATACATATAGGAGGTTACAGAATGCACGCAAACGAACACCAGCCACTCATTAAGACGCGTCGCTTACGAGATAGCGATTTTCAGAGAATAATTCTTAGAAAATAACACCGAATGCAAAATGCTTAGATGAAATAAATTGTTAAAATGAGGCAAACATACATGTTGGGCACGAATTAATGCTTCTTTCTGTGGCATGAAGAATTAAGCGGGTGGAGAATGCGTAACGGAACCTTGGTCGTAATTCCACTGGCGGAAGGTTTTCGCGACCACAGTGTTCGGGCAAAGATTTGCAAGAGGGCACTTAAGTCGTTAATCACCTGTATTATAATTTTATGAGTTTCATTAAAGGGATCTAGAAGTTTCTCGAAAAGACAGCTCCAAATACCACAGCGAGTTTATCTGTAATTATAGAGTGATGAAGAAACAAAAATTCATTTATTTTCGCAGTGGAGAAAGATGTAAACGTTCCAAGCCTAAGCTCGGAAAAGGCTGTGTGGCTTTAGAAAGGTTCTGATTAGAACGCAAAGATTCTAATTACGCCGGTATTTCGAACAACAGCAAAATGACTTACGCTTATCTTGGAGAATTCCTTCTTATGATGATGTTCGCCCATCCTTGAGCTGAATTCATACTAAAAAAGAAATACGCTAAGCAGAAAAATTTTCCGATACCTGAAATGAAATTCAAGTTACGTGCAAACACTTAGTATACGTTCCCGAATTTTAGAGCCACACAAGATCCATTTAATTTTTATAATAACATGATAGTATTTCAGGATAAACGGGATGCCATTCCTGTGTATTTACGTATGTTGTTGTGCTTTACATAATAAAAGGCCTGGATAAGTTACGACAGCTGCTCTGAACTGTCACTCCAATACGTCCATGTAGCAGCTCGTTAACTCCTCATTCTCATAAATACACTGTTCGACATAAAAAAATAAAATAAAAAATGCCACAACATGAAAGAATGCACGGAATGAGACGAAACTGATTACACGTGTAGATTAATTTAATTTCTGAGGGATTAAATAAATGCGATGAGCAAGGAGACGTTATAATGTGGCCTCAGTCAGAGGTATGACTGCCATGCCAGCTATGCGTGAGAAAAAGTCCTTGAACGGCATCCTGAGGTATAGCGCACCAAATGTCGTTGATCTGTATCCGCAACTGATCGACACTGCGTGGGGGTTGTGGAGATGAGTTAAGTCGTCTTCAAATGACGCTCCACACGTTCTCTGTTAGGAAGATGTCTTCAGAGTTAGAAACGGGTCAAACATTTTGGACCCAGTCGCCACGTAATTGGACCCGACCCGGACAAATCTGCTTTGAACTATAATATACGCAGTCGAATCACATTATTGTGACCACCTCCTACTTTTGACATCAACAGCGCGTAGCCAATGAAAGAAGGCACGTTTCGTGAGGCATTCTGAAAACATATCATTCTTTGCTGACATGGATAAAAGAAGCGATTTATCAGATTTGCAAAAACGGATCATTATCGGCTTTCGGGCCAAGGCTGGCAGTATTTCTGAAACAGCGAAGTTTGTGAACTGTTCGCGTGCTGCTGTGGTTAAAGTGTATTTCGATTGGAGAAATGGCAACATTGCGAATAAGCGACGTGGAAACTGCGGAGCACCACCTGTCATTGATGTGAGAGGTGAACGTCGGCTGCGTAGGTGCGTGAGGGCCGATCGACACGCTACAGGGGAGCAACTTACTGGCCAAATGACCCGACCCGTTGGACCCGCAAGAAATTGTCGACCCGTTGACCCGTGACCCGTTTCCATATCTGGCCTGGAGATCGGGCTGAACGGGAGAGCTTCTGATCATCTTGTATGCACTGTCTCTTGATGTTTGCAGTGCGCGGACTGGCGCTATCTTGTTGAAACTCTGCACCAGGGATACCACAGAAATGCGGACGAACTGTGAATGGCTGCTTAAACTGATAGCGCTCCAAACCAGGACACCAAGCTGAGAAGACCGTATGACGCTCACGGATGTCAGTAAGACTAAACTGGCAACCACATCGTCTCTAGACTCTCAATCGGTGGTCGTCGGCGTCGAAACTGAAGCGAGACTCGTCGCTAATACGACACGGCTTCATTCCCCCGCTACGCATGTACGGCACCATTCCAACCTTGCGCGACGATCTGCTGCGGTGAGAGGCAGATGGCTGGCGCAAACCTGTTTCGGCCAATCTGTGATTCCCAGTCGTGCCGATGCGATGATGTACATACTTTGTTGCTTGCACACCTCGATGAGTGTCGTGCGCCGTGGATTGTCGGGATGCTTAAGCTTGCCTTCGAATGTGGGGATTTTAGCGTTCGAGCGTCCGGCTACGTGCATTGGTCCCACTACAACGGCGCTCGTTACTTGCTTCCTACCAGTTTTGCCACATTAAGCCGACAGTTGTTGCAACCCGATGCATTTACGCTGGCATAGGAGGATGCTTGGACCAATCAACAGCAGAGTTGAAAGCGGGTCAAAAATTTAGACCCCGGAACTGACCAGGACAAGTCTACATCGTTGAATCCGACGTAGAATTGAGGCATCATCAATATATATATATACTTAAGAGCATAGCCGAAAACATAAGAAAAACTCAAATATATATACAGTATATGAGGTATCAAGTATATTATAGTCATATGAAGAACAAAATGTCCAGTCAACGGCACTAACCACATACATTCTCAAACAGGATGAGGCCTTATTAAAGCAAGGTCAACAGGACCAAATACAAATAAAAACTCTAAAATGGCAAGTACAGTCATTAAAAAATACCTTGGCCTGACAATTTTGTCTAAAAACGCGAATGCAAATACCAAGTCAAAGTTTCAGAATGCCTAACTGAGACTCACAAAGAAGAAAAAGAACAATAGCACAAACCAAAACCAAAAACATAAAGCCAAAAATTCAAACCAAGAACATTTATTTTTTACTGACTATGCTTACCATTTTAGAGTTTTCGTTTGTATTTGGTGCTGTTGGCCTGGCCTTAATTAGGCTTCACTCTGTTTAAGAATGTATGTGGTTAGTGTTGTTGATTGGACGTTTTGTTTGTGTTTCATCTGACTATAATACACTGGCGGAAAGTGAAAAAAGAACACCAAGAAGGAGACGTCTGATACCAACGAAATTAATGCAGCATAATAACGGAATACAGAGGATAACGTGATCAAAACACTATGGCAAAATACAGCTGTATTTGCTGGTAAACTGAAAACTAACATTTCCATGTAACATGGTTAGTTCGAGGTTGAACCGCCATGGACTGCGTCACACTGTGCAATTCTGGTATGGAGTCTGTCGTACAGATGTTCGATGTAAGTTTGGGGTATTGAGTTCCGAGCATCCTCAACCTGGACGCGTAAATCGGGAATGATCGTGGCTGGCCGTGTAGACCGGATAAGTCGTTGTCCCATAAAATCCCATACGTGCTCAATGGCGGACAAATCCGGTGAACCTGCAGGCCATGGAAGTTGTCTCACACCCTGAAGTGCATGCTGCGTTGCACGTGCCGTGTGTGGGCTTGCGTTATCTTGCTGGAAAACACCACGATGGACCGACCTTACAAACGGCACAACAACGGACTGAATGATGTTGTTGATGTAGGAGGTGCTGTTAAACGTACCCGGTACAAACACTAGTTGTGCACGGGTGCGATAGCTGATCGCTCCCCACACCAGGAGACCAGGTGTGGGCCCTGTGTGTCTTTGGCGGATGCAAGAAGGGTGGAGACGCTCCCCTGTGCGTCTGCGAACACGCATACGGCCATCGGAGGCTCCCAAGCAGAATCTGCTTTCATCGCTGAATACGACAGATCGCCATTGCGTTCTCCAGTGCAGACGTTGGCGACACCACTGCAGCCGTTCCTGACGGTGGACTGGAGTCAGAGGTACACATGCCAGAGGCACACGTGCACGTAGTCCTGCATACAGTAGACGGTTGGGGATTGTTCACACAGTCACCTCAGGTGCAACGGCAGCTCTGATTTGCGTCGCATTTGATGTTCTGCTTAAAAACGCCGCTCTTCTTATGCGTCGATCGGTCCGCTCATCAGTCCGTCTGTGACTCCCGGTTCTACGTCTTCTCGTGTGGGAATGTTCCTCGGACCATCTACGCCACCATCGTGCCACCACCGATACTTCTCGTCCAATTCGCTCCGCAATACGACGATACGACCACCCGACCTCGTGGAGTCCGACTAGACGACCTCGCTCAAAGTCCGATAACTGCTGAAATCGTACATGTCTTCCATGTCCAGGCATTGCAGCTTCTTCAGGGTCTTCGTACATGTCCGTACGCCGACGACTGATTACATTCACTTCGCCGTACTCTTTAAATACCACTGACGATAATTTGCATATTATGCCGTGCTGTGGTGTAAGCACTCACCGGTTGGTCGCGAAATTAACATCACACCTACGTAAACTCGACCCAATTAACATATGTAAATTTCATGATCGTCCGCCAATTCCTTCTTGGTGTTCTTTTTCCACTTTCCGCCAGTATCATCATCATCATCATTGTCAACCATTATCAATCCACTGCTGGACGAAGGTCTCCCCAAGTTTCCTCCACAACGGTCTGTCTTGTGCCAGTCTCCTCCATGTCACCCCTGCATACTTTCGAATTTCATCCACCCATCTCCCATGTGGTCTTCTTCTGGGTCTTTTCCTGTCCCTTGGAATCCAATCTAAAATTTCGGCTGTCCATCGATGATCTGTCCTTCTGGCAGTATGTCCAGCCCATTGCCATTTCAGGGATTTAGCTCTGGTCATGATGTCTTCCACTCTTGTCATTTTTCGGATCCACGAGTTCCTCTTCTTATCTCTCCTGGTTACACCAAGCATGCACCTCTCCATGCTGTTTTGAGTTGTCTGCAGCCTTTGTATGTCTCTTTTAGTTAAGGTCCACGTCTCTGCACCATACGTAAGCACTGGAAGGATGCATTGATCAAACACTTTTCTTTTAAGACATAATGACATATTGCTCTTGAAAATTATGCTGTTTCTTCCAAAAGCTCTCCAGGCAAGTTTTGTACGCCGATTAATTTCTTCATCAATGTGACCCTCACTTGATATCTGCTGTCCAAGATAAACGTACGTGTCTGTTATCTCCTGCTTTTCTCCATCAATCGATAAATCTTCATTTCTTGTAAAAGCATTGAACATCACTTTTGTCTTCTGAAAGTTCATTTTTAATCCCACTTCTTTACTCTTGTCAGCAAGTTCCTGGATCATACTCTGCAGCTCTGATGGGCTAGTTGCAAAAATGACTACGTCATCAGCAAAACGAAGGTGGGTTAGATAATCTCCATTAATCTTTATCCCCTTGTTTTCCCAGCTCAGTGACTGAAAAACACCCTCCAATGTGGCATTAAAGAGCTTCGGAGATATCACCTTGTCTTCAAGAGCTTCGGAGGTATCACCTTGTCTCACTCCCTTTCCAATTTTTATGTGTGTTGTATTTTCAAACAGCCGAATCTTTGCACTTGCATTTTCATAGATGTTATTAATAATATTAATGTATGCATCTTCAATACCGCAGGTTTTCAGAGCCATTGTAACTGCTGATGGTTTCACCGAATCAAAGGCTTTTTCATAATCGATAAAAGCCATGCACAATGGAAGTTCATATTCCCTCGCTCTTTCAATTAGTTCTCTCAGCACATGGATATGATCTATTGTGCTGTAGCCACTCCTGAATCCAGCTTGTTCTCTCGGTTGAGCCATGTCCAGTGTTACCTTCAAGCGGTGTGAAAGAACTTTAGTGAAGATTTTATAAACTACTGATAGGAGGCTGATAGGTCTGTAGTTTCCGAGATCCTCAATGTCACCTTTCTTATGTAGCAGGATCATTGTAGCGGTGTTCCAATCCTCAGGAATCTTTCCTTCATTAAGGCATCGAGTGAAAATTTGGGCGAGTACTGTTTCGATTTCTCCACTTGCTTCTTGTATGATGTCTACAGTAATTCCATCTTCTCCTGGAGCTTTTCCCCGCTTCATATTCTTGATTGCATGTGCAACTTCTGCTGGAAGGACTGGAGGAACTCTGGTACTGGTATCTTTCATGATGTCTGGAGTGCATGTATCATCCCTTTCATATAATTTGGAGTAGAAATCTTTCACTCTTGTCAAAATTTCGCCTCTATTTCTTGTTACAGAACCATCTTCTTTTCTCAGTGCCATAATCTGTTTTTTCCCCTTACTGAGATGTCCCTTTGCTATCTTTAGGCTTTGGTTGTTTTCAATTGCTTTCCTCACTAGTTCACAGTTGAATTTTCTTACGTCTTCAGTGATACTTTTTCGTACTGTCTTGCATAGCTCTATATATTCCACTTTGGAAGTCACATCTTCTTTAGTTGTCCTCATCTCTCTTCTTTTTTGCATCAACATTTTCGTTTTTCCTGATAATTTATTTACATGCAACTTGTTCTTAGACCCAGCTACTTTTGTTGCTGTTTCCATAAGAGCTTTGGTTACTTTTCTGTTAACTTCAGAGATGTCCACTTCTTCCGATGTTAGGCCTTCTAAAGCAGAGAACCTGTTCTTCAGTTCCAACTTGAAGGTATTATGGTGTTTTTTAAGGTTGGTTATGTCAATAGATTTTGTTTGTCTTATGAGCTTGCCACGTTCAAGTTTAGTGTTGAGGTGCATCTTACATCACACCAATCTATGGTCACTACCTGTGTTGAACTTGTTTAGCACACTGCAGTCTTCTATGACGAATTTTTTGTTACACATAATAAAATCAATTTCACTTGTCGTCCCATTTGGATGTCTCCATGTCCATTTCCTGTGTGGCTTTTTCTTGAAGAAGGAGTTCAAGATGAAAAACCCTTCTGCCTCTGCAAACTCAACGAGAGTATTTCCACGCTGGTTTCTGTTGCCGTGACCGAATTTACCTACTGAAGTTTCATTCTGTTGCCGTTGCCCTATTTTTGCATTGAAATCTCCCATAATTATTTTCAAGTGCTGCTTACCTTTATTATTTAGATGACAAATTTCTTCATAAAATTCTTCAAGTTCTTCTTCAGGATGACTTGTGGTGGGTGCATAAGTTTGAATAATCTGAGCCTGGTATCTTCGACGTCCTCTATCACTGATTTTCCGCCAGTATATATATCTCATCATCATCATCATCATTGTCAACCATTATCAATCCACTGCTGGACGAAGGTCTCCCCAAGTTTCCTCCACAACGGTTTGTCTTGTACCAGTCTCCTCCATGTTACTCCCGCATACTTTCGAATTTCATCACCCATCTCCCATGTGGTCTTCTTCTGGGTCTTTTCCTGTCCCTTGGAATCCAATCTAAAATTTCGGCTGTCCATCGGTGGTCTGTTCTTCTGGCAGTATGTCCAGCCCATTGCCATTTCAGGGATTTAACTCTGATCATGATGTCTTCCACTCTTGTCATTTTTCGGATCCACGTGTTCCTTTTCTTATCTCTCCTGGTTACACCAAGCATGCACCTCTCTATGCTGCTTTGAGTTGTCTGCAGTCTTTGTATGTCTCTTTTAACTAAGGTCCACGTCTCTGCACCATACGTAAGCACTGGAAGGATGCATTGATCAAACACTTTTCTTTTAAGACATAATGGCATATTGCTCTTGAAAATTATGCTGTTTCTTCCAAAAGCTCTGCAGGCAAGTTTTGTACGCCGATTAATTTCTTCACTAATGTGACTCTCACTTTATATCTGCTGTCCAAGATAAACGTACGTGTCTGTTATCTCCAGCTTTTCTCCATCAATCGATAAATCTTCATTTCTTGTAAAAGCATTGTACATCACTTTTGTCTTCTGAAAGTTCATTTTTAATCCCACTTCTTTACTCTTGTCAGCAAGTTCCTGGATCATACTCTGTAGCTCTGATGGGGTAGTTGCAAAAATGACTACGTCATCAGCAAAACGAAGGTGGGTTAGATAATCTCCATTAATCTTTATCCCTTTGTTTTCCCAGTTCAGTGATTGAAAGACATTTTCCAATGTGGCATTAAAGAGCTTCGGAGATATGGTGCCACCTTGTCTCACTCCCTTTCCAATTTTTATGTGTGTTGTATTTTCAAACAGCCGAATCTTTGCACTTGAATTTTCATAGATGTTATTAATAATATTAATGTATGCATCTTCAATACCGCAGGATTTCAGAGCCATTGCAACTGCTGATGGTTTCACCGAATCAAAGGCTTTTTCATAATCGATAAAAGCCATGCACAATGGAAGCTCATATTCCCTCGCTCTTTCAATTAGTTCTCTCAGTACGTGGATATGATCTATTGTGCTGTAGCCACTCCTGAATCCAGCTTGTTCTCTCGGTTGAGCCGTGTCCAGTGTTACCTTCAAGCGGTGTGAAAGAACTTTAGTGAAGATTTTATAAACCACTGATAGGAGGCTGATAGGTCTGTAGTTCCTGAGATCCTCAATGTCACCTTTTTTATGTAGCAAGATCATTGTAGCGTTGTTCCAATCCTCAGGAATTTTCCCTTCATTAAGGCATCGAGTGAAAATTTGGGCGAGTACTGTTTTGATTTCTCCACTTGCTTCTTGTATGATGTCTACAGTTATTCCATCTTCTCCTGGAGCTTTTCCCCGCTTGATGTTCTTGATTGCATGTGCAACTTCTGCTGGAAGGACTGGAAGAACTCTGGTACTGGTACGTTTCATGATGTCTGGAGTACATGTATCATCCCTTTCATATAATTTGGAGTACAAATCTTTCACTCTTGTCAAAATTTCGCCTCTATTTCTTGCTACAGAACCATCTTCTTTTCTCAGTGCCATAATCTGTTTTTTCCCCTTACTGAGATGTCCCTTTGCTATTTTTAGGCTTTGGTTGTTTTTAATTGCTTTCCTTACTAGTTCACAGTTGAATTTCCTTACGTCTTCAGAGTTACTTTTTCGTACTGTCTTGCATAGCTCTATATATTCCACTTTGGAAGTCACATCTTCTTTAGTTGTCCTCATCATTCTTCTTTTTGCATCAACATTTTGGTTTTTCCTGATAATTTGTTCACATGCAACTTGTTCTTAGACCCAGCTAATTTTGTTGCTGTTTCCATAAGAGCTTTGGTTACTTTTCTGTTAACTTCAGAAATATCCACTTCTTCCGATGTTAGGCCTTCTTAAGCAGAGAATTTGTTCTTCAGTTCCAATTTGAAGGTATTATGGTGTTTTTAAGGTTGGTTATGTCAATACATTTCGTTTGTCTTATGAGCTTGCTACGTTCGAGTTTAGTGTTAAGGTGCATCTTACATCTCACCAATCTATGGTCACTGCCTGTGTTGAACTTGTTTAGCACACTGCAGTCTTCTATGACGAATTTTTTGTTACACATAATAAAATCAATTTCACTTGTCGTCCCATTTGGATGTCTCCATGTCCATTTCCCGTGTGGCTTTTTTCTTGAAAAGGAGTTCAAGATGAAAAACTTCTGCCTCTGCAAACTCTACGAGAGTATTTTCCACGCTGGTTTCTGTTGCCGTGACCGAATTTACCTACTGAAGTTTCATTCTGTTGCCGTTGCCCTATTTTTGCATTGAAATCTCCCATAATTATCTTCAAGTGCTGCTTACCTTTATTATTTAGATCACGAATTTGCTCATAAAATTCTTCAATTTCTTCTTCAGCATGACTTGTGGTGGGTGCATAAGTTTGAATAATCTGAGCCTGGTATCTTCTCGAGAGTTGGATAACGAGTCGCGCTGCTCTGTCAGAGGAACTTTCAACTTCTACAACTTTATCCTTCAGTTTCTTGTTTATTATAAATCCAACACCACTAGTTCTGCCAGTATCTGTCCCACGATAGTAAAAGAGATGTCCACTTTTTAGTTCAATGAGATCTTCTCCTTTTCTCCTTACCTCACTTAGCCCGACGATGTCCCACTTGATCCTTTGTAGTTCCTCTTCCAATTCAAGAAGCCTTGAATCAGAAGATAGGGAGCGTCCGTTGTACGTAGCCAAGGTCAGCATCAGATGGCAGCCTAGTCCGGTCCTCCGGGGTGTCTTAGCACCCTCTGCCTTCATGTCGCACTGGCCGCTGCCTTGGCCAGGTACATTCCAGCTGCCGGAGACTGAGGGCCAAGATTTAAGTTGTGGAGTCATTTTGGGGGGGGGGGGGAGGTTGGCCATAACTCACTACGCTGGCCAAGCGGGTTGGTGAGTGTGGGATAGCATTTCCTCTAATTCCGATGGTATAGTTATACCGCTATTGGCGGTCGTCAGAGCCCCTTTAGTGGGAACAGGATGTACCACGAGAAGGCGGGGTTGACATTTGTCAAGGAGAGGCTGTGATGTTACGCATCACCTGACCTTACATCCCACACACACACACATATATATATATATATATATTGACAAAAGTCACCGGTCACCTAGAAGAGAAACACAACATAGCAATTATTGACATACATCAGTACGGTGTCGGTCCATCTTTGGCCTTAATGCATGCACTGACCCTTCGAGACATGCTTTCGACAAAGTTTTGGAACACAGCGATAGGTATGCGCTTCCATTCAGTACATAATGCTGCCGCTAACTGTTGCTTACTACTGTAGTAGGCCTTGGTTCCAAAATTCTTATGCGGCACTCTAATTCATCCCATAGGTGATCTATGAGATTAAGATCAGGGTTCTGTGCTCGCCAGTCCACACACGATACAGAATTATCGTCAAACCACCCCGTAACAGTCTTTGCTTTGTGGCTCTGTGCATTATCCTGCTAATACCAACAAGGTTCGGTTGCATAGTAATGCCACATAGTTTGTAGGGCATAATTATCTGGAAAATGGAGGTAGACGTGCTGGTTACCAGGTTTGTCCACGATAACCAATGGGTCAGGACCATACCACGAAAAACACCCCCTCACGACTACACTGCCAGCTTCAAACTTGACCGTAGGAACAGTACACTGTAGTAAATAGCGTTCCTCCGACTGCCGCCATACCCACACACGGCCATCAGACTGATGGATCGTGTATCTGGATTCATTAGTCCATAGGACCCGTTTTCATTGATCTACAGTCCACGATAAATGTTCTTTACCCCATGCTAAACGACGAGTAGCATTCCGAGTGGAGATGAAAGGCTTATCAGCAGCCGTACGACCACGGTAACCCATGGAATGAAGTTCTCTGCGAATGATACGTCTACATACCGAGGTTCCAGCATTTTTACTCACCTGTACACTAAGGTCACGTGCAGTACTCCGTTGAATAGCTGTAACGACTTTCCTGAAGCTTCGACGTCCTCTATCACTGATTTTCTTTGGTTTGCACGTACGTTTTGCTGCTTCAGGCACGCCATGTGTCTTCCACTTATTCAGTACATCGAAAACAATTGACTCGGGTATGTTTAAACGCCTCTCGGTTTCTCTTACGGACAACCCACTAATATAACACCCAACAATCTTTCCTTTCTCAAAGTCAGTTCTCTCCCGCCGCGACATTTTCACTCAACCTCACAGTGCAATATGATCGCAGTCAACTGCAGGCTTGTTTTTATACAGTTTGCAGCTGTACCGCGCATCTTAACAACGTAGCGTATCCGTTCATTTGCTTTTGAAGGGGTGTCCGGTGACTTTTGCCAATATAGTGTATATTAAAAGCAATTCGAGTATGCACTACATAGGAAAAATGACATTGTGTCTGATTACTTGTCTGTGTACTATTTCGTTTTGCTAACTCCCGTTAATAAGGTTAAGTGGCTATTACTGTTTTCTAGAAGACGAAATGTTAGTAATTTTCTTGAATTTTATTTGAGTGACGCCTCTTTCACTTAAAGTGAATTGCTTAAAAAGAATAAACTTCATGTAATGCTCCCTAAACATATACACGTTTAACCATTGAGGTTCCCCGGTGGCGTAGTGGTCTAAACGCTGGCTTATGGCCATGTCTGAGATGAGTTCGAATCTCGCTGAAGCATGGATGTTGTGTTTGTCTTACGGCACTGGCTCTCCTCCTTCCCTGGCACCAGTGGCCCTAAACTATGTACCGGAAACTGCTTATAGCTCACTGAGTTGCTCAAGGTGGTCGTTAATCACCCCCCCAAAAAAAAACATTGAGGAACATTACACTCTTTCTAGAGGTGCTGGAACTGTCAACCTTACAAGCATATTTTTTATCTACGCTCTCTCTTCTGCTTATTATTAGTATGACGACATTGAAGACCTGAAATGTGTTAGCATCATGAATTTTGAGGGAATTCAATGCATAATGCTACAAAAAAGTCTTTCCTTTGCTTATTTCAAGTATATTAAATGATCTCTGAGGCATTCCAGTAACCTAGAAAATAGCAATTTCATAAAATCCCAAATCACACAGCAGCCGAACTCAGCGCTTGATCTCAAGTCCTCCGATTTCATTAAAATATTCTAACAACTGCCGTTAATCTGTTGGTCTAATCAGAATTATAATAATTTGAAGCGTAGATGAATTGCAAACATTACTTGCAAATGTTCTGAGTCTTGTGAACGCTTGCTTTCTAACTTAGAATCGTTATACAGACCCTTGCTAATATTCCACTCGTCTTGATGATTATCATGTACGTAATGTTTGGGGGAAACTAATCAAGTTTAGACAACCACGAAATTCTAATTACCCCGGAATTTCTACACTATCAGAACAAAGCAGTTGGATACGTAAATTTTACTTAACTTCTCCAAATTTTATTCAACCGTACTAAGCTGAAAGTTAAAGACTTCTTCTGGAATAATGGATTCATGCTTAATGCACCATGTTCCGTCGTCGCTTACTTGCAATGGAAATGCAACGCATGTTAATGCGCGAAAGACACAATAGCAGTTACGTCCAGGAAGAGATCTTGGCGCTCCAACTGTTTTAATCAGTCTTTGTTGCTGCACTCAGATTCGGTACCTCATGCGGTTTATTGTTAAGGGGTTCATCTGATAAGGATGCTTTCTACGAAATGCAAGATCGGAGAGAGCTAGAGAGGTGACAATGGAAGGGATCCTTTACATTAGATGCACATTACTCAACTGCATCTGAGTGTCGTCCTCATTTCCTCTTCATCCCTTTATGCCGTCGTCAGAGTTCTTTGACTAAATAACTGATCTGGTGATATTAGAGAAAAGGCGCTGGGTTTTTATTTACGATAAGAACTTCGCAATGCGGAAAGCTGCTTCCCAGCTAAATTTCATTTTTATTCTGAACGAAAACCTTCTTGAAAGTGCACATTTCACTTTGAACTTCTTTCATTTGAAAATAAGGTTTTGCTTTAATACAAGCATCGAATTTTATCATTTGAAAAGCCATACAACAACAACAAAAAAAAAAAAAAATTCAAAGAAAAATGCGCAATCTGGAATTTTGAACTAGATACTTTTGCCCGCGGACTGAAAAATTATTTATCATGCAATAGAGGTGCATACTTGGTGTAACCAGGAGAGATAAGAAGAGGAACTCGTGGATCCGAAAAATGACAAGAGTGGAAGACATCATGATCAGAGTTAAATCCCTGAAATGGCAATGGGCTGGACATACTGCCAGAAGGACAGATCATCGATGGACAGCCGAAATTTTAGATTGGATTCCAAGGGACAGGAAAAGACCCAGAAGAAGACCACATGGGAGATGGGTGGATGAAATTCGAAAGTATGCAGGGGTGACATGGAAGAGACTGGCACAAGACAGACCGTTGTGGAGGAAACTTGGGGAGACCTTCGTCCAGCAGTGGATTGATAATGGTTGACAATGATGATGATGATGATGAAAGAAGAGTGTCATCAGAAGGAAAAGTGTTCTTTCCTTCTGAGGGGCAATGATGATGAAAACAACATTCACATTTTGGAAACTTTCAACTCATCATAAACTTGTGAAAATTGGTGTTGCAATGAAACATATTTTGAAACTTGATATATTATCAAGAAAACAGCAAAAATGAAATTAAATATACAACAAGTTGCTTAATTAAAATTTTTTGGCTGTATCGCCATCAAAATTAATTGGAACA
This sequence comes from Macrothele yani, assembly GCA_039090855.1. NCBI lineage: Eukaryota > Metazoa > Arthropoda > Arachnida > Araneae > Macrothelidae > Macrothele > Macrothele yani. The sequence goes on from CM077007.1 coordinate 117,483,501, forward strand.
GCCTTATTACTGGGGAGGGACTTTTGAATCTCGCAGATGTGTTTGAAAACGCGTGTAAATCAGTTAGGTTATATCTTCCAAATGAAGAACAACGATTTCAATCCTTCCTCTAAGTAAGTGAGTAAATTATACGTTCCTATAATATATTTGTTTGATTTCCATATAACCTAAGATACTCACTACGAAGAGACTTTTTCAACGCCCTGTATACGTTATATATATTACAGTTCAAAGAAAATTTGTCTGGGTCGGGTCCAGCTCCAAATTTTTTCCCCCGTTTCCAACTTTGGTACGTTTGCCTTATAGTACTGGCTTTCTCCCCTTCCTGGAACCAGTGACCCGAAATTTGGGACGGGACACTGCTTATGTAGCCCGCCGAGTTGGTTATGGTGATCGTTCAGCCCCCAAACAAACAAACAATCCCCCCAAAAAATTCTATAAAAGTGAACATTTTACTTTTTATTCTTCGTTTTGAAAACTAGAAGAGGGTTTGGATAACTATATGCATTTGGTTTCATCATCTTGAACAGTTTTAGCTACAAAATATTTCCAGTCTACATATTTAAAACACAAAGCCGTTTCTTTCTACAATCCGCCAGCGCCACCCACTGGAGCGATTTTCACGATTTTTTTAAATGAAACTACTAACCCACAGATTTGTCATCGCTAAATTTTATTGTCATAAGTATCTTTTTTATGTTACCATGGCATTTTCTTTGTAGAATCCGCCTTTCGTTATTCTGGCGTTTGTTCTCGCTTCAGTACTTGCAGCTCCGTCTGCCATACTGCGGTGGTCGGACTCGGAACTAAGGCGTCCGCTATCAACTACGCAGTTGTAATTATCCGAATCGGTTTAGTAGTTTTTGATATTAGTAAAGAAAATTCGGTATATTATCGTGAACTACTTTCTTCCACGTTAGGGTGTGATCAGGTTGTATGTAAACAAAGCGGAACTATACACGAAAAACGGGAACTACTTGAAAGCGATCTGATTCGGTAGTACAGTAAAAAATAATAAGAAATAAAGGAAATAGCCAATGCCCACCGGAAAGAAATAAGCTTCCCAACGGTGAAAGAATTATCCAAATCAGTTCAGTAGTATTCGAGTTTACCTCAAACACAGAAACGAAGTTTCTCTCTTTATATATTAGTATAGATTACGTAATGATACCACACGAAAATGTTAAAACTAAACTGCCAAAATAAAACACATTTTTAACCCCATTGTGTACTTATCTAGACACGATATCATTTCGGGTCACTAACAGAATGCCTCAATACTCCAATGCAAGCCCGTCAACGACGGGTAAGCATACACTGAAGAGCAATTGAATTAGATATACCTGTCTAGTAACGTGTAGCACCACCTTTCGCCTTGATCACGGCGGCGATTCGTCTCGGCATGGACTCGACAAGGCACCGGAAGCGTTGGGAAGCCATACGGATCCACGACCCCTGAACAAGCCCCCACAGTTCACGAAGGTTTGATGGAGGGGGGTCAGAGCCTCGAGCATCTATCTCGATGGCATCCCAGATGTGCTCGATGGGATTGAGGTCAGGTGACATAGCTGGCCAAGGAAGCGAGGTCACGTTGGTGGAATGTTCATCCAACCATTCGGATACAATTCGGGAGCGATGGCAAGGTGCATTGTCTTGTTGCAGGATGAGGTCCCCAGTGGGACGTTGAAGACGCACAAACGGGAGCAAATGGTCGTCCAGGATATCCTAGTAACGTTGACCTGTGAGGGACGATGTCACACGTACCAGGGGTCCCATTTCAGTCCACGTAAACAGTCCCCAGACGAGAATGCCACCTCCACCAGCTTGAAGAGTACCCTGCTGGCAAGAAGGATCCATCGCTTCATGTGGTTTGCGCCGTACTCGTATCCTGCCATCCCCATGTACCAACGGGAATCTCGAGTCATCAGTCCAGGCAACATTTTTCCACATGTCTAGGGTCCAGTGGCGATGTTCCCGCGCCCATGCTAATCTTTACACCCTGTGATGTGCAGTCAGCAGAGGTACCCTCGTGGGACGATGGCTTCTGTACCCCATAGCGAGGAGATGGTTCTGGATGGTGTGGCTTCTTACATGTTTTTGTGCACCATCGTTAAATTGCCGAGTGATTTCTTGCACTGTGGCCCATCTATCCGCTGTTACAATGCGAGCTAGCCGACGATGACCCCGCTCATCCACACGCTGTTGTCCACGGCAGTTGGCCCTTGCAGGGATGGTTTTACGGGATTCGATGCACCCGTGACACAGTGGTTCGTGAAAATCCCAGTGCCTGCACGACTTCCGAGATGGAGTGACCCCTTTGTCGGGCCACGACAATTTGCCCACAATCAAATGCACTTAGATCCTTCGTCTTACCCTTACTGCGTCTGACTCTTACTGTTTTCCGTCGCATTGCTGCATACGTCATGTCGTTTCCGTTTACAGGGCCGCCAACTGCGCCACATGTGCATAACGCCAGCTGTCTCTAATTCAATTGCTCTTCAGTGTATGTTGAAGTGTACAATAATGAGGAACATCATCGTTAAATTCGTATACGAAGGGAGTAGTTGGAGAAATTCAAAATTAATGGAAATTTTACGAAAATTTTGTTGTTGGTGACCGATCTTATACACTACCAATTAATAATTCAACCGTTTATTATAGTTATGCATTTTATTACAATTCGTGTTACATGACATGAAAACAATTTCAGTTACAGCTTTTTCAACCGTGCATGGCACGGTTTACGCACTAGTACTTCTTGAAGACTCGTGGCCGCCTCGATGGCCGAGTGGTACGAATCTTTGGCTTCTAATCGTTCGTCTAATATGGGTCCGGTCCAGAATCCAAGGCGCGACCTCCCCCTTGGTCACCCTAAATTAGGAACGGGTTACTGGCTGTTATCCAATGAGATGTCACGGGGGTCATCAAACCCCTGAAGAAAAAAAAGAAGACTAAATGGCCACCTGTACTTTCACTATATTCGATTATTTTTGCAAAGTCCTGGTTCCCACCCAGTACTTCTTTGGAACATTTTAAAACCCCATATATATTGAGCAATCCTCATTTCAACGTGAATAAATGTAAGCGCAATTTAGCTACGATCTTCCGAATAGTCGCTCAGCTGAAAACTTCTTAGCCTCGTGATTTATCCTATTTCACAGTTTTCAGGGGTATGAGATTTGAAGCACTTCGATTTCGTATAAAGACTTAATTTCTGGGAACCCTTTTTTTAACACTTGGCGCTTTGAAAACTCGAGAATGCTCGGAAATCACACGTCATTCCAACTATATCCAAACTTCCTTTGATCAGGTCTCTCTCTTTTTTTACTTAGGTTTCACCAAAGAAATTCTTTCGTTTAACGATCACCGTGAGAAACTCGATGAGCTGTAAGAAGTCGCCCGTCCCTACCGTTACTGGTTCCAGAGGAGGAAGAGAGCCAGTGCCGTAAGACAAACACAACATCCATGCCTCACCGGTATTCGAAAACAAATCCATCTCGGACGAATTTAGAAAAAAGTGCGCCACCAAGACGGCGCTTTGGTTTCGAAGACCACCTCAATCTCTCTAACTGAAAATGCATTCATTTCGACTTCATTTTAAAACACTTCCACTATTTTTTCTGACGCCAATATTTCCAAGTGGATACAGCAGTGAAGTACGGTTTTCGTATTCCCAAAGCCATGATACTTCCGCAAAAAACAATTTAAAAATAAGCACCATTAAGCGGTTTTGTATAATTTGACTTTATGCTAAGATTTCAACTTTAATTTACTTACCTGAATGTCTAACATAGCTTTGTGAATTTTAACTATCATTATCCCTGATTAGTGTATATCTCAGTCGTTCGTATCGTTGCTAAAAACTTAATTAGACTTTGAATATTATTTTTAATATAACCCCCAGAATTTAATGACAACCGAACTCAATTTAAGGTGGTTCCACTTAAAATCTCTGCCTTATGTTTCCAATGGTAAAACTTCTTTACATATTTTCTTCACAATTAATGTATTCCCAAGGATAAAATTTTGCACATCGATAAAGCTAACTTTAAGTTATAGCACGAGATACTTAATTCATTAGAAAGCATGCGTCTTCATCACGTGTCCCTGGGGGGAAACAAAGTTGCTAAAGTGACTGATTTTAATACTTGCTAAAACATAACCATAATTATATTAAAAATCAATCATTTTTCTTTGAGTAATGTTTTAATAAACGGCGCGACCTGTGCATTGATGACGTCAGGAGACAAACAAATGTTGGATTGCTTAATTATGGTTATGTTTTAGCAAGTATTAAGTATCCCATGCTATAACTTGAAGCTAGTTTTATCGACAAATTTTCATCCTTCGGAATACATTAATTGCGACAAAAATATGTAAATAAGTTTCACCATTGGAAACATAAGGAAAAGATTTTAGGTGGAACCACCTTTATAGTAGAGTTCTGTCATCATTGAATTTTTCCAAGCTAAAGCAATTTCACACAATGAAGAGATTCACCAGTAATGCTCAATTCACCTCTTCAACCACATTTTCTCTTCCATTGTGTGAAATTGTTTCGTGTTACAATTGAAAATCTTTCTCGTACAAGCAGTCAATGCTTCTAATCTTATATATAAAAAAAGCAGTTAGCTTCTAATCTTCTGATCTTACAAACGACACAATACAATAATAATAAAGTTCAAATTATACAAAATAAATTTATTAGACTAATTGATCGCAAATCACAGCCTAATACTCGACCTTTAATAAATTTTAGAACAAAAGTATATTCCAATAAATATAATATATACTTAGCTATATTATTTTAATCTTGGTAAAATTATGTTCAAACGAATGAAATATAATTTATATTCAGATCTTATGTCACTTAATACACATGCATATTCTTATGAAACAAGGAATAAATGACAATTTTTTTCAAAAACTTAATCAATGACCTAGCAACCTGACTAACTTGAATAATTTTAATTTATTTAAAAAATTAAAATTTTTCTTCTTCAATAATAAAAAAAAAATAATTTTTTTGGTAAAACTCCTGATTGTCTGACTTGATGTGTCTATCTGTTGCTTCATTTGCTTTTCTTCTTTGGGGAGCTTAGGGCTATGTCAGGCCATTTTGGCCTTTTCCCTTATCTTCCCTGTTGTTACAGCACATGCTCGCCATTCATAAATTGTCCATTTTTTTCTACTCTTTTTTTCTTAGAGTATGTTATAACGAAGTGAATTTCTCCGTCATTTTTATCCGCGCCGGGGTTCGAACCCGGGTCCACTCATTCCGGAATAAGTTGCTCTACCAATTAAGCTACGCGGACATTGATTCTAATTGCTATCTGCCTTTATGTCGTGTGCGTCCTTCTGGCAGGTACGTCACATCTCCTGGTACGTTACATCATCTCCCCCTTATTTTTCTTTTTTCGAAGTGCTGCTCATATTTTTCCTATCTCGCGGTGTGGAAATAACATCACACCAATGCGAGATTTTGAACGGTCGGGTCATCCGGATAGTTCGGGCGCCATTATAACGAAGTAAATTTCTCCGTCATTTTTATCCGCGCCGGGGTTCGAACCCGGGTCCACTCATTCCGGAATAAGTTGCTCTACCAATTAAGCTACGCGGACATTTTATTCTGATTCCTATCTGCCTTTATGTCGTGTGCGTCCTTCTGGCAGGTACGTCACATCTCCTGGTACGTTACAATGTAACAACAAAAATAAATAAATGAAATGAAATCTTCGTTGTTCATTGTCTTGTATCAGACTGATGTCTAGATCTAGCGTTATTAAGGACGTTTTCTTATGTTTAATTCAGAAATTATGTAGATGGTGAGATCAAATACCGTCAAGGTTTTATCTGTGACCTAATGTTCCCTAAAACCTACGCTTGATTTTCCTTCAGAATTTAAGGATACACTGAATCCCTAGCTCAGTAGAGAAGAAATGGGAAGGTAAGTTTGGGATAAAAATTCGTGAAGGTCGTGACATGCATGGAGTGGCATTCTGAAGACCTCGATTTATTAAATATGAAGTTTTTTTTTTTTTGGTTGGGGATTTAACGACCACCGTGAGCAACTTGATGGGCTATAAGCAGTCGCTTGTCCCTAATTTAGGGCCACTAGTTCCAGGGAAGGGGAAGATCCAGTGCCGTAAGACAAATGCCACATACATGCCTCACCGGGATTTGAACCCGGATCCATCTCGGACGAACGATCAGAAGCCAGCGACTAGACCACTGCGCCACAGGGGGGGGGGGGGGATCTTTAATGCTGATACACTGAAGTGTATCAGCATTAAAGATCAAGGTCCACTGAAAACATTGAAATCGAAGTTCAGGGAGCACTAGAGTTAACTTATCTGGTCTACAGCATGAGAAGCTTACTGTACTTGGTAAAAATCTTTCATCTCACAATCCCTACATTAGGTTTCTCAGAGCATTCTTACTGTCTAAACTGAGTGACCACTTTATTATTACTACCCCCTCAGTACTTCGTTGGGCCACCTTTTGCCTTTAATACTGCGTCGATTCCTCGTGCCATGGACTCCACGAGATGTTGATAGGTGGTTTGTGGAATCTGAGACCATGCTTGATGAATAGCACTTTCCAGGAGTGTGGGATTGCAGGCTTGTGGATCTAGCTGTCTGATGGCTTGTTCAACTTCATCCCACAAATTCTCAATGGGGTTGAGATCTGGAGGTTGTGGGGGGCCACCTAAGCAAAGTAAACTCACCGGCATATTCCTGAAACCAATCCTGTACAATACGAGCACTATGGCAAGATGCATTATCTTGTTGAAAGTAGCCATCGCCATTGGGATAAACCATCCATATAACAGGATGCACTTGGTCCGCAACGATGTTTAGATATGATGTGCCAGTCAGACGTTGATCCACACGAATTAAAGGGCCCAAAGCATGCCAGGAAAACATTCCCCAAACCATAACGTTGCCTCCACCAGCTTGAAGGGTTGTAGCAATGCATTTGAGGTCCATGCTTTCGTGCTGTTTCCTCCAAATTCTCACTCGGTCTTCGGCATGGTGCAACTGAAAACGTGATTCATCGGACCACATAATTTGTTTCTAATTATCAACTGTCCAATCCTTGTGCTCCTGTGCGAACTGGAGACGTTTTCTCTTGATAACTGCAGACAGCAAAGGTGTTCGAACAGGCCTGCCATATCCAATTCGATGCAGTGTACGGCGAACAGTACGTGCAGAGATCATTTGAGGGGATCCTCTATTAAGATGGTCTATAATTTTCTGCACTGTTGCCCTTCTGTTGTCTGTTACCAGTCTGGACACTCGCCGTTCCGCCCGAGCAGTCACTAGTCGATGACGACCACACGTTGCACATAGAGACCCAGTTTTTTGGCTGACAGTCCAGTGTTTAAACACTTTAACAACAGCTGCTCTGGAACATTTCACGAATGTGGCGGTTTCGGTGATACTCGCTCCATGGCTCTGAGCTCCTACAATCATCCCACGTTGAAAGTCCGTAAAATCGCATTTTTTCCCCATCTGGTCACTCAAAAATCACTTCTACTACTGTCGCAAGCACTCAGCTTTCCCTTTTTATACTAGCCTCGCCCTCTGGCGGCAACAGCGTGCAGCCATAGTTCATTTGCTTAAAACTGTCAGGTGGTCATAATAAAGTGTCCACTAAGTATATAAGAAGCTTACTGCACTGAAAGACTGAAAGAAACTGAAAGAACAGGTCATCTATCTAGCCTGATGCCTATAACACGGAAACCATAGTTTACTGATCATTTAATCGAGTTTCTGAAATTGGGTTTCATTAAATCGATGGCTTAATATCAAAGCAGTGAAACGAAGTTTCAGATGTAAAACTAATGTCTCGGATTTAATCTAATGAGAGCAATTTAGGTTTGGGGTGTTTGTGTGAAACAGACTTCGCCTTTTTTTTTTTTTTTTTTTTTTTTCGTAGCTTTTAATCAAGCAGTTCAGGAGTATTGATGTGTCCACGCAACAAAATGGCTGTCTTCTCGTGTTTTTCATTTTGCCTGGCAACAGAGGTGAAAGTATTCTGAAGCGAGCTAATCCTCTAATAATCTTTTAAAGACCACTTCCACATTCCGCCAATCAGCTTCTTCGATCAGCGAGCAACGCTGCGTAAGTAATTAAAGAGGGATCGCAAAGTTGCTGTGGAAACACCTCAGTTTTTCAAGATTCGTGATGACAAGAGGCGTCTTAACGTCTTTCTTCCGAGTCAAACCAGGCGAGGTAGGAAAAGAAATGAAATTCATTTTTGTTCAGCGTCATATTTTTCTCAGTGTCAAGTAAAACTTCTGAACCGTGGAGCTGAACAGAGGTTCTGTCAACTTCATTACTCTGTTGACACATTAATCTGCAAATTTATTTCGTGACGCTCATCGCTTCAGAAATTCCTCTGAAGAAAATCCAGTCTATGAGAAATATATAGGAAATACATGATAGCCCAGAAAGAAAGTTGAAATTTCTGAAAAATAACATATGTAAACACACCAACTAGTTTATTATGAACATTGTCAAGGTGTGGTTCTGCGAGAAGAAGAATTATAGAGTTTAAACTTTGTAAGCTGTAGTTTAATTTCATTGATTAACTAATGTTCTGAGATAGCTTCGTTGCGCATAAATCACGCTTTAGAAACAAATAACCAAACAGCCGCGTAGAAAGAATTAGCTATTCAGTTACGCAATTCCACCGATTTATTGTGTACACACTTGTTCTTCTGGACACCAACATAATCCGTTGATAGACTACAATCTTGCTAGTATCTTATTTTTTTGAAGGGAAGGCGTTAACGACCACTTGTGTTGAAACAAGTTGTGTTTTCAGTGGGCAATATATGCAATCTCATGTCCCGACTTTGGGGCCATTGACTCCAGGGATGAAAGAGATCTAGAGCCATCAGACAAGCACACCACTTACACCTCATTCTATTCTCGAACCAGGACGAATAGCCAGAAGCTAGCGCTTCAGACCACTCGGTCACCGGAGAGGAAGCTTCGCTATTATCAAGAATTTACTCAGGTGGAAAATTATATGCTCAGTTCATGGAATTTATTGGATTATTTGTCAAAAAAAGGGGGTGGCATTTTATTTCCTGGACACAGCACACATTTAAGTTGAGCGTACGACTTACTGAAGGCACTGGAGGTGAAGCGCTTTCAGTAAATTCGTATGTAAACACTGCTCAATATGAAAATCACAACACCGAGAATGAGATATCGTTAAGACAATCAAATCGAATGAGTTAATGAGCTTCTTAAGATATGCAAATTATTATCCGTGTTTCGCAGCGACTGGTGATGTGGATGCCGGCTGAGCATGGTTTGAAGACAGGCTATGTCCTAGATTTAGCTTCATAGAAAAGCAGGCGTTTAGTGTCGAACATATTCGTCGGAAACGCTTTTACATGCTTAGGATACGCCTACGGGACACTTACAACGATGAGCCATATTACATTATGACCACCCGCAGCCTACAGAAATGAGCACGCCTGGAGACCGAACGGAGGCACAGGTGAAGTTCACAGAGCAGTGTATATATACAACACGAAAACCGTATTTCGATAAGTACAGTGTTCGAAGTTAGAATGGGAAAAACTGCCAATTTATCGGAGAACCATAGTGCGACAAACCAGCCGCAGCCACAACCGTGGTGATCAGGACAATGTGTCACAACACACAGTTCATCGATGCCTTCTGCGCATAGGCATGTGTAGCCGAAGATAGTACCTAGTGCTCATGCTCAATGCACGTCATCGCCAACAACGCATGAATTAGGCCCAAGATGATTAAGATTGGACCGTGGATGATTGGAAGAAAGTAGTCTGGTCTGATGAATTCAGATTCCTCGTGCATCACTTAGACGACAGAGCGCGGATGTACCGATTACCAACGGAGGCAATGGCACCTGTATGCACTGTTGGGCGGAAACAAGCCGGCGGCGGCGGTGTTGTACGGTGGGCAATGTTTTACTTTAGGCCTCATTATTCCAACACCACAATCCCTGACAGATGCCAGGTATCCGAACATGGTTGTGGACCAAGTTCACCCATTCATGGCAACTGTGTTCCCTGCTGGCGATGGCCATTATCAACAAGATAATGCGCAACGCCACACTACCAGAATCGTCAAGGAGTGGCTCGAGGAACATGCTGGTGACTTTCTGTTGATGCTATGGCCTTCAAATTCACCTGGCATAAACCGAATCGATCATTTGTGGTTAGATTGGGAAAAACGGGTTCGCGCTAAATCACCACTACCCAGAAATGTACGGGAACTGGAGGACCTGCCGTTGACGTTAGGATGCCAGATACTCCAGGATACCTATCGCCATCTCATCGAATCGATGCCTCGCGGAGTGGCCGCTGTTTTGCGGGCTAAAGGGGTCCTACAGCTTATTAGGTAGGTGGTCATAATGTAATGACTCATCATTGCGTATAATGGTTGAGGATCTTCAATGTACAAATTCTCGGTTTTAGTTTACGAGCAATTTCCTCAAGGTCCTGGGAGCAACGTAAGCACAGGGCAATGATGCTTGTCATGAATGACACAGCGGAAAGAAAGCAGACCTAGATGGATAAATCGTATTATTTGTAGAGAAGCTGTTCGCAAGGTGTCGTGCGCGAAGCAACCGTGGGCCAAGCGACCCTCTGGAAACCGTGTGCGAAGCGACCCTGTTATATTTTATCGTGGACAAAGCGACCCTGCTAATCGAATCAGTTTACTTATATACATATACATATATACACACATTGTAACGTACCAGGAGATGTGACGTACCTGCCAGCAGGACGCACACGACATTAACGCAGATAGGAGTCACAATGAACGTCCGCGTAGCTCAATTGGTAGAGCAACTTATTCCGGAATGAGGGGATCCGGGTTCGAATCCCGGCGTAGACCAAAAATGACGGAGAAATTTACTTCGTTATAATGGCGCCCGAACTATCCGGATGACCCTACCGTTCAAAATCTCGCAATGGTGTGATGTTATTTCCACACCGCGAGATAGGAAAAATAAGAGAATCCCTTCTCCAGCACTTCGAAAAAAAAAATAAAAAAAAAAAAATAAGGGGGAGATGATGTAACGTACCAGGAGATGTGACGTACCTGCCAGCAGGACGCACACGACATTAAGGCAGATAGGAGTCACAATGAACGTCCGCGTAGCTCAATTGGTAGAGCAACTTATTCCGGAATGAGGGGATCCGGGTTCGAATCCTGGCGTGGACAGAAATGACGTAGAAATTTACTTCGTTATAACACACACATAGACACACATCGCAGTCAAATTATTTACATCTAATTACTTAAGTACTTACATCTTCTGAATTTTGTAGCTTTTGTCCTTAGTCTAACTTGGTAAAATAGCCTAATGCTTTCAGGCATTTTTTAATGCCTTTATAATTTCCAAATTCGACGTGTGATGCACAAACAACAATTAAAAGAATTAAGAGAACTTGGTCCAAAAAGGAAGGAAATCCATATACAATTACACGAACGCATGCAATATCATGGGGGAATTTGGAAATTCTAAAGTTCTTAAAAAATGCACTGCAAGCATTAAGCTGTGTTACCAAGTTGAACTAAGGACAAAAGTTACAAAATTCAGATGTAGGTACTTAATTAATGATGCAAATAATTTGACTACGATTTGTGTATACACTGGCGGAAAGTGAAAAAAGAACACCAAGAAGGAGACGTTTGATACCAACGAAATTTATACAGCATAAATAACGGAATACGGAGGATAACGTGATTAAAACATTATGGCAAAATACAGCTGTATTTGCTGGTAAACTGAAAAATAACATTTCCATGTAACATGGTTAGTTCGAGGTTGAACCGCCATGAACTGCGTCACACTGTGCAATTCTGGTATGGAGTCTGTCGTACAGATGTTGGATGTAAGTTTGGGGTATTGAGCTCCAAGCATCCTCAACCTGGACGCGTAAATCGGGGATGGTCGTGGCTGACCGGATAAGTCGTTGACCCATAAAATCCCACACGTGCTCAATGGGGGACAAATCCGGTGATCGTGCTGGCCATGGAAGTTGTCTCACACCCTGAAGTGCATGTTGCGTTGCACGTGCAGTGTGTGGGCGTGCGTTATCTTGCTGGAAAACACCACGATGGACCGACCTTACAAATGGCACAACAACGGGCTGAATGATGTTGTTGATGTAGGAGGTGCTGTTTAACTTACCCGGTACGAACACTAGTTGTGTACGGGAGTGATAGCTGATCGCTCCCTACACCAGGAGACCAGGTGAAGGCCCTGTGCGTCGCTGGCGGATGCAAGAAGGGTGGAGACGCTCCCCTGTGCGTCTGCGAACACGCATACGGCCATCGGAGGCTACCAAGCAGAATCTGCTTTCATCGCTGAACACGGCAGATCGCTACTGCATTCTCCAGTGCAGACGTTGGCAACACCACTGTAGCCGTTCCTGACGGTGGACTGGAGTCAGAGGTACACATGCCAGAGGCACACGTGCACGTAGTCCTGCATCCAGTAGACGGTTGCGGATTGTTCGCACAGTCACCTCAGGTGCAACGCCAGCTCGGATTTGCGTCGCAGTGGATGTTCTGCTTGACAACGCCACTCTTCTTATGCGTCGATCGGTCCGCTCATCAGTCCGTCTGTGACTCCCGGTTCCACGTCTTCTGGTGTGGGAATGTTCCTCTGACCATCTACGCCACCATCGTACCACCACCGATACTTCCCGTTCAATTCGCACTGCAATACGACGATACGACCACCCGGCCTCGCGGGTCCGACTAGACGACCTCGCTCAAAGTCCGATAACTGCTGAAATCGTACTCGTCTTCCATGTCCAGGCATTGCAGTTTCTTCAGGGTCTTCGCACGTATCCGTACGCCGACGACTGATTACATTCACTTCGCCGTACTCCTTAAATACCACCGACGATAATTTGCATATTATCCCGTGCCGTGGCGTAAGTGCTCACCGGTTGGTCCCGAAATTAACATCACACCTACGTAAATTTGACCCCATTAACATATGTAAATTTCATGATCGTCCGCCAAATCTTTCTTGGTGTTCTTTTTTCACTTTCCGGCAGTGTATGTTTGAAGAAAAATCTGGATGCTAAGGCATAAAAGTAAGAACGTACAATTTACAGACATCATCTGGATGATTTCACGTGGGGAAGAATTATAGGGAAGCTGGAAGAAGACTGCCGAGTGAGTGATGCTGCCAGGAAGTTTGGAATCGTAATATCCAGGCCCTGAGCAATGGTTCAAACCAATGGAATGTGTTCCAAACTCATGATAGGACGTCGCCCTCGCTCTACTATGACTCATGAAGAGATATTTTTTAGTTGTAATAGCAGGAGGTAATCGCGCACCACGGCAGGTCAGCTTGCAAGTCGCCTCCATTCCAGCAGATGAACGCGAATATCCCTACAAAATGTGGCAAGACATCTGCGATATAGAGTGCTATATTCCCAAAGACCCGTAGTATGTGTCCCTCTATCCAGAGCTCAACGTAGCGCATGTTTTCAGTTGTGTCCATAGAAATTGGACATGTCATCAACGGGCCAACGTACTCTTCATAGATGAGAGTCCAGTCTGTCGTAGGATTCTAGACGTCAATTGATCTGGCGTGAAAGTGGTACTGCGTACCAGCGCGAGAATGTGCAAGAAAGGGAAGGATATGGCGGTGCCGGGGTCATGGTGTGAGGCGGCATCATGATTAATGGACACACCGAGTTACAAGCGCTGGAAAATAGGACAATGACGGGAGAACGATATTGCAACGAAGTTCTTCTACGTCATGTTCGATTATTCCAATAATCGATTATTCCGTGGTGCTGAAGGCGAAGACTTTCCGTTCATGGATGACAACGTGACAGCTCTTCATACGGGAGTAGGTAGTGCAGACAGTTCTGGTGGCCGAGGATATTCATCGCATCCACGCTCCGTGGACCTCAACCCTATCGAACACGTCTGGGACGCAATAAGGAGACGCATTGGTGCTCGAAACTCCCCTTCAGAAAATAATCTCGGTCTTATCCGTGCTCTGAGGGAGGAGTCGGCCAATTTGGCTCAGGAACTTCTGGCTCACTTGGTACTCAGCATGCCACGACGCTGTGAGATTTGCACCGCAGTTCGGGATGGACATATTCCACACTGCAATGTCTCACCGCCTGGTTATCAGCAAGCACTGTAAATACATTCTTCAACTAGATGTATGTCTTTCGGAAATTTGTAATTTTTGCGTAAGCACTGTAATTTGTGCGTCATTTATAAAAAAATGTTTTGTGTCTTTCCATGTGTTTGTATACTGGCAATATACGTAGTTAAGTCTCAATTTGGCTGCGGTCATTTATTGCTTTTCTTATGCAGATAAAAATGTAGTCCGCCCTTAGGTTTTGGACACGAGTGTATATAAACATTTCTTTGCTGAAATAAGTTGTACTTCTCTGAATAAAATGAGGAAACGAGACATTGGTCATTGCTTTAAAACGGCTGTTGTATCCTGCAATGACCATCTGAGAGGAAATAAGATGAGAGAGGAAATCGAATTTCGATGAAGACAGAAACAAGAAAGAATGTCAGTACACGTATTTCTCCTTAAAGCTCAGGCCATACATTCATGTGTATTTTAGAAAGAAAAAAATTGGAGCTTTCCTAGAAGCTCCTGAAATAATGTGGTCGAAACGGAAGACATATATGCGTTCACTTCCCATACCAGATAAAATCTGCTTCCATCAGTGCGGAAATAAAAGTTCGAGACTTCGATTTTTATCCAGAAAGCAAAGATAAGATGCAGACTAGTAAGAAAAAGGAAAGAAGCAAAGGAGGAAAGAAAATATGCAAGTTACACAAAAAGAAAAGTAAACAAAGGCAGAGAGGTTATAGAAATTTTAGCATGCTCTTTTTTGACACAGAACGCTTCCGAAGTGCCACATAAATGACACGTTATGGCACTTCTGGGAAATAAATGACATCGAAAGTACTCCCTGACGTCTTTTACTTATTTATTTTAATTTAAATTTATTCATTTTTATTGCACTTGAGCAAAAACGGAGACAAAAATTCATTGGAAAATGGAGTTTTTCTATTCTGTAGACGTTATCTTCAACAATTCAAATTTTATCATGTATTATTTTTATCAAGGCACGTCTTACAATGAAGTTTTATGAGCTAGTAGGAAGCCTGAAAATTTCTTGTGCACAGGTAAAATATAAAACTATAAATAGTATTTCATATACATGAAAGTATAGATACAGACATGTATTATTATTTTTTTTATCGAAGTACTTCTGACAATGGCGTTTTCTTTATACATTGAGTTAGCTTTGCATTAGGAAGAGTCCCGTTTTACATATTCGGAGCGATTAAGAAGTGTCACGTGACATGAACGTCACGTGTGCCTATTATAAATTGTACACACATCCTCTGTACATAATCAGTAAACGTTTGCCAGTATTGGGGAAAGGTGCCACTTAAGAGTCCTCCATACCCCGTATTGTTGCAATTCCGCCGAATAGGAAATTGAAACAAGTATAGCATAATGCAGATGGAAAAATCAACATATCATATCATTCGTATGTGTTTCCAAATTTTTATATTTCAAGAGAAAATATCAAACTATTTTTTTCCTTTTTAACCTAGCAGATATCAAAATTAAAACTTTTTGAAAAAAATTGTCAATCTGTCCATTCTTTTATACTTTTGGGATAATTATTAAAATATTACTCCGCAAAGTGATGCCAATACAGAAACGCAGAAAGATGGCTCAACGTTTATTCTACATGTGAAAAGAAACCGGATTTCTAAATTGTTTCTTTATATATGCAATTTCGTTCTGCAAATGCGTGTTTTGAGCTATTTTTCACGGATAGATAGTTGGGGCCCGGAAGGCAGGTGTCAGTATTTCGGAAACAGCCACAAGACAGTTGGAAACGGGTCAAAAGTTTTAGACTCTGACACGACCCGAACCTGTCCCGGACAAATCTGCTTTGACCTATAAATTCGAAACTCAATTCATAATTACACACAATCATATAGTATATACAGGGTTCAAAGGAAAGTCCTTATTCCGGGTAATAACTGCGGAAGAAAGGATCCAAGTGGTACACAAGTTAGGTCTATGTATAGAAAATGACGATGGCCGATCGAATGAAAGCGATTGGAGCGCCTCTAGCGGCAAGGGCAAGAAATCAGGAAACCTAACTCGCGAACAATGCGAGATAGAAACAAAATTCCAATTACACAGTTGTAGCGCATCGTCTAATTAGTAGGAAACGACATACGTTGCGCACAAATTATGTACATGGACGGGTCAAAATGCTGTTACTTCGAAATTGGTAAAGCGGGTGAAAGAGACAAAAAAATAATGCCACGCGACAGAAGCTGTGCAAGCTTATTTATAATACTGAAAAATGTTTAAGGAGATATGCCTACTTACAGGCACAACGCACATCTGCGCGAAGTGAATATACAGCCGGTTCGAAGTGGCCCCCATCGGCTACAATGTACATTCCAAGGCGTGTAAGAATAGCTTCTCGTACACTATCTAGCATGATAGGTGTCACTGTGTTACAGGCGCACACAATGCGGTGTCATAAATCTTCCAGACTAGTAGGTTCTGTAGCATACACCTGTTTCTTCAAGTAACCCCTTAGGAAGAAGTCCAAAGGTGTTTAGTCCGGTGACCGCGGAGGCCATTCCACCGCACCACCATAACCAATTATCTGGTGTCTGAATGTTTAAGCCAGGAAACTCCGTACGTTGGCTGCCATGTGAGGTGGTGCACTAGCATATTGGTACCACATGCACAACAGATCTCTGAAGGGAAGATCATCCAGAAAGTCAGATATCGGGCCCCGTAAGAACTGAAGGTACCGCTGATTCTTTAAGTAACCCACAGGTCTTATCACAGAAAATGGGTCTAACTAGTGTGCTTCGCCAAATACCGCACCAGACTTTAGTAGCCCAACGTCGTTGATATCGAGCAGCATAGATGGGTTGCTCAGAGCCCAGTAATGGGTGTTATGCCGATTGACTATTCCGTCCCGTGTAACACGGGACTCATCTGTCCACGAGATATCGGCCAAGAAGTTTGGACAAACCTCCAATGTGTTATGTACAAAGTTGCAGAAATCGAAACGCCTTCCCTGGTTTTCATCCATCAAACCTGGCACTTGCTGAACGTAGTACGGGTGAGCTCCATGCTCGTTCAGGATTTGCCAAACACGTTGTGCTGGTAATCCCCATGCTTCGGCGACTGCTGTGGTACTAATTTTAGGATTGGCAAGGGCATATTTTCGTACGACAAATCATTTTTCACTCCGCTAGCACCAGTATCGAGCACAAAATTCCACAGTAAGCATTTTTCTTTGAAATATTTTTTTCTTTTCAAAGATAAAACGGAAATAAAACCGGGTCGAAATCGGATCAGGAACACCTTGATTCGATCCGTTTGACCCGCAAAAAATTGTCAACCCGTTGACCCACTGACCCGTGACACGTTTCCATCTCCGAACCGCACTTTTTGGTTGCTCCCGTACAACTGCATCGAGGGTGCAACGACTATGCACAGACATGCAGCAGAAGAGGTCACATTGGTAAGCCATGCGCGGTTGATCCTAGATGTGAGCGACTGGTATCTCATCAACGACGTGCAACAGTCAACCAGCTCAACCCCAGAACAACAGCGGTGCAGTTCGACCTACTTCCACATGCACAATGCGTCGTACCTTGATTCGCCTGGGGTTTCACAGCCAAAAAACAAAGAGGGTACCCATGAGGACCCCTCAGTCATCGCAAACAACGCCTCGCATGGCCAAGGAACTTCGGTAATGGACTCTCTAGAGATGGATGAGTCTCATTCCTGCTCCGTACAATGCGTCTCATTTTCCTGATGAGTGACGAGTCTAATTCCTGCTCCGTACAATGCGTCTCATTTCCTGATGAGTGACGAGTCTCATTCCTGCTCCGTACAATGCGTCTCATTTCCTGATGAGTGACGAGTCTCATTCCTGCTCCGTGCAATGAGTCTCATTCCTGCTCCGTGCAATGAGTCTCATTCCTGCTCCGTGCAGTGAGTCTCATTTCCTAATGAGTGATGAGTCTCATCCGTGCTCCGTACAATGAGTCTCACTTCCTGATGGGTAATGAGTCTCATTCCTTCTCCGTAAAATGAGTCTCATTTCCTGATAAATGATAAGTCTCATTCCGGCTCCGTACGGCGAGTTTCATTCTTGCTCCGTACAATGAGTCTCATTTCCTGATGAGTGATGAGTCTCATTCCTGCTCCGTACCATGAGCCTCATTTCCTAATGAGTGATGAGTCTCATTCCTGCTTCGTACAATGAGTCTCATTTCCTGATGAGTGATGAATCTCATTTCCTGTTGCACCATGCTGATGGCTGGGTTCGCCTATTTCGTAAATAGCATGAAGTCTATCGCCCGGTTGCACAGATGGGCTTCAAAAGGCTGGTGGAAATGGTATTCTGCTCTTGGGAGCCGCTCCGTGGCAAGCCTTAGGTTTGTTGGTTATCATCCCACTAACACTGAATGGTGGACGCTACAGGGACCTGTTAACCAACCATTTCCATCCATAGTCGATATTTCCATCCACATCGACTATAGGGGGCCAAGGTGAATCTTGCTCCCCTAATAATTTTACTAGGGGGACAGTGCCCACCCAATATTTTTCGTCCTGTTTAATTAAATAATTGATTTGGCTTCATAAGGTGAACCAAGCTCCACCTTATGAAGCCAAATCAATTTATTTCCGAAAAATTTATATATACATAACAAATAAGTAAACTTTTCCCCCCTATAAATCATTGCTTATTTGATAAGAAACTTGATTGTCAGCCCCGTATTTTGTTCGACATATTCTCATGACGTTTAAAATAAATATGAAAAATAAAATAAATAAAAATACGGAAACGTATAATCTCTAGCGCCTTTATGTATCTATTTATTTTTTGGGCTTCTCGTTCTTTGTTTGAGTAACAGCGCTTATTTTCCATATTTTTGATAAACGTTTGGAAACAAAATCTCTCGGGACATTTCTATAAAATCGCAAGCTGAATTTCATTTTTTAAAATATTAATATTCAGCAAAAGAATATTTCTATTTTTTGTTGATTTGCTGATGAGCATTTGCAATTGCGTTTTAAAATATATGTCGAATCTCGCAGTTCATCTTTTTGCTCCCTTCAGCTTTTAATTTTAATTTTTCTCCTGACAAAGGAACAGACGTTCTCCTCCCGCATGGGTCTGATCTTTTCACGCCTGCCCCCTCAAATATTTGGGTAAAGTCGGCGCCCCTGATCTGCAGGACCACAATGCCATTTTTCAACAGAACAACACACCGTGTCATCGGGTTCGTATAGCTACTGAGAGGTCGGAGAAACACGAAAACGAATTCACCACATTGCCATGTGCGACACTTATACTACGTCTGGGAATCTGGCGTGGACCAACTCAAACAATTGGCCATAAGCCTGAGCCTCTGACCAGTTAGCCACTGGGGCGGCAAGAGATACTTATAATATCATCATCATCATCATCATTGTCAACCATTATCAATCCACTGCTGGACGAAGGTCTCCCCAAGTTTCCTCCACAACGGTCTGTCTTGTGCCAGTCTCCTCCATGTCACTTCCGCATGCTTTCGAATTTCATCCACCCATCTCCCATGTGGTCTTCTTCTGGGTCTTTTCCTTTCCCTTGGAAAACAATCTAAAATTTCGCCTGTCCATCGATGGTCTGTCCTTCTTGCAGTATGTCCAGCCCATTGCCATTTCAGGGATTTTACTCTGATCATGATGTCTTCCACTCTTGCCATTTTTCGGATCCACGAGTTCCTCTTCTTATCTCTCTTGGTTACACCAAGCATGCACCTCTCCATGCTGTTTTGAGTTGTCTGCAGTCTTTGTATGTCTCTTTTAGTTAAGGTCCACGTCTCTGCACCATACGTAAGCACTGGAAGGATGCATTGATCAAACACTTTTCTTTTAAGACATAATGGCATATTGCTCTTGAAAATTATGCTGTTTCTTCCAAAAGCTCTCCAGGCAAGTTTTGTACACCGATTAATTTCTTCATCAATGTGACCCTCACTTGATATCTGCTGTCCAAGATAAACGTACGTGTCTGTTATCTCCAGCTTTTCTCCATCAATCGATAAATCTTCATTTCTTGTAAAAGCATTGAACATCACTTTTGTCTTCTGAACTTCTGAAAGTTCATTTTTAATCCCACTTCTTTACTCTTGTCAGCAAGTTCCTGGATCATACTCTGCAGCTCTGATGGGGTAGTTGCAAAAATGACTACGTCATCAGCAAAACGAAGGTGGCTTAGATAATGTCCATTAATCTTAATTCCTTTGTTTTCCCAGTTCAGTGATCGAAAGACATTTTCCAATGAGGCATTCAAGAGCTTAGGAGATATGGTGTCACCTTGTCTCACTCCCTTTCCAATTTTTATGTGTACTGTATTCTCAAACAGCCGAATCTTTGCATTTGCATTTTCATAGATGTTATTAATAACATTAATGTATGCATCTTCAACACCGCATGATTTCAACGACACTGTAACTGCTGATGGTTTCACTAAATCAAAGGCCTTTTCATAATCGACAAAAGCCATGCACAATGGAAGTTCATATTCCCTCGCTCTTTCAATTTAGTTCTCTCAGTAGGTGGATATGATCTATAGTTCTGTAGCAACTCCTGAATCCAGCTTGTTCTCTCGGTTGAGCCATGTCCTGTGTCACCTTCAAGCAGTGTGAAAGAACTTTAGTGAAGATTTTATAAACCACTGATAGGAGGCTGATCGGTCTGTAGTTCCTGAGATCCTCAATGTCACCTTTTTTATGTAGCAGGATCATTGTAGCGTTGTTCCAATCCTCAGGAATCTTCCCTTCATTAAGGCATCGAGTGAAAATTTGGGCGAGTACTGTTTCGATTTCTCCACTTGCTTCTTGTATGATGTCTACAGTAATTCCATCTTCTTCTGGAGCTTTTCCCCGCTTCATGTTCTTGATTGCATGTGCAACTTCTGTTGGGAGGACTGGGAGAACTCTGGTACTGGTACCTTTCATGATGTCTGGAGTACACGTATCATCTCTTTCATATAATTTGGAGTAGAAATCTTTCACTCTTGTCAAAATTTCGCTTTTATTTCCTGTTACAGAAACATCTTCTTTTCTCAGTGCCATAATTTGTTTTCTTCCCTTACTGAGATGTGCCTTTGCGATCTTTAGGCTTTGGTTGTTTTCAATTGCTTTCCTTACTAGTTCGCAGTTGAATTTCCTTACGTCTTCAGTGATACTTTTTCGTACTGTCTTGCATAGCTCTATATATTCCACTTTGGAAGTCACATCTTCTTTAGTTGTCCTCATCTCTCTTCTTTTTTGCATCAACATTTTGGTTTTTCCTGATAATTTGTTCACATGCAACTTGTACTTAGACCCAGCTAATTTTGTTGCTGTTTCCATAAGAGCTTTGGTTACTTTTCTGTTAACTTCAGAAATATCCACTTCTTCCGATGTTAGGCTTTCTAAAGCAGAGAATCCGTTCTTCAGTTCCAACTTGAAGGTATTTTGGTGTTTTCTAAGGTTGGTTATGTCAATAGATTTTGTTTGTCTTGTGAGCTTGCCACGTTCGAGTTTAATGTTGAGGTGCATCTTACATCTCACCAATCTATGGTCACTACCTGTGTTGAACTTGTTTAGCACACTGCAGTCTTCTATGACGAATTTTTTGTTACACATAATAAAATCAATTTCACTTGTCGTCCCATTTGGATGTCTCGTTCTCCATTTCCTGTGTGGCTTTTTCTTGAAAAAGGAGTTCAAGATGAAAAACCCTTCTGCCTCTGCAAACTCTACGAGAGTATTTCCACACTGGTTTCTGTTGCCGTGACCGAATTATTATAAAAGTTTCATTCTGTTGCCGTTGCCCTATTTTTGCATTGAAATCTCCCATAATTATCTTCAAGTGTTGCTTACCTTTATTATTTAGATGACGAATTTCCTCATAAAATTCTTCAATTTCTTCTTCAGGATGACTTGTGGTGGGTGCATAAGTTTGAATAATCTGAGCCCTGTATCTTCTCGAGAGTTGGATAACGAGTCGTGCAGCTCTGTCAGAGGAACTTTCAACTTCTACAACTTTATCCTTCAGTTTCTTGTTTATTATAAATCCAACACCACTAGTTCTGCCAGTATCAGTTCCACGATAGTAGAAAAGCAATCCACTTTTCAGTTCAATGAGATCTTCTCCTTTTCTCCTTACCTCACTTAGCCCGACGATGTCCCACTTGATCCTTTGTAGTTCCTCTTCCAATCAAGAAGCCTTGAATCAGAAGATAGGGAGCGTCCGTTATACGTCGCCAAGGTCAGCATCAGATGGCAGCCTAGTCCGGTCCTCCGGGGATTCTTAGCACCCTCTGCCTTCATGTCGCACTGGCCGCTGCCTTGGCCAGGTACATTCCAGCTGTCGGAGACTGAGGGACAAGATTTAAGTTGTGGAGTCATTTTGGAGGGGTTTGGCCATGACTCACCACGCTGGCCAAGCGGGTTGGTGAGTGTGGGATAGCATTCCTCTAATCCCGATGGTATAGTTATACCGCTACTGGCGGTCGTCAGAGCCCCTTTAGTGGGAACAGGATGTATCACGAGAAGGCGGGGTTGACATTTGTCAAGGAGAGGCTGTGATGTTACGCATCACCTGACCTTACATCCCACTTATAATATATCATGTGCAAAACATACAAAACATAGATTTTTACTGACTAGTTAATTCTGCTCAAAGTAATTCCTTCATGGAGCAATAGATTCGACAGAGGTAAATTCAATTGATATGTGTAAATCTGACAACCATAAGTTATTCTTTATTCTACAATAGTGAATTCTTTATACGAAGGTAAAGGATGAAAATACGCATTATAACTTTATCTGAGTTTAACATTCACGAAAAGATAAATTTTTCATGAAGTATATATGTATATAATATTTTGATTGCAGGTTTAATGTCCACCGTGAGCAACTCAATGGGTTACAAGCAGTCGCGTCCCTAATTTAGGGTCACTGGTTCCAGGGAAGGGAGAGAGCCAGTGCCGTAAGACAAACACAACATGCATGCCTCATCGGGATTTTGGACCCGGACCCCTTCCGGAAGAATGATCAAAGGCCATCACTTAGACCACTGCGCCACCAGGACGACGAAGAAGAAGTGAATTCTAAGCATAAATTTTACAAATTCTTTATTGGAATTAAATTTGACAAGGATAACTTTTAAATACACTGGTGTGTAAAAATTAAGGATGAAGAGGAGAAATTAGCATAACAGCGAAACTAGCAGGCAGAACGGACCGAAATACCATTCAATAGATAGACTAGGGTCCGGTACGGTAGGGCATGCGCATATATGCAGCATGACGTAGGTGGGGAGTGTTGGAAGGGTATAAAGCACACGGGCGGTGTACGCTCAGTAATTCGGTGAAAACTATTGCACGGCGTACATCGGTTTGAACGACGTCGAGTTGCTGCCACCGTGTGATATGGCCAATAGGCAATCCAGTAGACGACATCTGGATGACTTTACCCGAGGTCGCGTCATTGGGAAGTTGGAAGTAGGTCGAAGTGTGACTAGTGTGGCCGAGAAGTTCGAGATCGCTCACAGCATCGTTTCACGAGCTTGGAGAGCATTTCAAACGACAGGAACAGCTATCCGAGAGTTTAGCAGTGGTCGCCCACGAACAACCACGGCGGTGGACGACTGGTATATTGTCCAACAGGCGATAACAGACAGACGGTAGACAGCGGGAGAAATCGCAAGGCTCATGCAACAGACAACTGGACGTCGTTTTACCGTGTCCAGTAGGCTGCACAAAGGCGGATCTATTTGCACGACGACCAGTACGGTGTATGTTATTAACGCCTGCTCATCGGAGACGGTGGTTTCTGTGGTGCCAAGAACACAAGGAACTGGACACATCAGCAATGGGGTCGAGTTCTCCTTACGGATGAGAGTCAATTTAGGCTGACGAGCGATTCTGGACGTATACACATCTGGAGAGAGCAGGGAACACGCAATCACACCTCCAACATCATCGAAAGGAACCGGTTTGGAGGTGGCGGAGTTCTCGTTTGGGGCGGTATCATGCTTGGTAGCCGTACTGACCTCCACACCTTCCAAAGTGGTTCAGTCACTGGTGTCCGCTATTGTACCGGGGTTCTCCTGCCTCACTTGCGTCTGTCTAGAGGTGCTATGGGTCCTGAGTTCCTCTTCATGGACGACCACACTAAGCCTCATCGTACAGTGGCTGTCGCAGAGCTGTTGGAGAGTGAAGATATTCCCCGCATGGATTGGCGCGCAAGGTCCCCGGACCTAAATCCAATCAAACACGCGTGGGACAATAAAGTGCCTTTGTATCATTTGGATTCCTTGTTTCGACGGTTTTGCTCCCTTGTCCCATATTTTTACATCTTGGGGATTTTATGGTATGATTTTAGTCGATGTGGAGCACTGCTGCACGACGTTACATTCGAAAAACCGCCTCGTCCTTAATTTTTGCACGCCAGTGTATAAGTGAACGATAAAGATTTGCATTGCAATTTCATCTGTGTCAAGGGATAAGTTTAAAAGATGTAAACACCTCCCAGACAGTCCAAACATTTAGCACTTTACCTTGGAGCATATTGTTTTGTTCAGAGTGTTTTGTATGCAGACTTTTCATGAAAACGTGGACATGACTCGTCCCGGTCATGAAAAAGTGGACATGACTCGTTTGCATGAAGTGTGAAAACCTCAGAATCTTTTAACTGCGTTATCACTTCGTTGCGAAGCTAGTATGCAACAGCATCACTGCAGGGTGTCCAACAACTTTCTTACTACGCAATAGATTTCGACTCCAGAAGCAAAATAGACAGATATTCGAAGCCATAATTAACTCAAGTGCCTGTGTATAAAGGAAGGAAAAGTCTACTGTTTTGAAACATTGAATAATGTTCAATTTTTAGCTATTATGTTGTAGTTCAGTAATATGAAAGCGTTGATTACATATTGTATGCTCTACTAGATGTCATTCGATTACAGAATTGTTTTCGTTGTTCACCTCTTTGTTTCCCGTTGTGGATGAGGTTAAATAAAGGGTTTTATTTTTGTTTGTTTTTTTTTGTTTGTAGGTTTACTGACCACCGAGAGCAACTCGATGGGCTACAAGCAGTCGTCCTTCCCTTATTTAGGGCCACTAGTTCCATGAATGGGAAAGAGCCGGTACCCTAAGAAAAACTCACATTCACATCCTACGGAATTCGAACTCGGACACAGCTCTGACGAATGGTTGGAAGCCAGCACTTAGATCACTGCGCCGCCTGGGGGCGCTTCTTTTTCGCACCGGTGCTTGATTTAATTATATAAACATGCGGTATTTTCCGCAAACAAGGATATAGTTTGCGCTACTCGCTATTGATAAGCTGATCCCTAAGACAAACAGCAAAAAAATTCAAACTTTTTTCTCGTACAGAATATCTCACCTAGATGTCAATAGTGTATGTTGTAAGACATGGATATTCACGAAATTTTCTGCCTTTGCTATATTTACTTATTTAAGTCATGAGCAATATGAAGCACATATTTTCCGATTTTCACTTTTCGCATTTCTCCGCAAGCTACCCAACGTCTGTTTATTTGGGGGTTTAACGACCACCGTGGGCAACTCGACGGGCTATAAGCAGTGGCCCGTTCCTAAATTAGGGCCACCAGTTACAAGGAAGGGAGAGAGCCAGTGCTGTAAGACAAACACACTATGCATGCCTCACCCGGAATTCGAAGCTGTCTCGCACGAATGGTTAGAAGACCAGCGCTTAGACCATTGCGTCCCCGGGGCATAATGGTCGGAATTCGAAGCTGTCTCGCACGCATGGTCAGAAGACCAGCGCTTAGACCATTACGTCCCTGGAGCGGAATGGTCGGAATTCGAAACTGTTTCGCAAAAATGATCAGGAGCCCAGCGCTTAGACCATTGCGTCCCCGGGGCGGAATGGTCGGAATTCGAAGCTGTCTCGCACGAATGGTCAGAAGCCCAGCGCTTAGACCATTGTGTCCCTGGGGCGCAATGGTCGAAATTCGAAGCTGTTTCACAAAAATGGTCAGAAGCCCAGCGCTTAGACCATTGTGTCCCTGGGGCGCAATGGTAGGAATTCGAATCTGTCGCGGACGAATGGTCAGAAGACCAGCGCTTAGACCATTGCGTCTACGGGGCTCAATGGTCGGAATTCGAAGCTGCCTCACACGAATGGTCAGAAGCCCAGCGTTTAGACCATTGCGTCCCCGGGGCGGAATGGTTGGAATTCGAAGCTGTTTCGCAAAAATGGTTACAAGCCCATAGCTTAGACCATTGTGTCCCTGGTGCCCAATGGTCGGAATTCGAATCTGTTTCGGACGAATGGACAGAAGCCCAGCTCTAAGACCATTTCGTCCCCTGGGCGGAAC
Source organism: Macrothele yani (assembly GCA_039090855.1). NCBI lineage: Eukaryota > Metazoa > Arthropoda > Arachnida > Araneae > Macrothelidae > Macrothele > Macrothele yani. The sequence continues at coordinate 117,509,991 of CM077007.1, forward strand.
AGTACGTTTGTTCGAGGAGTGATAAGAAAGTAATGCTGTTTTCTCAGTATTTCACATGTATATTTATACGTTTTCTAACAATACATTAAACACGTTCTTTCTTGTTTTGCGTCTTTGTTTTCCAAGCGAATAATATGAATGACGGACACTAAACATAAAAACCAACAGCAGTTATTGAGTTTCTGGCAGAAGAGGGTTGCAACGCTTCCTAAACCAATACCAGGCTTTTAATTGTGATATTTAATATGAATAATATCCAAAAGCGGGAAAATAAATTTTAATACGGGGGAAGAATCATTCAATATAAAATCTCTCATTGAAAGGCCATCGACTTGAAGGACTGATGAAATTCGAAGACGGGATCAGGGTTCCGCCTTTTTCTGCATCCAGAGAGAACCAGTTTGATTCTCTCTGATGTCCCTAAACTCTCCTGATTTACTTTCACTATTGACATTTGGTTAACGAACCGGTTGTACAAGGAAGCTTAAAATGTACAGTAAAGAAAAATACGAAGACCAGTTCTGTTTAACAAAAAAAGTGCCTTTAATCCTTGAGTTCAGAAAGTTGCTGCGCAGATGGACTTTCGTAGATACATCACGTTTCGTCGGTGTCAGGGTCGTTTATATGGTTCGTCTAAATCTGAAAAGTATATGACAATAAGTCTAATAATAAAAATAAAATTGTTTTTGAAAAACTAAACAGTCAAAATGCTTAATATTACCGCCGCCATAGTTTAGTGAAAATTTACTTTTATGACTCACATATGTATCTCCTTTCATTGGTTTTACGACAAGAGCATTCATTAATCGACATACCTAAGTACAGACAGGAATTAGTAAACATTGTCAGAAATTAGTAAACCTGTCAATGTCAGGAATTAGTAAAACTTGTTATGATTTAATTCCTCTTAGCTATATACCGGACTGTGACTCAGCGTAGTCGTGAGTGCAGCGAATAAATGTAACGTGTAGCGCGTAAATAAATGTATACTCTCGAATCTCCCGTTTTATTTCACACCCACAAAGATATTGGCGTGCGAAAGATGCAGAGTAGAAAATATACATTTCTACAAAGAGTAGTACGGTACTCTCTTGACCCCCCTCCACACATATACACTTTTGTTGCTTTTATCTTCGTACATACTCTTCGATTTCCTAGTGAACAAATTCAACGCGGCAGTTGAGGATGTGTCCTTGTGCTAAACATAATAAAACACCGAAATGAGAAAAAAATATCTATAAAGTTTTCTGCAGTGCGACTGAGGAATGTATTAGGAACGAGAAACAAGAAGAATTATTTGGGAAAAATAGAAAAAGACCAAAGTGGCAAAGGTTTCGAAGAAGTGTGATAGGTGCTGTTATAGACAACTACAGAAAAAGAATTAATGCTTATACAGGGTGCCACACAAAGGAATCCCTGATTTTAAAATGAAATAACTCGGAAACGGAGATCGATAGAAGAATGAAACAAGTGGTATGTTTATTTTGAAAGCCGTAAAAATCTGATACAGAAGTTTCAAAATTACTTACAAATGTTGCCGACAGGTAGCGCTGTACGCTTTAGTCGCAGTAGGGCGTCCGAGAAATAGTCTATAAACTGTCCTTTGCAAGCAGTCGCTGCAATCACATGACAATCGATTCAAAATGTGCACCTTTCGCAGCACAGAGATGACGCAAACGAAGAATGAAATTTTCAGTCACCCTCTGTAGTGTGTCAAATGGACGCACATGCCCCACCGATCAACTCTTCAAGCTCGTCCAGTGTTGCAGAATTGTTCTGGAAAACAGTGTTCTTCAATTTGCCCCACAAAAAGTAGTCGCAGGGGGTAAGATCGGGTGAGTATGGAGGCTAATCCATGCCTGTTCCAGTAAATGTGGAATAGTTCAAAGCAATGACTCTATTCCTGAAGTATTCCTCAAGAAAGGCAAAAACCGCTGGGGTACAATGTGATCGGGCCCCATCTTGCATAAACCACGAAGTCCCTGATACTCGAGTACCAGAAAAACACGTTGCTCCACGGAATACATGACTTCATCCACTTCCTTCAGTACATTAACCTCCTTTCACGTTTCGACAACGAAACTGTCCGAAGACTGATCGCTCTGTGCTTCACAGCATTATTTATAGGACCGCACTGCGACTACAGCATACAGCGCCACCTTTCGGCAACATTTGTAAGTAATTTTGAAACTTCTGTATCAGATTTTTACGGCTTTTCAAATAAACATACCACTTGTTTTATTCTTCTATCGATCTCCGTTTCCGAGTTATTTCATTTTAAAATCAGGGAGTCCTTTGTGGGACAGCCTGTAGTTATGAATATGTTCCCATAAGGAAAACGTGGCAAAGGATGATAAGGATGGACGCGGCGAATAAAAACTCTTTAACTAATTATGCCAGTGGAGAGAATTTAAAGAGTGAGATGGCACGAATAAATTTGAGTTGCAGACGGAAATCTGCTGCAACAAATCGACACAGTTGTGGAATTAACTGCATGCCTTAAAGTATCTTTGTACTCACCCCCCCCCCCCCCACCAAATGTACCTTTAGAATACACACTACAAAAGAGTTGTTACCACGCACGCCCCGCAAAATACCTTTACAGCAAACACCTAAAAGCCCCTTCAGAACTCACGCCCTTAAAATACCTTTAGGATACGTGACCCAAAAGTATCTTTAGATCGCACTACCCAGAAGGGAACAACCAAAGCAACCCGTAATACACACGCTTACAATTAATTTCAGGAAAAACTCCCGCCTGAAATCGCCTGTAGAACACAAGCACTAAAAGAGCCTTGAACATGAGCGCCAAAAATACCTTCAGAACAAACCCCTTCGAAACAATATTGGAACACACGCCGCAAAACAAGCTTCAGAACACACGCTCCAAAATAAGCTTTAGAACACACGCCCCAAAATAAGCTTTAGAATACACGCCCCAAAATAAGCTTTAGAATACATGCCCCCAAACAAGATTTAGAACACACACCTCAAAAGTACTTTCAGAACGTACTCTACGAAGTACCTTTAGGTCAGACCCAAAATGTACCTTCAGAGCACACGTGCCAAAATAACTTCAGATCATAAGTTTCAAAAGTATTTTTAGGATAGACTCCCCCAAAGTAGCTTTAAAACATACTCTCTCAAGGAGCCTTTAGATCACACGACCCAAAAGCTCCTTTAGAGTAAATACCTCAAAGCACTTCCCGAAAGAACGTCTAGGACACAAACCTTTAAAATATGCGTTCTAAAGTACCTTCAGAATACACCCTCCAGAAGATAATAACAAACGCCTCAAAGCACCACCAGAATACATGCCCTAAAACTTTAGAACACACGACCCAAAAGTACCTTTAGAACACAACCCCGCAAAATAGTAAATAATTTATATCTTTCAAAAATCGAATTAAAAAAAGTAAAACCCAATCGATTTTTAAACATCTCATGATCATTGATAAATTTGAATCATATTCGTAAAAATTACGTGCTCATTACATCCGAGAATTCTTTGAAATTCTACTTACAAGACTGTTTAACCACCTTCATTCATTTCATTAACAATGTCAAAACTTGATGTTAATGAATCCATTCACGAACACTCGCTTCCGGTCGTCAGAAAGATCTGAAAGAAACATTCTTACTAACGGAAGTGAAATCAAGACTTTTTAAGGTCGGTTTCGTTCACACTACTCATTTAGAAAGTGAATAGGAAAAAAAGCGTTTGAACACTGTGTATTGATTTCACACCCTCTTGGAATAAAGAAAAACGAATGAAGTTTGCTTGATTCATTTTCGTGAAATACTAGAGTGAAAGGAGCAAACAATAGCTAAAAATATACATCATGTTCAGCCAGATTTCCTTCTTGTGAAATACTGATGAAAAAAAAACCAGCAAAATGCCAATTTCTCAGCTAACTCGGTTAACGGCCTCATAGATACAAAGGGTTCGGGAACTTCACTATTTTCTGGCCATCTTCCAGAAGGTCTCTCTGCTTGTTCCCTAAGGGCGCCATCCAGACTAGGAAAAGAACAAAACGAAAACGATTTCCATACATTCTTAACTTTCTAGAACATGGAGGTGAGGACAAGACTAAACTGTGAGGAACATTAACAATTCTATTATTATCGTTATTGAGATGAAGTAAAGGGTTTCAGGTTTAAGCTATCCATTCATATCACGGAAAGAAAATCCGTCATAGACGAGGTCTCTATATCAACGGATTGTAGCGCGACGTTAGTAAATAAAAAACGATTTCACTTGCATTCCCCTCGCACTTTTTTGGCGTATTGTTACGAACTTTTCAAAGCGCAAATGTGACAGATGAAATCTTAAAGCATTTTACGAAGTTTTTTTTTTTTTGTGATGCATAACACTGTATGATCAAAAGTATCCGAACACCTCTTTGAGTAATGGATTTGTCCATATACATCGTAGCTATCTCCCATACAGATTCACAAAGGGGCACGTAGCCTGGTAAATATCGTAGGCAAGGGCAAGCAGTAAAATGCCCGCAAGGCAGAGGTCAGTGACTTTCCACGTGCCAGTTCGGGAAATCTTTGCTCCGCAGCAGCTGCCCTAATAAACTGTAAAGGAAGTTGTTGTGAAGCGCAAACGCCTAGGAGCAACAACAGTGCAATCGTGACCTAGTGGGCCACGTAAAATCACAGAAAGAGACAGAGTGCACGGCGGACAAATGACAGTGGGCTGATGCTGGTGATACGACCGAAAAGCCTTCCTGAGTTGCAACATCACCGAGTTCCAAACCGCCTCCGAAATCAACGCCAGCATCATAATGGTTCGTCGAGAGCTGAAGATAATGGGCTTGCTTGGCGAACAGCCTCGCCGAAGCCAAACTTCAGCAAGACCAACGCCAACCATCGGTTGGAGGGATCTAAAGCTCGGCGACAGTGGACTCTGGGGCAGTGCAAACGCGATCTCTGGACTGATGAATTACGCTTCACCATCTGGCAGCCCGACGGACAAGTCTGGGTGTGGAGGATGCTAGGTGAACGCTACCTGCCCGACAGTGTAGTGCCAATTGTGAAGTTTGGTGGAGAAGGCATCTTGTTTTTGGGGCTGTTTGTCATGGTTTCTGCTGAGCCCTTCAGCTCCAGTGCTCGAAAATCTCAACGCTGCGGCCTATATTGACATTCTCGGCTATTCTCTACTTCCAATATTGTGGCAACAGTTCCGTGAAGGCCCTTTTCTTTACTAACAGGACAATGCCCCTGACTACAAAGCGAGGTCCGGTCGGAAACTGTTTGATGAGATGGATGGGGAAGAAGTTAACTGGCTTGCACAAAACCCCGATCACAACCCCATAGAACACTTTGCGCTGAATTGGAGCACCGACCTCACCTGACTAATGCTCTTGTTGCAGAATGGAAGACAATTTCCAGAGCAACGTACACCTAGTGGAAAGCCTTCCCAGCAGTGTGGAGGTTGTGATAGCAGCAAAGGATGGACTATCTAAAGCCTTCCCAGCAGTGTAGAGGTTGTGGTAGCAGCAAAGGATGGACTACCATTTCCCAGAGTAACGTACACTTAGTGGAAAACCTTCCTAACAGTGTGGAGGTTGTGATAGTAGCAAAGGATGGACTACCTAAAGCCTTCGCAGCAGTGTGGTGGTTATGATAGCAGCAAAGGATCGACTACCTGAAGCCTTCAGTGTGGAGGTTGTGATAGTAGCAAAGGATGGACTACCTAAAGCCTTCGCAGCAGTGTGGTGGTTGTGATAGCAGCAAAGGGTGGACTACCTGAAGCCTTCAGTGTGGAGGTTCCGATAGTAGCAAAGGATGGACTACTTAAAGCCTTCCCAGCAGTGTGGAGGTTGTGATAGCAGAAGGATGTACTACCTAAAGCCTTTCCAGCAGTGTGGAGGTTGTGATAGCAGCTAAGGATGGACTACCTAAAGCCTTACCAGTAGTGTGGAGGTTCTGATAGCAGAAGGATGGACTGCCTAAAGCTTTCCCAGCAATGTGGAGGTTGTAATAGCAAAAGGATGGATTGCCTAAAGCTTTCCCAGCAATGTGGAGGTTGTGGTAGCTGCAAAGGATGGACTACCAATTTCCAGAGTAACGTACACCTAGTGGAAAACCTTTCCAACAGTGTGGAGGTTGTGATAGCAGCAAAGAATGGACTAACAAGATAATAATTCATTTCATAGTGGGTTGGAAAGAAAGTAATGTCTGCAAATGCAAGGCAACAGAAAAGTGCTAATTACTGTATATACAAGTACAAATCCGTCCGAAATGTAGTCACCATCGTTTTTCAGACCTACTCCCATCGTCTGGGCAGCGGTTGGATAACGTCTCTGTAGAATTGTGGTGATTTAGACTAAAAAAAGTGAGTAAGTGCGCGTTCGACATCGTCCCGGTTGGTGAACCACAGTCCGTCCAGGAAATGCTCCAACGACCGGAAAATGTGGTAGTCGCTTGCGGCAATGTCCGAGAACTAGGTTGGGTACGGCAGAAGCTCCAAGCTCAGGTTCCTGATCTTGTGGCAGGTAACCCATGCTGCGTGAGGTCTTGCTCCACCTGCTGTAGGAGGGTGCCTTTACGGTTCAGCAGTGCTGGTTGTTTCGACGTGAGCGATTCGCGCTGATAGTCGAGCTGACGGAAGTAAAGGTCGGAGGTGATAGTGCTGTTGTTCGGCAGCATCTCAAAAAAGCACCATACCCGGCATCTTCCACCTAACAGACAGCAGACCTTACAAGCTTTGAGGGTCGGCATGGGCTTCTGTTTTGGGTTTCAGAGTGTTACAATACAACCACTGTTCCAAGGCTGTAATATTGTCATAGAGGACCCATTTCTAGACACAATACGGTACAAGAACGGTCCAACTTGGTCATGTACAAGTAGGGAAACGCATGCATTTATGCGATTTGCTTTCTGCTCAAGTGTGAATTGAAGTGGAACTCAAACTCCCCTCTTGTGCGGTAATGCTCGTGTGGTTAGTCCCCAGCTTTTCTGTCAACTCCCGCGTGGTCACACGTGGGTAGGTCTCTACTAAGGTCTTCGTCATATCCATATCCACTGTTGACGGTCTTCCGGCTTTGGGACAGTGTGACAGGTCAAACTTTCCCTCTGCGAACCTTTCGAACCAACGACAGCACTGTCGGCGTGACATGGCATTGGGGTACACTCTGGTAATGTTCCTTTACAGCACATGCGTGGCGCGGGTGCTAACGGAACGAAACTCATACAGTACGCAATGGCTGATGTGCTCCTTGTCTACTTTCATGTTGCCTGGTGCTTACGCTCCTCGTCTTATGACGGCTAACGGTCACTGACTTAAGTCACCTACCTGCTGATGTCATACGGGTGTGCTGCGCAACCTCATTGGCCAGTGTGCGCCGTGAGATACGACTTCGGGTACCTCGTCATCGGACATTACTTTCTTTCCAACCCAATATTAACACAGAGAAACCATAATGACTAGCTACGTGATTTAAATTTGTGCAAAAAACAAGCTGATTTTTTAGGATCCAGGTTGAAAGGACGGAATCTTCTCAATCAAGGTACTAAAGTATGTATTTTTCGCAACCGCCAGATTGAATTTAAAAATTTATTTTCACAGGAAAGAAATTTAATATTTTGTAATGATGTTTGGTCCGCAATGGAAGCTCTGGGTCATGAAGACGATGCTACACAGTGGCGCTTGTTCATTGCGTCCTTTAAAGTTAACTTGAAAGTTTTGCTTTTCACAACGGAAATGAATTTCCATCGGGGTTATTACCCCCCGGTACTGACATGAAAGAGTCGTATAAAAATATGAAACTTGTTTTGGAAAAGATCCAGAATGAAAAATATGCTAGGAACGTCTGTAGAGATCTGAAAGTCATTGCGCTGTTGCTGGGCCTGCAGCGTGGATACACAATATTTCTTTTTATTTCCTGGGTGAGTGGGATAGTAGAGATAGACGAAGACATTTTACGAGGAAGGATTGGCTGAAACGGGAGTCATTAACTCCAGGCAAGAACAAAATGTCGTAAACCCTCCACTGGCTAACCCCGAAATGCCGCCGCTCCGGTGGCGCAGTGGTCTAAGCGATGGCCTCTATATCATTCGTCCGAAATGGGGTCCGGGTTCGAATCCCGGTGAGGCATGGATGTTGCGTTTGTCTTACGGCACTGGCTCTCTCCCTTCCCTGGAACCAGTGACCCTAAATTAGGGACGGGCGACTGCTTATAGCCCATTGAGTTGCTCACGGTGGTCGTTAAACCTCCAATCAAAAAATAAAATAAAAAATAAATAAATAATAAAAACAAACCTCGAAATATCTACTTAGTTCTTCCCCCGGCAGCCCAGTAATGTCGAATCGATGTCGATTTTTGGTTACCAGGTCGATATTACGTCGAGGCATAGTTTCCGACGTAAAATAGATGAGAATCGTAAAATCAAGAAAAATCATTACATTGAATTTCAGTATACACCGAAGTGCCAGAAAAACTGGTACAAACGAGCTTATGCAAAATACACAGCAACGTCACCTATGCGCGTACTCGGTTGCGTCCGCCAATGCGTATATAAAGCGATAGACATCCTTGCCAGCTGTCAGAGCTGTTTTCGGCATGAGAATGATAAGTAATAACGATTTAAGCGATTTTCAACGCGGTGTCATAGTTGGCGCTCGTGAGATGGGCCATAGTAATTCGGACGTAGAAACGAAGTTCGGATTTTCACAGATGACCATTGCAAGCGTGTACCGTGACTACAAGAATTCCGGCAAAACTTCCAACCTACGATACCAGTGTGGCCGTAAAAAGACATTGGGTGAACGTGACCATTGTCGGCTGTCAAGAATCGTTTCACGCGATAGGCGTGCAACACTCTCGCAGGTATAATCGGAATTCAATGCTGGAGCCTCAACAAGCATCAGCGTCTGGACTGTGCAACGTACCCTGCACTATATGGGCTTTGGGAGCCGCCGCCCAACTCGAATCCCCTTGATGGGTGCACGACACAGAGCTATGCGGCTTGCTTGGGCACGGCAACACCGCCACTGGACACTTGATGACTGGAAACAAGTAGCCTGGTCTGACGAGTCGCGTTTCCAACTGTATTTGGCAGATGGAAGGATTCTTGTGTGGCGCAAACCCCATGAAGCTATGGATCCCGCCTGTTAACAGGGAGGTTGGTGGGAGGTCCGTAATGGTATGGGGTGTGTTTAGCTGGACTTCACTGGGACTCCTGGTAAGTCTACAAACGTCTGTGACCGGCCAACGCTATGTGCGCATCCTTTCTGACGAGGTACACCCATTCAAGTCCTGTATTCATGCTGATGGGTTGGGCATGTTCCAACAGGACAATGCACCTCCAAACAAGTGTCGGGACGCCACGTTATGGTTAGAGGAGCATTGATCTGAGTTTGAGGTGTTGCCCTTCCCACCCAAGTCCCCAGATCTGAACGTGATGGAACACATTTGGGATGCCATGTAACGCGCTATCGAACATAGGAATCCGAGACCTCGGAATACACCCGAATTGTGGAACGCTCTGCAGGAAGTATGGTGTGCATTGCCTACAGCATATTTCCAGAAGTTAGTGAAGTCCATGCCCCGTCGTATTTCTGCAGTCCTGCGCTCCCGTGGGGGATCTGCCAAGTATTAGACTGGTGTTCCAGCTTTTCTGGCACTTCAGTGTACATGTAGACGGTCTTACGTAGTTTATCCGATTAGTTCCATTAGGTCAAATAATAATCAATGTTTTTTATGCGATCTGTAAGCATCGCGCGCCTTCGCCTTTGCAACGATTACGCCAAACAAAATTTTTGGATGCTGGGATTTCTGGGGTGTTTGTCGGTTGTACCATTTCTGTTGTAAGACGAGATTCTTATCAATTCTTTTGTGTTTCTTTTTTCGCCGGTAAGTTAAAAGGTTTTTTTGTTTTTGTTTTTGCTTAAATGTGTTTATAAGAGGTTGAGTCTCGTTCCTTTAAGTAGAATTACTTTTTAAGATACATAATTTGTACGTACGCATATCCCAATTAGGGATAGGCCTAACGCGTTGCTGACACATCACCAAAAATTCTGTGAAATTTTTGAGAACTATGTATCTTTTCGAATGGGTCCGAAAAGACTTGGATGTTGAAACAATAAAAAAAAAATTATTCGATCTTTTAATCGTAGACAGCGTCGTGGAATCATATTACAAATACGAATATATTCTACGTTTTGTGCCACGATTGAAAGTTTACAATTTCATGTTTCAACATCTAAATTGTAGAGTAAAGGTACTGTAAATTCGGCATTGCAGCAGTACTAGAATCGATGACTAAACTGCGTAATATGAACTCTGACCTGCCTGCCCAGCAGGACGCACACGACATAAAAGCAAATAGCAACGAGAACGAACGTCCGCGTAGCTCAGTTGGTAGAGCGACTTGTTCCGGAATAAGTGGAATCAGGTTCGATCCCCGGCGTGGACCAAAAATGACGGAGAAATTTATTTTCGTTATAATGGCGCCCGAGCTTCCCGGATGACCCGGATGTTCAAGATCTCGCAATGGTGTGATGTTCTTTCCACACCGCGAAATACGAAAAATAAGAGAATCCCTTCTTCAGAGCTTCGAAAAATAAAAGTGTTGGACGCTGCATTCCACACACCAGATTGACTGGGAGTTCTCAAGTGCACGTTCTACAGCGGATAGCTGCCTGCAACGATTCATTGTCAGAGCTGACCCGTGGGCCATGCCCCCGGCCCTCTTTCGGGGGGAGATGTGACGTGCCTGAACCGCAGGACGCACACGACATAAAGGCAGATAGCAGCAAGAACGAACGTCTGCGTTGCTCATTTGGTAGAGCGACTTGTTCCGGAATAAGTGGACTCGGGTTCGATCCCCGGCGTGGACCAAAAATCACGGAGAAATTTACTTCGTTATACAACGTAGAATCCATGTTTACACTACGTAACAACGATGTACATGTTTCTCTCGAAAGGTCGAATTTTCGTCTACTGTTGACTTGATATCGACTTAATAGGTTTAAAATTCGACTCGACGTCGAAAAGACGTAACAAAAGTTGAAATGGATATCTATATTCGACATTTCATATCGCCCAAAAATCGATCAAAAATTCGACGTTGAATCGATGTAATGTGCTACCGGGGTCTCCCCGTCCCCACCCTCTCTCTCTCTCTCTCACACACACACACACACACACACACACACACTTTAAACTAGGATTTATGCGTAACTTCATCAGGGCAATGGTTCAAATTAGAGCTGGATTCGCATACTTAAAATAAAAATTCCCCAGAATTAGAGACGCAAAAATTAAGAAAGGGAATTTTGTAGAACCTGAAATGCGGGAGTTGGTAAAGGATGGAAAAATTGAGAAGTTGAGCCAAGTTGAAAACGCAGTTTAGAAATCTTTCAAAGTGTTACTAAAATCGTTTTGTAAAACTTTCAGGCAGAAAAATGTCGTGAATTCTTACCATGTGAACTCTTGGATCCATACAAAGCTATGCGATGTAATACACCGATTAGCGAAAACATTGTAACCGCCAGAGATGGAAACGGGTCAGCGGGTCAGCGGATCACCGGGTCGACATATTTCAAAGAACACTTCAGAGGTCTTTAAAATAATACTTCAGAGCTGCAGAGTATGATCCAGGAACATACTCTGAAGAAATGGAATTAAAAATGAACTTTGGGCAGACAAAGCTGATGTAGAAATGTTTTTACAAGACATGAAGATTTATCGACTGCTGGAGAAAAGCTGGAGATAACCAATACCTAAATTTATTTATCTTGGACAGCAGATATCAAGCGAGGGTCACATTCATGAAGAAAGTAATCGGCATTTAAAATATGGTTGTAGAGCTTTTGGAAGAAACAGTACAATTTTTAAGAGCAATATGCCATTATGTCTTAAAAGAAAAGTGTTTGATCAATGCATATTTCCAGCGGTTACGTAAGAAGCAGAGACCTGGACTTTAATAAGAAACGACATACAAAGACTGCAGACAACTGAAAGAAAGATGCAGAGGCGGATTTACAGGGAAGCCAACGAAGCCCAGACGCGGGGCCCTACGATGGTGGAGGGCCTCAAAAACAATGATTTATCTCTTTTTTTTCTCTTTAATTTTGCCTCTGAAAGAAAAAAAAAGAGAAAAGAGTCATAGCGAGGTAAATTCGCTGTTCTGGGTTTGGGAAAATTTGGTAGTAAAATTCCGCCCGAACTCGAAGTACGTCATTTACAAGAGTGAATTTACTGCCTTAAATGCAGGCTCACTAATTACCGTTTTGAAAGTAGTATTGCTTAATACTACGCTAAAATAGAGCTTAGAAGTTGGGTGTTATTTCTGGTCAATTTTCTAAGAATGTGATGAACATTTAGTAATTTCAAGGGAGGAAAAGATGACTCCTCATCTGTTCCTCCCTTGAAATTACTTTTTTCCATCGTTAAGTTCAGTTTAAGAGACAAGCACAATGCTGTTACAGTATGAGTAAAATAGCATTGAAAAACGTGTTTTGCGAGACATGGGAATAGATTTTAAGCTATTAAGGATGCTAGGCAAAGTGAATGGGGGCGGGGGAGGCAAAACCGATGCTGTACACAGAGCCCCGCTAATTTTAAACCCGCCACAAGAGAGATAGATGCACGCTTGGTCCAAGAATGATAAAAACAGGAACTCCTGGATAAGGAAAATGACAAGAGTGGAAGATATCATGATCGGAGTAAAATCCCTAAAAGGCAATGGGCTGGACATATTGCTAGGAGAACGGACCACCGATGAACAACCAAAACTTTAGACTGGAATCAAAGAGACACGAAAAGACCCAGAAGAAGACCACATGGGAGATGGGTGGATTGAGGAGACTCCCCCGCCCACGACAGTCCGTTGTGGAAGAAACTTGGAGAGACCTTAATCCAGTGGTGATTGATAGTGATTGATAACAATAATGATGATGGTGATATATCCGAATTTATAGCTCAAAGCAAATTTGTCCGGGTCGGGTCCAATTATGTGACAGCCGAGTCCGGGCGGGTCCGAGTCCAAAAGTTTTGACCCGTTTCCAACTCTGGTAACCACCTCTGCGTTACGCAAATAAGCGTGCGTACAGATAATCAGCGTCATGTGCCAACACGTATATGTATACTGTATGTAATACTTGGTCGGAGCTCTCTCAACCAATATTTCATTTCGTCTCAACATGGGAAGAGCAAAGGATTTATCTCATTTCGACAAAGACCAGATCGTTACGGTAAAACGCCCTGTTAAGTGCATCTCCTAAACAGTGACGCTGGCAGGCTTTTCACGCTATTCAGTAGACGGTGCAGTAGGTGGTCCTTCGGGTCGTCGACAAGGCATTCGCGGAAACCCGTTTCATTGATGCCAGAGGTTAACGCAGGGTATCTTGTAATGTCCGCAGCAACAGGAGGGCAACTGTAGCTGCCATTATCCATACTTTTAATTGCGGTGAAGGGCCCAAGCTGTCCGATCGTATAGTTCATCGTACACTCTTGGATATGGGTCTCCGCAGTCGCAGACCCATTCGAATGCTTACGCTCACAGCTGTTCACCGTCGTCAACGCGCAAGTAAACATCGACATTAGACCATAGAAGACTGGAAGAGGGTCTAATGGTCAGACGAATTCCGTTTTCTGTTGCACCATGTCGATGGACGAGCTCGTGTGCGACATTAACCCAAGGAAGCCTTCTTACCTGGATGCACTGTGGGACGGATCCAGATGGCTGGTGGGAGTGTGATGGTCTGGTAAAATATTTTCTTGGGGAATACTTGGACGCATTATCCCAGTAAAGCGAAGATATTCCGTACTTGTACATCGTGGCTCATCAAGTACACCCCTTTATGGCGACCGTATTCTCTGGCGTTTTTCAAAAAGACGATGCTCCATGCGACACTTCGAAGAAGGTTCAGGAATGGTTCCAAGTACATGAAGAGGAATTCCATTTATTGCCATGGCCCCCAAATATACCGGACAGGAATGATAATGGGTCCAAGTGTTCTTGGGGAACACTTGGACCCATTATCTCTGTAGAGCGAATTGTAACAGCTGTCACGTACCTGAACATCGTGTCTGACCCAGTACAACCCTTTACGGCGACTGTGTTCTCTGGCGTCTTTCAACAAGACAAAGCTCCATGCCACACTGTGAAGAAGGTTCAGGAATGGTTCCAAGAACATGAAGAGGAATTCCATTCATTGCCATGGCCCCCAAATATGCCGGAAAGGAATGCTAATGGGTCCAAGTGTTCTTGGGGAACACTTGGGCCCATTATCTCTGCAGAGCGAATTGTAGCAGCTGTCACGTACCTGAACAACGTGGCTGACCAAGTACACTCCTTTATGGTGACTGTATTCCCTGAGGTCTTTCAACAAACAATGCTCCATGCCACAGTGCGAAAAAGGTTTAGGAACTGTTCCAAGAACATGAAGAGTATTCCATTCATTACCATGGCCCCCAAATATGCCGGAAAGGAATGATAATGGGTCCAAGTGTTCTTGGGGAACACTTGGACCCATTATCTCCGTAGAGCGAATTGTAACAGCTGTCACGTACTTGAACATCGTGACTGACCAAGTACACCCCTTTATGGCGACTGTATTTCCTGGCGTCTTTCAACAAGACAATGCTCCGTGTCAAGCTACGAAGAAAGTTCAGAAATGGTTCCAAGAACATGAAGAGGAATTCCATTTATTGTCATGGCCCTGACACTCGCCGGGCATGAATTCTGTTGAGCAATTAATACAAACATTTGACGTGGACCAAGAACATCAAACATAAGTCGTCGCTCTTTGCACGTTTATAAGTAAGTCACGGAAAAATTATCATTGGCCGCCACCGGAATCGAACCCAGGGTCTTCCAGTTACGCGCCGGACATGCTTCCACTGAACCACAGCGGCCTCGAATTCCTCCAGACTCACATACACTAACTGCCAAGCCACTTGGCAGATTACTTCTTGGAAACCCACACAATGCTGGGGATTCACCAAAGATGGTAAGCAGCAACAGGACATATAACTAGAAGGCGAATGAATAATTAATACAAACATTTGACGTGGACCAGGAACATCAAACAGAAGTCATCGCTCTTTCCACGTTTATAAGTGAGTCACGGAAAAATGATCATTGGCAGCCACCGGGAATCGAACCCAAACCATCTTTGGTGAATCCCCAGCATTGTGGGGGGCTTTAAGAAGCAATCTACCAAGTGGCTTGGCAATTAGTGTATGTGAGTCTGGAGGAATTCGAGGCCGCTGTGGTGCAGTGGAAGCATGTCCGGAGCGTAACTGGGAGAATCTGGGTTCGATTCCCGGTGGCAACCAATGAGAATTTTTCCGTGACTCACTTATAAACGTGGAAAGAGCGATGACTTCTGTTCGATGTTCTTGTTGAGCATTTCTAGTTTGAGTTGGAGAAACGGATAGGAGCAGCATCACTCCAACCACGTTGTTTATGGGAACTGCGAGACCTTCTGTTGAAGACATAGTACCACATATCAAGAAATATTTACCAATATCTCGTTGAATCTATGCCTCAGCGAGTGAGAGCTCTTTTAATGGCGAGAGGATGACCTACACATCATATTAGGTAGGTGGTTTTAATGTTTTGGCTGATCGGTGTAGTATACATGAAAATCGATTTTCTGAATTACTCCTTGGATTTCTTTCCAGACAATGTAGACGCTGTTAGCGAGAAACATGGCGAACGATTTCACCAAAACATTTCGCACATGGAAACGAGGTTCCAGGACAAGTGGAGTCCAAGTGTGCTGGCTGACTATTGCGGGACACTTAAGAGAGACGTTACACAAGCGAAATACTCCAGTAAGACATAAATTGTTACTTTTCAGATAATTTATTTATGACTTGTATGTAAATATGCGACTTTTAAGCTTAAATCGTGTGCCACTAAAAATCCATACGTGATAAAATCAACTAATATCATACTTGAATATAGCGTAAAAATACTATTAAAATCACATATTATTGTATTTCTGGTTTGAAAAGCAGAATTTTGTAAACTTGTGTGATTAGGAAAAGCAGGCATCAGTTGTACATTTTATTTATTACTACTATGGAATCAGTTATTCGAAATGCACCATTTTTATCCGTTTCTAGGGAATAATTTGTCATCAGTCGTCTTATAAGCCAGCTCATTATTTGCCAAAATGTTCCTTTTCTGCGGAGAGACTTATGTTAGCCTGACTTATTGTCTAACGACCTAGCCCCTGTTCCACTCGTGATTGTGGGCTTATCCCATGGCGGCTGTTTTTCTCCCTTCTCAGAAATGGGGGAAGGGGGCGAACTGAGACAGGTGGCACTTTTATAGACCTGAAGCTCTTGGTAGTCGTTGAACTCCGAAAAAAATTACTATCTTTCAAACTAATTATTGAAATTTGAGAATTTTTATTTTTATTTTTTGGTAGTAATGTAAGCTAAGGTTGTCATTCAATCGCATCAAATGCCGTAACATCGGGTTTTTTTTAAAGGGTAGTAAAGCTTTATTTCAACGCTTTGTATAGGGTGATGATATCAACAACAAACAAGAAAGGTGACACCGAATTTTCGGTTGTAGAGCCCGTCGCTTGATTCCGTTCTAAGTTGAATGAAATTTATCAAAACTACTCAAAGTAAATGAAACCGGTTAGGGCCGCCCCGGTGGCGCAGTGGTCTAAGCGATGGCCTCTGATCATTCGTCCGAAAGGGGTCCGGGTTCGAATCCCGGTGAGGCATGGATGTTGTGTTTGTCTTACGGCACTGGTTCTCTCCCTTCCCTGCAATCAGTGACCCTAAATTAGGGACGGGCGACTGCTTATAGCCCATTGAGCAATATTTTATGAAGAAAATACCCATAAAGAGTTTGCATAGTTAGTAGTATTTGACCAAAGAAAGAAGTTTTTCAATAGGTTTTTTAGTCTCGCAGATATTGTTGTAAACGGAAACTTGAACTTATGCCCTCCGGTGGTAGACTTGTGAGTTAAGAAAAATTTTAAATTGTATGAGAAATATTTCGCAACGGAAACGCTCTCCCAACAAAGGAAGCATTTTTCAAATCGGACTCTTAGAAACAGAGATATGGACAAAAATAATATATGCATCTATGTCCCCTGGCGGGAAAACTATGCAATATTTTAAGGAGAAAGCATTCTCAAAAGGTTTTTCGAGGTGAGCGACATCGGTCCACGAAATAATTTTTTGAATTGAGTTTTCAGGAGCTTAGATTTTGCTGCAAATACACCAGAAGCAGAAATAAACACTGGTGGCCAAACCATTCTTTACCAAATATTAGAAATTATATGCCAAACATTTCCCATCAGAAGCTGTATCCGATACAGGAAGAATTTTTTCAAATCGGAGTTTTAAAAGCAGAGACATCGGGGTAAATGCAATTTACATTTACGCCCAGTAAAGGAAAATCTATGCGTACCGTTAACTTACGTAGTAACTTAACTTTTTAGTAACTTAAAAAAGTGACTATACCTAAAATAGTGTTCGTCATTAAATGGAATCGAAAGGTAAAATAATTTTTTCAATCGGATTTTTAGAAGTAAATATATGGAATAAAATGCATTCTGAATTCGATATCATCTGCCTTTACGCCCTCTAGCGACTAAATTGTGCATCATGAAAAAAAAAAAAAACGAAATAAAGGATCATTATTCGCACATTTTAAGCTTCTCAATGCAAAACGAAGTTTTCAAATCGGACTAATAGTTACAGAGACATGGTGTCCAAAGGCGGACTGACAAACCATGATCTTTTTCATAAGACGTGCTAAACAGACTGACATAGGCATGATCTTTCTTTCAAAAGACGTGCTGAAAACACACCATAACGCTTACATAGCTGCCTTTTTTCGATCCTAAGTTTAGTTTAACGAGCTGATGCAACATGTCATTTATCCGCAAATACTTGTTATAGTCAAACAAGAGGATTGATCGAGTTCTGTACTGAAGAAGTATGACTGCTAAGTTAGTACTGCTCGAATATCTTTATACAGAAAAACAGCTCGCGGCTTGCCCCTGATTTAAGTTAAGTTTAGGAACAAAACCTGTGAGAAAGCGATCTGATTCATATAGGTTTGGTAGAGGATTTAACGACTATCATGAGCAACTGGATGGGCTATAAGCAGTCACCTGACCCTAATTTAGGGCCACTCGTTCCGCGGGAGCGAGAGAGCCGTAAGGCAAACACGACATGTGCCTAAGCCGGGATTCGAACGCGGATGCTTCTCAAGCAAATTGTCAGAAACAAGGGCTTATACCACTGCGCCAACGGGGCAGCGATTCAATATGCATAAGATTTAGTGAGGAATTATACGGATCAAATCTTCGCAGTCTACCCCTCAGGATAATAATTAATAAAGACTCGTGCTACATAAGATTAAATAAATAAGTTGCTGTAAAAACACGATGAGAATGACTGGCACGGTGGCAGTAATTAAAGGCAACACCTTTAATCCAAGTTAAAATATATATACATTTAAAAACTACAGTAGCACTTTCGAACTCGCAACGAGATCGTCATCAGATGTAAAACCGACAAGATTAGATCAGATCATATGTAGAGGATTTTAGGAAGGGAGTGTCTGACCCCAGGTCTTAAACCACCCTTAGAAATAGGAAGCTAGGAAATTTGGGCTAGAGTGCCCGATAGGAAAGTGACACGGAAGCGAAGTAGAAAGGGGGAGGAAGACGCCTTTATTTATTACCGGGGGTCAGTACCCGGGGTCCGACGGCTTAACGTGCCCATCCGACGTACGGCGGATATTTAGTGGATCGAGCGTTCGTACCTGCCTGGGATCGAACCTCAGGTCTTCTCCATGGCAGTCACGAACGTTGCCCACTAGGCCACCCGCGGCCCCAAACCGACAAGATGGAATGTAGAGTACCTTGTATACAGGGTTTACTGTTGCCAAATCATAGAAAATAAAAAAGTTATGTAACTTAGAAAATAAACTAAAGTCCGGGTGGTGTATCAAAATATACGTAAAGTGCAGTAAAATGTTCAGCTGTTAATAGAAAGTATACCGTTACTTGATTAATCCGGTTCAGGTGTGGTAATGAATGATTTTCAGACCTGGAAATGTACGCTGGAACTTCATCTTTGCAACATTGTTTCCAGCAATGAAAAATGAACAAGCTCTCCATAAATAAGGTGGAACGGCTAAAATGCTCGTTTGTTCCCAGAGGTTTGTTCCGGCTAAAATAGTTGTTTGTACCTCTGGGAACAAACAACTATTTTAGCCGTTCCACCTTCCCGGGGTGTCACTTTATTTATAGAGATCTCGTTTATTTTTCATCGCTCGTACCAATGTTGCAATGAAGCTCCAGCGTATATTTCACAGGCCTGGAAATAATGCATTAGCACACCTGAACCATATTAATCAAGAAACGGCGTACCTTCTGTTAACAGCTGAATATTTTAGTGCACTTTACGTATATTTTGATACACCACCTGAACTTCAGTTTCTAAGTTAAATAACTTTTTTATATTCTATGGTTTGGCAACAGTAAACCCGGTATATAAGGTGCTCTACATTCCATTTTGTCGGTTTTGGGCCGCGGATGGCTTAGTGGTCAACTTCGTGACTGCCACGGAGAAATCTCAGGTTCGTTCCCAAGCAGGTACGAACGCTTGAACCACTAAATATCCGCCGTGCGTCGGATGGGCACGTTAAGCCGTCGGACTCAGGGTACTGGCCTCCCGGTAATAAATAAGGGCGTCTTCCTCCCCCTTTTCTACCTCGCTTCCGTGTCACTTTCTTATCGGGCACTCTAACCCAAATCTCCTAGCTTCCTATTTCTAAGGGTTGTTAAGACCAGAGCTCAGGCACTCCCTTCCTAAAATCCTCTACATCTGATCTGATTTTGTCAGTTTTACATCTGATGACGAACTCGTTGCGAGTTCGAAAGTACAAAAGTAGTTTTTAAATGTATGTATATTTTAACTTGTATAGTGTCATTTGAATTAAAGGTGTTTCCTTTAGCCACTGCCACAGCGCAAGTCATTCTCATCGGGTTTTTACAGCAACTTATTTATTTAGTCTACCCCACATTTTACTTAGATGTAGGAACAAAATCTGTGAGACAGCCTGGGGTTCAATTTAATAAATTATATTTTACGGGCAAAAATATCGTATAGCTTTCCCCACATTTTGCTGAAATTTAGGAGAAAAGTCTGTGATTCAGTATTTTTGAGATTTCCATGCCCTTGAAATGTGATTAATAAGCGGTGATTAATTTGAGAACTTCACCTAGGTTTTGTGAACTTTCATATTTATTAAGCGTAATCCTCATATGCAACTGTTATTTCAAAAATAACACTATGCTTCTTGGTACCATTAAAGGGGCCAAGGTAATCTTAAAGCTGGTCGAAGCGTTTATTTACTCTTATATTGTGGAAAGTCCAGGAAATTTGCATTTTGGAAAGTACGTAATCGTTTCATCCAACAGTTGTTGTTTCCATGAATTTGGCTTAATAGAATCGTCGACCTATCAAACTTTCGCCTTTGAGAAAAACGTGTAAAGAAAAGATATGGCGCAACTAGATGAGCATGCAGAAACACCATTAGACGCAGGGAGAAACGTGAGTGCCTCAGAAGGAAATATTCCTGAAACTACTTTAAGCGGAAAGACGTTATATTACCTGCCTAATTTATATATGATCCTTTAGTTTCAGCTTTGCAAGCACAGTCTGAACCAGATTTCACGCTTGAATTCGTAAAATGCCAATTTATAGATAAGAGAAGTACAACGTAGGAAAACACAAGCGTATCTTTCATCCATTATAATAACGTTTAATAATAAATCGCATAAGCGAAGCAAAATTTTCTTCTGTAAGAAATGGAATCATGAAAACTAGAACAAAAATAAAGTAAATGACGACGAGATTGCATAAAGCATGTTTTCTAATTAATTACAAAGACAAATCCTCTCAGACCAAACACAAATTGTTATCACTGACAAAGATGAGCTTAAAAACAAGAAAGTCTGAAATATGAAACACGTTTATTGCAATAGCTTTAGTCGCACGTTTGTTTCAAAGTGGAAACAGCTCGCCTGCACACGAGAGTGGGGAATTTCCAATATTTTTAATTAGTTAATTCTGTAGGTACTCTGCAATGATATAGTGAAAAAATATTAATTCGAAGGGGAAGTTTCCAATATTTTTTCTTATTTACTTGCAAACAAGACAACCATAATAAAGCACTTGTAGAAAACTGGATAAAATACACCAAGGAAAATAGTTGTAACGTATGGAAAACTCATTTTTTGGCGTAAAAAATCTGCACGACATACACCGCAGAGACAAAACGTTACGAACAGCGCGTCTTTATGCAAAACTGCATGTAAACAATGGCGCGTGTGCAGGTCATGAAATTTTATAATAACACCAGATACTGAGCTCTGTTAATCAGTGTTATTCATACACTGCCGGACAATTGCTAAGGACGGATGACAATAGCAACGATAGCAACCATAAAATGGAAGGCAGGAAAATGTGAAAATTAGCATAAGTGCGGGATACAGTAAGACGTGTTGTGCGTATGCAAATTTTGGATTGCCGAACTTGTTCGTGACGTCATAGCGCTGATAAGAGATATAAAGGATTTGACGCGTATTGACCGTTGTTGTTCAAACGCAAAGTTAAAAGGAAAGAATCAATTGATGAACTTGCAATTTTCAGTATGTCTTCCGGACATCACCTAGAGGATTTTACGCGTGGCCGTATTATTGGCAAGATTGAAGAAGGGCGAAAAATAACAGATGTTGCCAGGGAGTTCGACGTCAGATGCAGTGTTGTTTCAAGGCTTTGGAAATCATTTCAAACAAATGGAGAGTGTAGCAAACGTCACGGGGGAGGTCGTGTTCGCAGTACGACAGCTGCAGAAGATCGGTACATAGTGCTATCAACAAAAAGACACCGGCGCAGCCCAGCTGATGAGGTAACAAATCAGTTTATGGCTGCTACTGGTAAGCGGATCTCCCGAAAAACTGTCGCCAGACGTTTGCATGAAGGAGGACTATACGCCCGCCGTCCTGTTGTGTGCATCCCATTGTCCAGACGTCACCGTACCGCCCGTTTGCAATGGTGCCATCAACATCGCAATTGGACTGATAATGACTGGTCTGCTGTCCTCTTCTCAGATGAGAGTAGATACAGTCTATCGTCTGATTGTCGACGACAACTGATCTGGCGTGATAGTGGTACTGCATATTGTCCAGCAAACATACAGGAAAGGGACCGATATCCGACATGTAGTGTCATGGTATGGACTGGCATCATGATCAATGGCCGTACGTCCCTCTATGTGCTTCCAACTGGGACTATGACTGGCCAACGATACATTAATGATGTTCTGCTACCTCTTGTTCGCATGTTCCGTGGTGCTGTCGGTGATAGATTCATTTTCATGGACGACAACGCAACATGTCATCGAACAGTCGCTGTCCAGGAATGTCTTGAGAGCGAGGATATTCAACGCCTCTATGGCCAGCACGTTCTCCAGATCTGAATCCCATTGAAAATGTGTGGGATGCTTTGGGGAGGAGTCTTGCTGGTCGCCAATGCCCTCCAATAAACAAGGACACCCTCATCCGTGCACTGACAGAGGAATGGGATAATTTACCCCAACAGCTGCTTGATAATGTTGTGCAAAGCATGACACGACGTGTGGAATCTTGCATCGCCCTCCATGGTGGCCATATCCCGTATTGACATCTTACGCCGGTACGCCTGCGGACGGTAATTGCATTTTTTCACGTTTACGTATTCTGCCCAAAATGGCCTGTTTGTCCCTTGAACACGTTCCAAAGCCTTCTGGATTTCAGAGCACAATAAATTGTCTTTCTTGTAATGTCCTGGCATTCTGACATTATTTTATTTCATTTGACATCCAACCACACTTACTTTTTTATGCGCTATATAGCCGTTTATGATCCGTCCTTAGCAATTGTCGAGCGGTGTATTAATAACGAGGAACAGCACAGAAACTATATTTAAAATAGTAAAACTATGCTAGTAATCAGAATTTATTGGCGTAAAATATTAAGTCTGTGAAAAAGTTCTACCCGATTTTTTACTAGAGAAGAAAAAAACATTTTTAATAAATAACATCTTTATTCTTTTACGTAATTGCCGTTATTATTTCTTCCCTCTTACCATCTTTTTGGTAGTAATTTAATTCCCCCTCTAATGCTCGTGAATATACACAAATGAGCCATTAACATTATGACCACCCCAGCCTAGAGAAATGAGCGCGCCTGGAGACCAAACGGTGGCGGTGGCGCAGGTGAAGTTCACAGAGCAGTATAATACAACCCAAGAACCGGCTTTCGGTTAGTAGAGTGTTCGGAGTCAGAATGGCAAAAGTTGCCAATTTATTGGAGTTTAATAGAGGATAAATTTTGATAGCATAGCGGATACGAATACGTATCAAAAGTGGTGCACTTATGGCCAAACAACGAACCGTCGTCCAGCCGTGTATCATCCTCAGCTTATTAATGCCAGAGGGGAGAGGAGACAGTCGCGCTTTGTTCACAGCGACCGCAGGGCCAGAGGGCGACAAATCCCCAGCAGATACAACAGTGGTGATCAGGGCAATGCATCACAGCACACAGTTCATCGCAACCTTCTGCGCATGAACCTGCGTAGCCGAAGACCCAGGCGGGTCAATATGATCACTGTATCTCATCGCCAACAGCACGTGAAATAGGCCCAAGATCATAGAGATTGATGATTGGAAGAAAGTGGCCTGATCTGACGAATCAAGTTTCCTGGTGCATCACGTAGACGGCCGAGCGCGGATGCGCTGATTACCAACGGAGGCTATTGTTGGGTTGAAACAGGACGGCGGCGGCGGCTGTGTTACGCTGTAAGCGATGCTTTCTTGGGACACTATAGGCTTCATTATCACAATAGCACAATCTCTGGCATCTGTCAGGTATCTGAACATCGTTGCGGACCTAGTTCACTCATTCATGACAACTGTGTTCCCTGCTGGTGATGGAATAATGCGCCATGCCACACTGAGAGAATCGTCAAGGAGTGGTTCGAGGAACATGCTGGTGACTTTTTGTTAATAACCTATCCTCCAAATTTACCTGACATGAACCCAATCGATCATTTGTGATTGGACTTGGAAAAGCGGGTTCGCGCTAAAACACCACCACCCCGAAATGTACGGGAACTGGAGGACCTGCTGTTCACATTGCGGTACTAGATACCCCAGGATACCTATCGCCATCTCATCGAATCCATGCCTCGCAGAGTGGCCTCTGTTTTGAGGGCTAAAGGGGATCCTACAGCTTATTAGGTAGGAGGTCATAATGTAATGGCTCTTCGGTGTACAGCTGACTGAACACTAAATAAATCAGTTCTTAATAACTTCTCTTTTAAGCGAATCAGGAGTCACTCAAATAACTTCAGAAAAGAATACCTACTACTAGTCTTTATTTAGCAAAAACTTCTTTAGCACGACTCAGTCCTCACCAAATTTAGTGAAAAAATCCAATTGCTTGTTAGAGAACGTTTAACCAGAAACAAAAACGTCAACTCTAAATATTAAATACGCAGACGTCAAGAAATCACCACTTCAAGTACTTCAACTTCTGCAAGTGCTATTATACACTGGCGTGCAAAAATTAAGAACGAGACGGTTTTTCGAATGTAATGTCGTGCAGAAGTGCTCCACATCGACTGAAATCATACCATAAGATCCCCAAGATGTAAGAATATGGGACAAGTGAGCAAAACCGTCCAAACAAAGGAATCCAAAGGATACAAAGGCACTTTATTGAAAAGGTAGCTTCGAGCACAACTGGACAGAAGACAGAAACGTTCATGTGACAGGCGGCTGCCAAGAAAAATCCAGGCTTTAGTAAGGGATATGATCACCCATGACTGCGTTGCAGAATTTACAACGTCTGTCCATGCTGAGGACGAGGTTGTCAAGGAGCTGTTGAGGCATCGCGGCTCATTCCCCTTGTAGCGCCAATCGCAGCTGGCGGCTGGTGACGTGCTGCCCAGCGTCTACCGAGAAGTTCCCACACGTGTTTGATTGGATTTAGGTTCCAGGACCTTGCGGGCTAATCAATGTGTTGAATACCTTCACTCTCGAACAGCTCTGCGACAGCCATTGTACGATGAGGTGTAGTCTTGTCGTCCATGAAGAGGAACTCAGGACCCACAGCACCTCTAAACAGACGCACGTGACGCAGTAGAACCTCGGTACAATAGCGGACACCAGTGACTGAACCTTCTTGGAAGATGTGGAGGTCAGTACGGCTACCAAGCATGATACCGCCCCAAACGAGAACTCCGCCACCTCTAAACCGGTCCCTTTCGGTTATGTTGGAGGTGTGATTGCGTGTTCCCTGCTCTCTCCAGATGTGTATACGTCCAGAATCGCTCGTCAGACTAAATTGGCTCTCATCCGTAAAGAGAACTCGACCCCATTGCTGATGTGTCCAGTTCTTATGTTCCTGGCACAACAGAAACCGCCGTCTCCGATGAGCAGGCGTTAATGGCACACACCGTACTGGTCGTCGTGCAAATAGACCACCTTTGTGCAGCCTCCTGGCCACGGTAAAACGCGATAAAGGACGTCCAGTTGTCTGTTGCATGTGCCTTGCGATTTCACCCGCTGTCTGCCGTCTGTCTCTTCTAGCCTGTAGGACAATATACCGGTCGTCCGCCTCCGTGGTTGCTCGTGGACGACCACTGCTAAACTCTTGGACAGCTGTTCCTGTCGTTTGAAATGCTCTCCAAGCTCGTGAAACGATGCTGTGAGCGATCCCGAACACCTCGGCTACACTAGTCACACTTCGACCTTCTTCCAACTTCCCAATGACGCGACCTCGGGTAAAGTCATCCAGATGTCGTCTACTGGATTGCCTGTTGGCCATATCACTCGCTGGCAGCAACTCGACGTCGTTCAAACCGATGTACACCGTGCAATAGCTTTCACCGAATTGCTGAGCGTACACCGCCTATGTGCTTTATACGCTTCCGACACCCCCTCCCTTTACGTCATGCTGCATATTTATGCGCATGCCCTACCGTACCGGACCGTAATCTATTTCCTGAGTGGTCTTTCGGTCCGTTCTGCTTACTCGTTCCGCTGTTATACAAATTTCTCCTCTTCGTTCTTAATGTTAGCACACCACTGTATTACCATCATGTTCACACCTTTGCTGCTGCCCACACATTATATATCGTTCTATTCTGATCTGACACATCCACACGTCATACATTCTGACCTCAAGGTGTTGCCAACCGTATTCTTGCGTGAGAGAAGATATCACGTCAAGTTTGGAAACCGCTAAAGAGGATGAACGGAAATTTATGTAGAGAAAGATATTAAAAGGAAAGTTAAATTAGGGTATACGTCTCACCCCTTCTGTAGAACTCCTTCATTTCGGAGTCAAAAAAACTCTTGCAATGCAGTTTCGACATTTTTTTTTTTTTTTTTTTTATTGATTGGAGGTTTAACGACCACCGTGAGCAACTCAATGGGCTATAAGCAGTCGCCCATCCCTAATTTAGGGTAACTGGTTCCAGGGAAGGGAGAGAGCCAGTGCCGTTAGGCAAACACAACATCCATGCCTCACGGGATTCGAACCCGGACCCCTTTCGGACGAATGATCAGAGGCCATCGCTTAAACCAACTTTAACTTCATCGAAGGTTTCGACATCTTTAACTTCATCGAAGGTTTTTTTCAACGAAGCTGTTCTGAAGTGATATAAAAAAAAAGTTGGTAGGCTCTAGGTGCAATGTCTGGCGAATACAGAGAATGAGGTAACACTTCCCATCCAATGCCCAGAAATTTTGTCTAAGTGGCTAAAGCTGTATGGGATTTTGCGTTGTCATGTTGATGATGTCTTTGCGGTGAACCAGTGGTGGACCCTAGAGATGAGATCGGGCTCGGTTTTAGAAGCCCAATCCACCCGACCCCGAAATGTTTCGGCCCTAGCCCGACTCAGCCTCATGAGGTCTGTGTAGTGTAAGGCCCGAGCCCGGCAGAGCTCGACTTTTCCAAGTGCTGATACTTTTCTCCCTTTTATCCGATTTTTACATGCAACAAGAAGGAGCATGGAATATGATGCTCAGCATTTATGTGTCTCATTAGGAAAGATATAACCTTGAAATAAAATTTATATTTTACAGTTTTACAGAAAAATGTTCAGTAGCTGATATTTTTTTCTTATCTAGTGTGACGTACCTGCCAGCAGGACGCACACGACATAAAGGCAGATAGCAATCAGAATGAACGTCTGGTAGCTCAGTTGGTAGAGCGACTTGTTCCGGAATAAGCGGACTCGGGTTCGAATCCCGGCGTAGACCAAAAATGGCGGAGAAATTTACTTCGTTATAATGACGCCCGAACTATCCGGATGACCCGACCGTTCAAAATCTCGCAATGGTGTGATGTTATTTCCACACCGCGAGATAGGAAAAATCAGAGAAGCGCTTCTCCAGCGCTTCGAGGAATAAATGTATGTGTGACGTTGCATTCCACACACCAGATTGACTGAGAGTTCTCAAGTGCACGTTCTACAGTGGATGGCTGCCTGCAACGATTCATGGTCACGGCTGACCCGTGGGCCATGCCCTCGGCCCTCTTTCTGGGGGGGGGGGGGAGATGTGACGTACCTGCCAGCAGGACGCACACGTCATAAAGGCAGATAGGAGTCAGAATGAACGTCTGCGTAGCTCAGTTGGTAGAGCGACTTGTTCCGGAATAAGCGGACTCGGGTTCGAATCCCGGCGTAGACCAAAAATGACGGAGAAATTTACTTCGTTATACTATATATAACGGAATATTTCTTATGGGGAGTCAGAATGAACGTCTGCGTAGCTCAGTTGGTAGAGCGATTTGTTCCGGAATAAGCGGACTCGGGTTCGAATCCCGACGTAGACCAAAAATGACGGAGAAATTTACTTCGTTATACTAGTAAAAAGAAACTGTCTACCTTTTTTGTGCATGGAGAGGAACTGGTCTTTACTCTGGACGTCCTACTTTTATATTTCAAAATGCATTCGCATTTCTCTCACTGAACATAATCCAATTTCGTGTTGATCGTGCAATCAATAATTTGGATTAAAAAAACTTTTTTCCACGTGGTAGGTTTCCCCACTTCATTTTTAAATGTTTCACAATCACCAAACTTTTTCGTATAACTTCAGAATACGGATCATTCATATTGTAATGCGCAAATGGATAAAAAGAGTAACTCAAGTTAATGAGTTGAACGTTGAGTGGAGGCGACAGTAACAGCTATTAGAAAAGCTTTGTTCAATTTATTGTTTCCTTGCTGCCTTCTACACGATGTTTGGTTTAACGAGGCCTTCTAAAATACTGGGAGCGAATTTACGTCCTCGGAGCTGAGATCCTATGGCCGGTTTCGTACAAACGGAACAAATCCATGGAAGCAATAAATCTCCGAGCTGTCCTACCGCTGGTTTTTAAACGGAATATTTCTTCTGGGGAATTTACTTTGATTCGCACTTCAACGTCCATCATATTCCGGAGCTATTCTTCGCAACATAAATTATAACAGATTTTTTCTCTCTGCTTTGCATTACGTTTCAATCACAAATTTATGACACTAGCGGCTTTTGTTCTTCCCCCTCCCAATCGGTTTTATTACGGATGGTTCTTTTGAGAAATGGGGTCGTCTTCTCTGATGTATTGAAGAGCAATTTTAGCAGACCACTGAACTGACCGTCCTATTGCGTCTGTGCGAAGGTGAAGTTCCCTAATCTCTATTTCCTCTGCGTCAACTCCCTACTTTCCTAGGCTAATTACTCTCTTAAGAAGCACTTAAACTACTACACTATGAGACATCAATTCCCTCCCCATGTAATCAGGATTCACGGATACACTGCAGGAAAAAAAAATGATTCCTCTTCCTAAAACTCAGAAGAAAAAAAAAACGGAGAAGAAAGACGGTATTTTAACATAAAGAAGAAGCCCGCCCGAGATGTAATTAATATGCTATTCGTAGCTCGTCCGAGCCCGAGATGAAACTGATAATGCCATTCGTAGGCTGCCCGAGCCCGGGCTCGAGCTCGGGACCAGCCACTCTCATCTCTACTGGACACTTAGATTCCAATTTTTCTTTCAGCCTTTCCCCAACTGTTGGCATTTATCATTTTGTTATGTGCAAGCAGCTCTCAGTGGATTATCATTTGTCATCGCACGATACACTTAGCAAGACCTTACTCAGATGCAGTCCCTTTCTTGAAGTCAATGGAGCAAGCTCTCCAACGCGATATACAGTCCTTTGACGCTTTACTTTTCTTTAAAGGACCCTCTTTTCACCACCCTTAACTAATCGTTCCATGAAAGTTTTATTTATGTGACGCGCAAGCAAAGAAAGACAGGTGGTCATTCTGCCCAATTGATTTCTTGCGGATAAGTCATGTGGTACCCACTAGTCGAACTCTGTGATAAACCCAAGCGCATGCATCCATTTTTCTACTGTTGCTCTGCGTACATAAACTCTTTCTGATAATTCTTCAATGGTTAGATGTTGGTTATTTGATATGGCTTGGTTGAGATCATCTTCAGAACCTCTGCAGGACATTCAGAACGTGGATGACCTCTGCAGGGCGTTCAGAACGTGGATAACCTCTGCAGGACATTCAGAACGTGGATGACCTCTGCAGGGCGTTCAGAACGTGGATAACCTCTGCAGGATGTCCAGAACGTGGATGACCTATGCAGGATGTCCAGAATGTGGATGACCTATGCAGAACGTCCAGAACGTGGATGACCTCTGCAGGAAGTCCAGAACGTGGCTGAACTCTGCAGAACGTCCAGAACGTGGATGACCTCTACAAGATGTCCAGAACGTGGATGACCTCTGCAGAACGTCCAGAACGTGACTGACACCTGCAGGATGTCCAGAAAGTGGCTGACCTCTGTAGGTCGTCCAGAACGTGGCTGATCTCTGCAGAACGTCCAGAACGTGGTTGACCTCTGAAGAACGTCCAGAACGTGGCTGAACTCTGCAGAACGTCCAGAACGTGACTGAACTCTGCAGAACGTCCAGAACGTGACTGAACTCTGCAGAACGTCCAGAACGTGGATGACCTCTGCAGGACGTCCAGAACGTGGCTGAACTTTGCAGAACGTCCAGAACGTGGATGACATCTGCAGGACATCCAGAACGTGGATGACATCTGCAGGACGTCCAGAACGTGGATGACATGTGCAGGACGTCCAGAACGTTTATGACATCTGCAGGACGTCCAGAACGTGGATGACCTCTGCAGCTGCTGTTTCCTTCACGGAATTTCCTGAACCAACGGCGACATATGCTTTCGTCTACGACATCCTAGCCAAACACCTCACGAATGTTGCCTTTGTCGAACTTATAAAGCAAAGAATGTCTAATGGGATTCTTTTGGCTATAGACATTCTTGGCACTATTTTATAGCCTACTCCTTGAAGCACTTTGGCCATCAAACGCGCCATCTGTTATCGCACTTGTTACTTGCATTTTTTACTTGGAATTTGCATAATAAAAAACGGGTAGAACTTTTTCACACATCTAATAGAATAAAAAAATATTACGTATAAAAATATAAGTAGAGTTACAATAAAAATGCATCATTCAAGTTCAGGCATAGGGAGAGCAAAAATGTTACATAATGTGCAATCGCACAGATGCAATAGGGGATAGTGTTGGTTCGCGTCCTTGCTAATGACGTCACGCACATGCACGGCCGTTTGCTTGAGAACTGGTTACCACAGTAACTAAGCTGCAACTCGCAAGGAATGCTGGGTAGAACCCTGGATGCTTTCTTATGACGTCAGAGCAGATGCAGAAGTTTCGTTTCTTTTCCTCGTGTGTGGTGATGTTCCAAAAATGATATCTATTGGTGTGTGTTTTTATTTTTCTAACGAAAATCTTTTGCGTGTGAAACTGGTTTTCAACGTATTGTATCAAAGATACAACTGTTTACATGCGATGTTTTGCGTCGTGTGCGCTGTGAAAACTTAATGCTGTATATAAGGAAATTTGCTGTAAGTTTGGACCAGTTTAAAAGAACTAAATAGGAATTATGCGCGACGAAATAGAGACTGTCGTCATTGATTAAGAAATCTTCGTCCTTCAATTAATATACAGTATGTTCTTATTTCTTATTTTCATTAGTAGCGAAATATGATTCACTCTTTGTTTTCATTGTGTGAATATTAAGAAATACATTTACAGAAAAGTAATTAGAAAGTATCAACATTATGATTTCCGAAGTCTGTCGAGTGTGAACTTGTGTACAGTGGCAAAGCTCCGATCTTCTTTTGTTATGAAGGCCTGGTAGTTCAATTTTATTGTACATACAGTGCTCAAAATTTGAACTCCAAATACGCCGATATATAGTATGTCGCTATATTTCTCCAGAGTTTCTGCAATGGCTTCAATCGTGTGTTTCACCTCCCAGTAGCCTAGTGGTCAGAGACGTGGACTTCTGTCTAGGTTTCCGAAATGAGGGATTGGGGGATTAACTCCTACTTTTTTATTTGAGTCATTTTTTTTCATTGTTTCGGGGATTAACGATCGCCATAAGCAAATTTAAGGGCTATAAGCAGTTTCCCATCCCTAATTTAGGGCCAATGCTTCTAGGGAAGCGACAAGGCCAGAGCCATCAGACAGACACACCAACATACTTCGTCAGGGACTCGCACCCGGGCCCATTTCGGACGGATAGTCAAAATTCAGTGCCTCAGAGCACCCCGCCACCGGGTTTGAGTCCTGATGAGACATATGTGGTGTGTCTGTAACTCTGCGTTTTTCTCTCCTGTCCCTGGAACTAGGGTTTCTAAGTTAAGGACGGGCGGCTGCTTATGGCCTTAGATGATCACGATGATCGTTCGACCTACAAACAAAGGACAAGAATCACATTTTACTTAATAGACACTAACAGACGACAGCTCGTTTGCGCATTACGTCGCCGGATACAGCGTCACGCAGAAAGAGAGAGAAAACCAAATAATATATTTAAGTGGAGAGAGAGAGAGAGAGAGAGAGAGAGAGAAAGAGAACCAATAGGAGAAATTTTTTTTTAATAGGTTAATACAAATTTGCAAGACGTAAATCCGTTTATTGGTGTTAATATGACAAGGATGTTAAGTCAGATAATATCCCATTACTCATTTGTTCATAAATAATAAGATCATTCATTCATTCATTAAATATGTTGTTGTTTCTAACTCCACTTGAACTATTCAAGCTACGTAGATCAAGTTCATAAGACCGTGCGTCTTAGGTCAATTGAGGATCAAATCTGGTAAAGTGGTCTAAGCGATTGCTTTTGATCATTCGTCCGAAAGGGGTACGGGTTCGAATCCCGGTGAGGCAGGGATGTTGTGTTTGTCCAACGGCGCTGGCTCTCTTCCTGCCCTTGAACCAGTGGCCCTAAATTAGGGACGGAAGACTGCTTATAGCCCATTGAGTTGCTCACGGTCGTTAAACCTCAATAAAAAAATATCTGGTTGGTGAAAGGAAATT
This sequence comes from Macrothele yani, assembly GCA_039090855.1. Lineage (NCBI taxonomy): Eukaryota > Metazoa > Arthropoda > Arachnida > Araneae > Macrothelidae > Macrothele > Macrothele yani. The sequence goes on from CM077007.1 coordinate 117,542,489, forward strand.
TCTCTAGTTAATCTGATGCAGGAAATAAGTTTTATTTTATTCTGATGAGGGGGTGTGGCGTTTAGCTACCACTGTGAGCAACTCGGTAGGCTATAAATGGTTGTTCGTGCCTAATTTAGGGCCACTGGTTCTAGGGAAGGAGGAGAGCCAGTGCAGTAAGACAAACACAGACAGCATCCATGCCTCGTCGGGCTTTGAACGCTGACCCATCCCGTACGAATGGACAGCGCTTAAACCACTGCGCCACCGGGGCGGATAGGAAAGGAGGTGACAAGGCGTGGCAGAATCCATGTTGCAAATGTGACTAGGTTAAAAGGTCTTGCCTCCTCCCTTTCATTGGTCTAAAATGACCGCTTCTTGATTTTTATAAGGCAGTTTGGTTTTTTTTCTATTACTGATTCAATGATGGAGTTCATAATGCCTGTTGTGCGTAGGGAGTTTCTTTCAAATCAGATGATCTGTAGCTCTGATTCGTGCGAAAATTTCATCGAAAGTTAAACTCAGTAAAGAGTGATGGTACCTCCTGACAACACTCTTTAGCCAAAAATTCAGCTGTACCATAATCTTTAAGACTGACGTCAGAGGGAATCCACTGAAAGTGTGTTATGGCATGATGAGACAAACGCTTTGACTTATCGATTAACTCCTCACAGCTTTGTCAATAAGGTTTACCCAGTTGCTCTAGTGTTGTATTGAGGTCCGGTTATCAGTCCAAAACCAGATGCTACAGTGTTTGCTTGTTGATTCTATAAAGCTTAAAGCTGCATCATAGCCAAGAGTTTTGATCGAAACACAGTGCAGCGGTAACGATTTCTCCTTTTGATTTTAATAAGGTTGCCTGCAGAATTAATAAACATGTCACTGCTAGTGTTACAATTGAAGGTTAAATAGTGAAGAGACAGTGCCAATATTCAAACAGCATGCGTAGAAGTCAATGAATATAATACAGACAATGCAGCGAGTGAATGTGTATTTTGCAAATTAATCAGAACTCTAAATTAAGCATATATAACCTTCAAAAGAAGCACCAAAACTATCGAATGTACCAATAACTGAATGTATACCAAGGGTATGAAATTATGGAATCATATCAGATAATACCATTCTGCTCTGTCTGCTGCATCACTGGAAGAACACAGATCAAATCACTTCATAAGATCAAATCACCTTTACAAGCAAAGAATACACAGGCAAATTTATCACAATATTTTCTCAAAATAGACACCAAAACGGGGTACGGAGTTCATTTTCTTTATCAAGATTCCAGATCATCTAATTTACCTAAGGTATCCTGGAATCCAGGTAAATCAAGCTGATACTAAATTTAAATAGATGTACTTATTACAAGCACGTTGACATGAGAGGAAATCTTGCAGAAATGTGGCAGTCTAATTGCAGATAACAATAAAAATCTCTGTAACGTACCAGGAGATGTGACGTACCTGCCAGAAGGATGCACACGACATAAAGGCAGATAGGAATCAGAATGAAACGTCCGCGTAGCTCAATTGGTAGAGTGACTTATTCCGGAATGAGGGGATCCGGGTTCGAATCCTGGCGTGGATAAAAATGACGGAGAAATTTACTTCGTTATAATGGCGCCCAAACTATCCGGATGACCCGACCGTTCAAAATCTCGCATTGGTGTGATGTTATTTCCACACCGCGAGATAGGAAAAATAAGAGAATCCCTTCTCCAGCACTTCGAAAAGAATAAAAAAAATAAGGGGGCGAATCTGTAACGTACCAGGAGATGTGACGTACCTGCCAGAAGGACGCACCCGACATAAAGGCAGAAAGGAATCAGAATAAAACGTCCGCGTAGCTCAACTGGTAGAGTGACTTATTCCGGAATGAGGGGATCCGGGTTCGAATCCTGGCGTGGATAAAAATGACGGAGAAATTTACTTCGTTATACCTCTACTTAGCTGTTTACCTCAAGCAGACTGGATTGCACAGCTACATAAAATGCGAAAATACGAAAAATATTCGGCATTTCCTTAAGTTTTTAATATTGAAAGGAAATATATTTCCTAACATTTTTTTCTGAAAATACATAAATCTCTTTGGCAATAGGTAAACAACATATGTGCGTCAAGACACCGGAATGACTTCATTCATCTATATACAGTACTTACAGCAAACACAACATTCTCTGCTACCATAATTACAAATACGGCCGTTACTCCACGATTTCTTATTTATTTACTTTTATTTATTTATCTTAAAATGGTAATACTTTTAAGGCGTCAGGAGTAATCGTACGTGCTTCTCATCTTACTGCCTACAAAAGTGATAAATGGTTGCTTCACCTCATTGTAACTGAAAGAGAAAGAAAGCGTATTGAAAGGCGGAATAAGCCCATAAGTCCCATTCATCTAAAAAAGGAGAATAATTATTCTTTTTAGTGACACAAGAAAAGAAATCTGTCATAGTGGAGGACCCTAAGAAATTTCTCCACGAAGATTGATGCAGAGCAAAATGAGATCTTCGGAAAGACGAACCTGATGCATATCCTGCGCTTTCCCCTTATTTCGTACCTAGGTGTCTTCTCAACTCAGCGTCATAGGAAACGATTCTTCGGGAGTTTTCTGACAGCAATTCAAACGAGGGATAAAAGAGATTAGGAGAGATCCATTCCCTGTGCATCACCCCTTTTCCTCTTGCGATTCTCTTTTCTAATTCTTTTTCTAGATCCTTCCTGCGTCTGGTATCTGTCATCATCTTAATGAAAGTCGGCCACTTGTTCGGGTTTTGGCTGTCTCTTTGTCTTTTGCTCAACTCGAATCATCCTCAGGATGTGCACACCCCGAATCATTGTGCTGACTTATGATTCTCCTTGGGCCATTAATTCCCGTCTTCCGCCAGCATTCAACATTGTTTTTCACTTTTCCGAGATTATCTACTTCCTAGATGGAGGCTGCGGACGTCTTTATGATTCATAAGGATTTTATTAAGATTTACGATTTGAGTATGTGCGTGACACGGCAGCTCCTTTGGTTTATATTAAAAAGGTAATAGATATGAAAAGATAATATGCGGTTTAAGTGAGCGCAGCCAAGTGTCTTAATGGTAACCTTACTGTGGAGAGAAAGGTTCTTAATGTGTACTTCCGCTGCATAATATTATAGTTCCAGCCTAAAAATTCGTATTCGAGCTTTAACGAGGACATAAAAAAATAATGTTAACCCGTGAAAATACAAATTTGCGGGCGGCTGGACCCGAAAACGCATCCTTCTGCTCCGGAGCCCAATGCTTTCCTAATTAAGCTACACCGACAAGGGCTTATTTCTCCTACTTGCCGTCTTGACATGTACGTCGCCTCTGTAGTTGATAACGCACATGTCAAGATGGCAAATAGAAATCCCAGGTTTCGGGTCCGCCGCAAACCAAAAAACTCTCAAAATAATTTAAAAATAATAACTCTCGAAATAATAATATAAAATAATAACTTTCAAAATAATAATATCAAATAATAACTCTCAAAATAATATAAGAACTAGACGAAATTCGTCGGAAGCGAAGGTAACTTTTTTTTTTTTTTTTTTATGAAAATAATAAACTCATATGAAACAACAAATGTGAATTTTATTTGATTGACAAATTCATTCAACCACTTCAGTAAAGACAATAGTCCAGGTTTGTTACTTTTTTTTTTTTTTTTTTTTTTTTTGTGACTGAAGATTTAACGACCACCGTGAGCAACTCAATGGGCTATAAGCAGTCGTCCCTCCCTAACTTAGGGTCACTGGTTCCAAGGAAGGGAGAGAGCCAGTGGCGTAAGACAAACACAACATCCATGCCTCACCGGGATTCGAACCCGGACCCTTCACGAACGAATGATCATAAGCCCACGCTTGGGCTATAAGCAGTCGTCCGTCCCTAATTTAGGGTCACTGGTTTCAGGGAAGGGAGAGAGCCTGTGCCGCAAGACAAAAACAACATCCATGCCTCACCGGGATTCGAACCCGGTAGACGTAACCTGCCAGAATCGAATATATATATATATATATATATATATATATATATTTTTTTTTTTTTTTTTTTTTTTTTTTTTGAAAGGAATAAACTCATATGAAACGTTTATTTACATTTTTACATAATGGGAGACGTCTTACCTACGTGAATAAACTGGATCGAATGAATGTTAAGTTGTATACACTGGTGGGCAAAAATTAAGGACGAAGAGGAGAATTAGATAACAGCTGAACGAGCAGGCAGAACGGACCGGAAGACCACTCAGGAGATAGACTAGGGTCCGGTACGGTAGGGCATGCGCATATGTGCAGCATGACATGGGAGGTGGGAGGGGGAGTGTCGGAAGGGTATAAAGCACACGGGCGGTGCACGCTCAGCAATTCGGTGAAAGCTATTGTACGATGTACATCGGTTTGAACGACGTAGAGTTGCTGCCACCGAGTGATATGGCCAACAGGTAATCCAGTAGACGACATCTGGATGACTTTATCCGAGGTCGCGTCATTGGGAAGTTAGAAAAAGATCGAAGTGTGTCTAGTGTGGCCGAGAAGTTCGGGATCGCTCACAGCATCGTTTCACGAGCTTGGAGAGCATTTCAAACGACAGGAACAGCTGTCCAAGAGTTTAGCAGTAGTCGTCCTAGAGCAACCACGGCGGCGGACGACCGGTATATTGTCCTACAGGCGAGAAGAGACAGACGGCAGACAGCGAGAGAAATCGCAAGGCACATGCAACAGACAACTGGACGTCCGTTATCGCGTTTTACCGTGGCCAGGAGGCTGCACAAAGGTGGTCTATTTGCACGACGACCAGTACGGTGTGTGTCATTAACGCCTGCTCATCGGAGACGGCGGTTTCTGTGGTACCAGGAACTCAAGAACTGGGCACATCAGCAATGGGGTTGAGTTCTCTTTAGGGATGAAAGCCGATTTAGTCTGACGAGCGATTCTGGAAGTATACACATCTGGGGAGAGCAGGGAACACGCAATCACACTTCCAACATCATCGAAAGGGACCGGTTTGGAGGTGGCGGAGTTCTCGTTTGGGGTGGTATCATGCTTGGCAGCCGTACTGACCTCCACATCTTCCAAGGAGGTTCAGTCACTGGTGTCCGCTATTGTACCGAGGTTCTCCTGCCTCACGTGCGTCTGTTTAGAGGACTGAGTTCCTCTTCATGGACGACAACGATACACCTCATCGTACAGTGGCTGTCACAGAGCTGTTGGAGAGTGAAGATATTCAACGCATGGATTGGCCCGCAAGGTCGCCGGACCTAAATCCAATCGAACACGTGTGGATCCTTCTCGGGAGACGCTTGGCAGCCCGTCACCAGCCGCCAGCAACGATTCCGCAGCTGCGATTGGCGCTACAAGAGGAATGGACCGCGATGCCTTAACAGCTCCTTGACAACCTCGTCCTCAGCATGAACAGACGTTGTAAATCCTGCAACGCAGTCAGGGGTGATCATATCTCCTACTAAAGACTGGATTTTTCTTGGCAGCCGCCCGTCACATGGACGTTTCTGTCTTCTGCCCAGTTGTGCTCGAAGCTGCCTTTTCAATAAAGTGCCTTTGTATCCTTTGGATTCCTTGTTTGGGCGGTTTTGCTCACTTGTCCCATATTCGTACATCTTTGGGACCTTATGGTATGATTTGAGTCGATGTGGAGCACTTCTGCACGACGTTACATTCGAAAAACCGTCTCGTCCTTAATTTTTGTAGATAATAACTTTCTGTAGTAGAAGGAATTCACACTGATTCCAGACGACGCGATGTGCGGAAGAAACATCACAAATTTGTTGAAGAACCTGACGGCCAGTAGATCCATTTTTACATTCGGACGCCAATGTGAAAACGCAAATTTTCCGGTGGTGGAGCTCGAACCGGCATCCTTCACCGGAGCCGAATGCTTTCCTGATAAAGCTACATCGACAAATGCTTATCACTCCTACTTTCCGTCCTGACATGTGCGTCACCTCCGTAGTACGTTTCAAACTGTTTAAAGGGAACTTTTAGTTGCATTGGAACTTCAAGGTTAAGTTAGCTTTACTTCAACACAGAAAGGTTGGAGCTCATTAGGATTAACCTCACGGTTGTGAAAGCACAAGTTTGTCCGTGTCCCCTCACTCCGGAGTAGTCGCTCTTCCAACTGAGCTACGCGGACAGAATGTCTCGCTGCAGATTTGTCGTCTTGACACATGTTTTCACCTCTGTAGTACGTCACATGGAAACACACTGAAGGCTTATTTTGAAGCTATCCGGGTTAACTTTCGTTGAACCCGGATAGCTTCAATGCTAGCTGACGCTGAAAATCTTAACTAGGCATATGTACTTTCTACTTATGCACTTCAATAAAAAAATATATCGGGCTTGAGTAACAAGGCTGAGCTTACATAAAAAAATCCATGTCTTTATTACTCGTATCTTCAATGCGTGTCAATTGTGAACAAGACGTCGAAGCGCAAATAAGATACGTTGCAATAATTTCATCAACGAAGGTAAGTCGAAATACGTTAGACCTTTTATAACATGAAACTTAATCCATATGTGAATCGATCTCCGAATGCTCGCTCAGAACACTGTCTTAATAACACTGGCTTGATAATATCGTCTAACAACATTGCCTTATGATATAGTCTCGATAACGCTGTCTCACAACAAAGCCTTAGATAACATTACATGCGAATTGCCTCATGATCGTTGAACACAACAGTTCTTATCTCTTGAATCTGACTGCGTAGATCGCATTCTGACCTGTTGTCAGGTGTTTCCAAGCTCAACTTCGACGAGCAGGATTCTGTGGTGTTAATTTCGGAAAATCTTTGAGAAGAAGGAACCACATCTTCATAAGAACACAGGAACTAATAAAAAGAAGGTTAAATTCGAGTATATGTCACAAGTTGTATTAAAAGTTGTCCTTACGTACATTTAAAAATCAAGATCCCAGTTTCGGTTGCGTTTCTAAAGAAAATGCAAATATTTGCGTTTTGGCGAAGTCATTATCATTTTTGTCAGTCGGCCATGTTTGTTAGATAGGCTACACCCGGAGGAGATTTACCCGCTTAAACGGAAAGTCACGTGGTTTGGGGGCCAGTAAGCTTTGGTCCTTTCGACCTGAGGGGGAAAAATCGCTGATAGATGGATCGGCGGAAAGTTTCCTTTTGTTCATCCTCCCATTGTGGGGGCACACCCTCAGTTTTCTGGGGTGGTCCCCGACACATTTCACCTCATTAGTGCGATGAAATGCTGAAAAACCATGAGATCTTTTCAGTGAAAAGATTGTCCCAGTATACAGGTAATAGTTCAGTTAAGGTTTACCCTAAATACAGTTTCATCTCCATTCCTCTGGAACAAGGATAAAGGTGTACACGTGCACTGGACGGCCCGTATATGTCGAGTCTGGCCCAAGCTTTTGTTTCATAAATTAGAAGGAAAAGCCCTGGCTCAAACCATGGCAAGAAGGTTGATTTTTTTGCTACTGTTTTAACGAAAAAGGCATCAGATGGCAAAAATCTGTCGTTCTTTATATTACCTCGCTACTGCAGGTTTAAATTTCTGTGTATACTCGCGCATAAGTGACCCTCCTTCAAGGTTTAACAGCTAAATATTGGTGAAAACCCAGAACTGGCATATAAGCCGACTTTGAATTTCAAGTAGTTGGAAAACATATTTATTGAAATAGAATTATTCAAGTTTCCAAACTTTTTCCTTAAAAACTTTCAAAATGCCACTCGCTGTATCGGAGTTTCCAAATAGTTCCTGTAAGTCCATTTCTGTTGAAGTTGCGTTATCAATATAAAGCACTTTTATCGGCAAAGTCGCAGTGACTGTTTTCCTCATCTGAATCATAAACCAAATTCTCTTCTGTACCATCCACGGCATTAGTTACGCAGAAGTCTTTTGAAAACATCATAGCCTTACACTTCCATAACAGTGAAACCGCTGACATTTACGCTGAAGAGCAATTGAATTAGAGACAGCTGGCGTTATGCAAATGTGGCGCTGTGGGCGGCCCTGTAAACGGGAACGACATGACGTATGCAGCGATCCGACAATGTAAGGAGTGATGCGACGGGAATCAGTAAGAATCGGACGCAGTATGGGTGAGACGAAGGATCTGAGCGCATTTGATCGTGGGCAAATTGTCGGGGCCCGACGAATGGGTCACTCCATCTCGGAAGTCGTGCAGGCATCGGGATTTTCACTATCCACTGTGTCACGGGTGCACCGTGAGTACATCGAATCCGGTAAAACCATCCCTGCAAGGGCCAACTACCGTGGACAACAGTGTGTGGATGAGCGGGTTCATCGTCGGCTAGCTCGCATTGTAACAGCGGATAGACGGGCAACAGTGCAAGAAATCACTCGGCAATTTAACGCTGGTGCACAAAAACGTGTAAGCAGCCACACCATCCAGAACCATCTCCTCGCTATGGGGTACAGAAGCCATCGTCCCACGAGGGTACCGCTGCTGACCGCACATCACAGGGTGCAAAGATTAGCATGGGCGCGGGAACATCGCCACTGGACCCTAGACATGTGGAAAAATGTTGCCTGGACTGATGACTCGAGATTCACGTTGGTACATGCGGATGGCGGGATACGAGTACGACGCAAACCACATGAAGCGATGGATCCATCTTGCCAGCAGGGTATTTTCCAAGCTGGTGGGGGTGGCATTCTCGTCTGGGGACTGTTTACGTGGACTGAAATGGGACCCCTGGTACGTGTGACATCATCCCTCACAAGTCAACATTACCGGGATATCCTGGACGACCATTTGCTCCCGTTTGTACGTCTTCAACATCCCACTGGGGACTTCATCCTGCAACAAGACAACGCACCGTGCCATCGCTCCTGAATTGTATCTGAATGGTTGGATGAACACTCCACCGACGTGACCTCGCTTCCTTGGCCAGCTAGGTCACCTGACCTCAGGCCCATCGAACACATCTGGGATGCCACCGAGAGAGATGTTCGAGGCTCTGACCGCCCTCCATCAAATCTTCGTGAGCTGTAGGAGCTTGTTCAGGGGTCGTGGATCCGTATGGCTTCCCAACGCTTCCGGTGTCTTATCGAGTCCATGCTGAGACCAATCGCCGCAGCCATCAGGGCGAAAGGTGGTGCTACACGTTACTAGACAGGTATCTCTATTTCAATTGCTCTTCAGTGTACAAAGCAACACGGGAGATTACGAATTTGTTCGTGGCGCCATACCCTCAAGTTGTGGTGAAATGCTCAAAGTACCCCTGGTGAAGTGAAAAAAGGGGTTATTTCTTTCTTGAAAGCAAGAAATTCCGTGGTCTTACTTTAAAACGGGATTGGGTTTCGCACATATCGTAACTACTTAACTGGGACTACGGATGCGTCATTTCTTGAAACCGTGCGCTGTGGTCAAAAATGTTTCATTATTTATATTTTTAATTGACTCGAGTATAAACCGACCTCTGTACTTAAAAAAAGGATTTCTTTCAAAAGTTGTCGACTTATGAGCGAATATATATATTTCATTTTATTTCATTTATTTTCATTTTAGTTGTCACATACAAGTTACATAGATTAAATGAAAGTGATTATATGGCAGATATGCAACAAGAGGGATAAAATGATGGAAAAGGCCGAATGGGCATAAGTAGCCCTCTTCTCCCAAATCAATGAACCTTGAAACAAACATCAAGTCAAGCAGACATATCAATGATCGGCGGCCCTGAGCGACAATAATCATTATAATTTCAAATTTACCGCCAAAGCAGCTCCACCCGTTAGCATTCCATATTGAGAACGTAAACTAAAACCATACCACTTAATGTAATAACTGGTTAGTAAAAAATACAAATCATTATATTCATTGTTAAAATTGCGAGTGAAATCGAACATTGGTTTGTTTAGTGATCCAAGGGTAACAATCAGTATCGTTGTTATGTCAAGTTAGATGTAATAGCTGAAAGACACAGAGACTGTTCCAGTTGGTTTATGAAGCAGCTGCTACCTGTATAGTTAAAAAAATATGAAAATATTATAATGAGGCTGATCGTATTAGATACTGTTTAAGTTTATTTTTAAATAAATAAATATTGTTTAGGGTTATTAAATCATCAGGCAAAGTATTCCAAAAGGTTGGTTTGGCGTAATTAATATGTGCTCTAGATAGTTCTGTTCGTGCAAACAAACATAAGCTGTGAAAACACAAGTTTGTCCGCGACCGACATCGAAAACGGGTCCCTTCACTCCGGAGTTAGTCGCTCTTCCAACTGAACTACGCCGACAGAATGTCTCGCTGTAGATATGTCTCTTGACACGTTTTCACCTCTGTAATACGACACAAAGCACTAATTTAGTTTTGTTTCTGGTAGAATGATGATGGGTGCGAAAATTTAGTGATATTAAATCCCGATAAAGATTGTTTTTTCATTCTCTTAAACATTAATATTCCTAGATTATATTTATATAATTGATCAATAGTTAAGAGATTAAAATCGTTACAATTTAGGCCTAATCGGGTTGTCAAGCATCGGGAATAATTGTTTTGTTTCAACTCAAGAAGTCTGATGAATTTATTTTGTATTCGCTGTAATTTATTAATATTATATTTTGTTGGATCTTACCTTTACAGGCTGATGTGGCCGCGGCACCAGGTGAAGTATCGCCTGCAGTGAAGCACCCGATATCTCCACCGAAAAAAAAATAAATATCTAAATAAAAATAAAAAAAACTAAAGAAAATTTTGTCAAAAATTTTGCTCTCCTCCTCTGCTGCTAGGGGCTAGCAAGGAGTTTTCCTACTTGCGTTGACAACCGAAAATTCTGCGACAACAAATTAATTATCTGATTCCAATAATTAATAATGACCTCCCATAATTAATTATAACAAATTAATTATTAACTTCCCGCAAAACCCGTACCGCGATTGGGCGTGGATGCCTGGATTTAACTCCAGCACGTCCCAATCTACCGAAAATCACAGCAACGCACACACACACTCGAAAAGATACCCAACGCTCATTTCACGTACGCTTGACATTTAATATCCAACGTTATATTATATACACTGCCACCTTTATCCATGATGTGGCACAAAAATCTGCTGAGATGAATGTATGGTGGGCTGCTCTATCGGCAGCTTAATTATGCACAATGATGTAAACACTTTATCACTGATTAAACGATAATACTGATTTAACTAACTCTGATTTAACAATTAACACTTATTCAAACACTGTTCAATGATGAAATTCTAGTATGCACACTAAACAAATAGAGCGAAGGAAACATATGTGAGAGATTACCCAAAACATTTAAATACACACTTTAGAAAACGATAATTGAGTACGAGCGTGGGTACCAGCAATTAAAATGATACAGTAATTATCATGACTGCCGCAGTTTAATTATAAGCTATATATATCTCTATACCATTACACACACCTGCATAGGCTTGATGCCAAATTAGCAGGGAACAGCTCTTAAAACTTATGGCCATAACACAAATAAAAATCACGAATAAAATGTGTTGGAGGCCTCCGCTGTCGTGCGTACTCCCTTTCACAGGGGACAGAGTTCTATATGCTGTTCACTGTCCGACGGCACTTGTAAGTCGTGAGCAAATGTTCGTATAAAGACCACATACCTTGGCAACCGTTGTCTGAGGTCCTCAGCGCAGAGAAGTGGCAAGAAATATCCTGCCTGTTTTGGTATATAGACAGCCTAGGCAAAAATGCACTAATGTCGACCTAGTATCGGTCGAGAAGTCCAAAGGACTGAGATGTCCTCGTTTAAGAGGGGATCATTCATAGCCCTCCTTACATGCTTCTCTCTTCTTTTTCCGAGCTCTCCCAGCGGTCAGCTCTCAGGCCTAGGTTCCATGCAGCTCGCTGGTGCTGTTCTCGTGCGTGTGTCTGGCTTTGCCACCGTCCTGAGAATGCCACGCCGCTTGTTTTTCTCTTCTCCTCGTTTCTCTCCTCTTTGTCCTGTCACAGGGCTTCTCTTAGCCACTTGAAAAGGGATTTATCACCTTGTTTTCAGCTGTGGGTGGTAGTCGGTTCTCCCTTATCCCGTTCAGTTCGGAGAAAAATGCAACCAACAGAATGTCTTTTGGCTTCCAGAGGGAATTTTGGGGGGTGAGTTTTGCAGACTTTCGTTAGAGTTGAAAATGCACAAGACTGTTGCTATGAGTCCGAAATAGAGATGGTCTGTCGCCATGTGGCCTTTCACAATTCTCGTTTGCCAGAAGGCTACGAATTATGCACTTATCAAATAATGAACAAATTTTAACAATGGCAGTGATGAACAAATTAGAGGATCAATTACCGTAATTAATTATAACTATGAGTGCTGCCTTGCAGTTACATCGAAACACAAATTTACCGCATAAATGAAATATAAAAATTTTCCACAAGTTAGGCTGCACCCTATAACAATTTAGACAAAATATATATAGTATGACATTTTATATATAGTATGCATAATGGCAAATAAAAAATATCGATTTACATTCGAAAGGCTACTTCCTTCAAATACGTACACTATCAGATCAAAAGTATCCGGACACTTGCCAATCCAGAAACTCACTGTAATAAGAAAGAATTTAATGTACAGTTGGTCCACCCTTTGCAACTATCACAGCCTCCAGTCTACTGGGAAGACTTTCCACTAGAATTTAGTCCAATACTGCAGGGATCGCCTTTCATTCTGCCACAAGAGCATTAGTAAGACCAGTCACCGATATCGGGCTATTCGTCCTGGTTCACAGTTGGCGTTCCAGTTCATCCCAGAGATGTTCCATGGGATTGAGATCGGGGCTCTGTGTGCAGGCCAGTCAAATTATTCCACAACTATGACGTCATCAAGGGACTTCGCCGAACTGTAGCCAAAATGTTGGGAGTACAAAATAGTCGAGAATATCATTATAAGTCGCAGCGTTAAGATCCCAGGTATTGGAACTAAGGGGTCCAACCGAAACAATGAAAAACAGCCACAGATCCTGATGCCTTCTCCACCAAACTTCATAGTTGGCACAATATAGTCGGACAGGTGGCGCTGTCTTGTCATCTTCCTATTACAGAGCTTGGTGCTGAGTTACATTTCAGTGCCCTGTGAGGAGGGTTCGTTGACCCTCTGCTTGAAGAGTTTTTATTTCGGGAATTTAACCAGTATTTTACCCGACTGGAGCAGATAAATAAAATATAAGTAAAATATCGACTAAAGTTATAATTTTCTCTTGCAGGGAGGAAAGTGTTTATTCAGATGAAATGGGGAAAGTCTCTAAGCATTGCCTTGATTTCCATCCGTTCTCTTGCTTATTCACACCTTGAATCCCCTTCTCTCGGGCGGTCAGTATTCGCCTCGCTCATTGCCTTTTTTTGTTTATCTCGCACACACCTACCAGAGAGAATTTTTCACCTCCTTCTCCAGTCACTTCCAACAGAATCACCTGCAGTAAAGTGAAACGTCCTCTTCTGAGAATCACCCCCTAAAACGCGTCCCCTCGTTAGAAGGCGCAATTGCTCCTTCTTTCCCTTCCTCAGAGACCCCCCTCAGACCATCAACAAGTCCTCTCTCTCGCACCACGACGAAACTTATAAATCCAACTTTCCTTCTGAAGGAACGCATGAGAAAGCGAGAGCAGTGCCCACTGCCCACTGCCCAGCTCATTGAAAATGGCGGGAAAATTATTACAATCCACTCTCCTGTTGGCTTGATTTATTTCAAGTATTGTGATAGACGCCAACTTATCAGAAGAATCGTTTGCAGGTTCCTGTCATTGAAGCAGGGAAGCAAATAAACAAGTAGTTAAAAATTGAACATTATGACAGATGTTTCCTTTTGTACATATCTTTATTCATCAGATGGGGGAAGAGGAAATATTGGAATAATAGTTGGTCAGATCGGATAGTAAATACTTCCAGCGGGAGTTGGATGTTATGGATGGCCTTCTCTACGCTTTTCCCGCCAAATCTGTTCCTATCTTATGTGGCTACAAGCCCGCGTGAAAATCTCTTTCTACCTCGTCGTTTGTCCTGCTTTGCCTCCGAGCAAAACCGTTCCTACATTTTCCTCGAGATCGCCATGAAGACTCCTCTCTGTCCGATTCCCTTACACGTTCTGTCTTGACGTAAGAAGAAATTCTTAATTGCTTGGTCCATTGCATATACCCGTCGGCTATGAGAGAGATTCTGGCGAGGGCTGGGGAAGAAATGGTGGTATCCTTTTGTCCGTGGGAGGCGATCCGGCGAGAGAATGACTTTTCTCTGAAATGGATCTGCGCTTGGCGCCTTTCTGACTGGGGAAGAAATTTCTCACTGTCGTTGGCCCACAAAATGATAAAAGTTGCAATTTAAATATAGTTTTAATATGTCCATATAAAACTCCATAAATTAGTTCCTAACTCACTCCTGGCAATTCTAATCAACGCTTGAAGCTTTACACCATTCTAACCAACGCTTGAAGCTTTACACCATTCTAACCAACACTTGACGTTGACCTTGATGTTAAGTCATGGAAACCGGTTCTTTTCAGTTCTCGAAGAACCGTTATGGTGCTGGCGTTGCATCCGGACTCAGAAGCCTATTTGAAACTCGGTGCGACTGTTGCAACCTAGGCATACGATTTTTGCACCACCCGCTTCAGCACCCGGCGATCCAGCTCTGTCATTTTACCTGGCCCACCACGTTGCGATTGCCCTCATTAACATCATTTGCAGCTGATCGGGACAGCCATAGCTAGCAGCGGCCAGGGCCGGATTAAGGCTTTAGTGGGCCCTAAGGCTAAGACATCTGAGGGGACCCTCAAAGAATTATGAATGGGAATCATTATGAAATCCGTTAAAACACGAAACTGTAGCAATATGCTTGTGATAAAGTGTAGCGAATTTTCAGACTACTAAATTATCTGCAGACTTTTCATATAAGTCACTGTATTTTCTATTGTTCTCATAAGAACATGAGTTAAAAGCTTAGCATTCCTAAATGTTGTCTTGAATATTTTTAATGGTTTACCACCGTATACTTTTCTTACTGCACCTTTTTTGTTATGCAATGTGAAGCCACAGTAGACTTTGACCATTAACACTTCCAAGTGCAAATCTGGAATTGTGGGTAGATGGTAGGGAAAAAGCTGAAATTGTTTCGCTAATCCCACTGCACATCTGTTCGCATACCAGACCGTGTTTCTTACCAAGTGGAAATCATACGAGACAAAAGAAAAACTATTTTACAAGCCTCTCTCTCTCTCTCTCTTTCTTAGTTGCCCAGGCATGTCTCCTGGGCCCTTGGTCATGGTGGGCCCCAAGGCTATAGCTCCTATAGATCCCCCTTAATCCGGCACCGAGCAGCGAAGAAATTTCCCGCGCTGACTTGTTGCTAAGATGGCATTCCATGACCGCGCCTAAGTCACTGAGCCCATTCTAGTGTTCATGCTTGTCAAAGAATTTTGCGCTCGCCCAATCGATACATAAGAACCGAAGGTTCAAACATTGAGGCAACCTCAATCGTTCAAACAGGGACTTCGGATTTCTTGCCCCTAACATAGATTTAATCGATTGAATGATGACTGATCATAGCTCTGTCAGCCGGGAAAGACGTGACGCTGTAGGTCCAACCGCCTTTGAAAATAGAAAGGAGCAGGTGCTCCATAGGGAAGATTATAATGCAAAAGTATTTGAAATTAGAGTGGTAGATTATATGCATCACATCAAAGCGGAATATTAAGTAATGAAGCAAATTAAATCATTTGATATTGGTGCATACTACTGTAAATTATATTCAATTAATTAAGTCCCGTGGCAATAGATTAAGATAGAGGGTTCCATAGCTTTATTTTTTATTTAATTTTCGGAGAATAAAATGAAGTATTTTACATTTTGTTTCATCAAGAGTACTACTTTGAATCTGTATTAAGTATTTATTTAAAATATGTCTACCAGGCCAATTGCGTCCTTTTATAACTGTATGTGCTATGGCTGTGGCGTAATGGACCATTCCGCTACTCAGAAGGGGTGTCCAGATATTTTTGATGACGTAGTGTACATTCTAATGGGCATTTTATTCATATTTTTAACAGAAGTGTTACATATTCGTATTCTTACCCTGATTTAAAATGGGAAGAGGAGAATGTTGGAATATACACTGCCGAGTCACATTATTGTGACCACCAGCTAATATCCAGAGAAACCGAAGTGTTCAGCGCGGGCAGCAGCTAGACGGGCTGGGAGTGACTCACTAAAGTGCTGGAAGGAGTCCACAGGTATGTGGAGCCATGGTGACTGCAGTGCATCTGAGAGCTGCTGGAGGGTGTGTGGTGGAGGATCCATAGAGCGAACAACACTATCGAGGTGGTCCCACATATGTTCAATTGGGCTTAAGTCTGTGGAATTGGGGGCCACGGAAGTACTTTGAAGTCTTCATCGTGCTCTTCCAACCACTCTCGGGTTATTCTAACTGTGTGACACACCGCATTGTCGTGCTGGAAGATCCCATCCGCACCAGGGAAGACAATCAACATGTATGGGTGTACGTGGTCTGCAAAGATCGATTCATAACGAATTCGGTCCATAGTGTCTTTCACAGGTATGACTGGTCCCAGGGAATGCCACGAAAACATTCCCCAGACCATAACGCTGCCTCCCCCAGCTTGTGTTTTTCTAGCAATGGTTGAAGAGTGTTTGTTCTCCGATTTTTTTCGCCTTATACGCCAACGTCTATCCGTTCGATGAAGCAGAAAACGTGACTCATCGGAGAAGGCAATCGTTTGCCAATCAGCGGAGGTCCAATTCCGATACTGCTGTGCAAATGTAAGCCTTTTTGCCGATCCACCTTCGTTAATATAGGTTAGGTGCAGTGACCATCCGTCTGCATCGGAACCCCATACGCAACAGGGTTTCCTGAACTGTCGTTTTAGACACACTTCCGGTAGCCCCTTGGTTCATTCGGCCAGTGAGTTGCTCCACTGAAGTATGTCGATCTGCCCTCACTCACCTTCGAAGCCAACGTTCACCTGTCACATCAATGACACGTGGTGCTCCGCAGTTTTCACGTCGCTTATTCGTAATGGTGCTATTTCTCCAATCACGATACATTTTAACCACAGCAGCACGCGAACAGTTCACAAACTGCGCTATTTCAGAAATACTGGCACCCTTGGTCCAAAAGTCGATAATCATCCCTTTCTGCAAATCTGATAATTCGCTGCTTCTATCCATGACAGCAACGAGTGATATGTTTGCACACCTCATATACCCTCTAAGACAGCTCACGACACGTGCTTTCTTTCATTGGCTACGCGTTGTTGACGTCAAAAGTAGGAGGTGGTCACAATAATGTGACTCGACTGTGTAATTCCATTTTCAATGTGAAGCAAGAAAGACGTTCACTTTAGTACCGCGCAAGACTTCCATTTCAAACCGATGCAAATTAATATCTCCAGTTTTTTTCCATAGTTTAGTGGTGCTGATAAGACACTGAAAGATAAGAAGAATCACTAGTCTCTGTGGAAGATGATCAGCACTGAAACACAGTAGAAATGATTTTCAGAACTTGGACACAGAATTTCAGTACACAATGCTAATATCCTAAATTCTCATCCATCGGGCTACCTGGCAACAGAAAGATTAAGAGAAGGATTCTAAATTCTCATCCATCGGGCTGAGCAACAGAAAGATTAAGAGAAGGATTCTGTGATAAAGAAAACATCATGCAGTAATAAAAGGAAGGAAAGATATATGTCAGTACCCAAATTACTGCCATGGCGTCTAGACACTCGATACATGACTCCCATAGATTCACCATTTTCTCAGTAAATAAAAAACTTATGAACTTAAAACTCCATACAGGCACGACACTACAGACGACTATTTCTCGATTTGATAATACACCTATTTGAACAAGCGATCCGAAATTAAATGATGTCCAAAATTAACGTGACAAATGCAAACTCGAGAATATGTCTAAAACGAGACAATTGATTGTAAAGATTTTTTAGATGTATTTGCAAGGGGAAATGCTAAGTGGGCGTACCCAAGCAACATTGTGCAAGTTCCTATGGAAATATGCAAATGATGATAGTACGTCATTGAGCTGGCAGGCACGCGACTTCGATAATCGTTTTTTTTTTTGATTGGAGGTATAATGACCACTGTGAGCAACTCAATGGGCTATAAGCAGTCGCCCGTCCCTAATTTAGGGTCACTGATTCCAGGGAAGGGAAATAGCTAGTGCCGTAAGACAAACACAACATCCATGCCCCACCGGGATTCGAACCCGGACCCCTTTCAGACGAATGATCAGAGGCCATCCCTTAGACCACTGCGCCACCGGGGCGGCGATAATCGTTTTTCTGAGAGGTATGTGGCTATTGAAGCTTGAGTTAGACGGTGTGTGGGAGAATCGGCCCGCACTATTACTTAAAAAAACTCTGAGTGGGTGTACCTATTGAAGCTTGAGTTGGAGTATGAGTGGAAGCATCGGTCCGCACCGTCGCTTAAAAAGATTGTGGGGTGTGTGGCTATTGAAGTTTGAGTTGGCCTGTGACTGGAAGAATCGGCCTGCACCATCGCTTAAGAAGACTCTGAGGGAGTATGGGTATTGAAGCTTGAGTTGGACTGTGAGTGGAAGAATCGTCCAGCACCATCACTTAAAAAGACTCTGAGGGGGTATAGCTATTTAAGCTTGAGTTGGACTGTGAGTGGAAGAATGAGGACATCCGCCTTGTGTACGCTATTGAAGCTTGAGTTGGACCGTGAGTGGAAGAGGGATGACATCCCAGAGCCTTATGTGCGGCTTTTCAGGGCAGCTGTTTGCCCCCCCCCCAGTTCCTTTTAATGGACGATAACGCCCGTACCCATTGTGCTCGGCTAGTCGACAAATACCTGGAGTGTGAGGATATTCACAGGATGGAGTAGCTCACGAGATCTCTGAACCTGAACCCTATAGAGTATGTCTGAGATGCCCCGAGGAATGCAATTGCAAGACAGCAGAACCCTTCTGGGAGACGCGAGGAATAGCACTTATTGCCCCAAAACCCCCATTCACAGCCTTGTAAACAGCACGAGGGCTCGTTGCGCGAACTCTGTTGCTCTGTTCGGGGTAATCACAATTTCTATTAGCCCCTCAAAAATCGCGCGACTTGCTATTTCACTTTTGACTGCCATGCAGTCATGCGCATGCTTCCTCCTCATGCAGTGATGGCATTCCTTTTTCGTTGGGTATTGCTGAGTTATTGATATATGTATGTCCGAATCAACTTTCATTTAAATGTCGTGTGGATCACGTTAATTTGAACACAACTGTATTTGAACACGGCACTTATTTCATATTTCTGGTTCCGATCTCTGCATTTCGTCTTGTATATAGTTAAAACATCTTGTTTTCATTAATACTTAAAACCCCACCCATTCTATTGCTCCAACAATTTTCCAAAAACGATAGTCTGCGTCCTCAGATCTTCGACTGATTACCACCTGTTCATCAGCAAATAGGGAATAGTCTGTGTAAACTTTTTTCTGAATGTGTTAACTCATTTGGAGAAAAAATTATGGTATGTTTTTGACCATCCGTCAAGAACCCTTTCAATGGATTCTTAAATAGAGTTTGCGATGTTCTGCGGCCGTAGAGTAAAGCCTTTGTCGAGCGGAAATGTCTGAATCGATTTAAATCAACTTCATCACGCCGTCCGTTACATGATATTTTCACTAGGTGAAAGCTTGTCAATAATGACACGGAAAAATAAGATATGTAGAGTGATTTTTAAATAACCAAGTTTTTTTCTTTTTGTTTGTGATGCCCAAATGTGAAATTATGTTTTATGAACATTACCGCAAAAAAAAAAGGACTACGTCATACCCTGCCATAATTCGCATTTTCCATTCACGGAACTCCTGCCCGAAAACACGAAAAGCTAAGCAGGACGTCACAAAAATTTCTTTCTCAGTGAAGTTATGGTGATGACGTCACATAATTATATCCGGGAAGCAGTTTCCATTCACTGAACACCTGAACGAACACTCGATAACTAAGCGTGTCGCCACTAATATTTTTCTCAGTTGTTGCTAAAGTGATGACGTCACCTGCACTAAAACACTAAAAGCTAAGCGTGACTCCACAAATATTTCTTTCTCTGTTGTTGCTATGGTGACAACTCTTTCCTCTGCGCCACAAAAGTGGGAAAAACGTTCATACGTTCAAATGTTTAGACAAAGGAAATTATATTGATTTATTGATAGATAACACAGGCACTGCAATCGGAAAATTAAACCAAATTGGGAATTTATAATTTTTGGTGACTTCTGAAAGATGTGCCAAAGTGGTAGACAGATCTTTGAAATGCGACACAAGTATTTAACGCCATTCCAGAATTCAAAGGCACTTTGTGAGAAGTCCGGTCTTAGTTCTGCCAGCTTCCATAGAACTATTATGCGAAATATAATTTTAATTCTACTAGCATTCAAAGAAATTTTATCAGGATTCCAATCTTAATTCAACCAGATTTCGAAGGAGATCTGTAAAGTGTTTGATCAGTTCCTAAAGAATTATAAGAGAAGTTCCGTGTCAGTACGTCCGGCATCCAAAGGATTTTTAAGAAATAGTTCTTCCAGCATTCTAAGGAGATGTAAGTGGCGGAGAGAAGTTCGATGTTAGTCGCCCGGTATCCTAAAGATTTTATGAGACGTTTGATGTTAGTCGTCCAGTATCCTAAGGGTTTTTATGAGAAGTTCGATGTTAGCTGCCCAGTATCCAAAGGGTTTTGATGAGAAGTTCGCTGTTAGTCGCCCATTATCCTAAGAATTTTTAGGGCACGCTCGATATTAGTAGCCGAGCATTCTAAAGATTTTATGAGAAGTTCGATGTTACTCGCCCTGTATCCTAAAGATTTTATGAGAAGTTCGATGTTAGTCGTCCAGTATCCTCAAAGGTTTTTATGAGAAGTTCGATGTTAGTCGCCCAGCATCCTAAAGATTTTATGAGAAGTTCGATGTTAGTCGCCCAGTATCCTAAGAATTTTTATGACGCGTTCGATGTTAGTCGCCAAGCATCCTAGGGTTTTTATGAGAAGTTCGATATTAGTCGCCCAGTATTCTAAGGGTTTTTATTAGATTCGATCTTAGTTTGCCCAATATCCTAAATAAGTTTTTATGAAAAGTACGATGTTTGTTCTCCCAGCAAATTTCTCATGAAAAACCTTAGAAAGGTGTGGCATCCTAGTGATTTTCATGAGAATTTGGATCTTATTTGGACAGCATTTTAAATCAATGAAGGAAGAAATATTCCTCATAATCCATGGGAAATCGATAGAATATTCAAAGTAAACAGAATATAAATTCTGAATATTCTTGTACCACATTACTGGTCATCCATGTAACTCTCTCAGAAAGGTCATCCATCTAACTCTCTGTGAGTTTTACCTTATATTGACATCCGTTCGTTTTCCCTTGACATCATTTTAAGATTTTTCTGAGAATTTCGATGTTAGTTCATCCAGGATCCTAAGGATTTTTATGTGCATTTCGATGTTAGTTAGGCGATGTTAGTGAACGTTATGAGAAAGCAGAGAGCTCAGTTCTTTTATGATAAATAACGTAGCACATGTGTGGAAAGTGTTTGGGTGTTTTACCTTATACTGACATCTCTTATTTTTCACTTCACACATTTTTATAATTTTTTCTAATAATTCGCATATATCTTTAATTCTGCTTAAGTGATATGAATCGCCCGACAAAAAAAAAAAAAAGACATAAATTTTGACAATTACTCAGCAAGTGCATTTATTATTTTTAAGGGCTCAAGAAAGTGCCTGAGTCTCTTGTTCTGTCCCCAATAATAGCGTAGATTGAAATGATGTAAAATAATGGGAATTCAAGAACGCCCTTGCAGATGGCATTTGGGGAACGAGTGAACGCAATTATTTTTTCCTAACGGCTATAAAGTCTGTTCGAATGAGTTCGGTGAAGTGTTAAGCACGTCCTCGCGATTTATGCGATATCCTAGTCTTTTCCTGCCCAAGTGCTCTGAAGAAAGACATAAATCGTTTCGAAGATAAAGACTGGAGTAAAAACAGAGCTGCTCATGTCTGGGGCAGCTAAAGCTCTCGCAAAATCATAATATCTGCGTGTGGCCGTTGCACTTCGAGACGTGATTAAGTCCCTGAACTTCGAAGAACTCGTAAGCACGTGTATTTGCAGAGAGAAATTTATTTCGATGCTCCGTCAGGAAACAGAAAAGCCGTCTGCGAAGCGATGCCGTTCGTATCGTCTTCGTAGATGACTCGAACATGAAATCCCATGTAAAGCTAGCCACAAAAGTTATGGGGTATTTTTAGCTCTTCCTGTCGACAGAAGATTATGCAGGAAAGGTTTGATTTGTATTTAGCTTTTTGAAAGATGTCGGAGATTACAATGCCTTTGGTGCAGCAGAAGATTATTGAAACACAAATGAATGAATTCAAGCAAAAGAAGAGAAGTATTTCAGCATATCGCTTTCCCTTCTGTTGTGCTGGAGAGTTTCGCTTTATAAATGCAAACAATATATTGCGTGTGATCCCTCTGAAGTCTATTTATTTTTCCAGAACTTTCCATTATCGCAGCTCTAACTTTCCTTCAAAGTGCTTAGAAAGTTCAGATGTTGTGAAAAGTACTTTTAACAGGGTAAATATTGTTTTTGATGAAATAACTCCATACTTACGAACTTGAATGTGACGGAATTTTTCCACGAAAAAATATCGTGAATACCCTGGTATTCTTTGTAGATTATTTATGCTATACGGATTTCGTATGCCAAGATCTTGCTGGGTAGGAAATAAAACATGTTATTCGAGAGTAAGCATTTATTTACATACAACATATTGTATTTATTCGGGTCACTCTCGACCGCACCTTGTCACAGTCCGGTAAATACTAAGTGGGATTAAATCATGACATAAAACAATGAGGTTTACTAATTCTTGACATTGCGCTGTACATAGATTGGTGGATTAATGAATATTATTGTCCTGAAGCCAATGAAATAAGATATGTTAGCCATAAAAATAAATATTTACTAAACTATGGCGGAGGCAATATTATTTATTTCGACTGTTTAATTTATCGAAAACAATATTAATTTTTGTTATTATTATCACACAGTATATATGATTCAGATTTGTACGAAGATAAGAAAAGACCCTAACACCAATGAAATGCGATGTAGGTAATATGAAAGTCCATCTGCGCATGCGCAAGCTAAAATCTGGCCTCAAGATAGAAAGAACAGCTGAATCGCACCTCTCTTAGTGAGGGAATTTGGAAACTGACATGTACAGGTCACACACTCCAAGGGGTCCAGAAGAAGCTAAATTTCGCTACGGCGCACCAGCATCAAAAATGAGTTTTTGTAATGGCTTTTGTAACATTTAGCTTCAGGTTCTCGTAATGTAATCAGATTTCAATGAGATATTGTTACGTTTTTGTAAAACGTAATGAAATAATGTTCGGCGATAGTTTAGGAAAATAAATTGTTGAGTTAATAATGAAATTAACTATTGTTGCGTCACTTTATGGGACAGCATACGGCACGATCACTCGATTTACTTTTCTATGCTTTGCATTGTTTTTATCTGCTCCAGTTGGGAGAATTACGGATTAAACCACCGATACCGAACTTACTGCAAAGGAAGCATCTAACGAACCCTCCACACAGGGCGCAGGGCGCTGTAATAGAACTCAGCACCAAGCCCTGTAACAACTATGCTAAGGATTTTTAATTTTCATTATATCTTCTGGAAGCAGAGATAACGATAAAAAGTTCTGGCATTTAGCGAATTATTTGAAAAAGATAATGTTCCCTATCTTTGCTGTAGTGAATGGTATACAGTAAAGAAAAGAATATTTTCAGAAGGATTTTGGTGAGCGAAAATACACTTGGAAACAGAAATATACAATAACATCACCTAACGTCAGAAAAGAGAACTGAAAAAAAAAAAAAAACCCAAGATTACACCCAAAATTTCCCAAAAGATGAATGATATCTGTTGTTAAAAAACGTTTTCAAATCAATCTTTCAAAAGCAGAAATACCGAGAAAAACAAATTACCCATTTAGACCATTGCGAGGAAATTTCGCATTCTTTTCGGCAGGATGTGCTCATAAATTATTTACATGGTTGGTTATACTTATACGCTATAAAAAGAAAAAAATGTGCAAACCTTTCTGCACTAGCAACGCCGCCCGACAATGAAAGAAATGTTTCAAATTGGATGTTAGAAGTAGATATATCCGGAAAAAAAAAGGAAAGAACATATATATCTGTTGAGTAAAAAGTGTGTGAATTATTTTAAGATGGAAATATGCGCGAAATTTATCCGTCATGAGTGATATCTGACCGCAAATTAATCCTTTTAATCGAGATTTCAGAAGCGCTGATATTGCTCCAAATGGTGTACCGTCAAAATAACCCGGAAAAAATAACCCGGGTCGTAATAACCCAGTCAAAATAACCCAGCGTCACAATAACCCCGCGTTAAAATAACCCGTTACAAAAATAACCCACCGTCACAATAACCCAGCGTGAAAATAACCCGTTACAAAATAACCCCAGGTCACAATTATTGTACGTCAGAATAACCCGCGTCATAATAACCCACGACTTAATAACCCACGACTTAATAGTCCACGACTTAATAACCAACGTCATATACTATCTCATGGTACTCAAACTTTGACGGTGGATAGTTTTTAAAATGGGTCGGGTTCAAGCCCCCCCCCTTACAAAATTTTCCGTAAAATCTACAGTTTTCAATTTAGAACCACCAAATTGGGTATACAACCTCATGGTACGCAGTTTCCAATTTAGAACCAATAAATTTGGTGGTACACTACCGAATGGTACTCTAACTTAGACGGTAGATGCATTTTGGAACAAGTTGGGGCCCGGGGTCAAGGGGGCCCCATACAAAATTTTCGTAAAATCTACAATTTTCAATTTAGAACCACCAAATTTGGTATACCATCTCATGATGCTCTAACTTAGACGGTAGATGGATTTTGGAACAAGTAGGGGCCCGGGGTCAAAGGAACCCCCATACAAAATTTTCGTAAAATCTACAGTTTTCAGTTTCGAACCACCAAATTTAATATACATCTCATGGAACTCTAACTTAGACGGCAGATGGTTTTTGGAACCGGTCGGGACCCAGGGTCAAGGGTCCCCCGATACAAAATTTTCGTAAAATCTACAATTTTCAATTTAGAACCACCAAATTTGGTAAACAATCTCATGGTACTAAAACTTAGATGACAGATGGTTTTTGGAACGGGTCGGGGTCAAGAGCCCCCCATACAAAATTTTCGTAAAATCTACAGTTTCCAATTTAGAACCAATAAATTTGGTATACTACTTAATGGTACTCTAACTTACTGGGTAGATGGATTTCGGAACAAGTTGGGGCCCGGGGTCAAGGGCCCCATACAAAATTTTCGTAAAATCTTCAGTTTTCAATTTAGAACCACCAAATTTGGTATACAATCTCAACTTAGACAGTAGATAGTTTTTGGAACGGTCGGGGTCAAGCCCCCCCCCCCCCGTACAAAATTTTCATAAAATCTACAGTTTTCAATTTAGAACCAATAAATTTGGTATACTACTTAATGGTACTCTAACTTACGGGGTAGATGGATTTCGGAACAAGTTGGGGCCCGGAGTCAAGGGCCCCATACAAAATTTTCGTAAAATCTACAGTTTTCAATTTAGATCCACCAAATTTGGTATACAATCTCATGGTACTATAACTTATACGGTAGATAGTTTTGGGAACGGGTCGGGGTCAAGGGCCCCGATACAAAATTTTCGTCATATCTACAGTTTCCAATTTAGAACTACCAAATTTGGTGTACTCCTCATGGTAGATGGTTTCTGACTTAGAAGGTAGATGGTTTTGGAACAGCTCGGGGCCAGATGTCCAGGGGACCCCCATACAAAATTTTCGTAAAATCTACAGTATTAACTTAGAACCACCAAATTTGGTATACTATTTCATGGTACTCTAATATAGAGGGTAGATTGTTTTTTGAAGAGGTCGGCGCCGGGGTCGAAGGGACCTCACACAAAATTTTCCTAAAATATATCGTTTTCAATTTAGTACCACCAAATTTGGTATACTACCTCATAGTACTCTAACTTAGACGGTAGATGTTTTTGGAAAGAGTCGATGCCCGGGGCCTATGGGCCCCCATACACATTTTCGTAAAATCTATAGTTTCCAATTTAGAACTACCAAATTTTGGTATACTACTTCAATGTATTCTAACTTAGAGCGCAGAAGGAAAGGGTCGGGTGCCGGGGTGAAAATGAATCCAAAAATTACATTTCTTACTCTTAAGGACTGCAACCCAATTCAGCACTTCAATACCCCACCTACGGTCTAAGTTAGATTCCGTTGATAACAATAAAGTGCCAAAATATCCGGTTAATGGTGTATTAAAAACACAAATTAATAAACGTTAGCTTTCACCACCAACGGGTACCTTATTAGGCAGAAAAACAATGTAATGTAAATAATGTAAATTCTCTTTTGTTTCGTATAATTAAATTAACTAAATCAAAAAATTTAAATAAGTTTACTGGAAATTTACGGAAATATTTTTTCATTCATTAACT
Organism: Macrothele yani; assembly: GCA_039090855.1. Taxonomy (NCBI): domain Eukaryota; kingdom Metazoa; phylum Arthropoda; class Arachnida; order Araneae; family Macrothelidae; genus Macrothele; species Macrothele yani. Next base: position 117,569,081 of record CM077007.1, read on the forward strand.
TTCACCCGCTGAACTTTGTGATTCTACAAATAGTAATATTTGCCCGTGAAATACCGCGTACTCCTGCTAGTAGGAACTAAAGATAATGTTACACTTTTAGTCTGGTAACAATAATTATAAAGCCCTAGGCCTGGGCCTTATTAGCAATTTTCAGTCCGCCGTGCTAATTTTCATAAGGTTTGTATGGAACTCCAAGATTTTAGCAATGCGCTTTATTGAGGTTGAAACTATTAAGCAGGCCCTAGGCTTAGGGCTTTTTGATAGTTTTCAGTCCTCCGAGCTGATATTTATATAGTTTTCAAAGAAAATCAAATTAATTCTGTTGAAATTTTACTCGAGCACAAGACATTTAATAGATACGCCCGAGACCTAGGCATATGCATTTTTAGTAATTTTATAATGCCGTGATAATATTAGCTTTACATGACAAATCAATTTAAAGAGTGTTACGCTTATTAAAATTTTTTAAAAGGCTTAGGCCTAGTGGCCGATAATTAATATTTGGTGCCTAAGTGAAAACGCAACATTATTAACTTGATTTATTATGCAAACCTTATAAATATGAGCACAGCAATTAAGAGTTACTAAAGAGTCCTTGTAAGTAATATTTTTTGACCGAGTGTAAGTGCAATTTACGAAATGTCGACAGGTCAAAATATCTAATGTAACAATGAAATTTGGAGTATTTCTTTTTTCTTTTTATTTCAGTTTTGACACTTGTATTAAGTTCTGAAAACGTGTATTTTACCTATTTTTTATTTTCATTGTGCTTTTAACAGAATTTCTTACCAATGTTTTGGGCATTTCACTTTGTGTGGTTACTTGTTTTTATGTGTTGGGCATTTTACTTTGTATGGGTATTTTTGTTATGTATTGGTTATTTTATTTTCTGTGGTGGTTGTAATTTCCACAGGATGAAAAGGGCAAACTGTTAACACTCACGATGCCTACTTGCTTACATTTTTTAAAATACAGCACATGTTTTTGTATTGATTTATACCACTTACTCCTTAAGCAACTTCAGGTTTCTTTAAATATGAACTTTTTCTCAGAGCCTTCTGTTTCCTCTACCTAGCTTTTTCGGTTCCGCAATTTTATTTCTTGGTTTTAGAATATTTTCTTTATTTTTACTCTATTTTCTCATGTAAATTCTTTATGTAAGATATGTCTATTGTATCAAAGGATTTTGCAATTATATATGAAGCCCTGTTTCTGAAGTTAAACAATATTTCCAACTAAAACAGCGCAGTTCAGACATTTTCCTGCTATTAACTGAAAAAATGAAAACTAAAACAACAAATCTGAGCAATGGTTGAGGCATCAGACAGTACTTACTAGTAACCAGGCAAAGTTTTGAGGAAGAATGAGCTTAGGAATTTCTAACTCCAACAAAAAAGAATAACCGCACTGTATCCCACCCCATTCCCTAGTGCCGGCCTTAGGACGTCTTGAAAGAGAAGTCCTGAGGACACATCTGAATCGTAATTGCCTGAGAATCCGTGACAAGCTCCTGGTGTCGTAGTAAAAAAAACACACTTCCTACTTCGCGTAAATTGCTTGGATGGTAATGCCAACGAACAAAGTTCTGTTCTGGCATTGGATTCCTGTTGCTTTTGATGGAGTACCTTTCCTCTGGGGTTCACCGCTTTCAGTATAGTCTTCAGGACACACGGGAATACGCCCCAAGGTAAAAAACCCGTTTCACGGCAATTAACAACAATTAGCGAAAGCGAGGTGAGGTACAGGAAATAAGTCAAGCGAGACGGATCTGAACTTAGAAAGTTGGGGAAAGGTGTACGAAAAACTGTGTTTGGCTTACAAGCCATTCGCCACGTAGTGACGTAGGCCTTCTTTTTAATACGTCACGGGGTAAACAAATTGTCTTTTCAGTATAACAGTTTTCTTTCATACGCATGGTGCAACACAGAAAACAATTTGAATTTATATTTTAGAGTTAGCATGGCGCCTACCGGCCCAGAATACAGCGGCCCAGTCAGCCCCTGGTACTTGGCGCCCGGGTGCTTGGCATCCGTTGATCCCCCGCTTGGAGCGTCCCTGCTGTAAAATACATGTACCTCTGCGTTTTGGAAAAACAAAAGATAAGATGCCGATCCCTAAACTTAAACTCTTCTTGTGACCGCAGGTACCAAAATCTTGAGCTTCGCCTAAACCATAACTGGAGGAACAGGCCTCACGTGATCGTCTGTATTCTGAGTGTTTTATTGAATGGTTGCTCATCAGCTCGTAGTTGACTGGCGAAGAGGGAACTTGCTTGTTGAAACCTTTGTTGTGCGTTGTCAAGTGATAATAGTGGATATGTCATTCTAAATATTTTGGAAAGAGAAAGCATTGTTTTCCGAAGGCATTATGTAGGTGAAGTATGCAACATAGTTAACTCACAACAAGGAAATGATTTACTGAAATGGAAAGGGCATTTATTTTGCCATAACAAAGTGCGGGGTGATTTATGGCATTGGCACTGTATTGAAAGAAATTATGGAAACTGTACTGGCTTTACTAGTACTATTTTTAATGGAGATGAACACAGGAGGCGCAATGAGAAACCACATAATCATGCTCCAAGACCGGAGAAACGTGATGTTGTTGTTGCAAGAGCTCAAGTAAAAGAACAAGCGAGAAATATGAACGAAGCCTCTGCACAAATTATTCAAACCGTGACAACTTCAATGGCTAAAGTAAATGCAGGTTACATGCCTAATACTGATGCACTAAGGCAAGTTGTAAAACGAATACGATGAGAAGACATGCCTGCGAAGCCTACGACTTTAGAAGGGATCGATGCCCCAACAGATTTAAAGGAAAGAGATGGTGCAAAACTTTTTTGGCAGAGACAGCGTATTTGGAGATTAAATAATTATTTTATTTTTAACAGAAAATAATTTACGAAAGCTTAAAGAAGCATCCCTCTGGATTTTTGAAACTTTTCCAACCCTATTTAGGCAATTATATACCATTCATGCTATATTTGGAACGAATCCAGAGAGGCAAAGTTGTGTCCCACTAGTTTATGTGTTACCTTCCAACAAGAATGAAGAATATTATATTATACAAGATTTTTGCAAGATTTACATGACTGTGCATCAGATTAAGATATTCAGCTTGCACCACAATAAGTATAATGATAGATTTAGAAATAGCTATCATTATAATGCTGCCGAAAAGGAATTTCTGAAGGACTCAAAAATGTTGTTGGTTTCATCTCGGAAAAAATATGCGGAGGAATATCCATCCTCTGGGCTCGGAATATGGGGAAAACAGTGAGTTTGCTCTCAAAGTCAGACATTTGCAAGCACTCGCGTTTCTTTCATCTGATGAAATTCCAGCTGATTTTGAAGAAGTGAAATCAATTTTACTAGAATATGCAGATTCTGTAGTTCAGTGGTTTGAGGAAAATTATGTTCTTGGAAAATTTTGTGGAAGCAGAAGAAACAATGCGAGCAGAAACCCTCCGCTTTTTCCACCAACAATTCGGTCAGTAAGTGAAAACAATTTACTTGGCTTTCCCAGAACACAAAACGAACTTGAAGTATGAGACAGACGCTGGAATACAATTCTGGGAGAGAAAAAACTGGGACTGTATAAAATAATCACTGAAATTGCGAAACAGCAGAGAACAGCTACGGCTAAAATCAAAAGAGTGATATCACAGGTTCCAACAAATCCACCTAGAAGAGAAACGCTTTCAAGATAAAAAGGGATTCGAACTTCTTTGGCGCACAGAGACAATGTTAATGTGCTAGACTTTTTAAGAAGAATTTCTTATACTTTTACCCTTTCCTAAAATGTGCTGGTATTTTTCACTAATTGAATACTTTTACTAACTTGTATTTAAATTTTTCAAGAATGTAATTCTGCCGAAGATGCAAGAATGTAAAACACAACGCAAAATTTAAAAAGACAAAATTTTCAAAATAGGATGTCAAAAGGTAATCCAAAATGTGAAACAAATAAAAATTTAAAATGCAAACACAAGTCACAAGCATAACAAAAATGCGAAACGTTATGTAACAAGCACAACACAAAATATAACAAATGCCAAATCATAAAAAAGAAATGCACACGCTATGTAAAATATACAAAATAAAATAAATGTCATATTCATAAGGATTGCATGACAAGTCAAGTTAATAATGAGCTTTCACTTAGGCTTCAAACAATAATTATTAGCCTCTATCCCTTTTTAAAACTCCTTAATAAGCGCAACATTATTAACCTGACTTGTCATCACAGATAATCAATATGACCATGTCATACAATTACTTAAAAGACTTGTGCCTAAGCCTAATGGCTGTTTATAGTTTTGTACTCGAGTAAATGCGCAACACAATAAACTTGACTTTCTATGAACATTTTATGTATATGAGCACGGTTGATTGAAAACTGATCAAAACTCTGTACCATAACCTTGGCATGTTATCGAAACCTTATGAATACGTCAGACTAAAAATTCTTAAAAAAGGTTACGCCTAAGGTCTTGTAATTAAGGCTTTGTGACAGAGTAAAACTGCAACATTGATAACTTGACATGTTGTGTTAACGTTGCCAATATGAGCACGGCTGATTAAAGATTTCAAGAAATAGCCTTTGGGATTAATGTGTTGTAACTGAGTAAAAGTGTAACATTATTTTCTATATAAACCAAACTACGTGCTGAAATGGCCGATCTATGTATACGTATACTTCAACCATATACCGAAGCGCTGACTGACAAGGTGAAAACAAAAGTGCAATTTTGTACGGTCCCCTAACATTTTATGGCCAGCCTACATGGAAGTGGACACGTTGATATCAAAAACGTACTTTTCATACGGCTCCATAACAAATAGCAATGGACACGTCGCAATCTTTTTTTTTTTTTTAGTTGAGGGTTTACCGACCACTGTGATCAATTCAGTGGGCTATAAGCAGTCGGCCGTTCCTAATTTCGTGCCACTGATTCCTGGAAAGGGGGACAGCCAGTGCCAGAACTCAATCACAAAGTCCATGACTCACAGGGATTCGAACCAGGATCCTTCTCGACGAGTGATCAGAAGCCAGCGCTTAGACTACTGCGCCACCGTAGCGACTCACGTTGAAATGCATTCTTCATACGACCCCAAACGCTCTTAGGGACATATTAGATTGAACTGGACGCAAAGAAATCATTAATATAATTTGTACTAGCAGGGATACCAGGTATACGCCAGGTACATATTACTATTTGTGGAATCACCAAGTTCAGCGGGTAAAAGTTAATGAATGAAAAAGATATGCCTGTAATTTTCCTGTAAACTTATTTTAAATGTTTTGATTTAGTTAATTTAATTTTACAAAACAAAAAAGAAAGGAAAAGGAATGGAATTACTTACCTTCGAGGAGACATCTATAGAATTGCCATACATCTGGCATGTGCTTCTGAGAATCCCGCCAAACAAAAATGCAATGTACCTATGTGATGTCACATGCATACGACTTGACATTGGCATTGATAATCTTTTTCTTACCGTTTTGAATTTTGAATATCTGGAACTCTCTATTTACTTTACATTATGTTTCTGCCTGAAAAGCCTCCCGTTGGTGGTGAAAGCTAAACTATTTTAATTTGTGTTTTTAATACACCATTAACCACATATTTTTGCACATTATTGTTATCTACGGTCTCCAACTTAGACCGTATGTTGGTTAGTTGGTGGTTTATGGCGTAAGGGCCTCAAAGGACCAAAGAGCGCCTTAGACCGTAGATAAGGGTATTGGAGTGCTGAATTGTGTTGCAGATCTTAACAGTAAAAAATGGAATTTTCTCGAAAATTTAGTATGGAGCCCACTTGACCCCGGGCACCGACCCCTTCCAAAAACCGTGTACCGTCTAAGTTAAAGTACCATAAGATAGTATACCAAATTTGGTAGTTCTAAATTGAAAACTGTAGATTTTACGAAACTTTTGTGTGGGGGCCCTTTGGCTCTGGGCCCCAACATCTTCCAAAAACCGCATAAGGTCTAAGTTAGGGTTTCATGAGATAGTATACCAAATTTGGTTGTTGTAAATTGAAAACTGTAGATTTTACGAAAACTTTGCATGGATGGGGGGGGGGGGGGGGGCTCTGACCGCCCGGGTACCGACCCTTTCCAAAAACCGTCTACAGTCTAAGTTAGAGTTTCATGTGATAGTATACCAAATTTCGTGGGTCTAAATTGAAAACTTTAGATTTTACGAAAATTTTGTGGGGGTCCCTTGACCCCGACACCTTCCAAAAACCTTCTACGGATTAAGTCAGAGTACCATGAGATAGTATACCGGATTTGGTGGTTCTAAATTGAAAGCTTTAGATTTTAAGAAAATTTTGTATGGGGTACCTTGACACCGGGCCTCGACCCCTTACAAAAAACACATATGGTCTAAGTTAAAGTTCAGTGAGATAGTATACTAAATTTATTGGTTCTAAATTAAAAACTGTAGATTTTACAAAACTTTTGTGTGGTGGCCTCATGACCCCAGACCCTGACCCCTTCCAAAAGCCGTCTACTGTCTACGTTAGAGTACCATGAGATAGTATACCAAATTTGGTAGTTCTTAATTCCAAACAGTTGATTTTACGAAAATTGTGCGTGTGTGAAGGGAGGGGGGGATGTTCTTAGACCCAAGGCTCCGCCCCGTTCCAAATACCCTCTACAGTCTAAGTTAGAGTTTCATGAGATAGTATACCAAATTTGGTGGTTCTAAATTGAAAACTGTAGATTTTACGAAAGTTTTGTAGTGAGGGGGGGGGCTCTGACCCCTTCCAAAAACCGTCTACCGTCTAAGTTATCGTGCCATGAGATAATACACCAAATTTCGTCGTTCTAAATTGAAAACTCTAGATTTTACAAAAATTTGGTAAGGGGGCCACTTGTTCCCGGGCTCCGACCCCTTCCAAAAAGCATCTACGGTGTAAGTTAAATTACCATGCGATAGTATATCAAATTCGGTGGTTCGAAATTAAAAACTGTAGATCTTGGTCAAATTTTGCATGTGGGCTCCTGTCCCCGGGCGCCTACCCCTTCCAATAGCCATCTACGGAATAAGTTAGAGTACCATGAGACAGTATACCAAATTTGGTAGTACTAAATTCAAAGCTGTACATTTTACGAAAATTTTGTGTGGGGGCACCTTGACCCCGGGCCCCGACCCCTTACAGAAACCACATACGGTCTAAGTTAGAGTTCCATGAGATAGTATACCAAATTTCGTGGTTCTAAATTAAAAAAAACTGTAGATTTTACAAAAATATTGTATGGGGGCCATTTGACCCCGGGCCTCGACCCCTTCCAATAGCCCGTCTACTCTCTAAGTTAGAGTACAATGAGATAGTGTACCAAATTTGGTGGTTCTAAATTCAAAACTGTAGATTTTACGAAAACTTTGTGTGGGGGGCAACTTGATCTCGATCCCCGACCCGTTCCAATAGCCGTCTACTGTCTAAGTTAGAGTACAATGGGTTAGTATACCAAATTTGGTTGCTCTAAATTGAAAACTGTAGATTTTACAAAAATTTTGTATGGAGGCCACTTGACCCCTATGCCCTTCCAAAATCCCTCTACAGTTTAAGTTAGAATTTCATGAGATAGTATACCAAATTTTGTGGTTCTAAATTGAAAACCGTAGATTTTATGAAAATTGTATATGCGGGGTGTGGGGCTCCGACCCTTTCCAAAAACCGTCTACGGTCTAAATGGGAGTACCATGAGGACATTTTCTGGACCATGTCGACATTATGACCGTGTCGGCATTTTGGCTGTCGACATTACGTACGTGTCGACATTTTGACCCTGTCGACATTATGACCGCCACCGCAGAAGCAAATTTAATAGACAGAAATGTTTGCTCACCCCACGTACCTCGTAGCGGAAGTATCGGTCCCTTATGTTGTGACGTCACTGTAAAGGACGGGTAGACCGTCGATACTTGGTCGATACAACTGAAGCACTTGCGGGAGAAATGTTGTGAACAATTTTAAATTCAAATTCGTTTTGAATATGAAAACTTACAGCCAAGATGGAACGTAAAAAAAAAAAAAAAAAAAAAAAAAACATGGTCAACAATACACGCAGGAAAAACTGACATCCATGTGAATATTTTATTTATTGTAAACCAAGATTTTAAAGAAAATAAGTATAATTTTTTTTTCAAATCTATTTAATCTAAACAGGATATTTACTGGCTTAAGGAAATGTGCAAGGATAGCAATCATAGCTTTTAAATTTAATTATGTGCAACTGTCTTCTTTAAATAAATTCGAGAGAAAGAAAAGAAACACCATAACATTATGTTAGTAGTACCTCATAAAGAAATCCCTTTATGCCGAACAAATAAAAACTTCAGCAACATTAAAGGAACTCGCTTAATTAAAAAGCTGAAAATTAATTCTTTTAAATGCCCTGTTGTTATTTGTAATTAATCGCTTAATAGAAAAGTTAAAATTATATATTTTCAAATTCTTTTTCTTTCTTTTCGTCATATTTTAATTGCTAAATTTTGAGAACTTTAAAAATCGTCACCTTATTTAATGCAAAGAAATACTTCCCTCACTCACTTTGCCATGTTCCTTAAGTAACTAGTTTAACCGGTATTCTCTTCTTGGGTTGGTAAGACATTTTTTCGTGAGGATTTGGAATTTAGTCCAATACTAAAGTGGAAAACAAACATCTCAAGTGGAAAATAAATTCATTTTGCTTTTTGTTGCTATTAGAAGAAAAAAACAAAACGAGTTTTTCCAGATTTTAACTATGGGTTATTTTGACGTCGGGTTATTTTGACGCCGGGTTATTTTGACCTGGAGATTTTGACACGGGTTATTATTTCCGGGTTAATTTGACATGTAACCGCTCCAAATGCATCGGAATCAGGAATATAAGTTTACGCTCCTAATGGGGAAACAGTTCTTTACCAAAAATTTTAAATTACAGGCAAACTATTTCGCACCAGGAATTCTGTCTCATGCTAAAAGAAATTTTTCAAATCGGATTTTTAGCAGCTCGGATATTAGAAAAATCACAGCTTTACATTATTATCCAAGCGGAAAAACTAAGCATTACGTGAAAAAGAAACTCCAACAAAATTAGGCCTCGTTATAAATGGTAACGAAAGAAACAATAATTTTTAAATCGGATATTTAAAGGTAATGTTGTTGAATAAAATATGTTTTGAACTCGAGGGTGTCTCCTCTTTAATTCTTCTAGCGGCAAAGTTGCGCATTCGAAAAGGACTGAAAATCAAGAAAGATGACACCGAATCTTCGGGTGTAATAAGCACGTGTTTCGAATCCGCTCTGACGCAAATTAAATTTATCAAAGCTATTCAAAGTCAATGGAACCGGTATGGAAAAGAATAGTATCTGACGGAAGAAAGAAGTTATTCAGTCTGGTTTTTAATCCCTCAGATATTGCTGTAAACGGAATCGTGAGCTTACGAACTCTTACAAACAGAGATATCGACAAAAATTAGATGTGACTTACATTATTTTAGGAAGAAAGTATTCTCAAAAGGTTTATCCATATGAGCGGTATCGGTCCAAGAAAAAAAATTTAGTCGAGTTTTCAGGAGCCCAGATTTTGCTACAAATACATCAGAAGCAAAAATTATCACTTATGACCCTTGGTGGCCAAACCATTCTTTACCAAACATTAGAAATTATATGAAAAATATTTTCCATCAGGTCTTGTATGCGATAAAGGAAGAATTTTTTTCAAATCGGAGTTTTAGGAGCAGAAATAACGTGGAAAGCGCAATTTACTTATGCGCCCCCTAGCGAAATGTCTATGATTTACTTGAAATTTTTGAATTTATCGGAAAAACATTTCGCATCGGAAACACTACCCAACAAAGAAGGAATTTTTCAAATCGAACTCTTAGAAGTAGATATATTGACAAAATAAGATATACATCTACGCCCCCTGGCGTAGAAACCATGCATTATTTCAAGAAGAAAATGTTCCTAAAATGTTTGTCGAGATGAGTAGTATCGGTCAACAAATGACTTTTTTCAATCGAGATTTTAGAAGCTCATATTTTGCTGCAAATACATCAGAAGCGGAAATTAATACTTACGTCCCCTGGTGGCCAAACCATTTTTTTTACAAAAATTAGAAATTATGCGCAAACGATTTCCCATCAGGAGCTGTATCCGGTTCAGAAAGAAGCTTTCAAATCGGAGATTTAGAAGCAGAGATATAGATGGAAACGCAATTTACCTTTACGCCCCCTAGCGGAAAGTCTGTGAATTTCTTGAAAACTTTGAAATTATATGAAACACGTGTCACACTGGAAACACTATCCAACAAAGAAAGAATTTTTCAAATCGGACCCCTAGAAGTAGAGATATTGACAAAAATAAGATATACATCTACGCCTCATGGCGTAGAAACATGCACTATTTTAAGAAGAAAATGTTTCTAAAAGGTTTGTCGAAATGAGTAGTATCGGTCAACAAATGACTTTTTTTTAATCGAGATTTTAGAAGCTCATATTTTGCTGCAAATACATCAGAAGCGGAAATTAATACTTACGTCCCCTGGTGGCCAAACCATTTTTTTCAAAAATTAGAAATTATGCGCAAACGATTTCCCATCAGGAGCTGTATCCGGTTCAGAAAGAAGCTTTCAAATCGGAGATTTAGAAGCTGAGATATAGGAAGGAACGCAATTTACCTTTACGCCCCCTAACGCAACGTATGAGTTACTTGAAAATTTTGGAATTATAGGAAAAACACGTCGCACGAAAAATACTATCCAACAAATCGGACTCCTAGAAGTAGAGATATTGGCAAAAATAAGATATACATCTGCGCCCCCTGGCGGAGAAACTGTGGAATATTTTAGGAAGAGAATATTCCCAAAAGGCTTATCGATGTGAGTGGCATCAGTCCGCGAAAGAATGTTTTCAATCGATATTTTAGAAGCTCAGATTTTATGGAAAATACATCAGAAGCGAAAATTAATTCTTACGCCCCCTGGTGGCCAAAGTATTCTTTACCGAAAATTTGAAATTTTATGCAAAAGATTTTCCATCAAGAGATGTATCCGCTGAAGAAAACATTTTTCAAATCGGAGTTTTAGAAGAAGAGTTATCGGTAAAAATGTAATTTACGCTTGCGCCTCCTAGCGGAAAATCTATGCGTAATTTGAAAAAGTAACTATATCTAAAATACTCTTCGACATAAATGGAATCGAAAGATAAAAGAATTTTTTTAATCGGATGTTTAGAAGCAAATATGTAGAATAAAACGTATTTTTTAATCGACATCATCTGCATTTTTACCCTCTAGTGGCAAAATTGTACATCGTAAATAAATAAACGAAATAAAGGATCATCATTCGCATACTTCCGGCTTCCGAATGCAAAAAATATTTTTCAAGGCGGACTAATAGTTGCAGAGATATCGTGGATACAGACGGACAAACCGATGACATAAGCACGATCTTTTTTTACAAAAGACGTGCTAACAAAGATGATTGCACTAACAATTCAGGCCTCCCAATAAAAGAAGAATTTTTCAAATAGGACATAAAGGGGTTGGAAAGCAGTGGCGGCGGAATCGCCCAGGCCACCAGGGCCCGGCCCGGTCAATAATTAAAGCCAAGAAATGTTTTTGGCATATGTGAGATTTTTTTGTTGTGATGTGCCGTAGAAAGTTGCTCTAGGTAAGTGGTAGAGTGGTCCTAATCCCTAACAAAGCTTCTGTTTGTCGCGGAAAGTGGGAAAGGAAGGGGTGCACCGCGATTCGAAATTTCGGGCCCGGTTGGCGAACTTTACTTTCCGCCGCCCTTGTTGTAAAGAATAATGTGAACACCACGCTCAGAGACGTGACTTTTAATGTACTTGCGTACGTCGCAATACGCAAAGGTATCCACCACGTTTTGGTTGTAACATCTTTGTTTAGAACCTCAAGATCCTGTTTAAGTGTATCGAAAGTGTCTTGTTCCAAAATTTTTTTCAGGGTGGCGACGAAATGAGCGACCAAACCGAATTCGAAAGATGGCTAATTGTTGGTGACCGGCTAGTTGGTGCCCTCCGTGACCACAGTTGCCAGGGTAGGGCAGCTGTCGAGAACTACTGCGTTTAGCATCATGACAACATACAGTGTTCGTGGCAAAACCTCGTCTGTGAAACACAAAAACGGCCGCTAAACGACCCTGACAGATAGAGACAGGAGAGCATTAAAGAGGATTCTTTACTGTAATAAGAACACTATGCCGCTGAAAATGAGTGCGGAGCACAATCTGCATCTCCAGACCCCAGTATCAGTGAAAGCAATGCGCAGAGAACTGCATAAACAAGACATTCATGGCAGAGATGCTATTGAATACCCTCTAGTCACTCAGGTGAATGCACAACAGCGACGGCAGTGGTGCCAGGAGCATACAACATGGACTGCCGGTGCATGGAAGCTTGTAATGTGGTCGGATAAATCTACATTCACACTATTTCCCACCCTGTGACGTGTTTACGTGTGGAAAACACCGCAAAGAGCGTACAATCCAGACTGTCTGCTCCCAACAGTGCAGCATGGGGGTGGTTCTGTCATGCTCTAGGCGATCATATCGTGGTTTTCAGCAGGTCCCCTGATCACCTTGAAAGGATGGACGTCTGGCAAGAAAACATTCTGGCCGACTAAGTCCATTCAATATCTCAGGCATTGTTTCCTGCAGGGGATGCCATCTATCAAGCTGATAACGCCCCAATTCGCAGAGCTCGGAATGTAAACTCATGGTTTGAGGAACATAAGGACGAAGTTCCACACCTTCCTTTGCCTCCCCAATCACCAGACGTAAACTTCATTGAGCCACTATGGTCTGTGTTGGAAAACAGAGTATGATCCCCTTATCCTCCTCCTGCATCTCTCAATGACCTGGAGCAGTTTCTGCATGAAGAATGGTGTAACATCCTACTAACTACCATACAGGATTTGTATCCGCCCGTTCTAAGGAGGATTCAGGCGGTTTTGAATGCCAAAGGTGGTCCCGCACTCTTTAGGTACGTCAAACATTTGCAGAGATATGATGTCCACAGACGCACGAACAGACATATTACGGATGGAGGAAGTGACATTATAAGCACGTACTTCTTTTTACAAAAGACGTGCTAATATGAGGTCATTCTAAATAGTTTTAGGAGCAAACATGACATTAAATAAACAGAAGCACGTGCTTTTAAAGTTTTTTTTATGTAACCCTATTATATGAGCTGTTTTGAAAGAAACTTTTCTACAGAAGAGCATATCAAAAAAGCTATACGAAAAATTTCTTAAGGCACAATTGTTTTCTATTGCACGATACTACGAGTCACATATCTATGCATTTTAGGTGTTATCGTACGTTATCACGAATGTTACGTGGAAACAATACCTAATTTCGATATTATCTTTGTAACAGATAAACCTTGACCATCAATGACTGTGTTCGAAGTTCATTTCTTTTCAAATGCAGACAGTGATACCTAGTAACAGAACAAAAAGATTATTATCATTAACATTTTAATTCTTGTTGCGATAAGAAGAGAAACAATCTGCTTCATAAAGCTTGAAAAGCACTTTCGCCTGAACACTTGTTCTCACATCATCTACACTTTTCTTTCATCTGAAATTCTGGACGTCGTTTGCCGTTACTTGACGGAATTTCGCGAGAATTAAAATAAAAATGAGTTCCGGCCAAAAATCTACCCTCTTTCCTGAATCTCCTCGTTTTACGTTCGGTACTTTGGTTCGTTGTACCCTAGTGACAGCTGTTATTTGGATTTCCAATCTGACTATTCTGTTTCCAGTGTTTATGGCTTTGAAATTTTCATCGAGACTTCGCAGTAAGGTATTTTCCTTAGTGTATTCGAAGATCATAACGAACCTTAAGGAATATCTAGACATAAGACCGTACAGAAAGAAACTGTTCGTACCGATCAATGAACTGGCCAATAATCCTGGACGTCGTTCTAAACCAATCAAGATCCTTGAAGTCGGCGTAGGTCCCGGACCTAATTTCGAGTTCTACCCAGAGAACGTTTCACTTACTCTGCTTGATATGAATCCCAATTTCGAGAAGGATATGCGGACCACTTTAGAAAAATACCCTCAAATCAAAGTAGAAAAAATGATTCATGGCTTTGTGGAGAACATGTCTGTTATTGAAGACAGTACGTTCGATGTAGTGGTATCTACGTATCTTCTGTGCTCATCGAGAAATCCTGAAGTTGGTTTGAAGGAAATCCACCGTGTACTGAAAAAGGTAAGTTCACTTCAGATTATGAAAGCTGGAAACCATTTGATTTTTTTATTGAGGGTTTAACGACCACCGTGAGCAACCCGATGGACTGTAATCGAGTTGCTCACGGTGGTCGTTAAACCCCTATAAGCAGTCTCTCGTCAATAATTTAGGGCCGCATTGTCGGCCGCGGGTGGCCTAGTGGTCAACGTTCATGATTGCCCCGGTGAAGACCTCGGGTTCGATCTCAGCAGGTACGAACGATCGAACCACTAAATATCCGCCGTGCGACGGATGGGCACGTTAAGCCGTTGGGCCCCGGGTACTGGTCCCCCGGTAATAAATAAGGGCGTCTTCCTCCCCCTTTCTACCTTGCTTCTGTGTCACTTTCCTATCGGGTACTCTAGCCCAAATCTCCTAGCTTTCCTATTTCTAAGGGTTGTTTAATACCTTTGGTCAGACATTCTCTTCCTAATATCCTCTACATATGATCTGATCTGTCAATATATAGCTAAGCGCGTTAAACTTACAATATACACACGGTCGGCTACATATCGAGAGATCTGGGATTCAACTCCCCAGCGGTGACCGAATAACAATTTTTCATTTGCTGTGTTTTGCTAAAACGTGGAAAGAGCGATGTCTTTGTTTATTCACTGACGCCACGTATTTGGAGGATTTTCACTTTGGATTTAACTGCTATAATTAATATACAGCCAGTGCCGTTAATACCCACCAGACGGAGACGTCTCAGTAGCTGAGCCCATCTTACGGATTTATGATGTCAGAAGCTGACAGAAAAACACACACAGCGCCGTGGGTTGGTGATCTGATCTAATTTAGGGCCACTGGATCCAGGGAAGAGAGAGAGCCAGTGCCATAAGATAAACACATCTATGCTCACTGGAATATGAACTCGAACCCATCTCGGACGAATGGTCAGAAGCCAGCGCTCAGACCCCTGCGCCACCGGGGCGGTGTTGGTCATTTCATTCCACAGAAACTTTTGTCTGTTCCAGTTTTTTATTCACACGTTCTTATTAACTTTTAAATTATAAGATACAGTGGTCTCCAAAATTAAAATCCAGAAGACATTAATGCTTAAATAATCCAATGCGCTGTAAGAAACGTCACATGAGAATGTACACGAGAAACCAATGCAGCTGTGAAATTTTCAAAATGCTCCAATATATAAATTGAGTCACATACGTAAAGCCAGCGGGGAAAGGATGTGATATTTCTCGTTGATAGCTAGTGTAGAAGCGTTCCTGTGGCTGCAAATGCATTTCTTATATCTCATACACGTGTATCCGACGCTGTACGGTACCGAGCCGTACGACGACTAGAATTTGGCCTAGTTTCAAGCCCAGGTCACAAGGGACTTGAATATTTACTCCCAGAGTGGCTTGGCGGTTATGGTAGTGTGTCACGAAAGCCTGGCCGAGGTCGTCCGAGGCGTACGACACTTCGTAAGGACCGTTACGTCGTTTCAACCGCACAGTGTCTTTGACGCTGTGCAGCTCGGCAATTGTCTTCGGAGCCCTCCGCTGATACTCGGAGTATGGTATCTTGGCAAACGATATATTTTATGCCAGGAGACCTATGGTTGGTGTCTTACTAATCGCATCTCACAGGAGACCTCACTTGAACTGGTGCAGGCAACATCGTTCCGGGGCCCAGACAACAACTAGGCCGGTGTTTTTTTTTTACATAAGAGTCGAGATTCAGTCTACAAACATACTCTCGTCGGCATTTCTTCTGGAGGGAACAGGGAACCCGTAATGATCTTGCGCCCGTGAACGAGACTCTCTCGGAGTTGGTGCTCTGTTCGTATGGGGTGGCATTATGTTCAACGGCGGCATAACACCCCACGTATTCGCAAGAGGCAATATGAATGCTGAGCGCTACAGAGACGAGATCCAAGAGTGCTATGTAAGATTTTTCGAAGAGCTATAGCTCTCCGTTGGTTTTCATGGGTGACAACGCTCACCCGCACACGGCTCGGCATGTCGATGATTTCCTGCAGAGCGAGGATATTTGGCGTATGGACTGACCAGCAGGGTCTGCGGATATGAACCCCATAGAATATGCCTGGGATGATCTGAGACGACACGTAGTAGCTCGTGAGGCCCCTCCGACTGCGCTTCCTGGGCTACGCATTGCCCTTATTGAGGAACGGGATTTTTTGGCTCCAGAGTTCATCAACAACGTGGTGATGACTGATGAGTATGTATCGTCGTTGTAAGTGCTGTCTGTCAGTACGAGATAGTAACATTCCTTATTAAGACATTTGTAGGTTACATTCTTACATATCACCTTGATGATATTTGCGGACGTGACTCTGTATAGGCAAAATGTGTGCATATCTGTCTGTTATAAAATGTTTATTACCCTTACGAGTGGGCCTCTTTACATTCCAAACGTCTCTACCTGTTCTTACATGTTTTCCTTTTTATCCCTGCGAATACCTTCCGGACTTTAATTTTGAAAGCCAAAGTATTTGTTCTACATAATTCGTCAATGCGCAGTATCATCACAACTTATGTAGGGAAAGAATTGACCATCCCCTTGAAATAACACGAGATCATACATGTAGTTCCAGGTCAAGAGTTTTCTGCTAGAATATTTCAAACAAACTTGTTATTTCACTAAAGATACAGGGGATCGACAGAATGACGTGAACACCTAGGAAAAGAAGGTTTGACGTACCTAGTAGGGTATGGGACTACCTCTGGCATTCAAAACGCCCTAATCCTCCTTGGAATGGATGCATACAAATCCTGGATGATGGTTAGTGATGTTACACCATTCTTCATGCAGAAACTGCTCCAGGTCCTTGAGAGATGCAGGAGGAGGATAACGGGATCGTACTCTGTTTCCCAACTCAGGCCATAGTGCCTCGATGATGTTTAAGTCTGACGATTGGGAAAGCCAAGGAAGGTGTGAAAATTCGTTCTCATGTTCCATCAAACCATAACTAGACATTACGAGATTTGTGAATTGGGGCGCTATCATTTTGATAGATGGCATCCCCTGCAGGAAACAATGCCTTAGCCATTGGATGGATTTGGTCGCCCAAAATGGTTCATACGTCCTGCCAGTCGTTCGACCTTTCAAGGTTATCAGGAGATCTGATGGAAACCCCGATACCACCGCCCAAAGCAGAACAGAACCACCGCCATGCTGCATTGTTGGGAGTAGACAGTCTGGGTTGTTCGCTTCTGACGGTGTTCTCCACACGGAAACACGTCCTGCGGTGGGGAATAGTGTGAATGTGTATTCATTCGACCACACTACACGCTTCCATGCACCGACAGTCCACGTTGTATGCTCCTGGCACCACTGCCATCGCTGTTTTGCATTCATCCGAGTCACTAGAGGATTTTCAATAGCATCTCTGCCATGAATATCATGTTTATGCAGTTCCCTGAGCATTGTTTTCATTCACGAGCCACCAGAGGTTTTTCAATAGCATCTCTGCCATGAATATCTTGTTTATGCAGTTCCCTGCGCATTGTTTTCATTCCCGAGTCACCAGAGGTTTCTCAATAGCCTTTCTGCCATGAATATTCTGTCAGGAATATCTTGTTTATGCAGTTCCCTGCGCATTGTTTTCATTCGCGAGTCACCAGAGGTTTTTCAATAGCATTTCTGCCATGAATATCTTGTTTATGCAGTTCCCTGCGCATTGTTTTCATTCGCGAGTCACCAGAGGTTTTTCAATAGCATTTCTGCCATGAATATCTTGTTTATGCAGGTCCCTGCGCATTGTTTTCATTCCCGAGTCACCAGAGGTTTTTCGCTAGCATTTCTGCCATGAATATCTTGTTTATGCAGTTCCCTGCGCATTGTTTTCATTCGCGAGTCACCAGAGGTTTTTCAATAGCATTTCTGCCATGAATATCTTGTTTATGCAGTTCCCTGCGCATTGTTTTCAATCCCGAGTCACCAGAGGTTTTTCAATAGCATCTCTGCCATGAATATTCTGCCATGAATATCTTGTTTATGCAGTTCCCTGCGCATTGTTTTCATTCGCGAGTCACCAGAGGTTTTTCAATAGCATTTCTGCCATGAATATCTTGTTTATGCAGTTCCCTGCGCATTGTTTTCATTCCCGAGTCACCAGAGGTTTTTCAATAGCATTTCTGCCATGAATATCTTGTTTATGCAGTTCCCTGCGCATTGTTTTCAATCCCGAGTCACCAGAGGTTTTTCAATAGCATTTCTGCCATGAATATCTTGTTTATGCAGTTCCCTGCGCATTGTTTTCATCCGCGAGTCACCAGAGGTTTTTCAATATAATTTCTGCCATGAATATCTTGTTTATGCAGTTCCCTGCACATTGTTTTCATTCCCGAGTCACCAGAGGTTTTTCAATAGGAGCTCTGCCATGAATATCATGTTTATGCAGTTCCCTGCGCATTGTTTTCATTCATTCCCAAGTCACCAGGGGTTTTTCAGTAGCATCTCTGCCATGAATATCTTGTTTATGCAGTTCCCTGCGCATTGTTTTCAATCCCGAGTCACCAGAGGTTTTTCAATAGCATCTCTGCCATGAATATTCTGCCATGAATATCTTGTTTATGCAGTTCCCTGTGCATTGTTTTCATTCATTCCCAAGTCACCAGGGGTTTTTCAGTAGCATCTCTGCCATGAATATCTTGTTTATGCAGTTCCCTGCGCATTGTTTTCATTCATTCCCAAGTCACCAGGGGTTTTTCAATAGCATCTCTGCCATGAATATCTTGTTTATGCAGTTCCCTGCGCATTGTTTTCATTCGCGAGTCACCAGAGGTTTTTCAATAGCATTTCTGACATGAATATCTTGTTTATGCAGTTCCCTGCGCATTGTTTTCATTGCCGAATCACCAGAGGTTTTTCAATAGCATCTCTGCCATGAATATCTTGTTTATGCAGTTCCCTGCGCATTGTTTTCATTGATACTGGGGTCTGGAGATGCAGATTGAGCTCCGCACTCATTTTCTGCGCCGTGGTCTTGTTATTACGGGTAATAATTTTTTTTAATGCTCTCCTGTCTCTATTAATCAAGGTCGTTTTCCGGCCACTCTTGTGTTTCACAGAGGAGGTTTTGATACAAACACTGTATGTTGACATGACGCTAGGTACAGTAGCTCTCGATACCTCTACTACTCTGGTGACTGTTGCGACGGGAGGCACCAACTAGCCGGCCACCGACGATTGGCCCTCTTTTGAAGTTCATTAGGTAGCTCATTTCGTCGTCATCCTGAAGGACATTTTGCAGCAAGACATTTTAAAAGGACTTAAACAGGACTTTGAGGCTCTAAACAAAGTAGTTCAACCAAAAAGTGGTGGTTACCATTGCGTATTGCGACGTATGCAGCTGCATTAAAAGTCACGTCTCTGTTCACATTACTCTGTCTAACCCCTGTACGCTTCATGCATTGTGATATTCTAAATACAGTAGAGAATAATGAGGGTAACGAAAAAGCCACTTGCAGGTACGAAGTTCACAACATCGTTCTTAAGCACTCGATCACGTAAACCAGTTTAGATAAGACACGCTGGTTAAGATTTCAACAGTGAACAGAGGATTGACTTAACAACAAAAGTTTATAAAGTTTAACGAAGAGCAGATCACAACACATATAAGTTCGACTGACAGGGTTTCGACAAGTTAGCATAGTACATGTCAGAGAGCGAACTGCAAACATCTATCGTAATAAATTCCAGTGGCGTCTCGTTATACATTAAATTGGGGGTTCACAAGGGTGAAAGGTATGAAGTGAAAATACCATCAGTATGACATAAAAATACTCACGTACAATTCTTGTAAACAAAATCCATCCTTCTATCTTTCTTGGTAGCAAACAAGTCAATAACACTTTCATTAAAATTTGGTATATTATTAATCATGTCTTTTTCTATTGAAAGCATGGCTAATGAATGCACACAGTCTATCCTCACTCATGGCTTTTCTTAAAAATGTTTTTAGCCTCTTCAAAGTTGAAAAGCATCTTTCAGCCTCGGCAGTAGTCATTAGGATCGTAGAGACACTCAACAGCAGTTTGTATGTCTCTGATAATGTGGTCTGCAAGTTGTTTATTATGATAAATTGCAGAAGGCTTACTGTTCCAGTCACATTGCAGAAGTCTCATCGACTGTAGATAACTCCCAGTTCAGTTCTTAGATGATCTTTTTCTAAATACGGATACACTTCTGTTGTTTGTTCAAACAGTTGACCCAGGGCTTGCTTCGCATATTCCTGAAATGTTTTTGGCATGAAAACGGATTACAGAAGAGTAGTACTTCGCAAAAGAAAATCTTGTTTAAGCTTTCCAAATATAGGTTGAAGAAGCGTATATGGTCCAGCTTTGTCCGTCCGTCTGTCCGCACGATAAGTGGCGTAAAAATGGTTCAATTTCGATGAAATTTTAGTATGTGGTAGGGGACCACCTGGGGACGAACCCTATATAAAATGGGATAAATGGGGTCAAAGGTCACGACGTAGGAGCGTGATCCATTCCACTGAACTTATACTTCATAACTTGCGTAAATATGGTTCGATTTCAATGAAATTTGACTATGTGGTAAGGGACCGCCTGGAGACGGACCCTATTCAAAATGGGTGAATTGGGGTCAAAGGTCAGGTCATAAGAGCGGGATGCATTACATTGCCTTTATGTGTCATAACGTGCGTAAAAATAGTTCGATTTCGATGAAATTTCAGTATGTGGTAGGGGACCACCTGACGACGAACCCTATTGAAAATGGACGAAATGGGGTCAAAGGTCAGGACAAAGGATTGCGATCCATTCCATCGCCCTTATCCCATATTATTAAAGTGGACGTCAAGTAATTTTGCTTCCTATACTTCCAATGGAAAAACTTTTGTACACATTTCCTTCACAATTAATGTGTCCCCAAGGATTAAAATTTGAGCATCGATTAAAATAACTTATTATTATCACTTGGAGTACTTAATATTTTCTAAAACATAACCATAATTATATTAAAAATCAATAACTTTTCCTTTGGTGGTGTTGAAACCAGAAGAAGGATGCCGCGACGTGTACTTTGATGACGTCAGTAGACAAACAAATGTTGGATTGCATAATTATGGTTATGTTTTAGAAAATATTAGGTATTCCAAGTTATAAAATGAAGCTATTTTAATCGATTTTCAAATTTTCATCCTTGTGAACGCATTAATTGGGAAGAAAATGTGTACAGAAATGTTTCCATTCGAACTACAGGAAGCAAAATTACTTCACGTTCACCTTAAAGGAGCAATTCTTGTATGTATGTAAATTTTATTTTGAAAACGGCTCTAAGGATTTTGATGAAAGTCGTTAACCTACCGTTTTCTGGTACTAGAAATCGATTTAGCTTGATCTCGACTTTAGGAAAATTCGTTTACTGGGTTAATAACCACCCCGAATTACCACGTTTGTAGTGTAATGTCATGGCGTCGTCCGATTAGATGTTGGCGCGCTGTCACGCCATCTGTCTCCTTACGACACTCGTTGTGTCCGGATCCTATTAAAGTTTTATTACGTCACAGTCTTGCGAGCAGATGGTCGCGATTCCCATCTGCCTCATTACGTCACGCGTTGTGTGCGTATGTTCGTCTGCACGAGAACTCGCATAAAAATCGTTCGATGTCGATGAAATTTTAGTAAGTGGTAGGGGAATACCTGGGAAGGAACCCTATTAAAAGTGAACGAAATGGGGTCAAAGGCCAGGACATAGGTGTGGGATCCATTACACTGCTCATGTGCGTCATAACTAACGTAGGAAAGGTTCGATTTCGATCAAATTTTAGTATGTGGTAGGGGACCACCTGGAAACAACCCCTATTGAAAATTGGCGAAATGGGGTCAAAGGTCAGGACATAGGAGCGGAATTACTTCCATCGCTACTATGTGTCATAACTTACGGAAAAATGTTTCGATTTGGATGAAATGTTAGTATGTTGTAAGGACCTGCCTGGGAACGAATCCTATAGAAAATGGGTGAAATGGGTCAAAGGTTAAGGCACAGAAGCAGGATCTATTCCATAGCCCTTATTCATCATAACTTACCTAAAATTGCTTCGATTGCGACAAAACTTTATCATGTTACTTCGGAGGTATACTGAACCAGTTCTGTTGAATATCATCGAAATGGGATCAAAGGTCAGGGCACAGTAGTGAGATTTATTTCACAGCCATTTTCCTGATAACTTGAGTAATGATTTCTAGTATGTTGGAAAGCGTATCACAATCAATGCATTTCATGACTTTACTAACTTGTTTTTATTTGATTAACGATCACATCCCACACTTCTTTGGCTGCCACAGTTCTGTTTTCTAAGGTGGCTCTGGCACTGCTTTTTAGCACGTCTTTTGTAAAAAAAGATCCTGCTTCTGTTACTGGTTTGTCCGTCCGTCAGTACCCACGATATCTCTGCAACTATTAGTCTGATTTGAATAATTCTTTTTGCTTTGGGAAGCTTGAAATATGCGAATGATGATCCTTTATTTATATTTTTTTACGATGTACAGTTTTGCCGCTAGGGGGCGGGCGTAAATGCAAATGATGTCGAATTCAAAAATACGTTTTACTCCACATATTTGCTTCTAAACATCCGACTGAAAAAATTATTTTATCTTTCGATTCCATGTATGTCGAAGAGTATTTTAGATCTAGTTACTTTTTCAAATTACGCATAGATTTTCCGCTAGGGGGCGTAAAAGTAATTTACATTTTTCCCGATAACTCTTCTTCTAAAATTCCGATTTTAAACCTTTTTCTTCAGCCGATACACCTCCTGATGGAAAATGTTTTGCATATAATTTCAAACTTTTGGTACAGAATGCTTTAGCCACCAGGGGGCGTAAGTACTAATTTGTGCTCCTGGTGTATTTGCCGTAAAATCGGAGCTTCTAAAATATCGATTGAAAATTTTTTTTTCGTGGACTGATGCCACTCACATCGATAAACCTTTTCAGAATATTTTCTTCTTAAAATATTCCACAATTTCTCCGCCAAGGGGCGTAGGCGTATACCTTATTTTTTTTAATATCTCTACTTCTAGGAGTCCGATTTGAAAAATTCCTTCTTTGTTGGATAGTGTTTCCAGTGTGACATGTTTTTCATATAATTTCAAAATTTTCAAGTAATTCATAGACTTTCCGTTAGAGGTAAATTGCGTTTCCCCCCTATATCTCTGCTTTTAAATCTCCGATTTGAAAAATTCTTTGCACCGGATACAGCTCCTGATGGGAAATCGTTTGCACATAATTTCTAATTTTTGTAAAAAATGGTTTGGCCACCAGGTGGCGTAAATTTTAATTTCCGCTTCTGATGTATTTGCAACAAAATATGAGCTTCTAAATTCTCGATTGAAAAAAATTCGTCGTTTGTGGATCGATAGTACTCATGTCGACAAACCTTTTAGAAACATTTTCTTCTTAAAATAATGAATGGCTTCTACGCCAGGGGGCGTAGATGTATATCTTATTTTTGTCAATATCTCTACTTCTAAGAGTCCGACTTGAAAAATTCCTTCTTTGTTGGATAGTGTTTCCAGTGTGACATGTTTTTCATATAATTTCAAAAATTTCAAGTAATTCATAGACTTTCCGCTAGGGGACGTAAAGGTAAATGCCCCCCCCCCCTTTTTCTGCTTCTAAATCTCTGATTTGAAAAATTCTTTCTGCACCGGATATAGCTCTTGATGGGAAATTCTTTGCACATAATTTCTAATTTTTGTAAAAAAATGGTTTGGCCACCTGGTGGCGTAAGTTTTGATTTTCGCTTCTTATGTATTTGCAGCAAAATATGTGCTTCTAAAATCTCGATTGAAAAAAAGTGCTTTGTTGACCGATACTACTCATGTCGACAAACCTTTTAGGAATATTTTCTTCTTTAAATAATGCTTGGTTTTCTACGCCAGGGGTCGTAGATGAATATCTTATTTTTGTCAATACCTCAGCTTCTAGAAGTCTGATTTGAAAAATTCGTTCTTTGTTGGATAATGTTTCCAATGCGAAATGTGTTTCCTATAAATTCAAAATTTTCACGTAAATCATAGACTTTCTGCTAGAGGGCACAAAGGTAAATTGCGTTATCTGCGTTATTTCTGCTTTTAAAACTCCGATTTGAAAAATTCTTCCTGAATCACATACATGACCTTATGGAAAATATTTTTCGCATAATTTCTAACGTTTGGTAAAGAATGGTTTGGCCACCAGGAGGCATAAGTGTTAATTTCTGCTTCTGATGTATTTGTAGCAAAATCTGGGCTCCTGAAAACTCGACTAAATTAATTTTTTTTTTCTTGGACCGGTACCACTCTTATGGAAATACCTTTTGAGAATACTTTCTTCCTAAAATAATGCATGGTTTTATCACCAGGGGACGTACTGCCGCATCTTATATTTGTCAATATCTCTGTTTCTAAGAGTCTGATTTGAAAAATTCTTTCTGTGTTGCAGCGTTTCCGCTGCGAAATGTTTCTCATATAAGTTCATGTTTTTCTTAACACACAAGTCTGCAACCAGAGAGCGTAAGCTCACGATTCCTGTTACAGCAATATCTGAGGGATTAAAAACCCAATTGAAAAACTTCTTTCTTCCGTCAGATGCTATTGTTTTCCATACCGGTTCCATTGACTTTGAATAGCTTTGATAAATTTAATTTGCGTCAGAACTGATTCAAAAGACGTGCTTATTACACCTGAAAATTCGGTGTAATCTTTCTTGTTTGACTTGCATTCTTACTTTGCCCGTATTACATCTTTCTTTCTCATTCTTACTCTGCCCGTATTACATCTTTCTTTCTCATTCTTACTTTGTCCGTATTATATTTTTGTTTCTCATTCTTACTTTGTCCGTATTACATCTTTCTTTCTCATTCTTACTTTATCCGTATTAAATCTTTCTTTTTCATTCCTACTTTGTTCTTATTACATCTTTCTTTCTCTACTGCTGTATGCAAGCTTTCTGGTTTGCACGGCATTGGCACTCTTTCCCAGTAGATGGTTATATAAACCATCCGCATGTGTAGTGGCGTAACTATGTTTCAAAATCGGGGTGGGGTTGGGGAGGGTCCAATCACACATACACAGTGATAGGACCCCTCACCCAGATTATATAGATGCATATATAATTAATAATATATATGTAAAGTCAGGAGATGCGTAACATCACAGCCTCTCCTTGACAAATGTCAACCCCGCCTTCTCGTGGTGCATCCTGTTCCCACTAAAGGGGCTCTGACGACCGCAAATAGCGGTATAACTATACCATCGGGATCAGAGGAAATGCTATCCCACACTCACCAACCCGCTTGGCCAGCGTGGTGAGTTATGGCCAAACACCTCCAAAATGACTCTACAACTTAAACCTTGGCCCTCAGTCTCCGGCAGCTGGAATGTACCTGGCCAAGGCAGCGGCCAGTGCGACATGAAGGCAGAGGGTGCTAAGAATCCCCGGAAGACCGGACTAGGCTGCCATTTGATGCTGACCTTGGCTACCTACAACGGACGCTCCCTATCTTCGGATTCAAGGCTTCTTGAATTGGAAGAGGAACTACAAAGGATCAAGAGGGACATCGTCGGGCTGAGTGAGGTAAGGAGAAAAGGAGAAGATCGCATTGAACTGAAAAGTGGACATCTCTTCTATTATCGTGGGACAGATACTGGCAGAACTAGTAGTGTTGGATTTATAATAAACAAGAAACTGAAGGATAAAGTTGTAGAAGTTGAAAGTTCCTCTGACAGAGCTGCACGACTCGTTATCCAACTCTCGAGAAGATACCAGGCTCAGATTATTCAAACTTATGCCCCCACCACAAGTCATCCTGAAGAAGAAATTGAAGAATTTTATGAGGAAATTCGTCATCTAAATAATAAAGGTAAGCAGCACTTGAAGATAATTATGGGAGATTTCAATGCAAAAATAGGGCACCGGCAACAGAATGAAACTTCAGTAGGTAAATTCGGTCACGGCAACAGAAACCAGCGTGGAAATACTCTCGTTGAGTTTGCAGAGGCAGAAGGATTTTTCATCTTGAATTCCTTTTTCAAGAAAAAGCCACACAGGAAATGGACATGGAGACATCCAATTGGGACGACAAGTGAAATTGATTTTATTATGTGTAACAAAAAATTCGTCATCGAAGACTGCAGTGTGCTAAACAAGTTCAACACAGGTAGTGACCATAGATTGGTGAGATGTAAGATGCACCTCAACACTAAACTCGAACGTGGCAAGCTCATAAGACAAACAAAATGTATTGACATAACCAACCTTAAAAAACACCATAATACTTTCAAGTTGGAACTGAAGAACAGATTCTCTGCTTTAGAAGGCCTAACATCGGAAGAAGTGGATATTTCGGAAGTTAACAGAAAAGTAACCAAAGCTCTTATGGAAACAGCAACAAAATTAGCTGGGTCTAAGAACAAGTTGCATGTAAACAAATTATCAGGAAAAACCAAACTGTTGATGCAAAAAAGAAGAGAGATGAGGACAACTAAAGAAGATGTGACTTCCAAAGTGGAATATATAGAGCTATGCAAGACAGCACGAAAAAGTATCACTGAAGACGTAAGGAAATTCAACTGTGAGCTAGTGAGGAAAGCAATTGAAAACAACCAAAGCCTAAAGATAGCAAAGGGACATCTCAGTAAGGGAAGAAAACAGATTATGGCTCTGAGAAAAGAAGATGGTTCTATAACAAGAAATAGAGGCGAAATTTTGACAAGAGTGAAAGATTTCTACTCCAAATTATATGAAAGGGATGATACATGTACTCCAGACATCATGAAAGGTACCAGAGTTCTTCCAGTCCTCCCAGCAGAAGTTGCTCATGCAATCAAGAACATGAAGCGGGGGAAAGCTCCAGGAGAAGATGGAATTACTATAGACATCATACAAGAAGCAAGTGGAGAAATTGAAACAGTACTCGCCCAAATTTTCACTCGATGCCTTGATGAAGGGAAGATTCCTGAGGATTGGAACAATGCTACAATGATCCTGCTACATAAAAAAGGTGACATTGAGGATCTCAGGAACTACAGACCTATCAGCCTCCTATCAGTGGTTTATAAAATCTTCACTAAAGTTATTTCACACCGCTTGAAGGTAACACTGGACATGGCTCAACCGAGAGAACAAGCTGGATTCAGGAGTGGCTACAGCACAATAGATCATATCCACGTACTGAGAGAACTAATTGAAAGAGCGAGGGAATATGAACTTCCATTGTGCATGGCTTTTATCGATTATGAAAAAGCCTTTGATTCGGTGAAACCATCAGCAGTTACCACGGCTCTGAAACCCTGCGGTATTGAAGATGCATACATTAATATTATTAATAACATCTATGAAAATGCAAGGGCAAAGATTCGGCTGTTTGAAAATACAACACACATAAAAATTGGAAAGGGAGTGAGACAAGGTGACACCATATCTCCGAAGCTCTTTAATGCCACATTGGAAAATGTCTTTCAATCACTGAACTGGGAAAACAAAGGGATAAAGATTAATGGAGATTATCTAACCCACCTTCGTTTTGCTGATGACGTAGTCATTTTTGCAACTACCCCATCAGAGCTGCAGAGTATGATCCAGGAACTTGCTGACAAGAGTAAAGAAGTGGGATTAAAAATGAACTTTCAGAAGACAAAAGTGATGTTCAATGCTTTTACAAGAAATGAAGATTTATCGATTGATGGAGAAAAACTGGAGATAACAGATACGTATGTTTATCTTGGACAGCAGATATCAAGTGAGGGTCACATTGATGAAGAAATTAATCGGCGTACAAAACTTGCCTGGAGAGCTTTTGGAAGAAACAGCATAATTTTCAAGAGCAATATGCCATTATGTCTTAAAAGAAAAGTGTTTGATCAATGCATCCTTCCAGTGCTTACGTATGGTGCAGAGACGTGGACCTTAACTAAAAGAGACATACAAAGGCTGCAGACAACTCAAAGCAGCATGGAGAGGTGCATGCTTGGTATAACCAGGAGAGATAAGAAGAGGAACTCGTGGATCCGAAAATGACGAGAGTGGAAGACATCATGATCAGAGTTAAATCCCTGAAATGGCAATGGGCTGGACATACTGCCAGAAGGACAGACCATAGATGGACAGCCGAAATTTTAGATTGGATTCCAAGGGACAGGAAAAGACCCAGAAAAAGACCACATGGGAGATGGGTGGATGAAATTCGTAAATATGCGGGAGTGACATGGAGGAGACTGGCACAAGACAGACCGTTGTGGAGGAAACTTGGGGAGACCTTCGTCCAGCAGTGGATTGATAAGGGTTGACAATGATGATGATGATGATATACATACGGCATGAAATAGTTCGGGTCTCCCTCCCCCTACACATGCAGAAGCAAAGCAGTTGCTGAGGCGCGATCTAAGGGGCACGACATAGGCGCCTCTGTTGGCGAATTGTTGAACTTAGCGAACACAGCGGTAAAACTATAATGATAGATATGGCAGAAATGTATAAATTACACAGTTGTAGAGCTAACTTTGCTTATTAGGAATCGATATCGCTGTTTTATTAAGTACACATTATACACGTGTTTGCATTCTATGAAAAATCAAAATCTTGTACTATTAAATTTAGTCGGTTCACATCATAAACAAGTTAGTAAAATCATGCAATGCATTGATTATGATACGCTTTCCAACATACCAGAAATCATTACTTAAGTTATCATTCAAGTTATGTGGATAATAGCTGTGGAATAAATTTCGGTCCTGTGCCCTGACCTTTGATCCCATTTCGATGATATTTAACAAAACCGGTTCTGTATACCTTCGAAAAAACATGATAAAGTTTTGTCGCAATTGAAGTATTTTTACGTAAGTTATGATGCATAAGGGCTATTTATTGAATAGGTCCCGCTCCTGTGTCCCAATCTTTGCCCCCTTTCGCCCATTTTCAATAGGATTCTTCCTCTGGCAGGTCCCTACAACATACTAACATTTCATCCAAACCAAAGCATTTTTACGTACGTTATGACGCATAATAGCGATGTAAGTGATTCCGCTCCTATGTCCTGAGCTTTGGCCCCATTTCGCCCATTTTCAATAGCGTTTGTTCCCAGGTGGTCCCCTACCACATGCTAAAATTTCATCGAAATCGAACCATTTTTACGTTAGTTGTGACGCATAAGATCAGTGGAATGGATCCCGATCCTATGTCCTGACCTTTGACCCCATCTCGTTCACTTTCAATAGGGTTCCTTCTCAGGTGTTCCCCTACTACATACTAAAAGTATATCGAAATTGAACGATTTTTACACGAGTTATCGTGCGGACGGACATACGCACACAACGCGTGGCGTAATGAGGCAGATGGGACTCGCGACCATCTGCCCGCAAGAATGTGACGTCATAAAACTTTAACAGGATCCACTCACAGCGCGCGACGTAATGAGACAGATGGCGTGACCGCGCGCCAGCATCTCAGTCGCGAGAGTGTGACGCCATAAGATTTCTAAGCATGGGTTACATTAATGGGACGACGCCATGACACTAAACACGTGGAAAATCGGGGTGGTTATTTAACCCACTAAACGAATTTTCCTAAAGTCGAAATCAAGCTAAATCGATTTCTAGTAGCAAAAAACGGTAGGTTAACGACTTTTATCAAAATCCTTAGAGCCGTTTTCAAAATGAAATTTACATACATACAAAAAGTGCTCCTTTAATAGTATGGGATAAGGGCGATGGAATGGATCTGGATCCTATGTCCTGACCTTTGACTCCAATTCGTCCATTTTCAGTAGGGTTCGTTCCCAGGTGGTCCCCCACCACATACTAAAATTTCATCGAAATCGAACCATTTTTGCGCACGTTGTGACGCATAAGGGCAATGGAATGCATCCCGCTCCTATGTCGTGACCTTTGACCCCACTTCACCCATTTTCAATAGGGTTCATTACCAGGTGGTCCCCTACGACATACTAAAATTTCATCGAAATCGAAGCATATTTACGCAAGTTATGACGCATAAAGGGCAATGGAATGGATTCCGCTCCTATGTCGTGACTTTTGACCCCACTTCAGCGATTTTCAATCGGGTTTGTCTCCAGGTTGTCCCCTCCAAATACTAAAATTTCATCGAAATCGAACCATTTTTACGCGAGTTATCGTGTGGACAGGTAGACAGACGGACAAAGCTGAAGCATATACACTTCTTCAACCTAGTGTTGGAAAGCCTAAAAAAGTGTGCATAATGTCATGATATTCCCGAAAATTTTGGGGTGGTCCTTTACATTCGGGATCCTCGACTCTGAAAATCTGGAGAGGTCCTGACCCCCTACCGTCCTAGTGGTTACGCCTATGCTCATGTGGCATAATGTTGTGAAAGAATGTGAGCCAAAATACAAACACTGAATCAACCAGCATGCGTGGAATGGCTCCTGCTTGGTTAATTGCTGTTGACTGCTTGGATGATGATTCTATTTTCTCCAAACATTAAATCAGCTGTATTGTATACTCATACACAGTATTGGCCGTTCGACTCTTGAAATTCCACTTTGTAGCAGAAACATGAGGGATTCTTTTGCCAGCAACTTCATCCAGGACAGCAATCCGCTGTGGAGAGTTGCTAAAAAAATTAGTTACAGTTGTCAAATTTGAGAAAAAAAAACCCCCAAAAAAAGACACTCGAACTTGTTAGTTTTGATTTGTACACCGTGCCACAATGAAATCTAATTGGTGCGCATAGCAATGTTCAAAATATGATTGTTAATAATATTACTGAATAACAGCCTGAACAGCCCCGTGATGCCCATTCATCACACTAGCACCAACATAGCTCTGGAATATTACTTTGTCATGATTGTCAACAAAATTTTCCAAGTCAGCACGAATACATCCAGCAATTTGCAGCTGCGCATGTTAGAGGGGAATAACAAAGTGCCAGAATCTTTCAACAGGCTGTCCATTAGTCAATGCATAGCAGAAAACAGTAACCAGTTGCAATGCAGATGAAATATCAGTTGTATCATCAGCGACCACTGAAACAAAACTGCATTTGGGATTTCTTTTTTTTTTTTTTTTTTTAATGTTTTCTTGACAGATAGTAAGCATACAATCTAGCAAATCACTCTGAATTTCTTTAGATGCTCCTTTAAAAAGCGTTGCGTTAATGAGGTGGTCTTTTAAAGATGCATCAAGTGCTGCTGAAAAATTGACAAGACCTTTAAAAACGCCAGGATTTAACGACCTCTCACTTTTGTCGTGACTTCGAAATGCTAGTTCAAATGAGCCGCAAAAGTTTATGCAATCAATAATTTTTGAAAGAACACAACGATTTTTCGCATCTTGCTCATTTTATGTACCTTTTACAGAGGTTGATTTACGTTTATAGCGACAAAATAAAATGCGCGTCATATGCAAATTGTGTGCTTCACGATTACGCAACCATGTGTATCGTGCAGTAGCAGCCTTGCGCTTTGAGCTGTCTTTGAATGAAAGTTAGACTTCATCTTCCGCGATCGATGGCGCAAAATATCACTCCTTGGGCGTGGCTTTCACGTCTTGAGGGATTATCCCAAAAGTTGTCGTCAGCGAATCACTGCAGACCTCGCCATATTCAGAATGGACGCGGTCTCTCGTTGGCTCCACAATGAAAAGACAAAATACGCGCTGTTACGTTTTAACCAATGATATTGTTTGGGGGTGGAGCTTAGTAGGTAGGCGTAGTTTCTGTCTTAAATTCAAGTGTTTTCTCGTAATGTACACATTTTCTCTTCAAAAAATAAACGTTCAGTAGAATTTAAGATGATCTGTGGAACACAAGATTCCAATATCACTTCAGTGCCCATTCTTTGATTTCTATTTGGCCTAGATAATTAAACAAATCAGACAGAAACGAGTGATTTCGTTTCTTCCACACAGAAACACTGCCAAGCTAACCTCTGGCTTCATCTAGCGCCAAATTGGTATACTTTTAAGTCAGATAAATTGAATTAAAAAAAAAATTCTAACAAATTTTTCGGAAAAATAACTCCGACACGTATTAGCTGTAGGTCGTTTTCATTTGTGCTCAAAATTTCGAACACAACAAAGTAATATTTTTCGAGAAAATGTGTTCAAAAGAATTTTAATTATAGATATAGGATAGAATTTCTGTTACACTTTCGTAGTGTTAAGATGCCTCCACGAGTGATTCCATTCTGGGAGGCGTATATAGTTGTCCTTTCCGGAGAAGGTTATGGCAGCACCGGTGGCGCAGTGGTCTAAGCGATGGCCTCTGATCATTCGTCCGAAAGGGGTACGGGTTCGAATCCCGGTGAGGCATGGATGTTGGGTTTGTCTTACGGCACTGGCTCTCTCCCTTTCCTGGAACCAGTGACCTTAAATTAGAAACGATGGACTGCTTTTAGCCCATTGAGTTGCTCACGGTAATCGTTAAACCTGCAATGAAAAAAAAAAAGTTAGTAAAATCATGAAATGCATTGATTATGATACGCTTTCCAACATACCAGAAATCATTACTCAAATTATCACTCAAGTTATGAAGCTAATGGCTGTGGAATAAATCTCGGTCCTGTGCCCTCACCTTTGATCCCATTTCGATGATATTCAACAGAACCGGTTCAGTGTACCTCCGAAATAACATGATAGACTTTTGTCGCAATCGAAGCATTTTTACGTAAGTTATGATGTATAAGGGCTATGAAATAGATTCCGCTCCTGTGTCCTTACCTTTGACCCCATTTCACCCATTTTCAATAGAATTCGTCCCCAGGCAGGTCCCTACAACATACTAACATTTCATCCAAATCGAAGCATTTTTACGTACGTTATGACGCATAATGGCGATGGAAGTGATTCCGCTCCTATGTCCTGACCTTTGACTCCATTTCGCCCATTTTCAATAGGGGTTGTTTCCAGGTGGTCCCCTGCCACATACTAAGATTTCATCGAAATCGAACCTTTTTTACGTTAGTTCTGACACATAAGAGCAGTGGAATGGATCCCGCTTCTATGTCCTGACCTCTAATCCCATTTCGTTCACTTTCAATAGGGTTCCTTCCCAAGTGTTCCCCTACGACATACTAAAATGTCAAAGAAACCGAACGATTTTTACACGAGTTATCGTGCGGAAGGACATACGCACACAACGTGTGACGTAATGAGGCAGATGGGAATCGCGACCATCTCCTCGCAAGAGTGTGACGTCATAAAACTTTAATGGATCCACACACAACGCGTGACGTAATGACACAGATGGCGTGACCGCGCGCCGAAAATCTAATGGAACGACGCCATGACACTAAAAACGTGGTAATTTGGGGCGGTTATTTCACCCACTAAACGAATTTTCCTAAAGTCGAGATCAAGCTAAATCGATTTCTAGTACCAGAAACCGTTGGTTAACGACTTTCATCGAAATCCTTAGAGCCGTTTTCAAAATAAAATTTACATACATACAATAATTTCTCCTTTAATACTAGTATGAGATAACGGCGATGGAATGCATCCCGCTCCTATGTCCTGACGTTTGACCCCACTTCATCCATTTTCAATAGGGTTCATTCCCAGGTGGTCATCTACGACATACTAAGATTTCATCGAAATTGAACCATATTTACGCAAGTCATGACGCATAAGGGCAATGGAAGGGTTCCCGCTTCTATGTTATGAACTTTAACCCCACTTCATCCATTTTCAATAGGGTTCGTCCGCAGCTGGTCGCCTACCAGATACTAAATTTAATCCAAATCTAACCATTTTTACGCACGTTATGACTCATAAGAGCAATGGCATTGGATCCCGCTCCTATGCCGTGACCTTTGACCCCACTCCACCCATTTTCGACAGGTTTCGTCCCCAGGTGGTCCCCTGGAACATACTAAAAGTTTATCGAAATTGAACCATATTTACGCAAGTTATGACGCATAAAGACAATGGAATGGATCCCGCTCCTATGGCGTGACCTTTGAACCCGTTCCTTCATTTTCAATAGGGTTCGTCCCCAGGTTGTCCCCTACCACATACTGAAATTTCATCGAAATTGAACCATATTTACGCGAGTAATCGTGCGGACAGACAGAGCTGGAGCATATACGCTTCTTCAACCTACGGTTGGAAAGCTTAAAAAAAGGAAAGAAAGGAAAAGAAAATTAAGCACTTTTGAAAAATCATGCAATGCATTGATTATAATACGTTTTGCAACATACCAGAAATCATTACTCAAGTTATCACTCAAGCTATGAGAATAATACCTGTGGAATAAATCTCGGTCCTGTGCCCTGACCCTTGATGCCATATCGATGATATTCAACAGAACCGGTTCGGTATACCTCCGAAATAACATGATAAAGTTTTGTCGCAATCAAAGCATTTTTACATAAGTTATGATGCATAAGGGCTATGGAATAGATCCCGCTCCTTTGTTCTAACCTTTGACTCCATTTCACCCATTTTCAATAGAATTCGTCCCCAGGCAGGCCTCTAGAACATACTAACATTTCGTCCAAATTGAAGCATTATTACGAACGTTATGACGCATAACGACGATGAAAGTTATTCCGCTCCTATGTCCTAACCTTTGACCTCATTTCGCCCATTTTCAACAGGGTTTATGGCCAGGTGGTCCCCTACCACATACGAAAATTTCATCGTAATCGAACCTTTTTTACCTTAGTTATGACGCATAAAAGCAGTGAAATGGATCCCGCTCCTATGTACTGACCTTTCACCCCATTTCGTTCACTTTAATAAGGTCCCTTGCCAGGTGATACCCTACCAGATACTAAAATTTCATCGAAATCGAACGATTGTTACGCGAGTCATCGTGCGGACGGACATACGTACACAACGCGTGACGTAATGAAGCAGATGGGAATCGCGACCATCTGCTCCCAAGGGTATGACGTCATAAAACTTTAATGGGATCCACACTCAACGCGTGACGTAATGAGACGATGGCGTGACCGCGCGCAAACCTTTTCAAACGCGAGATTGTGACGTCATAAGATTTCTAAGCATTGGAAACATTAATGGAACGACGCCATGACACTAAAAACGATATAATTTGGGGAGGTTATTTAATCCACTAAACGAATTCTCCTAAAGTCGAGATCAAGCTAAATCGATTTCTAGTATCAGGAAACAGTAGGTTAACGACTTTCATCAAAATTCTTAGAGCCGTTTTCAAAATAAAATGTACATACATACATACATAGAAGGATTGCTACTTTAAGGTGGACGTCAAGTAATTTTGCTTCCTATACTTCCAAAGGAAAAACTTCTGTACACATTTTCTTTACAATTAATGCTTTCCCAAGAATGAAAATTTTAACATCGATTAAAATAGCTTCATTTCACAACTTGGAATACTTAATATTTTCTAAACCATAACCGTAATAATATTTTCTAAACCATAACCGTAATTATGCAATCCAACATTTATTTGTCCACTGACGTCATCAAAGTACAGGTCGCGCCATCCTTTTTCTGGTTTCAACACCACCAAAGGAAAAGTTATTGTTTTTTAATATAATTATGGTTATGTTTTAGGAAATGTTAAGTATTCCAAGTTATAGTATGAAGTTATTTTAATCGATGTTCAAATTTCCATCCTTGGCAACACACTAATTGTGAAGGAAATGTGTACAAAAGGTTTTCCATTGGAAATATAGGAAGCAAAATTGCTTGACTTCCACCTTAATATTGTGGGATAAGGGGGATAGAATGGATCCCGATCCTATGTCCTGACCTTTGACTCCATTTGTCCCATTTTCAATAGGGTTCCTCTCCAGGTGGTCCCCTACCACATACAAAGTTTCATTGAAATCGAACCATATTTACGCAAGTTATGACGCATAAGGGCAATTGAATGGATCCCGCTCTTATGGCGTGACCTTTGACCCTACTTCACCCATTTTGAATAGGGTTAGTCCCCTGGTGGTCCCTACCACATACTAAAATTTAATCGAAATCGAACCATTTTTACGTGAGTTATCGTGCCGACAGACGGACGGACGGACGGACGGACGTAAAAAGCTGGAGCATATACGCTTCTTCAACCTACGGTTGGAAAGCATAAAAAAGAATGAACTGGCTACCTAGATATTTAGCGAAACTCGGGGGCAATTTCTTGACGTTACAACCTGTGGCCAGGATTTCTTAGCTCATTGGTTGGCTTCGACGCCTTTGAGCAGAGTAACTAAAAAGTGGCCAATGATCTACAAGATCTCGGGGACAGGTCGTTACGTCCCAAAATTTGCCATTGGCTAGGCATACCTTTTAAGCCTCAACGAAAACTTGACGGACGAGTTAAACCGTATTTTTTTCGGGTTCAACTGTTAGTCATGATGCTTCGAATCGTGAAACACTTACGTTTGCTGCAGTGGTGAATGTTCCACCGGATTCACACTTTACTCACAACCTTCACTGCCGATATCGCATTCATCCAACATTAATATCTGTTACAGGGCTTGGTGTTGAGTTTTGTGAGAATGGTTCGCTTCGCTTGCAGAGTTTTTACTTCAGGAATTTAACGCGCATTTTACCTGACTGGAGCAGATAAATAAATATATAAGTAAAATATGGACTAAAGTTATAATTTGCTCTTGGAAAGAGGAAAGTGTTTCTTCACATGATATAGGGAACGTCTCAAAGCATTGTCCTGATTTCCATTCGTTCTCTACCTCATTTACACGTTGAATCCCCCTTTTCCCGCTTGGTAGGTATTCCACCCTAATCATCAGCACTCATTGCTTTTTGCTTATCTCCGTTCACACCGACCAGAGAGAATGTACCACCTCTTTCTCCGGTCACTTCCAACAGATTCCCCCTGCAGAAGACTGAAACGTCTTGCTGCTGAGAAACACCCCGAAAAGCGTCCTATCGTTAGAAGACGCAGATGCTCCTTCTTTCCCTTCCTCAGTGACCCCCTCAGACCACCAACCATGCAGTCCTCTCTCTCGCACCACGAAGGAACTCATAAATCTAACTTTTCTTCTGAATTAACGCAAGCCGCCCGGTGGCGCAGTGGTCTAAGCGATGGCCTCTGATCATTCGTCCGAACGGGGTCCGGGTTCGAATCCCGGTGAAGCATGGATGTTGTGTTTGTCTAACGGCACTGGCTCTCTCCCTTCCCTGGAACCAGTGACCCTAAATTAGGGACGGGCGACTGCTTATAGCCCATTGAGTTGCTCACGGTGGTCGTTAAACTTCCAATAAAAAAAAAAAAAAAAAAAGAATTAACGCATGAGAAAGTGAGAGCCGTGCCCACTGCACAGCGCTCGAAAATGGAGTGAAAAGTATTACAATCCACTATCCTTAAAATGGTTCCTAAGGTCCCTCTTGACAAACGTGAATGCCCAGTTTACGCATCCTCCATGAACAAGTCTACCAGCTACAGCAGTTGCCAAACCCAAGTTTACGTAGTAGTATGGTTTCAGGGAAGGAAAAGCTTTAGCGCCATCAGAAAAGCACAACATCCATGCCTCACTAGGGAATCGAAGACAGCCAGTGCCTCAGACAACTCGGCCACTAGAGAGGACAAGTTAAACTCTTGATAAAACTCTGTCTAGTGTTTTCAGATTTATTGGATTTGAAAGAAAGTAATGTCCGTCGACGAGGTACCCAAAGTCGAAGCCCCGGGAAAGGCACCCATTGGCCACTGAGACTGCGCAGCACGCCGGTATGACATCAGCCGGTAGGTGACTTAAGTCAGTGGCAGTTGGCCGTCAGAAAGCGTACAGTGTAAGCGCTAGCTAACATGGAAGTGGACAAGGAGCAAAATCCTTCATTGCATGCTGTACGAGTATGACTTTCGTCGCACTAGCATCTCCGCAAATGCTGTAACATTGCCAGTGTATACCCCAATGCCATATCACATGTTAGTGCTGCCGTTGGTTTGAACGGTTCCAAGAGTGAAATTATGACCTGTTAGACCGTCCCAAAGTCTGAAGACCCGCAACAGTACATATGGACATGCTGAAGACCTTAGTGGAGAGTGAATCACTTGTGCCCACGTGGAAGTTGGTCGAAGAGCTGGGGAATACCTGCACGAGCATTATCACTCACCTGCGTCAATTTGGGAAGGTGCACAAGAGGGAAGTTTGGGTACATCATTATACTCACAGTTGAGCACAAATCAAATGGCATGGGTGCATGTTTTTCCGACTTGCATGCGACTAAGTTGAACCGTTCTTGGAAAGCATTGTGACAGGTGACGAGAAAAGAGTCCTGCACGACGATATGTGCGCCCAGAAGCAGTGGCTAAACCCAAAACAGAAGCCCATGCCGACGCCCAAAGCCGCCTAACACCCACGTAAGATCATGCTGTCTGTTTGGTGGGATGCGAGGAGTGTCGTGCTTTTTGAGCTGCTGGACAACACCACTACCACCGCCGATGTGTACTGACGTCAGCTCGACGATCTGCACGCATCGCTCACGTCGAAACGACCAGCACTGCTGAACCGCAGGGGCGTCCTCCTTCAGCAGAATAGAACGCGACCTAACACAGCGCAGGTGTCCTGTCACAAGATCAGGGACGTGGACTGGGAGCTGCTGCCGTACTCAGCCTATTCCCTGAACATTGTTAAAAGCAACTGCCACCGTTTCCAGTCATTGCAGCATTTCTTGGACGGACAACACTTCATCAACCAGGACGATGTCGAACGCGCACTTACTCACTTCTTTGCGTCCATGTCACCACAATGCTACAGGGACGGTATCCAACAACTGCCGAGACGATGGAAGCAGGTCGTGACAAACTATGGCGACTACATTTGGGACTAATTTGTACTTGTATGTACCGTAATTAGCACTTTTCTTTTGCTTTGTATTTTTTTTTTTGATTGGAGGTTTAACGACCACCGTGAGCAGCTCAATGGGCTATAAGCAGTCGCCCGTCCCTAATTTAGGGTCACTGGTTCCAGGGAAGGGAGAGAGCCAGTGCCGTAAGACAAACACAACATCCATGCCTCACCGGGATTCGAACCCGAACCCCGTTCGGACGAATGATCAGAGGCCATCGCTTAGACCACTGCGCCATCGGGGCAGCGCTTTGCATTTGCAGACATTACTTTCTTTTGAACGCAATAGCTACCATATAATATATTTTTTTTAAATATGACCATTTATTTTGGTCGTTGTCCTTTACCAACATTTTTCGATTCTCATGAGCGATACTGCTACTCCTTTCCCCAAATAATCCTGTGCACATGTTTTCAGTGTTTTTTGAATGAATTCTTAAAACAGAGATCCTCACCTCTCTTCTCAAGTCAGTGAAATCTTTCAGCCGCCCCGGTGGCGCAGTGGTCTAAGGCGTTGGCCTCTGATCATTCGTCCGAAGGGGTCCGGGTTCGAATCCCGGTGAGGCATGGGTGTTGTGTTTGTCTTTCGGCACTGGCTCTCTCCCTTCCCTGGAACCAGTGATCCTAAATTAGGGACGGGCGACTGCTTATAGCCCATTGAGTTGCTCACGGTGGTCGTTAAACCTCCAATCAAAAAAAAAAAAAAAAATCATTTCACCCTTTGATGACGTCTTCTTTATTCCTTTTTTTTTTTTTTTTTTTTTTTTTTCTGTGTGTCTGTGTGAGATCTTTTGAAGTTCCTTTTCCTATGCAATCTTGAAATGGTCTCAGGAGAAAAGGGGGATATTATAAGGCCAACTCAGTTTTGGTACTGAACATTACCTCGTATGGATTAAGGTTTATGCTAGAGAACTATGCTCTCTTTTCTTATAAGCTGAAAGGAAGGTAAATCAGCAGCGCCGGTGGCGCAGTGGTCTAAGCGTTGGCTTCTGATCATTCGTCCGAGATGGGGACGGGTTCGAATCCCGTTGAGGCATGGATGTTGTGTTTGTCTTACGGGGCTGACTCTCTCCCTTCCCTGCAACTAGTGGCCCTAAATTAGGCACAGGTGACTGCTTATAGCCTATTGAGTTGCTCACGGTGGTCGTTAAACTCCCAATAAATAAAAGTAAATCATCTGTCAACGAGCTCTGTAGTTGTTTTTAATTCAAACATCCAACATATTCTTTGCATTTTCCTTTTCTTGGGGTTTAACCCTTTTAGCGGCCGATGTAACTAAACCAAAATCTGCGCTCTTCAAACAGGAGTGTTCACATAGTCGCAGAGTTTTATGAAAGCTAAGGCAAGGTATTAACTTTCTTGCCTTCAGTCTTTGTTTCTCTGTTCGATCCTATTGCACTTTGTTGGCTTGGTTTACTTTATGTATTGTGGTGGACGCCAACTTATCAGAAGAATCGTTTTTGTTTGCAGGTTCCTATCATTGGAGCAGGGAATCAAATAAATAAGTAGTTACACAAAATGAATGTAATGACAAATAATCTCGACTGCACTTATCTTTATAAAAATAAAAGGTATACTCTTCCAGCGGGAGATGAATGTTATGGACGGCTTATTTACGGTTTTCCTGCCCAATCAGTTCCTATCTTTACATGGCTACATGCCGGCGTAAAATCCTTCCTACTTCTCCCCTCAAGATCGCTGTCAAGACTCTCCGTTTATGACTCCTATCCGTTCCATTACTTACACGATCTGTTCTCTAGAAAGATGCTCTTGATGTAAGAAGTTGAATGTTAATTGCTTACTCCCATTGTCCCTAGCGGGTTCTCTGCGAGGGAGAGTCGTAATCAACGACGAGAGAAAGGGGGTGTCCTTTTGTTCGCGGGAGGTCCCGGTCCGTAAAAGAAGGCTTTCCCCGAAACGAATCTCTGCTAAGCTCCTTTTTAACTGAGAGTGCATTCTCTAGCTGCCGTTCACCCACAAAAATAACCAAAGTCATAATTTAATTAAAGTTTAAATATTTCTATATAACCTATTTCCCCCATATAACGCCTTTATTCTCTTCTCCAGTTTACATACCTTATTGTTGGGAACAAACCGTGACCAAACACGATTAACGGCAGGCGACAAGCAACGTGTCACGTTCTGAAAACACGAGGATGTGACGTACGATGTACGAGCCCACGTAAGACAAAGAACAACGAAACTTTTTTTCCAGAGTTGTGAATTCAATGAATGTATATTGTCGTAAATTTTTATTATCTGGATATCATTGCAATGGAACATAATTACAACCGTATTTGCCGCCCCGGTGGCGCAGTGATCTAAGCGATGGCTTGTGATCATTCGTCCGGAAGGGGTCCGGGTTCGAATCCCGGTGAGGCATGGATGTTTTGTTTGCCTTACGGCACTGGCTCTTTCCCTTCCCTGGAACCAGTGACCCTAAATTAGTGACGGGCGACTGCTTATAGCCCATTGAGTTGCTCACGGTGGTCGTTAAACCTCCAACCAAAAAAAAAAAAAAAAAATTCGTATTCAAATTTATAAATAGGATATATATATGAATCATATCTACTCGATCAGTCATCTGTAGTCGTCGTAGTCTGCTCTTCTGTTAATAAACATCGTTTTTTAATACACTGGCATAAGGTGAGTAAGTTTCGAATCTTCTTGTTTACATTCCATTCAGGATTACTGCGTTAACCCTCGCTACCGAAAAATGACGTTACTAAACTTATTTCCTGCTCTTCCTGACTATCTCTGCTCCATTATACAGGGTGTCCAGTAAAGTCCTTTCTCAGCCCCGTAACTTTCGAACGTCGGCAGCTATAGCCATAAAAACGGTGTCTAGGTATAGTAAAGTGGCTATGCGCTATTCGATGACACCTCTTACAGCGCCTTCTAGCGGCAAAGTCAGGAGTTAGCGTGCCGATCTTAAAAACTATACGAGATACGGGAAAATAATCAACTACAAAGTTGTAGAACAGCATTGATTTAGTACGAAAAGACACCTTGCGCACATGAATCCTAAGAATAGAATTCGTACAACGCTCGTTTGTTTGTTCGCGATGTCGAACACTGTTACGTCACGAAACGCGTCAGAAAGGTGATACTATCGCCTTCCACAAAGCACTAGCCCGATTCGTGCCCCAGTTGTAGCGCGCGCTCTTCGCATGCGATAGGACCTGGGTTCGATCCTCGTCAGAACCATGCTATAGTCACTGTCTGTAAGAAACGAGCGAACTCAGTGGTGATCGTGACAATTCGTCTCGCATCGTTTAACCAACTCAACTCAACCCGCGATTAATACGCGAGTCGCATGCAAATAAGTATAGAACTTACGTTTCATTTAAGTATGGAAATTACGTTACCCTTTTTCAAATAAGTATGGAACTTACGTTACCTTTTAGGCAGGTATAAAAGAGAGTTCCCGAGGTGTATGCCAAATCTCGCGGTCATGGAGAAATATTCCAGTGATAAGTATTGCAAGATTTTGCTCCTATACGGTGAATGTGGTCGCAATGCAAGAAAGGCAGAACGGCTGTATCGTGGACGTTTTCCTGGAGGACCGCATCCGTCATGGAAGACCATCCTCAATGCTGCTAATAGGTTAAGGGAGACGGGCTGCGTGACCAACCGACCTCGATCCGACAGACCAGCTGCTGTAGGCCGTCAAGTGCAACCAGAGGATGTCTTAGCATACGTCCTCAACAATCCTGAGAGAAGCCCAAGAGAGGCTAGTGCCGAGTGTGGCCTCTCAAAAAGCCGCGTATGGCAAATCCTGCGGCGATCACGTGCTCATCCGTTCCGTCCAACACCGTTGCAGGCACTACAGTCAGGGGATGCTGAGCGACGTTACGACTGGTGTAACTTCGTCATGAACAAATTAGAGGTCCAGCCAACGTTCCTTGCCGACATTATTTGGACTGATGAGGCGTCTTTTAGGCGTAATAGCGTCTACAA
The DNA here is from genome assembly GCA_039090855.1 of Macrothele yani. NCBI lineage: Eukaryota > Metazoa > Arthropoda > Arachnida > Araneae > Macrothelidae > Macrothele > Macrothele yani. The sequence goes on from CM077007.1 coordinate 117,612,050, forward strand.
TAAGCAGAACACCCATTACTGGGCCCTGGAAAATCCTGCACGTGGTCTACCAGTTCGTCATCAGGTGCGATGGTCCATTAATGTTTGGTGCGCCATTTTCAAGGACAGCCTCATCGGACCTGTGTTTTACGAGGGTACGTTAACGGGAGCCCGATACTTGGAGCTTCTACAGTACGTATTACCCGATCTTCTGGACAACCTGCCGTTGCCTCAACTGCGGAATGTTTGGTTCCAACATGACGGCGCCCCTCCTCACCAGCCAGGAAACGTAAGAAGGTACCTGGTCGAGACATTCGAGCAACTAATCATCGGCTATGGTGGTTGCGAGAGTGGCCTGCACGCTCACCGGACCTCACCCCATTGGACTTCTTCCTGTGGGGCTACCTCAAACAGCAGGTACATCAGACCCTTCCGACAACGTTGCAGGACCTTCGACGTCGCATAACTGATGCTTGTTCCAGCGTATCACCTGACATGCTGCAAAATGTGCAGCGTGAGATTCAATCTAGAGTCCAAATGTGTATTGTGGCTGACGGAGAGCACATTGAGCACCGACGGTGAATGTGCCTAGTGACAACTAATTGCTCCTTTCTGACGCGTTTCGTGACGTAACAGCGTTCGAAAGCGCGAACAAACACGAGCGTTGTACGCGTTCTATTCTTAGCATTCATGTGCGCAAGGTGTCTTTTTGTACAAAATCGATGCTGCTCTAGAACTTTGTAGTTGATTATTTTCACGTATCTTGTATAGTTTTCGAGATCGGCAAGCTAACACCTGACTTTGCCGCTAGAAGGCGCTGTAAGCGGTCTCATCGAATAGCGCATAGCCACTTTACTATACCTATACACCGTTTTTATGGCTATAGCTGTCAGCGTTACGGGGCTGAGAAAGGACTTTACTGGGCACCCTGTATACGCTTTTATTCTCTGCTTGATGACTCTAGGCATAAATCGGAAGGGCAAGTTCTCCTGACATGAACATCATGCCACTGGGTAGAAACTAGTGACTCAAACATCTCCCTCCTTTCTTAGGTTCGTCGACATTGTTATAGTTCTTTTAGCAAGAAATCAGTCAGAAAGGATTAGTGTCAATCGTCTCCTTTAAATTACCACTATAAAAAAAAGCTAACGGGGAAAGAAACACTTTCTAATACGCAGGTTCACTCATTCCAGCCGCGTTCGGCCCACTTCTTAGATAGCGAATTCATTTGTTCGAACTGATTTCAGCCCATTTAGCTAACTTGAAAGGATGGACGTCTGGCAAGAAACCATTCTGGCCGACTAAGTCCATTCAATATCTCAGGCATTGTTTCCTGCAGGGGATGCCATCTATCAAGAAGATAACGCCCCAATTCACAGAGCTCGGAATGTCAACTCATGGTTTGAGGAACATAAGGACGAACTTCCACACCTTCCTTTGCCTCCCCAATCACCAGACTTAAACATCATCGAGCCACTGTGGTCTGTGTTGCAAAACAGAGTACGATCCCCTTATCCTCCTCCTGCATCTCTCAATGACCTGGAGCAGTTTCTGCATGAAGAATGGTGTAACATCCTACTAACCACAATCCAGGATTTGTATGCGCCCGTTCTAAGGAGGATTCAGGCCGTGGTTTTGAATGCGAAAGGTGGTCCCACACTCTTTAGGTACGTCAAACATTTGCAGAGATATGATATCCACAGACGGACGAACAGACAGATTACGGATGGAGAGAGTGACATTATAAGCATGTACTTCTTTTTACAAAAGAAGGGCTAATATGAGCTCAATCTAAATAGTTTTAGGAGCAAACATGACGTTAAATAAGCAGAAGCACATGTCTTTGAATGTTTTTTTTATGTAACCCTATTATATGAGCTGTTTTGAAAGAAACTTTTCTACAGAAGAGCATATCAAAAAAGCTATTCGAAAAATTTCTTCAGGCAGAATTGTTGAATTGTTTTCTATTGCACGAAACTACGAGTCACATATCTCTGCATTTTGGGTGTTATCGTCCGTTATCACGAATGTACGTGGAAAAAATACCGAATTTCGATATTATCTTTGTAACAGATAAACCTCGACCATCAATGACTGTGTTCGAAGTTCATTTCTTTTCAAATGCAGACGGTGATACCTATAGTAACAGAACAAAAAGATTATTATCATTAACATTTTAATACTTGTTGCGATAAGGAGAAAAGAAATCTGTCTCATAAAGCTTGAAAAGCACTTTCGCCTGAACACTTGCTCTCACATCATCTGCCCTTTTCTTTCATCTGAAATTCTGGATATCGTTTGCGTTACTTGACGGAATTTCGCGAGAATTAAATTAAAAATGAGTTCCGGCGAAAAATCTACCCTCTTTCCTGAATCTCCTCGTTTTACGTTGGGTACTTTGGTTCGTTGTACCCTAGTGACAGCTGTTATTTTGATTTCCAATCTGACTATTCTGTTTCCAGTGTTTATGGCTCTGAAATTTTCATCGAGACTACGCAAAAAAGTGTTTTCGAAGATCATAACGTACCTCAAGGAATTTCTAGACATAGGACCGTACAGAAAGAAACTGTTCGTACCTATCAATGAACTTGCCAATAATGCTGGACGTCGTTCTAAAACAATCAAGATCCTTGAAGTCGGCGTAGGTCCCGGACTTAATTTCGAGTTCTACCCGGAGAACGTTTCACTTACTCTGCTTGATATGAATCCCAATTTCGAAGAGCGTATGCGGACCACTTTAGTAACATATCCTCAAATCAAAGTAGAAAAAATTATTCATGGCTTTGTAGAGAACATGTCTGTTATTGAAGACAGTACCTTCGATGTAGTGGTATCTACGTATCTTCTGTGCTCATTAAGAACTCCTGAAGTCGCTTTGAAGGAAATCCACCGTGTACTGAAAAAGGTAAGTTCACTTCAGATTATGAAAACTGGAAACCATTTGATTTTTTTATTGGGAATTTAACGACCACCGTGAGCAACCCGATGGACTATAATGGAGTTGCTCACGGAGGTCGTTAAACCCTTTAAGCAGTCTCTCGTCCATAATTTAGGGCCGCATTGTGGGCCGCGAGTGGCCTATTGGTCAACGTTCATGACTGCCACGGTGAAGACTTCGGGTTCGATCCCAGCAGGTACGAACGCTCGAACCACTAAATATCCGCCGTGCGTCGGATGGGCACGTTAAGCCGTCAGGCCCGGGTACTGGTCCTCCCGGTAAAAAATAAGGGCGTCTTCCTCCCCCTTTCTACCTCGCTTCCGTGTCACTTTCCAATCGGGTACTCTAGCCCAAATCTCCTAGCTTTCCCATTTCTAAGGGTTGTTTAATACCTGTGGTCAGACATTATTTTCCTAAAATCCTCTACATATGTTCTTATCTGTCAATATTGTTTTGGTGAAAAAAAAATAATTTATTTTGAGTATATTGAATTGATTGTTATTTATTAAAAGCGTTACTATATTTATGCTGATATTGAAATTTCTATGGAAATTATAGAAAAATTTAAATTTGGGAGATGGATGGATGCATTTCGAAACAAAAATATTTTCTAAGTATTAGAAGGCCATGAACATCCTAAACAAAAATGCATCTGAACATTTACATTCCACAAGAAGTTATAAGAAAGTTTGCGTTGTTTGTGTTTACGCAGAGTTGAGTCACCTGAAAGTGCAAAAATAAGTGAATATTGTTGCATGTGTATGAAAAGGTGTCACTATAAGTCATAGGATAAAATGTACTCGTTCAATAACAACTTGTGGAGGCGGTGAAAGTCAATTTAAAAGGATAGGACAAAAATTGCAGTTATGAAATACCTTATAAAACCAGGATTCGGATCGATAGCCTTAGTCAAGCTAAGGTGGGGTACATGGGACCAAGTCATGGAAGACAACAGCACACAAAATTTTTCACACTGCACTAATTTTGGACTTTTTTGAAAGGCTACTGCCTGTATTTATTATTTTTCTTTAAAAACTTAATAAGGTCATTTAGTGGACAATCAGATGGCATTTCCTTTTTGTTGTTTGCTAAAACACAGCAGTATAAAAACAGAATCTCAATTTCTTTTCTATTTCTCTTTGGCCACTGGCCTTATGAACAGCACAACTTTACATATTTCAACACAGTTGGTTTGAACACTAGGCATGCATCCAAAATTATACCATAATTCACATAGCTTACACACAAAAAAAGATACTGGATTATTTTTAATTCCACAAGGTGGACAAGTTCTGTTCTTTTGAAACGTACTCTCTTCTCTCTCACCTAGTTAGCTCAATGACAAATTTACAATTTTACACTTATTGATTTAAATTTACAGCACCTAAACAATCTTAGCAAACTCTGCAATCTCCCAGACCAGCTTCGAAGACTTCAATTTAAATTTACAGTTATAATAAGAGCCCCAAATTATACATTAACCAAATCTACTATCTGAAAGTAAACAAACCAAGTAAATTATCCTCACAACAGAATTTACACTGAGCACAAGCATTATTTAACATTACATAACCTATAGAACTACCCTGAATGAACCTACTTCACTTATAAAGAAACCTCACTAACTAACTTAAAAATTATCACTATTCATAACATCATTAACATAACTCAGAAATTCAAACAATCTTCTTGCACTAGCTTGCTCATAAAAATCACCTCACTCTGCACTTCACATAATAGCTCAAGATACTTAATAACTCTATACTGTAAACAAAAGCTCAAAATACCAATTAACTAAATTTCCAAACTAAATATCAAGTTCACTAACACCAACAACCAGAATTTAGAATTTGCATCCCTAGCACTACAGCAAATCATAAACAAATAAATTTAGATACTTTAAATCACCAAACAAACTTAAATTTAACACCTGCAGTGAATTACTGAGATAGCGGTGAGGCAAATACTCTCAGTTCAGACACTACCCTGGGTTTTTGAGAACCAACACAGGAAGAAAATACCAGTCAGGCTGAAGGCGTGAAATTGGGTCGTGAATCCAATTTCAGCCTATGCACAAGGAAAGGAAAAAATCCTCAAGTGCGACACATCATCATCAGGCACAGAATTTCCTCTAACATGATCTCGCCAATTATTGAAGCAACACCCGACCGACCCTCGCTGGCAGTACATATCTCCGTGAGCAGCGAAACTACTGTTGGGTTTGAAGACAAGTTTTCCCCCAAAAACCACGTCCTCAAGGATCTCCCTTTTCGAACCAATGCATGATCCCACCTTGATCAACCACGCCTGCAAGAGCCTGTCGTACTACAACCCTAAATACTCCAGGCACATCCGGCCCAGAACCAACACAACTATATCCCAGGAAAAATTCACTTATCTCTCTATATATCCCAAGAAATCCTAAATCACAATATCCACATATATCCCAGAAAAATCCACTTATCTCTATATCCACATATATCCCAGGAAAATTCACTTATCTCTCTCCACATATATCCCAGGAAAATTCACTTATCTCTATATCCACATATATCCCAGGAAAATTCACTTGCAAGGAAATTCTTCTGCACCATGGCAATGCGCAGGTCCACTTCAGACAATAACACTGACCATTTACATAACCCACTAAATATTTTCACCTTATTGAAAATTAAAATTACATTTAGACTTTTTTTGTAAAAACAAGAAAATCTAGGCCAAAGAAAAGAACAATTTATACTGGAACTGGTGAGCAAAAGTGTGTCTTCTCAACCCATGATGTTCATTCTTTTTGTGAACTACTAAACTTGAGAACAAAAAATACTTTAACTTCTATTCTGCACATATCGCATCCTGGTGAAAATTCCCTACTCAGAGCCCTCTGCCCTAGGACAAGTTCCCGGCTTGCCCTAAGATCACCCCTTTCCAATGGGAGATTAACACTCATCTGGAGCATGTAAAATACTGGTCCTCAAATAACACACCTACCATCTTAATTTCGACACTCAACACTTCAAGAATGTAAACAGCACTTTAGGCTTCCAATTTCATCACACTATAATATGTTCCCAAAATCCCAATATAAATCATCCCATAATTTATCTTCACTCATAAAAAAAAATAACTCAACGCTGTAAAAGACTAGAGAGAAATGTTTACTATTATTTTATCACCCACGACATCACAATAACACTGCTTTTCAATTATCACATGCCCAACTAAACTATTATCGATGCACCAAAATTTACTGTGCCCAAACATTAAACTAAATTTTTCTGATACATCAAAATTTACTGGCCTGGGAAGTTGCTAAAATACCAGACATGACAACACAAAAATAAACATAAATGAAAGCATTTTCAACTCCCCTTTCTTTTTTTCTTTCTTTTTTCTGAACTAATACCTGAGGAACTAATAAATTTTAAATTTGAAAACTGAACGACAACAAAAAGGGGACATCTGTCCCACATCCAGCTAACCTCAAAAAAAAAACAGAAAGTTTCTTCTTTTTTTTTTTTCGCAGAACTATAAATTTGATTTCACACTGCTGACCCACTCGTTCAACAATTCCGCAGCTGTCACAACATTATACAAAAAAAAAAAAATCGAGAAAGAATTTACCTTCTGGGCTGGGCAGGAACAAATCTTGTTTCAAATAAAAAAAAATCTTCTAGTCACACTGTCACTGTTGATCCTCTCTTCGCCTCCAATAATGTCTTTCTCTTTCTTTTTGGACACAATGTGCCCGAGCACTTCACCTGAACACAGGGAAAACAAAAGACATCCCGAAGCTGGTGATGATGGACCCTCTCAGAGGGAGTAATTCTCCCTTGTCCTTTTCGATGACCATGGACTCATACCCTGGTAGGAATTTGGTCGGCTGCATTGGAAGGTGGACGGCAAAGGCTCGGAGGTTCCCCTTTCTTTATCCATCAGCTCTCACGAGAATGCTTAGGAGTGCATCGGTGATCATCTTTTCGCTGCGCCCCGAGGAGGTCTCGTCCTACAGTGGTCCTGTCCTTTCTTCATAATTTCTTTTCACCCGGTGGAATCAGTGAGCAAGCCCTGAGCTCCTTTTTAGTTTTTTTTTTTTTTTATGTAACCAACCATGAACCGGACAGGTCCCCACGCTAGAAGACCGTCGCTACTAGGCTCCTTTAAGCCTTTTTCCTCGATGTCAAATCAGGGTGGTCAGCAAAAATGCTCTCCCCACCAAAAGGCGAGGAGAGACTCGGCTGTCCCCTCTTTCTCCCAGCCAGCAAGAGGACAAGAACAAAAGTGACTTCACTCAACGGATAAAACTCTGGGGTGCTTGAACAAAAATGCTGACCCCCTGATTGGCTGAACTCTGCAAACAGCGGAATTTCTCTCCCACGCCTCGAGTGACCTCTGACCTTCACTCAGGCATCGTTGCAGCGTCCAACACTCTCCACGAAAAAAAATGTTACTAGCACGTGCATCCTCTGGTCGGCTAGGGGAAGATGAACTTGACCTTCAACACGTAGGGGACCCAGCCTTTTTGACCCTGAGGTCTAAAAATAGATTCTGTTGCTGAATTCCTTACCCAAAAGACGAAAAGATGTTGCAATTTTGGGCGACTTTTTCACGACGTTTGGAAACAGGAACGCAAAAATGGCGAATTCTTGCCTTGCAGAAAATCACTAATTTTAATTTTCTTTTTTCTCTCGTTCCGTGATGTTAAACTAAAATTAATTTTGATTCTCTGAGCTGCACACCTACTCGCCTTTTCCTATCGCGATAAAAGAACAGATACATTAATTATTTTCAAAAACCCAAAGTCAGTTAAATCAAATATTATTCTTTTTCTCTTTTTTTTTCTTTCTCCAACATGAAATTTTGTTTTCCTGGTTGTGATTAAGACAAGCGAATTTTGCGCATGAATTCCCTGCCTTTCAACCAGGAATTTTCTTCTAACGTATGTCATGGGAGAAAATTTTTGCATTAATTAATCTCCGATAAACCAACAGAAAGATTGATCAGGTCTTTCCGAAATTCACCAGAGGTTAAAATTTTCGCCATGACAATATCTAGCCGAGCGCGTTATCCTTACAATATACACACGGTCGGCTAGATATCAAGAGATCTGCGATTCGACTCCCCAGCGGTGACCGAATAACAATTTTTCAGTTGCCGTGTTTTGCTAAAACGTGGAAAGAGCGATGTCTTTGTTTATTCACTGGCGCCACGTATTTGGAGGATTTTTACTTTGTATTTAACTGCTATTATTAATATACAGCCAGTGCTGTTAATGCCCACCAGATGGAGGCGTCTCAGTAGCTGAGCCTACCTTACGGATTTATCATGTCAGAAGCTGACAGAAAAACACACATAGCGCCATGGGTTGGTGATCTGATCTAATTTAGGGCCACTGGATCCATGGAAGAGAGAGAGAGAGAGAGAGAGAGAGAGAGAGAGAGAGAGAGAGAGACAGTGCCATAAGATAAACACATCTATGCTCACTGGGATTCGAACTCGAACCCATCTCGGACGAATGGTCAGAAGCCAGCGCTCAGATCCCTGCGCCACCGGGGCGGTATTGGTGATTTCATTCCACAGAAACTTTTGCCTGTTCCAGTTTTTATTCACGCGTTCTTATTAATTTTTAAATTATAAGATACACTGGTCTCCAAAATTAAAATCCAGAAGACATTAATGCGCAAATAATCCAATGCGCTGTATGAAATGTTACGATGTTCACATGAGAATGGACACGAGAAACAAATGCAACTGCGAAATTTTCAAAATGCTCCTAATATATAAATTGAGTAGCATATGTGAAGCCAGCGGCGAAAGGAAGTGGCATTTCTCGTTGATAGCTAGTGTAAGAAGCGCTCTTGTGGCTGCAAATGCCTTTCTTATATCTCATACACGTGTATCCGACGCTGTACGGTACAGAGCGGTACGACGACTAAAAGTTGGCCCAGTCTAAGGCCCAGGTCACAAGGGACTTGAATATTTACTCCCAGAGTGGGTTGGCGGTTATGGTGGAGTGTCACGAAAGCCTGGCCGAGGTCGTCCGAGGGGTACGACAATTCGTAAGGACCGTTATGTCGTTTCAACCGCACAGCGTCAAAGACCCTGTACAGCCCGGCAATTGTCTTCGGAGCCCTCCGCTGATACTCGGAGTGTGGTATCTTGGCAAACGATATATTTTATGCCAGGAGACCCATTGTTGGTGTCCGACTAATCGCATCTCACAGGAGACCTCGCTTGAACTGGTGCAGGCAACATCGTTCCGGAGCCGAGAAAACTAGGCCGGTGTTCTTTTTACATACGAGTCGAGATTCAGTCTACAAACATACTCTCGTCGGCATTTCTTCTGGAGGGAACAGGGTACCCGTAATGATCTTGCGCCCGTGAACGAGACTCTCTCGGAGTCGGTGGTCTGTTCGTATGGGGTGGCATTATGTTCAACGGCGGCATAACACCCCACGTATTCGCAAGAGGCAATATGAATGCTGAGCGCTCCAGAGACGAGATCCAAGGGTGCTATGTCAGACTTTTTCGAAGAGATATAGCTCTCAGTTGGTTTTCATGGGTGATAACGCTCGCCCGTACACTGCGCGGCTTGTCAATGATTTCCTGCAGAGCGAGGATATTTGGCGTATGGACTGACCTGCAGCGTCTGCGGATATGAACCCCATAGAACATGCCTGGGATACTCTGAGACGACACGTAGCAGCTCGTGAGGCTCCTCCGAGGGCCCTTCCTGGGCTACGCATTGCCCTTATTGAGGAATGGGATTTTTTGGCTCCAGAGTTCATCAACAACATGACGATGAGTATGTATCGTCGTTGTAAGTGTTGTCTGTCAGTACGAGATAGTAACATTCCTTATTAAGACATTTGTAGGTTACATTCTTACATATCACCTTGATGATATTTGCGGACGTGACTCTGTATAGGCAAAATGTGTGCATATCTGTCTGTTATAAAATGTTTATTACCCTTACGAGTGGGCCTCTTTACATTCCAAACGTCTCTACCTGTTCTTACATGTTTTCCTTTTTATCCCTGCGAATACCTTCCGGACTTTAATTTTGAAAGCCAAAGTATTTGTTCTACACAATTCGTCAATGCGCAGTATCATCACAACTTATGTAGGGAAAGAATTGGCCATCCCCTTGAAATAACGCGAGATCATACATGTACACTATCTACCAACAAGTATTTGGACACCCCTGCAATCGACGATATCTGCGGTCCTGATATACGTCCCGGCCGCCGCCGTTAAATTTCGTGTGGGAATAAACAACGCAACCAGTCGAATGCAAGGTGCCACGCAGTTCGGAGCTCTCTGATTTCGAGAAAGGTGTAATCGTCGGGTATCACAGAAATGGCCGATCCATACGTGACATATCCAGCGAGTTGAAGTACCTAAAATCGACAGTGGCCAACGTGATTGGCAAGTGGAAGATGAGAGGTGACTGTCGGAATGCGCCCCGACCCGGGAGACCCACAAAACTGGTAGTTAGCGACCGACGGGTGCTGGCCAGAGAAATTCGGAAGAACGGCACCAAATCGATGGGCCACATCCAGGAGAAGTTTCAACAGGCATCCGGGAGAGTTCTTTCGATAAATACCATCCGTAAGGAAGCTCATCTGCTCGGTTATCATGGACGTGCTGCCACCCACAAGCCTTTGATCATCAAGTCAAATAGCGCTGCTCGGCAAACGTGGTGCAAAGAACGTCGACAGTGGACCGTTGAACAGTGGAAACAGGTTCTCTGGAGCGACGAATCAAGGTTCACCCTCTACCGTTCGGATGGCAGGGTCTGGGTTTTGCGTCTGCCTGGAGAACGCCTTCTGCCGGAATGTATTGTGCCAACTGTGAAGTTCGGCGGCGGTGGAATTATGCTATGGGGGTGTTTCTCTTGGTATGGCACGGGACTCTTGGTCGCAATTCCTGGTAGACTCAACGCCGAGAGCTACTGCACCATTTTGGATGACCATGCGCTTCCTACGTTGTGGCAGTTTTACGGGGTGGACCCATGTTACTTTCAGGATGACAATGCCACCTCTCATGTTGCGAGGTCCACCATTGCTTGGTACGGTGACAATGGGGTTAATCGAATGGACTGGCCTGCGTAGAGCCCGGACCTTAACCCTATCGAGCACCTCTGGGACGAGTTGGAGCGCCGAACTAAGGGGTGCCCCCACCGTCTGAAATCGGTGAAGGAACTGACCTGTCTTCTCCAAGCAGAGTGGAAGAAAATACCGCTAGCCGTCGTACAACGCCTGGTTGAAAGTATGCCCCGGAGGATCGCAGCTGTAATCGCCGCTCGTGGAGTCCCCACCAACTATTGAAGGTCAATAAACTTCGTTTTCCTTTGCTATCACAGGAGTCCAGTTACTTGTTGGTAGATAGTGTAGTTCCAGGTCAAGAGTTTTCTGCTAGCAAATTTCAAACAAACTTGTTTTTTCACTAAAGATACAGGGGATGGACAGAATGATATGAACATCTAGGAGAAGAAGGTTTGACGTACCTAGTAAGGTACATGGAGAATATGAAGAGCTGCAAATGGTCACCAAGCGGAACAACAAAAGCGATTACCGGTTAATGACGTCTTTACAAAGACCAGACGACCCAAACCGTGTCCCGTAAGGACACCCTACACATGTATGGAACCACCACCAGCTTGCACAGTGCCTTATAGACAGCTTGGGTCCATGGCCTCATAGGGTCTGCCCATACACGAACATTACCGTCAGCTTGTAAAAACTGGAAGCATGACTCATCGGACCACGCCACATGTTGTCAGTCTTCTAAGGCTCAATTACCGTGTCCGCGAGCCCAGGTGAAGCGCTGCGTACGATTTCGCGGTGTTAACAAAGACAGTCAGGTGGGTCTTCTGCTTCCATACCCCACGAACGCTATAAATTACGCCGCACTGACGATGGATACGTCTGTGGTACCTCCTGCATTGAATGTGGATGTGATTTGATCCAGTGTCGCTTGTCTGGTAGCATGGACAATCGTGTTCAGACGTCATTCGTCACGGTCATTCAGCCCTCATGGTCGGCTACTGCGCTGTACAAGGTACGCGTTCCATGAGGTGTCACGTCAATACGTCGCGTGCGTCAATTCGTCGACTACGTCAATTCGTCGCCTGCGTCAATTCGTCAACTACGACAATTCGTCGCGCGTCAATTCGTCGCGCGTCAATTCGTCGCATGCGTCAATTCGTCGCGCGTCAATTCGTCGACCATGCGACGATTCGTCGCGCGTCAATTCGTCGACCACGACGATTCGTCGCGCGTCAATTCGTCGCGGACAAATTCATCGAGTACGTCAATTCGTCGACTACGTCAATTCGTCGAGTACGTCAATTCGTCGACTACGTCAATTCGTCGCGTTTACATATTTCGGTTACATACAAAACGAATGCAGGAAAACGTACGATTTCGAACGTCTTGCTCCCTGATCAAATTTATAAAGTTTGGACACGCAGACAGGATAGGAATATTACGTTTTTCTTTGGCACTAAAAATATTAGACGGTAAACGGTTTTTGGAACGGGGCAGGGCCCGGTTGGTCAGAGCCCCCATACACAAAATATTCGTAAGATCTACAGTTTTCAATTCAGAACCACCAAATCAGGTATCCTATCTCATAGTACTCTAACTTAAACGGTAAACGGTTTTTGGAACGGGGCAGGACTCGGTTGGACAGAGCCACCCATACACAAAATTTTACAGTTTTCAATACAGAACCACCAAATCTGGTATACTATCTCGTGGTATTCTAACTTAGACTGTAGACGGTTTTGGGAAGCGGTTGGAGAGGGGGGGGTTACCCCCTACAGAATTGCCGTAAAATATAGTTTTCAATTTAGAACTACCAAATTTGGTATATTATCTCATGGTACTCTAACTTAGATGGTAGACGGTTTTTGGAACGGGTCAGGGGCCCGGTTGGTCAGAGCCCCCATACACAAAATATTCGTAAGATCTACAGTTTTCAATTCAGAACCACCAAATCAGGTATCCTATCTCATGGTACTCTAACTTAGACGGTTGTCAGTTTTTGGAACGGGTCAAGGCCCGGGGGTGACAGCCCCCCATACAAAAGAGCCCCCCCACCCCGTACTTACAAAATTTTCGTAAAATCTAGTTTTCATTTCAGAACCATCAAATTTGGTATCATGAAACTCTAACTTAGACGCTAGACGGTTTTTGGTAGGGGTTGGTGCCCGCGGGTTCGGAGCCCCCCTCATAAAAAATTTCGTAAAATCTACAGTTTTCATCTTAGAACCACCAAATTTGGTATACTATCTCATGGTACTCTAACTTAGACGCTAGACGGTTTTTGGAAGGGGTTGAAGCCCGCGGGGCCGGTCCCCCCCCTCATAAAAAATTTCGTAAAATCTACAGTTTTTATCTTAGAACCACCAAATTTGGTATACTATCTTATGGTACTCTAACTTAGTCGGCAGACCGTTTTTGGAACGGGTCAAGGCCCGGGGGTCAGAGCCCCCCACATACAAAATTTTCTTAAAAACTACAGTTTTCAATTCAAAACCACCTAATCTGGTATACTATCTCATGGTACTCTAACTTAGACGCTACACGGTTTTTGGAAGGGTTGGAGCCCGGGGGTCAGACCCCCCGAATAAAAACTTTTTCGTAAAATCTACAGTTTTCAATTTAGAACCACCAAATTTGGTATACTATCTCATGGTACTTACTCTAACTTAGACGCTAGACGGTTTTTGGAAGGGGTTGGAGCCCGCGGGGTCGGCCCCCCCTCATAAAAATTTCGTAAAATCTACAGTTTTTATCTTAGAACCACCAAATTTGGTATACTATCTTATGGTACTCTAACTTAGTCGGCAGACCGTTTTTGGAACGGGTCAACACCCGGGGGTCAGAGCCCCCCACATACAAAATTTGCTTAAAAACTACAATTTTCAATTCAGAACCACCTAATCTGGTATACTATCTCATGGTACTCTAACTTAGACGCTAGACGGTTTTTGGAAGGGGTTGGAGCCCCGGGGGTCAGACCCCCTCCGAATAAAAACTTTTTCGTAAATACTACAGTTTTCAATTTAGAACCACCAAATTTGGTATACTATCTCATGGTACTCTAACTTAGACAGTAGACCGTTTTTGGAAGGAGTTGGAGCCCGGGGGTAAAGGCCCCCCCATAAAAATGCCGCGTAAAATCTACAGTTTTCAATTTAGAACCACCAAGTTTGGCATACTCTCTCATATTACTCTAACTCAGACGGTAGACGGTTTTTGGAACGGGTCGGGCACGGGGTCAGAGTCCCTCCGCCCATGAATATTTTTCGCAAAAACTAAAGGTTTCAATTTAGAGCTACCAAATTTGTTATACTATATAATGGTGTTCTAAACTAAACGGTAGACGGTTTTCAGAACGGGTCGGGGCAAGGGTGGTTACCCCCCCTACACACAAACTTTCGTAAAATCTGTAGTTTTCAATTTAGAACCACCAAATTTTGTATATTATCTCATGGTACTCTAACTTAGACGGTAGAAGGTTTTTGGAACGGATCAAGGCCCGGGTGTAAGACCTCCCCCACATACAAAATTTTCTTAAAATCTTTATTTTTCAATTCAGAACCACCACATTTTGTGTCATGAAACTCTAACTTAGCGGGAGACGGTAAGTGAAAGCGCAACATTATTAACTTGATTTGTTATGCAAACCTTATAAATACGACCACAGCGATTTAAAGTTACTAAAGAGTCCTTGTAAGTAATATGTTTTGACCGAGTGCAAGTACAATTTACGAAATGTCAACAGGTCAAAATATCTAAAGTAACAATGAAATTTGGAATATTTCTTTTTTCTTTCTTTTTATTTCAGTTTTGACACTTGTATTAAGTTTTAAAAACATATATTTCTCCTATCGTATACCTTCATTGTGCTTTAAACAGAATTTCTTACCATGTTTTGGGTATTTTGTTTCGTGTGGTTGCAGTTTTTTTAATGTTTTGGGCATTTCATTTTGTGTGGTTACTTCTTTTTATGTTTTGGGCATTTTACTTTGTATGGGTGTTTTTGTTATGTTTTTGTTATGTTTTTGTTCTTTTCTTTTCTGTGGTGGTTGTAATGTCGACAGGATGAAAAGGGAAAACTGTGGACAGTCACGATGCCTACTTGCTTCTAATTTTTTTTTCAAATACAGCACATGATTTTGTATTGAGTTATACCACTTACTCATTAAGCGACTACAGGTTTCTTTAAATATGAACGTTTTCTTAGAGCCTTTTGTTTCCTCTACCTAGCTTTTTCGGTTCCGCAATTTCTTTTTTTGGTTTTAGAATATTTTCCTTATTATTAATCTATTTTCTCATGCAAACTCTTTATGTAAGGTATGTTTATTCTATCGAAGTATTTTGCAATTATACGTGAAGCCCTGTTGCTGAAGTAAAAAAATATTTCCAACTGAAACAACGCAGTTCAGATATTTTCCCGCTGTTAACTCAAAGAATGAAAACAAAAACAACAAATCTGCGCAATGGTTGAGGCATGAGACAGTACTTACTGGTAAATAGGCAAAGTTTTAAGGAAGAATGAGCTTAAGAATTTCTAACTGCAACAAAAACGAGCATCCGCACTGTATCCCTCCCCATCCCCTAGTGCCGGCCTTTGGACGTCTTGAAAGAGAAGTCTTAAGGACACATCTGTATCGTAATTGCCTGAGCATTCGCGACAATCTTCTGGTGTCGTAGTAGAAAAACACACTTCCTACTTCGCCTAAATTGCTTGGATGTAATGCCAACGAACAAAGTTTTGCTCTCGCATTGGATTTCTGTTGCTTTTGATGGAATACTTTTCCCCTGGGGTTCACCGCTTTCACTATAGTCTTCAGGACAGGCGGTAATACACCTTAACGTAAAACACCAATTTCACGGCAATTAACTGCAATTAGCGAAAGAGAGGGGCGGTACAGGAAATAAGTCGAACGAGACAGATCTGAACTTAGAAAGTCGGGGGAAGATGTTGCATGAAAAACTGTGTTTGGCTTACAGATCATTTGGCACGTAGGGACGCAGGTTTCGTTTAATATGTTACGGGGTAAACAAATTGTCTTTTCAGTATAACAATTTTCTTTCATACGCATGGTGCAACACAAAAAATTTGAATTTATTTTTGAGAATTAGCATGACGCCTACCGGCCCAGAGTACAGCTGCCCAGTCCGCGCCTGCTGCCGCCTCCGGAACCTGGCTACCGGGTTCTTCGCATCTGTTGATCCCCCGCCTGGAGCGTCCCAGCTGTAAAATACATGTACCTCTGCGTTTTGGAAAAACAAAAGATAAGATGCCGATCCTTAAAATTAACCACTTCTTGTGACCGCAGGTACGAAAATCTTGAACTTCGCTTAAACCCTAACTGGAGGAACAAGCTTCACGTGATTGTCTGTATTCTGAGTGTTTTATTGAATGGTTGCTCATTAGTTCGTAGTTGACTGGAGAACAGAGAACGTGCTTGTTGAAACCTTTGTTGTGCGTTGTCAAGTGATAATAGTGGAAATATATCATTCTAAATATTTTGGAAAGAGAAAGTGCATTGTTTTCCGAAGGCACTATGCAGATGAAGAATGCAACATAAATAGTTAACTCACAAAAAGAAAATGATTTGCTGAAATGGAAAGGGTATTTATTTTGCCATAACAGAGTGCGAGGTGATTTACGGTATTGTCACTGTATTGAAAGAAATTATGGAAATTGTACTGGCTTTGCTAGTACTATTCTTATTGGAGATGAACACAGGATGCGCAATGAGAAACCACAAATTCATGCTCCAAGACCGGAGAAAAGTGATGTTGCTGTTGCAAGAGCGCAAATAAAAGAACGAGCGAGAAATACGGACGAAGCCCCTGCACAAATTATTCAAACCGTGACAAAGTCAATGGCTACAGTAAATGCAGCTTACATGCCTAATATGGATGCACTAAGGCAAGTTGTAAAAAAGAGAAGACATGCCAAGACATGCCTGCGGAGCCTACGACTTCAGAACGGATCGATGCCCCAATAAATTTACAGGAGAAGATGGTGCAAAATTTCTTGGCAGAGATAGCGCATTTGGACATCAAAGAATTATTTTATTTTTAACAGAGAATAATTTACGAAAGCTTAAAGAAGCACCCCTCTGGATTATGGATGGGACATTTGAAACTTGTCCAACCCTCTTTAGGCAATTATGTTCCATTCATGCTATGGTTGAAACGAATCCAGAGATGCACAGACTTGTCCCACTAGTTTATGGGTTACTTTCCAGCAAGTATAAATAATATAATACTATTATAAAGTATTTTTGTAGGATTTACAAGACTATGCATCAGACTATGATATTCAGCTGGCACCACAATATACGCATAATAATAGATTTTGAAATAGCTACCGTTATAATGCTGCTAAAAATGAATTTGGAAGCAGCACACACAAATGTTGTTGGTTTATCTCGGAAAAAAATGTGCTGAGGAATATCCATCCTCTGGCATAGCCTTGGAATATAAGGAAAACAGTGAGTTTGCTCTCAAAGTCAGACATTTGCAAACACTCGCATTTTTTTCATCTGATGAAATTCCAGCTGCTTTTGAAGAAGTGAAATCAATTTTACTAGAATATGCAGATTCTGTAGTTCAGTGGTTTGAGGAAAATTATGTTCTTGGAAAATTTCGTGGAAGCAGAAGAAACAATCCAAGCAGAAGCCCTCCGCTGTTACCGCCAACAATTTGGTCAGTTAGTGAAAACAATTTATTTGGCTTTCCCAGAACACAAAACGAACTTGAAAGATTAGACAGACGCTGGAATACAATTCTGGGAGAGAAAAAACTGTGACTGTAAGAAATAATCAGTGAAATTGCGAAAGAGCAGAGAACGACTATGGCTAAAATCGAAAGAGTGATAGCACAGATTCCAACAAATCCACCCAGAAGAGAAACGCTGGCAAGATAAAAAGGAATTCGAACTTCTTTGGTGTACAGAGACAATGTTAACATGCTGGACATTTTAAGAGGAATTTCATATAATTCTACCCTTTACTAAAATGTGCTGGTATTTCTCACTAATTGAATTATACCTTTTACTAACTTGTATTTGAATTTTTCAAGAATGTGATTCCGCCGAAGTTGCAAGAATGTAAAACACAACGCAAAATTAAAAAAGTCAAAATTTTCAAAATAGCATGTCAAAAACATAAAATGTCAAAAAGTAATCCAAAATGTGAAACATAAAAATTCAAAATGCAATCCAAAATGTGAAACAAATAAAAATTCAAAATGCAATCACAAGTCACAAGCATTACAAAAATGTGAAACGCTATGTAACAAGTACAACACAAAATAAAACAAATGCCAAAAAAAATGCATACGCTTTGTAAAATGTACAAAAAATAATAAATGCCATATTCACAAGGATTTCATGACGAGTCAAGTTAAAAATGAGCTTTTACTTAGACTTCAAATAATAATTACTAGCCTCTACACCTTTTTAAGTCTTTAATAAGTGCAACATCATTAACCTGACTTGTCATCAAACATTATCAATATGACCATAGCATACAATCACTTAAAAGACTTGTTAATGGATGAATTGAGGAATCACCAAGTTCAGCGGGTGAAAGTTAATGGCTGTTTATAGTTTTGTACTCGAGTAAATGCACAACACAGTAAACTTGACTATCTCTGAAAATTTTATGTATATGAGCACGGTTGATTGAAAACTGATAAAAAGGCTTAAGGCCTGTTTATTAATTTTTGTGCCTCAGTCAAAACGCAGTACCATAACCTCGGCATGTTATCGAAACCTTATGAATACGTCGGACTAAAAATTCCTAAAAAAAGTTTACGCCTAAGGTCTTGTAACTGAAGCTTTGTGACAGGGTAAAACTGCAACATTAATAACTTGACATGTTATGTTAACGTTGTGAATATGAGCACGGCGGATTAAAGATTTCAACAAATAGCCTTTGGGATTAATGTGTTGTAGCTGAGTCAAAATGTAACATTATCTTGATTTTCTATATAAACCAAACTACGTGCTGAAATGGCCCAACTATATATACGTATACTTCAACCATATACCGAAGCGCTGACAAGGTGAAAGCAAAAGTGCAATTTTGTACGGTCCCCTAACATTTTATGGCCAGCCTACATGGAAGTGGACACCTTGATATCAAAAACATACTTTTTGTACGGTCCACAACAAATAGCAATGGACACGTCGCAATCTTTTGGGGGGGGGGGGGGTAACGACCACCGTGATCAATTCAGTGGGCTATAAGCAGTCGGACATTCCCAATTTTGGGCCACTGGTTCCTGGGAAGGGGGACAGCCAGTGCCAGAAATCAAGCACAACGTCCATGATTCACCGGGATTTGAACCAGGATCCTTCTCGACAAGTGGTCAGAAGCCAGCGCCTAGATCACTCCGCCGCCGTAGCGGCACACGTTGAAATGTATTTTACATACCGCCCCAAACGCTCTTATGGACATACTAGATTGAACTGGACGCAAATAAATCATTAATATAATTTGTACTAGCAGGGATACCAGTTATTTGCCAGGTACATATTACTATTTGTGGAATCACCAAGTTCAGCGGGTGAAAGTTAATGAATGAAAAAGATATTCCTGCAATTTTCCAGTAAACTTATTTTAAATTTTTTGATTTAGTTAATTTAATTTTGCGAAACAAAAAAGAAAGAAGAAGGAATGGGAATACTTACCTTCTAGGAGACATCTATAGAACTGCCGTACATCTGGCGTGTGCTTCTGTGAATCCCGCGACACAGAAATGCAATGTACCTATGTGATGTCGCATGCATACGACTTCACATTGGCATTGATAATCTTTTTCTTACCGTTTTGAATTTTGAATATCTGGAACTCTCTGTTTACATTACATTATATTTCATTCTGATAAGCCGTTCGTTGGTAGTGAAAGCTAAACTATATAGATTTGTGTTTTTTAATACACCATTAAACGCATATTTTTGCACTTTATTGTTATCTTCAGTCCCTAACTTAGACCGTAGGTTGGTTAGTTGGTTAGTTGGTTGGTTGGTTGATGGTTTATGGTGCAAGGCCCTCAAAGGGCCAAAGAGCGCCTTATAACGTAAATAGGGTATTCTTAAGAGTAAAAACGGAACTTTTTACGAAAATTTTGCATGGGGCTACCTTGACCCGGGCCCCGACCCCATCCAAAAACCGTCTACCGTCTAAGTTAGATAACCATAAGTAGTATACCAAATCTGGTTGTCCTAAATTGAAAACTGTAGATTTTACGAAATTTTTATGAGGAGGGGAGGGGCTCTCACCCCAAGGTTCCAGCCCCTTCCAAAAACCGTCTAGCGTCTAAGTTAGAGTTTCATGATTCCAAATTTGATGGTTCTGAAATGAAAACTAGATTTTACGAAAATTTTGTATGTAGGGGGAGGGGAGCTCTGACTCCCCGGGCCTTGACCCGTTTCAAAAACCGACAACCGTCTAAGTTAGAGTACCATGAGATAGTATACCAAATTTGTTGGTTCTAAACTGAAAACTGAAAATTTTACGAAAAAGTGTTTATTCGGGGGTCTGACCCCCGGGCTCCAACCCCTTCCAAAAACCGTCTAGCGTCTAAGTTAGAGTACCATGAGGTAGTATACCAAATTTGGTGGTTCTAAATTGAAAACTGTAGATTTTGCGAATTTTTATATGAGGGGGGCCCTTACCCCCGGGCTGCAACCCCTTCAAAAAATCGTCTAGCGTCTAAGTTAGATTACCATGAGATAGTATACCAGATTAGGTGGTTCTGAATTGAAAACTGTAGTTTTTAAGAAAATTTTGTATGTGGGGGCTCTGACCCCCGTGCCTTGACCCGTTCCAAAAACGGTCTGCCGTCTAAGTTAGAGTACCATAAGATAGTATACCAAATTTGGTGGTTCTAAGATGAAAACTGTAGATTTTACGAAATTTTTATGAGGGGGCTCCGACCCCGCGTGCTCCAACCCCTTCCAAAAACCGTCTAGCGTCTAAGTTAGAGTACCATGAGATAGTATACCAAATTTGGTGGTTCTAAATTGAAAACTGTAGATTTTACGAAAAAGTGTTTATTCGGGGGGTCTGACCCCCGGGCTCCAACCCTTTCCAAAAACCGTCTAGCGTCTAAGTTAGAGCACCATGAGATAGTATACTAGATTAGGTGGTTCTGAATTGAAAACTGTAGTTTTTAAGAAAATTTTGTATGGGGGGGCTGTCACCCCCGAGCCTTGACCCGTTCCAAAAACGGTCTGCCGTCTAAGTTAGAGTACCATAAGATAGTATACCAAATTTGGTGGTTCTAAGATGAAAACTGTCGATTTTACGAAATTTTTTATGAGGGGGGGGGGCTCCGACCCCGCAGGCTCCAACCCCTTCCAAAAACCGTCTAGCGTCTAAGTTAGAGTTTCATGATACCAAATTTGATGGTTCTGAAATGAAAACTAGATTTTACGAAAATTTTGTATGTACGGGGGGGGGGGGGCTCTGACTCCCCGGGCCTTGACTCGTTCCAAAAACCGACAACCGTCTAAGTTAGAGTACTATGAGATAGGATACCTGATTTGGTGGTTCTGAATTGAAAACTGTAGATCTTACGAATATTTTGTGTATGGGGGCCCTGACCAACCGGGCCCCTGACCCGTTCCAAAAACCGTCTAAGATAGAGTACCATGAGATAATATACCAAATTTGGTAGTTCTAAATTGAAAACTATATCTTACGGCAATTCTTTAGGGAGGGGGGCTCTAACCCCCCCCCCCTCCCCTCTGCAACCGCTTCCCAAAACCGTCTACAGTCTAAGTTAGAATACCACGAGATAGTATACCAGATTTGGTGGTTCTGAATTGAAAACTGTAGATTTTACGAAAATTTTGTATATGGGGGGCTCTGACCAACCGGGCCCCGCCCCTTTCCAAAAACCGTTTACCGTCTAATATTTTTAGTGCCAAAGAAAAACGTAATATTCCTATCCTGTCTTCGTGTCCAAACTTTATAAATTTGATCAGGGAGCAAGACGTTCGAAATCGTACGTTTTCCTGCATTCGTTTTGTATGTAACCAAAATCTGCAAACGCGACGAATTGACGTAGTCGACGAATTGACGTAGTCGACGAATTTGTCCGCGACGAATTGACGCAGTCGACGAATTGACGTGCGACGAATTAACGCGCGACAAATTGACGCAGTCGACGAATTGACGCGCGACGAATTGACGTATGCGACGAATTGACGCGCGACGAATCGTCGCAGTCGACGAATTGACGCAGTCGACGAATTGACGCACGCGACGAATTGACGTAGAACCGTTCTCTGTACACACGTGAAACCATGGATCGAGGAATTTTGAATGTTCGCACAACTTCGGAAATTAAATGTCCCATCCGTCTGCCTTCCACTACCATGCCTCGTTCAAACTGCGATAATTCACGTCAGCTTGTCATAATCCTACTGGCGGTTGTTCAACCTGTGTCACGAGAATACACCTCGCAATTTATAAAAAATGTGGCGTGCGTCGAAGCCTTTATATGACATCAGCGCCAGTTAAAAATTTGAATAGTGATATCCCATAACTTTTGCACTTCAGTGTATACCTCACATCGCGGGTGACGTCGTCCCTGTGATTTGATGAAACGGCGCATTGAGTGTATTTCAGTCTCTGTCAGTGTTTCCATTATTTTGATAAACCCCTGTGTGATAACGAAGGTGCATCGTCCACACACAGGCGAATTTCGCGTTCGTTTTCATCAACCCTTCTCTGTACGTTTAACAGTATAGATCATATGGAACTAGATAACAAAGAAAAAATATAAAGAAGAAGAATGTTCTAGAACCTGCGATCTGAGACGCACTAGATAAAATGCTTGCAGCTGTTTGTCATCATCGAAAAATAAACACGGAGTGGACTTACTATTTTTTACCGAATATTATATTTTGTAACATT
Organism: Macrothele yani; assembly: GCA_039090855.1. NCBI lineage: Eukaryota > Metazoa > Arthropoda > Arachnida > Araneae > Macrothelidae > Macrothele > Macrothele yani. The sequence continues at coordinate 117,634,927 of CM077007.1, forward strand.
TTTCCTAGTGTGTGTCTGTCTGTGCACAGACAAGGTTTCTGAAAAACTAAATCCCACAAACCTACTGTGGTTGAATTGTATTAATCTCACATTCGAAACCAAATCCAGAATATTTTTTCAGCTGTATGGCGGAAGGGGGGAGAGAAAGTAATGTCATTTTTTTTTTTTTTTTGGAAAGGAAGAGAAGAAACACTGTTTGTAACAGAAGAAATTTATTTCTTAATCAATTTTCTATACATAGTATAAAATGAAGTCACCGTTAATCAATTTTCTATACAACTCACCTTAACCACTTTTCTATACATAGTATAAATGAAGTCCATGACGGGGGTGGGGGTGAGGGGGTGCAGGACACAGAGCTATGGGGCTCGCTTGGGCACGGCAACACCGCCACTGGACACTTGATGACTGGAAACAAGTACCCTGGTTCGACGAGTCGCGTTTCCAACTGTATCGGGCAGATGAAAGGATTCGTGTGTGGCGCAAACCCCATGCATCCATGGATCCCGCCTGTCAACAGGGAACTGTACTGGTTAGTAGGAGGTCCGTAATGGTATGGGGTGTGTTTAGCTGGACTTCACGGGAACCCCTGGTACGTCTACAAACGTCTGTGATTGGTCAACGCTATGTGCGCATCCTTTCTGACGAGGTACACCTGTTCATGTCCTGCATTCATGCTGATGCGTTAGGCCTGTCCCAACAGGACGATGCACCTCCACACAAGTGTCGGGACGCCACATTATGGCTATAGGAGCATTCATCTGACCTGGTGGGCAACGTTTGCGACTGCCATGGAGGAGACCTCAGGTTCGATCCCAGGCAGGTACGAACGCTCGATCCACTAAATATCCGCCGTGCGTCTGATGGGCACGTTAAGCCGTCGGACCCCGGGTACTGGCCCCTCGGTAATAAATACGGGCGTCTTCCTCCCCTTTCTACTTCGCTTCCATGTCACTTTCCTGTCGGGCACTCTAGCCCAAATCTCCTAGCTTCCTATTTCTATGGGTTGTTTAAGACCTGGGGTCAGACATTCCTTTCCTAAAATCCTCTACATATGATCTAATCTGATCATCTGAGTTTGGGGTGTTGCCATTCCCACCCAAGTCCCCAGATCTGAACGTGATAGAACACATTTGGGATGCCATGTAACGCGCTATCGAACACAGGAATCCGAGACCTCGGAATACACCCGAATTGTGGAACGCTTTGCAAGAAGTATGGTGTGCATTGTCTACAGCATATTTCCAGAAGCTAGTGGAGTCCAAGCCCCGTCGTATTTCTGCAGTCCTGCGCTTCCGTGAGGAACCTTCCAAGTATTAGACTGGCGTACTAGTTTTTCTGGCACTTCAGTGTATATATAAAAGTGAAAGTTTCTATATTTGTTTGTTTGTCCGCTATACAAATCTACAGTTTTCAACTTAGAACCACCAAATTTGGTATACTATCTCATGGTACTTCAACTTAGATCGTAGAATGGTTTTGGAAGGGATCGGAGCCCGGAGTGGGTCAAGAGGGCCCCCATACAAAATGTTCGTTATTTTAGTTAAAATTCCTACAGTTTTCATTTTAGAACCACCAAATATTGGTATACTATCTCATGGTAGTCTGACGTAGATCTTAGACAGTTTTTGGAAAGGGTCGGAGCCGGGGGATCAAGGCGCCCATACAGAATTTTTGAAAAAAAGTTCTACAGTTTTCAATTTAAGACCACCAAATTTGGTATAAAAAAAAAAGCTTTACAGTTTTTAATTTAGTATCACCAAATTTGGTATTAACGGGGGAATTACGGGAATATATTTTTATTTCATAAAATTTCACCCTCTGAACTTGGTGATTCCAAGAATATTTACCTTGGAAATACAGTATACCCCTGCTAGTACTTTATAGTTGCCATCATTATCGATCACACTTGCCCATCGTAAAATCAAACTCTGAATGCCATCTTTATAAAAAGACGGCTGTGATGCAAATAAGTCCGAGAGCCCCGTTTTGACATCATCAATATTGTGGAATCTTTTCCCATTAAGAAAGTGCTGCAGAGATCTGAACAAATGGTAATCACATGGTGCAATGTCAGGGGAATAAGGGGGATGGGGCAGAACTCCCAGCCAAAATCTCTGACCGTCTGCTGAGTCCGTCTCGCCGTGTGAGGTCTCGCGTTGTCATGCTGGAGGATGACCACCTTTCCTGTTGACCAGCGCTGGGTGTTTTACAGTAAGAGCTTGCTTCAAACGGTCCAGCTGTTGACAATAAAGGTCTGACGTTGCGGCCTGTCCGGGTTTCAAGAGCTCAAAGGGAGCTATGCCAGCGGTAGTCCTTTAAACACAGAGAAAAACCTTTTTAGGGTGTAGGCGTGGTTTTGGCGTAGGAACTGGTGTCTGACCTGGAGAAAGCCACTGGCTTTTGCGTTTGTTGTTCAAACCTCTTTTCATCTCCAGTGACAATTCGATGAAGAAATGGATACTTTTCCTGTCGGCTGAGCAAAGAGTTCCAGATGGTGGAACGCTGGGCTTTGTTGTCACGTGAGAGTTGGTGTGGGACTCAAACTCCTTGTCTATAGACCTTCCCTATCTGTTGCTGGTGCTCTTGAACAGTAGATCATGATGCATTAAGATGTTGGGATAATTCATTAATGGTTTGACGAGGACCTGTCTCAACGGCTTCACGGGGCAGGTCATTGTCCATCTCCATGGGCCTTCCTGCACGAGGGACATCACAGAGGGCGAAATCGCCTGAGCGGATTTGGGCGAACCAAAGCTGGCACTTGCGGACATTTAAAGCATTTGGATAAACAGCGCAAATGTTATTCGTGGCCACGGTTGCATTGTTTCTCTTGTGAAATTCATACAGCATACAATGACGAACATGGCTCTCCTCGGGTTTTATGTCACTCATTTTGTTCAGCAAATCTCGAAGACAAAAACACCTACGTAAGTTAAAGGCGAATAGGTATTTCACTTGTACACTGAAGAGCAATTGAATTAGAGATACCTGTCTAGTAACGTGTAGCACCACCTTTCGCCCTGATGACGGCGGCGATTCGTCTCGGCATGGACTCGACAAGATACCGGAAGCGTTGGGAAGCCATACGGATCCACGAACCCTGAACAAGCTCCCACAGTTCACGAAGATTTCATGGAGGGGGGGTGGCAGAGCCTCGAACATCTCTCTAGATGGCATCCCAGATGTACTCAATGGGATTGAGGTCAGGTGACCTAGCTGGCCAAGGAAGCGAGGTCACGTCGGCGACCTTACTTCGGGAGCGATGGCACGGTGCATTGTCTTGTTTCAGGATGAGACCCCAGTGAGATGTTGAAGACGCACAAACGGGAGCAAATGGTCGTCCAGGATTACCTGGTAACGTTGACCTGTGAGGGACGATGTCACACGTACCAGGGGTCCCATTTCAGTCCACGTAAACAGTCTCCAGACGAGAATGCCACCCCCACCAGTTTGAAGATTACCCTGCTGGCAACAAGGATCCATCGCTGCATATGGTTTGCGCCGTACTCGTATCCTGCCATCCGCATGTAACAACGTAAATCTTGACTTATTAGTCTAGGCAACATTTTCCCACATGTCTAGGGTCCAGCGGCGATGTCCCCGAGTCCATGCTAATCTTTTCACCCTGTGACGTGCGGTCAGCAGCGGTACTTTCGTGGGACGATGGCTTCTGTACCCCATAGCGAGGAGATGGTTCTGGATGGTGTGGCTGCTTACACGTCCACTGTCACAATGCGAGCTAGCCGACGATGATTCTGCTCATCCACAAGCTGTTTTCCACGGCTGTTGGCCCTTGCAGGGATGGGTTTACCGGATTCGATGTACTCACGGTGCACCCGTGACACAGTGGCTCGTGAAAATCCCAGTGACTTCCGAGATGGAGTGACCCATTCGTCGGGTCCCGACAATTTGCCCACGATCAAATGCGCTTAGATCCTTCGTCTTACCCATACTGCATCCGACTCTTACTGATTCCCGTCGCATCACTCCTTATATTGTCGGATCGCTGCATACCTGATGTCGTTTCCGTTTACAGGGCAGCCCACAGCGCCACATTTGCATAACGCCAGCTGTCTCTAATTCAATTGCTCTTCAGTGTACATACACTTACTTTACGCTGAACGTACATAAACACCTCACAACTGTTCCAGAAATTTAGCCCTCTCAAAAGTGACATTACTTTCCGGCCTCCTCAAAGCATTCCACCATTTTGTTTATTTTTCCTCCTACCCCCCAAAATTCGGTTATTTTGTTTTATTCATCTTTTCATTCGGTTATTTGTTTTATTCATAAAATTGCATTCGGTTACTTTGTTTTATTCATCCTTTCATTTCTCACGTCTAAATGGTTCGCTAAACACGGCGAAATCAATCAAGTATTAACATGACCTGCTGAAACAGTAGATATCTTCGCGAATCTTATGCACACCGAAATCATTCCCAAATACACCCGAAAAACTTGTAACAGACTATGAAGACACATACGCTATATTGACAAAAGTCACCGGACACCCCTTCAAATGCAAGTGAACGGATCCGCTGCGTTGTTAAGATGCGCGGCACAGCTGCAAACGGTATAAAAACAAGCCTGCAGCTGACTGCAATCATATCGCACTGTGTGGCTGAGTTAAAATGTTGCGGCGGGAGAGAACTGACTTTCAGAAAGGAAAGATTGTTGGGTATTATATTAGTGGGTTGTCCATAAGGGAAACCGAGAACCGTTTAAATATACCCAAGTCAGCTGTTTTGGATGTACTGAATAAGTAGAAGACACATGACGCGCCTGAAGCAGCAAAACGTACCGGCAGACCAAAGAAAATCAGTGATAGAGGACGTCAAAGGCTCAAGAGAGTCGTTAGATATAATCGACGGAGTACTGCACAAGCCGTACAGGTGAGTAAAAATTCTGGAACTGGTATGTACACGTACCATTTGCAGAGAACTTCATTTCACAGGTTACCGTGGTCGTGCGGCTGCTCATCAGCCTTTCATCGCTACTCGGAATGCTACTCGTCGTTTAGCATGGTGTAAAGAACATTTATCGTGGACCGTAGATTAATGAAAACTGGTCCTAAGGACTGATGAATCCGGATAGACGATCCATCAGTTTGATGGCCGTGTATGGGTATGGCGGCAGCCAGGGTAACGCTATTTACCACAGTGTACTGTTCCTACGGTCAAGTTTGGAGCTGGAAGTGTACTCGTGTGGGGGTGTTTTTCGTGGTATGGTCCCGCCCCATTGGTTATCCTGGACAAACCTGTTAACCAGCACGTCTACCTCGATATCTGGACAATTATGCCCTACCAACTCTATGGCAATACTATGGAACCGAGCCTTGTTGATACCAGCAGGATAATGCACCGAGTTATAAAGCAAGGACTGTTACGGCGTGATATTACGATAATTCCGTATCGTGTGTGGACTAGCCAGCACAGAGCCCTTATCTTAATCCCATAGAGCACCTATGGGATGAATTAGAGAGCCGCATAAGAAGTTTGGAACCAAGGCCTACTACGACTACTAAGGAACAGTTAGCGGCAGCATTATATACTAAATGGAAGCGCATACCTATCGCTGTGTTCCAAAACCTTGTCGAAAGCATGTCTCGATGGGTCAGGGCATGCATTAAGGCCAAAGGTGGACCGACATCGTACTGTCCGTGCTTCTTTGGCCTACGATTGGTCACTTTTGACCTGCTACGTTGTGTTTCTGTTCTAGGTGTCCGGTGACTTTTGTCCTTATAATGTATATACCTTTTGTAATTGCAATGACTGACTTCCAACATATGTTTTGAACAAGAGAATCTAAATTAGAAACATTTGATCGTTACTCTTTGTGATAATTTCGAACCAAAAACAATTGCGCTGTTCAAATGAAATTTATATCACAGATTCCTTATGTTACAGGAGATAGCTGATTACATTTGTAGAGCTATACAAGTTTATTAGCTTCAAAACTGAATATCGTGTGAAGGCGCCTCCAGCAATAATAACAGAATCTACACGGCGCGGCATTGAATGGAAGAGGTTTTGTAATGTTCGTAACAGTATAGCGCTGTCCGAACACTACGTAAATCAGTTCTTAATAACTTCACTTTTAGGCGAATCAGGAATCACTCAAATAACTTCAGAAAAGGTTACTTACTCTTCGGCTTTATTGTGCCACTAAGGCTTTGGTACTTCAACAAGGTGAGTTGAAACGTACGTGAGATAATATCAACAACAACACTTGACTAAGGAAAACAATACTGACGTTAAAGTAGAACACGCAGCCTTCAAGTAACTTCAATGTAACAATATCATATCCACAATTAGTATTATAACTTCCATCATCTCCACACACTACTGCTGCTCAAAAATCATATCACGTTATTTCTCATCTCAGACATCCACACGTCATTTGTTCTGTCCTCAGGGTGTTGCCAACTATACTCTTGCGAGAGAGAAGATATGACGTTAAGTTTCAGAAATTCTAAGGAGAACGAACTGAGATTTACGTAGAGAGAGAAACTAAAAAGGAAAGTTAAATTAGAGTATACGTCTCAGTTTTTGATATCGTCCTAATGAATAGCCTGCCAGGCTGCTTCCATACGAGACCAGATATCCTCCTGGGGATATCTGGTCTCGTATGGAAGCAGATATCCCCAGGAGGATATCTGGTCTCGTATGAGGATATCTCTCTACGTCCCAGAGATGTTCGATCGGTGACACATCCGGCTAACGCAAAAGCCAGATGAAAAATGGTATCTGCCGTGCATGGAAGAGATCTTGGACATTTCAGGGCACAAGTGGCCGAGCATTTTCTCCTGGAATATAGCACCAGAACAACTCTGAAGGAAGAGTAACACCTATGCCTCTGAAACATCCCTGATGTATCGCTGGCAATTGAGGCTTCCCTCAATTCGTATCAGCCCAGACCGCGAATTGAAACCAATGGCGGCCCAAACTATGACGCTTGGCGTTGGGACGGTATGACGCTGCAAGGCACCGTTCACTGCGATATCTTCGAACACGTAAGCGACCATTATGGTGCATCAAGCTGAATCGTGACTTGTCAGAAAACACGACCTGTTGCCAATCAGCGCTCCAATGTCCGTGTTTGAGACCCCATTGCAGCCTGAGGCATATGTGGTTGAGGATCACAGGAACGCGCAGCAATGGGGTGCTAGCGACCAGTCTTCTGTTAAACAGACGACGTCGAACTGTGCTTGAGGATAAAGTCTGACCTGTGACAGTACCCACTGCTGTGGGCCGCGGGTGGCCTAATGGGCAACGTTCGTGACTGCCACGGAAAGGACCTCAGGTTCGATCCCAGGCAGGAACGATCGCTTGATCCACCGTGCATCGGATGGACACGTTAAGCCGTCGGACCCCGGGTACTGCCCCCCCGGTAATAAATAAGGGCGTCTTCCTCCCACTTTCAACTTCGTTTCCGTGTCACTTTCCTATCGGGCGCTCTAGCCCAAATCTCTTAGTTTCCTATTTCTAAGGGTTGTTTAAGACCTAGGGTCAGACATTCCCTTCCTAAATTCCTCTACCTATGATATGATGTGATACTCCACTGCTGCGCTAACATTGTGGATTTCGCTGTGCGATGCGTATCAACCATGCGGTAGAGGTGTCTGTCATACCGTGCAGTCGTACAATTTTTCTGTCCATTTCCCGGATTTCTGTGCATCCGGGCCTCATCTATCCACAGACGTCACGTTCGTATTGTTGTACTAACGTTTCGTCTCGTGCAATTTCGCGCGCTTCATCTGCTCTCATCTCAACACTCCTTTCTCGCTCAAAGTCTGTCACGTGTTCAAAGTGCGATCTTCTCCGTTGACGGGGCATAGAAGACTCAAGAAACACCCTTTTGACTCAATGTTGGCTCTTCACCGATTGCAACACCTCGTTTGATCCAGTTCTTAATACCAAAGACCAGACAACTCAGAGGGCGCTGCTCCGAAACCGGACGCACATTTTCATTCACATTTTCATGTCTCAATCTGTTGTACATATCCTGTAAGTTTCAAGACAACACCAGCAGTCCTCCATGGTGGTTGGATTTTCACGAGCAGTAAGGTATACACATATGGGCATACATATGTACATGTGTGAGTAGTTACACATCTTGAAATGGAGGAGTGTCGCGGGGGTGTGATTGTGGGGGAGAACAAAACCCGGACGCGAGGTGTGGCAAATCACAAATTGTGCACAAAATTTTCCTCATAGAGGAAGATATCCGAAGAAAAAGGAATTTTGTAATCGAACAATTAGAAGACGACATATGGAAGAAATCACGATACAATTCTACGTCTCGTTGTAGTACGGCTGAGTGCTCGTTAAAGAAAATGCATACAAAATATTTTACATATTGAAGATTATCCTACCAAGAAAGGATATTAATTACGAAAAAAGTAGAAAATATGAGCAAAAGCAATGTGGTGGAAATAGAATTCTTCAAATAAGACTTCTAGAAGCAGAGTAAACAAAAAAAAAAAAAAGGTTTTGCCATACGCGCCATCTAGCGGGAAAATTGAGCATTTTCAAAAGAGAATAATGCCCACAATCTTCCCTGTGGCTGATATACAGTACAGAAATATTTTTATTTTCAATAATATATTTAAAAGTGGAGATGCAGTTGCAAACAGGTTTAAAACTAACGCCAGTTAGCATCCGAACTCTGCACTCTAAAAACTTCAAAAGTAACTTTCTTGTGATGCTACAATGACCTAGAACCTTTAACTAGTAAAATGATATACATTCGCCCGAACTGAAAAAGAAACAAAATTAACTAAATAGGACATGCTTCATCTAGGATTCGAACTGGGATCTGTCTAGGTCGTTTTGTCAGAAGCCTGAGCCTCAAAACACTTCAAAGCCAGATTGGTGTGGCAACTAGTTTCCAGCACTAATAAGCTAAATTATCAAACCTTGTGTTTTACTCAACATCACGTTGCTCGGAAAACTAAAAAGGAACAAGCGGGGAGTGGAAATAATCCACAGTGAATCTTAATTATCATGTTAATACTGTTTATATTCTTCATTATCGATGAAAACAGTTTTCAACAGTCAATTCGAGATCCTCGTATAAATTCTGAATGCTTATCTCATTGTTCTGTTCATTCATCGACTTTATTATGTTTTTATTTATGTCCACTTATCTACTCAACCCTTTTCTTTCAGGATGGAAAATACATTTGTCTGGACCACGTCATCTATCCGAAGCGTTACTTCTTCGGTTACATGATACAACAACTCACGACTCCCTTTTGGAAAATATATATGGATGGCTGCCACGCCAACAGAAATGTTTTACTGACTCTCCGAAATTCTCCGTTTTCAAAAATATCGCATAAAATGTACTATCCTGAATCTATGGTCACGCTTTTGCGGCCTACTCTTTTGTCTGTATGCTCAAAATAAATGTCTTCCGTCAATATGTATGTCATTTCAACGATGTTTTGTTTTGTTCATGTTTTCAAGCAACAAAAACTTTCTGGAAATAGCAACGGAAGATTTGGAAAAAGCATAACCTTTACTTCGAAAATCCTGTTAATTAGATCCCGGATAAGCATGCGTTTATTATAGAGTAACAGAATATACAAAGCACAGGAGGATGAAAACGTAGAATTTTCTTTTTTGATTGGAGGTTTAACGACCACCGTGAACAACTCAATGGGCTATAATCAGTCGCCCGTCCCTAATTTAGGGTCACTGGTAAGAGGAGAGCCACTGCCGTAAGACAAACACAACATCCATGATTCACCGGGATTCGAACCCGGTTCGGACGAATGATCAGAGGCCATCGCTTAGACCACTGCGCCACCGAGTGACGTAGAATTGCCTTCCCGATGGCCAAGTGGTGAGAAGCATTAGTTTCTGGCTTGTCGTCCGAGTTGTTTCCACGTTCGAGTCCCAGATGAGACATTGAGAGTTTCATCCAATGACATTGGCCCTTCCTTGGGGTCAACGGTCCCAAATTACGGATTGTATTTACCATAAGCTAAAGCTAAATCTTTTTCAACTTATGTTATTCGTTAAAACTCGAAAAAATAACAAAAAAAAGAAAAAAACGTTTTTGTTTTACATTATCCCTAAATTTATAAATTTTTATTTTTGAGCAGATATGTTTAATTCAATGAATTACCATTTTACGTAGTTTTCTCTTGTAAAAGTAAACATTTGTTCACAATAACAGCTTGAAAAATTTAAGCGCCTTGAAAAAATATCCTAGGTACAAGAGTGACTTGCAGAAGAGGACTGGTCAACCTCTGTTCCTTAAAGCATTGAAAATGTCCGTGAGTTTTTGTCCTCAGCAAAATTCGAAATCTGATGTGGACACCATCATTATGCTAAGCTGAACCTGAGATACTGCCAACTTCCATTCTGATATGCAGTTTCGTGGATGTTAGACAACCTAATACACCACTCTTAGATGTTTTAAATTTTTATTTAATACGTTTGCAAATTGTTTGTTGCAACAACACTCACTTAAAATAGTAAAACTATACTATAGTTATCCGAATTAATTGGCGTAAACTAGAACTCAAAAGTTTCCAAGCTTTCGCACGTCCACCAGATGGCTTTTTCAAGGAAGGTAGTCAAGAAGGTAGACAGCACATCTTCCTGGAAAAGGCTGTCTGGTTGATGTGCGAAAGCTTGGCAACTTTTGAGTTCTTTCTTATGCCAATAAATTCGGCGGATAAAAAGGGGCCGTCCATAAAGTACGTCGGTGTTGTTTTACAATTCTTAGACCCCCCCCTCCCCATGTCACATTTTGCTTGATTGTTGACACACCCCTCCCTAAAAAGTACGACCTGATTCCCGCAACTCCCTTTATTTTTGACGACCGCTTTTAGAAGTCCGTTGAGAAACAGAAAGAACTGGAACCAGTGGCCCTAAATTAGGGACGGGCGACTGCTTATAGCCCATTGAGTTGCTCACGGTGGTCGTCAAACCTCCAATTCAAAAAAAAAAAAAAAAAAGTAGAAAGAAAACATTAAGTTATTTAAAGGAATCTTCCATATATTTAATATTTACACGTTGACTTCAGAAAATACTTATTATTTAGGCACTAATTTATTCCCAAATACTACCCGAACTTCATCATTCGGAAATAAAAATCCACAAATGAACACACGCATTCAAGGTTGCAACACTCCCGATTATACCATCTACAAAACACGATAGATTTGGTAGTGGGAATACGAGAACTTAATATTAATATTCTGATTTAGCTAAATATCATCAGAAATCTGAAATATTTCATACCTTTTTTTAACATCTAAAAGAAGTAAAAAGAAAAAAACAAAACGAAGAAATGCCATTCACTATATTTTTTGCTGCTGGACGTCCGAATTGCTAAACCTCCCTCCCCATGTCACATTTGGTCCGGCTGGCAGGAACCCGCCTCTCCCTGTAATCTCGGACGTACTATATGCACGGCCCCCTAGTACAGTTTTACTATTTTAAGTATACTTGGTGTACAGTTCCTCGACGACGACGACTATTTACCTACCCTAGGTTTAGAGTCCCGGTTCCAACAGCGCGCTACGCCTTTTGGCAGGAGAAATACAGAAAAAAACAGAAGCAGGAACAGATTGCCCTGATAGAATAGCATGAAAGAAAAGTGCGGAAGAATTAGAGTTTAAGAAGTATACGGTTTCCCGTTAAGATATGAAGTTATAAGCTACCCTACATACTTCGAGCAAAATTGTCCCCACCATAAACGTCCGACAGCACACCGCAGTAACCGGGGAAAAGGAAATGAGAGGGCAAGGAACAGTGGAACCTGAAATGAAAAAAAAAAAAACACAGCACACACAAAATAGTAAATACTAAATGCTTAACACCATGGGCGTACTGATAGCCGCCGCAACCCCTGCAGTGCGGGGAGGAGGGGGGGCTTACGGCTAGGAGGGCCTCTAGCTTCAGCAGAAGGATTTTTCAAAAATTTTGGGGTAACTTTCAGTGAAACTGGTTAAAGAAATAGCCAAGAATTTTTGACAGCAGATTTCAATGAAATATTAAGAAGAAAAGCAGAAAAAACACCTGTTCCAGAGGACTTGAGACCTCTTTTCACAACCATAGCAATAGTTACTATACACGTATGATAACAAGAGAATGTAAAAGGTGTATCAGTCGAAGAAATGAAATTTTTATATCAATGAGGATAAGGCGTTATATATAACTCTTGTTTGGGTATAGCTACGCATTCTTCAGAATATAATGAGCTATAAGATGTTCTTCGCGGGAACAAAAAAACCACAGACATGTGACATTTTTTTAATGTATAACATGATCAAAAGAAAATACTTTTACTAAGTGTGACTTTTTTTGTGTCAAGCGTGCTTTTTTTTTTTTAATCTTCAACAGTAAATAATTTTAAGTTACTTTACTCTTTCTGTACCACAATTCTTAGTTGTTACTTTTTCATTTGCTTACTTATTTTCTGAATTTTCGTTGAAATCGGAAAAGATCTTTAGACACTGTTACACCGCCGTTACGCGTTCTGCTAGTGTGACTGTGAAGCATTTCAAAGAGTTCTCTAAAAGAATAAAATTTGCATGATATGATTTACTTTGGCGTAAGTGTTTTGTAATACTTTGCGTTGGTATAAAACTAGGGCAATCATTTTAATTATAGTGCGTACACTTGTGTTATACACAATAAAGTGTAATGATTTGGGTTTTACGAAAATATAGGTTCCAAAGAATTTGAATTATTAAAACGCCCGTAGAACCTAATTAAAAATATGGATTTTGAAATTTTTAGCAATTAAGAGCAAATAGTTTTTTTTTTTGCAAAAGCGCCTCGAAGATATTTTTTGCACGAGGGTGCGGGGGGGCGAGTTTTTCAGGTACGCCACTGCTTAACACTAACACTTAATGGAATTTACAGAATATCCAGTGAACTGTTTTGCCGTTCCGGTGGTGCAGTTGTCTGAGTTCTGGCTTCTGATTACTCCTTCGAGATATGTCCAGGTTAAAATAACGGTGAGGCATGGATTTTTTGCTTGCACTGTGGCACTGACTCACTCCCTTTCCCGGAACCAGGGGCCCTAAGTAAGGGACGGGCGACTGATGGTAGTTAAACCCCCGAACGATACAACAATAAAGAATTCATTTTTTCAGCTGGTTCTATAACGAAGTGAATTTCTCCGTCATTTTTATCCGCGCCAGGATTTGAACCCGGGTCCACTCATTCCGGAATAAGTTGCTCTACCAATTGAGCTACGCGGACTTTTATTCTGATTCCTATCTGCCTTTATGTCGTGTGCGTCCTTCTGGCAGGTACGTCACATCTTCTGGTACGTTACATCATCTCCCCCTTATTATTATTTTTTTTTTCGAAGTGCTGCTCTTATTTTTCCTATCTCGCGGTGTGGAAATAACATCACACCATTGCGAGATTGTGAACGGTCGGGTCATCCGGATAGTTCGGGCGCCATTATAACGAAGTGAATTTAACCGTCATTTTTATCCGCGCCAGGATTCGAACCCGGGTCCACTCATTCCGGAATAAGTTGCTCTACCAATTGAGCTACGCGGACTTTTATTCTGATTCCTATCTGCCTTTATGTCGTGTGCGTCCTTCTGGCAGGTACGTCACATCTCCTGGTACGTTACATCATCTCCCCCTTATTATTTTTTTTTTCGAAGTGCTGCTTTTATTTTTCCTATTTCGCGGTGTGGAAATAACATCACACCATTGCGAGATTGTGAACGGTAGGGTCATCCGGATAGTTCGGGCGCCATTATAACGAAGTGAATTTATCCGTCATTTCTATCCGCGCCAGGATTCGAACCCGGGTCCACTCATTCCGGAATAAGTTGCTCTACCAATTGAGCTACGCGGACTTTTATTCTGATTCCTATCTGCCTTTATGTCGTGTGCGTCCTTCTGGCAGGTACGTCACATCTCCTGGTACGTTACAGTTCTTGACTTACAACTCAATTCTGCGGAATCACAACGAAGTTTAAACACAAACACAATTCCTCTTTGAACAACAGTAGGAGCCTTGCTAACTGAATTGATCATCAACCTGGTAGATAACACTTTAACAGTTATTTGACGTACAGATAATCTTTACACCGTCATAACAAGATAACATGTGATCCTAATTGTAGCAGTGTGTCGTCGTGCGTGCATGCCACACGCTTAACACTGTGCGTTGTTTTTATTTACTTTTGACTCATAGTCAGCCGTTGCGAAAATTTATAAAGTGATTCGGAGGTTTTGACTTGCCGTTCAGAAAGAAATATGACGAAGAAGTAACATAATTTACATACGAACAGGAACTTGAAAATGAAAGTTTATTTTAAGCTACTTGCATATGTCCCCACTCTTCCAATCAAAACATGGCTTTCATCTGATTTAACATTAACAATAATTTGATCATCCTTCTTTTTATGCTGGCAGCACTTTTCACATTTTCCGTACAAGAAATATTAATTATGGAATTGTTATATGGATAAGTGAAAATCCCATAACAATAGAAGGGGTACTTTCCCCTGCGAGCCATGAAGCCAAGACGGAAAACTGGAAACGGAGTACACGCACTGGAAGCGCCCCAGTTTTTGTTAGGTTAGTTTAATTCATTACCATGCCCCACCAAAAAAAAATAAAAAATCCCGTACTCACCGAGTGTTGGGGGCCCGGTATTTGAGATGCAACAAAGCCTCGAAATTAAACCTAGAACTGAAATTAAAGATACAAGGCATGGCCGAGTCCTCCTCATTAAAATCCTCAAACATTTCAGAAGTGTCTCTCCTTTCCTGTCAAAACGCTGTCCCTCTGTCCGTTGCCTTCGGGCTCTCCAGAGTAAACAAAGGTTTCCCGTGATTGAGGTAGTCGTTCGTGAGGATTAAAAAGCACACAGTAGTTACGTACTAACCTTTGGAAGATACAGGCCTAATGTGTGGTCTCTTGATACTAAATTACAGTAGTCAGCTTCGGGTAGCTCCACCACAGTTTTTCAAAGATGTGTAGCTCTGTCATAGAACTGCGTTTTCTTAGATGATCACTACCACATCACAACCGTTGACACTCTCAACGCAGTGAGATGAAAATAACAGAATTCAAGCACAACGAATTTCTTGAAGATGATAGACAGTCACTTAAGAACAAAAAAATGTCAAACAATGCTACAGCCCTTTATTTTTTCTCTTTTGAGTTTGGTAAAGCTGATATCAGACTAATGTATCAATAAAACTTACAGTCCTATTTAGTTTTTGCTGCAGATTTTACATGAAGAGATGCATGATGCTTCAGGAGATACCAATGAAAATAAAAAACTAAGTCTCCAGTTGAAGGATCTGGTAGCATAACATTTTTCAGACACATCAGACACATTTTATGTTTCATTCACGCTTAAGAACAGAAGCAGAGAGTGCGGAAGTTTTGAATGAGGGTTCTACAATAAAGTCATTATAAAGCCAAATAAGTATTCTACTTTTCCCTGATTTATCTGTCAACAACAGTTATGGTAATTCAATATGGTAATGCTAGTCGGATGACAGCTTTCATATCCCTTCTTTGGATTAATCACACAAGCAATCCAAATAGTCCTTAAGCAACTTAGGAAGAGGTGAACTTCGAATCCCATCTGGAAGATTCCAGCTGTTGTAATGAGTCTTTCAAATCACGTATCTGCTCATGTGGAGTAGTGTTGAAAAGATCCTACGACCATACAGACAATTTGGAAGAATCTCGTCATAGAAAAGTTGTAAGAGTGAAAAGCTGATGTGTAGGGATACGTAATTTTCGTATTTACGAAATAGATGCGAATAAACGCGAAATTTGCCAATATAAGCGAGTAAATACGAAAATTTGATTTTAACTACTTTTCCGCGACATCTCGATAATTAATTTTTTTAAAAGCGGAAATAGGACGTAATTTCGGGTAGCACATGCGCCGTGCGTGTCCTACTCAGCGTGCGTTACCCGGGAGACCCCAGGCCACACCTCTTTCCCTCTCGGCGAGTCAGCCAGCGCCGCTCAGTCACACTGGCTAGCTGGCCTTGAAAGAATACGAAAGAGCACATGTTTGTTTTTGAATTTCGCTAGTAGACTACAAACTACAACGCTCACGATCCGTTTGAACCACGGGGGATTGTATTTAAGCGATACAAATATCGTGATGTGCAAATTTCGTAATGTTCGTCTAGAAGGGCAGAAAAGGGATACTTTAATGAAACATACGACCTTTGCTACTCACTTAAAGAAGAAAAACGTAGCTCGGCCATGCCCATCTGGAGCTAAACGGCAGACTACAATCGTTGGTGGTTTTCAAGCGCAAAAACGTGCCAAAAAGGAAAGAGATGATTTTGCAGAAGACACGGTAAGAATATGTTTAAAAGGCAATATTTCCATGCATAAACTAGATCACCCAGCTGTTCGCGATTATTTCGCAAAATATGTGCCTAGTTCAAGTAACCTTCCTTCTGGAGATACTTTGAGACGTAAATACGCACCACTTTGCGAATATTCGGAGAAAGAGGCAATAAAAGAGCAGCAACTGAAAAATAAACCAGTAGTTGTAGCGGCCGATGAAATATCCGATAAACAAGGTAGGTATGTTTTTCCAGTCCTATGGAAAACTATTAATTCAGAACTACGGCAGTCATGTTTCCTGCCAAGTGTATATTTTTTAAACGTTGCTAATTCTTCCACTTGCTCTCAAGCAATAATTGACACCTTCAATGAATACGAAAATTGATTATCAAGTAAAGGGCCTAGTATCAGACTCTGCACGTAGAATGAATTAGCTTTGTTTTCTTTCCGTTAAGCTAATTAATATGAATGATTCTCTTCCTACCAGCTAGCTAATGATGTACTTGTACTAAGCTTCAAAATAGTGAATTCAAAAAGGTTGTTGTTAGTTAATTATGAACGTAAACAAAGTCTTAACGCTGGTTATTTATGGTAATTAATAAAAGTTATAAACCTAACAGCCAGACAGAGGTCTGACAAAAACTATTAATTGAGAAAGACGTACTTACAGTAACTTCTTTATTATAAGACTCTTGGTCAACTAAAGCACACACACAACTTGTTTTACACTAATGAAGAATCTCTAATCATAACAACACAATCTCTCCTCGTATTATAAACGCTCTCCATAAACAACAACGCTCTCTCATAACAACAACAAAAAGCTCTCTCTAAGTCTCGATGAACGCGCCTATATACTAGCTACCACCACGTCATGACTTACACTCATTGCCAGATCTCATTCAGCGGGTGAAATAATATTTCGTTCAGTAAGAAGATAATTTACATAGTAAAATAAAATAACCAGAGATAGTAAAATCAAAAGGAAAGTGAATATAGAGTATACGTTACACACGTTACATGACTGCGTGCTTCAACTTATTAGAAATACTTCTTGGAGACCATATTTTGCACTACCAATGTTGGGCGCATAAGATGAATCTTGTGGGTGACGTATTTATAAAAGAGTTCAACGAATTGAATTACATTGTGATTAAGACGAAAAAATCTATTTTGCACTACAGAAAAATGAAAAGTGCATATTTAAGCTACCTGAAAGAAAAGGCACCTCAACTGCCAGCAAAACTCTACCCCACGCCTGTTGTAACCAGGTGGAATTCTTGGTCCAAAGCTGTCATTTATTTGAGCGAATATATGGAGCATATTGTTGCTTTTCTGAACGAATATGAGGACGATAACTAGAGTACTAGTTTTCCAAAGGAACGTTTTGAAAATGAAATTCTAGCTCGTAAAATACGCATTCAATTGACTTTCGTTTCTGAATTCTGTCCGAAAATTCTGAAATTAATTGACAATTTAAAAGGATCAAACTAGTTGTTCGCACACCTTTTGTGGAGCAAATTAGTAGATTTACAGTCTTCTCTTAAACGCCGAAGTCAAGGGTGTTTTAGCGAAAAGACAGAACGCCTTTTGACAAACGAGAATGGTGAAATTGTTTAGGAGCACAATATTATGTTGAACACACCAGGAGCTAAGACTTTAAATAAATTGACTCTCCACGTGACATCCAACGCAGCAAATGAAGCCTACTAGCATATTGGCAGAGTATTTTGTCCATCTGTAGCCGCGACCACACACACATCATCTTTGAACAGAAATTTATTATTGGAAAGATTCTCTAAAATACCATTTTTTAAAGACATACCACGGGATGAGCTCATCGATGGATACGATAATTTTTACAGACAGCTACTTACAGTGGTCAACCAAGAGACTCCTGTTGGTGTCACACAGATTTTAAAAGCAACAAAATGCTGCTACCTAAACTATGCAAAGGCAGCTATTCAAAGCTTCCATAGTCCCTTTAACAGGGTGGATGCTGAGAGATATTTCAGTATGTACAACATCGTTATTGACAGAAGGCAAAGGCTAAAGGAAGAGAATATAGTTTTAAACAATGTAAGCTTTTAACTAAGTATTTTGGCCCTTAGCCTAACAGTAAGTAAACTTTGAAAAACAATTTTTGTGTGTCTTCAGTGTTTACGAATAAATGCGAAATGTTTGATTTAAAAATATTTTTTTTTGCGAAATTTCGATTTAGTTTTGGCGAAATTTACGTATCCCTACTGATGTGAAAAAGTTGTACCTCCTTTTTCCAGCCATAGGTTACTTCATGTGAGTTCATTGTGTCATTAGGACAGTAGTGAAGCATGCACACATATCATCCACCTAAAGAAAATAAGTATAGTTATGGTGAAAGAGTATATAAATAAATACATCGCTCTTAACCACGTTCTAGAAACACACAGCAACCGAAATTTTTTTATTTCAGCCTCCGCTGCGGAATTGAACCAACAGAACTCTCGATATCTAGCCGAGTGCGTTACATTTACGCCACGGTGGCCAACAATCCACGGTGTGCTATGTATAGCACCACGGTGGCCAACAATCCACGGTGCTATGTATAGCACCGTGGATTGTTGGCCACCGTGGCGTAAATGTAGCGCACTCGGCTAGATATCGAGAGTTCTGTTGGTTCAATTCCGCAGCGGAGGCTGAAATAAAAAAATTTCGGTTGCTGTGTGTTTCTAGAACGTGGTTAAGAGCGATGTATTTATTTATTTACTGTCGCCACGTATTTGGAGTATTTTCAACGTGAAAGAGTATGTAACAAAAAGGAACATAGTTTCAATTTAGCAGTCACTATATATTACACGTTTAATACACAGGTGCTTCAAGGTTGACCCGGTCTTTTTTATTTCTTGTTTGCTTGTTTTGTACAAAAGACACGAATAGGGTTCTTCTCTAGGTCGGTAAGTGTACAAAAGAAACACTTACCGACCTAGAGAAGAACTCAAACTATGGGGTTTCCTCTAGGTACTCTCGCTAGAAAGACTTTGTATTAGAAGGATTTGGGTTTCTGTTTAAAGCCACTGTAGGACACACTCCTGTAGCTGTTTATCTGTAGTGAATTTGTTCCCTCCCAAACGATCCTTAAGTAGACTGGACAGATGGAAATAAATCACTTGGACCCAAGTCGGAACTGTAGGAAGGAATGGTTGAGTATTTCCCAACCCATTGATGTCACAGCTGTCGTTGTCACGGAACAGGATGATTTGTTTCGACAATTTTCTTGGCGTTTTCTTGCTGGTGACGGATTTAAGCTCCTCTCTCACGAATATACTGCAACTATTGCTCCCATCCAGGTGAATATATTTAGCTGTTAGAAAACTGTAATACATTAATAGCCTGATACGCAGTTATTTCTACACATTATAGCTATCTGTACATTTTTTTACTTCTGTTCAACACGTTTTTACAGGATTTCATACGCCTTCTTGAGCCAAGTTTATATAAGAGTAACTACAGTATTTTGTAATTCATTACATACTTTATTTTGAAATCCGCCCTAGGGAGTACCATTTCCCCCAGTTTTTGCTTCTGCTCCTTAAGACTAACGACGTCTGTATTACACTGAATATCAATTGAATTAGAGATACTTGTCTAGTAACGTGCAGCACCCCTTTCGCCCTGATGACGGCGGCGATTCGTCTCGGCATGGACTCGACAAGACACCGGAAGCGTTGGGAAGCCATACGGATCCACGACCGCTCAACAACCTCCCACAGTTCATGAAGATTTGATGGATGGGGGTCAGAGCCTCGAACATCTCTCTCGATGGCATCCCAGATGTGTTCGGTGGGATTGAGGTCAGGGGACCTAGCTGGCCAAGGAAGCGAGGTCACGTCGGTGGAGTGTTCAACCAACCATTCGGATACAATTCGGGAGCGATGGCATGGTGCATTGTTTTGTTGCAGGATGAGGTCCCCAGTGGGATGTTGAAGACGCACAAATGGGAGCAAATGGTCGTCCAGGATATCCTTGTAACATTGACCTGTGAGGGACGATGTCCCACGTACCACGGGTCCCATTTCAGTCCACGTAAACAGTCCCCGGACGAGAATGCCACCCCCACCAGCTTGAACAGTACCCTGCTGGCAAGAAGGATTCACCGCTTTATGTGGTTTGCGCCGTACTCGTATCCTGTCATCCGCATGTACCAACGTGAATCTCGACTCGTCAGTCCAGGAAACATTTTTCCACATGTATAGGGCGCAGTGGCGATGTTCCCGTGCTCATGCTAATCTTTGCACCCTGTGATGTGCGGTCAGCAGCGGCACCCTCGTGGGACGATGGCTTCTGTACCCCATAGCGAGAAGATGGTTCTGGATGGTGTGGTTGCTTACACGTTTTTGTGCACCAGCGTTAAATTGCCGAGTGATTTCTTGCACTGTGGCCCGTCTATCCGCTGTTACAATGCGAGCTAGCCGACGATGATCCCGCTCATCCACACGCTGTTGTCCACGCTGTTGTCCATCCCTTGCAGGGATGGTTTTACCGGATTACATGTACTCACGGTGCACTCGTGACACAGTGGCTCGTGAAAATTCCAGTGCCTGCACGGCTTCCGAGATGGAGTGACCCATTCGTCTGGCCCCGACAATTTGCCCACGACCAAATGAGCTTAGATCCTTCGTCTTACCCACACTGCACCGACTTTTACTGATTCCCGTCGCATCACTCCTTATATTGTCGGATCGCTGCATACGTCATGCCGTTTCCGTATATAGGGCCGCCCACAGTGCCACATTTGCATAACGCCAGCTGTCTCTAATTGAATTGCTCTTCAGCGTAGTATGTCAGCGTAAATAATTTCCGTCGGCATTGCAGCTAATGTTTTTATGTTGTTTAATTACCTTTTATGTGTACATACTTCAATATATTCGAAGTTGTTCAAAGTGAAGTTATTAAATGAGCGATAATAAAGAACTATAATTTACCAGAACTGACCGTATGACTTTCAATTCTGGTAGATTACAGTACTTTATTATCGCGCATTGAATAATTTCACTCTGAATAACTTCGAATACATTGGAGTATGTACACACAAAAGGTAATGAAACAACATAATGACATTAATTGTAATACCGAAGGAAATTATTTACGCTTAGCAATATAGATTAGGCTATTAATACAGACGGCGTTAGGCTTGACAAGCGGAAGTAAAGACTGGAAGATTGGTATTCTCCAGGGGGATTTCAAAATAAGGTAGGTAATGAATTATAAAATAGTTCATCATCATCTTCATCATCATTGTCAACCATTATCAATCCACTGCTGGACGAAGATCTCCCCAAGTTTCCTCCACAACGGTCTGTCTTGTGCCAGTCTCCTCCATGTCACTCCCGCATACTTTCGAATTTCATCCACTCATCTTCCATGTGGTCTTCTTCTGGGTCTTTTCCTGTCCCTTGGAATCCAATCTAAAATTTCGGCTGTCCATCGATGGTCTGTCCTTCTGGCAGTATGTCCAGCCCATTGCCATTTCAGGGATTTAACTCTGATCATGATGTCTTCCACTCTTGTCATTTTTCGGATCCACGAGTTCCTCTTCTTTTCTCTCCTGGTTACACCAAACATGCACCTCTCCATGCTGCTTTGAGTTGTCTGCAGACTTTGTATGTCTCTTTTAGTTAAGGTCCACGTCTCTGCACCATACGTAAGCACTGGAAGGATGCATTGATCAAACACTTTTCTTTTAAGACATAATGGCATATTGCTCTTGAAAATTATGCTGTTTCTTCCAAAAGCTCTCCAGGCAAGTTTTGTACGCTGATTACTTTCTTCATCAATGTGACCCTCACTTGATATCTGCTGTCCAAGATAAATATACGTGTCTGTTATCTCCAGCTTTTCTCCATCAATCGATAAATCTTCATTTCTTGTAAAAGTATTGAACATCACTTTTGTCTTCTGAAAGTTCATTTTTAATCCCACTTCTTTACTCTTGTCAGCAAGTTCCTGGATCATACTCTGCAGCTCTGATGGGGTAGTTGCAAAAATGACTACGTCATCAGCAAAACGAAGGTGGGTTCGATAATCTTCATTAATCTTTATCCCTTTGTTTTCCCAGTTCAGTGATTGAAAGACATTTTCCAATGTGGCATTAAAGAGCTTCGGAGATATGGTGTCACCTTGTCTCACTCCTTTCCCAATTTTTATGTGTGTTGTATTTTCAAACAGCCGAATCTTTGCACTTGCATTTTCATAGATGTTATTAATACTATTAATGTACGCAGCTTACTTTTATATATATTAATTAAGCTCAATAGGGTGTAAGAAATCCTGAAAAAACCTGTTGAAGAGAAGTAAAAAAATGGTACTGACATGGGCGTGCTGATAGCCCCGTAACCCCCACAGTGCAGGGAGGGCCGGCCCTCACGTCTAAGAAGGCGACCTCTATCCTCATAAGAAAGATTTTTAAAAAAATTTGCGGAAACTTCATGTAAACCTGGTTAAACAAATATCCAGGAATTTTTTGACGTTAGCTTTGAATGAAGTACTAAAAAAAAAAAAAACATTTTTTCCCCAAGTAAATATGTAAAATCTTCAAGAATTCCTTTTCGCTTTAGTTTATAAAACTGGGTGACGGAAAAACAGCTGTTCCAGAGGACTTGAGGCCCTTTTTCACAGCCATAGCAATAGTTCCTGTACATGCATATTAGCAAGATAATGTGAATGAAATATCGTTTGAATAAGTGAAATTTTTATATCAGTGAGAATAAGGCGTTGTATATTACACTTGTTTGCACATAACTACGCATGTAATGTTCGCTTAATCATAGCTGACAGCACACTACATAAAAACTTCACCTACAGTGAGACAGGAGTCATTCAAGTAAACGTCGAGAAAAAGTTACTTGCGATTTGTCTTTTTTCAGCCACAAATACTTCGGCACTTCCACAAGTATAACGAAGTAAATTTCTCCGTCATTTTTGGTCCACGCCGGGGAACGAACCCGAGTCCACTTATTCCGGAACAAGTCACTCTACCAACTGAGCTACGCAGACGTTCGTTCTCGCTGCTATCTCTGCCTTTATGTCGTGTGCGTCCTGCGGGGCAGGCACGTCACATCTCCCCCACCCCGAAAGATGACCGGGGGCATGGCCAACGGGACAGCCGTGACCATGAATCGTTGCAGGCAGCCATCAGCTGTAGAACGTGCACTTGAGAACTCCCAGTCAATCTGGTGTGTGGAATGCAACGTCACACACATTTTATTTTTCGAAGCGCTTAAGAAGGGATTCTCTTTTTTCTTGTCTCGCGGTGTGGAAAGAACATCACACCAATGCGAGATCTTTAACGGCCGGGTCATCCGGGCAGTTCGGGCGCCATTATAACGAAGTAAATTTCTCCGTCATTTTGGGTCCACGCCGGGAATCGAACCCGAGTCCACTTATTCCGGAACAAGTCACTCTATCAACTGAGCTACGCAGACGTTCGTTCTCGCTGCTATCTGCCTTTATGTCGTGGGAGTCCTGCGGGGCAGGCACGTCACACAAGGTATAATCAAACGAACTTGAGTTAATAATAATAATAATAATAATAATAATAATAATAATAATAATAATAATAATAATAATAATAACACTTGGTTAAGAGAACATCGACAACACTAAAGTAGGACACGCAGCCTTCAAATAACTGAAATTTCAATGTAAAAATGTCTCTTCCACAATTAGTATGATAACTTCCACTATCTCCACACATTTGGTGCTGCTCGCACAGTATACGTAGTGCGATCAAAAATTTCCCAAACTAGGTACGTAGCGCGCCAACAGATGGAAGTAAGCTCATGCGCGAGCAGTAGTCGAGGGCAGCGACCTTCAGGAGTCATTGTGCCGAGGGGCGTCGTTCTGTGAACACCGAGAGCTGTGCTACAAGATATTTGGTGACCACGTGTAGAACACAGCTGCGATTTTGGTATGGACTGCAAACTAGAGCAGCGAGCGAACATCAAATTCTACGTCAAACTCGGCAAATCGGGAAATGTTCCTGTCGTGGGTCATCACTGGGTACGAGGCTTGGGTCTACGGTTCCGACCCGGAGATCAAACAGCAGTCGTCGCAGTGGAAGAGCCCGGCATCTCCACGACCGAAGAAGGCCCGACAGTTCCGGAGCGCAACCAGAAGCATGCTCATTGTGTTCTTCGACATTCGTGGGGTTGTGCATTGTTGGCTTAGTTTAATTTCATGTATTGCGGTGGACGCCAACTTATCAGAAGAGTAGTTGTTTGCAGGCTCCTGTCATTGGAGTAGGGAAGAAAATAAATAAGTAAGTAAGCAAATTGAAAGTAATGACAAGTGATTTCGATTGCACTTATCTTTATTCTTCAGATTGGGGAAGAAAAGGGGAATATTGGTTAGCCAAAATAATAGGTATGCACTTCCAGCGAGAGATGGATGTTATGGACGGCTTTCTCTACGTTCCTCCCACAAATCTGTCCCTCTCTTTACGTGGCTACATGCCCGCGTGAAATCTCCTTTCCTTCCCGCCTAAGATCTTCAACTGCCCTTTTCGTTTATGACTGCCACGTCCAAATCCCTTTCACTCTCTGTTCCCTTGACGTAAGAAATTGTACTCTTAATTGCTTACTCCGATTGTCCCTAGCGGGTTCTCTGTAAGGGAGAGGGTCCGACGCCCGGGGGAAATGGGGGTGTCCTTTTGTTCGTGGGAGGTCCCACGGTCGACAAGAGAATGACCTTTCTCCGAAATGAATCTGTGCTGAGCGCCTGTTTGACTGGGGAGTGAATCTCTGTAGCTGACGTTGGCACACAAAATTTTCGAAGTTACAATTTAAATAAAGTTTGAATATTTTCATATAACAGCACCGTGAATTCGTCCCCCAGGGTCAGACCGTCACCGCCCTTTTTTACTGCGATACTCTGCGGTGTCTTAGGGAAGACATTCGCCGCAAACGACCTGAAATGTGGCAAAGGGGCGATTTCCTGCTCCATCACGAGAATACAGCAACACGCCAGTTTACCAGCCGCAACCGCGCGATTACCCTTCCTCACCCGCCTTATTCGCCAGATTTGGCCCCCTGCGACTTCTTTCTGTTTCCGAAGATGAAGCTGAAGCTCAAGGGTCGCCGTTTCGAAACCGTGGACGAGATCCAGCGCGAATCGGAGACGGTGCTTGACATGATTCGCGAACATGACTTCCAGGGAGCGCTCCAACAGTGGCAAAACTGGCAGCTGTGTATCGCTGCCCAAGGAGACTACTTTGAGGGAGATCATAGCCAGACTTCGGTAACGTAAGTACTTTGTGTTATATCGGCCTAGTCTCGGAACTCTTTGATCGGACCTCGCATATCGTTCTGTTCTCATCTGACACATCCACACGTCATATGTTCTGACCTCAAGCTGTTGCCAACCATACTCTTGCGAGAGAGAAGATATCACGTCAAGTTTGAAAAACGCTAAGGAGAATGAAATAAATTTACATACAGAAACAAACTGAAAAGGAAAGTTAAATTAGAGTATATGTCACACGCTAATTTAAATAATTTTAATTCTGAATTGCAACATTTTTATTTGCTTACTTATGTTCCTTATTTTCGCATAAATCGGAAAAGGTAATCAGACACCGTCACACGGCCGTTACATGTGTTGTGTGTGATCGTGAGGCATTTCAAAGAAGTTGGCCTTAGTTCTCTAAAAGAATAAAATATGCATGATATGATTAATTTTGGCGTAAGTGTTTTGTCATACTTTGTATTAGTAAAAAAACTAGGGCAATCATTTTAATTAAAACGTGCAGATTTGTGTTACACGCAATCAAGTGTAACGATCTTTTGATTTTACGAACAATACCTATCGGTTCTAAAGAATTTTAATTATTAATACGCCCGTAAAACCATAGTTAATTATATGCAATTTAAAATTTTCGGCAATCGAGAGCAAATAGATTTTCGCCGCCCCGGTGGCGCAATGGTCTAAGCGATGGCCTCTGATCATTCGGGGGTCCGGGTTCGAATCCCTGTGAGGCATGGATGTTGTGTTTGTCTAACGGCACTGGCTCCCTCCTTCCCTGGAACCAGTGACCCTAAATTACTGACGGGCGACTGCTTATAGTCCATTGAGTTGCTCACGGTGGTCGTTAAACCTCCAATAATAAAAAAATGCATTTTTGCAAAAGGGCCTCAAAGTTTTTTTTTTGCGGAGGGGGAGGGGGAGGGGGGAGGGTGGCGAGTTTCTCAGGTACTCCACTGGATAGACTTACTGACTGATGCTGTTCACCGAATCAGCCCAAAGTCTAACTGTATTTCGCCGATCTTTCTTTAACTGATTCTGCACCTCTTCGATTTTTTTCCGGAGTCCGCACACTCGAGGGACGCCCAGACCTCGGATTATCATCAAAGGATTCCCACCCGTCACAAAACTGTGTATGCCATTCAAAAACTCGGCTGCGGGATAAAGTTGTGTCTCCATACATTCACGTTCTGTAAGTTTCAGTAGCTGACTTAGCAAGTTTCTAGCAAAAATGAATGATTACCCTCTGCTCTTCTATGGCTAAAATTAAATGGAGCAAGAACGTTTGCTATGACTCCCTTAATGCCCATCAGCCGCCTGTCGGTACCGGTACAAACCGTATTCCAGCTGTTCGGCTAAGAAATGCTGTCTTCTGGCATACACGTGATACGTTTATCCCACTACTTTTATACTTTTACGTTAGTTATGCGGTCAGCCCTGAAACTTATTGCACGTACAGTATGTTGTGTTGCTTTCTCGAGTTTTTTTTTTTTTTTATTGGGAGTTTAACGACCACTGTGAGCAACTCACTGGGCTATAAGCAGTCTCCCGTCCCTAACTTAAAGCCGCTGGTTCCAGGGAAGGGAGAGAGAGCCAGTGCCGTAAGACAAGCACAACATTCATGCCTCACCGGGATTCGAACCCGGACCCATCTCGGACGAATGTTCAGAAGCCATCGCTTAGACCACTGCGCCTCCAGGGCGGCTCTCTCGAGCTCGCTTAGAAATTAGTGCAAAGGTTGTTTTCTGAAACGTTTACGTCTCTATGTTAGCTGTTCTAAAGATCTTGTTTTGCAACGGCGGGCGGCACAATATTTTGAACGTTTTAAGACAGAAATGTGACAGCTCGGAGAGCGATGTTTGGTGTTTCTAAAGAAAAACTGTTCACCTTTCATCGTTTATCATCATCATAAGTGCTGATTGCATTAAACAATTGCAGTTGTATTTCCTAAAGCTTCGCAAACTCCAACAAATATTTTTCTTTCTCAACTTTTATTTTTCCAATTACCTCCCCCCCCACCTAAAAAATAAGAATATATAAAAGAAAAAAACTTTTGTTTCAGTCTGTTGCGTGTTCGTCATAATTTTCGATGGAAAAGGAAAAATCATTGAACTCCTTCGCATGGGATTTGCATAATGCAAAACTTTTCGGAAAATTGCGTTATTCATCAAATTTTGTTTCTCTCTCTCTCTCTGTTCTCCAAGTTTACTCCAATTTGTTTAATGTTATTATGCTCCCCCATTTCGCCTTTGTTTACAAAAATTTTCTCTTTGGCGATTTGGATGTCGCCCTGATGGAAAAAAGAAATAGAGCCGCCCCAAATTTTAACCACAAATCCTTGGAGCGGAAACAAGCGAAAGAGGTTCGTGAAGAAAGTAAACATCGGGGACGAA
This sequence comes from Macrothele yani, assembly GCA_039090855.1. Classification (NCBI taxonomy): domain Eukaryota; kingdom Metazoa; phylum Arthropoda; class Arachnida; order Araneae; family Macrothelidae; genus Macrothele; species Macrothele yani. Next base: position 117,662,921 of record CM077007.1, read on the forward strand.
TTCCCTCGTTATAATCCTCGGTATTCGAGGTGCCTAGCATCTCTCTCTCTCTCTCTCTCTCTCTCTCACGAATGTATTTTTCGCCATTTCACCGGAAAGCCTCCAAGCGGAAAATAACCAAAAGTATGGAAAACTGCTTCGAAAGTAATCACTTATTTCGATCTCGAATATTAAGTCTCCGTCAGAGAGCTCCGCTGCCTTTTTGGCGAGAGTGTACCAGGTTCTTTCCGCGTGATTACCTGCTTGCGACAACTCAATGTTATTCAGTTGAGTTTCTGTGTAATTAACAGCGGTCTGCGTTGATAATTATCGGTGATCTGAATACTCTAAGATTATTGGATTAATACCAGCTCCAAGGAGACGTCGACTCCCAGGTGAGACGCACAAAGAATGTGATAACTTCTCGCACGAGCACCACACTGAAAAAACAAAAAAAAAAACAAATGCGTGCTGACATAGCCTTTGGCTTTTCACCCGTGGTGTGCACCATTCTTCTCGAATGATCTTACAAACACATTTCCAGACCAATATTAAGAGAACTGAGAATTAAAGTCACTTTTATTTAATAAGCAACGTTTTGAAAAGACGGGGTGTCGGAGAAAGAATAGAAACATTTCAAACGCATTTAATACGAGCAAATATATAACAATGCAAAATGTCTTTCAATCATTGAACTGGGAAAACAAAGAGACAAAGATTAATGGAGATTATTTAACTCACCTTCGTTTTGTTGATGACGTAGTCATATTTGCAACTGCTCCTCCAGAGCTGCAGAGCATGATCCAGGAACTTGCTGACAAAAGTAAAGAAGTGGGATTAAAACGGAACTTTCAGACGACAAAACTGATGTTTAATGCTTTTACAAAAAATGAAGATTTATCGATTGATGGGGAAAAGCTGGAGATAACCGATACCTTGACCAGCAGACATCAAGCAAAGGTCGAATTGGTGAAGAAATTAATCAAAGTATGGAACTTGGTTGAAGAGGTTTTGGAAGAAACAGTACAATTTTTAAAAACAATATGCCATTATGTCTTAAAAGAAAAAAGTTTAACTAATGCATCCTTTCAGTGCTTGCGTATGGAGCAAAGACGGGACCTTAACTAAAAAACACAACTGAAATAAGCATGAAGAGATGCATGCTTTGTGTAACCAGGAGAGATAAGAAGAGGAACTCATGGATAAGGGAAATGACAAGAGAGGAAGACATCATGATCAGAGTAAAATCCCTGAAATGGCAATGGGCTGGGCATGTTACCAGAAGAACGGACCACCGATGGACAACCGAAATTCTAGACTGGATTCCAAGGGACAGGAAAAGACCCTGAAGAAGACCACATGGGAGGTGGGTGAATGAAATTCGAAAACTTGCGGGAGTAACATGGAGGAGACTGGCGCAAGCTAGACTGTTGCGGAAGAAACTTGGGGTTACTTTCATCCAGCAGTGGATTGGTAAATAATGGTTGTTGGGGATGATGATATTATATTTAGCAAATAGCACTTCAGCCTAAGAAAAAATCTCTAAATTCTGAACATGTTGCACGAGGAAATAGAGAAAATTAGGAGAATACAGTTTTGCCTAAATAAAAAAATAACTCAAAGTTTATTTCACTTCAATCTGAGGAAGAACGGTTACTTTTCAAACATGCTTCATGAGGAAATTAAGAAAATTTAAATAATACAATTTTTACCATGTAAACGAACGACTTAGTAAACAGCACTTCAACATACGAAAAAATGGATACATTTCGAGTGTGTTTCATGAGGTATGACGTACTACAGAGGTGAAGTATATATCAAGACACCAAATCTGCGGCGGTACTTTCCGTCCGCGTAGCTTAGTTGGAAAGAGCAACTTACTCCGCTTAGTTGGGAGAGCAACTTACTCCGGAGTGAGTGGGCGCAGTTTCGATCTCCAACACCGAAAAAATTTGTGAATTTTATATTGGCGCCCGATTGTGAAAAATGGATCACTGACCGTTGAGTTCTTCGAAAAAATGTGTGGTGTTTGTTCCACACATCGTCTGGAACTGATGAAAAATTTCTTATCTTAAAAAAAAAAAAATAATAATAATAAAAGGGAGTTGATGTGATGCATTGCAGAGGTGAAGCACGTGTGGAAACGACAATTCTTCAAGGATACATTCCGTCGGTGTAGCGTAGTCGGTTAGAGCAACTCACTCTGGAGCAAGGAGACATGAAGTCGAACAAAGTCAGTGTGCGCGTCACCATATGGAAAATAACTCAAGAGGTTTATTTCCCTTTAACCTGAGAAAAATGCTTACTTTTCAAACATGTTTCTTGAGAAAATAAAGAAAATGAAAAGAATACAGTTTTTACCATGTGCACGAGTAAGTCAGTTAATATAGCACTTCAACTAAGAAAAAATCACTACATTTCGAACATGTTTCATGAGTAAATAAAGAAAATTAAGATAATGCAGTTTTCACCATATTAACAGAAAAATATATTAACGTTTCAGAACGCCTTCGCTCTCCAAACCTTCGATGATGTGGACGACGTGAAAATGGCATTACATGACTTTTTTGTCTCTAAAACACAGGAGTTTTTCCGGCGTGGGATTAACCTTCTCCTAGACAGATGGCAAGAGGTCATGCAGAATGATGGCAATTATGTGAAATGCTAGGTACATTATTTGTTGTGTTCTCCTCCTTTCTTTGCAGTCTACAAAAACGGGTAGAACTTATGCACACACTCAATATTTGAGTTGATTGTTCATGCGGTGAAAAAACTGTATTCCAATTTTCCTCATAAAACATGTTTGAAATGTATCCATTCTTTATCGCGCACTTAGTCTCGGATTTCGAATCAGCTGAGTAATCTCTGTCGAGTGTGAAATATTAATAAGATTTAAGGTTGACGTCAAGTAATTTTGCTTCCTATACTTCCAATGGAAAAACTTCTGTACACATTTTCTTCACAGTTTATGCGTTCTCAAGGATGAAAATTTGAACATCAATTAAAATAGCTTCATTTTATAACTTGGAATACTTAATATTTTCTAAATCATAACCATAATTATGCAATCCAACATTTGTTTGTATACTGACGTCATCAAAATACAGGTCGCGCCATCTTTTTTCTGGTTTCAACACCACCAAAGGAAAAGTTATTGATTTTTAATATAATTATGGTTATGTTTTAGAAAATATTAAGTATTTCAAATTATAATATGAAGTTTGTGGCGTAAAAGTCTCTTCGACTTCTACGCTGTTTTAACACGTCAATACTCTAATAAATTATTCCTAAATGAAACAAACCTTAACTGCCAGACAAAACATATAAACAGAAGTCAACTTACGGAAAATGTCCTTTATTCACGATGGAAAGCACTACACTCTCCACATATTTATCACACCACTCTCTTTCGTATTCATCATTTCATAATACAACGTTCTCATACAACTCTCTCGACGGTAAACCGCTCGTAGTAATAGCTCTCAATAATTGCTCTTATCAACACCTCTCAATAATCGCTCTCTTGCAATAGATCAGTTGTCGCTTTTATCTCTTGTTCTTATCTTATTACATGCATACGTCACGTGCATTCAACCTCAATTGTGTTGCCAAACGTATTCGTTTGAAGGAAAAGATATTTCGTTAAGCGTGAAGAATACGGAGAATAAACTCAAGATTTACATAGGAAAAGAAGCTAAAAAAGGAAAGTTAATCTAGAATATAAGTTACAAGTTACTTTAATCGACGTTCAAATTTTCATCTTTGGGAACACACTAATTGTGAAGGAAATATGTACAAAAGTTTTTCCACTGGAAGTATAGGAAGCAAAATTACTTGACGTCCACCTTAAATAGTTTTAATAATTATAATAGTTGTAATCTTGCCGTGAGCAACCAGTGGTAACGCCAGCCGCTCAGAACTGGGTGGGATATTAGATGGGCTAAGCATAATGGGGAGAGATGGGGGAGCACAAATTTTGAAGTGTCAGGTAGAAATTTTGGCAAAAAATTGCACGCATGTGCATTTTACCTTACGCTGATAATGTGATAATGTGACAATTATCACCAATTAAAAAATGTGATAATTCTTTTTAACCACCGTTTTTATTTGCTCCTCAGTAAAAAAATGTTTTCAAGTGAATACTATACGTAGTATTTATTCATGTATGTAATACGGAAACCATGGATATGAGTCTCTATGACAAGATACTATTGGGTAGTTGCATAATTATTGGCCGATGCCGGCAAGGCGAATTTGCATAGCCGGTTACAAGGGACGCCTCGTAGGAGGAACTACCAAACGCCCCTGCAAAGTGAATCGGTTCAGTCCACGTGTATAAAACGGTATTTCAGACAGATCTCAGCTGTTGTCTCCCAGGCTGGACCCACTGGTTAAATGGGTATCCTTTCCTATTCCCCACCTGAAATTCTCTCACCCTTCTATGTGCAATATCGTACTTGTACGGTGGCGCCATCTACTGTACTCTAATCTCACTACAAACTGTTCTGTCAAAGTCGCTAGACTTGCTCTCATTCCTTCCGTTTCTGTGTCCTGCCCAAAAGGCGATCTCGCTGTAGGTGGCTGGGACCTAAACTCTACTACCTGTGGACGGAAGTCCTACAAGAAAATGACGCTGACCCCCACCCGATCTCAGCTGTTGGAGACGTGATGGAGCAACGCAACGTGAGATTAGTGATTTTGCACGAATTCAAACTTGGCCGGAATGTGTCCGAAACGGTCGCAAATGTCGACAGAGCGTGAGGTGTTGGCAGGACGAGTGACAGAACTGTCCGTAGACTTTTTCCAAGGTCCGTGCCAGTGATGTTGCCATCGACCATAAGCCAGGAACCGGTCGTCCAGTTGTGTGTGACACTGTACAGTTAATGCGGAAAGTGGAAGAAAAACCAACGTCCACAGTACGTGAGCTCAGTGTCGAACTTGTCGTATCATCAGCGACAGTTTCCAGACACCTGGCTAGGTTAAAACAACAGGATACCTGGGTTCCACACGAACTCACTGAACAGCAGCAGATACGGCGTCTGGAAACATGCATTGCCCTCCAAAAACGTGAGGCTAGTGCTCCCTTTCTGCATCGGATTTTTACGGTTGATGAAAAATGGGTGCTTTATGACAACAGGAAGCAAACAGCGCAGTGGCTCGATAAAGGGAAACCACCCAAAAACCTGTCCAAACCCAAGTTGCACACACACAGAAGGTTCTGATCTCTATGTGGTGGACTGCCAAGACTGTGGTTCATTATGAGTTTTTGCCGCGATGTCAAACAATCACAACGGACGTGTACTGCCGTCAGCTGGATGAATGTCACCAGAAATTATGCAACAAACATCCATCGCTCGTCAATCGTTTGGGTCCCATGCTGCTTCAGGATGGCGGACGACCGCATGTGTCTATTGGAAGCGTGTGGAAAATCAACGCCTTGGGGCACGAGGTCCTCTCTCTCTCTCCCTGCCTATTCACCTGACTTAGCCCCCCCCCCTCAGACTTTCACATGTTTCGCCATTTAGACTACTTCTTGGGGGCCAAACGGTTCGCTAACAAGGATGCTGTGATTCATGCTGTTAGCGATTTCTTGGACCACTGTGATGCCAGTTTCTGTCACCGTGGTATTTTTGCACTGAAAACACGTTGAGCACAGTGTATTGCTGCCAAGGGCAGATAATTTTTTGGGAATGAAATGTGTTTCGCCGTCTGTTACTGCTGTTTGTTTCTTTGTGTCCGAATCGGCCAATAATTTTGAGACTACCTAATATTTCTTGGCAATTTTAGCTAACTTAGGTCGTTTTTTTCGTTTATTTTGCTTTCATAAAGCTGTTTATGAATTTTAGTTTGTAACTTGATAAGGACTATCTATTTTTCACTTTCTTTCCCTCTCTGTCACTCTCTCTCTATCTCATCGTTTAAAACTTAATTATCATGCAATGCATTGATTATGATACGCTTTCCAACATACCAGAAATCATTACTCAAGTTATGAGGATAATGGCTGTAGAATAAATCTTGCTCCTCTGACCCGACCTTTGACCCCATTTCGATGATATTCAGCAGAACCGGTAAAGTATACTTCCGGAACAACATGAAAAGTTTTGTCTCAATCGAAGCATTTTTACGTAAGTTATAACGCATAAAGCTATGGAATGGATCCCGATCCTATGTCCTGACCTTTGACCCCATTTCACCTATTTTCAATAGGGTTTGTCCCCAGATGATCCTCTTCCGCATACTAGCATTTCATCGAAATCGAACCGTTTTTACGAAAGTTATGACGCATAAGGGCAAATAACAGGAACACCGAGCATCGCTCGGGTAAAGGGGGATGAGGGCACAAAAAATTTATATTTTGATATGTTATTTCCAAGTATTGTAATGCTAAGTCTAAACCATCAAGATTAATAACGATAGACGAAGTAGAGACAAATTAATTTAGAATAAACATCAAAACAAAGATGAATGATAATTTTTTATTTGTGTTAGAAATTTTTTTAAATTGTTTTTATTATTTCCGAACATGAAACACCAAACAATAAATGTTGACATGGGGTTCTTCATCGAACCCCATGGTAACACTGATTCTTCATCGAACCCCATGATAACATTGGTTCTTCATCGAACCCCATGGTAACATTGGTTCTTCATCGCTGTCTATTTATTCGCCGCATTTGATCGAAGTTTTCTTCCGATATAGATTCATTGAGGGTTATAATAACATCGGACGGACATTATTTCCATGCTCCTCGCCTTAGCTGCTCGGAATGGTCGTTTTGTAGGCTGATCTTCTTCCAATGAAAGGTCATGTGTTTCGTGACTGAAATGTGATTGGAAACCATCGCCTCTTAAATGTCCAAGCTGTACCATATTTACTTCTTCCGCTTGTTCTTGTTCCAACAGTGCCGTATTCTTCTTCTTATTATTAAAGTTGAAACGTGCACGTTTCGTACTAGGTCGACCAGCCATATTTTTTATATTGTTTTACCATCCACGTGACACTCTGTAATAGTAATTAATAAAAATGAACTAATCACATTTTAGCACAGCGAATACGCTCGTCATCAAGTGACTATTAAAAAATGTAACAACAAAAATGCTGTATTAAGTTTAAATTTTGAAGGGAAAAACATGCGAAATCAGCGTTCCGCTGCTTATACTGTACTACGCATCAACTCCAAGCAACTGGCACAACTCGCTTTTTGTTGTAAAAGAAAATAGAAGTAATGCGCAATACGCACATAACGCGTGAGGTAAAGAGGCAGATGGTCGCGAGAGTGTGACGTCATAAATATTTAATAGGATACACACACAACGCGTGACGTAATGCGATAGATGGCGTGACCGCGCGCCAACATCTCAATCGCGAGAGTGTGACGTCATAAGATTTCTAAGCATGTGAAACATTATTAGGACGACGCCATGACACTAAAAACGTGGTAAATCGGGGTGGTTATTTAACCCACTAAACGAATTTTTCCAAAGTCGAGATCAAGCTAAATCGATTTCTAGTACCAGAAAACGGTAGGTTAACCACTTTGATCAAAATGCTTAGAGCTGTTTTCAAAATAAAATTTACATATATATATACAAGAATTGCTCCTTTAATAAGATGTGATGGAATTCATCCCGCTCCTATGTCGTGACCTTTGACCCCACTTCACCTTTTTTTTTTTTTTTTTTTTTTTTTGATTGGAGGTTTAAAGACCACCGTGAGCAACTCAATGGGCTATGAGCAGTCGCCCGTCCCTAATTTAGGGTCACTGGTTCCACGGAAGGGAGAGAGCCAGTGCCGTAAGACAAACACAACATCCATGCCTCACCGGGATTCGAACCCGGACCCCTTACGGACGAATGATTCACCTATTTTCAACAGGATTCGTCCCCAGGTGGTCCCCTACCACATACTAAAATTTCATCGAAATCGAACCATATTTACACAAGTTATGACGCATAAGGGCAATGGAATGCTTCCCGCTCCTATATCCTGACATTTGCCCCACTTCACCCATTTTCAATAGAGTTTGTCCCCAGGTGGTCCCCTACCACATACTAAAATTTCATTAAAATCGAACCATATTTACGCAAGTTATGGCGCATTAGGGCAATGGAATGGATCTCGCTCCTTTGTCGCGACCTTTGACCCCATTTGTCCCATTTTCAATAGAGTTCGTCCCCAGGTGGTCCCCTACCACATGCTAAAATTTAATCGAAATCGAACCATTTTTACACGAGTTATCGTGCGGACAGACGGACAAAGCTGGAGCATAAACGTTTCTTCAACCTACCATTGGAAAGCGTAAAAATGGTGTGTTTCTACTACTGCCTGAGAAATTTGTTCAGATGGCACTCCTCCATTTCCCATAAGTACAAACACTAAAGTTAACAAAGAATTCATTTTATACAACAGAATTTCAGTGAATTCGAGAAGTTCACATACATTTATCTAAGTTCCCTGGAATCTTAGATGGTTGCTCCCGCCATATGTTCCAACTGCTTAAATATTTGGAGGGGAGGAGGAAGGCTAAAGGATGGGCTCAAAGAAAAATCTGGGCTTAAGCCCACCCGTAACGTCGCGCCTATAAGCGGCCTGGGCCGCTAGGACTTGAGTGGTGCTCGCAAAGATTTGAGTGTGTCCGCATGCCGCGCAGCGTTTCCGGTGTTTCTAGCGGCGAGAAACTCGATCAAGAGGGGGCTCTTGTTTTCGAAAAAATAAGTTCCTACGATTGTCTACATTTCTTTTGACTTCTTTGGCGGTGGAGACGACGTATGCTTCCATTGGCTGCTTCGTCTTTTGCTGTCAGGTTGATAATGAAAGCATCACGTTTGATCTTCCGCAATGCTTCTGTAGATGAAACACTGACCTTCTTCATTGGTGACCTACCTTCCACCGTTAAAAACCGTATAACCGCTTTCTGTTCAACATTCGTTACTTCAATGGACCTTATTCATGTGACGTCAGAAGTGGATTTCTGAGGACCAACATGGCTGCCGATTCAATGTTGTGCTATTAGATTACACCTTACTGTCGGCCAATTATTTTAATTTTGCCATCTTAGAGTATGCCAAAAAATTAATAGAGCTACAGGGCGAAGAAGATGAAATTAATTTCTTAGAAGAACAAATTAAGGTTGCAAAAATATACCAAGACAATTTTGTGTTCAGTATATATTTCAAATGATGCAGGACAACATCGCCATTAGTCACGGTGAAATTTTTAATGAAGCATTTCTCAGACACGGAATCTTAAATTTTTTTTTTTTTTTTGATTGGAGGTTTAACGACCATCGTGAGCAACTCAATGGGCTATAAGCAGTCGCCCGTCCCTAATTTAGGGTCACTGGTTCCAGGGAAGGGAGAGAGCCAGTGCCGTAAGACAAACACAACATCCATGCCTCACCGGGATTCGAACCCGGACCCCTTTCGGACGAATGATCAGAGGCCATCGCCTTAGACCACTGCGCCACCGGGGCGGCATGTTAAATTTCACATTCTTATTGTTAGACATTGGTGAAACATAAACCTGGATTTTTTTTTTTTTTTTAACATTAAATATTTAGAAGTCCAGACAAACAGATAATATGGAAACAAACTGGTGTCCAAAAAACAACTAAAAATTTCTCATTGTCGCCCGCTAGGCTATCTACTTAAAAATAAAATGAATGCGTAACATTAAATACAATAAAACTTATAGACATGTTTCGCTCTTTTGGGAAAGAACGTAGAAGTGAATTAGCAACTTACCGATCTTGATAAGCAATTCGTTTTCCCTTTATCACATTTTTTTTTTTTTTTTTTGGAAATTAAATATCGAAGGAATACTATCAGATTTTAATCGTCTTCTATTCTTAGTGCCGTAATATTCAAAATCTTCCTCGTTAAAAAGTGGGCAGAACGTATTCGAGAATGCACATTGGGATGAAAATCATCGCGTTTCGTTTTACGCAGCCATTCCTTTAACAGTTTCGGTCTTTTCAGAGGAAAATTATGGAAAGTTATTCGTTCTTCTGTACATTTTAGGTGATAGGATCTATTAGCACAACCATACGATGAGAAAAAGTTTGGCATGTCGTTAATAAATTTAGGAAAATAGCGTTTTTCTTGAACCTCTGAAACGCAATGCCTTGTTAACAATGAGAAAACGCATGTAAACAATCCATTGCTGGTCCGCAGACATGGGAAAGTTTTCCCATGATGCAACGCCAGGTGAATAAGGTCCATTATGATTGGTTACAACCTGAGCGAGGTCCTGTTGAAAGGGCCAACTGCTACCGCCGTCGCGTGATCGCAGCGCCACATTTCATTACGTCATAACACTACAGTGGTGCCACCTACGTTTTGTGTCGATGCTGCCGTGGTAAACTCACTCGGCAGGGCAGTTTGCTATGTCCGTTGGCTAGTTTTCCTTTGAATGACCCTTATATTACTGATTTTCATGTTAAGATAATTAAATTTAAGATTTCGATTGGTACGAGGGGTATTCAAATTTGACTTTCTGGATCCCAGTTTCATAGAATTCTTTACTCTGTCATTTAAACCGTCTCAAGAGGACACTTTTCACCTCTTCATTTGATCTGAACTTCTGCCTTCCCAGAAATTCCTTCAATGGGCTGAACAGGTGGTAGTCACATGCTAACATATCCGGACTGCATGGAGTGTGTAGTGCAACTTCCCATCCCAATCCCTTCACTGTTTCCATAGTCACTTTAGCGGTGTGGGGCCTGGCGTTGTCTTGGAGAAGGCATACTTCACTGTTGATGAGTCCTGGTTTCTTCCTCTTTCTCAGTGATGTCTTAAGGGAGTTCTTCAGGAGATCGATGTAATAGGTGGCATTGATTGTATGACGATCTTCGAGGAAATCTGTAAGAATAATGCCGCTAATGTCCCAAAAAACCGTAGCCATTACCTTCGTGGCTGATGACTTGATCTTGAATTTTTTGGGTGGGAGCGAATCAGTGTGTCTTCACTCCATTCTTTCACGTTTGTTTTCCGTCGTATGGAAATGAATCCATGTCTGGTCCACTGTCACCACACATCTGAGAAAGTTGTCTCCTTCTCTCCAATGACTTCAGAACAACATGTTCGCAATTTGCAATCTGCTGGCTTTCTGCTCGTCGGACAGCTGCTCTGGCACACACTTTGCTGAAGTGCAGCTTATCGTGGATGATGGTACGCACGCTGCCGACGCTGATGTTCAGTGCAGAGCTCAGATCACTTACAGTAATCCTCTTGTTGTTCCGTAGGAGCTCATTTACGCGCGCAGTCATGGCGTCGTTAACAGCAGTTGTCTGTCGTGCCTTGTGCGGTTCGTTGCCGACGCTTTGTCTGCCTTCTTTGAACGCTTTACACCATTCGAAGACGGATGAACGGAAAAGACACGAATCACCAAACTGTGTTTGAAGTCTCTGGTGAATTTCACTGCCACTCGCACTGTCATTGCAAAGAAATTTGATAATTATTCTCTGCTGCATCGCAGTCGGAACACTTTCACTCGCCATTTCCCTTTCTGCAATGCGGGAGTTGTCATGGCAACGAAAATTGACGAAACATGTGGCGTTCTCGTAGCGTGAGATACGTGTTGCCAAACGCACAATAATAATACGCACAATTTTTTTTTATTGGAGGTTTAACGACCACCGTGAGCAACTCAATGGGCCATAAGCAGTCGCCCGTCCCTAATTTAGGGTCACTGGTTCCAGGGAAGGGAGAACGCACAATTTTTCAAACTAATGCATTAGAAACAAAAGTCCAGGTCAAATTTGAACTCCCGTAATACTTTTGGCATAGTGTATAACAATTCAGTAGTTTTCATTTCCTTCTTAGAAAAATTGAAACTTCAAGTCTTTCGAAAAGGCATCATCACTCTGGCATTTTTTAATCGTCCTATAGCTCTTCATTCATTTTGCCTATCCCTTAGTAATTTCTTTGTCTTCTTACGTTTTTTTTTCATTCTTAGTCCCAATCAATTCATTTTTAGGATGCACTTTGGATTTCATTGTTTCCCTTACTTTTTTCCCCGCAATTTTTTCGTAAGATTCTTTAGGATTTAATTCTCTCTGCAGTCGGTCACTTCCTCGCAGTGCGGCGCACCGAAACGTTTTTCTTTGTCCCTCGGCATTCAGTTTTCACTCTCTTGCTTAACGATACGATGTATTTTCATTTTCATTCTTTTGTCCATTAATTTTAAAATACCATCTGTCATTTATTTTATCTCTTTTCCTTTTCTCGTTTTGCCATCTTTGGAAAAGAAATTGAAGTAATTCATCTTTACCAGAAAATAATGCCCTTCTTCATTTTCTCGCTATCTTTTCTGATTCTTTTTCTCCGAGGTATCGCAATTTACTGTGAGATTAACATTTTATCTTATGGGCTGTTAATTAGCAATTCTGCGTCAATCTGATTCTGAAATTTGTTTCAATCGCAGCAGCCGCATATAAATTGCGCAAAATCTAAGACGGGAAGGAAAAGAGAGCATGAAAATTTACAAGCTACGGATTCAGTTTAAAGGTTAAAAAAGAAAACAGAGAGAGGGGAGGGGGCAGAGATACAGAGAGAGATACCGGGTTGATTTTTTTTTTTTGATTGGAGGTTTAACTACCACCGTGAGCAACTCAATGGGCTACAAGCAGTCGCCCGTCCCTAACTTAGGGTCACCGGTTCCAGGGAAGGGAGAGAGCCAGTCGCATAAGACAAACACAACATCCATGCCTCACCGGGATTCGAACCGGGACCCCTTTTGGACGAATGATCAGAGGCCATCGCCGGGGTTGATTTAAAACCTGCGTCATAGCGAAACTCCAAACTAACAAACATGCTTTTGTGAACTACACAAGCTCCGGCGGTTGAGCAGTTAAATTGTCAACCTGTTAATCCGGGGGTTTAGCATGAACTGTTACCCTGGCTCATCAGTTTCAGCGAAAGTCATCATTTGTAACCTTCTTCAATATCATCTCATAAGTTAAAATCATGTGATGTACTACAGAGGTAAATAAAGCAAGAGTCAAGACGACAAATTTGCAGCAATACATTCCATTGAAGTCATCATTTATAACATTGAAGTCATCATTTATTCCATTGAAGTCATCATTTGATATTACGTAACTAAACATTGAAGTCATCGAAGATCATCAATTTCTTCATGAAAGATCATCATTGTGGTCATTGAAGTCATAATCATTGAAGTCATCATTTATTCCATTGAAGTCATCATTTATTCCATTGAAGTCATCATTTATTCCATTGAAGTCATCATTTATAACCTTCTTCAATACATTTGTTATAATTGAAGTCATCATTTGATATTACGTAACTGAACACTGAAGTCATCATCATTGAAGTAATCGAATATCATCATTTTCTTCATCGAAGATCATCATTGAAGTCATCATTTATTCCATTGAAGTCATCATTTATAACCTTCTTCAATACCATCTCATAATTTAAAATCATGTGATGTACTACAGAGGTAAAGCACGTGTCAAGGCGACAAATCTGCAGCGATACATTCCGTCCGTGTAGCTTAGCTGGGAGAGTAATTTACTCCGGAATGAAGGGTCGAGGACAAATTTGTGTTTTCACAATCATTTCAGTTTTTATTAATATTTTTTGGGGAGCTTTGAGACTTCCTTTGCTAGTTTTCAGCCAGGAGTTAATGAGGGAGAGGAGATGACCACTCCCTGCTGTGCTTTTGATGCTCGGAGAGAATAATATTACTGGTCGTTTCCCTACAGCGGCTGTTCATGAACCTCGAAGTTGGAAGCATTCCCCGCGAGAACTGTGAAAGTCGCGATAATGCTCAGATGGTCCGAGTGAGGGGGCGAGGCAATTAAAAGTAGCCCCCGCTTTTAATAGAGAATGGGAGAAAAATGAAAGACAGTCTTGATCTAGCGCTCGAAGTAGGGAGAAAGATAGTTCTGATGATTTTCCATGCGACGGAGAGAGTTTTTCGGCTCCTCGAGAAAAGTAAGGGGAAGATTTATTTGATACCGAGATGGGAAATCGAGGAAGGAATTAAGTTGGAAACGGGACCTTGACAGTGAGGTAACCGAGAAAAATGCTTAATAGAATAATCAGGAACAGAACAATGTGTAAACAATGGAAGAAGTAATATAGAATATAGAAATTAAGGCAAATAATGCAGAAATCGGGACAAGTTATAACGTACCAGGAGATGTGACGTACCTGCCCGAAGGACGCACACGACATAAAGGCAGATAGGAATCAGAATAAAAACGTCCGCGTAGCTCAATTGGTAGAGTGACTTATTCCGGAATGAGGGGATCCGGGTTCGAATCCTGGCGTGGACAGAAAAGACGGAGAAATTTACTTCGTTATAAAGTAAATTCGTGGCTTTCCCAATATACACTGGTATTCAAAACCTAAGGACGGAGTACATTTTTACCTGTATAAGGAAAACATTAACCCAAGTTTTATATGAAGAAGTGGCAGCAGAATTTTTCTGGTTCAACCAAATTTATTCTCCGTCTATTCTTGGTGCTTGGTGTGAGGCTAGTAAATCGAGCCAAGGCTTTTGAGCCTAGTGTCTACCAAGGTGAGTCAAAAGTTCATCCCTTTTTGAGCTACACATAACGTTGAATCTTCATTCCTGTGTCAAAGACGCCCCAGCGTCAACTGGGTACCGAGATGACGTGGAACACAGGAGACGCCGTGGTCTAAGCTATGGCCTGTGATCATTCGTCCAAAAGGGGTCCGGGTTTGAATCCCGGTGAGGCATGGATGTTGTGTTTGCCTTACGGCACTGGCTCTCTCCCTTCCTTGGAACCAGTGACCCTAAATTAGGGACGGGCGACTGCTTATAGCCCATTGAGTTGCTCACGGTGGTCGTTAAACCTCCAATACCCCCCCCCCCCCACGAGACTGATGATGTGCTTTCCAAAAGGAAGCAGCAGCATGGCGTCATCAGATGAACAGAGGATAGAGATCGTTAAATGTGCTATTCGGGTGCTTCTACGCCATTATTGAAAAAAAAGTGGTTAAAGCAACGAAAGAAATATGTGTAATTGAAGGAGATAAAAGAGCAGACAGCAGCACTACACGAAAATGATTCCAGTGTTTCTACGTTGGGGACATCACTTCGAAGTTAGGACGTCCAACGACCACCAGCACTGATACCCTAGTCTTCCCAATCCACCATCGTTCGACATCTGAAGTATCTTGGTATCCCCTCCAGGATCAATCGAATGATTTTTAATGAAATGACACATGAGCTGGTTGAACAACGTGACGCTCTTTCTCGCAGATTGCTGTCAAATCCACAGGACGGCGTCTTATTGCTACAGGTGATGAAAAGCAGATATTCCTACGTCATCTTAACACTGGGAACCGGTGGCTGAGACAACGACAGGAAGCATCATATGCAGCGGGGAAAAGAGGGAGATTCGAGAGTAAAGTCATGCTGTGCATTTTGTGAAGTTGTAAGTGTCCTGTGTACTGGGAATCCGAGATGGAAACGGGTCACGGGTCCAGGGGCGCACACAGAATTTCCTCAAGGGGGGGGGGTTGTCCAACAAAAAAAAAATGCACGGGACAAATGAAACTAGAAATTGGGCACACACACACATATGGATTATATATATATATGTGTCTGTGTGTGGATTATTTTTGTTAGCATAAATCAGCACTGATGTGTTCACAGGTTAAAAAAACTTACTCTTTTGAATAAGTCTGCTAAATTAAATGTGCATTAATATATCCATTAATATTTATGCAAGACCTTAAGACGCACTGAAAAATAAAGTTTAAATCGCTTCTCTTACTGTAATGCAGAAACATTTTCATCTAAGCTCACTTTAAATAATATATGTAAATTATATGCTTGCCCTGACAGCACTGTTCATTACACTGTTAAAGAGCAGACACATTATCAATGGAAAACGAAAAAGTTAAGAAAACAATAATATTTAGCTCACCTAAGTATTCCTCATCGAACTTTGAAAACTATTACAGTTGTCGAACTACCTTTTCAGAGAGGGAATTGAATAAATCTAAAACTGAATAATCCATGAGTTTACAATGAAGCATACTTCTGAGTAAAAACAGTCATTCACAGTTCGGTTAGAAAAAGTCATTCATAAGCAAGCTGCTGCTCCTCTCGAAAAATAACAAATTCAGGAAGTTAGTCTCTTATGTCCTAAACGGATATGGAAATCAACAGATACAAATATCGAGCACAGACGCAGACCTTCTTAACAGAAAATAGTGTGTTTACACCCAGGCCTTTGTCTTGTGTATCCTCTCCTCCCCTCACAGGAGGAACGCCCATTAGCACCACATATGTGCCTCAGGCCCGAGCCACGGAGAAATTTCCTGGAAAAGGTTATGGGAGCACGAGAGACTGGGAGACTGATGGATTCCTGGTTCCTCAAACACTCTGGGGTTTCACTCAAGGAGGTTAGAAGAAGAGGAGGTGAAGGGACTCGTTTTGAGTGAAGCCAAAACTAATCCGCTGTTTCTGTCCTCTCTCTGAGGTGGTGGGAGTCTGCGCTGCGAGAGTTCGGGAACGTGACGTCACTTCCTGTGGCTTAAGCAGTTTTGCTTAGCGCATGCAAACCAAGGATGGAAAGAAGGAATATTTCGGACTTCTTATTTCTTAACATTAGACTTTTGGTTATATTTTAAACATGGTTACTTGCACATGAGCAGTATACATAGTTACTTTCACATGGGCAGTAAGTAACCATGCGCACTATGCACTCCCGCACAAAAAAATCATTATTTTGTTCAATTTTTTAAAGAAATACCAACATATTTTCCTGTTTTTTCTGGACATTTTTTATTATGGGAATGAATATTTCAGCCTAAATTTTTTTAATGCTTGTATGGGTAGAGTAAGGGTCCGAAAACCCCGTTCAAAATCGCGATTTCCCCATAGAGATATACAGGAGATTCTTAGGTTGGGCGCATTGGCGTAGTCAGCTGATAAAAAGTGACGTCACGCCAGAAGCACAAGGAGAGAGGGCTGTTGCCACCTGTTCTTACTTCTAACCTACTTGGTTTCACTAATTTCCTGCTTCAATGCTTGCCATCGTCAGCCATCCAAAACAGATGCAGCATTCCAAAGGCAAAAGAGCACTCTGATTTCTGTGATTGATACAATCACACCACAGACAGCTCGTTTCTATAAACATGTGTAGAAATATTTTTTTTTAAATTTCGCCGTAGTCGGAATAAGGTATTTTAAAATTCTGGGGGAAGGGTCCGGACCCACCCCGTGTATGCGCTTCTGCACGGGTCAGCGGGTCAACGAGTCTACATTTTCTTGCGGGTCAAACGGTTGGGTCAAGGTGTTCCCGACCACATTTCGACCGGGTTTTATTTCCGTTTTATTTTTAAAAGAAAAAATATATTTCAAAGAAAAATGCGCACCGTGTAATTTTGTGCTCGATGCTGGTGCCAGCGGAGTGAAAAATAATATGTCATTCAAAAATATTGCCATCTCTTTCTTAAACCAAAGAAGATTTCCACCGACCGACGATACGGTGCATTTCAAAATTGTCTTTATTCTTCAAATAAAAATAGCATTTCTATGTACATGACAGTAGAATTCTGCCAATAAATACAGTGGTATATACAACAACTGGAAAGTTCCAGTGAAACGTAAAACAAAATATTGTTAAAATCATAAAATTATATCGCCCCGAAGGGCGATGGAGAGGCAGACAATAAAGCACGAGCGATGCAAATGAAAATGTATACTACAGTATTGTAGACAAGAAAAGACATGATGCTATACTGTTCACAAATTCCAATTAAGTATTACTACCATACTCAAGATTAAATATGCACAAGGTACTAATTCACATAAAAGACCATGGGTGAGAGGGAACTAACAGGTGCAACAGTACGTTGATGTTAGCACGTCAAACGAAAACCTCCGGAAACAAACGCGAGAATGATATCGTAAAACGATACATTCTTTGCGTTTGTTTCCAGTGCGATTGTCCGGAGCAAGATGGTAGCAAACGCCTGTCGCCTGCTTCTCTGGTGATTCATTCTCTCCCACCCCGCGTGTCACATTGTAAGACTGAGAGTTACTTTTCATATCGCATCTTTTGCATTGAGCATTCAGAGGTTTTCGTTTGACGAGCTAACATCCCGTTCCATTGCATGTCGTGTCGGAATTAATGCCTTATTTGTTAATATGGATGAATTTATTATTAAGAAGATTGAAAAAGACATCAGGGCCAACAAATATGTTCTTGTTGAAAACAAAAAGGGGGAGAGTGAATGCTGGAAGTTGTTTCGTCTCATTAAGAAACCAGAATATTTTTCACAGCAACACCAACTTTCGCATATTCTGAAACTTGATATGTTATCAAGAAAACAGCAAAAACTTAAATAAGCATACAACAAGTTACTTAATTCAAAATTTTTGACTGTGGCAGCATCAAAATTAGGTGGAACAGAATATTCAGCTAAAACAAACTGAATTTGCTTGTACACTACTTACTGGTCATCCATAACACATCTCAGAAAACTTTAAAATTTCAACGCCTTGGACGGGAACCGAACCCACCACCTCCCGATTACCGGTCGAGTATGCTAACCATTACACCACCCAGGACGGTGAAGTTCCAACCAACTGAGACATAGGAATCTGAAAGTCCTCAGATTTTGCTAGTCGAAGCATTCATGCTTCCTCATAGCGCTAAGTGGAACAGCCGTAGCATTACTGAGGAGGCACTTTGCACATGTGTTTGAAAACATGTGTAAAACTCATGGAAGAAATACGGGATTAAGCCATATAATACATATATAACTGAGACATAGGAATGATCGGAAACCTGAAACCTGGTCGTTCTGGGTGGTGTACTGGTTAGCATACCCGAGCGCTTTCTGGGCGACGCGGGTTCGAGTTCCGCTCCAGGGCGATGAAAAGTTTCAAGTCTTCAGATATTATCTGACATACCATCCTTGTCACATTTACGCCAAAAATCCGATTGTTATCTTCAAAATGTGTAAAACTGTTAGGTTGTATGAAGGACGATAGTTTCAACACTTTCTGTAACTAAGTAAACTGTACGTTTCCGTAATACACTTTTATATGATTTCTACAGACCTACGGATACCCACTGCGGAGAGACTTGAACGCCCTGTGTGTGTATATGTATATATGATATAGCGGGTAGACAATTAGCATTACAGGTAGTCAGGCCCCATGCACGTCACGGAACAATTCAACTGTCTCAGATGCAGTTATACGGATTTTCAAACAGAACACGATATTTGCCCTCCGCTTTATGACAGAGTTGTGACACGGTTCTTGCACCGAATGATATCCTCCCAGCGTATATAATCACCTGTGCAATTCTCATGCAAAAGCTGCTGCCACCGCACAGAAGATAAATTACTTTTTTTTTTTATTGAAGGTTTAACGACCACCGTGAGCAACTCAGTACGATATAAGCAGTCGCCCGTCCCTAATTTTTTAAGGTCACTGACTCCAGGGAGGGGAAGAAGCCACTGCCTTAAGACAAATAAAACGTTCATGCGTCTCCGATATTCGAACCCGGACCCTTCTCGGATGAATGGTCATAAGCCAAGGCTTAAACCACTGCGCCACCGGGGTGGCGTATAAATGACTTACCAAAAAGCCGTGCCTTTCGGACTTGTGTGTTTTAGTGAGTCAAAAGTTTTGCAATATTTGCATAAACACATGTGCTGCGGCGGGTATGTCACGTGTTTAAACTACAATGTTGTGCAAAAATTAAGGACGAAGAGGAGAAATTAGCATAACAGCGGAACGAGCAGGCAGAACGGACCGAAATACCACTCAGGAGATAGACTAGGGTCCGGTACGGTAAGGCATGCGCATATGTGCAGCATGACGGGGGGGGTCGGAAGGGTATAAAGCACACGGGCGGTTTACGCTCAGCAACTCGGTGAAACCTATTGCACGGTGTACATCGGTTTGAGCGACGTCGAGTTGCTGCCACCGTGTGATATGGCCAACAGGCAATCCAGTAGACGACATCTGGATGACTTTACCCGACGTCGCGTCATTTGGAAGTTGGAGGAAGGCCGAAGTGTGACTAGTGTGGCCGAGGAGTTCGGGATCTCTCACAGCATCGTTTCACGAGCTTGGAGAGCATTTCAAACGACAGGAACAGCTGTCCGAGAGTTTAGCAGTGGTCTTCCACGAGCAACCACAGCGGCGGACGACCGGTATATTGTCCTACAGGCGAGAAGAGACAGACGGCAGACAGCGGGAGAAATCACAAGGCACATGCAACAGACAACTGGACGTCCGTTATCGCGTTTTACCGTGGCCAGGAGGCTGCACAAAGGTGGTCTATTTGCACGACGACCAGTACGGTATGTGCCTTTAACGTCTGCTCATCGGAGACGACGGTTTCTGTGGTGCCAGGAACACAAAACTGTACACATCAGCAATGGGGTCGATTTCTCTTTACGGATGAGAGCCGATTTAGCCTGACGAGCGATTCTGCAAGTATATACATCTGGAGAAAGCAGGGAACACCCAATCACACCTCCAACATCATCGGAAGGAATCGGTTCGGAGTTGGCGGAGTTCTCGTTTGGGACAGTATCATGCTTGGTAGCCTTACTGACCTCCACATCTTCCAAGGAGGTTCAATCACTGGTGGTCTGCTATTGTACCGAGGTTCTCCTGCCTCATGTGCGTCTGTTTACAGGTGCTGTGGGTCCTGAGTTTCTCTTCATGCACGACAACGCTACACCTCATCGTACAGTGTCTGTCGTCGAGCTGTTGGAGAGTGAAGATACTCAACACATGGATTAGCCCGCAAGGTCCCCGGACCTAAATCCAATCGAACACGGGGGCCTTCTCGAGAGACGTTTAGCAGCATGTCACCAGCCGCCAGTAACGATTCCGCAGCTGCGATTGGCGCTACAAGAGGAACGGACCGCGATGCCTCAACAGCTCCTTGACAACCTCATCCTTAGCATGGACAGACGTTGTGAATCCTGCAACGCAGTCAGGGGTGATTATATCCCCTACTAAAGACTGGATTTTTCTTGGCAGCTGCCTGTCACATGGACGTTTCTGTCTTCTGTCCAGTTGTGCTCAAAGCTACCTTTTCAATAAAGTGCCTTTTGCATCCTTTGGATTCCTTGTTTGGACTGATTTGCTCACTTGTCTCATATTCTTACATCTTGGGGATCTTATGGTATGATATGAGTCGATGTGGAGCACTTCTGCACGACGTTACATTCCAAAAACCGTCTCGTCCTTAATTTTTGCACGCCAGTGTAGTTCAATTCGCGCACTGCAGTCAGTCGAAAGAAATATGAAGTGGTAGTGAACAGCATTGCATGTCATCGTTCTATGTGTGGTTGGAACACCTAAAAGATGAACAGCCACAACCGGCAAAGTAGAGAACTTTTGCTTTACGAGTTTGAACTTGGTAATAACGCTGCTCAAGCAACACGAGGCCGTTTATCACGAGAAAGAGGAAGATTCAGTGGACCACAGCACCGCAAACCAGGTGGTTCAAGAAATTTCGCTCAGATGACAGAAACCTCGACGATCAGCTCAGCCAAGTTCAGGTAGGCCGCGAACCGCGGATTCAGAGACCGTGCGCCAGGCCGTAGAGGAAAGTCCGACAACCAGCACTCGGAGGTTATCAGGTGAGCTGGGCATATCACAGACCACCGTGGTTCGTCACCTTGAGGACCTCGACAAGGTCAACAGGAGCTGCCGCATTGTCCCTCACGAACTGAAGCCAACTGAAGCAAACCACCGAGTGGAAGTGTGCACGAAACTCCTAGAAAACCCTCGCGATGTACGTTCTACCAAGAGAATTGTTACGTGCGATGAAAAGTGGGTCAATTTCCGTAATCGTAACACATACAACGAGAGTGGTTGAGCCCGGGCCAGCTTCCTGAACCTGTTGCCAAACGTGGGCGCTTCGAGCACAAGGTGATGCGTTGCGTCTGGTGAAATTTCGAGGGGATAACCTATTACGAATTTGTTGCAGTGGGTCGGGCAATCAACGCTAAGTTTTACTCTGAACAGTTGGAGAGCATGTATGCCGTTTTGGAAGAGAAGTACCCAGCACTGGTGAACAAAAAGCGCGCTCTCCTACATCAGGACAATGCTCGGCCTCATATCGCGCGAACGACTTGTGTGAAACTCCAGGAACTTGAGGGCATCGAACTGATGCCACTCCCAGCATATAGCCCGGATCTTGCCCCGTCGGATTATTACTTGTTAGGCCCACTTCCTTCGTGGGCGAAGGAAGTGGGCCTAACTTTAACAGCCAGGAGGAGGTGGTCAGGAGTATAGGGAGTTCTTCGCCTCGAAGGACAAGAACTGGTACCGCCGTGAAAGAACTGGTTGAACTAGAACTGGTACTGGACAAGAACTGGTACAGCTGTGGTGGTCCGGGCGTGAAGGAGTTCTTCGCCTCGAAGGACAAGAACTGGTACCGCCGTGAATGAACTGGTTGAACTAGAAGTGGTACTGGACAAGAACTGGTACCGCCGTGAAATCGAAAAACTGGCAGACAGAAGGCTAAAGACGGTGCAACACGATGACCTACATATACTTTGAATGCTAGTCAGCTTTTGTTGTAAAGGATGACGACATCAAGTGATCCAAATATTGCAAAACTTTCGACTCACTCTCTGTACCATGATTTTCTTTTTAAAAATCAGTCTCTTAATTTCCCGTGTGTAATTGCTTCCCATGGATATTATTTTAGGGTGCATCGACCACAGTGGCCAGGAAGTGTTATAATGAATTAGCTTTGTTTCTTTTTGCTAAGCTAATTATTATGAATGAATAATGCTCTAAGCTTCAAAATAATGAATTCCCAAAAGGGTGTTGTTACTCGTTAATTATGAACTTAAACAAAGTCTCAACGCTGGTTATTTATATTAAGTAATCAAAGTCATAAACCTAACAGCCAGACAGAGGTCTGACAAAACTAAGAATTGAGAAAGACTGAACTTACTGACAAACTTGTTTATTTCCAAGACTCTGGGTCAACTAAGGCACTCATATATCTTGTACATAATAATGAATAAACTTTCCTCTTATAGTACACACACTCTCATAACAACACCTCGCAACGCCAACACATCAACCTCAACAACTCAACACAACACCACTCCAACTCTCGATGAACGCGCCTATATACTGGCTACCACCACGTCATGACTTACACTCATTGCCAGATCTCATTCAGCGGGTGAAATAATATTCCGTTCAGTAGGAAGATAATTTACATAGTAAAATAAAATAACCAGAGATAGTAAAATCAAAAGGAAAGTGAATATAGAGTATACGTTACAGTGTATAATAGTAGTATCATCACTCTGTACTCAGCAGCACAGTTAGTTATTTGAAAAATATGAATCATAATTCTTACTAAAGCTTTATTTCTATTTAAGTTTGATACGAGTTTCCTCATGCAACTGTTATTATTTCAGTTCCAGCAAATTGAAATGGCGATTCGCCTATTTTTCATCCTCATGCTCCGAAATTATCCATTAAATTACGAGAAATATGTGGCACCGCCACCACCCTAGGGATTTCCCAGATGTTGTGCTATGGTGACTGAGAAAATCGATGTACTAATCTTTACCGTGTCCAGAAAGTTCTAGGAATAAACACATCTCTCTTGGAACAAAACATCGCCTCGTCTCAGAAATTGCTGCATTCCGGAAGTTTCCTCGCTTCCCCGAAACCATTTAAAAGCTCTCAAAGTCGCGCAACTAGATCCGAAAGCCGCCTAAAAAATGCAAAGTATTAAACCCTTTGCAAAGAAGACATCAGGAACAGTGCAAAGACCCGACTCAGCTCTAAAACTCGGCTCACATGTTTTTCCCTATTTTCTCTCACTCTCTCTCTCTTTTATTCTTTTCTCTCGGGTTTCGCATTCTCCTATCTTTTTATTTTCTTTTCGTTTTTACGCCCCCTAACTTTATTCATTGAAATGTTTTGCGAACTGCGCAGTGGAATCTCGACTCCATATTACGGCTTTCTAGCTGGAAGATTGTTTACCTCGGATGCCGAATATGTGAATTTTATGAGCAGACCCTTTTTTACTGCGACATTTCTGGAGCGGAAAAGTTTGTCTTACTGATGACGTTTTGGAATAAACATATAGGCTCGGAAAGCATAAAGAAATTTGGAGTGCAATATTTCATTTCGGTGCAAATGCGGGCAGCCTTATGCATAGAGCGTGGATAATCTTGAAATAACAAATAAAAAGTGAACAATCCTTCAGCTTTTATCCAAGAAAATCGAGCTATCACATTTTAGCCGACCTAGACTAAGTGTACCTACAGATAAAATTAAACACCATAAAACCGGAATGATTTTAATGGAAGAAAGGAATTGAAAGTGATATTTTATATATAAAATAAATTAACCGACAAATGTAAACAAATTAAAGTAAACTAAAAGTGACAACAATACCTCCAGTGCTCGAGAGTAATGACAAAAGGAAAAGTTGGGGTCTATACTACGAAGACATCTACAAAGCAAGCTTAGAGCCATATCTCGGTGGATAATGATGAAACAAAACGACTGCCATTCATACCATAGATCATTTTAAATGAAAATGCAGCCCCACCCCGTATCCGAATGGTCAGAAGCGCGGACATCTGGTTTAATCGTCCAAGCTCACCTTGGTTTCTGGGTGGGGTATGGGTGGTGAGTTTGTCCCCTAAGGTGCTGTCTCTGTCCCTCCAGTGGAACCAATAGATTTAAATTTTTTCCTGGCCAGGGGTTTACGTCCTCCATGAATAACTCTGGAAGGCGCCCTTTCCTAATTTGAGGAGCCGCGGTGGCGCGGTTTTTTAAGCGCTGGCTTATGACCATTCTTCCGAGAAGGGTCCGGGTTCGAAACCCGGTGAGGCATGGATGCTGTGTTTGTCTTACTGCACTGGTTCTCTCCCTTCGCTAGAACAAGTGACCCTAAATTAGGGACAGGCGACTGCTTATAGCCCATGGAGTTGCTCACGGTGGACGTTAAACCTTTAACTGAAATGAATACTGATAATTTGGGGCTGCTAGTGCTGAGGAGGGGACGGAGCCAGCGCCATTCAACATGTGCATCGTACATGCCTCGTCCGGGACTTGGGCGCTGCCCTGGCTCGGACGACAAATTGGAAGCCGGCTTCTTTGACCACTCACGCACTTGGGACGTGCCATAAATTAGCGTCGGCAAATCTTTGTAAACTTTGATGCTTACGAAAGTTAGCATCTTACCACGTAACAAAAAATCAATGACAATGCAAAGGGATTACACTTCTATCAGATAATGTCACCCTATCCGCCAATGGGTATAGAATGTATTGAGCAAAAGGTGATCCCACATGCGTTTTGTGTGTGTTCTTTTGTTTCGGGGTCTACACTAGTTCCAGGGAACGAACAAAGCCGGTGCCATCAGTAGGACACACCGCCCACGCATCATCCGGGACCCAAAAGCAGGGCCTTTATTAGGCGAATGATCAGACTTTGAATAAATTGCAGTATAAAACGTACAACACCGTACAGACAGTTGCAAGTGTTTGAAATTTTGACTCTAGAAAACTAATATTTGCAATATAATTTACATATATGCTAATTGGTAAAGTAGTTTAGAGTGATGTAGTAGAATATAAAAAAAGCACGTAGGGAAATTTCCAAAATTAAAAAAAAGAACGTAAAAGCATTCCAGACCGGATTATTCTGCATTTTGTAACATTAACAAAGCTTTGCGCTTAATAGTATAATAATCACAATATTATCATATGTGTGAGCAGTTTCCAGATCAAGTTCATCATGAAAAGAGAGAGAGAGAGAGAGAGAATTGCATCTAATGCCTCAGCGCTTCAACTTGATCTTCTTTTCTCTAAAACTCGACCTGCTGCACTAAAAACCAACGTCACCCCAAAAATCGCGGGAGTGAGGAAATTTTAAAAAATAAATAACAATACTTCTAACTGCACAATTTTGGAAATTAATACATCATTTTAAAGACAAGATTCTTGATTTTTATTAAAGTAGAAAAAAAAAAGGAGAATGTGATTTTTCCCCAGTTTTTCGATACCAGACCTTCTTAAACTAATCCTTGCTTGGGCCATAGCTTTGGACAATGCATAATGCAAGTCTTGCTAAGCAAAATTTGTCTTGCAATGGCAGCTAGCTTAGGAAATTGAAAATCCTTCCACCATGGTAACAAATCCACAATGAAATTCAACACGTGTAATTCAACCGTGCTTGGAATTACACGTGTTGAATCAATTGCAGTAATGAAATTCAAGACGTGTAATTCAACCGGGCTCGGAATTACACGTGTTGAATTAATTACAGTAATGAAATTCAAGACGTAATTCAACCGGGCTCGGAATTACACGGGCTCGAGCTCATCTCCACTACAGACCTCTCTGCCACATTGACCGCTCGCACATATCTCCCTCGTAATTATAAATCAATGGA
Source organism: Macrothele yani (assembly GCA_039090855.1). Classification (NCBI taxonomy): domain Eukaryota; kingdom Metazoa; phylum Arthropoda; class Arachnida; order Araneae; family Macrothelidae; genus Macrothele; species Macrothele yani. The sequence continues at coordinate 117,689,337 of CM077007.1, forward strand.
ATGTCGGATATGACGAAAATATAAGATGATTCCACCGACATCTTGGGTGTAATTATTAAAAACAATGGGATGTCAGATGTGACAACCATATGAGATGATTCCACCGGCATCTTTGGTGTAGTTATAAAAAACAATAGGATGTCAGATATGACGACAATATGAGATGATTCCACCAGCATCTTAGGTGTGATTATTAAAAACAATGGGATGTCAGATATGACGACAATATAAGATGATTCCACCGGCATCTTTGGTGTAGTTATTAAAAACAATGGGATGTCAGATATGACAACCATATCAGATGATTCCACCGGCATCTTGGGTGTAAGCATTCAAAACAATAGGCTGTCGGATATGTAACAGCATAAGATGTTTCCACTCGCATATCGGGTGTAATTATGACACGAGATGTCGGATATGATGACAATATAAGTCAATTCCGCACTCGCCATTCGAGTGTAATTATGAAATGATGGAATGTCGGATATGATGAAAGAATAAAACGATTCCACTAGCATGTCGAATACAATGGGATGCCGCATATGATGACAGAATAAGACGATTCGATTAGCATCGCTGGTGTAATTTTGAAACAATGTTGTATCAGATCTGATGACAGAATAAGTCGATTACACACGTATCTCAGATGTAATTATGAAACAATGGGATGTCGGATATGATGACAGAATAAGCCGATTACACACGCATCTCAGATGTGATTATGAAACAATGGGATGTCGGATATGATGACAGAATAAGAAGTATTCCACTCGCATATAGGGTACAATGGAATGGATATGATGACAGAATAAGACGATTCCACTCGGTGTAATATGAAACAATGAGGTGTCGGACATGATGACCTAATAGGACGATTCCTTTGGCATGTCAGGAGTAATTTATGAAATAATCAAATGTCGAATATGATGACCGAATAAGACGGTTTCACTCTTATCTTGGATGTAATTATTATGAAACAATGCTATGTCCAATATGATGACAGAATAACATGATTACACATGCATCTCGGTTATAATTATGAAACAAAGGGATGTCGGAAATAATGACAGAATAAGACGATTCCACTCGCATATCAGGTACAATGGGATGTCGGATATGATGACAGAATAAGACGATTCCACTCGCATCGCTGGTGTCATAATGAGAAACAATGAACTGTCGAACATGATGACAGAATAAGACGATTTCTTTGGCATGTAAGGTGCAATTATGAAACACTGGAATGTCGGACATGATGACAGAATAAGACGATTCCACTGGCATCTCGGTGGTAATTATGAAAGAATGTGATGTCGGACGTGATGATACTGCAGTATAAGACGATTCTATTCAGTACCCGTCTGTAATGACAGAACAAGAAGATTGCAACTCAGATTTCAGTTGTAACGATAAAGCACGGGGATTGGATTCCTCCTGTATTCCCGGTGTAATGTCAGAATGTATCCTGGATGTGATGACAGTGAATGCCTATTCCTCTCGTGTCTCTTTTTAATGACAAAACAAGAATGTTAGCATTCAGATTTCAGGTATAATTAAAACGGTAACATTATTTTACTAGAGATATTACTTAGGAATGTTGATCAGCGTTTTACCAAGGACTCAATGTGTCTCTTTCTTGTGAGCTGAAATAGGGTAGGCATTTTCTGTCTTAAATTCTAGTGAACAGAAATGCATTGCAGTACTTCTCTGCGCCTCATTCCTTTAAAGCTTGTGGAAAATTTCAGCTTAGAAATTTGCATAGAAGGCAATGGTCTGCTAGAGGGGCAGATTGTTCTGGTTTAGGCCTGTATTTCAGTTTCAGGCGATAAGCGTGTTTCGGCTTGTTCTAGAGTTGCTTCCACTCCCTAGAGTCGGTAACACTGAATATTGGATCCACTGCACCTTGCGACCTTTGATGCAAAAAAAAAAAGTAAAAGCACAAAACGAGTGGGGAGATGTTATTGAATGTTGCGCCTGCCTTTTGTGGCCCCTCGTTACAGCACAGTATCTTGAAATTCGGATAAGTTATTACTATTCTTATAATTATAAAATTATAAAATTTAGAGACGTTAGTATTATTATTTTTGATAGAATTTCCTATGAAACTTTGGGACATATAATTCTAAATGTCCTTTCTTTTGAGTTTCTGTTTATGTTAATTCAGTTACTCCTTGGGTAATCATTTTCTAATTGAATGGTACATTACTTCCCCTAATAGCTTTTACACTTTGGCAACACTGACATTGAGGTAGGGAAAGGTAAAAATAACAACACTGAGTGCAGTGATTGAAAGTATCTCTTTTTTTCTTTTCTTTCTTTTTTTTTTTATTGGGGGTTTAACGACCACTGTGAGCAACACGATGGGCTACAGACAGGCACCAGTCCCTGATTTAGTGGGGTCCAGGGAAGGGAGACAGCCAGTGCCTTAAGACAAACACAACATCCATGCCTCACCGATATTCGAACCCAGACCCATCTCGGACAAATAGTCAGGAGCCCAGCGCTAGACCACTGCGACACCGGAGCGACTACTGCTGTCATGAGATTGAATTCTGTGTGATGACTTGAGGGTCATATTTTATAAGTAAATTATCTTTACTTTTCCGTGAGAGAAAGAATAAATACGTTGGATTTATTGTATGAGTCTCTTACCTCTTACGCTGATTATGTTCTCTGGTCGTTAACGTTCAAGTTACTAACTAGTAACTATTCAAAGAGTTGAGTATATGTCTACAAAGATGTCTAGGGACATTTAACTGAGAACTGAGTTAAAAAAGTTAAACATACGTCTATCAGAAGCTTAAACTACAACTATTCAAGGTTAAAATACTGTAAGCAACTAGCTTAAAGGCCATAACTTCTTAAAGAAATTAGCATAGATAACTAAAGTCTCAGCCGACAGCCAGATGAGCTCAACATATAACACTGCAGGTCAATGAGCACGTCTAAAACGAAGGAAGAACTTTTGTGCAAAATATAAAAGAGTTTCACTCTCTCGCTCTGTTTTAAAAAAATGTCAGAACAGACAGTTACTCCAAAAAGTAGCCAATAAATTTAGACATAGTGTCATATTTCTTTTTCCGCAGTGAACTCTCTGAGCCTGTGAAAAAAATCTCTGAGAAAAAGAACCTAAAAGGTTGTACAAAAAAGAAGAATCTAAACATTAATAGTTGTTAGAAAGGAAAAACTTCGCAAGAGTTGAAATATAAAACGTGTAAGTGAAGAAAGAAAATCAAACTGAGTCAGAGAATGAAGAGGAAATGGATTTGTTTTGGGGAAAATATAAAAAAAAAAACACGATTATTTTTATCATAAAAAAAAAAGGATGAAAGGATTTTTTGTCAAGTAACCAAGAGAAAGAATAACCGTAAGGAGACATCGAGCGAGCTATGTTTGAAGGGACTTTTATTAATTCTTTTTTCACACGACTGAGACCAAAAGCAAGTTGATTTGATGTCAAACCCTCCGAATTAAAAAAAAAAAAAGCGAGAGCAAGAAACATTTCCATCCTTTTTTTATACTCCTGTTCTTTGAAACGCTTCAGAATCTGGTCATAGAAATGCAACCAGTACTGTATATAGGTTATTGCACATCTCACAATACAAAATACAATGACAAAAAAATTTTTTTTTCCTAAACTAGCGGTAAGGCTAACCTGACTATGGATTAGAAGAAGAAACTGAGTGTGTACTTCCACAGCATAATATAGTTCCGATCTAAAAACCGTATTTGAGCTTTAACTGGGACTTAATACATAATCTTCTAAATGTCGTGCGTGTGTGTGTATATTTAAGAAGTACAGATCTCAGTTTCGGTCATATTTTAAAAAAACCAACAACAGATATTCGTGTTTTGGCGATGTTGTTATCATTTCTGTCATTCGGCCACGTGTGACTATACACGGAAGATACTTACTGTGGTTGGAAGGGTAAACGGACAGTTAAGTGGTTTTGGGGACAACAAGATTTGCTCCTTTCTCTGAGAGGGAAATAGCTGATAGAAGGATCAGACAGAAGTTTCCTTTTGTCGGCCACTCGTCGCTGCGGCACATCCTCAGGGTTTGTGGAATGGTCCCCGATACATTGCACCCAATTAGTGCGGAGGGATACCAAAAACCATGAGATCTTTTCGGTGAAAAGGCTCCCCTACCGTGCACTCATAGTCTGGTTATATTTCCCCTTTGCCCTGAGTATAGATTATAAACCTCCTTTCTGTATTTAGAGCTTTTGTAAAAATGCACACTCTACTAGCTATACTTGCTGTTGATACAGTCAGATCAAGCAGAGTGGAAAGATATTTTTTTAGCTAAACAGTAATGCACTGATAAGAGAGACAGAGGCAAACCAAGAAAGATGTGAATAGACCAGTGAGGTAGAACAGGTTGACTTGCCTATGGATAATTAATTGATTTTTAGAACTCTGAGATTGATTAATCAAAGAGATTTCTTTGAATATTCAGCTGTCGATTTTTTGGGGGATTCTACGTAAAGTAAATTAAATTTTGTGTCTTTATAGATTAATAACTGCTTATGTCCTACGCTCTGGGCCTGTTTCGCAAATAATTGTTGTTCTGTATGGCACATATGATCGTATACTATGAAATACAAGGGTGGGTCGAAAAAGTAACTCACACTATTTTTTTTTAATTTGGCAACTGTTTAATAGATGGGCAAAACAAAATTATATACATAGTGAAACTACATTAACTATTTTTCAACATAAGAACCGAGACGCTCGAAACATCTGTCCCAGCGTGGTAGCAGTTTCAGTATACCTTGTTCATAAAAGTCCGTTTTCTGGGAGTTTAGCCACCTGCAGACAACCGATTTGACTTCGTCAGTCGAATCGAAACGTTAGCCGCCCAGGAATCTTTTCAAGGGACCAAACAGATTTATGTATGTAAACTTTCATTTATTTTGCCACTGTATGTTTCGGATAAAGGTAGGAATATGGCTGTCTACACAACCGCGATCACAGTGAGGGTTTTGACGGAAAACGTCTTACCCCGAGGGTCCGTTATTGGGAGGAACTATGCGAAAGTCGATGTTACGATTTTGTGTATACCAGACAATTCGTAATAACTTTAAAACTATAACGCATATCGAAATAAGGTAATACACGGTTTAAAACAGCAAGGATGAAAGAATGTGACGCGACATTAGCCTTGAGCGCGTGACGTCACACTCCGCCACAAGATGGTTGCCAAGTTGGGGTGGGAAATTACCGGTTCGCCGCGCGGCAAAATTAGTATAGCTCGGGGCAACGCGTAGGACGTTGTGTGAGGTGTCGTTTAACAGAGATCGACGAGTACTATAAAATAAAACACTCATAGTGACAATAGTGAAAGAAATTGAAAAAATATACAGTGACAAAGTGTTGAACTTGGACAAATTTTCGTTAAAATTTCAAAAAATGTCGAAATATCTTCAAAACAAGAAGGTAAATGCCTATCGTAAACACTTACAAAGTTAAAGAAGAATAAATGAGGAATCCAAAAAGGCACCTATGACAGCAGCAGAACGAATGCGGAGGATGAGGCAGCGTCGACAAGTTGAGGCGAGTACCAGTCGCGCAGACGCCGCTACGCCAGTTCACAGGCAATGGATGTCGACAGTGAGATAGAACCGATGGAATGCGACCAAATACAAGCAGATGAGACGTTTGAGAATCGAGATTTAGCGTTTATAACCCACTGGCGTCTGGCGACGAAGCACTTTGAAAAGTCCTTTTGTGGTAACAAGTTGGGTTTTCTTTTTGGAGTTTGTGACCTCACATGGTTTCAAAATTATTTAAAACGGCCCAATGCAGCTATGTTGAAATTCTTACAACAGGAATTCGCAGATGAAGATGTTCAACAGTTTATGTTGTGCTCAAACTGCTGGACATCAGTAAAGCAAGGAAAGGTGCCAACGTTAAGTAAGAGTAACGGCTTCACGTATCCACCGAAGCCAACACACTTGCTGACGACAACGACGACGGTGACAAGGACAAAAGAGAGTTTTTCATAGTGTGCACGTTTAACATTCAAATTTTGGCGGTACACAACTTGGACTTGAGCAGCGACCCACTTGGCACAAACAGAGACTTCGATGGAGAAAGACAAACTCGTCGACATACCGGCTTCAAACACTTTGAATCCAAAGAGTGCGACAGACACGGCGATGACAACAGCCAACAGTCCAATACGAGTCGTGGCACTGGCAAGAAGAAGCTCTACGGTGACACGGCAGTCTTCAAGAATCAGAAAACGTGCAGTGCTCATGTCGCTAGACCAGTTCTATGACGGCCAATAACCAAGTATTCTGGATTCAATTGTCTACAGGATATTTATGTCGGCGAAAGGGTACTAGTGGAAGTTGAGATACCCAACCAATTCAAATTCGTTCTAGTGCGAGTCTGTATTCATCCACAGACAGCACTCAACTACATCGAGATGTTTCTCTTTCAACTAATGTTTTACTACACAGAGCATGTCAGAACAATAGTTAGCGACTGGCCCTGCGATTCCAACATACCACTTCTTCTCACCGGGGACTTTAACATTGAGGCGTCGAACTATCGTCTGAAACAGTTTCTGAACGACAAGTTTAGATTGGTGTCGGCCACGGATCCAACTGACTTCACAACTTTTAAGAATACCACGATAGACTTAACGTTCTTTAGAGATATAAGTGTAACCTGTAAGTATTACATATCGTAGTACTCGTCCCATTGTCCTGTCTTCAATAAAATTTTACAAATCAGTCAGCATTGTGAGAAATCAAAAAACAAATAAAGGACATGCAAGATCGTTACGCTCATTTCTTTCTTACCAACCCTACAAACACCCCGCCCCGACAACGTCGTCTGGGTAAGACGTTTTCCGCCAAAAAACCTCAGCGGTAGTGACCCCGACACTACCTACCCCGTTTTTGTTTATTATTTTGATTAGAGGTTTAACGACCACCGTGAGCAACTCAATGGGCTATAAGCAGTCGGCTGTACCTAATTTAGGGTCACTGGTTCCAGGGATGGGAAAGAGCTAGTGCCGTAAGACAAAACACAACATCCATGCCCTACCGAGATTCGAACCCGGACCCTTTCAGACGAATGATGAGAGGTTATCGCTTAGACCACTGCGCCACCGGGGCGGCCAGTAAGAGTTTAAAGCAACTTTTGAAATTAGCTAAAGTTACTGCACTTAAGGAAGTTCAGGTGCTGTAAGTTGACATGGACCCTTTATGGATGTTGTTCGGAATGGTCGTCACTCCAGTCCAACAGGCAATATTTTTCACATACAATGCTTTACAATTATTGTCCTTATCGGTTATTACAGCACATCGTGAATACTTGAAGGCAGTGTTCCTAAAAAATAACTTACTGATCACAATAGAGTCTCGGCAATCCGACACTTTGCCAGTCCAACAAGTCCAGTAATCCGAAACTCGCGGCAACCGACCGGAAGGCGGGCGCGAGTACACGCGTACCGGAAATGTGACGTTCTTCACGCGTGTGCCAAAGAAAAACTAAAACTAAAGTTCAAGAAGTCCCTTGACAGTAATGATTCGGCTGTTACAGACCTCCAAGAAGCCATCGCCGTGCTGTGCATTGATGAATCTGAAAGCCTGACTGTAGTTGACGTAAACGATTGGCTCATTGGGAATGAAGAAGAAAATTTCCAATTGATGACTGTTGAAGAGATCATCGTAGATGTTTTAGATGACAATGACGAGGAACAAGAGGGGCCAACTGTACAACAAGTTCATGCCGTACGGCACAGTAATGCAGTAAGTGCATTTACCACATGTGTCATGTCGGCCGATTAAAACGACGTAGCAGCTGCTGACGTACTGGTTTTAAAAAGACTGCAAGAACAAGTTATGAAACTGTCTTTAAAAGCGAAAAAAATTGACCAGTTTCTTGTACCCTCTACTGTGTGATTAACTAACTGTGTATTTTGCTAACTTGTACGTAAGTATAATAATGATCAATGATTTGTTCCTGTACATACTATGTACAGTACGTACTGTAATATTTTTTATTCAAAATCCAGTAATCCGGCACAGTTGGTCCGATATGTGTCGGATCACCGAGACTCCACTGTACTTTAAACTGATACTAGACATGATGCATCTCCGGCTTTGAAGAATATTTCAGAAGGCATTTCTTTTGGTTGATCGAGTCCCTTTTATATTGCAGTTGCATAGAGGAAAAATAAATTAATTCTTTCGTTCAGCAGGTTTTCTTGTAAATTTCATATGTCATAATTTGAGTTGCGATGCGTTTTCTGAGTTGCATATCTCTTCATTTCCTGTTTAGAAAATTACACTATCTCTTGCTAAATGTTTGAAAAATATGAAGTCCAGTAAATACGTGCTATTGGAAGGGAGGGGGGGGATCGGTAACGACTGAAGTTTTTTTTTTTTTCATTGGAGGTTTAACGACCACCGTGAGCAACTCAATGGGCTATAAGCAGTCGCCCGTTCCTAATTTAGGGTCACTGGTTCCAGGGAAGGGAGCGAGCCAATGCCATAAGACAAACACAACATCCATGCCTCACCGTGATTCGAACCCTGACCCCTTTCGGACGAATAGTCAGATTCCATCGCTTAGACCACTGCGCCCCCGGGGCGGCAACGACTGAAGTTAAACCTCAGTATGGATGTAAGCAGTGTCGCCTGTCCTTAATTTGGGCCCACTTGTTCCAGGGAAGGGGAGAGCCCGTGCCATAAGACAAACACACCGTACTTGCTTCGTGACACGGGATTCGAACCCGGACTAATCTCGGACATGCTTTCCCATACATTAAATAGCTTGTGATGTTTCCCTGATTTTAATCGCTCTCGGATAGAAAATCTGAGAGACAAGTACTGATTTACCAAACTAAAGTTCCCATATTCTTAAAACATGATACGCATAAGTGATGATAAATTGAAATATTTTCGTAGATTTTGCTTGGTCTAGCATATCTTATGCGCAATTCTTGTATGCAGGTGTTATTTTTTAGTACTTTTGTACCACCTACAAATAATAATTTCTACAAGGATTTTACGAGGAGGATTATTTTAAAGTGGCCAAGAAGTGTATTGGGCCGCCCCGGTGGCGCAGTGGTCTAAGGCGTTGGCCTATGATCATTCGTCCGTAAGGGGTCCGGGTTCAAATCCCGGTCAGGCATGGGTGTTGTGTTTGTCTTACGGCGCTGGCTCTCTCCCTTCCCTGGAACCAGTGACCCTAAATTAGGGACGGGCGACTGCTTATAGCCCATTGAGTTGCTCACGGTGGTCGTTAAACCTCCAATAAAAAAAAAAAAAAAGTGTATTGGAAATACCAACATTTAAATATTCAACATGGAATATCTTTCATGAAATAAAGACGGGATTACACCATGCAATACAAATTTTGAAGATAACAATCCGATTTTTGGTGTGAATGTGACAAGGATGGTAAATCAGATAATATCCGAAAACTTGAAAATTTCATCTTCCTGGAACGGGACTCGAACCCGCGTCTCCCAGATAGCGCCAGGGTATGCTAGTCACTACACCACCCAGAACGACCAAGTCTCAAGTTTCCGATTAATTTTAATATAACCATCACAGGATTCGCTACTCGAAACAACCGGCGTTCATGTTTAGCTAATCTGGAGGCCAAGAATCCTATCTCGTGATTGCCCGGAGAAGCAGATAAATCATGAAATAAATATGGGATTGAAATTTTATAAATACAAGGATGGTAAGTGAAAATAAATACAAGGATGGTAAGTCATGAAATAAATACAAGGATGGTAAGTCAGATAATATCCGAAAAATTGAAAATTTCATCGTCCTGGAGCGGGACTCGAATCTGCGTCTCCCAGATAGCGTCCGGGTATACACCATATGTTCAAATTAATCGGAAACTTGAGACTTGGTCGTTCTGGATGGTGTAGTGGTTAGCATACCCGGACGCTATCTGCGAGATGCGGATTCGAGTCCCGGTCCAGGACGATGAAATTTTCAAGTTTTCGGATATTATCTGACTTACCATCCTTGTCACATTTACACCAAAAATCGGATTGTCATCTTCAAAATTTGTATGGAATATCTTTAATATCACTAATTTTGGATAAACACAGGAAAAAGTGGCAACATGAAGTTTGTCATGCAATAGTTGAATCAGTTTTTCGGTTTTTGATTCATTTGACCACATCAGTTAATCCTTTATTTTGGTTACAGATTCGTGAGCATGTTAGAGCCCATTTGGTATCGAACACGCTGTCTGTAGCAAATAAAGCGATTGCCGTTGTAAGTGATCATAGAAATGGTCCTATGAGTACAAAACGCCATAAACGGTAAATTTTGTTTCCCAGCGTTTCACCTTCAGTAATAACAGATATCCCTTGCGGAATATTTTCTGGCGAGCATCGTGTCGGCGTTTCTATGATTGCTTATGAAAGCAGACATGAACAACCATCAGGAGGAAATAAATGGCTGTTTTCTCAGCTGTCACCATTTCCCTACCCTTCATCAGGAGAACACCTGCGTCTCGAGTTTTTGGTGCCTTTCTAGTTTATTGCCCTCTACTGAAATAACACCAACTCAGTCAAATTTTCGAGTGGTCTCGGCAGAAAACTGATGCTTCTTTTATTGTATATGTCACTACTGTCAAAATGTATCTGCACTTTAGTTATCGAATTACGAATATCAAGTTATCGTAACTGAAGATTCGAAAAATCTCAACGTGGAATCGGGTGTGTATTGTACAAAAGAACAGGACAAAAATAAAAGAGTAAAAACCTGTATTCGTGGCAAACTTAATCTGATTATAATATGAAAGCTGAAAAGTTCGATTCAACAAAAGGCGTCGTCATGGTTTCTCAGTATTTCTCCACTTAATGGGATGCAGTATGCCAGTATGGCCGGATGGTGTGTTATCATGACAGAAGTCAGAACAAAAGTAAACTTCGTGCTCAATGCGCTCCAGCGATTTTCCCCACAGGAGGAAAGGCGTAACGCTTAGCCCCCCCCCCAAAACGCTTAACTGTCCGTTTACCTCTCACCAGTATAGTAAATATCCTCCGGGGACAGCTTCTCTAACCATATAAGGGGGGGGGTGATGTTCTAACGCACCTGGCCGAAAGACGCAAGTGACAATGACGTCACCAAAACGCGTATTTCTGTATTTTTAGAAACGCAACGAAAACTAAGATCATTTTTTTAATGCATTTACGCACAACTTTTAGAACACCCATAAATGTATTCTAGCTTGAACTGTACTTTATAGTCGCAGTTCAAGTTCAAATTTGAGCTTTTACACTGGAACTATGTTATGTCGTGGAAGTACAGACACTCTGCCTTCAACTCGATAATGAGGTTAGCTTTGCAGCCAGTACAGAATTCCGATTTGGCTGTACGATTGCAAAAACATCGTACACTACTGTCGCCGAAAGCCTGTGTTCTCCTCCCCTGTGGCCGGATGATCAGAATGTCTGGTTTCCTATTAACTGTTGGAGCAGGACTCGGGTTCGAGCCCCGGATATGTGTGTGGCAGAGCTGAGTTCGGCCTCAATTTTAAGAGCCAGAGCCCGTCCGAGCCCTAAGTATGCCAGCCCGAGGTCGTCGGAGCCCGAAGTACGCCAGCCCGAGCCCGTCCGAGCACGAAGTATGCCGACCCGAGGCCGTCCGTGCCCGAAGTATGCCAGCCCGAGCCCGTCCGAGCCCGAAGTATGCCAGCCCGAGCCCGTCCGAGCCCGAAGTATGCTAGCCCGAGTCCGTCCGAGCCTGAAGTATGCCAGCCCAAGCCCGTCCGAGCCCGAAGTATGCCAGTCCGAGCCCGAAGTATACCAGCCCGAGCCCGAATTTTATATTGCAAGATAGAGCCCGGGCCCGAACGAGCCCGAAAACTACACTGGCGTGCAAAAATTAAGGACGAGACGGTTTTCGGAATGTATCGTCGCGCAGAAGTGCTCCACATCGACTCAAATCATACCATAAGATCCCCAAGATGTACGAATATGTGACAAGTGAGCAAAACCATCCAAACAAGGAATCCGAAGGATACAAAGGCACTTTATTGAAAAGGTAGCTTCGAGCACAACTGGACAGAAGACAGAAACGTCCATGTGACAGGCGGCTGCCAAGAAAAATCCAGGCTCTAGTAAGGGATATGATCACCCCTGACTGCGTTGCAGGATTTACAACGTCTGTCCATGCTGAGGACGAGGTTGTCAAGAAGCTGTTGAGGCATTGCAGCCCATTCCTCCTGTGGCGCCAACCGCAGCTGCGGAATCGTCGCTGGCTGCTGGTGATGTGCTGCCAAGCGTCTCCAGAGAAGGTCCCACACGTGTTCGATTGGATTTAGGTCCGGGGACCTTACGGGCCAATCCATGCGCTGAATATCTTCACTCTCCAACAGCTCTGCGACAACCACTGTACGATGAGGTGTAGCGTGGTCGTCCTTGAAGAGGAACTCAGGACCCACAGCACCTCTAAACACACGCACGTGAGGCAGGAGAACCTCGGTACAATAGCGGAAACCAGTGACTGAACCTCCTTGAAAGATGTGGAGGTCAGTACAGCTACCAAGAATGATACCGCCCCAAACGAGAACTCCGCCACCTCCAAACCTGACTCTTTCGATGGTGTTGGAGGTGTGATTGCGTGTCGCCCTGCTTTCTCCAGATGTGTATACGTCCAGAATCGCTCGTCAGACTAAATCGGCTCTCATCCGTAAATAGAACTCGACTCCATTGCTGATGTGTCCAGTTCTTGTGTTCCTGGCACCACAGAAACCGCCGTCTCCGATGAGCAGGCGTTAATGGCACACACCGTACTGGTCGTCGTGCAAATAGACCACCTTTGTGCAGCCTCCTGGCCACGGTAAATCGCGATAAAGGACGTCCAGGGCTCTGTTGCATGTTTCTAGCGATTTCTCCCGCTGTCTGCCGTCTGTCTCTTCTCGCCTGTAGAACAATATACCGGTCGTCCACCGCCGTAGTTACTCGTGGACGGCCACTGCTAAATTCTCGGACAGGTGTTCCTGTCGTTTGAAATGCTCTCCAAGCTCGTGAAACGATGCTGTGAGCGATACCGAACTCCTCGGCCACACTAGTCACACTTCGACCTTCTTCCCAATGACGCGACCTCGAGTAAAGTCATCCAGATGTCATCTACTGGATTGCCTGTTGGCCATATCACACGGTGGCAGCAACTCGACGTCGTTCAAACCGTGCAATAACTTTCACCGAATTGCTGAGCATGATCATATGTAGAGGATTTTAGGAAGGGAGTGTCTGACCCCAGGTCTTACACAACCCTTGGATATAGGAAACTAGGAGATTTGGGCTAGAGCACCCGATAGGAAATTGACACGGAAGCGAAGTAGAAAGGGGGAGGAAGACGCCCTTATTTATTACCGGGGGCCAGTACCCGGGGTCCGACGGCTTAACGTGCTCATCCGACGCATGGCGGGTATTTAGTGGATCGAGCGTTCGTACCTGCCTGGGATCGAACCCGAGGCCCTTCCCGTGGCAGTCACGAACGTTGCCCACTCGGCCACCCGCGGCAAGAATTGCTAAGCGTACACCACCCGTGTGCTTTATACCCTTCCGACACTCCCCTCCCACGTCATGCTGCATATATGCGCATGCCCTACGGTACCGGACCCTAGTCTATCTCCTGAGTGGTGTTTCGGTCCGTTCTGCCTGCTCGTTCCGCTGTTATGCTAATTTATCCTCTTCGTCCTTAATTTTTGAACACCTGTGTATGATTAAACTGTTTAGGCATTAAAAAAAGGCTTCTCTCCCAGACTTCCAGTCATTCATACTCGTGCGATTAACCGATGTCTTTCTAAACTGCGGAGTGGGAAAGGGATGTCTATCTATTTCTATAGTTTCTTTGACCATTCATTTTTTCCTGAAATGTTTCGGGGGGCGGGGGAGGGGGTGTATCAGGAAATCAGGAAAAATCGAGAGGCATAACAATCTACGTCGTACGTTGGTCAATAGAATTAGCTGGGAGCTGCCTCTTTGAGGTAAGGTGCAAAATTTCGTCAGCTTGCTATCTACTGTCTATAGTTGTTAAAGAAACTTTTCCGTCGTAGAAATCCTGTAATTCATGGCTTATGGTATTTTTTACCTAAGCTCGGAATAGATAGCCATGCCGAATTCCTACTCCCCATTTAGACCCAGTTGCCGAATAATTCTCTTTAACAACTCGAAAGTGTAAAAAGTCTGGTGTGATAAATCATGTAAAATCACATTAAAAGGAAGAAAATTCTCTCCCTCTCTCAGAGCCCGAGCCCGAACTCCAGTAAGTATTACGCACCGGGCTCGGGGCTCCTCCCGTCTCAGCTCTGGTGTGTGGCACTCTTCCCCCCTCAGAGCTGGGCCTCTGCCTAAATCAAATAAGGGCTACTTCCTCTCGCAATCGGTACCAACAGTGGGAGTTAACCAAGCTCATAATAAAAAATACGGGGGTTTAATTTACATTAGTATTGAATTGCTTATTATTCAAATAACCTGAAAATTTCATATACATATTTGATGTTGATAATAAACCGATGCTAGTGGCCTTATAGTTCCTAATGCGTTGCAGTTTTACTTACTGATATCAATTCGTCAATTTTGTATTTGTTTGTAAAGAAAGTCTCATCACAGGAAAGAATGATTAAACCATATTTCATCTAAAATATTTCGCCAGATTTTAACGTCGTAACATACCCAAGTATCTGTACACATAAACAGAAAGCATACGCAGAAACGTTGCCTATCTTCTGAGAGAAAAATTCAGTCTCTTCAGCACATTCATTCATTCTTTGACTTTCCAGGACCACCTCCGGGAGCAAATACGAAAAAGGGCAGCGCTCAAAGGAATCGCGTACTTCAGTTTTTCTTTCCTTAACTTCCTCATTTAATTGTTCTGTGTCACAAATGGAGGAGGGGATGCTCAGTGTACTGAAGGGTCGTCTTTTCCAATTTCATTATCTCAGCTTTTTGTGGGATAAATGGAGGAACACGATGATCAAACTATAAGAGCAACGTCTGCTACAGTTTTCTAGTTTGGATTCCCTGCAGCCATACACACTAGACTTCTTGAGTGGCAAACGGGCAAGGATATGATGCTCAAGGTATCAGACGATCGCCGGTTTTAACTAAATCTTCTGAATATCCTGCCTGAACAAATTATTCCCAAATCGGTAACTAAACATATCAGCAATCTTTTACACAAATTCAGCCATTCAGAAATCATCAACTTTTCCGTGGAGCTGGAAAATCGTTGCTCTCAGGTTGGATTCATTATCTTCCGCTACCAGTCTCTCCACTGTATATTAAGTGCAGAAAGCGACTGTTACTGCTGTAATAACCCCGTTCAAGTTGTGACCATCAAACGACATCTGCTTCGGGTTTGCAAACAGGAACTCTCAAGGTGTGTGAGTTGACATAGAAACAACGGAGCAGGAAGCGACCGATGAGAAACGAGGAAGAAACTGCGCAGTTAGCTTGTGAAGAAGATTTGTTGATGTGTTGTGGCGGGCTACAAACGCTACCCGTATGTGTTTGCGAAGATGTAAACATGTTTAGAATTTAATTTGTGTTATGTGTTTCTAGTTTGCAGCAAATGCGGTACGAATAGAATTGAGGCTGTGATTAATAATCCTGAAATGTCACAGAGTAAATAATAACAGCATACTAGTTACACTGGACTAGCTATTTAGAGTGCTTAATTGTGGCTGCTGGTCTTGAATTCGAATTCAGACTCTGGTAAGGCATGAGTACTGCATTTGTCCTTTTTGCGATTATACTCTCTCTCTCTCTCTCTCTCTCTCTCTCTCTCTCTCTCTCTCTCTCTCTCTCACTCACTCACTCACTCAATCTCTCTTCTGGAACAAGTAATCCGAAATGAAGGACAAGCTATATCTTTAAATATTAGTGAGGATTGTTAAACGAAAAGATACTTCTTTTGGATTTTCTTTTAAACTAACTGCTGGCTCGAAACAAACTTAGAGATATTTCGTACAGCACACAAATGATGGCTCAAAAACTTTTGATAAAGTCCATTGTTCAGCATTGAAGTCCACCAAATAAACTCTGATTAAATTATATGATTTCGTAGCTACTTGATTTTACGTGCCATGAAACACTCCTTCCTTTGTTCCTGAGTTTAATAACCCCCATGAGGAGTATGTAACGCCCCAAGGGTAACGTTGTAGCATTAGATCCTCGTGTTTTGGGAGTTGCTTTCAGGGACGGAGTGCAAATCCATAAACTTCCCTGGAAAAGTGTTTTTTTTTTATCGGCCCATTATTTGGAAAAAATTATCAAGATAATAACACAAGGAACTGTACACCAACTATATATAAGATAGTACAACTATACTAGTTATCCGAATTTATTGGCGTATATAAAATCAAGGTTTCCAAGCTTTCGCACATCAACCAGATGGCTTTCTGAAGGAAGGTAGACAGCAAACTGCAAACTGGATAATAGAACGTTTCAACAATTTGAACGCGGTGAGTTGACTTGACAATAAACGAAGAGATGCGAACGTAATTATTCAATAAAAACACGAGATATCATGTTCGTATTGCACACGCAATCCTTGGAGGAAAACAAAAGGCATTCATTATTTGAAGAATTGGTTCCGAATTTGTGGTAATTCTAGCGAGATGCTATCATTGCAGGCCTCATCGTTGGTAATGATCTCCAATGTTTCCCGAATGGCAGTGGATTTAGGAGTAGAGTAGGCAGCTAATTTCTTTATGTTATCCCACATAGGATCGGCGGACTTGAACTGGACTTCTCTGGATAGGGCCGTGGTTAATTTGCCGTTCTTTATGTCCCTCTTATGCTCGTTGACTCTAATTCTAAATGAACGTTTAGTCATCCCAATGTAGTATCGCTTGGAGCCATCCGGATATTGTAGAGGGATGGCATAAACACCTGCTTCGTTGGAAAGTGGGAGCTCGTCAGTATTTCGCTCAAGCATAGCATATAAAGGTGTCGGAGATCTTATGCCGACACCGAGGTTCATCTTTCTGAGCGCGTTCTTGAGTTTATAGGAAACATTTGGTACGTAAGGAATAGAGCCGCGGCATTGATGCCGCGGCTACGCTATCTGGGCTGTATTCCTTACGTACCAAATGTTTCCTATAAACTCAAGAACGCGCTCAGAAAGATGAACCTACGCTATCTGGGCTCTATTCCTTACGTACCAAATGTTTCCTATAAATTCAAGAACGCGCTCAGAAAGATGAATCTACGCTATTCCGTTGACAAAGCAATAGACATGGTGAATTGTCTAAGACAGAGAGTGAGAGAGAGGCTGTCGAAGATTTTACTCCACTCTCATGAATTTTATTACGATAGCTGAATTCAGAATTGTAAAGTTTCTATCCTTTTATACAAATTTTCCAAAAATATTTTTTTTCAAAAATTACTATTATGAGCAAATTAATAAAAAAAATCTCGTAAAAAATTAAAATTTCGAGAATTGAAAAATATTTTGTGCAATTATAAGGTGGCAGATGTCAGAGAGTGTGGAAATTCGATGTTTATTTCGTTACTTTGAAATGGAGAAAGCATTTGTGCTGTAGCTTAAGCAGACATTCAAAACTGCAGTTCAAGAATTCGTTTAAGACTCCAAAAGTAGTAAATCAGAAGCAAATTACGCTAAAAAAATACTCATATATACACCGTCGTATCAGAATAATACGACCACCCCTGAAATCACAGTGTACCCGCCCAGGCGCGTCACGGAGTGCACGTACCAAGGTTGACCACACAAAGATATAAGCGGCTGGCCAGGACAGATGAGCCATAGTACGTAACGTGAGCAGAATGGCCAGAGGTAGTAATCTGACGGACGTGCAAAAAGGAATGATCATCGGCTACAGCGCCAAGGTTGGAAGCATCTCAGAAAAAGCAGATCTCGTGAGCTGTTTGCGAGGTTCTGTAGTGAGGGTGCACCAAGAATGGACCGCTGGCACACCGAGTACCTCATGACGTCATAACGCTGGAGCCCCAATGGCCATCGACCCCAGAGGAGAGCATCGCCTTCGTCGACTGGTAAAGGGCAATCGACGCGCAACAGTGCGGCAATTGAGCACGCAAAATTAACTCTGGGGCACCCGGGCACGTGTCCACGATAACAATAGAGCGAACCCTGTTACGCATGGGTCTCCGGAGTGGACGATGCGACAAGGCGCTCATGTTAACCCAAGTCCATCGGCAACAACGGCTGCAGTTCGCAAAGGAACTACCGTCATTGGACAGTGGAAGAGTGGAAAAAGGTTTCCTTCTCCGACGAATTGAGTTTTCTACTCCACAGAATTGACGGGCGGTGGCGGATATGCCGTCAGACACACGAGAACCAACACCCGGACACGCTTGTCGGTCAAGTACAGGCCGGCGGTGGCAGTGTGCATGCTCTCCTGGTATGACCTGAGACCGCTGGTACCACTGGATGGGTCCCTGAACGCCAACGGCTACCTGTCCACCCTCGATGACCACATGCATCCCTTCTTGTTGCACGTTTACCCTGGTGGTGATGGTGTCTACCAGTAGGATAATGCGCGCTGCCATGTCGCTAAGAGAGTGCGTGACTGGTTCCAGGAACACGACAGCGATGTCTCCGTTCTCCTTTGGCCGGCGAAGTCGCCCCATCTCAATCCCATAGAACAGTTGTGAGACTATTTGGATCGACAGGTTCGACGTGGTGACACGCAACTACATCATCTCCGGGACCTCTGTGCTCTGCTGCCGCCCGAATGGGCACATGTGTCGCGAGCAACCTTTCCGGGCCTCATTGTATCCATCCCCGCACGGGGATAACTGGTTTTCCAGTTATTTGGGGAGCGGCGCCCCCACGGCCCGAGCTGACCTTGTGACTGGTCAACATCTGTTGTCATGCCACTGCCTGTTTTTTGTTTTGGTGCTGTTGGTGTTTGCAGGGACGGCTGTTCATCCAGTTGTTGGGGAGTCACGGCCCCACGTTCCCGAGCTGGTCTTGTGTCTCGCTTTTTCGTTTTTATTTATTTTCTCCACTGGCTAGTTGCCCGTGTTGTATACTTTACCTAATCGCTACCACGTTATGCACTAACACCCCGGGCTTGTGGTTTTGTTACCCTCCACCACTAACTGATTTATATTAACCGCTCAGTTCGTAGGTTGCTGAGATTCCGTTTAGGTTCCCTGACAGGATTTGTCTTCTTTGGATTTCTTTTTTTCCTTTTCGCTGGTTTGGGTGCCAGACCTACCTGCATGTTTGCCGCGTGCGGAGACCCGTGAGGCGGAAATGGGATGTCTGGCGGCTGAGGTCGCAGGAGACCGGATAAGTGCCTCCTGTGTACCAACACTCCTCTTCGACCCCGGCTTCGCTGTAAACGGGAGGCTAGAGACTAACCCACCTCTAGTCAGAAGTCTTGTACCAAGTTGTGTACACGGCTTTAGCGGCTTTTTTGTCGTATAGCACGGCAGGGTGAGCCCGGGGCTGTGGATCATGCCAAAGGCGTTGGCATGACGGTACCGGAGGCCGAAGTGTCCGCCGAGTGCGTGTGATCACAGCCACCGGACTATATCTGCAACGTATAAGCTCCAGAACTGTGTCCAGCGTCATTTTCTTGGCTTGCAGACCTCCAGTTCTCCCTTGTAGGGCTCGGTGGTGGGTGGAGTAGTCTGCAGACGAATCTTCCTCCTTTTTTTCCATGGGTAAAAAGAACAAAAACTCCAAATTTAAGTCACCTGACAAAATGATAGTTGCCAACGACACTCCTTCGTCTTCTCAACCTACCAAGTCTCATACCCTTAAACGGTCTTTAGACCTTGACCTGGACCAAGAATGTGGAACCTCTTCTTCGGCAGCTGTACCAGTCGCTCCGAAGCGTCGTCTCCCCTCAATTGCTGTGACTACGCATGCTACTCACTTGCTTGTAGAATCCATCGATCCGAATGAGAGACTGTCCACCAGATCTCCCTTTTTCATTTCTAAAGCTTTGGACGCTGCGGTTGGCCCCTTGAAGTCTGTGAGGAAGCTTCGCTCTGGGGACCTGCTTGTCCGAACTTGCAGTGTTTCTCAGAGTAACACTTTTCTGAACCTCACTAGTCTTCAAGGCATTCCTGTGAAAGTGACACTCAATTCGTTTCTTAACACCTCTTGGGGTGTTATTTCGGAGTTTGATCTCTTGCCATGCAGTGAAGACGAATTCGTGACTGAACTTGCTGATCAAGGTGTTATTGCTGCACGTCGTATGATGTTCCGGCGTGATGGTTCCATGATTAAGTCAAAAATGTCATCTTGACTTTTGACTCCCCGAAAGTTCCGACAGAAATCAAAGCAGGCTACTTGGTCTGTGCAGTTCGCCCGTACATTCCCAGTCCTCTGCGCTGTTTCAGGTGCCAGAGGTACGGGCATTCACAACGATTCTGTAAGAGTTCCGCTCGTTGCGCTAATTGTGGCTCCGGTGAACATGACGGGGAAGGTTGCACTTCTGCGGCCTGCTGTGTTAACTGCGGTGAGGCCCATGCAGCTTACTCCCGCAACTGTATGAAATGGAAGGACGAGATGGCGATCCAGCGCCTCAAGACCCTGGAAGGCCTCTCGTACCCTGCTGCCAAAGCCAAGTTGGGTATTCCCAACACCCGACAGCGTAGTTTTGCCGCAGTTGTTAAGTCTCTGCCACAACCCGTGCAGCCCTTTGTTCCGCGCCCTGTAGCTCTCGCAGTGCTTGCCAAGCGATCTACAGCTGACCAAGCGACACAGGTGTTTTTCCCCGAGCTCGCGATTTTTCGACTACCTGATTCTGGGCCTTCTTTGCAGCCGACCCTCTCTTCCAGTTTAAAGCAGAAAGCCTGCACGTGCGGACGACCCGGCCCTCAATCCCGCAAAGGTGTGCAGTGTCCATCCAACTGTCTCGGCCTCAGCGAGGTCCCCACCCTCAACCAACATTATAGAGGAACATAGGGGGAGGAGAGTGACAGTTCGTCCCCAGCCTCAAACAACATTGCAGAGGAACATGGGGGAGAAGAGAGTGACAGTTCGTCCCCGCCCTCTGCCAGCATTGCAGGGGAGTGTGGGGGGGAGTGAGAGTGACTCATCCTTTGTGTAGTTCTGTTTAAAAAAAAAAAAAAAAATTATAATTATAATAGTCAATTAATAAATTTTTATATAAACCTAATTAACTACCTTGTCTTCACAGCTTTCATCATACTCTTTTCAACTTTTACCAAGCCTGTCTGCTCTTAATCATTTTCCACGTTTTTTAAAAATCTGTGGCTGATCGTTCTTGGTCTGGCGCTCTTTGGCCAAACCTGGCCCTTGCGCCAATAAAATCCAACAACCAACCAACCACCATCATTGTATCCATGCCTCGCCGTCTCGCCGCTGTCATCCGGGCCAAGGGTGGTAATTCTCATTATTAGGTAGGTGGTCATATTATTCTGACACGACTGTGTACACCGATGAGTCATTACATTATGAACACCTACCAAGTACGCTGTAGGATTCGCTTTAGCCCGCACGACAGTGGCCACTCAGCGAGGCATCGATTCGATGAGGTGGCGATAGGTATCCTGGGGTATCTGGTACCATTATGCTAATAGCAGGGTCTCCAGTTCCGGTACATTTCTGGGTGGTGGTGATTTAGCGTGAACCCGCTTTTCCAAGTCGAATCACAAATGATCGATTCGGTTCATGTCAGGTAAATTTGGAGACCAGGGCATTAACAGAAAGTCACCAGGATGCTCCTCGAACTACTCCTTGGCGATTCTGGCAGTGTGGCATAGCGCATTATCCTGTTGGTAATAGCCATCACCAGCAGGGAACACACTTGCCATGAATGGGTGAACTTGGTCCGCAACGATGTTCAGATACCTGACAGCTGTCAAGGATTGTACTACTGGGACAATGGGGCCTGAAGTACCCCAAGAAAAGATCGCCCTTAGCATAACACCATCGCAGCCAGCCTGTTTCAACCCCCAACAGTGCATCCAGGTGCCGTATCCCCCGTTGGTAATCGGCGTAGCCCCGCTCGGCCGTATACGTGATGCATCAGGAATCTTGATTCGTCAGATCTCGATGATCTTAGGCCCATTCCATGCATTGTTCACAATGACGTGCAGTGAGTGAGCATGGGGACCCGTCTGGGTCTTCGGCTACGCAGGCACATGCGCAGAAAGCTGCGATGAACTGCGTCCTGTGACACATTGCCCTGATCACCACTGCTGTAGCTGCTGGCGATTTGTCGCACTGTCGCCCTGCGGTCGCTGTAAAGAATGAGCGGTTATCTCCGCTTCCCTCTGATGCCAGAGGGAAGCGGAGAATAATGGACGACACACGGCTAGACGATGGACCGTCGTTTGGCCATTTGTGCACCACTTTTGATACGTACTCACTACAGTGGCACGTGAACAATCCACAAGCGGCGTCGTTTCCGAGATCGTAGTTCCGAGGTGCCATGCCATCACAATTTGTCCTTTATCAAACTCCGATAAATCGGCAGCTTTTCCCATTCTGACTCCGAATACTCTACTAACCGAAAGCCGAACCTCGGGTTGTACATATACTGCTCTGTGAACTTCACCTGCGCCACCGTTCGGTCTCCACACGCGCTCATTTCTCTAGGCCAGGTGTGGTCATAATGGAATGGCTGATTGGTGTACAACCATAAAGCAACCCCAAAATTTTCCTTTGTTGAACCCCAATCCATTAACGTTTAGTACGTATTAATATCTTCTGTTTCAGATATAAAATATGCATTCGTGGTATTATAGAAGGAAAATATGGTGCTCTCATTGATTTGATGCTGTTACATTCATAAGTTTGAAAGTCTCAGAGGACGGGGGGGGGGGGGGAGGGTTGCACGAAAAGCACTGTTCAGCTCAACAGAAAATTTGCTATGTGAGTTCTTTTTTTTTTTTTTTTTTTTGAAGCCGTTAAAATCGTAAAGACACTTTGGTTTATCTTCATTTTCTTCTGTAAGCATGGTAGAGTACGTACACTATATTGACAAAAGTCACCGGACATATAGAGGAAAAACACAACATAGCATTTATTGACATACATTAGTACGATGTTGGCCCACCTTTGGCCTTAATGCATGCACTGACCCTTCGAGACATGCTTTCGACAAGGGTTTGGAACACAGCAATAGGCATTCACTTCCACTCAGTACATAATGCTGCCGCTAACTGTTGCTTAGTAGTAGGCCTTGGTTCCAAACGTCTTATGCGTCGCTCTAATTCATCCCATAGGTGCTCTATGGGATTAATATCAGGGCTCTGCGCTGGCTAGTTCACACACGATACGGAATTATCGTCAAACCACGCCGTAACAGTCCTTGCTTTATGGGACGTAAGTCGTGTCTGTTTTGAGCTCCGTGTTTCGCTGTCTACTGAGTGCGTTTTGTGTGCTCTGTCGTTTAACTTTTGTGCGTGCCTTCAAGACGAAGGTTGTATCTTTCATTTAAGACATCTCCCGAGTCGGTGAGTACTATTTTCAATTAGCTATCAGCACTTTATTTTCTCGACAAGTTGCTCGTTTTTACCAAATTAGGCCTCGCCATCGGCGATGGCGACTGCTGATAAGAGCAGCATTCCCGCTCTCGTAACAGCTTCTCCTACTACGTCGATCCTTATCTCTGACGGAGCAAACCAATCAGCGTCCGTCCTTGTTGATAGGGAATATCGTCCTCCTCCTGATGCCTATTGCTCTTCTTCTTCTACGCTTCGACTTTCTGACTCCACCACCCCTCCTGGTGGTGAGGCTATGTCGTTAGTTCCTGATGCTGCCGATGACGTAAT
This sequence comes from Macrothele yani, assembly GCA_039090855.1. Taxonomy (NCBI): domain Eukaryota; kingdom Metazoa; phylum Arthropoda; class Arachnida; order Araneae; family Macrothelidae; genus Macrothele; species Macrothele yani. The sequence continues at coordinate 117,713,089 of CM077007.1, forward strand.
GGATATCTCTGAGGGCGTTGCTTCTCTGCCCTCGGTAGCCTTACCCAGCGTTGTGTCATCTCCTTCATCCAGCGCTGCACCTCTGCCTTCCAATGGAGGATTGCCTTCCCGCTCTTATTCTAGTGTTACCTCAGTTGCGTCCCTACCGACGCAAGCGACTCGCCTTCCCCTTGCAGATGCCCATGTCCAGATACATGGTGACTCACTTCAATTGGACGTTCCGCACTTCTCACCGGCTGCGCAGGAACTTCACTCCACCCGCGAGCTGGGAGTGTGCCTGGATGCTCTTTCGAATACGCCGTTGAAGGTCTATTGTGATACGCTCCTTGCTTTTCTTCCAGCCGGTGCAATTACTCACCTCACCCGCCGGCCGCGGACGGTGATTGTTTATTTCACATCCAAAGAGCATGCAGACACGCTTCTAAACTTTGGTCTTGACCTGGGAGATTACCACCTCGAAGCTGAACCGATCGCCAGGCGCCCTGTTCAGGTTTCCTTGCATCCGGTGCCCCCCGAAATCTCGGATGCGATGATATGTACTGGGCCGCCCCGGTGGCGCAGTGGTCTAAGGCGCTGGACTCTGATAATTCGTCCGTCAGGGGTCCGGGTTCGAATCCCGGTGAGGCATGGATGTTGTGTTTGTCTTACGGCACTGGCTCTCTCCCTTCCGTGGAACCAGTGACCCTAAATTAGGGACGGGCGACTGCTTATAGCTCATCGAGTTGCTCACAGTGGTCGCTAAACCTCCAATAAAAAAAATGGATTCATGGAAGATTCGAACTGAGAGCTAAAAAGATAATACAGACGACGGAAGGTGCCGCTCCGGTGATAGTTGTTTAAGCGATGGCTTCTGATCATTCGACCGAGATGGGTCCCGGTTCGAATTACGATGAGGCATGGATGTTGTGTTTGTCTTACGGCACTGGCTCTCTCCCTTCCCTGGAACCAGTGACCCTAAATTAGGGACGGGCGACTGCTTATAGCCCATTGAGTTGCTCACGGTGGTCGTTAAACCTAAAAAAAAATGTACTGCACTTAGTAAGTGTGGTAAGATTGTAGGTCCTGTTATCACACATTCAGCTGCGCCCAAGGATCCTGCAAATAAGAATGTTCGTAGTTTTCGCCGGAGTGTTCGACTCATCTTTCCATCAGAGGAACATCTCTGTAAGTTCCCACTGATCCTAAACGTCCGATGTGGGCAGCTCTCCTACAGAATTGATATGCTAACATCAGAACACTGTGCTAATTGCAAAGAACTTGGGCATCAGCGTGCTCGTTGCCCCAACAACGAGTATCCAGCTCCCACGGCTTCTAGAGCGCCTCCCGCCTCTAAGCAGCCTCCTGCTACATCTCGCTCTCGACCTGCACCGTCTTCTAATGTGCCAACTGCCCCAGGGCCGAGTTACACAAAAAGTATATCTACAGCCTCTCGTCCACGAGCGTCTTTTGATGCTGATCTCACCTCCCACCTTCAATTTCCAGTGCTCGCCTCACCTATTACTCCTCATCCCGTGGCAACATCGGGAGACTTCGCCGCTGGTTTCCCACCAGTCTTCACTGTTGGTGTCTCGGAGTGTGACGGCGGTGCCGATAACTCCTCTGACTCTGCGTCAGCTTCCCTAGCATCGTCGCTCACTGGAAAACGAATTTCTGGCACTCGTACAGGTACCCGACGTAAGAAGAAGAAGAAGAAGAAATCTTCCTCTGCGGATGGGCAACCGTTCCGTGCTCCCAAATCTTCAGGAGATTTTTCTCCCTCTCCTGCGCCAACAGAAATTGAAAGGGACACTGGTGATGATGGGTCTCCGCCTTCGTTCGAGGTCTTTTCAAGTGTACTCTCCAAATGTGGTGCTCCTTCAGAACCTCTCAATCTTGGAGATTACTATCAGTTTTGCACCCACACCACGAACCTGGATTCGACGTATGACTACCTCCGAGGGCGCGAAGACATTCTTCCCGCGCTGCTCCTGCAAGCCGGATGCATTGCTAAGTACCTTCGTGGGTTTGTACATGATACCCTGCACCACTCATGGACCCTTGGCTGCGTAAACCGGTTACAACAACTCCTGAAAGTTGCTCCGCGACTCCTCCAACCAACGACTGACCAGTCCATTCAAGGTCACGACCGCCGCCCCGGTGGCGCAGTGGTCTAAGGCGCTGGCCTCTGATCATTCGTCCGTAAGGGGTCCGGGTTCGAATCCCGGTGAGGCATGGATGTTGTGTTTGTCTTACGGCACTGGCTCTCTCCCTTCCCTGGAACCAGTGACCCTAAATTAGGGACGGGCGACTGCTTATAGCCCATTGAGTTGCTCACGGTGGTCGTTAAACCTCCAATCAAAAAAAAAAAAAAAAAAAAAAGGTCACGACCCTTAATTGCAGAGGGTTCGCTAGCCCCCTAGCGAATGCTCTTGTAATGGAAGACCTCTCGCCCCTCGGGGCTGATCTGTTACTACTACAAGAAACAAACTGCCATTCCTCCACTTTGTTTACTCGCTGGCGTGCTAGCGATTATGTGTTCCATCATGCATTCCGCTACTCATCTCATGGTGGGCTTGCTATCGGAATACATCAACATTTCCGATCCACCCTCACTGCACTCTCAGTGTAGAACTTATGCCGAGATTTACTCCAGCAAGTCTCCTTCACAATTGGCGATGCTCGATTTCACATCTTTAATGTGTATATTCCGTGCACCTCTATTCATTTATCCACCTTGTTCACCAAACTCCGTCAAGCTCTCTCGAAAGTCTCGCCTTCGGATCGTGTGCTCTTGGGTGGAGACTTCAATTGCACCCTTGACCCGGCTATGGATCGCTCTCCTTCGTCACGAGAGCGTCGGACGGATCTCGTCGCACTACTCCATGACCTTGTTGCTGATTTCTCCTTCACCGATGCTTATAGGCGCCTTCATCCACAAGAGACCTCACACACGTGGCGCTCGTCTGGGAGTCAGCTTCCATCGACTGCACGTTTGGATCGGGTTTACGTTTCCACACCACTTCTTGCGTCTATTACCGAGTTGCAACATCAACCTACTGCTTCCTCAGACCACTGCACGGTCACCCTCACAGTGTTTGTTGCGGCGTCACTCCCTCGGACTGTACGTCCGTGGACATTTGACTCCAATCTCCTCACTGATCCCGAATTTTGTGCCTCTGTCCGTTCTTTCCTCGCTGCTCGTCGCGCAGGGTTGCATTCCGCACCCTGTACCTTGACGTATTGGCTTCGTGTCAAGCATCAGCTCCTCTTACATATCAAGCAACTTTCCTTCACCTTGAAGACTTCTAGTCAGATGCGCCTCGATCACGCCAGGCAGATGCTCACACTGATTGGGTTATCAGATCCGCTTTTTCCAGCATATCAGGCGGAGCTTCATGCTTTGCTGAAACCTCTTGCACAGCAAGCACTTTTACGTCTGCGCATTAAACATCTCAATCCGGAGGAATGCACCTATGATTTTCTAACATCAATGGAATCTGCACGTAAGTCTTCTACCTCGCTTCGTCATCTTCGCCTCCCCTCTGGCGAAATCACATCCGATTCGGCAGCGATTTGCTCTCACGTTCGTCAGTTCTATACCACCAAGTTCAGTGAAACTCTTCCCCCTTCTCCCTCTGCTCTCACCCATCTTCTCAATAACCTGCCTCAAGTTCCGTCTCATCTTGTTCACACCCTGTCTCTCTCACCCACATCCACGGAGGTGTCCGACACCTTCTCTTTCCTTAACCCCATGCCGCTCCGGGTCCGGACGGCCTCTCTTTTCCTTTTTACCGTGCGTTCTTGCCTCTTTTGTTGCCTTTTCTCCTCTCCGCTTTTTCTGCTGCATTTAACTGCTCCCCCTCCCGAGGAGTTTCACGGACGCACATGTGGTCTTATTTCCCAAGAGGGGTGACCCTCTTGACTTGGGAAATTGGCGCCCCATTTCTCTTCTCAATCAAGATTATAAACTCTATACTAAGCTTCTTTCCCGTCGACTAAACACTATCCTCCCTCACATTCTTGCTGACTCTCAAACCTATACTGTTCCTGGCCGTTCTCTTTCCTCCAATGTTCAACTTCTTCGCGATCTCATTCATCTTGCCAAGACTCATTCTGAACCTCTTGCTCTCCTTTCCTTAGACCTCCGTTCCGCTTTCGATAATATCTCACACGCCTATTTAACACAAACCCTGCTACACTTTGGCTTTCCTCCACAATTTTTCTCCGTTCTTCTCTCCCTCTACCGGGACGCCGTTTTCCACGTCAAGACGGCATCTTTTCTCACAGCACATGTTCCCTTCAAGCGGGGAGTTCGTCAGGGCTGCCCGCTTTCTGGTCAACTGTTTGCGATTGCCGTCGAGCCTTTTATACGCTCTCTGCAAACATCTCTCCTAGCACAACTTACACCACCAGTTGCCAGCTCACGGCATCACTCAGTCATTTACTCTGCTTATGCAGATGACATTACCGTCTGCATTCGTAGCGACTCACAGTTCCAACTGCTTCGTCGTTTGTTCTCCGCATATGCTTCATGTTCTGCAGCTGAACTGAATACGTCTAAGAGCACTGGATTGTGGTGCGGGTCGTGGTCCAATCGCTTGGATGCTCCATGGGGGGCCACATGGTCATCCACTACCCAACGCTTCCTGGGTGTGCACTTAGGCGCACCACAAGCTACATCCAGTGCAACCCGCACGGAACTCCATCATCGCCTCCTCCGCACAGCTGCATTCTGGTGTCGTGCGCAGTTCTGTACGTCCTACTACCAGCGTGCAAATCTCACCAGGACATACTTTCTGTCCATCTGCAAGCATTCTTGGATTGCATCTAAGACCCCGCTTTTCTGTCTCCAGGAGGTTACACGCTGCCTTACTCGAGTAATGTGGGCGGGTCATCACTGGATTAACGTCCACAAGCTCTGTGCTCCTCCCTCCTATGGTGGTGCTGGCCTACCTGATGTCCAGCTGTGCTACAAAGTAAGCCGAGTGATCAACTTCATTCACCTTTTCACGGCTCCAGTGGTTTGCAGTTCAGGTACGTGACGTTCTTGCATCCTTGCGTAACCCACATTTTTCCTTTCTTTCTTTAGTTCTCATGGATTGCCGTCCTTCCCCCCCCTCCAAACTACCACCTGCATATTCTGAAGCCCTCACTCACCTTCGCTCTCTCTCCCTCAGTCGCTCCCCTCCCTCTTCAACTCTAGAGCTTCTTTCTGAACCCCTCTTCTTCAACTCCCTTGTTCATTCCCCCCATCTCCCCTGTTTTTCATTCCCCTCTTGGCTCCAAGCAGGTGTAGTAACCGTACAAGAACTCACTAACTCGGATCTATCCTGGTGCCCTTTCTCTGGCCTCCCCCTGCTATTCTCTCGTTCCCATCCGCCCATTTGGTCTATGACTCTCTGCTAACTGCACTTCTTTCACTTTTCCCTGATCTTGTCTCCCCCACCGGTCTCGTCTCTGTCTTTTCTGCCCCTCTTCCGCTGCCGTTTTTCCTCCGACTCACAAACTCGGTTCTTCCTCTCTCCTCTCTCTCCTCTAAATCTCTTTATCGTTTTCTAGTGCACCTTGCCACCCCTTCACAGCTTTCTATTCTCGAGGTTCCCCCTGCTTCTCTTCCTCTTGTCTGGGCCGCTGCCCTCTCACCCTTATCCGCCCCTCTTGAAATTAATACCCACTGGCTCTTTTTGCATAATCGCCTCCCTGTTCCGTATTTTCTCTTTCGCATGTCCCTTCTCTCCTCCCCTCTCTGCTCCTTCTGCGCACAGGAGGCAGACGTTTCTCACGTCTACCTTTACTGTCCCATCCTGATGCCTCTCCTCCACCAGGCTTTCCGGATTGCCAGTCGCTCTTGTTCTCAAGATCTTCCGTTCACTGCCTACAGATATCTTCTTCTGCGGGCTCATCCACCTACGCCTCTTCCGTCAGTATGTGCCTATCTTTTCGTGCTGGTTAAACACGTTATTTACGTATACCTTCAACAACTCCGCAGCGTTTCCTCGCCGGTCTCTTTACACCAGGCCAGCGCAGCACTTTTGTGCCATTTTCAAGATCGATTGCTTTCTCGACTCCGCCTGGAGTACCAGTCGGCTTCTTCCAGTCGTCAAGAAGCCACCTTCTATACTACCTGGGCGCCGGCCGCTCCATGGTTTGCGGTTGATTCTGGACTGCTACACCTATCAGTACCCTAGGACATTCTACACCTCCTTTGCTGAGTTCCGTGGCACCCTGGTGCCCCTCCTCCACTCTACGACTCGTGCAATCCACGCCACCGTTGAATTGTGAATGCTAATGTCATCTCAGTGTATTTTCATGCTTACTCGTGTACATTACTTACTTTCACCCCGCCTGTATTATGTTGGTTTGGTGCCCTCGTTAAATAACTTGCACAATTGTGCACGCCGTGTTTTTATCTCATGTATGTAATGTTTTACCTTCACGGCGGTGTTTGTGCTGTTCTTTTTCTAATTGTGTACTATTGTTTCGCCTGTGTTATCCTGTAAATCATGCCCAGCCAATGTCATGTGACACGATGTGTTTCTCTCTGTCACTTCTGCAATTTTTATGCAATAAGCTTTGCTTGCAGCATCTGTTATTCATCCCCATTGTCATTGCAGTGTATATACCATCATGTTTTAACAGTTTGTATTATTTCCCAGTGAGACGCCCAACGCTGTACGTCTCCCTCTTATGTTTTCTTTTGACGAATAATAATAAAGCGATTTTGAAACCTTGCTTTGCCGCCCCGGTGGCGCAGTGGTCTAAGGCGTTGGCCTCTGATCATTCGTCCGAAGGGGTCCGGGTTCGAATCCCGGTGAGGCATGGATGTTGTGTTTGTCTTACGGCACTGGCTCTCTCCCTTCCCTGGAACCAGTGACCCTAAATTAGGGACGGGCGACTGCTTATAGCCCATTGAGTTGCTCACGGTGGTCGTTAAACCTCCAATCAAAAAAAAAAAAAAAAAAAAAAAAAACCTTGCTTTATGGCTCGGTGCATTATCCTTCTGTTACCAAAAAGGCTCGGTTTCATAGTATTGCCACAGAGTTGGTAGGGCATAATTGTCTCGAATATCGAGGTAGACGTGCTGGTTAATAGGTTTGTCCACGATAACTAATGGGTCGGTAGAATACCACGGAAAACACCCCCACACGAGTACACTGCCAGTCCCAAACTTGACCGTAGGAACAGTACACTGTGATAAATAGCGTTCCCCCGGCTGCCGCCATACCCACACACGGCCATCAGACTGAGGGATCGTGTATCTCGATTCATCAGTTCATAGGTCCCGTGACCTACGGTCTACGATAAATGTTCTTTACACTATGCTTAACGACGAGTAGCATTCCGAGTAGAGATGAAAGGCTTATGAGCAGCCACACGACAACGGTCACCCATGGAAGGAAGTTCTCTGCGAATGGTACGTGTACATACCGAGGTTCCAGAATTTTTACTCACCTGTACACTGAGGTCTCGTGCAGTACTCCATAGATTAGCTGTAATGACTATCCTGAAGCATCGACGTTCTCTATCACCGATTCTCTTTGGTCTGCCGGTACGTTTTGCTGCTTGAGGTACGTCATGTATCTTCCACTTATTCAGTACATCCAAAACAATTGACTTGGGTATTATCAAACGCCTCTCGGTTTCTTTTATGGACAACCCACTAATTTAACACCCAACAATCTTTCCTTTCTCAAAGTCAGTTCTCTGCCGCCGCGACATTTTCACTCAACCTCACAGTGCAATATGATCGCGGTCAGCTGCAGGCTTGTTTTTGTACCGTTTGCAGCTGTACCGCTCATCTTAACAACGCAGCGGATCCGTTAATTTGCTTTTGAAGGGGTTTCCGGTGATTTTTTCCAATATAGTGTATATCAGGCCTTTCGAAAATAAAGGGACGATTTACTGTTGTGCCGCATTCATATCTCCCACAATGCTTCTAGACCAACCCTCTAGCAGCGCCACTCGTATGAATTGAAAAACGATTCACACGGCATATTCGGTTCAGCTGCAGTCGTTGTTACTTGAGTCAGAGTGGTCTGTACAATATGTTAAGAAGGAGTGAGTTGCCGATGAGTCTGCTTCATGAGTTCAAATTGGGTCGTAATACGTCACAAACCTAAAGTAATGTGTTCGAGGCATGGGGCGAGGAGGCAATATCTGAACGCACTGTTTGTCGGGGGTTTGAAAAGTTTCTTTCCAACGACACGACCCTGCAAGATGAGGATGGCTGAGGACGACATTCGGTCATTGATAAAGGCACTCTGAAGGCGAATGTGGAGACAAATCCTCGCGTCACAGTCAGAGAACTCGTCAAACAGTACAATGTTTCGGTGCCAACCATTTCCGAACGTCTCCACCAAATGAGTAAGGTCAAGAAGTTCGATACGTGAATCCCACATCAACTGACGGAGCATCAGAAACAACAAGGTTTGAGATGTGCAGTAACCTTCTGCTTCACAACGAAAAGAAGTTCCTACTTGATCCCATTGCAACCTGTGATGAAAAGTGGGTGCTATACTACAATCGTAAGCGATTTGGGCAGTGGCTGAACCATCGAAGCAACATCCTAAACCAAGGTTGACGTCAAAGGAGGTTTTGTTGGCAGTGTGGTGAACTGTTCACGGTGTCATACATTACATGTTCTTGAATGCTGGTGAAAGTATTACCTTAGTCACATACTGTGAAGAAATTGACGGAATGCACAAGAAGTTGTGTTCCAAACAGTCATGCTTGTTGAACAGGAAGGGACCTGTCCTCTCCCATGAAAACGTGAGACCACACTCGTCCCAAATGACGAAACAGAAGCTACACGAACTTAGGTTTGAAACGCTACCACATCCAGTCTAATCGCTTGACTTGGCACCTGCCGACTTACACCTGTTCATGAATTTTAGCAATTACCTTAAGGACAGGACCTTCAGAAACCGAAAGGAGGACGAAATTGCATCCCTGGACTTTCCTGCAATCACGGTGCCCGATTTCTTGGGTTATAAAGCACTTGCCACTCGCTGGCAAAGGTGTGTAGCTGCTGAAGGCGCTTGTTTCGAATAAAACAAGGTTGTATGTTATGAGGTATGTCTCTTTCATTCGTACCCTCCAAATCGGCCAGTATTTTACGAACGACCTGGTATTAACACCCGATTGTTCAAAGCTATTAATACCAGGAAAGGAAACAACCAATGTAAAAAGAATAAACACAACATCCATTTCTTGTCTCAGGATTCGAAACGAGATCAGCAGCTCGAGGCACAGACTGCAATCACGGTGCTACGTCTCTCGGTGGTCCACTCAAACACCGAGAGACGTAGCAACTGTTTCTGTTGTTTCGGGTGTGTGCTCTGACGAATGTATTCCCTATCAATGCACGTACGTCTGAGGGATCAGTTTCCGACAGTTCCTCCCTTTCTATTGTATGTCAATAACTTCGGCAAGTCAGCTGATCAAAACTACGGTTTCACTGACGCCAACAGTTTTTGTGCTGTTTTTGACTGTTCACAAAATTCCAATGAACATCAGCAGTTGCACTTTTGTACGAACAGCATTTTAAGGATTTCTGTTTCTTTTTCTGTCTTTTTTGTTTTGTTGGGAGTTTTACGACCACCGTGAGCAACTCAATGGGGTATAAGCAGTCCCCTGTCCCTAATTCGGGGTCACTGGTTCCAATGAAATAGCATAGAGCCCTGGGACTAATACACAGCCCATGCTTCATCCAGGGTTCCGGCTCTTACCCATTTCGGGCGAATGGTCAGAAGGCAACGTTCTCAGACCACACGGCGACGGGAGCGGCTACTTTAAGGTTATTCGTTTCTGAATTGAGTTTTTTCTGATTCAGCTGAATTCAGGTCTTAGCTGTAAGCAGCAAAATAGAAAAAAGAAGAGGATTGGGATAAGTTCTTTCCATTTTCATTGCAAGCGAAGCGATCCTCTGACAAGAAGAAATTCTCCCTTACAAAGATTTGAATATTTTTCTTACTTTTCTTTCGGAACTTTTCATAGTATATATTGTTCTCCGTAATTTTCCTTTCTTTTTTCGTTTCTGGGTTTAATGACCTCCGTGAGCAGCTCTTACATCTATGGGAGTCACGCGTAACTAATTTAGCACATCTTGGTTAGGGGGTGGGAGGATCAGGCAAGCGCATCGCTCATACTGCAGAAGGAACTCGAACTCAGAATCAGTTCGAACGACAAAACCTACACCAGTGACTACTCGGGCGCCGTAGTTGTGTACGGCCATAATGAAATACACTGCTGGCCACCCAAAATGCAACACCAAGAAGGACACGAGATAGCAAAGCCAGATTTACTGGACACATAACAACAGATACAAAGATGAAACGATTGAGCTTACAGGCCCGTGCGACTTGCGGAACACGCAGATATCAATAGTTCGTGTGGCCCACATGGCTGGCAATAACGACCGCTACACGCCGCGACATCGAACAAAAGAGGCATTGGATGTGGGCTTGGGGTATGTCGGTCCAGGCTGCTTTCACACGTTGCCACAGTTCATCACGCGTAGCCTCGGGTGGTGCTTGCCGGGCCACTCGGTTGCCGATCAGCGATCAAACGTGTTCGATGGGCGACATATCGGGTGAACAGGCGGGTCACGGCAGCAGTGACACCTGGTGGGACGTGAATTGTTGCACGATGCGTGTCACGTGCGGGCGCGCATTGTCCTGTTGAAACGTGGCCGCTGGCAGGTCCTGCAGGTAAGGGAGGACTACAGTCTACGAAACGTCAGAGATGAAGAGGTGGCTGTTGAGTGTACCGGCAATGCGTACGAGAGGGTTGCGGGTGTCATATCCAATTGCGCCCCAAACCATAACGCCAGACAACGGACCGGTATGGCGATGCACAATGCAGGCGTCATACAGTCTCTCGCCGCGGTGCCGCCAATACGCGGACCCGACCATCGTGGTGTTGCAGGAAGAAGCGGGATTCGTCGGAGAAGACAATGTCGTGCCATTCCGTAGACCAGGTGAGGCGCTCAACGGCCCACTGCCGCCGCACTCGCGGGTGGTGTAACGTCAATTGTAATCGGAACAATGGGCGCAGTGCGACAAGTCCCCGCTCCTGCAGACGACGCAGAACGGTACGTGCTGACACAGGTTGTTGCGCAACACACTCTAATTCTTGCGCTAACGTTCCTGATGTGGCGGTGTTAGCCGTCAATGCCCGCCGCACAACATGCCGGTCCTCTCGTTCGGTGGCGTGCTGCGGCTGCGGAAATCACTCACGTCGGTCCGTCCGTCCTTCCTGCACCCACCGAATTCATACTCGCCTCACTGTGGCTGGATGTCGTACCACATGGGTGCCGATGTCTCAGTACGATAAACCGCTGTTGGATAAGCCACTATTCGTCCTCTGTCGAACTCCGAAACGTGCTGGAAAGACTGCCGTATTCTGCGACGAGGCATCAGGAAGCTTCCCACGCACAGGTGCGGCAGCACAACACACTTCCACTACTTACACCCCGCCTTCTGTGCCCCCTTCTTATAGTGCTTCTCGGTGGCGTGCCGGACGCATATAATTTGCATATGCCCTGCAATGCTAATCGTTTGCATGTCCTCTCGCGGACGACGCATGCTTCGAATTTCAGGCCAATCAGATCCTTCCATCCTGGTGTTGCATTTTGGGTGGCCAGCAGTGTATATATATATATATCATCATCATCATCATTGTCAACCATTATCTATCCACTGCTGGATGAAGGTCTCCCCAAGTTTCTTCCACAACGGTCTGTTTTCTGCCAGTCTCTTCCATGTTACTCCCGCATACTTTCGAATTTCATGTGGCCATCTTCCATGTGGTCTTCCTCTGGGTCTTTTCCTGTCCCTTGAAATCCAATCTAAAATTTCAGTTGTCCATCGATGGTCTGTCCTTCTGGCAGTATGTCCAGCCCATTGCCATTTCAGGGATTTAACTCTGATCATGATGTCTTCCACTCTTGTCATTTTTCGCATCCACGAGTTCCTTTTCTTATCTCTCCTGGTTACACCAAGCATGCATCTCTCCATGTTTTCGTTGAGTTGTCTGCAGTCTTTGTATGTCTCTTTTAGTTAAGGTCCAAGTCTCTTTTAGTTAAGGTCTAAGTCTCTTCACCATATGTAAGCACTGGAATGTTGCATTTATCAGACACTTTTCTTTTAAGACATAATGGCATATTGCTGTTGAAAATTATGCTGTTTCTTCCAAACGCTCTCCAGGCAAGTTTTATACACCGATTAATTTCTTCATCAATGTGTCTCTCACTTGATATCTGCTGTCTAAGATAAATGTAGGTATTGGCTATCTTCAGCTTTTCCCCATCAATCGATAAACGTTCATTTCTTGTAAAAGCATTGTACATCACTTTTGTCTTCTGAAAGTTCATTTTTAATCCCACTTCTTTACTCTTGTCAGCAAGTTCCTGGATCATACTCTGCAGCTCTGATAGGGTAGTTGCAAAAATGACTACGTCATCAGCAGAACGAAGGTGATTCAGGTAATATCCATTAATCTTTATCCCTCTGTTTTCCCACTTCAGTGATTGAAAGACATTTTCCAATGTAGCATTAAATAGTTTGGGAGATATGGTGTCACCTTGTCTCACTCCTTTTCCAATTTTTATGTGTGTTGTATTTTCAAACAGCCGAATCTTTGCACTTGCATTTTCATAGATGTTATGAATAATATTAATGTATGCATCGTCAATACCCCAGGATTTCAAAGCCATTGTAACTGCTGATGGTTTCACCGAATCAAATGCCTTTCCATAGTAATAAAAGCCATGAATAATGGAAGTTCATATTCCCTCGCTCTTTCAATTAGTTCTCTCAGTACGTGGATATGATCTATTGTGTTGTAGCCACTCCTGAATCCAGCTTGTTCTCTCTGTTGAGCCATGTCCATTGTCACCTTCAAGCGGTGTGAAAGAACTTTAGTGAAGATTTTATAAAACACTGATAGGAGGCTGATAGGTCTGTAGTTCCTGAGATCCTCAATGTCACCTTTTTTATGTAGCAGGATCATTGTAGCATTGTTCCAATCCTCAGCAATCTTCCCTTTTTTATGGCATCGAGTGAAAACTTGGGCGAGTACTGTTTCAATTTCTCCACTTGCTTCTTGTATGATGTCTACGGTAATTTCATCTTCTCCTGCAGCTTTTCCCCATTTCATGTTCTTGATCGCATGTGTAACTTCTGCTGGGAGGACAGGAAGAAATCTGACACGTTTTGCAATGGCTGGAGTACATGTATCTTCCCTTTCATATGCACTGGTGTGCAAAAATTAAGGACGAAAAGGGGAAATTAGCATAACAGCTAACGAGCAGGTAAAATGGACCGAAAGACCACTTAAGAAGTAGACTAGGGTCTGGTACGGCAGAGCATGCGCATATATGTAGCATGACGTAGGGCGGGGTGGGGTGGATCGGAAGGGTATAAAGCACACGGGCGGTCTACGCTCAGCAATTCGGTGAAAGCTATTGCACGGTGTACATCGGTTTGAACGACGTCGAGTTGCTGCCACAGTGTGATATGGCCAACAGGCAATCCATAGACGACATCTGGAGGACTTTACCTGAAGTCGCGTCATTGGGAAGTTGGAAGAAGGTCGAAGTGTGACTAGTTTGGCCGAAGAGTTCAGGATCGCTCACAGCATCGTTTAGCGAGCTTGGAGAGCATTTCAAACGACAGGAACAGCAGTCTGAGAGTTTAGCAGTGGTCGTCCACGAGCAGCCACGGTGTCGGACGACCGGTATATTGTCCTACAGGCGAGAAGAGACAGACGGCAGATAGCGGGAGAAATTGCAAGGCACATGAAACAGACAACTGGACGTCCGTTATCGCGTTTTACCGTGGCAAGGAGGCTGCACAAAGGTGGTCTATTTGCACCAATACTGTGTATGCCATTAAGGCTTGCTCATCGGAGACGGCGGTTTCTGTGGTGCCAGGAACACAAGAACTGTACGCATCAGCAATGGGATCGAGTTTTCTTTACGGATGAGAGCCGATTTAGTCTGACGAGCGGTTTCGGACGTATACACATCTGGAGAGAGCAGGGAACACGCAATCACACCTCCAACATAATCGAAAGGGACCGGTTTGGAGGTGGCGGAGTTCTCGTTTGGGGCGGTATCATGCTTGGTAGCCGCACTGTCCTCCACATCTTCCAAGGAGGTTCAGTCACTGGTGTCCACTATTGTACCAAGGTACTCATGCCTCACGTGCGTCTGTTTAGAGGTGCTGTGGGTCCTGAGTTGCTCTTCGTGGACGACAACGCTGCACCTCATCGTACAGTGGGTGTCGCAGAGCTGTTGGAGAGTGAAGCTATTCAACGCATGGATTGGCCCGCAAAGTCCCTGAACCTAAATCCAATCGAACACGTGTGGGACCTTCTCGGGAAACGCTTGGCAGCCCGTCACCAGCCGCCAGCAACGATTCCGCAGCTGCGATTGGCGCTACAAGAGGAATGGACCGCGATGCCTCAACAGCTTCTTGACAACCTCGTCCTCAGCATGGACAGACGTTGTAAATCCTTCAACGCAGTCAGGGGTGATCATATCCCTACTAAAGACTGGATTTTTCTTTTCAGCCGCCTGTCACAGGGACGTCTCTGTCTCGTGTCTAGTTGTGCTCGAAGCTACCTTTTCAATAAAAGCCTTTGTATCCTTTGAATTCCTTGTTTGGACGGTTTTGCTCACTTGTCCCATATTATCACGTCTTGGGGATCTTATGGTATGATTTGAGTCGATGTGGAGCACTTCTACACGACGTAACATCTGAAAAACCGTCTCGTCCTTAATTTTTGCACGCCAGTGTAGTTTTGAGTAGAAATATTTCACTCTTGTCAAAATTTCTCCTCTATTTCTTGTTACAGAACGATCTTATTTCCTCATAGCCATAATCTGTTTTCTTCCCTTACTCAGATGTCACTTTGCTGTCTTTAAGTTTTGGTTGTTTCAATTGTTTCCTCAGTAGTTCACAGTTGAATTTCCATACATCTTCAGTGATACTTTTTCGTACCGTCTTGCATAGCTCCATATATTCACTTTGAAATTCACATCTCTTTTAGTTGTCCTCATCTCTCTTCTTTTTTGCATCAGAATTTTGGTTTTTCCTGATAATTTGTTCGTATGCAACTTGTTCTTAGTACCAGCTATTTTTGTTGCTGTTTCCCTAAGAGCTTTGGTTAGTTTTCTGTTAACTTCAGATATGTCCATTTCTTCCGATGTTAGACCTTCTAGAGCAGAGAATCTGTTCCTCAGTTCTAATTTGAAGGTATTATTATGTTTTTTTTAGGTTGGTCGTGCTAATACACTTTGTTTGAATTATAAGCTTGCCACGTTCGAGTTTAGCATTGAGATGCATCTTACCTCTTACCATTCTATGGTCACTACCTTTGCTGAGCCTGTTTGGCAGACTACAGTCTTTGATGACGAATTTTTTGTTACACATAATGAAATCAATTTCAGTTGTCAATAAATTGGGATGCCTCCATGTGCATTTCCCTTGCGGCTTTTTCTTGAAAAAGGAGTTCATGATGAAAAACCCTTCTGCTTCTGCAAACTCTACGGGAGTATTTCCACGCTGGTTTCTGTTGCCGTGACCGAATTTACCACTGAAGTTTCATTCTGTTGTCGTTGCCCTATTTTCGCATTGAAATCTCCCATAATGATCTTCAAGGGCTGCTTGTCTTTATTATTTAGATGACGAATTTCCTCATTAATTCAATCTCTTCTTCAGGATGACTTGTAGTGGGTGCATAAGCTTTAATAATCTGAGCCTGGTATCTTCTCAAGAGTTGGATAACAAGTCGTGCAGCTCTGTCATAGGAACTTTCAACTTCGACAACTTTATCCTTCAGTTTCTTGTTTATTATAAATCCAACACCACTAGTTCTGCGAGTATCTGTCCCACGATAGTAGAAGAGATGTCCACTTTTCAGTTCAATGAGATCTCCTTTTCTCCTTACCTCACTTAGCCCGACGATGTCTAATTTGATTCTTTGTAGTTCTTCCAATTCAAGGAGCCTTGAATCAGAAGATAGGGAGCGTCCGTTATACGTAGCAAAGATCAGCATCAGATGGCAGCGTAGTCCGGTCATTCGGTGATTCTTAGCACCCTCTGCTTTCATGTCGCACTGGCCGCTGCCTTGGCCAGGTACATTCCAGCTGCTGGAGACTGAGGGCCAAGATTTGGGTTGTGGAGTCATTTGGAGGGGTTTGGCCATAACTCACCACGCTGACCAAGCGGGTTGGTGAGTGTGGGATAGCATTTCCTCTAATCCCGATGGTATAGTTATACCGCTATTTAGCGGTCGTCAGATCCCCTTTAGTGGGAACAGGATGCACTACGAGAAGGCATAGTTGACATTTGTCAAGGACAGGCTGTAGTATATTGCGCACCCTCTGTCCTTCATCCCTACATATATTCGTCTGAGATGGGATCCGGGTTTGAATCCCGGGGGAAGCGCAGGTGCTGTGCTTGTCTTAAGGCACTGGTTCTGTTCCTTCCCTGGAACAAGGGGCCCTAAATTGGGGACGCGTGGTTCGTTATATCCCATCAAGTTACTCACGATGGTCGTTATACCCCCCCCTCCCCGAAAAAAAACCCTCTTAAAATTAGTCAAATTTTCTTTTATATTTATATATACTTTTGCTTTCATATTTTATTGGCCCGATGAAATCTTCCCCTCTTTGTGTGTGTGTGCGTGTGTGTGTGTACGACTACGTGAGCAGTTAAGAGTATAAGCAGTCACTCGTCTGTAACTTATAGCTCCAGGGTAGGAAGAGAGGCAGGGCCGTTGGACAAACACGTCACCCATACCTAGAGCCCAATTCTACCTTGGACAATTTTTCTGCATACTCTGGCACACTCGCCACTCGGTCACCGGGACGGCTCAGCGTCCATTTCATAATATTTGCTTTCAAAATATTATGCATTGTATATTGAAACCTTCAACAAGGTTTCTTTTTTTTTTTTTTTAAGTTTTTTCAATGATTATGTTTCTCCAGAGGATTGGATCCGTCATTCTAATGAATATCTTCCTTTTCATTTCTACTTCTTTCTATTTCTTGATCCAAGTATCCATCTATTTGTACAGACGATTCCATAAACTTAAACTTGCTTACTATGTATTAGGAGAATTCGAATTCGTGCAGAAATAGTCCAAAGTAATCGAGGTAGTTGCCTTTAATAATGCACGATCTTAAAAAACAAGAGTCACTCACAATACAAATTTAAATTCGTTGGCTGAATTTAAAGATTTTATTGTATATAAGAACTTTCGGGTTTCCCTAGAACCCATCATCAGATACAGGAGAAGGAATAAATTTAAATAAAGTGCTACGTGAACATAATATAGATATCAGATATGAATATGACATAATGTCACGTATTATCAAATTGTCAAACGACGTGGCATGCATCATGAAATAAAGAAAATAAAGGAAATAGAATGCAGGTATACATATAATACTGCATTGTAAAAATAAAGGAAGGTTAGTAGGTATAAATGTGACCATTCGTCTGAGACGGGCCCGGATTCGAGTCTCTGCTGAGGTATGGGTGGTGTGTTTGTCTTGCGGAATTGGCCTCACGTTAGTAGAAACAGGCGACTGGAAATAGCCCGAACCCCTGAAATAACAACAACAGAGGTTTGTTTGTGGAGTTTGACGACCAATATGAGTAATTTAAAAGTTATACTCAGTCGCCCGTCCCTATACGAAATAGGTTGCTCCAGTACGAAGAGTTGTCCAAAATGTTCGCCGCCTCGGTGGCTTCTGATCCTTCGTCCGAAATAGACCCGGGTTCAAATCCTGGTGAAGCGTGGATGTTGTGTATGTCTTACGGCACTGGCTCTCTCCCTTCTTTGGAACCAGTGACCCTAAATTAGGGACGGGCGACTGCTTATAGCCAACAGAGTTACTCACGGTGGTCGTTAAACCCCCAATAATAATAATAATAATAATAATAATAATAAAACGTTCAGAGCGAAAAGCAGCAGAGATGTACTGCTCAGAATCAATTTTTGTTTGCTCAACAGTTTATCCGGCAAAACTGGTGTTTAAGTAGAGAGAGCTTTAGGAATAGATCAGATACGAGAATGCACTCAATCAAGAGCAACTCTCACTTTCAAGCCCCTGAGTGTTTAGTTTGGAAATGTATGTAACTTGGAGAAGGTTAACGGTTTGGAAGCGAAAGAAGATTTCTTCAAACATTCGCAACCCAAAGACAATAAATTTACATTCGGGTAAATATAGGGACTTCGCCAACGGGGTGCGTAGGTGGGCTCTAGCCCATCCTGGAAATTTTCTTGACCGCCCTGACGCCCACCCAGTTCGAGATGTGCCATATTTTAATTTTTTTTAACTTTAAAATATAATCTGGGCTTCGACAAGTAATGAGGACCGGTGTTTTTCATCGTGTAGCACTACGCATTTCCTCCTAGGAAGTGCTTTGCTTACTTCTACACAGGAAGACTATCAAAATAGCATCCACAGGGCCATGAACATTTTATTGTTCTCCAGTCATTAAAATCTCTAGTTTAAGCCGTTTTTTCGTATTAATATGCCCAGGGACCATAGGCGTAGCCACTGGGTGGTGGTGAGGGGGAGGGGGTCAGAATACCCGGATTTTCAGAGTTTGGGATCCTCATATACATATATACAGTATATATATCATCATCATCATCATCATTGTCAACCATTATCAATCCACTGCTGGACGAAGGTCTCTCCAAGCCTCTTCCACAACGGCCTGTCTTGCGCCAGTCTCCTCCATGTTACTCCCGCATACTTTCGAATTTCATCCACCCATCTTCCATGTGGTCTTCTTCTGGGTCTTTTCCAGTCCCTTGGAATCCAATCTAAAATTTCGACTGACCATCGATGATGTGTCCTGGCAGTCTGTCCAGCCCATTGCCATTTCAGGGATTTAACTCTGATCATGATGTCTTCCACTCTTGTCATTTTTGGGATCCACGTGTTCCTCTTCTTATCTCTCCTGGTTACACCAAGCATGCACCTCTCCATGCTGCTTTGAGTTGTCTGCAGCCTTTGTATGTCTCTTTTAGCTAAGGTCCACGTCTCTGCACCATACGTAAGCACTGGAAGGATGCATTGATCAAACACTTTTCTTTTAAGACATAATGGCATATTGCTCTTGAAAATTATGCTGTTTCTTCCAAAAGCTCTCCAGGCAAGTTTTGTACACCGATTAATTTCTTCACCAATGTGACCCTCACTTGATATCTGCTGTCCAAAATAAACGTACGTGTCTGTTATCTCCAGCTTTTCTCCATCAATCGATAAATCTTCATTTCTTGTAAAAGCATTGAACATCACTTTTGTCTTCTGAAAGTTCATTTTTAATCCCACTTCTTTACTCTTGTCAGCAAGTTCCTGCATCATACTCTGTAGCTCTGATGGGGTAGTTGCAAAAATGACTATGTCATCAGCAAAACGAAGGTGGGTTAGATAATCTCCATTAATCTTTATGCCTTTGTTTTCCCAGTTCAGTAATTGAAAGACATTTTCCAATGTGGCATTAAAGAGCTGCGGAGATATGGTGTCACCTTGTCTCACTCCTTTTCCAATTTTTATGTGTGTTGTATTTTCAAATAGCAGAATCTTTGCACTTGCATTTTCATAGATGTTATTAATAGTATTAATGTATGCATCTTCAATACCGCAGGATTTCAGAGCCATTGCAACTGCTGATGGTTTCACCGAATCAAAGGCTTTTTCATAATCGATAAAAGCCATGCACAATGGAAGTTCATATTCCCTCGCTCTTTCAATTAGTTCTCTCAGTACGTGGATATGATCTATTGTGCTGTAGCCACTCCTGAATCCAGCTTGTTCTCTCGGTTGAGCCATGTCCAGTGTCACCTTCAAGCGGTGTGAAAGAACTTTAGTGAAGATTTTATAAACCACTGATAGGAGGCTGATAGGTCTGTAGTTCCTGAGATCCTCAATATCACCTTTTTTATGTAGCAAGATCATTGTAGCGTTGTTCCAATCCTCAGGAATTTTCCCTTCATTAAGGCATCGAGTGAAAATTTGGGCGAGTACTGTTTCGATTTCTCCACTTGCTTCTTGTATGATGTCTACAGTAATTCCATCTTCTCCTGGAGCTTTTCCCCGCTTCATGTTCTTGATTGCATGTGCAACTTCTGCTGGAAAGACTGGAAGAACTCTGGTACCTTTCATGATGCCTGGAGTACATGTATCATCCCTTTCATATAATTTGAAGTAGAAATCTTTCACTCTTGTCAAAATTTCGCCTCTATTTCTTGTTACAGAACCATCTTCTTTTCTCAGTGCCATAATCTGTTTTTTTCCCTTACTGAGATGTCCCTTTGCTATCTTTAGGCTTTGGTTGTTTTCAATTGCTTTCCTTACTAGTTCACAGTTGAATTTCCTTACGTCTTCAGTGATACTTTTTCGTACTGTCTTGCATAGCTCTATATATTCCACTTTGGAAGTCACATCTTCTTTAGTTGTCCTCATCTCTCTTCTTTTTTGCATCAACATTTTGGTTTTTCCTGATAATTTGTTCACATGCAATTTGTTCTTAGACCCAGCTAATTTTGTTGCTGTTTCCATAAGAGCTTTGGTTACTTTTCTGTTAAATTCAGAAATATCCACTTCTTCCGATGTTAGGCCTTCTAAAGCAGAGAATCTGTTCTTCAGTTCCAATTTGAAGGTATTATGGTGTTTTTTAAGGTTGGTTATGTCAATACATTTTGTTTGTCTTATGAGCTTGCTACGTTCGAGATTAGTGTTGAGGTGCATCTTACATCTCACCAATCTATGGTCACTGCCGGTGTTGAACTTGTTTAGCACACTGCAGTCTTCTATGACGAATTTTTTGTTACACATAATGAAATCAATTTCACTTGTCGTCCCATTTGGATGTCTCCATGTCCATTTCCTGTGTGACTTTTTCTTGAAAAAGGAGTTCAAGATGAAAAACGTTTCTGCCTCTGCAAACTCTACGAGAGTATTTCCACGCTGGTTTCTGTTGCCGTGACTGAATTTACCTACTGAAGTTTCATTCTGTTGCCGTTGCCCTATTTTTGCATTGAAATCTCCCATAATTATCTTCAAGTGCTGCTTACCTTTATTATTTAGATCACGAATTTCCTCATAAAATTCTTCAATTTCTTCTTCAGCATGACTTGTGGTGGGTGCATAAGTTTGAATAATCTGTGCCTGGTATCTTCTCGAGAGTTGGATAACGAGTCGTGCAGCTCTGTCAGAGGAACTTTCAACTTCTATATATATTTATTATATATATATATATATATATATATAATGTAATTGGATTGCAAGGGAAGGAAAAGATCCAGAAGAAGACCACATGGGAAATGAGTGGATGAAATTCGAAAGTATGCGGGAGTAACATGGAGGAGACTGGCACAAGACAGACCGTTGTGGAAGAGGCATGGAGAGACTTTCGTCCAGCAGTGAATTGATAATGGTTGACAATGTTGATGATGATGATATATAATGTGTGTATGTGTGATCGGACCCTCCAGATTTTGAAACATAGTTACGCCACTGCCAGGAACGATAAATTAGGGTGGATAGGAATTCAGATGGGCTAAAGCACTTTTTGTGTTGAAATCCAATAATTCGCAGCACTAACATTGCTCTGAAAAGATATGTGCTATAAAAAAGATATAAAAGATACGATGTATAACAACACAAAATCCAGATAAACGTGTGTAATTTTAGCAAAAAGATTCCGTTTTAGCCACTCTTAACTATAATTTTTTTTAAAAGTTTTCCCCGTTTTTAGACAAAATAATTAATTATAAAAAATTTTCAGTCTTCGAAAAATTTGCTTTCACCCCTCCCCCTAATTTTTCTAACACCCCTTAAATTTTTTCAGCACCCTCCGAATTTGAAATTCCTGATTAAGCACCTTCGTGGCGCCTCGGTCGAGCGGTACATCGAAGTGTCTAACTAGATTTCACAACACACAAGCAGGAACGAAAATTGGATGCTAATTTTGGCAGGACATTTAGTGTGTTCGTCCTCTGTCACATGAAGGTCTCTGAACTTGTACTGAATCAATTGTGAGGAACGGGAGGGCACTGAGAATTCAAATCCAAGAACTAGATGGTTATTTCCAGTTACACAATTTAAATTAGATTTAACTTGGGTGGAGATCAGAAAATAACGTTTCGTCTGTCAGTTACCGAAAATTTTATTCTTTGCACCTCATGACCTCCCGGCAGCTTTTGTTGAGATAATTTTCCCTTCTAAATTCATTTCAATTTTGGCAGCTTTTCTGCGGCGAGCAGTCATTTGCGGCTTCCCATTGGCCAGTGGCGCTCCCTCCGTCACGACGGGCTCCTCCCACAGCTGACGCTTTGTGTTGGCGACGATAGCAACAACAAGAGAGTCGCATTTCGTTCCTTGTCTGTTCTCGGCAGAGGAGAGCCGTCCTTGCATGCATGCTTGTGTCAAACCCTGGGATATTTACACACATCATACCAGGATCTCCTAAAAGGATACTGCAGCTCGTCTTTATTGAAGTGCAGATATATGGAGCCGAAGTAATCCCTGACTTGATCGAGAGTCTTCGAAGTGACTTGTCGCCATTTAGAATGTAATGTAAGTAGGCTTACTTTCTCACCGTTCAGCTTCTGTTGTTGTTCTTCGGTAAGGGGGAAAATGCTGCTTGTCTGGCCGGTTGCCTGGCTTGCCCGCTAACCCAGCGTGCTGTTGTATTTCCTACCGTATGATTTTCTGCGTATACGGATGTAAAACTTTTGTTAGGAAAACTGCGCAACTTCATTCCAAGTAACGGTAAAGCAGGGCATTTAAACAGCACTTTGTAGGAAGAAACGCCAGTCTCTTTAATCTTCATTTATTTTAGAACTCTGTCGTGGAGGGGAGGGGGGATCTTCGCTCTCCCCCTCAGGTAAATGATGAGCCAACTCAAAACGCTAGCTATAAATATTTACAGAACGATCAGAGGTAATAAACCAACACGAATAAATGTTTTAAGAATCTGATCACATAAAAATGTATTTTTATGAATGTTAACATTAATAACTTCGTGTTTGAGAAATCTGGTGCTAATATTTGCTCTAGTTTTGTAGTCCAGTGTTATTTGATTGCTGTTATTATTTTTTTTTAATTCTGAAAATACCTGTTTATCACGCAAAATAGTAAACTTGATAGTAACTATCAGCGCAGTTTTTTTTTCTTTATACTGTTTTTTGTAAGCCAAAGATTTAGGCCACTATATTTCTGAAAGTCTTTGATGTAATATATTTATTAACAAATTATGCATAGCTCAGTTGTGAAATCGGCTAAAAGAATTGGGTGGCTGACATTTCTTTAACCATATAACTATCAGAGAAAATTTCCTCTGATAGTTGTCTAATAGTGTTAACATTTTGAGAATACTGCGTACAACGAGAGCAGTTCGTCCAAATCAAAACAACCCAGCTGTTATTTAGTGCCTTCAGTAATATGTGTTCGTTTTTTTTTGTTACTTTTGGGGCTTAGCGAATACAATAGGGGTATAAGTAATCACCCGTCCTTAATTTAGGGTAACTGTCTTAAGGGCGGGGATAGAGGTAGTGTTGTAACACACCACCCTGGCGAACGAGCATACGTCAGCGTCTCTCATGACTCTGCTACAGGGGTAGTTGTATGCATTTGTACACTTGCAACTTTGTGCATATTCTCGGGTTTGATTTGGAGATTAACTTCCACTGTAAGCCACTCGATGGGCTATAATAGGCAGTCAACCGTTCCTAATTTAGTGCTGCTGGCTCCGGGGGAGCCAGTGTCGCTAGACAAAACACCCATGTCTCATGGGATTTGAACCCGGACCCATCAAAGGCAAATATGATCAGAAGCCAACGCTTAGACCACTGCGACATCGGGGTGGCAGCGCATATTTTGCAGGTATTTCCGTGGACATTAATTACGTAGCAGCTGTCAGTACTTCTCTTATTTAAGATTTTCTATGGCAAGGCAAAAAAAAAAAAAAAAAAGCCGTATCGTGTGGCCAGCAGAATAATTGACACAGATATCGTATAGTCAAGAGCTCATTCCCGGTAGAACAAAACTTAGGAATTTCTATCAAAGTAAATTTGCTCTAAATTGCGTAATCTTCATTAATTTGGTTCTGACTACGGCTCAGATGTTAAAGCTGAGCTTGGGTTCGAGTCTCAGGTGACGAACGAGCGCCTATCCTACGGCGTCAGGACCGCTCCTCTGGAACCAGTGGCCCTCATTCTTTCCTTTCTTTATTTTTTGGGAGGGGGCTGAGACTGCATATGGCATTACATAATCACGGAGATCATTATTCCTCACAGCAAACAATCGCTACAGAGACCTTAATTTCTCTTATGCCGCCCCAGTGGCGCAGTGGTCTAAGGCGTTGGCCTCTGATCATTCGTCCGAAGGGGTCCGGGTTCGAATCCCGGTGAGGCATGGATGTTGTGTTTGTCTTACGGCACTGGCTCTCTCCTTCCCTGGAACCAGTGACCCTAAATTAGGGACGGGCGACTGCTTATAGCCCATTGAGTTGCTCACGGTGGTCGTTAAACCTCCAACCAAAAAAAAAAAAAAAAAAAAAATTCTCTTATGTATGTACTTCTAGCCTGCACAACGTTTTTTTTTTTTTTAATATATTTCTCTGACTGCGTTGTACAACATTTTGTTATAAATATATTTTTTAGCTACATTGCGCAGGCATTGCATCCCGCAGAAATAGAAATAAGTTTTACACATCTTCTATACACTTTTCTGAGGTTCATGTCACTTCTGTCAGTTTTTGTCTTCCTCTTTTAAAATGTGGAACTGTTTAGAAAAAGTTATATGCCGTCTATTTAAATAATTGAAGACTAATTTTCTGGGGGCATGTAACAAGTTTAGAAATTCAGAATTTCGTTATAGTAAGCATGAAATTTGGCAAAATGATTTACTTGTCCTTAACGTGGGCGTAGACATGTCCCAGTATATAAGGGAGGATCGGGAGCAGGACGGAGACGGTTATGATTAAACGAAATATTTGAAATAATCTATATATGTATCATCATAAACAACCATTAGCAGTCCATTGCTAGATGGTCTCCTCCACAACTTTGCCTAGATGGAGATAAAATGGCCAACTATATATCTGTATAATGGATAAAGGATATATACTAGATAAATGGCCAACTCTTCAAGCCATTCCACCATGCTTTAGAATCCCATACACCCATTTTCACGTGGTATTTTTCTGTCCGTTAGTATTAATTTCAGTTATCCAAGGTTGGTCAGTTCTAGTAATATGTCCATCCTGTATATACACCGAAGAGCCAAAACATGACCACCTGCCTAATATGATGGTCCTCCTCGTGCCAACAAAATGGCTCTTATGCGGCTTGGCATTGATGCTACAAGATTTCTAAAGATGTCTTGTGGTATCTGGTACCAGCACGTTAATAATAGATCCTCTAACTCTTGTAAGTTACAGTCGCCGCAGACCGAACTTGCTGTTTCATCACAAAGCACAGTTGCTGGATTGGATTGATCTCTGGCGAATTTGGGGGCCAGGTCAATACCCGAAAATCTTCCTTATGTTCTTCAAACTATTCTTGAACAACCCTGGCAATGTTCATTATCCAGCTGAAAGAATTGTCCTTCCAATCATTCAAGGCCCAGTTTTGATGTTCGCGTGCCCATTGTAGGCGCTTCGGACGGTGAAACGAGGTTAGCATGGGCACTCTAAGCTGCCTACGACTACACAGCCCCGTTTTGAACATGGTTTGATGTACTGTGTGTAGTGACCCATTACTCCCGTCACCAGCATTCAAATTACCGGTGAGTTACACTACAGTAGCCCTTCTGTTGACTCGTATCATACGGGATAGCCTTCGCTCACCTCTAGCATTGATGAGCCGTGGTCGGCCCACACCTTGCTGGCGGATTTTGGTTTTTCCTTCCTAGGACCACTTTTTGAAGGTGCTAACCCCGGCTGATAGTGAGCACCCCGCAAGCCTTGCCATCAGGGAAATGTCCTGACCCAGTCTTCAGGCCATTTCAATCTGACCTTTGTCGAGTTGTACCATAGTATCCCTTCTATCGGCTTGTACCATACGGGATAGCCTTCGCTGATCTCTAGCATCATTGAGCCGTGGTCGACCCACACCTTGCCGTCAGTTCGTGACTTTTTTCCTCCTCTGACCACTTTTTGAAGATACTAACCACGGCTGATAGTGAGCACCTCACAAGCCTTGCCGCTGTGAAAATGTGACTCAGTCGTCTTGCCATTACAACTGTGCCTTGGTCAAGCTCGTTTAAGAACGCTGTCTTTCCCATCTGAAGAACAAGAATAACGCTGATTAACGGAGCTCAGTATCAGGTGTTTACTCCGTTTCATGACCTTCACACGCGCTGTTGTTTATCTGCAGTTGCTTCGATTTGGATAAAGACGCGCTAGTCACACTGTTTTGGCTTTTTTTATTATAAGGGTCGCGGATGGCTTAGTGGTCAACGTTTGTGAATGCCACAGAGAAACATCAGGTTCGATCCCAGGCAGGTACGAACCCTCGAACCACTAAATATCCGCCGTGCTTCGGATGGGCACGTTAAGCTGTCGGACCCCGGGTACTGGCCCCTCGGTAATAAATAAGGGCGTCTTCCTCCCCTTTTCTACCTAGCTTCCGTGTCACTTTCCTGTCGGACACTCTAGCCCAAATCTCCTAGTTTCCTATTTTTAAGGGTTGTTTAAGACCTAGGGTCAGACACTCTCTTCCCTAAAATCCTCTAGACATGATCTGATCATATCTCACCACAACGCTTTGGCTTTTCAGTGTGCATATATATATAATTATTCCACTGCTGGATGAAGGTCAAGTTTTTTCTCACAACGGTCTGTCTTAAGCCAGTGTCTTCCATGTCACTCCGGCATGCTTTCGAATTCATCCACCCATCTCCAAAGTGGTCTTCTGAGTGTTTTTCCTGTTCCTTGGTATCTAGTCTAAAATTTCGGTTGTCCATCTGTGGCCCGATATTCTGGCAAATTTGTCCAGTCCATTGCCATTTCAGAGATTTTGCTCAGATTATGATGTCTTCCACCCTTGTCATTTTCCCGATCCACTCGTTCTTCTTATCTTTCCCAGTTACACTAAGCATTCATCTTTTTTTTTTTTTTTATTGGAAGTTTAACAACCACCCCAGTCACTTCTGCTGGATGCGCTACCGTGCCGGACGGCGAAAGCTCAGAATTCGGACCATGCCCTGCCCATTTATGTCATCAGCAAATCCTGTCCTGTGTAATTACATTGCTCACATTGATATGAAGATAAAAATAACCTCGTCGCCCTATTGGCGTAATGTCATAAGCGTTGGCTTATCATTCGTCCGGGTTCGAATCCCGGTGAGGCATGGGTGCTGTGTTTGTCTTATGGTACTGGCTCTTTCTCTTCCCTGGAACCAGTGTCCCTAAATTAGGGACGGGCACCTGCTCATAGCCCATCGGGTTGTTCACGGTGGTCGTTAAACCTCCAAACAAGAAAACCTCAACGGTACGTTTGGTATCAGAAGAATGTAGTATTCAATTCTGTATTTTAAGTTTTAGAGAGAATAGTGAGCTTTTGATATTGAAAAGTTTTACGGAAACCTAGTGTGTTGGGTGACAAACTAAAGACCCAAAGTTGAGGGGACACCCCCGCGTTCCCCATACGATTCTTTGCCCGTCGTCCGTAATCTGCTAGATGCAAAATCGATTTTCGGTGACTAAGCCTCTCTTAGCTGGACGGAAAATTGCAGTCTATGGGGCAGTGAATGACGATTGTTGAATGTTCATGGCATTACCGCTAAACCTGCTACGGCATGCTTGTGCATCAGAGATTAAAACGATTGTATTCATCAGGGGAAGCTCTTGTGGTGGTAGTTTGGCATTATGCAGATATTTCCGGCCGCCTAGCGGTGTTTTTTTTGAGGATTTTATTAACATTAATTTACCACATTTATACAGCTGCGTTCTTTGTTGTCAGTAATATGCCGTATGTACTGATTATTTCTGCTGAGATATTTCGGAATGACGCTCAAACTTATGCGATGTAACACACCCACCCAGGCCTTGAGTTTTCAAAATCAAGGTAACAGCAGGGACAATCGGAAGAGGATGCGAATATATTTATTTTAAGATCTGCATTTTATCTATTTACTTTTCTTTAACGGGATACCACGTTTCTGTTTGCTATCGCTCTTAAAGCCCCTACGAGCCGATAAGAGGTAGCTCCCCTCGAACTACGTAGAACTCCGCAGTATGGACTTTCAATTACTGCAAAGAAATTAGCTAAAACGTTAATAAAATTAATGTCGCTACTATGTCTTTATATTTTTTATTTTTGTTTCGGGGGGGGTAACTACCTCCGTGAGCAACTCTATGGGCTATAAGCAGTCGCCGGTCCGTAATTTTGGATAACCGGTTCCAGAAAAGGGAGAGAGCCTGTTCCGTAAGACAGCACAAAGTCCGTGTCTCACCGGGATTCGAACCAGGACACATTTCTGAAGAATGGTATCAAGCCAGCTGGCATTACGTGTTATATTGAGATTCGAAATTTCGGACCCAGTCAACGAATTTCACTTTCCGCTGCCTTTTTGCGCTTATAACATTTTTAGGTCCGAAATACAAGAGGGCCGAGTGCTCTGAGGAGCTGGCCCCTGAGTATGCGGCTGAGACGGGCCCGGGTTCGAGTCCCGATTGATGCACGGGTGGCGGGGCCTGTCTGATGGCGCTGGCTCTGACCTTTCTCCAGAAGAAGCAGTCCAAATTTAGAGGCGGGCGACTGCGTATACCTCTAAGAGTGCTCATTGTAGCTTCTAAATCACGAAACGAAAAAAAAAAAAAAACTAGAGGGGGCAGTAATACTTTATGTGTCAATATCGTAAGGAGATTTTGAAACTATGAAAGGAGGATCATACCATAGATAATGACATTGCTATATATATGAGGAAAGTGCGAATAATAATGAGTCAGTTTAATTGTTACTTATACTAATACCTCTTTAACCTTTCTTGATGACCTTGATTTTGGTTCCCTCTCGTTGTCCATACTGAACGATACACATCGGAACTCGAACGAGTTTCTTGCCTGTGCTGTCACTGTCAGTCAGTCAAGTCAAAGATGGCAGATAAATATAGGAATCCAGCAGCTTGTTTAAGACTGAGTGGACTCAGTGTTTCGGCAGTGTCTCTCGTCTATACAAATATTTTAATATGTGCTGTGAAGTAGTCAGCTGTATTTAGGCTACCAGACGAACTTTTCATTTGCCCTTGGTGTCAAAAGTTTGCTCGAAGTTTCGCAATGGATGAAATGTGGCCGTTGTGGTATAAGTTAGTGCAAGTATTCATACGAAAGAACAGGCACAGAAGATTTGCTTGTGAAAGGATTAAAAATTGAGAAAATTTCGATGATCTATCTGGCTGATTAGAATAAGAACTGTTTTTATGTTTTTTGTAAATTGAAACTCGTCAACCTTGTTTGACTCACATAGCAAGCAGCCTCAGTATCACATCGCAGTTATTGAGAATATGGAAGTAGTATAAATAAAATCTCCAAAACTTTCATTTCTAGCTGTTGTTTTTATTGAACTTTGATATATTTTTTCATTTATTTTACCTGTGTCATTTTATACCTAGGCCATTTTTCAAATGTTTGATTCTGTTTTGCGTCGAACAGTAGTTTGAAGGATCTTGACACTATTTATGTAATGCGTATCGTAAATGTCGAATGATTAATGGCATTCCTTTGAGCTCAAACAAAATATTTTGGTACACCAATCGGCTCTTAATCTCCCTGCAGGAAGGGGGTGAAAAGTGAGATCCAACTACATTACCTCCAGGTTCGCTAAATTTTTTGATACCCCTAAATCTGAATATTATCCGCATGCGTTCAAAACTGTGTGAGCAAATCTCTTAATGCTATAAAAAAAACTCACGTCCAAGCTTTCGTTTAAAACAATTTTATTTTGAGGTAAAAATTAACTTTTAGAGAATAAAGTTTTTTTATAATTAATACTTAATTTATAGGTTTCGAATTGTAATTAAACTGTTCGGAACCTGCCTGTAATGTGAACTAGGCACAAGTGGAAAGGGGGATCAGGTTTTATGGAATTCTTGGTTATCCAGGGAAATGCTTTGCTCCATACCCGTATGGATTTGCTTTGGAACTGAGTCCATTTCACCAGAAAGGTGGCTTCCCAGCTATCTACTAAAGTGCAAATTAAGAGAGTAATAAGCGTCTTGTTACTCAAGATAAATTTTCACGGCCCCGGTGGCGCAGTTGTCTAAGGCAATGGCCTCTGATCATTCGTCCGAAAGGGGTCCGGGTTCGAATCCCGGTGAGGCATGGATGTTGTTTGTCTTACGGCACTGGCTCTCTCCCTTCCCTGGAACCAGTGACCCTAAATTACGGACGGGCGACTGCTTATAGCCCATTGAGTTGCTCACGGTGGTCGTTAAACCTCAAATCAAAAAAAAAAAAAAAAATTTTTTTTTCACGTACATACTGCTGCTTGTTTTTCTTTTCTCTTCCGCTAAATCCTGATAATCTTCTACACCGTACGACTTGGAAACTACATAACTCCATTCAGTTCCTGTAATACAATCGAACCCGTATACACCGAAGTTGAAGGGGAGAACGGAAAAATCTTCGATATATGCGAAGTTTGTTATAACCGGACTGATAAAATAAGGGCTATTTTTGGAATATTAAATTGTCAGGCTAAAACTAATGTATCTTAAACTATTTGTCAATTAATCGAAGGTAAATACTTAGTTGAAAACTATAGGTAGCAAGATAATATGGATGATAATGCAATAAACAAAACATTTAGTGAATATAAAACGTAAAGTAACTGCCAAAATTTTTTAATTTCACCTGTTACATCGGATATATGAGCCGTTTCTTGCTTGCTTTGTGTTTACCATGGTTGCTGTTTTTAATGGTTTTCAACTTCTGACGCGGTGGTTAAGCAAAATAAACTAGATTTTTCTTAACAAAGATTAAAGAGGATGGGAGGGTATAAAAGGCAACATTTGCCCAGAAGATGTATACAGGGTGATTTTAAACTGCTTCAACAAAACAAGAAGGGTGATATGATAGTACACATCAAGACGAACAATATTTGCAATGGAACCTAGGGCCGCATTCCACTCCTAGTGCCAGAAGAGATAAAATGTTACATATCCACGTTGAGCCTTCAACAGTGAAAACAAAGAGACATACCTAATTTATGAGTTGCACAATTCCAATCGCATCAGAGGAAGACTCAAAGGAGCTGCTCAAACTGGCGTCCAGGGGCGTCGTTGCACAGTCCACACCAGCAAATGGACTGTCTCACCCTCTCGTAGACTCCCGGTGTGGTGCTGATCTTGTCCGCAGCAACAGCGATTCGCGCGACCAGATCTTCCAGGGAGTCCACAGGTGTCTCGTACACCAATGTTTTCATGTGCTCCCAGAAGTAGTAGTCCAGTGGATTAAGCTCCGGGGAGCGTGGAGGCCATGTCACAAGTCCACCGCGTCCAATGTTTTGCCCGGGATATGTCGTATGTGTAGTCCTCCATGCCCTTCAGGAATACGTCAATTCTCATGTGATGTTCGCACGGTAATATCGCTGAACGGGTTACTTCTCTTCTGCGTTTTCAAATGTTTGCTCCTCATCGTTTACGCACGTGTTCAGCGCACCTGATTTGCATCTTGTGCACTAGTCGCAACTCCATGTGCCTTATGGACGGTTTTCAAACGTGCTCTTTTTTGGCACTAGGAGTGGAATGCGGCCCTAGGTTCCATTGCAAATATTGTTCTTCTTGATGTGTACTACCCACCCCTCTTGTTTTGTTAAAGGAGTTAGCAATCACCCTGTATATGTTTGGAAGGGGGAGCAGGGAGGTCGCAAAAAAGCAACAATCTTGTCATTATGCGAACTGATCTATTGTAAGGAGAACCATTGGGGCCGCCCCGGTGGCGCAGTGGTCTAAGGCGCTGGCCTCTGATCATTCGTCCGTAAGGGGTCCGGGTTCGAATCCCGTCAGGCATGGATGTTGTGTTTGTCTTACGGCACTGGCTTTCTCCCTTCCCTGGAACCAGTGACCCTAAATTAGGGACGGGCGACTGCTTATAGCCCATTGAGTTGCTCACGGTGGTCGTTAAACCTCCAATAAAAAAAAAACCATTGGGTGTCGTCAACAGGGATTGAAGGTTATGGAGGCTTCGCTTGTTCCCTTTCAGCAACAAGGGGAGGCAGGCATCTGCTATAAACTGCTGTAATCCTGCCCCAAGAAAAAAAAAACAAATCTGAGATTCGCGTCACACACTATTTAAAATGAACAGTTTTATTCGCGGTATATACGAGAGAAATCTTTTATTTATTATAATTTTTTTTTATTTTTGGTGATATTATTTTGTCTCTGATGGGAATACTGTTTTCCCCATCGGTTTTAGAAACTGGGTACGTAGATATCTTTTTAAGCATTCTGTTGTATTCGGCATTTACGGTATCGCATTCCCGGAGTAGAAGAATGTTGAGTACGCGCGTATACGCTGTACGCGGATAGTTCGCAAATTATTAGATTTTTCAGATGATTTTCGCTTGTAGATTAAAAAAGTAAAACATTTTATTTACAGCAATTAAAACACTTACTCAAGGCTTTACTCAGATTAATGCACTTAATAATATTTTAACTTGAACTTTCACTTATTTTTCAGATCTTCTGAGTTCTGTTTTTTACAAATGCTTCTGGCCTCTAGATTTTATCAACGCCTGTTCTCCATGTATAGGAACTGTGCCAAAAGTTTTGTTTACACAAAGAATTTAAATGTTATTGCCTCTTGCAGTTGCCAGTTATTAAACTAAAATCTTGTCCTTATGTATTTTGCAAGTCTACTATTTTTGTCTTAAGTTGTTGGAAATGATATTTATAATTTTTGAAGGTATTTTAATGGAACTGCTTTCCTGGGTATAAAAACTTCTTTTAGTCTTTTGTTTTTATGAGGTTCATAGTCCAATATTTTGCCATAATGATCCATTTTACACACATTGCTGCACATAATGTATTTATTTTGACATCATTGGAATCTGTAATGCTCTAATAATTGTTTTATTCATTTTTGTTTAAATTATATTATCAGTAAGTTTTCTGTTTCAATGGTTGTGCACGCAGATACATTTTATTTTTATACAACTCTTTGGAAGATACGCATTCTGGGAAAACTATAAATTTGAATGTTTTCTTCTGAACTCTTGTTTCAGTTAACAAGTTTCAGACTTTCTTTTTAGCTAGCTCCCTTTTTTTTTAAATACGTTTTAGGAGTGACTTGTCGATAAGTATCGGTTTTCTCTTTACCAGCAGCTGACATGCTCACCAATCAATTACGGTAGCTGTTTATGCCGGAAATATCTGAGCGTTAGTGAGTTGTATGATCCATTGTTGGTTCTGTCTCGGAAGTCAGCAGCTCCGTTTGTCTGGTACATGATACATTCACGACCTCTGTCACCTCGCATTCTTTACGACTTCCGTGAACAAGCGAGATCCCGGTTGTCTTCGGAATGTGTCTCTGTCAAGCAGCAGCAACTCCATTCATGTATGTGTGTACGTGTGTGTGTGTTTCGTCTGCATCGGGGATCCAGTCATTCCTTCCTAATCGGTAAATGATATCAAGATTCCTTGTTGCCACCTCCACATCGCGCTTACTACGAAAAAGTAACGCTGCTAGACATGAAGTCAGTGATAAGTTGGTGCGGATGAAACAAGGAGAAGGACTTTGCATGCATGTGGGTGGGAAAAAGAAAGAGATGTACCGGCGTGTGACCACATGTCGAAGCTCCCAAGGTCAAGAAGAGGGAATGTGAGTCTTGTGTTTTGCGTTTCCTTCTGCTGTTCTTTCATTGAGGAGACGAAGTTGTTTTGAATCGAGGAACCTCCATCTTACACGAATCAGCTTGAATATGAGGAGTAATAATTTCGAGAAAGCGAGCTTTGTTTTTAAAATAACTGCTTATTGTCACGCAGACGTAATGAGGTTTGCTAAAACAAGTTCTTTCCGTTGTCGGGAATTTTGAGTGTGAAGTTGTCAACAAACGAGAGTGCTCGATAAATTGCCGTTAAGTTATGATACAGCAGTTTTGTAAACTTGGTGTAACTTATTTTTATCAGGAACTGCCTTGAGAATCCGGGTGAAAATCAATTTTGAAATTAAGTTGCATGAGAAAAAGCATTATTAAACACAGCAGTGTTGAGCCTCACAAAATCCATTTTGACGTGAATTACTTATCAACATTGCGTGGTGATCTCAGTCTCCAAACAATTCAAAAATAAAGAAGAAACGACACCACACTAATTATTGTGCCACCTCCATCATTCCTGCTATAATAAAAGTAAAACAATTGCATTTTCCGTTTGTCGTGAAAAAAAAAGAATTTCAGCGCTTTGAAGCAAGGACTAACTGAATACAGTATTTTTGATACTGTGTATCTTTCCTGACAGTAGTAAAGTAAATCCGAAGTAAAAATTTCAATGAAACGAAAGTAGTCAAAACTATTGTTGAAATCTGATCGTGCCACTTGCCGTCACATGAAGTGAAGCAACAATAATTTCATTGTTTTTTGCTTTTTTTTTTACGCTTTCCAACCGTAGGTTGAAGAAGCGTATATGCTCCAGCTTTGTCTGTCTGTCTGTCCGCACGATAACTTGCGTAAAAATGGTTCAATTCCGATGAAATTTTAGTATGTGGTAGGGGACCACCTGGGGACGAACCCTGTTGAAAATGGATGAAATGGGGTCAAAGGTCAGGACATAGGAGCGGGATTCATTCCATTGCCATTATGCGTCATAACTTACGTAAAAATGCTTCGATTGCGACAAAACTTTATCATGTTCCAGAGGTATACTGAACTGGTTCTGTTGAATATAATCAAAATGGGGTCAAAGGTCAGGGCACAAGAACGAGATTATTCCACAGCCATTAATCATCATAACTTGACTGAAAATGCTTCTATTGCGACAAAACTTCAGTATGTTGTTCCGGGAGTATATTTTGAACCAATTCTATTGAATATAATCGAAATGGGGTCAAAGGTCAGGGCACAGGAGCGAGATTTATTTCACAGCCATTATCCTCATAACTTGAGTAATGATTTCTGGTATGTTGGACAGTTTATCATAATCCATGCATTGCATAATTTTACTAACTTTTTTTTTTTTTAATTGGAGGTTGAACGACCACCGTGTGAGCAACTCAGTGGGCTATAAGCAATCACCCGTCCCTAACTTAGGGCCACTGACTCCAAGGAAGGGAGAGAGCCAGTGCCGTAAGACAAACACAACAGCCATTCCTCACCGGGATTCGAACCCGGATCCATCTCGGAGGAAATAATCAGAAGTCACCGCTTAAACCACTGCGCCACCGAGGTAGCAATTTCATTGTTACTCAATATATACACTGCTCGACATAGAAATTGCCCCACTCAGGAGGTGTGCCACAAACATGCAAATCGCAGGGCGGGTGTACTTACAATCATGTTAAACCTGAGCCGATGACGTCACACGTTCGTGAGATAAAGGTGCCAGCAGCAACAGAGATGATAATGTGTGGTCGCAGGTGGAAGTGTCGCGGACGTTTCAGATTTGCTGTTTGTGCTGGGAAACTGTTCAACGAAGGCGGAAATTGCCGGGTACACGCCGTCGGCAAGCTTACCGTCATTTGGATAAGTTTCAGAGAGGAAGAATTGTAGGCCTGTATGAAGCGGGCTGGTCTACACGTCGTATCGTTGCGCATGTGCAACGAGATGCACGAACTGTTTGCACGCTGTTGGCACCAGTGGATACAGGAAGGTTCGTTTGTGCGTCGGAGCGGTAGTGGTGCAGTGTTATAAGGAACTATTTAAAATATAATTAAATAGTGACTTTAGTTGTTCTGTGCGCGAATAGCAGCTAGAAATTCGCCTTAAGTAAAATTGAAAAAAAAAAAGCACTTAACAGATCCGTTGGGAAAAGCCAGTCCGTGTAAGAAAAGCTTTTCTCAACGGATCTGTTGAGTCCCTTTTTTTAACTTATGACTGAAGGCGAATTTCTATCTGCTGTTCGCGCATAGAATAACTAAGGTCACTATTTAATTATACTTTAAATATTTCCATGTAACAGAGTTCCGAAAGACGTCAGCATGCGTGGACCGGCGGATTATACCACACGCTCGTTCGTCACCAGAAAGCACTACAGCCGATATTAGACGTGCTGTGTCATCGGCTATGGATGCCGCCATAATGACCCGAACTGTAAACCGAAGGTTACATATGGCAAACCTGCGCAGTAGGCAACCGTTACGTCGACTGGCATTGACGGCCAGCCATCGTAGCGCTCGTCTGGCTTGGTGCCGAAGTCTTGCGAACTGGGGTCGCGAATGAACCACTGTGGTCTTCAGTGACGAATCCCGTTTCCGCGTGGGTGCTAACGATCGACGGATCC
This sequence comes from Macrothele yani, assembly GCA_039090855.1. Taxonomy (NCBI): domain Eukaryota; kingdom Metazoa; phylum Arthropoda; class Arachnida; order Araneae; family Macrothelidae; genus Macrothele; species Macrothele yani. Next base: position 117,749,540 of record CM077007.1, read on the forward strand.
ATGTCTGGTGAAACCCTGGTGGGCGGACGGATCCCGGTTTCGTTCGCGATCTCCCGTCAGGCAGGCATGGTATGGGGTGCTATTAATAGCGCATGACAGCAAGTTCCCTCTTGTCCGTATCATGGGCACACTGACATCTGCATGATACGTGAGCGAGGTTCTGCAGTTCATTTTGATACCGTTCCTGAATGGGTGCAGCACCAGAAACTACTTTATATCTTTTGGGGCCCTAGGCGCTAAAAAGTTAAGGGGCCCCCTTCCCTTATCGCCGCAGAAATTTTAATCCGTCAGATTAAAATAAAGGAAAAAAAAAAGGAGGGGGGGTCAAGAAAAAGGTTTTTACGCTTTTTAAAATGCCATTTTATTTTCCCATTATTAGAACGCTCTGTAAGAAACAATGCTAATGTAATCATTTTGTCTGTCCGTGCACATACAATTTTTTTTTTTTAGAGATATTTCAAAAAATAATTTTGTGGCTAATAGGAATTTATAGGACATTAAGTTTGGGACTTTAAATATCCATATACTTCACGAATTTACCGCCTAAGGGCTGTCAAAGTCAAAAATTCAAAAAAATAAACTTCTATTGTGAAGAAACTGTTCAACTGAGAGGAATGAAATATTTCTGTCTCTCTCAGGTTAAGCTTAGCTATTCCTTCTCAAATATTTAAATTTCCGAATTAGTTCCTTAATTTCCTGCTAGAGGCGTCAAGTCCAAAGAATTTGGTTTTCACAGATTTTTGAAACATTATTTTTGCGAATGGTAGGACATTAACATTCATTATATTTTTGCCCATCTAAAATTTCACTACTTTTTTCACATCTGTGTTAGAACCTTCGGTCGGTAAAAACCAAAACAAAACTAAAAATCCAATTATACGTTTTCTAGGCCACTCAAGCTGTGGGGCCTTAGGCGCGCGCTTAGTACGCCTACTCGGAAATCCGCCCCTGTGCAGCACACCATTTTTTTTTTGCAAGAGATAACTCCAGTGTACACACCGCTTGGATCACCAGACGGTGTTTGTAACATGTTCAAACACTGCCATGGACAGCAAGATCGCCCGATTTATCCCCAATCGAAAACCTGTGGGGTCACATTGGACGTCGTCTGCAGTCGAATCGGCCTGTGCACGATCTTGATGAATTATGGGAGCAAGTCAACCATGCTTAGTGTTCCATTCCTCAGGACGATATCCGGCGTATGACTCATTGCCAGGCCGTATTGCTGCATGTATTGCCGTTCGCGGTGGTGCAACAACTTACTGAGCAATACCCATTGCTCTGCATTATCTCATGTGATAAACAGTGTACGTGGCTGAAAATAAAATCAAGGTAAACCCGTATGCCTTCCTATTTGCATGCTCAATGTAACCCATGTACCGTCATTTCTTCTGGGTGGGGCAATTTCTTTGTCGAGCAGCGTATTTTATCGCTGAACATTATTTCGTTACGTTTTACATAAAAGTAACAATATATCATTGCGATCTGCGTAAATTACGAAATCCTGGTGCTAAAAATGTGATAAGCCATTACAAAATTGCATCTTTGTGCCTTCTGTTTTAGGAGAGCCTCAATTTGTAGGACTAAGTTAACGTGGGCCGTCCCGGTGGCGCAGTGGTCTTAGCGATGGCCTCTGATCATTCGTCCGAAAGGGGTCCGAGTGCGAACCCCGGTGAGGCATGGGTGTTGTTTTTGTCTTACGGCACTGGCTCGCTCCCTTCCCTGGAACCAGTGACCCTAAATTAGGGACGGGCGGCTGCTTATAGCCCATTGAGTTGCTCACGGTGGGCGTTAAACCTTCAACAAAAAAAAAAATAATAATAAGTGAACGTGGACATTTTTTGAAAAAAGTAATTGGCATAAACTGATGTGCCTGAACATGCTAAGGTGAACAAAACAAATAATCCTAAGTCTTAAAATTCTGAAAAGGCTCTGCCTCGCTTGCCTCCTCCTAGAACATGCAACTGCTCGAATGTATTTATTTAAAACTTTTTAATTCCACTGTGGGAATGCTAGGTTATGCGCAATAATATTTATACTACCTAACGGACGACTTTTTTTTGTTCCAGAAAAAAATAGAAAAATATTTGGGTAATCTTGATAACGGCCGCAGCTTTAAAGAGCAAGCAGGCTAACTTTCAGAAGTGGTTTATTAACGCGGTAATAAGCGTATATATAAGCTTTCGTCTCTTAGCAGAAAAGTGATGACAGAAAATACAGAAGAATGTGCACGTAGAACATCTGTCCGACGTAAAAACCACTGAGAGTCCCACTTCGAGGAACGAAGATGTGATGAATGCAGATATACACTTTCGCTTCTTAGCGGGAAAACTGTACTTCAGAAAAAGTGGAATGTATTTTTTTTTTTTAAATTGGATTTTTGAAGTATGAAGTATTTTTCCAAACAAGTGCATTGCACTGCCACGGGGAAAACCGTGTATAAAGAGAAATGGGAAAATTCCTGACAGTGATTACAAATGCCCGATAATTAAAATACTTTTCCAGCTTCCTGCGGAACCGTTCTTTGCACTTATGCAAACATTTGGTAGTGTCCGAATACTTTTGATAATATAGTGTATACTGTTTTAGTCTATCTTTGCCAGCGTGCGATGTATAGCTGCGCTGGATTGGTTGAACCATATTGTATTGGGCCCTCAACTGTGATACAGTGCAAAGCGACGCACCGGTCGGCTACCTCTGGAATCTACTTGTCTCCACCTTTTACCGTTGTCGCCGGTTGGTTCGCCACTTCGGCACCTCTCCTGGTACACTTTAACTACGTTGCCCTCGAACAGCGCACAAGGGTCGCAGTTTCCAAAATCTGCTCACCAACACTTCATACGACAACAACAAAAAATTACTTTCCCCACTATGGCCTTCTTCTAAAAACCTTTTAAATCCTTCGTTTTACCCATGACGTCCATAACTTTGCTCTCAGCTGAACCATAAATCTTTTATATACAGCTAGTTTGACCTACAAGCCACACCCTCCTACTTACCCCAAAATTGGATGATCTCTTTGCATAGGGGTTTTGTAATGTATTTTAAATTAAAAGTATTCACATAAACATTACTTCTCGTATTATCGGTTGTTCTTGTAACACTGGAGCTTCTTAATTTTTGTGCTCCGGATAGCTAGCACAAAATCCTCGATTGTACAATGAGCAAATTTAGGTTTTCTAACAGCCAGGAGAGAAGTTTTCATTTACTGACAGTCTTTATTGGTCTTCCATGAATAACAGAACTGTACGTCAAGGTACTTCAGTAGTCTCAACAACACTGCTACAAAATACTTCTACAGATTGAACATCTGTAACATTAGGCCCAAAATGTATCCATCTGTAATATGTAGCCGTATGTATCTATAGCATACAAGATACAACGTAAGGCTTCACTAATCTACCCACACTTGACGCTGCTCTCTCCACCCACGTCATATACACCGATGAGTCATTGAATTATGACCACCCCCAGCCAAGAGAAATGAGCGCGCCTGGAGTCCGAACGGTGGCGCAGGAGAAGTTCACATAGCAGTATGTATACAACCCGAGAACCGGCTTTCGGTTAGTAGAGGGTTCGGAGTCAGAGTGGGAAAAGCTGCCGATTTATCGGAGTTTGATAAAGGATAAATTGTGATGGCACGGCTCGGCTTTTGCGTTGTTCACGTGCCGCTTTTTAGCGAGTACGTATCAAAAGTGGTGCACAGAGACCAAATGACGGACCATCGTTCAGCTGTGTGTCGTCCGCAGCTCATTGATGCCAGAGGGGAGTGGAGACTTGTCGCGCATTGTTCACAGCGACCGCAAAGCCACAGTGCAACAAATCACCCGCAGCTACAACGATGGTGACCAGGGCAATGTGTCACAGCACACAGTTCGTCGCAGGCTTTAGCGCAAGGACCTGCGTAGCATAAGACCCAGCCAATCAAAGTAGCCCAGATCACTACGTTTACCCATGTTCGTGGATTGTGATACGCTATTGGGAAGTCCTGCTGCTCACTGCACGTCATCGCCAACAACGCATGAAATGGGCTCAAGCAAGATCTTCGAAATTGGCCCGTGGATGATTGGAAGAAAGTGGCCTGGTGTGACGAATCAAGATTCCTGGTGCATCACGTAGATGGCCGAGCGAGGATACGCCGATTACCAACGGTGGCTATTGCACCTGGATGCACTGTTGGGCGGAAACAGGCCGGCGGTGGCGGTGTTATGCTGTGGGCGATGTTTCCTTGGGACACTTTAGGCCCCATTATCTCAATAACACAATCCCTGACAGCTATCAGGTATCTGAATATCGTTGCGGACCGAGTTCACCCATTCACAGCAACTGTGTTCCCTGCTGGTGATGGCCATGCTACATTGCCAGAATCTTCAAGGAGTGGTTCGAGGAACATGCTGGTGACTTTCTATTAATACCCTGCCTTCAAATTCACGTGACATGAACTCAATCGAACATTTGTGGTTCCACTTGGAAGAGCGGGTTCGCGCTAAATCGCCACCACCCCGAAACGTACGGGAACTGGAGTACCTGCTGTTGACATTATGGTACCAGATACCCCAGAATACCTATCGCCACCACATCGAATTGATGCCTCGCCAAGTGGCCGCTGTTCAACCGGCTAAAGAGGATCCTACAGCTCATGAGGCAGGTGGCCATAATGTATTGGCTCATCGATGTATATGTAGTCTACAAGGTACAACGCAAGGCAGCACTAATTTACCCACACTTTACGCTATGCGCTCGACACATTATATATATCGTTCTTATCCTGTCGAGACATACACACGTCATTCAACCTGACCTCAAGATTGTTGCCACATAACATTCATTGAGTGAGAGAAATATAATGGTGAAGTTGAAACGCTTAAAGGGAATGAACTTAAAATTTACATAGGGAAAAAAACCAACCTAAAAATGATAGTTAAATTATAATATCCCTCATAGTAGTCGTAATTCAGTGAGCACTCAATGTATATATTCCACTCTAGCCGGTGATATCACTAGGACGCCAACTCGTGGAGACAGCTGATTTCAGATTGATCTGGCTTACGAGCATGTGTATATACACTGAAGAGCAATTGAATTAGAGATACTTGTCTAGTAACGTGTAGCACCACCTTTCGCCCTGATGACGGCGGCGATTCGTCTCGGCATGGACTCGACAAGACACCGGAAGCGGTGGGAAGCCATACGCATCCACGACCCCTGAACAAGCTCCCACAGTTCACGAAGATTTGATGGAGGGGCGTCGGAGCCTCGAACATCTCTCTCGGTGGCATCCCAGATGTGCTCGATGGGATTGAGGTCAGGTAACCTTGCTGGCCAAGGAAGCGAGGTCACGTCGGGGGAGTGTTCATCCAACCGTTCGGATACAATTCGGGAGCGATGGCACGGTGCATTGTCTTGTTGCAGGATGAGGTCCCCAGTGGGATGTTGAAGACTCACAAACGGGAGCAAATGATCGTTCAGGATATCCCGGTAACGTTGACCTGTGAGGGACGATGTTACACGTACCAGGGGTCCCAATTCAGTCCACGTAAACAGTACCCAGACGAGAATGCCACCCCCACCAGCTTGAAGAGTACCCTGCTGGCAAGAATGATCCATCGCTTCATGCGGTTTGCGCCATACTCATATCCTGCCATCCGCATGTACCAACGTGAATCTCGACTCATCAGTCCAGGCAACATTTTCCCACATGTCTAGGGTCCAGTGGCGATGTTCCCGCGCCCATGCTAATCTTTGCACCCTGTGATGTGCGGTCAGCAGCGGTTCCCTCGTGGGACGATGGCTTCTGTACCCCATAGCGAGGAGATGGTTCTGGATGGTGTGGCTGCTTACACGTTTTTGTTCACCAGCGTTAAATTGCCGAGTGATTTCTTGCACTGTGGCCCGTCTATCCACTGTTACAATGCGAGCTAGCCGACGATGACCCCGCTCATCCACACGCTGTTGTCCACGGAAGTTTGACCTTGCAGGGATGGTTTTTACCGGATTCGATGTACTCACGGTGCACCAGTGACACAGTGGGTCGTGAAAATCCCAGTGCCTGCACGACTTCCGAGATGGAGTGACCCATTCGTCCGGCCCCGACAATTTGCGTATGATCAAATTCGCTTAGATCCTTCGTCTTACCCATACTACGTCCGACTCTTACTGATTCCAGTCGCATCACTCCTTATATTGTCGGATCGCTGCATACGTCATGTCGTTTCCGTTTACAGGGCCGCCCACAGCGCCACATTTGCATAACGCCAGCTGTCTGTAATTCAATTGCTCTTCAGTGTAGTCTATCGAAGCTGCAGCTGCTTTTCACATAAAATATTACTCCGTGTGTGTAGCAGGAGACATCTGCGACCTTTGGCCCGCCAGCGGTAACTTGTATGACGTCCGGTAGTAATGGTTATTGTGTTCAAGTTTCTTTTATATCGTTTTCTATCGTAATTACTGTTTCAAAGACCAGACGAGCTAACTGATTAGATCAGATTATTGGCAGAGGATTATAGGAAGGGAAAGTCTAACCCCAGGTCTTAAAAAACCCCTTAGAAATAAGAAGCTAGGAGATTTGTGCAAGAGTGCCCGATAGAAAGGTGTCACGGAAGCGAGGTAGAAAGGCGCCATTATTTATTACCGGGGGCTATTACCCGCGGCTCGACGGCTTAACGTGCCCATCGGACGCACGGCGGATATTTAGTGGTTCGAGCGTTCGTACCTGCTGGGATCGAACCCGAGGTCTTCTCCGTGGCAGTCACGAACGTTGACCACCAGGTCGCCCGCTGCCCGGAAAAGCTGACTGACAGCGGAGTTCTTGCTTTGTTACTAATCGTGCGAGAGCTTTGCGTGCGTTTTTGAGTGCGAATGTCCAAGAACACTGCCTGTGTTGGCGCGCAACACAGAGAAGATAGTCTCGCTTTCTTAACAGCACCCCAGTTTTTTTTTTGATTGGAGGTTTAACGACCACCGTGAGAAACTCAATGGGCTATAAGCAGTCGCCCGTCCCTAACTTAGGGTCACTGACTCCACGGAAGGAAGAGAACCAGCGCCGTAAGACAAACACAACATCCATGCCTAACCGGGATTCGGACACGCACCCCTTTCGGACTAATGATCAGAGGCTATTGCTTAGACCACATCTAAGCGATGTGCGCACCCCAATGGTCAGATGTGAGACATCTGAAGTTAATAAAATCAATGCATTGCATGATTTTACTGCCTTGTTTTTTATTGAAACACTAAAGAGTATTAGTGATTCATTCTTATATATGTAATAAACGTTTTGTTGGTACAGTGTCCATTTCGTTCAGAATAAGAGGTCCAGAAATTCCGACTCATGTTAATGCTTTCTTGGAGAATTAAGGAACGAAGCCTTGAAGAGCTGAATTAGCTTGGTATTTGGTCACAATGTGCGTCTTTTAGTCGGGTGTGTTTTACATGATACGAAAAAGAAGCTGACCTCCACGATGCTAGCTCATATCAGTGTTGGCAAAACAAAGGTGCAGTCTTTTACACGTCCTTGTGGCAACAGATCTGATAAAACAAATTTATCTCGGCACGAAGTGCTACGATGTGGTTTATGGTTTGTGTCTGTCCAGCTCGTTTTGTTGTTTTTCTTCTTCCACATGGCACGACGTCATGAGTTTCCCCCCTGCCGAACGATTTCATCTTCTGCCTCATCATCATTATTAGCAGGGTCGCTTTGATAATTAAACACACACGCTGTAGAACAATATTAATAGGGGAAAACGTAGATTCTATAATTCTGTGTTTCAGTTTTTGCTAAATTTGGCACGTACGCTGTCGAAAAACAGCATGCAAATGTTGTTTCTCTGCGCAAAAGATAATACTGTTTCTATTTATATTTTCACTCCTAAAAAATTGACTGATAAACAGTTTTGTATCTGATAGATGTAATTACGATTAAGATTATTCATGTGTTTAAAATTTTTAAACTGGTAATCCAAAAAATTGCCTGAAAAACAGTTTTGTATCTGATAGATGGAATTACGATTAAGATTATTCATGTATTTAACATTTTTGACTATTTTTGACTGAAAAATTGACTGAAAAACAGTTTTGTATGTGATAGATGCGATTAAGATTATTCATGTTTAAAAATTTTCAACTGGTAATCCAAAAATTGACTGAAAAACAGTTTTGTATCTGATAGATGCAATTAAGATTATTCATGTATTTAACTGGAAATTTTTTTTGACTATTTGTGACTGAAAAATTGACTGAAAAACAGTTTTGTATCTGATAGATGCAATTACGATTAAGATTATTCATGTGTTTAAAATTTTTAACTGGAAAGTTTTTTGACTATTTTTGACTAAAAAACAGTTTTGTATCTGTTAGATGCAATTACGATTAAGATTATTCATGTGCTTAAAATTTTTAAACTGGTAATCCAAAAATTGACTGAAAAACAGTTTTGTATCTGATAGATGCAATTACGATTAAGATTATTCATGTATTTAACATTTTGTTTTTGTTTTGAAGGTTTAACGACCACCGTGAGCAACTCAATTGGTTTAAAAACAGTCGCCCGCCCCTAATTTAGAGTCACTGGAGAGAGCCAGTGCCGTAAGACAAACACAACATCGATGCTTCACCGGGATTCGAACCCGGACGACTTCTGGATGAATGGTCATAAGCCATGACTTAGACCACTGCGCCACCGGGGCGGCATTTAACGTTTCAATATCAGAACATTTAAAAACCTTAAGACTGTAGATACACCGAGACGAGACCCACTATTTAAAATTTTGCAGAAACAGTAACCATGAAAATGGTGATCATATTTCTATTGTTAATGTGAAATTTAAAATAATTTTTCCTTTTAAATATTTTGGGACATAAACGACCTTCGAAATTTAATTGGACAATTGTTTATTATCCAAACAGTAAATAAGGATTACTGTTTACGGAAACATCAGTTTTGCCGTAGAGCTTTCTCAGATAGACGTAAAGCAGAAATATCAGGCGAGAGCCTTATTGAAGAAGAAATTAAAAGGCATGTGAAACTTGGCTCTTCGCCAATGGGCCATTACATTATGACCATTTACCTAGCTGTAGGACCCCATTTACCCCGCAAAACTGCGGCCACTCTGCGAGGCATCGATTCAATGAGGTGGCGATAGGTATCCTGGGGTATCTGGTACCATAATGTCAACAGCAGGCCCTCCAGTTCCCGTACATTTCGTGGTGGAGGTGATTTAGCGCGAACCCGCTTTTCCAAGTCGAACCACAAATATTCGATTGGGTTCATATCAGGTGAATTTGTAGGCTAGGGCATTAACAGAAAGTCACCAGCACGTTCCTCGAACCACTCCTTCACGATTCTGGCCACTGTGGCATGGCGCACTATCTGCTTGGTAATGGCCATCACCAACAGGGAACCCAGTTGCCAGGAATGGGTGAACTTGGTCCGCAACGATGTTCTGATACCTGACAGCTGTGTCAGGGATTGGGCTATTGGGATAATGGGGCGTAAAGTGCCTCAAGAATACAGCGCCCACATCATTACACCGCCGCCGCCGGCCTGTTTCCGCTCAACAGTGCAGCCAGGTGCCATAGCCTCCGCTGGTAATCGGGCGTATCCGTGCTTGGCCGTCTACGCGATGCACCAGGAATCTTGATTCGTGAGGCCAGGCAAATTTCTTCCAATCATCCACGGTGCAATCTCGATCTTGCGCCCATTTCATGCTTTGTTTAGCGATGACGTGCGGTGAGCGTGGGGACCCAGCTGGATCTTCGGCCACTCATGCGCAGAAGGCTGCGATGAATTTTGTGCTGCGACACATTGTCCTGATCACTGTACTGTTTTAGCTGCGGGTGATTTGTCGCACTGTGGCCCTGCGATCGCTGTAAACATTGCGCGACAGTCTCCACTCCCCTCCGTCGTAAATGAGCAGCCGACGACACAGGGATGGACGGCGGTCCGTCGTTTGGCCATGTGTGCACCACTTTTGAGGCGTACGTACTACAGCGGCACGTGAACAACCCTCGAGACGCGCTGTTTCCGAGACTGTAGATTCCGAGGATGCCGTTCCATCACTATTTGTCCTTTATCAAACTCAGATAAATCAGCAGCTTTTCCCATTCTGACTCCGAACACTACTAACCGAACGCCGGTCCTCGGGTTGTAGATGTATTGCTCCGTGATCTTCACCTGCGCCACAGTTCGGTCTCCAGGCGCGCTCATTTGTCTAGAGTGGGGGTGGTCATAATGTAATGGCTCATGGGTGTAAACGAAACAATACAATATTCAAAGTCCATTTATCATCATGTCTTTAAAGAAAATTGTGTAAGTACATGTATGCATTCAGTTTTTACAGAGACATGGACCTTAACTAAAATAAGATATAGTCTGCAAACAATTAGTAGAGATAGGAAGAGGAACTCGTGAATCAAGAAGTGATGGTAGTGGATGTTATCTCAATCAAAGTAAATAGCCTTAAGCGGTAATGCGCTGGACCACCGTTAGACAACTGAAATATTGACCAATCAAAATTATTCTTCCAGTTTTTTCTTCCGATGACTTTTGGCGACGGATATGGGATATGTAAATGTCTCCGTGATTACTCTCTCCAGACTGTGGAGGGCTTTGTTCGGCACAGGAATTCATATGTGGTGAAAAGATTAAATTGAAAATGACGTCCCGCCTGAAGAATATGGTTTCACTTGGAGGTACGCGCGGTGAAAAAGCTGAACTGTGTGATGCCCGGTACCGAAAAAAGCATTTGCAGCAATCTTACGCAAAGTCACATGTCTGCATTCTTGCACCAGCTTACTTCATATTGCTGTCTGTTAATGTTGATATACATATATATCTTTCGCAAAGTCACATGTCTGTATTCTTGCACCAGCTTACTTCATATTGCTGTCTGTTAATGTTGATATACATATATTGCTGTCTGTTAATGTTGATATACATACTTCATATTGCTGTCTGTTTATGCTGTGCCCTGCGTGCGTCTGGTTCTCATCCGTCAACGCATTGCGCCCGTGTGCGAATCTTGACTATCATTCTCACACGTTTCAGACGGTCATGACTTCAGGACCATAAATTTCTTGTAGTTTGCGATGGATCTCCAATGCCGGTGCGTTTTTCTTGCTCAAAGAAACCTAATCACTGCGCATACCTCCGAGTGAGACGATGCTTCCAGAAGGGTCGTCATTTTCCTTTAAATTATTCTCTAATACGTTGACTTCTTATTCAGACTCCTGTGCCAAACAACGCCCTCCAGTCAGAGGAATGCAGTGACATTGGGGGACACTGATTTACACATCCCTAATCTGCCGCCAAAGGTCACCTGAAGTTACTCAGCGTTACGTATATGATCACAGCATCGAGGTTAGTGTTTCGATGCGTTGTGGAGTTTACAGTGGTTTACGATGAGGACGTCTGACTTTCTTTACTTCTTTGGTTGGGTTGTAACCTCGGGGACAGGGCGCTTTTCTTCTCGGCGTCATTTCGCTATCACGGTTATTCCTGGTCGACTTCTTAGTGCCCTTAGACACTCATGAGGTCGTCAAAGCCCCGCTAAACATATTCATAGAGATCTGTCTTGGGAGAAGAGGCAGTGACGAGTGCCAAGGGCCCTGGGTTAGAGGCTAACAGAGGTGTCTTGTGGGTTTAGAGGCTAACAGATATTTTAATTGTGGGGACAGATGGTTGTCGCCACACCCGAGTAGAATGTTTTTTTTTCCTTGTCAAGTTTGATTGACTATAAGAAGCCATTTGGGCTACAAAACTCTACTAAACTGCACAAACTAAACTAAATAACCGTGGATTCGTTCCAGTTTTTACCCAGCCTTGTCCTTCGGAGGCTTAGTCCGAATTTATTAGCCAGGGAAACAGTGCTGCCCGACGGAACTGCAGATTACTGTAATTTACTCATCACTGGGTCATGAACTCCTGAAAAACAGTTTTGTGTTTTTTGCTTCCAAAAACGAATGCACGTCAATTTCTGATGCCGGATGAAGACGCTGAAGAGTGTTTGCTTCACATCCTTTTTAAAAACATTTATTATTCGTCTCATGATCTGTTTGTAATTTAGTTCCAAATGATCTTATAAGTCCCAGTTTCACTAGTTACGGTAAGTCTGAACTCCTATTTCATGATCATCTTTTTTTTTTTTCCTTCCTGTTACGGAAATCAGATCGTCAATCTATGGACGTTTCTATAGTTTTCTGTGTAGAAAACAGATGTGGAAATGGTATTCGCTTGAATATTATTCACAAACAGTGAAGTCTGTGAAATAGATTGACGAATGCGCAATTTCATAATGCGCGACTATACTACGGGCACACCTAACCTGATAACGTGTGGAAAGCCTAGAGCAGGATAATTCCGCCTTTGCAATATAGTTCGTACTTTCGCCTATTAACAGAGTTGATACATTTCATACATAAAACATTAAAATAATGGTTGAAGCTGATAAAACGTAGGGATATTTGTGCACATTAAAACGTGGTCTGTAATGTATTTAGGAAAGCATATCCACTACAGCGAGCGAGCGAGAGTATGACGTCATACAATGATTTGACCACGCCTACGGCCCGCTCTTCGCGGGAGTACGGCAGACGTTTTGTGGAATTCTGGTAAACAGATTCTGCTGTCATTTCGCTCTTTGAAGTGGCGTAGAGATACTCGTGCAGTGGGTGTGAATAGGCTGCCGTGGCGTATCTCCTGTTATCAGGTTAGGTGTGCCCGGACTATAGTTGATGGAGCGCTCTACATCCTTTTGTGTAAAATATGGGAGCTGCCCCTGTGGCGCAGTGGTCTTAAGCGATGGCTTATGACCATTCGTCCGAGAAGGGTCCGGGTTCGAATCCCAGTCGGGCATGGATGTTGTGTTTGTCTTACGGCACTGGCTCTCTCTCCTTTTCCTGGAACCAACGGCTGTAACTTAGCGACAGGCGACTGCTTATAGGCCATTGAGTTGCTCACGGTGGTCGTTAAACCTTCAATAAAAAAAGAAAAAAACTACTAGTGGAACCCCTTGCAAAATTTACAAATGTATGTTCTTAAACTAACTATATGTTAAAGCCTTTCTGCGATTCATACTGATTTAATTAGATTTAAATATTCATAGCTACTTAGTGTAAATTCTTAATTGCAGGGCATCTCCATTTAATCCGAAACTAACTTTTAGAGCAGTAGTTGTTGACTACACGGATATTTTCTGATTAACTTATGTGATCAGGAACAATGGAGTTTTTAATAGTTTATCTTTCATTTACTATTTACATCTTGCTTTGTTTCTTTTTGATCTAGTATGTGCCAAAAGTTATTGAAAATTGAAAGCGTACCAATCCTTTTGAAAGACCTTAGATTTTGAGCCTGCTCCGAAAACGAAAAAAAAAAAAAAAAAAGAAAAGAAAGGGGGCACTGCAGGTTTCTTTGTTTGTATATATACATAGAACTTTATTTTCGCACTCCGTTTGATCGATCTCTGTTTTCATATTCGACTGCCTGAAGTTCTGATCAGAATGCTAACTGGAACTTACTGGAGTGAGGTGGCACGGTTCAAAGTTTTTCTTTTTGCGATAGCGTGTTTGTTGCCAAGGGCAACGCTCCTTTCCTTTTTATCTGCCTTCCACAGCGCTGATGAAATAGCAATTGTTACCACCTGCAGAGCAAACTTGGTTATTCTGGGCATCTGTTCACAGGTGAGGACCTACAACAGTATTACAAGAAACGCTTTAGGTCGCGAGCATGTTCTTGAATGGATGCCAAGCCGGCAGTGGCTTCTCCGATAACTCGAATTGTTCGGAGTACCATGGTGATAAACTATCTCGCTGAGTTTTCTTTCTCCTTTTATTTTTATACAGAATGGCGAATGAGTAAAAACGAAAGGAAGGTAGCATGTTCATACTCATTCTTGTGGTGACGTGTTTACCTACAGATAAAATGCTTACGAATGTTGTGTGGTGGAGATGTCTAGGTCACAGGCTCATGGCTGTGGTTGTACTGTGCTTAGGTTTGGGCCCAAAATGAGAGTGTTGTTTCGTTCTGTTTTCTGGAACTAGTGATATACACTGAGTGGCCACTTTATTATGACCACCCCTTCAGTACTTTGTTGGGCCACCCTTTGCCTTTAATACTGCGTAGATTCTTCGTGGCAAGGACTCCACGACATGTTGATAGGTGGTTTGTGGAATCTGAGACCATGCTTGATAAATAGCACTTTCCAGGAGTGTGAGATTGCAGGGTTGTGGATCCAGCTGTCTGATGGCTCGTTCAACTTCATCCCACAAATTCTCAATGGGGTTGAGATCTAGAGATTGTGGGAGCCTCCTAAGCAAAGTAAACTCACCGGCATGTTCCTGAAACCAATCCTGTACAATACGAGCACTATGGCAGGACGCATTATCTTGTTGAAAGTAGCCATCGCCATTGGGATAAACCATCCACATGACAGGATGCACTTTGTCCGCAACGATGTTTAGATATGATGTGCCAGTCAGACGTTGATCAACACGAATTAAAGGGCCCACAGCATGCCAGGAAAATATTCCCCAAACCAGAACGTTGCCTCCACCAGCTTGAAGGGTTGCAGCAATGCATTTGGGGTCCATGCTTTCGTGCTGTTTCCGCCAAATTCTCACTCGGCCATCGGCATGGTGCAACTGAAAACGTGATTCATCGGGCCACATAATTTGTTTCCAATTATCGACTGTCCAATCCTTGTGATCCTGTTTGAACTGGGGCCGTTTTCTTTTTGTTAACTGCAGACAGCAAAGGTGTTCGAACAGGCCTTCGGCTGCCATATCCATCCGATGCAGTGTACGGCGAACAGTGCATATGCAGAAATCATTTGAGGGAGATCCTTGATTAAGATGGTCGGTAATTTGCTGCCCTGTTGCCCTTCTGTTGTCTGTTACCAGTCTGGACACTCTCCGTTCAGCCCGAGCAGTCACTAGTCGATGACGACCACACGTTGCACGTAGAGACCCAGTTTTTTTGGCTGACAGTCCAGTCTTTAAACACTTTAACAAAAGCTGCTCTGGAACATATCACGAATGCGGCGGTTTCGGTGATACTCGCTCCGAGCTTCTACAATCACCCGACGTTGAAAGTCCGTCAAATCGCATTTTTTACCCATCTCGTCACCCAAAAATCACTTCTACTACTGTCGCAAGCACTAAGACTTCCCTTTTTATACTAGCTTGGCCCTCTGGCGGCAACAGCGTGCAGCCATAGCTCATTTGCTTAAAACTGTCAGGTGGTCATAATAAAGTGGCCACTCAGTGTATAAGGTCGGGTGACTCTTGGCGTTTGAAACTCAGTAAAGTCAGGAGCTGGGGGAAGGAGGGAGAAAGAATATAAAAGAAAATCAAAGACGAAATTATTACCTTGAACTGGTTTTTTTTTTATTTTGATCATGTTTTTTTTTCTGTAGTTGCTAGTCAAATTTTATTCATAATGACACTCCCCCCCCCCAAAAAAAAATAAAACATTCTTAATAGATTTTCTACCAATATTTTCCCATTCCGTTTGTTGTAATCATAAGTTGAGTGAAATATTATAGATACTGTATCTGGCTTAAATTGGATAACACTGCTTATTGCCGTAGCCGCTCATTGCCCCTCCCAGATACGGCTCACTTTCTGCGTAATAGCCATTGTGAGAAATGACGACGCAGGTGGACGGATTGGATTTTGTTTGAACACTTTTCGAAGCAATAAATATTCGTTTCGGTGGCAAAGATGTTTTGCCCGCCATTTTGAATCATGTTTACGAGATATTGATTTGTGGCAACGGTGTGCTCCTCCAGCGATTTTAATTTATTTTTCTGATTTTCCGTCGAGCATGTGCGGTGGATTTTACAGATGTGATTACAGAAAACGTAAAAAAAAAAAAAAAAAAAAAAAAATCGCTAGAGAAGATCCTTTTGAACCATGATCGATGTTGATATTATTACTCCAGAGCTTTTAGTACTAGTGTTCCGCAGTTCCTGCGCTGTTCTTGACGCTGTGCCAATGTTCACCAGTTATTATTGACAGTGTTGGGCAAATGCTTTTGAACAATGATTGATCTTGATATTACTCTAGAGTTTTTAGTACTAGTGTTCCCCAAATGCTTGCGCTGTTTTATTTGATTCTGGAAGTAATGAAAATCCTACAGTTTGGGAGACTGAAGTCTCTTGCGGAAGTCATTGCAATGGCTACTGGCAACAAACAGAATAGCTCGATTTATAGTTTACTGTGGTTTGCAGGAGACAGAGAGAGAGAGAGGTCTCTATGCGAGACCCATGATTTGTGTCCTCCTAACTCTCTTCCAGAGGGGCGCGTTTAAGATGGAGTTGCCAACATTGCCTTTGGAGTCCAGACAACTGAGCACGTTTTTTTTACGAATGAGTCAGGATACAATTTAAATACTGATTCCCGTCGGACTCTCATCTAGCGAGAACGAGAGACTCACAACAGCTCCTCAAATGTCCGCGAAATGTACTTTTCATGGCGGTAGTTTTCTTCTCTGAGGATGCTTCATTACAAACATTCTCACCGTACTTCGCACATCTTTCTGAGTAGCTCGATGACCGGCCAGAGATATAGAAATGATATTCTGGATCCCTATGTTAGGCTGTTACGAAGTGCCGTCGGCTCAAATTTCCTCCTGATGGACGATAACGCCGCACCACATCGAACTCAACTGATGGATGGGTATCTGGAAACAGAAGAAGATATCGCTGGAATGGATGGGCACGCATATTTGTCGGATGCGAATCCTATTGAGCATGTCTGGGATGTCTTGTGAGAAGGCGAATTGCAAAACGCCAGCCTCCACCTAAAACTCTCCAAGAACTCAGAGTAGCCCTTTCAAAAGAGTGACTGTTAATTCCATATGCCTTAATTGACTGTCTCATTAACGCCGCCCTGGTGGCGTAGTGGTCTAAACGATGGCTACAGATCATTTGTCCGAGATGGGTCCGGGTTAGAATCTCGGTGAGGCATGGATGTTGTTTTGTCTTACGGCACTGGCTCTCTCCCTTCCTTAGAACCAGTGGCTCCAAATTAGGGACTGGCGACTGCTTGTAACCCACTGAGTTGCTCACGGTGGTCGTGAAACCCCCCAACAAATAATTTAAAAAAAGTCAAATAGTGAAAACAAAAAAAAAGTCTAACAGTGTGGGGAGTCGTTGCGAGCGCTGTATATCTGTTAGAGGAAGTCATATGCCTTACTGACTGTTCCAGACAACGACAATGGGGAACTTCTATTTTGCTCGTCCCGTTCCCATGTGCATATTCTTGTTTATGATTCAATTGAGAAATTATGTAAATCTTGTTAAGACTTCTGAAAGTTCCTGTCAAATATTATTACATTTACTTTTGTCCATCTCAAGAAATGTCATATCTTGCAGATTATCCTTTAATTTTGCACACTAGTTGTGAAAAGACAGCTGTCCGTGACAGTGAGGGCGCGCAGTCGCGCCCCCGCTCCGGTGTAAGTTGCTGTTCCAACTAAGCGACACAGACGGAATGTGCCGCTGCAAATTTGACGTCTTGACACGTGATTAACCTCTGTAGTATGTCACACAGTGTACTACATCTGTTTCTAGGAATTGTATTGAAAAAAATATTCTGGAGTATGAAACAAGAACGTATGACAGACTTCTTTTTTTAAAACTTTGTCTGCAGAAAATGTAAACTACGCTGTCACCATAAAAGCTTTTTGTATTAACGATGTAAGAGCCGCAAATACAAAGATTGAATCCATAACAGTCGGCGCGCAAAAAATTTATCTGAGTGCTGGCAGTTTTTTGTTCTTTTTGCTTGTTTCAAAGCATTGATTTCAATGGAATTATTAACATTTTCAACATATTTTGAATTGATTTAATTGTAATCGGTAGACAATTTTCAGGAGTGAAGGCGCAATTCTGGGGTCACGAACACCTTTGATCTGTAGTCCTCTTAGTTACCATCAATTTGCTTCTCGTCATTAGTTCATGGATTTTCATTTAACATATCTTCAAAATATCTTATGTAGTCTGCTTTGTTACACAAACCTGCGTGTCTTTCGATTCTAGATTACTGTCCTAATTCTAGACCCTCGTTCCTAATTCTAGATTACTGTCCTACCACATCTATTAGTGCTATCCCCTTATCAAAATTATTAGCTTGCAAAATAACACACTCAAAGCCAACTTGTTTTGAAGGAAAAACAGAGATAGGGGAATAACAAAACAGTTTATTCGTGAAAATAAGTTGGTAATGTGGTACAACACCTTTAGTGAAGAACCCGTCGTGCATTAAATTTATTCTTGACCATTTTACTTCAATGCAAATTTTGACACTCTTTAAAGTTTAGTCGTGGAGAAAGGTTTACTCTTTAAAATTCATCAATGCTCTACAATTATTACTCGACTGAATCATCATACACATCAACACAAAAGTACTCGATAAATCGCTGGTCTTCTCCTCTCAGCACTGTTTACTCTATTCACTTATACTTCGATCACTTTAAAATTTCTTAGTTCCTTTAACAGTATCAAATTCACTTCCTCAATTCAGATAAAAGTACTAAGTTACCTTTACTATTATTTTGCCAGAAATTTTCCTGTCTTTAAGAGATAGTTAACACTTTAAAATAGTTGCAATGATATAAACACCTCTTATTCGAAGACACATGGAATACACTGAATCAGCACAATATACACTTGCATATAACAAAAACTCTGGAAACAAAATAGAGGAAATTTATGATGTTGCCAGCGCTTCTGATTCTGGCCACTTAGTCACCGTGGTGTTATTTGTCTTAATCTTTCCACTTTTCTCATGCATTTGAAAAACGACTCATAATTGGATCATGTTTCAAATGTTTTATCAGATTCTCCAGTTTCTCGTAATAATACAGGTTGTTCGGAAATGATGTACACAAAGTTGATTAGTACGAAAAGTATTTGCGGTACAAATGTTTTACGTTTTGCCGAAGTTTAAGCAAGTTCTAAAGTTTTATTTTTCCTTTGATAGGTGACGCTAGGTGCCTGGTAGTGTAGTGTGACACAACATAGCGAAAATGGCGACGCCACAGGGAAAAGCTGCTTGCGTGATGTGGTTTGCGGAGTCCAAATCGCTCACCCAAGTCCAAATAAATTTCAGGAGGAGTATCCAGCAGTGGGTAGACAAATTCAAAGCTACCAGTAATGTGTTGAAGGGGACGAGCAGAGGCAGACCATCTGTGTCGGAAGAATCCGTTGAGGTTGCGCGTCATGCGTACCAACGGAACTCGTCGACGTCCATTCGTTCACCTAGTCGCGAACTGGGGATACCTGCCACAACAAGTTCGTACAGTGCTACACAAACTCCTTCGTCTGTACGCTTACAAAATGCAGCTGGTGCAAAGGGTGCAGCCCAATAACAAATCGCGTCGTGCAGCGTTTGCCGTAGAAATGCGTCATCTCATTGATAGCGACACCACATTCCTGTCAAGAATCTGTTTCAGTGATGAATCAACATTTCATGTGTCACGTACCATCAACAAGCATAATTGCCGAATTTGAGGTTCTGAAAATCGCCATGCTGTCCTGGAAACACACAAGACACAGCCCCAAAGTTAAATGTTTGGTGTGGCATTATACGGGACAGAGTGATTAGACCATTCTTGTTTGCTGAACTAATCATAACTGGCGGCACATACATGCTACTACTGTTCGTCATTTTCCAGACGTCTTTTTCCAGCAAGATGGGGCTCCCTCTCATTGGTCATCAGAAGTTCGTGCATGCTTGAATCAGCATTTCCCTGGTCGGTGAATTGGACGCGGAGGTCCAATGACATGCCAACCCCTGTGATTTTTTTATGGGGGTTCCTCAAAGACGTTTTCTACCGGACAAAGGTTGCCTCCCTCGGTGACCTGTGGGCACGCATCACCGCAGCCTTCCTCCACGTCACCCCAGACGTTCTGCACCGTACTTGATCCGAAATTGACTACCGCCTCGACATCCTGCGCGCCACGAATGGAGCACATGTGGAAGTGTATCGATTGCAAAGCTATAAACTTTAGAACTTACTTAATCTTGAACAAAACGTAAAACTATCGTATCGCAAATACTTTTTGCGCTAAACAACTTTGAAATTGTGTACATCATTTCCGAACACCCTTTAATAATAATAATAAAAAAAAGTTTCTGAAAGTCAAATCCGATTTTTTAGCATGTCTTTTGTAAAAAAAAAAATTGCTTATCGTATCACTTTGTCCATCCGTCCGTTTGTGAAACACTATCTCTGCAACTGCTAATCCGATTTGAAAAATTAATTTTTCATTCGGAAACTTGAAATGTGAGAACGATTATCCTTGTTTCCCGGTCCTTTTCCGATGCATAGCTTCGCTGCTAGAGGGCGTAAATGCAGGTGCTATCTAATTCAAATTACATTTTATTATTTTATTCCATATAATTGGTGCTGTATATCCGATTGGAAAAATTCTTTCTTCCACTAGATACCATTAATAACGAAGACAATTTTGAGTCACTTTCTTTTTCAAGTAATGCGTTAGTTTTTTCGCCAGTTAAATTGTGATTTCCCCGATATCTCTGCTTTAAAAAGTCCGATCTGAAAAATTATTTTTGCATCGGATAGAGCTCCTGGTAGAAAATGTTTTTTTGGTAAAGAATGGTTTGACCACTAGGGGCACAAATTGTATATTCTTCTTTCTGATGTATTTGGAGTAATAATATCTGCTCTTCTGAAAACTCGGTTAAAGAAATTCTTTCGCGGTCAGATATCGCTCACCTCTACAAACCGTTTAGGAATACCTCCTGTTTAATATAGTGCATAGTTTTTCCGCCAGGGAGCATAGATGTATATCTTATTTTTGTCGATATACCTATTCCTAATAATAGTTTGAAAAATTCTTTGTCGGAGAACGTTTTTTCTGGTGCGAACTGTTTTGCATATAAATTCCAATATTTCATAAAGCAAAAGTGTTTTCGTTTGCAGCATATTTGCAATAATATCTGCGCGTCTGAAAACCCGATCAAAAAAAAAAAAAAAAGGTCCTTTGGTCAGATACTACTAACTTCTAAAATATTTTATGTACAGTTACTGCCAAAAATAGAGCTCAATTTCCTCGCTGTGGAATGCAAATATAAAATCTGTTTTTGTCAATGTCTGTGCTACTAAAAGTCAGATTTAAAAAATTCTTCGAACTCCGTTTACTATTTTCCTTATGGAACACTCTGCTTGTACTGGTGGGGGTTTTGTAGTTAACAGTTCTGGTTCTAGGTGGTGTTAGTGTGTATTTCTGTTTGCAGCTGTATCTTCTCTTTTAGAAGCGTCATTGAATTTTTTTCCTCTTTCATTCGCAGTAAGATGGGGAATATTTTCTTCTTTACATAATGCGTAGTTTTACTTCTAGAGGGCAATAGTGCCAACCTTTTCTCTGTTATCTCTTTTTTTCAGATGTTTTTGAAAAATTCTTTTTCCTTTGCATAACTTTTCTATGTAGAGTACTTTTCGTATATTTTCTACTTTTTCATTCAAAATTCGTCCGCTAGGGTGCGTAAAGCAATATCCTGTTTTCCTCTGTCTGTTCTAACTGTTCGATTTGGAAATCCCTTTGTCTCTGAGATTTTCCTTCAGCTACGAGAGACTTTTTTGTGTGTAAAATTAGTTAATTTTCGTAGCATATTTTTCAGCAGCTAGTGGAAGAAAGTAACGGTTTCTACTTCTAGATCAGTGGTCTCAAACTCAGACCCTTGGAATGGCTACTTTCGAGTTTTGAAAGAATTTAGGGGCCGCATGCATATTAATTACTTTCTTATAAATAAATATCAACTTTACGAAACTACACCTATTGCTTAGCACTAAAGTGGAATATTATTTCTAATTATCGGTAAATAATAAAAATAAATGCTTCGTCAGTCACTGAAAACAATAACTTTTACGTAACAATTATTTTTCACTCAAATCTTAAAACAATTAAATTTTACCAACTGAACACAGTACACGGTACAGAAAATACACTGCTGGCCACCCAAAATGCAACACCAAGAAGGAAGCATCCGATTGGCCTGAAATTCGCAGCATGCGTCGCCCGTGAGAGGACATGCAAACGATTAGCATTGCAGGGCATACGCAAATCATGTGCGCCCGGCACGCCACCGAGAAGCACTATAAGAAGGGTGCACAGAAGGCTGGGTGTAAGTAGTGGAAGTGTCTGGTGCTGCCGCACCTGTGCGTGGAAAGCTTCCTGATGCCTCGTCGCAGAATACGGCAATCATTCCAGCACGTTTCGGAGTTCGACAGAGGACGAATAGGGGCTTATTGCGACAGCGGTTTATCGTACCGAGACATCGGCGCCCGTGTGGGACGACATCCAGCCACAGTGAGGCAAAGTATGGAGTCGGTGGGTGCAGGAGGTCGGACGGACGGACCGACGTGAGCGATTGCCGCGGCACACCACCGAACGAGAGGACCGGCATGTTGTGCGGCGGGCATTGACGGCTCGCACCGCCACATCACGAACGTTAGCGCAGGAATTAGGGTGTGTTGCGCAACAACCTGTGTCAGCACGTACCGTTCGACGTCATATGCAGGAGCGGGGACTTGTCGCACGGCGTCCATTGCTCCGATTACCATTGACGTTACACCACCGGCGAGTGCGGCGGCAGTGGGCCGTTGAACGCCGCACCTGGACTACGGAATGGCACGACATTGTCTTTTCCGACGAATGCCACTTCTGCCTGCAACACCACGATGGTCGGATCCGCGTGTGGCAGCACCGCGGCGAGAGACTGTATGACGCCAGCATTATGCATCGCCATACCGGTCCGTCGCCTGGCGTTATGGTTTGGGGCGCAATTGGATATGACACCCGCAGCCCTCTGGTACGAATCGCCGGAACACTCAGCAGTCACCGCTACATCTCCGACGTTTTGGAGCCTGTAGTCCTCCCTTACCTGCAGGACCTGCCAGCGGCCACGTTTCAAGAGGACAATGCGCGCCCGCACGTGGCACGCATCGTGCAACAATTTTTCACGGCCCACCAGGTGTCACTGCTGCCGTGGCCCGCCTGTTCTCTCGATATGTCCCCCATTGAACACGTCTGGTCGCAGATCGGCAACCGAGTGTCCCGGCAAGCATTACCCGCGGCTACGCCTGATGAACTGTGGCAACGTGTGGAAGCAGCCTGGACCGACATACGCCAAGTCCACATCCACAAAAGCCTCTTTCGTTCGACGCCGCGGCGTGTAGCGGCCATTATTGCCAGCCATGGGGAGCTACACGAACTATTGATGTCTGCGAGTCCCGCAAGTCGCACGGGCCTGTAAGCTCAATCGTTTCATCTTTGTATCTATTGCTATGTGTCCAGTAAATCTGGCTTTGCTATCTCTTGTCCTTCTTAGTGTTGCATTTTGGGTGGCCAGCAGTGTATCACATGATCTGACCAGAAACTTGGGTTCGCTTTTCTGTCAATAACTTATCGATATTTAAAAAAATGTCGTTTGGACGTGTTACTTTTAAAAGTGAGCGTAAGTGTCTGTCACTTAACCTATTCCTTTCAAGATATTTTATTTGGTTCATTCTTGAAAACAACTGTTCACATGAGTATGTTGTTCCGAACATAGGTTTGCACTTAGATTGTGAATCTTTACGTACCTGTCCTTTGAAACTAACGGTTAAAAACTGTTAAATTGCAGCTGCTGAATTTTTGTTCTAGGAAAAAATCACACTGAAAGTCTATTAATTCACGCTGATGTTCTCAGGTGCGTTGTCATCAATATAGGAAAATGGATACTTGAATATATGAAAATATTTTCGATGTCTTTGAAACATTCAAACCACCATACAGTTATATTCTTCGTAAATAAACTCATTTCTTATAAAGCGGATGGTTTTACCAAGCATTACTATGTTTATATTACATTTAATATATTGTAATGTACTTGAAAAAAAGGCTGATTTATTTTTGTTTTGTAATCATTCATGCAGGCCGCGAGTTTAAGGCCACTGTTCTAGATGCTTTATCGATTGTAGAAATGCATTCTATTTGTAATGGGCTCCAGCGGCTCACCCAGGATCTCTTTATGGGGGTGGCCCCAAATATTGAAGAGGCCGCCCAGGTGGTGCAGTGTTCTAAGCGCTGGCTTATGACCATTAGTGCTAGAAATTGTCCGGGTTCGAATCTCGGTGAGGCATGGATGTTGTATTTGTCTTACGGCATTGGCTCATTCCCGTCCCTGGAACCAGTGGCCCAAAATTAGGACAACTGCTTATAGCCCGTTGAGTTGCTCACGGTGGTCGCTAAGCCTTCAATAAAAAAAATAAATATACACGTATTGAAGTTCCAAATAAAAAGATCCAGAAGAAAACATTGCCCAAAATATTGAGAAACGACAAAAAAAAAAAAAAAAAAACTGTCATATTTATTGTGCATTTCCAATTATTCGTGAAGTTTATATATCATCATCATTGTCAACCATTATCAATCCACTGCTGGACGAAGGTCTCCCCAAGTTTCCTCCACAACGGTCTGTCTTGTGCCAGTCTCCTCCATGTCACTCCCGCATATTTACGAATTTCATCCACCCATCTCCCATGTGGTCTTTTTCTGGGTCTTTTCCTGTCCCTTGGAATCCAATCTAAAATTTCGGCTGTCCATCTATGGTCTGTCCTTCTGGCAGTATGTCCAGCCCATTGCCATTTCAGGGACTTAACTCTGATCATGTCGTCTTCCACTCTCGTCATTTTTCGGATCCACGAGTTCCTCTTCTTATCTCTCCTGGTTATACCAAGCATGCACCTCTCCATGCTTCTTTGAGTTGTCTGCAGCCTTTGTATGTCTCTTTTAGTTAAGGTCCACGTCTCTGCACCATACGTAAGCACTGGAAGGATGCATTGATCAAACACTTTTCTTTTAAGACATAATGGCATATTGCTCTTGAAAATTATGCTGTTTCTTCCAAAAGCTCTCCAGGCAAGTTTTGTACGCCGATTAATTTCTTCATCAATGTGACCCTCAATTGATATCTGCTGTCCAAGATAAACATACGTATCTGTTATCTCCAGTTTTTCTCCATCAATCGATAAATCTTCATTTCTTGTAAAAGCATTGAACATCACTTTTGTCTTCTGAAAGTTCATTTTTAATCCCACTTCTTTACTCTTGTCAGCAAGTTCCTGGATCATACTCTGCAGCTCTGATGGGGTAGTTGCAAAAATGACTACGTCATCAGCAAAACGAAGGTGGGTTAGATAATCTCCATTAATCTTTATCCCTTTGTTTTCCCAGTTCAGTGATTGAAAGACATTTTCCAATGTGGCATTAAAGAGCTTCGGAGATATGGTGTCACCTTGTCTCACTCCCTTTCCAATTTTTATGTGTGTTGTATTTTCAAACAGCCAAATCTTTGCACTTGCATTTTCATAGATGTTATTAATAATACTAATGTATGCATCTTCAATACCGCAGGATTTCAGAGCCGTGGTAACTGCTGATGGTTTCACCGAATCAAAGGCTTTTTCATAATCGATAAAAGCCATGCACAATGGAAGTTCATATTCCCTCGCTCTTTCAATTAGTTCTCTCAGTACGTGGATATGATCTATTGTGCTGTAGCCACTCCTGAATCCAGCTTGTTCTCTCGGTTGAGCCATGTCCAGTGTTACCTTCAAGCGGTGTGAAAGAACTTTAGTGAAGATTTTATAAACCACTGATAGGAGGCTGATAGGTCTGTAGTTCCTGAGATCCTCAATGTCACCTTTTTTATGTAGCAGGATCATTGTAGCATTGTTCCAATCCTCAGGAATCTTCCCTTCATTAAGGCATCGAGTGAAAATTTGGGCGAGTACTGTTTCAATTTCTCCACTTGCTTCTTGTATGATGTCTATAGTAATTCCATCTTCTCCTGGAGCTTTCCCCCGCTTCATGTTCTTGATTGCATGAGCAACTTCTGCTGGGAGGACTGGAAGAACTCTGGTACCTTTCATGATGTCTGGAGTACATGTATCATCCCTTTCATATAATTTGGAGTAGAAATCTTTCACTCTTGTCAAAATTTCGCCTCTATTTCTTGTTATAGAACCATCTTCTTTTCTCAGAGCCATAATCTGTTTTCTTCCCTTACTGAGATGTCCCTTTGCTATCTTTAGGCTTTGGTTGTTTTCAATTGCTTTCCTCACTAGCTCACAGTTGAATTTCCTTACGTCTTCAGTGATACTTTTTCGTGCTGTCTTGCATAGCTCTATATATTCCACTTTGGAAGTCACATCTTCTTTAGTTGTCCTCATCTCTCTTCTTTTTTGCATCAACATTTTGGTTTTTCCTGATAATTTGTTTACATGCAACTTGTTCTTAGACCCAGCTAATTTTGTTGCTGTTTCCATAAGAGCTTTGGTTACTTTTCTGTTAACTTCCGAAATATCCACTTCTTCCGATGTTAGGCCTTCTAAAGCAGAGAATCTGTTCTTTAGTTTCAACTTGAAAGTATTATGGTGTTTTTTAAGGTTGGTTATGTCAATACATTTTGTTTGTCTTATGAGCTTGCCACGTTCCAGTTTAGTGTTGAGGTGCATCTTACATCTCACCAATCTATGGTCACTACCTGTGTTGAACTTGTTTAGCACACTGCAGTCTTCGATGACGAATTTTTTGTTACACATAATAAAATCAATTTCACTTGTCGTCCCTATTGGATGTCTCCATGTCCATTTCCTGTGTGGCTTTTTCTTGAAAAAGGAATTCAAGATGAAATATATGTACTTAAACAAATGTTCAAATACAGGGTGTTCGTAAATTGTTTTGACAAAAGAAGAGTGGTGATAGTACCCATCAAGACGAACAATATTTAGAATGGAACCTAGGGTCGCATTCCACTGTGAGTGTCGGAAAAGAGTAACTTCGAAATACGTTCAACAAGCACAAGTCGTCACCTCAGACGTCATTTCCTTCGTGCCGGAGAAGTAGCACATCGAGAACATCACCGTCAAGCATTTACCGTAAGCAAACTGCCAGAGAAAAGACTCAACATCGACAGTTGCAGCTGATTGGCTTATCAAGGTGCAGTAGACACTTCCCGAATGCCACATATCCCGCACGATGAATTGGACGTGGCGGACCTGTGGCATGACCTCCACGCTCACCTGACTTACACCCACTGGACTTCTTCTTTTGGGGGCACATGAAATCATTGGTCTTCTTTTGGGGGCACATGAAATCATTGGTGTACGAGACGCCTGTGTACTCCGTGGAAGATCTCGTCGCGAGAATCGTTGTTGCAGCGGACAGGATAAACAAGACACCAGGAGTCTTTGAGAGGGTGCGCCAGTCTTTCATTCACCGATGTGAATTGTGCAACGGCGCCCGTGGCCGCCACTTTGAATCTGTCCCTGATCTCCATAAATGAGATTGTGCAACTTATGATGTCGTTAATTCTCTTTCTTTGCACTGTTGAAAAGTTCAACTTGGACATCTAACTTTACTCTTTTCTGACAGAGTGGAATGCGATCCTAGGTTCCATTGTAAATATTGTTCGTCTTGATGGGTACTATCACCCCTCTTCTTTTGTCAAAACAGTTTACGAACACCCTGTATATTTAAAAATAAGCAGCCAATAACAAATAACGAAAGACCAAATGATACCCCATGGAGAGGACCCAGGACTCTTGTCTTCCCCAATGAGTGCTCCTCTGATGGGTTCCATGACTATAAACATCTTCGAAATATTTTATTCATGTCGGAAAGGATTCGAAAGACGTGCTCATTACAATTGAAAATTCGGTGTCACGTTTCTTGTTTCTCTAACTGATATTGCTTGAATTTTTCCAGTTTTCCTCAAAATACAGTTCTGTTCCTTGAAGATTAGATTCTACTTTCGTTATTCGTACACTGATATACACTTGATTTTCCAGTGGTAGGCGCCACGCAACGGGTGAGAGCACCCAGCTTTTCTTTGAGTCCGCCCTTTAGCCCCCCCCCTTCCCCATACAAATGTTTGAGCAGTTAGAACCCATGGCTAATACAACCATCTAAGATCTTAGGGAACGTGGATAAATGTATGGGAATTTTTGGAATTCACAGAATGTTTGTTATATAAAATGAATTTTTTGTTGTACTATTCTGTGAAATAGAGGGAATCCTCTGAGCGATGTCTAAGAGAGTACAAGAAAGACACAATTTCCATAATTATGGTTTAAGAAGAGATAGTGAGACATATAGACAGTGAGACAGATAGACAGAGTGAGACCGTGAGAGAGAAACTGACCGAGTGAGACAGACAGTTTAGACTGACAGAGAGTGTGACAGGGTGAGACAGACAGAGGGTGACGGAGACAGTGTATGTATGAGACAGTGTATGTATGAGACAGAGTGTGTGAGAGGGAGCGACAGAGTGTGTGTGAGACAGTGAGAGAGAAATTCCCAGTCAGGTTTCAAACCAAAATTCATTAACTGCCTTATGACAGCAAATATTAAAAAAAAAAGACGAAAAAAAAAAAAAAAAGTGACTTAAGTGAGCTAAAGTACGAAGAAATAGTAAATTGTTAAAGCCCATAAAGGCTCGTATCCATGGTTCCCTGTACTACGTACACTGAACAAATACTATTTATTAATTAATAACAAGAAACTGTACACCAACTATACTTAAAATAGTGTAACTATACTAGTAATTAGAATTTCATGGCGTAGAATACATTCTATTCTACGCCAAGAAATTCACTTCGAAATCCTGCCGCCCCACCCCGGTGGCGCAGTGGTCTAAGGCGTTGGCCTCTGATCATTCGTCCGAAGGGGTCCGGGTTCGAATCCCGGTGAGGCATGGATGTTGTGTTTGTCTTACGGCACTGGCTCTCTCCCTTCCCTGGAACCAGTGACCCTAAATTAGGGACGGGCGACT
The DNA here is from genome assembly GCA_039090855.1 of Macrothele yani. Classification (NCBI taxonomy): domain Eukaryota; kingdom Metazoa; phylum Arthropoda; class Arachnida; order Araneae; family Macrothelidae; genus Macrothele; species Macrothele yani. The sequence continues at coordinate 117,778,382 of CM077007.1, forward strand.
GCTTATAGCCCATTGAGTTGCTCACGGTGGTCGTTAAAACCTCCAATATAAAAAAAAACAAAAGAACTTCGAAATCCTCCCCCCGCGTACGATGCTTAACCCCCCCCAAACCCTGTTCTGAGGTGCTGGCGTTGCCTCTGCAGCAGAACCATGTACGGATGGTGGGAATTAATAAAACGCGCGTTCATTACACCAGAGTCTTTTATAACGTTCTCTTTAATTTTGTATATCTTTCCCCCGTTCTTTTTACTTCGCTTGTTTTTTTTTTAACCCCTTATTTACAAGTAGGAAAACACTTCGCACTTTTCGCTTTAATTTGAGTAACTGAGAATGGGAATGAATTTTAATTTTTAAATTTCAAATGACCTCATACGGCGGTCGTTAAATTAAAACCCACAGGCTATTGGAGCCAAAGTAATATTACTGCAGTTAATTAATGGAATGCATTTTGTACAGAGAGTAATTTTTTGGACGGTAAATGAAAAAACAGCGAGACATAAAAATAAAATGCAGCCATTATTCCATTTCCTTATTTGTTTTAAGCAAAGGTGTATGTGTGTGCGCGCACGCGTGCATTCGTCTTGTGGAAAGCGAGGTTGGAGTGGAGGGGAAAGATTTTATTAGTCCCCACGGAAACCTCTCAGAGTGGGTTTGGTGAGTCATCTCTTAATTCAGTTGTTATTCACTTATCCCCCTGGCCATTTATTGCGGCATCTTTGATCTAAGAGTTCGCATCAACAAAGAAAAAGATGAAATTGAATCATCTGCTTTGATGCACTTCCTACGTGTCCTGCATAGTTTTGGTTGCTGTTCCTGTTCGCCAGGTCATTGATGGTTTAGCAGCTTTCGATAATTTTAGTGAATGTTTATCCGTTAGAACTACTTCTGATCTTTTGAACGCATTTTTTTATTTCTGCAAGATGAATGACTTCAGTACAATAAATGGCACCAACATCTCCAATGTAACGACATGTCTTTCGATGAAGAAAGCTTTCAGATTTATACAGTACTAGCTTTAGCCTGCGACTTCGTTCGTCTGGAACTCGGAATAAATTACCGGAACTATCATAGAATATATTATCACATGCAGTGACAATGCTTCTACACATGCCATATTTTTAGTTTGCAATTTATTACTTAAGCATACGAACGCACAAATAATAATAATAAGTACCTGCAAATTTTGAAGATGACAATCCGAATTTTGGCGTAAATGTGACAAGGATGGTAAGTCAGATAATATCCGAAAACTTGAAAATTTTCATCGTCCTGGAGCGGGACTCAAACCCGCGTCTCCCAGAAAACGCCCGGATATGCTAACCACTACGCCACCCGGAACGACCAAGTTAAAAGTCTCCGATTTATTTGAATATAACCATCACAGGATTCGCTAGTCGAAACAACCGGCATTCATGTTTAGCGAATCTGGAGGTTAAGAATCTTATCCCGTGTTTGCCCGCAAAAGCAGATAATTTGAATATGGTTATATTCAAATTGATCGGAAACTTGGTCGTTCTGGGTGGTGTAGTGGTTAGCATACCCGGGTGTTTTCTGGGAGACGCGGATTAGAGTCCCGCTCCAGGACGATGCAAATTTCCAAGTTTTCGGATATTATCTGACTTACCATCCTTGTCACATTTACGCCAAAAATCGGATTGTAATCTTCAAAATTTGTATTATATGGCGTAATCCCGTATTTCTTTCATGATATAAGTACCTACTCAGAATTCACTTCAACTTTTGAGACCTTAGCAATCAAGGAAGCAATATTGGTGCTTACCTCTGCTCTGCGTGCCGGTTCGCTTGGCTGTACCGGCGTGACATGGTATTCTTCTACTGATATCGAAGTGGGCGTATCTTTCCTCTCTTCCCATAACTCCGCCTGACACCGGTGAGAGACGCGGTGGTGTTTTACAAAAAAGTTTGCTATTCATCCCTAATTTTGAAACGGTAATAATACATTGCCGGGAAAGGGAAAAAAGAACACCCAGAAGGAATACCGGTAGGTACGTCATATTATAATACACTCACGGGCAATGAAATTTGCCCATCAAGAAGGAAGCATCTAATTGAACTGAAATTGCGTAATAATACAGATGAATGATACACATGATGGCAAAAACAGAGCTGCAGGACAATTACAGAGGGATCTGTGGCACGCAGTCCGGTCATCTTCAATAGCGCGTCGCACCGCCTCGTGCGGCGATACATGCTATATACATGGTCCGGCATGGAGACGAACAGACTCCTGATGTTGTCTTGCGGCAGACTGGCCCACACGTGTTGGACGGTGTGCTCCAAATCCCGGATAGTGGGGCACGGCGGTAGCTGGCGTTTCAACTGGTCCCACACATGCTCTATAGGAGACATGTCCAGGGAGCGGGCAGGTGTCATGGAAGTGTCTGCACATGACGTAGGCAGTCCTGGGCAACCCGAGCCGTGTGCGGGCGGAAATTATTCTGCTGGTATAGCGAACCTGGAATCCCGGCCAGGAATCGGAGCACATGGAGCCGTCAATGATCCACGTGCAACTACTAAAGCTGATCGGGACGCCCTGGTTGCGCAGTGGTCCAAGGCGCTGGCCTCTGATCATTCGTCCGTAAGGGGTTCGAATCCCGGTGAGGCATGGATGTTGTGTTTGTCTTACGGCACTGGCTCTCTCCCTTCCCTGGAACCAGTGACCCTAAATTACGGGCGGCCGACTGCTTATAGCCCATTGAGTTGCTCACGGTGGTCGTTAAACCTCCAATCAAAAAAAAAAAAAAAGCTGATCGGTTATCGTAAGCAATGGCTCACCAGACTAATGCCTGCAGTGGAGGAGGTGTGGCGCTCGATAGCGAGGTCAAGATTGTGCCGTTGACCCGGGGCCCTCCACACCCGGACACGATGATCGTTCCCAAAACGAAGCAGCACTCATCGCTAAACACCACACGTCGCCAGTCTGTGGCGTTCCACATCGCTCTGGCCTGTCACCACTGCACACGGAGCCGGCGATGTTCCTGTGTTAATGGCAGTACACATAATGGACGCTGGGATCGCAGATTCGCTTTCGCGAGGCTTCGAGATATGGTTCGTGGGAACACAGGAGCCGTGGGATCCGTTCGTGCCTGGCACATGATCCGTCGATCCTCTCTACCGGTGGTTCTCCTGGTCCATCCGGAGCTTCTCCGCCATGTGGCAGTGCCGTCACGTGTCCACTGATTCCAACACAGTCGGACGATATGGTCAGAACGATCCACGTTCCCGCCGTGTAGAACGATCCACGTTCTACCCGGCATTCTTGTCACTCTGCTGTACTCTTGCTTGCGTCGGCCGGTGCTTTTCACTTTCGTGGGGCATCGACTACACGCCAGTTTATGAGGCTGCCTGTTCGTGCTTTCAGCGCCATCATAGGATATGCGGTCATGCGCACTCGCGCCGAACGTCGATCATTTGCATTCCAGCCCGCACTCTAGCTATTTGCAAAGTTTCGCGGTTGCTGCATGTTTTCTTCTAGGTGCGCAGATTTCTTGGTCCGTGAATGTATGTTAATTGATAAGGGCAGCAGAACTTGTGATCCAAGTTGGACGTCACTGCGGACAACATCACGCAAATGTACGCAGCGCGTATTTAAGGACTCGGGCGTGCAGAACGAAGTCATTCATCTGGTGTCGTGTTGTTGAAGAAGCTACCATGCCTGGACGACTCAGGCGCGCATTGTTTTTTTCAGTTATCGGAGTTCGAGCGAGGTCGTATAGTAGGTATACGGGAAGGAGGTTGGTTCTTGCGTCAAATTGCGGATCGAGTGGGACGAGAGGTGTCGGCCGTGGTAATATGGTGGTCAGAGGAGCAGTCGCAGACGTATTCCGGGCAAGACAAAGTTCTGGAAGCACGAGAAAATCCGCGTATCAAGAGGGCGGTTTTGGCAGGGAGAACGGCTACGGCGTCACAAATTCGATCCTCTGTCATACCAAGGGTGTCTGTCTACCAGAGCGATATGGAATCTTTTGTTAGAAGCAGGACTAAGGGCACGCATGCCGCTGGCACGGTTACCATTGATACCTGGTCACCGTCGAGCACGATTGCGGCGTGTCAAGAACGAGTTCATTGGAGGGAAGAATGGCGGTTAGTCGTCTTCTGCTTGGCAGCGTTTGACAGTCGTGTACGCGTCCGAAGGCGACAAGTTGAGCGGCTTATGCCATAGTGCAATTATGCAACCCAAAAATTTGATACAATTATGCAACATGTTGTGATGTCTAACTTAAGTGGTGCGAAGCTGCACTCATTGCACATGGTTTTAGGTCTTTCATGTACAACACACAAGGGCATAGGCTCCCATAGCTTAGTTTTCAGGAGGGGGAAAACAGTGAAAATTTGCGTATATGCAAAAAACCATTAAACATACACTATATTGACAAGTCACCGGACACCCCTTCAAAAGCAAATGAACGGATCCGTTGCGTTGTTAAGACACGCGGTACAGCTGCAAACTGTATAAAAACAAGCCTGCAGCTGACCGCGATCATATCGCACTGTGAGGTTGAGTGAAAATGTCGCGGCGGGAGAGAACTGACTTTGAGAAAGGAAAGATTGTTGAGTGTTATATCACTGGGTTGTCCATAAGGGAAACCGAGAGGCGTTTAAACATACCCAAATCAACTGTTTTGGATGTACTGAATAAGTGGAAGACACATGGCGTGTCTGAAGCAGCAAAACGTACCGGCAGACCAAAGAAAATCAGTGATAGAAGACTTCGAAGCATCAGGATAGTCGTTACAGCTGATCGGCAGAGCCAAGACCTCAGTGTACAGGTGAGTAAAAATGCTGGAACCTCGGTATGTAGACGTACCACTCGCAGAGAACTTCATTCCATGAATTACCGTGGTCGTGCGGCTGCTCGTAAACCTTTCATCTCCACTCGGAAAGCTACTCGTCGTTTAGCATGGTGTGAAGAACATTTATCGTGGACCGTAGATCAATGGAAACTGGTCCTATGGACTGATAAATCCAGATACACGATGCATCAGTCTGATGGCCGTGTGTGGATATGGCGGCAGCCGAGGGAACGCTGTATACCACAGTGTACTGTTCCTACGGTCAAGTTTGGAGCTTGCAGTGTACTCGTGTGGGGGTGTTTTTCCGGGTATGGTCCCGGGCCATTGGTTATCGTGGACAAACTTGTTAAGCATCACTTCTACCTGGATATTCTGAACAATTATGCCCCACCAAACCTGTGGCAATACTTTAGAACCGAGCTTTGTTGGTACCAGCAGAATAATGCACCGAGCCAGAAAGCAAGGACTGTTACGGCGTGGTTTGACGATAATTCCGTATCGTGTGTGGACTGGCCGGCACAGAGCCCTGATCTTAGTACCATAGAGCACCTATGGGATGAATTACAGCGTCGCATAAGAAGTTTGGAACCAAGGCCTACTACTAAGCAACAGTTAGCGGCAGCATTATGTACTGAATGGAAGTGCATACATATCGCTGTTTTCCAAAACCTTGTCAAAAGCATGTCTCGAAAGGTCAGTGCATGTATTAAGGCCAAAGGTGGATCGACACTGTACTAATATATGTCAATAAATGCTATGTTGTGTTGCTCTTCTAGGTGTTCAATGACTTTTGTCAATATAGTGTATATATATATATATATATATGAGAGAGAGAAGGAGAGATAATTAGAGAAAATGCTATTCCACACTCACCAGCTCGCTTGGCCTGCGTGGTGAGTTATGGCCAACCCTTCCCCCAAGATGATTCCACTATTTAGAGTTTTACAAAAGACTGCAGAGAGAACTCGCCGCGCCGTGGTCTAAGGCGCTGGCCTCTGATCATTCGTCCGTGAGTGGTCCGGGTTCGAATCCCGGTCAGGCATGGATGTTGTGTTTGTCTTACGGCACTGGCTCTCTCCCTTCCCTGGAACCAGTGACCCTAAATTAGGGACGGGCGACTGCTTATAGCCCATTGAGTTGCTCACGGTGGTCGTTCAACCTCCAATCAAATCAAAAAAATCAAAAGCAGAGAGAACTCAAAAAAGCATGGAGAGAAAGAAGCATGTTTGATGCAACCAGGAATGATAAGAAGGGGAACTCATGGATAAGTAAAATGGCAAAAGTGGAAGACATCATGATCAGAGTAAGATCCCTGAAATGGAAATCGGCTGGACACGTTGTCAGAAGAATGGACAACCGAAATTCTAAACTGGATCCTAAGGGACAGGAAAACACACAGAAAACCACATGGGAGATGGGTGGATGAAATTCGAAAGCATGCGGGAGTGACATGGAGGAGACGCGCAAGATAGACCGTTGTGATCCTTTTGATCACTTGAGTAGCTTGCGCCAGAAAACCACCAGAGATAAATCAACTGGTTATCAAGAATGAAAAAAAAATATACTGAAGAACAAATATGTCGGGAAATTTTCGAGAGATCTCTGTGAATTTCTGCTGCAGATGATATATCTTTCATTGCTTCGTTTTTCATAGTTCTTCATACTGTACCTTTTGTACACCGTTCTCCAACGTGCAATGGGAAATTTAACCATTTTTTCTACTGCAAAATTTCGCTTTTTCTACTGGAAATTCCAAACACTTCTCGTATTTTTACGGCATACGCATGCAACCCAAAGTTCTACTGAAAAATTAACAATCAGAATTATTGTTATCGCGAAAATCTCTTTATTTCAGACCACGAAAAAAAAAAACCTTGGTCCGGTTTACAGGGGAGGGGTGCCCCCTCTTGACCCCCTCCATAGGCGCCCATGCGCAAAAGTGTACCTAATAACCCCAAAAAGCTGTGGTGTACCACTTTTTGATGCAGGATTTAAAAAGATTTCTCTAAATGTAGAAAAAAAAAAAAAAAAAAAATTATCGCAACGAATGAGCATTTACCTCTCATGACTTGAAAAACTGTATACCAGAAACTTTTGAACCGGCATACCTCTCTTCGATACAAAAATGGTATTTCGAATTTGTCTTCTGCACAGAAAAATCAAGAAAACCGATAAACGTTTACGCATGTCTGTATTCAAGATTGCATTACGCAAGAAGGGGGAAAATACAGGGTCGAGTCACATTATTGTGACCACCAGCTAATATCCAAAGTAACCGCCGTGTGCAGTGTGGACACCAGCAAGATGGGCTGGGAGTGACTCAGTAAGATGCTCGAAGGTGTGCACAGGTATGTGGAGCCATGCTGACTGCAGTGCATCTGACAGATGCTGGAGGGTGCGTGGTTGAGGATCCTTAGAGCGAACAACACGATTGAGGTGGTCCCACATATGCTCAATTGAATTTAAGTCTGAGAAATTAGGGGTCAGGGAGGTACTTTGAAGTCTTCATCGTGCTCTTTCAACCACTCCCAGACATTTCTAGCTGTGTGACACGTCGCATTGTCGTGCTGGGATATCCCATCTATCCCAGGGAAGACAATCAGCATGTATGGATGTACGTGTTCTTCAAGGATGGATTCATAACGAATTCGATCCATAGTGCTTTCCACAGGTATGAGTGGACCCAGAGAATGCCACAAAAACATTCCCTAGACTATAACGCTGGCCCTACCACTTTGTGTTATTCCAGCAGTGATTGAAGAGTGTTTGTTCTCCGATGTTTCTCGCCTTATACACCAGCGTCCATTGGTTCGATGAAGCAGAAAACGTCTCATCGGAGAAGTAATCCTTTGCCAATCAGCGGAGGTCCAATTCCGATACCGCCGCGTAAATGTAAGCCTTTTCTGCCGATGCACTTTCGTTAGCATAAGTGTAGTGACCATCCGTCGGTATCGGAGCTCCATACGCTGCAGGGCTTGCAGAACTGTCGTTTTAGACACACTTCCGGTAGCCCATTGGTTCATTCGGCCAGTGAGTTGCTCCACTGTAGCGTGTCGATCGGACCTCACGCACCTTCGCAGCCGACGTTCACCTCTCACATCAATGGCACGTAGTGCTCCGCAGTTTCCACATCGCTTATTCGCAATGTTGCTATGTCTCCAATCACGATACACTTTAACCGCAGCAGCATGCGAACAGTTCACAAACTGCGCTGCTTGAGAAATACTGCCACCCTTGGCCCGAAAGCCGATAATCATACCTTTTGCAAATCTGATAAATCGCTCCTTTTATCCATGATAGCAACGAGTGATATGTTTTTAGATTGCCTACAGCACACCTTATATATTAGCCAAGCCAGCTCACGAGACGTGCCTTCTCTCATTGGCTACGCGCTTGTTGACGTCAAAAGTTGGAGGTGGTCACAATAATGTGACTGGACTGTGTATAAGAGATCTTAAAGAATCTTACCGCAAGGGATCGTGATATGATTCTTATAATTCATATTCTTGAAACGTATGAGCTCTTAGCTTAGCAATATAATCGCGCGTCAGGAAAAGGCAAAACCTTATTAAATGTATGTGACGCTTTATATTTTCCTTTATCTTATCAGAAACAGGAATAATGTTTCTGATATACGTGGTGATTATGCACTTGTCGTATTTCTAATGTTTCCACAAGCAGGAGAAAGACAAAATCATTATGGACGTATAAACATTTTCTGGAATCTGAAATTACACACCAAGGAGAAAAAGACGCATCAAACCCCTATGCAATTCGTTCAGAGAAAAGAAATGAATATCATTTATATTCATTTCTTTTTCCCTGAACATGAAGTGGACTCCGATTTACTGATCATCATCATTGTCAACCATTATCTATTCACTGCTGGACGAAGGTCTCTCCAAGCCTCTTCCACAACGGTCTGTCTTGAGCCAGTCTCCTCCATGTTACTCCCGCATACTTTCGAATTTGATCCACCCATGTGGCCTTCTTCTGGGTCTTTTCCTGTCCCTTGGAATCCAATCTAAAATTCCGACTGTCCATCGATGGTCTGTTCTTCTGGCAGTATGTCCAGCCCATTGCCATTTCAGGGATTTTACTCTGATCATGTCTTCCACTCTTGTCATTTTTCGGATCCACGAGTTCCTCTTCTTATCTCTCCTGGTTACACCAAAGCATGCACCTCTCCATGCTACTTTGAGTTGTCTGCAGCCTTTGTATTTCTCTTTTAGTTAAGGTCCACGTCTCTGCACCATACGTAAGCACTGGAAGGATGCATTGATCAAACACTTTTCTTTTAAGACATAATGGCATATTGCTCTTGAAAATTATGCTGTTTCTTCCAGAAGCTCTCCAGGCAAGTTTTATACGCCGATTAATTTCATCATAAATGTGACCCTTATTTGACATCTGCTGTCCAAGATAAGCGTACGCATCTGTGATCTCCAGCTTTTCTCCATCCATAGATAAATCTTCATTTCTTGTAAAAGCATTGAACATCACTTTTGTCTTCTGAAAGTTCATTTTTAATCCCACTTCTTTACTCTTGTCAGCAAGTTCCTGGATCATACTCTGCAGCTCTGATGGGGCAGTTGCAAAAATGACTACGTTATCAGTAAAACGAAGGTGAGTTATATAATCTCCATTAATCTTTATCCCTTTGATATAAAGGCTTTATCAGGTCATATAGCTTCCGTGGGCAATTAACTTGTGTGCATCTGTATATTTATATCTATCGTGCACTACCTCCCTCTGCGTCAGACTGCATTGAAATTATTTTAGTATCGTAATTTTGGAAGGCTAACATTGCAGCAATACGACCCCCCCCCTCTGAATTCACCGAGGCAACTAAATTTAGATGAGACGTGGTGTGTCGCAGTGTTCTGAGCTCTGGCTTCTGACCATTCGTCCGGAAGGGGTCCGGGTTCGAATCCCGGTGAGGCATGGAAGTTGTGCTTGTCTCACGGCACTAGCTCTCTCCCTTCCCTGGAACCAGTGGCCCTAGATTATAGACGGGCGATTGCTTATAGCCCATTAAGTTGCTCAAGATGGTCGTTAAATCTTCAATCAAACAAAAAAAAAAAAAAAAAAAAAAAAGACGTGTGTGCGCGGTATATATCTTGAAAACTGCATATGATGAAAATGTAAGAGATAGTGCAGATAATAAAACCATTGAATATTACGTGAAGTGGACTTGAACGCAGTAGATAAGCAATTAATTACACGTAGATGAAAATTTCGATAGACTGCCAGGATATCAGCGTAGATACATGTGACAAAACATGTAATTAAATATGAGATCGCTACAATGAAGTATCAGTTTAGGTACACGCATTCTGACATAGACGTGTTTTTGGTGAAGCTTATGTTAGATCGACACCCTGCAGGTGTACAGTGTAGATCTCCGATTAAATTCAGCAGTCTGCGGTGCGGAGGTCAACAGAGCTGCTCTCGAGCGAGATATAATGCTCCATTATATCAAGGTAAGTAATGGGATACAAGATATTCTATATTTGACATATTTCATGTTACTCGAAACTGTTTGTTCCTCCATGAATGAAAGCATTACGTACTTTTCTAGTGAACGAAAAAACTGATTTAAAGACGCACAGGTAGTGTGATTCCCGAAACGCAAAACTTTATAAATCGTGGAAAAGTATTCAGTTCTCACACGTTTAACCGGAAAACTGTTTAAAATTGTCGCAGAAAAATGGTGTCTGGTGTAACGTCAACGAAATTTTTTCCAGGCTTAGTGGATCTAGTATTCATATTTCCGTGCCCTGCATAGTTGAGCTGAGCCCGTGCCCGAATTTTATATTGCAAGATATAGCCCTAAAACTGGCTAACCTGTTTAACCATTAATAAAAAATCATCTTTTCCGCACTTCCACTCTGTCCTCCTCCTGCAATTAACCAATGCATTTCTCAAATAGGGAGTGGTTGGAAGGGACCTCTATTTTTACAGTGTAACTGTACGATTTTCTTTCACCGTTCGTTTTCACCTGAAATACTTCGATCGGCCGGGCGTCCAAAATGATAGGAAGGTGCTGCAATTATATTTTTCTCAAATAATGCTAATATTACCGCGCCATAATGCGCTGCAATACGTACGTTGATAAATAGATTTAGCAGGGAGCTACTGCGTGGAGATAAGGGGTAAATTATCGTCGGCATGCTATCAACTATCTAATATCTATAGTTGTTGAAAAAGCTTTTTTTCTCTGCAGAAACACACTAATGCGCGGCCTATGGCATTTTCTACTCAAGCCCGGAATAGCCATCTCGAATTCCCGCTCCCTAACCAGAACCAGTTGCCGAAGGATTCCCTTTACCAATTGTAAAGTGTCTCGTTTGCTAAATAGTATAAAATCACATTTATATATAAAAAAATTCTCTTGCTCTCCCTCTCTAAGAGCCCGAGCCTGAACCGCAGTAAATATTCTACAGCTGCAGCCTGAACCGCAGTAAATATTCTACAGCTGCAGCCTGAACCGCAGTAAATATTCTACAGCTGCAGCCTGAACCGCAGTAAATATTCTACAGCTGCAGCCTGAACCGCAGTAAATATTCTACAGCTGCAGCCTGAACCGCAGTAAATATTTTACAGCTGGAGCCTGAACCGCAGTAAATATTCTACAGCTGGAGCCCAAACCGCAGTAAATATTCTACAGCTGGAGCCCGAACTGCAGTAAATATTCTACAGCTCGAGCCCGAACCGCAGTAAATATTCTACAGCTCGAGCCTGAACCGCAGTAAATATTCTACAGCTCGAGCCTGAACCGCAGTAAATATTCTATAGCTCGAGCCCGAACCGCAGTAAATATTCTACAGCTCGAGCCCGAACCGCAGTAAATATTCTGCAGCTCGAGCCCGAACCGCAGTAAATATTCTACAGCTCGAGCCCGATTCGAGAGCGGGCTCTGCTTGGGGCTTTCGGGGTCAGCCCGTCTCAGGTCTGCTGCACATCTTTTTCCACGAAGAATATTTTTTGCCTGTTTTCAACTTTTACCTTATGGAAAATTCTTCCTGTAGAAGACAGGGGTATATTATGCTTCCTTCTATATTTCTTCTTTTAACTGTTTGATTTGAAAATCTATTTGTCTCTAATACTTTCTTCTCCGACGAGAAACTTTTTGCAAAATATTTGTTACTTTTCGTAACATACATTTTAGCGACTCGTGAGAAGTAAGTAGCTCTTTCTATTTCTTAATGTTTTATCGATTGTAGAAAGCTAGTTTTTTTTTATAACCAGTTCTATTCACTTTCAATAACTTTGATAAATTTTACTCTCGTCGGAAAGGATTCAAAAGACGTGTTTATTACGATCGAAAATTCGTTGTCATTTTTCTTGTTCTTTATTGCATGCTCAAGTTCATAATTAGGCTCCGGAATAAGTGTCTTTTGACATTTTAAACGCTTGATGTTCCTGAACAAAATTGTGACCGAAATTTCCTATGTTCTCCAAATACACTGCTGGCCACCCAAAATGCAACACCATGAAGGACACGAGATAGCAAAGCCAGATTTACTGGACACGTAACAACAGATACAAAGATTAAACGATTGAGCTTACAGGCCCGTGCGACTTGCGGAACACGCAGACATCAATAGTTCGTGTGGCCCCCCATGGCTGGCAATAACGGTCGCTACACGCCGCGGCGTCGAACGAAAGAGGCTTTGGATGTGGGCTTGGGGTATGTCGGTCCAGGCTGCTTCCACATGTTGCCACAGTTCATCAGGCGTAGCCGCGGGTGGTGCTTGCCGGGCTACTCGGTTGCCGATCAGCGACCAGACGTGTTCGATGGGCGACATGTCGGGAGAACAGGCTGGCCACGGCAGCATTGACACCTGGTGGGCCGTGAAGAATTGTTGCACGATGCGTGCCACGTGCGGGTGCGCATTATCCTGTTGAAACGTGGCCGCTGGCAGGTCTTGCAGGTAAGGGAGGACTACAGGCTCCAAAACGTCGGAGATGTAGCGATGGCTGTTGAGTGTACCGGCGGTACGTACCAGAGGGCTGCGGGTGTCATATCCAATTGCGCCCCAAACCATAACGCCAGGCGACGGACCGGTATGGCGATGCATAATGCTGGCGTCATACAGTCTCTCGCCGCGGTGCCGCCACACTCGGATCCGACCATCGTGGTGTTGCAGGCAGAAGTGGGATTCGTGGGAGAAGACAATGTCGTGTCATTCCGTAGTCCAGGTGCGATGTTCAACGGCCCACTGCCGCCGCATTCGCCGGTGGTGTAACGTCAATGGTAATCGGAGCAATGGACGCAGTGCGCAACAAGTCCCCGATCCTGCAGACGACGTCGAACGGTACGTGCTGACACAGGTTGTTATGCAACACACCCTAATTCCTGCGCTAACGTTCGTGATGTGGCGGTGCGAGCCGTCAATGCCCGCCGCACAACTTGCCGGTCCTTTCGTTCGGTGGTGAGCTGCGGCTGCGACAATCGCTGACGTCGGTCCGTTCGTTCCTCCTGCACCCACCGAATCCTTACTCGCCTCACTGTGGCTGGATGTGGTCCCACACGGGTGCCGATATCTCGGTACGATAAACCGCTGTCGCGATAAGCCAATATTCGTCCTCCGAAACGTGCTGGAATGACCGCCGTGTTCTGCGACAAGGCATCAGGAAGCTTCCCACGCTCAGGTCCGGCAGCACAACACATTTCTACTACTTACACCCCGCTTTCTGTGCACCCTTCTTATAGTGATTCTCGGTGGCGTGCCGGGCGCACATGATTTTCATATGCCCTGCAATGCTAATGGTTTGCATGTCCTCTCGCGGGCGACGCATGCTGCGAATTTCAGGACAATCGGATGCTTCCTTCTTGGTGTTGCATTTTGGCTCGCCAGCAGTGTAGAAATGTTCGCATAGCGGCCGGGTTGTACGAAAGTTACGACAAAACAATTCTGTTCCTCCCACTCATCCCATCTGTCGCGCAGGGGTCTAAGTGCTGGCTTCTAAGCATTCGTCCGAGATGGGTCCGGGTTCAGATCGCGGTGTGGCGTGGATGTTGTTTGACTTACGGCACTGGCTCACTCCCTTCCCTGAAACCAGTGGCCCTAAATTGGGGACGGGCGACTGAGCATCGTTTATCGTTCCAGTATCTGCACCACACACGTTTTTGTGTTGTTCTTTGAAACTTGAAATTGTTTCACCTGGCTCCTAGATCTGGAACATATTTTTCCGTCCCTGGCAATATAGTAACATTTGAAATTTAACGTTTTTGGAGTGGAGCATGCGATCAAGCCCAAGGAAATATTCCGACTATAATATAGAGATTCCTACACGTTTTTTAGTTACAAGTCTGTTTTTGACCTTACATATATGGAAAGGAAACAATTGCGGAAGGAGACATTTGATAGCCAACCCTGATACTAAAACTGTCTTCTAAATTCTTCTACTCGATTGTGGTTACTGCAAGGAATATTATCGCAGATGCTTTAATTTGGACACTTCAAGCTTTTTAGTGCGTAAAAGAAACTAACAGATTAACAGTGTGAAAATTTATTACTGTTTTCAAGATATTTGAACTGTGCCACATAACTGATCATCGTTGTTAACCATTATCAACCCATTGCTGGATGAAGGCCTCCCTAAGTTTCTTCCACAACGGTCTGTCTTGGGCCAGTTCACTGTTGCATGCTTTCGATTTTATCCGCCCATCTCCCACGTGGTCTTCTTTTGGGTCTTTTCTTGTCCCTTGGAATGCAGTATGAAATTTTAGTTATCCATCGGCAGTCCGTTCTCCTGGCAAATATGTCCAGCCCATTACCTTTTAGGGATTTTATTCTCATTTCTTCTACTCTTGTCATTTTCCTTATCCACGAGTTCCTATAACTAGTCATGCAGTCTCTGATAATGAATATTTTCAAGACTCGAACAAAACGTAATATAAATCTGAAAATGTTTTTGTTATTTTCAAGTCTGGTACTTAATTGTGATTTCAGCCTTTGCTAAGCATTTTTCGATATGAACTCCACAGTTTCATTTTTTTCCCTGTTGCATTTTTTTTCACCAAGCTGAGTACACATTTTTTTTTACACCTTTTTTTCTTCTAGTTGTTTCCTCAAATTTTGTTTCTGAAGTGGTAAAAACTGGCGGTACTGTGTGACTTCCAAAAATGTGTGAGGGAGAGAGAGAAAAAAAAATCCTTTGAATCGTATTGATCTGTTTCTGGGCACGTAGGGAAAGCACAGTAGGACAAAAGGGGTCTTTATCTGAAATATGTAAATGAAACGGATCATAATGAAAGGAAAGAAATGGGGGAAGGGTGAAATTAGCGAAGCGAAAGAAAGAGGACGTGTGGGAAAAGAGCTTCTCTGGTGAGTTTAATTTTCACCCAACCCATTAAATTGAATTGATGGTTTCAATCGATTATTTGAATTATGAATTAACACGCGGTGGTGGCCCAGTGAGACTACTTCCGTGTGCCGGCTGTTAGTCCATATGGATTGAGTCATCAGTTGAGATATCCCGTTCCATGGATCAATACGTTCTCAGATAGAACCCGACCCAACGTCGAATGGAAACGGCAACCTGCGTTCTTCAAACATTCTGTCTCAGTCGATTTTTTGTTTGTTTCCGAAGAGGGATCCCTTAAGCATAATGCTCTTAATTTTTTTATTTTTTTTGTGCGTGAGGCATTATGATGTAAAGTTTTGTGCTCGCTTGCTTATTCATCCTTATTTTATATTTCGCGTAGGATGAAATTGTTACACTGATCATCGACGTTGCATCAGTACTGGCGAAAGCAATCCGGATAGTCATTAAAGAAGCAATTAAGGCACCTACCAGTAATTAGGGCCCATCGGGAAAGAATTCTCATAATGATTTTCGTGCAAAAATAAATTGATTTCAGATTGTATTACATCGCTGAATATCATTAAAATGGTCTCAATGTTATTGTTGATGTATGTTATGATTATTTTCCCTTTTACGAGCAGTGATTTTAATAACAGAAATGTAGTGGAGCAAGGATCTTCTCTCAAGTATTATCAATTTTGGCATAGAAACACCAGATTTCACTGTCAACGTGTAACATCTCAGAAATCAGGTGTTTTCATGCTGAGAATGAGATTCCTGCCATGTTCTTGAAGATTCGTTCATCATTATACACTGCCGGACAATTGCTAAGGACGGATGACAATAGCAACGATAGCAACCAT
Source organism: Macrothele yani (assembly GCA_039090855.1). Classification (NCBI taxonomy): domain Eukaryota; kingdom Metazoa; phylum Arthropoda; class Arachnida; order Araneae; family Macrothelidae; genus Macrothele; species Macrothele yani. Next base: position 117,794,376 of record CM077007.1, read on the forward strand.
AAAATGGAAGGCAGGAAAATGTGGAAATTAACATAAGTGCGGGATACAGTAAGACGTGTTGTGCGTATGCAAATTTTGGATTGCCAAACTTGTTCGTGACGTCATAGCGCTGATAAGAGATATAAAGGATTTGACGCGTATTGACCGTTGTTGTTCAAACGCAAAGTTGAAAGGGAAAGAATCAATTGACGAACGTGCAATTTTCAGTATGTCTTCCCGACATCACCAAGATGATTTTACGCGTGGCCGTATTATTGGCAAGATTGAAGAAGGGCGAAAAATAACAGATGTTGCCAGGGAGTTCGACGTCAGCCACAGTGTTGTTTCAAGGCTTTGGAAATCATTTCAAACAAATGGAGAGTGTAGCAAACGTCACCGGGGAGGTCGTGTTCGCAGTACGACACCTGCAGAAGATGGGTACATAGTGCTATCAACAAAAAGACACCGGCGCAGCCCAGCTAGTGAGGTAGCAAATCAGTTTATGGCTGCTAATGGCAAGCGGATCTCCCGAAAAACTGTCGCCAGACGTTTGCATGAAGGAGAACTATACGCCAGCCGTCCTGTTGTGTGCATCCCATTGTCCAGACGTCACCGTACCGCCCGTTTGCAATGGTGCCATCAACATCGCAATTGGACTGATAACGACTGGTCTGCTGTCCTCTTCTCAGATGAGAGTAGATACAGTCTATCGTCTGATTGTCGACGACAACTGAACTGGCGTGACAGTGGTACTGCATATTGTCCAGCAAACATACAGGAAAGGGACCGATATCCGACATGTAGTGTCATGGTATGGGCTGGCATCATGATTAATGGCCGTACGTTCCTCTATGTGCTTCCAACTGGGACTATGACTGGCCAACGATACATTAATGATGTTCTGCTACCTCATGTTCGCATGTTCCGTGGTGCTGTCGGTGATAGATTCATTTTCATGGACGACAACGCAACATGTCATTGAACAGTCGCTGTCCAGGAGTGTCTTGAGAGCTAGGGTATTCAACGCCTCGTATGGCCAGCACGTTCTCCAGATCTGAATCCCATTGAAAATGTGTGGTATGCTTTGGGGAGGAGTCTTGCTGGTCGCCAATGCCCTCCAATAAACAAGGACACCCTCATCCGTGCACTGACAGAGGAATGGGATAAATTACCCCAACAGCTGCTTGATAATGTTGTGCAAAGCATGACACGACGTGTGGAATCTTGCATCGCCCTCCATGGTGGCCATATCCCGTATTGACATCTTACGCCGGAACGCCTGCGGACGGTAATTGCATTTTTTTCACGTTTACGTATTCTGCACAAAATGGCCTGTTTGTCCCTTGAACACGTTCCAAAGCCTTCTGGATTTCAGAGCACAATAAATTGTCTTTCTTGTAATGTCCTGGCATTCTGACATTATTTTATTTCACTTGGCATCCAACCACACTTACTTTTTTAGGCGCTATTTAGCCGTTTATGATCCGTCCTTAGCAATTGTCCAGCAGTGTATTTCTGAGGTGATAACTGAAGAACTGGTGTTGCCTGACTTGGGTCTGTTCCTAGATTAGAATGATCATCGACGCTATGAGAAGTCATTTGGATGTTGCGACGTGATCAAACCTGTAGTTAGTTCAGATTCATAACCTACAGCTGCTTACTTTCAGTTCTTGGTAATTCCATGTCCTGGTGGGTGGTGGTGTAACGGTAGCATACTCGGACGAAAATCAGGCGATGCGGGTTCGACTCCCGCTCCTAGGCAACGCCACTTTTCAACTTTTTTGAGGCGATGATACACAGATAACAGTTAAATCAAGGGTTTGTAAGTCGAAACTAATACGTTTTAATCACAGCTTTAAATTTCTGTATTTTGCAACCTGTGCTGCTGTACAGTGATAGGAAACTTTCTATTGTCCTTCAGTTTAAATCTAGTCGCTGTAGCACTGATATTTCGATTCAAAAGTATCTCGAATCAGTGGCATGGAAACCGCTGGGGCAGAAGTGGCAGCTGCCCCCGTTCTCAGTTGCGTACAGAGGCGAAATATCACATTTGCCCCCCGCCCATCTTATTTCTTCCTTTTTTAAATATCGCTGTAATCGGATGGATAGATAAATATTTGTCCCATGAAGCAAGGGGTCGCCTTTCGTAGAGCATACACATCAAGGGGTCCATTCTATTGTGCTAAACTCACTTGAATGTTCTTGGAGCCAGTTGGTCGCCACTGGGTAGCATCGTTGTATTGAAAGATGGCGTCGAAGTGCTGAAAGAGAATCATTACATATGGGATGTAGATGGTCGGCTACAATGTGCACATATTTTGTGCAGGTGAGGGAGGTCTCGAATTGTACGAGTGACCCCAAGAAAGCCTATGTAAATGCACATCAAATTGTTACACCGCCTCCATCTGACTGTAGGACCCCAACTTGGCAACTTGCCTCTATGGCCCCAACTTGGCAACTTGCCTCTATGGCCCCAACTTGGCAACTTGCCTCTATGGCCCCAACTTGGCAACTTGCCTCTATGGCCCCATCTGGGCAACCTGCCTGTGTGACCCCATCTGGGCAACCTGCCTGTGTGACCCCATCTGGGCAACCTGCCTGTGTGACCCCATCTGGACAACCTGCCTGTGTGACCCCATCTGGACAACCTGCCTAGTCACCCGAACTGGGCAACCCCTGCCTAGTCACCCGAACTGGGCAACCCCTGCCTAGTCACCCCAACTGGGCAACCCCTGCCTAGTCACCCCAACTGGGCAACCCCTGCCTGTGATTCACCCCAGCTCGGCAAGCGTATCCTCCAATCGTAGTGATAGTTGAAACAGTGTTTCGTCAGATGAGATAAGGTGTTTCCAGTTCTTCGCATTTCAGTTGCGATAGGCCTTTTCAAACTGCAGCTAGATCTTTCTGTGTCTTGTATTCGGAAAAAGGACACGATATGGACTTCGATGGGCCTAGCCGACATGTTTCGATGGTACGGCGGATAGTATTCCGGCAGAAGCTTGTGGACGTGCTCTCATTAAATTCCTAAATTATCTGCTGTGTGGTAGTTGTGCGATTCTTTGTAAAGATGGGGACAGTCTGCGCTTACCTTGAGTCAATTGTAGGTTTGCGGCCACATCTCTTTCCCATTGGTTGGAATTTTTACCGTATTTCACGTGGTCTTGGCATTCAAGTGCGATGGTCTAACGTGGAAATCCCGAAAGTTCAGCCGTCGTGGTGATGAACAACCGGCCTTTCTTGCTAGTACTGTCTGTTCACGGTTAAACTGTTGACCCACGATTACAGCTCCGTGTCTGGCCATTCTATTTATAGAAATTGCCAGTTTCAGCGTCGCACGTTACTGGAAGCGACATTTCTGCTTTGCCTTTGTTATAGAAGCGTATATAATAATTCGTCCATTCAGTGTAACTCTCTGCTGGTATTGTGGTTTTTAATTTTTTGTAGTACCCGCTATAAAACGTATGTTTCTCTCCACAATATTATGAAGATATTACCAACTGTGTTCTTTGACCTGAGAAGTTTTGAAGACGTGTTACTGTGTTGGCATATAACAAAATTGATGAACAGACAAGTGGGTGTTGGCTTTGCTCTCTTGGTGTCAAATAAATAAATGACTATATCGTTGAATCAGGAAAATTAATGTTGCCTTGAGCGTTGTCGCTGAGACTTTAGTTAACGAAACAGAGCAGCGTCTTGATATGTGTTCTCACACTTTTAATAGGTTACTGCCATGCACTTGACATCCATCATATGCTGACACCGCTTTTCGGACAATTTAACCTCTCCCTTTCTTCATTCTATTATTGTTCCTCCTCCTTAATGTGCAACTCAATGAGCTCATTTGTTAGGACGGCTTTTTTTAAATAGCCTGCCAACACCCATAGCTTCCAGCACTCGTTCATTGTAACCTTTGTTCTCTCGCCTTCAAGCAACAAAAGGTTCAAAAAAGAAAATGCTCTCTACGGTAGCCCTAAGATTAAGCCTCGGGCGAAAAAAAAATACGCCATTGTTTAATGGCAGATTTTGCCTCGGCATTAGCGCGTTTATTCGCTCGCAAATATGCATTCAGAACACGCTTGAACGAGCGAAAAATCGAGTGAATCGTCGGTCAGATCCCTTTGCTAATTCAGTGTTGGAAAATTGAGATAAGACGACTGTGTTAAGTCTTGAAGGAGCTCTGTTCTTAAGTGCAGAAGGAATTAGGGGAGAAAAAAATATCCATCGCTTAAGTCGTGATGATAAAGCGTACTTTAAAAGCCGAAGATGTTCAAAAGAAAGGCCCCACGTGATCAAAAACCGGCATTTTAAAGGTATGCGTGCACTTTTTTTTGCGGTATAAAGAGTCGACAAACTCAGTAACTTTATTTTTTCTTCAGCAATAATGCGGGTGTAGTAACTTTTAGGAACCATTAATATAATACTGGAAATGTACTGACATCACATGTAGAGATCGGGTACTGATAGTCCTGCAAAGAGTATTAAAAAACAACATATTTTACGCCTTTCAACCGTAGGTTGAAAAAACGTACATGCTCCAGTTTTGTCCTTCTGTCTTGTCTGTCTGTCTGCACGAGAACTCGCGTAAAAATAGTTCGATTTCGATGAAATTTTAGTATGCGGTAGGAGACCACCTGGAAACGAAACTTATTGAAAATGGGCGAAATGGGGTCAAAGGTCAGGACATAAGAGTGGGATCCATTCCATCGCCCTTATGTGTCATAACTTACGTAAAAATGCTTCGATTGCAACAAAACTTTTGTTCCGGAGGTATACTGAACCGGTTGTGTTGAATATCATCAAAATGGGGTCAAAGGTCAGAGCCCAGGAGCGAGATTTATGCCACAGTCATTATCCTCATAATTTGAGTAATAACTTGAGTAATGATTTCTGGAGTGTATCATAATGAATGCATTACGTGATTTTACTAACTTGTTGGTTGTTCTTTTTTCCTCAGTAATTAAATAAAATCATTAAGAATAATTTTCATCCTTTTAGAGTTTATAAAAAATGGATGACAGGAAAGCAGCTACTCCAGATGACTTGAGGCCTTTTTTCACAGCCGTTTCTATAGTTCCTATACATGTATACTAACATGCAAATGTGAAAGAAACTTCAATTTAAATTTTTATACCCATGAGGATAAGGTGCTATGCATTACAGTTGTTTGCACATAACTACGTCATCCTTCAGAATATAATCAAGACTAAGAAATAGACCTCTGTCAGTTTTTTTTTTTTTTTTTTTATGAGTCAAGTAAAAATTTTTTACTATGCACGAAACACTTTAGCATTGTGTTTTTTACATTCAAGAATAAATACTTTAAATAGTTTCATGTATTTGAGCCCACAATTCTTAAATGCTATTTATTTTTTTACTTGTGTCTCGCATTTGTCTCTCAACCGGAAAAGGCCACTACAGTAGATATGTCACACGGCAGTTACGTGGTTTGTCTGTGTTATCATTAGGCAAATCAAAGAAGCTGGCCTTACTTTTTCCAGAAAAATAAAATATGTACGATATTATTAACTTTAACGTAAGTGTTTTGTAATAGTTTGTACTGGCATAAAACTAGGTCAATCATTTTAATTACAACGTGCACATTTGTATTGCAAGCAATACTTTTTTTGGTTTTACGGAAAACACCTGTGGGTTCAAAAGAATTTTAATTATTAAAATGTCCATATAAAACTTAGTGAATAATACGAAATTTTGAAACTTCAATAATTGAAAGCTAATAGATTTTCGAAAAAGGGCCTGCAAGACTTTTTTGTTGGGTATCTGGTTCTTGATATCAAACACCTGCCCGTAAAAGGAAAATAATTAGCTATACACTGTTGATTCCGGTTAATTGGGACTCATCAGGGCTAGGACACTTTAATCCAATTTAGCGGCTGCCCCAAATATGCGAAGTTTTATCCCAAAGAACGAATTTGGGATGTTCAAGAATCGTCCCAAATAAATGGCTGCCCCGATTAACCGATCGCCCAATTAACCGGAATCTACTGTACGAGATATGGTTTTGAGTGTGCCGTAAAACAAATTTATGTATAAACCAGCCATGCAAATAAATGTGAATTTTTTAGTGGCCCAAAATAAAAATGGGCTTTTATTTCTTACAGGACTTAGTTGATTTTCAATAATTGTGTCACTGATGAGAGTGGCTTAAAATCGTGCCCTCCTCCTTCAGTTGAAAATTAGTAATTCACTGCAGGAGTCGGATCAAATTCTTGAAAACTTGCACCATTTACCCAAATGTTCATTTAACTGTTTGTTGTCTCTGCGGCTAGTCGAGAACGTTGTACTGTTTTAATGTTATTCATAAGTCTAAAACCGCGTTCGCAGCTAGCTGTTGAAACAGGAATGCACTCCACTACAGTCATAAGTTTGCTGAAGATACAGAAGCAACTTGGTTGACTGATGGCATGCTTTTGTTGTGGCGGAAATCTCAGCCACGTTAAGTAAGGTGATTATAATAGACAGCCAAAAGTAAACTTGAAGGAAAATTTTGAATTTAGACTAAAATTTAACTTTGGGAGATGGGTGGATGCATTTTGAAACAACCAAATAATAAAAATTTATAAGAAGAAACTTTGAGATGTCATATTTGTTATGGCACACATGAGTTTTCACCTGTGATATTGTTTCTCTGAATACTGAACATTTTTTTTTCTTGTTTTTCACACCTGAGGAATAACTATAGCACTGTGTTTTTGGTACATGTGTAACATATGTGTCAATTCACAGAGACCGTATTTATGAACTCGTGTTGGTAAGCATGGAAAAAAATTATCAGACCGTAATGATTTTAATTACTAGGACATTATCATTATTTAAACAACACCCAAGGGACTTCCTAGGCAACGTCAGAGCGTTGGGTGCGAAGTAAAGCTTCAGTGTTCAGCTCTTACTCACAAACCATCTCACAGTATTTAGATCCCTTAATTTACAAATTTTTATCTCCAACGTAGAGCAACAAAATTTAAGTATCTTGCTTCTGCAAACTGGTGGTGGTGTTCCAAAACACGTGACCTTGCCATGACAGAATCAACCCCCCCCCTCCTAATTTTCACGACTTCGTGGGCATGTAAGGCTGGAAGGAGCCTCCCTTCTCTAATTTCGAACCATTTTTTTCCCCAAAGGAGAGATACCGTGTCGTGCGAACAAACCGCATCAGGTCGAATTTGCAATCTGATTTGCGTATTTTAGACAATTTATGGGCTTCCGATGTGGTTGTCCATATTCATGGAGAGGAGGGGGGGGCATTTGACTTGCCCACCCATGGAAATCTGACTATGCCATTTCGGTGCTTGGGGGACACCACGAAGATTTTCGCAATAACACGTACAAAAACTGCAGACAACTTAAAGAGGCATGGAGACATGCATGGTTGGTGTAACGAAGAAAGATAAAAAGAGGAACACGTGAATAAAGAAAATGACAAGAGTGGACGGCATCATGATCGGAATAAAATGCCTGAAATGGCAATGGGCTGGACATATTGCTAGGAGAACGGACCACCGATGCGCAACCGAAATTTTAGACTGTATTCCAAGGGACAGGAAGAAACCCAGAAAAATGACCACGAGGAAGATTGCTGGATGGAGGAGACTGTCCCAAGACAGTCCGTTGTTGAAGAAACTTGGGGAGACATTCATTCAGCAGTGGAGTGATAATGATTGACAATGATGATGATATATTCGAATTTATAGTTCAAAGCCGATTCGTCATGGTCAGGTGCGGGTCGGGTCCAGTTATTTGACGGTCGGGTCCGGGAACGAATTTCTTGACCCGTTTCCAACTCCGGCAGAATCCACGGTAATTGGCCTCCCTGGGCGAGTCTGATCTTCCAATTGCAGGTGGCCGGATTTAAATTTGGTGAACCATCTTCTTGCGGTTTTGTGACTCACTGCATGCTCCCCTTTTGCATGACCGATTTATGTACAAAATGATGGCAGCTTAATAACAGAAATCCAAATGTTGAAAAATAAAATTTTCAGAATAGAATTTGAAAATCGAGGTACCAGGGGAAACTTTTTAGGCGACTGGGCTCCTTGGATTTGTCTTCCCCTGTGTATAAAAGAATTCTTCACAGTGAAGTTCGTAGTCGAATAGTCGAACGTGTCGTCTTTTCAGAAGTGATGAGCACTGGCTTCTGACCATTCGTCCGAGAGGCATGGGTTAGTTGCACTCAATCTCCGATCCTTATCTCATAGGTCAGTTGCATTCTGAAAGGAAGACAACAGAGCGATCGACTACACTCACCCAGCCCTTGCTTACTAGAGGAAGAATGTGAAAAACTGTTAGAAGTGGAACAGGTAGCCTCTAGCATTAGATGCTTCTGCTGCTGGATAATGCTCCACCGAATCACTGAAAAACAGTGATATCATAACACAATTCTTCATACATCAATTATGTTGGCAGGGGTCGCGCTGCCGATCACCATCTTCGCTATTCGCGAAAAAAAAAAAAAAAAAAAAAAATTTGCGATGAAGAAAGCGCTTTGGCGATAAAAACAATGAATTTGGCGAAAACTTTAAAAGAGTCAGCGCGACCCCTGTATATAGGTAATATGGAGTTTATATCATCATCATCATCATTGTCAACCATTATCAATCCACTGCTGGACGAAGGTCTCCCCAAGTTTCCTCCACAACGGTCTGTCTTGTGCCAGTCTCCTCCATGTCACCCCTGCATACTTTCGAATTTCATCCACCCATCTCCTACGTGGTCTTCTTCTGGGTCTTTTCCTGTCCCTTGGAATCCAATCTAAAATTTCGGCTGTCCATCGATGATCTGTCCTTCTGGCAGTATGTCCAGCCCATTGCCATTTCAGGGATTTAACTTTGATCATGATGTCTTCCACTCTTGTCATTTTTCGGATCCACGAGTTCCTCTTCTTATCTCTCCTGGTTACACCAAGCATGCACCTCTCCATGCTTCTTTGAGTTGTCTGCAGCCTTTGTATGTCTCTTTTAGTTAAGGTCCACGTCTCTGCACCATACGTAAGCACTGGAAGGATGCATTGATCAAACACTTTTCTTTTAAGACATAATGGCATATTGCTCTTGAAAATTATGCTGTTTCTTCCAAAAGCTCTCCAGGCAAGTTTTGTACGCCGATTAATTTCTTCATCAATGTGACCCTCACTTGATATCTGCTGTCCAAGATAAACGTACGTGTCTGTTATCTCCAGCTTTTCTCCATCAATCGATAAATCTTCATTTCTTGTAAAAGCATTGAACATCACTTTTGTCTTCTGAAAGTTCATTTTTTAATCCCACTTCTTTACTCTTGTCAGCAAGTTCCTGGATCATACTCTGCAGCTCTGATGAGGTAGTTGCAAAAATGACTACGTCATCAGCAAAACGAAGGTGGGTTAGATAATCTCCATTAATCTTTATCCCCTTGTTTTCCCAGCTCAGCGACTGAAAAACACCCTCCAATGTGGCATTAAAGAGCTTCGGAGATATGGTGTCACCTTGTCTCACTCCCTTTCCAATTTTTACGTGTGTTGTATTTTCAAACAGCCTAATCTTTGCACTTGCATTTTCATAGATGTTATTAATAATATTAATGTATGGGAGTTTATATACAGCCAAAAAAAAAAAAAAAAAAGGGGGGGGGGGTGCTATTTATGAATTAAGGACACAAATTCTATAAATATCGAGCCGAGAAACGGTAGAATGTAAGTGCCGTTATACAAAGCAAATTCTTGGCAAAACTGTACGTGAACACTAGTGCTTTCGTTATTTTACAATCTGATTTTTGCCACAATCATGACCCACCAAAACTGTTATCCCGTCAATTCACATCAAATAGTGTTAAGCGAAAAGCAACAGGCATTTTGGAACGGCCATTAAAATTGATTAGGAAATAAATAAAATTGAAATGAAAAAATAGAAATAAAAAAAAATATTATATGTACTATATATACCCACACGTACTTACGGTTATATAAGTGCAATTTTGTAAAAGATCGAGCTCAGTGAAGTAATCTCTCTACCAGGGAGAAGCTCGGGAGAGAGAGAGAGAGAGGGGGGGGGGGGTTCTTGAGTGCGATTAACCCATGAACCAGAAGAGACTGAGTGCAGTTGAGTTCGGAGTTTCTTGAGGTCAGCTGACCAACACCGCGTCGGAGATTTTCCAAGCTGGCCCTTCTGTGGAATAAGTGGATCTAAATTAGGAATTGACTCCTTGCTTCTTGCCCTCATAGTTGCTGATGGTTCAAAAAACGAAAAAGGCTAGAGACCATATGTGGGGTTGAGAAACATGATACAATAACAACGCCCGTCTGAAGAATATCAGCGAATCCTTTAACCGTGTGTACCATATGATTTAAGGAAAAGGGAAGATAGACGACCTCCTGCAGCGTGCCCTTGCTGTGGCCTTTTTCTCGCCAGCAACGGAAAACGTGGAGCTAACTTTCGCCGTGCTTTCTGCTCAATTTTTTCATTCTTTATTTTATTTTTTCATCCAGCCTCGTGAAGAAAGAAAAGCTCTTTCATTCAGAGTAAAAGCGCCTTAACCCTGACTTCCACTAAGCTTCTCCCATCTCTAAAATAAATCCGGTGTCCTACGCGCATAGAACTCGTTCGTGCTCAGAACATCTGGGAGAACATGTCAGCGTTTCCGAGCTTCCTTCCTGAGTTATTAAATTTTTTCTTTATATATACTTTTTTATTCCTCACTCTTCACAATATATGGACCCCCTAGCATTGTATTATCAAAGGTAATTCTAAAGTGTGTTTAATAAACAAATTATAAAGATGAAATTCAGCCTTGACCTTTGATGAATTTTTGTCGTTCGATGTGATGCATTCTTTCGGGTGTTCCATTTTGCTGCAGTAAGACTTTTGAGATAGCAGAAGTTCTGTGTCCCAATAAGAAGTGAATTTTCATATTCAATATTTTTGTTCACCGTAATGGAAAAAGGAATAAGCTTGTTTATTAGAAAACAATGAGTCATTGCACAGATGGCTCCTCATGACCAGGAATAGGTAAATCCAAAGCGCTGAGTCACCACTGCGCATGAAAACTTTCACCTGCCAACTGAGTTTTCAAATTCTATTCTGGAAATGTTTTACTGAATTTCCGAATTTTTTTCTGTTTACGTATTATTTGTGCACGATTTACCGCAAGAATACAATAATGAAGGTGCCGCTATGTACTCGTAAATTTGTTTCTCTCCAGCTGAGCTATGAGTACTGCAGCAATACTGGCAGTATAGAGATTCAAACAAAAGTTCTGTGGTGCAACCCAAGATAGATTTATAGGCGCATGCAGAATAACATCAGAGATGTTTGTAGACGTGGCATTGATTTTGCATGGTGTGAAATATTCGCAGTGTGTTCAAAAAGTTCCGAGACTAGGTACGTAAAGCGCCGACAGATGGCGGTACGCGGATACGCAAGCAGCGGTCGAGGGCAGTGACCTTCATGAGTCATTATGCCAAGTGGCGTCGTTCTGTGAACATCGGGAGCTGTGCTACACGATATTTGGTGACCACGGGCAGAACACACCTGCGATTTCGGTGTGGACTGCAAACTAGAGCAGCGTGCAAACATCAAATTCTGCGTCAAACTCGGCAAATCGGCAACTGAGACGCATGAAATGTTGCGGCAGGCTTATGGCAATGAATCAATAAGTCGTGCGATGTGAGTCTTGTAATGAGTCGACCTGGAGACCAAACAACAGTCGTCGCAGTGGAAAAGCCCGGCATCTCCACGACCGAAGAAGGCCCGACAGGTTCGGAGCGCAACCAAAAGCAGGCTCTTCGTGTTCTTCGACATTCGTGGGGTTGTGCACCGTGAATTCGTCCCACAGGGCCAGACCCTCACCGCCTTCTTTTACTGCGATGTTCTGCGGCGTCTTAGGGAGGACATTCGCCGCAGACGACCTGAAATGTGGCGAAGGGGCGATTTCCTGCTCCATCACGACAATGCAGCAGCTCGCAGAGCGTTAGCAACACGCCAGTTTTGCAGCCGCAACAGCATGATTACCCTCCCTCCCCTGCCTTACTCGCCGGATTTGCCCCCCCCCCTGCGACTTTTTTCTGTTGCTGAAGCTCAAGGGTCGCCGTTTGAAACCGTGGACGAGATCCAGCGCGAATCGCAGACGGTGCTTGACACGATTCGCGAATTGGACTTCCAGGGAGCGTTTTAACAGTGGCAAAAACGCTGGCAGCGGTGTATCGCTACCCAAGGAGACTACTTTGAGGAGATCATAGCCAGACTTCAGTAACGTTTGTTGTATATCGGCCTAGTCTCGGAACTTTTTTGATCGGACCTTGTATTCTATTTTAACTTTCATTTTTAGTTCCTTTTCCTATGTAAATTTGAGTTTGCTCACTTTTGCATTTTCCAAACTTAACATGATATCTTCTCTCTCACATGAATGGAGGTTTGGCAACACCCGTGAGGTCAGTACGTAAGTGATGCATGCATGTTGATAAGAACGAGAAAAGATACATATTTTGCGACGCAGTTTTTTGTGTGTGGAGATGTTAGATCTTTGCTGAGCTTATTGATTGTACGACAGCTAATAACATATGTGAAGTTATATTTTTATTACCGTCTGCATAACTACGGTGTGTGTGTGTGTGTGTGTGTGTGTGTGTGTGTGTGTGTGTGTGTGTGTGTAACTCGCCGTGATACGTTTCTGATTTCGTAAACGACAACGTTATGTGATTTCGTCTAAAGTTGCTGGACCAATAAAAGAAAGTTTACAAAAGTGATTTTGCTTTCTGTATATGTTTGGTCTGGCCCTAAAAGCCTTAATTTAGAGTGAGCTATCCGGTGCAACTAGTGCACCATATTTACATTTGATTTAACATTTCCTCAGTCGGGCATTTGGAACTTAGCGTAACAACAAATCTCGCATAACGTAATAATGGGGTGCGTATAAGTGTATTTATTCATTACTGGGTTTATTCAATGCTATGTACCAGGAGACAAAGCTGAACTTTCTGAGCCGCCCCGGTGGCGCAGTGGTCTAAGCGATGGCCTCTGATCATTCGTCCGAAAGGGGTCCGGGTTCGAATCCCGGTGAGGCATGGATGTTGTGTTTGTCTTACGGCACTGGCTCTCTCCCTTCCCTGGAACCAGTGACCCTAAATTAGGGACGGGTGACTGCTTATAGCCCATTAAGTTGCTCACGGTGGTCGTGTTAAACCTTGAAAAAAAAAAAAACTTTCTGAACTGAAAACCTGTTTTGAAATGTAACTATTAATCATCATCATCATCATTGTCAACCATTATCAATCCACTGCTGGACGAAGGTCTCCCCAAGTTTCCTCCACAACGGTCTATCTTGTGCCAGTCTCCTCCATGTCACTCCCGCATACTTACGAATTTCATCCACCCATCTCCCATGTGGTCTTTTTCTGGGTCTTTTCCTGTCCCTTGGAATCCAATCTAAAATTTCGGCTGTCCATCTATGGTCTGTCCTTCTGGCAGCTATGGTCTGTCCTTCTAACTATTAATACAAGTGCATAAATACCCAGCGGTATTAAAAAAACTGGGAACGGCGCTACCATTTCCCTTACATGCCACCACACCCATGTGGTTAATGGGTATCGTCCGCAAACGACGTATGTAGAGAGGCAGATATCTCCGCAAGCTCAAGTAGTAGCATTCGCAGTTCAGACGGCAGCTTTGATAGTCGACGCCTTGCAGATGGGTTACTTAATCTCGGAAATTACCCCGAAATTCGGATTGACACGGTCAACAATTTCAAGGGTATAGCTGGACTACACAAACTCGGAGGGGAGGCGAGGGGGTGGGCGGGGGATATCCAGAGTGCGAGGCCGGTGTGGCCGTAGAAATAGCCTGGACGATCGTGGACAGCGGCGTCTGGCACGCATCGTAGCATCCTCCGGGCGTGATACACTGCCGCAAACCGCAGCGCAATTCAGTGCTGCGGCCAGTAGTAGAATCAGCGTTCGGAGAGTGCAACGTTCCCCGTGTTCTATGGGGTTCAGGAGCCGACGAATTAAGGCAAGATGACTGGAAACGTGTAGCAGTGCCAACTGTTTCGGACAGATGGCCGACACTTGGTGTGGCGAAAACCTCACGAGGCAGTGGATCGCCATGCTTACAACGTAGCGCGCAGGTCGGCGGTGGCTCTGTTGTGGTGTGGGATGTTTTCAGCTGGCACGCATTAGGAGCCTTTATACGTCTGCAAACCGCTGTGATCTGTGGCGGAGGTAACCATCCTTGGGGATCATTTGCACCCGTTAATGTCATGCAACCACTTCGACGGGTGCGACCTCTTTCAACACGACAATGCACCACCGCTCACGTTCACAGTCACTCGATTATGGCGGGAGGAACACTCCACGGAGTTTGGCATCCAGACTTGGCCCCCTAGCTCGCCGATCGAATATATTTGGGGATGCTGTTCAACGTGCCAGAAATCCTACACCGGCGAGTATTACGGAATTGTGGGAGTTTCTTCAGGAAACGTGGTGTGCACTGTCTCCACAGTGCTACAAAGAGCTCGTGGAGTCCATGCCTCGTCGCGTTGCTGCAGTTATCCGATCGCGAGGACCACCAACGCGGCAGTGTACTCGTGTTGGGGTGTTTTTCGTGTGTATGGTCCCGGCCCATTAGTTATCGTGGACAGTCCTGTTAACCAGCACGTCTACCTCGAAATTCCGGACAATTATGCCGTACCAACTCTGTGGCAATACTATGGAACCGAGCCTTGTTGATACCCGCAGGATAATGCACCGAGTCATAATGCAAGGACTGTTACGGCGTGGTTTGACGATAATTCCGTATCGTATGTGGACTGGCCAGAACATAGCCCTGATCTTGAGCACCTATGGGTATGAATTAGAGCTTCGCATAAGAAGTTTAGTACCAAGGCCTACTACTAAGCAACAGTTAGCGGCAGCATTATGTACTGAATAGAATCGCATATCTATCGCTGTGTTCCAAAACCTTGTCGAAAGCATGTATCGAAGGGTCAGTGCATGCCGTAAGGCCAAAGGTGGACCGACACCGTACTAAGTATGTCAATAAATGCTATGTTGTGTTTCTCTTGTAGGTGTCCGTTGACTTTTGTCAATATAGTGTATGTATAGACGGGGTTCCAGTGTAGTATGTTTTTTGAAAAAAATTTTTGTTTTTGTTTCGGGGTTGAACAACCACCGTGAGCAACTCTAAGGGGTATGAGCAGTTTTTCGTCCCTACTTTGGGGCCGTTGGTTCCAGAAAAGGGGCGAGAGAGTAAACAAGCACAGCACTCGTGCCTCATTGGGAACTTCTGCTGGCAGCTAGCCAGAAACCTACACATTTGATCGCTGGTCCAATTGGCCTGCAAAATCGAGTCCTCTCATATTTAGAAGTTAAATTTAAGGACATCCTTCGTGTTGTGGCCATGAAAAGAAACATTTCGAGACTAATAAAAATGACTTTTCTCGCATAAATAATCAAGATTCATCAGTTTATAGCTACACTGCTGGCCACCCAAAATGCAACACCAAAGAAGGACAAGAGATAGCAAAGCCAGAATTACTGGACACATAACAACAGATACAAAGATGAAACGATTGAGCTTTACAGGCCCGTGTGACTTGCGGAACACGCAGACATTAATAGTTCGTGTGGCCCCCATGGCTGGCAATAACGGCCGCTACACGCCGCGGCATCGAACGAAAGAGGCTTTGGATGTGGGCTTGGGGTATGTCGGTCCAGGCTGCTTCGACACGTTGCCACAGTTCATCAGGCGTAGCTGCGGGTGGTGCTTGCCGGGCCACTCGGTTGCCGATCAGCGACCAGACGTGTTCGATGGGCGACATATCGGGAGAACAGGCGGGTCACGGCAGCAGTGACACCTGGTGGGACGTGAAGAATTGTTGTACGATGCGTGTCACGTGCGGGCGCGCATTGTCCTGTTGAAACGTGGCCGCTGGCAGGTCCTGCAGGTAAGGGAGGACTACAGGCTCCAAAACGTCGGAGATGGTGCGGCGGCTGTTGAGTGTACAGGCGATACGTACTAGAGGGGTGCGGGTGTCATATCCAATTGCGCTCCAAACCATAACGCCAGGCGACAGACCGGTATGGCGATGCATAATGCAGGCGTCATACAGTCCCTCACTGCGGTGCTGACACACGCGAATCCGACCATCGTGGTATTGCAGGCAAAAGCGGGATTCGTCGGAGAAGACAATGTCGTGCCATTCCGTAGTCCAGGTGCTGCGTTCAACGGCCCACTGTCGCCGCACTCGCCGGTGGTGTAACGTCAATGGTATTCGGAGCAATGGGCGCCGTGCGACAGTCCCCGCTACTGCAGACGATGTCGAACGGTACGTGCTGACACAGGTTGTTGCGCAACACACCCTAATCCCTGCGCTAACGTTCGTGATGTGGCGCTGCGAGCCGTCAATGCCGGCCGCACAACACGCCGGTCCTTTCGTTTGGTGGAGTGCCGCGGCTGCGGCAATCGCTCACGTCGGTCTGTCCGTCCCTACTGCACCCACCGAATCCATACTCGCCTCACTGTGGCTGGATGTCATCCCACACTGGCGCCGATGTCTCGGTACGAAAAACCGCTGTCGCGATAACCCACTATTCGTCCTTTGTCGAACTCCGAAACGTGGTGGAATGACTGGATCGTATTCTGCGACGAGGCATTAGGAAGCTTCCCACGCACAGGTCCGGCAGCACATGGTTTGCATATGCCCTGCAATGCTAATCGTTTGCATGTCCTCTCGCGGGCGACGCATGCTGCGAATTTCAGGCCAATCGGATGCTACCTTCTTGGTGTTGCATTTTGGGTGGCAATCAGTGTATTTAGGGATATATTTAATGAAAGTTAGGTTGCTTGATAAATATGAAATTATAAGCTGCAATCTTGTTTTGACGATAAGCGTTCAGGCTAGATAAACATGATTTGAGATACCCACAGACATAACCAAAAGACGAGGGACAACATTTTATATGAAGGAGAGGTAATGGTGGTGGACTGAGTTGGAAACTGGTCAACAATTTTGGACCCGGACCCGGTCGCCACATAATTGGACCCCACTCGACCAGGACAAATCTGCATTGAACTGTAAATTCGAATATTTCACCATTTTCGATCATTATCAGTCCACTGCTGGATAAAGGTCCCTCCAAGTTTCTTCAACAACGGACTGTCTTGAGCTAGTCTCTTCCATCTCCCCATCTCCTACGTGGTAATTTTTCTGGGTCTCTTCCTGTCCCTTGGAATCCAGTCTAAAATTTCGGTCGTTCATCGGTGGTCCTTTCTCCTGGCAATATGTCCAGCCCATTGCCATTTCAGGGATTTTATTCTGATCATGATGGGCACAAAGGTAAATTGCGTTTTCTGCGTTATTTCTGCTTCTAAAACTCCGATTTGAAAAATTCTTCCTGTATCGCATACAAGATCTAATGGAAAATATTTTACACATAATTTCTGTTTGGTAATTAATAGTTTGGCCACCAGGGGGCATAAGTGTTAATTTTTGCTTCTGATGTATTTGTAGCAAAATATGGGCTCCTGAAAACTCGACTAATTTTTTTCTTGGACCGATACCGCTTATATGGATAAACCTTTTGAGAATACTTTCTTCCTAAAATAATGCATGGTTCTCCCACCAGGGGACGTAAAGTCACATCTTATTTTTGTCGATGTCTCTGTTTCTAAGAGTTCGTAAGCTCACGATTCCGTTTACAGCAATATCTGAGGGATTAAAAACCCGATTGAAAACCTTCTTTCTTCCTGTCATGAAACAAAAGATTGCCGTCTTATGCACGATTAGAATAACTAAAAGTTAAAAGAAACTGATGCTCCTGTACACACCAAATGTGGTGAAAATGATCTAAATGACAGGTTAAAACAAACATGAGATCTTTCAATCCCTCTTGGGATCATCCTCAGATGTGCTCACGAATTAGTACTTTCGACCTTTAAATAACAGAAGGGGAAGTGTCGTGATTCGAACTGTGCGTTCACTGCGCATGCCTGGGATTGTTCACGGGAGGATCCAGGTCGCTGAGTGGGTGATTGTGTCATCTGGTGTTAAGGCACTCAAGGTGTTGTCACTTTGAGCATTATTTGATTCCCTTGGCAGGAAATTTTTCCAAGGATTGGGGATGTACATTGGTATATAGTCGTTACAACATTGATTGCCTTTCTTCCGTCTGATCTATTGTTTTCCATACCGGTTCCATTGACTTTGAATAGCTTTGATAAATTTAATTTGCGTCAGAACGGATTCAAAAGACGTGCTTATTACACCCGAAAATTCGGTGTCATCTTTCTTGTTTTTCTTTACATGCATTCTCTCCTAAGAATTATTGGACTTCGAAAACGTCCCTTTTCGCCCATTAATCGACTGGCGTAGGCTGTATGCTTCGGATTTCATGTACTGCTGAGCCTGAGTTCGTATCCCTCTGTGACATGGATGTTTTGCTTGTCCTATAGGCGCTGGCCATCTCCCTTCTGTGGAGCCAGTGGCTCTAAATTAGGGTTAGGCGATCCCTTAGACGCTAATGGTGGTAATTAAACTAAAAAAATGTTTAGATTTAAAATTGCGTAGGAACAGCAAGATTGTTGGCATAAATTACGCAGTGCAGTTTGCGTTGCTTCACTGCACATCTTTCCACCACTGTAGTAAATAATTTCGATATAAGCTTCCATGCCCCCCTACACCTCTATGTATTTTGAAGTAAAAAGAAATGATACCCTCTAAATCCCGGGCTTATTCAGCATTATAAATGAATTGAATAAGGAATGTGCGAATGAACAACCAAACAGGGCTCTATATAAAAGGGCTGGCATGTCATACGGCAGATTTTAGTTGTCCCCGGAAGTTGCGGCTGGTGACGTAGCTGGGATGCTTCGCCGAGTGTTAGGAATCGCGTTTGCTTTGCTCTGTGCGGGGAACTTTGATGATAAATACAACTACTGAGCTGCCGAATTTGAAACAAAACGGCGAAATGATTTAAAGAAACAAAACGGCGAAATGATTTAAAGAAACAAAACGGTGGAATGATTTAAAGCCGCCCCGGTGGCGCAGTGGTCTAAGCGATGGCCTCTGATCATTCGTCCGAACGGGGTCCGGGTTCGAATCCCGGTGAGGCATGGATGTTGTGTTTGTCTTACGGCACTGGCTCCCTCCCTTCCCTGGAACCAGTGACCTTAAATTAGGGACGGGCGACTGCTTATAGCCCAATGAGTTGCTCATGGTGGTCGTTAAACCTCCAATCAAAAAAAAAAAAATGATTTAAATAAACAAAAGGAGTGAAGCAGAATATATCATTGATTGTTTCCTCTATGTGTGTATTACTTCCATCAAACGCGAAAATAATGCTTTTTTTGTTAATAACAAAACCTCGGCTACTGTAATTTTTGTGAAACGTTTCGGATATTCAAGTGTTCATATAATTCGACTTTTAGCCTCTACGAGAGAGGTTACCTGTGTTTTTTGTAAGTATGTTTAGAAAACATTTGCAATTTTTTTTTTCAATTTTTGATTTTTCGTATTTTATTTTTTTACCTTAATTTTCAGTTCTGTGATTTGTTTCAATAAAAGCCGGCGCGAACTATTCCATCTTCTGGCTTTGCTAGAAGATCTCTTTAAAATATAGTTTGTTTTTTTGTTTTGTGTTTTTCATGTTTTCAGAAATTTAGCTCTTTTTCCGTTATTAACAATTTGTCATTTAAAAAATTTAATTTTTTTTTTGAACCAATAATTCACGTAGAAAATTGTCTCTTCGTCTGATACAGGTTGAATTGGGGCCACATTTTCTGCAAAAGACCTTTTTTTGTGACTAAATTTTTAATTAAGTCTATCAAAAACATCATCCAGTATTTATCTCTTTCTTTGTCTTTCACCTCTTGCAGTGACATTTTCAACCTTTGATCTCGGTAAAAATTGACTGTTGGTGTAGCCGACGATTTCAATATCTTTTTCATCGGTTAAGCAAGCAGGCGATTCATCATATCGTCTTTGTACTTAGTATTTAAAATGTGCTCATTGCAAATCCCGGTATTTTTCAAATTAAAAAAATCTGCTCTGCAACACCTGTTAACCCAGTTTTTTGTAACTACTGGGTCGTTTCGAGGGAAACAGTGAAAACTTATGTTTCGCCCTTTCGTGTTCCTGCAGGTATTTCGGCACGTAGTAACAGCGCAGGAAGACATTGTACGAAACCGATGTACTAAAGAAATTAAATAAAAAAATTCCATGTCAGAAATACAAACAAATAAACAGCAGATAAGAAATGCAACAAATGTGGGTTAATAGCATCCACTGAGCGCTTTACAAGCGCGCTGACAAGTGACATGCATCCCCGTGACGACACTGAGCGGCACAGGCGAGGACCACTTCAACGACCAGAAACACAAAGCGATGAGCCAGCCCTTGTTACTAAGCCCTGTCAACCAAATGGAACGCTGTCGTTTACTTAGTTTAAGAGAAGACGTAATCTTGAGGGTGGGTGTGAGGGAGGTTAAGGCGCTTGCCGAAATACTCCCCTTATTATTACTACAAAACCTGTCATTGTAGTTGCATTATTACTTCATTCGAAGATCTGTGCACACATTAAGGCGAAATCTAGGTCATATCCTTGAAAAAGTGATTAAATATCGATTGAATCTTTACAACGGGGAAAATATGAAACGAAATTAAATAACGTTATTTCCCCCGTGTCGTGATATGTGACACAAAGTTCCTGGAAATCAGCATTTTCCTTGAGTAAGTTTATCCTACATTGAACCTAATTGTGACAGAGGTGAAATAAAATTGTACGTTACGCGCAGCTACATACAGTATATATAAGCGCAGTTTCGTATATATAATTTTGTACATAATCTTTTTGGAACGCTTACAAACTCTTGGGAACTGAATTATTGTTCGCTCCGCTCGCCAACATCAGGCTGTGTAGTTAACTCAGCGAATTTTCGGTTTCTTTAAAATCGAGCATACTAACGGATTTTCGTACGATTCCTTTTGGTTTTAAGCCTTATTTGCTTCTGGCGATCTCTGACGTTTTCATACAAAACACACTAAAGAAAGTCATGGGATATGTACCTAGTATCGTGTAGGACATCCTCTAGCCCGGCTAAGTACAGCAACTCGACGTGGCATCGATTCTGCAAGTGGCCGGAAGACTTCTAGACGGATGTAGAGTCATGTCGTCTGAACAGCCGCCCATAATTCCCTGGTGTTTGTAGGTGCAGGATCTTGGGTGCGGATGGACCTTTCCACCACGTCCCATAAGTGCTCTATTGGGTTCATTTCGGGAGAACGTAGCGGCCGCACCATCCGTCGGAACTGTCTAGAATACTCCTTGAACCAAGTTTGGACAACTTGGGCCCGATGACATGGTGCATTGTCTGCCTGGAAAATCCCATCGTTGTTGGGGTACATGAAGGGCTGCAAATGGTCACCTAGCAGAGCAACAAAACGATTACCGATTAATGACGTGTTTACGAGGACCAGAAGATTCAAACCATGCCATGTAAAACAGCCCACACATGTATGGAACCACCACCAGCTAGCACAGTGCCTTGCTGTCAGCTTGGATCCATGGCCTCATGAGGTCCCGGGGCATGTAAATTGCTGTCCTGGGTAGGAAAATAAAAAACCTAGTTGCCCTGTCCGGGCAACTAAATTTAAAAATTAAGTTTGGAATAGAATTACCTATTACAAGAAAAACGACTCGTCGTATGTCGTGTTTCATTTCACTGCTAATTACCTGAAGTTGTATTATTGGTATAGAGTATCAAGGACAGAAAAATATCACTTCTTTAATTATATTATGCTCTAGGTCCAGAAATTGGAACCATATATAGTTTTGTTCCAAATGTTGTTTATAGTCTTCGACGGGATGCATGCTTCTGATGGAACTAGCCTCCGGTGTTTAGTGACAGAGGACGAAAACTTCAATAAAGGAACAGTGCAGAATCATTAAATTTATCAAGTAACAATTTCATCATCATCCCATTTTATACCAATTTCAGCATCGTCATCTTAAAACTTGAGATACACGCATTTGTGCACTGAACATTTTCAATACAGATCCTTAAAACGGAAATGCGAAATATGTAAACAAAAGTTAATCATATTTTTTAACTTAACAAATTAGAACCCTCATTTTTTTTTTTATCTTAAAAGGTGTAAATTTCCCCTGGGCGTCCATCTTTTACTACCTGGACAGGGAAAATAATTTGTGCACATGCCCAGCCGGGCATGTAAATTTTCAGATATTTTTCAAGCCCTGTTTAAGTAAAAATGATTTCTCAGTGCTCTGCAATAGTTTAGATTTAAATTAAAAATAAGCGATTAGTCGGTCCCAACCTTTTAAAATTAGTAAGTAAATCTCAATAACTCGTAACCAGTGGAGTCATATGAAAAAAAACAATAAAATGTTCCGTAATATGTGAGTTCGGCATCTGGACTGTCTGTTTATTTGAGCATGCACGAAACTCTAAATTTAGGAAGACCTCCTAAAATCCCCTTGCTTGGTCAGGGCATTGTATCAACATAGTGGTTAGTTGGGGTCAGAACCACCCCCTTGGTCTAGGCCTCGGCGTTTTTATTAAAAAAAGTTTTAATGGAAAAAATAATAATTTGAATTTCAAAAAAAGTTCTACTGTTTGGTGGAAATGCGAAGTTCACACAACTTTCACGAACGCAACTCAATTTAAACTAAAGTAAAAAATATAAGAAAAGAAATCAGTATGAATGAATGAATGAAATACGTTATTACACCAATGTACAATACAAATTTGGAAGATGTGAATGCCTTTAATGGCGTAAACATGACATGATGTTAAGTCAGACAATATCCGAAAACTTGAAAATTTGAAAAACGTTAATGAATTCCAAACCTCCAGATTCGCTATATATGAATGCCGGTTGCTTCGACTGGCGAATCCTGTGATGGTTGTATTCAAATTAATCGGAAACTTGAAACTTGGTCGTTCTGGGTGGTGTACTGGTTTGCATACTCGGGCGCTATCCGGGGGACGCGGGTTCGATTCCCGCTCTAGGACGACGACATTTTCAAGTTTTCGGTTATTGTCTGACTTAACATCCATGTCATGTTTACACCAATAAACGGATTCACATCTTCCAAATTTGTATTGAAATCAGTATGATTCTTTTTTAATGGCGTAGTACCGGGACTGTTAACCACTACGAGATTGCTTGGATGGCGACACCATATCACACAGCCAACGGCACCTCACGTCACAAATAAAACGGCGTGTGATTGGTTGTTACATCTTGCGGAGGGCTCTGCCTCTTCTTGCTTCAAAGATCTCATGTTTGGCCTTGGCTCACTCTCTTAAAACAAGTGGTTCTGACTGAGTGATGAACTATCTAAAACTGCATGTCGAGTTATGTCTGAAGTAAGACAGGAAATAAATATTTCATACTACAGTGTAATGAGGGGCCAGGGACGTATTTAGACCATCCCGAAAGTGTTTCATTTTTCGATGTTTTTGTTTAAGCGCATTTTACATTAGAAAAAAACTGCTTTAATTCAATAAAAATGCTTAAATTACATTAGAAAATAAATGCTTTATTATTTGTTCTATTGTTTTATTAACTTTTATTTTGTTCTGATGGATTTTAAAAACTTCCATTTCTCGTATTCCTCCCCCGCCCCTGAAATTTTTTTTTATATACGCCCTGATCGAGGCATTGTTTATTATTAACATTAAAGATTCATATGCCGTGCATTGTTGGGGTGTGAATAGGCTAAAAACTTTAACTGATTAATTAAAATTTGTTAGTCAATTAATCGGTTGATTAATCATCCCTTTAAATAAAATTGCCTGCAACACTATTTCTGGGAAGCCATCTTTTTTTTTTTTGGTTAAACAATCTCCGTACCAGCATCCTGTACACAAGGTTTATAGACAGTAAGGTTTGCTCATTCCTCCTTCCTGATGTCACTGAGTGGCATCATCGTCCAAACATGTGAATCGTAAATCCGAACTGTAGGTATGGAGGAAGATACCTTGGCCACTCATTCAAAACCATGTTAAACCAGGTACAATCATCTACCCACATCAATGGAAAGGATATAAACATTTGCCAGAACATGATTTCACTCATTTAATAGTCAATCATGCAAAACATTTTATAGATCCTGACAGTGGAGCTCCTACTCAAAGTATCGAATCCAATTGAGAGAGAGCTCAAGCAAAATCTCAGAAGTCATACTAACAAATCGGAAGAACTATTGGCCGACAGCCTAATGGAATACTTGTTTCGACGATTTTGTAAAAAAACAACTTTAGATCCATTTGAACAGTTCATTGAAGTACTTCGTTCTACCGAGTGGAAAAAATGAATGATAGACACATTAAAAAAAATTTCGTGAAAAGTGTTGCATTTACTTTATAGGAATTATGATTCATAAATCTCTGATATGAAAATAAATCTATTTTCCATAATAAAATAAATGCCTATAATTTCCATTACAATAAGATTTATTTCGATGAAAATAGTAAAAAAATTCCGTATATTATCGTGAACTACTTTCTTTCACGTTGGGTATGATTAGGCTTTATGCAAAGAAAGCGGAATGATACACGGGGAATCGGGAACTACTTGAAAACGTTCTGATTCGGTAGTACAGCCGAATTCCTTTATGAGGAATGAGAAAAGCAACTCTGCAACATTCCCCAAAATTTTCAAATTAAAAATTGAAAACATTATGCATTAAAAAAATCTGGTAGAATTTATAAAGATTATTCCAGCTGGTTTAAGAATAATATTTCCGACACGCTGCTATAGTGCAGATAGGAAGAAACTAGACGAATAGGTAGTCTTACGATGTCTATTTGGACAGTGACTTCACAAAGCCATCACCCATAGCCCACTGGAAAGAAGAGTCCCTGAAACGAACGGCTGTCACTGAGGTCCGGCTCCCAGCTACCGTGTGTGCGTCGTCTCAGATATCAGTGATGGGCTGAATCGGAAGGGTGACAGAGTAGCGGGAGGTTTTCATAAAACGTGTGCTGAAGGAAACTTCGAAGGTTGTGTTGCAATATGAATAAAATCTGCTAATATTTAGTTCACAAAATACTTTGAAATTTGTACCCAAAATGAAGGAAATGCTAATGTTTAAACGAAACTGACAAAGTATTTGCGAAGTTTTCGCGTAGAATTCCAGCTGATGGGAACTTTAAAATTTGCCGCACAAAATAAATGAAATGTGCTGTTTTGTTCACAAATTTCTTAAAAAGTTGCGCCACGAAATGCGAATATTTTAATGTTTTGAATGGCATATTGGATGTCTGCATCGTTTCCAAGATGGCGACTTGTTTACAATTTTTTTTTTCGTTCCTGGTGAACTCCCTGTTGAATTTTTGCGGTACTTTTTTTCAATTTCTTTCAATTTTTATTGAAGGACTTTGCTCCGCCGCCATTCCGATGGTTCCGGCGTCGGTATTTTTGGTTCTGGCCTATATCCGTAATGTTAACATTACCGGTGTGCGGTGTTAATGTGTTCCTTATTCATGGATTACCCAAGAAAGATTTTTTAAAGTACTTTTTGCATTTATTTTGCTTTACTTGAACATAATTTCTGAGTTTTTTACTGTCGTTATTTTTTGGAAGGGTGGATTTTTGTCGTTTGAACTTATAGTACTTAGTAAATCTACCACTAAGGAAAACAAAAGCGGGGCAAAAAGCATTTCCGTAAGATGTATACATCTTACGGAAATGCTAAACCGTTAAACAACTGAGATAGTTTTACCAACAAAACATATGCATAACAAATTCTTTTTTCAATGTCTATATAAATAACTAAACTTTGCACGTCGTATTACTTAAGACAGAAAAGAAATCTTACCTGTACATCAGTAGCAGCAAATACCAAGTAAATAATCTTTTTCCCTCCCAAAGCTCTAACATTTTCTTGTGTTGCAGTGGTAAATGAACATTATATGTTATTACGAGTCTTAATTCGTTTTTCTTTCGAAAGAAAATCACTGATAAATAAAAATAGTAAAATATGAACAACTTCACACTAACGGACTAATGGCTTTCACGACTTCACGTGCAGTTCAGAACCAGGAAGCTGAGACCCTTTTGGTCACATGACTAAATCGTTTCAGGGCCTCTTGTTTCCAGTGGGCTATGGATGAGCATAACCTTGTCCTGTATACGCCACTGGGTCACTGTGCATTGTTAGAAGTCACATTGGGATATACTGTAGCTACCGAAAATATGGCTTCGGCTCCGACACTTTATTATAACTTGTTTGCAATAAAAACTGATATGTCTGGGCTAAACGAATAGAAATATTGTGGGAAAACGTAAATGTTACGCGTTGCCCTAAATTCAGGCTAGACTCATGTTTTGAAACCATCGTTATGAAGGCTACTTTGCATGCCCCTCGTAGCTTCGGGTTTTCCATCGGGGGTATCAAGGATTCGAAAGACCTACCGCCGAAGTCACCTTAATGAGCTAATCCACATGTATGGCTGTTTCCCTGACGTTGCGAGCCATCATTCAAAGTTGGGGAAAACGAAAAACAAACGGAAAGGAAACTTAATAGATTAAGTACCACTTGAAACCAATCGTTCTCCACCTACTAGCCGCTTTATATCCTTCTGCCACCCACCGTTTTCATAAATATTCTGTGCTCATTTCCCTTTCTAATTAGACGTAGGTGGATTTTGATGCATGTTAAACGTAGAAAGGACGCTGTTAGTTACTTAGGAGAATACGTGCGTGGAGTTCCATGTTTACGAAGTTTTCAATTTTCTCCCTTGAACAATGCGAAACATTATCCTGGCCTTTATTTTTTATTTTTCTCACGTGTTGTGTTTTGTGTTGTATGAAGGACTAAATGGAGTAGCACATCGGTTGTTGCATTGTTTTCGAGGCTTTTTACTTTTCTACTTTAGGGATTTATTAGACATTTTTTGCCACCTTTTCTTCTTGCATATCCATTTGAAAAAAACATTAGTATTTATTATCAAGCTCATTTTTTTATACATGGGAGTACCGTATTTCTTACTCTCAGAGAAGTTACACACTGCATCGGCCTGGAGGGAATCTGCGTTTTTTTGCCGCCCCGGTGGCGCAGTGGTCTAAGCGATGGCCTCTGGTCATTCGTCCGAAAGGGTCCGGGTTCGAATCCCGGTGAGGCATTGATGTTGTGTTTGTCTTACGGCCCTGGCTCTCTCCCTTTCCTGGAACCGGTGACCCTAAATTAGGGACGGGTGACTGCTTATAGGCCATTGACTTGCTCACGGTGGTCGTTAAACCTCCAATTAAAAAAAAAAAAAAATCTGCGTTTTTCGATTTCCGTTCCAATCGCGAGTTGCAGGTTCGCATCTACGCCGGAAAAATACCAGGGTTAATCAAAAGTAACTTCCGATGATTTTTGGTGGGGCGTCTGGGTGGCGCAGTGATCTAAGCGCTGGATTTCTGACCTTTCGTCCGAGACGGGATGGGTTCGAATCCGGTGAGGCATGGACATTGTTTGATTTACGGCACTGTTCTCTCCCTTCCCTGGCCAGTGGCTCTAAATTAGGGACGGGCGACTGCTTATAGTAAATCGAGTTGCTCACGCTGGTGTTAAACACCCAATAAAAAAAAAATTGGTGGCGGATTAGGGATACTGGAATCTGTATCTCTGAAAGCCATTTCACGCTCTTGTCTAGAGAGCGTTGTTTGGCACAAGAGTTCGCATTAAAAGACAACGTGCTGGAGAACACATTCCAGTTAAAATGACGAACCATCTGGAAACATGGCCTCACTCGCAGCAGAGATGGAAACGGGTCAACGGGTCGACAATTTCTTGCGAGTCAAACGGGTCGGGTCAAAGTGTTCCTGACCCGATTTCGATACGGTTTTATTTGTTTTATTTAAAAAAAAAAGTGTTTCAAAGAAAAATGCGCACTGTGGAACTTCGGGACCTTTCCTGTTATCTGCCCGCCACTATTTGACTTCCGAATAAGAACGCATTCAAGTAGTTCCCGATTTTGAAAGTAGAACACATAGCCTTTGGCAGCAGATGCAGCGATCCGACAATATAAGGAGTGATGCGACGGGAATCAGTAAGAGTCGGACGCAGTATGGGTAAGATGATGGAGCTAAGCGCATTTGAACGTGGGCAAATTGTCGGGACCTGACGAATGGGTCACTCCATCTCGGAAGTCGTGCAGGTACTGGGATTTTTACGAGTCACTGTGTCACGGGTGCATCGAATCCGATAAAACCATCCGTGCAAGGGCCAACTGCCGTGGACAACAGCGTGTAGATGAGCGGGGTCATCGTCGGTTAGCTCGCATTGTAACAGCGGATAGACGGGCCGCAGTGCAAGAAATCACTAGGCAATTGAACGCTGGTGCACAAAAACGTATAAGCAGCCACACCATCCAGAACCATTTCCTCGCTATGGGGTACAGAAGCCATCGTCCCACGAGGGTACCGCTACTGACCGCACATCACAGGGTGAAAAGATTAGCATGGGCGCGGGAACATCGCCACTGGACCCTAGACATGTGGAAAAATGTTGCCTGGACTGATGACTCGACATTCACGTTGGTACATGCGGATGGCAGGATACGAGTACAGCGCAAACCGCATGAAGCGATGGATCCTTCTTGCCAGCAGGGTACTCTTCAAGCTGGTGCGGGTGGCATTCTTGTCTGGGGACTGTTTACGTGGACTGAAATGGGACCCCTGGTACGTGTGACATCGTCCATCACTGGTCAACGTTACCGGGATATCCTGGACGACCCTTTGCTCCCGTTTGTGCGTTTTCAACATCCCACTGGGGACCTCATCCTGCAACAAGACAATGCAGCTCCCGCATTGTATCCGAATGGTTTGATGAACTCTCCACCGACGTGACCTCGCTTCCTTGGCCAGCTAGGTCACCTGACCTCAATCCCATCGAACACATATGGGATGCCATCGAGAGAGATGTTCGAGGCCCTGACCCCCCCCGCCCCTGCTCCATCAAATCTTCGTGAACTGTGGGAGCTTGTTCAGGGGTCGTGGATCCGTATGGTTTTCCAACGCTTCCGGTGTCTTGTCGAGTCCATGCCGAGACGAATCGCCGCCGTCATCAGGACGAAAGGTGGTGCTACACGTTACTAGACAGGTATCTCTAATTCAATTGCTCTTCAGTGTATATCGTTAAACCTATACTTTCTTTGCGTTTGTTTTCATTGCAATTGTGCGGAGCAAGATACAGGCAAACGCCTGTCACCTGCTGTTCTTGTGATTCACTCTTTCACACCTCCGCGTATCATATTGTAAGACAGAGAGAGTTACTTTTCAAATCACATCTTTTGCATTGAGCATTCAGGGGTTTCCGTTTGACGTGCGAACATACTGTTTTATTGGATGCCGTTTCAGATTTAATGCCTCATTTGTTAATATGGATGAATTTAATATTACGGAGATTGAAAAAAGGTGTCGAGGCCAACAAATACGTTCTCGCTGAAAACAAGAAGGGGAAGAGTGAATTCTGGCTCAAAGGTCGAGATCATGAGCAGTGCCCCAAATGCCCACCCGTAAATCAGACCCTGGATGCACGCGGTCTCACTGGACTTTTATCTTTACACAAACATCCTGTTTCTAATTTCTTGTGCTAGTTGTGGATGGATTGTCTGTTCATTCGTGATTTCTGACGCCGTAGAACAACAGTAATAGAATTCGTTTTGCTTGATTCAAGCAGAGAGAACGCCTTCTCTACAGCATTTGCGGCCATCTTGCGTGAAACGTGAATGTCAGTATTTTACATAGTTTTGGTTTTATAAGGATATATGAAATGTTGAAATTGTATATTATTTATAATAACTATGTGTGTGTGTGATTTAAGAGACTAGCTCACCCATACCCTCCCCCATAATCCTTAAAACATCTAAAATTTGTGTGAGCCAGGACTCAGGGAGTCAAAACTTTGCCACAGATATGCTGGTTCATGTTAAATTATCTGCTTCCCAAAGGTGTTGCACTTTAACTGGTAGTAGATTACTACTTCGACTAGCCCATTCCACGTCATCGCACAGGAGCTGTATTGGATTCCGATGTGGTGACTGGGAGGCTTCTGCAGTCACTGTCACTGAATGATTGCTGGACGATTCTAAGCTATACTCCAATTCACATTAAAAGTGTACTACTGGGAAAGGCGGGAGGGCCTTATTACATCTCGTCGTGGAACGCAAGAACGGTATCCATCCGCGTTAATGTGCTCTTCTGTTTCCTTTCTGATCCCCCCCCCCCACACACACATCTCATAAGCACTAGGGATTGTGTCAGTGGGGGGGTCTGGTGGAAGCCGAACTGCTTCCCCTACTGCCTTCGAATTTCCCCGATTGTCAATTTATTACCTCTGTGTTAATATTGCAAGAGGTCTTCCACCCCTTCCCCCTGTCCAAGTTGTATCCCAAGTGGGCAGAAATAGCCGAAATTGCGAAGCTCTTGATTCAGCAACTTCTCAGAACAAATTTATTTCTAAAAGGGCTCCAACTTCTAGGATTTTTTTTTAGATAGCAATTTTGCCTGATAAACTGTTGAGCAAACAAAAATGGATTGTAAGCAATAATTCTGATGCTTTTCGTTCTAAATGCTAGGGACTATTTTTCATAGCGGAGGTAGCTGTTTCGTACCCTTTATAGTGAGTTCACTCTTGTGTTGACTCGGGGTATAGTGAGACATCATCTTGCCGAAATGACGAATCTGAAGATCGATGCATTGTTGCTGTTAAGGCGTACACTTGATCGGCAAGGGCTTTCAGGTCTCAGGTGCTATTAAAACGTTTCTCCGCTGGCAACAACGGGTCTACTGCGTGCTACGAAAACTCATCACGCTATGGTAGCGCCACCACGTGTATTGTTCGCTCTTGGCAGGATGGATTCTTGGATTTGTTCACTTTTCGTCGTATCCCTTTCTCATTAGAATGAAATACGAGGAGCACTAGTATTCACCAGACTGGATGTAGAGTTTTTCAAATCTAATATTCTTTCTGTAACTGTAGCTTTTTCCGTGACAAGGTGCAAGTCGTACGTTCTGATTAGCCTCTTTCGCCATCAGCATTGCATTCGAGTGTTATTTTCTCTTCTGTTACTGTGCTCATGTCGTGTTGCTTACTCTACTTTCACCTCGTCCATGAGCAAGTAGTTTGTCATCAGAGGCATGTCGTTAGCTGGATATTTTTAAATGTTAGACCATTCTCGATACACCGGAGACACTTGCATACACTGTAAGAAATAAGTGATGTGAATTCACGGAAAATTCCTTAAAATAATGTGCAGCGAAGTTGCCGGTATAGGTGTCCGTCTTTTAATGAAATTTCCGTTTTTGAAAGTTCCCTTTTTTTCATACTTCCATATTTTGACAGATTTTCTGCAGTCAGTAATTTATTTAAGAAAAGTCCGTTTCGCAGTTTTCCGTATTGATAGGAGAAAATTTCCCAATCTTCAATTTGAACTTTTTCAGATCCTTTCCGTTTGCGCGTGGTGAGGATCGAACCAGCCTCGTTCAACTTCGTCTTCAACTGAAGACGCGCATGTTACTATTGAATCGTAAAGCGCCGTCACATATCAGGTGTAACTTTAGTCGCGCAATGACGAAATGTTTTTTGCTATTACTGCGGGTGAATTAGCAATTTTATTTTCTGTTGGAGCTTGTTATTTTTCTGAATAGGTTCGTAATAGACCCCGAAACCAAGGCTCAGTTTTCACAGTGGAAGACCCCCAACCCTCTGACCTCCCCCCCCCCCGAAAAAAAAAACACACACGACAGAATCGCAGCAATGTCGAGATGATGCTGACTGTTGTATTTTTTTCAATCATGAGAGAAAAAGCGCTCTGGCTCTTTTAAAGTTTTCGGCAATTCATTCGCAAAATTCAATTTTTTTTGCCAAAGTGTTATAACAGTACAAAAAGGTAATCGCCAAAGCTCTTTTCCCTTCGTCAAAACGATTTTTTCTCGCAAATTGCGAAGATGGCGGTCGGCAGCGCGACCCCGGCCATGAATACGCTCAATAAAGCTAGACAGTCAACAAGGAGTACTACTGTCAAATTTTGCGGCGTTTGACAGACGCAGTTCGTCGCAAAGAGCAGCATTGTATGACAGTGGAAAAATGGCAACTGCACCATAACAACGCGCCTGCCCATACATCGCATCTTGTGCAACAGTTTCTTGCCAAGCGACGCATTGCATATGTCCGACAGCTAACCTATTCGCCAAAACTCGTCCCCAACCCCTGAGAATTTTTTTCTCTTCCCAAAAGTTAAATACCACTTAAAGTAAAAATATTTCAAGATCTTGTACATTTTGACGAAGGACTACATCTAACTCCGCGGATAATATGGAGCGACTTACTGCCGACCGCCTGTTACAAAAATGTCTCAATTGAAATCTTTATAGCGTTAAAAATACGTGCCGAACACTAATCGTGTTAGCATATTCGTAAACAGCATGGAGTCCAATTCGCGTACTGCGCAACACATCGTGCGCGCGACGCTTCCCTCGCTCATTGTATGCGGGGGAGATGATGCAATATTTCTGGCTGTGCCTTCGCGTTTGACTCAGTCTATCTCGGCAACGCGTGAGCGCAACACGATTGTGCGTGGTATCGTTTTAAAGCTCTTGACGAGATCTATTCAAACATACGAAGAACATTTCGCAGTGGTTTGAACTGAACATATAAAAAATTGTTTTCTTGTGAACCGGTGAACACTTTTGACAATATCGCGGTTTATCTGGACAATCGTGAGTGCAAAACAACTGTGCGTGGTATCGTTTTAAAGCTCTCGACGAGATCTGTTCAAATATATGAAGAACATATCGCAGTGGTTTAAACTAAAATTTTAAAAAATTCGTGGGATAACGGGTTAACATTTTCGACAGTGCCGCGAAATTTGCAGAATGAATGCAAGCAAAAGTGGAGAAAATCAAAACAAGATGCAAGTGATGAGGGATGTAAGAAGCCCAAGAAAATAGAGCATTACGTTGGGTGATTCGTGTATCGATCTGCTTTGTGTTCGCAAAGTATCCAGCATTATTTGTAAAAATTATGTAAGCTACTTTTCATATCATAGACCTGTGTTGGCTCTAACAAAGTAAATAAACGCTTTGAAACCATACTCAACTAACTCATTTCAACTCTCCGATCTGCAAGTCGTAGTTCTACATTCCAAACTGACTGCTCAATCAGAATTGAGCCTACCAGTTTTTTTTTTTAATAAATCCAATCTTCATACTTTTTGATCACACCTGTACACACATTCACGACTGCAAACATTCTTGAAAAAAGTAAATCTACTGTTACGTCGATAAAGATTTTTGCAAAACAAAAATTCCATAAGCAACAAAAATAGCCTTCGAGAAAAACTAATTAGGATAGGGGAATATATATCCGAAGCACATAAAATTTCACATCAAGCTAGAAAGGTACAAATTGTTCAAAACGCGACTTCAGTTCTCCTGTACGTTTTTCTCGCGTGATATCTCTTCATTTATGCGTTTAATTTAAGAAGCGCCCATTTAAAGAAATTTCCGTTTTGTTCAGACGCACTAATGGGTATCCATATTTTTCATTCTGTTGTTCCGTGTTAGTTCCTGAATGTGTCTTTGTTTGACATAAGATGCTTGGAGTTAAAAACAAATATTTTAAGATGTGGAATAAAGAGACTCCGTTCATTGGGCCTACAACTATCGGAAGGGAGTTTGTTATCACAGCAAAAGCGAAGTTTGATTAGATACTAAACAATTTATCGTTTGTTCAAACAATCACGGGTTCTTCTCGTGTGGCAAGACTTTACTGTTTGGCCATAGATGTTCTTTTTCGTTTTGTTATTTCCGCTTCATGCTCCCGATATTAGTGTTTCGGGACTTGTACATTTCGAGAACTTCTCTGGTAGACACATTAGTTTATATGAAATTAGATGTGATTTGTATTCATTCCTGATAATCACCATTAACCAGTGATTTCTAATTATTCGCGAAGGAGTTAAGCATTTGATATAGGTAGAAACGTACGCATGATACGCCATTGGCAAAAGCGGAATCACGTCAGTTTATATTAATGGAATATAAACCGTTAAACTGAGCGAACCCTTAGCGCGTAATGTGTTATAATAACACTAACTACCCTAATTCAAAGCATGCATTGTTATTACCGTAAGAGGAGAAATGAGGCGCATGTGCATTAACGTTATTTCAGCTCGTATACGTGTTAAGGTAGAAATTAAGCTTGGGAATATGCGTGATGCGAAATGTTCACGCAGAGCTACAAATCACCAAAAGTAAATTATGCTACGATAACCATAGCATTGCTTTACCTGTGTAAATAGCGTAAGGGATATCTTAGCTTTATATAAATTGCTATAGGGTAATTGTAACCACTGCTTGAAAAAGAAATTCACCTTTAGGGGGGGGGTATTCTGATAATTCAAATAATATTATCGTGCTGAAGCATATGTATATTAACATCGAACAGTTTTTACACGATTTAAACTTGCGTTAGATATCCTACAGTTAAGAAAAAACAAGTTAGTAAACTTTTTAGATCTTTCGGATACACAATGAATCTATCTTCAGAAAACATTATTTGCAAAAAAGAACCGTTACAATTTAAAATTACGAACATAGACATCGCAACTGACAACGACATACAACGCGCAGTACACGTGTTCACGTTCTCATAACGTAAATTACAGCTTTTTCTGGGTTGGGTGAAAAGTTTTATGAACAATAAATAGTGAAGTTGATTTGGATTTTTACATATTAGTCATTATTAAGTAATATCTTCTAAGGTTGAGGAATGCTTAATGGGCTATCTTCATTACAGCATCTATTTGCAAATTTGTGGATCAAAATACTTTCTGATAATAGTATTCTTTAAAATAACTCTTTAAACAACAATTTCTTGCTACTCCTTCTTCAAAATCAAAAATACTATTATCAGAAAGTATTTTTATCCACAAATTTGCAACAAACAGATGCTGCAATGAAGATAGCCTATTAAGCATTCCTCAACTTTGGAATATATTACTTAATAATGACTAATATGTATAAATCCAAATCAACTTTTCACCCAATTCAGAAGAAGCTGTAATTTACGTTATGAGAACGTGAACACCTGCATTGCGCATTGTGTGTCATTGTCAGTTGCGATGTTTATGTTTATATTTTTAAATTGTAACGGTTCTTTTGTGCAATTAATGTTTTGTGAAGATGGATTCATTGTGTTTCCGAAATATCTAAAAGTTTATTTATTTACTTCAAACTTGTTTTTTCTTAACTGTAGTATATCTAACGCAAGTACTTTAGGGTATCTAACGGAAGTTTAAATCGTGCAAAGACTGTTCGATGTTTAATTATACATTTATTCTGATAATTTTTTTTTCACTGTTTCTTGTGGTGGTTGGAAAGTCAAACCGTGTAAACAATATTGCGCCTCTCATTTGACTTTATATATATATATCATCATCATCATCATCATTAACCATTATCAATCCACTGTTGAACGTAGGTCTCCCCAAGTTTCCTCCACAACGGTCTGTCTTGTGCCAGTCTCCTCCATGTCACTCCAGCATACTTTCGAATTTCATCCACCCATCTCCCATGTGGGCTTCTTCTGGGTCTTTTCCTGTCCCTTGGAATCCAATCTAAAATTTCAGCTGTCCATCGATGGTCTGTTCTTCTGGCAGTATGTCCAGCCCATTGCCATTTCAGGGATTTAACTCTGATCATGATGTCTTCCACTCTTGTCATTTTTCGGATCCACGTGTTCCTCTTCTTATCTCTCCTGGTTACACCAAGCATGCACCTCTCCATGCTACTTTGAGTTGTCTGCAGCCTTTGTATGTCTCTTTTAGCCAAGGTCCACGTCTCTGCACCATACGTAAGCACTGGAAGGATGCATTGGTCAAACACTTTTCTTTTAAGACATAATTGCATATTGCTCTTGAAAATTATGCTGTTTCTTCCAAAAGCTCTCCAGGCAAGTTTTGTACGCCGATTAATTTCTTCACCAATGTGACCCTCACTTGATATCTGCTGTCCAAGATAAACGTACGTGTCTGTTATCTCTAGCTTTTCTCTATCAATCGATAAATCTTCATTTCTTGTAAAAGCATTGTACATCACTTTGTCTTCTGAAAGTTCATTTTTAATCCCACTTCTTTACTCTTGTCAGCAAGTTCCTGGATCATACTCTGCAGCTCTGATGGGGTAGTTGCAAAAATGACTACGTCATCAGCAAAACGAAGGTGGGTTAGATAATCTCCATTAATCTTTATCCCTTTATTTTCCCAGTTCAGTGATTGAAAGACATTTTCCAATGTGGCATTAAAGAGCTTCGGAGATATGGTGTCACCTTGTCTCACTCCTTTTCTAATTTTGATGTGTGTTGTATTTTCAAACAGCCGAATCTTTGCACTTGCATTTTCATAGATGTTATTAATAATATTAATGTACGCGTCTTCAATACCGCAGGATTTCAGAGCCGTGGTAACTGCTGATGGTTTCACCGAATCAAAGGCTTTTTCATAATCGATAAAAGCCATGCACAATGGAAGTTCATATTCCCTCGCTCTTTCAATTAGTTCTCTCAGTACGTGGATATGATGTATTGTGCTGTAGCCGCTCCTGAATCCAGCTTGTTCTCTCGGTTGAGCCATGTCCAGTGTCACCTTCAAGCGGTGTGAAATAACTTTAGTGAAGATTTTATAAACCACTGATAGGAGGCTGATAGGTCTGTAGTTCCCGAGATCCTCAATGTCACCTTTTTTATGTAGCAGGATCATTGTAGCGTTGTTCCAATCCTCAGGAATCTTCCCTTCATTAAGGCATCGAGTGAAAACTTGGGCGAGTACTGTTTCAATTTCTCCACTTGCTTCTTGTATGATGTCTACAGTAATTCCATCTTCTCCTGGAGCTTTTCCCCGCTTCATGTTCTTGATTGCACGTGCAACTTCTGCTGGGAGGACTGGAAGAACTGTGGTACTGGTACCTTTCATGATGTCTGGAGTACATGTATCCTCCCTTTGATATAATTTGGAGTAGAAATCTTTCACTCTTGTCAAAATTTCGCCTCTATGTCTTGTTACAGAGCCATCTTCTTTTCTCAGTGCCATTATCTGTTTTCTTCCCTTACTGAGATGTCCCTTTGCTATCTTTAGGCTTTGGTTGTTTTCAATTGCTTTCTTTACTAGTTCACAGTTGAATTTCCTTACGTCTTCAGTGATACTTTTTCGTACTGTCTTGCATAGCTCTATATATTCCACTTTGGAAGTCACATCATCTTTAGTTGTCCTCATCTCTCTTCTTTTTTGCATCAACATTGTGGTTTTTCCTGATAATTTGTTCACATGCAACTTATTCTTAGACCCAGCTAATTTTGTTGCTGTTTTCATAAGAGCTTTGATTACTTTTTTGTTAACTTTAGAAATATCCACTTCTTCCGATGTTAGACCTTCTAAAGCAGAGAATCTGTTCTTCATTTCCAACTTGAAGGTATTATGGTGTTTTTTAAGGTTGGTTATGTCAATACATTTTGTTTGTCTTATGAGCTTGCCACGTTCGAGTTTAGTGTTGAAATGCATCTTACATCTCACCAATCTATGGTCACTACCTGTGTTGAACTTGTTTAGCACACTGCAGTTTTCTATGACGAATTTTTTGTTACACATAATAAAATCAATTTCACTTGTCGTCCCATTTGGATGTCTCCATGTCCATTTCTTGTGTGGCTTTTTCTTGAAAATGGAGTTCAAGATGAAAAACCCTTCTGCCTCTGCAAACTCTACGAGAGTATTTCCACACTGGATTCTGTTGCCGTGACCGAATTTACCTACTGAAGTTTCATTCTGTTGCCGTTGCCCTATTTTTGCATTGAAATCTCCCATAATTATCTTCAAGTGCTGCTTACCTTTATTAATTAGATGACGAATTTCCTCATAAAATTCTTCAATTTCTTCTTCAGGATGACTTGTGGTGGGTGCATAAGTTTGAATAATCTGAGCCTGGTATCTTCTCGAGAGTTGGATAACGAGTCGTGCAGCTCTGTCAGAGGAACTTTCAACTTCTACAACTTTATCCTTCAGTTTCTTGTTTATTATAAATCCAACACCACTAGTTTTGCCAGTATCAGTCCCACGATGGTAGAAGAGATGTCCACTTTTCAGTTCAATGAGATCTCCTTTTCTCCTTACCTCACTTAGCCCGACGATGTCCCACTTGATCCTTTGTAGTTCCTCTTCGAATTCAAGAAGCCTTGAATCAGAAGATAGGGAGCGTCCATTATACGTAGCCAAGGTCAG
Source organism: Macrothele yani (assembly GCA_039090855.1). Taxonomy (NCBI): domain Eukaryota; kingdom Metazoa; phylum Arthropoda; class Arachnida; order Araneae; family Macrothelidae; genus Macrothele; species Macrothele yani. The sequence continues at coordinate 117,832,625 of CM077007.1, forward strand.
CATCAGATGGCAGCCTAGTCCGGTCATCCGGGGATTCTTAGCACCCTCTGCTTTCATATCGCACTGGCCGCTGCCTTGGCCAGGTACATTCCAGCTGCCGGAGACTGAGGGCCAAGATTTAAGTTGTGGGGTCATTTTGGAGGGGTTTGGCCATAACTCACCACGCTGGCCAAGCGGGTTGGTGAGTGTGGGATTGCATTTCCTCTAATCCCGATGGTATAGTTATACCGCTATTGGCGGTCGTCAGAGCCCCTTTAGTGTGAACAGGATGTACCACGTGGGAACAGGATGTGTACCAAGTCAAACAGTAAACAATGTTGCGCCTCTCATTTGACTTTATATATACACATATATAATTATACATATATTATATAATATATGTATAATTATATATGTGTATATATAAAGTCAAATGAGAGGCGCAACATTGTTTACTGTTTGACTTTCCAAACAAAAGAAATTAATCGCTGAATACAATTTGGATGTAGAGCTTTTGGAAAAAACAGTATGCCATTATGTCTTAAAAGGAAAGTGTTTAATCAGTGCATCCTGCCAGCGCTTACATATGGAGCAGAGACATGGATTTTACCTAAAAAAGATATAGAAAGACTGTAGAGTACTCAAAGAGCATGGAGAGATGCATGCTTGCTGTAACCAGGAAAGATAAAAAGAGGAACTTGTCTATAAGGAAAATGGCAAGAGTGGACGACATCATGACCAGAGTGAAAAAATTACTGAAATGGCATTGGGCTGGACATGTTGCCAGAAGAACAGACCACCTATGGACAACTGAAATTCTAGACTGGATTCCAATGGACAAAAGAAGATCCCATGGGTGATGAATGGATGAAATTCGAAACCATACCGGAGTGACATGGAGGAGATAGGCTCAAGACAGACAATTGTGGAAGAAACTAGGGTAGACCTTCATCCAGCAGTGGATTGATAATGGTTGACAATGATGATATACAGGGTGAGTCAAATGTCACTGTTCACCTGGCAAGACAATACACGTACGACAAATTCAAGCGTACCTGCTAAAATAAATGCTGGAAATTGCTCCCTCCTGTGTGTGTACACATGTATCCACGCGTCTGAACATGTTCTCAAAGACACATGACAGATCCAATGGAGAAATGCTGATTATTACTGTGGCGATGGCTTCCTGTAGTTCCGGGGAGATTGTTCTTGTAAACAGATTCCCAGTAACCCCCACAGATAACAATCTGGAGGCGTGAGAACGGGCGAACGTGGAGGTCATATGCCTTTGGAGATGGTCCAGTTTCCGAACACATCCGTCAACAACGCCATGGAGACATGAGCTGTACAGGATGTAGCGGAATCCTGGTGGAAATAGCCATTAACAGTTTTCCTCCTCGGTCAAGTGCCCGATCCATGGGCAGGAGTGAGGCTCTTTACCGCCTGCCTGAAATCCTTTTCACTCCACGCTATACGCCGTCTCAGGCACTGAACTCCCCCATTTGCTGGCGTGAGACTCAAACGTGTGTGTCTTTGGCAGTCTTTAGATCTCCATTTGGTCTTACAGGGGTCCCCATTAACCGCTGTTAAAAGGTTTCGTTGTTCGGAGGTTATCAGTAGTAAAGACGGTCATAGACAACACACGTTTGAGTGCTACGCCAGCAAATGGAGTTTTATTCTTGAGGCGGCATGTAACGTGGAGTGAAGAGGATTTCAGGCAGGCTCTAGGGCACTGCTTAACCACACTGTTAACATCTGTTTAGTAGGTTGCATCAAAAAATGGTGCTGCACTACTTTTGTGGCAAAGGTAAACTATTGTGTAATGCATGAAATACACAAAAAACATGATGCAATTATGCCCTATGGAACCAACCTGAATGGTGCAAAGCTGCACCCATTGCACCATATTTATATATGTTTCATGCATCACACTATGGTTTGCCTTTTCCCCAATAGTGGTGTAGCTGATGTAACTCCATTTTTGTGTACCCCACTTCAAAATTTTTAATAGTGCATAACTGTGTAATGATTCCTCATTTTTTACGCGTAGAAACAAGCCAAGTGTATAGTAAAGTACAGTGCGCGCTGTTTATCTGAAAGAAAACAGAAATTGAACCCGTTTAGAAAATGTGCTTGCATTGCTCGTTGAGAGACCTTTCGTCAGTGAAACATTTTGATATGAATCGTTGTTCTAACAGCGGGGACTTTTTAAAAACGAAGCTGGTATTTTTATAATCGGTTGTGTGTAGTTGATATCTAGCGCATAAATTTCGGTGAACCCGGACGTGATTAATAACCAGGCTGACTTTGTTTTATGCGCAAAAACTCCTGCTATTTATGTACTTAGCTGCGTTGCAAATCTTCATTATCTGGGCATATGTCGCTGCCACTCACAGCTGTGACCAACCCTGAATGCGGGTTGACACTTAAGCCGAGGTCGAAATCCCCCTTTTCTGTTCTTTTTTTATTAATGTCACCTGCACAATTCTTGGTTTGATATGTCTGTTACGTAATTACTTGAGTACTGCTCTCGGCTTGTACATATCTCCACAAAAATTTCTTCTTTCTCATTATGCAAGACAGATCCTGCTGAAGGTTATAGTATTATCAAGAATCAAACTGTCTTTCTTCTGAGCTAAATCGATCCGTACGATGAAAAGATGCACAGGGTTGTACATAAAAGAAGTGCGTTTTTTCAGATTAATTTCCTTGATGTTTCGAGAGTGATTGACAATTCAGGAAACATTGTGTGTTATTTCTAGAACATACGTGTATTACAGGGAAATGATATGCGTTTTAACGGTTACAGTTCATACCAGTTTGCCCCTCAAATGTCTCTGCCTTGCATCAAAACGCATTTCTCGTCACCGAAATTGCCCTACCCAGAGGGAATTAAGGTAATTAAACAAAACGTGTCGTGGGAATAGATTTGAGGAAGGGAGGGGAGGATCACATCAGCACTGTTCAGCAACACCTCGAAATGATCGATCTGCTCATTCACTTGCCAGTCTCTAGAATCCACTTCGGATTCATCCCTCTATCCTTCGCCATAATTTCCGTTGCAGAGGTGTATTGTATTCATTAGATCTTATTCCACGTGTTTAATTATTGGAACGCTGCTTCCTTCTGTGGATTGTTTCAAAATCTCCTCTTTCCCTCAGTGACATTAACTGCGGACATCGATTACGGAAAGTACTTTCCTCTAGTGTTTGTTGTTTACTGTGTTCAGTTTTCCATCCCCGGATATAGGCCGGCTCTCGGATAGGTTTTACGGCAACAACTACTCTTTTATACGAAAATTAAGTATCTCTTTTATGTGAAACTTAAAAAAGAACAGAAATGTTTGCACTTAGATTAAAAAGGATATCGGGAGAAAGAGAAAGATTGGCTAGACATGTAGAGAAAATTGGTAAAAAACCCAATTTGAGAAAGCAGTCTAGGCATAAAGAAATAAGAGAGTGGGAAGACCAAAAAATAGATGATTGAGAGAAAATGGGGCAGGATGTGAAAGCCAGAAAATGAAAATAGGGCAGGACAGTCAAATCCTGAATAGTAGGTTAATAGGAAAGGCCGGATTATTGTCATGCTGTGGTCCTGGGCTACCTAAAATGATTCATATTTCTATAAGTTATTTTGCTATGAGTTATTTTTACTGAAACGTTATATATTTTTTTAGGTTTTTTTTTTTTTTTTTTTTTCGATTGGAGGTTTTACGACCACCGTGAGCAACTCAATTGGCTATACGAAAAGTACGTAAGTTTCGTATTTACGAAATAGATGCGAATAAATGCGAAATTTGCCAATATAAGCGAATAAATACGAAAATTTTATTTTAACTACTTTTACGCGACATCTCGATAGTTAACATTTTTAAAGCGAAAATAGGACGTAATTTCGCGCAGCAGTTGCGCCGTACGTGTCCTACTCAGCGTGCATTACCCGAGAAACCCCAGGTCAGACCTCTTTCCCTCTCGGCGAGTCAGCCAGCGCCGCTCAGTCGTACTGGCTGGCTGGCCATAAACAATACGAATAAGCACACGTTTGTTTGTTTTCATTTCGCTAATAGACTACAAACTACAACGCTCGCGGTCCGTTTGATAGACGTATATCAATATGTGCCGCCCTAAAAAAGAATTAGTTGATAGAGTGAAAGAGTTTGACCTCGAGGGATGGTATTTAAGCGATACAAAAATCGTGATGTGCAAATTTTGTAATGTTCTTCTAGAGGGGCAGAAAAGGGATACTTTAATGAAACATACGACCTCTGCTACTCACTTAAAGAAGAAAAACGTAGCTCAGCCAGGCCCATCTAGAGCTAAACGGCAGAATACAATCGTCGGTGGTTTTCAAGTGCAAAAACGTGACAAAAAGTAAAGATATGATTTTGCAGCAGTCACGGTAAGAATGTGTTTAAAAGCCAATATTCCCATGCATAAACTTGAACACCCAGCTGTTCGCGATTATTTCTCTAAATATGTGCCTGGTTCTGGTAACCTTCCTTCTGGACATACTTTTGTGATGTAAATACGTTTCACTTTGCGGAATTTCGGAAAAAGAGGCAATAAAAGAGCAACTGAAAAATAAATCAGTAGTTGTAGTGGCCGATGAAACATTCGATAAACAAGGGAGGTATGCTTTTTCAGTTCTATTGAAAACTATTAATTCAGAACCAGAGCATTCATGTTTCCTGGCAAGTGTACTATGTCGGGACTATAGCCGGGTGCTCCAAAACTTCCCAACCAAGCGTCAATAACGTTTCCTTGACCGATTTCGCGATATGCGGCCTAGCGTTGTCATGCAGTAATTTCACGGGACGCAATCCTTTGCCTGTGGATAAACTTTTCCGACAGATTTCCTGGTTCAATCGCAGCAATTGTTGCTTGTAGCAATCAGCAGTAACAGTTTGGCCCTGTTCCAATAGTTCATAATAGAGCACCCCCTTCATATCTCACCAAATGCACAGCAGAACTTTCTTGGTGTAAATATTGCGTTTCGGTGTCGAAGTCGTTGCTTCACCGGGGTCTATACCCAGTATTTTTTGCGTTTGGGATTGTCGTACCATAGCCACTTTTCATCCCCCGTAACGATTTTCCACAGGGAAGGCTTTCTGTGCTGTTTATTCAACAGATTCAAACACTTCATGACAGACTCATCCTTGTTCCTCTGGCTCAGGTCATGTGACACCAATTTTCCGTCTTTCTGAATCTTTCCCATTGCGCATGAACAATTGAAAATGGTTTGTTGAGTTACCCACTGTTGTTCAGCTAGTTTTTTTTTTTTTTTTTTTTTTTGCGTTTGAGACTAATCTTCATCCAGAATGCTTGCAGTTCCTCATGTGCAAATTTCTGCAGGACGCCGCTACGTTCTCGATCGCTAGCATGAAAATCATCTGCTTTAAATCGTCTAACCCAAAACTCACACCCGCTTTTCGATGCAATATTCCCCCAGAACAGAACAGATTGATGCACATGCTTTTGCAGTACTTTTTCCTTCATAAAATTCGTAACGAATGCAGTGTCGAATAAATGCAGTATCGCTTGCCATCTTTCATCTACCGATGTGCAAGTGCGTTTGACTGTTGGGCAAACTTCTGTCACATTTTATACTCTGGACTAGTTACGGTCACATGACAACAACGCGGGGGAATGTCGGATATGTAAATTAGCGGTGTACGTCACACAAAAAACGCTTTAAAACATATTTGTACACCTAATATATGTTATTTTTGTCGATATGTCTGCTTCTAAAAGTCCGATTTGAAAAACTGTTGCCGCCCCGGTGGCGCAGTGGTCTAAGCGATGGCCTCTGATCATTCGTCCGAAAGCGGTCCGGGTTCGAATCCCGGTGAGGCATGGATGTTGTGTCTGTCTTACGGCACTGGCTCTCTCCCTTCCCTGGAACCAGTGACCCTAAATTAGGGACGGGCGACTGCTTATAGGCCATTAAGTTGCTCACGGTGGTCGTTAAACCTCCAATAAAAAAAATGTTCGTCGGAGAAGGTTTTTGGTGCCAAAATATTTTGCATATATTTCAAATTTTTCGTTACGCACAGCTGGAGATGACAACTGCTTATATGCCAAGCAGGGATGGGCAACTGCTTATAGCTCTGACTTGCTTATGGTAGTCCTTAAATCGCAAGAATTTACAAAAAGAAAAATATGAAAGACTCAGTATGCACTTGTGTCGATATTCTGGACTCTGCAAAGCTTCACAAGACATCCTTGACTTCGTTTATTGCTGAAGATGAAAGTGGTGCTTCTGGTACGGCCTGTGCTCTAATCTTTTTTGCTGCTTTATGCAGACGTGCAGCTGTTCAGTCATAATGTGGCATGCGAGTGACTAAAACAAAATGGCGTGTATTGCATCATTAGACTAGAGCTTGCGTGTTAAAACTTGTTTGCGCAAGGGTAACATGAATATAAGAGAATCATTCACTATGGACATCGATTAAGCCTTTAAGCTGCCGATGTATCTTAACCAAATGGTGCCCAAAAGTTTCTGCTCTCCTCAAACAGAACTGTTGATATAGTGGCCGAATTATACGAAAGTTATGGCAAAACTATTCCTTTCCCTCTCTCATCTCAGCAGTCAGTTATACACAGTGCGTCAAAGAATTTTTAAGACTGGCGCTAGATTTCAGCCTACGGTGGCGCCACCAGTGTAAACGCGAATGCATTATAAACAGTTACCATCTGCTTGCTTTCTGCCAAAAGTACTGCGCAGTTGTTAAAGTAACTCAAACGAAACGGCCGTTCATTAGAGATGTAAAATTTTTTTCATGTTGAATTATTAAGATGGGACAAAGGGCTGTTATTAAATTTAACACAAAACTAGGTAAAAGTGCCTCGGAAACGTACCAAATGATGAAACAAGTTTACGGTGAGTTTTGTTTAAGTAGATCAAATGTTTTCCTGTGGCACAAACGTTATTTGGACGGAAGAGAGACACTAGAAGGTGATAAGCATACCGGAAGACCAAGTTCATCTAGGATACCTGAGATTATTGAAAAAGGGCGTGATTTCGTGGCAAGTGTGCGTCACTAAGAATGATGGAAGAGTCTTTAAACATCAACAAAGAAACGATTCGAACCATCCTGCATGCAGATTTGGGCAAAACAAAAGTCTGTGCTAAATTTGTTCCACACACGTTAACCAATGAACAAAAATCAAGGAGAAGTGCACATTGCAGAGGCATCATTTCAGCCGCTGAAAATGATCTAAACTTCTAAAAATCGATTGTTACAGGTGATGAAACACGGTGTTTTCAATATGATCCTAAAACAAAGTGCGGAATGGAAGTCAAGAAACTCACCAAAAGCCAAAAAAAAAAAAAAAAAAAACAGGAAAAGTTCCATCGAAAATCAAAACAATGCTCATTACATTCTTCGATAGTAAGGGTATTATCCACAAAGAATTTGTTCCAAGTGAACGAACAATTATTGGTGAGTTTTATTTAAATGTTTTGAGGCGTATGACGGGCAGAATTCGTCGCATTCGTCCAAAATATCGAGATGAAAGCAGTTGGTGTTTGTTGCACGATAATGCACCCAGTCACACCTCACTTCTTGTTCGTAGATTTTTGGCGAAAAATAACATCTGCGCGTTGAATCATCCACCATACTCGCCTGATTTAGCACCCTGCTACTTTTCTTTATTCCCAAAATTTAAAACGCCGTTAAGAGGGTGTTATTTTGATGATATTTCGACCATACAAACAGCTTCGACGGGTGCTTTGGAGGCAATTCCGCAAAGTGAACTGGAACAGGCATTCGAATCATCATTAAATCGTTGTAACAAGTGTATTGAAGCCGGAGGGACTTATTTTAAATAACAAACCAAAGCAAATTATAATTTCTTGTTTCTATTTCATTTTACAGACCCAGTCTTAAAAATTCTTTGCCACACTGTATATATCTGTAGCTGGTGCTTCCTTATAGTCCTATAGTCTGATTCTCTTATAGTGATTTATTCTCTGCTCCATGACCGAAGGAATGATTGGGAAGGGCTATTCCCCCTAACACGGACATCATGCCCTGTGTAGAAGCAAGTTGCTGAAATATTTCTCCATTCTTAGGTTCCTCGCCATTTTTGTAGTATTTTCGGAAGAAAAGGCAATATGATAGGAAGGGCATTCTCCGTAAATGACCTCTTTGAATGACAACCCTAAGAGAAATGCAATGCTTTCTGCTGTGCAGGTACACATGTTCCTGTTGAGTTAAGCCTCCTTCTTAGACAGAGAATATATATTCGTTCGAGCTGATTTCAAACCATTTTGCTAACCCCGAGTTAATTCGTTCCAGGCGGTTAAAGGGTTAAAGAATTATAGTTTGTCTCTTTTCTTTTGTAGTTATTCATGCTGTGGTAACCGTTATGACTTATGCTCCATGATGGACATTGCTCTCAATTTAGCACGTGTTCCATTTTCACGAGTCATATAACCAAGTTGTTCTAAAATCAAACAGATCTATAGAAAAAAATCATGTGCATTTTGCAACTATGATTATGATTTTTTTCCTTTGAAATATAACGATTGTTAGTTATTTAAAATCAAAGGTACACTATACGTGTTAAGTTTCAAGAAAATGAGTTGAACGTGTAATGCTTGTCCTACTTTTGTTAATGATTACGAGGCGTATGATCGATATACTTTTCGCCCTTGACTTTTTGCTTTCTCCCCGTTTGAAATTTTATGACTCCGAGGAAATGCGAAAAAAATGGAACGCGGCAGTAGTCACACACTTCCCAGGTGATTAAAATTTATTTTCCTGAGATGTTGCTGTCACAAGCAGTATAAATCTCCAGTACCCTCGTTTCCCCACAAATTGCACATATGCTAATTGGTGACACTTATTATGAGCAAACGGAAAGAATGATAATGAAAACGAATTAAATTATCAATCACGTTGTTAACAACAATCTTTTTTTAGCTGCAGTAATCACCTTGAGGGAAATAATGTTCTAGTCTTCCGCGAGTTTTAACGTTTATACTTTCAGTTCCAGTTAGTTCGCGATAGGTAAATGCAATTTCATGTCCTGCTGAAAATTATCGTTCGTGAATTAGATTGTTTCCTACATGTACCTCGAAAAATAGGGCGGGGCTCCCGTTTCTATATGCATCTGTAGGATACTCTGTGTTTGCACTTTTTATAGGATTTTCCGGTGTGGCAGCTGCTACTTGCCCTCTCTCTCTAGTTTTATTTTTTTATTAAAAGGTTTTATTGGAACAGTAGGTAAAGGAGACTCGCGAGTTATTAGTTCAATGCCTCGTATATGGATACTTTACCTTTATTTATGAAAGCATGGTTTTGAGTTTGTGTTAGTATCACTGGACTGTTTCATTTTAATAGCTTATGGAGGCTAGGTTCATAGTTTATATTGCTATACACTGAACAGCAATTGAATTAGAGACAGCTGGCGTTATGCAAATGTGGCGCTGTGGGCGGCCCTGTAAACGGAAACGACATGACGTATGCAGCATTTCGACAATATAAGGAGTGATGCGACGGGAATCAGTAAGAGTCGGACGCAGTATGGATAAAACGAAGGATCTAAGCGCATTTGATCGTGGGCAAATTGTCCGGGCCCAACGAATGGGTCACTCCATCTCGGAAGTCGTGCAGGCACTGGGATTTTCACGAGCCACTGTGCAACGGGTGCACCGTGAGTACATCGAATCCGGTAAACCCATCCCTGCAAGGGCTAACTGTCGTGGACAACAGCATGTGAATGAGCGGGGTCATCGTCGGCTAGCTCGCATTGTAACAGCGGATAGACGGGCCACAGTGCAAGAAATCACTCTGCAATTTAACGCTGGTGCACAAAAACGTGTAAGCAGCCACACCATCCAAAACTGTCTCCTCCCTATGGGGTACAGAAGCCATCGTCCCACGAGGGTACCACTGCTGACCGCACATCACGGGGTGCAAAGATTAGCATGGGCGCGGGAACATCGCCACTGCACCCTAGACATAGGGAAAAATGTTGCCTGGACTGATGAGTCGAGATTCACGTTGGTACATGCTGATGACAGGATACGAGTACGGCGCAAACCACATGAAGCGATGGATCCTTCTTGCCAGCAGGGTACATTTCAAGCTGGGGAAAGGGGGGGGGGGTGTTGGCATTCTCGTATGGAGATTGTTTACGTGGACTGAAATGGGACCCCTGGTACGTGTGACAGCGTCCCTCACAGGTCAACGTTACCGGGATATCCTGGACAACCATTTGCTCCCGTTTGTGCGTCTTCAACATCCCACTGGGGACCTCATCCTGCAACAAGACCGTGCCATTGCTTCCTTGGCCAGCTAGGTCACCTGACCTTAATCCCGTCGAGCACATCTGGGATGCCATCGAGAGGGATGTTCAAGGCTCTGACACCCCCCCCCCCATCAAATCTTCGTGAACTGTGGGAGCTTGTTCAGAGGTCGTCGATCCGTATGGCTTCCCAACGCTTCCGGTGTCTTGTCGAGTCCATGCCGAGACGAATCGCCGCCGTCATCAGGGCGAAAGGTGGTGCTACACGTTACTAGACAGGTATATCTAATTCAGTTGCTCTTCAGTGTATGTATAAGAGTCATTTAAGTGAAAACGAGCCAACGGGCATAGCAAACTGTCGAATGGGTTTTCCGCGGCAGCGTCGCAGTGTAGGTTTTTATGAATCTAGCGGGACAAAAGTCAAAACAAGAAAGATGACACCGAATTTTCGGGTTTAGTAAGCACGTCTTTTGAATCCGTTCTGACGCAAATTAAATTTATCAAAGCTGTTCAAAGTCAATGGAACCGGTATGGAAAACAATAGTATCTGACCGAAGAAAGAAGTTTTTCAATCGGGTTTTTAATCCCTCAGATATTGCTGTAAACGGAATCGTGAGCTTAAGCCCTCTGGTTGCAGACTTGTGCGTTAAGAAAAACATGAATTTATATGAGAAACATTTCGCACCGGAAACGCTCTAACACAGAAATAATTTTTCAAATCGGACTCTTAGAAACGGAATGTCCACAAAAATAAGATGTGACTTTACGTCCCCTGGTGGGGAAAACCATGCATTACTTTACGAAGAAAGTATTCTCAAAAGGTTTTTTAATGAGTTTCATCGGTCCAAGAAAAAAAAAATTTAGTCGAGTTTTCAGGAGCCCAGATTTTGCTACAAATACATCAGTAGCAGAAATTAACCCTTATTTCCCCTGGTGGCCAATCCATTCTTTACAAAACATTAGAATTATATGAAAAATATTTTCCATCAGGTGTTGTATGCAATACAGGAAGAATTTTTCAAATCGGAGTTTTAGAAGCAGAAATAACGCAGAAAACGCAATTTACCTTTGTGCCCCTAGCGCAAAGTCTATGATTTACTTGAAAATTTTGAATTTATAGGAAAAACATTTCGCATCGGAAACACATCCAACATAGAAGGAATTTTTCAAATCGGACTCCTAGAAGTAGAGATTGACAAAAACAGTATATACATCTACGCCTCCTGGCGTAGAAACCATGCATTTTTTCAAGAAGAAAATGTTCCTGAAAGGTTTGTCGACATGAGTAGTATCGGTCTATAAACGATTTTTTTTTCAATCTAGATTTTAGGTCATATTTTGCTGCGAATACATCAGAAGCGAAAATTACGACTTACGCCCCCTGGTGGCCAAACTATTTTTTTACAAATATTAGAAATTATGTGAAAACAATTTCCCATCAGGAGCTGTATCCGGTGCCGAAAGTTTTTTTCAAATTGGAGATTTAGAAGCAGAGATATAGGGGGAAAAGCAATTTACTTCTACGCCACCTAGTAGAAACTGTATGAATTACTTGAAAATTTCGAAATTACATGAAAAACATGTCACCCTGGAAATACTATCCAACAAAGAAGGAATTTTTCAAATCGGACTCCTAGAAGAAGTAGAGATATTGACAAAAATATGATATATATATCTACGCCCCGTGGCGGAGAAACCATGGAATATTTTAAGAAGAAAATATTCCGAAAAAGTTTATCAACGTGAGTAGCATCAGACCACAAAAACATTTTTACAGTCGATATTTTAGAAGCTCAGATTTTATGACAAATGCATCAGAAGCAAAAAATTAACACTTACTCGCCCTGGTGGCCAAAGTATTCCTTACCAAAAGTTAGAAATTATATGCAAAATATTTTCCATCAGGAGCTGTATCCGCCGAAGAAATTTTTTTTCAAATCGGAGTTTTAGAAGAAGTTATCAGGGGAAATATAATTTATTTTTACGACCCCTAGCGAAAAATCTATGCGTAATTTGAAAAAGTAGCTATATCTAAAATACTCTTTGACATAAATGAAATCGAAAGATAAAATAATTTTTTCAATCGGATATGTTTAGAAGCAAATATGTGAGATAAAACGTATTTTTGAATTCGACATCTGCATTTACGCCCTCTAGCGGCGAAATTGTACATTATAAAAAAGAACGAAATGAAGGATCATCATTCGCATATTTCAAGCTTCCCAATGCAAAAAGAATGTTTTAAATCGGATTAATAGTTGCAGAGATGTCGTGCCTACAGACGGACGGACAAACGGATACCATAAGGACGATCATTTCTTACAAAAGACTTGCTAAAAATAGCATGCAATGTATTCACGTACAACCGGTTAAAATTCAACCCGATGAACCGTAATAAGCCAATGACAAACATGCCAAGTCAAAAGTGACCCCGCGCCTTACTAACAGTAACCGTCCATAAAAGGTTTCTACCGGACCAGTTGTACAGGAGCGTACGCGGTCGGTTTGGAAATCAACTGTGAACGAAGTACGTGTTTTGTATAGATTTGTGCACATTGTTATATGGAACAGTGACACCAAGATTGGTACGTTGTATTTGTGGAGTTAAATATCTATTTCAACATGTTTGAAAGTGCATAAGACCACAGGTGACAGAAACACAAATGGAGTTCTAAGAGATGATGATTTCAGTAAACTGTCAAGATTGTTGTACGACTTTGTATGTCAGAATTGTATGTGTTATATGATCCTTGATTCCTGTAGAGTTGAAGCGAATGAATGGCACATGCAACTACGTGCGTTAATGTATGTTTTCCGTGTTTGTTTCAGGTACCGTAATGCTAGTGTCAAAAAGGGAATTATACGAAGTATTAAGAAAGGCGGAAAATACACTGATACGATACCTGCAAACGAAATTCCAGCTTCATCATTGTTCATCGGTAATGTTAGACGAAGTTCACCGGTTAATGCATGCATTCATTCATGACTTGGCGCAATCAAAGATGGAAAACGTGTCATCGCAATAAAAAATGTGTTTTTTGAAGAAATGCAAAGATTGGTTGGATACTAATATCACAATAAATAATATGGATGTAGCAAGTACACAAGTGCTTGTCAGCAGGGTGGCAAAACGTGTCGGACGACCATAGAAACAATTCAGTTCAAGTGGACCGAAAACCAAAAGACGGAAGGTGCAATCATTGCTCACAGAGCGATCTTTGAGTCAATTAACGGTCGCAACTACTCTGAAATTGTGACAATCCGGCAAAAAGAATACCGCTAGTGTTTAACAGCAATTTAGTAGCAGTTCAAAAAGAGCAACGAAGTATTTTCCAGAAGACGCATTGTCTTTGATAACGGCTTTGCCCGACAATACTACATTATGTGACAATCAACACTACAGAAAAGCGTGCAAATGTATCCGTCATATGACAAAGTCAAAGAAGCTAAACAAATGTGCTATCCAGCCGAAGAAAATTGCGTATTCAGTGAATCAGTAGTGGAAGTCAGATTACAAGCCATAGTAGATTTAACGATAAAACGTATTTGTATGGTGCAAAAGCAGGTCTTACACAGTACTGTTAGTGAACGAAATGTGTCGCTAAAAACATTAACAATGCTGTTCAAATGGGGAGTTGACGGCAGTGGTGGACAAAGCAGATATAAGCAAAAATCAAATGACCATGGATTTAAATACGCAAATGTTGTAGCAACTTCAATGGTACCATTACAATTACACATTGTTAATGAAGCGAATCACAACACTATATTATGGCACAACCCACGCCCATCATCTACTTTATATTGCAGGCGAATTAAATTTAGGTTCGTGAAGTAAAGTGACCAGTCAATATTACAGGAATACGAAAATGTTCGAGATCAAATTACGTCTCTTGTGCCAACCTTAGTAGAATCACCAAGTTTGAAGAAACCATGGTGGATGGAAAAGTCTGCAATGTTTTAGCTGCGAATAAACCAAGCCAAAAATGCTACATCTGCAAAGCAACACCTAAAGAAATGAATTGCGTAGACAAGATACGAAGACGTACGTGTGATGCCGCCACATTTTCTTGGGGGTTGTCTACGCTACATGCGCAAGTCCGATTCATGGAATGTATGTTACATATTGGTTACCGATTACATGCGAAAAAATGACGCAAGCCTGCAGAAAAACAGTGTCGCGGACAGAAAAAATATAAATAATTGACCGATTTCGGTGTGAACTGGGATTGTTATTAGACACTCCAAGGAAAAGGCAATACAAATGACTGCAACAGTGCACGGAGATTTTTTAAGAATGCTGCTATCTCTTCCAGCATAACAGGTGTTGACCAATCTTTAATTAAACGATTTTACGTAATACTACACACGATGACATGTGGATACGACATAAACGTGTTTGCTTTTCAAGAATATTGCGAAGAAACTGCGAACTTGTATGTTTCTCTGTACAACTGGTATCCAATGCCTGTAATGCTTCATAAGATACTCGTACATGGCCCAGCTGTGATACAAACGTTTTTACTTCCAATAGGACAGATGTCCGAAGAGGCACAAGAGTCTCGTCACAAAGAGTTCCGTAAATTTCAATTGGAAAACGCAAGAAAGACCTCGAGAATAGAGGCAAATAAAGATCTGTTACAGTTTATTATTAATAAGCAATGTGCGCACAGGCTGTGCGCACATTGAAAACTTGTGAAATCGTTCAAGAAATCCACATAACTTTAGACTTTCTCATTCAATTTTTGATGAATAAATCTTATTTTGCTCAACATATTAAGCTTGTTTAGTTTCATTTGCCTAAACTATTTGGTTACTCAGATATTTACATCTCAAATGATATAAAATTTTCTGAAACACCCTGTATACAGTTTGAGGTAGCAAATAAAGTATTCATGCATGTATCACGTATGTGTCTTACATTATATTTAGCGTATTCATGCACGCACGTATCTTATATTGTAAATTAGTGTAATCTAAAATTAGGAGCTTTTTTTCTTCTTTTTGGAAGCATTCAAAATATTACGACAGTACTTAAAATTTTGAAATTTCATTTACACTTTTAAGGCCATCCTCTAGAAAAATGTAGAATCGAGGTTCTACTGTACTTATACATGAGAAAATAAGGGCCTCTCTTTTACAAATGCCAGTGAATATTTCATAAATCAGAACTACGAATCTGACATTCATAAACCATTATGCTAACAGCACATAAGAAACACGGAGAACCAAACCATAAATAACACATGTTCTTGAAGAACACTGACAGAGAAACCAATTTTTCATTCACATTGCCCAGAAATTATTTATACGCAATGTTCCCTCTTCGCTAACAGCACATAAGAAACACGGAGAACCAAACTATAAATAACACATGTTCTTGAAGAACACGGACAGAGAAAACAATTTTTCATTCACATTGCCCAGAAATTATTTATACGCAATGTTCCCTCTTCGCTAACAGCACATAAGAAACACGGAGAACCAAACCATAAATAACACATGTTCTTGAAGAACACTGACAGAGAAACCAATTTTT
This sequence comes from Macrothele yani, assembly GCA_039090855.1. Classification (NCBI taxonomy): domain Eukaryota; kingdom Metazoa; phylum Arthropoda; class Arachnida; order Araneae; family Macrothelidae; genus Macrothele; species Macrothele yani. The sequence continues at coordinate 117,848,396 of CM077007.1, forward strand.
CATTCACATTACCCAGAAATTATTTATACGCAATGTTCCCTCTTCGCTAACAGCACATAAGAAACACGGAGAACCAAACCATAAATAGCACATGTTCTTGAAGAACACTGACAGAGAAACCAATTTTTCATTCACATTACCCAGAAATTATTTATACGCAATGTTCCCTCTTCGCTAACAGCACATAAGAAACACGGAGAACCAAACTATAAATAACACATGTTCTTGAAGAACACTGACAGAGAAACCAATTTTTCATTCACATTACCCAGAAATTATTTATACGCAATGTTCCCTCTTCGCTAACAGCACATAAGAAACACGGAGAACCAAACTATAAATTACACATGTTCTTGAAGAACACGGACAGAGAAGCCAATTTTTCATTCACATTACCCAGAAAATATTTATAAGCAATGTTCCCTCTAAGCTGCCGCGCTGCAACTTGACTTCCTCCGCGCAGCTGAAGTATCTTCCGCCCAGTAAGCATTTTAGATTAAAATTCCCAAATCCCTAATTAATTTTGATAAATCGAAAATCAAAGACCTGCAAAAATAATAAATAAATAAAATTCGGGCTCTCAAAAGTCAAAACAACACTTCTCTTAAATGCCGTTCGCCTCCTAAGTTCGTCTCATTGTCCTCAAAGGCTTCTTTGCAAAGTAGCCTAGTGCGAACAGATAGTGAACGCGAGAATGCAGATTAGAGGCAGATATTGAGTCTATTTCCGAGAAAGAGGCAGATATTGAGTCTTTTCTCAAAACAAAAAATCTGCCCCAGCCAATCGCAGCAAACCGTAACCAAGTTCATTGAACTAACTAATGCACCCATGCTAGTTGGTGGGGTAAAGGCATTCCGGTCAATTAAATTGCAAGCCTCTGGTAAAAGGGTTTTGCTCAAAACTTTGTCAGATAATACGGCAGATTTCTTCCAACATCAAAGACGCTTTTTTTTTAAAAATAAATTGCGGAAAGAACGGTGATAAAAAGGGGGGGGGGGGGGGGTTAGAAAAAATAAGGGTTCCAATCCAAGTTCCAATTTCTGCTGCATTCGTAAGAGAAGCTGAGAAAACATAATTTTTTTTGCCCAAGTGGTTTTGGTGCCTGCCGAGCTCATTGGGTTAGGCGCGCATTGCCCATGGCCACTTAGAGGGAATATTGTTTAAAAAGGTCATTCAAATGAAATCGAGCCAAAGAGCGTATGACAAAGGTATTGTGACTTACCTTAAAAAATGATCCCCATGGCTATTAAGGCACTTATCCTCCTGTGACACTAGACGTTAAATTCCTCGTGCGTAGAAGGCGGTAGCTTGCTAGTGGAACCATTCCCAAATAGCGTCCTGCATCTCATCGTCCGGGTGAAATCTGTGAACCTGCATATGTTGCTTTAGCTCCCCGAAAATGTGAAAGTCAGAGAGACAAATCTCGGATGTATGCCGGATGCTGGAGTGTTTTCCCACCTGAACTTGGAATGGTAATCCAGGACGATTTTCGCAGTGTGAGGGAGGGCGTTGTCATGAAGAATAATGACTCCTGCGGTGAGCAGCCCGGGCCGCTTGAACTTGAGTAATGCCAGCAGAGATTTGGATGTGTCCACGTACCGGACAGCGCTTACGGTGTTTCTGGTGGCGAGAAACTCGATAAACAGGGAGCCCCTGTGGTCGAAAAAGGTGGTCAACCTAACCTTTCATGCACTTGTCTGCACTCCCTTTGACTTCTCAGGCGATGAAGACGTCGTGCGCCGCCCCGGTGGCGCAGTGGTCTAAGGCGATGGCCTCTGATCATTCGTCCGAAAGAACTCTCTCTCTCTCTCTCTCTCTCTCTCTCTTAAGTGCTTTTTCTAGTTGTGGATATCGAGTCACTGTTTCCTTATATTAGCTGACATCCAAATGTATCCATGGAACGGTTGAACGAGCACCTTTGAAGGCTATAACCAGTCGCCGTGCCTAGTTTATGTCCTTTTGTTCTCGGAAAGGGACAGTGTAACCCAAGTCCAATTAATTTTAGTGGAAGTTAATATTAACAAACTTCTGTATTATCATAAAAGTTAAAATCTTTTCACTCTTTCGTAAACTTTTGGGAAAGGTAATTAAGACTGTTACCCAGTTTTCTGCCAGCCGTGTTATTCAGGGAAGAGATGAGCCACTCTCTGCTTCGCTTCAGAACACTACTGCTGACCGTCTCCATGCAATCAGCTGTTCACGGAGCTTCAGTCTATATTACTTTATTGCTCTGCGAGAGAATGGTCAATGATCTTATTGCTTTGCAGACGGACTGGGGGAGAAAATGGCTTTTGGTGCTTTTTTTTTTTTTAGTGGTGAGGAGTCGTCACTTAAAGCTTTGGCTTCTTACAGCTTTCGGCTTTGATGAGGGATTTCTCGCGATGGGTCAGAGTGGCTGTGAAAAAATGCATTTCTGAGATGTATAGAGGACCAAAGTGATATCGGAGCTAACATGGTGTTCCGAAAGTGAGTATACGTTTGAGGGGGAAGGGGGGGGGTGAAAAGTAGCCCGCGCTTTGCTGAGGGTAGGTAGGAACAAAACTCAGGGAGTCTGGATCTAGAATTTCGAGTTGAAGACTCTGTCGGCGGAGGAAGTTGATTTCGTCTCCCCGATGAAAGAAGGGAAGACCAGGGAACATATAGATAATTCCCTTTTCCGAAGAGGGAGAATTTGGAAACAAACTGATAATTGTATAAATAAGACAAATGAATATGAAGTAATATAAAATCAGGACAAGTGGACTGTTGGTTATTTCTAAATAAATTGAATCTATAATTGAAGATTGCCTTTTATGTAACGCAGTAAGCCACTCACCAGCTGTATGGAGATCCGCCATTCACTCAGTATAGCATAAATAGATACTACCATTCATCAAACTAAAATTAACTATTTATTCATTTAAAAACTTGAATGAAAATAAACAAACAGTCCAATATCTATAAAACTACATCTCCACACACACATAAATATCTTATTATATTAACACGCACACACTCTACATCGCCTACATAATTCTTTTCCGTAAATTCTACAGCAAACAAATAAAACAGTGAGCGCAGCGCCCCTTGCAGTTCGGTTAAACATGCGCTGAGGTCTCTAGTTCAAATGTCGTGGAACTCCGACAATCATTAGTTCTTATAAGAATTTCTAACATGGACCTTCCCCATATGCATCACTGCATAAAGCTACTCTTCACTGCGAAAAAAAGTCTTCGCTTTAACTGGTAATTTGTTTCATTATCGGGGAAAAATAAAGTTAAAACCGAAACTTTTAAATTCCCTTGCAAGCGAAGGCCTGGCGAAACCATGCGAAAGGGCACTGAAAGAAACGCAGTGAACTAAACAAAAGCCGCCCCGGTGGCGCAGTGGTCTAAGCGATGGCCTCTGATCATTCGTCCGTAAGGGGTTCGAATCCCGGTGAGGCATGGATGTTGTGTTTGTCTTGCGGCACTGGCTCTTTCCCTTCCCTGGAACCAGCAACCCTAAATTAGGGACAGGCGACTGCATATAGCCCATTGAGTTGCTCACGGTGGTGGTTAAACCTCCAATAAAAAAAAAAAAAAAAGAACTAAACAAAGAACTCCAGCGCCATTGAACAACTATCTGTAACCACTGAACATCGCACTGCAACAAAGAACTCCAGAACTACACCACCCATGCCTCATCCGGGACTCGAACCCGGGTCAGTTACATACCACTCACCCAAGGGGGTTGCAATACAGTAGTGCACGAACGACTGCTAGACTATCATACCCTATTATTACGAAAAGTGTGACTATCAAGCACGTTCTGTTTAGACAGAATAATTTTTGTATCTTAGCTTCTATTGCTTCGAAAATTTGCCAAGATGGCAAATTTCCGAATTATAATTTGCTGGGTAATTAAGGCTGCAAAAATAGTATTTTCAGTTACAAATGAGTCCAAAAAAGAATCTGTGTTGAGAATGGTTTTTTTTTTAGGGAAGGGAGGGGGGGGGGGGGTGCTTGTTGAATTAAGCAACATCAGAACATTTTTGCCTTAGATATAGCTTGAACTTTTGATATAACGGTTTTGTTTAACAAATTCGCATGATAAATTGATTGACGCACTTTATTATACGTAGTGTACATTATTTCAGGAATAATGATGTGCTAATAGGCATACAGTTTACCTTTAAAGGTGATGTCTGCAAAACTGCGATGCTGCTTCCTACCTCACGTAACCACGGGCTGATCCCAGAAAATATTAGTAGGAATCTTGAAAAATTCTATTTGCTGGCTGAAGGATGGGAAAGGATTATACTATGGAAACCCCTACCGCTACCTAATTCACCTCTCGGGTATATAAGATCACCCAACTGAACCCGTTCACTTTTTTTTTCTTTCCCTTCTTCCCCTCCTCACTTTCTCTGGCTTTCCATATTCATTGATATGCACATATTTCACGTCTGACAGGTGTGCATTACGCTGCCACGTGTGATTAATTTCCGGAAGTGTCGGCTATCGGAAGAAGAGTTCGGCCCCTCGGCAGGGTTGCTCCCGGATGATGAACGAACACAGTACGAGTTCCCAAGAGTTTTGTGTTTACACGGGTGCTGGTCTCGTCTCTCTCCTCCCGGCGTTCGTTTTTTTTTTCCTCCCCCCTTCAGCTGCGTTGCGTGGAGATCAGCGGGCACCAGAAATAGCTTGAATCAGAGATCAGAGGAGATAAGTACAGGAGGAAACATCCTGCGAGCGAGAGTAGGTTGGAGTGCGATAACTAAATTTGGGGAAGGACCCGAGTTTCAGTCGCGGTTGAAATTGACATTCGTCATGTCGGTGTGGTACACCGGAATAGTTGGTTTCCACGGAAAGCACGAACTCCGTCCGGTGTTAGCAAATTGCTATAACAGAGTTTGGGTAAAACCAGAGAGAGGAAAAAGAACACACAGAAAAAAAAAAAAAAAAAAGTGTTCCTTCATGATAACAGAATTTGCATGAATTTTAAGTCCTTTTCATTTTCTTTTTCGCTGTATTTTTGAGAAAAAACAACAACAAAAAATCTCGCGAAGGTTAAAAAACATCTGCGTGTGGTTAAAAAAAAAAAATCTCTCTAACTTCAAAATCGCGCATTCCTGATTTACAGTTACCGGCTCCAAATTGGGGAAAGAACCAGAATCGATCGAAGCACCCACACAACGCAACCAATAATCGAAACTCAGTCCGAGATTTTAACTCTCTATTACTATACTCCTTGCTTCGAGTAAGGTTTTATTTTGATGTTCAAATAAATGTGTTTATCATTCAAGTATTATATACGGAATATATAAGTTTTTGAGCTATTATTTTTTCTAAAATGTTATTTATTTTTAGAAAAGTTGTATGAGGAACATACATACTATAAAACCAGAAATTTAAGTAAAGTGAAAATCCTCTAAATGCGTGGGTGGCGTCAGTTAAATAAATAAATCCATCGCCCTTTCCACGTTAAGCAAAAACAATTTTTCTTAAGCATAACAATTTTTCAGTTGCTGTGTGTTGCTTAACGTGGAAAGTGAGATGGATTTATGTATTCAATTTAAGTAAAAATGCATTCTTTTCACCAAAGATTTTCCTGATTGGCCATTCACATTTGTTAAGATTTCATCTGAAAATATATTGCTGAATTTGTTTCAGCTCGCTTCGGATCTTTTTAATCGCATGTAATCCTCGAATCTCCGAAGCTTGGAAAAAGGGATGCTTTCAAATGCTATTAAACGGTTTTGGACCATGCATCTCAATAGTCCAGTCCTTTTGTCCAGAAAATAAAATGAAAATGTAGTTTTAAATGAGAAATTATGAATTGCTGTATATGTAACTTATTCTTTTACTTCTGAAAAGGGTTAAATAAAATACTAGAGCAAAATTTAAAGAAATGAAAAAAAAAGAAAGAGAAATTAGTCTTTTTTTTTTTTTTTTTTCCTAGGATAACAAAAAAAAAAGGTGAATGTCAAATTTTCGAGAATTTTGTTTAACGTCACATAGCGAAAAAGTAGGGGGGAGCTAAACATTACTGTACTTCCATGCACACACTTAAGAACTGGTGTAGTGCTCCATATTGCAGAGAAAAAAAAAAAAAGGAAGTGTTGCTTCCTCACTTTTAAAAGTTTGCTCCACAGAAAATCTGCTCCAGTAATTTTTAAAGGAAGCTGGAACTGCAGGGATGAAAGCCAGAATAAATGTAAGTTTTTTTACATTAGGTGAGCTAGCCCTTTGATTTTTGTTAGTGTAAATAAATAAAAGAACGTTGTTCTTTCTTTTAGTAAAAAGTTTGCCTTGTTAAAAATTCCCTGCATATTTTAATCGTCCATTGGGCACTTTCAGGGCACAAATTACACGAGTAAATAGTAGGGGGCTCTTAAAAAGACAAAAAAGTTGGCGACCAAATTGGCTGGGGGAATTATTTTAAAAAAAGTATCTTGAGCAAAAGTCGAGCTAAGTGGAGATTGCTGTGCGCGGAAGGGACTGTGAGCGGGCAAGAGTGATTGGCGTTTATTGCAGACGTTCTCAATTCGTTTTTTTTTTTTCGAGAGAGGCATTTTTATTGCTGTCAAACTTATTGGGGTTTTTTTACCTGCAGAAGATTGTTTTAAACTGATCTACGGTAAGCGTCATCCCCCCCCATTTAATCTTCCTATCTTCTACACTATGCGGGGAGGGATGTAAAATTGTGCGCAGCCGCTCACACACACACACAACTTTGAGGGAACAGTTAACACTATGCATTCTGATCGATTAAATTTAATCTTTCCACGTTTTAGCAACACATAGCAACCGAAAAATTGTTATTCGGTCATCGTTGGGGATATGTATTGCCCACCAGATGGAGAAGTCTCAGTAGCTGAGCCCATCTTACGGATTTGATTTATGATGTCAGAAGCTGACAGAAAAACACACATAGCACCGTGGATTGTTGGCCACCGTGGTGTAAGGCTAACGCGCTCGGCTAGATATCGAGAGATCTGGGATTCGGATCCCCAGCGGTGACCGAATAACAATTTTTCGGTTGCTATGTGTTGCTAAAACGTGGAAAGAGCGAAGTCCTTGTTTATTCACTGACACCACGTATTTGGAGGAATTTTTAAATTTAATTTATTGCATGCTAATAAAATGCATGATAATCAGGGGCGAAGGCAATTGAAATGCGGAACTTAGTTTCTGGAAGAGGGGAATGTAGGAGGCACGTATGTATAAAACGTAAGAAAATATTCGCCAGGGAATGTCTTTAGCGGCCAATGCTACATGGTATCCAGATACACGGTCGTATCAGAATAATACCGCCACCTACCTAATAATGGGAATAACCATCCTTGGCCCGGATGACAGCGGCGAGACGGCGTGGCATGGACGCAATGAGACCCTGGAAGGTTGCCCGAGGCACCATTCGAACTGCAGCAGAGCATGGAGGTCCCGAAGATGACGTGGTTGTGGGTCGGCACATCGAATCTGTCGATCAAAGTAGTCTCAAAAGTGCTGTATGGAATTTAGGTGGGGGCGATTTCGCCGGCAAAGAGAGAAAATAGACATCTTTGTCGTGTTCCTGGAACCAGTCACGCGCACCCCTTAGTAACACCACCAGGGTAAACATCCAACATGAAGGGATGCATGTGGTCAGCGGCGATGGACAGATAGCTATTGGCGTTCAGCGACCCATCCAGTGGTAAAAGCAGTAGTAGGTCATGCCAGGAAAACATGCCCCCAGACATGCACACTACCACCGCCTGCCTGTACTTTACCGAGAAGCGTGTCCGGGTGTTTGTTCTCGTGTGTCTGACGCCATATCAGCCACCGCATGAAACTTCTGTGGAGTTGAAACCTCGATTCATCGAAAGCAAACTTTTCCCACTCTTCCACTGTCCAATGACGGTAGTCCCATGCGAACTGCAGGTGTCGTTGCCGATAGACCTGGGTTTTCATGGGGGCCTTGAAGCAGCGTCGACTCCGGAGATCCATTCGTAACAAGGTTCGCTCTACTGTTATCGGGAACACGTACCTGGGTGCCCCAGTGTTCATGGTCAATTGCTGCACTGTTGCGCGTCGATTGCCCTTTACCAGTCGATGGAGGCGACGTTTTCATGTAGAATCGATAGACTTTGGGGGATCCACAGTTATGACGTCATGAAGTACTCGGTGTGCCAGCGGTCCATTCTTGGTACACCCTTACTACAGCACCTCGCGAGCAGCCCACGAAGTCTGCTGTTTCTGAGATGCTTCCACCCTTGGCGCGGTAGCCGATGCTCATTCCTTTTTGAGCGTCCATCAGATCACTAGCTCTGCCAATTGTGCTCACTTTACGCACTACTGCTCATCTATAACGCAGCCGAGAGAGATTTCCTATCTGAGGTTGAGAGACCCGAACCCTCAGTGCTCTGCGAACTGCTCCTCTCTCCTGCCCTGCGGCTTATATCTCCATATGGTCGACCTGGTCACGTGCACTCTGTGACGCGCCTGTGGGCGGGTACACTGTGATTCCGGGGTTGGTCATATTATTCTGATACGACTGTGTAATTTTCTCCGTGATTGTAGCTGTGCAAAAAGTATTGTAGGCTTTTGTCTTTTATGCTATGAATAAAGCTACAGCTAAGATGAAACTATTGTTGTAAGCTCTGTTCATTTTCTTTTTATTGCTTTACACATTTTTTTCCCCATAGTAAGGGGGTAATGACATTTTGAGAGAGAAGAGGGGGTGAGGGCCTCGCGCACACGTGGTTGTACTGGGGCTCTTGAATTGACGAGTGGGTGTCAATTCAAGAGCCCCAGTTTTCGATAAGCTATACTTGTCTTATATCGTAGCGTTTAGTCTGCGTGGTAAACGTTCAGCGCACTTATAGTACATTTAATAAGACTGCAGTACACTCGTCATGTAGGGCTATTTTCAGTTGTGTTAGTTATGTTACCCTTCAGAAACGATACTTCACGCATCATGATAACGATTCATCCACCCTTCCCAGTGGGATCACACTGCCATCTCCCTCTTAACAGTGCAATTCCCCGTAGGATCACACTGCCATCTCCCTCTTAACAGTACAGTTCCCCGTAGGATCACACTGCCACCTCCCTCTTAACAGCGCAGTTCCCCGTGGAATCACACTGCCACCTCCCTCTTAACAGTGCAGTTCCCCGTGGGATCACACTGCCGCCTCCCTCGTAACAGTGCAGTTCCCCGTAGGATCCCACTGCCGCCTCCCTCTTAACAGTGCAGTTCCCCGTGGGATCCCACTGTCGCCTCCCTCTTAACAGTGCAGTTCCCCGTGGGATCACACTGCCACCTCCCTCTTAACAGTGCAGTTGTACTGGTAGCATTCGCCGAGCTCCTGTAGGTCATCCCGTACGGTAAATACGTTCTATAGCACGAGATGTTACTCCAAAGTACCTATTTCCAATCTCCGCCGCCACAGTAGCGCCAGGGTCTAAGCGATAGCTTATGACGATTCATCCGAGATGGGTCCTGGTTCGAATCCCGGCGAGGCATGGATGTCGTGTTTCTTATGACACTGGCTCTCTTCCTTCCTTGGAACCAGTGGCCGTAAATTAGGAACGGGCGACTGCTTATAGCTAGGTAATTGTTTTTCGGCAATTTTTTTTCCGCAATTTTTTTTCTCGAATTTTTGGGAATTTTCTGTAATTTCGCGAGTATCAAATATATCCGGAAAATTCAGACTTTTTCCTATTTTTGCCAAATTTCTATTATAATTTTAGATTATTTTTCATATTTATATATTTTTAATGCTGCTTTCATTAGAATCTACGCGAAAAATGTACCGCAAAGTAATTCTACTCCACTCACGTCTATAAACTTTTTCGGAATATTTTCTTCTTAAAATATTCCACGGGGTGTAAATATATATCTTATTTTTGTCAATATCTCCACTTCTAGGAGTCGGATTTGAAAAATTCGTTCTGTGTTGGATAGTGTTTCCAGTGTGACACGTTTTTCATATAATTTCAAAATTTTCAAGTAATTCATAGACTTTCCGCTAGGGGGCGCAGAAGTAAATTGCTTTCTCCCCTATGTCTTTGCTTCTAAATCTCCGATTTGAAAAAAACTACCTGCACCGGATACAGCTCCTGATGGGAAATTGTTTTCACACAATTTCTAATTTTTGCAAAAAAACGGTTTGGCCATCAGGGGCCGTAAGTCTTCATTTTCGCTTCTGATGTATTTGCAGCAAATTATGAGCTTCTAAAATCTCGATTGAAAAAAAAGTCGTTTATAGACCGATACTACTCATGTTGACAAACCTTTTAGGGACGTTTTCTTCTTGAAATAATGCATGGTTTCTACGCCAGGGGCGTAGATATATATCTTATTTTTTTCTATATTTCTTCTAGGAGTCCAATTAGAAAAATTCTTTGTTGGACAGTGTTTCCGATGCGAAATGGTTTTCCTATAAATTCAAAATTTTCAAGTAAATCATAGACTTTCCGCTAAGAGGCACAAAGGTAAATTGCGTTTTCTGCGTTATTTCTGCTTCTAAAACTCCGATTTGAAAAATTCTTCCTGTATCGCATACAAAACCTTATGGAAAATATTTTTCACATAATTTCTAATGTTTGGTAAAGAATGGTTTGGCCACCAGGAGACATAAGTGTTAATTTCTGTGTTTGATGTATTTGTAGAAAAATTTGGGCTCCTGTAACTCGACTAAATTGTTTTTTTCTTGGACCGGTACGGCTCATATGAAAAAACCTTTTGAGAACACTTTCTTCCTAAAATAACGCATGGGTTTCCCACCAGGGGACTTAAAGTCACATCTTATTTTTGTCGATATCTCTGTTTCTAAGAGTCCGATTTGAAAAATTATTTCTGTGTTGGAGAGCGTTTCCGGTGCGAAATGTTTCTCATATAAATTCATGTTTTTCTTAATGCACAAGTCTGCAACCAGAGGGCGTAAGTTCCCGATTCCGTTTACGGCAATATCTGCGGGATTAAAAACCCGATTGGAAAACTTCTTTCTTCCGGCAGATGCTACTGTTTTCCATACCTGTTCCATTAACTTCGAATAGCTTTGATAAATTTAATTTGCGTCAGAACGGATTCAAAAGACGTGCTTGTTACACCCGAAAATTCGGTGTCATCTTTCTTGCTTAGGTTGGAATCATTGCAGCCGTTACTGGACGTTGAAGGCTTGCAAACAGTTTTTTTTCAGTGGGAGCTTCCCATAAAAATTCAGCTGCGTAACGCTGTGTGCACAGTTCGCATACTGGCATGATCGTGCTGCAACTTTCGTTACAAAGCTGCATGGCAACATTTGTTACAGTCGTGGGAGCCATGCGCAGAAGTAGTCTCTGGGGTTGTGGTTTCATCAATCCAGCATTTCCATTTGACGTCGTTTACTTACAGTGTGACATATTGTTCTGCTAACAATAGCCCCGAACAATATTATCCCTATGTCTTGTACTGTCACATATCAGTTATGTACCAATTAGGAAGTGCGACACTTCTACATTTGACACTGTGTGCTCATCTGAAAGTCCAGTTCAAAATTTTCATTTGATTGAGCTGTAAATGCTAAAATAATTGTTAAAGGAATTGGTTGTAGTTCCTGCTGTTACCTTAAAATAGAACGTCACTGTAAAGCACTACACCGTGCCGATTGCTTGAATTTTATTTGGTTTTCAGTGATGTTATGTTTGTTTAACGTGTTTCACAATTTCTTTTTTCATCTTATTTTGTTAATATTACAGTGATAATCCAAACATTGTTTACATTCGGCTTTCTGCTCAAAACTCTTTCGGCGTTGTTGAGAATATTCTTTTCTTCTCCTTATAAGTCTTCAACTTTCTGATATGAGGGGGTGATTAGACTTTTATAGATATCTTTAAATTGTTCTCTCGTGAAAACATTTTGCTCTTTACTAGTCCAGTTTCATATATGTGGTTATACTTGTAGAGTTTTCAACTTTATAGATGACGTCAGATCTAAGCTTTCTAGAGTTCTGACGTTGTCCAACGATGTTTCTCTTCTTTTTTTACGCTTTCCAACCGTAGGTTGAAGAAGCGTATATGCTCCAGCTTTGTCCGTCTGTCCGCACGATAACTGGCGTAAAAATGGTTCGATTTCGATGAAATTTTAGTATGTGTTAGGGGACCACCTGGGAACGAACCCTATTGAAAATGGGACAAATGGGGTCAAAGGTCACGACGTAGGAGCGGGATCCTTCCATTGACTTTATGCGTCATAACTTGCGTAAATATGGTTCGATTTCAATGAAAGTTTACTATGTGGTAGGGGACCACCTGGGGATGAATCTTATTCAAAGTAGGTGAAGTGGGGTCAAAGGTCAGGACATCAGAGCGGGATGCATTCCATTGCCCTTATGCGTCATAACGTGCGTAAAAATGGTTCGATTTCAATGAAATTTCAGTATGTGGTAGGGGACCACCTGGGTACAACCCCTATTGAATGTGGACGAAATGGGGTCAAAGGTCAGGACATAGGATTGCGATCCATTCCATCGCTCTTATCCCATATTATTAAGGTGGACGTCAAGTAATTTTGCTTCCTATACTTCCAATGGAAAAACTTTTGTACACATTTCCTTCACAATTAATGTGTTCCCAAGGATGAAAATTTGAACATCGATTAAAAAACTTTATTATAACTTGGAATACTTAATATTTTCTAAAACATAACCATAATTATATAAAAAATCAATAACTTTTCCTTTGGTGGTGTTGAAACTAGAAAAAGTATGGTGCGACGTGTACTTTGATGACGTCAGTAGACAAACAAATGTTGGATTGCATAATTATGGTTATGTTTTAGGAAATATTAAGTATTCCAAGTTATAAAATGAAGCTATTTTAATTGATGTTCAAATTTTCATCCTTGTGAATGCATTAATTGTCCAGAAAAAAGATGGCGCGACCTGTATTTTCATGACGTCAGTAGACAAACAAATGTTGGATTGCATAATTATGGTTATGTTTTAGAAAATATTAAGTATTCCAAGTTATAAAATGAAGCTATTTTAATCGATGTTCAAATTTTCATTCTTGGGAACGCATGAATTGGGAAGAAAATGTGTACAGAAATTTTTCCATTCGAAGTACAGGAAGCAAAATTACTTGACATTCACCTTAAAGGAGCAATTCTTGTATGTATGTAAATTCTATTTTGAAAACGGCTCTAAGGATTTTGATGCAAGTCGTTAACCTACCGTTTTCTGGTACTAGAAATCGATTTAGCTTGATCTCGACTTTAAGAAAATTTGTTTAGTGGGTTAAACAACCACCCCGAATTACCAAGTTTGTAGTGTGGTGTCATGGCGTCGCCGCATTAGTTGTTGGCGCGCGGTCATGCCATCTATCTCATTACGTCACGCGTTGTTTGTGGATCCTATTAAAGTTTTATGACGTCACACCTTGCTAGCAGATGGTCGCGATTCCCATCTGCCTCATTACGTCACGCGTTGTGTGCGTATGTTCGTCCGCACGATAACTTGCGTAAAAATCGTTCGATTTCGATAAAATTTTAGTATGTGGAAGGGAATCACCTGGGAAGGAACCTTATTGAAAGTGAAAAAAGCCGCCCCGGTGGCGCAGTGGTCTAAGGCGTTGGCCTCTGATCATTCGCCCGTAAGGGGTCCGGGTTCGAATCCCGGTCAGGCATGGATGTTGTGTTTGTCTTACGGCACTGGTTCTCTCCCTTCCCTGGAACCAGTGACCCTAAATTAGGGACGGGCGACTGCTTATAGCCCATTGAGTTGCTCACGGTGGTCGTTAAACCTCCAATCAAAAAAAAAAAAAAAAAAAAAAAAAAAAAGAATGAAAAAAATGGGGTCAAAGGTCAGTACAAAAGAGCGGGATCCATTCCACTGCTCTTATGCGTCATAATTAACGTAAAAAAGGTTCAATTTCGATTAAATTTTAGTATGTGGTAGGAGACCACATGGGAACAAATCCTATTGAAAATTGGCGAAATGGGGGTCAAAGGTCGGGACATAGGAGAGGAATCACTTCCATCGCCATTATGAGTCATAACTTACGTAAAAATGTTTCGATTTGGATGAAATGTTGGTGGGACCTGTCTGGTGACGAATCCTATTGAAAATTGGGCGAAAAGGGGTGAAAGGTTAGGACACAGGAGCGGGATCTATTGCATAGCGCTTATGCATCATAACTTACGTAAAATTGCTTTGATTGCGACAAAACTTTATCATGTTATTTCCGAGATATACTGAACCAGTTCTGTTGAATACCATCCAAATGGATCAAAGGTCAGGGCACAGGGGTGAGATTTATTCCACAGCCATTTTCCTCATAACTTGAGTAATAGCTTGAGTAATGATTTCTAGTATATTGGAAAGCGTATCATAATCAACGCATTGCATGATTTTACTAACTTGTTTTTTCATGTGAGAATAAAATCGGTGAAGTTTTGATGATGTCCAGTAATGGAGGTCTAAGTGTATTATTTATCATGCGGTCTATAGTAAAATTAGTGAGTCTGCTATAATCTGGTGATTTTACTTGCACTAAGTTAAGCAGGATTTCTCCTTTATCTAATTCCGATTACTTTTTTTTTTTCATCCGAGTGTCAACCGACCTTTGCATTGAAATCGCCAGTTAAGAGTGAAAATTCTTCTCTCTTGGTTTCTAAAATAATTACAGAGACGTGAGCTGGCTGGCACGCGCAACAACATTTACAAAAATGTATTTACAAAAGTATGTACAAAAAGTGAGTGCTAGCAGACATGCTGATAAGAAAAAAAATAATCTTGAGTCCATAAAGAAAACAGAAGAATATGTACAACGGTAAGACATTACAGAGACTACAATGCGAATCAGTGCGCTGCTGACAGTCCGGAAAAAGAATACTGTTTTCATTTTAAGGGAGTTCATAGAAAGTTCACTGAGAGTCTCTGGAGGTGTGTTGCTTTCGCAAAGAGCAGAAGGAAGTCCATAACTTCTGACGAAGCGTGGGCAGTTTAAGTTCAACTTCAGAATATAAGTTCCAATCATCTTCCTCAAGGTGAAAGACATTGTTACAATAGTCCATGAAAACCTCTGAGTTGTAACTTACGAGGCGAACGGCATTTAAGAAAAGTGTTGTTTTGACTTTTGAGAGCCCGAATTTTATTTATTATTTTTGCAGGCAATTGATTTTCGATTTATGAAAATTAATTAGGGATTTGGGAATTTTAATCAAAAATGCTTACCTTCGCGGTAGATATTTCAGCTGCGCAGAGGAAGTTAAATCGTTGCGCGGCTGCGCAGCTTAGAAGGAACATTGCGTAGCAGCACGAGAATCCCGAAGCCCATGTCCTAAATCACTCAACCACTGGGAACCAATCTGACAATTGTTAGACTGTTAGCCCACAAGGGAAAAGAGCAGAATGTGGGGATGTTTCCTAGCGGTGCTTTCCTCACCATCTACTGTATTTATGAAATTTCCAGGGTAGCTCAAGGGAACGGGAGTGTGTCTTCTAATACTAGCTAAGTGGTTCTTCAGCGTAAGAATAATTTACGCTTTCTAACCGTAGGTTGAAGAAGCGCATATGCTCCAGCTTTGTCCGTCCGCCCGCACGATAACTCGCGTAAAAATGGTTTGATTTCGATGAAATTTTAGTATGTAGTAGAGGACCACCTGGGAACGAACCCTTTTGAAAATGAGCGAAATGGGGTCAAAGGTCAGGACATAGGAGCCGGATCCATTCCATTGCTCTTATGCGTCATAACTTGCGTAAAAATGCTTCGATTGCGACAAAACTTTAACAAGTTATTTTGGAGGTATATTGAACCAGTTCTGCTGAATATAATCGAAATGGGGTCAAAGGTCAGCACACAGGAGTGAGATTTATTCCACAGCCATTATTCTCATAACTTGACTAAAAATATTTCTATTGCGACAAAACTTTAGTATGCTGTTTCGGAGATATACTGAACCAATTCTGTTTAATATAATCGAAATGGGGTCAAAGGTCAGGGCACAGGAGCTAGATTTATTCCACAGCCATTATCCTCATAACTTAATGCTTTCTGGTATGTTGGAAAGCTTATCATGATCTCTGCATTGCATGATTTTACTAACATGTTTCTTATTACTGGAGATTGTGGACAATTGAAGAAATGGGAACAGAAGGCTTGAGTTGCTCTGTAGGTCCACAATAAAAGCAGAAAACTGCTGTTATTATTGACTTGAAGAGATGTGCTTGGTAGCTAAAAAATTGTGTATATGTAGTTCATGTTCGTGCTTGTTGGCATCCTGAAGTTAAGTGATTTATTTCCGCTTAACTCTAATCCGAAATCACCTGGATTAGGGTTGGCCAGAAATAAATCACACTTGCGAACCCCCTGCCGTATAGCACTGTCAGTATATCTTGGACCTATTCTTCTTCAAAAAGATGAATAGTCGCAGTATTCGCCTGGTTAGTGTGTTTTGTGCATTGTATCTTAATCCACTGAAAACCTGTTTTTTTTTTATCCACAAACCTCATTTTTTGTCGAAAAATGTCTGATCGATACTGTTCAACTAATAATTCTTTGGCCTTGCATTTCCTATGTCCCCTTTTGTTTTATGATGAATTTTTTCTTTCTTTCTGGAAAGATATAGCTACTGTGACCGTAACTTTCAGAGCAAGACCTGAATCGATTCGTTTTGTGATATCCATTGCTACGTGTACTACACACTCCTCTGCAGAATGTATTATGAAACGTGGCTTGAAGCCAAAACTACTACCGGGGAAAATTGCAGCCTTTCCGTTTTGATTAATAACTTGGTGCAAAATGTCTGATCGAGCATGTAACGTTCATCGGGAGAGTTCACAGCCGCGGCTTACTGACTCAAACCGTGCCTGTGACCCATTCTCTGCTGTGGAACGCTGAACAATCGAATGCACTTGGCCCCTCTTTCCGAATAACTTGATTTACTAGGGAAAGCAGGTATTATTACTCGCACATTTCGGACGAAAGTTTAGACCTAAATGCTTCCATGATTAGTCAGTTGAAGAGCAACTCATAGCTCATTATCTCCTCACGTGGTGTTTTAATAGGAAAAGTGTGTGCCACGAAAGCCGCGGTCGTCAACCCAGTCTCTGGCTACTGCCACTCTGTTGTCAGAGGCACTTTGTCTTTGCAAACAATTGACAACATCTGTTAACGAACCACATTTGGGAATTCATTTTAGAATCTCCGTCAATTGGATGTAAGAACATTTGTTCCCTCTAAAATATCAGTTTTAAGTTATTAAAGGTAAAATTGGGTTCATTAATATCATTAGTGTTTGCAAAAATTCTTACCGCGTGATACCCTACATTTTAACCACACCAGTTGAGCATTTTATGAATTTGCTAATTTCTCAACTGGTTCTGTCATTCTTAATATTCTTCAAACTGCTTACTTAGTCACATGGTTTGAACTAGGTAACTTGATGATGATGTCAGAGGTAGGTTTAGTCGTTGCGAGTTATAGTTTAGTTTCTGCAGCTTAAGTGAGATGGAGTAGTCTTTAGTTTTGATTTGTTTGGGGTGCTTAACGACAGATGTACCTCCTCCTTGGCGCAGTGGTCTAAGCGCTGGCTTATGGCCATTCTCCTAAGTCGGTCCGGGTTCGAATCCCGGTGAGGCATGAATGTTTGTCTTACGGTACTGGCCGTTTCCCTTCCCTGGAACCAGTGGCCCTGAATTAGGGACGAGCGTTTGCTTATTCCTCATTGAGTTGTTAACGGTGGTCGTTAAATCCTTAACCACAAGAAAAAGAAGAAAAAACCCTGTGAGCAACACTAGGATATAAGCAGTCGTCCGCCCTAATTTAGGATCAACGGTTCCAAGGAGTGAGGAGAGCCAGTCCCTTAATACACCATCCATGACTCACCCAGGATTCGAGCCAGTCTCGGACGAATGATTAGAAGCCAATATAGTTAACCGGGGCAGTTTTAGTTTGGTTGTTGGTTTAATCACTTCGTCTACAAAATCTGTTTTAGTCATGGCATACGTACCTAGTATCGTGTAGAACCTCTTCTATCCCGGAGAAGTTCAGCAACTCGACATGGCATCGATTCCACAAGTGGCCAGAAAGCCATGCCGTCTGAATAGCCGCCCACAATTCCCTGGTATTTGTAGGTGTAGGATCTTGGGTGCGAATGGACCTTTCCACCACGTCCCATAAGTGCTCTGTTGGGTTCATGTGGCGTGCGTCGAAGCTTTTATACGACGGCAGCGTAAGTTAAAAAATTGCACAGTTCTATCCCATGGCTTTCGGCACTTCCGTGTAGTTATGTGCAACTGGATTTTAAATTAATTGTTTGGTTGTTAACTAGTTAGTTTAGTGGATACTGCTACTTAAGCTGATGGTGTCAGCTATTCATGTCGAAAATAGTCTTCTCAAGGTTAAGAGCTGCGTTTTCGATGCCGTGAAGGCGAATAATACGAAACATTCTTTAAGTTTGTGATTTAGAAGTTAAAGCTAGGTTTTGTGCTTTAGATCACTATTAGTTGTTACTACTCAGGAAAATAATTTCAATTAATTAGAATGCTCTGAATCTTTTAATTTCACCAAATATGCAATATCAACGTGAACAAGTGTTTGACGAATTATCCAGTAACTTTGCTGTTGTAAGAAATAAATGCACAAGATCCTAGTTTCACATGGCGAATAGTATTGTGTTCCTTTGCTAAATAAATTAAGAAATAAATAAACCTAATACACTACGCTCTCCCCCCCCCCAACACACACGCGTGTGGTGGTGACACATGCTTAGAAAAGTGATTGGAAAATAAGTTTTAAAAATTTGAGAGCCATAACCTCCCCCCCCTTTTTTTCTGCATTTATGCGGGTTTTTTTAGTGCTGATAATTTTAAATGACCAATCGGCATTCTATAAATGCATCTTTGTTTATATAGTGTCTTTCGTATGTACCCGTACACCAATAGAAGTAGATTTAGCAACTGCAACTATTTTCAATTTAAAGGAAAGTGTTGCCGCGCCAAATGAAAGCTTAATTCTTGGAATTATTATCAGCCACGTTAACAAGTCTCGTATTATACATAACCTGTAGAAGGCAAACGATTGAAAATCGATCATGTAATCAAACTCACCATATGGCTAAAAATGTATTGGTTATACATATTTTTTGGGGCATTTGATGAGGAATAATTACATTTCCTCTAAAGCCACATGAATTGTGACTTATAGAAACTGAAGAAAAAGCAGAGAGGAACTTCTCTGTTTTGGCGTGCTGATACGTAAAATTAGGAACAGTCTTTATTGGTTAATGTCTGACTACCTCTAGTCATTGTATATAAAATACATTTGATATGCAATTTAATAGACTCGTCAGAATGCTTTATAATACACTCCAACCTTTTTGATTTGTATTCTCTCCAAAACAGTTTAGTAAATAGACAAAGTCATCGTTCTTTCCACGTTTTTCTTTAATTAACACACAGCAACCGGAATATTGCATCTGGACACCGCCGGGATCGAACCCCAGATCTCTCGATAACTAGTAGATTGCGTTCGTCTTACGCTACGGTGACCAACAATCCACGGCGCTATGTGTGTTTATCTGTCAGCATCTGACTTCACAAATCCGTAGAGATGGGCTCAGGAACTGAGACGTCTCCATCTAGTGGGCCTTAACGGCACAAGCTATTTAATTATAGCTAATAAATGCAAAGGAGGTAGAAATGGTGAAAATCTTCCAAATACGTGGAGACAATGTAAATAGACAGTCATCGTTCTTCCCACGTTTTTCTTTAATTAACAAACAGCAACCGAAAAATTGTATTGAATTGTATTGAAATTGTCGGAAAACAATTTTTCGGTTGCTGTGTGTTAAAGAAAAACGTGGAAAGAGCGATGACTTTGTCTATTTACACTGTCTCCACGTATTTAAAAGATTTTCACAGTTTAGTAAATCCATATTTGATGGCGGTGGTTTTATTTCAACTCTTAGTCTTCCCGTTGACCGAGTAATCAGAGGCATAGATTTATAGTTAGTCGTCTGAGCTGGGCACAGAATCGAGTCCCGGAAGAAATATGAGTGCTGGGCTAGTCTAGTGGTGCTGACATTGTCCCTTCCGTAGAACCAGTGGGGCTAAATTAAATACGGGCGACTAGTTAAAGCAATAGGAGTTGCACAGGAAGGGTTTTTTTAACCGCGAAACAAAAATTCCTAGTCCGAACTAAAGTATTTATTAAAAGACTTGAGAAATTCTCTCCCTGGTAAGCAAAGCATGGCGTCGGTAGAATTTTTTTATCTTACACGAGTAAACGAATTCATCGTAGTGTTAATATATATTTCGGTGTAAAAATATTCTTTTATATTTGGTAACAAGGTGTGCTTCCGCTGTAAACTATCAGAACTTCATTATTCACTGGATACTAACCATTTCCAGCTTGTGATTTTACCTTCAGAAGAAACCGGCACTGATAGTCTGAAGTTATTCTTCATACCTACTGCGCTCGGTTCAATTGTCTGAGCAACTTTGTGTGTGCGAATGGGGGACGGCAAAGGAAATGGTAGAAAAAACGTTGAGATGTAGCAAGCGAATTGTCTGGAACAAAACCCGTTGAGATGTAGCAAGAGAATTGTCTATAACCCCGGTGGCGCCACCAGTGTAATCGTGAATGCGTTATAAACCGTGACCATCTGATTGCTTTCTGTCAAAAGCACTGCGCAGTTGTTAAAGAAACTTAAACCAAACGACCGTTCATTAGAGAAGTAAAATTTTTTCATGTTGAATTATTAAGATGGAACAAAGGGCTGTTATTAAATTTAACGCAAAACTTGGTAAAAGTGCCTCGAAAACGTACCAAATGATGAAACAAGTTTACGGTGAGTTTTGTTGATCAAATGTTTTCCTGTGGCACAAACGTTATTTGGACGGAAGAGAGACACTAGAAGGTGATAAGCATACCAGAAGACCAAGTTCATCTAGGACACCTGAGATTATTGAAAAAGTGCGTGATTTCGTGGCAAACAATCGATGTGCGTCACTAAGAATGATGGAAGAGTCTTTAAACATCAACAAAGAAATGATTTGAACCATCCTGCATGAAGATTTGGGCAAAACAAAAGTCTGCTAAATTTGTTTCACACACGTTAACCGATGAACAAAAATCAAGGAGAAGTGCACATTGCAAAGATATCATTTCAGCCGCTGAAAATGATCCAAACCTCTTAAAATCGATTGTTACTGGTGATGAAACATGGTGTTTTCAATATGATCCTAAAACAAAGCGACAAAGTGCGAAATGGAAGCCAAAAAACTTGCCACAAGCCAAAAAAGCAAGAAAAGTTCCATCGAAAATCAAAACAATGCTCATTACATTCTTCGATAGTAAGGGTATTATCCACAAAGAATTTGTTCCAAGTGGACAAACAATTACTGGTGAGTTTTATTTAAATCTTTTGAGGCGTTTGATGGGTAGAATTTGTCGCATTCGTCCAGAATATCGAGATGAAAACAGTTGGTGTTTGTTGCACGATAATGCACCCAGTCACACCTCACTTCTTGTTCGTAGATTTTTGGCGAAAAATAAAGTCTGTGTGTTGAATCATCCACCGTATTCGCCTGATTTAGCACCCTGTAACTTTTCTTTATTCCCAAAACTTAAAATGACGTTAAAAGGATGTTATTTTGATGATATTTCCACCATACAAACAGCTTCGACGCGTGCTTTAGAGGCCATTCCGCAAAGTGAACTGGAACAGGCATTCGAATCATTATTTAATTCGCTGTAACAAGTGTATTGAAGCCGGAGGGACTTATTTTGAATAACAAACCAAAACAAATTATAATTTCTTGTTTCTATTTCATTTTACAGACCCAGTCTTAAAAATTCTTTGCCACACTGTGTATATTTCACTTTAAAGAACATTTCATGCAGAAGCCAAATCAGTTAACAGAATGGGAATATCTTTAACAGAACTCAAGTTATGACCAGAAATGAGCTGCGAAACAGAAATCATGGCAAAGTAACATGTTGAAATACAATTCATCATCATCATCATTGTCAACCATTATCAATCCACTGCTGGACGAAGGTGTCCCCAAGTTTCCTCCACAACGGTCTGTCTTGTGCCAGTCTCCTCCATGTCACCCCTGCATATTACGTACCTAATATTTCGTTAGGTGACCTTTTCATTTACCAAGGGCTGCGCACCTGTTGGCATGGAGTTAACCAACTTACACAACATATCGGATGAAATACAGTTGTGCCAAACGTCAGTAATTGTGTTAATCAGTTCCACTCTGTGGTATGACGTTCGTGCCCTTTTCTTTTCAGAAAGCTCCACACATTCTCAATCGGGTTCAAGTCTGTCTAATTACCAGGCCAAGAAAGAATCGCAACATTGCCTAAAGTGCGCCACAAAAGCTTTAATGATTTTTGCACGGTGGCATGGGGCCGAATCGTCCTGGAAGATGTATGGCTGACCCTGGAACAAATCACGTCCTGAAGGCACCATCTTGTCGTACAGGATACTTTTGTACACCTGTGCATTAACAGTGCTCTCACACACACATGGATTTTGCCCACTCTAGCAGCTGCAAAACATCTCCAAATCACAACACTGCATGGATACTTTCTTGTCTTAAGCGTGCAAGAGGTATGCAATGCCTCGTTATTTCGTCAAAACACTCGGCACCCCGCGTCGTTCCTGTCGATGTTCAATTTTGTCTCATCACTACATAACACTTGACACCACCCATCAGTGTTCCACTCCGTATGTTCCTTTGCCCATTCTAAACGTTCCTTGCATTGTACATTGGTTAGCAATGGCTTCTTTATCGCCCTATGAGACATCATCAGACCCATAGAACGTAACCTGTTCCTCACTGTTCGAGAACAAACAACAGCACCACAGCTTTCCCGCAATTCTTTCGCAAGAATTGTTGACGAGACGAACCCGTTTCGCAGACATGACCGTTTCAACGCGCTGTTACTTCTAGGAGTTGTTTTCATTTTTCGGCCACATTTACCCAGCCTGCCATTCTTGATTCCACCCGTATCACGGAACTTCGCCAGCTGCCGTCCAACTGTACTCTTCTGCACCCCAGGTACCCGGGAAATTTCTGCCTTGCTTTTGTCGAATTCACTAAAAGTCACCAGTCGCGAAGCTTTACGTGGTGAAATATCACCCAATCTTCCCATAACTGCAACACAGTTTGCACAGAATAAACGAAATGCACTCTAAACTTGGGATTTGCACGGCAGTCTACAGGGGTAACGACTACACACTCACCAATGCAAACGAACTACCTATGAGCACTGCGAAAACTTCTGGAATAACTCCACTCACATCTCCTGCCCTTTATATCGCCTGTACGCGTACGTACAAGCAAGCTCCGTCGGCTTGTAGCAACAACGATGACATTTCACATAACGAAGTGTGCTTCCTTCGCAGCACATTTCTGGTCATAACTTGAGTTCTGTTAAAGATATTACCATTTCTGTAAACTGCGTTGGCTTCTACATGAAATGTGCTTTAAAACGATATATATGTATTTTGGGTATTATCTGCATATTTACTTTTGTAGCAACACTGAAAATCCAAAAACGTCAGAAATTTCCAGAGTTGCTATTAATTTTTCCGTAACAGTGTATATATATATATATATATATATACACTATAGGGATGTAAGGTCAGGTGATGCGTAACATCACAGCCTCTCCTTGACAAATGTCAACCCCGCCTTCTCGTGGTGCATCCTGTTCCCACTAAAGGGGCTCTGACGACCGCCCATAGCGGTATAACTATACCATCGGGATTAGAGGAAATTCTATCCCACACTCACCAACCCGCTTGGCCAGCGTGGTGAGTTATGGCCAAACCCCTCCAAAATGATTCCACAACTTAAATCTTGGCCCTCAGTCTCCGGCAGCTGGAATGTACCTGGCCAAGGCAGCGGCCAGTGCGACATGAAGGCAGAGGGTGCTAAGAATCCCCGGAGGACCGGACTAGGCTGCCATCTGATGCTGACCTTGGCTACTTACAATGGACGCTCCCTATCTTCTGAATCAAGGCTTCTTGAATTGGAAGAGGAACTACAAAGGATCAAGTGGGACATCGTGGGGCTAAGTGAGGTAAGGAGAAAAGGAGAAGATCTCATCGAACTGAAAAGTGGACATCTCTTCTACTATCGTGGGACAGATACTGGCAGAACTAGTGGTGTTGGATTTATAATAAACAAGAAACTGAAGGATAAAGTTGTAGAAGTTGAAAGTTCCTCTGACAGAGCTGCACGACTTGTTATCCAACTCTCGAAAAGATACCAGGCTCAGATTATTCAAACTTATGCACCCACCACAAGTCATCCTGAAGAAGAAATTGAAGAATTTTATGAGGAAATTTGTCATCTAAATAATAAAGGTAAGCAGCACTTGAAAATAATTATGGGAGATTTCAATGCAAAAATAGGGCAACGGCAACAGAATGAAACTTCAGTAGGTAAATTCGGTCATGGCAACAGAAACCAGCGTGGAAATACTCTCGTTGAGTTTGCAGAGGCAGAAGGGTTTTTCATCTTGAACTCCTTCTTCAAGAAAAAGCCACACAGGAAATGGACATGGAGACACCCAAATGGGACGACAAGTGAAATTGATTTTATTATGTGTAACAAAAAATTCGTCATAGAAGACTGCAGTGTGCTAAACAAGTTCAACACAGGTAGTGACCATAGATTGGTGAGATGTAAGATGCACCTCAACACTAAACTTGAACGTGGCAAGCTCATAAGACAAACAAAATCTATTGACATAACCAACCTTAAAAAACACCATAATACCTTCAAGTTGGAACTGAAGAACAGGTTCTCTGCTTTAGAAGGCCTAACATCGGAAGAAGTGGACATCTCTGAAGTTAACAGAAAAGTAACGAAAGCTCTTATGGAAACAGCAACAAAATTAGCTGGGTCTAAGAACAAGTTGCATGTGAACAAATTATCAGGAAAAACGAAAATGTTGATGCAAAAAAGAAGAGAGATGAGGACAACTAAAGAAGATGTGACTTCCAAAGTGGAATATATAGAGCTATGCAAGACAGTAAGAAAAAGTATCACTGAAGACGTAAGGAAATTCAACTGTGAACTAGTGAGGAAAGCAATTGAAAACAACCAAAGCCTAAAGATAGCAAAGGGACATCTCAGTAAGGGAAGAAAACAGATTATGGCACTGAGAAAAGAAGATGGTTCTGTAACAAGAAATAGAGGCGAAATTTTGACAAGAGTGAAAGATTTCTACTCCAAATTATATGAAAGGGATGATATATGCACTCCAGACATCATGAAAGATACCTGTACCAGAGTTCCTCCAGTCCTTCCAGCAGAAGTTGCACATGCAATCAAGAACATGAAGCGAGGAAAAGCTCCAGGAGAAGATGGAATTACTGTAGACATCATACAAGAAGCAAGTGGAGAAATCGAAACAGTACTCGCCCAAATTTTCAGTCGATGCCTTAATGAAGGAAAGATTCCTGAGGATTGGAACACCGCTACAATGATCCTGCTACATAAGAAAGGTGACATTGAGGATCTCGGAAACTACAGACCTATCAGCCTCCTATCAGTAGTTTATAAAATCTTCACTAAAGTTCTTTCACACCGCTTGAAGGTAACACTGGACATGGCTCAACCGAGAGAACAAGCTGGATTCAGGAGTGGCTACAGCACAATAGATCATATCCACGTGCTGAGAGAACTAATTGAAAGAGCGAGGGAATATGAACTTCCATTGTGCATGGCTTTTATCGATTATGAAAAAGCCTTTGATTCGGTGAAACCATCAGCAGTTACAATGGCTCTGAAAACCTGCGGTATTGAAGATGCATACATTAATATTATTAATAACATCTATGAAAATGCAAGTGCAAAGATTAGGCTGTTTGAAAATACAACACACGTAAAAATTGGAAAGGGAGTGAGACAAGGTGACACCATATCTCCGAAGCTCTTTAATGCCACATTGGAGGGTGTGTTTCAGTCGCTGAGCTGGGAAAACAAGGGGATAAAGATTAATGGAGATTATCTAACCCACCTTCGTTTTGCTGATGACGTAGTCATTTTTGCAACTACCCCATCAGAGCTGCAGAGTATGATCCAGGAACTTGCTGACAAGAGTAAAGAAGTGGGATTAAAAATGAACTTTCAGAAGACAAAAGTGATGTTCAATGCTTTTACAAGAAATGAAGATTTATCGATTGATGGAGAAAAGCTGGAGATAACAGACACGTACGTTTATCTTGGACAGCAGATATCAAGTGAGGGTCACATTGATGAAGAAATTAATCGGCGTACAAAACTTGCCTGGAGAGCTTTTGGAAGAAACAACATAATTTTCAAGAGCAATATGCCATTATGTCTTAAAAGAAAAGTGTTTGATCAATGCATCCTTCCAGTGCTTACGTATGGTGCAGAGACGTGGACCTTAACTAAAAGAGACATACAAAGGCTGCAGACAACTCAAAGAAGCATGGAGAGGTACATGCTTGGTGTAACCAGGAGAGATAAGAAGAGGAACTCGTGGATCCGAAAAATGACAAGAGTGGAAGACATCATGATCAGAGTTAAATCCCTGAAATGGCAATGGGCTGGACATACTGCCAGAAGGACAGACCATAGATGGACAGCCGAAATTTTAGATTGGAATCCAAGGGACAGGAAAAGACCCAGAAGAAGACCACATGGGAGATGGGTGGATGAAATTCGAAAGTATGCAGGGGTGACATGGAGGAGACTGGCACAAGACAGACCGTTGTGGAGGAAACTTGGGGAGACCTTCGTCCAGCAGTGGATTGATAATGGTTGACAATGATGATGATGATGATATACTATAAAGAAGATACCTAAGCAAAAAAATACATATATAATTTTGACTCACACCTAGTACAACATAGAAAAGGTTATGTATCTACCTGTGTGATCAAAAGGAAAAAAGATAAAAAAATAAAATAAAACAACTGAATGTAGAAGGTGTCGAGAATACTGAGCCTTGGCTTTATCAAGGACCAGCAAAAACTCTGCATTTTCTCACTTCCACAAAGACCTAGTTGGAAATGGGTTTCTGCAAGGCCATAGATGCAAGTAACATTCCCACCTAAAATAGTTTAAAAAATATATATATAAGTCATGTCCTCCTTAGAGTTGCATGACCTAGCACTAGTTAACAATTTCGCTTGCATCCATTAACCTTCCTGGCCCGACCCATACTCTTCATCTGTTACTATTAAACAGAGAGAAGAAGATTAAAGAGAACTCAAGCTGTGAGAGTGACATAATAATTAGAAATGATTTTCAGCCATAACGAAATTCCAAGTTCGTTTGAGAGAGAATTTAAACCTGAAAAACAATGCAAAAGAAATCCAAATTTTACATTGCAATTAAAAAGGAAATGTTAATTTATAACGAACAGATTTTTGAAAGAAAACTTGAGTCTAAAACCCCCTACTCTACAACTTATGACAACACGAAAACGAGAATAAGTTAAAGATAATAATTAACTAAAGAAAACTTTGTGAAAGTTATATACCTTAAACAGCTAGTTGCAATATGTACAAAGTATTTCAGCAGTGCTTTAAGTGCATAATTAATTAGTTATTAAGAACTTAACTACTTTGAAAAAACAGCGCATAGACAGCGCATAGAAAAGGAACAAGCTAAGCCATCTTCTGTTCCTAGGTACCCCAAAAGACGCTCAAAGTTACAAAGAAAAGAAAGAGTTAAAACCCGCAAAAATGTTAACAGACAAACCAATGCCTAAAAGTTGAAAAGCTAAAAAACGACAGAGAAAAGGTACATGAAGTACAAACATTGAACTTATAAAACCTAGAACCCAAAAACAAGGAAGAGAGTTTTTGGGTTCTAGGTTTTATAAGTTCAATGTTTGTACTTCATGTACCTTTTCTCTGTCGTTTTTTAGCTTTTCAACTTTTAGGCATTGGTTTGTCTGTTAACATTTTTGCGGGTTTTAACTCTTTCTTTTCTTTGTAACTTTGAGCGTCTTTTGGGGTACCTAGGAACAGAAGATGGCTTAGCTTGTTCCTTTTCTATGCGCTGTCTATGCGCTGTTTTTTCAAAGTAGTTAAGTTCTTAATAACTAATTAATTATGCACTTAAAGCACTGCTGAAATACTTTGTACATATTGCAACTAGCTGTTTAAGGTATATAACTTTCACAAAGTTTTCTTTAGTTAATTATTATCTTTAACTTATTCTCGTTTTCGTGTTGTCATAAGTTGTAGAGTAGGGGGTTTTAGACTCAAGTTTTCTTTCAAAAATCTGTTCGTTATAAATTAACATTTCCTTTTTTAATTGCAATGTAAAATTTGGATTTCTTTTGCATTGTTTTTCAGGTTTAAATTCTCTCTCAAACGAACTTGGAATTTCGTTATGGCTGAAAATCATTTCTAATTATTATGTCACTCTCACAGCTTGAGTTCTCTTTAATCTTCTTCTCTCTGTTTAATAGTAACAGATGAAGAGTATGGGTCGGGCCAGGAAGGTTAATGGATGCAAGCGAAATTGTTAACTAGTGCTAGGTCATGCAACTCTAAGGAGGACATGACTTATATATATATTTTTTAAACTATTTTAGGTGGGAATGTTACTTGCATCTATGGCCTTGCAGAAACCCATTTCCAACTAGGTCTTTGTGGAAGTGAGAAAATGCAGAGTTTTTGCTGGTCCTTGATAAAGCCAAGGCTCAGTATTCTCGACACCTTCTACATTCAGTTGTTTTATTTTATTTTTTATCTTTTTTCCTTTTGATCACACAGGTAGATACATAACCTTTTCTATGTTGTACTAGGTGTGAGTCAAAATTATATATGTATTTTTTTGCTTAGGTATCTTCTTTATAGAATGTGAATTCTGAATGTTCAAAACTGCTGCGTTGCGCGTTTTGATTTTCAGGTCATTTTGCACCCTTCGTTTTAAATTCTAAAATTTTTTCCTTAGGCATAGGGCAACGGCAACAGAATGAAACTTCGGTAGGTAAATTCGGTCATGGCAACAGAAACCAGCGTGGAAATACTCTCGTTGAGTTTGCAGAGGCAGAAGGGTTTTTCATCTTGAACTCCTTCTTCAAGAAAAAGCCACACAGGAAATGGACATGGAGACATCCAAATGGGACGACAAGTGAAATTGATTTTATTATGTGTAACAAAAAATTCGTCATCGAAGACTGCAGTGTGCTAAACAAGTTCAACACAGGTAGTGACCATAGATTGGTGAGATGTAAGATGCACCTCAACACTAAACTTGAACGTGGCAAGCTCATAGGACAAACAAAATCTATTGACATAACCAACCTTAAAAAACACCATAATACCTTCAAGTTAGAACTGAAGAACAGGTTCTCTGCTTTAGAAGGCCTAACATCGGAAGAAGTGGACATCTCTGAAGTTAACAGAAAAGTAACCAAAGCTCTTATGGAAACAGCAACAAAATTAGCTGGGTCTAAGAACAAGTTGCATGTGAACAAATTATCAGGAAAAACCAAAATGTTGATGCAAAAAAGAAGAGAGATGAGGACAACTAAAGAAGATGTGACTTCCAAAGTGGAATATATAGAGCTATGCAAGACAGTAAGAAAAAGTATCACTGAAGACGTAAGGAAATTCAACTGTGAACTAGTGAGGAAAGCAATTGAAAACAACCAAAGCCTAAAGATAGCAAAGGGACATCTCAGTAAGGGAAGAAAACAGATTATGGCACTGAGAAAAGAAGATGGTTCTGTAACAAGAAATAGAGGCGAAATTTTGACAAGAGTGAAAGATTTCTACTCCAAATTATATGAAAGGGATGATATATGCACTCCAGACATCATGAAAGATACCAGTACCAGAGTTCCTCCAGTCCTTCCAGCAGAAGTTGCACATGCAATCAAGAACATGAAGCGAGGAAAAGCTCCAGGAGAAGATGGAATTACTGTAGACATCATACAAGAAGCAAGTGGAGAAATCGAAACAGTACTCGCCCAAATTTTCACTCGATGCCTTAATGAAGGAAAGATTCCTGAGGATTGGAACACCGCTACAATGATCCTGCTTCATAAGAAAGGTGACATTGAGGATCTCGGAAACTACAGACCTATCAGCCTCCTATCAGTAGTTTATAAAATCTTCACTAAAGTTCTTTCACACCGCTTGAAGGTAACACTGGACATGGCTCAACCGAGAGAACAAGCTGGATTCAGGAGTGGCTACAGCACAATAGATCATATCCACGTGCTGAGAGAACTAATTGAAAGAGCGAGGGAATATGAACTTCCATTGTGCATGGCTTTTATCGATTATGAAAAAGCCTTTGATTCGGTGAAACCATCAGCAGTTACAATGGCTCTGAAAACCTGCGGTATTGAAGATGCATACATTAATATTATTAATAACATCTATGAAAATGCAAGTGCAAAGATTAGGCTGTTTGAAAATACAACACACGTAAAAATTGGAAAGGGAGTGAGACAAGGTGACACCATATCTCCGAAGCTCTTTAATGCCACATTGGAGGGTGTTTTTCAGTCACTGAGCTGGGAAAACAAGGGGATAAAGATTAATGGAGATTATCTAACCCACCTTCGTTTTGCTGATGACGTAGTCATTTTTGCAACTACCCCATCAGAGCTGCAGAGTATGATCCAGGAACTTGCTGACAAGAGTAAAGAAGTGGGATTAAAAATGAACTTTCAGAAGACAAAAGTGATGTTCAATGCTTTTACAAGAAATGAAGATTTATCGATTGATGGAGAAAAGCTGGAGATAACAGACACGTACGTTTATCTTGGACAGCAGATATCAAGTGAGGGTCACATTGATGAAGAAATTAATCGGCGTACAAAACTTGCCTGGAGAGCTTTTGGAAGAAACAGCATAATTTTCAAGAGCAATATGCCATTATGTCTTAAAAGAAAAGTGTTTGATCAATGCATCCTTCCAGTGCTTACGTATGGTGCGGAGACGTGGACCTTAACTAAAAGAGACATACAAAGGCTGCAGACAACTCAAAGAAGCATGGAGAGGTGCATACTTGGTGTAACCAGGAGAGATAAGAAGAGAAACGCGTGGATCCGAAAAATGACAAGAGTGGAAGACATCATGATCAGAGTTAAATCGCTGAAATGGCAATGGGCTGGACATACTGCCAGAAGGACAGATCATCGATGGACAGCTGAAATTTTAGATTGGATTCCAAGGGACAGGAAAAGACCCAGAAGAAGACCACATGGGAGATGGGTGGATGAAATTCGAAAGTATGCAGGGATGACATGGAGGAGACTGGCACAAGACAGACCGTTGTGGAGGAAACTTGGGGAGACCTTCGTCCAGCAGTGGATTGATAATGGTTGACAATGATGATGATGATGATGATGATATATATATATATATATATATATATATATAATGTGTGTGTGTGTGTGTTTTGGTTTGCTGGGTACGGGTTTTTATTAGTTATCCCTTTTATTGACATTATTCCCCTAAATTTAATTGGTCCTTTTAGCAAACTAAAATAGCAGAAACCCACAATTCTCTGGTCTTAGTAGATTAGTGAGTGTTTTCTTGTTGCTTGCCATTGACGAAGCCGACAAGAGGTCAGTCATTGATATGCTTCCCTTCGTTCTTTTATTCGGTACTTCGCATAGTTTGAAGCTAGCCTGGTTCGGATGGTGTATTTGGCCACTGTTGGTATTTCTATTATTTTTATTTCTCTTGTTCAAAATTTTTACTTTGTTTTGCCCTGTTGTTATTTGATCTTTCTCTTATGCAGCCTCTGGCGCTAATGAATTTCAAATCTGTTCACTGGTTTTTGTTGTATCACATTATTTGCTTTTGCTATATATATATATATATATATATATATTCTATAAAGAAGATACCTAAGCAAAAAAATACATATATAATTTTGACTCACACCTAATACAACATAGAAAAGGTTATGTATTTACCTGTGTGAGTAAAAGGAGAAAAGATAAAAAAATAAAATAAAACAACTGAATGTAGAAGGTGTCGAGAATACTGAGCCTTGGCTTTATCAAGGACCAGCAAAAACTCTGTTAAGTATATATATATATATATATATATATATACTGAAGAGCAAAACTGAAGACTAAGGAAAAACTTTAGAATTTAAAACGAAAGTTGCAAAAAAACCTGAAGATCAAAACGCGCAACGCAGCAGTTTTGAAAATTCAGAATTCACATTCTATTAAGAAGATACCTAAGCAAAAAAATACATATATAATTTTGACTCACACCAAGTACAACATAGAAAAGGTTATGTATCTACCTGTGTGAGTAAAAGGAGAAAAGATAAAAAAATAAAATAAAACAACTGAATGTAGAAGGTGTCGAGAATACTGAGCCTTGGCTTTATCAAGGACCAGCAAAAACTCTGCATTTTCTCACTTCCACAAAGACCTAGTTGGAAATGGGTTTCTGCAAGGCCATAGATGCAAGTAACATTCCCACCTAAAATTGTTTTAAAATATATATATATATATGTCATGTCCTCCGCAGAGTTGTATGACCTAGCACTAGTTAACAATTTCGCTTGCATCCATGAACCTTCCTGGCCCGACCCATGCTCTTCATCTGTTACTATTAAACAGAGAGAAGAAGATTAAAGAGAACTCAAGCTTTGAGAGTGACATAATAATTTGAAATAATTTTCAGCTATAACGAAATGCCAAGTTCGTTTGAGAGAGAATTTAAACCTGAAAAACAATGCAAAGAAATCCAAATTTTTTCATTGCAATTAAAAAAGGAAATATTAATTTTTAAAAAACAGATTTTTGAAAGAAAACTTGAGTCTAAAACCCCCTACTCTACAACTTATGACAGCACGAAAACGAGAATAAGTTAAAGACAATAATTAACTAAAGAAAACTTTGTGAAAGTTATATGACTTAAACAGTTAGTTGCAATATGTACAAAGTATTTCGGCAGTGCTTTAAGTGCATAATTAATTAGTTATTAAGTACTTAACTACTTTAAAATACAGCGCAAAGAAAAGGAACAAGCTTAGCCATCTGCTGTTCCTAGGTTCCCCAAAAGACGCGCAAAGTTACAAAGAAAAGAAAGAGTTAAAACCCGCAAAAATGTTAACAGACAAGCCAGTGCCTAAAAGCTGAAAAGCAAAAAATCAA
The DNA here is from genome assembly GCA_039090855.1 of Macrothele yani. Taxonomy (NCBI): domain Eukaryota; kingdom Metazoa; phylum Arthropoda; class Arachnida; order Araneae; family Macrothelidae; genus Macrothele; species Macrothele yani. The sequence goes on from CM077007.1 coordinate 117,881,479, forward strand.
CAGAGAAAAAGTACATGAAGTACAAACATTGAACTTATAAAACCTAAAACCCAAATACAAGGAAAAGAGCTTACCTCTTGTGCGACGAAACTTTCTCCTCACAAGAGTAAAACATGGCTGACCTCTTCCGCCACTCCCTAGTCGCTGGGGGGCAGTGTGGGTGGGGCTGATGGCCTCCTCATACAGAAAGAAAGCAACTCGCGGAGATTTTAACCAGAGAAAAAATATATAAACTTAAGACTGTGGATCTGTATGATCAGAAAGAGCAGAATTAACTCTCCAGAATACATGAGAAATATTATAAAATACACGAGTAGTGTATTTAATAATCTTTGCATGTATTAAATCACCTTAGTGAGCTTCTATAGATTAATCAGAATCTTATTAATTTTAATGTTGGTTTTACTATTTTTAGTATAGCTATCCTAGTGATGAATAACTAGTTTTCTTTTTTATTTGTTTTTATTTTCTTTTATAAACAGATTTTTAAGCTTTTTTTTGTTATTTTGTTTATATTATTTAATTTTTTGTTTTAATAGGACCTTCATATCCATAGCACTAAGGTTCCTTTAGGTAGTTAATAGGCATCCTCTAGCCAACTTCCTTACGGCTTTGATTGGTCAGAATCATATTATTAACTGTGTAGAAAATTAAAGCAGATCTGCCAACCTTACTCTATTATTCAGAATAATTTTTCTTAAAGTTCTTTTGATGAAAGAAGAAGGAATTTCGTTCTCTAGAAAACTATCTAATAGTATATTAATGTGGTAATTGAAGTCCAAATTGTTGCTGCAAATTCTTGAAATTCTTAGGACCTGAGAAATTAGTACATTCTCAATTACTTTGGTTGATATGTTATTATTCCAGTGTAGATATTTAATTACTTTGAAAGGAAAATTAACTCTTTTATCAAAGAGGCTAATAGATGGGTTACCTCTGTTGAGCTTAATGCTTAAGTCTAGGAACTCAAGTTCCTGATTACTGTGGTTGGTTTTACATAAGTTAAGAGAGCTAGGATAGATATTATCAAAATCACTCTCTATAACTTCTGAATTATTGATACACAGCAGATCATCAATATATCTAAAAGTGTAAAGGTAGTTATCTGAGCAGGTGGGGTGATTTTTAATGAATTTATATTCCTTAAAGAACAGGAATAGATTAGCGATATTCGTGGACGTTGATGTTCCCATGGGAATACCGTTCACTTGCTTATAGAGAGTATTATTATATAGGATATGGTTATTTTTTATGCAGCAATTGAGATAAGAGTTCCAAGTTCCTACATTAACAAATTGGTTAAGTTTAAATTCTGCATACAGCTCTTTAAAGGTAGTGATTATATCTGATAGAGGCAGATTAGTATATAGGTTTTCAAAATCATAACTATTAATATCTAGGGGACAAACTTTGAGTATAGTAGAAATTACTTCTGCATTATTGTTAATTATCCAAAAATCTCTGTACATCAAGTTAGTACAGTTTCTAATGTGTTTCAAAGCCTTCTTTAAGACATCTTCAAAAGCAAGATCTATTTTCTTTTTATGACTCCTTACTCCACTAGCTATGAACCTGAACTTCACAGGATCCTTATGAAACTTAACCGTTGCAAAGAGAAATGGAAATTCAGGCTCATATCTTCTAGTTTGTGGAATTTTAAGTTTCTTGAAGAATGCCTTAAACCGATTTTCTAACTGCTTGGTAGAATAACTTACGGGCTCGTATGTTACTCTATTATTGAGTTCCATAGTTAACAATTCAAAATAGAACTTCTTACAGATAATTGCAAAATTATTGCTAGCTTTATCCGTAGTGGTAAAAATAAATTGGTTTTGTAGCTTGGAGAGTGACTATATATTTCTCCCGAACTCTTCAATGCTACATTACAAAATGTCTTTCAATCGTTGAACTGGGAAAACAAGGGGATAACGATTAATGGAGATTATCTAACTCACCCTCGTTTTGCTGATCACGTAATCATTTTTGTAACTACCCCTTCAGAGCTGCAGAATAAGATCCAGGAACTCGCTGACAAGAGTAAAGAACTGGGACTAAAAATGAATTTTCAGAAGACAAAACTGATACACGATGTTTTTACAAGAAATGAAGATTTATCAATTGATGGGGAAAAGCTGAAGATAACCGGTACTTTCATTTACCTTGGATAGCAGATATCAAGCGAGGATCACATTGATGAGGAAATTAAACGGCGCATAAAACTTGGCTGGAGAGCTTTTGGAAGGAACAGTACAGTTTTCAAGAGCAATGTACCTTTATGTCGTAAAAGAAAAGTGTTTAATCAATGCATCCTTCCAGTTCCTACGTATGGAGCAGAGACATGGACTTTAACTAAAAATCACAAACAAAGGCTGCAGACGACGGAAAGAAGCAGGGAGAGATGCATACTCGGTGTAACCAGCAAAAATAAGAAGAAGAACTCGTGGATAAGGAAAATGACGAGAGTGGAAGACATCATGATTAAGACATCATGATCAGAGTAAATCCCTTAAATGGCAATAGGCCGGACATGTTGTCAGAAGAACGGACCACAGATGAACAAATGAAATTTTAGACTGGATTCCAAGGGACAGAAAAAGACGCAGAAGAAGACCACACCGGATATGGGTGAAATTCGAAAGCATACCGGAGTAACATTGAGGAGACTGGCACAAGACAGACCGTTGTGGAAGAAACTTGGGAGTGGGGGCATCAAAACCTAGCAGCAAAATTGCCCTGGAATGAGATGGACGAATTGCCGAAAACATTGGAAGCTCTGTCACTTATGGCTTTTTCCAGCAGCAGCATAAATAATAGCCTCCTCATTCCCACATAGGCCATGTGAACTTGAGTTTCTGCTGTGATAAATTTGTATAACAAAACCTGTCTTACTCTTGCCTCTGTTCTCATTATAAAATAGTCTGAGTGTGAGAGTTGCTAACCTTTAGGCTTAGAGCATTGTTACTATTTGTGAGAGAAGTGGACAGTCTTCATATTTCTAATGAAAGCCGGATAATATAATTTTCTTAATTCGCCCGACTTGCCTGCTTCATAGGGATGGGCCTGGTTTACGGCAGTTTTTTGACACATGCGCGCTTTCACGTCGACGTCAGCTTTACTTCAAGCTGACTTGCCCTGTTTATAAGCGTAAGTCTCCGTTTTTCATTTACTCAAGGAATAAGAATTTGTAAATTATATTGAAAGGACAAAATAAAATAAAATTGTCTTTGTCTTTATCATTTTTGTTTTCACATTAACTCATTCGATTTTATCAACTCTGTCTTGGCGCCCTAGTTCGCTTTGTGGTTGAACTGGCCTGGATGTAGTCTCTTACTCTTAGACTTTCTTTTACTCATGGCTTCGCCGCCTTTTACTTTTCTGACTTTATACATCAAATATGAAGAATAGCGTTTCTCTAAATTATTGTTTGTACCTGTGGTGTGTGGTCTTGATTTGCTTTCGGAAATGCTCACTCAAAGAGTTTAAATCACGGAATTGTTCAAGAGAAGTTTTGTTCCTTGTCTAATCTTAATAACACGTATAATTGAAGAACCGGTATGGATCTTAAGTTCCGAGGATCACTCCCGTTGTTATTATGCGGAAGTGCATCAGATGAACAGAAGAAAAAAGTCCGCCGTTATGTGTTTATCTAACTGCAGAATCCTGTCTCTTTATGATAGCTCCGGTTAAAAGCACAATGCTGTAAATATCCTAATGATATCCCAAGGCTCTTGTTGATCCGCGTAGACCATTGTGTAATTCTGGAACCCACGGCGAGCTGAGCTTTCAGCGTGTCGGTACTTTGACCCTCTTCAGGTTGGCGTTCTCATTGTTCATTTCAAAACTGGTCCTCAGTCTTTCCTCTAGATGTAATAATCTCATGCTCATACTCTCTATGACCATTTTAATAATCATTTTAATCCGAAATTGGAATGAAAAGCATATTAAAAAAATTGACTGTGTATCCGAGTAATAATTGGATACGTTTCGGAAAGTTCGAGTATTCTCTTTAGCAACAGTATTTGAGTATAAGGCAAATTCTTGATTATAAATTGAGACCGGATTGCCCTAAAAACAGCAAATTATGAACTTAGTGTAAAATATATATATTAAAAATTTTTATCTTCAAATAAGTATTGTAGACCCAGAAATGACTTTCCATTGTGAGTTGAACAACACACAAATCAGTGCACTTCTCTTAAATATGATAGCTGATATTAAATAACTAATATAATTGATAAAATCTCCGTAAAAGATACAGTTTTATACACCATATTATTTTGTCATTCGCTTAGTTTTAGTAAACTACCGATCCTTTGTTTTAACACCGGGTTTAAAAGTTCTTCGAGTTGGGCTATTTAGGCTTTTCCAGGTATCGCGAAATTAGCCTGTCTGTTTTAAAACTAAACGTGTTAAGTAAGCGTATGTTGCAAGATCAAATATAATATAAAAACTTCTTGTCTGAAATATGCATCTTTACGAGTAATTTACTCGTTTTATCCCAGCAAAAACAGCACTGCTGGACCAGCACTCAAGCCAGCACTAGCCCAGCACTATTTGCCGTTGCCCGACCGTCAATAAAATGTCCCGGCGGCCACCACATGGGCCAGCAGCTGGCCAACAGTTGGCACTCCATCGGTTGTCATATGCCAGAACAGGACCATCAGTTATCCATCACAGGCAGTGCCTGCAACAAGCGGCACTGCAAGCAAGTGCCATAAATGATGGCTAGTCTAATGTGGGCAGCTAGTTCCCTGGCAGTGGCAGCCGGCATTCATGTGACGTAACTGATGGCTTGCCGAATCATGTCCGCCAATTTTCCAGTAGTAGCCATAAAAAAAAAAATGTAACCACAGTTTCTTTTTTAGAGCGCTTTTTGTTGTCTCTGGCGATAATCCAGCAGTGTCGCCCTGGTGGCGAAGTGGACTGAGCGATAGCTTCTGATCATTCGTCCGAGATGGGTCTGGGTTCGAATCCCGATGAGGCATGGACATTGTGTTTGTCTTACGGCCCTGGCTCTCTCCCTTCCCTAGCACCAGTGGCCCTAAATTAGGGACGGGCGACTGCTTATAGCCCATTCAGTTGCTCACGGTGGTCGTTAAACCTCCAATCAACAAAAAAATTTAAAAATCCAGCAGTAAATTTCGAAAATCTTATCTTTTTTTTGTGCCTATGAGTTTGACTCCGCAACATATGGCTAACCTCTTGAAGTCATGATTCTGGTATCCGCTAACCCAGGTGATAATTGTCTATGGAGTCGTTTTCCTCAGTTTTTTAGGTTTCTCTTAATTTTCCGTTTTAGCATGTGTTATTGATGTTCAGTGCTATAATTTAATTCTATTGGGTTGTCGAAAAAGTCATGACGTATTTTATCCATGTTTTGCAAAGGTCATTTATTGATAGAAAGAATAAAGATAAATCAATGATATAATGCCCGTTTTGTTCGACAACCTTTTGCCATCTTTCAGTGAGCTGCAGAATGCCTCGTTCATAGAAGGACCTGTCTTTCGTGGCGAAAAACTATACAAGGTGCTGATTTACATCCTCATCTGAATTCAACGTTATACCGCGCAAGGACTGTTGAAGAGAGCGAAACAAGTGGAAGCCTGACGACACAAGGTCAGGCGAGTATGCTGGATGTTGCAACACATCCCACCCGAGCTCCAATAATTTTTGGCGGGTGATCAAACTTGTGTGTGGTCTCGCGTTGTCGTGATGGAACACAACACCTTTACGATGAACGAGCTCTGGATGTTTCTGGATGATGGATTCGTTCAAACTGTCCAATTGCCGACAGTACACATTCGAATTGATTGTTTGGTTCCGTGGTAGGAGCTCGAAAAACACACCTTTAAAATCCCACCACACTGAGACCAGAACCTTCCGCTGATGAATGTCTGCTTTGAAGGTCGTTTGAGGCAAAGCAGCACGTCGGGACCATGGCCGTTTGCTCAGCACATTGTTGTACACAACCCACACATCGAGCTTGCTTACGTATCCCAACTTCTTCAGGTGATCGTGAACGCTCCAATGATGGATGTACAATGTGTCTGCAATCTCCCGTGTCGTGTAACGTGGGTTTGACTCGATCAGTGCCTTGATTTGGTCGTCACCAACCTAGGTTGGCCTCCCGGGCCGAGAAGCATCGTTGAGAACAAAATCCCCAGCACTGAAATTTGCGAACCACCGTTGACACTGACGTTTTTATAGAGCATTATCACCGTACACTTTACGCAACTTTTCACAAGCTTGACGCGCGTTCTTCCCTTTACGGAAGTAAAAGAGTAAAATATGGCGAAAATGATGCACAGTTTGGTCTTCCATCTTCAACTTGATGTCAAATCTACGCAAATCAACCAAATCGCTCACTATTCCTTTTAGACTGCAGCTAGAACTGGTACCTGTCGAAATCCATAGCGATAACAGAGCTGCGCATGCCTCTAGTACTTTCAAAATCGCCCAACCGCCATCGGGTGCCAAAATACGTCATGACGTTTCCGACAACCCAATAGTTCATTTTGCGAGAAATTTCTCTTATGTTAGTCTAATTCTGTTATATCAGCCTTTTTTTTCTTTTAATTTTTTCACTGTGGATTTATGCTTCTTTACACTGGCGTGCAAAAATTAAGGGCGCGACGGTTTTTCGAATGTAACGTCGTGCAGAAGTGCTCCACATCGACTCAAATCATACCATAAGATCCCCAAGATGTAAGAATATGGGACAAGTGAGCAAAACCGTCCAAACAAGGAATCCAAAGGATACGAAAGCACTTTATTGAAAAGGTAGCCTCGAGCTCAACTGGACAGAAGACAGAAACGTCCATGTGACAGGCGGCTGCCCAGAAAAATCCAGTCTTTAGTAGGGGATATGATTACCCCTGACTGCGTTGCAGGATTTACAACGTCTGTCCATGCTAAGGACGAGGTTGTCAAGGAGCTGTTGAGGCATCGCGGCCCATTCCTCTTGTAGCGCCAATCGCAGCTGCGGAATCGTTGCTGGCGGCTGGTGACGTGCTGCCAAGCGTCTCCCGAGAAGTTCCCACAAGTGTTCGATTGAGTTTAGGTCCGTGACCTTGCGGGCCAATCAATACGTTGAATATCTTTACTCTCCAACAGCTCTGCGGCAGCCACTGTACGATGAGGTGTAGCGTTGTCGTCCATGAAGAGGAACTCAGGACCCACAGCACCTTTAAACAGACGCACGTGAGGCAGAAGTACCTCGGTAGAATAGCGGACACCAGTGACTGAACCTCCTTGGAAGCTGTAGGTCAGTACGGCTACCAAGCATGATACCGCCCCAAACGAGAACTCCGCCAACACCAAACCGGTCCCTTTCGATTATGTTGGAGGTGAGATTGCGTGTTCCCTGCTCTCTCCAGATGTGTATACGTCCAAAATCGCTCATCAGACTAAATCGGCTGTCATCCGTAAAGAGAACTCGACCCCATTGCTGATGTGTCAAGTTCTTGTGTTCCTGGCACCACAGAAACCGCCGTCTCCGATGAGCAGGCGTTAATGGTACACACCGTACTGGTCGTCATGCAAATAGACCACCTTTGTGCAGCCTCCTGGCCACGGTAAAACGCGATAACGGACGTCCAGTTGTCTGTTGCATGTGACTTGCGATTTCTCCCGCTGTCTGCCGTCTGTCTCTTCTCGCCTGTAGGACAATATACCGGTCGTCCGCCGCCGTGGTTGCTCGTGTACGACTACTGCTAAACTCTCGGACAGCTATTCCTGTCGTTTGAAATGCTCTCTAAGCTCGTGAAACGATGCTGTGAGCAATCCCAAACTCCTCGGTCACACTAGTCACACCTCGACTTTCTTCCAACTTCCCAATGACGCGACCTCGGGTAAAGTCATCCATATGTCGTCTACTGGATTGCCTGTTGGCCATATTACACGGTGGCAGCAACTCGACGTCGTTCAAACCGATGTACACCGTGCAATAACTTTCACCGAATTGCTGAGCGTACACCGCCCGTGTGCTTTTTATACCCTTCCGACACACCCCCACGTCATGCTGCATATATGCGCATGCCCTACCATACCGGACCCTAGTGTACCGGACCTTAGTCTATCTCCTGAGTGGTCTTTCGGGCCGTTCTGCCTGCTCGTTCCGTTGTTATGCTAATTTCTCCTCTTCGTCCTTAATTTTTGCACACCAGTGTATGAATCTTCAGGTCGACGACCTGTCTCTACCACGCAGAAAATATCTTCTAAAATTGGTAACAAATCTCATTTAAGTAGTGTGAATTTATTTATTATTAGTTGGTACGAAGTCTTATGTTGTACTAATTTTCGCCTTAATGTGATAACAAAAATCTTCCGATGTCATCGGCTGTTGGACAATTCGTTGTTCCTCTGGCGTGGGCGCTAAACAAGAAACGCTGTAGTTGCAGCAGCATCACAGAAAATGTTATATTTCTACTTGCCCGAAAATATTGATAATGCGTGAAAGGCACTCTGAAATGTTCATCACACTATATAGTGAGTGAAATGAGCAAAGTCTTTGCGGAAATTTGTTGGAAAAAAATTCGGACGCAGTATGGGTAAGACGAAGAATCTAAGCGCATTTGATCGTTGGCAAATTGTCGGGGCCCGACGAATGGGTCACTCCATCTTGGAAGTTGTGCAGCCACTGGGATTTTCACGAGCCACTGTGTCACGGGTGCACCGTTAGTACATATAATACGGTAAAACCAACCCTGCAAGGGCCAACTGCCGTGGACAACAGCGTGTGGATGAGCGGGGTCATCGTCTGCTAGCTCGCATTGTAAAAGCGGATAGACGGGCCACAGTGCAAGAAATCACTCGGCAATTTAACGCTGCGGCACAAAAACGTGTAAGCAGCCACACCATCCAGAACCATCTCCTCGCTATGGGGTACAGAAGCCATCGTCCCACGAGAGTACCGCTGCTGACCGCACATCACAGGGTGCAAAGATTAGCATGGGCGCGGGAACATCGCAACTGGACCCTAGACATGTGGAAAAATGTTGCCTGGACTGATGAGTCGAGATTCACGTTGGTACATGCGGATGGCAGGATACGAGTACGGCGCAAACCACATGAAGCGATGGATCCTTCTTGCCAGCAGGGTACTCTTCAAGCTGGTGGGGGTGGCATTCTCGTCTGCGGACTACGTGGACTGAAATGGGACCCTTGGTACGTGTGACATCGTCCCTCACAGGTCAACGTTACCGGGATATCATGGACGACCATTTGCTCCCGTTTGTGAGTCTTCAACATCCCACTGGGGACTTCATCCTGCAACAAGACAATGCAGCTCCCGAATTGTATCCGAATGGTTGGATGAACACTCCACCGACGTGACCTCGCTTCCTTGGCCAGCTAGGTCACCTGACCTCAATCCCATCGAGCACATCTGGGATGCCATCGAGAGAGATGTTTTAGGCTCTGACCCCCTCCATTAAATCTTCTTGAACTGTGGGAGCTTGTTCAGGGGTTGTGGATCCGTATGGCTTCACAACGCTTCCGGTGTCTTCTCGAGTCCATGCCGAGACGAATCACCGCCGTCATCAGGGCGAAAGGTGGTGCTACACGTTATTAGACAGGTATGTCTAATTCAATTGCTCTTCAGTGTATTACCGTATAGTAGCGTTTCTGAAGCTTTTATGCACATAGTTCTAGGAGTCACATTGGTTTGCTCAATATTGCAGCAGGGTAGAAAAGAGCAAAAGGGTGATAAAAAAAAAAAAAAAGTTAGTCATTGTGATGGTACTCATTTGACGCTCTGGTAACGGCGGTAACCTAAGATATAGCCCAAAGCCAAACTTCATTAGTAGGAGACTCCTGGAGGAATTCGCCGTTTTAATAAAATAATAATTAAAAAAAAATGTGATACAAATGTTTCCTTAACTCTTTTTCTTGTGTGTTTGTTTTTGTTAAGACTCTTTTCCAAATTAATTTTCGTCATTCGTTCTCAAAACGCAGTGTTTCAAATTACAAAAGCAAGAAACAAAAAATATAGGAATTTTTTTTGAAGTAATTCTAATTTTTTTGTTTTGTTGCAACGACGATAATTTCTCCTCAGTTAAATGACTTCATTGTTTCGTGCTAAGCTCGAAATCCTGTTTTGAGATGGTTTTTTTTTTTTACTGCATTCAAACCTTTTTTTTTTGTTTCTATCCCGGGAGATATTTTTTAAATGTCGAAGATGACTTAATTTTAGTGTCAACTTCACCCCCACACACGCACACCGCATTTTGCATCTAACACGACTGCTGTTTTCAGAAAAGTGTTTTACTTTAATGAGTCCTTTGTATACCTTGCTTGTTATCACTTTCATACTTTGTACTCATTAGTAAACAAAGGCACAGTTGGAAGTAGTTTCTTTTATTTTTGCACTCGAAGCGGGTCATTTTCTAATGCGCTGAATTCCCTAGATTAGGGTGAGATCCTGCTTTTTTTTTTATTTCTTTTCGCTCTCCCCTCCTATTGTTCTATAGCAACTGCATCCGTTGTTCCCGCAAGGTGTGTTCATGCTGGTGATGATTAACATAATAGGAATACAATCACATGACCTGCAAAAGGGAGGAGAAAGTGCGTTGAACCTGTTAACAGAAGAAATTGGCAAATGCGAAGTGGTTTAGCCAGTTGTATTCTTGCGGAATGTAAGAAAAAGGAGGAGAAAGAAGAAGAAAAAACAAAATAAATTCTAAAGATTCTTAATTAAGAATTATTACCCATTTGTTTTCATTCAGTACCGAACAAAGCTAGAATTGAAACTGCAGTACGGATACCCATCCGATCGTATTTAGGTTAGGTTGGTGATATGTTCGAGAGTACCTAAAGGAACGATATTGAACGAATAAGGCTAGCACGATAGTTAACCAGGAAGTGGCTGAGACTCGGTAATAAACCAGGTACTGGATGAGACTCGGTAGTAAGCCGAGTAGTGGCTGAGACTCGGTAGTAAGCCATGTAGTGGCTGAGACTCGGTAGTAAGCCAGGTAGTGGCTGACACTTGGCAGTAAGCCAGGTAATGGCTGAGACTCGGTAGTAAGCCAGGTAGTGGCTGAGACTCGGTAGTAAGCCGAGTAGTGGCTGAGACTCGGTAGTAAGCCATGTAGTGGCTGAGACTCGGTAGTAAGCCAGGTAGTGGCTGACACTTGGCAGTAAGCCAGGTAATGGCTGAGACTCGGTAGTAAGCCAGGTAGTGGCTGAGACTCGGTAGTAAGCCGAGTAGTGGCTGAGATTCGGTAGTAAGCCATGTAGTGGCTGAGACTCGGTAGTAAGCCAGGTAGTGGCTGACACTTGGCAGTAAGCCAGGTAATGGCTGAGACTCGGTAGTAAGCCAGGTAGTGGCTGACACTTGGCAGTAAGCCAGGTAATGGCTGAGACTCGGTAGTAAGCCAGGTAGTGGCTGAGACTCGGTAGTAAGCCATGTAGTGGCTGAGACTCGGTAGTAAGCCATGTAGTGGCTGAGACTCGGTAGTAAGCCAGGTAGTGGCTGACACTTGGCAGTAAGCCAGGTAATGGCTGAGACTCGGTAGTAAGCCGAGTAGTGGCTGAGACTCGGTAGTAAGCCATGTAGTGGCTGAGACTCGGTAGTAAGCCAGATAGTGGCTGACACTTGGCAGTAAGCCAGGTAATGGCTGAGACTCGGTAGTAAGCCAGGTAGTGGCTGAGACTCGGTAGTAAGCCGAGTAGTGGCTGAGACTCGGTAGTAAGCCGAGTAGTGGCTGAGACTCGGTAGTAAGCCAGGTAGTGGCTGGCACTTGGCAGTAAGCCAGGTAATGGCTGAGACTCGGTAGTAAGCCAGGTAGTGGCTGAGACTCGGTAGTAAGCCGAGTAGTGGCTGAGATTCGGTAGTAAGCCATGTAGTGGCTGAGACTCGGTAGTAAGCCAGGTAGTGGCTGACACTTGGCAGTAAGCCAGGTAATGGCTGAGACTCGGTAGTAAGCCAGGTAGTGGCTGAGACTCGGTAGTAAGCCGAGTAGTGGCTGAGATTCGGTAGTAAGCCATGTAGTGGCTGAGACTCGGTAGTAAGCCAGGTAGTGGCTGACACTTGGCAGTAAGCCAGGTAATGGCTGAGACTCGGTAGTAAGCCAGGTAGGTGCTGAGACTCGGTAGTAAGCCGAGTAGTGGCTGAGATTCGGTAGTAAGCCATGTAGTGGCTGAGACTCGGTAGTAAGCCAGGTAGTGGCTGACACTTGGCAGTAAGCCAGGTAATGGCTGAGACTCGGTAGTAAGCCAGGTAGTGGCTGAGACTCGGTAGTAAGCCAGGTAGTGGCTGAGACTCGGTAGTAAGCCATGTAGTGGCTGAGACTCGGTAGTAAGCCAGGTAGTGGCTGACACTTGGCAGTAAGCCAGGTAATGGCTCAGACTCGGTAGTAAGCCAGGTAGTGGCTGAGACTCGGTAGTAAGCCGAGTAGTGGCTGAGATTCGGTAGTAAGCCATGTAGTGCCTGAGACTCGGTAGTAAGCCAGGTAGTGGCTGACAATTGGCAGTAAGCCAGGTAATGGCTGAGACTCGGTAGTAAGCCAGGTAGTGGCTGAGACTCGGTAGTAAGCCAGGTAGTGGCTGAGACTCGGTAGTAAGCCGAGTAGTGGCTGAGATTCGGTAGTAAGCCAGGTAGTGGCTGACACTCGGTAGTAAGCCAGGTAGTGGCTGAGACTCGGTAGTAAGCCGAGTAGTGGCTGAGATTCGGTAGTAAGCCATATAGTGGCTGACACTCGGTAGTAAGCCAGGTAGTGGCTGAGACTCGGCAGTAAGCCAGGTAATGGCTGAGACTCGGTAGTAAGCCGAGTAGTGGCTGAGACTCGGTAGTAAGCCAGGTAGTGGCTGACACTCGGTAGTAAGCCAGGTAGTGGCTGACACTCGGCAGTAAGCCAGGTAATGGCTGAGACTCGGCAGTAAGCCAGGTAATGGCTGAGACTCGGCAGTAAGCCGGGTAGTGGCTGAGACTCTGCAGTAAGCCGGGTAGTGGCTGAACTCTGCAGTAAGCCAGGTAGTGGCTGTGACTCGGCAGTTAGCCAGGTAGTGGCTGAACTCTGCAGTAAGCCAGGTAGTGGGTGAGACTCTGCAGTAAGTGGCTGAGACTCTGCAGTTAGCCAGTAAGTGGCTGAGACTCTGCAGTTAGCCAGGTAGTGGCTGAGACTCTGCAGTAAGTGGCTGAGACTGCAGTAAGTGGCTGAGACTCTGCAGTTAGCCAGGTAGTGGCTGAGACTCGGCAGTTAGCCAGGTAGTGGCTGAGACTCGGTAGTAAGCCGAGTAGTGGCTGAGACTCGGTAGTAAGCCGAGTAGTGGCTGAGACTCGGTAGTAAGCCAGGTAGTGGCTGACACTCGGTAGTAAGCCAGGTAGTGGCTGAGACTCGGTAGTAAGCCGAGTAGTGGCTGAGATTCGGTAGTAAGCCATATAGTGGCTGACACTCGGTAGTAAGCCAGGTAGTGGCTGAGACTCGGCAGTAAGCCAGGTAATGGCTGAGACTCGGTAGTAAGCCGAGTAGTGGCTGAGACTCGGTAGTAAGCCAGGTAGTGGCTGACACTCGGTAGTAAGCCAGGTAGTGGCTGACACTCGGCAGTAAGCCAGGTAATGGCTGAGACTCGGCAGTAAGCCAGGTAATGGCTGAGACTCGGCAGTGAGCCGGGTAGTGGCTGAGACTCTGCAGTAAGCCGGGTAGTGGCTGAACTCTGCAGTAAGCCAGGTAGTGGCTGTGACTCGGCAGTTAGCCAGGTAGTGGCTGAACTCTGCAGTAAGCCAGGTAGTGGGTGAGACTCTGCAGTAAGTGGCTGAGACTCTGCAGTTAGCCAGTAAGTGGCTGAGACTCTGCAGTTAGCCAGGTAGTGGCTGAGACTCTGCAGTAAGTGGCTGAGACTGCAGTAAGTGGCTGAGACTCTGCAGTTAGCCAGGTAGTGGCTGAGACTCGGCAGTTAGCCAGGTAGTGGCTGAAACTCGGCAGTAAGCCAGGTAGTAGTGGCCGAAACTCGGCAGTAAGCCAGGTAGTAGTGGCCGAAACTCGGCAGTAAGCCAGGTTGTAGTGGCCGAAACTCGGCAGTAAGCCAGGTAGTAGTGACTGAAACTCGGCAGTAAGCCAGGTAGTAGTGACTGAAACTCGGCAGTAAGCCAGGTAATAGTGGCGGAAACTCCGCAGTAAGCCAGGTACTAGTGGCTGAAACTCGGCAGTAAGCCAGGTAGTAGTGGCTGAAACTCGGCAGTAAGCCAGGTAGTAGTGGCTGAAACTCGGCAGTAAGCCAGGTAGTAGTGGCTGAAACTCGGCAGTAAGCCAGGTAGTAGTCGCTGAAACTCGGCAGTAAGCCAGGTAGTAGTGGCTGAAACTCTATAGTAAACTAGGTAGTGGCTGAGATTCGATAGTGAACTACGTTGTGACTCAGACTCGATAGTAAGCAAGGTAACGGCTGAGACTCGATGTAAACCAGGTAGTAGTGACTGAGACTCGATAGTACGCCAGGTAGTAATGGCTGAGACTCGATAGTAAACCAGGTAGCGATTGACTCGCTAGTAAACTAAGGTAGCGGCTGACACGATAGTGAACTACTCTACAGTTTGTGAAAATTGGAACACCATGGAGTACTGCTGATACTACCTTAAAACGTACAGTATATGCTCAACAAGTTGGGACATGCAAATTGTTAAAATGTCTGTGAAAATGCTCATGCGGTTTCGGAGCAGTGCCCTCTTAACTGTCCGGGCTTGGGTGTAAAAAGCTGGCTCAAACGAGATGTTGCAATCAATGATGAGCCAACATTGAATTGAAAGGGTGTTTCTTATGTCTCAGTGTGCTCCTTCGCCGAAGAAGGTTGCACTATCAATACCTGACAGACTTTGACGGAGGAAGAATCGTTCGGAAGAGAGAAAGAGAAGCTGGATTTTTGTTCCGCTAAATTGATGTGAACATGGCATGAGTAAACAGTGAGGCTCGGACTCACAGAAATCTGGGAAATGGACCGCAAAATCGTACGACTGCACCGGATGACAGACACCTCTACCGCATTGCAGTGACTGATCAAACAGTGACGTCCACGGTGTTAGCAGCAGTGGAGCACTGACACAGGTCAAGCTTTGTCCGTCAACACAGTTCGACGTCCTCTGCTTAACGGACGACTGGTCTCTGCGCATTCCTTTGTCCCTCAACCAGACACTTCAGGCTGCAATGGTGTCTCGAACATAGACATTGACGATCTGATTTGCAACAGATCGTGTTCGAGTCACGATTCAGCTTCAACCATGATGGTCGCATACGTGTTCAAAGACATCGTGGTAAACAACACCTTGCAGCGTCACACCGGCCAAACGCCATGGGTTGGGGAGCAATTGGGTTCAATTCGCGATCTCTCCTGATACGAATTGAGGAAACCCTCAACAGCCAGCGATACATCAAGGACTTTTTAAAGGCAGAGGCGATACCCTTCCTTCAGAGTCGTCCTGGTGCTATATTCCAGCTGGACAATGCTCGACCGCATGTGGCTCGAAATGTTAAAGACCTCTTTCATGCATGGCAGATACTTCTTCTTCTCTGGTCTGTACGTTCACTGGATATGTCCCAGACCGAATATCTGGGACATCGTAGCTAAGCGACTAGCCCGTCAAGCGCCTCCGTCAGTCACCACACATGAATTCTGGTCTCGCAGAAAAGCAGTTTGACAATCTCCAAGACTGACAAACTGCACCTTTTCCATTTCCTGTGTGCCCACGAACCATTTCCCGACACCTCGCGGAAGCAAATCTGCGATCCCAGCGCCCCTAACGTGTGCTGCCATTAACACCGGAGCATCGCCTGCTCCGTTTGCAGTGGTTCCAGGCCAGAGCGACGTGGAACGCCACAGACTGGCGACGTGTGGTGTTTAGCCATGAGTGCTGCTTCGTTTCTGGGACAGATGATCATGTCCGGGTGTGGAGGTCCCCGGGTCAACGGCACAATCCCAATCTCGCTCTCGAGAGCAACACCTCCCCCACTGCAGGCATTATGGTCTAGGGAGCCATAGACTATGATACCCGAACAGCTCTAGTAGTGGTACGTGAATCATTGACTGGCCAGCGGTATGTGGTTGGGATCCTACTGCCCCATGTGTTCCCATTCGTGGCCGTGATTCTGGGTGCGATAATGCAGTATAATTCTCGTCCGCACACGGCTCGAGTTGCTCAGGATTGCCTCGAAAAGTTCGTAATATCCAGAATTACGAGTCCGATCGTTCTACTTTACATTGTCTACAAGCACATATTCTCCCGAAGCGATTTTTTCGCGAAAATCTTTCGCTTTCTTAAACTCCATAATAAGTATGGAAGAGTATATTTATCAGCAACACTAAACTGAGCATATGCTAGGGAAAACAACGACTGACTGCCCAGCTAACCAGTGTCACAGTAGTTTTGAAAACGGCTGAGCTGGGATACCTAAGGGTTCATTTGCAACCTGCTGACTCCCTGAGAGTACAAATGGGAAAACAGCGACAGACTACCCAGCTAACCAGTGTCACAGAAGTTTTGAGAACGGCTGGGCTGGGATACCTAAGGGTTCATTTGCCATCTGCTGACTCCCTGAGAGTACAAATGGGAAAACAACGACAGACTGCACAGCTAACCAGTGTCACAGAAGTTTTGAGAACGGCTGGGCTGGGATACCCAAGGGTTCATTTGCCATCTGCTGACTTCCTGAGAGTACAAATGGGAAAACAACGACTGACTGCCCAGCTAACCAGTGTCACAGTAGTTTTGAAAACGGCTGAGCTGGGATACCCAAGGGTTCATTTGCCATCTGCTGACTCTCTGAGAATACAAATGGGAAAACAACGACAGACTGCCCAGCTAACCAGTGTCACAGAAGTTTTGAGAACGGATGGGCTGGGATACCTAAGGGTTCATTTGCCATCTGCTGACTCCCTAAGAGTACAACTGGGAAAACAACGACATACTGCCCAGCTAACCAGTGTCACAGAAGTTTTGAGAACGGCTGGGCTGGGATACCTAAGGGTTCATTTGCCATCTGCTGACTCCCTGAGAGTACAAATGGGAAAACAACGTCAGACTGCTCAGCTAACCAGTGTCACAGAAGTTTTGAGAATGGCTGGGCTGGGATACCTAAGGGTTCATTTGCCATCTGCTGACTTCCTGAGAGTACAAATGGGAAAACAACGACAGACTGCCCAGCTAACCAGTGTCACAGAAGTTTTGAAAACGGCTGGGCTGGGATACCTAAGGGTTCATTTGCCATCTGCTGACTTCCTGAGAGTACAAATGGGAAAACAACGACAGACTGCCCAGCTAACCAGTGTCACAGAAGTTTTGACAACGGCTGGGCTGGGATACCTAAGGGTTCATTTGCCATCTGCTGACTTCCTGAGAGTACAAATGGGAAAACAACGACAGGCTGCCCAGCTAACCAGTGTCACAGAAGTTTTGAGAACGGCTGGGCTGGGATACCTAAGGGTTCATTTGCCATCTGCTGACTTCCTGAGAGTACAAATGGGAAAACAACGACAGACTGCCCAGCTAACCAGTGTCACAGAAGTTTTGAGAACGGCTGGGCTGGGATACCTAAGGGTTCATTTGCCATCTGCTGACTTCCTGAGAGTACAAATGGGAAAACAACGACAGACTGCCCAGCTAACCAGTGTCACAGAAGTTTTGAGAACGGCTGGGCTGGGATACCTAAGGGTTCATTTGCCATCTGCTGACTCCCTGAGAGTACAAATGGGAAAACAACGACAGACTGCCCAGCTAACCAGTGTCACAGAAGTTTTGACAACGGCTGGGCTGGGATACCTAAGGGTTCATTTGCCATCTGCTGACTTCCTGAGAGTACAAATGGGAAAACAACGACAGACTGCCCAGCTAACCAGTGTCACAGAAGTTTTGAGAACGGCTGGGCTGGGATACCTAAGGGTTCATTTGCCATTTGCTGACTCCTGAGAGTACAAATGGGAAAACAACGACAGACTGCCCAGCTAACCAGTCACAGAAGTTTCGAAAACGGCTGGGCTGGGATACCTAAGGGTTCATTTGCCATCTGCTGACTTCCTGAGAGTACAAATGGGAAAACAACGACAGACTGCCCAGCTAACAAGTGTCACAGAAGTTTTGAGAACGGCTGGGCTGGGATACCTAAGGGTTCATTTGCCATCTGCTGACTTCCTGAGAGTACAAATGGGAAAACAACGACAGACTGCCCAGCTAGCCAGTGTCACAGAAGGTTTGAGAACGGCTGGGCTGGGATACCTAAGGGTTCATTTGCCATCTGCTGACTCCATGAGATTACAAATGGGAAAACAACGACAGACTGCCCAGCTTAACCAGTGTCACAGAAGTTTTGAAAACGGCTGGGCTGGGATATCTAAGGGTTCATTTGCCATCTGCTGACTCCCTGAGAGTACAAATGGGAAAACAATGACAGACTGCCCAGCTAACCAGTGTCACAGAAGTTTCGAAAACGGCTGGGCTGGGATACCTAAGGGTTCATTTGCCATCTGCTGACTCCCTGAGAGTACAAATGGGAAAACAACGACAGACTGCCCAGCTAGCCAGTATCACAGAAGGTTTGAGAACGGCTGGGCTGGAATACCTAAGGGTCCATTTGCCATCTGCTGACTCCATGAGATTACAAATGGGAAAACAACGACAGACTGCCCAGCTTAACCAGTGTCACAGAAGTTTTGAAAACGGCTGGGCTGGGATACCTAAGGGTTCATTTGCCATCTTCTGACTCCATGAGAGTAGAAATGGGAAAACAACGACAGACTGCCCAGCTTAACCAGTGTCACAGAAGTTTTGAAAACGGCTGGGCTGGGATACCTAAGGGTTCATTTTGCATCTGCTGATTCCCTGACGGTACAAGTGTGAAAAATACGGCACAGATTTATACACAGAAGCAAGTTTCTCCCAACCCATTTCTCAAGTGCCATTTAAGACAACTTAGAAGCTTTTCACACATCTAGAGAAGAAACTACCGCCGACCAGAACAATAAAAAAGTACGTTTGCGAGCGGGTGAGGGCTCGGTTTATAAATGTTGCAGTTAGTAGCCTGATAGCCTGCCCTGCAGTATGAGAGCAGGGTGGAAGTTAGGGAGAGCGAGAGAAGGTACCACATTCACAGTGAAAAACTAAGGTAGCTGACCTACTCCAATTGTTTTGTAAGACGGGACGATGTCGTAAAACTTCTATTTTTTCCTACAGCGGAAATTATTCAATTTTATCCTGCTGCTGTACGTTGTGAGATTTCCAAACGAGAAAGGCACTGTACAGCGATCGTTTTGCTCATAAAAAAAAACAAAAAAACCCTGCTCTGCCCGTGGCTGTTTTGCATCAAATATTGAAGGCCGGGTTTCCCAACTTAGAGATGAGCCCGAGCGGGCGGGTTAGGCCCAAGCCCGGGCCCATGCAAACCTCTAATCTGAGGGCCCCAAGAACTTATGACGAAGAATCATTATGAAGTCCGTTAAAACACAAAACTCCAGCAATGTGTTTGTGATAATTAATACGTAGTGGATTCTTCAAATTAATAAATTGCTTTCAAAGTTTTCACAAAAAGTCACTGTACTTTCCACTGCTGTCACAAGAACATGAGCTAAAATCTTAAGATTCCTAGGTTTTGTCTTGTAATTTTTAATAATTTAGCATGATATGCTTTTCTTGGTGCATCGTACAATGTGAAGTCTCAGTGAATTTTTGTGCGTATTCTGTGCTAAGTGCAAGCAGGGGAGGTGTGGGTGTATGTTAGTGAAAAAGCTGAAAGCGTCTCACCTACCCCGCTGTGCACAGCGATATTGAAGCTTAGTCAGTCACTGTCTTGAAATCTGTTCTTCTGGCCTTCGCTTGCGATCGAGTGAAAATCATGTGAAACAAAACTAAAACTATTTTACTTCTCTCTATGTATACATACACTATCTACGAACAAGTAATTGGACAACTGTGATAGCAAAGGAAAACGAAGTTTATTCACCTTCAATAGTTGGTGGAGCCTCCACGAGCGGCGATTACAGCTGCGATCCTCCGGGGCATACTCTCAACCAGGCGTTGTACGAGGGCTAGCGGTATTTTCTTCCACTCAGCTTGGAGAAGACAGGTCAGTTCCTTCACCGATTTCGGACGGTGGGGGCACCCCTTAAGTCGACGCTCCAACTCGGTCCAGAGGTGCTCGATAGGGTTAAGGTACGGGCTCTGCGCAGGCCAGTCCATTCGATTAACCCCATTGTCACCATACCAAGCCATGGTGGACCTCGCAACGTGACAGGTGGCATTGTCATCCTGAAAGTAACATGGGTCCACCCCGTGAAACTGCCACAACATAGGAAACGCATGGTCATTCAAAATGGTGCAGTAGCTTTCGGCGTTGAATCTACCAGGAATTGCGACCAAGAATTCCGTGCCATACCAAGAGAAACACCCCCATGGCATAATTCCACCGCCGTCGAACTTCACAGTTGGCACAATATATTCTGGCAGGAGGCGTTTTCCAGGCAGACGCCAAACCCAGACCCTGCCATCCGAACGGTAGAGTGTGAACCTTGATTCGTCGCTCCAGAGAACCTGTTTCCACTGTTCAACGGTCCACTGTCGACGTTCTTTGCACCACGTTAGCCGAGCAGCACTTTTGGACTTGGTGATCAAAGTCTTGTGGGCGGCAGCACGTCCATGATAATCGAGCAGTTGGGCTCCCTTACAGATGGTATTCATCGAAAGATCACTCCCGGATGCCTGTTGAAACTCCTCGCGAATGTGGCCCATCGATTTGGTGCGGTTCTTCCGAATTTCTCTGGCCAGCGCCCGTCGGTCTCTAACTCCCAGCTTTGTGGGTCTGCCCGGTCGGGGCATATTCCGACAGTCACCCCTCATCTTCCACTTGCCAATCACTTAGGCCACTGTCGATTTTGGGTACTTCAACTCGCTGGATATGTCACGTATGGATCGGCCGTTTCTGTGATACCCGACGATTACACCTTTCTCGAAATTAGAGAGCTCCGAACTGCGTGGCATCTTGAATGCGACTGGTTGCGTTGTATCCCACATGATATTTAACGGCGGCGACCGTGACGTGTATCAGGACCGCAGATATCGTCGATTGCAGAGGTGTCCAATTACTTGTTGGTAGATAGTGTATATAAGCTGTGTATTTTATTTGTGGTGTAGCGGCATGCCTCCTGAGCCTTTGGTAATGGTGGGCCTTTAGGTTATAGCCCCGTTAGACTCCCTCCGCGTTAATCCGGCCCTGGCTGTAAGGCCTCTTGGATTAATCGTTCGAGTTCTTATCTGGAAGTAGAAATCGGTCAACCGTATCTTGGAGCATATCTGGATAATGTCTTGCCTTTATATCCTTTCATCCGATTGTGCATCGCTGTTTTCTTTTGGTCATTTTGACCTAGTGCTGTCTGCAGAGTTTTTGTGTCACGCCCCGTGAATACTTCACTAAAACATGCACTGTCTCAGCTACTCCATCGTTATTATAGCTTTTACTAGCTGATCGGTAGGCACGAACTTAACCCGGTGTACGTATTACGTAACCGCCAGACATCGTCCAAAGTGTTAGGAGTACTTCCCAAATGACCAAACGTTTATCAAATTTCATGAATATATTCAGTCGAACAATAAAGATGTAATAAGAATTTGTGTTATACAGGAAAGAGCAAAAACGTAAACACTTTTCCAAACTACAAGTGTTGTAGGTAATGCCATGCAGCTGCAACTATGCTAGACGGGCCTTTGCAAATCAGCATTGATTTCTAGCGAAAGGAAAGGTTGTTATGAGAAGGACGTGAGATCGTATGTGGCACTGCGGTATGAAAGAAGACGACGAAAACAAGATACATTTTTCTGCCCATCATTCTTACCTGATCTGACTCCTATATCTCATGGTGATGTGAGTGCTCACAGTAGGAAAATAATTTGAAGACTGGTAAAATGCCTAAAGATATGAATTCGGAACTGAAATGTTTAGAATCGGGGGGTTATGTATCTTTTCAAACGTACCATGAGATACGACCTCAGAGAGACTTCTGTCTTTTAACAGTTTTCTTACGAAATGCCACAGAGGACCTGTAAGAATGTATCGTGCTGGAGGAAATTTTGTCTGACTTTTTGCTGGTAAATTATAGTTTGGGATTAAAGGCTTCTTGCCTTTCCTTCCAATAATAAAAAGAAATCGTTAAGAGTCTACGTATGATAAATATCAGGTCTATTGCTACACTTTAAGTTAACTTGAAAACTGCGTCTTACACAGTCCTTTATTTGTAAGTGTATGTTCATACAGAAATTACAGAACTTTGCATATGAATGAATGGGGAAATATGCGAAGTCCTGTAATTTCAAAACTGTGGGGCAAAGTAAAATTTATTAATTTTCTGAGGAACGATGAAGCGGCAGAATTTGATACACATGTACTTTCATATTTGTTGGAGAGGAAAATGAGAGCAAGTTTTTTTTTTTATCAATAGCTCAAATTATTTGCAAGACTTTCCACGCAATCTTGTGATGCGCGATGCTTGACCGCTATGTGGCACAAATGTTATGTTTCTGCGAAGTTACGTAATTGTATATTTTCATTTAGCAATAGATATCATCACCTACTAACGATTTTTGGAAAATCCGTCAAGGACCAATCGCGCTTTTTTAGCCGTCCTAGTTGCGTTCGCCTTTCTAAACGCCAATTTAGATAATTGTTTTTGCTCATGTTTCATTCTTGTATAATCACCCAATGCCATACTTTTCCCCCAGCATTTTGATGTATAGCATATTCCACTTATGGCGATTTTTCATTTGATATTACCTCAGCTGCGCACAGGTCTGATTGGCGAAGTGTCCTAGTACCCTTAGTTCTAACCGCTGTCATTATTGTTCACCCCCCCCTAGAAGCATTATTTTCACACTAGGGTGCGTAACCTATAAAGTGTCACTACATTTGCGTTTCTAAAATTAATATTTAGAAAATTCTTGTTTTCTTTCATTGCTGTAAGCTGTGTGGAGGCACAATTTTGGAAACTTCCCAGTTCTCAAGCATCAGCTTCGAGGTCCCTCGCCTCAAGGCCTTCTCAAAGTTTCTGCGAGGTTACGTAATTGTCCTCTTCCTAGGCGTGCCAGGAAGAGGACTTCTTCTTCTGCGAGAGAGTAGATGCTGCCTTCAAAAAGCTGAAGAAACTATTTTTTCTCAGTCAATGAAGACATTGGCCTTTGTTTACTGCTTACG
This sequence comes from Macrothele yani, assembly GCA_039090855.1. Classification (NCBI taxonomy): domain Eukaryota; kingdom Metazoa; phylum Arthropoda; class Arachnida; order Araneae; family Macrothelidae; genus Macrothele; species Macrothele yani. Next base: position 117,904,635 of record CM077007.1, read on the forward strand.
TTAGTGTTTGTTTATACTGACAAAACGAAAACTTCCGTTTTTGTGTTTCTTCCTTCTTTGGTGTTTTGTGGGGTGGGGGAGGCATGACATAGGGGATTTGGTTTTTGTGTGTGTTAAGTGCGGAATTGGTTAGGCAAAATTGCATTAGGTAGGTTTCTAGCGATTTTGTTTGTATTTTTGTTAGGCCTTCCGCTTTTGTTTACACTGAAGTAGAGAAGGCAGAAGTTATACAAATACTTGGCTGCTACTGCCGCATTATCGCGCGTTCTCGACCGAAACTGTGGCTAAATACAGTCATCGCCCACAGTTTCCCCAGTATTGATCGATTATATTTATATATTTTACAGACGTGATGGGTAAGACGCGTGATTTGGATGCTTTTGACAAAGGGAAGGTTGTAGGTTCCCGCAGGATAGATCATTCCATTTCGGTAGTCCTCAACACTCTGGATGTCCAAAGAGTTACCGGAATGCGAAAATTCTGGCGAAAGAACAAGCTCCCGAATGAATTGCAGAGTTGTACCATTCTTTTGACAGCTCGTGGTGTACGCAGTTTGTGCCGCATTGTTTTAACTGATAGACACAAGACAATATCACAACTCACCACCGATTTAAACACTGGACCAAATTGCCATGTCAGTGTAAGGACAGTGCAGCGTACTCATAAACGTCTTGGGTTCGGGAGTCGCTGTCCCACAAGAGTCCCAGTGTTAATGGTACGACACCGGACTCAACGCTTTGCCGGGGCAAAAACACACCGATACTGGACCACAGAGGACAGGAAGCGGATAGCCTGAAGAGATGAACCCATATTTAAACTGCGTAGAGTCTATAGGAGACTGCGTATCTTGTGTCAACCACATGAAGCCGTGGACCCTTAACGTCAAGTTGGAACAACTGGTGGTAGCATGGTGATGGTTTGGGGTGTCTTCAGATGGAATGCTTTGGGAACTTTTTGTACGTGTACAGTCGACTCTTTGTGCCCCACATAAATGGACATCCTATTTGACCATGTCTAGCATGCATCATAGTGGCAATGGCATATTAAAGCAAGACAATTACTCGTCCCATCCATCTGGCTACTACATGGTTAGAAGAGAATTGTAGTGAATTTGAAATGCTTCAGTGGCCACCTGGATTAAAACCCCATCGAACATCTATGGTATATCATCAAACAGACTGTTCGGACACGTGTCTCATTGGCTACGAACCTTAGCGAATCATGGACAGCTTTGGAGAACGCATAACTGGCGATGCTTTTAGAACATTTTCGTGGACTCCATTTCTCGTCGTATGGCCTCCTTTATCAGGACAAGAGGTGCGTGGCCCAACGCGTTAGTAGGTACGTGTACGTATCTGCAATTCAGTGGTACTTAAGTGTATTTAAGACATTCCGAGATCACATCTAATTTTTCTTATACTGGTGTAGAGAGCTATATGCTAGCGCCCTCCTTGAGCAAGCTTTAAATGAAACTTTTTTATTTAGCTTTTCTGAGGACAAAAGTTTCTCTAATTTTTTTTTCATCCATTACATTGCATTCCACTGCTGTTATAAAACCACTACCCTGATGTTTTTTCAAGTTTTTGATGCGAAATTGCACCTCTAGATGGCGCGAAATTCAATTTGTCTTTATTGAATCCTTCTGATTGCAGTGTTCAAGATATAAAGTGAAAAAAAAATCTTCACGTTGTAGGTGTGTGAATTTTATCGAAACATTACACTAGGAAATTCGATGTTATTCTCGTGTCTTTCCTTTTTATTACTACGCTTTTTTTTTATTCAGTTAAGTTATGCATTTAGTATAAAGTGTAAATATTCATGCTCCGCTCTTAAAGATAAAAGGACAGGAAATTGATCAGATTGAAGAAACTGACTACTCTAGGGTGAAAAAGTGGTAGTTCCTCAATTGGCGTAAAGAGGACACAGGTTGCAGCTGATTTGGCAGTGTCGGGAGATTGAGATCTTCCTATGCAAAGGAAACAAGAGGATTATAGATTCACTTATTTTCATAGTGGCCACTCACTGGTGCGAAGGACAGAGCTCTTTAATAAAAAGAAGAAAAAAAAAAAAAAGAAAAAAACAAACCCGCTCACAATCCAAAGAACACTAAAGATCTGTTCTCCAGAGTGATAAACAAGGAAATGAAGGGCTGAAATTCTTCAATTAGCAGGAGAAATTTTGTGTATACAGTGAAACCTCTGAATAACTGTCACGTCTCGGACCGGAAAAAAGTGACAGTTGGTTGGGAGGTGGCCGTAGTTCGGAAGTTAAGCTTAAATTAATATTTCTTGGCCTTTGTGTTTGTGCTGAGCAAATCCTTGAAGTCAATGCGGAATTAAAGACAGATGTGATCAGTGATTGTGGCGATGCCTGGATCAGAATGCAGACAGCATTTCAGCCTACACGAACGTGAACTGAGTTTAAGAATGAAAATGTCCAAATTTAGAGCAGTAAATGCAAATAACTTACTGTTTGCAGCCGAATTTCTGTACTAGCAAATCAGTTTAAATGCAAAGTTTGCCACCCCGGTAGCGCAGTGGTCTAAGCGCTGGCTTATGACCATTCGTCCGAGAAAGGGACCGGGTTCGATTCCCGTGTGGCATGTACTGTATGTTGTATTTGTCTTACGGCACTGCCTCTCTACCTTCCCTGGAATCAGTGGCCCTAAATTAGGGACGGGCAACTGCTTGAGCCCATTGAGTTGCTCACGGTGGTCGTTAAGCATTCAATAAAAAAAAAAAAAAAGAAAGAAATGCAAAGTTTTTCTCTTTAACTCAATCTATTATTTACTAAAATTGGATGACTTAGAAATAAATATATGATGTACGGGATTTTTGGTCCTAAACAACCCTTAGAAATAGCAAAGTATGGAGACTAGGGTTAACCCGTCGTTTGGCGCTACACGTTGAGCAACGCCAGTTGTAGCGCACGAGAGTTTTTCTCACGTTACCTTGTTTCGACGTTTTTGCTCAAAAGTGAACAAAAGCACAGGTGCTCAAAATGCGCTGCTAATAAACCAAAAGTTACAAATCAAATTAGGCGAAAAACGCTCTCGTATCATTATCTAAAAAAATATTGGTACAAACCCAACGGCGCTCTTTATATGCGAAGCGTGAGAGAAATGGTCAAAGTGCTACCAATGGCGGGTTTAAAAAAGTAGAACGATTTTTAAAGGCAGGTAAGTGTAAAGTTATGTGGCTGCACGCAAGAAAGCAGGAACAGACCCCCCCCCCTGGCCAAAACAGCACCCCCTCCCCCGCTGCAAACGGGGGACAGTGTTCCAGACGCTTGCGCCCACTCCCATCGGCCTCAGTGTGACTTGTCAGTGTGATACTGAAATACAAATGAGAGCTGGAGCTTTTCTCAAGTAAATACCGTGTCACCCGTCGAACTATACTTTAACTCATTTGTTTTCACTTAAGTTCGTTATTGTGGTCACCGTAATGTAGCCCATCCACTCCGAGGCACAGTTCTTTTAGCAATATTATTCGTCCCGTATCTTGCTCGCACCTCCGGGCTAAACGAAAACTTAAGAGACAAGGTGTCCGCTAGTCCTCCTTCCAGATTAATTGGGTCACATTTTTGTTGGTCCTCCTTCCGAGAACTGACTGGGATGTGCTTTGTGAAAGAACTGACTGGGGTGTACGCTGTCAAAGAACTGACTGGGGTGTGCGTTGTCAAAGAACTAGCTGGGATGTGCGTTGTCAAAGAAGTAGCTGGGGTATGTATGCTTTGTCAAAGAACTGACTGGAGAATTGATTGGAAGAACTGACTGGAGAATTGATTGGAAGAACTGACTGGAGAATTGATTGGAAGAACTGACTGGGGTTTGCGTTGTCAAAGAACTGACTGGGAAAACTGACTGAAGTGTACGCTGTCAAAGAACTGACTGGAGAACCGACCGGGGTGTGCGCTGACAAAGAACTGACTGGGGTGTGCGCTGTCAAAGAACTGACTGGGGTGTACATTGTCAAAGAACTGACTGGGGTGTACATTGTCAAAGAACTGACTGGAGAACTGACTGGGGTGTGCGTTGTCAAAGAACTGACTGAAGAACTGGCTGGGACGTACGCTGTCAAAGAACTGACTGGAGAACGGACTAGGGTGTGCGTTGTCAAAGAACTGACTGGAGAACTGACAGGGGTGTGCTTTGTCAAAGAACTGACTGGAGAACTGACTGGGGTGTGCGTTGTCAAAGAACTGACTGGGATGTACGCTGTCAAAGAACTGACTGGAGAACGGACTGCGTTGTCAAAGAACTGACTGGGGTGTACGCTGTCAAAGAACTGACTGGAGAACTGACTGGGGTGTGCGTTCTCAAAGAACTGACTGGGGTGTACGCTGTCAAAGAACTGACTGGGGTGTGCGTACTCAAAGAACTACCCCCACACCCCTAAACCCATCATTAACGGCCAAGGGCTTACACTTACTATATGAAAGGGATGAAACACTCTAATCAACTAATAATTTTCTAAGGTATATAATATTACAAGAACACTAAAAACAAACGCTTGAATAAAAGCCACCGCACATTCCAATATTAATATCAATCTTTGTAAAAATACAGACACCAAAAACCCTCCCCATGAAATCAAACTAATTCTTGAAATAAGACCAATAATTAAATGACCTGCTGTGTGTTTGTTCAGAGGCTCCGTTGTTCGATGGTATCGTTAATGTTGTTCCTACCGCTGCTGTTCTGTACCAACCGAAACTCTCCATTGTTTCTTAGGTGTCGTTTAATGGAGGTTTCGCTGTATTTGAAAGCTGGGGAGCAACAGGGGAGTCTTCGATTGAAAAACAGTACTAAAGGGAATGATTGAAGTCCACCAGCAAAGTGGACGAATAGAATTGGTGACCTCATGATTGTTGGCGGCCGCCTCTTTTTTTGAATGACTTAGGCCTCTGTCTTTTCGTAATGCCACGTGCGGGTTCGAAACTAGATAAGACACGAATTCTGTGCACATTCTTACGGCACTGGTTCATTCTCTGCGTTGAAACCGGTGACGCTGAATTTAGGCGGCAGAATCCTTCTAACTTTGAATGGTTATGGGAGCAGGAGAGTTTCGGGTGCTTACATGTAAAGTCGAAAAGCAGAATAACAGCATAAAATTGAAAACAGAAAATGCAGTCAGTTGGAGGCAGGTGTTTGATCATCACAATAATAATTTGGCAGAGAGTTATATAACAGAACATTATAATTTGCGGAAATGCGCTCTTAAAATTTCCTCAGAGTAGAAAGCTGTTTTTTTTTTTATTTATTCAGCCAGTTTGTTTGTGCATACCCTTTAGGCCATACCACGATGTTTGCGCTATCCACAATCCTAAATGAAGGATGAACATTTGGGGATGAGTATTAAACCAGGATGCACATCCCTTGTGGGGCAGAGGGTGGGGGTGCTACACTTCCCATTTTCTGAAGGGGGAATCTCACCGGGGATTCGTACCCGAGCCCACTAGTATAACAATGAAAAGAACATACATAACGATTTCATGGGGGGGGGGGGGAGAGATAACACAGAATTCTCGGGTGTAATGTGCACGTGTTTTGAATCTTTCTGTTACAGAAAAGAATATTTCAAAGCAGATTTTTAGAAGAAAAAATTCAGGGAAGAAGCGAATGCGTTTCTCTCATAAAGAGAATCTGAACATTTAAAATGCGTATTATATAAGTAGTATTCCTTCTTATAATACGCATAAGTAGTATTCCTCATAATAATATTGAACTTGTTACAAGAAAATAGCGAGAAAGATGACACCAAAATTTCGGCTGTATGAGCACGTCTTTTTGAATTCGTTCTGACGCGAATTAAAATTTTCAAATTAAATAAAATATTTCGAATAAAATCCATTCAAAATCAATGGAACTAGTTTGGGAAGCAATCATCCGAAATTGCTAAAAAAATACTAACAGTTTTTGAAATTATGTGAAAAACATTTCGCACCGGAAACGCTAGCCAACAAATAAGGAATATTTCAAGCCGGACCATTAGAAGCAGAGATATTGACAAAAATAGGATATACATCTACGTCCCCTGGCGGAGAAACCATATAATATTTTAAGAAGAAAATATTCCGAAAAAGTTTATAGACGTGAGCGGTATCGGTTCACGAACGAATTTTGCAATCGAGATTTTAGAAGCTGATTTTGTTGCAAATACATCAGAAGCAAAAATTAACATATACGCCCCCTGGTGGCCAAACGGTTCCTTATTAAAAATTAGAAATTATATGCAAACGATTTCCCACCAAGAGCTGTATCCCCCGAAGAATTTTTTTTTTTTAAATTGGAGATGTAGAAGTAGAGATATCGGGAAAAACGCAATTTACTTTTACGTCCCGTAGCGGAAAATCTATGCGGAACTTGAAAAAGTGACTATACCTAAAATACTCATCAACATAAATGGAATCAAAAGGTAAAAGCATTTTTTCAATCGGATATTTAGAAGCGAATATATGGAATAAAATTTATATTGAATTCGATATTATTTGCCTTTACGCCCTCTGGCGGGAAATGAAGGATAATCATTCTCACATTTCAAGATTCCCAATACAAAAGGAATTTTTCAGATAGGTCTAATAGTTGTAATGATATGTCCAAAGTCGGACGAACGGACGGACAAACCGGTAATATAAGCACGATCTTTGTTTTTTACAGAAGACGTGCTAAAAATAATTATAACCGGATCTCTGCAGAAATCGGTAAAGTATCTGTAAATTGAAATAGCAACTTTCGACCGCTGTCGGCTGAATAATGTGTGCTATGAATAACCGCAAATGGTGCGCCAAGCATTTTGCATTTCCAGTAACGGAAGATATCTAAGACAACTTTTTCATATCGAGTTTTTAGAAACGCGAATATACGGTTCTATACAAATAGAAATGCACGCTTACATCCCCTAACGGTAAAACTGTGTAGTACAGAAATTAGCAACTACGCGAAAGATATTCCTCGCCACAAACGCTAACAGTAGCAAAAAGAATTTCGTTTAATCGGACTTTAAGAAGCGAAGACATCATTACGTTTAGATTAACGCCTTCTAGCGGGAAAACTAAACATTGTTTTGAAAATAAAAGTACGCAGCCGCGGTGAGTGGCGTCTAACTGAAAATGATTTTTTTTTGGTTAGATTTTGAGAATCGATACGATTGCAAATATGTTCAAAACAAATGTTTTTACGCCCTCTGGCGGCCAAGCGTTTGTCACAAAATACACCGCTGTGACCTTCATTGGTCACAAAATGAACTTTTTATATCCGACTTTTAGAAGCAGATTTCGGATTTACGCCCCCTAGCGGTGACACCGTGCATTATTTCAAGTAGAAACTGTACGTAAAATGGCCTTAGTGTTGTTTCGAATTTCTATCTCCTAGTACAAAGCTCTGTGTTTTGTGCATATCTAATTAGCAAATCTTACCTTGTGACGAGTCACTCCGACAAATAAGTGGCGACAATTATGAGATTCCTTATAGGTGTTAACACTTATTACACCTTTATGCGCACATACACGTTCATATGATACACGAAGACACCCACACTCCAACGTAAACCTTAGTACAATAAATCACATAGTACTCATTATTCAATTCTCACTTCGCAACTACGCATTTTTTCTTCTTCGAATTTAGTCTCTTTCTGGCGTCGAGGCAAATCAGAAACAAAATCACCAGTGCTCCGCGGTTGCGGTTCCTTACGTCATCCCTATCAATAAACAATCGCCAGCGTGCTGTGCTGCATCTAAGTCCAAGCTCCAAAAGTGATAAAAGGTATGTGAAGGCAAAAATACTTTTTTGAATCATTTGTGTAGAGTAAAACGAATTTTAAACTTGGTAGCTGGCGCATTTGTCGCCCCTAGTGGCATCGGAAAAAGACCAAGATGTATGGATCAGAGTTCAATGTTTCGACTGGAAAAATAACTTTTCAAATCAGATAAATAGTTGCAGAAGATCTCCACAAATGGATCTACATACGAGGGTATACTGATAAGTTCTCGGCCTCACCAAGAAGGAAATTGGCTAGAGCCATGCAACTTACAGACTATTCTACTTATTCACCCCGAAGTTCAAACACACTTGGCACAGCATTTCTGGAGTTTCTTTAATCCTTCCAAAAAGAATTCTGAAATCTGATCACTCAAATACTGCTCTGCTGCTGATATCACCTCCGAATGATACGAAAAATGCTTCCCTTTCAAACGTTTTTTAAGGGTTGGGAAGAGGAAATAATCCGATGGAGTAAGATCTGGTGAGTAGGGTGGATGGTCTATGCACTTAAACCACAGATCCCTCAAAATATCCATTGTCTTGCCAGCCTTGTGAGCCGGCGCATTGTCCTGCAAAAAGAGAACACCTTTCTGCAGTTTCCCTCGCCTTTTCTCCCCTTCAACGCCTCCTTTAATCGGCATAGCAAGTTGTAATAGTATTCAGCATTTATTGTTTTGCCCTACGGGAGATAGTCAGTCAGTAAAACGTCTTCCGAATCTCAAAAAAAAAACAACCGTTGGCATGGCCCTACCCGCAGGCCTTTGAGTCGAATTTATTTGGCCGTGGGGAACCCGAGTACCGCCACTGCAGATCCTGTTGTTTCGTCACTGGATCGTAGTGATGTAACCACGTTTCATCAACAGTGGCAAGTCGCTGCAAAACATTATCACCAGATCGCACAAAATGCTGCAAAATCGATTTTAAAGTGCCCATTTGTTTTCGTTTCTCATCAGCGTCCAAACATTTGGGCGCCCACTTCGCTGACATCTTCTGCATATCCAAGTGCTCATGAATTATGAACCCAACACGTTCCCTGGATATCTCCAGAGTCTCAGCTATTGTTTTAGAGATATGCCGATATGACAAAATAAAGTCATGAACACGATCAACAGTTTTGGGTGTTGTCACTGTTGAAGGCCTCCCATATCTTTCTGCATCTTCGGTCTCCAAGTCTCCACGCTGAAAGTTGGCATACCATTTCTTCAAAGTGGAATATCAAGGGCACCTGTCATTTAATGTTTGCGTCTTACACTCATAGATTTGTTTTGCAGTTTTCTTCTGCAAGAACAAAAATTTCATGACAGCCCGAAGTTACACGTTCGAAAATTCAACACTTTTGGCATGATTCACTTCAGGATATCAAACATCAGGAAAAAAAAATAAGAAAGCAAAAAGAAACAAACTATTAGTCTGAAAATTAGCACTTACGATAGGAAAGAACGCTCTTTCGAGCTGCAGTGACAATAAATAATCATGGTTCGTACGCTCGTTGAAAACCTTGAAAAGTCCCTGAAAAAGAAAAGTTAATTTTCAGTTTATGATTCCGTAAACAGTACTTGAAAAATATTTTGTTTCGTGTTTAAGTATTGATATGAAAGAGCTTGTGTGTGTGTGTAAAATAATTGTTTGTTGTGACAAGTTGTATAGGAGATTTCTGTGTATTTCTGATAAAATACGCCAAGCTGATCAAATGGCTCAAAACTTGCGTTCAACTCAGGGGAGCCCTTGTACAACTGGTACACTTGGCTACGACATCATTAACATAACGGAGTAAAATGTCAGTCATGAGAATAAAATACGCGGAAAGATGTATAGGCGAATCGTGATAGGCTTCTGTTGACAGGGTTAGGGTCACATAGATAGCTGGTACCTTAGTCATGACATCACGATGGAGTGAAATGTCAGTCATGGGAGTAAAATAAGTGGAATGATATATTGGCAAATCCCGATAGGCTTCTGTTGACAGTGGTTAGGGGCACATAGCTAGCTGGTACATTGGTCATGACATCACGATGGAGTAAATCGTCAGTCATGAGAGTAAAATGAGCGGAAAGATGTATTGGCGAATCGTGATAGGGATAGGCTTCTGTTGACAGGGGTTAGGGTCACATAGATAGCTGGTACCTTAGTCATGACATCACGATGGAGTGAAATGTCAGTCATGGGAGTAAAATAAGTGGAATGATATATTGGCAAATCCCGATAGGCTTCTGTTGACAGTGGTTAGGGGCACATAGCTAGCTGGTACATTGGTCATGACATCACGATGGAGTAAATCGTCAGTCATGAGAGTAAAATGAGCGGAAAGATGTATTGGCGAATCGTGATAAGGATAGGCTTCTGTTGACAGGGGTTAGGGTCACATAGATAGCTGGTACCTTAGTCATGACATCACGATGGAGTAAAATGTCAGTCATGGGAGTAAAATAAGTGGAATGATATATTGGCAAATCCCGATAGGCTTCTGTTGACAGTGGTTAGGGGCACATAGCTAGCTGGTACCTTGGTCATGACATCACGGTGGAGTAAATCGTCAGTCATGAGAGTAAAATGAGCGGAAAGATGTATTGGCGAATCGTGAAAGAGATAGGCTTCTGTTGACAGGGGTTAGGGTCACATAGATAGCTGGTACCTTGGTCATGGCATCACGATGGGGTAAATCGTCAGTCATGACAGTAAAATAAGTGGAAAGATGTATTGGCGAATCGTGATAGGCTTCTGTTGACAGGGGTTAGGGTCACATAGATAGCTGGTACCTTGGTCATGACATCACGATGGAGTGAAATGTCAGTCATGGGAGTAAAATAAGTGGAATGATATATTGGCAAATCCCGATAGGCTTCTGTTGACAGTGGTTAGGGGCACATAGATAGCTGGTACCTTGGTCATGACATCACGATGGAGTAAATCGTCAGTCATGAGAGTAAAATGAGCGGAAAGATGTATTGGCGAATCGTGATAGGGATAGGCTTCTGTTGACAGGGGTTAGGGTCACATAGATAGCTGGTACCTTGGTCATGACATCACGATGGAGTAAAATGTCAGTCATGGGAGTAAAATAAGTGGAAAGATGTATTGGCGAATCGTGATAGGCTTCTGTTGACAGGGATTAGGGGCACATAGATAGCTGGTACCTTGGTCATGACATCATGATGGAGTAAATCGTCAGTCATGAGAGTAAAATAAGTGGAAAGATGTATTGGCGAATCGTGATAGGCTTCTGTTGACAGGGGTTAGGGGCACATAGATAGCCGGTACTTTGGTCATGACATCACGATGGAGTAAAATGTCAGTCATGGGAGTAAAATAAGTGGAAAGATGTATTGGCAAATCGTGATAGGCTTCTGTTGACAGGGGTTAGGGTCACATAGATAGCTGGTACCTTGGTCATGACATCACGATGGAGTAAATCGTCAGTCATAAGAGTAAAATGAGTGGAAAGATGTATTGGCGAATCGTGATAGGGATAGGCTTCTGTTGACACGAGTTATTATTATTTTTTTGATTGGAGGTTTAACGACCACCGTTAGCAACTCAATGGGCTATAAGCAGTCGCCCGTCCCTAATTTTGGGTCACTGGTTCCAGGGAAGGGAGAGAGCCAGTGCCGTAAGACAAACACAACATCCATGCCTCACCGGGATTCGAACCCGGACCCTGTTCGGACGAATGATCAGAGGACATCGCTTAGACCACTGCGCCACCGAGGCGGCTGACAGGAGTTAGGGTCACATACATAGCTGGTACCTTGGTCATGACATCACGATGGAGTGAAATGTCAGTCATGGGAGTAAAATAAGTGGAATGATATATTGGCAAATCCCGATAGGCTTCTGTTGACAGTGGTTAGGGGCACATAGATAGCTGGTACCTTGGTCATGACATCACGATGGAGTAAATCGTCAGTCATGAGAGTAAAATCAGCGGAAAGATGTATTGGCGAATCGTGATAGGGATAGAGGCTTCTGTTGACAGGGGTTAGGGTCACATAGATAGCTGGTACCTTGGTCATGACATCACGAAGGAGTAAAATGTCAGTCATGGGAGTAAAATAAGTGGAAAGATGTATTGGCGAATCGTGATAATCTTCTGTTGACAGGGGTTAGGGTCACATAGATAGCTGGTACCTTCGTCATGACATCACGATGGAGTAAAATGTCAGTCATGGGAGTAAAATAAGTGGAATGATATATTGGCAAATCCCGATAGGCTTCTGTTGACAGTGGTTAGGGGCACATAGATAGCTGGTACCTTGGTCATGCCATCACGATGGAGTAAATCGTCAGTCATGAGAGTAAAATGAGCGGAAAGATGTATTGGCGAATCGTGAAAGAGATAGGCTTCTGTTGACAGGGGTTAGGATCACATAGATAGCTGGTACCTTGGTCATGACATCACGATGGGGTAAATCGTCAGTCATGACAGTAAAATAAGTGGAAAGATGTATTCGCGAATCGTGATAGGCTTCTGTTGACAGGGGTTAGGGGCACATAGATAGCTGGTACCTTTGTCATGACATCACGATGGAGTAAAATGTCAGTCATGGGAGTAAAATGAGCGGAAAGATGTATTGGCGAATCGTGATAGGGATAGGCTTCTGTTGACAGGGGTTTGGGTCACATAGATAGCTGGTACCTTGGTCATGACATCACGATGGAGTAAAATGTCAGTCATGGGAGTAAAATAAGTGGAAAGATGTATTGGCGAATCGTGATAGGCTTCTGTTGACAGGGGTTAGGGGCACATAGATAGCTGGTACCTTGGTCATGACATCACGATGGAGTAAAATGTCAGCCATTGGAGTAAAATAAGAGGTCATGACATCAAGAGGAATAAATATTGGCAAATCATGATAGGCTTCTGTTGACAGCGGTCAATGACCCGTCCTTGCAGGAGGGTGAATACAAAAGTAATATACCCTTTCAAAAATATTCCAAAAAATAAAATGATTTGCAAAAACTCTGAAACAAAGGGACAGTTCAAAGTTAATAAATTAAATTTAACGGGAGGTAACTGGTAGGTCATTGAAGGTGTGCCCGTCCAAGCTCAGTTTAATGGCTTGAACTTGCTAAAATACCTACCTACTGACAGCACGCACATATGATAATTTAGTTTTAAAAGGTCCTCGAAAACTGCTTGAATTTATTTTGCTTGGAAGAGTACGAACCTTGATAATGCTACAATTACAGGAAGTGGGTTAGGCCGAGAACTCTTCAGCAATCCCTCGTATAGGGATACTGTAAGTACGTACCTTTTTTTTTTGTTTTTTTTTTTTCCAGAAGACGTGCTAAAAAATCGCGGAATTGATATGGTGCTCTGAACTTTACATTCGTTTAATGTAAGATATCTTGTCAAGTCTATGAAACTGCACGTGATTTAATATCAAAATGTTCAATGATTTCGTTGCTCATTAGTGGAAGTCTTTGCCGTTGAATGGGTTGTAATAGATCGTTCGATTTCCGCGCTTGTATTATTCTCCAGCATAACGTACAGAACAGATCAGTGTTTGTCACGCCGCAGAAATCTGATTTAGCTAATGACATAAATGAATGGCTGGCTCTCTCCCCGTTCCTCCTCCTTTCCTTTTGTTGAAGCTGAAAGTGGGACCCGACCCGAACATGGAAAGCAGACACTTTAGAAGAGCGTCCCACATGCATTTCATTGATGCCGACCTTCTCGTGGCGAGAGTTCTTTTACCGAGCGATGGTCGTATAACTGAAAAGCAATGTAACCTATTTTCGTGACTCACTTCAATAGGCAAGGTTGGTGTTCTCTGATATTCGCATCTTGCAATTCAAATGAAAGGTATTCAATCCACTGTTACCCGGTCACACAGCATTCTTTCGGTCGTAGGTACAATAGCGAGATTTTTTTTTTTTTTTCCAGTTCTTGAAATGTGCTTAAGTTTTTTTTTTCTTTGCATGGCCTTGTTAGCTATGGTTGAATTGTTATGTGATTTCTGTGGCTTGCTGGCCTATTTTGTTATACGTGCTCACAACCGAGTCGTCTAATTTTTTTCCATTTGCTTAGAGATTGTGATGCTGAACTTCAACACTGATAGTCTGGGCTCGAATGTAAAGTGAAACACGCGTATTTACTTTTCAGTACGGGTTCTTTTGTTTGTTTGAGGTTTTAACTAGTATCATGAGCAACCCTATGGCTATAAGCATCATCAGCTATTGCAGGACCCATTCATTTTTATGGTTGACGATGTCGAGGGGAATTTGCAGTTGGAATTTTCAGATTTGTAGTCTGATATTAATTTGAAGTCATTGTTTAAGAGTGAAAATTTTGTAACTCTTTATTCTCTTTTGTCTAGAAATAGTTTTACAAATCTGAAAAGTTTTGCCAGGCAAATGGTTTCAGCGTTTGGTAGCAGACACACCCGTGTGTTTGTGAAAAAGCTTTCTCCAATATTAAATATATGAAATCAAAGCTTTGTTCTACGATTGACCAACAAACACTAGTCTGACTTTTAAAAAATTGGGTTTTCTAGCCTGAAGCCAAATATGGAAAATGTAGCTAAATCATTACAGAAACAATACCATTCTTCTCATCGATTTTTGTTTTTGTTTTAGATGTCATGAAGTCTACTTACTAAAAACTAAACTTCGCCACCCCGGTGGTATAGTGATCTAAACGATGGCTTCTGGCTATCCGTGTGAGATGTTCGAATCCTGGTGAGGCATGGATGTTTGTTGTTTTTGTCTTACGGCTCTGGCTATCTCCTCCCTTGGAGCCAGCGGCTCTTAATTAGGGACGGGCGACTGCTTATAACCCACTGAGTTGCTCACGGTGGTCATTAAACTTCCAATAAAAAAAAAACTAATATTTGGTGTTTAGTAAATTTAGTTTTGTATTTATTAATCGGCGTACAAAACTTGCCTGGAGAGCTTTTGGAAGAAACAGCATAATTTTCAAGAGCAATATGCCATTATGTCTTAAAAGAAAAGTGTTTGATCAATGCATCCTTCCAGTGCTTACGTATGGTGCAGAGACGTGGACCTTAACTAAAAGAGACATACAAAGGCTGCAGACAACTCAAAGAAAACATGGAGAGGTGCATGCTTGGTGTAACCAGGAGAGATAAGAAGAGGAACTCGTGGATCCGAAAAATGACAAGAGTGGAAGACATCATGATCAGAGTTAAATCCCTGAAATGGCAATGGGCTGGACATACTGCCAGAAGGACAGATCATCGATGGACAGCCGAAATTTTAGATTGGATTCCAAGGGACAGGAAAAGACCCAGAAGAAGACCACATGGGAGATGGGTAAATGAAATTCGAAAGTATGCAGGGGTGACATGGAGGAGACTGGCACAAGACAGACCGTTGTGGAGGAAACTTGGGAGACCTTCGTCCAGCAGTGGATTGATAATGGTTGACGATGATGATGATGATGATTTGTTTTAGATGTGTATAAACATCTTTAAAAATTTATTTGAAAATTTCTGTTAAATTACAGACCATATAAAATCAGTTAAACCTTGATCACTTCATTGAAGATTTACCATATCTGTATTGATTGGTCCTTAGTTTACCAGTTTTTTTCTTTACTCCGCACCCCCCCCCCCCCCAAACCCACCCACCGAGCTTTGGCCAATTTCCCATTTCGCCCTTCCCTTCCAAAAGTTTGGTGACTCCTGATGTAGTAGCACTGGCTAAATGTTATCCAATTTAAGGTTACATGGACTAATGACATCCAGTTAAGCGTTACATAAAAAGTAATGCTGAATTAAGTGCTACATAGAATACTGGCGTCTACTTATACCGTATCATGTATCGGTTAACGATATTCAGTTACCGTTAGTTTCCGCATTAAAACGAAATGCTGCACATCTAAATATTTCTGGAGAAATGGGTAACAACCGCTCGCTGATGTTTATCAACCATTAAAGCACCACGACACGGCTACAGTTAAAGATTTTTGACCTAGAAACTATATCCCATAAAAAGGTTAAGATTTCCGCATGAATTTGACCCGCAAGTTAACGATATGTTACCCGACTTTGAAAGCGTACCCGTGAGTACTTTTGAGTTTCTAGATTTGAAAATCTGGTCGGATAGTTCTTGTTTCAGAGCTATCGATATTTACCGACAATGCAATAATCCTTTAGTTCAATGCTTAAATTCGTTGCGGTTTCAGCGCTTTTTTTGTTTGTTGTTTTTTTACAGTGCAATAATCCTTCAGTTCAATGCTTAAATTCGTTGCGGTTTCCTTGGGAATAAATTTCGGTATATGCGGGTTAATGGTAATAATGGTCACACTTTGTATTTGTTTCACGCTTGAGAAGATTTCGATGTTTAACTCATGAGAAACAGTCGAATATGAATTAGAGCGTTTAGAGTACGCGCTTCGAAGGACAGGAAAGAAGTCATTGCACAATTGTAATACGCGATTGATGCAGTTTTGCTTTTCGAAACTTTTAAGATTGATTTATAAGGCTGCACGAACGTTAGCCATTTTGAGGATCCGTTGCCAGTTATTTTGTGCACTGGTTTTCCAGTTTTTTTTTTTTTTTTTGTTGTGTGGGATGGACGTGGTATTAAGGTAATGCCAACATGAAAATAAGCCTGAGTGCAAATTCGTGGCCTGTTTAAAATCAGGCACGAGAGTTATAACGTAATACAAGTTTGCCGGTGGCGGAGCTCGAAACCGCATCCTTCTTCTCTGGAGCCGATGCTTTCCCAATTAAGCTACACCGACGAAGTTTGTTCCTCTAACTTTGGCGTTAGATATCAGCACGGGCCCAGACTATTACCAAAAGCCCGGAAACTAATCCGGGTCGGGTTCGAGCGGGATCTCATATGAAATCTTTGACACGGCCCCGGGCTAAAGTTAATTTTCCTTCCACTTTTTTAATTAATTTCATTTAACACTGCTAACCAAATTAACTAATGGGAAACAGAGTTGGAAACGGGTCAAAAACTTTGGACGTCACATAATTGGACCCAACCAGAAAAATCTCTCTCTATAGCACCGAGCGTTCAAAAGTCTCTCCACAATTGGTTTCTTAACTTATATGGAAATCAGACAAATGTATTATGGGAACGTATAATTTATTCACTGACTTACATTGAAATTGTTGTCTTTCATCTGCAAGACTTAACCTAATTGTTTTACACATGTTTTCAAACACATTTGCGAGAGTCAAAAAGTTCCTCAGCCGCAATGTTAAGGCTGTTCCATCTAATTTTGATGGCGCTACAGTCAAAATGTTTGAATTAAGTAACTTATATGCTTAATTTCAGGTTTTGTTATTTTCTTGATAAAATATAAAGTTTGAAAAAAATGTTTCACATCAGTACCAATTTTCGCAAGTTTATGACGAGTCGAAAGGTTCCAAAATGTGGATGTCATCATTGCCCCTCAAAAGGAAGGGACACTTTTCCTTCTGAGGACACTCTCCCTTCATATTCCATGACAAACCATTTTTCCGTCCGCGAGCACCAGTATCGAGCACAAAATTCCACAGTGCGCATTTTTCGTTGAACAAAATTTCTTTTTGCTTTTCAAAAACAAAACTGAAGTAAAACCGTGTCGAAATCGGTCAGGAACACCTTGACCCGACCCGTTTGACCCGCAAGAAATTGTCGATCCATGGACCCGTGGCCTGTTTCCATCTCTGATGGGAAATGTACAACTGAATGTTTAGGCTATAGTTCTCTTTTGTTCTTTGCCTGAAATTCCTTATTATTGTTTGTTGCGTGTTTAGCGTGCATTTTGTAACTCAAAAACGACTGTGAGTGTTATAAGTAACAACCATGCAATTTTTCCTGGATATGATGAAAACTGATAGTATATACTTTTCCGGCGGATAAATTATTTAATGTTTTGTTATGAAAAAATGGGAATTCTTTCAGTCATTCGGTGAAAACCTGGTGAGCCAACTTCAGATAGCTTAAGGCTAGCCAAAGGCCAATTTACCCAAGGCTGCTAGGGATGGGAAATTAGGAGAGATATTCAGTGCCGACTGAAAATCTCAAGTACAACTTTCTCATTGAGAGTTTTGATATATCGTTAAGATGATTGACTCCTTTTTATAAAATAATATAGCCTCCCGTGCCTTGGGGGCATTCCGCTCCTGGCCATCTAGCTCCAATTGCAGCAATAAGCATTGCCCGGTCCTGGTAGGGGTAGGTATTACAAACCAAGCCCATCAAGCGAAACTTCTTTCTTTAATTCTAATTATCTTTGAAAAAGAAAAATATATGGGTTTTTATTGCAGTAACAATAATTAAACTCGCTAACTAACTATATATGTAGATGACAAACAAGGATATCTTGCATTATACATAATACAAACAACTGCTAAATTGTATTGTGAATCTTTCACTACTGTTCTTCTTTATTTATATAATGTATTTATTTCGAGCAGCCAGAGTAAAGCCAAGTCACTGTATCACTAAGTTCCATGCTGATTATTAATGCAATTTTATAACTTCTAACCAGCCGAAAACAGTCAAATTTGATAATTTGCTGGTAAGGGTTATTATATTCATAAATACGAGTACATGTGACAGTTTCACTAAATAATAGATGCCAAAGTCAACTCTGCCCCAGTAGAGCTAATAATACAGTGTGATTTATAAAGAAGTATACAGTTTCAAAGCCATATAAAACAAGAACAATGTAAGATATTTTATGTAACCTGTAACATAATTGTAGGGGAATGTTTCAAGTTTTTTTTTCAGAGACAGTCACAGATGTTCTATGTGTGCACCCTTAGTCACACGACACACATCGAGCCGGTCTTCCATTTCCGCCCAAATGCGAGGTAAGATATCTGAATCAAGTGCAATGATAGTGGCTGTGATACGCTGTTTGAGCTCCGCTAGATCAACAGGAAGGGGAGTCCCTCAGTAGCAGGACCCAAACTTTGAGTACATCTACTTAGCGGTTCGCAGTTGTGGTCCGTGTCTTCAACTGTTGCTGTTTTACAGCATCTGGAAACGGAAACGGATTGATGTATGTCGTGTGACTAAGGTGCACACATAGAACATCTGTGACTGTCTCTAAAAAACTTGAAACATTCCCCTACAATTCTGTTACAGGTAACATAAAATATCTTACATTGGTCTTGTTTTATAGTGCGTTGAAACTTTATACTTCTTTATGAATCACCCTGTATAAATTTCCATGTATTAAAAAGCACTACCACCTGTAAATGCACATTTACTCAACCCTTAATCAGACCAAATCCGTCAGCGAAACAGGAATACGCAGTTCTTATGTCATGCAGAAACGACATAATTTTATAATGAAACTTAAGGGTTCAGAATCCTTATTAAATTTGAATCAAAAATGAAATGCAGTATATTAAGCAAGCGAATTAACGTGATATAGTTGGGAAACAAAATGAAGTACATTTTGTTACCTGAATCTGATGCACAAATTATTTTTCTTTTTTTTTGGAGGGGGGATGTTTGACATTGACGGGAAGCTCTAACATTATTATCTGATGATGAAAATATAAATAGGAGTAAAACAACTTTAATTTTTTCCTTATTCACATAGAGAAAATTTGCGCAAATGTTCAAACCTGGACCGGGCCAGTCATAAATAATGATATAACGGGTCCGTGCACATTTCTAATAGGCGTCCGTGCACAGTCATAAATAATGATATAACGGGTCCGTGCACATTTCTCTGAGGTCGGTACGTCACATGTATATCCCCCTCCCTTGAGAAAGGGTTGAGACGGAATCGTAGGTTTCCGGGTCTGAGATGGGACGAAATCGTTGGTTTCCTGGTCATCCGACAAACCACGCTTGAAGGATAGTTCACTGTAGAGGTTCCAGACGATATGTGGAACGAACATTACACATTTTTCGAAAACCCCAACGGCCATTAGATCATTTTACGTTCAGGCGCCAATAGAGCGAAACACAAGTTTGCCGGTGGCCAGACTCGAACACTCATCCTTTTCTTCCGGGGCCGAATGCTTTCCCAATTCAGCTACACCGACGAAGTTTGTCGCTGCCACTTTGCCGCCTTGGCATGTGCGTCACCTCTGAGGTAGGTACGTCATAGAGACAAAAATAGAACTCGAAAACTATCTAATCAGATTCATTTGAAGTACATAGCAGGACGCATATACACTATCTACCAACAAGTAATTGGACATTCCTGCAATCGACGATATATGCGATCCTGATACACGTCACGGCCGCCGCCGTTAAATATCGTGTGAGAAACAACAACGCAACCAGTCGCATGCGAGATGCCACGCAGTTCGGAGCTCTCTGATTTCGACATAGGTGTAATCGTCGGGTATCACAGAATTGGCCGATCCATACGTGACATATCCAGCGAGTTGAAGTACCCAAAATTGACAGTGGCCTACGTGATTGGCAAGTGGAAGATGAGAGGTAACTGTCGGAATGTGCGTCGACCCGGCAGACCCACAAAACTGGGAGTTAGAGACCGACGGGTGCTGGCCAGAGAAATTCGGAAGAACGGCACCAAATCGATCGGCCACTTCCGCGAGGAGTTTCAACAGGCATCCGGGAGTGTTCTTCCGATGAATACCATCCGTAAGAAAGCCCATTTGCTCGGTTATCATGGACGTACTGCCGCCCACAAGCCTTTGATCACCAAGTTCAATTGCGCTGCTCGGTTAACGTAGTGCACAGAACGTCGACAGTGGACCGTTGAACAGTGGAAACAGGTTCTCTGGAGGGAAGAATCAAGGTTCACCCTCTACCGTTCGGATGGCAGGGTCTGAGTTTGGCGTCTGCCTGGAGAACGTCTCCTGCCGGAATGTATTGTGCCAACTGTGAAGTTCGGCGGCGGTGGAATTATGCTATGAGGGTGTTTCACCTGGTATGGCACGGGACCCTTGGTCGCAATTCCTGGTAGACTCAATGCCGAGACCTACTGCACCATTTTGGATGACCATGCGCTTCCTACATTGTGGCAGTTTTACGGGGTGGACCCATGTTACTTTCAGGTTGACAATGCCACCTGTCATGTTGCGAGGTCCAGCATGGCTTGGTATAGTGACAATGGGGTTAATCGAATGGACTGGCCTGCGCAGAGCCCGGACCTTAACACTATCGAGCACCTCTGAGACGAGTTGGAGCGTCGACTTAAGGGGTGCCCCCACCGTCCGAAATCGGTGAAGGA
This sequence comes from Macrothele yani, assembly GCA_039090855.1. Lineage (NCBI taxonomy): Eukaryota > Metazoa > Arthropoda > Arachnida > Araneae > Macrothelidae > Macrothele > Macrothele yani. The sequence goes on from CM077007.1 coordinate 117,925,526, forward strand.
ACTGACCTGTCTTCTCCAAGCCGAGTGGAAGAAAATACCGCTAGCCGTCGTACAACGCGTGGTTGAGAGTATGCCCCGGAGTGTCGCAGCTGTAATCGCCGCTCGTGGAGACTCCACCAACTACGGAAGGTGAATAAACTTCGTTTTCCTTTGCTATCACAGGTGTCCAATTACTTGTTGGTAAATAGTGTAAATAAGAGTTACACCAGTGGCGTATATTCTAGGCTAGCTGCGAAGCCCAGAGACTGGTGAGATAGCCCAAGTCTCTGACCCAAGATACGCCACTGAGTTACATATTGGTCACGCAAATGTGAACTTACTTAACTAATCCACAGCGAAAGAATGATTCAGGTGGGCTCGCCTTTCATCCTAGCACCAGCACGTCGTGGCACAGATTCTGCCAGGTGATGGGAACGTTCGGGTGGTGTTGCCGAAGTCCAGATGATTCCAGGACAGCAGTGATAGTCTGTGAGAAATTCCAGAAGGCTTTTTGTGTGCTGCGGTTTTCCAGGTGTGAATCGGTAGTCAAAATGCAGCGTGAATTTCGTACACGTTATGCGAATGATCCATTAATTCTTCTTTTTGGGGGTTCGTTAAGGAGATACTGTGTTGGTGCCACCGTTGCCTACAACCCTGGATGAGGTCAAAAACGCACTGTTACTGCCGACATGCTGAAGCGAGTATGGGAGGAAATAGAGTATCATCTCGACGTTGCTGGTGTAACTAAGGGAAGTCACATTGAGCACTTATAAGGTGAGAGACAAAACTCGGGCAGTTTTTCTTTAGGTTGATGTATCATTACTCACTCCGTATTTGTAAACTTAAAAAAAGGGTTGTTATTTGAAATCGGATGAATCATTTTGAATAGCCGTGTGTTGTATAAATAACGATTACTTCTGTGGAAGAAATATTCTTCTCATAATACGTGAAAATATGTCAGAATAATCAGCACAGCAATCAGCCATCTCTGAATTGCCTTATTTACTGTTCATCACCCAACATTAATCCCATCCGAAAACTTGAAAATTGCATCACCCTGGCGCGGGAATCCAACCCGTATCTCCCAATTTCCGTTCGAGCATGCTATCCGTTACACCACCATCAAGTTCCAAGTATCTGAGTGTTGAGTATCAGAACATTTTCTGATTTTCGCCAGTCAAGGCAAATTCTGCTTCCTCGTACTGTAGTAAAGTACCAGTCACTCAGGTAAATTTTCTGAAAGAAATATTCCCATAATACATGGAAATATGCCAGAATAATCAACACAGCTTTAAAACATCTCTGAATAGCTATGCTACGAGAAAGCAGAATTTCCTTTGACTAGCAAAAATCAGAGAATGTTCTGATACTTAACATTCAGATATCTGGGACTCGGTCGTTCTGGGTCCCAGATATCTGAATATAAAACAATCTGAAACTATTATAGCAAACGGATAGCATTCTCGAACGGAAATAGAGACGTGGGTTCGACTCCCGCTCCAGGACGATATGATTTTTAAGTTTTCTGATTCGATTAATATTACGTGATGAACAGTAAATACAGGCAATTCAGAATTATCTGATTGCTGAGTTGATTAACAATTATTTGTAGAATTGCAGGTGTTCAGATATTTATGGGAGGGCAGTGAACTTTCCAGACGGTAAAAACACAGCTACTTCTAAACTTTTCAGGCGTTCTCTCATGGATTTATGCATATGCATCTTGTTGACGATGTATATCCTTAATTCATTTAAATGTATTCACTAGGAATTGCACGACCCTCTTGGTTTGCCATACTGCAAATACACCTCTGACAAGCACGTGACATCAAAAGCGATTATGTACTTCACCAGATCATTTTTCATGTGTCACTTGCAGAGTTCATTTATGTGTTTTAGCCGTTACAGTGTTTCCGATATTGCTTTTTTTTTTCTTTTTATGCTGTGGTTTCCAATTTGAAACTATTATAGCAAATGCAGCTGATATGACTGACTCGTATTCGTGACCGCATTTCTTGCTAGAACTGAGCGTTGCCATTTAATTTACGGAAGTTGGCTAATGGGTTTTTGACTGCGTGGGAAGTTTCATGACAAATGACGAGCTGAACTGCAACCATCTAAATATAGTGAAATGAAACTATATATATATATATGTATACATACAAACATGCTGTACTGGGGTCCGTAAGGGAAAAAATGTGAATCACCTACAGTTTGGGACGTGAGTCGTATTTTCAATTGTTCTCTGTTGACATTGCGATTGTTCTGATTAAGAAGAATGATGCTAGACCCCGAGGCAATTGTCGATCATTTCTCCTGAGGCTGTGTGTGTGTGTGTGTGTGTATGTGTGTGTTTTGTGCTCGCGTATGTGTGTGTGACTAGCGTCGTATTTCCTGTTTCCCATCACTTTGCCTCGAGGTCACTATCACATTCACGTTCCGATCAAGAGTGCCACATCGATTTCTTTCTAAGTTTATTTCCTATCGATATAATATGGTTTTGGAATCAAATGGTCAGGAGGAAGCTTGAGCTCGTTAATGTCAGAAATGCTTGAACGAGCAATATGAAAGTTTGTTTACTCCCGTGCGAGAGCTCACACGCAAACAGAACAGCAGGAATACAAAATATAAAGAAAAGAATCGGTCAGTATTCCAATTTTTCCGACTGCGAAAACGAAAGGCATACGAGGTCTCTGTGTATGTGGTCCCTTTTCGCGTTCGAAAGTTAATAACTTCAAATGGGCGTACGACTGCGGAAATGTGTAAATGGTTTATGAAACGGCAATTAATATTTCACTGACGTCAGTATAGTCACCATCTGTCACGATACTCCTTTTTCTTTCCCTTTCTTTCACGCGAGTTAAAATTTTTCTCAAATTGCTGTTGGTAATATCAGAAAGTTCGGTTGTGATTCTTAGTCTGTCAAAATGGCTGTAGTTCGCTTCTTCGCGATTTAATTATTGCCTTGACGCACGCTACACTACTGTCATGCATGCCATTTAAATGTTACTTCCGTAAATCCTAATCTGCCTGCTGATTTGGATCAGGAATGCCTGAACTTGGTTTTTGTTCGTTGACTGATTTTCCGGCACGCGCAGCCTATTACGGAGGTGCTTGCTCAAACTCAAATCAGTTCTGGTCTTCCTCTAATAAGCATTTTGATACACAGGGTGATTCAAAAGCCGCAGGACACAATTTTATTTCAGAAACGAGAGGGGAAATTAAATATATGAGTACCCCGGCAAAGGATCGGTGGGGGAGGGGCTATTTCGGGAACATGGCCGCCATCTTGAAATCCGCCATACTAGATCAAGGTCAAATTTTTCATACGGTAACGGGGTCATGTTAAATAACAAACAAAACCAGAATTTCCTCAGAAATTGATTGCCCTCATCAGATTTGACATATCTGTTGTGGTTCACAAGTTGTCCACACAGAAATTTGAAGTAACAACCTCTAATGTACCCTGTAATGCGCAGCTATTTGATGTGTTTAGTGTGTTGTCCGTGTTGCTGAGCTCAGAGAGCTCAAGGTGCTTGATCCAGTCGTTATGCAACCGCACGAGAATATCTGGAGAAATGCTGTTACAGGCCTCCAGGATGCGTTGCTGAAGGTGGTATTTGTCGCGGATTTTCTCGGCGTACACCAGATGTTTCAGATAACCCCACAGATAAGAGTCGAGTGGTGTGAGGTCGGGGGATCTCGGTGGCCATTCCACAGGACCACGCCGGCCAATCCAATGAACAGGGAATTGAACATCTAGCCATTGACGAACAGTTACTCCGCAGTGTGGTGAAGCCCCATCGTGTTGGAAATAACAGAAAATTTCTTGTAATTTGGATAGCAAGTATGCGACAGTGCTGTGTGAAATGACACGCATGGTGTGTGAGAGTGTATCGGCAGAGAAGCAGGAGGCAGGCTGTTTCCTGTACCTTGCTCCAGACAATCGGACTGGAAACAAACGCAAAGGCAGTATCGTTTTACGATATGGTGTCGGTGTATGTCTAGTGCCTGCGCACTATCGTCGGTCGGTGGAAATCTTCGTTGCTTTAAGAAAGATAGCATTTTTGCATGACAAATCAATTTTCACTCCACTGCCACCAGTATCAAGATTCCTCAATTGCATCATCGTAGGACAATCCTTTGGCGAAACAATATAAGAGTCATCACCTTATCAAGAGGAATACAAGCAGCTTCAAACCACGTCCCAAGTAAACGGGAACACTGCTCACTTTTCCCTGTAACGTGATTCTCCCTACATCTGAATTGTCCTAAACGATGACACATATCGACTCGCAAACTCATTGGTGACCTGATGCGGAACATCTTCGTTCGGTTGGAAGCAATCCTTTCCGCTCACACCAAGCAATACATGATTCTTCATCCTTCCCAACTTCGTCGAAGAAACGCCTCTAGTTCCACATGGCTACTGACAGAGCTACAACGCACGCTGGAAAAAACACAAGCCACGTATCGCTTAGAACAGGGCGAACAGAAGTAAGTATACGGGATTCACGGCTCACACACTCAGCAAACAGCGATTACGTAAAACACACCGCGCGGGAGAAAACGCCGACGCAGCTGCAGCGCCACCTATCGGGAAAAGTTTCTCCCGACATTCCATTGGCGCGTTAGCTGAAGCAGACGACTGGGACCAAAGTCTAAAGTGTAGCCCAACATTCCACACTATGCATTTTTCTCTGAAATATTTTTTTTTATCTTTTCAAAAATAAAACGGAAATAAAACCGGGTCGAAATTAAATCAGGAACATCTTGACGTGACCTGTTTGCATCTCTGCCGTCGACACAAAGAGTCGGTGAGAAAAAGATATGCTCCCCTTATACCTTCAACCATCTTAGTCTCGGAATTGAGTTCTTAGGAACTCAGAAGTCCATAGAGACCGGTGAGCGTGGGAATGATTTATAATGCTACAGTGATTTAAGGTGTAGTAACTCTTCTACTCTTACAAAATTAACAACTTGGAAGAGGACCCCCCCCCCCTTTTTTTTTCCTGAAAAAGTAATTCTGTTATTTGTGATGGCAAGGTAAGGTGAGGGGGAGCGTGTTAAGAGTCGCACGAATTCCAGGCGGCATCAGAGATGTATAAAATGCCTTTGGACGTACGAAATGGAAGTCTGATTAGAGATTTCAGGGTAGAGTGGAGAGGTGGCAGAAGAGAACAGCAGAAAGCTTTAGTACAGCTTTGAGGATGTTTGCCTTTTGCCCACTCAGAGAATCTGTATTTCGGAAGGGGGCTTATTGGTGAAACAGCAAATGATTTAGAAATTTGACTAGGAGAAAAAAAAAATCTCGATGGGGAAATGGAAAATCACTAGTTGTCGGTGTTTAAATGTTTTCTGGTTGATCATCCTCGTAAAATATTTTGGCTGGGATGCCCAAACCGGCCAAAATAACGGAATCAGTAGTACCTGTGGGAATTCCATTAAAAGGTATGTCTAGGCCAGTAGAGCAAAAAGAAAGAAGATTTCAGTACCACATATACGTGCAACTGGCCTTATTGCGCGTTGTGACCGAAGTTCTTGTTGAATTATTTCAACAGGGCTGTCCAGATATTTCTTTGAAGTTTAGTCATCAGGAGCCCTCATTTATTTTTTCCTGTGTGAAGTCTTAAGTCTTCCTTTACAAGAGTAATCGATCTACAGATTTACCTGATCTGTGTTTCCTTCCCTCGGTAAGTGGTTTCAGTCAGTCTTGATTTCGACGGCTTTATTGGGGACAAAAACTGCAAAAACTGCCTTTACACTTTATTGCTTGAAACTGCATACATCTTGTAGGAAACAAAGTGTGTCGTATAGTTCAGAAATTGTTTTCCGAACGTGTTGCCATCTATGAATATGTAAATATAATTATACACACAGTCTTATGTGTTAAGGAACGGCAAGACGAGTTTCAAAACCTTGCGTGGCCTTCTTAGTCACCCGATCTGAATCCTATTGAGCCAGAGTGGTCGGTTACCTTGGGGAGAAGATTCTTTTCGCGTTCTTCGCACAGCTTGATGCTTTTCATGTCTCCTCCTTCTTCCCACCCCCAGGCTCAACTTCTACTTTGCTGGGTGTTGATTGGCCTTATAAAAATTATTGAAAAGCGATACTACTTGTTCATACGATATCTCCTTTGCCAACGTTAACGTTGCATTGACACGTTCTGGTCATGAGGCTCTCAAAGTGCGTTCTCATTACACTCAAACTTTGTTGGTATCCGCGTCGGTTGGTGCTGCAATTTTTGGAACAACGAATTTATTTATTTCTAACTCTACTCTGCTATACGTTCGGATTTAGCTTCTAAAACAGCGAAATACTAATAATGTTCAACCGAGTTTTTTCTTTCTGCATACGCTCTGAACTTCTTTAACAAATGTCTTACGACACCCGTTGCAGTGATATTTAAAAAAAAAAAAAAAAAAAAAAAAAAGAAATTGCCCCCCCCCCCCCCTTGTTTTTCTTCCGGATGGCTTCTGGTTGGTCAATTTGAGCCCCAAAACTTGATCGGTACGAGCATGTATGGAATAAATATGAATATAGATAGTAAAAAATATTACGATTAAAATTGAGAGATGGTGCTGGGGACGAGACCACACAGATATCTGGGGTTATAAAGAAAAAGAAAGGAAACTTCGAGTCGTCCCATGGAAAATTTACGGGCTTTCAGACTTGTTAATCCACGTGACGTGCTTTATCTTCGATTAGGTGCCATCGAGGCTGAGAAAGTGCGATTGGACATTATGAGCTATGTCAAATAGAGAGAGAGATACTTAAGCATTTTTTTCTTTACACTCTTTAAACACCCCACTACTCTCTCCCCACTATGCAAACTAAATTTGTCGTTCAATTAATAGATCCACAAAACTCATTCTGTAAGCGTTTTAGCCGGCACGTGTTTGAATAAGTGAAGATGGAAGGTGGATTACGCGGCTTCATCGCATTCATCAAGTTCCTTCAGTCTAGCCACGTACTTCTCTCTCCCTCTGTCATTTCTCTTAAGTACGAAACAGTGATTTAAAGATGGGATTCAGAATCAAGGAAGGAGATGGAAACTGCGTGCTGATTAGATCCACTTGTGCTAACGACAACTCTAGGAAAAGATGCTGGCCCAGGAAAATGAAATGACATATTGTATTCTGCGAACACTTTTCAATTTATTGAAGCATAGGATTACAAAATGACATAGAAATGCGAACGCATAAATATTGCCATATGCACTGCCATATTAACAGAAATGTTTTAGAAGAGAAACGTTTACTGAAAGAAAAGTCTGCTTATACATCATTAAAAAACAAAACTAAGTAAATACAGGGTATCCCATAATGATTAGCGCAAGTATCTAGGACTGGAACAAGCACATTTATTACGGACTATGTGTAATACATAACCAAGGTAAAGGAGTTCATAGTACTGTTCAGGTTTTGAATATCACATGCCTTAGATGGTCACTACCTCGAAGAGAACATTCTTGGGCTCTCTCTGTCACCCCCAGCACATGAGCTGGCATGGCGGCTACCTCCTCCGGATGCTTTGTTTGAGTTCCAGAGATGTGCAGGGTTTCCCCGTTAGATCCGGTGATCTGGACGGTTAATGGATATCACCGAATGTGGAAATGAGGCGCCCGGGGAACTGTTGTCGAAGGATTGGCAGTCGTGCCGTATGACTAGTGACACCATCTTGTTGCATCCACGTTTCTGTAAGACCAAGCCGTTGCAACTGAGGAATGAAGGTGATTAGCATGAGGTTGGTTGTAGCACCCAGCAGTAACTGTGACGACTGCTGCACCATGCTCGTCCTCAAAACTCTGTGACCTTGATACTGCGCAAGGGCTTTTCATGCAAGGCTTGTGGGTTTTCTTTACCCCAAAACCTAAAGTTTTGTTTATTGACATAACCAGATAGGTGAAAATGATCATCTGATGTGATCAGTTCAAAGCAAACTGAATTCGTTTGTACCGCTTACTGGTCATCCATGTAACACTTCTCCGAAAACTTGAGCATTTCATCGTCCTGGAGCGGGAATCGAACCCCGCATCTCCCGATTACCGGTCGAGTATGCTAACCATTACACCACCCAGGACAGTGAATTTCCAAGCCACTGAGACATAGGAATCTGAAAGTCCTCAGATTTTCGCTAGTCGAAGCATTCCTGCTTCCTCATAGCGCTTTGACCCAATCCCCAACCGGACGAATATAGGTCGGAGGTCATCAGTGCCGCAGATAAATCAATGAAGGAAGAAATATTCTTGTTAATACATGGAAAATCGACAGAATATTCAAAGCAAACTGAATTTGTTTGTACCACCTACTGGTCATCCATGTAACACTTCTCAGAAAACTTGAAAATTTCAACCCCTGGAGTGGGAATCGAACCCCGCTTCGACTAGCGAAAATCTGAGAACTTTCAGATTCCTATGTCTCAGTTGCTTAGAGCTTCACTGTCCTGGGTGATGTAATGGTTAGCATACTCGGCCAGTAATCAGGAGATGTGGGGTTCGATTTCCGCTACAGGACATTGAAATTTTCAAGTTTTCTTAGAAGTTTTACATGGCTGACCAGTAAGTGGTACAAGCCAATTCAGTTTGCTTTGAATATTCTGTCAATTTTCCACGTGTTATGAAGAATATTTATTCCTTCACTAATTTATCTGATGTGATCAGGTGCTGCACAAAATACTTTTCCTGCCTGCACTTGTTCACAAACCATTCACTGAACGTCACTCTGTGTGAACCCTATCTGCAGGGAGCAATTGCTTCGCCGACTGTACCTTATAAAGATGCAGTTGCAGATCATTTTTCAAAATCCCGTGAGTACTGGTACAAGTAGCGTTCACCTGTTGGGACAGTCGACGGGTAGACTTCTTGGGACTTTGAGCGTGTGGCGAAATGCCATTGAGCAATGTTCTCTCCACTAGGTTTCAAAATCGCTTTAATATTATTTATCAAAAGAAAACATAAGAGGGAGACGTACAGTGTTGGGCGTCTCACTGGGAAATAATACAAGGAGACGTTCGAGGTCATCCTGGGGTTAGTTTCTTGTTGGCGTTGCCTCACGAAAGTTAATAACAGCACGCGGGACAACCTTCCTGAACGGTGCTTCACGCTTCCGGAAATGTTGTCGGAATCGCCTTTGTGCTGTGGCGATGGATCTTCCACTGGTGAAGTATGCTTCCACAACTTAGGCGATTTCTGTTGGCGTCAACGGCGACATCATTAAGGCTCAATGATCTGGAAAGGAGACCAGCGGTAATTCCCAAGGTCAGACTTTAAAACACAATACGTTTTAGAATTGAGCGAGTGCTCAAGCTCCTGTAAATTAAAAATAAAATGTGTCCCATCATTATGAGTCTTCCTCTACTAGCAGCCAAGAAGAAGAAGCCCCTGGTCTGACCATTCTGGAAGGGCGGGGCAGGAGGGGCGGCTGCCCCAGGGCACAATTGAAGATAGGACGAAAGAATCACTGCGTACCATATTATTAAAATCGGAATTGAAGCTTTTGCGCAGCCCCGGTGGCGCAGTGGTCTAAGCGATGGCCTCTGATCATTCGTCCGAAAGGGGTCCGGGTTAGAATTCCGGTGAGGCATGGAAGTTGTGTTTGTCTTACGTCGCTGGCTCTCTGCTTTCCCTGGAACCAGTGGCCCTAAATTAGGGACGGGCAGCTGCTTATAGCCAATCGAGTTGCTCACGGTGGTCGTTACACCCCCCAATCTAAAAATAAAAATAACGTTAATAATTTGATGCAAGACTATTTAAAACTACTTTTCATGTTTAAACTACTAAACTACATCCGTTAAACTACTTTTCATCTTCCATCCCGGTTCATTATGGTTCACTTTCTTCGTATCCGAACCCAGCCCGATCAGTGCAGTTAAAGCATAGATATTAATATCAATTTAATTATTTGCAAAAGGTCATATATTTAAATGTATTTGTTTTGTAATTATTCAAAAGTAATGTTTGTGCCACTGAGAAAATCAATCTATAAGATGCATATTTAAACAATTGGGGAGGGGGGGAGTCCGAACCCCTCGGGTTCCTCTCTCAGAATACGTGCTTGCTGAGTGGTCTGAGGCTGGCTTCCGATTATTCGTCTGAGATGTACTTGGGTTCTAGTCTAAGATGAGGCATGAGTGGTTCTTCTGTTCGATGACGCTGGATCGGTCTATTCCCTGGAACCAGTGGCTCTAAGTTAGGGACGAGCGACTCCTTATAGCTCTTGAAGTTGCTCATGGTGGTCTTTAAACTCCGAAACAAAAAGGTTTCCTACCAGTGCGAAGGTAGTCTGTCTACGCACATCTTTCGGATCAGGTGATTGAAGGTGGATCTGAAAAGTACCCAGCATACTGTGTATCTCAACGCGTAGTACTAATAGTACTACGAAGATATTTGATTGACCGGATACACTTTTATGGGTTTGGCCTGAGTTTATTAATCTCATGTGTCAAAACCTTAAATCAGGGAATCCTACGTTGTAATTTTTGATCAATCCGTGTAGCTACACTTTTCGTAATTCTTTAGAACTGGGCTTTATACGTTTGAGTTCGATCATGTATGTCAGGGACAGGATTCTAGAAACACATGTTTTTTATTGTTTTCTAATCCAGATTCTCCGTAGACTTTCACTGGAATTTACGATCCCTGACGTGAATCCGAGTGGAGAAACCTATGGAGCTTCGAGTTTCGGGTCGGGACACCAGGATTCGGCCAACTTTCTACAACTGCTCTGAAAGTTTCCAGATTTCGCTTTATTCCGTAAGAGAATTATAGCAGTAAGAGAAAGAGAATAAGAATCGGAGTAAGAGAATTACAGCAGAAAGGGAATAAGAATCGGAGTAAGAGATTTACAGCAGTAAGAGAATTATGAGTCTCGTTTTTAAGTCACACGGCCCACAAAATAAAAATACACTGCCGGACAATTGCTAAGGACGGATGACATTAGCAACGATAGCAACCATGAAGCGGAAGGCAGGAAAATGTGGAAATTAGCATAAGTGCGGGATACAGTAAGACGTGTTGTGCGTATGCAAATTTTGGATTGCCGAACTTGTTCGTGACGTCATAGCGCTGATAAGAGATATAAAGGATTTGACGCGTGTTGACCGTTGTTGTTCAAACGCAAAGTTGAAAGGGAAAGAATCAATTGACGAACTTGCAAGTTTCAGTATGTATTCCCGACATCACCTAGATGATTTTACGCGTGGCCGTATTATTGGCAAGATTGGAGAAGGGCGAAAAATAACAGATGTTGCCAGGGAGTTCGACGTCAGCCACAGTGTTGTTTCAAGGCTTTGGAAATCATTTCAAACAAATGGAGAGTGTAGCAAACGTCACGGGGGAGGTCGTGTTCGCAGTACGACACCTGCAGAAGATCGGTACATAGTGCTATCAACAAAAAGACACCGGCGCAGCACAGCTAGTGAGGTAGCAAATCAGTTTATGGCTGCTACTGGCAAGCGGATCTCCGGAAAAACTGTCGCCAGACGTTTGCATGAAGGAGGACTATACGCCCACCGTCCTGTTGTGTGCATCCCATTGTCCAGACGTTACCGTACCGCCCGTTTGCAATGGTGCCATCAACGTCGCAATTGGACTGATAACGACTGGTCTACTGTCCTCTTCTTAGATGAGAGTAGATACAGTCTATCGTCTGATTGTCGACGACAACTGATCTGGCCTGATAGTGGTACTGCATATTGTCCAGCAAACATAGAGGAAAGGGACCGATATCCGACATGTAGTGTCATGGTATGGGCTGGCATCATGATCAATGGCCGTACGTCCCTCTATGTGCTTCCAACTGGGACTATGACTGGCCAACGATACATTAATGATGTTCTGCTACCTCATGTTCGCATGTTCCGTGGTGCTGTCGGTGATAGATTCATTTTCTTGGACGACAACGCAACATGTCATCGAACAGTCGCTGTCCAGGAGTGTCTTGAGAGCGAGGATATTCAACGCCTCGTATGGCCAGCACGTTCTCCAGTCTGAATCCCATTGAAAATGTGTGGGATGCTTTGGGGAGGAGTCTTGCTGGTCGCCAATGCCCTCCAATAAACAAGGACACCCTCATCCGTGCACTGACAGAGGAATGGGATAAATTACCCCAACAGCTGCTTGATAATGTTGTGCAAAGCATGATACGACGTGTGGAATCTTGCATCGCCCTCCATGGTGGCCATATCCCGTATTGACATCTTACGCCGGAACGTCTGCGGACGGTAATTGCATTTTTTTCACGTTTTACGTATTCTGCACAAAATGGCCTGTTTGTCCCTTGAACACGTTCCAAAGCCTTCTGGATTGCAGAGCACAATAAATTGTCTTTCTTGTAATGTCCTGGCATTCTGACATTATTTTATTTCACTTGGCATCCAACCACACTTACTTTTTTAGGCGCTATATAGCCGTTTATGATCAGTCCTTAGCAATTGTCCAGCAGTGTAATTGTGGGATATTTTCAACGGTTATGGTATGTACAAGAAGAGCTGCGGAAATGGCAAGCACAATAAGTAGCTACAGAACTGTTCATTGCAGTAAGCAAGAAATACGCGTAGAAGGCAAGTATATTATTCAGGTAGTATCTCATAAGCTCAAAGTCTTATACATCAAGGTTATGAGCAGTCTTGCAAGTCTTCCAAACAAAAGAGATTATGTTGAACAAGGAATAAAAATTCATCTGTCCAGCATCATATGAGACAGATCATAAGTCCAAAGCTGAGTCGGTAGGAACAGGTACGTTACGCTAAGAGTGAGAGTTGGTGACTGTCAATGCGGAACCATTGTCTTTGAGTTGAGCAGGTTTGGATGAGACGAGAGACTGTAGAGCTGCGGAGAACTTCCTGTATTCATCTTGTCTTGTGAGTACACGATGTCGGAGATTAGAAGCAAGGCATTGGTTGGCTGTGTGGTCAGGAACGGTAGCTCAACTAAAGGAGCGATTGAGATCGAACATATAGACAATGAATTTTACAAGGATAGAGCGGTACGTACAAAATAGCAAGGTATGCGGTGGTGGAGCCGAAGGTCGGATGAAAAATTGATAATCGTCAAGGTTATCTCTTTTACGTCTGATGTTCTCTAACAAAAGAGAACATCAGACGAAAATTTTTGTGAGAGTACATATATGGAAAAAAACTGAGTTTCCCTGAATTTCGGACTGATGCCGTAAAAAATACGTAAAATTTATGCAAATGCACAGATTATATTTGTGTTATTTGCACAACTTCTGTTCTAATAAAGGTAGAAGTCTGAAATGTGGCTGTTTATAGTTGTTTTTGATGCTGCATGCAAAAATGCAAACTGAATTATTTTATCATAATTAGTTTTCATGACATGGCAAAAAATATGGGTGCTGCTATGGGGCCCACTACCAGCAGGGCCCTCCTCAGAGAACCATGCATTTTTTTTAATAAAGAGATTAAAATATCTTTACTTGAATCTAAAAGTTTTGAGAATAAGAATTACTTCCTTGCATTTTTGGACTTTAAAATTTTTCCATATTTAACAGTATAAGAGAGTGAATATATTTCAATATTTGAATAATTTCATCATTTAGTTGCTTACATATGAGCACATTCAAAATATCATATTAAAAACTCACACAGATATAACTAAAATATTTATTTACCTAATTAATTTTTTATAATGATTTATTGAATATGAGTACGGCGCAGCAGAAATGTGGGTGTATCTGTAAAGGGTTCATATACCTTTTCTGCTGAAATTAATGTTAACTGGTAAAGAATAGAATTTTTGAACAATTCAATCTACTCCCCTGTTTCAGGTTTTCTTAGACTTCATATTTCCTTTGGTTTTTGACAAACAGCAATTTCACTTTCTGTAAGCTTGAGTCATTAAAGTAATATTGCCTTCCACTTGGTGTCGTTGGGCAGTTAACTTTACAATGCAGTCTGCATTCAGGAATCCAACATTTGTCTTCCCTTTCTGGCCAAAAGTGTGTGCGAAAAGTTTTTTTTTTTTTTTTTGGGACAACATCCCAAAAGGGTAACTGTTTCATTTAAAGTTTCTGCTTCAAATTCTATGTTGACAAAATCATTGTCACTATCTGATGAGATAGAATCTGGCTCATGTTCATAGGTGGCACAGGTTGGACAGATTTTCCAACCAAGTTTTATATGGATTTTTGATTTTGTTGCAAGTTCACATGCTTTATCAGCAGAAATTACTCTCAGACCTTTTGTAATTGTTGACTTATGTCTATTATATGGATCACAACATTTCCTTTGGCATTCACTAAATTTGGTTAAATATACCTTTTCATGATGAAAGCAAATTGTTGAATTAGTATCATTCAGATGTAGATTGTACTTTGTGGTAAAAAAATTCTGTTTCTGGTTGACAATTTACTAATTTGTAGAAGTGCAGTTTTTCCATGAGTGTATACTGTCTTATTAGTCTGCACTAGTATTTGTTAACTGACCAAAAGAGCATATTTCAGATGTCGTGGAACGTACTTCAGACTTCTCCATATTTCCTTCCTAAAATAATGCATGGTTTTCCCACCAGGGGACGCAAAGTCGCATCTTATTTTTGTCGATGTCTCTGTTTCTAAGAGTCCGATATGAAAAATCTTTTCTACGTTGGGGAATGTTTCCGGTGCGAAATGTTTCTCATATAAATTCATGTTTTTCTTGCTGCAACCAAAGAGCGTAAGCTCACAATTCCGTTTACAGCAATATCTGAGGGATTAAAATCCCGATTGAAAAACTTCTTTCTTCCGTCAGATACTATTGTTTTCCATACCGGTTCCATTGACTCTGAATAGCTTTGATAAATTTAATTTGCGTCAGAACGGATTCAAAAGACGTGCTTATTACACCCGAAAATTCGGTGTCATCTTTCTTGTTTCTTTTTGCCATCGCTGTCGCACGCTGCTTTGACGTGTTGTCGGTTTTTTTTTTTATCGCCGTTGTCTTTTCTCCTATTACAGAAAAGCGCCGGTAAGCTTCAAGATCACCTGTCGCAAGAGCTTTGCTGCGATGGATAAGGAAAGAGGAGTTTCGTTTGTTTCTTTGGCAGTTCGCCGCCGCAGCAGCAACAGCATGAACAGCACACTCTGCTTCGGTTTGGGTCGGTTGGTGTTGTCGTCGTTTGCAGCTTTGCACAGTCCGTAACAAACTGCATGCATCAGCAAATATATTTTTATTAAAACTAGAAGTGTAAAAGCCTATTTGGTTGTTTTTTTCTTGAATTTTATTTAAAGTACAAAATTTTATTTGACGAATGGATTGCGTTTACATTTCTATACATAAATACAGCAAAAAAAAAAAAAAACTTTTAAATTTGGCTAACCTGCATAGCATTTTGCAACAATTTTTGCTGACAAAATATAGCGAAATTGCTACAAAAGAAAATATTCCAGCTTAAACACTGCAATTATTTAGGTAGAAGTCTATATATATGTGCGTATGTACACAAACTTAGATGCCAGTTTATTAGGTACACTCATTCTTGTCACATAAATGGCTAACTCCAACACGCAAGACGGCACACGGTGTACGGTATAAGTTATTCAGACCAGCGTGTCGAGCGTCAATTGGTATTCGATTGAGGGTCAGAATGGGGAAAACGTGTGATCTAAGTGACTTCGAATATGGCATGATAGTTGGCGCCAGACGTGCCGGTTCGAACATTTCCGAAACGCCTGTCTTCCTTGGCTTTTCACGTACAGCCTTAACAAATGTTTTACCATGAGCGGTGCGACACGCGAAAAATTCTAGAAATCGGCGACCGTGTGGATGAAAATAGCTGGTGGCTCATGGGGTCATAGGTGCCTGTTGATATTTGTACAAGCGAAGAAACTGGGCCATAACGCGGCAAATCACTGCACAATTTGTGCGCCGAGAGTTATCTCCGAACGCACCATATATATTGGACCATGTCGCAAAAGGAGTACAATGGCTCACAACCATATTACCAGTCTCCTTTTTGAGCCCTCTGATCCGCCGTTTGTCGTCGTTCACAGAATCTCCTGGAAGTTATTTGCGTGTCCGTAGCTACGGTGATGCGCGAAAAGCCGTAGAAGACAGCCGTTTAAGAAATACTCGAATCGCTACGCTTGGTGCAAATTATCATGTCACGTTCAAAGTCGCTCAGCTACTCGTTTTGCCCATTTCGGCACACAATGTGGCTGATGTCCGGTGAGCATGGACTGCGTGATTCATACGGAAACCGCGCTCACGTGACGTCTTAAATGTTGCAGTGAGCCATTTACAGAGGGCGAGTAGAAAGTTTTACAATATTTGCATAAACGCATGTGCTGCGGCGGGTATGTCACGTGTTTAAACTAGTTCAAGTCACGCACTGCAGTCATTCGAAAGTGATATAAAGTGGTAGTCGTCGTTCTGTCTGTGGTTGGGACGCCTGAAAGATGAACAGCCACAACCGACTGATTAGGGAACTTTTGCTTTAAGAGTTTAAACTCGGCTATAACGCTGCTCAAGCAACACGAAACATTTGTCATGCGAAAGAGGAAGGTTCCTTTGACCACAGCATCGCAACCAGATGGTTCAAGAAATTTCGATCAGGTGACAGAAACCTCTACGATCAGCCAAGGTCAAGTAGGTTGCGAACCGTGGATTCGGAGGCCATGCTTCAGGCCGTAGAGGCAAATTCGACAACCAGCACTCGAAGATCATCAGGCGAGCTGAGCATATCACAGACCACCGTGGTTCGTCACCGTCAGGACCTCGGAAAAGTCTACAGGAGCTTCCGTATTGTCTCTCACGAACTGACGCGAGCTGAAGAAAACCGCCGTGTGAAAGTGTTCGCGGAACTCCTAGAAAACCCTCGTTATGTACGTTTCATCAAGATAATTGTTACGTGCGATGAAAAGTGGGTCTATTTCCGTAATCCTTACACACAACGGCAGTAGTTGAGCTCGGGCCAGCTTCCAGAACCTGTTGCTAAACATGGGCACTTCTAGCTCAAGGTGATGCTCTGCGTCTGGAGGAATTTCGAGGGGATAATCCATTACGAATTTGTTTCAGATGGTCGTACAATCAACGCCAACCGCTACTGTGAACAGCTGGAGCGGATGTATGCCGTTTTGGAGGAGAAGTTCCAGGCACTCGTGAACAGAAATCGCGCTTTCCTACAGCAGGGCAGCGCTCAGCCTAATACCGCGCGAGCGACCCGAGCAAAACTCCAGGGACTTAAAGGCATCGAACTGATGCCACACCCAGCATATAGTCCGGATCTTGCCCCGTCGGATTATTACTTGTTTCGGTTCATGGCCCACTTCCTTCGCGGGCGGCAGCTGAAGGAGTTCTTCGCCTCGAAGGAGAACAACATGTACCGCCGCGGAATCGAAAAACTGTCAGACAGATGGCTAAAGACGGCGCAACACGATGACGTATACTTTGAATGCTAGTCAGCTTTCGTCGTAAAGGTACGTATGAAGACATAAAGTGATCCAAATATTGCAAAACTTTCGACTCACCCTCTGTAGAATCGAAGAACTGGCAGGCAGATGGCTAAAGACTGTTCAACACGATATCTTATACTTTGAATGCTAGTCAGCTTTCGTCGTAAAGGTACGTATGAAGACATAAAGTGATCCAAATATTGCAAAACTTTCGACTCACCCTCTGTAGAATCGAAGAACTGGCAGGCAGATGGCTAAAGACTGTTCAACACGATGGCCTATGCTTTGAATGCTAGTCAGCTTTCGACGTAAAGGTACGTATGAAGACATAAAGTGATCCAAATATTGCAAAACCTTTGACTCACCCTCTGTAGAATCTAAGAACTGGCAGGCAGATGGCTAAAGACTGTTCAACACGATGGCTTATACTTTGAATGCTAGTCAGCTTTCGACGTAAAGGTACGTATGAAGACATAAAGTGATCCAAATATTGCAAAACTTTCGACTCACCCTCTGTAGAATCGAAGAACTGGCAGACAGGTGGCTAAAGACGGTGCAACACGATGGCCTATACTTTGAATGCTAGTCAGCTTTCGTCGTAAAGGTACGTATGAAGACATAAAGTGATCAAAATATTGCAAAACTTTCGACTCGCCCTCTGTAGAATCGAAGAACTGGCAGGCAGATGGTTAGACTTTTCAACACGATGGCCTATGCTTTGAATGCTAGTCAGCTTTCGTCGTAAAGGTACGTATGAAGACATAAAGTGATCCAAATATTGCAAAACTTTCGACTCGCCCTCTGTAAATAACGAGCGCAGTTGTACCTGATAATGCATGTCACAAAGTGCCTGCGTGCGCTACCTCGGTGGCGAATGGTCTGAGTGCTGATTTCTGACTATTCGTCAGAGATGGGCAAGGGTTCGAATCCCGGTGATGACTGGATGTTGTGTTTGTCTTATGCTCTCTCCGTTGCCCGGTGCCAGTGACCATAAATTGGGGGAGGGCGACTGTTTATAGCCCATGGATTTGCTCACGGCGGTCGTTAAACCCCAAACCCCCCGGTGGCGCTGTAGCCTAATCGCTAGCTTATGAGTATTCGTCCGAGAAGGGTCCGGATTCGAACCCGTGAGGCATGGATGTTGTGTTTGTCTTACGGCACTGGCTCTGTCCCTTTGCTGGAACCAGTGATCCTGAATTAGGGACGGGCGACTGCTTATATCCCATTGAGTTGTTGACGGTGATCGTTAAACCTTCAATCACAAAAAAAAAAAAAAAACACCTCAAACCAAGTAAATACCTGTGTGTTAATTTAAGATAAATGCGAAAAGAGGGATGGCCTTGTGTATTTACATTGTCTCCACGTATTTGGAAGATTTTCATCTCAAGCCAAAAAAAAAAAAAAAAAAATATTGTGGGTGCACAGTCAAAATGAATGAAATTGCAAACACTCTTGTCGCATTTTTTTTATTTTTTTATGCCGTGCGGGCTTAAAAGTATGGGTTGACAGTAACTACGTTGCACGTTTTAACGCAGATTCGTTCATTCGAAATTCTGAGTTGTGGTTCTTTTTTTCCCTGTTCCATGTTCTTTGCACGTTGGTGGATTTAATGCAAAAGTTTCGACTTCAGGTTATTGGTTATTGCTTCGCAACTAACATGGCAGGCCACTGTACAATTTAATACTCTAAAAGTACTTAACTTGCGTTTTATGCCGTTCAGGTTTTCGAGAAAAGTTTGCGGTTTTCCTATATCGAAAGGAAAATAAAAAGTCTTCTTCAAAGACGCATGATCCATTGCTATTCAGAACATTTAGCAATGCTATCAAATCAAGTCTCCCACAGTGCCTTCCTATTCAGCAGGTTTCCACCTCAATTCTTTGCGGTACATTAACTCTGAATGCTGAGATCCTGAGAATGGGACCGTCAGTCGTTGCGTATTGTGGAATAAGAAATAGTTTCTTCCTTAAGAAGGTTCGTTAAGGTGGACGTCAAGTAATTTTGCTTCCTATGCTTCCAGTGGAAAAACTTCTGTACACATTTTCTTCACAATTAATGCGTTCTCAAGGATGAAAATTTGAACATCGATTAAAATAGCTTCATTTTATAACTTGGAATACTTAATATTTTCTAAAACATAACCACAATTATGCAATCCAACATTTGTTTGTCTACTGACGTCATCAAAGTACAGGTCGCGCCATCTTTTTCTGGTTCCAACATCACCAAAAGAAAAGTTATTGATTTTTAATATAATTATGGTTATGTTTCAGAAAATATTAAGTATTCCAAGTTATAATATGAAGCTATTTTAATCGATGTTAAAATTTTCATCCTTGGGAACGCATTAATTGTCCAGAAAATGTGTACAGAAGTTTTTCCATTGGAAGTATAGGAAGCAAAATTACTTGCGTTCCACCTTAAGTATGAAAAGTTAGCTTTTATCGATAGACTTGACGAAGAGAGCATTTGCATGTAGGAAGAAGTCAGTGCTGGTAAAAATTGGCAAAAACTGTTTTCAAAAGTAAAAGTGTACAACACCAGTTTTGATTTAAAATGCATGATTTCGTTTCTAATGATTGGAATCATTTTTGTGGCCAGCTTTTAAGAAATCTTACAAGCGGCGGAAGTCCAACTAGCCCCCGGTAGCCGAGTTGTTCGGAGTGGTGGTTTTGTATCTGGTCGTCTGATTTGGCCCCTCACTGTAGAAAGAAAAAAATGAAATTTACGAGCGATTTTTCGTGATTACTTTCGTGAATTAAAGAAGCATATTTCTGAACCAACCTTTTCTATGAATGACGGGGCAAAAACCCTGAATTTTCATAAGTTATTCAATTGACAGAGGTACTCTTGATCATTTTTCTCTGGTTTAAGAACAGGAAATTTCCATTTGTAAGAAGTGTTACTGGAAAATTCTAAATTTTCATGAAACCTTTAAGTGATTCAGTTTGTACAGGGTGTCCATAAAGTATGTTCCACATTACAAAAATTAATATAAGAAAATGTATTACAGGTACAAGAAAGTTAGTGCACTACAATGATTGTGAACAAGTAAAGCTTTTTTTTTTCCTATATCAGCACATTACCACATATGCGCCTTTTATGACCCGTAGAACATCTAGGCGATATTCTATTTTGCGTCATGTTTTGTTTAACATCTCAGCAGAGACAGAACAAATGACGTCCGTTTTTCTACTCTTTAACGTCTCGACATCCGGAACACTGCTAACGTAAACTAGGTCTTAAAAACCTAGACTGGTTATGTCATGTGACCGTCGCTGCCAATCCACGTGTCCGGAAATTTGGCATTCGGGAACTCACGAAATATTTTTTAGCAATGTGGTGGGGCACCGCCTTATTGGAAAATAACCGAAAGTCGGAGGGCATACAACTGAGGTGCTACAGAAAGTTCCAGCATGTCCAGGTACACGTTACATGTTACTGTTGGCTCTGTGAATAAGAAGGTTCCGATGATTCTGTCATGCATCAGGCCGCACCATACTTTCACTTTCGGGCTAGTCCTCTGTTGTTCGATGACATAATGGGCATTTTTTGATCCCCAGATTCGCACGTCGTGCATATTTACTGTGCCAGAGACGTGGAATGTCACTTCATCTGAGAAACAGACACGCTGCAGATAATCACTATCATGAGCTGTGCACTGCAACGTATCCGTCAAAAATGCAGCACGGCGAGGCCGGTCATCAAGCTTAACAGCTTGAGCGATCTGTTCCTCATAATCATGCAGTTGAAGACGTTTGTAAAATTTGGTAAACCGTGGCACGGGGAATCCCAGTTTCCAGTGAAGCACAACGAATAGATTTCCTGGGGCTTCGAGAAATGTCTCCTGAGCAGCTGCCTCTTGTATAACCAGTGGTCCGCCTGTTCGGGAGAGAGATCGCCAACACTAACCGTCGCTTTAAACTTTTCATATCAAGCTTTTATGCTTTTTTTACGCTTTCCAACCGTAGGTTGAAGAAGCGTATATGCTCCAGCTTTGTCCGTCCGTCCGTCCGAACGTCTGTCTGTCTGTCCGCACGATAACTGGCGTAAAAATGGGTCGATTTCGATGAAATTTTAGTATATGGTAGGGGACCATCCGGGGACGAACCCTATTGAAAATGGGACAAATTAGGTCAAAGGTCACGACGTAGGAGCGGGATCATTCCATTACCCTTATGAGTCATAACTTGCGTAAATATGGTTCGATTTCAATGAAAGTTTACTATGTGGTAGGAGACCACCTAGGGACGAACCCTATTGAAAATGGGTGAAGTGGGGTCAAAGGTCACGACATAAAATCGGGATGCATTCCATTGCCCTTATGCGTCATAACGTGCGTAAAAATGGTTCGATTTCGATGAAATTTCAGTATGTAGTAGGGGACCATTGAGGACGAACCCTATTGAAAATGGACGAAATGTGGTCAAAGGTCAGGACATAGGATTGCGATCCATTCCGTTGTCCTTATCCCATATTATTAAGGTGGACGTCAAGTAATTTTGCTTCCTATACTTCCAATGGAAAAACTTTTGTACACATTTCCTTCACAATTATAGTGTGCCCAAGGATGAAAATTTTAACATCGATTAAAATAACTTCATATTATAACTTGGAAAACTTAATATTTTCTAAAACATAACCATAATTATATTAAAATTCAATAACTTTTCCTTTGGTGGTGTTGAAACCAGAGAAAAGATGGCGCGACCTGTACTTTGATGACGTCAGTGGACAAAAAAATGTTGTATTGCATAATTACGGTTATGGTTTAGAAAATATTAAGTATTCCAAGTTATGAAATGAAGTTATTTTAATCGATGTTCAAATTTTCATCCTTGTGAACGCATTAATGGTCCAGAAAAAAGATGGTGCGACCTGTATTTTCATGACGTCAGTAGACAAACAAATGTTGAATTGCATAATTATGGTTATGTTTTAAAAAATATTAAGTATTGCAAGTTATAAAATGAAGATATTTTAATCGATGTTCAAATTTTCATCCTTGGGAACGCATTAATTGTGAAGAAAATATGTACAAAAGTTTTTCCATTGGAAGTATAGGAAGCAAAGTTACTTGACGTCCACCTTAAAGTAGCTATTCTTGTATGTATGTATGTACATTTTATTTTGAAAAAGGCTCTAAGAATTTTGATGAAAGTCGTTAACTTACCGTTTTCTGGTACTAGAAATCGATTTGATCTCGACTTTAGAAGAATTCGTTTAGTGGGTTAAATAACCACCCCGAATTATAACGTTTTTAGTGATGGCGTTGTTCCATTAATGTTACCAATGCTTAGAAATCTTATGACGTCACAACTCGCGTTTGAGAATGTTGGCGCGCGGTCATGCCATCTATCTCATTACGTCACGCGTTGTTTGTGGATCCTATTAAAGATTTATGACGTCACACCTTACTAGCAGATAGTCGCGATTCCCATCTGCCTCATTACGTCACGCGTTGTGTGCGTATGTCCGTCAGGACGATAACTCGCGTAACAACCGTTGGATTTCGATGAAATTTTACTATCTGGTAGGGGATCACCTGGGAAGGAACCCTATTTAAAGTGAACGAAATGGGGTCAAATGTCAGTTCATAGGAGAGGGATCCATTCCACTGCTGTTATGCGCCATAACTAACGTAAAAAAAGGTTCGATTTCGATGAAATTTTAGTATGTGGTAGGGGACCACCTGGCGACAAACCTTATTGAAAATGGGCGAAATGGGGTCAAAGATTAGGACACAGGAGCGGGATCTATTCCATAGCCCTTATGCATCATAACGTAAGTAAAAACGCTTCGATTGCGACAAAACTTTATCATGTTATTTCGGAGGTATACCAAGCCGGTTCTGTTGAATATCATCGAAATGGGATCAAAGGTCAGGCAACAGGACCGAGATTTATTCCACAGACATTATTCTCATAACTTGAGTGATAATTTGAGTAATGATTTCTGTAATGTTGGAAAGCGTATTATAATCAATGCATTGCATGATTTTACTAACTTGTTTTTTGGTCCGGCGGTGATCGTGTGTACTCTTTTCCGAGTTGACGCTGGACAGTAACCGCCTATTGGTCTCGTGGAACCACGACACGCACGCCGCTTTTTCTTGCATGGAAGCCATTATCGATGTAATGCTCCTCTTATTCAGCAGTAGCACTCACCTAAAGAACAGAGAAAAAAAAAACCCTTCATAAATGCTGCTATATTATGTTGCCAACCAATTTATTTTAACTTACATAGATTGTTTTACATTAATATTTTTAATCTGAGAAAGACTTTGTGGATACCCTGAATATTAATGGAAACATTCTGTTCTTTTTCTGTATCCACATGATGGGAAAATTACCCTCCAAATTAAGAGAAACTTAGTTGTAAGGCAAGATGTTCACACAGGCGGCCAGCCGGTCGTCCGGTAGTGCAATAAAACAATCCGTTCTGTGAAAGGAGATGGGGAACAAAGTGCTGTTGAACAAAGAATCACCGATAGTTCCCGCTTATCCGTCAGGCATTTCCCCCTCTGTTCTAGCAATGAAAGAGCTTGTGTGAAAGCTAGCCAAAAACTGCACTGCCGGTCGGGTTTATTGTTTCGGCAGAAAAAATCCGCGTGTGTGAAACGGGCCTTAGGCTAGCTTTCACACAAGCTGTTTCATTGCTAGAACGGACGGTAAAAAAATGCCTGAAGGATGAGCGGAAACTATGGGTGATTCTTTGTTCAATAGCACTTTGTTCCCCATCTCCTCTCACAGAAGGGATTGTTTTATTGCACTACCGGACGATCGGTTGGCCGCCTGTGTGAACATCTTGCCTTAGAGCTACGTTTCTCTTAATTTGGAGGGTATTTTCGCCGTCCGGTTTGTAGCGAACCACTCGGCAGCTAAGTGGCTACCGCGTCGGAATTTCTGCCGCTTCCGCGTGTGTGAAAGTCTCGGTACAACCCTATAGTCCGCTTCAAAACAAGCGGTAAGACAGCCGGGAGATTTATTGCTTCGTCGGAAAAATTCCGTTTGTGTGAAACGGGCCTTATAGGGACGGACGACTGTTTTATAGCCCTTCGAGAGCCGCGAATGGCTGAATGGTTAGCAGTTCAGACTCCCAATGCAAGGTCCTCAGGTTCGATCCTGGGCTGATCTTGCGGAAGTGGTGTGATTTGCTAACAATCACTGAATATTCGCCGTGCATCGGACGAGCACGTTAAGTGACGGCCCCCAGGCTGGACCCACTGGTTAAATGGGTATCATTTCCTATGCCCCCCCCCTGAAATTCTTTCGCCCCTCTATGTGAAACATCGTACTTGTACGGTGGCGCCATATACTGTACTCTAATTTTACTACAAACTGTTCTGTCAAAGTCGCTAGACTTGCTTTCATTCCTTCCGTTTCTGTGTCCTGCCCGAAAGGCGAACTCGCTGTAGGTGGCTGGGACCTAAAATCTGCTCACTGTGGACGGAAGTCCTACAAGAAAATGACTCATACTGACTGTGTTATAGCCCTTCGAGTTGTTCATGATGGTCCACGAAAAAAACGAAAAAAGTCTGTCGTTTCCGATTTAATACACTTAAATTTCAATTTTTTACTATTTGATAGATTGCTGATAAGCTGCTTTAAGATAAGATTTAGTGCTCTATCTGTTTCATCATCTAAGGTGGCCCGTCTCGATATTAGGGATTACTAATTTTGGGGAAGTGAGAAAACAAGGGCCATGTAAACGAGATTCGAACTTTGTACGAGATGCACAATGAGCTGGAAACTACCTTTCAAATCATTTCAAAAGTTAAAAAAGGCCAAATACGCAACACACAGATGACAATTCAGCTATGATAGTTGCACCCCACGGAAACCCAAGTGAATTAGATTAAACAACGCGCCGCGCCGACGCGCCGAATTTGGGAAAAATAAATTTACCCGGACGCTTTAGAGCAGTCTTGGCCAAATGAACGACCGCGAGTTCTCGTACGGTCGATCGTTTGCTTTATCAAGCAGGCGTATGTCGTTCCATGCGAATTGCCTGAGACAAGATAATAGAATGAATTAACCAGATTTCCTTCCCCAACCCTAACCAAACAGGTCAAGATATTTTTAATATATTTACGGAATTCGCCCAAAAAATAAATTTGCCAGTATAGAAGCTTGTTTGTATCACTACGGGGGCACCTTCGATGGTAGGCCAAACCACTGGGTTCATTGCACTTTGTATAAAGCATGACGATTTCCCAGACTTTACTGGGTTCATTGCTTGTTTGTATCACTTTGACTGCATTATCCACCAAAATGCACTATGCATCAAAGTTTTAAATGTGAAAAAAATTATCGACGTAACTGCCAAAATGGATAATTCTCTTCGGGCACGAAATTGAAGTAGGCTTTTTCGAAGTCAACTAGAAGAAAATGAAGCTGACTGAATACGAAGGCCTGCTGTTTTTCACGAATGTCAGGTGGCTTAGTAAAGGAAAGTTTCTTGAAAGATTTTTGAATCTCTTGCCAGAAATAATCGAATTTCTAGACGCAATAGGAGAAAAGTATGCTCAGATACAAGACGCTACTTGTCTACAAAATTTGGCTTTTGTAACCGATCTCACAGGCCATACTGCAACATGTTCAGCCTTGAGCTGCAAGGGACAGCGAAGAGTGTTACAGATTTAGTGACCTCGCTGAATACTTTCGAATCAAAACTAGGCCTGCTAAAATGCCAACTTGGTAAAGTAAATTTGAAACACTTTCCCAATCTGGATAAGCACACAACACGTCAAGCTGATTGCAATTTTGACGAATATGTCACTGAGATACAAGTTCTGTTAACAGAATTTGGCAGAGGATTCACAGACCTGAAAAACTTTCAGCACATTTTGAGCTTCATGTCATAACCCTTTTGTTAAATGTGATATCGAGGAAGTTTCATCACTTCGATTCTTCAGATTTAGTATCAGAAATTGTGAAACTTCAGTCCGACATACTACTTGAAGGCAAGAGCGTCAGATAACGCATTTTGGAATTGGGTCTGGTTCATTTGCCCGTCACTTGATCGAAAAGTTCATTTCACCGAAAGGTCTCTTTATCTACAAGTTCATTTCACCGAAGGGTCAGTTTATCGAAAAATTTGGATTTTTTTTTTTTTTTTTTTGATTAGAGGTTTAACGACCACCGTGAGCAACTCAATGGGCTATAAGCAGTCGCCCGTCCCTAATTTAGGGTCACTGGTTCCGGGGAAGGGAGAGAGCCAGTGCCGTAAGACAAACACAACATCCATGCCTCACCGGGATTCGAACCCGGACCCCGTTCGGACGAATGATCAGAGGCCATCGCTTAGACCACTGCGCCACCGGGGCGGCACTTTGGATTTCATTAGAGGATCTGTTGAACAATGGTGCAAGTTCGGTCTACCGAACTGCACTTTTCTCTATTCTCTGTGACACGTAGAAAAAATTGCACTTTTCTCCGTGTCACAGAGAATGCAAATATTTAGTTTTAATTCAAAAATAATTCATTTTAAGTCCCTACGCCTCGGCTTAGGCCTTTTTAGCAAATTTTAATCATGTTCATACGGTTTACATAAAAAGCAAATTTCATAATGTTGCACATTTTTTCAGGTTAAAAGAATAAATTTTAGGTCCCTAGGCCTTTGATTAGGCCTTTTTACCAATTTCAATCGTGCGAACTCATATTCATAAGGTTTACATAAAAAGTCAATTTAATAATGTTGCACATTTTTTAAGGCAAAAAGAATCAAATTCAGGGCTCTAGGCCTCGGCTTAGGCCATTTTAGAAATTTTTAACCGTAACGGGCGTGCTCATGTTCATAAGGTTTACATAAAGAGTTACTTAACATTTTATGTAATGCTTATGAATATGAGTAGGGTTAATATCTGTTAAAATGGCCTGTATCTAGGCCTACGGTCAAAAAATTAATGTTTTGTGGTTGAGTAAAAGTGGAACATTATTTACTTGATTTACTGTGTAGCCCTTATGAATATAAGGTCGGAGGATTAAAATTTGACAAAAAGGCCTTATAATTAATGTTATATTTTGAAAAATCTACTCATGGGAAGGTATTTCGTAGAAACTAAAATTGTATTTTTTATACAATCCGATAATGTTTAGGTGGCCAGTTTTTCAAAAACCCGCACCACACTGCAACACATCTCTAACAACAAAATTCTAAGTTTTCGATAAACTGACCATTCGGTGAAATGATCTTTCGATATAATGAACTTTTAGGTAAAGTAATCCTTCGGTGAAATGAACTTTTCGATCAAATGTCCTTTCGATGAAAAGAACTTTTAGGAGAAGTGACTTTTTCGGTGAAATGAACTTTTCGGTCAAGAGACCCTTCGGTGAAATGTACCTTTCGATCAAGTGATTTTCGGCAAAGTTGATTTTCAGTCAAGTGACCTATCGATCAAGTTTTGCGGCGAAGTTGATTTTCAGTCAAGTGACCCTTTGGAATTACCGTCAGAAGAAAAATATGCCTGCTTGAGATCTGTTGCTTTGCGGCTGACTGCTTTGTTTGAATCCACATATCTCTGTGAAGCAGCTTTTTCAGAAATGAAAATAATGAAGTCGAAATACAGGAGTTGCCTGACTAATGCTCATTTAGAAGAGTGTCTCCGACTGTGCCTCACTGAATATGTGCCTGATTATTCTAAGAATTATATACTGTAAATAAAGAATCTACAAGTAAAATTATATAATTTGTTTGAAAAATAGTGTTTCAGAAATAAGAATGATTTAAATATTTTTTTCTGTATTTGTTTCCAAACTTACAAAACCACGCACACTAAAAAAACACTCGTGATATAGGCTTATTCCTATTTAAATGTGCCTATATCACAGCGATAAACCATGGTAGATCACAGTAAGAAATGATAGCTTAAGGTAGATCTTGGTTCCTCAAACTTTGGCCTCCCCTGCGTTAGAGGAATATATCGCTGAGATATCGATAGTTGAAATTCTGGACGTATGCCTGTTACCTGCAATGAACATGTACACTGAAGTACCAGAAAAACTGGTACAGACGAGTTTATGCAAAATACATAGCAACGTCACCTATGCGCGTACTGGGTTGCGTCCACCAGTGCGTATATAAAAGCGATAGACATCCTTGCCAGCTGTCAAAGCTGTTTTCGGCATGAGAATGACAAGTAATAACGATTTAAGCGATTTTCAACGCGGTGTCATAGTTGGCGCTCGTGAGATGGGCCATAGTATTTCGGAGGTGGAAACGAAGTTCGGATTTTCACGGACGACCATCGCAAGGGTGTACCGTGACTACAAGAATTCCGGCAAAACCTCCAACCTACGGTACCAGTGTGGCCGTAAAAAGACATTGGGTGAACGTAACCATCGTCGGCTGTCAAGAATCGTTTCACGCGATAGGCGTGCAACACTCTCGCAGGTATCGTCGGAATTCAATACTGGAGCCTCAACAAGCATCAGCGTCCGGCTCAACGTACCCTGCACGATATGGGCTTTGGCAGCCGACGCTCAATTCGAGTCCCCTTGATGGGTGCACGACACAGAGCTATGCGCCTGGATTGGGCACGGCTATCGGGCAGATGGAAGGATTCGTGTGTGGCGCAAACCCCATGAAGCCATGGATCCCGCCTGCCAACAGGGAACTGTACCGACTGGTGGGGGGTCCGTAATGGCATGGTGTGTGTTTAGCTGGACTTCACTGGAACCCCTGGTATGTCTACAAACGTCTGTGAGCGGCCGACGCTATGTGCGCATCTTTTCTGACGAGGTACACCCGTTCATGTCCTGCATTCATGTTGAAGGGGTTGGGCCTGTTCCAACAGGACAATGCACCTCCACACAAGTGTCGGGACGCCACATTATGATTAGAGGAGCATTCATCTGGGTTTGGGGTGTTGCCATACCCACCCAAGTTCTCAGATCTGAACGTGAGAGAACACATTTGGGATGCCATGCAACGCGCTATCGAACACAGGAATCTGAGACCTCGGAATGCACCCGAATTGTGGAACGCTCTGCAGGAAGTGTGGTGTGCATTGCCTAGAGCATATTTCCAGAAGCTAGTGGAGTCCATGCCCCGACGTACTTCTGCAGTCCTTCGCTTCCGTGGGGGACCTGCGATGTATTAGACTGCTGTACCAGTTTTGCTGTACGTCCGGGAATAGTACATATAGGGAGCGATACAAACAAAATGTATTGACATAACCAACCTTAAAAACACCATAATACCTTCAAATTGGAACTGAAGAACAGATTCTCTGCTTTAGAAGGCCTAACATCGGAAGAAGTGGATATTTCTGAAGTTAACAGAAAAGTAACCAAAGCTCTTATGGAAACAGCAACAAAATTAGCTGGGTCTCAGAACAAGTTGCAGGTGAACAAATTATCAGGAAAAACCAAAATGTTGATGCAAAAAAGAAGAATGAGGACAACTAAAGAAGATGTGACTTCCAAAGTGGAATACATAGAGCTATGCAAGACAGTACGAAAAAGTATCACTGAAGACGTAAGGAAATTCAACTGTGAACTAGTGAGGAAAGCAATTGAAAACAACCAAAGCCTAAAGATAGCAAAGGGACATCTCAGTAAGGGGAAAAACAGATTATGGCACTGAGAAAAGAAGATGGTTATGTAACAAGAAATAGAGGCGAAATTTTGACAAGAGTGAAAGATTTCTACTCCAAATTATATGAAAGGGATGATACATACATTCCAGACATCATGAAAGGTACCAGTACCAGAGTTCTTCCAGTCCTCCCAGCAGAAGTTGCACATGCAATCAAGAACAGGAAGCAGGGAAAAGCTCCAGGAGAAGATGGAATTACTGTAGACATCATACAAGAAGCAAGTGGAGAAATCGAAACAATACTCGCCCAAATATTTACTCGATGCTTTAATGAAGGGAAGATTCCTGAGGATTGGAACAACGCTATAATGATCCTGCTACATAAAAAAGGGTGACATTGAGGATCTCAGGAACTACAGACCTATCAGCCTCCTATCAGTGGTTTATAAAATCTTCACTAAAGTTCTTTCACACCGTTTGAAGGTAACACTGGACATGGCTCAACCGAGAGAACAAGCTGGATTCAGGAGTGGCTACAGCACAATAGATCATATCCACGTACTGAGGGAACTAATTGAAAGAGCTAGGGAATATGAACTTCCATTGTGCATGGGTTTTTTATCGATTATGAAAAAGCCTTTGATTCGGTGAAACCATCAGCAGTTACAATGGCTCTGAAATCCTGCGGTATTGAAGATGCATACATTAATATTATTAATAACATCTATGAAAATGCAAGTGCAAAGATTCGGCTGTTTGAAAATACAACACACATAAAAATTGGAAAGGGAGTGAGACAAAGTGACACCATATCTCCTAAGCTGTTTAACGCCACATTGGAAAATGTCTTTCAATCACTGAACTGGGAAAACAAAGGGATAAAGATTAATGGAGATTATATAACCCACCTTCGTGTTGCTGATGACATAGTCATTTTTGCAACTACCCCATCAGAACTGCAGAGTATGATCCAAGAAGTTGCTGACAAGAGTAAAGAAGTGGGATTAGAAATGAACTTTCAGAAGACAAAAGTGATGTTCAATGCTTTTACACGAAATGAAGATTTATCGATTGATGGAGAAAAGCTGGAGATAACAGACACGTACGTTTATCTTGGACAGCAGATATCAAGTGAGGGTCACATTGATGAAGAAATTAATCGGCGTACAAAACTTGCCTGGAGAGCTTTTGGAAGAAACAGCATAATTTTCAAGAGCAATATGCCATTATGTCTTAAAAGAAAAGTGTTTGATCAATGCATCCTTCCAGTGCTTACGTATGGTGCAGAGACGTGGACCTTAACTAAAAGAGACATACAAAGGCTGCAGACAACTCAAAGAAAACATGGAGAAGTGCATGCTTGGTGTAACCAGGAGAGATAAGAAGAGGAACTCGTGGATCCGAAAAATGACAAGAGTGGAAGACATCATGATCAGAGTTAAATCCCTGAAATGATAATGGGTTGGGCATACGGCCAGAAGGACAGACCATCGATGTACAGCCGAAATTTTAGATTGGATTCCAAGGGACAGGAAAAGACCCAGAAGAAGACCACATGGAAGATGAGTGGATGAAATTCGAAAGTATGCGGGAGTGACATGGAGGTGACTGGCACAAGACAGACCGTTGTGGAGGAAACTGGGGGAGACCTTCGTACAGCAGTGGATTGATAATGGTTGACAATGATGATGATGATTTGAAAAAAAGAACAACGGGTATATTGTCTGTTCGGATATTAGAGGCGTTCGATGTGATTTTGAAGCAGATACTGCACATGTTATGCGTGACATTTGACAATACACATGTTATGCTTCACATGTTCACTGCAGGTAAGCTGGCAGACGTCCAGAATTGCAACTATCGATATTTCAACGAAATATTCCTCTAAAGCGTCCGGGTAAATTTCTTTCCCCTAATTCGGCGCGGCGCGTTTTTCACTAATTGACCTTAGTTTCCGTGGGGGGCCGCGTAAATATTTAATTTCCGTATTTTTGGGAAATTATCCATTCTGGGGTTCAACTATCATGGCTGAATTGTCCTCTCTTTGATGCGTATTTTGTATTTTTTACATTACTGCTCCGAACAACCGTTACTTTGCTACTCTTTTCGGACACTTGTCGTGAAACACCCTGTATTTCGTTCTGTAGAAGTAGGATGGGCAGTAAGGTTGTAGAGAAATAATAACTTAGTGCCGTGCATCACAGGAAGTTAAAAATTTTCAGAAGTCAAAGCTCAAATGAATCTAACCACAAAGTTCCAAGAATCGGCGTCAGCTCGTTGTACAACTGCATATAGTGGAAGCTCCTTTATTTTCACCGTCATCGAAAATAGCTTTCGGAACCGACCACGTGATGCGCAACTGTGGCCCGCAAAGCTCATCTATATGGAAAGAATGAATGAATTGCGAAAGGTGCTTTACGGCATTCACCCAAATATCGCACCGTGCGGATTTCTCCTTCAGTGGCTTTTTAATGAGTTCCACTTTTCAAGTGAAGCGAACTCTAAATAAATGTGCAGTGTATTTAAGTGTGTAAGTTTTGTTTGCAGTATTTCTTCCCAAGTTTCGTTAGAAAAAAAAAAAGGGGACAGCTTCCTTTTGTGTTTCCTCTGCGTAATGACTGCTTGACGTTATTATCCTTCTCTCATGCACACATTAATGATTTGTAGTGTTTTATGCTGGCTCACATAATCCCTCGTGAGAAGTAAAGAGCTATATTTGTTATTTGTACATTAAACTTTTGATTTATCTTGCATCGAGATTCCTCCCGCGCCCCCCCCTCGCCGTATCTTTGCTATCAGCAATAAGCAGCTGATGAATTTCACAGCAGTAATCAAGGTGTGTATGTAAGATACGCAGACTTTGTTCCAAAAAGAAAGGAATTGTACTTACGATTTTTATTGGATATTCAGTTTCACACTTTTCCCCTTTAGGTTCAGAGTTTAACGACCCTCATGAGCATTTAAGTCTCTGAGGACTCGTCCATCTCTAATTTAGAGCTAGGGGTCTCAGGCAAGAGAGAAAACCACTATGGGAGGGACAACTACAACAGCCATTTCCTGCCGGGATTCGAACCTATACCCCAGCAGTACGAGAGGACACAGACCTGAGCAGTACGATAAGACTGAAGCCCGCTTCCTAGACCCCCAGCAATGCGACAGGACTGAAGCCGCCGCCCTAGACAGCAGCGGTTCACTCTTTCCGAGTGGCTCTTCTTATGTGCACCGGAATACACCTTCTTTGCTTCATTTCTTGTTGAATTTGATTTGTTCTTAATATTTTTTTTATTTCGTGCCCTAGCTTCAGTAGGGATTCTTTTGTGTGTGTGTGTTTGCTTACTTTAGCCTCGTAGCTGTTTCCAGCTCTGTAGCATTTCTTGCATATCCACACCACATTTTCAGTCTTGAACAGCATCGTATATTGACTGTCAGTCAATAGGGCATATTTCACATGGTACTATAGCTTACACTTTTCCATCACGTCTTATTCCACTCATGCGGTGTATTGCTTCATGACATTTTCCGCAAAGCTCTGCTTGATCGGAACTTCTCATATCGTATCTCGAATAAAAAAAAAAAAAAAAAAATTGAATTTGGATTGTTCGCCATTAAAATTTAAAGTTTAGTTATCAAATATAACTCACTTATATATTCGCATTATGAGATTATACGTTAATTAAATGTTTCGAAATAAGTGGAATTATAGACAATTTCTTGCGGGTCAAACGTGTCGAGTCAAGGTGTTCCTGACCCGATTTCGACCTGGTTTTATTTTTGAATAGAAAAAAAATATTTCAAAGAACCCTTCAGGGGTCTTTGAAATAATACTTCAGAGCTGCAAAGTATGATCCAGGAACTTGCTGAGAAGGATAAAGAAATGGGGATTAAAAATGAACTTTCAGAAGAAAAAACTGACGTACAATGCTTATACAAGGAATGAAGATTTATCAATTGATAGGGAAAAGCTAGAGATAACCGATACCTATATTTACCTTGGACAGCAGATATCAAGTGAGGGTCACATTGATGAAGAAATTAATTGGCGTATAAAGCTTGGTTGGAGAGTTTTTGAATAGACGGTACAGTTTTTAAGAGCAATATGCCATTATGTCTCAAAAGAAAAGTGTATCAATGCATCCTTCCAGTGCTTACGAACGCAGCAGAGACGCTGATCTTAACTAAAAAAGACATACCAAGACTACAGGCAACTGAAAGGAGCATGGAGAGATGCATGGAGAGATGCATGCTTGGTGTAACCAAGAAAGGTAAAAAGAGGAACTTATGAGGAAAATAACAAAAGTGGAAGACATCACGATTAGAGTAAAATCCCTGAAATGGCAATGGACTAGACATATATATTCCCAGGAGAACGGACTACCGATGAACAACCGAAATTTTAGACTGGATTCCAAGGGACAGGAGAAGAGCACGTGGGTGATGGGTGGCTGGAGGCGACTAGTGGGCCAAGACAGTTCGTTGTGGAAGAAACTTCGGAAGGCCTTCATCCAGCAGTGGATTGATAATGATTGACGATGATGATATATTCTACGTTTATACCTCACAGTTTTGTCCGGGTCAGGTCCAATTATGTGACGTTCGGGTCGGGTCTAAAACTTTTGACCTGTTTCCAACTTTGCTAAGGACATGGGCCAAGTTACGGATGGAAGATGTTATCGACATCTTGTAGAATCTGTTCCTAGGCGTCTAGGAGTTGTGATTTCACAGAAAGGTGAACCAACGCGTTTTTAAGTAGGTGTTCCTAACCCAAAGCTAACTCTGTGTACAGTATATATGCACGTATGTCCGCAATTTTCTTATGCTTTCATTAATGTACGTAAGTATACACACACTGGCCACTGAATTAGAAACACTACAAACTTCTGTGCAAATGTTAGTAAACGTCGCTTACGTAGCGTATATGCACAATACCTAGTCAAATGCGTCACCACGTGATCTAGGCAAATATTTAAGACTGGTGGGCTTCAGTAGCATTGATCACAAATGGAAAAAATAAAGGATCTTACGGAGTTCGATAAAGGGCTTATTTTGGGTGCCCATCTGTAAGGAGCGATGATTTTATAAACACCAGATCGGAATGTTTTCTCAAAAGGTAAGATATCCAGGGTCTTTAATCAGTAGAAAAATAAATCTCATTGCATGTCTAAGAGACGTAACAGTAGCGCGACGGCAATCTGTCAGAAACGAAATCGGAGTCGTCTGAGAAGGCTTGTACGGAGACACAGGACTTCCTGTGTGCAGCAATTTACCGGAGCATTCAATGAAGGCTGTTCACAACCCATATCTCAGCGAACTATGTTCAAGGAATGTACGACTATCAGTTTTGGCAATCGCATGAGTATACGGAAACCACTGATTTCTGCGAAGAACCGGAAAGTTTGTCTACTGTGCTGTCGGGAATACAGTGACTGGACACTGGAAGATTGGAAAAAGTTGTGGGCCGGACGAATCGTGGTGCATCTTGTTCCGTACCGACGGTACGCAGAGCTTGACTGGATCCCCCATGAAGCAATGGGTTCAGCTTCCCTTGGAAAAACAACTTGAGGTTCTGGAGGTAGTGTCGTGATGTGGTGCACGTTCTATTGGTGCGGAACGAGTCCTCTAATATTGCTGGAAACTCGGATGTCCTCCGAGGTCTTTCTGATCATTGTTGCCGATCAAGTCCATTGTGCAATGGTAACTTTTCATCCAGCAGGCGACGGCTGTGTTATGGACCAGAGATGGAAACGGGTCAGCATGTCGACAATTTCCAGCAGGTCAAACGGGCCGTGTCAAGGTGTTCTTGACCCGATTTCGACCCAGTTTTATTTCCGTTTTATTTTTGAAAAGCGAAAAAAAAAATTTTTTTTTTTCTTGTCAAAGAGAAATGCGCTCTGTGGAATTTTGTGCTCGATACTGGTGCTCGCGGACTGAAAAATGATTTGTCATGGAATATGAAGGAAGAGTGTCCCTAAATTCTAGGGGGGGGGGGGGGCAATGATGAAAACATGATCCACATTTTGGAAACTTTCAACTCATCATAAGCTTGTAAAAATTGGTGTTGCTCTGAAACATATTCTGAAACTTGATATGTTATCAAGAAAACAGCAAAAATTGAAATTAAACATACAAGTTGCTTAATTTAAATATTTTGACTGTAGCGCCATCAGAATTAGGTGGAACAGCCTTAAAATGACTTCGGAGAGACTTATGACTATCGCAGATGTGTTTGAAAACATGTGTAAAACAGTTAGATTGTGTTATGCAAATGAGGGACGACAGTTTCAATCCTTCCTCTGAGTAAGTGAGTAAATTATACTCTCCTATAATACATTTGTTTGATTTCCATATAACTTATGACACCCACTGCGGAGAGACTTTTTAAACGCCTTATATTTATTCACTTATGAGTCATTACATTATGACCGCCTACATAATAAGCTGTAGGGACCCCCTTTTGCTCGCAAAACAGTGGTCACTGGGCGAGGCATTGGTTCGATGAGATGGCGATAGGTATCCTGGGGTATCTGGTACCATAATGTCAACAGCAGGTCTTCCAGTTCCCGTACATTTCGGGATGGTGGTGATTTAGCGCGAACCCGCTTTCTAAGTCGACCCGAAATAAGTGAATTTGGAGGCCAGGGCATTAACAGGAAGTCGCCAGCATGTTCCCCAAATCACTCCTTGACGATTCTGGAAGTGTGGCATGGCGCATTATCCTGTTGGTAGTGGCCATCATTAGCAGGGAACACAGTTGCCATTAATGAGTGGAACTTTTTCCGCAACGTTGTTCAGATACCTGACAGCTGAGAGGATTGTGCTATTGGGAAAAATGAGTCCTCAACTGTTCCAAGAAAATATCGCTCACAGCATAACGCCGCCGGCCTTTTCCGCTCAACAGTGCATCAAGGTGACACAGCCTCCGTCGGTAATCGGCGTATCCTCGCTCGGCCATCTACGTGATGCACCAGGAATCTTGATTCGTTAGGCCAGGCCACTTTTTTCCAATCATCCACGGTGCAATCTCGATGATCTTGGGCTCATTTCACGCGTTCTTGGCGATGACGTGCAGTGAGCATAGAGATCCGGCCGAATCTTCGGCTACTCAGGACCATGCGCAGAAGGCTACGATGAACTGTGTGCTGTGTCACATTGCCCTGATCACCACTGCTGTAGCTGCATGTGATTTGTCGCACTTGTGGCCCTGCGTTCACTGTGAACGATGCGCGACAGTCTCCGCTCCCCTCTAGCATCAATCAGCTGCGGATGACGCACGGCTGGACGACGGTTCGTCGTTTGGCCATCTGTGCACCACTTTTGATACGTACTCACTACAGCGGCACGTGATCAGCCGCACTGCTGTTTCCAAGATCGTAGTTTCGAAGCGCCGTGCCATCACAATTTGTCCTTTATCAAACTCCGTTAAATCGGCTGCTTTTCCCATTCTGACTCCGAACACTCTACTAACCGAAAGACGGTCCTCGGGTTGTATATATACTGCTCTGTAAACTTCACCTGCTCCACTGTTCGGTCTCCAGGCGTGCTCATTTCTCTAGGCTGGGGGTGGTCATAATGCAATGACTCATCGGTGTATATTATAGTTCAGAGCAGGTTTGTCCGGGTCCAAATTTTTTGGATCCGGGTCCAACTCTGTTATGGACGACAGTGGTGCTGTCCATCGTGCGGAAAGTGTTCAGCTGTGGGTTCAACGATCATGACAGAGACTTCCATATCTTCCTTGCCCACCACAAATTCCGGATCTAAACCCCATTGAGAAAGTACGGGACACGTTAGAAAAACATATTCGGAAGCAAAGTCTTCTTTCGTCAAATGTGAACCAGTTAAGGACTGTCTGGTGAACGCGTGGTATGTTGTATAGACGTAGGTGCTCTCCAGCACCTGGGGAAATCTATGTCAAACGGCATATGCATTGTAATTCGGTTTAAATGAGGACCAACACTGTATTAAATAAAACTTTTAGTTCAGTAATCTGTATATGTAATTAGTAGACAGTATAATAGCAAACGCATGGTCGTGTAACCTGGGCATCCATATTTACCAGAAGTGAGGTTCAGTAGCTATTTTAGAGATAGTGAATTGTAATCATTTTCCTGCCATTTTGATGAGCTGGGCAATGAACGGTCAAAGTATTCTCTTTCTCACGCGTCCCTTCAAATGAGGTGGTGTTGGATTTATGGTTTCATGGATGTGAGAAGAGGTGGACAGTTTCAGCCAATTAAGGGGCCGCGGGTGGCCTAATGGGCAACGTTCGTGACTGCCACGGAAAGGGCCTGAGGTTCGATCCCAGGCAGGTACGAACGCTCGATCCACTAAATATCCGCCGTGCGTCGGATGGGTACGTTAAGCCGTCGGACCCCGGGTACTGCCCCCACCCCCGGTAATAAATAAGGGCATCTTCCTCCCCCTTTCTACTTCGCTTCCGTGTCACTTTCCTATCGGGCGCTGTAGCTCAAATCTCCTAGTTTCCTATTTCTAAGGGTTGTTTAAGACCCTGGGTCAGACACTCCCTTCCTAAAATCCTCTACATATGATCACGATTAACTTTACATTTTCAGAGAGAAGGTATTTTTAAGGAGTGTCCGCGCTTTCATGGAGGGCGTTGGACTTCACTGTTTGGCATGGGAGACTTTTTTTGGGGAGTTTTCTCAGAAGAGGATTCGGGGGGCAGGAATTTCTGTGTTAAGGAGGTGTGAGAGCGAGGGGCGAATGGCTTGCTGGTCGGCGTGACGGAGATAAGTAGTAAGCAATGGGGCTGTTGATTAGAGAGAGAATGAGATTCGACGTGTTAATAAGAGAATGAAAATGATGGACAATGCTTGTAGACATTCCCCAGGACATCTGAATAAACATCTTCCTCACTGCAAGAGCAAAGTTTAACTTTAGTCGATTTTATTTTATACTTTGTATTTTATTTATCTGCTCCAGTCGAGAGAAATGCGGGTTAAACCCCCGATACAGGACGTACTGCAAACGAAACATCAAACTAACCTTTCACACAGGGCGCTGTAATATAACTCAGCACCAAGCCCTGTAATAGTAGCCATCTTCCGAAAAAAATATATATATATTAAAAACAAACCGAAGATTCATCTTTGATTTGTTACATTGCAAAGTTCATAACAATATAATATATCAAGTACAAAGGAAAATGTTGGGAAACGTTTTCATCTTATAACTCGTATTTCACCCGTTTGGAGAAGATGAAGGTCTGTTCTGAGTTGGCGTCCTTTCAAATTGGGCGATCCGTGCTCGAGCTCATAAGAGCAGTACACACCCCTGCCGTAGTCTGGAAAGAGGAAATGCACAGGAAGAAACTGATTAATGGAGGGTGCAGATTTCCGAAGAAAATAAAAGCACGGAAGAAAATGCGAACGTAATGACTGCCCTGAAAAATGATAGAGAAAGGGGAGGGAAAGGAACCTCGATTCTGTGATGTGGAGTGAGAAACGGTCAACACAAATAATATCGAGGTTCACGAAATAATATGCCGTGACACAATTCTCTGTGCTGCTCACACCCCCAATAAATCAGTGCTTGCGCTAGGCAAAAAACGATGGATTTTGTGACGCCATCTACTTTTTATATGACGTGTTATATACTCCTAGCACTCCACAAGACTGTCATAATCTTGGTACCATTCCAGATGAGATGGGGAGAGGGACTGCTAATCGTGCCGAAGAATCCCAGCTCTAATGCTTCTGTGAAAAATGTTTCTTCAGCTACTCATTCGTACGCTTCGTGAAGTGGGGTTTTTCTCTTGAATTATGACCTGTGACTAAGCACGAAACTTCAGCGAGACAACGGAATCCTATGCTATGTGATCTGTCATTTCTCGGTTTGCCTTGAAATATTTATCAATCAAGGGATAACAAAGTTATCAGTGGCATTTGATGTGCTTTGTGGGTTAACATAAGTCTCCATTTTTTTTTTTTTTTAATTTTTAATTTGACAGCATCCGTGAGAATTACAGGCTAAGAGGCATGTGACAACCAATTAAAGCTGGTTAAACTGGAAAACTAGAATAGTAATGCATCTACACTGGCGGAAAGTGAAAAAAGAACAGCAAGAAGGAATTGGCGGGCGATCATGAAATTTACATATGTTAATGGGGTCGAGTTTACGTAGGTGTGATGTTAATTTCGGGACCGCCGCCCCGGTGGCGCAGTGGTCTAAGGCGCTGGCCTATGATTATTCGTCCGTAAGGGGTCCGGGTTCGAATCCCGGTGAGGCATGGATGTTGTGTTTGTCTTACGGCACTGGCTCTCTCCCTTCCCTGGAACCAGTGACCCTAAATTAGGGACGGGCGACTGCTTATAGCACATTGAGTTGCTCACGGTGGTCGTTAAACCTCCAATCAAAAAAAAAAAAAAAAATCATTTCGGGACCAACCGGTGAGCGCTTACGCCACAGCACGGCATAACATGCAAATTATCGTCGGTGGTATTTAAGGAGTACGGCGAAGTGAATGTAATCAGTCGTCGGCGTACGGACACGTGCGAACACCCTGAACAAGCTGCAATGCCTGGACATAGAAGACGTGTACGATTTCAGCAGTTATCGGACTTTGAGCTCTAGTCGGACTCCGCAAGGTCGGGTGGTCGTATCGTCGTATTGCGGAGCGAATTGGACGAGAAGTATCGGTGGTGGTACGATGGTGGTACGATGGTGGCGTAGATGGTCCGAGGAACATTCCCACACGAGAAGACGTGGGACCGGGAGTCACAGACGGAGTGACGAGCGGACCGATCGACACATAAGAAGAGCGGCGTTGTCAAGCAAAATATCCACTGCGACGCAAATCCGAGCTGCTGTTGCACCTGAGGTGACTGTGCGAACAATCCGCAACCGTGTACTGGATGCAAGACTACTTGCACGTGTGCCTCTGGCATGTGTACCTCTGACTCCAGCCCACCGTCAGGAACGTCTGCACTGGAGAACGCAATGGCGAACTGTCGTGTTCAGCGATGAAAGCAGATTCTGCTTGGGAGCCTCCGATGGCCGTATGCGTGTTCGCATACGCACAGGGGAGCGTCTCCACCCTTCTTGCATCCGCCAGCGACACACAGGGCCTACACCTGGTCTCCTGGTGTGGGGAGCGATCAGCTATCACTCCCGTACACAACTAGTGTTTGTACCGGGTACGTCAAACAGCACCTCCTACATCAACAACATCATTCAGCCCGTTGTTGTGCCATTTGTAAGGTCGGTCCATCGTGGTGTTTTCCAGCAAGATAACGCACGCCCACACACGGCACGTGTAACGCAACATGCACTTCAGGGTGTGAGGCAACTTCATGGCCTGGAAGTTAACCGGATTTGTCCCCAATTGAGCACGTGTGGGATTTTATGGGACAACGACTTATCCGGTCTCCACGGTCAGCCACGACCATCCCCGATTTACGCGTCCAGGTTGAGGATGCTTGGAACTGAATACCCCAAACTTACATCCAACACCTGTACGACAGACTCCATGCCAGAATTGCACAGTGTGACGCAGTTCATGGCGGTTCAACCTCGTACTAACCATGTTACATGGAAATGTTATTTTTCAGTTTACCAGCAAATACAGCTGTATTTTGCCATAATGTTTTGATCACGTTATCCTCTGTATTCCGTTATTATGCTGTATAAATTTCGTTGGTATCAGAAGTCTTCTTCTTGGTGTTCCTTTTTTCACTTTCAGCCAGTGTATTTTACACCTCAGACCCTAACGCACACGTTGGTTTCGAAAAGTAGACTACATTCTTTTGGAGCTGCAGTAGTTTCATGAACTTTTTAAAGGTCTGTCGGAGAACTAGATCTTATCTTAATGTGTACAGATTTTTTTCAGTTCTATTGTCAACAAAAATAGTCGTTTCTATATTGTCAGTGGCTGATATCTTATATAGTTAGCCTTAATGTTTTTTTTTTTTTTTTGGTAGTTGCTATATCTGATCTCGCATTCCTGATTTACAGTTGCCAACAGAGATGTCACGGGTCAACAATTTCTTGCGGGTCCAACAACGGGTCGGGTCAAAGTGCTCCTCACCCGATTTTGACCCGGTTTTGTTCCCGTTTTATTTTTGAAAAGAGAAAAATATATTCCAAAGAAAAATGCGCGTTGTGGAATTCTGTAGTCGCGACTGGTGCCCACAGAGTGAATAATGATTTGCCATGCAAAAATATTGTCGTCTCTTTCTTAAATCTACGAAGATTTCCGCCGACCGACGGCAGGCACAGCGACACCATTTCGTTAAAGATACTTCCTTTGCGTTCTTTTACAGTGCAGTTGTCCAGGGCAAGGTACAGGCAAATGCCATTCGCCTGCTTCTCAGCTGATTCTTTTTTTTTTTTTTTTTTTGATTGGATGTTTAACGATCACCGTGAGCAACTCAATGGGCTATAAGCAGTCGCCCGTCCCTAATTTAGGGTCACTGGTTCCAGGGAAGGGAGAGAGCCAGTGCCGTAAGACAAACACAACATCCATGTCTCACCGGGATTCGAACCCGGACCCCTTTCGGACGAATGATCAGAGGCCATCGCCTTAGACCACTGCGCCACCGGGGCGGCATCTCAGCTGATTCACTCTCTCCGTGCGAAGTTCACTGTATGACTTAGAGTTACTTTTCACATCGCATCTTTTACATTGAGCATTAAGAGGTTTTCGATTGATGTGCTAACATCCCGTTGCCATGACATGTTATGTCGAAATTAACTCCTTATTTGTTAATATGGATGGATTTAATATTAAGGAGGTTGAGAAAGGCGTCGAGGCCAACAAATACGTGCTTGTTGAAAACCACAAGGAGAAGAGTGAATGCTGGAAATTGTTTCGTCTCATTAAGAAACCGGTGAATAATTCTGTGTTGTTTTGTTTTGCTTGTTGTTCAAAATGTGGAAAGTGTATAATTACAAAGAAAGATGTCGACGGTGTAATAAAAGATTACGGAACCAAAAATCTCACGGACCATATGAAAGTATGCGCACCTCCATCAAAGCGTGGAAAGAGTGAACAATCTAAATACATTTTAAAAAATGCATTTATGCAATCGTAAATAATGATTCGTATTTGTAATACAGTATACTCTATAGTCACGGTCATAGTCAGCCATTACTTCTGAATTACGCAAAATTTTATTATTAAAAAAAGGATTTTAATTATTAAATATCAAGCAGTTATTGGATGAATATATATATTACGTATATATATATATATATATATATATAAAAATTGAGTTTAGAATTTATGGTTCAAAGCAGATTTGCTCGGGTAAGTTACGGGTCGGGTCCGAAATTTTGGACCCGTTTACAACTGTGGTTGCCAGATCTCTTGCTGTATTTCAAAGTCTAGGCTAATGTTACATGGTTCTTTTTCTTTTTTTTTTTATTGGGGTTTAACGACCACCGTGAGCAACTCACTTGGCGATCAGCTGTCGCTCCTCCCGAATTTAGGGTCACTGCTTACAGCGAAGGAAGAGAACCAGCGCCGTAAGACAAACACAACATCCGTGCCTCACCGGGATTCGAACCCGGACCCTTCACGGACGAATGATTATAAGCCAGCGCATAAAAAGTAATGCAATAGTTTACTTTCACTCTCTGAGTCTTTATTTTTCT
Organism: Macrothele yani; assembly: GCA_039090855.1. Taxonomy (NCBI): domain Eukaryota; kingdom Metazoa; phylum Arthropoda; class Arachnida; order Araneae; family Macrothelidae; genus Macrothele; species Macrothele yani. Next base: position 117,969,043 of record CM077007.1, read on the forward strand.
TCCAATTTCGTCTTCTCTTAACTGCCCTTCCCTCCTCTCTTGTTTCTTAAAGTTCGTCGCGTTCGGTTCGATTGGCGTTTAATTGTTGGTTTCTTCATCGCAGTCGCATCGCGAAAGCCCGATAGGATTAAGAGTTTGTTAAGCAAGAAAAGCGAAACCACATGATCTTATAAACATAATATCAGTTAAACATCGGCCTTATTAGATATGTAGAAGCATAATGTCCCGCGTAATCTCGTGAGACATTGACTCTTTCCAAGAAGAGTTATTTTTCTCTTCTTGAAAATGCAAGTTGGAGCTGGAGATTATCAAATTATAAGATTGCCTCCCCCCAAAGAAAATGTTCTCCCCTCCCTTCCACAGCTGGTGTATCATTACTATCACTGAAGCAATGTCGGACACATAGGCCCCAGATCTAGTAGCCAGCTAAAACCAATTCAAATTTCGAAGAATAATGCATAAACGTAATGTGTGGTGTATATGCGAAAAAAATATATACATATTGTATTTGCTAGCAGTTTTTTTTACGCTATGCATCTTTTCCAACAGTAAAGTAAATCCCAAGTAAAAAAAATTATTAGAAGTAACGAAAATGGGTAACGGAAGTAGTCATCTACTCTATACTCTGGGGTTGCGATCTTCTGAAGGCGAGCCATCAAGAAAAAATGAATTATTCCTCCGTTGTTCTGGATAATTTATCGTATACTTTAAAAACCATATCCAAAGTTGCTCCTTGTTTCTAAGCTTATGGGGAATTGCGGTCATGTTTTCTAGTATACAGAGTCTTGTATTATGATGTGAAATAGTAGCCTACGCATCGTTGCTAGCTAAGGAGTGAGTGTTCTTGAAAGTTCCGTTTGTTAAGCGCTAATAGTCTTTCATGATTTTCATCTGCCGAGAAACTCATCAAAGAAATTTTCACAATAACATTGGTATAATTAGAAAAGTGGCGCCGACTGAAGGTTCTTTGTTATTGTTAAGCACATTCAGAGTTCGTTAAACGTAAGCAGGGTGTTTCTCCTGCTTACGTTTATTTTTAGTCGTGGATTAATTGCGGTGGCTTCGCGTGGTCTTACACAGGTTTTAAAGTTATCATAGGTTGCATCTTCTCCTTATGAATGCAACTGTTGTGCGTGTTTGTAACACAAGTCTGGTAGATTTCTAATTTTGAATACTTTCTCATGAGTGAAAGAGTAGGAAAAAATTTTAATAACTCTTTTTCCCTTCGGTTTTCTTTTTTAAAGCGTGTGTTTGGTAGGGGAAAGGCAAGGCTTAACGCCAGTTGGGCTGCAATAATTTTTAACGGAACGTTTCCAGAAGGTTGCAATTTAAAGCTTTCCATGCATGTAACAAGAAACTTTTTTTTTTTTTACCCGATATACAATCGCGAATTCTTCCTCATATGGAAAAGAACGGTATAAAAACTCGCTGTGTGTGCACCTGCTTTTCTCTTTTCAATTTTACCTCCCGGAAGTTTAGAAGATTTTTAATCTTTGGGATGCGACACGTTGTATATAGTTGCGGGAGGTATTTAGCGAGAATTCCTTTAGAGACGTGTCAGTGATGATTAAAATACGCGCAGAAAAAAAAAAAAAAAAGACTGGTGGATGGTACGACTGAAAACTTTGATCATGGTACGTGGCAGAAACAGGACTTCTATACGAAAAAAAAGGGTGGGGTTGTTAAAATTAATTTTCGTGTTTACAGATGGAGAGTTTTCAGGATAAATTATTGCAGTGTACGGATTTTTTTTTTCAGTGATATTTATTAGGAACATCTGCCTCTGTGAAAAAAGCATGCAGCGATATTTGAAAAAAAGAAAAACATTTCTCATTCAGATTGAATGGGATAATTATAGGGCACAGAAATTTGAACCGAATTTCGTAAACTGTAAAAATTATTTTGATCAAATAATAAGAAAATATGTTCCTTCTCTGATTTTAATATTTATAGTCTCTCCCCACCTTTTTTCTTCTTCAAGTAAAATCACTGCATGTTGAAAATCCTCCAAATACGTGGCGTCAGTAAATAAATAAATACATCGCTCTTTCCACGTTCCAGAAACACAACGTGGAAAGAGCGATGTATTTATTTATTTAATCACTGCATGTACTTACTTGAACATTTATAGTTCTCCCAAATTTGGATTTTTTTTCCCATTTCATTTCATATATTTTTCGTTATGAAGTTACATTTGATATTACATTTCAGAATTTTATAATCTATAAGATTAAGAAGAAAACATATATAATATACATACACTCACGGACAATGAAATTTACGCACCTAGAAGAAAACATGCTACAACCGCGAAACTTTGCAAATAGCTAGAGGGCGTGCTGGTATACAACTGATCCACGTTTGGTGCGAGTGTGCATAACCGCACACTCTGTGGTGGCGCTGCAAGCACCAACCGGCAGCCTTACAAACCGGTGTGTAGTCGATACCCCATGAAAGCGAAAAGAACCGGCCGACGCAAGCAAGAGTACAGAGTGACAAGAATGCCGGGTTGACGCCAGTGACGTCGATTTACACAACTTACGGACTTTGAGAGAGGCCTGATCGTCGGGCTAAAAGCCGCAGAATGGTAGGCGCGCCATATAGCCCGCCACGTGGATCGTTTGACCATACCGTCAGATTGTGTTGGGAGCAGTGGACACGGGGCGGCACTGCCACACGGCGGAGCGGCTCCGGACGGACCAGGAGGACCACCGGTAGAGAGGATCGACGTATCGTGCGCCAGGCACGAACGGATCCACGGGGACCCGGTCCACTATACAGGCAGAAGTAGCGGCTCTTGTGTGCCCACGAACCATTTCCCGACGCCTCGCGGAAGCGAGTCTGCGATCCCAGTGCTCCTTACGTGTGCTGCCATTAACACCGGAACATCGCCGGCTCCGTGTGCAGTATTGCCAGGCCAGAGCGCCGTGGAACGCCACAGAATGGTGACGTGTGGTGTTTAGTGATGAGTGCCGCTTCGTTTTGGGGACAGATGATCTTCGTGTCCGGGTGTGGAGGTCTCCGGGTCAACGGCACAATCCCAACCCTGCTATCGAGCGCCACACCTCTCCCACTGCAGGCATTATGGTCTGGAGAGCCATTGCCTACGATAGCCGATCAGCTCTAGTAGGGGTACGTGGATCATTGACAGGCCAGTGGTATGTGGATGAGATCCTACGGTCCCATGTGCTCCCATTCCAGGCCGGGATTCCAGGTGCGCTATACCAGTAGGATAATGCCCGTCCGCACACGGCTCGGGCTGCCCAGAACTGCCTATGTCATGTCCAGATACTTCCATGGTCTTCCCGCTCCCCGGACATGACCCCTATCGAGTATGTGTTGGACCAGTTGAAACGACGGCTGTCGCTGTGCCGCACTATCCACGATTTGGAGCACACCGTCCAACATGTGTGGGCCAGTCTGCCGCAGGACAACGTCAGGCGTCTGTTCGCCTCCATGCTGGACCGCATTACAGCACGTATCGCAGCACGAGGCGGTGCGACGCGCTATTGAAGATGACCGGACTGCGTGCCACAGATCCCTCTGTAATTGTCCTGCAGCTCTGTTTTTGCCATCATGTGTATCATTCATCTGTATCATTACATCCATAAAATTTCAGTTCAATCCGATGCTTCTTTCTTGGTGCGCAAAATTCATTTTACCTGTGTGTAGATATGTACATTGTACAGGGTAACTAACCACAGCACAGGAAATTGTGAAAAAAGGCTATGTATGTTCAATGGCCGTTCCAATTAAAACTAGGAGCAATTTTTTTTTTGGGTGGGCAACAGTGCGAAGGGGAGAAATAGCCACGCAGACGACTAACTGAAATAAGGAAGTATCTATGGCATCAGTTATTTGCCGCGGTCGACGATCCTGGTTTTGTTATTGTGCAGTTGTTTAAGGTACGCCTGCATTTTCGCCATACAGCTATGAAGGTGAGTGATTCAGAGTTAAGAAGCGAAATGTGTTGTGCGATGAAGTTTTGCTTTCGTTTGGTGTAAAACGGCTCCAGAAACAGTTGATCTAATGAAAAAAGCTTACAAAGATAAATGTTTGGGTGATTCAACGGATTTTTAGATGGCACCATGATTTCGAAAAAGGGCATTTGTCGGCAGAACTCGCTCCTATGCCTGGTCGACCTGAAAGTTTTGCTACGAAGCGTATTGTTAACACTGTTTGGGCACTCCTGCAAGAAGATCGACGAATGGTGCGTGAAGACATAGCGGCGCCAACTAATATTTCAAAAACGTCGGCATTCCGGATCCTACGCGGCAAATTACTGCTGCATCCTGGGTGTTCCAGATGGGTACCTCATCACCTGACGAAAGAACAATTGTTAGCTAGAATTCAAGTGTGTCATGAGTGAAAATAAATGATTGCAAAGAATCCAAACTTTCTAAACACAGTAATAACTGCCGATGAAACATGGGTCCACTATTTCGACCCCCAGACGAAGCGTGCAACGAGTGACTAAAGGGGGTGTTCATGGCCTATGGTATTTGTTACCCAAACCCCGGAACGGATAGCCCTGCCGAATTCCTACTCCCCATCTAGACCCAGTTGCCGAAGAATTCTCTTTGACAACTCGAAAGTGTAAAAAAAGTCTCGTGTGTTAAATCATGCAAAATCACATTAAAAGAAAAAGGAAGAAAGTTCTCTCCTTCTCTCCGAGCCCGAACTCCAGTAAGTATTACGCAACCCGAGCCCGGTTCGGATCCGGGCTCTACTTCGGGCTCGTCCCGTCTCAGCACTGGTGTACGTGGTTGGGGTGGTAAGCCCCAGAATGGTAGATGTAGGCGTAACTACTGCCCATGCCTCAGCTGGATAGGACCCTGTTTTTTTTTGTTTTTTTTGAAAAACACACATATTTTAATATGTTAGCAGGCTCAGTCTCGTTTCTAGAGGGCTCGAACTCGTTACTGAAAAGAAACCACCTCTCAGAGGCACCAATCTCGACAGAGCAGGCGTATTACATGATGGTATTGAATCACGCGGTAGCGCCAAGAAGCTAGTAGTACATATGCAAGTAAATTGGTAGCTGAAGGGAAAACGCTGAATAGGCGCATTCATTGAAGACGTATGGTTCTCGTCGTTTACTGGAAGAATAGAAAAGGTGCGCGCTTAGTTAGCTATCCCGTGTGGACTGACAGATTGACGAGGGAGGAGGGCGATGCCGTCGAAGAGCACATAAACAACCAGTTAATGAAGTGATGTTTATCTCACCGGCTTGTCGCCGCTCAACTCGACGTCTTAAGATGTTGCGAGTCCTCCTCAGCGGCCGTATCTCTTTCGTCCTACTGTCTTTTTCTTTTTGAGTCTACGTTCTCGTGTCTTCTCCCACAAAGTAGAGCGACGAAATATACCCCCACGATGCTTATTATATACTTGAGATAAGCTTGCCGAAACAGCTTTTGTTCTTTTCACTGATGAAACGTTAGAATGCTAGATAACTGGCTTGTTAACTGTGTCTCATTTATCCACTTTTCTGCGTGCAGCGGTTAAAGTTCGTCACGTGTAGCATAAAAAAAAATGGCTTTCCGAAAATAGCTTGTGCATCACGTGGACGCTAGAATTAAGCGCACATAAAAGAAAAAAAGAATACTGATTCGTGCAAGGCGGACGATAATCGTTGTCATCGTTTCCACTTTTTTCAATCGATTCTTTTTTATGCAGCTTTGTTTTTCTTCTTAAACAGTAGCACTACGGAAAAACTGAAATGAATCTAAATTATTGTGTGTTGTAATGTTCGAGGAATAGGTAAAGAATTACCAACTTTTAAGATATCAGGAAAGGATGACCTGCAAAGTGTAGAAGTTATTCAGCTACAAACCAAAATGGTGTGGGAATCGTCGTAACTCTAGCAGTTCTACTAGGAATTGCTGGAAGTAGCAACAAGAGATGAACGAGAGTTCAAAAGAATGTTCTTGATTTCATTAGCTATGTAACCAGGGAACCATAGGTTTTAACATCGGTAAACTTTAATAACCATTTTAGTGCTTATTTGGAGAGGGTTCCCTCTTTCACCAGGTATCAACCAGCTGTGTTAGTAAGGCAGGGCACTTTCTTAACACTATTACAGTTCGATCGAGGGGATCGCGAAGTACGGTTTTATGGTTTTATTATAGCCTTGCGAAGGGGTGAGTGGACAGCGTTCTCTTCATAGGGTAAGTTTCAAGCTTATAGATATTCAAACATCTGCTGGTCTTAATGGAGCAAATTCTCACGGTAAGGAGAACTTCTTAATATATAGTGATGTAAAGGTCGGGGTCACGGATTTGTCCGAGAAAGCAGAACAAAGCAGAGAGATCCGGATTTCTCATTGGGCTTTGGGAGAGAGCGGTTTGAAAAATTTTCCTCTGGTTTGTGAAAATTGCTGGAGGAGGAATGTCCGTTGTCGCGAATGCAGAATGGTGAACAAAGTCGGGAAAAGTAAATTTAGCGGCGAATTAACTGAGAAAGAAGCCCAATAGGGGAAAAAATAGGAAGAAATGGGTCATTGAGTTAATAATACAAAATATGGGCAAAGCTTTGTAGACCCTTTCCCGTAATTAACTGAATAAACCTGTTCTTCACTGTAAAGGAATGACTCCCAATTTTAGCAGGTATTTTACTTAATTTGTTTAATCACCGGGAAAAAATACAGGTGGAACTCCGAAATTCTTCAAAGCGAAAGGTATAACGAACTCTTGCTACAGGGCACTGAAACAAACTCAGTGATCAGTTAAAACACACAGTGAGCTGTCACTGCTTGCCTATGGAACAGGGGTTGAAGTGTACACTTCATAATTTCAGTAGTTAGCGATGCAGTACACTGCTACTTCGCATCTGTGAGACAAGTCCATACTCTCCTCGGCGGCCAAATTGTAACCCTTGCAAGAGAAAATTTTTATAACCTTCTGGAATATCTTGTGAGTTAAAATAGTTTCCTCTTTTCTTAGTTCTTCAGGGAGGATTACATTTGGAGCCGCTCCTTTTCATAGCTCTCCGTACCAGCGGCGTTAATGAGGCAGGATACTTTCGCTTCTGAACGCTATTACTGTCCGATCCGAGACCTTCACAAAGTTCAATTTTACGGCATATTTGCACAGTGGACCGAATCGTAAACATTGCTTGTAGGGATAGTATCAAACACATACCTATTCGAATATCTTCAGGTTTTAATGGATGGAATTCTCACGATGAGTCAGAATTGCTAACGAAGCAGGTTGGTTGTAGGCATCGATCTAACCATGAGGTCGCAATGGAGGAAAGTAATCATCGGTCTCTTTGAGGAGGACAACAAGGTAGGAGGAACTTTTGATCGCGCTCTTTGAGAGTTTGGAAAATTTCTCCGCCTCGCGAAAATGGAGGTTGGGGGGAATGTCCAATATCGAGAAGGGAAATTCAATGAAAAACAAAGTCGGAAAATAAATTTAGCAGCAAAGCAAACGAGAAAGGTGCCTAGTAGAATGATAATCAGGGAAAAGATCAACGTGTTAACAATATAAAGGAACGTTAAGAAATCAGGAAAAAGCTCGATAGATCTTTCCCCACATGCTTCATTGAATCAACCTGCTCTGCAACTGTAAAATAGTATCTTCACTTTTGTTGGTATTTTGTTTCATCATCGGCGGAAAATACAGTTAAAACCTCCAAGCTTCTACTTCATTCCTTAGAAGCAAAGGTCTAACGAGCTTTTGGACACAGTGAACAGCCGTGGCCGCCCCGGTGGCGCAGTGGTCTAAGGCGCTGGCCTCTGATCATTCGTCCGTGAGGGGTCCGGGTTCGAATCCCGGTGAGGCATGGATGTTGTGTTTGTCTTACGGCACTGGCTCTCTCCCTTCCCTGGAACCAGTGACCCTAAATTAGGGACGGGCGACTGCTTATAGCCCATTGAGTTGCTCACGGTGGTCGTTAAACCTCCAATCAAAAAAAAAAAAAAAAACAGCCGTGTAACAAAATGTACAATGAGCCAGCTGCTACTGCCCGACTGTTGCTCGGGGATTAAGTAGCGAAGACCACGAGCTCATTATTAAAAGATATTAAGTTTCCATTGCCAGCTTGTGCAAAAGCGATTGAAGAATAACGTCTGTGATAGCACTGGTAAAAAAAAAAAAAAAAAGCTACGCCGTCCCGTTGGCTTCGTGGTCTAAGCGATGGCTCCTGATCATTCGTTCGAGATGGGTTCGAATCCCGGTAAGGTATGGATGTTGTGTTTGTGTTACGGCACTAGCTCTCTCCCTTCCCTGGAACCAGTGGCCCTAAATTAGGAACGGGCGACTGCTTATAACCCACTGAGTTGCTCACGGTGGTCATTAAACCCCCAATAATAAAAAAAAAAAAGTTCGTACATGTGGAACATAGATTAAAAGAGTGAGCCCCGTGAACTCACTGGTCAAAAGTTATCAGTGCCTGCCAGTGGGACAGGGATTTCGCCGTCTTACCAGCTAAAGATAGAGTGAGCTGCCTACCACTTTCGCCGTCTTACCAGCTAAAGATAGTGAACTGCCTGCCACTGCCCACATGTAGGTCAGGGATTGAAAAACAAAGTCTACGACATCAGTAAAATATTTTTGTGCCCGCAAGAATGCAGTCTGCGATCTCGTTGACGAAAGCTAGTAGTGTGTGCTTGTGGGGCAGGGAATGAAGACTGATATCCGTGATCTCGCTGGCTAAAGATCTAATTAGCTAGTTACTGTTGCCCTCCTGTTGGTCAGGGATTGAAGAGTGAAGACTCATCTCACTGATAAAAAAATTGGGTACCTGCAAGAGCGAGCCTGTGGGTTTAGGATTGAAAATTGAAGTGCAGAATCTCAGTTGCAAAAATGCAGTTAGTGTCTGCCAGTGGGACATTGATTGAAGAGAATCATTGAGCGTCGGGATTTTGCTACGTCGTTGAACTCATCTTTTCTGCACAGCGTCAGGAAGTTTGGTATAGATGCTTTAATCCGAATCAAGGCCGCCCCGGTGGCACAGTGGTCTAAGCGATGGCCTCTGATCATTCGTCCGAAAGGGGTCCGGGTTCGAATCCCGGTGAGGCATGGATGTTGTGTTTGTCTTACGGCACTGGTTCTCTCCCTTCCCTGGAACCAGTGACTCTAAATTAGGGACGGGCGACTGCTTATAGCCCATTGAGGTGCTCACGGTGGTCGTTAAACCTCCAATAAAAAAAAAAAAAAATCCGAATCAAGTAAAATATTCCGGTGTTTAACAAACTCATGATTTAAAAAGCATAAAGGAAAAACTGTGTGGGAAAAGAAATATGCTTGTGTCGCGAAAAAACTTGTTCTAGCTCAGAAAAGAAACCATAGCTTTCTTTTGAAGCAGTTTTAGTTGTGAAAGCAGTTCTACGCGCCAAAAAAACTTTAATGGGAATATCCGGAACCTTACTTGAATATTTTTTCGCCTTTGCTTCTTGCAACAAATATTTTTTTCGCCTTTGCTTCTTTAGCTTTGTAAGAGTCAAACTCCACTGACGTTTGTGTAACCTTGTCGGAAAACGTCCTCAATATCCCTATTTATGCAGGAGCAGGAGGCACTGATATTCACTAACTTTAAATTATACAGTGTGCTACATGAATACAAAATGCCGCCATCATTAAAACTATGAGCTGTGGTAGTCATCAGACGCATCCAAGATACAACGCAGTCACTAATCTTCAATTAGTGGTGACTATCTCTGTCTAGGAAAGAGGTAATCAGAAACGAAGGACAAACATTGAAGAACAAGGAACCCTCGTTGATGAATGTCATAAACCGTTGCAAGGCCGCGATAGATCGGTTACTTCAACCAGGGTTGCGAAGATTAGGCGAAAGGATTGACATAGGAAAAGTTGTGCAGTTTTAAAACACATCTGTAATATTACACTCATTAATTTTCGCTAATGTGCAGTAATAATTGATGGCTGCATTTCTAGAAACTTCCTATTAAAGCAGATCGCTTAATTCATAGGTCATTTCTCTGTTAAAAATGATTGAAAATATGGGTAAAAATGAGTCACCTTTTTTGGCTGTCATTTTGTAGTTTCGTTTGGTTTTCTGATATAGTGAATTTTGTTGGAATGCTTAAAAAAATGGTTGCTAGCATGTTTGAATGCTTACAAAAATGGATGTAAGCGTCATAAAGACATTTAGTATGTATGACGATGTAATCATTTTTGCAAGTAACCCTACAGAGCTACAGAGTACAGTTCAGGAACTTGGTGACAAGGGTAAAGAAACAGGATTAAAGAAGAATTTACGAAGAAACAAAACACAATTATTTCACAAGAAATGAAGATTTAAAGGTTGTTAGGGCAAATTTAAAAGTAAATGAGGCCTACATTACCTTGGACAACAGATATCAAGCAAGGGGCCCACACCATCGAAGAAAGAAAATTGATAGGCGTACAGAACTTGGCTGGAGTGCATTTCGAAGAAGTAAGCCACCAGCGTGTGAAGAACATTGTACCATTTGTGCACGATTCGTTCAAAACGAATGACCACCGTGAATAACGGATGCTTCGCTCTCGCCGCTGTAAACGATCATTCAGTCCGCCACTACTGCGACACACACACTGAAGTCGCTGCAAGTTTAAATTTCTTCCTCCCGCATGATCTCTGAAACGAATTTCGAATTAGAAAAGTATGCCAGAAACATTTGATTGGGTGTGCGAATCGTTCGGAACGAGCAAATCATTCATCGTGAATGATCTAAAGCCCGCTCTCTTTTGAGCAGTTTGCCGAAAAGGGTTGTGAATGATATTCACTCCTTATTACTACGACCCACTGAAGGGGCAGCACGTTTAACTTTATTTCGCTATCATACATTTAGAAACGAATTCTCTATTCCATAGTTTCGGAAACGAATTCCCAGTTTCCACAGGTTTGGAAACTAATTCCTAGTTCCATATGTTCAATAACGAATTCTCAGTCCCAAAGGTTCGGAAATGAAATTCCCAATTAAAAAAATAGGTTCGGAGACTAATTTCCAATTCCATAGGTTCGGAGACTAATTTCCAATTCCATAGGTTCGGAGACTCATTTCCAATTCCACAGGTTCGGAAATGAAATTCCCAGTTCCCACAGGCTCGGGAATGAAATTCTTAGTTCCATAGGTTCCGAACCGAATTCTCAGTTCCATAGAATTAGAAACGAATTCTCAGTTCCATGGGTACAAAAACGAATTCCCAATTCTAGAAATTCAGAAACGAATTCTCAGTTCCATAGGTTCGGAAACGAATTCCCAATAAGAAAAGTAATGTGGAGAATCAAAATGTATCTATCATTATGCGAGTGAGCAGTCAGCTAAGGTTTCTCGCAGGGAGAGATTTGGAGCCTATGTCTTTCCTTACAAATTTAGTTTTTAATGAAGTGTTTCTCACAGTTGTTGAGAGTCGCGTTTAATGAGCTTTCAGCAAATGGCCAGAGATCCGAAGGAGGGCAGATACGCAAGTGGACCGAGGAGTTTGATCTAAACCTCGAAAGTGTTAGGTGATAGAGAATGGAGAATGATTCTCCGTACGACGGGCAAAGTTTCTGGTGTTTTAAAACGCAATAAAGGAACAGAGATTAAGTTGGAAAGGGGAATTAGGAAACAGTGATTTGTACGAGGAAGACTCCCTGTAGAGACAGCATATATAAATGCGTGAGCAATTAAAAGAATAATATCGAAGTCAGGACAAGCGAAATACGCGACCTTTCCCGTTTACAGCATTGAATAAAGAGCACCGCTGGAGATGAGCGAATTTTTATTTTGCTAGGAATTGGTTCTTTTCATCACCTGGGTAAAATATATCAAAAACTCCAGAATTGATCGGTTTTTTACAAGCGGAAGGAAGTCTAACGAAACCATGCGGCCGGGCATTGAAAGTAGCAAAGTGAACTGCCCTATAATAGTGCAGCATCGAGCGAAAAAGTCACCCAGTATGTATAAGTGTGTATGAACTACTCCGAGTCGTAATTTGTGGGATCTGGAAAATACCCAGGAGGAGCTAGGTGGATGAAATTCCAAAGCATATCCGAATGATCTAGAAAAGAATTGCTCACGAGAGACATCTGCCGAAGAGACGTAAAGGCAACTTTCAACCAGCAGTGGTTGAGGTGCACATTCTCAATCAAATACAGCCCTACCATTAATATCCGGGCACTTTGATGTCTACAAATATCTTTATTTACAGAAAATTTGATATTGTGGGCTAAAATCTTTGACCCTTCTCACGGCCTCTAGTCTTCCTAGAATATTCTCCACCATTTTGTTCTGAGTGTCAGCCGATATGTTCCGCCATTCCGCCTTCAGAGCAGTGACCAGTTCTACTTTGTTTGCTGGACGATCTCTTCTTCCATGCACCCGAAGACTCAACTCTTTCTAAAGATCCTGTACAGTGTTCAAGTTAGGACTCTGGGCTGCCCAGTCCAACATTTCGACTCCAGTGTCGGCAAACCCATTTATAACAATGCGAGTAGTATGAAATGGTGCGTTATCCTGCTGATAGTATGAGCTTTTCCTTAAATACTGCCACAGCGTTGGTAGTACATATGAGCACTACGTGCTGTATATGTCGAGGCCAGAATTTATGACTTTATCCAAAATGACTATGCCCTCAGACCTATCTGTAAGACTCCGTGTAGTATGATGATATAGCAAGTTGTCTTGTTGAGAGAGAGAGAAGTATGGGCCTTCCCTAAAGTACTGCCACAGCGTTGGTAGTGCATAAATGTCCAGTCCTTTTTTTCCCTGCCTCCGCCTCACCCAAGCATGACCATCAAACTCGTAGACGGTGTCCCGTGATCCATTGGTCTACATTCCAAAATCCACATTCCTTACAACCAGCTAACCTGCGTGTGGCATTAATCGAAGTGATGAGAGACTTGTGGGTGGTTGCTCGACCGAGATTTCCTATGTCGTGCAGTGGCCTGCCCACTGTACTAGTTCTAATCTCAGTCCCAATAGTCTCACATAGGTTTGTTTGCTTGATTTGAAACAATGGCAGTTTGCGTTCTTGGCGGACAGTCATTCGCTGAGCTGTCCCATTGCATTCTGTTAACTTCGGTGGTTTACCGGGTTGTTTCTTGGCAGATTCAGCCCCAGTTCGCTTTCATTTGCATGTCACATCACCAACAGCAGACCTAGGAATCTTCACTACCGCTGAAATATCATGTACGGTATGACTGCTTATGTGGCACCCTGCTAACAATCCGGGCTGGAAATCAGTTTACTCTGTCGATTGAGTCATCTTGCATTCACAGTCGTGATGCGGTTTATAGACTCACAAGTACATTTATAGTTGGGTCTGTGACGTGGTGTTTACGTAGGACCGAATTCACAATTAATAGAGGGGTGACCGAATATTAATGGCAGGGCAGTGTGTATATAGAAACGACACACAGAGGACAAGTGTTGATGACATAATGATCAAAGTGAAGATCTTGATGTAGAAACGAGCTGGAGATATGGCTCGGAGAGCTGACCATCGATCTAGAGTAGAGCACTGCACGGACCTGGCCTGCTCAGTAGTTTAAAACTTAGTAGTTTATAACTGGAAGACCCTGGGTTTGATTCCCGGTGAAGGCCAATGAGAATTCTTTCGTGACTCACTTATAAACGTGAAAAGAGCGATAACTTCTGTTTGATATACTCGTGTGTTAGTTAACTTGCTTATGCCCTCTTTTTACACGAGTTCCGAGTTATTCCAAAAAGTTACAGTACAAGTACCGTTTATGTAAAGCAAGTGACAGTTACGGAAATGAAACCTACGCTGGGCCATGAAAAAAAAAAAAAAAACAACAACAAAAAAAAAACACCGACCCGGGCCTGAGATTAACTGGGTGGGAACGGGTCTGGCCTGGTATTAACTAGGTGGGCTCGGGCCGGGCTCTAGCCTAGAAACATTGCCTAAGTAGGACTCTAATCTAGACCACCACCTGATAGCTTGGTGGGTGAAATTGGAAAGTATGCTGGAGTGGCAAGGAAGAGAATTTCTCAAGACAGGTTGCGGAAGTGACTTGAGGAGACCTTCATCCAGCTGTGGATTGAAAATGGTTGATGATGGCGGTTAGTGTGGAGATAGGTGATGAAACTCTGTATACGTGGTGTGTGTTTATTTACTTTTTTTTTTTTTTTTTTTTTTGCTATTGTCGAAATTCTGTTTGAAGTTATTTTTTCCGTGTGACTTTTTTCAAACTTCTGGTTTGCTGCCAAAGGCTCTTCTCTTGAGGAAAGAGAAGATAACGAACACTAAAAAAAGCAGTGTATAAAACTGATTCATTTAAACAGTCTACTCATAGTGTGTGTGTGTGTGGAGATGGGAGACTTCTTTCAAGGACATCTTTTGATTGAAAGAAGTCGCTGGTTGCTCTCAGGGGAAATTAGAATGGCTGGTAGTGTTATTTATTTCATTAAAACTGCAGGCGCAAGTTCTTTATATACTGCTTCCACGAATCTTACGTTTTTCAGACCTGGAAGAATAAAAAAAGGTTTGCACTCATTGATTTCCAAAACGAGTAAATCAAATCCAAAATTCTCTTTGTTACTTTTTTAGCTAAATATGTTATTCGGATGCTTTTAAAAACATTGGCATTACTTAATATTTTTTTTTGCTCTCAATGAAAGTAGTGATTGCAGGCGGTTCTACAGGAAGAGTAATGTCACTCATGTCAGCGTCTGTAAAATAATAAACTCGGAGGGGTTCATAAGGTTACGTAAAATTCTTGTTACTATAATTTTTAATGCTAGCTATTTGTGACGAAACAACTTTTCATATACACGGTGTGCAAAAATTAAGAGGAGAAATCAGCATAACAGCGGAACGAGCAGGCAGAACGGACCGAAAGTCCACTCAGAAGATAGACTAGGGTCCGGTACGGTAGGGCATGCGCATATATGTAGCATGACGTGGGGGGGGGGGGGGGAGTGTCGGAAGCGGTCTGATTCACTTCGTCGACGCCATTTCGTCGAAAACTCATTTCGTCGACACTATACAGTATATGCAAACAATCGATTCCTAAAAAAAACGAAAAAAAGTTCAGAACCACCAATTTGGTACACTATCTCATGGTCATCATCATTGTCAACTATTATCAATCCACTGCTGGACGAAGGTCTCCCCGAGTTTCTTCCACAACCGCCTGTCTTGTACCAGTCTCCTCCATGTTACTTCCGCATACTTTCGAATTTCATCCACCCATCTTTAATGTGGTTCTTCTTCTGCGTCTTTTCCTGTCCCTTGGAATCCAATCTAAAATTTCGGCTGTCCATCGATGGTTATCTCATAGTACTGTAACTTAAATCGTAGACGGTTTTTGGAAGAGGTCGGGCCCGGGGTAAAGGGGCCCCCATACAACATTTTCGTAAAATCTACAGTTTTCAATTTAGAACCACCGGTATACTATCTCATTGTACTCTTGCACCAACTTAGAACATAGACGGAAGGAGCTGGGGACCGGGGTTCAATTTAGAACCACCAAGTTTGGTATACTATCTCATTGTACTCTTACACCAACTTAGACCATAGACGGAAGAGGTCGGGGCCCGAGGTCAAGGGGGCCCCATACAACATTTTCGTAAAATCGACTGTTTGCATATATAGTGTCGACGAAGTGAGTGTCGACGAAGTGAACCATACCCGTCGGAAGGGTATAAAGCACCCGGGTGATGTACGCTCAGCAATTCGGTGAAAGCTATTGCACGGTGTACAGCGGTTTGAACGACGTCGAGTTGCTGCTACCGTGTGATATGGCCAACAGGCAATCCAGTAGACGACATCTGGATGACTTTACCCGAGGTCGCGTCATTGGAAAGTTGGAAGAAGGTCGAAGTGTGATTTGTGTGGCCGAGGAGTTTGGGATCGCTCACAGCATCATTTCACGAGCTTGGAGAGCATTTCAAACGACAAGAACAGCTGTCCTGTCGTTTGAAATGCTCTCCAAGCTCCTTTAGCAGTGGTCGTCCATGAGCAACCACGGCAGCGAACGACTGTTATATTGTCCTACAGGCGAGAAGAGACAGACGGCAGACAGCGGGAGAAATCGCAAGGCACATGCAATACACAACTGGACCGTTATCGCGTTTTTTACCGTGGCCAGGAGGCTGCACAAAGGTGGTCTATTTGCACAACGACCAGTACGATGTGTGCCATTAACGCCTGCTCATCGGAGACGGCGGTTTCTGTGGTGCCAGGAACACAAGAACTGGACACAACAGCAATGAAGTCGAGTTCTCTTTACGGATGAGAGCCGATTTAGTCTCATGAGCGATTCTGGGCGTATACACATCTGGAGAGCGTAGGGAACACGCAGTCACACCTCCAACATCATCGAAAGGGACCGGTTTGGAGGTGGCGGAGTTCTCGTTTGGGGCGGTATCATGTTTGGTAGCCGTACTGACCTCCACATCTTCCAAGGAGGTTCAGTCACTGGTATCTGCTATTGTACCGAGGTTCTCTTGCCTCACGTGCGTCTGTTTAGAGGCGCTGTGGGGTCCTGAGTTCCTCCTCTTCATGGACGACAACGCTACACCTCATCGTACAGTGGCTGTCGCAGAGCTGTTGGAGAGTGAAGATATTCAACGCATGGATTGGCCCGCAAGGTCCTCGGACCTAAATCCAACCGAACACGTGTGGGACCTTCTCGGGAGACGCTTGGCAGCACGTCACCAGCCGCCAGCAACGATTCCGCAATTGCGATTGGCGCTACAAGAGGAATGGGCCGCGATGCCTCAACAGCTCCTTGACAACCTCGTCCTCATCATGGACAGATGTTGTGTAAATCCTGCAACGCAGTCAGGGGTGATCATATCCCCTGCGAAAGACTGGATTTTTCTTGGCAGCCGCCTGTTACATGGACTTTTCTGTCTTCTGTCCAGTTGTACTCGAAGCTACCTTTTCAATAAAGTGCCTTTGTATCCTTTGGATTCCTTGTTTTGACGGTTTTGCTCACTTGTCCCATTTTCTTACATCTTGGGGATCTTATGGTATGATTCGAGTCGATGTGGAACACTTCTACACGACGTTACATTCGAAAAACCGTCTTGTCCTGAATTTTTGCACGCCAGTGTATTACGATATTTATATGCTTATGGAAACAGAAGAAATGTGAAGAAACACATTAAAATGCTGGGCAGTAGCATTTTATGCGAATTTGAAATAGCGACGATATAACTAAAAATATGTTGATAAAGTCGGACTCTTTTTGCGAAAAATAATAAAAAAATGCAAATTTCCTCCTGCAAAATATAAAGAAATGAAAAAAATAAATCGTGAATCTCACAATTTTGAAGCTGGTAAGTAGTGTGGATTTTGAATTGATTTTGCAATTGCCGTATGCCGGCCGTACTGTAGCTGATCAACTCACGGATTAGCTATCCTTTGTCAGTACGTATCATGTGAGCAGCGCGGAGGTGCGTACATGGGAACTATACAGAGTGTTTTTGGTGATTATTGTGTTTGTATTTTAACAATCACCGTTGTAATTTAAAATTGTTTATATACATTCGAGCATGTGGTTGTATTAGTTCGAGTGCTTAAAAACGAGCGCGAAAATCATAACTTTGCAAACAGTACTCCATGCCGTTAATCATATAGTCAGCGTTATGAGAAGTATTGGAGAAGAAGCAAGTTTATTATTTAAGTCCAAGCCCGAAGTACATCAGCCCTTGCCCGAATTTTATATTGCAACATAGAGCCCGGCTTGTATCTTCAAATTTCTCTTCTTCCAGACTTCTACTCTCGTCTCCCTGCAATTAACGGTGTCTTTTTCAACTGATTAGTGGGAAGAGACGACCATCTGTTTCTATAGCATAGTTGCTTGATTTCTTTGATCATTCGTTTCCTCCTGAATCTCTTTGGGCGTCGCTGCAATATACATACGTCGCTCAATAGAATTACCAGGGAGCTGTCGCGTGGAACTAGGGGCAACAGTTTGTTGGCGTGATATACACTGAAGAGCAATTGAATTAGAGATACCTGTCTAGTAACGTGTAGCACCACCTTTCACCTGATGACGGCGGCGATTCGTCTCGGCATGGACTCGCAAGACACCGGAAGCGTTGTGAAGCCATACGGATCCACGACCCCTGAACAAGCTCCCACAGTTCACGAAGATTTAATGGAGGAGGGTCAGAGCCTCGAACATCTTTCTCGATGGCATCCCAGATGTGCTCGATGGGATTGAGATCAGGTGACCTAGCTGGCCAAGGAAGCGAGGTCATGTCGGTGGAGTGTTCATCCAAGCATTCGGATACAATTCGGGAGCGATGGCACGGTGCATTGTCATGTTGCAGGATGAGGTTCCCAGTGGGATGTTGAAGACGCACAAACGGGAGCAAATGATCGTCCAGGATATCCTGGTAACGTTGACCTGTGAGGGACGATATCACACGTACCAGGGGTCCTATTTCAGTCCACGTAAACAGTCCCCAGACGAGAATGCCACCCCCACGAGCTTGAAGAGTACCCTGCTGGCAAGAAGGATCCATCGCTTCATGTGGTTTGCGCCGTACTCGTATCCTGCCATCCGCATGTACTAACTTGAATCTCGACTCATCAGTCCAGGCAGCATTTTCCCATATGTCTAGGGTCCAGTGGCGATGTTCCCGCGCCCATGCTAATCTTTGCACCCTGTGATTTGCGGTCAACAGCGGTACCCTTGTGGGACGATGGCTTCTGTACCCCATAGCGAGGAGATTGGTTCTGGATGGTGTGGCTGCTTACACGTTTTTGTGCACCAGCGTTAAATTGCCGAGTGATTTCTTGCCCATCTACCCACTGTTAAAATGCGAGCTAGCCGACGATGACCCCGTTCATCCACACGCTGTTGTCCACTGCAGTTTGCCCACGCAGGGATGCATGACGTCCGAGATGGAGTGACCCATTCGTCGGGCCCCGACAATTTGCCCACGATCAAATGCGCTTAACTCCTTCGTCTTACCCATACTGCGTCCGACTCTTACTGATTCCCATCGCATCACTCCTTATATTGTCGAATCGCCGCATACGTCATGTCGTTTCCGTTTACAGGGCCGCCCACAGCGCCACATTTGCATAGCTTTTCTTTGGGTTCGACCCGTCTTACCACTGTCCTGTATCCGTACGTGCGATTTCTGTACGACGTAAGATGAAAACGTTTTTTTTTCTTTTTTTTTCTTTAGGGTTTTAAAACGGGGACTTCTAGGACAGTACGCAAATCCACACTCATATTAGTGTACCTTGAGCCATGACTGAGTGTTGCGGACCGGTGGGACGGCGCATAGTCCTTTTGAAACAGACTTTCGGCAGCAGTTCTCAAGCGCCGTGATAGTGTGTTAAATGATCAACCAGCATATACTGATAACGCGCAGAGGTTAAGGATCTCTCCAGGCACACTAAGGGACCTAATGTGTCCCGTAAGAAAGCTCCCCAAACTATCGCAAAGCCAACACCGTCGTTAACAGAGCCGACCGGCCACGACGGGACCATAGCATCATACTGCCGACGCCACACCCGCACCCTCCCGTCAGCTCGGTACAGCTGAAAACGGGATTCTTCTGACCACACGACATGGCACTACTGTGCAGAGGGCAAGCTTTGATGTTCCCGGTACCTGGCGAGGCATAATTTCCGATGACGAGAAGTCAACTGTGGCACACGCGTAGAGCGTCGGCTCCCGTGGCCTATGATATGCAGCGTATGCTGTACCGTACCATCGTTGACGCATTTTGGGCCTCAGGCGTTCAACCTGAATGCTATTTGCGTCGCCGTTGCCAAACAGTGGGTGTGTACGAGCCTGGATTGTGTACGTCTACCCCTGTCATCAATGACGTGTGGTCGGACATCGCTTCCTCTCTGAGCACTGGTACGGACGTCGATGGTATACTCGCGGGACACCCTTGAGGCGGGTGTCCTTGGGAATCCTAAGGTTCTTAAAACGTAGGCGATAGAATGACCCATCTTTCTTGAGCCGACAATGCGTCCACGATCAAAGTCGCTCAGATCACCACGTCTACCCATTTTCGTCGATTGCGATACACTGTTAGGAAGCCCTGCAGTTTGCCTGTTTTCGGTTTGGATCTGTTCCACTCTGCGCGGGGGATGCCAATGTCAGCTACCCATCACCCCTATCTCTAATATTTTGTATACTGAGTTTATATGTACTAATGTTCGTAATGAAATTCGTAAACATATACTACACTTGCCAAAATAGTTTTCAAATACCCAGGGAAAGAATCAGCATGATGACTTACGAAGAGTTCCACGTCTTTATTTCGTCCACCACTGGAACCTTAGGTCACTCATGCACTAAATTCGTCTATTACAAGGATTTCAATAAATACAACCATCGTATGTAGATCTCGACGCATATAAATCGCTAAAACTGTATTGTATACACTGAGTGGCCACTTTATTATGACAACCTGACAGTTTTAAGCAAATGAGCTATGGCTGCACGCTGTTGCCGCCAGAGGGCGAGGCTAGTATAAAAAGGGAAAGCTTAGTGCTTGCGACAGTAGTAGAACTGATTTTTGGGTGACGAGTTGGGTAAAAAATGCGATTTGACGGACTTTCAACGTGGGTTGATTGTAAGAGCTCTGAGCTATGGAACGAGTATCACCGAAACCGCCGCATTCGTGAAATGTTCCAGAGCAGCTGTTGTTAAAGTGTTTAAAGACTGGACTGTCAACCAAAAAGCTGGTTTCTACGTGCAACGTTTGGTCGTCATCGACTAGTGACTGCTTGGGCGGAACGGAGAGTGTCCAGACTGGTAACAGACAACAGAAGGGCAACAGTGTAGCAAATTACAGACCATCTTAATCAAGGATCCCCTCAAATGATCTCTGCACGCACTGTTCGCCGTACACTGCATCGGATGGGATATGTCAGCCGAAGGCCTGTTCAAACACCTTTGCTGTCTGCAGTTAACAAGAGGAAACGTCTCCAGTTCGCGCAGGAGCACAAGGATTGGACAGTCGATAATTGGAAACAAATTATGTGGTCCGATGAATCACGTTTTCAGTTGCAGCATGCCGATGGCCGAGTGAGAATTTGGCGGAAACCGCACGAAAGCATGGACCCCAAATGCATTCCTACAACCCTTCAAGCTGGTGGAGGCAACGTTATGGTTTGGGGAATGTTTCCCTGTCATGCTTTGGGCCCTTTAATTCGTGTTGATCAACGTCTGACTGTCACATCATATCTAAACATCGTTGCGGACCAAGTGCATCCTGTCACGTGGATGGTTTATCCCAATAGCGATGGCTACTTTCATCAAGATAGTGCGTCCTGCCATAGCACTCGTATTGTACAGGATTGATTTCAGGAATATGCCGGTGAGTTTACTTTGCTTAGGTGGCCCCCCACAGTCTCCAGATCTCAACCCCATTTAGAATTTGTGGGATGAAGTTGAACGAGCCATCAGTCAGCTGGATCCACAACCCTGCAATCTCATACTCCTGGAAAGTGCTATTCATCAAGCATGGTCTCAGATTCCACAAACCACCTATCAACATCTCGTGGAGTCCATGCCAGGAAGAATCGACGATGTATGAAAGGCAAAAGGTGGCCCAACGAAGCACTGAGGGGGTGGTCATAATAAAGGGGAAACTCAGTGTATAAATCTCTCTACAACTCCACATCAAATGTTTTGCCCAACTCTCTCTCTCTCTCTTTCTTTCTCTTTCCTTTGTCTCTTACTCTCTATCTGTTTCTCTCTTTCTCTCGCTCTTTGTCTCTCTCCCTCTGTCTCTCTCTTTCTATCTCTCTCTCTCTCTGTCTGTCTCTCTCTCTGTCTCTTACTCTCTATCTGTTTCTCTCTCTCTCTCTCTCTCTCTACGCATTTAGTCTAATTATTTTATCTAGCACTAACTGTTAGTGCTTCCAAACTGTATCAATGAAAGCTCGTCGGAGAAGTAATGAGCCAGTCAGTGAGAAAACGTTTAATGAGAAGAAACTAAATTTACGTAAGAAAACAAACTCAAAAGGAATGTCAGTCATTAAAAGCTAGTATTTAAAAGCTACACTGTAAAAAATAAGTGGTGTGAATTCACGGAAAATTTCTGAAAATAACGTGCAGCAAAGTTGCCCGTAGGTATCCGTCTTTTTCAGAAATTTCCGTTTTTAAAAGTGCCCGTTTATTTTAACTTCCGTATTTTCACAGATTCTCTGTGGACAGAAATTCCGTTTACTTCAGCAAAATCCATTTCAGATTTTTCCGTATTTAAACTGAAATTCAGCAAAATCGACCCTCTACTTATCAGCTTTCCGTTTTAAAAGTGCCCGTTTATTACCCAAATAATCCTGCCGCTGAGTCACGATCGAACCTCCACCGTTGGAATCAGCTCAACAGGTATCTCCGAGTCTTTAACCACGGAGCTACAAACGCTCGGTAATCCGCTTCACGTACATCGTAAAACGAATTCTGCGCGGACGAAATTTTGTTTTTTGGTCCTTAATGCGAGTGATTTAGTCATTCTATGATCTGCTGGAGTTTATTATTTTTCTAAATAGGTTTTGTAATATTTTTTTTTTTTTCTGTACGAGGACTATTCTCAAATTTAGCATTTTTCATCGCGATTTTTTGAAGCAACAACATGCTTTGCAACCTGTTTTTTTTTTAACTTGACAATGACTTTCAGTTATCTTTAAAAAAGGTGAAATGTGGTTTTTTTATAGTATTATCCCCCCCCCCCAAAAAAAAATATGAAATTTAATCTTGATAGCTATAATAGCTCTTGTCTTAAGTTGCCCAAAGACTGATACACAGACATCGTATCTGTACAATAAGTACCCAGTTTCTTACAGTTACACAATATACAAGGTTTGCCCGGAAAGTAATGAGACTACTTTTCTTGGGCCAATTAGAAGGAACGGAGGGCTGAGTATCCGCGCGTGATGGGTGGCGGGGTATGTTAGGTAGACGATCGATGTCTCGTCAGTTGGCTCCGAGCTTTTACAGAGTGAGGATCGCTCGCGAAGTTGACAGCTGTGTGAGTGTCGCGTAGGTCAAAATGCAGAAGAGTGTCGAACAGCGATACGCGATAAAGTTTTTGTGTTAAACTTGAAAAATCCGCGACCGAGACGCTTGCTATGATACAAAAAGCCTACGGAAAGGGTGCTTTATCGAAAGCAAAATTGTTTCGAGGGCACAAAACGTTCACAGAGTGAAGAGAGAGCGTCGAGGATGCCACGCCCAGGGCGCCCTTCAACGTCTCACATTTCAGACAATGTGGAAAAGGTGAAAGCGGTTTTGGACTCTGACCGACGTCTGAGTGTTAGATTGGTAGCAGAGCAGGTACTCGCGAAATCCATTGTGCATGAAATCGTCACGTAAGAATTGAAGTTTGCGCCAAATTGGTTCCTAAGGTTTTGACCGATGAACAGAGGAACAACCGTGTGTCGATT
The DNA here is from genome assembly GCA_039090855.1 of Macrothele yani. Lineage (NCBI taxonomy): Eukaryota > Metazoa > Arthropoda > Arachnida > Araneae > Macrothelidae > Macrothele > Macrothele yani. Next base: position 117,992,373 of record CM077007.1, read on the forward strand.
TCTCGTGAGCTTGTGGACCGTGTGAGGAGTGAACCTGGGTTTTTGGAGAAAGTGATAACAGGTGATGAAACGTGGGTCTTTGAGTACGTTCCGGAGACGAAAAGACACTCCCGACTCTCCTCGACCAAAGAAGGCTCGAATGTGCAAATCGAAGATGAAATCGATGCTCATTCTCTTCTTTGACTGTAAAGGTGTTGTCCATAAAAAGTTCGTACCACCCGGACAAACGGTCAACGCTGCATTTTACGTGGAAATGCTTCAACGGCTGAAGAACAGAGTTGCGCGGGTCCGCCCGGAGATCACCAACACTTGGGTTCTTCACCACGATAATGCGCCGAGCCATGCGTCGCTGAGAGTGAAAGAGTTTCTGGCGAAACACAACGTGGCAACGCTTCCCCAACCTCCCTACAGCCCAAACTTGGCCCCGGCTGACTTCTTTTTGTTTGCCCGGTTCAAATCCAGCCTGAAAGGACACCATTTCGGGACCTATTACAAACGTGCAAGCGCAGTGGTCTAAGCGATGGCCTCTGATCATTCGTCCGAACGGGGTCCGGGTTCGAATCCCGGTGAGGCATGGATGTTGTGTTTGTCTTACGGCACTGGCTCTCTCCCTTCCCTGGAACCAGTGACCCTAAATTAGGGACGGGCGACTGCTTATAGCCCATTGAGTTGCTCACGGTGGTCGTTAAACCTCCAATAAAAAAAAAAAAAAAAAAAAACAAAGCAACAGATAAATGCTAATTACGGTACATACAAGTACGAATTAGTCCCAAATGTAGTCGCCATAGTAGTCGCAAACTGCCGCGACGAGTGCTTTGAAAGCGAACCCTGTTCCCGACTTCCAGGCAAGCTACGCAGCGTGGCAGAACCGCTGGCAGCGGTGTATTGATGTTCAAGGATGTTATTTCGAGGAATTTTAATGTTATGCAAGTATAACTTTAATTAAACGTCTGTTATTGAATGAGTCTCATTACTTTCCGGACAGACCTTGTATACTAACTAGCTGGTGCACCAAATAGGGGAAAGGAGAAGAACTATCATATGCCACAATAAAAAAAAATCCATGCGATATGCTATCCACAGTATCCGATCTCGCTACGGAACTTCAAAATTAGACAGACAACTGAATTTTAAAAGTTAATCAAAACTCAAGTATTCTTAGGAATCGCTCCTATTACCGGTGACTTTTCGTCACACGGATACCGAGAAAGTGAGTACGGACATTTTCTATTAATATACGAAAGGAATTGCGGAAAGGTTTCTGAAAATTCAGAATTTTCCGTTAACACATCTCTAAAACGGTAATTTACCGTCAATATAAGAAAGAAACTGCGGAAAGGTTTCTGAAAATTCAGAATTTTCCCGTAGTACGAAAATTCTGTGAAATTCAGGGTTTCTTTCCGTCATTACACGGAAAAGGTTGTATCAGAAATATGTTTCGTTAATTCACGAAAGAACTGACGGAAAGTTGCCCGTGAATTTCAGAATTTTTTTTACAGTGTAGTGTTTAATATGTATATGAAACTAGTCTGAATGGTCGGCCATTGAGTATTCTTCCGAGGTGGAACCTTGGGTTTGAGTTTCGAACGAGACATGGGTGCTATGCTGGGCCAATGACACAGGCTCTGTCCCTTATCTGGTACCAGTTGCCCTAAATTAAGGACGGGCGATTGCTTATAGCTTTAAGAGTTGCTCATGGTTATTACACTGCCGGACAATTGCTAAGGACGGATGACAATAGCAACGATAGCAACCATAAAATGGAAGGCAGGAAAATGTGGAAATTAGCATAAGTGCGGGATACAGTAAGACGTGTTGTGCGTATGCAAATTTTGGATTGCCGAACTTGTTCGTGAAGTCATAGCGTTGATAAGAGATATAAAGGATTTGACGCGTATTGACCGTTGTTGTTCAAACGCAAAGTTGAAAGGGAATGAATTAATTGACGAACTTGCAATTTTCAGTATGTCTTCCCGACATCACCTAGATGATTTTACGCGTGGCCGTATTATTGGCAAGATTGAAGAAGGGCGAAAAATAACTGATGTTGCCAGGGAGTTCGACGTCAGCCACAGTGTTGTTTCAAGGCTTTGGAAATCATTTCAAACAAATGAAGAGTGTAGCAAACGTCACGGGAGAGGTCGTGTTCGCAGTACGACACCTGCAGAAGATCGGTACATAGTTCTATAAAAAAAGACACCGGCGCAGCACAGCTAGTGAGGTAGCAAATCAGTTTATGGCTGCTACTGGCAAGCGGATCTCCCGAAAAACTGTCGCCAGACGTTTGCATGAAGGAAGACTATACGCCCGCCGTCCTGTTGTGTGCATCCCTTTGTCCAGACGTCACCGTACCGCCCGTTTGCAATGGCGCCATCAATATCGCAATTTGACTGATAACGACTGGTCTACTGTCCTCTTCTCAGATGAGAGTAGATACAGTCTATCATCTGATTGTCGACGACAACTGATCTGGCGTGATAGTGGTACTGCATATTGTCCAGCAAACATACAGGAAAGGGACCGATATCCGACATGTAGTGTCATGGTATGGGCTGGCATCATGATCAATGGCCGTACGTCCCTCTATGTGCTTCAAACTGGGACTATGACTGGCCAACGATACATTAATGATGTTCTGCTACCTCATGTTCGCATGTTCCGTGGTGCTGTCGGTGATAGATTCATTTTCATGGACGACAACGCAACATGTCGTCGAACAGTCGCTGTCCAGGAGTGTCTTGAGAGCGACGCCTCGTATGGCCAGCACGTTCTCCAGATCTGAATCCCATTCAAAATGTGTGGGATGCTTTGGGGAGGAGTCTTGCTGGTCACCAATACCCTCCAATAAACAAGGACACCCTCATCCGTGCACTGACAGAGGAATAGGATAAATTTCCCCAACACCTGCTTGATAATGTTGTGCAAAGCATGCCACGACGTGTGGAATCTTGCATCACCCTCCATGGTGGCCATATCCCGTATTGACATCTTACGCCGGAACGCCTGCGGACGGTAATTGCATTTTTTACGTTTACGTATTCTGCACAAAATGTCCTGTTTGTCCCTTGAACACGTTCCAAAGCCTTCTGGATTTCAGAGCACAATAAATTGTCTTTCTTGTAATGTCCTGGCATTCTGACATTATTTTATTTCACTTGGCATCCAACCACACTTACTTTTTTATGCGCTATATAGCCGTTTATGATCCGTCCTTAGCAATTGTCCAGCAGTGTATTAAACCTGGAAAAAAAGACCTACGATTTACTGGAAAATCAACCTGACAGTCTATCAGCAGTAATGCTACACAGCTATCGATCTATGCGCCGCGAGAATGATCTCCCCGCACCCACACACTTTGATTTCTTCCCTGGGGGGGGGGGTCTTTATACAAGGTCTTCAGAAGCGCATTTCTCCGGTTAAAAGTACGGGTATAAAATCCCATCGTTCTTCATCACCATCTGTAGGGATCATTTTTGTGGCCTTTGTCTTGTAATACCATTGTAAATGTTTCTAATAATACAAACGAAAAATTAAATTGTAATTTGCTTTTAATATTTTTTCTCACCAGCTGCCAAAATACCTCAGTTTCCTTTACGATATTCCGGACAATGTATCCCTCCTGTTAAGGTCCACGTTCAGAGGAAAAATAAAGTGCAGTGTGAAGTCCACCAGTGTCACGCCAAGATGCATTTTTTGGGCAGGTGGCCTCTAATTCCCAGAAGAAAACCGTATACAATAAACATCTCCCACTATTTAAATGTGTTTTGGTGTAAAATTATGAAATTTCGTTGCATAACGCACTTCTGTTTCTCTTGCTTCAGTCGACAGCGAGATAGTCGCTATGTTTGACATGCCTCATCATTAAAATTACAGTGCCGCTGGAAAAAAGTATCGAAAGCGCATTAAAAATTTATTTCTACTCAGACATTCATATGAGTATAATATGTCACGTGTAAAGTCGTTGGGTGGGGTGGTTCGATTTGCATTTCACAGTTGTTAAATAAACATCAACTGAAAGTGTTACCAAAAAATTAATTTACACACAGAACATGCTAGCAAGCAACTGTAAGCGATGGTAATTTCGATCTCATTTGGTAGGAGAGTGCCCTAAAAAAACTCGTAGTGGTAATTTAAATGTGTTTTAAAATTTCATTCATCGGTGCTTCAAAATCTTTACAAAATATGTTATGTTTTTAATTTTTAAAAAAGTGCATTTGATATTATTTTTTTTTCCTCAAACAGAAGTTGGTGATTTAGGAGTTCGTTCTTAAAGAAGTAGAAGCTGGTTTCTGTTTTTCTTAAAGCATTGATATTTTAAAACCTTCAATTAAGACGTGAAAGTTATTTAGGTAGTTTAAAAGCTTGTTTTCTGAAATGGTTCTCTTAAAACGTCTTTTTTAGCACATGCTTTTTAAAAATTCCCACTTTAAAGAATCGTGTTAAAAAAAAAAAAAAAAAAAAGGAGGGAAAAGAATTCGCGTTTTTGAAGTGCTACCTTCAAGCAGATCATTTTGAAAACTAGTTTATGTAAAATTTCTAAAAAAAGCATATTTTGAAACGACGTGACTAAAAACACAGGTGTTGAGGATTCTTAATGTTTTAAAATCTTAAATTTATTGCGTATTGAAAACTAGTTTTCTAACACAAATTAGTAGTCCATTCGTTTTAAAACAGGCATGAGCTTGTGCTTTTTTTTTTTTCAAATCATTGGGGTTTTAACATCTTGAATTAAAATATGTAATAAATTATGTTGTTTTAAGAGCTTCTTTTCTTTAATGGAACTTTTAAAACGTTTGTAGTAGCACGTGCTTTTTAAAAATAATCAACTTAAAGAGCTCGTTTTGAAGCAACTTCTTGTTTCTTAAGTGCTACCTTTAAGCAGATGAAATTGAAACCTACTTAATTTAAAATTTCGCAAGAGTATATTTTCAGAAAGCCATGATTTTAAAAACAGTGGTGTTGAAAATTCTTAAGAAATTTGTCTTAAAATCTTAACAAAAGTACTTGGTGGTTCAGGAGTTCGTTCTTAAAAAAATATCTTTTTTTGATTTCGTACTTTAAAATCTTAATTTAAAAAGGAAAATAAATCATGTTATTTTTTTTATTTTTTTGACGGAGCATTTAAAACATCTTTTGCAATGTTTTATAAAAATGTCGCTTTAAAGGGCTCAGTTTAAAATAAATTCTTGTTTTCTAAGTCCTTCTTTAAGCAGATAAATTTGAAAGTTAGTTATAATTTAAAATTTCGTGAAAGTTTGGTTTGAAAAAGTAAAGATTTTAAAATCATCAAAAGGATGCAACATATAAAACTTTAGGTTTAAACAGCTGAAGCGTTTTCGTGACCTTAGGTCGATTTTGAAATGCTTCCGAATGCTATCATTTTTTTTTTTTTTTTGTGTGTGTGTGTTTGAAGAAACTGAAAAAATAACAAGCTCATTTTCATTGTTTCCAGTAATAAGTGCAAGTAATTTTTGTATTAAATCTAATCTAATACAGAGAAATGATCTAAAAGGCATGGGAGGAAATAAAATAGAAATTTCTCGGACAGGTACTTCCGAGAGTTGGGAGATTTCTTTTGTTTGTTTTCTGTTCATACATATCATCGTTTCAGGGATGGGGGAGTGGAGGTTCTTAGGGGTTACGCAAAGAGGCGGGGTACCATGTGTCAGGCGTCCTGGCGGCGGGCTACTCGGCGCCCGTGGGCGATCAATACCAAATCAATATCCTTCTATCTTGGCGCAGCCTCTCTGCGCACACAACTCTTCACTCTTGTCGTAGTGGAAAAAGTTTTGTTGTTTCATTGTTATTTCATCTTGATACGTGCTGTTCCAAGAAGTAATTTCTTTTTTATCTTTTTTAGCCTGCCTATTAAATAACCCTACAACAAAGATGAGCTTTTCTCTTTCTGCACGTTTGTTTGATTCTTATTTGCGTACGATAAAATTTATTACTAGACAATGACACTCGGTGTGAATCGTCTTTGTCTAAGTAACTAGCTATATTTGTTAGAGATTTGTTTTTCGTGTTCTCCCAGACCGATTCGAGCTTCTTTCTCTTGATATTTCATCGTGACTGTTTATATGTATAGTATATTCAGTGGCCAGTGTGGATTATATATAAATATTCAGTAGTCGGTGTGGATTATATACGCGCTCGAGTCACATTAATGTGACCACCAGCTAATATCCACAGTACATACTAAAAAAAAAAAAAAATTCCTTTTTAGACTGAGTTCTCTCCGGCAAGCATGTATTCAAGATGTTGCAGTTTTTAAACCACGTATAAAAATTTTCGGGGAGGGGGCTGAGGCAATATTATCTGAATTAGAACACGACATGATACACACTGAAGTGCCAGAAAAACTGGTACAGACGAGCTTATGCAAAATACATAGCGACGACACCTATGCGCGTACTCGGTTGCGTCCGCCAGTGCGTATGTAAAGCGATAGACATCCTTGCCAGCTGTCAGAGCTGTTTTCGGCATGAGAATGACAAGTAATAAAGATTTAAGCGATTTTCAACTCTGTGTCATAGTTGGCGCTCGTGAGATGGGCCATAGTATTTTGGAGGTAGAAACGAAGTTCGGATTTTCAGGGACGACCATTGCAAGGGTGTACCGTGATTACAAGAATTCCGGCAAAACCTCCAACCTACGATACAAGTGTGGCCGTAAAAAGACATTGGGTGAACGTGACCATCGTCGGCTGTTAAGAAGCGTTTCACGCGATAGCCGTGCAACACTCTCGCAGATATAATCGGAATTCAATGCGGGAGCCTCAACAAGCATCAGCGTCCGGACTGTGCAACGGACCCTGCACGATATGGGCTTTGGGAGCCGACGCCCTACTCGAGTCTCCTTGATGGGTGCACGACACAGAGCTATGCGCCTCGTTTGGGCACGGCAACACTGCCATTGGACACTTGATGACTGGAAACAAGTAGCCTGGTCTGACGAGTCGCGTTTCCAAATGTATCGGGCAGATGGAAGGATTCGTATGTGGCGCAAACCCCATGAAGCCATGGATGCCGCCTGTCAACAGGGAACTGTACCGGCTGGTGGGGGGTCCGTAATGGCATGGAGTGTGTTTAGCTTGACTTCACTGGAACCCCTGGTATGTCTACAAACGTCTGTGAGCGGCCAACGCTATGTGCGCATCCTTTCTGACGAGGTACCCCCGTTCATGTCCTGCATTCATGCTGAGTGGTTGGGCCTTTTCCAACAGACAATGCACCTCCACACAAGTGTCGGGACGCCACATTATGGTTAGAGGAGCATTCATCTGAGTTTGGGGTCTTGCCAATCGCACCCAAGTCCCCAGATCTGAACGTGATAGAACACATTTGAGATGCCATGCAACGCGGTATGGAACAGAGGAATCCGAGACCCCGGAATACACCCGAATTGTGAAATGCTCTGCAGAAAGTATGGTGTGCATTGCCTACAGCATATTTCCAGAAGCTAGTGGAGTCCATGCCCCATCGTATTTCTGTAGTCCTGCGCTCCCGTGGGTGACCTACAAAGTATTAGACTGGTGTACCAGTTTTTCTGGCACTTCAGTGTACACGGTCGAATCACATTATTGTGACCACCAGTTAATATGCAGAGCAACCACCGTCTGCAGCGCGGACAGCAGCTAGACTGGCAGGGAGTGGATCAATAAGGTGCTCGAAGGTGTTCACAGGTATGTGAATCCATGCTGATTGCAGTGCATCTGACAGCTGCTGGAAGGTGCGTGGTGGAGGATCCATAGAGCGAACAACACGATTGAGGCAGTCCCACAGATGCTCAATTGCGTTTAAGTCTGGGCAATTAAGGAGCCAGTGAAGTATTTTGAAGTGTTCATCGGGCTCTTCCAAGCACTCTCGGACATTTCTACCTGTGTGACACGTCGCATTTTCGTTCTAGAAGATCCATCCGCCCCAGGAAAGACAATCAGCATGTATGGGTGTGCGTGGTCTGCAAAGATAGATTCATAACGAATTCGGTCCATGGTGCCTTCCACAGGTATGAGTGGACCCAGAGAATGCCACGAAAAGATTTCTCATACCATAACGCTGCTCCCACCAGCTTGTGTTCTTCCAGCAATGATTGAAGACTGTTTGTTCTCCGATGTTTTTCGCTTTGTTCGCCAACATCCATCCGTTCGCGATGAAGCAGAAAACGTGACTCATCGGACAAGGCAATCCTTTGCCAATCAGCGGAGGTTCAATTCCGATACTGCCATGCAAATGTAATCATTTTCTGCCGATGCACCTTCGTTAGCATAGGTGCAGCGACCATCCGTCTGCATCGTAGCCCCATACGCAGAAGAGTTCACTATACTGTCGTTTTAAGCACACCTCTGGTAGCCCCCTGGTTCATTCGGCCAGTGAGTTTCTCCACTGCAGCATGTTGATAAGCCCTCACCTACCTTCTCAGCCAACGTTTACCTCTCACAACAATAGCACGTGGTGCCCCGCAGTCTCCACATCGCTGATTTGCAGTGGTGCCATTTCTCCAATTACGATACACTTTAACCACAACCGCACGCGAACAGTTCACAAACTGCGCTGTTTCAAAAATACTGCCACCCTTGGCCCGAAAACCGATAATCATCCCTTTTTGCAAATGTGATAAATCACTCCTTTTATTCATGACAGCAGCGAGTCATATGTTTTCGGAATGCTTACAGCACACCTTTTATACACCCTCCAAACCAGCTTACAACACGTGCCTTCTTTCATTGGCTACGCGCTGTTGACCTCAAAAGTCGGAGGTGGTCACAATAATGTGATTTGACTGTGTGTGTGTATACACACACACACACACACACACACACACACACTCTCTCTCTCTCTCTGAAGTGCCAGAAAAACTGGTACACCAGTCTAATACTTGGTAAATCCCCCCACGGGAGCGCAGGACAGCAGAGATGACCATGAGATTGTATGAGATTGTATACAACCAAATTTGGTATTATGAGATTGTATACCACCATGAGATGTACCATGAGATTGTATACCACCAAATTTGGTATACAATCTCATGTTACTCTAACTTAGACCGTAAAAAAGTTTTGGAAGGGATCGAAGCCGGAGGAGGAGGGGGGGGGGAGCAAAACAAAATGTTAGTTATTTTAGTTAAATTTTCCACAGTTTTCAATTTAGAGCCACCAAATTTGGTATACAATCTCATGGTACTCTAACTTAGATCGTAAAAAAGTTTTGGAAGGGATCGAAGCCGGAGGGGGAGGGGGGAGCAAAACAAAATGTTAGTTATTTTAGTTAAATTTTCCACAGTTTTCAATTTAGAACCACCAAATTTGGTATACAATCTCATGGTACTCTAACTTAGACCGTAAAAAAGTTTTGGAAGGGATTGGAGCCGGAGGGGGGGGGGCGGCAAAACAAAATGTTAGTTATTTTAGTTAAATTTTCCACAGTTTTCAATTTAGAACCACCAAATTTGGTATACTATCTCATGGTACTCTGACTTAAACCGTAGACGGTTTTGGGAAGGGGTCGGAGCCCGAGTGTCAAAGGGCGGGGGGGGGGGGGGGTGTTGTCAAGGGGTCCCCGATACAAAATTTTCATAAAAAGTTCCATTTTTTAGTGTTACTCTAGCTTTCACCACCAACAAGATGCTCCATCAGACAGAAATACAATGTTATGTAAATAGAGACGAACAACCCTATGTCGCCTGCTCAAGGGTTGGAAATCCTAAAAACCTCTAAATTTTTGCTCCCAATGGAAAAACGAAAAATATTGTTTACCATAAAGCAATAACCAAACGAATAAAAATTAATTTACTGGAAAAATACAGGAATATATTTTTCATTCATAAAACTTCACCCGCTGAACTTGGTGATTACACGAATATTTACCCGGGAAATACCGGGTACCCTTGCTAGTCAAAGGATATTGTGGAGTTCGATAAAAGGACTGTGTGTCCCATTCTGGCTGGAGCAACAATTTTGGAAACAGCGGATCATACTGGTTTCTTGAAAGCTGAGTCATACAGTTTTTAATCAGTCAAAAACTAACCCACAATGCTCGTCTGAGAGGCATAACTGTGGTGCTACCAGAATCTGTTAGGAACGAGATTTTAGGCATGTGCGGAGAAACAGGAGCTTTTGTGTGCAGCAGTTGAACGAAGCATTCAGCGAAGACTGTTCCTTACCACATTTCAAATAACAATGTGCAGGGAATAGAAGAGGATAGGTATTGGCAGTTGCATGCCTGTACGGAAGCCACTGATTTCTGCAAAGAACTGGAAAATTCGTCTGCAGTGGTGTCAGGAACACCGGGACTGGACACGGAAAGACTGGAAAAAAGTCGTGCTGTCCGACGAGTCGCGATACATCTTGTTGCGACGACCGTAGGCAGGTAGTTTGATGGGATCCTCATGAAGCAATGGACCCAGCTTTTTCACAACTTAAAGATCTAAATGTGGTATCATGGTGTGTGTATGGGGGGAGGGGGTGGGGGTTGGTCTCTCGGCACGAAACGGGCTGCTTGATATTGCTGCAGGGTCAGGTGTCCTCTGAAGATTAACTCTCGCTCATTGCCGACCATTCATGAGCGTGAGATGGTCACTCCCTCTTATGTTTCCGATGCTCGGAGATGGTCACTCCCTGTTATGCTTCCGATGTTCGGAGAAAACACTTTATGGCTATGCCCAGCATCGGTTGCTAATGATCCTCAGTGTTGAAGCGAATTGTATAATGGCTTTATGGTGTCAGCGTCCGCGTTGGAAGAAATGTGAATATTTGGTGGGTTTGGGGTTTCTCAGGATTCATCCCCTTTTCCACAGGGGCGAGTAAGGAACAATGGCTCACATGCAAGAGGAAATCGCAATGATTGAAATGCGCACGGGCAAAGTAAGTTGCTAATGAAAGAGTGACTAGGGACAACGAGGCATTCAACGCAGCCCCGGTGGCGCAGTAGCCTAAGCGGTGGCTTCTGACCATTCGTCCGGGAGGGGTCCGGGTTCGAATCCCGGTGAGGCATGGATGTTGTGTTTGTCGTACGGCGCTGGCTCTGTCCCTTTCCTGGAACCAGTGGCCCTAAATTAGGGACGGGCGACTGCTTATAGCCCATTGAGTTGCTCACGGTGGTCGTTAAAACTACAAAAAAAAAAAAAAAAAGTATTCAACAACTGCCCAGATGTATCCCTCGTTTTTCTGAGAGAAGGTAAGAAAACGACGAAAGTTTGATCTGGCTCTGGAAGGAGGTAGGAAGTAAATGTGGAGATTATCCCCGCGCGATGGACAGATCGAGGAAGAAATTAAGTTGTAAAATGGGAACAGGGGAACTTGGCAGCTATAGGTAACTGAGAAAGAAGTCTGATACAATAAGCAGGAGCAGATCAATGGGTGAACAATAAAAAGGCAATATAGAAATCTGTTCAGGCAAAACCGGTGTGACCTACACCTTACATTGCATCGAATAAAGGGCACCATTGCAGTAGAGCAAGTTATCATTCAGCTGTACTAATTCATTCATTTCATCATCGGGAGGGGATACAGCCAAAACCTTATATTTGCTATCAAGCTGCTTAATTACCTAACACGCGGAGGCCTGGCGAACTCACGCAGTAGGACACTGAAAGAAATCATGTGAACCGCCCTGTAACAACAGGAGATCACTGGTAATAGGGAAGAGTCATGCATGCTAATTCTGTGAAATCTCCGAATAATTTCACTACTCTGACAGGAAAAGTGACCGCAGTTGGGAGGGGGCTTTATTCGGAGGTTAGGCCCAAATTGACATTGCTAGTCCGTTGCGTTTGTACAAAAGCAGATCTGTGTATAAAACTTATGCACAAAACCAGGATGCAGAGTATTTTAGAAGAGTAGTATGTGTCACGTCTAGTCTTAAACAGCCCTAAGAAATAGCGAGCTAGGAGATTAGGGGCACGCGCACACGCTATGCGAAAGGAGAAAAAAAGTTAGACAGTGAAGTATAACTGCACAGTTAGCTGGCCGATAAACAGGGACAGAACCCACAGGGACCAAACAAGGAGATACCACCGCCGACGAACAATATTCAAGAAGGCGACTGAAATATATACGGGATCTTGGAGCTCGCCTCACGTAGAGCTAGACTTAAATTCCTTTCTTTTCACTTAAGCACACCATTGTACCCTCCGTGCCAGAGGCAATCAAAATATTTATCATTTAACACCATTCTACCCATCGCGCCCAAGGCAATAAAAATTGTTTAACAATATTCTTGTCCATATCAGTTCCTTTAACAATATATTTTTTGTCCATATGTTACCCCTCTCACCGAAGTGCCGAAGGAACTACGTGGAATACTGAGGGAATAGATGTCCTTTGGATCACCTTCGGGATTAACTGGGGTGTCCGTTGTCCGCTGTTTTAGAGGTTTCGTTGCGGAGAAGTTAATGTTAATTCTACGTCAGCTTTTCTGTACCATCGAAGCTTGCCGTTGCTCGCAGGTGCAGGTTAATGGAGGTTTTACTGTATGTCATATTTCACACACGCGATAAGTGAATGTATTCGGTCCCATATTTAGGTAACGGGAGTCGTTCCTTTTTTTTTTGGGGTGGGGTGGGGTGGGGGTGGGGTGGGGGGTGGGGGTGGCCAATGTCTGTAAATAAGTAACGGGAGTCAGACCCTTATTAACGGGCACTGCTACACAATAAACATTGTGTAGCAGCGCTCCGTTACGTTTAGCGTAACATCCATGTTTCACCCGGAATTCGAAAACAAAGCCTCAGCAGCACGAGAGATTTAAATCTTTCTGACGTTTTTGCTGAGCTGGTGGAAGTTGATACTATTTTACATACATAATTAGTTCAGTTCGCTCGTGTATTACATTTGCAATGTATAGTGTACTGTACATTTTTCTTCTTGTGAAGTTCACTGTATATGCTTTCCATCTTGAACAACGCCTCCCTGCTCTTACTCCACCTCCTCAGGAGGCAAGTGCTATCATTCGGAGACGCTTCCTAGCACGGTTAACCACTCGTCTCCGAATGGAGCACTCTCGTGCTGCCTCAACAAACACCGATAACGTTTTTCAATCCACCTGGGCCCAATCGGCTGGGTGGTTCCATATCCACAATTTGCAGCTACATCTCAACTTATAGGTGTGATTTTTGTTGTCGCCCACATTCACTGTCACAACTCATGATTTTACGTATTAATTTTGGTGGTATGAGGCTCCTAGGTGGAGTCTCCTTTTTCACCCACATGATTCGCTATTTGTGATTATTCTGTTATATGTGCTATTGGAGATAGCTCACCATGTTTCCCATGATCTCTTTGATTTTGTTGTATTTTATGTTGTATATAATTCTTTCTTCTGCACAGTTTACTGCACACGCAATGTCCCCTACATTATGTTGAATACATTTTGAAATTTTATTGTCCCTGTGTATATAATTTAATGTAAAAAGATGCTCTTCTGAGCACTTTTAGCGATTCTCCCCTTGTCACTGAATACTTCTGTACATATGATGTAAATTTTGAGTGTCGCACCACTGTTACATTTCTGTTTTATGAGAAGCTGTCCTTCTGGGTATGCTTAGCGGCTTTCTTTTTTTGTCACTGTATTGTTCTGTACATATGATATGACACTTATGAATTGCATTCTTGTTCGATTTCTGTTTTTTTTTGTAAAGTTGCCCTCCTGGGTCCGTTTAGCGTATTTCTCTCTTGTCACTGCATAATTCTGTGCATATAATAAGTATTTGTGCTTAATTGTTTCTACCATTTCTGTCATATTTCTAAATACTGTTGCACCTGTTAGTTCCTTCTCACCCATGGTCTTTTATGTGAATTAGTACCTTGTGCATATTTAATCTTGAGTATGGTAGTAATACTTAATTGGAATTTGTGAATAGTATAGCATCATGTCTTTTCTTGTCTACAATACTGTAGTATACATTTTCATTTGCATCGCTCGTGCTTTATTGTCTGCCTCTCCATCGCCCTTCGGGGCGAAATAATTTTATGATTTTACAATATTTTGTTTTACGTTTCACTGGAACTTTCCAGTTGTTGTATATACTACTGTATTTATTGGCAGAATTCTACTGTCATGTACATAGAAATGCTATTTTTATTTGAAGAATAAAGACAATTTTGAAATGTACAAATCTTTTGGCTTCATATTGTGGAGGAAGTTCAATACTATGGTTTACCGTAATTTTTGTTTTCTGCTCATTTTCAGAAAATGAAGCTACTAAAGTTGTTTGAAACGGAGCATACATGACAGTAACTCTCCTGAAAGATGAACAATGTGAGGTACTGAAGCATTATTTTTTCTTCAATTCATATTTCAGCTTTGTGTAAAATGAGTAGTATCAACTGCAGGTGGTTTAACTAATATTTGTTTCGCTAACATCATTATTATCCTTTTATCGAATTCAGATATACAAATTGTGACCTAAAATTTACTGCCGGCGGCATTAAAGGAGGCGTTAATTTACAGTAGGTAAGTTTTCTTTTCAAGAGAGAGAAGGGAGTATTTTTTCTATGTCCAAAAGTATAAGTTGACAAGAATCATTAAGAAAGAAACGAATTAAAGTGGTATCTTGGATTTGAGTTGTCTATTTAAAAATAATAATAGCCTTTTAAGAGCAGATTACCATGTCTGAAAGAAAAATATCGCGTCTTATAAGTTCCCTTACGGTGTGACGTACTACAGAGGTGAAGCACGTGTGCAGACGACAAATCTGCAGCGATACATTCCGTCGGTGTAGTTTAGTCGGTTAGAACAACTGGCTCCGGAGCGAGGAGGCACGTATTCGATCCCAGTCTCAGACAAATCTGTGTTTTCACAAATATTCTACTAAGACGTTGGCCTGAACAAAGACTGTTATACAAAATACGACTGAAACTGCGTGTGCAATGAAAATTAAAGCTGAGTACAAGAGAAATAAAAGTGAAGATCGTACTCTGGGGAAAACTGAACAGTCAAAGATCATTTCTGGTAATACGACTCAAGGAAGTAAGTATCCCGTATGTTGTTTGAAGGACTTCTTGCAGCGTCTACACGAGGCAGATGCTCTTGTCATGAAATCCGTGTTTCAATGCACTGCTCGACATATAATATTAGGGGTATGTAAAAAATTTCCGCCGTTTTAAGGAGAAAACAGACAGGAACAATCGGGAAACCAATACACATTTATTCAACTAAATATTGACCGTTAGGATCAATGACCTTTTGCCATTTTTCAGGCAGCAAATGAATGCCCCTATGATAAGACTCCGGTTTTGAGCTGAAGAACGCAGTGATGAAATTTTCCACTTCTGGAAATGTGGTGAACCGCTGTTGGGCTAGGGCACGTTGCATAGGGCGAAACAGATGAAAGTCTGAGGGTGCAATGTCCAGGTAGTAAGCAGAGTGCGGTAAAACCTCCCAATGTAACTGTTCAAGGGTTGATTTCGTGGTGGCACCGACATGTGGTCCGGCATTATCGTGTAACAGCATGACTACTGGGTGGTGTCCTTTACCTGTACATGGACGTTTTTGCTCGGTTGCGGCACTCAGTTTCATCAACTGATATTATATCGTTCTGCAGTGATTGTTTCACCCGGTTTCAACAGTTCGAAGTACAACACTCCGTGCATATCCCACCACACGCACAACAGCACCTTTTCATCGTTGGATATCCTGTTTTGCAGTGGATGTTAATGGCTCGCTTGCGTACGGGTTTGTCGTAATAGACCCATTTTTCATCCCCGGTGACAGCCTTCCACAAGAAATTCTTCCCTCGAAACCTCTTCAGCAACGACATGCAGACGCCCAATCGTTGACCAACGTTACACTCCGTTAAAGTACGCGTAACCCACTTACCAATCTTTTGGATCTTCCCCAAGGCCTGCAGACGCCGTACCACCGTCGGTTGAGCCACTTTCAAACGTTTCGCCAGTTGCGTGGTCGATTGTGGAGCATCATCTTGCAACAGCGATTCCAGCTCCTCGTCTGCGAGTTCCTGTGGTCTTCCAAGCCTAGATCACCTTTCTTAAACCTGGCAAACCATTCTCGACACGTCTGTTCACCCATGACCGTTTCGCCATACGCCTGAGATATTGAACCGTATGCTTCACTCGCACTTTTCCGTAATTTAAGCGTGAATAACAAATAGTGCCGCAAGTGAACTTTGTCGACTGCCATGCTTGGCTTCATGTACGAACTGACAGCACGGGTCGCCGGCCGGTTAAACCCCTAGCGCCCACTAGCGGGGGCGGCGGAAACTTTTGCATACTCCTAATAGAAAGTGCCACTCCATGAAGGAATGCACGAAATGAGTTAAAACTGGCTGCACATGTAGACAAGTACGTGGAAAAGAAATGATTTTATATTTGAAGGATTACAGTAATGTGATGGACGAGGAGACAGTATGATGTGGCCTGAATCAGTAGGTTGTGTTGTAACGTACCCAGGAGATGTGACGTACCTGCCAGAAGGACGCACACGACATAAAGGCAGATAGGAATCAGAATAAAACGTCCGCGTAGCTCAATTGGTAGAGTGACTTATTCCGGAATGAGGGGATCCGGGTTCGAATCCTGGCGTGGATAGAAATGACGGAGAAATTTACTCTACCAATTGAGCTACGCGGACGTTTTATTCTGATTCCTATCTGCCTTTATGTCGTGTGCGTCCTTCTGGCAGGTACGTCACATCTCCTGGTACGTTACAGTGTGATCGCTACGCTTGATTATACATTCGGTAACATGGCGTGACATCGAGTGGGAAAGTCCCCGAATGGCATCCTGGGATATCGCTGACCATGCGTTATTGACCTGTGTCCACAGTTCATCGACATAGCGAGGCGGTCGTGCAGAGACGCTAAGTTGTCTGCCAGTGACGTCCCACACATTATTATCACGAAAGACAAGAGAACTAATGTTTAGGGTAATAAATTCTGATATCCGTGATTTCAATGTTTTTTAATTAAAATTAATGGTTTGTTCTTGATTCCGACATTAGCTGTCTTTACTTTGGGGTTGAGGCATGTCACGATATCGAAGAGTTGATTTTCAATTTGTGAGCAAAATGTGGGTCTTTCCATGTTGCCATACCCAGCTCATATCGATCCATTATGTGATGTGTTTTCCAGTAACTTGAAGTTCTTTGGGTAACATGTAGGCGATTAAAAGGAGAAAGGAAGTCATTGTGGTGATTAAATGGGCCGTGAAAGTCCGACTTGATCGGTGGTCCCGTCAGACATATCTTCCTGTAGTAGTAAAATACTTCCATTTGTGCTACGGCGAAGTATACTATGAAAGGAAACAAAATAAATTTCGTTATACGGTTTCTCTGTACTGAAATATAGATTATTTCAGAAGAGGTTGACGATCGAGGCACTTGATCAAATTTTAATCTTATGCTTTATTATTTAAAATTTTTTTAAGAATTCTATGGTTTGTTTTATGTTTTGTGTACAATGCATTTTTGTTGTTTTATGTGCAGAATGACAAATTACGAGAAACACTGGGAGGCAGGATATTCCTGATGAATGCAATTAACTGGATTAAATCCCAAACATTTACAACATGATCAGGTAAGCAAGTACGCAATCCATTGTGGGAAATACAAGTTGATCATAATTCGAAAGGAGAGGCTGTATTTCCTGATTGAGAGTTTCAGCAAAGCTGCATGTTCTGATTTCAAAAACTGGTGAAAATTGGTGTTGCTGTGAAACATATTCTGAAGCTTGATAAGTTATCGAGAACACATCAAAACCTGAAATCGAACTGTTATGGTTCCAGCGTTACTTTCAGAGACATTTTGGAACTCGGCGGTGAGTGTTGCAACCGAGCACCGACGATTTTATCCGACTACTCGCACTCTGCGATTCCGCTCTCTCAGTTTACTTCGCCTACTAAGATTTTGTCCCAGCACCGACGATTTTATCCGACTACTCGCACTCTGCGATTCCGCTCTCTCAGTTTACTTCGCCTGCCAAGATTTTGTCTCAGCACAAACGATTTTGTCCCACTACTCGCACTTGGCCGTCCCGCTCTCTCATTTTACGTAGTCTGCCAGGTCACGATTCCTCTGCTGTTGCTCCTAGGAATTTCCATTTCACAATAAGATCGCTTGTAATTGATCGAGGTAGGTGCAGCAGAGTAGAAATTTCTGGAATTAGCTTGTTGCTAAGATGGCATCGCCTGACCGTGCCACGTTGAAAGACACTGAGCTGTGTCATACGGCCCATTCTACTGTTCATTCTTGTCTATGATGTTTACCTACGTATTACGAATGGAAGATGCGAAATTCTGCTGCGAACGCTTCAATAATTTCGATAAACGTCTTCGATTGCTGGTTCCCTAAAAGGTTTAGTCGCCTGTATGTAAACTCAACTCGTCCGTAAGGGGTCCGGGTTCGAATCCCGGTCAGGCATGGATGTTGTGATTTTGTCTTACGGCACTGTCTCTCTCCCTTCCCTAGAACCAGTGACCCTAAATTAGGGACGGGCGACTGCTTATAGCCCATTGAGTTGCTCACGGTGGTCGTTAAACCTCAAAAAAAAAAAAAAAAAAAATTAACTCAACCGAGCCCTGACAGACGAGAAAGGCGTGATGCTGTAGGTCAAACCGCATTTGAAAGAAGGAGTGAGAAATGCAGGCTTTCAATTAATTAATTAATTGCATTAATTTGTTTTATGTCCGGCAGGTAAAAAATTAATTACTTAGTGGCAGGCGGAGGCTTTCTATAGTATACAATTTCTTGTTCTGTATTGTTTGTATATGACTGACTCGGAGTACCACAATTTGATTTTATGAAGCGTTTTGCTTTTATAGTTCAGTTTGTTGTTTTATTATTTTATAAAAAGATCTTGCATGTTAGATTTTTTACACAGTCGAGTAACATTACTGTGACCACCTCCTACCTTTGACGTCAACAGCGCGTAGCCAATGAAAGAAGGCACGTGACGTGAGCTGCCTTGGAGGGTATGTAAGGTGTGCTGTAGGCAGTCTGAAAATATATCACTCGTTGCTGTCATGGATAAAAGGAGCGATTTATCAGATTTGCAAAAAGGGATGATTATCGGCTTTCGGGCCAAGGGTGGCAGTATTTTTGAAACAGCGCAGTTTGTGAACTATTCGTTTGCTGCTGCTGTGGTTAAAGTGGATCGTGATTGGAGAAATGGCACCACTGCGAATAAGCGACGTGGAACTTCGGAGCACCATGTGTCATTGATGTGATAGGTAAACATCGGCTTCGAAGGTGTGGGAGGTCCGATCGACTCGCTACAGTGGAAGCAATTCACTTGCCATGAGCCAGGGAGCAACCGGAAGTGTGTCTAAAATGACAGTTTATCGAACCCTGCTGCGTATAGGGCTCCGATGCGGACGGATGGTCACTGCACCTATGCTAACGAAGGTGCATCGGCAGAAGAGGTTTACATTTGCACGGAAGTATCGGAATTAGACCTTCACTGACTGGCAAAGGATAGCCTTCTCCAATGAGTTACGTTTTTTGCTTCATCGAACGGATGGACGTTGGTGTATAAGGCGAGAAACATCAGAGGACAAACACTCTTCAACCATTGCATGAAGAACACAAGCTGGTGGGTGAAGCGTTATGGTGTGGGGAATGTTTTCGTGGCATTCTCTGGGGCCACTCATATCTGTGCCAGGCACTATGGACCGAATTTGTTATGAATCCATCCTTGCAGACCACGTACACCCATACATGCTGAGTGTCTTCCATGGGGCGGATGGGATCTTCCAGAAAGACAATGCAACGTGTCACACAGTTAGAAATATCCGATAGTGGTTGGAAGAGCACGATGAAGACTTCAAAGTCCTTCCCTGGCCCTTTAATTCTCCAGACTTAAACCCAATTTTTCATCTGTCGGACCACCTCGATCGTGTTCGCCCTATTGATCCTCTTCCACGCAACCTCCAGCAGCTGTCAGATGCACTGCAGTCAGCATGGTTCCATATACGTGTGAACACCTTCCAGGACCCTTTTGGAGTCACTCTCTGCCCGTCTAGCTGTTGTCCATGCTGCATACGGCGTTTACTCTGGATATTAACTGATGGTCACAATAATGTGACTCGACCGTGTATATTTATTTATGTAGTTGTTAGTTATGGAGGCTTTCTTATGTAGTTAACTTTAAGGACAGGCATTTGTGTTAAATAAATTTAATGTTTGAGGTGTTTATTTATGTGACTTAATTTGACTTTAGTAAATTTTATATACATGTGCCCTTAAACGGGCGGTTTTTATTTTCTTTGAATGTGCCCTTTTTTTATTTTCTTTATGCCCTGAAAAAGGCCGTTTTTTTTCTTGATTGCATGTAAATGCCTTGGAAAGTGTCGCTTTTAAATTTCATTTTTATTCAATGAAATAAATTCTTCTTACTGAGGCTCTATGTATTCTGTGAAAATATTTAATATTTCTAAAAAAGGCCACCGTTCTAAATTACTGTGGCAGACGAAAGCTAGTTTATAATAAACTGTGATGTTTGCTGGGCCACGTATGTTTTTTTATACCTGTATGGGCCATGACTGTGACGTATACGGACAAACCCACCACTGAAATGAGGTGTGAGGATATTTTGATTATAGTGTACTTCTTACCTTATGTTTATCATTTGAGTAAATATATAGTTTCGTAATGTTCTACGGTACATCAGATTAAAATGTAAGTTTATTACTTAGAATAAAACTAAACCAAACCTTTAAAATGAATGAATAAAGCTAAAGCATACGCAGTAAAGCTCTCGAAAAAATATAAAATGCATTTTGGTTTTCCTTGATTTGCGATTCGTGTAATCATACTTGCAAATAACATAGGAGGGAGAGAAGCCATTTTCCCAGGGCCCCAGACTCTCGAAGTCAGTCCTTGAGTGAAGATTCATAAGTTTTCTCAACGACTTCTTGCGGCTGCTCAGAGAAGCATACCAAAAGAAACGGTGATGCAAGTAGAGAGGAACAATCAGTTAAGAGTATTGCAACTGCCACAGAAGATCTGAAATTCGTTTGGACATTATGAGCCTTGTTATATTTTGGAGTTAGTAAAGTATATGTTTTTGCTTAAAACGACACTAAAAAAAAAAAAAAAAAGCGGCAGAGCGAAATAGATGAAAGGATAGCCTATATTTGTGACGTCTCAAACTTGAAAATTTCGATTTTTTTGTTTTGTTTTCTTACATTAAAGTTATAGTCAAAATTGTGGTTCACAGAATTACGGAAAAAAAAAATTGAACTGCATTTTGTTGCGGTTACGGGAAAACAGTGTGAACAAACTCCTTTGTTTCCAAAGAGCTAGATGATGAACCAGATATCGTGTTTGTGAAAGGAATGATTTTCTGCTTTTAGTTGAATGAAGATTGTTACATATGGATGAGTTACTTCGAACACTAGACTGCGACGCTTATGCATTGTAACTACAGCTGAAATGCTTCGTCCTCTGAAATCTTTCGTCAGAAGCAGCTGCTTCTGACGAAAGATGCGATATTTGTGTCTTCTGTTTATTGAAGAATTCTCATCATTTCTCTCGCGGTCGTTAACCACATCGGAAACAAAACAATCCCACATGCCCCCGTTGTCATTAACGACCTGCTCTGAGGACTCCGATCATTATAGACTCGAACTGGTGGATTCTATTTAGAAAGCACCTACGCTTGATTTTTCTTGAATGGAACAGTGATCGAGAAGCGCTATGATAATTTCTCATAGGTGTTGAACTGCTGTAGTGTAGTTTAGAATTTATACATAAGAAGCTTTACAGAGAATATTCATACATTTTTAGAATGATTTTCCAACAATTGTAACGTACGAGGTCCGATCAAGAAGTTCCGAGATTAGGCCGATACACAACAAAGTACTTACGTTACTTTTTCATATGTAACGTAAGTACTTTCTTGTATATCGGCCTAATCTCGGAACTTCTTGATCGGACCTCGTACGTTACAATTGTTGGAAAAACATTCTAAAAATGTATGAGACAAGGTGACACCATATCTCCGAAGCTCTTTAATGCCACATTGGAAAATGTCTTTCAATCACTGAACTGGGAAAACAAAGGGATAAAGATTAATGGAGATTATCTAACCCACCTTCGTTTTGCTGATGACATAGTCATTTTTGCAACTACCCCATCAGAGCTGCAGAGTATGATCCAGGAACTTGCTGACAAGAGTAAAGAAGTGGGATTAAAAATGAACTTTCAAAAGACAAAAGTGATGTTCAATGCTTTTACAAGAAATGAAGATTTATCGATTGATGGAGAAAAGCTGGAGATAACAGACACGTACGTTTATCTTGGACAGCAGATATCAAGTGAGGGTCACATTGATGAAGAAATTAATCGGCGTACAAAACTTGCCTGGAGAGCTTTTGGAAGAAACAGCATAATTTTCAAGAGCAATATGCCATTATGTCTTAAAAGAAAAGTGTTTGATCAATGCATCCTTCCAGTGCTTACGTATGGTGCAGAGACGTGAACCTTAACTAAAAGAGACATACAAAGGCTGCAGACAACTTAAAGTAGCATGGAGAGGTGCATGCTTGGTGTAACCAGGAGAGATAAGAAGAGGAACTCGTGGATCCAAATAATGACAAGAGTGGAAGACATCATGATCAGAGTTAAATCCCTGAAATGGCAGTGCGCTGGACATACTGCCAGAAGGACAGACCATTGATGGACAGCCGAAATTTTAGATTGGATTCCAAGGGACAGGAAAAGACCCAGAAGAAGACCACATGGAAGATGGGTGGATGAAATTCGAAAGTATGCTGGAGTGACATGGAGGAGACTGGCCCAAGACAGACCGTTGTGGAGGAAACTTGGGGAGACCTTCGTCCAGCAGTGGATTGATAATGGTTGACAATGATGATGATGACTTACGTTACTTAAGTATGACTATGATCTCCCTCAAAGTAGTCGCCTTGGGCAGCATTACACCGCTGCCAGCATTTTTGCCACTGTTGGAACGCTCCCTGGAAGTCCTGTTCGAGAATCGTGTCAAGTACCGTTTGCGATTCGCGCTGGATCTCGTCCACGGTTTCAAAACTGCAACCCTTGAGCTTCATCTTCGGGAACAGAAGAAAGTCGCAGGCGGCCAAATCCGGCGGGTGAGGAAGGGTAGTCATGCTGTTGCGGCTGCAAAACTGGCGTGTTGTCGTGATAGAACAGGAAATCGTACCGGCGCCACATTTTAGGTCGTTTGCGGAGAATGTCCTCCCTAAGACGCCGCAGAACATCGCAGTAAAAAAGGGCAGTGAGGGTCTTGCCCTGGGGGACGAATTCACGGTGCACAACCCCACGAATGTAGAACAGCACAATGAGCATGCCTTTGGTTACGCTCCGGACCTGTCGAGCCTGCCTAGGTCGTGGAGATGCCGGGCTCTTCTACTGCGACGACTGTTGTTTGGTCTCCGGGTCGTAACCATCGACACAAGTCTCGTCCCCAGTGATGACCCGCGACAGGAACGTTGGTTCATTCACCACTTGCTGACGAAGATCTTGACAGAGTTTGACACGCAGCTCCTTCTGTTCGGGGTTCAGAATCTTTGGCACAAACTTTGCAGCAATGCTGTGTATGTTCAAAACCGACCTCAGAATTTCTTGCATTGTTCCGTATGACACATTGACGATGGTAGCAATGTCTTGAATGGTTCTCAGACGATCCTCATGCGCCAGTTTCCTAATTTTGTCCACATTTTCGGGAGGTTTGCTCGTGGACGTTCGTTCGCCCTAACCTCTCGTCGTCTTCCAGTGCCGTTCTTCCGCTCTTGAAGCTCGAGTGCCACTCAAAACACCTCGCACGACTCATTGCTTCATTGCCATAAGCCTGCCGCAACATTTCATGTCTCTCCGTTCCCGAATTGCCGAGCTTGACTCACAATTTGACGTTCGCCCGCTGTTCTAGTTTGCAGTCCATAAAAACAATCGCAGATGTGTTCTGAATGTGGTCACCAAACATCGTGTAGCACAGCTCCCGACGTTCACAGAACGACGCCACTCGGTACAATGACTCATGAAGGTCACTGCTCTCGACCACTGCTCGCGCATCTGAGTACTGTCATCTATTGGCGCGCTACGTACCTAGTCTCGGAACTTTTTGATCGCACTACGTATATTCTATTTTAACTTTCCTTTTGAGTTTCTTTTTCTATGTAGATTTGAGTTAGTTCTCTTAGACATTTTCAAACTTTAACGTTATGTCTTTTCCCTCAAACGAGAATGATGTTGGCAACACACTGAGGTCGGAACAAGAGTGACATATGTGTGGCCGGATAACAACGATAGATTAAAAGGCAATGCAGCGGTTGTTTTTGGGGAATGATATTATTGATGATAGACGTGCTGTTATACTGTGATTGGATGTTAAATCACTCATACTGTATTGAGTACACCAATAAACCGGATGTGAGTGTGAAGTACAAACCATGCAAGCAAAATAAACGTATTTGTAAGTACTACAACCTTCTAATATTACATTGACTTTAGCACACATAACGTAATTACTTTAGCACACATAACGTAATTACTTTAGCACACATAACGTAATTACTTTAGCACACATAACGTAATTACTTTAGCACACATAACGTAATTACTGATGTAAGGACTAAGTTACAGCGGAAAGACAATTTACGTTATACAACGTAATTAATGTTTAAAATAAAGTTATTTCTTTCTTTATTGTTCTGATAGCCCTTTCTCTGGATATGAATTTACATCTAGATTTCTAAGATAACAGGGCATTTCTTAAAATTGGTAGTGGTATTTTGTTCCACTCCTCTTCCACTACTTTCCATAGTCCAATCATTGTTTTAAGTCTGCTTTTAGAAAACACTCTTTTTTGCAGTCCGAAGGCACAATAGTCCATTTGTGACACATCAAGGGACTTCGAAGAAATATGAGTTTTTTTTTTCATTTATTCAAGAAATAGTGGTAGATTGTGATGTATGACTGGTATCCTTACCCTGATGGAGTTCTGCTCTTTTTATGCTCTGTGAATACAATAGTCCATTGGTGACACATCAAGGGACTTGGAAGGAATATGAGCTTCTTCCATTTTTTCAAGAAATAGTGGTAGATTATGATGTATGACTGGTAGCTCTGCCCTGATGCAGTTCTGCTCTTTTTATGCTCTGTAAATACAGTAGTCTATTGGTGACACATCAAGGGACTTCGAATTAATATAAGCTTTTTTTCATTTTTTTCAAGAAATAGTGGTAAATTTGGATGTGGTAGCCTTAACCTGATGGAGTTCTACTCTTTTCATGCTCTGTGAATAAAGGGATGCTATTTTCTCTTTAAATATAGGAGTTAAACCATTATGTTGGTAATACGTAGAATTGATTTTAACGTGTTTTTCAGTTTTCTTAACTTTAATTTACAATTATACGAGAAACCAGCAATAATCAGGAATTTCTTCCTGAAACTTTTTTTTTATAGCCTTGGAACCAAGTTTGTAAGTCCTTTTCTGCTGTATTTCTATAGTAAATCGACCTTGTTGTTTTTTTTACAATCGTTTAGGTGGATCCACGTTTCATCGATAGTCACAGTCAATTTCCATCTTCCTCCAGCTAAGTGATTTTCATAAAGAAATGTACACCGTGTTCTGCGCTCAGCCACGTGCCTTGAGATTCAAAATCTTTGTTTATTACCTTCTTTATAGTTGTTACAGAGATACTACTTAGCGATTGCTCTTTGGGTCGTGGATTTTCTTTTAAGACTACAAACCTTACTTTTGATATAGTCGTAAAAATACGTACGTTCTTTGGACATTCGCTTGGTGTTCTTTCACCTGTAAAAAACAATACTTGACGATTTTTCCCTCTATTATTAAAAATGTTGCTTATTTTACATTTGGAAATGCTAGTTCCGTGATTTTCACATAGTTTCTTAATTACAGTATAGGAATTTTTCTCTTCGTAAAAAGCAAAACATAACTTATCTACAGCTTGTTTACGTGCGCCATTCTCTTAGCAGACGATATTCATCTACAGCAGACGTTTCGTTCGTGTTCCTCTATCATGCTGTTGTCAGTTTCAATTCTTTGAACATCTTTTTGTTTTCTGTAATTTATTTAAAAAAAATGTTCTGAAAGTGTGTGGACATCATCTGTAATTCCTAAACGAGAGAAAAAAATACAGAAACCATTCCAAAAATTTGATATTGAATTTTTCACCAGGTAATATTTAAAAATCGGAGGACCGCTCCTATGACAATGGTCAGAAGAGTACGTTTGTCACTAGTCGTTGAAGCTGGGCTTTGGTTTCCATTCCTGGATGATGCATGGGCAGTGATGGTGTGAAGGAAACCGACTCTCCGGGTCCTTATATATCATTTGTACCCCTTGACAAACAACAACGCGGATGATTTGGAAGGTGGTTTTTTAAGTATCTGTGAGCACATCTACCCGAGAAAAGTTTTTCTATTTTTGTATTCGATATGTTCTGAGGGTTTATTCAAAGCGAATTTAGTTTCGTATCGTAATACAGAAGGAAATTAACGTAGATTTGACAGCGAAAAAAAGAGTATGTTTTGAATCCGTTCCTGGCCGAATCAAGTACCACTAAGAAAAGCATAGCACCTAACAAATAAAGTCCGTGATGGGCCCGAGTTCGAGTACCGTGTGAGGAATGGGTGGTGTGATTGTGTGATGCCGGTAGCTTTTCTTTTTCCCTTTTTTGAAACCATTGGCTCTATATAAAAGACTGCTGACTACCTATACCAGTTAGTAGAAGTCTACACGGGCCACCCGGGCTGGATCAGGCTATTTTTACTTTAGAGAGCAAAGTTACGGGCTGGACCGGGCTTTTCCTAAGATACTTACGGGCCGCCCCGGTGGCGCAGTGATCTAAGCGATGGCCTCTGATCATTCGTCCGTAAGGGGTCCGGGTTCGAATCCCGGTGAGGCATGTATGTTGTGTTTGTCTTACGGCACTGGCTTTCTCCCTTCCCTGGAACCAGTGACCCTAAATTTTGATTGATTGAATGTAGAGGATTTTAGGAAGGGAGTGTCTGACCCCAGGTCTTAAACAACCCTTAGAAATAGGAAGCTAGGAGATTTGGGCTAGAGTGCCTGATAGGAAAGTGACACGGAAGCGAAGTAGAAAGGGGGAGGAAGACGCCCTTATTTATAACCGGGGGTCAGTACCCGGGGTCCGACGGCTTAACGTGCCCATCCGACGCACGGCGGGTATTTAGTGGATCGAGCGTTCGTACCTGACTGGGATCGAACCTGAGGTCTTTTCCGTGGCAGTCACGAACGTTGCCCAGTAGGCCAACCGCGGCCCCAGTGACCCTAAATTAGAAACGGGCGACTACTTATAACCCATTGAGTTGCTCACGGTGGTCATTAAACCTCCAATAAAAAAAATAAAATAAAATAAGATACTTAAGACTAGGAGGGGTCAAATTGACCCAATTTTTTTTTTCGCAATGGTAAAGAAAGAAAAAAGTCGTGCTTTCCGATTTCCTGGCCTGTTTAGCTGTTTTGCTGGCTTTACTTCCACGACATAGCCCAGGGCGCAATCACAGAGACCAGGAAAGGTACTCAGTGTTTCTGCCATCTGTAGGTATTAAGATAGTAAAAACACTTTGGGGCTTTTTGACAACAAAAACTCCGACCCTGAGTGAGTGTATGTGCTGTGTGGAGTGCGGAATGGGGGTGTCTGCCGTGGGATTGGGTGTGTAAATGTGTATTTGTATAAGAGAGTGGGACGACATAGATTTTTTTTTCTCGTATCCCTAATCTGTATAAGGATTGGCTTTTGAAGTGTTACTACTTACTAGTTCAGAGAAAGGTAGATTCTGAACGCGCTTACTCTTCCTTGTTTCTGTCTTTTTTATATTATATTTTTCGATAATTGTCAAAGTTTAGTTAATATTTTTAGGCTTACATTCAACTAAATATTTTCAATAATATCTCATATCATTATTTAATTTTCACAATTTAATAAAATACAATAGAAGGACAAAGTAATACCAAATGGCACAACACGGGCTGGGCCGGGCCTGGCCTAAATAAGAGCTGTAATTGATGGGCCCGGGCCTAGTGTCTAATGTTTGAAACGGGCCGGGCTGGGCCTTAAACGCACGGACTTGGGCCGGGCTTACCAAATGAGGCCCGTGCAGACATCTACCACTTAGTATTACTCATGGTAGTCGTTAAACTCCGAAACAAAGAAAAGGAGGAAAAAAGAGGTTGACATTTAATTCGAAGGACATTTTCTACATCAGAAAAGCCTGCTTCCATACTTTATAATATTAATATTATTTGCCGTGGCGCATTTCTAACTTTAGCAGCATCATAGTTGCAGCCCATTCGGCGCCCCCATTACTGGCGCCCGGTGGAGACTGCCCTTCCCCCATCGGTACGCCTCTGGTCATGGTTGTCATGGTTGGTGTGATTGTCTAAAGACGCTGACTCTGTCCCTTCCCAGTAACTAGTGCCCCTAAATTAGGGACGGGTGACGTTGCTCGTGGTCGTCGTTAACTCCGAAACAAAACTAAAAGAAAATAAAAAATAAATAAATTCTGAGCCAGGACCGCTAACAGTTCTGTAGTTAGGCTCTCGTGATTGTATCTATAAAAGATACTCCCTGTTTGTGGCATTATCCTCATGTTATTTGCCTTTGAGCGGAACAAATACATATATGAAAAAAAATCAGTGGAATGAAAACTGCCTGAGCAGAAATTTCTCAGTAGGGCAAGCACAGTAAAACGCCAATTATCCAGGGATCAATTGTCAATGGGGTCAGATTAGTCGTGGCCCTCTGTAGTACATAGACATTTTTTTTCAATTCTCTATGCAGGTGGATTTGTAACATAACGGAAGTAATTACTGCATATTTTAAATAACATTGCATAATATTAAACAATATTGCATCATTCTTCTAGCTGAATTTATTTGTCATCACTGTTGCGCTGTTTCCCATCCTGCCGCCAGAGTGCGCAGTCGTGCGCAGTATTACGAATTTAGTCTCTTTTACCTGTTAAACATTACGAGTGTTTCTCTGAATGAGGAAGATGATTAGAAACTACAATTAACTTACAAAGTAAGTTGTAATGCAGCCATAATAGCTGCAGAAACATTACTTAAATTCGTGGAAAGTCAAGATGATGATGATTACATTGACGTTTTACAAACTAGTGGACGTGTAAGAAAAATAAAAATAAAATAATGCTGCAAAGAAAACAAACAAAAACAAACTAAACAAGTTGAAAAATGTTCAATTTTGTATTTATATACTACAAGCATGTTTATCTTATGTTTTTAGAGGGTTTTTAGCACCTCTTTTGTAAAAAAAGATCGTGCTTATGTTATCGGTTTGTCCGTCCGTATGTGGACACCATATCTCTGCAACTATTAGTCCGATTTGAAAAATTAGTTTTGCATTGGGAAGCTTGAAATATTCAAATGATGATCCTTTATTTCGTTTTTTTTTTTACGATGTACAATTTAGCCGCTAGAGGGCGTAAATGGAAATCATGTCGAATTCAAAATACATATTCCATATATTTGCTTCTAAACATCCGATTGAAAAAATTCTTTTATCCTTCGATTCCGTTTATGTCGAAGAGTATTTTAGGTAGTACTTTTTCAAGTTACGCATTGATTTTCCGCTAGGGGTGTAAAAGTAAATTACGTTTTCCCCGATATCTCTTCTTCCAAAAGTCCGATTTGAAAATTGTGTTCTTCAACGTATACAGCTCCTGATGGAAAATCTTTTGCATGTATTTTCTAATTTTTGGTAAAGAATATTTTAGCCACCAGGGAGCGTAAGCGTTAATTTCTGCTACTGATGTATAGAATTTGCCATAAAATCTGAGCTTCTAAAATCTCGATTAAAAAATGTTTTTCGTGGACCGATGCCGCTCAGGTTGATAAACCTTTTCGGAATATTTTCTTCTTAAAATGTAGGGTTTCTCCACTAGGGGCGTAAACTTATATCTTATTTTTGTCAATATATCTGCTTCTAATGGTCAGATTTATAACATTCCTTCTTTATTGAATTGTTTCGTGTGACATATTTTTTCATATAATTTCAAAATTTTCAAGTAATTCATAGACTTTATGATAGGGGGCGTAAAGGTAAATTATGTTTCCCCTGGTATCTCTACCTCTAAAACTCCGATTTGAAAAATTCTTTCTGCACCGGATACAACTCCTGATGGAAAATCTTTTGCACATAATTTCTGATTTTTGGTAAAGAATACTTTGGCCACCAGGGGGCGTAAATGTTGATTTTTGCTTCTGATTTATTTCCCATAAAATCTGAGCTTCTAAAATATCGATTGAAAAAATTATTTCGTGGACCGTAGTCACTCACGTCGATAAACTGTTTTGGAATATTTTCTTCTTAAAATAATGCATCGTTTGTACGCCAGGGGCGTAGATGTATATCTTATTTTTGTCAATATCTCTACTTCTAGGAGTTCGATTTGAAAAATTCTTTCTTTGTTGGTTAGTGTTGCCGATGCGAAATATTTTTCATATAAATTCAAAATTTTCAAGTAAATCATAAACTTTCCGCTAGGTTGCGCAAAGGTAAATTGCGTTTTCTGCGTTATTTCCGCTTCTAAAACTCAGAGTTGAAAAATTCTTTCTGTATCGCACACAGATACTGACGGAACATGTTTTTCATATTATTTCTAATATTTCTTAAACAATGGTTTGACCACCAGGGGGCATAAGGGTTAATTTCTGCTTCTGGTGTATTTGCAAGAAAATCTAAGCTCCTGAAAACTCGAGTAAAATTTTTTTTCTTGGACCGATACCTCTCACATTGAAAAACCTTTTGAGAATACTTTCTTCCCAAAATAATGCATGGTTTTCCCGTCAGGGGTCGTAGATGCATATTTTATATTTGTCCATATCTCTGCTTGGAAGAGACCTATTAAAAAAAATCTTTCTTTGTTGGAGAGCGTTTCTGCTGCGACATGTTTCTCACAAAAATTCAAAATTTTCTTAACGCACAATCCTGCAGCTAGAGGGCGTAAGATTACGATTCCGTTTACAGCAATATCCGGGATTACAAACCAGATTTAAAAAGTAAATAATAACACTATGCTAGTGATCCGATTTATTGGCGTCGGAAACAGACACATAAGCGTTTCCAAGCTTTCGCACTTCAGCCAGATGGCTTTTTCAAGGAAGTTAGACAGAAACTGGAAAATAGAACGCATTAGCAATTTGAACGTAAGAACTTGACTTGACAATAAATAGATACGACGTTATATTCATTTAAAGATACGAGGCATCACGTTGGTCGCACGCGCGGTATCCTGGTAGGGCGGTATCCGTTACTTGAAGAATTAGTTCTAAATTCGTGGCAACTCGAGCAAGACACAATCGTTGCAAGTATCGCTGTTTGTAATGATCTCCAAGGTTTCCCGAATGGCTGTACATTTAGGGGTAGAGTAGCTAGCTAATTTCTTTATATCATCCCACATAGTGGTAGCGGACTTGAATTTGACTTCTCTAGATAGTGCCGTGGCTACTTTACCGTATTTTGTTTCCCTTTTATGTTCGTTGACTCTGATTCCAAACGAACGCTTGGTCGTTCCAATGTAGTATCTTTTAGTGCCGTCCGGATACTGTAGGGGGATCGCATAAACACTTGCTTCGCAGGAAAGAGATGGTTTTTCACTATTTCTGTTTAGCATAGTATATAAAAATGCAGGAGACCTTATGTCGACGCCGTAGTTCATCTTCTTGAGGCCGTTTTTGAGTTTGTAAGACACACTTGGTATGTAGGGAATTGAGCCTAATAACGTAGCTGCGGCACAGGAAGATTAGAACGCTTGGTCATTCCAATGTAGTATCCGGACGGCACTAAACGAAACTACATTGGAATGACCAAGCGTTCGTTTGGAATCGGAGTCAACGAACATAAAAGGGACACAAAATACGGTAAAGTAGCCACGGCACTGTCCAAAGAAGTCAAATTCAAATCCGCTACTCGTGTGTGGGATGATATGAAGAAATTAGGTGGCTACTCTACCCCTAAATGTACAGCCATTCGGGAAACCTTGGAGATCATTACCAACAGCGATACTTGTAATGGAAACGCTTATGTTTTTATTTCCTACGCCAATAAATCGGATCACTAGTATAGTGTTGCTATATTTTATATAATTGGTGTACTGTTCCTCGTTATCAACAGATTTAAAAACTTCTTTCTTCGGTCAGATACTATTGTTTCCCATACCGGTTCCATTCATTGACTTTGAATAGCTTTGATAAATTTAATTTGCGTTAGAACGGATTCAAAAGACGTGCTTATTACACCCGAAAATTCGGTGTCATCTTTCATGGTTTTTTATGCACCTATTTAACCCAGTATAACGGTGTTTAGATTAACCGTGTTTTTCAATTATTCGGACTCTGGCGTCCTACAGTTACCACGATTGACGTTTTATTGTATGTGTCAAGCTCGACCCTGACTCTTATTATAGTTCGACCTACATGTCATTAAGCTCAAAAGGTTATGGCCAGGTAACAAGTGTTCCTCGCGATCTCACTTTCTTTGATGACGAGGGATTTTTTTTTGTGATTTTTTTGTTCTTTTTGTATGTCAGTTTTAGTATCTTTCTATTACGCACATACCGGCAATCATTCTAGATCTCCTTTTTTTTTATTTCTTTTATTTTAATTTAAGAATTTTTTATTGGTGCTCTGTGCTTGTCCTAAAGGGGGTTGGGGACTATACGGAGATAAGTTGTAGATTATCATACGTCTTTGCATTTCTGAATCATTGACGTGATTGTTGCCAATTCCTGTTGCTTGGAAGTGGCGTAATATGCTATTTAAGCCTCTGAAGATTTTGTTTTTCTTTTTTCTTCCTAATTTTCAGGGTGTCGCCTTCTTTAAATGACCTCATCACTCTAAGAGACGTGGTGCAGTCGAAAGCAACTGCTATTTCATTCAGTTTTGCAAGGCTTCAAAAAAAAAAAAAAAATGGCGGTTTTTCTCCGTGTCAATGTGTACTGCGCCGTGTTAGTTTCGTTGTCGGAATGTCTTAGGAGACTCGTGGCCATGAGCCCAAATTACTTCTAGTAACTGTGATTTCCACTGTGCTATTTTTAAACATGTGTTTTGATATACGAACTATGTCAAAATTCTTACTCCTCTATCGCTATATTAGTCTGTCCTCCAATCCATCTGTGGACAGCATATTCCATAGTCTGAAAAAAAAAAAAAAATTGATAGTGTCGCAAATATTGCGAAACAAACTGGATACATAGGGCAATAAATGCATGAGACTTACACTATAATGACAAAAGTCACCGGACGCCTAGAAGAGAAACACAGCATAGCATTTATTGACATACCTTAGTATGGTGTCGGTTCACCTTTGGCCTTAATGCATGGACTGACCTTTCGAGACATGCTTTCGACAAGGTTTTGGAACACAGCGATAGGTATAAACTTCCATTCAGTACATAATGCTGCCACTAATTGTCGCTTAGTAGTAGGCCTTATTTCCAAACTTCTTATGCGGCGCACTGATTCATCCCATAGGTGCTCTATGGGATTAAGATCAAGGCTCTGTGTTTGCTAGTCCGCACACGATACGGAATTATCCTCAGACCACGCCGTAAGAGTCCTTGCTTCATTCCTCGGTGCATTATCCTGCTGGTATCAACAAGGTTTGGTTCCAAAGAATTGCCACAGAGTTATTAGGGCATAATTCTCCAGAATATCGAGGTAGATGGGCTGATTAACAGGTTTGTCCACGATAATCAATAGGCCGGTACCATACCACCGAAAACACTCCCACACGAGTACACTGCCAGCTCCGAACTTGACGGTAGGAACAGTCCCAGTAGGTTCTGTGGTAAATAGCGTTCCCCCGACTGCCGCCATACCCACACACGGCCATCAGACTGATGGATCGTGTATCTGGATTCATCAGTCCATACGACCCGTTTCCATTGATCTACGGTCCACGATAAATGTCCTTTACAACATGCTAAACGACGAGTAGCATTCCGAGTGGAGATGAAAAGCTTATGAGCAGCCGCACAACCACGGTAACCCATGGAATGAAGTTCTCTGCGAATGGTACGTGTACATACCGAGGCTTCTAGCATTTTTACTCACATGTACACTGAGGTCTTGTGCAGTACTCCGTTGATTAGCTGTAACTACTCTCCTGAGGCTTCGACGTCCTCTATCACTGATTTTCTTTGGTCAGCCGGCACGTTTTGCTGCTTCAGTCGCGCCATGTGTCTTCTACTTATTCAGCACATCCAAAACAGTTGACTTGGGTATGTTTAAACGCCTCTCGGTTTCTCTTATGGAGCACCCACTATTATAACACCGAACAATCATTCCTTTCTCAAAGTCGGTTCTCTTCCGCCGCGACATTTTCACTCAACCTCACTGTGCGATAATATCGCGGTCAGCTGCAGGCTTGTTTATATACCGTTTGCAGCTGTACCGCGCATCTTAACAACGCAGCGGATCCGTTCATTTGCTTTTGAAGGGTATCCGATGACTTTTGTCAGTGTAGTGTATTTAACATGTCCTAAAGAAGGTTGGGGACTACACGGGGATAAGTTGTAGAATATCCTCTATACGGGTATAGTATGTAATAAAACGCCGTGTGTCAAATGAAATTAGGGACAATAAGTCTAGGTAGCGCTCCAAATGTGCGGTCACCCGCTCCCTATTGGCCACCTTATTAATAAACGTGTGGGTGACAATTTCAGCACGTATTCCGTTTTGCCGTAGAATGAGCGGCAGTAATTTTTTCAATATAAGTCAAAAAAGGAACACATGAAAGGCGCGGAAATTTCCGGTATAGAAACAAAAAAAAAACAAAAAAAAATTAGCGCACGCAAGATTAGGACAGAGGTGAAGACAGGGACTCAGGCCCGTAGCTACCGGGAGAACAGAGGGGGGGGCGGTTGCCCTCCCAGGATGGTCATACAAGGGGCATGATTTAATATGTTGAGGAGCATAAAAAATAGAAATGAACAGAGTGAATAAATTTGCCGAATATTTTAGTTCAAAAACAAAGCTATACATTTTAAAATCTTCTTTTGTAAGTACTGTAGTTAGCTTCATACACTATTACGCGCAGCTAATCAGCGTACAGACCAGCTCATATGGATGAATGGGGGTATGTAAAACAACATGCTGATATGCCTAACCTCCCTGACCTTTCCGAAGACGTCGTAGGGATGAGAACCTAATTAGTCATTTGTGCTCTGTCGTGGAAAGTTCCTCTGAGTATTTAACCTTGAACGGAATTTTTCCAAGCCCTACTCCGAAAGTATCTTCCTATATTACTGTCTAATATTCATTCGTTCTGTGCTAGTTTATTTTCATTCTGCATTTCTGCACGTGTTATGTTGTCGGTGTTCACATAACTTTTACGTTTCACTTGACATTTAAAACCTTTGACTCTTTGGTATTCGCCTGATTTTCAAATTTTGAGCAAAATTATGTCGGAAACTGGAAGTGAGATTTTTTAACGATCATAATACTTTCCTATAACGAAATTATGTGAAAATAAGAACTGCTTATTCTCTATTTGAGTGGAAGTAACGGAACTTTTGAACTCAAATGAGCGTAATTTCAAGTCTCGCCCTCCCAGATAAGAAAAGCTTGCTGCGTTCCTGCGGGGAAAGGTGTGATTCTTTTTGGACAGGCCAAATGATGTAAAAGATCACTAGGTCAGCAACATACCATCAAGCTTAGATTGATGTCTTTAGTGCCGTCGTAATGAAGAGAGAAGTGAAGGGGGAACAGAGCACGACCAATCAGTAACTGGTGTGGGCTCCTATTCTAAGCACAAGAGGAGAAATGCCCAGGTACTGATTATTGTCTCGTTACTGACTCGTTCTCCATTGTCAACGAATCTGCTAAAAATAAAAAAGAAAGGTTCAAAAGATGAGACACAACAATCTTGGCTGCTATTTTTAGTAATACAAGAGTAATTCTTGATGATTAAATTAAACATTGTTTTAGACTCAAAATAATGCAACTGTACTAGTCCGAATTTCTTGGCGTAGAATAGAAATTAAAGTTTCTAAGCTTTCGCACATCAACCAGATGGCTTTTTCAAGGAAGGTAGACAGCAAACTGAATAATAGAACGCTTCAACAATTTGAACGCGGTGACTTGACTTGACAATAAACGAATGGATGCGGTTGTAAGTATTCAATCAAAGACACGAGGCGTCATGTTCCTTTAGCACGCGGAATCCTGGTAGCTAAACAAAGCCATTCACTATTTGAAGAACTGGTTCCAAATTTGTGGCAACTCCAGCGAGACGCTATCATTCATTTTTTTTTTTATTGAAGGTTTATTGACCACCATGAGCAACTCAATGGGCTATAAGCAATCGCCCGTCCATAATATAGGGCCACTGGTTCCAGGGAAGGGATAGAGCGAAGGCCATAAAACAAACATAACATCCATGCCTCACAGGATTTGAACCTGGACCCTTCTCCGACGAATGGTCATAAGCCACCGTTTAGACCACTACGCCACTATGGCGGCTCGCTACCACTGCAGGACTTACTGTTGGTAATGAACGCCAAGATTTCGCGAATGACAGAATATTTAGGGGTGGAGAAAGAAGCTTATTTCTTTATCATCCCACATACGAATAGCGGACTTAAACTTGACTTCTCTGGATAGGGCCGTGGTTACTTTACCGTTTTTTGTGTCCCTTTTATGTTCCTTGACTCTAATTGTAAATGAACGCTTGGTCATTCCAAAGTAGACTCGCTTGGGGCCGTCCGGATATTGTAGAAGAATGGCATAAACACCTGCTACGTTGCAAAGAGGGGGCTTGTCAGTATTTCTTTTAAGCATGGCATATAAAGACGTCGAGGACCTTATGCCGACACCGACGTTCATCTTCTTCAGTGCGTTCTTGAGTTGATAGACCTTTGGTATGTAGGGAATTGAGTCCAGGTAACGTAGGTACGGCATAAAGAGATTAATATGACTGGTTCTGTTGTTGTTTTTTTCGATGTAGCTATGTACCAGGTTCGGTGTGTATCTTGCTTCAGTGGCCAATTCGACAACGTTTTTTTTAATTCGCATTGTCTAGAAGGAACATCAGAGAAGACGGCAAAAGCTCTGATTCGAGAACGGAAGAAAGTTGTCTTACAATAATCAGCGGGGCAGAATGATCTACTTGTCTCTGGGTTTGTTTTGGTTAAATCCCAACGAACTTTTCGTTCAAAAACGTTTGCTAGCCGTTAGACTTCACTTTCAGAGTTGGCTGCTAGAAAATCTTGCTGCCTATTTTTAGAAATTTTTGGAGCCCTGCAGCTACTAGGCATGCCTAACATAACTGTACGGCATTTCTACGGAACAGTGGGGCCCACCAAATGACTCTGTACCAGAGCCTCAACATTACTGCTTAGCACCAGTTCCAAACATCTCGCGCAGTGGTCTAAGCGATGGCTTCTGATCATTCCTCCGAGATGTGTCCGGGTTCGAATCCCAATGAAGCATGGATGTTGTATTTATCTTACGGCGCTGGCTCTCTCGCTTTCCTGCAGCCAGTGGCCCTAAATTAGAGACGGGTGACTGCGTATAGCACACTGAGCTGCTCACGGTGGTCATTAAACCTCCAATAAAAAAAAAAAAAAAACATCTTGTGGCATAACACCTTCGCCGTACACTTTCAGCAACACCCTTTACGAGAATAAAAGTGTAATGCTTCGCAATTCCTCGTATTACTACGTTGACAATAAGGCAGACATCTTTCAACAACCGTTCGTGTAATTGATTAGAACCCTCCGGGGGCGAAGTCATGTTCCTGGCTGTTTGGACATGCGCACGCATTTTGGCTTTTCATTGGCGCGTTAAGAATTATGCAGCGGAACGTTTCGCTATCTCATTTTCCGAGCTACCCTTGTAAATTAAGATACCCAATCTCACAACTTTGAAATCTGTTCTTGTAATTATTAATAAAGTTTTTCTTTACTACGTGTTTGTGAAAAAAGCAATAATAACTGCGGTTACAACATTTGAAGCAAAATATAAAAACTGATTGTGTGAAAGCTTCATAATATCAAAACGTCTTTTTCTTTTGTCTTGATAGCTTAAATGATTCATGAGTTCATGAAAGTTTAAGATATTCTGTTTTGAAGTGTTTCGGACTGTCTGATCATGCGATTCACACTAGGCGTTATATCGGCAGAAGTTTTCGTTAGCGTGGAGACCTTTTGTGACCACAAACCTTTAAGACACATAAACTGGAAGTTCTTGTGTAAATGAGTGGCAGCAGCTGGCAACATTTTGATCACAGAGCTTGTACGGCAAAACGGCATGTGTCCTATGTAAACAACGTTAATTAAGCTCTTTTACCTGCGCGAAAGAAGAAGTTTAACGTTGTTTTAATACTACGTATTAATTTTTTTTCAATGGGGTATAAATTAGACATTGCGCCTTTTAACTTACGATTAAAGAGGACATCATTATCGTAATTTTGCGGGATATGAAATAACTGAAGGGAAACTTCGCTTGTCCTACGTGTAAAATATATTTCGGCTTCAGTTGCTTGCAAACTGCGTGATCTAGTTGCATGAAATGCGTATTTCACACTCTAAGTAATGTCAAAAATCATTTTAATGTGGCCATTTGATTATTCTTAAGAGAAGTTGCCGAGAACAAAACTTTTTATTTTCCAAGTTTTTCCCGCAGTATTATGAGTTCGTAACTACTACTAAACGAGAGAAAAAATAAATAAAATTAAATATGATAGAAAGAAATTTCCTCTTCATATATTTTAGAGTTTAGACAATTACAAATCTCGAGGAGGAAAAGTCTCGGGAAAAAAAAAAAAAAAAAAAAAAACACGAGTTAGCAAACCATGTGTAGGTTTACCCAGAAACCTTCACTCCATGCCTAGTCTGGTGAATGACACAAAAGTCTACTAAAAATTTAAGTCCATCAATTTAATATTTAGAGATAAAATAAGTGCAAAAGGTTGCTATCTAACTATCCTGCACTTAATATACTGAAACACCTCTATTATTTCAAGGGAAAGGTTAGAAAAGCAGTGAGAAGCCTAGACGAGATGTGACAGATTCTTGCAGTACATCGCTGAACTTCAAATGGCCGCCCCGGTGGCGCAGTGGTCTAAGGCGTTTGCCTCTGATCATTCGTCCGTAAGGGGTCCGGGTTCGAATCCCGGTCAGGCATGGATGTTGTGTTTGTCTTACGGCACTGGCTCTCTCCCTTCCCTGGAACCAGTGACCCTAAATTAGGGACGGGCGACTGCTTATAGCCCATTGAGTTGCTCACGGTGGTCGTTAAACCTCCAATAAAAAAAAAAAAAAAAAAAAAAAAAAAAGAACTTCAAATGTCGCCCGGTTAACTTACGGTTTTCCAGTCTATGTATCTTATAGGTCTTTGTTTGTGACACGTCCTTTACTTAGTTTTTTTTTTGGGGGGGGGATTGGAGGTTTAACGACCACCGTGAGCAACTCAATGGGCTATAAGCAGTCGTCCGTCCGTAATTTAGAGCCACTGGTTCCAGGGAAGGGAGAGAGCCAGTGCCGTAAGACAAATACAACATCCATGCCTTACCGAACCCGGACCCCTTTCGGACGAATGATCAGAGGCCATCGCTTAGACCACTGCGCCACCGCGGCTAACTTTACAGTTCACGCGTTTTTTTTTTTTTTTTTTTTTAAAGGCAGGATCTTGCAGCTTCGAAAGTTGTTGAGAGTACACGTGGGATGTGGCTTATCTGTGTCGGCACATCTTCCGGTTAAAAACAATAAATCCTACCAGGTAGTTCGATGTTTGCAGCAGACATCCGACGAGTTAAAATGCCTTTCCCGCAATGCCAGCGAGGTCATTTATTACGTGTAAATCCTTTATGTAACGCTCGGGTTTTAAAAGAGGAATTCGAAATGAAAGTGATAAATGTGTGTGTTAACTCCAAAATTTTAAGTGGCTACAATGTTGCAAAAGAACAGTCGAAGTTTTAACATGCTGAGAGGGCGCCGCGACGAAATTCCAGGCATCGCACCTCTTACGCATGGGGCGGAACCAAAACCCGTAATTAATGAGCACCAGGAATATCATGGGGAAGAGAGATTTTTCACGTCATCTTGTTACTTTCTTGATTTAATTGACATTCATTTCACGTTCGCGTAATTCCGCCGCCGCCTTGCTCGTCGGAAATGATAGATTCAGTTTATAGGTGTCTAACTACGACGTAACAACGGAGTGAAATAAGAAAAAGCGATCTTTTCAACATTTCGTTTCCACGTTTTTATTATTTTTCGAAACTTTTTTAAACGTGTACTAGGGCGAGTTGAAAAAGGTTTTTTCTAATGTAGCTTCATTGAGGCTGATTGTCCCGAATAAAAAGTATATCAAATTTCAGGACTCGGGGAGGGGGGGGTTGTAAGGTTTTTTACGTAGGACTACGTCTAACTCTGCGGATAGTATGGGGCGACTCACGGCCGACTACCGGTGACAAAAATAGGTCCCAGTTGAAATCTTTATAACGTTAAAAATACGTTCCGCACACTAATCTTCTTAGCATATTCGTAAACAGCATGGAGTCCAGTTCCCATGCTGCGCAATTCAAGTTGCGCGTGACACTCCCCTCGCTCCCTGTGCGCGGGGGAGATGATGCAATACTTTTGGGGGAGCCGCCGCGTTTGACTCAGTCTGTCTCGGCAACTGTGAAAGCAATACGACTGTGCGTGGTATCGTTTTAAAGCTCTCGACGAGATCTATTCAAATATATGAAAAACATTTCGCAGTGGTTTGAAGTGAACATTTAAAAAAAAATCTTGTAAATCGGTGAACACTTTTGACAATATCGTGGCTTATATCTGGACAACCGTGAAAACGAATGTGCCTGGTATTGTTTTAAAGCTCTGCACGGGATCTATTTAATTATATGAAGAACATTTCGCAGTGGTTTAGACTAAAATTTTTTTAAATTGTTTTCGTATGAGCGAGTTAACATTTCCGACAATGTCACGGAATTCCCCGAAGGAACGCAAGCAAAGTGGAGAAAATCAAAACGAGAGGCATGTGATGAGGAATGTAAGAAGCTCAAGAAGACAGAGCACCACGCTGGATAATTCGTGTATCGATCTGCTTTGTGTTCGCAATGTATCCAGCATTATTTGTAAACATTAAGCTACTTTTTATATCATAGACCTGTGTTGGCTATAACAAATTAAATAAACGCTTTCATACCATACGCGACTAGCTCATTTCAACTCTTCGATCTGCAAGTCGTAGTGTTACGTTCCAAACTGACGGGTTAGTCAGAACTGAGCCTACCTGTATTTTTTTTTATGGATTTTTGCTTATTCATCTTATAATTGTTTTTATTGATTCCCAATTTTTGTCCTCATAAGACAGGATGCAAAATGTCAGAGAAATTAATCTTCCATCCTGGAGATTTAGGACTTTTGGAGATATGACCATTCTGCAAAATGACTAGATTGTGTAAGTAGTTGCTGTAACAATTTCATTGGTCAAGTTTTATTGTTTTTTTTTTTTTTTTTAGGGAATGTTGAGCGGTGATTGGAAAGCTACTTTTTAAAAGTAGCTAGCTACTGCTACAAATATATTCTTGAAAAATTAGATTGCTGCAGCTACTACTACGTTTTCTAAAAAGTAGCTCTTTTTTTTTTTTTTTTTTTAGGCTTAGGTATAAAGTGCGTGTTCTAGGGATGAACTTTATGCATACATTCTTACATAAAGCATTCAGAGGAAAATACCAAAGCCGCGCCCCGGTGGCGCAGTGGTCTAAGCGATGGCCTCTGATCATTTGTCCGAAAGGGGTCCGGGTTCGAATCCCAGTGAGGCATGGATGTTGTGTTTGTCTTATGGCACTGGCTCTCTCCCTTCCCTGGAACCAGTGACCCTAAATTAGGGGCGGGCGACTGCTTATAGCCCATTGAGTTGCTCACGGTGGTCGTTAAACCTTCAATCAAAAAAAAAAAAAAAAAAAAAAAAAAAAAGAAATACCAAAGCTAATAACACGAATAACTTACCTTTGAATTAAATTAACCTCCGCTCTGATTTTTATCGTGTGTCTGTTCCAGGCAAGCTGGATGAGCTACGAAACCCTGAGAAATGAAATAAAAAAGAAACTAAATCAGGCAATATTCATTCCCTTTGGCTAAGGAGAATCGAAAAATGAACTGCCCTCAACAAAACAGCTAGCACGATCGTCTCGTACACACTGTCTTCGCAGGCTGTCTGAAGAAACTTCCCTTTAAGTTTCGCTAGCTTTCGTAATGTAAGTCAAGTCAAGTACATGATGGTAGGCAAAGCATATTCACTTCCCTTTTTCAGCTAATAACGCCCAGGAAACCTGGAAATCTCACGTGATTTGTGAAACTTGTTTTAAGTAGCATGATTTATAGCACAAATTTTCTCTACAAGGTACTTTATTTTGTTAAGTGCTACTGCTACAACTACACTGGCAGAAAGTGAAAAAAGAACACCAAGAAGAAATTGGCGGACGATCATGAAATTTACATATGTTAATGGGGTCGAGTTTACGTACGTGTGATGTTAATTTCGGGACCAACCGGTGAGCGCTTACGCCACAGCACGGCATAATATGCAAATTATCGTCGGTGGTATTTAAGGAGTACGGCGAAGTGAATGTAATCAGTCGTCGACGTACGGACCCGTGCGAAGACCCTGAGGAAGCTCTGCAATGCCTGGACATGGAAGACGTCTACGATTTCAGCAGTTATCGGACTTTGAGCGAGGTCATCTAGTCGGACTCCGCGGGGCCGGGTGGTCATATCGTCGTATTGCGGAGCGAATTGGACGGGAAGTATCGGTGGTGGTACTATGGTGGCGTACATGGTCCGAGGAACATTCCCACACGAGAAAACGTGGAACCGGGAGTCAGACTGACTGATGAGTGGACCGATCGACGCATACGAAGACCGGCGTTGTGAAGCAGAACATCAAATGCGACGCAAATCCGAGCTGCGGTTGAACCTGAGGTGACTGTGCGAACAATCCGCAACCGTCTACTGGATGCAGGACTACGTGCACGTGTGCCTCTGGCATGTGTACCTCTGACTCCAGCCCACCGTCAGGAACGGCTGCAGTGGTGTCGCCAAAGTCTGCACTGGAGAACGCAATGGCGATCTGTCGTGTTCAGCGATGAAAGCAGATACTGCTTGGGAGCCTCCGATGGCCGTATGCGTGTTCGCAGATGCACAAGGGAGCGTCTCCACCCTTCTTGCATCCGCTAGCGACACACAGGGCCTACACCTGGTCTCCTGGTGTGGGGAGCGATGAGCTATCGCTGCCGTACACAACTAGTGTTTGTACCGGGTACGTTAAACAGCACCTCCTAGATCAACATCATTCAGCCCGTTGTCGTGCCATTTGTAAGGTCGGTCCATCCTGGTGTTTTCCAGCAAGATAACGCACGCCCACACACGGCACGTGCAACGCAACAGGCACTTCAGGGTGCGAGACAACTTCCATGGCCTGCACGTTCACCGGATTTGTCCCCCATTGAGCACGTGTGGAATTTTATGGGACAACGACTTATCCGATCTCCACGGCCAGCCACAACCATCCTCGATTTACGCGTCCAGGTTGAGAATGCTTGGAACTCAATACCCCAAACTTACATCCAACATCTGTACGACAGATTCCATGCCAGAAATGCACATTGTGACGCAGTTCATGGCGGTTCAACCTCGTACTGATCATGTTACATGGAAATGTTATTTTTCAGTTTACCAACAAATACAGCTGTATTTTGCCATAATGTTTTGATCACGTTATCCTCTGTATTCCGTTATTGTGCTGTATAAATTTCGTTGGTATCAGACGTCTCCTTCTTGGTGTTCTTTTTTCACTTTCCGCCAGTGTATTTGTACCGATGCCACATGCAGCGCTCCTTTCAATCACTGGTGGTCAGGCACCACTGTTCTTACTGAATTGCTAGCTGGTATCAGTCGTGTTATATTCTGTTCTAGATCCTCAGGATTTCCATTCACTAATCTTATCACACTGTGTTCTTTGGATGTTCACTGTAGACAAAGCTGCCCATTAACTAATTGTGACTTCCGCATTTATACCCCTATTGTGTCTTCGTAGGTTTGAACATCAAGCACAAGTCCATTGTGCTTGATGTTCAAACCTACGAAGACAACTTTGTTGTAGTACATGATATGGGGGTGGAAAATTATTTAATAAGAATCGTGCTGCAGAAGAGACGGGATCCCTCTAAGAGAATCTAACTGGTATCCCGTATGTAGTGTGCTTTCCCGACGGTACAGGTAGAATCGTTGAATCCTCTCTCGAACGGCGTATATTCAGTAGAAACGCAAACACACTTCGTAGTTGGTAAGCCGTCTAAAGCTATACATGCGAAGTTAGAGCAATGTTGTTGGCTAAAAATAGAAGTTGCTAGAAGTCGTACCGTGAAGGAATGTTATGAAGGACTACAACAAGCTTTTTTTTTTTTTTTTTTTAATTGGAGGTTTAACGACCACCGTGAGCAACTCAATGGGCTATAAGCAGTCGCCCGTCCCTAATTTAGGGTCACTGGTTCCAGGGAAGGGAGAGAGCCAGTGCCGTAAGACAAACACAACATCC
This sequence comes from Macrothele yani, assembly GCA_039090855.1. Classification (NCBI taxonomy): domain Eukaryota; kingdom Metazoa; phylum Arthropoda; class Arachnida; order Araneae; family Macrothelidae; genus Macrothele; species Macrothele yani. The sequence continues at coordinate 118,036,917 of CM077007.1, forward strand.
ATGCCTCACCGGAATTCGAACCCGGATCCCGTTCGGACGAAGGATCAGAGGCCTTCGCTTAGACCACTGCGCCACCGGGGCGGCCAACAAGCTTGTGGAGCATCTGATTTCTCGTATAGTACGGTAGCAAGGTGGGTGTCAGCCTTCAAAGAAGGACGAAATAAATGTGGCTTGAGCTTCTGGGCGCGGAGTTCCTCTGGTGAGTGAAACTCAAGTGCTCGCTTTATCTGCATTGTCAGGGAATGACCGGCGGTGACCAATTCGAGTACTCACACACGAGAGTAACCTTTCGTATACGACTGCTGTGCACATTTTAAAACAACGGCTACACATGCGAAAAATCGCATCACGTTGGGTGCCACATGCTTTTTTTTTAAGTATGTTGAGAAATGGCAACTTCACGGGGCAGCTCGACCTCATTTGGAACGGTAGGAGTGTGAAGAAGACACATTTCTACGGTGTATCCTTATATTGGATGAAACATGGACGCGGTGTTATGAACCGAAACTCAAACGCCAGTCTAATACATCGAAGTATTACGGCTTGCCGCACCGAACAAGTGTCCGATAGAGTCCAAGTAATGTTAAGGAAACGATCTATGACTGGGATGGCGCCGTACTAACACATGTAGTACATCCAGGACAGAGGGTAAGTGCACCGTATTATGCGCATTTCCTCGAACATAACCTGCATTCAGCTCTCTGGAAGAAGCGGCGCCGTTTGCTGGAGCATACTCGGATAATTTTGCATGAAAACGCCCGCTGCCATGTTGCTGGCGTTGTTACCGGCCTGTTCCCTGGATGGGGTTGAGAAGTGTTGTACTACCATCTCTGTTTACCTAATTACGTTCCTGTGATTTCGATTTGTTTCCGAAAATGAAGCACCGCTTCGGGGGATTCGTTGCAAGACCACCAACGACATTGTAACAGCTATTGGTCCATGGAGAAGATTAACACGTCTCGCTTTGCTGACGGCATATACAGAGACTTCCACACAGATAGCAGTGGGTTTTGGATGAGGCGGGCGACTATATTTAAGGTATATAGCAGACTGGAGTCGAATCCTATGTTATATTCCATGTAACCATTACGTTCCCACTGATAAATTTTCAACCCTTGTGCAATTATGATTTTCGAAAACAGATTCGTGTGTCAGAGGGTCTGTGTGCCAAGAAAACATTCGCTTAAGCAGCAGGCCACTGCCACCAGCCTGTATTATTGCTACTGGACAGGAAGGCTGATAGCCTCGTGGCTGCTCCGGTGGCGCACTGGTCTAAGCGCTGGGCTTCTGACCATTCTTCCGAGATGTATCCTAGTTCGAATCCCGGTAAGGCATTGATGTTTTGCATGTCTTACGGCACTGGCTCTCTCCTATTCCTCGTGCCAATGGCCCTAAATTAGGGACGAACTACTGCTTATAGTCCATCGAGAGGTTCACAGTGGTCGGTTCAACCCCCAATAAAAAAAATGGCCAGCCTCATGTTGCTTGCGCCTAATTTGGATCCTGCTATCCGCATGATGCAGGAGGAACCCTGATTCGTCCATCCAGACTACCTTTTTGTAGTTTTCAACAGGGCTCAGTTTTGATGGCCCCGTGCCCACTGGAAGCGCGCTTTCGTGTTTTGCGCTGACAGCGTTGATGTTAGACATGGTTGTCGGTTCATGTACCCTATTCGCTATAGGGTCTTACGCGTGTTGCACTCGGAGAAGACCCTCTTCAGCGTTCGAATTACTTAGTGGTTAGCTGGCCATTGACTAGTAAAAATTCCATCTGACCACTGAAAATTTATGTTATTGGCCCGGATGACTAGTAAGCTTTTTTCTCTGTTTGTTTTAGAATTTGTAAGTTTATAAAGAATTGAACCAGAGATTTCAAAGAATCCAGGTTTCACTATGGCAGTTTTCAGAATTTTGAAATTCAGATATTCAATTCAAAACTGAATGTCGGAATTGCAAACCATACTTCAGTTTTTTTGAAAATATTGGACTGCAGGAAACAGAGTTCCGACTCAAAATATTTGGATTGAGACAGGCCACTTTTTGCCCAAGTGGTGACTGTAGATTATGGATGGGTCTTTCATATTGTTTCCCCCACTGGAGGTTGAAGAACCATTTATGCTCTGACTTTGCTAAATTGTATTATTTCTGTCCAGATAGGAGAACTTCCTGTCTTTCACACACACTGAAGCAAGGTATTCTACGAAGGTGGCTTTTGGTATGGTGCAAAGTGCTTCATAATCAGTGTTCAGCGCACTATAAGAAGTGCACTGATAGTACATTATATCAGTACCCTTACAGTAAAGGTAACGCTTGCACGATTCTTAAGTCTTACCTTTTGGTTCCGCCAACTGTTGTCGTCCATACGACAGTGGCGACTCGTGGTTAGAAAAATAGGTGAAGAGCTACAAGAGCAATATGAAAAGATATCTACTGTTTCAATGAAAATCACTATATGAGGACTGACCTATTTTATGTATATTAGGTCAATTCTTCTTTCTTTTAAAGCTGAAAATTTGTCGATTATGTCGTCATAGAATGGTTGTTTCTTCGTGAGCATCAATAAAATATCTTTCTGAATAGAAATATTTGCCAAAAAAGCAAGTCTGTCTTGAGAAATAGTGTTTCTTGAGTAAGTTTGTATTCTTTAAAGGCAAGAAAAACTTCTTTCCCCTGACACATTTGTAGATAAAATTGTTAAAATAAGGGAAACCAATTTACAAGCTTCTGCAAAAATGTCTTTATCTCCATGAAGCACTCGAAGAAGTTCTTTAGTCGATATATTCCTTAATTTTTCATCGGCATATACAAGACTCAGTTCATTTTTAAGGCGCTGGAGTTTAGTAAATATTTTCCCGTGAAAATGTTGTAGATTTTCAAAAGCGTCGGAGGGAAAACATGAATTAAATTGGTCGAACTTGGTTGTGTCAGCAAGACAGACAAATTGAAGTTTCTCACAGTCTTCAAATCTTATATCCATTTCCATAAGAATGTGGTCCGAAATTTCAAAATACAATATAATTTTGAAAAATTGTTTCTTCTGTAAGAGCAGCATATTCCCGTATAGATCTGCTTATTTCTGTGATTTTGCTAGCTTTTCCAAACAGTGTTTCAAATACCTCATCGTTAAGGCTATTACTTTTTGCAAATAAAATTTAAGAGGATTTAGTACTTAATTTGAATAAGTAATATATATATATATATAAGTATATATATATATATGTTTATTACTTATTCAAATTAAGTACTAAATCCTCTTAAATTTTATTTGCACAAAGTGGGTTGCCTTACTCATCGTTCCTTTTATAGCTCAAAATTTCACGAGTTGTTTTAATTTGAGTTACACCTCAGTACTTTATGTCTAGTGATGTTTTTGCAAAATTTTGAATTATAGATCGGTGGAGCCAAAAATTTCATTAAATACTATTGCCAAAAATGTAAATTCAAAAGTGTTCATACCATTAAAAAACCCCTCTGCAAGTTGAATTGATTTCTTGTCTGATTGTTCACTGTTTGTGAGAAATTCTAATGCTTCCTCCAATTTATGCCAGTCTTCAACAATTACACTTACTAACTTCGAAGTGGAGGACTGTAGAGTTTCTGTTATTGTTAATATGCATCCTGCGGTTGTTGATGCGAGTGTATAAGATCGCTTCGCTGAGTGGTGAAAAAACGAAGGAATTTCACTAAGACTTACATAAAATATTCGACACTTAGAAATTTTAGAACAATGCACTAAGCAATGAACAAAAACAGCTTGATAAGCTTTATCCTTGATTTTTTTCTGGAGTCCATTCAAGTGTCCAAACATTACACATGCCCCATCGTTACATTGTCCTATTAATTTGTGTTGTTAATCAAACTGTTCCAAAATTTCGTGGAAACCCAAAAAATCGCTCAGATAATACACCTTCCGAACAACAAATCTTATTAATAAAGAGCACTGAGAAGTCTAATTTATGTCTGTGGTGTCATCTACTTGAATAGAAAAGCATTCAACTTCATTTATTTCATTTTTAACGTGATCGTTTATATATTCAGAAATACATTCACTTAATTCATTTTGAATAGTTTTTGAGTCACCTGTGAAGACATTTTTTATCTTTTCGTATTGATTTTGAATTTCTAAAGGAATTCTTGATATCAACAATGAAAGTAATTCCGTGAAATTTCCATGATTTATCGAGTCGATGCTTTCGTCATGGTCACGGAATGCTAGTTCTTGTTTTCTCAAATACAGTACTGAATCAATCACTGTCTGCAGGAAAAGTCTATTTAAACGAACGTTTCCGTTGAAATGCCTTTTCAAAAGCCTAGCACTCTCCCTTATGTTCTGATTATTTTTCAAAATTCCTTAAGTTTTATTCGCATTTCAGGTGTTCGCTAGAATCACCATGTTAATGAAATGACCGAATGTTTATGAAGTGACCGTGTTATATTTAATAAATCTGAGAAACCGTCTTTATTCCACGCCGAATGTTTTTTACTATAAAGTAACACGGCCAAGAAACTCATTTTAGTAACACAGAAGTTCTACAAAGCCATTTTCTGTCATGAGAAAGAAGAGATATTCAGTAAACCGACAGTTTTTACAATTAAAATTGTAAGATTTACCGCTCTTCCTGATTTCTTTCTTGGCGACAATTGTCAGTGAATCCGTGAAGATAAAAGAGACATTTTTCCTTGAAGTAAAATGTCTCTTTTGTCTTCATCTTTCCATCGATCAAATGGAGTTTGCAATAAATTACAGACAATGCCGTTCACAGAATACATACTACAAACTTAAACTATCAGAACTATCAGTTAAACTGTACACGAAATTTAAGTATCAGGTGAAGTTTTTGATAAACAATCACAAAGCACGAAAAAACAAATCTCTTTCGGAAAGCATGTACCGCAACGAGAAAACATTAGTGGATTGCAAGGTACCCTGGGCAATTCGTCCCGTTCCTCCGCGATCTCTTCCGAAGGTCACGACTCCAGGTGCAGAGCCTGAGTGTTTCAAGCTAAAACTCTTCACTTGCCCGCAGATAAGAGAGGGTGACGTCACGGTTACCATGGTAACTCGGCCGATAACTGCAGACTTCCAAGCATTCTCATTTTGGCTCTTCACTTGAACTGTTTTGCGTAGAGAGACTTGGTTTCCGTATTGAACGCCCATTGTGAATTGATCTAATAAGAATTTTGAGCATTTTGGCACTCAATAAAGGCAAAGAAGAATATATACACAAAATTACTGAATAAAATTTTATTTTAAATGAAATAGGTGAAGAGGCACTTCACCTACTTCACCTGAAAAGCCGCCACTGCCATACGATCTCCGATTGCTGTGAGGTTTTTTTAATGCCCCAGCACACCCTTGCTGCGGGTTTGCGTATAAAAGCAGTAGCGTGGCCGTTATAAGAATGCTCGTACGGACACGACTGGCGCCAACTATCATGCCACGCTCAAAGTCGCTCAGATCACTAGTTTTACACATTCCTATCACCAATCGAGCGCTAACGGATGCTCGACGAAATTATACATTCCTATCACCAATCGAGCGCTAACGGATGCGCGACGAAATGTCCGCGCACACGTAATCTTCTTACATGTCTGAGTGTGCCATTTATGTGAAGAGTCCAGGTGTTCCTAATAAACTGTCACATCAGTGTACAGTGTGCTAGTTGTTTTCGAGGAAAACTGTAGCTCAGATTGAAAGGCAAATACAAGGATTTTGAAGCCGACTTAGACCCCCCGGTGGAACAGTGGTCTAAGCGATGGCTTCTGACCATTCGTCCGGAAGGGGTCCTGGTTCGAATCCCGGTGAGGCGTGGATGTTGTGTTTGTGTTACGGCACTGGCTCTCTCCTTTCCCTAGAACCAGTGGCTCCTAAATTAGGGATGGGTGACTGCTTATAGCCCATTGAGTTGCTCACGGTAGTCGTTACACATCCAATCAAAATAAAACAACAACAGCAAAAAAACGACTTACTTATAGAAATGTGGCTACACCAAGAAAAAAATAAGACAAAATATGGCTATGCTAAGGCGAATCGAAAAAAACGTGGGCATTCAAAGACAAGTTAAATACAGAACTATGACTGTACCTTTTGCAGAACACAAACATATGACTGTATCTGCGCTGTACCTTCCAGGACCGCCCTTAGACCCGAGAGAGCTGAGGTCCCTGTCCCGGGCCCCTCGCCTCAGGGTACTCCGCGGTTTGGAGGATCCTGCTCATCGTAGACACAAAAAATTATTAAGATAAAAATGCAATATGTAGAATTAAACAAAATAATTCTGAATAACCTGCGCAACCAAGACAATGTTCACTTATTTTTGTGGGATATGTTTCCAAATTTCAGTATTGCTTTAAGAATTTTATTGGCGATTCCACTTACTACTGACTCAACAAAGTGAAATTGTCTACATTTAAATTAATAAAAAAACTAGCTTTGAACTTAAAATGACTCAAGAAAGGTTATCTAATCAATTTAGCATTACTGTCAGTAGAACATACGTTATGTTCAAATCTGGATTACAACAACATAATCAATGATTTTACCGAAATAAAGGCACCAAAAATAAATTTTCTCGGATATACTTGTGATAGCTTATGAATACTGTATGTCATTTTAAAATTTATGACCGCTGGTCTATGAATAGAACATCCAAACATACGCAGTCTTGTATGTAAAAGAAAGGCTCTGTTGTGTAATTCGAATTTCAGCCTTACCTCCAGGGAATTTTATAAAATTGCGTTCGTCTGAATGTTATACACTACAATAAAGTTTGCTGCCAATTAAATCGACGGGTTTTCTGTTGTTATTTCGAAAACAAGTGAAAGAAAAAGCTGTAGTTTTCGACATATGCTTCATTGTCGAGTGCTATGGAAGACGCCCGTGTTCATGGATACTACAAATATTTGCCAAATGACAGTGAATTACGTCATTCCCGGCTGAGCAAGCGAAGAGCATGATGTAACCGACCAGCCAGAACCGGTTTGATCCAGAACCAACACGTACAGCGTATGTGCGTAGTTCGTGATTACAGGCATTTGAAGCTCTCCGTCGCGAGGATAACGATGTCGAAATTTTAAGCAGCGTTCAAGTGTAAAATTTTGTGTTCTGCTCGGAAAATCTTTCGCTGAGACTTTTCAAATGATTAAGTCAGCGTACGGTAATAGTGCAATGAGTCGAACTGGAGTTTATGAGTGGCATTTACGATTCGAAAACGGGCGACGGAGTATCGAGAATGATGAGAGATCAGGACGACCTTCAACATCCACAACGGATGAACAAATCGCGATTGTCAGAGAAATTGTGAAAAATGGCCGTCGAAAAACTGTTGCAGCGATTGCAGAAGTTGCCATTGCATTTTAACAGAGAAACTGGGCATGCATCACGTGTGCCAACAAATTGTTCCCGAAAACCTGACACAAGAAAAAATGGATAGAAAAAATGGATGGATGCGCATGCAAGATTGCGGGGATAACATCGATGCAGTGGATTCAGATCCCAATCTTTTCAATCGACTGATCACTGGCGATGAGACTTGGTGCTTTCTGTATGACCCCCAATCTAACCGACAGTCAAAAGTGTGGAAATCACATTCGTCGCCACGACAAAAAAAGTTCAAGGCTGACCGCTCCAAAGGAAAGGTCTTGTTAACAGTTTTCTTCGTTTGCTAGGGGGTCGTACGAAAGGAATTCCTTCAACATGGTCGTAGAGTCATAAAGAAGAGTATGTCAACGTCCTGAAACGTCTCCGAGAATCAGTGAGACACAAGCGACCCGATCTTTGGAAGACCAACTGTGGGTGCTCCATCACGATAATGCGCCGGTTCAAAGATCCCTTCTCGTGTCCGATTACATGTCCAAACATGACATTCCCGTTCTTCCACAACCAGCTTATTCCCCTGATCTCGCCCAGTGGGACTTTTTCCTTTTTCCCCGGATGAAGAATTTGCTTAAGGGGCGACGAAGAAGTGCAACGAGCTGCAGTTCCGAAGAAGAGCTGCGACGTAGGCACTGTAGGATGTGGCAAAAGTAGGCTTGCGACCTGCATTTAAATCTTTGTATGAGCGCTAGCAAAAATACACAGTTACACAGGGTAACTACTTCGAAGGAAACACCGCATAAACAGGTATTTTCTGTACCCATTTTTTTAATATAAAAAGTTCCGGAACTTTTTGAACGTAGTAAAATATATACGTTAATCCCCAGAGAGACCATGGTCACTATCGAAAGGGATCACACATTCTACACTGGTGTGCAAAAATTAAGGACGAGACGGTTTTTCGAATGCAACGTCGTGCAGAAGTGCTCCACGTCGACTCAAATCATACCATAAGATCCCCAAGATGTAAGAATATGGGACAAGTGAGCAAAACCGTCCAAACAAGGAATCCAAAGGATACAAAGGCACTTTATTGAAAAGGTAGCTTCGAGCACAACTGGACAGAAGACAGAAACATCCATGTAACAGGCGGCTTCCAAGAAAAATCCAGTCTTTAGTAGGGGATATGATCACCCCTGACTGCGTTGCAGGATTTACGTCTATCCATGCTGAGGACGAGGTTGTCAAGGAGCTGTTGAGGCATCGCGGCCCATTCCTCTTGTAGCGCCAATTGCAGCTGCGGAATTATTGCTGGCGGCTGGGGACGTGCTGCCAAGCGTCTCCCGAGAAGGTCCCACACGTGCTCGATTGGATTTAGGTCCGGGGATCTTGCGGGCCAATCCATGCGTTGAATATCTTCACTCTCCAACAGCTCTGCGACAGCCACTGTACGATGAGGTGTAGCGTTGTCGTCCATGAAGAGGAACTCAGGACCCACAGCACCTCTAAACAGACGCAAGTGAGGCAGGAGAACCTCGGTACAATAGCGAACTCTAGTGGCTGTACCTCCTTGAAAGATTTGGAAGTCAGTACGGTTACCAAGTATGATACCGCCCCAAACGAGAACTCCGCCACCTCTAAACCGGTCCCTTTCGATTATGTTGGAGGTGTGATTGCGTGTTCCCTGCTCTCTCCAGATGTGTATACGTCCAGAATCGCTCGTCAGACTAAATCGGCTCTCATCCGTAAAGAGACTCGACCCCATTGCTGATGTGTCCAGTTCTTGTGTTCCTGGCACCACAGAAACCGCCGTCTCCGATGAGCAGGCGTTAATGGCACACACCGTACTGGTCGTCGTGCAAATAGACCACCTTTGTGCAGCCTCCTGGCCACGGTAAAACGCGATAACGGACGTCCAGTTGTCTGTTGCATGTGCCTTGCGATTTCTCCCGCTGTCTGCCGTCTGTCTCTTCTCGCCTGTAGAACAATATACCGGTCGTCCACCGCCGTGGTTGCTCGTGGACGACCACTGCTAAACTCTCGGACAGCGGTTCCTGTCGTTTGAAATGCTCTCCAAGCTCCTGAAACGATGCTGTGAGCGATCCCGAACTCCTCGGCCACACTAGTCACACTTCGACCTTCTTCCAACTTCCCAATGAAGCGACCTCGTTTAAAGTCATCCAGATGTCGTCTACTGGATTGCCTGTTGGCCACATCACACGGTGGCAGCAACTCGACGTCGTTCAAACCGATGTACACCGTGCAATAGCTTTCACCGAATTGCTGAGCGTACACCACCCGTGTGCTTTATACCCTTCCGACACTCCCCCCCCTTACGTCATGCTGCATATATGCGCATGCCCTACCGTACCGGACCCTAGTCTATCTCCTGAGTGGTCTTTCAGTCCGTTCTGCCAGCTCGTTCTGCTGTTATGCTAATTTCTTCTCTTCGTCCTTAGTTTTCGCACACCAGTGTAGGATGCAGTGACTAGGGCCTAAAGAGTTCAATTGAGCATTGATTGGCCAATTTACAAATACGTAAGTACCGCCTTTTTATTCATTACTCTATCTTCATTATGCCTGCACATGGGCCCATGAATTCTGTAATATTTTTAAATCAAATTATTTACATAGACAGGGGCCCCGCCAAAATATTTTCCCCTGGGCCCCACATACCGTAGGAACAGGCCTGGTACCAATACATGTTGCATGAGAATTGCGCTGGCAGAGGTGCGTTCTTTGTTTATATTATGCCTAATTAGGGGGGGGGGAAGGAATTTTTGATATCTTGGCGAGTTAAGTTCACCCCAGCGAGACAAGTTGTCTTGAACCATAAGTCACCTTCCATCCCTAATTTAGAGCCTCTGGTTCCAGGAAATGGAATAAGATCCGAACACTTTTCGTTTTTGTTTTGTTTTTTCCTTTCGGTGTTAAACCATAAAGCATTTTCCATTCCTAATTTAGGGCCTCTGGTTCCAGGAAACTGACAGAATCTTCGTCGTAAGATAAATGCACTACTCATGCCTCATCAAGCACTAATCCCCTGGCTCAACTCGGAATATTAGCGAGAATACCATGCATTTGACCACTCAGCCAGGATCGGGAAGGCGTAAGCGTTATTGGATACACCGTAACATGTTAGAACATATTTCTGGAAGCCAGGCCCGCGCATTTTTCTGTTTGAGACTTTAGTGCGTATATATTTTGTAGTTAGTCCTTCCATGCGTTCCCATTTCTGCTCTGTACAGAATCACATTTTTATACGTAAGAGAAAGAGGTATTTCATAATGGCGCAACTGAACTCGGTTGTTATTTCTCTTAATGCGACCATGAATAGAAATGACTTGCAGACGAAGTTTGTCATCCGAGGAATGGCATGACGCTCCGGGCATCTCGTGTTCTTCTCTGATTAATAAACTACAATTTATAGATCGAGCAACTGCGACAATTATTTCTTCATTACGATGTTTTGAAAGCTGGAACATAAAGACCGCCTAAGTGTCTCTCACGTCATTTCCATCTTTATTAATAAATTCATAAGAACGTTTTGCGATGGGGATTCATTAATAATGGCCAAAGTTCCAAAACAGCGAGTGACGGGAAACAATGACAAGGCGTTAGAGAAATGAATGGCAACGAATCCGCGCATAAAAGATAATTATAGTTGGTATGGTCATTGATCTTACGACTGCCTTTCAATTGTTTGCTGAAATCCATACTTCCTCGAGTTTTCGTGGGCTTAGAATTAATACTTTTGAGAATACGGAGTGGATTAATCATTTAATACCGTTTTATAAACGAGATTGCCATGACGTTCGTACGCGTACTTAATAGGTGGAAGAATGGTCTGTAATTAACTAGTAATTAACGTCACAGATGTCATATGAAATTGTAATTCGATAAATGGGCACTCTAAACGGTATACAAAAAAATTTGATTTGTAGGAAAATAATTGCTGCTTCAATGATGATGGGTTAAGGTGGAGTATATCTCCGTTGTACAAAGTTCGTATGTTTTTGTGTTTTTTCATTTCAGCGTTGTAGAAACCAAAATGAATCTTAATGTCCGGGGAGGGCAGGGAATAAAGTGTCATCAGCCTTTAAAGTTGAAGGACGTCCAAGTTAAGAAAATTACTAAATAACAGCATATCTGTGTGTGTGGGAAGGGGGGTGGGTCATACTGCTGCGACTGGGGGGGTCATACGATCTTACGACTGCCTATATCATCACCATTAGTATTCATTATCAACCCCACTGTTGGATGAAGGTCTCCCCCAAGTTTCTCCCACAACGCGTCTGCCTCGAACCAGTTTCTTCCATTTCATTTCGGCATGCTTTCGAATTTTATCCAGCCATTTCCAACATGGTCTTTTTTGGGTCTTTTTCTGTCCCTTGATATCCAGCTAATACAGGGTGTTCGTAAACTGTTTGGACAAAAGAAGAGGGGTGATAGTACCCATCAAGACGAACAATATTTACAATGGAACCTAGAATCGCATTCCACTCTGAGTGTCAGAAAAGAGTAAAGTTAGATGTCCAAGTTAAACTTTCAACAGTGCCAAGAAAGATAGTTAACGACATCATAAGTTGCACAATCCCATTTATGGAGATCAGGGACAGACTCAAAGTAGGTGCTCAAAGTGGCGGCCACGGGTGCCGTTGCACAATTCACACCGGCGAATGAAAGACTGGCGCACCCTCTCAAAGACTCCTGGTGTCGTGTTTATCATGTCCGCTGCAACGACGTTTCTCGCGGCAAGATCTTCCACGGAGTCCACAGGCGTCTCGTACACCAATGATTTCATGTGCCACCAGAAGAAGTCCAGCGGGTTTAAGTCCAGTGAGCGCGGAGGCCATGCCACAGGTCCGCCACGTCCAATCCATCGTGCGGGATATGTGGCATTCAAAAAGTGTCTACTGCACCTTGATAAGCCAATCAGCTGCAACTGTCGATGCGGCGTCTCTTCTCTGGCAATTTGCATACGGTAAATGCTTGACGGTGATGTTCTGGCGATGTGCTACTTCTCCGGCACGAAAGAAATGACGTCTGAGGTGACGAGGTGTGCTTGTTGGACGTATTTAGAAGTTACTCTTTTCTGACACTCAGAGTGGAATGCGACCCTAGGTTCTATTATAAATATTGTTCGTCTGGATGGGTACTATCACCCCTCTTCTTTTGTCAAAACAGTTTACAAACATCCTGCATTTCAGTTGCCCATCGGTGGTCCTTTCTGGGAATCCTGTCCAATATTTCAGTTGTCCATCGGTACTAGCAATATGTCCAGCCCATTTCCATTTCGGGGTTTCACTTTGATCACAAGTCTTCCATTCTTGTTATTTTCCGAATCCACGATGTTCTCTTCTTATCTTTCCTGGTTACACCAAGCATGCGCCGCCCCGGTGGCGCAGTGGTCTAAGGCGCTGGCCTCTGATCATTCGTCCGTAAGGGGTCTGGGTTCGAATCCCTTTCAGGCATGGATGTCGTGTTTGTCTTACGGCACTGGCTCTCTCCCTTCCCTGGAACCAGTGACCCTAAATTAGAGACGGGCGACTGCTTATAGCCCATTGAGTTGCTCACGGTGGTCGTTAAACCTCAAATAAAAAAAAACAAAAAAAACACCAAGCATGCTTCTTTCAGCCTGTGTGTGTCTTTTTAAGTTAAGGCCCATATCTTTGTCCCATACGTAAAAACTGATAAAAACTTCTCTTTTAAGGCATAATGATAAATCGCCCTTGGATGTGTATGTGCGTAAAATATTTTTAGATTTACAAAAATGCCAGCGAATCTGCATTCTTGTGAGTCACATCCGTAAACCTCCATTAAAATGAATTCTGCATGCACACTGTAAAAAAATAAGTGGCGTGAGTTCACGAAAAAATTTCTAAAAACTACATGCAGCAAAGATGACGGTAAGTGTCAGTCTTTCAATGAAATTTCCATTTTTACAAGTCCCCGTTGCATAAACTTCCGTATTTTCACAGATTTTCCGTAATCAGTAATTTACTTTGTTTCAGAAAAGTTTGTTTCAAGTTTTTCGCAAAATCGAAAACGCTGAATTTTTCAGCCATTACGCCAGACAATCCTTTCGACTAAGTGGGGATCTAAGTGATGTCGTTTGGGTAAGGAACCGCGCTTCTTAACCCCTGAGCCACAGAGATCTGCACCGGCCCGGGCCTACAATATTTAATGTAAAACAGACACGGGCCGAGCAGGTTTTTTTTTTTTTTATGAGCAAAACAATCGCTGTACGGTGCCTTTCTCGTTTGGAAATCTTACAACATACAACAGCAGGATAAGATTGAATAATTTCCGCTGTTGGAAAAAATAGAAGTTTTACGACATCGTCCCCTTTTAAGTTGTCAATGGCACGGGAGAAACTTACTTCTGTGTATAATTCTGTGCCGTATTTTCCCCATTAGTACTCTCAGGGATTCAGCAGATGGCAAATGAACTTTAAGGTATCCCAGGCCAGCCGTTCTCAAAACTTCTGTGACACTTCTTAGCTGGGCAGTTTGTCGTTGTTTTCCCATTTGTACTCTCATGGAGTCAGCAGAGATTTACCGCTCTTCTTGATTTCTTTCTTGGCGACAATTGTCAGTCAATCCGTCGGTCGTCCTTGAAGTAAAATGTTTCTTTTATTTTCAACTTTCCACCGATTGAACGGAGTTTGCAATAAATTACAATGTTTTTTCACAGGATACATACTGAAAACTAAAACTATCGCTATCAGTCAAAGTGTACACGAAACTAAAGTAACTAATGAAGTTTTTAACAAACAATCACAAAACATGAAAAAACATATCTCTTTCAGAAAGTATGTACCAAAACAAAAAATCCCTAGTGGATTGCAAAGAACCCTTGGCAATCCGGTCCGTTCCACTGCGATCTCTTCGTAAGGTCACGACTCCAGTTGCAGAACCTTGACGTCTCATGATAAAACACTTCACTTACCCGGCAGATAGGGGAGGGTGACGTCACAGTTACCATGGCAACTCGGACGAAAACTGCAGACTTCCAAGCATTCTCATTTCAGCTCTTCACATGAACTGTTTTGCGTATAAGGACTTGTTTTCCGTATTGAACGCGCATTGTGAAGTGATATCTAATCAAAATTTTGGGTATTTTGGCACTCAATAAAGGCAAAAAAAGAATATTTTATTCGAAACTATTAAATAAAATCTTATTTCAAATAAAATAGGTGAAGAGGCACTTCACCTACTTCACCTGAAAAGCCGTCACTGACCTCCGCTTCTAAAAGTCAGATTTGAAAAATTCTCTATACATTGGATAGAGCGCCTGGTGTGAAATTCACTGCATGTAACCTCTAAGTTTTGCTAAGAACGGGTTTGTCACGGTATATTTTTCTATCGCTGGTGTATTTGTAGCTGAACCTGCGCTTCCGAAAACTCGAATGAATTTTTTTTTTTTTTTTTACGGTCATAAACGTCTGTCTCACCGCGAGAAACTTTTCGGAAATGCTTTTTGCTTCAAACAATTCATAGTTTTCTGCCGGGGGGGGGGGGCATAGAGGTATGTCTTTTTTTTTCTCGATATCTCTGTGTCTAGGAGTCCGATTGGAAAAAATCTTTCTTTGTCGTTGAGTGTTTCTGGTATTAATTTTTTTTTCATATACAGGTAGATCTCGGTATACGCATTAGATAGGTTCCGAGAAATTGCCGTGTATACCGAATTCGCGTAAAACGGGAGGCATTTTATACGAATATTATAGGGTTAGGTTCTCATTTATTCAATCCTTGGCAGCCTTAAATCCAGGTGCTGTTTTTTCTTCAATAGAAATGAATGTGCTGCTAGGCATTCATTTCGAAAATAAACCCGTTTCATCCGGGTTAAAATTCTGTTTCGGTGTGTAACCTTTCTGTGTCAAAATTTGCTTAAATTTTTGTTTAAATTCTTCTGCTGCGACTTTATCTGCCGCAGCTGCCTCCCCCGTCAGTTAATATATTATATTGTGGAAGCCAAAACGATGCTTGAAATGATTAAACCAACCTGAGCTGGCCGAGAAAGATGCTGGATCGTCTCCTTTCGTCAGATCTGCATACAAACTCTTAGCTTTAACTTGAATAGCTGCTCCACTAAGAGGCATGTGCTGCTGGTTATGATGATCAATGCTATGTCTTAGCGTCTTCCTCATTCTTTCCATCGCCTCCGAGCGATATTTGGTCACTCTAGTTACACTCAGATTGGTTGAAAATTGAGCACTTTTTCGAATTGATTCCGCATTGTCACGAATAGTTCTCACAGGGGATTCACTAAGTACAAACTAAGTCCCAGAGCACGCTGAATGTCAGCAACACGCTCACCTTTCTCACAGAGATCTAGAACTTCTAACTTTATTTCTAAAGAATACGACCTTCGTACACGCTTCTTCCCCTCGAAAGACACACTTTCTTTCTTTTTGCCATCGTAGATCCTCTCACACGCAGCTTTACAGTTCTGCTGATCTGATCTGAGCGAGCACTCACATCTTGACAGAAACATCGAAAGATGCGCAAACCCATTATTGTAATTATTGTTTCCTCGTAGTTTTAACAGGTGGCACCACTGTATCGCGTAAATCCGAAAACGCGGATAACGGAACCGCATATACCGAGATCTACCTGTAATTAGTTTTTTAACTCACGACTTTGCCACTAGATGGGCATAATTTCACGTTTGCGTTTATAGCATAGTTACAGCAGTATCTACTCGCCTAAACACCCGATTGAAAAAAATATTTTTCGGTCAAGTACAACTAACAACGAGAACATTTTGTGTGCATGTCTTTCCCAGAATGATGAACAATTTCCCCAATAGGGGGTCGCGAACCTTTTAATCGGGTTTTTTCAATATCTCTGCTTCTAAAGGTCCGATTTAAAAATTCTTTAAACATTGGATGCCGTTCAGTTTGTTGATCACGTTGTATGTACTCTTCGATTTTTTGCAGTTCAAAGTTCAGACGCTAAATGGTGTTAGGGCATATTTCTGTTTGCAACAGTATCTCCGCTTCTAAAAATCGAGTTGGAAATTTCCTTTTCTTTTTACGGTATGCCATTTGTTACAGCAAAAATGGGGAACAAACATTGTCCTCTGTAAATAATGCGCAGTTTTTCCGTTATGTGGCGTCAACGCTTTTTTCTTGCTATCTCTGCTTTCACGAGAGGTATTTGAAAGATTATTTTTTCTTGCCATCGTTTTTTCTCTGAAAAATACTTTTCGCACATTTTCTACGTTTCCATTATTAAAAATTTTTACGCCAGGGGGCACCAGCGTATATTTCTATTTCAAAGCGTTAATTCAATTGTAAAAATACATTAGACAAATCTTTTTTTTTTCTTGGTAGGACACTTTTCATTATGAAGATTATTGTGCATGTGTTTTTTTGTTTAAGTAACCTACAGCTTTTTTCTACGGAGCGTAAAGTTATAGCATGTTTTCCTGTATACCTTTTCTGCTAACTCTTCAATTTGAAAATCCCTATATCTCTGATATCTTTTATATTTTCCGTTATGAGAAATGTTTCGTGTACAATTTTGTTATTTCTTATAACCTACTTTTCAGCCGCTAGTGGAATTACCTCTTTCTATTTCTGGATGTGAAACCCGCTAGATTTTTATTTATTTATTTATTTATTTTTGCAACTGATTCTATTGACTACATATGAATAAACCTACGCATATTGCATATTTTAAATTAATCCCAGTTTGCCTAGGGGGTGGAAGTGTATTTCACATTTCGGTGAATTTTTAGACTTTCTAAAAAACTGCTTTCTGACCCCCCCCCCCCCCCCGTCGGAAAGGATTCAAAAGACGAGCTCAGACGTGCTCATCACCCCCGAGAATTTGTTCATTGTCGAAATACAGGTTTTGCTTTCGTCAACAATGCGGTCGGTGTCGGGAACAACAGAATGCATGTTAATGCTTTCAAAGGGAACACAACTGACTTTGCCCTAAGGTAATTTAGTGGTTTGATTTCATTGTAACAGTACTTGACACATGATGTTACGATGCGATAAGTCACATAATACTGCATGATGATCATTATTAGAGACAGACTAACTGCGCAACGATGTTTTTATTTTTTTATTTTTAGGGGGGTGACTTTTTTTCTAACCGCTTTAATGAGTGACATCTCACAGCGTATGTGTGTGTGTTAAAAAAATAGCTTTTATTTAGAGCACTTCTGGAGTTTTCAAATACAACAGCAACGGAGTGCTGGGATCTGTGAAGTGGGGTTATTCAGATATTTGTAGATGGATAGGTCCAGATGTTATTGAATTACATAAGACATTTTGTTATGCAACAAATGTCTTTATGTCCACGTTAAATAAAATTTTATGGTGATTTTTCGAGTAAATTCGAATATTTGTTCTGATATCGTATTGGGAGTTGCTGAAAATGATTTAGCCTATGTACATGTATGTAGATACGCCACTTTTCACCGAAATGAGGTTTTCGTGGTGGTTTTTCGAACAGATTTTAATATTTGTCACGATATCGTATTAAGAGTTGCTGAAAATGATTCAGCCTATGTCTGCACATATTTAACGTTTCCGCAAAAAGAAGTACGTCCCGTGATTTTGATAACTTTCGGCTAAAATTAATCGCACTAATAACAATCGCCGGAACAGGAAAGATGTTTAACTGAAAGGTCTTTGGTTTAAGTAACAACGTAGCAGAAATTTTGCTAAGCTACACCAAGGCTGTGTAGAAAGTACAAGGCTCGTGTGTGATGCCACTCACATGTTATGCGGCCGTGTCATGTTTGACGTCATGCACGACAGTGTTGAAAACCCCGCGTGACGTCACTAAAAGAGGGAACACATCTCTCTAGTGTCACGTCCTGTAGATGGCCTTGGATAGATCCAGCCAACTGTTGGTAGGGCTTCAAGAACTACTTACCGGAGTAACCAGAATTCTTACAAGATGCAGCAAAACTGGTACTAGGGTAGCAAGAATTGCTTGTCACACAAACTAGAAATCATGCTGATTTTGCAAAGTAGAATTCAGCTATACTGAGTAGTAAGCAGAACATGGCTATGTAGTGTGACTATTTTCACTGGCGAAATTTAATACCACTGAATATTTTTTGCTGTTATGGGAAAATAGTTTTTTGTTTTCTTTTCAGTGCGCATAGCGCGTAACGTACTAGGCACATTCAGCGAATTACATGTCTATGCGAAACGAACTACCAGGTTCAGAATTGTAATTTGGCCTTTCTTTTCGTCTAATTGATATACGTATCTTTCCGGCTGGAAATTTGCCAGATATATTCGAGATGTCAATATCCTACCACGGACTTCCGTTTTGCCAAAGTTAACACATCTGAGCAAGATGAGTAAGCTTCAGATCGATTCGTCCTTCCAAGGCGATTTACTTGACGAGAAGCAAGGTCTCTGTAGAATGTGCACACCGTAAACTTCTGCATTGCTTGATGGTTATAAAAGCGACAAGTTATTTCAACATGTGTTCATTTGAATGCCACACTACAGTATAACAGAAAAGGGAAACTTAGTGAGCAGTGATTATTTGTTCTAAATCTTCCAGACTGCTTAAATTTAGGAATTACTCATGAATAGCAAAGCACGCTTCTGAAATAAAATTGAAAACGCATATACGTATAAATCACTAATATACTATTGCTGTGTTTCCCGACACAGCGGCAGTAAAATTTTTGTTCTACGGTAAAAATTTGGTGCGTAGATATGGTGATGTCATTAAGAATATTGCTAGAACATCGAAATGTTCTTTTGTTAAAGTTTAGCGTCCATATCGTAGCATAGTTTCTTGCAAGTTATGCCCTAGTTCATCATTTCCAATAATCCTTCGAGGGTTACCTTTAATCCCTTGCGAGGATTATGTTCCTAAAACTTTTTGCCCCTTATTATAGTTCTCTCTAACCTTTCCTTCCCTATTCTCGGTATTCTTTTCTCGAAGAGTACTGTTCTTCTCATCAGTAATATTGCGTTCTTCCGCCTCGTTAATATTTTATTCAATTTCGTCAGTGTACATATTTTTTTTCAGACCTCTTTATTATCATGTTGCTCAACTTTCCCCTCCTTAGCTTGCTTTGTGCTCTTAAAACATTCTCGTTCCCCTCCTTAGCTTGCTTTTTGCTCTTAAGACATTCTCGTTCCCCTCGCTAGTGTTCAACTTTCAAACTTTCCCCCCTCATGACCAGCACTGGTTTTGAAACATTTCCAGAATTTCTTCCTCCTCCAAAGCGAAAATCCTCCAAATACGTGGCGTCAGTGAATAAACAAAGACATCGCTCTTTCCACGTTTCAGCAACACATAGCAAAAGAAAAATTGTTATCCGGTCACCGCTGGCGATCCGAATCCCAGATCTCTCGATATCTATAGCCGAGCGCGTTTGCCTTACACCACGGTGACCAAGAATCCTTTACACTTTGGATCTCGCTTTTATGATTTAACTGCTATAATTAATATTTAGCCAGTGCTGTTAATGCCCACCAGATGGAGACGTCTGAGTAGTTGAGCCCATCTTACGGATTTATGATGTCAGAAGCTGACAGAAAAACACACATAGCGCCGTGGACTGTTGGCCACCGTGGTGTAAGGTTAACGCGCTCGGCTAGATATCAGGAGGTCTGAGATTCGGATCCCCAGCGGTGACCGAATAAAAATTTTCGGTTGCTATGTGTTACTAAAACGTGAAAAGAGTTTGTTTATTCTTCCTCCTCGTTACTGATGTTACTTTTGATGCAACGCATCTCTCACGGCAGTTGTAAAGTACATCCCAAGTAAAAAATTTCGATGAAACGAAAATGGGTAACAGTCAAAACCGTTGTCGAAATCTAATATACGTCGCTCCGGTGGCTCAGTGGTCTAAGCGATGGCCTCTGATCATTCGTCCGAAAGGCGTCCGGGTTCGAATCCCGTTGACGCCAGGATGTTGTGTTTGTCTTTATGGCACTGGCTCTGTCCCTTCCCTGGAACCAGTGGCCCTAAATTAGGGATGGGCGACTGCTTATAGCCCATTGGGTTGCTCAACGGTGGTCGTTAAACCTCCAACCAAAAAAAAAAAAAAAAAGAAAACTAATCTAATATTTGAATGCTGTCCCATGAAGCGACGTAACAATAATTTCATTGTTACTGAACAATATGCTTTACTGAACTTTCGCTGAACATTATTTCACCACGTTTCAAGTAACAATCTCATTGCAATCTACATAAATTACGAAGACCTCATGCTAAATGTTATAAAAGCCATTACAAAAACACGTTCTGTTGCTATGCATCTTTCCCGATAATAGTAAAGTATGCGTCGTAGCGAAATTTGGTTTCCTCTCGAATCCCCCCAAAGAGGGGGAGATGAGGTACCTGCTATGGAGGAGAGCTTGAAAATGATGTATAACACGATGGGGTTTAACCTATAGGTGTCCTAGACCAGGGGTGAGGGACTTGCGGACTTTTGAGTGAATCCAAGTTTTGCAGAACAAGTCTTTTTATTTTAATCTTAAAATGACCGTATTTAAAATACCAAAGAGTAAAAGAAGATTGAACGAAATACTGCTCCCCGACTAACGGCCGCAATTAAACCGTTAAGTAAGTCATAAGGGCTATTTCGGCACCTGCCACGCTCATGATTTCGTTCTATGGCTCCTAAAGAACTACAAGATGGAATTGATTGAACTCTCAGAAGATGACATTTCAAAGTCCTTATTCGACGCTAAGAAAGATACAGTTTAAATATGGAAAAATGTAATAGAATACCCACGCCTTCGGCAACACCCACGAAATATGCTGTCTTGCTTTTCAACCACTTATTGCTGCGAATCTACATTCTCCTACCAAATCCAAATCCAAACGCCCTTAAGATCACAAGCGAAATTTGGTTTCCTCTCGAATCCCCCAAAGAGGGGGAGATGGCCTCTGAAATACCCATCTAGAGTATTAAGTAAAAGTGCGGACCTCCATGTTGCAACCAAATATTCAAACGCTTTCCAAAAAAATAAATGAATAAAATAAAATAAAAAAGGCAGTCAAAACAAAGTCATTAAAAGGTTAGTTAACTATAGAATTAACATTTTTTTTTCATTTTTTGAAGTTAGTAAGTACATAGTAAGATTTTTTCAAAATAATGTACAGTTCGAAGAATATCTAATTGGAGTTTCTTGAATGCGGTCTTGTTAGATTACAGACTAACTTAATGCGGCTTTCGAACATGAAAAGGTTCCCCACCTCTGTCCTAGACCAAAAGTTTTCAATTCCCTCACAAACACACTTGGAATTTAGATCTTCTTTCGACCTTGAGGTCCGATTTTAGCTTGCTCATGCGCATATGGACTTACATAACATTTCGTCTGTGTCAGGGTCGTTTCTTACGTTCGCCTAAATCTGAATAATAATAATGATTTTGAAAACTAAACAGTCAATATATATATAACAGAAACTACCTTAATACTGAAAGTTGGAATAATTGATTCGTAGGAACAAAATTCCAATGCGTTTGTTTTTTGCATGTTTCATTTGTTAAAAGTTATATATACACTGAAGAACAACTGAATTAGAGACAGATGGCGTTATGCAAATGTGGCCCTGTGGGTGGCCCTGTAAACGGAAACGACATGACGTATGTAGCGATCCGACAATATAAGGAGTGATGCGACGGGAATCAGTAAGAGTCGGGCGCAGTATGGGTAAGACGAAGGATCTAAGCTCATTTGATCGTGGGCAAATTGTCGGTGCCCGACGAATGGGTCACTTCATCTCGGAAGTCGTGCAAGCACTGGGATTTTCACGAGCCACTGTGTCACGGATGCACCGTGAGTACATCGAATCCGGTAAAACCATCCCTGCAAGGGCCAACTGCCGTGGACAACAGCGTGTGGATGAGCGGGGTCATCGTCGGCTAGCTCGCATTGTAACTGCGGATACACGGGCCACAGTGCAAGAAATCACTCGGCAATTTAACGCTGGTGCACAAAATCGTGTAACCAGCCACACCATTCAGAACCATCTCCTCGCTGTGGGGTACAGAAGCCATCGTCCCACGAAGGCATCGCTGCTGACCGCACATCACAGGTTGCAAAGATTAGCATGGGCGCGGTAACATCGCCACTGGACCCTAGACATGTAGAAAAATGTTGCCTGGACTGATGAGTCGTGATTCACGTTGGTACATGCGGATGGCAGGATACGAGTACGGCGCAAACCACATGAAGCGATGGATCCTTCTTGCCAGCAGGGTACTCTTCAAGCTGGTGGGGGTGGCATTCTCGTCTGGGGACTGGTTACATGGACTGAAATGGGACCCCTGGTACGTGTGACATCGTCCTTCCCAGGTCAACGTTATCGGGATATCCTGAACGACCATTTGCTCCCGTTTGTGCGTGTTCAACATCCCACTGGGGACTTCATCCTGCAACAAGGCAATGCACCGTGCCATCGCTCCCGAATTGTATCCGAATGGTTGGATGAACACTCCCCCGACGTGACCTCGCTTCCTTGACCAGCTAGGTCTCCTGACCTCAATCCCATCGAGCACATATGGGATGCCATCGAGAGAGATGTTCGAGGCTTTGACCCCCCCCCCTCCATAAAATCTTCTTCATGGATCCGTATGGCTTCCCAACGCTTCCGGTGTCTTGTCGAGTCAATGCCGAGACGAATCGCCGCCGTCATCAGGGCGAAAGGTGATGCTATGCGTTACTAGACAAGTATCTCTAATTCAATTGCTCTTCAGTGTATATATTTACTATTGCCGCCGCCATAGTTTAGTAAATATTTACTTTCATGACTCACATATCGTTTTTCATAGGTTTTGCGACAAGAACCGTCATTAATCCACCTACCTAAATACCAATGTCAGGAATGAGTAAACTTTATTGTTTGTTGCTAAGATTTAATTCCATTTAATATGTATATGCTCTGTGTGGTCGTGAGTGACGAGAATTAGTGCAATGTGTTGCTCGTAAATAAATGTATACTCTCGAATCTCTCATTTTATTTCACACCCACAAACATCTTAGCATGCGAAAGATGCGTAGCATAAAATATCTACGAAGAGCAGCAGGTCACTGTCTCTCTCTCTCTCTCTGTCTGTCTCTCAATGTTTTTACTCAGAGCTCGTTGGTGATGTTTTTCAGCGATTTTGTAATTATTTCAGCTGTATTTGTCAGTACTGTTTTTTCAACCACTTCTTCCTCATACGTTGTCAAACACTTTTACCCTCGTCAGTAATGTTTTCTTTCCATTCCTGGTCAATTAGTAATTTGATAAACTTTTCTTCCGAGCGCCTGGTCAGTAGTTTTGTAAATCTCTCTTCACAGTACTGTTGCTGTTTTTTCCGTATTTTTCTTGTTCATCATTGTCCTTTCGCAAATTTCTCCCCTCCCTGCTCAGCAATATTTTTTTCTCTTCAAACCTATCTTACTTCTCGTCAGTAGCGTTTTTAAATCTGTCTTGTCCTCATCAGTAATGTTTTCTTCATACATTTCTTGTCCTCGTCAGTAATATTTTCTACAAACCTCCTCTTCGCCTCGTCAAAATTGTTTTCCAAACTTTTATTCCTCTCATCAGTACATCTTTTTTAAACCCTTCGTCCGTCTTGTCAGTATTCCACTTTTAAAACCTCGTCAAAATGACGTTTTTCATCCTTTCTACCCGTTCGCCGGTAGTGTATTTTCTCTTTTATTCTGAGTACTTTTGTTTAGTTTCCGCGCTTTCAATTCCTTTTTTTCCAATAACAGCGTAGGAGCACCCAGACAGCAGGTTTATCTAGTTCTCTGAGAATAATTGTTTCTTCCTTACTAGTAACTTTCTGTCGAACGCTACAGTTGTTTTTTTAAACTTTTGCTTACACAAGTAATCAAATCATGAAAATGTTCCTTATAGTAATATTTTTTTCTCGTCAATGATGTGCTTTTTCTGTCTTCCACTATCATTTGTGATGTGTTTGTTCTCTGATCTTCGTTCTTCTGGTCCGTAATATCTTCAGTTCGTATGTTTTCTAACCTGTTTTGCTCCTTCGTCAACGCGGATTCTTTCTCTTTCTCTCAAAAGATTTTTACGATCGTTTTTATTTTCTTCTTTCCTTTGTGAACAGTGGAAATTTAAAATCGTAATGATAAACTCTCTTGTCTCTGTCGTTATCGATTTAGGAACATTAAGTTTTAATTTTCTATTGCTCTCGGTAATAATGGCTCTGTCAACATTTATGCAATGCTGGTTTAGAAGTTAGCTGCAAATATGCATGCATCGCTTTGAGCGTGTTCAATTTTCTTTTCTTTTACGATGATAGGTACAGTTAGAAAAACTGGCGGGGGGGGGGGCGGAAAGCAGAAAAAAAATCTGCTAGGAGAGAGGGAGGCGTGTTGAGCAGAGGCTTCCGAAGTGGGAAAGGGATAGTGCTCCTTACTTAGCGGAATTTAGCGGAAAGCTCTGCATTTCCGGACTATCAATTACGATGACGTCCAAATCTGTGGGCTACTTCTGGTGGAAATTATTCCGAAGTTGTTAAGTGCTTGTCTGATGCATCAGCGAGCAGAAAGGCACGTCTTATTCCCGAGGCTAATGCAGCCAGCCACCCATCTTTCCCAGTTCGTTTTTATTTCTCTAATATTCCTTCACCCACCCACCCCGCACACAATTTTTTTTTCTTTTGAGTTTCGACGAATGCCGGGAGTTTCTTTTCCTCGAGGTGGTTGGCACCAAGGAAGATGATTCATTTGTTGGGAATTCGACCAATGATATTTGGCTGCCCGAATTCCTCCAAGTTATGATTGGGTCACCCTTTTTTTTTATTCCAAAGCCGCTGTGCCAATTCAGCTGCTTAAACGTTATCCATTTTTTTTTCAGTAGTACGAAATGTCTCCAATTGGCCAGGCGCCAGATTTTTTTTTTCGCTTTATTTACTATTTCATCTTTTTTGAGAACGAAGAGGGAGGGATTGCAGTTATTAAAGCAGCGTGTGCCGAAAATGGGAGATGCGTTGGCTTTATCTTTTTTCTACTACCACCCTTCTGACTTTATATCCGTGATAAAATAATTACTCTTATGCATCTGTATTATCGTGCTTTTAAAAGTCTTTCAGTACTTAATTACCAGAGATTTAAAATCAAAAAAGAAAAGTGTAAAGGAACAATTTTTAATGAATAATTTAAAAATTTAACACTCTGAGAACCAATATGCGCAGTGGCTGCCTCCTATGAAACTTTTTTCGTTTCTGCCTTTTTAGTCCATGTACCAGAGTCAGTGCAAAGTTCGTCCCGTTTGCAGCTAACAACTTTAATGATTCAGGAAAGCCACACACACACGTACACACACCTCAGTCTGCAAAGTACAGGCCTTGTTTCCCATAGTACTTTGCAACTTTCCACCAGAGCCACGATCTCACGGCGGAGAAACTCGGCAGGTTTCGAGGACAGAAACTCTGATTCCACTCACATCCACAACAGAAGCGATGTGCGGTCCTTGTAGGAATTGAACCATGGTCCCAAACAGGTGATGGTAGTCTGGTGAGGCACGAGCCACACTGTATGGAGGATGAGACAAGATCCGGACTGTGTATGGAGAATGGGCAGGATCCGGAATATATGGACGATGGGGCAGGATACCGACTATATGGAGGATGGGGCAAGATCCGGACTGTGTATATGGAGGATAAGCAAAATCCGGACTGTGTGTATGAAGGATGGGGCAAGATCCGGACTGTGTGTATGAAGGATGGGGCAAGATCCGGACTGTGTGTATGGAGGATGGGGCAAGATCCGGACTGTGTGTATGGAGGATGGGGCAAGATCCGGACTGTGTGTACGGAGGATGGGGCAAGATCCGGACTGTGTGTACGGAGGATGGGGCAAGATCCGGACTGTGTGTATGGAGGATGGGGCAAGATCCGGACTGTGTGTATGGAGGATGGGGGGCAAGATCAGGACTGTGTGTATGGAGGATGGGGGGTAAGATCAGGACTGTGTGTATGGAGGATGGGGCAAGATCCGGACTGTGTGTACGGAGGATGGGGCAAGATCCGGACTGTGTGTACGGAGGATGGGGCAAGATCCGGACTGTGTGTATGGAGGATGGGGCAAGATCCGGACTGTGTGTATGGAGGATGGGGCAAGATCCGGACTGTGTGTATGGAGGATGGGGGGCAAGATCAGGACTGTGTGTATGGAGGATGGGGGGTAAGATCAGGACTGTGTGTATGGAGGATGGGGGCAAGATCCGGACTGTGTGTATGGAGGATGGTGGCAAGATCCTGGACTGTGTGTATGGAGGATGGGGGCAAGATCCGGACTGTGTGTATGGAGGATGGTGGCAAGATCCTGGACTGTGTGTATGGAGGATGGGGGGGGGGGCAAGATCCCGGACTGTGTGTATGGAGGATGGGGCAAGATCCCGTACTGTGTGTATGGAGGATGGGGCAAGGTCCGGACTGTGTATGGAGAATGGGGTAAGGTACGGACTGTGTGTATGGAGAATGGGGTAAGGTCCGGACTGTGTGTATGGAGAATGGGGTAAGGTCCGGACTATGTGTATGGAGAATGGGGTAAGGTCCGGACTGTATGTATGGAAGATGGGATAAGGTCCGGACTGTATGGAGGATGGGGCAAGGTCCGGACTGTGTATGGAGAATGGGGTAAGGTCCGGACTGTGTGTATGGAGAATGGGGTAAGGTCCGGACTGTATGGAAAATGGTGAAGGTCCGGACTGTGTGTATGGAAGATGGGGTAAGGTCTGGACTGTATGGAGAATGGGGAAGGTCCGGACTGTGCTCATGGAGGATTGGGTAAGGAACGGGCTGTATGGAGGATGGGGTGAGGGGCGGAATTTATGGAGGATGGGGTGAGAGGCGGAATGTATGGAGGATAGGGTAACGTTCGGACTGTATGGATGATGGGGCAACGTCCGGACTGTATGGAGGATGGGGCATGGTCCGGACTGTATGGAGGATGGGGCATGGTCCGGACTGTATGGAGGATGGGGTAGGATCTCAACTACTTCCAATTTCTGTAGCTTTCGGCGGACAACTCTGGAGTTCCACCTGCAGTAACTCTCGCTTCTTATTGGTGAGCGCTGGGTAGCGTTGGGGCGGAGCGTCGTGGATCCGCTGCAGTTGTTGGGCATAGACATTCCCGTCGTCATCTTAAACATCTCGCACGAGTTTCCAGGTGACAGAATCCTCTCAATTCCGCCAAATTTACAGCATGGCTTTTCCCTTGAACCGCCATCTTTGCAGCTATGGCTTTGCTTCCTGACGTTGCCTTGCCTCACCCGTTGGTTCCTAGCGGTACACCGTAAAAAAAGAATTCTGAAATTCACGAGCAGCTTTCCGTGATTCCTTTCGTAGATTAACGAAACATATTTCTAATACCTTTTCCGTGAAATCTCGGAAAGAAACCTGAACATTCGGGATTTTTCGTAAGCCAGAAAAATTTTGAATTTTTAGAAACCTCTCCGCAATTTCTTTGTGATATTTACGTTAAATTATCATTTTAAAGATGTGTTAATGGAAAATTTTGAATTCTTATAGAAAATTTTCTGCAATGCTTTCCGTATGTTAATGGAAAAGCTCCGTTCTCTCTTTTTTTCCGTATCCATCTGGCGAAAAATTTCAGGTAATCGGAAAGATTCGGGGTTTTATTTGAAGTTTGATTAACTGTTAAATTTCAGTCTTCTGTCAAAGCATCTGATTTTGAAGCTCTGTAGCGAGATAGGGTATTCTGGATAGCATATCTAATGAATTTTGGTTATTGAGGCACAGATTGTGTTGCCGTAAGAAATCGAGTACTTAAATTATTGTACAGGTTATTGTACGATGTCTCTATACGAGTCTGTGGAGTCCTATTAAAGCTGTTATAGCTATCAAAAGTAAATTTTATATTTAGAAGTTTTGTGAAATAAAACTATAAAGCAGTACATTTCACCGTTTCGTAAAGATAATTGAAATTCATTGTTTGTTTTAAAAAAATCTCAAGTTCCAAAGCATTCTGTTGCTTCGAAAAATCACGATGAAAAAAATACTTCATTTGTGACAAGTCCTCCTGCAAAAAAAAAAAAAAAAAAAAAAAAATTTATTATAAGCGTATTAAAAATATAATAAGCTCCAACAGAGAAAATAAAATGATCGAATCTCTCGCATTGACGAAAAAAAAAAAAAAAATCATCTACGCGGAATTTGAATTTTACCTTGAACGTGAGTGGGATTTCTAAGTATTTGCTGAGTGGTTAAGACGCACGGTTTCTGTGGAGCCAACCCAAAGTCCATCAGTTCGAGTCCCACCGGCACGGCACGAAAGGATACTCTGGCGTGGGGGCTGAAAATTCCAAAGTCTTCGATTTTGCGAAATTTCTGTCTAAATACGGAAAAACCTGACAAGGACTTTTCTGAAAAAAAAAAACCGGAATTACTGACTACGGAAAATCTGTAAAAATACGGAAATTAAAAAAAGAAACAAGTTAGTAAAATCATGCAATGCATTGATTATGATACGCTTTCCAACATACCAGAAATTATTACTCAAGTTATGAGGATAATGGCTGTGGAATAAATCTCGCTCCTGTGTCCTGACCTTTGACCCCATTTCGATGATATTCAACAGAACCGGTTCAGTACACCTGAAGAATAACATACTAAAGTTTTGTCGCAATAGAAGCAGTTTTACGCAAGTTATGAGAATAATGGCTGTGGAATAAATCTTGCTTTTGTGCAATAACCTTTGACCTCATTTCGTTGATATTCTAAAGAACCGGTTCACTGTACCTCCTGAACAACATAACGTTTTGTCGCAATCGAAGCATTTTTTGGTAAGTTATGATGCACAAGGGCCATGGAATGGATCCCACTCCAGTGTCCTGACCTTTGACCCCATTTCGCCCATTTTCAATAGGGTTCGTCCCCAGTGGCTCCCTACCACATACTAACATTTCATCAAAATCGAAGCATTTTTACACAAGTTATGACGCATAAGGGCATTGGAACACATCCCGCTCTTATGTCCTGCCTGACCTTTGACCCCATTTCGCCCATTTTCAATAGGGTTCGTGCCCAGGTGGTTCCCTACCACATACTAAAATTTCATCGAAATCGAACCGTATTTACGCATATTATGACGCATAAAGGCAATGAAATGGATCCCGCTTTTATGTCCTGACCTCTGACCCCATTCCACTCATTTTCAGTAGGTTTCGTTCCCAGGTGGTTCCTTACCACATACCAAAATATCGAAATCGAACCATTTTTACGCAAGTTATGACGCATAAGGGCAATGGAAGAAATCCCGCTCTTATGCCCTGCCTGACCTTTGACCCCCCATTTGCCAATAGGGTTCGTGCCCAGGTAGTTTCCTACCACATACTGAAATTTCATCGAAATGGAATTATATTTACGCATGTTATGACGCATAAAGGCAGTGAAATGGATCCCGCTCTTATGGCGTGACCTTTGACCCCACTTCACCCATTTTTAATTGGGTTCGTCCCCCTGGTGGTCCCCTACCATCGAAATCGAACCATTTTACGTGAGTTATGGAAATCGAACCCTTTTTACGTGAGTTATAGTACAGACAGACAGACGGACGGAAAAAGCTGGAGCATATACGCTTCTTCAACCTACGGTTGGAAAGCGTAAAAAAGAAACGGGAACTTTTAAAAACTGAAATTTCCTTAAAAGACGGACACTTACCGTCAACTTTGCATTTTATTTTCAGAATTTTTACTTGAATTCACACCATCTAATTTTTATAGTGTAGGATAACCTTAAAAATTTCCACTGTAGGACGTCAAAACTTTTCGTCCTGTGGATTTGACAGCGATCTGGGACAGAAAGCGACACTTGTCCTGCCAGCTGGAGTGTCAGTTTACGGGAAACAATTAGATGGCGTCTGGAAGAGAATCCAAGCTGGTGCAGGTGACGATGGAAGGTGCATTAGGAAGACCCAACCTCAGCTTTCAGTTGTCCTGTACTGATACCAGAACTGATTCGCTGCCACAGCTTCGAACAGGGTAGGCGTTTGTAGGCGTTGGACGTCCTGACTTCGGCTTGTCTTCGAGACTGGTATCCCCAAGCATTGAAACGCCGGAACAATATACTTGCATTGCTGCTGTCCACTGTTTCCCCCACCTTCAACGGCGTAGGTTTCTCTTACTGATGCCTTTGCCGCGCTTAACCCTTTTTTCCAATAACAGCGTAGGTGCACCCGAACAGCACATTTATCTACCTCTATTTTCTGTTCACCTGATGACGCAGTGTGCCTCTGTGCCAAGTGCACGTCATCTGCCTCTTATTTTGCAAGTCATCGCGGTGCCCAGTCGACGATAGCTCGCTTTTAGTACAGGAAAGGTGGCCCAACGTTATGCGTACTTCAAAATGGGGCAAATCTTTGACTCCCCTGGTATATGCGAACTCGTAAAGAAACGTAAAAATTTCAGACGTCTTTTGTGGCATATGTCTAAGCTACGGAAATGCAAACTTGTACGTCAGATCAGATCATATGTAGAGGATTTTTTAGGAAGGGAGTGTCTGACCCCAGGTCTTAAACAACCCTTAGAAAATAGGTAGCTAGTAGATTTGGGCTAGAGTGCCCGATTGGAAAGTGACACGGAAGTGAGGTAGAAAGAGGGAGAAAGACGTCCTTATTTACCCGAGGTCTGACGGCTTAACGTGCCCATCCGACGCACGGCGGGTATTTAGTGGTTCGTACGTTCGTACCTGCCCAGGATCGAACCTGAGGTTATTTCCATTGCAGTCACAAACGCTGACCACTAGGCGCAAACTTGTACATTGGAAATGTTATGGTATTATAATATACCATGCTCAAAAGTCGATTTGTGGGTCATCAACAGTTCGCATTACGGAGGCTGTTCAAAAGTTAGTGGGTTATGGTTTCATTCAAAGTGTTCCTTTTTATCATTGTCCCTTTTGGTGTTAATGTAGTTTTACCATCCATAATGACCTGCGTTGTTTCCAGTTGCGTAGAAACTTTTGTCCCGGATCTTTTGAAACCCTCCCACTGGCGCCAAATGGGTACCAAGGAAAAGACGAAAATCTGATGGTGCTAGATCTGGAGAATAGCCGTGATCTTCCGGGAATTCAGAGCTTCCATGATAAGCTGTTAACAGGTTGACCCAAGCGAATCGTCCAAAGCCAATCTATTCATTATCAATTACCCAGGGCTTGAAAATTTTGTGAAAAGTTACATGCCCCGCTGGGCTTGTGCAGAAATTATTTACCTGCCCAGGTAGTAAAAGCTGGATGCCCAGGAAAATTTAGCTTTTAAGATAACAAATAAGAACCCTCATTTTTCTTAAGTTAAAAAAAGTTATGTTTTTGTAAAACGTGATGAAATAACGTTCTTCGGAAATTTAGTAAAACATGTTGAGGCAAAATGAAATAAATTATTGTTGCGTCACTTCATGAGGCAACATTAAAAAATCAGATTTCAGCAATGGATTTCAATACTTACGTTATCAATTTTTGTTACATCAAAATCTTTTATTAGCGATTTGTTTTACCACTGTCAGGAAAGATGCATAGCAAGAAAACTACTTTTTAATTTTATTCTTGGTGCTAAAGGAACTTACAAACGGCTTTCAAGATTGTGTTTTTTTGAAAAAACGTTTGGTAGCCGTGCATTTAACAGAAATGTCGTTATTACGGAGCTTTTAAATACATTGCTGGCCACCCAAAATGCAACACCAAGAAGGACACGATATAGCAAAGCCAGATTTACTGGACACATAACAACAGATACAAAGATGAAACGATTGAGCTTACAGGCCCGCGCGACTTATGGAATACGCAGACATCAATAGTTCGTGTGGCCCCATGGCTGGCAATAACGGCCGCTACACGCCGCGACATCGAACGAAAGAGGCTTTGGATATGTCGGTTCAGGCTGCTTCCACACCTTGCCGCAGTTGATCATGCGTAGCCGCAGGTGGTGCTTGCCGAGCCACTCGGTTGCCGATCAGCGACCAGACGTGTTCGATGGGCGACATATCGGGAGAACAGGCAAGCCACGGCAGCAGTGACACCTGGTGGGCCGTGAAGAATTGCTGCACGATGCGTGCCACGTGCGGGCGCACATTGTCCTGTTGAAACGTGGCCGCTGGCAGGTCCTGCAGGTAACAAAACGTCGATGTGGCGGTGGCTGTTGAGTATACCGGCGATGCGTACCAGAGGGGTGCGGTTGTCACATCCAATTGCGCCCCAAACCATAACGCCTGGCGACGGACCGGTATGGCGATGCATAATGCAGGCGTCATACAGTCTCTCGCCGCGGTGCCGCCACACGCTGACCCGACCATCGTGGTGTTGCAGGCAGAAGCGGGATTCGTCGGGGAAGACAATGTCGTGCCATTCCGTAGTCCAGGTGCGGCGTTCAACGGCCCACTGCCGCCGCACTCGCCGGTGGTGTAACGTCAATGGTAATCGGAGCAATGGGCGCCGTGCAACAAGTCCCGCTCCTGCAGACGACGTCGAACGGTACGTGTTGACACAAGTTGTTGTGCAACATACCCTAATTCGTGCGCTAACGTTCGTGATGTGGCGGTGCGAGCCGTCAATGCCCGCCGCACAACATGCCGGTCCTCTCGTTCGGTGGTGTGCCGCGGCTGCGGCAATCTCTCACGTCGGTCCGTCCTGCACCTACCGAAGCCATACTCACCTCACTGTGGCTGGATGTCGTCCCACACGGGCGCCAATGTCTCGGTACGATAAAGCGCTGTCGCGATAAGCCGTTATTCGTCCTCTGTCGAACTCCGAAACGTACTGGAATGACTGTCGCATTCTGCGACGAGGCATCAGGAAGCTTCCTACGCACAGGTCCGGCAGCACAACACACTTCCACTACTTACACCCCGCCTTCTGTGCATCCTTCTTATAGTGCTTCTCGGTGGCGTGCCAGGCGCATGAGATTTGCATATGCTAATCGTTTGCATGTCCTGTCGCGGGCGACGCATGCTGCGAATTTCAGGCCAATCGGATGCTTTCTTCTTGGTGCTGCATTTTGGGTGGCCAGCTGTGTAAATAGAATTTCAATTGCCTTTACTTCATAATTTCAATCATTTGCCGTCACTTTTGACGAATGTTAAGTAGCCTTATTAATAAAACAAGGTTTTTACAGCTGCGATAATTTCAGGTAAATAATGTGAAATAATGATAACCAGAAATGTTTCGGATTTCTTGCGATTCGAAAAACGGTGATTTCAAAAATAATTCTAGAGAAATGGATAGGCATTGGATTAGTGCGTTTAATTCTTGTGATCACTGCTTGTCAGAATTTATCTTCCTGACACTCTGCAGTATGTCAGTGGGGAAATAAGTTGTTTTGATGGGACAGGTTATGGGCGAAATGCCAGTGTTTAGCGTTTGAAATATCCGTCCCATTTATCTCCTCATGCAAGAACAAAAATCCGAGTTGCAAAGACGGAAAGGGAGCTGAAGAGCTCAGTGCTGACGATTTCAGTCAGCAGTTGGTCTCTACGTGAAAATGCGACCGTATATTTTTTGTTGTGTAAAAAATTGCGTTGTTCATTTCAGCTAACAATTGGATCTAAAAAAGGAAGAGTGAAATTATTTTCTTGTTTAGTTATTAATATGCTAATTAAAAGTTCATTCTCATAAGTGCGCCATTTTTCTTTGTTCCCACTATCCGAGTCAACTTTTATTTGTATTTATAATTTTAGGCACTTTTTGGCCAGTTTTGGTAAATATACCAACCAACTTATCTTTGTAACTACACTGGCGGAAAGTGAAAAAAGAACACCAAGAAGGAGTCGTCTGATACCAACGAAATTTATACAGCATAATAACGGAATATAGAGGATAACGTGATCAAAACATTATGGCAAATTACAGCTGTATTTGATGGTAAACTGAAAAATAACATTTCCATTTAACATGGTTAGTACGAGGTTGAACCGACATGAACTCCGTCACACTGTGCAATTCTGGCATGGAGTCTGTCGTACAGATGTTGGATGTAAGTTTGGGGTATTGAGTTCCAAGCATCCTCAACCTGGACGCGTAAATCGGGGATGGTCGTGGCTGGCCGTGGAGACCGGATAAGTCGTTGCCCCATAAAATCCCACACGTGCTGTATGGGGGACAAATCCGGTGAACGTGCAGGCCATGGAAGTTGTCTCACACCCTGAAGTGTGGGCGTGCGTTATCTTGCTGGAAAACACCACGATGGACCGACCTTACAAATGGCACAACAACGGGCTGAATGATGTTGTTGATATAAGAGGTGCTGTTTAACGTACCCGGTACAAACGCTAGTTGTGTACGGGAGTGATAGCTGATCGCTTCCCACACCAGGAGACCAGGTGTAGGCCCTTTGTGTCGCTGGCGGATGCAAGAAGGGTGGAGACGCTCCCCTGTGCGTCTGCGAACACGCATACGGCCATCGGAGGCTCTCAAGCAGAATCTGCTTTCATCGCTGAACACGACAGTTCGCCATTGCGTTCTCCAGTGCACCCGTTGGCGACACCACTGCAACCGTTCCTGACGGTGGGCTGGAGTCAGAGGTACACATGCCAGAGGCACACGTGCACGTAGTCCTGCATCCAGTAGACGGTTGCGGATTGTTCGCACAGTCACCTCATGTGCAACGGCAGCTCAGATTTGCGTCGCAGTTGATGTTCTGCTTGGCAACGCCGCTCTTCTTATGCGTCGATCGGTCCGCTCACTAGTCCGTCTGTGACTCCCGGTTCCACGTCTTCTCAGGTGGGAATGTTCCTCGGACCATCTACGCCACCATCGTACCACCACCGATACTTCCCGTCCAATTCGCTCCGCAATGCGACGATACGACCACCCGGCCTCGCGGAGTCCAACTAGACGACCTCGCTCAAAGTCCGAGAACTGCTGAAATCGTACAAGTCTTCCATGTCCAGGCATTGCAGCTTCTTCAGGGTCTTCGCACGTGTCCATACGCCGACGACTGATTACATTCACTTCGCCGTACTCCTTAAATACCACCGACGATAATTTGCATATTATGCCGTGCTGTGGCGTAAGCGCTTACCGGTTGGTCCCGAAATTAACATCACACCTACGTAAACTCGACCCCATTAACATATGTACATTTTATGATTATCCGCCAATTCCTTATTAGTGTTCTTTTTTCACTTTCCGCCAGTGTATAACAAATCTTTCATCAGAGTTTAACAGTGTTTTTTGTTGTGTTTAACATTGAGGATGTTGTGTTTGTCTTACGGCACTGGCACTGCCAGATAAAAGTAGCTGTGACTTTTCCTCGAGTGAGCACCAGCCACAACATTGTGAATGCGTGTGAATCTTAACCTTTTAAGCATGCTCAAAAACTGGCAAAGAAATTATACGAAACTTTATTTAGTTTCTAGTAAGGGCACCTTTATTGTAAATAGCAGCAAGTATGCAACGCTGCATGGATTCTCTGAGGTGCTTGAGTGTGTTTTGGTCTGAAAATAGCCATTCCTGGAGCAAAATATCGCTCCACTAAGTCAGTGTTGACAAAAGAGGGCACTGATAACAACAGCTCTTTCCATCATGTCCCACACATTTTCAATAGGATTGAGATCAGGGTACTGTGAAGGCCATGGAGATTGTGGAAGTCTTCGTGCTCATCAAACCATTTTTGCACAACTCTACCACGATGTTTTTTTGCATTGCCACCCATAAAGGTGCCATCACATGCAGGGTAAAAGTGCAACATTCAGGCATTCCTTGGATAACATCTTACCTTCTACTATTATCAAAGGACCCATTCTGTACCATCAGAACACCCCCATAGAGTAGTACCTTCTCCAGATGCTTAGTTTGTATTCCAAACAAAGGCAGAGTCCATCGCTTTATGAGACTCTCCACACTGTCAGCCGGCCATCAATGCAAAACAATGTATAAGGTGATTCATCTGACCTATTTTTATTCACTTTTCATTCACAGAGTTTGTAACATGTACTTCCTGACATGGCCGCCCTGGCGGCGCAGTCGTCTAACTAATGGCTTCTGACTATTCGTCTGAGATGGGTTTGGGTTCGAATTCCTTTAAGTCATAGATGTTTTGTGTTTGTCTTACGGCGTTGTTCGACACTAGCTGTCTTCCTTCCTTGGAACTTGTGGCCCTAAATTAGTGACGGGCGACTGCGTATAGCGTATAGCCCATCGAGTTGCTCACGGTGGTCGTTAACCCCACTAATAAAAACAAACTACCTGACATGACATAAATGACGTATTACTGTGGTCAGTTCAATCCGCAACGAAGCATGCCGTGGTAGTTTAATTGGGGGAACAGCCGCTCCGGAGTAGGACGATGTGGAGTCGAATCCTACCTCCGGCAAAAAAAAAAAAAAAAAAAAGGTTACATTGTCGCCCAAACAAAAATGAATATTTTGGCCGTGAGGTTTGAAAAATTTGTGTGATGGTTATTCCACACCATGCCCATAATTAATAAAAACACTTCTTTTGCTGTAATGAGATGGTTCATTATAGTAGAAGTATTTATTCAATGCCCGTAATGAATAAAAATTACTACTTTTGCTATAATGAGCTGATCCTGCGATCGTGGTTGTAGGCTGACCCGAAACCTGTGATTTTGTGCCCCTGCTTTTCTCAAGGGAGGGAATATGATGTAAGTACCACGTGACATGACGTAGATGACATACTACTGAAGTGACGAATGAGTCAAATCGACAGTGATGCAGCGATAAGCCTGACGGCGTAGATCGGTTGGGAGCTGTGGGAAGATGTGAGTTCGAATCCACCACCGGAGAAAAAAGGTTATTAGTTCTCGGCAACATTGAGGTTAGAGGCCTTGATTTAATTCGATCCATGCCAAACGGTACAAGGACTTAAAGAGAAATTCGAACACACCCTGCAACCTTTTTTCGACATTCAAGGAACATGATTAAATGTGCCTCAAATGAGTTGACGGAACAGCAATAAACTTGACGACTTCATGCCTGCTTTTCTCTGCTTAACCGCTACTAAACGAATGACATTTTGAGGCGGTTCTTTATATGTGATGAGAAATGGATGCTGCATGACAATCGCCCACGTTCGGCGCAATGGCTGGACCACAGTGAAGCAGGTCCTCCATCCCAGGAAGACCATGGTCAGCGTTTGGTGGTCCGCAACTATTGTGATCCACTCCTCCTTTTTACAATTGGTCCAAACCGTCACGGCGGAAAGGTATTATCAAGAACTGGAGATTATGTATGAAAAACTGTTCACCAAAAAGTCGGAACTAGTCAATCGCCATAGATCCATACAGGGTTGGACAGAATAATGTGTGAACATCCCGTTTAGAGACGTGACTTTTAATGCAGCTGTGTAAGTCGCAATACGCAAAGGTATATACCACTTGTTTGGTTGTAATAGCTTTGTTTAGAACCTCAAGGTCCTGTTTAAGTGAATTTAAAGTGTCTTGTTGCAAAATTTCTTTAGGGTGGCGACGAAATGAGCGACTTAACGGACTTCGAAAGAGGGCTAATTGTTGGTGGCCGGCTAGTTGATGGCTCCGTGACAACAGTCGCCAGGGTTGTGGGGTTATCGAGAGCTACCGTGTCTAGCATCATGACAGCATACTTTGTTAGTGGCAAAACCTCGTCTGCGAAACCCAAGACCTGCCGCAAAACGACACTGACTGATAGAGACAGAAGAGCATTAAAGAGGATTGATACCCGAAACTCAGTGCGGAGCTCAATCTACATCTCCAGACCCCAGTATCGACGAAAATAGTGAGCAGAGAACTGCATAAACAAGATATTCACGGCAGAGCTGCTATTGCAAAACCTCTGGTGACCCAGGTGAATGCACAATGGCGACGGCAGTGGTACCAGGAGCATACAACGTGAACTGCCGATGCATGGAAGCGTGTAATGTGGTCACATGAATCCACATTCACACTATTCCTCACCAAAAGACGTGTTTACGTGTGGAGAACACCGTCAAAAGCGTACAACCCAGACTGTCTGCTCCCAACAGTGCAGCATGGTGGTGGTTCTGTCATGCTCTGGGCGGTCATATCGTGGTTTTTAGTAGGTTCCCTGATCACCTTGAAAGGACTGATGACCGGCAGTGCGTATGAAGCCATACTGGCCAGCCAATTCCATCCAGTGGGTCAGGCATTGTTTCCTGCAGGGGATGCCATCTATCAAGATGTTAACGCCCCAATTCACAGAGCTCGGAATGTCCAATCTTGGTTTGAAGAATATGAGGACAAACTTTCACACCTTCCTTGGCTTTCCCAATCACCAGACTTAAACATAATTGAGTCACTATGGTCTGTGTTGGAAGACAGAGTGAGATCCCGTTATCTTTCTTCTGCATCTCTAAAAGACCTGGAGCAGTTTCGGCATGAGAATGGTGTAACATCCCACTAACCACCATCCATGATTTGTATGCGTCCATTCCAAGGAGGATTCAGGCGGTTTTGAATGCCAAATGTGGTCCCAAACCTTAATAGGTACGCAAAACCTTCTTTTCCCTAGGTGTTCACATTATTCTGTCCAACCCCTTTACATCTCCATGATAACGCGAAACACCACGTTGCACGTCAGACGATCGTGAAACTGGACCAGTTGGGATACGAAATCTTACTCCATCCGCCTTATTCACCTGATCTGTCCGCTATCGGCTGTCATTTCTTGTCATTTCTTCAAGCATAATCGTTTCCCAGCGAAACATTAGCTTAAATCACATTCCATGGTTTTTGTCACATCCCGCAGCGGTATATTTTTTCACGACTTCATGCAGAAGCCTGTATCTTGTTGGCAAAAGTGTGTTGCTGCTGGCGGTTATTATTTTGATTAATAAAGTTTGTTTTACCCCGCATTTTCGGTGTTAGAAGTTTCCATCAATATTCCGTGAACATTTCATGTGCAAGAAACCTAACACCTCATTTGGGAACGCCCGTCTCTATTGCACTACACATATCCCTTTCTTAATATTGCTCTCGATTTCACTTCTGTCTAGTCGTTCATTAAAGCACACGCATAGGGCTCTGCGCATCCAGACTCTAAAAACTGATGTTTTATGTAATTTTGGACAGGTGAAATCTGCCGGAAAGGCATTATACAGTAAGTGGTCATGGGTTCATGGTATAGTTCGTTCTGGGTCTAAAATGTGCTTGCTGTTTTTGATTAGGAGAACAACCAAAATTAGTGATCTGTTGTTTTCTTCCTGCTCCATTAGTGACCACGTTATAAATATTACACAGTACTTGTTTCTAGGTCTCTAAAACTACACTAGTGTGCAAAAATTAAGGACGAAGAGGAGAAATTAGCATAACAACGGAACGAGCAGGCAGAACGGACCAAAAGATCACTCAGGAGCAGGAGATAGACTAGGGTCCGATACAGTAGGGCATGCGCCGCATATATGCAGCATGACGGGGGCGGGGGGGGGGGAGAGGAGTGTCGGAAGGGTAGAAAGCACAAGGGCGGTGTACGCTCAGCAATTCGATGAAAGCTGTTCCACGGTGTACATCGGTTTGAACGACGTCGACTTGCTCCCACCGTGTGATATGGCCAACAGGCATTCTAGTAGACGACATCTGGATGACTTTACCCGAGGTCGCGTCATTGGGAAGTTGGAAGAAGGTCGAAGTGTGACTAGTGTGGCCGAGGAGTTCGGGATCGCTCACAGTATCGTTTCACGAGCTTGGAGAGCATTTCAAACGACAGGAACAGCTGTCCGAGAGTTTAGCAGTGGTCGTCCACGAGCAACCACGGCGGTGGGCGACCGGTATATTGTCCTACAGGCGAGAAGAGACAGACGGCAGACAGCGGGAGAAATCGCAAGGCACATGCGACAGACAACTGGACGTACGTTACCGCGTTTTACCGTGGCCAAGAGGCATCAGAAAGGTGGTCTATTTGCACGACGACCAGTACGGCGTGTGCCATTAACGCCTGCTCATCGGAGACGGCGGTTTCTGTGGTGCCAGGAACACAAGAACTGGACACATCAGCAATGGGGTCCAGTTCTCTTTACGGATGAGAGCCGATTTAGTCTGACGAGCGATTCTGGACGTATACACATTTGGAGAGAGCAGGGAACACGCAATCACACCTCCAACATCATTGAAAGGGGCCGGTTTGGAGGTGGCGGAGTTCTCGTTTGGGGCGGTATCATGCTTGGTAGCCGTACTGACCTCCACAACTTCCAAGGAGGTTCAGTCACTAGTGTCCGCTATTATATCAAGAGTTCTCCTGCCTCACGTGCGTCTGTTTAGAGGTGCGGTGGGTCCTGAGCTCCTCTTCATGGACGACAACGCTACACCTCATCGTACCGTGACTGTCACAGAGCTGTTGGAGAGTAAAGATATTCAACGCATGGATTGACCCTCAAGGTCTCCGGACCTAAATCCAATCGAACACGTGTGGGACTTTCTCGGGAGACGCTTGGCAGCCCGTCACCAGTCGCCAGCAACGATTCCGTAGCTGCGATTGGCGCTACAAGAGGAATGGGCCGCGATGCCTCAACAGCTCCTTGACAACCTCGTCCTCAGCATGGACAGACGTTGTAAATCCTGGAACGCAGTCAATGGTGATCATATCCCTTACTAAAGACTGGATTTTTCTTGGCAGCCGCCTGTCACATTGTGCTCGAAGCTACGTTTCAATAAAATGCCTTTGTATCCTTTGGATTCCTTGTTTGGACGGTTTTGCTCACTTGTCCCATATTCTTACATCTTGGGGATCTGATTTGAGTCGATGTGGAGCACTTCTGCAAGACGTTACATTCGAAAAACCGTCTCGTCCTTAACTTTTGCACGCCAGTGTATATGTGTGAAGATTATGCCCGGGCATATATAATTTTTTCCTACATGCGCAATCGGGCATGCAAAATATCTAGCTCTTTACAAGATAAATATGAAAACAAAATAATATTTTTTTATACCCCAGTCAGTTTTCTTATTACTCAGAGAATCCCTCGCTCTGCTTTATTTAAAAAGAAGAAGTTGTTAGCATGTGTTTTGAGAAATTAGAGGTTAAAAAGAATAATCTTGAAATTCAAATTGCGCATAATATGATTGTGTTATATCTCAAAAGGAAGCTCATGTAATAAGCTTTCGGATGGACCCAATATGAGCTCTGTTGGCCAATTAGGTTTACAGTTATTATCATTATGATAGTTATGGTGGATCGAAAAATGCTCTTTTTTTTTTTATTTATTTTTTTTTTTTTTGTAAATTTCCAAGTCCTATAGCTATAGAAGTGTTGTATTCGCATGTAGTAAGCTGAAATATTGCCCTGTCTAGTTTCTTTATCAAGTTTCAAAAAAAAAAAAAAAAAAAGGATTTAGGGCAAAAATGGTTTTTTTTTTTTTTGGTGCTAATTTGGCATGGAGTTCATATTTCACTGCTGAGAGTGCACTTTACAAAATTGAGTAAAACATTGTGGTTTGTTAAAAGTTCATTGCTGGGGACAACTTATGAAATTCAGTAAAAATACTTTTTTGTCTTATATTGTTTCTGACATGTTTAGAAAAAATAGTACAATATGTGCATGGTGGTGTGGTGTATATGCGTGTGTGTGTGTGTGTGTGTGCGCGCGCGTTCTTTTAGGCATGTAAAATTTTGTTTCGGGCATATATCTTTTTTGGGACAAGATGCCCGACTGGCATATTAGAATTTTTTAAATGTTTTGGCTCTGCTTGTTTTCTATGTTCCCATACAAAAAAAAAAAAAATCATCTATGGGGTATGTATATTATATATTAACCAGACTGAGATTTTGTAACCGGAACCATTGAGTATGCTTTCGTCAAACGGATGAAGGAACGCTTTTCAAATACACTGAAGGCGAAAAATGGCCAGGAAAGTTTCCCTCCATCCACAGATCTTACATATAAGAGGTTTTGTGAAACCTCTTATATGTACAGGGACGCATTTTTCAAATATTTCCCAAGGTTTCAAAAAGCGTACGAACCGGGAGCTATCGTAGATACAAGCATTTTAATTTTTGATCATTATTTTTCTTTCCAATCGTGTAACGCGTTGCACTTTCTAGACAAAGAATTTTAACAAATGTTGAAAAGCTTTGATCTCCTGCCGGCGTCGGCACAACAAATATATATTTTTTATTTATCAATCTTTTAGAAACATATTCGTAGATATTCGACGGCCGTTCCATAAAAACTTAGAGTAAAATCACACAAAATG
Source organism: Macrothele yani (assembly GCA_039090855.1). Taxonomy (NCBI): domain Eukaryota; kingdom Metazoa; phylum Arthropoda; class Arachnida; order Araneae; family Macrothelidae; genus Macrothele; species Macrothele yani. The sequence continues at coordinate 118,079,346 of CM077007.1, forward strand.
AAGAAACATAGGTACAGCAAAATATATGTTATTCTTTCTCAAAGTATCTTCCCGCGGATGATATGCAACGGTCTCATCGTTCAGTCCAGTTTTCAAAGCATGTGGCGAAGGCATTTTGTGGAAGCTGCTTTAGCAACCCCTGTACAGCTTGAATAACGTCAGCATCTCTGTTGAATGTTGCGCCATGGAATTTCTCCTTCATTGTTGGAAACAACCAGAAATCGCAAGGTGCGTGTTCAGGACTGTGCGCAGGATGTAGTATGATTTCAATACTTCATTTCGTAAGAAACTCTTGAGCACAAGCAGCCACATGTCGGTGAGGTGCGTTATTATGGTGTAGGGTCCACTTGCCCACCAGTTCCGGTCGCTTAATCGATATGTGTCATCGCAGAGGCTTCAAGACTCTGAAATGTAATACTCAGAGCATTGACAGTAATTTGTGGAGAAACGGCATGCTGCTATACTACACCTTTGTGATCAAAGAAAATTATCATCACCATCTTCCCAGCTGATTTGGTTTGGCTGACGTTTTTCGGAGGAAGCGATCCTGTGTGCTTCCAGAAACTCGTTGCGCGCTTCGTGAGGGGGTCAAAATAGTTGACCCATGTTTCATCGGCAGTTATTACTGTGTTTAGAAAGTTTGGATCCTTTGCAATAATTTGCTTCCACTCATGACACACCTGAACTGTGGCTAACAATTGTTCTCTCGTCAGGTGATGAGGTACTCACCTGGAACTCACACGGTGCGGCAGTAATTTGTCGCGTAGAATGCAGAATGCCAACGTTTTTGAAATATTAGTTGCCGCCGCTATGTCTTCACACGTCATTCGTCGATCTTCTTGTAGGAATGCCCAAACAGTGTTAACGATACGCTTCGTAACAACACTTTCAGGTCGACTAGGCCTAGGAACGAGTTCTGCCAACAAACGCCCATTTTTTAAATTATGGTAGCATCTAAAAGTCGTTGACTCACCCAAACATTTGGCTTTTTAATCTTTTTTCATTAAATCAACTGTTTCTGGAGCCGTTTTACCCAAACGATAGCGAAATTTTATCGCACAACACACTTCACTTTTTAACTCTGAATCGCCCACCTGCATAGCTGTATGGCGAAATGCAGACGTACCTTAAAAACAACTGCGCAATAACAAATCCAGGATCGTCTGCCGCGGCTAATAACTGTTGCCATAGGTACTTCCTTAATTCAGTTAGTCGTCTGCGTGCTTATTTTTTCCCCATCGCATTGTTGCCAGCTTAAAAAAAGAATTACTCTGAGATTTTGTGGAACGCCCTTGTATACGAGCACAAATAGATAATGATTTGAGTGATTCTAGCGAGAATCTGCGCAATAACAGAATCACTAAAATGCATAAGAAATCTTGATCCAGTTTGCGTCTGTAGAATCGAAAAATAATATTCATGATTTCTTTTGCCGCCCCGGTGGCGCAGTGGTCTAAGCGATGGCCTCTGATCATTCGTCCGAACGGGGTCCGGGTTCGAATCCCGGTGTGGCATGGATGTTGTGTTTGTCTTACGGCACTGGCTCTCTCCCTTCCCTGGAACCAGTGACCCTAAATTAGGGACGGGCGACTGCTTATAGCCCATTGAGTTGCTCACGGTGGTCGTTAAACCTCCAATCAAAAAAAAAAAAAAGATTTCTTTTTTCAATCGTTCACGGTTTTTTTTTATTTATGTTACCTGGAGGCAATATATACTCTGAAAAGGTTTGACACTATATCATCATCATCATCATCATTGTCAACCATTATCAATCCACTGCTGGACGAAGGTCTCCCCAAGTTTCCTCCACAACGGTCTGTCTTGTGCCAGTCTCCTCCATGTCACCCCTGCATACTTTCGAATTTCATCCACCCATCTCCCATGTGGTCTTCTTCTGGGTCTTTTCCTGTCCCTTGGAATCCAATCTAAAATTTCGGCTGTCCATCGATGATCTGTCCTTCTGACAGTATGTCCAGCCCATTGCCATTTCAGGGATTTGACTCTGATCATGATGTCTTCCACTCTTGTCATTTTTCGGATCCACGAGTTCCTCTTCTTATCTCTCCTGGTTACACCAAGTATGCACCTCTCCATGCTTCTTTGAGTTGTCTGCAGCCTTTGTATGTCTCTTTTAGTTAAGGTCCACGTCTCTGCACCATACGTAAGCACTGGAAGGATGCATTGATCAAACACTTTTCTTTTAAGACATAATGGCATATTGCTCTTGAAAATTATGCTGTTTCTTCCAAAAGCTCTCCAGGCAAGTTTTGTGCGCCGATTAATTTCTTCATCAATGTGACCCTCACTTGATATCTGCTGTCCAAGATAAATGTACGTGTCTGTTATCTCCAGCTTTTCTCCATCAATCGATAAATCTTCATTTCTTGTAAAAGCATTGAACATCACTTTTGTCTTCTGAAAGTTCATTTTTAATCCCACTTCTTTACTCTTGTCAGCAAGTTCCTGGATCATACTCTGCAGCTCTGATGGGCTAGTTGCAAAAATGACTACGTCATCAGCAAAACGAAGGTGGGTTAGATAATCTCCATTAATCTTTATCCCCTTTGTTTTCCCAGCTCAGTGACTGAAAAACACCCTCCAATGTGGCATTAAAGAGCTTCGGAGATATGGTGTCACCTTGTCTCACTCCCTTTCCAATTTTTATGTGTGTTGTATTTTCAAACAGCCTAATCTTTGCACTTGCATTTTCATAGATGTTATTAATAATATTAATGTATGCATCTTCAATACCGCAGGTTTTCAGAGCCATTGTAACTGCTGATGGTTTCACCGAATCAAAGGCTTTTTCATAATCGATAAAAGCCATGCACAATGGAAGTTGATATTCCCTCGCTCTTTCAATTAGTTCTCTCAGCACATGGATATGATCTATTGTGCTGTAGCCACTCCTGAATCCAGCTTGTTCTCTCGGTTGAGCCATGTCCAGTGTTACCTTCAAGCGGTGTGAAAGAACTTTAGTGAAGATTTTATAAACTACTGATAGGAGGCTGATAGGTCTGTAGTTTCCGAGATCCTCAATGTCACCTTTCTTATGTAGCAGGATCATTGTAGCGGTGTTCCAATCCTCAGGAATCTTTCCTTCATTAAGGCATCGAGTGAAAATTTGGGCGAGTACTGTTTCGATTTCTCCACTTGCTTCTTGTATGATGTCTACAGTAATTCCATCTTCTCCTGGAGCTTTTCCCCGCTTCATGTTCTTGATTGCATGTGCAACTTCTGCTGGAAGGACTGGAGGAACTCTGGTACTGGTATCTTTCATGATGTCTGGAGTGCATGTATCATCCCTTTCATATAATTTGGAGTAGAAATCTTTCACTCTTGTCAAAATTTCGCCTCTATTTCTTGTTACAGAACCATCTTCTTTTCTCAGTGCCATAATCTGTTTTCTTCCCTTACTGAGATGTCCCTTTGCTATCTTTAGGCTTTGGTTGTTTTCAATTGCTTTCCTCACTAGTTCACAGTTGAATTTTCTTACGTCTTCAGTGATACTTTTTCGTACTGTCTTGCATAGCTCTATATATTCCACTTTGGAAGTCACATCTTCTTTAGTTGTCCTCATCTCTCTTCTTTTTTGCATCAACATTTTCGTTTTTCCTGATAATTTATTTACATGCAATTTGTTCTTAGACCCAGCTAATTTTGTTGCTGTTTCCATAAGAGCTTTGGTTACTTTTCTGTTAACTTCAGAGATGTCCACTTCTTCCGATGTTAGGCCTTCTAAAGCAGAGAACCTGTTCTTCAGTTCCAACTTGAAGGTATTATGGTGTTTTTTAAGGTTGGTTATGTCAATAGATTTTGTTTGTCTTATGAGCTTGCCACGTTCAAGTTTAGTGTTGAGGTGCATCTTACATCTCACCAATCTATGGTCACTACCTGTGTTGAACTTGTTTAGCACACTGCAGTCTTCTATGACGAATTTTTTGTTACACATAATAAAATCAATTTCACTTGTCGTCCCATTTGGATGTCTCCATGTCCATTTCCTGTGTGGCGTTTTCTTGAAAAAGGAGTTCAAGATGAAAAACCCTTCTGCCTCTGCAAACTCAACGAGAGTATTTCCACGCTGGTTTCTGTTGCCGTGACCGAATTTACCTACTGAAGTTTCATTCTGTTGCCGTTGCCCTATTTTTGCATTGAAATCTCCCATAATTATTTTCCAAGTGCTGCTTACCTTTATTATTTAGATGACAAATTTCCTCATAAAATTCTTCAATTTCTTCTTCAGGATGACTTGTGGTGGGTGCATAAGTTTGAATAATCTGAGCCTGGTATCTTCTCGATAGTTGGATAACGAGTCGTGCAGCTCTGTCAGAGGAACTTTCAACTTCTACCACTTTATCCTTCAGTTTCTTGTTTATTATAAATCCAACACCACTAGTTCTGCCAGTATCTGTCCCACGATAGTAGAAGAGATGTCCACTTTTCAGTTCAATGAGATCTTCTCCTTTTCTCCTTACCTCACTTAGCCCCACGATGTCCCACTTGATCCTTTGTAGTTCCTCTTCCAATTCAAGAAGCCTTGAATCAGAAGATAGGGAGCGTCCATTATACGTTGCCAAGGTCAGCATCAGATGGCAGCCTAGTCCGGTCCTCCGGGGATTCTTAGCACCCTCTGCCTTCATGTCGCACTGGCCGCTGCCTTGGCCAGGTACATTCCAGCTGCCGGAGACTGAGGGCCAAGATTTAAGTTGTGGAGTCATTTTGGATGGGTTTGGCCATAACTCACCACGCTGGCCAAGCGGGTTGGTGAGTGTGGGATAGAATTTCCTCTAATCCCGATGGTATAGTTATACCGCTATGGGCGGTCGTCAGAGCCCCTTTAGTGGGAACAGGATGCACCACGAGAAGGCGGGGTTGACATTTGTCAAGGAGAGGCTGTGATGTTACGCATCACCTGACCTTACATCCCTTGACACTATATATGAAACATTTTATCATATATCAAACGTTTTATTTAAAGAATTTGGATCGCATACATTAAAGGATTTGGATTTCTTATAGCGAAGCATGCCTGCTTCTCTATATCAGATCCAAGAATATTTTTTCCAATGTGTCATTTCAGATACGGATATCCTGACAAATATAAACATAGTTTCATGTCGGCTATCGAGTAAATTTTGCGTCAGAAACGCGATAAAAGATGTAAAGAATTTTCACGCTTCAATCTATCTGACAGAATATAGTTGTTTTCTTCTGATTTGAGCGCTGTGATTTGTCCACACATAGACAGACGAACAGATGGATTGACAGCTTTATAACGATCCTTCTTTGACGTACGTGCATACTTGTATTTCCCAAAAGTTTTATTAAGATTTATCTCGAGAAGTTCTTTTCGAGTCTGATAGCTGCATGACATTTGCAGACTTGTTTCGAATCTCTAAACTCGATGTGACAATGACAATTTTTCCCCTTTCAGAATGAGAGATCTCGTTTCCCCCTGATACCTCACATTTCCGTAAATTCTTATCTGCTACAGTATGACTTCCGCCGTTCATTAAATTCTCATACACAAAGGTTTAAGGGTTCCTCTTATCGCCGCCTTCGTTAAATTCGACTGTTATCTCTCGCAAACCTCAGAGAGGAACAACGAGCTCATCTCGATGCACAGTTTACCGTAGAAGCATTAATTTTTAGCTACGCTCATTTATATTCTGTTTTCGTACGTTATAGAAGATACAAATCTAGAAAGCAATTAAAAATTACTTTCCAAAATAGAGCAAAAGTTGTAACTAAAAGTTGCCGTGCTTTCACAATAAAACACGTACTGTGGAAAGTCCAACACAATAGGGTGTAAATTTTAGAACTGTAGGATTGGCAACACTTTACCAGAGGAATCCTTGAGAAGCGAATGGTCATCATTCATATTCTCAATCCACTGCTGTATATTTCCAAGACTCTTCCAGAAGTATGTCTTAAGCCGGGGGCTCATTTAGAGGGGAGGGAGGGGACTTGCCTCCTGAAAATGTTTAATTGTTTTATGTTTTTGGTTACAATACGACTTGCCGCCCTGGTGGCGCAGTGGTCTACGGCGCTGGCCTCTGATCATTCGTTCGTTCGCCAAACCTAATTAACTACCTTGTCTTCACAGCTTTCATCATACTCTTTTTCAACTTTTACCAAGCCTGTCTGCTCTTAATCATTTTCCACGTTTTTAAAAATCTGTGGCTGATAGTTCTTTGTCTGGCGCTCTTTGGCCAAACCTGGCCCTTGCGCCAATAAAATCCAACAACCAACCAACCAATCTGATCATTCGTCCGTAAGGGGTCCGGGTTCGAATCCCGGTCAGGCATGGATGTTGTGTTTGTCTTACGGCACTGGCTCTCTCCCTTCCCTGGAACCAGTGACCCTAGATTAGGGACGGGCGACTGCTTATAGCCCATTGAGTTGCTCACGGTGGTCGTTAAACCTCCAATAAAAAAAAGAAAAAAAAATGAATAAATAAATACGACTTACAATAGAGAAAAAAAATGCGTTAATTTTTTAAAAGTGCATCAATTGACATTAGGGAAAAGTGCTTTTTTTTTCTTCTAGTTTTCATTAAGTTTTATTTTGTTCTGTTGGATTTCAAAAACTCATTTTTCGTCTCGCCCCTTCTCACGAAAAAAATTCTATATACGCTTTAGCAATTCTCTTCTACGTCACTCCGGCATGCTTTCAAATGTCATTCACTCATTTCCCATGTGGTCGTCTTCTGATTTTATCCCCCTGTTCTTTGCTATCTAGTGTAGTACACTCATTGTCAAAAAATCCGCGCACCAAGAAGAAGGCGTCGGATTGAAATGAGATTTTAGTAGTGAGATGGTACATACCAAGGACAAAAAGTGATTACAATGTCACAGCAGCAGGATGATTTCCCGCGGACATACGGTACACATTCCGGTCAGCGTTAGTACCGCGTCGGACCGCCTCAATCTCTGATACATGCGGTGATACAGTACGGCATGGATTCAGAGAGACGCTGTATGTTATCGTGGGGCAGATTGGCCCACACTTCTAGCAACTGACGCTCTAAGTCACGAAAACTGGGACATGAAGAAAGCTGGCGTCCTATCTGGTCCCACACGTGCTCGATCAGGCGATCTGGTAGGACGCCTGGTCGAGAACCACCACCCAGACTACCACGCCTGCAGTTCGGGAAGTGTGGTGTGGTACAGTGATATTGGGATTGTAGCGCTGACCTGCGGTCCTCCACACTGACACGGTGGTCGTCCGTTCACATACAGAAACGGGATTCGTCGCTGAACACTATACGCCGCCAGTCCATAGCATTTCACGTTGTCTGCTGCTGACCCCACTCAAATCGACGCCGACGATGGTCAGGTGTTAATGGCAGAAAACGTAAGGGCCGTCGAGAGTTCAGATTCGCCTCTGCCAGGCGTCTGGAAGACAGTCCCTTGTACAGCTGCCACATGTCTCTGGATATTGGACAAGACGTCGTTGTATCTGTGTGTGTCACTTCCACGATCCCACTGTCCTCTCTGCTGGTTCCCGTGTCCATTGCTTCCAACACGATCGCACCGTACTGTCCGACCGGCCAAAATGGCGGCCGATTCGGCGCGCCGGCCAGCCTGCCTCTCTCATCCGACGATACCGTCTCATTCAAATTCCGTCAGTTGCCCGTACGCACATCTACTGCGGCTCCTCGGCATGTCTATCGCTCAGATATCTCAGGGATCTCACCTGATTCGTGCCGTGCACCCTGTGCGGCGCCTTATAAGCCCCAGGGATGGCGATTGCAGCGCCTGTTTTGGACGCGCGGGCATGCGGAATCGCACGAAACTTTAATCATTTGCATGTCTGCCTTACCCTGAGATATTCGCCGAGTTTCGCGTTAATCGCACGGTTTTTTTTCTTGGTGCGTGGATTTTTATGGCAACGAGTGTATTTTAGTTATTTCAGTTGTCCAACTGTGGTCAGTTCTTCCGGCAATATGTGTGACTCATTTGCATTTGAAGGTCTTTAATTCTACTTTACTGTCATCCACTCGTGTCGATTTCCTGATGTCTATGAGCCCTCTTTCTATTTCTCGTGGCTACACTGTGTATGCATCACTCCAGGCTACTTTGAATTATTAGCAGCCTGCGTGTGACATTTTTCTTTGTTTTCTTGAAGATGATAGAAGATAATCTTAGGTTGCAATGATCAAACACTTTGCAGGTGGACTTCCGAAGTGTTACGTGCATCCACCCGCCGCAGTTGCGTGCGAGTTCGTTAACGTTTTAGACCGCGGTTGTCAGTGAACTAGACGTGAAATGTACGCCATAGTTTTGTGATCATTTGTCTGCTATATTGTCACCTGTCTTCCCTTCCCTCTGATGGGAGGGGAGACACGTGACAATATAGCTGGCTGAAGATACACTGCAAAAAAATTCTGATATTCGCCAGCCATTTCCACGATTCCTTTCGCGAATAAACGAAGCATATTCCTGATACCTCTTCCGTGAAATGACGGAGGAAAAAAAATGAAACCCTGAATTTCACAGATTTTACTTGCCCCACGGAAATTTTAAATTTTCAGAAACCTTTCCGCAATTTCTATCTTATATTAAAGGTAAATTCCATTTTTTAAGGGGTTTTTTTTTCTGAAAATTCGGAATTTTCCGTTACCTTTCTGTAACTTGTTTCGTATTTTAACAGAAAAATTATGTTCTCACTTTTTCTTTTTCCATATGACGGAAAAAATTACGTGTAGTGAGAGCGATTTGCGGAAATTGATCAGCTATTTAATTTCAGTCGTCTGTCTGAGTATCTGATTTTTTTTTAGTTCTGTAGCGAGATCCGATATTGTATGTATCATATCGCAGGAAATGTTGGTTATTGTGGCACCAGATATTCCATCTCTCTCCCATTTTATGCATCAGCTATTGAATAGTGTTACCGTAAGAAATCGGGTAATTAAATTATTGTGCAGGTAGTTATATGAATCTATGTATCAGTCTGCTGATCCCTTAAGACAAAAGCTATAATAGCTATCAAGAGTAAATTTTATATTTAGGAATTTTGTGAAATAATCCTATGAAGCAGTAAATTGCGCCATTTTCTTAAAGATAATTGAAAGTCATTGTCGGTTTGTAGTGTAAATCTATTCCCAAGTTTCTAACAAGCTAAACACTACATGTGCTAAATGACAAGTTCGCCAATATTGAAATAAGCGTTCACTCGAAATAACGTCAAAATTTGGTACTTACAAATCTTTTAAATCTTTTATTTGTATCCAACTTCAGTATCACATCGTGGTATGTTCCAACTTCTTTAGTCCACAATTTGTAATTAGTATAACACTCACAAATTTCACAACATAGTTATGCAGACGGCAATAAAAATACTGCATAACTTTGCATAGAGTAGTAGCTCTAGTACAATCAAATAAGCTCAGTAAAGATTTAACATCTCCACACTAAATAACTGCGTCGCCAAATACACTGAAGAGCAATTGAATTAGAGAAACCTGTCTAGTAACGTGTGGCACCACCTTTCATCCTGATGACGGCAGCAATTCGTCTCGGCATGGACTCGTCAAGAAACCGGAAGCGTTGGGAAGCCGTACGGATCCACGACCCCTGAACAAGCTCCTACAGTTCACGAAGATTTGATGGAGGGGGGTCAGAGCCTCGAACATCTATCTCGATGACATCCCAGATGTGCTCGATGGGATTGAGGTCTGGTGACCTAGCTGGCCAAGGAAGCGAGGTCACGTCGGTGGAGTGTTCATCCTACCATTCAAATACAATTCGGGAGCGATGGCACGGTGCATTGTCTTGTTGCAGGATGAGGTCCCCAGTGGGATGTTGAAGACGCACAAACGGGAATAAATGGTCGTCCAGAATATCCTGGTAACGTTGACCTGTGAGGAACGATGTCACACATACCAAGGGTCCCATTTCAGTCCACGTAGTCCGCAGACGAGAATGCCACCCCCACCAGCCTGAAGAGTACCCTGCTGGCAAGAAGGATCCATCGCTTCATGTGGTTTACGCCGAACTCGTATCCTGCCATCCGCATGTACCAACGTGAATCTTGACTCATCAGTCCAGGCAACATTTTTCCACATGTCTAGGGTCCAGTGGCGATGTTCCCGCGCCGATGCTAATCTTTGCACCCTGTGATGTGCGGTCAGCAGCGGTACCCTCGTGGGACGATGGCTTCTGTACCCCATAGCGAGGAGATGGTTCTGGATGGTGTGGCTCCTTACACGTTTTTGTGCCGCAGCGTTAAATTGCCGAGTGATTTCTTGCACTGTGGCCCGTCTATCCGCTGTTACAATGTGAGCTAGCCGACGATGACCCCACTCATCCACACGCTGTTGTCCACGGCACTTGGCCTTTGCAGGGATGGTTTTACCAGATTCGATGTACTCATGGTGCACCCGTGACACAGTGGCTCGTGAAAATCCCAGTGCCAGCACGACTTCCGAGAAGGAGTGACCCATTCGTCGGGCCCCGACAATTTGCCCACAATCAAATGCGTTTAGATCCTTCGTCTGACCCATACTGCGTCCGACTCTTACTGATTCCCGTCGCATCACTCCTTATATTGTCGTATCGCTGCATACGTCATGTCGTTTCCGTTTACAGGGCCGCCCACAGTGCCACATTTGCATAACGCCAGCTGTCTCTAATTCAGTTGCTCTTCGCATAACGCCAGCTGTCTCTAATTAAATTGCTCTTTAGTGTATATATATCCTTTCTCGTTCTTATCATCATGCATGCGTCACTTACGGACTGACGTCAGGGGTGTTGCCAAACCTCCATTCATGTGAGAGAATATATCACGTTAAGTTTTTTTTTTTTGATTGAAGGTTTTAACGACCAACGTGAGCAACTTAATGGGCTATAAGCAGTCGCTCGTTCCAAATTTAGGGTCACTGGTTCCAGGCAAGGGAGAGACCCAGTGCCGTAAGACAAACACAGCATCCATGCCTCACCGGGATTCGAACCCGGACCCTTCACGGACGAATGATCATAAGCCAGTGCTTAGACCACTGCGGCACCGGGGCGGCCACGTTAACTTTGGAAAGTGCAAAAGAGAACAAACTCAAATTTACATGGAAAAAAAACTGAAAATGACAGTTAAAATAGAATATACGTCACAAGTTCAAAAAGATCTCAAGTTCTAAAGAATTGTGTTGTTTCGAAAAATCACGATAAGGAAATTCATAGTTTCTTATAAGTCCTCCCACAGAAAAAATAAAATTGTTACAAACTTATTCAGAAAAATAAGAAGTTCCAACTGAAAATAAAATGACTAATTCACCCTTTTTAATTGCAAAAAGCATTTCATCATCGCGCGATTAGAGTTCTTCATGTTACGCGATTGCACTTTGTGTCTTCCTAGCTCAACGCGCTGCTGCCATTGTAGACGAAGCCAGTTCGATCCCACCGTAGGCAACGGAAGGGATGTAGGAAAAAAAAAAAAAAAAAAAAAAGGGCCGAAAGTCGAAGATTTTGCGAAATTTCTGCATAAATACGGAAGAACTAGAATTTGGCTTTTCTCAAATAAATTGAATTAGTGATTGTGGAAAATGTCAAAATACGGAAGGTACAAAAAGAAACGAGAACTTGTAAAAACGGAAGTTTCGTTAAAAGAGTCAACTTACGACTTTATTAATTCAGGAATTTTTTGTATACAAATATTTTAGTAATTTACGCGAATTCACACCACCTATTTTTTTACAGTTTATTTACCTGAAATTTCGTTGCTGGGCCCTGGTAGCCGAGTGGTCTGATACATTGGCTATTGATTATTCGCCCTTCATAGAAACCGGTTCGAACCTCTGATGAGGAATGAATAGTGTGAGTGCTTCTTACGACTCTTGAACTCTGTTTCCAGCGATCACTGGCCCTAAATTGGTGACGGGTAACTGCGTATGACCCCTAGATTTGCTCATGGTGAAACCACAAAAAAAAAAACACAAATAATAAAAGAAAATATAGGTAGGCTCAGTTCCGATTGAGTCGTCAGTTTGGAATGTTGGACTACGACTTGCAGATCGGAGAGTTGAAATGAGCTAGTCGAGTATGGTTTCAAAGCGTTTATTTAATTTGTATATAGCCGACACAGGTCTGTGATATGAAAAGTAGCTAACATAATTTTTACAAATAATGCTGGTTACACTGCAAACACAAAGCAGATCGATATTATGAATTGCCCAAAGTGGTGCTCTGTCTTCTTGGACTTCTTACATTCCTCATCACTTGATCTTGCCTCTCGTTCTGATTTTTCCCACTTTTGCTTGCGTTCATTCTACGAATCCTGCGGCATTGTCGAAAATGTTAACCCATTCACACTAAAACATATTTTTTTATTTTTGTTTAAACCACTGCAATATGTTCTTTATATATCTGAATAGATCTCGTCGAGAGCTTTAAAACGATACCACACACAGTCGTTTTGCACTCACGGTTGTCCAGATAAACCGCGATATTGTCAAAAGTGTTCTCCGGTTCACAAGGAAACAATTTTTTAAATGTTCAGTTCAAACCACTGCGAAATGTTTTTCGTATATTTGAATAGATCTCGTTGAGAGCTTTAAAACGATACCAAGCACAGTCATATTGCGCTGACGGTTGTCGAGATAGACTGAGTCAAACGCGGCGGCACACCCAGAAATAATGCATCATCTCCTCCGCGCACAGCGAGCGAGGGGAGCGTCTCGCGCACGATGTATTGCGCAGTACGCGAAGTAGACTCCATGCTGTTTACGAATATGCTAACACGATTAGTGTGAGGCACGTATTTTTAACGCTATAATGCTTCCAGTTGGCACCTATTTTTGTCGTAGGCGGTCGGCTGTAAGTCGCCCTATACTATCCGCGGAGTTTGACGTAGTTCTACGTCAAAACGACATTTATTTTGTATATTTTATGTTAATTCTAAATATGTACTTAGTGATTTTGTTTTCCTGCCTGAATTTCTGACGTTAGCCTTGTTAAACCAAAATTATAAATAGGCAAAACTCTATGAGAGATCAGTAAATGGGCAAAACTTGTAAAGAGAAATGAGTTTTGTTGTTGCTACCCTTTCCCCTCGCACTCCATCCCTGAAATTCATCGTAACTGAAAGCGACTTCAGTCACATTTCTATGGTTCCAAAGATTTGTTCGCTTCATTTTGCTGAGCGATGATATCTAATGGCCGTGAATGAATTGGTCCTCTGAGTTCTTTCCAAGCATTTCTGCCCCCTTCCCCCTTTTTTTTCCTTTCGGGCGTTGCTCGTTCGGAAAGAAATAATGGTCGCTTTCTGCGATCTTGATTTTGGCAATCTGATAGTTGGGAACACGCTTTTTGCCGTTATGGCTACGAATTTACCACTTTTTCTGCCTTTCCAAGTTTACCACTCTTTAAATAGGCATCGCAATTTCTTGTTATCTTGCCTCTTTTCTTTTCTCTCTCGATCTCTCCTTTTCTTTTTCTAGCTGTGTGGGTGTGGATGGTTGCATTATACCATCACACTTTTATCTTTTTGGAAAAACCAGCTAAGGAAAAAAATGAATTGGATGATATACGTTATTTTTTATGACCCTCATGTTGCCAACTCAGGCAGTTAAATGTACCACCATATATATGAAAGTTCTTCGTAAAGCCATTCATTAATCTTTGTCGTGGTTCATTTCGTCAAATAAAAAAGCCAGTTCGAAGTCGTTCAAATCAAGCAAAAAATCCTTTATTGTAACTCAGATGAAACAATTTCTGTACTTTCCTTCACTCTTCGTGCTGTTTCGGGTAGTTTCTTTCCACAAACTAATTTATTCGTGGATTTCTCAAATAGGAACAATGTCTTCATTTTTCTCCTGACGCATTTATATACCAGAGTACTAAATTTCCCATTTTTTCAACATGCTCGCTTCCAGCCGACATTTGAAAAAATGTCGGCTGGTTTGATGAATCTCGTTTCCTGTTGCACTATGTGGACGGCCGGGTACGTGTGCGTCTTCTACTCGGGAAAATGGCACCAGGAAGCACCGTGGACCGAAAGCAAGTCGGTGGAGAAAGTGTAATGCTTTGGACAATATTTTGATGGGAAACCCTGGGTCCAGTCATTCACGGGCAGGAAATTATGACCTCTACCACTTACTTAAATATCATTGCAGCCTAGGTAAATTCTTCCATGGCTATGGTATTCCCTTGTAGTAATGCCTTTTTCAGAAGGATAATGCGGCATGCCGCACTGCCCGGATTGGTCGAGAATGATTCGGAAAATATGAGGAAGATTTCCAGGTATTGTCGTGCCCTCCAAAATTCCCAGACATGAATCTAATCGAGCATTTGTGGTTGCGTAACTTACAAGAGTTACAGGATCTGCTGGTAACTTGTTGGTACCTGATACCACAATAGACGCCTTTAAAATTTTGTAACTTCAATACCTGTCAGGGTAAGATCTGTTTCTGCTGCACGGGAAGACCAAAAACATATTAAGCATGTGTTCATAATGTTTTGGCTCGCGGTGTATGTTAAAATAAAAAGTTTAATGACGGTTAAAGTAAAGCACGAAATGTGAGGACTGTAAAAATACTAAAAAAATGCTGGAGCAGAGAAAGAAATACAAGATCACCCCTTCTGTTCAATATGTAGCTTACTTTTGGCACACTTTGTTTCTTGTATTTCGTTAATAAGTAAATTAAAAAAAAAACACTTTAAAAATATAAGTATCTGTCAATTTAAAAAAATCCACTACTTTTAAATACACCAATATTGCAGATGTACTTACCTACATATGCATTATTGTCAGTCCTAAGTCTGAATAAAGTATGAAGGGAAGTTGTGGAAAACAGTTTCTTACAAGGATCAAAAATAATAAAATCAAATTAATAACTAAAACTAAAATGGAACAAAGCAAACATACTAACAATATATATATATGTAGAGAGAGAGAGAGAGAGAGAGAGAGAGAGAGAATACAAACAAGGTAACACGGAGAACAGCTTACCATAGCTCTATATCCCTCTCTTCTTATCCCAGTGTCTACTAACGTTTTGGTCTTGCTATTCAGTAATTATTAAATAACTTTACAGTCTTGGTGTTTTCCGTATATATATATATATATATATATATATATATATATATACACATACATGCACACAAGGTATATAATGTGCATTATCATTGGCTATAATTGATGTTCTAAACACCACTAAGCAATTGCAGGATAGAGTTAGAGGCCATTTTTAATCCGTCGTGTAGTGGCTTTGAGATTTGACAGCTTAATAATATCGGTGTGCAGTTGCAGGTTTCCTAAAATTTTCTACCATCATATACGCCGTATACCGTCCGCCTTTTATTACAGTAGAGATTCTGTCTTTTACAGCAATTAATTGTGTTCTTTAAATTTTCGAAAAATCAAACCGGTTGGTTATAAACAGCGAAACTCTTTACTGTTTGTGTATTATTGTCTTTTAAGTTTGCGACAAATGATTGTACATTATAACACCCTTTCACAGTCGTTTATTGGCTGGTATGGTATCGAAGTGATCAGTTGGTTTTAGTGTCAAGTCTGGCCACTTGTATTGAACTGACCCAGCCAAACGGTTCTGTGTTATCTTCTGCGAATTTGGAGCATACGGTATTTTGTATTAAGCGGTGACGGCTCCTGCCCTCCTTCACACACACATACATTTCTAACAAGCGTGCCATGTTTCAAAGGCATGTTAGATAAATGCGTTGTTTCTTGGGTTCACTGCACAGCGATCGAGAATCGCATGTTGTTTTTTTTCTTAGCATGAGCCGTGAGAGTCTGCTGAGATGGGCCAAGCCGCTGTGTACTGTTTACGACGTTTCGGGCTATGGCCGTGAATGTTTTTACTTTTGATTGAGCATAAGAATTGTTTATTACACTTTCTAGTTTGTAAAGAGGTTCTTCGACAACTTGGTCTGAGTAAAGACCGGGGAGAGCTGTTTCTCCTGGGCTTCGGAAGGAAATGCCATACGCCGCCACGCATCAGTGGATTTCTGCGGAGTTCGAAAATCTTCTTCAAAATTTCCGAATTTCTTTCCCCCGCCTTTTTTAACAGCAAAGTGCTGGGTCACCACTCGAAACTTCCGATGTCTAGGCTTGACATACACTAACCTTTGGACGTTTACCTGGAGCAATCAGTGCATATTTTACTGAGAGCTTTGGGCATATAGGAGGGAGTGGTAACAGCTGCAAAATCTTGTTTACTTTACTCTTTTCTTGTTCTTTCTTGTAAAATTTTGATTGAGGAAAATGAAAGAATCTTTACGACGAATTTCCCCCATAAACTCCGCTTTTGGGACAATACAAGATACCACAGACAGGCGAAGAACTTTTCAACAAAGCTAGAGTTCTACTGAGTGATGTCAGAAGGCTGAATGATATAGTTCTGGAACAAATAAATTCTTAGTTCACTTCTTTGTTAAGCGACGACAATGACGACTGAGTGTGACTTCTGCTAATCCCTCGGACACCATGCAAATTCAAGGAACATGGAGAGTAAGAAACCCTTCTCGTGCTTTCCGGGCGACTCGGGCGCTTGTGGTTGTTTGCATGTAATGGCGCGTTGGGCGCTATGGTCGTGAAAGGGTTCATTTTATTGAGAAAAGTAAGTGGAATACTACGCAGAGTTACTTTGTAGGATGCCATCCGCCCGAAGCATTTTAGGAAGAAACAAATGGTAAAAGAAGTCATGTTGCTATGTTATAGAAACAAATGGGTGTCCCTTACACACTTTCCAGTTGAGAAATACATCGGTTGACTGCAAGGGGGTAGGGGAGCGGAAGTGGGGAGATTTTGTTTTATTACTATTGTATTACCTGAACATGTTAGTCACAGTTTTCGGGCTAGTTAGGCCACCAGGTCTAATTTGCGATATAAAATTCGGGGTTGAGATGATATACCTCGTGCTCCTAAAATTGACCCCAAACTCAGTTATAGTGAGGGTATGTTCAAGGCTGCTGGTTAAGTCGTGTTGGGCCGCCCCGGTGGGGCAGTGGTCTAAGCTATGGCTTCTGACCATTTGTCCGTGATAGGTCTGAATTCGAATCCTAGTGAGGCATGGATGTTGTGTTTGTCTAACGGCACTGGCTGGAACCAGTAGCCCTAACTTAAGGACGGGCAACTGCCTATATATCATTGAATTGCTCACGGTGGTCGTTAAACCTTTAATAAAATAAGAAGGCGTGTTGGAGGCTGTTGAAGTGATGGGTGTGCGTGGTAATATAATACGCTGCTCGACATTGAAATTGCCCCACCCAGAAGGAGTGAGGATAGAGGGGTGAAATTGAGCATGCAAATAAGAATACATATAGGTTTACCATGATGTTACTTTCAGCCACGTACAGTGTTTATCAGATAAGATAATGCTGCACAATGGGTATGCCTCACCGCCGCGAACGGCAATACAGGCAGCAATACGCCGTGGTAATGAGTCATACAGTCGACGGATATCGTCCTGAAGAATGGAACACGAAGCACGGTTGACTTGCTCCCATAATCCATAATTCATCGAGATCGTGCGCATGCCGGTTCGATTGAAGACGACGTCCAGTGTGGTCCCACAGGTTTTCGATTGTGGACAAATCAGGCGATTTGCTGGCCATGGCATTGTTTGAAGTTGTTGGAAATATTTTCTGGAGACCCGAGCGATGCGTACACGGGCGTTTTTTTGCTAAAAAGTGGAGTGATTCAGGAACGGTGTCAAAATAGGCTGCAGGACCTCGCTCACGTATCGTGCAGCTGTCACTGTGCCCGTGATGCGGACAAGATGTGACCTGCTGTCATGCGCAATAGCACCCTATACCATGATGCCTGCATGACTGGCGGTCGCGAACGAAACCGGGAATCGTCGGCTCACCAAACACTGATCCGTCGATACTCAGTATCCAGACAGAGACGAGATTCATCACTGAAAACCACAGTGGTCCATTCGTGACCCCAGTTCGCATGACTTCGGCACGAAGCCAGACAAGCGCTGCGATGGCTGGTCGTCAATGGCAGTCGACGTAACGGTTGCCTACTGCGCAGGTTTGCCACATGTAACCTTCGGTTCACAGTTCGAGTCGTTATGACGACGTCCATGGCCTATGACACAGCACGTCGAATATCGGCTGCGGCGCTTTCTGGTGACGAACGAGTGTGTCGAACAATCCGCCGGTCTAGGCGTGCTGACGTCTGTCGGACTGCACCACTGCCGCTCCGACGCACGTACGAACCTTCCTGTATTCTGTGGTGCCAACAGCGTCCAACAATTCGTGCATACCGTTGTACATGCACAGCGATACGACGTGTAGACCAGCTCTCTTCACCCAGGCCTACAATTCTTCCCTTCTGAAACGCATCCAAATGGCGATAAACCTCCCGACGGGGTGTACCCGGCATTTTCGGCTTTCGCTGAAACGTCCACGACACTTCCACCAGCTCGGGCACACATTACGATCCCTGTTGCTCTTGGCATCTTTATCTCACGAACGTGTGACGGCATTCAGCTCAGGTTTAGCATCATTTGTATGCCTCGAGTGGGTACACCCGCCCTGCGATTTGCATGGTTGTAGCATACCTCCTTCTGAGTTGGTCAATTTCAATGTCGAGCAGCGTACATACGTAGGAAGTACATCAGAGGAATGTGAACAAATTTAACTTCAGTTTTTGGGCATAAGAAGTTCGCAGGCTAACAGTGCAACCTGGTTTATGGCGCCTGGCATGGTGAAGATCTCAAGACTGTGTTAAAGAGTGTGTGTTCACGTGAGAGAGAGAGAGAGAGAGAGAGAGAGAGAGAGAGAAACAAACATGGCTAGGGCCGAATGTGAAGAGGTGAACGTCTCTATCCCAAAATTCATATTTCTGAAGTCTGGGGTTCATGTTATGAAGCTCCCTATGAAGGTTGAATTGCCCAGCTTCTTGTGATCATAAGTCTATCAAGCGAGGATTACGAACAACGGTGTGATGGGTAGGTTTGCCGAATGTGTGGCACAGCCCCGCGCAGAGAAGTGCAGTACGCATCGGGAGTCTTGTGTCTATCTAATGTGAGGAACAGAGCGTGTGGAATCTCAGATATACACTGACCTTCATTAAAGGCGGTGTGTATCTGAGAATGCGGAGCAAGTTTTCGCGTGTGCTTCAAAACAGAATTTCTGAATTTTAGGCAAGTATTAGAACCAGAGCCATCCGACAAGAACATCACCCATTCCTCATCCAGGATTCGAACCCGGGCCCTTCTCGGACGAACAATCTGTGGCCTGTGGCTCAGACCACTCAGCCACCGGGGCTACAGTCCTGAAATACTTAACACATGTTTAATGTAAATAAAAAGCTTTCTTATTTGCACTATCACACTTAAAATAATCGATCACTCGTTGAGTGGTCTGCTGCGTGGGTTCTGACTTGTACTGCTATGTCTATGTTCGAATTCCGATACAGGACATGAATCTCCTGTTTTGGCCGCCCCGGTGGCGCAGTTGTCTAAGGCGTTGGCCTCTGATCATTCGTCCGAACGGGGTCCGGGTTCGAATCCCGGTGAGGCATGGATGTTGTGTTTGTCTTACGGCACTGGCTCTCTCCCTTCCCTGGAGCCAGTGACCCTAAATTAGGGACGGGCGACTGCTTATAGAGTTGCTCACGGTGGTCGTTAAACCTCCAATCAAAAAAAAAAAAAAAAAAAAAAAAAAATCTCCTGTTTGTCCATGGATGTCCAGTGTTTCTTAATTGGGGAACGACGACTCCTTATATCCTTTGACACGTCGTTTTAACCCCGAAATATTAACACTAAGACTGATGTATTAAGAAAAATCTTGCTATACCAACCTCACAATGAATATAGTACAACAAATCAGTGCTCTAGGGCAAATTAATAAAACACAGTGTAACGTACAACTTTGTCCGCGCCGGGCATCGAAGTCGGGTCCCCTCACTCCGGAGTAAGTCGTTCTCCCAACTGAGCTACCGCGGACATGTGCTCTCACTGCTATCTGCCTTTATCTGATGTGCGTCCTGCGGTGCAGGCACGTCACATCTCCCCCACCCCGAAAGAGGGCCGTGGGCCATGCCCCGGGCCCTCTTTCGGAGGAAAGGGAGATGTGCCATGCCGGTTGGGAGAGCGATAGAGTGCCGAAAGAGGGTCGTGGGCCATGCCTCCGGCATTTTTTCGGGGGGGGAGATATGTCATGCCTGCACCGCAGGGCGCACATGAGATAAAGGCAGATGACAGTGATAGCACATGCCCGCGTTGCTCAGTTGGGAGAGCGACTTCTTCCGGAGTGAGGGAACCCAGTTTCGATGCCCGGCGAGGACAAACTTGTTCGTTATAACAGACTCCAAGCTTTTGAAAGGCAGGCAACTCACACAGCGCACTGAGCAATGCAGATTGCCATTAAACATATCCGTGTCCAGATTTTAAATGTTACAGAGTTTACTTGAGTTAAGGAAGCAAAATAAGATAAAATTAAAATCAGGCCGCCATGGTGGCTGAGTGGTCCGAGGCACTGGCTTCTGACTATTCGCCCGAGATGAGACCGGGTTCGAGTTCCGGGTAAGGCATAGGTGGTTGGGTGGTTTTTTTTTTGTTTTTTTTTATTGGAGGGGTTTAACGACCACCATGAGCAACTAAATGGACTATAAAAGCAGTCGCTCGTCCGTAATTTATGGCTACTGGTCCCAAGAAAGGGAGAGAGCCAGTGTTGTAAGACAAAACACAACATCCATGCCTAACAGAGATTTAAACCCGGACCCATCGCCGACGAATGATCAGGTGCCAGCGCTTAGACCACTGCGCCACGCAGCGACGTGGTGTGTTTGCCTTACGGTACTGTCTCTGTCCTTTTCTTGGAACCACTACCCCAAATTAGGGACGGGCGACTGCTTTATAGCTCTATGAGATGTCCATGATGGTTTTTTAGGCCTCAAAACAAAGAAGCAATTAAATCAAAACTAAAAATAGTAGCCAATAGCAGCTTACAAATCTTAAGCACTGTTCCCACACGCAACGGCTACTTTTCTAATTCCTACATCTATGATATAATTACTGACCTATTGTGCCCCATTCCATATACATGGTGTGAGAATGTAGCTGATAAAGTGTGCCCTCTGCGTTAGCAGCTCAGTCTGTGTTACGTACTTACGTAGTAGTTTTAAGTTGGCACTTGTGCTGTGCGTTCATTTGGAATTCCCTCGTTACGGTCTCTACGTGGGCAGACTCGTTGTGCTTGGGATTTGAACTTTTAAGCTGCGCGAGAGCTGTTCACACTTTGATGAGCGTTACTAAATGCATACCAATGAGTGATTTGTTGTTGCTCTTCTTGTCTTCCGGCTGCGAGCCAATGTGAAATGAGACCTTCAACTCATATTCCACATTTGGCATTGACGCATTTCTGCAGACGTGATAATGGCATCTTTCGCGAGTCGACTCACCCCGGAGTGTTACTAATCGACTGTGACCTCAATTTGGATTTTAAGTGAACCGTGTCACTTTCTCCTGCTTCGGAGGCGACAGGGGGGAGAGCATTAAAGGGTAATTTGCAAAGGGTTAATGGAACTAGATCCGTTTGCTTGATTGGCTGAGCTCAATTCGGTGTCTCCAATGAGCCTGGTAATTGACGCGGACGTACGAATGGGTGAAAGCACGGAGGACGCCAATTAACATAGCTGATTATCAGCTCCTTTAGCACTACCTTCTGATCTCTTTCCTCTTGCTCCTTTCATCATCATTCGCGCTTAATAAATTTTTGGCTGTAAGTAGTATTTTTTTTTCACCTCCAGTGTGTGAAGTTATGTTATGCTCGGAATACTCATGTGCGCACTCGGCGGTTTGGCATGTTGTCGTCGAGGACCTTTTCTGCCGGCAGCTAACTACAAACACCCGCGAGGTCGGGGCTCTTAAAAAAAAAAAATACAGGTAGGCTCAGTTCTGATTGAGCCGTCAGTTTGGAACGTAAGACTCCGACTTGCAGATCGGAGAGATGAAATTAGCTAGTCGAGTATCGTTTGAAAGCATTTATTTAATTTGTTATAGCCAACACAGGTCTATCAGGGTTCCCACTCAACCTGGAAAACAGGGAAAACCAGGAATTCTCAGGGAATTTGAAAATGGTTCCAAAAATCAGGGAAACCTCAGGGGAAATCAAAATTACCTCCTTTTTTTTGTAAAAATCAATGGATACTTTATTTTGCAAAAAAAACTTATTTTTTCAAGATTTCAAACTTTTGCTTGCAATTAGAATTTGGTAGATCTTACTTTCTTTTGCTTTCCTAGAATTTGGCAGACCTTACTTTCAGTTATATTAAGTATTTCCTTTATTCTATAAAAAAAGATGCAAAATTGAATTTTTAAAATTGCCAGTTATTAAGCTTTTGTACAATTTCTGCAGGCATTTGTTATAACAGGGAACAATTATGCACAGTGGGCTCCTGCTTGAAGTGAAGAAACACCTCACGAGAGAACCAACCAAATGATGGATCAAAGTCCTTTGTCTGTTGGTTCTCTTGAAACATGTTTCTTTGAACAGAGCCATTCCATCATTAAGCTTAGCTGCATTGTGTTATAGAAAAACTGAAACTATTCAACTGACAGATTTTTTCTTACATATGACCTGTTTCAATGGGAATGTATTTACAAATTCCGTGTGGATAATATTCACCAAAGTTCACGGAACTTTGGTACAGAAAATAATGTGCACAGTTAGTTGTTATTAATGAAAAGCAGGTAATTTTATAAAAACAAATTACGTAAAGAATTTACAAGTGTGTGCTTCGGTGAGAAAAATGAATGGAATGGAATGAAATGTAACAATTCTTTGCAACATGCCACTCTGGAAAACTTCAAAAACCACCTGGAGAACCTGAAAAAGTCAGGGAATTTTTTTATTACTTTTGAGTGGGAACCTTGTCTATGATATGAAAAGTAGCTTACATATTTTTTACAAATAATGCTGGATACATTATGAACACAAAGCAGATCGATACATGAATTACTCAAAGTGGTGCTCTGCGTGGGATCAGTTACAACATCCATGCCGACATCTCGGGACATAAACTCTTTGAATCTCTCATCAGTGGCTCTGTCTTTGATGTTGAAGTTAAAATTGCTCAACATAATGATCGGTATGTTGCAGTATCTCTCATCAGTGGCTCTGTTTTTGATGTTGAAGTTAAAATTGCCCAACATAATGATCGGTATGTTGCAGTATCTCCTCTGGCTAGTTGCGGGAACGCTTGTGAAAACTTTGGTGTGTATTATACAAGATTACTAAGTATGAACATTCTCAGGTCGTCGAAGGAAGCGGCGGGATTGATGTAATCGGACTCTAGTATTTGCATTGTTGATGATCATTTGTGCTGCGCACATATCGCCGTAGGTATGGGCATATTTGAATATTTCAACGAACTTGTCGTTGACTTTCTTCAGTATGTGCGGTTATGGCCAACGTTGCTGCGCCGTTCTTCTCCTATATCGCCCCACGCCGCAGGCTCTCACGTCGGATCTGTTGTATTGTTGGATTTTTGTTTGGCGGCGGCTGCGTTCGGGCGTTCTCTATACTCTCTAGTTCGTCGGGCTGCAGTCTTCTCGGGCTTCTTACATTCCTCACCACTTGCTCTTGCCTCTCGTTTTGATTTTCTCCACCTTTGCTTGCGTTCATTCTGTGAATTCCGCGGCATTGGCGAAATTGTTAACCCGTCCACACAAAAGCAATTTGTAAAAATTTTAGTTTAAACCACTGCGATATGTTCTTGCTTTAAAACGATACCACGCACATTCGTTTTACCTTCACGGTTGCCCAGATAAACTGCGATACTGTCAAAAGTATTCACCGGTTTACAAGATTTTTTAATGTTCAGGTCAAACCACTGCGAAATGTTCTTCGTGTATTTGAATAGATCTCGTCGAGAGCTTTAAAACGATATCACTCACAGTCATGTTACGCTCACGGTTGCCGAGATAGACTGAGTCAAACGCGGCGGTACCCCGAGAAATATTGAATCATCTCTCCCGCGCACAGGGAGCGTCGGGTGCACGATGTATTACGCAGTACGCGAATTGGACTCCATGCTGTTTACGAATATGCTAACACGATTAGTGTGCGTCATGTATTTTTAACGCTATAATGATTTCAATTGGGACCTATTTTTGTCACCGGCGGTCGGCCATAAGTCGCCCCATACTATCCGCGGAGTTAGACGTAGTCATACGTCAAAACAACCTGCCGTTAAATGAATGCTGAGGCACTGATATACCTACGAATTTCAGCAATTTTTTCCCTCCGAAACTCCTAAATATTTCCTTTGTAGTATCAGGCGATATTATTAGAACACAGACCGAACCCGATGTTGCGGCCTCTGTGAGGTCACCAAGTGGCAATGAGATTAAAAAACAAAGTGGAAAAGAAAATATTTCTCGCCATCATCGTGGTTATGTGTTGTGAGCACTTTGTTCGTTACCTCAAAAATGATTTTCCAGAGTTGAGTGACACTGTCTGCTTCCTAGTGGCCACCGCAGAATGTTTTTCTTGGCACTTGACAACCTCAGAGTGGCTGTTGTTCCGGTGCTGTAATGAATGTGGTTCTCTTCATGAATGGGCTCTCTTCTAGAACTTCCGGCCACTTGGGGAGACTTGGTACATCTACAGTGTCTGTTCAAAAAAATGACGTGTTGTTTTGTGGTCGAGTAATCTGTGTGTAGCGCGAGCTTTCCCAACGTTTTGCCCCGGTTTGGCTGGGGTGTGAATAATGTGTAAGACATGAATATGAGGTCGGCCTTAGGTTTCTGGCTCTACACCTTGTACAAAACTTTAAGGAATGTCTAACAGGAGATTACGTAGTCCTCACGGTTGTCCATTATGATAACTTTATGTAAATATCAGGTTGCCCTTGTGGCGCTGGTTTTATATCTTGTATGGAGCAGTAAAGGCAGTCTAATGTGAATGCTACGTTGTCCTTACGGTTGTCCATAATCACAGCCTAAGTCTCCCCGGTGGCCAAGTGGTCTGAAGCGCTGGATTCTGACCATTGGTCTGATATGGCTCAGCTATCGGATTCTGGATGAGGTGTGAGTGGTACGTTTGTCCGCTGGCGATAGCGTTCTCTCTTTTGTGGAATATCTGGACCTCAATTCAGGATGGACGGGTGCTTATACCCCTTAGAGTTTGCTCATGGCGGTCGCTAAACAGAGTTGGAAACGGGTCAAAAATTTCGGACCCGACCCGGACCCGTAACTGACCCGGACAAATCTGCTTTGAGCTATAAATTCGAAACTTAATTTATATACACTGAAGTACCAGCAAAACTGGTACAGACGAGCTTATGCAAAATGCATAGCAACGTCACCTATGCGCGTACTCGGTTGCGTCCACCAGTGCGTATATAAAGCGATAGACATCCTTGCCAGCTGTCAGAGCTGTTTTCGGCATGAGAATGACAAGTAATAACGATTGAAGCGATTTTCAACGCGGTGTCATATTTGGCGCTCGTAAGATGGGCCATAGTGTTTCGGTGGTAGAAACGAAGTTCGGATTTTCACGGACGACCATTGCAAGGGTGTACCGTGACTACAAGAATTCCGGCAAAACCTCCAACCTACGATACCAGTGTGGCCGTAAAAAGACATTGTGTTAACGTGACCATCGTCGGCTGTCAAGAGCCGGTTCACGCGATAGGAGTGCAACACTCTCGCAGGTATAATCGGAATTCAGTGCTGGAGCCTCAACAAGCATGAGCGTCCGGACTGTGCAACGGACCCTTCACGATATGGGCTTTGGGAGCCGACGCCCAACTCGAGTCCCCTTGATGGGTGCACGGCACAGAGCTATGTGCCTCGCTTGGGCACTGCAACACCGCTACTGGACACTTGATGACTGGAAACAAGTAGCCTGCTCTGACGAGTCGCGTTCCCAACTGTATCGGGCAGATGGAAGTATTCGTGTGTGGCGTAAACCCCATGAAGCCATGGATCCAGCCTGTCAACAGAGAACTGTACAGGCTGGTGGTGGTGGTGTGTGTGTGTGGGGGGGGGGGCGTGATTGCATGGGGTGTGTTTAGCTGGACTTCACTGAAAACCCTGGTACGTCTACAAACGTCTGAGACCGGCCAACGCGCTATGTGCGCATCCTTTCTGACGAGGTACACCCGTTTATGTCCTGCATTGATGCTGATGGGTTGGGCCTGTTCCAACAGGACAAATGCACCTTCACACAAGTGTCGGGACGTCACATTATGGTTAGAGGAGCATTCATCTGAGTTTGGGGTGTTGCCATTCCCACCGAAGTCCCCAGATCTGAACGTGATAGAACACATTTGGGATGCCATGCAACGCGCTGTCGAACACAGCAATCCGAGACCTCGGAGTACACCCGAATTGTGGAATGCTCTGCAGGAAGTATGGTGTGCATTGCCTACAGCATATTTCCAAAATCTAGTGGAGTCCATGCCCGTCGTATTTCTGCAGTCCTGCGCTCCCGTAGGGAACCTACCAATTATTAGACTGGTGTACCAGTTTTTCTGGCACTTCAGTGTATATATATGTACATATAAACGTAATATATGTACAAGTATTCATCCCAATAACTGCTTGATATTTAATAACCGAAATCCTTTTTTAATACTAAAATTTGGTTACTTGTTAAATTTTAGTACCTCTATTTTGCGTAATCCAGAAGTAATGACTGACAATCACCATGACAGTGAGTATATTACAAATGCGAATCATTATTTACGATTACACAAATGCATTTTTTTAAATGTATTTAGATTGTTCCGCTCTTTCCACGCTTTGATGGAAGTGCGCATACTTTCATATGGTCCGTTAGATTTTTGTTTCCATAATCTTGTACTACACCGTCGACATCTTTCTTTGAAATTATACACTTTCCACATTTTGAACAACAAGCGAGACCAAACAACACAGAATTATTCACCGGTTCCTTAATGAGACGAAACAATTTCCAGCAATCACTCTTCCCCTAATGGTTTTGAACAAGCGCGTATTTGTTGGCCTCGACACCTTTCTCAATCTCCTTAATATTTAAATCCATCCATATTAACAAATAAGGAGTTAATTTCGACATGACACGACATGTCATGGGAAAAGGATGTTAGCTCATCAATCGAAAACCTCTTAATGCTCAATGTAAAAGATGCGATGTGAAAAGAAACTCTTAGTCATACAGTGAACTTCGCACGGAGAGAGTGAATCAGCTGAGAAGCAAGCGAATGGCGTTTGCCTGTATCTTGCCCTGGACAATCGCACTGTAAAAAAACGCAAAGGAAGGATCTTTTTACCATATGGTGTCGGTGTATCTGAAGTCGGTCGGTGGAAATCTTCGTTGCTTTAAGAAAGAAACGACAAAACTTTTGTATGATAAATCATTACTCACTCCGTGGGCACCAGTGTCGACTGCAGAATTCCACAACGCGCATTTTTCTTTGAGATATAATTTTCTCTTTTCAGAGATAAAACGGGAATAAAACCGGGTCAAAATCGGGTCAGGAACACCTTGACTCGACCCGTTGGACCCGCAAGAAATTGCCGACCCGTTGGACCCGCAAGAAATTGCCGACCCGTTGGACCCGCAAGAAATGGTCGACCCGTTGACACGTGTCCGGTTTCCATCTCTGTCGTTAAACCCGAAAGAAAAAGAAAGTAAGATGAGGTCAGTTTTCAGCAAATGCAATTTTATATGTAGTTTTTTAATACAGCACCGAAATTCACACAAAAAAAAAAAAACTGTCGTTTTCGAGAGTTCGGCTATTGTAAGCATTTAAAGATAGCTGCTGTCATCTTTCCCTAATTCAGCGCCACTGGTTCCGCGAAACAGACACAGCCAGCACCGATAGACAAACACATCATCCATGTCATAACTGGTACTTGAACCCGTGCGCATTTCTGGTGATTAAGCAGAATTAACAAATTTTCCGCTTAATCATTTGACTGGCAAAACACTTGTAGCCACCGCGCCTTTTTTTTTTTTTTTTTTTTTGTTATGTTGCATTTTTGCGAACATTCCAGGTTATGCACATAAAAGTAAATCTTTAATGAGTTTTTATACTTTTTGCAGTACCTGTGTGCGCTGCGAATATTGCTTTTCTCCTTTAGCACCGACGCCAGAAGACGCAACTAAATACTGAAGCTCAGTGTCGTTTGTGATTTTTGCATTCTTGTCACTTCCTAACAGCGCTGCTGCTGTTGATGCTGAAGGTGAATAGCCGTTTGACAACAGAATGTGCACCTGCTTCCAGGACATTTCTCTTCTGGTATTAACTCTGGCAAAAAGAGAGATGAGATGTTTCATCCATTATTGGTTTCTTCTCTTGTATTGGAATTATCAAAATTGTTTAATATCAGTTATGTAGGAGATGAAAAAAAAAAAAAAATAAAAAAAATCAAATATTGAGTGAAAAAAAAAAAAAAAAAAAAAAAAAAAAGCACGCACATCTCCATGCTTCTTTCTGCAGATGTTTGCAGCCTCAGAATGCCTTTTTTTAGTTAACATTCATGTATCTGATTCATAAGCAAACAGTGGAAAACATGTATTGCTTTAAACACTTTTCTTTTAAGACTAAATTGCTGTTGAAAACTACTTTTTCTTCCAAAACATCCAGCCACATTTTGTACTCGTATTTATTTCTTCTTTCATGCGGCTCTCACTTGAAATCTGTTGTCCAAGGTAAATGTATGCATCAATTACTTCTTGATTTTCGCCATCAAATTCCAAATCTTCAGTTCTTGTGAAGACATTGTACAAAAAGTTTTGTTTACTTTAAATTCATTTTCAAACCACTACTTTTTAAGTACATATGCAGTCACCGTGGCTTTCAAATCCTACTTTATTGAAGAAGCATACACTAGCATTAGCAATAACGTTTATGGAAGTGCAAGTGAAAATGTTCGGCTATTTGGGGATGCAGCACCAATAAAAATTGGAAAGGGAGTGAGGCAAGGTGACACCGTATCTCCCAAACTCTTCAATGCCGTATTGCAAAATGTCTTTCAATCATCAAAAATGAAAGAAGAAAGGTATAAAGATTAATGGAGATTATTTAACTCACCTTCCTATTGCTCGTGACATAGTCATTTTTGCAACTACCCCTTCAGAGCTGCAGTATATGATCCAGGAACTTGCTGACAAGACTGAAGGAAAGGGATTTCAAATAAACTTTCAGAAACCAAATACAATGCTTTTACGAGAAATGTAGATTTATCGATTGATGGGGCGAAAGCTGGAGACAACTGATACCTACATTTACCTTGGACAATAGATATCAAGTGAGGGTCACCTTGATGAAGAAGTTAACTGCCGCATAAACTTTGGTTGGAGACCTTTTTGAAGAAATGGTACAATTTTCAAGAGCAATATGCGATTATATATTAGAGCAATATGTTATTGTCTTATTTAATCAGTGCGTGCTTCCAGTTTTTACGTACTTAGCAGAGACATGGACCTTAACTAAAAAAGGCATACAAAGGCTGCAGACAACTGAAAGAGGCATGGAGAGATGCATGCTTGGTGTAACCAGGAAAAATAGCTAGAGGAACTGGTGGATAAGGAAAATGACGTGAGTGGAAGACATCATGAACAGAGTAAAATCCCTGAAATGGCAATGAGCTGGGCATATTGCCAGAAGAACAGACCACCGATGGATATCCGAAATTTCGGATTGGATACTAAGGGGCAGAAAAAGACACAGAAGAAAATCACGTGGGACATTGGTGGATGAAATTCGAAAACATACCGGAGTGACAAGAGGGAGACCCTCACAAGACAGACCCGTTGTGGAAGAAACTTAGAGAGGCCTTCATCCAGCAGTAGATTAATAATGTTTGACGATGATGACACACATACACACAGATCCCAATTTCTTACTTACACCAGCCCTCGTCACATAAATGGCTGACTACAACACGTAAGACGTTTCTTGAACGTGGTATACGGTGTAAATCAGTCTGTGTTCGATTGAGTCGGAATGGGCAAAACGTGTGATCTGAGTGGCGTTGAACGTGGCATGATATTTTGCTCTAGGGATGCTGGTTCGAGCACCTCTCAAACGACAGTCATCTTGCGATTTTCACGGACAATCATTGCATGGGTGTACTGTGAATGGTACAACACACGAGAAGCGTCAAGCAGTCGGTAATACTGTGAACGAAAACAGCTGGTGAATCAGAGAAGTCAAAGGAGACTAGCGAGATCGTGCAAGGGATCAGATGGACCACAAACCGGCAAATCACTGAAGAATTCAACGTTTGTTCACCGAGAGTCGTCTCCGAACGTATTACGAATCGGGGCATGTCGCGAATGGACTACATTGCCTACCGGCGACCATGTCGACTGCCGATGTTGTCAGAGAAGAACTCCAGTGGGCGTGTGAGTTTCAACTTGGACCATTGAGAACAGGACAAAGGTCTTCTTCGACGGACGAATCAAGATTCCTTCTGCATCGTGCGGATGAAAGTATTCGAATTTTCCACAAACTGTTGGTTTGTTTAATTTTTAAGTATTGTGGTGGACGCCAACTTATCAGAAGAATCGTTGTTAATTGCAGGTTCCTGTCATTGGAGCAGGGAAGCAAAATACATATGTAGTTAAACAAATTGAATGTAATGACAGATGATCTCGACCGCACATAATCGTTATTCTTCAGATGGGGGGGGAGGATATTGGAATACTAGTTTGTCTCTGAATGAATAGTAAATACTTCCAGCGGGTTGATAGATATCTCGGGCGACTTGCTCCGTGTAATTCCCGCCAGTATTTCTTTCTACTCCATCCCGTGCAAAAGCGTTTCCCCTGCCTTGTGTCCTTCCCTCTTCTCCACTCAAGATCTCCAACGGGACTCATCGTTTATGACTCCTGTCCGTCCCATTCACGATCTGTCCCCGAGAAAGAAGCCCTTTCGTAAGAAGTTGACTGTTTTTGCTGACGCGCATTGGCCCTGGTGGGCTCTCTCTGAGGGAGAGTGGTGTCCAACGACGGGGGGAAAGGGGATGCCCTTTTTTTCGTGAGAGGTCCCAGTCCGTGGAAGAATGACTTTTCAAGATCTGTTGAGCGCCTTTTTAACTGAGGGTGAATTTCTCAAGCTGCCGTTCACCCACCAAAGTAACCGAAGTTACAGTTTAATTAAAGTTTAAATGTTTCCATATAACAAAACAACACAGTGAGGCCTTGCAGCCTTTCTGTCTAGCCGCAAGAGTACCGGCTGGTGGCGACAGTAAACTTGTTCAACGAATGTTTTTCTGGCTGCTGTTAAGCCCCGTGATACCCATCGAAGGACATCTGAATGCCACAACGTAACTGAACATCATTTCCGACGAAATTCATCCCTTTGTGGCTTCGATTTACCCTCAAGTAGATGGACGCGTCCATCGGGATAACGCATCCTCTCACAAAAGATTCGTATCATCACCGAATAATACCAAGGAGCATGCATACGAGTTTTCCTTGCTTCTTGGGTGGTTACATAAAAATATTTGATTATAATTATATAGTGACTTTGGATTATATAACGAGAACAGCAGATAGAAATTCGCCTTGGTGAGAAAAATGACACTTGTCAGATCCTTCAGGAAACACGTATTCCTTCGTTGACCGGGTCCACCCACGGAACAAAGGGAAGGGCAAATCCCTCCCTCCTTTGTAGAAGCGACAAACCTTCTCGCAGTTGCCCCTCGTCAAAACTATCCCCACCAGTTAGCATCTCCGTACGTTATATACATCACAGGGCAACCGGAAAAAACAAAAAAATAATGGAAAAATAAAAACAAAAGCAGAAATAAAAAAAATCCTGTATCCCCATAATATACGGGTACGGGAACTGGGTTTCGTTCTCGCCTTCCGAAACTCGATAGGCAACGTGCCACAGCTTACTAGTGCTGCCATCTAACGACCACAGCACGCATCTCCCTAGCCACTCCGGTGGCGCAGTGGTCTAAATGCTGGCTTATGACCATTCGTCCGAGATGGGTCCTTATTCGAATCCCGATGAGGCATGGATGTTGTGTTTGTCTTACGGCACTGGCTCTCTCCCTTCCCTGGAACCAGTAGCCCTAAATTAGGGACGGACGACTGCTTATAGCCTATTGAGTTGCTCAAGGTGGTCGTTAAACCCCCATCAAAATGTAAAAAAAAACTTCTCTCTCGAGACCCTACTGGGCGCTTCTATTTCCAGAAGTTCCCATCACCATATTAAAGCAAGACGAGCTTCTCCGAATCCATTCCAGATGCAACAGTTCGTGCGTTAAATTCGAAGTGATATAAACCAAAGTATATCCTCTTTGGGATGTAAGGTCAGGTGATGCGTAACATCACAGCCTCTCCTTGACAAATGTCAACCCCGCCTTCTCGTGGTGCATCCTGTTCCCACTAAAGGGGCTCTGACGACCGCCAATAGCGGTATAACTATACCATCGGGATCAGAGGAAATGCTATCCCACACTCACCAACCCGCTTGGCCAGCGTGGTGAGTTATGGCCAAACCCCTCCAAAATGACTCCACAACTTAAATCTTGGCCCTCAGTCTCCGGCAGCTGGAATGTACCTGGCCAAGGCAGCGGCCAGTGCGACATGAAAGCAGAGGGTGCTAAGAATCCCCGGAGGACCGGACTAGGCTGCCATTTGATGCTGACCTTGGCTACCTATAACGGACGCTCCCTATCTTCTGATTCAAGGCTTCTTGAATTGGAAGAGGAACTACAAAGGATCAAGTGGGACATCGTCGGGCTAAGTGAGGTAAGGAGAAAAGGAGAAGATCTCATTGAACTGAAAAGTGGACATCTCTTCTATTATCGTGGGACAGATACTGGCAAAACTAGTGGTGTTGGATTTATAATAAACAAGAAACTGAAGGATAAAGTGGTAGAAGTTGAAAGTTCCTCTGACAGAGCTGCACGACTCGTTATCCAACTATCGAGAAGATACCAAGCTCAGATTATTCAAACTTATGCACCCACCACAAGTCATCCTGAAGAAGAAATTGAAGAATTTTATGAGGAAATTCGTCATCTAAATAATAAAGGTAAGCAGCACTTGAAGATAATTATGGGAGATTTCAATGCAAAAATAGGGCAACGGCAACAGAATGAAACTTCAGTAGGTAAATTCGGTCACGGCAACAGAAACCAGCGTGGAAATACTCTCGTTGAGTTTGCAGAGGCAGAAGGATTTTTCATCTTGAACTCCTTTTTCAAGAAAAAGCCACACAGGAAATGGACATGGAGACATCCAATTGGGACGACAAGTGAAATTGATTTTATTATGTGTAACAAAAAATTCGTCATCGAAGACTGCAGTGTGCTGAACAAGTTCAACACAGGTAGTGACCATAGATTGGTGAGATGTAAGATGCACCTCAACACTAAACTGGAACGTGGCAAGCTCATAAGACAAACAAAATGTATTGACATAACCAACCTTAAAAAACACCATAATACTTTCAAGTTGGAACTGAAGAACAGATTCTCTGCTTTAGAAGGCCTAACATCGGAAGAAGTGGATATTTCGGAAGTTAACAGAAAAGTAACCAAAGCTCTAATGGAAACAGCAACAAAATTAGCTGGGTCTAAGAACAAGTTGCATGTGAACAAATTATCAGGAAAAACCAAAATGTTGATGCAAAAAAGAAGAGAGATGAGGACAACTAAAGAAGATGTGACTTCCAAAGTGGAATATATAGAGCTATGCAAGACAACACGAAAAAGTATCACTGAAGACGTAAGGAAATTCAACTGTGAGCTAGTGAGGAAAGCAATTGAAAACAACCAAAGCCTTAAGATAGCAAAGGGACATCTCAGTAAGGGAAGAAAACAGATTATGGCTCTGAGAAAAGAAGATGGTTCTATAACAAGAAATAGAGGCGAAATTTTGACAAGAGTGAAAGATTTCTTCTCCAAATTATATGAAAGGGATGATACATGTACTCCAGACATCATGAAAGGTACCAGAGTTCTTCCAGTCCTCCCAGCAGAAGTTGCTCATGCAATCAAGAACATGAAGCGGGGGAAAGCCCCAGGAGAAGATGGAATTACTATAGACATCATACAAGAAGCAAGTGGAGAATTTGAAACAGTACTCGCCCAAATTTTCACTCGATGCCTTAATGAAGGGAAGATTCCTGAGGATTGGAACAATGCTACAATGATACTGCTACATAAAAAGGTGACATTGAGGATCTCAGGAACTACAGACCTATCAGCCTCCTATCAGTGGTTTATAAAATATTCACTAAAGTTCTTTCACACCGCTTGAAGGTAACACTGGACATGGCTCAACCGAGAGAACAAGCTGGATTCAGGAGTGGCTACAGCACAATAGATCATATCCACGTACTGAGAGAACTAATTGAAAGAGCGAGGGAATATGAACTTCCATTGTGCATGGCTTTTATCGATTATGAAAAAGCCTTTGATTCGGTAAAACCATCAGCAGTTACCACGGCTCTGAAATCCTGCGGTATTGAAGATGCATACATTAATATTATTAATAACATCTATGAAAATGCAAGTGCAAAGATTCGGAT
Source organism: Macrothele yani (assembly GCA_039090855.1). Classification (NCBI taxonomy): domain Eukaryota; kingdom Metazoa; phylum Arthropoda; class Arachnida; order Araneae; family Macrothelidae; genus Macrothele; species Macrothele yani. Next base: position 118,113,810 of record CM077007.1, read on the forward strand.
GTTTGAAAATACAACACACATAAAAATTGGAAAGGGAGTGAGACAAGGTGACACCATATCTCCGAAGCTCTTTAATGCCACATTGGAAAATGTCTTTCAATCACTGAACTGGGAAAACAAAGGGATAAAGATTAATGGAGATTATCTAACCCACCTTCGTTTTGCTGATGACGTAGTCATTTTTGCAACTACCCCATCAGAGCTGCAGAGTATGATCCAGGAACTTGCTGACAAGAGTAAAGAAGTGGGATTAAAAATGAACTTTCAGAAGACAAAAGTGATGTTCAATGCTTTTACAAGAAATGAAGATTTATCGATTGATGGAGAAAAACTGGAGATAACAGATACGTATGTTTATCTTGGACAGCAGATATCAAGTGAGGGTCACATTGATGAAGAAATTAATCGGCGTACAAAACTTGCCTGGAGAGCTTTTGGAAGAAACAGCATAATTTTCAAGAGCAATATGCCATTATGTCTTAAAAGAAAAGTGTTTGATCAATGCATCCTTCCAGTGCTTACGTATGGTGCAGAGACGTGGACCTTAACTAAAAGAGACATACAAAGGCTGCAGACAACTCAAAGAAGCATGGAGAGGTGCATGCTTGGTATAACCAAGAGAGATAAGAAGAGGAACTCGTGGATCCGAAAAATGACGAGAGTGGAAGACATCATGATCAGAGTTAAATCCCTGAAATGGCAATGGGCTGGACATACTGCCAGAAGGACAGACCATAGATGGACAGCCGAAATTTTAGATTGGATTCCAAGGGACAGGAAAAGACCCAGAAAAAGACCACATGGGAGATGGGTGGATGAAATTCGTAAATATGCGGGAGTGACATGGAGGAGACTGGCACAAGACAGACCGTTGTGGAGGAAACTTGGGGAGACCTTCGTCCTGCAGTGGATTGATAATGGTTGACAATGATGATGATGATGATGATATCCTCTTTGTCGATACGTAGGACAGATGGATAAGTGGTTGACGGAGAAGCCGAAGAAGACGCAGAATGCTGGAATTGAGGAAAGAAATAATAATAATAAAAAAAAAAAACTGTGTAAGGCACACGGAAAAACGGTCAATCGAAGTCGACGAAGAAGAGCCCTCAACAACGAGTTACAAGCAATCGAAAGGAATAAAAGTTTTGAGAAAGTATGATTCCTGCCACTTGAAAATCGTATTTTCCTGGAACGGAGAGGAAAAACGACTCTCACATTGACGTGGATCTCAAAGCCATCATCAACAGAAATCGAAAACAAGCTTCGCACACGCCTCATTATGAGCAATACATCAGGTTTTTTTTTGTTTTCTTTTTTCCTACTTTGTTAAACAGTAGCACAAAATTTATTGAATTAAGAAATGGACAGCACTGGCAGGAAAGTTTGATAAAAGAAAAAAAAAAAACACGAATCGTCATCAAGAAAGATGACACCGAATTTTCGGGTGTAATGAGCACGTCTTTTTTATCCGTTCTGACGCGAATTAAATTTATCAAAGCTATTCAAAGTCAATGGTACCGGTATGGAAAACAGTAGTATCTGACCGAAGAAAGTTTTTTAATCGGGCTTTTAATCCCGCAGATATTGCTGCAAACTGAATCACGAACTTACGCCCTCTGGTTACAGACTTATAATTTCAAATTTTTCTCAAAGTACATCAGAAACATTTCGCAGCAAAACGCTCCACCAACAAAGAAAGCATTTTTCCAATCGCACTTTTAGAAGCAGAAATATCGACAAATATAAAATATGTATCTACGCCCCCTGTCCGGAAACATATGCATTATTTTAAGAAGAAAGTATTCTCAAAAGGTTTTTCGATGGGAACGGTATCTGTCCACGAAAGAAATCTTGCAGTCGATTTTTCAGGAGCACAGATTTTGCTGCTAATACATAAGAAGCAGAAATTAACACTTATACCCCCTGGTGGCCAAACCATTCTTTACCGAATATTAGAAATTATACGAAAAACATTTCCCATCAGGAGCTGTATGCGGTACAGGAATAATTTCTCAAATCGGAGTTTTAGAAGCGGAAATATCGGGGGAAACGCAATTTACCTTGCGGAAAGTTAGTTACTTGAAAATTTTGAAATTACTGTATATAGAAAATATCTGTCCCCGGAAACGCTGTCCAACAAAGAAGGAATTTTTCAAATCGGACTCTTAGAAGTAGAGATATTGACAAAAATAAGATATAAATCTACGGCCCCTGGCGGAGAAACAATGCATTATTTTAAGAAGAAAATATTCCGAAAAGGTTTATCGACGTGATTAGCATCGGTCCACAAACGAATTTTTTTCAATCGAGATTTTAGAAGCTTAGATTTTGATGCAAATACATCAGAAGCGAAAGTTAAGACTCACGCCCCCTGGTGGCCAAACCATTTTTACCAAAAATTAGAAATTATAAGCAAAAGATTTCCCATCGGGTGCTATTTCCGGTGCAGAAAGAATTTTTCAAATAGTATAAAGCAGAGATATCGCGGGAAAAACAATTTACCTTTTTTTTTTTTTTTTTTTTTTAAAGCAATTTCCCTAGCGGAAAGTCTATGAATTACTTTGAAATTTTGAAACTATATATGAAAATCATGTCGCACCGGAAACTATTCTGTAAACAAAGAATTTTTCAAATCGGACCATTAGAAGCAGAGATATTGACAAAAATAAGATATACGTCTACGCCCCTGGCGGAGAAACCGTGCAATATTTTAAGAAGAAAATATTCCGAAAAGATTTATCTTTGAAAGGTTTAACCTTTTTTTTAAAGAACTTGTGAAACCTAAAAACATATATATGTACTCATGTGTAAATTATACTTACATGTTTTCTCACTTATTTCTTTATTTTTAACATAGAAGATCATCTTAGTTAAAACTGAAATTAGTTCGACGTGAGCGGCATCGGTCTATGAACGAATTTTTTCACTCGAGATTTTAGAAGCTCAGATTTCGTGGCAAATACATCAGAAGCAGAAATTAACACTTACGCCCCTGGTGGCCAAACCGTTCTTTACGAAAAATTAGAAATTACATGCAAAAAATTATATCAGGAGCCGTATCCGCTGAAGAAATTATTTTTCAAATCGGAGTTTTAGAATTAGAGACATCGGTGAAAACGCAATTTACTTTTACGCGCCCTAGCGGAAAATCTATGCGTGACTTGAAAAAGTGACCATACCTAAAATGCTCTTCGACACATAAATGGAATCGAAAGGTAAAATAATTTTTTCAATCGGATGTTCAGAAGCCAATATATGGAATAAAATGTATTTTGAATTCGATATCATCGGCGAAACTGTACATCGTAAAAAAAAAAAAAAAAAAAAAAAAAACGAAATGAAGGATCATCATTTGCATGTTTCAAGCTTCCCAACGCAAAAAGAATTTTTCAAATCAGACTGATAGTTGCAGAGATATAGTGTCTACGGACGGACGGACAAATCGGTAACATAAGCACGATATTTTTTACAAAAGACGTGCTAAACTAAAATGTTCAAAATGCGATGGATGTCATGTCTCTAGATGAACGCACGAGAGGATAAATTTTACCATGAGCACCTTTCTTTCTTTCTTTTTTTTTTTTAATGAAAGACGTGTTTCTTCATATACAATAATAAATGAAACAAAAACAGTAGCACAAAAATAATTAAATTAGTGGGAAGCACTGGCTTAACTATGTTCGATAAAAAAAAAGCAAAAAAAAAAAAAAAGCACGATAGTCATCCTGATGGTTTAGTATGTTGGATGGAAAGAAAAAAGTTCAAATTGCGATAGATGTCATGTCTCTAGACGGACGCACGAGGGGACAAACTTTACCATGGGCGCCTTCTTCATTCTTTCTTTATACAGGACGTGCCTAAAGAAAAAAAAAAAAAGATAAAAGGAAATTAAAGATCGGCGCATCATTTGTGGGAAGTCCGGGCTGTTCTTCATTACGTCCGATTTCATTCAGTGCTTAATGTACACAGACTGGGAAACGAAATGTTTTGACGAAATGAATTTCGTCCCGTAAATCGTCTTTGATGATTCTGTTGTTTTTCCTATATTTCCAATGAAAGATCCCTTTTTACGAGTTTGTTTATACTCGTGCGTGTCGATCTTGTCCTAGAAAGAAAGTAATAAAAAAATTGGGGGATACAAAACAGGGGGAAATTTCTAAATAGATGAGAATATAGCGTGAGTTCCCTTAGAAATGTGTCTCATGAACAGGGCCAGACCGCGTCGAATGGGTGATTGAGAACTGGAAAAACAAAATGTTAGAACTTGTTCTTTGCTGCCCGACAGTCATTGATACTTGAAGCTTTTCAAGAGATTTTTTTTTCCCATCCCCCTCAGTTTAATTTCTTTTTCAAGGAAAACACGGTTTGCGAAGTGAGTTCTGAACTCACTTGCTAAAACAGTTTCTAACTTCCTTTTTTCTTCCTGCAGAAACCCCGGTAAATGTTTTTCTGCTGCTTGCGTACAAACACTAGGAAGACCATTTCTTTCATTGACGATATTAAGAAAACGCCTTACAAGTTTTCAGAGTTGTCTCGCTTTTCGTGAACATTATTACTTCATCAGAGTGTTCCTTTCTTTTATTCTTTCTCTCTACCCCTCTTTTCCATTTCTTCTTCACAGCTCTTCGGAATGAAGCAAGCTTAAAGGAATAAATAAAAGAAATTCATGGAAGTTTTTATATCTTTATTTCGATTCACGTTTGGTTGTTGTGAAAAACACTCGTACCTTAGTGAGAATACTGCGCGGTCAGTGTATTTCTCGAAAGAAATCTAAATGGGTTAACTGCTTTACCCATTTAGATTTCTTTTTAAATTTTTCTACCGTATTGAGAAATACACTGTAAATAATTTTGCTTCGATTCACGAGCAATTTTCCGTGATCCTTTCGTGAGCTAACTAAGCATGTTTCTGATTCAACCTTCTCCTTGAAATGACTAAAAAACCCCTGAATTTCGCTGATTTCTCATATGTGAATTGACATGATGTTCATCTTTCTCCTGTCGCCAACGGAAAATTCTGGATTTTTAGAAACCTTTCCGTACTTCCTTTCGTATATTAACGGAAAAATTCTGTTCTCACTTTTTTCCGTATCTATATGAAGAAAAAAATTCATGTAACAGGAGCGGTTCGCAAGAATACTTGACTGTTGATTAACTATTAAATTGCAATCATCGGTCGGAGTACCTGATTTTGAAGTTCTGCAGCGAGATTGAATATTGCGTATAGCTTATCGCATCATATTTGCGTTATTTTGGCAATGGATATTCCTTCCGCTCTGCCGCCATTTGGTGCGCCAGATATTTTATATTGCGTTAGCATAAGATACCGGGTATTTAAATTATCGTATGGTATTGTATGATGTCTGTGTATTTGTGTGTGAACCCCTGAAGACAAAAGTGGCGAGGGTTGTACCGAAAGTAATGCAAACGTGGCCATAACTTTTTCCTTAACTGACAGAGATCGTTCAAATTGCACATGTTTGTAGAGTAACTCTTTCTCTATACAAAGGTACTACTCAACATAGTCTCCATCACAAGCGATGCATTTGCGCCATCGTTGAACCCAACTCTCGAATCCTCTTTGAAAAAAATTCAGGTGTGGACTGTTGTACCCACTTCTTCACAGCCACTTTCAACTCGTCCGTGTCATCAAATCGTTGTCTCCGGAGACTGTCCTGTATTGGACCGAACAGGTGGAAGTCAGAGGGCGCCAGATCAGGGCTGTACGGTGGATGGAGACCACCGACCAGCCTAATTTGCTGATCGCCTGATTTTTTGCCAAAGTTGTGTGTGTGGTCTCGCATTGTCATGGTGAATGTGGATCCTTTTCAGATTCTTTTTCAGTTTCTTCCTTCTTATGGCCTCTACACAACCTATGTCTAATAAGTTCAAGGACTGACCGCAAATCTGACGTAACAGTAGTGGGATAAAAAATAGCACGTATATGCCATAAGACATCAGTCCTTGACCAATCAGCGAACTGCTGGAAACTGGTTTATACCGTTACCGACAGGCGGCAGACCAGAATTAAGAGGGGTCATAGCAAGCGTTTTCGTCCCATTTCATTTTAGCCATGGAAGAGCAGAGAATAAGCATCTGTTTCTGTTGGAAACTTGGTAAATCAGCTTCTGAAACTTACGGAATGTTAAAAAAAGGGTATGGAGACACAGCATTATCCCGCAGCATAGTTTTCGAATGGTATGCACGGTTTCGGCACGGGCGGGAATTCTTTGATGATCCGAGATCTGAGCTTCCCTCCAGTGTGAGGACAGTGAAAATTCGAAGAGGTGTGGAATCCATTAAAGAAAGATCGCCGAATTGCAGTGAGACTTTTGGCTGAGTCGGTGGGCATCAGTAAGTGTATCTGTCATGAGTTTCTACGCGAGGATCTGGAGAAACGGAAACTTAATGCCAGATTTGTACTCCGCTTTCTGAATGATGACCAAAAAGAGGCTCGTTCATCGATATGTTCCGAGCTGCTGAACACTGCAGCTGAGGATCCTGTTGTTTGCTCCAGAATTATTGTAGGTGATGAAACATGGTGCCTGCAGTATGATCCAGAAACCAAGCGCTGAATGGAGAGGTACCCACTCACCATCGATCAAGAAAGCGCGCACGCAACCATCAAAGACGATGCTGGATAGCCTTTTCCGATTCGAAAGGTATAATCCACTATGAATTCGTACCAATGATTCAAACGGTAAATCAGGAATTCTACAAGCAAGTCTTGCGACGTTTACGCAGCAGTGTAGGTCATAATCGTTTCCAGTTATGGTAATCCGGAAATCTGTTGTTGCTCCATGATAATGCAAGACCACATACCGCGTTGTCAGTCCAACAGTTCTTTGCTCACCATCAAATCAGTGTGTTGCCACATGCGCCGTATTCCCCTGGTTTATCGCCAGGTGACTTCTTTCTGTTCCTCAGGATAAAACAGGCATAAAAATACAGTATCATGCAGACATTACATCTATCCAAGCAGCCGTGACAAAACAACTTGCGGACATCCCGGAAAGTGCCTTGCAGAAGTGTGTCCGGTATCTTAAGAAGCGTTGGAAACTTTATATTGATTCAGAAAGGCGGTATTTTGAGCATTAATTGTGAGTATGGTGCATTTTTATATTCTTTATTGCGTCAGTCGTGGATCTTTTCGGACGTAGGGTGTAACTATCAAGAGTACAATTAATATTTAGGGATTTTGTGAAATTATACTATGAATCAGTACTTTCACCTTTTTCTTAAACATAATTGAAAGTCTTTGTCAGTACAAAAGTATCTCTAGTTACAAAACGTTCAATTAAGCACCCGGAACAAAAAATTGGTCACCCCTAACAGAAATGACTGTAGGAAGTTACTGGTTGCACAGAGGGCGCCGTGATAGCATTGTCGGGAGATAAATGGCCTTGACGGGGTCTATAGGATCATTTCTGTCTCGTGCAGTTGTGAACATCGACATGTGTTTTGAATTTAGTCTGCAGTATGGGTCGTAAGGAAGACGTTACTGAGTGGCAAAAAGGAGCCATCGTGTTTTGCCGTGCCCACAGACAGAAAATAAATGAAGTCGCTCAATTCGTTGGTGTGTCGAAGCGTACTGTCCAGCGGGTCTACAAACAGTGGTGTACTTCGCAGTCAACTGTAAATCGGCGACGTAACTGTGGCCGGAAAACGTTTCTCACCATCGCCATGTTTCACGCCTGGTAACTGCAAATAGGTTTCAAACTAGGCAACAATTCCTCCAAACAGTCAATTAAAGTCCACTCCAACAAGTTTCCGAAAGGATATTACAACGAGAACTGCATGCGATGAGATTCTGGTGCAGAGTACCACGGAAAAGGGCTCTTTCAACAGCAAGTCACGAATTCGCACGTTATCAATGGGCTCAGAGTCATCAGAACTTTACTGTGGAGGATTGGGAACGAGTGATTTGGTCTGATGAGTCTCGTTTTTGTTTGTACTCCAACGATGAGAGGCAACAAGTGCATCGCAGGCCCAATGAAGCCTTTAGTTATGATTGTGTCGAATGTGTTGTACAAGCTGGAGGGGGTTCTGTGATGCTTTAGGGATGCTTTCTGTACCACAAAATTGGCCCCCTCGTTGCAGTGACGATGAATTTGAACCAGCATGCGTACCGCTGTATTCTGAATGACGAAGTGTTGCCCTTTGCCCTATATCTCCAGGAGCAGCATTACATTGCCACTCCTATCTTCCAAGACAGCGGTACGCATGTCTTGGAAGATAGGAGTGGCTGAAACTATGTCTGAGCTGAAACTATGTCTGAGCTGAAACTATGAGTGGAACGACGAACAATCAGCAACACTGTCTCACCTCGACTTGGCCGCCAGATCCCCAGCTTTAAATTATATTGAAAATCTGTGGGATCATTTGGAACAGAAGGTGAAACTCCGGAATAGACACCCACGCACTCTGACGGAACTTCGGGACCAATTGACGCACGATTGGCTGCAAATCGATGTTCAATACATCCACAACCTCGTGGAGTCTCTATCACACAGGATTCATGCTATTATCAAGGTAAGAGGCGCCGTCTCCTGTTATTAGGTAAGTTCTGACAAGGGTGCCTAATTTTTTGTCCGGTGTACTTATTGGGTTGTCGGAAGAATCATGACGTATTTTGGCATCAGATGGCGGTTGGGCAGTTTTGGAAGTACTAGAGTCATGCGCAGCTCTGTTACCGCTATGGTATTCGACAGGTGACAGTTCTAGCTGCAGTTTAAAAGGAATACTGAGCGATTTGGTTGATTTGTAGAGATTTGACATCAAGTTGAAGATGAAAGACCAAGCTGTGCATTTTCGCCATATTTTACTGTTTTACTTCCGGAAAGGGAAGAACGCGCGTCAAGTTTGTGAAAAGTTCTGTAAAGTATAAAGTGATAATGCTCTACAAGAACGTCAGTGCCAGCAGTGGTTCGCAAAATTCCGTGCTGGTTATTTTGACCTCAACGACGCCCCTCGGTCCGGGAGGCCCACCGAGGTTGATGACGACCAAATCAAGGCATTGATCGAGTCAAACCCACGTTACACGGCACGAGAGATTGCAGACACATTGCACATCCATCATTCAAGCGTTCACGACCACCTGACGAATACGTAAGCAAGATCGATGTGTGGCTTCCTCATGAACTCAAAGTAGCTCAAGTGACAGCGCGTATAAACATCTGCGATATGCTCATTAAACGTGAGGAAAACGATCTTTTTTTAAGTGACTGATAACTGGTGACGAAAAGTGGATTGTGTACAACAATGTGCTGCGCAAATGGTCTTTTGTCTCAACGTGCTGCTTCGCCTCAAACGACATCCAAAGCAGACATTCATCAGCGGAATGTTCTGGTCTCAGTGTGGTGGGAGTTTAAAGGTGTCGTGTTTTTCGAGCTCCTACCACGGAACCAAACAATCAATTTGAATGTGTACTGTCGGCAATTGGGCAGTTTGAATGAATCCATCATCCAGAAACGTCCAGAGTTTGTTCATCGTAATGGTGTTGTGTTCCATCACGACAACGCGAGACCACACACAAGTTTGATCATCCGCCAAAAATTATAGAAGCTTGGGTGGGATGTGTTGCCACACCCAGCATACTCGCCTGACCTTGCGCCGTCAGACTTCCACTTGTTTCGCTCTCTTCAACAGTCCTTGCGTGGTATAACGTTAAATTCTGATGAGGCTGTAAATCAGCACCTTGCATAGTTTTTCCGCCACGAAAGACAGGTCCTTCTATGAACGAGGCATTCTGCAGCTCACTGAAAGATGGCAAAAGGTTATCGAACAAAACGGGCATTATATCATTGATTGATCTTTGTTCTTTCTATCAATAAATGACCTTTGCTAAACATGGCTAAAGTACGTCATAACTTTTCCGACAACCCAATACTTTCAAAAATCGTGATGAAAGAAACAGATGTAATTTGTGATAAGTTTTCTTATATAAAAATAATAAGCTCCTACAGAAAATAAAAAGTTTAGCCCGCATTGATAGCGAAAAACATCTCATCGCCGCGCGATTAGAGTTAGCTTCTTTTCTACCTTAAATGTGATCGAAGGATAAGTGTTTTTCCAGATCAGTCGGTAGAGCACTTTGCTGATGTCCAAGCAGTGCTGGGATCGACCCCCACCAGGGGCAAAGGGAAAAGATTCTTTCACTTCGTACATCAGGAAAGAGCAACTGCTAAAGGGACTGGAGAAGTCAGATTCGAGGTTTTGGGGAAATTTCGGTATAAAAGCGGAAAAAACTCGAAGTTTACTTTTCCGAATAAATTCGGAATTACTGAAAACGGAAATTTCATTAAAATTCGCAGTCTTACTTGCTGCACATTATTTCAGGAATTTTCCCTAAATTCACACCGCTTACTTTTATAGTGTAGATTTTATTGTAATTTCAGATTTCGTGTGACAAATATTTTGTAACTTAACGCATCTTCGCTGGAAATAAAAAAAAACGACATTTTTATTTCAACACTAGATCTTCCAAAAATTTGCGTTTGTCATAAGATTTCAGCCTGTATTTTAAGTCAACAGTGTTTTATCTTTTTATTTAACCCTTTCCAGCCCAAAATGTTATTTTTGTAATTGGAAACTTTTTTTTCTGGTTTTTGTAGTGTGTAATAAATAAAAATAACACTGAAAACTCTTTATAACATTTTATTCCCCAAATACGAAATGTTGTTTGTGAGCAAAATTGGGATACAAAAGTTCAAATTTCTGATAATTTGACTTCCTTTTCCTTATTTTATTTTCTTCATGGACATGAAACCACACCGTTTTTTTTTCAAAAGGAAATTCTGTTTTGATATCCCAACTCGGAATATGGGAAAATATTCAATAGAGTATTTTTCACTTCACATGTAAACCAACAAGGCAGTTTCTTTTTTCTTGAAACACAAAATCACATCACATTTTTTCGCACATAACATAGGAAAATCTTGTTTTGCGGTTTTTACACTATTGTTTTGGATAGTTGTTTACCAGCTACAATGGGTTTAGTAAGAATTTTTTGTGTTAGAAGGACTATGAAAATTCAAAGAACATACGTTGTCATGAAAGAAATACGGGATTACACCATATAATACAAATTTTGAAGATGACAATCCGATTTTTGGTGTAAATGTGACAAGAATGGTAAGCCAGATAAAATCCAAAAACTTGAAAATTAAGTTTTTCAAGAAATTAGTTTCAAGTTTTCGGATTTTATCTGACTTACCATCCTTGTCACATTTACACCAAAAATCGGATTGTCATCTTCAAAATTTTTAACATACGTTGTTTCTGAACAACAATGGGTTGGAAAAAGTTAATTTTGAGTAATGTATCTCGCGAAATAAAAATCTGTACGTATATATTACCCAGCAAGAAAACTGCGCATGCGAAAAGTACATGAATACAAAGAATGTGAATAAAGTTTGATGAATTCACGGTTAAAATGAGCAACAGGTAATATTTAAGAAAACTAACTTTACTGGCCTTCAAAAAAATCTCTCTCTCCCGGGTACAGTGCAGTTTTTTCAGGTCATCGCGTTCGCTTGAGTGTCCAAAATGTCTGCAAATATCTTCCCTTTTATTTAATTTCAGTCGTAGAAATAAAAAAATAATCAGCTGATGTCAGATGAGGCGAATATGGTGGGTGATTGAACGCAGAAGCGGCTCGTTGCTCTATAAATTGGATGTATTTTCTCAGCGTTTTTTAATTACAGAATACGAATATTTCTCTTCGTAAAGAGCAAAACATAACCTATCTACTGCTTGTTTACGTGCGCCATTTTCTTAGCAGAAAAATAAACATAGATGAACTTCTTTTCGTCTATGTTTGACATCAGCAGATGTTTATTTCGTGTTCATCTAACACGATGTTTCCGCCCCGGTGGCGCAGTGGTCTAAGCGATGGTTTCTGATCATTCGCCCGAGATGGGTGCGAGTTCGAATCCCGGTGAGGCGTGGATCTTGCGTTTCTCTTACGGCCCTGGCTCTCTCCCGACCCTAGAACCAGTGGCCCACAATTAGGGACGGGCGACTGCTTATAGCCCACTGAGTTGCACCCTGTGGTCGTTAACCCTCCAATAAGAAAAAAAGAAGCACGCAGTTCTTTGAACTTCTTTTATTTCCTGTAATTTCTTATCAGAAATGTTCTAAAAATGTGTAAACCTTCTTTGTAGTGTTTGGGAATGTAAGTTAGTTATACTTTTATTTTAATTTCTTTCACATGCCTTCACAATAATTGTATTTGTTAATAAAACACAGCAAAGGAGAACGATAGGCTTTCGATGAGTATTATGAGGAACGCATAACTCATATTAAAAGATCGAAAACTTCAATGGGAGAATCTTAAAAAAATTCTACGCGTTTAAAAGTTTGTAAATATGTAAAATTACCGTATACTACAGAACAGTTCGAATTATGCATACTATATTAACACACTAAAATAATTAAAGACACAGTAGCGCTGCTTTGCTACTCTGGGTTACTCAAATGAGTTAATACAGATAAAACATACATGCAGGTGCGAAACCAGAATTTTATTTCAACGGGAAGAGTGACAGTATAAGAGAATGGTTCTTCGCAAACAATATTTACTCAAAACTTTTTCAATGCTTTTAACTTCTCCGAAACACTGATCATGTTTTGTTTCTTAAAAAAAAAAAAAAAAGAAAAAAAAGAAAAAAACATGATTTGACCTCATTTTCTTTGAGGAGGTATATTTTGCATTTATTTCCAGGCAAAAACTTGTTCCTGCGAGTACACTATTTAACATGAATTTAACGGTACTATGTCGTCTACATTTTTGCTGTTTGTAATTTAAACTGTCATTTGTCTGCCTGCCCGACCGTGAGCCTCCTGGGAGCCCGAGCCCTGGGAATATGCTTCCCTTCTCCCCTCCCCGATGTTTGGGGACTGGCAGACGCCCGAAATGAACTTGGAGGAAAAATTGGTTTGTAGGGTCCAACAGACGCGTAACACTGTGTTAAATAACATTTGTATGTATCTGGGACGACACTATACGATATCCCAGCGGAGGGGGTGCAACGTATATTGCAATATCTGCCTTACAACAGCGGAAGATTTGTCCGTACATTATTGCTGTCTGCTGGAAACAAGACAAAGCGACTCCAGTGGACTGACCAGCATAGAAAGCGGACCCTAACTGAAGGGGGAAATGCCATGTGGTTTGAAAAATTGCATTTGTATTAGTAATGGACAATTCGCGAACGATTCGGTCACAATGAATGACTCTTCACCGTGAATGGTTTGCTCCAAGCGCGACGCTATACGTGTAGGCTAAGGTGAGATTCACCCCCCCCCTCCTTAAACATTTAAGCAGAGTTAGACCACATGGCGAGTGCAGCCATCTTAGGTTTTAGAGAATTTGATAAACGTACGTGGAATTTTCGGATTCACAATTTTGCTGTATAAAATGAATTTTTTATTGAATTTAGTGTTGCACTATTCTGTGAAATGGAGGTAGTTCTCCTAGCGAATGTGTGAGTGAGTAGTAGAAAGACACCATTTTCGAAAATATAGCTTTGAAAGTTGATGTCGAGCAAATGTTTTGAATCTTTCTCATGCCATAGCAATTGCTGAAACACGGTCAACTGATTCGTACGAAATTCTATTTCCAATTCTGTTGTCGTCCAGAAAAGCTTGCAAATTTGTGCTTTGCATTTCCTTCGGCCGACAGCTCCGCTAATTGTCGGCCACATCGCAATCACCACTTACGAACTTCACAAACCATTCACGACACGTTCCTGCACCTATAAGCTTTCTTGTCGTATGCTGAAGAAATCCACTCACGTGCTTTTACAGCAATTTTTCGGAGATTAAATACACTCCTCATCAAAAAAATAGGTGCTATTCGGGAGGGAAGGTGGAGGTTACCAGGAACAATAAATGATTAAACATTGAGCCTAATATGGACACTATTTATATAGCTACACGCCAATAAGTAATTCTCTCAGTATTGCGCCCGGCAGCCATGTTTGCTCACACAGCATGCCAGACGTCTCGGCAGGGAGTTGTACAGGTTCCTAATGGTGTTCTGCGATAAGCCATTCCATGCAGCTTGAATCTTCTCACGCAGTTCCTGCAGATTGTGCAGTAAGGGTGGAGTGTTCATAGCGCGTCCAATAACATCCCACGTGTTTTCAATCGCCGACAGGTCTGGCGCCGCGGCTGGCCATGGTAGAGAGTCGGTGCCTTGAGACAGCAGCAGTATGCCGACGAGCGTTGGCCTGTTGGAAAATCGCACCGGAGTGAGTGTTCAGAAAAGGTAGGGCCACTGGTTGTAATACCTCATTAACGTAACGTTGGGCTATGAAAGTGCCTGCAATGAACAACAAAGGTGATCTGGCATCGTAAGCAATTGCACCCCACACCATGACACCACGCCACCTGGACGTGTGACGTTCGACAACAAACCGACCATCTTGGCGCTGTCTCCACGCACGTATTCTTTGGTAGTCTCCTCCAAGACAAAAGCGGGACTCGTCATTGAAGATCACCCACTACCATTCTGAATGGCTCCATGACAGTCTGGCAGGACACCATTGCAGTCTTTGGCAATAATGCAATGCTGTTAATAGCAGTTGTTGTAACCGTCTGCGTGTGTGTAGTCCTTCGTTGTGCAGCTGTCTGCCATTGCTGCTGGCACTAATCGGACGATGCATGGAGGGCACCCCTGCTCGCTGAATATCCGCAGTCGTGGCTGTTGGGTCACTCCGCGCATGTCGGACAACCCATTGGTCCTCTCTCTTTGGTTCGTCTAGGTCTCCCAGAATTTCCTGTCGCTGATGCGTGCCTTGTTCCATCCACTGCCGCCAACAGCGTGCTATGGTGATATCTGTACGACAGATATGGCGCGCATTATGGCGATAAGACCATCTCGCTTCCCGGAGGCCGACGATGCAGCCCCTCTGAGACTCCTCCAACTGTTTGAATTGCTTCCGAACTTTTCTCCGAGACATACTTCACTTGCAAAGGATGCAACCAACACAACAGCACGAGTCAAAATGCCAAGCACGCGCAACGGGACGACCTTATATAGGCGATCAGGCACAGCGGTACGACCCCTCCTTGCTTGCGTCACATACGCGGCCGAGCGTGGTACTTGAATCAATAGGGTGTCTCACGATGTCAAACCTACCCACCAAGTTTCATTCCTGTGGGTTGCTTCCTTCTGGGTGTAATTTTTGGGGAGGGGGGGGCGATGAGTGTATGGACGAATATCCGCCTTGTAGATCGAGATGTTCTATCTTTACTAACAGCACGTGTGATGTGTCCGTTAATACGTGTCGTTCGAAGCAGTGTTGCCACTTTCGAAGTAGTGTTGAACAAAATTCTGACAAAAATTAAGTTGTTTCTCTTGTACAGCGCGATACGAGGCGCGCCAAAAACATGTTCACAGAAATAATATTAAATATCGTTGGTAATCAAGTTCATCTAGTCATGGAAACTCTTTTAACAAGGTGGTGATGGATATTTCCAGAGAGACAATGCCGCTTGACACAATGCCCACATTGCCCTCGGATGCTTCGGGAACATGGACTCTTTTCCCTACTTCCATAGCCATTCAATCAAATAGAGGAAGTATCTGATGAAATTGAATGCCATTGGACATATGGATGTATTGTTAACCGATAGGTATGAATTGAAGACTCTACGCACCGTGCATAGGCCAATAATGAACCAGAACGATGCCAAAACTGAGTCGGATTAATGCCTAGGCGAAATTCTGCGATTTTGAATGTCAGATGTAGCCTAGCACACTAATAGATAAGATAGGTGGTCTTAATAAACTCGTCATTTAATTTTCCCTTGTGTACACTAAATAACAGTGAGCAAAATGCTGTCCAATATATGACATACATACTTTGAATTGAGTGAAATACTTAAAAAGCCAACGGGAAACGGCAGGGGCATTTCTCGTTAATAGTACGTTTAAGAAACGTTCCGGGGCTGAAATATCGTACGCTGTACGGTGGCAAGCGATAGGATGACTAGAAGCAGACCACTCTTAGGCTCAGGTCGCTAGACACCTGATATCCACCCAAGAGTGGTTTCACGGTTATGGCAGCAACGCCAATGGGGTGTCACGAAGGCCTGGCCAAGGTCGTCCAAGGCGTACTACAACTCATGATGACAGTTATGTCGTTTTAACCTCATGGTGTCATAGGTTCAATACAGCTCGGCACTAGTCTTCTAAGCTCCTTGCTGCCACTGGGGCTACGGTAACAAAGCAAACGATACATCGAAGGTTTATTGTAATTGGTCTTTGTGCTGGAAGACCCATGGTTTGTGCCCCGCTGAAAGCATCTCGCAGGAGAGCTCGTTTGAACTGGTGCAGGCAACATTGTTCTAGAAGCACAGGCGAGTGGCTCGGTGTTCTTTTTTACAGGCGAGTCTAGATTCAGTCTACAAAAGGATTCTCGTCGGCATTTTATCTGGAGGGAACAAGTTACCCCCAATGATCTGGCAACCGTCCGCGAACGGCTCTCTTTTGGAGGTAATGATCTGCTCGTGTGGAGTGGCATTATGTGTATACGGCCGCACAGCGCTCCACGCATTCGCATTAGGCGATGTGAATGCTGAGCGCCATAAATACGAAATCCTAGAGACCTATGTCAAACTTTTTCGAGGAGCAGTTCCTTTTTCGAGCCCTCAGTTCCTCGTAATGTGTGATAACGTTCGCCCGCACAGGGCTCAGCTTGTCGATGATTTCCTGCATAGCGAGAAAATTCAGAGTACCGACTGGCCAGCCAGGTCTTCGGACCTGAACCCTCTAGAACATGCTCTGGGACGACACATAGCAATTCGTCAGCCACCTCCTAGAACCCTTCCCGAGTAAAACACCGCCTTCATCGAAGAATGGAATTCTTTGGCTACAGAGGTGATGAACAACTTGGTGATGAACTCTTTAGCCAAAGGTGACAAACATACCTAATTAAGACATTTTTCTTACATCTCACCATGTTGGCATTTGAGGATGTAACCCTGTATACGCAAAATGTGTACATATCTATCCGTTATAAATGTTTATTACCCTTATGATTGTCTCTCCTCACACAGACCTATTAGTGCCGCCCCGGTGGCGCAGTGGTCTAAGGCGTTGGCCTCTGATCATTCGTCCATAAGGGGTCCCGGTTCGAATCCCGGTCAGGCATGGATGTTGTGTTTGTCTTACGGCACTGGCTCTCTCCCTTCCCTGGAACCATTGACCCTAAATTAGGGACGGACGACTGCTTATAGCCCATTGAGTTGCTCACGGTGGTCGTTAAACCTCCAATCAAAAAAAAAAAAAAAAAAAAAAAAAAAGACCTATTAGTTGAGTTTCACCTGTATATAACATATATATTTTATATGTATGTTATATACAGGTGAAACCCGGCCGCCCCGGTGGCGCAGTGGTCTAAGCGATGGCTTCTGATCATTCGTTCGAACGGGGTCCGGGTTCGAATCCCGTGAGGCATGGATGTTGTGTTTGTCTTACGGCACTGGCTCTCTCCCTTCCCTGGAACCAGTGACCCTAAATTCGGGACGGGCGACTGCTTATAGCCCATTGAGTTGCTCACGGTGGTCGTTAAACCTCCAATCAAATAAAAAAAAAAAAAAAAAAAAATAAACACAGGTGAGACCCAACTTGCGAACACGGTGTTCCTTGAAATGTGTGTGAATTTCCTTTTCATAAGATATATTACATTTTAATGCGTTTCTGATAAATTAACTTTATTAAAAAATAGTAAAAATTAGTAGTTAGAAAAATATTAATTTATGTAGTCCAAAAAAAAAAAAAACACTTTTAGGGTAAAAATACTTAATTTAAAAAGAATAACATTTATTCTAAAAAGAGCATTTTTAATACACACGTACATTCATAAGGTCCTACAGTATAGAACTGGTCACCGGATTATTAGATCCACTTAGGCTGGGATTCTTCACAATTTTCTTGATGAAAGCCTTAAGCTACAGTTGCAAAGAACATTTTTTTTTTATCTTCATTTTTTCGTACACTTGTTTGTAGAAGGCCAACACTCTATTGACGACTTTGCAGCTAGTTGATTTTTTTCAATTATTTTTTATTCAAGGTTTGACGACCAACATGAGCAACTCAATGGGCTATAAGCAGTCGCCCGCCCCTAATTTAGGACCACTTGTCCCAGGGAAGGGAGAGAACCAGTGCCGTAAGACAAAGACAACATCCATGCCTCACCGGGATTCGGACCCGGACGCATCTCGGACGAACGTTCATAAACCACTGCACCACCGGAGCGACTAGTAGTTGAATTTTCAATCAATTTTTTAACGCCTTCGCAGACTGTAGAATGTCTTTCGCAATTTGGGTCGTTATTCCCCAGTGCCTTTCTTATACTTGCCAAGTTTTACTGTTAACTCGTAAAATTTACGGAAATTGTACTTGTTTTATGGTTATTTTACGGGGTGATATGTTTTATGGATTTTTTTTCCAATAGTTTAATGGCATATATACAAGTATATACAGTGTATCATCATCATCATTGTCAACCATTATCAATCCACTGCTGGACGAAGGTCTCCCCAAGTTTCCTCCACAACGGTCTGTCTTGTGCCAGTCTCCTCCATGTCACTCCCGCATACTTTCAAATTTCATCCACCCATCTTCCATGTGGTCTTCTTCTGGGTCTTTTCCTGTCCCTTGGAATCCAATCTAAAATTTCGGCTGTCCATCGATGATCTGTCCTTCTGGCAGTATGTCCAGCCCATTGCCATTTCAGGGATTTAACTCTGATCGTGATGCCTTCCACTCTTGTCATTTTTCGGATCCACGTGTTCCTCTTCTTATCACTCCTGGTTACACCAAGTATGCACCTCTCCATGCTACTTTGAGTTGTCTGCAGCCTTTGTATGTCTCTTTTAGTTAAGGTCCACGTCTCTGCACCATACGTAAGCACTGGAAGGATGCATTGATCAAACACTTTTCTTTTAAGACATAATGGCATATTGCTCTTGAAAATTATGCTGTTTCTTCCAAAAGCTCTCCAGGCAAGTTTTGTACGCCGATTAATTTCTTCATCAATGCGACCCTCACTTGATATCTGCTGTCCAAGATAAACATACATATCTATATATATATCTATATATATATATTCTATAAAGATTTTTTTTGCTTAGGTATCTTTATAGAATGTGAATTCTGAATTTTCAAAACTGCTGCGTTGCGCGTTTTGATTTTCAGGCTATTTTGCACCCTTCGTTTTAAATTCTAAAATTTTTTCCTTAGTCTTCAGTTTTGCTCTATATATATATATATATATATATATATATATATTATTTACAAATTCAATTCAAAGAATCAAAAGAAACCAGAATTTGCAAAAATACACCAAAAGCACTAGAGTGTTCCACATAATGCGCCAAGCAGGACAAAATAATGGAAACCCAATATATTTCACTTGTAACTCAACGAAAACCAAAGAACATAATCTGAATAAACAAACAATATAAAACATGGAAGCATACTGTATGTATTGGGTTGTCAGAAAAGTGACGTATTTTGGCACCCGATGGCGATTTTTTAAGTATACTAGAGGCATTCGCGGCTCTGTTATCGCTATGGCATTCGACAGGTGCCAGTTCTAGCTGCAGTCTAAAAGAAATAGCAAGCGATTTGGTTGATTTGCAGAAATTTGACATCAAGTTGAAGATGGAAGACCAAACTGTGCAGTTTCGCCATATTTTACTCTTTTACTTCCGTAAAGGGAAGAACGCGCATCAAGCTTGTGAAACGTTGCGTAAAGTGTACGGTGATAATGCTGGTGGTTCGCAAAATTCCGTGCTGGTGTTTTTGACCCCAACGATGCTCCTCGGTCCGGGAGGCCCACCGAGGTTGATGATGACCAAATCAAGGCATTGATCGAGTCAAACCCACATTACATGACACGAGAGATTGCAGACGCATTACACATCCATCATTCAAGCGTTCACGACCACCTGAAAAAGCTGTGATACGTAAGCAAGCTCGATGTGTGGGTTCCTCATGAACTCAAAGAAGCTCAATTGACGGCGCGTATAAACATGTGCGATAATGCTCATTAAACGTGAGGAAAACGATTCTTTTTGAAGCGACTGGTGACGAAAAGTGTAATGTGTACAACAATGTGCTACGCAAACGGTCTTTTGTCTCAACGTGCTGCTTCGCCTCAAACGACATCCAAAGCAGACATTCATCAGCGGAATGTTCTGGTCTCAGTTTGGTGGGATTTTAAAGGTGTCGTGTTTTTCGAGCTCCTACCACGGAACCAAACAATCAATTCGAATGTGCACTGTCGGCAATTGGACAGTTTGAACTAATCCGTCATCCAGAAACGTTCAGAGCTCGTTCATCGTAAAGGTTTGTGTCCCATCACGACAACGCGAGACCACACACAAGTTTGATCACCCGCCAAAAATTATTGGAGCTTGGGTGGGATGTCTTGCCCCACCCAGCATACTCGCCTTTTCAAAAGTCCTTGCGTGGTATAACGTTCAATACAGATGAGGCTGTAAATCAGCACCTTGTACAGTTTTTCGCCATGAAAGACAGGTCCTTCTATGAACCAGGCATTCTGCAGCTCACTGAAAAATGGCAAAAGGTTATCGAACAAAATGGGTATTATATCATTGATTGATCTTTGTTCTTTCTATCAATAAATGACTTTTGCAAAACATGACTAAAATACGTCATGACTCTTCCGACAACCCAATAGCTCATGAATGTGGCAAAAATTCTCTACTCCGGGCTGAATAGAACATAAAACCCGAAAAAATGGAAAGTATATGATAAAACTCACCCCGGTGTAACTCTCAGAGTAACAGAATGTATACCTCAGTCCCGATAAACAAGTATACTAAAGCGATTGAATCTCAACATTCTCTTCAGGGAAGCACCTCTTCACCAAGTGACCTTTCGAATATCACTTGGTGAAGAGGTGCTTCCCCGAAGAGAACTGTTCAAATTCAATCGCTTTAGTATACCTGTTTTTCGGGACTGAGGTGTACATTCTGTTACTGTGAGAGCTACACCTGGGTGAGTTTTATTATATACTTTCCATTTCTTCGGGTTTTATGTTCTATTCAGCCCGGAGTAAGGAATTTTCGCCACATTCAAGAGCTACACATGTTTCAGTGTTTTATACACTGCTGGCAACCCAAAATGCAACACCAAGAAAGACACGAGATAGCAAAGCCAGATTTACTGGACACATAACAACAGATACAAAGATGAAACGATTGAGCTTACAGGCCCGTGCGACTTGCGGAACACGCAGACATCAATAGTTCGTGTGGCCCCCATGGCTGGCAATAACGGCCGCTACTCGCCGCGGCATCGAACGAAAGAGGCTTTGGATGTGGGCTTGGGGTATGTCGGTCGAGGCTGCTTCCACACGTTGCCACAGTTCATCAAGCGTAGCTGCGGGTGGTGCTTGCCGGGCCACTCGGTTGCCGATCAGCGACCAGACGTGTTCGATGGGTGACATATCGGGAGAACATGCGGGCCACGGCAGCAGTGGCACCTGGTGGGCCGTGAAGAATTGTTGCACGATGCGTGCCACGTGCGGGCGCGCATTGTCCTGTTGAAGCGTGGCCGCTGGCAGGTCCTGCAGGTATGGGAGGACTACAAACTCCAAAACGTCGGAGATGTAGCGGTGACTGTTGAGTGTACCGGCGATGCGTACCAGATGGGTGCGGTTGTCATATCCAATTGCGCCCCAAATTATAACGCCAGGCGACGGACCGGTATGGCGATGCATAATGCAGGCGTCATACAGTCTCACGCCGCGGTGCCGCCACATGCGGATCCGACCATCGTGGTGTTGCAGGCAGAAGCGGGATTCGTCGGAGAAGACAATGTCGTGCCATTCCGTAGTCCAGGTGCGGCGTTCAACGGCCCACTGCCGCCGCACTCGCCGTTGGTGTAACGTCAATGGTAATCGGAACAATGGGTGCCGTGCGACAAGTCCCCGCTCCTGCAGACGACGTCGAACGGTATGTGCTGACACAGGTTGTTGCGCAACACTCCCTAATTCCTGCGCTAACGTTCGTGATGTGGCGGTGCGAGCCGTCGATGCCCGCCGCACAACATGCCGGTCCTCTTGTTCGGTGGTGTGCCGCGGCTGCGGCAATCGCTCACGTCGCTCCGTCCGTCCCTCCTGCACCCACCGAACCCATACTCGCCTCACTGTGGCTGGATGCCGTAACACACGGGCGCCGATGTCTCGGTACGATAAACCGCTGTCGCGATAAGCCGCTATTCGTCCTCTGTCGATCTCCGAAACGTGCTGGAATGACTGCCGTATTCTGCGACGAGGCATCAGGAAGCTTCCCACGCACAGATCCGGCAGCACAACACACTTCCACTACTTACACCCAGCCTTGTGTGCACTGCTTCTCGGTGGCGTGCCGGGCGCACATGATTTGAATATGCCCTGAAATGCTAATCGGTTGAATGTCCTGTCGCGGGCGACGCATGCTGCGAATTTCAGGCCAATCGGATGCTTCCTTCTTGGTGTATTTTGGGTGGCCAGCAGTGCATGTTTCAGGATTTTATATTGTTTGCTTATTAAGATTCTGTTCTATGGTGTTGTTTGAGTTACAAGTGATGTGTGTGCATTACTTAAACATTTTTTCGAAGAGATAATATTTATCCCAAAAAGCTATGGCAACTGTATGTTTCTGATTTCCCTGATCATAATTTCCGCCAAACCTCTGATCTCATCCAGTTTCGAGAGAGACGGAAATAAACTTCCTATGATCAAGATTGGCGCTAACTACCCAAAAAAAAAAAAAAAAAAAAAATTAATAATAATAATAATAAATAATTTAATTAATTAATAAAAAAAATTGCTTTTTGTAAATTTAAGCATGCTGACACAAAATTTTAAGTTCAAAATCTTTTTTAACATTGAAATAAAAAGTATCTGCAATATATCGTTTATAGTTATAATTTCGCAGTTACATATGAATTTTTTCTGTATATGCAACCTTATGATTGTATACTAATCACTTAATTATGTTTCTACTGCACTTTAATTGTTATAAACTGGAAATAATGCCAAACATCTTACTTTTTTCATGAATAGCATATGAAATCAATATATCATTCGGATAATGATTCGGTTTTTAGTCTACATGCTCGATACATTTTATCATTATGTTTAATACGTTAGTCAATCTACATATCGATTAAATGTTCCCTGAACTTTTTTACGGATTTCAATTCTGGAAAGTTGGCAGGTCTGCGTTCTTCGTGAGCGTGTTCGAAGCAGGCCAACTTTCTATTACCGCCTTTTCATACTGTAAAACTTCTTTTGGCATTTTGTTGGAATACTTCGCACATCGTGAAATGTTTGTTAGCGCGGGATTCTGTGGTCATTAATTTAGTTGGGGGTCACAATTTATTAGTCCATGCAATGTTCATAAATACGAATTATTCTTTCCTTGAAGTTTAGTAATTAAGAGTTTCGCCTGTAGCGACCCAGCTCTTTGGGGTTTATTAAAGTCAGTACCCATTTTCCGTCTCATTGATATTCATATGTTTAAACTTCAGACGAACAGACTTCAAGTAATGCACAATTTCTAGGCACGCGTGACCGACGTGCCTGAAAATTCTGAAACAACGGCTTAACTCGCGGATACTTGCACCCCCACCCAGCTGGTCAGTGAGATTGTTGTACGTGCAAGTTCGCACGACCTCCGACGATTGTTTGGATATCTCCGCGCTTTAAAGTTCTGCTGCATGCTAATTTGCATAAACACAGCTTCAGTTCTCAGTTGCAATTTGCTAACTAATGATAATTTAAAATATCTTAACATGAACATCACATATTCCTTAATTGTGAGTTGACCGTACGAAAAATCTCAAAATTTAAGATGCCTAAATGTATTTTTCAAAAAAAAAAAAAAAAAATGAAGACAGCGGCTTCGTAAATAAGACTCGCTGAATGAGAGGAAATTACAAACTTAACACCTGTAAAACTTTAAGCTGTGATTACTGAGAAACTTTAAGGTTACTTGATGGCTTGAATCTATTCGGTGACCCCTTAACTTTTAACTCTGTACTCGTAGAAGCTCCGAACGTAATTAAGCACTTGGAAAGTCTCTAATTGAACAAAGTCCGCGATCCAGAGTAAATGCTCAACAGAATCAGGACTTACAAATTCAACATCCAAGCTTTTTTTTTTTTTTTTTTTTTTTTTTTTTGATTGGAGGTTTAACGACCACCGTGAGCAACTCAATGGGCTATAAGCAGTCGCCCGTCCCTAATTTAGGGTCACTGGTTCCAGGGAAGGGAGAGAGCCAGTGCCGTAAGACAAACACAACATCCATGCCTCACCGGGATTCGAACCCGGACCCCGTTCGGACGAATGATCAGAGGCCATCGCTTAGACCACTGCGCCACCGGGGCGGCCATCCAAGCTTTTTAAGCAAGGCACGTCTAGGGAGAACAGCTTGAGGTTATGTACTTCACAAATACAAAGACATAAATCCAGCAATACAAACTATTAACTTGCTGTATCTTAACAAGGCACAATAATCGTTACAAGCATTATCAACACATGTATCTCCGCGTAAATGAAAGTCTGACAATCTCATCTCGTTCGTGCATCTCTTATCGCTCTTTGCTTTCTGCTTCTAATATAATACTGGATTGGTGCGAATGAAATGTCCGGCAAAGGACCAGCACACGTGGACGGCGAGAACGGAAAAGTTGGACAACTTACCTAGGCAAAATAATCCCCCTTGGAATCGACATATAGTTGCCATCTGTCCGGCAAGGCCATTATCCCGGAACAAAAAAAGTCATGTGGCTGGGACCCGAAGTATTCATCAACTGCACGTTGAACCTCGTTGTCTATCGTGAAGTGTTTCCCGGACAAGAAGTGATCCAGGCGACGAAACAGATGATAGGCTGTTGGGGACAAGTCCGGGGAATAGGCAGGACGAGACCGTTCTACATAACCCAAAGCACTTAGTGTCAGCATCGTTCGTTGTGCGATATGAGGGCGACGTTGTCCTGGAGCAGAAGAACGCCATGTCTGTTGACTAAAGCCGGTTGTTTCAGCATCACCTTCCGGTGCATCTGGTGTAATTCAGCACAGTAACGTTCTGCAGTGATGGTTTGGCCTCTTGCCAAGAAACTTCGATGAGTTATCCCGGCTGTGGACCACCAGACGACGAGCACCGTCTTTTTGGTGTGTAGGGGTGGCTTAGAATGCCGTCCAGCAGGTTGTGCTGGACGGCATCCTAAATGAATTATCCCGGACGTTGACCACCAGACGACGAGCATCATCTTCTTGGTGTGTAGGGATGGCTTAAGATGCCGTCCAGCAGGCTGTGCCTTACTTAACCATTGTGCAGATCGTTTCCGATTATCATAAAGGGCCCACTTCTCGTCGTAGGTGACGATTCGATGAAGTAGAGGTTCCTGTTTATTCCTGGAAAGCAGCGACGTGCAGACTTCCAAGCGCCTGGTCTTATTGGCAGTTGTCAACTCAAGCGGCAGCCATATGTCCAGCTTTTTGACCTTACCTAGCGCAGCCAGACGCCGAACAACTGTCGTGTGGTGGACACCAACCTCTGCCGCTATCTCACGACACGTTTTCCGGGAATCCGCTTAAACCACACGTGGCAGAACATCGTCAGAAACAGCAACAAGTTGGTGATCACGTGCTCCGTTTTGCAGATCCGTATATCCCCTTCGAAACTTGACAAGCCATCGCCGAATGGTTCGTTCGTTGGCTGTATTCTCTCCAAACGTTTTGAGCGGAAATTCCTGCAGAATGACCCAGTTTAAATTCATACAGGAAGATGACTCTCAAATCCGGCGTTTGCATGTTTTCTTTGCAAGCCATGTTACGTCCAAACAAACCATGCACGCCTGTACCTTGTTCTTCTCACACTTGCTAGCTATTTATAGTAACTTTGTGTCGTAATACCCGCAACACCTGGGGGTGGTTCCATTCCGCTGTGGTGGGGGGCTGTCTCCACTGCTCGATCGCGCCGGACATTTCATTCGCACCAACCCAATACTTCGCGTATTTTTTTCAAAACTCGTCGGGAGAAATAATATGTCGTTAAGTCAGAAAATGTTTGTCTTGGAGAATCCAAATTTACACAAAAACACACACAAAAAAAAAGGTTAAAGGTATATACGTTATACACCGATTTATGAGAAGTCCACTTAACCAACGAAGGCGCCTCATGGTTGGTGAGCGGTTAATGCTCTAATAGTCAAACCGGAAATCCAGGTTCGAATCCGGATCAGACATACCTCGTAGCATGCACATTATGGGCGCCCGAGCGTCGAGCATTCCAGGCATCGAGTTCCTCGTAATGTGGGGTCCACATTGAATCTAAAATTAGGAACTGATTATTTCTTGTAACCTTAGATGCTGTTGAGGGTTGTTAAAACCCCAATAATAATAAAATAGAACTCCTTCTCAAAAGGTCACACAGCTTAGAAATAACAGAAGGACGAAAGCTAGTATCGTTACACAAGCCGGCTATCCTTTGATACGCACAGACACGTCAAAGATTGAAGTTCTTATCACTGCTATGTGCGTTCGTGCATCCTTCAATGGGCGTGATGTCTCCTCTTCTAGAAATCAGTCTACCATAATATTCCTCGTGCATCGTATAAAGAATATATTGCACAGATAATCCGCACGTTGTGCAGTTCTGATCTCACTTTTGATGGTGCTAGTGTGTATTCGAAACAATATATCCGCTTCCGGAAGTATGATAACAGAAGTTCTTTTTGCGTCGGATGGATGCAACCATGGTGAAGGTTATTCATATGCAAGATATGTATCGGTGAATGTATCGTAACACGTAAAAGGAAAGGCTGTGAAGGCCGTCCCGGTTCGAATCCTGTGAGGCATGGATGTTGTGTTTGTCTTACGGCACTGGCTCTCTCCCTTCCCTGGAATCAGTGACCCTAAATTAGGGACGGGCGACTGCTTTATAGCCCATTGAGTTGCTCGCGCTGGTCGTTAAACCCCAATAAAAAAAAAAAAAAAAAAAAAAAAAAGGGCTGTGAAAGGTGCGGTAACTTGTGCGAAACAGTCAGGTACATGAGCAAAAATGTGTGTAACCGTCACTGAGCTGTGAGAAAGGGTGTGTGGGACAGTAAGTGTGTCGCGGCAACTGCTGTAGGTGTTACGCTGTTAGTGGGCAAAAATGGGATAAATAACCTATAGCAAATTATAGCGAAACCATTTTTTTTTTTTTTTTTTTTTTACAAAAATTAGAAATTATGAGCAAACGATTTCCCATCAGGAGCTCTATCCGGTGCAGAAAGAATTTTTCAGATCAGAGTCAGAGATTTAGCAGCAGAGATATAGGGAGAAACGCAATTTAGCTTAACGACCCTTAGCGGAAAGTATGAAATACTTGAAAATTTTGAAATTATATGTAGCACATGTCATACTGGAAACACTATCCAACAAAAAAGGAATTTTTCAAATCGTACCCCTAGGAGTAGAGATATTGACAAAAGTAAGATATACATCTACACCCCCTGGCGTAGAAACCATGCACTATGTTAAGAAGAAAATGTTCCTAAAAGGTTTGTCGACATGAGTAGTATCAGTCTACAAACGACGTTTTTTTTTATCGAGAATTTAGAAGCTCATATTTTGCTGTAAATACATCAGAACCGGAAATTAAGATTTACACCTCCTGGTGGCCAAACCATTTTTTTTTACAAAAATTAGAAATTATGTGCAAACGATTTGCCATCAGGAGCTGTATCCCGCGCAGAAAGAATTTTTCAAATCGGAGATTTAGAAGCAGATATATAGGGCGAAACGCAATTTACCTTTACGCCCCCTAGCAGAAAGTTTATGAATTACTTGAAAATTTTGAAATTATATGAAAAACATCTCACACGGAAAACACTATCCAACAAAGAAGGATATTTTCAAATCGGACTCCTAGAAGTAGAGATATTGACAAAAATAAGATATATATCTGGCGGAGAAACTCTGGGATATTTTAGGAAGAAAATATTCCGAAAAGGTTTATCGATGTGAGTGGTATCAGTCCACGAAAGAATTTTTTCAATCGATATTTTAGAAGCTCAGATTTTATGGCAAATACATCAGAAGCAAAAGTTAACACTTACGCCCCCTGGTGGCCAAAGTATTCTTTACCTAAAATTCGAAATTATATGCAAAAGATTTTCCATTAGGAGATCTATCCGCTGAAAAAAGATTTTTCAAATCGGAGTTTTAGGAGAAGAGTTATCGGAAAAATTGTAATTTAGTTTTACGCCCCCTAGCGGAAAATCTATGCGTAATTTGAAAAAGAAACTATATCTAAAACACTCTTCGACATAAATGGAATCGGAAGATAAAAGAATTTTTTCAATTGGATGTTTAGAAGCAAATATGTGGATTAAAACGTAATTTTGAATTCGACATCATCTGCATTTACGCCCCCTAGCGGCAAAATTGTGCATCGTAAAAAAAAACGAAATAAAGGATCATCATTCGCATATTTCAAGCTTCCGAATGCAAAAAGAATTTTTCAAATCGGTAGTTGCAGAGATACCGTGGGACAGACGGACGGACGGACAAACCGATAACAGAAGCACGATCTTTTTTTACAAAAGACGTGCTAAAAACAAAGGATACTTGATTTTGTGTACAAAAAGGAAAATAAATACAGTAAATTCCGGTTAGTTGGGACACATGGGGGCTAAAAACACTTTGGGTCAATTAAGCGGCTTCCCCAGTTATGTGAAGTTTTATCCCAAAGGACTAATTAGGGATGTTTTTCAAGAAGTGCCCTACATAAACGGATACCCCCATTAAATGATAGCCCAATTAACCAGAATCTAGGGTACTATACTTCTTTACGGGCATAAGTCGCCACCTAAAACGGTTCCCCATATATTAATCGAAGCTCACAGAGCGACAGACAGCAGTGGCGTACCCAGGAATTCCGCAAAGGTGGGGGGGGGGGGGGGACACAGAGAATATTCCCAGGGGGTGACCCCCTAAATTTACCGGGGAAATAATCAGGTGCTATAACAATTAAGGAGGTTGACTTTTGTACATTAATCCTTACCCAGTTACTTGTAATGTTGCAGTACAAGAAAGTTAAATGATTCGAAGAAGCAGCAGATGAAATTCTTTTCCTAGTTACATTTTTCTAAATTTATTTTATTTATCAGAACTACTCCCTTTTAATTATTGTATGTTATAATTATACGGTACATGATTAGGAAGTGTATGTAGATCGCGTATCGTAACTTTTTGTTTCAATCAAACTTCGACGTAATAGTTTTCCGCTCTGTCAGCCAAAGGAAGGGGGGGGGGGGCATAAGCCACCGCCGTGGGTGTGCCACTGACAGACAGACAGACGTTCGGACGACGGACAAAGTGCTTACTTACTTATGGTTAGAGTCACGTTAGGATTCCACTGGTTACCCAGAAATTTTCAAGTCTTCTTCTCAAACTGCTTGGTCGAACACATAGAACTGGCATATGAAGCCCAGACATGGTGTGACACTTGTGGCCAGTTCTTAAGCCATCCAGTAAATTCCAAAGCTGTGTCAAACGATTCCCAAGAGCAGAGTTATTTATCCGAAATACGCGGACGTACGGACAGACTGACAACAAAGTGGTGTCTGTCTGTCGTGAGGGTCGCTTTTTGTCCCTAAAGTATCCTGCAAATTTTCAAAACTCGATCTTAAGTAGTCCAAGACGCATGATACGTCAAACTCCCACTCGAATTCCGACGTCAAAATATCCAGTTAATAGTAATTTTCCTAGTCAGTATCTATCTAATAAGATGGCGACGAATCAGTGTGTGTGTATATATTGAAATCAAAGACAATGCTAGAAGAAACCCGTCGGAATCGACGGTTAGTTGTTTTTTTTTTTTTTTTTTTTTTTTTTTTGTTGTTGTTTTAAACGAATAAATTCATATGAAACAACAAATGTAAACTTTATTTGATTGACAAATTCATTCAACCACTTCAGTAAAGACAATTGTCCAGGTTCGTTTTTTTTTACCGAAGGTTTAACGACCACCATGAGCAACTCAATGGGCTTATAAGCATTCGCCGTCCCTAATTTAGGGTCACTGGTTCCAGGGAAGGGAGAGAGCCAGTGCCGTAAGACAAACACAACATTCATGCCTCACTGGGATTCGAAACCGGACCCTTCACGAATGAATGATCATAAGCCAGCGCTTAGACCACTGCGCCACCGAGGCGGCCAGGTTCGTGATGAGCATCACGACTGCACCCTTTTTCAGTCGTAGAATGTGAGGCGGAAGTCCACTCATGTCGATCGTGTAAAAAATTCAATTGTATAGCGCACTCTTTCACTCTCATCTTCAATCACAACTGTGTTTGTAAATGTTGTTGGAATGAGATTCGCGTTGCGAATACTCTTCATTCTCTCTTGTCTGAGACATATAGTTGCGACCCATTGATCGCTTACGCTTTCCAGTAAGGCTCTTACGTTTTCTTTTTTTTTTTTTTTCTGCGGGAGAGACATTCTCTTAAGGGTAAGTATGGAATAAAGTATTAACTTACTTGTGTCAGACTTGGTGTGTGCATGGTGTTCTATGACTAATCATAGAACACCATGCACACACCAAGTCTGTCACTGAACTGAACGCCTGATGTATTGAAAGGCCGCACGCCCTGCCACGCCCAAACCGTTGCTCCAATCTCAGTTTTCTCTTTGACTGGCACATCTACGTGGTAAGACCTTTATTTTGATACCTGAACCATATTTTTACGTTCAGCCGTTCTCTCAAAATAGGTTTCACAGTAAAAAAAAAAACCTTATAGAATGAATATATAGATGACACAACTCAATATGTACATTCTAAATATTTTCACTAACAATGGTCAACGAAATGTTTATTTACATCTTTACTAATGGGAAACGTCTCACCTACGTGAATAAACTGGATCGAATGAATATTAAATTGTTCATATACATCACACAGTCCAACGGCATAACGCAAGCAGGTCTTCGAGAGTTCGCTATTCCGATGAGAAGAACGTTGATACAAATGCCTGCTTTGCGCAACGGTTCGCTCAGAAAATAGAAGACTTTGGACTATCTCAGTCCCGCCATGCATCCGCCCTCAACAGCGCGTGAGTCAACCGCAGGCGATCGAATGTCAACCGCACGATTCTCCCGTAGACTTTACATGGGAACTTTGCCGCCCCACAACACAACGACCGAACCGTTGCCCCAATCTCATTTTTCTCTTCGACTGGCACATCTACATGGTAAGACATTTATTTTGATACTTCAACCATATCTTTACATTCAGCCGTTCTCTCAAAATAGGACTCACAGTAAAAAAAAATTATATTAATATATAGATATTTCTGGAATCCCCATGTGAAAATCCCGGTTGCGCCCTTGTTGTGGAACATATCAAATTATTCTCGAGTTAAACGACCTCTGTGAGGAACTGTAAGAATCACAAACACTCGCTCGTCCCTAATTTGGATGCCAGTGGCTCCAGGGAAGGAGCAGCAACAGTGCTGTATATATATATATATATATATATCTGCCTTGTCTCAACAGGGCTGGATCCCGGCCCACTCGGACGAAAGGTCATATGCCAGCACTTAGACCACTGCACCATTGGAGCGTCCAACATGCGAAATTAAAAACTTTTCAGTAAACTGTGTCGCTGCCAATGAACTTTCGCAATATTTCTCTTCACAGTATTATTTTAGAAACCCAGTTCAACTATGGTGTGTTGGAGCTTTCAACTCGAGTTTTACGGCATTAGCGCTTCCGGTTCGATATTTTATTATAGGCAACTGTTTGCTTCAAGCTTAAACATCATCGGAGAGCAAGAGAGAATACGCGATAGCGAAAGAGTCATTGTGCTGTTAGTATTGCTCCTCCCGATCCCCCCAGCAGACGTCAGCTGTAACTCCTGGGATACATACGATCATGACAATGCATTTCCCACCATTGTTCACCGTCGTCGTCTCCATGAAGGTGACTCATTCTCTATGACGTCACTCACCTTCTGTGATCAATGAAAATTTTACCCTCTCTTCATTGCTTCTCATTCTCGGCAGTGGTTCTCCTCTTTCATGACTTTTTTTGGCTCTTGTTTTTGTTTTTTGTTCATCTGTAGAAGCGTATATATTATTTTCAGTTTTCTCTCTCATTAAGGAAATGGAAGTAAATCCTTAATGTTATTTTTGAACGCTTGCATGTAGTGCGGGGAGTTTTTAATTGTGATCCGTTTATTTGATCTTGGATTGTTTGTGTTTTTATCGGTGTTTTCTCTTTTAATCTCTTTCATTTGAAGTTCGTTATTCTGCGTTTAAAGGCATTTAGAACTGGATTTTATCGACTCTGTTAAGCCAGGAATTCTTTGCATCAACTCGACGACCTTGGTTTTTGAAATTTATTCATTCAGGGCGCAGTGTCAGTTAAAAGCATTACTACAATATGGCTAAGTAGCTGGTGAAATGCAATACGTCATGGTCACGTGGCTGGTGAAAAGTATTGTTGGTGACAGGTGCTGCTGCATAGAGGCTAAGTGTTGTTGACTGCTGAAAAAGTAGTATGTGGCTGTTGAAAAGTACTGCTGCATTATCGGTAAATGGTTTAGTACACTGTAAAAAATAAGTTTTGTGAATTCACAGAAAATTTCTGAAAATAACGTGCAGCAAAGTTGCTGGTAGGTATCCGTGTTTTTCAGAAATTTCCGTTTGTAAAAGTGCCTGTTCATTTTAACTTCCGTATTTTCACAGATATTTCCGTAGACAGAAATTCCGTTTATTTAAAAAAAAAAAAAATCCATTTCTGGTTTTTCCGTACTTAAATTGAAACTCCGCAAAATCAACAAACCTGCACAGCACTTACCCGCAGCGGTCAGGATCGAACAGGCAACTTGTGCCTTTACCAACTGAACTACAAACGCTCAGCAACCTGACTCACCTATGTCATAAAACGAATCGCACGACAAAGAAATTTTGTTCTTTGTCATTACTGTGAGTGATTCAGTCATTTTATTTTCTGTGGGAGCTTATTTTTTTCTGAATAGGTTTGTAATTTATTTATTTTTTTCCTATTGGAGGACTTTTCAAATATTAAGCATTTTTCATCGTGGTTTTTCGAAGCAACAAATTGCTTTGCAACAAGATTTTTTTAAACTGGCAGTGACTCATTTATCTTTCAAAGAGGTGAAATGTACTTTTTATAGTATTATTTCACACACACACACACACACACACAAACTAAATATGAAATTTACTCTCGATAGCTATAATAGCTTTTGTCTTAAGTTGTCCAAAGACTGATACACAGATATCGTATAATCATCTGTACAATAGGTACCCTGTTTCTTACAGTAACACAATATATAATGAGTAGCTGGTGCACCAAATAGGGGAAAGGAGAAATATCCTGAGCCACAAAAAACAAACAAAATTTAAGTGATATGCTATCCACAATATCCGATCTCGGTATGGTACTTCAAAATTCAACAGACGATTGAAATTTGAAAGTTAATCAAACCTCAAGTATTTCCACGAATCGCTACTATTAGAGGAAATTTCTCGTCATACGGATACGGAAAAAGTCAGAACGGAGATTTTCCGTTAATATACGAAAGGAATTGCGGAAAGGTTTCTGAAAATTCAGACTTTTCCTTTAACATATCTCTAAAACGGTAATTTACCGTTAATGTAAGAAGGAAACTGCGGAAAGGTTTCTGAAAATTCAGAATTTTCCCGTGGCACGAAAAGTCCGTTAAATTCAGGTTTTTTTCCGTCATTTCACGGAAAAGGTTGTATCAGAAACATGCTTCGTTAATTCACGAAATAAATGACGGACACTTGTCCGTGAATTTCAGAATTTTTTTTACAGTGTACTGCTGCATGATAGTGATGTTTTCAGCGAAAAGTATTGTTACATACATAATGTGTAAGTAGTTCGTGAAAACCGCATGTCTAAAGATTTGAAGAACTTGCGGGAATTCTGTATTAGAACGCATAAATAGCGTGAGGTTGTCTGCATATGTTGTTAGGGGGAAAAAAACTGATGGTGTCGCAGACTGGCAGAAGTGGAGGTCGTTTTTTACTGTAAAGAACTGTCTGAGATGAAAAAAGCAGCGGTTCAAAAAGTAGTAGCAAACAGTTGTCCCGATAAAGGACGACCCTGTCTGATTCCTTTTTCAAATGGAATTGTTGTTGTGAGGACTTTACTACCACGTTACATGATCGATAGAATTACGGCAAAGATTCAAAATCAGCCTGCAGAAGCTGTGCGGAAAACCGAAATGGATTAAAACTGCAAATAAATGAAGGGTTTGGGCGTAAACCATGGTGTAACCAACATTTTTGTATAAAAAATGATTTGCGTACGAAAAACAACTGCGGTGGTAATTTGAGCATTTTGAGTATTATACATTTATGTCTACATATGGCGCCACAATACAACTTTCAATTTATGGCAAGTGCAAACGTTTATAATTTTTTACTACTTGTAATCTACGTATTTCACAACGACAGAAGTGTTGGTTACCATGGTTTACACCCGAGTCCAAATAATCGTGACCAACATTATCGAATCCCTGGCGCTGGTCAATATTTAACACTGCAAGTAGTTCATGGTTAAGATCGGCAGTGTGTATTAAGTTAGGTTTCTAATAATATTCAAATTCTGAACTATGCATGCTTCGGCTTGGTATTGTATATGTCTCATCTGGATGGATAATTGTATACAGGATGGGGTTTAATCTATGGGAGATAATTTTAGTCAAAATAGTGGACCTTTCCTGTTATCTCTGCCCGCCACTATTTGACTACCGAATAAGAACGTTTTCAAGTAGTTCCCGATATAAAATGGCACTTTTTGACTTCCGAATAAGAACGCTTTCAAGTAGTTCCCGATTTTGAGTGTATCGTTCCGCTTTGTTTACATGAAACCTGATCACACCCAACATGAGAGAAAGCAGTTTACGATAATGTTATGGGGATTTTTTTAATTGGTATATAAAATAAGTAGGTTTTTGCTATTTATAGTGTCATTTTATATACCAATAAAAAAATTCCCATAACATTTATCGTGAATTATTTTCTCCCATGTTGGGTGTGATCAGGTTTCATGTAAACAAAGCGGAACGATTCTCTCAAAATCTGGAACTGCTTGAAAGCGTTCTTATTCGGAAGTCAAACAGTGTCATTTTATGTCACAATGAACAAAAGCAAACAATGGCGGGCATATAACAGGAAAGGTCCAAAATAGTTTGAAGTCCACATTTAGATTGATGGGTCGCCACTTGTTTAAATCTTGGAGGCAGTTTTTCTTAGGGAGTAATTTGATAATTGCACGAGTGAAATCAGAATTAATAACATCGGCGATAAGAGCATAATTAAAGCTTGCGTGAAGTAATGGCAAGAGTGAAGAAAAGAAGGTTTTTCATCATGGCGAAGCCGTTCGTGAAGTATTGTGGTGCATCATTCAGAAAAGGTGCTACATATTTTTCATTTTAATTCCTTAATACTGTGTTTCACGTTTTAAATCGTTTTCGTTTTCAGCTGCAAGGAAACATTTTGCTCAGTCGTGATGTCTTTTATTCAAATAATATACTCCTAAGTAATGAAGATTGTAAAAGACCTGAAGCGTTTTTGTCGTATTCATAATATAACAGCTTCTTCGTTTTCATTAAAGAACTGATAATTCAACAAAACCTTCAGTACACACCACCATGTACAGTATTTATTTTCCCCCAATTTGAGAATGTGGAAGTGTCCGAAGTTATGTAGCGTAACTTCGGCTTAACTACCAGTCGTACGTGGGAATTTTCGTGGAAAATATTATCAGATAAGGCGTTTCAAAGTTTGACAAAGTGATTAGTGCAGCGAAGTCTTTCGCACAGAATGAGTGTAAGGTGACGACAGGCAACTGGGAAAATGAGACAAGCTCCGACAGCTCCTAAGGGTTGATCTTTCAGGTAAAACGCTCACACACACACAAACTGAAGATAATCGGTGAGTGCTAGGTATCACTCACTCACACACACACACACACACACACGCGCGCGCGCGGAGGTAAACTGTTAGGCATTAGAAGATTGTGGAGATCATTTGTATTTCCCCTTCTCCAAAGTTGAAGCTTTTCGCCAGCAGTGAACGAACTTTACTTTAAGCAAAAGTTGCTCAAGGGAAAATTATCATCTATCTCGAAAGATAAGTCCTTAGTACGAGAGATGATAAAAAGTATTGGTTGCTGAAGCAATTAAAGCGCCGCTATTTCAATTAACGCTGTTGGAAGTAGCCGAGATGTTTCTACGTGTAATCTTCCAGAAAGTAAGGGACAAAACTGTTTCTCCCAGCAGCCGAGGTAGGCACACAGGACTTGGTTAACTACAGTTGCTGTTTGTTCATAAGTCGGAAATAAAGAACTAGCTTGGACTGGCTGGATTCGGCTTCACTGCAATTTGTAGTAATTAAGCCATCCATGAAAAGAACCGAAAGCAGTTTAAACGCCACCTATCCTTTGAAATATCTTCGTTAAAGTATTTTTATGTACCTCAGTGAAACAGAACTACCTCTTCAGAGACAGTTAATATTCGCTCCTTGTCTCCTGTGGGTGGACGAAGAACTGCTGTTTTTCACTGGCTACATGCAGCACGCGCACCTTGCTTGACAAAGTGTGTTACTGATTTTACTCTGCGCTCGGAAAGGAAACTTTCCAGCTATTTCTGACAATTCTAAATGTCGCAGTAATGTTCAGATGCGTAATTACTGCTGTCTCGAATATTTTTAATTAACCTTCGAATATGTACGGCGTACCTTTCGTTGAGAATGTACAATTTTGAATTTGCTTGCACGAGGGAATTACTCTGAACAAGACAGCATGGGAGAAAAAAGTTCTGATGAAATAATGTACTCTTCTCAAAGTTTGTTCCAAGGAAGTGGAGCAAAACAGGGCAAACCATGACACTTTTTATTTTTCATGGGTTAAGGTGGACGTCAAGTGAAAATGCGACGCTATACTTACAATGGTGGAAATTGAGTTTCATAAGTTCACATACAAGAAATGCTTCCCGACTCGTGAAAATTTGCACACGGATGAAGAAGACACTGAACTATCCGTGATGACTCTTTACGCGACTCGAGACAATTAGTTGTTCGGGCATAGGTACGAGATGACACATCCGATCATCGTGATTTTTTTATTTTGCGTGCGAATGGACAGCGTCCACGATCAGGTTTTGACGCCTTACGATTCCCGAAATTCCGCGTCATTGAAGAATTTCAATTAAAATTATTAAAATTGGTCCGTTTTTAATGGTTATTATTCCTATAGGAGAGTGGAAGACATCATGATTACAGCAAAAACCCTGAAATGGCAATGGGCTGGACATATTGCCAGAAGGACAGACCATCGATGGACAGCCGAAATTTTAGACTGGATTCCAAGGGACAGGAAAAGACCCAGAAGAAGACCACATGGGAGATGGGAGGATGAAATTTAAAAGTATGCGGGAGTAACATGAAGGAGACTGGCACAAGACACACCGTTGTGGAAGAAATTTGGGGAGACCTTAGTCCAGCAGTGGATTGATAATGGTTGACAATGATGATGATGATTCCCATAGGAAACACCAATCACCATGATACCAACTCTATGTTACTAATCATCGATTTTTTCAATTAAAACACACGCGCGAACATTCCATGATATTTGTTTACATTCCATAGTCCCAATTTTTCACGACGCAATTTGCTCGAGTTTTTTAGTTCTTTTGCCGTCAATTTGAAATTATTTTCGTTCAAAGTGATAAAAAGGAAGCAGAGCACATTTTGGACACAAGAAAAACGTTAGAATTGGCACCGGTAATTTTTTGTTGTTGTTGTTGTTCCTTTTCTAACTGTAACTTCTGAAGTCACGGTCGAGGCCAGCAATATGGCCCCAATGACGTCACTTGTCGGTTCGGTTAGTCGTGATGAAAAACGTGGTTCCCGATCTGAGTGTGTCTTTCCGCTTTGTTTACATAAAACCTGATCACAACCAACGTGAAGGCGTGGAGGAAAGTAGTTCATGATAAGTTTTAGGCATTTCATTTTTGGAATGTTTCGCACGTTTGTTCTGGAAGTCCATAAATTTTACGCGTTCGTTTTTTAGAATTTGTTATAATAGACGCCTTAATTAATGAGCCTGGATTTTGCAATAGCTTCGCTCAAAATTTGCCAACTGTACCCGAGTTATCGGTTAGTGTTAGCGGCTTGTCCTAGTTACTCAAGTTATGAGGATAATGGCTGTGGAATAAATCTCGCTCCTGTGCCCTGACCTTTGACCCCATTTCGATGATACTCAACAGAATTGGTTCAGTGTACCTCCGGAACAACATTATGAAGTTTTGTCGCAAACGAAGCATTTTTACGTAAGTTATGACGCATAAGAGCGATGGAATTGATCCCGCACCTATGTTCTGACCTTTGACCCCATTTCTCCCATTTTCAATAGGGTTCGTCTCCAGGTTGTCCCCTACCCCATACTAAAGTGTCACCGAAATCGAACCATTTTTACGCGAGTTACCGTGCGGACAGACAGACGGACAAATCTGGAGCATATACGCTTCTTCAACCTACGGTTGGAAAGCATAAACAAGTTAGTAAAATCATGCAATGCATTGATTATGATACGCTTTCCAACATACCAGAAATCATTACTGAAGTTATGAGGATAATGGCTGTGGAATAAATCTCGCTACTGTGCCCTGACCTTTGATCCCATATCGATGATATTCAACAGAACTGGTTCAGTATACCTCCGAAATAACATGATAAAGTTTTGTCGCAATCGAACCAATTTTACGTAAGTTATGATGCATAAGGGCTATGGAATAGATCCCGCTCCTTTGACCCCATTTCGCCCATTTTCAATAGCATTCGTCCCCAGGCAGGTCCCTACAACATACTAACATTTCATCCAAATCGAAACATTTTTACGTAAGTTATGACGCATAATGCCGATGGAAGTGATTCCGCTCCTATGCCCTGACCTTTGACCCCATATCGTTCACTTTCAATAGGGTTCCTTCCCAGGTGTTCCCCTACCACATACTAAAATTTCATCGAAATCGAACGATTTTTACGCGAGTTATCGTGCGGACGAACATACGCACACAACGCGTGACGTAATGAGGCAGAGGGGAATCGCGACCATCTGCTCGCAAGAGTGTGACGTCATAAAACTTTAATAGGATCCACACACAACGCGTGACGTAATGAGACAAATGGCGTGACAGCGCGCCAACATCTGAATTGCGAGAGTATGATGTCATAAGATTTCTAAAGCCGCCTCGGTGGCGCAGTGGTCTAAGGCGTTGGCCTCTGATCATTCGTCCGTAAGGGGTCCGGGTTCGAATCCCGGTCAGGCATGGATGTTGTGTTTGTCTTACGGCACTGGCTCTCTCCCTTCCCTGGAACCAGTGACCCTAAATTAGGGACGGGCGACTGCTTATAGCCCATTGAGTTGCTCACGGTGGTCGTTAAACCTCCAAAAAAAAAAAAAAAAAAAGATTTCTAAGCATGGATAACATTAATAGGACGACGCCATGACACTAAAAACTTGGTAATTCGGGGTGGTTATTTAACCCACTGAACGAATTTTCCTAAAGTCGAGATCAAGCTAAATCGATTTCTAGTACCAGAAAACGGTAGGTTAGCGACTTTCATCAAAATCCTTAAAGCCGTTTTCAAAATAAGATTTACATACATACAAGAATTGCTCCTTTTAAGGTAAACGTCAAGTAACTTCGCTTCCTGTACTTCTAATGGAAAAGTTTCTGTACACATTTTCGTCTCGATTAATGCGTTCCCAAGGACGAACATTTGAACATCGATTAAAATATCTTCATTTTATAACATGGAATACTTAATATTTTCTAAAACATAACATATTTATGCAATCCAACATTTGTTTGTCTACTGACGTCATGAAAGTACAGGTCGCGCCATCTTTTTTCTGGACAATTAATACGTTCACAATGAAGCAAATTTGAACATCGATTAAAATAGCTTCATTTTATAACTTGGAATACTTAATATTTTCTAAAACATAACCATAATTATGCAATCCAACATTTGTTTGTCTACTGACGTCATCAAAGTACAGGTCGCGGCATCCTTCTTCTGGTTTCAACACCACCAAAGGAAAAGTTATTGATTTTTAATATAATTATGGTTATGTTTTAGAAAATATTAAGTTTTCCAAGTTATACTATGAAGTTATTTTACTCGATGTTAAATTTTATCCTTAGGAACACATACACTGACGGGAAAAAAATCCCAACACCACGAAAAAATAGTTGTAGAGGAATGAAATGGCGGCAATACATTTGTATAGGTAACATATTTAATCGATTAAGGTTTCAAGATCACAGCTTAATGTAAGCGCGAGAAGAGCCATTTTTAATGTGAAATGCTGGTACATTAATAACCGGTGTAACCGCCAGAATGTTGAATGCAAGCACGCAAACGTTCATGCATTGTGTCGTACAGGTGCTGGATGTCAGTTTGTGGGATGGAGTTCCATGCCTGTTGCACTTGGACGGTTAATGCTGGTTGGGGGTGACGCTGGAGTTGTCGCCCAATGATGTCCCATACGTGCTCTATTGGTGAAAGATCTGGTGATCTAGCAGGCCACGGCAACATGTCGACACTCTGTAGAGCATGTTGAGTTACAACAGCGGTATGCGGGCGAGCGTTATCCTGTTGGAAAACACCCCCTGGAATGCTGTTCATGAATGGCAGCCCAACAGGTTGAATCACCAGACCGACGTACAACTGTGCCGTCAGGGTGCGTGGGATAACCACGAGAGTGCTCCTGCTGTCATAGGAAATTGATCCCCAGACCATAACTCCAGGTGTAGGTCCAGTGTGTCTCGGCCGCAGACAGGTTGGTTGCAGGCGCTCACCTGGCCTCCTTCTAACCAACACACGGCCATCACTGGCACCCAGCCAGAACCAGCTTTCATCAGAAAACACAATAGATCTCCACTCCGTCCTCCAATGAGCTCTAGCTTGACACCACTGACGTTGCAAACGGCAGTGGTTTGGAGTAAGTGGAATGCACGCTACAGGGCGTCTGGCTCGGAGTTGCTTTTAAGTAACCGATTTGTAACAGTTCGTTGTGTCACTGTGGTGGCAACTGCAGCTCGAATTGCTGCCGCAGACGCGGTACGATGCGCCACGGCTATACGTCGTACACGGCGGTCTTCCCTCTCAGTAGTGCGACGTGGCCGGCCGGAACCCGGTCTTCTTGAGACAGTACCTTCCCTTGACCACCACTGCCAACAATCATGCACAGTGGCTACATTCCTGCCAAGTCGTTCTGCAATATTGCGGAACGAAAGTTCACCTTCTCGTAGCCCTATTACACGACCTCGTTCAAACTCCGTGAGCTGTTGATAATGGCTTCTTCGTCTTCTTAAAGGCATTCTTGACTAACATTAACACACTACGTCGAATCTCGACGATAAGTAACGCTCACGAACGTTACAGCGCCTATTTACAGCAAACCTGCTTTGCATGTTCCGAGGGGCGCTACTAGCGCCACACGTATGCGCCGAGCGCGAAATTTGCATAGACGTCATCTTACAGATGTACTCTCACCTCTTACCAAATGTCGTTTATCTAACACAACCCCTTCTTGGTGTTGGGATTTTTTTACCCGTCAGTGTATTTAAGTGTGAAGGAAATGTGTACAAAAGTTTTTCCATTTTAAGTATAGGAAGCAAAATTACTTGACGTCCACCTTAATAATATGGGGTAATTACAATGGAATGGATCGTAATCCTATGTCCTGACCTTTGACCCCATTTCGTCCATTTTCAATAGGAGTGGTCCCCTACCACATACTAAAATTTCATCGAAATCGAACCATTTTTACGCACGTTATGATGCATAAGGGCAATGGAATGGATCCCGTTCTTACGTCGTGACTTTTGACCCATTTGTCCCATTTTCAATAGGGTTTGTCCCCAGGTGGTCCCCTACCACATACTAAAATTTCATCGAAATCGAACCATTTTTACGCACGTTATGATGCATAAGGGCAATGGAATGTATCCCGCTCTTATGTTCTGACCTTTGACCCGACTTCACCCATTTTGAATAGGGTTCGTTCCCAGGCGGTCCCCTAGCACGTACTAAAATTTCATCGAAATCGAACCATTTTTACGCACGTTATGATGCATAAGGGCAATGGAACGGATCCCGTTCTTACGTCGTGACCTTTGACCCCATTTATCCCATTTTCAATAGGGTTCGTCCCCAGGTGGTCCCCTACTACATACTAAAATTTCATCGAAATCGAACTATTTTTACGCCAGTTACCGTGCGGACGGACGGACGGACGGACGGACGGACGGAAAAAGCTGGAGCATATACGCTTCTTCAACCTATGGTTGGAAAGCGTAAAAAAGTACCTGGCTGCTTCCTCGATTTTCTTTTATCTCGTGTTGAGTTGGGGAAAATGTATCAATATCCGTGGAAATTGTGTGGGAAAATAATGTTGGTTGTATGTACATAATTTCCCGGGTATCCCGTAATAAGACGGGTCTTTAGCTGGTGTCGAGGAAATCTTACACCGTCTAGGGATCATTACTCTGTATAAGCAGCGTTCGTAAATTGTCCGTAAATTACCAAGTATTGTGAATCCTCTCATTTAGGGACTGTCTCGGGAAATTAGTTTGTGTCCGTAAAAGAGAAGTGTCCGTAAAATAGAGTTGTGCGTTCTTTCTAGGTACGCAGAAATAACTCAAGCATCTCTTTTACGTTTCTCGCGTATTAACGGCTGACGTTTAGTGGCCATAAGAAAAAATAATCACGTACTCAATTGCAAACCATAAGTAATATATTTCCAAAAAAATGTCGGCATGGGATACAGAAGGAAGCACTGATCCCGAGTGGTCAGAAGCAGTGGAGAAGAAACACCCTGATTATCTCATTAATAGAAGAAGAGTCACAGTATAAGTGAAGAAAGTTTAGGACTAATTCAAGAAATGAAGCACACCACACGACGACGATCCTAAAATAGGTTTAGTTTCCTTCAATCTGCAACTCGCTGAGTCTCTTGGAAGGGGTAAGGAATAGATGCGCAGACACAGTGCCCTAATAGGAAAGATCCCAATGGAAAAGCAAGAGAAAATTCGAGTTTTCAGGTGTACACAGTTTTTCGTTAAGGGCAGATGTTGTCAGCTCCCCTAACATACTTACCTGACTGCAAACAGCACCACACTAGGACAACGAAAAGGGGAAAGGAACGAGCAACAGAAGGACCTGTAAAATTAAATACAAGAGAACATCGCAAAACTAACTGCGCGAAAAGCACCAAAATTTTCACAGTCAGCAGTTAATGACACCCCCCCCCCTCCTCCTCCTCTATTTCCCCGCTTGCACCAATTTGAGAAGAGGCATTTGCCGACGTATTAGATCCAAGAAGTTTCTAAGTTTTTGGACTGCAACATTTTCTTCACACAAACACCTGTGACGTGCCTGCACCGCAAGACGCACATATGAGATAAAGGCAGATAGCAATGATAGCACATGTCCGCGTAGCTCAGTTGGGAGAGCAACTTACTCCGGAGTGAGGGGACACTGATTCGATACCCGGCGCGGACAAATTTGTTCGTTATACATCTCCCTCCACCTCCTCCTTCATTAGCAAATTTGATTACTTAAAATTTTAATCCTGTTGGGTTTTTTGGCCAAGTTCTTTAAAAAGTATTTAAAAAAAAAACTAGGTCTTTAAAAATTGGCCAAGGCGGAATTTCTCATTCAATCCCTGAGTCAACGATCAGCTTATAGTGCTTCTAACCACAGGGAAGGTTTAGGCTCGACTAGTTAGCCTGTCACAGGCTTTTGAGTCGAGAAGGGAAACAGAAGAACATTAGATGGAAACTAAAGGTTCGCGATATGATAATTGGGAGACAGATAAAAGTAAGTAGATATAGCTATCAGTATGCGTCAGAGGAGCGACTGACCTCATACATCAAAGTGCGTACTGGTAGTAGGAGTCACAGAAAGGGCTGGGGAGAAACAGACACCCTTATTTTTAACCTGAGTTCCATTGCGCAGTGTCTGACGACTTAACGTGCCCATCGGTTCGAACGTTTTTACCTGCGTGAAAGCGATCCAGGGACCTTTACGTGGTAGTCAGCAACGAACGCAGACCATTAGGCCATCCGCGGCTAAGGACTGTAATTTAATGCATCATGTGTATGTATAGCTGAA
Organism: Macrothele yani; assembly: GCA_039090855.1. Classification (NCBI taxonomy): domain Eukaryota; kingdom Metazoa; phylum Arthropoda; class Arachnida; order Araneae; family Macrothelidae; genus Macrothele; species Macrothele yani. The sequence continues at coordinate 118,158,081 of CM077007.1, forward strand.
AATTCGTAGCTAAAAGAGACCGACGAGCTCATCAAAAAACTGTTCAGGGTGTCCGAATAATGACTGTGCAATGAATGTTCGAATTGCAGTAATGTAATAGTAAAGAAATTTTGAATGGAATTACAGAAGTGACAGGACTGGATACAGAGGAGTCCACACAAATCCGTCAGGCGGCTGTCACAGCAAGCAATGTGCCATAGAGTACAGCCCACGCTATTCTGAAAAGGAAGTTGCGTTTCCACCCGTGCAAAGTGTCTGTCGTGCATCATCTGAGAGAAACAGACCACGTGACCCGTGTTTGATACTGCAGGTGGTTCCAAGAGTTCCAAGCTAATGTGCCAAAGATTACAGCCCACAATATTCTGAAAAGGAAGTTGCGTTGCCACCGTACAAAGTGTCTGTCGTGCATCAGTTTTAAGAAACAGACCACGTGACCCGTGTTCGGTACTGCAGGTGGTTCCAAGAGTTCCTGTCTGAAGAAGGCGAGGACGTTCTGGACTTGACGTTCTTTACAGATGAGGCATGGTTAAACCTGTCCGTGTACATCAACAGCCAAAACACTTGTCTGTGGGGTTCTGAAAAACCACACGAATTTAAGAAAGTGCTTCTCCACAAATAGAAGGTCTGTGTTTGGTGCGCCATGACTAGTACGCGCATTATTAAGCCCATTTGCTTCCGTGAAGCCATTAATTCAGAACGGTACAGTACCCAGATTACCCAGCCATTCATGTCCAATCTCACGGAACTGGAAGTCAATGAAAGTTGATTCCAGCAAGACAGTGCAACTTCTCACACCGCTGGCTCATCAATACAGCTTCTGGAGGGATTCTTCGGAAATCGCATCATCTCCCGGGGACTGTGGCCTGCCCGATCACCGGATCTGACACTGCCTGACATTTTTCTGTTGAGAGCACTGAAGGGGAAAGTGTACGCAGGTAATCCGCATACACTTTAAGAGCTACAGGCTGCAACAGCGACCCACATCCAATAAATCACACCAGATACCTTGAGAAAGGTCTTCACCAACATGCAGAAGAGTGTGCGGACATGTCTGGACGTCGGTGGGGCCCATTTCCAATACCTCCTGTACCAGTTCGGCGTGATGTTACTTTCAGAGCACAGTTATTTTTCGGACACCCTGTATTTGTGTATTCCGGGTATGTTTTCAAGGCGTAAGCGCATGAACGTTTTAACCAGCCGCCCAAAAATTGCTTTCCATTGTAATAATACTCAAGTAAGCCAATTTGTTTTTCGCGAAAATTTTCTTGGGTTGTATGTTGAAGATGTTAAAATGCTGTCCTTTTTTATCAAGTAAAATAATCTTATTTTAATTTCGTTTCAGGATGCCGCGCTGTAGAGAGGTAGAGCTGAAAGGAAGGAAGCGTTGAGAAGTGTACCTTGTGGACGAACTCCATCACAATGACGCAAAGTCTTCTCCACGGGAAGCGGTTCTTCTGCCGAGAATGGGCCTTCGCCAAAATCAGCCACTGCCTGGAAAACCGCTCATCTTCCAAGACTTGCGGAACTCTGATCACCGGAGGACCAGGATCTGGTAAAACGGCTCTGTGTTGCGAGCTTGTGTGGCCAACTACCAGCCACGGAAAGCAGTATGGCCTTAGCAAGAGACTTCTGGCTTATCACTTCTGCCAGGCTCATGACATCAACAGCCTGTCGCTCGCAACCTTCATCAACAGCCTGATAAGCCAGATGATCTCGTCTCCCCTGCTGAGTGGATATAATGATCGCATCAAGAGCCCTGAGGTGGATGCAGCCCTTCAGCTTACCGAGTGCGAACGCAATCCTGACGAGGCCTTCAAGAAGGGCGTGCTTTTCCCCCTCTTAGAAATCGATCCTCCGAATCAGCCCTGCTACATTCTAGTGGACTCAGTGGATCAGTCCATTCTGGGTTCCGTGGGAGAGAAAAGTAGCGGCAACAGCCGAAGTATTGCAGAACTGCTTTCCAACTACCATCACCTTTTCCCGAGATGGCTGCTGCTTGTGTGCTCTTCACGGAAGCAGAGCAAAAGTGTAACGCGCATGTTCACAGGGTTCAGGAAGATCAGCTTGGACGACTTGCGCAAATCTCATGTTGTGCGCGACGTTCAACAATACATACTATGTCGCCTTGACCAGGAGGAAGCCCTTAGACAGCATCTGAGCCGAGAAACTGCCGAAATGCTCAACCAGCTGCACATAAAGAGCAACGGATGTTTTATGTATCTGGAGAAAGTCCTGGATGGCGTTGCAGAAAACTTCATCATGTTGAGAGAGATTAGAGAAATTCCTGGGACGCTAAACGGCTTGTATCTGTGGTTGTGTCAGAGGCTTTTTGTGAGAAAGCAATTTAACAAAGTCCAGGCTATCCTCAATGTCGTTCTGGCTGCGAGGAAGCCTCTAACAGAGGAACAACTATATCAGTGCGTCTGGACACGAAACCCCAACCTGTCTTGGGAAGAATTCCGGAAACGTCTAGGTCTATTATCAAAAGTGTTAATAGAAGGGAAAGGAGGAACAAAGATATTGTTCCACCACAGTTTCGCGGAGTGGTTACTAGACGTCAAACACTGCACGCAGAAATATCTTTGCAATGCAAAGGATGGACATGGAATGATTGCCATGCGTTACACAGTGTGCTCCCCTCAACTCTCCCCCGAGGAAATTCTAGACTTTGCCCTCCACTTGAGCAAGGTTCCTGTTAGTCAACCCATGCAGACTTATCACTTACCCCTGTGGCTAATCCTTTGTAAGGTGCCGATAGAAGACTGCTTATCAAAGACCTCAATGCCAAAAGACCAACAAACGCTAAAACTCCTAGTCAGTGCGGGTGCTAAAATGATTGCCTCTGCTGGGGATTCCGTCAAGGACAATAGCCCCAAAGTACCTGACGATCCGCTGGAAGCTCTGCTGTCTGGTGGTGGTGAAGTCAATCAAGTTGACAATAATCAAAGGACGCTCTTGCACACTGCCTCTCATGAAGGTAATGAACAGCTTGTCGAAAGACTCATTGGTAAAGGCGCCGATTTAGAAGCAGTCGATAAGAACGGACAGACAGCTATCAACTTAGGTAAGTACTGAAACAATTTTTATAACCAGAATTTCAATTTCCCATGATATCTTGTTTTTTTTTTAATTGATATACTAATATACAATGCCTGTTCCATAAAAACTGAGAGAAAAATCACACAAAATGAAGAAATATAGGTACAATAAAAAATACGTTATTTTTTGTCAAACTATCTTCCCTCTGATCATATGCAATGGTCCCATCGTTTAGTCCACTTTTCAAAGCACTTGGCATTTTATGAAACGTGCTTTAGCGATCCATGTACAGCTTGAATAATGTCAGCATCTACATTGAATGTTGCGCCACGGAACTTCTCCTTCATTGTTGGAAACAACCAGAAATCGCTCGAGGTGCGCTCAGGACTGTAGGCAGGCTGTGGTATGATTTCAATACTGCATTTAGTGCGAAACTGTTGAACACAGGCAGCCACATGTGGGTGGGTGTTATCATGGTGTAAGGTCCACTTGCCCACCAGTTCCGGTCGCTTAATCGATATATGCCTTCGCAGACACTTTAAGACTAAATACTCAGCATTGACAGTAATTTGTGGAAAAACGGAATGCTGGTAGACTACACCTTTATGATCAAAGAAAATTATCATTACCACCTTCCCAGCTCATTTGGTTTTTTTTTTCGGAGGAGGTGAGCCTGTGTGTTTTCCGACACTCGTTGCGCTTTGTGAGGGAGTCAAAATAGTGGATCCATGTTTCATCGGCAGTTATTACTGTGTTTAGAAAGTTTGGATCCGTTGCAACCATTTTTTCCACTCATGACACACCTGAACTCTGGCTAACAATAATTTTCTCGTCAGGTGATGATGTACCCTTATGAAACACACACGATGCAGCAGTAATTTGTCGTGTGCAATGCCGACGTTTTTGAAATTATTAGTTGACGCCGCTATGTCTTCACACGTAATTCGTCGATTTTCTTGCAGGATTGCTTAAACAGTGCTAACAATACGCTCCGTAACAACACTTTCCAAGTCGACCAGGCTCAGGAGCGAGTTCTGCCGACAAACGCCCTTTTGTGAAATCATGGTGCCATCTAAAAATCGTTGACTCACCCAAACATTTATCTTGTAAGCTTTTTTCATTAAATTAATTGTTTATGGAGCCGTTTTTCCCAAACGATAGCAAAACTTTATCGCACAACGCATTTCACTTCTTAAATCTCAATCTCTCACCTACATAGCTGTATGGTGAAATGCAGACGTACCTTAAACAACTGCGCGATAACAAAACCAGAATCGTCTGCCACGGCTAATAACTGTTGCCATAGATACTTCCTTAATTCAGTTAATCGTCTGCTTGGTTATTTTCCCCCTCCGCACTGTTGCCAACTAAAAAAATTACTCTCAGTTTTTACGAAACGGCCTTTGCATATTCATCATCATCAACCATTATCTATCCACTGCTCGTGAAGACCTCCTCTAATCTCTTCCATAGCTCTCTAATTTGAGCCAGACTCTTCCAAGTTACTCCAGCATGATTTCGAATTCCACCCACTTATCCACTTGGTCTTCTGCGAATTTCATCCACTTGGTCTTCTTTTGAATATTTTCCTTTCCCTTGGTATCCATTCTAGTTTTTCAGTTGTCCGATGGTGGTCAATTCTTCTAGCAATATGTCCAGTAATTGCCACTCAAGCATCTTTACTTTGATCATGTCATCAAATATAGTCATTTCTGTAATTCATGAGTTCCAGTACCTATCTTTCCTAGTTATACCAAGCATGCATCTCTACGATCCATGAGTAAGATCTGAAAGGATGCATTGATTACACAAGTTTTTAGACACGTAATGGTAAATTGCTCATGGAAATTTAACTGTTTCTTCCAAATGCTCTCAAGCTAAGTTTCATACGCCTATTAATTTCTTCTTCGATGTTTGATATCTGAAATCCTAGGTAAATATGTACATGTTTAGTAATGTCTATATGTAGTAGAACTCGCTTATAACAATCCCGCATTTAGCGAGATCCCGGATTTAATGAGCAAAACAAGACATTTTTTGTTTTTGGTATAATGTAAATTCAAAGCTGATTTGATCATTTTGAAAGAACGCAATTTAATGAAATTCCCGAATTTAACGAGAGAGAAAAGCTAAGACGATCAATTTTAAAAAGTGAAGTAAAATCAAAATTTAGTAAAAAAACAAAATCAAATAAACGGGGAAATAACGAAATTCCATAGCTAACGAGTCAAAAATGGAGGAATAGAAATGGTGGTATTCAGGACAAAACCACAACGGCGTAGTGGAATCTTGGCGTGCTAGTGGAAGAATTTTGATAGAAAAGTAATGGGAAGGGAGCAAGCGAGTTGAGCAAGAGAATCTTCGCAACCCACTCCAACAGGGAGTATCGTGTTCGCAGAGTTGTAAACAGGCGCCGTACTGCTATGCCAAAAGAGGATGTGTGGGTTCCACGCACATGTATGAATCGGATTTCTGCGCAGTGATGGATACTGGAATAATGGAATGGAGATGAAGCCTGAGAGGATTTCGGTTGCAGTGATGGATACTGGAATAATGGAATGGAGATGAAGCCTGAGAAGAAACAGGAGATAACAATTTCCGGAATTATGTCCGTTGACTCTTTCACCCTCCAAGTGATCATTGCATCGGGAATATTGGTGCTGCTTTTGCTTCATGTATGTCGCTAAAACAGCGGTCAAACTCACGTAGCCATCACCTAGGAAATCCTAAGCTTTTATAAGTGACAAAATGCCTAAAAGAAAAGGGTTATCCGTGAGCGACAAAGTAACCATCATTGGAGAGCTAAAAAACTGTCCAAAAACGTAACCATATGAAATGATGGGTATATGGATGTACGTATCTGCGTATTGTCATGTATGCATATTTTTACATGGTGGGATTTTTCACCCCAACACGAGCCCCCGAATATAACGAGGATTTCCGTTGGTTCCGAACTCCTCCTTATAAGCGGGTTCTATTGTATATAATATGTCTTGCGTCTTCTTCGAACTGTTCATCTTTTCGATATCGCCGAGTGGTACAGCGCTGTGTTTTTCATGCTTTTTTTACTATAGGCTCGGATACAAGACAAAATACGAATGCTGGATCTTTCTCTTTCCTGAAACAAATGACCATAAATCAGGGATGATACCTTATAACCTTCAGATTCTCATAGGGTCACTACACATCGAAACAAACCAAAAAAGGTGTTCATGTATCAGTGACGATTAAGAGCTTCGCGATAATGAAAGATGATGCTGAATGACCACATACAATCACACCCGTTTATATCGAACACTGATACATCGAATTATTCCCTTCATCGAACTTCAGAAAACCATCGCGAAAATTACATTAGAAAATACACTGAGTGGCCGCTTTATTATGACCACCTGACAGTTTTAAGCAAATGAGCTATGTCTGCACGCTGTTACCGCCAGAGGGCGAGGCTAGTATAAAAAGGGAAAGCTTAGTACTTGCGACAGTAGTAGAAGTGATTTTTGGGTGACGAGATGGGTAAAAAATGCGATTTGACGGACTTTCAACGTGGGATGATTGTAGAAGCTCGGAGCCATGGAGCGAGTATCACCGAAACCGCCGCATTCGTGAAATGTTCCAGAGCAGCTGTTGTTAAAGTGTTTAAAGACTGGACTGTCAGCCAAAAAACGGGGTCTCTACGTGCAACGTGTGGTCTTCATCGACTAGTGACTGCTCGGGCGGAACGGAGAGTGCCCAGACTGGTAACGGACAACAGAAGGGCAACAGTGCAGCAAATTACAGACCATCTTAATCAAGGATCCCCTAAAATGATCTCTGCACGCACTGTTCGCCGTACACTGCATCGGATGGGATATGGCAGCCGAAGGCCTGTTCGACCACTTTTGCTGTCTGCAGTTAACAACAGAAAACGTCTCCAGTTCGCACAGGAGCACAAGGATTGGACAGTCGATAATTGGAAACAAATTATGTGGTCCGATGAATCACGTTTTCAGTTGCACCATGCCGATGGCCGAGTGGGAATTTGGCGGAAACAGCACGAAAGCATGGACCCCAAATGCATTGCAACAACCCTTCAAGCTGGTGGAGGCAACGTTATAGTTTGGAGAATGGTTTCCTGGCATGCTTTGGGCCCTTTAATTCGTGTTGATCAACGTCTGACTGGCACATCATATCTAAACGTCTTTGCGAACCAAGAGCATCTTCTCATGTGGATAGTTTATCCCAATTTGCGATGGCTACTTTCAAAAAGATAATGCTTCCTGCCATAGTGCTCGTATTGTACAGGATTGGTTTCAGGAACATGCCCGTGAGTTTACTTTGCTTAGGTGGCCCACACAATCTCCAGATCTCAACCCCATTGAGAATTTGTGGGATGAAGTTGAACGAGCCATCAGACAGCTGGATCCACAACCCTGCAATCTAACACTCCTGGTAAGTGCTTATTCGTCAAGCATGGTCTCCGATTCTACAAACCACCTATGAACATCTCGTGGAGTCCATGCCACGAATAATCGACGCAGTATTAAAGGCAAAAGGTGGCCCAACGAAGTACTGAGGGGGTGGTCATAATAAAGTGGCCACTCACTGTATAGGAAGGAGAAAGGTTATGTCGAACAAAACCTAGAAGTTATAATATAATGTATACAGGGTGCATAGCAAAGTCCCTTTAGCCTGAAATAACTTGTGAACGGAGAGAGTTGCAGTTATGCAACTGAGATAACGGTATAGTAAAGTGACTACGCCCGGTCGAATGCAACAGATAGCAGCGTCCCTAGTGGCGAAATGCGGAAGTTAGCCATTTTAAATCGAAAACGAAAAGACATAAAGCAAAATTTCTAATCGCAGAGTTGTAGAGCATCAATTAATTAGTACAAAACGACATTTGTTTCACACGGATAAGATAAATTGTTGCCTGAATACCCTAAAATGTCCAAAATCGATGTGACGATTCGAATCTGCATATTCACATTTCGCAAATGTAGCCGTATGCAAATGCAGATTGTAACGTTGTACCTACGATATAAAAACGATATATAAACGTTGTACTTACGATATAAAAACCAGTGGCAGGATGTACCCTGATCAGAAGTTTAGGTCTACGTATGCTGTGTGAGAATGGCAAGCTACACTCACTCCCAATATTGCGAGATGATGCTTATTTACGGCGAATGCCAACGAAACGCGGCGCTAGCTGCACGTGAATATTCCGTTCGTTTTCTAGCTGGGCCACATCCATGTGCGGTTACCATCGCAAGTGTAGTGAGACTGAATACAAATGTGTATCGTGGGCAATGGCGAACTCTTCGAACATACTCGACATTAACTTTTTTATCACTGTGCGCCTGTTTGGCTTTTTTGATTTTCTTTTGTCTGACGTCATCAAACTGTGTTGACATAAGTACCCATTTATGCAATAAATTTTGTGTATTTGCTCATACCTATGCCTGTTCCCTTCAAACGTTCACACAAAAGGTCGCGCATCGATTTCGGACATTTTAGGGTATTTAGGCGACAATTTATGTTATCCGTGTAAAACAAATGTGGTTTTGTACTAATTAATTGATGCTCTACAACTTTGTAATTAGAAATGTTGCTCTACCTCTTTTCGTTTTCGATTTGCAATGGCTAACTTCCGCATTTCGCCACTAGGGGCGCTGCTATCAGTTGCATTCGATCGGGCGTAGTCGCTTTTACTATGCTTTTATCTCACTTGCATAATTGTACCTCTCTTCCTTCGCAAGTTATTTCAGGCTAAACGGACTTTCCTATGCACCCTGTGTATCGAGTATTTAACTCCTCCAGTGCCGCAACCCAGTTACAAAAACGGATCTTCAACTGTAGCATACATACCACCTCAGACTTCAAAAAATGGTGCGTCAGGTATTTATTGAAGGTACTGCGCAACCTTTTTGCGGCCCAGGAACTTCCGAATAAAAGGAAAGGAAAGAAGTTTATCTTATTCGTCTGCACAAAAGGCACACGTCTGCGGGAGGAAGATTCTGTTGTTTGGAAATGCTGTCTTTGGGACATGGAATGCTGCCCACGTGACCTACTGCACCAAAGAGAGAAATTGAGATGAGAGAAGTTAGTTTTTCTCGTTTAACTCTCACAGGGGTAGTACTGTTTTATGAAATGGCGACAGATCCTACCATTTTCATCAAAGTTCGAAATAATTCAGAGTTGAAAGTGTTGAAAAGAATGTGTAATGCAGTAAATCATTTTAAGGGACCAAAGGGGTACTCAAAGAACAATTTAAAAAAGGAATACTTCGAAAGGAAATCAAGAAACTATCCAAACGCTGATGGCGATGCTAAACGTATGTATACGACGTGGTGGCAAAGGCCCTTCATACAGTAAGAGGTTTACCCACGTCAGAACTCTTAACTAACATTCCAGTCTCCGATCCTGTGAACGTCCAAATGCTACCTACAGCCAAGTACTGTGAAATAACTACAATACAGTACATGCGTGTATTGAGTTCTACGTATCCAACATTTCTTATATACACTATATTGACAAAAGTCACCGGACACCTAGGAGAGAAACACAACATAGCATTTATTGACGTACATTAGTACGGTGACGGTCCACCTTTGGCCTTAATGCATGCACTGACCCTTCGAGACATGCTTTCGACAAGGTTTTGGAACACAGCAATAGATTTGCGCTCCCATTCAGTTCATAATGCTGCCGCTAACTGTTGCTTAGTAGTAGGCCTTGGTTCAAAACTTCTTATGCGGCGCTCTGAGACCTGATCTTAATCCCATAGGTGCTCTATGGGATTAAGATCAGGTCTCTGTGCTGGCCAGTTCACACACGATATGGAATCATCGTCAAACCACGCCGTAACAGTCCTTGCTTTTTATGGGTTGGTGCATTATCCTACTGGTACCAACAAGGCTCGGTTCCATAGTATTGCCACAGAGTTGGTAGGGCGTAATTGTCCAAAATATCTAGGTAGAAGTGGTGGTTAACTGGTTTGTCCACGATAACCAATGGGCTGGGACCATACCACGAAAACCACCTCCACATAAGTACACTACTAGCTCCAAACTTGACAGTAGGAACAGTACACTGCGGTAAATAGCGTTCTCCCGGCTGCCGCCATACCCACACACGGCCATCAGACTGATGGATCGTGTATCTGGATTCATCAGTCCATAGAATCCGTTTCCATTGATCTACGGTCCACGATAAATGTTCTTTACACCATGCTAAACGACGAGTAGCATTAAGAGTAGAGATGAAAGGCTTATGAGCAGCCGCCGCACGACCACAGTAACCCATGGAATGAAGTTCTCTGCGAATGGTACGTGTACATACCGAGGTTCCAGCATTTTTATTCACCTGTACACTGAGGTCTTGTGCAGTATTCCGTCGATTAGCTGTAACGACTTTCCTGAGGATTCGACGTCCTCTATCACTGATTTTCTTTGGTCTGTCGGTACGGTTTGCTGCTTCAGGCACGTCAGGTGTCTCCCACTTATTCAGTACATTCAAAACAGTTGACTTGGGTATGTTTAAACGTGTCTCGGTTTCTCTAATGGACAACCCACTAATATAACACTCCCAACAATCTTTCCTTTCTCAAAGTCAGTTCTCTCCCGCCGCGGAATTTTCACTCAACCTCACCGTGCGATATGATTGCGGTGAGCTGCAGGCTTGTTTTTATACCGTTTGCAGCTGTACCGCGCATCTTAACAACGCAGCGGATCCGTTCATTTGCTTTTGGAGGGGTGGGTGACTTTTGTCAATATATTGTACATCAAACAATTACGACTGTCTCCTGAAGTTCGATATAAACGGGTTCGGCTGTATTCTAACTATACGCTTGTAAATATTGGCAGGTGTCGTTTTTTATCGTGTTAAAAACGAAATTACTTCTTGGCGTTCCAAAATTTAAATTTCCTCTCCATTTTTGTGTGAAAACACAAATTTTGCCGGTAGCGAAGATCGAACTCACATCCTCCTCCCTCGAAGCTGAATGATGTCCCAATTAAGCTGCACCGACATGGTCTTATCTCTGCTACTTTGGCGTCTTGACGTGTGCTCACCTCTGTAGTACATCACAGATAATAGCCGCACCGGTGGCGCAGTGTTCTAAACGATGGTCTCTGATCATTTATCCAGAAGGGGTCCGGGTTCGAATCCCAGTGAGGCATGGATGTTGTGTTTGTCTTACGGCACTGGCTCTCTCCCTTCCCTGGAACCAGCGGCCCTAAATTAGGGACGGTCGACTGCTTATAGCCCACTGAGTTGCTCACTGTGGTCGTTAAACCTTCAATAAAAAAAATCAAAAAAAAAAAAAAAAAATCGCAGATATCCACCCCAGCCCCCGCTGGAGAAAGGCGGAGACATAAGATCGCAGGTTTCGAGTCCGCCGCAAACTATACTTGAAGTAACTCTCTGAAGAAGGTATTCTCACCACTGATTCCAGATGATGTGTGGAAGAAACGTCACACATTCCTTTGAAGCGAAGAAGGAATTTTCATTAATTCCAGACGATGTGAGGAAATAATAGCAATAATTTTTTCGAAGAACCCAGCGGTCAGTAGATCCATTTCCACAATCTGACGCCAATTCCAAAACACAAATTTGCCGGTGGCGAGGATCGAACCAGGATCATCCTTCTCCGGAGCCGAATGCTTTCGCAATTAAGTTGCTCCGACGAAATTAGCCACAAATTAGCTACAGCCAAAGTAAGCTAACCGACGGAATCGCTGCAACTTTGCCGTTGCAACGTGTGTTTTACTTGTACAGTGCGTCACGTATGCTCCTCACCCCACCACCATTTCACCCAGCAAACCACACTTGAAGTAGCTCACCCAAGGAGAAGGAATTCTGATTGATTCCACCAGTGTGTTTAAGGAGCATCACTCATTTTTGAAGCATTTTGAAGAAGGAATTCTCTTTAATTCCAATCAATGTGTGGGTTTTGCCAGTGGCGAGGATCGAAGCCGCATCCTTCTGCTCCGCAGGCGAATCCTTTCCCAATTAAGTTAGACGGACGGAATTTATATCGGCAACTTTACCGTCCTATCGTGTGCTTTACCTCTTTAGTACGTCACAGGAATAAAATATCTATTTGCCGAATATCACACTGAGAAAAAAACGTTTTGTTAATTCAACAAATATTTTTGTCGATATACAGTCAACAAAATTTTTTGTTGAATTTGCAAAATTTATTGTTGATTTAACAAAATTTATTGTTGATTTAACAAAATTTATTGTTATCACGACAAAACGTTTTGTTCATTTAACAAAATAATTTGTCGATTTTGGGGAATTTGTTTGATCCAACAAAACATATTGTTGTCATGACAAAATGATTTGTTGCTGCAGCAAAACATATTGTGTCACGATAGCAAAATGTTTTGTTGCGGGCACTTGAAGAACCTTGAAATACAAAATCCATATGTCTATTGCGGAAGGGCAGGTGACAAGCTCGGAAATAAAATACCCATAGGTGTGTCACGTAACGCACACGAATGGACACTTGGCGAACCCGGAAATACAATAACCCATTGGTCTATTGCTGAAGGACATGTGATAAACCCGGAAATAAAATAACCCATTGGTCTATTGCTGAAGGACATGTGATAAACCCGGAAATAGGAAAACCCATTGGTTTGCGAAGTTGCAGCCCAGTGCTATAAATGAGAGTAGCAGTGAGACTTGTGGATTAACAAAACAAAACAAAACAAAAAAAAAAAAAGGCCCTTTTAAGAGCCGAGCAAAATGTTGCATCTGAAACCTTGATCGGTGTAACTTTGTGATCACACCACCCCAGCTATGGTTAATCTGACATGCCTGTCAAGAATCAACAAAAGTAAACCAGTGAAAAAATTCTGTAAACCAATGGGGAAAAATCTTTTCTCTCATTGGCTGGCAAGCAACACTGAGCAAATGGCCAGTTTTGTCTTACCCGGAGTTCAAAGACGATTCTTCTCTGGGAAAGATGTTCTGTGTGTGATAATTTTTTTTTCCAGGTTCCCCTCTCCCGTGTCCTTTCCTTCCTTTCCCCCTGTGCTCTTCTGTGGCACAGATGTACCAGGCATTTTTCTGCGGAGAGAAATAGCACTTGAAATGGCTTGTTGTTACAGGTAAGTATGTAGGGCAGCTTACAACTTCACTTCTTAACGGGTAACCGTCTACTCCCTCTCCTCTAATATTTCCATACTTTTCTTTCGTACTATTCTATCAGGGAAATCTGTTCCCAAACATCTAATATTTCTCTTTTTCACCTGACAAAAGGCGCAGTGCGCTGAGGGTTCGGGTCTCTCAACCTCAGATAGGAAATATCTCTCTCTCTACTTGTGGACGCACATGCTCAGAAACAGTGTAAGGTCTTGTGTATGCTTTCCATCATTGGATCTAAAAATAATTTTTACTGGTTTGTGTTGCAGCGTAGTTACACGTACATATGGATCGACAGAGCACATCTGAAATGCATACGGAAATGTATGATACAAATGATTCAACACTGTCAATTAAAGCGAAACTGGGTATTCAAATCATGACTGAACTGTTACAGAAGTGGACTTGGATGGTTCTTTGGTTTAAGAAAACTGTTAGGTCATCAGCTATGGTATATCATTAAAATACCACAGAGCAATTTTAAGCTAATCTGTTAATGGTCTGTCCTCCCCTCCACGTAAAGAAAAGTAAATACAGCACACCCATTCTTAAAACAAAGAAAATAAACCAATACATACATACATAGGAAACTTGTGTGAACGAAATTAGTGGTATCGGGGAAGAGTCGGAAATCGTTTTACTCGCACGATGGGGCGAGCAGATATGTATTAATTTAATCCGACCCTGTTTCATTCGAAGTAATGGATATCTTCTCAACTTAAGTAGTCGCGTGTCAGAGATGGCGTTTTAGCCTTTTGACATTTCTCTCTGGGACAGCGGAAAAAGATAAATCGTTTTGCAGTGGAAGTGCATGTCTTGAAATCGAAAACAATGAAGCAGAACTTTCATTACACGCAAAGCACGTGTCGAGCGTCTTTCTCCAACAGAAGAGGTTTCTCAACTTCAGAGCTTCTCACGCAAGTCGGCGAAGGGCGGACATTACATGTACACACGACGGCTGAGTGTTTTATATGGCTGTTAGTCAAAAAGGACAGCACAAATTTCGAAGCTGCTGAATCATTCTTTGTAAAGAAATGTAAGTAATGAGAATATGCTTGAAAATATGAATCAGAACATTTCGTGAATGTAAAAATGGAGTAGTTGACGAAATTTCATAAGACAACGTGATGTCTGGAATACCGATGCTCACCACGGCTCTGCTATTTGAAAACGCCTTTACGCAAGCTAAGTAAATTAATTAGGAGATGTGTGTGTGTGCCTCCGAATTCTCAGATATAATAAAAAGTACGTTGAAAAAATTTGAAATTTTTCATTTCAGAATGCAGTGAAATTCATTCTTAGCTGAATGCAAATGGCAGTTTTCATGCCGGAATGTTTCAATTTGAGATGCAGTTTCAAATACATTTTTGTGCCGCGTTGCGTAAAGATTGCGCATCCGAAAAATCAAAAGTATATTCGGCGAATTCATTAATAAATTTATTCAACTATTTGGTAGAAATAAAAAAAAGTGTGCCACGTAGCTATAAAATTTTGGGTTGACTTCAGAATCTGTCCATTTTTAAGTAGTTTCCAACTACGTGTGTGTCATTCCGCCGCGTTTTCATACAGCTTGCTCACACCCTATATTAAGCGGCAAAGGAGATTGCTTCGCTGTCAGGGCCGCGGATGGCCTAGTGGTCAACATTCGTGACTGCCACTGAGAAATCCCAGGTTCGATCCTAGGCAGGTACGATCGCTCGAACCACTAAATATCCGCCGTGCGTCGGATGGACACGTTAAGCCCTCGGGCCCCGGGTAGTGCCCCCCCCCGGTTATAAATATGGGCGTCTTCCTCCACCTTTCTATCTCGCTTCCGTATCATTTTCCTATCGGGCACTCTAGCCCAAATCTCCTAGCTTCCTATTTCTAAGGGTTGTTTAAGTCTTGGGGTCAGACACTCCCTTCCTAAAATCCTCTACATATGATCTGATCTGATCTGCTTCGTTCGCTGTCAACGAAAGAGTAAAAATGTAGGACAAAAAAAAATCTTACATTTAGAGGGTGATTTTTTTTCTCAAAGAATATATTAAAAGTCAATAATTATATTAAAATTAATTTTTCTTTGGGTAATGTCGAGACCTGCTAATAGATGGCGCGATTTATACACTGATGACGTCATTGCGCGAAGAATGCCTGATGGCTTATTTCGGAATTAGAAATCAGCAGTTGGTTGGTTGATTTTTATGGTGCAAGGGCCATGTTTGGCCAAAGAGCTCCAGACACAAGACAAACAAACAGTATTAAAAGCGTGGCATAAAACTTGAAATCTGGCTGGTCAAGTAAAACTGAAAAATGAGAACGGTGGAAGGGCTAAAAAACATAATGAAACTAACAGTATTAAAAACATGGTACAATGATTAAAATCTAGCTGATTCAGTAAAACTGAGAAATGAGGATGATGATAGATCTAGATACGTTTAAAATAGTAAATTTCTTTAAAAAATGAAAAGACAGCAACAGTATCGCAGTGGTCATTTTAGGAGCCGCTGCAGCTTAGCGGCGTCCTCGGTCAACAAATGAGAATGAAAGAAATGAAAACGCACATCACGAAAACGAACACAACTACACAAAAGATGAGTGACAGTGAGTCGGCAATTGCACGTCTCACACGTCGGCGCAGTGTCGCCACACAGCGAAAAGCGGTGAGTGAAACGACAACAACTGAGGCGGGAGCGTGTTAACAGAAACAACGAAAAACATAAAATGGAAAAATCATCATAAAGTCGGGCCGTGGGGACGCCATCCCCCAGCAGCTGGATGAACACCTGTCCCTTTGGTAACATAATCGTACAAAGACGAAAGTAAAAAAACAATTAATACGTCAAAAGGTCAGCTCGGGCCGTGGGGCGCCGCTCCCCAAATAACTGGAAAACCAGTTATCCCCGTGCAGGGAGAAATCAGCAGTACCTACAGTACTACTGGTTTATTTCAATAATTTCATTGAATTTCGGAAAATTGTAAAATTTAAAGCTTTTTTTTTTAATCAATGTGTCGTTTTCCTCCTTGGAAATACATTAATTATGAAGAAAATGTTAACAGAAGTTTTTACCATTGGAAACATAGGGCAGCATTAAACTGACACATTAAGATTACCAATCAGTTTGACTGAATGTGGATAGTCTGAATTTCTTAAATCAGGTTAGGTGTAAAAAAAGAAAATCCTGATCGTGTTAATAATCTCTGTCTTGCTCTATAGACGTTTTTAATTCTGCGTCTGGAAGATGACACGTCTATACATAAAAGCATTTAATATACGATACGATATTACAAGAAGTTTTAGGAAAGGAGTGTCTATAATAAGAAGCTAGGAGATCTGAGTAAGTGAACTCAATAGGAAAGACAAACAGAAAACTGTAGTGTGAAAGGAGAGGATCATCCGTGACACCACTCCGTGTGGAAGTGGGGAAAAGGGAACGAAGCACCACACAACAACACAGAGAACCACAACACCAACCAGCCGCCGACGCACCAGGATGTGACTGAAACTCAACGATACCAATTTCAAATGCCCGAGCAGAATCCATTTTCACCAACTCGATGCCAATCTGAAAAAGAAGGGGGGGGGGTTGGTCTGTCTAACACCCACCAGTGTTCACATACTTACTCTCTGTGTCAAGGGTGGTCAACGATCGCCGCCTTAGTTCTGGGATACCTAAGGATTTCGCTGGGATTGTAATCAACCGCGTCCCTAGCAAGTCCATTAGGGTGGGTTTCCGCTTTCTTGAAGAACTTTCTGGCGAGTCTGGTGGAAAACTCGTGTACCTTCTCGACTCCAAGTCTGTTTCTCAGGTTCCGAAGTGGGGTCCAAGGGAGAGCCCCAGTGATCATTCGAAGTGCTCGGCTCTGCACCATCTCGATTCTCTCTCGCTGTTTCCTACTAAAAACATTTAATATACGCACGTCTTTTTATTTTATTATGAGAAGGATATGCTGAAAATGATTTGCCGTTTATTCCCAAATCCCTGTGTTCTTGTTCTCCATATCGTAAACATACAAACTCTTGTGAAAGCAGACAAATGTATCGATTTACTTGGCCTTTCATAATCTTAATCATTTGTCTTGATGTGCGTGTGCTTCACAACTTATTGTCATCGTATAAGGTTCTACTGCATGATATTGAATTTCGGTAGCGCTCTTGCTCAGGAGCGCATCGAATAAAACTGCTCTCATGAGGCATAAGCCGCTGGACAATGGAAGGCAATTTTCCACCCTTCTGAATATCGTCGCTGAATTGTGATCATCTTCCCTAAAGCTTCCGTATGCCGTGGCCCATTAAACTACATGACAGTGTCCTGACGTATATCATATCACCAGCGGACGTAATTACATGATAAAAATTATTTGCTCCGACAAATCGATTTTCGCAGAACATTGATTTGGTTTCCAGCATGAAAGACCAGTTAAATGTAAGCGCAATTTTGTTTTCCATCGCTGTGTATGCACTTAAAAGGCGATGCAAATTTATTTATTTTGCTTTTGTTCACTCTTTATTGTCAGTCGTGGAACTGCCTGTTCCGTATATTTACTTTCCAAAAAAATTGTTTTCTGCGTTTGTTTTAAATGGTAGTTTTTTCTAATCTCCAAATAAATCTATATGTGTCATAATTCGTGAAAAGCAGTGGCTGAGAATGCAACCCAAATGTCAATTTTACCCTTATCATATTGGGGAAGTGCGTGATCTGTGAGTTTAACGAAAAATCGCTCATTATTTGGAATAAGTCACACGATTTTAATGTGTCGCAACCACCGATGAGACAGTGAACATCTGGTTTGGTATGCCATGTTTACTCAGTCTTTTCTGAATCGTGAGCCACATGACAAAATGAAATGGGACTGACAGACCACTTGACAGTAATGAAATGGGACTAGCGGGTCACATGACAAAATGGAGTAGGACTGGCAACCCTTGTGAAAAAGTAAAATGGGGCTGGCTGGCCACATGGCAAAAAAGAAAAAGGACTGGCGGGCCAGGCGACAAAATAAAATGGGACTAGGCCACATGACACTATGAAATGGGACTGGCGAGTCACATGACAAAATAGAGCAAGACTGGCAACCCATGTGAAAAAGTAAAATGGGACTGGCGGGCCAGGTGACAAAATAAAATAGGACTAGGCCACATGACACTATGAAATGGGACTGGCGAGTCACATGACATAATAGAGCATGACTGGCGAGTCGCGTGACAAAATAGAGCATGACTGGCGAGTCACATGACAAAATAGAGCAGGACTGGCCGCCCGATGAAAAAAATGGAATAAGACTGGCTAGCCACATGAAAAAGAAAAGCGAAAATGCTTGTTTTTATATGAATAACACCTATTTCAGAGAGGATTTGAATCCAAAAACTTAACTTTCAGGTAAAGGAGCGATGAAGTTTACACGATACCGATGTTACAAATAAATCTGAAATAGTTAACTGACGTACCTACATTTCGATCACTCTTTAAAAATTTAAAATACATTATTTGTCCCAACAAAGCTCATTGCAGATTTGTGAATTTAAAGTCCATGGATCTAAGGTACCTACTGAAATAACCGTCTTTAAATGTTGAGCAGATACATAAAATAACCACTCTTAAATCTGGAGCATATTTTTTTATAAAATAATATAGAAAGATGAGATTTATTAATCAAAATATGATCGAACTTAATGCAAAACGAAGAAACTACTATGAAATAAAATGAATTAAAAGTATCAATATATTTTTATAATTTTTCGGTTTTGGAATCTCGTATGTGGAAGAAATCTCTCGGGCCACTAAAAATACCTCGGTGGGGGAGGAGAAAGGTTCCTGAGCCCCTGACTTAACTGCGTCTGTGCATGTCGCCGACAACTGATTGAGCAGATAAATACGTTTCTAAGTGACATTATGAGCTCAATGGTTATGCTTCATAACTATGAAGCAGCAGAAGGGAATTGTGATGGTTTTAACGTAACTGTGATGAAGTAAAGTAAGGCAGATGTGATGAGCTGGTACCATCTCTTGCCGGAAGCCATCGTAAACACTCCGCCACCAAAGGACGCTGAATTAAGTGATTTCAAAGTAGCCTTTCAAGCCAAAAATGTATTTCGTCTTAGGGACCTGTTGTGATGCAATCTCCAGAAGTCACCTTTCAAAGTCAGTTCAAATATTTTTCTAAATTCGGGTTATAATGTAATTAATTCTGTAATAAGAGCACGTAAACCAAAAATCCAATTTCGAAGTGTCATCTTTAATTTTACTCCAGTTGCAAATAACTGGCTACACAATAATTTTACCTTCACCTTTCGGTCACACTTTGTCTCTGTCATTTTCAGAACCTTGCGAATGAACTATTGTACTACTCGTAGATGGAATTTATCTTCCAGTTCTTTTTTAACAGCATTTCAGACAAACTTATAATAAAAACAAGAATTGAATTCAGCCATTGTGACTTGCTCCATTCTGTTTTCATCAAAAACAATAATATCACTTAACCCACTGCTTTTCCTGAAATATTCGTCCAGCCTAATATACACTATATTGGCAAAAGTCACCGGATACCAAGAAGAGGAACACAACATAGCATTTATTGACATACATTAGTACGCTGTCGGTTCAGCTTTGGCCTTAATGCATGCACTGATCCTTCGAGACATGATTTCGACAAGGTTTTGGAACACAGCGGTAGGTACGCGCTTCCATTTAGTACATAATGCTGCCGCTAACTGTTTCTTGGTTCCAAACTGTCATGGTTCCAAACTTCTTATGCGACGCTCTAATTCATCCCATAGGTGCTCTTTTTGATTAAGATCAGTTCACACATGACAGGAAATTATCGTCAAACCACGCCGTAACAGTCCTTGCTTTATAGCTTGGTGCATTATCCTGCTGGTACCAACAATGCCCGGTTCAATACTATTACCACAGAGTTGGTAGGGCATAATTGTGCAGAATATCGAGGAAGACGTGCTGGTTAACAGGTTTGTCCACGATAACCAATGGGCCGGGTCCATACCACGAAGATTACCCCCACACGAGTATACTGCCAGCTCCAAACTTAACCGTAGGAATAGTACACTGTGGTAAATAGCGTTCCCCCGTCTGCTGCCATACCCACACACGGCCATCAGACTGATGGATCGTGTATCTGGATTCATCAGTCCGTAGGATCCCTTTCAATTGATCTACGGTCCACGATAAATGTTCGTTACACCATGCTAAACGACGAGTAGCATTCTGAGTGGAGATGAAAGGCTTATGAGCTGCCGCACGACCACGGTAACCAATGGAATGAAGTTCTCTGCGTATGGTACGTGTACATACCGAAGTTCCAGCATTGTTACTCACCTGTACACTGAAGTCTTGCGCAGCACTCCGTCGGTCGATTAGCTGTAACGACTCTCCTGAGGCTTCGACGTCCTCTATCACTGATTTTCTTTGGTCTGCCGGTACGTTTTGCTGCTTAAGGCTCGCCATGTGTCTTTCACGTATTCAGTACATCCAAAAGAGTTGACTTGAGTATGTTTAAACGCCTATCGGTTTCTCTTATGGACAACCCACTAATACACTGGTGTGCAAAAATTAAGGATGAAGAGGAGAAATTAGCATAACTGCGGAACGAGCACGCAGAATGGACCGAAATACCACTCAGGAGATAGACTAGGGTCTGGTACGGTAGGGCATGCGCATATATGCAGCATGACGTGGGGGGGGGGAAGTGTCGGAAGGGTTAAAGCACACGGGCGGTGTACGCTCAGAAATTCGGTGAAAGCTATTGCACGGTGTACATCGGTTTGAACGACGTCGAGTTGCTGCCACCGTGTGATATGGCCAACAGGCAATCCAGTAGAAGACATCTGGATGACTTTACCCGAGGTCGCGTCATTGGGAAGTTGGAAGAAGGTCCAAGTGTGACTAGTGTGGCCGAGGAGTTCGGGATCGCTCACAGCATCGTTTTACGAGCTTGGAGAGCATTTCAAACGACAGGAACAGCTGTCCGAGAGTTTGGCAGCAGTCGTCTACGAGCTACCACGGCGGTGGACGACCGATATATTGCCCTACAGGCGAAAAGAGACAGACGGCAGACAGCAGGAGAAATCGCAAGGCACATGCAAAAGACAACTGGACGTTCCGTTATCGCGTTTTACCGTGGCCAGGAGGCTGCAGAAAATGGTCTATTTGCACGACGACCAGTACAGTGTGTGCCATTAACGCCTGCTCAACGGAGACTGCGGTTTCTGTGGTGCCAGGAACACAAGAATTGGACACATCAGCAATGGGGTCGAGTTTTCTTTACGGATGAGAGCCGATTCAGTCTGACGAGCGATTCTGGACGTATACACATCTGGAGAGAGCAGGGAACACGTAATCACACCTCCAACATCATCGAAAGGGTCCGGTTTGGAGGTGGCGGAGTTCTCGTTTGGGGCGGTATCATGCTTGGTAGCCGTACTGACCTCCACATCTTCCAAGGAAGTTCAGTCACTGGTGTCCGCTATTGTACTGAGGGTCTCCTGCCTCACGTGCGTCTGTTTAGAGGTGCTGTGGGTCCTGAGTTCCTCTTCATGGGCGACAACGCTACACCTCATTGTACAGTAGCTGTTGGAGAGTGAAGATATTCAACGCATGGTTTGGCCCGCAAGGTCCCCCGGTCTAAATCCAATCGAACACGTGTGGGACCTTCTCGGGAGACGCTTGGCAGCACGTCACCAGCCGCCAGCAACGATTCCGCAGCTACGATTGGCGCTACAAGAGGAATGGGCCGCGATGCTTCAACAGCTACTTGACAACCTCGTCCTCAGCATGGACAGACGTTGTATGTAAATCCTGCAACGCAGTCAGGGGTAATCATATCCCCTACTAAAGAATTGGATTTTTCTTGGCAGCCGCCTGTCACATGGACGTTTATCTTCTGTCCAGTTGTGCTCGAAGCTACCTTTTCAATAAAGTGCCTTTGTATCCTCTGGATTCCTTGTCTGGACGGTTTTGCTCACTTGTCCCATATTCTTGCATCTTGGGGATCTTATGGTATGATTTGAGTCGATGTGGAGCACTTCTGTACGACGTTACATTCGAAAAACCGTTTTGTCCTTAATTTTTGCACGCCAGTGTATAACGCCCAACAGTATTTCTTTTCTCAAAGTCAGTTCTCTCCTCCGCGACATTTTCACTCAACCTCGTAGTGCGATATGACCGCGTGCAGCTGCAGGCTTGTTTTTATGCCATTTGCAGCTGTACCACGCATCTTAACAACGCAGCGGATCCGGTCATTTGCTTTTGAATGGGATTTTGGTGACTTTTGTCAATATAATGTAGTTCTCGACGAGAGCCACTTTACGACATCATTCGTTTGGTTTAACGACCACCGTTAGCAACTCAATGGGCTATAAACAGTCTCCCGACATTAATTTAAGGCCAGTGATTTCAGGAAAGGGAGAGAGCTAGTGACAAGCACAACACCCATGCCTCAACCGCAGCTCAAGCCCGGACTCATCTCGGACGAATGGTCAGCGCTTGCACCACTACGATACTTGATCGGCTTGCGTATGTGGCTGGCGTGACTATAATTTTGAATTGCATGCATGATTTTTTTTAATATAATTAATACCATAACGAAAAGCAGAGCAAGGCCAAACTTGCTCTGCATTTCGTTATGCCTTCTTTTAATAAAACTTGTTTTTATTAATCCCCCCCCCCTCCGCTTTTTTTACCTATGAAACTTTAATTGTTTTTTCGTCCGATCTCAAAAACACTGAAGTTTCCTTTTATTTTACAACCTTTATCTTTTCACACACAAATTTCTGAGATCAAGGGCAATTCATTTGGTTCTGTTCCCAGACCCTCATTAGCAGTTTGTCAGTCTGTAACTAAACAAAAGAAATGGGCACATGCATGCCTGTTGCAGCCATCACTTGCAAGGAAATCCTGAAAGACACGTCAAAATTATAGGCAGATTATTTTTCAGTTTTATCCGTTTTGCGGTGTACCGGTTTTAAGCCTAAATCACAAAAAAGGAGCTCCCTTGATGCAAAAGTTATTGAGCATGCGATTTATATGGGAATCGAAAGGACAGCTTTCAATGCATATGCAACCTTGAACATGTGTACACTACCATTGGTGCTTGAAAACGTTCCAGTTACGTCTTCGTCCCAAGAAGCAAAACAATTACTCTCATTTGTGGGAATTACTATTCTATCCATGGTCGGAATTTTTCTTGACGACGAATGTACTGTCACTATCGCGGTGCATGCAGTGTTTCACTACCGGTTTTGAATTGAGTAAATAATTTTATCTATGGTTTAAAGGATTGCACAGCATATTTGTCAAATTTTTTGCATTACATTCCACCGAAAGAAAATTTGTTGCTGCCGCTGTGGTTTTTCCATGTCGGAAGGATATAACAAAGATGCGAAATGGCATAGAAAAGAAATATTTGTGTACCTAAAGGAAAGACGATTAACGTAGTTTGTAAAGAGGTAAGACGAACTTATAACATACTTTTTTCTTTAATTATGTACTCCATAGCTATTATTACTGCACAGCAAATAATATTTGTTTATATAAAGTGCATAAGAAATGAAAGTTTTTTCTTTTCTGTGGGGAAGGTACTCACATACAAACATTCATTCACTGCTGTAGTCTTTTTCTTTTATTTACGCTTTCCAACCGTATGTTGAAGAAGCGTATATGCTCCAGCTTTGTCCGTCCGTCCGCATGATAACTGGCGTAAAAATGGTTCGATTTCGATGAAATTTTAGTATGTGGTAGGGGACCACCTGGGGACGAACCCTATTGAAAATGGGACAAATGGAGTCAAAGGTGATGACGGAGGAGCGGGATCCATTCCATTGTACAAATACGTCATAACTTGCGTAAATATGGTTCGATTTCAATGAAATTTTACAATGTGGTAGGGGACCACCTGGAGACAAACCCTATTCAAAATGGGTGAGTTGGGGTCAAAGGTAAGGGCATAAGAGCGGGATGCATTCCATTGCCTTTATGCGCCATAACGTGCGTAAAAATGGTTCGATTTCGATGAAATTTCAGTATATGGTAGAGGACCACCTGGGGAAGAACCCTATTGAAAATGGACGAAATGGGGTCGAAGGTCAGGACATAGAATTGCGATCCATTCCATCGCCCTTATCCCATATTATTAAGGTGGACGTCAAGTAGTTTTGCTTCCTATACTTCCAATGGAAAAATTTTGTACACATTTCCTTCACAATTAATGTGTTCCCAAGGATGAAAATTTGAACATCGATTAAAATAACTATATTATAACTTGGAATACTTAATATTTTCTAAAACATAACCATAATTATATTAAAAATCAATAACTTTTCCTTTGGTGGTGTTGAAACCAGAAAAAGAATGGCGCGACCTGTACTTTGATGACGTCAGTAGACAAACAAATGTTGGATTGCATAATTATGGTTATATTTTAGAAAATAATCGGTATTCCAAGTTATAAAATGAAGCTATTTTAATCGATTTTCAAATTTTCATCCTTGGGAACGCATTAATTGGGAAGAAAAAAGATGGCGCGACCTGTATTTTCATTACGTCAGCAGTCAAACAAATGTGCGGATCCTATTAAAGTTTTATGACGTCACACTTTTGCTAGCAGATGGCCGCGATTCCCATCTGCCTCATTACGTCACGCGTTGTGTGCATATGTTCGTCTGCACGATAACTCGCGTAAAAATCGTTCGATTTCGATGAAATTTTAGTATGTGGAAGGGAATCATTTGGGAAGGAACCCTATTGAAAGTGAACGAAATGGGATCAAAGGTGAAGACATAGGAGCGGGATCCATTCCACCGTTCTTATGCGTCATAACTAACGTAAAAAAGGTTCGATTTCGATTAAATATTAGTATGTGGTAGGGGATCACCTGGGGACAAACCCTATTGAAAATTGGCGAAATGAGGGTCAAAGGTCAGGACATAGGAGCGGAATCACTTCCATCGCCATTATGCGTCATAACTTACGTAAAAATGTTTCGATTTGGATGAAATGTTAGTATGTTGTAGGGGCCTGCCTGGGGACGAATCCTATTGAAAATGGGCGCAATGGGTCAAAGGTTAGGACACAGAAGCGGGGTCTATTCTATTGCCGTTATACATCATAACTTACGTAAAATTGCTTCGATTGCGACAAAACTTTATCATGTTATTTCGGAGGTATACTGAACCAGTTCTGTTGAATATCATCGAAATGGGATCAAAAGTCAGGGCGTCGGAGTGAGATTTATTCCACAGCCATTTTATGATTTCTAGTATGTTGGAAGGCGTATCATAATCAATGCATTGCACGATTTTACTAACTTGTTTCTGCAAGACTTTAAAAAAAAAAAGATGAAAACATTTTTGAGTTATTAATTCTAGCTCGCCCTTATGTTCACCACAGTCACATTACATGGTTCTTGCTATCACTATACAAAAGTCTGATTCTGCGCTTGTTTATATGTTTTATATGATATAACTTTAAGTAGCAGATTTCTAGGGAAAATGTCAGCACAGGTATTGCATGTCTAATGTAGTTTTCATACGCCTTGCAGTTTTTGCTAGTAAGAAACTTTGCCGCTACCTGGCGCAAATATTCTCTCATTTTTGGGGTGATATCGGTGTAAAAAAGGGATTTTTGTGACATATTGGTGCAAAAATTTTTGTGGTAATATTGGTGCAAAAGAAGGAAAAATTTTTTAAGGAGGGGGGGGGGTCGCGTTGACGAAGATGTACCACCTTTCCTCAATATAAAATTCCCCATTTCGGTGACAGTAGGGTATATTAAAATAAAGGAAACAAAAGATAAAGAAATATATGAAGTGCACAGGGCTTTTTTCTCACATACCTCCGTCCGAGAAACGAAAAAATCGTAATCTCTGCTGACATTATTTTGCGTTCTACTTTCGTATAAATTTGAAGTTTATGATTTTTTTTAATTCATCTCGTAAATTCCACCAAGACCAACCTCTCAGACTTGCTGTTTCTTTCCATTGTTGTAATTTTCTAGTGATCATTTTTGAATTGTTCATATTTTTAAATAGCGCTGTTGGGATTAATTTTTAAATAGGTGTACTGTAATTTTTGTATTCGCTCTAGCATAAAAAAGAAATGAGAGTTGCATTAACTAAGTAGCACAGCAGAATATTGGACTAATTTACTTACTTAACTATAACATTTAAGATGTTACGACAGATGTTAAATGTTTCCGCATACATTCGTCTGCAGGGCAGCTGTAATTTTTGCAATTGCAGCACTAGTAATTGTGGTAGTGACTCTAATATAATTGGATTTTATTTTTTTATTTTTATTTTTTGGCGTCTTGCCGGTGTTTTAGAAATCCGGGAGATACTTCACCTTTGACGATTTGGGGATCCCGTCGTTGGAAATCAGGAAATAGCTGAAAATCTCTCCGAAGAAGATTGTTTCATTAGATTTGCAGTATCTAATGATGTCATGGTCTTTCTGCAAGAGTTATTCACTTACATATAGCTCCGTCTTGCTCTCAGAATAATATGCCACCATTATGTCTTAAAAGAGAAGTGTTGAATCAATGCATCCTTCCAGTTCTTACCTATGGAGCAGAGGCATGACCTTCACACACACACACACAAAAAAACCTAGAAAGGCTGCAGACAACTGAAGCCTGGAGCGATGCATGTTCGGCGTAACCAGAAGAGAAACGCATGTGGATAAGGAAAATGATAAGAGTGGAAGACATTATGATCAGAGTAAAATCACTGGTGGCAGTGGGCTGTACATGTTGCCAGAAGGGTGGACAACCGAAATTTTGGGCTGGATACCGAGGGACAGAAGAAGTCCCAGAAGACCACATGGGAGATGGATGAATGAAATTCGAAAGCATGCTGGAGTGACATGGAGGAGGCAAGCTCAAGGCAGATAGTTATGGAGGAAACTTGGGTAGAACTTCATTCAGCAGGGGATTGATAATGATATATACACGTGTTTTTTTTTTTTTTTTGTTTTTTTTTGGGAAAAGTTTACATAAACCGAGTTTTCAGCTTCACGAAACCAGATGACCGAGCTTCTGGCGAGGTTCTTTGTTACAACGGAGATAAAGTTTGAAGTGTTTGAACATGCTGGAGTAACATGGAGGAGGCAAGCTCAAGGCAGATAGTTATGGAGGAAACTTGGGTAGAACTTCATTCAGCAGGGGATTGATAATGGTTGACAATGATATATACACGTGTTTTTTTTTTTTTTTTTTTTCTTTTTTGGGAAAAGTTTACATAAACCGAGTTTTCAGCTTCACGAAACCAGATGACCGAGCTTCTGGCAAGGTTCTTTGTTACAACGGAGATAAAGTTTGAAGTATTTGCCTACATATTTGATAATGGGGGTCACTTACTTTATAAACATACCGGCCATTGAATTAGAAGCCTTTTATATAGGTGTACCTAAACATCACTTTGGCAGTGTGTATGCAAAATACGTGGTCATGTCCTTCACCACGTGATCTAGGCAGCTAATTAAGACTGCAGCTCGTTAGTAATCGTCAGTAGTGTTGACCACAATAGATATAACAAGGATCTTTTTATTTTTTATTGTGGGTGCCCATCTGGTTGGAGCGACAATTTTGAAAATAGCAGAGCTGACTGGTTTTTGAAAGGTGAAATTTCGTGGGTCTTTAATCAGTAACACACACACACAAAGAAAGATTTAGAAAAAATATCCCACAATGCATTTTAAAGAGGCGCAAGTGTGGTGCGACGGCAATCTACCAGGAACGAGATCGCCGTCGTCTGCCGCCCCGGTGGCGCAGTGGTCTAAGGCGTTGGCCTCTGATCGTTCGTCCGTAAGGGGTCCGGGTTCGAATCCCGGTCAGGCATGGATGTTGTGTTTGTCTTACGGCACTGGTTCTCTCCCTTCCCTGGAACCAGTGACCCTAAATTAGGGACGGGCGACTGCTTATAGCCCATTGAGTTGCTCACGGTGGTCGTTAAACCTCCAAAAAAAAAAAAAAAAAAAAAAAAAAAAAACATCGCCGTCGTCTGAGACGGCTTGTTCGGAGAAACAGATCATCATGTGTGCAGCAACTGACCGAAGCATTCAATGAAGGCTGTTCCTTACCCATAACTTAGCGAACTATGCGCAGAAAATTGAAGAAGATCGGTATTGGCAATCGCATGCCTATACGAAAACTACTGATTTCTCCGAAGAACCGGAAAGTTCGTCTACAGTGGTGTAAGGAACATCGGGACTAGACACTGGAAGACTGAAAAAAAGTCATGTGGTTCGACGAGTCCCGGTACACCTTGTTCTGTACCGATAGTAGGCTGAGAGCTTCGCTTGAGCCCCATGAAGCGATGGACCCAGCTTGCCTTGTAAATACAACTCAAGGTTCTGGAGGTGGTGTCATAGTGTGGGGTACGTTCTGTTGGTACGCTTATGTGATTGCTAAGTTGCGTTCCTGTGGACACTTACAAGAAGAATATGTGAGGTTACTTGTACAGTAAAATCGAACCCTAGACCTTCCGTGCGTGTTACACCTCTTTCCTGAAGCATTTTCATTCGATTTTCTGGAACTAGAGATTATATACACTCATCGTCAAAATAATAGTTGCACCAAGAAGGAAGCAACAGACAGGAATGAAACTTGGTGGGTAGGTTTGACATCCTGAGACATGCCCATGATTCAAGTATCACGCTCGGCAGCGCATGTAACGCAAGCAAGGAGGGGTCGTATCGCTGTGCCTGACCGGCTATATAAGGTCGTCCCGTTGCGCGTGCTTGCCATTTTGACACGTGCTGTTGTGTTAGTTGCATCCTTTACAAGTGAAGTGTGCCTCCAAGAAAAGTTCAGAAGCAATGCGAGCAGTTGGAGAAGTTCGAGAAGGGTCATGCAATAGCGACAGGAAGGGTCTGGGAAACCTAGACGGACCACGGAAAGAGAAGGCCGACGGGTTATCCGACATGCGTGGAGTCACCCAACAGCCACGATTGCGGATATTCAGCGAGCAGTGGTGCCCTCCATGCATCGTCCGATTAGTGCCAGTGCCATTGGCAGACGGCTGCACGACGTTGGACTACAAGCAGGCAGACCGTTACAACGACTGCCCTTAACACCATTGCATCGTTGCCAAAGACTGCATTGATGTCTTGTCAGACTGTCATGGAGCCACTCAGAATGGCAACGGGTGATCTATAGTGACGAGTCCCGCTTTTGTCTTGAAGGAGACGACCACCGAATCCGTATGTGGAGGCACCTAGGTCAGAGCCAAGATGAACGGTTTGTTGTCGAGCGTCACACAACCAGAAGGTGTGGTGTCATGGTGTGGGGTGCAATTGCCTGCGATGCCAGATCACCTTTGGTGTTCATTACAGGCAATTTGACGCCACAGCGTTACGTTAATGAGGTTGTGCAACCAGTGGCCCTACCTTTTCTGAACGCTCACTCCGGTGCGATTTTCCAAGAGCACAACGCTCGTCCGCAAACTGCTGCTGTCTGTAGAGTTTGCCTTCAAGGCACTGGCACTCTGCCATGGCCAGCCGCATCGCCAGACCTATCGCCGATTGAAAGTATGTGGGATGCTATTGGACGCGCTATATCCACACCTCACCCCTACCGCACAATCTGCAGGAACTGCGTGAGAAGATTCAAGCTGCATGGAATGGCTTATCGCAGGGCACTATTAGGAACCTATACAACTAACTCCATGCCGAGACGTCTAGCATGCTGTGTGAGCAAACATGGCTGCCCGACGCCATACTGAGAGACACTACTTATTGGCGTGTAGCTCAATGAATATTACCCATATCAGTCTCAATGTTAAATCATTTATTGTTCCTGGTAACCTTTATCTTCGTCCCGAATAGCATTGCGATCCGACACGGCCTTCTGGGTGCAACTATTTTTTTGATGATGAGTATATGAGCTGCGATGAATCGGAGCTCTCGCTGACTCGGTGGCGCAGTGGTCTAAGCGATGGCTTCTGATCATTCGTCCGAGAGGGGTCCGGGTTCGAATAGAGTCAGGCATGGATGTTGTGTTTGTCTTACGGCACTGGCTCTCTCCCTTCCCTGGAACCAGTGACCCTACATTTAGGACAGGCGACTGCTTATAGCCTACTGAGTTGCTCACGGTGGTCGTTAAACCTCCAATAAAAAAAAAAAAATCAGAGCTCTCTAAATATTAAGCCTGTGATTTGTAAAACTTTCTACAGCCAGTCCTTGGAAAACGAGTGATTTGACTCTGCATTGGAGTTCGAGTGCTTCCAGTCAAGAACAACTGGTTTGCAGCAGAAATTTCATTTTGTCACGTTACCTAGTAAAACAAAAGGAAAAAAAAAAAGGAATTTGAAGCGCTCTTAAAGTGTCCAGTGTTTAAAAAATTACCCTTTGTTAAAACGCTCTTATTTATATTTATTTCTGTACTTACGTTATATTGCATTACTTCCTGAACGCCACTTGGACCCCAAACGTTGAAAGCTACTAATAATGAATTGAAATCTCCGAGCTGACAAGTTTTTTGGTTTTAGTCCAAGTGCACTTATACATTTTAATTTGCGTGAAATATGACTCTTAAGTTGCAACGAGGCTTCATATCGTGTCTTCAACTCTCCTCCCCCATCACCGATGAAAAGAGAGGATGTATGTGTCAAGACGTAAAGACAGTCTTAGTCCGAAATGTATAATGAACCCCATACCCTGCAGCGTCAAGAAGAGCTTGAGCCGTTTTTCTGAACTTGTCGCTCCTTCCTGCGATAAAGTTTTTGTTTTAGCTTTTGAAATATGAGACGCAGCCTTCCGTAATGACCTTTTTTTTTTTTTTTCCTTTTTTTCTTTTTCTTTTTTTTTTTTTTTTTTCTTGTTTCAAAAGACTTGTCTGAAAAGTTTTAGTGATCTTCAAGAGTTCCACTTCTCTAACAATTGAATTTATGGTCATGAAGACTTCTCGCTGTGTGCAAATTACAGGCACTAAAATAATATCTCCTCTTGAAATGGTTATGGTTTTCATTTGGGAAGTCTGACGATCACTAAAAACGACTTATTTCGATATTTGTTTTCAGCAAAGATAACTTTCGGCGGAGATCGTATTTCTTTTAAAGTGCTTTTAATAAGCTTTTCGTATGAGGATGAGACAGTGGTTTTCGCTTAAGACAAGAGAGGGATTAGTTGGAGGTTATTGTAAAAGTTTACCTTTTGTTTGTAAGGAGAATAATCTTTATAATGATCATTGTTTGTGCCACAAGAGTCGTCCATTTGTTCTTTTGAAATAAAAAGCGTAATTGCTAACATTATTTTATTTAAAAATAATATAACCATCTTCATTTTCGCGAAATTGCCTTATGATAAAAGCATATTTGTGCTCAGAGGATGATTAAATGATTCATTTTTTTTTGTCTAACAAGAAAAAAACTATATGGTAATGCAAATGCCATCTTAAATGTGTGTACAAGAAAAAAACTTACGAAAGCCGTTCTTTTAATTATTAAATAAATTTTATTTAGTGAAACGGAAAATTAATATAATGGCCGTTCTTTATTGTACTTTAAAAAAAATATTTCGTACACCGTTCTTTCAGTTGTTTAATAAACACTACCCTATTGTTTGTATAAAGTGAACAAAAAAATAGGAATAATGTAGAGAAGGTTCTTTAATGTGCGTAAATAAAATTTTTATTCTTTCTCTCGTTAGAAAACGCTTTCATGCCATTCGTTTAAAAAACCCCAACTTGTAAGCATTCCTTTTATTTGAAAAAGAAATTATAAACATTCATTCATTCGTGGAAAGGATTTGCGATTTTTTTATTTGCATAAAAACCGTTTGTGCGGAAAACCATGATTGATACTATTCTGTCATTCACTGAAAAAAAAATTGCAAACAGTATTTTTTAGTTTTAAAATAAGTTTTAATAAATGTCATTTTATATTAAGTGAACTGCTGCTAGTGCCATTCTTCCATGAGAAAACAAGGATTATTTCCAACTTTTTGTTCCTCAAAACATTTGTAAAAGGGAAATATTGCTATGAATGCCGTTCCTCAGAAGCTTTTTTTGTAAGCAAAGCCGTTGGTGCATTTTCTATAGGTTCCACCACTTCATGTAACTGTTATCGGATGAACATACTGTCTTATCTATTAATTGCATCACGAAAAGCTATTCATGAGAGTCGTTTGTGTGCTGAGAGATGCTTTATTCAAAGGAGGTTGTGGCTAGACATGTTCTACGAGGGTCATAACAAAAAGTTCGCACACTGTCCATTTTTGAGAAAAGTGTGAAGTAACGGAGAAAACTTTCCTTATTGCCGTTCAATGTACTCTCCTCTACTGCTAACGACAGCTTGCCAGCGGTGAGGTAGGTCCTGGATGATCTGTAGTACGCCATCTTTGTTCAGTTGTCGTATTAGTCGGGTCACGTCCAAGGACAGTTCGTTCAGCGATTCGTGGCGGATGCCACGGAGCCGATTTTTTTAACTTTGGGAAAAGATCAAAGTCGGGTGGACTGAGATCAGGGCTATATGGTGGGTGCGGTAAAGTTCGACAGCCATATTTCGACAAAAGTTCCCGTACCAACGCTGCACCATGACACGACGCGTTGTCATGCAGCAAGATCGCTCCGGCTTCCGACAAGTTGGGGGAGATTTTGACGAATTTTCGGTGTCAACTTTGTCCACAGAAAGAAAATATGCTTCAATCAAGAGTTCCTTCCTCACAAACTTCTTGCAAGGCAGTGTGGATCTGTGTCGGAGTCCCCCCCCCCCCGCAGAGTTTATATTTTCACGTACGAGCGCTGGTCTAACGCCGTGACTTGACCTGAGGAGCAGCACGCTTTCATTTCCACCACCCCCACACACACACGTCCACACAGCAAATGATAGCGCGTCGTTCTGACACCACTGCGTTGCGGAGAGTCTGACCTTGACATGACGCGATCATTTTCCCGATTGCATCATCCGCTTCCGTTTTAGATTAGCGTGTGCAGAACTCTTGTTATGACCCTCGTAATCATGTGAGGACCGAAGATATACTGCAAATGTGTAATATTAGGTGTGCAACTTCATTCTCGGCCCCTAACCACAAGCGATCATAGAACGTCGGCAAATGCAAATAGCTGTGTGCTATAATGGCTGATTGCAGCGCCATCCAACAGCTACCAGGCAACCGTAACCGTTCACAGCTGTAGTGAGAGAAGGGACAAAAGTTGACGGTGAAAGCAATGTCGTTCGAGAAGCAACATTTGAGGCACTGCTCCCTGATCTCGTTCCAGTTGAAAAAAAAGTGCCGTAGAAGCCCAGCAAATGATCTGTGCTGCTTTTGGGTGAGACTGCTGTGTCCTACAGTACGTGTAAGAAGTGGTTCCAGCGGTTTAAGCAGGTAAATTTCCATCTCCGTGTTGCAGAAAGTTGACGATGAGGAACTGGAACAACTGTTGGACGCGGATTCCTGTCGCACGCAGTCAGAGCTCTCCCAGGAACTCGGAGTAACACGGCAAGCCATTGCAAAGCGCCTGCGCAAGCTTGGACGGATTCACAAGGAGGGACGTTAGGTGCCCCACCAACTCACAGCTGCGAACAAGTCTAGGCGCTACGATGTGTCTGTGTCCTTGCTCTCCAGATTCAAGAAGAAGGATTTCCTCCACAAGATTTTGACCTGTGATGAGAAGTGGATCCTCTACGATAATCCTAAGCGGCGCAAATCGTGGGGCATCCAAGTTAGCCTGCCACCAGTACTGCCAAACCGAATATCCATGCCAGGAAGTTGTTGCTGTGTATATGGTAGGATCAGCGCGTTGTCGTACACTATGAGTTGCTCAAACCTGGTGAAACGGTCAATGCTGAGCGTTATTGTCAGCAACTCATTCGTGTGAGTGACTCACTGGAGGCAAAAAGGCCATACACCGGCAAGGGTAGAAGGTTGGCCCTGTTGCTTTAGG
The DNA here is from genome assembly GCA_039090855.1 of Macrothele yani. Lineage (NCBI taxonomy): Eukaryota > Metazoa > Arthropoda > Arachnida > Araneae > Macrothelidae > Macrothele > Macrothele yani. The sequence continues at coordinate 118,192,127 of CM077007.1, forward strand.
ATAATTCGCGTCATCACACCGTGAAATCGACTTTAAACACGATCACTGACCTGGAATTGGAGATTTTGTCCCACCCGGCGTATTCTTCAGACTTCGCCCAGTCGGATTATCACCTCTTTCGTTCAGTACAACATCACCTGAGGGTTATGCAGTTCACTTCTGTCCAGGAAGTCGACACAAGTATTGATGACTTTATCAACTCGAAACAGCCCTCTGTTTTCCACAGCTCCCTGACCGATGGCTCAAATGTATCCAACATGACAAGAATTATTTCCCGGATTAGGTACGTATTCGAATTGCTATAATTTGCTGTCAACGTGTCGTGCCTGCTGCCAAGAATTAAGTTGCACATCTAATGTAAAGCAAAATGTTTTTAGTTAGGTGGAGACAAATATTCTGAGGTAGTTGGGCCATTTTGAGAGAATGAGTGGTGAGGTACTTACCAGGAGAATGTATTCAGCCCGTGGTAGAAAAGGAAGGTAGAGGAAGGCCAAGGGAATCATGGAAGGACCAGATTAAGAAATGTCTGCATGAGAAAAGGTAATGAATAAGGTCTTGTGTGAGACGTAAAAAGGTCTTGTGTAAGACAAAAAGTCTTGTGTGAGACGTGTGATGGATGTCAATGAAGCTCGAGTTGTGTGCCAAGATTGCTGTAAATAAAGACTTCGATAAATCAACAGTAATTAAAATCTAGCACATCAGTTTTGAATTTTAATCTAGCAGACGAACTTTCTTTGAGGAGCTAATCTCTGAATCTCATAGAACAGCGTAGTGATATGTACTGTATGTCTGTATGTAAAGCTGTTCTAATAGTGAGATGTATGTAGTGATACAACAATGGTATGTATGTCTGTATCTAAAGCAGTTTTCATCTTATTCGGGTTGGTAAAGACTACTTTGTATTTTTATATCACACTTTTAGATGTCCGTAGTAAAGTTTTATTTTATTTTGGTATGAAATCCTTATACTTATGATTTTTTTGGCATCTGCGCATGTCACATTCTCGAAAATGTAGATGCTATGCTTCTCCAAACAAGCGATGGTTAAAATAATGTAAATACGCTAACGTTTTGTCTGTAGGGTGACTAATCAAGTAACGCTGATACTTGGACATCATGTTTTAATAGCGAAACTGCTGCCCTAAATCACTCATTGGTGTGCCTATTTAACTGTTGAGAGATATAAAACCCACAATTTCCATTTCTTTATTGATGTTGTGAAGCCATTTGTACTATATAAAAAATCACTAGCCATATACAGTAAATATGAGGGGCCACTGTTATATGGAAATAATGTATTAAAAATATAATTAAATTGTGACTTTGGTTATTCTGTGCGCGAACAGCAGCAGTAACTCAAATTTTCGCCTTTTGAAGGAGCAGAAAGAGTCTTCGGGTAGACGAAACGTGAATCTGCTATGTCAGAAGTTAGCAACTGATAGCTACGTATTGTTTTTGAACCTCCTTGTATTTTTTTCTCGTTTGTTTGTCTGTTTTTATTTCTTGGCATAGCGGCCACTTTGAAGAACTCTAAGGGCTATAAGCAGCCTCCTGTCCGTAATTTGTGGTCCTTGTTTCCAATAGATGGGACTGTTACTTGAAGATGAAATCTAATTGCAGAAATCATAATATTGAATAGTAGGTCTTTCTTTGTTATCATCAAACACATAAGGAAACTTTGCTGACCCTTACTGCGAACAGTTGGAAAGGCTGAAAAGGAAATTGAAATCTAAGTGTACAGAACTGGTTAATCGCAAAGGTGTCATCTTGTAACATGACAACGCAAGACCTCAAATATATTTGGCCTCTCGGAGAAAATTATTATTTATAAAAAAATGATTCCACCTCTTGTTTCTTTCTTCGGGAACGGGTACGACGTACCAAGTCTGGTAAGTGGTATTTTCTTTTCTCTCAATTGTCCAGGAACTTCCTTACTATCCTACAAGTGTTCAGGACAGCTGCCTTCTGTAGTCCATAGAGGTGTTAAGTTGAAGGTCTAGCGTCTGTATAGAGCTGTGTGTGGTCTTAGGTAGAACTCCGGTGGCTGATACAGTATTACTATGGGGACGGTGGTGACTTTCCTCATATGCCACATTTCCTTGACTTTGTATCATAGGTCGTTATACTTTTGACAGCTTTTCTCCGTGCGTCTTCTGGATGTTGCATGTGTTGGGCACGGCTGTGTCAATGAGGTATGTTGACTTCTTTTCCTTGTCGACCATGACGATGTCGGGCCAATTGTCGGGGATGGTCTTATCTGTTCTGATCGATCTGTCCCAGTACATCTTGTGGATGTTGCTCCCTAGAAGTATTGTTGGATCATACTTTGTAGTACGGGGCAGGCTCAGTTGTAATGAGGTGGTGCTTTCTTGCCAATTTCTGATAGAAAATCTTGGCGACTTTATTGTACTTGTTTGTCTATTCTGTTTGTGTGAGGACTCTGCACCCTGCTGTAATATGTTGGATGGTCTCTGGTGTTTGATGGCATTGCCGACATGTGTCGCTTTCCACTGACGTGTCGTTTAGGATATGCTTCCGGTAGTTTATGGTGTTTGCAACTTGATCTTGTATAGCCATCAGGAATCCTTCGGTCTCGGGGAAGAGTGATCCGTTTGTTAGCCATGCATTGGAGGCAGTCTTATCCACATGGTCGGATTGCAGATCGTTGTAGTGCTTCCGTGTTGGCTTTCTTGCCCCAAGCTTCTTCTTTTGTTTCCATCGTTCTAATCTCGATGTTCTGAGTAGAGAGGTCTAGGGCTGTGTACTTCTTGTCACTCTGGTTTATCGCTTGGTGAAGGAGCTCCTTGCTCTGATGCAAGTATTTTCTGAGGTTGATGATTTTTTTGTCTCGGTGTTCCAAGATATCAATCATTTCTCATCATCCTTCTGCACGTCCAATGGTCAGCCTTTCAACTGCTGACTTCGGGAGGTGCTGGTGATGTTTAGTGAGGGCTGTCCTGGTATTGCGCATTATTTCCTGAAGCTCTGTTTTGGTCCACTTGATGATTCCGAAGGAATACGTGAGAAGTGTAACTGCGTGTGTGTTGATAGCCCAAGTTATGCTGCGAGCGTTGAGCTTCGTCTTCATTAGTCTCCTCAGTCTTTGGTTGTTTTGGGCAGCTAGAATGTTTTTAATTTCTTTATGTTCTAGGCGTTGTGTTTGAAGCATACCAAGGTACTTATAGGTTTCCCCTTCCTCCATAGCTGCGACCTGCTCTCCCGTCTTTCAATAGCAATTGCTTCAGAGGTTAGAATTTGACTATGGATTCGATGAGAGGTGAGTATTTTAGCTTTCGTCCAGTCGAGTTCGGTATTATTTGCAATACACAGTACTGTATCAAAGAGGTTTTTCTTCTTTATTCTTCCAATTTTTATGTGCTCATTCTGATTCAGTCTTGACCTGAATCTTCATTTTGTGCTACCGATATAATTTTTTTTCATTTGTTTGATTGTCATCATAGCTGCATGTTTGGATAGCGTATAACTCCAGCTTAGTTGGGAATCGATTTCTTGTTATTTCCGTTGGTTAATAGTACGGAATTATGGGCTACAGTTTCAGCAAGTTGAAGATTAGGTTTCTTACATTCATCCTTCAGAATGCTAATAAATTCTGAAGGATGTTTCTTACATTCATCCTTCAGAATACGGAAGTGATCCGCAATATTGTTGATTTTTTGTTTGTTTAAATGTCCTGATAGTAAAGGATTTAATATATAGCCGAGCTGAAATCTGGTGAGTACTCCTTGATAACTTTAATAATTCTATAATCGAATGCATATTGTTTCATACACTATATTCACAAAAGTCACCGGACACCTAGAAAAGAAACACAACATGGCATTTATTGACGTTCATTAGTACGGTGTCGGTCCACCTTTGTCCTTAATGAATGTAGTGACCCTTCGTGACATGCTTTCCATAAGGTTTTGCAACACAGCGATAGGTATGCGCTTCCATTCCGTACATAATGCTGCCGCTAACTGTTGTTTAGTAGTAGGCCTTGGTTCAAATCTTTTGCTTCGCTCCATATCCTCCCATAGGTGATCTATGGGATTAAGATCAGGGCTCTGTGCTAGCCAGTCCACACACGATACGGAATTATTGTCAAACCACGGCGTAACAGTCCTTGTTTTATGGCTCGGTGCATTATTCTGCTGGTACCTACAAGTATTGCCACAGAATTGGTAGGGCATAATTGTTCAGATAATCGAGGTAGACCTACTGGTTAACAGGTTTGTCCACGATAACCAACGGGCCGCGACCATACTACGAAAAACACCCCCACACGAGTACACTGCCAGCTCCAAACTTGACCGTAGGAACAGTACACTTTGGTAAATAGCGTTCCCCCGGCTGCCGCCATACCCACACACGGCCATCAAACTAATGGATCGCGTATCTGGATTCATCAGTCCATAGGACCCGTTTTCATTGATCTACAGTCCACGATAAATGTTCTTTACACCATGCTAAAAGACGAGTAGCATTCTAAGTGGAGATGAAAGGCTTATGAGCAGCCGCACGACCACGGTAACCCATGGAATGAAGTTCTCTGCGAATGGAACGTGTACATACCGAGGTTCCAGCATTTTTACTCACCTGTACACTGAGGTCTTGTGCAGCACACCGTCGGTCGATTAGCTGTAACGACTCTTCTGAGGCTTCGGCGTCCTCTATCACTGATTTTCTTTAGTCTGCCGGTACGTTTTGCTACTTCTGGCACTCCATGTGTCTTCCACTTATTCAGTACATCCAAAACAGTTGACTTGGGTATGTTTAAACACCTCTCGGTTTCTCTTATAGACAACCCACTAATATAACACCCAACAGTCTTTACTTTCTCAAAGTCAGTTCTCTCCCGCCGCGACATTTTCACTCAACCTCACAGTGCGATATGATCGCGGTGAGCTGCAGGCTTGTTTTTATGCCGTTAGCAGCTGCACCGCGCATCTTCACAACACAGCGGATCCGCTCATTTGCTTTTGAAGGGGTGTCCGGTGATTTTCGTCAATATAGTGTATATTACATTGCATACAACATGCTCCCGCGGGTAATCGATATGTTCATGAATAACGTGTGAAACAATAATACGAGCGTCACAATTATATTGTTGATAGCTGTCATAAAGTGACATAAGCCACGTGGATAGGGTTCGACAAGGTCGTTATACGAACTATCAGAACGTAAATCTAATATATTCGTTCGAGCTGATGTCAACCCATTTCTCAAACCCTAAGTTATTTCGCTTAAGCCCGTTAAAGGGTTAAATTAGAGTTGTGCATCACAAATGTGAACTCAATCTGCTTCGATTTCTTTATATGCTGGAACTGTCAAATTTTTATCTATCGTCGAGTAAAATTTTTAAAGTCCCGTGTTTTATCTCCTTTAATTTTTTTTTATTTTTGCAAGAAAGAGGATGCTAAATTCTTTCATATATCATTCTTTTGAGCGTGTTTTGTTCTTCATTTATTTTTTACTGTTTCATATTTTCTAGCATTTACGAATTATTTTATCTCACATTGCGCGCTTCATTTATTCGCATTTTGTTTCTGCTTTCGTAAAACGCTCGCGCTTTAAGCTTCATTTATGTCCTTGTATTCCATTCCATTTCTCATTCCTCACTTTTTCAGACATTTATTTTCTGTAGTTCCATCATATTCGATTTTTTTTTCTAAATCCTCTGTCGTGCTACTTATGTTATCTGTTTCTACTTTCATAAATTATTGTGTCGTGCACTGCATGCTTCATTTTTTATTTATTTCTTTGTTCCTTTCGTAAAGAAAAAAAAAGTGTTTCGCTTATTTTATGCTGCATCTGTTCCTGTTATACTGAAATCTTCGTCTTCATAAATATGAAGACAAGAGTACTAAATAATGCGTATAAACAATGCGAGTCAAAGTTATATCAACGATTTCTAAAATGCAACATGCGTACTTAAAAATAAGAACTCAAAGAGTTACAACCCGAAGAATTTGTTTCTGAAAGTGAACCCTGGAGGGCACAACGTCAGGCGCGACGCTACGGGCGGGCGGGAGCCCATCCAACTTTCCTTTCAGCCACCTTTTAGACCCCCCCCCCCCCCAAAATAATATTTAAGCAGTTAGAACACACGCCGAGCTAGCCATGTAGGATTTTAGGAAATTTAAATAAAAGTATGTGCATTTTTCGAATTCACAGAAATTTTGTTATATAAAATGAATTTTTTATTAAACTTTGTGTTGTGCTGTTCTGTGAAATGTAGGGGATTTCCTGAGCGAACATGTAACAGAATAGTAGAAAGACAGCAGCCATTTTCGCAATTGTACATATTAATAGTTTAAAAACATGAGATATTTGTTGTCGGATTATAAAGTAAAAATCACATACCGCTTTACGACATTAAATATTAACAAGAAAGATGACACCGAATTTTCGGATGTAATAAGCACGTCTTTTGAATCCGTTCTGACGCAAATTAAATTTATCAAAGCTATTCAAAGTCAATGGAACCGGTATGAAAAACAATAGATCTGACGAAAGAAAGAAGATTTTCTTCGGGTTTTTAATCCCTCAGATATTTCTGTAAACGGAATCGTGAGCTTACGAACTCTTAGAAACAGAGAGATCGACAAAAATAAGATGTGACTTTCCGTCCCGTGGTGGGAAAACCATGCATTATTTTAGGAAGAAAGTATTCTCAAAAGGGTTATCCATATAAGCGGCATCGGTCCAAGAAAAAAAAAATTAGTCGAGTTTTCAGGAGCCCAGATTTTGCAACAAATACTTCAGAAGCAGGAATTAACACTTATGACCCCTGGTGGCTAAACCATTCTTTACCAAACATTAGAAATTATGTGAAAAATATTTTCCATCAGGTCTTGTATGCGATACAGGAATTTTTTCAAATCAGAGCTTTAGGAGCAGAAATAACGCAATTTACCTTTGTGCCCCCTAGCGGAAAGTCTATGATTTACTTGAAAAATTTGAATTTATAAGAAAAACATTTCGCATCTGAAACACTATCCAACAAAGAAGGAATTTTTCAAATAGGATTCCTAGAAGTAGAGATATTGACAAAAATAAAATATACATCTACGCCCCCTGACGTAGAAACTATGCACTATTTTAAGAAGAAAATGTTTCTACAAAGTTTGTCGACATGAGTAGTATCTGTCAACATACGCCGTTTTTTTTCAATCGAGAATTTAGAAGCTCATATTTTGCTGCAAATACACAAGAAGCGGAAATTGAGATTTGCGCCCCCTGGTGGCCAAACTATTTTTTTTACAAAAATTAGAAATAATGTGCAAACGATTTACCATCAGGAGCTGTATCCGGTGCAGAAAGAATTTTTCAAATCGGAGATTTAGAAGCAGAGATATAGGGAGAAACGCAATTTACCGCTACGCCCCCTAGCGGAAAGTCTATAAATTGCTTGAAAATTTTGAAATTATATGAAAAACATGTCACACGGAAAACACTATCCAACAAAGAAAGAATTTTTCAAATCGGACTCCTAGAAGTAGAGGTATTGACAAAAATAAGATGTACATATACGCCCCCTGGCGGAGAAACTGTGGAATATTTTAAAAAGAAAATATTCCGAAAAGGTTTATCGATGTGAGTGGCATCAGTCCATGAAAGACTTTTTTCAATCGATATTTTAGAAGCTCCGATTTTATGGCAAATACATCAGAAACAAAAATTAACACTTACGCCCCCTGGTGGCCAAAGTATTCTTTACGAAAAATTTGAAATTATATGCAAAAGATTTTCCATCAGGAGATGTATCCGCTGAAGAAAAAAATTTTCAAATCTGAGTTCTAGAAGAAGAGTCATCAGGAAAAATGTAATTTACTTTTACGCCCCCTAGCGGAAAATCTATGCGTAATTTGAAAAAGTAACTACATCTAAAATACTCTTTGACATAAATGGAATAGAAAGATAAAAAAAAAATTTAATCGGATGTTTAGGATGTGGAATAAAACGTATTTTTGAATTCTACATCATCTGCATTTACGCCCTCTACCGGCGAAATTGTACATCGTAAGAAAAAAAAACGAAATAAAGGATCATCATTTGCATATTTCAAGCTTCCCAATGCAAAAAGATATTTTTAAATCGGACTAATAGTTACAGAGATATCGTGGGTACAGACTGACGGACGGACAAACCGATAACAGAAGCACGATCTTTTTTTACAACAGACGTGCTAAAAAATGACGAAAGTTAGCTAAAATTGCGAAGAAATAGTAACTTGTTAAAGGCCTTTGAGGTTCGTATTCATAGTTCCCAGAATAAATACTAAGTACAGTATTTATTCTGAATAAATACTAAGTACATTGAATAACTGAATAAATACTAAGTACATTGAATAACTGAATAAATACTAAATATAGTATCCACCTAAAAAAACGTTTTTTTATACTGGGGATAACGTCATCACTGTCGGGTTAAATCTACATGTACAGAAGAATGTTTGGCAAAATATCTGCCAAGCACTTCAAAAATTGTCATCCCCCTCCCCTGTAAGACACTTATATCCCCCCTAATAGCCCACCCAGTTCTGAACTTTTGGTCCGCGGATCTAACTTTCCATAATTTCCCCACCTGGAGTTAGGTATACGTAAGAGAACACTCTGTTGCATCCGTTCTACAATGTGGGCCAACGTTCGCCTATCCCCATCTGCTATCTTCGTATGCCGTTCGCAATTTCCACGTTCGGAAATTTTCGACAGATACTACTAGTATTCGATACAGTTACTCGTGTTACACTTAACTACGAGGGTTGTACCGAATATAATGCAAAGGTGGATATATATTTTTTTATTAACTAACAGAGGTCGTTCAAATTCAGCATGTTGGTAGAGTAACTCTTCCTCTATACAAAGGTACTACTCAACATAGTCTCCATCACAAGCGATGCATTTGGTCCATCGTTGAACCCAACTCCCGAATCCTCTTTGAAAAAGTTCAGGTGTGGACTGTTGTACCCACTTCATCACAGCCACTTTCACCTCGTCTGTGTCATCAAATCGTTGTTCCCGGAGACTCTCCTTCATTGGACGAAGCAGGTGGAAGTCGGAGGGCGCCAGATCTGGACTGTACGATGGATGAGGAACCGCCGTCTAGCCTAATTTGTTGATCGCCTGATTTATTGCCAAAGATGTGTGTGGTCTCGTATTGCCATGATGAATGTCGATCCTTTTAAGATTCTTGTTCCGTATCTTCCTTCTTATGGCTTCTCTAAGTCTCTTAAGTGTCTCAATGTGCTGCTTGCTGGTCACGGTACGATCACGTTCCGGAAAATCAAGGAGAATAACACCCCTGTCGTCCCTTAAAAGAGTCATCATGACCTTCTATGCTGATCGCTGGCTCTTGAACTTCTTGGGCTTTGGTGAACAGATGTGAAGCTATTCCATGGATTCATCTCCTGTCACCAGATCGGGAAAAAACGTGTCTTCATTGGCTTCAAACGCGTTCAGCATAGCAGAGCAGACTTCCACCCTTCTCTTCTTCAAATCGGATGTCAACTGCCGAGGTACCGACTTTACACACACTTTCCGTCTTCCACCATCGTCTGTATGGCATTGTGACCCAGTCCAGTTGTGCAACGAGCTGTTAGATGGTGACTCGTCTCTCCGCGCGAACCAATTCATTCACTTGCTGACGATTAATGTCAGTGGTCGCAGATGGTAATCTCCCACTGCGTGGTTGGTATTTAATTCTAGTTTCCCCTTCTTTAAACTTCTTCATCCATCTGTGCACATTTCTCTTGTGAATTGTGTCATCTCCGTAAATATTCTGTAGCCTTCTGTGGATGTCGGACAGCCTGCACCATTCCTTTGTCAAGAACTCAATGACGGCACGTTGCTTCTGCTTGTAATCCATTACTTACCTGCAATGAAGAAGAATGGTTACTATAGAGGAAAATATACTCTACCAACATGTGCAATTTGAACCTATGTCAGTTAATAAAAAAGTTATGCCTACTTTTGCTTTACTTTCCGTACAACCCTCGTATTTCTCCCGTTCTATTTACTGAAGCTCCTGCAAGACACGCACCAATGATCATGCCTTTTTTGAGGTCACTGAGATCTGACAATTTCTCCAACACAGCTGTTTCATTTGCGACTGTGGCACTATTACGTTTTACATCGTACTGCACTCCTTTATGTTCCTCACATCTCGGGTGACGTCATCCCTGTGACTTGCATACAGCCCATGGCGTTGTACTCCAGTCGCAGTTGGTGTTTCCATTATTTCGATAAAACCCTCTACGTCACTTCACCTCCTCCACACCAGTCAGCTGTAAACAGGATGCCTGACCAAGAAGTACCCAGCAATGTTTCTCAGAACGTATTTATCAAATTTCTCACAAAGGAATGTGTTATTTCTTCCAAAACCTTTAGCAGACTTCGAGACCAGTTTGAGCAAGGTTGATTGTCAAAAGCAAATGTGTACACAGATTAGCCATTACTTTATGACCACCTACCTAATAAGCTGTAGGACCCCCTTTAGCTGGCAAAATAGTAACCACTTGTCGAGGCATCGATTCGATGAGGTGGCGATAGGTATCCTGGGGTACCTGGTACCATTATGTCAACAACAGGTCATCCAGTTCCCGTACATTTTGGGGTGGTGGTGATTTAGCGCGAACCCGTTTTTCCAAGTCGAATCACAGATTTTCGATTGGGTTCATGTCAGGTGAATTTGGAGGCCAGGACATTAACAGAAAGTCACCAGCACGTTCCTCGAACCACTCGTTCACCATTGTGGCATGGCGCAATATTCTGTTGGTAATGGCCATTACCAGCAGGGAACACAGTTGTCATGAATGGGTGAACTTGGTCCGCAACGATGTTTAGGTATCTGACAGCTGTCAGGAATTTTGCTATTTTGAAAATGGGGCCTAAAGTGTCCCAAGAATATATCGCCCACAGAATAACACCACTGCCGCAGGCCTGTTTCCGCCCAACAGAGCATCCAGATGCCATAGCCTCCGTTCGTAATCAACGTAACCACGCTCGGCCTTCGACGTGATGCACCTGGAATCTCGATTCGTCAGACCAGGCCACTTCCTTCCAATCATCCACGGTCCAATCCCGATTATCTTGGACCCATTTCATACGTTTTTGGCGATGACGAGCATAGTGAGTACGTATCAAAGCGGTGCACAGATCGCCAAACGATAGTTCGTCGTTTGGCCATCTGTGCACCGCTTTTGATAAGTACTCACTACAGCGGCACGTGAACAACCGACAAGCCAACTCGTTTCCCAGATCGTGGCGAGTCGCTATGCCCTCACAATTTGTCCATTATAAAACTCCGATAAATCGACAGCTTTTTTCCATTCTGACTCCGAACACTCTACTAACCGAAGGCCGGTCCTCAGGTTGTATATATACTGATCTGTGAACTTCACCTGCGCCACTATTCGGTCTTCGGCGCTCTCATTTCCCTAGGTCGGGTGTGGAATGGTGGATCGGTGTATAGTTGAGCCAAATCGTTTAAAGAATAACGAGACGGTGTTTAAAATGAACCTCACCCTTGGAGACCAAGAATGTATGCTACACCCGACAATGTTTTCAAAATTGAGGAATTTATCCTTGACAATGACACCCGGTCGTGAAATCTCAAAGGAGACTGGAATTAGTGCAGCGAGTGTTGCAGAAATTATGTACCACGAGGTGTACTTCAATAAAGTGGGCGCAAGGTGGGTTCATTGGCTACCATCACCCGAGATCAAGGAAAGACTTTTACTGGCCGTTACTCCACTTTTTGCAGGGATACGAAATAGGAGGAATTAGTGTTTTATAATCTTTAGTAACCTGTGGTAACATTTGGATCCATTGCTCCACTTCTGCGTCAAAAAAGCGACTACGACCATTTTTAGGACCAAGTGATTTCGTCACACTCATGAGATCATTGTAGTTGTACGTAGTTGGACTGACAGGAAATCAAAAACCTTTTCGAAATTGTAATGAACAAATTAGTAAAATCATGCAATGCATTGATTATGATACGCTTTCCAACATACCAGAAATCATTACTCAAGTGATTGAGTAATGGCTACGGAATAAATCTCACTCCTGTGTCCTGAACTTTGACCCCATTTCGATTATGTTGAACAGAATCAGTTCAGTATACCTCCGGAACAACATACTAAAGTTTTGTCGCAATTGAAGCATTTTTAGTCAAGTTATGAGGATAATGGCTGTGGAAAAAATCTCGCTCCTGTGTCCTGACCTTTGACCCCATTTCGATGATATTCAACAGAATTGGTTCAGTATACCTGCGAAACAACATGCTAAAGTTTTGTCGCACTCGAAGCATTTTTAGGTAAGGTATGACGCGTATGTGCAATGGAATGGATCCCGCTCATATGTCCTGACCTTTGACCCTATTTCGCCCATTTTCAATAGGGTTCGTCTCCAGGTGGTTCCCTACCAGAGACTAAAATTTCATCGAAATCAAACCATGTTTATATAAGTTACGACACATAAGAACAATGGAATAGATTCCCTCCTATGTCTTGACCTTTGACCCAATTTCCCCCATTTTCAACAGGATTTGTCCCCAGGTGGTCCCCTACTTCATATTAAAATTTTATCGAATTTTCGAACTATTTTTACGCAAGTTATCGTACGAACAGGCAGACAGGCGGACGAAGCTGGAGCATATACGCTTCTTCAACCTACGGTTGGAAAGCGTAAAAAAGCTTCCAGAACTGTGGAGTAAGAGCATTGCAGTTAACGAAGACTAAGTTGAAAAGTGTAGTGTATGTTTTTTATGAAAAGTGTAGTGTATGGATGGTCGTGGAGACCGGATAAGTCGTTGTCCCATAAAATCCCACACGTGCTAAATGGGGGACAAATCCGGTGAACGTGCAGACCATGGAAGTTGTCTCATACCCTGAAGTGCATGTTGCGTTGCACGTGGCGTGTGTAGGCGTGCGTTATCTTGCTGGAAAACACCACGATGGACCGACCTTACAAATGGCACAACAACGGGCTGAATGATGTTGTTGATGTAGGAGGTGCTGTTTAACGTACCCGGTACAAACACTAGTTGTGTACGGGAGTGATAGCTGATCGCTCCCCACACCAGGAGACCAGGTGTAGGCCCTGTGTGTCGCTGGCGGATGCAAGAAGGGTGGAGACGCTCCCCTGTGCGTCTGCGAACACGCATACGGCCATCGGAGGCTCCCAAGCAGAATCTGCTTTCATCGCTGAACACGACAGATCGCCATTGCGTTCTCCAGTGCAGACGTTGGCGACACCACTGCAGCCGTTCCTGACGGTGGGCTGGAGTCAGAGGTGCACATGCCAGAGGCACACGTGCACGTAGTCCTGCATCCAGTAGATGGTTGCGGATTGTTTAGCACAGTCACCTTAGGTGCAACGGCAGCTCGGATTTGCGTCGCAGTGGATGTTCTGCTTGGCAACGCCGTTCTTCTTATGCGTCGATCGGTCCGCTCATCAGTCCGTCTGTGGCTCCCGTTTCCACGTCTTCCGTGTCTCGTGTGGGAATGTTCCTCGGACCATCTACGGCCACCATCGTACCACCACCGATACTTCCCGTCCAATTCGCTCCGCAATACGACGATACGACCACCCGGCCTCGCGGAGTCCGACAAGACGACCTCGCTCAAAGTCCGATAACTGCTGAAATCGTACACGTCTTCCATGTCCAGGCATTGCAGCTTCTTCAGGGTCTTCGCACGTATCCGTACGCCGACGACTGATTACATTCACTTCGCCGTACTCCTTAAATACTACCGACGATAATTTGCATATTATGCCGTGCTGTGGCGTAAGCGCTCACCGGTTGGTCCCGAAATTAATATCACACCTACGTAAACTCGACCCCATTAACATATGTAAATTTCACGATCGCCCTCCAATTCCTTTTTGGTGTTCTGTTTTCACTTTCCGCCAGTGTATTGCTTCTAAATATCAGACTGAAAAAAAAATCTTCCTTTCGATGCCATTTAAAACGAAGACTATTTTGGACACAGTTTCTATTTATAGTAATGCATAGAGATTCCGCTAGGGGGAGTAAAATTTAATTGCGATTTACCCGTTATTTCTTCTTCTAAAAGTCAGATTTGAAAAATTTTTCCTTCATCGGATACAGCTCCTGGCAAGAAATCTTCTAAATATAATTTCTAATTTTTGGTAATTTGGCCACCAGGAGGCGTAAGTGTTTATTTCTATTTCTGATGCATTTGCAGCAAAATCTGAGCTTCTGAAAAAATTCTTTCGTGGAAGATTTAGTGCAGACCGCTTACCTTGGAAAACATTTTTTTTGGGGGGGGGGGGGGATTGGAGGTTTAACGACCACCGTGAGCAACTTAATGGGCTATAAGCAGTCGCCCGTCCTTAATTTAGGGTCACTGGTTCCAGGGAAGGGAGAGAGCCAGTGCCTTAAGACAAACACAACATCCATGCCTCAACGGGATTTGAACCCGGACCCCTTTCGGACGAATGATCAGAGGCCATCGCTTAGACCACTGCGCCACCGGGGCGGCGGACTTTCCTTGTAACCCTGTATATCTTATTTTTGTTCATATCTCTGCTTCTCAGAGTCCGATTACAAAAATTCTTCGGTCAGATACTACCAACTATATGAAAAAATTTGTGTGTGTATTTCCTTCCCAAAATAATGAACATTTTCGCCACTAGGGGGCGCAAATTTTTTATCTGTTTTTCTCGGTATCTCTGCTTCTGAATGCCGATTTAAAACTTTCTTTAACGTCGGATAGCATTTATCGTGTGAAGCACTTCAGGATTGTACTTGAGTTGTTGTTTTTTATACTTCACATTTCTGTCGCTAGGTGGTGTTCGTGTGCTGCTGTTTTCAGCTGTATCTCCATTTCTAAAAACCCTGTTGAGATATTCCTTTTCGTACTGTGCCATTCGAAGCAATAAAGATGGGAAACATTATACCCTTTTAATAATGCACATCTTTCCCGCTAGGTTGCGTAAATATCAAAACCTTTTGCTTGCTGTCTCTGCTTCCGGGAAGCGTATTTGAAGAGTTCTTTTTCCTGAGCATAGCTTTATCCATGAATAATATTTTTCGCATATTTGCAACTTTTCTATTATGCAAAATTCTTCCGCTAGGGGCGTAGAATTATATAATAATATATATATATTTTTTTTGATCGGAGGTTTAACGACCACCGTCAGTAACACAATGGGCTATAAGCAGTCGCCCGTCCCTAATTTAGGGTCACTGGCTCCAGGGAAGGGAGAGAGCCAGTGCCGGAAGACAAACACAACATCCATGCCTCACCGGGATTCGAACCCAGAGCCTTTCCGGACGAATGATCAGAGGCCATCGCTTAGACAGCTGCGCCACCGGGGCGGCATATTATGTATGTTTCTTTCTATAGTTTTTCTTTTAGCTGCTCGATTTTTAAAATCTCCGTCACAGGTACCTTCCTTCTGATATAAGAAACTTTCTGTGCATGATTTGTTAATTTTCTTGACATACTTTTTAGCCGCTGGTGAAAGTAAATAGCTGTTACAATTCCTGGATGTCTTATCAATTGTAGAAGTCCGGTTGATTTTTTTTTTTTTTTTTGTATGTGAATGACTGATAAATTTTATTAGCATCGGAAGGGATTCGAAAAACTTGCTCAGTACTACCGAAAGTTCGGTGTCGTATTTCTGTTTCATTTTAAACAATTTTATTTATCTATTGTTTTTGAGCAATTTTGGTAGATCGAATTCTCGTTAATGCTCATGCGCCCGTCTTATTTGGGTTTTGTTGTGAATACGTTGCAAAAGTGTTCTTGTTTATCAGATGTCAGCAAAAAAAAAAAAAAAAAAACTTATATTTTTACTTGTGAAGATGTATGTTGTTTCGGTTGCTGCTGAGTGTATTTAAGCTACGTATTGAAGACTTAAGGTTTAACTCTTTGCTCGTAATAAATAGCTGCATGCTTAACTAAGAATTTGCAAATGTTTCTAACTAATCACTTGTACACAATCACTTTAAATGGTTTAGAGTCTATGATCCGAAGTAGTGCCTACAATTCAATTCTCTTTTTTATTCTCTGATTGGCCCTTCATAGTAACACAATTTTGATATTCAATTCACACAATAAGTGCAGCATGAACTTCCAAAATGTCAAGACATTATCTAATTTCCGTTCAACGAAACTTTAACTCAGCAGATACTGCCTTATAAAACAAATCATTAGCTCGAAAGAACTGCTCTTAGCGTAAACTTCTCAAATCTGCTCTTATCGTTAACAAATCTCTCAGCTCGCTCTTTGCACAAATCGCCCACTTCGCTCTTTTAAACTGTACTCAGCATATATTTACCATCGACTCACTGTGATGTCAAGTTTGAGAACTCGTCGGGAGAAGTATGTCGTTAAGTCGGAAATTTTTTACGAGAAGCAACAAAATCCACATCAGAATACAGAAACTGAAAAGGAACATTAAACTTTAAGTACACATCACATACTTCAGATATTCTCCTAAGTGTTCATTAAATTTTGATAGTTTAAGTTGTATTTTGTAGTATTTTACAACTCTTAAGTGCAGGTCAATCGGGAGACAAAATCGGCCTAGTTGTGGGTAAGTGCTCGTCAACTGGCCTGTACTACCGAGACAATAAATATTATTTTAGGATGTCTTACGACTTAAATACACATGGTGGAAACTTATTTTCCATTTTTAGTTATTCATGGGGTGCTCGCTCAAGACTAATGCTGAATTTATTAGGTGTACAACTTAATTCTCGGCCACAGGCACGACACGTTGACAGCAAATCGAATACGTACCTAATCAGGGAAATAATCCCCGTCGTGTTTGGATACATTTGAGCCATCGGTCAGGAGCTGCCGAATGCCACTGCGGAAAAAAGAGGGCTGTTTCGAGTTGATAAAGTCATCAATACTTGTGTGGACCTCCTCGACAGAAGTGAAGCGCATATCACTCAGGTGATGTTGCAGGGAGCGAAAGAGGTGATAGTCCGACGGGGCGAAGTCTGGAGAATACGCCGGTTGGGACAAAATCTCCCATCCCAGGTCGGTGATCGTGTTTAAAGTCGTTTTCGCGGTGTGAGGACGGGCGTTATCCTGAAGCAACAGGACCGACCTTTTGCCCTTGCCGGTGTATGGCCTTTTCGCCTCCACTCACACGAATGAGTTGCTAACAATAATGCTCATCATTGACCGTTTCACCAGGTTTGAGCAACTGATAGTGTACGACACCGCGCTGATCCCACCATATGCACAGCGACAACTTCCTGGCATGGATATTTGGGTTGGCGGTACTGGTGGTAGGCTGACCCGGATAAACCCACGATTTGCGCCGCTTTGGTTTATCGTAGATGATCCATTTCTCATCACAGGTCAAAATCTTGTGGAGGAAATCCTTCTCCTTGAATCTGGAGAGCAAGGTCACAGCAACATCGTAGCGCCTAGACTTGTTCGCAGCTGTGAGTTGGTGGGGCACCCAACGATCCTCCTTTTGAATCCGTCCAAGCTTGCGCAGGCGCTTTGCAATGGCTTGCCGTGTTACTCCGATGTTCCAGTTCCTCATCGTCAAATTTCTGTGGCTGTCCCGAACGTTCTGCATCACGGAGATCGACATTTCCCTGCTTAAACCGCTGGAACTTTCGTCCCTTCTGTCACTACAGCTGTGAGCGGCTACAGTTGCCTGGAAAGCTCTTCGATGGCGCTGCAATCAGCCGTTATCGCACACAGCTATTTGCATTTGCCGACGTTCTATGATCGTTTGCGGTTAGGGGCCAAGAATAAAGTTGCACATCTAATATTACGCGTGATAGTGACGACGTCAAAGGGAGATGTCACTAGTACCGTCAACAGTTGGAATCAAGAGTAAAGGTATATGCGCAGCGTTAGGTTAGTCGCGTCCTGCCAGTGTACGTTGTTTTGGTCGAGTGATCTTGTGCTCTTTTCGCCTCCTAATGTGAAAACGGAACTCTGTGGGGCAAAGCTAACTTGACTACACTACTAATGCTGTGAAACCGTTTTACCGATAAGACATCTCTTGTGTTTCAGTATTTCTCCGCGCATTAATGGGGTGCCATGTTTTGTGGACCCTTCCCAGTAAGGGTGACTTAAGGTAAAACAAAATGGAAATTTCCCGCGTTACACCATGATGTCCCCTTCAAAATCCACACCTTCTTAACCTTGCAGACCACCAGACAAACGATTTCTGAATGGTTATTTTTAAAACAGTAAACACGAAAAAAAGGCCAAGCCATTATCTCTCCCTTACCCTCAGGCTAATACAATTCTCTTCTCCCGCTCGCAGTAACTATCTCCTGTGTATACTTCATTGCCACTTCTGTTTAGCTTCTCTGAAGCAAAGCAGAAGTGTCAGTGACGCAGCCAAAATGTGAATATTTGTATATTTTAGAAACGCGACCGAAACTGGGATCTTCGTTTTTTTTTTTTTTTTTTATGTATGTACGTACGACATTTAGAACATCTATATATCCATGTGCTTTTTTTAGGTCTCAGTTCAAGCTTGAACAGGAGTTTTTAAACTGGAACTACATTATGCAGTGGAAGTACATACACACTCCGTAGCTTGAACATGCATAGTCAGGTTAGCTTTTCCCACGTATAATTGCGTGTAAAATTTCGAGCGTGTTTGAAACAAAACTGGGACGAAAGCTTAACAAAGTTCTTCGAAAGGTGTATGCACACGATGCTTTACTTGTACGGCGTTCCGCTGGTGGTTCGTAAGATGGATGGTAGTCGTTTGACATAGGTTAAGTTCCCATATACACTTGTGACCAAAACAAGAATCAACACTGATGTCATTATATGTACATCCTGAAGATTGTCGTATAATGGCTCGCGAGTAAGTTCTGCTGTTGAACATCTCGTTAAGAAGCGTTCACTTGGACGTGTTGCACCTTTGTGCCTGTTAGATACACGGCACAAAGTGCGAAAAGCAGTAATTTGTTGGAAAAGAAACCAACTGATGAATGTGTAGCCACAGCAGACGAGACTGTCATTCGTGTTTGGTAGGGAAAAGTTCTCCAGGAACGAAGAGAGTAAGGATTGCGACTCCAATCAGGAAAAATTATGCTTATTTTTCTTGGTTGGCGACTCGTACGTGCCCACGCGCGCGGTTCCTGTACTATACCACATTCCACTGCTGCTGCTTATTATCTAGAAATTTTGAAAACGTGGATGATTCGCGTTGCAAAGAAGTTAACAAAGGGGCTCATTGAGCTTACCGTAACACAAGAATACATGTTGCCAACAGTGATTTTAAAGTTTTTACCCAAAATAGTATTAAATTTCCACCGCACACTCCGTATAGTTCCCGAAACTGTATTCCGCAGAGAGATGTCGCTACAATAGATATGTGGTGGAGTTTCTGACCTTTATGAAGAACAGAATTTCAGTTTGGGTGCTACAAAGATTCCTGTGTTGCTTGCTAGTAAAAGACTTAAAAGGACTAAAACTGGTTTTGAGTAACCAAAAATGTGTTTTCGCTTGTAAACATAGATGCTGACGAATGTGCAGAACAAGAGATGAGAGGGCCATTATTCCGCGGTGCAGTAAGGCTTAGAAGGTGGTCAACAATAAGGGTAGGTAGTACGTGTCTGCTGCGGCTATATGTTTCTGTGTAAATATTGTGCAAAGTGCAGCCTTCGCAGCCGGTGTAAAGGAATGTATTGTTTTCTAGTATAAATTGGGCACAAACGGGGCACGGGCAACGAAATGGATACGTAGATAATTTGAAACCAGCGTGGGAAATGAGAGTACCGCCAGAAAATGGTTCTAGAAATTTCGTTGTGGCGACGTATCGTTGGACAATATCTCATGCAGTGGAAGACGGCAGGTGCTTGATAATGTCCAGCTGCGTAACTCCATTGAGGAAGACACCACGCAAACGTGTCATCGGCTTTCCTCAAGGTTGAATCGTTAGATTACGCTTAGATGCTTGGGAGAGACATAGAGACTGAGTTCCTGTGTCCCACAACATTTGTCAGATAGCAGCAAACAGCAGCAGTTAGTTGGCTGTATACATGGCATTGCTTTCACGCCGGCCCAAGGAGCACTTTCTCAACCGTGTGCTCGCCTGCGTTGAGAAGTGAGTTCGATATCATTCTTCCAAAAGGTACTCGACGTTGGGTGTCGAAACGAATAGCCGCCGCATGTCAGTATGCCACCTCTGCACCCACGTGTGGTATTGTGGGCGTTTTTTTTTTGTTTTTTTTTTTCGGACTCGGGGATAGACTATCAAGGGCATAATGCATTATGAGCTTCCCCACGAGAAAGAAAACATCACAGTGGGCCCGTGCTCCTGTTAGAACAACGGGTTCAGGATTCACTGATCCGTAAGAATCCACCATTGGTTAGTCGAAAAAGTTGGTTTGCTGTTCCGAGATCTACCTCTGACACACAAGGGACTGCCCCTACTAGATTTTTAGCAGTTCACGGAGATCCAGCACTGACAGACGCAAAACTTTCGACATCTACAGTCGAACCCACATATAACGAGCTCGAATAACACGAAGTTCTGCATAAACCTTTTTTTTTTTTTTTTTTTTTTTTTTTTTTTTGGGGGAAGCTTGAAAGAGATCCTTGAATTTCGAAATGTTCTCCGGTGTTATTTTAACCGCATATCATGAAAAATATTTTTTGAGAAACCGCACATATCGAAATTAATCATGGTTATCAACAAACTAAGTGGTTTTCACAGAGGTTTTACCCCTTCCTTTTTTTTTCACTAGAAAATTAGGAATTATCTGCCAAATCCTTGCAGGTTGTGTATGGAAAGAATGTTTGTTTTCAGCTCGTCTTTTGTAAAATGTATTGTGCTTATGTTATCGGTCTGTCCGTCCGTCTGTGGATACCATATCTCTGCAACACTAATAATCCGATTTTAAAATCTCTTTCTGCATTGGGAAGCTTGAAATGTGCAAATGATGATCTTTTATTTCGTTTGTTTTTTTCCACGATGCAGAATTTTGCCGCTAGAGGGCGTAAATTCAGATGATATCGAATTCAAAATACATTTTATTCAATATATTTGCTTCTAAATGTCCGACTGAAAACTTTATTTTACCTTTCCATTCCATTAATGGCGAAGACTATTTTAGGTATAGTCACTTTTTCAAGCTACGTGTATATTTTCCGCCAGGGGGTGTAAAAGTAATAATCTACGTTTTACCGATATCTCTGCTCCCAAAACTCCGATTTGAGAAAATCCTAAAATGTCTCGCATATAATTCCTAATGTTTGGCAAAAAACGGTTTGGCCACCAGGGGAAGTAAGCGTTAATTTCTGCGTTTTGTTACATTTGCAGCAAAATCTGAGCTTCTAAAATCTCGACTGAAAAAATTCGTTCGTGGACTGATACCACTCACGTCGATAAACCTTTTCGGAATATTTCCTTCTTGAAATAATGCATAGTTTATCCGCCAGTGGGGCGCAGATGTATAATTTATTTTCGTCGATATCTCTGCTTCCAAGAGACGAATTTGAGAAATTCATTCTTAGTTGGATAGAGTTTTCAGTGCGAAAGTTTTTCATATAATTTCAAAATTTTCAAGAAATTCATAGACTTCTCGCCAGGGGGCATAAAGATAAATTGCGTTCCCCCCAATATTCTGCTTTTAAAACTCCGATTTGAAACATTCTTTCTGCACTGAATAAAGCTTCTGATGGGAAATTATTTGCATGTAATTTCTGATATTTGATAAAGAATGTTTTGGCGACCAGGGGGCGTAAGCGTTTATTTCTGTTTACGATGTATTTTCAACAAAATCTGAGCTGCAGAAAACTCGATTGAAAAATTCTTCCGTGGACCGATAACGCTCACATCAAAAAACCTTTTGAGAATACTTTCTTCTTAAAATAATGCATGGCTTTTCCGCAAGGGGGCGTAGATGCATATTTTATTTTTGTCAATATCTCTGCTTCTAAGAGTCCGATTTGAAAAATTATTTCTTTGTTGCGGAGCGTTTCCGTTGCGATATGTTCTCATATAATTTCAAATTTTTCTAAACGCACAAGTCTGTAACCAGAGAGCGTAAGTTCACGTTTCCGCGTACAACAATATTTTCGGGACTAAAAATCCGTCTGAAAAGCTTCTTTTTTCGGTCAGATACTACTATTTTCTTCCCAAAATATTGCGCAATTTCACCGCTAAGTGGCGCAAAAGCTTAATCTCTGTTTCTTAATAACTCCGCTTCTACATGTTCGATTTAAAAAATATTTTAACACGGGATGCAATTTACCACTTTAGGCTAGTATGTGAGGAATTCTGTAGTTCACAGTTCTGTCGGTAGGTGTTGTTTGTGTACTTCAGTTTGCAGCTGTTTCGCTGCAATAGAGGTGTGGAACAATGTCCTTTTTAAATAATGCAAAGATTTCCCGGTAGGGTCGCAAAGGTCGAAACCTTTTTTTTTTTTTTTTTTTTTTTTCCCGTTATCACTGCTTCTGTGAGACATATTTAAAAAGTTATTTTTCCTTACCATAGCTTTTGCCATAAAGAATATCTTTCGCATATATTTTCAACTTTTCCATTATGCAAAATTCTTCTGCTAGGAAGCCTGGAGTTATTTCATGTTTCCTTCTATATTTCTTCTTTTAACTGTTTGATTTAAACATCCCTTTATCTCTGATACCTTCCTTGTGCTATGAAAAGTTTTTGTGCGCCATTTGTTAATTTTCGAAATATACTTTTTAGCCGCTGGTGGGACTAAGTAGCTGTTTCTGTTTCTGAATGTTTTATGGACTGTCGAAACCGGTTAATTGTTTTCCTGGGAGGTTCTATTGACTTTAATAGCTTTGATGAATTTAATTCGCTTCAGAACGGATTCAAAAGACGTGCTCCATTACAACCGGAAATTCGGTGTCATCTTTCTTGTTTAATAATGCCCTCGATTTCACTTCTGTCTAGTCGTTCGTTAAAGTATACGCATAGAGCTCTGCGCATCCAGATAGGCACCACTTTTCATCTCCAGTAACAATATGTGCGTTCTTTCTGTCACGTATTTTTACTGGAGATGAAAATTGGTGCCTGGACGTGAATTTCAGGCATCGGAGGGAATGGTTAAGCCCAAACAAAACGCCCACTCCACGTCCTAAACATGACCTTCATCCTGCGAAGATCATGTTGTGTGTCTGATGGGACATGGAAGTCATAATTCACTGGGAAATGCTGTCGAGGAATCGAATCATCAACGCTGCACTCTATTATAAGCAACACCGTCGTGTGGAGGTATCAATTGAGCAGAAACGGCCACATCGGCGCCATGGTGTCTTTCTCCAACATGATAACGCACGCCCTCACAGTGCAAACATGACCAAAATGGCCATTCAGGACATGAAATGGGAGATCCTTTCACATCCGGCCTATTCTCCAGATGTCGCCCCCTTCAGACTATCACCTGTTCCGATCTCTGTCGAATGCTTTCCGTGGCAGAACGCTCAACAATGATGTTGATTTCCACAATTTCCTTGATGATTTCTTCGTAGCAAAACCTACACGTTTTTTTCAAGAATGGCATTACTTTCAGACGTTGGGAGACCATCGTAAGCAAAGGAGGGGGGGGACACACATAGTTGATTGATTCCGTTTTCCCTTCTGATGTAATACATTCCTGTAATGCGGTGAAAAAAACGGCATGAACTTATGCATCAATCCAGTATTTCGTAAAATTTGTATTCTATTATTTAGTTAATTTCAAATTCAAGTCTATGCTTTACTGTACTCCTATTTAAAGAATGGCAATAAATCTAATACAGTGTGAATAGTAAATGTACTGATATTGGTGCCATTTTTCGGACCAGTAAAAATGGGTACTAACCACCAAATTGTTTTGTTTTTGTTTTTTTAATTTTTTTTTTAATTCTACCACTGGCTGTTTGTTGATTGAAGTTGTAAGGTTTCTCATAATTCCTCAGAATATTTTTAGCCAAATTTCATGATATAAAAAACTATAAAAAATTGCATAAAGTTAGTTCATGGAGGATTGGATCAATTCAATACCTCTCGCCTTGCGTCGGAAGAGGTTGTAAGAATGATTAATGACACTATTTCTACGTCCGTTTTAATACTGAAAAAAAAAAAATCTGATGAACTATTTAGCGACTCTGAATAAAATGAGTCACCACCTGCGGCACCGCATACAACAAGCCTTAGTCAGGAAGTGTGGTCCTTTTTTGTATTGGGTTGATGCATGCGTTCACGCCGTTTTTTCCACTGCACTACCGGAATGTATTACATCAGAAGGGAAAACTGAATAAATCAATATGTTCTCCCCCCCTCCCTCCTCCCCATTGTTTACGATGGTGTCCCAACGTCTGGATAGGTCTCCAATGCCATTCTTGAAAAAAACATGCAAGGTTTGCTGCGAAAAAATCATCAAGGAAATTCTGGAGATCAACATCACTGTTGAACGTTCCGCTACGGAGTGCATTCGACAGAGATCGGAACAGGTGATAGTCTAAAGGAGGCGACATGTTGAGAATAGGACGGATGTGGAAGGATCTCCCATTTCATGTCCTGAATGGTCATGTTTGCACAGTGAAGGCGTGCGTTATCATGTTGGAGAAGGGTACCCTGGCGCCGATATGGCCGTTTCTGCTGAATTGCTCCCTCCACACGGCGGTGTTGCTCAAAATAGAGTGCACCTTTGATGGTCCGGCTCCTCGGCAGCATTTCCCAATGAATAATACCTTCCATGTCCCACCAGACACACATGATCTTCGCAGGAAGAAGGTTATGTTTTGACCTTGTCTGCACTGGAGGGCGTCACATTTGGGCTTAACCATTCCCTCCGATGCCTGAAATACACGTAAAGGCACCACTTTTTTTCTTCAGTAACAATACGTGACAGAAAGGTTTTGTGTTGCTGAGAACATTCGCGATAACGGGTGAGCATGGAAGCACATATGGCAATCCGCTAATTCTTGTTGTCCTCTGTGAAAGTGTAATGCACCCAAGACAACAATTTCTGGACCTTTCCCATACGTTCTAGGGGCCAAACCACGCAGGCCTGATCACAGTCCATTTTAGGGGCCAATTTGCGTGTGGTTTGACTCGGATTCAAGTGGATGAGATGGTTCAAACGATCCTCATCAAAGTGAGATGAACGATCTGAGCGTGTAGAGTCGTTGAGGGCGGCAAAATTGCCACCTCAGAACCGCTCAAACCATTTACGGGCTGTCCTCGGAGCAACAGCATCCCCCTCCCCATACACAGCACACATTTGTCCTCGGTGAGAGGATGAGGTACCCAAGACGACTCCAATTTCTGGACCTTTCCCATACTTTCCAGGTGTCACATTACGGTGGCCTAATCACAATCCATCTCAGTGGCCAATTCGCGTGTGGTTTGACGATTCCAAGTGGATGAGATGGTTCAAACGATCCTTATCAAAGTGAGATGAACGATCTGAGCGTGGAGAGTCGTTGAGGGCAAAATTGCGACCTCAGACCGGGCTATCCTCGGAGCAATAGCATCCCCCTCCCCATACAGAGCACAAATTTGTCTAGTAGCCTCAGCGGCTGTGGACCTCTTGTTAAACTCGTAGAAGAGCAGATGTCGGAAATGTTTATTCCTCTCTACTTGACACTCCATACTTCGGGACCTGAAAACCACAAGGCCACAATCACACAACGTAATATGATTTAGATACACGGTGTTACTGGCTGCATTTTGATATACAACTGGCTATCTGCACCGTCACCAATGACCTGGGAAACACTCGTGAAGAAAACGGCATGAACTTATGCATCAACCCAATATTTTCACATTGATTACAATTTTTATGTAACTAATGAACATGTAAATTACTTTTAACTTTATTTAGTGTTTTGACAGGTGCAAAGGTTTTCTCTCTTCACCTAATTTGGTCCATAATGACACTGCATTAATTTGATTAAATTGTGCGCTATCTGGGGTGTCTAGTAATTGTTACAGGACTGTTCACTGACAAGGGAAACTATCGGACCTACCAACGACAATTGTCACGGAACTTTCTGTGGTGGACAAGCATGACACCAAAGTAACAGGTTTGAAGTACGGCATTTCCCAATCGCCCGCAACCCCTAGAACATGGCTTATAAAAGTGGGACGCCAGCCTGTAATGTATGCAGCCATAAAGTGTCAAACAACATTTACCGGTTAGATATGAGGCACCTAAATATCGAGATACAACACCATTAAGTTTCAAATGTCATATACATACCTCACTCCACGTCATGGTAATGTGTTAAGAGAAGGCAACGGTTTTCTTTGCGATTTCCACATTGTCATAGACACTCTGCATGGTTTTGCCCTGAAAACTGTTCGTGAATGCTTTTCCGTTTCACTTTGGTATGGTGGTTCATAGGAACTCTAACTGCTTGGCACGTTGTGTGCTGGAGTACCCGGTGCATCATTATGTTCAGATAACGTGTCCGACGGTTCATCACTATCAGGCCCTAATGTCTGTCCTTCAAACATGTCAGCGCCTCCAATGACATGTTGCTCCAAAACGCTATACAACTGCCTTGCAATTCGCCTGTCGATGTACGTTGGAGCAGTGTCGTCCGCTTGGTATTTTCTGCGTCACCTCGTTCACCAGTATCTGTACACTGTTAAAAATTTTGTGGCAGGTTGCACCAAAAAGTGGTGCTACTCCAGCTGCACCACTTTCTGAGAAAAGATACACCACTGTGTGGGGCAAACAAAACCCAACAACATGGTGCAACCTTGCACCATAATGTGAAGAAACCTTGTAGCATAACGTGGTGCAAAGTTGCATTATGTTGTTGGGTTTTGTTTGCCCCACATAGTGGTGTATCATTTCTCAGAAAGTGGTGCAGCTGGAGTAGCACCACTTTTTGGTGCAACCTACCACACATTTTTTTAAGTGTACTTACAGCATGAGGGTTACAAGCCTTAAAACTCACAACACGGTATTTGTATGCGTACGAACAGGCCCGTGCGCTGTGTCACACTACTCACGTTTAACAGTCACTGACGTACACAACGCAGGACACCAATCACATCACACCCACATTTGCACGTTGTTTGACACTTTATGGCTGCATACATTACAGGCGGGGGTCCCACTTTTACAAGCCATCCTCTAGGGGTTGCGGGCGATTGCGAAAGGCCATACTTCACAGCTGTTACTTTGGTGTCATGCTTGTCCACCACAGAAAGTTCCGTGACGATTGTCGTCGGCAGGTCCGATAGTTTCCCTTGTGAGTCACATTTCGGTGTCCTGTGTCAAGGGTTCGTTAGACCTTCGCTTGTAAAGAATTTAGAGGTTACGGGATTTTACCTATATTTTTGCCCGATGATGAAAACAAACCCTTGACACAGGGTTTGTTTTCATCAATAATACTCGTTCTTTTGCAGTGAAGAATATGTTTATTCCGTGAAGTTATAGAGAAGATTTTTCAGCTTTGTCCTGATTTCTTTGTATTGTTAACTCGTTGATCCGTTTCTGCTTATTATTTTGTTGGACTTCTTTCTAGGTTATCTCGCTACTAAACTTACCTTCTCGCTCTTCGTTTTTCATTTTGCTTTGACGACTGCGGACATTCCTTATCCAGCCGTCTTCACTACACGGAGGAAAATCTTACCAACCACTCTCTTCCAGAGCCCCGATCAGAAGTTCCTCGCTTTGTTCATTCTCATCACAGCCACTCTCTGACCCCATTTTTACACACCTGTTCAGCTCCTCGTAGAAGGCGCTGGAGTTACTTTAAATTGCCTTTTCTCTGCTGCTGACCCTGACCATTCAACTGCTCTTCGACTCACCATGAAAACTGCTTCCATCAAACTGAAGATGTGAGAATTCCTTGATACCCTCCTACAAAAAAACATTGTTCACTTGCCGCCTTGAAGAAAAGAAGTCGTAAATCCGAACTTCTGCTATTCTCTCGGATCGGACAGTAAGGAAACGAAAGACAGTGTCCTACATCGTCAATTCAGAAAAATAGGACCGTCCCTAAACAAGCGAAAAAAAAAGGGAGGAATTGATTTAAACTCACCATATTCAAAATGGTTATTAAACATTATTTTTGATAAAACCTGTGATCTCCTGGTTACATAATACTTTCAATTAGGTCTGAAACAATTTCAGTTTGTGTCACCAGTCTATTTTTATCTTCCCCCATATTTCCGAACCCTCCGTTCACACTCGGCTGATGAGCAAGATATTTTAAGAATATTATATTGGGTTTGTGCGAATGAAATGTCCGGCGCAAACGAGCTGTGGAGGCAGATCCCCAACACAGCGGAATGGAACCACCCACGGGTGTTGCGGGTATTACGTCACAGAGTTACTATAAATAGCTAGCAAGTGTGTGAAGAACAAGGTTCAGGCGTGGTTTGTTTGGATGTAACGTGGCTTGGAAAGGAAACACGCAGACGCCGGATTTGAGAGTCATCTTCCTGTATGAATTTAAACTGGAACCATTCTGCAGGAATTGCCGCTCGAAACGTGAACAAAGCGTTTTGGGAAAATACATTTAACGAACGAGCTATTCGACGATGGTTTGTGAAATTTCGAAGCAGAGATACGGACCTTCAAAACGAAGCACGTGGTCATCGACCTGTTGCTGTTCCTGACGATGTTCTGTTACGTGTGGTTGAAGCGGACCCCCTAAAAACTTGTCGTGAGATAGCGGCGAAGGTAGGTTTCCTCCACACGACAGTTGTTCGGCGTCTGTCTGCGTTGGGTAAGGTCAGAAAGGCTGCCGCATGAGTTGACAACTGCCAACAAGACTAGGCGTTTGGAAGTCTGCACGTCGCTGCATACCAGGAATAAACAGGGACATATGCGGCATGGAATTGTCACCTGCGACGAAAAGTGGGTCTTTTATGATAATCGGAAGCGATCTAAACAATGGTTAAGCAAAGCACAGCCCGCTGGATGGCATCCTAAACCGCCCCTACACACCAAGAAGATGATGTTCCTTGTCTGATGGTCAACAACCGGAATAATTAATTGGAGTTTCTTGGCAAGCAGCCAAACCATCACTGAAGAACGTTATTGTGCTGAATTGCACCGGAAATTGCTGCAGAAACAACCGGATTTGGTCAACAGATATGGTGTTTTTCTGTTCTAGGAAGACGCCCGCCCTCATGTCGCACAACGAACGATGCTGACAAGAAGTAAGCACTGCCTCGTCCTGCCCATTTCCCGGACTTGTCTCCGACAGACTATCATCTGTTTCGTCGCCTGGATCACTTCCTGTCCGGGAAACAGTTCACGACAGACAACGAGGCTCAACGTGCAGTTAATGACTTTTTTCGTTCCGGGATCATGGCCTTGCCGGACAGATGGCAACCACTATGTGTCGATGCCAAGGGGGATTACTTTGCTTAGGTAAGTTGCCCTTCTTTTCCGTTCTCGCCATTCACGTGTGCTGGTTCTTTGTCGGACATTTTATTCGCACCAACCCAATAGTTGCTTTCCCAATCATTTATACGCCGAAGAGACAAAAAGATTATGACCAGCGCGTCTTTGTGCAAATCGAAGCAACTGCAGGTAAACGACGGCGCGTGTGAAGGTCACGACATAAATAACACCTGATACTGAGCTATGTTAATCAGTGTTATTCTTGTTCTTCAGATCGCAAAAAGAGTGGTCTTAAATGAGTTTGACCCTGGCCAAATTGCAATAGCCACACAACTGGGTCAGAGCATTTTTGAGACGGCAAGGGTTGCTCGCTGTCAACCGTGATTAGTACTTTCAAAAACTGGTCCTCGGAGAGAAAAAGCCACAAACCGCCGGCACAGTATGTGCCGACCACAGCTCATCAATGCTAGAGGTGAGCAAAGGCTATCCCGTATGGTAACTAGCCAACAAAAGGGATATTGTGGTACAACTCTACAAAGGTCAGATTGAAATGGCCAGATGACTGGGTCAGTACATTTCTCAGATGGCAAGACTTGTGGGGTGCTCACTGTCAGCCGTGGTTAGTACCTTCAAAAAGTGGTTCTTGAAGGGAAAAACCACTGACCGCCGGCAAGGTGTGGGCCGACCACGGCTCATCGATGCTAGAGGTGAGCAAAAGCTATCCTGTATGGTAACTAGCCAACAAAAGGGATATTGTGGTACAACTCGACAAAGGTCAGATTGAAATGGCCAGATGACTGGGTCAGTACATTTCCAAGATGGCAAGGCTTGTGGAATGCTCACGGTCAGCCGTAGTTAGTACCTTCAAAAAGTGGTCCTAGGAGGGAAAAAACCACAAACCGCCGGCAAGGTGTTTGCCGACCACGGCTCATCAATGCTAGAGGTGAGCGAAGGCTATCCCGTATGGTAAGTAGTCAACAGAAGGGATATTGTGGTACAACTCGACTAAGGTCAGATTCAAATGGCCAGATGACTGGGTCAGTAAATTTTCCTGATGGTAAGGCTCACTGTCAGCCGTGGTTAGTACCTTCAAAAAGTGGTCTTAGGAGGGAAAACCACACACCGCCGGCAAGGTGTGGGCCGACCACGGGTCATCAATGCTACAGGTGAGCGAAGGCTATCCCGTATGGTACGAGTCAACAGAAGGGCTACTGTAGTGCAACTCGCTGGTAATTTGAATGCTGGTGACGAGAGTAATGTGTCACAATACACAGTAGCAGTACATCGAACCTTGCTGATACTGGTTCTGTGTAGACACAGGCCGCTCCTAGGGCCGTTGGTTCACCGTCCAAAGCCATGATTCGTATGCTCCTTGAAAACTTTGAAAAGTCCTTTAAAAAAGTTCATATTCAAGTAAGTCCTTGAAAGTAGTTGAAAAGGTTAAGACTCCGTAGATAGCACTTGAAAAAAAA
The DNA here is from genome assembly GCA_039090855.1 of Macrothele yani. Taxonomy (NCBI): domain Eukaryota; kingdom Metazoa; phylum Arthropoda; class Arachnida; order Araneae; family Macrothelidae; genus Macrothele; species Macrothele yani. Next base: position 118,222,903 of record CM077007.1, read on the forward strand.
TTTGTTTTTGAGATTTCTGTGTTGTTCCGATAAAAACACCAAGCTGATAACAAAAAGGACAGAACTAGTGTTCAACTCGGGAGCGTGTTTACAGCTCGGCTATGACATCACAACAGAGTAAGACTTTTGCCATGGAAGTAAAGTAAGTGGAATGATGTATTCACGAATCGTGATGGGCTTCTGTTGAGTGGGGCTAGTGACGCGTTCTTGCCGGATAGTGAATAGGAAGTAATGTACCTTTTCAAAATATTCTACAAATAAAATGATTTCGAAAAGCGCCAAATTAGCGGGGCTGTTCAACGTTAATAAAATAAAGCAACAGGGGGCACAAGGGCTAACAGGCAGGTCATTGAAGTTGTGCCCGTCCCAGCTTAGTTTCATGGTTTGAACTTGCTAAAATACAAGGTCGGTTAATAAATAACGCACAATCGTCTATAACTCTCCAGTTTTAAAAGGTTGAATCATGAAAGTTGGTGAGTAGCAACCTTGGACCTTTGGCTTTAGAGATAAGTCACTCAATGTAGGATCCATTGGATTCACTACATTGCAGCCAACGTTGTTTCCATGACAAGAAAGCACTTAGGTAAAACTCCGGAGGTTGGTCATCACACCACTTCCTGACACACGCAAGGAGTTCTGCGTTACTCTGAAATGCTTTCCTACGTAGATGTGCCTTCAGAAGACCAAACAGATAAAAATCTGATGGTGCCAAGTCTGGGCTGTAAGGTGGTTGTGGCATCAACGTCCAGCAAAGTCGAGTCACTTTCTGCACTGTCACCTGTGCAGTGTGCTATTTCGCGTTATCGAGATGCATTTTGATGTCCTTGGCTTGCAAGTGTGGTCTCTTAGTTCTGTTAGCACGCCTAAGCTTCTCCAAGGATGAACAATAACGCTCTTCGGTCCCACTTTCCAGGAAGCCAATGAAGATGACGCCCTGGCGATCCCACAAAATGTAGCCATCAATTTGTTTGATGACCTTGAAAGTCGTGGCTTCTTCTTCCGCGGTGATCTCACATGCTTCCACTCCATTCACTGACGTTTTCTCTGTGGGTCATAATGAGACAGCCATGTTTCATCACCTGTTATCACACTATTTAAACATTGTGAAAGATCACCAGCGAAAAGTTCAAACAGATTGTCACGCACCTTTTTCCGAATTCTCTTCATCTCTTGTGAGGAGCCGTGGTACCCAACGAGCACAGATTTTCCGGTTTCCCAAGCGTTCTACCACTGTTAAAACACTTCCCTTTAACACGCCAAAGCGGTCCGTAAGTTGGGAAGTGGTGATGCATCTGTCTTCCTGAATCAGCTTTTCAATGGCTTCCTCAGTTGCAGTGGTTGTCACAGTGGTCGGTCTGCCCCATCGTGGTTTATCCTGAATGCTAAAATCACCTCTCTGGAACCTTTGCAACCATTGCTGCACATTACTGTGAACCATTGTTGTCTCACCATACACTGGCAACATTGTCTGTGGATCAATGTGACTGAGCTATCCCCAGATTTGTAGAGAAACTCTATTACCGACCGTTGACGTAGTAGGGTGTCCATTTCACCATCCATTATGCTTCACCTGCATAGAGAAGAAACAACTGTTAATAATCATTTGGAAGCAATAGAATGAAGGTCCTACCCACCAACTTTCATCATTCAACCTACCTACTGACCGATAGACAACACACACACATATGATAAGTAAGTTTTAAAAAAGTCCTTGAAAAATGCTTGAATTGATTTTGCTTGGAAGAGTACGAACCTTGAAAGCGCCTACAGCAGGCACGGGAGCACCAAAGCTGAGTCTTAAATTATTGGAAGACGGTCGTCTGGTACGAAAAATCTCGTTTCTTGTTGCCCCATGTGAATGGCCAGGGATAAGTGTGCGTCGTTTCCCTAGGAATGTGTTGGCACCAGGATGCACCGTGGGGCGGTAACAATCCGGTGGAGGAAGTGTAATGCTTTGGGATATGTTCTGATGGGGAAAACCCTAGGTTTAGCCATTCATATACAGGAAACTATGACGTCTGCTACCTACCTAAACATCAGTGCAGCCCAAGTGCATCCTTTCATGGCAACAGTTTTGCCTTCTAATAGTGTCTTCTTTCAGCAGGATAATTTGCCATGATGCACTACCCGGATTGTTCGAGAATAGTGCGCGGAACGTGAAGAAGACTTTCAGGTATTGCCCTGGTCTCCAAATTTCACATTTCAATACAATTGAGCATCTGTGGTGCGTGTTGCAAGGGCAAATCCGATCTGTGGCAACTCAACCACGTGACTTACAAGAGTTAAATGATCTGCTGGGTACTTGTTGGTACCAGATACCACAAGACACCTCTAGAAATCTTGTAGCGTTCATGCCTCGCCGGGTAAGTGCTGCCTTGTCTGCAAGTAGGGAACTATAACAGCATATTAGGCTGAATTATTTAGTCATAAAGTTTTGTCATCATATTAGTCAATGTTTTGGCTCTTCGGTCTACATACAGGAATAAGTTATCATTGGTTTCGATTTATTTTAGTACAAATGTAATCATTAAAACTAGGACAAGCCGCCAACGGTAACTGGTAACTCGGGTACAGTTGGCAAATTTTGAGCAAACCTATTGCAAAATCAGAAGGCGTCAAACTCTGGCCATGGACGATGTCCAATCGCATGCCAAAAATCACGGTGATCGGATGTGTCATGTCGTAGCTATGCCCGAACAACTAATTGTCCCGAGTCTCGTATAGAGAGCGGAATTTTTCAATTATTATTAAAATTGGTCAGTTTTTTAATGGTCATTATTTTTATACGACACGACCAATCACCATGATACCAACCCAATGTCACAGCCCTTTGTTCCATCTTAATAATTCAACATTTAAAAAATTTTACTTCTCTAATGTACGCCCGTTTCGTTTGAGTTACTTTAACAACTGCGCAGTACTTTTGGCAGAAAGCAAGCAGATGGTCACGGTTTATAACGCATTCGCGATTACACGGGTGGCGCTACCGTAGGCTGAAATCTAGCGCCAGTCTTAAAAATTCTTTGACGCACTGTGTATTACACATTTTTGTACGTATGGAACAAAGCATCACTCAATTCAAAATATTAATAAATCTAAAACCACCGGAAAGTAATACAAATTTCAGTAAACATTAATTAAAGAAAGTTTCCAATTTTAACTTACAAATATTCGTCAGGTCATCCGAAGAATGAAGTATTCAATTTTTGCTAAGGCGCAGAAATAATCCTTTTTTCCGTATTGATTATTTGAGTTAAGAAACAGCATGTTCATAAAGAAAAGAACACATCATGTAGTAGTACAACTGCTTGAAATTTCAAACCACGTCGAAACGTCTCAAACGCTTTTATCATATCAGATTTTTGACATACTTTAGCGGGTCCGCTCGCTTTCACGTTCTTTCATTCTCTTCGTCCGCTATCATTTCATGGGGGGTTTTTTTCTGCACGCTTTTGATGATATCCTTAGGAGTAGAGTGTTCAGCTGTTGTTATTTCTTCAACTGAAAGAAAATCATCTGGATGTTTCCACGCACACTGAATTCTTGCCAGTTTTTTTTTTAATTATTTAATCAGCTGTAAATAGCCATATTCCTCGTGAGCTGTGGATCCAACTTTGGAAAAAGAGTTTTTTGATGCCTTTTCCAGTTTAGAAATGCGTTCTCGAAGATCCAGAACTTTTTCAGCTGGTTGATTATTCCCAGTGACAACAATAACTTTTTTTTTAATATCCGCTTCACAAATAAAATTAAAAATTGTTGATAATACAGTGTTCAACTGGCTTTGATCTAGAGCTCATATTAGATGAAAGAAACAAAAGTTTTATGCTTTTCTGTACAGAAATTACAGCTTGAGAGTGAGCAGGACAATTGTCAGTAATTAATGCTATTTTACGACACGTCTTGCCAGGATGAGACAAAAGTTCGCCCCGTTTGCAGCTTAAAATTTGAATGATGCAAGAAAGACATACACGGTCACCTCACTCTGCAAAGTACTGGTAGTTTTGTTCTATAGAAGCGCGATCCCACGGCGCTAGCTTTCGACGGCAGAAACTCTTATGCCGATTCCACATCCACCACAGGCGAAATGCCGCCCTTGTAGGAAATAGCCAATGAAGCGAAACCTACGGTAATCTGAGGGAGCAGGATTAGGTGAGTAAGGAGGCTGTGGTATCTGTTCAAACCCACAATCATGGATGGTAGCCATGGCAAGTGTCGTTTTGTGGGCTTGGACAGTTATTTTGATGAAACAGTACGCCTTTTGACACCGTTCCTTGGCGTTTATCCATCAAATGCTATGAAAGTTTCCTGAATAGATTAGCATAGTGTGCTCCAATCATAGTTTGGCCCTTCGCAAGGTGAATGTAAAGCTCTCTAGCCAAGTCACAAAAACTAATTGTAGATATTTGTGTTTATATTCATTCCCCACGTGGAATTTCTTTGTTCGCGCCAACTTTGGGCAGAGCGGACGACATCAGCATGTTTAAGTCTGTTGCTGTCATATACACGCAATTAGCCGCATTACTATCGGCTTAATACATAAGTATTTGAAGTGTATTGTACCTGTCTTGTGTGGCGATAGAATTATCTCACGGGCGCGTAAGGACACAAGTTTAAAGGTGCGGCAGGTAGCCCCACGGGAAATTAATTCTGAAATCCGCTTCAGTGAGTAGTGGAAATTTTCTGAAGTTTGGGGAGAAAACACTTGAGAAATGGAAACTAGAGAGAGAGTAGGCTTAGTTTTCACGGGATAGGTCTGGTTGAAAGCAGGGGCGGATTGTCCCACCGGGACACCGGGATATTTCCCGGTGTACCACTCGAAAAATGGCCCACTATTTATCGTTTCCTCTTCGTCTGGATTATTCAAAAAGAACGAATAATTATTTTGGTACTTATGAATAAGACTTGCTAACTTCATTTGAGCTTTATATTATTTTCCCTAAACGTTATTGTCTTTAAAAAAATTTGGCACTTCTTGCTAACTATGTATATGTGGGATGTAACGTCAGGTGATGCGTAACATCACAGCCTCTCCTTGACAAATGTCAACCCCGCCTTCTCGTGGTACACCCTCTTCCCACTAAAGGGGCTCTGACGACCGCCAATAGCGGTATAACTATACCATCGGGATTAGAGGAAATGCTATCCCACACTCACCAACCCGCTTGGCCAGCGTGGTGAGTTATGGCCAAACCCCTCCAAAAATGACTCCACAACTTAAATCTTGGCCCTCAGTCTCCGGCAGCTGGAATGTACCGGGCCAAGGCAGCGGCCAGTGCGACATGAAGGCAGAGGGTGCTAAGAATCCCCGGAGGACCGGACTAGGCTGCCATCTGATGCTGACCTTGGCGACGTATAACGGACGCTCCCTATCTTCTGATTCAAGGCTTCTTGAATTGGAAGAGGAACTTCTAAAGGATCAAGTGGGACATCGTCGGGCTAAGTGAGGTAAGGAGAAAAGGAGAAGATCTCATCGAACTGAAAAGTGGACATCTCTTCTACTATCGTGGGACAGATACTGGCAGAACTAGTGGTGTTGGATTTATAATAAACAAGAAACTGAAGGATAAAGGTGTAGAAGTTGAAAGTTCCTCTGACAGAGCTGCACGACTCGTTATCCAACTCTCGAGAAGATACCAGGCTCAGATTATTCAAACTTATGCACCCACCACAAGTCATGCTGAAGAAGAAATTGAAGAATTTTATGAGGAAATTCGTGATCTAAATAATAAAGGTAAGCAGCACTTGAAGATAATTATGGGAGATTTCAATGCAAAAATAGGGCAACGGCAACAGAATGAAACTTCAGTAGGTAAATTCGGTCACGGCAACAGAAACCAGCGTGGAAATACTCTCGTAGAGTTTGCAGAGGCAGAAGGGTTTTTCATCTTGAACTCCTTTTCAAGAAAAAGCCACACAGGAAATGGACATGGAGACATCCAAATGGGACGACAGGTGAAATTGATTTTATTATGTGTAACAAAAAATTCGTCATAGAAGACTGCAGTGTGCTAAACAAGTTCAACACAGGCGGTGACCATAGATTGGTGAGATGTAAGATGCACCTCAACACTAAACTCGAACGTAGCAAGCTCATAAGACAAACAAAATGTATTGACATAACCAACCTTAAAAAACACCATAATACCTTCAAATTGGAACTGAAGAACAGATTCTCTGCTTTAGAAGGCCTTACATCGGAAGAAGTGGATATTTCTGAAGTTAACAGAAAAGTAACCAAAGGTCTTATGGAAACAGCAACAAAATTAGCTGGGTCTAAGAACAAATTGCATGTGAACAAATTATCAGGAAAAACCAAAATGTTGATGCAAAAAAGAAGAGTGATGAGGACAACTAAAGAAGATGTGACTTCCAAAGTGGAATATATAGAGCTATGCAAGACAGTACGAAAAAGTATCACTGAAGACGTAAGGAAATTCAACTGTGAACTGGTAGGGAAAGCAATTGAAAACAACCAAAGCCTAAAGATAGCAAAGGGACATCTCAGTAAGGAAAAAACAGATTATGGCACTGAGAAAAGATGGTTCTGTAACAAGAAATAGAGGCGAAATTATGACAAGGGTGAAAGATTCCTACTCCAAATTATATGAAAGGGATGATACATGTACTCCAGACATCATGAAAGATACCAGTACCAGAGTTCTTCCAGTCCTTCCAGCAGAAGTTGCACATGCAATCAAGAACATGAAGCGGGGAAAGCTCCAGGAGAAGATGGAATTACTGTAGACATCATACAAGAAGCAAGTGGAGAAATCGAAACAGTACTCGCCCAAATTTTCACTCGATGCCTTAATGAAGGGAAAATTCTGAGATTGGAACAACGCTACAATGATCTTGCTACATAAAAAGGTGACATTGAGGATCTCGGGAACTACAGACCTATCAGCCTCCTATCAGTGGTTTATAAAATCTTCACTAAAGTTCTTTCACAGCGCTTGAAGGTGACACTGGACATGGCTCAACCGAGAGAACAAGCTGGATTCAGGAGTGGCTACAAGCACAATAGATCATATCCACGTACTGAGAGAACTAATTGAAAGAGCGAGGGAATATGAACTTCCATTGTGCATGGCTTTTATCGATTATGAAAAAGCCTTTGATTCGGTGAAACCATCAGCAGTTGCAATGGCTCTGAAATCCTGCGGTATTGAAGATGCATACATTAATATTATTAATAACATCTATGAAAATGCAAGTGCAAAGATTCGGCTGTTTGAAAATACAACACACATAAAAATTGGAAAAGGAGTGAGACAAGGTGACACCATATCTCCGAAGCTCTTTAATGCCACATTGGAAAATGTCTTTCAATCACTGAACTGGGAAAACAATGGGATAAAGATTAATGGAGATTATCTAACCCACCTTCGTTTTGCTGATGACATAGTCATTTTTGCAACTACCCCATCAGAGCTACAGAGTATGATCCAGGAACTTGCTGACAAGAGTAAAGAAGTGGGATTAAAAATGAACTTTCAGAAGACAAAAGTGATGTACAATGCTTTTACAAGAAATGAAGATTTATCAATTGATGGAGAAAAGCTGGAGATAACAGACACGTACGTTTATCTTGGACAGCAGATATCAAGTGAGGGTCACATTGGTGAAGAAATTAATCGGCGTACAAAACTTGCCTGGAGAGCTTTTGGAAGAAACAGCATAATTTTCAAGAGCAATATGCCATTATGTCTTAAAGAAAAGTGTTTGATCAATGCATCCTTCCAGTGCTTACGTATGGTGCAGAGACGTGGACCTTAGCTAAAAGAGGCATACAAAGGCTGCAGACAACTCAAAGAAGCATGGAGAGGTGCATGCTTGGTGTAACCAGGAGAGATAAGAAGAGGAACACGTGGATCCGAAAAATGACAAGAGTGGAAGACATCATGATCAGAGTTAAATCCCTGAAATGGCAATGGGCTGGACATACTGCCAGAAGGACAGACCATCGATGGACAGCCGAAATTTTAGATTGGATTCCAAGGGACAGGAAAAGACCCAGAAGAAGACCACATGGGAGATGGGTGGATGAAATTCGAAAGTATGCGGGAGTGACATGGAGGAGACTGGCACAAGACAGACCGTTGTGGAGGAAACTTGGGGAGACCTTCGTCCAGCAGTGGATTGATAATGGTTGACAATGATGATGATGATGATGATGTATATGTTGGACGTCTGCTCTAAATTGACAAAGAAAAATTCTTTCTACTTCAATGAAAATTTTGCTGCTTGACTTAGCACGCCAACTACGGTTAAGTGTAGTTCGTTGGACTTGAAGTCAAAGGATCATTGGTAGGCCCTACCCTCATTGTTTAATCCGGAAAGAGGCACTTGTAACAAATTTGATGGTAGATCATCTCTACTCCCTTATCCACGTACAGACATAGAGCACAAAGCGATTCTCCGGCAGAGATGTTTCGAAATCCGTGAACCATCCACATTATTCTTAAAAGAAACAACGATTTACAGGCACTGGTTCGTGGATCAAAATGGCAGTTCAAGAGTCAAAATAACGGGTAGACTTAAAAAAGGCGTCTATTCCAGGAGGTGGTACGAATACAACTGTGCATTAGGCAATCAGTGACCAAACAAGTATAATTATCTGGTACAACGCCCAGTTTTGAGCATGGTTTGATACGCTACATTCAATCATGAGTGGAATTTTAAAATTATTTCATCCTTAAATTGCTGGGATAATTTGTCCACGACTTAAATACGTAGTTTTTGCAATGTATATTTCAACAGTTCTCTTTCATTCAGGTGTTAATGGAATTTTCTTCATGAGGAAATTTTATGAAGTTTTGCCGTGTTGGTGTATGCGTGTGTTTCTGTTGTGGACGACAAGACTAAATAAAATTCCCTGCCTAGTTTAATGGACCCAATCCGCCCTTGGTCGAAAGTTTCGGCGGTAGCAACCACGGCGGTTTACGGAAAACACAAAGTTCGGGTCTAGTGTCGATATCACGGATGGGAACGAAGTCAAATGAAACATTCCATTAACTAACCCTAGAGAAGTCACAAGCCACATCGTTTTAACGGAATAAACTGTCTTTTTTTTTATTGTTGTTAAGAAAAGGCCTGAATTCTATTTTTCTTCGAGTACGTGATTCTAGTTTGGGAAACAAACCAAAACAAAATTATATAACGGCTTTCGCTGGATCGTGGCTAGATAGCGAGGGCCATTTCAGTATTCCACCATTAACACCCCGTATGCTTCCATTTGCTTTGACTCTAGAATATAGTGGTCTCCTCCACAGTTACAAAACGTTGCAGAAATTCTTGCTTCAAACGATATGTTGCCACGGAACTGCAAGATTATCTCGTGGCATGTTCCATCTGATCAGCCTCTGTTCAGATGTCAGGAGTCTTGGGACCCAATGGGATGCGCAACCCTTGTCATTTCGAAATGTTTTGCCAAAATGCATTCAAATGTTATTTTTGGCAAGTGCAATGTCTCACTAATCATCCTGACTGATAAACAAACGTTTGCATTGCAGTACTGTTTCGTGAACTTTTCCACATTTTTCGAGTGATAGCCACAGAAGGTCTGCCTGAGCGACTGTCATCTTTCACAATCGTTCTACCACGCTTGAATTCCGCTGCCCACTTGCCGACAGTACTATATGAAGGTTCATCTTCCCCTAGTGTTGCCACCGTATCTTCGTAGATGCCCTTTTGCTCCAACCGTTTTGTATACAGATGATGTATCACAGCTCTGAGATACTTCTTCTCCATTTTACTTCATTCATTCACCTAGTAATCTTCTTGAACCTGCAAAAAACGTACATTGGCGCTGAGAATTTTTGAGATACCCTACCTACGTATTACGGTAACATACATACTTGTCACTAAGCTGTTCTTTGAGATTCAGAGGTTAGCTTCTCAAAGAAAGTTCATCTGCCAGATTAACGTTTGAAACTGATGGAACTAGATTTTACTATTACTGTTGATTTATCAAATTTCTCCATTTACAGCGATCTCGGCACACATCTCTAGCTTCACTGCAGAGATGGAAACGGGTCAAGGTGTTCCTGACCTGATTTTGACCCGGTTTTATTCCCGTTTGATTTTTGAAAAGAGAAAAATACGTTCCAAAGAAAAATGCGCGTTGTGGAATTCTGTAGTCTTGATTCTGGTGCCCACTGAGTGCATAATGATTTGCCATGCAAAAATATTGTCGTCTCTTTCTTTAAGCAACGAAGATTCCCATCGACCGACGTCAGACACACCGACACCATATCGTAGAAAAGATACTTCCTTTGCGTTCTTTTACATACAGTGCGATTGTCCAGGGCAAGGTACAGGCAAACGCCATTCACCTGCCTGCTCAGCTGATTCACTCTCTCCATGCGAAGTTCACTGTGTGACTAAGAGTTACTTTCCCATCGCATCTTTTACATTGAGCATTCAGAGGTTTTCGATTGATGTGGTAACATTCCGTTCCCATGACATGTCATGTCGAAAATAACTCCTTATTTGTTAATATGGATGGTTTTAATATTAAGGAGGTTGAGAAAGGCGTCGAGGCCAACAAATACGTGCTTGTTGAAGACTGCAAGGGGAAGAGTGAATGCTGGAAATTGTTTCGTCTCATTAAGGAACCGGTGAATAATTCTGTGTTGTTTGGTCTTGCTTGTTGTTCAAAATGTGTATAATTACAAAGAAAGATGTCGACGGTGTAATAAAAGATTGTGGAACCAAAAATCTAGCGGACGATATGAAAGTATACGCACCTCCATCAAAGCGTGGAAAGAGTGAACAATCTAAATACATTTGTGTAATCGTAAATAATGATTCCCATTTGTAATATAGTCAGCTATTACTTCTGCATAACGCAAAATAGTGGCACTAAAATGACACTAAAATTTAGCAAGTAACTAAATTTTATTATTAAAAAAGGATTTCAGTTATTAAATATCAAGCAGTTATTGGGATGAATATACACTATATCTACCAACAAGTAATTGGACACCTGTGATAACAAAGGAAAACAAAGTTTATTCACCTTCAATAGTTGGTGAAGCCTCCACGAGCGGCGATTACAGCTGCGACCCTCCGGGGCATACCCTCAACCAGGCGTTGTACGACGGCTAGCGGTATTTTCTTCCACTCGGCTTGGAGAAGACAGGTCAGTTCCTTCACCGATTTCGGACAGTTGGGGCACCCCTTTAGTCGACGCTCCAACTCGTCCCAGAGGTGCTCGATAGGGTTAAGGTCCGTGCTCTGCGCAGGCCAGTCCATTCGATTAACCCCATTGTCACCATGCCATGCCATGGTGGACCTTGCAACATGACAGGTGGCATCGTCATCCTGAAAGTAACATGGGTCCACCCCGTAAAACTGCCACAATGTAAGAAACGCATGGTCATACAAAATGGTGCAGTAGGACTCGGCGTTGAGTCTACCAGGAATTGCGACCAAGGGTCCCATGCCATAGCAGGAGAAACACCCCCATAGCATAATTCCACCGCCGCTGAACTTCACAGTTGGCACAATACATTCCGGTAGGAGGCGTTCTCCAGGCAGACGTCAAATCCAGACCCTGCCATCCGAACGGTAGAGGGTGAACCTTGATTCGTCGCTCCAGAGAACCTGTTTCCACTGTTCAACGGTCCACTGCCGACGTTCTTTGCACCACGTTAGCCGAGCAGCGCTATTGGACTTGGTGATCAAAAGCTTGTGGGCCGCAGCACGTCCATGATAACTGAGCAGATGTGCTTCCTTACGGATGGTATTCATCAAAAGAACAGTCCCGGATGCCTGTTGAAACTCCTCGCGGATGTGGCTAATCGATTTGGTGCGGTTCTTCCGAATTTCTCTGGCCAGCACCCATCGGTCTCTAACTCCCAGTTTTATGGGTCTGCCGGGGTGGGGAACATTCCGACAGTCACCTCTCGTCTTCCATTTGCCAATCACGTAGGCCACCGTCGATTTTGGGTACTTCAACTTGCTGGATATGCTATTTTACGACACATCTTTCACTTCTCTGAAACCCTGCGGTATTGAAGATGCATACACTAATATTATTAGTAACATCTATGAAAATGCAAGTGCAAAGGTTCGGCTGTTTGAAAATACAACACACATAAAAATTGGAAAGGGAGTGAGACAAGGTGACACCATATTTCTTAAGCTCTTTAATGCCATATTGGAAAATGTCTTTCAATCACTGAACTGGGAAAACAAAGGGATAAAGATTAATGGAGATTATCTAACCCACCTTCGTTTTGCTGATAACGTAGTCATTTTTGCAACTACCCCATCAGAGCTGCAGAGTATGATCCAGGAACTTGCTGACAAAAGTAAAAAAGTGGGATTAAAAATGAACTTTCAGAAGACAAAAGTGTTGTTCAATGCTTTTATAAGAAATGAAGATTTATCGATTGATGGAGAAAAGATGGAGATAACAGACACGTACGTTTATCTTAGACAGCAGATACCAAGTGAGGGTCACAGTGATGAAGAAATTAATCGGCGTACAAAACTTGCCTGGAGAGCTTTTGGAAGAAACAGCATAACTTTCAAGAGCAATGTGCCATTATGTCTTAAAAGAAAAGTGTTTGATCAATGCATCCTTCCAGTGCTTACGTATGGTGCAGAGACGTGGACCTTAACTAAGAGAGACATGCAAAGGTTGCAGACAACTCAAAGAGGCATGGAGAGGTACGTGCTTGGTGTATCCAGGAGAGATAAGAAGAGGAACTCGTGGATCCGAAAAATGACAAGAGTGGAAGACATCATGATCAGAGTTAAATCCCTGAAATGGCAATGGGCTGGATATACTGCCAGAAGGACAGACCATCGATGGACAGACGAAATTTTAGATTGGATTCCAAGGGACAGGAAAAGACCCAGAAGAAGACCACGTGGGAGATGGGTGGATATATATATATATGTAAGGTCAGGTGATGCGTAACATCACAGCCTCTCCTTGACAAATGTCAACCCCGCCTTCTCGTGGTACATCCTGTTCTCACTAAAGGGGCTCTGACGACCGCCAATAGCGGTATAACTATACCATCGGGATTAGAGGAAATGCTATCCCACACTCACCAACCCGCTTGGCTAGCGTGGTGAGTTATGGCCAAACCCCTCCAAAATGACTCCACAACTTAAATCTTGGCCCTCAGTCTCCGGCAGCTGGAATGTACCTGGCCAAGGCAGCGGCCAGTGCGACATGAAGGCAGAGGGTGCTAAGAATCCCCGGAGGACCGTACTAGGCTGCCATCTGATGCTGACCTTGGCGACGTATAACGGACGCTCCCTATCTTCTGATTCAAGGCTTCTTGAATTGGAAGAGGAACTACAAAGGATCAAGTGGGACATCGTCGGGCTAAGTGAGGTAAGGAGAAAAGGAGAAGATCTCATTGAACTGAAAAGTGGACATCTCTTCTACTATCGTGGGACAGATACTGGCAGAACTAGTGGTGTTGGATTTATAATAAACAAGAAACTGAAGGATAAAGTTGTAGAAGTTGAAAGTTCCTCTGACAGAGCTGCACGACTCGTTATCCAACTCTCGAGAAGATACCAGGCTCAGATTATTCAAACTTATGCACCCACCACAAGTCATGCTGAAGAAGAAATTGAAGAATTTTATGAGGAAATTCGTGATCTAAATAATAAAGGTAAGCAGCACTTGAAGATAATTATGGGAGATTTCAATGCAAAAATAGGGCAACGGCAACAGAATGAAACTTCAGTAGGTAAATTCGGTCACGGCAACAGAAACCAGCGTGGAAATACTCTCGTAGAGTTTGCAGGGGTAGAAGGGTTTTTCATCTTGAACTCCTTTTTTTCAAGAAAAAGCCACACAGGAAATGGACATGGAGACATCCAAATGGGACGACAAGTGAAATTGATTTTATTATGTGTAACAAAAAATTCGTCATAGAAGACTGCAGTGTGCTAAACAAGTTCAACACAGGCAGTGACCATAGATTGGTGAGATGTAAGATGCACCTCAACACTAAACTCGAACGTAGCAAGCTCATAAGACAAACAAAATGTATTGACATAACCAACCTTAAAAAACACCATAATACCTTCAAATTGGAACTGAAGAACAGATTCTCTGCTTTAGAAGGCCTAACATCGGAAGAAGTGGATATTTCTGAAGTTAACAGAAAAGTAACCAAAGCTCTTATGGAAACAGCAACAAAATTAGCTGGGGTCTAAGAACAAATTGCATGTGAACAAATTATCAGGAAAAACCAAAATTTTGATGCAAAAAAGAAGAGTGATGAGGACAACTAAAGAAGATGTGACTTCCAAAGTGGAATATATAGAGCTATGCAAGACAGTACGAAAAAGTATCACTGAAGACGTAAGGAAATTCAACTGTGAACTAGTAAGGAAAGCAATTGAAAACAACCAGAGCCTAAAGATAGCAAAGGGACATCTCAGTAAGGGGAAAAAACAGATTATGGCACTGAGAAAGAAGATAGTTCTGTAACAAGAAATAGAGGCGAAATTTTGACAAGAGTGAAAGATTTCTACTCCAAATTATATGAAAGGGATGATACGTGTACTCCAGACATCATGAAAGGTACCAGTACCAGAGTTCTTCCAGTCCTTCCAGCAGAAGTTGCACATGCAATCAAGAACATGAAGCGGGGAAAAGCTCCAGGAGAAGATGGAATTACTGTAGACATCATACAAGAAGCAAGTGGAGAAATCGAAACAGTACTCGCCCAAATTTTCACTCGATGCCTTAATGAAGGGAAAATTCCTGAGGATTGGAACAACGCTACAATGATCTTGCTACATAAAAAAGGTGACATTGAGGATCTCAGGAACTACAGACCTATCAGCCTCCTATAAGTGGTTTATAAAATCTTCACTAAAGTTCTTTCACACCGCTTGAAGGTGACGCTGGACATGGCTCAACCGAGAGAACAAGCTGGATTCAGGAGTGGCTACAGCACAATAGATCATATCCACGTACTGAGAGAACTAATTGAAAGAGCGAGGGAATATGAGCTTCCATTGTGCATGGCTTTTATCGATTATGAAAAAGCCTTTGGTTCGGTGAAACCATCAGCAGTGCAATGGCTCTGAAATCCTGCGGTATTGAAGATGCATACATTAATATTATTAATAACATCTATGAAAATGCAAGTGCAAAGATTCGGCTGTTTGAAAAATACAACACACATAAAAATTGGAAAAGGAGTGAGACAAGATGACACCATATCTCCGAAGCTCTTTAATGCCACATTGGAAAATGTCTTTCAATCATTGAACTGGGAAAACAAAGGGATAAAGATTAATGGAGATTATCTAACCCACCTTCGTTTTGCTGATGACATAGTCATTTTTGCGACTACCCCATCAGAGCTACAGAGTATGATCCAGGAACTTGCTGACAAGAGTAAAGAAGTGGGATTAAAAATGAACTTTCAGAAGACAAAAGTGATGTACAATGCTTTTACAAGAAATGAAGATTTATCGATTGATGGAGAAATGCTGGAGATAACAGACACGTACGTTTATCTTGGACAGCAGATATCAAGTGAAGGTCACATTGGTGAAGAAATTAATCGGCGTACAAAACTTGCCTGGAGAGCTTTTGGAAGAAACAGCATAATTTTCAAGAGCAATATGCCATTATGTCTTAAAAGAAAAGTGTTTGATCAATGCATCCTTCCAGTGCTTACGTATGGTGCAGAGACATGGACGTTAGCTAAAAGAGACATACAAAGGCTGAAGACAACTCAAAGAAGCATGGAGAGGTGCATGCTTGGTGTAACCAGGAGAGATAAGAAGAGGAACACGTGGATCCGAAAAATGACAAGAGTGGAAGACATCATGATCAGAGTTAAATCCCTGAAATGGCAATGGTGGCTGGACATACTGCCAGAAGAACAGACCATCGATGGACAGCCGAAATTTTAGATTGGATTCCAAGGGACAGGAAAAGACCCAGAAAAAGACCACATGGAAGATGGGTGGATGAAATTCGAAAGTATGCGGGAGTGGCATGGAAGAGACTGGCACAAGACAGACCGTTGTGGAGGAAACTTGGGGAGACCTTCGTCCAGCAGTGGATTGATAATGGTTGACGATGATGATGATATATATATATATACACACACTGACGGAAAAAAATCCCAACATCAAGAAGAGGTTGTGTTAGATAAACGACAGTTGGTAGGCGGTGAGAGTACATCTGTAAGATGACGTCTATGCAAATTTCGCGCTCGGCGCATACTTGTTGCGCCAGTAACGCCCCTCGGAACATGCAAAGCAGGTTTGCTGTAAATACGCGCTTCAACGTTCGTGAGCGTTAGTTATCGCTGAGATTCGACGTAGTGTGTTGATATTAGTCAAGAATGCCTTTAAGAAAACGAAGAAGCCATTATCAACAGCTCACGGAGTTTAAACGAGGTCGTGTAATAGGGCTACGAGTAGGTGGATTTTCTTTCCGCAATATTGCAGAACGATTTAGCAGGAATATAGCCACTGTGCATGATTGTTGGCAGCAGTGGTCAAGGAAAGGCACTGCCTCAAGAAGACCGGGTTCCAGCCGGCAGCGTGGCACTACTGAGAGGGAAGACCGCCGTGTACGGAGTATGGCCGTGGCGCATAGTACCGCGTCTGCGGCAGCAATTCGAGCTGCAGTTACCACCACCGTGACACAACGAACTGTTACAAATCGGTTACTTGAAGGACAGCTCCGAGCCAGACGCCCTGTAGCGTGCATTCCACGTACTCCAAACCACTGCCGTTTACGACGTCAGTGGTGTCAAGCTAGAGCTTATTGGAGGACGGAGTGGAGATCTGTTGTGTTTTCTGATGAAAGCCGGTTCTGCCTGGGTGCCAGTGATGGCCCTGTGGTGGTTAGAAGGAGGCCAGGTGAGTGCCTGCAACCAACCTGTCTGCAGCCGAGACACACTGGACATACACCTGGAGTTATGGTCTGGGGAGCATTTTCCTATGACAGCAGGAGCACTCTCGTGGTTATCCCACGCACCCTGACGGCACAGTTGTACGTCGGTCTGGTGATTCAACCTGTTGTGCTGCCATTCATGAACAGCATTCCAGGGGTGTTTTCCAACAGGATAACGCTCGCCCGCATACCGCTGTTGTAACCCAACATGCTCTACAGAGTGTCGACATGTTGCCGTGGCCTGCTAGATCACCAGATCTTTCACCAATCGAGCACGTATGGGAGAGACATCATTGGACGACAACTCCAGCTTCACCCCCAACCAGCATTAACCGTCCCTGCATTGACCAACCAAGTGCAACAGGCATGGAACTCCATTCCACAAACTGACATCCAGCACCTGTATGACACAATGCATGAACGTTTGCGTGCTTCCATTCAACATTCTGGCGGTTACACCGGTTATTAATGTACCAGCATTTCACATTTAAAATGGCTCTTCTCGCGCTTACATTTTGACCCGTTTACAACTCCAGCTTCACCCCCAACCAGCATTAACCGTCCCTGCATTGACCAACCAAGTGCAACAGGCATGGAACTCCATTCCACAAACTGACATCCAGCACCTGTATGACACAATGCATGAACGTTTGCGTGCTTCCATTCAACATTCTGGCGGTTACACCGGTTATTAATGTACCAGCATTTCACATTTAAAATGGCTCTTCTCGCGCTTACATTAAGCTGTGATCTTGAAACCTTAATCGATTAAATATGTTACCTATATAAATGTATTGCCGCCATTTCATTCCTCTACAACTATTTTTTCGTGGTGTTGGGATTTTTATTCCGTCAGTGTATATATATAAATATATATACTTAAGAGCAAAACTGAAGACTAAGGAAAAACTTTAGAATTTAAAACGAAAGTTGATATATATATATATATTTATTTATTTATTATAGAGTTTCCAATTTATAGTTCAAGGCACATTTGTCCGGATCGGGTGGGGTCCAGTTATGGGACAGTTGGGTCCGGGTTCAAAATTTTTGACCCGTTTCCAATTCTGCTTCACTGACATCCATCACACGTATCACACACAAAATCGTTTGTATTTCATACTCATAATCTTTTTCTCATGCAGATATTCTTCAATCTGGCCCTTCCATGATTTCCTTGGCCTTCCTCTACCTTTCTTTCTTGCCACCTGGGCTGAATAAATTCTCTTAGTAAGTATCTCACCACTGATTCTTTCAACATGGCCGAAACGCCTAAGAACAATAATCTCCACCTTACTAACTACAATTTGCCTCACATCACACATCTGCAACGATATTATGGAAGTTCTTTTTAATCTTTTATGTGGTCAGGCAATTTTTTTGTCCGTCTTCCACTACTTTTTGCCAGCCCCACTTGTTATTAAATACATTAATATGTTAATTAATTTCTGTGTGTAACAAAAAGAAGTGGGGCGAGGTGAAGCTGTACTAATTTATTGAGTATTTATGATCATTCAGTGCAAAATTTTCCCTCCAATACACGTTAGCTAAGCGTCTGTAACTGTTGTAGCAGGGGAATGAGAATTCTGCTGAAAATTGGTAACATTTGAGCGCAGAAACAATAAATGGAATGAGAAGGACAAAATGTTACTAGGAATTGAGGAAGCTGTTTACCAATCCCAGAGAAAACTAACAAACTCATGGAGACTCTGAAATGAAAACTTCGCAAAGCGTTTATTACAAATTTATTTTCCCCTTGTTCTTTTGCATGTCTTTATTTTACAAACGTCCTAAGTGAAAAATGTCAAAAAGTTCGCTAAATAAAAATTCGTTATACCGAAGTTCAACTGTATAATGGTACCTTACAGGGGCGTAGCAAACCGGGAGGGGTGGAAGGGTCGGTTGCCCTCCCACAATGATCATTCGCGGGGCGTTACTTCCTGCCTTGGGGGATGTAAAAAATAGAAATTGTATCAGTATTTTCTTTTTACAGACCAGACTTAGTTTCATACAGTATTTCATGCAGTTAATTGGGGTACAGCTAGTAACTAACACTGTGAGATGTGAATATCTCATATCCATGTTTTCCAAAACAGTGGAGGCATATAAAACAATATGCTGATCTGCCTGACCTCCATGACCTTTCTGAACATGTCGTTGGGATAAAGAGCTAATTAATCATTTGTGCTCTGTCGCTAGAGGTCTCTCTGAACTTTTAACCTCACCTCTATTCTTCCTATTGTTAGGTTCACTAACCGATACTCATTCGTTCTGCGCTGGTTTGTTTTTCGTTCTGCATTTTTGTGGAATGTTATTTCGTCGGTGTTTACCTGAAGTTTACTCTTTACTTGGCATTTACAACCTGTGGTTCTTGGGTATTTACATAATTTTTACATTTTTAATAAAATTATGTCAAAAAAACTGAAGTGCGATTTTTGAATGATCCTAGTGCTTTCCAATAACGTCGGTGTGTGAGAAAGTAAAAACCACGTATTATTTGAGTGGAAGTCGAAGGGGCGTAATTTCACATCTCGTCTTCCCAGATATGAAAAGCTTGCTACAGTGGTACCTTACTTTTAACGACAGCTAAGTAAAATTCCGTGTATGCTCTCATCCATTTTCAACAAAAGTCTTTTTTTTTATCATTTCTTAAGTTTTACCAGTTTATTAGTTTTACCTCTTTAACGAATCATGAAAACTGAGTTTATTTCATAATTTTGCGCATCTAACTAAACTTCATATACACTATATTGACAAAAATCATCGGACACCTAGAAGAGAAACACAACATAGCATTTATTGACATACATTAGTACGGTGTCGGTCCACATTTGGCCTTAATGCATGCACTGACCCTTCGAGACATGCTTTCGACAAGGTTTTGGAACACAGCGATAGGTATGCGCTTCCGTTTAGTACACAATGCTGCCGCTAACTGTTGCTTAGTAGTAGGCCTTGGTTCCGAACTTCTTATGCGCGCTCTAATTTATCCCATAGGTGCTCTATGGGACTAAGATCAGGGCTCTGTGCTGGACAGTCTACACACG
Source organism: Macrothele yani (assembly GCA_039090855.1). Classification (NCBI taxonomy): domain Eukaryota; kingdom Metazoa; phylum Arthropoda; class Arachnida; order Araneae; family Macrothelidae; genus Macrothele; species Macrothele yani. Next base: position 118,242,856 of record CM077007.1, read on the forward strand.
ATACGGAATTATCATCAAACCACACCGTAACAGTCCTTGCTTTTTATGGCTTAGTGCATTATCCTGCTAGTACCAACAATCCCCGGTTCCATAGTATTATCACAGAGTTGGTAGGGCATAATTGTCCAGAATATCGAAGCAGACGTGCTGATCAACAGGTTTGTCCACGATAACCGATGGGCCGGGACCATACCACGAAAAACACCAACACCAGTACAGTGCCAGCTCCAAACTTGACCGTTGAAACAGTACACTGTAATGATTAGTGTTCCCCGGCTGCCGCCATACCCACACACGGCCATCAGACTGATGGATCGTGTATCTAGATTCATCAGTCTATAGGACCCGTTTCCATTGATCTACGGTCCACGATAAATGTTCTTTACACCATGCTAAACGACGAGTAGCATTCAGAGTGGAGATGAAAGGCTTATGAGCAGCCGCACGACCACGATAACCCATGTGATGAAGAACTCTGCAAATAGTACTTGTACACACAAAGGTTCCAGCATTTTTACTCACCTGTACTTGTGCGGTACTTCGTCGATTAGCTGTAACGACTCACCTGAGACTTCGACGTGCTCTATCATTGATTTTCTTTGGTCTGCCGGTACGTTTTGCTGCTTCAGGCACGCCATGTGTCTTCCACTTATTCAGTGCATCCAAAACAGTTGATTTGGGTATGTTTAAACGTCTCTCGGTTTCTCTGTGGACAACCCACTAATATAACACCCAAAAATATTTCCTTTCTCAAAGTCAGTTTTCTGCCACCGCGACATTTTCACTCAACCTCACTGTGCGATATGATCGCGGTCAGCTGCAGGCTTATTTTTATGCCGTTTGCAGCTGTACCGCGGATCTTAACAACGCAGCAGATCCGTTCATTTGCTTAAGGGGTGTCCGGTGACTTTTGTCAATATAGTGTATGTTGTTTAACAAACCACGCGTTCTAGTTTGAGAAAAAAACAGGATTAGGTATAAAGAACTCAGAAAAAAATCGCCCGCTGTTCTTGAGAGTATTTAGTTTGTTCTGGTAGCTGGCAAGATCAAGAAGAAACAAGCTGTTTTTAAAACTTCGGTGATGCTTGGTCTTGAAGCAACTAAAGAAAAGAGAGAGGCGATCGCGTCACAGATGTCACAACCTTGAAACCGTTGCATAGTAAAAAAAACGAAAAGGGATAAAATGGAATGGCTGCGCCATCTAGCCGGGACCTCACGTGGACAGTTTGAGAGCACGAAGAGAACGACGCTGTTCCGGGTGGTCCCCTTTCTCACAGGTTTTGTGTTAACTCCCGCTAGTTCGAAGTTGTTCTGCTTGAACAGATGTTTATCTCCTCAAGTGATGCGTCTATAAGGCCTCTTGATTTGATTCTGCAGTTCGGCCGCGAAGTGGTGAGTTTATGTGTGTTTTTAAACGTTCTTATGTCAGTGTTTGCTTCTCCAGTGATGGAATATGTGTGTTCTATCGCAGAAAACTTTTGCATCCTGTAATGTTCGTGGAATATAGCTGTCTAACACCACTCAAATCAGTTCCTGACAATTTCGCTAAACGAATCAGTAGTCACTCAAAATTACTTCAGAAAAAGCACTTAAACAAGGTGACGAACGTTAGTTAATATCAACAATAGCAATTGACTAAAGAAACATAACACAGACATTAACGTAGAGCACGCAGCCTTCAAATAATAAACGTCAATTAAACATTCGTATGCCCCCCCCCCCCGGTGGCGCAGTGATCTAAGCGATGGCCTCTGATCATTCGTCCGAAAAGGGTTCGAATCCCGGTGAGGCATGGATGTTGTGTTTGTCTTACGGCAGTGGCTCTCTCCCTTCCCTGGAACCAGTGACCCTAAATAAGGGACGGACGACTGCTTATAGCCCATTGAGTTGCTCACGGTGGTTGTTAAACCTCCAATATAAAAAAAAAGCAAAAAAACATACGTATGCACATCACGTATCATGAATTCCCACCATCAACCATACACGCCATTAGTTCTGACATCAGGGTGTTGCCAGCCATACTCTTGCGAGAGAGAAAATATAACGTTAAGTTTGAAAAACGCTAAAGGAGAATGAACTCAAATTTGCATAGAGAAAGAAACGAAAAAGGGAAGTTAAATTAGAATATACGTCATAATCCCAAACATTTTAGGAGCAGCAGTTTTGTGAACCGCTAAGTTTTCAATTATATTACGCTCCTTTTTTTTAAGCACTCATTTTTTAGTTAATGAATCTGAAGCTAGTGGTAGTTTTAACTGCGTGCAGTATTTATGTGGCACAATTTCTTCAGGTGCAGTTATTGAAGTGTGACTATTAAGTAGAGTATATTGTGCCAAGAGCATTACGTGAATGAGATGTTAGGCACCATTATGTGTAACTTCAACGACGGGAAGAATATAACTTTTTATAATGGTTAACTGGGTGACGATATAAGGGCTCGGTAATATTCTGCAGGTCCTAGATCATTGTCCGTGCCATGCAGGGGTGAAAAAGCTGTGACTGAAAGTTTTATTACACTAATCGTAAAATACATAACTATAATAAACGGCTGAATTATTAATGGGCAGTCTATAAGAAAGGTCTGCGATTTGCTCTGCCTTCGTTCAAGTTATTCAAAGTATTAGGAGATTGGTTTGCACGTCATCGCCGTTGTCGTTCTCTATTTAAGTCACGTTTTATTTCAGCTTTATCTTCTTCCATCTTTTACTAGAAAGAAAAAATTCCATGGAACCAATAATTTTTTTAAATTTCCATCACACTGAATCAATACTACGCCTGCAGTTACTTTCTTACAATTTTACTTATTCCTTTTTATGAAATAATATGCTGCTGATTCTTTTTTATGAAATAAAATAACGTTGATTCCTTTTTATGAAATTACTCTGCAATTTTATTCCTTTTTATGGAATTACTCTCCAATGCGAAGAAAATGAAATAAAACACGACGTAACACCTACGTAACAGAACAAACGTCGCCAACAATTGTTCGAGCGCGTGTGTATTGCCACATATGAAGTCGTTTGTGTTACTAACTTTATTTTATTTTCCTGTATTTCTCCTTTTTTACGCATAGTGCGATAGCGGTGAGCTTAGTTCCGATTTTGGCCACCGGATAAAAGCAAATGGCGCTGCAAGTACTGTGACGTCATAGCCTTAGGAACAGACGTAGCCTACTATATAATTTTTATTTTTGTATCAACTTCCTTTGCGTATGTGCCTCTAAATGAATATAAATTCACAATAACGAAAACGTATGCAATGCAAATAGTGAACTCTAACGCTGATTACTTTTTGAAAGTATGAAATAGCAAAATTATTTTGAGCAGGAAGTTGTAATGTGTTTGTTTAAATTGGATACTTTAAGCTAGCTTTATCAACAACAGACTGAAAGTTTTAAGTTCAGGTAAATTTTCGTGACTTGGCTTAACCGTAAAACACTAATCTTAATAATTAAAGCTTATTGAATTAGTTTTACGTAGAACTACACATACGTGGAACCCGGTTAACTTCTCAGTCGTAGAAATGAAAACTTAATTTGTTGTTCTTAGGTTCCATTGAGTCGTGTTCGACTCTTGGTGACTGTATGAACAAAAACTCGCTATCTAGATCTGTTCTCAGCAAGATCTCGTAACTCTTCTTTAGTTATTCCACAAGCGTCTTCGATTTCATCCAACCATCGTGATCTCTGTTTTCCCCATTTTCTGCTTCCTCCAAATGTACCTAGCATGATCATTTTTTCAAACACATTACCCGTATTAGTACACATCACATGTCCAATATAATTGAGTTTTTCCTTATACATATCACTACCTCAAGGGAGCAGCAGGTGAACTTGATTTGGACAAGTACCGATTAATTAGTTTTTCTTGCAGTACGTGGAATTCTAGATAGCCGTCTCCAGGTCCATAATTCAAAAGCATCTATTTTCTTACTCTCACTCTTCCTCAATTTCTAGCTTTCACAACTACACGTTTACCACAGGAAAGACCATTTATTTAGCAATTCTAATCTTCGTTGTCTTTAAGATGTCTTTAAATGTAAAATAGACGATGTCATCGTTCTGTCTACGTTAATTTATAAACAACGCATAGCAACTGAAAAATTGTTGTTCCGACATCGCTGGGATCGAACACCAGATCTCTCGATAACTTGTCAGTGCGTTCGCATTTACGCTACGGTGACAACAATTCTCAACGCCATACGTGGTTTACCAGTCAGCATCTGACTACAGCGTAAATACGAACGCACTCTACTAGTTATCGACAGAATTGGGGTTCGATCCCAGCGGTGTCGGAACAACAATTTTTCAGTTGCTATGCGTTGTTTATAAAATAACGTGGACAGAGCGACGACATCGTCCATTTACATTATCTCCACGTATTTGATATATATTCACCATTTCTATCGTCCTTTTAGATTTATTAGCTACAATTAAATAGCTGCTGTGTTAAATGCCACCAGATGACGACATTTCAGTTGCTGAGATCATCAGTACCGATTTGTTTAGTCAGATGCTGACAGATAAACACACATAGCGCCGTGAATTGTTGGCACCGTAGCGTAAAGCTAACGCACTCAGCTGTTATCGAGAGATCTGGGGTTCGATCCCAGCGGTGTCGGAACACAATTTTTCAGTTGCTATGCGTTGTTTATAAAACAACGTGGACAGAGCAATGACATCGTCCATTTACATTATCTCCACGTATCTGTTATATATTTACCAGAGATGTCTTAATCCTTCTTAACCTTCTCTAAATTTGCCATTGCCTTTCTCCCTAGCGATAATCTCCTTATTCCTCCAGCACACTGCCCCTCGGTATCTATTCTGGAGCCCAAAAGAAAAAAAAGTTGTCTACGACGTCCAATTCCTCTCTGTCAATTATAAAATCTGTTAGGTTCGAAGTTGGTATAACGTTTATCTTCCCAGTTAGCAATATTATGTTGGACCAACCGTGGGTTTCAACGGTCGGCCCAGCGACGAGGCGACTCGGCGGCCAACAATTGGATTTGTGTTGGTTCAACGGTCGGACCTACATTGGAAAAACTGTTTGCAACAGTTTTCCAATGTGATATGTGTTCTTGGACAACCATGGTTGGTCATGTGGTGTTGGACAACCATCGGACAACCGTTAAGTGGTCATTTATTGATAAATGATTGGTCACGTGTGGTTGGAAAAACCGTTGGCCAATCTTCGATAAACAACGCAACCTTCGCCCAACGCTGCCGACGCAAAAATATCATTGGGCCAATCGTTGGCCAATGTCAGTGTGCTACTGGGGTTCTTAATACATAATACTAAACACCTTATTTTGCATTCTCCGCTTTTACTTTCGTTAATAGGTCCTCTAAGTCTTCTCTACTTTCTGCAAAAACTTAGACATAATAAAAAATTTCTGGAATATTTTTTTTTAAAGATTGAAGGTTTAACGACCACCGTGAGCAACTCAGTGGGCTATAAGCAGTCACCGTTCCCTAATTTAGGGCCACTAGTTCCAGGGAAGGGAGAGAGCCAGTGCCGTAAGACAAACACAACATCCATACCTCACGGGATTCGAACCCGGACCCATCACGGACGAATGGTCAAGAAGCCATCGCTTAGACAACGGCTATGAAAGTTAAAGATCGTAAATGAATCAACATAATTTACAGTTCCAACTGTTTATTCAGCAGTCTCAGTATAATTTACAGTTTCAAGTATTTATTCAGCGGTCTCAGAAATTTAAGTAATTGCTGTTCAGCACATCAGAAATTCAAGTCAAGTCAAGTCAGGAAATTAAGTAATCATCCTCAACAAGTGTAGTCATTTAAGCATCGAATTATACGCTGATGATATGTGTATAACAACCTTTTGCGTCTCGTAAAAGTATCTCGCTCTTTTTTTTTTTTTTTTTTTTTGATTGGAGGTTTAACGACCACCGTGAGCAACTCAATGGGCTATAAGCAGTCGCCCGTCCCTAATTTAGGGTCACTGGTTCCAGGGAAGGGAGAGAACCAGTGCCGTAAGACAAACACAACATCCATGCCTCACCGGGATTCGAACCCGGACCCCCGTTCGGACGAATGATCAGAGGCTATCGCTTGCACCACTGCGCCACCGAGGCGGCTCGCTCTTTTTACAAATCAATATATCGCACAGAACATCCTATACAACATTTTCCACATTGCACTCAGAACATTGAGCTCGTCAGTTCTTATTTTCTCGAAACTGGTTACGTAAATTGCACTTAGACCTGCTAAAATTCACCGAGAAGGATTCCTTAGCGTAAAGTCAGGAAAACAGTTAATGTGAAGAAACCAAATTTGCATGAAAATACAGGAACTCAAAAGAGAAGTTAAATTAGAGTATATGCCAGGAAGTGGACTAGTTTAATTGGATGGCTTTTTCATCACTTGTCAACGTGTGTTTAATTATAATAATGTTTTATAAGTTTTTAAACTTGAGCTTTCCGCCGCAAGTATAACACAGTAACGGCATATGCAAAATATCAGCTTTCTGTTCTTCGCATGCATTCAAGTTTTCTTCTGAGTGCTTGCAGTTCATAATTCCTAAGAACCCGTATTGACTTCTATTCAACTCCTTGTATGACACAGTGGTACAAAGTTCATGATGGGAATATTTACATCTCTCTATTGAATTTTCTTCGGAGATTAATGTTACTCCTTGTTACTTTTCCGACCTGGCTGTCTTGATGTAAGTTTTCCGTCGGTCCATGCACGGAAGTAACCGACGGAAGTTCTTTGTCTTAATGGAATGGCGAAAGTTGGAAGTTACCTCCGTCGGTTCAAGACAGTCTTCAAAGGTGGGAAAAGTAACAAGGAGTAGCTTTCGTTTCAGAAGAAAATTCAATATGGATGGATGGATGCATTCATTCATTCATTCCCATAATGAACTTTGTATTAATGTGTCATACAAGAAGTTGAATCAAAGACACATATGGACTCTTAGGAATTATAAGCTGAAACTAAAAGCACTCTTGAAACCTTAAAACAAATACACGCGAAGAGCAAAGAGATATTTTGTACATATCCTTCTGCGGAATGCGCCTTCTCTCCTGGAGCTACTATTTGTCAGCTCAGTTGGCCGCTGCAGTAGACACGTGGTCTTGCTTGATGTTGTTATATCGGACCCTTTCCTTGAGGCCTTCGTTTGCATTCGGATTTTAGACGAACGTACACCGCGAGAACATATCATTTCGCGAACTGATTGGAATGCTAAATTGGAAGTGGAAGATCAGTTTAGCTTCCAAGATTACGTCACTTCCGACGTGGATTTGGCAACGTCATCACTTATGACCTATCATAGTGAAATGATTGAGAACAAAAAGTGTAATCGAAACGTCTCCAGTGACGAGAGAGAAGGTGATTCCCAAGTATCGCTAGAGAAGGTGATTCCCAAGTATCGGTTTCTTTTGTAGCCATAATACTGTTAAAAAAAATACGGGATACCAATAGCCTTGAATGAAAATGCGATGTTTCAACTTAAAAATAAACAACAATAAAAATAATTTGTTAAATCGTTATTATAATATACTACATCATAACTTATTTCCTTGTGTGAAAAATATGTCGCTAATAAATTAGTAGTAATGCTTTGTTTACAATGTACTACATACTGTATTTACAAGTGTTGTAGTTCTAAGTAGGGTTGTTCGTCCGTGATGCGTTTGAGTTCATATCCCGGTGAGACATCGATGTTGTGTTTGTCTCACGGCACTGACTGCCTTGGAAATAGTTGCCCTAAATTAGAGTGGGCGACTGCTTATATAACCCATCGCGTGGCTCATGGTGGTCGTAAGGCCGTGGGTGGCCTAGTGGTCAACTTTCGTGACTACCAAGGAGAGGACCTCGGGTTCGATCCCAGCAGGTACGAACGCTCGAACCACTAAATATCCGCCGTGCGTGCGTCGGATGGGCACGTTAAGCCGTCGGGCACCGGGTACTGGCCTCCCGGTAATAAATAAGGGCGTCTTCCTTCCCTTTTCTACCTCGCTTCCTTGTCACTTTCGTATCGGGCACTCTAGCCCAAATCTCCTAGTTTCCTATTTCTAAGGGTTGTTTAAGACCTGAGGTCGGACACTCCCTTCCTAAAATCCTCTACATATGATCTGATGTGATCATGGTGGTTGTCAAACCTAAAACATACAAACAAAGAAGCTATACGTAGTGTGACTGTAATCAATAAAGTTAAGAATAAAAACCTCTGTGAAAAAATAATTAACTGAAAATACTAGTACACTGAAACATAGAAAATACTACACAATAGATAGTAACTAGTGTAATAACACTAACAGTTACGCCATACATTTCAACAGAATAATGTGCTCTCATCCAGGGACAGTACGTTTGTGTTTCTTAAACATGTTTTTTTTTTTTCAAATACAGAGGCGTTTCTCATTATACGCTTTTTTATTATTATTCGTTTCTCTATTATTGAATTGAATTCCTGTGGTCCCGGAAGACTTCGATATGCACTAATGTTAATTTATTTCAGTTGTGTTATTCGTCAGATTGTAATTTTCGTTTGTACGGTTTTTTTTCTAGCGAAAAGGTAAAAAATTCCCCTTTTGGGCATTTGGAAAGAAAGAAGAAGCATCTGTTTTCTGTTTTGCTTTTTACTGTAAACATCCCATTCTTCTTTTCTGTTAATCGTTGCTATATGCATCTAGTGAAAAGGACATATTTCTCGTGGAATTTTTTTTGAACGGGGTGAATTGGTAAAATCGAAAATTGGCGTTTTGAAAGCTATGAACATGGTAGCCATGACTTGGTAAAGATTTTACCGCAGGTGGTAAAAAAACTAACCATGCTGTAATCCATTCAAACGAAAGTTCCTCACAACTGGAAAATTTGGAACCAAGGATAATACCAGTCGAAATTTGGTCGAATTTAGGAACTTTTAAGGATTATGCCAGCTCTGATTCCGAACTTGCAGCGTCATCACTTTTGACAACTGATGAACTGATTTTAATGAAAGATGATGAGAATAGCAGTAACAGTGATAACGAAGAAAGTGTTATCACTCCGTCAATATTAAACTTTGTCCAAGCTCATGCTGCCTATGATGTGATGAAAACATTGATGAGTCATAATTAACGAGACTACTCAAAATGCTCTCACTTGTGAAAATAAACCCATTTCGCCATGCCGTGGAATTCGAACCTACGTCTTCTAGCTCCAGTGCCAGTTATTCTCCCGACTGAATTACGCCGAACTTGGCTTATCGCTGCAACTTGCCTTTTTGACTCTTGAGTCAGCTCAGTGGCACGTCACACACTGCAGAATGTAGAACGTATTGCTACTCATGATTAAACTCATCTTAGTCTCAACTGGCACATTTCAATCAATAGAAAAACCATTAGAGATAGGAGTCATGGGCAGTTGAAATGGGCATCCTCCGCTCAGAGCGGAACAAACCCAAACCGATAAATAGACGGACAGCAGGGCATCCCACCAGTGTATTGCAATCGACGAACATGAGTAAACGTAGTGATATGAGCGACTTTGATCGTGGTCGCATTGTCGGTGCAAGACAGGTGGGGAATTCTATAGCCCAGGTAGTAAGACCCCTAGAGTTCCCGAGGGCCACAGTAACAAAGGTGTACCACGAGTGTACCATCGACGAACGTACCAGCGCCCAGACAGCAAGTAGTCGCCGACCACACGCCATTGATGACCGGGTCGACGTAAACCATCCAGTCCCGTACAGACCAACCGCTTTTGAACTTTTGAACGGCGGCGCAAATAACATCCGGGTTAAATGTCGGAGGTTCAAGCAGCGTCAGCGAGCGAACTGTATAGCGCATGCTGTATATACCCTGGGCTACAGGAGCCGACGTTCTACTGGTGTGCCACTTTTGACGTCTCGCCATCGGATCACGTGGGGCCAGGAACATCAAAACTGGACCTCTTCAGAGTGACGCCGCGTAGTGTGGTCAGATGAGTCCCGTTTCCAGATCCATCGGCTGATGAGAGGGTGCGGGTGCGGCATCGACAGCATGAGGCCATGACCCCGTCGTGCCGGGTCGGCTGTGTTCAAGGCTGTGGAGGCTCTTTGATGGTTTGGAGAGCTTTCTCATGGGGCACATTAGGTCCCTTAGTGTGGAGAAGTCCTTAAACGCACGCTGCGCGCTACCAGCTTGTGCCGACTGATACACGCTTTCATAGCCTTCCCACATCCTCAGAAGGACAATGCGCCGCCCCACCGGGCCGCAAATACCAGGGCATGATTCGTGGAACGTTCTTTTGAATTTGGAACCATCCAGTGGCCTCCAAGGTCCCCGGATTTAAATCCCGTCGAAGCTCTTTGGGATGCCGTGAAGAGCGAAACATCAGATCCATGGATCCTGGACCGACTTATCGGGCAGGACTGCAGGACTCGACTTACACAGAATCAGGCCCTAGGCACAGCACAAGATGAGACCTGTCCACATTCTTGAAAAAAATAAGTACATTTGTCGCGACTAAATATTATCAATTAATTTAAAAAATGGGACACTGTGCAGGAAAAAATAGGAAATGATATCTACTTTTATTAAATCTTAATATCAGCAAAAAAAAAAAATTCGCATTTGAAATATAGACAAGTAAGTAAAACACTATTTAATAGTTTAGTATTGCTATTTTTGCATTTAATTTTACTTGCTTAGACATGTAGCAACTGGCAAATAACATTAACATGTAGGGTTACGGTTGCGATTATAGAATGGTTGCTCCTGTGGGCTACTCCTGTTCTGACACGAGATGACGTCACTGAGCTGCAGTTGAAATGAAGTGGTAGTGAAAGAGCCTAGTAAAAACACCAGTGTTAATCGTCATTTCAGGAAAACAAAAAAGAAAAAGAGCTTTTCCCCCAAATGTTTTTATGTGGGCCGCCCTGGGCGTAAATCAGGCCCTGGTCTTTCGTCAGAGTTGTGGACAATGCTGCAACAGGCATGGCTGGCAATTACCTCCCGAAATGCTCCGTCATCTTGTGGAGTCGATGCCTCAGAATGTAGAGGTTGTTATTCGAGTTAGAGGAGGACCAACACGCTATTAGGTAGGTATCTTCGGCGGGCCGTCCATAAAGTTCGTCCGTGATTTGTTACTATTTTTAGACTCCCCCTCCCGCATGTCACATGTTGCCCGATTGTTGACATCCCTCCCTCTTCTAAAAAGTACGTCCTAATTCTCGCAACCCCCTTTATTTTTGACGACTGCTTTTAGAAGCCTGTTGAGAGAAAAAGAAAGAAAACATGTAATCAAAGGAATCTCCCATACATTTACACATTTTCTTCAGAAAATATTTCTTATTTAGGCATTAATTTATTCCCAAATGCTACCCGAACTTTATCATTCTGAAATAAAGATCTACAAATGAACGCACGCATTCAAGGTTGCAACACTCCCGATCATACCACCTACAAAACCTGATAGATTTGGTAATACAAATACGATAACTTAATATTAATATTTTGGTGTAGCTAAATATCATCAGAAATCTGAAATATTTCATACCTTTTTTTTTAACTATTAAAAGAAGAAAAAAAGAGAAAACAAAACGAAGAAATACCATCCACTATATTTTTGCCGCTGCACGCGGGGGGGGGTTATTTCCATGGAAAACCTAGCCAAAAGTCGGTTTCGTAAATTTTGCCGTAGGCGTATAATTTTTGCCACAAAGGTACCGAATAGATAGGGAACGATGGGACGTAATTTTTTTTTTCGCCCGTGCGCCGATGTTAAGGGCAGCTCAGCCGAAAGTTGAATGTTGCTGATACTGAACGTATCTCTTCTAGGCAGTCTCTGAAACATCGCACGTGTATTAGCGATTAGTATACATTTTAAAGAAACAGCGTAAAGTGTTGCATTATGGAAACTTCTGAAGCACTCATGCACAACACCTTTGAAAGCTTTTTATTTTTATATCACTTATCTTTATGTAGTTATCGCGCTTTGGAAATAGTAATTAATTCAGTGATTTTTTTTTTTTTTTACGAATGCAACATTTCACGAATGATTTTGTTGCACTTCAGGATGTGCCCCGATGATTTTTCTCATGTTATTACAATTAGTAAAGCTTTGGGTTTATAAAACCAAAAGAATTAGCCGCGGAATCGCGTGGTATTATTGTTTTTAGCGCTTGCGTCACAAATACTAGTTTTTCACATTTTTGTTAACTTTACAAGAAATGTGTTGTTCTTTTACTTCTAGAGCCTTTCGGAATTCAATTAATGACACAGTGACAATTTTATGATATTATGCAACAACTCAAAAACGAAAATATCAAATAAAAATTCGAATATATTGAAAAGAGCCGAGATAATTATACGGAGGAACAATATAAAGCGTTTAAAAGCACAGAACATCCTATAAAGTCAGAATTTAAACGCAAAATGGTTGGCAGCGGACAAAGAAGATGAGACGAAAAAAAAAAAAAAAGAAAGTTGGCTGCAAGGGACTTTAGAAATACTTGTTGCACCAATTCAATCGGGGCGACCAAAGACGTTTTTTAGCGACTCAAGCGAACTCAGTAAAAGAAGAAAGGTGGAAGAAATCTGACAAATACTGGACACCGATGAATTACTTTTGCCACGCAGATGAAGGTGCGAGTCTCCGGCAAGAGAGATGCTTCAAAAGTTCTCAACGAAATTATTGAATCTCCTAGACAAGCGATTAAATGCAGGAAAGAGTACTCCAGTAGTCTAAAAAATGAGAGAGAGAGAGAGAGAGAGAACAGTTATCTTTACAAGCTCTTCCTATATTTGTAGAAGCACGTTTGTCACGAAGACAATACCAGATCATCAGAACCAGCGACAAATGCTTTAACCATGTTACACCGTATTGCCAAAAGCTGAAAAAATACTGTTACCCGGTTGCTGAATCTTATCAAGTGATAGCTACCTGCGCTGAGATTGATTTTTTTTTTATTGGAGGTTTAGCGACCACCGTGAGCAACTCAATGGGCTATAAGCAGTCGCCCGTCCCTAATTTAGGGTCACTGGTTCCAGGGAAGGGAGAGAGCCAGTGCCGTAAGACAAACACAACATCCATGCCTCACCGGGATTCGAACCCGGACCCCGTTCGGACGAATGATCAGAGGCCATCGCTTAGACCACTGCGCCACCGGGGCGGCACCGCTGAGATCAATCTGCAAGATTTATTGGACCATACGGTGCTGCTGCAGGATGATTGCTGCATATAGAAGAAGCAGTGCAAACTATGAGCGAAGGTGACCGTGGTACGTTGGAATTAATGACGAACTGGGAATGCGAATTATCTCAACAGGCACAATTTAAGGAGATGGTTGAAAATAGCTTAGAATCAGATGCCAATATATTTTAAAGCTGTGTGGTACCGCTACAACTAATTTGCGGTACAGACAACAGACAAATAATCTTGCAAAATCCCACACCATCTTTTCCTCGGTACTATCTACCGATCAGGATAAGATTTGTTAACGAATCCTCTGACGTATTAACAAAGAAAGAAATTACGTACAGACAAAAGTCAACAATTTGAAAGAAACGAAAATCGAAGTAGAACCATGTCTATAAAACATACGATGACATTCACAAAGACCGATTTCAAAGCATGCAATGCTGCCACTGGCACTTACATCAGCTATGAAATGTTACATCTGCGGAGCCACATCGAAACAATTTTATAATTCATCAAAAAGAAGGGAAGCTCATGTAAGCACACTGAAGTTTGATTTATCCATTTTACTTGGTAGATAGTTCAACTTGTCAGACAAACTGCCCGTCAAAAAGTGGCAACTAAGGTCACGACAAATGTGTAGTTAAACAAAGAAAGGCGAACATTTAAGAGTAATTTAAAACCAAACTGCGTATTACTGTAAATGTTCTCAATACCAACCGAAGATTTTTTTTTATCGATCCCGAGTTTTGGGCTTAAACAACGGGAGTTTCTTTCATATACAACTTCTTCAATATATGTTTAAAGCCAGTATACAAAATAATTGCATTAAATATATTTTTGACTTTTCTAAAAGTGACCTAATCCCCTTCTTACTTCGTAAACTAATAAATTATTTCAACCAAATGCGATTTTAAAGGACAGTAATAATTTTGGCCAACTTTTCGATGCAAATACCCCACTGTGCGCTGGACGTCCGAATTATTAAACCTCCCTCTCTCCCCCATGTCACATTTGGTCCGGTTGTTAAGAACCCCTCCCCCTGTAATCTCGGACGTACTTTATGGACGGCCCCATTTAATGTTTTGTCCATTGAGCGTATTTTAAAGCTGTAATTAAAAAAAATGCCAAGGGCTGCTGTTAATCCGAGTTAGACTACGTATCGACAATAATTCGATGCAGCAGGTCCTTTCTAGAAAGTGCTTGAATGAAAATGAAAGTCGATTAAATGAAGGAATAATGTTCCGTTAATGGTAAACGCATCAAGCAATGTGCGTTAAACACTTGTGTTTTCAAAACGTAGAGGTTCGTATGTAGTGATGTTGCCGCGGAACTACTTTGTAGTTCGGGCCACATTGTTTGCGGTTTATTTAATTACAAAGACCAGGTGTAATTTACTTTTAATTATTTTTTACTTAATTTAAATTATTTTTTCCTTTGCTCCCTTTCTGCCTCATAAACCACCTTTTCTCCATTGGAGCATAAAGCCCAGGTGGTCAAGGCAGTTTATCGGAATTTCTCTTCTTTTCAGTGTTGTGAGAAGAAGCACGGCATTCACTAAATTTACGAAATGGCCCCAGTGCTAGCATTTCTTGTAGAACAAAACATCCCGGTATTTCAGAAATGTGCATGCAAAAGTCCGAACCGCGGTCAGATAAATAGGTAAGTTTGCGTTTTACGACCATCTCCTCTAGAAGTAGGCACCAGTGAAAGTCGTAAAATACATCGCGGTGTCACTAGGAAGTCATAACTCTGTCACAGGGAAGCCCCGACAAATTTTTCGCTATTCATCAGATCTCAGAAGTTATGTCCCATTGAAATTGCGGAAGCCTCACCTGCCCAGCATGCCAGCTGCCGCGAAAAGGTAGCTGAGGGGATCAGAGGGCCAACCAATAACCACTAAGGTCCGCTGGTGGCCTAGGAGTCAGCATTCGTGACTGCCATGGAGATAACCTTGTGTTCGATCCTGGACAGTCACGAATGTTCGAACCACTAAATATCCGCCGTGCGTCGGATGGGCACGTTAAGCCGTCAGACCCCGGGTACTGGCTCCCGCACGGGGATAACTGGTTTTCCAGTTATTTGGGGAGCGGCGCCCCCACGGCCCGAGCTGACCTTGTGACTGGTCAACATCTGATGTCATGCCACAGCTTGTTTTTTTCTTATTTTGGTGCTGTTGGTGTTTGCAGGGACGGCTGTTCATCCAGCTGTTGGGGAGTCGCGTCCCCACGTTCCCGAGCTGGTCTTGTGTCTCGCATTTTCGTTTTTATTTATTTTCTCCACTGGCTAGTTGCCCGTGTTGTATTCTCTACCTAATCGCTACCACGTTATGTACTAACACCCCGGTCTTGTGGTTTTGTTACCCTCCACCACTAACTGATTTATATTAACCGCTCAGTTCGTAGGTTGCTGAGATTCCGTTTAGGTTCCCTGCCAGGATTTGTCTTCTTTGGATTTCTTTTTTTTTTTTTTTTTTTTTTTTTTTTTTTAGCTGGATTGGGTGCTAGACCTACCTGCATGTTTGCCGCGTGCGGAGACCCGTGAGGCGGAAATGGGATGTCTGGCGGCTGAGGTCGCAGGAGACCGGTTAAGTGCCTCCTGTGTACCAACACTCCTCTTCGACCCCGGCTTCGCTGTAAACGGGAGGCTAGAGCCTAACCCACCTCTGGTCAGAAGTCTTGTACCAAGTTGTGTGCAGGGCTTTAGCGGCTTTTTGTCGTATTGCACGGCAGGGTGAGCCCGGGGGCTGTGGGATCATGCCAAAGGCGTTGGCATGACGGTACCCGGAGGCCGAAGTGTCCGCCGAGTGCGTGTGATCACAGCCAACGGACTATATTTGCAACTAAGCTCTAGAACTGTGTCTTGCGTCATGTGTTTGGCTTGCGGACCTCCAGTTCTCCCCTGTTGGGCTCGATTGTGGGCGGAGTACGTTGCTGATGAATTTTTCTTACTCCCATGGGGAAACATAAACCCTCCTCCAAAATTTAAAAAACAACAGGATATGGTGATTGATCAGGGGCCAAATTTGCCTCAACCACCTCCCACACATAACACACTGAAAAGAACTTTCGTTGAAAAACGACATCACCGCGACGTATCTTTAGATCCAGGTGTTGAGCCGTCAGCTCAGAAACGTCGCATTACACTTGCAGATTCGATACCTCAAGCTACTTTTCTCGTCATTTCTTCTACTGACCAGATGTTGAAACTTTCCTCAAAGTCTCCTTTTTTCATCTCGAAGGCACTTGCGGGTGTTGCTGGCTCTTTGAAGTCAGTGAAGAAGCTACGCTCTGGTGACCTGCTTGTGGAAACTTGCACTCTCTCTCAGAGCAAATCTCTTCTGCAGTTGACCAGACTTCAGGATATTCCAGTTCAAGTGACGGCACATCCGTATCTCAACACCTCCAAGGGAGTCATTTCTGAGCCCGACTTGTTGGTCTGCGATGAAGATGAACTTGTGTGTGAACTTGCTGATCAGGGTGTCATAGCTGCCCGACGCATGACTTTCAGGCGCGATGGCGCGCTGATCAAATCACGAAATGTTATTTTGACTTTTAACAGCCCGAAGGTACCTACTGAAATAAAGGCTGGTTACTTGTTATGTGCAGTTCGTCCTTATATACCAAATCCTCTACGCTGTTTTAAGTGCCAGAGGTATGGACATTCCCAGCGGTCCTGTAACAGTGTTGCGAGGTGCGCCAATTGTGGTTCCCGCGACCACGAAGGGACTGGATGCACTTCAGAGCCCTGCTGTGTAAACTGTGGTGACTCCCACGCTGCTTATGCCAGGTCCTGTTCGAAGTGGAACGACGAGAAGGCGATCCAGCGCCTCAAGACCCTGGAGGGCCTCTCGTACCCTGCTGCCAAGGCCAAGTTGGGTATTCCCACCACCCGACAGCGTACTTTTGCCGCAGTTGTTAAGTCTCAGCCACAACCCGTGCAGCCTTTTGTTCCGCGCCCTGTAGCTCTCGCCGCACTTGCCAAGCGATCTACAGCTGAACAAGCGACACAGGTGGATTTCACCGAGCTCCAGCTTATTCGACCAGCTGCGTCTTCGCCTTCTCTTTTGAAGACGCCCGCCTCTTCCGGTTCCCAGCAGACAGCCTGCACGTGCGGAAGACCCGGCCCTCAATCCGCAAAGGTGTGCGGTGTCCATCAAACTGTCTCGGCCTCAGCGAGGTCCCCACCCTCACCCAACATTATAGAAGAACACGGGGGGAGGAGAGTGACAGTTCGTCCCCAGCCTCTACCAGCATTGCAGAGGAACATGGGGGGAGGAGAGTGACAGTTCGTCCCCGCCCTCTGCCAGCATTGCAGAGGAGTGTGGGGGGAGGAGAGTGACGGTTCGTCCTTTTCCATTAGTAAATATGTTACTTTTAATAAACATCATTAACTACCTTTTCTTCACTGCTTTCTTCATACTCTTTTTCAACTTTTACCAAGCCTGTCTGTTCTTCATCATTTTCCACGTTTTTAAAAATCTGTGGCTGATCGTTCTTTGTCTGGCGCTCTTTGGCCAAACCTGGCCCTTGCGCCAATAAAATCCAACAACCAACCAACCAACCGGGTACTGGCCCCCGGTAACAAATAAGGGCGTCTTGCTCTTTCTACCTCCCTTTCCGTGTCACTTTCCTATCAGGCGCTCTAGCCCAAATCTCCTAGTTTCCTATTTCTAAGGGTTGTTTAAGACCTGGGGTCAGACTCTCCCTTCCTAAAATCTTCTACACACGATCATTCACTAAGGTCAAGCACTGGTCAACCCGGCTGACCAATCCAGACCCCAGGCGGAATGCTTCTAGAGGGCTGGAGGCACGCCCCTACCACGTGGGAAATTAAAGGGACGTAAATATATACAGAGAAAAAGCGTAAGCAAGGGTATTCAGAGATATATTCAGAGAGCGATATATTCAGATAGAAGACATTCAGGGACCAGAACCTTAAGCGAAAAGTTATGGACGCATATACTAAATAGGCTAGTTACGAGACACTAGGGACTTAGATGTTATGAGCACCTAGATATAGAGCCATATAGATGAACATACGAGGAGACTGATGTAGGCATAGCTAGGAAACGGAAAGTCCAGTACGCGATCCC
Organism: Macrothele yani; assembly: GCA_039090855.1. Classification (NCBI taxonomy): domain Eukaryota; kingdom Metazoa; phylum Arthropoda; class Arachnida; order Araneae; family Macrothelidae; genus Macrothele; species Macrothele yani. The sequence goes on from CM077007.1 coordinate 118,261,086, forward strand.
AGCCGTGGCAGCCAAGTAGATAGAAAAGTCCATCGAAGTATCCACGCAATCACCAGAGGGATCTCAACGAGCGACAACCCAACCGACGGAAGGTAAGATGATGTTTTCCCCAATTCCAGTTCCAATGTTATCTGTATACATACATCTGCATGGTCGCTATGCCTCCTCGAGATAGATTGAGGAATTTATTTTAAACTTAAGTTCAGGAGTGTAACAGGCTTACGCAGCAGTGGACCAGTCAACATGGCTAATTTTATCATTTTAATATAAGGTAACTTTTATTTGGCCTCCACCTGAAGGCTGTAATTGCTTAAATATACTTTTCTTCTAATAAACATTGTTAATTACTTAACCTGGTGTAGCTAACTTTTCTAGGCTGTGTAAACTGAAGAGCAATTGAATTAGAGACAGCTGGCGTTATGCAAATGTGGCGCTGTGGACGGCCCTGTAAACGGAAACGACATGACGTATGCAGCGATCCGACAATATAAGGAGTGATGCGATGGGAATCAGTAAGAGTCGGACGCGGTATGGGTAAGACGAAAGATCTAAGCGCATTTGATCGTGGGCAAATTGTCGGGACCCGACGAATGGGTCACTCCATCTCGGAAGTCGTGCAGGCACATGGGATTTTCACGAACCACTGTGTCACGGGTGCACCGTGAGTACATCGAATCTGGTAAAACCATCCCTGCAAGGGCCAACTGCCGTGGACGACAGCGTGTGGATGAGCGGGGTTATCGTCGTCTAGCTCGCATTGTGACAGCGGATAGACGGGCCACAGTGCAAGAAATCAATTGGCAATTTACGCTGGTGCACAAAAACGTGTAAGCAGCCACATCATCCAGAACCATCTCCTCGCTATGGGGTACAGAAGCCATCGTCCCACGAGCGTAGATCTTTCGTCTTACCCAGCAGCGTACCGTTGATGTGCGGTCAGCAGCGTACCGTTGCTGACCGCACATCACAGGGTGCAAAGATTAGCACGGGCGCGGGAACTTCGCCACTGGACCCTAGACATGTGGGAAAATGTTGCCTGGACTGATGAGTCGAGATTCACGTTGGTACATGCGGATGGCAGGATACGAGTACGGCGCAAACCACATGAAGCCATGGATTCTTCTTGCCAGCAGGGTACTCTTCAAGCTGGTGGGGTGGCATTCTCGTCTGGGGACTGTTTACGTGGACTGAAATGGGACCCCTGGTACGTGTGACGTCGTCCCTCACGGGTCAACGTTACCGGGATATCCTGGACGACCATTTGCTCCTGTTTGTGTGTCTTCAACATCCCACTGGGGACCTCATCCTGCAACAAGACAATGCACCGTGCCATCGCTCTCGTATTGTATCCGAATGGTTGGATGAACACTCCACCGACGTGACCTCGCTTCCCTGCCTAGCTAGGTCATCTGACCTCAGTCCCATCGAGCACATCTGGGATGCCATCGAGAGAGATGTTCGAGGCTCTGACCCCCCAGGCATCAAATCTTCGTGAACTGTGGGAGCTTGTTCAGGGGTCGTGGATCCGTATGGCCTCCCAACGCTTCCGGTGTCTTGTCGAGTCCATGCCGAGACCAATCGCCGCCGTCATCAGGACGAAAGGTGGTGCTACACGTTACTAGACAGGTATCTCTAATTCAATTGCTCTTCAGTGTAAATTTCTCTAATTCACAATTTGCGGCATATGGTTTTTTTAAGGAATACCTCGTAACGAATCTGTATGAAACACAACGCAACGTCCGTAAACTTTGAGATTGGGTTCCTTACATTTATGGGGATGCAACCTCACTGTTTATCCAATTAGACGATGATTAAGTATTCCGCGACCACCGTACTACCGGGGACGTGGTAATAGTGGTATCGCTAAAATTTAAAGTTCCTCTTGTACGTTTTTCGCAGGGTTTTTTTTTTTTTTTTTTTTTTTGGTCCCTGTTAGCGATGTTTTACTCTGTATGTTAATTTTACTTTGTAAACGTATAAACAGGGTTTTTCTGATGTCTAACTTGTGTTAATTCTTTTCAATAATCTGAAATGATATCCAGGTTTTTGCGTTTGTTGCTTAACTTTTATACCCCAGTGTATGCTATGTGTTTTCCTTTCTTGTATCACAATTCTACTGCAGAGGATAGTAAAAGGTTCCCTTTTTGTTCCCCCCCCCCCATTAGTTTATTTGATGTGCCGTCCTATGCATTTGCAATGTCGGTGATTTGGCTTCGTGGCTTTGAAGGCAGCAGGCAGTTCGTTGAATCCAGTCAAAAATGACCGCGCAACAGAAAATACTCGGTTATGTTTCTGTCCGAAACCGTAATGACACGGAAACATATAGATTTTTTTGTTTGTTTGTTGTTGTTGTAGTTGAGTTGTGTTTCTCCCGACGTAGCTCTTTGAAGAATGTTTTCCCAGTTCCCGCTCGGTTCTTTCTCGGTGGCCTCGTATACACGTTTTCTCCTTGAATCTTTCAGATTGTGGGCATCAAACTGACATTGATAGATTGTCCAATGATGGGGGCGAATAACGATGCTGGGAGTCGGCGAACAGAAAAAGAAATCCGATATACTTTTTCTCTTCGACGTAATCTAGACAGAAAATGTTGCATATATATATATATATATATATGTGTGTGTGTGTGTGTGTGTGTGTTTGTGTGCGCGCGCGCTCGCTCTCTGATGTTCTGTCGTGATCCCTCATGTGCTTATAGGCACAGACCATTTATACTTTGCCTATAAAAGCTGATATGCCGCGCGGTCTGCATGAAAGGCCTCATGGATAAGAAGCTTCGTAAAAGCAGAAACTTACCACTCTAAGTTTCTCTCTCTCTTCCGCCGTTTAAATAACCATAACAGACACTTGCTTCCTCACGCCTTTTATCTTTAGATGCTCCTTCATTGTGAAGCATTTTCTTTTTTATCCTTCTAAGACAGTTGTACCATAATGTCTTTTGAATGACGTACCAATCAGACTTGTATAACAAATGGAAGCAGCCGTCTCTTCTTTGCTTTTTCGTTTCTCTGCATTTTTTTTACATCGACTTTGTTTTTATATTTATTACTCTTTTTATTATATGAGAGAGGAATGTTACGCTTACATTTTGTCTGCTACATCTGTTTGCGGAAATGATATACTCTGGTCCAGAAGCTAAATAGGAGAACAATCCGGTGGAGTTAACCTAGACGAAAGTTTTCTGGATATTTGTTTGTGAGCAATAGATTCTCACATTTTTTTGTCAACTTTTACTAGTGTAGAATTTTCCTTTTAGTGGCATAAATTGATGTTGCCGCGCTGAGTAAAAATTTGTATTTGTTCCAGTCTACAGAATATGCTCTTAGAAAAAGAGCAAGCAATCTTTTTTAGTTGACTAAGGTCATAACTGCTGTTTCTAGTGTCAAGTTTCCACTCTAAGTGTCAATAAAGTTGTAGCAGAAAAAAAAGGGACCTGTTCCTAGATATAACGTCTCAGTTATACAGTTTCGAGAATTTCTGTAAAGGATCTTTACAAGAGAGTAATATCGTGAAACCATCTGTACTTGAGATGTTTTGATTGTGTAAGTGCGTGGTAGTATACGGCTAAAGTTCGAGATCTGATAATGGTGAGCACTATCCTCTTTCGAATTGATACCGCGTCCCTTTATACGTACTAACGTAGCTTCTTTTCGTCACTCTTCACGAACTTAAGCTAAGTTTCAGTTTATTGCTACTGCTAGCTCTGCTGAATTTGCCACAAACAGTTCTGTAAGAAACTGAACGTCAGAGTTCAGTTTCTTACAGGACTGCATGGCGTCGCTGGCAAATAGAAATTTGGGGGTGGGGGTTAGGGGGCGCAAGCGTGCAAAAATTAAAAACACAAAAAGGGTTGCGGTCAGAAATATTGGAGGGGACATATCTTCCCCGCCAGCGACGCCCATGCAGGACTGTATCTGTAGATTACGTCACTAAATTTCTCTAGTAATGGCCACTGACTTCATCAAATTCATTAAAGTGCAGTATGTCAAGGCCACCGTACAAAATGTATCTAGTTATGGTAGCTGACGTCACTCGATCAGTTTTTCAAGATTCCCTTGTTTGCGTTTTGGCAAAGTGGTCAGAGGAACGAGTTCCTTTCTAATCGTCCTGGTTTGAGTCCCGGGTAAGGGGTACGTGTTTGCCGTATGCTTACTTTGTCCCTTTTTCTGGAAGCAGTGGCCCTAAATTAGGGACGGGCGACTGCTTGTGGTCTCTGATGCTCATAGTAGGTCGTCAAACCCCGAAATAAAAAAGAAATATCAATTGAAGTACTTAATCAAGATTACGCGCAGTAAAATCTGAGTTTTATTCTGAGTTCCCCTTAAATTCGCCGCTAACCCTTAGTTTTCGTCTGTCAAGATAACCTATGTCCTCCCAGTTGCAACCCCGAACTGCTGTTGGCGTTGTTATTGTTAAGTGGACGCCAGCTTAGAAGAATCGCTGTTTGCAGGTTCCAGTCATTGGAGCACAGAAGCAAATAAGTAAATAGTCATTGGAGCAGAGAAGCAAATAGTAACAGTTAGTCAAAAAAAATAGTATTGGGTGTGTGCATAAGTTCTACCCGATTTTGTAGACTACAAATAAAGTAGGAGAACACAACAAATAACGTACCTAGGATTTCACATAATTCATTCTGTATGACCTCTTGCCATCTGTCTACGAGTAGGTGAATTTCACGCCGGAAAAACTCCTGTGTTTTAGAGTAAAAAAAGTCATGTAATGCCGTTTTCACATCATCGAAGGTTTGGAGAGCGAAGGCGTTCTGTAACGATCGAAACAGGTGGTAGTCCGTAGGTGCCAGGTCAGGGGAATACGACGGGTGGGGTAACACTTCCCAACCAAAGTCCAGTAATTTTTGCCGAGTGATTAAAGCAGCATGAGGTCTGGCGTTATCATGATGAAGGATCACGCCTTTGCGATTGACGAGTGCTGTCCAAGTGTTGGCAGTAGAGGTCAGCATTTATCGTTCGGTTAGGTGCCAACACCTCCCAGTGGATTATTCCCTGAACATCCTACCAAACACTCATCCAAACCTTTTGAGATGCAGTCCTCCTTTTGACTTCGATGGAGCAGACTCCGCACTTTGGCACACAGTCCATCGATGCTTTACATTACGGTATAGTACCTATTTCTCATCACCCGTTACAATTCGTCCCCAAAACTGTTTATTTATGTGACAAGAAAGCAAAGAAACACAGGTACGGATTCTCTCCTCTCGTTGCTTTGCAGAAAGCTGGTGCGGAACCCAGTTATCGAACTTGGTGATCAACCCAAGCTCATTCATCTGTCTTACGACTATTGTTCTGTGTACCGACAATGTTACTGCTAATTCCTGAGCGGTTGGATGTGGATCATTTCTGTTATGGCTTGGTCCACATCCTCGTCAGAAACCACGAATGGACGTCCAGGACGTGGTTAATCTTTAAAGCTTCTGTCTCCGTCTCGGAATTTCCGAAACCAACGGCGACATAATGCTATCATCAACTGCATCCTCCCCATAGACTTCACAGATGTTGCGGCAAGCCGCGGTTGCAGTACTGCTTTAACGAACTCGTACAGTAAACAATGTCTAATGTGCTCCTTATCGCACGCCATGTTACACCGTCCGTGATTTCCGTTACGAATGTCTTACTCTGACAAACCTAGTGCCTCTATATTCTCTACTGCTCCACGCTTTATTAGCCGAAAATTCGGAATCGCTGTGACGTAACTACTCCGATCGCAATTTGCATCTATTACAAAAACGGGTAGAACTTTTGCACATATTCAATACATACCCCTAGCGGGTGATGGATATTGTTGGGTGGCTTTCTCTTCGTGTTTCCCGCCAAATCTGTTCTTATCCTACGTACCTACATGCCCATGCAAAATCGTTCGACCTTCTTCCCTGAAAATCCCGAACAAGACTCCTCGTTTATGACCACTCAGTATTCTTTGTCCTTTCACTCTCCGCCTGCCGCTCGAAGGAAGATGCTCTTGACGTAAGAAGTTGACTGTTGTCAATTGCCAAGCTCGAATTGTTACTTGAGGGTTTTCTGCGAGCTTCTCGGCAAAAAGACACCCCTCCCCCCTCCTTTATTTCGGGGAAATAAAGGAGGGGAGGAGGCGAGATCGTGTTGACGCGTATTCCCTCGCCCACCTCCTTTATTTTCGGGGAAATGAAGGAGGGGAGGTTTGTTTTGGGGGAGGGTTCGACCCACGGTTCGTGAAAGAATGGGTTTTCCCCATAGGGATCTCTTAAACGCCTTTTTAACTGAGGACGAATTTCTAGCTGTTGTTCGCACACGGATAACCAAAGTCACTATTTAATTATATTTTTAAAATTTCCATATAACACTGCATTCAGTTTTTGACAGTAAAAATTATCATAATGAGAATTTACTTACTTAAGGACTCTACTTTAAAAACTTACTAAATATCTAGAATCTGAAGATCTCGATAAAAGGCTGGAAAGTGTATGAGGTCTGCACAAGCCTGCCCGGGGTTTTTCTTTTTCATTAGATAAGTAAAAAATTCCGGGCTCGGGCTGGGCTGGTACTAGAAGGTTCAGCATTTTGCACCAGCATTAAAAAAATCTGTTCGTTTCACAAAACGAAGACTCCCTTGTTAAATAATCAGATAGCGAAGCTGACTGAGCGAAACGAAAGACCTCATCCACCACCGGATGCATTGATTAATAATTAATTGCAGCTGAAACGGACAAGCAAAGCTGAGTCCTCAATGGGACGATTTATTTCAAAGTTGAAATAAAATTCCGTTTTCACTTCGTTGGCTTTAGGGACTAAAACACGTTTGTTTGTTTTTTCCCGAGAAGTGTTTATATATAAACAGTTTTTTCAGCTTCATGAAAACAACCAAGCCCAGCTTCTGGCGGTATTTCGAAGAATCGTTTTTGACATGCGTAGTTTACTTGTATCATGACATCTTTATTCTGTTCTTTTCAGTCACCCAACTTTTCATTTCTATTGCTCAGTGCGTATGATCTGATGAAGGGGCCGACACGGTCACCGAAAGATCTCGTCCCTTTTTTAAGGTTTTTAATGTGATTTTAACATTATTTTTAAATATTAAAGAGCGGTCTTACCTGAAAAATCGTGCATGAGACAGCTTATTCTATGACTTCAATCTCTAAAGTTTCATATGATGGTTACTTTGCTTCCTTCTTCCCTGTCTTTCCCAGTCTGGACAACTAAATCTACAATACTCACATAACTTCATCCACTTTTGCTTAAATCGTTTCCGTTAGGGTGCCACGTCCCACATTTCAGTGTTTCAGTGCGAGAGTAATTGTGTATCAGAAAAAAACATTACAGAAGTGCGACGCGGATTAATACCGTTCTTGCGTTACACCAGGAAGCAGTGATCAGGCTTCCCTACCTTTTACAACACTACATCTTAGAGTGACTTGGAGTACAGAGATGTTCGGCTGTCGCAGTTGATTGCTCGTCAGACCATGACATCAGCCATTTGCTTTATATGCCGCTAGATAATTACTCTTGAATTGGTACGTTTCCCGTGTCGTCTCCGTACGTGAACCCCTATAACGAGGACCACAAACGAAATCGAGATTCATCGCGAAATATCACACGATGTCATTCTATCTGCCAGTTCACTCGATCATGACATTCTGTCTGCGTATTCACTCGATCATGACATTCTGTATACCGATTCACTCGAGCATGACATTGTTTTTCAGTTCACTCGATCATGGCATTCTGTCTGCCAGTTCACTCGATCATGACATTGTCTGCTAGTTAGTTCACACGATCAGGACATTGTCTGCCATCTCACTCGATCATGACATTCTGTCTGCCATCTCACTCGATCATGACATTCTCTGTCTGCCAGTTCACTTGATCATGACATTCTGTCTGCCAGTTCACTCGATCATGACATTCTCTCTGCTAGTTCACTCGATCATGACATTCTGTCTGCTAGTTCACTCGATTATGACATTGTCTGCTAGTTCACTCGGCCATGAAATTGTCTGACATCTCACTCGATCATGACATTCTGTCTGCCAGTTCACTCGATGATGACATTGTCTGCCAGTTCATTCGATCATAACATTGTCTCTGCTAGTTCACTCGATCATAACATTCTCTCTGCTAGTTCACTCGATCATAACATTCTCTCTGCTAGCTCACTCGATCATGACATTCTCTCTGCTAGTTCACTCGATCATGACATTCTGTCTGCTAGTTCACTCGATCATCACATTGTCTGCCAGTTCACTCGACCTAGACATTGTCTGCCAGTTCACTCGATCATGACATTATCTGCTAGTTAGTTCACACGATCATGACATTCTGTCTGACATTTCACTCGATCACGACATTCTGTCTGCCAGTTCATTCCATCACGACAATATTACATATGCTAGCGACGATATGAAACAACGCAAAGGTCACCGTGCGTGAAAAAAATTCTGTCTCCGTTGTTCTTCGAGTTGTCACGGGACGATTTAAAGCCACATTTATCGCGCATCTGATAGCATAGAGGGGCTGGAGGACCGGCGTGGAAGAATTTCGCCGGATCGAACAGTATCTTCATAATATGATTGTCATGCCTGCTCCAGTTCCCGGCTGACGAGAATCTTGCCTTCTCTCAAAAACTGCAGTCATCTTAGATGTACTATTGCTTTGTCACGACCCTAATATTGCACAGTACGGCAAGTTGACCATCCACCCTCTCAAACGCACTCAGCTGACGATATGGTCGCTGAATTTAGTGCCCCTTGGCATTCTGAAAGAAGTTTGCTTCCTTCTAGAAACCACAGTTCGAAAACAGAAGACGCTTCTCACGAGGAAACCGTCTAACCTGTGACGTCACGGCAGAGGAATTCTCGTATATATCGGCAAAATCAAGTTGGTCGTGTATAAATCTCGACTTAACCAAGTAGCTGCCTTCTGATTTGCATGCGTTTCCGATCATTCCTGAAAGTGGTGCAATTTTAAAGTCACAAAGTGTATACTTAGGATTTTGTGGAGTTTAATGCTCTTTCTGAAGTATTACGCACAACTTACTTTGTACGTGTCAATGAATTTTGAAGTTACTCCGTAAGAAATAGGTTTAGAAAGTACTAAAAAAAAAGGGGGGAAGTACATTTCATTTGATGAATTATTGATTTACACCAGAACTGCATATTTTGTTATTTCCTTTTGTCGTATGTTGTATCCCCAGTAGCACACTGACATTGGCCAACGGTTGGCCCAATGATATTTTTGCGTCGGCAGCGTTGGGCGAAGGTTGTGTTGTTTATCGAAGATTGGCCAACGGTTTTTCCAACCACACATGACCAACCATTTATCAACAAATGACCACTTAACGGTTGCCCGATGGTTGTCCAAGAACACATGATCACATTGGAAAACTGTTTGCAACAGTTTTCCAATGTGGGTCCAACCGTTGAACCAACACATATCCAATTGTTGGCCGCCGAGTCTCCTCGTCGCTGGGCCGACCGTTGAAAGCCCACGGGTGGTCCAACATAATATTGCTACCTGGGATACATGCACGCGTCATTTCTATAAAGTTCTGTTTATAAACATTTATATCATAAATAGGGCAAGCAGTGGCGTTTCCAGGGGGGGTGAAACACCCCCAAAAAATTTGCCAGCTTTCGATATTTCAAAAACGCGATTTCAAAAGGCAAATTTTTGTTAGTATTTGAGATTATTTTTATGTGTCATGGCAACAATTGAGCGCATTTTCTCCAGGAAGACGAGGAAGAGGCAAGGAGTCAAAGACAAGAATGTCGCATTGCAATGAAGAGCCAAATACATGGGTATACTGAAAGTTTCTATGGCAACGAGGAAATGCCAAATTTAAGTTCCATCACTTTATTTCACTAAGAATTAAAGATATTTCGTGCTGAGTTGTAAACAAGAATTCAAAGCTCTCGAAGCACGGTAACTTTTCTGAAGCAGCCAAAGCAGACACACCACACTCTAAATTTCCTTTTAAAAACGTAGGATGTAAACAGCGTCTTTATTTACAATTTAAAAATATGGTAGATAAAAGCTCTGGCAAGCATTTTCGCGACCACTATGACCGCATCATCAGGCCGATGAGTGAAACAAGATTAGAACGGCACAAGGTTAAATAGTGACAGATAGGAGCACAAGTAATACACATTATGTAAATGAGCACATAAATCATTGCCATTTACTACAAATTATTGTTAAACGTTTTCTGTGTTTATGTTACAGCATTTTGTAGTGAATGGTAATGATGCATGTGTTCATTTACATAATGTGTATTACTTGTGCTCCTATCTGTCGCTATTTAACCTTGTGCCGTTCTAATCTTGTTTCACTCATCGGCCTGATGATGCGGTCATAGTGTTCGCGAAAATGCTCGCCAAGCTTTTATCTACCATATTTTTAAATTGTAAATAAAGACGTTTTTTAGATCCTACGTTTTTAAAAGGAAATTTAAAGTGTGGTGTGTGTGTTTTGGCTGCTCCAGAAAAGTGACAGTGCTTCGACAGCAACTTTAGAAGCATTATTGCTGACTTGTGTGGATGGGGGGGGGTTGTAATCTGAACAACCAGGGAACAGCAGAGGCTATTAGAAGTCCCCCCGTCCCTGATTTAGGGCAACTGCTTCCAGGAAAGGGATAGCACCAGAGCCTTAGTATTAACGCACCATTCGTGCCTAAGACTGGAACCCGGATCCAACTTGGACAGAAGTCAGCGCCTCTGGCCACTCGTCAGCCTGTTGGGCTATCATTATATAGATAATAGATACTTTTTTCAAGGTTCAAGAGCAGCACTTAAGAAACAGATTTTGCAAAAAAGAAAAAAAAACGAACTTTAAGTGTGGAGTTGTTTTACAGCTCCTTCTCTCTCTTTAAATTAAACAAACACTTATTGCTGGCTCCTTCAATGCGGCGCCCTCTGTCTGTTGGTTGGGTAGCTGTGCTGTATGCTGTGGTCTCCAAATGCGGTGCCCTCGGTCTGTTGTTCGAAGACCAATGCTATATGCTGTGAGCGTTATACACTACTTTAAGGAAGCGATATTCTAACAAAGATTTATTCTGCGCAAAGCATTTACTGTATTTGCTTCAACGATTTTGGAATGTGATAAAGCCCCATATAAAGGCAAATCCAAAGCCCTCCGTTCCTGCCACGTAATAGAATGGCCATCCTGCAAGCGGAATAAAAAATTTAAATAAATACCACATGGGTTTTACAACATTGGGAGGGGGCGGGGCAAAGGGCAGTTAACAACCCTTAAATGCATCTCAGGTGATAGCGTGTCGTCTTCCTTAATTTTGTACCTGTCGTTCCTAGGAAGGGACAGATCCCTCACCGTAGCACAAGCACGGCACCTGTGCTTCATCAGAGACTCAAACAAGAAGCCTGCGCCTCTGTCCACCCGTCCATCGGCACTGTTTCGACATCATTTGATTGAAAGTTTTCATGAAACAATAGGATACTATCATTGTATAATACAGGCTCACTGGGTGTTGATTTTAAAACTGGCGTGCTTTTCAAAGCAATTGTGGAAGAGAGTGGGGAGAGAAGATTGGGAGAGAGAGGTGAGATAGTTGGAAGAAAGAGAGGGGTTGGCGGAAGAGGAGAGCAGTGTTAGAATTAGAAATAAATCTTCTACTGGCACAGAGGACCACTAGAATTCGCAAACCACTTGTCCGTAAAACAAAAAACAAAAAAATGAAAGACATTTACAGTGTATGTAAAAAACAATTTATCATTTCAATGGAATGATATCCAATATTTATTTTTAAACTTATCATTAGTTTACAGTCGAAAACCACACAGCAAGGTAAACGAAATAGAAATTCATTTTTTAACTTGCTACAAATTAGTAAAAAAAAAAAAAAAAACTTACTGGCCATCCGGGCCAGTAAAGTCAATAGTTCAGTGGTCCGATAGAAGTTAGTAGTGGCCAGCGGACCACTGGGTAATTCGAACCCTGGAGAGTATATAATTAAATAAGTGAGCCTGGAAGAAATATTCGAAAAGCAGGTGTAGTAGCAGAGCGGATGGGAAGAGTAAAAAGGGAGTTAAGTCAGAGATAATGGGAGAAGGAAAGAAGGAGAGGAAATATAGAGTGACAAACAGGAGATTATGAGAGAGGGGGTCTTGAAAGATAGAGAGCCGAAACTCGTAAACTGACCGGCAGGCGAATATGTTATTACGAAATTTAGCTAGATTCTCAGTGGAGAGATACCGAATACGGACTTAACAACAGAATGAACTGCATCCTATTTGTCCCGGAATGCCCCTTGTAATGGAGGGTGCAGAGAAAATGTAGAACTATAATGAAGATGCATTTCTTTGAATTTTGTCCCTCATAAAATGAAGATAACTATCTTTTTTTTTTTTCGTTTTTCTTTCCCAACTCGTCTTGACCTTTAATATGTTTCACTGGCGAAAGCATTTAATGCCTCGTGCTTTGCCTTTACTTTTCCAGTTGATAGTTGTGAGACAGAAGAATCGATATTAATGAAGATTAATGTTCCCTCGCTCCTGAAACTTTATTCTCTTGAACCCAGAAGATCATCCGAGGACCGCTATCACTCCTCACCATCCGTCTGTCAATTGCACGAATGAATAATTGAAAAAGAACACGGCGGGTTCTGCATCATTCAGAGCACACGACAAAAACCCGTGACTGTTTAGGGCTCTTGCCTCCCATGGGACAAGAGTTTCTCGCGGTCTGCACAATGAATAGGATATGGGTAAGGATTCCGAGCCCCGTCTTCTGTAAAAATAATATGTTGACTTAAGAGTCGTCGGCGATACACATGGGAAATTTAGTCTCTTGAGATTTAAAAAAATAGGAGGGTAGAGGAAAGAATTAGCTAGCTAAAATGTACATGCAAAAAATGGGGGGGGGGCTTTAGTATTTTTTAATCCAAGCTTCTCTTGGCCAGCAATGCCGAATCCATTTCCAAATAGTCTGAAGAAAAAAAGAAAAAAACAGATTACATATTGCTCCCCTAACGGAGAAATTGTGCATTATTTTGCGAAAGAAATGTATACAAAATGTTTTCATAGTATCTGACAGAAAAATGTTGTAAACGGAAACATGAGATTACGCCCTGTGGTGGCACACTTGTGCGTTAAGAAGAATTTGAAATTACATTCACCATCCTTTCCGATAAAGACTTTTTCAAATCGGACTCTTAGAAGCAGAAATATCGACAAAAATAAGATATACATCAACGTCCCCTGGCGGGAAAATTGTGCACTATTTTAATCAGATGACATTCTCAAAAGGGTTCTCCGAGACGAGTGGTATCGTCCACGAAATAATGTTTACAATAGAGTTTACAGAAGTGCAGATTTTGCTGCAAGTACGTCAGAAAAAGAAATAAAAGCTTACGTCAGAAAAAGAAATAAAGCACACTATTATCTACAAAAGAAGAAATTATATGTAGAAAATTTCACTCTAGGAGCTGTATCCGATGCAGAAAGAATTTTTTAAATCGGATTTTTTGAAGCAGATATATCAGAAAAATCCAAATTTATATTTACGCCCCCTAGCGGAAATGGATACATTGCTTGAAAAAGACTTTGTACACAAAATAGGCCTCGTTATAAATCGGATTGAAAGGGAGAAAGGAATGATTTTTTCAATAGCATATTTAAGAGCAAAAAATACACAGCCTCTCCTTGACAAATGTCAACCCCGCCTTCTCGTGGTGCATCCTGTTCCCACTAAAGGGGCTCTGACGACCGCTAATAGCGGTATAACTATACCATCGGGATCAGAGGAAATTCTATCCCACACTCACCAACCCGCTTGGCCAGCGTGGTGAGTTATGGCCAAACCCCTCCAAAATGACTCCACAACTTAAATCTTGGCCCTCAGTCTCCGGCAGCTGGAATGTACCTGGCCAAGGCAGCGGCCAGTGCGACATGAAGGCAGAGGGTGCTAAGAATCCCCGGAGGACCGGACTAGGCTGCCATCTGATGCTGACCTTGACAACGTACAATGGACGCTCCCTATCTTCTGATTCAAGGCTTCTTGAATTGGAAGAGGAACTACAAAGGATCAAGTGGGACATCGTGGGGCTAAGTGAGGTAAGGAGAAAAGGAGAAGATCTCATCGAACTGAAAAGTGGACATCTCTTCTACTATCGTGGGACAGATACTGGCAGAACTAGTGGTGTTGGATTTATAATAAACAAGAAACTGAAGGATAAAGTGGTAGAAGTTGAAAGTTCCTCTGACAGAGCTGCACGACTCGTTATCCAACTATCGAGAAGATACCAGGCTCAGATTATTCAAACTTATGCACCCACCACAAGTCATCCTGAAGAAGAAATTGAAGAATTTTATGAGGAAATTTGTCATCTAAATAATAAAGGTAAGCAGCACTTGAAAATAATTATGGGAGATTTCAATGCAAAAATAGGGCAACGGCAACAGAATGAAACTTCAGTAGGTAAATTCGGTCACGGCAACAGAAACCAGCGTGGAAATACTCTCGTTGAGTTTGCAGAGGCAGAAGGGTTTTTCATCTTGAACTCCTTCTTCAAGAAAAAGCAACACAGGAAATGGACATGGAGACATCCAAATGGGACGACAAGTGAAATTGATTTTTATTATGTGTAACAAAAAATTCGTCATAGAAGACTGTAGTGTGCTAAACAAGTTCAACACAGGTAGTGACCATAGATTGGTGAGATGTAAGATGCACCTCAACACTAAACTTGAACGTGGCAAGCTCATAAGACAAACAAAATCTATTGACATAACCAACCTTAAAAAACACCATAATACCTTCAAGTTGGAACTGAAGAACAGGTTCTCTGCTTTAGAAGGCCTAACATCGGAAGAAGTGGACATCTCTGAAGTTAACAGAAAAGTAACCAAAGCTCTTATGGAAACAACAACAAAATTAGCTGGGTCTAAGAACAAGTTGCATGTAAATAAATTATCAGGAAAAACGAAAATGTTGATGCAAAAAAGAAGAGAGATGAGGACGACTAAAGAAGATGTGACTTCCAAACTGGAATATATAGAGCTATGCAAGACAATACGAAAAAGTATCACTGAAGACGTAAGAAAATTCAACTGTGAACTAGTGAGGAAAGCAGTTGAAAACAACCAAAGCCTAAAGATAGCAAAGGGACGTCTCAGTAAGGGAAGAAAACAGATTATGGCACTGAGAAAAGAAGATGGTTCTGTAACAAGAAATAGAGGCAGAAATTTTGACAAGAGTGAAAGATTTCTACTCCAAATTATATGAAAGGGATGATACATGCACTCCAGACATCATGAAAGATACCAGTACCAGAGTTCCTCCAGTCCTTCCAGCAGAAGTTGCACATGCAATCAAGAACATGAAGCGGGGAAAAGCTCCAGGAGAAGATGGAATTACTGTAGACATCATACAAGAAGCAAGTGGAGAAATCGAAACAGTACTCGCCCAAATTTTCACTCGATGCCTTAATGAAGGAAAGATTCCTGAGGATTGGAACACCGCTACAATGATCCTGCTACATAAGAAAGGTGACATTGAGGATCTCGGAAACTACAGACCTATCAGCCTCCTATCAGTAGTTTATAAAATCTTCACTAAAGTTCTTTCACACCGCTTGAAGGTAACACTGGACATGGCTCAACCGAGAGAACAAGCTGGATTCAGAAGTGGCTACAGCACAATAGATCATATCCATGTGCTGAGAGAACTAATTGAAAGAGCGAGGGAATATGAACTTCCATTGTGCATGGCTTTTACCGATTATGAAAAAGCCTTTGATTCGGTGAAACCATCAGCAGTTACAATGGCTCTGAAAACCTGCGGTATTGAAGATGCATACATTAATATTATTAATAACATCTATGAAAATGCAAGTGCAAAGATTAGGCTGTTTGAAAATACAACACACATAAAAATTCGAAAGGGAGTGAGACAAGGTGACACCATATCTCCGAAGCTCTTTAATGCCACATTGGAGGGTTTTTTTCAGTCACTGAGCTGGGAAAACAAAGGGATAAAGATTAATGGAGATTATCTAACCCACCTTCGTTTTGCTGATGACGTAGTCATTTTTGCAACTAGCCCATCAGAGCTGCAGAGTATGATCCAGGAACTTGCTGACAAGAGTAAAGAAGTGGGATTAAAAATGAACTTTCAGAAGACAAAAGTGATGTTCAATGCTTTTACAAGAAATGAAGATTTATCGATTGATGGAGAAAAGCTGGAGATAACAGATACGTACGTTTATCTTGGACAGCAGATATCAAGTGAGGGTCACATTGATGAAGAAATTAATCGGCGTACAAAACTTGCCTGGAGAGCTTTTGGAAGAAACAGCATAATTTTCAAGAGCAATATGCCATTATGTCTTAAAAGAAAAGTGTTTGATCAATGCATCCTTCCAGTGCTTACGTATGGTGCAGAGACGTTGACCTTAACTAAAAGAGACATACAAAGGCTGCAGACAACTCAAAGAAGCATGGAGAGGTGCATACTTGGTGTAACCAGGAGAGATAAGAAGAGGAACTCGTGGATCCGAAAAATGACAAGAGTGGAAGACATCATGATCAGAGTTAAATCCCTGAAATGGCAATGGGCTGGACATACTGCCAGAAGGACAGATCATCGATGGACAGCCGAAATTTTAGATTGGATTCCAATGGACAGGAAAAGACCCAGAAGAAGACCACATGGGAGATGGGTGGATGAAATTTGAAAGTATGCAGGGGTGACATGGAGGAGACTGGCACAAGACAGACCGTTGTGGAGGAAACTTGGGGAGACCTTCGTCCAGCAGTGGATTGATAATGGTTGACAATGATGATGATGATATGGAATAAAATTTATTTTTAGGTCGATAGAATCTGTATTTACGCCCTCTAGCTGCGAATTTATCCCCCCCTCCCTCCCAAAAAAATCCGGAAAGTAAGGTTCATCGTTCTCACACTCACATTTCAGCTTTCAATGCAAAACGAATTTTTCAAATCGGGTTAATAGCTGCAGAGGTATGACCACAGGCGGACAGACGGACGTTCAAAGACTACCATAATCACGTACCTTTTTCACAAAAGACATAATAAAAAAGCAGTTCCGATAGCCTAGCTATCAGAAGCTGTAGTTTTTGGCTAGTTTTCTTAGCGATCTCCAAAAAAAAAAAAAAAAAAAAATCTGAAATTCGTGAGCCATTACCCGTGATTCCTTTCGTGAATTAACGAAACATATCCTTGATTCCACCTCTTTCGTGAAGTGACGAAAAAGCCCCACTTAATTTCTCCTGGGATTGTTCGTGCGCTTGGAAAATGTTGAATGTTCAGAAACCTTTCCGCAATTCCTTTCGCATTACCCGTGATTCCTTTCGTGTATTCAAGAAACATATCTTTGATTCGACCTCTTCCGTGAAGTGACGAAAAAAAACACCTTAATTTCTCGGATTTTTCGTGCTCTTGGAAAATGTTCAATGTTCAGAAACCTTTCCGCAATTCCTTTCGCATTACCCGCGACTTCTTTCGTGTATTCATGTAGCATATCCTTGATTCGAACTCTTCCGTGAAGTGACGAAAAAGCCCCACTTAATTTCTCTGATTTTTCGTGCGCTTGGAAAATGTTGAATGTTCAGAAACCTTTCCACAATTCCTTTCGCATTAGCCGTGATTCCTTTCGTGTATTCACGAAGCATATCCTTGATTCGACCTCTTGAATGTTCAGAAACCTTTCCACAATTCCTTTCGCATTACCCGTGACTCCTTTCGTGTATTAACGAAGCATATCGTTGATTCGACCTGTTTCGTGAAGTGACGAAAAAGCCCCACTTAATTTCTCGGATTTTTCGTGCGCTTGGAAAATGTTGAATGTTCAGAAACCTTTCCGCAATTTCTTTCGCATTAGCCGTGATTCCTTTCTTGAATTCACGAAACATATCCTTGATTCGACCTATTCCGTGAAGTGACGAAAAAAAACCCCTTAATTTCTCGGATTTTTCGTGCACTTGGAAAATATTCAATGTTCAGAAACCTTTCCGCAACTCCTTTCGCATTATCCGTGACTCCTTTCGTGTATTCACGAAGCATATCCTTGATTCGACCTCTTTCGTGAAGTGACGAAAAAGCCCCACTTAATTTCTCGGATTTTTCGTGCGCTTGGAAAATGTTGAATGTTCAGAAACCTTTCCGCAATTCCTTTCGCATTACCCGTGACTCCTTTCGTGCATGCACGAAGCATATCCTTGATTCGACCTCTTTCGTGAAGTGACGAAAAAGCCCCACTTAATTTCTCGGATTTTTCGTGCTCTTGGAAAATGCTCAATGTTCAGAAACCTTTCCGCAATTCCTTTCGCATTACCCGTGACTCCTTTCGTGTATTCACGAAGCATATCCTTGATTCGACCTCTTTCGTGAAGTGACGAAAAATCCCCACTTAATTTGTCGGACTTTTCGTGCGCTTGGAAAATGTTGAATGTTCAGAAACCTTTTCGCAATTCCTTTTGCATTACCCGCGACTCCTTTCGTGAATTCACGAAACTTATCCTTGATTCGACCTCTTTCGTGAAGTGACGAAAAATCCCCACTTAATTTCTCGGATTTTTCGTGCGCTTGGAAAATGTTGAATGTTCAGAATCCTTTTCGCAATTCCTTTTGCATTACCCGCGACTCCTTTCGTGAATTCACGAAGCATATCCTTGATTCGACCTCTTCCGTGAAGTGACGAAAAAGCCCCACTTAATTTCTGGGATTTTTCATGCGCTTGGAAAATGTTGAATGTTCAGAAACCTTTCCGCAATTCCTTTCGCATTACCAGTGACTCCTTTCGTGTATTCACGAAGCATATCCTTGATTCGACCTCTTCCGTGAAGTGACGAAAAAGCCCCACTTAATTTCTCGGATTTTTCGTGCGCTTGGAAAATGTTGAATGTTCAGAAACCTTTCCACAATTCCTTTCGCATTAGCCGTGATTCGTTTCGTGTATTCACGAAGCATATCCTTG
Organism: Macrothele yani; assembly: GCA_039090855.1. Lineage (NCBI taxonomy): Eukaryota > Metazoa > Arthropoda > Arachnida > Araneae > Macrothelidae > Macrothele > Macrothele yani. Next base: position 118,280,027 of record CM077007.1, read on the forward strand.
ATTCGACCTTTTGAATGTTCAGAAACCTTTCCACAATTCCTTTCGCATTTGCCGTGATTCCTTTCGTGTATTCACGAAGCATATCCTTGATTCAACCTCTTTCGTGAAGTGACGAAAAAGCCCCACTTAATTTCTCCTCGGATTGTTCGTGCGCTTGGAAAATGTTGAATGTTCACAAACCTTTCCGCAATTCCTTTCGCATTACCCGTGATTCCTTTCGTGTATTCAAGAAACATATCTTTGATTCGACCTCTTCCGTGAAGTGACGAAAAAAAACACCTTAATTTCTCGGATTCTTCGTGCTCTTGGAAAATGTTCAATGTTCAGAAACCTTTCCGCAATTCCTTTCGCATTACCAGCGACTCCTTTCGTGTATTCATGTAGCATATCCTTGATTCGAACTCTTCCGTGAAGTGACGAAAAAGCCCTACTTAATTTCTCTGATTTTTCGTGCGCTTGGAAAATGTTGAATGTTCAGAAACCTTTCCACAATTCCTTTCGCATTAGCCGTGATTCCTTTCGTGTATTCACGAAGCATATCCTTGATTCGACCTCTTGAATGTTCAGAAACCTTTCCACAATTCCTTTCGCATTACCCGTGACTCCTTTCGTGTATTAACGAAGCATATCATTGATTCGACCTGTTTCGTGAAGTGACGAAAAAGCCCCACTTAATTTCTCGGATTTTTCGTGCGCTTGGAAAATGTTGAATGTTCAGAAACCTTTCCGCAATTCCTTTCGCATTAGCCGTGATTCCTTTCTTGAATTCACGAAACATATCCTTGATTCGACCTATTCCGTGAAGTGACGAAAAAAACCCCTTAATTTCTCGGATTTTTCGTGCACTTGGAAAATATTCAATGTTCAGAAACCTTTCCGCAATTCCTTTCGCATTATCCGTGACTCCTTTCGTGTATTAACGAAGCATATCCTTGATTCGACCTCTTTCGTGAAGTGACGAAAAAGCCCCACTTAATTTCTCGGATTTTTCGTGCGCTTGGAAAATGTTGAATGTTCAGAAACCTTTCCGCAATTCCTTTCGCATTACCCGTGACTCCTTTCGTGCATGCACGAAGCATATCCTTGATTCGACCTCTTTCGTGAAGTGACGAAAAAGCCCCACTTAATTTCTCGGATTTTTCGTGCTCTTGGAAAATGCTCAATGTTCAGAAACCTTTCCGCAATTCCTTTCGCATTACCCGTGACTCCTTTCGTGTATTCACGAAGCATATTCTTGATTCGACCTCTTTCGTGAAGTGACGAAAAATCCCCACTTAATTTCTCGGATTTTTCGTGCGCTTGGAAAATGTTGAATGTTCAGAAACCTTTTCGCAATTCCTTTTGCATTACCCGCGACTCCTTTCGTGAATTCACGAAACTTATCCTTGATTCGACCTCTTTCGTGAAGTGACGAAAAAAAACCCCACATAATTTCTCGGATTTTTCGTGCGCTTGGAAAATGTTGAATATTCAGAAACCTTTCCGCAATTCCTTTCGCATTACCCGTGACTCCTTTCGTGTATTCACGAAGCATATCCTTGATTCGACCTCTTCCGTGAAGTGACGAAAAAGCCCCACTTAATTTCTCGGATTTTTCGTGCGCTTGGAAAATGTTGAATGTTCAGAAACCTTTCCGCAATTCTTTTCGCAGTACCCGTGACTTCTTTTGTGTATTCACGAAGCATATCATTGATTCGACCTCTTTCGTGAAGTGACAAAAAAGCCCCACGTAATTTCTCGGATTTTTCGTGCGCTTAGAAAATTTTGAAAGTTCAAAAACCTTTCCTCAATTCCTTTCGCGTTACCCGTGACTCCTTTCGTGTATTCACGAAGCATATCCTTGATTCGACCTCTTCCGTGAAGTGACGAAAAAGCCCCACTTAATTTCTCGGATTTTTCGTGCGCTTGGAAAATGTTGAATGTTCAGAAACCTTTCCGCAATTCTTTTCGCAGTACCCGTGACTCCTTTCGTGTATTCACGAAACATATTCTTGATTCGACCTCTTCCGTGAAGTGACGGAAAAAAAACCCCTTAATTTCTCGGATTTTTCGTGCGCTTGGAAAATATTGAATGTTCAGAAACCTTTCCGCAATTCCTTTCTCATTACCCGTGATTCCTTTCGTGTATTCACGAAACATATCCTTGATTCGACCTCTTCCGTGAAGTGACGAAATAAAACCCCTTAATTTCTCGGATTTTTCGTGCGCGTGGAAAATGTTAATATTCAGAAACCTTTCCGCAATTCCTTTCGCATTACCCGTGATTCCTTTCGTAAATTCACGAAACATATTCTTTAATAGACCTCTTCCGCGAAGTGACGAAAAAGCCTCACTTAATTTCTCGAATTTTTCGTGGGCTTGGATAATGTTGAATGTTCAGAAACCTTTCCGCAATTCCTTCCGCATTATCCGTATTTCCTTTCGTGAATTCACGAAACACATTCTTGATTCGACCTCCTCCGTGAAGTGACGAAAAAACCCCCATAATTTCTCGGATTTTTCGTGAGCTTGGAAAATGTTGAATGTTCAGAAACCTTTCCGCAGTTCCTTTCGCATTACCCGTGATTCCTTTCGTGTATTCACGAAGCATATCCTTGATTCGACCTCTTCCGTGAAGTGACAAAAAAGCCCCACTTAATTTCTCGGATTTTTCGTGCGCTTGGAAAATGTTGAATGTTCAGAAACCTTTCCACAATTCCTTTCGCATGTTAGCGGTAAATAGCCGTGATTAAGAGGTGTTAACGGAAAATTCTGAATTTTCAGAAACTTTTCAGCAATTCTTTTCGTATAATAACGGAGAAATTCTGTTATCACTTCTGCCGTATTCATACGAAGGACAATTTCCGGTTATAGGAGCAGTTACTGAGAGTATTTAACACTTGATTCACTATTAAATTTCAATCGTGTGTTGGAGGACCCGATTTTGAAAGTTCTGTAGCGAGATCTGATATTGTGGGTAGCATATCGCATGAAATGTGATGCGCCAGCTATTTTAAATTGTGGTACCGTAAGAAACCAAGGACTTAAGTTATTGTACAGGTGATTGTATGATGTCTATGTATAAGTCTGTAGACCCGATTAAGACAAAAGCTATTACAGCTATCTAGAATAAATTGTATATTTATGGGTTTTGTGAAAAAATATTATCAATCAGTAAATTTCTTCTTTTCTTAAAGATAATTGAAAGTCATTGTCAGTTTGTAAAGATCTCGAGTTCCAAAACATTTGTTGCTTTGAAAAATCACGATGGAGAAAAAAATGCTATTTAGGAAAAGGACTTCTATAGAAAAAATAAAATTATTATAAACCTATTCAAAAAAATAATAAGCTCCTACAAAAAATAAAATGACCAATTAACCCGCATCAATAACAAAAAAGCATTTCATCGCGCGATTCATATTCATTCCTACCTTACACGGAACCGTGTGCAAAGTGTATTCCTAGGTCAATCGGTAGAGCGCTTCATTTTCGTTGAAGACGCACCTGGTTCAAACCCCACCGGGAACAAAGAGAAAGGATTCGTTCACTTCGTATGACAGGTAAGAAACTGTGATAGAATGGGTGAAAAAAAAAATCAAATTGCGAAATTTCTGTATGAAAACGGAAAAACCAGAAACTGTCTTTTTTAAAATGAACGGAATTACTGATAACGGACAATCTGTCAAAATACTGAAGTTAGAAACGGACATTTCATTAAAATGCCGAGACAAACCGACAACTTTGCTGCACGTTTATTTCAGGAATTTTCAATGAATTAAAGCCACTTTTTTTAAAAACCTGATTCTGTAAACAGGATTTTTTTTTAATGATTTCGTTTATTGATGTACTCTTTGTCTTTTTAACATGAATTTTGAGTACCAACGGTAGTCTGTAAGTTCGTTAAAAGACGTTCTTCGTTAATTCCTCTAAAATTTGATCGGCTTCGGAGAAAAGCAAAAGAGGCGATGGGCTTTCACAGGTGTGAGTCGCTATGGATAATAAATGAAAAACTTCAGAAGATCCTTTTGATTTCCAGTGTTCAAGCACATGCATCCGTTCGGCAACCTACTTAAAGACTTATTTCTTCAATCATGGATGTGGTCGAACCCAACCGAAATCAAACGCTCTCCTTCGATTACTGGAAGAATTCTGACAAATATTTATTGGATTATTCCACACTTCTTCAATTTCTGAGTCTTCTCCGCTTTGAATAACTGCCGTTCACTTCTAAGATTTCGTTGGATTGAGAATGGCATTCCTCTTCGCTTGATTCATCATTTCCTTAGGTCCCTCAAACTTCTCTTTCAATGGCAAAGGAATTCAACAGACTCGCCGGTAGTAACTTCATTTCATTCGCCGACATTTTTATCGCTCCGATTGATTTTTCCCATTGTGGCTGATGATTTCCTTTTTCTTTTGTTCGGTACAGTCCCCGTCTCTCCGGGATTTACTTTGTGCGTTTGAGATCGTATTTTCCCACAGAATTCCATTTCATTTCGTATGTTGTTCCCTCAAGGGAGCGTTCCATCTTTTGTTTAATATATATACCTCTACTCTTTTTCTCTGTAACAAACTTTCCATCTCCTTGTTTACTTAATATTTTTGTTTTTGTCAGCAGTTAGTTACTCAGGAGGATAAAGCTACCAAGGGCCCAATTTAACGTCATAAATGTTGAAATTATCACCAAAGTACATAAAACAAAACGAACTCTTTACAATAGCAGAACGAGAGAAATAAAAGCCGTGTTTATGCGTTTCGGGAAATGAAAATTAATTGAAATGTTTGCCTGGAAGCGCTTTCCATTCAACCAGCATGCATATATTCTGTGTTAAAAATTATTCGTATTTGTGTCCACAATTCCAATAATTAGTGCATATACAAAGATATTCTGCTGTGCTTCTTAAGTTTGGTTGTGGATTTTGTTTTGTGTTTCTTTCAAAGAGATGAAGCACTTAAATTCTGCACCACGGACTGCTAAAATACCTAGATTACCTATTTAAGTTCTCTAGAATCTAAAATATCTAAGTTCTTTTTCTTGCGCCGTTAAAATTACATAGTTAAACATCAAAATCTTAAGGGCGAGTTGAAGGCTCCATAAGAAGACATGTTAAATTTACCCATTTTTAGGTACATGTATTTTAGGAACTATTTGCACTAGAAAGCTGAAATTTTACATGCTTCTTTCCATATACATGATACATTCACTATGTTGGAATTATTGCAAATTATGAAAAAGTTTGCAAATGCTTAAATTTTTGAATTTTATATTCCACCATAAATTTAAGTAAAAATAGTATTTTAAAGCCTTTTTTATGATCAAACGCAATTATTTTAGTACAGTAGCTTACCTTGCCTAATATCTAGTCGAAATCCATTCAAGTGTACCTAAATGACAGAAAACAATTGTACGGTAATGTAACGAACTATGTTGAACTTCTTTATGTGTGTGAACTGCTGTCAGTTTCCTAGCCCACGACTTCGTCTTCCTAACCTTTTTGGCAGTGACGTATACAGGATACTGATATGGGGAGGATTTAGCGGAAAAAAAAAATGTCTTCCCAGAAATAGTATTGCAGACGACTTTATTTAGATGGACGACTAATCAACCGATTAATCGACTAACGAGAATTTTCATGAATTAGTTAAAATATTTAGTCGATTCACACCGCAACAATGCACCGTATACGTAGTTTTAAATGTTAAAGATAAGCAATCCCCCTCCCCCATTACAGTATAAAATATTTATTTCCTGACTTACTTCAAACTTAACTCAATTCGCCGTGCTGTTTAGATAGTTCATCTCTCAGTCAGAACTCAGAAGCACGTGTATCAAGAGAGTGAGCCCAGGTCAAACTGAGAGCTTTCCATAGAGAAGAGGCAGAGGCCTCCGCGACAGGTAACAACCAATCACACACCGTTTTATTTGTGACGTGCGGTGCTATTGACTGTGTGATGTGGTGTCGCCATCCACGCGATCTTGTGGTGGATGACAGTTCCGGTACTCCACAGATTAAAATATAAAATCAAACTGAATTTTTTTTTTTTATAATTTTCGCTTTAATTTAAATTGAGTTACGTTCGTGAAAGTTTGTGTGAACTTCGCAATCTATACCAAGCAGTAAAACTTTTTGAAATTTTAAATTTCATGTATTCTATCAGAACTTTTATTTTTTTTAATGAAAATGCTGAGGCCTAGACCAATGGGGTGATTCTGACCGCAACTAACCCCTATGTGGATACGCCACTACTTCCTAGTTATAGCGAGCATTTACATTCAACCCCCCCCGTCTCCAAAACAGGATGGTAAATTGCTCCCAGAAATTGTACTCCTCCCGACAGATTCTCTCCTACCAAACTTTATACGCCTATTTATCTCTTCCTGTATATGACCTCCGCCCGGTATCCAACGCCTAAGGTAAATGCAGGCACTGTTTAGCTCTAGACCTGCTCAGCCATTAGCTAAATCGTCAGTTCTTGAAAAACGTACTGCACGTCACTCCCGTTTCCTGTAAGTTCATTTTTAGCCCACCTCTCCACTACTGTCAGCGATCTCCTGAACTATATACACTGCTGGACATTTGCTAAGGACGGATCATAAACGGCTGTATAGCCCATAAAAAAGTAAGTGTGGTTGGATGCCAAGTGAAATAAAATAATGTCAGAATGCCAGGACATTACAAGAAAGACAATTTATTGTGCTCTGAAATCCAGAAGGCTTTGGAACGTGTTCAAGGGACAAACAGGCCATTTTGTGCAGAATACGTAAACGTGAAAAAAATGCAATTACCGTCCGCAGGCGTTCCGGCGTAAGATGTCAATACGGGATATGGCCACCATGGAGGGCGATGCAAGATTCCACACGTCGTGTCATGCTTTGCACAACATTATCAAGCAGCTGTTGGGGTAATTTATCCTATTCCTCTGTCAGTGCACGGATGAGGGTGTCCTTGTTTATTGGAGGGCATTGGCGACCAGCAAGACTCCTCTCCAAAGTATCCCACACATTTTCAATGGGATTCAGATCTGGTGCACGTGCTGGCCATACGAGGCGTTGAATATCCTCGCTCTCAAGATACTCCTGGACAGCGAATGTTCGATGACATGTTGCGTTGTCGTCCATGAAAATGAATCTATCACCGACAGCACCACGGAACATGCGAACATGAGGTAGCAGAACATCATGAATGTATCGTTGGCCAGTCATAGTCCCAGTTGGAAGCACATAGAGGGACGTACGGCCATTGATCATGATGCCAGCCCATACCATGACACTACATGTCGGATATCGGTCCCTTTCCTGTATGTTTGCTGGACAATATGCAGTACCACTATCACGCCAGATCAGTTGTCGTCGACAATCAGACCATAAACTGTATCTACTCTCATCTGAGAAGAGGACAGCAGACCAGTCGTTATCAGTCCAATTGCGATGTTGATGGCACCATTGCAAACGGGCGGTACGGTGACGTCTGGACAATGGGATGCACACAACAGGGCGGCGGGCGTATAGTCCTCCTTGATGCAAACGTCTGGCGACAGTTTTTCGGGAGATCCGCTTGCCAGTAGCAGCCATAATCTGATTTGCTACCTCACTAGCTGTGCTGCGCCGGTGTCTTTTTGTTGATAGCACTATGTACCGATCTTCTGCAGGTGTTGTACTGCGAACACGACCTCCCCCGTGACGTTTGCTACACTCTCCATTTGTTTGAAATGATTTCCAAAGCCTTGAAACAACACTGTGGCTGACGTCGAACTCCCTGGCAACATCTGTTATTTTTCGCCCTTCTTCAATCTTGCCAATAATACGGCCACGCGTAAAATCATCTAGGTGATGTCGGGAAGACATACGGAAAATTGCAAGTTCGTCAATTGATTCTTTCCCTTTCAACTTTGCGTTTGAACAACAACGGTCAATACGCGTCAAATCCTTTATATCTCTTATCAGCGCTATGACGTCACGAACCAGTTCGGCAATCCAAAATTTGCATACGCACAACACGTCTTACTGTATCCCGCACTTATGCTAATTTCCACATTTTCCTGCCTTCCATTTTATGGTTGCTATCGTTGCTATTGTCATCCGTCCTTAGCAATTGTCCGGCAGTGTAGTTTCTAACTCTGAAGGTGGTGCTTGCAAAAATTACCATGTCGTCAGCAAACGAAGGGGCTTAAATAATCTCCATTGACCTTTATATCCCCTACCCCGCGTCTTCCCAGGTCAGTGGAGAGTTGGAAACGCGCCAAAAATTTCGGACCCGACCCTATCCGTAATCCGATTCGATTCGGACCCGTAACTGACCCGGACAAATCTGCTTTGAACTATAAATTCGAAACTCAATTTATATATATATATATATACATATAAACATAATATATTCTATAAAGAAGATACCTAAGCAAAAAAATACATATATAATTTTGACTCACACCTAGTACAACATAGAAAAGGTTATGTATCTACCTGTGTGATCAAAAGGAAAAAAGATAAAAAAATAAAATAAAACAACTGAATGTAGAAGGTGTCGAGAATACTGAGCCTTGGCTTTATCAAGGACCAGCAAAAACTCTGCATTTTCTCACTTCCACAAAGACCTAGTTGGAAATGGGTTTCTGCAAGGCCATAGATGCAAGTAACATTCCCACCTAAAATAGTTTAAAAATATATATATAAGTCATGTCCTCCTTAGAGTTGCATGACCTAGCACTAGTTAACAATTTCGCTTGCATCCATTAACCTTCCTGGCCCGACCCATACTCTTCATCTGTTACTATTAAACAGAGAGAAAAGATTAAAGAGAACTCAAGCTGTGAGAGTGACATAATAATTAGAAATGATTTTCAGCCATAACGAAATTCCAAGTTCGTTTGAGAGAGAATTTAAACCTGAAAAACAATGCAAAAGAAATCCAAATTTTACATTGCAATTAAAAAAGGAAATGTTAATTTATAACGAACAGATTTTTGAAAGAAAACTTGAGTCTAAAACCCCCTACTCTACAACTTATGACAACACGAAAACGAGAATAAGTTAAAGATAATAATTAACTAAAGAAAACTTTGTGAAAGTTATATACCTTAAACAGTTAGTTGCAATATGTACAAAGTATTTCAGCAGTGCTTTAAGTGCATAATTAATTAGTTATTAAGAACTTAACTACTTTGAAAAACAGCGCATAGACAGCGCATAGAAAAGGAACAAGCTAAGCCATCTTCTGTTCCTAGGTACCCCAAAAGACGCTCAAAGTTACAAAGAAAAGAAAGAGTTAAAACCCGCAAAAATGTTAACAGACAAACCAATGCCTAAAAGTTGAAAAGCTAAAAAACGACAGAGAAAAGGTACATGAAGTACAAACATTGAACTTATAAAACCTAGAACCCAAAAACAAGGAAGAGAGCTTACCTCTTGTGTTACAAAAACTTTTCTCCTCACAAGAGAAGAACATGGCTGACCTCTTCTGCCACTCCCTAGACGCTGGGGGGCAGTGAGGGTGGGGTTGATGGCCTCCTCATACAGCAAGAAACCAACGCGCGGAGATTTTAACCAGAGAAAAAAAAATATATAAACATAAGACTGTGGATCTGTATGATCAGAAAGAGCAGAATTAACTCTCCAGAATACATGAGAAATATTATAAAATACACGAGCAGTTTATTTAATAATCTTTGCATGTATTAAATCACCTTAGTGAGCTTCTATAGATTAATCAGAATCTTATTAATTTTAATGTTGGTTTTACTATTTTTAGTATAGCTATCCTAGTGATGAATAACTAGTTTTCTTTTTTATTTGTTTTTATTTTCTTTTATAAACGGATTTTTAAGCTTTTTTTGTGATTTTGTTTATATTATTTAATTTTTTGTTTTAATAGGACCGTCATATCCATAGCACTAAGGTTCCTTTAGGTAGTTAATAGGCATCCTCTAGCCAACTTCCTTACGGCTTTGATTGGTCAGAATCATATTATTAACTGTGTAGAAAATTAAAGCAGATCTGCCAACCTTACTCTATTATTCAGAATAATTTTTCTTAAAGTTCTTTTGATGAAAGAAGAAGGAATTTCGTTCTCTAGAAAACTTTCTAATAGTATATTAATGTGGTAATTGAAGTCCAAATTGTTGCTGCAAATTCTTGAAATTCTTAGGACCTGAGAAATTAGTACATTCTCAATTACTTTGGTTGAAATGTTATTATTCCAGTGTAGATATTTAATTACTTTGAAAGGAAAATTAACTCTTTTATCATAGAGGCTAATAGATGGGTTACCTCTGTTGAGCTTAATGCTTAAGTCTAGGAACTCAAGTTCCTGATTACTGTGGTTGGTTTTACATAAGTTAAGAGAGCTAGGATAGATATTATCAAAATCACTCTCTATAACTTCTGAATTATTGATACACAGCAGATCATCAATATATCTAAAAGTGTAAAGGTAGTTATCTGAGCAGGTGGGGTGATTTTTAATGAATTTATATTCCTTAAAGAACAGGAATAGATTAGGGATATGCGTGGACGTTGATGTTCCCATTGGAATACCGTTCACTTGCTTATAGAGAGTATTATTATATAAGATATGGTTATTTATTATGCAGCAATTGAGATAAGAGTTCCAAGTTCCTACATCAACAAATTGGTTAAGTTTAAATTCTGCATACAGCTCTTTAAAGGTAGTGATTATATCTGATAGTGGCAGATTAGTATATAGGTTTTCAAAATCATAACTATTAATATCTAGGGGACAAACTTTGAGTATAGTAGAAATTACTTCTGCATTATTATTAATTATCCAAAAATCTCTGTACATCAAGTTAGAACAGTTTCTAATGTGTTTCAAAACCTTCTTTAAGACATCTTCAAAAGCAAGATCTATTTTTCTTTTTATGACTCCTTACTCCACTAGCTATGAACCTGAACTTCACGGGATCCTTATGAAACTTAACCGTTGCAAAAAGAAATGGAAATTCAGGCTCATATCTTCTAGTTTGTGGAATTTTAAGTTTCTTGAAGAATGCCTTAAACCGATTTTCTAACTGCTTGGTAGAATAACTTACGGGCTCGTATGTTACTCTATTATTGAGTTCCATAGTTAACAATTCAAAATAGAACTTCTTACAGATAATTGCAAAAATTATTGCTAGCTTTATCCGTAGTGGTAAAAATAAATTGGTCTTGCAGTTTGGAGAGTGACCTTTTAGCTTCTCCAGAGAAAAAGAGATTTCTGTCGAAACAAAAGTCCAGACCTGCCAACTCACCGGTGAAGCTATTGATTATATTATATTTCCATTCTGCGAAGGCCTCAACTGCTTGATATTTAATAACTGAAATCATTTTTTAAAAATAAAATTTGGTTACTTACTAAATTGTAGTACCATTTTAGTGCCACTATTTGCGTAATCCAGAAGTAATGGCTGACTATTACCATGACCATGGAGTATATTACAAATGGGAATCATTATTTAAGTATACACAAATGTATTTTTTTAAATGTATTTAGATTGTTTACTCTTTCCACGCTTTGATGGAGATGCGCATACTTTCATATGGTCCTTTAGATTTTTGGTTCCATAATCTCTTATTACACCCTCGACATCTTTCTTTGTAATTATACACATTTTTAACAAGCAAGACCAAACAACACAGAATTATTCACCGGTTCCTTAATGAGACGAAACAATTTCCAGCATTCAATCTTCCCCTTGTGGGTTTGAACAAGCACGTATTTGTTCGCCTCGACGCCTTTCTCAACTTCCTTAATATTAAATCCATCCATATTAACAAATAAGGAGTTAATTTCGACATGACATGTCATGGAAACGTGATGTTATCAAATCAATCGAAAACCTCTGAATGCTGAATGTAAAAGATGTGATGTGAAAAGTAACTCATAGTCATACAGTGAACTTCGCTCGGAGAGAGTGAATCAGCTGAGAAGCAGGCGAATGGCGTTTGCCTGTACCTTGCCCTGGGCAATTGCACTGTAAAAGAACGCAAAGGAAGTATCTTTTTTTACGATATGGTGTCGGTGTGTCTGACGTCAGTCGGTGGAAATCTCCGTTGCTTTAAGAAAGAGACGACAGTATTTTTGCATGGCAAATCATTACTCACTCCGTGAGCACCAGCATCGACTACAGAATTCCACAACGCGCATTTTTCTTTGGAATATATTTTTCTCTTTTCAAAAATCAAACGGGAATAAAACCGGGTCAAAATCGGGTAAGGGACACCTTCACCTGACCCGTTGGACCCGCAAAAAATTGTTGCCCTGTTTCTATCTCTGGTTCAGTGGCCGAAAGACTTACAAGGTTGCATTGAATAAATAGCTTTGGAGCTATAGCGTCACTCTTCCTTCAACTTCCACAAATGCTGTTCCCTCGAAAATTCGAACCACCGCAATTGCAATCCATATATGTAATAATAATGCACTATGCACTACTGTTTGTAAAAATTGCAAAGAGCGCCATTCAAATCAATTTTATATCACAGATTCTTCGTGTTACAGGAGATAACTGATTACATTTGAAGAGCTATGCAACATTTTTTCGCTTTAAAACTCAGTATGTGACGTCACTTCGAGCAACAATAACAGCCTCTGCACGGCATGGTATGCAACATTTTTTCGCTTTAAAACTCAGTATGTGACGTCACTTCGAGCAACAATAACAGCCTCTACACGGCATGGTATGCAACATTTTTTCGCTTTAAAACTCATTATGTGATGTCACTTCGAGCAACAATAACAGCCTCTACACGGCATGGTATAGAACATTTTTTCGCTTCAAAACTCATTATGTGATGTCACTTCGAACAACAATAACAGCCCCTACACGGCATGGTATACAACATTTTTTCTCTTCAAAACTCAGTATGTGACGTCACTTCGAGCAACAATAACAGCCTCTACACGGCATGGTATACAACATTTTTCGCTTCAAAACTCATTATGTGACGTCACTTCGAGCTACAATAACAGCCTCTACACGGCATGGTATACAACATTTTATCGCTTCAAAACTCATTATGTGATGTCACTTCGAGCAACAATAACAGCCCCTACACGGCATGGTATACAACATTTTTTCGCTTCAAAACTCATTATGTGATGTCACTTCGAGCAACAATAACAGCCCCTACACGGCATGGTATACAACATTTTTTCGCTTCAAAACTCAGTATGGGACGTCACTTCGAGCAACAATAACATCCTCTATACGGCATGGTATTGGGTGGAAGAGGTTTCTGATGTCGTCCCGGGAAATAGCTTGTCAGGCTGCTTTTATGCGAGACCGCGGTTCATTTGTGGTGACTGGCGGAGGCGCTTGATGGGCCAGTCTATTAGCTGCCGTGTCCCAGACATGTTCGATAGGACACATATCCGTTCAGCGTGCAGGCCAGGGAAGAAGCGGTATTTTCCATGCATGGAAGACGTCTTAGGCATTCCGGGCCACATGTGGCCGAGCATTGTCCTGTTGGAATATAGCGCTAGGACAACTCTGAAGGAAGGGACCTCTGCCTGTAAAACATCCCTGATGTATCGCTGGCTGTTGAGGGTTCCCTCAATTCGTATCGGGCGAGATCGCGAATTAAACCCAATGGCGCCCCCAAATTATGACGCTTGGCGTTGGGACGGTATGACGCTGCAACGTGCCGTTCACCACGATGTCTTCGAACACGTATGCGACCATCATGGCGCGTCAAGTTGAATCGTGACTCGTCAGAAAACACGACCTGTTTCCAATGGGCTTCTAGCGAACAGTCCTCTGTAAAGCAGATAACGTCGAACTGTGCTGAAAGATAAAGACCAACCTGTGATAGTGCTCCACTGCTGCGCTAGCACCGTGGATGTCGCTGTGCGATCAGTCACTGCCATGCGGTAGAGATGTCTGTCATCCCGTGCAGTCATGCGATTTTGCTGTCCATTTCCCAGATTTCTGTGCGTTCGAACCTCATCTGTCCACTGACGACACGTTTGTATCACTGTACGGGTGTTCTTATCTCCACCAGGTGTTCATATCTCCACCTTCGTGAGTGACGGGGCATAGGGAGACACAAGAAACACCCTTTTCCCTCAATGTCGGCGTCACACTGATGGCAACTTCTCGTTTTAACCAATTCATTATTCCCAAGACCGGACAGTCCAGAGGACGCTGCTCCAAAACCGCATGCGCATTTTAATCATTTACATGTCCCAATCTGTTTGTGGTACATATCCTGTAAGTTCGAAGCTGATACCAGGTGTCGCAATTTTCACAAACAGTAGTGTATTAATGCATGCATCTTCAACACCGCAAGACTTGATGACAACATGGTCTACGTTAAATACCAAATATCTCAATGGGCTGGCCGCTTTTGGACAGGCGAAGTGCTAGATTGGATTTCGAAAGGGATTCAAAGGACGAGTATGTGGGGCATGGGTGAATGAGAGTCGAGCGCATGTCGAAGTGACATCGAGGAGAAGGAACGATGCAGAGAGTTATTGTTTTCATGCAGCACAGTGTTGATAAAAGTTTATATGTCATTCTCGACAATTTAATTATATGGTCCGTACTATGCATGGAAGGCACACGATTATGACCCAGTAATACCCCCCCCCCCCCCCAAACTTACCAGGCAACTTCTACACCGAAGAGCAAAAATACTATGACCACCTGCCTAATTGTTTATCCTCCACTTGCTGCCATAAAAGCTCTTACCCGTCGAGTGATGTACGTAACAAGATTTCTGAAGGTGTCTTGAGGTATCTGGTAGTCAGGGGTCTAAGCGATGGCTTCTGATCGTTCGTCCGAAAGGGGTTCGAATCCCGGTGAGGCATGGTTGTTGTGTTTGTCTTACGGCACTGGCTCTCTCTCTCTTCCCTGGAACCAGTTGCCCTAAATTAGGGACAGGTGACTGCTTATACCCGAATGAGTTGCTCGCGGTGGTCGTTAAACCTCCAATCAAAAAAAGAAAAAGAAAAAGTTTCTGGTAGCAACACGCTGCCAGCAGATTACCTTACTCCTGTAAGTTACGTGGCTCAGCCGTCGCAGATCGAATTTGCTATTCCAGGACAAACCACAGATGTCCGATTGGATTGATGTCTGGAGAATTTGGGTGCCAGGCCAATACCACGAACTCTTCCTCATGTTCTGCGGACCGTTCTCGAACAATCCGAACAGTGTGGCATGGCGCATTTTCTGTCTGAAAGGAAAATTACTAGCAGAGAGGAATGACGTTGCCTTGAAGTGATGTACCTGGTCTCCAATGATGTTAGGGTATGTGGTAGACATCATAGTTTACTAAATATGAATGACTGACCTAGGGTTTCCCAGCACATAGTTACCCAAATCGTTACACTTCTTCCACCGGCTTGTTTACTTCCCACGGTATATTATGCTGCCAACATTTCCCCAGCTAAACGCCGCATGTGTGGTGCAACAGCAAATGAAGTTTTGTCAACCCGCACAACCTTCTTCCAATCATTCAACGTCCAGTTTTGATGTCCGCGTGTCCATCGTAGGCGCTTTCGACGGTGTACCGAGGCTAGCATGGGCACTCGGAGTGGCCTACGTAGCCCCATTTTGAGGAAGGTTGGATGTACTGTGTGTTGTGACAAAGTACCGGCGAGTTGCGTCTGGTGTTGGAGGGGATAGCCTTTGCTCACCTTTAGCCTCGATGAGCTGTGGTTGGCCGACACTTTTGCCGCCCGTTCGTGGTTTTTTCTTCTTCGGATGGCTTTTGAAGATACTAACAACTGCTGACCTGGGACCCACACAAGCCTTGCTGTATCGGAAATGTTGTGACCAATCAATCGTCTGGCCTTTACAATTTGGCCGCCGCCAAACTCGCTTACAATCGTGGCCAAAAGTCCTCCACCTGTAGACCGAAAGTCAATTGTTGATGTTTGAAGTCAACTTATACAGCGTAATGGTAAATTCAGGAATACATATTATACATCATTTTAAAGGAAATTTTATGTTGAATTCAAATATTTTTGCAGAATGTTATTACCAGTAATAGAAGGGAAGTTACAAGCAAAAATATGCAAGGGAGGAAACACAAATCCAGTTCTGAAAAAGCGTTCGCGCCCTTCTAATCCACTATAGCTTTCTTCGACGTCCGCTAGTGAGATGTAAAAAGATGGAGAATCGTCTGCCAACTTAGAACGCAGCTGCTTGTAGTCAGTTGACGGAAGTTTATGCAGAATTCCTTATGATATTTGAATTTCGGAGACCCGAAAATTGGTCGTGCCTCTGCAAAGCAGGGCAAAAATTATTGCTTTGCATTAACATGGATTCAGTAGTCGTAAAATTGCTGTTAAATGTGGCTGTGATCATTCCACTGTCTTGCGCACCATTAAAAGAGTTGCAGAAACTGGATGTAAGGGAAACAGAAAAAGAACAGGTCCAAGGCTGTGTACTGAACGTGATAGTCACATGTTGATTCGTCGTTCCTTGAAATCAAGGTTTAAGACGGCCACTGATTTAAGAAATGAGTGGGAAAATGAAGTAGGCATTATTGCATCTGCAAGTACAGTTCGCCATAGGCTACAAAAAAATGGACTGACTGCACGCAAAGCTGCACGAAAACCTTTAATTACTGAACAACAACGGCTCAAAAGAATTGCTTGGGCCAAGGCACACAAGAATTGGACTATTCATGAATGGAAAAAATGTTATTTTCAGTGATGAAACAACTGTTACTATTTCCGCTAATAATGAAAAAAATTATGCACGTCGTCCGGCTGGTGAAAGATATAAGGCATGCTGCACCCAGCCTACAATCAAGCACCCACATTCGGTGATGTTATGGTCCTGTATTTCAGCCAGTGGTGTTGGCCGTCTGCACATTGTTGATGGCACATTGAATGGATCGAAATATATGGATATTTCGTAGTCCAAACTGCTACCATCTGTACAAAGAGCTGCGCTTGCGGAATTTTATCTGTCAGGACGATAACGCGCCATGTCATCGGTCAAAGTTGGTTGACGAGTGGTTTAATCGTAAAGTTATTAGAAAACTTCAGTGGCTGACACAGTCACCTGATCTAAATCCCATAGAGAATTTGTGGGTGAGATTGAAGCAAAAGATCCGTCAACAAGGACTCACATCTAAAACAGCATTAATTGAGTCTGTGAGGGCCGTATGGCACCGTGTTATCACCAATGGACAACTAGAGAAGCCCCGCACGGGATAACTGGTTTTCCAGTTATTTGGGGAGCGGCTCCTCCACGGCCCGAGCTGACCTTGTGACGGATCATTTCGTCTTGAAACGATGTTACTACCGAAGGGACAGCTGTTCATCCAGCTGATGGGGAGTGGCGACCCCACGGCCCGAGCTGACATGTACTCTAAGATGTTTTCCTTTTTTTATGTTTTTCGTTGTTCTCTTGACACGCACCCGCCTTAGTTAAGCTGCGCTTCGGAAGCTGTTAGGTGACAATTTCGACATTTTCGCAGTTTTTTATTTTTTTAAACGAATTTACTTTTTAAATTTTCTACTCGTATATAGAATTTTTCGATTTTAATATAAATTTCTGCGCTTGCGTTTTATTCAGCAAAACATCTCGAGAGAAAATAAGGCGCAGATAAGTTTTACTAAAATTTTGAAAAAAAGTTTGTTGCATTTGAACTGACTAATTTTTTTTTTTTTGATGACAGGAAAATGTTTTAAAGAGCTAAATATGATTTTTTAATTTACAAAAAATAAAATAAAATAAACTCCCTTAATTTTCGTCTAGAAAGAAACGCGACCATTAAAACAAAACAAGACTTGGCTTATCTGAAAACGACATGGTTTCTTCATTTCTTTGATTGCCTTGTGATTGGCGCTCTTTGGCCAAACCTGGCCCTTGCGCCATTAAAATACACAAACCAACCAACCAACTAGAGAAGCTCATTAGTTTCATGCCAAGAAGGTGCACTTTGTTACTAAGAAACTGTGGTTATCCAATGAAATATTAAAGCGTATTTTGCTTGTTGGAAAGTTATTTCAAGGGTCCTTCAAGTTTCAATAATGTACTGTACAGTAATTGTACGTTAAATTCATTGTACACTAATTTCACAAATTCCACTATTTTTTGCTTTTTATGACTAGGCGCTGTACTTTTGCTTGTAACTTCACTTCTATTACTGGTAATAACATTCTGTAATAATATTTGAATTCAGCATAAATTTCCTTTAAAATGATGTATAATATATATTCCTGACTTTCCCATTACGTTGTATAAATTGACTTCAAATATCAAAAATTGATTGGTCCAAGACTTTTGGCCACGACTGTAAGTCTGCTGCCTTTCCCATTTGAAGATAAAAAATAACTCTGATCAATCAAGTGTTATTTATACCATTTCGTGACCTTCACAAGCGGCTTCTGCAGTTGCTTCGATTTGCTTATAAGGACGAGCTGGTCATAATGTTTTGGCTCCTCATTGTACAACATATCAGTTGTTAATGTTCAGGAAGTTGATTTGTTTCTTCAGTTAGCAGCGGTGGTGGAAAAAATGTGTAAGTGCAGAGCAGTGGACAGTGAATGAATTTTTCATGAAGGAAGGGAATAGCTGCGCCGGCCGATCTCCCCTAGTGTATTGTGAGATTCCTTGCAATCCTATGTAATCGGGGAATTTTTCTTCGTCTTTGAAGCATTGGGACAGATATTAGAAATGATAAAGATTTCCAGAAAGACCTGGAAGACGTGTTTTGAAGGACATGATGAAGACTTTGATTATTAGTACGGGAGAGTACGTCAAAATAACGGTACAAATATTACCAAAATGCAGAGGATGAGTCGAAAGTTTTGCACTATTTGCATAAACGCATATGTGCTACGGCCGGTGGGTCACGTGTTTAAACTAGTTCAAATCGCGCACTGCAGTCAGTCGAAAGGGATATAAAGTGGTATAAGTGAACAGCATTGCATGTCGTTGTTCTGTCTGTGGTTGGGACTCCTTAAAGATGAACAGCCACAACCGGATAATTAGGAAACTTCTGCTTTACGAGTGTGAGCTCTGCCATAACGCTGCTCAAGCAACACGAAACATTTGTCATGCGGAAGGGGAAGGTTACGTGGATCACCACCCCAGATGGTTCAAGAAATTTCGCTGAGCTGACAGAAACCTCTACGATTAGCCAAGTTCAGATAGGCCGCGAACTGTGGATTCGGGGGCCATGCGCCAGGCCGTAGAGGCAAATCCGACAACGAGCACTCGGAGATTATCAGGCAAGCTGGGTATATCATAGACCATCGTGGTTCGTCATCTTCAGGACTTGGGCAAGGTCTACAGGAGTTGCCGCATTGTTCCTCGCGAATTGACGCCAGCTGAAACAAACCGCCAAGTGGAAGTGTGCACGAAACTCCTAGAAAACCCGCGCGATGTACGTTTCATCGAGATAATTGTTAAGTGCGATGAAAAGTGGGTCTATTTCCGTATCCTAACACAACGGCAGTGGTTGAGTCCGGGATAGCTTCCTGAACGTGCTGCCAAACGTGGGTGCTTCGAGCGCAAGGTGTCTGGTGGAATTTCGAGCGAATAAGCCATTACAAATTTGTTCCAGACGGTCGAACCATTAACGCCAACTTCAACTCTGAACAGCTCGAGCGGGATGTATGCGGTTTTGGAGGAGAAGTACCCAGCACTGCTGAACAGGAAGCGCGCTCTCCTACATCAGGACAATGCCCGGCTTCGTATCATCGCGCGAATGACCCGGGCAAAACTCCAGAAACTTGAGGGCATCGAACTGATGCCACACCCAGCATGTAGTCCGGATCTTGCCCCGTCGGATTATTACTTGTTCCGGTCCATGGCCCACTTCCTTCGCGGGTGGCACTTCAACAACCAGGTGGAGGTGGCAACTGGGGTGAAGGAGTTCTTCGCCTCGAAGAACAAGAACTGGTACCGCCGCGAAATGGAACAACTGGCAGGCAGATGGCTAAATACGGTGCAACACGATGTGTTATGCTTTGAATGCAAGTCACCTTTCGTCGTAAAGATACGTATGAAGACATGAAGGGAGCCAAATATTGCGAAACTTTCGACTCACCCTTTGTATATTTCGTAATTCATTAAGCGTTCTTTCAGTGTTTGCATCCCCGCGGTTACTTTACTTCATTCCAGGTTCTCGGCATCGCTTTTGATTTTCTTCATAGTATAATGCTTCTGCAGTGCGTAATGTTACATAAAGATATTTATCATTATCATAAAGATTTATGTTTTCCTGAAAAGAGGAAAATTTTCAACACGTCAGCATCAGGTAATATTATTTATGACTGAAAGATTTGTATTTTAATGAAGAAATAGTTTTCACGGAGTCGTGCTTCCCGTATTGGTTTCTCACCACACATCTTAGTTTTGTGTTGCTGAAAAATGAGTCTGTTCAATGATTTACATTCTCATAATGATTTCTGTTGATTAATGTCATTACTGGCATTTGTCAATTGTTACCAAAGAAGTGAAAAATGCCGTAGAAATCACGAAACCTCTTAGTCAACACTTAACAAAATTAATCGCTTAAATTTGCGTTGCGTTCTTAATGACAGAAAACAACTGCGATAAATAATATCCAACGGTGGTTTAAACGTTAGTGGTAATATTGATTTATACTTCAAGTTCGTTATTGCAAATAATTCATTTTCTTCGTTAACGATGCCATGCGACCGAATTGACTAATAGCATTCAGTATATATTCTTTCTGGCGAAAATTTATGCGATTTGGAGAAAAGGCGAATTCTTGGTTTAACTGGGCGCCAGCATTTCTGTTTATTGCTGGAAGTGTTGAAAATACCATGCAAATAGTAGAAGAGGTATAGCAGAAAATATGGACAAAGATAGCATTTTTTGATAAAACAGACTTTGCATGTTTGTAGAACATGCGTAGACTAATGTTTTTATTCATATGAAGACATTCAAAAATAACTTCAGAATTCAAAATTACCTTCAAATTTGAGCTTCTTTAACTGTTTATTTGCTTATTTTCTGGTTTAAAAATGAAAGAGAACTGAGAAAACCTACTCAACCTACTAAAAAAACAAGTTAGTAAAATCATGCAATACATTGATTCTGACACGCTTTCCAACATACCAGAAATCATTACTCAAGTTATGAGGGAAATGGCTGTGGAATAAATATCGCTGCTGTGCCCTGACCTTTGACCCCATTTTCATGATATTCAACAGAACCGGTTCAGTATACCTCCGAAACGACATGAAAAAGTTTTGTCGCAATCGAAAATTTTTACGTAAGTTATGATGCATAAGGGCGATGGAATGGATCCCGCTCCTGTGTTCTGACCTTTGACCCCATTTTCAATAGGGTTCGTCCCAAGTTGTCCCCTACCACGTACTAAAATTTCATCGAAATCGAACCGTTTTTACGCAAGTTATTCGTGCGGACAGACAGACGGACAAAGCTGGAGCATATACGCTTCTTCAACCTACGGTTGGAAAGCTTAAAAAATGAATAAGTAAGCAGCTTTCCAAAATGGCGTTCAAAATCGAAACTAAGCTTCCTTTGTGAAAATTAACTGTCTTTTTGCTTACTTTGAAGTTTAAAAGTGAAAGAAAACTGAAAAAAAAATTCCATTTTTGAAAATGGCTTCCTTGTTTAGTTTTTGTGTCTGTTTTTCAGTTCTTTCTCATTTCTAAACCGGAAAATAAGCAAAAGATTGTTTACTTTCTCAGAGAAAGTTCGATTTTGAACACTGTTTTGAATTCTAGAACGATTTTTGAATGCCTCCATATCTGAAAACATTTGTCGGTGCATCTTCTTCCGTATTGCCAAGTTTCACATTTTTATCACAAATTGCCTTTTTTTAAAGCCGAAGCTCGTTTACTGAAAGGGTAAAAGGTAAAACAAATCGAAGTTTTCAGAATATGGCGTTCCATGTACACCGCGTGGCCACTAGTTCTGGGCGTGAGTTCTTCTTTGTATTATATTTCTATAAGTAGGGGCATTTCGTAGTCAGAATAAAATTTCACACTCAACTTCCGCGATGAGGAATATACTGAAAACATAGAGTTAACGTCAAGCAACTGTTTTCTGTAACGATATACAGAGAACAGTTGCTTGACGTTAACTCTGACGTTAACTCTATGAACCACCGAAATACGGCATTTGGATGCCCTAAATTTTGAGACCAGGCTTTTTATTTCGTTTTTAAATAAGATTTTTTTCTTGATTAACTCCTCGAAGGAGGGAGTTGAAGAAGAAAATTAAAATTTAGGAAATTGTTCATCCATACTTGATTCATGTATCAAATTCATATGGGCAACCATTTTGCGTTTTTTCCTTTCTCTCTGTTCATTTTAATCAGATTTGGAACAGAATCTGTTATGCAACGAACTGATTGGGGGTATTTAAATTTCCATATTCTTGAAATGTGGTTAGTTTCATATTTCATTTTTTATCAGTGATTCTAAATTTCTTATAAGGTGCAGAAAACATCATTTTTAACGCTTTCCAACCGTAGGTTGAAGAAGCGCACATGCTCCAGCTTCGCCTGTCTGCCTGTCCGCTCGATAACTCGCGTAAAAGGGTTCGATTTCGATTAAATTTTAGTATGTGGTAGGGGATAACCTGGAGACGAACCGTATTGAAAATGGGCGAAATGGAGTCATAGGTCAGGACATAGGAGCGGGATCCATTCCATCGCCCTTATGCGTCATAACTTACGTAAAAATGCTTGCATTGCGACAAAACTTTATCATGTTGTTCCGAAGGTAAACTGAACCAATTCTGTTTAATATCATCAAAATTGGGTCAAAGGCACAGGAGCGAGATTTATTATATTATCCTCACAGCTTGAGTAATTATTTCCGGTATGTTGAAATGCGTATCATCAATGCATTGCAGGCTTTTACTAACTTGTTAAAATTCTGTATTAAGTTTGTTCAATACTCTATAAGGTGTTGTTTGTTGTAGGTTCCAGGTTGAAGAAACCTGTGGTTTCACTTTATTTTAAGAAGGAGTATTTAGATTACATGTCCTGGGGGAAAAATTCAAAATTCCTGAAATTTTGTAATTAAGTATATGAACAATTTGAATCAGTCAATATTATGTGTAAGAAAAATGTGGAAAGTAATTCAAATATGTTTTACATTAAAAATTATAATATTCGCATGACAAAATACAAATTCGAGAATATGTCCAAAACGGGACGAGCTATTGTAAAGATTTTTCAGAGACGTGTGCAAGGGGTCGGCGTACCCAAACCACGTTGTGCTAGCTTCCATGGAAATTTGCAAATCACGACCGTACGTCCTCGAGTTGGTAGGCACGCGACTTTGATAAATGTTTTTTCTGAGCGTGGTGCGACAGTTGAAGCTTAATTTGGACTGTTTGTGGAAGAATGGCTTCACACCATTGCTCAGAAGACTTTACTGTGGAGAACAATCGGTAGATATTAAGCAGGGCAGTCGCAACCTGAAATATAGCAAGACTACTGAATGTGTCGGTGTAAGTGGTCTCCAATCTCTGGTGACACCTCCAGGAAACCGGAACAATAACTAGAAGGCCGGGACTAGGACGTCCACAAGACACAAGTCAAAACGACCAGTATTTGTCTTTAACAGCTCGGACGGCTTTGTTTGAGCCCGACAGCATCACCCCTGAATCACTGATCAATGGGCATATGTACTCTTCAGTGACGAGTCCCGGTACAGACTAAACACGGATTCTCAACGTGTGTAAATCCATAGAGGGTAGAAGCCGAAATCTTCCGTCCAATATTAAAGAAATGGACCACTATGGTGGTGCAGGACTCCTGGTTTAGGCTGGTATCAGGTTGGATGGACGCACGCCACTGCGTGTTTCTAGGAGGCACCCTGATTACTGAACGCTACAGGTGTGACATTCTATAGCCCTATGTACGGCTTTTCAGGGAGCTGGTGGCCACCAGAATCATGCACATGACAGCATGATTCTGGTTCCTCCTCGCCATATGCTTCGGCTCGTCGACGAATACCTGGAGAGAGTGTGGATATTCACAGAATGGAGTGGCCCGCGAGATCTCTGGATTTGAACCCGATTGAGCCTGTCTGGAATGCCATAAGAAGCGCAATTGGAAACCGGCTGCCCCTTCCCAGAACCCTCCTAAGACTCCCACGTGCCTTGGTGGAGGAGTGGCACTTATTACCCCAAACTCTCATTTACAACCCTGGAAACTCTAGAAGGCTCGTAGTGCGAACTGTATACTATTCGGGGTAATCACATTCCCTATTACCCCCTCGAAATCCGCGCCACTTGGTTCATCACTTTTGGACTGCCATGCTGTGCATGATTCCTCCTCATGCGGTGATGGCCTTTGTTTTCTGGTGTGTATTACTGCGTTATCGATACATATAGTACTGCGTTATCGATATATGTATTACTGCGTTATCGATATATGTTTGTCCGTACCAACTGTCATCAAACTTTATCCTGTGAATTTTGCGTTATTCATGATTTTGTGTTTGTCACTTAATTTTGAACTCCAATGTATTCTTTTTCTTGAGATGGGGGGGTAACCACCGTGAACAACTTTGGCGTCTATGAGCAGTCAGTCACCCGTCCCAACTGGTTTCCAGAGATGGGACAGGGCCTGCGTCATCAGACAAATCCATCACCACCATCCATCCATGCGTCATCCGGGGACTCAAACCAAGACCCTTATGAAGTGAGTGGCCAGTGGCCACCGGGGTCGCCTTAGTGTTGCAAAATTAAGATGATTTCTGCTGTTTCTGTAACTAATATGCAGAACAGCTTGTAAGTGTGACGAAGGAAAAGTAGTTGAAAACGTGAATATCGACCAGTTGTTTCTGATTGGAAAGTACACTGCTGGCCACCCAAAATGCAACACCAAGAAGGACACGAGATAGCAAAGCCAGATTTACTGGACACATAACAACAGATACAAAGATGAAACGATTGAGCTTACAGGCCCATGCGACTTGCGGAACACGCAGACATAAATAATTCGTGCGGCCCCCATGGCTGGCAATAACGGCCGCTACACGCCACGGCATCGAACGAAAGAGGCTTTGAATGTGGGCTTGGGGTATGTCGGTCCAGGCTGCTTCCACACTTTGCCACAGTTCATCAGGCGTACCCGCGGGCGGTGCTTGTCGGGCCACTCGGTTGCCGATCACCGACCAGACACGTGTTCGATGGGCGACATATCGGCAGAACAGGCGGGATACTGCAGCAGTGACACCTGGTGGGCCGTGAAGAATTGTTGCACGATGCGTGCCACGTGCGGGCGCGCGTTGTCCTGTTGAAAAGTGGCCGCTGGCAGGTCCTGCAGGTAAGGGAGGACTACAGGCTCCAAAACGTCGGAGATGTAGCGGTGGCTGTCGAGTGTACCGGCGATGCGTACCAGAGGGTTGTGGGTGTCATATCCAATTGCGCCCCAAACCATAACGCCAGGCGACGGACCGGTATGGCGATGCATAATGCAGACGTCATACAGTCTCTCGCCGCGGTGCCGCCACACTCGGATCCGACCATCGTGGTGTTGCTGGCAGAAGAGGCATTCGTCGGAGAAGACAATGTCGTGCCATTCCGTAGTCCATTTGTGGCGTTCAACGGCCCACTGCCGCCGCACTCTCCGGTGGTGTAACGTCAATGGTAATCGGAGCAATGGGCGCCGTGCGACGAGTCCCCGCTCCTGCAGACGACGTCGAACGGTACGCGCTGGCACAGGTTGTTGCGCAACCCACTCTAATTTCTGCGCTAACGTTCGTGATGTGGCGGTGCGAGTCGTCAATGCCCGCCGCACAACATGCCGGTCCTCTCGTTCGGTGGTGTGCCGCGGCTGCGGCAATCGCTCACGTCGGTCCGTCCGTCCCTCCAGCACCCACCGAATCCATACTCGCCTCACTGTGGTGGATGTCGTCCTACACGGGCGCCGATGTCTCGGTACAATAAACCGCTGTCGCGATAAGCCACTATTGGTCCTTTGTCGAACTCCGAAACGTGCTGGAATGACTGCCGTATTCTGCGACGAGGCATCAGGAAGCTTCCCACGCACAGGTCCGGCAGCACAACACACTTCCACTACTTACACCCCGCCTTCTGTGCACTCTTCTTATAGTGCTTCTTGGTGGCGTGCCGGGCGCAGATGATTTGCATATGCCCTGCAATGCTAATCGTTTGAATGTCCTCTCGCGCGTGACGCATGCAGCGAATTTTAGGCCAATCGGATGCTTCCTTCTTGGTGTTGCATTTTGGGTGGCCAGCAGTGTATTTCAAGACGAGAGATTTCTTATGGTCTGCGAAAATTATCGTATCCTTTCCACTGTGTTTTATGCGACGACTTAAAAAAATCGCAATGCACTAAACGCTTTTATTTAAAATTTAATACACCAGTTTAATATCAGTATTTTGCATACTATTAAGATTATTTCTCCACCTAATCTTCGACGACACTAATAACATTTGTCTCATCTCAATGCAAGATTAAAAACTCGATGATGTTGAAATGCAGGTTTTTAATTGCACCAACATTCACGGACAGAATTTTGTGCCTGCTCGTCACAGTAGAACTAGCGTCATTTAAGCGGGCCAAATCGAATGGAACTAAATCGGGATTATAGGAAGCATGTTCAGAATTTGTCATCTAAACGACTACAGCTATTACCAAGTTTGACATGCGATGTGTGTCATCGCGTTGTTATATTGTAAGTTAGGGGCTTTGAAAAAAGGGACCCTAATCTCTTTTGCGGAATTGCTTGTTTTGCTTTTGCCCCATGATACAGCATGTTTTAGTGTTTATTTTGGTGACATGGAATCAGTAGGAATACACCCCTACGGATTAAAAAAAAATTTCAGTGGGTTTTTCTGAAAATTTTAGGCTTGGAGGTCTTTTACGCTTTCCAACCGTAGGTTGAAGAAGCGTATATGCTCCAGCTTTGTCCGTCCGTCCGTCCGCACGATAACTGGCGTAAAAATGGGTCGATTTCGATGAAATTTTAGTATGTGGTAGGGGACCACCCGGGGACGAACCCTATTGAAAATGGGACAAATGGGGTCAAAGGTCACGACGTAGGAGCGGGATCATTCCATTACCCTTATGAGTCATAACTTGCGTAAATATGGTTCGATTTCAATGAAAGTTTACTATGCGGTAGGAGACCGCCTGGGGACGAACCCTATTCAAAATGGGTGAAGTGGGGTCAAAGGTCAGGACATAAAATCGGGATGCATTCCATTGCCCTTATGCGTCATAACGTGCGTAAAAATGGTTCGATTTCGATGAAATTTCAGTAAGTAGTAAGGGACCACTGGGGACGAACCCTATTGAAAATGCACGAAATGTGGTCAAAGGTCAGGACATAGGATTGCGATCCATTCCATTGTCCTTACCCCATATTATTAAGGTGAACGTCAAGTAATTTTGCTTCCTATACTTCCAGTGGAAAAACTTTTGTACACATTTCCTTCACAATTAATGTGTTCCCAAGGATGAGAATTTGAACATCGATTAAAATAACTTCATATTATAACTTGGAAAACTTAATATTTTCTAAAACATAACCATAATTATATTAAAAATCAATAACTTTTCCTTTGGTGGTGTTGAAACCAGAGAAAAGATGGCGCGACCTGTACTTTGATGACGTCGGTGGACAAAAAAATGTTGGATTGCAAAATTACGGTTATGGTTTAGAAAATATTAAATATTCCAAGTTATGAAATGAAGCTATTTTAATCGATGATCTAATTTTCATCCTTGTGAACGCATTAATTGTCCAGAAAAAAGATGGCGCGACCTGTATTTTTATGACGTCAGTAGACAAACAAATGTTGAATTGCATAATTATGGTTATGTTTTAGAAAATATTAAGTATTGCAAGTTATAAAATGAAGATATTTTAATCGATGTTCAAATTTTCGTCCTTGGGAACGCATTAATTGTGAAGAAAATGTGTACAAAAGTTTTTCTATTGGAAGTATAGGAAGCAAAGTTACTTGACGTCCACCTTAAAGTAGCAATTCTTGTATGTATGTATGTACATTTTATTTTGAAAACGGCTCTAAGAATTTTGATGAAATTCGTTAACCTACCGTTTTCTGGTACTAGAAATCGATTTAGCTTGATCTCGACTTCAGAAGAATTCGTTTAGTGGGTTAAATAACCACCCAGAATTATAACGTTTTTAGTGATGGCGTTGTTCCATTAATGTTACCAATGCTTAGAAATCTTATGACGTCACAACTCGCGTTTGAGAATGTTGGCGCGCGGTCATGCCATCTATCTCATTACGTCACGCGTTGTTTGTGGATCCTATTAAAGATTTATGACGTTTACACCTTGCTAGCAGATGGTCGCGATTCCCATCTGCCTCTATACGTCACGCGTTGTGTGCGTATGTCCGTCAGCACGATAACTCACGTAACAACCGTTGGATTTCGATGAAATTTTAGTATCTGGTAGGGGATCACCTGGGAAGGAACCCAAGGAACCCTATTTAAAGTGAACGAAATGAGATCAAAGGTCAGTCCATAGGAGAGGGATCCATTCCACTGCAGTTATGCGCCATAACTAACGTAAAAAAGGTTCGATTTCGATGAAATTTTAGTATGTGGTAGGGGACCACCAGGGGACGAACCTTATTGAAAATGGGTGAAGTGGGGTCAAAGGTCACGCCATAAGAGCGGGATCCACTTCATTGCCTTTATGCGTCATAACATGCGTAAATATGGTTCGATTTCGATGAAATTGTAGTATGTGGTAGGGGACCATCCGGGGACAAACCCTATTGAAAATTGGCAAATTGGGGTCAAAGGTCAGGCAGGGCATAAGACCGGGATTTATTCCATTGCCCTTATGCGTCATAACTTGCGTAAAAATGGTTCGATTTCGATGAAATTTTGGTATGTGGTAAGGAACCACCTGGGAACGAAACCTATTGAAAATGGGTGGAATGGGGTCAAAGTTCAGGACATAAAAGCGGGAACCATTTCATATCCTTTATGCGTCATAACATGCGTGAATATCGTTCGATTTCGATGAAATTTTAGTATGTGGTAGGGAACCACTGGGCACGAACCCTATTGAAAATGTGCGAATGGGGTCAAAGGTCAGGCAGGGCATAAAAGCTGTATTTATTCCATTGCACTTATGCGTCATAACTTGCGTAAAAATGGTTCGATTTCGATGAAATTTTAGTATTTGGTAAGGAACCACTTGGGGCCGAACCCTATTGAAAATGGGCGAAATGGGGTCAAAGGTCAGGGCATAAAAAAGTGGAATCCATTCCATTGCCTTTATGCGTCATAACATGCGTAAATATGGTTCGATTTCGATGAAATTTTAGTATGTGGTAGGGAGCCACTGGAACGAACCCTATTGATAATGGGCGAAATGGGGTCAAAGGTCAGGACACTGGAGTGGGATCCATTCCATTGCCCTTGTGCATCATAACTTACCAAAAAATGTTTGGATTGCGACAAAACGTTATCATGTTGTTCCGGAGGTATAGTGAACCGGTTCTGTTGAATATCAACGAAATGGGGTCAAAGGTCATTGCACAAAAGCAAGATTTATTCCACAGCCATTATTCTCATAACTTGCGTAAAACTGCTTCTATTGCGACAAAACTTTAGTATGTTATTCTTGAGGTGTACTGAACCGGTTCTGTTGAATATCATCGAAATGAGCGAGATTTATTCCACAGCCATTATCCTCATAACTTGAGTAATAATTTCTGGTATGTTGGAAAGCGTATCATAATCAATGCACTGCATGATTTTACTAACTTGTTTTTTTTTTTCAGACGTAAAATGATCACGTCTTGTCGACAATCACTGCCTACTCAAAAAGCACGTTTTCTTCCTATTACGCCGTTAAAAAAATTTGTCATAGCAACGTCTCACCTCCGGCCTTGATGTTTGTCAAACTTTGCGGTGTCCTACTATTTGGTCGATCCTGTGGATAATTCCGAATGCCACGTTTAATGCAAACGCAATTTCTCTCAGAATTCGGCGTTATATTAATACTCCAAAATCAGATCTTTGACTCCTGTGTTCAGTCTGTTGTAGACGTGGTCGGGCTTTCGCTGCGCGGTTCATGAGCAGAATTTGATCTTCCGCATCTGAACTAATTGTGGCCGCCCGGTGGCGCAGTTGTTTAAGCGCTGGCTTTTATAACCAAACGTCCGAGATGGATCAGGGTTCGAATCCCGATAAGGCATGGATGTTGTGTCTGTCTTACGGCACTGGCTCTCTTCCTTCCCTGGAGTCATTGGCCCTAAATATATTAGGGACGGGCGACTGCTTATAACTAATTGAGTTGCTCACGATGGTCGTTAAACATCAAATAAAAAAAATAACTCCTTTCGCTATTTTCTCACTTACTGAGCATTCATTATGTCCACCATCGGTACTTCAATCAGTCTCGCATGTAAACTTCAATAAAGAAACATTTTTGCTCACGGAAAAGCTTAAAGCGCGCACTTCGTCAATAGATCACGTTCAGATCGACATTTTAAACAATCGCTACTGCCAACTCGTAATCCAATGAATATTACGCGACTGTGTGCTACCATCAGTGTTACAACCACAGAAATTTGGTTGTGCTAAAATTTTGAATTACATCGCAGGAATCCATTCAATATGATTAGGTGTCATTCTTCAAAAGTTTATTATTGATGTGCAGACAGACGTGCGGAAACAGGTTTTGTCACCAAAGTTAATTTTACAATCTTCGTCCTGTAATCGAATGATCTACACGGGTTTCTAATTTTTTCTGTTACTAAGTTTGAGTTGGAATCCTTGGACTAAGCACGAAAGTTGTGTTTATTTTTTGTGGCACTAATTCTCTTCCTTTACGGGGAGCAAATGACTCTGAACTTTAGAATGGGCGACTCCTAATAGATGAAAAGAAACAAAAAATAATGTGTAATGTTTTTAGTAATTGAACGTTGTTGATTAATTGGTTAACCAGTTCTTAGCTATCTTATACAACACAGATTACTAGATAACTTACTAAAAATAAATGGCCACGGTGAAAACAATAAAACTTGTCTTTATTTTTGACGAAGTGGTAACGCTCTTGAAGTTTCAGTCACCACACTTTAATCACGACTTGATGATCAGCTGACAGTTAATATCAAAATGTTATATAAACATAGAAGTATCAACAATATAGTCAGAACACGTTATTCATCTATCCACATAAATCTACAACGCTCTTCCACCACTTTGCATCCAACGTAGATTTTTTTACTTTTAAATCACTGTCAGCATTGCCAAAACCTGCAAGCTGTTCAGGGAAGTGATGTGCCGTTCAGCAGAAAATCTTTACTCGAGAAGTAACAAAATTTACATACGAAACAAGCACAAAACGAAGGTTACGTTAGAGGTATAAGTCACTACTGTTGAGAACCATTTATTGCGAATTTTCAATTTCACTATGATTATAATATAATGTATCTGTCAACTTTACTGATATTTGTCTCTTTGCTTATTTTCAGCTGCTCGTCAAGGACATGCGCAGATAATGTCTCTTCTCTTGAAGGCTGGTGCCCAACCAGATCATGCTGATAATGATGGCTGGACACCGCTCAGGTCATCAGCATGGGCAGGACACACAGAGGTAAAATAACTACGCAGGTGAAAAAAAAATCACGATTATCTTCTTGTGCGCCTCCCTTCTCTTTTTCAAAATAATTTGGAAGTAGATATTGTATGATATATTCTGCTCCTGTCTATAACCCCAGCAATGGTTCTTAACCCTTGTGGCTGATGTATATGCTCTGTAGGGTGTCTTGAGGTACCCCGTAAGATGATCTAAAACAATATAATTTCCTTTGTCTGAACGTTAGTCCCACTTTAGTGTCGCAGCAGAATGAGTCGTCGCCATAGTAACAACCGAGAAAGAAATATTTGTGACGTCACGCTTAGCTTTTCTGTTTTCGTACAAGTGATGTCATCACCTTAGCAAAAACTGAGAAAGAAGTATTTGTGATCCCGCTTAGCATTTCGTGCTTTCGCGTAGGTTTTCCGTGAAATGAAACTGCGAATTACTCAGCGTGTGACGTAACAACGATATTTTTTTCTTTTTTTGATTGGAGGTTTAACGACCACCGTGAGCAACTCAATGGGCTCTAAGCAGTCTCCCGTCCCTAATTTAGGGTCACTGGTTCCAGGGAAGGGAGAGAGCCAGTGCCGTAAGACAAACACAACATCCATGCCTCACCGAGATTCGAACCCGGACCCCAGACGGACGAATGATCAGAGGCCAGCGCCTTAGACCACTGCGCCACCGGGGCGGCAACAACGATATGACACAATATTTTGTGTGTGTGTGTGTGATGTTCATTGTTGTAATGTGCATGAAACATAATTTCACATATTTTTTTTATTGGAGGTTTAACGACCGCCGTAAACAAATCAATGGGCTATAAGTGATCGCCCGTTTTAGGGTCACTGGTTCCAGGGAAGGGAGAGAGCCAGTGCCGTAAGACAACACACAACATCTATGCCGCACCGGGATTGGAACCCGGACCTGTTTCGGACGAATGATTAGAAGCCATCGCTTAGACCACTGCGCCACTGAGGCGGCTTTTTCGCATTTAGACATCACAAGCAAAAAGAAAATACCTGGTTTTGAAAAAATCATACCTGATTTTTCCCTGTCATTAATGACGGGCTTTCCCCTAGTCATAGGCATGAAAGCCTAAGAAAGGAGTGTTTATCGTGGTATTGCATGTGCTATAGTGGTACCAAAAAGTAAGGAAAAATGTAAGTATTGTTAAGACTCCAAATTAAAAACTTGGCTTATTCAGTGAATCTAGTGAGGGCCGTCCCGGTGGCGCAGTGGTCTAAGGCGTTGGCCTCTGATCATTCGTCCGTAAGGGGTCCGGGTTCGAATCCCGGTCAGGCATGGATGTTGTGTTTGTCTTACGGCACTGGCTCTCTCCCTTCCCTGGAACCAGTGACCCTAAATTAGGGACGGGCAACTGCTTATAGCCCATTGAGTTGCTCACGGTGGTCGTTAAACCTCCAAAAAAAAAAAAAAAAATCTAGATGGCGCAGTGGTGTAAGCGCAGGCTTGTGAGCATTCTCCCATGAAGGGTCCAAGCTCGAATCCTGGTTAGGCATGGATATTGTGTTTGTCCTACGGCGCTGGCTCTCTCCCTTCCCTGGAACCAGTTGCCTTAAATTTGGGACAGGTGACTACTTATAGCCCATCGAGTTGCTCACGGACTTGCTGAAAACACACTTCTTCTGTCCTCCACTCCGCTTATGACAATAGAAATAAAAATACCGTAAATATACATGTATAAGTTGTGAGACTGTTTGGCTGGAGTGCGTTTGCGCTTCCTGATTTTGTCAATGGATGGCGTTAGTGTACAGGCGGTTTGAAAATTTTGCAACTGCATTGCGATATGTCTAAAACGGAAGCTGTGTAACATGCTGGACTAATTTTATTGTTCTCTCGTAGGACATGGGTATGTCCAAAGTTGCTCAACGTGCTGTAATCCAGTTATTGAAAGCGGAGAAAACGCCACCAAGCGAAATTCACAGACGAATGAAGGCGGTGTATGAGCATGCTTGTCTTCCACGTATAGTACTGTATTGTGGTGGTGCTAGCTCTTTAGTGGTGGACGAACAAGCACTGCAGACCAGCCAAGGTCAGGAGCACCACGTCGTGCTGTTTCAGTGACAACAACTGCACTTGTGGATCGTGATTCTTCGGCCAACCGAAGAATCACGATCCGATTACTACCATCGGAACTGTCAATACGATCATGCATTTGTACCTTGAACATCGTAAGGACTGCGTCACGTGGGTACCGAAACGTCTGTCCGATGAACAGGTGAGTCAACCAATGGGACTATCGCTACAGCATCTGTTCCGATACCACGAAGAAGGTGAAGATTGCCTGTTACGCATTGGGGACGAAAGCTGGTGCCATTTCGAGCTACAGTCTAAACGCCAGAGCATGCAGATGAAACATACATCATCGCCACCGCCGAGGAAATCACTGTCCACTTTTTCCGCAAGCACGGTGATGTTAACCCTGTTCTTTGACCATCGAGGATCATTGTTCCATAAGTGTCTATGAAATGAATCAACTATCAATGCCGAACGATATTGTCAAACTTTAATGAAGCTTCGACAAGTCATCTAAAACAAGAGACCTGGCAACCTCACTCAGAGTGTTGTGCTTCTGTGTGATAACGCCCGGCCGCATACGGCAGTTACCACACAAAGGACATTGCAGCGCTCTTGCTGAGAAGTCCTTCAATATCCGGCGTGTAATTCTGACTGCGATTTTCACATCTTTGGGCTTATAAAAGAATTTCTCAAAGGCAAATTTTTCACTTCGGATGATCAGGTGCGTGATGCTGTAGGTACCTGGTTTGCAACACCAGGCCACCTCCTTTTATGTCGCATGTCCGCAGGAATACCAAGACTCGTGTAACGATGGGACCTCTATTTAAATGCTGGCGGCGATTATTTTTAGGTATGTCATGTTTTGACTCTTTCATGCACAAAGTCTTATTATTATTGAACAACCCTTATAGTTTGGAATTTAAATAACTTCGCATTTAGCTAAAAAGTGTTTTTATTGGAATTTAAGCGCATGAAAATCCGCCATTTTGGATGCAATACTTGAAGAGTAGTCGCAGTTGAGAACCATAGCTTTAGATCCAACTTTCTTTTTTTTTATCACATTTTTACAACAGTGCCTTGCTTTATCCGGAGTTTTAGTGATTCAGCGCCTTGCGTTATCCGGTGTTTTTTCACACACTTACGTGTGTGAAGCTCTTCGTAGCATTTTTTTTTTATTGGAGGTAGAACGGCCACCGTGAGCAACTCGGTAGGCTATAAACAGTCGCCCGTCCCTAATTTAGAGTCACTGGTTCCAGGGAAGGGAGAGAGCAAGTGCCGTAAGACAAACACAACATCCATGCCTCACCGCGATTCGTATCCCTTTCGGACGAATGATCAGAAGCCATCGCTTAGACCACTGCGCCACCTGGCCTTCGTTACATTGGAAAAAAATTGATCAACGAATTTGCATCTGATTTTCTCGAAAACTTGGCGAAACTTAAAAAGATACATGTTTAAAGTTACAGAAAGTCGATGAAGAGGATTGTGTGAGTCGTGTACCAGTTTATGAGAACGCTTTATAGATGAAAAGATACATGTTTAAAGTTACAGAAAGTCCATGAAGAGGATTGTGTGAGTCGTGTACCAGTTTATGAGAACGCTTTATAGATGAAAAGATACATGTTTAAAGTTACAGAAAGTCCATGAAGAGGATTGTGTGAGTCGTGTACCAGTTTATGAGAACGCTTTATATATGAAAAGATACATGTTTAAAGTTACAGAAAGTCCATGAAGAGGATTGTGTGAGTCGTGTACCAGTTTATGAGAACGCTTTATAGATGAAAAGATACATGTTTGAAGTTACAGAAAGTCCATGAAGAGGATTTTGTGAGTCGTGTACCAGTTTATGAGAACGCTTTATAGATGAAAAGATACATGTTTAAAGTTACAGAAAGTCCATGAAGAGGATTGTGTAAGTCGTATACCAGTTTATGAGAACGCTTTATAGATGGTCGTGAATGTGTTGAGAGTGATGAACGGTCTGCCCACAACCAGCAAAAATGAAAACAATGTCGACCATGTGCGCCCTCTGTAGGAAATCGCCGAATTATCTGAAGACTTCAACGTTAGTTTGGGTTCAGTTCAGTCGATTCTTACGGACGGTTTACGTATGAGACGCGTCTCAGCCAAATTGCTGCCAAAATTACTCTCCGCTGAGCAAAAACCGGTCCGTGTTTCAGCTGCTTAAGTGCGTTGAAAACGACGAAAACTTTTTAACTTAGGATGAATCCTCGTGTTATGGGAATGACCCCGGAACTAAGGCCCAGTCTTCACAGTGGAAGTCCTCAAGACCCAAAGAAGCATGGCAGAGCGCCAGCATTGTCAAGACGATGGTCATACTCTCTTTTCAGTTATGAGGGAATTGTGCTCCATGAATACATTCCATCAGGCCAGGCAATCAACGAGTAGTACTACTGTCAAGTTTTGCAGCTTTTGAGGGTCACAGTTAGTCACAAAAGGCCGGCATTGCATGAGAGTGGTGAGGGGCTACTACACTCTGACAACGCGCCTGCGCATGCATCGCAACTTGTGCAAGCCGCCCGGGTGGCGCAGAGATCTAAGCGATGGCCTCTCATCATTCGCCCAAAAGGGGGTCCGGGTTCGAATCCCGGTGAGGAGGCATAGACGTTGTGTTTGTCTTACGGCACTGGCTTTCTCCCTTCCCTGGCACCAGTGACCCTAAATTAGGGACGGGTGGCTGCTTAGAGCCTATTGAGTTGCTCACGGTAGTCGTTAAACCTCCAATCAAAAAACAAAAAAAAACTTGTGCAGCAGAGTATTGCTAAGCACCGCATTGCACTGGTCCGACAGCAACCCTATTTGACAGATCTCGCTCCCTGCGACTTTTTTCTCTTTCCAAAAACAAATAAACCTTGAAATATTTTTCCTTTCAAGTGGTAACAGAATGCGACAAAGCAGCTGTTCGCAATTTTTGAGGATCACCTCAAAAAAATGCTTCAAGCAGGGTAAACACAGCGCTAGGCTAATTATGTGGTTTCAGAAGGGGACTACCCCTAAAGCGATTGAGTTTCAGATCTGTAAGTCTTGAACTTCTTTTTAAAATATATCCAGTATGGATGCATTTTGATCACACCTTTTATATTTGTGTTAAACATACGTAATTTTATTCAATTAAATGCACTTGGAAGCATCATAGGCACAAATTATGTAAGTCTATGCATAAGCTTCCGGCGTTTTATGGTCGAATAGATGTACTTACAGAAGCAAGTCACATTTAACCGTCACCGAAGTATTTCTGCATTCTGCACGACCAAAAGAGATGCAAAACTACGCCGTGCATGTCCTTCGGCCGTTGACTGCTGCTATGCGGCCGGGCCCTTGTCTTCTTCGGACTCCGAGGGTCAGCCTGCCTCCGCCCGGGAGCGGGCAGCTGCCGCCCGTCACAAGACCTTTTCTCTCACATCTGCCAAGAAGCCGCTTGTGGACCCTCCCTCTGACTCTCCTCGGCGGCTTCGTCCTCGCACTACTACGACTGCTCCTATGAAGCAGCCTCAGCCGTCTGATCTTGAAACTTTCCAAGGCTTCATGCCGGACATTTCTCGGCTGATTCCAGAGTTAACTCCCGCTGACGTCTACTGGCTCTTCTACACTAAAATTCACACCCACGCCATGCAGCGTTTCCTTTCTGCCAGCGTGTTACCCTGCGCTCAGTGAGTCCATGGAGTATGCCCGTGTTTCTCTTTAGGCTCATAGTCGTGACTACACCAGTCTTCGCTCCTGGATGCCTGGATTCTCCCGTCGCTGCCGTCGGATTGCTGTTGTTGCTCAACGTTTCCTTAGTGACGGCCCACCGCGCTCTCCTTCTGCTGAAGACTGAACGACTCCGTATGACACGGACGGATCTTTTGCTTTTCTACGCGTGCCGTACTGGTCCGTAGCCCAAGGCCAGATTAAGGCCTTAGTGGGCCCCTAGGCTAAGGAATTTGAGTGGGCCCCAGGACTAAGAAATCTGCCCCCAAAGAACTTATAACGGGGAACTATTATGAAGTCCTTTAAAACGCAAAACTGTAACTACTCAATTATCTGGAGAGTTTTCATAATAAGTCACTGTATTTTTCATTGTTCTCAGAAAAACATGTCAAAAGCTTAAGACTCCTCGATTTTGTCTTGGATTTTCTATTGATTTACCATTGTATAACTTTTTTTGTTAAATACAATGTGAAGCCAAAGAATTGACTTCGACAACTACCGGTTCCAAGTACAAATTGGGAGGCGTGGGTGTATGGCAATGAAAAAAGCTGAAACTGTCTCGCCGACTCCGCTGCGCACAGCGACATGAAACCTTTACCCTTGCCCCGCACGGGGATAGCTGGTTTACCAGTTATTTGGGGAGCGGCGCCCCCACGGCCCGAGCTCACCTTGTGACGGAGTACTTGTCGTTTACTCTTGAACGATAACATCACCGAAGGGACAGCTGTTCATCCAGCTGATGGGGGATGGCGTCCCCACGGCCCGAGCCGTTTTTCTCTTATTGTTTTGCTTTTCTCGTCTTTCGTTCCTATAGTGACATGTACCCGCTTCAGTTGTAGGCTGCTGAGGTTGTGATGAGGCGCCAGTTCCGGGTTTTGTTCATCGTTCTCTTTCCTGTCTTTTCTCTTTTATGTTACATTTTCTGTTTTTCCGGAGCTGGTTAGCTTAGACCTACCTGCATGTTTGCCGTGTGCGGTGACCCGTACAGGTGGAAAAGGGGATGCTGGAGGCTGAGGTGTCTGGGGGCCGGGTTGTAGTTGTCTCCAGATGCCGATACTCCTCTTTGCCCTCTGCTTCACTCTAAACGGGAGGCTGGGAGCTAACCCACTCCTCGTCAGGAAGTCTGTGGCCGAGTGGTGTCCTGACTTCTAGCGGCTTGTCGTTCTGTTCGGCTGGGTGAGTTTGGGGGTAGGGTGGGCATGCCAAAGGGGTGTTCTCTGGGCACGGGAAAGTCTGGGTGCACGCTGAGCGTGTGTCTGCCCTACCAACTTGCTATATCCGCTGACTATCCCTAGAGCCGTGTCCTGCGTCCTCTTGGGCTTGCGGACCTCCGGCTCTCCCTCGTTGGGCTCGGTAGTGGGTGGGGAGGTCGGCGGACGAATCTTTTCCCTCCTTCATGGAAAACCCAAGTGTTTCCCATGCTACCAATTTAAAGCGCCCTGTGGAGGAAAGTGCACCTTCCTCCACAAAGAAACTTGTCACATCAAATTGCAATGCTCTGTTTCTTTTGATCAAATCTGGTGACTCTTCACAGTCACTCAGTTCGAAGAGTCCCTTCTGGATCAACAAGGCTCTGCAAGCCGTTGCTGGCTCTCCAAAGAGTGTGAAGAAACTCCCTTCAGGGGATCTTCTTGTGGAAACATCTAATCCACGCCACAGTGCCACCTTGCTGGCGACGACCGTTTTGCTTGGCATTCCTGTCCAGGTTTCTCCACATGGTTACCTCAATTCCTCTCGCGGTGTTGTCAACTCCCGCGACCTGCTTGAGTGCAGCGATGAGGAATTGCTGGAGGAACTTGGTGAACAGCATGTCATTGGGGTTCGACGGATTCTTTTCAGGCGGGATGGGAAATCTATTCCCTCCCGTAACATCATCCTGACTTTTGACTCCCCAACCCTGCCTACTTCCATCAAGGCAGGTTATTTACGGCTTGATGTTCGGCCGTATATCCCGAACCCCTTGCGTTGTTTCAGGTGCCAGCATTATGGTCACTCCCAGCAGTCTTGCCGTAATGTTGCTAAGTGTGGTCGCTGTGGTTCCACAGAACACTCTTTGGCGGATTGCTCTGCAGAGTCTGATCATTGTGTCAACTGCGAAGGGACTCATCCTGCTTCTTCTAAGCAGTGTCCAAAGTGGATAGAGGAACAGGCAATCCAACGCCTGAAGACAACTGAGCATCTCTCCTATCCCGAGGCTAGACGGCGGATCGCCCCTTTACAACCAGGCCGGCGGTCCTATGCTTCAGTTGTGGTGCAGAAGGCTTCAGTGGCGGTCCAGACTGAGGTGTCCATCCCAACGGGGTGTCCTTATGATTTTGGGGACATCGTCACTGCTGGTATGGAAGCACTGAAGTCTCGCCGTATTGCTTCCAAGGCGACATCAACATCGTCGCCGAAACCTTCCCCTGTGCCGAATACATCTGTCAGCACAGGGCCCCAGGGCACTGCTAAGAAGAAGCCAGAGAAGATGAAACCAGGTTCATCCTCCCCGAAACAGAGCAGGAAAAAACCACCTCCTAACACAGGGGGCAAGCACAGCCCTGTGTTGCCTCCAGACACTGCGGATGGCTTGGAGGTGATGGACGACACTGAGACCTTCTAGTCGTCTGTCTTCATTCTGTCATTTCATTTTTCATTATGGTCACGCTCATTCAGTGGAATTGCCGAGGTCTGCGATCACACATTGATGATTTGAAAGGTTTACTGTCTTCGCACTCACCTGTGTGCGTTTGTCTCCAGGAGACAAAGCTTCGCACGACGGACACTCCTTCGCTGCGGAGACATTCCCTTTTCCGCAATGATCACCAGGACGGCGTTATCGCCTGCGGAGGAGTGGCCGTCGTTGTTCCTCATGGTGTTCCTGTCACTGCAGTTGCCCTTCGGACGTCTTTGCAGGCAGTGGCAGTGAGACTATCTGTGCACACACTGTTCACGGTGTGTTCCGTGTACATACCACCAAATGCAGCTGTAAGCCTTTCGGATCTGGAAGATTTAGTTGTCCAGCTGCCGCCTCCTTTCTTCATCTTAGGAGATTTCAATGCACACAATCCGTTGTGGGGTTCTCCCACTCGTGACTCCAGGGGCCGTGTTGTTGAGTCCCTTCTCTCCAACACGTCCCTCTGTCTCCACAACACCGGGGCAGTGACGTATTTTCATGAACCCACCCGCTCGTACTCAGCCATTGATTTGTCTCTGAGTTCACCATCATTATATCCTGCCTGGTCCTGGAGCGTGTCTGGTGATCCCCTTGGCAGCGATCACTTTCCCATCTTCCTCCGTCTAGCGCGTGGCGGGTACCATTACCCTTCTCGCCCTGCTAGATGGAATATTGATCGTGCCAAGTGGGACACATTCACGGCTTCGGCCTTTATTACTCCGGCAATGGTGACCTCGGGAACAGTCAATGACGCTGTTGCGGCGGTAACGGATTGTATTGTGCAAGCGGCAGAACTTACCATCCCCAGGACGTCGACTAAACTTCCACGTTGCCCGAGACCTTGGTGGAATTCCACTTGTATGGCAGCTCGTCGGGCCCAACATCGGGCTTGGGGTAGGTTTCGTCGGTACCCCACCGACGCGAACCTACTTGCTTTCAAGAAAGCCAAGTCCTACGCGCGATTGGTTCGTAGGCGTTGTCAACGGGAGTCCTGGATACAATATGTATCCGGGATTAACACCAATACCAGCCCTAAGATCGTTTGGGACAGGATCCGTAAGATTCGGGGACAGTACCCATCTGGGGAAGTCTCCATTCTTGAGAGTGGTGGAGGGACGGTTGCTGACGCTCAGGGTATTGCTGACTGTCTGGGCGCCGCTTTTTCTTCGGTGTCCAGCAGCAGCAATTACCCTGCTTCGTTCCGGCAGTTACAGCCGCGGCTTGAACGGTCCAAGATTTCTTTTGGACCGTTTTCTGCCACAGATTACAACAGCCCGCTGACTGCCGTGGAGCTGAAGACCGCTCTGAATCGGTCCGGCCGGACATCTGTCGGACCGGACAACATCCATTACGAAATGCTGAAGCACCTTTCTCCGTCCTCTCTTGAATGTCTGCTAATCCTGTTTAACAGGATTTGGCAAGAGCATGTCTTTCCCGAATCTTGGCACACTGCCATTGTCGTTCCTGTTCCCAAACCTGGTAAAGATCCCACCAACCCGTTGAACTACCGGCCAATTGCTATGACGAGCTGCCTTTGCAAAGTACTCGAGCGTATCATTAATTTTCGTCTCATTTTTTATCTGGAGTTTCATCACATTTTTTCACCTCATCAGAGTGGATTTCGCAATTCTCGATCCACCACCGATCATCATCTTCGCCTTGAGACATCTGTCAGGGAGGCGTTTGTCCGACATCAGCACATGGTCTCCGTATTCTTCGACATGGAGAAAGCCTATGACCGTACCTGGAGATACGGCATTCTCCGTGATCTGCGCGAGTGCGGATTGCGGGGAAACTTACCATCTTTCGTCGCCGGATTTCTCCAGGACCGGAGTTTCCGTGTGCGCGTCGGGTCGACCCTCTCTGCGGTGTACCCGCAAGAACAGGGTGTACCTCAAGGCTCCATTCTTTCCGTTACGTTGTTCATCCTTCGTGTCAACCATATTTTCCAACTACTTCCTCCGACGGTTCGTGGAACCATGTACGTGGATGATCTGCAGATCTCTTGCGCCTCCGTAAACATGCGCACCATCGAGAGACAGCTCCAGTCTGCCATTACCAAGATCTCTCACTGGGCTTCCCAAAATGGATTTCGCTTCTCGACGCAGAAGACCGTTTGCGTGCATTTCTGCCGCAAACGGGGTCTTCACCAGACCCCAGCCTCCGTCTGGGGTGTTCTACCATCCCTGTGGTGTCAGAAGCCAGGTTCCTTGGGCTAACTTTTGACCGAGCGCTCACCTTCCGGCCTCACATTCAGTCTTTGAAGGTGAAGTGCACGAAGTCATTGAGTATCCTGAAGGTCCTCTCCCGAACATCTTGGGGAGCTGACAGGTGCTCAATGCTTCGCATTTACCACTCTCTCATTCGGTCTAAGTTCGACTTCGGATGCATTACGTACGGTTCAGCGCGTCCATCGGTTTTACAGCCTTTGGACCCCGTCCATCACCAGGCATTGCGGCTATGTACTGGTGCTTTCCGCACCTCTCCCGTGCATAGCCTGTATGCGGA
Source organism: Macrothele yani (assembly GCA_039090855.1). Classification (NCBI taxonomy): domain Eukaryota; kingdom Metazoa; phylum Arthropoda; class Arachnida; order Araneae; family Macrothelidae; genus Macrothele; species Macrothele yani. Next base: position 118,322,446 of record CM077007.1, read on the forward strand.
GGCTCATGAGCCGCCGTTATGCATCCGTCGTAAGCAGCTGTCTCTTCAGTTTTATACAAAACTGAAATCTTTTCCTGATCATCCACTGTATGGTTCCATCTTCCAACCGGACTGTGTCCGCTTATTTTCCAACCGCCCCTCCTGTGTTCCGACGTTCGGGATTCGGATGTCTGCCATAGTGCGCGATGCTGGTCTAGACTTGTCAAGGATTGGTTTGACGCGGTTCTACAATGAACCGCCTTGGCAGCCGGTTCAAGCAACGGCTGACCTTTCCCTTTGTGTGTGGCCAAAGTCTTCCACTCCTGCTATGGTGTACCAGCAGCTCTTTGCCGAGAAACAGTCTCTCTTCCCGGATTTCGTGCCTGTCTTTACTGACGGGTCGAAATCCGGCGAGGTTGTTGGAGCCGCTTTCGTGTGTGGCGATGCCTCCCATGCTGAGAGGCTTCCGCCTGAATCTACCGTCTTTTCGGCAGAGATGCGTGCGGTACACCTCGCTTTGTGCCACATACAGTCTCGGTCACATCGTCGCGCTATGGTTTGCTCTGATTCCCAGTCCGTCATCCATGTTTTATCTTCTCCAGAGGACACGGACTCACCTGTCATCCGTGATGTCCGTCGTCTTCTTGGAACTTTGGAGGGTGATGGCTTCCTGGTCCGGTTCTGTTGGGTTCCTGGCCATGTTGGGATCCGGGGTAACGAGCTGGCAGATCTCTCTGCTAGGTCTGTTTCCTCCATGTCGCCAGCTCGTCTGCCACTGTCTTTCCGAGATTATCGGCCATTGATCCGGACTTTTGTTATGGATGAGTGGCAGTCCCTGTGGTCTCAGCAGGGCAGCAATAAACTCTATGCCATCAAACCACGGATCGAACTATGGAAGTCTAGTTTGCGGAAGAACCGTCGTGAGGAAGTTGTTCTTGCACGTCTCCGCATTGGGCACTGTCGTTTTACTCACCGCTTTTTGCTGTGTGGCGAGAGTGTCCCGGTGTGTGAGGCGTGCGACTGTCGTCTCACCGTCCTTCATGTTTTGTGCACTTGTGTTCGTTTTTGTGCTCATCGTTTTCGTCATTTTCACTCTCATCTGTTGGACGAAGGAGCAGCTACGCTGCAAACTATTATCGGTGAAGCCTGCGATACGAGAGCAGTGTTTTCATTTTTACGGGAAATTGACTTTTATAAACTCGTCTAGATTTTAACTTCTTCATTCTCATGTTTCATTTTTACTACCTCAGCCTGTTTTTAACCTTGTGTACGTTTTTATTGCTTTAGTTTTGTTTTGATGTCTTTTGTTTGGCGCTCTTTGGCCAACCATGGCCCTTGCGCCATTAAACTCAATCAACCAACCAACCAACCAACCTTTACCCTTGGTGAGTCACTGCCTTGAAATCTGTTTGTCTTCCAGCCTCTGATTCTGGGCAAGTGGAAATCATACGAGACAAAAGTAAAAACTATTTTATAAACCTCTCTACCTATCTATCTAGTACTTGGTCATGGTGGGTCCCAAGGCTATAACCCATAACCCCCCCGCCCCCTTAATCCGGCCCTGCCGAAGCCCCATTGTATATAGTGTTGTTTGTATTTTTCCGCCCCGTTTTGTATGTGTGCCGTTTGTATTTCCCGAATCAACGGCTGTACTCACCGGATTCCCGAATGCATGTTTTTTTTGTGTGTGCCCCGATCGTATTCCCGCTTATTCGATGTATCTCCTAGAGACCGATTGAAGCGATATTTGAAATCCTTCGGCCGTCAGCTAAGCTGCCTGTTCTCCGTGCTGCAATTACCACTTATGAACTTCGCAAACCACTCCTGACACATGTTTGCACCTGCAGCTTTCTTGCAGTATGCAGAACAAATCCATTCTCATGTTTTACCAGCCGTCTCGCCGATATTAAACATGAACAACTGACAGTGATTAATTAATACATACCTAGTCGGTCGCTATGAACTGGGTCAACTGATCTCACGTGTGGGCTGTCCGCCACGTGTCTTTCGACGCAATGTTGACACCTTACCCCAACAGCCCGAAATTATGATAAAAATTCAACCGTTTCAGTATTACATACCGCTAGGTGGAGCGCCCTAAACTGCGTAGATCTAATATTATGCTTCACAGTATAAGAAAACCACTAAGGTTCTAAATCTGTTAAAAGATACTATTGTTATTTCTTAGGAACATTATCATCTTCCCTTTGTAAAAATCAAGTGTCATCCATCATCGCGTGATGTGACCTGCGTTGGTAGCGTGTATCCATTGTTCGTTCGTTTATCTTAAGATAATCTTTCACCTCGTTCACTACTAACATCACTCAAGTATCTGCCAAAAAGTCTAGATGAGAATGAACAAAATGTATATTTTGAGTGACATCCTACATTCCAAAAGTTGACACTTTAACAGTTCCTCTATCAATTGTTGTTTGGTTTCTTTAGTATTCCTAAGGAGCCCTTGAACATGGGGTTTCCTCGCTGCTTACTCAGTGGGTTTTAGTTTGCTTTCGAAATGCACTGCCGCCCCAGTGGCGCAGTGGTCTAAGCGATGGCTTCTGATCATTTGTCCGAGATGGGTCCGGGTTCAAATCCCGGTGAGGCATGGTTGTTGTGTTTGCCTTAAGACACTGGTTCTCTCCCTTCCCTGAAACCAGTGGCCCTAAATTAGGGACAGGCGACTGCTTATAGCCCATTGAGTTGCTCACGGTGGTTGTTAAACCCTCAATCCAATTCGTTGAAAATGCAACACCAAGAACGACCTGTGATATTGAAGTGAGATTAATAAGGTATATTACCTATGATACAAGACATAAGTAGTCAGAAGTACAGACCCTGTAAGTGATGTGGAGCACACAATACTCTGTACCTTGTGCACCCACCACGAGCGGCGATAACTGCTCTTACACAGAGCGGCATCGACTGGAAGAAATTCTGGATATCGGGTCGCGGAAGGTCATTCCATGCTGCCTCAATTCATACCCACAATTTATCTTGGGTAACTGGCGGCGGAGCCTGACGGGCCAGGCGTCAAGCGACCATATCCCACACTTGTTCAATAGGTGAAATATCAGGCGAACTCACTGGCCAAAGAAGATGTGGCACATTTCGGTCATTCAGGAGCTGTAAGACATTGCGCGGCACATGCGATCCACCATTGTCCTTTTAAAAGATGGCACCAGGGACCGTCTACAGATATGGCAGCGCTTCAGCCTCTACCACTTATGTGATATGCCGCTGACTCGTTGTGGTTCCTGCAGTGCACAGGAGGCAGTAACGTGAATAGAACTTTTGGCTTGGTTAATCTGAAGTGTTGAAGTGGACGCCAACTTATCAGAAGAATCGTTGCACATTCCTGTCATTGGAGTAGAGAAGCAGATAAATAAGGAGTTAAACTAATTGAATGTAATGACAGATGATTTCGTCTGTGCATTTTTTTATTCTCCAGATTGGGGAAGAAAATGGAAATATTGATTAGTCAAAATAAATGATATATACTTCCAGCGGGAAATAGACATTTTGAGCGACTTTCTCTATGTAATTTCCGCCAAAATTTCCTTCTGTTTCATCCAGTGCAAAAGCGTTTAACCCTGCCTTGTGTCCGAGCAAAGTCTTTCGTCCTTCTCCCCTGAGATCTCCAACAAGACGTTGACTAATAGAAGTCATCGCTCTTTCCACGTTTATAAGTGAGTCACGGAAATTTTTCCGTGACTCACTTATAAACGTGGAAAGAGCGATGACTTCTGTTTGATGTTCCTAGTCCACGTCAAATGTCTGTATTAATTAAGACTTTGACTACTCCGTCTAATTCCCTTTTACTATCTCTCCACGAGGAAGATGCTCTTGACGTAAGAAGTTGACTGTTAATTGCTTACTAGGATTGTCCCTAGCGGGCTCTCTCTGAGGGAGAGTCTGTCCAACAACGGGGAAAAGGGGGATGTCCCACTGTCCGTGAAAGAAGGATTTTCAGGATCCGTTGAGTACTAAACTTTATTTTAACTGAGGGTGAGTTTCTCTAGCTGCCGTTCGCACACAAAATAATTAAAGTTACTATTTAAATATATTTTAAATATTTCCATATAACAGAACTCTCATTCACGCTCCTGCCTCCTATGCATTGTTCTGTTGTGGGGAACCCAACAGCGCCCACAACAGAATGCCCGGTGTAGGGGCCCGTATGACGATGCGTAACAAATGCCTCCAGAGGCCGCTTACCACGGTGTCACCGTAAAAGGACTCGTCCATCATGAGTCATTAAATTGAACCGCGACTCGTCGGAAAACACTATGCGCTGCCATGATGCATCACAACAGTGTCTGCGTTGTTGGCCCCATTGCAACCGCTGACGTCTGTGATTTAAGGTCAGAGGAAGTCGAAGCAACGGAGACGAGGGACGGGGTATCCTTGAAGCAAATGGGGTATCCTTGAAGCAAACGGGGTGTCCTTGAAGCAAACGGGGTATCCTTGAAGCAAACGGGGTATCCTTGAAGCAAACAGGGTGTCCTTGAAGCAAACGGGGTATCCTTGAAGCAAACGGGGTATCCTTGAAGCAAACGGGGTATCCTTGAAGCAAACGGGGTGTCCTTGAAGCAAACAGGGTGTCCTTGAAGCAAACGGGGTATCCTTGAAGCAAACGGGGTATCTTTGAAGCAAACGGGGTATCCTTGAAGCAAACGGGGTGTCCTTGAAGCAAACGGGGTGTCCTTGAAGCAAACGGGGTATCCTTGAAGCAAACGGGGTATCTTTGAAGCAAACGGGGTATCCTTGAAGCAAACGGGGTATCCTTGAAGCAAACGGGGTGTCCTTGAAGCAAACGGGGTGTCCTTGAAGCAAACGGGGTATCCTTGAAGCAAACGGGGTATCTTTGAAGCAAACGGGGTGTCCTTGAAGCAAACGGGGTATCCTTGAAGCAAACGGGGTGTCCTTGAAGCAAACGGGGTATCCTTGAAGCAAACGGCGTCTGACAGTCCTTCCAGACAACCCTTGAAGCGATACAGACTTCCACTGTTGTGCTAACTCTCGGGATATGAATGTTCCGTCCGCCAACGCCATTCGGTGGAGATGACGGTCTTCCGTGCGCTCGGCCGTCGCTGGACTCGAGACCCATCACTTTGGCGCGTCAGACATTCCTCTTTCCGCTGACGCTAGATTTCCATCGCTGTGCTTGCGTTTCGTCCAACACGAACGGCGATGTCAAGGAAGAAAGCCCGCCTTTTCATAGTCCAACTCAGTCGGTAAAGTGTACGTACGGGTCTCGGCTGCTACGGCGTGTTGTACTTAGTTACTACCAGTACCTTACTGTCACAATTCCCGCGAATCAGCTATGGCAACTTGCCCTGTGTGTCCTGCTATTTGTATATCCTGCGAAAAAGCTGTGAGATTGAGTGGTCACATAGAAGCTCACCTTTTCATGTGACCCACCGAACCTGCGAGTTTGTCCGATCACACACGTTTTTCTTGGTGCTGCATTTTCAACAAGCACGAGTGTGGTATCACGCCTTTTTTTTTTTTTTTTTTTTTCGAATTTGCGGTGCAATAGCGTTGCCTCGCGTCATGCAGTTTTAGAGACGGTCCTCTTTAGTGTGCGAAATCGTCAAAATTTTTGCTGTTTTTCAAAGTTCCTCATACTGTATGTAGAGGAGGAAGAAGCATCCACTCGAGTTTCACTGATGGCGTGCATTTAACGTTGTGTATTCCAGGCTGCGGTATTGAAGATGCATACATTAATGTTATTCATAACATCTATGAAAATGCAAGTGCAAAGATTCGGCTATTTGAGAATACAACAACCATAAAAATTGGAAAGGGAGTGAGACAAGGTGACACAATGCCCCCCAAACTCTTTAAAGCCACGTTGGAAAATGTCTTTCAATCACTGAACTGGGGAAACAAAGGGACAAAGATTAATGGAGATTATATAACTCACCTTCGTTTTGCTGATGACGTAGTCATTTTTGCAACTACCCCATCAGAGCATGTGCCCAGGAACTTGCTGACAAGAGTAAAGAAGTGGGATTAAAAATGAACTTTCAGAAGACAAAAGTGATGTACAGTGCTTTTACAAAAAAATTAAGATTTATCGAGTGATGGGGGAAAAGCTGGAGATAACCAATACCTACATTTATTTTGGACAGCAGATATCAAGTGAGGGCCACATTGATGAAGAAATGAATCTGCTTATAAAACTTGCCTGGAGAGCTTTTGGAAGAAACAGCATAATTTTCAACAGCAATATGCCATTATTTCTTAAAAGAAAAGTGTTTGATCAATGCATCCTTCCAGTGCTTATGTATGGTACAGAGACTTGGACCTTAACTAAAAGAGACATACAAAAACTGCAGACAACTCAAACAAGCTTGGGGATGTGCGTGCTTGGTGTAACCAGGAGAGATAAGAAGAGGAACTCGTGGATCAGAAAAATGACAAGAGTGGAAGACATTATGATCAGAGTTAAATCCCTGAAATGGTAATGGGCTGGACATGTTGCCAGAAGGACATCTGAAATTTTAGACTGGACTTCAAGGGACAGGAAAAGACCCAGAAGAAGACCACATGGGAGATGGGTGGATGAAATTCGAAAGTATACGGGAGTGACATGGAGTAGGCTGCCACAAGAGAGACCGTTGTGGAAGAAACTTGGGGAGACCTTCGTCCAGCAGTGGATTGATAATCGTTGACAATGATGATGATGATGATGATGATTCCAGGAACAAAGATTTCTCTGGATGGCTAGCCCTTTTCGACATCGTGTTGCTCGATTATTCCATAAGGGTGACGGATCACTTTGTGCGTGCTCATTTCGTCCACTGTTCACTTTGTCCTCTCTTCATTTAGTCCACTGTTCACTTTGTCCTCTCTTCATTTAGTCCACTGTTCACTTCGTCCGCCGTTCACTTTGTCTACATTTATGTCGTCCTCAGAATGGATGGAACAGCCTGGAAATTTTGTGTTTTGATGAAATGTTTGTTACTAGACAGAGAAAAAAAAAGGTCAGAACATTGCTTAAATGCGATTTTTTTCTTGTTTAAGTTTTTGGATTAAAATATAACGATTTTAAATGTTATTTAAAGTAAAAGGAGGAACTGAATTTTGAAAAGCTTTTCACCACTTTTGTGTGGCACGATATCAATCACTTCCCCAATCGCTGCGTCTCTGGGTCGTGTACAGGGACGTCGCTGGACTTCGAAATCAGGACGGGCGAGCATTATTTCTAGTGGGGCAAGTTTAATAGCAACTTTATTTACGAAACACTAAAGGAACAAATTTTTAATGCTTTCTTTTTCTTTTAATTGAAGTTTAAACGACCACCGTGAGCAACTCAATGTGCTATAAGCTGTCGCCCGTTCCTAATTTAGGGTCACTGGTTCCAGGAAAAGGAGGGATCCCGTGCCGTAAGACAAACACAACATCCATGCCTTACTGGGATGGGAATCCCGACTCTTATCTGACGAATGATCATAAGCCAGCGCTTAGACCACTGCGCCAGCCGGGCGGTTTCAAAGCTTTTCACTACCCGGTACAAAATAATTCGTCGAATTTCGATCCCCTCCACGTGGACAAGCATACATACATGGATCTGACTAGTTCCGCCACGGATGTAAGATAAAGGTATTAATGGAATGTCGCCTTCAACATTTTGCTTGCTTTGGATGCACTGTCTTAAATTTCTTTTCAAAATTTTCCATTTTTGCTTACAAAAATAGTACTGTACTTGAACAATTTATTGAAAAGAAAAAGGTTATCTAAATCAGATTTTAACGTTGTGCAACGCAGACACAATACCTCATCCCTCCTTAACTTCTGTCCTTCCAGCCAGCGACTTGGCCCTGCACTCCTCTCATACAGAGCAGTCGTCAGCCACTTTCTACACTTTAACTGGCTGTCTTAAGGACGCTAGTGTAGCTTTAGACTCCACTTTTCGTGTTGGAATCCCCTATTTTGTAAAGAAAACGAACAGAACAATTAGTAGTGACCCCCTCAATGAATTCCTATCCACCCTCATTAGCCCCTGGCCCTACAAACATGAAAAAAAGGCTTAAACTAAAGAATTGGAAGAGTGGAGATCAACTGAATTTTCACGGCCCTGCGGTGCTATTTTGATAAACTTTTTTGGAGACGTAAACAACGCACTTCATACGGGAAAATACGTAGGGTTACATGAAATAAAACACAAGAATTTTTACTTGACAAAGTGCAGATTATATTGTAAAGTGAAATATATTGAAAAATGGCATACTTTGAACTGGGTGGGCGGCAGGGTGGGCAAGACCACCCTTGCATCCCCTTGCCGACGTCCCTGGTCGTATAGCGGTGGTGAAATGGCACATAACTTAGCACTCTTTTATTCTGCTGAATCACGGGCACTTAAAATTCCGAAACTATATATGGTAAGAAATTGTGAAGTTTAACCCATTAACGACCATAACGCCGAAAACGCCCGTACATACAAACGACCATAGCTGTCCGCAACGCCTGTCTAGAGTGAGTCGGATTTCCCATCCTTACCTATTCTTGAAATTTGCACGACTTATGAGGGATCGGCAGAAGTCACCGTCAGTCACCATTGTGATTACTAAACAAAGAAGTGAAACAACAGACAGTTTCGGGCGTTATGGTGTTTAAAGTGATACTAGATTTTACAGTCATGGTCGTTAAAGGGTTAACGTGTGATGAGGAATGTCTATTTTAACCTTACGCTCAATTAACGCTTCATACCTGAAACACAAGCAACCTAACGATAGGGTCCAATGAATGAGACTAATGAACAACACGTACGTTTGTTTATTCTTTGCATCACGCAGATGAAATGCGAGGCGTGTTCAATAATAATGCCTCCACTCATGTGTCTCGCGCATCACTTGCTGCCTAGCAACCAGTGAGACGGCGAAAAATTCTTTGTGCCATTATCTTCATTTTACTGCGTTCATCTCTTTGTTCGTATTTTATTGTTTGAAGTGGATGAATTTTTTCAACTGTGTCGACGGGTGTCAAACAACGATCGGTTATAGAGTTTTTAACTCGTAAAAATGCACCTTCCAAAGAAATTCATGCTTGCTTAGTCGCAGTTCATGGTTCTGGAACTTTGGCCATAAGCACTGTTCGTCGTTTGGTAAGAAAAGAAAAGGACAGTGGAGGAATGTTGGACGCAAAGGATCAGCCGCAGAGTGGGAGGCCCGTTATCGCAACTTGCGATTTGAACAGGCAAAAAGTCGATGAGCTCATCGGGGAAAATCGAAAAATAACTTGGAGAACTATAGCAAGTAAGCCGAACATTAGTTTAGGTAGTGTCGAAAACACTGTTCAGGTTTTAGGATACAACGAAGTGTGTGTTCGTTGGGTACCGCGTCACCTAGCAACTGAAATGGAGAAATCAAAACTTGAAACTTGCCAAAGGTTGCTTGCTCGGCAATCCCAATGCTATGGAGTGATTTCCTCCATAGCATTGCGATTGCCGTTGAGAATTGGGATGACCAATATGTCCCAGAAATGAAAAATGAGTTGCTGGAATATCGGAACCCATATTCTCCTCGAGCGAAAAAACTTCAAAACTCAAATTTTTGCCGGTAATTGCATGTTCACTGTGTTCTGGGACTACATAGGCATTATTCCTCAGGAGTACATGGTCAAAGGTACGGCTATCAACTCTGAAAGCTACGAGCATACCTTAAAAAAGTTAAAGCAAACAGTAAACCGCATGCGTAGGGGAAAATACAATGATTCTGCAACACGATAACGCCAAACCCTACGCCAGTGCTTTCACTTCAGAAGGCATACAGGAAATCGGGTTTGAAGTCCTTGCACACCCTTCCTATACCCCAGATTTGGCGCCATCCAACACTTCGAGTCGCTTCCGGCTCTCAACAGACTTCAGAAAATGTTTCACTTCACCTCTGATGAAGGTGTTCAAGCCGTTTCGAGGAAATGGTTCTGATAACAACCTGAAGATTTTTACGGAGACTGGTTTAAAAGAAGTTAGTAAAATCATGCAATGCACTGATTATGATACGCTTTCCAACATGCCAGAAATCATTGCTCAAGTTATGAGGATAATGGCTGTGGAATAAATCTCGATCCTGTGCCCTGACCTTTGACCCCATTTCGATGATATTAAGCAGAATTGGTTCAGTATACCTCCGGAATAATATGATAAAGTTTTGTCGCAATAGAAGCATTTTAGTCAAGTTATGAGAACAATGGCTGTGGAATAAATCTCGCTCCTGTGCCTTGATCTTTGACCCCATTTTGATGATATTCAACAGAACCGGTTCAATATACCTCCGGAACAACATACTAAAGTTTTGTCGCAATAGATGCATTTTTAGTTAAGCCATGAGGATAATGGCTGCAATAAATCTTGCTCCTGTGCCCTGAACTTTGAACCCATTTCGATGATATACAACAGAACCAGTTCAGTGCATCTTCGGAACAGCATGATAAAGTTTTGTCGCAATCGAAGCATTTTTGCGTAAGCTATGACGCATAAGGGCATGGAATGCAACCCGCTCCTATGTCCTGACCTTTGACCCCATTTCGCCCATTTTCAATAGGGTTCGTCCCCAGTTGTCCCCTTCCACAAACTAAAATTTCATCGAAATCGAACCATTTTTACGCGAGTTATCGTGCGGACTGACAGACGGACAAAGCTGGAGCATACAGTATACGGTTGGAAAGCGTAAATAATTTTTTTACCCTTGGCGTATCTGTATTGAGCGTGAGAGAGGTTATTTAGAAAAATAAAATATGTGAATTAAAGTAGAAATTCTGAGCTTTCTTCATGTTTTGTTTAAATTTGGTACCTTGCTACTCGGCTTGTATGTAAATATGGAGGCATTAGTTTCAGAGCACCTTCTATTGTAAACTGGTTAGTCGAATATAACTTCCCCGATAATAGAACAGACACTAATTACGAATAATAATAAATGGTAGCACAACTCGTAAAGTAGAGCTCGCAAGGTTGTTTAATGTAGAGTAGTTTATAACAGCCAACAATCCTCAATTATCTCTGAATTGCTGTTAGTCACTTTTTTCACCTCCGTGTCGTGGTTGTTCATCTGGCTAAATGTCAGCTTTGACAAGCGTAACAAAGAAACTGGAGGTTTAGAACGTGACGTTGAGAAATGAAGAACGTCACAAAAAATTACAAAACTTTTACAGGAAAAAGAACTCTAAAGGGAAAATTAAATCTAAAAGTATACGTCTCAAAATCTTTTAGGAAAGTAATATCTATTTTTTTATTTTTTTTGAAGCTAAAAACCGCACACGACAGTAATCAAAAGACCTGCTACATAAAAAAGAAATTATCCCGGTGCTTTGTTTGAAAGTTTGAATATAAGAAATGTACAAAGGCAGTTCCATAAAAATTAAGAGGAACTTTTTTTTTTAGTTGGCAACAGTGCGAAGTGGGATAATAGCCACGCAGACGACTAACTGAATTAAGGAAGCATCTAGGGAAACAGTTATTAGCCGTGGAAGACGATTCTGGTTTTCTTATTGCGCAGTTGTTTAAGGTACGTTTGCCTTTCGCCATAAAGCTATGGAGGTGAGGGATTCAGAGTGAACTGCGTTGTGCGATAAAATTTTGCTATCGTTAGGGTAAAACGGCTCCAGAAAGAGTTGATTTGATGAATAAAGCTTGCAAGGATAAATGTTTGGCTGAGTCAACGAGTTTTAGATGGCACCATGATTTCAAAACAAAGCGTTTGTTGGCAGAACTTGCTCCTAGACGTGGTCGACTAGAAAGTGTTGTTACCGAGCCTATTGCTTACACTGTTTGTGCAGTCCTGCAAGAAGATCGACGAATGGCGTGTGAAGAAATAGCGGCGTCAAGTAATATTTCAAAAACAAACGTCGGCATTCCGCATTCTACGCGACAAATTACTGCTGCATTGTGTGTGTTCCTGATGAGTGCCTCATCACTTGACGAGAGAACAATTGTTGGCCAGAGTTCAGGTGTGTCATGAGTGGAAACAAATGATTGCAAAGGATCCAGAATTTCTAAGCACAGTAATAACTGCTAATGAAACATGGGTTGACTATTTCGACCCCCTCACGAAGCGTTCAACGAGTGTCTGGAAACACACAGGCTCGTTTTCTGCGAAAAAAGTCCGCCAAACCAAATCAGCTGGGAAAGAGATTATGATAATTTTCTTTGTTTGTAAAGATGTAGTCTACCAGCATGCCGTTCCTCCACAAATTATTGTCAATGCTGAGTATTGCATTTCAGTCTTGAAGTGTCTGCGACGACACATATCGATTAAGCGACCGGAACTGGTTGGCAAGTGGACCCTACACCATGATAAGGCCCGCCCACATGTGGCTGCTTGTGTTCAAGAGTTTCTTACGAAATGCAGTATTGAAATCATGCCACAGCCTGCCTACACTCCTGAGCTCGCCCCCGTGCGATTTCTAGTTGTTTTCAACACTGAAGGAGAAGTTCCGTGCTGCAACATTCAAGACAGATGCATTCAAGCTGTACAGAGTTCACTAATGCAGCTTCCGCAAAATGCCTTCGACATATGCTTTGAAAAGTGGACTGAACGATGGGACCGTTGCATATCATTCGATAGAAGATACTTTGAAGAAGAATAACATATATTCTGCTGTACCTATACATCTTCATTTTTTGTGTTTTTACTCTCAGTTTTTATGGAACGGCTGTTGTATATTAAAAAATTGCCACATCACTGCAGAATCACTACAAATAAGATTTCGGTAATAGTGGCAAAACAAATCAATCTTATGTAAATACAAAGTTAAGTTCCCTTTGATAAAGATTTACGAAATAGCAATAAAAAAATCAGAAAATCTCATTTAGTTATTTCTTATGTATCAATTTGAATTATAGCGTTTCGTTCATTTTTCTTCTCCTTTGGGTGGAAAGTAGCTCTGTAGATAGACAAATAAAAAAAATTTTGTCAGACACCACGGATAAAGAATTTTTAAGTCCCTCATGCGTTTTCTCTGTGATGTAACAACAGCGTGACGTTAAGTTTCTTCTGTGTTTGGTGTTGTATGTGTTCTTTTCTAATAATCCTTTAAACGCCAATGGGAAAAGCGAATCAGCTTTGTAAAGAAAGCTATTCACCCCGAAAAAGTGCTTGTGTGCGGTGCGCTGAAAAATAAAAAAAAATCCAAAAAACACGACATAATGTTATTTCTCTTGCCTTAGATTTCCTTTTAATGTATTAAGTCAAATGGCTTTGTTTCCATAACTTAAGCGCTTCGCTTTTTGTTTTGTTTTTTTTCCTTCATTAACTTTTGCTTTCAAATGAAAAACCCATTTCCTGGGAATGCACGAAACCATAATCTTGTAAGAAGATTTGCAGATTTAAATCGCTCTGAACGTATGCAGATACTGCCTCTAGCTTCAATTAGGAAGGGATTAAAATTCACTTTTCTGTTTCTAATGGTTCTGCGGCCCAGTAGTGCCATTGCAAAATAATTACAAAAAGGAAATTTTTTTTTCCCAGGGTTGTGCTTGCTAAAAAATTGTTTTGCTCGTACTCCCATAAAACAATCGCAAACACAGCAATTTGGAATAGTGACCTCGATTTCAGGCAAGCAAACTCAATTTCCAATATTCCACTGTAACTTGCGCTTTAGCAGTGGCGATATCAGAAAATATCGTGTGCTTTTCACAATTGTATGGCACTTCCTATTAAACAAGAAAAAGTAAATAGTGACGGAATTTTGGTTGTGCTAGCTGTATCGGATACTAGAAGGATAATTCCCGTCTATCTTTTAGGAACGCGAAAAATAAATATTCATGAATGGAATACGGGATTACACCATGCAATACAAATTTTTTAAGATAAATGATCCTGAGATGGTTATATTCAGATTAATCAGAAACTTGAGAATTGGTCGCTCTGGGTTGTGTAGTGGTTAGCATACTCGGGCGCTATCTGGGAGACGCGGGTTCGATTCCTGCTCCAGAACGACGAAATTTTTCGGATATTATCTGACTTACCATCCATGTCATATTTACACCACAAAAAACAAAAAAAAAAAAAAAACGGATTCCCATCTTCAAAACAAATATTCATTTACACTACCCAACAAAACTTTTTCACCTGGAACAAATACTTGCGAATACAGTGAAACCTGTGTTGACGGTCACTCGTATTCCGCGGTCACCTACAAAAGCGGGCAGTTTACCTGGTACGGGCGGTATAACTAATAGAAACATATAACATTAAGAAGAAACACCGTTTATGCACAATTATTTTATTCTTCTTATCGACTAAGGTTTTGCTGTGCCTTTGGCCCAGATTCTTCATGGAAATTATCACGTAAATATTCAGATCGCATATGACATCAACTGTGTTGACAACGGTCATGGGGTTTTTCAGTTGCTTCCACGCGCTTGACAGAGATCGTGTAGATGCCATGTCGTTGACAAGTTGCGAGGAATTTTGATATATACGGAAAGCCCATCTCTATTTGCGTACGATAACCTCGCTTTGCATTAAATTTCACGTCATGTACCCATATGTCCTGCATTTCCCCAACTCTTCTATCTCAAATAATTGCGAATTTTCTGTTTTTCTCCTCAAGTTATGGAAACCAGTGTACTTTTGTTTCATAGAAAGAGCAGGAATTGATCCCCGCCTTGCCCGAGGCATATGTTCACAAGCAGAGATGCAGACGGGTCACGACTCAAGCCGTTCCTGACCCGATTTTGACCCGGTTTTATTCCCGTTTTATTTTTGAAAAGAGAAAAATGCGCGTTGTGGAATTCTGTTGTCGATACTGGTGCCCACGGAGTGAATAATGATTTGCCCTGCAAAAATATTATCGTCTCTTTCTTAAAGCCACGAAGATTTCCCCCGACCGACTTCAGACTCACCGACACCATATCGTAAAATGATACTTCCTTTGCGTCCTTTTACAGTGCGATTGTCCAGGGCGAGGTACAGGTAGACGCCATTCGCCTACTTCTCAGCTGATTCACTCCGTCCGTGCGAAGTTCACTCTTTGACTAAGAGTTACTTTACACATCGCATCTTTTACATTGAGCATTCAGAGGATTTCGATTGATGTGCTAAAAGCACCGTGGCAGACTGAAACCTCAAACTTTGAAGGTTCAAGTCCTGATTGTTGAAGGCTTAAAGATAATTAAGTAAGCAGTTTGTTTGTTTTTTTGGCGGGGGGGGGGGGGGGGGCTTTTAAAATATACCTCACACATGTTTTTCACTTTATAAATTTTTATTTTAGATCAAAACAGTACAACTTTCCTGGGAAATCCCCCTCCGCAAAAAATTGTGTACAGTGCGAGGTGCTCTATATTTTTCACATTTTGTACTTGGCTCAGCTCCCTACCCCTTTTATGTTATTCTGCTACTGGTGATATTTTCCTAGGACAATTTAGTTTCTACCAACTCCATAGTAATTACGTGATATCAAATTTCTTAATATCATATGTAAGTGGTTAAACAAATATAACCCTTTATATTGTACTTTGCACATTATAAATATATATGCCTATTGTTTTTGTTCACAACGAAACCAGTATATAATCTTGATTCGGAATAATGGAGTATATAATCGACGCATATTGTTCTTGCTTCATTGTAAACATCACTTATAATTAAGATCTTGTTTATGGCGTGGTATGATAATCAAGTCTTCAATTTTGTATGCGCTTGCAATTAAATTTTTGATATTCTTAAAGATAGCTTTGGCATTGTATTTTTGTTTTTAATATTGATTTTTTGCGAATAAAATACATTTGTGTAATCGTAAATAATGATTTCCAATTGTAATATGCTCCTTTGTTCTTCGTCGAGAAAATTCTGATAAACTTTAAGAGGTGACGGTAGTGTCGAAAAGCAGCAGCTCCACTGTTCTTCGTCGAGAAATGTCACACCACATACCGATCTTCCGAGAACGTTATGGAACTTCATAACGTAGTGACTTATGCATGGAGACTCAAAAGTTTTGTAGCTGCGTGAACGGATTCATAAGAAAGTTGAACCTGTTGTAGTGGCTGTTGAAAGGATTTTTTCCGTTACTGTTGAAGACGCAGCTGACCATAGATTGGATGAGGATATTTTAATCTCCTCGGCTCGCCACTTCTGGGTCCGAAGATCTCTAGGTAAATGTTCATAAGACTTCGCTGCAATTGTGACGTGCCTGCCCCGCAGGACGCACACGACATAAAGGCAGATAGCAGCGAGAACGAACGTCTGCGTAGCTCAGTTGGTAGAGCGACTTGTTCCGGAATAAGTGGACTCGGGTTCGATCCCCGGCGTGGGCCAAAAATGACGGAGAAATTTACTTCGTTATAATGTCGCCCGAACTTCCCGGATGACACGGCCTTTCAAGATCTCGCAATTGTGTGATGTTCTTTCCACACCGCGAGATAGGAAAAATAAGAGAATCCCTTCTTCGGCGCTTCGAAAAATAAATGTGTGAATGTTGCATTCCACACACTAGATTGACTGGGAGTTCTCAAGTGCACGTTCTTCAGCGGATGGCTGCCTACGACGATTCGTGGTCACGGCTGACCCGTGGGCCATGCCCCCGGCCCTCTTTCGGGGGGAGAAGGGGAGAGATGTAACGTGCCTGCCCCGCAGGACGCACACGACATAAAGGCAGATAGCAGCGAGAACGAACGTCTGCGTAGCTCAGTTGGTAGAGCGACTTGTTCTGGAATAAGTGGACTCGGGCTCGATCCCGGGCGTGGACCAAAAATGACGGAGAAATTTACTTCGTTATACAATACAAACTTCTAACAAATGAAATCTCTGCTCGCACTTGAGACTCATCCTCTGTCTACTTAACGACGGAAGGCTCGACGAAGTTCCGACTGGTACAAGATCTTATCCGAGTTTCAGTTATGCTTACGGGTTTTGATATCACGTCAATCCTACACTCGTACCACGTGCATGATATGAAGAGTTCTTGCATGGAACTAGCGATTTACTTCATACGTGCTTAGAACGTGCGTCAGTTTTTTTTTTTTTTTTTTTAGTTAGTGTTCAGGAACTTTTTGCTCACCATGTGTATACATTCATGCTGCGAATCATTGCTACCACCCCTATCTTCATGAGTAGATGCGTTCTATTTGACGCACTGTCACTACCTTCACGAGTAGACGCGTCGAAGCCTCAGAAGAGTCGTTACATAGTACGGACGTCACCTACCAGCGGGGAGTGTATACACTATATTGACAAAAGTCACCGGGCATCCCTCCAAAAGCAAATGACGCTGGGTTCTTATGATGCGCGGCACAGCTGCAAACTGTATAAAAATAGGCCTGCAGCTGACCGCGATCATATCGCACTGTGAGGTTGAGTAAAAATGTCGCGGCGGAAGAGAACTGACTTTGAGAAAGAAAAGATTGTTGGATGTTATATTAGTGGGTTCTCCATGAGAGAAACCGAGAGGCGTTTAAACATACCCAAGTCAAATGTTTTGGATGTACTGAATAAGTGGAAGACACATGGCATGCCTGAAGCAGCAAAACGTACCGGCAAACCAAAGAAAATTAGTGATAGAGGACGTCGAAGCCTCAGGAGAGTCGTTACAGCTAATTGACAGAGTACTGCACAAGACGTCAGTGTACAGGGTGAGTAAAAATGCTGGAACCTCGGTATGTACACGTTCCATTCGCAGAGAACTTCATTCCATGGGTTACCGTGGTCGTGAGGCTGCTCATAAGCCTTTCATCTCCATTCGGAATGCTGCTCGTCGTTTAGCATGGTGTAAAGAACATTTATTGTGGACCCTAGATTAATGGAAACGAGTCCTATGGACTGATGAATCCAGATACACGATCTATCAGTCTGATGACCATGTGTGGGTATGGCGGCAGCCGGGGGAACGCTATTTACCACAGTGTACTGTTCCTACGGTCAAGTTTGGAACTGGCAGTCTACTCGTGTTTTTGGTGGTATGGTCCCGGCCGATCGATTCGTTATCGTGGACAAACCTGTTAACCAGTCTACCTCGAAATTCGGGACAATTATGCCCTACGAACTCTGTGGCAATGCTATGGAACCGAGCCTTATTCATACCAGCAGGATAATGCACTGAGCCATAAAGCAAGGACTCTTACGGCGTGATTTGACGATAATTGCGTATCGTGCGTAGACTGGCCATCACAGAGGTCTGATCTTAACCCCATAGAGCACCTATGGGATGAATTTTAGCGCCGCATAAGAAGTTTGAAACCAAGGCCTACTACTAAGCAACAGTTAGCTGCAGCATTATGTACTGAATGGAAGCGCATACCTATCGCTGTGTTCTAAACCTTGTCGAAAGCACGTCTCGAAGGGTCAGTGCATGCATTAAGGCGAAAGGTGGACCGACACTGTATGTCAATAAATGTTATGTTGTGTTTCTTTTCTAGGTATCCGGTGACTTTTGTAAATATAGTGTATATATAGGCGGCACGGAAATGCTTGCCAATTTGGACGCGGATGGCCTAGCGGTCAACGTTCGTGGCTGCTACGGAGGAATCTCAGGTTCGATCCCACGCAGGTACGAACGCTCAAACCACTAAATATCCACCGTGCGTCGGATGGGCACTTTACGCCATCGGACCCCGAATACCCCCCTCCCTTCCGGTAATAAATAAGGGCGTTGTCCTCCCCTTATCCATCTCGCTTCCGTGTCACTTTCCTATCGGGCACTGTAGCCCAAATCTCCTAGCTTCCTATTTCTAAGGGTTGTTTAAGACCTGACTGTACATATGATCTGATTTTCTTGCCAGTTTGTCAGTATGAGGTCAGTACAATGAGGAACGCCGAGGACTTTTCAGAGTTTCAGACAGATATAATTATCGTCGCGAGATGAACGCAGGTCCGCCATCTTTGGTCCTGCACAATGCAGGCTGTGCGACACGGGCATCTGTCTTGCTGAACGAGTGCAACGTCATCCACATACTCGGTTACCAAAGATGGCAAACCCTTGTTCCGATACACGTTCCAGCTGGACTTCGAGAAAAAAGAGTACGAACTCTAGTTAGAACAGAATACCAGAGGACACCTTCCGCAGTCTAGTGGAAGTCGATGCTTCGTCCAGATGATACAAGCGTTTCTCCGGTCCAAAACGCTTTTAGGTAAATGCTGATATTGTTATGGCTTATGAGTTTTGTATGTGCGTATGTATGACGTGCACAGGGTTTATGAGGAACTAGGGATAATGTCGCATCCCTTCAAATCCCCCTCCAACAAGGGCTTTCTATTTCCCGCTAAAATGTGCCAGCGTATCCTGTAATAAAATTTCCTCATTCCTGTCTCTTTTTAATTAGTTTACACCGACGTCCTAGGATTTCCATACATATCTCAAGACGGGGACTTATCATTTTCCAGTCACAGTTTGAGCAACAGAAAGGAATTACAATGGAAGACAATATTCGTGTCACACGGTCTTCCTGAAAACTGATCCCTATCGCCAAAAATTAGCTGGCGGATGCATTTGTTCAAAGTGTTGTTGTGTCTCAGATTGGATCATTCTCCCTTTGAAGTGTTTTAATGTTTAGTTGTTTTTTTATCGGAGGTTTAACGACCACAGTGAGCAACTTAATGGGCTATAAGCAGTCGCCCGTCCCTAATTTAGGGTCATTGGTTTCATGGAAGGGAGAGAGAGCCAGTGCCGTAGGACAAACACAACATCCATGCCTCACCGGGATTCGAACCCGGACCCTTTACAGACAAATGATCAGAGGCCATAGCTTAGACCACTGCTCCACCGGGGCGGAATTTTAAATTGAGACGAGGGCGTGCTTAAATAATTAAATGCAGAAGTTGCTCTTCTCTTAAATAGAAGTACAAAAACACGGGTTCAGTTATTCTTGAAATTTAAATATAAAGGTGTTAAAGATTGCAGTTGACTTTTTTTTCAATAATACACGTTGATCATATTTTTTTTGACTGAGCTTTTAAGATAATATTCATGAAGGGGTTCAGTTTAGTGGACTCCGTCTCTGTGTTCCCGGTGTTTTAAAATATTGTTTAAATAATACGTTTTGCGAGAGAGTTATATCAACAACTATTTGCACGCCTTCTGTTTATACACAAAAGAATCCGTAATTAACTCTTAAATTCATACGCATGAGAGATTAACTAGTGCTTATGTCAGGGGAACGTCAGTCCGGGCTATCCTTCAGTGAAGCACCAAAGATTCATGTGGTTGTTAGTTTGAACATATGTTATGTTTGTGCGAACTTCCTGTTTGTACTGTACGTGCAGCTGAGCAGATGATGAAACTACTCAGCGAAATGAGAAGATACTTCCTGAAAGCAATATTTTATCATGCTTACCAAAGGCTACGAAGAGTCGTTAATTTCTAATTAAGAGCTACATTCGGTAGGTGGTAGGCGATGCATTTACACATCACCTGTGTCACTGACATGACTCGAACGAAAAACTAAATGTGAAATGAATTAAATTTGAAAAGTGAAAACGTGTAGACGAACTTGAATGTACGGTTAAAGGTACAATGTACAGGAAATTAGCCCTTCTCTAATTTGGGAGGAAAATGTCCTAATGTAATAATCGCTTTCTTTACTGGTGTGTTATTATTATTATTATTTTTTCTTGTCCTGTGTTGCGAGATGTTTCAGGATTTTAGTTCTGCGTGTAGTGCTTCAAAATTAGCGCTTTTTGCATCCTTACTAATTTAATTTCTCAGTTGGGGTGCGAGAAAATAGAAGATTAACAAGCTCTAAAACTATTTTTCTGAAAAACTCAGAACGTTTCTTTAGCAATGAATTTTTTTCATGGTAAATTGTGTTCCCTTCCCGCTTTCTGTTATACACTCACGGACAATTAAATTTGCGTACCAAGAAGTAAATATCGGATTGAACTGAAATTTTATGAACGTAATCATACAGATGGATTATACACATGATGGCCAAAACAGAGCTGCCGATCTATGGCACGCAGTCTGGTCATCTTCAATAACGCGTCGCACTGTGTCGTGCGACGATACATGCTGTAATACGGTCCGGCATGGAGGCGAACAGACGCCTGATTTTTTCCTGCTGCAGACTGGCCCACACGTGTTGGACGTTGTGCTCCAAATCCCGGATAGTGCTTCATGGCGGCAGCTGGAGTTTCAATTGGTTCCCACACATGCTCGATAAGGGACATGTCCGGGGAGCGGGTAAGCCATGGAAGTGTCTGGGCGTGACGTAGGCAGTCTTGGGCAACCCGGGCTCTGTGCGGGCGGAATTTATCCTGCTGGTATAGCGCATCTGGAATCCCGGCCAGGAATGGGAGCACATGGGGCCGTAGGATCTCATCCACATACCGCTGGTCCGTCAATGATCCACGTTCCACTACTAGAGCTGATCGGCTATTTTAGGCAATGGCTTCCCAGACCACAATGCCTGCAGTGGGGGAGGTGTGACGCTCGATAGTGAGGTCGAGATTGTGCCGTTGACCCGGGGACTTCTACACCCGGACGCGATGATTATTTGTCCCGAAAACGAAGCGGCACTCATCACTAAGCACCACATGTTGCCATTCTGTGGCGTTCCACGTCGCTCTGGCCTGGCACCACTGCAAACGGAGCTGGCGATGTTCCGGTGTTAATGGCAGCATACGTAAGGGGCGCTGGTATCGCAGATTCGCTTCCGCGAGGTGTCGGGGAAAAGGTACGTGGTCACACAGGCGCCGCTACATATGCCTGTATAGTCGACCGGGTCTGGGATCCGTTCGTTCCTGGCGCACGATCTGTCGATTATCTCTGCCGGTGTTGTTCCTCCTGGTCCGTTCGGAGTCGCTCCGCCGTGTAGCAGTGCCGTTACTTGCCCACTGCTCCCAACACAGTTGGACGGTATGGTCAGAACGATACACGTGGCAGGCTATACGGCGTGCCGACCACCCCGCGGTTTTCAGCCCGATTATTAGGCCTCTCTCCCCAAAAACGAAGCGGCCAAATTCAGGTCGATTTAAATGAAGTGGCAAAAATACACGTCGACTTACGCAACTTACGAAGTCCGTAAGTTGCGTAAAATGATGTCTCTGGCATCTACCCGACATTCTTGTCACTCTGTACTCTTGCTTGCGTCGGCCGGTGATTTTCGCTTTCATGGGGCATCGACTACACGCCGGTTTATAAGGCTGCCGGTTCGTGCTTTCGGCGCCACCACATGGTGTGTGGTCATGCGCACTGGCACCAAACGTGGATCATTTGTATACCAGCACGCAGTCTAGCTATTTGCAAAATTTCGCGGTTGTAGCATGATTTCTTCCAGGTGCGCAAATTTCATTGTCCGTGAGTGTATAAATTTTAAATTTTAGTGCTGGTCGTCGGAAGAGCTTGAGACTTTAAAACTGGTTTCCTGAAAAACTTAAAGCAAAGCATTTCCCTCCCGTTTATTTCCCAAAAATATATCAGCGTACACAGCCATTGAAACAGAAAACTTGCTGCAAACCCGCGAACACGATATCATTAAAAAAGACCATTTATAGAAAAATTAATAAAGCAATAAATAATTATTAGAATATTACAGATTCCAGTGAGGACAAAATAAGTACATTACAAGTGAATGAAATGTACTTATTTTATATATAAGTACATTGCATTCACTTGTACTTATTGTCCAAATATGAACCAATATTTTAAATATTGGTTCATTGTCCAATATTTTAATATTAAAAAAATATTAAAATATAGTCCAATATTTTAATATTAAAATATAGTCCAATATTTTAATATTTTTTAAATATTAAAATATTGGACTATGAACCTCATAAAAACAAGAGATTAATTAATTAAGAAAGCTTTTACATCCAGAAAAAAACAGTTCCATTTATGAATCTTCAAAATTTATAAGGATTTTCAACAACTTAATTCAAGAATTGTGAACTTACAAAATACATAAGGAAAATATTTTAATTTAATAAATAGCAACTGCAAGAGGAACCTGGCAATAAAAATCAAATTCCTTCTGTGCAAACGAAACTTTTGATACATTTCACACATTGAGAACAGGCCTTGATAAAATCTAGGGACCAGAAATGTCAGTTAAAACAAAAGAACTCAGAAGATGTATACAAATAATTGAAAGGTCTTCAAGCTGAAATTAAATTCAGTATATTAATCTGAGTAAGACTTTCATGAAGTATTATAATTGCTGTAAATAACATTTTTTTAAATCTACAAGCAGAAACTATCTGCAAAATCTGCTAAGTATTTCGAAACTAACCGTGTACAGTGTAAGCCTACATTCTGCTACTCTGTACACAGAATCATAAAACTCAAAAGAAGTACGTATTACTTTTAAAAAGAGAAGTATATGTGTAAAATCATCGTCTACTATTATCAATTTCCTACTGGATGATTGTCTTCCCAAATTGCTTCCACAACTATCTGTCTTGAACCAGACTCCTCCATGTCTTTCTAGCTTGCTTTCGAATTTCATCCAGCCATCTTCCAAGTGCCCTTGTTCTGAGTCTGTGTCCGTCCCTTGGTATCCAATCTAATATTTCAATTGTCCATCGGTGGTCCGTTTTTCTGGCAAATATGTCCAGCTCATTGCCGATTCAGGGATTTTACTTTGATCATGATGTTTTCCACTCTTGCCATTTTCGCGATCCACGAGCTTCTCTTCTTATCTTTCCTAGTTACACCAGTCATTTTTCATTTAGCTGTTTGCAGTCTCTTTGTTTGTGTGTGTGTGTGTGTGTGTGTGTGTGTGTGTGTGTGTGTGTGTGTGTGTGTGTGTGTGTGTTTTTCTTTTAGTCAAGGTCCATGTTTTTGCTCCATACTTAAGAACTGAAGGGATGCATTTATTAAACACTTTTCTTTCAAGACATGATTGTAAACTTCTCTTCAAAATTGCACTGTTTTTTCCAAATGCTCTCCAGCCAAATTTTATACGCTGATTAGTTTTTTCATCGGTGTGACCCACACTTAAAATCTGTTGCCTAAGATATTATTAGTTAACTCTAGATTTTCCCGCTGAATCTTATTTCTGTTATTATATAAGGTATTGTTACCTCTAGATTTAATCGCTAAATCTTCATTTCTATTTATATATTTTCCTGTTGTTAGGTCCACAAAAAGAAATTACTCTGATGATTTGAACGCATCTCAGAAAATTTACAGACGACAAATATTTTTGTTTTCTGATATGGTAGCAAAGAGCGGCTTCCATTTTTTCATCAAAGAATTCATGCCAATTCTGATAAGAAATTTCAGGTTTTTGTAAATTGTAGATTTGATCTTCAAAATTTGTAAGACGTGTGCGCGTACTTTGGATATTATTTCAATCAAAGGACTAGCAAATTCCATGATATATGATTTATTATCATTTTTTTTCGATCTTCAAAAGTTGAAGGACGTGCGCGTACTTTGGATATTATTTCGATCACAAAGGACTAGAAAATTCCATATGTGATTTAATATATATATATATATATATATTTTTTTTAGGACAGGGTGAATTTTCCATTTTCCTTCGAATTCCCGATTTCTTCAAAACGCCATCGATAAATGAAACACACTGTACTTAAACACTAGTAAAGAATGCAACAAGTTCCGTGCATCTAAAAGCAACAGCAACTGTAAAAATATCTTCACGCTACAAATATGTGTCAGACGTGTAATGTACCCCTGACTCGAGATGGCTCCAGGTTCGAATCCCAGTGAGGCATGGATGTTGCGTATGTCTTACGGCACTGGCTCTCTCCCTTCCTTGGAAGAAGTGATCCTAAGCTTACGGTGGTCGTTAAACTTCCACACAAAACAGAGAACAATAAAAAGTACCTCTGACTGTTGTGCATGTTTTATTTTTGTATCATCGTTTTGCTCCTGAACGAGCTCGTTTCTTGCTTTTTTTTTTTTTTTTTTTTTTTTGCCCACTCTACCAGACGGCTCAGAAACCCCGGGTTGTTTTTTAAACGATCATGGTGATGTACCTTCTGTGGTCTCTTTTCTACGTTGTAATGGTGCTTATCTTTTTGTGTAGCTCGTTGTCTGATTGTCGGCCATTCACACCGTTTCTTCTCACACTTCTCTTTTGTAACTTCCATTTTGTTTTAGTCTTTGGTGTTACTTTTATTTCTGGCGTAAACTGTACATTTATTTCTGGACGTGGCGCTCTTTGGCCCATTGAGGCCGTTGCGTCAATAAACTTCAACCAACTAGCTGTACCGAAGATCAGTCAGTGGAACAAAATGGAGCAGAATTAAGCTTCATTATTGAAAACAAAATTAGTTGGTGGTGTTTTTTTCATATTCACCATATTCTTCAGAACTTTTATCAAGTGATTTTTGGTTGCTTCTGCTAATGAAAGATGAGCTTCGCAATAAGAAATTTTCGAATCGATCAGCAGTCTCTTCGGCTGTTTACAGGCTAAACACATCTTTAATGGTTGTGGGTTTGATAACTTGCAAAAGTAAACAAGTTGTTAAATCATGCAATGCATTGATTATGATACGCTTTCCAACATACCAGAAATAATTACTCAAGTCATGAGGATAATAACTGTGGAATAAATCTCGCTCCTGTGTCCTGACCTTTGACCCCATTTCGATTATATTAAACAGAATTGGTTCGGTATATCTCCGGAACAGCATACTAAAGTTTTGTCGCAATAGAAGCATTTTTAGTCAAGTTATGAGGATAATAGCAGTGGATTAAATATCGCTCCTGTGTCCTGCCCTTTGATCCCATTTCGATGATATTCAACAGAACCGGTTCAATATGCTTCTGGAACAACCTGTTAAAGTTTTGTCGCAATCGAAGCATTTGTACGTATGTTATGATGCATAAAGGCAATGGAATGGATCCCGCTTCTATGTTCTGACCTTTGACTCCATTTCGTCAATTTTCAACAGGATTCGTCCCCATGTGGTCCTCTACAACACACTAAAATTTCGTCGAAATCTAACCATTTTTACGAAAATTATGATGCATAAGGGCAATGGATTGGACCCCGCTCCTATGTCCTGACCTTTGACTCCATTTCGCCCATTTTCAATAGAGTTCGTCCTAGGTGGTCCCCTACCACATAATAAAATTTCATCGAAATTGAATGATTTTTACGCGAGTTATCGTGCGGTCAGACGGACGAACAAAGCTGGAGCATATACGCTTCTTCAACCTACGGTTGGAAAGCGTAAAAAAAGAAGTGTTAGGAGACTGTGTCAAAATTGCGGCTGGTTAAGTTTCATTCCTCCACCATGAGTAATCCCTGAAACCAAAAATTGGAAGACCTTATGGCTTGAACATAACTCATACTGCATAAATTTCGGCTTTCAGAAATAGAACTGCTCTTTACTTAATGTAATTACGTACTTTAATCAGTTGATTCAGCCTGTTATAAATAAGAGAGACGCCGCTGAATTCTCGACTGTAATGAGCAACGTCCTTTAAATGAAAAATTAAGAATTCTAAAGATATTTTAAAGCGTGCATTCAACATCTTCCTGAAAACTGTATGTTTTCTGTCCTAGATAAGGGAATGATCTTGATGTTTTCCCACCTTATTACTTACGCTTTCGAGTAGGCTACAGTAATGTTGTGCAAATGCAAGAACGCTGAGGTCGCACAGCAGGAAATTTGTGTGCCATGAAAATTGGAAGAAATATTTGAGTTTTTTTCGCATCTTTCACGATGCACAAATTTCTTGGTTGTGGCTGTAGCTATCCGATTCGAAAAAAGATTTTTGTAAATGTGTTGCTTACTTATATTCTCTCTCTCTCTCTCTCTCTCATGTTGCTGCGTCTGCATGAGAATTGATTATTGCACTTCATTTTTGAACTAGGAGGTAAATTCTAGACTTCAGTGCGTAAAACCTGAGCTATACAAATCACAAAAATGACATGCGTGTTTTGCATTTTCAGAACAAATAATTTTTATCCAGTATCTGAGTTTCAAGGTACATAACGCACGTCTCCTGTAAGTACGTCTTATAGTATCTGGGTTTCAAGGCATATAACGCATTTCTCCGTTTAGCGTATAAATTTTTTGCCGATGGGATTCGACCACTTCCTACTCCAGAGCTGGATATTCTCCCGATTGAACTACGCCAGCATGGCTTAACGCTGCAAATGTGTCACTATGATTCATACGTCACCACAGTAGTATGTCAACTATGTCATGTTACGTTACATTATGCCCCCCCTCCCTTGAGAAAGGCGGGTGTATGAAATTGCAGGTTTTGAGTCAGCTGACAGCCATTCTTGAAGAACCATCTTACTGCAGAAAAATTAATGTTTTATTAATTAAGGATATTGTGTGAAAGCATAATTGCACATTTTTTTCAAACCTATCGGCAAGGGATTTATTTATGTTCAGGCGCCAGTATAGCGTAAACATTTTCCGCTGGTGATATTTGAACCACGTCTTCCTTCTCCGGAGCCAGATATTCTCGCAACTGAGCTACGGCGGCAAGCTTAACGCTGCAAATTTGCCGACACGACTCATACGTCACCGCAGTAGTACGTCATCTGCGTCATGTTACGTTTCAAACGATACATACGTCATCTGCATCATGCTATGTTACATCCGATTAGTACGTGTTATGTTGTATCAAGATTTTCGAAAATTTAGTGGTCTCGGCAGTTTGCACAATACTGCCAAAAAATATGTATACTTGATAACCCCAAATTTCTCGAAATCCCAATACTAGAAACAAGTTCGTAAATTCATGCAATGCATTGATTATGATACGCTTTGCAACATACCAGAAATCATTATTCAAGTTATTACTCAAGTTATGAGGATAATGGCTGTAGAATAAATCTCGCTCCTGTGCCATGACTTCACACCCTATTTCGTTGATATTCAACAGAACCGGTTCACTATACCTCCGGAACAACATGATAAAGTTTTGTCGCGAGTGAAGCATTATTACGTAAGTTATGATGCATAAGGGCAATGGAATGGATCCCACTCTTATGTCCTGACCTTTGACCCCATTTCGCATTTTCAATAGGGTTCTTTCCCAGGTGGTCCCCTTCCACATACTAAAATTTCATCGAAATCGAACCATTTTTATGCGAGTTATCGTGTGGACAGACAAAGCTGAAGCATATACTCTTCTTCAACCTACGGTTGGAAAGCGTAAAAAACGCAAAATTAGATAAATGGAAAAATAAGTTAGTAAAATCATGCAATGCATTGATTATGATACGCTTTCCAATATACCAGATATCATTACTCAAGCTGTGAGGATAATAACTGTGGAATAAATCTCGCTCCTGTGCGCTGACCTTTGACCCTATTTCGGTTCGCCCATTTTCAGTTGGGTTCGTCCCCGGGTGGTCCCCTACCACATACTAAAATTTAATCGAAATCGAACCATTTTTACTCAAGTAATGACGCTTAAGGGCAGTGGATTGGATCCTGCTCTTATGTCCTGACCTTTAACCCCATTTCACCCATTTTCAACAGGGTTCGTCCCCAGGTGATCCCCTATCATGTACTAAAATTTCATAGAAATCAAACCATTTTCAGTCAAGTTATGACGCATAAGGGCAACGGAATGGATCCCGATCCTATGTCCTGACCTTTGACCCCATTTCACCCATTTTCAATACGGTTCGTCCCCAGTGATCCCCTATCACTGAAATTTCATCGAAATCGATGCGGACGGACGGGCGGACAAAGCTGGAGCATATACGCTTCTTCAACCTACGGTTGAAAAGCGTAAAAAAGAAAACAAGAGAAAACGAAGGAACAAAAAATATGAAAAGTTTTCTTCTCGGCGTAGAAATGGAAAACGTAATAGTAAATTTATTAATGGATAGAAAACGCGTTCGTAAGCTGCATGATTACAACGGTTATTTTTTTTATTCCGACTTATAAAATAGGATGTATGACCAGACCCGAACAAATAGATGGACTGACAAAAAAAAGTAACATTTTCTCGTCATTCATTATTCGACATGTGTGTGATGTATCAAAAGATTTGCTTTAAAAAAAGCGGAAATTCAGCGGAATATTGATAAGCTCTGCAAACTTGGAATGTTCCAGACTGATCTTCGGAGCTCGATTTTCTTCTCAATAAGTCGGCGGAAGAGAACAGCATCTTCCTTCCTAGTGGCAATGGCAAAAATGTGCTTTATTATCTTGTGCTTCCTTTCACGTTACTGAATCCCTGCCGGAAGGGATTACGTTAGATATACAGAAGTCTGGAGAGCAGCTGCTGAAGTGAGCTACAACACCCTTGGAAGGTCGTTCTGCTCTTTCTCAGCAGTGCTTCCTCCATTTCTCTTTTTTGCTTCTTCTGCCGCGCCTGTTAACATTTGCACTGGCGACTCGCCGGGGCGTTTCCCTTACCTTTTGCTATATATTGTAATCATCTTTTATTTACGTGAGAAATTTATGAAAATAGTCCTGTCAAATTGATTAAATCGTTCATTAGCCTTACATCGGCGAAAAAACGGGCGGTGTGATTATAGGTGTTAAATGCAGGACTTTGTGCAAGGCCGTAATATTGCATGCAAACCCCATACTTAAGTGATAAAATGTGATAAATTATTATTGCCTTGGCCTTACTTCAAAATGCTGGTTTTATCTCACCATATGATATCAATGTGCTTCACTGATCACACTTTGCTGAAGCCAAATATGCTACGATTGCTACAAAAAGTTTTGTTTTAACATTCTTTCTCACCTCGGAACAAGCAGTGTTAATAAGGACAAAAGTTAGAATTTCATATTCAGGCACGGCACCAGCTGTTGTATCACATGTGCGCAGCGGCAGAAAGAGGTCAAGCAAGTCGAAATTTCATTTCGGGCCAAACGTGTCAATTTTGTTTTTCTCATTTTGAGGTTTAACGACCACCGTGAACAACATAATAGGCTATATATAAGCAGCCGCCCGTTCCTAATTTAGGACCACTGGTTCCACGGAAGAGAGAGAGAGCCAGCGCCGTAAGACAAACGCAACATCCATGCCTCACTGAGATTCGAACCCGAACCCATCTCGGTCGAACGATCAGAAGCCATCGCTTAGACCGCTGCGCCACTGGGGCGGCCAAGCGTGTCAATGCATTGTATCCTAGGCACTGGAGGCTGGAGGCCTGCACAGGCCGGGTTGGGGTTTTTGTAGTTTAAAGAACAAAGCAACGGGCCGGGCAGGACCAAGTCACCCATTTTTTTTATCGCAATAGTAAAGAAAGAAGAAAGCCTTGTTACCTAATGCCTAGTCTGTTTAACTGTTTTGCAGGCTATTTTTACCTACATGACGTAGCCCAGAGCGTAATCACAGAGGCGAGGAGAAGCACTCGGTGTTTCTATCATCTGTAGGTATTAAGATGGTAAAACCACTATGGGGCTTTTTGACAAGAAAAGATTCTACCCCGAGTGAGTTTGTGTGGAGTGGGGGACGGGAGGATGTCTCCAGTGGGGTGGGGGTATGTGCAGGGCCGGCTGGACCATAGAAGCAACCGGGGCGGTCGCCCCAGGCCCCGCAGTTTAGAAAACAAAATAATTTTCGGTAAAAAAAATTTAACTACATTTTTTTTGTAACTTTTGGAGCGCAAGGCCCTTAAAAATATATTTTTGAAGTTTTTTGTTTGTTTCCAATCTCCCCATTTTTGAATTTGTTATCCCCCCTGTTCGTCGTACGGACACTGAGATTTGCAGATTCGAAATGATTTTTGTAACCACCTTAATCTTTTCCACATTCATGAAATAGCAAATTAAATTTCATCATTTTGTGGTACCCTACTTTTATATAACCAACAATTTGTGTGAAAACCTGATACTTAAATTTAAGAAAATAAAAATAACAATATCCAAGTTACTTTCGGACTACATATGGAGGCCACTTTTCCAACATTACAAGAAGTTGAAAAAAAAAAAAAAAGGCAACTTTCATATATGAACGCGTATAAAAGTTTAGAATGTCACTAATTTGTCAGTTACTCCACTGTGCATTAAAAATCAATCACGAAACATGTATCAGGGGAAAAAACTGTTTATGCGAATTTATTTTAGAGGGATCATACTGTATTTTCTATACAAAAATATTCGCTAAGCAGGAATATTTTTATCATTTTGTGAATAAGCTGTTATAAGAGTCACAATGCAACCTAAACCTCTTCTCCCGGGAAAGAAAATCGTAGATTTTAACACTTTTTACTCTCTCTTCCCCTCTCTCTCTCTCTCCATCTCGCTTCCTCTCTCTCTCTCTCTTTTTCGCTCTCCCTCTCATTTTCCCTCTTTCTCTATCTATCTTCCCCTCTCTTTTTCTCTTTCTCGATCTCCCTCTCTCTCTCCTTTCTTTTCTGTCTGTCTCTCTCTCTCTCTCTCTCTCTCTCTCTCTCTCTCTCTCTCTCTCTCTCTCTCTCTCTCTCTCTCTTTCTCTATCTCTCTTCCTTCCTCTCTTTAGTTCTGTCTCTCTCTCTCGCTCTGAACTTTCAGTCCGTATTATGGTCTTTTTCTTAAGCTTAAAGCAAATACTTCTTTGAGATAATCGTTTTCTCTTTACGGTAGTGTTCGTGGGTCTTCCTCACGAACGATAATTTTCAGAAACGACTTTATTAAAATATGAGATTTGTTTTTAGTGCCCACAATAAAATTTTGCTCTGGGCCCCGCAATGAAATTTCGCCCAGGGCCCCGCAAGAGCTCCATCTGGCCCTGGGTATGTGTGTGTTTGTATGAGAGGGTGGGGCGACATGGATTGTTTCTGCTATCTCTAATTTGTATAGGGATTGACTTTTGTAGTGTTACCGCTTGCTAGTTCAGAGAAAGGGAGATCGTTAACGCGCTTAGTCTCTCTCTCTCTTAAGGTTATATTTTTCGATATAGGCATACATTTAACTAAGTATTTTCAATAATAATTCATTTCATTATTTAATTTTCACAACAGAAAAAAAAATACAAAATGGCACATCACGAGTTAGTCCGAGTGTCTACTATTTGAAACCGGCCGGGCCCAACAAATAAGGCCTGTGCAGACCTCTACTGGAGGCCACTACTGGTTTCACCCCCAACGCAAGCGGAGACAGTTTCCACCTGAAAGATATGCTTTTAAGTGAAATTCTCTGCTTCCACTCAAACACAGGTTGAATATGGCCTTCGTATGATGTATTTCCCACGTAATTACGTATTTTCGCGTAACATGTAGTCCCGGTGTTGTCTCCACGTTATGCCTTATTATCGAAACCCTTTGCTTCTACATAACGCGCAGTCTGGATACCCGAAATCCGCGTCTTCCACATAATAAGCACTTTGGATCGCTACTATGCGTGTGGTGTATTTGCCGCGTAATCCTTTTTTTCAACGTAATGCACAGTCCGGATGGCATATGCACGTAATATGTTTGGCGCGAAATCCTTGTCTTCCCCATAATGAAGAGAAAATAGAGGATCTGGTTACAGCGGATGGCACAGTTATGTTAGTTGTTGAGAAGGTTGCTTACAGTGAAAAGTGAACAGTTTAGATTAAACCAGTGGTGCAGCGAAGGTGACTGACGCCCTGCAGCAACATGTATACGTAATTTACTCCCCTTAGAGAACAACACAAACGATTGAGAATATGATTTAAGGAAGTCACTTGGGTATCGATGAGCGTCTACCCGAGAAACGTTTTTTCTAGTTCTATGTTGAATATATTCTGAGAGTTTACTGTAAGCTAATTTAATTTCATGCCAGAATATGCGTGAAAACAGTAATCTTAACCTAGATTAGACAGCCAAAAAAGAGTATGCTTTAACATCCGTGCCTGGCCGATATGCGTGTGGTGTATTGCTGAAAAACACATAGCACATAATAAAATGGCAAATTAAATACAAAGGTAGAAGGTATATCGCCAATCTAGTTGTGTGAGAGGTCTGGGGCGCTTGCTTGCGACTATAAGCCCTGGGTCGAGTCTCGAATGATTTTGGACTAGCTTAGAAACTGGACCTGACTTGGAAATTTAGTTGCCATCGAAGGGAATTACCCTTTGTATGTTCTAGACGGTTGTATTTTCAACTCTGCTAAATTGAGTGAGGTCGTGCCGTATGTCTATGTGAATCTGGGTGATCTGCACAACGAAATTGCAGCGCATTTGTGACGTCATCCGAGAACAGTTGGCGTCTGGTGGCAGTAGTGGACACGGGATGGTGTTTTTATGTCTTCGTTCAGGGTCTCTTCGTTCTCGAGCGACTGGATTAGTATTATCGGCCAATTCACAGGTGGCTGTCAACACCAGAAAGGTGCCTTGCCGACAGTTATCCACTGACACAGAGTAGCTAGTAGAGGGGAAGGGTCTTCATTCGGAAACATTGTTCGAAATTTCAACAACCAGGAGCATTGTACACCTAGTTATCTTCAGCAACATGCAAAGCTCCCTCAGGACGTGGAGGCGCAAAGTGCATAACATGTTAGACACAACTGGTAGGCAGCAGTTTCAGAACACTGAATTCTGTAACTTATGCAAATGAGAATGTGATGAAGTTGTCTCGTAGGCATGTCTTGTGTGTTTCAGGTCCCCTGTGGTAGACCAAATGGTGAAAAATTGAAAAGCAGCAGGAGCTCGTGTGGACAGTACACCAGCCTGAAGGAGGACGGCAGAAAAGAAAACTCTGAGGGCTGTCTACATCAGGCAAAGCTTGGGCTCTGTTGGCTGGGGTATCCATGTTAGCAGCGACAGTAAGATTTCCAAGAGTCGTCATCATGTAGGAAGACGCACAGAAAAACAAATACCGCGTTGTACTTAGTGCATGTAGCAGTGGAACAAAAAGAGGCTCTGGATAGAAATTGAAGGGTTGTTAACTGACCGTCGAAGGATAACAGACATAATCAATTCTGTAGGCGTAACCCAGGGATTAAGTAGATCATCCACTGGTTTTTGATGTAATGTTCCTCGAAGTTTCGTTGTCAAGATGACGGCTCACACATTAAAAGCTGAATCTGTGGAGTTTGTGCAGAATCGAGATCCGACCTACGATACCCAACTCAAAGTAGAGACCCAGAACATTGATACACACATAGCATACACCGTACCAAGTGTAATTAGTTTCAGCGCAGTTGGGACGAAAGCAAATGATAGAGCTAAAATTATAAGGCGACGCCACAAGGTGGAGGCCATTGACAATATACACTCTCCCTTGAAATGATGTAGAAGGTTAGACGTGTCTGAAACTGAAGAATACGATGCCCTAACACAGATATTTCCTAACACATGAAGCAAATTTTCGCTTACGCGGTATTCAGGAGACCTCAAGTACACACCGATGATTTTATTTACCCTCGCTGATTCAACAAGGGTAAGCCTTGTAATCGTTAAGGTCTCACCATCGCTCTACAGTGCTGTCACCTGCAGTTTAACTTGGCGCCCTACGTTGATGCGTAACATTGTATTCAAACAAAGCCTGAAGTACATCGAACTCATCAGGATGTGCCAATGAAATCGTAATATCGTTCTTCATAACTATGTGCAGAATCACCTGATGTGACTGAAACTTCGCAGATATCAGAGATCTGTGATTCAGTCAATTCCTATCACAGAATGACAGAAAAGGCTCAGTTGCCAGCGCAAATAATTGTCCTAACAGAGGGCACCAAAAAGGAATAGTTGCTGTTAGGGATGAGACGAACTTTACATAAAAGACAGCATCAGAGTTACAATAACTTTATCAAGTGAGAAAACGGGTAGGAAAGCCAAATCGCAGTTACACATATGAGTAGTCCATTCGATCGAATGCTTTCTTCTGTTCTAATGTCAACAGCGCTAGTTTCTCAATCTGGAAGTTGGCTAAATCGAGTATATCTCTAAGCATATGAAAGTTTTCATACATGCATCGTCCTGATTAGTACACACAGAAAAGCCAAGACATTAAAACCACCTGCCTAATATGATATCGGTCCTCCACATGACGCCAAAACAGGCCCTAGCTGGAGAAGCATGGACACCAGTGCTGAGACGGGCTGAGCCCGAGAACCCGAAGTCGAGCCCGCGCCTGAACCGGGCTCGGGCTGCACAATACTTACTGGAGTTCGAGCTCTGGCTCTGAGAGAAAGATAATTTTCTTCGTTTTTCTTTTAATGTGATTTTGTATGATTTAGCACACGAAACGTCTTTACACTTTCTAGTTGTTAAAGAAAATTCTTCGGCATCTGGGTCTAGATGGGGCTATTCATTCCAGGCTTGGGTAATAAATACCATAGGTCATGAATTACTAGATTTCTGCAAAGGAAAAGTTTCTTTAAGAACTATAGATAGTAGAGATAGCAAGTTGACGAAATTTTACTCCCTGCTGATTCGATTGAACAACTTACGACGTAGATCGTAGTGCCTCCCGATTTTTTCTGAAGCCCCATTTCCGAAACAGGAAGAAATGAATGGTTAAAGAAAACTATAGAAATAGATAGACATCCCTTCTCCACTCCGCAGTTGAAAAAGACATCGGTTAATTGCACGGAGAGGAAAGAGATGAAAGTCTGGAGGAAGAGATTTTTTTTTTAAATTCTTAAACAGGTTTAATCATAGTTTTGGGGCTCGTTACGACATACTTCGGGCTCTTAAAATTGAGCCCGAACTCAGCTCTGATGGACACTACAAGATTTCTAATTGTGTCTTATGGTATCTGGTACCAACACGTCACAACCAGATCCTTTAACTCTTGTAAGTTATGTGGTTGAGCTGCCGCAGATTGTGTTTGCTGTTACAACACAAACTACAGATGCTCTGATTGTATTGAGTCTGGCGAATTTGGAGTTCAAGGCAATACCTGAAAGTCATCTACACGTTCCGCGAACTATTTTCGAGCAGTCCACATCAGTGTGCGATGGTACATTATCTTTCTTAAAGAAAGCATTACAAGAGGGGAATGGTGTTGCCATGCAAGGATGTACCTGGTCTGCAATGATGTTTATTTAGGAGGTAGACGTCATAGTTTCCTGCGCGCGAATGACTGGACCGGGTGTTTTCCAACAGAACATTGCCCAAAGCATTACACTTCCTCCACCGGCTTGTTTCTATTGCACGGTGCATCCTGGTACCAACACTTCCCCGGGTAAACAACGTGTGCCAGGTCGTTCACGTAATGTAACAGGAAACGTGATTCGTCGGACCAGACGACCTTCTTCCACTCATTTAAGTTCCAGCTTTGGTGCTCGCGTGGCGCTTTCCACGGTGAACCGAGGTTAGCATGTGCACTCTGAGCGGCCTGCTGCCACGCATTCCCATTTTCAGCAGGGGTTCGATGTACACTGTATTGTGACACATTACTCTCGTCACCAGCATTCAAATTACCGGCGAGTTGCATTACACATGGTTCGTACGCGTCCTGGAAATCCTATTTTGTCCTGGAAATGTCCTAAAATGATGTTACATGTCTATCTGTTAGGACTGAAGCTGCGTTATTAGCATCTTTTGCCACTTTGTCCAGCCGGGGAGCAATTATTAGTTCAATTTGTAAAATTATTTTCCTATTGGGAAGCTTAAAATGTGAAAATGGTGATCCATGCGTTCCGATTTTGTTTTTGTTTTTTCGATGCACAACTTCGCCGCTAGAGAGCGCAAATGGAGATTGTATCGAATTTAAAATGCATTTTGTTTCATATATTTGCTTCTAAATATATCCAATTGAAAAAAGAATTATTTTTCCTTTCGATGACATTTATATCGAAGACAAAATTATTTCAGTTACAGTCCTTTTTTTCAAATAATGCATAGATTTTCCGCTAGAGGGCGTAACGGTGATTCGCAGTTTTCCCAATATCTCCGCTTCTGAAAGTCCGATTTCTAAAATTCTTCCTGCGTCGGATAAAGCTCTTGGAGAGGAATGCTTTGCATATAATTTCTCTCATTTTTTGGTAAGGAATTATTTGGCCACCAGGTGGCGTAAGTGTTTATTTTTGCAACAAAATCTGAGCTGTAAACCCAATTGAGAAAATTCCTTCGTGAACCGATATCGCTCAACTCGGAAAACTTTTTGAGAATTCCTCCTGCTTAAAATAATACATAATATTTCCACCAGGGGCGTACACGCATATCTTATTTTTGTCCGTATCTCTGTTTACAGGAGTCCGATTTGAAAACTTCTTTCTTTGTTGGTGAACATCTTCGGCGCGAAATGTTTCTCATATAATTTCAAATATATCTTAACGCTCATGTGCGCCACTGGAGGGCATAAGTTCACTTTTCCGTTTACAGCAATATGACTAAAAAACCCAGGTTTCCAATTAGCTGCAGCGGACATCATTTTTAACATTCTGTGTTAAGTTTGTCCAAGCATGTAGGAAGTTGTTTGTTGTAGGTTACAGGGTAAACAGAC
Organism: Macrothele yani; assembly: GCA_039090855.1. NCBI lineage: Eukaryota > Metazoa > Arthropoda > Arachnida > Araneae > Macrothelidae > Macrothele > Macrothele yani. The sequence continues at coordinate 118,359,605 of CM077007.1, forward strand.
CTATGGTTTCACTATATTTTAAGTAAGAACATTTGGATTGTATGCCCTGAAAAAAAAATCCAAAAGTCCTGGAATTTTGTGATTGAAAAAGCGTATGAACCATGTTTACAGTAGCACTTCTGTTGGCTCGTACCCTACGGGATATCCTCGCTCATCTCTAGGATCGATGAGTCGTGGTGGTACCACGCCTTGCCGGTAGTTAGTGGTTTTTTTCTCTTCTCGGACCACTTTTTGAAGGTACCAACCACAGTTGACCGTGAGCACCTGATAACCCTTAACGTCTCAGAAATGCTCTGACCCAGTCGTCTGGCCATTATAATTTGGCCTTTTTCAAACTCTCTTAAGTCAGCTGCCTTTTCCATCTGAAGAACATGAATGACACTGATTAACAGAGCTCAGGTGTTATTTATCCTGTGTCATGACCTTCACACGGCACTATCGTTTACCTGCAGTTGCTTCGATTTGCATAAAGATGCGCTGGTCATAATGTTTTAGCTCTTCGTTGTACGTTTGGTTTGAATGGACCAACCCGCGTTAAGGCATTTCTTGAGGGTACAATGCTGCTAAAGATTTTGTAGTCAGCATTCAGGAGACTGGTAGGTCGCCAGTTAGTCAGTCATAAGTCTCCATTTATCTGTAAAATGCGAATTGCAGCAGTATGGAATTTTGAAGGTTGGGGAAGAAGAGACTTGAATTTGTTTTACTGCATTCGTTCATCGGCGATAGTTATCGAAGGGTAGTTTAACCACCTTACAGTATGTGGACACTATTCTCCGTCAATGTGGTCTTGCCATTCTTTCAGCACAAGCCAAGCTTCATCATTCCAGCACCATAATGCCAGACCACATGTTGCTCACCAGTGTCTGTAAGCATTTTCTGGTAAGCAGCTTGGTATCTGAAGCTCTCTCCTATTGAAACGTTATGAAATAAGTTCTGAAAGCAGAGCTGACCCCCAGAGCACAACGTGACGTATCGTCGGGTGCAAGTGCAGGAAATGTGTTGGACCGTTGACTAGGACATTAATAGGAGCCTTTTGGACTCATTTCCTAACCGTAGCGCTCGTGTTGCCACGACAGGCGTCCACATCTGATACTGATGTTCACCCTAACATCCTTGTATCCCCTTCACTAAATAGGCTGTAAATATGATCATTTGCTATTTACACCTATTTTTTAGTACGCCGGTTCGTATCGCACGCACAGTTCTAAGCAAGGTCATGTTTTTGATAAGTGTGCTTCCTGGGCATACCAAGATCGATCAAACGATAATATGAACATATCAGTTTCTTGTGCATTTCTACAGGGTGTCCGAATAATGTTTTTGCACTGAATGTACGAATTTTAGTAATGTAATAATAAATAAATTTTGAATGGAATTACAGTAGAAGAGACCCGCCACGTGGAAGTGCTCTGTGTCTGGTGACCTTCATGTATCCCCACCCAGTGGCGCACACAGCTGTCATTCCCGAGCGCTTGGTCGACGGAGGCAGACGTGTCGATTGATCACCTGTCTAGGCACAAGAATAATGGTGTTGACGGTTGAACAGAAAGTGTTTTTGCTGGAACATGTCTTTTGCCATGACGACAAGTACATGTACAATGACGAAGTGCTGAAACAGTTCGCTAGGAAATTTGGGGATGCAGACGTCCCTCACCGTAATACGGTACGTCAGCTCATAGCGAAGTTTCGGGAAACTGGAAGTGCTCTGGATGCCCCCGTCCCTGTAGGCTATCCACGGCAGACGAAGCCAGACAGGATACAGAAGAGTTCACACAAGTCTGTGAGGCGGCTATGTGCCAATATTCTGAAAAGGAAGTTACGTTTCCACCCATACAAAGTGTCTGTCGTGCATCAGCTGACAGAAACAGACCACGTGACCCGTGTTCGGTACTGCAGGTGGTTCCAAAAGTTCCAAGCTAATGTGCCCACGATATTCTGAAAAAGAAGTTGCATTTCCACCCGTACAAAGTGTCTGTCGTGCATCAGCTGAGAGAAACAGACCACGTGACTCGTGTTCGGTACTGCAGGTGGTTCCAAGAGTTCCAAGCTAATGTGCCAAAGAGTACAGCCCACGATATTCTGAAAAAGAAGTTGCATTTCCACCCGTACAAAGTGTCTGTCTTGCATCAACTGAGAGAAACAGACCACGTGACCCGTGTTCGGTACTGCAGGTGGTTCCAAGAGTTCCAAGCTAATGTGCCAAAGAGTACAGCCCACGATATTCTGAAAAGGAAGTTGCGTTTCCACACATACAAAGTGTCTGTCGTGCATCAGCTGAAAGAAACAGACCACGTGACCCGTGTTCGGTACTGCAGGTGGTTCCAAGAGTTCCTGTATGAAGAAGGCGAGGGCTGCCCCGGTAGCGCAGTGGTCTACGCGATGGCTTCTGATCATTCGTCCGAAAGGAATCCGGGTTTGAATCCCGGTGAGGCATGGATGTTGTGTTTGTCTTACGACTCTGGCTCTATCCCTTTCCTGGAACCAATGGCCCTAAATTAGGGACGGGCGACTGCTTATAGCCCATTGAGTTGCTCACGGTGTTCGTTAAACCTCCAATCAAAAAAAAAATGAGGACATTCTGGACGTACTTTATTTACAGATGAGGCATGGTACCACCTGTCCGGGTATATCAACAGCCCAAACTCTCGTCTGTGGTGTTCTAAAAATCCCACGAATTTAAGAAAGTGCCTATGCGCAACCAGACGGTCGGTGTTTGGCGTGCCATCACTCGTACGCACATTATTATGCCCATTTTCTTCAGTGTAACCATTAACTCAGAACGGTATCGTGCCCAGCTTATCCATCCATTCATAACCGAACTCACGGAATGAGATATCAACGAAGGATGTTTCCAGCAAGTCAGTGCAACTGCTCACACCGCTGGCGCATCAACACAGCTTCTGCAGGAATTCTTCGGAAATCGCATCATCTCCCGGGGACTGTGGCCTGCCCGGTCACCGGATTGACACTGCCTGATATTTTTCTGTGATGGGCACTGAAGGGGAATGTGTACGCAGGTAATCCTCATACACTTTAAGAGCTACAGGCTGCAATAACGACCCACATCCAACAAATCACACCACATACCTTGAGACAGGTCTTCACCAACATGTAGAAGCGTGTGCAGACATATCTGGAAGTCGGTGGGGCCCATTTCCAACACCTCTTGTAGGAACCAGTTCGACATGGTGTTACTTTCAGTGCACGGCTATTTTTTGAGCGCCCTGTATTTTATAAATGCTGGTTCTTTTTATATCAAAGAGCGAGAGCTTTTATTAAAATACGCATAGAATATTTGATTTTTTGTAATTCCAAAAAACGCACCCAAATTCTTCAGCTGCGTTCAAATAAACTTTTTCAGTAATCTTTCTGGAGACAGCAGACGGCTTAAGTGCATCGTTGGTTTGTCCATCCAACTCCGTACGTAGACTTTCCATTCACGTTTTTGCCGCTTCACCGAATTCTATTACGTATGAGACGGGAATAGCCAATTCTTTAAATCCGCTTGTCTCTCTAACATCACAAATACTCGGAATTGGGAGTTCTTTGCCGGTTGTGCGATGCGATAGAGATTCTGCGAATGAAATTCTCCCCGTGTAAAAACGGTTTATTCATCTCCGTAATATAGTAACCGCTTTAGGATGTTATTGATCTCTTTGCGCATTTTGTCTGCCGACCCGTTTCGTAGTGGAGTCATCTAACCGATTGTTTCCCTGGCTCTTTGCCAGATCACGTGCTTAGGTAATCACTCAGAATTCAGTGACCGAAATGCTGAACTTTTCTCCGAAAAGGAACTGTACTCTGGTAACAACTGCTGCTCTCACTGGACATTTCCCCCTCATATATCTCAGAACTTGACTTCAGTGCTCTTTTTAAATGCTTCAGCGTCTTTGGCGAACTATTCCAAAACTCGGGCATGTACTTAGGGACATTTATTCTCAAAACATGTACAAACTATGATCCACGTATTAATGGAAATGCAATTTATGTTGCGTGGTTGTTAAAGTTCTTGTAACTATAAAAAAATTTTGTGCCTTTAAGAATAAGGCTTGCAGAAAATATGCGTAGAGTTAAAAATGCGAAAAGAGAAAGTAACAGTAAGAATATAACTACACCGAAGTCTTATAACGAAGTAAATTTCTTCGTCATTTTTGGTCCACGCCGGGGCTCGAACCCGGGTCCTCTCATTCCGGAATAAGTCGCTCTACCAATTGAGCTACGCGGATGTTCGTTATCGCTGCTATCTGCCTTTATATCATGTGCGTCCTGTTGGGCAGGCACGTCACATCTCCCCCCCACCCGAAAGAGGGACGAGGGCATGCCCCACGGGTCAGCCGTGACCATGAATCGTTGCAGGCAGCCATCCACTGTAGAACGTGCACTTGAGAACTCCAAGTCAATCTGGTGTGTGGAATGCAACATCACACACATTTATTTTTCGAAGCGCTGGAGAAGGGATTCTCTTATTTTTCCTATAACATCACACCATTGCGAGATCTTGAACGGCCGGGTCATCCGGAAAGTTCGGGCGCTATTATAACGAAGTAAATTTCTCCGTCATTTTTGGTCCACGCAGGGTTCGAACCCGGGTCCCCTCATTCCGGAATAAGTCGCTCTACCAATTGAGCTACGTGGACGTTCGTTATCGCTGCTATCTCCTTTTATATCGTGTGCGTCCTGCTGGGCAGGCACGTCACCATTAATTTCTGCGTCATTTTTGGTCCACGCCGGGGTTCGAACCAGGGTTCCCTCATTCCGTAATAAGTCGCTCTACCAATTGAGCTACGCGGACGTTCGTTATCGCAGCTATCTGCTTTTATATCGTGTGCGTCCTGCTGGGCAGGCACGTCACAGTCTCAAAAGTAAATAGTCTCTTTGATAAAGACTCAGATTTAAGGTACCTTTCCGAGTTGTGATTCGGAGAATTATGTTATTTCTTTCTTAGCTTTTAGGTGACCTAAGTACACTTTATTAAGTGTTTCGACTTACGTTGTGTGTGTGTGTGTGTGTGTGTTGACGTAGGACTACGTCTAACTCTGCGGATAGTGTGGGGCGACTTAGGGCCGACTGCCTGTGACAAAAATAGGTCCCAATCGAAATCATTATAGCGTTAAAAATACCTAAAGCACACTGATCGTGTTAGCATATTCGTAAACAGCATGGAGTCCAATTCGCGTTCTGCGCAATACATCGTGCGCGCGACGCTCCCTGTGCGCCAGGGAGATGATGCAATATTTCTGGGTATGCCGCCGCGTTTGACTCAGTCTATCTCGGCAACCGTGAACGCAACATGACTGTGCTTGATATCGTTTTAAAGCTCTCCACGAGATATATTTAAATATACGAAGAACATTTCGCAGTGGTTTGAACTGAACATTTAAAAAATTGTTTTCTTGTGAACTGGTGAACACTTTTGACAATATCGTTGATTATCTGATCAACCGTGAGTGCAAAACGACTGTTTGTGTGGTTTACGTGGTAAGTTTTGTTTGCAAAACTCGATGGTGTATCTCTTCTCACAAAGTGGTGCAGCTGGAGTAGCACCACTTTTTGGTGCAACCTACCAAAGATTTTTTAACAGTGTAGTTGGCCATGGGTTTCTGCTATGTTGTATAGGCATTTTGAATACTAATGACTTCCACGAAATCAAAAAACACCTTCTAAACCAAGAAATGGTAAAAGTTAAATTTAGCAATCCATATATGACCAAGTCCTTGTATTCCGTTTCTTTTGTATTAAATCTCATGGCAATAATAATTGGCTCTGTATTAGGTTTTTCTGACTTTGTTGACGATGGGTCGTTGTATGTTGGGCCAGGTATGTCTGTCATATAAGGATTGCTAAATTTAATTTTTACCTTTTCTTAGTTTAGAAGGTGTTCTTTGCTTTCGTGGGAGTCATTATTACTCAAAATGCATGTATGACATAGCAAAAACTCATGTTCAACTAGATCTTTGTAGAGATGAGTTAATAATGTGCTTTGCTGGTTCTTGATAAAGCCACAGCTCAACATTTTAAAACATTTCTGCAATTTTTGGTTGTTTTCTTTCTGTTTGTATGCATTGCCTTTTTTTCTCCTGTATTTGGTTGTTAAAAGTTCGTCTTGTTGTTTTGCTATATATATCATCATCATTGTCAACCATTATCAATCCTCTGCTGGACGAAGGTCTCTCCAAGCCTCTTCCACAACGGTCTGTCTTGTGCCAGTCTCCTCCATGTTACTCCCGAATACTTTCGAATTTCATCCACCCATCTTCCATGTGGTCTTCTTCTGGGTCTTTTCCTATCCCTTGGAATCCTATCTAAAATTTCGACTGTCCAACGATAGTCTGTCCTTCTCGCAGTATGTCCAGCCCATTGCCATTTCAGGGATTTAACTCTGGTCATGATGTTTTCCACTCTTGTCATTTTTCGGATCCACGAGTTCCTCTTCTTATCTCTCCTGGTTACACCAAGCATACACCTCTCCATGCTTATTTGAGTTGTCTGCAGCCTTTGTATGTCTCTTTTAGTTAAGGTCCACGTCTCTGCACCATACGTAAGCACTGGAAGGATGCATTGATCAAACACTTTTCTTTTAAGACATAATGGCATATTGCTCTTGAAAATTATGCTGTTTCTTCCAAAAACTCTCCAGGCAAGTTTTGTACATCGATTAATTTCTTCACCAATGTGACCCTCACTTGATATCTGCTGTCCAAAATAAACGTACGTGTCTGTTATCTCCAGATTTTCTCCATCAATCGATAAATCTTCATTTCTTGTAAAGACATTGTGCAACACTTTTGTCTTCTAAAAGTTCATTTTTAATCCCACTTCTTTACTCTTGTCAGCAAGTTCCTAGATCATACTCTGCAGCTCTGATGGGGTAGTTGCAAAAATGACTACGTCATCAGCAAAACGAAGGTGGGTTAGATAATCTCCATTAATATTTATCCGTTTGTTTTCCCAGTTTAGTGATTGAAAGACATTTTCCAATGTGATATTAAAAAGCTTGGGAGATATGGTGTCACCTTGTCTTACTCCCTTTCCAAACCCATTTATAGGTTTTCGATATGCGTCGTCCTGAGGGTGCAACCCGGAGATCACCACACAGGGGAACGACCACTGGATGGCGTGAGCATCGGACGTCGGCGCGTCGCTAAAACATGCTCCAAGGAACTAGAGTCAGAGCTGCAGAGAGTTCTGAAGTGTGAACACCGAGACAGGGGCTGTGTGCCGAAGGGTGTTGTGTTTGCCATTTTGTATTTCTTAGTGAAACGAGTAGGTTCCGTTGTTAGTGTAGCCTGTTATATCCTGATATCAATTGTAAGTGTACGTCATATTGAATGTTCGTGTTCGTCCAGCTCGTCCATTATTTAGGTGTTGTGATTTGATGGACCCGTAGTGGGGAAGTTTACCGTTACCCCCATATATATATATATATATATATATATTATAATAAATCATAAAATTAATATAGCTATCAAGACGAAAATTCTTATTTGGTGGGTTTTGTGACGAATACTCGAATGAGGAAGAAACAGCTGAAATGACATGTGATAAAGCCTTTAAGGTCCTTTCCGGTGGCGCATAATTCTAAGCGCTGACCATTCATCCCAGAGGGGTCCGGATCTAATCCCGGTGAGAAATGTATGGTGTATTTGCCTTACTGCTGAGTGCTAGTTTCTGGCCTTTCGCCCGAAAAGGGTGCGGATTCAAATCCTGAGTGAAGCATAGATGGTGTGTTTGTCTTACGGTAATGACTCTCTCCCTTCCCTGGAACCAGTGACCTCAAATTTGAGACTGGCGACTACTTATAGTCCACTGAGATGCTCACGGCGGTCGTTATACCTCCACGAAAGTGCTTCAAGACCCAGCCGTGGTCTAGTAAGCACTTTCGTGGTAAACACTGAGTCCCACCAACGAATTATTTATTCAGTGAGCGTAGCGACAATCTGAAAATTGAATGCCTATTCATTTGAACAATCTTTCATCACTGACTCTTTTGCATGAATAATGAATTAACTTCCGAAAAAGGAATGATTTATGCCAGTGATCTCAACTTTTTATGCTTCTCGTAACTCCTGGAAATGTGTATATGGCCGCCCCGGTGGCGCAGTGGTCTAAGCGATGGCCTCTGATAATTCGTCCAAAAAGGGGTGTGGGTTGGAATCCCGGTGAGGCATGGATGTTGTGTTTGCCTTACGGCGCTGACTCTCTCTCTCTCTTCCCTGGAACCAGTGACACTAAATTAGGGACGGGCGACTGCTTACAACCCACTGAATTGCTCACGGTAGTCGTTAAACCTCCAAAAGCCGCCCCGGTGGCGCAGTGGTCTAAGGCGATGGCCTCTGATCATTCGTCCGAAAGGGGTCCGGGTTCGAATCCCGGTGAGGCATGGATGTTGTGTTTGTCTTACGGCACTGGCTGTCTCCCTTCGCTGGAACCAGTGACCCTAAATTAGGGACGGGCGACTGCTTATAGCCCATTGATTTGCTCACGGTGGTCGTTAAACCTACAATCAAAAAAAAAAAAAAAAACCCTCCAAAAAAAATGGAACATATACCGTATGTAATATATAAATTAAATTTTGTATTCATAAATTACATATATCGATAAACACAGAGAGTGATGTGACACTATTAGACTGCATGACACATGGCCTCTCTATCAGCGGCGCGCGCGCGTGGAACTGCAAAAAGAATCTCGCTGTCTCCCTCGTCCGCTTGTGCAGCTCTCGCGGCGTACCCTCAAAAGTTTAACCGCGTACCTTACGTTTAGAAATCCTAATTTATGCCATCACTACAGCCGAGCGTGAAAACTGTGAATTATTTGAGGTAGAAACTGTTCACAAAATGGTCTCCGCGGTGAAATGTATCGAAGGTGTAAAATAGCCTTTTCCGCAGAACTTTTAGAAACAGTTATATGGAGTAAAATATATTTTGGCCGCACCGGTGGCGCAGTGGTCTAAGCGCTGGCGTATGATCAATCGTCCGTGAAGGGTCCGGACTCGAATCCCGGTGAGGCATGGATGTTGTGTTTGTCTTACGGCACTGGCGCTCTCCCTTCCCTGGAACCAGTTACCCTAAATTAGGGACGGACGACTGCTGATAGCCCATTGAGTTGCTCACGGTGGTCGTTAAACCTTTAAATCAAATATATATATATTTTGAATTTAGTACCATCTTTAATTATGTGCTCTTGCTGTGACGTTATGCTGAAGAAAAAGACTAAAATGCATAGATCACTGTTCTCACAGTGCAGGCTTCCCAACGCAAAAACAATTTTGACCGGCCGGTGGGCGAGTGCTCCGAGGCGCTTGCATCTGACCCTTTGCCCGAGATGACTCGGGTTCAACCACCGGATGAGCATGGGAGATGTGTTTATCCGATGGCTCTAGGTTCTGTCCCTTCTCTGGACTACTAATAGCTCAAAATTAGGGACGAGCGTTTGCTTATAGCCCTCACAGTTGCTCATGGTGGTCATTAATCCACGAAAAAAGAAGTAATAAATAAAACAGACCAATAGGAGCAAATATATGGTGTTCACAGATTGACGGACAGACATAGTCATACAATAAGCACGTTCTTATAAGACATACTAGAGAAAATAGATGCCCCCATACGTATTGAATTCGTTCAAAGAGTTTTCTGTTTTTTTTTCATTTTTATCAATTTGAGATCTTAACTATGATGAATTAGTTGTTGTGTATCACAGAAAATTATTATTTCAATAATTTTCCACTCTTGTTAGCCGTCGTTTCCGTAGACATTAATATGGGGATGCACTAAAATTGTCCATTCAGTGTATTAGAGGATCTTCGACCTCCAGCGTGTCTATGTTGCCTGAAGATCCTCCGAGGGGTATTAGCGGCGGCTTAACACCAATAAGAGCGCATTATCGTCACTACTGTCCAGTTTGGGCGCATCTCTTGAATGCACGACATCACTTCACCAAATCGAACGACATTGTGCTGTTCTCGATCATTCCATTTGGCATAGTTGCTTATACCGTTATCAATGCGGATTCTGAACATCGTGAGTGGAGTCGTGTTTCAAATTGAGTCGATTAGTGATGTTTTGTAACGCGATTGAGTGGCAATTTAGACACACTGGCAACTGAATTAGAGACTTTTATGCATGTGTACGTGAACGTCACTTACGCAGCGTATATTCACGTGCGCCACTATGTTATCTTGGCAACTTTAATTCAAATAATTATTTCGAACACTCGACGTGGATCAGGAACACCAAACAGAAATCATCGCTCTTTCCACGTTAAAAAGTGAGTCTCGGAGAAATTCTCATCGGCCGCCACCGGGAATCGAACCCAGGGATAATTACGCGCCGGACATGCTACCACTCCACCACATGCGAGTCTGGAGAATTCGAGGCCGCTGTGGTGCATTGGTAGCATGTCCGGCGCGTAACTGGAAGACCCTGGGTTCGATTCCTTGCGGCCGATGATAATTTTTCCGAGACTCGCTTATTAATGAGGAAAGAGCGATTATTTCTGTTTGGTGATGATCTTGGCAACTATTTAAAACTGCTTCTCGTCAGTAGTGTTGGTCGCAATGGGAAAAACAAAGCATCTTTCGGAATTCGATTAAGGGCTTATTGTGAGTGCCTGTCTGGCTGGAGGAACGATTTTGAAAACAGCAGAAATGACTGGTTTTTGGAAAGGTGAATTATCTCGGGTTTTTAATCAGTGGGAAAATAACCCACATGGCTTATCTGAGAGGCGACGACCATCTGTCAGGAAGGAGATCACCTTCGTCTGTGAAGTCTTGTACGGGCCACCCCGCCCAGGGGGCGCAGTGGTCTAAGCGATGGGCTCTGACCATTCGTCCGAAAGGAGTCGCGGTTCGAATCCCGGTGAGGAATGGATGTTGTGTTTGTCTTACGGCACTGGCTCTCTCCCTTCCCTGGAACCAGTGATCCTAAATTAGGGACGGGCGACTGCTTATAGTCCATTGAGTTGCTCACGGTGGTCGTTAAACCTCCAATCAAAAAAAAAAAAAAAAAAAAAAATTCTTGTACGGAGAAGTATGACTTCCCGTACGCAGCAATTGACCGAAGCGTTCAATGAAGGCTATTCTTGACGGATATTTCAGCGAACTATGAACAGGAAATTGTAGAGGATCGGTATTGGCAGTCTCATTCCTATACGGAAACCACTGATTTCTGCGAAGAACCGGAAAGTTCGTGCACAGTGGCGTCAAGAACTCCGTGACTGCACGCTGGAAGACTAGAAAAATGTCATGTGGCCGACGAGTCGCAGTACACCTTGTCCTGTACGGACGGTAGGCAAGGAGTTTGGCGGGAACCCCATGAAGCAATGGAGCCCGCTTGCCTTGTAAACGCGACTCAAGGTTTTGGAAATGGTGTCATGGTATGCTTCACGTTCTGTTGGTACGGAATGAGTCTCCTGATATATCTGGAAGGTCGGATGATCTCCAAATATTACCTGAACATTGTTGCCTATCAAGTCCGTCCTGCAATGTTGACTTTTTGTCCAGAAGGTGATAGCTCTTTCATTGAAGACAATGTTACTGTGAATCGAGCAAGATATGTTCAGCAAGCATAACAACGACTTCCACTATCTTCGCTGGCTATCTGAACCCCTTTGGCAATGTACACTGAAAAGAAATTGAATTAGAGGCAGCTGGCGTTATGCAAATGTGGCGCTGTGGGCGGCCCTGTAAACGGAAACGACATGACGTATGCAGCGTATCGACTATATAAGGAGTGACGCGACGGGAATCAGTAAGAGTCGGACACAGTATGGGTAAGACGAAGGATCTAAGCGCATATGATCGTGGGCAAATTGTCGGGACCCGACGAATGGGTCACTCCATCTCGGACGTCGTGCAGGCACTGGGATTTTCACTAGCCACTGTGTCACGGGTGCACCGTGAGTGCATCGAATCCGGTTAAACCATCCCTGCAAGGGCCGTGGACAACAGCGTGTGGATGAGCGGGGTCATCGTCGGCTAGCTCGCATTGTAACAGCGGATAGACGGGCTACAGTGCAAGAAATCACTCGGCAATTTAACGCTGGTGCACAAAAACGTGTAAGCAGCCACACCATCCAGAACCATCTCCTCGCTATGGGATACAGAAGCCATCGTCCCACGAGGGTACCGCTGCTGACCGCACATCACAGGGTGGAAAGATTAGCATGGGCGCGGGAACATCGCCACTGGACCCTAGACATGTGGGGAAAATGTTGCCTGAACTGATGAGTCTAGATTCACGTTGGTACATGCGGATGGCAGGATACGAGTACGGCGCAAACCACATGAAGCGATGGATCCTTCTTGCCAGCAGGGTACTTTTTAAGCTGCTGGGGGTGGCATTCTCGACTGGGAACTGTTTACGTGGACTGAAAGGGGACCCCTGGTACGTGTGACATCGTCCCTCACAGGTCAACGTTACCGGGATATCCTGGACGACCATTTGCTCCCGTTTGTGGGTCTTCAACGTCCCACTAGGGACCTCATCCTGCAACAAGACAATGCACCGTGCCATCGCTCCCGAATTGTAACCGAATGGTTAGATGAAAACTCCACCGACGTGACCTCGCTTCCTTGGCCAGCTAGGTCACCTGACCTCAATCCCATCGAGCACATCTGGGATGCCATCGAGAGAGATGTTCGAGTTTCTGACCCCCTCCATCAACTCTTCATGAACTGTGGCAGCTTGTTCAGGGGTCGTGGATCCGTATGGCTTCCCAACGCTTCCGGTGTCTTGTCGAGTCCATACCGAGACGAATCACCGCCGTCTTCAGGGCGAAAGGTGGTGCTACACGTTACTAGACGGGTATCTCTAATTTAATTGCTCTTCAGTGTGTCAGATTTGGAAGCAATGTCCTCTTCGGTCTGGGAAGAATCTTGTGCTGTGTTCTGCGCCAGTTAAAAGACTCTCTGGTGAACGCCTGGTATTTCTTAGACGTAGATGCATTCCAACACCAGCTTTCAGTAGTAGGAGAATGTCACTGCTTCCCGTAGTCTCAATTTTATAAAGACAGAATTCGTCTTTTGTGACTCCCAATGTCATTTCATGCTCCACATTTATTTGCGATCAGTTTTGCTCTTTGAATACAGCTGAAACTGCAGGAGATCCAGGTTCACACGACATTGCAAAGAACATCAATGCTCCAGAGTATTTATTTTTTAAGTCTTTTCACTCTCATTCTGCACACTACGTTATAATGTCACAGCTGCAACATTCACATAGGAATCTCAACAAATCGAACACCTCTTCGGGTAAATACCTTCCGCTTTTAGTATTCTGAGACATAATTTTTCACTTTGTAGAACACAAAACTACTTTTCGATTTTTGATCACAGTGAAGAAGGGTCATCTAAGATGCCAATTCTTTATTGGCTAAAATTATTTTCTATATACGACGATTTTTCTGTTGGTGGATTTTTTTTTTATTTATTTTTTTTTTTTTTTGATGCATTGTTGGAAACTTTTCTGCTTCATTTAGAACTCTTCCTTGATCATTTTTGTAAGTGAGTACCGGAAGGCTGGTAAGTACTGTTTTCAAATTTTTTGACGTTACCTCTTAAAGGGGAAAATGGCCCCGGTGGCGCAGTGGCTTCTGATCATTCGTCCGAGATGGGGTTCGGATCCCGGTGAGACATGGTTTTTGTGTTTGTCTTACGCCGAAACCAGTTGCTTTAAATTAGGGACGGACGACTGCTTATAGCCCACTGAGTTGCTCACTGTGGTCGTTAAACCTCCAATAAGAAATAATAATAAGGAGGGAAACTGGAAAAAATTCTTGCGCTGTTTTCCTCAGTGTGTATGCATTAGTTGTTAGATATTAATAGGAAAGTGGAACGTTTCTCCTCCCTCACAAGAACGTAGAAAAGTCGAACGTTCTCGGAGCATGATGATTATAAGCCGCCGACCGTGTACAAGCACCTCGATTACCTGTAAAGCTGTTGACGTGAAAAAGACTGAGAATCGCAAGATCCATTCATTTCCTTTGAGTGCTAACTAGGAAGCAACGGAAACGAAGTCGCCAAAGAGATCAGCACTGCTTTCGGAGTGCCAACGCATCCAAAAGCATCCTATGCCGTTGGCTCCCGAATTGGAAGAGAATCAGCACGATACTGTGCAAGAGCTTGAGCACAAATTCGAGGTTGCGAACGTGTCTCGCGATTAAAGTAAGTCGGACGTGATGCTGTTTTGCGACAATGCGAGTCCGCAAGTGGCGAAGGTTGCCAAAGAGACCATCAAGATGCTTGCGTATGAAGTCCTTGAGCATCATCCGGGCTTTGGTTTCGATCTACTGCTAGCCTTTCAAACATTTAAACCACCACTTGGTAAGCAAGCGCTTGTACAAGCACACCACTGAGGCGCAAACCTTCGACAGGTTCCACTCCTCGGATTTCTTTAACAAAAAAGGAATATGTAAGGTTCCTGATTTTTGGGCAACATTTTATAGAAGCTAATGTTTCTTATTTTGCTTAACTGCGTTGAGTTTGCGTAACATTCTAATTTGCTTGCGTTTGGGATTCCCCCATTTCACGTGTAACAACCTAATATTTGCCGGTTTTCAACACCGTCTTGGTTTCAATAATCACGATTCAAATACAGGGGTGATAAAAAAGTATCGAGACTGCATGCATTAAATGAAGCGGCGGAGCAGAATGCCGTTTAGCTGCCTGTGACCTTGGATCCTACTGCACATGCGCCTGCCGAGAGAACGCTGTCGGCGCATTTTGTGCTGTGGCCAGTTATTTGGAGTCTTGCCTGATCAGCGTGTTGCGTTAACGATGTCTGGTGAGCTTTCTTGGATCTTGGTTAGCTCGGGGTCTTTCAATGTAAGGATTGAGCCTTTGTTTCCGAATCATATCTATAAACCCATGTTCCGTCGTTAGTAACAATATTTTTAATAAAGCTATCATTTCTGGCCAATTCCGACAGGTCCATGACTGCCGACAATCCAGTTTCCTTTTGCTCATCTAGGAGGATTTTTGCAACAAATTTTGCAGTCACACATCTCATTTCCAAATCTTCAATAAGCATTGCCTGTACTGATGCGAAACTAAGGCCTAAGTTATCAACAAGTAATTCTGCGATTTTCCTTTACAGCTGAACGAATTTCTTGGACGTTTCTTTCATTCCTGCTTGTTGAGGGCCTTGTACAGCGATTGTCACTTTCACGGCGATTTTCGAAAAGTTTGTAGCAGTCATACACGACTCATGCAGTCCTCACTATACACTCTCAGTAACTTGTCATAAGTTTCTTTGCAAGGATCCCCAAGTTTCTGACAGAATTTGACACAAACGCTTTGCTAACTTTCTCAGACATCGTTAGTGCGATACGCCGATGAAACTATACTCCAAACAACTGGTCACGGCACAAAAGGCGCTGCGCCGACAGCGATCTCTCGGCAGGCGCATGTGCAAATAGGTTCCAAGGTCACAGCTTTCCGCTCCGCCGCTCCATTTAACAGTTATACAAAGTTTTGATACATAGTTAATGCACTTAATAAACTCATTCGTAGTGTCACGAAAGCGTCTAAGCGTTATTCACCTTCGCGCATCACATTTTCCAACATTTGTGGGATAGCTATTGCACTTGTAATGCGTTCTCGCAAAGTCTTAACATATGGAACAGCTGTTGCGTAAACTACATCTTTAACATAACCCCACAAAAAAAAAAAAAATCCAGCGCGATACGATCTGGGGATATTGATGGCAACGGAGTCTGTCCTTTCCTGCCGATCCATCGATTTGGGAATGTTGTGTCGAGAGTTTCGCGACAACATGTGTCCAGTGAGGAGGTGCCGCATCTTATTGGAAGACAATCGATCGCATATCCCGCAGTCGAGGGATAGAGTACTTGATGAACATATCCAGACACACATTAGCGGAAACCGTTTTCTCAGCGCTGTTAGTTATCCGCTCATGCCCGCACTACACATTCATTTTTGGACTGTCCCGAAAATGCGTGCTTTCGTGTCCGTTCTCTGATTGTTAAATGCGCACATAATGGAACTAAGCTGGAATTTAGTCTGAAAAGCAGACGTAGCAAAAAAAATCGTTATCAGGAATGGTGTTCACAATGTCATTAGAGGGCAGTTCTTGAAGAATTTCTAAGCGTGTAACTACTAAAGGTTATGTAACGCCTTGTGCGCCGTAGACTACGGTATCTGTGGCTGGCGTGAAGCGTGTCTTATCAATTTCCGTGGTGATGATATGAAAGCTGTTTCAATAATAATGAAACGCATATAGCGTATGAAATCCGTTTATTTCTGTGGTATAGTCAGCACAAAGATTCTCCAAGCTTTACGCACTCCACTGGGAATCTTTTTCAAGGCAATGGTAGACATAAAAAATGCAGAGAATTGGAACATGTAAAGAACGAAGATGATTTTTGAAAATAACGCGGGTGACATCACAAGCATATTACATGAATTTTTATCACGTAATTATACAGAGCGCCGTGATGTGTTTCCATCTTTTAATAACGCATGCCAAACCATTGGTAGTTCCGTAGAGACTATATCATTGCATGCCACTTTGTTGGATAGAATTTCCAATGTTTCCCTGATGGCAGTCTCTTTGAAATTCGTGTAAGGGGGAATTCTTCTAATATTAGTCTCTACGGAACTACCAATGATTTGGCATGCATTCTTAAAAGATGGAAACACATCACGGCACTCTGTATAATTACGTGATAAAATTCATGTAATATGCGCGTGATGTCACCCGCGTTATTTTAAAAAATCATCTTCGTTCTTTATATGTTCCAATTCCCTGCATTTTTATGTCTACTATTGCCTCGAAAAAGCCTCCCAGTGGAGTGCCAAAGCTTGGCGAATACTTGTGCTGACTACACGACGAAAGTAAACGGATTTCATACGCTATATGCGTTTCATTATTATTCAACTCTGGTGTATTTAAAAATAAAGCTGTGTCAGTGTTTCCCACCGTATTATCGGAAATTGATGGTCTACCAATGCTCCTTCCCTTTTGCACTGTTCCAGTTTAAAATAATTTTATCATCCATGACTAGAAGACAAAGCATTAGAGATGGGGGTGACAGGCAGTTGGCATAGGTACCCACCGCCCAGAATGGAACAGACTCAAACCGAACTCAGACGACAAAAATGCGGACAGCAGGGCTTCCTAACAGTGTATCGCAATTGACAAACGTGGTGATTTGAGCGACACCGAACGTAGACCCATTGTCGGCGAAAGACAGACGGGCCATTCTATCGCCCAAGTGGTAAGAACCCTAGGGTTTCCGAGGGCAACCCTGTCAAGGGTGTACCGCGAGTTTACCATCTACGAACTTACTAGCGCCCGGAGAGCAAGCGGTTGCCGATCGTACGAGCCTGGATAGTCTACTACCAGAGTCTACGTAGACTATCCAGGTTCGTACAGACGGACCACTTGGCAACTGCTGCGCAAATCACATCCAGGTTAAATGTTGGAGACCCAAGCAGCGTCAGCGAGCGAATGGCACGGTGCACTCTGCATACCCTGGGTTGCGGGAGTCGACGCCCTACTCGTGTGTCACTGTTGACTGCTCGTCATCGGACATTACGCTTGGCCTAGTGCCGCGAACATCAAAACTGAACTTATGCAGAGTGACACCGCGTCGTGTAGTCACGTGAATTCCGTTTTCAGCTGTACCAAGCTGACGGGAGGGGGCGGGTGTGGCGTCGATAGTGTGAGGTCATAGCTCCGTCGTGCCAAGTCGGCTCTGTTCAAGGCGGTGGTCGCTCTGTACTGGTTAGGGGAGTCTTCTCATGGGATACATTAGGTCCTTTAGTGTTTCTAGAGAAGTCCTGGACAGCCGCGCGCCACCACCATGTGGTGGCTGATCACCTACACGCTTTCAAAGCCTTCGCGCATCCTGCGGCCGATTGTCTGTTTCAGAAGAACAATGCGCCACCGCACCGGGCCGAAACTACCCAAGCTTGGCTCGAGGAACACTCATCTGAGTTTGGAACCATCCAGAGGCCCTCAAGGTCCCTGAATTAAAACCCTGTGGAAGCTCTTTGGGGCCGCCCCGGTGTCGCAGTGGTCTAAGGCGCTGGCCTCTGATCATTCGTCCGTAAGGGGTCCGGGTTCGAATCCCGTCAGGCATGAATGTTGTGTTTGTCTTACGGCACTGGCTCTCTCCCTTCCCTGGAACCAGTGACCCTAAATTAGGGACGGGCGACTGCTTATAGCCCATTGAGTTGCTCACGGTGGTCGTTAAACCTTCAACCAAAAAAAAAAAAAAAAAAAGCTCTTTGGGAAAATGTGGAGCGAAACATCGAATCCATGGATCCTGGACCGACGTCTGAGGCGGAGTTATGGACAATGACGCAACACACATGGCTGGCATTACCCCCGGAAAACCTCCGGCATCTGGTAGAGTTGATGCCTTGGTGTGTACAGGCTGTTGTTCGCGCTAGGAGAGAACCAACGCAGTATGAGGTAGGTGCAATTTTTTTGTCCATTGAGTAAAATTAACTTTACATCAGGTGGGCTTCTTTCCATATTATGTTCTACAGCGAAACAAGCCAGTTTTCTGGAAGTGGGATCAATATTCCCTTTAAGCGGCCATGGGCTAATGCGCGCTTAACCCAATGACCTGGGCAGGCATCAAAACCACTTGGGCAAAACATTTTATTTTCTCAGCTTCTCTTAACTAATGCAACAGAAGTTGGAACTCGGATTGGAACCTTTATTTTTTCGAATCTCCCCATTTTTATCACCGTTCTTTCCACAATTGATTTTAAATAAAACAAGAAAGATGACACCGAATTTTCGGGTGTAATAAGCACATCTTTTGAATCCGTTCTGACGCACATTAAATTTATCAAAGCTATTCAAAGTCAATGGAATCGGTATGGAAAACAGTAATATCTGACGGAAGAAAGAAGTTTTTTAATCGGGTTTTTAATCCCTCAGATGTTGCTGTAAACGGAATCGTGAGCTTACGAACTCTTAGAAACAGAGATATCGACACAAATAAGATATGACTTTACGTCCCTTGATTGGAAAACCATGAATTATTTTACGAAGAAAGTATTCTCAGAAGGTTTATCCATATGAGCGGTATCCGTCCAAGAAAAAAAAAAATTAGCTGAGTTTTCAGGAGCCCAGATTTTGCTACAAATACGTCAGAATCAGAAATAAACACTTATGCCCCCTGGTGGCCAAACCATTCTTTACCAAACATTAGAAATTATGTGAAAAATATTTTCCATGAGGTCTTGTATGCGATACAGGAAGAATTTTTTAAATCGGAGTTTTAGAAGCAGAAATAACGCAGAAAACGCAATTTACCTTTGTGCCCCTAGCGGAAAGTCTATGATTTACTTGAAAATTTTGAATTTATAGGGAAAACATTTTGCATCGGAAACACTATCACAAAGAAGGAATTTTTTCAAATCGGACTCCTAGAAGTAGATATAGACAAAAATAAGATGTACATGTACGCCCCCTGGCGGAGAAACTGGAATGTTTTAAGAAGAAAATATTCCGAAAAGGTTTATCGATACGACGAGTGGCATCAGTCCACGAAAGAATTTTTTCAATCGATATTTTAGCTCAGATTTTATGGCAAATACATCAGAAGCAAAAATTAACACTTAAGCCCCCAGGTGGCCAAATTATTCTTTACCAAGAATTTGAAATTGTATGCAAAAGATTTTCCATCAGGAGGTGTATCTGCTGAAGAAAATATTTTTCAGATCTGAGTTTTAGAAGAAGAGTTATCGGGAAAAATGTAATGTACTTTTACGCCCCCTAGCGGAAAATATGTGCGTTATTTGAAAAAGTAACTATATCAAAAATACTCTTCGACATAAATGGAATCGAAAGATAAAATTTTTTCAATCGGATGTTCAGAAGCAAATATGTGGAATAAAACGTATTTTTGAATTCGACATCATCTGCATTTACGCCCTCTAGCGGCGAAATTTTACATCGTAAAAAAGAACGAAATGAAGGTTCATCATTCGCATATTTCAAGCTTCCCAATGCAGAAAGAATTTTTCAAATCGGACTAATAGTTGCAGAGATATCGTGGGTACAGACAGACAGACGGACGGACGGACAAACCGGTAACATAAGCACGATCTTTTTTTACAAAAGACGTGCTAAAAAGTATTAAAAACATTTCTATTAATTAACATTTTTATTTTATAAAAAGTGAGGAGCTCAAACTTACTTCTGGAATAAAAATTCTTTGCAGATCAAAATACCAAGGAGATTAAGAAACAAAATAACACCGAAATGCAAAATAATTAGTTCAAATAGAACAACTGCAAAATCGTTCTGATCTGACAGCCCTTTCAAGGAATAAATCGCCAAATCGCCTCTCAAAAAATATTGTTCACCATTTATGAGGAAGTTGTCGGCTGATGTCTTCGGCTTTTGTGACTTTTCCAAAACTTGTAGACTGTATCAAGATCGATATGTTGTCCACTTGCGAGATAGTATTTTATTCTCATCAGCATATCCAGGTGACTCACTTCCAGCCTGTTGAGTGATTTAGTTTTGATGCTGTTCATTAGGCTAAATCTTCTCTCAGCATCGGCATTGGAAGCTTGAAAAGTACCGCATATGTCAACCAACTTTGATAAGTTTGAAAACTTTTCTTCTTAGAATACGTAGGCCTTATAACCACAGCTTTGAAGGGTTTCAGTGCACCTATTTTTAGCACGTCTTTTGTAAAAAAAGATCGTGCTTATGTTATCGGTTTGTCCGTCCGTCTGTACCCACGATATCTCTGCAACTATTAGTCCGAGTTGAAAAAATCTTTTTTTGCATTGGGAAGCTTGAAATATGCGAATGACGATCCTTTATTTCGTTTTTTTTTTGTACGATGTACAATTTCGCCGCTAGAGGGCGTAAATGCAGATGTCTAATTCAAAAATACATTTTAATCCACATATTTGCTCCTAAACATCCGATTGAAAATTTTTTTTTTTTTGTCTTTCGATTCCATTTATGTCGAAGAGTATTTTAGGTACAGTTACTTTTTCAAATTACGCACAGATTTTCCGCTAGGTGGCGTAAAAGTAAATTACATTTTTCCCGATAACTCTCCTTCTAAAACTCCGATTTGAAAAAAAATTTCTTCAACGGATACATCTCCTGATGGAAAATCTTCTGCGTATAATTTCATATTTTTGGTAAAGTATACTTTTGCCACCAGGCGGCGTAAGTGTTAATTTTTGCTTCTGATATATTTACCTTAAAATCTGAGCTTCTAAGATATCGATTGAAAAACTTCTTTCGTGAAATGATGCCTCTGACATCGATAAACCTTTTCGGAATATTTTCTTCTTAAAATATTTTACAGTTTCTCCGCCAGGGGCGTAGATGTATATCTTATTTTCGTCAATATCTCTACGTCTAGAAGTCCGATTTGAAAAATTTCTTCTTTGTTGGTTAGTGTTTTCAGTGTGACATGTTTTTCATATAATTTCAAAATTTTCAAGTAATTCATAGACTTTCCGCTAGGGGGTGTGGAGGTAAATTGCGTTTCCCCCTATATCTCTTCTTCTAAATCTCCGATTTAAAATATTCTTTCTGCACCGCATACAGCTCCTGATGATAAATCGTTTGCACATAATTTATAATTTTTGTGAAAAATGGTTTGGTCACCAGGGGCCGTAAGTCTTAATTTCCGCTTCTGGTGTATTTGCAGCAAAATATGAGCTTCTAAAATCTCGATTGAAAAAAACGTCGTTTGTAGACCGATAGTACTCATGTCGACAAACCGTTTAGAAACATTTTCTTCTTAAAGTAATGCATGGTTTCTACGCCAGGGGCGTAGATGTATATCTTATTTTGTCAATATCTCTACTTCTAGGAGTCCGATTTGAAAAATTCCTGCTTTGTTGGATGGCGTTTCTAATGCGAAATGTTTTTCCTATAAATTCAAAATTTTCAAGTTCATCATAGACTTTCCGCTAGGGGTCACAAAGGTAAATTGCGTTTTCTGCGTTATTTCTGCTTCTAAATCTCCGATTTGAAAAATTCTTGCTGTATCGCATACAAGACCTGATGGAAAATATTTTTCACATAATTTCTAATGTTTGGTAAAGAATGGTTTGGCCACCATGGGGCATAAGTGTTAATTTCTGCTTCTGATGTATTTGTAGCAAAATCTGGGCTCCTGAAAACTCGACTAATTTTTTTTTCCTTGGACGGATACCGCTCATATGGAAAATCCTTTTGAGAATACTTTCTTCCCAAAATAATGCATGGTTTTTCCACCAGGGGGCTTATTTTTGTCGATATCTCCGTTTCTAAGACTCCGATTTAAAAATTATTTCCGTGTCGGAGAGCGTTTCCGGTGCGAAATGTTTCTCATATAAATTCATGTTTTTCTTAAAACACAAGTCTGCAATTAGAGAGCGTAAGCTCACGATTCCGTTTACAGCAATATCTGAGGGATTTAAAACCCGATTCAAAAACTTCTTTCTTCCGTCAGATAATATTGTTTTCCATACCGGTTCCATTGACTTTGAATAGCTTTGATAAATTTAATTTGCGTCAGAACGGATTCAAAAGACTTGCTTTATTACACCCGAAAATTCGGTGTCATCTTTCTTGTTAGCTTTTGCGTTACAACAAACTTAAATTCTGTGTATAATGAACACATCAACTTTAACACATCTTTGATATCATTTGTCTGAGCTGATTTTGTGAACTTATAAGAAAGCGAATGGCATTTAAGAAAAGTGTTGTTTTGACTTTTGCGAGCCCGAATTTTATTTGTTTATTTATTTTTTTATTGCAGGTAATTAATTTTCAATTTATGAAAATTAATTAGGGATTTGGGAAATATAATCTAAAATGCTTACCGTGCGGAGGAAGTTAATTCGCTGCGCTGCGCGGCTTAGAGGGACCATTGGGTGACATTCGAACACATGCCACCTCACGGCAGAGTCAGTTGTTCCCCCAACTAAACTACACCGACAAACTTATCGCTGCCTCTGATCATTCGTCCGAACGGGGTCCGGGTTCGAATCCCGGCGAGGCATGGATGTTGTGTTTGTCTTACGGCACTGGCTCTCTCCTTCCCTGGAACCAGTGACCCTAAATTAGGGACGGGCGACTGCTTATAGCCCATTGAGTTGCTCACGGTGGTCGTTAAACCTCCAATCAAAAAAAAAAAAAAAAACTTATCGCTGCAGCTTTTCCATTTTGACATGTGCTTCACCTCTGAGGTAGGTGCGTGGCATATATCATCACCCCTGCCCTTGAGAAAGGGCTGGGACGGAATCTTAGGTTTCTGGGTCATCTGGAACAAACCATGCTTGAGGTAGTTCGCTGTAGAAGAAGGAATTCCCATTCATTCCAGACGATGTATGGAAGAAGCATCACTCATTTTTCGAACCTTACGGCCAGAAGATTCCCTTTTACGTTCGGGCACCGATATAGCGAAACAAACTTCTTTTGATGGTGGTGGTGTTCTAACCCAAGCTCCGAAGCCAGTTGATCTCCCTAATAAACAGCACTGACGAAGTTCATCGCTGTCATGAAGACCCTGTATGTCGAAAGAAGTGTCCAATTCTTTAACTATCAAAGTATCGCCTTTAAGAAGGAAAGAAAATCATGATTTTGTAACTACACGTAAACGGTAGAAGGAAGGAAAATCATGAATTTGATTAACTGCTGAGATTAAACGTTATTTCTGTCGCCTTCATGGCTTTAAAGATTACAGAGTATGAAATAGCAGCTATGATTCCTGTAGTGTAGTTAATCGCTGTTCTTGTGACCATGAAAATAACCATTCCCCTAGAGAAAGCAGTGTTGAAGTTTGATAAGGAAAGTCAAAAAATGGTCTGCGCATCACTAATCCATTTTCATTGCAAAGCCACATACTGTATATGTATGCATATGAATGAAAGCTGAAGGAATGGACTGCGTGTAGAGGTTAATTACTTTTCCTGTCTTGTATGTATAACTTATGTATAACTTTAAATGGAACAAACCGAAGGAAACGTTAAAATGTTATTAAAGGAAGCCATTAAATTAAGGCCGTAGGTGAAAAAGTCAAACGAAATCAGTTTCCGATTCATTGGCATGTGATAAAGAAACAAAACACACACACACACACAAAGTGATATTAATATTTGAAAAATTCTGGCTCTGAAAAAAGAATATTAACCAGAAATTAAAAAATCTGAAATGCGTGCTAAGAGAAAGCCTTGTCTCGTCTTTTCCGTCAACAATGTCAGTAAGAAAAGCGAAGGGGTTCAAACAAATCAGGATTTTTTTTTTTTTTTTTTTTGGATGGGAGTTTTAACTCTTACCGTGAGCAATTTATAATGAATTAGCTTTGTTTTCTTTACGCTAAGCTAATTAATATGAATGATGCTCTACCTACCAGCTAGCTAATGATATACTTGTACTAAGTTTCAAAATAGTAAATTCAAAAGGGTGTTGTTACTAGTTAATTACGAACGTAAATAAAGTCTTAACGCTGGTTATTTATGGTAAGAACTAATGTTATAAACCTAACAGCCAGACAGAGGTCTGACAAAAACTATGAATTGAGAAAGACTAACTTACGGTAACTTCTTTATTATAAGACTCTTGGTCAACTAAAGCACACACACAACTTGTTTTACAATAATGAAGAATCTCTCCTCAAAAGAACACAATCTCTCCTCGTATTACAAACGCTTTCCGTAAACAACAACGCTCTCTCATAACAACAACAAAAGCTCTCTCTAAGTCTCGATGAACGCGCCTATATACTAGCTACCACCACGTCATGACTTACACTCATTGCTAGATCTCATTCAGCGGGTGAAATAATATTTCGTTCAGTAAGAAGATAATTTACATAGTAAAATAAAATAACCAGAGATAGTAAAATCAAAAGGAAAGTGAATATAGAGTATACGTTACAAATTCAATGGGCTATAAGCAGTCGCTCGTCCCTAATTTAGGGCCACTGGTACCAGGAAAGGGAGAGAGCCAGTGCCGTAAGACAAACACAACATCCATGCCTCACCGGGATTCGAACCCGGACCCCTTTCAGACAAATGATCAGAAGCCATCGCTTAGACCACTGCGCCACCAGGGCCGCATCAAGATATTAACTCAAAAACTGTTATAAACTAGAATAAAAAAGGAGGGAAGGGTGGCTATACAAACTACACTGGCGGAAAGTGAAAAAAGAACACCAAGAAGGAATTGGCGGACGATCATGAAATTTACATATGTTAATGGGGTCGAGTTTACGTAGGTAAGATGTTAATATCGGGTCCAACCGGTGAGCGCTTACGCCACAGCACGGCATAATATACAAATTATCGTCGGTGGTATTTAAGGAGTACGGCGAAGTGAATGTAATCAGTCGTCGGCGTACGGACACGTGCGAAGACCCTGAAGAAGCTGCAATGCCTGGACATGGAAGACGTGTACGATTTCAGCAGTTATCGGACTTTGAAAGAGGTCGTCTAGTCTGACTCCGCGAGGCCGGGTGGTCGTATCGTCGTATTGCGGAGCGAATTGGACGGGAAGTATCTGTGGTGGTACGATGGTGGCGTAGATGGTCCGAGGAACATTCCCACGCGAGAAGACGTGGAACCGGGAGTCACAGACGGACTGATGAGCGGACCGTTCGACGCATAAGAAGAGTGGCGTTGTCAAGCAGAACATCCACTGCAACGCAAATCCGAGCTGCCGTTGCACCTGAGGTGACTGTGCGAACAATCCGCAACCGTCTACTGGATGCAGGACTACGTGCACGTGTGCCTCTGGCATGTGTACCTCTGACTCCAGCCCACCGTCTGGAACGTCTGCACTGGAGAACGCAATGGCGATCTGTCGTGTTCAGGGATGAAAGCAGATTCTGCTTGGGAGCCTCCGATGGCAGTATGCGTGTTCGCAGACGCACAGGGGAGAGTCTCCGCCCTTCTTGCGTCCGCCAGCGACAGACAGGGCCTTACACCTGGTCTCCTGGTGTGGGGAGCGATCAGTTATCACTCCCGTACACAACTAGTGTTTGTACCGGGTACGTTTAAACAGCGCCTCCTACATCAACAACATCATTCAGCCCGTTGTTGTGCCATTTGTAAGGTCGGTCCATCGTGGTGTTTTCCAGCAAGATAACGCACGCCTACACACGGCACGTGCAACGCAACATGCACTTCAGGGTGTGAGACAACTTCCATGGCCTGCACGTTCACCGGATTTGTCCCCCATTGGGCACGTGTGGGCTTTTATGGTACAACGACTTATCCGGTCTCCACGGCCAGCCACCACCATCCCCGATTTACGCGTCCAGGTTGAGGATGCTTGGAGCTCAATACCCCAAACTTACATCCAACATCTGTACGACAGACTCCATGCCAGAATTGCACAGTGTGACGCAGTTCATGGCGGTTCAACCTCGTACTATAACCATGTTACATGGAAATGTTATTTTTCAGTTTACCAGCAAATACAGCTGTGTTTTGCCATAATGTTTTGATCACGTTATCCTGTGTATTCTGTTATTATGCTGTATAAATTTCGTTGGTATCAGACGTCTCCTTGTTGGTGTTCTTTTTTCACTTCCCGCCAGTGTATTTAGAAAAGGTAATCCAATAACTGAACAGTAATAAAAATGCTTAAATAAATAAAAGATGACTGTAAAATTGGATATAGCGTCGGGAAGAGAATGTCCGCCAGTTTCCGAAAATGTCGTGGGTGAAGTTATAGTTGGCTGTGTATGAAAACATAAATTTGTCTGTGACGCGATCGATCCTCGCTCCGGAGCCAGTTGTTCTAACCAACAATAATCTACATTGACGGAATGTATCGCTACCCGCTTGTCATCTTGGCAAGTGCTTTACCTCTGTAGTACGACACATCATTTCCCACTAGTTCTTTTCTTTCTGCTTCTTCTTTTTTTTTTTTTTTTAGCAAAAAGGGAATTTTTATTAATTCCAGACGATGTTGTGGAACAAACATCACATATTTTTCGAAGATCCCAACGGCCAGTAGATCCATTTTCCACAATCGGGCGCCAATGTAAGAATACAAATTTGTCGGCGACGAAAATCGAATCCTCGCCCCGGAACCAGTTCTAACCGACTAAACTACAGCGACGGAATGTATCGCTCACATTTGTCGTCTTGACACTTGCTTCGGCTCTGTAATACATCACAAGTGCCAACCCCGGACCGCACTCTCACACAGCAGTGTCAGAGTCGTGACCCGAAAGTTGCACCTTACATGGTCAATAATCCACAAAGTGCTGCGGTCTGTCGTGAGATGGTATCCGTACCGGATACGTGTGACGCAAGAATTGCTACCGGGCGACAAGGAAAAACGCTTGGACTTCGCTCTTCAATTCCTGGTCCCGATTGAGGTTGACAGCCTGTGGCCTTGTGCTGTCTTGTGGTCAGATGAGGCACCTTTCACTATAACAGGGCTGTGAATTCGAAGAACTGTCGAATATGGGAACTTACACGACAAGCTGTTATTCACCAAAGACCTCTACAGACCCCATATATGAGAGGATGGTGTGACTTCACAGCAGATTTCATCACTGGGCCATTTTTCTTCAAAACCACTACACCCTAGGACCCAGTAAGGCAAAGTTATAATCACTGAACGGTACGGCGCTCTCCTACGAAAACATGCCGTTTCCCGCTTTGAAGGAACAGAAATGTTTGAACACTACCGTGTTTCATGCAAGACGGTGCACCTCCACATGTCGGTCAGCAGGTGGAGGAATTATTCAGTCGAACATTCGGCGGTGAAGGCATAATTGCTTCAGGGTTTGCGCAGTCCTGGCTAGCCCGCTAACCAGACCTTACTCTTATGTGATTTCTGGCTTTCAGAATACCTGAAAGACAGAATTTATCAACAGCGCACAGGTGAAGTGGATGTGCCGTTCTTTGGTTGGTTACTTCACCTGTATGTCGCAGCGCACAGGTGAAGTGGCCAACAGTGACCACAAGCCGTGTCATGTGCCGTTCTTTGTTTGCAGCATGTCCCTAAAGCGTTTTGTGCTAGCAATAACCAGTAAATTCACGCACGTGTCTGTTGTTTTCTTGCGTCTGGAGCGCCGATGTTTCCCCTGGCGGCGCAATTTTGAACGAATTTTTTTATTCCACTAAACCGTTTTCCCATGCCCGCAACAAGGTACCTACGAAGTTTCGTCCCGATATCTCCATTTCTTGCTTTCCTACACACCCGAGAATAGAGATACTTATTTTATAGCCACCGGGCACTCTCTCCCTCTCTCTCTAGCTCAGAACTGTGCATTTGAGAAATTCAAAAATGTATGCAACAAAATATTCCTGTAGATGAGTGGCATTTTACGCAAAAAGAAATTTTAAAATCTGACATGTGGATTCAGATAAATCATAATTGAAATCTGTTTGAACGCCCTCTAGTGGGAAAATGGTGCGGTTTTATTTGGGACAGGTACTGTGAATAAAATATTTTCCGTGGTGAACGGCATCTAGCCCACAATGAGGGGCATTCGGCTGCAAGTACAGTGGAACTCCGTTTATGCGTTTTTTCAGGAGACCAAATAAAAAATAAAATTAACGTATAATTGAAAAATATGAAACATGGCACGTTTCTGTCTCTAGATGGCAGCACATTATCCTGTTGAAACATATGACGTATCCGTTAGCGTTAATATCGTAGGTACTACGTATCATGTAGTATTTTTAGGGTTCTAGTGTATTAGTATTTTAAGTTGGGGTTTTTTCCACAGTGTTTTTTTTATTTTTTTTGGGTTTTAATCAATGCAGTTACAGCACTTGTGAATCCTTCGACGCACGTCACGAGGTAAACGTATATCACACTTCTCCTGAAATGTGATATGCGTTGATCTCCGTAACTGTTCGTTTGACGAAGAAACTAAAGGAAAAACTGTTCGCGAAATGGTATTTGTGGTAAAACGTATCAAATGGAAAACGCCACCTAGTGGCTAAGTTATGCAACGGGAAAAGACAGAATGGCAAGAATTATCGTTGTTCTTACAGTTTAGGCTTCCCGATTCAAAATACATTTCTCAGATCGGACTAAATAACTGCAGAGATGTGGTGTGCACGGAAGAACGTACGTACGTACGGATAAAACAAGCACATACTTTTTGAAAAAAAGTAGCTAAACGAAGTTATCCAGTGTTCGTATATTTATTTTTTGGCTTTTAACACATTTTTATAAAGCTTTATTAATAATAATGTTGGGTTGTGTAAATATAGGAGTTGGACAGAATAATGTGAACCCCCAGGAAAATAAGGTTTTATGTACCTAATAGGGTGTGGGACCAACTTTGGCATTCAAACTCACCTGAATCCTCTTTGGAATGGACGCATACAAATCCTGGATGGTGGTTAGTGATGTTACACCATTCTTCATGCAGAAACTGCTCCAGGTCCTTGAGAGGTGCAGGAGGAGGATAAGGCGATCTTACTTTGTTTTCCAGCACAGACCCACAGTGGGTCGATGATGTTCAAGTCAGGTGATTGGGGAGGCCAAGGAAGGTGTGAAAGTTCGTCCGCATGTTCCTCAAACCATGATTGGACATTCCGAGCTCTACGAATTGGAACGTTATCAGCTTGATAGATGGTATTCCTTGCAGGAAACAACGCTCGAGTCTCTGGATTGACTTGGTCGGCCAAAATAGTTTCATACGCCCTCCCAGTCATCTGACCTTTCGAGGTGATCAGGGGACCAGCTGGAAACCACGATATGACCGCCCAGAGCATGACAGAACCACCACTATACCGCACTGTTGGGAACAGACAGTCTAGGTTGTACGCTTCTGACGGTATCTTCCACACGTAAACACGCCCTGCGGTGGGGAATAGTGTGAATGTGGATTTTACTGACCGCATTACACGCTTCCATACATCGGCAGTGCACGTTGTATGCTTCTGGCACTACTGCCGTCGCCGTTGTGCATTTACCCGGGTCACCAGAGGTTTTGCAATAGCAGCTGTGCCATGAATATCTTATTTATGGAGTTCCTTGCGCACTGTTTTCATTTATACTGGGGTCGATGCAATTTAAGCTTCCCAAGAATTTTCGGGGCCGTGGTCTTCTTATTACGGGTAACAATAGTCTTTAATGCTCTCCTGTCTCTATCAGCCAGGCTCGTTTTCCGGCCGTTCTTGTGTTTCGCAGACGAGGTTTTGCCATGAACACGGTATGCTGTCATGACGCTAGACACAGTAGCTCTCGATACCACACTACTCTGCCGACTGTTGTCACGGAGGCACCAACTCGCCGGCCACCAACCATTAGCCCTCTTTCATCGTCACTCTGAAAGAAATTTTTCAACAAGGCACTTTAAATGCACTTAAAAAGGATCTTGAGGCATTACAATCAAAAAGTGATGGATACGTTTGCGTATTGCGACGTACGCAGCTGCATTAAAAGTCACGTCGTGGAGCGTGGTGTTTACATTATTCTATCCAACTCCTGTAAGTGTACGTAAGGTCCTAGCGCCGTCTAGGTTCAAAAAGGTTAAGAACCCACTATTTTAATGTCTTGTGTGATTTTCTTCGGTTGATTGAAGCGTTTCCACTTGAATCAAATTAAAACATGCGAGTGTTCTTTTACCTTCATGTTTTTTTTATGATTAGAATCCGCGGCGCTTTAGTTCTTTGTTTCTTCTTTGTGTCGCATTTTTTTAATACCCCATATCGGAGATAGCCAGTTACCGTTTCCAACCTAATTACTCAGAGACAGAGCTTTCAGCCCTGCTGAGCAAAACTTTCACGAGGTAATTTACGCGGTAACTTCAACTTTTCCGTTTACGAAAATGCTCATTTCTAGCAAAGGTAGTTTTTATCTTTCTTTCTTTCATCCCACGAAACTGATTAAACCGTAGGATTGAAATCCGCGAATTCGATATTTTGTCTGCTGAAAAGCAATCTCAGCTATTCTGGCAAAAAAAAAAAAAAAAAAAAAAGAGAGAGAGAGAAGAAAAAATAATCTCAGCCATTTCCAAATGCAATTTCTGTTCGTGCAAGATGGCGGCATTACACAGAATTGCTGACGTCTTAGCAATTTTCCATGACGGATAGCGGCCATTTCTACCTGGCTCAGAATTGCGCTTTTACGAAACCTTGGCTATATCTCATAGGAGAATAAGTATCAAAATCTGAAAAGTAAAATATATATATATATATATATAAACCCGGAAAACTGTACCTCGGGTTTACATTACTCAAATGTGTTTCTTAACTAGGAAGTAACAGTTTTAAAGTAGTTTAGAGTTATTGCCCTTGTGTTAGTAAAACGCAGCCTCTCAAGTCTGAAAATAAATCAACTCGCCTTAGAATGGAAAAATAAATTTAGTGGAAAACGTTCTCCACATTACTTGCCTGTGCAAAATCTTCATAAATTATTTTGACCCTTTTTTTTTTTTTTAATTGTTCGCGACTTCTGCTGTAATTTTGGTATAGCAACTTGAAAACACCAAACGCTGAGAATATTACTTATTTAATCTTGGATATTTTAATGAAAGCTGATGAAATATTGAGGCTTAATGTTTAACACTTAGGCGGCAAATTTAAGTACTAGTCATACAGTGTATATTACTGAATCTCGCTTGCTTTTAGAAATATTTTTTTTTAAAACAAGCATCGTGTTAATACTTACATATTTTTGTCCAGTTCCGTTCAAACCACATGGCGGTTCAGCTGAAATCAAACATTGCTTTTATTGTGCTATGTGCGTTTAAGTAGCAAGCATTCAATGTGCTGCTGTTATCTTTAGGTTGCAGTACCAAAACTCGGCTATATTTCATAGCAGAATCAATATCAAAATCTGAAAAGTAAAATATATATCATCATCATCATCATCATCATTGTCAACCATTATCAATCCACTGCTGGACGAAGGTCTCCCCAAGTTTCCTCCACAACGGTCTGTCTTGTGCCAGTCTCCTCCATGTCACTCCCGCATATTTACGAATTTCATCCACCCATCTCCCATATATATATATATATATACGTAAAAGTGCACATCGAGTTTACATTATTCAAATGTGCTGCTTAACTAAGAACTAACAGTTTTAAAATAGTTTAGATTTATTACCCTTGTATTAGTAAAACGCAGCCTCTCAAGTGCTAAAATAAATCAACTCGCCTTTGAATGGCAAAATAAATTCAGTGGAAAACGTTCTGCATATTACTTGCCTGAAAAATCTTCATAAATTATTTTGACCCTTTTTTATTATTGTTCGCGACTTATGCTATAATTTCGGTATAACAACTTGAAAACACCAAATACTTAGAATATTTCTTATTTAATCTTGGCTATTTTAATGAAAGCCGATGAAATATTGAGACTTAATGTTACCACTCGGGCAAAAAATTTAAGTAAATTTCAGTACTAGTCATATACACTATCTACCAACAAGTAATTGTTTACCTGTGATAGCAAAGGAAAACGAAGTTTATTCACCTTCACTAGTTGGTGGAGCCTGCACGAGCGGCGATTACAGCTGCGACCCCCGGGGCATACTCTCAACCAGGCGTTGTACGACGGCTAGCGGTATTTTCTTCCACTCGGCTTGGAGAAGACAGGTCACTTCCTTCACCGATTTCGGACGGTGGGGGCACCCCTTAAGTCGACGCTCCAACTCGTCCCAGAGGTGCTCGATAGGGTTAAGGTCTGGGCTCTGCGCAGGCCAGTCCATTCGATTAACCCCATTGTCACCATACCAAGCCATGGTGGACCTCGCAACATGACAGGTGGCATTGTCATCCTAAAAGTAACATGGGTCCACCCCGTAAAACTGCCACAACGTAGGAAGCGCATGGTCATTCAAAATGGTGCAGTAGGACTCGGCGTTGAGTCTACCAGGAATTGCGACCAAGGGTCCCGTGTCATACCAGGAGAAACACCCCCATAGCATAATTCTACCGCCGCCGAACTTCACAGTTCGCACAATACATTCCGGAAGGAGGCGTTCTCCAGGCAGGCACCAAACCCAGACTCTGCCATTCGAACGGTACAGGGTGAACCTTGATTCGTCGCCCCCAGAGAACCTGTTTCCACTGTTCAACGGTCCACTGTCGACCTTCGTTGCACCATGTTAGCCGAGCAGCGCTATTGGACTTGGTGATCAAAGGCTTGTGGGCGGCAGCACGTCCATGATAACCGAGCAGATGGGCTTCCTTACGGATGATATTCATCGAAAGAACACTCCCGGATGCCTGTTGAAACTCCTCGCGGATGTGGTCCATCGATTTGGTGCGGTTCTTCCGAATTTCTCTGGCCAGCACCCGTCGGTCTCTAAATCCCAGTTTTATGGGTCTGCCAGGTCGGGGCACATTCCGACAGTCACCTCTCATCTTCCATTTGCCAATCACGTAGGCCACCGTCGATTTTGGGTACTTCAACTCGCTGGATATGTCACGTATGGATCGGCCATTTCTGCGATACCCGACGATTACACCTTTCTCGAAATCAGAGAGCTCCGAACTGCGTGGCATCTTGCATGCGACTGGTTGCGTTGTTGTTTCCCACACGATATTTAACGGCGGCGGCCGTGACGTGTATCAGGACCGCAGATATCATCGATTGCAGGGGTGTCCAATTACTTGTTGGTAAATAGTGTATATTACTGAAGCGCTTGTTTTTAGAATTATTTTTTTAAAAACAAACATCATTTAAACACTTCCATGTTTTTGTCCAGTTCCGTTCAAATCACATGGTAACTCAGCTCAAATCATACATTGCATTTATTGTGTTACCAGCATCCTAGGACAGTTATTTTTAAGTTTTAAATAAATATTAATATATTGGGGATGTTATCGTTCTTTGACGGAGTGAATTTTTTAAATGAAGCAGATTGAAAACAAATCAAATAGACGCCGGATTTCTGTAAGGAAATATAGTAAAACCTTATATAGTAAGAACTCATTCATGTTAGAACTAAACATTATATGCTATTTATTTCAGTTTTCCAAAAAACCTCGCGATGAATAACATTCTGTGTAAAATACTTGTTGTTTAACAGTTGTAGGTCAGAGCGTCTAGATAGATCGATATTTTGCAAAATTTGGAATATAATCAGATCTGAACTCGGAAAGTTGTTTTCGTGCAAACTTACCGTAATAACTTTTACTTTGATTTTTCGCGTTAAATTACTTTTTCTCCGTCACACTTGTTATTCCCTTCATGGCTTGTTTTAGACTGACTGTCCTATTCGACCGTTAGTTTGAAACTTCATAGCGAACCTTTTTCTACAAAATAATGTGACATCTGGCATTACAAATCGGAACTATCTAAATTATCGACTATGTGCTTATTGGGGCGACATCTGCTTTTAGATGCGATTTTGCTCACTTTGACATCTCAAGATTTTAGTTTTTATTGTAGGTTAGAGCGGTTAGATAGATCGATATTTTGCAAAATGTTTAATAAAATCAGCACTAAACTCGGAAAGTTAGTTAAATTCAAATACAAACGTAACTTGCCATGATATTAAGATTTTAATTCGAAATTTGTAGATCGGATAAATAGGACTAGAGTCATTGATAATCCAATATTTTTAAATTAGCACGCGATCACCTTGACATCCAAGAGTGATCGCGTTCTATTATATAGCAGGCAATCATTTTGACATCGCGAGAGCATACACGAATCGATCGATAAATGATGGCGCAACAATGCAGACGTTACTGTGATGTCAAGCGATCCAGAGAGACAGATCTGGGTGTTTATATTATTAATGTGCGTTTAAGTAGCAAGCATTAGATATGCTGCTGTGATCTTTAGTTTGCGGTACGTAAAGCTCTGTTATCATTAGCTGCAACCAGTCGTAATGGACGGAGACTCATTCAGTTTGAAACTTAATGAACCAAACAGGAACACACTGATATATATTTACTGATCACGGTGTTTTTGCGTATGCTACCTTAAGTGAAACAGATAGCGCTCGGGTATGCTAACCACTACACGAAGGTCGTTCTGGGTGGTGTATTGGTTAGCATACCCGGGCGCTATCTGGGAGATGCGGGTTCGATTCTCGCTCGAGGACGACAAAATTTTCAAGTTTTCGGATATTATCTGAATTACCATCCTTGACATATTTACACCAAACAAACGGATTGTCATCTTCAAAATTTATATTGTATGGTGTAATTCCGTATTCCATTCATTAAGTAAATAACCATTTAAAAATGTACCTGGTAGTTGTATTTCTTTGTGGAGCTAACTTCTGAATCTCAGACGACAGCTTAGAGATATGTATGTATGTATTACTTTTTTTTTATTGGGAATTCGTCTCCGAACTCGTGAGGACGGGATACAGTTAAACTCGCTGCGACTTCAGTGTGTGCCGCAGCAGTGGCGGATTAAATGATCGTTCACAGAGGTGAGAACGAACCGCTCACCATTTACGGTGGAAAGTCATTCGTTGTAAACCACTCGTTCACGAATGGACCATCTGCTGTGGTTGTTATAGAAAATACCTCTAATTTAAGTCAACAAGTACATTGTACGCCAGCACATCCTGCCCAACGGCAGTGGCATATGTGAGGACTCCATCTTTCTTAGCTGTGTGGAAGAAAGGAAAGGTGTTTGTGAAATGTGCGCATGTCTCACTCGTCGACTGCTAACGGCTGTTCCCACCACAAGAACACGCGCGAACTGGCACGTGGCTTCGTATACACAAGTTATTTTACAATATCAGTTGTTTACTACTACAGTCGTGGCCAAAAGTTCTGCACCAATAGACCGAAAATCAATTTTTGATATTTGAAGTCAACTTATACAGCGTAATGGTAAAGTCAGGAACACATATTACACACCATTTAAAAGGAAATTTTATGCCGAATTCAAATATCTTAACAGCATGTTATTGCCAGTAATAGAAATTAAGTTACAAGCAAAAGTACAGCGTCTAGTCATAAAAAGCAAAAAAATAGTGGAATTTGTGTACAATGCATTTAACGTAAAATTACTGTACAGTACATTATTGAAACTTGCAGGCCACTTGATATAACTTACCAACAAGCAAAATACGCTTTAATATTTAATTGGATAACAACGGTTTCTTAGTAACGAAGTGCACCTTCTTGGCATGGAACTAATGAGCTTCTCTAGTTGTCCATTGGTGATAACACGGTGCCATACGGCCCTTACAGACTCACTTAATGCTGTTTTAAATGTGGATCCTTATTGACAGATCTTGTGCTTCAATTTCACCCACACATTCTCTATATGATTAAGATCTGGTGACTGTGCTGGCCACTAAAGTTTTCTTATAACTTTTCGATTAAACCACTCGTCAACCAACTTTGACCGATGACATGGCGCGTGCCGCCCTGGTGGCGCAGTGGTCTAAGCGATGGCCTCTGATCATTAGTCCGAACGGGGTCCGCGGGCTCGAATCCCGGTGAGGCATGGATGTTGTGTTTGTCTTACGGCACTGGCTCTCTCCCTTCCCTGGAACCAGTGACCCTAAATTAGGGACGGGCGACTGCTTATAGCCCATTGAGTTGCTCATGGCGGTCGTTAAACCTTCCAATCAAAAAAAAAAAAAAAAAAAATATGGCGCGTTATCGTCCTGAAAAATAAAATTCTGTAAGCCCATGTCTTGCGCAGATGGTAGCAGTTTGGACTCCAAAATATCCACATATTTCGATCCGTTCAACGCGCCATCAACAATGTGCAGACGACCAACACCACTGGCTGAAATACAGGACCATAACATCACCGAATGTGGGTGCTTGATTGTTGGCTGGGTGCAACATGCCTTATATCTTTCACTAGTCTGACGACGTTCATAATTACTTCCATTATTAACGGAAATAGTAACATGTTTCATCAATAAAGATAACATTTTTCCATTCATCAACAGTCCAATTCTTGTGTGCCTTGGCCCAAGGAATTCTTTTGAACCGTTGTTGTTCAGTAAGGAAAGGTTTTCTTGCAGCTTTTTGTGCAGTCATTTTTTTTTATTAGCCCACGACGAACTGTGCGTATAGATGCAATAATGCCTACTTCACTCTCCCACTCATTTCTTAAATCAGTGGCTGTTTTAAACCTTGACTTTTAAGGAACGACAAATCAACATGCGATCATCATGATCAGTACACAGCCTTGGTCGACATGCTCTTTTTCTGTTTCCCTCACATCCAGTTTCTGCAACTCTTTTAATGGTGCGCAAGACAGTGGAATGACCACAGTCACATTTAACTGCAATTTTGCCACCGTGTTATCACCAATGGGCAACTGGAGAAGCTCATTAGTTCCATGCCAAGAAGGTGCAGTTTGTTACTAAGAAACCGTGGTTATCCAATTAAACATTAAAGCATATTTTGCTTGTTGGTAAGTTATTTCAAGTGTCCTGCAGGTTTCAATAATGTACTGTACAGTAATTTTACGTTAAATGCATTGTACACTAATTTCACAAATTCCACTATTTTTTGCTTTTTATGACTAGGTGCTGTTCTTTTGCTTGTAACTTCACTTCTGTTACTGGTAATAACATTCTGTAAAAATATTTGAATTCAGCATAAAATTTCCTTTAAAATGATATATAAATTGTATTCCTGACTTTACCATTACGCTCTCTGTATAAGTTGACTTCAAGCATCAAAAATTGATTTTCGGTCTACTGGTGCAAAACTTTTGACCACGATCGTAAGTATACATGTTTTAACTTTCTCGTATTTTAAGCACTTCAGGTCCCATATACCAGATCCCCGAAAAATCTAAAGTTACTGAAAGCCGTAGTTTTCAGTTATGTGTTTCCTAGTTTTGTTTCGAATTAAATAACCAAGATGAACGACCTGTTGTTACATATGCGATCTAGTTTTTTGTTGTCGAATACTGGTTTGTATTTTGTGTGTTCGCGCGGCCCAGCCTAATTAATTAACGTCAAGAAATGAATGAGGACGCAAGAAAATAATTGTTATAATACCAACAGCTCTCATTCCGGGTAAATATGCTCGTGTCTGTGAACTAGGTGGAAAGGGTTCTTCATTTCTTGGGTAGTAACGGACCATGTTTGGCGGTATTTATCATTCGTTGTTTGCGAAAAGAAAGTACAGAAAAAAGAAAGAAATAGAAAGGGGGGGATGCTGTTGGCATACTTCCCAGAATTCCTTGCTTGACTTGCAAATGTGTCACTGAAAGATGGGTGTGCTACCGTGTTCCCAAACGTCCATTCAGTGTTGCGTGTCGGCCAGTGAATGTTTTCCTGCTCTGCTATCAAAATGAGCAAAAAAGAGCTTTCGCTTTTACTCACTGGAGATACAAAAGACTTGTCACGAAGCCGAAAGTGTTGCCAGTTATTTATGCAGAAATTTGTGTGCTTTTCACTGCCTTGTTTCGTCTACCAAAAAGAAAAAAGAAAGTTGAAGAAAGAATACCTTCTTTTGAATAATCCAAGATTTTTTTCCTTCGCATCTTTGACGAACTAGCTCAGTGCCCAAGTTGTCAGAACGCAGTGTTTTTTTTCTGATCTTCAGAGATGGACCTCGGCCCAACTCCCTGTTGAAGCATAGGTGGCGCTGGCTCTCGCCCTCTTCTTAGTACCAGCGACCTGCGATCTAAAATTACGGACGGGGTACTGTTTTCCAGCACTTAGAGTTAGTTGCTTATGTTTGTCGTTAAACAACGAAACAACTTTCGTACCCAGTTCATTTATATGGGCAATCCACGGATGTATGTAAGACGAGGACGCAGAGGCAATATTCCCTCTAAGCGGCCATGGGGAATGCGCCTAACCCAATGAGCTGGGCAGGCATCAAAACCACTTGGGTAATTTTTTTTATTTTCTCAACTTCTCTTACTAATGCAGTAGAAGTTTGAAACGTCTTCTTATCACGGAAATACCTCGTATTTCGGGCAATATTCCCTCTAAGCGGCCAAGGGGAATCCGCGCCTAACCCAATGAGCTGGGCAGGCATCAAAACCACTTGGGTAATTTTTTTTATTTTCTCAACTGCTCTTACTAATGCAGTAAAAGTTTGAAATGTCTTGTTATCACGGAAATACCTCGTATTTCGGGCAATATTCCCTCTAAGCGGCCAAGGGGAATCCGCGCCTAACCCAATGAGCTGGGCAGGCATCAAAACCACTTGGGTAATTTTTTTTATTTTCTCAACTTCTCTTACTAATGCAGTAGAAGTTTGAAACGTCTTGTTATCACGGAAATACCTCGTATTTCGGGCAATATTCCCTCTAAGCGGCCAAGGGGAATCCGCGCCTAACCCAATGAGCTGGGCAGGCATCAAAACCACTTGGGCAAAAAAAAAATGATTTTCTCAGCTTCTCTTACTAATGCAGTCGAAGTTTGAAACGTCTTGTTATCACGGAAATACCTCGTATTTCGGGCAATATTCCCTCTAAGCGGCCTAGGGGAATCCGCGCCTAACCCAATGAGCTGGGCAGGCATAAAAACCACTTGGGCAAAAAAAAAAATGATTTTCTCAGCTTCTCTTACTAATGCAGTAGAAGATTGAAACGTCTTGTTATCACGGAAATACCTCGTATTTCGGGCAATATTCCCTCTAAGCGGCCAAGGGGAATCCGCGCCTAACCCAATGAGCTGGACAGGCATGAAAACCACTTGGGCAAAAAAAAAATGATTTTCTCAGCTTCTCTTACTAATGCAGTAGAAGTTTGAAACGTCTTGTTATCACGGAAATACCTCGTATTTCAGGCAATATTCCCTCTAAGCGGCCAAGGGGAATCCGCGCCTAACCCAATGAGCTGGGCAGGCATCAAAACCACTTGGGCAAAAAAAAAATTATTTTCTCAGCTTCTCTTACTAATGCAGTAGAAGATTGAAACGTATTGTTATCACGGAAATACCTCGTATTTCGGGCAATATTCCCTCTAAGCGGCCAAGGGGAATCCGCGCCTAACCCAATGAGCTGGGCAGGCATGAAAACCACTTGGGCAAAAAAAAAAAAAAAATGATTTTCTCAGCTTCTCTTACTAATGCCGTAGAAGTTTGAAACGTCTTGTTA
This sequence comes from Macrothele yani, assembly GCA_039090855.1. Taxonomy (NCBI): domain Eukaryota; kingdom Metazoa; phylum Arthropoda; class Arachnida; order Araneae; family Macrothelidae; genus Macrothele; species Macrothele yani. The sequence goes on from CM077007.1 coordinate 118,399,536, forward strand.
TCACGGAAATACCTCGTATTTCAGGCAATATTCCCTCTAAGCGGCCAAGGGGAATCCGCGCCTAACCCAATGAGCTGGGCAGGCATCAAAACCACTTGGGCAAAAAAAAATGATTTTCTCAGCTTCTCTTACTAATGCAGTAAAAGTTTGAAACGTCTTGTTATCACGGAAATACCTCGTATTTCGGGCAATATTCCCTCTAAGCGGCCAAGGGGAATCCGCGCCTAACCCAATGAGCTGGGCAGGCATCAAAACCACTTGGGTAATTTTTTTTATTTTCTCAACTTCTCTTACTAATGCAGTAGAAGTTTGAAACGTCTTGTTATCACGGAAATACCTCGTATTTCGGGCAATATTCCCTCTAAGCGGCCAAGGGGAATCCGCGCCTAACCCAATGAGCTGGGCAGGCATCAAAACCACTTGGGCAAAAAAAAAAAATGATTTTCTCAGCTTCTCTTACTAATGCAGTAGAAGATTGAAACGTCTTGTTATCACGGAAATACCTCGTATTTCGGGCAATATTCCTCTAAGCGGCCAAGGGGAATCCGCGCCTAACCCAATGAGCTGGGCAGGCATCAAAACCACTTGGGCAAAAAAAAAAAAAAAATGATTTTCTCAGCTTCTCTTACTAATGCAGTAGAAGATTGAAACGTCTTGTTATCACGGAAATACCTCGTATTTCGGGCAATATTCCCTCTAAGCGGCCAAGGGGAATCCGCGCCTAACGCAATGAGCTGCGCAGGCATGAAAACCACTTGGGCAAAAAAAAAAAATGATTTTCTCAGCTTCTCTTACTAATGTAGTAGAAGTTTGAAACGTCTTGTTATCACGGAAATACCTCGTATTTCAGGCAATATTCCCTCTAAGCGGCCAAGGGGGAATCCGCGCCTAACCCAATGAGCTGGGCAGGCATCAAAACCACTTGGGCAAAAAAAAAAATGATTTTCTCAGCTTCTCTTACTAATGCAGTAAAAGATTGAAACGTCTTGTTATCACGGAAATACCTCGTATTTCGGGCAATATTCCCTCTAAGCGGCCAAGGGGAATCCGCGCCTAACGCAATGAGCTGGGCAGGCATGAAAACCACTTGGGCAAAAAAAAAAAAAATGATTTTCTCAGCTTCTCTTACTAATGTAGTAGAAGTTTGAAACGTCTTGTTATCACGGAAATACCTCGTATTTCAGGCAATATTCCCTCTAAGCGGCCAAGGGGAATCCGCGCCTAACTCAATGAGCTGGGCAGGCATCAAAACCACTTGGGCAAAAAAAAAAAAAAAAACAATGATTTTTCTCAGCTTCTCTTACTAATGCAGTAGAAGATTGAAACGTCTTGTTATCACGGAGATACCTCGTATTTTGGGCAATATTCCCTCTAAGCGGCCAAGGGAATCCGCGCCTAACCCAATGAGCTGGGCAGGCATCAAAACCACTTGGGCAAAAAAAAAATTATTTTCTCAGCTTCTCTTACTAATGCAGTAGAAGTTTGAAACGTCTTGTTATCACGGAAATACCTCGTATTTCGGGCAATATTCCCTCTAAGCGGCCAAGGGGAATCCGCGCCTAACCCAATGAGCTGGGCAGGCATCAAAACCACTTGGGCAAAAAAAAAAAAATGATTTTCTCAGCTTCTCTTACTAATGCAGTAGAGGATTGAAACGTCTTGTTATCACGGGAAATACCTCGTATTTCGGGCAATATTCCCTCTAAGCGGCCAAGGGGAATCCGCGCCTAACCCAATGAGCTGGGCAGGAATAAAAAACCACTTGGGCAAAAAAAAAAAAAATGATTTTCTCAGCTTCTCTTACTAATGCAGTAGAAGATTGAAACGTCTTGTTATCACGGAAATACCTCGTATTTCGGGCAATATTCCCTCTAAGCGGCCAAGGGGAATCCGCGCCTAACCCAATGAGCTGGGCAGGCATGAAAACCACTTGGGCAAAAAAAAAAATGATTTTCTCAGCTTCTCTTACTAATGCAGTAGAAGTTTGAAACGTCTTGTTATCACGGAAATACCTCGTATTTCAGGCAATATTCCCTCTAAGCGGCCAAGGGAATCCGCGCCTAACCCAATGAGCTGGGCAGGCATCAAAACCACTTGGGCAAAAAAAAAATGATTTTCTCAGCTTCTCTTACTAATGCAGTAGACGATTGAAACGTCTTGTTATCACGGAAATACCTCGTATTTCGGGCAATATTCCCCTTTAAGCGGCCAAGGGGAATCCGCGCCTAACCCAATGAGCTGGGCAGGCATGAAAACCACTTGGGCAAAAAAAAAAAAAAATGATTTTCTCAGCTTCTCTTACTAATGCAGTAGAAGATTGGAAACGTCTTGTTATCACGGAAATACCTCGTATTTCGGGCAATATTCCCTCTAAGCGGCCAAGGGGAATCCGCGCCTAACCCAATGAGCTGGGCAGGCATCAAAACCACTTGGGCAAAAAAAAATGATTTTCTCAGCTTCTCTTACTAATGCAGTAGAAGTTTGAAACGTCTTGTTATCACGGAAATACCTCGTATTTCGGGCAATATTCCCTCTAAGCGGCCAAGGGGAATCCGCGCCTAACACAATGAGCTGGGCAGGCATCAAAACCACTTGGGCAAAAAAAATGATTTTCTCAGCTTCTCTTACTAATGCAGTAGAAGTTTGAAACGTCTTGTTATTACGGAAATACCTCGTATTTCGGGCAATATTCCCTCTAAGCGGCCAAGGGAATCCGCGCCTAACCCAATGAGCTGGGCAGGCATCAAAACCACTTGGGCAAAAAAACAATTATTTTCTCAGCTTCTCTTACTAATGCAGTAGAAGTTTGAAACGTCTTGTTATCACGGAAATACCTCGTATTTCGGGCAATATTCCCTCTAAGCGGCCAAGGGGAATCCGCGCCTAACCCAATGAGCTGGGCAGGCATCAAAACCACTTGGGCAAAAAAAAATGATTTTCTCAGCTTCTCTTACTAATGCAGTAGAAGATTGAAACGTCTTGTTATCACGGAAATACCTCGTATTTCGATATTCCCTCTAAGCGGCCAAGGGAATCCGCGCCTAACCCAATGAGCTGGGCAGGCATGAAAACCACATGGGCAAAAAAAAAAAAATGATTTTCTCAGCTTCTCTTACTAATGCAGTAGAAGTTTGAAACGTCTTGTTATCACGGAAATACCTCGTATTTCAGGCAATATTCCCTCTAAGCGGCCAAGGAATCCGCGCCTAACCCAATGAGCTGGGCAGGCATCAAAACCACTTGGGCAAAAAAAAAAAAAAATGATTTTCTCAGCTTCTCTTACTAATGCAGTAGAAGATTGAAACGTCTTGTTATCACGGAAATACCTCGTATTTCGGGCAATATTCCCTCTAAGCGGCCAAGGGGAATCCGCGCCTAACCCAATGAGCTGGGCAGGCATGAAAACCACTTGGGCAAAAAAAAAAAAATGATTTTCTCAGCTTCTCTTACTAATGCAGTAGAAGTTTGAAACGTCTTGTTATCACGGAAATACTTCGTATTTCAGGCAATATTCCCTCTAAGCGGCCAAGGGGAATCCGCGCCTAACCCAATGAGCTGGGCAGGCATCAAAACCACTTGGGCAAAAAAAAAATGATTTTCTCAGCTTCTCTTACTAATGCAGTAGAAGATTGAAACGTCTTGTTATCACGGAAATACCTCGTATTTCGGGCAATATTCCCTCTAAGCGGCCAAGGGAATCCGCGCCTAACCCAATGAGCTGGGCAGGCATGAAAACCACTTGGGCAAAAAAAAAAAAAAAAAATGATTTTCTCAGCTTCTCTTACTAATGCAGTAGAAGATTGAAACGTCTTGTTATCACGGAAATACCTCGTATTTCGGGCAATATTCCCTCTAAGCGGCCAAGGGAATCCGCGCCTAACCCAATGAGCTGGGCAGGCATCAAAACCACTTGGGCAAAAAAAAATGATTTTCTCAGCTTCTCTTACTAATGCAGTAGAAGTTTGAAACGTCTTGTTATCACGGAAATACCTCGTATTTCGGGCAATATTCCCCTCTAAGCGGCCAAGGGGAATCCGCGCCTAACCCAATGAGCTGGGCAGGCATCAAAACCACTTGGGCAAAAAAAAAATGATTTTCTCAGCTTCTCTTACTAATGCAGTAAAAGTTTGAAACGTCTTGTTATCACGGAAATACCTCGTATTTCGGGCAATATTCCCTCTAAGCGGCCAAGGGGAATCCGCGCCTAACCCAATGAGCTGGGCAGGCATCAAAACCACTTGGGTAATTTTTTTTATTTTCTCAACTTCTCTTACTAATGCAGTAGAAGTTTGAAACGTCTTGTTATCACGGAAATACCTCGTATTTCGGGCAATATTCCCTCTAAGCGGCCAAGGGGAATCCGCGCCTAACCCAATGAGCTGGGCAGGCATCAAAACCACTTGGGCAAAAAAAAAAAATGATTTTCTCAGCTTCTCTTACTAATGCAGTAGAAGATTGGAACGTCTTGTTATCACGGAAATACCTCGTATTTCGGGCAATATTCCCTCTAAGCGGCCAAGGGAATCCGCGCCTAACCCAATGAGCTGGGCAGGCATCAAAACCACTTGGGCAAAAAAAAAAAAAAAATGATTTTCTCAGCTTCTCTTACTAATGCAGTAGAAGATTGAAACGTCTTGTTATCACGGAAATACCTCGTATTTCGGGCAATATTCCCTCTAAGCGGCCAAGGGAATCCGCGCCTAACGCAATGAGCTGCGCAGGCATGAAAACCACTTGGGCAAAAAAAAAAAATGATTTTCTCAGCTTCTCTTACTAATGTAGTAGAAGTTTGAAACGTCTTGTTATCACGGAAATACCTCGTATTTCAGGCAATATTCCCTCTAAGCGGCCAAGGGAATCCGCGCCTAACCCAATGAGCTGGGCAGGCATCAAAACCACTTGGGCAAAAAAAAAAAAAATGATTTTCTCAGCTTCTCTTACTAATGCAGTAGAAGATTGAAACGTCTTGTTATCACGGAAATGCCTCGTATTTCGGGCAATATTCCCTCTAAGCGGCCAAGGGAATCCGCGCCTAACGCAATGAGCTGGGCATTCATGAAAACCACTTGGGCAAAAAAAAAAAAATTATTTTCTCAGCTTCTCTTACTAATGTAGTAGAAGTTTGAAACGTCTTGTTATCACGGAAATACCTCGTATTTCAGGCAATATTCCCTCTAAGCGGCCAAGGGGAATCCGCGCCTAACTCAATGAGCTGGGCAGGCATCAAAACCACTTGGGCAAAAAAAAAAAAAAAACAATGATTTTCTCAGCTTCTCTTACTAATGCAGTAGAAGATTGAAACGTCTTGTTATCACGGAGATACCTCGTATTTTGGGCAATATTCCCTCTAAGCGGCCAAGGGGAATCCGCGCCTAACCCAATGAGCTGGGCAGGCATCAAAACCACTTGGGCAAAAAAAAAAATTATTTTCTCAGCTTCTCTTACTAATGCAGTAGAAGTTTGAAACGTCTTGTTATCACGGAAATACCTCGTATTTCGGGCAATATTCCCTCTAAGCGGCCAAGGGGAATCACGCCTAACCCAATGAGCTGGGCAGGCATCAAAACCACTTGGGCAAAAAAAAAAAAATGATTTTCTCAGCTTCTCTTACTAATGCAGTAGAGGATTGAAACGTCTTGTTATCACGGAAATACATCGTATTTCGGGCAATATTCCCTCTTAGCGGCCATGAGGAATCCGCGCCTAACCCAATGAGCTGGGCAGGCATCAAAACCACTTGGGCAAAAAAAATTATTTTCTCAGCTTCTCTTACTAATGCAGTAGAAGTTTGAAACGTCTTGTTATCACGGAAATACCTCGTATTTCAGGCAATATTCCCTCTAAGCGGCCAAGGGGAATCCGCGCCTAACCCAATGAGCTGGGCAGGAATAAAAACCACTTGGGCAAAAAAAAAAATGATTTTCTCAGCTTCTCTTACTAATGCAGTAGAAGATTGAAACGTCTTGTTATCACGGAAATACCTCGTATTTCGGGCAATATTCCCTCTAAGCGGCCAAGGGGAATCCGCGCCTAACCCAATGAGCTGGGCAGGCATGAAAACCACTTGGGCAAAAAAAAAATGATTTTCTCAGCTTCTCTTACTAATGCAGTAGAAGTTTGAAACGTCTTGTTATCACGGAAATACCTCGTATTTCAGGCAATATTCCCTCTAAGCGGCCAAGGGGAATCCGCGCCTAACCCAATGAGCTGGGCAGGCATCAAAACCACTTGGGCAAAAAAAAAAATGATTTTCTCAGCTTCTCTTACTAATGCAGTAGAAGATTGAAACGTCTTGTTATCACGGAAATACCTCGTATTTCGGGCAATATTCCCTCTAAGCGGCCAAGGGGAATCCGCGCCTAACCCAATGAGCTGGGCGAGCATGAAAACCACTTGGGCAAAAAAAAAAAATGATTTTCTCAGCTTCTCTTACTAATGCAGTAGAAGATTGAAACGTCTTGTTATCACGGAAATACCTCGTATTTCGGGCAATATTCCCTCTAAGCGGCCAAGGGGAATCCGCGCCTAACCCAATGAGCTGGGCAGGCATCAAAACCACTTGGGCAAAAAAAAATGATTTTCTCAGCTTCTCTTACTAATGCAGTAGAAGTTTGAAACGTCTTGTTATCACGGAAATACCTCGTATTTCGGGCAATATTCCCTCTAAGCGGCCAAGGGGAATCCGCGCCTAACCCAATGAGCTGGGCAGGCATCAAAACCACTTGGGCAAAAAAAATGATTTTCTCAGCTTCTCTTACTAATGCAGTAGAAGTTTGAAACGTCTTGTTATTACGGAAATACCTCGTATTTCGGGCAATATTCCCTCTAAGCGGCCAAGGGGAATCCGCGCCTAACCCAATGAGCTGGGCAGGCATCAAAACCACTTGGGCAAAAAAACAATTATTTTCTCAGCTTCTCTTACTAATGCAGTAGAAGTTTGAAACGTCTTGTTATCACGGAAATACCTCGTATTTCGGGCAATATTCCCTCTAAGCGGCCAAGGGGAATCCGCGCCTAACCCAATGAGCTGGGCAGGCATCAAAACCACTTGGGCAAAAAAAAAATGATTTTCTCAGCTTCTCTTACTAATGCAGTAGAAGATTGAAACGTCTTGTTATCACGGAAATACCTCGTATTTCGATATTCCCTCTAAGCGGCCAAGGGGAATCCGCGCCTAACCCAATGAGCTGGGCAGGCATGAAAACCACATGGGCAAAAAAAAAAAATGATTTTCTCAGCTTCTCTTACTAATGCAGTAGAAGTTTGAAACGTCTTGTTATCACGGAAATACCTCGTATTTCAGGCAATATTCCCTCTAAGCGGCCAAGGGGAATCCGCGCCTAACCCAATGAGCTGGGCAGGCATCAAAACCACTTGGGCAAAAAAATGATTTTCTCAGCTTCTCTTACTAATGCAGTAGAAGATTGAAACGTCTTGTTATCACGGAAATACCTCGTATTTCGGGCAATATTCCCTCTAAGCGGCCAAGGGGAATCCGCGCCTAACCCAATGAGCTGGGCAGGCATGAAAACCACTTGGGCAAAAAAAAAATGATTTTCTCAGCTTCTCTTACTAATGCAGTAGAAGTTTGAAACGTCTTGTTATCACGGAAATACCTCGTATTTTAGGCAATATTCCCTCTAAGCGGCCAAGGGGAATCCGCGCCTAACCCAATGAGCTGGGCAGGCATCAAAACCACTTGGGCAAAAAAAAATGATTTTCTCAGCTTCTCTTACTAATGCAGTAGAAGATTGAAACGTCTTGTTATCACGGAAATACCTCGTATTTCGGGCAATATTCCCTCTAAGCGGCCAAGGGGAATCCGCGCCTAACCCAATGAGCTGGGCAGGCATGAAAACCACTTGGGCAAAAAAAAAAAAAATGATTTTCTCAGCTTCTCTTACTAATGCAGTAGAAGATTGAAACGTCTTGTTATCACGGAAATACCTCGTATTTCGGGCAATATTCCCTCTAAGCGGCCAAGGGGAATCCGCGCCTAACCCAATGAGCTGGGCAGGCATCAAAACCACTTGGGCAAAAAAAATGATTTTCTCAGCTTCTCTTACTAATGCAGTAGAAGTTTGAAACGTCTTGTTATCACGGAAATACCTCGTATTTCGGGCAATATTCCCTCTAAGCGGCCAAGGGGAATCCGCGCCTAACCCAATGAGCTGGGCAGGCATCAAAACCACTTGGGCAAAAAAAAAAAAATGATTTTCTCAGCTTCTCTTACTAATGCAGTAAAAGTTTGAAACGTCTTGTTATCACGGAAATACCTCGTATTTCGGGCAATATTCCCTCTAAGCGGCCAAGGGGAATCCGCGCCTAACCCAATGAGCTGGGCAGGCATCAAAACCACTTGGGTAATTTTTTTTATTTTCACAACTTCTCTTACTAATGCAGTAGAAGTTTGAAACGTCTTGTTATCACGGAAATACCTCGTATTTCGGGCAATATTCCCTCTAAGCGGCCAAGGGGAATCCGCGCCTAACCCAATGAGCTGGGCAGGCATCAAAACCACTTGGGCAAAAAAAAAATGATTTTCTCAGCTTCTCTTACTAATGCAGTAGAAGATTGAAACGTCTTGTTATCACGGAAATACCTCGTATTTCGGGCAATATTCCCTCTAAGCGGCCAAGGGGAATCCGCGCCTAACCCAATGAGCTGGGCAGGCATCAAAACCACTTGGGCAAAAAAAAATGATTTTCTCAGCTTCTCTTACTAATGCAGTAGAAGATTGAAACGTCTTGTTATCACGGAAATACCTCGTATTTCGGGCAATATTCCCTCTAAGCGGCCAAGGGGAATCCGCGCCTAACGCAATGAGCTGCGCAGGCATGAAAACCACTTGGGCAAAAAAAATGATTTTCTCAGCTTCTCTTACTAATGTAGTAGAAGTTTGAAACGTCTTGTTATCACGGAAATACCTCGTATTTCAGGCAATATTCCCTCTAAGCGGCCAAGGGGAATCCGCGCCTAACCCAATGAGCTGGGCAGGCATGAAAACCACTTGGGCAAAAAAAAATGATTTTCTCAGCTTCTCTTACTAATGTAGTAGAAGTTTGAAACGTCTTGTTATCACGGAAATACCTCGTATTTCAGGCAATATTCCCTCTAAGCGGCCAAGGGGAATCCGCGCCTAACTCAATGAGCTGGGCAGGCATCAAAACCACTTGGGCAAAAAAATGATTTTCTCAGCTTCTCTTACTAATGCAGTAGAAGATTGAAACGTCTTGTTATCACGGAAATACTTCGTATTTCAGGCAATATTCCCTCTAAGCGGCCAAGGGGAATCCGCGCCTAACCCAATGAGCTGGGCAGGAATAAAAACCACTTGGGCAAAAAAAAATGATTTTCTCAGCTTCTCTTACTAATGCAGTAGAAGATTGAAACGTCTTGTTATCACGGAAATACCTCGTATTTCGGGCAATATTCCCTCTAAGCGGCCAAGGGGAATCCGCGCCTAACCCAATGAGCTGGGCAGGCATGAAAACCACTTGGGCAAAAAAAAAAAATGATTTTCTCAGCTTCTCTTACTAATGCAGTAGAAGTTTGAAACGTCTTGTTATCACGGAAATACCTCGTATTTCAGGCAATATTCCCTCTAAGCGGCCAAGGGGAATCCGCGCCTAACCCAATGAGCTGGGCAGGCATCAAAACCACTTGGGCAAAAAAAATGATTTTCTCAGCTTCTCTTACTAATGCAGTAGAAGATTGAAACGTCTTGTTATCACGGAAATACCTCGTATTTCGGGCAATATTCCCTCTAAGCGGCCAAGGGGAATCCGCGCCTAACCCAATGAGCTGGGCAGGCATGAAAACCACTTGGGCAAAAAAAAAAATGATTTTCTCAGCTTCTCTTACTAATGCAGTAGAAGATTGAAACGTCTTGTTATCACGGAAATACCTCGTATTTCGGGCAATATTCCCTCTAAGCGGCCAAGGGGAATCCGCGCCTAACCCAATGAGCTGGGCAGGCATCAAAACCACTTGGGCAAAAAAAAATGATTTTCTCAGCTTCTCTTACTAATGCAGTAGAAGTTTGAAACGTCTTGTTATCACGGAAATACCTCGTATTTCGGGCAATATTCCCTCTAAGCGGCCAAGGGGAATCCGCGCCTAACCCAATGAGCTGGGCAGGCATCAAAACCACTTGGGCAAAAAAAAAAAAAAAAAAAATTATTTTCTCAGCTTCTCTTACTAATGCAGTAGAAGTTTGAAACGTCTTGTTATCACGGAAATACCTCGTATTTCGGGCAATATTCCCTCTAAGCGGCCAAGGGGAATCCGCGCCTAACCCAATGAGCTGGGCAGGCATCAAAACCACTTGGGCAAAAAAAAAAAAAAAAAAATGATTTTCTCAGCTTCTCTTACTAATGCAGTAGAAGATTGAAACGTCTTGTTATCACGGAAATACCTCGTATTTCGGGCAATATTCCCTCTAAGCGGCCAAGGGGAATCCGCGCCTAACCCAATGAGCTGGGCAGGCATGAAAACCACATGGGCAAAAAAAAAAAATGATTTTCTCAGCTTCTCTTACTAATGCAGTAGAAGTTTGAAACGTCTTGTTATCACGGAAATACCTCGTATTTCAGGCAATATTCCCTCTAAGCGGCCAAGGGGAATCCGCGCCTAACCCAATGAGCTGGGCAGGCATCAAAACCACTTGGGCAAAAAAAAAAATGATTTTCTCAGCTTCTTTTACTAATGCAGTAGAAGATTGAAAAGTCTTGTTATCACGGAAATACCTCGTATTTCAGGCAATATTCCCTCTAAGAGGCCAAGGGGAATCCGCGCCTAACCCAATGAGCTGGGCAGGCATCAAAACCACTTGGGCAAAAAAAAAAAAAAAAAAAAAAAAAAATGATTTTCTCAGCTTCTCTTACTAATGCAGTAGAAGATTGAAACGTCTTGTTATCACGGAAATACCTCGTATTTCGGGCAATATTCCCTCTAAGCGGCCATGGGGAATCCGCGCCTAACCCAATGAGCTGGGCAGGCATCAAAACCACTTGGGCAAAAAAAAAATGATTTTCTCAGCTTCTCTTACTAATGCAGTAGAAGATTGAAACGTCTTGTTATCACGGAAATACCTCGTATTTCAGGCAATATTCCCTCTAAGCGGCCAAGGGGAATCCGCGCCTAACCCAATGAGCTGGGCAGGCATGAAAACCACTTGGGCAAAAAAAAATGATTTTCTCAGCTTCTCTTACTAATGCAGTAGAAGTTTGAAACGTCTTGTTATCACGGAAATACCTCGTATTTCAGGCAATATTCCCTCTAAGCGGCCAAGGGGAATCCGCGCCTAACCCAATGAGCTGGGCAGGCATCAAAACCACTTGGGCAAAAAAAAAATGATTTTCTCAGCTTCTCTTACTAATGCAGTTGAAGATTGAAACGTCTTGTTATCACGGAAATACCTCGTATTTCGGGCAATATTCCCTCTAAGCGGCCAAGGGGAATCCGCGCCTAACCCAATGAGCTGGGCAGGCATCAAAACCACTTGGGCAAAAAAAAAAATGATTTTCTCAGCTTCTCTTACTAATGCAGTAGAAGATTGAAACGTCTTGTTATCACGGAAATACCTCGTATTTCGGGCAATATTCCCTCTAAGCGGCCAAGGGGAATCCGCGCCTAACCCAATGAGCTGGGCAGGCATCAAAACCACTTGGGCAAAAAAAATGATTTTCTCAGCTTCTCTTACTAATGCAGTAGAAGATTGAAACGTCTTGTTATCACGGAAATACCTCGTATTTCGAGCAATATTCCCTCTAAGCGGCCATGGGGAATGCGCGCCTAACCCAATGAGCTGGGCAGGCATCAAATCCAGTGGGACAAAACATTTTATTTTCTCAGCTTCTCTTACTAATGCAGTAGAAGTTTGAACTTGGATTGGAACCCTTATTTTTTCTTATCCTCCCATTTTTATCACCGTTTTTTCTGTAAGTGATCTTAAATTTAAAAAAATTATCAAAAAACATTTCATTAATTAAAATTTTTATTCTACAAAAAGTGAGGAGCTCCAACTTACGGCTACTTTGCAAGAAGTCTGAGAATGAAGAGGACAATGAGTCGAACTTAGAAGGAGGCGAACGGCTTTTAAGAAAAGTGTCGTTTTGACTTTTGAGAGCCCGAATATTTTTTTCATTTATAAAACATTGCAGGTAACTGATTTTCGATTTATGAAAATTAATTAGAGATTTGGGAATTTTAATCTAAACTGCTTACTGCGCAGAAGATATTTCAGCTGCGCCGCGGAAGTTAAGTCGCCGCCCGCGCGCACAGCTTAGGGGGAACATTCCGCAGAGGGTGGCTGAGTGGTCTGACGCACTGGCTGCAGACCGTACGCCCGAGGTGTGCCCGGGTTCGCTTCCCGGATGGGGTGTGGGAGTGTGTTTGTCATACGGAACTGGCTATTTCCCTTCCGTGGAGCCAATGACACCGAATTGCGTACGAGAGGCTCCTTATAGCCGTAGACGCTAGTCGTTAAATTCTGGAACGAGCGCTTTGTTTAGTTATATGGTTTGTGTTTAAAAGTAGGGTCCAGACGGTCGCCGCCCCAGTAGTCTAAGGCGCCGTCTTCTGATTATTCCTCCGAGGTCGGTCCGTGTTCGAATCCCTAATGAAGCATGGATAGTGTGCTCGTCTGATGGCGTTTGGTTTGCCCCCTCTCTGGGTCCAGCGACTCTAAATTAGGGACGGATGACAGCTTATAGCCGTAATAGTTTGTCATGATTGTCGTTACCCTCTTCGCCCAATATCCAGAAGGATTGAGATACATTGAAAATTTCTTCACCTGCAGGCTAACATTGGCCGCATCGGTGGCGCAGTGGTCTAAGCGATGGCTTCTGATCATTCGTCCGAGATGGGTCCGGGTTCAAATCCCGGCGAGGCATGGATGTTGTGTTTGCCTTACGACCCTGGCTCTCTCCCTTCCCTGGAACTAGTGGCCCTAAATTAAGGACGGGCTGACTGGTTATAGCCCACTGAATTTTGCTTACGATTGTCGTTAAACTTCCAATCAGAAGAAAAACAAGGCTCAAATTGCTGTAGTCAATTCATGTTACAAACATGAGAAAACAAGGAGGAAATGCTTGGCAGAATAATTATACCATTTACATACTGTTCTTTATTATCTCTAGTTCGTAAGATTAATGAGCTTCACATCGTGATTTTATAAATGGTGCATTCATTATGTTACACATCCAACCCTTTTTTTTTTTTTCACAGGTCATTATACAGTGTTTGCTATTTTATATGTGAGCGGTTATATCTCTTCTCCATGCCTCTTCTCGCTCCTATCCCTTTCTCCTTAAACAAGAACATCTCTGTTCTCTGTGTGAAATTTGATAGCATTCCAATACTTGGTCTCATAACAATAAAAAGTGTGATAAGACATCCCCTCTGGGGAAATAAGAACTTTGTTTCATAGAAGTGTAAAATCCCATCAAGTAAAGTTTTCTAGTTGATTATAAAGGAAATTTAAATTTGAATATAGGTGAGTGTATTCAGAAGGTTATCAATTCTATTTGTCTTTCAGTGTATTTTTTTTTATTGGAGGTTTAACGACCACCGTGAGCAACTCAGTGGGCTATAAGCAGTCGCCCGTCCCTAATTTAGGGTAACTGGTTTCAGGGAAGGGAGAGAGCCAGTGCCGTAAGACAAACACAACATCCATGCCTCACCGAGATCCGAACCCCTTTTGGACGAATGATCAGAGGCCATCGCTTAGGCCACTGCGCCACCGGGGCGGCCTTTCAGTGTTGTTAGATGTTTATACACCATGCTGAAGTAACAAAAGCGATTAGGATATGCTGTAACATCACAGACACTCGATCACAACACAAAACATTTATTACTTACTATTTTACACAAAAACATAAACTGGAATACACTCCGCGTTACACACTAAACTTGTCGTCTCAGCCAAAGCTCGGCATGTCCTACTCCTTCAAAATCTCTCACGTTACTCCTCACATCACTCACCACACGCTCAAGTCATTAAGTGTCAATGTATCATTCCGCACTGTTGTGCGTGGAAGTTCGTATTTTACAATGCCTGCTACAGTTATCTCAGCTCGAAGTGCTATTCAGAATTGTACATTCACAGACAATGAAATTTGCGCACCAAGAAGGAAGCATCGGATTGAACTGAAGTTTTATGTGCGTAATTATACTGATGAGTGGTACACATGATGGCAGAAACAGAGCTGCAGGACAACTACAGAGGGATCTGTGGCACGCAGTCCGGTCATCTTCAATAGCGCGTCGCACCGCCTCGTGCGGTGATACATGCTGCGATATGGTCCGGCATGGAGGCGAACAGACACCTGATGCTGTCCAGCGGCAGACTGGCCCACACGTGTTGGACGGTGTGCTCCAAGTCCCGGATAGTGCGGCACGGCGGCAGCCGGCGTTTCAACTGGTCCCACACATGCTCGATAGGGAACGTGTCCGGGGAGCGGGCAGGCTATGGAAGTGTCTGGACATGACGTAGGCAGTTCTGGGCAACCCGAGCAGTGGTCAGGCGGGCATTATCCTGCTGGTATATCGCACCTGGATTCTTTTTTTTTTTTTTTTGATTGGAGGTTTAACGACCACCGTGAGCAACTCAATGGGCTATAAGCAGTCGCCCGTCCCTAATTTAGGGTCACTGGTTCCAGGGAAGGGAGAGAGCCAGTGCCTTAAGACAAACACAACATCCATGCCTGACCGGGATTCGAACCCGGACCCCTTACGGATGAATGATCAGAGGCCAGCGCCTTAGACCACTGCGCCACCGGGGCGGCCCTGGATTCTCTACCAGGAATGTGAGCACATGGGGCTGTAGAATCTCATCCACATACCGCTCGCCCGTCAATTATCCACGTACCACTACTAGAGCTGATCTGCTATCGTAGGCAATGGTTCCCCAGACCATAATGCCTGCAGTGGGAAGGGGAGGTGTGGCGGTCGATAGCAGCGTTGGGCTTGCGCCGTTACGGGTCCACACCCGGACACGAATAACATCTGTCCCCAAAACGAAGTGGAACTCATCGCTAAACGCCACACGTTGCCAATCTGTGGCGTTCCACGTCGCTCTGGCCTGGCACCACTGCACACGGAGCCGGCGATGTTCCGGTGTTAATGGCAACAGACGTAAGGGGCGCTGGAATCGCATATTCGCTACCGCGAGGTGTCGGGAAATGGTTCGTGGGCACACAAGAGCCGCTACTTCTGCCTGTAAAGTTGACTGGGTCCCCGTGAGCTCCGTCGATCCTCTTTACCGGTGGTTCTCCTGGTCCGTCTGAAGCCACTGCTCCCAAAACATTCGGACGGTATGGTCAGAACGATCCACGTGGCGGGTTATACGGCGCATTGACTACCCTGCGGTTTTCAGCCCGATGATCCGGACTCCCTCAAAGTCCATACGTGTCGTAAATCGACATCTCTGGCGTCTACCCGGCATTCTTGTCACTCTGTACTCTTGATCGCGTCAGCCGTTGATTTTCGCTTTAGTGGGGCATCGACTACACGCGGTTTTATAAGGCTACCGGTTCGTGCTTGCTGCGCCACTACAGGGTGTGCAGTCAGTCATGCGCACTCGCACCAAACGTGGATCATTTGCTTACCTGCACGCACTCTAGTTATTTGCAAAGTTTCGCGTTTGTAGTAAGTTTTCTTCTAGGTGCGCAAATTTCATTGTCCGTGAGTGTATATCAAGAAGCTAAATTAGTATTAAAACTGTAAAAAATAGTTCAGCCAACTGTGTGTGCTTCAGATAAAATTTTAGATCCGAATTTGAGTATTTACCACTGAAGGACACCCAGTACTTTCTGACAACATACAACCAAGACAAAAAAAATCTTTTTGATATATTAATTCAGTTCTCGTATTTAAAGAAATGTTGCTGGTGTCACTATCTGAATAAATATAATTTCGTTTGTCTCAATGTATCAACGGTTGTCCCACTTTTCTGGTGTAGTGGAAAGAGTCGTCACCGTAGCAACAACCGAGGAAGATATATTTATGATGTGACGCTTGGCTTTTCGTGCAGGTGACGTCATCATCTTAGCAACGATTTAAAAAGAAATATTTGTGACGACACGCTTCGTTATCGTGTTTTCGTTCAGGTCTTCGGTGAATGGAAACTGCTTCCCGGATATGATTATGTGACGTCATCAGCATAGCGCCAACTGAGAAAGAAATATTTGTGACGTCCCGCTAGCCTTTCGTGTTTTCGGGCAGGTGTTTCGTGAATGAAAAATGCGAAGCGTGTAACGTAACGACTGTATGACGTAATATTCATTGTTCGTGAAACATACTTACACATTTGGACATCACAAACAAAAAAGAAAATACGTGGTCATTTAAAAGTTACTCTACATAAGTAAGAATTATATTCACCTAAATAGGAAGAAAAAAACCTAGTGCTAAATATATAATTCTATCAAGATGCCGTAAGTAATATGTAAGCTAGTGATATAAAAATTTGCTAACAAGTACATTTGGAGAAAGTGCATTTGTTTTTTAATTTTCAAAAAATCGTATCTTCGCTTTTACACAGTAACAGCTAAACATTACGAACCCAACCCCTTATCTAACTTTCCGGTGGTCACGTGTGAAGGTCAAGAGCTATCTGTGACACGCGCAGTATCAGTCAGAGCTGAAATGACCCACTTGGAAGACGGCATGATCATCAAATACAGAGGGAGAAGGCGGGCAATGGTAAAGTTTGTCGGCTGTTCACGGGCTCTGTTAGTTAAAGTGCATTCAGAGTGGATAGAAAGAGGCGCAAACTATAACCGAAGACCGTCTGTTATAGATGGCTATTACTACTTAATGCTAGGGGGCAGAGGCTCTGGGCCATATTGTCCGGAACAATAGATGCTGCCCAGAGTAGTTTAACGGTAGCACATCTGACGGAAATCAGAAGTTGCTGATATATTTTCCACTCCAGACCTATATACAATTTAAAAGTTTTCTGAAGACTTACCGACGCTTATGTACAACAAGCATAAACACAGACGTATCAGGATATTATGACCACCCCCGGAATC
Organism: Macrothele yani; assembly: GCA_039090855.1. Classification (NCBI taxonomy): domain Eukaryota; kingdom Metazoa; phylum Arthropoda; class Arachnida; order Araneae; family Macrothelidae; genus Macrothele; species Macrothele yani. The sequence goes on from CM077007.1 coordinate 118,416,575, forward strand.
ACAGTGTACCTTCCCAGGCGCGTCACAGTGCACGTGACAAGGTTCACCACACGGAGATGTAAACTGTCGGTCAGGACAGATGAGCCATAGTGCGTAACGTGAGCACGATGGGCAGAGGTAATGATTTGACGGACGTTCAAAAAAGGAATGATCATCGGCTACCGCGCCAAGCATCTCAGAAACAGTACACTTCGTGGGCTGTCCGCAAGGTGCTGTAGTAAGGGTGTGCCAACGGTCCAAGAATGGACCGCTGGCACACCGAATACATCCCGACGCCATAACTGTGGAGACCCAAAGGCCACAGTTATTACGTCTACGACCCCAGAGGAGAACGTCGACTGGTAAAGGGCAATCGACGCGCAACACTGCAGCAATAGGCCACGCAAATGAACGCTGAGGCATTCAAGTACGTGTCCCCAATAACAGTAGAGCGAGCCGTCTTACGCATGGGTCTGCGGAGTCGACGCTGCGTCAAGGCGCCCATGTTAACCCAGATCCATCGGCAACGACGGCTGCAGTTCGAATGGGACTACTGTCATTAGACGGTGGAAAAGTGAAGGTTGCCTTCTCCGACGAATCGAGGTTTCTACTCCACAGAAGTGACGGGCGATGGTGAATACGGCGTCAGACACACGGAAACCAACACCCGGACACGCTTATCGTCAAGTATAGGCCTGCAGTGTGCATGTCTGGGGGATGTTTTCCTGGTATGACCTGGGGCCGCTGGATGGGTCCCTGAACGCCAATGGCTACCTGTCCATCCTCGCTGACCACATGCATCTCTTCATGTTGGACGTTTACCATGGTAGTGATGGTGTCTGCGAACAGGACAATGCGCCCTGTCAAGTTGCTAAGGGGGTGCGTGACTGGTTCCAGGAACACGACAACGATGTCTCCGTTCTCCCTTGGCCGGCGAAATCGCCGACCTCAATCCCATAGAGCACTTGTGGGACTATTTGGATCGACAGGTTCGATCCAAATAGTCCCACAAGCACGATCACAGTCCGAATGGGCATGTGTGCTTCGGTCAACCTTCCAAGGCCTCATTGCGTCCATATCACGCAGTCTCGCCGCTGTCATATTATTATAGTTTTCCCCATTATTTGGTGGGTGGTCATATTATTCTGGTACGACTGTGTATATTCCGCGTCACCCAGAACCTCAGTGCACAGATAGTGGAAGACATTTTTAGACTGTAAAGTGGGTTTTCCTTAGATCCTCTATAAATGACTTCCATGTACGCGGGTGCCAAAACAGGACGGGGCAATTTTATGCCACGAATGAAAATATTAGATTGAATGAAGTTCTTTTATTGAAGAAAAACAATAAGATAGAGCTAATCAAATGGTAAAAACGAACTTGTTTAGCGATGAATAGGGTATGTATAATCAAAGCCGACATCGAGGTAAGTCTCTTTCGTGCTACAAGTGGAAATTTTTAGAGACAAAGCATCATTTCTGAGAACAGAAGTACGTGCTGCAGAGTGATTACAAATAAAGGGGTTGCATTTATTTCCGAAGAAAATTGAGTAGTGACACATAGGGACTGCCCAATAATAGCAATCTCCTGAAGAAATGTCCAGTACTACTACGGCAGAGTGCGGTAATGGTTAAGGAAGTTCCTCCTTTTCTCTTGAACAACTGGTGAAGTGAATCTCACAACAATTACGTTATCCGAATTATAAAAATGTCGACTCTCACATTTCGCTAACTTTCACGCCACGGTGCCAGCGACGATGTGTACATCTTTCTATAATTCGGCTGACAGCGCCTCTTTCCTTGATAACGGAATGAATCCGGTGTAGTGGAGATCCCACGAGGTTGTGGACGTATTGAACATCGATTTGCAGACACTCGTGCGTCTATTGGTCCCGAAGCTCCGTCAGAGTACGTGGGCATCTATTGCAACGTTTTACCTTCTGTTCCAAATTCTCCCACTTTTCAATAGGATTTAAATCTGAGGATCTGGTAGACCCGTTGAGGTGAGACAGTGTTGCTGATTGCTTGTCGTGCCACTCAGACACAGTTTTAGCCCTGTGAACACAGCATTTGTCATCTTGGAAGGCAGGAATGTCAATGTGATGATGAACAGTGTCAACAATGAAAGGCAGGAATGTCAATGTGATGATGAACAGTGTCAACAATGGAAGACAGGAATGTCAATGTGATGATGAACAGTGTCAACAATGGAAGACAGGAATGTCAATGTGATGTTGAACAGTGTCAACAATGGAAGGCAGGAATGTCAATGTGATGTTGAACAGTGTCAACAATGGAAGGCAGGAATGTCAGTGTGATGTTGAACAGTGTCAACAATGGAAGGCAGGAATGTCAATGTGATGTTGAACAGTGTCAACAATGGAAGGCAGGAATGTCAATGTGATATTGAACAGTGTCAACAATGGAAGGCAGGAATGTCAATGTGATGTTGAACAGTGTCAACAATGGAAGGCAGGAATGTCAGTGTGATGTTGAACAGTGTCAACAATGGAAGGCAGGAATGTCAGTGTGATGTTGAACAGTGTCAACAATGGAAGGCAGGAATGTCAATGTGATGATGAACAGTGTCAACAATGGAAGGCAGGAATGCCAATGTGATGTTGAACAGTGTCAACAATGGAAGGCAGGAATGTCAATGTGATGTTGAACAGTGTCAACAATGGAAGGCAGGAATGTCAATGTGATGTTGAACAGTGTCAACAATGGAAGGCAGGAATGTCAATGTGATGTTGAACAGTGTCAACAGAATGAATGTCCTTCTCCTGGAGATGTAGGACAAAGCTTCTTCATTCAGAATACAGAGGTACACATGCTGGTTCAAATTCATCGTTACTGCAACGAGAACATCCCCAACAAAACATCGCAGAACCCTCTCCACCTTGAATGCCACCTTCGACACAATCAGGATTAAAGGCTTCATTGGGCCTGCGATCCAGATGTCCATCGCGTCCAGTTCTCGTCGCAATGTCCTTTCGGAAATTGGTTGAAGCGGACTTTGATTGACTGTTTCGAGCAATTGTTGCCTAGTGTGAAACATGGCGACAGTACCTGTTAGTGAGATTCGTTTTCTGGCCACTGTTTACATCGCCGATTTTCAGTTGGCTGCGAACTACACCACTGTTTGTAGACCCGCTGGACAGTACGCTTCGACACACCAACAACATGGGCGACTTCATTCACTCTGTGTCCGTGGGCACGACCAAACACGATGGCTCCTTTTAGCCACTCAATAACGTCTGTATTACGACCCATATTGCAGACTAAATCCAACACACACGTGGCTCTTCACCACTGCAGGAGACAGAAAGGATCCTGTAGACCACGTTATGGCTATTTATCTTCCAACAATGCTATCACAGCGCCTTCTATGCAACCGGTAACTGTATACTGTCATTTATGTTAGGGATGTCTTATATTTTTGTCCGGTGTACTTACATTCTTTGACTAGTCTCCTGAACTTAAGTTGATAGTTTTTCTGTAAAACACACTCTTTTTGTACTGTAGCTGTCACATAATCCTCTGAATTGCCATATCAACGATACCTGCTAGAAGTTGCATCTGGCAGTTAGCGTTCATGTAGCAATTCAGAGATTGTATTACAGCTACAGTACAAAATAGAATTCCCACATGAATTGGCACTATTCTACAGTCTCAATAGAATGATGTCAATTCGTTTGGGAAACGTAGCCTCAACAGATGAGATTCCCATATGATTTTTCTCTGTGTTTTCGTTTCGACGGAGCAACTGTAGTGCAGCCGCAAGACCTGTTGCCCTTCGTAAACATGACGAAGTTACTTGAGGCTCATAGGGTCCAATATCTTGCTCTGTATACCCACCTGATATTTTATTAAATTGCTTGTTTCATTTGGAAAACTGCCAGGCTGATCAGAATTCGCGGTCCATCATAGCCATATTCTTCGGCAGTCTGCCTAAGTTGCCGTAGAGTTTAGACGGGGAAAGTTGAAAGATTAATCTTTAAAAATGATTTTCAGGAAACTCTGATATATAACTGACCTTTCATTCCAGTTAACTGCCAGCCGCAACAGGACAAGCTGCTTAATGAGTATTTTTTTTTATTGGGGGTTTTACGACCACCGTGAGCAACTCAATGGACTATAAGCAGTCTCCCGTCCCTAATTTAGGGCCACTGGTTCCAGAGAAGGGAGAGAAGCAGTGCCGTAAGACAAACACAACATCCATGCCTCACCGGGATTCGAACCCTGACCACTGGCCCACCGGGGTTAGTGAGTTTCCACCATTCTGCTTCAAGTTATTGCTTTATTTTTGTTTCGATATTTAACGATCACGTTCAACATCTAAGGTTGTTAGCAGTCGTCCATACTTGATTTAAGACCACTAGTCTCACCGAAGGAAGAAAACCAGTGCTGTAGGGAAAAATGCACCAGCCATGCCTCATTTGTAACTCGAACCGGCAAAAATTTTAACAATTAGCGATAAGCCTGAGTTTGTGTCCACTTGGTTACCGGAGCGCCTGAAGTAATTCCTCTCCCTCCATTAGTATTAATACATGCCAAATGAAATGGAATAGGCCTAATGATAAATTTTGTTTCTTCAAAAACTTTTGAAGTCACTTTTTTGTTACCTACAGCTCGGACTTATTCAAACATTTTGAGTGGAAAATGTTGTAGTGTCAGTGTCTTGTAATTCAAAGTAACTGTTTGTATGAATTGGACACTGTTTGTGGTCATACACGTTGAATTTCCTCTTTCCTTAGGTGGTGAATGTGCTTTTGGAACATGGCGCTCAGGTGGACCTGGAAGACAGCGACCATCGGACAGCTCTCAGGGCCGCGGCTTGGGGTGGTCACGAGGACATCGTGTCGAGGCTATTGGCCCATGGCGCATGCGTCAACAAGGTGGACAATGAGGGCCGCACGGCTCTCATAGCGGCTGCTTACATGGGTCACACGGAGATAGTTCAGCAGCTCTTGGACCACGGCGCCGAAATTAACCACGAAGACAGTGACGGAAGAACGGCCTTGTCCGTGGCCGCCCTCTGCGTCCCTGCGTCCGAAGGTCACGCCCGGGTGGTCAGTTTGTTACTAGAACGTGCAGCTGAAGTTGATCATCGAGATAAGGATGGGATGACACCTCTTCTGGTGGCAGCTTTCGAAGGGCATAGCGAGGTAAGGCTCTAAAAACTCTTTTCGGATTTAACAACTTCAAAAGCGCTCTAGTTTTCTGGCACTGCGCAGTTGCAGTACCAAATTTCTTGCCTTACTCTTCCGGGGACAATAGTCGGGATGAACCAGTGAAAGCACTGCACTGGCTTCACAACAAGCCAGTAATCGTGAATTCGTCAGTCTTCCCAGAAACTAAAAACTCTTTTCGGATTTAACACCTTCAAAAGCGCTCTAGTTTTCTGACACTGCGCAGTTGCAGTACCAAATTTCTTGCATTACTCTTCCGGGGACAATAGTCGGGATGAAACAGTGAAAGAACTGCACTGGCTTCGCAACAAGACAGTAATCGTGAATTCGCCAGTCTTCCTAGAAACTTTTCTGTTATATACAGTAGAACGAAGATTGCGGAGACTACCGCGAACGGTTATCATAGATACTTAAAGCCGGCCCTGGTGGTGCAGTGGTCTCAGCGCTGGCTTCTGACCATTCGTCCAAGATAGGTCCGGGTTCTAATCCCGGTGAGGCATGGATGCTGTGTTTGTCTTACGGCACTGGCTTTCCCCCTTCCCTGGAACCAGTGACCCTAAAATAGGGACGGGCGACTGCTTATAGCCCATTGAGTTGCTCACGGTGGTCGTTAAACCTTCAATCAAAAAAAAAAAAAAAAAAAAAAAAAAGCCGGTCCTGGTGGTGCAGTGGTCTCAGCGCTGGCTTCTGACCATTCGTCCAAGATAGGTTCGGGTTCGAATCTCGGTTAGGCATGGATGTTGTGTTTGTCTTACGGCACTGGCTCTCTGCCTTTCTGGAACCGGTGACCTTAAATTAGAGACGGACGATTGCTTATAGCCCATCGAGTTGTTCACGGTGGTCGTTAAACCCCCGAACAAAAACAAAAATGGGTATTTAAAAAACTATTTTACGGAATAAATATTATGAGAAAATTTCAGTTTTCATCTTTCACTTGGTTACCCCGATACCAAAGATTTTACACAGGCTCTCTTAGTGTCATTAGTAAACGGATTTATTACCTTATATCGCACCTCGAACGAAAAGAATTCCTTGCAAACTACTCATTTTACTTATAACCAATATCTGAACTTGCGGGCGACATGACCGCACTTGGTACAGAAATCAATTCTTAATTATTGGTAAATTCCCGAACTTTATGTTGCGTAAAAGTTCTTTCAGCGGCTGCAATCCGTGTATTTTTAGACGGTTTGGAAAATTTGTTTCGTCTTTTGGAGCGAAAAAATCGGTCCAAATTCTCACCGTCTTTTTTTAACCCACAATAATTTCAAATCAATTAAAGCAAACAATCTTAAGTTTTCAGTGACAATTCGGCGAGAATGTGGTGACAGATTTCACCGTCCAACAATGGATTCCATTTCTCTTGTAAAATGTATGTATGTGTGCAACGTTAAGGTATTCGTTAAATTCTGAAATGAATCTTACATAGAGGCAATTTTTTTAACGCCGTGAATGCAATCGCTTCTGAAAGTTAGGTCTAACCATCTCGCTATGAGGGCGCATATTTTAGCTTTCAGGAGTGGGCAGACAATAATTGTAACTACTAATAACGTATACAAAACACATATGCCGCCCCTGTGGCTCAGTGATCTAGGCGATGGCCTCTGATCATTCTTCCGAAAGGGGTCCGGGTTCGAAACCCGCTGAGGCATAGATGTTGTGTTTGTCTTACGGCACTGGCTCTCTCCTTCCCTGGAACCAGTGACCCTACTTTAGGGACGGGTGACTGCTTATAGCCCATTGAGTTGCTCACGGTGGTCGTTAAACCTCCAATCCAAAAAAAAAAAAAAACATATTTAAATTTTCTGTTTACTAGTTTTGTAACCGATTTTACCACACTCTCAACACATAAATTTAATTAGAAATCAGAAGATCCAAAAACTACATTCAAAAGATGAATAGATGAAAATAAACAGCATGTTAGAGCAATAAGAAAATTTCTTTATCGTTCTTTTGGCCACTTATGTCATATGCGCCACGAAACTCCACTGACAATTGGTCACAAAGAATGAAACAATATCCTCGAGTCAAATTTTCATGATATCTTTGTCCAGTAGTGAATAACTGCTACAGAGGATGATATACTGTATTTCTCATTTCTCCGCATTTTATTCTTTTCCGTGCTGTACGTATCTACACTGTTCTCCAGCATGCAATGGGAAATTTCCTTGTTATTTACTGCTATAAATTACCACATAAAATTCCCAACGTTCTTCCTGCTTTAACAGCATATATATGCATCCAGAAAAATTAACAATCAGCAATTATATTATCGCGAAAATCTCTGTAATGACTTCCAAGGACAGAAAAGAACTGGTCCGATTTCGGAGAGGGCAAATGCCCTTCTTTCCCTCTATTTGGGAGCCCATACATCTGGTTGCTTAGAATTTTCCGTCAGACTTTTGAGGCATGTGCGTTCTTCGAAATCACCTAAGTATCCCTTTACTTTTCGCGTCTGAACTTTTAAGCTATTGAACTCTCTTGCTGTTTGTGTTTACAGCGGGCGTATTGTCACGACTTTGGTAAAAAAAAAAAAAAAAGTACGTGTTTGCGTTATCCGTCTCTGGACACCATATCTCTGCAACTATCTGACCGATTTGAAAAATTCTTTTTGCATTAGGAAGCTTGAACTGTGAGAACGGTGGTCCTTGCTTTTCTGGTTTTTTACGCTTTCCAACCGTAGGTTGAAGAAGCGTATATATGATCCCGCTTTGTCCGTCCGCACGATGACTCGCGTAAAATGGTTCGATTTTTGTATGTTGTAGGGGACCACCTGGGGACGAACCCTGTTGAAAACGGGCGAAATGAGGTAAAAGGTCAAGACATAGTAGCGGGATACATTCCATTGCCCTTATGCGTCATAACTTAGGTAAAAATGCTTCGGTTGCGACAAAACTTTGTCGTGTTGTTCCGGAGGTAAAGTGAACCGGTTCTGTTGAATATCATCGAAATGGGGTCGAAGGTCAGGACACAGGAGCGAGATTTGTTCCACAGCCATTATTCTCATAACTTGAGTAATGATTTCTGATATGTTGGAAAGCGTGTCATAATCAATGCATTGCATAATTTTACTAACTTGTTTTCTGATGCATAACTTTGCCGCCAGAGTGCGTAAATGCAGCTGCTGTCGAATTCAAGATGCATTATATTCCCAATCTTCTAAATATCAAACAGAAAAAATTATTTCTTCCCTTCGATAGCATTTATAACGAAAACTATTCTGGGTACAGTTTCTTTTTCAAGTAGTTCACAGTTTTTCCGCTAGGAGCGAAAGGAAAATTGTTATTCCTTCAATATCTCTGCTTCTAAATGTCAGATTTGAAAATTCTTTTTCTATCAGGTAGAGCTCACGGTGGGAAATGTTCTGCATATAATATCTAATTAGGGGGGGATTTTGCCATTATGAGGAGTAAGCTATATTTCTGATGTGCTTGCAGGAATATTTGCGCGTGTGTAAACTTAATTAAAAAAAATATATAAGTGATAAGATACTGTTTACAACGAAAATTCTTTTGGGATTATCTTCTATTTAAAATAATGCATAATTTTTCCGTCACGGGGCGTATACTTTTCTCAATATCTCTACTTCTAATGGTCCCATTTGAAAAATTCTTGTTTTGTCGGAGAGGGTATTTGATACGAATCCCTTTGAATATAATTTCAAATTTTTTAACGGACAAGGTTGCCACTACAGGGCATAAGTTGACTTTTCCGTTCAGAGCAATATCTCCGCATCGAAACACCCGATTAAAAAAGTTATACTGGCTGAAAAAAAAAAAAAACGTTTGTTTATTCACTGATATATATTTGGAGGATTTTCACTTTGGATCTCGCACTTTGGATTTAACTGCTATAATTAATATATAGCCAGTGCCGTTAATGCCCACCAGATGGAGACGTCCCAGTAGCTGAGCCCATCTTACGGATTTATAATGTCAAAAGTTGACAGAAAAAGCACACATAGCGCCGTGGATTGTTGGCCACTGTGGCGTAAGGCTGACGCGCTCGGCCTATATCGAGCGATCTGGGATTCGATTCCCTAGCGGTGACCAAATAACAATTTTTCGGTTGCTGTGTGTTGCTAAAATGTGGAAAGAGCGATGTCTTTGTTTATTCAGGTACTACTAGTTAAAACATTTTGTCTGCATTTCCTGTTCATACTAATGGACAATTTTCCACTAGCGGCGCAAATATTTAATCTTTTTCTCAATACCTCTGCTTCTAAAAGTCCGATTTAAAAAAATATATATATATACCGGATAACATTCGCCACGTGGAACACTTTACGTCTACTAGTGGGTTTTCAGATCACAATTCTGGCGCTAGGCGGTGTTTAGTGTGTATTTCTGTTTGGAACCGTATCTCAGCTTCTAAATATCCAACTGATTTTTTTTTGTGTGTGTGTGTGTGTGTGCTGCGTATTATTCGCTACAGTAAAGATGGGAAACATCATCATCTTAATAATGCACGATTTGCCCACTAAGGGGCGGAAATGTCAGAACTTCTTTTTTTTTTTTTTTTTTTTTTTGCTGCGCCTTTGCTTCCAAAAGTATTTGAGAAACTATTTTTTCTTAGCATAGCTTTTGCTATGAAGAATACTTTAAGGATCTTTTCTGCGTTTCTGTTATTCAAAATTCTACCACCAGGAGGGTGTCAGCGTATATTTCTACTTGAAAAAATTATTTCGACTTTAAAAGTCCCTTAAGAAATCCTTTTTTGTTATACTCTTCGTTACGAAGATAATTTTAAACCTATTTTGTTCTTTAAGTAACGCAAAGATTTCACGCCAGGGGGCGATATCATACTTTTCACTATATCTAGTCTTCTAACTGTTGAATTTAAAAATCCCTTTGTCTCTGATATCTTCCTTCCTCTGTGAAAAACTTTTTATGAACAATTTGTTCATTTTCGTGACATTCTTTTCAGTCGTTACTGGGTGTAAGTAGCTACAGTAGATTCCGGTTAATTGGGCCACCGGTTAATCAAAGCAGCCATTTATTTGGGACAATTCTTGAACAGCCCAAACTAGCTTTTTGGGTTACAGCTTCTCATAATTGATGCAGCCGGTTTATTTGGCCAAAATAATTTAGTCCCGATGTGTCCCAATTGACCAAAAAATACTGTACTATTCCTACTTCGAGATGTTTTATTGATTGTGGAAATTCGATTTTTTTTTTAATCTGGTCTGTTTACTATGAAGAACCCTAATCACATTACGTATTTTAAATTATCTGTAGGTGGTGTAAGTGTATTTCCTTTTCTGCTGAATTTCTAGATTTTTCAAAAATTTGCCTTGAAAAATATTTTTCGTGCCGAAAAAAGATTCAAAAGACGTGCTTATTACAACCGAAAAATTGGTGCCGTCTTTCTTGTTTTATACACGGTCGAGTCACATTATTGTAATACCAGCTAATATCCAGAGTAACCGCCATGTGCAGCGCGGACAGCAGCTTGAAGGGCAGCGAACAACACGATGGAGGTGGTCCCACAGATGCTCAATTGGGTTTAAATATGGCCAATTAGGGGGCCAGGGAAGTACTTTGAAGTCTTCGTCGTGCTCTTCCAACCACTCTCAGACATTTCTAGCTGTGTGATACGTCGCATTGTCGTTCTGGAAGATTCTATCCGCCCCATGGAAGATAACCAACATGTATGGGTGTGCGTGGTCTGCAAGGATGGATTCATAACGGATTCGGTCCATAGTGCCTTCCACAGGTATGAGTGGACCCAGGGAGTGCCACAAAAACATTCCCCAGACCATAACGTTGCCCACACCATCTTGTGTTCTTCTAGCAATTGTTGAAGAGTATTTGTTCTCCGATGTTTCAAGTCTTATGCGCCAACGTTCATCCATTCGATAAAGCAGAAAACGTGACTCATCGGAGAGGGCAATGCTTTGCGGTCCAATTCCGATACTGCCGCGCAAATGTAAGCCTTTTCGGCCGATGTACCTTCGTTAGCATATGTGCCGTGACCATCCGTCTGCATCAGAGCCCCATACGCAGCAGAGTTCGCTGAGCTGTCGTTTTAGACACAGTTCCGGTAGACCCCCTGGTTCATTCGACCAGTGAGTTGCTCCACTGTAGCGTGTCGATCGGCCCTCACGCACCTTCGCAGCCGACGTTCACCTCTCACATCAGTGGCTCGTAGTGTTCCGCAGTTTCCACGTCGCTTATTCGCAATGGTGTCATTTCTCCAATCATTATGCACTTTAACTACAGCAGCACGCGAACAGTTCACAAACTGCGCTGTTTCAGAAAGACTGCCACCCTTGTCCCGAAAGCCGATAATCATCCCTTTTTGCAAATCTGATGAATCGCTCCTTTTATCCATGACAGCAACGAGTGATATGTTTTCAGAATGCATACAGTACACCTTATATACTCTCCAAGCCAGCTCACGACACGTGCCTTCTTTCATTGGCTAGGCGCTATTGACGTCAAAAGTATGTTAGTTTCTTCTACGGTACTAAACTTTCAGCCGTAACTCTGCCAAAATATTTCCCCGAATCTCACCGTTGCAACTGTATATGGGCAGCACTATTTTTTTTCACGCGCAGGACATTTATTCCCTATTTTTACAAGGAACTAGCATTCGGTTCAATGCTTGAGAGAGAAGCAGAACAAGTACTACTTCGCTTCATCATCAATATAAAGTTAACTGGTGCACATACTTTTTATCTATGAGTAAGATCAGCAGCTAGCTTTTGCGAGCCTTGAGTGTTTTTATTTTCTCAACCTGCTAATTTACCTAATTAGTTTGTGCAGGATATTCGAAAGCGATTAGAAGCATACTTTCGTTTGGATTGTTAGCCCGTCGTTTCCGACGTGCACCCGGGCCTAATGGAGGTAACTCAAGAACGTTCTTTATTTCCGTGCACAGACTTCAGATCTGTTGAATCAAATGTCACATCCATCTTAATCTGCTATTGTTTTTATTACCTTTACAGCTCGTTATCAGTCGTATGAATCGGTCTGGGTGATAATTACTGATCCCGTTCTTCGATATCACCGTCGCATTTCATGGTCACGTCTGGGGAACAACAAAGCCTACATCTAGGAGAGGAGGAGGAGATGGGGAGGAGGGTGAACTTGATATCTTTTTCTTCTAATGATGCTCCATCGAGTTAAAGGGATATTGCAGCGAATCATTAGTGCTTGCTGCGAGCTATTTCTACGTTTTTTTTTTTTTTGCCCGCGGTTATTTCGACGTTGTAATCCCTTAGACGAAACTCTACCCATGGCTTTTAATGCATCCCATGACAGAAGGCGGTTTTCTGTAGGTGATGTGAAATATGTTTCCTTTCTTTTTTTGGAACTATTATATTAAGCACGCTTCCTGCTATTGTACAAAGCGGCGGTGATAATTTGTCCAGACACGGACTGTGGCCTCTAAACAGAGACTTGGTGTGAACTATCTTAGAAAAAAATTAATGGAATTGTTTTGATTCTACTAAACGTCATTAAAGAGAACGCTTAAAAATGCACTTTTCGTGTGTTTTCCAGTGAACAAGTTGGAATCGTGAATGGTGTTACTTTAATGCGTTTTTCGCAGTGTTCCCACCCCATTTGCTTTGTAAATGAGACTTCAAACCTTTTTCTCTCTCAAAACATATGGTGGTCTTTTGTAAGATGTTGTTGGCAAACTACTGTATACTTGTACATGTGTATCGGTTGAGTTTTCATGATCAAATTTATGAAGTCGATTTATAACACATTGTAGAGGTACGCGAAATAATCTGTGAATGACTGTTATAGTTAAAAGTGCCGCCCCAGTGGCCAAAGTGCTGGCTTCTCATTTCTCAAACATGGGTCCGGGTACGGATCTCGGTGAGACATGGATGTTGTGTTTGTTTCACAGTGCTGGCTCTCTGTCTTCCCTAGTACCAGTGGCCCTAAATAATGTACGGGGGACTGCTCATAGCCCATCGAGTTGCTCTTGGTGTTTACCCCCTACACACACTCCCAAAAATTAGTTACGCCCATTGCTTTCTACACTATCTACCAACAAGTAATTGGGCACCTGTGATAGCAAAGGGAAACGAAGTTTATTCACCTTCAATAGTTGGTGGAGCCTCCACGAGCGGCGATTACAGCTGCGACCCTCCGGGGCATACTCTCAACCAGGCGTTGTACGAAAGCTAGCGGTATTTTCTTCCATTCGGCTTGGAGAAGACAGGTCGGTTCCTTCACCGATTTCGGACGGTGGGGGCACCCCTTAAGTCGACGCTCCACCTCGTCCCAGAGGTGCTCGATAGGATTAAGGTCCGGGATCTGCGCAGGCCAGTCCATTCGATTAACCCCATTGTCACCATGCCAAGCCATGGTGGACCTCGCAACATGACATGTGGCATTGTCATCCTGAAAGTAACATGAATCCACCCCGTAAAACTGCCACAACGTAGGAAGCGCATGGTCATCCAAAATGGCGCAGTAGGTCTCGGCGTTGAGTCTACCAGGAATTGCGACCAAGGGTCCCGTGTCATACCAGGAGAAACACACCCAAAGCATTATTCCACCGCCGCCGAACTTCACAGTTGGCACAATACATTCCGGCAGGAGGAGTTCTCCAGGCAGACGCAAAACCCAAACCCTGCCATCCGAACGGGAGAAGGTGAACCTTGATTCGTCGCTCCAGAGAACCTGTTTCCACTGTTCAACGGTCCACGGTCGACGTTCTTTGCACCACGTTAGCCGAGCAGCGCTATTGGACTTGGTGATCAAAGGCTTGTGGGCGCCAGCACGTCCATGAATAACCAAGCAGATGGGCTTCCTTGCGGATGATATTCATCGAAAGAACACTCCCGGATGCCTGTTGAAACTCCTCGCGGATGTGGCCCATCGATTTGGTGCGGTTCTTCTGAATTTCCCTGGCCAGCACCCGTCGATCTCTAACTCCCAGTTTTGTGGGTCTGCCGGGTCGGGCAACATTCTGACAGTCACCTCTCATCTTCCACTTGCCAATCACGTAGGCCACTGTCGATTTTGGGTACTTCAACTAGCTGGATATGTCACGTATGGATCGGCCATTTCTGTGATACCCGACGATTACACCTTTCTCGAAATCAGAGAGCTCCGAACTGCGTGGCATCTTGCATGCGACTGGTTGCGTTGTTGTTTCCCACACGATATTTAACGGCGGCGGCCGTGACGTGTATCAGGACCGCAGATATCGTCGATGGCAGGGGTGTCCAATTGTTTGTTGGTAGATAGTGTATTAGGCTCAGGCGTCATCTGACCAAAGTCACGTGGTGTTTTAATTTACATCAATGCTTGTAATGTCAGGTAATGAAGATTTAATCCTTTTGGTGTGAGCTATCCATATCATTCTGGAACATTCCAGATTCACATGAAAGGTAACCAATGGCGAAGCGTCAATGAAAGCAAGGGAAGCATTGCTTCCCTTTTGGTTCATGCGCTTTCTTTTGCATGAATTAAAAATATGTAGCATCAAAGTAAAATAAAAATACCATACCAACGTAACGCAGCGGGCATTTTTTCAGTATCTTTTATTTTTAAGAAAGCAAATTCATATTTGTATTTTTACGATAACAAGAACAAATGTCTCGTACGTAAGTCGATCGTTGTAAGCAATGCAGATAATGCATCCAGCTGAACCTCAGCAACACAGCATGTCCACCCGCAGAGGGGCCAGCCACAGCCAGTAATGCTATGCTAAGCATAGAGCGTGGGGAAGCATTCTCCCAAACGCTTCCACGGCGCCGAAGGCAGAACCACACAAGATAGTTTCAAGGATAAAGCCTGTGACGTGCCTGCCGAGCAAGACGCACACGACATAAAAGGAGATAGCAGTCGGAACGAACGTCCGCGTAGCTCAATTGGTTGAGTGACTTATTCCGGAATGAGGAGACCCGGGTTCGAGCCCTGGCGTGGACAAAAATTACGGAGAAATTTACTTCGATATAATGGCGCCCGAACTTTCCGGATGACCCGGCCGTTTAAGATCTCGCAGTGGTGTGATGTTCTTTCCACACCACGAGATAGGACAAATAAGAGAATCCCTTCTCCAGCGCTTCGAAAAATAAATGTGTGCGACGTTGCATTCCACACACTAGATTGACTGGAAGTTCTGAAGAGCACGTTCTACAGCGGATGGCTGCCTGCAACGATTCATGGTCACGGCTGACCCGTGGGCCATGCCCCCGGCCCTCTTTCGGGGGGGATGTGACGTGCCTGCCCAGCAGGACGCACACGACATAAAGGCAAATAGCAGTCGGAACGAACGTGCGCTTAGCTCAATTGGTAGAGTGACCTATTCCGGAATGAAGGGACCCGGGTTCGAGCCCTGGCGTGAACAAAAATGACGGAGAAATTTACTTCGTTATAAGCCACTAACTTGAGCATGCGCTCTTTCCAAACGTACAGTCAGATTCAGCACTCAAAGAACTCCCGTAACAATAGTTTGAAGTTACAATTTGTCAAACGTTTTCTGTGTTAGTGTAATTAGTTGATTCAGTTCCATTATTGGCTTATGGTTTGAACTTTCAGTAGTTTTATGTCGCACGTTCTGTAGCGGTGACATGTCATTATTTCAGAAATATATAAGTAAGCGTTACTTTTATTAGTGTAGCTATTTGTTTCTGTGACTCTTCTGAGGAGTGTAAGCGCCATGGAAGCAATGGACTCTGGCACATCTACAGTACACGGCCACGTGAACTCCCGAAACTCCGAAGACTACATTCTAGAAAAAATACTTTCTCTTGGGTCATGTTGATAATCATATAAAATCGCATTTATAAATAAAAAAAAATCTCTATAAAATCATATTTATATAAATGTGATTTTATATGATCATTTATATGTGATTTTATATATAAATCATATCAAATAAGATTTATAAATAAAAAAAATTATCTCGCTCTCCCTCTCTCTAAGAGCCCGAGCCCGAACCGCACTAAATATTCTACAGCCCGAGCCCGATTCGGGCCTGGACTTTTCTTCGGTCTTTCGGTCTCGGGCTCAGCCCGTCTCATCTCTGATAGAAGCAACGTCCAATTCTTTTCGTTGTGTGATTAGACAAGTTTCTTTCCCTTTCAACATTTTCACTGAATTTTTTTTTTTATAAATCTTTGCATTTGAACTTCTATATAGACATTTCTTTTTGGTAGTACCGCGCATGGTCGCGTTTGGGGGAGGGGGGTTGTCTTACGATGCTTTCTGTCATGCCGTATTGTCAACGTAGTATATAAACTACTGGTCACTTGCTGATTTTAATTATTATAAATTTTCATTCATATCACTTCTGCCATCTATTTATCGCATATTAACTGCATTGCTTCCCTTAGTTATACAAAGCCACGCTTCGCCACTGAAGGTAACGATTATAGTGTGATCTACCGCATAGTTATTTAAGTTGTCAATGGAATTGTTCTACAGCCATCTGAAGCGCTCCTTTTGGCTCCCACAGTTTTGCTCGCAGATTGATGGAGACCATTGGTACAGCCTGTTTATTTATTCGGACTTGTTGATCCCCATCTCTTCGCAATTGTAAGCTGCACTTTGTAACAGTCAAGTGGCTCAAAGCTGCTTTCTTAAACTTAATCTGATTTTCGATAACTAGCAACCTGCTTGATTCTTTGTCTGCTGATCTCTAGATGCGTGCATATATTTTTCCTTGCAAACACACCGAGAAGTTAAAAAAAAAATCTTACCAAACAAAGATCATCACTGTAACACTTCTTTTCCAGAAATACACTCGCGATACCTTACAATCTGCTTAATACTTTTTCTCCTGATTGCGGCAGTTTATTTTTCCTTGCAAGCTCAGACCGCTGAGTGGAAAGAAAAAGCACTCATGTATATGCTCATGCAGTAATTGTTCACCACTCGACGCGAGCCAATCCAATTTACGCCCCGCACCGCTAGAAACAGCACGAATGCGCAAGCAAGGCAATAGCAACGTCCGAATCCAAAATTTCCTAATTTATAGAATACCTGAGAATAACAAAAATTCCAAATTTTCTTCCGGAAAATCGAGGTTCGACGTGTACCACGAGGTCGACCAAAACCTCCAGATTTTCTTTCGAAAAGAAAATGGGGGAGAGGTCCACTTATACACAAAATCGGCTTATAGTACAGTATATACGATAACTGTTATGTGACGTGCCTGCCCAGCAGGACTCACACGATATGAAGGCAGATAGCAGCGATATACGAACGTCCGCGTAGCTCAATTGGTAGAGCGACTTATTCCGGAATGAGGGGACCCGGGTTCGAGCCCCGGCGTGGACAGAAATGACTGAGAAATTTACTTCGTTATAATGGCGCCCGAACTTCCCGGATAACCCGGCCGTTCAAGATCTCGCAATGGTGTGATGTTCTTTCCACACCGCGAGATAGGAAAAATAAGAGAATCCCTTCTCCAACGCTTCGAAAAGTAAATGTGTGTGACGTTGCATTCCGCACACTAGATTTACTGGGAGTTCTCAAGTGCACGTTCTACAGCGGATGGCTGCCTGCAACGATTCATGGTCACGGCTGACCCGTGGGCCATGCCCCCGGCACTCTTTGGGGGGGGGATGTGACGTGTCTGCCCAGACACGATATAAAGGCAAATAGCAGTCGGAACGAACGTCCGCGTAGTTCAATTGGTAGAGCGACTTATTCCGGAATGAGGGGACCCGGGTTCGAGCCCCGGCGTGGACAGAAATGACTGAGAAATTTACTTCGTTATAATGGCGCCCGAACTTCCCGGATAACCCGGCCGTTCAAGATCTCGCAATGGTGTGATGTTCTTTCCACACCGCGAGATAGGAAAAATAAGAGAATCCCTTCTCCAACGCTTCGAAAAGTAAATGTGTGTGACGTTGCATTCCGCACACTAGATTTACTGGGAGTTCTCAAGTGCACGTTCTACAGCGGATGGCTGCCTGCAACGATTCATGGTCACGGCTGACCCGTGGGCCATGCCCCCGGCACTCTTTGGGGGGGGGGATGTGACGTGTCTGCCCAGACACGATATAAAGGCAAATAGCAGTCGGAACGAACGTCCGCGTAGTTCAATTGGTAGAGCGACTTATTCCGGAATGAGGGGACCCGGGTTCGAGCCCCGGCGTGGACAGAAATGACTGAGAAATTTACTTCGTTATAATGGCGCCCGAACTTCCCGGATAACCCGGCCGTTCAAGATCTCGCAATGGTGTGATGTTCTTTCCACACCGCGAGATAGGAAAAATAAGAGAATCCCTTCTCCAACGCTTCGAAAAGTAAATGTGTGTGACGTTGCATTCCGCACACTAGATTTACTGGGAGTTCTCAAGTGCACGTTCTACAGCGGATGGCTGCCTGCAACGATTCATGGTCACGGCTGACCCGTGGGCCATGCCCCCGGCACTCTTTGGGGGGATGTGACGTGTCTGCCCAGACACGATATAAAGGCAAATAGCAGTCGGAACGAACGTCCGCGTAGTTCAATTGGTAGAGCGACTTATTCCGGAATGAGGGGACCCGGGTTCGAGCCCCGGCGTGGACAGAAATGACTGAGAAATTTACTTCGTTATAATGGCGCCCGAACTTCCCGGATAACCCGGCCGTTCAAGATCTCGCAATGGTGTGATGTTCTTTCCACACCGCGAGATAGGAAAAATAAGAGAATCCCTTCTCCAACGCTTCGAAAAGTAAATGTGTGTGACGTTGCATTCCGCACACTAGATTTACTGGGAGTTCTCAAGTGCACGTTCTACAGCGGATGGCTGCCTGCAACGATTCATGGTCACGGCTGACCCGTGGGCCATGCCCCCGGCACTCTTTGGGATGTGACGTGTCTGCCCAGACACGATATAAAGGCAAATAGCAGTCGGAACGAACGTCCGCGTAGTTCAATTGGTAGAGCGACTTATTCCGGAATGAGGGGACCCGGGTTCGAGCCCCGGCGTGGACAAAAATGACGGAGAAATTTGCTTCGTTATAGTTAGTTAAACTGATTGGAAATAATGAAAGATTTACCTCTGTGTACAAGTTCTGAACCCGAGTTTTTAAACAGTTATTTAAACCCCAGCGGTTGAGACATTAGCTGCTAGCTACAGTCATGAGTCAGATCATTTTGATCACCCCTGTCTCCACAAGTAGAAGCTTCCCACAACACGTACACGTCACCGACCGGCGCGGAATACACAAGGGGAATTGCATATGATCTCTACGAGAACAGCAACAAAAATAATAATAATAATTGTGAAGGGACAATTAGGTGCTGACCAAAGTTGCCGATATCATGTGAAAAAGCAATTCAGCTTTTTCATGTAAAGCTGTTTCAAGTACGTAGTTCCGGCAGATGGCGCTAGCTTTGCAGCGCAGGAGGAAAATGGCGCGTCAGAGGGAAGAAGCGTTCTGCGTGCTGGAATTCTCCTAGCTTCAATCAGTGATAAACTGCGCAGCGACAATTCTTCCTGTGGGTGTCTTCATTACAGTTTATGCTCCACCGTTACATACAACCAATGACGACTTTAAGGTTTGCATAGCGAAAGCAATTGCGATACTTGAAGGTTCGCATAGTGAAAGCAATTGCTGGACCTACTGAAGAATGTTTAAGACGAGATCGGATGCTGTTTTTATTTATTCATTTATTATTATTTTGTCTGCCGCGCTAAAAATGGTACACATGTTGAACACGTTTAGGACTCAAAACAAAAACGCTTTGTGAATTTATCTCTTTATTAGTATTTTTATTGTGTGTTTATAAAACCTTCATAAATATTTGTAATCACCCTTGACATAGACAGCACTTGTGGATCACCAGAGTGGAATGCCATCATAATAAATAGGCTTAATAGGAAAGCAGCTGACTATGACCCTTATCCTTTCCGGGTTCAAAGCGGCCGTTGATGTCCCACCCTGAGTAGGAAAGTAGGGTTAGCTGCTGTGTAGCTACAGCTCGACAGTTGGCTCAGCAAGCGGTTTCTGATATGGTTAAAGTATTTTGATTGGATGATAGATAGCTAGTATAAGTATCTTGATTGGATATTAGAGACTCCACTCAATTGTTAGGTTGACATGTGGCAGACAACATGGACTGTCGTTCGCTTGACCAAAAGATCATTAGAACGAAAAGTACATTTCATCAAAGGGTCATTTCGATCAAAATGCTCATTTTACCGTAGGTCATTCGATCAAAAGGTAGATTTTACCGAAGGGTCAGTTTATCGAAAACTTTGGATTTTTGTCATAGGATCTGATGAAGTGCACAGTCGTTTCATAAAAGTGACCACCAAAAGGTAAGGGGATCGTAGAAAAAATTCTTGTGATTTCTTCGTGTCCACTTCCCCGTAAGTAGGTTCTCCGAACTCTAACGTTAAGCATAAAGCCTTTTTTTTTTTTACCAGTATGTAATCATCTGTGCTCATATTCATAAATGTGTATAACAAGTCAAGTTAATGTTACACCTTTACACATACGCAAAGTATTAATTTTAAGGACCTAGGTCTGGGCTTTCCAAAAAAATTTAATCCTCCGAGCTCATATTCACAAGGTTTACGTAAGAAGTCCAGTTATTAACGTTGCACTTTAACTCAAATGCAAAACTTTAATTGTAAGTGCCTAGGTCTGGGCCTTTTTAGCAGTCTTTAATCCGCTGTGCTGATATTCATAAGGTTAGCACAACGAGTCAAGTTACGTATTAATGTGCACTTTTACTTTAGCACCAAACATTAATTGTAGCGCTTGGCCTTTTTAGAAAAATTTAATAAGCGCAGCGTTATTAACCTAGTAACTTTTTGTGTTGTCCTTATAAGTTCGATGGATTAAAAATTGCTAAAAAGGCTGAAGGCTTTGTACTTAATGTCAGAAGGCCAACAATCCGGGAAGTTAACACGAAAAAAAAACAAAAGTTGAATTTTTATACAAGCCCCCGAACGTCTTTCTTGGTGGTCAGTTTTTCTGTGGCAACTTTTCTTATGACCATGTTTCATGTACACTGGTGTGCAAAAATTAAGGATGAAGAGGAGAAATTAGCATAACAGCGGAACGAGCAGGCAGAACGGACCAAAAGACCACTCAGGAGATAGACTATGGTCCGGTACGGTAGGGCATGCGCATACATGCAGCATTACGTAGGGGGGGGAGTGTCGGAAGGGTATAAAGCACACGGGCGGCTCAGCAATTCGGTGAAAGCTATTGCACGGTGTACATCGATTTGAACGACGTCGGGTTGTTGCCACCGTGTGATATGGCCAACAGGCAATCCAGTAGACAACATCTTGATGACTTTACCCGAGGTCGCGTCATTGGGAAGTTGGAAGAAGGTCGAAGTGTGGCCGAGCAGCGTTTCACGAGCTTGGAGAGCATTTCAAACGACAGGAACAGCTGTCCGAGAGTTTAGCAGCGGTCGTCCACGAGCAACTACGGCGGCGGACGACCGGTATATTGTCCTACAGGGGAGAAGAGACAAACGGCAGACAGCGGGAGAAATCGCAAGGCACATGCAACAGACAACTGGACGTCCGTTATCGCGTTTTACCGTGGCCAGGAGGCTGCACAAAGGTGGTCTGTTTGCACGAGGACCGGTGCGGTGTGTGCCATTAACGCCTTCTCATCGGAGACGGCGGTTTCTGTGGTGCCAGGAACACAAGAACTGGACACATCATCAATGGGGTCGAGTTCTCTTTACGGATGAGAGCCGATTTAGTCTGACGAGTGATTCTGGACGTATACACATCTGGAGAGAGCAGGGAACACGCAATCACACCTCCAACGTCATCGAAAGGGACCGGTTTGGAGGTAGCGGAGCTCTCGTTTGTGGCGGTATCATGCTTGGTAGCCGTACTGACCTCTACATCTTCCAAGGAGGTTAAGTCACTGGTGTCCGCTATTGTACCGAGGTTCTCCTGCCTCACGTGTGTTTGTTTAGAGATGCTGTGGGTCTTGAGTTCTTCTTCATGGACGACAACGCTACACCTCACCGTACAGTGGCTGTCGCAGAGCTGTTGGAGAGTGAAGATATTCAACGCATGGATTGGCCCGCAAGGTCCCCGGACCTAAGTCCAATCTAACACGTGTGGGACCTTCTCGGGAGACGCTTGGCAGCACGTCACCAGCCGCCAGCAACGATTCTACAGCTGCGATTGGCGCTACGAGAGGAATGGGCCGCGATGCCTCAACAGCTCCTTGACAACCTCGTCCTCAGCATGGACAGACGTTGTAAATCCTGCAACGCAATCAGGGGTGATCATATCCCCTACTAAAGACTGGATTTTTCTTGGCAGCCGCCTGTCACATGGACGTTTCTGTCTTCTGTCCAGTTGTGCTGGAAGCTACCTTTTCAATAAAGTGCCTTTGTATCCTTTGGATTCCTTGTTTGGACGGTTTTGCTCACTTCTCCCATATTCTTACATCTTGGGGATCTTATGGTATGATTTGAGTGGATGTGGAGCACTTCTGCACGACGTTACATTCGAGAAACCGTCTCGTCCTGAATTTTTGCACGCCAGTGTAGTTAGTTGTTCTTTTGTCCAGAACATTATAAAAGTGTCACTGTGCATCGCGAGAAACAATACAACTTCACTTATTATAAATCTTAAACTACAAACATTATCTCTAGGTCTGGGCCTTTTAGCAATCTTTAATTCGCTGTGCATAAGGTTAGCACGTTGTTATTTTTATCGGTGGTCTGCATTTCCTCTAGAGACAAATAAACGTCGCTCTCCCGATGAATGCAGTGTTTTTCTGCCTGTCTTCAGTTGGGTAGGTTATTTTACCTACGGTTCATGAAAGATTATACATCCGTTAAACCCCGCAGGAAAGATAAAATGAATAGAGAGAGAAAAGGGGAAAAAACATTGCGAGTGGGCAAGCTTTTGGCACGTGATTTGCTATGCTACAAATTCCTGGATAATGTTTGTCAGTTTTAAATGCAGTACAAATATTAGTGATTGCAGAGGTGTTTAGATCATGGACACGGGTTAGCGGATCGACAATTTCTTGCTTGCGGATCAGACGGGTTGGGCCAAGGTGTTCCTGACCCAATTTCGACCCGGTTTGTTTCCGTTATATTTTTTGAAAAACGAAAAAAAAATTATTATTTTTTTTCATGGAAAAATGCGCACTGTGGAATTATGTGCTCAATACTGGTGCCCGCGGACTGAAAAATGATTTGTCATGGAAATTAAAGGAAGAGTGTCCTCAGAAGGAAAAGTGTCTTTCCTTCTAAGAGGCAGTGATGAAAACAGCATCCACATTTTGGAAACTTTCAATTCATCATAAGCTTATGAAAATTGGTGTTGCTATGAAACATATTCTAAAGCTTGATATGTTATCAAGAAAACAACAAAAACTGAAATTAAATATACAAGTTACGTAATTCAAAAATTTTGACTGTAGGGTCAACAAAAATTAGGTGGGACAGCCTTAATATTACTGCGGAGGGACTTTTTGGCGCACACAGATGTATTTGAAAACATGTGTAAAACAATTAGGTTACGTCTTGCAAATGAAGGACGACCGTTTCAATACTTCCTCTAAGTAAGTTATACGTTCCCATAATACGTTTGTTTGATATCCGTATAACCTACGTAAGATACCCCCTGCAGAGAGCCTTTTTGAACTCCTTGTATATACAGTAGATATTAGAATTCAAAGCAGAAATTTTCGTGTCGGGTCCGAGTCACTTAAAGATCCGTGTCCAAAACTTTTGACCCGTTTCCATCTTTGATCATGACTGGTGCTTGCTTATAAATTGACTTCAAAGATTTGCCTTTGCCAAGTTCTTGATAATGATTAGTGCTTAAAAGTTCGCGGTTAGTAATTGGCAACTCTGAAGTTTCAAATCGGGATCATACAATTCTTAAGTTATATATTTCTATGGCACAAGATTGAGTTTTGCTGTAAAAGTCGAAGTTACTTCAGATCGTACCAGAATTTTGACAATAGGTGGTTAAGTACATATTCTGCCGTGTTGAAGTGTGTAGATTTGTATGTTAAATTTCTGTTGCGATTTTCAGTTCAAGTTGCTAAACGAATTATTGCGTATTCTAAAATTCACTGAATAACATGATCCGAGATTTGGAGTTGTTTCAGGTTCTTTCCACGGAATTCATAAAGATTATGTAATATCAGCAGTAATTTGATTATGTAATATCAGCAGTAATTTGATTATGTAGCTTTTTTTTTTCATTTGCATATAACAACCTCGTTACTGCGTGTCATGTGTTTATTTAAAGGAAGATTTTCCGTTTTCGTTTCAGGTGTGCGAATTGCTCCTAGAAAACGACGCCGATGTCGACCATACTGACAATAGTGGAAGGACGCCACTTGTGGCCGCTGCATCCATGGGTCATCCTTCCGTCGTCAGCCTCCTGTTGTTTTGGGGCGCCGCCGTGGACGCCATCGATGCCGAGGGTCGCACCGTTTTATCCATCGCCGCTGCACAGGGTAATCCCGACACGGTTCGCCAGCTGCTCGATCGAGGACTCGACGAGATGCACAGGGATAATGGAGGATGGACTCCCCTGCATTACGCTGCATTTGAAGGACACGAGGAAGCTTGCGAGTTGCTCTTGGAGGCCGGAGCCAGGATTACCGAAGTCGACAACGATGGTCGAATGCCTCACATTTTGGCAGCCCAGGAAGGACACACCGGTCTCGTGGAGAAGCTGTTGGATCACACGGCATCGATCGTGGATTGTAGAGCACACGACGGAAAGACGGCTCTTCGAGTGGCTGCTCTGGAGGGTCATAAAGAAACGGTTCGTAAACAGGATTCTTTTCTCAATTTGTTCATCTTCCATGTTTCTCTCTTTTGCCGCCATTAAACTATAGTGGAAAGAAAGCTAACAAAATCAGTTCAGATGATATTTCAATATACAGGGTGTTCGAGAAATAATGGATACATGTTTCGTGGGGAAACAAAGTTAGAACAATTCAGTTTCCACCATAGAAAAGCAACTCAAACTGAATAATTACACAAAAATACAGTTTTCGCTACACGGCAACGACACTCCGAGTTTTACGAGATGCGTGTTTCAACGAGCGATCACGTGAATGTGCGCACCTGCGGACTTAATCTATAGCTATAATATTATGGATATGCAAAAGTTTCTGCCGTTTTAAGGAAAAAGGAGACCAGTACATATTTATTCAACGAAATATTGGCCGTTAGCATCAATGACCTTTTGCCATTAATCAGGCAACAAATGAATTCCCCTGTGATTGAAGAACGCAGTGACGAAATTTTCCACCTCTGGAACTGTGGTGAACCGCTGTTGGGCAAAGGCATGTTGCATAGAACGAAACAGATGAAAGTCTGAGGGTGCTATATCCGGGGAGTAAGCCGGGCGCGATAAAATCTCCCAGTGTAACCGTTCAAGAGTTGATTTCGTGGTGGCACCGACATGTGGTCTGACATTATCGTGTCACAGGATGACTGGGCGGCGTCCTTTACCTGTCCATGGGCGTTTTTGCTCGATTGCGGCCTTCAGTGTCATCAACTGATCGCTATATCGTTGTGCGGTGATTGTTTCGCTCGGTTTCAACAGTTCGAAGTACAGCACCCCATGCATATCCCACCACACACACACAACAGCACCTCCCCCCTCCCATGGATATCCTGTTTTGTAGTGAATGTTGATGGCTGACCTGGTCGACCCAGGATCGCTTGCGTACGGGATTGTCGCAATAGACCCATTTTTCATCCCCGGTGACAACCTTCCACAAGAAATCCTTCCCTTGAAACCTCTTCAGCAACGACATGCAGATGCCCAATCGTTGACCAATATTACGCTCCGTTAAAGTATGCGGAACCCACTTACCAATCTTCTGGATCTTCCCCAAGCCCTGTAGACGCCGTACCACCGTTGATTGAGCAACTTTCAAACGTTTCGCCAGTTGCGTGGTCCATTGTGTGACATCCTCATGCAACAGCGATTCCAGCTCCTCGTCTGCGAGTACCTGCGGTCTACCTGCACGTGGCTTGTCTTCCAAGCTTAGATCACCTTTCTTAAACCTGGCAAACCATTCTCGACACGTCCGCTCACCCATAACCGTTTCGCCATACACCTGCCATATTGAACCGTATGCTTCACTCGCACTTTTCCCTAAATTAAACATGAATAGCAAACAGTGCCGCAAATGAACTTTATCAACCGCCATGCTTTGCTTCATGTACGAACTGACAGCAAGGGTCGCCGGCCGGTTAGACCCTTACAGCGCCTGCTAGCGGGAGCGGCGGAAACTTTTGCATACCCCTAATACATTGTAGAGACCTTTCGCTAGTTGTGTCGAGGCGGTTACCGATCAGTTGAAGGCTGAGTGGGCGTGCTGCACGGTCGAGTCAAAGTCCGTTACCACTTTGCAAAGAAAGTTTAGGACAACGACCTTCCTTCTCGTAACAGCATTCTACGATTGGTGGATCAGTTCAAGGCAGCTGGTAGCGTGAAGAAACATAATCTCAGATTTTTTAAACGTCAGCACGTGATGATGAAACTTTACGGCTAGCTTTTGTTCTCTAAGCCTGAGAAAATATGTGCGACGTGGCGTGTTTTCATACCCCGATCCACGATGTTTTACATAAACATTAAAAATTTTGTGCGTAGAAACTCCAAGGTATCCAAAAGCTTCAACGAGACGATTACGCATCAAGGTATGAGTTTTCCTATAGTATGCTACAGGAAGGTGACGATGATTGCCTGACAAACCTTATCCACCCAGACGAAGCAATACTTTACGTTAGCGGGAATGTGAATAGACACAAGTGTCGAATGTAGGGTTCGGAACATCTCCATATTTTTATTCAACATGAAGGAATGAGCGCCACCGCAGTGGTCGAAGCGCTGGCTGACCAGCTGTCCGAGAAGGGTCCGGGTTCGAATCCCGGTGAGGCATTGATGTTGGGTTTGTCTTACGGCACTGGCTCTCTCCCTTTCTTGGAACCAGTGACCGGCGACCCATAGAGGTGGTCGTTAAACCTCCAAACAAAAAAAAAAGAGCGAGCGTCAAGGGATATACAGTATATGGTGTGCCATAACAGACAGCGGAAGTGTGGGCTGTTGTGTGTGTCTTTTCGACGGTTTCTAGACTAACTTTTCCTTACAGGTAGATCGGAAGGGATAGTTCCTTTCCATAGCCTCAATCTTAACACCAATGGATTTCTCCTTGTGAGAATTATACAAAGGACTAGGCGAACCGCACACCAGTCAGATAGCATCATCAGTTTTTGTAAAGCTCCGCTTTACGGACACGGGCATTTGAATACCGGGTGGACGTTGTAAAAACGACAAATGGTGCTCAGGTTGAAAGTCTTTTGAGTTTCTCGTTCATTTGGTGAAAACGAAATACTCTAATTTTCTTTATTTCCTCACGAAACATGTTATCCTTTCCCGGACATCCTGTATGTTGGCACCTTCTTTAAAAAGAAAACGAAAATTTGTTCCATCATTATTATTAGCATACTAAAAGTTTCAGCAGCTAAATAGAGATAACTATTAAATCAATATCTGGCTATTTGAGTTCGAGCACATACCGCAGATATCGCCTAGGTGGACGAGCTGCCAGAAGCGTGGGCTTCCTGTTAGTCGTCCTAGATGTGACCCAGTTAGAGTCCCTCATATGGCAAAAATGGTGTGTTTGTTATAGTGCGCAAGTCGTCGCTTCCTTTGAAACGGTAGTGCTAAATTACGGGCTAGCGTATCCCTTAAATACGAAGTTGTTAAACCATGAGAAAAATAAAATACAGATCGACTCAGTTCTGATTGCGCAGTCAGTTTGGGACGTAGGACTACGACTTTCATATCGGAGAGTAGCTAGTCGAGTAGGGTTTTCAAAGCGTTTATTTAATTTGTTATAGCCAACACAGGTCTATGACAGGAAAAATAGCTTATATGATGTTTACAAATAATGCTGGATACATTGCGAATACAAAGCAGATCGATACACGAATTACCCAACGTGGTGCTCTATCTTCTTGGGCTTCTTACATTTCTCATCACTTTTGCTTGCGTTCATTCTGCAAATTCCGCGGCATTGTCGAAAATGTTAACCCGTAAGCAATTTTCAAACATTTTAGTTTAAATCGCTGCGATATGGTCTTTATATATTTGAAAAGATCTCGTCGAGAGCTTTAAAACGGTACCACGCAGAGTCGTTTTGCACTTACGGTTTCTCAGATAAACCGCGATATTGTCAAAGGTGTTCAGAAGAAAACTATTTTTTAAATGTTCAGCTCAAACCACTGTTCTTCGTAGATTTGAATAGATCTCGTCGAGAGCTTTAAAACTATACCACGCATAGTCCTGTTGCTCTCACGGTTGCCGAGATAGACTGAGTCAAACGCGGCGGCACACCCAGAAATATTGCATCATCTCCCCCGCGCACGATGTATTGCGCAGTACGCGAATTGGACTCCATGCTGTTTACGAATATGCTAACACGATTAGTGTGCGGCACGTATTTTTAATGCTATAATTATTTCAATTGTGACCTATTTTATTCACAGGCGGTCGCCCCATACTATCCGCGGAGATATAGAGGTAGTCCTACGTCGAAAGAAAAGGAAAAAAAACCCTGCCAGGTCGTTAAATTATGAGTCGTTATTCCTTCGGACAGTCATGCAAACATTAATATCTTGAAGCATGAATCTAAAGCTGGCTACTGCCATAATTTAAGCAGCCTTCAGCCTGCTGATCGTGTAAAAACGCACATGATCCGTAGCAAAACCATTTGGTTTCAACGAGTGAACAAACCCTTTCTTCATTTTGAGTTGGCTTTCACTAACCTCTCATCGTAACGCTACTATTTTTGAGTGAAATCAGCTTGTGCTGTGATGAATCACCTAGTTCAATTCACTGCGTCTTATGGGCAAAATTACTTCAAAACCGACTTGTTTAACAGTGGCGTAGGAAGAGTGACTGCCCCCCGGGTACAAGATCATTTGCGCCCTTTGGAAACCGACAACACAGGCGAACGAGATAGTGGTTTCGGCAAGTGACATAAATATTGAGTAAACACCCACCCGAGAAAAGTTTGCTGTGTTTCTATATTGTGAGAGGTTATTCAACGTGCACATTTAATTTCATAACACAATACGTTTACGAATTAACTTTGATCTAGATTAGACAGCAAAAGAGTGCACGTTATAAATCAGTGCCGGAACGACTCAAGGACAGAGTTGGAAACGGGTCAAATATTTTGGGCCCGAACCCGACCGTCACATAATTGGACTCGACCCGGCCTCACCCGGAAAAATCGGCTTTGAGCTAACATCACCATTATCAATCCACTGCTGGACAAAGGTCTCCCCAAGTTTCCTCCACAATGGTCTGTCTTGTGCCAGTTTCCTCCATGTCACTCCCTCATACTTTCGAATTTCATCCACCCATCTCCCATGTGGTCTTCTTCTGGCTCTTTTCCTATCCCTTGGAATCCAATCTTAAATTTCGGCTGTCCATCGATGGTCTGTCCTTCTGGCAGTATGTCCATCCCATTGCCATTTCAGGGATTTAACTCTGATCATGATGTCTTCCACTCTTGTCATTTTTCTGATCCACAAGTTCCTCTTCTTATCTCTCCTGGTTACACCAAGCATGCACCTCTCCATGCTACTTTGAGTTGTCTGCAGCCTTTGTATGTCTCTTTTAGTTCAGGTCCACGTCTCTGCACCATACGTAAGCACTGGAAGGATGCATTGATCAAACACTTTTCTTTTATGACATAATGGCATATTGCTCTTGAAAATTATGCTGTTTCTTCCAAAAGCTCTCCAGGCAAGTTTTGTACGCCGATTAATTTCTTCATCAATGTGACTCTCACTTGATATCTGCTGTCCAAGATAAACGTACGTGTCTGTTATCTCCAGCTTTTCTCCATCAATCGATAAATCTTCATTTCTTGTAATAGCATTGAACATCACTTTTGTCTTCTGAAAGTTCATTTTTAATCCCACTTGATGCGTAACATCACAGCCTCTTCTTGACAAATGTCAACCCCGCCTTCTCGTGGTGCATTCTGTTTCCACTAAAGGGGCTCTGACGACCGCCAATAGCGTTATAACTATTCCATCGGGATTAGAGGAAATGCTATCCCACACTCACCAACCCGCTTGGCCAGCGTGGTGAGTTATGGCGAAACCTCTCCAAAAATGACTCCACAACTTTGAGCTATAAACTCCAATATATCAGCATTGTCAATCACTAACAGTCCACTGCCTGATGAAGGTCTCCCCAAGTTTCTTCCACAACGGACTATCTTGGGCCAGTCTCCTCCATCCCCTCACCTCCCAGGGGGTCTCCTTCTAGGTCATTTCCTGTCCCTTGGAATCCAGTCTAAAATCTCGGTGGTCCGTTCTCCTAGGAATATGTTCAGCCCATTTCATGGATTTTACTCTGGTCGTGATATCTTCCACTCTTGTTATTTTCCTTATCCACGTATTCCTCTTTTTTTTTTTTTTTTTTTTTTGGTTACACCAAGCCATGCATCTCTCCATGCTTTGTATGCCTTTATTTAAGGTCCAGGTCTCTGCTCCGTACGTTAGCACTGGAAGGATGTATTGAGTAAACACTTTTCTTTTAAGACATAATGGCATATTGTTCTTAAAAATTGCACTCTTTCTTCCAAAAGCTCTCTAACCAAGTTTTATACGCCAATTAATTTCATCAATGTGACCCTTGCTTGATATCTGCTGCTTTTCCACATCAATTCATAAATCTTCATTCGTCGTAAAAACATTGTACATCAGTAAGTCATTTTTAATCCCAATTTCTTTACCCTTCTCAGCAAGTTCCTGGATCACACTCTGCAGCTCTGAAGTATTATTTCAAAGACCTCTGAAGGGCTCTTTGAAATATTTGTTTTCCATTCAGAAATACACTATCTACCAACAAGTAATTGGACACCCCTGCAATCAACGATATCTGCGGTTCTGATACACGTCACGGCCGCCGCCGTTAAATATCGTGTGGGAAACAACAACGCAACCAGTCGCATGCAAGATGCCACGCAGTTCGGAGCTCTCTGATTTCGAGAAAGGTGTAATCGTTGGGTATCACAGAAATGGCCGATCCATACGTGACATATCCAGCGAGTTGAAGTACCCAAAATCGACAGTGGCCTACGTGATTGGCAAGTGGAAGATGAGAGGTGACTGTCGGAATGTGGCCCGACCCGGCAGACCCACAAAACTGGGAGTTAGAGACCGACGCGTGCTGGCCAGAGAAATTTGGAAGAACCGCACCAAATCGATGGGCCACATCCGCGAGGAGTTTCATCAGGCATCCTGGAGTGTTCTTTCGATGAATACCATCCGTAAGGAAGCCCATCTGCTCGGTTATCATGGACGTGCTGCCGCCCACAAGCCTTTGATCACCAAGTCCAATAGCGCTGCTCGGCTAACGTGGTGCAAAGAACGTCGACAGTAAACCGTTGAACAGTGGAAACAGGTTCTCTGGAGCGACGAATCAAGGTTCACCCTCTACCGTTCGGATGGCAGGGTCTGGGTTTGGCGTCTGCCTGGAGAACTCCTCCTGCCGGAATGTATTGTGCCAACTGTGAAGTTCGGCGGCGGGAGAATTATGCTATGGGAGTGTTTCTCCTGGTATGGCACTGGACCTTTGGTCTCAATTCCTGGTAGACTCAACGCCGAGACCTTCTGCACCATTTTGGATGACCATGCGCTTCCTACGTTGTGGCAGTTTTACGGGGTGGACCCATGTTACTTTCAGGATGGCAATGCCACCTGTTATGTCGCGAGGTCCACCCTGGCTTGGTATGGTGACAATGGTGTTAATCGAATGGACTGACCTGCGCAGAGCCCGGACCTTAACCCTATCGAGCCCCTCTGGGACGAGTTGGTGCGTCGACTTAAGGGGTGCCCGCCACCGTCCGAAATCGGTGAAGGAACTGACCTGTCTTCTCCAAGTCGAGTGGAAGAAAATACCGCTAGCCGTCGTACAACGCCTGGTTAAGGGTATGGCCCGGAGGGTCGCAGCTGTAATCGCCGCTCGTGTAGGCTCCACCAACTATTAAAGGTGAATAAACTTCGTTTTCCTTAGCTATCACATGTGTCCAATTACGTGTTGGTAGATAGTGTACAACCGGGTGTGGAACACGTTGACCCGACCCGTTTGACCCGCAAGCAATTGTCGAACTCTGTGACCCGTTTCCATCTCTGCTCAAGGAGCACCGTAACCGCATAGCATCTAACATAGTGGTAAATTAAAAACAAAAATAGAGAACTTATCGCCGCTCCGGTAGCTAAGTGGTCTGAGACGCTAGCTTGTGAACATTCTTCCGAAATGGGCCCCAAGTGCGAGTGGCTGTTTCCCTTCCTTGGAACCAGTGATAACTTAGGGTCAGTTGATAGCCCATTGCCTCTAGAGTTGCTCACGGCCGTCGTCCAACTCCCTAAAAAAAAAAAAAAAAAAAAAAAAAAGATGATCGTTCAATTGTAAAACAGTTTTCTACATGTAAGAAGTATTGTTTCCATAGTGTAAAATTACTTGCAGTGCTACATTTCCAACTTTAGCAGCAACATCGTTCCAACCTCTTCGGTGCCCCTAATAGCCTGTTGCCCGGAGGTGATCCCCCATCGGGGGACATCTCTGTTCTTAAACTTACAGCTTTGTAGTGAAAGGTAGATGGTACTCATTGCGGCATCTACCTTTACCACCGTTCGCCGTGAAAAATTGCCGCTGAAGGAGGAGCTTCATTCCTAACTGAGGAGAAAAGTCGACAAGAAATGAAGGTTGAAGTACAGTAGAATCCGCTTATACCGAGCAGCGCTCGGGACCGACTGAAATCCCTGTTAAATCCGGGCGCTCGCTAAATCCAGTTTTGAGAGAAAATTCCCTTCATGTAAAACTATGCATATACATGTACGTTTATATTATATACCCATGGCAGTTAAATATACTTCAAATATTTAATTAACTACATTAGTAGTATTGTTAATTAATTAAATATTTTAATTCAACTTGACGGCCACGTGAAGCTGACCGCTGTTCCACTATGTATACAACACACATGATACAAAAGCAGCATTAATCCTCCCAATGCAGCGCATAAAAGTCCAGAAATGTTTACCTCCTGTTTCCCCTCCGGCGACATACTGATTCCATTACTCTTTTGTCCCTCTCTCCAATCGTCGCCCACAAATCCACTTACTTGTGCACGAACCTTCCCCCATCCCCCCCTTTTTTTTACTCAAATTAGGTAGCTTGTTTTCAACTCTGCTGACGCTATACTCCTAGCATATAGCTCCTAGGAGTGGGTGGCCGTAAGAATCTCCTGCAAAATTGCCATGTTGAGGTACTCCCTCCCTGTTGCTTGTCTATTGGCATTCTTCCACTAGCACATAAATTTCCTGTGCTGTTCCAGTTTGCCACCATTTCTATTCCTCCATTCCAGGACAGTGCGTAGCAGATTTTCCCTGCCTCATTAGATATAAAATTCCATTAAATTTTGCTTATTGAAAGTTTAGCTTTTCTCTCCCTCTATAAATACAGGGACTTAAATTCTGTTCGTTAGAAAAGATCGAATTAGCTCTGAATTAACATTATACCAAACAAAAGATCCTGGTTTGTGCAGTAAATACTTATTGTACTGTATCAGTGAAACCTTCGAATAATTGTCACTTTTTTTTTTTTTTTTTTTTTTGATTGGAGGTTTAACGACCACCGTGAGCAACTCAATGGGCTATAAGCAGTCGCCCGTCCCTAATTTAGGGTCACTGGTTCCAGGGAAGGGAGAGAGCCAGTGCCGTAAGACAAACACAACATCTATGCCTGACCGGGATTCGAACCCGGACCCCTTACCGACGAATGATCAGAGGCCAACGCCTTAAACCACTGCGCCACCGGGGCGGCTAATTGTCACTTCTCGTACCAGAAAAAAGTGACCGTTATTGGGAGGTTATGCCTAAGTTAATATTGATAATTCGTTATTTTTGTACAATAGAAGAATACATGTCCGGAGCTTATGCACAATGAAAGCGGTTGCAGTGCTTTCTCATAATGCTGAATAAAACTCTGTATTGGTGTAGAGAATTTTAGAAAAACTGTGTTTGACGTGTGGTCCTGAACTGCCCTTAGAAATAGCAAGCTAGGGTATTAGGAACAGAGTACGCTATAGAAAAGAAGAAATAATGTTAGATGGACACTGAACTGTAGCTGCAGAGTTAGCCGGCCTCGACCCGGCAAACGGAAACAGAACCCACATGGACCAAACAAAGAGATACCGCCTCCAACGAGCAACATTCCAGGCACCAGCAATCCTCAAACAGCAACTGAGACACATATGAGAACTGGCGAGCTAGCCTCACCTAGAAAATGAACTTTAACTTTTTTTCTTTTCAACCACCATTGTACCCGCTGTAATCCAAACCATCCTGCCGGAAGCACAGTTCCCTTAAGCAATATTCTGTGTCCCAATCTGTTACTTATCCCCAAATTACCGACATAATATCATAAGGCACAAGGTCTCCGTTGACCGCAGGATATTGTTTATGCTAAGGTGGAGATAAAGACGTACCCAATGCAGCCTTCTTGTCAAGGATGACGCTGATAATCGCGCTGTTTTTGCGACCTCTTCTTCATGGGAGGGGGAGGGGCTTAGTTTTGTGAATGAATTTCGTGAGTTCTCTTCCCTTATCAGATGGTAATTTCTGTAAAAGTTTCTGTCAGCATATGATTTCTGATTTACATAAATTTGCGGGTAGAAATGCCAGTAAACCGTAATTTAACCCTTTAAGTGGCCGATGTACTTGAACTTAAACGATGCTCAAAAATTTTGCTCTCTCCAAGCAAATGTTCATCACATAGCGACGGGCTTTTACGAAATCCATAACAAAACAATTTATATTTACCCTCTCTGATCTATATGCAGCACCAAAAATAAACCTGTCACAGGTGATAAGCTCTCCCTTCTTGTCTTATAATCCTCATTCCATGAGCCAAAATATGATATGGTAGGTCTAGTTCTCCTGACACGAACATCATGCAACTGGGTAAAAATAAGGGATTCAAACATCTCTCTCTCTCTCTCCTTCCTTTTTTTTTTTTTTTTTTATTAGAGGTTTAACGACCACCGTGAGCAACTCAATGGACTATAAGCAGTCGCCCGTCCCTAATTTAGGACCAGTGGTTCCAGGGAAGGGAGAGAGCCAGTGCCGTAAGACAAACACAACATCCATGCCTCACCGGGATTCGAACCCGGACCCCGTTTGAACGAATGATCAGAGGCCATCGCTTAGACCACTGCGCCACCGCGGCTCTCTCCTTCCTTAAATTCCTCTCCATTGCCATAGCCGTTTATCAGTAAACTACCGTATAGCTCGTCCTAGGACTGTTGTTTTTAAGCTTTAAATAAATATTAATGTGTAGGGGATGTTTCCCGTAATGTGACGCCGAAAAAAAAATGGACGCCAGATTTCTGTAAGGAAATATGGTAAAAACTTATATAGTAAGAACTCGTTCATGTTAGAATTAAAAATTGTATGCTGTTTATTTCCGTTTTTAAAAAGACCTGATAAATAACATTCTGTGTAAAATATTTGTTGTTCAATAATTTGCAAACTGTGTAATATAATTAAGTACTAAACTCGGAAAGTTGTTTTCGTGTAAACTTACCTTAATAACTTTTACTTTGATTTTTCGCGTTAAATTACTTTTTCTCCGGCACACTTCTTATTCCCTCTACGACTTTTTTAGACTGTCCTATCCGACAGTTAGTTTGAAACTTCATAGTAAAGCTTTTTTTACAAAATAATGCGACATCTGGTATTACAAATCGGAACTATCTAAATTCTCGACAATGTGCTATTGGGGCGACATCTTTTAGATGCAATCTTGCCCACTTCGACACCTCAAGATTTCAGTTTTCATTGTAGGTTACAGCGTTTACATTGATCGATATTTTGCAAAATGTATAATATAATCAGCACTAAACTCGAAAAGTTAGTTAAATTAAAGAATAATTAAAACGTACAAATGAATATTTGAATTATGCTAAATTAAAAACGCAACTTGCCGTGATATTAAGATTTTAATTCGAATTTTGTAGATCGGATAAATAGAACTCGGGTCATTTATAATCCAATGTTTTTAAATTAGCACGCGATCACCTTGATATCTAAAAGTGATCACGTGCTATCATATAGCAGGCAATCATTTTGACATTGCGAGAGCACACACGAATTGTTTGATAAGTGATGGCGCAACAATGCAGACGTTGCTGTAACGTCAAGCGTTCCATAGAGACAGGCGGATCTGGGTGTTTATATTTATTATTAGTCACAGAGAATTCGTGTCAATCATAAGCCTGAAGAACAATGTAAAGTCGAAAGCAACTTTTCTTTATGCTCTACTTTTAAGATAACTTATATGAGTAGAGTTTTGGGACCACTAAACATACCCTAAACGAAGTCGTTCTAGTTGGTTCTAGCTCATTTTGTCAAACCCGTGTTAATTCGTTCCAACCGTTTAAAGAGTGAAGTAATTATTCAAATAATATATGCATAATTATTGACATCCTAAACGAAACACTATAACCGCTCAGTTATTATTGTTTGTATGAAAAGTTTTAATATTCAAGGAAAGAGAGTAAGATAGTGCCACGTTTCCAGTACTTGACGTACGTAGAGCGCCGCCTATTAACAATATGCAACACTACTCCAACACGCGGAAATTTAATTTTAAGATATTCCCTAATCTGCAAGCCACTGGCTTCTTCATCCGTGTGACAATTTTAAGGAGTCGGAAAGCATTTCTTGCATGTGAACTTATGTAACTCAATTTCCACCATTGCATATAGCTTTTCACTTGACGTCCACCTTAAGCGTACTGCAACTGTCCTGTACTTACCAAAAAGAAGCCGTTGCTCGAGGTTTCATTGTAAAAGGTTCACATGTATTTTCCAACATTTCCTTTCGCCTTAAGTGCACTGTTAAAAAAAAATCTACTTAAAAATGAGAACCTGAACCTACTCGTTTTTCTTTTTAAATATAATCGTATCGTAAACGAGTACAAGACATGCTCAAATATAAGTAACCATACGTACTTACAAATAACTGCGTCAATAAATATAAATATAATCTCGTATTACTTCGTTTCAGATATAGATTTCACAGGAAATTTTTTAGTAAATGTTTATAGTAGCACACAAATAATTAGTACAACAAAGTCACTGATCACAAGTAATTTAATTATGCATAAAATATCTTTGTGTACATTTTTACATTAACTGTATTTGTGTCAATCTCATAAATAATACATTGCCGCTTCATCACTGTGTGCCATCGAATAAT
Organism: Macrothele yani; assembly: GCA_039090855.1. Taxonomy (NCBI): domain Eukaryota; kingdom Metazoa; phylum Arthropoda; class Arachnida; order Araneae; family Macrothelidae; genus Macrothele; species Macrothele yani. The sequence goes on from CM077007.1 coordinate 118,453,980, forward strand.
ATACTTCCAGTTGATTCTATGAATAAATGTGCCATCGAATAATATACTTCCAGTTGATTCTATGAATAAATGAGTATGTATGGAGTACACGTCTTCCTAAGTTTGAAATCGAGCAGCGGAGGGCTTAGTGGTTAGAGGTTCAGACTACTCATGGAGCGACCCATCAGTAGTCTGAACCTCTAGCCTGACAGGCTTGAACCTGGGGGCTCTCCGTGGTGGTGTGAATTTCTAACAATCGCTGAATATCCGCCGTGCATCGGACGATCAAGGTAAGTGACGGCTCCCGGGTAGGAATCCCCCGGTTACATATAAAGGTGTTCATTCCTAAGCCTTCCCCGTAATTTCTTTCTGCCTTCTATGTGCAAAATCGTACGATTGTCCGGTTGCGCCATCTAGTGTGCTCTCACAAACTATCCTGTCAGAATCGCTAGATTCTCAAACTTCCTTCAGTTTCTGTGCTGTGTCCGAAAGGGCACAGAAACTGAATAAAGTTAAAGCACATACACTGCTGGCCACCCAAAATGCAACACCCAGAAGGACACGAGATAGCAAAGCCAGATTTACTGGACACATAACAACAGATACAAAGATGAAACAATTGAGCTTACAGACCCGTGCGACTTGCGGAACACGCAGACATCAATAGTTCGTGTGGCCCCCATAGCTGGCAATAACGGCTGCTACACGCCGCGGCATCGAACGAAAGAGGCTTTGGATATGGGCTTGGGGTATGTCGGTCCAGGCTGCTTCCACACGTTGCCACAGTTCATCAGGCGTAGCCACGGGTGGTGCTTGCCCGGCCACTCGGTTGCCGATCAGCGACCAGACGTGTTCGATGGGCGACATATCGGAAGAACAGGCTGGCCACGGCAGCAGTGACACCTGGTGGGACGTGAAAAATTGTTGCTCGGTGCGTGCCACGTGCGGGCGCGCATTGTCCTGTTGAAATGTGGCCGCTGGCAGGTCCTGTAGGTAAAGGAGGACTACAGGCTCCAAAACGTCGGAGATGTAGCGGTGGCTGTTGAGTGTACCGGCGATGCGTACCAGAGGGGTGCGGGTGTCATATCCAATTGCGACCCAAACCATAACGCCATTCGACGGACCGGTATGGCGATGCATAATGCAGGCGTCATACAGTCTCTCGCCGCGGTGCCACCACACGCGAATCCGACCATCGTGGTGTTGCAGGCAGAAGCGGGATTCGTCGGAAAAGACAATGTCGTGCCATTCCGTAGTCCAGGTGCGGCGTTCAACGGCCCACTGCCGCCGAACTCTCCGGTGGTGTAACGTCAATGGTAATCGAAGCAATGGGCGCCGTGTGACAAGTCCCCGCTCCTTCAGACGACGTCGATCGGTACGTGCTGACACAGGTTGTTGCGCAACACACCCTAATTCCTGCGCTAACGTTCGTGATGTGGCGGTGCGAGCCGTCAATACCCGCCGCTCAACATGCCGGTCCTCTCGCTGGGTGGAGTGCCGCGGATGCGGCAATCTCTCACGTCGGTCCGTCCGTCCCTCCTGCACCCACCGAATCCATACTCGCCTTACTGTGGCTGGGTGTCGTTCCACACGGGCGCCGATGTCTCGGTACGATAAACCGCTGTCGCGATAAGCCACTATTCGTCCTCTGTTGAACTCCGAAACGTGCTGGAATGACTGCCGTATTCTGCGACGAGGCATCAGAAAGCTTCCCACGCACAGGTGCGGCAGCACAACACACTTCCACTACTTACACCCCGCCTTCTGTGCACCCTTTTTATAGTGCTTCTAGATGGCGTGCCGGGCCCACATGATTTGCTTATGCCCTGCAATGCTAATCGTTTGAATGTCCTCTCGCGGGCAACGCATGCTGCGAATTTCAGGTAAACCGGATGCTTCCTTCCTAGTGTTGCATTTTGGGTGGCCAGCAGTGTATATTTGAAATATATGCATTTTTTTTATTACATATATTTCAAATGAGAAATACCAGATATACTCACAACTTATTCATTGTATGTACTCAAAAATGGGTACATTTTATTTCTAACAGTGTGGCATATTGTATAGTCTTCGTGAACTTTTTCTGACCGAAGTTACAGATGACCAAGATTTTTTCAAGTTTCATGTTGTTCATCTACAATATCTACCAACAAGTAATTGGACACCTGTGATAGCAAATAAAAACGAAGTTTATTTACCTTCAATAGTTGGTGGAGCCTCCACGAGCGGCGAGAACAGCTGCGACCCTCCGGGGCACACTCTCAACCAGGCGTTGTACGACGGCTAGCGGTATTTTTTTCCACTTGGCTTGGAGAAGACAGGTCAGTTCGTTCACCGATTTCGGACGGTGGGGGCATCCCTTAAGTCGACGCTCCAACTCGTCCCATAGGTGCTCGATAGGGTTTAGGTCCGGGCTTTGTGCAGGCCAGTCCATTCGATTAACCCCATTGTCTCCATACCAAGCCATGGTGGACCTCGCAACATGGCTGGTGGCATTGTCATCCTGAAAGTAACATGGGTCCACCCCGTAAAAGTGCCACAACGTAGGAAGCGCATGGTCATCCAAAATGGTGCAGTAGGTCTCGGCGTTGAGTCTACCAGGAATTGCGACCAAGGGTCCCGTGCCATACCAGGAGAAACACCCCCATAGCATAATTCCATCGCCGCCGAACTTCACAGTTGGCACAATACATTCCGGCAGGAGGCGTTCTCCAGGCAGACGCCAAACCCAGACCCTGCCATCCGAACGGTAGAGGGTGAACTTTGATTCGTCGCTCCAAAGAACCTGTTTCCACTGTTCAACGGTCCACTGTCGACGTTCTTTGTACCACGTTAGCCGAGTAGCGCTATTGAACTTGGTGATCAAAGGCTTGTGGGCGGCAGCACGTCCACGATAGCCGAGCAGATGGGCTTCCTTGCGGATGGCATTCATCGAAAGAACACTCCCGGATGCCTGTTGAAACTCCTCGCGGATGTGGCCCATCGATTTGGTGCGGTTCTTCGGAATTTCTCTGGCCAGCACCCGTCGGTCTCTAACTCCCAGTTTTGTGGGTCTGCCAGGTCGGGGCACATTCCGATAGTCACGTCTCATCTTCCACTTGCCAATCACGATTTTGGGTACTTCAACTCGCTGGATATGTCACGTATGGATCGGCAATTTCTGTGATACCCGACGATTACACCTTTCTCGAAATCAGAGAGCTCCGAACTGCGTGGGATCTTTTATGCGACTGGTTGCATTCTTGTTTCCCCCACGGTATTTAACGGCGGCGGCCGTGACGTGCATCAGGTCCGCAGATATCGTTGATTGCAGGGGTGTCCAATTACTTGTTGGTAGATAGTGTATAACGCCCAGCTATACGCGTACGCAAACGCATTGTAGGTAGTGAATGTCGTTAGTCATTTTAATCGTCCTTTCATTCGAATGCATTTCAGAATTTTGTTGTGAAGTAAAAATAAATTTCCAAAAGATATTTTTCATGAAAGCAGACTACGAGTAAAACGTTTCGCTTAGTGCCATTTTTATTCTGTACTTTTACTTTCCCTATTTTAAAACTTGAGGAATTTTCCAAACAGTTGCTTGTTTCGTCATATATCGCGATTTGGCTTTTTAAAAAAAGGGGGCGTTTCTGTTGAGAAGCGATTTTATGAAGATAAGGTCGAGTGCCTGTCGCTCTTATAAAAAAGCTTCACCTTCCTCTTCTCGTTCTCACTGGGAACATTCTTTGAAAAATGCGTATAATATATCCATTTGCGTCACACAACTGACATTCATCTTTCTTTGTTAGAAGATAGATGTTTTCTTACCTTCGCGTAAGTACTGTATTGCAAAGAAGTTCGCCTTAAATCTCGCCAGTATCTTTTTTGGTGAAACAGCTTTCGAGCTTAGTGAATGTTTACAGAAATATTCAGGCATTTCTTCTCTCTCGCACATCGTTTCGAAGTTCAGCGGCACTTTTCACGTTTATATTTCCTAAAACAAGTTTACATTCCTAAACTGCTTTTTGATTCGGGTCTGGCGTGCTGCTTGTGTAAAATGCATTAGCCATTTTTATTTTTATTTTTTTTTCACTAGAACTGCTGTCTTGCACCTTTTCTTTTTTTATGCTGCAAGTTTTGCATTAATAATTCTAGCACACAGAAATATTTGGTGTAAGCAAAAAGCGCGTTCCCAAAAAATATTTCTTGCTAGTGGACTACTGAAATCTATTTTGGGAATGCTTTTCGAATTATGTATGTCGATAAAAAGAAGTGTCTATGTTATTGGCCAGTTTCGTTCGTCTGTGCCCGTATTTTCTTGTTCTAGGAATCGTTTTGTGGGGGAAATCATTGGTTAGTACTAGCATACTCAAGGAATATCTTCATGTGTTTCTTAGTTATTCCGAGGGAGAGTTTTCTCCCCAAGTTGGCATCAATATAAGTATATATATTTTCTCTCTCTGTTAAAGAAGGCGATGTGGAAAATGGCTTAGGATCTCATAGTCGTCAGCCTGTCCGACATTTCTCATGTACACCGACGAGCCATAATTTTGACCCCCCTTCAGCCCCCAAAATAGCGCCCACTAGGTGAGGCGGCGATAGGAATCATGGGGTACCTGGTACCATAATGTCAACAGCACGTCCTCCAGTTCCCGGTTGTGGTGATTTAGCGCCAACCGGCGCCACAAATGTTCCATTATGTTCATGCCAAGTGAATTAGGAGGCCAAGGCATTAACAGAAAGTCACCAATATATTCCTGGAACCACTCCTTGACGATTCTGGCATGGCACATTATCCTGTTTGTAATGGATATCAGTAGCAGGGAACACAACTGCCATGAATGGGAGAACTTGGTCCTCAACGATGTTCAGATACCTGACAGCTGTCAGGGGATTGTGTTGTTTGGATAATGGGGCCTAAAGTGACCCAATAAAACATCGCCCACAGCATAACACCGCCGCCGCCGGCCTGTATCCGCCCAACAGTGCGTCCAGGTGCCACAGCCTCCGTTGGTAATCGGCGTATCCGCGTTCAGCCGTCTACGTGATGCACCAGGAAACTTCATTAGTCAGATTGGACAGTGGATGATTCCAATCTCGATGATCTTGGGCCCATTTCATGCGTTGTTGGCGACGGCGTGCAGTGAGCATGGGGAACCCGGCTGGGTCTTCGGCTACGCAGGCCCATGCGCAGAAGGCTGTGATGAACTGTGTGCTGTGACACATTGCCCTGACCACCACTGTTGTAACTGCGGGTGATTTGTCGCATTGTGGCCCTGCGGTTGCTGTGAACAATGCGCAACAGTCATCGCTCCCCTTTGTCGTCAATGAGCTGCGCAAGACACACGGCTGGACAACGGTTCGTCGTTTGGCTATCTGTGCACCACTTTTGATACGTACGCACTACAGCGGCTCGTGAACAACCCATAGTTCCGAGGCGCCTTGCCATCACAATTTGTCCTTTATCATACTCCGAACACTCTACTAATCGAAAGCAGGTCCACTGGTTGTATATATACTGTTCTTTGAACTTCGCCTGCGCCACCGTTCGGTCTCCAGGCGCGCTCATTTCTATATTCTGGGAGTGGTCATGATGGAATGTCTGATCGGTGTATATATATTCTAGCTTTGCCGATATGTTACGTAAAAGTATGTTCATACTCATTTATTAGGATTTGCACTCGCATCTGTAGATGGTGGGGTGGAAGTAGGTGAAAGTCACTCTCGAAAGTTTCTCTTGTGTATTTTTTATACAGGTGTGTAGTTTCCGTGATTCGTGGCACAAACGCATTTTCATGTTTAACACAAGATCTTGCCAGAAAACAGATCGAAGAAACATAGTTTAGATTTTTTGGAAGAATCTAAATATGAATCCACTGCTCGATAAAAAAAAAAAAAAATACCATCACCGGAAATGTTTCTCGGAGCGCCGTGCAAATCGGTGCATGTGTCGACAGTTGCGAACCAATCACGTGATGAAAGGCCAAAGCGGCTCTGCGTAGCAAAGTTTGGTCGTACTCACCTGGGCATCTGAACCACTACACCGGTGTGATCTCGGTGGCGAAAGTAAGAATGCTTGGGCGACCTCATCGGGAAACCTACCATCACCAGAGACTTGACCATAGGGCCACGTACGTTTGTTTGGTCCCTGCGTCCTATCGTTGCTGAAACGCATCGGAATGCCATAACTGTCGGCCGATTGTGCGCTAGTGGTTGAAGGAACGATCTGATGACTTAATCTGCAACTCCAAAATGCTGGCTCTGTAGATATAAATGAACTCTCTCAAAATTTTTAAAGTGAAGGCTTTTCCTGAGCAATCTTGCTAGGATCTGACAGGTCTTCGCCCAGACATGATCGGGGGGGGGGGGCGGTCAATCTACATTGCCCCCGCGGGGCCACCACTTCTCGCCCCCTGCCTTACCATTGCCCATTCGTCCGACGTGCTAATGGGCGCGATTCTTGTATACGACTGCCTGGGAGCTTTGCTATGTGGGCACTCGTCCTTTATTTTGTCTGGGATATTATTACATTCATATTAAATTCGTTCTCATGGTTCTGGGACATAAATCCTTTAGTTTCATGAGACCTCTAACAAAGATGAACTGAAAAAAAGTGATAATTACACTGAAATATGAGTATATTTCACACCTTTAGCACTTGAGTGGGTGCCAAGGGATTGTGAGTTCCCTTCCGCTTCTATTGTTCTCATGAACAATAGAAGAACAACAGAACTCTTCCTGTCCCGTGACGAATTCTTTTGCCGTCTCGATTAGTCCCTGTCTCACTCTAGGGAAGCCGAGCAGGATCGAGATGTCCTTTGTCTTTTCCAATTCTAGAGAGAGGACTTTTCTTCTCACTGAGAGACAGTTACATTCTAGAATCATGCGGGTGGCATCTACGGTCTGGGCACCGCATTTGCACACCCTTCCCAAATCTACTAAAAGGCTCTGGTGATACGCCATGCCCGGTGAGTTTTTGGTTAAGGAATGCATTTGATTATATTCTTCTGATTGAGAATCTGGGAAAGAAATGGTTCGTCTTCCTCTCTGTATCCCCTTCATCCCACCTTTTCTGCCATTCCTTAATCGTGGTATGCTTCATCTGAATCCGCACACTTTGAAGGGGCGTCTTCAGATGAAAAATCATTGTCCCTTTTTCTAATGGCCTCTTTTACCAGCTGGTTCCGACATGGTTTCGTACTCAGTGAAAAAAGGTTTCTACGTTGTCTGCTGTTACCTCCAGACACTTTGTTTCCCTCACCAGGGCTATTTTGCATCTGAATTTGCCAAGCGTCTTTAAAGACACCTGGCTATCAGAGTAAGCCTCCATTTCTTCTACGTAGAGCAGTGTGCATCATTATGAAGTTTTGGATAAACTGATTTGCGTTTTAGCCGTCTCATTTTCATTAAAACAGACCTTATGTAGCAAACATTTCTATCATGTTAGGTAAAAGAAAAAGTCCAGAACTAAAGTCAGGATTTCTCGGGGATTTTTTTCTTTCAAGGAGGCAGTGACTTATATTTTTTTTTTTTTTTTTGATTGGAGGTTTAACGACCACCGTGAGCAACTCAAATGGGCTATAAGCAGTCGCCCGTCCCTAATTTAGGGTCACTGGTTCCAGGGAAGGGAGAGAGCCAGTGCCGTAAGACAAGCACAACATCCATGCCTGACCGGGATTCGAACCCGGACCCCTTACGGACGAATGATCAGAGGCCAACGCCTTAGACCACTGCGCCACCGGGGCGGCTGACTTATATGTATAAAACATTGCTAAAAACTGCAGCGCAGATACAGTAAAATGATACAGTCAAGAGACATTGGCATATATACAGCAACATGAATTGAAACAACACCATATCAAATACGAGTAGAACGCACACATGCAGTGGTATATCAACAAACGCATATTCAGTAGCATAAAGTGGAGCCTGTATTCATACGCACACACAGCAATACAGTCGCATAAAAATGTAATGCTATATGAAAAAAACAAAGCTACACAAATCAGAACGATAATGTATCATTAAGAAATTTGCATGCATGCAAACATACATGTTACGTTGGAAAGAAAGTAATGTCTGCAAAGCAACGGAAAAGTGCTAATTACCGTATATACAAGAACAAATCACTCCGAAATGTAGTCGCCATCGTTTGCTACGACCTGCTCCCATCGTCTGAGTAGCAATTGGACACCGTCCCTGTAGAAATGTGGCGGCTTGGACTCAAAGAAGTGAGTATGTGCGCGTTCGACATAGTCCGGGTTGGTTAACAGCTGTCCTTCCGAGAAATGCAACGACCAGAAGAGGTTGTAGTCGCTTGGGCAATGTCCGGGAAATTGGTTGGGTGTGGCAGCAGCTCCCAGTCCAGGTCCCGCCTCTTGTGATAGATCGTCCGTGCTGTGTGAGGTGTCGCTACATCCTGCTGCAGGAGGATGCCCTTGCGGTTCGGCATTCCTGACGGCAAATACACAACAGCGGTGATAGTGGTGTTGTCCGGCAGCAGCTCAAAAAACACGACAACCGCATGGCCCACCAAACAGACGGGAAGGAAGACCTTACGTGGTTGTAAGTCAGCTTTAGAGGTTGGCATGAGCTTCTTTTTTGGGTCCAACCCTATTTCCAGACGCCTGGCATTGTCATACAGGATCCATTTCTCGTCATCTGTCACAATGCGATCCAAGAACTGTTCAACTTATAGTCACGTGCAAACAGGGAAACGCATGCACTTACGCAATTTGCTTTCTGCTAATCTGTGAGTTGATGGGGTACCCACACGCCCAAGTTGATACAGGTACGTGTAGTCCCCAGCTGTTCGGCCAGCTCCCGCGTAGTCACACGTGGGTCGGTCTCCACTAAGGTCTTCAGCGTGTCCATATCCACTGTTGCGAGTCTTCTGACTTTGGTACGGTCTGACAGGTTGAAATTCCATTTCGAAACTGTTCGAACCAGCGACAGCGCTGATGAAGTGATATGGCATTGGAGTACACATTGGTAATGTTCGTTACAGCAATGGCGGATATTCTTATTGTACACTGTCATGTTGGCTGGCGCTTACACTCTTCGCCTTCTGGCGACTAACTACCACTGACTTAAGCCACCTACCTGCTGATGTCATGGCGGTGTGCTGCGCAATCTCAGTGGCCAATGTGCACCGTGGCCGGTGCTTCAACTTCTGGTACCTCGTCATTGGACATTACTTTCTTTCCAACCCAATGCATGTACATACAACAGCAACATACACTGGAACTATAAATGTTTTATAAAGAAACACATATACAGCAACCTAAACTAAAGCGATAATGACGTATTAAACACGCAGCAACGAGCTAATGCTGCACCCGTGGCGCAGTAACCTAAGCGCTGGCGTATTACTGTTCGTTCGAGTGGGTCTGGGTTCTAGTCCCGAATCAGACATTGGTGGTGCGCTTTTGTTAGGGCACTAGATTTCTCCCCTCCGTGGAACCAGTGGCCCAAAATTAAGGACAGGAAACTGCATATTTAGCCCTTAGAGGTGCTCACGGTAGCCGTTAAACCCCAGAAAAAACTGTACGTAGCCACTGGTTCCAGGGATGATAGAGACCCAGCGTTGTAAGACAAGCACACCACCCATGCTCCATTCGGTGCTCGAACCTACGCCCAACTGGGATAAATGATCTGAAGCAGATTGGTCTGCCACTGTGACCTTTTTGACCAGTGTTTCTCAAACTTTGGTCGCTCATGGACCACTTTAAACATTTCTTTACTTATCGCGGGCCACCAAGCGGGAAGGAAGGTGAAGGTCTGGGGAACTTCCCTGGGAGAAATTTCAAATTGAGAAATACAGGGTGATTCGTAAAGAAGTATACAGTTTCAACGCACTATAAAACAAGAACAATGTAAGATATTTTATGTTACCTGTAAGAGAATTGTTGGGGAATGTTTCAAGTTTTTTTAGAGACAGTCACACATCGAGCCGGTAATCCATTTCCGCCCAAACGCGAGGTAAGATATCTGAATCAAGTGCAGCGAAATTTTGCAACATCTGCACTTTGTATGGAATCATTTTCAGCTTCTTTCTCAAAATTCTCCAGACAGTGGGCTGTGAAATCTGCACTTCACGACTCACCCACCGCGTTGATTTTCCCGGGCTTCGTTGAATGGCGGTGCAAACACTATCGACGACTTTTTCCGGTACACGCGGTCGTCCAGGACTTTTAAGTTTGCACAAACAGCCCATAGTTTCAAATATTTTATGCCAATCGTATATAGATTTTCTGGTTGGAGGTTCTTTTCCGAATCGTGATCGAAAATGCCGTTGCACAACAATTACAGATTCCATTTTGCTCAATTCAAGAACACAAAACGCCTTCTCTACTGCAGACGCTGCCATTTTGACTGACTAGTCACGTGACACGTGCGCTATCGCCTACGTCACTTCCCTCAGTAGCGGGACACAAACTTCATGGGTACGTCTACCTAACGGTTTGCAGTTGTGGTCCGTGTCTTCAACTGTTACTGTTTTACAGCATCTGGAAACTGTATAGTTCTTTATGAATCACCCTGTATATTATCTGAAACTAAGGCTGCCAACCCTGGTTAATAATATTAAGACCTACCTGCCACCCTCATTGGCGGGTGAGTGATGACTCCTTCACCTCTCCCCCCTCTCCAAGGAAAGACATAACCAAAGTATCCCCCGTTTTATGTGATTTATAGGCGGTTTTATAGATATGAGCTCGGGCTCGATTTATCCCACTAGAAATGTAATTTTTAGTTAATTTCAGCTTCTTTTGGTAAATTTTAAGCTTTTTTCAGCGGTTTTTTTTTTTTTTGAAAATAATACTGTCCCCAAATAGGGCCGGTAAAGCAGTTGCCACCGGCCTTAGGCAGAAAATCGCCAAATATTCCGACCTGGTGTTTAAAATACCGGTCGGCTGCCAACCCTATCTGAAACAGTCATTTTTACATTACCTATATTTGATAAAGAAAGAGTTTGGCGAGTTATGATTTTATTTTGTCAGTTGTATAACGAAGAAGAGATCATTCGCTTAACTAAATAATTGGCAATGTAGTGTCTCATCATGGGCGTAGTCAGGGTAGGGGAGTTTGGGGGTTCAAACCCTCCTCGAAACGTCAAAAAGTAGGAAATTACTTAAACCTTTTCCGAAAATCGCAACCCCGCCCCCCTAAATTCTAGCTACGCCCATGAGCCACAGCAAAAAATTTGTCCATACAATTCAGTTACATCATATGCAGAATGTTATATGAACAATTATGCTTTGATTTTCTCTTTTGATTTTTATACTTTCCTGAAAGTCCACGTATAAAGACTCAATAATAATCATAGCATCTGTGAAAATCTAGATGCTGCTACTTGCGATTGTTTACCAAGCTATCTATATCCGGTTGGATGGCTGATAGTTTGAGTATTAGAGTAGCTTCCACATCTAATTTATTTCTTTTCTTGCTCTTAATTTCAACTAAATTCGAAAATCCAAGCTCAAAGTTGTAAGTCATCGGGAACAGATGTTTAATGGCTCTATCTGATAGCTCTGGATATCCATGTCGAACATGCACTCAAAAATTAAGGAAGATTCTCCTTTTTTTTTTTTTTACGTTATTTTGTTATTTCAGGTCGTAAGAATATGTGTACCACATTTCAAGTGGAAATTAGCCAAGTTCTAATCTATTAATGTCCAGCGGGGTCACACAGAGAAAACTCTGGAAGAATTCAATCACGAACCGCCACTTCATAAAGGGCGCTGCTCTTTGGCCAAATTTGGCCCTTGCGCCAAAAAACCCCATCAACCAACCACTTCATAAAGATGTCGAAAATGCAATGAAGCCAATTTACAACGATTTGTCGTCAAGAGAGTTGCTAGAAAGGTGTTTGGGCGGTGACACTCAAAACAACGAAAGTTTCAATTCTACTTGTTTGGCGGTTCGCTCCCAAACATCTTCACTGTGGCTCAAACACCATCGAAATGGCAGCTCTTTTGTAGCAGCAGGCATTTTTAATTAAAGTTTTTCTGCCGTCCTGAAAATGATGACAACGATAGGAATCGTTATTGGCGAGCAAATGAATATATTTGCCAACGTGCGGGACCAACAGCGTCTGTAAAGATCGTCGAGACGCAGCCTCGAGACTACAAAAGAAGCTCGTACAAGCCGTAGAAGCGAGAAATTGTCTCTAAACGAGTTCTACGAAGCAGAGGAAGGAACACTGTATGGCCCTGGTACAGCAGATTAGCAGAAAAATACTGTAAGTACTCGATATGCCTCCGTAAACTGTACTTAAAACTTTAAATGCGTTTTTCTCGAAACAGCTTTTTCACGAATGGTTGGCATGATATTTCAAGAACTATTGGACCGATCGACTTCAAATGTATAACTGCATGATCAGAAAACATGCTTTTATCGTTTTATGGAACAGAAACACGATACGTTATGTATATTTTTAATAACAAAAAAATTGTCATTTTTTGAGCTAAATTGATAATTTGAGTTTGACAAGTCACCATTTCCTCAAATATGTATATATTTTTTTCTGGTTCATCAAACGATAACTACTTATCTAAAGAGTAAAACGCCGTTCCAGTTTTTTTGTTTGAGATCACCTGGAGTGGAGAAATCGTGCCAACCAGGACAGCGGATCTTTGTGCAGTGTTGTGGTCGAGGGGGATTTGCTGGCGTAATTCTTCATAAAACTTATTAAAAATTGTTTTGTAAATACCTGAAACGATAATAAATAGATGCACCTACTTTGGAATCAATTGATTGCATAGTTTCGTCAATAAACACTCCAAAAAGAAAGCGGTAAATTTAGCGCAAAAAATGAGAATCCCCGCTTAAGAAGAGGGATTCTCACATTCTTCATTAGTTTTTCTTCTGAAATTTCCTGCGGACCACCAGTGGTCCGTGGACCACACTTTGAGAAACACTGTCTTTGACCATTGCTTTAACAGAACTGAAAATCATGTCTACCTACCTAAGCTGCGTAATCAAGAGAGCGAGACAATTATCTAAACTCGCCTGTATTTGTTAATTCATTATCAGATTAAATTAATTATAGTATCAATGAACTAATTGATAAACAGTGAACGAATGCATATCTTTAAAATTTTGGAACGCTTGTCCCCGTTTTGCTTACGCTCACGTCAGTTCGCTTTACACGACGTCTTCTCGGAACCAATTTAGCGCTTAATGCGAACGATACCAGTATTGCAGAGAACTAGCATAGCAGGAACAAAGATCCATTGATATTATTGGAGAAGAAGGCATAAAGTAATGGTACATTACTAGCAGAAGCTAAAGCACTAGTATACTAGGCTTAGAAATTGCTAAACTTTCCTAAATTATCTGAAATTCACACTATTAGTTTCTTTAAGAGGCTCAAGTTTTATGAGAACATGACGGTGGTTAAATACAACCAAACGGTATTAACGTAATTCAAACTGTGCAAGGTAAGTTATCTATCATATGAAAAACTGAATAATTGTAAGGAAAAATTCGATACTTACTACACACTATTCTTGATAAATGATATTATTTATGGAAGAAACAATTACTTAGAGCTACCAACTTTTGTTAAATAACAGGAATAAAGTACCACCATTTGGAATAATCATCAAGCAAGTCCGTTTTATTGCCAATCACTCAACACAGCAGTGGGGTGTATCATGTGCAAATACTTATTGTGTGTGAAAGTGAATCGTGGTTTAAGTAGAATGGTTTTTCAAATGGGAAACATTTCTTTCAGTGAGCCACAGACTGAAAATAGCTCTTCTCTTAAACCAAGCTTCGTGCCTGGCTTTGTTCAGAATATCAGGAGAAGGGATGAAAGCTCCATTCCAGAAGGTGAAATGACAGAAACTTCCTGAGTGCTGACTGATGGATCATATTGTTACATCAGGATGAAAGCATAGATTGTGTTTTTGTCCGATGGTACTCTCCCCTGAAACCAATGATCTTAAATTAGATCAGATCAGATCAGATGTAGAGAATGTTAGGAAGGGAGTGTCTGATCCCAGGTCTTAAACAACCCTTAGAAATAGGAAGCTAGGAGCTTTGGGCTAGAGTGTCCGATAGGAAAGTGATACGGAAGCCAGGTAGAAAGGGGAGGAAGACGCCCTTATTTATAACCGGAGGGCCAGTACCCGGGGTCTGACGGCTTAACGTGCCCATCCGACGCACGGCGGATATTTAGTGGTTCCAGCGTTCGAACCTGAGGTTTCTCCGTGGCAGTCGCGAACGTTGACCACTAGGCCATCCGCGGCCCTTTATCCTAAATTAAGGACGAACAATTGCTTATATAGGCGTTCATATATAAGCAGTCGTTCGTTAAACTCCGCAACAAAACAGTTAGTGGGCGCCTCCTTGTTCTTCTTGGTTACTCAGTCCAAGGACTGGTTGTTCAGCAGATATACTCTGTTTCTCCATTCTTCTCTGTTCTCCGTAGTTCTCTTCAAGTCATAGTATGCCCTAGTTTGGGCGTCTTGGAGTAACTGTGCCACAAAACTATTCCTTGGCCGTCCTCTTTCTCTCTTCCCTTGAATTTTCCCTTCCAAAACTTTCAGAATCGGGCCTCCATTGCGCAAAGTGTGTCCCATCCATAACATTCTTCTTGTTTTTATCATGTTGATCAGATTCCTGGGTTCTCCCACTCTCTCCAAGACCTCCTCATTAGCCTTTCTATGGAGCCAGCTTATTCTCTTCATTCTTCTATAATAGACTCCACATCTCAAATGCCTCCTGCCTTTTCAATTCCGTCTTGGTCAATGTCTCAGAACCGTACAGAGCTACTGGCCAAACATATGCCTTTAAAATTCTCTTCTTCAGTTTTAGATCTATATTTTTGGCTGTCAGTAGTCTTTGAATTTTCTCTAAAAGCCGTTTTTGCCTCCTTGTATCGAACTTATATTGATGTTAAATATTGTGGCGTACACATTTATTTAACCGTCCTCTTGAGATTCTATTCTCTTATGTAAATTTAAATACTTCTGTGTATTAAACATTTTCCTACTGAACGGCGCATTACTTCCCCGAACAGATTGTGCGATTTGGCAACTCTGACGTTTAGTCACGAGAAATTAAGTAGTCTACGTGGTAAAGATGGCGTGGAATAACAGAGAGGTGGAAAACTTGTTTTAGATGTATAACGTGCTATTACTATATGGTGTAAATGATAACGTGTATATATGCAATCGCTGTTAAGAGCCGTTTGATTAGTTACGACCTGAGAATAGTCGACAAAGTGTATTAGTGAAGGAAACTTCCTGTGCGTTACCACTCCGTGGGTAATAAACAACCACTTGACGAAAATTTGCCGATTTTTTTCACCATGGCCGTTTATTTATATATTTATTTGTTTTTGTTGTTTGAGGTTTAACGAACACTGTGAGCAATCCAATGGCTTGTAAGCAGTCGTTCGCCCCTAATTTAGGACCACGAGCTCCATGGAACAGAGAGAGAGAGCCAGCATCGTAAGACAAACACAACATCCATGCCTCACTGGGTTTCGAACCCGCATTCGCATTCATCTCGGATGAATGGTCAGAAGACAGCGATTTGCACCACCGAGTCGGCACCGTTCATTCATTTCTAGGGTGATTTATGTTCAAGTTTAGTTAACAACCTCATCTAAAAAATATTACAAGTGGCTAAAACACTATAATATTTATGATCTGTTTCCACTGGACATTGCAATGCCCCTCTTATTAAAAGTTTCGAGGCACACTAATATATCTACCTAGTATTTTTATCACGTGAAATTAAAATTTTCGAGGTACACTAATAATATCTACCAAGTATTTTTATCGCGTCGAATTGAAATTTTCGAGGTACACTAATATATCTACCTAGTATTTTTATCACGTCGAATTAAAATTTTCGAGGCACACTAATATATCTACCTAGTATTTTTATCACGTGAAATTAAAATTTTCGAGGTATACTACAATAATATATCTTCCAAGTATTTTTATCACGTCGAATAAAAATTTTCGAGGTACACATATATCTACCAAGCATTTTTATCACGTGGAATTAAAATTTTCGAGGTACACTAATTATATCTACCAAGTATTTTTATCACGTGGAATTAAAATTTTCGAGGTACACTAATTATATCTACCAAGTATTTTTATCACGTGGAATTAAAATTTTCGAGGTACACTAATAATATCTAAGTATTTTTATCACGTCGAATAAAAATTTTCGAGGTACACATATATCTACTAAGTATTTTTATCACTTCGAATTAAAATTTTCGAGGCACGCTAATATATCTACCTAGTATTTTTATCACGGGGAATTAAAATTTTCGAGGTACACCAATAATATCTAAGTATTTTTATCACGTCGAATTAAAATTTTCGAGGTACACTAATAATATCTACTAAGTATTTTTATCACGTCGAATAAAAATTTTCGAGGTACACATATATCTACTAAGTATTTTTATCACGTCGAATTAAAATTTTCGAGGTACACATATATCTACTAAGTATTTTTATCACATCGAATAAAAATTTTCGAGGTACACATATATCTACTAAGTATTTTTATCACTTCAAATAAAATTTTCGAGGCACGCTAATATATCTATCTACCTAGTATTTTTATCACATGGAATTAACATTTTCGAGGTACACTAATAATCATGAAAGAAATACGGGATTACGCCATATAATACAAATTTTGAAGATGACAATCCGATTTTTGGCGTAAATGTGACAAGGATGGTAAGTCAGATAATATCCGAAAACTTGAAAATTTTCATCGTCCTGGAGCGGGACTCGAACCTGCGTCTCCCAGAAAACGCCTAGGTATGCTAACCACTATTTTCAAGTTTTCGGATATTATCTGACTTACCATCCTTGTCACATTTACGCCAAAAATCGGATTGTCATCTTCAAACTTTGTACTAATAATATCTAAGTATTTTTATCACGTCGAATTAAAATTTTCGAGGTACACTAATAATATCTACTAAGTATTTTTATCACGTCGAATTAAAATTTTCGAGGTACACTAATAATATCTACTAAGTATTTTTATCACGTCGAATTAAAATTTTCGAGGCACGCTAATATATCTACCTAGTATTTTTACCGCGTGGAATTAAAATTTTCGAGGTACACTAATAATATCTACCAAGTATTTTTATCACGTGGAATTGAAAATTCCGATTTACACTGATACATCTACCTAATATTTTTATCACGTGGAATTAAAATTTTCGAGGTGCACTAATATATTTACGTAGTACTTTTATCACCTGCAAAGTTTCCCATTTCCAAAAAACGATTTTGCCACTATGCTGTCTGTAGATTTTGCCTTTCATGGTGCACTGTATTTTGTTTAAAAAAGATGAGGAAGTGGCTGAATATCTTGGCGACAGAACTCCCAAGATAACACCGGACAAAAGTGAAATATGTGCGGATTGCTTTAAAGCATGTCACACCCTCATTTCCCCCGTAACTCCTGGGATGTGTCATTCCAGTTTAATGCACAGTGTCTGGGGAGATTCTTATCGGAAGGGAGATGGACACTGATGATCGCCATCATCACCATGCAACAGATTGGGGAAACCTTACGCTCTCTCCTAAGACGAGATTGATGCTAGGCAGTCACTTTCCCGCAGAAAATGACAACCTAATAAAAAGCGTAGATTTCGTGGTGCGCGGGTGCCGGCGTGGTTCAGCCATACAAAGTAGCTCACAGCTGATTCCTAGCAGATCCCCTTTAGTCGATAAGGGTGGTGCTTTCCCTCTCTCCCGGTCCCCCCACACCTTTATTTTACCCCACGTGTCTCCCGCTTTTGATAGCGTTTTCTTCCCCACATGCGAACTGCTCTGTTCTGGTGCTTTCATGAAGATGGGCACTTCTAAGTGACCATGCTTACGTGGCCGTGTAAGAGATGCTGCCGAGGTTGATTCGTTGCTATGGTAACGAACGGAGACAAACCAGCAGATCTACTCAGGGAGACAAATCATGAGACGGATAGTCTAATGGATGGATGTCCCTTGTTCCCGATTGCAGTGTTTCGTGGTTAAGCAGCCACGGGAGGCACGAATTTCTGGCATGGTTCTCATTTGATCTGAAAGGCAAATTTCGTAGAGGCTCACATTAATCAATATAATAAATTAAAACTTTCATTACTTGGTTTATTTGTTATTGCAAATCGATATACAATAAGAATTTCGTACATTCTGAAAACTGTTTTCTTCTATTTGTTTGTGTTTAACGATCGTTCTGGTGGCTTACTCGTACGAAACGTTGGCTTCTAATCATTAGCGTATATGGGTCCTGGTTTGAATCCCCAGTGAGATGCTGGCTCTCTTCCTTCCCTGGAGCCAGTGACCCGGAATTAGGGAAGGGCAACGCGCATATACCATTGAAATTGCTCACCGTGGTCGATACCCCCGCCCTCCAAACGGTGTTTAGTGGCTGTGAGCATCAAAGTGCCGTTCCTAATTTAGGACTGCTTATTTTAGGCAAGAGAGAGCGTCAACGCCATGGCACAAGCACACTACCCATTCCTCATCCTAGACCAACTCCAACGATTATCCAGAAGCCCGCACCTCTGACCACACTGTGACGTACCTGCCAGCAGGACGCACACGACATAAAGGCAGATAGGAATCAGAACAAATGTCTGCGTAGCTCAGTTGGTAGAGCGACTTGTTCCGGAATAAGCGGCCTCGGGTTCGAATCCCGGCGTAGACCAAAAATGACGAAGAAATTTACTTCGTTATAAAGGCGCCCGAACTATCCGGATGACCCGGCCGTTCAAAATCTCGCATCTCACCCACGTCTTGCGCTTTAGAAGTAGAGGTGAAAATTTTTCAAATCGAAGAAAAACGGATACGCACTGTTTATCAGAAAAATCTGTTGGCCTTTACAAATGATGTTCGTGGTGGCGCAGTGGTCTAAGCGATGGCTTTTAAACATTCGTCCGAGATGGGTCCGGGTTCGAGGCATGGATGTTGTGTTTCTCTTACTGCCCTGGATCTTTCCTTTCGCTGGAACAAGTGGCCCTAAATTAACGACGGGCAATTGCTTATATATAGCCCACTGAGATGCTCACGGTGGTCGTTAAACCTCCAATCAAATAAAAAAGTATATCCTGGTGGGACGTGGGTGTTGTGTTTGTCTATCGGCACTGGCTCTCTCCTTTGACTGGAACCAATGGCCCTACATTAGGGACAGGCGACTGCTCTTAGCCCACTGAGTTGCTCATGGTGGTCGTTAAACTCCCAATCAAAAAAAAAAAATCTCAAGATAGTGTAACTATATTAGTTATCCAAATTTCTTGGCGTATAATAGAAAATCAAAGTTTCGAGGTAGACAGGACCATCGTGAAAAAGCTATCTGGTTGATGTGTGAAAGCTTGGAAACTCTGATTTTCTATTCCACGCCAAGAAATTCAGATTACTAATATAGTTATACTATTTTGAGTGTAATTGGTGTACAGTTCTTTGTTATTAGTTTAAAAAAATCTGTTGGAAATGGGTTGCCTGTACGCGAAATATGCTGATAACTGAAAGAAATGTTTAGATACCTTAGTCCGAAGACTAGTTTAGGCAGGAAAAGTAACTAGTGGGTCGCGTGCAAAAAAAAGAGGGGGGGGGTTTACAGATAATTACATGTACGACGTATTAAGACATTCTGCTGACGGTACCTGTTAATAGAAGCACAGGGGATTGATTACCTTGCATTCTAGTTGATATGATAAAACGCTAACGACCAATAAACTAGGATGCCAGTAAATTGTGACACAATTCTGTTTTACGCCATTAAAATCCACCAAAACAGACAAGTAGATACACACACCAGCCAGTGATTTTTTTTTTTTTTTTTTTAATTGGAGGTTTAACGACCACCGTGAGCAACTTAATGGGCAATAAGCAGTCGCCCGTCCCTAATTTAGGGTCACTGGTTCTAGAGAGCCAGTGCCGTAAGACAAACACATCCATACCTCACTGGGATTCGAACCCGGACCCCTTTCGGACTAATTGTCAGAGGCCATCGCTTAAACCACTGCGCCACCCGGGTGGCAGGCGAGTGAATTAGAAACCTTCGGACAAATGTACGTAAAAATCCCTTAGAAAATGCACGCACCCCATTAGCGACGTGGCACGACGCATTGTTCTGTTGGTAGACACCATCACCACCAGGGTAAAAGTCCAACATGAAAGGATGCATGTGGTCAACGAGGATGGACAGGTAGCCACCGGCATTCAGGGACCCATCCAGTGGTACCAGCTGTCCCATGTCATACCAGGAAAACATCCCCCAGACATGCCACTGCCGGCTTGTACTTGACCGACAAGCGTATCCGCTGTTGATTCTGGTGTGTCTAATGACATATCCGCCACTTCTGTGGAGTAGAAACCTCGATTCGTCGGAGAAGGCAACCTTTTCCCACTCTTCCACTGTCCAATGACGTTAGTCCAATTCGAACTGCAGGCGTCGGTGCCGATGGACCTGGATTACCATGGGCGCCTTGACGCAACGTCGACTCCGATGACCAATGCGTAACAGGGTTCGCCCTACTGTTATCGGGGACACGTACCTGGACACCCCAGCGTTTATTTGCATGGTCAATTGCGGCACTGTTGCAGGTCGATTGCCCTTTATCAGTCGACGGAGGCAATGTGCTCCTCTGGGGTCGATGACCCAAAGGCCGTCGACCTCAGAAGTAAAAACGTCGGGAGGTACTCGTTGTGCCAGCGTTCCATTCTTGGTACACCCTTACTACAGCATCTCGCGAACAGCCCACGAAGTCTGCTGTTTCTGACATGCTTCCACCCTTGGCGCAGCAGCCAATGATCATTCCTTTTTCGAATCGCACGGCTGTCAAATCACTACCTCTGGCCATTGTGCTTTCGTCACGCACTATAGCTCATCGGTTCTGGCCAGCCGATAAAATCTTCGTGTGTTCGACCTTGTCACGTGCACTCTGTGACGTGTCTGGCCGGGTACACTGTGATTCCGAGGGTGGTCATATTATTCTGATACGACAGTGTACATATAGTGCCGAGAATGTGAAGTGTGGATAGTATCGAATGCTTCTAAACATGTTGCATTATGCCGTAAGTCAGATTAAAAGCAAGTGTAACGCACACTGAGCTGCTTTGGGAAAGTTTTGCGTCTCCGTGGCATCTTCTGCTTACAAGATTTACCTTGAGCTGGAATCTCTGTACTCTGTGGTTTACCACTGCATTATGCATGTTCCTGTACTACTTGGCATGGCACGCAGTGTTTTGAGTAGGCTGGCTCTGTTTTTAGCACGCACTGTTTTTCATCAGGAGCTTGCGATCGTGCCTGTATACGAGCTGAATAGAAACTTGGCTTGTGCATTATAATGAATACAACTTCTTCTACTAAGCTTCTTCTAATGGTTGTTGTTTGTTAATTATATCATGAATAAACTTTCCTACTAGTAGTGTAGTAATAATAATAAACAAGCTTTTAACTGCTAGTAATGTTGTAGTAGTAATTAAGCTGAATAAAGTCTTATGCTGGTTGTTAATAATAACAACTAATGAAATAAACCTAACAGCCAGACAGAGATCTGACAGAACTATGAACTGAGAAAAACGTACTTACAACACAAGCTTTATTCAGAGAAAGTCCTGGTATCCTCCAACATACACGAAGCTTTACTCACATAAACGAAGATCTCCCTACGCACATCAACAAAAAGCTCTCTCGCACATAAACAACAGCTCTCCCTACGCACATCAACAAAAAGCTCTCTCGCACATAAACAACAGCTCTCCCAGGTATCGTTGAACGCGCCTATTTATACTGGCTTACACTCATTGCCGTCATGACTTACACTCATTGCCAGATCTCATTCAGCGGGAGAAATAACATCTCTTTCAGTAAGAAGATAATTTACATAGTAAAATGAAATAACCAGAGATAGTAAAAATCAAAAGGAAAGTGAATCTAGAGTATACGTTACAGCATGCAATTGATGGTATTGGTATCACGGGCTGCAGCGACCGTTTTAAAATTAGCAAAAAAAATTGCATTTCTGGTAATGAACGTAATATTATTCGAATTTCATCTGGCATTTACAGCTACAAAGATTTTTTTTAATGATGGTAGAGAATGGAGTAATTTACAAACAGTTAAGCCTTAATTTTCCGTCTTGCATGCTTGAATTACTTATTTGCATCTTATTTATCGCGCGCGCGTGTGTGTGTGTGTGTGTGTGTGTGTGTGTGTGTGTGTGTGTGTGTGTACCATTTAGAAGAAAAGAAAAACTAGATTTGTGTGGCTATCACTGTATTTTTTTTAATGTGGGAATTGTTTTACCCTGCTGTGCTTTGAGCAACGTAATGCTCTTCTGTCTTCGCGCTCAATCTCTTTTTGTAAAGTGATTTATTTACCGCGTATGAATTTCTTATTATGAAAGAAGATTTTTTTTTTCGAGGCATTTCTTTCATTAAGTCCTTCATCTTCCGTTGCAAAGTATCTAAGACCACATTCATCTTGTTTAATTAATTTGGCTATCTGATATTGCCTCACGACTCTTTTAATTAAAAGAGATCACGCAAGTTTTACACTCCAAAGAGGATCAATGAAAATGTGTATTTCATCTTCTTTACACTGTTTCTCCGCTCTATTCCCTTTAGAAAATACATTATTCAAAATATTAAACCAATCTGGCTTCTTCATTTTTATCTCTTAATGTTTAAAGATTTCTCGTGCAGGGTAGATACCTCTTTTCATACATTTTAAGCCTGAAATTCAGAATATTTAGTTAAGATGTAAAAGTTTAAATCTTCCTTTCTCTCGCTTCACAGCTGCAAGAAGTATTGAGCTGCTTTCAAAACTATATGCAAAGTTATTAATTTTAATGCTACAACATTGGTTATTCATCATACCAGCGAGTATAATCTTGCATTGTTGTTGTTTTTATGTCAGATAACCCTTTGTCTGGTTTTAATATACGTCCATCAACGTGTCTTATTTAGTCGCATTTCATCCATTGACTTCCGGTTAAAAAAAAGCAAGGTTCACCCCTCTTTCTCGAGAGTTAAAGTTTCTGTCTGGCTAATAGTCCAAATCGGACTAGGGTTCGAGTCCCAGATGATACATGCGTGCCGCATTTGTCATATATTCCCTGGAACCAGTGACAGCGACTGTTATAGCCCTTAAAAGTTGCTCAGCCCTGAAAAAAAAAGCAACAGCTAAGATTTCTCCTGTAAGCTAGATAAGATAAGATAAGTACCATATGTATAATGAATAAACTCTTTTACCAGCTACTAGCTAATTATAATGAATAAAGCTTTCAACTAAGCTAAGTATAATGCTTCTGCTACTGAATTATATGCTCGTACTAAGCTTCAAATAGTGAATTCAAATGGTTGTTGTTACTAGTTAATTAAGATCATGAATAAAGTCTCCTGCTAGTAGTGTAGTAATAGTATTGAACAAACTTATAACTGGTAGTAATGTTGTAGCAGTAATTAGGATGAATAAAGTCTTAACGCTGGTTGTTAATAGTAATAAACTAATGACATAAACCTAACAGCCAGACAGAGATCTGACAAGAACTACGAATTGAGAAAGACGTACTTACGAAAAGCTCTTTTATTATATAACTCTGGAATCATCCAACGCACACACACAACTCGTTTCACAATAATGAAGAATCAAACTAATCACATAGAACGAAGCTCTCAATACAACAACAAACTCTCTCCTTCACATAAACCAACGCTCTCCGTACAACAACAAACGCTCTCCCTAGATATCGCTGAACGCGCCTATTTATACTGGCTACCACCACGTCATGACTTACACTCATTGCCAGATCTCATTCAGCGGGTGAAATAACATCTCGTTCAGTAAGAAGATAATTTACATAGAAAAATAAAATAACCAGAGATAGTAAAAATCAAAAGGAGAGAGAGATGATGTAACGTACCAGGAGATGTGACGTACCTGCCAGCAGGACGCACACGACATAAAGGCACATAGCAATCAGAACAAATGTCTGCGTAGCTCAGTTGGTAGAGCGACTTGTTCCGGAATAAGCGGTTCGAATCCCGGCGTAGACTAAAAATGACGGAGAAATTTACTTCGTTATAATGGCGCCCGAACTATCCCGATGACCCGAGCGTTCAAAATCTCGCAATGGTGTGATGTTATTTCCACACCGCGAGATAGGAAAAATAAGAGAATCCCTTCTTCAGCACTTCGAAAAAAAAAATAAAAATAAGGGGGAGATGATGTAACGTACCAGGAGATGTGACGTACCTGCCAGCAGGACGCACACGCCATAA
This sequence comes from Macrothele yani, assembly GCA_039090855.1. Taxonomy (NCBI): domain Eukaryota; kingdom Metazoa; phylum Arthropoda; class Arachnida; order Araneae; family Macrothelidae; genus Macrothele; species Macrothele yani. The sequence continues at coordinate 118,478,225 of CM077007.1, forward strand.
AGACACATAGCAATCAGAACAAATGTCTGCGTACCTCAGTTGGTACAGCGACTTGTTCCGGAATAAGCGGCCTCGGGTTCGAATCCCGGCGTAGACTAAAAATGACGGAGAAATTTACTTCGTTATATATGCAGGAGGCGGAACTGCCCCACGAAAGTTTCTAACCCTACCAGTCTGTTCAGGTGCGTCCATTCTAGAAAGATTTTGTAGGAAAAATGCACTTTCTTGTTCGACGAAGAAAACATCTTTTTTTCAATAAGCAAGCTTATTAACAATTACAAGACAGCATGGAATTTTTTTCATATATCACAAAGTATAACTGATATTTTAAACGTAGTGATTTTTTTTTTATTATTCCGTTGCGCTAAGCGAGAGTTTAGGTATCAAAAGCTCAGTTCGTGTATTTGTATGCATACGGGAAATAAAAAATAACTGTACAGTCACTAAAGATCTTGTATAGCGTTCAAATGCTGTCCCATCACTTTTTTGTTTCTTTAGTGCCTTGCCGATATTATGCGAGAGAACACCGAGAGAGGCATGTGCTATGTGCACTCCCTCTTGTTTTGTAATGGAAGTGAACGAACAACAGCTAGAATATTCTCGTTACTCACCATTGTGTGTGTTAACGTTAAGTGATCGAAGTCAAAATGCTGAGTGACGTGCGTGTGTGTTTACATACTTGTATTTTCTCATAATAAAATCACTTCAGCTATGATCGAAACAGGTTCGAACACTTCAGGAGAAACATTCAAGAATTATTGTCCAGTTTCAGGATAATATTTTTGAAAGTAATTTTAACTATTGATGTAAAACTTACAAAACTAATGGAGATGGAAGATCTCTCTCTAAGGTTTTACTTCACTGGATAATTATTTTATTTTTTATTTTCCAATTGACATCATCCAGATAAATAAAGCCAAACCATAGTGTATCAGTCACTAATATCTACCACAAAAAGTCTCAAGTTTTTCAAACACTCTGAAAAGGTCGAATTTGGAAACTTTTTTAGTGAGCTTACGATTTCCCCATTGTCCCTCCAAATAATAAACATCAGTTGATAGCAAATGGAATGTGCGTAAATACGGTAATTTCCAGAATAAGTGCCGGCACGACGTAACGGAATGCAATATCAATGGCGTATGCAAAGTTAAATAGGGTCTCCCATCGGTTACTAATTTTTTCAGTCTTCATACAAAAAAAAAGTAATAATAATAAAAGCCATGCCTTGTTCCTCAGTTAGGCAAGTTAATGGGTTTGTCTGGTGAAAGAGTTAGGTCAGTTTGGGTAAATGTCTGGTGAAAGTGCTGAAATACAGTGATCCTCATTTTATGAAATGAGGAAAAAAAGTCATGCTGCTAATTTATTTGACATAAAGAACTATACATGCTTTATTATATAATGAAATATTTCGTCAAAAATGCACAATGCTTAACTGAAAATATCATGCAAAATTACCGGCGAGCAATGTCACTTAAGCGGGAGAAGGAATAAAAAGAAAAGCGCTGATGACGACGGCGATTCGTCTCGGCATGGACTCGACAAGACACCGGAAGCGTTGGGAAGCCATACGGATCCACGACCCCTAAACAAGCTCTTACAGTTCACGAAGATTTGATGCAGGGGGTCAGAGCCTCAAACATCTCTCTCGATGGCATCCCAGATGTGCTCAATGGGATTGAGGTCAGGTTACCTAGCTAGCCAAGGAAGCGAGATCACGTCGGTGGAGTGCTCATCCAACCATTCGGATACTATTCGGGAGCGATGGCACGGTGCGTTTTCTTGTTGTAGGATGAGGTCCCCCAGTGGGATGTTGAAGACGCACAAACGGGAGCAAATGGTCGTCCAGGATATCCCGGTAACGTTCACTTGTGAGGGACGATGTTACACGTACCAGGGATCCCATTTCAGTCCACGTGAACAGTCCCCAGACAAGAATGCCACCCCCACCAGCTTGAAGAATACCCTGCTGGCAACAAGGATTCATCGCTTCATGTGGTTTACGCCTTCCTCGTCTCGTATCCTGCCATCCGCATGTACCAACGTGAATCTCGACTCATCAGTCCAGGCAACAATTTTCCACATGTCTAGGGTCCAGTGGCGATGTTCCCGCGCCCATGCTAATCTTTGCACCCTGTGGTCTGCGGTCAGCAGCGGTACCATCGTGGGAAGATGACTTCTGTATCCCATAGCGAAGAGATGGTTCTGGACGGTGTGGCCGCTTGCACGTTTTGTGCACCAGCGTTAAATTGCCGAATTATTTCTTGCACTGTGGCCCGTCTATCCGCTGTTACAATGCGAGCTAGCCGACGATGACCCCGCTCATCCACACGCTGTTGTCCACGGCAGTTGGCCCTTGCAGGGATGGTTTCACCGGATTCGATGTACTCACGGTGCAGCCGTGACACAGTGGATCGTGAAAATCCCAGTGCCTGCACGACTTCCGAGATGGAGTGACCCATTCGTCGGACCCCGACAATTTGCCCACGATCAAATGCGCTTAGATCCTTCGTCTTACCCATACTGCGCCCGACATTTACTGATTCCCGTCGCATCACTCCTTATATTGTCGGATCGCTGCATACGTCATGTCGTTTCCGTTTACAAGGCCGCCCACAGCGCCACATTTGCATAGCGCCAGCTGTCTCTAATTCAATTGCTCTTGCGTGTAAAATGATTGAAAAAAAGTCATGCCGCTAATTTATTTGACACAAAGAACTATACATGTTTTATTATATAATAAAACATTTCGTTAAAAATGCGCAATTCTTAACGGAAAATATCATGCAAAATTACCGGCGAACAATGTCACTTAAGCGGGAGAAGGAATAAAAAGAAAAGCGTTACTTCTGGACAACTGCTCAAATGTGGTGGCTTATCATTTTGGAGAACGGAGGAAAAAGAACAGAATTAGAAACACTCAGCTTTTTGTAAAAAAAAAATCGATTTTTTAAGCACTAATTTTTAAATTTCAAGGCTTTTCAAGACTGCTTCAGAAAAGCTCTATTTTCCCTAAATATTGCACACTTTAAAAACATAATCACCATTCCCAAGCACTTTCAAGTTTTTCAAGGACTCGCGCTCACCCTGTAGCAAAAATGATACCAAGCACATTTATTTGTTGTAGCAGTTATCTGTTTTGTGAAACTTATTATGTGAATATTCTGCATGGCCATGAAACTACTTATTTTACCCGAGATTCAGTGTTCTAGTTTGCATTATCGAGTCCTACAGAAAGAAGCACCCAGTGTTTATCACCGTCACTCATTTTCTAATTTTGTTTCCAAACGTGGAAATAAATATACAAGGAGCAACCTGAAAGTAATGCCTTCTCCTTAATAACATTTGAAATTTTGAAGTGATTTTAATGAAACTGCACTGACATGTTACCAATGTGGGAACAAATGTTTTTCAGAATCGGAAATAAATATCATGAATGACAGAGAAAATCAGCAAGCCGTAACTGAATTCCTGGGAAACGAGGGATGCCTGAATTCCGGGAAACGAGGGATGTGAAGCTCCAGAAATCCACAGAAGACCCCCTGGCGGTGTATGGAGCTGCCACAATCGATATCAGTAATGTCCGAAGATGGATGAAGAGATTTTGAGAGGAAGAAAGTTCAATGTCAGATAAACAACGGAGTGGAAGATCCGCAACTGCAGTGACAGATGCCAATAGGCAACGAGTGAAATATCTCGTCACAGCTGATTGTCGTGTCACCATCCAGGAGTTGCAACAATAAACAGTGCTCATTATACGCAGACATTGAAGAAGCTAAAGTATAACGAAGTAAATTTCGCTGTCATTTCTTTCCACGCCAGGATTCGAACCCGGATCCCCTCATTCCGGAATAAGTCTCTCTACCAATTGAGCTACGCGGACGTTCATTCTGCCTCTTATCTGCCTTTATGTCGTGTGCGTCCTGCTGGCAGGTACGTCACATCCCCCCCCGAAAGAGGGCCGGGGCATGGCCCACGGGTCAGCCGTGACCATGAATCGTTACAGGCAGCCATCCACTGTAGAACGTGCACTTCAGAACTCAGTCAATGTGGTGTGTGGAATGCAACGTCACACACAATTATTTTTCGAAGCGCTGGAGAAGGGATTCTCTTATTTTTCCTCTCTCGCGGTGTGGAAAGAACATCACACCATTGCGAGATTTTGAACGGTCGGGTCATCTGGATAGTTCGGGCGCCATTATAACGAAGTAAATTTCTCCGTCATTTTTGGTCTACGCGGGATTCGAACCCAGATCCCCTCATTCCGGAATAAGTCGCTCTACCAATTGAGGTACGCGGACGTTCATTCTGCCTCTTATCTGCCTTTATGTCGTGTGCGTCCTGCTGGCAGGTACGTCACAAAAGGAAGCTATCAGCAGGGGAAAATGTGGCATTCCGTTTTATAGTGTTGTTTTACACCATGATAACGCACGTCTCCATACCTCAATGGAGACTTCACAGACTATTGCCAAAATGGAGGTGAACGGTGATGCCCCAACCCTATAGTCCTGATTTGGGTCCCTGAGACTCTTGCCTCTTTGAAAAACACCCTTCGTGGGGAGACGTTAAACTGGCTGTGAACTCATGGGTGAAACGACAGACTCAGGAATTTTTCCAAAATGGATTTGACCAAAGGGTTCAAAGATAGCGGAAATGTATAGAAAGTTATGGACTATCCTTTGAATAGGCTACCTTTATTAGCAATATAATATGCGCAAGTATTTTCCCACCAAGTTTCACATTTTTGCTGCTACAAATAAAAATCTTATAAGGGACCAGGCATTACTTTGAGTCCAAACTGCTACCATCTGCACAAGACATGGGTTTGCGAAATTTTATCTCTCGGGACGATAACGTGCCATGTCATCGGTCAAAGTTGATTGGTGAGTGGTTTAATTGAAAAGTTATAAGAAAACTTCAGTGGCCGGCACAGTCACCGGATCTTAATCTCTTAGAGAATCTGTTGGTGAGATTGAAGCAAAAGATCCGTCAACAAGGACCCACATCTAAAACAGCGTGTACATCTTCAAGCGAGTTCTCCCAAACACAACAGCGTACCATTCCTACTACTTCCTTTAACAAATACATGGTGATATTGGCACATACGAAGGAATAAGTCATACTCCCTTCATATTTGTTGAAACCGTTTGACTACAATTCATTTTAATTACATTCTTCTGTTCGATTACATTCACTGCTGTGAAGGAAATTGATATACAGTGAGCAAAAAAGTATTTCCACGTATAAATTACTTTCCATAAATAAACGTAGAAATCAATTTTGACGAAATATTTTTAACCATTGCATTACTTTTACAATAAATTCTCACACACACACGTGTTTTTTTTTTACTAATCACAAGAAATATATCATCATCATTGTCAATCATTATCAATCCATTGCTGGACGAAGGTCTCCCCAAATTTCTTCCACGACGGTCTGTCTTGTGCCAGTCTCTTACAGGTTACTCCCGCATACTTTCGAATTGCATCCACCCATCTCCCATGTGGTCTTTTTCTGGCTCTTTTCCTATCCCTTGGAATCCAGTCTAAAATTTCGGCTGCCCATCGATGGTCTGCCCTTCTGGCAATATGTCCAGCCCATTGCCATTTCAGGGATTTTACTATAATCGTGATGTCTTCCACTCTTGTCATTTTTTTGATCCACGAGTCCCTTTTCTTATCTCTCTTGGTTACACCAAGCATGCACCTCTCTATGTTTTCTTTGAGTTGTCTGCAGTCTTTGTATGTCTCTTTTAGTTAAGGTCCACGTCTCTGCACCTTATGTAAGCACTGGAAGGATGCATTGATCAAATACTTTTCTTTTAAGACATAATGGCATATTGCTCTTGAAAATTATACTGTTTCTTCCGAAAGCTCTCCAGGGAAGTTTTACATGCCGATTAATTTCTTCATCAATGTGACGCTCACTTGATATCTGCTGTCCAAGATAAATGTAGGTATTGGTTATCTCCAGCTTTTCCCCATCACTCGATAAATCTTCAATTTTTGTAAAAGCATTGTACATCACTTTTGTCTTCTGAAAGTTCATTTTAAATCCCACTTCTTTACTCTTGTCAGCAAGTTCCTGGATCATACTCTGCAGCTCTGATGGGGTAGTTGTAAAAATGACTACGGCATCAGCAAAACGAAGGTGATGTACATAATCTCCTTTAATCTTTATCCCTTTGTTTTCCCAGTTCAGTGATTGAAAGACATTTTCCAATGTGGCATTAAAGAGTTTGGGAGATATAGTGACACCTTGTCTCACTCCCTTTCCAATTTTTATGGGTGCTGTATTCTCAAATAGCCGAATCTTGCACTTGCGTTTTCATAGATGTTATGAATAATGTTAATATATGCATCTTCAATACTGCAGGATTTCAGTGCCATTGTAACTGCTAAGGAAATTCAACTGTGAACTAGTGAAGAAAGCCTGAAGAGAGCAAATGGACATCTGAGTAAGGGAAGAAAACACATTATGGCTCTGTAACAAGAAATAGAGGTGAAATTTGGACAAGAGTGAAAGATTTCTACTCAAAACTGTATGAAAGGGATGATACATGTACTCCAGATATTATAAAAAGTACCAGTACCAAAGTTCTTCCAGGCCTCAGTTGCACATGCAATCAAGAACATGAAACGGGGAAAAGCTCCAGAAGAATACATCATACAAGAAGCAAGTGGAGAAATTGAAACAGTACTCGCCCAAGTTTCCACTCGATGCCTTAATGAAGGAAAGATTCCTGAGGATTGGAACAATGCTACCATGATCCTGCTACATAAAAAATGTGATATTGAGGATCTCAGGAACTACAGACCTATCAGCCTCCTATCAGTGGTTTATAAAATCTTTACTAAAGTTCTTTCACACCGCTTGAAGGTGACACTGGACATGGCTCAACCGAGAGAACAAGCTGAATTCAGGATTGGCTACAGCACTATAGATCATATTCACGTACTGAAAGAACTAATTAAAAGAGCGTGGGAATATGAACTTCCGTTATGCATGGCTTTTATCGATTATGAAGAGGCCTTTGACTCGGTGAAACAATCAGACATTCTTCTAATTTAACTTTTATTTCTTACTGGAATGAATTTTTTGGGAGGAGGGGAGGGGCTGTTTTCACTCTTGAAAGCAGGTTTTAAGTTTCCTGCGAAACTTATTGTAGCATTTCTTGTCCCTTTGTTGTTTTGCAAAAGTTCATTTTAGTGGTTCTGAGCTTTTTTGTGGGCTAAAAGATTAGTACAATATTTTGTAAATACACTGACGGAAAAAAATCCCAACACCACGAAAAAATAGTTGTAGAGGAATGAAATGGCGGCAATACATTTGTATAGGTAACATATTTAATCGATTAAGGTTTCAAGATCACAGCTTATTGTAAGCGCGAGAAGAGCCATTTTAAATGTGAAATGCTGGTACATTGATAACCGGGGTAACCGTCAGAATGTTGAATGCAAGCATGCAAACATTCATGCATTGTGTCATACAGGTGCTGGATGTCAGTTTGTGGGATGGAGTTCCATGCCTGTTGCACTTGGTCGGTCAATACAGGGATGGTTAATGCTGGTTGGGGTGGCGCTGGAGTTGTCGTCCAATGATGTCCCATGCGTGCTCGATTGGTGAAAGATCTGGCGATCTAGCAGGCCACGGCAACATGTCGACACTCTGTAGAGCATGTTGGGTTACAACAGCAGTATGCGGGAGAGCGTTATCCTGTTGGAAAACACCCCCTGGAATGCTGTTCATGAATGGCAGCACAACAGGTTGAATCACCAGACCGACGTACAACTGTGCCGTCAGGGTGCGTGGGATAACCACGAGAGTGCTCCTGCTGTCATAGGAAATTGCTCCCGAGACCATAACTCCAGGTGTAGGTCCATGGTGTCTCGGCCGCAGACAGGTTGGTTGCAGGCGCTCACCTGGCCTCCTTCTAACCAACACACGGCCATCACTGGCACCCAGGCAGAACTGGCTTTCATCAGAAAACACAACAGATCTCCACTCCATCCTCCAATGAGCTCTAGTTGACACCACTGACGTCGCAAATGGCAGTGGTTTGGAGTAAGTGGAATGCACGCTACAGGGCGCCTGGCTCGGAGCTGTCCTTTAAGTAACCGATTTGCAACAGTTCGTTGTGTCACTGTGGTGGCAACTGCAGCTCGAATTGCTGCCGCAGACGCGGTACAATGTGCCACGGCCATACGCCGTACACGGCGGTCTTCCCTCTCAGTAGTGCCACGTGGCCGGCCGGTACACGTGGCACTACTGAGAGGGAAGACCGAACTGTTGCAAATCGGTTACTTAAAGGACAGCTCCGAGCCAGGCGCCCTGTAGCGTGCATTCCACTTACTCCAAACCACTGCCATTTGCGACGTCAGTGGTGTCAACTAGAGCTCATTGGAGGATGGAGTGGAGATCTGTTGTGTTTTCTGATGAAAGCCAGTTCTGCCTGGGTGCCAGTGATGGCCGTGTACCTTCCCTTGACCACCGCTGCCAACAATCATGCACAGTGGCTACATTCCTGCCAAGTCGTTCTGCAATATTGCGGAAAGAAAATCCACCTTCTCGTAGCCCTATTACACGACCTCGTTCAAACTCTGTGAGCTGTTGATAATGGCTTCTTTGTCCTCTTAAAGGCATTCTTGACTAACATCAACACCCTACGTCGAATCTCAACGATAACTAACGCTCATGATCGTTACAGCGCTTATTTACAGCAAACCTTCTTTGCATGTTCCCAGGGGCGCTACTAGCGCCACACGTATGCGGCGAGTGTGAAATTTGCATAGACGTCATCTTACAGATGTACTCTCACCGCCTACCAACTGTCGTTTATCTAACACAACCCCTTCTTGGTGTTGGGATTTTATTTTCCGTCAGTGTATGTGAACTTGTAACAGCAAAGCAACACCTCACATGTAATCTCATCTTTTAACTGTATGTAAGTCGTTTTTATTTTTATTTTCTTGTAGGAATTAGTGAATTTTCGTTTTTATAAATTTGCTCTAAACTTAATTTTAATGTTTTCTTGTGTGTCTTGGGCATAAAAATTGCTTCACTGATGCTTGCTTCCTTGCCCTTTGGTGTTAAATTTTTATTTTTCTAAAGAATTTATTTTTTAAGAATTTTTGCGGTGGGTATTGCGCATTTTCCTTGCCATTCTGTGACATGCAACTTAGTGTTTTTGATTCCCTCTCGGGACTTGCAACTGTAAATTGCTCCTTGGGTAATTTTTGCCTCCTTTTTCCTAAATTTGTTGCTTGCTTTCTTTTTCAGTATTATAATGTTGCTTTTTCTGGTTTTAATTAATATTTTTTTGTTTATTATTAAATTTTTTTTGGTGTTTCCTGTTTATCTTTTTGTCTGGAAGGATTAAGGTTTCACTTTTTCTGTGACAAGGTTAAAGATATCCCTTCAGTACCATTTATTGGTTGGAATTTTCTTACCTGGATTGGTGTTTTTGGGGAGCTCGGCTCCCTTTCTTTTTCTTTTTCTTTTTTGTGTGATTATCTTTGCTGTTGTGCGGTCGGGCAACGTGTTTTAGTTTGCTGGGTTTGGGTTTTGTATTAGAAATTCCTTTTATTTTGACATTTTTCCCCTAAATTTAATCGGTCCCTATAGCAAACTAAATTAGCAGAAACCCACAATTATCTGGTCTCCGTAGATTAATGAGTGATTTTCTTATTGCTTGCCCTTGACGAAGCCAACAAGGAGTCAGTCGTTCATATGCTTTTCTGCATTCTTCTGTTCGTTTAATTTACATCGCTTGAAGCTCGCCTGCTTCGGGTGGTTGGAAAGTGGTGGTTGTTGTTCTTTTTCTCGTTCCTCGATTTTTGTTTTTTGTTTTTCCTTTGTACAAAATTTGTTTTTATGTTTCAAGTTTTTATTTATTTGATCTTTCTTCTATGCAGCCTCTGGCGCTTTGGAATTTCAAATTTGTTCTTTGTTTTTTGTTTTTCCCTTTATATGTTTTTCTATATATCATCATCATCATCAACCATTATCAATCCACTGCTGGACGAAGGTCTCCCCAAGTTTCCTCCACAACGGTCTGTCTTGTGCCAGTCTCCTCCATGCCACTCCCGCATACTTTCGAATTTCATCCACCCATCTTCCATGTGGTCTTCTTCCGGGTCTTTTCCTGTCCCTTGGAATCCAATCTAAAATTTCGGCTGTCCATCGATGGTCTGTTCTTCTGGCAGTATGTCCAGCCCATTGCCATTTCAGGGATTTAACTCTGATCATGATGTCTTCCACTCTTGTCATTTTTCGGATCCACGTGTTCCTCTTCTTATCTCTCCTGGTTACACCAAGCATGCACCTCTCCATGCTGCTTTGAGTTGTGTGCAGCCTTTGTATGTCTCTTTTAGCTAAGGTCCACGTCTCTGCACCATACGTAAGCACTGGAAGGATGCATTGATCAAACACTTTTCTTTTAAGACATAATGGCATATTGCTCTTGAAAATTATGCTGTTTCTTCCAAAAGCTCTCCAGGCAAGTTTTGTACGCCGATTAATTTCTTCACCAATGTGACCCTCACTTGATATCTGCTGTCCAAGATAAACGTACGTGTCTGTTATCTCCAGCTTTTCTCCATCAATCGATAAATCTTCATTTCTTGTAAAAGCATTGTACATCACTTTTGTCTTCTGAAAGTTCATTGTTAATCCCACTTCTTTACTCTTGTCAGCAAGTTCCTGGATCATACTCTGTAGCTCTGATGGGGTAGTTGCAAAAATGACTATGTCATCAGCAAAACGAAGGTGGGTTAGATAATCTCCATTAATCTTTATCCCTTTGTTTTCCCAGTTCAGTGATTGAAAGACATTTTCCAATGTGGCATTAAAGAGCTTCGGAGATATGGTGTCACCTTGTCTCACTCCTTTTCCAATTTTTATGTGTGTTGTATTTTCAAACAGCCGAATCTTTGCACTTGCATTTTCATAGATGTTATTAATAATATTAATGTATGCATCTTCAATACCGCAGGATTTCAGAGCCATTGCAACTGCTGATTGTTTCACCGAATCAAAGGCTTTTTCATAATCGATAAAAGCCATGCACAATGGAAGCTCATATTCCCTCGCTCTTTCAATTAGTTCTCTCAGTACGTGGATATGATCTATTGTGCTGTAGCCACTCCTGAATCTAGCTTGTTCTCTCGGTTGAGCCATGTCCAGTGTCACCTTCAAGCGGTGTGAAAGAACTTTAGTGAAGATTTTATAAACCACTGATAGGAGGCTGATAGGTCTGTAGTTCCTGAGATCCTCAATGTCACCTTTTTTATGTAGCAAGATCATTGTAGCGTTGTTCCAATCCTCAGGAATTTTCCCTTCATTAAGGCATCGACTGAAAATTTGGGCGAGTACTGTTTCGATTTCTCCACTTGCTTCTTGTATGATGTCTACAGTAATTCCATCTTCTCCTGAAGCTTTTCCCCGCTTCATGTTCTTGATTGCATGTGCAACTTCTGCTGGAAGGACTGGAAGAACTCTGGTACTGGTACCTTTCATGATGTCTGGAGTACATGTATCATCCCTTTCATATAATTTGGAGTAGAAATCTTTCACTCTTGTCAAAATTTCGCCTCTATTTCTTGTTACAGAACCATCTTCTTTTCTCAGTGCCATAATCTGTTTTTTCCCCTTACTGAGATGTCCCTTTGCTATCTTTAGGCTTTGGTTGTTTTCAATTGCTTTCCTTACTAGTTCACAGTTGAATTTCCTTACGTCTTCAGTGATACTTTTTCGTACTGTCTTGCATAGCTCTATATATTCCACTTTGGAAGTCACATCTTCTTTAGTTGTCCTTATCACTCTTCTTTTTTGCATCAACATTTTGGTTTTTCCTGATAATTTGTTCACATGCAATTTGTTCTTAGACCCAGCTAATTTTGTTGCTATTTCCATAAGAGCTTTGGTTACTTTTCTGTTAACTTCAGAAATATCCACTTCTTCCGATGTTAGGCCTTCTAAAGCAGAGAACCTGATTTTCAGTTCCAATTTGAAGGTATTATGGTGTTTTTTAAGGTTGGTTATGTCAATACATTTTGTTTGTCTTATGAGCTTGCTACGTTCGAGTTTAGTGTTGAGGTGCATCTTACATCTCACCAATCTATGGTCACTGCCTGTGTTGAACTTGTTTAGCACACTGCAGTCTTCTATGACGAATTTTTTGTTACAGATAATAAAATCAATTTCACTTGTCGTCCCATTTGGATGTCTCCATGTCCATTTCCTGTGTGGTTTTTTTCTTGAAAAAGGAGTTCAAGATGAAAAACCCTTCTACCTCTGCAAACTCTACGAGAGTATTTCCACGCTGGTTTCTGTTGCCGTGACCGAATTTACCTACTGAAGTTTCATTCTGTTGCCGTTGCCCTATTTTTGCATTGAAATCTCCCATAATTATCTTCAAGTGCTGCTTACTTTTATTATTTAGATCACGAATTTCCTCATAAAATTATTCAATTTCTTCTTCAGCATGACTTGTGGTGGGTGCATAAGTTTGAATAATCTGAGCCTGGTATCTTCTCGAGAGTTGGATAACGAGTCGTGCAGCTCTGTCAGAGGAACTTTCAACTTCTACAACTTTATCCTTCAGTTTCTTGTTTATTATAAATCCAACACCACTAGTTCTGCCAGTATCTGTCCCACGATAGTAGAAGAGATGTCCACTTTTCAGTTCAATGAGATCTTCTCCTTTTCTCCTTACCTCACTTAGCCCGACGATGTCCCACTTGATCCTTTGTAGTTCCTCTTCCAATTCAAGAAGCCTTGAATCAGAAGATAGGGAGCGTCCGTTGTACGTAGCCAAGGTCAGCATCAGATGGCAGCCTAGTCCGGTCCTCCGGTGATTCTTAGCACCCTCTGCCTTCATGTCGCACTGGCCGCTGCCTTGGCCAGGTACATTCCAGCTGCCGGAGACTGAGGGCCAAGATTTAAGTTGTGGAGTCATTTTGGGGGGGGGGGGTTTGGCCATAACTCACCACGCTGGCCAAGCGGGTTGGTGAGTGTGGGATAGCATTTCCTCTAATCCCGATGGTATAGTTATACCGCTATTGGCGGTCGTCAGAGCCCCTTTAGTGGGATATATATATATATATATATAAAGCGAGAGAGAGAGAGGAGAGAGTTATGTGTTTGTACTGTGGATTTCCTTCCTTGAGAAAATTCTGTGGGCACTTTAAGTAGATCCTTGGACGTTTCATGAACATTTAAAACCAGCCGTACTGAATATTTGTCGTGATTTTCCGTGCTGTTGAACATGTCCGAAGCTCATTAAAATCTGCTGTGAACACCTGAGCACCTCCCCTTGTAAAGGCAGAAGAGAATTGGTGAGAAACTGAGCATAATATTACTGCGATCATCCTGCTCTTAAATTAGTGTCCCTTACGGAGAATGTGTTGTGTTGCCGGTGAACCGATGAATGAATATTGAGAATGAAACGCAGAGACTGAATTCTGAAAGCATCGCACTTTCAGTCGTCACCTAGAAATCTGAGTCGGCAGCTGTAAAGAGCGCCCCCGAATTATTGTAAAAGGCAGTTTCATTTGGTGATTTTGCGCACCTTCCTTTCCTAAACCAAGCCTCTTTTCTTTTTCCGGAAATAAAAAAAAATTCTCATTAAGTCCTGCACTAAATATTCCTAGTCTCCAAAAAACAATTACCATAAAATTCGCAGAGTGGGGGAAAAATGAAAAATAAAATCGCCAAAAGAGCCTTTTATTTTGGTTTTTTACCCCTTTTCATCAAATGTCTGAAATTGATAAATAATTCATAAGCGAGTGGAAACTTCAGCGGGTTCATTCATGACTGTATTTTCATTATATGCTTCCTCGAGTTCTATTTTCCATTGTGATAACGGTATTACATCCTGAGTAGAAAGGAAGATCACGGTGCTGAGAGAGCAGAAGGAAGATAAAATATTCACTTTTAGGGACTGAAAAATGCCGACGAGATCAGTTCCGAAGACGTGTTGATAGATTCATGAGGAACTTTAGCACGCAAAGTGCATAATAAAGCTAAAAACATTTTTTTAGAGTAGTATTTCTTAAAGCTGTTCTGCTTTGGTACAAAAACCATTTTGAAACAATAACCCACACGTAAAGTGTTTTATTTAAACAGAAACGCATCCCATGGACACTTGGATTTTACAAAATAAGCGAAATGGAGTGCCCGCATATACACTGACAGGATAAAATCTAGAAGTAACGCGACGCTGTCACCTCTCTTGCAAGTGGATGAACCTACTGCTTGACAGGTATATAAGTAGGAGAAGATTACTGCATTCACGTAGAGAGTAATTAGATGTAAGCATAGATAAATGTCGTGAATTAACAGAGTATAAGAGAGGGATGGTAGTGGATACTCGAAGCATGGGTCACTCTGTCAGGTAGGTGGTGCAGGAATTGTAGTATCCCCGTTCGACAGTATGAAGTCTGTGTAGAAATACACCATTTCCGGAATAACGTCGCATCGTGGGCAGTACTGTGGGCGAAGAAAGGTGGTGGGTGGATGAACGTGGCCTTCGACATCTGTCTCGCGTAGTTGCTGCCAACCGGAGATCTACAGTAGCACAAATCACTTCTAGATATGCCGGAAACGTCTCCGACAAATCCATCAGGCGATCATTAACCGTAATTGATTATGGAAACCGCCGATCCACCGTATTTTTTATTGGAGGTTTAACGACCACCGTGAGCAACTCAATGGGCTATAAGCAGTCGCCCATCCCTAATTTAGTGCCACTGGATCCAGGGAAGGGAGAGAGCCAGTGCCGTAAGAAAAACACAACATCCCTGCCTCACCGCGGGATTCGAACCCGGACCGCTTTGGACGAATGGTCAGAGGCCATCGCTAGAACACTGTGCCACCGGAGTGGCCCAACCGTATTCTCAATGCTAAAAACACATCACTGTGCTGTACGCCTCAACTGGGTGATGGAACATCGACACTGGAGGCGGGTCTTCTGGTCTTATAATTAGCGTTTCCAGTTATTTAGCGCAGAAGAGGTAAAACAAAAAGTATGATAGAAACCGCACTAAGCGATGGATCCCGTATGTTCAGTCTCGGTTATGGTCTAGGACGTGTTCAGCTTTCACGCGTTGGATCTCCTGGTACGTCTAGATGCATCTCTAAACGGTCTTCACTACATATCCATCCTTGCAGACAATCAGCATCCGTTCATAGTCATTATGTGCGTCTAGATGCATCTCTAAACGGTCTTCACTACATATCCATCCTTGCAGACAATCAGCATCCGTTCATAGTCATTATGTGCGTCTAGAAGCATCTCTAAACGGTCTTCACTACATATCCATCCTTTGCAGACAATCAGCATCCGTTCATAGTCATTATGTGCGTCTAGATGCATCTCTAAACGGTACACATTATATATCCATCCTTGCAGCCGTTCATAGCTATTATGTAACCACAGGGCAAAGGACTCTTACAGCAGAACAATACGCCTTCCCACAGAGCCGTGGGGAAATGATCATGGCTAGAAAAGCATTCCACAGAAGTTTACTCCCTGAAATGGTCACAAACCCTGTGGAAAATCTTTTAGATGCTGTGGAAAGATCCGTTTGAGCTTTGGATTCTCCACCCAGGAATGCGACGGAATAATGGACAGCGGTGCGACAAGCATGGCTGGAGATACCTGTGGAACGCTTTCGTGACGTAGTGGACTCAATGGCTCGTTGTGTGAGTGGACTTATCTACTAATTATTGGGTTGGGCAGAAAATAAGTCCGCTGACGAGGTGCCCGAAGTCGAAGTCCCGGCCACTGCGGTAGCACACCGGCATGACATCAGCAAGTAGGTGGCTTAAGTCACTGGTAGTTAACCGTCAGGAGGCGAAGAATGGAAGAGGACAAGAAGCACATCCGTTAGTGTATGCTGTATGAGTTTCGTCGCGGTTGCACCCCCGCAAGTGCTATAAGGAACATTACCAGTGGGTACCCCAATCTTATATCACATCGTCAGTGCTGTCGTTAGTTCGAACGGTTTCGAGAGGGTAATTATGACCTGTCAGACCTTACCGAAGCCGGAGGACTCCACCAGTGGAAACCGACCCCCGTGTGACCACGCCGGAGTTGTCTTAACAGCTGAGGACTACCCACGCGAGCATTAGCACGCACCTGCTTCAACTTGAGAAGGTGCACAGGAGGGAAGTGTGGGTACCCCGTCAACTCAGTTGAGCTGAAAGCAAATCGCATGAGTTTTTTAAATCGAATTTTGTCTGCTTGCACGTGGCCAAGTTGAACCTTTCTTGGGCTGCATTGTGACTGGCAAGGAGAAATGGACCCCGTAGGACAATATCAGCGCCCTAAAACAGTGGTTGCACCCAAAACCGGCTTACACCCACGTAAGGTTCTGCTGTCTGTTTGTGTTTGGTGGGATATTCGGGGTGTCGTGTTTTGTGAGCTACTGCCGAGCATCACCACTATCACCGCCGATGTGTACTGCCGTCGTCAGCTCGATGCTCTACTCGCATCCCGCACGTCGAAACGACCAGCACAGCTGAACCGCAAGGGTGTCCTTCTGTAGTAGGATGGAGTGAGACCTCCCACAGCAGTGGGTGATCTGTCACAAGATCACTGACCTGCTGCCGCTCTCAGCCTATTCTCCGGACATTGCAGCATTTCCTGGATGGACAGCGATTCACCAACTGAGACGTTGTCGAACGCGTTTACTCAGTTCTTTGCGTCCAAGCCGCCGTACTTCTACAGGGACGGTGTCCAGCAGCTGCCCAGACGATGGGGGGAGTTTGTAGCAAACAATGGCGACTACATTTTGGACTGATTTGTACTTCTGTATTTACGGTACTTATAACTTTTGAAGACATTACTTTCTTTCCAGCCCAATAGGTATCACATGATTTCTGTCCACTCAGTTTAAAACCTCTAAGTTAAGCAAAGGCTCGGTGTGTATTCTAAAGGAATTATTACTCAGTAATAATTCAGACTAAGGCAAGGTAATCCACCGGCTTTTGGAACTACCATGTTTTTCGAATGGGTTAAATTTTTAAATTTGCTTATCTTCATTGCTAGATAAGTCGATACTGGAACAAATATAGCTAGTGTTCTCTAACTATATTGTAAATTTTGAGAAGAAGAGAAAGTAAAAGTTCTTCCCGGTTTTTTTTGGGGAGGGGGGGGGTTGGAAAAATTTTTAATTTCGTACCAACTGAAGCTACCTTATCCCTGCTCTGCGACCGAACAGTCGAAAAAGCTGCTGCGCAAATGTGAATAATAAAAAACAAGAAAGATGACACCGAATTTTCGGGTGTAATAAGCACGTCTTTTGAATCCATTCTGACGCAAATTAAATGTATCAAAGCTATTCAAAGTCAATGGAACCGGTATGGAAAATAATAAAATCTGACGGAAGAAAGAAATTTTTCAATAGGGTTTTTAATCCCAGATATTGCTGTAAACGGAATCGTGAGCTTACGAACTCTTAGAAACAGAGATATCGACAATAATAAGATGTGACATTACGTCCCCTGGTGCGAAAATCATGCATTATTTTAGGAACAAAGTATTCTCAAAAGGTTTATCCCTATAAGCGGTATCGGTCGAATTAGTAGAGTTTTCAGGAGCCCAGATTTTGCAACAAATACTTCAGAAGCAGAAATTAACACTTATGACCGCTGGTGGCTAAACAATTCTTTACCAAGCATTAAAAATTATGTGAAAAATATTTTCCTTAAGATCTTGTATGCGCTACTGGAAGAATTTTTCAAATCAGAGCTTTAAGAGCAAAAATAACGCAGAAAACGCCATTTACCTTTGTGCTCCCTAGCGGAAAGTCTATGATTTACTTGAAAATTTAAAATTCATAGGAAAAACATTTCGCATCGAAAACACTATCCAACAAAGAAGGAATTTTTCAAATCGTACTCTTAGAAGTAGAGATATTGACAAAAATAAGAAACCATGCATTTTTTCAAGAGGAAAATTTTCTTAAAAGGTTTGTCGACATGAGTAGTATCGGTCAACAAACGACTTTTTTTTTCAATCGAGATTTTAGGAGCTCATATTTTGCTGCAAATGCAACAGAAGCGGAAATTAAGACTTACGCCACCTGGTGGCCAAACCATTTCTTACAAAAATTAGAAAACATGTGCAAACGATTTCCCATCAGGAGCTGTATGCGGTGCTGAAAGAATTTTTCAGATCGGAGATTTAGAAGCAGAGATATAGGGGGAAACGCAATTTACATTTATGCCCCCTAGCGGAAAGTCTATGAATTACTTGAAAATTTTGAAATTATATGAAAAACATGTCACACGGAAAACACTATCTAACAAAGAAGAAATTTTTCAATTCAGACTCCTAGAAGTAGAGATATTGACAAAAATATGATATACATCTACGCCCCCTGGCGTGAAAACCATGCACTATTTTAAGAAGAAAATGCTCGTAAAGGTTTGTCGACATGAGTAGTTCGGTCGACAAACGACGTTTTTTTCAATCGAGAATTTAGAAGCTCATATTTTGCTCCAAATCCAACAGAAGCAGAAATTAAGACTTACGCCCCCTGGTGGCCAAACTATTTTTTTACCAAAAATTAGAAATTATGTGCAAACGATTTCCCATCAGGAGCTGTATCCGGTGCAGAACGAATTTTTCAAATCGGAGATTTAGAAGCAGAGATCTAGGGGAGAAACGCAATTTACCGCTACGCCCCCTAGCGGAAAGTCTATGAATTACTTGAAAATTTTGAAATTATATGAAAAACATGTCACACGGAAAACACTATCCAACAAAGAAGGATTTTTTTAAATCGGACTCCTAGAAGTAGAGATATTGGCAAAAATAAGATGTACATCTACGCCCCCTGGCAGAGAAGCTGTGCAATATTTAAAGAAGGAAATATTCCGAAAAGGTTTATCGATGTGAGTGGCATCAGTCCACGAAATAATTTTTTCAATCGAGAATTTAGAAGCTCGTATTTTGCTCCAAATCCAACAGAAGCAGAAATTAAGACTTACGCCCCCTGGTGGCCAAAGTATTCTTTACCAAAAATTTGAAATTATATGCAAAAGATTTTCCATCAGGAGATGTATCCGCTGAAGAAAAAAAATTTTAAATCGGAGATTTAGAAGAAGAGTTATCGGGGGAAATGTAATTTACTTTTACGCCCCTTAGCGGAAAATCTATGCGTAATTTGAAAAGGTAACTATATCTAAAATACTCTTCGACATAAATGAAATCGATAGATAAAAAATTTTTTCAATCGGATGTTTAGAAGCAAATATGTGGAATAAAACGTATTTTTGAATTCGACATTATCTGCATTTTTGCGCCCTCCCTCTACCTGCGAAATTGTACATCGTAAAAAAAAAAAAAAACGAAATAAAGGATCATCATTTGGATATTTCAAGCTTCCCAATGAAAAAAGAATTTTTCAAATCGGACTAATAGTTGCAGAGATGTCGTGGGTACAGACGGACAAACCGATAACAGAAGCACGATCTTTTTTTACAAAAGACGTGTTAAAAAAGGAGTGTTGCTCACAGCGCGATTTATACTTGGCTACTTTCTTTTTAGCACGTCTTTTGTAAAAAAAGATCGTGCTTATGTTATCGGTTTGTCCGTCCGTCCGTCTGTACCCACGGTATCTCTGCAACTATTAATCCGATTTGAAAAATTCTTTTTGCATTCGAAAGCTTGAAATATGCAAATGATGATCCTTCATTTCGTTTTTTTTTTTTGCGATGTACAATTTCGCCGCTAGAGGGCGTAAATGCAGATGTCGAATTCAAAAATACGTTTTATTCCACATATTTGCTTCTAAACATCCGATTGAAAAAAATCTTTTATCTTTCGATTCCATTTATGTCGATGAGTATTTTGGATATAGTTTATTTTTCAAATTACGCATAGATTTTCTGCTAGGGGGCGTAAAAGTAAATTGCATTTTTTCCGATAACTCTTCTTCTAAAACACCGATTTGAAATGTTTTTTTCAGCGGATACATCTCCTGATGCACAATCTTTTGCATATAGTTTCGAATTTTTGATAAAGAATACTTTGGCCACCAGGGGGCGTAAGTGTTAATTTTCGCTTCTGATGCATTTGCCATAAAATCTGAGCTTCTAAGATATCGATTGAAAAAATTCTTTCGTGGACTGATGCCACTCACATCGATAAACCTTTTCGGAATATGTTCTTCCTAAAATATTCCACAGTTTCTCCGCCAGGGGTGTAGATGTATATATTATTTTTGTCAATATCTCGATTTCTAGCAGTCCGATTTGAAAAATTCCTTCTTTGTTGGATAGTGTTTTCCGTCTCGCATGTTTTTCATATAATTTCAAAATTTTCACGTAATTCATAGACTTTCCGCTAGGGGGCGTAAAGGTAAATTGCGTTTTCCCCTATATCTCTGCTTCTAAATCTCCGATCTGAAAAAATTCTTTCTGCGCCAGATACAGCTCCTGATGGAAAATTGTTTGCACATAATTTCTAATTTTTGTAAAAAAAAATGGTTTGGCCACCAGGTGGCGTAAGTCTTAATTTCCGCTTCTGATGTATTTGCAGCAAAATATGAGCTTCTAAAATCTCGATTGAAAAAAAGTTATTTGTGGACAGATACTACTCATGTCGACAAACATTTTAGGAACATTTTCTTCTTGAAATAATGCATGGTTTATACGCCAGGGGCGTAGATGTATATCTTATTTTTGTAAATATCTGTACTTCTAAAAGTCCGATTTGAAAAATTCCTTCTTTGTTGGATAGTGTTTCCGATGCGAAATGTTTTTCCTATAAATTCAAAATTTTCAAGTAAATCATAGACTTTCCGCTAGGGGGCACAAGGATAAATTACGTTTTCTGCTTCTAAAACTCCGATATGAAAAATGCTTCCTGTATCGCGTGCAAGACCTGACAGAAAATATTTTTCACGTAATTTCTAATGTTTAGTAAAGAATGGTTTGGCCACCAGGGATCATAAGTGTTAATTTCTACTTCTGATGTATTTGTAGCAAAATCTGGGCTCCTGAAAACTCGACTAAAATTGTTTTTCTTGGTGCGATACCGCTTTTATAGATAAACCTTTTGTGAATACTTTCTTCCTAAAATAACGCATGGTTTTCCCAGTCGCCCGTCCCCAATTTAGGGCCACTGGTTCCAGGAAAGGAAGAAAACCAATGCCGTAAGACAAACACAACATCGACGCTTCATCGGGATTCGAACCCGGACCCCTTTTTGACGAGTGGTCAGAAGCCATCGCTTAGACCACTGCGCCACCCTTTGCAGTGCTTGCTCTCAGTAGCAGCAAAATTTTTATTTGCCTAGCTCAAAACTGTTGGGGGAAAAAGTTGGAAGCATACAACAAAACTAAATCAAAGGGGTTTTTTTTTTGGAAAAGTGGATAATTTAAATGCATAATTAAAAAATAATGCAAAAAGGGATAACTTATGCATAATTTAGAATATGCTGTGTGAGCAATGTTCTTCTGGGTTAACGGAAGCGGTTTCAAAAAAATATATATATAATCACCCGCATTACTACAGCAAATAAAAATAGGCACATTTGCGGGCAAATCTCGGAAAAGGAAATAAATTTTGAAACAAGAAAAAAAATCTGCTTTGAAATATTTGTTCGGTTTTCTTTTTCCCTAAATTTCAAAGAAGTAACCAATTATCCCGGTGCTTAGATCGTTTATGTCCTTTTGAGAAAACTAATCACCAGAGATACGAAAGAATAATGTGTCATTGCGTAAAAATGTTCTCTCCAATCAATATATCAGGGTTAAAAAAAGAAATTACAAATCCTATAACTTCATGCACGGTGTTGCTGTATTCTCATTCCACCCCCCACGAAATTTTACGATGTTGATGATGCATGTGTTTTTATATGCGGCGCCTTTCGCTTTCAGCAAAGTCTGCCTTCATTAGGCGATAACACCATCCCAGCATGAATAAGTAAGATTTAAGTCTGCACATTTTGGACATTTGACACTTCAGACTCATCGCTGGTGTAACTAATAAATGAAATTGCTCCATTTATCAATATTCGCAACAGCCCCCCCATTGGTAGTGCTGAGCATAATGGGTGATGATAAAAACATAAATTGGCCTTGTGAAAACACAAATATATCGGTGACGGAGATCGAATTCGCGGCTCCTCGTTTCGGAGCCAGTTGTTGTAACCAACCAAACTAGCCCGACGGAATATATCGCTGCAGATTTGTCGTCTTGACACCTGCATCACCTCTGTAGTACATCGCATCATCTCCCTCTTAATTAATTGTTTTTTTAAGCGCAGAAGGAATTTGCATTAATTCCAGACGATGTGTGAAACAAACAACATATTTTTCGAAGAACCCAACGGCCAGTGGGTCGATTTTCCACAATCAGGCGCCAAAGTGAAAACACATTTGTCGGTCACGAAGTTCGAACCGCGCCTCCTCACTCCGGATCCAGTTGTTCTAACCGATTAAACTACGCCGACGGAATGTTTCGCTGAAGTCGTCATGGCACGTGCTTCACAGCCTTCTCTTGGAAGACTGGAGGAATAAACTTCAAATTTTGTGTATGCAATTTTCCGAGACACAAGTATTAAAAAAAATATTTGGAATTCTGATGGGTGTCGGGCACTTCTTATATGATAATTTCGCTTGTACTTGCGTACGTAGATGTTTCCGTGGAACAACGCGGTTTTGGGTATCCGTAAGCTTATGTGACATCAAGGCCGTATAATGTCACACGTTCAAAGCAATCTCATCCTGTCTTGGGAAAGTGTGTCGCTTTAACACCTGCTTAAAAACTCAGATAGCAGACTATGAAGTCACTGCCCGTAAAGTTTCCAGTTTTCATCACAATAGCCTTTTGGAAGCAAATAAATGTTATATTAATATTTAAATGAAGTACTTTCCGTCATTTCTTGTGTAGCCGTCCACAGGGATGGGTGAAGTGAAATAAATACGCTAAATTACGTTACACTCGCGTTTATAAAAACGTTATTTTGAAAGTATACTACTGATTCACTCCAGAACTATATTATTAACCGTAATTTAAACAAGTTAGTAAAATCATGCAATGCATTGATTATGATACGCTTTCCAACATACCAGAAATCATTACTCAAGTAATGAGGATAATGGCTGTGGAATAAATTTCTGTCCTGTGCCCTGACCTTTGATCCATTTCGATAATATTCAACAGAACCAGTTCCGTATACCTCCGAAAAAACATGATAAAGTTTTGTCGCAATCGGAGCATTTTTACGTAAGTTATGATGCATAAGGGCTATGGAATAGATCCCGCTCCTGTGTCCTAACCTTTGACCCCATTTCGCCCATTTTCAATAGGATACGTCCCCAGGCAGGCCCCTACAACATACTAACATTTCATCCAAATCGAAGCATTTTTACGTAAGTTATGACGCATAATGGCGATGGAAGTGATTCCGCTCCTATGTCCTGACCTTTGACCCCATTTCGTTCACTTTAAATAGGGTTCCTTCCCAGGTGTTCCCCTATCACATACTAAATTTTCATCGAAATCGAACGATTTTTACGCGAGTTATCGTGCGGACGGACATACGCACACATCGCGTGACGTAATGAGGTAGATGCGACTCCCAACCATCTGCTCGCAACAGTGTGACGTCATAAAACTTTAATAGGATCCACACACAACGCGTGACGTAATGAGACAAATGGCGTGACCGCGAGCCAACATCTCAATCGCGAGAGTGCGACGTCATAATATTTCTAAGCATGGGTAACATTAATGGGACGACGGTGTGACACTAAAAACGTGGTCATTCGGGGTAGTTATTTAACCCACAAAACGAATTTTTCCAAAGTCGAGATCAAGCACCAGAAAACGGTAGGTAAACGACTTTCATCAAAATCCTTAGAGCCGTTTTCAAAATAAAATTTGCATACGTACAAGAATTGCTCCTTTAATAGTATAGGGTAAGGGCGATGGAATGGATCCAGATCCTATGTCCTGACCTTTGACCCCATTTCGCCCATTTTCAATAGGGTTCGTCCCCAGGTGGTCCCCTACCACATACTAAAATTTCGTCGAAATCGAACCATTTTTACGCACGTTATGACGCATAAGGCAATGGAATGCATCCCGCTCCTATGTCCTGACCTTTGACCCCACTTCAATCATTTTCAGTAGGGTTCATCCCCAGTAGTCCCCTACGACTTACTAAAATTTCATCGAAATCGAACCATATTTACGCAAGTTATGACGCATAAGAGCAATGGAATGGATCCCGCTCTTATGTCGTGAACGTTGACCCCATTTGTCCCATTTTCAATAGGATTCGTCTCCCGGTGGTCCCCTACCACATACTAAAATTTCATCGAAATTGATCCATTTTTACGTAAGTTATCGTGCTGACAGACTACGGACGGACGGACAAAGCTTGAACATATGCATTTCTTCAACCTACGGTTGGAAAGCGAAAAAATAGCCAGCCTCATAGTTTCTTCAACTTGAGTCACATTATTGCGACCACCAGTTAATATCAAGAGTATACGTCGTGTACAGCGCGGACAGCAGCTAGACGGGCTGGAAGTGACTCAGTAAGGTGCTGGAAGGAGTTCACAGGTATGTGGAGCCATGCTGACTGCAGTGCATCTGACAGCTGCTGGAGGATGCGTAGTGGAGGATCCATAGAGCGAACAACACGATCGAGGTGGTCCCACAGATGCGCAATTGGGTTTAAGTTTGGGAAATTTGTGGGCGAGGGAAGTACTTTAAAGTCTTCATCGTACTCTTCCAACCACGCTCGGACATTTCTAGCTGTGTGACACGTCGCATTGTCGTTGTGTAAGATCCCATCCGCCCCAGGGAACACAATCAGCATGTATGGGCTGTACGTGTTCTCCAAGGATGGATTCATAACGAATTCGGTCCATAGTGCCTTTCACAGGTATGAGTGGACCCACAGAATGCCACAAAAACATTCCCCAGACCATAAAGCAGCCCCCGCCAGCTTGTGTTTATCCAGCAATAGTTGAAGAGTGTTTGCTCTCCGATGTTTCTCGCCTTATACGCCAACGTCCATCCGTTCGATGAAACAGAAAACGTGACTCATCGCAGAAGGCAATCCTTTGCCAATCAGCGGAGATCCAATTCCTATACTGCCGTGCAAATGTAAGCCTTTTCTTTCGATGCACCTTCGTTAGCGTAGGTGCAGTGACCATCCGTCTGCATCGGAGTCCCATACGCAGCAGGGTTCCCTGAACTATCGTCGTAGACACACTTCTGGTAGCTTCCTGGTTCCTTCGGCCAGTCAGTTGCTCTCCACTGTAGCGTGTCGATCGGCCCTCACGCACCTTCGAATCCGACGTTCACCTCTCACATCAATTGTACGCGGTGCTCCACAGTTTGCACGTCGCTTTTTCGCAATGGTGCCATTTCTCCAATCACAATACACTTTAACCACAGCAGCACGCGAACAGTTCACAAACTACGCTGTTTCAGAAATTCCCCCTTCTTGGCCCGAAAACCGATAATCATCCCTTCTTGCAAATCTGATAAATCGCTCCTTTTATTAATTACAGCAACGAGTGATATGTTTTCAGAATGCCTACAGCGCACCTTATGTACCCTCCAAGCCAACTCATGACACGTGCCTTCTTTCATTGGCTACACGCTGTTGACGTGAAAAGTAGGAGATTGTCACAATAATGTGACTCGACTGTGTATATCGTTGTTATTAATTCTTAAGGAAATAGTCGAATTTTCAGATTTAAAAAAGGAGGAAAGAAAAACAAAGCACAGTGGGGTGAAGGGAGCTTTATTCCTCGCCAATTTTTTTTTATACTTCTTTTCCCAGGGACTGAGTCTTCTACAAAGAATCACTTGGGACACAAAGCCGTTATGCACTTTTCTACGTGGTCAGGGTGCGATATATTTGAGAAGAATTGGGTTCTAAGTGACACTTAGTTTCTTGCATGACAGCTGTGTGCCCATATACTCCTTTGTAGGAGACTCAGCCCCTGGTGAAAGAGGCACCGATAAGAAATAGAGTAACGCGCATAGAAATATTCCGTAATTGGTTTCGAGGACAAGTGAGATTTGCTAGTTTTGCATCTAGAAAAGAAGTAGACTTATATACCTAAGTTGTGTTAAACAGTACACTTTATGTAGTAAAATTTATAAAACTGTAGCGCAGATGTACATCAGAAAATTTCAAGAAATTCACGGGTAATTAGAGAATTTCGAGTAATTAGAGCGGTTCTCGGAATTACTTGAGATTTCATTAAATATTAATCGTTTGTTGGTAGACTGATTTTGAGATTTGCAATGAGACCGATTATTGTGCATAGAATATCGGGTGTAGAGCTTAAAGGAAAAGAGAAGCACGTACACGAAGAAAACAATGACGCTCACACACAAAACATGAATAGTCAGACGGGAATTGCAAATCTCATTTGTAAGTGCAGTGTCATCACACAGCTAGTAGTGAAAGAAACTACAATAGCCAGTGAGGAGGCGTGCAAGTACAACTTTCTCTTCCAAAAGTGTTGTCATCTTTAAATCGTGAATCCAGCCGTATGTGTTCGGACGGAGCGTCCCTTTTCTATAAGAAGTTTGTTGCACACCGCGTGTGTTATGTTCAGTTTAAAACCCTTTCCAATGACACATTCAGAAATTGCAGACTGCGACGTACGCTTCCAGTCTCAACATACTGGAAAGTGAATAAACGCAGTATTAAACAACGGGCGATACGGAGAACTTGTCCATAAAAAGCATGTACAAGAGAAAAATACATGTGCGTGCACAAGACATGTGATCCGAAATGGTCACAGCACTCTTTGTCAGTCATGTAATGCAGCCACTTTTTCAAACTTATTCCGCAGTCCATTATTTTTGTAATCTGTCTTTTCTCGTTCCGTACAATTACCTGACATCGCAGCCGCGCAAAATGTAAAAGGTTGTTTGTCCAGTAAGAGGTCCTGCTTCTAAATGTAGCTGTTTTCTGTTACGTTCGTTTCCATAGTGATGCCGTTATCAGTTTGCATTCTCCTCAAAGAAAAGAAGTCATCTCTTTTGGATTTTCTAGCCGGAAAAATGTCCTTAATAGAGTTAGCCCTGTGTTTTTGTTGTAGTCTAGCAGTTCGCTGACCGCGTAAGTTTTATTTTGCTTTTATAGCTCCGAATTCAGTTAGAAGTAATGGGAATGCGGAACCGGTTTGTCCTTAATGCTAGTAGATTCCGATCGTCTTTGACTTTTATTAAACTATGAAGAGTTGGTTTCCTTTCCGACTAGCATGCAAGTGGACTTTAATGGCGGTTTAGTATAAGACTTGAACGAAAGTCATCGCTTTTTTTTCTTGCTCTCTCAGAAGAGGAACTCAATGGATAAGTAAATGGCATTGGATTAAAGCTTGGAATTCTGTTATCAAACTTTCTTATAGGCATTTGGGAGTCATCGCAGTTCGAAATCCGCCCGGTCGGCGGTAAAAATAATTTATTTTCAGTGGTGCAGCTATGACACACAGTTCGGGTTTGAAGAGAAAGCAATTTCAAGCTGTTTAAGTATCACCACAAAAAACATAGTAAGCTGTAGAACAACGTACGTTTGTCTTACATGAATATAACTGCGAAGTAAATCCCAAGAGTTAATAATATAAAAGCTGAGAGTAAAATCACACCAAATGAAGAAATATAGGTACAGCAAAATATATGTTATTCTTTCTCAAAGTATCTTCTATCGGATGATATGCAACGTTCCCATCGTTCAGTCCACTTTTCAAAGCACGTGGCGAAGGCATTTTGTGGAAGCTGCTTTAGCGACCCCTGTACAGCTTGAATAACGCCAGCATCTCTGTTGAATGTTGCGCCACGGAAATTTCTCCTTCACTGAGGAAACAACCAGAAATCGTACGGGGCGAGGTCAGGACTGTAGGCAGGCTGTGGCATGATTTCAATACTGCATTTCGTAAGAAACTGTTGAACACAAGCAGCCACATGTGAACGGGCGTTATCGTGGTGTAGGGTCCACTTGTCCACCAGTTCAGGTCGCTTAATCGATATGTGCCGTCGCAGACGCTTCAAGACTGAAATGCAATACTCAGCATTGACAGTAATTTGTGGTGGAACGGCATGCTGGTAGACTACACCTTTATAATCAAAGAAAATGATCATAATCACCTTTTCAGCTGCTTTGGCGGAATTTTTTTTTCTGAGGAGGCGAGCCTGTGTGTTTCCAGTCACTCGTTGCGCGCTTCGTGAGGGGTTCGAAATAATGGACCCATGTTTCATCGGCAGTTATTACTGTGTTTAGAAAGTCTGGATCCTTTGCAATCACTTGTTTCCACTCATGACACACCTGAACTCTGGCTAACAATTGTTCTCTCGAGTCAGGTGATGAGGTACCCATCCGGAACATAGAGGCAGGGATTTGTTGCGTGGAATGCGAAATGCCGACGTTTTTGAAACATTAGTTGACGCCGCTATGTCTTAGCAGGTCACTCAAACAGTGTTAACAATACGCTCCGTAACAACACTTTCAGGTCGGCCAGGCCTGGGAGGGAGTGCTGCCGACAAACGCCCTTTTTTGAAATCATAGTGCCATCTAAAACTCGTTGACTCACCCAAACATTATTCTTTTAAGCTTGTTTCATTAAATCAACTATTTCTAGAGACGTTTTGCCCAAACGATAGCAAAATTTTATCGCACAACGCATTTCACTTCTTAACTCTGAATCACTCACCCCCATAGTTGCATGGCGAAATGCAGACGTACCTTAAACAACTGCGCAATAAGAAAACCACAATCGTCTTCCACGGCTAATAACTATTGCAATAGATACTTCCTGAATCCAGTTAGTCGTCTGTGGTTATTTTTCCCCCTTCGCACTGTTGCCAACTCAAAAAAAAAATTACTCTTAGTTTTTATGGAACGGCCTTTGTATTTGGCAAATGCGTGATTTCCCAAAGGGTTGTAGTCACGTTTCTCAAACTTTATTTACATAATGACCTTCCGAAATATTCTCGAGTAACCTACTAAGCTCTTCCTTCTCCTAAATGCCGTACAATGAAAGCACAATTTGTGACACACACCTCACCCATCCACAAACCTTCCTCACTCCGTGACGTATATCTAACTTAATCTTCTTTTTCAGTCATTATGTAAATTTGGCTTCTCGTCGTTAAATATTTTCTGACTTAACCACCCAGAATTCCTCCCTACGAGTTTGAAGTTGGCGTCCTAATAGCGGGTCAGGGTACAATCAACGGAAATAAAGAGTTCTGAGATAAGAGCTCAGTGTGCAGTGTAGATCAAAAGTCGAGTCCGCGTTGATTGTGAGACATCATTGAATTCTATTCAGCGTTTTGTGTTACAAAAGACTTGTTTGTATCAGATTATTTTCACGTGTTCGGACCTTTTATGTTTCAATGCTGGCCTTTATATCGAATGTAAATGTTTCAAGACACAATCTGCTCAATATGTTTGTCATCATTAGAGATGACGTATGCAAACGAAGAACGGCATATGATACAACTGCTTGCATCATGTCGCAATCGATATTGGCCACATTACATCTGAGAGAGAGAGCGTATCCCGAATACCAGAAATCCCAAGCAACAAGGTCCGGTGAGCAGAGATGGAAACGGGTCAACAATTGCTTGCGAATCAAACAGGTCGAGTCAACATGCTCCTGACCCGATTTTATTTTTGAAAAGCTAAAACAAAAACAAAAAACGAAGTAATATGCGCACTGTATAATTTTGTGCTCCATCTGAGGCCCGCGCACTGAAAAATAATTTGCCAATAAAGGATGAGTGTCCTCAGAAGGAAGAGTATTTCGTCCTTCTGAGGGACAATGATGAAAACAACATTCACATTTGGGGTAAACTTTCAACTCGTCATGAGCTAGTGGAAATTTGTGTCGCTGTGAAACAGTCGTATTCTGAAGCTCGATATGTTATCAAGAAAACAGCAAAAACTGAAATTCAACATACAGCAAGGTACTTAATTCAAAACTTTTGAGTGTAGCGCCATCAAAATTAGGTGCAAATAGCCTTAGCATTACTGCAAGGGACATTTTAGATACCTGTCTAGTACCGTGTAGCACCACCTTTCGCCCTGATGACGGCGGCGATTCGTCTCGGCATGGACTCGACAAGACACCGGAAGCGTTGGGAAGCCATACGGATCCACGACCCCTGAACAAGCTCCCACAGTTCACGAAGATATGATGGAAGGGGGGTCAGAGCCTCGAACATCTCTTTCGATGACATCCCACATGTGCTCGATGGGATTGAGGTCAGGTGACCTTACTGGCCAAGGAAGCGAGGTCACGTCTATGGAATGTTCATCCAACCATTCGAATACAATTCGGGAGCGATGGCACGGTGCATTGTCTTGTTGCAGGATGAGATCCCCAGTGGGATGTTGAAGACGCACATACGGGAGCAAATGGTCGTCCAGGACATTCCGGTAACGTTGACCTGTAAAGGACGATGTCACGCGTACCAGGGGTCCCATTTCAGTCAACGTAAACAGTCCCCAGACGAGAATGCCACCCCTACCAGCTTGAAGAGTACCCTGCTGGCAAGAAGGATCCATCGCTTCGTGTGGTTTGCGCCGTACTCGTATCCTGCCATCCGCATGTACCAACGTAAATCTCGACTCATCAGTCCAGGCAACTTTTTTCCACATGTCTAGGGTCCAGTGACGATGTTCCCGCGCCCATGCTAATCTTTGCACCCTGTGATGTGCGGTCAGCAGCGGTAACCTCGTGGGACGATGGCTTCTGTACCCCATAGCGAGGAGATGGTTCTGGATGGTGTGGCTGCTTATACGTTTTTGTGCACCAGCGTTGAATTGCAGAGTGATTTCTTGCACTGTGGCCCGTCTATCCGCCGTTACAATGCGAGCTAGCCGACGATGACCCCGCTCATCCACACGCTGTTGTCCACGGCAGTTGGCCCTTGCATGGATGGTTTTACCGGATTCGATGTACTCACGGTGCACCCGTGACACAGTGGCTCGTGAAAATCCCAGTGCCTGCACGACTTCCGAGATGGAGTGACCCATTCGTCGGGCACCGACAATTTACGATCAAATGCGCTTAGATCCTTCGTCTTACCCATACTGCGTCCGACTCTTACTGATTCCCGTCGCATCGCTGCATACGTCATGGCGTTTCCGTTTACAGGGCCACCCACAGCGCCACATTTGCGTAACGCCAGCTGTCTCTAATTCAATTACTCTTCAGTGTATAAACTTTAAAAAATAGACAACAGTTTAGGAAATCGGAAGTTAGACGGAGCGAAAAATACTGCTTCTTGCGGGTTTTCTATACTGCCCTATATTGCTGTTAAATTTCATTTTATTTCATAATGACTTGCATTTCAGCTTGAAAATGGAGGGAAAACTTCCGAAACCGGAAATTGGAGACAGCCAAGATTTCTGCAGTCATAAAAAAAAATCGCGATGTTTCCAATGCCCTGTATTGTTGTTAAATTTGCCCATAAGTGTTTGCATTTCAGCTTAATTAGGGCAAAAAATTTTAAAATTGATTCACAAGTATTCATCCTTTCGAAATCGCACTGTTTATCTGATATAGTGAAAACTTTGATATCACGCATTCATGCTAAAAGTTCTTTCAGCATGGAGGAAATTATATTCATAAAGTCAGAAAGAATTAATATTTAAAAAAACATTTAGCTGTGCAAACTGTGAACTACCAAATTAAAGCACAGGATAGGTATGCAGATCAGTTCTTCAGTAAAACAGTAAAATGTTTTTTTCAAGGAATCAGTAGTTTTGCCAAAATTTGAGGGTATAAAACATACACAGAATAAAGAAATGGGAATGGAAATATTTAGCACAAACGCAGAGACAGTTACTGCCGTGGAACTTGCTGCGAACCGTCCCGGTGGCGTAGTTGTATACGCGCTGGACAAACTGTTTCTGACCATTTTGTACGGGATGGAATCGTGTTCGAGTCACGGCGAGGCATGGATGTTGTGTTTGTCTTGCGGCGTTGAAACCATTGACCCTAAATTAGGGACGGCGACTGCTTATAACGTATAGAGTTGCTCGCGTAGGTCGTTAACACTCCCCCCCCCCCAAAAGCAACTTGATGAGAATAAAGCAATGCCTGCTTGCAAGAGGAAGCTTTAGTATACAAATAAGTATAAGAACAACAACAAAATAAACGTGTTTGAAGTGATGTCTTTTTAAAACCATTTTATTTTGTGTTGAATTCAATAATTTTGTACAGTACTGTGCTCCACTTTAATACTTAGATAAATTATAGTGAGTAATTCCATTTTTCTCATACTATGTCATCTTCACACTTTTTCACTACCCATTCTGACTTTTCACCTGCTTAAAAAAAGTTCAGCTTTTTTTTTCCCCCCATTGACAGTTTCATGTATGATAAAATATAAAAAATACAGATAGGCTCAGTTCTGATTGAGCCGTCAGTTTCGAACGTAGAACTACGACTTGCAGATCGAAGAGGTTTTTTTTTTAGGTTTAACGACCACCGTGAGCAACTCAATAGGCTATAAGCAGTCGCCCGTCCCTTATTTAGAGTCACTGGTTCCAGGGAAGAGAGAGAGCTAGTGCCGTAAGACAAACACAACATTCATGCCTCACCGGGATTCGAACCCGGACCCTTTCGGACGAATGATCAGAGGCCATCGCTTAGACCACTGCGCCACCGGGGCGGCATCGGAGGGTTGAAATGAGCTAGTCCAGTATGGTTTCAAAACGTTCATTTAATTTGTTATAGCCAACACAAGTCTATGATATGAAAAGTAGCTTACATAAATAATGCTGTATACATTGCGAACACGAACTAGATCGATACACGAATTACCCGACGTAGTGCTGTCTTCTTGGGCTCCTTACATTCCTCATCACGGATTACCCGACGTAGTGCACTATCTTCTTGGGCTTCTTACATTCCCCATCACTTGTTCTTGCCTCTCGTTCTGATTTTCTCCACTGTTGCTTGCGTTCATTCTGCGAATTCCGCGGCATTGGCAAAACTGCTAACTTGTTCACACGAAAACGATTTTTTTTAGTTTAGTTTAAACCACTGTGACATATTCTCATATTCTTTATATATTTGAATAGATCTCGTCAAGAGCTTTAAAACGATACCACGCACAGTCGTTTTGCATTCACGATTGTCCAGAAAAATCGCGATTTTGTCAAAAGGGTTCACATGAAAACATTTTTTTAAATATTCAATTCAAACCACTGCGAAATGTTCCTCATATATTTGATTAGATCTCGACGAGAGCTTTAAAACGATACCACACACAGTCATGTTGTGCTGACGGTTACCGAGATAGACTGAGTCAAACGCATCATCTCTCGCGCGCACGATGTATTGCGCAGTACGTGAATTGAACTCCACGCTGTTTACGAATATGCTAACACGATTAGTGTGCGGCACGTATTTTTAAAACTATAATGATTGCAGTTGGGACCTATTTTTGTCACAGGCGACTGTCGGCCGTTTGTTGCCCATACCATCCGAAGAGTTAGACGTAGTCCTACGTCAGAATCTATGCTGGGCAACTATTCAAGAAGGAATATCAGCTCCTGAAAATCACAAATACTCAATGTCTTTTAATGGCGCACAGACCAACGTTTTGAAGGCAGTCGAGCGCACCGCAAGAAATCGTATGAAATCCTCTTCAAAAATACGCATTCGGCATGGTGTCTGTCCTGTGGCGCTGGTTCTTTCCTTCTTCTCGAACTGGTGACCCTAAATTAGGGACGGGCCACTCCTTAAACTCCCTTAGATGCTCAAGTGGGTAGTTAAACAGCGAATTAAATGCATCATGTGATGTCTTGGTTTAACAGAAAAGCGACACAATGATTGTGTCATGTACAGAAAAGAGTCTAGTGGCCATACTGAGCTTAACATACTGCTGAAAGAACTGAACACTGTTGGAGAACTGAAATGCTAGACTATATCAAGGGACAGAGAAAGATCCAGAAGGGAAATGAAACTCGAAAGCATACCGTATTTCTCGAGAGAGTGACAGTTGTGGAAATTATCACGCAGCAATGGTTTGAGAATGTTTGATAGTAATGGTATATTGGAAGAAATAATTCAGTTTTCGAGAGCACATTTTATCATTATGTCTTAGAAGAAAAGTATTTAATCAATACATCCTTCCAGTTCTTCCACGGATTTTTTTTTTCTTTTTTTTTTTTTTTTTTTTTGGATTGGAGGTTTAAACGACCACCATGAGCAACTCAATGGGCCCTTTCGGACAAATCATCAGAACTTCAAAAGAGCATTTATTTACAAAAAAAGACAACATACAAACACAAATTTTCACCGGGAAAAAAATTGCACAATAACTCACCGGCAACGACAATAACAACACACAATCAATATCGCAATAAACAGAGTACTCCACAGGAAGAAGCAGACGACATCAGAGCAAGTTGAAGAATAACACACGGCAAGATAAAAAGAAAACAGTTGCACAACAAACAATACATACAGGACAGACCACTAATGAAGCAAGGCGGTAAAGAAAAGTCAGCCGAGTTTGTCAAAACTGTCAAGGGAAAAAAAACAAACACACACACGGCCCGACAACAAGCTGCAGCCGGAAAAAAACAACACCTGGTAGTTCGGAGAAATGCGTTGACAAATGGCTGTAAGCCGACGAACAACAAAAATTTACATTTAAAGCGTATCTCGGTCACTAAGACCGACAGCAACACAGAGAAAAAAACAACCACTAGAAACTAACACCCCGTACCATTAACACAACACACAAAGCACAATATTCAAATAACACCAAGAAATTAACACACAATGCACAATACACAAATAGCACCATGAACACAATAAAGAATGCACAATACACAAATAACACCATGAAAACTTTGTGAAAAAGAACACAGGGGTTAAACTTGCAGACAAGCATCACCACCAAATAAATTCGGATCGAAACAGTGAATTCGCACTGTATGCACAGCACTAACCACAAAAATAAACACCGATTACACAAGACAAAACCAAGAAACACGTCGGTAAGGTTCAGAACCAACACACACAAAAAAACCCTCGGTACCACGCGCCAGCAGTACCCGTTCAGCAAGAAAAAAAAATTAAAACAAAAAAATAAAAACAACCACAACATTAAACACAAAACCGTGCGACAGTAAACTGTGTGAAACCGACGAGTAATAAATATAAAATAGGTGAACGACACCAAAAGCAAACTAGAAAAAAAAGCCGACACTTGAGCAACAAAAAACAAAACAAAACACATCAGACAATGTGCATGCCACAGCAAAAATGCAATCAACATCAACAAAACAACATAAAACACCTTGGTAACAGTAAACAATAAACAGAAAATACCAAAACGCTTAGCCGGCACACAAAAAAGTTTGTCGACCAACGGCTTGAGGCCGACGGAAAATAAAATAAAAGAAAAAGTCAGTAAACGCTACCGACAACAAATTAACGGGAATGTGTGTGCACGGAAAGCAACAAGAAGATAAACTAAAGGAGACACTAACCCACTGACACAGATCTACGGTATGTACAAAAATTATGCACTAAACAAGAAAACACCAATAAAAAATAAATAAATATAAATATAATAAACTCTGGCTATGGGAGGAGAGCAATAATGCCTTGCAGAAACATGAAACCATGACAAATATGGAGACCAGAGAGAGAAAAAGGCAGGCACATCCTGCCGAACCCGCGCCATGTCATACTCAAGTTGGAGGACCGATCTGATGGATGATCGGTACCTCCTGCACAAAAACACCCGGGCCGGATGATAAGGCCGGAGAGAAGCTCGATCCACGCTTGAGTGGTAAAACAAATAAATCGTCAACTTCGCTTGGAGAATGATGAATGCACAAACAGAACTGTGGACATCTACAGGGGAGAATGGCGTCTGAGGAAATAAAAATGGAACATTGTATGAGGACAAG
The DNA here is from genome assembly GCA_039090855.1 of Macrothele yani. NCBI lineage: Eukaryota > Metazoa > Arthropoda > Arachnida > Araneae > Macrothelidae > Macrothele > Macrothele yani. The sequence goes on from CM077007.1 coordinate 118,514,166, forward strand.
GGCAAACTTTGGAAAGAAGGGAAAACATAATTGAAAACAAGGGCTGCAACACCAGACAAGAATCATAGGAATGTGACACATCACCAAGTGTAGAACAAAAGAAGCAAAGCGGGGAAGCCAAATGACGAAAACGATGAAGGGTACGCGGAGTGAGCAACCGACGGTGTAGGTGCAGCCAATGAATGTCCCTGGCTTTCGGGGAAGCCAGTGAAGTCGATGGATCACTCCACGTACCTGGAAGATCTGTAGCTGAAACAGAAGGAATTGCGAATGGAGCTGTGAAATTGGTAAGAAAATGCGAATAAAGAAGCTTGGCTGTAACTTGATGGGGTAAAAATGGTAGAATCGTTTAAGTAGAGAAGAAAGGGAAGACTGAGCGACGGGGCGGAAGACTGAATGAGGCCAATAGAATTGACAAGTGAAGGATAAAGACGAATAAGACAGGATTGAATAAGACAGAACTGTGCACGATGCTGAGGGGTATCAAGTAACAGAGGGGAAAGGCGATCAAAAGATTTCCAGTGAAGAGAAGAATCAAAAAGTTGAGAAACCTGAACGACGCCACTTGTAAACCAAGTGGAGAAGTTCAGGTACTGAGAATTTGGAGAACGAAGGGCAGAGGAGAAGAAAAGTGGTTCCGCAAGGAGATCGTTAGTCGAAGCGGGGGGGGGGGGGAGGCGGACTGGACATAAGGAGTGCCAGAGGGAGAAAACGGTACGGTAAGTAGCGGGAAAGTGATTGGGAATGAGTGGAAAGAGGTCCATGCGGATAAAAGTAGCCAGAGAAAGAAAAGGACTTCGTGGAAAGAGCAAAGTGTCAATTATAGTAATCGAAGAACCGCAAGGAAGGGAAAAAATCCTCATAAAATGTTGGAGATGGAAAGCGTTCGATTTAAGGGACAAATCCGGAAGGGCAAGACCACCAAAAGAAACCGGAAGGACAAGCGTGGATCGATGAACCCAATGTACGACATCCCATATAAAATTTGTAAAAAGACATTGAACGTGACGAAGAAAGAGGGGAGGAGGGAAATGAGCAAACCAAGTATGAGAAAGGGCCGGAAGAAGAAAAGCGGAAAGAAGATGCGACCTGCTAAAAAAAGAAAGAAACGGTTTCAAACGGCGAAAAGGGGCAAGGCGTCGATTCATGTCCTGCACCAAAGGGGACCAAGTGGCGGCAGCTACCGCCACCGGGTTCCCGATGAATACTCCAAGAAGTTTGATGACCGTGGTCGACCACCGGGCACCCCAAGGGCGGTCGCCGCGGGACGACCACGAGCCAGCCCACAAGCCAACAGATTTAGAGGTATTAAGGGCCGCACCTGAAATTGAAGCATACTCAGTATAGGTAGACAAAACAACACCAAAAGCCTGTTGGGAACGTAAAAAAAGAGTAGGGTCGTCCGCATAGGCCGACAAAACCACGCGATGGTGCCGTGTGGAGGCCACACCACGCGGAATGCCTGCCAGCAAACGAGATCGAAGGGAAATAAGAAGTGGTTCAAACGTGAGGGCAAACAGTTGACCCGACAGGGGACAACCCTGCCGGATACCGCTTGCAAAAGGAATAGCAGCCGTCATAAAAGAAGAGGTCCGAACACGAAAGGAAGAATGGGAATATAGATTGGAAAGTGCCTGACAGAAAAGGGAAGGAAAGCCAAAGTGACGAAGAACAGAGAAAAGATAAGAATGGTGGACAGAATCGAATGCTTGTTTCTGATCTAGGTTAAAAATAGCGAGAGGTTCAGAAAGACGGGAAGCAAGAGAGTGTAAATCACGGATGGTAGTGATGTTAGTTGCAATCGAACGGGAAGGGATCGTATAAGTTTGGTCAGGATGAATAATAAATTGTAGAACAGGGTTAAGGCGAAGAACCAGAATTTTTGCAAAGATCTTGTAGTCGGTGTTAAGAATCGAGATGGGGCGCCAGTTAGATAGAAGACCAAGATTACCAGTTTTAGGAATTAGGCGGAGAAGAGCAAAAGCAAAGTCAGAAGAAACGAAAGTCGAAGAAGAAAAGATCGAGTTGAAACAAGCAACGAGAAGAGGAAGCAGAGCAGGAAGAAAGGTTTTATAAAAGAAAGTGGAAGACCGTCAGCCCCAGGGGCGAAGCGGTCATTCAGACTAGAAATGGCAAAACGAACCTCCGAGGGAGAGATCGGTGAAACCAAGGAGGGGGAAAAAAAGACGGGACCTGAGGAAGATGTGATAATAATGGAGAATTCTCTGCAGGCGGCAGGACCCGCAATCGAAACCGATCAGTGAAGTACTGAAAAGTTCGATCACAGATCTGCACTGGATCAGAAACAGTTGAGCCATCTGGAAGCGAGAGAAAAGAAATGTTGGAACTCAGAGCACGGTGGGATTCAAGATGTCGAAGGTGTTGAAATGGGTCATCATGAAAATGTAACTTGGAAAACTTTAACCGGGTAAGAGACGAAGAAGCAAAGGAAGATAGAATGCTATGAAGTTGTGATTGAAGAGCTGCAAACGATGGATCTGAAGGAGAAAGGAACTGTAGTTTACGGTGAAGAATAGTTAAATCATGAAAGCGGTGAAAACGGGACGAAAAAGAGAACTGACGTGCAAACGATAGGATAGAAAGTTTGGTGGAAAGCCACAGAGCTGCTGGGTCAACCGTGAGAGGAAGTTCAGAAATGGATGAAGAAATAATCGAACGAACTTCGGCCTGAAACGTGGGATCGGAAAGGAGAAAATCATCGAGAGACCAAACCGGGGAGGGGGGACAGAGAAAGAGGACAAAAATATTTCCAGAAGAACAGGACGATGGTCGGAGGAAACAGAAGGATGATGGGTTACTTCAACAAGGGAGGAGTGGAGGAAACTAGAAACATAAAACCGGTCGAGACGAGCCGCAGCATGCGCTAAGGCGGCCGGAGGAAACCAAGTGAATTCACGGGACAGAGGGTGGATGGTACGAAATGCGTCAATGAGACAAAAATTACTAACTAGTTGAGACAGTTGGGAGGAAAGGTTAAGGCGACTCTCCCCGGAACCATCACGGTCAAGACCCGGTTGGAGAGTGCAGTTGAAGTCACCACCAATAAGAACGATTTCAGAAGGAGGAATTTGGGAAAGAAGGGAAATCAAATGCGAAAGAAGAGCATCAGCATCAACCGATGATTGTCGCATATGCAAATTGAAAACATGAAAACGACGGGAAAGATAACTAAAGGAGATACCTTGAAAGGAGCCCAGCAGACTCTGTGACTCAACGATATCTGAAAGAAGAGAATGAAACCGAGTACGGAATGCAATCGCTGTACCGGACCCAATGTGCGTCCGGTAGTTGTGATAAAAAGCGTAGGGCCAGCGTCTCCAGCAGGAATACCCGGTCGCCAAGGAACAGTTCGTCTCCTGGAAGAGGAGGATATCTGTCCTCAGGAAACGAACGTCCTCGAAGACCAAAGCATTCGCGGCTGAAGACGCAAGGCCTCTACAGTTAAAGCAGAGCACATTTAGGGAAGGCATCACTGGGGCGGCTGCATCCAACCTTCCAGTTCTGCCTTCAAAACGTTAAGTAAATACGCCAACCGGCGAGCGTACTGCTCTGTCCCGGATGGCAGATCAACATTTAATAAGAACTCATGCAGGAACGTCAGTTGGGTTAGCATCTCCGGAAGGTGAGAGAGTTTACTTGCTATACAAGGGAGAGTAATCAATTTCGCCCGTCTGGGGCGAGCAATCAAGGCATACAGATCTGTGAATGAGAGGGGAGTTAAGGGCACCTCAATGTCAGCAAACATAGAGGTGATGTCAACCAGAGAGGGGGCAGGAGAGTCGTCATCAGATTCAGCAAATAAAGTTTCTTCAGAATCGGGATCGGTAACGTCCATGGAATCATCGTTCGGCAAACAGGTAAAACGGTTGTAGATGGAAACTGAAGAAGTAACAGGAGCCGGTCCAGGGGAAGGTGACGAGGATGTAGCCGTCTTCCTGGATTTCTGGCGGTCCGAGGAACTCGCACGACGGTTCGCTGAGCCAGGGGAGTTTTGCCTCTTGGTCCGCTGAACCTTGGGGGTGGAGGCCCCTTCAGACGCTGGCAACGGGGGAAATTCCTGCAGGTCAGTGGATGCCGAAGCAACATGGACCACTGGAGGTGATACGACAGAGGTGGAACCAGGAACGGCAGCTGGAACAGATTCAGTGGGGAGGGTGGGGACAGAATCCGGAGCGGTGGGCAGAGTCTTCGCTGGAACAGCAGCATCAAGTGATTGAGTTGGAACAGTAGCAGCTGTGGAATGTGGGCATGCCGATGCAAGGTGACCTTCACCCTTGCATCGGAAGCACTGAACGCCAGCAAACAGATTGAAAATGTAGGTCCGGGTTTCAGTTATGAGTTCCAGGGTGGTTGGCCTGTTAACTATTGCTTGTGGGGTTGGAAAGATGACTCGGTATTGACGACGACCGCCCTGAACATGTTTCAGGGGAGTCGCGAGCAGCAGCTGGGAGATACTTTGTGGTACCAACCACTCGCCCCATGGTGTTAAGGGCATCAATTAATACCGAGTCAGGCACAGCTGTGGGTACTGGAGACAAGGTGACAGTCACTGGTCTTTGAGCTGCTGCAACTGGTTGGAGATGTACGGAACCAATGTCCAAGCCAAAAGCCAGGATTTTGTCCACCGCTTGTTGATGAGTGAAGTGCACGACAACACCCCCTCCCAAGCGGATAATAGACACAATGCTTTCTCCGGGTACAACTTTAGAAATAGCATTTAAATATTGGGGGAGGGGGTGTCGCGCCGAGCAGGAACAAAAACACTTAAAAGTAAGGCAGACGAAAGTTCCTTACCTTGAGGAGAGTCGAGTGGTAATGTTATCCTTAAAGCGGAAGCAACACGTGTAAACTCTGGTCGCGAAGACACAGAAGCACTTTGTAAAGTAGAAGTCGCACTCACAGCCGCGGCGAACGAACGAGACACAGGAATAGAAGAGCTGGGTACCTCTGACCCAGCCTCCGGCACATTTGTAACCAGCGGTACAGTTGGCGACGAAACCACAACACTATTTGACTGAACACCATTCATGGTGGTCACGGAAGATACAGACGACGAAGAAAGCGCAGAGGAAGGAGATATAGACGGGTATATGGCACTCATGCTGGTGGAGGTAGTAGCCAGCCCGGCTACTAACCCTCGCGGCTCGAGCGTTGCAGCTTGCAACACTCAAGAACAGGCAAAAAACGAAAAAATAAGCACGTACAGCTTGTACGCCTCACTACTTGCGAGGAAGGAACTCAGGTACTAACAACACACGAACTGTCAAAGAACAAACGCAAAAAAAAAACACAAACTTCACACGAAACTTCTAATACTGGCAGGAGCTCGAAAAAATGCGACTGATCAGTCAGAAGCCATCGCTTAGACCACTGAGCCACCGGAGCTGCACATGGATCTTAACTAAAAAAAAACATACATAGTCAGCATGGGGATATACGCGCTTTGTCTAACAAAGAAAAACAGGAAAAGGAACTCGCGGGTCAGGAAAATAATATAATGACCAAAGTACATAAGGCCGCCCTGGTGGCGCAGTGGTCTAAGCGATGGCTTCTGACTGATCAGTCGCATTTTTCGAGCTCCTGCCAGTATTAGAAGTTTCGTGTGAAGTTTGTGGTTTTTTTTTTTTTGCGTTTGTTCTTTGACAGTTCGTGTGTTATTACCTGAGTTCCTTCCTCGCAAGTAGTGAGGCGGTACAAGCTGTACGTGCTTATTTTTTCGTTTTTTGCCTGTTCTTGAGTGTTGCAAGCTGCAACGCTCGAGCCGCGAGGGTTAGTAGCCGGGCTGGCTACTACCTCCATCAGCATGAGTGCCATATACCGTCTATATCTCCTTCCTCTGCGCTTTCTTCGTCGTCTGTATCTTCCGTGACCACCATGAATGGTGTTCAGTCAAATAGTGTTGTGGTTTCGTCGCCAACTGTACCGCTGGTTACAAATTTGCCGGAGGCTGGGTCAGAGGTACCCAGCTCTTCTATTCCTGTGTCTCGTTCGTTCGCCGCAGCTGTGAGTGCGACTTCTACTTTACATAGTGCTTCTGTGTCTTCGCGACCAGAGTTTACACGTGTTGCTTCCGCTTTAAGGATAACATTACCACTCGACTCTCCTCAAGGTAAGGAACTTTCGTCTGCCTTACTTTTTAAGTGTATTTGTTCCTGCTCTGCGCGACACCCCCTCCCCCAATATTTAAATGCTATTTCTAAAGTTGTACCCGGAGAAAGCATTGTGTCTATTATCCGCTTGGGAGGGGGTGTTGTCGTGCGCTTCACTCATCAACAGGCAGTGGACAAAATCCTTGCTTTTGGCTTGGACATTGGTTCCGTACATCTCCAACCAGTTGCAGCAGCTCAAAGACCAGTGACTGTCACCTTGTCTCCAGTACCCCAGCTGTGCCTGACTCGGTATTAATTGATGCCCTTAACACCATGGGGCAGTGGTTGGTAACCGCAAAGTACCTCCCAGTTGCTGCTCGCGACTCCCCCTGAAACATGTTCAGGGCGGTCGTCGTCAATACAGAGTCATCTTTCCAACCCCACAAGCAATAGTTAACCGGCCAACCACCTGGAACTCATAACTGAAACCCGGACCTACATTTTCAATCTGTTTGCTGGCGTTCAGTGCTTCCGATGCAAGGGTGAAGGTCACCTTGCATCGGCATGCCCACATTCCACAGCTGCTACTGTTCCAACTCAATCACTTGATGCTGCTGTTCCAGCGGGGACTCTGCCCACCGCTCCGGATTCTTCCCCCACCCTCCCCACTCAATCTGTTCAGCTACGATCCTGGTTCCACCTCTGTCGTATCACCTCCAGTGGTCCGTGTTGCTTCGGCATCCACTGACCTGCAGGAATTTCCCCGTTGCCAGCGTCTGAAGGGGCCTCCACCCCCAAGGTTCAGCGGACCAAGAGGCAAACTCCCTGGCTCAGCGAACCGTCGTGCGAGTTCCTCGGACCGCCAGAAATCCAGGAGGACGGCTACATCCTCGTCACCTTCACCTGGACCGGCTCTGTTACTTCTTCAGTTTCCATCTACAACCGTTTTACCTGTTTGCCGAACGATGATTCTATGGACGTTACCGATCCCAGATTCTGAAGAAACTTTATTTGCTGAATCTGATGACGACTCTCCTACCCCCTCTCTGGTTGACATCACCTCCTATGTTTGCTGACGATTGAGGTCCCCTTAACTCCCTCTCATTCACAGATCTGTATGCCTTGATTGCTCGCCCCAGACGGGCGAAATTGATTACTCTCCCTTGTATAGCAAGTAAACTCTCTCACCTTCCGAGATGCTAACCCAACTGACGTTCCTGCATGAGTTCTTATTAAATGTTGATCTGCCATCCGGGACAGAGCAGTACGCTCGCCGGTTGGCGTATTTACTTAAAGTTTTGAAGGCAGAACTGGAGGTTAGATGCAGCCGCCCCAGTGATGCCTTCCTAAATGTGCTGCTTTAACTGTAGAGGCCTTGCGTCTTCGGCCGCGAATGCTTTGGTCTTCGAGGACGTTCGTTTCCTGAGGACAGATATCCTCCTCTTCCAGGAGACGAACTGTTCCTTGGCGACCGGGTATTCCTGCTGGAGACGCTGGCCCTACGCTTTTATCTACCGGACGCACATTGGGTCCGGTACAGCGATTGCATTCCGTACTCGGTTTCATTCTCTTCTCAGATATCGTTGAGTCACAGAGTCTGCTGGGCTCCTTTCAAGGTATCTCCTTTAGTTATCTTTCCCGTCGTTTTCATGTTTTCAATTTGCATATGCCACAATCATCGGTTGATGCTGATGCTGATGCTCTTCTTTTCGCATTTGATTTCCCTTCTTTCCCAAATTCCTCCTTCTGAAATCGTTCTTATTGGTGGTGACTTCAACTGCACTCTCCAACCGGGTCTTGACCGTGATGGTTCCGGGGAGAGTCGCCTTAACCTTTCCTCCCAACTGTCTCAACTAGTTAGTAATTTTGTCTCATTGACGCATTTCGTACCATCCACCCTCTATCCCGTGAATTCACATGGTTTCCTCCGGCCGCCTTACATGCTGCGGCTCGTCTCGACCTGGTTTTATGTTTCTAGTTTCCTCCACTCCTCCCTTGTTGAAGTAACCCATCATCTTCTGTTTCCTCCGACCATCGTCCTGTTCTTCTGGAAATATTTTTGTCCTCTTTCTCTGTCCCCCCTCCCCGGTTTGGTCTCTCGATGATTTTCTCCTTTCCGATCCCACGTTTCAGGCCGAGAGTTCGTTCGATTATTTCTTCATCCATTTCTGAACTTCCTCTCACGGTTGACCCAGCAGCTCTGTGGCTTTCCACCAAACTTTCTATCCTATCGTTTGCACGTCAGTTCTCTTTTTCGTCCCGTTTTCACCGCTTTCATGATTTAACTATTCTTCACCGTAAACTACAGTTCCTTTCTCCTTCAGATCCATCGTTTGCAGCTCTTCAATCACAACTTCATAGCATTCTATCTTCCTTTGCTTCTTCGTCTCTTACCCGTTAAAGTTTTCCAAGTTACATTTTCATGATGACCCGTTTCAACACCTTCGACATCTTGAATCCCACCGTGCTCTGAGTTCCAACATTTCTTTCTCTCGCTTCCAGATGGCTCAACTGTTTCTGATCCAGTGCAGATCTGTGATCGAACTTTTCAGTACTTCACTGATCGGTTTCGATTGCGGTCCTGCCGCCTGCAGAGAATTCTCCATTATTATCGCATCTTCCTCAGGTCCGTCGTTTTTTCCCCCTCCTTGGTTTCACCGATCTCTCCCTCGGGAGGTTCGTTTTGCCATTTCTAGTTCTGAATGACCGCTCCGCTGGGGCTGACGGTCTTCCACTTTCTTTTTATAAAACCTTTCTTCCTGCTCTGCTTCCTCTTTCTCGTTGCTGTTTCAACTCGATCTTTCTTCTTCGACTTTCGTTTCTTTTGACTTTGCTTTTGCTCTTCTCCGCCTAATTCCTAAAACTGGTAATCTTGGTCTTCTATCTAACTGGCGCCCCATCTCGATTCTTAACACCGACTACAAGATCTTTGCAAAAATTCTGGCTCTTCGCCTTAACCCTGTTCTACAATTTATTATTCATCCTGACCAAACTTATACGATCCCTTCCCGTTCGATTGCAACTAACATCACTACCATCCGTGATTTACACTCTCTTGCTTCCCGTCTTTCTGAACCTCTCGCTATTTTTAACCTAGATCAGAAACAAGCATTCGATTCTGTCCACCATTCTTATCTTTTTCTCTGTTCTTCGTCACTTTGGCTTTCCTTCCCTTTTCTGTCAGGCACTTTCCAATCTATATTCCCATTCTTCCTTTCGTGTTCGGACCTCTTCTTTTATGACGGCTGCTATTCCTTTTGCAAGCGGTATCCGGCAGGGTTGTCCCCTGTCGGGTCAACTGTTTGCCCTCACGTTTGAACCACTTCTTATTTCCCTTCGATCTCGTTTGCTGGCAGGCATTCCGCGTGTGTGGCCTCCACACGGCACCATCGCGTGGTTTGTCGGCCTATGCGGACGACCTTACTCTTTTTTTACGTTCCCAACAGGCTTTGATGTTGTTTTGTCTACCTATACTGAGTATGCTTCAATTTCAGGTGCGGCCCTTAATACCTCTAAATCTGTTGGCTTGTGGGCTGGCTCGTGGTCGTCCCGCGGCGAATGCCCTTGGGCTGCCCGGTGGTCGACCACGGTCATCAAACTTTCTTGGAGTGTTCATCGGGAACCCGGTGGCGGTTGCTGCCGCCACTTGGTCCCCTTGGTGCAGGACATGAATCGACGCCTTGCCCCTTTTCGCCGTTTGAAACCGTTTCTTTCTTTTTGGCAGGTCGCATCTTCTTTCCGCTTTTCTTCTTCCGGCCCTTTCTCATACTTGGTTTGCTCATTTCCACTCCTCTTTCTTCGTCACGTTCAATGTCTTTTTACAAATTTTATATGGGATGTCGTACATTGGGTTCATCGATCCACGCTTGTCCTTCCGGTTTCTTTTGGTGGTCTTGCTTTCCGGATTTGTCCCTTAAATCGAACGCTTTCCATCTCCAACATTTTTTGAGGATTTTTCCCTTCCTTGCGGTTCTTCGATTACTATAATTGACACTTTGCTCTTTCCACGAAGTCCTTTTCTTCTCTGGCTACTTTTATCCGCATGGACCTCTTTCCACTCATTCCCAATCACTTTCCCGCTACTTACCGTACCGTTTTCTCCCTCTGGCACTCCTTATGTCCAGTCCGCCTCCCCCCGCTTCGACTAACGATCTCCTTGCGGAACCACTTTTCTTCTCCTCTGCCCTTCGTTCTCCAAATTCTCAGTACCTGAACTTCTCCACTTGGTTTTGCAAGTGGCGTCGTTCAGGTTCTCAACTTTTTGATTCTTCTCTTCACTGGAAATCTTTTGATCGCCTTTTCCCCTCTATTACTTGATACCCCTCAGCATCGTGCACAGTTCTGTCTTATTCAATCCTGTCTTATTCGTCTTTATCCTTTACTTGTCAATTCTATTGGCCTCATTCTGTCTTCCGCCCCGTCGCTCAGTCTTCTCTTTCTTCTCTACTTAAACGATTCTACATTTTTACCCCATCAAGTTACAGCCAAGCTTCTTTATTCGCATTTTCTTACCAATTTCACAGCTCCATTCGCAATTCCTTCTGTTTCAGCTACAGATCTTCCAGGTACGTGGAGTGATCCATCGACTTCCCTGGCTTCCCCGAAAGCCCGGGACATTCATTGGCTGCACCTACACCGTCGGTTGCTCACTCCGCGTACCCTTCATCGTTTTCGTCATTTGGCTTCCCGCTTTGCTTCTTTTGTTCTACACTTGGTGATGTGTCACATTCCTATGATTCTTGTCTGGTGTTGCAGCCCTTGTTTTCGATTATGTTTTCCCTTCTTTCCAAAGTTTGCCCTTGTCCTCATACAATGTACCATTTTTATTTCCTCAGACGCCATTCTCCCCCTGTAGATGTCCACAGTTCTGTTTGTGCATTCATCATTCTCCAAGCGAAGTTGACGATTTATTTGTTTTACCACTCAAGCGTGGATCGAGCTTCTCTCCGGCCTTATCATCCGGCCCGGGTGTTTTTGTGCAGGAGGTACCGATCATCCATCAGATCGGTCCTCCAACTTGAGTATGACATGGCGCGGGTTCGGCAGGATGTGCCTGCCTTTTTCTCTCTCTGGTCTCCATATTTGTCATGGTTTCATGTTTCTGCAGGCATTATTGTTCTCCTCCCATAGCCTGAGTTTATTATATTTATATTTATTTTTTTTTTGATTGGTGTTTTTTTTGTTTAGTGCATAATTTTTGTACATACCGTAGATCTGTGTCAGTGGGTTAGTGTCTCCTTTAGTTTATCTTCTTGTTGCTTTCCGTGCACACACATTCCCGTTAATTTGTTGTCGGTAGCGTTTACTGACTTTTTCTTTTCTTTTTTTTATTTTCCGTCGGCCTCAAGCCGTTGGTCGACAAACTTTTTGTGTGCCGGCTAAGCGTTTTGGTATTTTCTGTTTATTGTTTACTGTTACCAAGGTGTTTTATGTTGTTGTGTTGATGTTGATTGCATTTTTGCTGTGGCATGCACATTGTCTGATGTGTTTTTGTTTTGTTTTTTGTTGCTTAAGTGTCGGCTTTTTTTTCTAGTTTGCTTTTGGTGTCGTTCACCTATTTTATATTTATTACTCGTCGGTTTCACACAGTTTACTGTCGCACGGTTTTGTGTTTTATGTTGTGGTTGTTTTTATTTTTTTGTTTTAATTTTTTTTTCTTGCTGAACGGGTACTGCTGGCGCGTGGTACCGAATGGTTTTTTTTTTCGGTGTTTATTTTTGTAGTTAGTGCTGTGCATACAGTGCGAATTCACTGTTTCGACCCGAATTTATTTGGTGGTGATGCTTGTCTGCAAGTTTAACCCCTGTGTTCTTTTTCACAAAGTTTTCATGGTGTTATTTGTGTATTGTGCATTCTTTATTGTGTTCATGGTGCTATTTGTGTATTGTGCATTGTGTGTTAATTTCTTGGTGTTATTTGAATATTGTGCTTTGTGTGTTGTGTTAATGGTACGGGGTGTTAGTTTCTAGTGGTTGTTTTTTTCTCCGTGTTGCTGTCGGTCTTAGTGACCGAGATACGCTTTTTAAATGTAAATTTTTGTTGTTCGTCGGCTTACAGCCATTTGTCAACGCATTTCTCCGAACTACCAGGTGTTGTTTTTTTCCGGCTGCTGCTTGTTGTCGGACCGTGCGTGTGTTTTTTCTTCCCTTGACAGTTTTGACAAACTCGGCTGACTTTTCTTTACCGCCTTGCTTCATTAGTGGTCTGTCCTGTATGTATTGTTTGTTGTGCAACTGTTTTCTTTTTATCTTGCCGTGTGTTATTCTTCAACTTGCTCTGATGTCGTCTGCTTCTTCCTGTAGAGTACTCTCTGTTTATTGCGATATTGATTGTGTGTTGTTATTGTCGTTGCCGGTGAGTTATTGTGCAATTTTTTTCCCGGTGAAAATTTGTGTTTGTATGTTGTCCTTTTTGTAAATAAATGCTCTTTTGAAGTTCTGACTGTTCGTCCGAGATAGGTTCGGGTTCGAATCCCGGTGAGGCATGGATCTCTCCGTTCCCTGGAGTCAGTGGCTCTAAATTAGGGATGGGTGACTGCTTATAGCCTATTGAATTGTTCACGGTGGTCGTAAAACCCCGATCGAAAAGGGGAAAAAAGGAAGTACATAAGACCCTCAAGTGGCAGTGGATTGATCGGGTCTGGTTCATTTGCCCGACGTTTACTTCACCGAAGGGTCACTTGACCGAAAATCACTTCACCGAAAAGATTGTTTCACCAAAAGATCACTTGATTGAAACGTTCATTTCACCGAAGGGTCACTTGGTCGAAAGGTACATTTTACCGAAAGGTCACTTGAACGAAAAGTTCCTTTCACCGAAAGGTCTCTTTACCTAAAAGTTCATTTCATCGGAAGGTCAGTTTTTCGAAAACTTTGGATTTCATTACAGGATCTGTTGAAGTATGGTGCAAGTTCGTCAGACAGACCACCGAAACGTTAGGGGATCATACTCAAATTGCACTTTTGATTTACCCGTGTCACAGAGAACGCAAAGATTTTGTTTTAAGACAAAAATAATTAATTTTAAGTTCCTAGGCCTCGGCTTAGGCCTTTTTAGTAAATTTTAATCATATTCATAAGGTTTACATAAAAGTCATGTTCTGTGCTCATGTTCATAAAGTTTACATAAAAAGTAAAATTTATAATGTTGCACATTTTTTTAGACAAAAAGAATCAACTTTAGTTCTCTAGGCCTTTTTACCCAATTTTAATCGTACGAACTCATGTTCATAAGGTTTACATAAAATGTCAAGTTAATAATGTTGCACATTTTTTCAGGCAAAAAGAATCAATTCTAGGACCCTATGTCTCGGCTTAGGCCTTTTTAGCAAATTTTAACTGTGCGTGCTTATGTTCATAAGGTTTACATAAAAAGTTACTTTACATTTTATGAATATGAGTAGGGTTAAAATCTGTTAAAATGTCCTGCATCTAGGCCAACGGTCAAAACATTTATGTTTTGCGGTTCAGTAAAAGTGGAACATTATTTACTTGATTTGCTATGTAACCCTTATGAATATGAGCTCGGAGGATTAAAATTTGACAAAAAGGCACAGGTCTAAGCATTATAATTAATGTTGCATTTCGAAAAACCTACTCATGTGGAGTTGTTTCATAGAAATTAAAAGTGTATTTTTTATACAATCCGATAATGCTTAGGTGGCCAGTTTTTCAAAAAACCCCACCCCACTCCAACAGATCTCTAACAACAAAATTCTAAGTTTTTGATAAACTGACCATTCGGTGAAACGATCTTACGATGTAATGAACTTTTAGGTAAAGTAATCCTTCGGTGAAATGAGCTTTTCGATCAAATGTCCTTTCGATGAAATGAACTTTTAGGTAAAGTGACCTTTCGGTGAAATGAACTTTTCGGTCTAGTGACCCTTCGGTAAAAATGTGATTTTCGACGAAGTGATTTTCGATCAATTAAACGATACCCGATTGATCATATAGCTAGAAGAACTGATCACGAGACTGCATATCAAAGAACAGGAAAAGCTCCGAAAGAAAACCCCGTCTGAGATCTCTGGATAAAATTCGAAAGCAGTATCTGTATCTTGATAAATTAATAACTAGGAACTATACACCAATTATGTAGGAAATACCTAGTAAAACTATACTAGCAATTTATGAGACAAACTGCAGTTTCTCGCTAACTTCCTTTAAAAAGCCATCAGATTGATGTGCGAAAGCTTGGAAACGCTTATTTATATGTTCCTACGGCAATAAATCGGATTACTAGTATAGTTTTACTATTTTCTGTATCTTGAGAATGATTGGTTATGATAGAAAGAGTCAAATCACTTCACTCCGTGTCAAGGGGAAAGCAAACTGCTCATTCATGGAAACGTTTGATTTATAAATCAAAGTTCAGCCCGTAATTCTAGTTAGACGTATTTTACGCCAGATGCAGCTAGTTTCATATAAACAGCGTTTCCTGAAGAACAAGTGCGTTGCGTGTTATCTCATCCAACGTATGCATACTGAAACATTATGTAAAATTACAAAAGAGGTCCAAAAGTCTTGCCCGATTTACAAAAAAATAACTACACCACTTAGAGAAATAAGCGTTTGAAAGATAAACCCCTGGAGATTTGTCTTCTATCACTGAGTGTTAATGGCGGTAGTTGTTCGTAGCTAAAGGGCGAATGTGCACGAAAAAGAGGTTTGTGAAACGAAATCAGTAATTCAAGTGCAAAGAAACTTTCATACATGTTTCTGCAGGAATCCTCCTGACGCTGAAAGAATTAAGCGTTGGAAAGACAAATTTCTAGAAACTGGGATTGTGTTGGACAAGCCAGTATGTTGACTTTTCGGAAGACTGCGTCGAACTAGTACGTAAAGCATTCTTCAGGAGCTCGAGCAAGTCAGCCACACAAGCTGCTGCTCAGTTCGGATTGCCACGCACAACAGTTGTGCAGATTTTATATAAAAGACTGAGATTACACACATACGAAATCTAAATTGTTCAACAGTTGGAAAAGAGCGAGAAGCCTCGCAATTTTTGAATTTGCCTGTAACTTAATGGATCACCCTGATAATGACGAGCACTTCCTTGAACATGCTGTTTTTAGTGATAACCCACATTTCACGTATCAGGAGCAGTTAATAGCCCTAACTGTGCACATATAGAGTTCAGTAAACACTCGTCTCGCAAACTCATATTCGTGATCAGAGATGAAACGAGTCAACAATTTCTTCAGCGTCAAACGGACACCTTGACCCGATTTTGACCCTGTTGTATTTTTGAAAAGAAAATAATATTTCAAAGAAAAATGCGCACTGTGGAATTTTGTGCTTGATGCTGGTGCCAAATGATTTGCCATACAAAATATTGCCGTATCTTTCTTAAAGCGACTAAGATTTCTGACGATACGGCGTAGACGCTAGACTCGCCGATACCATATCGTAAAACGATACTTCCTTTGCGTTTGTTTTCAACGCGATTGTGCGGAGCAAAGATACATGCCTGTCACCTGCTATTCTTCTCATTCACTCCTTCACACCTCGCGTGTCATATTGTAAGACTGAGATTTACTTTTCAAATCAATCGCATCTTTTGCATTGAGCATTCAGAGGTTTTCGTTTGACGTGCTTACATCCTATTCCGTTGCAAGTCGTGTCGGAATTAATGGATGAATTTAATATTAAGGAGATTGAAAAAGACATCGAGGCCAACAAAAAGGTGAAGAATGAATGCTGGAATTCATTTCGTCTCATTAAGAAACCAGAATGTGTTTCACAGCAACACCGATTTTCGCAAGTTTGTGATGAGTTGAAAGTTTTCAAACTGTGAATGTTGATTTCATGAGTGTTCCTTCCTTCTGAGCGGACAATGATCAAATCAACAGCCACGTTTTGGGAAACTTTCAACTCATTAGAAGCTGGTGGTGTTGTGAAACATTCTGAAGCTTGATATGTTATAAAAAAACCCAGCAAAAACTCAAATTAAACGTACAATAAGTAACTTAATTCAAAAATTTTGACTGTAGCACCATGCAAATTAAGTGGAACAGTCTTAACGTCACTTCGGAGGGACTTTTTGACTCTCGCAGATGTGTTTGAAAACATGTGTCATTTAGGTTATGTGAATGACCACATTTTTAACACTTTCTGTAAGTAAGTGAGTAAATTATACGTCCCGTAATACATTTGTATAAGTTCTATAACTTACGATACCCACTGCGAAGACTCTTTGAACTCCCTGTTTGCCGCCCCGGTGGCGCAGTGGTCTAAGCGATGGCCTCTGATCATTCGTCCGAACGGGGTCCATGTTCGAATCCCGGTGAGGCATGGATGTTGTGTTTGCCTTACGGCACTGGCTCTCTCCCTTCCCTGGAACCAGTGACCCTAAATTAGGGACGGGCGACTGCTTATAGCCCATTGAGTTGCTCACGGTGGTCGTTAAACCTCCAAAAAAAAAAAAAAAAAAAAAAAAAAGAAGAAGAACTCCCTGTTTCTGTACATATACTGTATATAGAATTCTATGCTATAATCGCACACTCATAGGGGTTGGACAGAATGCTGTGAACACCTTTGGCATTCAAAACTGCCTGGATGGTGGTTAGTGGGATGTTACTTCAATCTTCACGCAGAAACTGCTCCAGATCCTTGAGATATGCAGGATAACGGGATCTTACTGTGTTTTCCAACACAGACCACACTGGCTCGATGAAGTTGAAGTCCGGTAATTGGAGAGAAAGTTCGTCCTCATGTTCCTCAAACCATGATTGGACATTCCGAGCTCTGTGAATTGGGCGTTACCATCTTGATAGATGGCATCCCCTGCAGGAAACAGTGCCTGAGCCATTGGATGGACTTGGTCGGCCAGAATGGTTTCATACGCACTGCCAGTCATCAGTCCTTTCATAGTGATCAAGGGACCTGCTAAAAACCACGATATGAAAGTCCACAGCATGAGAGAACCACCACCATGCTGCACTGTTGGGAGCAGACAGTCTGGGATGTACGCTTCTGAAGGTGTTCTCCACACGTAAACACGTCCTGCTGTAGGAAATAGCGTGAACGTGGATTCATCTGACTACATTACATGCTTCCATGCATCAGCAGTCCACGTTGAATTCTCCTGGCACCACTGCCGTCGCCGTTGTACATTCACCCGGGTCACCAGAAGTTTTGCAATAGCAGCTCTGCGATGAATATCTTATTCATGAAGTTCTCAGCTCACTGTGTTTGTTAATACTGGGGTCTGGAGATGCAGATTGAGCTCCGCTCTAATTTTCGGCGCCGTGGTCTTCTTATTACGGGTAACAATCCTCTTTAATACTCTCCGGCCTCTCTTGTGTTTCGCAGACGAGGTTTTGCCGCAAACACGGTATGCTGTCATGGCGGTAGACACAGTAGCTCTCGATACCCTCACTACCCTGGTGACTGTTGTCACGGAGGCACCAATAAGCCGGCCACCAACAATTAGCCCTCTTTCGGTCGCTCATTTTGTCGTCACCCTGAAGGAAATTTTACAACAAGACATTTTAAATGCACTTAAGCAGGACCTTGAGGTGCTAAACAAAGTTATTATAACCAAATCTTGCTGGATACCTTTGCGTATTGCGACCTATGCAGCTGCATTAAAGAGTCGTCTCTGAGAGTGGTGTTCACATTATTCTGCCCAACCCCTGTATGTATTATACACTGAGTGGCCACTTTATTATTACCACCTAACAGTTTTAAGCAAATGAGCTATGGCTGCACGCTGTTGCCGCTAGAGGGCGAAGCTAGTATAAAAAGGGAAAGCTTAGTGCTTGCGACAGTAGTAGAAGTGATTTTTGGGTGACGAGATGGGTAAAAAATGCGATTTGGCGGACTTTCAACTTGGGATGATTATAGGAGCTCGTAGCCATGGAGCGAGTATCACCGAAACCCGCCGCATTCGTGAAATGTTCCAGAGCAGCTGTTGTTAAAGTGTTTAAAGACTGGACTGTCAGCCAAAAAAATGGGTCTCTACGTGCAACGTGTGGTCGTCATCGACTAGTGACTGCTCGGGCGGAACGGAGAGTGCCCAGACTGGCAACAGTGCAGCAAATTACAGACCATCTTTATCAAGGATCCCCTCAAATGATCTCTGCATGCACTGTTCGCCGTACACTGCATCGGATGGGATATGGCAGCCGAAGGCCTGTTCGAACACCTTTGCTGTCTGCAGTTAACAAGAGAAAACGTCTCCAGTTCGCACAGGAGCACAAGGATTGGACAGTCGATAATTGGAAACAAATGATGTGGTCCGATGAATCACGTTTTCAGTTGCACCATTCCGATGGCCGAGTGAGAATTTGGCGGAAACAGAGCGAAAGCGTGGACCCCAAATGCATTGCTACAACCCTTCAAGCTGGTGGGGAATGTTTCCCTGGCATCATTTGGGCCCTTTAATTCGTGTCTGACTGGCACATCATATCTAAACATCGTTGCGGACCAAGTGCATCCTGTCATGTGGATGGTTTATCCCAATGGCGATGGCTACTTTCAACAAGATAACGCGTCCTGCCATAGTGCTCGTATTGTACAGGATTGATTTCAGGAACATGCCGGTGAGTTTACTTTGCTTAGGTGGCCCCCACAATCTCCAGATCTCAACCCCATTGAGAATTTGTGGGATGAAGTTGAACGAGCCATCAGACAGCTGGATCCACAACCCTGCAATCTCACTCTCCTGGAAAGTGCTATTCATCAAGCATGGTCTCAAATTCCACAAACCACCTATCAACATCTAGTGGAGTCCATGCCATGAAGAATCGACGCAGTATTAACGGCAAAAGGTGGCCCAACGAAGTACTGAGAGGGTGGTCATAGTAAAGTGGCCACTCAATGTATAGCAACCTGGGCACTAGGCTGGCCCGATTTCATTGCCCGCTGGCTCACCTCACTGAAATTTTTGTGGGGATTTATTTGTAAAAGACAAAGTATATGGAACAAAAGTGAATTATTCAATTGATCTAAAGGAACGAATTGTGATTTCCATTGCAGCTGATGGCATGGATTCATTACAACGGACATAGCGAGAAACTGAGTACTACTTGCGTGTCCTTTGTGCATGTAAGGAGGCACATATAGAAGTGTATTAATTTATATCATAAAAAAATGTGATGTTTGCCTTTCAACGACAGCAAATTTTATGTCTGTAAGTGGTGTAGTTTATTTTTTTAAACATACGGCAAGACTTTTAAATCGCTCTGTATTGCTGTTCGGTATTTGAGAAGATATTTAACCCCAAGGACAAGAATCGTAGAGAAAAGTAATAATCAAGAGATACTGGTGAGAAGTTTCTGTTGCTCCTGGCGCCTATGGTGAAAACGACACACCTGATTCGAGAAGAAAGAACTGCGAGTTTCAATATACAGAGACTTAGTGTTGTGTTACATTGTTTGTGTGTGTGTGTGTGTGCCAGAACCCGTCGAAAGAGTAACTCGAGGGTCATGGCGCTCTTCCGCTAATGCTCGGTTATTACTATTGGCGATTGTCTTCTAAGTGCCCAAGGTGAGCTCAACAGTAATCTTCAGGAAGAAGATTGACGGCGCTAGCGGTGGTCCCAGTCCTCGCCTCTCGAAGTGCCGATCGATTAATCGATTGATGGGCCTTCGATCCTTTCTATAGGAAAGTTGAAGGGTAGGAATCGCCAATAACGATGTTTGAAAGCTCTACGTTTTATCATTTCTCTGTCATCGTCTGATACACAAAAGGAGAAGAGGGGGGGGGGAGGGGGTAAGGTAGGAATCTGCAGTTAAAAAGCTCGGCGGGTGTCACCAAGAAAACTGGGAGATAAAAAAGTAAAAAGAAAAAAAGTGTAGAAACTTTATTGGAGCTTCCTTTCTTTTTATTCGCAACAAGTGAAATAAAAGTGATCTCAGAAGAGAGGACTTCTTTTATGACAGAAGATAACTTCTCTTCCTTTGGAGTCGTCTCGTGTTTATGTGCACAAAGAAAAAGGAACAAATTCAATTCCTGAGTGCCGTGGCAATAATGTTTTTGGAAGTGTTAGTAAAAACATGACAGAAGTTTGTAAGTAATAGGACGCGCGGGGCCGGAATGCTGTTAAACACAATTTTCGGCAAAAGTCGTTAACAGAAAACAACGAGAAGTCACTTGTAGTGGTACGTGTAAGACAACCCACCACACTTAGATCTGAGACTTTTATTTCGGCATTTTTGTTGTAAACGATTGGCTGCAAAAATAACCCTCGCAATAAATAATTGCTGAAGTTTGATTCTTTGAGGGCTAGCAGCTAGTTCAGTTTTACACACGCTCGAAGTTAATGCCTTCAGCAGTGATTGGGAAACCAGTTAATGTCCTTCACACGATGTGTTTTTGATTCATACAGGCTGACGTTTGGCGTGTGTCATACCCCACTCCTTCGTTAATACGCAGTGTGTTGTTGTTGTTGTTTTTTTATGAAATTTATCCCGGATGTTTATTTACGGGGTTATACTATAGAACCGTTACCTATTCTTTTTCTCTTGAAGCGGTGACGTAATGCCTGCCAATCAGTTTCGATTTGTAGGCGTATATACAGGGTGATGCAAAAGTAAAAACGATTAAAAAAGATCTATGGGTCGGAGAGACATGCGGTTTGCAGATTATTATTCACCGAGATACGGGATTTTGTATGGTATCAAGAAAAAAGAAATAGTTCAAAATCTCGACAATAGAGGGTGCTGCTGCAGAGAATGCCTTATAAGTGACGTTTGCACATTACTCGCACAAAGCAATGTTAGGGTGAGACATAAAAACCCATTACGGAGAAATGCAGTCACATTTTCAATGTGCGAAAATAATAAAGGTTCGTGCTGTCACTCTGATTGCAAAACCACACGGTTTTATTAAGCCAATAATTTGCATATAACGTGAAACCAGGCGTGCGCGTTTAGCGCCGATCGTCATTGTGCAGGCATAGTGCACACGAACGGCCTCCTAGATCTCCAGAACTCACACCCGCTGATTTCTGGTTGTGGAGCTACTTGAAATCCCGTGTCTATAGAGGTAATCCCCAGACCTTACCATCGGAAAGACGCCATACGACAGAAGGTATCAGCCATTCCCGTTGACATGTTGTCCAATGCTGTATCAGGCGTAATACCACGACTGCACGCAGTACTGGAATATGGTGCTGGACACATTAAGCACTTGCATCTGTAGATCATGCCGAAATAAATTAAGTTTCATTAATTTAACGTAGATCTCATTTCAGAATTGTTACCCGTATATCCTCCGGAATATCGTGCAACATTGGAGGACCATGATTTCGTAGGTATAAAAACCGGAGAGGGGCCTACAATTTAGTACGTGCAGGAAATCAAATTATTCACTAAATAATTTCAACGTTATCACGCAGTACGATGAAATAGTAAAACCAGGAGAGTGGTTACCGAGTAGAAAATTCAGAGAGCCCGGAACATGGAAAAGAAAGCCCGAAAAGCATAAAGCGGACAGGCATCCTAAGAGGGAAATTATAATTCATAATTATTCTAAGCCCGGGCTGAGCAGATTTCCTTCTTTAAAAGGAAATTCCTTTTTTTTCTCATCATTCTTTTAAATTTCTGCTCATATTTTCTGTTCACCGAGCTCGCCGGAATTCAAGTAGGGATAGGCACGAAACACACCCCTTCGTTAGTAAAGCGAAAACTCGTAAGGAGGTTACAATGAACAACGCTACACTAGTCGAGATGATTCGCACTCACAGGAGGAGGGCCAATTACTTGACCAAATTCTTTGCAACGCCAGCAAGGAACAAACAGAGCATATTTCTCGTAGTGGGCGTAACTGGTCAACAGAAAGGTCACACAGTAAGCGTAAGCGAAAGGTCTCAGGCAACTCGGACATCCCGCAGAGAAAGTGACAAGAGAAAGGAATATTCATCTTCCAGAAAACTCCTAGTTCTTACCCTTTGCCGACGAATCACAGGGATCCCATTTAGGGATGTAAACCAATGCCGAATCGAAAGGAGGAGGCCTCCGCCAATGAGGAGTGAGCCGTTTTGAGTAGGGTCAAGAAAACCCAACCCCTTCAAAATAGACGGACGAGGGAGAGAGAGAATTCTTACCTCTCGTCGTTTGTTCTGCTGCAACGCCCTCTATTGTCGAGATTTTGAACTATTTTTTTTCTTGATGCCATAAAAAATTCCATACCTTGGTGAATATTAATCTGCAAACTGCATGTCCCTCCGACCCATAGATCTTTTTTAATCTCATTTTACATTTGCACCAAACTTTTGAATCACCCTGTATATTTGAAAACAACAAAAGCCTGAAAAAAAAGCAAAGGGAAGACTGCTACTCAAAATTATATGAAAGGGATTATACATCTATTCCAGACATTAGGAAAGCTACCTCCAAATGATTTTCACACAGTATATGCATTTTTGTTTGAAACAGGGTCTTTTTTTTTTTTTTTTTTTTTTTGGATTGGAGGTTTAACGACCACCGTGAGCAACTCAATGGGCTATAAACAGTCGCCCGTCCCTAATTTAGGGTCACTGGTTCCAGGGAAGGGAGAGAGCCAGTGCCGTAAGACAAACACAACATCCATGCCTCACCGGGATTCGAACCCGGACCCCGTTCGGACGAATGATCAGAGGCCATCGCTTTGACCACTGCGCCACTGGGGCGGCCCAGGGTCTTTCGTCATGTTATTTTATGTAATGAAAGAGAAAGTGTGTGTGGCATCGGGAAATCGTGATAGACTTCAAAAATCTCGGCAGGTGGCTTTTCAATGCTATCCGAGTGGCGCAGTGATCTAAGGGATGGCATCTGATCATTCGTCCAAAAGGGGTGCGAGTTCGAATCCCGGTGAGGCATGGATGTTGTTTGTCTTACGGCTCTGGCTCTCTCCCTTCCCTGGAACCAATGGTCCTAAATTAGGGACGGGTGACTGTGTTATAGCCCATAAACCTTCAATTAAAAAAAAATATATCCGAGTTGTGGTGGCCGGTTTTAAGTTGAAATTACATAAGGGGGCTTCCCAGTAGCAAAATATTTCCTATGTTGTTTCCGCTAGGTTCGGGAAGTTATGAATATCACCTTTGAAGCCCCCCAACGTGCGTAAGCAGTGATGGCGCTGGTACGGAAATGTTCCTGTCACGTGTGCATCGGGAGAAGCAAAACAATTCCCCTTATATGGGCATTGTAACTCCAGCGGTGGTCGCAAAATGATGTCACTCTCCTCATATAGTGCGGCGTTACCTCTCTTTCATACATTTCCTTAAGTTAGGTAAATTATTTTACTTGCGGTTCATATAGGATTGTAAAGTATGTGTTTGTAAACTAATACAGAATTAAACATTTTGTGCAGTAAAAATCAGAATATACAGATTTAATCTTAAAAGCTGTATACAATGTGCTGTTCATGTAGTTTTATGCAAGTTATAACTGATTTTCATATCAAAAGCTAATTTCCCTTTTAAATATCTTTTACAAACAGGCCGATTTGCTGATGAACCGTGGAGCCGATCTAAACTACAAAGACGCAGATGGCCGATCAACATTGTATTTACTTGCCTTGGAAAACAGAATCGACATGGCAGAGTTCCTTTTGTCTCATGAGGCTGACGTTGAAGCCAGGGATCTAGAAGGACGCACAGCCTTGCATGTGTCTGCCTGGCAGGGCCATACGGATATGGTGGAATTACTCATGAATCACGGTGCCCACGTCAATGCTGTGGACAACGACTTGAGGACTGCTTTGCAGTCTGCAGCTTGGCAGGGCCACGTGACCGTTGTGCGTCTTCTTCTCGAAAGAAATGCCGTCGTGGACCACGTGTGCAATCAGGGAGCCACCGCCCTTTGCATAGCAGCCCAAGAAGGTCACGTGGAAGTGGTGAAAGTTCTGCTTGAGTATGGTGCGGATCCCAGCCATGCTGACCAATTCGGAAGAAATCCGGTCCGAGTAGCTTCGAAAGGTGGACACAGTCAGGTCATCCGACTCCTCGAAGAATACATAGCCCATCTCCAAGAAGTTGGCAACAACTTCTCTGGCAGTGTCAGCACAACGTCGTTAACGTCAGCCTCCACAGCGGAAACCAAGCCTTGTAGTGCCATTCTGTGCCAGCCTGGTGTTGTTGTTCCTTCTCCCGTCGATTCACCGGAATCGACTGTGGACAAAAGAAGATCTTTCATTTCCAACCAGTCTTCATCTAAGTCTTCTAGCAATCTCACTAACTCGACGAACAAGTCGACATCCCGTGGTGGTGCCCACGGCAGCATGGAGGCTGCCTCTGTGGTTCCGACGTCTACCACCAGCTCTTCTCATCCTACAGTGGCTGCTGCTGCTGCTTCTGGTGCCTCAATGACATTCACGCAGCAGTTGCAGCAATGCACCAGAAATCGCAATCGTATTAGCAGACTGTTATCACCACTCAGTGAACCACACAGCCCCATTCCGAGTCCGCCGCAGTCACCTCTCAGCGACGTTCAAGGGCCGAGGTTGTCCCCTGTGCACAGTCCTGTAGGTGGTGGAAGTTGCAGTGCCGGAAATTTCGCCCCGTACTCAACCCACGTGCCGATCGTGATTCCTGCAATTGCTCACGAAGCCTGCAACCAGTCTTCGAGGGCAGCCCCGTTTTCGTCGTCGGAAGCTCCTCGTAGGTCATCTGCCACGGATTCCGCGCCGATTCCTCGACCTCCCGAACCAAGGATGCGCCGCAATGGCATTGTGACAAATCCCAATTACAAAGGCAGCTCCATCATGTCAGCTATACCTGTGAAGAACAGCCCTGTGAAGAACAGCCCTGTGAAGCAGTCAACGAACATTCCTATCCCCACGGGCGGAGGTGGACCTACGAGTCAGCTAAAATCTAAACACTTAACTCAGTACGAAGAATCTCTGAAAGCTACCGGACTGCCTTTTAAAAAAGAGACTCATTTATGATAAGACCAAAAATTATATATTAAAAAAACTGTTCAAAATTTATGGACCGCTTATTCTACTTAGTCATATATATATAGAAAGATACGTTTTAATCATCTGCAATTCGTAATAAAGATGGTTCAACTTTTAACTATGTTGAGGTATATTGCCTTTTTTTATGTTTGTAAAAATACACAACCGCCTGATTACAAACACAAATCTGTATTTTCACTATGTTTTGAATGCCCTGATGCTCAAAAAGTAAAGTAAAATCTACAAAACGTATGTATGTAAAACAATGCACTGAAAATTGGTGAAATTTCGCTATGTGGAACAATAATATCACACATTGCCTCAGATAATTGGGATTGCTTGAGTGTACTCGCATCTTGTAGCTGTTCTAGGTAACTTTTGCTTTCACACCAGTCGCATGTTGAGCGCATTATGCCACGAAAGCATCGCATGGGTGATTTTCAGAGATGGAGAGTGACTGGTTGGAAGTCAGTCCCAGACTGAAGTCTCCAGAGCATCGAATGTTCCCCAAAATATTCTGTCAAGAGTCTGGAGACAACTTAGACAGGTTATGTTCGTCGTCGACCACGAAAAGGCAGTCACAACTTTGCAGATGGTCGCTATAGGAATCTGATTGCCAGACAGAAGAGAGAGATGTCCGCTTGGCAACTCAATTTGGAGCATAGGAATGAGGGTTATATGGCATTTTGTTTGTAAAATACTTCGTGAACAATGCCTTTATGCAAGGATACCAATTATCTGTGCCCCTCTAACTCCTGCAGCTCAGTGAGCTCGTTAACTTGGAGTCGCCAACATCACACTTGGAATCTAGACCAGTAGGTGAATATTCTTTTGACTGATGAATCGCGATTCGGCTAAAATACTAATTCGCTATGTATTTTCATTCGGAAAAAGCCAGAAACCATCTGGAAAAAACCAGAGACCCACAGTAGTCCTAACGTTAGAGAAAGGAACTATTTTTGTGGCGGCTGTGTGATTATTTCGGCTGATGGACGGGCAACACGGACCTGCATATTTGTCAGAGTTGCACTGTTACTGCCCCGAAGTACAGAGACGCGATCCTGAACCCATATATCAGGACATACAAGGATGTCGTTGATCCAGATTTTGTTCTAATGGACGATAATGCCCCATCCCCATCGAGCTCATTTGGTTGACGATTTCTTCAAAGAGGAAAATATTCGCAGAGTGGAATGGCCACTCAGGATGTATAGGATGCTCTAGAGAAACGCATTGGAGTTCTCCAGCTCCTTACCAAAACACTTCAAGGCGTAGAACAGTTCTTGTTGAGGAGTGGTCATTACTCCCTTAAGACCTCATCAGTATGAGGAGTCTTTGCGTGAGCTGCATGGCTGTAAGGGGTGACCATACTCCATACTAAAGTATCTCGTATTATTTTTATTTATTTACTGGGGATTTAACGACAACTGTGAGCAACTCAGTGGTCTATAAGCAGTCGCCCGTCCCAAATTTAGAACCACTGGTTCCATGGAAGAAGGAGAGCCAGTGCCGTAAGACAAACACAACATCCATGCCTCTCGGGGATTCAAACCCGGACCTATGTCGATCGAATGATCAGAAGCCATCACTTAGACCACTGTGCCACGGGGACAACCCATGTGTCTTAAGCAAGACTTTAAATATTGTTCCATAGACTTCTCCTTTCATGAAAACTACAAGATTATGATATTAACACACGCAAATTGTATTTTTTCTTCTGTTTGAGTAACGCGCGTAAGCAATGCAATAATAAACCTCGTTACCAAATTTCATTAAATTTCCATAGAAAAGCTTCGACTTGTGTGCGAATTTATAAATTATATTTTAAATTTGAGCACCAGGGCACACGTAGTACTCATTGTTATGAATGACCTATCTACTATACTATTTCAGTGGAATGGCGATCATGAGTTTTAAAGCTTCATGATCTTCATAGAGGATTATGGAGGCTGAAAAAAACATCCATAGTTGCTTGAAGTTTTATTGACGCAATGGGCCAAAGAGCGCCATGATCCACGGCTTACACCAGTAATGAAAGCAACATCAAAACTGCACTGGTGTGCAAAAATTAAGGACGAAGAGAAAAAATTAGCATAACAGCGGAACGAGCAGGCAGAACGGACCGAGAGACCACTCAGGAAATTGACTAGGGTCCGGTACGGTAGGGCATGCGCATATATGACGTAGGGGGAGGGAGTGTCGGAAGGGTATAAAGCACACGGGCAGTGTACGCTCAGCAATTCGGTGAAATTTATTGCACGGTGTACATCGGTTTGAACGACGTCGAGTTGCTGCCACCGTGTGATATGGCCAACAGGCAATCCAGTAGACGACATCTGGATGACTTTACCCAGTCATTGGGAAGTTGGAGGAAGGTCGAAGTGTGACTAGTGTGGTTGAGGAGTTCGCGATCGTTCACAGCATCGTTTCACGAGCTTGGAGAGCATTTTAAACGACTGGAGCAGCTGTCCGAGAGTTCAGCAGTGGGCACCCACGAGCAACCACGGCGGCGGACGACCAGTATATTGTCCTACAGACGAGAAGAGAAGAGACAGACGGCAGAGAGCGGGAGAAATCGCAAGGCACATGCAACAGACAGCTGGACGTCCGTTATTGCGTTTTACCGTGGTCATGAGGCTGCACAAAGGTGGTCTATTTGCACGACGACCATTAACGCCTGCTCATCGGAGACGGCGGTTTCTGTGGTGCCAGGAACGCAAGAACTGGACACATCAGGAATGGGGTAGAGTTCTCTTTACGGATGAGAGCTGACTTAGTCTGACGAGCGATTCTGGACGCATACACATCTGGAGAGAGCAGGGAACACGCAATCATACCTCCAACATCATCGAAAGGGACCAGTTTGGAGGTGGCGGAGTTCTCGTTTGGGGCGGTATCATGCTTGGTAGCCGTTCTGACCTCCACATCTTCCAAGGAGGTTCAGTCACTAGTGTCCGCTATTGTACCGAGGTTCTCCTGCCTCACGTGCATCTGTTTAGGGGTGCTGTGGGTCCTGAGTTCCTCTTCATGGACGACAAGACTACACCTCATCGTACAGTGGCTGCCGCAGAGCTGTTGGAGAGTGAAGATATTCAACGCGTGGATTGACCCGCAATGTCCCCGGTCCTAAATCCAATCGAACACGTGTGAGACCTTCTCGGAAGACGCTTGGCAGCGCAGCACGTCACCAGCCGCCAGCAACGATTCCGCAGCTGCGATTGGCGCTACAAGAGGAATGGGCCGCGATGCCTCAACAGCTCCTTGAAAACCTCGTCCTCAGCATGGGCAGACGTTGTAAATCCTGCAACGCAGTCAGGGGTGATCATATCCCCTACGAAAGACTGGATTTTTCTTGGCAGCCGCTTGTCACATGGACGTTTCTGTCTTCTGTCCAGTTGTGCTCGAAGCTACCTTTTCAATAAAGTTCCTTTGTATCTTTTAGATTCCTTGTTTGGACGGTTTTGCTGACTTTTCCCGTATTCTTACATCTTGGGGATCTTATGGTATGATTTGAGTCGATGTGGAGCACTTCTGCACGACGTTACATTCGAAAAACCGTCTCGTCCTTAATTTTTGCACGCCAGTGTATTACAAAAGGTATATTACAAAAGACAAACATGACAAGAAATGATGTAAATGGCAGACAATCAGAAAGTGAACTACGAAAAACACAGAAACGAACACAGATTACACATCACGATGACCGTTAAAAAGGCGACGCAGGGTTTCAGTTGTTTAGTGGAGAAAGTAAAAAACGTGAACAATCAGAGGTACATTACACGTCTCACATATACACTGCTTGGCCACAAAAAAAGTTGCTGTGTGAATGGAAACGTGCGAACACCAAGGAGGGTATGGCTGGTGAAGCATTTCGAATATTTGCAAAATCCTGCGGCTAATACAACTTTTAAATGGAACGAGATAAGCGTGCAGTTCACCAGTTCTAAGTGATCATGGCAGAAGACGTTATACGCGGTCGCGGAAAAGATGTGACAGAGTTCACAAAAGGCCAAGTTATTAGCCTGTGGTAAGGGCAGAAAACCTGCAAGGAGATTGCTAAAATCACTAGCACCGCATTACGAACTGTCCAACGCATTGTTAAATCGTGGAATGATGGCGGTGAAGCATCAACTTCGGGGGAAATGTGTGGTCAGAAAACAGCCCTGAATAATCGTGACCGAAGATCATTAAAAACCCTTAGTAAAATCACATCGCAGAAAACGACACTAGAACTCCCAACCATGTTCAACAGTGGAAGCAAGCCCATTACCACTCACACGATGAGACGGGAGCTTAAAGGACTAGGATTAAATAGCTGTGTTACAAAAAGGAAACCACTGGTTAGTGAGAGTAATCGGGAAAAGCGACTCCAGTTGGCCACAAAACATAAAGGCTGGTCTGCTGAGCAATGGGGGAGAGTCTTGTGCCCTGATGAGTCGAGGTATACTATGTTCCAGCGCATCAGGGTTCGAAAGGAACCGCATGAAGTATTGGACCCTTCTTGTATCGTTTTTTGTAATGATTTTCACTAAGAAAAATTCCATGTACTGTACCCACTGTTACAGGCCTTAGGAGAAAGTGTTATGATCTGGGGTTGCATCTGTTCGGCTGGTCTAGGCGCAGCGATTACATGACATCACCTGAGTATCTCAGCATCCTAAATGATCACCTTATTCCATCAATGAAATTTTTCTTCCCTGAAGGCAATGTCCTATTCCAGGATGACAATGCCACGATTCATCGCGCTAAAATTGTGAAAGATTGGTTCCAGGAGTACGAGTGTCATTCGCATACTTGAATTGGCCACCACAAAATCCTGACCTCAACCCCATTGCGGGTCTGTGGGATATACTGGAGAGAAATCTGAGGAGTAATTCCACTGTTCCGTCATCAACCAAGAATCTTGGCGAAATGTTACTGCAAATCTGGCCACAAATCAGTCTGGTGACATTGCATAAGCTCATAGACACCATGCCATGCCGAATACGTACTGTAATACGTGCTAAAGGTAGTCCCACGAAGTATTCATATGAACGACTTTTAATTTAGCCAGGCAGTGTAGGAGCATTTTCGCCACACAGCAAATAGCGGTGAGTGAAACTGCAATGCCCAATCCGGAGAAGCTCCAGTATAGCCTCCTTCCTTCGATTTTGGCGAAATGATGAAGTCCAAACTCTTAGAACTGGCTTGCGACGATGCTGCTTGTTTTCCACCCCTTGGTTCCACAGACCTTTTCACATACACTTGATACACTGGTGTGCAACAATTAAAGACGAAGAGGAGAAATTAGCATAACAGCGGAACGAGCAGGCAGAACGGACCGAAAGACCACTCAGGAGATAGACTAGGGTCCGGTGCGGTAGGGCATGCGCATATATGTAGCATGACGTAGGGGGTGTTGGAAGGCTATAAAGCACACGGGCGCTGTACGCTCAGCAATTCGGTGAAATCTATTGCACGGTGTACATCGGTTTGAACGACGTCGAGTTGCTGCCACCGTGTGATATGGCCAACAGGCAATCCAGTAAGCGACATGGATGACTTTACCCGAGGTCACGTCATTAGGAAGTTGGAAGAAGGTCGAAGTGTGACTAGTGTGGCCGAGGAGATCTGGATCGCTCACAGCATCGTTTCACGAGCTTGGACAGCATTTCAAACGACTGGAACAGCTGTCCGAGAGTTTAGCAGTGGTCGTTCACGAGCAACCACGGCGGCGGACGACCGGTATATTGTCCTACAGGCGAGAAGAGACAGACGGCAGACAGCGAGAGAAATCGCAAGGCACGCGCGACAGACAACTGGACGTCCGTTATCGCGTTTTACCGTGGCCAGGAGTCTGCACAAAGGTGGCCTATTTGCACGACGACCAGTACGGTGTGTGCCATTAACGCCTGCTCATCGGAGACGGCGGTTTCTGTTTTGCCAGGAACGCAAGAACTGGACACATCAGCAATGGGGTAGAGTTCTCTTTACGGATGAGAGCCGACTTAGTCTGACGAGCGATTCTGGACGTATACACATCTGGAGAGAGCAGGGAACACGCAATCACACCTCCAACATCATCAAAAGGGACCGGTTTGGAGGTGACGAAGTTCTCGTTTGGGGCGGTATCATGCTTGGTAGACGTACTGACCTCCACATCTTCCAAGGAGGTTCAGTCACTGGTGTCCGCTATTGTACCGAGGTTCCCCTGCCTCACGTGCGTCTGTTTAGAAGTGCTGTGGGTCCTGAGTTGCTCTTCATGGACGACAACGCTACACCTCATCGTACAGTGGCTGTCGCAGAGCTGTTGGAGAGTAAAGATATTCAACGCATGGATTGGCCCGCATGGTCCCCGGACCTAAGTCCAATCTAACACGTGTGGGACCTTCTCAGGAGACGCTTGGCAGCACGTCACCAGCCGCCAGCAACGATTCTACAGCTGCGATTGGCGCTACAAGAGGAATGGGCCGCGATGCCTCAACAGCTCCTTGACAGCCTCGTCCTCAGCATGGACAGACGTTGTAAATCCTGCAAAGCAGTCAGGGGTGATCATATCCCCTACTAAAGACTGGATTTTTCTTGGCAGCCGCCTGTCACATTGACGTTTCTGTCTTCTGTCCAGTTGTGCTCGAAGCTTCCTTTTCAATAAAGTGCCTTTGTATCCGTTGGATTCCTTGTTTGGACGGTTTTGCTCACTTGTCCCATATTCTTACATCTTGGGGATCTTATGGTTTGATTTGAGTGGATGTGGGACACTTCTGCACGACGTTACATTCGAAAAACTGTCTCGTCCTTAATTTTTGCACGCCAGTGTATGTTCCCGAACAAGAAAAAGCAAATCCTGGTGAAACAGTGACAAGGGTGTGGAAACAGACCTGGCATCACTTGACCCGTTACCCGGAATCTCCACATCGCTGGGAATCCAGCAGAATCGGATCTGGACACCGGTCTGAAGTAAACAACCTAGTAAATGTGTCTCACGTTAGAAAGAGAAGGACGTTCACTTGTTGGCTTAATTTTATGTGTATTGTAGTGGACGCCAACTTATCAGAAGAATCGTTGTCGGTTGCAGGTTCCTGTCATTTTAGCAGGGAAGCAAATAAATACGTAGTTAAGCAAATTGAATGTAATGACAAATGATCTCGACTCCACTTATCTTTATTTTTCAGATTGGGGAAGAAAAGGGGAATATTGGTTAGTCAAAATAAATGGTATATACTTCCACCGGGAGATTGATGTTATGGACGGCTTTCTCTGCGTTTCCCTCGCCAAATGTGTTCCTACCTTTACGTGGCTACATGCCCCTCCTGAAATCTCTTCTCCTTCCCACCGAAGATCCCTAACTTGACTTTTCGTTTATGACTGCTACGTCTAAATCCCCTTTACGATCTGTCCTCTTTTGACGCAAGAAGTGGTACTCTCAATTGCTTACTCGGATTGTCCCTGGCGGGCTCTCTGTGAGGGAGAGTCGTGTCCAAACACGGTGGGAAAGGGGGTTTCCATTTGTTCGTGAGAGGTCTCGGTCCGTGAAAGAAGGCTTTCCCCGAAATTAATCTCTCCTAAGCTCCTTTTTTACTGAAGATGAATTCTCTAGCTGTCGTTCGCCCACAAAAATAACCGAAGTTATAATTTAATTAAAATTTAAACATTTCCATATAGCACACCACAAAACAACTATACATAGTATCCATCTCTATTTTCTCAAGACTAGCCTTTTGAACCATCCCAACACTATTGCAGCAAACGCGAACTACGCGCAATCTGTGAATCATGTAACCACTTTCTGTGGATCATGAACTACATCTCAGGACATAACGATACTTTGAGTACGGTTCTCAAAACAATTTTTCGCGCACGAATTTTGAATTTCTAGGTATGCTTGTTCGAAAGTAGGTTTCCAATGAGAATTTCTTACTCTTTGGAGATTTCTCTAAGTAAATCAGCCTAGCCTCTCAGAGGAGCGAGTTGTCCGAGATGGGCTCGGGTTCAACTCTAGGATGTGGCATGGGTGGTGTGTTTGTCTTCTCTCTGCCTGGATCCAGTGGCTCTAATACTAAAAGATGGCAAACTGCTTATATGCACAAGAGACGAATAAACCTAAGACCATATTCTACCAGACTAGATGGAAACGAGAGCCGAAGAAATGTTTTGTTCTATGCCGATAGTGTTCATTAACTCGCCCCTCCTTTAATTCTTCGAAGCGGCGAACAATTCCCATATCATTAGGAATGTGGGCCAGATAAATTCTTGTTGTAAGTCAGTAACGATTGAGAGACGTAGGATATTTTGCATTTCTACAGACCACAGGAAGTCTTGTTGTGGATATTGATGTGTCTGATGTAATGGCCTACCCTTTCCCTAATTCGTACACGTACAAGTTATTTTCTGTCAAAGACAGAGCTACAATTACAAAAAAAAATGTAATTCACTTTCAAAAGTCAAAGTCGAATATACTTCTCAGTAAAAATAACTATTCACAATAAAGTATGTGAGTTAGTTCAAGAATGTCTCTCCAAAATAGATTTGCTGTGAATGTAGGCTTTGTTTACAACCGCTATCGGTCCCTGCCAAGGGAATAGCTGTCTATCCTTTCACTGGTTTTAATACAGGTATAAAAAAAGACATTGATAATTCGCTGAAGTAACAATTCCTATTTGTCTCTTTATTGATACTTGCAAGTTGTCGAACACTTGACATTGCTTTGAGCCGATAAGTCATAAAGAAATCAAATGTCTTTTTCATTACTGTTTCCTGAAGCATTGTGGCTCTTGGTCAAACTAACTTCCTAAACAACGAGTGCAAATCCTATTCAATTTCTGACATCCAAAGTTCATTTTTCCGAACATGGGCTAGCTATCAGAGAGACCAAAATGGTTTTACCAGAACATGTAGGGAAAATACTAGGTGACATCTGTTCGAAGATTCCTTCCTTTATGGGACCTTAATTGACTATCATGAGTAACTCAATGAGATATAAGCAGTTGGCCGTCACTAATTTAGGACCAGTGAAGGAAGAAAGCTGATGCCATAAGACAAACATCGCAACCATGTATCACCCGGTATTCCAACCCGAATCCATCTCGGACGAATGATTAGCAGCCAATGCGGTGGCTCACTTCGAATACTTCCCAAACGAAGCTAGTCAAATGGTCTGCGGCGTCTCTCTCTGTATATATATACACTATCTACAAACAAGTAATTGGACACCTGTGATAGCAAAGGAAAACGAAGTTTATTCACCTTCAATAGTTGGTGGAGCCTCCACGAGCAGCGATTACAGCTGCAACCCTCCGGGACATACTCTCAAACCAGGCGTTCTACGACGGCTACGTTTATTTTCTTCCACTCGGCTTGGAGAAGACAGGTCAGTTCCTTCACCGATTTCGGACGGTGGGGGCACCCCTTAAGTCGACGCTCCAACTCGTCCCAGAGGTGCTCGATAGGGTTAAGGTCCGGGCTGTGCGCAGACCAGCCCATTCGATTAACCCCATTGTCACCATACCAAGCCATGGTGGACCTCGCAACATGACAGGTGGCATTGTCATCCTGAAAGTAACATGGGTCCACCCCGTAAAACTGACACAAAGTAGGAAGCGCATGGTCATTCAAAATGGTGCAGTAAGTCTCGGCGTTGAGTCTACCAGGAATTGCGACCAAGGGTCCTGTGCCATACCAGTAGAAACACCCCATAGCATGATTCCACCGCCGCCGAACTTCACAGTTAGAACAATACATTCCGGCAGGAGGCCTTCTCCACGCAGACGCCAAACCCAGACCCTGCCATCCGAACGGTAGAGGGTGAACCTTGATTTGTTGCTCCAGAGAACTTTTTTCCACTGTTCAACGGTCCCCTGTCGACGTTCTTTTCACCACGTTAACCGAGCAGCGCTATTGTACTTGGTGATCAAAAGCTTGTGGGGGCAGTACGTCCATGATAACCGAGCAGATGGGCTTCCTTACGGATGGTATTCATCGAAAGAACACTCCCGAATGCCTGTTGAAACTCCTCGCGGATGTGGCCCATCGATTTGGTGCGGTTCTTCCGAATTTCTCTGGCCAGCACCCGTCGGTCTCTAACTCCCAGTTTTGTGGGTCTGCCAGGTCGGGGCACATTCCGATAGTCACGTCTCATCTTCCACTTGCAAATCACGTAGGCCACCGTCGATTTTGGGTACTTCAACTTGCTGGATATGTCACGTATGGATCGGCCATTTCTGTGATACCCGACGATTACACCTTTCTCGAAATCAAAGAGCTCCTAACTGCGTGGCATCCTGCACGCGACTGGTTGCGTTGTTGTTTCCCACACGATATTTAACGGCGGCGGCCGTGAGGTGTATCAGGACCGCAGATATCGTCGATTGCAGGGGTGTCTGATCATCCCTGCAATCGACGAAAGAACACTTCCGGATGCCTGTCGGAATGTGCCCCGACCCGGCAGACCCACAATAGTGGGGGTTAGAGACCGACGGGTGCTGGCCAGAGAAATTCCGAAGAACCGCACCAAATCGATGGGCCACATCCGCGAGGAGTTTCAACAGGCATCCGGAAGTGTTGTTACGATGAATACCATCTGTAAGGAATCCCATCTGCTTGGTTATCATGGACGTGCTGCCGCCCACAACCCTTTGATTACCAAGTCCAATAGCGCTGCTCGGCTAACGTGGTGGAAAGAACGTCGACAGTGGACCGTTGAACAGTGAAAACAGGTTCTCTGGAGCGACGAATCAAGGTTCACTCTCTACCGTTCGGATTGCAGGGTCTGGGTTTCGCGTCTGCCTGGAGAACGCCTCCTGCCGGAATGTATTGTGCCAACTGTGAAGTTCGGTGGCGGTGGAATTATGCTATGGGGGTGTTTCTCTTGGTATGGCACGGGACCCTTGGTCGCAATTACTGATAGACTCAACGCCGAGACCTACTGCATCATTTTGGATGACCATGCGCTTCCTACGTTGTGTCAGTTTTACGGGGTGGACCCATGTTCCTTTCAGGATGACAATGCCACCTGTCATGTTGCGAGGTCCACCATGGCTTGGTATGGTGACAATGGGGTTAATCGAATGGACTGACCTGCGCAGAGCCCGGAACTTTACCCTATCGAGCACCTCTGGGACGAGTTGGAGCGTCTACTTAAGGGGTGCCCCCACCGTCCGAAATCGGTGAAGGAACTGACCTGTCTTCTCCAAGCCGAGTGGCAGAAAATACCGCTAGCCGTCGTACAACGCCTGGTTGAGAGTATGCCCCGGAGTGTCGCAGCTGTAATCGCCGCTCGTGGAGGCTCCACCAACTATTGAAGGTGAATAAACTTCGTTTTCCTTTGCTATCACAGGTGTCCAATTACTTGTTGGTAGATAGTGTATATATATTGCAAAGCAAATTATGTGAATAAACAAAAACCTTTGAACAAACGACAAGGAGTCACGAAAATTTTTGACGAAGCCGACAAGGAGTCAGTCATTAATATGCTTCCCTGCATTCTTATGTTCGGTATTTTTTCATCGTTTGAAACTAGCCTGGTTATGGTGATGGATTTCGTGATTGCTGATCTTTTTTTTTTAGTTCAAAATTTTGCTTTGTTTTACACTATATATATATATATATATATACACGTATAGGGATGTAAGGTCAGGTGATGCGTAACATCACAGCCTCTCCTTGACAAATGTCAACCCCGCCTTCTCGTGGTACACCCTGTTCCCACTAAAGGGGCTCTAGCGACCGCCAATAGCGGTATAACTATACCATCGGGATTAGAGGAAATTCTATCCCACACTCACCAACCCGCTTGGCCAGCGTGGTGAGTTATGGCCAAACCCCTCCAAAATGACTCCACAACTTAAATCTTGGCCCTCAGTCTCCGGCAGCTGGAATGTACCTGGCCAAGGCAGCGGCCAGTGCGACATGAATGCAGAGGGTGCTAAGAATCCCCGGAGGACCGGACTAGGCTGACATCTGATGCTGACCTTGGCTACGTACAACGGACGCTCCCTATCTTCTGATTCAAGGCTTCTTGAATTGGAAGAGGAACTACAAAGGATCAAGTGGGACATCGTGGGGCTAAGTGAGGTAAGGAGAAAAGGAGAAGATCTCATCGAACTGAAAAGTGGACATCTCTTCTACTATCGTGGGACAGATACTGGCAGAACTAGTGGTGTTGGATTTATAATAAACAAGAAACTGAAGAATAAAGTTGTAGAAGTTGAAAGTTCCTCTGACAGAGCTGCAAGACTTGTTATCCAACTCTCGAAAAGATACCAGGCTCAGATTATTCAAACTTATGCACCCACCACAAGTCATCCTGAAGAAGAAATTGAAGAATTTTATGAGGAAATTTGTTATCTAAATAATAAAGGTAAGCAGCACTTGAAAATAATTATGGGAGATTTCAATGCAAAAATAGGGCAACGGCAACAGAATGAAACTTCAGTAGGTAAATTCGGTCACGGCAACAGAAACCAGCGTGGAAATACTCTCGTTGAGTTTGCAGAGGCAGAAGGGTTTTTCATCTTGAACTCCTTCTTCAAGAAAAAGCCACACAGGAAATGGACATGGAGACATCCAAATGGGACGACAAGTGAAATTGATTTTATTATGTGTAACAAAAAATTCGTCATAGAAGACTGCAGTGTGCTAAAGAAGTTCAACACAGGTAGTGACCATAGATTGGTGAGATGTAAGATGCACCTCAACACCAAACTTGAACGTGGCAAGCTCATAAGACAAACAAAATCTATTGACATAACCAACCTTAAAAAACACCATAATACCTTCAAGTTGGAACTGAAGAACAGGTTCTCTGCTTTAGAAGACCTAACATCGGAAGAAGTGGACATCTCTGAAGTTAACAGAAAAGTAACCAAAGCTCTTATGGAAACAGCAACAAAATTAGCTGGGTCTAAGAACAAGTTGCATGTAAACAAATTATCAGGAAAAACGAAAATGTTGATGCAAAAAAGAATAGAGATGAGGACAACTAAAGAAGATGTGACTTCCAAAGTGGAATATATAGAGCTATGCAAGACAGTAAGAAAAAGTATCACTGAAGACGTAAGAAAATTCAACTGTGAACTAGTGAGGAAAGCAATTGAAAACAACCAAAGCCTAAAGATAGCAAAGGGACATCTCAGTAAGGGAAGAAAACAGATTATGGCACTGAGAAAAGAAGATGGTTCTGTAACAAGAAATAGAGGCGAAATTTTGACAAGAGTGAAAGATTTCTACTCCAAATTATATGAAAGGGATGATACATGCACTTCAGACATCATGAAAGATACCAATACCAGAGTTCCTCCAGTCCTTCCAGCAGAAGTTGCACATGCAATCAAGAACATGAAGTGGGGAAAAGCTCCAGGAGAAGATGGAATTACTGTAGACATCATACAAGAAGCAAGTGGAGAAATCGAAACAGTACTCGCCCAAATTTTCACTCGATGCCTTAATGAAGGAAAGATTCCTGAGGATTGGAACACCGCTACAATGATCCTGCTACATAAGAAAGGTGACATTGAGGATCTCGGAAACTACAGACCTATCAGCCTCCTATCAGTAGTTTATAAAATCTTCACTAAAGTTCTTTCACACCGCTTGAAGGTAACACTGGCCATGGCTCAACCGAGAGAACAAGCTGGATTCAGGAGTGGCTACAGCACAATAGATCATATCCACGTACTGAGAGAACTAATTGAAAGAGCGAGGGAATATGAACTTCCATTGTGCATGGCTTTTATCGATTATGAAAAAGCCTTTGATTCGGTGAAACCATCAGCAGTTACAATGGCTCTGAAAACATGCGGTATTGAAGATGCATACATTAATATTATTAATAACATCTATGAAAATGCAAGTGCAAAGATTCGGCTGTTGGAAAATACAACACACATAAAAATTGGAAAGGGAGTGAGACAAGGTGACACCATATCTCCGAAGCTCTTTAATGCCACATTGGAGGGTGTTTTTCAGTCGCTGAGCTGGGAAAACAAAGGGATCAAGATTAATGGAGATTATCTAACCCACCTTCGTTTTGCTGATGACGTAGTCATTTTTGCAACTACCCCATCAGAGCTGCAGAGTATGATCCAGGAACTTGCTGACAAGAGTAAAGAAGTGGGATTAAAAATGAACTTTCAGAAGACAAAAGTGATGTTCAATGCTTTTACAAGAAATGAAGATTTATTGATTGATGGAGAAAAGCTGGAGATAACAGACACGTACGTTTATCTTGGACAGCAGATATCAAGTGAGGGTCACATTGATGAAGAAATTAATCGGCGTACAAAACTTGCCTGGAGAGCTTTTGGAAGAAACAGCATAATTTTCAAGAGCAATATGCCATTATGTCTTAAAAGAAAAGTGTTTGATCAATGCATCCTTCCAGTGCTTACGTATGGTGCAGAGACGTGGACCTTAACTAAAAGAGATATACAAAGACTGCAGACAACTCAAAGAAGCATGGAGAAGTGCATGCTTCGTGTAACCAGAAGAGATAAGAAGAGGAACTCGTGGATCCGAAAAATGACAAGAGTGGAAGACATCATGATCAGAGTTAAATCCCTGAAATGGCAATGGGCTGGACATACTGCCAGAAGGACAGATCATCGATGGACAGCCGAAATTTTAGATTGGATTCCAAGGGACAGGAAAAGACCCAGAAAGAGACCACATGGGAGATGGGTGGATGAAATTCGAAAGTATGCAGGGATGACATGGAGGAGACTGGCACAAGACAGACTGTTGTGGAAGAAACTTGGGGAGACCTTCGTCCAGCAGTGGATTGATAATGGTTGACAATGATGATGATGATACACGTATATATATATATAGGGATGTAAGGTCAGGTGTATATATATATACACGTATATATATATATAGGGATGTAAGGTCTCCGAAGCTCTTTAATGCCACATTGGAGGGTGTTTTTCAGTCACTGAGCTGGGAAAACAAGGGGATAAAGATTAATGGAGATTATCTAACCCACCTTCGTTTTGCTGATGACGTAGTCATTTTTGCAACTACCCCATCAGAGCTGCAGAGTATGATCCAGGAACTTGCTGACAAGAGTAAAGAAGTGGGATTAAAAATGAACTTTCAGAAGACAAAAGTGATGTTCAATGCTTTTACAAGAAATGAAGATTTATCGATTGACGGAGAAAAGCTGGAGATAACAGACACGTACGTTTATCTTGGACAGCAGATATCAAGTGAGGGTCACATTGATGAAGAAATTAATCGGCGTACAAAACTTGCCTGGAGAGCTTTTGGAAGAAACAGCATAATTTTCAAGAGCAATATGCCATTATGTCTTAAAAGAAAAGTGTTTGATCAATGCATCCTTCCAGTGCTTACGTATGGTGCGGAGACGTGGACCTTAACTAAAAGAGACATACAAAGGCTGCAGACAACTCAAAGAAGCATGGAGAGGTGCATGCTTGGTGTAACCAGGAGAGATAAGAAGAGGAACTCGTGGATCCGAAAAATGACAAGAGTGGAAGACATCATGATCAGAGTTAAATCCCTGAAATGGCAATGGGCTGGACATGCTGCCAGAAGGACAGATCATCGATGGACAGCTGAAATTTTAGATTGGATTCCAAGGGACAGGAAAAGACCCAGAAGAAGACCACATGGGAGATGGGTGGATGAAATTCGAAAGTATGCAGGGGTGACATGGAGGAGACTGGCACAAGACAGACCGTTGTGGAGGAAACTTGGGGAGACCTTCGTCCAGCAGTGGATTGATAATGGTTGACGATGATGATGATGATGAAGGTCAGGTGATGCGTAACATCACAGCCTCTACTTGACAAATGTCAACCCCGCCTTCTCGTGGTGCATCCTGTTCCCACTAAAGGGGCTCTGACGACCGCCAATAGCGGTATAACTATACCATCGGGATTAGAGGAAATGCTATCCCACACTCACCAACCCGCTTGGCCAGCGTGGTGAGTTATGGCCAGACCCCTTCAAAATGACTCCACAACTTAAATCTTGGCCCTCAGTCTCCGGCAGTTGGAATGTACCTGCCCAAGGCAGCGGCCAGTGCGACATGAAGGCAGAGGGTGCTAAGAATCCCCGGAGGACCGGACTAGGCTGCCATCTGATGCTGACCTTGGCTACGTATAATGGACGCTCCCTATCTTCTGATTCAAGGCTTCTTGAATTTAAAGAGGAACTACAAAGGATCAAGTGGGACATCGTCGGGCTAAGTGAGCTATGGTGAAGATCTCATTGAACTGAAAAGTGGACATCTCTTCTACTATCGTGGGACAGATACTGGCAGAACTAGTGGTGTTGGATTTATAATAAACAAGAAACTGAAGGATAAAGTGGTAGAAGTTGAAAGTTCCTCTGACAGAGCTGCACGACTCGTTATCCAACTCTCGAGAAGATACCAGGCTCAGATTATTCAAACTTATGCACCCACCACAAGTCATCCTGAAGAAGAAATTGAAGAATTTTATGAGGAAATTCGCCATCTAAATAATAAAGGTAAGCAGCACTTGAAGATAATTATGGGAGATTTCAATGCAAAAATAGGGCAACGGCAACAGAATGAAACTTCAGTAGGTAAATTCGGTCACGGCAACAGAAACCAGCGTGGAAATACTCTCGTAGAGTTTGCAGAGGCAGAAGGGTTTTTCATCTTGAACTCCTTTTTCAAGAAAAAGCCACACAGGAAATGGACATGGAGACATCCAAATAGGACGACAAGTGAAATTGATTTTATTATGTGTAACAAAAAATGCATCCTAGAAGACTGCAGTTTGCTAAACAAGTTCAACACAGGTAGTGACCATAGATTGGTGAGATGTAAGATGCACCTCAACACTAAACTCAAACGTGGCAAGCTCATAAGACAAACAAAATGTATTGAAATAACCAACCTTAAAAAAACACATTAATACCTTCAAGTTGGAACGGAAGAACAGATTTTCTACTTTAAAAGGCCTAACATCGGAAGAAGTGGATATTTCTGAAGTTAACAGAAAAGTAACCAAAGCTTTTATGGAAACAGCAACAAAATCAGCTGGGTCTAAGAACAAGTTGCATGTGAACAAATTATCAGGAAAAACCAAAATGTTGATGCAAAAAAGAAGAGAGATGAGGACAACTAAAGAAGATGTGACTTCCAAAGTGGAATACATAGAGCTATGCTAGACAGTACGAAAAAGTATCACTGAAGACGTAAGGAAATTCAACTGTGAACTAGTGAGGAAAGCAATTGAAAACAACCAAAGCCTAAAGATAGCAAAGGGACATCTCAGTAAGGGAAGAAAACAGATTATGGCACTGAGAAAAGAAGATGGTTCTGTAACAAGAAATAGAGGCGAAATTTTGACAAGAGTGAAAGATTTCTACTCCAAGTTATATGAAAGGGATGATGCATGTACTCCAGACATCATGGAAGGTACCAGTACCAGAGTTCTTCCAGTCCTCCCAGCAGAAGTTGCACATGCAATCAAGAACATGAAGCGTTTAAAAGCTCCAGGAGAAGATGGAATTACTGTAGACATCATACAAGAAGCAAGTGGAGAAATCGAACAGTACTCGCCCAAATTTTCATTCGATGCCTTAATGAAGGGAAGATTCCTGAGGATGGGAATAATGCTATAATGATCCTGCTACATAAAAAAGGTGACATTGAGGATCTCATTAACTACAGACCTATCAACCTCCTATCAGTGGTTTATAAAATCTTCACTAAAGTTCTTTCACACCGTTTGAAGGTAACACTGGCCATGGCTCAACCGAGAGAACAAGCTGGATTCAGGAGTAGCTACAGCACTATAGATCATATCCACGTACTGAGAGAACTAATTGAAAGAGCGAGGGAATATGAACTTCCATTGTGCATGGCTTTTATCGATTATGAAAAAGCCTTTGATTCGGTGAAACCATCAGCAGTTACAATGGCTCTGAAATCCTGCGGTATTGAAGATGCATACATGAATATTATTAATACCATCT
The DNA here is from genome assembly GCA_039090855.1 of Macrothele yani. NCBI lineage: Eukaryota > Metazoa > Arthropoda > Arachnida > Araneae > Macrothelidae > Macrothele > Macrothele yani. The sequence continues at coordinate 118,557,109 of CM077007.1, forward strand.
ATGAAAATGCAAGTGCAAAGATTCGGCTGTTCGAAAATACAACACACATAAAAATTGGAATGGGAGTGAGACAAGGTGGCACCATATCTCCGAAGCTCTTTAATGCCACATTGGAAAATGTCTTTCAATCACTGAAGTGGGAAAACAAAGGGATAAAGATTAATGGAGATTATCTAACCCACCTTCGTTTTGCTGATGACAGTCATTTTTGCAACTACCCCATCAGAGCTGCAGAGTGTGATCCAAGAACTTGCTGACAAGAGTAAAGAAGTGGGATTAAAAATGAACTATCAGAAGACAAAAGTGATGTTCAATGCTTTTACAAGAAATGAAGATTTATCGATTGATGGAGAAAAGCTGGAGATAACAGACACGTACCTTTATCTTGGACAGCAGATATCAAGTGAGGGTCACGTGATAAAGAAATTAATCGGCGTACAAAACTTGCCTGGAGAGCTTTTGGAAGAAACAGCATAATTTTCAAGAGCAATATGCCATTATGTCTTAAAAGAAAAGTGTTTGATCAATGCATCCTTCCAGTGCTTACGTATGGGGCAGAGACGTGGACCTTAACTAAAAGAGACATACAAAGGCTGCAGACAACTCAAAGCAACATGGAGAGGTGCATGCTTGGAGTAACCAGGAGAGATAAGAAGAGGAACTCGTGGATCCGAAAAATGACAAGAGTGGAAGACATCATGATCAGAGTTAAATCCCTGAAATGGCAATGGGCTGGGCATACTGCCAGAAGGACAGACCATCGATGGACAGCCGAAATTTTAGATTGGATTCCAAGGGACAGGAAAAGACCCAGAAGAAGACACATGGAAGATGGGTGGATGAAATTCGAAAGTATGTGGGAGTGACATGGAGGAGACTGGCACAAGACAGACCGTTGTGGAGGAAACTTGGGGAGACCTTCGTCCAGCAGTGGATTGATAATGGTTGACAATGATGATGATGATGATGATGATGATATATATATACACACTGAAGTGCCATAAAAACTGGTAAAGACGAGCTTATGCAAAATACATAGCAACGTCACCTATGCGCATATTCGGTTGCGTCCGCCAGTGCGTATATAAAGCGATAGACATCCTTGCCAGCTGTCAGAGCTGTTTTCGGCATGAAAATGACCGGTAATAACGATTTAAGACTTTAAGCGATTTTCAACGCAGTGTCATAGTTGGCGCTCGTGAGATGGCCCATAGTATTTCGAAGGTAGAAAGGAAGTTCGGATTTTCACGGACGACCACTGCAAGTGTGTACCGTGACTACAAGAATTCCGGCAAAACCTCCAACCTACGATGTCAGTGTGGCCGTAAAATGACATTGGGTGAACGTGACCAATCGTCGGCTGTCAAGAATCGTTTCACGTGATAGGCGTGAAACACTCGCGCAAGTATCATGGGAATTCAATGCTGGAGCCTCAACAAGCATCAGCGTTCGGACTGTGCAACGTACCCAGCACAATATGGGCATTTGGAGCCGACGCCCAACTGGAGTCCCCTTTATGGGTGCACGACACAGAGCTATGCGCCTCGCTTGGGCACAGCAACACCGCCATTGCACACTTGAAGACTGGAAACAAGTAGCCTGTTCTGACGACTCGCGTTTCCAACTGTATCGGGCAGATGGAAGGATTCGTGTGTGGAGCAAACCCCATGAAGCCATGGATCCCGCCTGTAAACAGGGAACTTTACCGACTGGTGGGGGTCCGTAATGGTATGGGGTGTGTTTAGCTGGACTTCACTGGGACTCCTGGTACGTCTGCAAACGTCTGTGACCGGCCAACGCTATGTGCGCATCCTTTCTGACGAGGTACACCCGTTCATGTCCTGCATTCATGCTGATGGTTTGGGCCTGTTCCAACAGGACAATGCACCTCCACACAAGTGTCGGGATGACACATTATGGTTAGAGGAGCATTCATCTTAGTTTGGGGTGTTGCCATTCCCACCCAAGTTCCCAGCTCTGAACGTGATAGAACACATTTGGGATGCCATGCAACGCGCTATCGAACGCAGGAATCCGAGACCTGGGAATACACCCGAATTGTGAAACGCTCTGCAGGAAGTATGGTGTGCATTGCCTACAGCATATTTCCAGAAGCTAGTAGAGTCCATGCCCCGTCGTATTTCTGCAGGCCTGCGCTTTCGTGGAGGGACCTACCAAGTATTAGACAGGTGTACCAATTTTTCTGGCACTTCAGTGTATATCTGTATATACCGTATTTTTCTACATATAATCAGCTGACCGCGAAATTCAAGAAAAGAAAAAAAAAACCTCGTACAATCCGCAGACGGTAAAATTCAGGGGGTGGGGGGTCGCCGTACAATCTGTACCCGCGATGTTGATGCCGAAACGTGTTTTCGTACAGAAAAGTTGCGATTCACAGGGTGACCCAGTAGTCCATAGAAATAGGGGAAGTGTAAAAAAAAAAAACGATCTTATGAAAGAAAATTACTTATTTTTAAATGTTTTCTGTTACCTTCGAGTGAATAAAGAGCAAAACTATGAATTTGTTTTAGCATTGGTGTAATTAGATATAACTGTTCCTTAGTTAGATTCCGTAATAAGAGCTTCGGCCCCCACGAACGTGAGTGACGCTGAGCTTCCCACAGAAAGTGATCGTCCGCGAGAGCAATTCGTATCGCCTTCTTTGCATCGTATTTTCTGTCCAAATGCTCGTAAGTAAACAGGAAACATCTCCTTTAGCACTATGTAATGTTTTGTACGAATCTTGAAATTGTTCGTGATCAGTGTTTTCACAGTTAATAACGTGGTGAAATACACTGACGTGCCAAATAAAATGGAAGGACGTTGCCATTTCTTTTGCAGGCCATCACACGCAGGAGATAAATGGTATCGTTCGCGAACGACATATACAGTATATAGAGGCAGATATTTTGCAAGCTCAAGTAGTAGCATTGCCGCCCCGGTGGCGCAGTGGTCTAAGCGATGGCCTCTGATCATTCTTCTCAAAGAAGTCCGGGTTCGAATCCAGTTGAGCCATGGACGTTGTATTTGTCCTACGGCACTGGCTCTCACCCTTCCCTGGAACCAGTGACCTTAAATTAGGGACGGGCAACTGCTTATAGTGTTGGCTTGGTTTATTTTATGTATCGTGGTAGAAGTCAACGCATCAGAAGAATCGGTTGCAGGTTCCTGTCATTGGAGCATTGAAGCAAATAAATAAGTAGTTACACAAACTGAATATAATGACAAATGATCTCGCCTGCACTTTTTCTTATTCATCAGATTGGGAAAGAAGAGGGAAATACAAAATAAACGGTATATACTTCCAGCGCGAGATGGATGTTATATGGACGGCTTTCTCTGCGTTTTCCCCTCCAAATCCTATCTTTGCGTGGCTACTTGTCGCGCGAAATCTTTCCTCCTTCACACAGAAGACCTCCAACTGGACTCTCTTTACGACTGTCACGTCCAAATCCCTTTCACTCTCTGTCTGTCCCCCTGACGTAAGAAGTTGTACTGTTTAATTGCTTGCTCCTATTATCCCTGTCGGCTCTGAGAGAGAGAGTCCGACGACGGCTGGGGAAAAGGGGTGTCCTTTTGTTCGTGGGAGGTGTCCCACGATCGACGAGAAGAATTACCTTTCTCCGAAATGAATCTGTGCTGAGCGCCCTTTGGCTGAGGAGGGAATTTCTCACTGTCGTTGGCACACAAAATAACAAAAGTTACAATTTAAATAAAGTTTGAATATTTCCATATAACAATAGCCCATTGAGTTGCTCACTGTGGTCGTTAAACCTCCAATTTAAAAAAAAAAAAAAAAAGTAGTAGCATTCACAGTTCAGATGGCAGCTTATCAGGATTTAAGCGATTTCGACAGTCGGCCTCTGAGAGATGGATCAGTCCATCTCGGAAATTACCACGCAATATAGATTTACACGGTCAACAATTTCACAAGGAGGTACCTGGACTACACAAACTCAGGGGGGAAAATCAGGGTGTGAGACCGGTGTGGCCGTAGAAAAGCCCTGGACGATCGTGGACAGCGGTGTCTGGCACTCATCGTAACATCCGACCGGCGTGCAACATTGCCGCAAAACACAGAGCAATTCAATGCTGGGTCCAGTAGTAGCATTAGCGTTCGGAGAGTGCAACATTCCCTGTGTTCTATGGGATTCCGGAGCCGACGACCGACATAAGGTTGTGCGCCTCGCCTGGGCTCGGGAACACCACGATTGGTCGCAAGATGACTAGAAACGTGTAGCCTGGTCCAACGAATCGCGGTACCAACTGTTTCGGGCAGATTGCCGGCTCTGGGTGTGGCCACGATCTATCGCGGCAATGGATCCCGCACGCCTACACGTGACAGTGTAGGCCGGCGGTGGCTCTGTTGTGGTGCGTTTTTAGCTGGCCCGCATTAGGACCCCTCATACGTTTGCAGACCGGTGGGGGCTACGTTACTATCCTTGGGGATAATTTTTGTGCACCCGTTCATGTCATGCACCCACTCCGACGGGTGCAACCTCTTTCAACACGACAATATACCATCGCACTCGTCCACCGCCGACCAATCACGGCTGGAGGAACATTCCACGGAGTTTGGCATCCTGACATGGACCCCTCGTTATCAGATTCAAACGCCATCAAACACATTTGCGATGCTGTTGAACGTGGCGTCAATGCCAGGAATCTTCCACCGGCGAATATTACGGAATTGCGGGATGCTCCTCAGAAAGTATGGTGCGCAGTGTCTCGATCCCCAGTCCTACAGAGAGCTCGTAGAGTCCATGTCCCGTTGCGATTGCGAGAACCAACGCGATATAAGAGAGGTGTCCCAGTTTTTGTGGAACTTCCGTGTAGGATAAATACCTTAAAAATAGCATTTTTTTCAGGAGGATATTCTGTTCTTCACGTGTTGTTTCGGCATTAAAAGCTTGACGTGTCAGGTTAGAGCTTCACGTGTTGTTTCGGCATTAAAAGCTTGACGTGTCAGGTTAGAGCTTTTGCGATATTATTTTATAATAACTACAGTCCTGTACAAGAATTTGGAATACATTCATCTCATTTTCCCTTCAGTACCCAGGGTCTTTCGTCCAATGATTCCCTCCTCATTTCCCTTCTACCGATACAAAATCAGAAACAAACCTAAAAACCAGAAATCGCTTGGGCACTTTCGTGGGAACATCTCTTCCTTTCCCATTGCATGATCTTATTCTACAAAACGTTAAATTGAAAACCCCGCAGAAATGCATCCCTTTTCCCATTCTTTCCAGCTGTTTTCCGATCTCTATCTTCTTACTGTGTTACGTTTCCTGTTATAACTCATTTCTGGTAATTTCTCAAATACAGTAGACTCTCGCTAGTCCGGCCTCCTTCTCCTTGGGTGATTTTTGATTCCAGAAATCGTGTTAATATCAGACCGGAATGAATTATACTTCATACACGAGTGAAGTTTTCGATTTCTGTTTTGTTTTGAATTAGAACTAACGTTCATGTAATTCAATTTAAAATGAAAGTAGGAAGGATCCTCAAAATAATTAAGAATATTACAAAAAGCATCTTCATTAAAGCAAACAAAAATCTGTGACGTGTTTCAAAGTGACCACACTGAGTAGAAAATGCAACATTTCATGTGTGCTGTATTGCAATTGTACGTTTCTTTTACTGTGGTTAGTACGTACACATACAATTTGTGATTTACTGTACTCATCATATGAAAAGATAATTTCATTGTTGTGAATGAGACAGTATAGTGCATACTGATCGTGGTCTTTTACTATTATCATATGCTTGTCTCTTATTTATGTTTTTTTAAATACGTATGTACTACACATAGTAAACTTGTAATTGTAACATTAAATTTAAGAAGAATTAAATTGAATTTTTATGGACTCTCAGTAATCCGGCACTTTCGCTAATCCGGCACAACTCTGTACAAGAAATGGCCGGATTAGCGAGAGTTTTTTTTTTTTTTTTTTGGAGGTTTAACGACCAACGTGAGCAACTTCGCCCGTCCTAAATGCAGGGCCACTGGTTCCAGGAAAGGGAGTGAGCCGTAAGTCATACACCTTCCATATTTCACTGGGATTCGAACCTGGACTCATCTCTCATTAATGGTAAGACGCCAGCGCTTGGACCACTGCACCACAGAAGGCGTCCCTGATAATTAATTACAAAGCGGATTTTTTCAAAACCGAAGTGCCGCTACAGCTAATTTTGTTGATGTTTTCTTTAAAGCACTTCTTTATCCGCAGACCCAAAAATTCATAACTTCAATAGTTAATCCGCAGATTACATGACGAAAAATAGGGTATATACCTACACAGTCTTTAATTTGAACTTCGATAAGATGAAATTATTGGTAATTCGAAATTGTTTCGAATTACCTTCGGGTTCGAGTTATACATACACTGAAGATCAACTGAATTAGAGATACTTGTCTAGTAACGTGTAGCACCACCTTTTGCCCTGATGACGGAAGCGATTCGTCTCGGCATGGACTCGACAAGACACCGGAAACGTTGGGAAACCATACGGATCCACGACCCCTGAACAAGCTCCCACAGTTCACGAAATTTTGATGGAGGGGGGTCAGAGCTTCGAACATCTCTCTCGATGGCATCCCAGATGTGCTCGATGGCGTTAAGGTCAGGTGACCTAGCTGGCCAAGGAAACGAGGTCACGTCGGTGGAGTATTCATTCAACCATTCGGATACAATTTGGAAGCGATGGCACGGTGCATTGTCTTCTTGCAGGATGAGGTCCCCAGTGGGATGTTGAAGACGCACAAACGGGAGCAAATGGTCGTCCAGGACATTCCGGTAACGTTGCCCTGTGAGGGATGATGTCAGGACATTCTGGTAACGTTACCCTGTGAGGGATGATTTCATTCCACGTAAACAGTCCCCAGACGAGAATGCCACCCTTACCAGCTTGAAGAGTACCCTGCTGGCAAGAAGGATCCATCGCTTCATGTGGTGGTTTGCGCCACATTCGTATCCTGCCATCCGCATGTACCAACGTGAATCTCGATTCATCAGTCCAGGCAACTGTTTTCCACATGTCTAGGGTCCAGTGGCGATGTTCCCGCGCCTATGCTAAGCTTTGCACCCTGTGATGTGCGGTCAGCAGCGGTACCATCGTAGGACGATGGCTTCTATACCCCATAGCGAAGAGATGGTTCTGGATGGTGTGGCTGCTTACACGTTTTTGTGCACCAGCATTAAATTGCCCAGTGACTTCTTGCACTGTGGTCCGTCTAGACGCTGTTACAATGCGAGCTAGCCGACGATGACCCCGTTCATCCACACGCTGTTGTCCACGGCAGTTAGCCCTTGCAGAGATGGTTTCACCGGATTCGATGTACTCATGGTGCACCGGTGACACACTGGCTCGTGAAAATCCCAGTGCCTGCACGACTTCCGAGATGGAGTGACCCATTCGTCGGGCCCCGACAATTTGCCCACGATCAAATGCTCTTAGATCCTTCGTTTACCAATACTGCGTTCGACTCTTACTGATTCCCGTCGCATCACTCCTTATATTGTCGGATCGCTGCATACGTCATGTCGTTTCCGTTTACAGGGCCGCCCACAGCGCCACATTTGCATAACGCCAGGTGTCTCTAATTCAATTGCTCTTCAGTGTACATACTCTTTGCAAAAAAAAAAAAAAAAACGAAACACCTCAAGAAAGTCGTTTGCTCCTGATGAAACTCCTCATGCAAGTACATCAGGGCCGAATATGCAAATCATTAAAAAAAAAAAAAAAAAAGGAAAGGCCAATAACTAAAGAGTGGCCTCCACAGCGCATGGGGACCATGCATCGAGGAGGGTACATCAAGAGCAAAGCTCGCACGTAGGTGTGATTGCGGTTGCATGAAGCTGCATGGACTATGAGGATGCCTCGACGTCGGATCCGTGCACACTACGAGCAGTCGAACGAGCTTGAGATAGCCGTATAAATGGGCTGAGAGAGGCCAGGTCGCCGCATCGCCAGGCATTTGGATTGCAGCGCCGCGGCAATCGGACGACGTTGGCACCAGTGGGTGAAGGATGGTACATTCCAGCGGCACGCGGACAGTGGACGGCCGAGGGCAACGACAAAACGCGATGATCGAGCGATTGTGAGAGCCGCGCGGATGGAACAGAATTAGTCGCTCTCAACCATCTGTAGCGATGTTGCGTCGTCTACGGGTACGGACGTGGCCACCCGGACCGTTGCCACATGACGTATGGCACGGGGACTACATTCAACGAGGCCACTCGGCTGCCTACTAGTGACCAGGGAGCATCGGCTGCACCAGTTGCCGTGCCCGTTCAACATGGGATAGGGTCCAGTGGCGTCGTGTTGACTTCACCCATACAGCACAAAACGTTTCAGATATGTATCAATAATGTTACAATCTCTCATTTTCGTTACACTTTCAGAGATATCTTACATTTACGTTTCAGCAACATCTATTTTGGAACATAACTCTTTGTACATTACGGTTACTTTAAAAATTAAAAATGGCATTCACCGATACTACTGATTTATAGTTTCCATCGTACATAATTGCTAATTTGATGTTACTTTCTGGCGATATTTAAGATTTTTGGTTTGGCAACGGCTTGCATGCGCATGCGCATTTATGCCATTTCACCGAAGCACTCTCGTAGTTGTATTACCACATGCTATTGGGATATTCTTTGGTGATACTGTCGTACTCGAGTTAGCTAGTTAGTTGATTTAATATTTCATCCTTTTTTCTTTTTTTTATAATTCAACATCGTCTGAAAGTAAGTAATTGTTTTGATTATTATAATTTTCAAATTTTAAAAAACATTTTATAAAATCTAAGTAGATGGCTGTGTTGTTGTATTAGTTTACTATACCAGCATGTTTTTTTTTTTACTTGAAGCTGAGAAATTTCATATTGGTAGGTATTTAGAGAAATGGCGAATTTGATTTTCTTTCTTTTTTTCGCTGAAATATGGTCTATTCCACATGTATAATATAAATTAGACACCCTCATTTGGGACCGATTTTTATTTCTTTTGTTACTAATATTTAAACGCCACCATGTGTTCCCAATGAACAGCGCACTGCGTTGAACCTGTGAAAACGTAAACAACTCGTAATACGATTGTTGCTGCTTTTGAAACAACTGTCGAGTGTAATATTTTTTTTGTGATTTTACAAAATTTATTAAAACTATAATGTTCAGCAAAGTAATACGTAATAGTAATCTGATAATACCACAAATATCTTTCAAATACGTAACAGTAATGTAATGAAGTTACAAATATCTTTCAAATACGTAACAGTAACATGAAGTTGGTATGTTGAAGTTACAAAGACCTTTCACTGTAACGTATCAGTTATGTCTCAAAGTTATGTAACGTTTGAGGACATTTTGACGTAACCGTAAGGTTCTGAAACATTACTTACATTGTGCAACGCATCTGAAAAGTCTCAATGTTTCAGTGCTACGTACTTGTAACATATACGAAATATTCTGTGCTGTGTGGGCAGTGATGAGTCACAGTTTGCACTTGGCGCCGATTACCAGCGCATACATGTCTGGAGACGAGCCGGCCAGCGCACATATATTATGCCTTTGCCGTGGAACGGCACACCGCGACTGACTGTCTGAAGAGGCATTTCCTAAAATAGTCTGACACCCTTGGTAGTCCTCCGTACCACCCTCACGACTCAACGGTACATCGACGACATTCTAGGACTTGTTGCGTTGCTATTCCTGTCGCAGCATCACCGAGCAATTTTTCAACAGGATAATGCCTGCCCACACACGACACAGCTCTTCCTCCGTAATGTCGACACCATTCCATGGCCAGCCCGATCGTCCGATCTCTCACCGATTGAACATGTTTGGGACATGGTGGGACGCCACCTACGCCCATCCCGGAATGTCGGTGAACTGGCCCGCAATCTGGACACCATCTGGCATGCTATACCTCAGGACAGTATCCGTAAACTGTATATATCCGTAACATGTCACGCCGGTTGTATCCGAGCCAGGGGATATTTCATTTCAACAGCTACACACGTGGAACAAGTCAGCGCTACAACGTAATAACTTGTTCGACTCGTGAAGCAATATTACCTGAATATATGGCCCTACAGCTCTCGAATTTCATTCATTTCCTTTCCTGTACATGCACGTAGCAGTTTTCGTCTCGATTGGATGATTCCTTCTGGGTGCCTAGTTTTTTTACACTTTTCAACCGTAGGTTAAAGAAGTATTCCAGCTTTGTCCGTCTGTCTGTCCGCACGATAACTCGCATAAAAATGGTTTAATTTCGATGAAATTTTAGTACGTGGTAGGTGACAACCTCGGGACAAACCCTATTGAAAATGGGCAAAATGGAGTCAAAGGTCAGGACATAGGAGCTGGATTCATTCCTTCGCCCTTATGCGTCATAACTTACCTAAAAATGCTTCGACTGCGACAAAACTTTACGTTGTTCCGGAGTCATACTGAACAGGTGCTGTTGAATATCATTGAAATGAAGTCAAGGTCAAGGCACAGGAGCGAGATTTATTATTACTATTTTTGATTGGAGGTTTAACGACCACCGTGAGCAACTCAATGGGCTACAAGCAGTCGCCCGTCCCTAATTAAGGGTCACTTGTTGCAGGGAAGGGAGAGAGCCAGGGCCTTAAGACAAACACAACATCCATGCCTCACCGAGATTCGAAAGCGGACCCCTTTCGGACGAATGATCAGAGGCCATCGCTTAGACCACTGCGCCACAGGGCAGCCGAGATTTATTCCACAGCCATTATCCTCATATCTTGACTAAAAATGCTTCTATTGCGACAAAACTTTAGTATGTTGTTCCGGAGATATACTGAACCGGTTCTGTTGAATATCATCGAAAAGGGGTCAGGGCACAGGAGCGAGATTTATTCCACAGCCATTATCCTCATAACTTGAGTAATGATTTTTGGTATGTTGGAAAGCGTATCATCATCAATGCATTGCATGATTTTACTAACTTGTTTTCTGGGGAGAGGGGGAGCAAAGAGAGAGAGTGTGTGTGTGTGTGCATCTGTACCTCATCAGTTTGCGTTTGATATTTTACCTAAAGTAAGAAGATGTATAATTTTTTTTTTCTTTTGAAAGTGGAAACAGTTTGTTAGTCTCACAAATTGAATTTACTACAAAATAAAACACGTTATACATCGTGCTAATATGTTCTTTGCAGAAAAATCCTGTTTTATCGTTGTGATCCTAATCCAGAATAATTCAGAATTCCTGTCTGATTGAGAAGGTTATCACATGGACTTTACAAAGGATGTTTCTAAAGCTCTAGCAGTTGGGCTGTGCTATCTGATTAATAATTGTATGAAGAATCACGTGATGGATAAACAAGTGTGCATTCTACTCTTAATAAGAAGAACCCGAAAGGAGTGCGGAAAACATTCGAGATGTCGAGAAAATCGAAATTTATTCGGATGGGATTAGCCACGTTTTCAAATGCACATTTATTTTACACTCTTAATTGTGGTTTTTCAAAAACGCGAATATTTTTTGTGTATTTAAAATGTTTGATGCATCAGAATACGATAGAATAAATATGAAATAAATATACTGAAGCGGTTTTTTTATTGTCTTTTCGCTTTCAACAGCAGTTTCTAACCGCACAATGGCATTGAAAGTTTTATCACTTGTTGTTACAGATATGGCTTTAATTAGTTTCATTATATGTTTGTTGCTGCTCGGGCTTCTTTCAGCAGGGATTGGGGAACTCTTCTCTGGTTCATCTTCGTCGCTAATTGAAGATTTAATTGAGATATGATGTTTTCATCCCTTAAATCTTCAGAGAGCCCTACCCTATTTCAGTGTCGGAATTTTCGTATGCTTTAAATATTTCTTTTCCGTCTTATATTTAAAGTTTCGCAAAACTACGCTCCATTCTTCATCAGATTCGTGCCCCCCCCCCCCCCCCCCGATATTCACAAGAGTTTATTTTTCGCCAGCTAAAACGATAGCCTTCCTGAAACAGTTTCAAACCGTATTATCTGTATTTTGTCTATGTGCTAGCAGCCAATCTCATGGCTTGTAACTAGTCGAAAGATATCTTACGATCTTCTTTAATGTCCTGAATGAACTTTTTAATTTGTTTCCGATAAAAGATCGTGAACTTCTGGATGATTCTTTAAATGATCCTTTGGAATTTTTGTGTTGTATTGGCTAAAAAAAAAACATAACTTTAAAAATGCATCTAGGCGCAATACAGTTATCAACGAGGGAATCATTTTACGCCTCTACCTTGCCATTTTTTTCTTTTTACGCTTTCCAACCGTAGGTTGAAGAAGCGTATATGCTCCAGCTTTTTCAGTCTGTCCGTCCGCTCGATAACTGGCGTAAAAATGGTTCGATTTCGATGAAATTTTAGTATGTGGTAGGGGACCACCTGGGGACAAACCCTATTGAAAATGGACGAAATGGGCTCAAAGGTCAGGACATAAGAGCGGGATCCATTCCATCGCCCTTACGCATCATAACTTACGTAAAAGCGCTTCTATTGAAACAAAAGTTTAGTATGTTGTTTCGGTGGTATACTGAACCGGTTCTGTTAAATATCATCGAAATGGGGTCAAAGGTCAAGACACATGAGCGAGATTTATTCCACACCCATTATCTTGATAACTTGACTAAAAATGTTTCCATTGCGACAAAACTTTAGTATGTTGTTCCGGAAGTATGCTGAACCAATTCTGTTTAATATTTTCGAAATGGCGTCAAAACACAGGAGAGAGATTTATTTCACAGCCATTAGCCTCATAGCTTGAGTAATGATTTCTGGTATGTTGGAAAGCGTATCATAATCAATGCATTGCATGATTTTACTAACTTGTTTTTTTACGCTTTCCAAACGTAGGTTGAAAAAGCTTATGTGTTCCAGCTTTGTCCGCCCGCATGATAACTCGCGTAAAAATGACTCAATTTCGATGAAATTTTAGTATATGGTAGGGGATCGTCTGGGGACGAACCCTGTTGAAAATGGGCGAAATGCGGTGAAAGGTCAGGACATAGGAGCGGGATCCATTCCATTTCCCTTATGCTTCGTAACTTATGTAAAAATGCTTCGATTGAGACAAAACCTTATCATGTTGTTCCGGAAGTATACTTAACTGGTTCTGTTGAATATCATCGAAATGGGGTCAAAGGTCAGGGCATAGGGGCGAGATTTATTCTACAGCCATTACCCTCAGAACTTTAGTGATAACTTGAGTAATGATTTCTGGTATGCTGGAAAGCGTATCATAAACAATGCATTGCATGATTTTAACTACTTGTTTCTTATCAAACAGTTTCAGCCAGTTTTAAAAAACATGGTTGGTTACCTGGCCCGTTTTATTATATTGTTAACCACTGGGCAAATATTTTCCCCAGAAAAGCATCGAGGTCGATTTATTTGCTCATCATTTAATGCCATAAGTTTTTTTCTTTAAATCTACTCATATTAGCTTCTGAAAGTAACGTTGCACGATTATTACTTTACTTCCCATCATGAGCTGTTTCACTTTTCAAACACTTATGATTGTCAGGTAAACACTTAAAAAACAGTCCTGTTTCGTCGCCATTGAAAACCTCGTTAGGATCATAATACACTTCTCGACAATGAAATTGCCCCACCTAGAAGGAGTGAGAATAGAGGGGTGTAATTGAGCATGCAAATCGTACTACAAAAAGGTTTACCTTGATATTATTTTCAGCCACGTACAGTGTTTACCAGATGAGATAATGCAGCACAATGGGTACGCCTCAGTAAGTGGTTGCACCGCCGCCAACGGCAATACAGGCAGCAATACGGCGTGGTAATGAGTCATACAGTCGACGGATATCGTCCTGAGGAATGAAACACTAAGCACGGTTGGCTTACTCTCATAATTCATCGAGATCGCGCGCAGGCGCATTCGATTGCAGACGACGTCCAATGTGATCTCACAATTTTTCGAATGGGGATAAATCACGCGATCTTCTTGGCCATGGCAGTGTTTGAACATGGTGCGAGCATTGTCTGGAGACCCAAGCGGGTTGTTCACGAGCGTTATCTTGCTGGGAAATAGGGTGCTGTAGGACATTCAGGAGCGGTATCAAAATGGTCTGCAGAACCTCGCTCACGTATCGTGCACCTGTCTACGTGCCCGTGATTGCGGACAAGAGGTGACCTGCTGTCTTGCACAATAGAACTCCATACCATGATACCTACCTGATGGGCGGTGTGGCTGTCGCGAACGAAACCGGGATTCATCCGCTCTCCAGGGTGTCCGCCAGATATGGATCCATCGATCGTCAGCAACCAGGCAGAAATGGGATTCATCATTGAAGACCACAGTGGTCCATTCGTGACCCCAGTTCGCATGACTTCGGCACCAAGCCAAACGAGCGCTACGATGGCTGGTCCGTCAATGGTAGTCGACGTAACGGTTGTCTACTGCGCAGGTTTGCGACATGTAATCTCCGGTTTCCAGTTCGGGTCGTTATGGCGACGTTCATGGCCGATGACACAGCACGCCGAATGTCGGCTGCAGGACTTTCTGGTGACGAACGATCTGTCGCTCCGACGCACGTACGAACTATCCTGTAGCCACTGGTGAGAACAGTGGTCAACAGTTCGTGCATCCCGTTGCACATGCGCAGCGATACGACGTGTATAGCAGCCCGCTTCACACATGCCCACAAGAATTTTTTCCTTATGAAACGCATCCAAATGGCGATAAACCTGCCGACGGCGTGAACCCGGCATTTTTGGTCTTCCCTGAACAGTTTCCCAGCACAAACAACAAATATGAAACGTCCGCGACACTTCCACCTACGACCACACATTACCATACCTGTTGGTGCTGGTACCTTTATCTCACGAACGTGTGACGTTATCGGCTCCGGTTTAACATCATTTGCATATCTCGAATGGGTACACTCGTCCTGCACTTTGCATGTTAGTAGCACATCTCCTTCTGGGAGGGGCAATTTCAATGCCGAGCAGTGTATTTCGAAATGGTAGAAAAAATGTTCATCCACTCGGAACTAGGCTCTTCATCCATAGTCGCACTCTCTCCAGAAAGCTTATGATATCTGACGTTTTTTGAAATTCTGAAATGAGCCACTGCTTTCCTTGAAATCCTTATGACCTAATTGCTCATCAAAGACTTCAGCTTTCTCTATTATGACTGATAATCCAAGTGGCATATTTTTAACTGTACTCTGAATAATTTTTCATCAGTTATTCCTTGATATCCAGATACTCTGCACGTTTCATTCTTTTCCCTTCGCCTTGGTTTCCTTCGAGACTTTTTAAAATATCTTATTTATTCGTTATAGTAGTTGACAGTATACTACTCAATATTCCAAAATCCTTTGCAATTTCTATTTTCTTCTTACTGCCGGCTTCAGCAGCTTTAATTACCTTGACTGTATCAGCGGTCGATAACGTGTTCAGTTTTCGTTTGGGAGACGTAACTTTAAAAAATATATATTTTACAAAACAATTCTTGAATTTGTTCAGAACAAGAGCAAGCAACACAAACTTAACAAAAAGTGTTACTGAACACCGTCGATCTGTTATCTATCAGGCCGAATGATAACAGTCTCGTCCGAAATACTTATCGGTCAACTAATGACCACCTTCAGACCTCTATAAAAGGTGGACAATAAAGACGTGTAATTGGCAGTCGCAGTTTAACTCCGGCCTAAAGAAGGTAGGTTCAGTTTCTCCACCTCTACCCTTTTTCACGATTAAAGCAGTTAGCGTGGAATGCTTTCCTCTATTGTGTATTGTTATCGACGAGTCGTGCATTAAATCCTCATGTCGTTCATCCACTCGGAACTGAAACTCTTTTCACGGTTAAAGCAATCAGTGTGGAATACTTTCCTCTGTTGTGTATTGTTATCGACGAGTCATGCATTAAATCCTTATGTCGTTCATCCACTCGGAACTGAAACGCTTTTCACGATTAAAGCAGTCAGCGTGGAATGTTTTCCTCTGTTGTGTATTGTTATCGACGATTCGTGCATTAAATCCTCATGTCGTTCATCCACTCGGAACTGAAACTCTTTTCACGATTAAAGCAGTCAGCGTGGAGTGCTTTCCTCTGTTGTGTATTGTTATCGACGATTCGTGCATTAAATCCTTATGTCGTTCATCCACTCGGAACTGAAACGCTTTTCACGATTAAAGCAGTCAGCGTGGAATGTTTTCCTCTGTTGTGTATTGTTATCGACGATTCGTGCATTAAATCCTCGTGTCGTTCATCCACTCGGAACTGAAACTCTTTTCACGATTAAAGCAGTCAGCGTGGAATGTTTTCCTCTGTTGTGTATTGTTATCGACGATTCGTGCATTAAATCCTCATGTCGTTCATCCACTCGGAACTGAAACTCTTTTCACGATTAAAGCAGTCAGCGTGGAGTGCTTTCCTCTGTTGTGTATTGTTATCGACGAGTCGTGCATCATATCCTTGTGTCGTTTGCGCTTTGTTGTTCATGATAGGTAGGTAGGAAGTTTTATTGACGATTAAATCAAGAAGGTAATAACAAAATGTTCGACTTACAGGGAGTTTTACTGTTTTCAAGTTATCAAGAATTTCGTGTTATTGAAGTTCGAGTTATCGAGAGTTGACTGGTGTTCTAACCTGCTTTCCATTGCATAACATCCTGAATTCACAGGGGGGGGGGGTTCGTTTGTTTGTTTTTTTCATTTGGTGAGTCAAGAGCTGAGCTACGAGGATTAAAATTGAGCCCACGGTGGGTGTGATTAAATCTCGAGTAGACGGCGTTGTCGTTTTGATAGGAATGCATACTAGACACGGCTTATTCACCTGACTTAGCGCCGTGAGACTTCCATTCGGGGTTATATAGAAAAACGTGCCTTATTTTCAGGAGAAGCCATCTCATAGAAAAAAGAGTAGCCCAAAGCATTGGTTGCATTTCTGTTTATTTTAATAAAACAATACATTTAACATCGCTTACTGGCTACAACAGATTTCGGAAATCGACTTTGTATTCATGAATATGAGCAAGAATATAAAATTTTAACTTCATATATTGCTACATACACTGAATGGAAAAATTATAATATTACACTCCAATAACAACATGCAAAGCAGAAGTATCGCCGATGTCCAGTCATGAGGAACGCTTAAATTCGCAATGCCTACAAATAGAGCAGGTCTCTACGCATTGGGAATCAAAACTGCTTAATGACTGCAAACAGTCAAAAATACCCCCATTATTTCCCCGCTACTGAAACAAAAAGTAGGGAAAGGTCTGATCAAAATGTGCAAGTCGACTAAAAACGCACATAACTTAGTAAATCGCAAAAGGATTCGTCGGTAGGTTGGGGATAGGTGAGGTTATAACAACACTTTTCCATAAAGTATATGAGAAAAGCTGAACCTAATTTAATTTCTAAAATAAATTACGAATTTAAAGTGTTTAAAGAAAACTTGCACGAGCACTAAGGAACAAGCCGGTCAGCTTCTCTAACTAAGCCCACGCTGCCTTCACTGCGCCTCAATTACTATCCTTCCACGCCTTCTTCTGGAATGGGGACCTTATATAACGGCGATTCTTTTTTCTCATTCTAATCTTCCTATGGGGACAACTTGACCCTCGCACTTTTCTATTTCCAGGCAGGGGATATTGGGTTTTCCCCTCTTAGGACGATTTTCTGAAGATACTAACCACGGCTGGCCAATAAGCACTCCACACGCCTTGTCTCGGAAATATTTTGACCTAGTTATCTGACCATTACAATTTGGCCCTTTTTAAAACTCGCTGCCTTTCCCATCAGAAGAACAAGAATAACACTGATTAACAGAGCTCAGTATCAGGTGTTATTTATACCGTTTCATAACACTGACACGCGCCGTCGTTTATGCGCAGTTGCTTCGATTTACAGAGGGTGAGTCCAATGTTTTGCCATATTTGGATCACTTTATGTCTTCATACGTACCTTTACTTTGAGTGCTAGTCCGCTTTCGTCGTATAGTCCATTGTGTTGCACAATCTTTAGCCATCTGTCTGACAGTCCTTCGATTTCGCGGCGGTACCAGTTCTTGTCATTCGAGGCAAAGACTCCCTTCACCCCAGCTGTCACCTCCTCCTGGTTGTTGTAGTGCCGCCCTCGGAGAAAGTGGGCCATGGACCGGAACAAGTAATTATCCGCCGGGGCAAGGTTCCAACTATATGTTGGGTGTGGCATCAGTTCGGTGCCCCCAAGTTTCTGGAGTTTTGCTAGGGTCGTTCGCGCGATATGAAACGGAGCGTTGTCCACGCTGTAGGACAGCGCGCTTTCCGTTCACCAGTTCCGCTCCAGCTATTCAGAGTAGAGGTTGGCGTTGATGGTCCGACCGTCTGGAACAAATTCGTAATGGATTATCCCCTCGAAATTCCGCCAGACGCTGATAATTACCATGTGCTCGAAGCGCCCACGTTTGGCAACAGGTTCAGGAAACTGGCCCGGGCTCAATCACTGCCGTTGTGTGTTGGGATTACGGAAACAGACACACTTTTCATCGCACGTAACAATTCTCTTGATGGAACGCACATCGATTAGGTTTTCTAGGAGTTTCGTCCACATTTCCACTCGGCGGTTTACTTCAGCTGGCATCAGTTCGTGAGGGACAATGCGACAGCTCCTGTAGACCCTGCCGAGGTCCTGAAGGTGACTTACCACGGTTGTCTGTGATATGCCCAGCTCGCCTGATACTCTCCGAGTACTGATTGTCGGATTCGCCTCTACGGCCTGGCGCACGGCCTCCGAATCCACGGTTCATGGCCTACCCTGACATTGGCTGAAGTTTCTGTCACCTGATCGAAATTTCTTGAACCATCTGGTTGCGGTGCTGCGATCAACGGAATCTTCCCCCTTCGCATGCCAAACGTTTCGTGTTGCTTGAGCAACGTTATGGCGGAGTTCAAACTCGTAAAGTAAAAGTTCTTTAATTAGCCTGTTGTAGCTGTTCATTTTTTAGGCGTTCCAAATACGTACAGAACGACGACATGCAATGTTGTTCATAGCAATGCCTACCACTTCATATCTCTTTCGATTGACTGCAGTGCGCCACTTAAACTAGTTTAAACACGTGACATACCCGCCGCAGCACATGCGCTTATGCAAATATTGCAAAACTTTCGACTCATCCTCTGTACATTACGAGTACATGCGTCAGACTGAGCCTAATACTAGGACAAGCCGCCAACGGTAACCGATAAATCGTGTACAGTTGGCAAATTTTGAGCAAAGCTATTGCAAACTCTGAGCTCATTAAGGCGTCTAACATATTCTAAAAAACTAAAGCGTAAAATTTATCACTTCCAGAACAAAAGTACGAAACATTCTAAAGAAATGCCTAAAATTTATCATGAACTACTTTCCTTCACGCCTTCACGTTGGTTGTGATCAGGTTGCATGTAAACAAAGCGGAAAACACACTCAGATCGGGAACCACGTTTTTCATTTTGTATCGCGAAAGACACACACACACACACAAACTTCATTTTATTATTATATAGATTAAGCAAGTGTTGAACTTTCCGTTTCTTCGTTTTTCAATTCAAACGGGTGTTTTTTAAATTAATGTTAGTGAACTGACTTTCGTGAAATGGTTCAAGTAAAAAGCCGTCTAATTTTAATTGAACTTCCTCAATGGCACGGAATTTCGGGAATAGGAAGCCGTCAAATCCTGACCATGTACGATGTCCAATCGCATGCCAAAAATCAGGGTGATCGGATGTGTGATGTTGCACCTATGCCCGAACAACTAATTGTCCGAGTTTCGTATATAGAGAGGGTTTTTTTCAATTATTATTAAAATTGGTCAGTTTTTTAATGATCATTTTTATCCGACACGACCAATCACCATGATACCAGCCCCATGTCACTCACCATGTCCTTCCCTTTATCTGTGGCAAGTGTCACCGCCATCGGCTGAAGATCTTTGGAGGAGATAAGTAACAAACGACCTTTTCTCAAAACCCGGAAACCCCCTAAAAATGCAAGTTTTGGACGATTTTTCCTCAATGACACGGAATTTCGGGAATGGGAAGGCGTCAAAACCTGACCATGGACAATGTCCAATCGCATGCAAAACATCTCGGTGATCGGATGGGTCATCTCGTACCTATCTCCGAACAACTAATTGTCTCGAGTCTCGTAAAGAGAGCTCCGCTCAGCCTTCGGGCTCGCTTTGCTCAATAAATCTCAGTGAATTAGGAAATAAATATTTAACACTTTTTCGATTCATTCATACCCTGTGTTTTGAATAGAGCTGTAATATAAATTGCAGTGGATGGATAAATACTCACATTCAATACATCGATAAGCCAAAACATTAAAAACCACCTGTGCGTTATGCATATAAGCGTGACTACCAAGGTCGCGAATGATATATATATCATCATCATCATCATCATTGTCAACCATTATCAATCCACTGCTGGACGAAGGTCTCCCCAAGTTTCCTCCACAACGGTCTGTCTTGTGCCAGTCTCCTCCATGTCACTCCCGCATATTTACGAATTTCATCCACCCATCTCCCATGTGGTCTTTTTCTGGGTCTTTTCCTGTCCCTTGGAATCCAATCTAAAATTTCGGCTGTCCATCTATGGTCTGTCCTTCTGGCAGTATGTCCAGCCCATTGCCATTTCAGGGATTTAACTCTGATCATGATGTCTTCCACTCTTGTCATTTTTCGGATCCACGAGTTCCTCTTCTTATCTCTCCTGGTTATACCAAGCATGCACCTCTCCATGCTGCTTTGAGTTGTCTGCAGCCTTTGTATGTCTCTTTTAGTTAAGGTCCACGTCTCTGCACCATACGTAAGCACTGGAAGGATGCATTGATCAAACACTTTTCTTTTAAGACATAATGGCATATTGCTCTTGAAAATTATGCTGTTTCTTCCAAAAGCTCTCCAGGCAAGTTTTGTACGCCGATTAATTTCTTCATCAATGTGACCCTCACTTGATATCTGCTGTCCAAGATAAACATACGTATCTGTTATCTCCAGTTTTTCTCCATCAATCGATAAATCTTCATTTCTTGTAAAAGCATTGAACATCACTTTTGTCTTCTGAAAGTTCATTTTTAATCCCACTTCTTTACTCTTGTCAGCAAGTTCCTGGATCATACTCTGCAGCTCTGATGGGGTAGTTGCAAAAATGACTACGTCATCAGCAAAACGAAGGTGGGTTAGATAATCTCCATTAATCTTTATCCATTTGTTTTCCCAGTTCAGTGATTGAAAGACATTTTCCAATGTGGCATTAAAGAGCTTCGGAGATATGGTGTCACCTTGTCTCACTCCCTTTCCAATTTTTATGTGTGTTGTATTTTCAAACAGCCGAATCTTTGCACTTGCATTTTCATAGATGTTATTAATAATATTAATGTATGCATCTTCAATACCGCAGGATTTCAGAGCCGTGGTAACTGCTGATGGTTTCACCGAATCAAAGGCTTTTTCATAATCGATAAAAGCCATGCACAATGGAAGTTCATATTCCCTCGCTCTTTCAATTAGTTCTCTCAGTACGTGGATATGATCTATTGTGCTGTAGCCACTCCTGAATCCAGCTTGTTCTCTCGGTTGAGCCATGTCCAGTGTTACCTTCAAGCGGTGTGAAAGAACTTTAGTGAAGATTTTATAAACTACTGATAGGAGGCTGATAGGTCTGTAGTTCCTGAGATCCTCAATGTCACCTTTTTTATGTAGCAGGATCATTGTAGCATTGTTCCAATCCTCAGGAATCTTCCCTTCATTAAGGCATCGAGTGAAAATTTGGGCGAGTACTGTTTCAATTTCTCCACTTGCTTCTTGTATGATGTCTATAGTAATTCCATCTTCTCCTGGAGCTTTCCCCCGCTTCATGTTCTTGATTGCATGAGCAACTTCTGCTGGGAGGACTGGAAGAACTCTGGTACCTTTCATGATGTCTGGAGTACATGTATCATCCCTTTCATATAATTTGGAGTAGAAATCTTTCACTCTTGTCAAAATTTCGCCTCTATTTCTTGTTATAGAACCATCTTCTTTTCTCAGAGCCATAATCTGTTTTCTTCCCTTACTGAGATGTCCCTTTGCTATCTTTAGGCTTTGGTTGTTTTCAATTGCTTTCCTCACTAGCTCACAGTTGAATTTCCTTACGTCTTCAGTGATACTTTTTCGTGCTGTCTTGCATAGCTCTATATATTCCACTTTGGAAGTCACATCTTCTTTAGTTGTCCTCATCTCTCTTCTTTTTTGCATCAACATTTTGGTTTTTCCTGATAATTTGTTTACATGCAACTTGTTCTTAGACCCAGCTAATTTTGTTGCTGTTTCCATAAGAGCTTTGGTTACTTTTCTGTTAACTTCCGAAATATCCACTTCTTCCGATGTTAGGCCTTCTAAAGCAGAGAATCTGTTCTTCAGTTCCAACTTGAAAGTATTATGGTGTTTTTTAAGGTTATTTATGTCAATACATTTTGTTTGTCTTATGAGCTTGCCACGTTCCAGTTTAGTGTTGAGGTGCATCTTTCATCTCACCAATCTATGGTCACTACCTGTGTTGAACTTGTTTAGCACACTGCAGTCTTCGATGACGAATTTTTTGTTACACATAATAAAATCAATTTCACTTGTCGTCCCAATTGGATGTCTCCATGTCCATTTCCTGTGTGGCTTTTTCTTGAAAAAGGAATTCAAGATGAAAAATCCTTCTGCCTCTGCAAACTCAACGAGAGTATTTCCACGCTGGTTTCTGTTGCCGTGACCGAATTTACCTACTGAAGTTTCATTCTGTTGCCGGTGCCCTATTTTTGCATTGAAATCTCCCATAATTATCTTCAAGTGCTGCTTACCTTTATTATTTAGATGACGAATTTCCTCATAAAATTCTTCAATTTCTTCTTCAGGATGACTTATGGTGGGTGCATAAGTTTGAATAATCTGAGCCTGGTATCTTCTCGATAGTTGGATAACGAGTCGTGCAGCTCTGTCAGAGGAACTTTCAACTTCTACCACTTTATCCTTCAGTTTCTTGTGTATTATAAATCCAACACCACTAGTTCTGCCAGTATCTGTCCCACGATAATAGAAGAGATGTCCACTTTTCAGTTCAATGAGATCTTCTCCTTTTCTCCTTACCTCACTCAGCCCGACGATGTCCCACTTGATCCTTTGTAGTTCCTCTTCCAAATTCAAGAAGCCTTGAATCAGAAGATAGGGAGCGTCCGTTGTAGGTAGCCAAGGTCAGCATCAAATGGCAGCCTAGTCCGGTCCTCCGGGGATTCTTAGCACCCTCTGCCTTCATGTCGCACTGGCCGCTGCCTTGGCCAGGTACATTCCAGCTGCCGGAAACTGAGGGTCAAGATTTAAGTTGTAGAGTCATTTTGGAGGTGTTTGGCCATAACTCACCACGCTGGCCAAGCGGGTTGGTGAGTGTGGGATAGCATTTCCTCTGATCCCGATGGTATAGTTATACCGCTATTTGCGGTCGTCAGAGCCCCTTTAGTGGGAACAGGATGCACCACGAGAAGGCGGGGTTGACATTTGTCAAGGAGAGGCTGTGATGTTACGCATCACCTGACCTTACATCCCGATATATATATATATATATATATATATATATATATATATATATAGTATCTGGGTGGGTGCCGTCTCACTCAGTATTTCGTTTCGTCTCAACACGGGAAAAGCAAAGGATTTATCTCATTTCGACGAAGGCCAGATCGTTATGGCAAGACGCCTTGGTAAGAGCATCTCCGAAACAGCAACGCTGGTAGGTTGCTCACTCTATCTAGTAGATAGTACCTATCAAACATGGTCTGAAACAGGTGACACTTCGAGCCGTCGACAAGGCGTGGTCAAGCCACGCGTCACTGATGCCAGAGGTCAGCGCAGACTACCTCGTCTTGTCCTCAGCAACAGGAGGGTTACTGTTAATTTGAATACTGCATTCGAAAGGCTTCCTCGACTTAGCGAATTCCGCGATTTTACGTACAAAACTGTTGGTCCCTTGAAGTTCGTTAAATCGAGGTTTGACTGCATATGGATGCTTAGAAAAAGAAAAACAGTAGCAGTACTTCACACACCTTCCAAAGCGCGTCTTTCCTCATTTATTCTCATCACTAAGCATGTTCGGAAAAAAAAATCTGAAATAAATGGAATGGTATCCTGCGTCCAGGGCCGGATGGAGCTCTTGCGGGGCCCTGGGCGAAATTTCATTGTGGGCACTAAAAAATAAATCTCATATTTTAATAAAGTCGTTTCTGAAAATTATAGTTCGTGAGTAAGACACACGAACACTACCGTAAAGACAAAACAATTATCTCAAAGAAGTATTTGCTTTAAGCTTAAGAAAACGACCATAATTCGGACTGAAAGTTCAGAGAGAGAGAGAGAGAGAGAGAGAGAGAGAGAGAAAGAGAGAAGAGGGAAGAGAGAGAGAGAGGAGAGAGAAAAGAGAGAAGAGGGAAGAGAGAGAGAGAGATAGAGAAAGAAAGAAAAAGAGAGAGAAAAGAGAGAGGGAAAGAGATGGAGAAAGATAGAAAGAAAGAGAGAGGGAGAGAGAGAGAGTAAAAAGTGTTAAAATCTACGATTTTCTTTCGCGGGAGAAGAGGTTTAGGTTGCATTGTGACTTTTATAACAGCTTATTCGCAAAATGTTAAAAAGGTACCTGCTTAGCGAATATTTTCTCATTGCGAATAGTTTTGTACAGGAAATATAATAAGGATCCCTCTAAAATAAATTGGTATAAACAGTTTTTTCCCCTGATACATGTTTAGTGATTTATTTTTAATGCACAGTGGAGTAAGTGACAAATTAGTGACATTCTAAACTTTTATACGCGTTGATACATGAAAGTTACCTTTTTTTTTTTTTTTCAATTTTCTGTAATGTTGGAAAAGTAGCCTCCATATGTAGTCCGAAAGTAACTTGGATATTGTTATTTTTATTTCCTTAAATTTAAGTATCAGGTTTTCACACAAATTGTTGGATACATAAAAGTAGGGTACCACAAAATGATGAAATTTAATTTGCTATTTCATGAATGCGGAAAAGATTAAAGGTGGTTACAAAAATCATTTCGAATCTGCAAATCTCAGTGTCCGTACGACGAACAAGGGGGATAACGTATTCAAAAATGGGGAGATTGGAAACAAACAAAAAACTTCAAAACTATATTTTTAAGAGCCTTGCGCCCCAAAAGTTACAAAAAAAATGTAGTTAAATTTTTTAACCGAAAATTGTTTTGTTTTCTAAACTGCGGGGCCCACCAAAGGCGCGGGGCAACCGGGGCGTCCGCCCCGGTTGCCCCTGTGGTCCAGCCGGCCCTGCCTGCGTCAGTCATTGTTGAACCTCAAATGCGATGCTTCGTGTAGTTTAACATCAGCTTTATGCATAACGCAGACGCTCGACTATTTAATTACTCCTGTCAGATGTCGCTTCAGTTTAACATTCATCTCCAGCTGCTATTGTATTCACGGGAACATTTTCTTGAGCGGCAGATAATGTTTCGGAGTCATTTGTAATATTCTGTAATGGTTTCATCGTGGGTGGAGCTCCGCTCTCTCAGGAACGTTGTTCGATTCGGCTTGGCGTGTTAATCTCCCTGAGTAAACCACCTTTAAATAGCTCACTTCATCAGAACTGTAACAAAAGAGCACCCTAAACGTAGTAATGATGTTACAAAAATGGTCTGTCATCGAATGCAAATGTCGTAACTTTCGCTAAGTTTATAAAACAGATTAAAGGTTAAATGGAGTTCTCGGCAAAAAAGATAACTAATCAGCTTGAAATGGTTCCTGTCTTTAAAACTAAAATTTCTATTAAAGAGAGAATTCTTTATAAACTCAATATCTATGTATATAAAAGTGAAAGTATGTTTGTATATTTCTATGTTTGTTCCGCATACGTTCCTAAATGGTTTGATGGATTTGCACCAAAATTGGCATACATACTCTTCATCTCCCAGATTAAAATACAGGCGGGAAGATTTTTAGAAATTCCATCCCTCAGGAGGTCGAAAGGGGTCAAAATGTGTTTTTACGGGACCCTTTATAGGCTGGGTGAAAGTTGGCTGCTAGGGTATTACTCCGCGTGTCAGAGCAACGGTCGTCAGGTGACGCCTCACTCCTCGCAAGCTTCCGCGGTTCAGGCATAAGAGGAAAGAGTCCGATTTTTGAAAATTCCTAAAAAAGAAAAGAAACCACCGGCGGAGGATACGGAAACCCCATTCCCAGCGATGTGTGTTAAAAAAAAACCCCGAGAAATCGATTAAAAATAGATATATCGATTTCCGAGAGAATGTAAACCAGGGGTGCACAACCTTTTTATAAGTGGGGGCCAAGTTTATTTTTACATAATAAGTGGCGGGCCGCAAGTTACCTTTTCACATAGGCACTTGCCAAACCCTACCGCTAAAGCTAATTTTACTATTATCCGAATAACCTATTTTACTAGCAGACAAAAATGTGAATGTGTTTCAATACCATTTTTGTGTCCTCTAAATGGTTTAAATCCATTTTTGAAGTTTTTTGGCAAATTGCGTTATTAAGTTATCAAATTACTGATTTACAATCAACTTACTCCTAATTGGAAAAGGTTTAGGGGTATATAAAATAAAATAATACTATCACAAGGTTGTAAAATTTTTATTTTTACAAAAAACAGAATTCTTAACATCAAAGTATATAAAAAATTAAAATCAGTATATCGTCAAACTGACCATCAAATCAAGTAGTAGCCTAATGCTCCTAATGAGATGCTTGGCATTGTTTATTTTTCAATAGTCTGTCAATATCAGGTTCAATGTTAGAGATGGTAATGCGCAAGTTTCCCTCCAATAGTGTATCACTTAAACGGGAACGACACTTTGACTTTATTTGTTTCATCAAAGAAAACGATTGCTCGCATAAGTAGGTACTTCCAAACAACGTTGCCGTTTTTAAAGCATGATCTTTGAGCAATTTCATTTCTTTCGGTAAGTAATTTTTGTAAAATTCTAGGAGAGAAACTTCAGAGTATTTTGTTTTTAACTCATTGTTACACTGAAGATCAATTAATTCCATCTGGAAATCTAGTGGCACTGACGCAACGTCAGTAGTGAATGGTAGAGAAAACATATCAAACAAAACCTCAAATTTTCTTATATCTTCAAATCGTCTTTTAAACTCATTGTGAAGGTCCACTACAAGAGATGCATATTTAGCCACATTTACATGGAATTCAGAACTTTCAACAAAACTTTTCATTGTTGGAAAATTTGCTAGTTAACGAAACATTTTTATAATTTTCTTATTTCAACTAGGGCCTACAATAATGGGAAAAAATCTCATCATTCACAATATATATATTCACGTTTTCAATAGTATAAAATATTTATCCGCGGGTCGCATAAACTGACTTTGAGGGCCGCAAGCGGCCCGCGGGCCGCGGGTTGTGCACCCCTGATGTAAACAATGACCGAGGTCTGATTTTCGAACATTCATAAAAAAAAAAAAAAAACATTTCCTCAATGCGGGCCTGCAGGAAGTGCATTGTTGTACATGTTTACTATTTCAAGTTTTTAGGGCGAGTTAAAGTGCGCAGTTCCATCCCTAAAGGGGTCAAATGGGTTTTTCGGAGTTCTCTATAGGCTGGGTGAAAGTCGGCTGCTCGGGTAATACTCCGCGTGTCAGAGCAACGGTCGTCAGGTGACGCCTCACTCCTCGTAAGGTTCCTTGGTTCAGGCATACGGAGAAGAGTCCGAATGGTTACCCATCATTCTCAACGATTTTCTAAACGATTTGCTAGAAAGTGCCTTATCTATATTCTAGGAAGCTGAATGCAAAGTGCAGGAAGTGCATTGTTGTACATGTTTGCTATTTCGAGTTTTTAGGGCTCAGAACGGCCATTATAAATTGTGATAAAATGTTGTCACAGAACGGCTGCTCCAGGTGGAAAGAGCATAAATGTCGTTTATAACAAAGTGTTACAGTGAACACGCCATTCTGCCAGTCAGGCATTCTGTATCACCATCAATAAAGCACAGTGGCCCAGTGAAACAAGTGCTTGCGGTCTCCATGCCGTTCCCACGGACAATTCTATGTTCAACGTTCCACAGGTTTTCAAGAACAACGAAAAATTACAGGCTGTAAAGTGTAAAAAGCGTTTTAAAATGAATAAATATTACAAAATTGGGCATATCTTCCTTCTCTCTATTGGGAAAATCTTTCATTACAATAATATTCTTGGGAGACAATGAAAAAGGCCAATGCCCACGCAGAGAAAGGGGTAAAAATGCAAACGATATCTCACAAAAGCTGAGTGTTGCTCATCATGGTAGGATTTTTTTTTATTTTTATAGTGCAGTTTACATTGTTACTTGAAAACAAACTTTATGTCTATTCCGGGCAACGCCACGTACCTCCGCTAGTGTATATACAGGGTGCATAGGAAAGTCCATTTAGCCTGGAATAACTTGCGAACGGAGAGAGGTACAGTTATGCAAGTGAGATAACGGTATAGTAAAGTGACTACGCCCAACCAAATGCAACCGATAACAGCGCCCCTAGTGGCGAAATGCGGGCGTTATCCATTGCAAATCGAAAACGAAAGGAGATAGAGTAAAATTTCCAATTACAGAGTTGTAGAGCATCAATTAGTTAGTACAAAAAGACATTTGTATCACACCGATAAGATAAGTTATCGCCTGAATACCCTGAAATTTCTGAAATCGATGCGACCTTTTGTGTGAACGTTTGAAGGGAACAGGCATAGGTATGAGCAAATACACACAATTTATTGCATAAATGTGTACTTATGTCAATACAGTTTGATGACGTCAGACAAAACAAAAACAAAAAAGGCAAACTAGCGCACAGTGATAAAAAGTTAATGTCGAGTACGTTCGAAGAGTTCGCCATTGCCTACGATACACAGTTTTATTCGTGAAAGTAACTCTGCATGCACATTCCTCAGGATGGAAGGTGTCACACTATTGCAAGCATCTGTAACACGACGATGTAGATCCAGCAGACTTGTAGGCGCTGTTGCATACACCTCATTTTTTACGTAACCCGAGAAATCCAAGCTCGCCATTCTCGTACAGGGTACGTAGACCTTAACTTCTGATCGGGGTACATCCTGCTACTGGTTTTTATATCGTAGGTACGGGTACAGCGTCACAATCTGCATTTGCATACGGCTACTTTTGCGAAATGTGAATATGCAGATTCGAATCGTCGCGCATCGATTTCGGACATTGTAGGGTATTCAGGCGACAATTTATCTTATCCGTGTAAAAACAAATGTCGTTTTGTACTAATTAATTGCTCTACAACTTTGTAATTGCAAATTTTGCTTTATCTCTTTTCGTTTTCGATTTGCAATGGCTACCTTCCGCATTTCGCTACTAGAGTCGCTGCTATCGGTTGCATTCGATCGGGCGTAGTCGTTTTACTATACCGTTATCTCACTTGCATAACTGTACCGCTCTCCGTTCGCAAGTTATTCCAGGCTAAAGAGACTTTCCTATGCACCCTGTATATTTTTACATTGTGTGTATGTATTCCATAAAATCCAGCAATAAACTGATATCGGTTAAAAATGGGTTTTTAGGGGGGGGGAGGAAATCAGAAGGCAAGTATCTTCTGTACAAAAGGGTAGAATTGATCATATTTGTTGCTTAATAGGAGCTAGACGTCTGCACCAGCCTTAATTTGAAAATCCCAACCCGGTGTCGGACTTTAGAGGGGCTCAGATTAGCTCAGACTTCCCAGTTTACTTCCCGACATGTATGAGACTTTCATTCCACGTTCTCCGCCACGTATGGCAAATAAGAGGTGTCATTTATCGTTGGAAGGTTTAGACCAGGGGTGGAGAACCTGCGACTTTTTTTAGAGTGAATCCAAATTTTGCAGAACAAATCCTTTTATTTTTATTAATACGTTTTTGCTTGTATTTTATTATTTTTATTTTAATCTTAAACTGACCGTATTTAAAATACTGAAGAGTAAAACAAGATCCAACGAAATAATGCTTCCCGACTGACGGCAACAATTAAAACGTTAAGTAAGTCATAAAGGCTGTTTTGACACCTGCCACGCTCATGATTTCGTTCTATGGCTCCTAAAGAACTACGCAGATGGAACTGATTGAGCTCTCAGAAGAGGACATTTTGAAGTCCTTATATTTAACGCTAAGAAAGATCCAGTCGACATATGAAAAAATGCAATAGAATACCCACAACTTCGGCAACATGCACGAGAAATGCTTTCTCACTTTTCAACCACTTATTGCTGCGAATCTACGTTCATTCTTATACGTAACCTAAATCACGATGCCCCAACCCTCTACCGACCATAACGCTCAAAACGCCTGTAAATACAAACGGTCATAGCCTCCCGAAACGCCTGTCTAAAGTGAGTCAGATTTCCTGCCTATGCTTGTTCTTCAAATTTTCTCGACCTATGAGGGATCAGCAGAAGTTACCGTCAGCCATAATTGTTGTTACTAAACAAAGAAATGAAACAAAACACAGTTTCGGGTTTTATGGTATTTTGAGTGATACAAGATTTTGGGGTCATGGTCGTTAAAGGGTTAAAGGTCACCAATGACGAATACCCATCTAGAGGATCAGCTAGAAGTGCGGATCTCCATGTTGCAACCAATATTTAAATGCTTTAAAAAAAAAAAAAGGTAGTCACAAAGTCATTAAAAGGTAAAAGGTTAATTCACTTTAGAATTAACTTTTTTAGGACGTCTTTTGTGAAAAAAAGATCGTGCTTATGTTATCGGTTTGTCCGTCCGTCCCGTCTGTAGGCACCATATCTCTGCAACTATTATTCCGATTTGAAAAATTCTTTTTGCATTGGGAAGCTTAAAATATGCGAATGATGACCCTTCATTTTGTTCTTTTTTTTTTTTTTTTTACGATGCACAATTGCGCCGCTAGAGGGCTTAAACGCAGATGATGTCGAATTCAAAATAAATTTTATTCCATATGTTTGCTTCTAAACTTCCGATTGAGAAAATTGTTTTATCTTTCGATTCCACTTATGTCGAAGAGTATTTTAGGTATAGTCACTGTCACTTTTTCAAGTTATGCATAGATTTTTCGCTAGGGGTTTAAATTACATTTTTCCCGATATCTCTTTTTCTAAAACTTTGATTTGAAAAATGTTTTCTTCAGCGGATTGAAAATCTTTTAGGTATAATTGATGGAAAATCTTTTGGATATATTTCTAATTTTTGGTAAAAAAATACTTTGGCCACCATGGGGCGTAAGTGTTAATTTTTGCTCCTGTTGTATTTGACATAAAATCTGAGCTTCTAAAATCTCGATTGAAAAAGTTCGTTCGTGGACTCATGCCACTCAAGTCAATAAACCTTTTCGGAACATTTTCTTCTTAAAATATTGCATGGTTTCTTCGGCAGGGAGAGTGGACGTATGTCTTATTTTTGTCAATGTCTCTGCTTCTAATGGTCCGATTTGAAAAATTCCTTCTTTGTTGGATAGTGTTTCCGATGCGAAATGTTTTTCATATAAATTCAAAATTTTCAAGTAAATCATAGCCTTTCCGCTAGCGTGCGCAATGGCAAATTTCGTTTTCTGCGTTGTTTCTGCTTCTAAAACTCGGATTTGAAAATTATATCTGTATCGCATAAAGCTCCTGATGGAAAATGTTTTACATATATTTTATAATATTTGGTAAAGAATGTTTCGGCCACCGGGGGGGGATAAGTGTTAATTTATGCTTCTGATGTATTTGCAGCAAAATCTGAGCTCCTGAAAATTCGACTAAAATTTTTTTTTTTTTTTTTTGTCTGATACCGCTCACATTGAAAACCCCTTTCTTCCTAAAATAATGTATGGTTTTCCCGCTACGGGGCGTATATGTATATCTTATGTTTGTCCATATCTCTGCTTCGAAGAGTCCGATTTGAAAAATTATTTCTTTGTTGGGGAGCTTTTCCGCTGAAAAATGTTTCTCATGTAAATTCAAATTTTTCCTAATGCACAAGTCTGCAGCCAGAGGACGTTAGCTCAAGATTCCATTTGCAGCAATATCTGCGGGATTAGAAACCCGATTAAGAAACTACTTTCTTCGGTCAGATACTGTTGTTTTCCATACCGGTTCCCTCTTTTATTTTTTTTTTTTTTTTTTTTTTTGATTAGAGGTTTAACGATTACCGTGAGCAACTCAGTAGGCTATAAGCATTGAATAGCTTTGATAAATTTAATTCGCGTCAGAATGGATTCAAAAGACGTATTCATTACACCCGAAAATTCGGTGCCATCTTTCTTGTTTATTTTTTGAAGTCAGTTGGTACATAGTAAGATTGCCGCCCCGGTGGCGCAGTGGTCTAAGCGATGGCCTCTGATCATTCGTCCGAAAGGGGTCCGGGTTCGAATCCCGGTGAGGCATGGATGTTGTGTTTGTCTTACGGCACTGGCTCTCTCCCTTCCCTGGAACCAGTGACCCTAAATTAGGGACGGGCGACTGCTTATAGCCCATTGAGTTGCTCACGGTGGTCGTTAAACCTTCAATCAAAAAAAAAAAAAAAAAAAAAAAACATAGTAAGATTTATACAAAATACTGTACATTTCGAAGTACAGTATATCTAATTGAAGTTTCTTGAATACAGCCTTCCAGCATGAAAAGGTTCCCCACCTCTGGTTTAGACATTGGCTACCTACTTCTGTTACAAATCTAAATGCATTTCCTCTTTCGCACTGATATATAAAAAAGGTAGCCTCAATTTCCAAATGTGTAAACACAGCATCTGTGGGACCATCTCGATCGTTTTGTTCTCTCTATGGATCCTCATGCACCCTCCAGCAGTTGTCAGATGCACTGTAGTCAGCATGGCTCCACATACCTGTGAACACCTTCCAGCACCTTATTGAGTCACTCCCAGCCCGTCTAGCTGCTGTCCGCGCTGCACACGGCGGTTACTCTGGATATAGCTGGTGATCACAATAATGTGACTCGACCGTATGTATATATATATATACACTGCCGGAAAGTGAAAAAAGAACACCAAAAAGGAATTGGCGGAGGATCATGAAATTTACATATGTTAATTGGGTCAAGTTTACGTAGGTGTGATGTTAATTTCGGGACTAACGGGTGAGCGCTTACGCCACAGCACGGCATAATATGCAAATTATCGTCGGTGGTATTTAAGGATTACGGCGAAGTGAATGTAATCAGTCGTCGGCGTATGGACACGTGCGAAGACCCTGAAGAAGCTGCAATGCCTGGACATGGAAGACGTGTACGATTTCAGCAGTTATCGGACTTTGAGCTAGGTCGTCTAGTCGTACTCCGCGAGGCCGGGTGGTCGTATCGTCGTATTGCGGAGCGAATCGGACGGGAAGTATCGGTGGTGGTACGATGGTGGCGGCGTAAATGGTCCGAGGAACATTCCCACATGAGGAGACGTGGAACCGGGAGTCACAGACGGACTGATGAGCGGACCGATCGACGCATTAGAAGAGCGGTGTGTCAAGCAGAACATCCACTGCGACGCAAATCCGAGCTGCTGTTGCACCTGAGGTGACTGTGCGAACAATCCGCAACCGTCTACCGGATGCAGGACTACGTGCACGTGTGCCTCTGGCATGTGTACCTCTGACTCCAACCCACCGTCAGGAACGGCTACAGTGGTGTCGCCAACGTCTGCACTGGAGGACGCAATGGCGATCTGTCGTGTTCAGCGATGAAAGCAGATTCTGCTTGGTAGCCTCCGATGGCCGTATGCGTGTTCGCAGACGCAAAGGTGAACGTCTCCACCCTTCTTGCATCCGCCAGCGACACACAGGGCCTACACCTGGTCTCCTGGTGTGGGGAGCGATCAGCTATCACTCCCGTACATAACTAGTGTTAGTACCGGGTACGTTAAACAGCACCTCCTACATCGACAACACCATTCAGTCCGTTGTTGTGCCATTTGTAAGGTCGGTTCATCGTGGTGTTTTCCAGCAAGATAACACACGGCCACACACGGCACGTGCAACGCAACATGCACTTCAGGGTGTGAGACAACTTCCATGGCCTGCACGTTCACCGGATTTTTCCCCCATTGAGCACGTGTGGGATTTTATGGGACAACAACTTATCCGATCTCCACGGCCAGCCACGGCCATCCCCGATTTACGCGTCCAGGTTGAGGATGCTTGGAACTCAGTACCCCAAACTTACATCCAACATCATTACGACAGACTCCATGCCAGAATTGCACAGTGTATCGCAGTTCATGGCGGTTCAACCTCGTACTAACCATGTTACATGGAAATGTTATTTTTCAGTTTACCAGCAAATACAGCTGTATTTTGCCATAATGTTTTGATCACGTTATCCTCTGTATTCCGTTATTATGCTGTATAAATTTTACGGTATCAGACGTCTCCTTCTTGGTGTTCTTTTTTCACTTTCCGCCAGTGTATATACTCAAATTGCGTAAGCATTTTTTTTTTTTTTTGGACATAACTCATCACGCTGGCCATGCGGGTTATTGAGAATTGGAAAGGGAGTGAGACAAGGTGACGCCATATCTCCCAATCTCTTTAATGCCCCATTGCAAAATGTCTTTCAGTCATTGAACTGGGTAAACAAAGGGAATGAAGATTAATGGCGATTACTTAACTCACCTTCGTTTTGCTGATGACGTAGTCATATTTGCAACTACCCTTTCAGAGCTGCAGAGTATGATCCAAGAACTTGCTGCCAAGAGTAAAGAAGTGGGATTAAAAATGAACTTTCAGAAGACAAAAATGACGTACAATGCTTTTACAAGAAACGAAGATTTATCGATTGATGGAGAAAAGCTTGGGAGAACCGATACCTACATTTATCTTGGACAGCAGATATCAAGTGAGGGTCACATTGATGAATAAATTAATCGTCGTATAAAACTTGGATGGAGAGCTTTTGGAAGAAACTGTACAATTTTTAAGAGCAGTATGCCATTATGTCTGAAAAGAAAAGTGTTTAATCAATGCATCCTGCCAGTGCTTACGTATGGAGCAGAGACATGGACCTTAACTAAAAAAAAAAAAAAGACATACAAAGACTGCAGAGAACTCAAAGAGGCATGGAGAGATGCATGCTTGGTGTAACCAGGAAAGATAAGAAGAGGAACTTGTGGATAAGGAAAAAGATAGGAGTGGGCGACATCATGACCAGAGTGAAATCACTGAAATGGAAATGGGCTGGACATGTTGCCAGAAGGACAGACCATCGATGGACAACCGACATTTTAGACTGGATTCCGTGGGACAGGAAAAGACCCAGAAGAAGACCCCATGGGAGATGGATGGATGAAATTCGCAAGTATGCTGGAGTGACATGGGGGAGACAGGCCCAAGACAGACAATTGTTGAAGTAATTTGGGGAGACCTACATCCAGCGGTGGATTGATAATGGTTGATGATGACGATATGGTCGAATATATAGGTTGGTCCTTAAACAGCGAAACAACAGAAATATTGCTAAATTCCTTTCGACTTACTTTCGTTCTTCGAGGGTGACCGCATTCACTGAAGGTTTATGGGAATTTTTCTGTTTTGTTCTCTTTTTCGCCGATCAGTTTCGTTATTTTAGAGTTGTGCACGAAGAACGCGAGATATTTTCCCGAACTGTCCTCCTCCCTGGACTAGTGGACCTGGCTAGCAAGTGGCAGTAACTCAAAACCGTGGCTTTATTTATCGATCCTCTTATTAATAATCACAAA
Source organism: Macrothele yani (assembly GCA_039090855.1). Taxonomy (NCBI): domain Eukaryota; kingdom Metazoa; phylum Arthropoda; class Arachnida; order Araneae; family Macrothelidae; genus Macrothele; species Macrothele yani. The sequence continues at coordinate 118,592,815 of CM077007.1, forward strand.
GTAAGGAGCGGTAATTAAGAAAGCAGTGAAAATGAAATCTTTTCGGATTACGTTACCTGTTGCCCAAGGCGTCTAATCCTTTTTGATTATTAATGATCTTCCCAGAGAAAAGGCTTCATTTATCTTAAGACCATTTCTGCCGCAGTTAGTTTCAAAAATTTGAAAATTGCGTCTCCAATTTCTCCTTTCGACTGTCATCATAATGAAGCAATTTGCAAAAGTGTTTAGAATAATTTTAATTCTGTCTGACTGTAGAATTTAACCTGCTTTCGAAAGAAAATTACAGTAATTCTTTCCAACAGCACTTCAGATACGCTCTAAATTGAGGATATAAATCAAGATATAATCAAGGAATTCCTCGGTTTAATTGGTGCTATTTTGTCTGCTTATTTTTTAGTTGTTTCTAAACTTCAGGTTTCAAAACGCTCATGGGTTCTATAGCTTGTTCAAAGAATGCATTTTATTGGTTAAACTAATAAAACAAATTTCAAGTGCAAAAGAAAAAAATATATATATGGACAACTGAAATTTTAGGCTGGACCAAAGTGACAGAAAAAGACCAAAAGACTAGAAAAGCAAGAGCCCGACCCTGACAGAAAAAGACCGGCCCGGAAAGCAAGAGTCCGACCAGGACTTCGGGCCGAGCCGGGCCTTTATTCCATCAATTCAGTAATCAGTAAAAAATTCCGGGCTCGAGCTGGGCTGGGCCTGCACTGGGAGGTTTAACATTTTGCTCTTTCATTAAAAATCTCTTTTCGTCTGACAAAACAAAGATGAAAACATATGAAACTGGTAGGGCCGGGCCTTCTATACTACGGTTCCGAGCTGGTGTTTCCAAATTAAGGCCACCTTTATATAAGACGACCACGTGGCAAATGGGTGGATGAAATTCGAAAGTATGACGAGGGACGACATGGAGGAAACTGGATCAAGTTAGTTATAAAAGAAATTTAGGGATTCCATCAGCCAGCAGTGGATTGATAATGGATGATAATGATATATGTATCATCATCATCATCGTTAAACATTATGAATCCACCGCTGAATAAACGTCTCTCCAAGTTTCTCGCTCAACTACTTGTCTTGAACCAGTCTCCTCCAAGGTGAAAATCCTCCAAATACGTGGCGACAGTGAATAAACAAATACATCGCTCTTTCCACGTTTTACCAACACACAGCAACCGAAAAATTGTTATTCGGTCACCACGGGGGAATTGAACCCCGGATCTCTCGATGTCTAGCCGAGCGTGTTAGCCTTACACCACGGTGGCCAACAATCCACGGCGCTATGTTTGTTTTTCAGTCAGCTTCTGACATCATAAATCCGTTAATGACCACCAGATGGAGACGTTTCAGTAGCAGAGCCCATCTTACGGGTTTATGATGTGTGGTTTACGCTATGTGTGCTTTTCAGTCAGCTTCTGACATCATAAATCCGTTAATGTCCACCAGATGGAGACGTCTCAGTAGCTGAGCCCATCTTACAGGTTTATGATGTCAGAAGCTGACTGAAAAACACATAGCACCGTGGATTGTTGGCCACCGTGCTGTAAGGCTAACGTGCTCGGCTAGATATCGAGAGATCCGGGATTCAATTCCCTGGCGATGACCGAATAACAATTTTTCGGTTGTTGTGTCTTGTTAAAACGTGGAAAGAGCGATGTATTCGTTTATTCAGTCTCTTCCATGTTACTCCGGTATGCTTTCAAATTTCATCGATCTCCCATGTGTGGTCTTTTTCTGTCCCTTGGTATCCAGTCTAAAATTTCGGCTGCGTATGTATATTGTATATACTCATATATAGCCTTGTATTCAAAATTATTTTCTTTTCCATAGTGATTTTTTCATCATCTCTCCTGCCCTAAACCTCCTCCACTATGTCCACATCTGTGTGAATTCTCTCACGGAAACTTTCTTTCAACATGTAACAAACCATCGCTGAATTTTGGTCTAAATTCATCGTTGTCTTTTAAAATTGTCCGAATACCAAACGTTTGCTCAACTTCAATTTTTTTAACTCCTCATTTTTCTAGTAAACTGATTTTATTATGCTTTTTTAAATCCATTATTTCTCGATTTTCGTAAGCACACCCGCACACACTACCTAGCAGTCGAAGTCAAACTAAATTTTTCAAATGTGACCAACGCCATTCTTTGTTACAGAGGCGTGACTACTTGAACAACACCCATTGAAGAGCCGGGTGGCATCCTCATAGAATGTGAAGGCAACATCAATGCACAAAATATACATAGCCATATACTAATATTCTCCAGTGGTCAGATCTCAAAGGCTACCTCTTCGTTCATGGATGACGCTTCATGTTGTAGGGCAAAACGTACCCAAACATGGCATGAACAAAACGCCATCCAGAAAATGTCGTGGCCAAGCGAGAACCTTGATGTGAACCCAACTGAACTTCTGTGGGCCATATTGTGTGGAAAGGATGCCACTGAAACCAATCAACAAGGTACGCCTGCTGGCCTTGTTTCTTGAATCGTGGGCTCAAATTCCACAGAGCACAATTGCTTATATCATTTCCACAATGCTTGACAGTGTGAAAGCTGTACGTACTGCAAAGGATATGTCTACCAGATATTAAATTGAGCTACAACTATAGCTCCTTCCGTTCCATGTGGATAGAAAATAAATGTTAACTAATCGGGAGTCTACTTATGTCTGTGTACTTCACACCCATGGTCCATGCAGGTATAAAAAGACGCATGTAGTCTGGCAAACATCATAGATAAGCATGAACTCAGTGACTTTCAACGTGGCACGGTCATAGGAAGCCATTTCAGCAACAAGTCAGCTCGTGAAATTTTCTGTCCTGCGACAGTTGCCCTGACCAACTGAAAGTGATGTTATTGTGGATGCTATCTTAGCAACAAATCAGCTCGTGAAATTTCTGTCCTGCGACAGTTGCCCTGATCAACTGAAAGTGATGTTATTGTGAAGTGCGACCTAGGAGCAACAACAGTGCAATCGCAACCTGGTAGGCCACATAAAATACCAGAAGAGCACCGAGTGCTGAAGTGGAGGGTGAGACAAAGCTGTTTGTCTTCGTTTACAACACTCACCACCAAGTTCCAAAATACCCTCTGGAAGCAACTTCAGCATCATAATGATTTTTTTTTGTTATTGGAAGTTTAACTACCATCGTGAGCAATTTAATGGGATATAAGCAGTCTCCCGTCCCTAATTTAGGGTCACTGGTTCCAGGGAAGGGAGAGAGCAAGTACCGTAAGACAAAACAACATCCATGCCTCACCGGGATTTGAACCTGGACCCCTTTCGAACGAATGATCAGAAGCCATCATTTAGACCACTGTGCCACCGGGGCGGTTCATAATGTTTTGTCGAAATCTGTAGGAAATTTGGTTTTCATGGCCGCACAGAAGCCAAACGTTAACAAGATCAACGCCAAGCGACGATTGGAGTGGGCTGAAGCTCGGCGCCAGTGGACTCTGGAGCCGTGGAAACGCGTTCTCTGGAGTGGTGAATCACGCTTCACCGACTGGCAGTCTGACGGGCGAGTCTGGGTATGGAAGATGCCAAATGAACGTTAACTTCCAGACTGTGTTGTGCCATCTGCGACGTTTGGGCTGCTTCTCACTTTTTGAGCTGGGAACCCTAATTTCAGAATCCTGGAATCTTAACACTGTAGTCTATAATGGCATTCTCTACTATTCTATGCTCCCAGCATTATAGTAACAGTTCCGTGGAGGCCCTTTCCTTTACCAACAGAACAATTGCCCGTCCATAAAGTAAAGTCCTGCAGGAACTGGGAGTTACATTTGCTTCATTTCAGATACTTCTTGCTGAAGTTTCGGATATACCATATACAGCAAGTTCGTTCCGCGGTTGTGCACGATCAACAGTGAAAGAACGTTCAGGCTTTTGTTGTTATGCATCTTTATCGGTAGCAGTAAAGTAAATCTCATATAAAAAATTTCGGTATAACGGAAGTACTAGTGTCTTGTGACAGGCAAGGGTTCGTGCTTAATTGGGCGCCAAGCGCTAACCAATTGCGTGCTGGTCGACTCAAATACACTGCGCTGACGCTTAATCGAAACCCAGCTGCGAAAGTTTTTTTATGTTTGTACCGATGGAAAGTAGCAGCTTCTGTTGTTATGCATTTTCCCGACAGCAGTAAAACAAATCTCAAGCAAAAATTTCGATGTAACAGAAACGGGTAACGGAAGTAGTCAAAACCATTGTTGAAATCTGATCGTGACGAAACAATACAGTTTATTAAACTATGGTCGAACATTATTTCATCATGTTTTACATAAACGTAACAATATCTTATTGCAGTCTGCGTAAATTAAGAGAATCTGATGCTAATTGTGATAAAAAAACATCACAAAAATGCATTTTTGATGCTATGAAAACGGTGCGTCGTAGGGAATTTGGCTTCCTTTCTACACCCCACAACCGAGAGAGGGTTTACGTGCTATTACCGAGAGCGTTAAACTGATGTATCGTCTAAACTACCCAATGATACGCAGCTATTTGATGTGCTCAGTGTGTTGTCCCAGTTGCTGAACCACAGAGATGAAGGCGCTTGATCCAGTCGTTACGCACCCGCACGAGAGTAACGGGAGAAATACAGTTGCAGGTCTCCAGAATGGTTACCGAAGGTGGTGTTTGTCGCGGATTTTCTCAGCATACACCAGGTGTTTCATATGACCCTACAGATAAATATCGAGTGGTGTGAGATTGGGGGATCTGGGTGGCCATTCCACAGGACGACGCCGGCCAATCCAATGACCAGAGAATTAAAAATCTAGCCATTGACGAACAGTTGCTCCGTAGTGTGGTAGAGCCCCATCATGTTGGAAATCACAGGGGGAAACTGTCATCTTTATTCAGAAAGGAACGGAACACGATTTCCTGTAGCATTTGCAGGTAGCTCTGAGCATTTAGGTTATTGTGGATGTGTGAAATTTGTTTTCTTTCTGGGTGTCGGTTGTTGAATTCTGCAGCTATGATATGGCAGCTGCGTTCCCCAGACATAAGGATCACCTCAATCCTCTCCTCTTTCGTCAATGCTATCTTCAGTTACCTGCAACAAGCAATAGTTATTTCAACTTTCTGTGTTGATAACTCGTGAACCATAACAAGTGTGTTCAAATCTGATTAGGGCAATCAATTTCTGAGAAAATTCTGGTCTCGTTTGATGTGAAACATGGCCCCCTTATCTTTGAATAATTTGACCTCGTTCCAATATGGTGGATTTCAAGATGGCTGCCATGTTCCGGAAATAGCCTAAAAGATAGGCCCCCTAACTGATTCTTTGCTGGGGTATTCAGATATTTCATTTTCTCTCCCGTTTCTGAAATACAAGAGTGTCCTGCGACTTTTGACTCGCCTTCAATACTCTCGAACAACTCGTTTTATTTCACACCCACAAAGATCTTGGCATGCGGAAGATACACAGCATAAATTTTCTACAAAGAGTATCAGACTGCACTCTCGATTTTTTTCCCTTTTGATCATGATGTCGTTCATCAGTACTCTTCGCAAAGGCAGACAGTGAAATAGTACTACGTAAAAATCTTCGCCGTGGACGCGACAGAAGGCCGTACAAATGACAGCTAGATGGCTGGGAACTCAACCATAACAATGCTCCTGTGCACTTCTCCCATCTTGTGCAACAATTTCTGCTTAAACACTAAATTCTTCAGAGGGAGCAACCCCCATGCTCACCAGAGCTCTCTTCGTCCTTTTTTTTTTTTTTTTTTATTTCCCAAAAGTTAAAGTCACACTGAAAGGTAGAAGAAACAACAACTGTGACTTAGTTTCACTCGCGCGTCGGTGCCGAGAAGCTGTCCAAAGTTTTGGAATACATCAACATTTGACCTTTACCATTAATATTGAAATAATGTTTCCATGACATCGAGTTGGCAAGAGAAATTTTAATTCTTTTTGAACTTCAACTGAATTTTAGCAACGTGAAAAGAAAAAGTGACACCTCAGTTGCGATGTGTGAAGAGATAAAAAGGGAATTTGCGATCGACATCAAAATGAAATGAATATTTTCTCCAGGTCGACGCCAGAAGGATTAAGAACCTATTACAGTGAACATTGAAAATGAGGAAATAACACAGTTGAATGCATCAGAAGTTAATACGTTACTAATACGTTCCCTTTATTCTGCCTTAACTAAATTGATAAAATACTCAAATAATTTTTGGTTGAGGAATTTATATTCATTTTTTTCTGATAAAGTTTTAAAATTTCAAATGACGTTCGTCACGACATGCAAATGTGAAGCTAGATTCTAAGTTTTCTTAAATATGGAAAGAGACTAAACGATATCAGAGGATGGTCTCCTGACTTGAAGCTGCTGTGTGATTAAAAAAATCTTCTTTCCCGTAAGGTATGTTCTTAGTTATCTGAAAGCAACAGTGTGAACTCATTAATAAATGGCTTGTAGTAATAAATCAGGTTAAATAAATAGCAGAAATGTATGGTTTTCCAATCTGTTTATAAGTTATTACATTTTGGGGCCGCAAAAAAAAAAAAAAAAAGACCTCAGTTAATATAAGTTTGAGAAACCCCTACTTAATAAATGGAACTACTCTTTAATTTGATTTCCGTCTTTAAAACAGACATGTGTAAGAGACACGTAATGCTACAATGTTTGCAGTCCTTATCATAGCACACATCATTATTTAAATGCCCTGCAAATCGAATTATATTTCACGTCAAAATGCAATGGGTAAAAAAATCTCGTTTCACGGCTAAAAAAGACGTAAAGATTAATTTTATTTTTTGTTTTTAAAGATAGTTGCAGTATGGCGAAAGATAAAAAAAAACTTGCTGAGGTGAGCATCGTAAAAAGAAAGGCGGTGGATTAGAGTAAAGCAACAAGGATCCTTCTTGAAATAACTTCAATGTAATCTAATTATAAGTGGAAGCAGTTTGTAGCGTCTAGGTGAAGGAATCTTATTCGGAAAAGAATTTAGCGCACATCCGCTTGGAGGCAGTTTGGAGCATCATGATGAACGAATATTACTTGGAGATGACTGTAGCAGGTATCTTCGAAAAAGGGGTTTGAAAACTCGAAGTGATGGGAACGCACTTCTACATTAGGGTAGCTCACAATATCAGATTGATACGGAAGTGGAGGAAATTTATTCGCTTTCTAGGGTATAACACAGTGTTTTAAAATCGATGAAGCAGCCCGAATAAAGCATGCGGAACCGTAGACCAGCTTCTTAGTTCAGGTGTGAAGATAGTGTGAGAGGTAAATCATCCAGACACGTTCATGAATTTCCTTCACTATGGAAAAAATATGAAAAATTTCGCAATTCTGCTTTAAAAGCAGAGGCTGATTAATGTGGAACAAAACTGGTTACCATACTCAGTATCAAAATAATACACGTAGTGTCAAAATACACAGTCGAGTCACATTATTGTAAATACCTCCTATTTTTGAAGTCAACAGCGCGTAGACAATGAAAGAAAAAACATGTCGTGAGCTGGCTTGGAGGGTATATAAAGGTGTGCTATAGGCATTCTGAAAACATATCACTCGTTGCTGTCATGGATAAAAGGAGCGATATATCAGATTTGCAAAAAGGGATGATTATCAGCTTTCGGGCCAAGCGTGGCAGTATTTCTGAAACAGCGCACTTTGTGAACTGTTCTCGTGCTGCTGTGGTTAAAGTGTATTTTGATTGGAGAAATGGCACCATTGCGAATAAGTGACGTGGAAATTGCGGAGCACCACGTGCCATTGATGTGAGAGGTGAACGTCGGCTGCGAAGGTGCGTGAGGACCTATCGACAAGCTACAGTGGAGCCAACTCACTGGCCGAATGAACCAGGCGGCTACCGAAAGGATGACTAATACGACAGTTCAGCGAACCCTGCTGCGTATGGGGCTCCGATGCAGATGGATGGTCACTGCAGTTTTGCTAACAAAGGTGCATCGACAGAAAAGGCTTATATTTTCACGGCAGTATCGGAAGTGTACTCCGCTGATTGGCAAATTGCCTTCTCCCATGAGTCACGTTTTCTGCTTCATCGAACGAATGGACGTTGGCGTATAAGGCGAGAAACATCGAAGAACAAACACTCTTCAAACCATTGCTGGAAGAACACAAGCTGCTGAGGGCAGCGTTATGGTCTTGGGAGTGTTTTCGTGGCATTCTCTAGATCCATTCATACCTGTGGAATGCACGAGAGGCACTACGGACCGAAGCAACGTGTCACAGAGCTAGAAATGTCTGAGAGTAATTGGAAGAGCACGATGAAGACTTGAAAGTACTTTCTTGGCTCCCTAATTCTCCAGACTTAAATCCCAATTCAGGATCTGTGGAACCACCTCGATCGTGTTGTTCGCTCTGTGGGCCCTCCACCACCCACATCCAGCAGCTGTCAGATGCACTGCAGTCAGCATGGCTCCACATACCTATGAACACTTTTCAGCACCTTATTGAGTCACTCCCAGCCCGTCTAGCTACTGTCCGCTCTACACACGTCGGTTACTCTGGATATTTACTGGTGGTCACAATATTATGACTCGACCGTATAATACGTGTATTATTTCAAAACTGGTTACCATACTCAATGTCAAAATAATGCAGGTATTGTTTCTTGCTAACTGTATTTAGGCATCGAGGAGTTGGTACATCACTTCCTGGGGATGGGTACTAGCTCTGAAAACTTTCAAAGTTAAAGAGCCTGAATTTTGATTGAGAGAAAGATAAGGATATCTGCGAAGTAGATTTAAGAGTGGTCCGGTAAAATGAATAAAGAAAAGAAACGCAATTCCTGCCAGAGGTTAGGCACGAAATACAGTGAATGGGCAAATCATTATATACACCGCAATAACAATATGCAAAGCTGACGTATCGCTTCCAGTCACGTGAGTAGATGAAACTGATAATGCCTATAGACACAGCAGGACTCTATGCATTGTAAACCAGTCGCTGAGAAGTCATCCTTGGTAGTGAGTTTGGCCGTGGCCAGATAGAACAGGGTGTCCGAATAATGGTTGTACTCTGAATCTACGAATTGCAGTAATGTAATAAAGAAATTTTCAATGGAATTACAGTAGAAACGACCCACCACGTGAGAGTGCTCTGTGTCTAGTAACTATCATGTCTCCACACCCCGAGGTGTGTGCAGCTGTCATTCCGGGCGAAGGTCATTCCCAAGCGCTTGGTCGACGGAGGCAGACGTGTCGATTGATCCCTCGTCTCGGCACAAGGACAATGGTGTTGACGGTTGAACAGGTAGTGTTTTACGTACCGCATTACGGTGGATGGAACGTGTTGGGTGGAACATGTCTTTCGCCATGACGACAAGTACACGGACGAAGTGCAAAAACATTTCGCTAGGAAATTTCCTGATGGAGACGTCCCCCACCGTAATGCGGTACGTCAGCTCATAGCTAAGTTTCGAAAAATTGGCAGTGTTCTGGATACCCCCCAACCCTGTAGGCCATCCACGGCAGATGAGACCGTACATGATATACAGGACACGTTACAGAGGAGGTCACACAAGTCCGTGAGGCCGCTGACAAAACAAGTTAATGTGCCGAAGAGTACAAACCACGGTATTCTGAAAAGGAAGTCGCGTTTCCACCCGTACAAAGTGTCTGTCGTGCATCAGCTGAAAGAAACAGACCACGTGACCCGTGTTCGGTACTGCAGGTGGTTCCAAGAGTTCCTGTCTGAAGAAGGTGAGGACATTTTGGATGTGAGTTTCTTTATAGATGAGGCATGGTTCCATCAGTCCGGGTGCACCAACAAGCCAACACACTCGTCTGTGTGTACTGAAAATCCCCACGAAATTAAGGAAGTGCCTCTCCACAACCAGAAGGTCGGCGTTTGATATGCCATAACCCGTGCGCCCATTACTGGGCTCATTTTCTTCAGTGAAACCATTAACTCGGAACGGAACCGTCCTCAAATTATTCAAACATTCACATCCGAACGGGAAATCAATGAAGGATGGTTCCAGCAAGACAGTGCAAATCTTCAAACCGCTGGCGCATCAATACAGACAGAATCTGGTGAAATTTTTCGGAAATCGCATCATCTCCCGGGGACTGTGGCCTGCTCTGTCACCAGATCTGACACCGCTTGACTTTTTTCTGTGATGAGTACTAAAGGGGAGGGGTACACACGTAATCAGCATACAGTACAAGAGCTACAGGCTACAATAGCGACCCCCATCCAACAAATCAAACCACATACTCTGAGAAAGGTCTTCACCAACATGCAGACGCATGTGCAAACATGTCTGGACGTCGGTGAGGCCCATTTTCAACACCTCCTGTAGGAACCAGTTCGACATGGTAAATGTTACTTTCAACGCATTTATTTTTCAGGCACCATGTAGCTGCAAGGAAGGCCGGTTGTTCAACCACCAGAACTTCTGAACTGTTGGGATTTCTACGTCACGTGTATATCAAAGCTTTGAGAAACATGCAGAAACTTCGAACCAGGACCGGATTCAGGGAGATCTTAGGGTCCAAGTCCACCATTACCAAAGGTCCAGGAGGCATGCCGCTACACCGTAAACTACACACAACTTATGTATTTATTGTATATACGTATATGTATAGAGAGAGAAGTAAAATAGTTTTTAGTTTTATTCAAATCAAACAGAATATAAATGCCGAATTTGCTTGTACCACATTATTGATCATCCATGTAACACTCTCAGAAAACTTAAAATTTCGTCGCCCCGGAGCTGGAATCGAACCCGCATCTTCCGATTTCCGTTCGAGTACGCTAACCGTTACACCACCCAGGACAGTGAAGTTGCAAACAACATTGACTAAGCAAAGAGAGTGTTAACATGGATGGCCAGTAATGTGGTACAAACAAATTCAGAATTTATATTCTGTTTGCTTTGATTATTCCATCGTTTTCCATTGTATTATGAGGAATACTCCTTCACTGAGTTTTAGTTTTGTCTCGTATGATTTCTACTCGATCGCAAACAGATGATAGAAGACGAACAGATGTAAAAGTCGTGACTCACTAAGGGTAAAAGCTCCACGTCGCTCTGTACAGCGGGGTAGGCGATACAGTTTCAACTCTTTCACTACCATCCACCTACACCTCCCTGTTTGCACTTGGAACCATTAATGTGCAAAACTCACTGTGGCTTCACAATGCATAACAAAAACGACACACCAAGAAAAGTATACAATGCTAAAAAATTTCCAAAACAAAATCTAGGAATCTTAATGTTCTTTCATGTTCTTGTGAGGATAGTGGAAAACACAGTCTCTTTTTTATTAAATCTCTGCAGGGAATGCACTACACGTGTTAATTGTAACAAACATATTGCTAGAGTTACTACACGTGTTCATATGCACTACACGTGTTAATTTTAATGCACTACACGTGTTAATTGTAGCAAACATATTGCTAGAGTTACTACACGTGTTCATATGGACTACACGTGTTAATTGTAACAAACATACTGCTAGAGTTACTACACGTGTTAATATTAATGCACTACACGTGTTAATATTAATGCACTACACGTGTTAATTGTAACAAACATACTGCTAGAGTTACTACACGTGTTAATATTAATGCACTACACGTGTTAATTGTAACAAACACATTGCTAGAGCTACTACACATGTTCATATGCACTACACGTGTTAATATTAATATTCACTACACGTGTTAATTGTAACAAACATATTACTAGAGTTACTACATGTGTTCATATGCACTACACGTATTAATATTAATGCACTACGCGTGTTAATTGTAACAAACATATTGCTAGAGTTACTACACGTGTTAATATAATGCACTACACGTGTGAATTGTAACAAACATATTGCTAGAGTTACTACACGTGTTAATATAATGCACTACACGTGTTAATTGTAACAAACATATTGCTAGAGTTACTACACGTGTTAATTGTATCAAACATACTGCTAGAGTTTCGTGTTTTAACAGACTTCAGCAATGATTGTCCATCATAAGTTCTTTGGGGCCCACTCAGATATCTTATTTGGTAGCCCACTGAGATGCCTTAGACCATGGGCCCACTAAGGCCTTAATCCGGCCCTGCTTCCAACCAACGAGAGAAATATCGCCGTAAACGTGCAATTGACTCAAGTTGAACGCAGGCTGTTCCGCGTCGTTACAAGGAATCGCACGGCCACCACGGAGAAGATGACATCGGAATTTAATGAGAGCACGGACAAAATAGGTACGAAGCAGAGCGAGAATCAACGTCCACATCGTGTCCCCTTGTTGACGTTAGATTTTAATGAGAGCGCGTCCACAAGCTAATCCACAAAAGATTTCCCCGTCGTGCCATGGCCAAAATAAGCACGAAGTAGAGCGATAATCAACGTCCACATTGTGTCCCTTTGTTTAAGTCGGAATTTAATGAGAGCGCGACCACTAGCTAATACACAAGACTATCCCCGTCGTGCTATGGACAAAATAGGCACGAAGTATAGCTAGAGTCGGCGTCCACATCGTGTCCCCTTGTTGGCTGCAAGGCACCAAAAGATTAGCCTGCAGTTTGCAAAAGTCCTGTCGTAACAGGACTGCGAAGGACTGGAAACACGTCATCTGGTCTGTTGAATTATGGTTTCAACTCTATCACACAGACGAGAGGGTGCTGTGTGGCGTAAACCACACTAACTGATGGACTCAGTTTGCCAAGTTGAAGTTATAAAAAGGCAGGGGGAGGCGGTGTAACAGTTTTGGGAACATTTACATGGGCTTCCTTTGTGTCCCTCATACCGATAGAGACCACCAACAGAAAGTATGTGAATCTCCTCGCCGACCATCTACAATCTTTCGTAACGATTCTCTTTTTGCACCATGACGCCATCTTTCAACAGGACAATATCATACGGCATACTTACTTGATTGAAGACCACAAATTTTCAAGTGAGTTTACAACACTCTAACCTCGCTCGATTGCCGGATCTCAACCCCATTGAGAATTTCTGTGACCAGTTTGGAAGATCTGTTCGAGTGAGCCAACCCCCACCAGCAACTGTGAATGGTGTACGACAGCTGGTCCATCGCTTCATTGGCGGTAATGCCACTTGCATGTTTTCAACACCTCATTGCGTACTTAACGAGATGTCTGCCCACCTGTTGTGAGGGCAAAAAGGTGAAGCAACATGTCGTTAGATAGATGCATTAACCGTAATAATTTTTCTAATCAGTTTAGTAGAAATATGTGCAAAATTGCCATTGCGCTGCAGTTTTAAAACATGTAAATACCAAAACATATAATAGAATAGTATAACTCTGCTAGTGATCCGAATTTCTTGACGTAGAAGAGAAATAAAAATTTCCAAGATTTCGCACATCAACCAGATGGCTTTTGCAAGGAAGGTAGACAGCAAACTGCTGACTGAATAATAGAACACTTCAACAATTTGAACGCAGTGACCTTTTAGCACGTCTTTTGTAAAAAAAGATCGTGCTTATGTTATCGGTTTGTCCGTCCTTCTGTACCCACGATATCTCTGCAACTATTAGTCCGATTTGAAAAAATCTTTTTGCATTGGGAAGCTTGAAATATGCAAATGATGATCGTTTATTTCGTTTTTTTTTTTTTTTTTAAGATATACAATTTCGCCGCTAGAGGGCGTAAATACAGATGATCTCGAACTCAATAATACGTTTTATTCCACATATTTGCTTCTAAACATCCGATTGAAAAACTTCTTTTATCTTTCGATTCCATTTATGTCGAAGAGTATTTTAGATATAGTTACTTTTTCAAATTACGCATAGATTTTCCGCTAGGGGCGTAAAAGTACATTACAGTTTCCCCGATAACTCTTCTTCTAAAACTCCGATTTGAATTTTTTTTTCTTCAGCGGATACATCTCCTGATGGAAAATCTTTTGCATATAATTTCAAATTATTGGTAAAGAATACTTTGGCCGTAAGAATACTTTGTAAGTGTTACTTTTTGCTTCTGATGTATTTGTCATAGAATCTGAGCTTCAAAAATATCAATTGAAAAAATTCTTTCGTGGACTGATGCCACTCACATCGATAAACCTTTTTGGAATATTCCTAAAATATTCCACAGTTTCTCCGCCAGGGGACGTAGATGTACGTCCTATTTTTGTCAATATCTCTACTTCTAGGAGTCCGATTTGAAAAATTCCTTCTTTGTTGGATAGTGTTTCTAGTGTGACATGTGTTTCATATAATTTCAAAATTTTCAAGTAATTCATAGATTTTCCGCTAGGGGACGTAAAGGTAAATTGCGTTTCCCCCCTATATCTCTGCTTCTAAATCTCAGATTTGAAAAAATTCTTTCTGCACCGGATGCAGCTCCTGGTGGGAAATCGTTTGCACATAATTTCTAATTTTTGTAAAAACATGGTTTGGCCACCAGGTGGCGTAATTCTTAATTTCCGCTTCTGATGCATTTGCAGCAAAATATAAGCTAAAATCTCGATTGAAAAGCAAGTAGTTTGTTGACCGATACTACTCATGTCGGCAAACCTCTTAGGAACATTTTCGGATTTGAAAAATTCCTTCTTTGTTGGATAGTGTTTCCGATGCGAAATGTTTTCCCTATAAATTCAAAATTTACAAGTAAATCACAGACTTTCCGCTAGGGGACACGAAGGTAAATTGCATTTTCTGTGTTATTTCTGCTCCTAAAATTCCGTTTTGAAAATTTCTTCCTGTATCCTATACAAGACCTGATGGAAAATATTTTTCACATAATTTCTAATGTTTGGTAAAGAATGGTTTGGCTACCAGGGGTCATAAGTGTTAATTTCTGCTTCTGATGTATTTTTGTAGCAAAATCTGGGCTCCTGAAAACTCGACTAAATTTTTGTTTATTGGACTTATATCGCTTATATGGATAAACCGTTTGAGAATACTTTCTTTCTAAAATAATGCATGGTATTCCCACCAGGGGACGTAAAGTAACATCTTATTTTTGTCGATATCTCTGTTTCTAAGAGTTCGTAAGCTCACGATTCCGTTTACAGCAATATCTGAGGGATTAAAAACCCGATTGAAAAACTTCTTTCTTCCATGTCAGATACTATTGTTTTCCAAACCGTTTCCATTGACTTTGAATAGCTTTGATAAATTTAATTTGCGTCAGAACGGATTCAAAAGACGTGCTTATTACACCCGAAAATTCGGTGTCATCTTTCTCGTTTGTTTTTTTTTCATTGGGGGTTTGACGACCACCGTGAGCAACTCAATGGGCTACTACTGTAAGCAGTCGCCCGGCCCTAATTTGGGGCCACTGGTTCCAGGGAAGGGAGAGAACCAGTGCCGTAAGACAAACACAACATCCAGGCCTCATCGGGATTCAAACCCGGACCCAGCTCGGACGAATGATCAGAAGCCATCGCTTAGACCACGGCGCCAGCGGGGCGGCGAACTCGGTGACTTTACTAGACAATAAATGAATATATGCGAATGTAATTAATTATTCGTTCGCAGCAACAAAGCGTCAGGTTGGTTGGGCCCGCGGTACCGTTTGAGAAAAACGCAGCATTATTTGACGAACTGGTTCCGAACTCGTGGCAATTCTAGAGAGACGCTATCTTTGCAAGCCTCAGTGATGATGATCTTTGAGGTTTCGCGAATGGCAGTACATTTAGGCGTGGAGTAGGAAGCTAATTTCTTGATATAATTCCACATAAGATCAGGAGACTTGAACTTGACTTCTCTGGACAGGACAGTGGTTGTCTCTTTTGTGTTCGTTGAGTCTAATTCTAATCGAATGCTTGGCCATTCCGATGTCGTATCGCTTGGAGCCGTCCGGGAATTGTAGTAGGATGGCATAAACGGGTATCGTACACTTGATCGAAAGATCACTTGACTGAAAATCAGTTCACCGAAAATCACTTGATCGAAAGGTACATTTCGCCGAAGGATCACTTGACCGAAAACTTCATTTCACCGAAAGGTCACTTCACCTAAAAGTTCGTCTCATCGAAAAGTTAATTTCACCGAAGAATTACTTTACCTAAAAATTTATTATATCGGAAGAATATTTCACCGAGTGGTCAGTTTATCGAAAACTTAGAATTTTGTTATTAGAGATCTGTTGGAGTGTGGTGCGGGTTTCTGAAAAACTGGCCACCTAAACGTTATGGGAGTATATAAAAAATGCACTTTATTTCTATGAAACACTTTTCCATAAGTAATTTTTTCGAAATTTAACATTAATTATAAGGCCTAGGTCTGGGCTTTTTTTTTTTTTTTTTTTTTATTTTTATCAAATTTTAGTTCTCCGAGCTCATGTTAATAAGGGTTACATATCAAGTCAAATAAATAATGTTCCATCTTTTACTCAACCACAAAACATTAATATTTTTTGACCGTAGGCCTAGATACAGGCTATTTTAACAGATTTTAAACCTACTCATATTCATAAGCGTTACATAATACTTAAAGTTAAATATGTTACAGACTTGCTCAAACCTAAAACATTAATTTTAAGGCCTTAGACCTTGATATGGGAATTTTTAATGTTCATAAGATTTTTATGTAAACCTTATGAACATGAGCACGCACGATTAAAATTTTCTAAAAAGACCTAAGCTGAGGCATAGGGACTTAAAAATTATTATTTTTGTCTTAAAACTAAATCTTTGCGCTCTTTGTGACACAGAGAAATCAAAACTGCAATGTGAATATGATCCCCTAACGTTTCGGTGGTCTGTCTTCCGAACTGGCACCATGCTTCAAGAGATCCTGTAATGAAATCCAAAGTTTTCGACGAAATGAACTTTTATGTAAAGAGACCTTTCGGTGAAATGAACTTTTCGATCAAGTGACCATTCGGTGAAATGAACGTTTCGATCAAGTGATCTTTCGGTGAAACAATCTTTTCGGTGAAGTGATTTTCGGTCAAGTGACCCTTTGGTGAAGTAAACGTCGGGCAAATGAACCAGACCCGGCATAAACACCTGCCTGGTTGAGAACGGGGAGCCTGTTAATATTTCTCTCAGGCATTACATATAAAGATGCCGGAGACCTTATGCCGACACCGAAGTTCATCCTCCTGAGTGCGTTCTTGAGTTGATATGAAACACTTGGTATGTAGAGAATAGAGCCCAGGTAGCTTAAATGCATCACAGAAGGATAATTATTATTATCATAATAGAAATTAACGAAGAAACATTCTTTCACAAACACAAATCACATGTGTAATATCAGATAACGGCACTAAACTGCTTTTAGCTCTCCCAATGAAACACCTCCCAGAAAACTTGAAAATTGCTTCACTTTGCGGGGAAATCTACACTGCATCTCGTGATTCTCCAGAGTGGTGAAATTGTCAGCATATTCCAACGAATATCGGAAGTTGCGGGTTCGGTTTTCATTCCAGTTTTCTGAGGGGATGTTACATGCAGAAGAGTGTACTAAAATCAATCGAGTACCACAATATGATTGCTGAATATAACATACTTGTCCAAACACGTGCGGGATGGCTGTTCGCACAGGGAGTAACATGCAAATTAGAATCGATAAATGAGTGCTTCCCATCGATACAACGCAAAATGCCATTTTACTCGTCACGTCGCAAAGATGTCTAGTAGATTCAGAATCTGAAACTATCAGTGCAACGTAGAATGTTTTCCAGCACAAGTGAGAACAAAAAGGAAAAGAGCAGTTGTTGTTGTTATGGATACAGCGAGATTTCCATCGTTCATGCTTCCTGCCTCGGAAATGTAGATATTCTTGCTGGTGTGACTGCGCTGAAGCATCCAGCAGTCATGTGACTTCATCAGCTGAACATAAGAGATTTCTTCATTGAGGTTGACAAGAATTAGTGGCTGCAATAGCATGCTTTATCTTGTCACGATGTTTGTCAGTAGGTAAGAGATATGGTGATCGTGGTGACCAGGAATTGTACTGAAAGTAATCCATTTATTTTAATAGTTCTTCATTGTCTGAAAGCAATGAACGCGGCATCATTTTCCTCCTGGAATGAGCTGCTGCAGAACAAGACTAGTTCCTATCCTGCAGTAGTTATCGCCAACGGTATTTCCCGACTCGGCTATTAGTTTCTCTACTGTTTGTGATCCGAAATGCACCTGAAGAATTACGCTGCTTAATATCTTCTGAACTCCACGAGCTTCATTGAAGAAAAGTCCGCCAGTCGAGTGAGTGAGTAATGTAGAAGGGTTTAGGAAGGGAGTGTCTGACCCAAAATCTTAAACAGCCTTTAGAAGCAGAAAGCTAGGAGATTTGGGATAGAGTGCCGGATAGGAAAGTCCCACGAGACAGAGGTAGAAAGCCAGTAGGAGCAGTGACCTTATTTCTAAAGGGGAGCACGGTACCTCCATTAACGTGCTGTCCGAGGTTAGGTGGGAAGAACCCCAAGTGCTTTAAACTAGATAGAGGTCAGCCGAGCAGAACTTTTTCTTTCATCCGTTAAGTGTAAACTGGGCAGGACCTACACTAAGAGGTTAAATAGTGAATTCCTCTATTAAAGAAAAAGGTTCTCACTTCGAAATCGAAGAATAATTTGCTAAAAAATCAGTTGGCAAAGATCACTGAGTGAAACGAAAGAAATGGAAGTGCGTCCACCACCGGATGCATTGATTAATTACAACTGAAACCGACTAGCCAAGCTGCGAGATGGGAATCTGAAATGGGCCATTTTATTTTATTACCTTTCGCTTATGTGGTGCAGCGGGCTTTTCGTCCAAGTGGGTCCGGGTTCGAATCCCGGTGAGGCATGGATGTTGTGTTTATCTTACGGCACTGGCTGTCTCCTTTCCCTCGAACCAGTTGCCCTAAATAGTGACGGGGAAACTGCTTATAGCCCATTGAGTTGCTCACGGCGCACAGTGGGGTATTTGTATCAAAAAGTTGGCCAAAATTATTACTGTACTTTAATCGCTTTTAATTGAGATAATTTATTAGTTTAAGAAGTAAGGAGGTTATGCCACTCTTAGAGAAGTCAAAAATATATTTAATGCAAATATTTTGTATACAGTATATATAGTATCACTGAAGACGTAAGGACATTGAACTGTAATCTAATGAGGAAAGCAATTGAAAACAACCAAAGCCTAAAGATAGCAAAAGGACATCTCAGTCAGGGAAGAAAACAGATTATGGCACTGAGAAAAGAAGATGGTTCTGTAACAAGAAATAGAGGCGAAATTTTGACAAGAGTGAAAGATTTCTACTCCAAATTATATGAAAGGGATGATACATGTACTCCAGACATCATGAAAGGTACCAGTACCAGAGTTCTTCCAGTCCTTCCAGCAGAAGTTGCACATGCAATCAAAAACGTGAAGCGAGGAAAAGCTCCAGGAGAAGATGGAATTACTGTAGACATCATACAAGAAGCAAGTGGAGAAATCGAAACAGTACTCGCCCAAATTTTCACTCGTTGCCTTAATGAAGGGAAAATTCCTGAGGATTGGAACAACGCTACAATGATCCTGCTACATAAGAAAGGTGACATTGAGGATCTCGGAAACTACAGACCTATCAGCCTCCTATCAGTAGTTTATAAAATCTTCACTAAAGTTCTTTCACACCGGTTGAAGGTAACACTAGACATGGCTCAACCGAGAGAACAAACTGGATTCAGGAGTGGCTACAGCACAATAGATCATATTCACGTACTGAGAGAACTAATTGAAAGAGCGAGGGAATATGAACTTCCATTGTGCATGGCTTTTATCGATTATGAAAAAGCCTTTGATTCGGTGAAATCATCAGCAGTTACAATGGCTCTGAAATCCTGCGGTATTGAAGATGCATACATTAATATTATTAATAACATCTATGAAAATGCAAGTGCAAAGATTCGCCTGTTTGAAAATACAACACACATAGAAATTGGAAAGGGAGTGAGACAAGGTGACACCATATCTCCCAAGCTCTTTAATGATACGTTGTAAAATGTCTTTCAATCACTGAACTGGGAAAGCAAAGGGATTAAGATTAATGGAGATTATCTAACTCACTTTCGTTTTGCTGAAGACGTTGTCATTTTTGCAACTACACCATCAGAGCTGCAGAGTATAATCCAGTAACTTGCTAACAAGAGTAAAGAAGTGGGATTAAAAATTAACTTTCAGAAGGCAAAAGCGATGTTCAATGCTTTTACAAGAAATGAAGATCTATCGATTGATGGAGAAAAGCTGGAGATTACAGATGCGTACGTTTATCTTGGACAGCAGATATCAAGTGAGGATCACATTGGTGAAGAAATTAATCGGCGTACAAAACTTGCCTGGAGAGCTTTTGGAAGAAACAGCATAATTTTCAAGAGCAATATGCCATTATATCTTAAAAGAAAAGTGTTTGATCAATGCATCCTTCCAGTGCTTACGTATGGTGCAGAGACGTGGACCTTAACTAAAAGAGACATACAAAGGCTGCAGACAACTCAAAGCAGCATGGAGAGGTGCATGCTTGGTGTAACCAGGAGAGATAAGAAGAGGAACTCGTGGATCAGAAAAATGACAAGAGTGGAAGACATCATGATCAGAGTTAAATTCCTGAAATGGCAATGGGCTGGACATACTGCCAGGACAGACCATGATGGACAGCCGAAATTTTAGATTGGATTCCAAGGGACAGGAAAAAACCTAGAAGAAGACCACATGGGAGATGGGTGGATGAAATTCGAAAGTATGTGGGAGTAACATGGAGGAGACGAGCACAAGACAGACCGTTGTGGAAGAAACTTGGGGAGACCTTCATCCAGCAGTGGATTGATAATGGTTGACGATGATGATGAAGATATGTTGAACACGCTGTATATGAAAGAAAAATCTTCAATAACTTTAATCAGACGATGTTTTCCAAGGTTCAGCATCTGTAAACTCTTGAACGTTGCCTGGAGGTACTTCAATTGCTACTTTCTTCTCAATTTACAATTTGTGTGTATAAAGATAAGCACCGACTTTGCCCGGAGGTGCTTTATTTTGATCCACAGAAATTGCAAATTGAAAAAGAAGTAGCAGTTGTGGTGTTTCTTTTGGGAATGGTTTCGTTTTCTTCCTCGGGATTGGCCTCATGCTTGTCAAACGAGGATACGAGCTAAGCAAAAGCCTGTTAATGGGGTCCATACTGTATTATTTCCCAGAAAACTTCCTTGCATAGTTTTGGGGGTATAAACCGAAATGATTGTTTCTGGCTTCAGCTGCTTCGTCTGACAGTTTCCCCATTGGCACCAGGACATGCTCTATCACAATTGGGCCATTAATTAAAATTTTGTGCATTGTGGGAGTTATCGGGTAGCCTTGTCCTTAGTCTTCCTTGTGCGCAGCCAACCAACTGTGTTTAAACTCTGACTTTATTTAGGACATTTTGCGCTTAAACGCTTTATATTGTTCCTCCAAATAATTCTCTCGGCTTGGCAAAAACTTTTTAATATATTCCAATTCTTTTGTTGATATCTTTTCTCAATTTTTGCAAAATATCCTATAATTGTCTCAGTGTCATTAATTGGATTCCGGAAGGCTCTAGAAATTAAAAAAAATAATAATTTCTTTCCAAGTTAACTAAAATGTGGAAATTAGTATTTGTGTCCGAAACACTTAAATAAGTAATACCACGCGATTCCGCAGCTAATTATTTTTTCATTATAAACACAAAGCTTTACTCATTGTAATAACACGAGAAAAAATATCGGGACAAACCCTGAAGCACTACAAAATCATTCGTGAAATGTTGCATTCGTTAAAAAAAAAAATCACTGAATTATTGACTATCTTCAAAGCGCGGTAACTACATAAAGATAAATGTGATAAAAGTAAAAACTTTCAGATCTGTAGTACACGCAGAAGTTTCCATAATGCAACACTTTACGCTGTTTCTCTAAAACGTATCCAAATCGGTAATACACGTGCGATGTTCCAGAGACTGCCTAGAAGAGATAGGTGCGATGTTCCAGAGACTACCTAGAAGAGAGATACGTGCGATGTTCCAAAGACTGCCTAGAAGAGTTACGTGCGATGTTCCAGAGACTGCCTAGAAGAGATGCCTGCACTATTAGCAACCTTCAACTTCCGATTGAACGGCGCGTTACAACGGTACACGGACGAAAAAAAAACATCACGTGCCATCGTTTCTTGTCTATTCAGCTCCCTCTGTGGCAAGAATTATACAGCTTTGGCAACGTTGACGAAACCGACTTTTGGCCAGGTTTTCGATGCAAATACCCCACCCAATTCTTTAACCCTTTAAAAGCAGCCAGTATATCTGAACTAAATGGTGCCCAGGATCTTCTAGCATTGCCAAACAGACATGCTCACCTAGGGGCCGGGTTTTACAAAAGCTACGTCGAAGCAATTTTATTCCCCCTCGAATCTCAGCAGTACCGACCATAAAACTGCCACCAGTGATAAGCGCCCGCTTCCAGTACTTCATTCTCTGCTCGATGTCCCAAGTCCTGATTTGGAAGGGCTGTTCTCCCGACAAGAAAATCGTGCCACTGGATAGAAAACGAGTGACTCAAGCATCTTATCTCACGTACGTTGTCATTGTTGCTGCTCATTCAGCAAGAATAAGCAGCAACAAAGAACCCCGAACAAGTGCTTTCGCGCTGTCAGAAAGGATTAATATCAATCATCCCTCTCAATGACCACTCTCAGTAACAAAGCTAAAGGGAAAGCAACGCTTTCTCCTCTAGTTCTCTCGTTTCAGCCGCTTTCAATCCACTTCTCAGACAGAGAATGTTTCGTTAGAGATGATTTCCGGAGTTTTTAATCTTTAACCAACCTTCCAGTTGGTTAAAGAATAAAGATTAAAATCAAATTCATTTCGCTGGATTTTGGAGCTAAGACACGGTCGTATTGTTTTCCGAGAAATTTCTACATAAACAGACTTTTCGGCTCCATATAACCAAGCTTCTGGCGCGATTCGTTGCTACAACGGACATGAAAGTTCGAAGTCTCTGTTTACATATTTGGGGATCGATGTTACCTTATTTACTTAAGTGTGGAAGAGGAAACGCGTTCGCATTCGTAACAGAAGTATAGGCAGACAGATCTAAATCTCATTTATGAATGGAATTCCTACAAGAAATGGCACGTCTCTCTCTCCCTTTCTATGTTGCATCCCGTTTACCACTGACGTAGATCGGTTCACTTCAGCAGCTTTGTTTCTGCAGAAGATGACTTACGATACTTGCGATAACTGGCGCAGAATACCGCATGAAAGTCTGAAGCACGAATGGGCTGGGCTTTCTAAATTAAGGCTCATGTAGACTTCTATCTACTCTAACAAAAACGGCTACTCTAACCACAAGGACATTCGCACACCCAGCCAGTGAATTTCCAACCTCTAAGTGGCCAGCTGCTCTAATCACAAGGACATTCGCGTATCCATCCAGTCAAGTTCCAACTTCTAACCAGCCGGCTGCTCTAACCACAAGGACATTCGCGGACCCAGTCAGTCAAGTTCTAATGACAAAATATTATTCATAGTCAGTTAAGTGAATTGTTTTCTTTCAGACTCTATTCCTCAATACACCTAATGGCATGTACAGTACTGTGCTATAATGTAGCATTGTACTGTCAGCAAGGACATTTGCATACACACAGCTTGTCCCAAAACAACTAAGAATTTTTTTATAAAAAATGGGCAATACTGAGTTCAACCTTGGCGCGAATCACTCGAAACGGTAGTCCTTGTAGTAATCATGGCAACCAGCCACACCTGTTTATCATGTATGCGTCGTCGGGGGTGCTCAGTTTAATAAGCGTTGTTTTGCGAACCCCAAACAAGGGCTTTCGCGCTGTGTTTTTTCAAAAAAAAAAAAAAAAAAAAAATGAAAGTGAAAGGAGAACAAAAATACGCCATTAAATTTTGCAGTCGACTTAAGAAGTCTATCGGACAGACTTTGTTTTTTTTATGCAAGAGGCTTATAAAGATGAATGTCAAGGAAAATCAACAATTTATTGATGGCAAAGAATTTATGAATGGTCGTGAGGGGGCGGCTTTAAATTGCGCATGGAGGAAGACCTCAAACGAGTTTTACAGAAGTTAACTTCAATTCAGGAGGTGTTATTCTACTGGAATTCAGATGCCTATCGATTAGAGATATCAAAGATATGGTTCACGCTTCAAAACCACCATTTCACCGAATTTTAGCCGAGCATTTGGGCACGAAATGGGGGTTG
Source organism: Macrothele yani (assembly GCA_039090855.1). Taxonomy (NCBI): domain Eukaryota; kingdom Metazoa; phylum Arthropoda; class Arachnida; order Araneae; family Macrothelidae; genus Macrothele; species Macrothele yani. The sequence continues at coordinate 118,616,939 of CM077007.1, forward strand.
TTCCCCATTTCTTTTCATGTGAGGTTCAATGCAAGGCAGCACATCACCAGTTCTATCGTTTCTTATTTGGAGAAAATGAATATTGAGTTGATGCCCCAATCTGCATATAGCCCAGATTTGTCACCATGTGACTTCTGGTTGTTCCCCATTTAAAAAAGGGCATTACAGGGACGACAATTTGAGACTGATCAACAACTTACTACAGCTGCGCAGGGGTGCTTCAACAGCATTTCAGACTGGGACGGTTCGTCATTAGGGGCCAGAGGGGCCAAGCCCCACCTAAAAATTTCTATTTTTAGAAATATATTTTTTTTTTTTTTGCCCTGATTCTTATTTTCTCTCTTAACTACGTGGTGATAAACCTTTTCCTTCAAAAACCATTACCTAAGGGAAAAGTTTCCTTCAAAAACGAAAAACTATTCCCTGATGAAAGAGATCACGTTCAGAGTGTGAGGTTATTGGGGCCAGCTCCAACAGGCCCCAGTAACATCACTACGCAAGCGAAGAGGAGACGATTTCTTTTTTTTTTTTTTTGATTGGAGGTTTAACGACCACCGTGAGCAACTCAATGGGCTATAAGCAGTCGCCCGTCCCTAATTTAGGGTCACTGGTTCCAGGGAAGGGAGAGAGCCAGTGCCGTAAGACAAACACAACATCCATGCCTGACCGGGATTCGAACCCGGACCCCTTACGGACGAATGATCAGAGGACAGCGCCTTAGACCACTGCGCCACCGGGGCGGCCAAGGAGACGATTTCCTCCCAGTCTCATTCAGTATGATGACCTACATACAACACTGCTTTAACGCATGTGCAAAAAAGCTGTGAGGCCAGATCTATCTGGCCCCGCGCTAATTTGATTGGCCAGGACAGTATCCATTTCCTTAACGCCGTGGGTTGAGAGAGAAGCTTACCCCGACCAAGCTCAAGGGTGGCGGGAAGGTTTCAAACGGCGTAGCAAAGTTCAGTTAGTTGTTTTTTCTGTCTCTCTCTCTCTCTCTCTCTCGGTGATGTGTTGTTCCTTTGTGTCGTGACTTTTTTGCTTGTCGATTACAATGAATGGAGTGGATATTATGTTAAAATCCCCGTTCTTTGCTTTAAATCTGGAAGAAAAGCTTCATTTAAAAAAACTCGGTGCTTATCACCCCAAGAATTCTTAGTTTGAGCTTCACTTAAAAAAACGCAGTGCTCATTAGCCTAAGAATTTGAGTTTCCAAGAGTATAAAGTTTACAAAACGCTTTGCAGAACTAATTTCAGCTTTAACTGAGAGGAATTTCTATGTTAAAAATAAATAAATAAATGAAAAAACCTGCAAGTATAATTTGCACATGAGTACATAAGTTTTTAGGTTTCACAAGTTCTTTGAAAAAAAAGGTTAAACCTTTCAAATAATGCAAATGGTAGTATTGTACTCATTCTATATGAGACGAAATTCATGAAACATTCCCTCCCTGCATATCATCATCATCATCATCATTGTCAACCATTATCAATCCACTGCTGGACGAAGGTCTCCCCAAGTTTCCTCCACAACGGCCTGTCTTGTGCCAGTCTCCTCCATGTCACTCCCGCATACTTTCGAATTTCATCCACCCATCTTCCATGTGGTCTTCTTCTGGGTCTTTTCCTGTCCCTTGGAATCCAATTTAAAATTTCGGCTGTCCATCGATGGTCTGTCCTTCTGGCAGTATGTCCAGCCCATTGCCATTTCAGGGATTTAACTCTGATCATGATGTCTTCCACTCTTGTAATTTTTCGGATCCACGTGTTCCTCTTCTTATCTCTCCTGGTTACACCAAACATGCACCTCTCCATGCTGTTTTGAGTTGTCTTCAGATTTTGTATGTCTCTTTTAGCTAAGGTCCACGTCTCTGCACCATACGTAAGCACGGGAAGGATGCATTGATCAAACACTTTTCTTTTAAGACATAATGGCATATTGCTCTTGAAAATTATGCTGTTTCTTCCAAAAGCTCTCCACGCAAGTTTTGTACGCCGATTAATTTCTTTATCAATGTGACCCTCACTTGATATCTGCTGTCCAAGATAAACGTACGTGTCTGTTATCTCCAGCTTTTCTCCATCAATCGATAAATCTTCATTTCTTGTAAAAGCATTGTACATCACTTTTGTCTTCTGAAAGTTCATTTTTAATCCCACTTCTTTACTCTTGTCAGCAGGTTCCTGGATCATACTCTGTAGCTCTGATGTGGTAGTTGCAAAAATGACTATGTCATCAGCAAAACGAAGGTGGGTTAGATAATCTCCATTAATCTTTATCCCTTTGTTTTCCCAGTTCAGTGATTGAAAGACATTTTCCAATGTGGCATTAAAGAGCTTCGGAGATATGGTGTCACCTTGTCTCACTCCTTTTCCAATTTTTATGTGTGTTGTATTTTCAAACAGCCGAATCTTTGCACTTGCATTTTCATAGATGTTATTAATAATATTAATGTATGCATCTTCAATACCGCAGGATTTCAGAGCCATTGCAACTGCTGATGGTTTCACCGAATCAAAGGCTTTTGCATAATCGATAAAAGCCATGCACAATGGAAGCTCATATTCCCTCGCTCTTTCAATTAGTTCTCTCAGTACGTGGATATGATCTATTGTGCTGTAGCCACTCCTGAATCCAGCTTGTTCTCTCGGTTGAGCCATGTCCAGTGTCACCTTCAAGCGGTGTGAAAGAACTTTAGTGAAGATTTTATAAACCACTGATAGGAGGCTGATAGGTCTGTAGTTCCTGAGATCCTCAATGTCACCTTTTTTATGTAGCAAGATCATTGTAGCGTTGTTCCAATCCTCAGGAATTTTCCCTTCATTAAGGCATCGAGTGAAAATTTGGGCGAGTACTGTTTCGATTTCTCCACTTGCTTCTTGTATGATGTCTACAGTAATTCTATCTTCTCCTGGAGCTTTTCCCCGCTTCATGTTCTTGATTGCACGTGCAACTTCTGCTGGGAGGACTGGAAGAACTCTGGTACTGGTACCTTTCATGATGTCTGGAGTACATGTATCATCCCTTTGATATAATTTGGAGTACAAATCTTTCACTCTTGTCAAAATTTCGCCTCTATTTCTTGTTACAGAACCATCTTCTTTTCTCAGTGCCATAATCTGTTTTTTTCCTTACTGAGATGTCCCTTTGCTATCTTTAGGCTTTGGTTGTTTTCAATTGCTTTCCTTACTAGTTCACAGTTGAATTTCCTTACGTCTTCAGTGATACGTTTTCGCACTGTCTTGCATAGCTCTATATATTCCACTTTGGAAGTCACATCTTCTTTAGTTGTCCTCATCACTCTTCTTTTTGCATCAACATTTTGGTTTTTCCTGATAATTTGTTCACATGCAATTTGTTCTTAGACCCAGCTAATTTTGTTGCTGTTTCCATAAGAGCTTTGGTTACTTTTCTGTTAACTTCAGAAATATCCACTTCTTTCGATGTTAGGCCTTCTAAAGCAGAGAACCTGTTCTTCAGTTCCAATTTGAAGGTATTATGGTGTTTTTTAAGGTTGGTTATGTCAATACATTTTGTTTGTCTTATGAGCTTGCTACGTTCGAGTTTAGTGTTGAGGTGCATCTTACATCTCACCAATCTATGGTCACTACCTGTGTTGAACTTGTTTAGCACACTGCAGTCTTCTACGACGAATTTTTTGTTACACATAATAAAATCAATTTCACTTGTCGTCCCATTTGGATGTCTCCATGTCCATTTCCTGTGTGGCTTTTTCTTGAAAAAGGAGTTCAAGATGAAAAACCCTTCTGCCTCTGCAAACTCTACGAGAGTATTTCCACGCTGGTTTCTGTTGCCGTGACCGAATTTACCTACTGAAGTTTCATTCTGTTGCCGTTGCCCTATTTTTGCATTGAAATCTCCCATAATTATCTTCAAGTGCTGCTTACCTTTATTATTTAGATCACGAATTTCCTCATAAAATTCTTCAATTTCTTCTTCAGCATGACTTGTGGTGGGTGCATAAGTTTGAATAATCTGAGCCTGGTATCTTCTCGAGAGTTGGATAACGAGTCGTGCAGCTCTGTCAGAGGAACTTTCAACTTCTACAACTTTATCCTTCAGTTTCTTGTTTATTATAAATCCAACACCACTAGTTCTGCCAGTATCTGTCCCACGATAGTAGAAGAGATGTCCACTTTTCAGTTCAATGAGATCTTCTCCTTTTCTCCTTACCTCACTTAGCCCGACGATGTCCCACTTGATCCTTTGTAGTTCCTCTTCCAATTCAAGAAGCCTTGAATCAGAAGATAGAGAGCGTCCGTTATATGTAGCCAAGGTCAGCATCAGATGGCAGCCTAGTCCGGTCCTCCGGGGATTCTTAGCACCCTCTGCCTTCATGTCGCACTGGCCGCTGCCTTGGCCAGGTACATTCCAGCTGCCGGAGACTGAGGGCCAAGATTTAAGTTGTGGAGTCATTTTGGAGGGGTTTGTCCATAACTCACCACGCTGGCCAAGCGGGTTGGTGAGTGTGGGATAGCATTTCCTCTAATCCCGATGGTATAGTTATACCGCTGTTGGCGGTCGTCAGAGCCCCTTTAGTGGGAACAGGATGTACCACGAGAAGGCGGGGTTGACATTTGTCAAGGAGAGGCTGTGATGTTACGCATCACCTGACCTTACATCCCTCCCTGCATATATTTGGAGTTATTGTTTATTCACTATATTTTTTTATCCTGTGAATCCTGTGATTATTCCTCAGTAGAGAAATCTGAAGAAACACAAAGCACAACTAACATAAATTAATGCTCATATGTTTTAAGGTAAAATTTTTATTTAAGGAGTTTTTAATATTTTTCTGTTAATAGTTATGCATTCTATTCTGAGGTAATTTTTTTCGTGTGCAATACAATAGTTGACACATTCCTACCTTATTTGGGCATTATTGTGAGTCAAGGGGGTAAACAGAGGCAGAGTAAAGGAATCTTAGGGGTCTGAATAGTTAGCCTAATAATGCCAGTTTTTTTTATTTCATTGTTTGACTTCGGCTACTGGCCCCACCTGTTTCAGAAGAAGAATTCCAGAAGGCATTCCAAAAGTGGGAGGAGCATTGGGACACTTCTATTCGATGCAACGGGACAGTATTTCGAAAAATATGACCACTTCCTTGATAATTAAGGCACGAATATTTACCTTTTACAAAAACATTCTCAGTTGTTTTGGGACTACCCTCACTGTTAAAAATTGGTACTTAGAAATAAGCAAAATGTACTCATTTTTTAGTACATTCTGGGCTTATAATAGCTCCGAGTGCTTGTGTCTCATTTTTGAAAACACACACATACTCATTTTTGAGTACATACAGGAAATCAATTGTGAGTATACAGTATGTGGTATTTCTAATTTAAAATATATGTACTCATTTTTGAGTACACACAAGGAATCAATTGTGAGTACATCTGGTATTTCTAATTTGAAATATATGTACTCATTTTTCAGTACATATATTTCAAATATATGTACTTTCAATTATATGTACTGAAAGAAATCCATATACAGGGGTTGTCCAAAATTGTGTAAACACCTCGCTGAAAACAGTGACTTTGGGATGTGCTGCTTTTCGAGTAAAACGAACAAGTAGCTACAAATATTTTTGTAAAAAAGTGTTGCTTATAGTCTCAAGGGTCTGTGTGATTGCATTGTAAAATCGGTGTTTGCATAATTTCGTTCCAGGTGAAGGCACTATAAGTGACATGTCGAAGTTCCGAAGAGGGCAGATTGTAGGAGCCCGTCTGGTTAGTGCTTCGGTAACCACAGTGACACGGGTATTGAGGGTATCTAGAGGTACTGTATCGAAAGTCATGACAGCATACAATGTTCACGACACAACATCATCTGTGAGACACAACTGTGGAAGGAAAACCAAACTCACTGCGAGAGACAGAAGGTGACCGCAAGGAGGAAGACCACGGCGACGAAAGTGACGGTTGAACTTAGTGCACTTCTCCCAACCCCAGTGTCGACCCATACCGTGCGAAGTGAATTGCATAAGCACAATATTTACGGCAGAGCTACGATTGCAAAACCCCTGGTGTCACACGTGAATATGAAACGGAGACTAGAGTGGTGCCAGGAACATAAAACGTGGACTGAGGATCAATGGAAGCATGTCTTGTTTTCCAATGAATCAAGTTTCACACTATTCCCCACCACAGGACGAGTTTACGTGTGGAGAACCTCCGCAGAATCCTACAACCCAGACTGTCTCCTTCCTACAGTGAAGCATTGGGGTGGTTCCGTAATGGCCATGATTTCGAAGTCTGCAGCAGGTCCCATTATCACCATACACGGATGGATCACTAGCTGTGCCTATGTCACCCTTTTGGACGATCATGTGCATCCAATGGCGCTGCCATTGTTTCCGTCAGGAGATTGCACCTTTCAAGATGATAATGCCCTGATTCACAGAAGTCGAACTGTGCAATCATGGTTTGAGGAACATGAGGATGAAGTTGTACACCTTCCCTGGCCTTCACAATCACCGGACTTAAACATCATCGAGCCATTGTGGTCTGAGTTGGAAAACAGAATACGATCCCGTTATTCTCCTCCGGCGCCTCTCAAGGAATTGGAGCAGTTCTGCAGGAAGAATGGTACAAAATACCAGTTACCACCATAAAGGACTTGTGTGCGTCCATTCCAAGGAGGATGCAAGCAGTTTTAAATACCAAGGGTGCTTCCACACCATATTAGGTGCGTAACACCTATTGTTTTAAGGTGTTTTCATTATTTTGGACAACCCCTGACTTTAAATATACACTAATGGAAAAAAAATCCCAACACCACGAAAAAATAGTTGTAGAGGAATGAAATGGCGGCAATACATTTGTATAGGTAACATATTTAATCGATTAAGGTTTCAAGATCACAGCGTAATGTAAGCGTGAGAAGAGCCATTTTAAATGTGAAATGCTGGAACATTAATAACCGGTGTAACCGCCAGAATGTTGAATGCAAGCACGCAAACGTTCATGCATTGTGTCGTACAGGTGCTGGATGTCAGTTTGTGGGATGGAGTTCCATGCCTGTTGCACTTGGTCGGTCAATACAGGGACGGTTAATGCTGGTTGGGGGTGACGCTGGAGTTGTCGTCCAATGATGTCCCATACGTGCTCGATTGGTGAAAGATCTGGTGATCTAGCAGGCCACGGCAACATGTCGACACTCTGTAGAGCATGTTGGATTACAACAGCGGTATGCGTGCGAGCGTTATCTTGTTGGAAAACACCCCCTGGAATGCTGTTCATGAATGGCAGCACAACAGGTGGAATCACCAGACCGACGTACAACTGTGCCGTCAGGGTGCGTGGGATAACCACGAGAGTGCTCCTGCTGTCATAGGAAATTGCTCCCCAGACCATAACTCCATGTGTAGGTCCAGTGTGTCTCGACAACAGACAGGTTTATTGCATACGATCACCTGGCCTCCTTCTAACCAACACACGGCCATCACTGGCACCCAGGCAGAACTGGCTTTCATCAGAAAACACAACAGATCTCCACTCCGTCCTCCAATGAGCTATAGCTTGACACCACTGACGTCGCCCCGCACGGGGATAACTGGTTTTCCAGTTATTTGGGGAGCAACGCCCCCACGGCCCGAGCTGACCTTGTGACCGGTCAACATCTTGTGGTGAAGAAGTGGTTTTTTTGTTTTCTAACTTTGGCTTCTAGTTCGACACCGTTTACTTCGCCGGGACGGCTGTTCATTCGGAGCAGCGCCCCCACGTTTCCCGAGCTGATGCTGTGACTAACATCGTGGTTTCTGTTTATATTGTTTCTTCGTCCCAGGACTCTTCCTGTGTTGCACACCCTGTCCTGTACTACTCTATTTTGTCCTAACTCCGTTTCTTTGCTGCTTGTTTCTAATCTACTACTCCGTAACCCTAACCTCTCAGTCGTAGGTTGCTGAGACCTTTGTTAGTGCCCCATTCTCAGGGTTTCTTTTTTGTTTTCTGTTTCGTTTCTTCTTTTCCTGAGTTTGGGATACTAGGCTTACCTGCATGTTTGCCGTGTGTGGTAACCCGTAAGGCGGAAATGGGCTGTCTGGTGGCTGAGGTCACAGGTGGTGAACAAGTGCCACCTCTGTACCAACACTCCTCTTTGACCCCGGCTTCGCTGTAAACGGGCGGCTGGGGACTAGCCCACCTCTAGTCAGTAAATTCTGTGCCGAGTTGTGTGCAGGATTTTAACGGCTTTGTCGTATAGAACGATAGGGCGAGCCCGGGGTTGTGGGATCATGCCAAAGGCGTTGGCATGACGGTACTCTGGAGGCCGAAGTGTCCGCCGAGTGCATGTGAACACAACCATTGGACTATATTTGCAGCTAAGCTCTAGAACTGTGTCTTGCGTCATGTTTTTGGCTTGCGGACCTCCAGTTCTCCCCTGTTGGGCTCGATTGTGGGCGGAGTACGTTGCAGACGAATTCTTTCTTACTCCCATGGGGAAACCTAAACCCTCCTCAAAATTCAAAAACAAAAAACAAGAGGATATGATGATTGATCAGGCACCCGATTTGCCTCAACCACCTCCCAAACATAACACACTGAAGATAACTTTAGTTGAAGAACGACATCACCGCGACGTAACTTTAGATCCAGGTGTTGAGCCGTCAGCTCAGAAACGTCGCATTACACTTGCAGATTCGATAACTCATGCTACTTTTCTCGTCATTTCTTCTACTGACCAGACGTTGCGACTTTCCTCAAAGTCTCCTTTTTCATCTCGAAGGCACTTGCGGGTGTTGCTGGCTCTTTGAAGTCAGTAAAGAAGCTACGCTCGGGAGACCTGCTTGTGGAAACTTGCACTCTCTCTCAGGGCAAATCTCTTATGCAGTTGACCAGACTTCAGGATATTCCTGTTCAAGTGACGGCGCATCCGTATCTCAATACCTCCAAGGGCGTCATTTCTGAGCCCGACTTGTTGGACTGCGATGAAGACGAACTTGTGTGTGAACTTGCTGATCAGGGTGTCATAGCTGCCAGACGCATGACTTTCAGGCGCGATGGCGCACTGATCAAATCACGAAATGTTATTTTGACTTTTAACAGTCCGAAGGTACCTACTGAAATAAAGGCTGGTTACTTGTTATGTGCAGTTCGTCCATATATACCAAATCCTCTACGCTGTTTTAAGTGCCAGAGGTATGGACATTCCCAGCGGTCCTGTAACAGTGCTGCGAGGTGTGCAAATTGTGGATCCCGAGACCACGAAGGGACTGGATGCACTTCAGAGCCCTGCTGTGTTAACTGTGGTGACACCCACGCTGCTTATGCCCGGTCCTGTTCGAAGTGGAAAGACGAGAAGGCGATCCAGCGCGTCAAGACTCTGGAGGGCCTCTCATACGTTGCCGCAAAAAACAAGTTATGCATTCCCAATGATCGGCAGCGCACCTTTGCTGCCGTGGTTAAATCTCCGACTGCTACTACACAAACATTGGTACCACGTCCTTTGCTTCTCCAACGACCTAGTCAACCTGCCAAACGGACAACGGCAGAGCAAGGCACGCAGGTCAATTTTTCGGATATTCACATGGAAATCACAACTGAGATTGCAACACGCTCTCCGCAGAGGAGTAGCGCCTCCAGTTCTGGGAGGGACGCCTGTTCCTGTGGGAAAGTTGGCCCAAAATCTGTAAAGACCTGTAGACTTCACCCTACACTTGAGGTCCCAGTGACCAGTCCTGAAAACTTGCTCGACGTGTCGAGGTCCCCACCCTCAGCCACTGTAGTGGGGACAAACTTAGACGAAGAACGTGCTACTTCACGGTCCTTGTCACAATCTCCTGACCGCGATCAGACGTCAGATGTAAAGAGCGACGAGCAATTTTAACTTTTCTGTGTTGCTCACCTTTTCTTCTTTGATATCTTATAATGGCTGCGTGTATCATCCAATGGAATTGTCGGGGTTCCCGCTCCAATTTCGATGACATTAAGCATCTGCTCTCTTCTTCTTCGCCTGTGTGTCTGTGCTTACAGGAAACGAAGCTTCGACCCAGCGATTCGCTGTCGGTCAAGAACTACAGCTGCTTCCGGAAAGATAATTCCAGTGGTGACATTGCGTGTGGAGGAGTGGCGATTCTTGTCCCACACACTGTTCCAGCCTCATATTTTCACATCGATACGCCCCTGCAAGCTGTAGCAGTTCGTCTTTCTGTTAACACTGTACTCACTGTTTGCTGCCTTTACTTACCACCGCACGATTCGTTTAGCGTTGCAGATCTCGAGAGCCTTGTTGCCCAACTACCTTCTCCCGTTCTCCTTGTGGGGATTTTAATGCCCACAGTCCATTGTGGGGCAGTGATCGGACTGATGGTAGAGGTCGTAGGGTGGAGAGTTTGTTGTCCTCCAGTTCTCTCTGTGTGCTTAATACGGGTGACCATACATACTTTCACGAGCCTAGCAGAACTTTCTCTGCCATTGATCTTGCCCTGGGTTCTCCATCGGTGTCTGCCGATTGGAACTGGAGAGTGTCGCAGGACCCCCTTGGCAGTGATCATTTCCCCATTTATCTTTCCCTGTGCCGAGACGAGTACCGTCACCTTTCTCGTCCGCCCCGATGGCGGATTGATCGTGCCAAGTGGGAGGTTTTCACTGCTTCAGCGAATATAACTGAGGACATGGTGAACCAGGAATCGATCGAAACTGCAGTAACAGCGGTCACGGAAAGTATTGTACATGCAGCTGAACTTGCCATCCCTAAGACCTCGGGTAAACTTCCAAAGGTACCAAAACCTTGGTGGAACGATGCATGTCGAGACTCTCGAAAAGCGCAACATCAGGCGTGGGGTAAATTTCGCCGTTACCCAACCCAAACGAACCTTCTAGCCTTTAAACGTGCAAAGTCTTATGCCCGTTTGGTTCGGCGACGCAGTAAGAGGGATTCTTGGCGGGATTATATTTCCTCCATTCGTGCGGGTCTTAGTCCCACGGTTCTCTGGGACCGTATACGTAAGGTTAGGGGAAGTTTTAGCTCTAGCCAGATTTCATTTCTTGAGCGCGACGGCGAAGTCGTTGCCGACGTTCCCGGTGTCGTGAACTGTTTGGAAACTTTTGCTTCGGTTGCCAGCAATCTTGCGTACCCTGCATCGTTCCGTGGTGTGAAAGAGCGTGCTGAAAGGCAAAGACTAAATTTTGCGTGTCATCAGCAGTCTGATTATAATAGACCTTTCAGTATGACCGAACTGCAGAGTGCCCTCACTCAATCTGGGAACTCTTCCGTTGGCCATGATGAGATCCACTACGAAATGCTGCGACAGCTATCGCCGTCGTCGCTCGAAAATCTGTTAACACTCTTTAATCGAATCTGGTGTGAGCAATGTTTTCCCGACTCTTGGCGTTTTGCGCTTGTCATTCCTTTCCCAAAGCCGGGTAAAGACCCCAAACTCCCGTCTAGCTACAGGCCTATTGCGCTCACAAGCTGTATGTGCAAAGTCCTGGAACGAATGGTCAATGCACGCTTCCTTTTCTTTTTAGAGAGCAACAAGATTTTATCATCATCTCAAAGCGGTTTTCGTCGTCATCGCTGTACCGGTGATCATTTGCTTCGCCTTGAAATGTCAATTCGTGAGGCGTTCGTTAAGAGACAGCACTTTGTTTCGGTCTTTTTCGATCTCGAAAAGGCGTATGATCGTGCATGGCGTTATGGAATTCTCCGTGAACTACATCAGTGTGGGTTACGGGGAAATCTCCCTATTTTCATTGTTGGTTTCCTCCACGATCGTGTGTTTCGTGTGCGTCTCGGCACGACTCTCTCTGCTCCTTTTCGTCAAGAGCAAGGCGTACCTCAGGGTTCCATATTGTCTACATCCCTTTTCATTTTATGCATTAACCAGGCTTTTAGAGAACTTCCTCCGACAATTTCTAGAACAATGTATGTCGATGACTTGCAGATCTCTTGTGCTTCTTCCAGTATGCGTATGATAGAACGGCAGTTGCAGTGCGGCATTACCAGCATCTGTTCTTGGGCAAACAAAAATGGCTTTCTCATCTCCCAGAATAAGACCGTTTGTGTGCACTTTTGCCGGAAGCGTGGCCTCCACCCGGACCCTGTTCTACGGTTGGATTCTGTGGAGATTCCTGTTCTCCCAGAGACCACATTCTTAGGCATTACATTCGACCGTGCTCTGACTTTCCGCTCACATGTGCAACTGTTAAAGGTTAAATGCACTAAAGCATTGCGTATCTTGAAGATGCTCTCTGGCACAACGTGGGGAGCCGATAGAAGCACAATGCTCAGAATCTATCATGCGGTCATTCGATCAAAACTGGACTATGGCTGTGTGATGTATGGTTCAGCCAGAAAATCTGTCTTACAGCTACTCGACCCTGTGCATCACCAGGCTTTACGTCTCTGCATGGGAGCGTTCCGAACCTCCCCTGTAGAGAGTTTGTATGTCGAGTCTAATGAGCCGCCTTTGTGTTTCCGTCGTCTTCAGCTGTCCCTCCAGTTTTATGCGAAGCTGAGTGCCCTCCGGGATCATCCTTTACAAGAATCGGTCTTTCAACCACAATTTGTCCGTCTCTTTGAACACCGGCCTTCATGTGTACCTACTTTCGGAATCCGTATGCAGACTACAGTGCGGGATGCGGGGCTTGATGTTTCCTTGATTGGCGAGACCAGGACGATTGGCCAGCCGCCCTGGGATCCTGTGGTGGCTGATGTCGATTTGTCCATTAACACGTGTCCAAAATCGTCTTGCTCTGCTACTGAATATGCTCAACGTTTCGCTGAACACCGGTCTCGTCATCCGGATTTTGTTCCGGTTTACACAGACGGTTCAAAATCCGATGGCGTAGTGGGTTCTGCCTTCGTGTGCATTGACGAGGTTTACGCTGAGCGTATTCCGTCGGAAGCGACCGTGTTTTCCGCAGAGTTGCATGCCATTTTCCTGTGTCTTCGTCACGTTCAAGCACAACCCCATCACCGAGTTGTTGTCTACACGGATTCCCTGAGCGCTCTACAGACACTTTCATCTGTGTCTGTTTGCGACCACCCGAGCGTCTATCATGTGAGATGGCTTTTGCGGACTTTAACAGCGAGTGGTTTTCATGTTCGCTTTTGCTGGATTCCCGGTCACGTTGGCATAAGGGGAAATGAATTGGTGGACATTTCTGCTAAGTCGGTGTCTTCTTTGCCCATCACTACTCTACCTCTGTTTCACAAGGATTTGAAGTCAGCCATTGTACACTACGTTCGCCTTCAGTGGCAGAATCGGTGGAACCAACAGACAGAGAACAAACTCTTTAAATTGAAGCCAGAGATCGGTTTATGGAAATCAAGTCTTCGTGTTCATCGTCGTGAGGAAGTTATCTTGGCACGTCTCCGCATTGGGCATTGTCGCTTCACTCACCGCTATTTGCTGTGTGGTGACACTGCCCCTATGTGTGAGACGTGCAACTGCCGCCTTACTCTCATTCATGTTTTGTGTGTTTGTGTTCGTTTTCGTTTGCATCGTTTTCAGCATTTCCGTACTCATCTGTTGGATGATAGCGCAGCTACGCTGCGGAAGATTTTGGGGGACCGGTGCGATACGTTCGCTGTCTTTTCGTTTTTTAAACACATTGACTTTTTAAAACTCATCTAGCTTTTAAAATTGTTTCCTGCATCGGCCTGATTTTAACTATTGTGTCACGCTTTTAACGTCTTTGTTTTGTTGGTCTCGTGTCTGGCGCTCTTTGGCCATACTTGGCCCTTGCGCCACTAAAACCCATCAACCAACCAACCAACCACTGACGTCGAAAACGGCAGTGGTTTGGAGTAAGTGGTTGGTTGGTTGGTTGGTTGGTTGGTTCATTGATTTTAATGGCGCAAGGGCCATGGTTGGCCAAAGAGCGCCAAACACAAGACATTAAAACAAAACATAATCAATAAAAAACGTACACAAGGTTAAAAACAGGCTGATGTGGTAAAAATGAAATATGATAGTGAACAAGTTAAAATCTAGATAAGTTTAAAAAAGTCAATTTCTTTTAAAAACGAAAACACTGCTTTCATGTCGCAGGCTGCGCCAATAATAGTTTGCAGCGTAGCTGCTCCTTCGTCCAACAAATGAGAATGAAAATAACGAAAACGATGATCACAAAAACGAACACAGTTACACAAAACATGAAGGACGGTGAGACGACAGTGGCACGTCTCACACATCGGGGCACTGTCGCCACACAGCAAAAAGCGGTGAGTAAAACGACAGTGCCCAATGCGGAGACGCGCAAGAACAACTTCCTCACGACGGTTCTTCCGCAAACTAGACTTCCATAATACGATCTGTGGTTTGATGGCATAAGGTTTATTGCTGCCCTGTTGAGACCACAGGGACTGCCACTCATCCAAAACAATTTTCCGGATCAAAGGGCGAAAATCTCGGAAAGACAGTGGCAGCCGAGCTGGCGACATGGAGGAAACAGACCTGGCAGAGAGATCCGCCAGCTCGTTACCCCGGATCCCAACATGGCCAGGAACCCAACAGAATCGGACCAGGAAGCCATCACCCTCCAAAGTTCCAAGAAGACGACGGACATCACGGATGACAGGTGAGTCCGTGTCCTCCGGAGAAGATAAAACCTGGATGACGGACTGGGAATCAGAGCAAACCATAGCGCGACGATGTGATCGAGACTGTATGTGGCACAAAGCGAGGTGTACCGCACGCATCTCTGCCGAAAACACTGTGGATTCAGGCGGAAGCCTCTCAGCATGTGAGGCATCGCCGCACACAAAAGCGGATCCAACGACATTCCCGGATTTCGAGCCATCGGTGAACACAGGCACGAAATCCGGAAAGACAGACAGTTTTTCAGCAAAGAGCTGCTGGTACACCAGAGCAGGAGTGGACGATTTTGGCCACACACAAAGAGAAAGGTCAGCCGTTGCTTGAACGGGCTGCCAAGGGGGTTGGTTAAAAAAGGTGGTAAAACCAATCCCAGACAAGTTGAGACCAGCATCGCGCACTATGGCAGACATCCGAATCCCGAACGTCGAAACACAGGAGCGGCGGTTGGAAAACAAGCGGACACAGTCCGGTTGGAAGATTGAACCATACAGTGGATGATCAGGAAGAGATTTCAGTTTTGTATAAAACTGAAGAGACAGCTGCTTACGACGGATGCATAACGGCGGCTCATGAGCCTCCGCATACAGGCTATGCACGGGAGAGGTGCGGAAAGCGCCAGTACATAGCCGCAATGCCTGGTGATGGACGGGGTCCAAAGGTTTTAAAACCGATGGACGCGCTGAACCGTACATAATGCATCCGAAGTCTAACTTTGACCGAATGAGAGAGTGGTAAATGCGAAGCATTGAGCACCTGTGAGCCCCAAGATGTTCGGGAGAGGACCTTCAGGATACTCAATGACTTCATGCACTTCACCTTCAAAGACTGAATGTGAGGTCGGAAGGTGAGCGCTCGGTCAAAAGTTAGCCCAAGGAACTTGGCTTCTGACACCACGGGGATGGTAGAACACCCTAGACGGAGGCTGGGGTCTGGGTGAAGACCCCGTTCGCGGCAAAAATGCACGCAAACGGTCTTCTGCGTCGAGAAGCCAAATCCATTTTGGGAAGCCCAGTGAAAGATCTTGGTAATGGCAGACTGGAGCTGTCTCTCGATGGTACGCATGTTAACGGAGGCGCAAGAGATCTGTAGATCATCCACGTACATGGTTCCACGAACCGTCGGAGGAAGCGTTTGAATATATGATTCACACAAAGGATGAACAGAGTGACTGATAAAATGGAGCCTTGAGGTACACCCTGTTCTTGCGGGTACATCGCAGAGAGGGTCGACCCGACGCGCGCACGGAAACTCCGGTCCTGGAGAAATCCGGTGATGAAAGATGGTAAGTTTCCCCGCAATCCGCACTCGTGCAGATCACGGAGAATGCAGTATCTCCAGGTACGATCATAGGCTTTCTCCATGTCAAATAACACAGAGACCATGTGCTGACGCCGGACAAACGCCTCCCTGACAGATGTCTCAAGGCGAAGATGATGATCGGTGGTGGAACGATATCTGCGAAATCCACTCTGATGAGGTGAAAATACGTGATGAAATTCCAAATAAAAAATGAGACGAAGATGAATGATGCGCTCGAGTACTTTGCAAAGGCAGCTCGTCATAGCAATTGGCCGGTAGTTCAACGGGTTCGTGGGATCTTTACCAAATTTGGGAACAGGAACGACAATGGCAGTGTGCCAAGATTCGGGAAAAGCACGCTCTTGCCAAATCCTGTTAAACAGGATTAGCAGACATTCAAGAGAGGACAGAGAAAGGTGCTTCAGCATCTCGTAATGGATGTTATCTGGTCCGGCAGATGTCCGGCCGGACCTATTCAGAGCGGTCTTCAGCTCCACGGCAGTCAGCGGGCTGTTATACTCTTCGGAAGAAAACGGTCCAAAAGAAATATTGGACCGTTCAAGCCGCGGCTGTAACTGCCGGAACGAAGCAGGGTAATTGCTGCTGCTGGACACCGAAGAAAAAGCGGCGCCCAGACAGTCAGCAATACCCTGAGCGTCAGCAACCGTTCCTCCATCACTCTCGAGAATGGAGATTTCCCCAGATGGGTACTGTCCCCGAATCTTACGGATCCTGTCCCAAACGATCTTAGGGCTAGTATTGGTGTTAATCCCGGATACATATTGTATCCAGGACTCCCGTTGACTACGCCTACGAATCAATCGCGCGTAGGACTTGGCTTTCTTGAAAGCAAGTAGGTTCGCGTCGGTGGGGTACCGACGAAACCTACCCCAAGCCCGATGTTGGGCCCGACGAGCTGCCGAGCAAGTGGAATTCCACCAAGGTCTCGGGCAACGTGAAAGTTTAGTCGACGTCCTGGGGATGGTAAGTTCTGCCGCTTGCACAATACAATCCGTTACCGCCGCAACAGCGTCATTGACCGTTCCTGAGGTCACCATAGCCGGAGTAATAATGGCCGAAGCCGTGAATGTGTCCCACTTGGCACGATCAATATTACATCTAGCAGGGCGAGTAGGGTAACGGTACCCGCCACTCGCTAGACGGAGGAAGATGGGAAAGTGATCGCTGCCAAGGGGATCACCAGACACGCTCCAGGACCAGGCAGGATATAATGATGGTGAACTCAGAGACAAATCAATGGCTGAGTACGAGCGGGTGGGTTCGTGGAAATAGGTGACTGCCCCGATGTTGTGGAGACAGAGGGACGTGTCGGAGAGCAGGGACTCAACAACACGGCCCCTGGAGTCTCGTGTGGTAGAACCCCACAACGGATTGTGTGCATTAAAATCTCCTAAGATGAAGAAAGGAGGCGGCAGCTGGTCAACTAAATCTTCCAGATCCGAAAGGCTCACTGCTTCATCTGGTGGTTTGTAGAGGGAACACACCGTGAACAATGTGTTCACAGATAGTCTCACTACCACTGCCTGCAAAGTCGTCCGAAGGGCAACTGCAGTGACAGGAACACCATGAGGAACAACGACGGCCACTCCTCCGCAGGCGATAACGCCGTCCTGGTGATCTTCGCGGAAAAGGGAATGTCTCCGCAGCGAAGGAGTGTCCGTCGTGCGAAGCTTTGTCTCCTGGAGACACACGCACACAGGTGTGTGCGAAGACAGTAAACCTTTCAAATCATCAATGCGCGATCGCAGACCTCGGCAATTCCACTGAATGAGTGTGGCCATAATGAAAAATGAAATGAAAGAATGAAAAAGACAGACGACTAGAACGTCTCAACGTCGTCCATCACCTCCAATCCATCCGCAGTGTCTGGAGGTAACACAGAGCTGTGTTTACCCCCTGTGTTAAGAGGTGGTTTTTGCCTGCTCTGTTTCGGGGAGGATGAACCTGGTTTCATCTTCTCCGGCTTCTTCTTAGCAGTGCCCTGGGTCCCTGTGCTGACAGATGTTTTCGGCATAGAGGAAGGTTTCGGCGACGATGTTGATGTCGCCTTGGAGGCAATGCGGCGAGACTTCAGTGCCTCTAATCCAGCAGCAACGATGTCCTCAAAATCATAAGGACACCGCGCTGGGATGGTCACCTCAGTTTGGACCGCCACTGAAGCCTTCTGCACCACAACTGAAGCATAGGACCTCCGGCCTGGTTGTAAAGGGGTGATCCGCCGTCTAGCTTCGGGATACGAGAGATGCTCAGTTGTCTTCAGGCGTTGGATTGCCTGTTCCTCTATCCACTTTGGACACTGCTTAGAAGATGCAGGATGAGTCCCTTCGCAGTTGACACAATGATCAGACTCTGCAGAGCAATCTGCCAAAGAGTGTTCTGTGGAACCACAGCGACCGCACTTTGCAACATTACGGCAAGACTGCTGGGAGTGACCGTAATGCTGGCTCCTGAAACATCGCAAGGGGTTCGGGATATACGGCCGAACATCAAGCCGTAAATAACCTGCCTTGATGGAAGTAGGCAGGGTTGGGGAGTCAAAAGTCAGGATGATGTTACGGGAGGGAATAGATTTCCCATCCCGCCTGAAAAGAATCCGTCGAACCCCAATGACATGCTGTTCACCAAGTTCCTCCAGCAATTCCTCATCGCTGCACTCAAGCAGGTCGCTGGATTTGACAACACCGCGAGAGGAATTGAGGTAACCATGTGGAGAAACCTGAACAGGAACGCCAAGCAAAACGGTCGTTTCCAGCAAGGTGGCACTGTGGCGTGGAGTAGAGGTTTCCACAAGAAGATCCCCGGAAGGGAGCTTCTTGACACTCTTTGGAGAGCCAGCAACAGCCTGCAGAGCCTTGTTAATCCAGAAAGGACTCTTGGTACTGAGTGACTGTGAAGAGTCACCAGATTTGATCAAAAGAAACAGAGCATTGCAATTAGATGTGACAAGTTTCTTTGTGGAGGAAGGTGTACTGTCCTCCACAGGGCGCTTTAAATTGTTAGCATGGGAAACACTTTGGGTTTCCATGAAGAAGTGAAAAGATTCGTCCGCCGACCTCCTTACCCACTACCGAGCCCAACGAGGGAGAGCCGGAGGACCGCAAGCCCAAGAGGACGCAGGACACGGCTCTAGGGATAGTCGGTGGATATAGCAAGTTGGTAGGGAAGACACACGCTCGGCGTGCACCCAGACTTTCCCGTGCCCGGAGAACACCCCTTTGGCATGCCCACCCTACCCCCAAACTCACCCAGCCGAACAGAACGACAAGCCGCTAGAAGTCTGGACGCAACTCGGCCACAGACTTCCTGACCAGGAGTGGGTTAGCTCCCAGCCTCCCGTTTAGGGTGAAGCAGAGGGCAAAGAGGAGTGTTGGCATCTGGAGACACTACAACCCGGCCCCCAATTACCTCAGCCTCCAGCATCCCCATTTCCACCTGTACGGGTCACCGCACACGTCAAACATGCAGGCAGGTCTAAGCTAACCAGCTCCGGAAAAACAGAAAATGTAACATAAAAGAGAAAAGACAGGGAAGGTAACGAGGAACAAAACCCGGAGCTGGCGCCTCTTCACAACCTCAGCAGCCCACAACTGAGGCGAGTACATGTCAATAAATAAACTAAAGACGAAAAAGCAAAATGATAAGAGAAAATCGGCTCGGGCCGTGGGGACGCCATCCCCCATCAGCTGGATGAACAGCTGTCCCTTCGGTTATGTAATCGTCAAAGCCGCAGAGGCAATAGAAACCGTCACAAGGTTAGCTCGGGCCGTGGGGGCGCCGCTCCCCAAATAACTGGAAAACCAGTTATCCCCGTGCGGGGTTGGAGTAAGTGGAATGCACGCTACAGGGCGTCTGACTCGGAGCTGTCCTTCAAGTAACCGATTTGTAACAGTTCGTTGTGTCACTGTGGTGGCAACTGCAGCTCGAATTGCTGCCGCAGACGCAGTACCATGCGCCACGGCCATACGCCCTACATTGCGGTCTTCCCTCTCAGTGGTGCCACGTACCCGGCCGGAACCCGGTCTTCTTGAAGCATTACCTTCCCTTGACCACCGCTGCCAACAATCATGCACAGTGGCTACATTCCTGCCAAGTCGTTCTGCAATATTGCGGAAAGAAAATCCACCTTCTCGTAGCCCTATTACACGACCACGTTCAAACTCCGTGAGGTGTTGATAATGGCTTCTTCGTCTTCTTAAAGGCATTCTTGACTAACATCAACACACTACGTCGAATCGCAACGATAACTAACGCTCACGAACGTTACAGCGCGTATTTACAGCAAACCTGCTTTGCATGTTCCGAGGGGCGCTACTAGCGCTACACGTATGCGCCGAGCTCGAAATTTGCATAGACGTCATCTTACCGATGTACTCTCACCGCCTACCAACTGTCGTTTATCTAACACAACCCCTTCTTGCTGTTGGGATTTTTTTCCGTCAGTATATGTGCTTTAACTTCATTCAGTTTCTTTGCCCTTTCGGTCAGGGCACAGATACTGAAGGAAGATAGAGCGAATCTAGCGATTCTGACAGGATAGTTTGTAAGTGAGAGAGAGAGAGCACACTAGATGGCGCCAATGTACAATTTTGCACATAGAAGGCAGAGAGAGAAATTAGGTGGAGGCTTCGGAATGAACACCTTTATATGTATAACCGGGTGATTCCTACCCGAGGGCAGTCACTTAACGTGTTCGTCCGATGCACTGCGGATATTCAGCGGTTGTTCGAAATTCTCACCACCACGGAGAGCCCGCAGGTTCCAGTCTATCAGGCTAGGTTTGAACCTAGTGTCTCTTCATCAGCAGTCTGAATCTCTAACCACTAAGCCATCCGCGGGTCGATTTCTTTTTTTTTTTTTTTTTAAATAAGACGATGAGGCCTATAGACTAAGCTTTGTGCCTCACAGCAACTAGCTGGCCATGCGGAAATAGCTAAAATATCTCCTGATCACTAAGACTCTTGAAGATGCACGACCAGCCACAGAGGATAACCTCCTTGCGACCAGCACGTGAAGTCACAGTAGCAGCACAAAAGTCCATCAAAGGGGACGGCTCGATTTTGAATACGTGTACTCCATACATACTCATTTATTCATAGAATCAACTGGAAGTATATTATTCGATGGCACATCTGGGATAATAAATATACTCGTTGTCACATGCTGGACAAACGGATCGCACAATTTTATGGAAAATATAGTGATGAAGCGATAATATATTATTTATGAGATTGACACAAATATAGTTAGTGTAAAAACGTACACAAAGATACTTCATGCATAATTAAATTACTTGTGATCAGGGACTTTGTTGTACTAAATATTTATGTGTGTCGCTTTGCACATTTATTAAACAATTTCTCATAATATCTAAAATGAAGTAATACGAGATTATATTTATCGACGTAGTTATTTGTAAGTACGTATGGTTACTTATATTTGAGCATGTCATGTACCTATTTACGATACGATTGTACTTAAAAAACGAGTAGGTTCAGGTTCTCGTTTTTAAGTAGTTTTTTTAACAGTGCTTGTACGTCCTTTCTATCCTGTAAGATGTACTAAATATTTTGGCGAGGCGTTGTACGTATGCTAAAACTCGTGCTAGAAACAATCTGCTCATTTTACTTCCTAAAGGAATCACTTTGAGTGAAACTACGATTTTGCTGAGAAAGGTTTTTCTGCATGAAGAAGAATTTATGTCGATCATGTTATTTTTCCTACGGGGTACATGGTTAAGGAAACAATATCTTTTCTGTGTTCCCATAATTCGATATAGGTCCTCATAAAATGCCCCATGATATGACGTCTCATCGTCTTTTCTCGTGATTAAATCAGATTATGATCAAGTAATTTATGAATTATATCCCTCCAGAAAAAAACTGTGCAGACGTGTGAGACACGGAATACACACAAAGCCATTTCATAAGCTCTTTGTTTTCCATCGAGGCACGCTTTAACAAGATTGTTAAAATGTAATAAACATAAGAGTGGGAGATGCAAGGCAATGAATAAAATTAGTGATACATTAATGCCATCCAGGAGATACTGTATAAGATTCCGAAATACTTTGTTGGAGATGAAGGATTACGAGATAGTAAATAAATTTCTTTTACCCAGCAAAGGGAAGGTTCTTCAGATACCAGATGCATAATTTCACGACTGTTTTTTTCTGAGATGCTTTAAGTAATACTTGCTGTTCACATAGGATTAGATCAGTCAACTTTTAATATTTGCTGCAACTTGATTCATTTTCCTTGTGAAGCACTTATGCAGAATAGTTACAAACCAAATTTTGGAAGGCTGAAGTACTGCGATTAATACTTTATGCATTTTAAAGCACTTACGTCGAATAGCTTCTTACAGTACACGCAGGTTGGACGGCACAGGATCCACGGATCTGACAACCCGTTCTATTTCGTCCCACAAATAATTTATAGGATTGAGATCCGAGGACTGAGCTGATAAACGTTCTTACCTTTGTAGTACGTGCTTTACCTTTGTAGTACGTCACAAACCATGTAGGGGAAAGACCTCCATGTTCTGTGACGTACTACAGAAATAAAGCACATGTCAAGACGATAAATCTGCAGCTACACATTCCGTTCATCTAGCTCAGTTGGGAGAGCAACTTACTCTGGAGTGAAGATTTGATCCCGTCACGAACAAATTGGTGTTTTCGCAGTTCCTGAATCACTCTAAGATAATGCAGGCTTTGTGTCATAGCAAATTCTACCCATGAAAGTATCTATCACGACGGGGAAAAAGAGCGACCCTGGTAGGATGAGCTTGACCAGCAACGTAGTTTAAATGTGAGTAGGCATTCAGACTGAGCATAGATATTTAAAAGCTTTTTATTATATTGAAAGTTTAACGACCACCGTATAAGCAACTTATTGGGCTATATGCAGTTGCCCATCCCTAATGTTTCCACAAGTTAGGCTGCACCCTATAACACTAATTTAGGGTCACTGACTCCAGGGAAGGGTAATTTTATTATTGGTTGGAGGTTTAACGACCACCATGAGCAACTCAATGTGCTATAAGCAGTCGCCCGTCCCTAATTTTAAGGTCACTGGTTCCAGGGAAGAGAGAGAGCCAGTGCCGTAAGACAAACCCAACATCCATGCCTTACGGGATTCGAATCCGAACCCCTCTCGGACGAATGATCAGAGGCCATCGCTTAGACCATTGCGCCACCGGGGTGGCAGGGAAGGGTAAGAGCCGGCGCCGTAAGACAAACACAACATCCATGCCTCACCGGGATTTGAACCCTGACCCTTCTTGGACGATTGGTCAGAAGCCAGCGCTTAGACCACTACACCACCGGGGGAGACGTTTAAAAGTCTTTGGAGATTCAAGTTAGCTTAGAAACCCTGCTGTGAAATTTCACAAGTCTGGAGGGGTCTAACAAAATTTCCTATGTTATGGTATTTCAAAAATGATTTTTCACGCAAAAATGCTATGTTTGGCTCGCTGGTCATACAAACAACTTTTAGATACAACACCGAAATATCGCATCATTTTTCTATTATACCGTTTGCAGCTAAGTATGTAGGAATGCCATCCTAATTTTGCATCCACCACTTAAGCGAAGTCCCGTCCTTGCAGGAAACATGCCATAAAGCAAAACAAATGGTAGTCGGATGGGGCAAGGCATGCACTGTATGGAGGATGTGGTTAGGATCTCAACCCTTTCCAATTCCTGTTATTTTTGTCGGAACACTCTGGAGGTGTTACCATTGAGCTCTGGGTTGCGTTGGCGCAAAGCATCATGGAGCCGTTGCAGCTGTTCTGCATAGAGGTTACCTTTCACAGCCTGGCCATCTGGCGTGAGTTCGCAGTGCACAAGACTCTTCATAGTTCCATCAAATGCCCAGCAGTACTTTCTTCCAGAACCGCTCTCTTTGGACCACGTGCTACGCTTCCACGAGTTGTCTTAGCCACTGGTTCCAAGTGGGAGGAATGTCCACTTTCTCCATCACCTGTGATGACAAAACCAATCGTCGTGTTGATTTGACAGCAATCTGTGACAGGGAGTGACACGTTGTTTTGACTGTCAGGCACTGTTGAGACGGGCTGAACCGTGGCCAACATGATCTGAAGACCTGGGCAGTTTTTTGTAACGTCAGCAGCACCGTCCTTCGTTACACGCGACTTTTCGGAAGATTTATTACTTGTCTGCGATTACTTGTTTGGCTCATGGATCAACAGGGGGAAAAAATGTAAGCACAATCTTTAAGTTAACACATGAAGCCGATAATGTCTTTAACCTGTACATTCTTGCGAGGTTTACACGATTACTTGTGTGTTCGAAATTCCAAGAATCTCGCTTAACTCTAGCTACAACCAAACACGAAACCTAAAGTGGTGCACACATTACGAAGCAAGTTTAACTAATTAGGTATGCATTTTTTAATTTAAGTTGCCGAATACTTTTATCAAAATGTGTGAAAATCAAACTACATCTCTTTAAAATAGGTTTTTGAAAATTTGAATGACTTTTGTGTTCTTGGTGTATAATCGAAACAAACTTTCTGGAGTTTTAAGTGTTCTGACCATTGTTCCAAAAAGACATGGTTTCAGTTAGGGGCGTATTTAGAGGCTGCCCCCCCCTTCCATTCTAAATGCGCCCTTGAGTAAAACCATATCTTTTAGCGCTAAGTGTCCGTCTTTTAACAAAATTTTGGTTTTTAAAAGTGGCCCTTTTTTTTTTTAACCCGCATTGCAGCAGCTTTTCCGTAGTCAATAATACCGTTTATTTCAGAAAAGTCCATTTCAAGTTTTCCCGTATTTATACGGAAAATTCGCAGAATTGAAAACCCTGAATTTTTCAGTCCTTACGCCAGATAGCCCAATCGACCTCGCAAAACCGGAGACGACTGGTTTGGGTCTGCACAAGCCGCTCATCTTAAACACTGAGCCAGAATATCTTCGGAATCGTACTCACGTTCAATGTAAAACTCATTGCCGGGGGATTTTTTTTCTTCTTTAATGCGAGTGATTCAGCCATTTTATTTTCTGTTGGAGCTTATTATTCTTTAAAATACTTTTGTAATCATTTTATTTTTTCTGTAGGAGAATTTATCACAAATTACGTTTTTTTTCAACGAGATATTTCGAAGCAACACAATGCTTTGGAACTTGAGATTTTTTTTGACTGACAATAACTTTCAATTATCTTTAAGAAAAGGTTAAATGTACTGTTTCATATCAATATTCAAACAAACTTCTAAATATAAAATTGATCCCTGATAGCTATAATAGCTTTTGTTTTAAGTATTCCACAGACTGATACGTATGTATATCGTACAATCACCTGCACAATAATTTAAATACCCCGTTTCTTATGGTCACACCATATACAGTGCACCGACGAGCCATTCCATTATGACCACCCCTAGCCAAGAGAAATAAGCGCGCCTGGAGACCGAACGGTGGCGCAGGTGTAGTTCACAGAGCAGTATGTATACAACCCGAGAATCGGCTTTCGGTTAGTAGAGTGTTAGGAGTCAGAATGGGAAAAGCTGCCGATTTATCGGAGTTTGATAAAGGACAAATCGTGAGGGCACGGCGCCTTGGAACTACGATGTCGGAAACGGCGAGGCTTGTTCACGTACCGCTGTAGTGAGTAAGTATCAAAAGTGGTGCACAGATGGCCAAACGACGAACCGCCGTCCAGCCGTGTGTTGTCCGCAACTCCTTGATGCCAGAGGGGAGAGGAGACTGTCGCGCAATGTTCACAGCTACCGCAAGGCCACACAGTGCGACAAATCACCCGCAGCTATAATAGTGGTGATCAGGGCAATGTGTCACAGCACACAGTTCATCACAGACTTCTGCGCATGGGCCTACGTAGCCGAAGACTCAGCCCAGTCCCCATGCTCACTGCACGTCATCGCCAACAACGCATGAAATGGGCCCAAGATCATCGAAATTGGACCGTGGGTGATTGGGAGAAAGTGGCCTGGCCTGACGAATCAAGATTCCTGGTGCATCACGTTGACAGCCGAGTGTGGATACGCAGATTGCCAACGGAGGCTATGGCACCTGGATGCACTATTGGGCGGAACCAGCCGGCGGCGCTGTGGTTATGTTTTGGGCGATGTTTTCTTGGGACACCTTAGACCCCATTACCCCAATAGCACAATTCTTGACAGCTGTCAGGTATCTGAACATCGTTGCGGACCAAGTTCACCCATTCATGGCAACTGTGTTCCCTGCTGGTGATGGCTATTACCAACAGGACAATGCGCCATATATCACTGCCAGGATCGTCAAGGAATGATTCGAGGAACATGCTGGTGACTTTCTGTTAATGCGCTGGCTTCCAAATACACCTGACATGAAGAACTCAATCGATGATTTGTGGTTCGACTTGGAAAAGCGGGTTCGTTCCAAATCACCACCTCCCTGAAATGGACGGGAACTGGGAGACCTTTTGTTGAATTTACATTACCAGATACCCCAGGATACCTATAGGTGGCCATAATGTAAAGGCTCATCGGGGTATACAAAATAGCTGGTGCACAAATGCGGAAGAGGAGGACAAATCCTGTGATACAATAATCACATCTAATTCGATATGCTACCCACTATATGCGACCTCGCTACAGAATTTCAAAATCAGTACCTTTGGCAGACGACTGAAATTTAAAAGTAAAACTCAAGAAATCCCGCAAATCACTGTTACCACAATGCTTTCGTCATACCGATAGGGAAAAAGGGAGAACGGAGTTTTTTTCCGTTTAAAAAAGAACTGTGGAAAAGTTTCTGAAAATTCGGAATTTTCCTCGAGTACCAAACATCCGTGAAATTGAGGTTTGTTTCAGTCATTTCACGGAAAATGTTGTATCAGAAAAATGCTTCGTTAATTCACAAAAGAAATGACAGAAAGTGGATCGTGAATTCAGAAAATGTTTTACAGTTGAAAATTTTCTGAAAACATGTAGCGAAGTTGGGGTATCGTTCACTTGATCGAAAATCCATTTCGCCGTAAATCACTTGATCGAAAGGTACATTTCACCGAAGGGTCACTTGACCGAAAAGTTCATTTCACCGAAAGGTCACTTCACCTAAAAGTTCTTTTCATCGAAAGGACATTTGATTGAAAAGTTCATTTCACCGAAGGATTACTTTACCTAAAAGTTCATTATATCGAAAGATTATTTCGCCGAATGGTCAGTTTATCGGAAACTTAGAATTTTGTTGTTAGAGATATGTTGGATATATTGCGGGTTTTTGAAAAATTGGCCACCTTAACATTATGGGATTGTATAAAAAATGTACTTTTAATTTCTATGAAATACCTATCCATGAGTAGGTTTTTTAGAAATACAACGTTAATTATAAGGACAAGGCCTAATCAAAATTGATTCTTTTTGCCCGAATAAATGTGAAACATTATTAACTTGACTTTTTATGTAAACCCTCTGAACATGAGCATGCACGATTAAAATTTGCTAAATATGCCTTAAGCCGAGGAATAGGGACTTAAAATTAATTATTTTTGTCTTAAAACTAAATCTTGGCGTTCTTTGTGACGCGGAGAAATCAAAAGTGCAATTTGAGTATGATCCCCAAACGTTTCGGTGTGGTCTGTCTTCCAAACTGACACCATGCTTCAACAGATCCTGTAATGAAATCCAAGGTTTTCGATAAACTGACCCTTCGGTTAAATGACCTTTCGATTAAATGACTTTTAGGGACGCCCCGGGGGCACAGTGGTCTAAGCGATGGCCTCTGATCATTTCGTCCGAACGGGATCCGGGTTCGAATCCCGGTGAGGCATGGAAGTTGTGTTTGTCTTACGGCACTGCCAATTGTGTAGTGGTACTGGAGTTTGCTTTTGCAGTTCCTACAACAGTGTCAATGTTGGGTACTCTAGGAAATCCTAACCTGGGCTTGTCTTCGAGATTGGTATAACCAGCAATAAAACGCCGGAAACATTTTCGTGCACGCACACACAAAATGCTACTGTCTCCTGATTCCTCACCTTCCACTGTACAAATTTTAAATTTCTCTCGCTGCTGTCTCCTGATTACTCGCCTTCAACGGCACAACTTATAAAGTTCTCTCACTGCTGCTTCCACGTTAAACTCTCTTTTCCAAAGATGGCGTAGGAGCACCCGAACAGCACGTTTATTGACCTCCATCTTCTTCTCGCCTGACAACATAATGTGGCTCCTTGCCAAATGCACATAATCAGCCTAGTGTGTTCTACGTCATCGCGGTACTCAGTCAACCCTGTTACCCACTCAGCGGAGCTTACCGGCAGAACTCGAGGCTCCCTTGCAAAAAATATCTTCGGTGCTCTTTTGCGAAAATCTATTAGCTTTCATTACTTGAAGTTTTAAGTTCCACATTATTAATTAGGTTTTATTGGCGTTTCAACAATTCCAATTCTTTGTAACCTACAGATATTTTCCGCAAAAATTATTTATTGCACTTTATTGCGGGTAGCATAAACGTTCAAGTTGTAATTAAAAGCCATACCAATAGGAAGTACTACAAAAAAAGTTACGCTAAAGTTAATCATACCATGCAGATTTTATTCTTTTAGAGAACTAAAGTGGGCCTCTTTAAAATTCGTCACTATCATACACAAAACACGTAACTTCCGTGTGACAGTGTCTAGTTAGTGACCTTTTCCGATTTATGCGAAAGTACAGAACATAAATGTGATTTATTCGCTTATTTAAGAATTGTGGCACAAAAAAAAAGTAAAGCTACATAAATTACTTACTCTTGAGTGTAAAAAACACACATACGACAATGCTTTGCACATGGTAAAATTTTTTTATCTTGACTACGTTATAGAAAAATGACACAGGCTTCTGTGTCCCCGTGAAGAGCATCTTTCAGTTCATTATATTCGGAAGATGTGTAGTTATCTGGAAAAATAACTTTAACACAACATTTTATCCTCATTGGTATAATATTTCATCCACTGAACTGATATTTCTTTTACATTCTCTTGTTAATATGCAAGTATAGGAATTATGAATATGACTGTGAAAAGGGCCTTAAAAGTCCTCCGGAATAACTGCTTTCCCGTCATCCAGTTTTTGTAAACTTAAACTACGAAAGAAAATATTGCTTTTCTTTTAAAATTTCTTCCAAAGCTGGCGTCAAAAATTCCTAGTTTTTTCTTTAACCAGTTTCATATGAAGTTTCGGCAAAAGATTTTGTAAAATCTTTTACGGAAACTTCAATTTGCAAAAACTTTTGAGGCATGAGGCTCTTTCAGATATGAGCCCCCACCCCCACCCCACCCCCCGCGATGTGGAGGTTGTGGGGGTCAGTACACCCCTGCATCCTCGTTTCTCACAAAAAAAAAAAAAAAAAAAAAAAAATTGAGGCCAAACGTTATGTACAGCTCAAAACGGGACAAACTTTTGATTCCACATGATATATGACGTAGCCTTATATGCATTGAAAAAGCTTCGTCATGGAAGCATGAGTTTCTTGGCGTGTAGCTGGAGATATGAATGGAATTTATATCACAGTGAAGGCTTGGTCTTCGCAAAACTTTTGAGTGGCGAAAAACGGAGAATGAACATTAACATTTTGCAAAATATTGAATATGCATACCTCTGACAAGACAGACAAAGGGAAAGTATATAGTTAATTCAGATCTTCCATTCCTATTGCTAGCATCTGAGTCATTTAGTATTAGAGATATTAATAATATAAACACCCAGATCAGTCTCTCTCTCTCTGGGAGGCTTGAAGTCACAGCAACGTCTGCGTTGTTGCGTCATCACTTACCGATCAATTCGTGCGTGCTCTCGCGATGTCAAAATGATTGCCTGCTATATAATAGCACGCGATCACTTTTAGATGTCAAGATGATCGTGTGCTAATTTAAAAGCATTGGATTATTAATGACTCGAATTCTATTTTTCCGATCTACAAAATTCGAACTGAATTCTTAATATCACAGCAAGTTGAGTTTGCACGCGATCACATTGAGATGTCAAGGTGATCGCGTGCAAATTTAACATTGGATTATTATCAATGACTCGAGTTCTATTTATCCGATCCACAAAATTCGAATTAAAATCTTAATATCATGGAAAATTGCGTTTGTATATTAATTTAATTTATCACAATTGGAATATTAATTTGTATGCTTTTTTTTTATTTAACTAACTTTCCGAGTTTAGTGCTGATTATATTATACATTTTGCAAAATATTGGTCTGTCTAAACGCTCTAACTTACAATAAAAACTGCAATTTTTGAGATGTCAAAGTGAGCAAAATTTCATTTAAAACCTGATGGCGCCCCAACAGCACATTGTCGAAAATTTAGATAGTTCATATTTGTAATGCCAGATGTCTCATTATTTTGTAGAAAAAGCTTCGGTATGAAGTTTCAAACTAACCTTCGAATAGGACAGTCTAAAACAAGCTGTGAACGGAATAACAAGCGTGTCGGAGAAAAAGTCATTTAAGTTTATATATTTCCTTACAAAAAACCAGCGTCTATTTGATTTGTTTTCAATCTGCTTCAAAGAAAATTTCACCCCGTCTTAGGCATAGATGGAAACGGGTCACGGGTCAACGGGTCGACAATTTCTTGCGGGTCCAATGGGCCGGGTCAAGGTGTTCCTGACCCGATTTTGACCTGGTTTTATTCCAGTTTTATTTTTGAAAACAGAAAAATATATTCCAAAGAAAAATGCGCGTTGTGGAATACTGTAGTCGATAGTGGTGCCCACGGAGTGAATAATGATTTGCCATGCAAAAATATTGTCGTCTCTTTCTTGAAGCAACGAAGATTTCCACCGAACGACGTCAGACAACACACCGACTCCATATGGTAAAAAGATCCTTCCTTTGCGTTCTTTTACAGTGAGATTGTCCAGGGCAAGGTACAGGCAAACGCCATTCGCCTGCTTCTCAGCTGATTCACTCTCTCCATGCAAAGTTCATTGTATGACTAAGAGTTACTTTTCACATCGCATCTTTTACATTGAACATTCAGAGGTTTTCGACTGATGCGCTAACATCCCATTCCCATGACATGTCATGTCGAAATTAACTCCTTATTTGTTAATATGGATGGATTTAATATTAAGGAGGTTATAACGAAGTAAATTTCTCCTTCATTTTTGTTCACGCCGGGGCTCGAACCCGGGTCCCCTCATTCCGGAATAAGTCGCTCTACCAATTGAGCTACGCAGACGTTCGTTATCGCTGCTGTCTGCCTTTATGACGTGTTCGTCTTGCTGGGCAGGCACGTCACCCCCCCCGAAAGAGGGCCGGGGGCATAGCCCACGGGTCAGCCGTGACCATGAATCGTCGCAGGCAGCCATCCTCTGCAGAACGTACTTGAGAACTCCTAGTCAATCTAATGTGTGGAATGCAACGTCACACACATGTATTTTTCGAAGCGCTGGAGAAGGGATTATCTGAATTTTCCTATCTCGCGGCGTGGAAAGAACATCACACCATTGTGAGATCTTGAACGGCCGGGTCATACGGAAAGTTCGGGCGCCATTATAACGAAGTAAATTTCTCCATCATTTTTGTCCACGCCGGGGTTCGAACCCGGGTTCCCCTCATTCCGGAATAAGTCGCTCTACTAATTGAGCTACGCGGACGTTCGTCATCGCTGCTATCTGCCTTTATGTCGTGTGCGTCACAAGGTTGAGAAAGGCGTCGAGGCCAACAAATACGTGCTTGTTGAAAACCATAAGGGGAAGAGTGAATGCTGGAAATTGTTTCGTCTCATTAAGGAACCGGTGAATAATTCTGTGTTGTTTGCTCTTGCTTGTTGTTCAAAATGTGGAAAGTGTATAATTACAAAGAAAGATGTCGACGGTGTAATGAAAGATTATGGAACCAAAAATCTAACGGGCTATATGAAAGTATGCGCACCTCCGTCAAAGCGGGGAAAGAGCGAACAATCTAAATACATTTAAAAAAATGTATTTGTGTAATAGTAAATAATGATTCCCATTTGTAATATACTCCATGGTCACGGTCATAGTCAGCCATTACTTCTGGATTACGCAAAATAGTGGCACTAAAATTTAGCAAGTAACCAAATTTTATTATTAAAAAAGGATTTCAGATTTTAAATATCAAGCAGTTATTAGGATGAATACATATATTAGGTTTATATGTAAATTTATATAAATTGAGTTTCGAATTTATAGTTCAAAGCAGATTTGTCCGAGTCAGTTGCGGGTCCGGATCGGGTGGGGTCCGAAATTTTTGACCCGTTTCCGACTCTGGCCTTAGTACAGGCAACATCCCTATATAATAATATTTATTTAAAGCTTAAAAACACCCGTCCTAGGACGGGCTATGGGCTAGTTTTAAAAGATTAGTCCTTGAAATTTTACGTGATTACTGAAAGAAAGAAATTTGAAGCCAATGAAGGGATCCGAGAAATATGCAAGTTAAAGTAGAGGGTGGCAGTTCGTTCGGTTAAATGTTGATTTAAGAAGTTCAAAGGTGGGCCTCCAAACTGAACCGTGATTATGATACTCAGTACCGGAAGACTGTAATGTTACATGCCCCAATGCTGGATCTGACCCATCGACGAGTACTGGCAGGATCTCGTCCAGCTTCGTTGCTCTCAAGCTAATTCAGTTTGGTATCTGTAACACATTGGTAAAGTAGGTAGAAGTAGCGAAATATTCCACGTGAACTGACTTCTAAACAAGCCAAATGAATGATCTTGATCAGGAAGGAACTCCACTTAAATCTATGCAACGACAGTTTCATCAAGCAAATTAGCAAGCGCAATGAAAGACTGATCTCTTTCAATAATCCGAACGGCTTAAAGTAGTTATAGTGACTTGACCTACGTAGGTCATCTGGTACTTCCTTGTCCCAACAGGAAGACTATTCGAAAATAAGGCAGTGTTGTGTATTTTGTGGAATCTTTTTTGGAGTAGTTATACTTCAAACTGGTTCCCGTAGGACGCGCAATCAAATAACCACCAATGCTCTGCGGAACTGAAACGCCTGCACTATTTCAGCTCTCGCGTTTCAGTTCTGCAAATTAAGTGGGCACTTGATTGATTGGTAAAAGTTAGTGGGCATGGACTAGCAAACAAACAGCAGGTACGTAAATTAAAAACTAATTCCTACCTCCATGGTGACGCTGCATGTCCCGCTGTGAAGGCATGCCCGTCTTCCTTCCATGGTAGTGGTGGTTGTAAATTAGGGAAAGAAGACATTAGTTTGGCATTAGTTTGGCATAGACTGTTACCATTTATGCGTTAGTGAATCGTACCCGCACTTTGGGGGAAATACAGAACACTCCTCTAACAGCAAATTTCAAAACTTGAAAAAAAAATCGCTAATTCTGTATATTGTGATTAACATGTACCAAAGAGTTGCTTTAAGGTCTGAATACAATCTTCAGATGCCACGCTTTTCTGTATTCAATATCGGCATCACAGCACACTGAACGGGAAAAATCTGGTTATAAGAGACGCCATTTAATTCAATAGATTATGTCCCTCGCAACATTATCACTCTTGTGAGATTTTAAAGCGTGTTTGAGTCACAGCTGGAGACAGTGTCATCACGCGCTTCTAAAATTACTTGTCTTCACTAGAGAGTCTGGAGTTCAAAGGTGGGGATGCTATTAGAGAGGCAAAGTATCCTACAGGAGGAAACAGCAGAGGCTAAGTATCGAATGGGAGGATATTAGAGGCTAAGTATCGACTAAGTATCAAATGGGGGGATATTAGAGGCTAAGTATCGTATGGGGGGGAGGGTGTTTGAGGCTAAGTATCGAATGGGGTGACATTAGAGGCTAAGTAATGAATGTGGGGTGTTAGAGGCTAAGTATAGAATGGGAGGATGTTAGAAGCTAAGTACACTGTAGAATGGGGGGATTTTAGAGGTTAAGTATCGAATGGGGTATGTTAGAGGATAAGTATCCTATGGGGAATGGCTATTAGGGGTTACGTATCGTATGGATGCACAATATCTTGAATTGCTTGGCAGAAATTTTACTAAATAAAATCAGTTTCATATAAATTCAAGCCCACGTTTTCCCACTGCAAAAAAAAAAAAAAAAAAAAAAAGGGTACATACTCAATGTAGTATTTATTTAATATGCTATGTAACACTGGAAACCATGAATACAAACCTCTGGCATTTCAAAAGTTACAATTTCTTCGAGATTTTAGCTTGATTACATCATTTTTTCTCTTAATATTTGCTGTCTGTTTATGAATTTGTCTGTAATTTGATGATATATCTAACTTTTTAAACTATAATTGAGAAAATGGTGTCAGTTTCGATGTTTATGCACATACGCTCTAAGGACTCGTTGTGCAAAACTGAATTTAACAAAAAATTAATTTTATATAGCAAAATTTTTTGTGAATCTGAAAATTCCACATACGTTTATCCAAGTGTCCTAAAAATCTTAGATGGTTGCATTTGCCATGTGTTCTAATAGTTTAAATACTTGGGGAGGGCTAAGAGGCAATTTACAGAAAAATTGGATGGGCAACAGGCCCAACCATGACGTCACAACTGATCCTCATTGTCACCAGTCGTAATGGACTTGTTCTTGAAATAAGAATTTCGTTGTTACACAATACAAGTCTTGAGTTAACTCCCAGATACAGTATTTACTCTTTAAAAAATTACACAGCTCTTTCACGACATTAAGGAATTTTAAGTAGCCTTATCTGAAATTTTTTGGTGAGAAATTAGAAATCGTAATTAATGCTCGCAGAACGTTTGTAGTGAACATGTTCAAAAAACTTATTTGGTATTGCAGTTTTAAAAGTAGCTGTCATTCAAAATTGTGAAACAATCAGTTGGTTTAATTTTGAGTCAAAAATCCTGTTAAAATACTTCATTAAAATCTCATATTCCCTGGTACATTTGGAATTTAAATCAGCCTTTTCTCTCTCTTGCTTTTAATATTTATCTTTCAAACGTTTCTGAACTGATTTCAATCGAAAATGTGGGATTAAGAAATCATTCGGCTTTATTATACTGGACGCCCAGTATACTGTAATCTGTAATACCCATTAAATGCGTTGCTCAGCTTTAATGTACTATATACGTAAATCACAGACTTACACAAATTAATACATAGTTGGATCGTACTCAAGAAACCAGAAAGAGAAAACCATGATAGTATTTATATTAAGCCAGAGGACATCGATCGCGTTACTACGTCACCTTGACACAATTTTACCTCCGCATTCGCAGCATCGATCTGAAATGACGTCACAGTTAAGTTCTACAGCTGGCACTCAGACGGGGGCCGTTTCCAAAATGCACTAACGTCGATGTACACAGAAAAGGGTTTTTTTCTTTATCCTGTAAAACAGATAATATGCTGACCTTCAGCTGCATAATCCTAGTTGCAATAGGGAAATAAGGAAACCGTCCCAGACTTATAGTCTCAGGAATGCGAGATCGTTGTACATCGTTCTGACAAATTGATTAACAGAATATTTCAAATTACTGAAAAATTTGATCAAATGTAACAATCTGTTCTTTTATGAGAAGAATCCGGAGAACTTGAAGCAATGCTTTCTTTTGAAATCTATTGATAGATATTATTTAAGCATGATTTCTGATGCAAAAATTACTACTTGGTAATTCGTTTTTGCCATGTTCATAAATAGGGCTAGGATTTGTATGATTTTGCATTTATTTATTTTTTTGGTAATACTTAAATGTTGTTCAAGTGTATGCATATATGCTTGATACAAAACTAAGCTGATGTAAGTACTTTTGTTAAGTTTTTTTTTTTAATTTTTCGTGATTTTGAGGAGATATGGCATATTTTCAGGGTTTTTCGGTCATTTTAAGGCTTTTTTTTTTTTTTTGTTATTTTTGAATTATTACTTTGCATAGTTTAGTATTTTAATTAAAAAGAGCATTTTTGGATAAATTTCCCTGAAAATCCATTTTTCCCTGAAAGCAAGACTGAGAAACTGGGGGGGGGGGGGGGTTGCTTGTGTTAAAACATCTGTACACGCGTCGTAGCAAATGACGGCAATAAAGGCACTTTCACTTCTCCCCTGTCTCTTCCTTCAAGCCAGCGCTTTACTGTTCTCCCATTTGGAGTACTATGGCTTTTGCCATTGTGTTGGAAAGGGAGGAACGGTGTTGGGAGGGTGGGGGGAGGTTGTACGTTTTTGTGTTATTTTTCTCGATTTCTTTTACAGAACATATTTTTTTTTTATAAAAAAAAACTGTTTGGCACGAACTGTAAAAATATTATGGCACAATAAGTGTACAACTTAATTGTTTTACAATTTAGTATGATACAGAAATTCTAAACAATTAAGCTGTATTTCTTGTTTATTCTTTGTTTTGTTCTATAGCTCATGTGTTGGTTAGTAAAATAAAGAATTTCAGTTGACACAGCAACAGTCAACAGATTAAATTTATATTTTTTAGATTCTTTTTGTTTTGTTTCATGCATCTCTTCTTTTTTTAGCACGTCTTTTGTAAAAAAAAGATCGTGCTTCTGTTATCGGTTTGTCCGTCCGTCTGTACCCACGATATCTCTGCAACTATTAGTCCAATTTGAAAAATTGTTTTTGCATTGGGAAGCTTGCAATATGCAAATGATGATCCTTTATTTCGTTTTTTTTTACGATGTACAATTTCGCCGGTAGAGGGCGTAAATGCAGATGATGTCGAATTCAAAAATACGTTTTATTCCACATATTTGCTTCTAAGCATCCGATTGAAATTTTTTTTTTATCTTTAGATTCCATTTATGTCGAAGAGTATTCTAGATATAGTTACTTTTTGAAATTACGCATAGATTTTCCGCTAGGGGGCGTAAAAGTAAATTATATTTTTCCCGATAACTGTTCTTCTAAAATTCCAATTAGAAAATTTTTTTCTTCAGAGGATACATCTTCTGATGGAAAATCTTTTGCATATAATTTCAATTTTTTGGTAAAGAATACTTTGGCCACCAGGTGGCGTAAGTGTTAATTTTTGCTTCTGATGTATTTGCCATAAAATCGGAGCTCCTAAAATATCGATTGAAAAACTTCTTTCGTAGACTGATGCCACTCACATCGATAAACCTTTTCGGAATATTTTCTTCTTAAAATATTCCACAGTTTCTCCGCCAGGGGCGTAGATGTACATCTTATTTTTGTCAATATCTCTACTTCTAGGAGTCCGATTAGAAAAATTCCTTCTTCGTTGAATAGTGTTTTCCGTGTGACATGTTTTTCATATAATTTCAAAATTTTCAAGTAATTCATTGACTTTCCGCTAGGGGTGCGCAAATGTAAATTGCGTTCCCCCTATATCTATGCTTCTAAATCTCCGATTTGAAAAATTCTTTCTCCACCAGATACAGCTCCTGATGGGAAATCCCTTGCACATAATTTCTAATTTTTGTAAGAAATGGTTTGGCCTCCAGGTGGCGTTAATCTTAATTTCCGCTTCTGTTGTATTTGCAGCAAAATATGAGCTTCTCAATTCTCGATTGAAAAACACGTCGTTTGTTGACCGATACTACTCACGTCGATTTACCTTTTAGAAACATTTTATTCTTAAAATAGTGCATGGTTTCTACGCCAGGTGGCGTAGACGTATATCATATTTTTGTCAATATCTCTACTTCTAGGAGTCCGATTTGAAAAATTCCTTCTTTGTTGGACAGTGTTTCTAGTGTAACATGTGGTTCATATAATTTCAAAATTTTCAAGTAATTCATAGACTTTCCGCTAGAGGGCGTAAATGTAAATTGCGTTTCCCCCTATATCTCTGCTTCTAAATCTCCGATTTGAAAATCTTTTCTGCACCGCATACAGCTCCTGATGAGAAATCGTTTGCACATAATTTATAATTTTTGTAAGAAATGGTTTGGCCACCAGGTGGCGTTAGTCTTAATTTCCACTTCTGTTGTATTTGCAGCAAAATACGAGCTTCTAAATTCTCGATTGAAAAAAACGTCGTTTGTTGACCGATACTACTCATG
Organism: Macrothele yani; assembly: GCA_039090855.1. NCBI lineage: Eukaryota > Metazoa > Arthropoda > Arachnida > Araneae > Macrothelidae > Macrothele > Macrothele yani. Next base: position 118,654,782 of record CM077007.1, read on the forward strand.
TCGACAAACCTTTTTAGAAAAAATTTCTTCTTGAAAAATTGCATGGTTTCTACGCCAGGGGCGTAGACGTATATCTTATTTTTGTCAATATCTCTACTTCTAAGAGTACGATTTGAAAAATTCTCTCTTTGTTGGATAGTGTTTCCGATGCGAAATGTTTTTCCTATAAATTCAAAATTTTCAACTAAATCATAGACTTTCCGCTAGGGGGCACAAAGGTAAATTGCGTTTTCTGCGTTATTTCTGCTCCTAAAGTTCCGATTTGAAAGATTCTTCCTGTATCGTATACAAGACCTGATGGAAAATATTTTTCACATAATTTCTAATGTTTGGTAAAGAATAGTTTAGCCACCAGGAGTCATAAGTGCTAATTTCTGCTTCTGAAGTATTTGTTGCAAAATCTGGGCTCCTTAAAACTAGACTAATTTTTTTTTCTTGGACCGATACCGCTTATATGGATAAACCTTTTGAGAATACTTTCTTCCTAAAATCATGCATGGTTTTCCCACCAGGGGACGTAAAGTCACATCATATTTTTGTCGATATCTCTGTTTCTAAGAGTTCGTAAGCTCACGATTCCGTTTACAGCAATATCTGAGGGATTAAAAACCCGATTGAAAAACTTCTTTCTTCCGTCAGATACTATTGTTTTCCATACCGGTTCCATTGACTTTGAATAGCTTTGATAAATTTAATTTGCGTCAGAACGGATTCAAAAGACATGCTTATTACACCCGAAAATTCTGTGTCATCTTTCTTGTTTTAATTAATTTTGCAAGAAAGCAAAAAACGAAATGCGCAGCATTTAGGACGTAATTTTTTTGTTTTATGCGGCATTTTTTTTTAGATTTTCTTGAGTCATAAATGAATTTTCATAGAGCATTTTCTAGTAATTTTTAGATCATAAAAATCCTAGACCTATGCATAAGTTTTTTTGGAAAAATACGGAAGTGGTTTGTTATTGCATTATTCTGGGTGTCTTACTTGGTCTGGTGCCTACCGATTGACCTATCCGGCTTGGAATGCCCTACCTGTTGCAAAGCTACGGGGCCGTCACAGCTCACTAGGTCATTGAATCAAGCAGACCCCCCCCCCTCCATTCTTCCCATTCACCACCACTGCAAAGTCAAAACACCCTCTAGTAATGTATGATTGTGAAAGCTGGACACTGAGGAAAAGTGAAAGGGAAAAGATATTGGATTGGTGCGAATGAAATGCCCCGCGCAAACGATCAGTGGAGAAAGACCCCCGCCACAGCAGAATGGAACCACCCACAGGTGTTGCGGGTATTACGTCATAGAGTTACTATAAATAGCTGTCACGTGTGTGAAGAACAAGGTTGCCGCGGATATCTTAGTGGTTAGTGTTTCAGACTATCGATGCTGGGTCCCCAGGTTCAAGCCTGGGCTGATCTTTCAGAGATGGCGTGATTTACTAACAATCGCTGAATATCCGCCGTGCATCGGACGAGCACGTAAAAGTGACGGCCCCCAGGCTGGACCCACTGGTTAAATGGGTATCCTTTCCTATGTCCTCCCTGAAATTCTCTCACCCATCTATGTGCAATATCGTACTTGTACGGTGGCGCCATCTACTGTACTCTAATCTCACTACAAACTGTTCTGTCAAAAAGTCGCTAGACTTGCTCTCATTCCTTCCGTTTCTGTGTCCTGCCCAAAAGGCGATCTCGCTGTAGGTGGCTGGGACCTAAAACTCTACTCCCTGTGGACGTAAGTCCTACATGAAAATGACAAATTCTCCTCCGGCGTTATAAGCGTTATATAAGAAGAACAAGGTTCAGGCGTGGTTTGTTTGGACGTAACGTGGCTTGCAAAATAAACATGCAGACTCCGGATTTGAGAGTCATCTTCTTGTATGAATTTAAACTGGGCCATTCTGCAGGAATTGCCGCTGGAAACATGAGCAAAGCGTTTGGAGAGAATACAACCAACGAACGAACCATTCGGCGATGGTTTGTGAAGTTTCGAAGCGGACATACGGACCTACAAAACGAAGCACGTGGTTACCGACCTGTTGCTGTTTCTGACGATGTTCTGTTACGTGTGGTTACCGCGAACCCCATAAAAACGTGTCGTGAGATAGCGGCAGAGGTAGGTGTTCACCATACGAGTTGTTCGGCGTGTGGCTGCGCTAGGAAAGGTCAAAAAGCTGGACATGTGGCTGTCGCATGAGTTATCAACTGTCAACAAGACTAAACGTTTGGAAGTCTGCACGTCGTTGCTTTATTTTATTTTTTTAAGAAGTAGCCCGTCCCTAATTTAGGGTCACGGGCTCCAGGGAAGGGAGAAAGCCAGTATCGTAAAACAAACACAACATCCATGCCTCACCGGAATTCAAACCCGGACCACTTTCGGACGAATGAACAGAGCCCATCGCTTAGACCACTGCGGTGGCACTGCTTTCCAAGAACCTCTACTGCATCGAATCGTCACCTGCGACGAGAAGTGGGTGCTTTATGATAATCGGGAACGATCTTCACAATGGTTAAGCAAGGCACAGCCTGCTGGACGGTATCCTAAGCCACCCCTACACACCAAGAAAATGATGCTCCTTGTCTGGCGGTCCACAGCCAGGATACAGCAGAGTTTCTTGGCAAGAGGCCAAACCATCACTGCTGAATGTTATTGTGCTGAATTACAGCGGATGCACCGGACATTTCTGCAGAAACAACAGGCTTTGGTCAACAAACAGGGTGTTCTTCTGCTCCAGGGCAAATTCCGCCCTCGTGTTGTACAACGAACGATGCTTACACTAAGTGCCTTGGGCTATGAAGCACTGCCTCATTCTTCCTCATCCCGGGCTTGTCTCCAACAGACTATCATCTGTTTTGTCGACTGGATCACTTCCTGTCCGGCAAACAGTTCACGACAGACAACGAGGTTCAACGTGCAGTTGATAACTTCTTCGGGGTTCCAGCTACAACACTTTTTTCGTTTCGGGATCGTGGCCTTGCTGGACAGATGGCAACTATGTTTCGATGCTGAGGGGGATTATTTTGTCTAGGTAAGTTGTCCTACTTTTCTGTTCTCGCCGTCCACGTGTGCTGGTCCTTTGCCGGACATTTCGTTCGCATCAAACCAATAGATAATTTTTGAATTATGGACCTGAAGACGGCGACTTGGAATTTTATGGACTAGAAGAAGAACTAATCAATCAGTACTTGTCCAGACCAAGCTTAGCTACGCCCTAACCTGCATGCAAAAACTTGCATATATTTTGGGCATGTGATGCGTGCAAATAATGGGTTAGAAAAATGATCATTCTTGGAAAGGTTGTAGGAAGTAGAAGTAGGGGAAGACAGAGCAAAGTAGTTGGACGGAATCGAAGACGCTTGTAGAATGACCTAGGAAGAGTTACGCAATTTACACTGGTCTCCGAAATTAAAGTCTGGAAGACAACAGCGGACAAATAATCCAAAGCGCTCAATGAAATGTAATGATATTCACAGGACATATGGAAATGGGCACGTGAAACAAATGCCCGCAGTGAAATTTGCATATGAGTGAGCAAAACGCATCCAACATGCGAATTGAGTTACGTATTTAAAAAGCCAATGGTGAACGGCTCGGGCATTTCTCGATGACAGCGAGTAAGACGTGTTCCAATATCTGCAAATGCTTTTCTTATGTCTCTTACACGTGTGTCAGAAGCTGTACGGTGGCGTGCGATTGGACGACAAGCAGCAACCCAGTCTCAGACCCAGACCACAAGGTACTTGACTATGCACCCCAGGTTGGTTTCACGGTAATAGCAGCAATTCAACAACACCGGTAGAGTGTCACGATGGCCTGGCCAAGGTCGTCTAAGGGGTACGATACCTCGTGAGAATAGTTATATCGCTGTATCCGCACGGTGTCGTAGGTCCTATACAGGCCGGCAATTGTCTTCGTAGTTCTCTGCTGCTACTGGGACTACGATATCAAGCCAAAAGATAGAAAGGCTAATTCAATTGGCCTTTATGCCAGGAGACCCATATCTTGTGTCTTGCTAACTGCATCTTACAGGAGAGTTCGCTTAAACTGGTGGGGGTAACATCGTTCCTGGAGCCAAGACGAGTGGGACGGTGTTATTTTTGCAAAATAGTCGAAATTCGGTCTACAAATTGATTCTCGTCGGAATTTCACCTGGAGGGAACAAACATCCGCGAACAAGACCTTTTTTTTTTTTAGGGAAGGAACAAACAGCCACTGTGAGCAACTCAATGAGCTATGAGCAGTCGCCCGCCCCTAATTTAGGGCAAGTGGTTCCAGGAAAAAGAAAGAACCAGTGTCGTAAGACAAACACAACAACCATGTCTCAGCTGGATTCGAACCCTCACCCACTTGGTCGAAAGGTCATAAGCCAGCCCTTAGACCACAACGCCACCGAGGCGCCCGAGACTCCTTCAGAGGCGGTGGTCTACTCGTGAGGGATACCATTATGTTCAACGGCCGTCGCCACTCCACGTTTTCGCAGCTGACAAGGTTAATGTTGGAAGGTACAGGGACGAGATCCTTGAGTCGTACGTCAGATTTTTTCAGGAAGCTGATACCACAGTATGATAGCAAGTTTGGTAAAAACAAAAGTATAAATTATATTGGCCCAGAATTTTGGAACAATTTACCAACAGAATTAACTGATCTCACGAGTAAAAGCCGTCTTTGTGCGGATAATTGAAAGTAAAATAAAACTCGGCTTAGCTTAAATCAAATTAACTCATATCATGAGACATCAATTTAATAAACCCTTATGATATTTTAAAAACAGATTAAAAGACATGAGTACTTTCGGGCCATCGCATGACCCATCTTCAGATGGAACAGCCAAATTGACAAGATCCGCATAATATATACACACACATGAACGCAGTCAAAGTCGGTTGTTGTACATATATGCAAAGAAGGAAGAAATTCCTCCCGGCACATTATCCCACGGTTACGGGTAATTCAAAGCCCCAAGGATTAGAGTTAATTAATATAGTCATTACAACAAATATTTTGTGAGTGAAAAATGAACATGCTCTCGGTAAGAAGCAGCGTGCTACGATTTTTAGGGGTAACCAGAATTTTAAAATTTTCCCAGTCCGGATATAAAATCCCTTCTGTAACTTTCCTAGCAAGTGTTGTGTTGGTACCTCCTGTCTGGATATTATATTTATGTTCCTTTACCCTGCAAGACAAATTCCGTTCGGTCGACCCTATATAAGCACAGAGTAGTTCCGAAAACATCTTTTAATGGAACACAATACACACCCCATCTTTGTAAAATATCCGTCGGGGTCCTGTCCTTTCTAACAAGTGGTAGGATATTAAGGGAGCGAGTGCCGAAATCCAATCCAAATTTCCGGCAAATGTTACGAAGAGGTTGAGTAATTGAAGGGATGTAATCGATGGAAGCAATGAAACGAAATGGTGTGGGCAAAAATGGTTCTAATGTAGTAGCAAGTTTACTTTTAACCCGGGAATGGATCCGGTTAAGAACGTATTCAGGATATCCAAATTGGGAGGCAAACGACGAGACCCATTGTAGTTCTGCAACGCGTGCAGTGCGAGTTGAGGAATGGGTGTAGGCTCTACGAATGAAAAAGTCAAGAGACGTTAACTTTTGGTTTTGCGGATGATTAGAGGAGTATGGAATCATAGTTGGGGTACAGGACGGTTTTCTATAAACAGCAAAGTGCAATGGTGAAACCTGGTTTGGATGACGGGTAGTCAGTATTAGAACTAACTAAAATAAATAACATTTATTTAAAAAAAAAACTAAAAAAAAATCCTAATGTTACTACTGTTGACATTCACGTGAATGCTTAATTGCAAGTGGGGAATCAGGGCTTGTTAGACCTTACTAGGCCTTTCCCTTGTAACTTTTCGTTTTTTTTTTTTTTTTTTGATAGAAGGTTTAATCAACTACTGTGAGAAACTCAATGAGCTATAAGCAGTCGCCCGTCCCTAATTTAGAGCCACTGCTTCAATGGAAGGGAGTGAGCCAGTGCCGTTAGACAAACACAACATCCATGCCTGACCGGGATTCGAAACCGGACCCCTTTCGGACGAATGATCAGAAGCCATCGCTTAGACCAATGCGCCACCGGGGAGGCTTTCCTTGTTTACCCTTGCTGTTATGTAAATCAACTATGAAATGACATATGTATGAAGCTCAAATGTAGCAGCATAAATATTAGTGATAAATAAATAACGCTCGTTCGCACAGGGCTCAGCATGTCGATGATATCCTGATGAGCGAGAATATTCGGCGTGTGGACTGGCTAGCCATGTCTCCGGATCTGAGCATCATAGAGCATGTCTGGGATACATTGGGGAAACACGTAGCAGCTCGCCAGTACCCCCTCCTAGAACCTTTCCCAAGCTACGCACAGCCTTCTTCAAGGAATTGTTTGGCTCCAGAGTACATCAACAGCCTGGTGATGAGCATGTATCATCACTGTGAGAGTCTTCTGTCCGTTCGAGGTGATAACATTCCTCATTAAAACATTCTGAGTTTACGTTCTTGCATCTCACCTTGGTGACATTTTCAGATGTGACCGTGTATATGCAAAATGTGTGCATATTTGTCTGTTATAAGGTGTTTAACACCCTTAAAATTGTGTTTGTTTATATGCCAAACGTCTTTACGTATTTGCTTTTTATCCTTGCAAATGCCATCCGGACTTTAATTTCAAACACCAATGTAGTTTGGAAAAGGTCGGGATAGCGATTCTTTTTTATTGGAGGTTTAATGACCCCAGTGAGCAACTCAGTGGGCTATAAGCAGTCGCCTGTCTCAAATTTAGGGCCACTGAGTCCAGGGAAAAGAGAGAGCCAGTGCTGTAAGACAAACACAACATCCATGCCTCATGGGAATTCGAAGCCGGATTCATAGCGGACGTATGATCAGAAGCCATCGCTTAGGTTTTTGTTCACCAAGAGCCGAACACGATGCGATGAAACCTAACACTTAGTCACTGCTGTTTTCAGAATTTCTTGAATAAACTACAATTTTATGCAATACAATCAGAATTAATCTTCCAAATCTTATTATTAGCATTTCAGACAGAAACAGGATTGAATCTAGCAACTGACTTGCCTCTTTGTTCTGAAATATGTCGAAATGTTTTCTCAAAACAGCGCTTTACACAAGCTGCATTCTGTTTTGATCTAGAACAATTTGACTTTATGCATTGCTTATCCTGAAATATTCATTCTGCCAAATCGAGTTTTCGACGAGAAACATTCTACTACGTCGTTCGTTTGATTTCCGGTTTAACAACCACCACGAGCAACTCTAAGGGCTATAAAGCAGTTTCCCATCCCTATTTTGAGGCCATTGGTTCCAGGGAAGTGAGACATCCAGCGCCGTAAGACAGACATAACACCCATACCTCAACCGGGACTCGAACCCTGATCCATGTCGGACGAATGATCAGAGGCCAGCGCTTAGACCACTGCGCCACTGGGTTGGCGAACCATTTTAGGACATCCAGTTTTTATCGGAAATCATGCTGCCATTTTACTGCGTGCAGTCCTCATCGGCAACAACCAACAGTTTTCCGGTATTCTGTCTTCATTGGAACTCACAGGGGCCCTTTAACTCAGCTACTGTAAAAAAATCTTATGAATTCACCAGCCATTCTTTCAGGATATCTTTCGTGAATTGACTGGTGTCGCGCCGACAAAGAGATGCTTCAGACACAGTATGCAGACGAGTGTTTGAAATTGAATGATATCCGGGCCGCGAATGGTTTAATGGTCAGCCTTCGTGACTGCTCCGGAAAGGTTTCATTGATCCCAGGCAGGTGCGAACTCTCGAATCACGAAATATCCGCCGTGCATCGGATAGGCTAGTTAAACCATCGGACACCGGGTACTGGCTCCCCGGATATAAATAAGAGAGTCTTCCTTCCCCTTTCTACGTCACTTCCGTATGACTTTTCTGTTGAGCCCAAACCTCCTAGCTTCCTACATCTAAATGTTGTTTAAGATCTGGAATCATACACTCCCTAAAATCCTCTACTGATCTGAATGACATAATTTTCAACAGCTAAAAAAGCAATTGTCGATAGCATATGAAAGGTCGGGCTCATCGTTATACCGACATTCATTAGACGTATAGTGACAAAATGCTGTGTATGTCTACCATTACGTGAAATCGGGAAATTTTCTCTGATTCTACCCTATCCTATCGCAGTAGCACACCATTCGGCTGAACAGGAGTTTGGACGGCGTCTCAGGTGATTGCTGTGAATGTGATCGACTTCGGTCACGTTTTAAAGGTATTGCTTAATACAATAATTCCCTTTTATGTAACTGTTCTACAATATTACATTCGGTTCTTCTCAAAAACCCTGATCACTTTTCAACTGGCTTGCCTTCGACAAATTATACATAATCTGGTCCAGATCCAAGCGTATAGCATGGAAGTAAGGTACTTTGATCAGGCCCTAATTATGAATAACTGTTCGGTGGAGTGCTATGAAACTCATGGATTAATTTTTTATTATTAAAGTTTGATCTCATTGTATGTAACATTATCTCTCGTGCTTTTGCAAAGATCCTTAAAGCGATCCAGGTTTTATGTAAACTGATTCTTTTCATGTTAGAGGTTGGAAAAAGAGCCACATGTATAGTCATTCGTGGGGAAATTACTGGTTCTTTCATGTATATGCTGACAGGCCATATGATCGTCCTCTCTAGAAATGCGGAAATAATGGGAAGCTGCCTTTTAAAAATGACTGAGTGTTTCCAGAAAAAGATTTGGCTCTGATTCAAAAAAAAAAAAAAAATTAAAGCAAAAAAAAAATCCTCCGTGATTAGTTCCATTAATGATTTCTTCAGTCAAGAAATTTCGATGCGTCGTTTTGACAACCCGCTAGACGTGTTACACTCTGAAGTCCTTTTTCGGCATAAGATTTTAGTACATTTCTTTTTGTTTTGTTTGGAGATCTAACGACCACTGTGAGCAACACGATGGGCTATAAGCAGTCGCCCGTCCCTAGTTAAAGGTCACTGATTCCAACAAAAGGAAAGGGTCAGTGCAGTAAGACAAACGAAGTAGTCGCTTTTGCCGGCCCGTTGAAAACCGTAGCTTTTTTTTTTTTTTTGGAGGTTTAACGACCACCGTGAGGAACTCAATGGGCTATAAGCAGTCGCCCGTCCCTAATTTAGGGCCACTGGTTCCAGGGAAGGGAGAGAGCTAGTGCCGTAAGACAAACACAACATCCATGCCCGACCGGGATTCGAACCCGGACCCCTTACGGACGAATGATCAGAGGCCAGCGCCTTAGACCACTGCGCCACCGGGGCGGCAAAACCGTAGCTTATGCGGTTAACTTTGACTTACTTTAGAGACATAACAGGTGCTGCCTCTTTGGTCTCCATCAGTTAAAGACAGACTCAAGTGTCAGTGTCTTTTGTGATGTTCCTCCACCATCGATTGCCGGAAGGAAGCAAGACATATAATTTATAAATCGCCCAGTATGACGGTGCACTTGAATTGACATTTCATTAAAACTCGTTTCGAGTACATATCATTTCACAGGCTAAGCAATGGAATCACTTGAAGTCATTAAGTCAACAAAAAAATAAACGTGTGCATTATAATGATTGTCGAAATAAGATAAAAAAAAAAAGAAAGAATCGGAATGGCTCAATAATGTGGAATTGCTTGAAAAATACAAAAGTGAAAGGTGTAACTGTCGAACATCTTCAATGGATAAACTTATTTTACAAATTACTTGCTAAAACTGTAGTAGCAAAAAAAGATATTGAAAGACTTCCCAGAATTATTGAATAAAAGAAATATCAACCTATATATATATATATATTATCTACCAACAAGTAATTGGACACCCCTGCAATCGACGATATCTGCGGTCCTGATACACGTCACGGCCGCCGCCGTTAAATATCGGGTGGGAAACAACAACGCAACCAGTCGCATGCAAGATGCCACGCAGTTCGGAGCTCTCTGATTTCGAGAAAGGTGTAATAGTCGGGTATCACAGAAATGGACGATCCATACGTGACATATCCAGCGAGTTGAAGTACCCAAAATCGGCAGTGGCCTCCGTGATTCGCAAGTCGAAGATGAGAGGTGACTGTCGGAATGTGCCCCGACCCGGCAGACCCACAAAACTGGGAGTTAGAGACCGACGGGTGCTGGCCAGAGAAATTCGGAAGAACCGCACCAAATCGATGGGCCACATCCGCAAGGAGTTTCAACAGGCATCCGGGAGAGTTCTTTCGATGAATACCATCCGTAAGGAAGCCCATCTGCTTGGTTATCATGGACGTGCTGCCGCCCACAAGTCTTTGATCACCAAGTTCAATAGCGCTGCTCGGCTAACGTGGTGCAAAGAACGTCGACAGTGGACCGTTGAACAGTGGAAACAGGTTCTCTGGAGTGACGAATCAAGGTTCACCCTCTACCGTTCGGATGGCAGGGTCTGGGTTTGGCGTCTGCCTGGAGAACGCCTCCTGTCGGAATGTATTTGCCAACTGTGAAGTTCGGCGGCGGTGAAATTATGCTATAGGGGTGTTTCTCCTGGTATGGCACGGGACCCTTTGGTCGCAATTCCTGGTAGACTCAACGCCGAGACCTACTGCACCATTTTGGATGATCATGCGCTTCGTACGTTGTGGAAGTTTTACGGGGTGGACCCATGTTACTTTCAGGATGACAATGCCACCGGTCATGTTGCGAGGTCCACCATGACTTGGTATGGTGACAATGGGGTTAATCGAATGGACTGGAGCCCGTACCTTCACCCTATCGAGCACCTCTGGGACGAGTTGGAGCGTCGACTTAAGGGATGCCCCCACCGTCTGAAATCGGGGAAGCAACTGACCTGTCTTCTCCAAGCCGAGTGGAAGAAAATATCGCTAGCCGTCGTACAACGCCTGGTTGAGAGTATGCCCCGGAGGGTCGCAGCTGTAATCGCCGCTCGCTCCACCACCTATTGAAGGTGAATAAACTTCGTTTTCCTTAGCTATCATAGGTGTCCAATTACTTGTTGGTAGATAGTGTATATATAAAATAAAAATAAATAAAAACATCTTTAAACATGCCAGCGTTTTCTTTATAGTGTAACGCATGCCTAAGTAAAAAGTATAAAGGAAAGTTAATTTTAAAGCTTTTATCTTTCAGCTAAAAACAAAATACTTGTCTGTCCCCCACTATATGTACACCTGTCTCAGATTGCGACAAGGAAGTGGTTACAAAAGCTACGTTTTCGGCACCAGAGACGGGTCACGGGTCTAACGGAACGGGTCAAAGTGTTCCAGAAGCGATTTTGACCCGGTTTTATTTCAGTTTTATTTTTGAAAAGAGAAAAATATATTCCAAAGAAAAATGTGCGTTGTAGAATTCTGTATTCGATATTGGCGCCCGCGGAGTGAATAATGATTTGCCATGCAAAAATATTGTCTTTTTCTTGAAGCAACGAAGATTTCCACCGAACGACGTCAGACAACACACCGACTCCATATGGTAAAAAGATCCTTCCTTTGCGTTCTTTTACAGTGAGATTGTACAGGGCAAGGTACAGGCAAACGCCATTCGCCTGCTTCTCAGCTGATTCACTCTCTCCGTGCAAAGTTCACTGTATGACTAAGAGTTTTTTCTTTTTTTTTTTTTATTAGAGGTTTAACGACCACCGTTAGCAACTCAATGGTCGATAAGCAGTCGTCCGTCCTTAATTTAATTCCACTGGTCCCAGGAAAGGGAAAGAGCCAGTGCCGTAAGACAAACACAACATCCGTGCCTCACCGGGATTCGAACCCGGACCCCTTTCTGACGAATGATCAGAAGCCATCGCTTAGACCACTGTGCCACCGGGACGGCGAGTTACTTTTCATATCGCATCTTTTGCATTGAACATTCAGAGGTTTTCGACTGATGTGCTAACATCCCGTTCCCATGACATGTCATGTCGAAATTAAATCCTTATTTGTCAACATGGATGGATTCAGTATTAAGGAGGTTGAGAAAGGCGTCGTGGCCAAAAAATACGTGCTTGTTGAAACCCATAAGGGGAAGAGTGAATGCTGGAAATTGTTTCGTCTCATTAAGGAACCGGTGAATAATTCTACACTGCTGGCCACCCAAAATGCAACACCAAGAAGGACATGAGATAGCAAAGCCAGATTTACTGGACACAAAAGAACAGATACAAAGATGAAACGATTGAGCTTACAGGCCCGTGCGACTTGCGGAACACGCAGGCATCAATAGTTCGTGTGGCCCCCCATGGCTGGCAATAACGGCAGCTTCACGCCGCAGCATCGAACGAAAGATTCTTTGGATGTGGGCTTGGGGTATGTCGGTCCAGGCTGCTTCCACACGTTACCACAGTTCATCAGGCGTAGCCGCGGGTGGTGCTTGCCGGGCCACTCAGTTGCCGATCAGCGCCCAGACGTGTTCGACGGGCGACATATCGGGAGAACAGGCGGGCCATGGCAGCAGTGACACCTGGTGGGCCGTGAAGAATTGTTGCACGATGCGTGTCACGTGCGGGCGCACGTGTCAATGCGCGCCGAAACGTCGGATATGTTGAATGAGTGTTCCTGCGATGCGTACCAGAAGGGTGCGGGTGTCATATCCAATTGCGCCCCAAACCGTAACTCCAGGCGATGGACCGTTATGGCGATGCATAATACAGGCGTCACGCAGTCTCTCACCGCGGTGCCGCCACACGCGGATCCGATCATCGTGGTGTTGCAGGCAGAAGCGGGATTCGTCGGAGAAGACAATGTCGTGCCATTCCGTAGTCTTGTTGTGGCGTTTAACGGCCCACTACCGCCGCACTCACCAGTGGTGTAACGTCAATGGTAATCGGAGCAATGGGCGTCGTGCGACAAGTCCCCGCTCCTGCAGACGACGTCGAACGGTACGTTCTGACACAAGTTGTTGCGCAACACACCCTAATTCCTGCGCTAACATTCGTGATGTGGCGGTGCGAGCCGTCAATGCCCGCCGCACAACATGCCGGTCCTCTCGTTCGGTGGTTTGCCGCGGTAATCGCTCACGTCGGTCCGTCCGTCCCTCCTGCACCCACCGAATCCATACTCCCCTCACTGTGGCTGGATGTCGTCCCACACGGGTGCCAATGTCTCGGTACGATAAACCGCTGTCGGGATAAGCCACTATTCGTCCTCTGTCGAACTCCGAAACATGCTGGGATGACTGCCGTATTCTGCGACGAGGCATCAGGAAGCTTCCCTCGCACAGGTCCGGCAGCATAACACACTTCCACTACTTACACCCCGCCTTCTGCGCACCCTTTTTATAGTGCTTCTAGGTGGTGTGCCGGTTGCACATGATTTGCGTATGCCCTGCAATGCTAATCGTTTGAATGTCCTCTCGCGGGCGACGCATGCTGCGAATTTCAGGCCAATCGGATGCTTCCTTCTTGGTGCTGCATTTTGGGTAGCCAGCAGTGTATGTTGTTTGGTCTTGCTTGTTGTTCAAAATGTGAAAAGCGTATAATTACAAAGAAAGATGTCGACGGTGTAATAAAAAATTATGGAACCAAAAAATCAAACGGACCATATGAAAGTATGCGCACCTCCATCAAAGCGTGGCTAAAGAGTGAACAATCTAAATGCATTTAAAAAAATACATTTGTGTAATCGTCAATAATGATTCCCATTTGTAATATACTCTATGGTCACGTTCATAGTTAGCCATTGCTACTGGATTACGCAAAATAGTGGCACTAAAAATGGCATTAAAATTTAGCAAGTAACCAAATTTTTTTATTAAAAAAAGGATTTCAGTAATTAAATATCAAACAGTTATTGAGATGAATATGTATATCACGTTTATATATACTTAAGAGCAAAACTGAAGACTAAGGAAAAACTTTAGAATTTAAAACGAAAGTTGCAAAATAACCTGAAGATCAAAACGCGCAACGCAGCAGTTTTGAAAATTCAGAATTCACATTCTATTAAGAAGATACCTAAGCAAAAAAATACAAATGTAATTTTGACTCACACCAAGTACAACATAGAAAAGGTTATGTATCTACCTGTGTGAGTAAAAGGAGAAAAGATAAAAAAATAAAATAAAACATCTGAATGTAGAAGGTCCTTGATAAAGCCAAGGCTCAGTATTCTCGACACCTTCTACATTCAGATGTTTTATTTTATTTTTTTATCTTTTCTCCTTTTACTCACACAGGTAGATACATAACCTTTTCTATGTTGTACTTGGTGTGAGTCAAAATTACATTTGTATTTTTTTGCTTAGGTATCTTCTTAATAGAACGTTTATATATATATATATATATAAATTGAGTCTCTAATTTATAGTTCAAAGCAGATTTGTCCGGGTCAGTTACGTGTCCGGATCCGAAATTTTGACTCACTCCAACTCTTTTTTTTTTTTTTTTTTTTTTTTTTGAGGTTTAACGACCACCGTGAGCAACTCAATGGGCTATAAGCAGTCGCCCGTCCCTAATTTAGGGTCACTGGCTTCAGGGAAGGGAGAAAGCCAGTGCCGTAAGACAAACACAACATCCATGCCTGACCGGGATTCGAACCCGGACCCCTTACGGACGAATGATCAGAGGCCAGCGCCTTAGACCACTGCGCCACCGGGGCGGCCACTCCAACTCTGTTCGGCACCGGCCGCAAATGCGAAAACTAAGACAAACACAGCATATATGCCTAAAAGTGACCAGATATTGGAACTCTGATCTGAGGACAAAAGGGCGTGGCGTCCCCAAATCGGCGGTTCATTTGGGGACACATACGTACGCAAAATAAATATGGTGATCTTTTTGTCACAAAACTGCATTGCTTCAATAAGTGTGATATCACATATGAAAATTTGTGTCTTAAAAGGATATATGTTGAAGAATGTTGGTAATTTGTGTTGACAAAGTAGAATTATGATAATTATGATGGCGGGAACATATTAGCAAAAGTGAAATGCTTTACCTTGGTATATGTGCCAAATTAAAATCAAGCTGCGCACCAAAGTACTTGCACGGCGAATTTTTCATTTTGCCAAAGCTTTTGGACGAACTCAGAACAAATACAGTTGACATTTGACTGCGCCAGTGGTGCAGTGTCTTAGTGCTGGCCACTGACCATTCGTGCAAGATGGTACGAGTTCGAGTCCCGAATGAGGCATGGGTGGTGTATTTGTCTTATAGCATTGCTCTCTCCCTTCCCTAGAACGAGTGTCTCCAAATTAGAGACAGGTGACTGTTTAGAGTTCCGCGCGGTGGTCGTTAAAACTCGGAAAGAAGAAAAACAAAAAGTCAAAATTTGTTTTCACAAGATGCATGTCGGAACATTCGTACAATGAAAACTACTTTTAAGAACATTTTCCATTAGAAATCTAACGAGCTAAAATGAGGAAGTGTAAATTCGTGGACATTTGAGGACAAACAAAAATTTGAGGACAATTTGCGTTCCGAAAGGCATCAGACGTTTTTGCGGACAGTAAACTAAATTCGAGGACTGTCCTCAAGAATTCAGGACTTCTGGTCAGCGTATTATGCCTCACTGGAATTCGAACCCGCACCCATCTTGGACCACTGCGCCACCGGGGCTGCTTACTACATTTCAGTTTTGTTTGCTTTCAAGCGAGTCAAACATGAAATGTGCAAGTGCTCTGTTCATCTTCTGGTGGCTAAAAATATCAAACACATTTGCATTTGCCAAAGGAACCCGCCATTTCCTCTAAATGGGCTGTAAAATCTTTTGTGAAGTAGGAGAGGCGTAAAACGCCAAATATTTTTTCATAAGATTTCCAGTTCATCTTGGCTGATAATTTCCCCGATATATCATTTCCACTTTTAAGGAATTGTATGTATAATTTAAACTTAACCAATTTGTTAATGTAAATGCTTGGAACTCTTATCTTAAGTGTTGCATCAATAATAACCATATTTTATATAATAATACTCTCTATAAGCAAATTAACGGTATTCCAATGGGATGTTCACACTCAACTAGAGTTTGTAACCTCTTGTTTTTTAAAGAATATAAGTTTATTAAAAATAGGTCTTCGAGCTCAGATAACTACTTATACACTTATAGGTATATTGACGATTTGCTTTGTATAAATAATTCTGAAATTATCGAAAGTGATTTTACAAATATATATATTTTTTTAGTTGGAGGTTTAACGACCACCGTGAGCAACTCAATGGGCCTAATTTAATATCGCCCGTCCCTAATTTAGGGTCGCCGCCCCGGTGGCGCAGTGGTCTAAGCGATGGCCTCTGATCATTCGTCCGAACGGGGTCCGGGTTCGAATCCCGGTGAGGCATGGATGTTGTGTTTGTCTTACGGCACTGGCTCTCTCCCTTCCCTGAAACCAGTGACCCTAAATTAGGGACGGGCGACTACTTATAGCCCATTGAGTTGCTCACGGTGGTCGTTAAACCTCCAATAAAAAAAAAATTAGGGTAACTGGTTCCAGGGAAGTGAGAGAGCCAGTGCCGTAAGACAAACACAACATCCATGCCTCACCGGGATTCGAACCCGGACCCCTTACGGACGAATGATCAGAGGCCATCGCTTAGACCACTGCGCCACCGGAGCGGCTTACAAATATTTACCCCAGCTCTCTTAAATTGTGTAAAACTAATCAAAATAACCAAGAACTTGATTTCTTAGACTTAAGCATTAAGCTTAACAAAGGTAAATCGTCCATTAGTCTTTTTTATAAAAGAGTAAATTTTCCTTTCAAAGTAATAAAATATTTGCACTGGTTCAACAACTTCTCAACCAGAGTAATAGAAAATGTACTTATTTCACGGGTACTTAGAATTTCCAGCAACGATTTGGATTTCAATGACCACATAAGTATCCTATTAAATAGTTTTCTAGACAAAAAGATTCCAACTCTTTTTATTAAAAGATTAAGAAAAATAGTTCTGAATAATAGAGTTAGGTTAGCAGATCTGTTTTAATTTCTTCACAGTTAATAAAATGATTCTGGCCAATGAAAGCCTTCTTGGAAGTTGGTCTGGAGGATGCATATTAGCTAACAAAAAATAAAAATATTAAAAATAAAAATCACAAAAAAAGTTTATAATTTGATTAAAAAATTAAATAAAAAAAATATAAAGAGTAAACTAGATATTCTATCTCTAGAATAGCTAACATAAAAATGGTAAAACTTACGTTAAAATAAATAGGTTACTGGTTGTGTCTGTAGAAGTACACTAAGGTATTTTAATACAGGTAAAAATTGTTAAATACACATCAGGTATATTTGATAATAATTTTCGTGTATTCTGAAGAGTTATTCTACTCTTACTGGAAAAGCAGATCTTCATTCTAAGTTTTGTAATTTTGCTTGGAGGAATTTTGTATGCAGCGTAATTTTGTGCGGGACAGTCATAGGGACTTTCCCATCCTCCTTGGCTAAGGCTGTAAGGTCGGCTATTTTGTGTCAGCGGAGTGAAGAGGCAGCAGCATTGTGAGTAAGCTTTTGCCTTAGTTCTTGTGCAGGTTCTTTCTCTTGTTTTAATTGATTTCATTAAATGCTTAAAATATACATATATATATTTTTTGACATTGGTGCAAATTGTATTCTAACTATTTGAGTATTTTCTTTCACTTATTTTTGTCCATGAGCTCGTTTTTTGTGCTCTTTATTAGAGCTATTAGCTGGTCACTCGACCTCGTGGTTGTAGTCGTTTTTCGGAGTTGGTTGAAGCAAAATTTCTATTTTGTAATCTTAAAGCATTCCTAGAATACTTTGTAAATATTGCAACTTTTTTTTTTAAGTTTAAGTACTTTTTCCAGCATTCTTTCACGGTTTTTTTTTTTTTTTTTTTTGTTCTTCTGGCTTCCGTTTTTTCGTGGGAGCAGTATGTACTTCCGTAGTCTCTGTTATAATTTTTTATTCTTTTATTTTTATTCTTATTTTATTTTTGGAAGTGCTTTTTTCCCCAGGGAATGACATTTTTTAGAGCTTTTTGTTCTTTGGTTCACTTAAGGAACTTCCCTTGGGCAGCATGGTTGCTTAACCACGTGCTAAAACTGTATTTTTATGTTGGTTGTTCAAGCCATCTCACATTTTTGTGAGTTTTTTTGACAAGGTTTTTCTGTTTTTTGTGGGAAATGATGAGTATGGGTTGGGCCAGAAAAGTGATAGATGCATGCTAAAACTTTTGCTAAATTATTTTTTTCCGCACCATTGAGGGCGGTTGTGTAAAATAAAAAAATTGGGGGGAGGGGAGACTTATACTTGCATCTGTGGCTTTGCAGAAACCCATTTTCAACTAGGTCTTTGTGGAAGTAAAAAAATGTAGAGTTTTGCTGGTCCTTGATAAAGCCAAGGCTCGGCATTCTCGTCACTTTCTGCATTCTGGTTTTGTTATTATCTATTATTATTTTTACTCTTGCCTGTTGGGTTTAGAGTTTTAATTTGTATTTTTTGCCATCGTTAAAAAACCTTGTTGTTTCAGTCTGTGCTTTGTAGATTATATATATATTTCACTTTTCTGAAAACTGATTAGGTTCCCTTTATATCTGGAACACTAAAGCATGATCGAAATATTCGATAGACAGCGGAACATAAGATAGTATAACTATACCGCAAATTTTTGAAGATGACAATCCGATTTTTGGTGTAAATGTGACAAGGATGGTAAGTCAGATAATATCCGAAAACCTGAAAATTTCGTCTTCCTGGAACGGGGCTCGAACCCGCGTATCCCAGATAGCGCCCGGGTATGCTAACCACTACACCACCCAAAACGACCAAGCCCCAAGTTTCCGATTAATTTGAGTACAGCCATCACAGGATTCGCTAGTCGAAGCAACCGGCATTCATGTTTAGCGAATCTGGAGGTTAAGAATCATATCCCGTGATTGCCCGGAGGAGCAGATAAATCAAAGAAATACAAGATTGCATCATGTAATACAAATTTTGAAAATGACAATCCAATTTTTGGTGTAAATGTGACAAGGATGGTAAGTCAGATAATATCCGAAAACCTGAAAATTTCTGATCGGAAACTTGGGACTTGGTCGTTCTGGCGGTGCAGAAGTCCCGGGCGCTATCTGGGAGACGCGGGTTCGAGTCCCGCTCCAGGAATATGAAATGTTCAGGTTTTCGGATATTATCTGACTTACCATCCTTGTCATATTCACACCAAAAATCGGATTGTCATTTTCAAAAATTTGTATTATGAAAGAGATACGGAATTACACCATATAACTATACTGGTTATCCGAATTTATTGGCGTAGATAAAATCAAAGTTTTCAAGCTTTCGCACATCAACCAGATGGCTTTTTCAGGAATGGTAGACAGCAAACTGCAAACTGGATAATAGAACGCTTTAACAATTTGAACGCGGTGACTTGACAATAAACGAAGAGATGAGAATGTAACTATTTAATAAAAACACGAGGCATCATGTCCGTATCAAGTCACTGCGTTCAAATTGTTAAAGCGTTCTATTATCCAGTTTGCTGTCTACCTTTCTTGAAAAAGCCATCTGGTTGATGTGCGAAAGCTTGGAAACTTTTATTTTATCTACGCCAATAAATTCGGATAACTAGTGTAGTTATACAATCTTGTGTATAGTTGGTGTACAGTTCCTTGCGCTATTATATACAGTGGAACCTTGGTTATACGTTTTCCGGTTATAATGTATGTATTCTGTAGTTTCTATGGCTTTTTAATTCGGTTATACGCAATTCATTTATACCTTTTTTGCAACTATACGTACAATTTTGAATTCATATTATCAAAAATACACTGTTCTTTGATTATTTTATACGTAACGTGGTATGTAACAACTTTGAAAGAATCAAGACAGCATTATTTTTTTCTATTTTTTTATTTTTTCCAGACATGAGATAGACGCAACTAAAAATTTACTAAATAGCGTTTCACAGCTCTCTATTTGCTCTGAATTCAAGAAATTTGAGTTAAGGATTAGTGAATATTTTACTCAGCACTAAAGCTAAATCAACTAGTGGACAAACTGCTTTGAAAAGCGCGATACTTATAAGTAAAGAATGTGTACTAGGGATATTGAATATAAGAAAAAGTCCTATTCGGATTTTCAATCTGGTACTTCAAAGGTAAGGGTGTTTTTTTACGCTTTCCAACCGTAGGTCGAAGAAGCGTATATGCTCCAGCTTTGTCCGTCTGCCTGTCTGTCCCTCCGTCCGCACGATAACGCGCGTAAAAATGGTTCGATTTCGATGAAATTTTAGTAAGTGGTAGGGCACTACCTGGGAACGAACCCTATTGAAAATGGGCTAAATGGGGTCAAAGGCCAGGACATAGGTGCGGGATCCATTCCATTGCTCTTATGCGTTATAACTTAAGTAAAAATGCTTCGATTGAGACAAAACTTTATCATGTTCTTTAACCGGTTTTGTTGAATATAATCGAAATGGGGTCAAAGGTCAGGACATAGGAGCGAGATTTATTCTACAGCCATTATCCTCATAACTTGAGTAATGATTTCTGGTATGTTGGAGAGCGTATCATGATCAATGCATTGCATGATTTTACCAACTTGTTTTTCCATATGTTTAAAATATGAAATCTTACAGAATTATTAAACCTAGTTTTTATAGTGAAATTAGAATTAAGAAAAATTAAACAAAAGTCAAACTAAGCTTAGGCTTAAGGTAGCAAACAAAGTATGTACATTGAAGTGCCAGAAAAACTGGTACACCAGTCTAATACTTGGTAGGTCCCCCACGGGAGCGCAGGACTAAAGAAATACGACGGGGCATCGACTCCACTAGCTTCTGGAAATATGCTGTAGGCAATGCACACCACCATACTTCCTGCAGAGCGTTCCACAATTCGGGTGTATTCTGAGGTCTCGGATTCCTATGTTCGATAGCGCGTTGCATGGCATCCCAAATGTGTTCTATCACGTTCAGATCTGGGAACTTGGGTAGGAATGGCCACACCCCAAACCCAGATGAATGCTCCTCTAATCATAATGTGGCGTCCCGACACTTGTGTGGAGGTGCATTGCATTGTCCTGTTGGAACAGGCCCAACCCATCAGCATGAATGTAGGACATGAACGGGTGTACCTCGTTAGAAAGGATGCGCGCATAGCGTTGGCCGGTCACAGACGTTTGTAGACGTACTTGGGGTCCCAGTGAAGTCCAGCTAAACACTCCCCATACCATTACGGATTCCCCCCCACCAGCCGGTACAGTTCCCTGTTGACATGCGGAATCCATTGCTTCATGGGGTTTGCGCCACACACGAATCCTTCCATCTGAAAGATAAGTTGGAAACGCGACTCGTCAGACCAGGCTACTTGTTTCCAGTCATCAAGTGTCCAGTGGCAGTGTTGCCGTACCCAAGCGAGACGCATAGCTCTGTGTCGTGCACCCATCAAGGGGACTCGAGTTGGGCGTCGACTCCCAAAGCCCATATCGTGCAGGGTACGTTGCACAGTCCGGACGCTGATGCTTGTTGAGGCTCCAGCATTGAATTCCGATGATACCTGCGAGAGTGTTGCACACCTATCGCGTGAAACAATTCTTGACAGCTGACGATGGCCACGTTCACCCAATGCCTTTTTACGGCCACACTGGTATCGTAGGTTGGAGGTTTTGCAGGAATTCTTGTAGTCACGGTACACCCTTGCAATGGTCGTCCGTGAAAATCCGAACTTTGTTTCTACCTCCGAAATACTAAGGCCCATCTCACGAGTGCCAACTATGACACCGCGTTGAAAATCGCTTAAATCGTTATTACTTGTCATTCTCATGCCGAAAACAGCTCTGACAGCTGGCAAGGATGTCTATCACTTTATATACGCAATGGCGGACGCAACCGGATACGTGCATAGGGGACGTTGCGATGTATTTTGCACAAGCTCGTCTGTACCAGTTTTTCTGGCACTTCAGTGTATGTATGGGCTTAAATTATAAATTAGCGTAATCTAAAATTACGAGTCCCCCCCCCCCACACACACACACACTTCCTTTTTTTTTCTTTTTGGCATTAAAATTTTATAATATTTAACATTTTGAAATTTCTTTTACACACGTTTTTCACATTTATACGTTTTTTTAAAGCCATTCCGTAGAAAAACGTATAACCAAGGTTCCACCTTATATTTCGTAGCATTTTTTCATGAGCAATTTTTTTCCTAGGCACAAACGTAAATTTTTTGTATTTTCAGCAAGCACGTGCTTTGAAATACTAGTCTATATAAGAAAAAATTACGTGATTTACGATAATTTAAATCTCCGTTAACGTGCGTCTTGTCTCCTAAATGTTGTTTTTTAAGAATTCACTTGAGCTTGGTAGGACTAACCGTGAGTATGATGATCCAAATATACTTTCATATTTTCCTAACGGTTATTTTCGCCACGAAGTGGCGTCAATGTATATTTTTATTAATATTTCATTATCTAAGCGTCTGACAAAAAAATTATTTCATCGGAAAATTATTTGAAAATTTTCCATATATTTTCTGGTTTTCTGATGAGCAACTTACTCGCTAAGTTAAGCAAATGTGAGATTTGTGTGATACTGGCTATTGTAGCAGTCGTTAATTCGGGGGTGGAGGGATCCTGATTACTTCATGTAGTTTTAATCCCACAAAGATTATCTACGTAACCAACCATGTGATGACTTTACCAGAACACATGTTCGGTGACAACCTCCTCGTTTCACTATAAGATTCTTTTTGTATCAGAGTTAGACATGAACCTAGATTTTCCCATTTCTCCTAGAGACATTTATCTTTAGATGAAAGCAATGCTGAGTATTTATTGAAAATAAAAATAAGTGCGCAATATATCTTTGACAGTAAGCAGAGTATCCGAGTTACCAAAATTCCTCAACGTTCAAAATTTGACTATTACCACCCCACCCCCCCCTTATTGTCTGAACTCCAGTAACGCCGCTTTGGTTGCAGTGGGAAACAGAATTAAATATTCAGAATCTATGAACCGCTAGAAGTTTATGCCGAAGAGAAAAAAGGTCGTTGAACTTTAATAACTGAATTAGAGAATTGATAACACACGGCGTTAAGAATCTCCGAGTGCATAGGCAATTGTTCTCCAGCCTAGTACATTGTGTCTCATTCTGTAAATGAATGAATAAATTGTGGGATCTGAAAAAGATTCACGCCGCGACCCCAATTTAATTAATTTCGAGTCGGCAGATTTTTTTGTGCTTCTGCATCCAATATTTTCGAATAGAAAGCAGGTCCGCGTTTAAAAAAACCGGAAGGATATTAAAGGATTCTGAATATGTAATTTTATTTCCTTGGATATTTGTTATAACAAAAAAAAAGGGGGGGGTATACCAACGGCGAACTCTAGACGCTAGTCGAATTTACATTAAAATGAAAAATTGTTCGAAGGATGCTCTGAACATTTTCAAGAATGGCTCATTGATACTTATTGATAGCAACGTGTGCTAAACAGTTTCTCTTCTCTAAGGAAAAGAAAAAAGCTAGAATTTCATGTTCTCAGAAATATGTGTCCACGCTCCTCAAGTAAGAAGGAGCATAGGAATATTTTTAGTTATTTTATTGTACACATTTAAAACAGAGTTATATGAAAATGCATTACGCCAGGAGGAATCTGAACATATTGGTTGTAAGGTGATTCCCCCTATCAGATGTAAGAAAAGGAATAAAACATATGAAATATATAAAAGCAAGTGAGATGGTTGTGACAGAAGCACCACTGTTAGCAGCATGCTTGGAACTACAATTTAATGATAGGATTGAGATTCATTGCCACTGCAAAATAAAAGATGCAATATCGTCTGCCCTAGTGAATGTAAGGAGTTCAATAAGTTCTAAGCCTAACATGCAAAGACATTTTTCAAAAACGCACTTTCATGTTTCCTCATAGTCTCTCTCCCGTGACTTGGATGCACGTGAACCGATCATAGAGCTGGCGAATGCCCCGTGCGAAGAAGGTTTTATCTTTCTCCTCAAAGACTTCTTTGCCTCCTTCAGTTCAGAATAATCTGCTAAACGCCTACCCAGCAGATCCTTTTTCAAGTTTTTGAAGAATCACTAGGGAGTAGGATCAGGTGAGTACGGTGGGCGAGGGAGCAGTTGGAAGCTATATTATGTCATATTTCATGGAAACACCGGCGTCGAGCAACGTCCTGGAGAAGCAGATCATCCCGTCGCAATTTTCCTCGCCGTTTACTCTTGTGGGCTTCTCTCAGTTGTCCCAGTAATGTGGCATAACAGGCAGCATTCATAGTCCTCTTATGAGGGAAGTAATCAATTAACAACTACCCTTGTCAGTCCCCAAAAATGGTGGCCATAATCTTTCTTGCACATGCTCGTGTTTTAAACCTTTTTGGTGGTGATAATTATGATGTTTCCACTATGTGCATGCTCTCTTGTTCAGCATCAAGGTCCCAGGGGTGAAGCCACGTCTCATCACCAGTCACAATGCAGGAATAGAACTCATTTGCATCGCCGTTAATGCAGTCAAGATGAACCCGACTTGCTTCAACACGATCACTCTTCATCTCAGGTGTTAACATTCGAGGAACCCATCTGACACAGACCTTTGACGTCCTTAACTTCT
The DNA here is from genome assembly GCA_039090855.1 of Macrothele yani. Classification (NCBI taxonomy): domain Eukaryota; kingdom Metazoa; phylum Arthropoda; class Arachnida; order Araneae; family Macrothelidae; genus Macrothele; species Macrothele yani. The sequence continues at coordinate 118,679,313 of CM077007.1, forward strand.
CATGCAAAAGGGTCCAAGCACAGATGGTACTTAATTAACTTCAGTTCTTTAGCAATCTGTACGACACGAATGCGCAGCTTTGACATAACCAGGTCTCCACTTTCTGGAACATTTGATCTTTGGTCACATCCACTGAGTGTTCTTTGCGGGGAGATGTCTTCCAACGAGTCTCTTCCCAGTCTAAAGAGAGCAGCCCATCTTTTGACTGCTGTATGTGAAGGTGCACCATCGACATATACAGGGCTATCCGTTCATAAATACTACGTGATCTTTGGTCACATCCACAGAGCGTCTCTCGCGGTGGGTGTCTTCCAACGAGTCTCTTCCCAGTTGAAAGAGAGCAGCTCATTTTTTGACTGCGTTATACGAAGGTGCACCATCGACGTGCACACGGACTGTCCGTTCATAAGTATTGCGTGGAGTTTTCCTTTGTCTTATTTTTTTTTATGTTTAATGACCACCGTGAATAACTCGATGGGCTATAAAGCAGACGCCTAACTCTAATTTAAGGCGACTGGTTCCAGGGAAGGCGAAGAGCCACTAATTTAGGGCCAATGGTTCAAGGGAAGGGAAAGAGTAGTAAGACGAACACAATATCCATGCCTCACTGAGATACGAGCCCGGTTGGTTGGTTGGTTGATAGATTTTAATGGCGCAAGGACCTAGGTTGGCCAAAGAGCGCCAAACACAAGACATTAAAACAAAACATAATCAATAAAAAACGTACACAAGGTTAAAAACAGGCTGATGTGGTAAACATGAAACATGAGAGTGAACAAGGTAAAATCTAGATGAGTTTAAAAAAGTCAATTTCTCGTAAAAACGAAAACACTGCTTTCATGTCGCAGGCTTCGCCAATAATAACTTGCAGCGTAGCTGCTCCTTCGTCCAACAGATGAGAGTGAAAATGACGAAAACGATGATTACAAAACCGAACACAAGTACACAAACATGAAGGACAGTGAGACGACATTTGCACGCCTCACACATCGGGACACTTTCGCCACACAGCAAAAAGCGGTGAGTAAAACGACAGTGCCCAATGCTGAGACGTGCAAGAACAACTTCCTCACGACGGTTCTTCCGCAAACTAGACTTCCATAGTCCGATCTGCGGTTTGATAGAATGCAGCTTATTGCTGCCCTGCTGAGACCACAGGGACTGCCACTCGTCCAGGAGAAATGTCCGGATCAAAGGTTTAAAATCGCGGAAAGACAGTGGCAACCGAGCTGGCGACATGGAGGAAACAGACCTGGCAGAGAGATCTGCCAGCTCGTTACCCCGGATCCCAACATGGCCAGGAACCCAACAGAATCGGACCAGGAAGCCATCACCCTCCAAAGTTCCAAGAAGACGACGGACATCACGGATGACAGGTGAGTCCATGTCCTCCGGAGAAGATAAAACTTGGATGACGGACTGGGAATCACAGCAAACCATAGCACGACGAAATGATCGAGACTGTATGTGGCACAAAACGAGGTGTACCGCACGTATCTCTGCCGAAAACACTGTGGATTCAGGCGGAAGCCTCTCAGCATGTGAGGCATCGCCGCACACAAAAGCGGATCCAACGATATCCCCGGATTTCGAGCCATCGGTGAACACAGGCACGAAATCCGGGAAGACAGACAGTTTTTCAGCAAAGAGCTGCTGGTACACCAGAGCAGAAGTGGACGACTTTGGCCACACACAAAGAGAAAGGTCAGCCGTTGCTTGAACGGGCTGCCAAGGAGGATGGTTGAAAAAGGTGGTCAAACCAATCCTAGACAAGTTGAGACCAGCATCGCGCACTATGGCAGACATCCGAATCCCGAACGTCGGAACACAGGAGGGGCGGTGGGAAAACAAGCGGACACAGTCCGGTTGGAAGATGGAACCATGCAGTGGATGATCAGGAAAATATTTTAGTTTGGTATAAAACTGAAGAGACAGCTGCTTACGACGGATGCATAACGGCGGCTCATGAGCCTCCGCATACAGGCTATGTACGGGAGAGGTACGGAAAGCACCAGTACATAGCCGCAATGCCTGGTGATGGACGGGGTCCAAAGGCCTCAAAACTGATGGACGTGCTGAACCGTACGTAATGCATCCGAAGTCTAACTTTGACCGAATGAGGGAGTGGTAAATGCGAAGCATTGAGCACCTGTCAGCCCCCAAGATGTTCGAGAGAGGACCTTCAGGATACTCAATGACTTCGTGCACTTCACCTTCAAAGACTGAATGTGAGGCCGGAAGGTGAGCGCTCGGTCAAAAGTTAGCCCAAGGAACTTGACTTCTGACACCACAGGGATGGTAGAGCACCCCAGACGGAGGCTGGGGTCTGGGTGAAGACCCCGTTTGCGGCAAAAATGCACGCAAACTGTCTTCTGCGTCGAGAAGCCAAATCCATTTTGGGAAGCCCAGTGAGAGATCTTGGTAATGGCCGACTGGAGCTGTCTCTCGATGGTGCGCATGTTAACAGAGGCGCAAGAGATCTACAGATCATCCACGTACATGGTTCCACGAACCGTCGGAGGAAGCAGTTGGAAAATATGGTTGACACGAAGGATGAACAATGTAACGGAAAGAACGGATCTCTGAGGAACACCCATTTCTTGTGGGTACATCGCAGAGAGGGTCGACCCGACGCGCACACGGAAACTCCGGTCCTGGAGAAATCCGGCGATGAAAGATGGTAAATTTCCCCGCAATCCGCACTCGTGCAGATCACGGAGAATGCCGTATCTCCAGGTGCGGTCATACGCTTTCTCCATGTCAAAGAACACGGAGACCATGTGCTGACGCCGGACAAACGCCTCCCTGACAGATGTCTCAAGTCGAAGATGATGATCGGTGGTGGATCGATATTTGCAAAATCCACTCTGATGAGGCGAAAAAATGTGATGAAACTCCTAATAAAAAATGAGACGAAGATTAATGATGCGCTCGAGTACTTTGCAAAGGCAGCTCGTCATAGCAATTGGCCGGTAGTTCAACGGGTTGGTGGGATCTTTACCAGGTTTGGGAACAGGAACGATAATGGCTGTGCGCCAAGACTCGGGAAAGGCATTCTCTTGCCAAATCCTGTTAAACAGGATTAGCAGACATTCAAGAGAGGACGGAGAAAGGTGCTTCAGCATCTCGTAATGGATGTTATCTGGTCCGACAGATGTCCGGCCGGACCGATTCAGAGCGGTCTTCAGCTCCACGGCAGTCAGCAGGCTGTTATAATCTGCGGAAGAAAACGGTCCAAAAGAAATATTGGACCGTTCAAGCAGCAGCTGTAACTGCCGGAACGAAGCAGGGTAATTGCTGCCGCTGGACACCGAAGAAAAAGCGGCGCCCAGACAGTCAGCAATACCCTGAGCGTCAGCAACCGTTCCTCCATCACTCTCAAGAATGGAGATTTCCCCAGATGGGTACTGTCCCCGAATCTTACGGATCCTGTCCCAAACGATCTTAGGGCTAGTATTGGTGTTAATCCCGGATACATATTGTATCCAGGACTCCCGTTGACTACGCCTACGAACCAATCGCGCGTAGGACTTGGCTTTCTTGAAAACAAGTAGGTTCGCGTCGGTGGGGTACCGACGAAACCTACCCCAAACCCGATGTTGTGCCTGACGTGCTGCCATGCAAGTGGAATTCCACCAAGGTCTCGGGCAACGTGGAAGTTTAGTCGACGTCCTGGGGATGGTAAGTTCTGCCGCTTGCACGATACAATCTGTTACCGCCGCAACAGCGGCATTGACCGTTCCTGAAGTCACCATAGCTGGAGTAAGAATTGCTGAAGCCGTGAATGTGTCCCACTTGGCTCGATCAATATTCCATCTAGCAGGGCGAGCAGGGTAACGGTACCCGCCACTCGCTAGACGGAGAAAGATGGGAAAGTGGTCACTGCCAAGGGGATCATCAGACACGCTCCAGGACCAGTCAGGATATAAAGATGGTGAACTCAGAGACAGATCAATGGCTGAGTACGAGCGGGTGGGTTCATGAAAATAAGTAGTAGCTCCGTTGTTGTGGAGACAGAGGGACGTGTTGGAGAGAAGGGACTCGACAACACGGCCCCTGGAGTCTCGAGTGGTAGAACCCCACAACGGATTGTGTGCGTTGAAATCCCCTAAGATGAAGAAAGGAAGCGGCAGTTGGTCGACCAAATCTTCCAGATCCGAAAGGCTCACAGCTTGTGTTCACAGCTTGTGTTCGTTGTGTTCTGTCTACTGGTATGTAGACAGAACACAACGTGAACAGAGAATTTACAGATAATCTCACTGCCACTGCCTGCAAAGTCGTCCGAAGGGCAACTGCAGTGACAGGAATACCATGAGGAACAACGACGGCCACTCCTCCGCAGGCGATAACGCCGTCCAGGTGATCCTTGCGGAAAAGGAAATGTCTCCGCAGCGAAGGAGTGTCCGTCGTGCGAAGCTTTGTCTCCTGGAGACACACGCACACAGGTGTGTGCGAAGACAGTAAACCTTTCAAATCATCAATGCGTGAACGCAGACGTCGGCAATTCCACTGAATGAGCGTGGCCATAATGAAAAACTGAAATGAAAGAATGAAGACAGACGACTAGAAAGTCTTCATGTCGTCCATCACCTCCAATCCATCGGCAGTGTCTGGAGGTAACACAGGGCTGTGTTTACCCCCTGTGTTGAGAGGTGGGTTTTGCCTGCTCTGTTTCGGGGAGGATGAGCCCGGTTTAACCTTTTCCGGCTTCTTCTTTGCAGTGCCCTTGGCCTGGGTCCCTGTGATTGCCGAAGATGTTTTCGGCATAGAGGAAGGTTTAGGCGACGATGTTGATGTCGCCTTGGAAGCAATGCAGCGAGACTTCAGCGCCTCCAATCCAGCAGCAACGATGTCCTCAAAATCATAAGGACACCGCGCTGGGATGGTCACCTCAGTCTGGACCGCCACTGAAGCCTTCTGCACCACAACTGAAGCATAGGACCGCCGGCCTGGTTGTAAAGGGGCGATCCGCCGTCTAGCCTCGGGATAGGAGAGATGCTCAGTTGTCTTCAGGCGTTGGATTGCCTGTTTCTCTATCCACTTTGGACACTGCTTAGAAGATACAGGATGAGTCCCTTCGCAGTTGACCCAATGATCAAACTCTGCAGAGCATTCCGCCAAAGAGTGTTCTGTGGAACCACAGCGACCACACTTTGCAACATTACGGCAAGACTGCTGGGAGTGACCGTAATGCTGGCACCGGAAACATCGCAAGGGGTTCGGGATATACGGCCGAACATCAAGCCGTAAATAACCTGCCTTGATGAAAGTAGGCAGGGTTGGGGAGTCAAAGGTGAGAATGATGTTACGGGAGGGAATAGATTTCTCATCCCGCCTAAAAAGAATCCGTCGAACCCCAATGACATGCTGTTCACCAAGTTCCTCCAGCAATTACTCATCGCTGCATTCAAGCAGGTCGCAGGAGTTGACGACACCGCGAGAGGAATTGAGGTAACCATGGGGAGAAACCTGAACAGGAATGCCAAGCAAAGCGGTCGTGTCCAGCAAGGTGGCACTGTGGCGTGGATTAGAGGTTTCCACGAGAAGATCCCCTGAAGGGAGCTTCTTCACACTCTTTGGAGAGCCAGCAACGGCCTGCAGAGCCTTGTTGATCCAGAAGGGACTCTTCGAACTGAGTGACTGTGAAGAGTCACCAGATTTTATTAAAAAAAAACAGAGCATTGCATTGAGTGGAGACAAGTTTCTTTGTGGAGGAAGGTGTACCCTCCTCCACAGGGCGCTTTAACGTGGTAGCATGGGAAACACTTTGTGTTGCCATAAAGAAGAGAAAAATTCGTCCGCCGACCTCCCCACCCACTACCGAGCCCAACGAGGGAGAGCCGGAGGTCCGCAAGCCCAAGAGGACGCAGGACACGGCTCTAGGGATAGTCAGCGGATATAGCAAGTTGGTAGGGCAGACATACGCTCAGCGTGCACCCAGACTTTCCCGTGCCCGGGGAACACCTCTTTGGCATGCCCACCCTACCCCCAAACTCACCCTGCCGAACAGGACGACAAGCCGCTAGAAGTCTGGACGCCACTCAGCCACAGACTTCCTGACTAGGAGTGGGTTAGCTCCCAGCCTCCCGTTTAGGGTGAAGCAGAGGGAAAAGAGGAGTGTTGGCAACTAGAGACAACTACAACCCGGCCCCCAGATACCGCAGCCTCCAGCATCCCCGTTTCCACCTGTACGGGTCACCACACACGGCAAACGTTCAGGTAGGTCTAAGCTAACCAGCTCCGGAAAAACAGAAAATGTAACATAAAAGAGAAAAGACTGGGAAGGGAACGAGGAACAAAAACCTGGAGCTGGCGCCTCTTCACAACCTCAGCAGCCTACAACGGAGGCGGGTACATGTCAAGATATGAACTAAAGACGAAAATGCAAAATTATAAGAGAAAATCGGCTCGGGCCGTGGGGACGCCATCCCCCATCAGCTGGATGAACAGCTGTCCCTTCGGTGATGTTATCGTTCAAGAGTAAACGAAAAGTACTCCGTCACAAGGTGAGCTCGGGCCGTGGGGGCGCCGCTCCCCAAATAACTGGAAAACCAGTTATCCCCGTGCGGGGATACGAGCCCGGACCAACCTCGGACAAAAAGTTCAGAAGCCAGCGCTTAGACCACTGCGCGACCAGGGTGGCCAAACTGAGCTTCATAAAGGGCAGGTGCAAATCGTACTCAATTTCCGACCTCCAAAGTTCGCTTAGGGTTCGGGCGTTTCACCTTTCTTCGTCAAAAATTTAATCACAGCGCCGTTCTGCAATTTCATCTGCCCGCCCCCCCCCCCATCCATCGCCACCTTATAGACTTCAATGCACTGTGGCGCCGTCTTAATTGCTGACACAGCGACGTGGCGTTGTTGTTATATAACAGAAAGATGAAGCAATACTTGCCGCCAGCGGCCAACCACTACTTTTAAGGCCAGGCTTAGCAATAGTTAAACGCCCCTCGTAGATCAAGGGTTAGTACAAAATAAATAACTAACATTTGCGTATTCGAGAAATTAACAGAAGACATTATTTATTATTTTAAACGCGAAGGCAACCGAATTTAGAATAGCACCATTACGGAAATCTTCAAAAATTCATCTGATACGTATTCTGGAATTTAACGCAACATAAATTTCGGAGTTTCTAAGAAAACCTTGGTCCCGAAATTTTATTCTTTTGTGAAATGCAAGCCAAAGGTGGGAAATTTTGTAAAAAATAAAACACCGAAGTGCACACCCCATAATTCTTTAGCATTCGTACCGAGTTCAAATTCTGTAAAATATCCGATTTGCAAAAATGTTTGATTTTGAGAAATATATATATTTATCTTGGACAGCAGATATCAAGTGAGGGTCACATTAATGAAGAAATTAATCGGTGTACAAAACTTTCCTGGAGAGCTTTTGGAAGAAACAGCATAATTTTCAAGAGCAATATGCCATTATGTCTTAAAAGAGAAGTGTTTGATCAATGCATCCTTCCAGTGCTTACGTATGGTGCAGAGACGTGGACCTTAACTAAAAGAGACATACAAAGGCTGCAGACAACTCAAAGAAAACATGGAGAGGTGCATGCTTGGTGTAAGAGAGATAACAGGAACTCGTGGATCCGAAAAATGACAAGAGTGGAAGACATCATGATCAGAGTTAAATCCCTGAAATGGCAATGTGCTGGGCATACTGCCAGAAAGACAGACCATCGATGCACAGCCAAAATTTTAGATTGGATTCCAAGGGACAGGAAAAGACCCAGAAGAAGACCACATGAGAGATGGGTGGATGAAATTCGAAAGTATGCGGGAGTGACATGGAGGAGACTGTCACAAGACAGACCGTTGTGGAGGAAACTTGGGGAGAACTTCGTCCAGCAGTGGATTGATAATGGTTGACAATGATGATGATATATATACCTAAGAGACCGAAAATTTAAAAATTGGGAGTACACCTTGATTTCTTTTTCTCATGACGTCATGTATTTTTTACCAGAGTCGGCTAGATAATTTAGATCGTGCTTGAAAGTCAAAACCAAAAGCTGGTTGTGATATCACCCTAGGCGACCATTCCAATATGCAGCAGTGTTCGTTTGTGGAATCCTCCCGATTTATATATGCAGCCGGCAATACACTCATGTCCAAAAGTTAACGATCACTTATATTTTCATAACATGCTTTTACTCCAACAAGATGTGGATGAAAATATCTTAATGAGGAGTCACCAGTGGTGAAAGGACATGCACGCACATAAATAAGCATGAATTTGTGCTTATTAATAGAGAAAATTGATAAAAGAACAAAACATACCATTTTCTGACATTGGCTCACAAAAACTAAAATTGACAGAAAGAAAATAATTTTTCATGGATCATTTTAATAATGCATATGTCTACCCATGACGGCAATGTACGATTGGCATTGGTGTGCTATGCTTTTCCCGAGATTATCCATAAGATTCTGAGGGAGCTTTCTCCGTTCTTCTTTGAACCATCACCAGGTCTTTTTGGGCGCCAGTTGGTGGATCGCGTTCAGCAATGCGCCTCCCCAGAGCGTCTCAAGCATTTTCGATAAGATTCAAATCGGGAGACTACGCAGGCCACTCCATTCGGGCGATTCCCTTGCTTTCCAACAGTTCACCAACACATGATGATCAATGAGGACGGGAGTTATCGTCCATGGAAACGAAAGAATTTTCCACAGCACCACGAAACAAACTTACATGTTCTAAAATGACCAATAACGCTGGGCATTAATTCTTTCTCCAACGCTAAGAGTTCTGTATGCCCATTGATCATAATCTGAGACCAGACGATTACTCCACCAACCCTGTAATGGTCAATTTCTGTGATGTTTTTGGCTGAATAAGCAAGTGCAAGGTTCTCTCAAAATATATATCCATCTAGAGTCAGACGATAAGCAAAATCAGCTTTCATCTGTGAACAGAATATTGGCCCATTGCTCTTCACTCCATATGGAGTGTTCACGATACCATCAATAGCGGGTTCTTTTGCGTGTTGGGGTCAATAAAACGAACGATACAGATTTTCGGGCATACAATCCGAAATTATTCAAACGCCTTGACACGGTTTTACGCGATATTATGGTGATTTCCTAACTTGCCAGCAGTTATTCGGCGACATATTTTAGCCGTTCAACAAGATAACTATCTTGCGGTGGAGTAGTTTTACGTGTTCAGCCACTACTGAACGCCCTGGTAGCTATTCCATGTTCAGAAAACTGTTTCCAGATCCGTGAGCAATTCCGAACTCCCTCCCTACGTTTCTCGTTGTCAGCCCTTTTTCCAATTTACCAGTAATTCGCCCACGGGTTAAAATCATCCAGGTAAGTTCTTTTAGATGTACTACAAGAAAATGGTCAGATCCACGATTCAACACCTACGGAACAAACGATTTCTTCCCACTCAAGCTTCAGCTTTTATCAGCGAACGTCAGTACACAGCTGGCACGTGATTCCTGGCAATTTGCATATGACCAAACATTCTCCCATAGCTTGCTCTTACGTGTTTCGATGAAGTCAATGTTTTGAGAAGATATTGATACGGTTCACCGGTCAACAATTTCTTGCGGGTCCAACGGGTCGGGTCAAGGTGTTACTAACCTGATTTTACTCCCGTTTTATTTTTGAAAAGAGAAAAATATGTTACAAAGAAAAATGCGCGTTGTGGAATTCTGTAGTCGATACTGATGCCCACGGAGTGAATAATGATTTGCCATGCAAAAATATTGTCTCTTTCTTAAAGCAACGAAGATTTTCACGGACCGACGTCACAGACACCGACACCATATCGTAAAAAGATACTTCCTTTGCGTTCTTTTACAGTGCGATTGTCCAGGGCAAGGTACAGGCAAACGCCATTCGACTGCTTCTCAGCAGATTCACTCTCTCTCCGTGCGAAGCTCACTGTAGGACTAAGAGTTGCTTTTCACATAACATCTTTTACATTGAGCTTTCAGAGGTTTTCGATTGATGTGCTAACATCCCGTTCCCATGACGTGTCATGTCGAATTTAACTCCTTATTAATTAATATGGATGGATTTAATATTAAGGAGGTTGAGGCCAACAAATACGTGCTTGTTGAAAACCACAAAGGGAAGCGTGAATGCTGGAAATTGTTTCATCTTATTAAGGAACCGGTGAATATTTCTGTGTTGTTTGGTCTTGTTGTTCAAAATGTGGAAAGTGTATAATTACAAAGAAAGATGTCGACGGTGTAATAAAAGTTTATGGAATCAAAAATCTAACGTACCATACGAAAGTATGCGTACCTCCATCAAAGCGTGGAAGAAGTGAACAATCTAAATACATTTGTGTAATCGTAAATAATGATTCCCATTTGTAATACATTTGTGTAAGCATAAATAATGATTCCCATTTGTAATATACTCCATGGCCATGGTCATAGTCAGCCATTACTTCTGGATTACGCAAAATAATGGCACTAAAATTTAGCAAGTAGCCACATTTTATTATTAAAAAAGGATTTCAGTTATTAAATATCAACCAGTTATTAGGATGAATATGTATATTACTTTTATATCATCATCATCATCATTGTCAACCATTATCAATCCACTGCTGGACGAAGGTCTCCCCAAGTTTCCTCCACAACGGTCTGTCTTGTGCCAGTCTCCTCCATGTCACCCCTGCATACTTTCGAATTTCATCCACCCATCTCCCATGTGGTCTTCTTCTGGGTCTTTTCCTGTCCCTTGGAATACAATCTAAAATTTCGGCAGTCCATCGATGATCTGTCCTTCTGGCAGTATGTCCAGCCCATTGCCATTTCAGGGATTTAACTCTGATCATGATGTCTTCCACTCTTGTCATTTTTCGGATCCACGAGTTCCTCTTCTTATCTCTCCTGGTTACACCAAGTATGCACCTCTCCATGCTTGTTTGAGTTGTCTGCAGCCTTTGTATGTCTCTTTTAGTTAAGGTCCACGTCTCTGCACCATACGTAAGCACTGGAAGGATGCATTGATCAAACACTTTTCTTTTAAGACATAATGGCATATTGCTCTTGAAAATTATGCTGTTTCTTCCAAAAGCTCTCCAGGCAAGTTTTGTACGCCGATTAATTTTTTCATCAATGTGACCCTCACTTGATATCTGCTGTCCAAGATAAACGTACGTGTCTGTTATCTCCAGCTTTTCTCCATCAATCGATAAATCTTCATTTCTTGTAAAAGCATTGAACATCACTTTTGTCTTCTGAAAGTTCATTTTTAATCCCACTTCTTTACTCTTGTCAGCAAGTTCCTGGATCATACTCTGCAGCTCTGATGGGCTAGTTGCAAAAATGACTACGTCATCAGCAAAACGAAGGTGGGTTAGATAATCTCCATTAATCTTTATCCCCTTGTTTTCCCAGCTCAGTGACTGAAAAACACCCTCCAATGTGGCATTAAAGAGCTTCGGAGATATGGTGTCACCTTGTCTCACTCCCTTTCCAATTTTTATGTGTGTTGTATTTTCAAACAGCCTAATCTTTGCACTTTTATATATGCATAAATTGAGTTTCGACTTTATAGTTCAAAGCAGATTTGTCCGGATGAGTTACTGGTCCGGTCCGGGTCGGGTCCAGTTATGGGACGTCCTGTTCCGAAATTTTTGACCGCTAACCAACGACTTAAGAGTCCGAAATTCAGCCCTTTGTCGTTGATCCTTAATTTTTTTGGAAATGGGTACATTTGTGCAAACGTCCTTAGTTCCTGACTTTTGATGACCCTGGGGATTTAGTTGACTGGTGGGTATTACACACAAGAATAGTCAGTTCATACTATTCTTTCTTCTGATCTTCGTTAATTTACTTTTGTATCACATTTGGCTAATTTATTTCTTAAATCATGTACTTATTTGCATTTAATTGCGATTAGACTAAGAAAATAACCATATTAACTACTTAATGAATAAAGTGTCATCAAGTATAGGAATTGTTAGTCGTGTTCTTACTAACTTATCAGTTTCAACACTAAATCTTCTATATTATTCTCTGGTACAACCACATTTAAATTATTGTATTCTATCTTGGGGACAAACAACTAACACTAATTTTAAGGAACTTCAGACGACAAAATAAATATATTAGACTCTCAGAATTAAGACACAATTCGGATATGAATCACTTTTCACTGATGGACTTCAGCTACATACATACGCGTTGACCCAAATAAATATACCATATTAACAGTAAAACAATTATATAATTACAATTTGAGAAAAGCCATGTACAGGAGAATAAAAAATTATACAGATCATACACTGCTAGCCACCCAAAATGCAACACCAAGAAGGACACGAGATAGCAAAGCCAAATTTACTGGACACATAACAGATACAAAGATGAAACAATTGAGCTTACAGTCCCGTGCGACTTGCGGAACACGGAGACATCAATAGTTCGTGTGGCCCCCATGGCTGGCACTAACGGCCGCTACACGCCGCGGCATCGAACGAAAGAGGCTTTTTTTTTTTTTTTTTTTTTGGTTGGAATTTTAACGACCACCGTGAGCAACTCAATGGGCTATAAGCAGTCGCCCGTCCCTAATTTAGGGTCACTGGTTCCAGGGAAGGGAAAGAGCCAGTGCCGTAAGACAAACACAACATCCATGCCTCACCGGGATTCGAACCCGGACCCCGTTCGGACGAATGATCAGAGGACATCGCTTAGACCACTGCACCACCGGGGCGGCAAAGAGGCTTTTGGATGTGGGCTTGGGGTATGTCGGTCCAGGCTGCTTCCACACGTTGCCGCAGTTCATCAGGGGGCCGCGAGTGGTGCTTGTCGGAGCACTCGGTTGCCGATCAGCGACCAGACGTGATCGATGGAAGACATATCGGGAGAACAGGCTGGCCACGGCAGCAGTGACACCTGGTGGGCCGTGAAGAATTGTTGCACGATGCGTACCACGTGCGGACACGCATTGTCCTGTTGAAAGGTGGCCGCTGGCTGGTCCTGCAGGTAAGGGAGGACTACAGGCTCCAAAACGTCGGAGATGTAGCGGTGGCTGTTGAGTGTACCGGCAATGCGTACCAGAGGGGTGCGGGTGTCATATCCAATTGCGCCCCAAACCATAACGACAGGCGACGGACCGGTCTGGCGTTGCATAATGCAGGCGTCATACAGTATCTCGCCGCGGTGCCACCACATGCGGATCCGACCATCGTGGTGTTGCAGGTATAAGCGGGATTCGTCGGAGAAGACAATATCGTGCCATTCCGTAGTCCAGGTGCAACGTTCAACGGCCCACTGCCGCCGCACTCGCCGGTGGTGTAACGTCAATGGTAATAGGAGCAATGGGCACCGTGCGACAAGTCCCCGCTCCTGCATACGACTTCGAACGGTGCGTGCTGACACAGGTTGTTGCGCAACACACCCTAATTCCTGCGCTAATGTTCGTGATGTGGCGGTGCGAGCCGTCAATGCCCGCGGCACAACATGCCGGTCCTCTCGTTCGGTGGTGTGCCGCGGCTGCGGCAATCACTCACGTCGGCCCTTCTGTCCGTCCCTCCTGCACTCACCGAATCCATACTCGCCTCACTATGGCTGGATGTCGTCCCACGCGGGCGCCAATGTCTCGGTACGATAAACTGCTGGCGCGATAAGCCACTATTCTTCCTTTGTCGAACTCCGAAACGTGCTGGAATGACTGCCGTATTCTGCGACGAGGCATCAGGAAGCTTCCCTTGCACAGGTCCGGCAGCACAACACACTTCCACTACTTACACCCCGCCTTCTGTGCACCCTTCTTATAGTGCTTTTCGGTGGCGTGCCGGGCGCACATGATTTGCATATGTCCTGCAATGCTAATCGTTTCCATGTCCTCTCGCGTGCGACGCATGCTGCGAATTTCAGACCAATCGGATGCCTCCTTCTTGGTGTTGCATTTTGGGTGGCCAGCAGTGTATTTAAAAAAAATTAAAACTTTACATTCTGGGACTACCAAGAATGTAAAAAAAGGAATTAAAGGAATAGGGAAAATTGAAATGGTAATTGTAAAAAAAAAATGGAGGGGGAGGGAAGAAGTAACTAAGGGATCATGGGATACATTAGGAAAATGGGAACAGTAAGGCAAAGTAGTAAGGAGGTGGGGAGGGTAGAGGGGGGATGGGATGCAATTTCACTAATACTAATTTTAACTAATTCCTTTGAATGTTATGTCCCACGCCTTCATGTGTAACTCTGACTTGCTTACATTTGTATAGGGAGATCGGGGCTTCGTCAGGCCTTTTGTGGCCTTTTTCCCTCATCTCCCTTGTTGGTTTTAGTTGCTTACATTGTTGTTGTATTACATTCTATTTCGTCTTCATGTGGCAGCTAAATAAATTGAATTGAAATTGAAATGCGAAACTCGGAAAAGTGCCAATTGAAAGTTCTTGAATTTGATACGATCTTCGTTGACCTTAAATTTATTATAGCACGTCTTTTCTCTGAGCGGCTAACTATCATCATACATGGAAGATTCCCAATTTGTAACGGTATTTTTGGGGAAAATATTGCCAAAAATTTTCACATGCGTTAGTTTACAACTTGGTTTTTATGAGAATTCCGCGAAAGGTATTGCAAGGTAAACTGATTCATAATGTGTTATCGATACGTTATATTGCTTCTTTCATTAAGAAAAATTAATTTTGTGGAGTGGCAGCTGGCACCCATTATCAGGGGCCATATTCCCGAATATATTAATAATGTTACAGCTAAGAAAGAAATGAGTGGGCTCTTCACTGAATTATGTTTTAGTGTCCTGTGTCAAGAGTTCGTTTGACCTTCGCTTGTAAATGGCTTTAGAAGTTCCGGGGTTTTACCTGTAGTTTTCCCCGATGATGAAATAAATAAATGAAATACCAGCTAAATAACAATAGTCGTTCCATTGCAGTGAAGAATATGCTTATCCGAGAAGTAATGCGAAAAGATCTGAAGCTAGCTTTGTCCTGATTTCTATGTGTTACTATCTCAATGATCGCCCCTACTGTATTAGGCTTTTCTTCAATTACCTCCCTCGTAAGTTTTCGTTTTCGACTATGTTTTTCATTCCTTTGACGACAACAGATATTGCTTCTCCGCCATTTTCACGACCCAGAGGAAAAATCCTACCAGCTTCTTTCTCTCTCAGACCGAAGATACCGATGTTCGTTTTCATATCGGTCAGTCCGTGACCCTCACCTTTACACTTATGTCTAGTTCTTCGCTGAAGGTGCGCGAGTTCTTTAATTGCCTACCCTCTGTCTGACACATTCGGGTGCCCTGTACTTTATCACCCCTGCGTTAGACTGAAGATATGAGAATGTCTTGATACTAGGGGTGTTCAAATGAAAAGGTACGAAACGTCACAAAAACGTAACCGTTAACATATTTGCCTATGCCGCTATGGGAGAACGTAGCGACACATCTAGGGATGCGATTGCAGTCGCCGGCGTGGATCGGAGCATGCACGGGCACCCACATGCGCAGGCAAGGTGTTGCTCACCGTCTTTTTCGACGTCCAAGGTCCACTACTTGTTGAATTCCTCCAGCACAGACGAACCATTAACTCCGATGTGTACTGTGAGACACTCCGAAGCCTACGCAGGTCCATCAAGAACAAAAGACCGGGGCTGCTCACGGAGGGTGTGGTTCTGCTCCATGATAACGCGCGTCCACACGTCTCCAGGGTCACACACGCCGAACTGGCCAAGTTCCAGTGGGAGCAGCTTGACCATCCGCCCTACAGCCCGGACATGTCACCCTGCGATTTCCATGTATTTGGTCCCCTGAAAAAACATCTGAAAGGGAAGCGCTTCCACTCGGACGACGAACTCAAGGACGCTGTGCAGGACTGGGTCTCGTCACGGCAACAGGAATTCTGGGAACAAGGAATCCTTCGGCTCGTTAATCAATGGGATCGTTGTGCTGCGGCCTATGGTGTATATTTTTAATAAAGTCTTCATTTATACCCACAGTGTCGTTTCGTACCTTTTCATTTGAACACTCCTTGTACGTCCTACAAAGATCATTGTCAAACACCCCCTCGCATTAAAGTGAAGTCATAAAACTGAACTCTGCTATTTCTTCGTATGGGACAGCTAAGAAGCGAAAGATTTCTGCGTCATTTACGCAACTGTGGGGAATTAAAGCAAAGTTACAGTCTCCAAATAAGCGCTAAAAAACAGGAGATTATTTAAACTCACCATATTAAAGATGGTTACTAAAGTTCACTCCTATTGAATATGATTCCCTGGTTACAAGAGTATGAAAAAAAAAAGACACGATCTGCAAAGACTTGTAAAAATAAGAAATTCGGAGAAGCTTCGTCTCTAGTGCAACTGAAATTAGAAAGGAATTGTAAGTATTATGAAAAAGTAGGCCTGGATTTCATAATATATAAGTAAAAAAATTATGTAGCAAATACTTAAGCGGATGAAAAAGTTGATGCATGGTTTGTTTGTTTTTTTAATCAAACGGGGACTGAGGCTGCGTTTCGTTTTTGATTTAGCAGCTTCATGGCAGAGTGATACTGGTCAGGTTCATGGTCTCTAATCAAATAAAAAGTGAGCATGAACATCCCCCTTACTGGCGGAGGCATAAGCTTTCTTAATTGGCGGAGACGCAACGTGCTTCCCTTGTCTGTCTGCTCATGTGTTTTTATCGCTGGACCGAAATGGCGACATCAACTTTCGTCGCAGGGGATAATTCGCTAGAGAAACTATAATCCAAGTCATCCTCTAAGAGCGCCATTTTGTGGTAGGTTGACCTAAAACGTGTTACTACACTAGCAGCACAACTTTCTGAGAAAAAATACACCATTGAGTAGTGTGAACAAAGCCAAGAACATAAATGGTGCAGCTAGTGTAGTTCCACCTATTGTTTGCACCACACAGTGGTGTATCTTTTCTCAAAAAGTGGTGCAGCTAGTGTAGTACAACCTATTGGCGCAACCTACCACAAAATGTTTAACATTGTTGGGAAACCTGATCACTGTTTCTGAGTGGAACGCAAAAACGGTACCAATGCCCCTTCTGTACAGTTTACGTCAAGCAATTGCTCCGCATTGAACCCCCCCCCACCACCACCACCACCACCAGAAGTAAGCTGAACATCGAAGATATTCTTCCGCTACTGCTGCTTAAGTATCCCAGTATCCTTTCCACGCCTTGAGTTTCCCAATTGTCAGTTTATTGTCTTGTGTTGGGAATGTTCGAAGACGTCTTCCATCCCTTTCCCCCTCTTCAAGTTAGACAGCTGGACAGTCAGAGGACGAAAGCAGGGATTTATATAAACATATCCAACACTCTCCCAAATTTAGTTAAGGTTTCATGTCGATGGGTATAGCGAGGTCGGCGAGACAGTTTCAGTTTTTGTACTACCATCCACCCACATCTCCCTACTTGCACTTGGGATCGTTAATGGTCGAAGTCGCTTGTGGCTTCACATGGCATAACAAAAAAGATGCACTATGAAAAGTATGCAATGCTAAATCATTAAAAAATCCAAGACAAAATCTAAGAATCTTAAGCTTTTAACTGATTTTTTGTGAGAACAATTGAAAGTATAGTTACTTGTTATGAAAACTGCAGGTACTACGTGTTAATTATCACAATTATATGCTACAGTTTCATGTTTTTAGGGACTTCCCAATAATTCTTAGTGAAAGCTCTTTGGGGCCCACTCAAGGGCCACTTCAAATTTCAAGGGCCACTCAAATTTCTTAGATTAAGGGCCCACTCAGACCTTAATCCGGATCTGTACGGACAGCAGCCCTGCACGAAAAAAAGCCGAGGTCAGGACGTCCAACGACAAAAAACACTTACCTTGGACAAAGATATGACAGCGAATCCAGGTACCAGACACGACAATTAGCAGCTGAACTATGGTCTTCCCAATCGACCAATGTTCGTCACCTGCACCAGCTTGGTTTCCCCTTCAGAAGCCATCGAATGGTTCCCCCGTGACTTCACACTCCAGCACGCGGAACACAGTTTCGCTCTCAGTCGCAGGTTTCTATCATATCCACAGGACGATAGGTTTTGGCGTCGTATCGTAAGAAGTGATGAAAAGCAGATATTCCTACGTCATCCTACCACTGGGAACCGGTGGCTGAGCTCACGCTAGGAAGCACAGCCAGTGGCGCAAAAAGGGGGCGGTTCGAGAGTAAAATCATGCTGTGCATTTGGTGGAATTATGAGGGCCTTGTGTACTGTGAAATCGTGCCAGATGGTCAGACTGTTGATGGGAACCTTTTTTTTTCTTTTTCATTAAGGGTTTAACGTCCTTAAGCAACTCAGTGGGCTATAAGCAGTCGTCCGTCCCTAATTTAGGGCCACTGGTTTCAGGAAAGGGAGAGAGCCAGTGCCGTAAGACAACGCAACATCTAGGCCTCACCAGGATTCGAACTCGGACCCAACTCTGACGGATAATCATAAGCCAGAGCTTAGACCTCTGCCCCACCAGGGCACCTGAGAACTTCTATACCAAACAACTGCAGCGGGTTCATGTTGCTCTGCGTTCATCAATAGGAATCGAACCTTATAAAATACGCTTCTGAAACTCCCGATTTCCTTATACATATACCACAAGTCCCATCTGCCGCCCTGGTAGCGCAGTAGTTTAAGCGATGGCTTCTGATCATTCGTCCGAGATGGGTCCGGGTTTGAATCCCGGTAAGGCATGTATGTTGTGTTTGTCTTACGGCACTGGCTCTCTCCCTTCTCTGGAGTCAGTGGCCCTAAATTAGGGACGGGCGACTGCTTATAGCCCATTAAGTTGTTCACTGTGGTCGTCAAAACTCCAAAACAAAAAAACAAACAAAAAAGTTCACATCCCCAGAGCGGTCAGCCAAAATTAAGAATTGGAAGGGGTTGAGATTTTGCCCCATCCGACTACCATCTGTTTCGCTTCATGGTCCATTTCCTACAAGGATGGCACTTTGCTCCAGGGGTGGTGTGGAATCTGGCATCACAGTGTGTCTGTCCTGTAAACCTGCCGAGTGGTGCCGCCATGGGATCGCGGCTCTGATGGAACGTTGGCGAAGGACTGTATAAAAACAATGGCCTGTAGTTTGCAGAGTGAGGCGAACATATATGGTTTTCTTGTAGCATTAAACTTTTACCCGCAGACTGGAGAAACTTTTGACTCAACATGTATATCTAATCATATATATATATATATATAACACAAAACGTCTGTTTGTCTGAAAAAGCAAAAACCCTCGAACGCCGAACTGTGACATCGTGAAATTTGCATACCTTATTAATACTGGAATTTCTAGGTCAACGCAACTATTTTAAGATCTCTACGTTGTTCCGTTCGCGAGTTATGAATCAATTAATAAGTTAATCAATAAAGTCTGCGTCGTTTGCTACGTCACCGTTATCTGTTCCAAATCTGAAAGAATGTGACTGCATTCATCGCCGCGGCACATCCAAAGGTGTTTCTATTCTTTGAGAACTGTGCATAAAAAAATTCAAAAACGAACTTTGCGAAATCTTAACGAAACTGGCTGAAATTTTAATCAACACCATGAATGGGTAACAAGAGGAGTCCCTCAAAATTTCACTGGAATCAGGTCAGAACTTTTTAAAATAGGCATGGAATTTTTAATTCATCGGTAAACAGAAATATATACGCAGAAACGGTTAATAAAGTTTTGACGGCTAATTCAAAAAGTTATTTACCGATTCAGGCGAAATTTGGAGGTCATGTTCCTATTAACGATTTATGGTGTTCATTAATATTTCAGCCAGTTTCATAAAATATTCACAAAGTTACGTTTTCAACGATTTATCCGAGAGATTCGCCCCGCAAAGACGCCTGAAACCGAAAGCACGTGATGCACTTGATCGTCGATAAATTGTTAACGAATTTTGTTCAGTCAGTGTTCCAATGCTGTGTCTCCTGGACGCGTGTTAAATAATTCGTAACGCTTTTGGTCCGTTTGATTCTACAGCTGTATGTTGGAATGTCAAGAGCAAAGGATCCAACGAAATTATATATTGTCGCCGATGAGGGAGAAACCAAAAATGTTGTGTACGGCCAAGTGCTGAAATAATCACAAAATGAATAAATGATTTGTATTGACCGAATTTGTGAAATCAGCTTTTTTCTTTTTTGCAAGCATCAATTTTATTCCCGATTTTTTCAGTGGCATATAAGGGAATATGAAATTAATAAGCCAAAATCCCGGGCAAAGCCGGGTGGTAAAGCTAGTACACGTATAATCAAAGAATAAAAAAACACGTAGGTCGTTGAATTCCGATATTTAAAACTTAAATACTGAGAAAAATAAAACTTCTGCGAGGAGGAAAGTGTACTCGGCGGGAGCGTACACACACAGCGTGAATAAAACACGTGTGGAATTACAGAAGTTATAAAACAAAAGAGATGACATCGAGTTCTCGGGTACAATGAGATCGTCACGTCATTCGAACCCATTCCAACAGGATAAGAATTTTTCAAAGCAGAGTTTCAAAAAAATAAAGCTCACTCTTTTTTTATCGTTTTCCCTATCGGAAAAACAGTATTATGTAAAATACACAATGTGAACGGTGTTCATCATATTGAGTGGAACCGGTTATAATTTTTTTTTTCCAAACCGTGGTTATGGTATCGGTAAAACATGTAGGTACAAATTGCGACGCCAGAAATGTCGGCAACGAAAACTCACAAACTGTGCACAAAATGTTCCTCATAATGGAAGATATCCAAAGCCAAAGGAATATTTCAAATCGGATGATTTCAAGCAGAGAAATCAAAGAAAACTAAATAACTTAACACCTCGCAGTGAACAAAACTATACACCGTTTGAAGAAATGTGACGTACTACAGAGGTAAAGCACGTGCCAAGACGACAAATCTGCAGTTATACATTCCGTCCGTGTAGCTTAGTTGGGAAAGCAACTTACTCCGGAGTCAGGGGGCGCGATTTCGATCCCCGTCACGGATAAATTTGTGTTTTCACAGGAAATGGGCGCAAAATATTCTTCATAATCGGGAGTATCCAATCAAGAAAGGATTTTTCAAATGAAATTTTGGAATCTAAGGTGTCCTTTCAAAAGGAGGAACATAAAATGACGCTCTCTAAGAGCAAAACTCCGCATGATGAAAAGTAAAAAATATATGTAATACGTTCCTCATAGCTGGAGCTAATAAAAAAAGAATTTGTGTGTGATTGAAGGTTTAACGACTACCGTAAGTCGATGGGCTATAAGCAGTCGTCCGTCCCTAACTTAGGGCCACTGGTTCCAGCGAAGGTAGAGAGGGAGTCAGTGCCGTTAGACAAACACAACATTCATGCCTCGGTAGGATTCGAACCCGGACCCATCACGGGCGAATGGTCAGAGCGCTTAGACCACTGCGCCACCAGAGCGGCAAAGGATTCTTCAAATGGGACTTTTAGAGGCAGAGACATCAAGAAAACAGTTTACACGCATACGCCACCTGTCGGGAAAACTACACACTATTTAAAGGGTATACTGTTCGCAATCGTTACCGTAGCGAATGGCACACAGTACAAGAAATTTTAATCGGGTATTTAGAAGCAGAGATGCAGCTACAAACGGAAGTTAACGTTTACGCCACCTGGTGTGGCGGAACTTTACACTATGAAACGTTCATAAACATGTGCACAACGTAACTTGCGATGAATGCTTTTTAAAAGTCCGATTTGATTTTTTTTTTATGGGATACCACAACGAATTTTTTTAAATCAGATTTTTGCCAGAATGGATATCGAGAAACATGGACTTTACATTTATACCCTCTGGAGGGTAAACTCTCCATCATTATGAGCCGGAAGCATGCAAATATTTTCCGTAGTGAACGGTGTGTGACCAAAGCAGAATTTCTTTAGCGGTATTTTTAGACGCATGGATACAACTACAAATGCGAGCCAAACAGAAATATGACTTTAGGTCCCCAAGTGGCTAAATTGTTAGTTACGCAATAGTAGAAATTACATGCCAAATATTCTTCCCTAGGAACGCATTCCAAACACGAAAAGAGCTTTTCAAATCGGACTTTCTTAGAAACGGAGATATCCGAGAAAATACCGTGCCCATTTTCGCCCTCTAGCGGAAAATTTGTGCGTTATTTCTCAATGCAATCCTACGCAAAATTGTTTTCGTTGTAAAACGTATTAAGGGAGGAAAGATCTGATTTAGATTTCTGAAAGGCAGTGACATGGAAGCAAATGCCTTTTGAATTCAGCAGTATCTGCGTCCTCTGGTGGCGGAGTTATGAACCGTAAAATAATGAAAAAAGCACAGATCATCGTTCTCACAATGAAAAGAGCATTTTTTTTTTATTGGAGGTTTAACGACCACCATGAGCAACTCAATGGGCTATAAGTAGTCGCCCGCCCCTAACTTAGGGTCACCGGTTCCAGGGAAGGGAGATAGCCAGTGCCGTAAGACAAACAACATCCATGCCTCACCGGGATTCGAACCCGGACCCCTTTCGGACGAATGATCAGAGGCCATCGCTTAGACCACTGCGCCACCGGGGCTACAGCATTTTTTTTAAATTGGAATAATTGGATGCAGAGATATGGTGCCTATGGACGGACCCGACAGTGGTACTATAAGCTTGTTTCTTTTTTTCAAAAAACAAAGAATCAAGCGTTTCTCAAGAGAAGCACAAAGTATCGCTTTTTAATGAACAAGTTAGTAAAATCATGCAATGCATTGATTATAATACGCTTTCCAACATACCAGAAATCATTACTCAAGTTATGAGAATAATGGCTGGGGAATAAATCTCGGTCCTGGGCCCTGACCTTTGATCTCATTTCGATTATATTCAACAGAACCGGTTCAGTATACCTCCGAAATAACATGATACAGTTTTGTCGCAAACGAAGCATTTTTACGTAAGTTATGATGCATAAGAGCTATGGAATAGATCCCGCTCCTGTGTCCTAACTTTTGACCCCATTTCGCCCATTTTCAGTAGGATACGTCCCCAGGCAGGCCCCTACAACATACTAACATTTCATCCAAATCGAAGCATTTTTACGTAAGTTATGACGCATAATGGCCTTATAAATTAATTCATAGCCCTTATAAATTAATTTAATTTAATTCATAAGGGCTATGAAATAAATCCCGCTCCTGTGTCCTAACTTTTGACCCCACTTCGTCCATTTTCAATAGGGTTTGTTCCCAGGTAGCCTCCTATCACGTACTAAAATTTTATCGAATTCGAACCTTTTTTACGTTAGTTATGACGCATAAGAGCGTGGAATGGATCCCGCTCTTATGTCCTGATCTTTGACCCCATTTCGTTCACTTTCATTAGGGTTCCTTCCCAGGTGTTCCCCTACCACATACTAAAATTTCATCGAAATCGAACGATTGTTACGCGAGTTATCGTGCGGACGGACATACGCACACAACGCGTGACGTAATGAGGCAGATGGAAATCGCGACCATTTGCTGGAAAGAGTGTGACGTCATAAAATTTAATAGGATCCACACACAACGCGTGACCTAATGGGACAGATTGCTTGACCGCTCGCCAACATCTCAATCGCGCGATTGTGACGTCATAAAATTTTTAAGCATGGGTAACATTAATGGGACGACGCCATGACACTAAAAACGTGGTAATTCGGGGTGGTTATTTAACTCACTAAACGAATTTTCCTAAAGTCGAGATCAAGCTAAATCGATTTCTAGTACCAGAAAACGGTAGGTTAAAGACTTTCATCAAAATCCTTAGAGCCGTTTTCAAAATAAAATTCACATATATACAAGAATTGCTCCTTTAATAGTATGGGATAAGGGCGATGGAATGGATCCCGATCCGATGTCCTGACCTTTGACCCCATTTCGTTCATTTTCAATAGGGTTCGTCCCCAGGTGGTCCCCTACCACATACTAAAATTTCATCAAAATCAAAACATTCTTACGCACGTTATGACGCATAAGGGCAATGTAATGGATCCCGCTCCTATGTCGTGACCTTTGACCCCACGTCACCCATTTTCAATAGGGTTCGTCCCCAGGGGTGTCCCTACCACATACTAAAATTTCATCAATACCGAAACATTTTTACGCAAGTTATCGTGCCGACAGACGGACGGACAAAGCTGGAGCACATACGCTTCTTCAGCCTACGGGTGGAAAGCGTAAATAATGAAAAACGGAACATTTTTCGCTATAAAACTGATAAAAAACTGCAGTGACCTTCAAGAAGATGAAAGCTTTTTTTTAATCTAAAGCAAAATTAATCGAAGAAATTCCTGAAATAAACAGCACGGAAAACATCTAGCTCCTTCTATAGGAATTAAATTAAATTAAGCTCCGCATGGAACGATAAAAAAACCAAAAAAAAAAAAAAACCATTACAGTAGGCGTCAAGAGTAATTACTGTTATACAGTATGTCAGTCTTGCTACCGTACCAGATTTAGACGCGGTTTTTGGACGTCGCTGGTTATGAGAGAGATCTTATACGTCATAAATTGGGTGTATGCAGTGAGCAGAACCGGAGCAATCTTTCCTTTTCGGGTGGGAGGGAGAAGAAATTGCTCCCCTGCGAGTTCAAAATTTCGCCACTTCCACTTAAACAGCACGTGATTTTCACTTTTTCCACTCATAGAGTACGCAGTGTTTACCTCACATACCTCCGTTTTGGGAAAGTATGGTATTACGCTCGTTCAGAAAACGTACTTCCGGTTTTTTTTACATAATTTTACTGAAAGTGTGAAAACCATGTTAAAACCTAAAAAGCCAACATCGGTAAATATCAAGTAAAACGTAAAAGTGTTATATGTGAGGCCCGACAACACAGCACTCCACGGAAATGCATAATGCAAAACAAACCAGCACATAACGGATGAGTATCAGATAGTGAACGCATTAATAGGAAGAAGTTTCCGGGATAGGGATTGATAAAAAACTCCGTTCGAAATTAAACGCTCAGAGGAACTTTTGGCGGCAGAACACAGAAGACTAATTAGCTTTTCAAGGTGTATTCGAAAAGGTCGAAGAGGTTAGGTATATCGTCCTATATGCATCTCTCCCTTGTTTTGGATAATTGCTGTTATGCATATGAAGGGCCCACACCTCACTGAATATGGTACTCTGCACACTGGTAAATCACGCGAAATAATGTGTTGCGCACTGTAAAACATATGTGGTGTGATTTCCGGAAAATTCCTGAGAATAACGTGCGGGTAAGTTCCCGGCAGGTGTCAGCCTTTTAACGAAATTTTAGTTCTCAAAAATTTCCGTTTCTTCTAACTTCAGTATTTTGACGGAATTTCCGTAGTCAGTAATTCCGTTTATTTCCGAAAAGTCCGTTTCAGGTTTTCTGTATTTATGTAGAAATTTCGCAAAATCTTCGATTTTGACTTTTCCAGTCCTCTTATCAGAGATTCTTTCCCTCTGCCCCTGGTGGATTTCAAACCTGGGATCTTTTCAACGTCAGCAGCGCATGCTACCGTTCAGCCAGAAAGACACCCATAGTCACGAATCAGGTAGAACTCTAATTGCGGGATGATGAAATGTTCTTTGCTATTAATGAGGGTGAATTTGTCATTTTATTTTCTATTGGAGCCTATTTTGCTGAATAAGTTTGTAATTTTATTTTTTCCGTAGGAGGATTTATTACAAATAATATATTTTTTTCATCATGAGTTTTCGAAGCAACAGCATGCTTCAGAACTTGAGATTTTTTTATTATCTTTAAGAAAAGGTGAAATGTACTGTTTTATAGTACTATTCCACAAAACTAAAAAAAAAGATACTCTTAATTGCTATAATACAGTAGCTTTTGTCTTAAGGGATTCATATACTGATACATAGACATCATACAATCACATGTACAATAATTTAAATACCAGGTTTCTTAATGTAACACAATACACAAAGCTGGTGCACAACATGTGGGAGAGAAAAAGGAATACCCTGCGTCACAATAACCGAAATTTATGCAATACGCTAACCACAATACTGGATCGCGCTACAGAACTCCAAAATCGGGTCCTCCAATAAACGATTGAAATTTAATATTGGGCGTGTGCATAACTTCTACCTGTTCTTGTAGGATACAAAAAAAAGGAGAACACAATAAATAATGTACCTACGATTTCACATAAATGATCATTCTGTATGATATCTTGCCATCTGTCTACGAGTAGGTGAATCCCACGCCGAAAAAACTCCAGTGTTTTAGAGTCAAAAAATTAATTAATGCCGTTTAAAAAGAGATCCACATCATAGAAGGTTTGGAGAGTGAATGCCTTCTGTAATGATTGAAAAAGGTGTTAGTCCGTAGGTGCTAGATTAGGGGAATACGCCGTTTGAGGTAACACTTCCCAACCAAAGTCCAGTAATTTTTGCCGAATGATAAAAGCAGCATGAGGTCTGGCGTTATCATAATGAAGGATCACGCCTTTACGATTAACCAGTGCTAGCCGCTTCGATATCAGTTGTTCTCGCAATCTGTCCAAGTGTTGGCAGTAGAGGTCAGCATTTATCGTTCGGTTAGGTGCCAACAACTCTCAGTAGATAATTCCCTGGAAATCCCACAGAACACTCAACAAAACCTTTTTGGGATGCAGTCCTCCTTTTGAGGTCGGTGGAGCAAGCTCCGTACCTTGGCACACAGTCCTTTGACGCTTTACATTACGGTACAGTACCCATTTCTCATCACAATTCGTCCCAAAAATGGTTCATTTCTGTGGACGAGAAAGCAAAGAAACACAGGTACAGATTCTCTCCTCTCGTTGCTTTGCAGAAAGCTGGTGCGGAACCCAGTTATCGAACTTGGCGATTTTTTTTTTTTTATTGGAAGTTTAACGACCACCGTGAGCAACTCAGTGAGCTATAAGTAGTCATCCATCTCCAATTTAGTGCCACTGACTCCAGGAAAGGGAGAGAGCCAGAGCCGTAAGACAAACACAACATCCATGCTTCACCGGGATTCGAACCCAGACCCATCTCGGACGAATGATTCAAAGCCATCGCTTAGACCACTGAGCTACCGGGGCCGCAATTTGGTGATGAACCCAATCGCATGCGTCCGTGTTTAGACTGTTGTTCTGTGTACCGACATTTCCCCTAATTCCTGAACGGCTGGATGTGGGTCATTTGTTATGGCTTGGTCCACATCTTGGTCAGAAACCACAGATGGACGTCCAGGACGTGGTTGAACTTTACAGCTTTTCTTTTTTTTTATTGGAGGTTTAACGACCACCATGAGTAACTCAATGGGCTATAAGCAGTCGCCCGTTCCTAATTTAGGGTCACTGGTTCCTGGGAAGGGAGAGAGCCAGTGCCGTAAGACAAACATAACATCCATGCCTCACGGGATTCGAACCCAGACCACGTTCGGACGAATGATCAGAGGCCATTGCTTAGACCACTGCGCCACCGGGGCGGCACTTTACAGCTTCTCTACTGCCTTTAGCGGTACTGCAGCCGCGGCTTGTTAATGTGCTTCTTATCCCATGCCATGTTACACCCTCTGTGATTTCCGTTACGAATGACTTACTCGGACAAACCTAGTGCCTCTATATCAAGGAAGTTAGAAGTGAGAGGAGCTGGCAACATCCCCTCTCCCTGTGCTTCTGGCGAGACGCCACTTTTTATCAGCTGACTACGCCAATGCGCCCAACCTAAGAATCTCCTGTATATCTCTATGGGGAAATCGCGATTTTTAACGGGTTTTTCGGACCCTTACTCTACCCATTCAGGCATGAAAAAAAAATGAGGCTGAAATATTCATTCCCATAATAAAAAATTTCCAGAAAAAACAGGAAAATATGGGTTGGTATTTCTTTAAAAAATTGAACAAGATAATGATTTTTAGAATGGAAGTGCATAGTGCGCATGGTTACTTACTGCCCATGTGCAAGCAACCATGTTTAAAATATAACCAAAAGTCTAATGT
Organism: Macrothele yani; assembly: GCA_039090855.1. Classification (NCBI taxonomy): domain Eukaryota; kingdom Metazoa; phylum Arthropoda; class Arachnida; order Araneae; family Macrothelidae; genus Macrothele; species Macrothele yani. The sequence continues at coordinate 118,707,188 of CM077007.1, forward strand.
TAAGAAATCCAAAATATTCCTTCTTTCCATCCTTGGTTTGCATGCGCTAAGCAAAACTGCTTAAGCCACAGGAAGTGACGTCACGTTCCCGAACTCTCGCAGCGCAGACTCCCACCACCTCAGAAAGAGGACAGAAACAGCTGATCTGTTTTGGCTTCACTCAAAACGGGTTCCTTCACCTCCTCTTCTAACCTCCTTGCTGACGTAACTACTCCGATCGCAATTTTTTTTTTTTTTTTTTGGGAGGTTTAACGACCACCGTGAGCAATTCAATGGGCTATAAGCAGTCGCCCGTCCCTAATTTAGGGTCACTGGTTCCAGGGAAGGGAGAGAGACAGTGCCGTAAAACAAACAACATCCATGCCTCACCGAGATTCGAACTTGGACCCATTTCCGACGAATTTTTTTTTGTTTGTTTTTTTGATTGGAGGTTTAACGACCACCGTGAGCAACTCAATGGGCTATAAGCAGTCGCCCGTCCCTAATTTAGGGTCACTGGTTCCAGGGAAGGGAGAGAGCCAGTGCCGTAAGACAGACACAACATCCATGCCTCACCGGGATTCGAACCCAGACCCCTTCGGACGAATGATCAGGGGCCAGATTGGAGGTTTAACGACCACCGTGAGCAACTCAATGGGCTATAAGCAGTCGCCCGTCCCTAATTTAGGGTCACTGGTTCCAGGGAAGGGAGAGAGCCAGTGCCGTAAGACAGACACAACATCCATGCCTCACCGGGATTCGAACCCAGACCCCTTCGGACGAATGATCAGGGGCCAGATTGGAGGTTTAACGACCACCGTGAGCAACTCAATGGGCTATAAGCAGTCGCCCGTCCCTAATTTAGGGTCACTGGTTCCAGGGAAGGGAGAGAGCCAGTGCCGTAAGACAGACACAACATCCATGCCTCACCGGGATTCGAACCCAGACCCCTTCGGACGAATGATCAGGGGCCAGATTGGAGGTTTAACGACCACCGTGAGCAACTCAATGGGCTATAAGCAGTCGCCCGTCCCTAATTTAGGGTCACTGGTTCCAGGGAAGGGAGAGAGCCAGTGCCGTAAGACAGACACAACATCCATGCCTCACCGGGATTCGAACCCAGACCCCTTCGGACGAATGATCAGGGGCCAGATTGGAGGTTTAACGACCACCGTGAGCAACTCAATGGGCTATAAGCAGTCGCCCGTCCCTAATTTAGGGTCACTGGTTCCAGGGAAGGGAGAGAGACAGTGCCGTAAAACAAACAACATCCATGCCTCACCGAGATTCGAACTTGGACCCATTTCCGACGAATTTTTTTTTGTTTGTTTTTTTGATTGGAGGTTTAACGACCACCGTGAGCAACTCAATGGGCTATAAGCAGTCGCCCGTCCCTAATTTAGGGTCACTGGTTTCAGGTAAGGAAGAGAGACAGTGCCGTAAAACAAACAACACCCATGCCTCACCAAGATTCGAACCCGGACCCCGTTCGGACGAATGATCAGAGGCCATCGCTTAGACCACTGCGTCACCGGGGCGGCCGAGAGGAATTACAGAAAGGTTTCTGAAAATTCAGAATTTCCGTGGCGTACGAAAAATCCTTGAAATTTAGGTTTTTTTTTTTTTGTTTTTTCCGTTCTTTCACGGGAAAGGTTGTACTAGGAATATGCTTCGTTGATTTACAAAAAGAATCAAGGAAAATGGCTGTTGAATTTCTGAATTTTTTTTTTTAGTGTATGTCTAAACTGATGTCTTCAAAAAAGAAAATACTGAAGCATATAGTTTATTTTGAGCTACAGCTTTATCAATGTACACGTGCTGTGCATTTCCATTTTGTACGCCTCTCAGAGTATGTATTTAAGCCCCTATTATGACCATTCTAGGAGAGCAACCCCACCCCCTGCCCTCCCGGCAGATACGTCCCTGAATCATGTCCAGTAACATACACTATACTGACAAAAGTCAACGGACACCCCTTCAAAAGCAAATGAACGGATACGCTTCGTTGTTAAGATGCGCGGTACAGCTGCAAACTGTATAAAAAGAAGCCTGCAGCTGGCAGCGATCATACCGCACTGTGAGGTTAAGTGAAGATATCGCGGCGGGGAGAACTGACTTTGAGAAAGAAAAGATTATTGGGTGTTATATTAGTGGGATGTCCATAAGAGAAACCGAGAGGCGTTTAAACATACCCAAGTCAACTGTTTTGGAAGTACTGAATAAGTGGAAGACACATGGCGTGCCTGCATCAGCAAAACATACCGACAGACCAAAGAAAATCAGTGATAGAAGATTTCGAAGCCTCGGGAAAGTCGTTACAGCTAATCGACAGAATACTACACAAGACCTCAGTGTAAAGGTGAGTAAAAATGCTGGAGTCTCGGTATGTACACGTACCATTCGCAGAGAATTTCATTCCATTGGTTACCGTGGTCGTGCGGCTGCTCATAAGTTTTTCCATCCCCACTCGGAATGCTACTCGTCGTTTAGCATGGTGTAAAGGACATTTATCGTTGACCGTAGATCAATGGGAACGGGTCCTATGGACTGATGAATTCAGATACACGATCCATCAGTCTGATGGCCATGTGTGAGTATGGCGGCAGCCGGAAGACCGCTATTTACCACAGTGTACTGTTCCTACGGTCAAGTTCGGAGCTGGCAGTGTACTTGTGTAGGGGTGTTTTTCGTGGTATGGTCCCTGCCCATTGGTTATCGTGGACAAACCTGTTAAGCAGCACGTCTGTGTCGATATTCTGGACAATTATGCCCTACCAACTCTGTGGCAATACTATGGAACCCAGCCTTATTCAGAAGGATATTGCACCGAGCCATAAAATCAAGGACTGTTACGGCGCGTTTTGATAATTCTGTATCGTGTGTGGACTCGCCAGCACAGAGCACCTATGGGATGAATTTGAGCGCCGCATAAGAAGTTTAGAACCAAGGCCTACTATTAAGCAACAGTTAGCGGCAGCATTATGTACTGAATGGAAGTGCTGTGTTCCAAAACCTTGTGGAAAGCATGTCTCGAAGAGTCAGTTTTCACACAGTATTTATTAGAAGAAAGATACAGGAGATGTGCTTGAATAAATCATCTCAAATGATGCATGACAAAAAAAATATTTACAGATGCTTGTAGCTTACGCTACTGCTTATTTACACGGTTCTGTACATTGATGAAAGTAAAAAAACAGTTAATTACACTCGAGTGTCTGGTGAGGCAACAAAAGTCTCTGACAAAGCAAAGAATAGGAACAATTCAGCTTGAAGAGCGTTATACAATATTAATTTTGCACAGTATTGATGCAAGGAATAATACAGAATTCGAGCTTGCAGACATAGATTCAAAAGACAGGTGATGAGAAATTAACAGAATGTGCAGCTTGCGCTACGTTAATTACAGGATTCGGTGCAACGTTTGCATGACAACAGTTAAGTGCAGTAGAAATCTGGCGAGGCAATATGAATCTCTGGTAATACAGAGAGTAAAATCAATCCAGAATGATGAGCACTATAGAGTATAAATTTTACACAATATTGATGAAAAAAAAAGTTCTGACCGAAAGGTGATACATTGTGGGTAACCTGGAAAACCAGGAGGTTGCAGGTGATCAAGGGACAAACATGAAATCGAAAGTTCGAAAGACAGATGATGAAAAATTTACAGATGAATGTGGCTCGCGGTACTACATGTTACATACAACGGTGATATGAAAAATAGTTATATACAATAATTTTCCTGAGAATACAAAAGAAAAAATAATCTCTGAAAATACAGAGAGAAGACACAACTCATCACAGTGAGTATTGGAGAACACAAATTTACACAGTTGAAAAGTTAAATTACACTGTTGAATCAGGAATTGAAGATAAGAATATACTGTAAAAACGACAAAGTTTACAGATGTCTGTGGTTCGTGAAACGACCTATATACATGATTCTGTACAATGAGAAGTTACAATTTATATATATTGGTTTGTCAGAGGTGGTAAAAAGAAATAGTCTCTGACATCACAGAGAGAATACATAATTCAGCAAGATGAGTAATGAAAAACAAAAAAATTTACACATGAGTTATACACGAAATGATACATGTGAAGAGGATGAGAACAGAGGCTTAAAAAAAGCGTGAAAAGAAATTGACAATTATAAGTAGCTCATGCTTCGAACAATTCATAGGATTCTATACAATAATTGATCTACTAAAAGTGATGTACAATAGTGAGACAAACAAAAAAATTCTGATAAAATAGAGAGTACAAATAATATAGTACAGTGAATGTTGAGGAACAAGATTGCACTCAGTTGCGAAGCAAGAAAAAAACAGGAAATGTGTATAGAAAAATCGTCTCAAAATGACATATGAAAAGAAGATTTACAGGTGCTTGTAACTGACGCAACGACCTATTCACAAAACTCAATATAGTGGTGAGAGAATACAGTTTATGTATGATAATTTGTCGGAAAAGACAAAAAATAGTCTCTGATGAAGCAGAGATTGAAGACAAGTCAGCATGGCAAAAATTGTATCTATCAGGAGGTAGGTGAAGCAAAAGTTCCGACTGTAAGGTGAAGCGTTGTGGGCGACCCTGCAAACCAAGTGGTTGCTGGTGACCAAGTTGATAGGAACTGTGGTTCACTGCAGCGTGCAACTGCAGTGGTAAGTTCTAGTCGAAGGCGGGAGAGTAGGCGATTACGAAAATGACAAAGTAACGCAGTACTGACTTTATTTATGTCAGTAGAAGCTTCGGGGGGACGCTGAAGATGATACACGTGAATTATATGTTTTACAAGCACGAAGATGTAGGAGCAGACTGCCGGAAGGTGAATAGGGCGAGAAGAGTTCAGAAGTAGTGTTCGGTGGGCGCTGAAGGTGAGGACGGTCTCACAGGATCGTTGCGCTAGCGTGAAAGCGAGATGGAGTATTGGCAATAATACTGTGCAATACATGAAGACATGCTTGACGTTAGCCTCCTCGCCACAATACGGACAGGAGGGTGAAGATAAAATGGTCATGCGATGTAAAATCGACGGCACAGGGAGGCGGTTGTGTAAGAAAAGCCAATGTGAATTGACTTCAAGGGGTGCTGAAAGTGGGAAAAGCGCAGCGGACCACACTGCGGAGGTAGAAGAAAGTGGAATTCCAGAAATGGGAAGAGGTGCGGAAGAGCGAGAGAGAAAACGGTAGAGATCAGCTGTTGAGAAAGAGACAAGAGGAAGACGTGGACCAATGGACGACAGAAAAAATGGGAGAAGGAGAGAGGCAGAGTGAACAGAAATGAGACCTGAGGGAGTAGCAAGCTCAGGGAACAGGGAGAAATAAGAGAGTTGTGAACAAAGTGAGCGTTGGCATTGAAACGGAGAGCAAAGGGTAGAGAAGAGAAAGGGATCCAGGAAAGATCGGTGTTAACAAGATCGCTGACAGTAACGACTCCAGCTCGGAGCCATGAAGGAAAAGCAAAACATGGGAGATGGGGAGGGTGTAGCAGAGAAGAAAAAAAAAGAGGTTCGGAAAGTAGGTCATTTGTGGAGGCAGGGAGAGAGCGAGAAAGAGGGAGGGAACGAAGAAAGGAGATAGCCTCTTTGTAGACAGGAGGGAAAAGTGTGAGAAGGGGACAGTGGTCCATGAGTAAGAACGAAAGGAGAGTAAAGCGTGGGTTATGCGGAGAGACTATGACATCACGAGCAGCAACTGCAGAGGGAGCAGGTGCCGCAAGTGATCGTAAAAACGTAGACACACGATAAGGCTTGTAATAGGATCTGACGTCGGGTAGACTAATGCCTCCATTGGAAGGAGACAGGCTGAGTTGAGGTGCTCCGACCCAGTGATGGCCGGGCCAGATAACCTGAGTTTGACAGCGGGTGAGTTCAAGAAGACGTAGTGCTGGTTGCTTCGAAGCCAACCAGGAATACGTGCACATTGACAGCAGGTAAGTGTGCGTTAGACGTGCTCTTTGAAAGACGGAGGTGCAGAATTGTGCGCGCCGACAGATTGCGACCGAGCGATGTAGGCGTGGCCGGAGAGTCATCCAGGTGACGAGTGAAGCAGTTGCTGGTTTTCCAAGGTGGACTCCTAGGAATCGTTGAGAGGTGTTGGACCACTCTGCTCCCCAAGGAGAGTCAGTGCGGTTAGCCCACGAACCGGTCCATAGGCCTGTGCTTTTCGTTGTGTTTAGCGCTGCTCCGGAACATGAGGCGTAGGTATTGTAGAGATTGTGGAGATCGTGAAATTGTGAGTCTTGCCGAATGCAGAATGTAATATCGTCGGCGTAGGCAACATAGGTAGCAACATGATGACGTGTGCTGGCTACCACCGGTGGTAGTGAAGCAAAGAAGGATCGATGGACTGCGCGTAAAAAGGTTCTATTGCGAGGGCGAAGAGCTGCCCGGATAAGGGGCAATCCTGACGCACGCCGCGACGAAAGGGTATGGGAGCTGTGAGAAGGTTGAGCAGCTTGACGTGGAAAACTGCGTCCCGGTAGAGGGAGATGAGAAGAGAAGCAAAGGAAGGAGGAAAGCCGAAATTTAGTAATGTAGCAAGAAGGTAATCATGAGAAATATTATCGAACGCTGAGCGTTGATCGAGGGAAAGAAGAGCAAGGGGTTCTGAGCGAGAGCGGGCGAGGTGAATTAGATCATTAAGAAGCTGAATATTATGGGAGATGGAGCGCCCGGGTACAGTATAGGTTTGATTAGTGGAGAGAATATGAGGGAGTATGGGGTTAAGCCGGCGGGACAGAAATTTAGTATAGAGTTTATAATCAGTATTTAAGAGTGAGATGGGACGCCAATTCCCCAAGTCAAGCGGATCACCCTTCTTGGGGAAAAGTACAACATGTGCGAGCGTGAAACTCCTTGGAAGAGATGTAAGATGCATGGCAGTAGAAAAGGCACAGAGGAGAAATGGAAGGAGGGCAGGAAGAAAAGCCTTATAGAAAGAAACAGGAGACCGTCCGGGCCAGGTGAAGCCCGGGGTTTGAGGGACGAGAAAGTGTCAGAGAGCTCAGTTAAAGTGGGAGGATGGAGGAGGCTGGCTGAAAGATGAGAAGGGACCTGAGGCAAAGAAGAGAACAGAAGAGCAGAAGCCGTAGGGGATGGAGGAGTTTCACAAAATTTTGAAATGTAGTAATTACGTACCATAGAACAAATTGGAACTGGTTCGGATGAAACTACTCCAGTTGGAAGACGAAGGTGCTGTAGAACAGAAGAGGATCGGCGAGTTGACTCAAGTGACGTAAGGAATTCGTACGAACAAGCATCAGGTTTCAGGTGTTTTAGTTTAAGGCGTTGAAGGGCTTGTTTTGCAAGTGGCACCAAAAGTGAATGTAATTCTGCCTGGTAGACTTGACATAGGGGATCAGCAAGATTGAGCAAAGAAAGCATTTGCCTAGTATGATCAAGTCGCATCCTCCGTTGTGTCATGATCGAGTATGACAGGTTTCGTACCAGTAGTATGAGGTGGCGTTTTACTTCCAACCAAACGTTGAGGGGGCACGGTGTAGAATGAAGCCTTGTACGCCAATCCGCAAGAAAATCTCGCACCGATGAGCAGAAGGCTGAGTCATCTAAAAGAGTGTCGTCAAAAGTCCAAGGCCGGATTGTACGTGGCTGTGTTGAAGTAGCAAAAACTGTTATGGCAATGTCGCAATGATCCGAGGAAGCTGTGGGTGTACAGCATGAATCTGATATTACTGGTAGAAGAAGAGAGGTTGCATAAAAACGATCCAATCTTGCTGTAGGGGGATCAATGGCTCTTGGTGCACGCCATGTATGTGTAGTCTGGGTTGGTGACAAATGGCGTTGAACATCTACGAGTGAAAAGTCTGAAGTGATAGACTGTAAGAGATGTACTACTTCCGTACGGTGTTCTCTGGAAGCAGAAGAGCGATCAGTTAGGGGATGTAGAGTGCAATAATTGTAGTCACCTCCGATAAGTACCCGGTCGGTGATGGGAATACGTGACAGAGTCCGTCGAAGTTTTGCAAACAGCTCTGGCACGTGAGTAGGAGTGCAAGGAACATAAATGTTGAATACATGAAATTTTTCAGCTGCGACGGTGAAAGAGACTCGTTGTAATAAGTCTCGACATAAGTTTTTCACTGAGAAGGAGGAAAGAGTTGAACGAAAACGTGAGTGAACACCAACTGCCATGCCACCACGCGACAGTTGGCTGTAGGCGTGATGGAAAGTATGATCCCACTGACGCCATTGATGAAATTGAGTGGTGGACGTACAGTTTGTTTCCTGCAGAAGTAATATATCAGCATTCAGCGGAGCAAGATCCTCTCGTACCAGCGCATTCGCAAGAGGTGTCGCAAAACCGCGACAATTAAGTGACACCACCTTGAATGTCTAGGTTAGTTGTGGGATGCAGTAGGAATTGACTGGCTGTAGTGATGGAGTGGAGTCCACGGAGAAAACAAGCACTCCACGGGACCTCGTCCGCAGTGCGCCGAAGAGTGTTTTCAAGTGAGTGTAATTGTTTTTTTTTTTTTTTTTTTTTTGATTGGAGGTTTAACGACCACCGTGAGCAACTCAATGGGCTATAAGCAGTCGCCCGTCCCTAATTTAGGGTCACTGGTTCCAGGGAAGGGAGAGAGCCAGTGCCGTAAGACAAACACAACATCCATGCCTGACCGGGATTCGAACCCGGACCCCTTACGGACGAATGATCAGAGGCCATCGCCTTAGACCACTGCGCCACCGGGGCGGCTGAGTGTAATTGAACCAGCACTTGTGGAAGAGCTGCTTCATACTGCTGAATGGAAATGCGTGCTGAGGAAGGGCTAGAGGACCCTAAAAGGCAATCCAGCACGTCCTCGTATGGCAGAGGCTCAGCAGGGAAAGCATTTTCAGCAAGAAAAGTTGTGAATTCTTCTAGTGAGGGAAAGGCACCCTCACATGCTGTCTCAGAGGAAGTGTGTAGAGGCGACCTGGAGAACGATCGTCGAGAGCTGACGGAGCGAGTGGATGAGCGGGTAGAAGAGCGAGATGATCTTCGGGACGCCAGAGTCTTTGACTTCTTCGTCTTGGGGCGAGTAGCACCACTGCGTTTTCCAGCAACCAGTAAAGCTTCATGATCGTCTGGAGAGTCTGAACCCGAAGCGTTACCTGTGACTCGTGTCATGGAGCCAACGGTAAAAGCTGAGGAGTGGTCAACATGTACATCAGCAGTGGTTGTAAAAGTACAAGGGGGAGTCGATTTTGGAAGCCTGGGAAAATTCTTAGGATCAGCAGGAGGTGGAGGCATCAAAGTCGTTTGTTGATCAATGGCAGTAAGCTGACTTTTGGAAAATCTTGATTCCGCGACTTTCCTCGAATAGGAAGAAGTCTGTGAAGCGTTGGTGGACAAAGTAGAAGATGATGTAGTGTGTGGAGCTGTTTGCAGGGAGGCACGTGGGCACTGAGCCCTTATGTGACTTTCGCTCTGACATATAGTGCAATACTGTGAAGTGATTATCTCAACTCTTCGGCGTTGCTGTCCACAGCGGATGTGCAAAACATTCGGAACCGCTTTCAGCTGAGCATCAGATGAAAAGAGGACTCGAGCAGTGCGGCGAAAACCTCGAATCGATTTGTCTTCAGGGTCTCTGGGAGCCGCAGAGAGAGTTGTTATGGAGCCAACAACTCTGCCGTACCTGCTGAGCAAGGTACAAAGTGCAGCGTCGGATACTTCTGGTGGTACGGGGTAGAAGGTCACCTGCACTGGGCGGTGCGCAACCGGTTGTGCTAACAGATGCACGTCATTGATGTTTAGACCTTCGGTAAGGACCTGGTCAGCATGCGCTTTATCCTTAAAATAGACCAAGACAGATCTGGGTTTTCGAGCTATAAAGTCTATTGCATCCTTTGGTAAGATAGTTTTGAGGGCTCGGCTATATTGCCACAGCTTAGTGTCGGGAAGCGCATCAAAATAGACGCCCCGTTCCATAGTGGAGGAAAAAAGGTGACCAGCTCGGGAATCCTCTGGTATGTCAATTGTAGCAGTAGAACCGACGACAGTGACATAGGATTCAGGAAAAGGCATAGCAGATGAAACTGGGGGTGTGAGGACCCCAGAAGTTGCAGAAGCATAGGACGCTTGGGCAGACATGGGTCGAGAATTCGATGAAGCGGCTCCTAGCAGTGAGGGCGAATCAGAAAGTTGATGAGAAGTAGAAGCTATGAGCTCAGTATTGCTGATAACGGATACGTCATCATCTGCTGAGATGTAGATAGGAGACTTGGCACCACCGCACTTGGTGGGAGTAATAGCTGGAGAAGAAGAGGTGTCCATGACGTCGCAATGACGCTCGGGAGCCACCTCATTAAGCTGAGTGGTAGAAGAAGAAGAGGAAGCTGGCTGATCTGCCAAGATAAGGATGTGGGCGTCACCCTTGTCTGCCTCCGCCATCGAAGCAATGGCGAGACTTTAACGAAAAAGACCAGCTTGGTTGAAAAATAAAACAGTGAATAATGAAAAAATATGGCACTCACCAACCTGGGAGATACACGAACGTAAAGCGTAGAACTTCAACTTGAAGATACACGCAACCACAGAAACTAAAGCACTCAATAAACACCTTATAGCAACGAAAATCACGGAGCTCAAAACCCAACCACTTCGAGCTTCGAAGAGTCAGTGCATGCATTAAAGCCAAAGGTGGACCGACACCGTACTAATGTATGTCGATAAATGCTATGTTGCGCTTCTCTTCTAGGTGTCCGGTGACTTTTGTCAATGTAGTGCATATCGTAGAATTAAAACTGAGGAAGATAGATACCTTATAGCCCACGATATCATAGTTTTGCGTGTGGTGAAGTGTTTGAAAGATTATTGTTTTTGATATACTCGAAAAAGTTTGTGCAGTGCTGAAACTCAGCGACTGTAGTTTTGAGTACTTGTGTAACGTTAACCTTCTTTACGTAGAAGAGAGCGGAAATCGATGTTTCATTTGGAATCGATGCTTCATTCGGAATCAGAATGCAAAGTTAGTTTTCTTCTTTCTTCTTACTTACACATTTCATCCAGAGGCCAACACGCTGATGAACACCATCGTAAAATTAACTTTGGAAACCAAGAAATCAAAATTAAAAATTGCGCCATAGACCCGAAGGTTCTCCTTTACATCAGTTCACCTACGTCTTGCTCTGTCTTTATGCCTTTCAGCAGCGTCTGTTCCTCTTTTTTTTTTTTTTTTTTTTGATTGGAGGTTTAACGACCACCGTGAGCAACTCAATGGGCTATAAGCAGTCGCCCGTCCCTAATTTAGGATCACTGGTTCCAGGGAAGGGAGAGAGCCAGTGCCGTAAGACAAACACAACATCCATGCCTCACCGGGATTCGGACCCCTTCGGACGAATGATCATAGGCCAACGCCTTAGACCACTGCGCCACCGGGGCGGCCGTCTGTTCCTCTTATTACTTCTTTCCCTCGGTACTACGTATATCTTTCTTTCTTTCTTGCGTCCATTGTGTTTTTTCGTCGACTGCTGTCTCAACGGGTACACTTTTAGGTTCGATGAGTCACACAGTTGTATGTGAAGTCAAAAAGGGTTTATGACTTCTCTAACAACAGGATCTCGGCTCGAATCTCAGGCAGGATAATAGATGGTGTACTTTTCTTTCTGTAGCTGGTTTTATCTTTTTTCCAGAACTAGAGGCTCTAAATTGAGGATAGACTACTTCTAATAGCTTTAGATACTCATGCGGCAGTTGTTAAATCCCGAAACAAAAAAGAGGAGTAAGTCGAAGGTGGTTGAATGGAAGTATACCAAAATTCGCTTCAAGCCGTATGACTACATTTAGCCTCTGTGCCATAGAACCCTATAACTCACCTGTTTCTCTATCCCTAATTTTTCTCTAAATGCCCTTCCTCCTTTCTTAATGAATCTGCCACCTTTGATCTTAGCAAATTTCGCTCTCTCACCGCATCTATGCATCTCTGTAATTTGGTAATTTTTTTCTTGCTCTCCACATTTCTTCTGTTTTCTCACACTTCATATGTCTTCTCCTGCATTACCTTCGTTTATCTCTCCGTCTATCCTGCTCTCCCTATGTCTCCTAAGAGTGTTAGCTTGTATCTCTCCTCTCTCTTCCCTTCTCGTTTCCTTTCAATTTTATTCTCTTCCTTAGGCTTAGTCTGCATATGCATTTTTTTTGTATCTATAATTTTTATCCTTCACGCTCTTTCGCGGTGTGACTGCCACTTTTTCTCTCTCTAGCCAGTTTTATTCTTCCTTTGTTTTTCTCTTTGTCTTTCCGTCTTCGTCCGTATCACCCCTCTAGTCGCTCTCGTTCTCTTTAGCATCACTTCTTCCTCTTTTCTAACCATTTCCTCAGATTCTCTTTGGCATCCACTCTCTCCTTATCACCCCCCCTCTTATCCCTTCAATCTCATTCTCCTTATTAATCCTTCTGCTTCTCCTGTTTTCCTTCTTATCATTTATATTGCTTTCTTCTTCAAAACTCCTTTTTCACTCTTTCTCCTTATTCCTAATTTGATCCATTTTTCTTTTCATCTGCCTTTATCTTCTGATTATCTTTCTTTCTCTTGATCACCACCCCTCATTCTCATGCTTTCTCTACGTCATCTTTCTCTGTATACCTTTCATTCTGCATCCTTTGTAATGTTCGTTTAAGTACAATTGTCTGAACACTACAGAACTCAGTTCTTAATAACTTCACATTTAAGCGAATCAGGAGTCACTCAAATAACTTTAGAAAAGGTTACTTACTATTTGGCATTATTGTGCCACTAAGGCTTTGGCACTTCAACAAGGTGAGATCAAACGAACGTGAGATAATATCAACAATAACACTTGATTAAGGAAAACAACACTGACATTAAAGTAGAACACTCAGCCTTCAAAGTAACTTCAATTTAACAATATCGTATTCACAATTAGTATTATAACTTCCATCATCTCCATACACTACTGCTGCTCAAACACCATATAACGTTCAGTTTTTATCTCAGACATCCACACTTCATTCGTTCTGACCTCAGGGTGTTGCCAACCATACTCTAGCGAGAGAGAAGATATCATGTTAAGTTTGAGAAATGCTAAGTAGAAACAACTCAAATTTACATACAGAAAGAAACTAAAACGTAAAGTTAAATTAGAGTATACGTCACACCTTTTCTAATCTTTCTTTTCCCTTTATCTCCCTTCTTATTATCATACCCTTCATCAACAGTTTCTCTTCGTCTAATTTCTCTTCGTCATCTTCCCTTCACTCACGCTTTTTTTTTCTCCTCGTTCCTTTCACTCTTATCTTCTTTCTCTTCTACTCTTTCTGCCTTATAGTTTTCTTTGTTTGTTTTGAAGCCTTTGTCGATTGCTTCAAAACTTTCCCAAATCTTTTGTATGCAACTACAGGAAGTTTATTATCATTTTAATTTCATGCAGGCCTTAGATAAATGACTTCTCTCAGATTCAAGTGGTTACTTTTACCTGGATGTTTTGGCGGGCTATTTTTCTCCCCGCAGTTATTGCGTAGTAAAAATGTCCTCTGTTGTGTCACGTTTTTGTCGACCACTGAGATTCTGTCGTTTCCTGAAGGAGCATTGTTTTTAAGTGGCTCGACACGGAAATGACACTCCTTCTAGTAGTAGTCTCTTGTTATTCAAAAGCCTCCCCCGGTCTCTCAGAACTCAGCTACTTTTGATGCGACTCTTGAACAGCAAATAGGCCCCTGGATATCCGGATAATGAGAACGTAGTAGAAAAGAACGTTTTCCTACTGGGGCGAAACGCTGCTGCGATGAAACTTATTTAAGGCCCACAAACGACAGGCCGTTTTTGGCCATTAGGACGAAGCGTGCGTCGTTATCATAATGAGTGTAGTTTCAAAAATAGCATTTAGCTTCCTAAATTTTCCTAGTAGAAGCGGGGGAAAAACCAGGCGAAAGTAAAAGAGATGAAAACTATCGATTTTTTATTTCGAAACTCGAGACGCCTGTGATGTTTTCTCTGCCATGCTGTTCGTGAGAGCGCGTAAAATGCGGGTTGCTTCTAAAAAATCATCACAATGCTAGTATCGAAAAGGGAATGGGGATTTTAGAAGACACAATTTCTAGCTATTGCCTTAAGTTTTTAAGAAAACAGAATTTCAACATGTCCCTTTACGACGCGTTTTCCTTTTTTGTTTGACAGTTTAAAAACTCCCACGAAACTCGAAAGAAGGAATAGTTTTCTCCCGCTAATATACTGCTGTTGGCTCTAGGTAGGAGGAAAGAAGCAGTAGAAAGTTAAAGTCACTGGCTTCAGCGCCAGCAGAGAACCAGAACCCAGAGGCAGTATGCAACTGGAACCCAATTAAAGTTGTTGATTCCGGGGACAGAAAAGAAACAAACGCAAATTATAGTTCTGGTCCTGGGGACAGGAAATAACCGTGACTGGTTCAGAGGTATTTGCTTCAGATACAAGAAACAAGCGGAACCGAATTGGAGTTATTGTTTTGGAGAACAGTAAGGAATGTGGCCCACGTTATAGTTCTGTGTGATCTTGAATATAGGAAACAACCATAACCGAGAATGAGCTGTTGCTTTCACAGACAAGAAAGAACTTGAAACGAGTTTACATTGTTGGTTCCAGTGGTAGAAACTAACCAGAACTGAATCAGAGTTACTAGTTCCGGGAACATAAAACGACCAGAACTAAATCAAAGTTGCTAGTTCCAGGAACAAAGAAGAACCATAACTGAATCAAGTTGCTACCTCCGGAGACAGAAAAGAACCAGAACTGAATCAAATTTGCTAGTTCTAGGAGTAGAGAAGAACCAGAGCTGAATAAAAATTACTGGTTCTGGGGACAGGAATCAGAAATGGATCAAAGCGGCTAAGTTTCGGTAGCAGAAAAGAACAATAGCTGAATCAAAGTTGCTAGTTCCAGGGACACAAAAGAATCAAAGTTACTGGTTCCGGAGACAGAAAAGAACCAGAAATTAACCAAAGTTACTGGTTCCGGGACAGAGATGAATCAAAGTTGCTGGTTTTTGAGACAAAACGAAATTGCTGGACCAGTTCCAGGACATCCGAGTACTACACTGCGTTAGAGCTACTGATTTTGGCCGATTTGGGTACGCAAAGGATGCGGCTATGGCAAAACAAATGAATGGAAATACTGAGACCTAGAACAATAAAGAAAATAATGCTTCATTATTAATGATTCCTCTAATAAGACAGCATAAGGAAAACTTTGATCCCTTTGGTACATGTACTCTGTTTTAAGCCCCCCCCCCCCCCGATTTTCTTGTTTAGTGAAAAAAATGAGGATTGATCGTGTGACGTCATAGCGTTATAAAAACAGACTCATCACTAGGAAGCAAAACACACCAAGACTTTCTGCTCCTTCACATGTACGTATAAATACGGGAAATGGTTATATAACCAACTAGGCACCCAGGTATTAACCCTAGCAGCAATATGGGCTGTTTACCTCGTAGAGCATATATCAGTGATGGTGCCAAAATGCACAGGTAACACCTCTTTCCACCATCTGCGAATACCAAGAACAGTTTGTAACATTTCACAAGATATGACGTACCTGACATATCTCCCAAAGAGGTTTTCAATAAGTATATCTAGCAAGTGACAATGATTTCTAGAGGGAGTCATTATGAAAACTGATGATTTAGACACCACCTGAACATATCTCTGGCTACGTACATCTCACAAGGTTGCATTCCTGGCACAAACAAGGAGGTAATTTGATTTACTCGTATTTAGAAACTAAAAAAAAAAAATAATAGCAGGGTTTCTTTCAATAAAAACTTCTAATCGCTAGTTTTATTTCTACACTAAATCAAATTTCTTTCCATCTCTATCTGCTTGATCACACTGAGCAGTGGGGCAGAAAAAATGAGAAAAAAGAATGAAACCTCGTTGCCATCTTTTATACCTGTTTTCCGATTTTGAAAATGAAAAGTTACGAAAAATGACGAAGATAACAAGAATCGCACTGCTTCTGAATAAAAATTTTAAAACGCGTTAAGATACTCGCGGCTTTTGGCTGTCCAGTTGCCAATTTGCGAATAATTTGAAAATATGAATCTACACTGCTGGCCACCCAAAATGAAACACCAAGAAGGACACGAGATAGCAAAGCCAGATTTACTGGACACATAACAACAGATACAAAGATGAAACGATTGAGCTTACAGGCCCGTGCGACTTGCGGAACACGCAGACATCAATAGTTCGTGTGTACCCCATGGCTGGCAATAACGGCCGCTACATGCCGCGGCATCGAACGAAAGAGGCTTTGGATGTGGGCTTGGGGTATGTCGGTTCAGGCTGCTTCCACACGTTGCCATAGTTCATCAGGCGTAGCCGCGGGTGGTGCTTGCCGGGCCCCTCGGTTGCCGATCAGTGACCAGACGTGTTCGATGGGCGACATATCGGGAGAAGATGCGGGCCACGGCAGCAGTGACACCTAGTGGGCCGTGAAGAATCGTTGCGCAATGCGTGCCATGTGCGGGCGCGCATTGTCCTGCAGGTAAGGGAGCACTACAGGCTCCAAAGCGTCGGAGATGTAGCGGTGGATGTTGAGTGTACCGGCGATGCGTACCAGAGGGCGCGGATGTCATATCCAATTGCGCCCCAAACAATAACGCCAGGCGACGGACCGGTATGACGATGCATAATGCAGGCGTCACACAGTCCCTCGCCGCGGTGCCGCCACACGCGGATCCGACCATCGTGGTGTTGCAGGCAGAAGCGGGATTCGTCGGAGAAGACAATGTCGTGCCATTCCGTAGTCCAGCTGCGGCCTTCAACGGCCCACTGCCGCCGCATTCGCCGGTGGTGTAACGTCAATGGTAATCGGAGCCATGGGTGCCGTGCAACAAGTCCCCGCTCCTGCAGATGACGCCGAAAGGCACGTGCTGACACATGCTGTTACGCAACACACCCTAATTCTTGCGCTAACGTTCGTGATGTGGCGGTGCGAGCAGTCAATGCCCGCGGCACAACATGCCAGTCCTCTCGTTCGGTGGTGTGTCGCGGCTGCGGCAATCGCACCCGTCTGTCCGTCCGTCCCTCCTGCCCCCACCGAATCCATATTCGCTTCACTGTGGCTGGATGTCGTCCCACACGGGCGCCGATGTCTTGGTACGATAAACCGCTGTCGCGACAAGCCACTATTCGTCCTCTTTCGAACTCCGAAACGTGCTGGAATGACTGCCGTATTCTGTGACGAGTCATCAGGAAGCTTCCCGCGCACAGGTCCGGCAGCACCACAACTTCCACTACTTACACTCCGCCTTCTGTGCACCCTTCTTATAGTGCTTCTCGGTGGCGTTCCGGGCGCACATGATTTGCATATGCCCTGAAATGCTAATTGTTTGCATGTCCTCTCGCGGGCGACGCATGCTGCGAATTTCAGACCAATCGGATGCTTCCTTCTTGGTGTTGCATTTTGGGTGGCCAGCAGTGTAATTCAAAAACCGAGAAAACGTTTAAGGTGCTTCCCTATCAGGATATACAACCTATGGTTATTGTTCATTCACGAGGAAGTATGAAAGAGAAAGATTCACAAAGTTTATTGATCATTGTTTGTGATTATTGTTCATTCACGAGGAAGTATGAAAGAGAAAGATTCACAAAGTTTTTTGATCATTGAAGTTTATTTATCATGGTGATTATTGTTCATTCACGAGGAAGTATGAAAGAAAAATTCACAAAGTTTATTGATCATTGTGATTATTGTTCATTCACGAGGAAGTGTGAAAGAGCAAAAATTCACAAAGTTTATTGAACATTGTTTGTGGTTATTGTTCATTCACGAGGATGCATGAAAGAGAAAAATTCACAGTTTATTGATCATTGTGATTATTGTTCATTCACGAGGAAGCATGAAAGAGAAAAATTCACAGTTTATTGATCATTGTGATTATTGTTCATTCACGAGGAAGTACGAAACAGAAAGATTCACAGAGTTGTCACAATATGCGAGAGTGATAAAGATTTAAAGGAATGACATACAGAATAAACAAGACTGCTGCTACCAATGAAACAATCGTAGAGCGTGTTAAGAGATACCCTCTCCTCTTCGTTTCACAAATGTCTATCCACATGAATTACAACAGCCGCAACAAATAACAGGGAAAGGCTCGGTCATAAGTTGTATATTTTGCCACACTCACTCAAGTTTACCTCGATTTTTACCTCTCGGATATCTTCAAAAATAAATGTTTTTCCTTTCACTAGTATCATTTTATATAAATAACAAAAAGAAATGGATGCCGTGTTTAATGCGGGATATTTAACGTTATCGGATTTAAACAAGAAAGATGACACCGAGTTTTCGGTTGTAATGAGCACGTCTTTTGAATCCTTTCTGGTGAGAATTAAATTTATCGAAGTTATTCGAAGTCAATGCAACCGATTAGGAAAAAACGGATTTCTGCAATCGATGAAACATCCAGAAAAAAATCAGCTACTTACTCCCACCATTGGCTAAAAAGTATGTTATGAAACCTAACTAATGGTGCACAAAAAGTTTCTCATAGCAGATATCAAAAACAGATTTTCAAATCCAACAGTTAAAAGAAGAATAAAGAAAAAAACATGATATAGCTATGCGCATGAACGTAGCAATATTTTGTTTTTCATCTGGGAGGGCGAGACTTGAAATTACGCCTCTTTGAGTTCAAAATTACGCCCCTTAGAGTTCCACTCAAATAATACGTGGTTTTTACTTTTTTACACACTGCCGTTATACGAAAGTGTTATGATCGTTCAAAAATCGCACTTTAGGTTTTTGACATAATTTTATTAAAAATGTAAAAACGAGGTAAATACTAAACAGCCACAGATTGTTAGTTAATTGATTTTTGTGGCGCAAGGGCCAGGCATGGCCAAAGAGCGCCAGACACAGAACTATCAGTTAAAGATTTTTAAAAGCGGGGTGAAATGATTAAGAGCAGACAGGCTTGGTAAAAGTTAGAAAGGAGAATGATGAAAGTTGTGAGGACTAGTTAGTTAATTAGGTTTATATATAAATTTATTAATTTACTATTATAATTATTATAACTTTTTTTTAAAATAAGTTTTAAAACGTTAATCTGTTTTAAAAAGGAAAATACTGCGAAAGTGTCGCAGTGGTCGCCCAAAAGCTTTTGAAGCGTAGCTGCGCCCTCGTCCACAGCAGATGAGACTGAAAATAGTGAAACCGATGATAACGAAAACGAACACAACTGCACAAAACATGAGAGACGGTGAGTAAACAGTCGCACGTCTCACACACCGGGGCAGTGTCGCCACAGAGCAAATAGCTATGCGTGAAGCGACAATGCCCAATGCGGAGACGCACAAGAACAACTTCTTCCCAACGGTTCCGGCGACACGATGATTTCCAGACTCCAAGGTTAGGTTTTATACGGTGCAGTTTATTCTCCACTTTGTCTTACGACACTGGCTCTCTCCCTTCCCTGGAACCAGTGACCCTAAATTAGGGACGGGAGACTGCTTATAGCCCATTGAGTTGCTCACGGTGGTCGTTAAACCTCCAAAAAAAAAAAAATTCTCCACCTGTTGGTCCTACAGACTTCACCACGTTCGTCTGATATGATCGTGAACAAGAAAGCGAAAATCACGGTGGAACAGTGGCAAGGGTGTGGCTACCAAAGAGGAGGCAGATCTAGCAGCAGCAGACTCGTTCCCTGGGATCCCAACATGCCCAGGAATCCAGCAGAACCGAATCTGGACATCAGCCTCGAGCAAAGAACGAAGAAGTCTCCGTACGGTAAAAAGAAGTGGGTGGCCAGTGAAATCCAAAGATGACAATGATTACACAACACTCGCCACAGATTGTAAATACCAAGTAAAATGAACGCCAACATCACAACAGCCCACAAAAATGAAGAACGAATGAGCATGGGATAGTGAACATAACAATAGGTTGAAGCTTTAAAGTTTGGAAAAATTCCGTTTTTTTTTATTGAAGGTTTAACGACCACTGTGAACAATTCAATGGGCTATAAGCAGTCGCTCGTCCCTAATTTAGGGTCACTGGTTCCAGGGAAGGGAGATAGCCAGTGCCGTAAGACAAAAACAACATCCATGCCTCACCGGGATTCAAACCCTGACCGTTCACGGACGAATGATCATAAGCCAGCGCTTAGACCACTGCGCCCCACCGGGGCGGCAGGAAAAATTCCGTTCAAGGATAGACGCTCAGCGACAGAGCACAAATGATTAATTAGCTCTTCATTCCAAAGACTTATTCGGAAAATTCGCGGAGGTTAGGCATATCAGCATATTGTTTTCTATACATCCATTCACTGTTTTGGAAAATCTCCTTCATGGATGTGAGATGTTCAGACTTCATAGTGTATGTTACTTTGTACCCTGGTTAACTTTTTTTTTATTTTTATTGGAGGTTTAACGACCACCGTGAGCAACTCAATGGGCTATAAGCAATCGCCCGTCCCTAATTTAGGGTCACTGGTTCCAGGGAAGGGAGAGAGCCAGTGCCGTAAGACAAACACAACATCCATGCCTCACCGGGATTCGAACCCGGACCCCTTTTGGACGAATGATCATAGGCCATCGCCTTAGACCACTGCGCCACCGGGGCGGCCCTGGTTAACTTCATGGAATACTGTATGAAACTAATACAAAAGTATTTAAAAAGAAAATACTGAAGGGTGTAACTTTATTTTTTAATTACGATTTCTATTTTTTACGTCCTCCAGAGTATGAATTTACGCCCGTGGAATGACCATTCTGGGAAGGCAACCGCCCTCTCTGCCTCCCACCCCTCCCGGTAGCTACGGCCTTGACTATGCGCCTTCTAGCTGAAAATTTTTGCATAAAGGAAAAGTCGAAAACTGGCAAATATTTTAGTGGGTATGTTGAGAAATTCAATACGAAATGCATCCCTATGTTTACAACATTCAAGGGATGTCATTTACTTTCCATTGAGTGTTATCAGGAACCACATAAATGCTGTAATAATGAAATGTAGGGGACGGCAAAAACTAATTCTATTTTCCCCTCCGAATGTATTTTTTTTATATCGTAAATATTACATCCGAAAAGTTTGCTGAAAACTATACCAGTGCACTTTTCTCAAAATCTAAAACAGCTATTCCGAATTAAAGGGAAGAGTCTTGCACAGTTTTATAAACTACACAAACTGAGCTAGTATCGTTTTCCTGTTCCAATTAATTAGGGAGATAATTGCGATGGTATTTATCATTTTTATCACGATATATATACTTCAGGTCTGCACGTGTCGGGCCTTTTTTTAGTTTAGAGAGCAAAGCAACGGGCTTGGCCGAGCAGGGAGCCAAGTCGACCCATTCTTTCTATCGCACTGGTAAAGAAAAAGAAGTCGTGTTCTCCGATTTCCTGGTGTGTTTACAGTAGTGGCCAAAATTGTGGAAACCATTTAGAAATAGGTGTATTTTTGATGTTTTCTGGCTCATAACACCACTTTTATTTGAAGTAATACCATAAAATTATACATCAATGGAAAGATATTTCATCAAGAATGTAATGCAATAACTTTTACGAAGGATTTTGAATTAGAACAGTAGTTATAAAGAAGAAAACTGAAACACATAGAAAAAATGAGATAGTATAAAAATATTTTCACGATGTCAGTTAATACTTAGTTAGGTAACCTTTAGCGTTAATTACGGCCTTACAACGCCTTCCCATGGAGTGAACCAAGTTTTTTAGTTCTGCAACTGTTATAATGTGAAACCAAGATTGAACTATTGCTTCTGTTACTTGGGTTTTATTGCTGGGTTGCTTCTGACTAACAAGTTTCTTTACTCGGCTCAATAGATTTTGGATGGGGTTAAGGTCTAGGCTATCCCCAAGCCATCCCAGCAGTGGAATATAATTATCTTGAAACCAGTTTTTGCACACAGCAGCAACATGACATGGAGTTGAATCCTGTTGAAATATAAATGCTTCATTATCTTGGAAAAGATCACTTGCGGAAGGCTTCAGTTTGGGCTCAAGTATTTCATTAATGTATTTTTGACCATTTATATTCCCATTAATCACGCAAATTCTGCCCATACCTTTTGATGTCATACAACCCCAGATCATAACACTAACTGGGTGTTTCACGGTACATGTAATGCAAACAGGATGCAAATCTTCTCCGATTCTTCTCCTTACGTATTTTACGCCATCATTACCAAACAGGGAGATTTTGGTCTCATCACTCCAAACAACACTGTCCTATTGTTCCGCTGTCCAGTTAAGAAAGGGTTTTAGCCCAGTTTAATCTTTTCAACCTTTGTTTGAGAGATAAAAATGGCTTTTTTGTGGAATTCTAGCTTTTAGACCAAATTTCTGCAGTCTGCGCCGAACAGTCCTTGCACTCAACTTCACATTGTATTGCGCCATTTCATCTTTCATACACCCAGAGGATTTTCTTCTGTCACCTAGGCACAGTCTCTTAATTCTTCTATCATCACTTGCTGTTGCACACCTTTTCCTGACTTTACTAGTCTGGTTTTGTATTGACTGAGTCTCCCTTATACCTCTTCAAAAATTTAGAAATGACACCTTTGGTTAAGTTTCCACCAATTTTTCTTCTATTCTTCTAATTTCTTCGTAACTGAAGCCTTGTTCACTTAATAATACTATTTTGCATGGCTTTCTGGGTGACCAGTCAACTCTTTGCGCCATTTCTTTCATTTTATTACGTTTTACAAGCTCACTAAATGAAAGAATGCAAAAAAAAAAAAAAAAAATGATAGCAATCACATCACTGACAGCTCCAATACATGACATCAATAGCTGAATCCTACTATGACCTAATTGGCTCATTGCCAAAACAAGATGACACCTGATTGGCTCTTTAAACACTCATGCTCATTGGCTACATTCAAAGGAAGGAAAGCTACTTCATATCAACCTAAGAAAGTTGTGCTTCCTTTTTCTGGTTATTTGGCTATAACTTTTCATAGAGTACAAATAATTGAACAAACTTTGTTGCATTATATTCTTGATGAAATTATATTTCCATTGATATATAATTTTATGGTATTACTCCAAAAAATGGTGTTATGTGCCATCAAACCTCAAAAATACACTTTTTCCAAAAGGTTTCCACAATTTTGGCCACTACTGTAACTGTTCCTATTCACTTTCTTTATTTGACTTTACTTTCTTCCATGACACAGCCCATGGCGCAATCAGAAATGCAAGGAGTGGCACTCACAGTGCTTTTACCAATCTGTAGATACTGTATTAAGTTGGTAAAACCATTTTGGGGTTTGTTGACAACAAAAAGATTCGACCCCGAGCGAGTGTGTGTGTTGTGTAGAGTTGGGGACGGAGGATGTCTGCAGTGGGATGAGTGAGTGAGTGAGTGAGTGTGTGTGTGTGTGTGTGCGCGCGCGCGCGCGCTTGTATGAAAGAGTGGGACAACATGGATTTTTTCTCCTATCTCTAACCTGTACAGAGCATTACTTTTGTAGTGTTACCGCTTATTATTTCAGAGAAAGGGAGATTCTTAACGCGCTTGGTCTTCCTTTTGCTCTCTTTTTAAAGGTTATAATTTTCGATAATTGTCAAAGTTTAGTTAATATTTTTAGGCTTACATTCAGCTAAATATTTCCAATAATATCTCATTTCACTATTTAATTTTCACATTTTAATAAAATGCAATAGAAAGAAAACAATACCAAATGGCACATCACGGGCCGGGCCTGGCCTTAAACGCACGGGCTTGGCCCGGGCCGCGCTCACCAAATTAGGCGCGTGCAGACCTCTAAATATATACATATACAGTGATATAATTATATTGACATTCATAGCTAACTCAGCTATTTTACGTCTCTTTCCAAATTCAGCACAGCAATATAACTAATAACAAGAAAGATGAAACCGAATTTTCGGGTGTAATAAGCACGTCTTTTGAATCCGTTCTGACGCAAATTAAATTTATCAAAGCTATTCAAAGTCAATGAAACCGGTATGGAAAACAATAGTATCTGACAGAAGAAAGAAGTTTTTCAATAGGGTTTTTAATCCCTCAGATATTGCTGTAAACAGAATCGTCAGCTTACGCCCTATGTTTGCAGACTTGTGCGTTAAGAAAAACATGAATTTATATGAGAAACATTTCACTCCGAAAACGCTCTCCAACATAGAAAGAATTTTTCAAATCTGACTCTTAGAAACAGAGATATCGACGAAAATAAGATGTGACTTTACGTCCCCTGGTAGGAAAACCATGCATTATTTTAGGAAGAAAGTATTCCAAAAGGTTTTTTCCATATGAGCGGTATCGGTCCAAGAAAAAAAATTGAGTCGAGTTTTCAGGAGCCTAGATTTTGCTACAAATACATCAGAAGCAGAAATTAGCACTTATGCCCCCTGGTGGCCAAACCATTCTTTACCAAACATTAGAAATTATGTGAAAAATATTTTCCATCAGGTCTTGTATGCGATACAGGAAGAATTTTTCAAATCGGAGATTTAGAAGCAGAAATAACGCAGAAAACGCAATTTACCTTTGTGACCCCTAGCGGAAAGTCTATGATGAACTTGAAAATTTTGAATTTATAGGAAAAACATTTCGCATTGGAAACATCATCCAACAAAGAAGGAATTTTTCAAATCGGTCTCCTAAAAGTTGAGATATTGACAAAAATAAGATATGCATCTACACCCCCTAGCGTAGAAACCATGCATTATTTCAAGAAGAAAATGTTTCTAAAACGTTTGTCGACATGAGTAGTATTGGTCTACAAACGACGTTTTTTCAATCGAGATTTTGGAAGCTCATATTTTGCTGAAAATACATCACAAGCGGAAATTAAAACTTACGCCACCGGGTGGCCAAACAATTTTTTACAAAAATTATAAATCATGTGCAAAGGATTTCCCATCAGCAGCTGTATCCGGTGCAGAAAGAATTTTTCAAATCGGAGATTTAGAAGCAGAGATGTAAGGGGGAAAGCAATTTACCTTTACGCTCCCTAGCGGAAAGCCTACGAATTACTTGAAAATTTTGAAATTATATGAAAAACATGTCACACTGGAAACACTATCCAACAAAGAAGGAATTTTTGAAATCGGACTCCTAGAAGTAGAGATATTACCAAAAATAACATCTACGCCCCCTGGGGGAGAAACCATGCATTATTTTAAAAAGAAAATGCTTCTAAGAGGTTTCTCGAGATGAGTACCATCGGTCTACAAACGACGTTTTTTACAATCCAGAATTTAAAAGCTCATATTTTGCTGCAAGCGGAAATTAAGGTTTACGCCCCCCTTCCCCCCGCGGCCAAACTATTTTTTTAATTAGAAATTATGTGCAAACGATTACCCATCAGGAACTGCATCCGGTGCAGAAAGAATTTTTTAAATCGGAGGTTTAGAAGCAGAGATAGAGGGGAAACCCAATTTACCTCTACGCCCCCTAGCGGAAAGTCTATTAATGACTTGAAATTTTGAAATTATAGGAAAAACGTGTCACACTGAAAACACTATCCAACAAAGAAGGAATTTTTCAAATCGGACTCCTAGAAGTAGAGATATTGACAAAAATAAAATATACATCTACGCCCCCTGGCGGAGAAACTGTGTAATATTTTAGGAAGAAAATATTCCAAAAAGATTAATCGATGTGAGTGGCATCAGTCCAAGAAAGAATTTTTTTCAATCGATATTTTAGAAGCTCAGATTTTATGACAAATACATCAGAAACAAAAATTAACACTTACGCCCCTGTTTGCTGAAGTATTCTTTACCAAAATTTTCAAATTATATGCAAAACATTTTGCATCATGAGGTGCATCCGCTGAAGCAAAGATTTTTCAAATCGGAGTTTTAGAAGAAGAGTTATCGGGGAAAATGTACTTTACTTTTACGCCCCCTAGCGGAAAATCTATGCGTAATTTGAAAAAGTAACTATATCTAAAATGCTCTTCGACATAAATGGAATCGAAAGATAAAATAATTTTTTCAATCGGATATTTAGAAGCAAATATGTGGAATAAAACGTATTATTGAATTCGACATCTGCATTTACGCCCTCTAGCGGCGAAATTGTACATCATAAAAAACCGAAATAAAGGATCATCATTCGCATATTTCAAGCTTCCGAATGCAAAAAGAAATTTTTCAAATCGTACTAATGGTTGCAGAGATAGCGTGGGTACAGACGGACGGACGGACAAACCGGTAACATAAGCAGCACGATCTTTTTTTACAAAAAGACGTGCTAAAAACGACATTTGGTCTCCGTGCCAAGCATAACCTTAAAATTTGTAGACCAGTAATATCCTCTTCCCTGTTCTCATTTGGTACTCTTGATTCTGGCAGTTTTCTCGGTAAATTTCAATCCCTAAATCTTTCTTGTTCCATTCGCAGATCGTTTAGTCGGCCTGCTTCCGTAGTTACGTAAGCTTCGACGATATACACTGAATGGACAAATATTTATATACACCTACCTAATAGCGCGTTGCTCCACCTATTGCCCTAACAGGTGGTGGGCAGACGTGTTGGTAAGAAATCTATGAGATGTTGAAAACATCTTTTAGATTTCTTACATGGATGGCGGCAATACCGTCCATTAAGAGAGGCAATCCACTCTCCATGGACGGCGCAATACCGTCCACGGAGAGAGGATTGCCGGTCGTAGGGCATTCGCAGTCTCCGGTGGAGGTTTGCGGGCTTGAACAAATCTTTATAAAAATTTTCAATAGGGGTGAGATCTGGAGCCCCAGGGGGGAGAATTCGAGTGTAGTAAATTGATATGAATGCTCCTGGGGCCAATTACTCGCCAATCGGGAAGTATGCAGTTGGCGTTGTCCTGTTGAAAGATGGTGTAATGGTGCGGAAAGAGAATTGTTACGAAAAGGTGTAGATGGTCGGCGAGGATGTTCAACATACCTTCGTGCCGGAGGTCTCGACTGGCACGAAGAGCCTCAAGGAAGTATGCGGTGTGGCGTTGTCCTGTTGAAGGATGGCGTCATGGTGCAGAACGAGAATCGTTACGAAAAGTTGTAGAATGGTCGGCAAGGCTGTTCACATACCTTCATGCCGGAAGTCTCGACTGGTATGAAGAGCCTCAAGGAAGTGTGCGGTGTGGTATTATCCTGTTAAAAGATGGCGTCATAGTGTGGAAAGAGAATGGTTACGAAAGGGTTTAGATTTTCGGCAAGGATGTTCACATACCTTCGTGCCGGAGGTCTCGACGGGTACGAAGAGTCCCAGGGAAATATATGGTGTGGCGTTGTCCTGTTGAAAGATTTCGTCGTGGTGTGGAATGAGAATTGTTACGAACGGATGCAGACGGTCAACGAGGATGTTTACATAACTTGTGTCGGAGGTCTCGATGGGTACGAAGAGTCCCAAGGAAGTGTGCGGTGTGGTATTATCCTGTTAAGAGATAGCGTCGTGGTGCGGAAAGAGAATAGATACTAAAGGGTGTAGAATGGTCGGTGAGGCTGTTCGGGTACCTTCGTGCCGGAGGTCTCGACGGTTACGAAGAGCCCGGAGGAATCCCATGTAAATGCACCCCAAGCTATTACACTGTCTCCACCTTTCTGTATGACCCAAATTGCTAACTAGGTCCATCGTTTCGTGTGGTTTACTCCCTGAATGCACCCTAATTTGTCTAAGAGATGGCGTTTCTATCGTCCGCAGTCCCTTTGCGACAGGCTTTTGCAAACTGCAGCCTAATCTTTCGGTGTCTTGCAGCCAATAAGGAGATACGTTGTGGATGTCGACTTCCATGGCCTATTTTGTCCACGGTTCGACGGATAGTCTTTGTGTAAAGGCATCTGATGCACTTGTAGAAGAAACCTTATTTACCTCTGATTCCTTGTAACAATACTGGACAGACTCCGTTCATCTCGAGAGTGACATGCACGTTTACGGCCACATTTCTCCCTTTGCTTGGAAGTTTGCCGTATTTCGTGTAGTTTCAGTCGAACTGTCGTGGAAATCCTTACAATTCGGATGTTGTGACTGAATCGCATCTACACTGCTCAAGATTTTGTGGTAGGTTGCCCCAAAAGGTGGTACAATACCAGCTGCACCACTTTCTGAGAAAACATATACCACTGTGTGGTGCAAACAAAACCCAGCAATTGCACCATGTCTTCGTGTTTTGTTTGCACGCGTATCTTTTCTCAGAAAGTGGTTCGTGTTCTTGCATAGAAGTGTAAAACTTTTTCAGAAATGCGTGGCAAAAGGCGGCGCAGATCACATCCAAGTTAAATGTTGGAGGCCCAAACAGCGTCAGCAATCGAATGGTATGTCGCACTCTGCATACCTTGGACTACGGAAGTAGACGCCCTGCTGTTGTGCCACTGTTGACTGCTCGTCATCGGACATTACGCCAAGCCCGGAGCCATCAGAACTGGACCGCTGCAGAGTGGCGTCGCGTCGTGTGTTCAGAAACTCCCGGTTTCATCTGTACCGAGCTGACGGAAGGGTGCGGGTGTGGCGTCGACAGCATGAGGCCATGGCTCCGTCGTGCCAGGTGGTCTCTGTTCAAAGTGGTGGTGGCCTTGTGATTACTTTGGAAAGCCTTACCATGGGACACATTAGGTCCCTTATTGTGTCTGGAGAGGTCCTTAACCGCTGTGCGCTACCAGCATGTAGTAGCAGATCAACACGTTTTCATCACCTACACGCATCCTGCGACCGATAGTCTGTTACAGCAAGGCAACGCGCCACCCCACCGGGCCGCAAGCACCCAGGCATAGCTCAAGGAGCACTCGTCTGAGTTTGGAACCATCCAGTTGTTGTGAAGGTCCGCGGATTTGAACCCTGTGGAAACGCTGTGGGATGCCTTGGAGCAGAATCCATGGATACTGGACCGACGTCTGGGGCACAGTTGTGGACAATACTGCAGCAGCTGGCATTACCTCCGGAAACTCTTCGGCCTTTTTTTTTTTTTTTTATTAGAGATTTAACGACCACGGTGAGCAACTCAGTGGGCTATAAGCAGTTTCCCATCCCTAATTTAGGTTCACTGGTTCCAGGGAAGGGACAGAGCCAGCGCAGTAAGACAAACTCAACATCCATGCCTCATCGGAACTCGAACCGGGACCCATCTCGGTCGAATGATCAGAAGCCATCGCTTAAACAACTATCACCGGAGCTGCACCCTCCGTCGTCTGTATTATCTTCTTAGCTCTCAGTTCGAATCTTCCATGAATCCATTTTTTTTATTGGAGGTTTAACGACCACTGTGAGCAACTCGATGAGCTATAAGCAGTTGCCCGTCCCTAATTTAGGGTCACTGGTTCCACGGAAGGGAGAGAGCCAGTGCCTTTAGACAAACACAGCATCTATGCCTCACTCGGATTCGAACTCGGATTCCTTTCGGGACGAATGATTAGAAGTCATCGCTTAGACCACTGCGCCACCGGGGGCAGCATAATCCTCAAAAGTTCCTGTGCTTAAATTAAACCAAATTTCGACTGGTATTACCATTGGTTCTGAATTTTTCAGTTTTGAGAAACTTTCGTTTGAATGGAATCCAGCCTGGTCAGTTTTTTACCACCTGCGGTAAAACCTTTCACCAAGTTGTGTGAAAAATATTTTCCATCAGGTCTTATGTGCGATACAGGAAGAATTTTTCAAATCGGAGTTTTAGATGCAGAAATAACTCAGAAAAGGCAATTTATCCTTGTGCCCCTAGCGGAAAGTCTATGATTTACTTGAAAATTTTGAATTTATAGGAAAAACATTTCGCATCGGAAACTCTATCCAATGAAGAAGGAATTTTTCAAATCGGACTCCTTGAAGTAGAGATATTGACAAAAATAAGATATACATCTACGCCCCTGGCGTAGAAACCATGCAATATTTCAAGAAGAAAATGTTCCTAAAAGGTTTGTCGACATGAATAGTATCTGTCAACAAACTGCTTTTTTTTCAATCGAGATTTTAGGAGCTCATATTTTGCTGCAAATACATCAGAAGCGGAAATTAAGATTTACGCCCCCTGGTGGCCAAACCATTTTTTTTTTTTTACAAAAATTTGAATTTATCTGCAAACGATTTCCCATCAAGAGCTGTATCCGTTGCAGAAAGATTTTTTCAAATCGGAGATTTAGAAGTAGAGATATAAGGGGAAACGCAATTTACCTCTACGCCTCCTAGCGGAAAGTCTATGAATTCCTTGAACATTTTGAAATGATATGAAAAACATGTCACACTGAAAACACTATCCAACAAAGAAGAATTTTTTCAAACCAGAGTCCGAGAAGTAGAAATATTGACGAAAATATGATATACATCTACGCCCCGTGGCGGAGAAACTGTGGAATATTTTAAGAAGAAAATATTCCAAAACGGTTTATCTATGTGAGTGGCATCAGTCCACGAAACAATTTTTTCAATCGATATTTTAGAAGCTCAGATTTTATGACAAATACATCAGAAGCAAAAATTAACACTTACGCCCCGTGGTGGCCAAAGTATTCTTTACCAAAAATTTGGAATTATATGCAAAAGATTTTCCATCAGAAGGTGTATCCGCTGAAGAAACAATTTTTCAAATCGGAGTTTTAGAAGAAGAATTATCGGGAAAAATACAATTTACTTTTACGCCCCCTAGCGGAAAATCTATGCGAAATTTGAAAAAGTAACTATATCTAAAATACTATTCGATATAAATGGAATCGAAAAGATGAAAGGATTTTTTCAATCGGATGTTTAAAAGTAAATATGTGGAATAAAACGTATTTTTGAATTCGACATCTGCATTTACGCCCTCTAGCAGCGAAATTGCACATCGTAAAAAAAAAACGAAATAAAGGATCATCATTCGCATATTTCAAGCTTCCCAGTGCAAAAATAATTTTTCAAATTGGACTAATAGTTGCAGAGATATCGTGGGTATACAGACGGACGGACGGGCAAACATAAGCACGATCTTTTTTAACAAAAGACGTGCTAAAAAAGCAGATGGTTCTTCTTACTCTCCAAAATCTTGAAAGGGGAATTCCTATCTTTGAGCTAGAAAACGTATAAACGAAGCATACAATCTGGTGAATAACGTATAGCTAAAATAAATTAACGTTAGCGCATATCGAAGTCCTCCGGGACTGCAGGAATTCAATTTAATGTATAAATGATAAAAGGACAATAGGAAATGCATAATCGAAAAAAATGCGTATAACGGAAATGTAAACAGAGAAACGTATTTGAAAAAACTTGTTAAAGAAACACGGCACGTTACCGTCTCTAGATGAGAGCAAATTATTCTGTTGCAATGTACGGCGTAACTGTTGGTGTTATTACACTAGTTATTACGTAATGTGTAGTAGTTTTTGTGTTCCGGTGCAGCAGCATTTTCAGTTATGTTTTTTTTCAGTTTTTTTTTATTTTTAACTTTATCGATTTCAGTCACACTACGTAAAGCTTCTTTATTTGTTTGTATGTTTTAGGTTTGACGGCCACCATGAGCAACTCGATGGGTTATAAGCAGTCGCGCATCCCTAAAATTAGGGAAACTTTCCAGGGAAGGGACATAACCAGCGCCGTAACAGAAACTCAACATCCATACCTCACCGGGATTCGAACCGGGACCCATCTCGGACGAATTATCAGAAGCCATAGCTTAGACCACTGCTCCACCGGAGCGACACCCTCCGTAGTCTGTATTATCTTCTTAAGTCTCAGTTCGAATCTTCCATGAATCCATTTTACTCTGTTAGACTAATTTGCGTTATCCATGCATTAGGTTGCAAGACTTAGCAAAGGGATTTATGTTTCGGAACATCGAATCTAATATCTCCATTACAATTCATAAAGAAGTTTCAATTAATATCCATGATTTTGTTCTTCAACTGAATCAAATATACACAGTTGCCAACCTTGGTTTTGTTGTGTTCGTACTCGTACAGTGGAGAAACGTTATGGAAATGTTTCCACAAATACTAACAGTAGTCCCATTTCTAGAGGTATTATACTTTGAGTTCGACCAACATTGAAGTGAAAGATAAAATAGCACTGCATTTTCTGATATGTTCTTGATAAGTTTTAGCTTCACGTGCGTTAGTTGTTAATAATTATTTCAATAAATCAGGAGCTTCCAATATAACTCCGATTTTATTTTATTTTTTTGGCATAACAGCATTTGGTGCACTTCTTTGGAAATGTTGAATTCATTCGGCCAGTGAAGAACACCAGTGAAATGGTAAATCTGAGCTATATTTAGAAATGTTGAGTTCATTCGGCCGGTGAAATGGTAATTTCCTTCCACGGTGGCGCAGCGGTCTAAGCGCTGACTTCTGACCATTCGTCCGAGATGGGTTCAAATCCTGGTGAGGTGTGGATGTTGTGTTTGTCTTACGGCACGTGCTATCCTCCTTACCTGGAACCAGTGGCCCTAAGTTAGGGACGGGGAAACTGCTTATAGTCCATCGAATTGCTCATAGTAGTCGCGTTCAACCCATTCCCCCTCCGCCCCAAACAAAAAGAATTGAAATAGTAAGTTTAGTCATATTCAGAAATCTCGGCCAGTGAAATGGCAATTCCGAATCATATCTTGAAATGTTGAGTGTATTCAGCCAATGAAATGTTATGTTTGTCGTATTTCCACAGTTATGTCTTTCAATAGTACTCTCAAGCTGAGAATTATTTGCATCCGGTTTATGTTGATTTAATGTAGGTCGTTTAGCTTGTCTTATGTAGCATAGTCGAATCTATTTCGACTCCAAATTTTGATCAGTATATCGTCGTTTTTTATTACGTTCTTTGCTGTTTTTCATATTCATTAGCTCTATGTCTATCTGCTTGATCTCTTTCAATGTTTTTCCTGTTTAACAGATTGATATGCTCGTTACGCTCTACTTCTGGCATTACGGTCAACGTAACTTTTCGTCCTGAAGTCGATTCGCACTTTCAATCTGGCACTCCTTTTGTAAGGGTTTGAAAGAAATTTCAAGTATTATGAATCATGGTCACATACAGGGCCTGGGCAGAACAATGTGAACACCACGCTCAGAGACATGACTTTT
Organism: Macrothele yani; assembly: GCA_039090855.1. Lineage (NCBI taxonomy): Eukaryota > Metazoa > Arthropoda > Arachnida > Araneae > Macrothelidae > Macrothele > Macrothele yani. The sequence continues at coordinate 118,740,120 of CM077007.1, forward strand.
AATGCAGCTGCGTACGTCGCAATACGCAAAGGTAGCCATCACTTTCTGGTTGGGATATTTTTGTTTAGAACCTCAAGGTCCTGTTTAAGTGCATTTGAAGTGTCTTGTTGCAAAATGTCTTTCAGGGTGACGACGAATGTGCTCCCTAACGGACTTCGAAAAAGGACTAATTGTTGGTGGCCGGTTAGTTGGTGCTTCCGTGACAGCAGTCGCCAATGTAGTGGGTGTATCGTGTGTTTAGCGTCATAACAGCATACCACGTTCATCGCTCAGCCTCGTCTACGAAACACAAGAGCTGCCGGAAAACGAGCCTAGCGGATAGAGACAGGAGGGCATTAAAGACGATTGTTACCCGTAATAAGAAGACCACGACGCCGAAAATTAGTGCGAAGCTCAATCTACATCTCCAGACCCCAGTATAAATTAAAACAGTGCGCAGGGAACTCCATAAATAAGATATTCATGGCAGAGCTACTATTGCAAAACCTCTGGTAACCCGGATGAATGCACAACAACGACGGCAGTGGTGCCAGTAGCATACAACGTGAACTGCCGATGCATGGTAGCGTGTAATGTGGTCGGATGAATCCACATTCACACTATTCCCCACCGCAGGGCGTGTTTACGTGTGGAGGACACCGTCAGAAGCGTACAACCCAAGACTGCCTGCTCCCAACAGTGCAGCATAGTGTGGTTCTGTCATGCTCTGGGCGGTCATATCGTGGTTTTCAGCAGGTCCCCTGTTCACCTTGAAAGAACGGATGACTGGCAGGGCGTATGAAACCATTTTGGCCGACCAAGTCCATCCAATGGCTCAAGTATTGTTTCATGCAAGGAATACCATCTATCAAGATAACGCCCCAATTCACACAACTCGGAATGTCCAATCATGGTTTGAGGAACATGAGGAGGAACTTTCACACCTTCCCAATCACCAGATTTAAACATCATCGAGCTACAGTGGTCTGTGTTGGAAAACACAGTAAGATCCCGTTATTGTAACATCCCACTAACCACCATCCAAGATACCACCTATTAGGTTTGTAAAAACTCTTCTTAGGTGTTACATTATTCTTCTCAACCTCTGTATGTTAAGAAATCATGGTAACGACAGATGTAAATAACTTCTCGCTTTCATATTGCCACCCTGGTGGCGCAGTGATCTAAGGGCTGGATTCTGATCAATCGTCCGAGATGGGTTCGGATCCTGGTGAGGCATGGATGTTGTGTTTGTCTTACGACATTGGCTCGCTCCCTTCCCTGGAACCAGTGGCCCTAAATGAGGGACGAACGACTGCTTATAGCCTACTGAGTTGCTCACGGTGGTCGTTAAACCCCCAATAAGAAAAAAAAACACTTTCATATTTGAAAAATACATTGAGCAAGCATCGCCTTCGAGTTTTACATATGCTCGTTAGTGCTGTAATAACGGATGGAACTATTTCATTTATTGCCCAAGAAAAGGAAATTTCATGTTCCCTTATATCATAAAGTCTATGCTAGACTTTTATTTTCAGGGTGGCATTATGTACCAAAGTAAAATGCTGCCTGTAAGAGATATGGAACTACTTCTCAGCGCGGATGAAGTAAAGGAATCATGGCAAGGCACCGAAATTTCTTGTGTGAATGCTTTAACACTCGGTGATGGTGAGAACGGAAAATCTGAGCTAAACACTCAAATTTAGTTAACTTTCGGTCTCCTCGTACTTCGAAATTCTAGAGCCGCGAAAGGCCTAGTTGTTAGAGCATATGTTCATATGTAGAGAATTTTAGGAAGGGAGTGTCTGACCCCAGATCTTAAACAACCTTTAGAAATAGGAAGCTAGGAGATTTGGGCTAGAGTGCCCGATAGGTAAGTGACACGGAAGCGAAGTAGAAAGGGGAAGGAAGACGCCCTTATTTATTACCGGGGTGAAGTTGTTAGAGCAACTGTCCTCCAACCAGATGATCGCAGGACAGGTTCCAGGTAGGCTTAGTTGCTTTGAACCACAGAACACTCTCCGTGAGTCAGATGGCACGTTTAATCATCGGTTCCTGGGTACTGACCCCTCCCCCATCCCGTTATAAATAAGATTATATGTTCTTTACCGCTGACCTTGCTTTATTCGTTTAAGTGCTCGTTATGACGTCATAATTTGGCACTCCCAAAATGTCGATTCACACTTTTAATCTGGCAGTCCTTCATCCTTTCTCGTATTTTAGCCTTTAAGGTTCAATCTAATGTAACTTCGTTTCTGGTACTCAGTACAAAAATCCCATGGAAGATATTGTATGTGGTTGCATCGAAACTTCCTTGTGGGTATAAACCCTAACAGGAATGTTTTGCTTTCGAGGTTCTGAGTACCATAGCGACGTCTTTTAAAACAGACTTGTTCAAATAAAAGGACTCAGAATCGGCTGCAGTTGGCAAAAATGCTAAGGGAACCCAATTCAAAAGATATGTTTCCTTCAAAAACTCTTTTAAGTTTGTAAAAAATTCACTGCGCATTAAAACCACGAAGGTTCCGTGAGCGTCAACGGTAGGAGATTCTGCATTCTGATCTGCACGAGATTTTGTGAGATTACACACCCTTTCAGTTTGTTTGTTTTCTTTGTGCTCTTTTTTTTACCGCATGAAAATGTTGTTTGAGGAATTAATGAATTCTGAATACGTCAGCTAAAAATGATCGAGGAAATACTCCAATACTTTAGGTAACATAACTTTTTTTTTTTTTTTTAGTTTTACGCATGTATTCGTGTTGTTGCTTCGAATGCAAATTCTGAACGAGAATTTAAAAAAAATGTAATGGAAGCATCCTTCCGTATGTTAGAAAAACATATTTTACTTCCCAAGATGTATGTATTGAATAAATCATAAGGAGATTCGAAAAAATAAAAAAAAATGAAAGAGGGCCCAAAAAAAAAAAAAAAACGAGAGATGCGCTGATTTTAGGTGCCGTTCTTTCAGAGGAGATTTATTTTCGGGGCGTAATGTTTCCACTTTGAAACCCTGCCGCGAAATATGACATTTTCTTCTCCACGCTGGGCGTTTCTTTTTTCTACCTCCCTTGATTGTCATTACATCACTCAAGAGCTGTTTTCCGGAGTCTTTTTCTGCGTTTAAACAGCCGAAACATCGTACTTCGTATTACGAGAAGCATTTACGAAACAGAACTCGGCTATCCATTTTCTGATATTGCAGAGATGCTTCGGAGACATCTGTTACGCCATTTACTTAATTCACTCGGCGTTACCTTTCTATCTTTCTTTCCTCATTTTTTGTAATCCGCTTTCCTTAGTTCGCGTTGAAACGAAAAAAAAAAAATCTATATAAGCTTCGAAAACTCGTAAAGTGAACGATTTAATTTTGCTGCACGTCTGAAACGTCACTGCAACGGAAAAAATAGTTGTCACTCTCCCATTTGCTCTTTGAGAGAGTGGGTAATAAATTTAAGCGTTTTTGATCTGTGCTGAGCTCATCAGCTGTCGTGAAGCAACAAAGGCTCATATTAAAAAAAATCCGCATTAAAAGGAGATAATCAACCACACGTCATTTTTTGTACACCACACAAGCAGGTTTTTGAAATTTGTTCTCAAGTTCTTCTCGTATTGTCTTAATTTATTCAGATATTATAAAGACTGCCATTAGATCAATGTGTTAGTATGCAAACACATACGTGCTCTATTTAAACATATGAGACAAAGGAGCTAAGTGTATTTGTCTCTCACCTGTAGAGCATTTTTTTTTTTCGCAGGAGAATGTTAATGTCTTGCAGCTGATTTTTTCCGAACGAAAATCACAGCAAAAATACGAGAGTAAATACAAAAAAAAATGGTAATCTACAATGCACAGTTTAAAATTTATACAACACAAACAAATGACTACCAGTATATAATGTTTTAAAACTCGTATTTCCTTAACGTTGAACAAGTGAAATACTACAGGGCCGCGGGTAGCCTAGTGGTCTGCATTCGTGACTGCCACGGAGAAGGCCTCAGGTTCGATCACAGGCAGGTACGAATGCTCGAACCACTAAATATCCGCCGTGCGTCGAATGGGCACGTTAAGCCGTCGGACCCCGAGTACTCGCCCGTCGGTACTAAATAAGGAGATATTCCTCCCCTTTCTATCTCGCTTCCGTGTCACTTTCCTATCGGGCACTCTAGCCCAAATCTTCTAGCTTTCTATTTCTAAGTGTTGCTTAAGACCTTTCTAAAGGTTGTTTAAGACACTCCCTTCCTAAAATCTTCCACATATGATATGATGACTAAAATACTAGATTGGATACCAAAAGACAGGAAAAGCCCAAAGAGATGCCCACGTGGTAGATTGGGGGATGAAATGAGAAAGCATGCTAGGATAACATGGAAGAGACTGCCTTAAAGCAGAAGGTTGTGTGGGAAAATTGGGGAGACATTCATCCAGCAATGGACTGATATAGTGATTGATATTTTTGTAGAACAGGGATTTATTAAAGTACCGCTGTTTGGGAGAGAATTAACCCCACCGTGAGCAACTCAATGTGCTATAAGTAGTCGCTCGTACCTGATTTAGGGCACATCCCTTGGTGTGTATATATTGCTTGATGGCAATATATATGTATACACACACCGAGTGATCACTGAATTATGACCACCCTTTTTTTGTGTCAGCAATCCATGTTAATACTTGCGTAGCTGCTTTTGCTTTTTTTTTTTTTTTTTTTGATTGGAGGTTTAACGACCACCGTGAGCAACTCAATGGGCTATAAGCAGTCGCCCGTCCCTAATTTAGGGTCACTGGTTCCAGGGAAGGGAGAAAGCCAGTGCCGTAAGACAAACACAACATCCATGCCTCACCGGGATTCGAACCCGGACTCCTTTCGGACGAATGATCAGAGGCCATCGCTTAGACCACTGCGCCACCGGGGCGGCGCCTTGTTTAAGAAAGTCTTCAGACACGAGGGCGAGAGAGTGATAATAAAAACAGAACAAAAACAAAATAAACCGCGTGTAGTTTTGGAGGAAAAAAATATTCCCGGTTTTTACCATGCTGAATTATAAAACATTCAACAGTTCTCCATTTATTTTTGCAAGTTCCCCACCCTTTTATTTTTAATCCTAAGTGTAAAGCCTAAATATTTCATTATATATAAAAAAAAAAAAAAAAAAATCCGGCGTTCGACAAGTTTCCTTTCATCCAGTATCACCCCACTTTTCTTTTTTTTTTTATGTTTAACCACCACCTTACGCAACTCGATGGGCTATAAGCAGTCACCCGCCCCTAATTTAGGGCAACTAGTTCCAGGTAAGGGAGAGAGTCAGGGCCGTAAGACAAACACAGCTTCCATACCTCACTGGGATTCGAACTCGTATTCATCTCGAACGAATGGTCAGAAACCAGTGTTTAGACCACTGCGCCACCGGTGCTGCCCAAAAATTTTCAACACCCCCTTCCAAAACTTTTTCAGCACTTCGAACCAATTTGAAATTCCTGGATAAATCCCTACATAAAGCAAAAAAAAAAATATTTTGGGGGTGACATTTAATATAAGTGCCCTGTTTATTTGAAGGCCAAAGTTGAACATTTTACGGCTGTAAATAGTAAAACTATACTAGTGATCCGATTTATTATCGTAGGAAATAGACACAAGCGTTTCCAAGTTTTCGCACATCAACCAAACTGCAAACTGAAAAATAGAACGCATTAACAATTTGAACGCGAGAACTTGGCAATAAATAGACACGACGTAATATTCATTTAAAGATACGAGGCATCACGTTGGTTGCACGCGCAGTATCCTGGAAGGGCGAAAGCGTTACTTGAATTTTTTTTTTTTTTTTTTTTTTTTTTTTTGATTGGAGGTTTAACGACCACCGTGAGCAACTCAATGGGCTATAAGCAGTCGCCCGTCCCTAATTTAGGGTCACTGGTTCCAGGGAAGGGAGAGAGCCAGTGCCGTTAGACAAACACAACATCCATGCCTGACCGGGATTCGAACCCGGACCCATTACGGACGAATGATCAGAGGCCAGCGCTTTAGACCACTGCGCCACCGGGGCCGCCTTGAAGAATTGGTTCCGAATTCGTAGCAACTCGAGCGAGACGCAATCATTGCAAGCATCGATGTTGGTAATGATCTCCAAGGTTATTACGAACAGCGATTTTTTGTGAACCAATAAATCGGATCACTAGTATAGTGTTACTATTTATTACATAATTGGTGTACTGTTCCTCGTTATCAATTTTGAGGCTGTTCCACTCGGGGATCGCCCCCCCCCCTTTTTTTTTTTTAAATTGTGCAATGTTATTGTGGCTGTATTATAGCTGATTCTTCTCAGAAGATCTCAATAAAAAGTTTATAGATAAGCGGAGAAGTATCCGGAATGCATTTATTCAAATTAATACACCACGGGAAAGCATTACAGAACTCACTAGAATATGGACCCTCGGCTGTTCAAAATCAAAATACTTTTGCATTTGGGGTGGGTACTGAAACCACAAAAGCACAGTCTCCTTGCCTCATGGCCACCAGCAAACGACTGTCTCTTAGAGAGCTTATGATGATCTTCAAATAAGTGATGTGTGATAATATAAAAACAGTACACAAAAAAATAAAAACCGCTGGGAAGGTCAGGGCTGTGTTGTATATTAAAACGCCGCATCCGCGGTTTCGTAGTTACTCTGTGCTTGATGGCAACATATTTCCGTAAAATAAATAAAAGTTCACTTCAAAAACATACATGGAATTATTTTTTTAAATATTTATCGATCAGTTCTGTACCGTTCATTTGAAAAAAAAATTATTTTAAAGATTTGAAAACATTTTGACTTGCCCTCGTGCTGTACATTTTCATGAATGGAGTTGCAAAAAGCACTGGAAAGTTTCATATACTGAACAATCAGAAAAAAAAAACATTTACAGTAACTTCAAGATTTCATACCTTGCTTGAAAATCCGATATACGAAACCGAACAGCAACTAGAAATTTTTGTTTTGTTTCGGTTTTTTTTTTTTGATTGGAGGTTTAACGACCACCGTGAGCAACTCAATGGGCTATAAGCAGTCGCCCGTCCCTAATTTAGGGTCACTGGTTCCAGGGAAGGGAGAGAGCCAGTGCCGTAAGACAAACAACACCCATGCCTGACCGGGATTCGAACCCGGACCCCTTACGGACGAATGATCACAGGCCAGCGCCTTAGACCACTGCGCCACCGGGGCGGCTGTTTCGGAGTTTAATGGCTACCGTGAGAAACAGAGCTATAAAGCAATCACTCTGCCCTAATTTAGGGCCACTTGTTCCAGGGAGAGGAGAGATCCAGTGCTGTATGCCAAACACATCAGCCACGTCTCACCCAGGACTCTAATCCGGGCCCACTGGGAAAAACGGTCGGACCTAGACCTCTGCAGCACTGGGGTAACCACATGGAATTTAATTTTTATACCTGAAAATCCAAAAAGTGGGAATATAACCAGCATCTCCACCATCACAAATCAAGGGCACTGCATTTTTAAAGTTACAGGAATGACAGCTGTCGTTACTGGGACATCCTGACGTATCATTCAGCGAGTGTACTTCGTAGTGCAGAATTCTGAGTGATGTACTGATTTGGAAACAAGTCGCTATATTGGAATGCGTGGATTTGATTCCCTCTCTATGCTTATACAACTCTCAAGCTTTCTCAGCTTCTTCACATGTGTGACAATCGGTACCATTTGGAAATAATTTAGAACAAAATTCCAAATATCGTATAAAAGCTATATAGAGAAACTATTGTGAAACTTCAGTTATAACAAACTGTTGCACAAAAGCCATTTATTACGTAACACATTTGCGTATATGTGTGTGTAGTTTTAACCATCACATTGAACAATTCGATGGGCGAGAGCTAGTAAGACAAACAGCATCTATGCCACACCAGAATTCCAACCAGGACGAATGGCCAAAGGTCAGGGCTTAGACCATTGCGCTACAGGGGCGGCTAACGCACATTGTGAAAGAATGCATTTTCCTTGTCATGACGAAACAAAAATTGATTTATTAGACAGTGCTCAAGTGACTTCAGTTATTAATATTTCCTCAATGACAAACAGTCCTGTGTTTTGAAACATTGCTTTTCGTAATTCGTGAAGAATACATTTAAATTTTTTTTGCTTTTCTTTAACTTGCACAGGTTTTAGTATTATACTTCGTCATTAAATTTGATTTTAGAGGCAAAATTCTAATTGTTACACTCATTTCTGGCTGATTACATCAGATTTCACCACGTGTAGAGCTTTATTATTATCATTATTGAAGGTTTAACGTACATTGTGATCAACTCAATGGGCTATAAGCAGTTGCCCATCCCTAATTTACGGCCACTGGTTCCATGGAAGGGAGAGAGAAACACCATCCATGCTCTCCCGGTATTCGAACCCGGATCCTTCTACGACGAATGGTCACAAGCCAGCGCTTAGGCCACCGGGGCGGGGCAGTTTAGGGTTCAAACTTTTTCATGTTTATTCCAGTTGCAAATATCTTCCTTCAAAAGTATTCGCAACATAAATGCAAACCAGTAACACCCTTTATCTGAATCGTCTGCCAACTGTTTCCGTACACAAATAATACCGTAGTCTAAAACTGAGTACAAATTCGAAAGAGCAATAATCAGAAATTATAAATCGGTGCAATAGCCCTAAAATCAATTTTTGTTTGTTTGGATATTTAAAGGCCACCGTGAGCAACTCGATGGGCTATTAGCAATCGCCCGTCCCTAATTTAGGGCCACTAGGTCCAAAGAAGAGAGAGAGCCAGTGCCGTATGACAAACAGATCATCTATGTCTCACGGGATTCGTACCCGTGTCGGACGAATGAACAGAAGCCATCGCTTAGACCACTGTGCCACCGGGGCGGCGTCCCTAATTTAGAACCAGTGGCTTCAGGCAAGGGAGAGAACCCATGATGTATGAAAAAAAAATCCAAGTCTCACGGGATTCGAACCCGTGTCGGACGAATGAACAGAAGCCATCGCTTAGACCACTGCGTCATCAGGTGGCGTCCCTAATTTATTTATTTTTTTTGATTGGAGGTTTAACGACCACCGTGAGCAACTCAATGGGCTATAAGCCGTCGCCCGTCCCTAATTTAGGGTCACTGGTTCCAGGGAAGGGAGAGAGCCAGTGCCGTAAGACAAACACAACATCCATACCTCACCGGGATTCGAACCCGGACCCTGTTCGGACGAATGATCAGAGGCCATCGCTTACACCACTGCGCCACCGGGTCGGCCGTCCCTAATTTAGAACCACTGGCTCCAGACAAGGGAGAGAACCCATGATGTATGAAAAAAAAATCCATGTCTCACGGGATTCGAACCCGTGTCGGACGAATGAACAGAAGCCATCGCTTAGACCACTGCACCACCGAGGCGGCGTCCCTAATTTAGAACCACTGGCAGCAGGCAAGGCAGAGAACCCATACCTCGCGGGATTCGGACCCGTGTCGGACGAGTGCCAGCAGTTAGATCCCTGCACCACCGAGGTGGTGAAGATCGATTTCGAACAAATTGTAATTCGGCATAGTGTAGGATCGTAGGTTATCTAAGGTAGTTGAGATGCAGCTTTCCATGAATACGCCACATTTTTGACAATGTTTTTGTGCCCAGATGGCACACGTACGATAAGTTAATGCAGAAAATTAATCTAAATACACGTAAATGCATCTCAAGTATCGAATTAACAAGAAAATAAATAAGCAAAACGTCAACCAACCTTCCAGATCTTCGAAAACTTCAAGAACTACCATCCCCAGGAAGGGGGAATCAGCCATTGAATAAAAGTAACTTTTCTCGTGTCAGCTGCTGACCGGAGTAACTCCATTGTCGATTGACAATACTCACAAAGCCACAAGTACAAACACCAGTGTGAGTAATACATAAATTATAGCATACAAAGTACAAATGGAAGCGGAAAAAAAGATAAAACAGCCGCAACCAGGAACCATCTGAAAGCGTACAATAATCCAACACAGCAGAATGACCAAACCTTGTAGAAGAGCAGTCTCGATACACGAAGCAACAAGTCCATCTAATCTTGGAAAGGAAGAAGTTGCGGTTAAACAACCAGAATTTAAACCAAAATGAGAATTGTAGTGAAACATAGTGGAACCGTTCAGTGAATAATAGCTACATGCAACCTGTGTTTGATTGCAATCCTCAACCACAATATAGCTTTATACCGTTCATCCGAGAGGTTCCGGGTTCGAGGCTTGGATGAGTCGTGAGCAACTCGATGGTCTATAAGCAGTAGCTCGTCCCTAAGTTAGGGTCACTGGTTCCACGGAAGGAATAGAGCTAGTGCCGTAAGACAAACACAACATCCATGCCTCATTGGGATTTTTTTTTTTTTTGTTTGCAGGTTTAACGACCACCGTGAGCAACTTAATGTGCTATAAGCAGTCGCCCGTCCCTAATTTAGGGTCACTGGTTCCAGGGAAGGGAAAGAGCCAGTGCCATAAGACAGACACAACATCCATGCCTCACCGGGATTCGAACCCGGACCCCGTTCGGACGAATGATCAGAGGCCATCGCCTAGACCACTGCGCCATCGGGGCGACCTCTCATTGGGATTCGAACCCAGACCCATCTCGGACGTATGGTCAGAAGCTATCGCTTAGACCACCGCGCCACCGGGGCAGCAACTCTAAATTACTGACAGGTGATTGCTTATAGCCCTCAGAGTTGCTCATGGTGGTCATTAAACCCCGGAACGAAAAAACGAAAAACTCAATAAAACCACCAAGTTCGGCCTAATGAATTTAATATTGTGGGTTTTTTTTTTAATTGGATGTTTAACGACCACCGTGAGCAACTCAATGGGTTATAAGCAGTCGCCGGTCCCTAATTTAGGGTCACTGGTTCCAGGGAAGGGAGAGAGCCAATGTCGTAAGACAAACACAACATCCATGCCTGACCGGGATTCGAACCCGGACCCCTTACGGATGAATGATCAGAGGCCAGCGCCTTAGACAACTGCGCCACCGGGGCGCATTGTGGGGTTCATGGTTTAGTAAGGATTGTTGATGTATAATTTTTCATGGGGAATATCGTAATAATAATTTTAAATTAACTGCGTGATGTATAAAAATAAAAAGGATATTTATTGAACAGCAATTTTTTTTATCAGCAACTTAATATTTTTCGACCACCGCAAGCAACTCAGTAATTAATTATTATTTTTCGACCACCGCAAACGACGATATTAATTATCATACGAAATGATGTTTTTTTTTTTTTTTTATAGGGTGTTTAACAACCACCGTGAGCAACTCAGTGGGCTATAAGCAGTCGTTAGTCCCTAATTCAGAGCCACTGGTTCCAGGAAAGGGAGAGAGTTAGTGCCGTAAGTCAAACACAACATCCATGCTCCATCGGGATTTAAACCCGGACCCATCTCGGACGAATGGTCAGAATCCTTGGCTTTGACTACTGCGCCACAGGGCTATGATATTTCCGATCAACACATTCCGCCACACTAGAGGTCCGGTGAATGTAGTAGTTGAAATGATTTTTTTTCTTTTTTTTGATATTACAGGTTTAACGACCACGGTGAACAACTTAATGGGCTACCCGTCCTTAATTTAGGGCCACTGGTTCCAGGGAAGGGTGAGAGCCAGTGCCGTAAGACAAACACAACGTTTATGCCTCACGGAATTCGAACCCAGACCATCTCGTGAGCAACTCAGTGGGCTATAAGCAGTCGCCCGTCCATAATTTGGCTTCTAACCATTCGTCCGGACTCTTCTCGAATGGTCAGAAGCCATCACTTAGATCACTGAGCCACCGGGGCGGCCAACATGAAAGTTGAATTCATTTTTTTTATCATACATGTCAGGGCCAAAATCCGGATCTTTATTGATTTTCGAAAATGTATTTCCACACACACACACGCAGCTTACAACTTTGATTGGCAGTCACAGTAACCTAGGGGTTAGAGAAGCGCAGGACTGCGGCTAATTGCCCGAGTTAGGTTCCAGTGCAAGACAATGCCTGCTTGGTGCGCCTATCCTACTGAGTCGATTCTCACCAGCCGCCCTAAATCAGAGATGGATGAGCCCACGATACATAATATCGCTAAGCCCCACCTCCAGCAACAGAAAGACTAACTGCAATTACACATCGAACAGGAAGTAACTGATGAAACTCCAGTTGTTCCCTTTCTCTAAAATTCTAAGTCTATGACATTTACTACGACTAAATGATTGATTCGGTTTGTATATCGAAATACGAAATACAAAGGTAGTATAGAAAGAATGCTTGTACTATATACACTGAAGAGCAATTGAATTAGAGATACCTGTCTAGTAACGTGTAACACCACCTTTCGCCCTGATGACGGCGGCGATTCGTCTCCGCATGGACTCGACAAGACACCGGAAGCGTTGGGAAACCATACGGATCCACGACCCCTGAACAAGCTCCCACAGCTCACGAAGATTTGATGGCGAGTCGAACATCTCTCTCGATGGCATCCCAGATGTGCTCAATGGGATTGAGGTCAGGTGACCTAGCTGGCCAAGGAAGCAAGGTCACGTCGGTGGAGTGTTCATCCAACCATTCGGATACAATTCGGAAGCGATGGAACGGTGCATTGTCTTGTTGCAGGTTGAGGTCCCCAGTGGGATGTTGAAGACGCACAAGCGGGAACAAATGGTCGTCCAGAATATGCTGACCTGTGAGGGACGATGTCACACGTACCAGGGGTCCCATTTCAGTCCACGTAAACTTTCCCCAGACGAGAATGCCACCCCCACCAGCTTGAAGTGTACCCTGCTGGCAAGAAGGATCCATCGCTTCATGTGGTTTTCGCCGTACTCGTATCCTGCCATCCGCATGTACCAACGTGAATCTCGACTCATCAGTCCAGGCAACATTTTCCCACATGTGTAAGGTCCAGTGGCGATGTTCCCGCGCCCATGCTAATCTTTGCACCCTGTGATGTGCGGTCAGCAGCGGTACCCTCGTTGGACGATGGCTTCTGTACCCCATAGCGAGGAGATGGTTCTGAGTGGTGTGGCTGCTTATACGTTTTTGTGCACCAGCGTTAAATTGCCGAGTGATTTCTTGCACGGTGGCCCGTCGGTCTATTCGCTGTTATAATGCGAACTAACCGACCATGAGCCCGCTCGTCCACACGCCGTTGTCCACGGCAGTTAGCCCTTGCAGGGATGGTTTTACCGGATTCGATGTACTCACGGTGCACCAGTGACACATTGGCTCGTCAGAATCCCAGTGCCTGCACGACTTCCGAGATGGAGTGACCTATTCGTCGGGCCAAGACAATTTGCCCACGATCAAATGCGCTTATATCCTTCGTCTTACCCTTACTGGGTCCGACTCTTACTGATTCCCGTCGCGTCACTCCTTATATAGTCGGATTGCTGCATTCGTCATGTCGTTTCCGTTTACAGGGCCGCCCACAGCGCCACATTTGCATAACAGCTGTCTCTAATTCAATTGCTCTTCAGTGTATATGGAGCAGCGTTACGTGTTGCATTTTTTTCTTGTGACTTACTGTGTGGCTATTGTGCAAATAGGGGTCTTTGCAGATGTGCCATTTCTTTGGCTGTCCGAACAGCCTGCCTAACTGAACTCATTTTCATGTTAGAGTTAAACTAAGAGTTCCTTGGTGTACAGTATAATAAGCATGAAAATGACCAGAAAGTGAATACGATATGCCGTCGAGGCAGGTTAATTGTTTATTCATTAACATACCACTAGAACTATCGGGTCATTCCACATGGTCCCATCATCAGGTGGATAAAAGTAAAACGATAAAAGCTACACTACATCTAGTAGATAAATGGTGCGACTACATCATGAACTGTGAAAAAGACATCACGCTTAGTGGGCAGATAGAGTCAGTTACAGTTAGGATGTCACATTTACCCGTAACCGTAACTAACTCTGTCTAACCATAGGCGTAACCACTGGGGGGGACGGAGGGGTTAGGATCCTCCCAGATTTTCAGAGTCGGGGATCCCCAATGTAAAGGACCCCCCAATTTTTTCGGGAATATAATGATATAATGCACACTTTTTAATTATGCGAACCAACTAAATTTAATAATATAAGATTGTAAGTTTTCGTAGAATGCAAAAAACGTGTATAATGTGTACTTGGTAAAACAGCGATATCGATTCCTAATAAGCAAATTCAGTTCCACAACTTTGTAATTTACATTTCTGCCCTATCTACCATAGTTTTACAGTTGTGTTCGCTAAGTTCCACAATTCGCCAAAAGAGAGCGTATGGCGTGCCCGTTAGATCGTGCTTCAGCAACTGCTTTGCTGTAGCGTGTGTAGGGGAGTAGGGGGTCACAAACTCTATCTTATACGGTAGGTTTTTTATATTGCATATACACTGAGTGGCCACTTTATTATGACCACCCCCTCAGCACTTCGTTGGGCTACTTTTTGTCTTTAATACTGCGTCGATTCTTCGTGGCATGGACTCCACGAGATGTTGATAGGTGGTTTGTGGAATCTGAGACCATGCTTGATGAATAGCACTTTCCAGGAGTGTGAGATTGCAGGGTTGTGGATCCAGCTGTCTGATGGCTCGTTCAACTTCATCCCACAAATTCTCAATGGGGTTGAGATTTGGAGATTGTGGGGGCCACCTAAGCGAAGTAAACTCACCAGCATGTTCCTGAAACCAATCCCGTACAATACGAGCATTATGGCATGACGCATTATCTTGTTGAAAGTAGCCACCACCATTGGGATAAGCCATCCACATGACAGGATGCACTTGGTCCGCAACGATGTTTAGATATGATGTGCCAGTCAGACGTTGATTAACACAAATTAAAGGGTCCAAAGCATGCCCGGAGAACATTCCCCAAACCATAACGTTGCCTCCACCATCTTGAAGAGTTGTAGCAATGCATTTGGGGTCGATGCTTTTGTGCTGTTTCCGCCAAATCCTCACTAGGCCATCGGCATGGTGTAACTGAAAACGTGATTCGTCGGACCACATAATTTGTTTCCAATTATCGACTGTCCAATCCTTGTGCTCCTGTGCGAACTGGAGAAGTTTTCTCTTGTTAACTGCAGACAGCAAAGGTGTTCGAACAGGCTTTCGGCTGCCATATCCCATCCGATGCAGTGTACGACGAACAGTTCGTGCAGAGATCATTTGAGGGGATCCTTGATTAAGATGGTCTGTAATTTGCTGCACTGTTGCCCTTCTGTTGTCTGTTACCAGTCTGGACACTCTCCGTTCCACCCGAGCAGTCACTAGTCGATGACGACCACACGTTGCACGTAGAGACCCAGTTTTTTTTGGCTGACAGTCCAGTCTTTAAACACTTTAACAACAGCTGCTCTGGAACATTTCACGAATGCGGCGGCTTCGGTGATAATCGCTCCATGGCTCCGAGCTCCTACAATCATCCTACGTTGAAAGTCCGTCAAATCGCATTTTTTACCCATCTCGTCACCCAAAAATCACTTCTACTACTGTCGCAAGCACTAAGCTTTCCCTTTTCATACTAGCCTCGCCCTCTGGAGGCAACAGCGTGGAGCCATAGCTCATTTGCTTAAAACTGTCAAGTGGTCATAATAAAGTGGCCATTCAGTGTATATGTATACATATAATGTGTGTATGTGTGATCGTTCCCCCCCCAGGGATTTTGAAACATGGTTACGCCAATGTGTCTAACCACCTCCTGTACGCTGTCGTGATGTCTCTTTCACAGTTCCTGATATAGTCGTACCATTTATCTTTTAGATGTAGTTTAGTTTTCATCGTTTTACTTTTATCCCCCTGATGATGGGACCATATGGAGTATCCCGAAAGTACTAGTTGCATTTTAATGAATAAACAATTAGCGTGCCTCGACGGTATCTCGTGTTCATTTTCTGGTAATTTTCATGTCTTTATTATGATTATTATAATTATTATTTGCCATTATTATCCTATCTACACGAAGCGAGTTTTCTGATTAAATGTTCTAAAGGGGCCGAGCTGTCTCTGTGACCAACGATACTTGTATCATCTTTATGGCTCCGCATTCAGGGTGACCAGACTTTCGGCTTTTTGAGGACATGTCCTCCTGTTCTCCAGACATTAAGGGAAATTTATTCATGCATTTATTCGTGCAATCCAGCAGCTGCTTGCTTCAGTGCTTCACTTGTGAGTCAACAAGCAAAGCAAACCCATCAGTGCGCAGTTTGTCTGGTCTGTCGTTCATCGCACGTGGACGGTGCCGTGTTGTGTAGTCGTGTAAACAGTCAGCTCATACTGCTTGTTTTGTGTGTTGTGAGTCGTTTCTGTCAGTTTTTTTCTATTTACAGTTCAAGTTCTTCTGTTATTTTTTATTGGAGGTTTAACGACCACCTTGAGCAACTCGATGGGTTATAAGCAGTCGCTGGTTCCAGAAAATGGAGAGAGCCAGTGCCGTAAGACAAACCCAACATCCATGCCTCACCGGGATTCGAACCCGGACCCTTCTCGGACAACTGGTCAGAAGCCAGCGCTTAGACCACTGCGCCACCGGACGGCATAATTCAAGTTTTTTAATCACTCAGTAAGGATTTACTACTAGTTAAACACAATTTGAAAAACATGTAATGCTCTGAATTTCACAAATATTTGTTAAAGAAACCCGATCGAGTGAATGAAATCTCTTCCAGTGAAAAATATAAGTAAAAATATCCAGCAGACTAAAATCTTTCTTTCTTTTTTAAAGTTTTATGCGTATAAATTCTCAATCTGTAAAATTTAAATACAGAGTATATCCATTCATATTTACGTTTGCACAAATTTATTGTGTTCTCGTTTTTCTCGAAATATCCTCCTTTTTTTCTTAACGAAAATGTCCTCCCATTTCAAAATGGGCACGTGGTCACCCTGTCTGTTTGGCCATATATTCGTCATGTGCCTGAAGATTACATCACCTGTCATGTTTTAAGACATACGTACATTTTAAGTGATCTCTCCATAGCACAAAAGGATGTTTTGTACGGAAATTCAATAACACATTATTTGTATGTTGGTATAAAAAGGAACTGAGCTATTGTTGTTTTCCTGTAGAAAGAGAAGAGAAGAGAAGAAATCGAATTTATTTAGGTATTTCCACCTAATGATCGACCAGGGGGAAGTTTTCAATAAACTAAGCGAAAAAAACGTCTTTAATCGATCCCTGGAGAACACAAATAAATCGTCGGCATCCAGCCGTGGGAACCGATGCAATATGCATGCATTTTGCACTGATAACACGTTTTAGGTTGCACAAAGAAACGGAACTCCGTAACTTAAATATATGCTGTACGTTTCTTATACAGAGGAAAGCCAAACCTTTTAATCAACAGAAATGCTTTTCACACAAATTCAATTTACGTCAGCCTGCTTCTACAAAGAGATTTATAAAGCAAATTTGTTTCCTTATCTAGGTGTGAGCTGTTAACAATGTACGAGGTAGGATCCAAAAGTTCGGGATCCTTACCTTGAATACTTTAAAACACCGATGCACAACCACCTTTTTTTTTTTTTTTTTTTTTTTTGATTGGAGGTTTTACGACCACCGTGAGCAACTCAATGGGCTATAAGCAGTCGCCCGTCCCTAATTTAGGGTCACTGGTTCCAGGCAAGGGGAAAAGCCAGTGCCGTAAGACAAACACAACATCCATGCCGGACGGGATTCGAACCCGGACCCCTTACGGACGAATTATCAGAGGCCATCGCTTAGACCACTGCGCCACCGGGGCGGCCACAACCACCTTCAAAATAATATCTGTAAACGAAGTAGGATCCAAAAGTTCGGGACTTGGCGTATAATTCCTTACCTTCAATACTTTAAAACACCGATGCACAACCACCTTCAAAACAATATCTGTAAACGAAGTAGGATCCAAAAGTTCGGGACTTGGCGTATAATTCCTTACCTTGAATACTTTAAAACACCGATGCACAACCACCTTCAAAATAATATCTGTAAACGAAGTAGGATCCAAAAGTTCGGGACTTGGCGTATAGTTCCTTACCTTGAATACTTTAAAACACCGATGCACAACCACCTTCAAAATAATATCTGTATACGAAGTAGGATCCAAAAGTTCGGGACTTGGCGTATAGTTCCTTACCTTGAATACTTTAAAACACCAATGCACAACCACCTTCAAAATGCACTGCCGGAAAGTGAAAAAAGAACACCAAGAAGGAATTGGAGGGCGATCATAAAATTTACATATGTTAATGGCGTCGAGTTTACGTAGGTGTGATGTTGATGTCGGGACCAACCGGTGAGCGCTTACGCCACAGCACGGCATAATATGCAAATTATCGTCGGGGTATTTAAGGAGTACGGCGAAGTGAATGTAATCAGTCGTCGGCGTACGGACACGTGCGAAGGCCACGAGCAAGACGGTGTACTTACGTATTTTCGGTCTCGTGCAGTAGTGAAAAGCAAAGTACGTGGGAGAAATCCTTCTCATAATTTAGCTGCATGGAGTTGAGTTGCTTCATCACAAAGTAATTCTCATATAGTTTGTGGTCGTCAAGGATTTGACTGTGAGTTATTTTTATTTCTTGTTCTTTAAACTTCAAGTTAGAAGCTTTATTTTTGTTTTCCGGTTCCAGGCCAACCGGGTCTCCGTGCCTCCGGAATGGCGAACTTTCTGAACCGACCTGAAACCATTCAGGTTACTCATAATGGGAAGAACCCCAATGTTAATATTCTTAAAGAATTAGTCGACAAACTTGCCTATCCGGAACATTTGCACACAGTCCAGCGACTTAACAATGGACTTTTCACAGTGCGTTTCCAAACTGCTGCACAAGCACTGCACTACCTTGAGCACCCCTTGATAGCCTACAAGGACGTTGCGGTGAACATTTCGCCAGTAGATGACGGCATTCGTACCGTCTATGTCAAACTCGTGCCCATTGACATCCCTAATGAGAAGACCTCTGCGGCACTTACTGGATATGGGGAGATTGTCGCCCCCATTCAGAATGAGCGGCACACGCTCAAAGGTCTGGAACATGTTTATACAGGCACAAGAATTGTTCGCCTGCGTATGACAAAGCCAGTACCCAATTTCCTTCAAGTGGGCCGTTGGAAGGCCATGGTCACATATGCTGGCATGATACGCACATGCCGTAGATGCGGTAATGCTGGCCACATTGCTCCTCAGTGCCCGTCCCGAGCTTGCCCCAACTGTAGTACGGTGGGGCACTTAGAGATCTCGTGTGAGCAAGCTTGCTCCAAGTGCGGTGCGGATTCTCACACCAAATCCAGATGCACCCAGTCATCCTTCGCAGATGTTGTAGCTCGGCCTTCAACAGCTCCCCTTGTTTTCAATGAGGAGTTTCCAGAGCTACCCTCCACCAGTGCTGTTGTTGTTCCCGGGGACTCTGGTGTTCCTGATGCAGTTGTTACCATGGACCCGGAACATGTTGCTTCTTTGAAATTACCGGTTGTCATACCTGTCGATCCGCCTTTCGAGAATGTCGTGACTTCTGTTATTCAAGAGACCTTGGCTGTTGACAGCCGCGTCGATCCTGGAGCTTCTCCTGCTGTTTCACCAGTGCAAGATCTAGAGGTTCTTGAAATGCCATCTACAGAGGTCACCTCACTGCCTCTTGCCGTTGAATCGGCTGTTGTTATTAAGTCTGAGCCTCCCATGGACGCCGACGTATGTACCGCGGTCCATGTGCCTCATTCACCTGATTCTCCTGACGCAGAAGTCGGACTTGTTACCACTGTTGCATTTCCAGAGGTTATTTCGGATGATGACAACATTTACATAGATTCCGTTGATGATGTTAATTTCACCTCTCCTGTCGGAACTGTCTCCCTCCCTTCCACCTCCGGGGACAAAGTTGTACCCGTCATCCATTCCAGCAGGCCGCCGGGACATGTTCCTGTTACCATCCACAATGTTACTGCTACCAGAGACTCTCGTCCTGCTGACCATTACTTCCGTCAACAACGACAGTCTTCTACATCTTCGGAGGGCAGGACTCGCGGCAGCCGTTCGGCAAGTGTTCATCCTGGCCGTCGGGAAAGATCTCCCGTCCAACTGGAGGAAGGGGAACTTCCCCCAGGTAGCCGCCGACGGCACCGTCTCCGGAATCACAACCGCTCCACCTCTGGAGATTGGCATCGTCAGTTCTAAGTGCCGGTCCACGTTTCTAAAACGGGTGGGCTAATTTGAATCTACCCTCCTTACTGACCTTTGTTTTGTGTATTTTTGTATTTCAATTATCTGCTTAACCTTCAACCTTAAAGTTTCAACATTAAATATTCAGGGACTTCGGTCCCGGTCAGTAAGGCGTTGGCTCATTGGCTGGATTATGACCCAGGATATTGATATCCTGTGTGTCCAGGAAACTTTTTTCACAATTTTAGGCATGTTTCGGATTTTCGTCATTACACTAATGCCCCGTGCTGGTTTAGTCTTTCTCCGACTAGTCGCAGGGGCGTCGGAATTATTGTCAACCCTAACTTCAAGGGTCGACAACTGAAATTTCAATATGATGACGAGGGTCGAGTGGCTGCTGTCAGCTTTGCCCTCGCTGAGTTTAAAATTCGCGTTACTTCAGCCTATGCGCCATTGGAACCCGCCCAACGGGGTAGATTCCTCAGGAGTCTTCCTTTATTTTTTGGGGTGGTGAAGACTTCCTCATTTTGGGGGGTGACTATAATCTTGTAACGGAGCCTCTTGATAAACAGGGGGGTACCTGGCAGGGGGACTCGTCCCGGGCTGTCTTCTCCGGGTTCATGTCGGGGGCGGGGCTGGTGGACGCCTGGCGTTCTACTCACCCTGGGGTCTTCGACTGGACTTGGACGGATGGCTCGGTTCAGGCCCGCCTGGACAGGATTCTTGTGGTGGGCCCTGGGGATTGTGACCTTGTGTCTTTTGTTCATTGTGATGTTAATTCTGTGTTTCTCCGTGTGAGTGACCACCGTGTCGTTTCTGGTGAGATCGTTCTAACAGGGGCCCGGACACGAACTCAGGGCCCGTGGAGGATGAATCTGAATCTTCTCGAAGATGACGTCATCCTTCAGGGCCTTGAGAGGTTGCTTCGGGGTTAAATTCAGTCTGAGACTCATCACACTGGTGAGTGGTGGGAGGGGGTTAAACTTAAAGTGAAGTTTTATTTACAACTTCAGGGGAAACTTTCGGCTCGTCAGCGGCTTTTAGAGCGAACTCGCCTTGTCTGTATGTTGCGTGCATGCAAAGCCGGGCAGCAAATGGGAGCTCAGAATGCTGGTATGATTGCTGAACTTCAAGCTCAGTTGCACAGATTTATATTGTAAAACCGGCCAAAGATGCACACAGGACTCTATTTCACAAAATTTGGAAAACGAGATTTCACTTGCAAGTTTTTTTGCGAAATCTCGCAGAAACAAAATTATTTCCCAGGTAATTCCTGGCTTACAGCATGAGTCACGCCTCGTGACCTCTCAACCAGAAATTCACAATTTGGTTTTCTCGCATTTCAGAGACCTGTTTGCATCTGATGAAGTGCAGCAGTAGTCCGTCGACTCTTGGGTCGCTGACGTGACCCAACTCGAAGCCGCGGCTTCTGTGCTTACATCGGGCCCTGTCTGTATTTCTGAGGTGAGGCAAGCCATTGCAGGCTTGCGTAATGGTCGCAGTCCGGGTACTGATGGCATCCGTGTCGAATTTTATAAACGTTTTGTTCATTTGCTTGCTGAACCTCTATGTGATGTTTTTAATCATGTTCTGTCAACTGGGCAGTTAACCACGATGATGCGGCTTGGTCAGATCGTTTTGGTTAACAAGCGGCCTGATGGTCCTGGTCGTCATTTGGGAGAGTGGAGACCCATAATTCTTCTCAATTACGATTATAAGATTTTCGGCTAAAGTCCTTGCTAACCGACTGATTAGGGTTGTTTCTGGCCTAGTAGGCGTGTGCCAGGTTTCTGGAATCCCGGGGAGCAGAAATTTTCAAAATTTAGTCCTCGTGCGGGACGGTATTCACATGCTCGACCGCAAGAGGTTGAAGTGCTGTATCCTTTCTTTGGATCAGAGCAAAGCCTTTGACAGGGTCTCTCACAAGTACCTTGTGACCCTGCTGGAGGCTTGTAACTTTGGCCAAGATTTTGTACACATGGTGAAGGTCTTGTATACTGATATCTTTAGTTTTATCCGAGTCAACGGTCAGCCTACGGACTACTTTCCCATCCGGAGAGGGGTCCGCCAAGGCTGCCCGTTGTCTGCTGCACTGTTCGTACTGAGCATTGAAACTCTCCTTAAGAAGATTCAATCTGCACCGAATATCTCTGGCATCCCAGTTCCGGGTTCGAGCTTTACAACAGCTGAGCTCAAATACCTTGCGTATGCAGATGACGTTGTTCTCTTCCTTCGGGATGAGATTTCCTTGAGAAATTTGTTTCATGTTTATGATGTTTATGCGGACAGTGCAGGCGCTGCTTTGAATGTGGATAAAACTAAAGCCTTGTGTTTTGGGGATTGGTCACCTGACGTTTTGCAGTTTGTAGGCTCAACCGATGATCCCATAAGGATCCTCGGTGTTTACTTTGATAAAAAGGGAGTTCACCGCAAGACGTGGAGCTCTGTTCAACACAAGCTCACGTCGGAATGTGCTTGGTGGGAGGGCTGCCAAATTTCTTTTTTTAATAGGGCTAAATTTGCTAACAGTCTCTTGGTTTCCAAAATAGCTTTTTGCGGTACCCTACAACCGCCGACGTACAGGGTCCTTTTGGGTCTAAATTCTCTAATTTTTCGATTTGTTTGGGGAACTAGAGCTGTCCTTTCTCGGGATTGCCTGGTTCAACCAGTCCATGGGGGGGGGGACTGGGTGTTCGGCACATTCTTGCGTGGTGTCGCACGTTGATGGTTTCTAATGTGGCCTACATCCTGAAAAGCGATTCTCATCCTATCTTTAACTTCGCGTGTTATTTCATTTCCTATAATCTTAGGTTATTTTCTTTCGCTTGTAACTACCTTGGGCCTAGAGCTCCGAGGCCCGGTAGACCACATGGCACTACCATTTGTGAGGCTAGATTGTTAACTAGCCAGAACATCAGGTGTTCCTCTTGGCATGAACCCGATGCCCTTTATAATGTATTCTTGCCATCCTTTGCTCCACACATTCAGCGCAGGTTTCCCGCCTTGGGGATGAACTGGAGGGTCGCATGGGCCAATGTTGCGTTTGCGGGTGTGGAAGGTCGTGTGCGTGACCTGCAGTGGCGCTTGGTCCATGGGGTGATTTTCACCCGTGATTCCCTTTTTCGTTGGGGAGTTGCCGACTCCCCAGGCTGTCCCCACTGCGGACAGCCGGAGTCTTTATTCCACCGATTTGTGGAATGTAATTTTGTTCGAAAAGTTTGGCAACTTTTGTTTAGATGGATTTCTGTTAATATGTGTAATTTTAAAATTATTGTTTTTAAGCACCCGCTACCTGTTTCCGGTCAGCGTGCTTATGGTTTAAAGGTGATCCTTGCTACTGCTTGTACTGTGTTACATGATACTGTTCTGTCTGACCACGTTAGGCTTTATTCGAATAGGAGTGATGTGGTCGCCCTCTTTGTCAAGATCAGATTGCGTGATAGGGTGATTTCCGACTTTCACCACTGGCCGGAAGATGTTTTTCGCGTCCGATGGCTTTGTTGGTCTCGGCTGGTTTCCCTACGCAATAATGTGCTCTGCTTTTGGTTCTGAATGTGTTTTCTGTTGGAGCATGTCGCATGCCTGACGACCGCTGCTCTTTTTACTTGCTTGTCTAGATCCTGTGTTTGCATCATGAATTGTATTTACATGCTTTTCTACTGTGTATATATTGTCTTTTCTGCATTTGTCTATGCTTGGCCCGCGCTTTTGTTCTGTCTGTTGTCTGTGGCAGATGTTGTGCTTCTCGGACCACAGTTCAGACCACTTCCTGCGTCTTTGTCATGCCTCTCGGGCGGGGAGGGGTGTGACAAATGACTTTTCGTGCTTTTGTTTTGGTTGGAGGTGCTTAGATGTGGGTCCACTTTTTCTCTAAGCACATCCACCCTGTTTTCAGATATACTTCTTCCCTGGAAGTGTTATTGCTTGTGTTTCGTCTTCCAAGTTTGGTAAGTAAAGTAAGTAGTTTCCTTTTCCTTTCTTTTCTTTTTAGTGTGTGTGTGTGTGTGTGTGTGTGTGTGTGTGTGTGTGTGTGTGTGTGTGTTTCACCTCGATGATGATAGTGCCTTGGCTGGCCCATAATATGGGTTTCAGCAGAACAGTATACAGCCTTTGTGCTGTACCCCAGTTCACTAACTGAGAAGAAGCTGCAATGCCTGGACATGGAAGACGTGTACTATTTCAGCAGTTATCGGACTTTGAGCGAGGTCGTCTAGTCGGACTCCGCGAGGCCGGGTGGTCGTATCGTCGTATTGCGGAGCGAATTGGACAGGAAGTATCGGTGGTGGTACGATGGTGGCGTAGATGATCCGAGGAACATTCCGACACGAGAAGACGTGGAACCGGGAGTCACAAACGGACTGATGAGCGGACCGATCGACGCATAAGAAGAGCGGCGTTGTCAAGCAGAACATCCACAACGACGCAAATCCGAGCTGCCGTTGCACCTGAGGTGACTGTGCGAACAATCCACAACCGTCTACTGGATGCAGGACTACGTGCACGTGTGCCTCTGGCATGTGTACTTTGGACTCCAGCCCACCGTCAGGAACGGCTGCAGTGGTGTCGCCAACGTCTGCACTGGAGAACGCAATGACGATCTGTCGTGTTCAGCGATGAAAGCAGATTCTGCTTGGGAGCCTCCGATGGCCGTATGCGTGTTAGCCGACGCACAGGGGAGCGTCTCCACCTTTCTTGCATCCGCCAGCGACACACAGGGCTTACACCTGGTCTCCTCATGTGGGGAGCGATCAGCTATCACTCCCGTACACAACTAGTGTTTGTACCGGGTACGTTAAACAGCACCTTCCTACATCAACAACATCATTCAGCCCGTTGTTGTGCCATTTGTAAGGTCGGTCCATCGTGGTGTTTTCCAGCAAGATAACGCACGCCCACACACGGCACGGGCAACGCAACATGCACTTCAGGGTGTGAGACAACTTCCATGGCCTGCACGTTCACCGGATTTATCCCCCATTGAGCACGAGTGGGATTTTACGGAACAACGATTTATCCAGTCTTTACGGCCAGCCACGACCATCCTCGATTTACGCGTCCAGGTTGAGGATGCTTGGAACTCAACACACCAAATTTACATCCAACATCTGTACGACAGACTCCATGCCAGAATTGCACAGTGTGACGCAGTTCATGGTGGTTCAACCTCGTACTAACCATGTTACATGGAAATGTAATTTTTCAGTTTACCAGCAAATACAGCTGTATTTTGCCATAATGTTTTGACCACGTTATCCTCTGTATTCCGTTATTATGCTGTATAAATTTCGTTGGTATCAGACGTCTCCTTCTTGGTGTTCTTTTTTCACTTACCGCCAGTGTAATATCTGTGCCTGGAAACCTGTACCGTGTGTTCCAGTGACCCCAGCACGCAAAACAATTCGCTATCGATGATGTCGTAAACATCAAGCACGGGTACCAAAATATCACGTCAAACTGTGTCAAGGTGTTTTAATAATTTTGGATTCTGTGCCTGGAAACCTGTACCGTGTGTTCCATTGACCCCAGCACGCAAAACAACTGGCTATTGATGATGTCGTAAACATCAAGCACGGGTACCAAAATATCGCGTCAAACTGTGTTAAGGTGTTTTAATAATTTCGGATTGTGTGTCTGGAAACCTGTACCGTGTGTTCCAGTGACCCCAGCACGCAAAACAATTCGCTATCGATGATGTCGTAAACATCAAGCACGGGTACCAAAATATCACGTCAAACTGTGTCAAGGTGTTTTAATAATTTTGGATTCCGTGCCTGGAAACCTGTACCGTGTGTTCCATTGACCCCAGCACGCAAAACAACTGGCTATCGATGATGTCGTAAACATCGAGCACGGGTACCAAAATATCGCGTCAAACTGTGTCCAGGTGTTTTAATAATTTCGGATTGTGTGTCTGAAAACCTGTACCGTGTGTTCCAGTGACCCCAGCACGCAAAACAATTCGCTATCGATGATGTCGTAAACATCAAGCACGGGTACCAAAATATCACGTCAAACTGTGTCAAGGTGTTTTAATAATTTCGGATTCTGTGCCTGGAAACCTGTACCGTGTGTTCCATTGACCCCAGCACGCAAAACAACTCGTTATCGATCATGTCGTGAACACTGCACATGGAGTGAAAACAAATGGAATCAAGCACGGGTACCAAAATATTGCGTCAAGCTGTGTCAAGGTGTTTTAATAATTTCGGATTGTGTGTCTGGGAATCTGTACCGTGTGTTCCATTGACCCCAGCACACAAAAGACCTCTCTATCGATAGTATCGTGAACATCCACACGGAGTAAAGAGCAATGGGCCGATGCTCTGTTCACAGACGAAAGCTGGTTTCGTTTAACGTCTAACTCTAGGCGTCAATACATCTGGCAAGAACCCCCGCGTTGCCCATTCCCAGTAACATCGTAAAAATCGACCATTACAGGGGTGGTGGAATAATGGTTTGGTCCGAGATTATGATCAATGAGCATACAGAGCTGTTAGTGTTGGGGAAAGAAACTTCTGTCCAGTGTCCGTGAAGACGTCAACCATGGACAGCAGAGAAACGATGTGAACTCCAACAAACCAGAAAAGTGGCTAATGGAAGTGTGGTACAGCGATCAACCAAACAAGCCACGTGAATCACATCTGACCAATGAAATAGAGCGTCGCAAAAAACTTTGCATGTGTTGTGAGTCTGCAAGCATGCAAAATTTCAGTGGATATTTACATGCTCACGTTATTCACAAAGAGACTGAGAAGAGTATATCACATGGGAGCAGCAGAACTTACTGAAGCATCTAAGGAGTATAACGTGTAAGTTTATCCGCGCCTGGCATTGAATTCGGGTCCCCTCACTCCGGAGTAAGTCGCTCTCCCAACTGAGCTACGCGGTTATGTGCTCTCACTGCTATCTGCCTTTATCTCATGTGCGTCCGGCGGCGAAGGCACGTCACATGAGAGAATAATATAAAACTAAAAGATAATTATCTGCTGTGATAAAACTCTGAAACGACAAAATCTGAAACAGACTAAGAGCAGGAGCTCGTATGTCAACGAACAAAACCGATGTTTGTTTGTGGAAATATTTTTCCAGATTAATACGATAAAACAAATGAACTTCCATGTACTGATTAATCGGTGACATAATTTCTTTAATTCACCTTGACTCTGTATTTTAGCCATATTAATTCTATATTTCTATTTTTATCCATCGAGAGTTGCACAACAACGGAACTTCGTCCTTTTTCTTCCCTCTTACTTTTCAGACTGAGTTCACGAAGGAATAGCTCTTCACGTGTCACGGTGTACAGAATTTCTTCATTTTTTGTCGCGTGCTATTCCCTAATTTCCTTTACTTGATTCCATTAGAACTCATTTAAATAAGTCATTCAGGAATACCGAGTTTTAATTGATGACTGCTTCCAGAATTGGATAGTAATCCGTCTTTCTATCTTTTTCTCTGCAAAGAAATTAAACAACAGGATGAAGTTACGCTCCGAAAGTTTTGCGATCCGGAATAGCTTGTAATCAAAGCAATCAAGTAAAGATATCCAGAAATAGAGTGTAAGACTGTTCAGGGAAAAAAAGGAAACATGATCAAACATTGACTGAAAAAAAAGTACAAGGCTGAAATTGACTTTTAGTGCCCTTGTGCAAATAAAAAGTTAGATTAAAGGCGGAAATTAAGTCCTAACAACAGATGTATATTGGGTAGCTTGTTGAAATGAAATCCGAGAACTGGAAAGCGCTTTTTTGCAGTTTCTATAAAAAAAAAAAAGAAAAAAGACATTTACCTTAGTAGAAAAGTTTCATCATATTGCTTGTTCACCATCCTGTGAACGTGCGAAACGAAACAAAGGGAAAAATAAATTTCTTCCAAATCATTTCAACGACCATTTACGAAGATTTAAGTTTAAACACATCAGGACAACCTGCCATTTTAAAAGTAGTTTTGTTTAAATTTCTTTATTGTTTGTTTAATTTCCAAAATTTCTTTACGGTGTTGCATAACTTCCCATTTTTGAAATTATGTATAGCATGCTATCTATCAGAGGCGTATTTAGAGGAGGGGCCAGTGAGGGCCTCGCCACCCCCCAACCCCCAACCCCCACCCCCGAAAGTTTTTTTTTTTTTTTCTATTTTTTATTAACCTGAATTTTGTTCTAGTGGATTTCAAAGACTTCCATTTTTCGTCGCATCAGCCCTCCCCCGAAAGAAAAATTCCATATACGTTCTTGAATTCCATACGTAATTTCAAAGATGGGAATTGATTAATTACCCTTTTAGTTAGTGAGACCATCCTACAAATGTTATTATTTTGGTTGTGGCAAATTCTTAAAACTGAAGCATCCTTTTAGCCGACATACGATGACTAAGAAAGGGACTTCATCCAATAACACACCAAAAACTTTAAAGGTGCAAAGGGGAGACGCCCCCAGGTGGCGCCGCGGTCTAAGCGTTGGATTCTGACAATTCGTCAGAGTTGGCTCTGGGTTCGAATCCCGGTGAGGTATGAATATTGAATTTGTCTTACGGCACTGCCTCTCTACCTCCCCTGGAACTAGCCGCCTTGAATTAGGGACGGGCGACTGCATCAAGTTCCTCACGGTGTTTTTTTGTGTGGATTTAACGACCACCGTGAGCAACTCAATGGGCTACGGCCCGTCCCTAACTTGGCATCACTGGTTCCAGGGAAGAGATAGAACCAGTGCTGTAAGGCAAACACAACATCCATGCCTCACCGGGATTCAAACCCTGAGCCATCTCGGACGAATGATTATAAACCATCGCTTAGACGACCACTGCGCCACAGGCGCGGCGTTCTTATATTTAAACCGCAGGACTTCTCACCCGGATTTAGACGGAAGAGACGAAAGGTTTTTCAGCGATAATGCAAAAGTGATGAACATCAGCTCTTGAGGAAGATGTTGGTTCGAAAATCACCACCGGCAAAGAGGTCATATGCTGCAATTCATGTAGAAACACCTAAACTTCCTCGTTGAAGAGATGCGAAATTTATTTTTCATATAATATTCAAGCAAAGCAAACTGAATTTGCCTCCACCACCCACTGGTCATCCATGTTAAACTTCTCAGAAAACTTGAAAATTTCACTGCGGGAACAGTGAAATTTTCAAGAAATTTCCGTGTATATTCATATACATGGAAATTATATTCCATTTATTTTTTATTTATATTCTGTGAAATTTCCATGTATTATAAAGAATATTTCTTCCTTCATTGATTTATCTGTGGTACCGATGACCTTTGACCTTCATCCATCAGGATGGGAATTGTGTCAAAGCGCTATGAGGAAGCATGGATGTTTCGACTAGCGAAAATCTGAGGACTTTCAGATTCCTATGTCTCAGTTGCTTGGAACTTCATTGTGGTGTAATGGTTAGCATACTCGACCGGTAATCGGGCGATGCGGAGTTCGATTCCCGCTCCAGGACGAGGAAATTTTCAAGTTTTCTGAGAAGTGTTGCATGGATGACCAATAAGTAGTACAAGCAAATTCAGTTTGCTTGTATTGAATATTGTGTGAATTTTCCATGTATTATGAAGAATATTTCTTCCTTCATTGATTTAGTTTTCGTATTCACGCGGTGTGAAATATGGGCAATGATGTAATTCTGAAAAAAAGTGCCTTAGCGTTGGGAGGATAAGGTAAAAACAATTTGAAAGGAATGCCCTCGCAATTTTGAAAGAAATTTAAAACTTGATTCACTGTTTAATATTTCAGCAATTTTTATTAATACATTTGTTTCCAATTTTTCACCAAAGTTGCTAAATTTGAGAAATTTTAAATTAAAGAATGTCACGTGGAAGTGAGATGCTAAAAATACTGAGTTTTTCTTTTATGTACTACTGTACCACTCTATGCGATTTCAAAAATTCAGTGTGAATTATACGAATCTGTCACTGTGAATACATAATACCTATAAACCGCGTTGCTAAGATTATAGAGAAGCAGTGAAAGATATCTTTTTTCTTTTTTTTTTTTTTTTGTTACAGGGTAGGGTGTCTTGACGACTACCGTGAGCATGATTCTGAGCCACTGTTTCGGGGCAGGGGGAAGGAGCTGCTTGATGGAGGCCGCACTGCCCATACTTCATCGGCGGCATGAACTAAGCGGACAGTGGAAAATAACTGACTGAGCGGACAAGACGTGGACTAAACGGATACTGGTAGATTCCCTCCGATCAGGCCACCGCCAAAACGGGGATTGAATGGGTGCAAAAGCATATTAATAATCACAGCTAATGGCAACATTTGTCAAATAATGTAGAAAGACGCAAAAAAAGTGGTGCACATTTCAAAAGTTTCAAATCATGGGTTGATCTAGAGAGAAAAAAGCATAAGTGCTCCAGAAAACTTCTGCGAATCCACTAAGTAGCTAAGCATGAAAGAATGATGCTCATGTTCACACGCATGACAAGCCAAATAATATGACTACATTGTTCAGCTAAGTGGGTGGGCGGCTGAAACGTTCGCAGGACAGTTCATTGTTAAGGTGTTGGGTTGGAAAGAAAGTAATGCCCGATGACAAGGTATCCGAAGTCGAAGCCCCGGCCACGGCGCACACTGGCCACTGAGATTGCGCAGCACTCCGGCATGACATCAGCAGGTATAGTGGCTAAAGTCAGTGGCAGTTAGCCGCCAGAAGGCGAAGAGTGTCCATCGTGAAAGTGGACAAGGAGCACATCCGCCATTGCATGCTGTACGAGTCTCGTCACGGTAGCACCCACACAAGTGCTGTAAGGAGCATTACCAGTGTGTACGCCAATGCCATATCACGTCGTCAGTGCTGTCGTTGGTTTGAACGGTTCCGAGAGGGAAATTTTAACCTGTCAGACCGTCCTAAAGCCAGAAGACCCGCAACAGTGGATATGGACATGCTGAAGACCTTAGTGAAGACCTTGGTCAAGACCTTAGTGAAGACCTTGGTGAAGACCTTAGTGAAGACCGACCCACGTGTGGTCACACGGGCGTTGCCCGAACAGCTGGGGACTACCCACACGAGCATTACCACATTCCCGCGTCAACTTGGGAAGGTGCACAAGAGGGGGAATTCAGGTAGCCCATCAACTCACAGTTGAGCAGAAAGCAAATCCCATGAGTGCATGCGATTTCACGTGACCAAGTTGAACCGTTCTTGGACCGCATTGTGACATCGGTGACGAGAAACGGGTCCTGCATGACAATGTCAGCTCCCGTAAACAGTGGTTGGACACAAAATACAAATCCATGCGGACCCCCCAAAGCTGGCTTACACCCACGTAAGGTCCTGCTCTCTGTTTGGTGGGATATGAGGGGTGTGGTGTTTTTTGAGCCGCTGCCTGACAACACTACTATCATCTCCGGTGTGTACTGCTGTTAGCTCGACGATCTGTGCGCATCACTCATGTCGAGTGTCCTCAGACAGCAGACCTCACACAGCGCAGGTGTCCTGTCACAAGATCAGGAAACTGGAGTGGGAGCTGCTGCCGTACTCAGCCCATTCCCCGGACACTGTCCCAAGCGATTACCACCTTTCCCGATTGTTGCAGTATTTCCTGGACGGAAAGTAGTTCACCAACCGGGACGATGTCGAATGCGCACTTACTCACTTCTTTGCGTTCAAGCCACCACAGTCCTACAGGGACGGTTTCCACCAGCTGCCCAGACGACGGGAGTAGGTCGTAGCAAACGATGACGACTACATTTGGGACTGA
Organism: Macrothele yani; assembly: GCA_039090855.1. Lineage (NCBI taxonomy): Eukaryota > Metazoa > Arthropoda > Arachnida > Araneae > Macrothelidae > Macrothele > Macrothele yani. The sequence goes on from CM077007.1 coordinate 118,771,942, forward strand.
TTTGTACTTGTATATACGGTAATTAGCACTTTCTATCGCCTTGCATTTGCAGACATTACTTTCCTTCCAACCCAACATACACTGACGGAAAAAAATCCCAACACCACGCAAAAATAGTTGTAGAGGAATGAAATGGCGGCAATACATTTGTATAGGTAACATATTTAATCGATTAAGGTTTCAACATCATTGTAAGCGCGAGAAGAGACATTTTAAATGTGAAATGCTGGTACATTAATAACCGGTGTAACCGCCAGAATGTTCAATGCAAGCACGCAAACGTTCATGCATTGTGTCGTACAGGTGCTGGATGTCAGTTTGTGGGATGGAGTTCCATGCCTGTTGCACTTGGTCGGTCAATACAGGGACGGTTAATGCTGGTTGGGGTTGACGCTGAAGTTGTCGTCCAATCATGTCCCATACGTGCTCGATTGGAGAAATATCTGGTGATCTAGCAGGCCACGGCAACACGTCGACACTCTGTAGAGCATGTTGGGTTACAACAGCGGTATGCGGGCGAGCGTTATCCTGTTGGAAAACACACCCTGGAATGCTGTTCATGAATGGCAGCACAACAGGTTGAATCACCACACCGACGTACAACTGTGCCGTCAGGGTGCGTGGGATAACCACGAGAGTGCTCCTGCTGTCATAGGAAATTGCTCCCAAGACCATAACTCCATGTGTAGGTCCAGTGTGTCTCGGCCGCAGACAGGTTGGTTGCAGGCGCTCACCTGGCCTCTTTCTAACCAACACACGGCCATCACTGGCACCCAGGCAGAACCGGCTTTCATCAGAAAACACAACAGATCTCCACTCCGTCCTCCAATGAGCTCTAGCTTGACACCACTGACGTCGCAAACGGCAGTGGTTTTGAGTAAGTGGAATGCACGCTACAGGGCAGGACGTCTGGCTCAGAGCTGTCCTTCAAGTAACCGATTTGTAACAGTTCGTTGTGTCCCTGTGGTGGCAACTGCAGCTCGAATTGCTGCCGCAGACGCGGTACGATGCGCCACGGCCATACGCCGTACACAACGGTCTTCCCTCTCAGTAGTGCCACGTGGCCGGCCGGAACCCGGTCTTCTTGAGGCAGTACCTTCTCTTAACCACCGCTTCCAACAATCATGCACAGTGGCTACATTCCTGCCAAGTCGTTCTGCAATATTGCGGAAAGAAAATCCACCTTCTCGTAGCCTTATTACACGACCTCGTTCAAACTCTGTGAGCTGTTGATAATGGCTTCTTCGTCTTCTTAAAGGCATTTCTTGACTAACATCAACACACTACGTCGAATCTCAACGATAACTAACGCTCACGAATGTTACAGCGCGTATTTACAGCAAACCTGCTTTGCATGATCCGAGGGGTGCTACTAGCGCCACACGTATGCGCCGAGCGCGAAATTTGCATAGACGTCATCTTACAGATGTACTCTCACCGCCTACCAACTGTCGTTTATCTAACACAACCCCTTCTTGGTGTTGGGATTTTTTTTCCGTCAGTGTATAAGGGAACTCGCTATTGCAGTGGAATCGCTAAAATCGAGTAAGCAACATTCGATGCAGAGATCTGAGTAGCAATGTGATAATTTATAATAGTGTGTTGTTTCTTCGTTGAGACCACTTTCCCCATAGTTCACGAGACTGGAACGGGAACATCAAATAAAACTGTTTCTTTAACATTTTCGTCAACTGTAATACTCCTCCTCAACCCCTCTTTCTGTCAGCTATTTTCACGGCTTGTCCCTCTTTGTCAACTCAGTCCAGGTTCCGCAAAATCTACTCCCACTCATTCCCAGGAACCGCCTCATCCTGGGCTCGGTGTCGTCGCTTCTGCGGATGGGGTCGAAAAAGTAGTTTTTTTACCCCACTTTCTTATCACAATTTGAAAATAGGTGTACACTTAATGGGGCCAGACAAGCGTTTTGCTTTTAGTTGAAAGGCAGAACTTCAAAACTATTAAGTTTTTTTCATGCTTTATCCTGGCTTAGGAATTTCAGCATTTATGCACTTAGGAAAACGCTGGTATATTTAAAATGTATATTTTCTTTTCGTTCATTTTTTTTTTCATATCTTTTTTGGGATTTTTTTCCTCATTTCTCAAAAATTCTGTGAATTATTTTAATATCTTCTATGCGGTTTTAATGTTATTCTACGGAGTCATAACCATAGTCCATATGTGTTGCACCGTATTATTTTCCATGTTCAACACAAAGCTTTTTCCTGTGCTCAGAAGGTGGTGGTGGTGTAAGGCAAGTTTTTGGTGCAACATACCACGAATATTTTTAATGGTGTATGTACAAGGCTCGTGTAGGCGGAGTGCAAAATTTCTTGAAGGAGAGGCAGGGTCAGCTGGACCATAGGTGCAACCGGGGCAGTCGCCAAGGGCCCCGCGCCTTCAAGAGGCCCAGCGCCTTTAAGGGGCCCCGCAGTTTTAGAAAAAAACACATTTTCTGCAGAATTTCTTATAATTATTATTTTTCTTGTAAGTTTTGTGACGCTAGGCCCTTAAAAAGAAATTGTTTGTATGTTGTTTTTTTTTAGTTTCCTCCCCCACCCCATTTTCGAATAGGTTATTGCTCTTCGCCCTACAGATACTGAGATCTGCTGTATTATAATCACCTTAATATTTTCCGCATTCATGAAATAGGAAATTAAATTTCATCATTTTGTGGCCCTTACTTTCATACGTTCAACAGTATGTGTTCAAACCAAACACTAACATTTAAAGAAATAAAAATTCAAAATTCAAAATTGGTTTAGGGCCACATACGGAGGCCAATTATTCACACTTTTTTAAGTCTGAATAATTAGTCATTACTAGAATTTTTTTTTGGGGGAGCAATTTTCGTATATGAGCGCGTATAAAAGTTTAAGTCACTAATTTGTCAGTTACTCCACTTTGCATTAAAAATCAACTAGACGAAACCCGTCGGAATCGACAGTAAGTTTGTTTTTGATTTGCTTTTTTAAATAATAAACTCATGTGAAACAACAAATGTTAACTTTATCTGATTGACAAATTCATTCAACCACTTCAGTAAAGACAATAGTACAGGTTCGTGATTTTTTTTTTTTTTTTTTTTTTTTTTGTGGCTGAAGATTTAAGCGATCACCGTGAGCAACTCAATGGGCTATAAGCAGTCGCCCGTCCCTAATTTATGATCACTGGTTCCAGCGAAGGGAGAAAGCCAGTGCCGTATGACAAACACAATATCCATGCCTCACCGGGATTCGAACCCGCTGACGGAACCTGTCGGAATCGACGAATAGTTTTTTTGTTGTTTTTTTTCTGGTAGACGAATACCGTCGGAATCGACGATTAGCTGCTTTTTTTTTTTTTTTTTTTTTTTTTGAGAAGAATAAACTCATATGAAAAGTTTATTTACATCTTTACATAATGGGAAACGACTTACCTACGTGAATAAACTGGATCGAATGAATGTTAAATTGTATGTATACATCACACAGTCCAATGGCACAACGCAATCAGGTCTACGAGTGTTCGCTGTTCCGATAAGAACTTTCAAACAAATTCTTGCTAGCGTTGTTTTGCACAACGGTTCGCTGAGAAGAGCGACTTCGGACTTTTGACTATCTGAGTCCCTCCATACTACCGCCTTCAACAGCGCGTGAGTCAACCGCATGCTTCTCCCATAGACTTTACATGGGAACTTTACCTCCTCACAACGCCCGAACCGTTGTTCCAATCTCATTTTTCTCTTCGACTGGCACATCTACATAGTAAGATCTTTATTTTGATACCTCACCCATATGTTTACGTTCAGCCGTACTCTCACAACTGGTCTTACAGCAAATAACTTTATAGAATTAATACATAGATCACTAAATCATGTAACAGAGGGTAAAAACTATTTGTGAGAATTTATTTTAGAAGGATCCTTATTATTTCCTACACAAAAACATTCGCAATGCAAAAATATTCGTTCGCAGATATGTTTTTATCATTTCATGAGGAAGTTTTTTAAGAGTCACACACACACACACACACACACACACACACACACACACACACACACACACAATATCCAACCGTCCAACCCAGTCTCTCCCCGGAAAGAAAATCTTCGATTTCAACGCTTTCTACTCTCTCTCTCTCTCTCTCTCTCTCTCTCTCTCTCTCTCTCTCTCTCTCTCTCTCTCTCTCTCTCTCTCTCTTTCGCTCTCTGTCTCTCTCTCTGTCTGTCTGTCACTCTGTTTGTCTCTCTCTCTCTCTTTGTCTCTCTCTCTCTCTTTGTCTCTCTCTCTCTCTCTCTCCCGGAAATTTCAATCCATGTTATGTTCTTTTTCTTAAGCTTAAAACAAATACTTCTTTGAGATAATCATTTTGTCTTTAGGTTAGTTTTCGTGTGTATTCTTTTCGGACGACATTTTTCACGTAATGACTTTATTAAAATACGGGACTTATTTTGTAGTGCCCACAATGAAATTTCACATCGGGCCCCGCAAAAGCTTCATCCGGCCCTGAGGAGAGGAAACGGAGAAAGTGAGAGAGTTTAAAAGCACATTTGCAATTTTTCAAGAAGTAAGGAAGCCTTAACCTACCAATCATTTTCTCTTGGAAAATTCGAGGGACACCGCGTTAAGTTCGAAGCCTTCCGGTTCCCTATACGTGGTATGTTTTCTTTAGGTAATTCGTGAAACATTTTCATTCCACAATTCCTGAATATTGATATATTGAACCATTGAGTTTTTGATGTCTCAATGAGCATAGATAAGTGTCCTCCCTACATTCGAAAACAAATCCGTTAAATTTCGGTCTTTTCCCCTTACACAAGAAATTCTCGCATCCGTCAGCAGTACTGCCCGAACCCTCCATTTTTCAGATTTTGGAGCACGCCTTTGTTGCTCCGAGACATTTTTGCAACTCATATCGTACACGTTGCTCGTTTCAATAAGCTCCCTGAGGAAATAAGTCTCCTACAAGTATCATGCTCCATCGAGAATGTCGAAGTCAAACGGCTTGAATTTCACTGAAGCGAGGTTTGCGATAAGACACGTCAGAAGGGATTACCTTAAAGAGTTTTCAGGCTTAGTAGTGGGAACTCTGAGAACGAACGAAAGAAGGAAAGAAAGAAAACGAATTTCCGCGGCTGTGTAAAGAGAGTGTGTAATGCATCGGGGAGTCTTCACGAGAAGAAAAACTCCCTAGGCGATACTTTTAGAGTCTTTATTCTTGGTGCTACGATATGTGAGATGATTCAGTTTCCTCGGGGACTCGGTCCACAGAGACAGGTACAGCATACATCCACCGCAGGAGGAATGGGATGGTCACGTTCCTGCGTACCCTTTGACCTGCCCCCTTCACGTTTGATGACAAGACGTTCACTGCTGGCGGATGTGAAAACAAAAAAATGGAATATACGGGGGAAACAAAACTTCGCCAACATTTACTGTCAACCGAGGGGACACAGAGAAAAAGGAATGTAATGTACGCCCCGGAGAAAGGAAGACCATCAAACCTTTCGCTGATATCCCAGAGTAAATCGAAAATTGTTTGCAGCTTTTTTTATGGTACATTTTATGATATATATAGAGAGAAATACAGAAATGAAGAATGAATGTTTAATGGTCTTCAAAAAATTTGGTGAAAACACTAAGGCTCGCATTCTGGAATCCTTCGTAGGAACAAAAATTGAAACAATTCTTAAGAACGCATTAAAAATATCCCTTTCGCACCTACAGGAAAAAAAAACCACTTTCTTAATATTTTAATAATTTCTCCAATGGTAACATTGAATACTTAACTTCGTGTGTTTGAAAGTTTATGCTATGCCATTATTTGACTCAAGGTGACCAAGCAAATGGAAAGCATTTCGTTGTTTCTCTGGTGTGTTAACAGACAAGATAAGCTTCCTATTTACAAGCCGGAATGTTATGCAATGTAGAACCTCACCAGAAAATTAACTAAAAACTCATTAGAAATTTACTGTAATAGCGAAATTTGATTATAACGTTCAATCTTTAAAACTTTTAATGTGCGAGGCATATTCAGAAAGTAAGTACCGTTTGCGAATATTTTTGCTGCAGCAGCTGGGGGTGTGATATCGCGCATGAGCTCAGACTTTTCTGCTCCTTTGTGTGCAAGCCACAGACGCCATTACGAGAACATCGGATCGTGTTGGCGTGTTGTTCTGTGCGTTTAACATGTTTAAGAAGATCGAGCGGCCCTCCGACTGTGAGATAGAGGTCCTTAATTTGATTTTTCAATGCAAGAAATGTGCAACCGGCTGACATTCATCGCGAAACCGGCTGACATTCATCGCGAAACCGGCTGACATTCATCATGAAACTGGTTGACATTCGTCATGAAACCGGCTGACATTCATCGTAAAACCGGCTGGCATTCATCGTGAAATCGACTGACATTCATTGTGAAACCGGCTGACATTCATCATGAAACCGGCTGACATTCATCGTGAAATCGGTTGATATCCATGGTTGGATTTGTGAGGTCTGCGGTCATACTACCATGCATAGTCGTGACTATAGGGCGGGGCAGACGGAGCTGCCCCGGAAGAGGGCGCAAAAATAACTGTTTGCAGTCTGGTTAAAATTGGAATTCAAACTTTTGCACCAGTTTCTAGTACACTTAAAATTCGAATTTCTTCCTCAAAATGTTCAGCAGATGCTAGCTACTCACATTCAGAAATGAAGGCGTAGTTCTATAATCCGTTCACTTGAAGAAGAACCACGGTTTTTGTCGACAACAATGGGGCCAAGGTTTTTTGTTTGGTTGGATGGATAAAGATTTTCTTTAGTTGGACGGATAATTTTTTTTCAGTTGGATAAGATAAGATAAGATAAGGATGCCGGTCACATTTTTAAATATTCTCTTGGGGCTATTCGATCATTACTTTGTCTGCGAGCCACGACTGCCAGATGCATTTGGCCGTTTGATGTGGTACCGAAGATCTGAACCCCGAACTTGCAACAGGTGATAGTGCCTGCCGCATGCAAATAACATTGGAATATGACGTTAATTTTGTTTCCCCGAGTAGTGCATGCTGATCTATGTGTGTGTGTTTTAATATTTGTATATTACTAATTTAATATAATAGTTGTGTGACGTATAGTCTAATTTAACTTTCATTTTTAGTTCCTTTTTCTATGCAAATTTGAGTTCATTCTCCTTACCATTTTTCAAACTTAGCGTGATATCTTCTCTCCCACACGAATACGGTTGATAACACTTGAGGTCTGTGAAAGTGACGTATGCTTGTTATGATAAGAACAAGACGAGAGATATATAATAGCAATACAGCAGCTGCGTGTGGGTAGGGGCCGCGGGAGGCCTAGTGATCAACGTTCGTCGCTGTCACGGAGAAGACCTCGGGTTCGATCCCAGGCAGGTACGAACGCTCGAACCACTAAATATCCGCCGTGCGTCGGATGGGCACGTTAAGTCATCGTACCCCGCGAACTAGCCCCCCGGTAATAAATAAGGGCGTCTTCCTTCCCCTTTCTACCTCGCTTCTGTTTCACTTTCCTATCGGGTACTCCAGCCGAAATCTCCTAGCTTCCTATTTCTAAGGAGTTTTTTAAGACCTGGGGTCAGACACTCCCTTCCTAAGATTCTCTACATCTGATCTGCGTGTGTGTGTGTAGATGATGGTTTTACGACGAAATAATTAAAGTTAATAACGCTAAAGCATTTGGAGGTTGTATCGTACTGATTCTGCATAATTAACAAGTGGATTTAGTGTTGTGCAAATTGTAATTAGCAGTCTACGACTAATGTAATGTGGATCTTTCGCCTTACTATACGGAGCGTTTACCGAAATAAAAGAAAGAACTGTAATTAACTACTTCTTGAACTTTATTTGAGTGACTCCTGTTCCACTGTAGGTGAAGTTTTTGAGAATTGATACATGTAGTGTTTAGTAAGTCAGCTACACACAAACGCTACAACTGTTACTAGTTATATATATAACTTGTAACAGTATATGTAACTATTATGCATATATATAAATATTAAATTAGTAATGCACATACACATACATACACACTTGTAATATGTGAGGTAGAAAGATAGATTGGGGGCGCAATATTTTGTGGTTTGCCCCGGACGTAGAAATGCCCAGTTACGCCTCTGCTGTCATGAGTAATGGAATGGTGAGGATATGGATCAGACAGTTCAACGAAGGTCGTGAGAACGTGCACGACAAGGAGCTGAGCGGTGGCCATCTGTGGTCAACCATGATTTGGTGCCTGCGATCGATTTTGTTAATTTTTAATATATTGTAAATATAGTGGAACCCGCTTACAACTGGGAGTCGGGACCGACTGAAATCCTCGTAAAATCCATTTAGGTGTTAAAATTCCCAGCACGTAAAATTATGCAAGTACGTTATTGTATGGTATGCAAGTACATTGTAGCAGCAAATCCTGAAGCAGACATCATGTGAAAACGTTTAAAAAAAAAAAAGGAATCTAATGCTGTTTCTTTTATTTTTTTTTATATTTATGTTTCCTTAATTTTTGTCGAATAACACTTAATGCACAAAATACCTCTTCACCGTCGATGTCTGTTCTTTCATAAAAAGTTTAACATTTTCCGTTCAATTAGTGACTTGCATACAACAGTGACCGAGTGTTCTCCTTAGGGGTGTAGAAGGGCCTTGGCGCGGCTTAGCGGCACCAAGGCACTATTTTTCTAGGCTTAGCGGTGCTAAGGCACTATTTTTCTAGGCTTTGTAAGGCAGTATTTTTCTAGGCTTACCGGCGCTAAGATACTTTTCGCAGGTAGAAGTTGCAGAAGATGGGTAAAGAAATTTTATTGGTAATCATATATTCGAAAGTAGCAAATACTGTGTTTTATATACAATCATAACCGGAATATTCGTATCGCAAAGATGAAATTAAACCCTCGGACCTCACAACAGGACATCTCATGGACCATAAGGGTAAAAAGAATGTTTGTTTGTTTCTGGATTCAACTTTCACTGTGAGCTACTACCGTATTTCCCCGAAAGTAAGACTTAACCGGAAAATAAGCCCTAGCATTATTTTTTTCCGGATGCTCGTAATATAATCCCTACCCCGAAAATAAGCCCCAGTTACGATACGTAGTACCGTAGTACCAGATCAAATAATGATTCCCGCAGGAATGACTGCCTATCTCCAGACACTTGATATTGCAATTAACAAGCCATTCAAGGATCATTTGCGCATGGAAATCAATGACTACATTGAAAATAGAACGGAGAAAAATCAGCGTGGAAACTTTGTGAAGCCTAGCCTGCAAGAGGTCGTGACTTGGGTGAAGAATTCATGGGATAAAATCACTGACAGCTGTGTTGACAATGCACTACGAGCAGGCTACATGGACAAGAAGTGCTCATTTAAGGAGGGCTTTATTGCTGGACATGAGAGATTGGGGTCAATGGTTCTACAGGAAATGGAGTCGCAAGAAATTCAGGCCGGATTTCGAGGTTTGGAGAGTTATCACTATGTTCCAGAAGAAGATGACATGACTGTATTTGAATAAATGCAGATTTTTGTACATGAATAAATGTAGATTTTTGTACACGAATAAATGTAGATTTTTGTACATGAGTAAAGCAGATTTTTGTACATGAATAAATGTAGATGAAAAAAAAGTTGTTAGTACATGAAAAAATAAGACATCCCCTGAAAATAAGCCCTAATGCGTCTTTTGGCGCAAAAATTAATATAAGACCCGGTTTTTTCGAGGGAGGGGGGCGCACCGATCATGCTTCATGCGGAGCTCAGATCTCTAATTAGAAACCTACACCTTCTGACCACTCGCCGACCGGGACGGCGTAAACAGAATATAAAGTCCATTGTCCAGACAGCAGTCCTCAAAATTATTTCATTGTTAGAAGAAAAATCATCAGAGACAAACTATGCAGCTACTAAGGCTAAGTGACAAGAATTTTATGAGTGCGAAGAGTATTTTTATTATAAGCTGCCCTGTCTCTTATTCCTTAAGAATAACACAACAGATATGTCCTGGAATCTTAGGAAAAAGGCGTATTAGTCACATTGTAGAATAGATGTAAGTAAATTACATTTATTCAATGTGACTACATTAGTTACATCCGTTCAGTGTTAATCAAGTAACAATCACGCTGAACATTTGTAATCATGTAAACTGACAGAGGGTTACTTAAGAAAATTCCATATTTTTAGAATGTGACTAACAAACTTTTTATTCCTTTATTAGAAGTTCCGATTTAAATAAAAATAGTAAAAAAATTTTTATAAAATATACTGAACAATAAAAACAGCAAATCTTCTGAATTCACATGCTTTGAAAAACTTTCAGCTTTCTTTCCAAGGCGTTTTTTACAAATTAGTTCACCACTAAGGCACGTTTTTTTTTTTTTTTACGCTTTCCAACCGTAGGTTGAAGAAGCGTATATGCTCCAGCTTTGTTCGTCTGTCCGCCCGATAACTCGCGTAAAAATGGTTGGATTTCGATGAAATTTTGGTATGTGGAAAGAGACCACCTGGGGACGAACACTATTGAAAATGGACGAAATAGGATCAAATGTCACGACATAGGAGCGGGATGCATTCCATTGCCTTTATGCGTCATAACTTGAGTAAATAAAGTTCGATTTCACTGAAATTTTAGTATGTGGTAGGGGACCATCTGGGGACGAACCCTATTGAAAATGGGTGAATTGGGGTGTAAGATCAGCACGCAGGAGCGGGATGCATTCCATTGCCCCTATGCGTCATAACTTGCGTAAAAATGGTTCGATTTTGATGAAATTTTGGTATGTTGTAGGAGACCTCTTAGGGACGAACCCTTTTAAAAATAGGCGAAATGGGGTCAAAGGTCAGGACATAGGATCGGGATCCATTCCATCGCCCTTATGCGTTATAACTTACGTAAAAATGCTTCGTTTGAGACAAAACTTTATCATGTTGTTCCGGAAGTATTCTTTACCGGTTCTGTTGAATATCATCGAAATGGGGTCAAAGGCCAGGTCATAGGAGCGAGATTTATTCCACAGGCATTATCCTCATAACAGGCATGAAAGTGGTCGTGGCAGAAAAAGTCTGAACTTTTCCCACATAGGAATATGCAAAAATATTTAACCTTTCAGCATTTATTAACTACCCAAAGCACCATATACAGTCATACCTCGATTTAACGAACTTCAAGGGACCAACAGTCTTGTACATAAAATCGCGGAATTCGCTAAATCGAGGAAGCCTTTCGAATGAAACATTCAAATTAAGCTAGTGTTCATAATAGAATACGTAAGCAGCTAGGTTATCTTTCCCTCAGTGACATTTAAATTATGTATAGTACTTTTAATTGCAAATTTGTTATCAAAAATGTTATAATACGTACACATTTACTTTGCATATTAAATACACAATTCGTAGATATTAGATTTCAATATGTAGCATCAAAATTTAAGCGTAATTTAAAATTGCGGGGAAAATACGATAGGGGATTTTTTTTTCCAAGCATTTAGCTTCTTAAATAATGATTTTAGTATCCTAAACTGCATGAAACAGAACATCAATTAGTACTAATTAACTTGTGAAAACGGAATATGTGTCAATCACCTTTTTACACTGTAGAAAAGAAATGCTTTAGAGAAGATTGCTTATGGTTTTTCCGAACGTTTAGCTTTATAAATTGCAGCTTCAATTTTATGAAGTGCATGAAAAACATTATCATTAATATCGAGGGGCATCAAGTACTTTTTAACACATTCCACACTGTTACCAGCATCACTAAAGCAGCTAACTTTCAGCTATGCTTCATCTTCTTCATCAGAATCTGTTCATCGAAAACATCATCAAGAGATTGCATTTGGGTTAACTTTTTAACGTGAAAATGCTGGTTAACATAGTTTTGTGGTTTAAAAAATAAAAAATGTTCGCTAAATTGAGGAAATGTGTTCGTTAAATCGGGAAACGCCAAGCATTAATTCCAATGTGATTCCGTCGGGACCATAAAAAATGTACGCAAAATCGCGGAATTCGTTAAATCGTAGTCCGTCAAATAGGGGTTTGACTGTATATGCATACATGTATAAAAGCTATAAAATTGTCTAACATTTCCTTTGGAACGAATAAGAATTTTATTTTAGTCAGTGTGCTTACATCAAGCTAATTACTACGATTATTTTGCTGAAGAAAAGATTTTAAAAGCCAAACCTGAGCAGTGAGTGCTCTCTCTCTCTCTCTCTCTCTCTCACACACACACAGACACACACTCACATACACGCACACTGGTAAACTCTAATGAATTCGTTCCTGCAGATGCACGCTCTACATTAATTAAAACTAATAAAATTGTAGTTGAAATATTTCTGCTACTAGTATACAGCACGAGACATAGGCTTACCAAAGAATTGCCGGGACGGGGTTAGAGCACCAATAAGTGTAAACGATTCCTTGGATGGGCACGAATAAGTGTAAACTGATGTCTTCCTTGGGAAGCAGAGCACGAATAAATTTAAACTGGTATTTCCCTTGAGTGGGCACGAATAAGTATATACTGATGTCTTCTTTGGGGGCTAGAGCACAAATGAGTGTAAATTGTTGTTTTCCTTGGGTGGGCACGAATAAGTGTAAACTGATGTCTTCCTTTGGGGGGGGGAATAAAGCACCAATAAATGTGTAAACTGATGTTTTCCTTGGGTGGGCACAGATAACTGTAAACTGATGCCTCCCTTGGGAGGGGAGTGAAGCACGAATAAGTGTAAACTGATGTCTTCCTTTGGGGGGGGGGGGGGGGATAAAGCACCAATAAATGTGTAAACTGATGTTTTCCTTGGGTGGGCACAGATAACTGTAAACTGATGTCTCCCTTGGGAGGGGAGTGAAGCACGAATAAGTGTAAACTGATGTTTTCCGTCGGTGGGCACGAATAAGTGTAAACTGATGTTTTCCTTTTGGGAGAGACCATTCTTGGAAACAATTTCTCCGTAAATGTCACAATATTTGGTTCCTTTAAGAGCAAAACAAATATTTTTTGTTATGTATTGCTCATTAATCACTAATGTTAATCAGTGACGACGAGAAAACCAGCTTATTTCAGAAAAGATGCGAAGTTTTCTAAAAATAAAGTCCTCATATTTTTTTTACAAATACGTTCAAATATCGCATTTTGTTTTTTGCTGGCACGTGAAAAACGTTACGTAAGGAGTTCTCTACATTAATAGCATTTTGCCGTGGTTTTAACTTTCGACCAGAAAACGAATCACAGCCAAATCATGAAAGGGAGCATAAGAGTGTGTGTGTATAAAGAAGTTCTTGGTTATTCCTCTTTGAACTTCGTAGCGATTTCATAAAACCTCACATTCTTATTTGCTGCCACATCATAGGCTTGTTTTCGCATTTAAATTTTCTAAAGTTCGGGTGCACGTGCCCCCCCCCCTCTCCAACCCGACGCTAAATGGCACTAGGGAACAGACAACTTCTCGGAGTGATAGGCTGCCGGAAAATGTATCACGTAAAAATGAAGCCGAGAGCGCTCAGAAGTTGGCCAAAAGTGCATATGCGGTAGAAGAAGTGAGCAACAAGCGGGCACGATTCTGCGCGTTTCCGGCTGCACTTTTACATAAGAGAGACAAAGAAAGCGGCTGGGGTAACCGACTTTCATACCTAATGTACAACGCCGCGATTTGTGACACTCTCTTTGCAAAGTTAATTTCCCCCTGTAGGGCGACAATGAACCTAAGAGCTCGCAAGTATGTACCAAAGTTGTTGTTTTTGTATAAAGAAACCAAAAGTAAATACGAAACATATACGTTTAACAAACTTGAAAGAAAACAAAATGTCATAGCAGAGCGTGGGTTCGATCCACGGACCTCTGGGCTTAGCACGCTTCCACTGCGCCACTCTGCTGCGGAGGAAGCAGAGTTTAGACTAATTCTTCTCTGAACTATTTTATTATTTCCGCAGTACGTGAAAATGTTACGCTTCATTGTTTTCAGTTCCATAGCACAGTGATTTCCAGCGTTTTATAATTAGGATATCGGGGGGGGGGGGGGGTATGAATATAGACTCCTCCCCTCGAGGTTTTTCAGTTGCAGTATTGTTTTTATTGTTTTCATACAGTCATTTCAAGTTACGTACTTTTACGATATAACTATATGCAGTTTGTGAATTGTTTTCATCCTCAAATTTATAAGATTAATAAGGTTAGCTTTATTTATATTGCAACTGAATTTGAATAGCTAGGGTGTTTTTTATGCGAAGCTATTTCCAACTGTTGTTCGGGAAGTGGCTGAGATTTACGCCTCATGTTTTGGTAGTATTTATTCGGATTTTGTAAGTTATGCCGGTGTGGAATTAGTCGCGATTGAGGCATCCAAGGATTCGGAGGCAGCCATTAAGTGTGCTGTCCTCCGAAAGGGAAATTATGTTCACAAGGGAACGAGATTAAATTGTATTGTACGCCTTGTACAGCAAAATGTGGTGTAATCCCATATACCATTCATGAAAATGTGGTCTATTTAGGTGCTATTATGATTCTTTATGGGATTATGAAGTATAAATGTGTGATATGAAATAAATGTATTAATATTTTTCATAATAAAATAAATGCCTATAATTATTTCAATTACGATAAGATTCATTTCTATGATATTAGTAATAAAAATTCCATATCGTATTGTGAACTACTTTCTTTCACGTTGGGTGTGATCAGGTTTTGTGTAAACAAATCGGGACGATACATTACTTGAAAGCGTTCTGATTCGGAAGTCCACCCGTAGCTGTACTACCGAATCAGAACGCTTTCAAATAGTTCCCGATTTCTCGTGTATCGTTCTGCTTTGTTTACAAACAACCCAATCACACTCAAAGTGAAAGAAAGTAGTTCACGATAATATGCGGAATTTTTTTTTTACTGCAAAATGTGTTTTCATCGAAATAAACCTTATTGTAATGGAAATGAATATAGGCATTTATTTTATCATGGGAAATAATAATACGTGTATTTTCATATCACAGTTTTATGAATCATAATTCCTATAAAGTAAATGCAACACCCTTTTCACGAAATTAATGTATCTAACATTCGTTTTGGCTATTCTTCCACAGACTGGCGAACGGCTCATTTCTCACAGCTAAGACAGTGGAACGGTAGCACATCCCCCGTGAGCATGTACCGGAAGCATCAAACTAATGTTTTCGATGTGGCAACGGATCTGTTATTTTTACATTCGAATGCAATCATTATGAGAAGAGGTCAAAGCGGTTATTTTTTTTTATTTATTTTTTTTTGTTTGGAGGTTTAACGACCACCGTGAGCAACTCAATGGGCTATAAGCAGTCGCCCGTCCCTAATTTAGGGTCACTGGTTCCAGGGAAGGGAGAGAGCCAGGGCCGTATGACAAACACAACATCCATGCCTGACCGGGATTCGAACCCGGACCCGCCTTAGACCACTGCGCCACCGGGGCGGCATCAAAGTGGTTATCTTTGCATTCTGTGCTTATTTTTTTGTATTCATCATGATTACTAACGTTGCTTTCATCAAAGAAAATATTTCATGGACAACTTGAAAAACAATAATTGAGGTGCTGGAAAAAAAAATGAATGAACTTACCACTATATACGTTCAGATACCGATTAAAAAAAAAATTACTTTCGTACTTACAAGTAGTATTTTAATTCGT
This sequence comes from Macrothele yani, assembly GCA_039090855.1. Lineage (NCBI taxonomy): Eukaryota > Metazoa > Arthropoda > Arachnida > Araneae > Macrothelidae > Macrothele > Macrothele yani. Next base: position 118,787,585 of record CM077007.1, read on the forward strand.
ATTTACAAATAAATAGAAAAAGACAATTTTAAAACAAAAGCATCGACGTTCATTGCCATTCGTGATTTCTTATTATTTGAAGCATTTTTTCGAATGTCTGTGCTCCTGTCACTATATTTCCTTCTGAACATGAATTACATCAATCGAGCATCTAGATTGTCTTTATGTACACCTTGTTTCATTATGCTACTTTTTAAATTACTCCAAAAACATGCTGTTTGCATTCGAATGTAAACAACAGATCCGTTGCCACGTCGAAAACAGTAGTTTGATGCTTCCGCTAGTCGCTACATGCTCACGGAGCTATGCTTGCGTTCCGCTGTCTTAGCTGTGAGAAATGAGCAGTGCGTCCGTCTGCGGAAGAACAGCCTTCATTTTCCACTCGGTAGAACGAAGTACTTCAATGAACTGTTCAAATGGATCTAAATTTTGTTTTTTTACAAAATCGTCGAAACAAATATTCCATTAGGCGGTTCCGATTTGTTAGTACGGCTTCTGAGATTTTGCTTGAGAGTTCTCCAATTGGATTCGATACTCTGAGTATGAGTATAAAATCTATAAATTTTTTGGGTGATTATAAAATCCAAATAAATACTATCAAAAAAATGAGGCGTCAGTCTTAGCCACTTTGACTTCCAGGACAAAACTTGGAAACAGCTTCGCTTAAAAAATACACTAGCTCTGGATAAAAACAAGAAAAAAAAAACCCCGTAGTACTGTTATTTGATATATTTCCTTCATAAAATGTCTTCAGATAAAAATACTCATTAATGAGTCTATTATAACGAAATGCTGAAAGAGAAACGCGTAAAATTTAGCGCGAATTACTTGCTTTCACTTTGGGTGTGATCAGGTTGTATGTAAACAAAGCGGAACGACACACGGGAAATTGGGAACTACTTGAAAGCGTTCTGATTAGGTAGTACAGTCCCTTTTTTCTCCGAAGCTTTTGCGAAAGTAAGTTACTTTCAAAATGTCACGCGCATCCATCCGGCGCAGTTGCCGGCGGGTTTGTTTGCGTTTTAGACTCGGCGCTAGTTCTATTACGGCTCGCCGAGTGTCGCTACGCGATATGAATAGTTCCACAATGAAATGACAGATTTGTTTAAGAATAAATATATATATATATGATTTATCTGCTCCTCCAGATTCGCTAACATGAATGCCGGTTGCTTCGACTAGCGAATCCTGTGATCGTTGTATTCAAGTTAATCGGAAACTTGAGAGGGTCGTTCTGGGTGGTGTAGTGGTTTGCATACCCGGGCGTTGTCTGAGAGACGCGAGTTCGGTTCCTGCTCCAGGACGACGAAATTTTCAAGTTTTCGGATATTATCTGACTTACCATCCTTGTCATATTTACACCATAAAAAGGGAATTGTCATCTTCAAAATTTGTATTACATGGTATAATCCCGTGATTCATTTATATGCATAAATTTCGGTGGTCTTCTGAATCAGGAAGCTTTTCAAGTGATCATGGACTTCGTGTGTATCGTTCAGCTTTGTTTACATACAACCTGCTCACACAGAGCATGAAACAGCAAATAAAGTATGCGTTTCACGTTAATTTTATGGGGTGGTTTTTTTTATTAGAATTTCACTATAATAGACGCCCTTATGATTAGTTTTTTTTTTCTTTTGTAAATGAGGAAATTCATCGAATAGTACTACGAACGTCTTTTGTTTTGTTTTTTTTTTTTTCGTCCGAAGCTTTTTATTTTATACGAAACGAATTCCACCTTTTTTCTGTGAAATTAAAGTTGCTTCAGATTTTATTTTATTTTTTATTTCTTCGGGAAAAAAAAAAGACAAAGACCTTAATTTTTTGCTGTTTGCAAGGTACTACCAAACGATCCGAATAATGCATGGGAAAGCTTTCATCCAATGAAAAGTGCGTTTTATTAAGATTTTCTAACAAATTGTGTGTATGATGTACAAGCAGGACCGTAGCTACGGTGGAGTGGGTGTAGCGTACGTGGGCGAAGCGTACAACCCAAAATCGTGGGCGAAGCGTACACTTCTTCGTCGGTTGGGTTATCCCCCTGGTTGCCATCCCCCTTGCACGTGCGGGCCGGGCCGCCTCCAGGGCTGGTGAACACGTGTAACAAACACGTACAATTGGGGTTGTCATTAGCCGGGTCCGTTTCAGTGTGCGTTCATTTGTGCGCTGCGATTTGAAGTGTTTGTAATTATTTCCTTCAGAAGAACATATTATATTGTCATGGAATCTGGTGAATTGTTATCAACTAGAAATGGAAAACCTTGTTTGATAGCAGATGGCTACCAACACCGATTGCATAGAAAAAGCAAAGAATGTATCAGTTGGCTATGTACAAAAGAGAAAAAGAACAGATGCAGGGGAAGTATTAAAACGAATTTTAAATATGAAATAATAAGTCGAACGGATCATTTTTGTGTGCCAAATATTGCAGAAATAGAGGTAAAAAAGACAATGGATATCTGTAGAAAAAGAGTTAGAGACGAAGTTTCAGTACCAGTGCATAGGATTTTTCAAGAAGAAATGAGAAATATTTATTCAAGAGGATATAACCTAGTAACTGAAGTACCAATATATGGAAATGCCAAAACTTCACTGTGTGCAGAAAGAAGAAAAGTATTAGGAAGTACTCAAAACCCTACAGAAAGTAATGATATTGTATTTCCTGAAAATGTTCTTCACCTATCGAACGACGAAAGTTTTCTTCGATTGGATTTTACAAATAATTATGGGAAAAGAATTCTCGTGTTCGCAGGTGAAAACGTTAAACATCTTTTGACAAGTGGAGACACCTTTTTTTTTTTGATGGAACATTCAAGAGTTGTCCGAAACAGTTCACACAATTGTATACTGTGCATGTTGATTGTGGAAGCACGGCACTTGAAACAAATGTTTATCCATGATATTTGCATTATTACCCGATAAACGAGAAGAAACATATTATGCTTTGTTTAGCGAATTAAAAAGTTGGTGCCCAGAATGGGCACCAAAAGTTATAAAAGTAGATTTTGAAGTAGCAGCAATTTCAGCAATAAAAATGATCTTCTCTCAAACAACAATATCTGGTTGTAATTTTCACTACAATCAATGCTTGTGGCGAAAAATCCAGGAAGTAGGACTCGTGACGGAATATAAATCAAATGAAGAGCTAAGGAAGATATGCAAAATGTGTTCGGCATTAGCCTACATACCACTTTCAAATGTAGAAGATGCATGGCTTATCATAATGGAAGATACTCCAAAAAACGGTAAGTTATCCACATTTCTTGATTATTTCGTTGAACAATGGATGGACAATTCTATTATTCCTGTCGAGATCTGGAATGTTCATGGTCAGCGCCATAGGACAAATAATGCAGTAGAAGGTTGGAATTCGAAGTTAAATAGAATTATTGGCAAAAAGCAACCAAATGTTCATTTAAAAAATTAAGACCCTGAAAGAGGAATCCGAATATGTCTCGTTTTTGCTAAAGTCTAAAGAATTAGGAGAAACTGTTGGAAAAAGGAGAAAAGTTTACATAAAATTAGACGAAAGAATAAATAATATTATAACGGAGTTTGAAAAAACACAAAACCTGCGAAAATGCTTAACAGCTTTAAGCTATGCAACAAAGATAGATTAATTTAGTGGTGAACCAATGCTAAATAAGGCATTGCCCAGTCACAAGACTGGGGAAAAACTGTGTGGGGAAAGTTTGCAGTAAAATACAATTGAAAATCACATTTTCAAAACAAACATGTACAATTTTGTTATTATGTACTTTGTAAATTGAATGACGGCTCCAATTGTATTTCACTTAATTTTTCTGTATTTTCGTATGCGTTACAAATGAATTTCAAATAAAAAAAAAGTAATAAAATAAAATTAAACAGCTCAAATGATTTTTTTTTACTTTCATAGATTCCTTCTGGTAAAATTTTTTTTATAGCTATAAATGCGAACTGTAAACTGTAGCCATAAAACCAACTTGTATGAGTTACGAAAGAATCCTCAAAATTTCTCCCTCCCCTCCCTACCTTCCAAACATGCTGTACGCTTCGCCCACGGTACGCTTTGCCCACGTACGCTTCGCCCACGTAACCGTAGCTACTGGAGCGGCGGTAGCCATCTCAGAATAGTCACACCAGAGGCGCAAATTCACGCTTTGAGGGGCACAAGAAATAGAAATACACAGCGTGTAAATACATTTTCTGAAAATTTTAGTTCCAAAAGAAAGTTACAATGTTCAGTATATTTTTTTTTTATTGTCAAGTCTTAAGTTAGACGCATACAGCATTACACGCAACTAACAAGACTACAGATTAACCATCATATGCCTGAATGGAATTTTCCAAAACAGCGGATTTAGCTAAATAAAGAAATTGGCGAATATGACGTAATCTCCGCGGGCCTCGGGTGGCCTAGTGGTCAGCGTTCGTGACTTCCACGGATAATACCTCGGGTTCGACCCCAGGTAGGTACGAACGCTCGAACCACTAAACATCCGCCGTGCGTCGAATGGGCACGTCAAGCCGTCGGGCCCCGGGTACTAGCCCCCGGTAATAAATAAAGGCGTCTTCCTCCCCCTTTCTATAATTCGCTTCCGTGTCACTTTCCTATCGGGCAGTCTAGCCCAAATCTCCTAGCGTCCTATTTCTAAGGGTTGTTTAAGACCTGGGATCAGACACTCCCTTCCTAAAATCCTCTACATACGATCTGATCTAACTTAACCTCCGTGACCTAACCAAATTTTCCGTAGGCAGGGATCGACTAAGAAAATTTGGGGCCCTGGACAAGAGGCCTTCAGGAGCCCTCCGGCATTCCGTGTTATGTGCATGCAGGCATGATTGAGGCAATGGTCTCAAGAGCCTTAATTTGAGCTTTTTGTGGTTTCATTCCGAGTCGGCTGGCAGAAAGTATATATTCCATGTGGAATAATTTCACAAAAGTGTTATGCTCAATTTAACGCGACGCAAAGCAAAGAGTTGATTAACCAATCGCGACCGGTGTCAGTTATTTCATGATTGGATATTTCTCTCTCGTCGTGTCGTTAATGCTGAGGTGTAAATGATGCAAAGTTATAAATTGCTTGATCATCATCATCATCATTGTCAACCATTATCAATCCACTGCTGGACGAAGGTCTCCCCAAGTTTCCTCCACAACGGTCTGTCTTGTGCCAGTCTCCTCCATGTCACCCCTGCATACTTTCGAATTTCATCCACCCATCTCCTATGTGGTCTTCTTCTGGGTCTTTTCCTGTCCCTTGGAATCCAATCTAAAATTTCGGCTGTCCATCGATGATCTGTCCTTCTGGCAGTATGTCCAGCCCATTGCCATTTCAGGGATTTAACTCTGATCATGATGTCTTCCACTCTTGTCATTTTTCGGATCCACGAGTTCCTCTTCTTATCTCTCCTGGTTACACCAAGTATGCACCTCTCCATGCTTCTTTGAGTTGTCTGCAGCCTTTGTATGTCTCTTTTAGTTAAGGTCCACGTCTCTGCACCATACGTAAGCACTGGAAGGATGCATTGATCAAACACTTTTCTTTTAAGACATAATGGCATATTGCTCTTGAAAATTATGCTGTTTCTTCCAAAAGCTCTCCAGGCAAGTTTTGTACGCCGATTAATTTCTTCATCAATGTGACCCTCACTTGATATCTGCTGTCCAAGATAAACGTACGTGTCTGTTATCTCCAGCTTTTCTCCATCAATCGATAAATCTTCATTTCTTGTAAAAGCATTGAACATCACTTTTGTCTTCTGAAAGTTCATTTTTAATCCCACTTCTTTACTCTTGTCAGCAAGTTCCTGGATCATACTCTGCAGCTCTGATGGGGCAGTTGCAAAAATGACTACGTCATCAGCAAAACGAAGGTGGGTTAGATAATCTCCATTAATCTTTATCCCCTTGTTTTCCCAGCTCAGCGACTGAAAAACACCCTCCAATGTGGCATTAAAGAGCTTCGGAGATATGGTGTCACCTTGTCTCACTTCCTTTCCAATTTTTACGTGTGTTGTATTTTCAAACAGCCTAATCTTTGCACTTGCATTTTCATAGATGTTATTAATAATATTAATGTATGCATCTTCAATACCGCAGGTTTTCAGAGCCATTGTAACTGCTGATGGTTTCACCGAATCAAAGGCTTTTTCATAATCGATAAAAGCCATGCACAAAGGAAGTTCATATTCCCTCGCTCTTTCAATTAGTTCTCTCAGCACGTGGATATGATCTATTGTGCTGTAGCCACTCCTGAATCCAGCTTGTTCTCTCGGTTGAGCCATGTCTAGTGCTACCTTCAAGCGGTGTGAAAGAACTTTAGTGAATATTTTATAAACTACTGATAGGAGGCTGATAGGTCTGTAGTTTCCGATATCCTCAATGTCACCTTTCTTATGCAGCAGGATCATTGTAGCGGTGTTCCAATCCTCAGGAATCTTTCCTTCATTAAGGCATCGAGTGAAAATTTGGGCGAGTACTGTTTCGATTTCTCCACTTGCTTCTTGTATGATGTCTACAGTAATTCCATCTTCTCCTGGAGCTTTTCCTCGCTTCATGTTCTTGATTGCATGTGCAACTTCTGCTGGAAGGACTGGAGGAACTCTGGTACTGGTATCTTTCATGATGTCTGGAGTGCATATATCATCCCTTTCATATAATCTGGAGTAGAAATCTTTCACTCTTGTCAAAATTTCGCCTCTATTTCTTGTTACAGAACCATCTTCTTTTCTCAGTGCCATAATCTGTTTTCTTCCCTTACTGAGATGTCCCTTTGCTATCTTTAGGCTTTGGTTGTTTTCAATTGCTTTCCTCACTAGTTCACAGTTGAATTTCCTTACGTCTTCAGTGATACTTTTTCTTACTGTCTTGCATAGCTCTATATATTCCACTTTGGAAGTCACAACTTCTTTAGTTGTCCTCATCTCTCTTCTTTTTTGCATCAACATTTTGGTTTTTCCTGATAATTTGTTCACATGCAACTTGTTCTTAGACCCAGCTAATTTTGTTGCTGTTTCCATAAGAGCTTTGGTTACTTTTCTGTTAACTTCAGAGATGTCCACTTCTTCCGATGTTAGGCCTTCTAAAGCAGAGAACCTGTTCTTCAGTTCTAACTTGAAGGTATTATGGTGCTTCTTAAGGTTGGTTATGTCAATAGATTTTGTTTGTCTTATGAGCTTGCCACGTTCAAGTTTAGTGTTGAGGTGCATCTTACATCTCACCAATCTATGGTCACTACCTGTGTTGAACTTGTTTAGCACACTGCAGTCTTCTATGACAAATTTTTTGTTACACATAATAAAATCAATTTCACTTGTCGTCCCATTTGGATGCCTCCATGTCCATTTCCTGTGTGGCTTTTTCTTGAAGAAGGAGTTCAAGATGAAAAACCCTTCTGCCTCTGCAAACTCAACGAGAGTATTTCCACGCTGGTTTCTGTTGCCATGACCGAATTTACCTACTGAAGTTTCATTCTGTTGCCGTTGCCCTATTTTTGCATTGAAATCTCCCATAATTATTTTCAAGTGCTGCTTACCTTTATTATTTAGATGACAAATTTCCTCATAAAATTCTTCAATTTCTTCTTCAGGATGACTTGTGGTGGGTGCATAAGTTTGAGTAATCTGAGCCTGGTATCTTTTCGAGAGTTGGATAACAAGTCGTGCAGCTCTGTCAGAGGAACTTTCAACTTCTACAACTTTATCTTTCAGTTTCTTGTTTATTATAAATCCAACACCACTAGTTCTGCCAGTATCTGTCCCACGATAGTAGAAGAGATGTCCACTTTTCAGTTCGATGAGATCTTCTCCTTTTCTCCTTACCTCACTTAGCCCCACGATGTCCCACTTGATCCTTTGTAGTTCCTCTTCCAATTCAAGAAGCCTTGAATCAGAAGATAGGGAGCGTCCATTGTAAGTAGCCAAGGTCAGCATCAGATGGCAGCCTAGTCCGGTCCTCCGGGGATTCTTAGCACCCTCTGCCTTCATGTCGCACTGGCCGCTGCCTTGGCCAGGTACATTCCAGCTGCCGGAGACTGAGGGCCAAGATTTAAGTTGTGGAATCATTTTGGAGGGGTTTGGCCATAACTCACCACGCTGGCCAAGCGGGTTGGTGAGTGTGGGATAGAATTTCCTCTGATCCCGATGGTATAGTTATACCGCTATGGGCGGTCGTCAGAGCCCCTTTAGTGGGAACAGGATGCACCACGAGAAGGCGGGGTTGACATTTGTCAAGGAGAGGCTGTGATGTTACGCATCACCTGACCTTACATCCCAATTGCTTGATATATGTAGTTATATAATGATGCAAAGCCAGTAATATGCATATAACTATATTTGGGGGGGGTCTCAAAGGTCGGGCCCTGAGCACATGCCCCGAATGCCCTGCCGTAAATCTGGCCCTGGCCTTAGGAATGAAGAGCTAATTAGTCATTCGTCCTCTATTACGGATAGTTCCTCTTAGAGTTTAACCTTGAGTGGAGTTTTTCCAAGCCTTACCCCGAAAACGTCTTGCTATTGCTGCATTCACTATCTGACACTCATTCATTCTGTGTTAGTTTGGTTTCATTCTACATTTCCATACGAGTTGTGTTTTCGGTGTTCACATAACTTTGGCTGGACTTCTGAATCGGTAAGCTTTCAAGTAGTTTTTGATTGCGATTGTATCGTTCCGCTTTATTTACATAAAGCATCACATTAAACGTTAAAGGAAGTAGTTCACTATATGACACGGAATCTTTATACATTTATTTCATATCACAGGTGTATACGTACATTATAATTTCAACGGACTTTTCCTGTGGTGTAATAGCACGAAATTAACGTGTCGAACCTTCATTTTTTCCACTCTGCAGGACGAAGTACTTCAGTGGATTGTTCAAATGGATCTAATTTTTTTTCTTTCTTTTTTATTTTAATAAAATCGTCGGAACAAATATTCCATTAAGCTCTCGGCCGATAGTTCTTCCGATTTGGAAGTATGGCTTTCAAGACGTACAGTACAACTTAATTTCGTGCCCTTGTGAACAGAATTTCTCTTTCTGGAGAAGACTGTTGTTATTCTCAGCCCACTTAACAGTTTACATCTATGCACTAAAATGAAAGCCATCGCGACCAATTTACATCTGATTAATTCACAGAATCTGACTTAATGCTACCAAGAAAATGAGGCGTCAGTCTTAACCACTTTGACTTCCCGAACAAAAAAAGTTCGAAATAGCTTCGTGTAAAAAAACACTCTAGCTCCGAATACAAAAAAAAACCGCAGAACTATTATTCGATATATTTCCTTCATAAAATATACGTAAAAAAAATTGTCACTATGGTGTCTATTATAGCGAAACTCAAAAAAAAAAAAAAAAAAAAAAATCCGCATGAGGTTTATCGTAAACTACTTTCTTTCACGTCGGGTGTGATCAGGTTCTATGTAAACCGAGAACACGTAATAGATATGTTCGCGCTGTTGAAAGTGTTGACCGCTAGGTGGCAGTAGAGACCGTAACTAACAGTGTAAACAACGGTGATAGCAGATGTGGTTTCGCTAACGAATATGTTATTTAAAATTAAATAAACCCACACTTTAATCAAAAGCATACTAATAAAAGTGTCACACAAGACGAAATAAATATGAAAAGAGATAGCCATTTAATTTTATCTCATCAATATCGCAACAGAGACCTTTCATTTTTCAGAGACCTTCATATAGACCTTTCAACGGAAACACAAAACTTTGAATTTTGGTAGCTTTTCTACTACCTTAATAATTTTGCATTGTGGTATGTCTCGCGAGTGTTACAGACACGTGACGATATATTTAGTATTCTACATTTTCTTTTTTGAAGGACTCTGGTCGTTGCGCTAAGTATTTGTAACGAAACAACGAGGTTGTAAGACTTGCATAACGGAACACAGCAAGTCATTTTTTTTCTTCTTCTTAAAGTAACGGGTGTTCTTTCCAATAGCGCTTGCCTGCTCAGATGAGCAGGCAAGCGCTATTGAGCGGTTGCGTTCGCTAGCGCTCGGATAAAAGAATAAACGTTCCGCGAAGTTCACACCCATAATAAATTTAGAAAACAAAGTGTGACCAAAGGTACAACTATTATGACAGATCTGTGGAAGACACATGCCAGTTTGTCGGATGACGGTCATTACGTGCACAAACTATTAACCATTCGGAACATTTTGTGGATCCAAAATCAGATGCACATACACAAAATATTGAATCTAGTTGTCGTACTATGAAACGTGTGCATCATTCAGGCGGCGTTAGAAAAGAAGACATAGCTGATAGGCAACTGGCATACTTATTCCGAAGAATGCGTAGAGTTTATAAAAAATATATTTTTTTCACCAATGTTAAATGTCATCAAAAACACAGAGTGAAGCAAATAATAAAACTTCATGATTTCCGTGTTTTACTGCTTCCAGTACTTGAATAAATGATTTAGTGATTTTGCTTTCATGTTTTTAATTATAATTGACAGAGAATGTAAACAATGAAATTCAGCGCTCGCGAACGCAACCACTGCGTGAGCAGGCAAGCGCAGGCGCTATTGCAAAGAACTAGAGATGAGCTCGGGCCCGGGCTCGCCTTCGGAACCCGGGCTCGGACTGGCTCAGAATTCATTAACTACCGAAAAACCCGGGCCTGAGCTCGGACGGGCTCAGAATTCATTAACTACCGAAAACCCCGGGCCCGGGCTCGGAATTACACGTCTTGAATTTCATTACTGTAATTAATTCAACATGTGTAATTCCGAGCCCGGTTGAATTACACGTGTTGAATTTCATTGTGGATTTGTTACCATGATGGAAGGATTTTCAATTGCCTAAGCTAGCTTCCATGGCAAGACAAATTTTGCTTAGCAAGACTTGCATTATGCATTGTCCAAAGCTATGGCCCAAGCAAAGATTACTTTAAGGAGGTCTGGTATCGAAAAACTGGGAAAAAATTACATTCCTATTTTTTGTATTTTATTAAAAAACAAGAATCTTATATTTAAAATGATGTATTAATTTCCAAAATTGTGCAGTTAGAAGTATTGATATTTATTTTTTTAAATTTCCTCCCGCGATTTTTGGGGTGACGTTGGTTTTTAGTGCTGCAGGTCGAGTTTTATAGAAAAGAAGATCAAGTTGAAGCGCTGAGGCATTAGATGCAATTCTCTCTCTCTTTTTTTTCATGATGAAGTTGATCTGAAAACTGCACACACATATGATAATATTGTGATTATTATACTATTAAGCGCAAAGCTTTGTTAATGTTACAAAATGCAGAATAATCTGGTCTGGAATGCTTTTACGTTCTTTCTTTTTTTAATTTTGGAAATTTCCCTAGATGCTTTTTTTATATTCTACTACATCACTCTAAACTACCTTTACCAATTAACATATATGTAAATTATATTGCAAATATTAGTTTTCTAGAGCCAAAATTTCAAACACTTGCAACTGTCTGTACGGCGTTGTACGTTTTATAATGCAATTTATTCAAAATAAAAGTAAATTTAGAAATCAGAAAGGAATAACGAATGGAATTTTTTGTTTCTAAACGATTTTCTTTTCTTCAGCTTTTACCAAAATTACTGATTCCCCTGATACGGTTGGAGGGCACGTTGATTATTCATTTATTTTCAAATCCACATTTTAGAACATTTGGTTTTATGCGTAGTATTTCTAAAAACATATTAATATTGTGAAGTGGATTAACTGAAATAAAATTTTTAAACTAATGATTTTTAAACTAATCCTTGCTTGGGCCATTTCTTTGGGCAGTGTATAATGCATAAATGCAAGCCTTGATAAGCAAAATTTTCCAAGAATCCGGACCCAGGCGGTCCCGGGCTCAGCAAACACATGTAATCAAAGAGAGCGGGCCGGGCCCGGGCTCTTAAAATTGAGTCCGAACTCATTTCTACAAAGAACACCACAAGCTGGATAGCGGACAAACCGATGTGCGTCATGAACAGGTCATATCTGTTACGCGAGTCTCGATGTAAACAAAGTTAAACGATGCACTCGAAATCAGGAACTGCTTGAAAACGTTCTGGTTCGGGACGTCCAGCCCAAAGGTTATTGGACTTCTAAAATTCCTCTTCATGAACATCACACGGAATTTTGAAGATGGCAATCCGGTTTTTTCTTTTTTTTTTTTCTTTTTTTTTTTTTTTGGTGTAAATATGACAAGAATGGTAAGTCAGATAATATCCGAAAACTTGAAATTTTCTTTCGATCTGGAGAGGGGATCGAATCCGCGTCTCCCAGATATGCTAACCACTACACCACCCAGAACGACCAAGCCAAGTCTCAAGTTTCCAATTAATTTGAATATAACCATCACAGGATTCGCTAGTCGAAGCAACGGGCATTCATGTTTAGCTAATCTGGAGGTCAAGTACCCTATCCCGTGATTGCCCGGAGGAAAAGATAAATCATGAATGAAATGTTCTTTTAAAATACATCCCGTATTTTATTCCAGTTGTGTAATCCCGTATTTCATTCATGATCACACGGAAGTTATTAGCTGTTATTTTAAGCTGTGCAATATACGGAAAAGTATGCAAGCTAAATATCGCATTCTTAACGAGAAAAAAGTGTATACCAGGTAGTAAACAATATGCAACGAAATCTACGTTTTATCGAATTACACAAAATTTAATCAGTCCCTGACGTTCATGATACAAATCGACTACTTATTTTACGTACCTCCTTGAAAATTTCGAGTATCACGGATTACATACTGTGTCTGGTAGAGTTGTAGCAGCAAAGATTTTCTAAGACAATGAAAATTTACTTCCAAATAAGGCTCTTCCTCTCCCCTTTAAATATATCCGTCGTCCTGTAGGATGCAACCTGAGAACAGTCCCTGGTTTCTCTCCTTCTAACGGACTTTCTTTTTCTTCTGCTTGTTCTGGGTTCTGGAAGCTAGGCTGGATTTTTTATCCATAGAAAACTGTCGAAGGCTTCTTTGTCCTTCTGCTTTGCTTTTGACTTGATCTATGGTTCTGGCCGGACTGGCTACATCCCCTCTTTCGCTTCTTCTGTGATTGTGTTCGTTCTGTTTCCCACTCCCGCTATCACCTGATGGACAACCTGTGTCGATAGTCGTGTCCTTTCCCATCGTGTTCTTCAGACAATTCTCGATTTCGTCTTTCAGGGACATCTGAGACATTTTGCCGTTCTTCCAAACAAGTTGTTTCCCTTGCACACGCGCGGTACCTCCAGATTTAGTCCAGTGCACAAATATTTCGACTTCCAAGGGCTCATCGCTTTTCTTTTTCCCTGCTTTTTCAGTCTTCTGCACTTTCTTTGCCGATATTTGTTCCTTCAAAGACGTTTTTGCCAAACCGAGTTTCGTTTGCTTCGACTTAGCTTTAGTTATGGTCTTTACACCAGCTCTTCGAACTTTTTCTGATTCCTGCACTTTCTTGGGCTCACTCTGCTTTCCCAACGAAGCTTTCTCATTACTCCGTTTAATCTCTTTCAAGCTGGAAAGTTGTTTTAGCTCAGAGGGTTCGTCACCCTTTCTTTGAAAATTCCTTAGTCTCCAAATTTTCTTCTCTCGTACTTTCCCGTGCAATTTGTTTTTTTCTGAGGAACGATTCGGTTTCCCTCTTGCTGAGCTTTTAACCTCCCGCCGTGCTCTTCCTGATTTCTGACTTTTCTTTTCTGATTTTCGTTCCTTTACTGATTTCTTTCCGAAACCGCCTTTCATCGACTTCGACGTGAACTTTTTCCGTTCAGTTCGAATTCGCGCAACAGTTGCAGATTTCTTTGCTTTCTTGGCAGTCCTAGATATGTCCGACATATCCTTCTTCGCTGTTTTCGGTTTCATTTTGGTCAAAATTTTAACTCCCAGTCGCCGAATTTTGCCTAATTTCGGAACTTTCTTAGCCATTTGCCGTGACAAGGATGTTGCTTTTGATGAATTGCGTTTAGCTGTCTTTCTAGCAAGAGGTGCACGCTTTTTCGGCTTTGATTTGGGTTTCCTTGTCGGGGCTGACCTGCGTTTATTCACAGCGGTGCGCAGTTTCTTGACTGCCATTCCTTTGCTCGGGCGATGGTCTCAAGTTGAGTTTGATTTACAAAATAGTCCGCTGACTCTGTGCCAGTGAGTATCGTTGACGCCTTACGCAAAATCTTCAGAGCGATCGCTGGTATTCAAACTGACATTTTGATCTCTGTGGTGGTGTGTGTTCCAGCTCCCTAAATAAAAACATTTGCAGTTGAACAAGTTGAGAGAGACGGAGGAGCTAATCTTGAAATTTGGAGTTTAAATGATGATGATGATTTATTCTAAAAAAGAAGCACCGCGGATGGAAACTATGGCCTCTCTTTAGCTACAACTCAATTGTTAAGAATGAGTTCGTCCGTTGGCGTTTAAAATAACGTTATGAGCACGCGTTCTGCGTTTGTCCACGTGCTCATTCTGTCAGAAATGAAATCCGATGTTATCAAAGGAGACATTTGTTTAAAACTTGTCGCACTGCCCCGCGAATTTCATTAAAGCTGCCTTTTTATGAGTGTTAGAGTTCATCTTCTGAGATAGATGGCGCAAAAAGTCACTCCTTGGGTGTGGCTTTTGCGTCTTGAGTGACTGTTCCAGAAGTTCGCTACAGCGAATCACTGGAGACCTCACTATATTCAGAATGGAAGCGGTCTCTTGTTGGCCCCACAATGAAAAGACAAAATACGTGCTATTACGTTTTATGACGTTATTTGGGGGTGTCAGTAAGTAAGTGGAGTTTCTAAAGCTCAAATTCAGAGGTTCTCTGCTAATGTACCATATTCTCCTCAAAAAATGAATATACAGTAGGATTAAAGATGATCTATAGAAGACAAGATTCTAACCTCACTTTTGCCCCTATTCACTGATTTTTATTTGGCTCAGATAATTAGAAAAGTCAGGCAGAAATAAGAGATTTCGTTCCTTCCAGACAGAAACGCTGCTGTGCTAACTTATCGCGCCATCTAGCGCCAAATTGGAATGCTTTCTAACAATTTTTTCGGAATAATAACTGTGGCATACATTAGCTATGAGTCGTTTTTATTTGTGCTCAAAATTTCAAACACTACAGAGTAATAGTTTCCGAGAAAATGTGTACAAAAGAATTTTCATTGCAGTTATAGGGTAGAAGATGGACCCTAACACTCATTCTAAGACAGCTTTAAGCAACATTTCATGAATTATTAGGCTTAGCAATATTTCATTAATCGTTATGCGTTGTTGTTGTTTTTTATCCAGTGTTGTTTCCTTTTTTCTATGATATATTTAGATGTGTACCTTTCCGACCTCACGCTGAAATAAAAAAAAACATGTATCAGTCGCACATTGGGTTACTGAAAGAATATGGAATTACCATATCAATAAAGGCAGTTTTAGTGTCATGCATGAAATGTTCCTTATTAAGTTATCAGGTAAATTTTTTAAGTTTCGCCTTTCTTTTTTTTTCTCCTTAACTTATTTGGATGAAAAAGAATATAATTTGTTTTAAAAAATGCATGGTCCTACGGTAATACCGGTGAATTTGTCCAAAGCAACAACCCATTGATGTAAAAAGCAAAAGTTAAAGCTCTTTTATATCTGAATTAACTTGTAGATATGAAATAATCACTGAATCCATCGCTCCCATGGCTCATAAAATGTTTGCGATTTGTATAACATTTTCCCATCGGTATTGTGAAGTTACGGAAAATTAGAATCCTGATAACGCTCCCTGTTTCTTTGCTACTTGCTAAGATGGCAGTCATGACAGCGTTTGTAATGACCCTGATGGTAACGTCACGAATCGAGGGCTAAGGCCTGCTACTGGAGACGGCTTTGCCAAGGCCGTCTGGAAAATACAAGGCCATGGCATTCGAGAGATGAGTGACGTCACGCGAAAAACCAAAGGTTCTGATTAGTTTCCCACGATATCGTGAATGACGTCAAGCACGACACATTCGTATCAGGCCATATAACATGAGAGTGACGTCACCGATGGAGGGAACTCATTTCTCTAATATCATGGCCATGTGCTTTCTAGATGGCCTTGCCTAAACACGCTATCGCGCTGCGAAAGAAATATACAGGGCTTTGACACTTTTATCACCTAGAAAAGTGCAGGGTGTTTCACTACTACGTTGACCCGGAACATTAATTATTACACAAATATTTATTGCAGGAAGACTAAACTGTACCTGAATAAGTGTCGTTAGAGCCAATGCTGGAAGTGGCCGCTTTTCTGTTGCAAACACATGGTGACAGGTCTTTCCATACTGGCAAAGGTTGAAGCAAGCATAGCAGGTGTAATGAGGACAGTTTCGGTGGTGTATGTTGCGCTTTAATTCGTCTAATGTGTGTGGATTGTTTCTGTACGCCCTGTTCTTAAGCATTCCCCTAAGGAAACAGTCCGGGGGTGTCAGATCCGGGGAGCGAGACGGCCAGAGTGCTTCAGAAATTGTTCTGTTCAGAAGTGCGGCAGGTTGCCCCGTCTTGTTGTAAATACCCAAGAGACAGCTTACGGTCGTCCAACAGGTTGACGAACTCCTTCGAAATTTCCACGTACGCATCGCTATTTACATTTCTGTCGAAGAAAATCGGACTCATTCTGCGTGTAGGAGACAACCCGCACCACACTCCAATTTTCTGTGGGTAAAAGGGCTGCTCGTGGATGGCATGCAGATGCTGTGCAGCCCAGATACGCGTATTCGTATTCTGGGAATTTACATAGCACGAAAATTGAAACCTGGCCTCGTCGAAAAACCATGTTAAATCCAGAATGTCCTCATTATCTTCAATGAAGCATTTAAGCCATTGGCAGTAACGATGCCTTTTAAGCACGTCTTTTGTAAAAAAAAAAAAAAAAGATCGTGCTTATGTTATCGGTTTGTCCGTCCGTCCGTCCGTCCGCCTGTAGACACGATATCTCTGCAACTATTAGTCCGATTTGAAAAATTCTTTTTGCATTGGGAAGCTTGAAATATGCGAATGATGATCCTTCATTTCGTTTTCTTTTTTTTTTTTACGATGTACAATTTCGCCGCCAGAGGGCGTAAATGCAGATGACGTCGAATTCAAAAATACGTTTTATTCCACATATTTGCTTCTAAACATCCGATTGAACAAATTCTTTTATCTGTCGATTCCATTTATGTCGAAGAGTATTTTAGATATTGTTACTTTTTTCAAATTAAGCATAGATTTTTCGCTAGGGAGCGTAAAAGTAAATTACTTTTCCCCCGATAACTCTTCTTCTAAAACTCCGATTTAAAAACTTTTTTCTTCAGCGGATACAGATCCGGATGGAAAATCTTTTGCATGTAATTTCTAATTTTTGGTAAAGGAATGCTTTGGCCACCAGGGTGCCTAAGTGTTAATTTTTGCTTCTGATGCATTTGCCATAAAATCTGAGCTTCTAAAATATCGATTGAAAAAATTCTTTCGTGGACTGATGCCACTCACGTCGGTAACTGTTTCGGAATATTTTCCTCTTAAAATATTCCATGGTTTCCCCACCAGGGGGCGTAGATGTATGTCTTATTTTTGTCAATATCTCTACTTCTAGGAGTCCGATTTGAAAAATTCCTTTTTTCTTGGAGAGTGTTTTCATTGTGACATGTTTTTCATATAATTTATAAATTTTCAAGAAACTCATAGACTTTCCGCTAGGGAGCATAAAGGTAAATTGCGTTTTCCCCTATATCTCTGCTTCTAAATCTCCGATTTAAAAAATCTTTCTGCACCGGATACAGTTCCTGATGGAAAATCGTTTGCACATAATTTCTAATTTTTGTAAAAAAAAAAAATGGTTTGGCCACCAAGGGCATAAGTCTTAATTTATTTCCGCTTCTGATGTATTTGCAGCAAAATATGAGCTTCTAAATTCTCGATTGAAAAAAAAAAAGTCATTTGTAGACCGATACTACTCATATTGATGAACCTTTTAGGAACATTTTCTTCTTATATAGAGCATGGTTTCTACGCCAAGGGGCGTAGACGTATATCTTATTTTTGTCAATACCTCTACTTCTAGGAGTCCGATTCGAAATATTCCTTCTTTGTTGGATAGTGTTTTCGATGCGAAATGCTTTTCCTATAAATTAAAAATTTTCAAGTACATCATAGACTTCCCGCTAGGGGGCACAAAGGTAAATTGCGTTTCCTGCGTTATTTCTGCTTCTAAAAGTCCGATTTGAAACATTCTTCCTGTATCGTATACAACACCTGATGGAAAATATTTTTCATATAAGTTCTAATGTTTGGTAAAGAATGGTTTGGCCACCAGGAGGAATAAGGATTAATTTCTGCTTCTGATGTATTTGCAGCAAAATCTGGGCTCCTGAAAACTCGACTAAATTTTTTTTTTCTTGGACCGGTACCGCTTATATTGAAAAACCTTTTGAGAATGCTTTCTTCCTAAAATAATGCATGGTTTTCACACCAGGGGACGTAAAGACATCTTATTTTTGTCGATATCTCTGTTTCTAAGAGTCCGATTTGAAAAATTATTTCTGTATTGGAGAGCGTTTCCGGTGCGAAATGTTTCTCACATAAATTCATGTTTTTCTTAACGCACAAGTATGCAACCTGAGGGCGTAAGCTCACAATTCCGTTTACAGCAATACCTGAGGGATTAAAAACATGATTGAAAAACTTCTTTCTTCCGTCAGATACTATTGTTCTCCATACCGGTTCCATTGACTTTGGATAGCCTTGATAAATTTAATTTGCAACAGAACGGATTCAAAACACGTGCTTATCACACCCGAAATTTCGGTGTCATCGTACTTGTTTACGCTTTCCAACCGTAGGTTGAAGAAGCGTATATGCTCCAGCTTTGTCCGTCTGTCTATCTGTAACTCACGATAACTCACGTAAAAATAGTTCGATTTCGATGAAATTTTAGTATGTGGTAGAGGACCACCCGGACACGAACCCTATTGAAAATGGGCGAAATGGGGTCAAAGATCAGGACAAAGGATCGGGGTCCTTTCTATTGCCCTTATGCGTCATAAACAATGGTTCGATTTCTATGAAATTTTAGTATGTGGTAGGGGACCACCTGGAGATGAACCCTATTGAAAATGGGCGAAATGGGGTCAAAGGTCAGGACATAGGAGCGGGGCCCATTCCATTGCCCTTATGCGTCATAACTTGCGTAAAAATGATTGGATTGCAACAAAACATTATCATGTTGTTCCGGAGGTATACTGAACCGGTTCTGTTGAATATCATCGAAATGGGGTTAAAGGCCAGAACACAGGAGCAATATTTATTCCACAGTCATTATACTCATAACTTGACTAAAAAGGCTTCTATCGCGACACAACTTTAGTATGGTGTTCCGGAGGTATACTGAACTGGTTCTGTTGAATATCATCGAAATGGGGTCAAAGGTCAGGGCACAGGAGCGAGATTTATTCCATAGCCATTATCCTCATAACTTGAGTAATAAGTTGAGTAATGATTTCTGGTATGTTGGAAAGCGTATCATAATCAATGATTGCATGATTTTACTAACTTGTTTCCAAATCAGGCAGCGCCGCCCCGGTGGCGCAGTGGTCTAAGCGATGGCCTCTGATCATTCGTCAGTAAGGGGTCCGGGTTCGAATCCCGGTGAGGCATGGATGTTGTGTTTGTCTTACGGCACTGGCTCTCTCCCATCCCTGGAACCAGTGACCCTAAATTAGGGACGAGCGACTGCTTATAGCCCATTGAGTTGCTCACGGTGGTCGTTAAACCTCCAATCAAAAAAAAAAAAAAAAATCAGGCAGATTCAATTCCTGCTGCACGGTGACGCGATAAGGATGCATTTTTGCTTGCTTTGCCGCTCGGTGACATGATGACGTTGAAATTCCCATCTCCTGTGATAAATGCCGTAGAGATTTTGTTCGTGACTTCTCCAAACGGGCCTGCACTTCCCTCACCGTATCCACTGACATTTTCGGTCGACCTCCTGTACAAATCGGCACCAACGTACTCGTGTTCCCCAACTTTTGGACCATTTTGTGGATCGCGCTGTTTTGAAGGTGCCATTTCGCCATACTTTTCTTCAAACGCTTTCCGACACGAAAACGATCCTGTTACTTATTAGGAGCGCAAGAGAAATCACGTTGTTCTATTGTCGGCATAGCATAGTGAGATGTATGCTTGGTGTAACCAAGAAAGATAAAAAGACGAACTCGTGGATAAGAAAAATAACAAGAGTTTAGACATCACGATCAGAAAAAAATTCTTGAAATGGCAATGGGTTAGACACATTACTAAGAGAACGGGCCACCGATGAACAACCGAAGTTTTAGACTGGGTTCCAAGGGACAAGAAAAGACCCAGAAGAAGATCACGTGGAAGATGGGTGAATGGAGGAGACTGGCCCAAGACAGTCTGCTGCGAAAGAAACGTGGGGAGACCTTCATCCACCAGTGGATTGATAATGATTGACAATGATTATTATGATGATAATGTATACGAGTTTATAGTTCAAAGCATATTTGCCCGGGTTGGGTCCAATTATGTGACGACCGGGTCCGGGTCCAAAATTTTTGTCCCTCTTCCAACTCTGGTTATCACCCAAATGCCTTTGGGTAAATGACGGAGACGTGGGACCGGTGAAAACGCTTGTACAGTTTTGCCAAATAAGAGAACAATACCCGGTATCTTTTTTAAGTTTTTTTAATTCAATTTGGTGCCCAGCTTCGGTCACGGTGATTCTCCGCTCTGTTCCTGCGTCACGTCGTATCCATCACAAACGGTGATTTTATCACGGTTTACTTTCAGTTTCGTAGACTGTGATTTTATTACGGTTTATTTTTACTTTCGTGGACTGTCACCGTCGTTAGTGTGACAGAAAGTAACTGTTACTTCCTTTTTTAATAAGCAGTCGCCCATTCCTTATGTAGGACCACTGGTTCCGGGGGGAGAGGGGGAGAGGGGGTAAGGTAGGCATACTTTTGCGCGTGTGTTGGTGCGTAGAAATCCGGCTATCCTTCTCTTACCTCCAACGTTGACTGACAGCCTCGTGCCACAGATCATGAGCTCTCTACCGGTTTTTTGCTACATCAACCTATCTTCGCTTGCCATTTTTGTGGATCGCCTGTTTTGAAGGTGCCATTTCGCCATACTCACCAGCCGCCAAGAACGATTCCGCAGCTGCGATTGCCGCTACAAGAGGAATGGGCCGCGATGCCTCAACAGCTCCTTGACAACCTCGTCCTCAGCATGGACAGACGTTGTAAATATTGCAACGCAGTCCGGGGTGATCATATCCCCTACTAAAGACTGGATTTTTCTTAGCAGCCGCCTGTCACATGTACGTTTCTGTCTTCTGTCCAGTTGTGCACGAAGCTACCTTTTCAATAAAGTGTCTTTGCATCCTTTGGATTCCTTGTTTGGACGGTTTTGAACCTTCACTGTATGATTGGATTCCTTGTTTGGACAGTAACCTTCACGGTACGTCGCGAGTGCGACGTACAGTGAAGGTTACTGCACGGATACCTTCCATTTTCCCCACCGGTTTCGCATATTTTCCTCTCCCAACTTGTTTAGTCTTGTGCTTAGGTCGACATTCCTTGACCATAGGGAATTGGAATGGGTGTGTGTATACCTCCTCTATGTAGTTTTCCTTTTGCTTTTCTATTCTCTCATCTAGTTTCTCACTGAACATATATTACTTCCCCGAAGAGCTTTCTTCGATTTGTTAACACTGACAGTGAGTTAGAGCAGCATATGATGTCAGTGTTGAATGTTTACGAGTGGGCTATAGCAGAGAATTGAGAGACGTAGCTGATGTGGAACTATCGATATATTTATGTAAGATAGAGACATATCGATTTATATATTTGTAGATCTCGTTGGTGCAGATGTTATGTACGAAAATTGTTGTTGTTGGTAGAACGAATAAAATCATTGAATCGAGACTGTTGTGTGGCTTGAAGCCAGCGAGTTCACATTCTACCAAGAGTTTATCTTCATGTTCCGAAGTACCGGCGATCACCAAATAAACTACACCGACGGTCCATTGCATTATGACCACCCCCAGCCTACAGAAATGAGCGCTGTTGGAGACCGAATGGTGGCGCAGGTGATATTTACAGAGCAGTATACATACAATCCGAGGACCGACTTTCGGTTAGTAGAGTGTTTGGAGTCACAATGGGAAAAACTGCCGATTTATCGGAGTTTGATAAAGGACAAATTGCGATGGCGTGGCGTTTCGGAACTACGATCTTGGAAACGGCGCTGCTTGTGGGTTGTTCACGTGGCGCTGTAGTGAGTACGTATCAAAAGTGGTGCACAGATGGCCAAACGACGAACCGTCGTCCAGCCGTGTATCGTCTACAGCTCATTGATGCCAGAGTGGAGCGGAGACTGTCGCACATGGTTCACAGCGACCTCAGGGCCACAGTGCGACAAATCACCCGCAGCTACAACAGTGGTGGTCAGGGCACTGTGTCACACCACACAGTTCATCGCAGCTTTCTGTGCATGGGCCTGCGTAGCCGAAAACCCAGCCGGTCACCATGCTCACTGCACGTAATCGCCAACAACGTATATAATGTGCCCAAGATAATCGAGATTAGACAGTGGATGATTGGAAGAAAGTGGCCTTGTCTAACGAATCAAGATTTCTGGTGCATCACGTAGACGAACGAGCGCGGATATGGTGATCGCGGACGGAGGCTATGACACTTGGATGCACTGTTGGGCGGAAACAGACTGGCGGCGGTGGTGCTATGCTGTGGACGATATTTACTTGGGACACTTAGGCCTCATTATTCCAATAGCACAATCCCTGACAGCTGTCAGGTATTTGAAAATCGTTGCGGACCATGCAAATTTGCCCATTCATGGCAACTGTGTTCCCTGCTGGTGATGGGCATTACCAACAGGATAATGCGCCATGCCATACTGCCAGAATCGTCAAGGAGTGGTTCGTGGAGCATGCTGATGACTTTCTGTTAATTCCCTGCCCTCCAAATTCACCAGACATGAATCCAATCGAACATTTGTGGTTCGACTTGGAAAAGCGGGTTCGCGCTAAATCACCACCACCCCGAAATGTACGAGAAATGGACGACCTGCTGTTGAAATTGTGGTACCAGGTACTCCAGGATACATATCGCCACCTCATCGAATCGATGCATCGCCGAATGGCAGCAGTTTTGCGGGCTACAAGTGGTCATAAAATAATGGCGCATTGGTATACTTGCTGATTGCTTACACTAGTTAATTTTGAATGAAATGGGATTTATGGGCAACGGAGTTCGCTACGAACATTAGTAGATATACTGTACATAGTTAAACGTGCAAGTATTTAATCTCGCAGCAACTGTGAAAATAAAGCTCTATTTGCCGTTGATGGGATTCGAACCCCACATCTGCCTTCTCCGGAGTCGACTGTTCTACCGATTGAACTACACCGACGAAGGCTTATTGCTGCAACTTGCCATTTTGACATCCGCGTCAACTCTGAGGTAGGTACGTCACACAATCTGAACTTAATCTTCACAGAGAGTTCTACGGAGCGGTTAATCACGCTTCACACCGCCGTTTCGCTCCGATGAACGTGTTCGGGTTTGACGATTCCCTGGAGAACGATTTTTTCAAGACTGCATCATTCCAACTAGCGGCTCTGCCATTCATTGGGGTTTTTTTTTCAACTGGGTAGAACTTAATTTATTGACTATTGTGCCAAGAACCACGAAGAGTTCACTCCGATATTGTCTTACAAATCCGCGCTCCCCATACACTGTGGTAGTACTCTTGTACGGAATGATGTTTACGACAACACGACTACGCATCATCCCAAACTGCGCATTGTGTGCAAAGCCGGCTTTGTGGAAAACAACGTAGAAATGTTGGACAGGCCATAAGTCCCAAGAGAACACCTTTATAACGTCGAATTAAATCAGATCCTCTTCATCCAAACCAGTTTTGAAGGAAGAGTAGAGGAATATTCCGGTCGAGATGTACCGGAATTTAGTAGAAAGTATGGCACAAGACAGACCGTTGTGGAGGAAACTTGGGGCGACCTTCGTCCAGCAGTGGATTGATAATGGTTGACAATGATGATGATGATGATGATACCCGGAAGGGTTGCCGCTGTCATTAAAGTTAGAGACAGAGACTCCATGTGCTAATATTTTAAATTAAAAGCACTTGTTGCTACCACATTTAGATATATTTTGTTGTTTTGTTTTGAGCTTTAACGACCACCATGCGCAATTGTTTCGAGGTTTAACGACCACCATAAGTAATCTGTAAGCCATCGCCCATTCTTAATTTGTAGTCGCTGGTTCCGGGAAAGGAAGGAGTAAACACACACCCATGCCTTTAATCGGGACTCGAACCCAAGCGTGTTTCCGTCGAATGGTCTCCAATGCCTCAGACTACTTGACCACCGGGGAGTCCATGTCCGAATAGTTTTGGCAATTTTTATAGTTTATATACACAAAAATACAAATACACCCCCGATGATAATATGCAAAGTAGATGCATCGCGTCTGGTAACGTGGGATGCTGAAAGTGGCAATGCCTATAAATAGAACAGGTCTATACTCATTGGAAACCAGTTGCTGAAAAGGAATAATGGGTAAAGGCAGTGACGTAAGCGAGTTTGATCGTGGCCAGATAGTAGCTGCGAGGAAGGCTGGTTGTTCAGTCACCTCACATTGCATCATGGGAAAGCCTTTCCGTGGCAGAGGACCAACAATAGTTTGTTTACATGCGTTTTCCCATTGCTTAACATTGCGTTACGTTGCAAGGGTTCAGGAAAATTGCGATTTTCGTAAATTTATTAACGACATGTTTAACTTTTGCTCATCGTATGGTTGTGCTAATAAATCCTGCAACCTAAATTGTGTAGACGAAAGGAAAACATTCCTTAATTTTCCTCTGAAAAGTACGAAATTATTAAAGGAATGCCTGCGTAAAATAAAACGCGGTGATTTCCATTCCCATGTGCACTCCCTAATATGTTCTGTCCACTTTAATGAAAAAGATTTTGGATATTATGACACTACGAATCAAAGGCAGTTGAAACCTCGTAGTATTCCTTCGAATTTCAATTTCAAAAAAGAAAAAAAAAGAAAAAATGGTAGGAGAAAATTGATGGAATATTTGGATCGGTAAATTACGAATTAAGTTCTACTATTTGTCTGAGCTTCTAAATGTTTCTGTTTTACAAAACAGCATACTCAATTTTATATTTCAGATATTTCGCCAGTGTCTGACAATTAGAACATGCAAATTTAATACAGCGTGTACGAGAAATGCTACATTAAAAACTTCATGATGACTAACGGCAATGCTCTCCTGCGTCATGCAAAAGAAACATCGAACACAAAATTGTCTTTGTATATTTTTGCAACCTTGATTTGTTCTTCTAAGAAATTAATTTCTTCTTCTTCGCCCTCTAGCTCTATTAATTCCTCGGCAACATCCATGACGTTAGGATTGTAAAAAATAGCCAACAGTAAGGGATAATCAAATACCGAAAACATTGAATCAGCAGCCATGTTGGTCTGCAGAAATCCACTTCTGACATCACACGAATAAGGCCCATTCTCTTTCCGCACCATGACTCCATCTTTCAACAGGACAACTCCACACCACATACTTCCTTGGGGCTCTTCGTACCAGTCGAGACCTCCGGCACGAAGGTATGTGAACATCCTCGCAGACCATCTACGCCCTTTCGTAACAAATCTCTCTTTCCGCACCATGACGTCATCTTTCAACAGGACGACGCCGCACCTCATACTTCCCGAGTGGCGACCAATTGGCACCAGGAGCATTCAAGTGAGTTTACCACACTCGAATGGCCCCCTCGATTGCTGGAGCTCAACCCTGTTGAGGATCTTTGGGAAGAATTGGAAAGTTCTGTTATAGCCCGCCAACCTCCACCGACAGCAGTGGATGCTCTAGGACAGATGATCCTGTAATGTTCGAGGAATATGGGTGTCTGATCACTACATAGATCAGTCTCACAACTTCATCTATAGTGAAACAGGAGCCAGTCAAGAAACTTCAGGAAATGTTACTTACGATTAGTCTTTATTCAGCCAAATATCTTTTAACACAACTCTGTCTTCAACAATGTTAGTGAATTAATTCAATTTACTTGTCAGGGAATGTTTAACGATAAAAAGCAAAACACCAACACTAAATATACTGTATAATACGCAGACGTCAAGAGATCACAACTTCAAGTAACTCAATTTCGCAACTATAATTATATCCTCATACTACCAACATCTCCACATGCTGCTGCTGCTCAAACATTATACACTGAGTGGCCACTTTATTATGACCATCCCCTCAGTACTTTGTTGGGCCACCTTTTGCCTTTAATAATGCGTCGATTCTTCGTGGCATGGACTCCACGAGATGTTGATAGGTGGTTTGTGGAATCTGAGACCATGCTTGATGAATAGCACTTTCCAGGAGTCTGAGATTGCAAATTTTTGGATCCAGCTGTCTGATGGCTCGTTCAACTTCATCCCACAAATTCTCAATGGGGTTGAGATCTGGAGATTGTGGGGGCCACCTAAGCAAAGTAAACTCACCGGCATGTTCCTGAAACCAACCCTGTACGATACGAGCACTATGGCAGGACGCATTATTTTGTTTAATGTAGCCATCGCCATTGGAATAAACCATCCACATGACAGGATGCACTTGGTCCGCAACGATGTTTAGATATGATGTGCCAGTCAGACGTTGATCAACACGAATTAAAGGGCCCAAAGCATGCCAGGAAAACATTTCCCAAACCATAATGTTGCCTCCACCAGCTTGAAGGGCAATGCATTTCGGGTCCATGCTTCCGTTCTGTTTCGGCCAAATTCTCAGTCGGCCATCAGCATGGTGCAACTGTAAACGTGATTCATCGGACCACATTATCTGTTTCCAATTATCGACTGTCCAATCCTTGTGCGAACTGGAGACGTTTTCTCTTGTTAACTGCCGACAGCAAAGGTGCTCAAACAGGCCTACTACTGCCATATCTCACCCGATGCTGTGTACGGCAAACAGTGCGTGCAGAGATCATTTGAGGGGATCCTTGATTGAGATGGTCTGTAATTTTCTGCACTGTTGCCCTTCTGTTGTCTGTTACCAGTCTGGACACTCTCCGTTCCGCCCGAGCAGTCACTATGACGACCACACGTTGCACGTAGAGACCCAGTTTTTTGGCTGACAGTCCAGTCTTTAAACACTTTAACAAAAGCTCCTCTGGAACATTTCAGGAATGCGGCGGTTCGGTGATACACGCTCCGTGGCTCCGAGCTCCTACAATCATCCCACGTTTAAAGTCCGTCAAATCGCAGTTTTTACCCATCTCGTCACCCAAAAATCACTTATACTATTGTCGCAAGCACTAAGCTCTCCCTTTTTATATTAGCCTCGCCTTCTAGCGGCAACAGTGTGCAGCCATAGCTCATTTGCTTAAAACTGTCAGGTGGTCATAATAAAGTGGCCACTCAGTGTATATCTTTCAGTTCTCATCGGACACACATACACGTCGTACGTTCTGACCTCAGGGTGTTGCCAATCATATTCTTACGAGAGAGAAGATATCACGTTACGTTTGAGAAATGCGAAGGAGAACGAACTCAAATTTACATAAATTAACTAAAAAGGAAATTTCAATTAGAGTAAGCGTCACAATCTCCGCTTCATGGATGGCAATACCACCTGCGTGCTTTCAACACCTCATTGAGTTCTTACCGAGATGTCTGCCCACCTGTTGTGAGGGCAAAAGGTAGGTTATATACACTATATCTACAAAAGTCACCAGACACCCCTTAAAAAGCAAATGAACGGATCATCTGTGTTGTTCAGATGCGCGGTACAGCTGCAAACGGTATAAAAACAAGCCTGCAGCTGACCGCGATCATATCGCACTGTAAGGTTGAATGAAAATGTCGCGGCTGGAAAGAACTGACTTTGAGAAAGGAAAGATTCATGGATGTTATATTAGTGGGTTGTGCATAAGAGAAACCAAGAGGCGTTTATCCATACCCACTTCAACTGTTTTGGGTGTACTGAATAAGTGGAAGACACACGGCGTGCCTGAAGCAGCAAAACGCACCGGTAGACCAAAGAAAATCAGTGATAGAGGACGTCGAAGGCTCAGGAGAGTCGTTACAGCTAATCGACGAAGTACTGCACATGACCTCAGCGTACAGGTGAGTAACAATGCTGGAACCTCAGTATGTACACGTACCATTCGCAGAGAACTTTATTCCATGGGTTACCGTAGTCGTGCGGCTGCTCATAAGACTTTCATCTCCACTCGGAATACTACTCGTCGTTTAGCATGGTGTAAAGAACATTTATCGTGGACCGCAAATCAATGGAAACGGGTCCTATGGACTGATGAATCCAGATACACGATCCATCAGTCCGATGGCTGTGTGTGGGTATGGCGGCTTCCGGGGGAACGCTATTTACCACAGTGTACTGTTCCTACGGTCAATTTTGGATCTGGCAGTGTACTCGTGTGGGGATATTTTTCGTGGTATGGCCTCGGCCCATTGGTTACCGTGAACAAACCTGTTAAGCAGCACGTATACCTCTATATTATGGAAAATTACGCCCTTCCAATTTGTGGTAATACTATGGAACCTAGCCTTGTTGGTACCACGAGATTAATGCACCGAGACATAAAGCAAGGACTGGTACGGCGTGGTTTGACGATAATTCCGTATCGTGTGTGGACTGGCCAGCACAGAGTCCTGATATTAATCCCATAGAGCACCTATGGGATGAGCACCGCATAAGAAGTTTGGAACCAAGGCCTACTACTAAGCACTAAGCAACAGTTAGCGGCAGCATTATGCAGTGAATACATGCGCATACCTATCGCGGTGTTCCAAAACCTTGTCGAAAGCATGTCTCGAAGGGCCAGTGCATGCATTAAGGCCAAAGGTGGACCGACTAATGTATATCAATAAATGCTATGTTATGTTTCTCTCCTAGGTGTCCGATGGCTTTTGTTAATATAGTGTGTTGTGAGGTTATTATAGGTAGGTGTCCATTCAGTTTATTACAGTGAATAAAGAAAAAACAAGAGCAAATTTTGGATTCTTCCGGATACGAAATCCTGACTATTAAATGCTTAGTTTGTGAAAAACAACATTTTGCTGTTCAGCAGTGCGTATCACTGATTAATTGGTTTTAAATATTCCATTTTCCTGCCAGGCGTGCAAAATTAGGCTGTCTGGTTTTGAGTGCTACTGCTCTTGTCACGAGGGCACTTAAACGGAAAGAAAAATGCAGATTTGATTACGTCTTAAACTGACGTTGTCAAATCCGCTTTCGGGCGGGGAAATCTTTGTCTACATAAAGCAGAAATCGTGAATTGCCGTCAGGCTACTCTTGCGAGCGAAAGCATAGAAACGCCCAGGAAACTCACGATTTACAAACAGCTTATGAAATGATTATTTGGAGTTCCCGATCGCATAAGACTGAGTCTAAAGCATGTGACTCTAAGGATTTTTAGAGAACTTCTTTACTAGAATGAATGGGGAGGGAGGGAGGGGTGTACCCTTAAACTTCTAAGGCGCCACTTTTAAAAATCCGTAACTCAGAAGAAAGAACCGTCGTTTTATAAGTTTTTCCTTCAACCATTTCCCTTGCTTTTCTAGAAAAAGATCTTGGGAACATCAACTGCTGACTTTGAGTTCACAGATTTTACGATCAATAAAATTTGATCAATATAAAGATTTCTCCACTGTGGCGGATTCTATCTTCCGTATGCAAAATCTTCTCACGTGCGCCATGATTGCTCTGCCAAAAGAAACCAATGTACGCAAATTATCTACACTAAAAGGATTAATACTTTTATTTATTGATTTAGTAGGTATATTTCCGAAGATTTAACAGGTAATACTTTTATCATCCCAGTCACAAGTTCTAAGCACTTAAGTGTTGTATATAATATTGGAACAGAAATGTAGATGAGGAGTTTTATTGGATTCATCAGTCTCTTTCCTATACGCTAGGTCGTGAAATCCACGACCTGGCTTATAGGAAAGAGACTGATGAATCCTAATTTTGAGGTCGTGAAAGCCGTTGCGGGCTTAGAAAAATAGATACAGAGTAAGCGAAATAATTATTTCCCACGTGTCATTTATTCAGCAAAAAAATAAAAGGAAATCATTACAATGTAAAGCAAACAGATGACATCGGACAAATTGTACTCTAAATTACGTACAAGAAAGGTAAACAGTTCTTATGCTCACAAACGTATTTGCACGGGCTTTTTACACGTTCAAGTGATAAAGGAAGTACGAAATAATTATAACCCTCTGGGCTTTTAATCTATATGTATCACTTTTAGAAGTCAGAGATTTTTAATATTTTGTCCACCCACTTTTAACATTGTAGCAAGCTTCCATTCGACGAGGTAAGCTGTAACTCAAGTTCTGGCAATGTCGCTCCGATGGCGAATAGATGTAAGCGATGGCTTCTGATCACTCGTTCGAGATGGGTCTGAGTTCGAATCCCGGTGAGGCATGGATGTTGTGTTTGTCTTACGGCGCTGGCTCTCTCCCTTCCCTGGAACCAGTAGCCTTAAACCAGTGACTGGCGACTGCTTGGTGCCGTGCCACTTGCAGACAAACCGGAACTAAATAGATTGGAAAGGTTCGTCGTGCTAGATGCGGACAAACCGAAATTGAATAGATTGGAAAGGTTCGTCGTGCCAGATGCAGACAAACCGAAATTGAATAGATTGGAAAGGTTCATCGTGCCAGATGCGTCAAACCTGTTCCCTTTGGAAACTGTTGAAGCTATTTCAAAACTACTGGACGCAGTCACGGACTCAATTTTTTCAGTTTCAGAACCAGAATTTACAAACAAATCAAAGGGGTACCTAGGGGTACCTAAGACAACCTACGTGATTTTCTCGCCAAAATAAACGCTACGCACCCGGATATTAAATTCACAGCAGATTATGAATCCAGAGGTGCATTGCCTTTCCTGGATGTACTAGTAAGAAGATTACCCTCTAGTGCTCTTAGCACAGAGGTCTACTACAAACCCACCCAGGTGGGCAACCCCATACTTCCTGACTCAACAGGCCCGGCCGCACGCAAATATGCGCTTTTTAGGTACAGAGCAAAGCGAGCTTTCGAACTCTCATCGAACAAGGCCACATGCGATGAGGAGATCCGTAGCCTTAGAAACCTAGCGGCTGCAGCGGGGTACGACATGCTCATAATCGACCAAATAGTCAGAAAGGCAGCAGCAACTTCTCGCACACAGCCTCGTGCCAACCCCACGGCGCAGCCAGCCCGGCTCGTGGGTTCGATTCCCTACATTCCTAGCCTAACGTACTTCCTGAAGAATGCTCTCCGAAGACTAGGTTATGATATCGGCGTAAGGGCACCTGGACCTTTGTCAGATATCCTCGCAGCAGACCAGCGCGCATCGGCTTCTACGCTAACTGACGCCGGAGTCTATGCTATTCCTTTGGGTTACCCTGACGCATCCGTTAAATCCTACATCGGGATGACAAAATGATGGTTCCAGATCCGTATTTCAGAACACCAAAGGGACGTTAAGGCTGGAAAGCTTACGATGGCCCTGGCCAGTGATGTTGCATCTGAAGGGGCAGTATTTTGGCAGTACCCAGATGGAGAGATTTTAAGAAACTAGCACCTTACGACAGCGCAAGAGCTACTGCGCTTCGCGAAACCATCGAGATTATCACGCGACGGAATGTGTGTGTAACAAGGATGTAACCACGAGCCTTCCTTTGATCTGGCACCGACTTCTTGAAGTTACACGTGAATACCCGGCCCTGGAATCAAACAACTCGACATCGTGCAAGTGTCTTGCTTATTTTGAATTTAGTTATATTCTTAGAAATATATTTTCCAGTTGCTTCTGTGATCTTTAGCTACTAAATTCCTGATGAAGCTACCTGGAAGTAGTGAATGCTAGCATCTCTTGATTCCCTTTATTTTATACGCCTAATAAACGGAGTTCCCTTTTTTATCGTTTTTCTCATTAATTGGGCGTACAGAAACCCGTTTCTTCATCGTTCGTATATATTTGTATATATTTATTTGATATCACAGATTTA
This sequence comes from Macrothele yani, assembly GCA_039090855.1. Classification (NCBI taxonomy): domain Eukaryota; kingdom Metazoa; phylum Arthropoda; class Arachnida; order Araneae; family Macrothelidae; genus Macrothele; species Macrothele yani. The sequence continues at coordinate 118,819,642 of CM077007.1, forward strand.
TACATCATAATTCCACAAATATTCACAATGCAATGCACTTTTTGGTGTAGTGTAACAGCACAAAATTAATGTCTAACATTATTTTTCTACTCGGTAGAAAAAAGTAGCCTATTTCAATGAACTGTTCAAATGAATCTTTTTTTTTTTTTTTTTTTTTTTTTTTTTTACATAATCTTCGTAACAGATATTCCATTAGGCTATCGACCAATAGTTCTTCCGATTTGGAAGTATAGCTTCTCAGATTTTGCTTGAGAGCTCTTAAATTGGGTTCCTTACTATGAGTATGGGCTCCGGGATCTATGAAATTTTTCGTGTAATTGACTGAAGATGATTTCACCTAAAATCTCTGCCTTATGTTTCCAATGATAAAAGTTCTTCACATATTTTCTTCACAGTTAATGTATTCCCAAGGATGAAAATTTGGACATCGATAAAACTAACTTTAAGTTATAGCATGGGATATTTAATACTTGCTAAAACGTAACCATAATTACATTAAAAATCAATCATTTTTTTTGAGTAATGTTCAGACCTGTTAATAGATGACGCGACCTGTACATTGATGATGTCAGTAGGCAAACAAATGTTGGATTGCTTAGTTATGGTTATGTTTTAGCAAGTATAAAGTATCCCATGCTATACCTTAAAGTTTGTTTTATCGATGTGCAAATTTTCAACTTTGGGAATACATAAATTGCGAAGAAAATATGTAAAGACGTTTTATCATTGAAACATAAGGTAGAGATTTTAAATGGAACCACCTTAAATGAGTGAAACACGACTTCCCGAGCAAAAGTTGGAAATAGCTTCGCATAAAAAACACGCTAGCTACGAATGAAGGATCTTTCCTGTTATCTGCCCGCCACTATTTGACTTCCGAATAAGAACGCTTTCAAGTATTTCCCGATTTCGAAAGTAGAACCAATGCTGAACTAGATGAAGAACAGGCTGCAACATTAACCTTAAAGACAATAGACTTTAGGTGATTGGCCAGTGGGCGTTAAAGATCATTTCTGCCATTAGATGGCCCTGCGTCCCAAGGTAAAAACAATGCCGTTTCTGTGTTATTTGAATGGCTAGTTTGTGTTTGTTAAGAAAATTCCACTGCAGTTTTGAAACAATTCCTCGTTTTTACCACAAAATACAATCCGTTTTCAATACAGTTTACCGCCATTTGCCGATGCGCATGTCTTCAAAACAGAAAAATGTGGGAATATCATTACACAAGTTCAATTCAGGTCAGGCCTGAAGCGACTGTGTTTGAAAGTAATATCTAGGCAGGATTTTTAGCCAAGTGAAAATCATCATCGAGTACTTTTTTGTGATAAGCATTTTCATCCTGATGATTATGTACCTAGCGTGTGGTACAAGCGAATGAAGGGAAGATGTACCACCCATACATTTCAAGATTATTCACATCATATAGAAAGTGGCTCCTACAAAGATAGCAGACGTGTTCTTAAGAGAAGTGATGCCGCTAATTACTGTACTAGTACAAAAATGAAAAGACGGAGTGTAACATACTTGCATATTATAGAGTTATGAGTTCATTTTGTAAATACTGCCAGGCATTACTTTAATGACAGATTTTATCATGTATTCTTAATCAATAGCCATGTTAGGCCTAGCCAGCCATGATAACGCATTTTATAGAACAAGTTAGTAAAATCATGCAATGCATTGATTATAATACGCTTTCCAATATACCAGAAATCATTACTCAAGTTATCACTCAAGTTATGAGGATAATGGCTGTGGAATAAATCTGGGTCCTGTGCCCTGACCTTTGATCCCATTTCGATTATAATCAACAGAACCGGTTCAGTATACCTCCGAAATAACATGATAACGTTTTGTCGCAATCGAAGCATTTTTACGTAAGTTATGATGCATAAGGGCTATGGAATAGATCCCGCTCCTGTGTCCTAACCTTTGACCCCATTTCGCCCATTTTCAAAAGGGTTCGTCCCCAGGCAAATCCCTACAACATACTAACATTTCATTCAAATCGAAGCACTTTTACGTACGTTATGACGCATAATGGCGATGGAAGTGATTCCGCTCCATGTCCTGACCTTTGACCCCATTTCGCCAATTTTCAACAGGGTTTGTCCCCAGGTGGTCCCCTACCAGATACTAAAATTTAATCGACATCAAGCCTTTTTTACGTTAGTTATGACGCATAAGAGCAGTGGAATGGATTCCGCTCCTATGTCCTGACCTTTTCCCCCATTTCGTTCACTGTCAATAGGGTTTCTTCCCAGGTATTCCCCTTCCACATACTAAAATTTCATTGAAATCGAACGATTTTTACGCGAGTTATCGTGCGGACGTACATAGCACACAACGCGTGACGTAATGAGGCAGATGTGAATCGCGACCATCTGCTCGCTAGAGTGTGACGTCGTTAAACTTTAATGGGATCCGCACACAACGCGTGACGTAATGAGACAGATGGCATGACCGCGCGCCAACATATCAATTGCAAGATTGTGACGTCATAAGATTTCTAAGCACGGATAACATCAATGGGACGACACCATGACACTAAAAACGTGTTAATTCGGGGTGGTTACAAGCTAAATCGATTTCTAGTGCCAGAAAACGGTAGGTTAACGACTTTCATCAAAATCCTTAGAGCCGTTTTCGAAATAAAATTTACATACATACAATAATTGCTCCTTTAAGGTGGACGTCAAGTAATTTTGTTTCCTATGCCTACAATGGAAAAACGTCTGTACACATTTTCTTCACAATTAATGCGTTTCCAAGGATGAAAATTTGAACATCGATTAAAATAGCTTCATTTTATAACTTGGAATACTTAATATTTTCTAAAACATAACCATATTTATGAAATCCAACATTTGTTTTTCTACTGACGTCATGAAAGTACAGGTCGCGCCATCTTTTTTCTGGTTCCAACACCACCAAAGGAAAAGTTATTGATTTATTATATAATTATGATTATGTTTTAAGAAATATTAAGTATTCCAAGTTATAAAATGAAGCTATTTTAATCGATGTTCAAATTTTTATCCTTGGAAACGCATTAATTGTGAAGAAAATGTGTACAGACGTTTTTCCATTGGAGGCATAGGAAGCAAAATTACTTGACGTCCACCTTAAAGGAGCAATTATTGTATGTATGTAAATTTTATTTCGAAAACGGCTCTAAGGATTTTGATGAAAGTCGTTAATCTACCGTTTTCTGGCACTAGAAATCGATTTAGCTTGTAACCACCCCAAATTAACACGTTTTTAGTGTCATGGTATCGTCCCATTGATGTTATCCATGTGTTATATTGAAGATTTGGGTATTAAAAAGAAAGTTTATGCTAATATTGTAATTTCTATGTAAATTACAGAAAATTAAAATTTGGGAGATAATAGATGCATTTTGAAACAAAACTGAAATTTTGATTAAGGCCATGAAACATAAATAGGAAAATAAAATGCACCACTGAATTTGGAAACTCCCAAAAGTTACTATTGTATTGTTTGCGTTGTTTGCGTTAGATGAGTAGATACACCTGAAAGTGGAAGAAAGGTAACTGTTGTTTACATGTGTACCAAATTTGTAAACACTAAAAATTAATGGTATACAATGTACACGTGTAAATAACTTTTGGAGGCGGTGAAGTCAAATGTAATGGTTAGGACGAAAACATTGATTTCGAAACCACAATTACGTAACCCAGATTTCGTTTCCCACCTCAGTCACTGCTGAGTGGGATACATTTGAACCATGTGATGAAAATTCCAACTGAGATACGTATTATATCACTGCACTAAGGTTTGGGTTTTTGAAAGGCCACTTGGCCTATATTTGTTTGAAAAACTTAGCAAGCTAATTTTTGGTCACAAATTTTTATACCTGGCCATTGGGCCCAATAAAAATAATTAGCTGACAGTTTAGTTGCTTTCAATGAAAATATAGCGCCAGGCACACTGCTGATCATAATCAACATCACATAAAGGCAATTTACAAGGTGTGTAAATTAAGTGGATGAAGTGCAAATTTCCCTCACTCTCTCGTAGTAAAAAGAAATTATAAGCATATGTGTACACTATGTTGCTCTAACTCCTTCGAACAAACCTTCTCAAACCAGTTTTCTGAATCAATTTTTTTTATTTTTAAATTACCATAACAACTGAGCCAAAATTTTACGCATAAAGAAAAGTTACTTTACTACAAGATTCTATACTTCCAGGAAAATCTGTCTTAAAATCAACATAACATAACAATCTAGCACTACCTGATACTGAACCAATTCTATACACCATACAAAACCTAATACACTAGATACTATACACAATTTACTCAAAAGTTATCATTAAATTGCTACACTGACAAAAGAATCTCAATTCATACTATCATCATGAAAATCCAACTTTTCAAAATTCCATACTATAAGTTTTCCAATCTACAGGCAAACCTGTAGTAACCAACTCGGGCATAAAGCCAAACAAACATCTCAACCAATGAGTCCCACTTCTCTAGAAAAACACGATTTCCCTGGGAGAACAACAAAGTTCGAGTCTGAAGGCGAGAATGGGTAGTGAATCCACTCCCAGCCTATACAGTGTAGTGGAGCAAAGTGCGACATAGCAACCTGTATTGTTTCTTCACTCTGATTTTGGGACAACTCACACCTACTCCTTGATAGGAACCACCTCCTATGGGCCAACGAGCTTACTTTGGCAGAAAACAAATCCCCCAATTTGTTTCATGCACTCTTTCAGACCCGAGGCATATCCACATAGGGAAAAGTATCCCACAAGAGTTCACTTGCCCCCAAAATATCGCATTCCCTATTTTCCAGAAAGCTAGCTCAACATCCTTATTTCCAGAAAATTCAATACATCGCCTTTTTTCCCAGAAAATCACTTCATGTCCTTATTTTCCCAAGAACACACTTCATATCTTTATTTCCCAGGAACACACTGTACTACTCATTTCCCAGAAAGCTCAATAACACCATACTAGACACACTATACCAAACCTTACTTTATTTCCAGAAAACTCTATAAATCACCATATTTCAAAATCACCTATTTCTAGAAAAATCCTCACTTCTTGAAGAAACACAAAGCTATTCGGGATTTCTCAGTCACACTATACATATGCCCCTTTATTCTGCCTATATGCTCATTTCTATATTCTTTCCCCCATAAAAATCTGTTTTTCTAATCCACGGGCTGAAACTAGAAATTAGCCCTCACTACTACAAAAAAATTTTAAAGATTAATTTTGCACTTACATTTTCCGAAACACCAAACCATAATAATAATAACCAGCCTACAAGAAAAATTCCCCAACTACATGGCACTTATATTAAGCTCATAAATACAAATTCTATTTCACAAATACAAAAATCACTGAGCCCAAAAAAGAGTTAAATTTTACTTAATAGAAATACTGGTCCGAGAGGTTGCTCATCAAAATAGCTTATAACACAATTATGAAATTCTATAACCCCTACTGCTACTACTTTTATAACATCTCCTTTTTCTCAATCTGCCCAATCTGAGTATAAAATTTAGTATGAAGCTTTCTTTTTTTTTCTTTTTTTTTTTTTCACAAAAAGAAAATAATACTTAATCACTGAACTTCGTAACATTTCACACAAAAGCTCCAAAAAAAAAAAAAAAAAAAAAAATTACAAGACATGCCAAAGTACCACTGGCTTAACCTAGGTAAAATTATACTTCTTTCTAATTTAACTCAAAGAAAATACTGACAGGAAGTTTCCAGGCCAGCTATTACTTGACCACACATACAAGACCTGACAAAATGAAATTGACAACTTTTCCACACCCAGCTAGCTTCAAAAATAAAATCATAGAAATATATATATATATATATTTTCATATACATTTAACATGTACTGCTCCTCTGTAAAGCCCACTCATTCAACAATTTCAAAGGAACCACAACATAATATTTAAAATGCCAAAAAGAAAAAAAACTATTTCGATTCAAACTTCATCGTTACGAAAAAAAACTTATTATTTAAGAATAATTATTTAAGCCGATTGAATATGTTAAACAAACCGCTCACTTAGACGAGGGTGAGAGTTCGAAGGTGTTTTAAATTTTTGGAGAAGAAGAAAAAACTTTTCGAGTTCCTGATGACACTTCTAGGCGAATTTTGACGACCTGATAAATCTTGCCTCTGATGTGGAAAATGAAACAAAACTTATCCCCAGTCCTTAGGGCAAGGTAAAGGAGTTTGGCAACCAACTGCCATTTTTCCTCCTAGGATCACGGGTGGTTTCAAAATAAATCACGGGAAAAGGTAAGTTCTGATACTACGTCGTCCTGGTGGTCGGCTGTGCTTGAGGGGCGAAAGCCATCGTCTTTCGAAGTTTCCATCATCTGCCAGGAGGTTTGCAGGCGCGGACCCCAGCTCTCACGAGAATGCTTAGGAGTGCATCGGTGATGACCTTTCGCTGCGCTCCGAGGATTTTTTATTGGTGTATAAGAAATGCCTTTTAGACATTTCTTATATACCAATAAAAAAATTCCCATAACATTTATCGTGAACTACTTTCTCTCATAATTACTTAGAGGCGTGCTGTCTCCGTACGATATCATCAAACCAACATCTCTGACTGTACAATAAAAAACTTTATTTACAATAAAAGACATGATTTTAAAATATTTAAAAAATGGCAAGATCTTTCAGGGCTACAATAGCACCCGTCCTCAGGCCACCCAACAGTGCCACAAAGCATAGGAAAGTGCTGCAATATATAACCAGTCTCCCCCGCGAGACCCACAATACATTTGTTCAAAACCGCAGGTGATGCCAATTGAGAAAAAACAGCAGAACAAAAGTAATATGTACAAATGATATAATCGATTAAGTAAGGTCCTCTTCTTCAGTTTTTTGAATGGGAGAAGTAATTATTTTTCTCCATTGTCTAGGAACAAAAACAGGTAAGTCCAAGTTACAACAGGTATTACCATAAGAGATTATATACAGACTCTCGGTAAAAAAGACGGTTTGTTTGCTTACATTGGAGGAGAGTACTATTGTATTAGGCCAATCGGGAGAGTAACCTCCCTGGCGAACAGCTGTAGTAAATGAAGTAGAAATGCAGTCAGTTCGAAGTGCATATTTATGTTCAGACAATCTAATGTTCAGACTTCTAAGGGTAGAACCTATGTAGTATTTGATATCTTCGTTAGGAGCCGAGGGAAGCAATGGGATACGATATATTCCTGCTTTATTCAAAGTGGCAACTTGATCTCTGTCGTTACGTATGGTAGAAAAAATGTTTTTGGTGCAAATTCCAAATTTAATATTATATTTATTACATACCTTCCGCAATATAGAAACTACAGGAGGGATGAAATCAACTTTACCAACGTATATAGGGGGAACGACTTCCCTTGACAACGTCGTAAATCTTAGTCTTTCAAATTTCTGTAGAAGTTCCCGAAAGAAGCAGGCGGGATATCCAAATGATATGGCCATGTTCTGTATAAGAGCTAGTTCGTCCTGACGTATCTTACGGGTAGAGGAATGAGTAAATGCTCGTTTAATTAAAAAACGTAAGGCTGAAGCTTTGTGTTCCGGGGGGTGCGAAGAGATAAAAGGTATAAGACAAGGTGTGAAGGTCGGTTTTCTATAGACGGATAATTTGATAAGGTTTGAAGTCAAGTCACGAGTTAATAAAATGTCCAGAAAGGGTAATATACCATTTTGTTCAAGTTCCATTGTGAAGGTGATAGTAGGATATTGGTTGGACAGACATGTGGTAAATTCGTTCAGAAGTACCATGGAGTGAGGCCAAAAGACCAACATATCATCCACGTATCTTAAGAGGAGTGCCGGTTGATTCGTGAATTGGCTCAGAACTTTATCTTCCAATGACTGCAGTAAAATTTCGGCCAGAACAGGGAGAGGAGACCCCATTGGTGCCCCCTCAGTTTGTTGGTAGAATTTGCTATCAAATTTGAAATAAGAACGTTTTGCAACCAATTTCAAAGCAGAAATGATTGCATCAACCTCCAAAGGGGAAATTGAGTTATCAGCAAGCAATTTCCCTTCAATAATCGAGTGGACTACTTCAAGTGGAACATTTGGAAACAGAGACACTACATCAAGAGAAGCCATAACAAATGAGTTTCCCTTGGGATCAAAAGATTTTATTCGCGTTAATGCCTGAGTAGAACTATTAATGGAAACTGAAGAATTTGCTATAAGTGGTTTTAAGTAAGTTGCTAAAGCTCTCTCCAATGTACGGGTGGGGCTAGCATACCCCGAAATCAACAGTCTGAGGGAGTGGTCAGGTTTGTGGGTTTTGATTTTCCCGAACAACTCAGGGACTCTAGTACCTACAGGAGGCTTCATTTTAGTAGAAATGGACTTAGGCAAGAGACCCCGGTTCCTGAGTTTACTTAACTCAGCTACAGTCGCATTTGTCGGGTCAGAGCGAAGTATCCGATGTGGAATCAGAGCTATTGCTTGGTACATCTTATTGTAGTAATCCTTGCGATCTAATAAAATAATTTGCTGGGACTTGTCAGCGCTAATGATTGATAGATCCGGGTTTCGAGAAAGTTGTAACAATTGGTTGCGTTCATATTTTAGAAATGAAGAAGTTTTATCAGAATTTGAAAGGGAGTCAGCTAAGGCATAACGAGTGATATCTTGTTCCTTCTCTGGCAAGGCCCCAATGACATTCTCTATCTGAGGTAAAGATTGAAATGGTCGAAAAGTTAAAACTGGATAGCTGAATTTGAAACCACGATTGAGGGCCGAACGTTGAATATCAGATAACACTATGGAGCTATAGTTGATGAAAGAATCAGGTAAATCACGATTAGTGGTTCTGTAGCTGAAGTTCTTAGGTTGGAACAAGTGAGGGCGTGTAGAAACCAGATTGCATAATTTACGAGTGTGTCCTTGATTCATGGTGTTTATTAAAGTCTGTATAGTGGTAAAGAAAACCAACAAAGTCTTACCTAATAAAATAGGATGGGAAAGTCTGGATAGTTGAGTATAAGCATTGTAGGATTTAAGGTTTAACAAGTCCAGGTAACTTCTTTTTCTCCTTATTTCTTTGGTCAGTCGTTTTTGTTGAGCATTAACAATTACGTGTGCATCCTGTTGAGATATGGCAAAGGTTCGTATTCGCAGGAACTTGGGCACCACACCGAGTGAACGGCAGTTGAGTAGAAAACTAAGGTGAGTCTCACAGCGGGCTAGTTTCCGTCGGATGTTACAGAAGGTCTTGGTTGCAGCTTCCATGCTACGTGCGCTTTAAAGTGCTACAGATTCTACCAGAATCCCTCACACATAGTATCACAAGGTTTGCAGCTAAAAAGAGTAATACTTGTTAAAAAATTCGTACGTTTAGGAGATAATTACTTAGAGGCGTGCTGTCTCCGTACGATATCATCAAACCAACATCTCTGACTGTACAATAAAAAACTTTATTTACAATAAAAGACATGATTTTAAAATATTTAAAAAATGGCAAGATCTTTCGGGGCTACAATAGCACCCGTCCTCAGGCCACCCAACAGTGCCACAAAGCATAGGGAAGTGCTGCAATATATAACCAGTCTCCCCGCGAGACCCACAATACATTTGTTCAAAACCGCAGGTGATGCCAATTGAGAAAAAACAGCAGAACAAAAGTAATATGTACAAATGATATAATCGATTAAGTAAGGTCCTCTTCTTCAGTTTTTTGAATGGGAGAAGTAATTATTTTCTCCATTGTCTAGGAACAAAAACAGGTAAGTCCAAGTTACAACAGGTATTACCATAAGAGATTATATACAGACTCTCGGTAAAAAAGACGGTTTGTTTGCTTACATTGGAGGAGAGTACTATTGTATTAGGCCAATCAGGAGAGTAACCTCCCTGGCGAACAGCTGTAGTAAATGAAGTAGAAATGCAGTCAGTTCGAAGTGCATATTTATGTTCAGACAATCTAATGTTCAGACTTCTAAGGGTAGAACCTATGTAGTATTTGATATCTTCGTTAGGAGCCGAGGGAAGCAATGGGATACGATATATTCCTGCTTTATTCAAAGTGGCAACTTGATCTCTGTCGTTACGTTGAAAGACTAAGATTTACGACGTTGTCAAGGGAAGTCGTTCCCCCTATATACGTTGGTAAAGTTGATTTCATCCCTCCCGTAGTTTCTATATTGCGGAAGGTATGTAATAAATATAATATTAAATTTGGAATTTGCACCAAAAACATTTTTTCTACCATACGTAACGACAGAGATCAAGTTGCCACTTTGAATAAAGCAGGAATATATCGTATCCCATTGCTTCCCTCGGCTCTAACGAAGATATCAAATACTACATAGGTTCTACCCTTAGAATCTGAACATTATTGTCTGAACATAAATATGCACTTCGAACTGACTGCATTTCTACTTCATTTACTACAGCTGTTCGCCAGGAAAATTTACTCTCCCGATTGGCCTAATACAATAGTACTCTCCTCCAATGTAAGCAAACAAACCGTCTTTTTTACCGAGTCTGTATATAATCTCTTATGGTAATACCTGTTGTAACTTGGACTTACCTGTTTTGTTCCTAGACAATGGAGAAAAATAATTACTTCTCCCATTCAAAAAACTGAAGAAGAGGACCTTACTTAATCGATTATATCATTTGTACATATTACTTTTGTTCTGCTGTTTTTCTCAATTGGCATCACCTGCGGTTTTGAACAAATGTATTGTGGGTCTCGCGGGGGAGACTGTTATATATTGCAGCACTTCCCTATGCTTTGTGAGCGTTGAGTGGCCTGAGGACAGGTGCTATTGTAGCCCGAAAATCTTGCCATTTTTTAAATATTTTAAAATCATGTCTTTTATTGTAAATAAAGTTTTTTATTGTACAGTCAGAGATATTTAGTTTGATGATTATCGGCGCTCTAAGTAATTATCTCCTAAACATGCGAATTTTTTAACAAGTATTACTCTTTTTAGCTGCAAACCTTGTGATACTATGTGAGATTCTGGTAGAATCTGTAGCACTTTAAAGCGCACGTATGGAATGCTGCAACCAAGACCTTCTGTAACATCCGACGGAAACTAGCCCGCTGTAGACTCACCTTAGTTTTCTACTCAACTGCCGTTCACTCGGTGTGGTACCTGCGAATACGAAGCCTTTGCCATATCTCAACAGGATGCACACGTAATTGTTAATGCTCAACAAAAACGACTGACCAAAGAAATAAGGAGAAAAAGAAGTTACCTGGACTTGTTAAACCTTAAATCCTACAATGCTTATATCTATCAGACTTTCCCATCCTATTTTATTAGGTAAGACTTTGTTAGTTTTCTTTACCACTATACAGACTTTAATAAACACCATGAATCAAGGACACTCACTCGTAAATTATGCAATCTGTTCTACACGCCCTCACTTGTTCCAACCTAAGAACTTCAGCTACAGAACCACTAATCGTGATTTACCTGATTCTTTCATCAACTATAGCTCCATAGTGTTATCTGATATTCAACGTTCGGCCCTCAATCGTGGTTTCAAATTCAGCTATCCAGTTTTAACTTTTCGACCATTTCAATCTTTACCTCCAGATAGAGAATGTCATTGAGACGCTTGCCGAAGGAACAAGATATCACTCGTTATGCCTTAGCTGACTCCTTTCAAATTCTGATAAAAACTTCTTCATTTCTAAAATATGAACGCAACCAATTGTTACAACTTTCTCGAAACCCAGATCTATCAATCATTAGCGCTGACAAGTCCCAGCAAATTATTTTATTAGATCGCAAGGATTACTACAATAAGATGTACCAACAATAGCTCTGATTCCACATCGGATACTTCGCTCTGACCCGACAAATGCGACTGTAGCTGAGTTAAGTAAACTCAGGAACCGGGAATCTCTTGCCTAAAGTCCATTTCTACTAAAATGAAGCCTCCAGGTACTAGAGTCCCTGGGGTTGTTCGGGAAAATCAAAACCCACAAACCTGACCGCTCCCTCAGACTGTTGATTTCGGGGTATGCTTAGCCCCACCACATTGGAGAACTTGTAACTTACTTAAAACCACTTATAGCAAATTCTTCAGTTTCCATTAATAGTTCTACTCAGGCATTAACGCGAATAAAATCTTTTGATCCCAAGGAAACTCATTTGTTATGGCTCTCTATGTCTCCAAATGTTCCGCTTGAAGTAGTCACTCGATTATTGAAGAAATTGCTTGCTGATAACTCAATTTCCCCCTTTGGAAGGTTGATGCAATCATTTCTGCTTTGAAATTGGTTGCAAAACATTCTTATTTCAAATTTGATAGCAAATTCTACCAACAAACTGAGAGAACCAATGGGGTCTCCTCTCCTGTTCTGGCCGAAATTTTACTGCGAGTCATTGGAAGATAAAGATTCTGAGCAATTCACGAATCAACCGGCACTCTTGAATGCGTGGATGATATGTTGGTCTTTTGGCCTCACTCCATGGTACTTCTGAACGAATTTACCGCATCTCTGTCAACCAATATCCTACTATCACCTTCACAATGGAACGAACAAAAATGGTATATTACCCTTTCTGGACATTTTAATTGGCTCGTGACTTGACTTCAAACCTTATCAAATTATCCGTCTATAGAAAACCGACCTTCACACTTGTCTTATACCTTTTATCTCTTCGCACCCCGGAACACAAAAACTTCAGCCTTACGTTTTTAATTAAACGAGCATTTACTCATTCCTCTACCCGTAAGATACGTCAGGACAGACTAGCTCTTATACAGAACATGGCCATATCATTTGGATATCCCGCCTGCTTCTTTCGGGAACTTCTACGAAATTTGAGACTAAGATTTACGACGTTGTCAAGGGAAGTCGTTCCTATACGTTGGTAAAGTTGATTTCATCCCTCCCGTAGTTTCTATATTGCGGAAGGTATGTAATAAATATAATATTAAATTTGGAATTTGCACCAAAAACATTTTTCTACCATACGTAACGACAGAGATCAAGTTGCCACTTTGAATAAAGCAGAATATATCGTATCCCATTATCCCTCGGCTCCTAACGAAGATATCAAATACTACATAGGTTCTACCCTTAGAAGTCTGAACATTAGATTGTCTGAACATATGCACTTCAACTGACTGCATTTCTACTTCATTTACTACAACTGTTCCAAGGGGAAGGTTACTCTCCTCCAATGTAAGCAAACAAACCGTCTTTTTTACCGAGAGTCTGTATATAATCTCTTATGGTAATACCTGTTGTAACTTGGACTTACCTGTTTTTGTTCCTAGACAATGGAGAAAAATAATTACTTCTCCCATTCAAAAAACTGAAGAAGAGGACCTTACTTAATCGATTATATCATTTGTACATATTACTTTTGTTCTGCTGTTTTTTTCTCAATTGGCATCACCTGCGGTTTTGAACAAATGTATTGTGGGTCTCGCGGGGAGACTGGTTATATATTGCAGCACTTCCCTATGCTTTGTGGCACTGTTGGGTGGCCTGAGGACGGGTGCTATTGTAGCCCCGAAAGATCTTGCCATTTTTTTAAATATTTTAAAATCATGTCTTTTATTGTAAATAAAGTTTTTTATTGTACAGTCAGAGATGTTGGTTTGATGATATCGTACGGAGACAGCACGCCTCTAAGTAATTATCTCCTAAACGTACGAATTTTTAACAAGTATTACTTTCTCTCATGTTGGGTGTGATCAGGTTTCATGTAAACAAAGACGAACGATACACTCAAAATCGCGAACATCTTGAAAGCGTTCTTATTCGGAAGTCAAATAATGTCATTTTACATAACAATGAACAAAAGCAAACAGTGGCGGGCAGATAAACAGGAAAAGTCCCGGATGAAAAACAGTAAAAAAAAACCGTAGTGTTATCATTCGATATATTTCCTCCATAAAATACATTTACAAATAAAAATATTTCATTTTATTTCACTTATTAGCATTTTAGTCAGCACAGCATTAATACAAAATCGAAAAAGAAATACAAATTAAACTGCAGTGTAAGCAACTGGGATGCAGAGGGAAAAGGCAAGGAAGGCTTGACGTGCCTCGTGCCCTCTTTTCCCAACAAGGAAAAAAAATGCATTCAATAGAGGGGATCAAGTTGGCATGTCACAAATATTACAATAATGGAGGCAAACATGAATCGCCACCAAGAGAGGTAATTACTTAGTTTACATTTAGTAAGTGGTGTTTTAATGTATATTTAAAAAGATTAGTATCATTAATAGATGTAAGGTTATTAAGGAATGAGTTCCAAAAGAGGGACCCGAATAATTGAGGAAGGTTCTGAAACATTCAAGCACGGGAAACATAGGAAGGAATAAGTCTTTATTTCTGGTGTCATAATTATGATTATGAGTATGGTATTAAGTCATGATATAAATTCCTTTTTATTCTTTTAAACATAAATTTACCAATATGATAGTAATAAAGTTGCTTAATTGATAGAATATTAAAATCTCTGTGGGTAAGAGAAGTTCGAACATTAAGACCAGAATATCAATTGTGTAATAATTTAAGCTCAAGAAGTCTAATGAATTTGTTTTCTAATGTTTGTAGCTTATTCAAATTAATGTTGGCTGTGTTTCCCCAGATTGAAATACAATAATTAAAGTTTGTTTGAATTAAAGAATAATAAAGCAGCAGCATTATTTTAGGAGAAAGGTTTGCCATTACAGAACTAATAACCACTATAGTCCTAGAGATCTTATTACAGAAGTAATAAGATCTCTATGTGTATTTGACTTAAGATCATGTTGAAAAATATGGTTCCCAAATGGTCCCATTAAGAGACATCGTATTATGTGAATGCGCAAAATTTGTGTTATTAGGGAAAAATATTATTTTAGTTTTATTATAATTGATTACAAGCCTATTAACAGTTGACCATTATGGTTAGTAACAAAAATAATCCTGTAATCGTTGAGTCTGAATTTCTGTACAATTTCCATATAATAGTGCTGTGCAAGGAGGTTGCAAGGAGACACCACTCCTATCCGCGCAGCATTGGCCGCCATAAATCACTGTCCGTGCTGCAAATGAATGACGTCACGAGCAGGCACGACGCAGCCGCAGAAAAGAAGCTGCTTTGAAACCAATGGAACAAAAGCTTCTAAGCGTATAAACAGATAAAATGAGTAATTCAATAATCTCTATCAATGATACACAAGCTTACTGTTTTATCAACGGTATAATTTAGTTCGTTTTTGATTGCTTGTGACGTCACTTCACAGATTAGCTGTGATCTATGGCGGCAGAGCCAGTGGTGTCTCCAGTAATACAGTATACCTCCTTGGTGCTGTGACATCATCAGCATATAAGATAATATCAGAGTCAGAAGCGCGGGTACAAAAATCATTAATATAAATATTAAATAATAAGGGGGCTAGTATTGAACTCCAAAAGTAACTGATTTCAAATTGGATTTAAAATGATCGACCTCAGTATATTGTTTGCGATCTGAAAAATAATTCTTAAATGTCTAAAAGTTTTCCCTATAATACCAATCGCTGAGAGTGTACGTAATAAGATATCATGATCTATAGTACCAAAGACCCTAGACAAATACATAGAGAGACAATAGAGTTTTGTCTTTGGTTAATTGAGTTTGAATTTTATATTTTAAGTATAAAGCGGCAATTTTAGTAGAAAGTTTAGGCAGAAATCCAAAATGATTTTTTTTAAATTGGAGATTTAGCGACCACCGTGAGAAACCCAAAGGGCTATAAGCAGTCGACCGTCCCTAATTTAGAGTCATTGGTTTCAGGGAAGGGAGAGAGCCAGTGCTGTAAGACAAACACAAGATCCATGTCTCACCGGGATTCGAACCCGGACACCTTTCGTACAAATGATCAAAAGTCATCGCTTAAACCACTGCGCCCCCGGGGCAAATTGAAAATCATTAAGAATTTAAAATTTTGTAACGAAAGAAAGTAGTACAACGAAGTAAATTTCTCCGTCATTTTGGGTCCACGCCGGGAATCGAACCCAAGTCCACTTATTCCGGAACATGTCGCTCTACCAACTGAGCTACGCAGACGTTCGTGCTTGCTGTTATCTGCCTTTGTGTCGTGAGCGTCCTGCGGGGCAGACACGTCACACACACACCCCCGAAAGAGGGCCGGGGGCATGGCCCACGGGTCAGCTGTGACTATGAAACGTTGCAGGCAGCCATTCGCTGTAGAACGTGTACTTGAGAACTCCCAGTCAGTCTGGTGTGTGGAATGCAACATCACACACATTTATTTCTCGAAGCGCTGAAGAAGGGATTATCTTATTTTTCCCGTCCCGCGGTGTGGAAAGAACATCACACCATTGCGAGATCTTTAACGGCCGGGTCATCCGGAAAGTTCGGGCGCCATTATAACGAAGTAAATTTCTCCGTCATTTTGGGCCCACGCCGGGAATCGAACCCGAGTTCACTTATTCCGGAACAAGTCGCTCTACCAACTGAGCTACGCAGACGTTCGTTCTTGCTGCTATCTGCCTCTATGTCGTGTGCGTCCTGCGGGGCAGGCACGCCACAGTAGGCGAGTACATAACAATTTTTCGAAAATTTTAGCAAACACAGATGTTTTTGCTATTGGACGATAATTATTAGGATTCGAAGTTGACCCTGATTTAAAACTTTGGCGATTATCATAGAGTCGGAAAGCAAACTATTATAACGAAAATACAGATTCATTAAGGCAGAATAAAAATAACAACGTTTTGCACAATAAAATGTTTATTATGCATCAACTATGGTTTCGCAAAGCGTTGGCTCGGTCATAAAATGTATAAAATATTTTATTGTGCGAAATGTTGTTATCTTTATTCTATATTAACACCGCAAGCTTAGTAGTCATAAATTATATTCATTAAGGCGTCTATTATAAGGAAATGCTAAAGAAAATCTGTATCGAAATTATAAATACTCCATACTGTGAATACTCAAGAGACGCATCATCATCATTGTCAACCACTATCAATCCACTGCTGGACGAAGGTCTCCCCAAGTTTCCTCCACAACGGTCTGTCTTGTGCCAGTCTCCTCCATGTCACTCCCGCATACTTACGAATTTCATCCACCCATCTCCCATGTGGTCTTTTTCTGGGTCTTTTCCTGTCCCTTGGAATCCAATCTAAAATTTCGGCTGTCCATCTATGGTCTGTCCTTCTGGCAGTATGTCCAGCCCATTGCCATTTCAGGGATTTAACTCTGATCATGATGTCTTCCACTCTCGTCATTTTTCGGATCCACGAGTTCCTCTTCTTATCTCTCCTGGTTATACCAAGCATGCACCTCTCCATGCTGCTTTGAGTTGTCTGCAGCCTTTGTATGTCTCTTTTAGTTAAGGTCCACGTCTCTGCACCATACGTAAGCACTGGAAGGATGCATTGATCAAACACTTTTCTTTTAAGACATAATGGCATATTGCTCTTGAAAATTATGCTGTTTCTTCCAAAAGCTCTCCAGGCAAGTTTTGTACGCCGATTAATTTCTTCATCAATGTCAATGTGACCCTCACTTGATATCTGCTGTCCAAGATAAACATACGTATCTGTTATCTCCAGTTTTTCTCCATCAATCGATAAATCTTCATTTCTTGTAAAAGCATTGAACGTCACTTTTGTCTTCTGAAAGTTCATTTTTAATCCCACTTCTTTACTCTTGTCAGCAAGTTCCTGGATCATACTCTGCAGCTCTGATGGGGTAGTTGCAAAAATGACTACGTCATCAGCAAAACGAAGGTGGGTTAGATAATCTCCATTAATCTTTATCCCCTTGTTTTCCCAGTTCAGTGATTGAAAGACATTTTCCAATGTGGCATTAAAGAGCTTCGGAGATATGGTGTCACCTTGTCTCACTCCCCTTTCCAATTTTTATGTGTGTTGTATTTTCAAACAGCCTAATCTTTGCACTTGCATTTTCATAGATGTTATTAATAATATTAATGTATGCATCTTCAATACCGCAGGATTTCAGAGCCGTGGTAACTGCTGATGGTTTCACCGAATCAAAGGCTTTTTCATAATCGATAAAAGCCATGCACAATGGAAGTTCATATTCCCTCGCTCTTTCAATTAGTTCTCTCAGTACGTGGATATGATCTATTGTGCTGTAGCCACTCCTGAATCCAGCTTGTTCTCTCGGTTGAGCCATGTCCAGTGTTACCTTCAAGCGGTGTGAAAGAACTTTAGTGAAGATTTTATAAACCACTGATAGGAGGCTGATAGGTCTGTAGTTCCTGAGATCCTCAATGTCACCTTTTTTATGTAGCAGGATCATTGTAGCATTGTTCCAATCCTCAGGAATCTTCCCTTCATTAAGGCATCGAGTGAAAATTTGGGCGAGTACTGTTTCAATTTCTCCACTTGCTTCTTGTATGATGTCTATAGTAATTCCATCTTCTCCTGGAGCTTTCCCCCGCTTCATGTTCTTGATTGCATGAGCAACTTCTGCTGGGAGGACTGGAAGAACTCTGGTACCTTTCATGATGTCTGGAGTACATGTATCATTAAATCCGTTTATTTTTGTGGTGTAGTAAGCACAAAGATTCCCCAAGCTTTCGCACTCCACTGGGAGGTTTTTTCATAGCAATGATAGACATAAAAATGCCTTTGTTTACAAATGCAATTTTATGTCTACCATTGCCTTGAAATGCCTCCCAGTGGAATGTGAATGCTTGGCGAATCTTTGTGCTTACTACACGACAAAAATAAACGGATTTAATACGCTATATGCGTCTCTTGAGTTTTCAAAATCTGTATAAAATATTTCGTGAACCACTTTCTTTCGCCTTGGGTGTGATCAGGTTCTATGTAAACAAAGTGGAACGGTACACTCGAATTCAAGGACTACTTGAAATGGAAGTCCAGCCACTTTTAAAATATGGTTTGGGGTGGAATTGAGATTAACAGTTCTTCAAATTGTATCGCGTATAATTTTGCTCTACTTACATAATGCCTACGCACATCTACGACCTCGGGGCAAAGAAACTAGCTTCGCCGCTAAAGGAAAACAATAAAAACATAAAAAGAAACCTTGCGATTCACACGGTACTTCTTTCGAAAAGAATATATTTAAAACATGAAATGGAGAACAAATCGATGCTTGCAAGTGCGAACACAATTTGTGGCTTAACAGAAGTCGAACTGAAGACATCTGCGGAAGTTTTCTTCGTGTATACTTTACCCATCAGCCCATTCGTCCCCATTGTCTGCGAGTTTCCACTAACCCTCAGGGATCCGTAGCTCCCAACTGCTGCGTAAAAGCAACTGCGCACAATGGCAATTTCACAAAGAACAGAACAACTTCTGCCTTCTGCCATACAAAAAGAGCACATTTAAAGAGCACGAACTACGTAGTCAAACTATAACTTTATTTCGAACACTTATCATACGTGCCAGTTATCCATATTGTGACTCCTGATGGGGGAAGAAAAGCCAGCTGAGGATATAACTGACAGGTCACAAAACTATATAACAGCTAATATGTCCCTCTCAATAAATCCGTGTTATTGTAGCGTCTAAACTATAATTATTCTAAAAAAAACTTCGCGTAAAATATCGTGCGCTAGTTTCTTTGCTGCTTCATGCCGGGTGTGCGCGGGTTATATGTAAACAAGCGGAGCGGTTCACGCGAAGTCGATAACTGCTTGAAACCGGAGCTAATCGGAAGTCCAATTTTATTTTTAAAATTCCTAGATATTTCTTCCATTTGGGTATTTTGATTTCCCAAAATCGTTAACTTTCCCGATGTGACTTTCGTAAACCCTTACAATTCGCTGCAAAGTTTTAAATTCAACTCTTCGGGAATTTCCACGGCCATAAAAAATACGCATTTCAAACATCTTCCAGTGAAATTTTCAAGTGTTTCACTAGTACCAAAATTTGGATTATGACATCTAGCACTCATCTGTGTACTAAAAGGCGCTTCCGAAATAAAGAATTAACAAAAAGAAAAAGACAGGTGCATGCAATAATAGAGAGCCAATGATTTTTGGATGCTTTGCTTTCTAAACTCATGCATAATTTAGATTTCTAGCAATATTGTAATGGCAGACTAAAACACTTTATCCATCATTTTCTGATTAACATGCTTCACTTTCAAAATATACGAAGGACAGAATAATCGTAAGTTTGAATTTTTTTTTTTTTTAGGTGATAAGTTTGCCGCTAGCCGTGAAAATCGTTAAAAGCTACATCAACTATTCAACCGCCCTTTGTTAAAATGTTCTCATGCTAATGCATTAAAAATTGGTGATAAACAAACTAAACAAAAAAATAAACTTCCTTCATGAGTACTTTAATATTTTTCTATTAATCAGATGCAAATTAGTGGTTAAAAAAATAGCCTGCGTTTGCTCCAGTTGTATGAAATTCAGTAGCATTCTGACGTCTGTAAACTTAGCCTTACTTCAGTGCCGACGTTCTGAAAATCGAGTACAATACTGCAAAACATGCATACATAGGGTACAGTTGCTGCAACAAAGGTTTTCTACTATGTGATCACAAAACAGTTTTACCCTTCTCTATCAAAACACTCGTTGCCTTCTAAAATGCCAATGACTATCCGGTTCTTTCTCTCCTTCTCGACCTACACTTTTTTCCTTTTCTTGTCCTGTGAGCGAGTAGCCACTTTGGACTCCTTCCCCTTATTCCTCTTAGTCACTCTCGACTTCTTCTCTCTTGCTGCTGGCCTTTTCGCCTGGCCTACATCTCCAACGCTTCTCACAGTCTTTGCACTAGATCCATTCTGTTCGCCATTTCTGGCTGAACTTGACTTACGTCCACTTAGCACTTCTTCAGAGAGAGACTTCTTTTCCTTCGGGTCTCTCACTCGTTTTGTTTCTCTCACCGAAGTCGTGCTCAACACTTTATCCTTCTTCGCAGCTGGCTGAGCTTTAGCTTTAGCATCTCTCTTGCCCGTTTTTGAAGTTCTCTCATCCTTGGACTTGCCCTTATGCCGTCTCTTATCTCTCATTTCTCCATTCTTTTCTGCTTCTTCACCCTTCCTCGTTGTTTTCCGTGCCGTCTTGGCAGAACTCTCTTTCTCTTGCTTTGACTTGACTTTGGTCAAAGCCTTAACACCAGCTCTCGGAGCCACTTCTCGCTTCGACGTTTTTCGCTCGACCATAGGCTCTGCTGCGCTTTTGTTACTTGACCTAGTTTTCGTCTGCGGCTTTTGGATATTCATTTTCTCCATAGATGTTGCAGAACTTTTCTTCACACTGGAAGCCTGTTTTACAGCGCCTTGTACCCTCTCTTCACTCTTCCTCTTAGCAGGAACTTTGGCAGAAGTGTCAACTTTCAGGTGGCTTAATAAAGCCAGCAAACCGTCATTATTAGGAATGGCATCCCAGTTATTATCTGTCTTGATTAACAAAACAGAAGGCTGTATTTTTGGACGACGACGCTTAAGCGAAGTTTTACTGTTTCGCGGTTTCGTTCTTGGAACCATTTTCCTGGGCACAAAACGTCTGTCGTTGCGTTTGCTGCAGGTAAGTTGAGAAATACAGCCCTGTGAATATTGCTGACACTTCACACACAAACTTTCGGGCGATTGCCTTTCCTTAAATTATACAATTTTGATTCCAGAGGAGACATGCGAATTACACCTGTAAAAATTTAGATCGTTTCTTGAATTCTGAAGTCGGAATTTAAACGAATCTTCTCGCGATGAGGAACACTGAACTTCCAGCTACAACTGCATGATTTAGAATGAGCTGATCGGTTTATTTCGTTTTGAAAGGACGCGAAATGCTCATTTGTTGCGCGTGCAATCAGCAAATCAACTGCGTATATGTTTCGCTTAGAAGTTTCATGTTTGGGCTGTTACGCAGCTACGTGTCCGCGCAGAAGTGGTTAACATCACGTGACTCATGCTTCTGCACTTAAGTTTCAAACGGCCGCCCCGGTGGCGCAGTGGTCTAAGGCGTTGGCCCCTGATCATTCGTCCGTAAGGGGTCCGGGTTCGAATCCCGGTCAGGCATGGATGTTGTGTTTGTCTTACGGCACTGGCTCTCTCCCTTCCCTGGAACCAGTGACCCTAAATTAGGGACGGGCGACTGCTTATAGCCCATTGAGTTGCTCACGGTGGTCGCTAAACCTCCAATCAAAAAAAAAAAAAAAAAAAAAGAAAGTTTCAAACGAATTCTTTACAACAGAACGAATGAATACGAAAACGTAGTTATTCAAAGCGAGAAAAAATGAGACACGTGACTGCACTGACAACAAATTTTGAAGATAGCGTTTTTTTATGTAAATATGGCAAGGATGGTAAGTCAGATAATCCGAAAAGAAAATTTCGTCGTCCTGGAGTGGGAATCGAACCTGCGTCTCCCAGATAGCGCCCGGGTATGCTAACCACTATACCACCCAAACTTGAGACTTCGTCGTTCTGGGTGGTGTAGTGGTTAGCATACCCGGGCGCTATCTGAGAGACGCAGGTTCGATTGCCGCTCCAAGACGACGAAAATTTCAAGTTTTCGGATATTTTCTGACTTACCATCCTTGTCATATTTACACCAAAAAACGGATTGCCATCTTCAAAATTTGTATTGTATATTGTAATCCTGCATTCCATTCATGACAGCACTGTTGTTCACGTGCCTTTTGTATAATGAATCGCTTATATACAATTGGGAAATCAATTTCCCCGAAGAAATAATTCTTCATAAATACATGGTAGTAGTCATTGTAATGCCATTATTGGCATATTTTGACGGTATTCCATGTAACCCCTTCCTTCAGAAAACTTGAAAATTTTCATCGATGAGGCAGGAATAGCTTCGACTAGCGCAAATCTGAAAGTTCTCAGATATCTATGTTCAGTTATTTGGGATTTCCTTGTCCTGGGTAGTGTAATGAGTAGCATGCTCGACCGGAAATCAGGAGGTACGGGTTCGATTCCCGCTCCAAGACGATTGAAACTTTCAAGTTTTCTGAAGGAAGTGGTTATACATTGAATACAGTGAAAATATGCCAATAATAGCATGAATCGCTTAGAAACAGAATATTTGCGGTTGGATATCAACTGGCCAGAAACATTGCTCTGATACACACTTAGCGTGGGTTAGTTGACGGAAATAATTCTTGGTGTTTTCGTCAACTAATGGAATTTGCTGAGAGAGCTTCGTTCGCTTTGTCACCAACTTCAGACAGAAGTGACAACGTTCTATTCACATATTCACTATACAATATAGTCAAAAACATTTTTAGCAGCCTTGCGCAAAGCAAGGCAAGATATTTAAGGTGGACGTCAAGTAATTTTGCTTCCTATACTTCCAATGGAAAACTATTGTACACATTTCCTTCACAATTAGTGTGTTCTCAAGGATGAAAATTTGAACATCGATTAAAATAACTTCATATTATAACTTGGAATGCTTAATATTTTCTAAAACATAACCATAATTATATTAAAAATCAATAACTTTTCCTTTAGTGGTGTTGAAACCAAAAAAAAGATGGCGCGACCTGTACTTTGATGACGTCAGTAGACAAACAAATGTTGAACTGCATACTTATGGTTATGTTTTAGAAAATATTAAGTATTCCAAGTTATAAAATGAAGCTATTTTAATCGATATTCAAATTTTCATCCTTGGGAACGCATTAATTCTGAAGAAAATGTGTACAGAAGTCTGCCAAATATACATCTCGTCTGTGGGGTTTTTATCTTCCTAGCTGTTGTTTCTATATTTGAATTCCTGCTAAGACATGTATGCTGCTTTCGCGACAGAGGAGGGAACTTTTATTAACATCTGATGCTCTGTGTGTCACTAACTCTCAAATATGGCCCACATACAGGGTGTCTCTAAATGAAGTATACAACTTCAGTATGCTATTAAAAAAATCATATGATAGAAATGAACTTACTTTAAACGGCAAGAGACGTGGCAAGTGTTAAAGTTTGTTAATTCAGATGATAGATGGCGACAGGTGTCTTATGTCGTGAAACACGGAAAACAACAGACATGGCTTCCCCAGCGGAGAAAACAGAATGTGTTTTGGTTTGCGAAGTCAAAGTCTCTAATAACACATTAAAAAACATACACCGTCTTTGCACGATAGTTTAATTTTAAAAGATGATGAATATTCACATAGTTAAAAAGATTAAAAACCCATAAGCACTTTCGGGGCGACAGTCATACCCGTCTTCAGATGGAGGAGAGCTATTGCTGCCAGTGTGCTCCCATACATACGTCCGGGTATGATGACGTGCCAGGTACACCAGCGTCGCAAGGGTGTCGTATTGTTGCCATCACTTCATGGCTAAATCCCAAATCAGACGAGGTCCATGTAGGGATATGATAAACAGGGTACACAAATATACGAAATATATGTATTTCTTATAGTTCACAAATTTAACAAGAAATATAATGAGTCGTTTCCGAATCCTGGGTAAGTCAATTGGGGAATTGTCGTTACAGCAGCCGTCCCCGAAGGCTTCGATGTATAAACTTCCAGTTATATACAACGAGTATACTGATGCGGGGGTATGTGGCAACTTAATGTTGTTCCAATCTGGTTGGACAGTTCCTTGTGCTACATTTCTGGCGAGCGCTGTGTTACTGTGGTTAACGCCAGCGTCGTATTTATGTTCCTGCATTAGAGTCTCAAGGCTACGTTTCGTAGAGCTCACATAGTTGCTAACGTGTTCACCATTGGAAACATCTATTAATGGTATATTATTATACACACCCCATTTACACAAAATATCAGGTTGTTCTCGGTCTATTTTGACAAGTGAGAATAGATTTCTGGATCTAATGCCAAAATGAGTATCATACTTCATACAAGTACGTGTCAGTGCATTGGTAATGCTTGGGTACTGCTCCATTGTACCAACAAAACGTTTTGCTGGTTTTGGTCTGATCAAACATGTAGATCTATCATTTGTGATTCTTCGATAGACTCGGTTAATCATGTATTTAGGATATCCATGTTTGGCAGCTAAATCAAAAATGAAATCTATTTCAGATTTAAGCAAGCTGTCAGCAGACGAATGCGTAAAAGCTCTTCTGATTAAAAGTTGATGGCTGATAGCTTATGTGGTAATGGGTGTGAGGAGTTAAATGGGATTAAACTATTGCTGGCAGTAGGTTTTCGATAAACTGAGTAAGATAGATTACATGTTACTGGGTTACTGGTGATTCGGAAGTCCAAGAATGGCAGAGAGTGGTTTGATTCAGTTTCTATCGTGAGCCCGATAGAGGGAACTAACAACAGTTCAGCGTAAGTTCGGAACGGAGTACTAGAGACAGCCGCCGACACGAAAGAGCATGGAACAATGGGTAAATAAATTCAAAGCGACTAGAAGTATCTTAAAAGACAAAAATTTTAGTGGTCTTCCATTTCAGAGGAAAAGGTAGAAGACTTGCGTAAAGCGTATCTATAAGGAGCCCGAACAAGTCCGTCCACGTCGCCAGTCGCGAACTCGAAATACAGCGAGCAACGGTTCACAAGGTTCTGCATAAACGTCTACGCCTATGTGCATATAAAGTGCAGCAAGTGCAAAAATTTCGAGCAAATGATCAACCACGTCGAAAAGCATTTGCGGTAGACATGCTTAATCGCGTTGACGAAGACCCCACACTCCTTTCACGGATCTGTTCACTGATGAGTCGACATTCCATTTCCATGTTTCGGGCAGAGTGAATAAATGTAACTGCCGAATCTGGGATACGAAAAATCCCCATGTGGTCGTGGCACACGAGACAGACAACTCGAAGGTTAATGTCTGGGCTGGCCTTATGGAAGACAGAATGATAGGGCCCTTTTTCTTCGCTGAACTAACGTTACTGGCATAACGTACTTGGACATGTTAGAACAATTTGCAATTCCACAACTCCAGGATATTCGAGTCCTCATTTTCCAGCAAGATGGGGTGCCTCCGCACTGGTCTTTGAATGTACACAGATCTTTAGACCGCTATTTTCCAGGGCGATGGATTGGACGTGGGATCCGACGACATGACCACCCCGTTCTTCTTAAGGAATGTTAATTTGCTCCTTTTATTTGATCCCCATGCGATTTTTTTCTTTGGGACTTTATTAAGGACATTGTGTTCAAGAAAAGTGTTATATCTATCCCTAAGCTCAAAGAACGCATTACTGCAGCCTTGTTACACCTGACATTCTGCATCATACGTGGGTGGAACTCAGTGGCGTACTGGAAAAACTTAGGGTCCCCCGCAAAAAATATCTTCGGGGCCCTTTTGCGAAAATCTGTTAGCTTTCAATTACTGAAAAATTTAAATTCCATACTATTAACTACGTTTTATGAATTTTTAATAATTTAAATTCTGTGGAACCTACAGGTGTTTTTCGTAAAACCAAAATTATTGCACTTTGTTGCATAAAACACAAATGTGCACGTTATAATTAAAATTATTGTCTTAGTTTTATTCCATTACAAAGTACTACAAAAAAGACTTGTAATAGTATAAAACTAGGCCCAAATTAATCATATCATGCAAATTTTGTTCTTTTAGAGAACTAAGGCCATCCTCTTGAAATGTGTCACGATTTTTCGCACAAAGCACCTAACTGCGGTGTGATAGTGTTTAATGACCTTTTCCAATTTATATCAAAATACGAAAGATAAGCAAACGTAAACACAAAAAATAAATGACAATTAAGAATTATGTATTCTTGAATATATAAGAAATACATTAAATTATTTTAATTCTATTATGTATCAATAACACGTTTCACCTGATGCCAAAATATTTTGCACATAGTAAATTTTTTCTCTGGACTCTCTTATAAAAATATGACACGGTTTCCGTTTCTTGACGCCCCGAAGAACACCTTTCAGTTCATTATATTCTAAATGATGCGTAGTTATGAGAAAACACCTGTAATACATGACATCTTATCCTCATTGGTACAAAAATTATATTCATTGAACTGATATTTCTTTCAACTTCTGTTGTTGATATAGATGTATAGGGACTATAGGTATGGCTGTGAAAAATGGCCTCAAGTTGTCTAGAATAGCTGCTTTTCTGTCATCCAGTTTTTATAAACTAAACCCGTACTTACTGTTTACGTACTTATTTAATGGAAAAAATACAAAACTTCGCTTTCTTTTTTAATACTTCAAAGTGTAAAAAAATCCTGGCTATTTCTTTAACCAGCTTCATATGCAGTTTCCCGAAAAAAATTTGTAAAACATTATTCCAGAGAGTGGAGGCCCTCTTAGCCGCAAGCCCCCCCCCCCGCGATGCAAGGGTTATTGAGCCTATCAGTACGCCCCTGGTGGAACTGGACTATCATTTAGATATTTTGTGAGTAACCAACGGAGCACACGTGGAGACCTACTTACTGATATTAAAAAAAAACAAGAAAGATGACACCGAATTTTCGGGTGTAATAAGCACGTCTTTTGAATCCGTTCTGACGCAAATTAACTTTATCAAAGCTATTCAATGGCAATGGTACCGGTATGGAAAACAATAGTATCTGACGGAAGAAAGAAGTTTTTCAATCGGGTCTTTAATCCCTCAGATATTGGTGTAAACGGAATCTTGAGCTTACGAACTCTTAGAAACAGAGTTATCGACAAAAATAAGATGTGTCTTTACGTCCCCTGGTGGGAAAACCATGCATTATTTTAGGAAGAAAGTATTCTCAAAAGGTTTATCCATATGAGCGGTATCGGTCCAAGAAAAAAAATTTAGTCGAGTTTTCAGGAGCCCAGATTTTGCTACAAATACATCAGAGACAGAAATTAACACTTATGACCCCTGGTGGCCAAACCATTCTTTACAAAACATTAGAAATTATGTGAAAAATATTTTCCATCAGGTCTTGTATGCGATACAGGAATAATTTTTCAAATCGGAGTTTTTGGAGCAGAAAACGCAATTTACCTTTATGCGCCCTAGCGGAAAGTCTTAAATGATTTACGTGAAAGTTTTGAATTTATAGGAAAAACATTTCGCATCGGAAACACTATCCAACAACGAAGGAATTTTTCAAATTGGACTTTTAGAAGTAGAGATATTGACAAAAAGAAGATATACATCTACGCCCCCTGGCGTAGAAACCATGCATTACTTCAAGAAGAAAGTGTTCCTAAAAGACTTGTCGACATGAGTAGCATCGGTCAACAAACGACGTTTTTTTCAATCGAGAATTTAGAAGCTCATATTTTGCTGCAAATACATCAGAAGTGGAAATTAAGACTTACGCCACCTGGTGGCCATACCATTTTTTTACAAAAATTAGAAATTATGTGCAAAGGATTTCCCATGAGGTACTGTATCCGGTGCAGAAGGAATTTTTCAAATCGGAGGTTTAGAAGCAGAGAAATAGTGGGAAACACAATTTACCTTTACGCCCCTTAGCGGAAAGTCTATGATTTACTTGAAAATTTTGAATTTATAGGAAAAACATGTCACACTAGAAACACTATCCAACAAAGAAGGAATTTTTTAAATCGGACTCCTAGAAGTCGAAATATTGACAAAAATAAGATATACGTCTACGCCCCTGGCGCAGAAACCATGCACTATTTTAAGAAGAAAATGTTTCTAAAAGGTTTATCGACACGAGTAGAATCGGTCTACAAACGACGTTTTTTTCAATCAAGAATTTAGAAGCTCATATTTTGCTGCAAATACATCAGAAGCCGAAATTAAGGTTTACGCCCCTTGGTGGCCAAACCATTTTTTATAAAAATTAGAAATTATGAGCAAACGATTTCCCATCAGGAGCAGTATCCGGTGCAGAAAGAATTTTTCAAATCGGAGATTCAGAAGCAGAGATATAGGGCGAAACGCAATTTACCTTTCCGCCCCTAGCGGAAACTCTAGGAATTACTTGAAAATTTTGAAATTATATGAAAAACATGTCACACGGAAAACACTATCCAACAAAGAAGGAATTTTTCAAATCGGACTCCTAGAAGTAGAGATATTGACAAAAATAAGATATACATCTACGCCCCCTGGCGGAGAAACTGTGGGATATTTTAGGAAAAAAATATTCCGAAAAGGTTTATCGATGTCAGTGGCATCAGTCCACGAAAGAATTTTTTCAATCGATATTTTAGAAGCTCAGATTTTATGACAAATACATCAAAAGCAAAAATTAACACTTACGCCCCCTGGTGGCCAACATATTCTTTACTAAAAATTCGAAATTATATGCAAAAGATTTTCCATTAGGAGATGTATCCGCTGAAAAAAGATTTTTCAAATCGGAGTTTTAGAAGAAGAGTTACCGAAAAAAATGTAATTTACTTTTACGCCCCCTAGCAGAAAATCTATGCGTAATTTGTAAAGGAAACTATATCTAAAATACTCTTCGACATAAATGGAATCGAAAGATAAAAAAAAAAATTCAATCGAATGTTTAGAAGCAAATATGTGGATTAAAACGTAATTTTGAATTCGACATCATCTGCATTTACGCCCCCTAGCGGCAAAATTGTACATTGTAAAAAAACAAAACAAAATAAAGTATCATCATTCGCATATTTCAAGCTTCCGAATGCAAAAAGATTTTTTCAAATCGGACTAATAGTTGCAGAGATACCGTGGGTACAGACGGACGGACGAACAAACCGATAACAGAAGCACAATCTTTTTTTACAAAAGACGTGCTAAAAAAGTTTTGACAGTTACCACGTGTTTTGACATTAAAAGTAAATCGTTATTTATTGTAGTTTTTTTTTCAGTAGCATACTGAAGTTGTATACTTCATTTATGGACACCTTGTATATTTTTCCCATACTATTAGCGTCCAAATTTGCATAGCTGGAATGCAGATTTTCCGTTTTTGATTTCTCTTTGTTTCCTCAATCAAATGAACGAGTATTTCTCCTTTTTAACAAGTCTTTTGAAGGAAAAGGGCGTGCTGATATTTTCACTATTTCCATCCGTCTGTGAGAACCATGTCCTCCCTCCTCTCGCCCCCTTTTTTTTTTTTTATTTGAGGGCTTAGCGACTACCGTGAGCAAACCAATGGTCTGTAAGCAGTCGCTCATCCCTAATTTAAGGCAACTTGTTTCCGTCAGCGTCTCGTACTACTCGGCTACCAGGGGCGCCAAATCATATCTCTGCATTTACTAGTCCGATTTCAAAACATTATTTATGCCCTGGAAAGCCTAAAATCCGAGACCGATGTTCCTTGCACTTTGGTCTTTTTCTGATGCCTAACTACCTCAGTCGGGAGCGTAAATGCAGATGCTAACCAATTAAATGTACTTCATTCCATATCATTGCTTTTAAAAAACAGATTGAAACAATTATTTTTTAGTTCGTCACGTTTTAGAACGAAGATAATTTACCTTCTTCAAAAATATGCAGTTTTCCTGCTTGGGGACGTAACTATGTATCGCATTTTTCTCAATATATGCGATTCTAAAGGTCCGATTTGGAAAATTCTATTTGCATCGAGTGGATTTCGAGGTCAAGAAATTCCATGTAATTTTGAATTCTTCGTAACGAAGAGTTTTGCCACCAGGGTGCGTAAGTGCATATTTTTGTATCTATATATACGCAGCAGTATCTGCGCTCCTAAAACTCGACGAAAAAAATCCGTTTTTCTTAGATACAATTCACGACGGAAAACGTTTTGGCACTCATTTCCTGCTCATAATAATGTACCATTACTTTTTCTACCAGTGGTCGTAGATGTAGATGTTGTATTTCTCAATATCTCTGCTCCTAACGGTCCAATTCGCAAAAAAAAAAAAAAAAAAAAAAAAAAATGATGGACAGCCTTTCCAGCAAGAAATATTTTGCCTGTAATCTGTAATTATTCTTGATGCACAATTTGCCACAAGAGGGCGCACGTTCATATTTCTGTTTGCAACATATCTCGAGCCTGAGAGTCTAAAAATTCGATCAATTTTTAAACTCCTGCTCCATCATATTACACTCACTACGAAAATATTTTATGTGAAGTTCCTGCCCAGAATAATACACAATTTAGCCGCTAAGGGACACAATTGTAAAAATCTGTTTTTATCAATAACTCTGCTGCTAAAAAATCGGGGTAGGCTGTATTCGGAACACACCCGTAGATTTTATTTATGTACGTGGATACGTGTTTGACAGTAGGTGGTTTGAGGTAGAAGTCGGTTGAAAAATGAAAGAGGAATGCAGTTAGACTATAATTTTATTTATTAAAGGGAAAACATATAGCAGACAATTCACATCTATGTTTCGTACAAAGGTTAAGTCGATACACGTATTACCTATATAATGTAGTTGACCAAGAATTTATACAAGTCAAGTCGAAATTGAAATTGTCTACCATAAACTTGAGCAAGTTGGTGTTTTGTTGCACATCAATATTAAATTTATCAGTGAGAATGATAGGCACTTGGGTATCCGGTATCATACTTGGTATGGTTTTCTTGATGTTTTCAGAGTAACCGCATAGCAACAGAACATGAAGACCTCTAGTTATGTCTGTTAAACGTTGGGATGAATGTAAACCGAACCAAGTATGAAGCGAGTTGGAGCAGACACTGTCACATCAACTAGATACACTGGCGTGCAAAAATTAAGGACGAGACGGTTTTTCGAATGTAACGTCGTGCAGAAGTGCTCCACAACGACTCAAATCATACCATAAGATCCCCGAGATGTAAGAATATGGGACCAGTGAGCAAAACCGTCCAAACAAGGAATCCAAAGGATACAAAGGCACTTTATTGAAAAGGTAATTTCGAGCACAACTGGACAGAAGACAGAAACGTCCGTGTGACAGGCGGCTGCCAAGAAAAATCCAGTCTTTAGTAGGGGATATGATCACCCCTGACTGCGTTGCAGGATTTACAACGTCTGTCCATCCTGAGGACGAGGTGGTCAAGGAGCTGTTGAGGCATCGCGGCCCATTCCTCTTGTAGCGCCAATCACAGCTGCGGAATCGTTGCTGGCAGCTGGTGACGTCTGCCAAGCGTCTCCCGAGAAGGTCTCACACGTGTTCGATTGGATTTAGGTCCCGGGACCTTGCGGGCCAATCCATGCGTTGAATATCTTCACTCTCTAACAGCTCTGCGACAGACACTGTACGATGAGGTGTAGCGTTGTCGTCCATGAAGAGGAACTCAGGACCCACAGCACCTCTAAACAGACGCACGTGACGCAGGAGAACCTCGGTACAATAGCGGACACCAGTGACTGAACCTCCTTGGAAGATGTGGAGTTCAGTACAGCTACCAAGCATGACACCTACCCAAACGAGAACTCCGCCACCTCCAAACCGGTCCCTTTCGATGATGTTGGAGGTGTGATTGTGTGTTCCCTGCTCTCTCCAGGTGTGTATACGTCCAGAATCGATCGTCAGACTAAATCGGCTCTCATCCGTAAAGAAAACTCGACCCCATTGCTGATTTGTCCAGTACTTGTGTTCCTGGCACCACAAAAACCGCCGTCTCCGATGAGCAGGCGTTAATGGCGCACACCGTACTGGTCGTCGTGCAAATAGACCACCTTTGTGCAGCCTCCTGGCCACGGTAAAACACGATAACGGGCGTCCAGTTATCTGTTGCATGTGCCTTGCGATTTCTCTCGCTGTCTGCCGTCTGTCTCTTCTCGCCTGTAGGACAATATACCGGGCGTCCGCCGCCGTGGTTGCTCGTGGACGACCACTGCTAAACTCTCAGACAGCTGTTCCTGTCGTTTGAAATGCTCTCCAAGCTCGTGAAACGATGCTGTGAGCGATCCCGAACTCCTCGGCCACACTAGTCACACTTCGACCTTCTTCCAACTTCCCAGGAAGCGAACTCGGTAAAGTCATCCAGATGTCGTCTACTGGATTGCCTGTTGACCATATCACACGGTGGCAGCAACTCGACGTCGTTCAAACAGATGTACACCGTGCAATAGCTTTCACCGAATTCCTGAGCGTACACCGCCCGTGTGCTTTATACCCTTCCGACCCCCCCCCCCCCGCCTACGTCATGCTGCATCTATGCGCATGCCCTACCGTACCAGATCCCAGTCTATCTCCTGAGTGGTCTTTTGGTCCGTTCTGCCTGCTCGTCCCGCTGTTATGCTAATTTCTCCTCTTCGTCCTTAATTTTTGCACACCAGTGTACATGTCACCCACATAGTCATCTTCAATTCTCAACCTGTTCTTGATTGAGACATTTACGGATTGGCAATCTGTTAGACTATTGATGTTTCTGCAAATAGGCAAACAGCAACTCCCCCCCCGCAGTTCGTTTTGTGGGCGAAGTAGTACGTTTGGAAGTGGATGGTTTGTGTTGGGCTATTGCCCTATTTCTTTTCACCTTCAATTCGAAACCGGGCAAATATATGGTACTAGAATCATCCATAAAAGTTTCAGTCCCGATCAAGTAGTCCATTGGTTCACATGTACTAACTGTAGAAGTGTTTGTTTGTGGCTCCAAGAGTTGCGCCGCTACGGCTTTCTTCTTCGGTCTGTAAGCCCTACATCATTCTGCATTAGTCATTTTGGGCTTATTTGATTCCTTTTGAGTTCTTTCTTCTGATATACGTTTGTAGCATTTTGAGTCGAATTTTGATGCAAATATACTAGCTGTAGAAAGTGCTTGATTTTCTCACAAATATTTTTTCGTTTATCACTTACAACTTATAAAGTACTTATTAAATGTTTATAAATTATTGGTTTTAGATACATCTTATCCAAACGAATAGTTTGAGACCAATATCACGATCCTACCTCTACGCGCACTCGAGTTATACTGATTTCAGGGAGTTTGACTCAGCGTATTCAACCCCAAAATGGCGGACGCTCTTCCCGCGCATGCGCATGACCTTGAAGATGATATTTTTAGAATCATTTATTATTACTCTTTTTATGTCAGTTATTAGATTTTAGCTATTTGTTATAATTTAGAAATTATAAGCATTTGATCAATCGTAAGAAATTATGTCGGTCAAGCTTTCCTAGAGGGTATCCCCATGGTACCGATTTTAAAGACGTATGCACGTCAAAAATGGATTTGAAAAAATCTTTTAAATCCAATGCCATTCACTTCCGTGAAACATTTTGTATATGCTCTTGATTTTTTTGTGGTGCACAATTCGAAGCAAAGTGGCGATAGTGCGTATTTATGTTTGCAACTCTCTCTCTCTCTCTCTCTCTCTCTCTCTCTCTGGGTGTGTGTGTGTGTGTGTCGGCTTCGAAAAATCATAAAATCTTTTTGTACTGTATGCCATTAGCTACGGAACAGATTATGAATATTATCTTGTTTTTCGCCAAGTGGCGTAATGGTGTTTTCTCTTGATATGTCTTCGTCTAGAAGCCGTATTTAAAAAAATCCTTTTTCCATTGCATAGTTTTTACAGTAAAGAATATTTTGCGCATTTTTCTACTCTTCAAAATTTACAATTCTGCCGCTAGGGATCATCATCATGTTTTTTTGAAAGAGTACCACCTATTTTTAAAAAACCCTTCTTGGTAAGATACCGTACACAATGAATATTTTGCTCCCATTTGCGTCTTCAAATAACACACAGCTTTCCCGCTAGGAGGCATAAAGTTATATCCCGTTCTCCCGCGTATCTCGCTGCTGAACATGCTCCATCTCTTAAAACCGCAACAACCCGGATGTGGATCTGTAGCCTCATGTTGCTGAATACGGACTCGATCGGCAGAACACAGTACATATTGTGATTCATCGGACCATAACATCTGCTTCCAATCTTCTGTCGTCCAATCCTTATGATGTTGGAACCAGGAAAGTCGTTTACATCGATAGATTGTTGTTAGTAGATGGTGGCGTATCGGACGTCTGCTCTTGAATAGCCCATCAGTACCAAAGTACGACTTATAGTCGCGTGAGATGCAGTTTCTGATTGGCCCATATTGTATTGGGCCTTTAACTGCGAAACTACACTGCGCGGAATGTCCTGTACAAGGCGATGCACCATTCGTCCACCTCTGAAATCCACATTCCCCCACATTTTACAGCGCCTATTGGTAGTGTTATCATTTTGGCACGCTATAGACTTTTTCTAAGAAAGGCCCTCGAACAACCTACAAGCGTTGCCGCTTCCGAAATAGGCGCAATAATTCTTCTGGGGCTCACAATTTGGCCTTTTGTAAACTCCCACGCGTCCTTGGTTTTACCCATGACGTCCGTAACGTCGCTCTCAACTGAACCACCAACCTCTTATATGCACACGTTTAGCCAACACACCAATACCAGGCATAACTCACTTTGCATAAGGGTACTCGTAATTCAGTGAGCACTCAGTGTGT
The DNA here is from genome assembly GCA_039090855.1 of Macrothele yani. Taxonomy (NCBI): domain Eukaryota; kingdom Metazoa; phylum Arthropoda; class Arachnida; order Araneae; family Macrothelidae; genus Macrothele; species Macrothele yani. Next base: position 118,854,863 of record CM077007.1, read on the forward strand.
AATGCACAGTGGAGTCACAATATTGTGACCACCTCCTACTTTTGACGTCAACAGCGCGTATCCAATGAAAGAAGACGTGTTTCGTGAGCTGCCTTGGAAGTTATATAAGGTGTGCTATTCTGAGAACATATCACTCGTTGCCGTCATGGATAGCCTAGTGGGCAACGTTCGTGATTGCCACGGAAAGGGCCTCAGGTTCGATCCCAGGCAGGTACGAACGCTCGATCTACTAAATATCCGCCGTGCGTCGGATGGGCATGTTAAGCCGTCGGACCCCGGGTACTGGCCCCCCGGTAATAAATAAGGGCGTCTTCCTCCCCCTTTCTACTTCGCTTCCGTGTCACTTTCCTATCGGGCACTCTAGCCCAAATCTCCTAGCTTCCTATTTCTAAGGGTTGTTTAAGACCTGGGGTCAGACACTTCCTTCCTAAAATCCTCTACATAGGATAGGATGAAAGGTGTGATTTATCAGATCTGCAAAAAGGGATGATTATCGGGTTTCGGGCCAAGGACGGCAGCATTTCTAAAACAGCGCAGTTTGTGAGCTGTTCGCATGCTGCTGTGGTTAAAGTGTATCGTGATTGGAGAAATGGCACCACTGCGAATAAGCGACGTGGAAACTGCGGTATTGATGTGAGAGGTGAACGTCGGCTTCGAAGGTGCGTGACGGCTCATCGACACGCTACAGTGGAGCAACTCCCAGGCGGAATGAACCAGGGTGCAATCGGAAGTGTGTCCAAAACGACAGTTCAGCGAACCCTGCTACGTATGGGGCTTCGACGCAGACGGATGGTCACTGCACCTATGCTAACGAAGGTGCATCAGCGGAAAAAGCTTACATTAGCAAGGCAGTATCGGAATTGGATCTCCGCTGATTGACAAAGAATTGCTTTCTCTGATGAGTAAGATTTTCTGCTTTCATCGAACGGATGGACGTTTGCGTATGAGGCGAGAAACATCGGAGAACGAACACTCTTCAACCATTGCTGGAAGAACTCAAGCTTATGGGGTCAACGTTATGGTCTGGGGAATGTTTTCGTGGCATTCCCTGGGTCTACTCCTACCTGTGGAAGGCACTATGGACCGAATTCGTTATAAATCCATCCTTGCAGACCACGTACACCCATACATGCTGATTATCTTTCTTTGAGCGGATGAAATCTTCCAGAACAACAATGCGACCTGTCACACAGCTATAAATGTCCGACAGTGGTTGGAAGAGCACGATGAAGACCTTCAAACAGTGCCCTGGTCCCCTAATTCCCCAGACTTCAACCCTACTGAGCATCTGTGGGACCACCTCGGTCGTGTTGCTCGCTCTATGGATCCTGCACCACGCACCCTCCAACAGCTGTCAGATGAACTGCAGTCAGCATGGCTCCACATAACTGTGAACATCGTCCGGCACCTTATTGAGTCACTCCCAGCCCGTCTAGCTGCTGTCCGCGTTGCACACGGCGGATACTCTGGATATTAACTGGTGACGCTAACAGCAGCTAGACGGGCTGGGGTATAAACACGGTCGAGTCACATTATTGTGACCACCAGCTAATATCCAGAGTAACCGCCTTGTGCCGCGCGGACAGCAGCTAGATGGGCTAGAAGTAACTCGATAAGGTGCCGGACGGTGTTCACAGGTATGAGGGTCATGCTGACTGCAATGCATTTGACAGCTGCTGGAGGGTGCGTGGTGAAGGATCCATAGAGCAAACAACACGATCGTGGTGGACCCACGAATGTTCAACTGGGTTGAAGTCTGGGGAATTAGGGGGCCAAAGAAGTACTTTGAAATCTTCATCGTGCTCTTCCAACCACTCTCGGACATTTCTAGCTGTGTGACACATCGCATTGTCACGCTGGAAGATCCCATCCGCCCCAGGGAAGACAATCAGCATGTATGGGTGTACGTGGCTTGCAAGGGTGGATTCATAACAAATTCGTTCCATAGTGCCTTCCACAGGTGTGAGTGGACCCAGAGAATGCCACGAAAGCATTCCCCAAATCATAACGCTGCTCCAACCAGCTTGTGTTCTTCCAGCAATGGTTGAAGAGTGTTTGTCCTCCGATGTTTCTCGTCTTATTATACGCCAACGTCCATCCGTTCGATGAAGCAGAAAGCGTGACTGATCGGAGAAGGCAATCCCTTGCCAATCAACGGAGGTCCAGTTTCGATACTGCCGTGCAAATGTAAGTCTTTTCTGCCGATGCAAATTCGGTAGCATAGGTGCAGTGACTACCCACCAGCATCGGAGCCCCATTCGAAGCAGATTTCCTTGAACTGTCGTTTTAGACACCCTTCTGGTAACCCCTGGTTCATTCGGCCAGTGAGTTGCTCCTCTGTAGCGTGTCGATCAGCCCTCACGCACCTTCTCAGCAGACGTTCATCTCTCACATCAATGGCACGTGATGCTCAGCAGTTTCTACGTCGCTTATTCGCAATGGTGCCATTTCTCCAATCACGATACACTTTAACCACAGCAACATGCGAACAGTTCACAAACCAGAAATGCTGCCGCCCTTGGCCAGAAAGCCGATAATCATTCCTTTGCAAATCTGAATCGTTCCTTTTATCCATGACAGCAACGAGTGATATGTTTTCAGATTGCCTGCAGCACACCTTATATAACCTCCAAGTCAGCTCACGACACGTGCCTTCTTTCATTGGCTACGCGCTGTTGACGTCAAAAGTTGGAGGTGGTCACAATAATGTGACTCGACTGTGTATATATATATTGGCACATATTTGGAGTTACATCCAAATCTTGACGCGATTGAATGCACGAAGGAAATGAAGGAAAAAAAAAAGGTTGGCCGCGCTAGTGGCGCACTGGTACATTTTATAAGAGCTGGCTTCTTACCGTTCTTCCGAGATGAATCCGGGTTAGAATTTCGGTGAGGCATGGATGATGGGTTTGTCTTACGGCACTGGCTTTCTCCGTTCCTTAGAACCAGTGACTCTAAATTATATTGACGGGCGATTGCTTCAGGGGTAGTTCCGGAATCTTATCTTGGGGTGGGAGGTGGAATGGTCTGGTCAGATCTAATAAAAAATATTGCTAGAAAGACTTTATGGAAGTGTCACACACACACACACACACACACACACAAACTGGCAGAGCTGATCCCTGGCATTACACGGGTTCAAAATGGGAGAAAATAACTGAAAAATCACATTACTTTGCTGGTGTTCAATTTACTGCTTCTTCGAGAAAACGAACTCTGTGGTTTTTAGATATCAAGTCTGGATAGAAGCTTTCAAAATAAATTTGATTCCTTCTATTCGGGAGACTTGATTTAACACGAAGATTTACAGTTTGAATCATCGAATCATTTCTAAGCAACGTGACCTGTAATTCCTCTTAAAAATGTTCGTTTATTTTTTTTTTTTCGCAATGCATGATTCCTACTTTTTTTGAAAGGAACTTCCATTTAAATGCTTCACTTTATCAAGTCATTCCTGCGCCTTACATTGTCTTACTGGCGATTTTCTCTCAGCAGTTCGCGGAAATATTGCATTAAATAATGCACAACCATCGCTTTTCGCGGTCAGTCAAAATCTCTTTTCCCTTTCGCTCTCAGTTTCCTCTGTTGCTGAAACTCTAGTTTTTTCTCTCTCTCTATCTTTCCCTCCCTCCCTCCCTGTGTGTGTGTGTGTGTGTGTGTGTGTGTGTGTGTGTGTGTGTGTGTGTGTGTGTGTGTGTGTGTGTGAAGCTAAAACAGAACGTTTAGTCTCTAAATTCACAGTAAATTTTAATTGTTATAAAACCTTTTGGAAAAGTCTGTGCATTTATTACTATAATTTTACAAAAAAAAAAAAAACATTAATTTACGATCTTTGTCATTTAGAAAGGAGAAACTTATTTTACAGGGGGGGGCTCCAGTCGCTCCCTGCTAGATCCGCTACTGCATTGTTATAGCTCATCGAGTTGCTCACGGAGTTTAAACCTCTATTTTGAAAAAAAAAAAATTGTACAACAAGGATTTTTCATAGATCTTCTTGTAGCAGCAAACGATAACGTACAAATACAGGTGCACATTTTTGCCATCTACAGGGAGAATTTTGGGCCAACAAAAGCGTTTGTGGGAAATCTGGGCCCCTTCTAAGAACTGTCTTCTGCTATCTGATTCAAAAAGAATTTTGCTGTCGGTCTTTTAAAATAAAAAGTAATTTACGTCATGTGTGACGTACTACAGAGGTGGAGCACGTGTAAAAACGACAAATATGATGCGATACATTCCATCGGTGTAGATTAGTCGGTTAGTGTAATGGCTCCGGAGCGGGGAGGCGCGATTTCGATCTCCGCCAGCGACAAATTTGTGAATTTCACACATGCAGCAAGACAATTTTACGTAAGAAAAGACTCGAAACTTGGTTCGTGTTTACCTACATTTATTTGTAAGGTCAGGTGATGCGTAACATCACAGCCTCTCCTTGACAAATGTCAACCCCGCCTTCTCGTGGTGCATCCTGTTCCCACTAAAGGGGCTCTGACGACCGCCCATAGCGGTATAACTATACCATCGGGATCAGAGGAAATGCTATCCCACACTCACCAACCCGCTTGGCCAGCGTGGTGAGTTATGGCCAAACCCCTCCAAAATGATTCCACAACTTAAATCTTGGCCCACAGTCTCCGGCAGCTGGAATGTATATGGCCAAGGCAGCGGCCAGTGCGACATGAAGGCAGAGGGTGCTAAGAATCCCCGGAGGACCGGACTAGGCTGCCATCTGATGCTGACCTTGGCTACTTACAATGGACGCTCCCTATCTTCTGATTCAAGGCTTCTTGAATTGGAAGAGGAACTACAAAGGATCAAGTGGGACATCGTGGGGCTAAGTGAGGTAAGGAGAAAAGGAGAAGATCTCATCGAACTGAAAAGTGGACATCTCTTCTACTATCGTGGGACAGATACTGGCAGAACTAGTGGTGTTGGATTTATAATAAACAAGAAACTGAAGGACAAAGTTGTAGAAGTTGAAAGTTCCTCTGACAGAGCTGCAAGACTTGTTATCCAACTCTCGAAAAGATACCAGGCTCAGATTATTCAAACTTATGCACCCACCACAAGTCATCCTGAAGAAGAAATTGAAGAATTTTATGAGGAAATTTGTCATTTAAATAATAAAGGTAAGCAGCATTTGAAGATAATTATAGGAGATTTCAATGCAAAAATAGGGCAACGGCAACAGAATGAAACTTCAGTAGGTAAATTCGGTCATGGCAACAGAAACCAGCGTGGAAATACTCTTGTTGAGTTTGCAGAGGCAGAAGGGTTTTTCATCTTGAACTCCTTTTTCAAGAAAAAGCCACACAGGAAATGGACATGGAGACATCCAAATGGGACGACAAGTGAAATTGATTTTATTATGTGTAACAAAAAATTCGTCATAGAAGACTGCAGTGTGCTAAACAAGTTCAACACAGGTAGTGACCATAGATTGGTGAGATGTAAGATGCACCTCAACACTAAACTTGAACGTGGCAAGCTCATAGGACAAACAAAATCTATTGACATAACCAACCTTAAAAAACACCATAATACCTTCAAGTTAGAACTGAAGAACAGGTTCTCAGCTTTAGAAGGCCTAACATCGGAAGAAGTGGACATCTCTGAAGTTAACAGAAAAGTAACCAAAGCTCTTATGGAAACAGCAACAAAATTAGCTGGGTCTAAGAACAAGTTGCATGTGAACAAATTATCAGGAAAAACCAAAATGTTGATGCAAAAAAGAAGAGAGATGAGGACAACTAAAGAAGATGTGACTTCCAAAGTGGAATATATAGAGCTATGCAAGACAGTAAGAAAAAGTATCACTGAAGACGTAGGAAATTCAACTGTGAACTAGTGAGGAAAGCAATTGAAAACAACCAAAGCCTAAAGATAGCAAAGGGACATCTCAGTAAGGGAAGAAAACAGATTATGGCACTGAGAAAAGAAGATGGTTCTGTAACAAGAAATAGAGGCGAAATTTTGACAAGAGTGAAAGATTTCTACTCCAAATTATATGAAAGGGATGATATATGCACTCCAGACATCATGAAAGATACCAGTACCAGAGTTCCTTCAGTCCTTCCAGCAGAAGTTGCACATGCAATCAAGAACATGAAGCGAGGAAAAGCTCCAGGAGAAGATGGAATTACTGTAGACATCATACAAGAAGCAAGTGGAGAAATCGAAACAGTACTCGCCCAAATTTTCACTCGATGCCTTAATGAAGGAAAGATTCCTGAGGATTGGAACACCGCTACAATGATCCTGCTACATAAGAAAGGTGACATTGAGGATCTCGGAAACTACAGACCTATCAGCCTCCTATTAGTAGTTTATAAAATCTTCACTAAAGTTCTTTCACACCGCTTGAAAGTAACACTGGACATGGCTCAACCGAGAGAACAAGCTGGATTCAGGAGTGGCTACAGCACAATAGATCATATCCACGTGCTGAGAGAACTAATTGAAAGAGCGAGGGAATATGAACTTCCATTGTGCATGGCTTTTATCGATTATGAAAAAGCCTTTGATTCGGTGAAACCATCAGCAGTTACAATGGCTCTGAAAACCTGCGGCATTGAAGATGCATACATTAATATTATTAATAACATCTATGAAAATGCAAGTGCAAAGATTCGGCTGTTTGAAAATACAACACACGTAAAAATTGGGAAGGGAGTGAGACAAGGTGACACCATATCTCCGAAGCTCTTTAATGCCACATTGGAGGGTGTTTTTCAGTCACTGAGCTGGGAAAACAAGGGGATAAAGATTAATGGAGATTATCTAACCCACCTTCGTTTTGCTGATGACGTAGTCATTTTTGCAACTACCCCATCAGAGCTGCAGAGTATGATCCAGGAACTTGCTGACAAGAGTAAAGAAGTGGGATTAAAAATGAACTTTCAGAAGACAAAAGTGATGTTCAATGCTTTTACAAGAAATGAAGATTTATCGATTGATGGAGAAAAGCTGGAGATAACAGACACGTACGTTTATCTTGGACAGCAGATATCAAGTGAGGGTCACATTGATGAAGAAATTAATCGGCGTACAAAACTTGCCTGGAGAGCTTTTGGAAGAAACAGCATAATTTTCAAGAGCAATATGCCATTATGTCTTAAAAGAAAAGTGTTTGATCAATGCATCCTTCCAGTGCTTACGTATGGTGCGGAGACGTGGACCTTAACTAAAAGAGACATACAAAGGCTGCAGACAACTCAAAGAAGCATGGAGAGGTGCATGCTTGGTGTAACCAGGAGAGATAAGAAGAGGAACTCGTGGATCCGAAAAATGACAAGAGTGGAAGACATCATGATCAGAGTTAAATCCCTGAAATGGCAATGGGCTGGACATACTGCCAGAAGGACAGATCATCGATGGACAGCCGAAATTTTAGATTGGATTCCAAGGGACAGGAAAAGACCCAGAAGAAGACCACATGGGAGATGGGTGGATGAAATTCGAAAGTATGCAGGGGTGACATGGAGGAGACTGGCACAAGACAGACCGTTGTGGAGGAAACTTGGGGAGACCTTCGTCCAGCAGTGGATTGATAATGGTTGACAATGATGATGATGATGATGATTTCAGAAGGACATTTTCTAATTCGACTGCTAGAAGCGGCCCACCAGACACTCAGTAGGTATTGGGTTGATGCATAATTTCATGCAGTTTTTTTCACCGCACTACAGGAATGTATTACATCAGAAGGGATAGCTGAATCAATCAACTATGTATCCACTCCCCTTTGTTTACGATGGTGTCCCAACGTCTGGATAGGTCTCCAATGCCATCCTTGAAAAAACGTGCAGGTTTTGCTGCGAAGAAATCATCAAGGAAGTTCTGGAGATCAACATCATTGTTGAACGTTCTGCCACGAAGTACAGTCGACAGAGATCGGAACAGGTGATAGTTTGAAGGGGCGACATCTGGGGAATAGGCCGGATGTGGAAGGATCTCCCATTTCATGTCCTGAATGGCCATTTTGGTCATATTTGTACTATGAGGGCGTGCGTTACCGTGTGGGAGAAAGACACCATGACACCGATGTGACCGCTCCTGCTGAATTGCTCCTTCCGCACTGTGGAGTTGCTCACAATAGAGTGCAGCGTTGATGGTCCGATTCCTCGGCAGCATTTCCCAGTGAATAATGCCTTCCATGTCCCATCAGACACACAACACAATCTTCACAGGATGAAGGTCATGTTTTCGACGTGGTGTCGGCGTCTCGTTTAGGCTTAACCATTCCCTCCGATGCCTGAAATTCACGTACAGGCACCACTTTTCATCTCCAGTAACAATACGTGAGAGAAAGAGTTTGTGTTGCCGAGAATATTTGCGATAATGGGCGAGCAAGGAACCACATGGCAACACGCTGATTCTTGTTGTCCTCGGTGAGAGTGTGAGGTACCCAAGACCGCAATTTCTGGACCTTTCCCATACGTTCCAGGTGTCGCACCATTGTTGTCTGATCACAATCCATCTCAGTGGCCAATTCGCGTGTGGTTTGACGCTGATCCAAGTGGATGAGATGGTTCAAACGATCCTCATCAAAGTGAGATGGACGACCTGAGCGTGGAGAGTCGTTGAGGTCAAAATTTCCATCTCGGAACCGCTGAAACCATTTGCGGGCTGTCCTCGGAGCAATAGCATCCTCCACATACACAGCACAAATTTGTCAAGCAGCCTCGGCGGCTGTGGATCCCTTGTTAAACCCGTCTGTCGGAAATGTTCATTCCTCTCTACTTGACACTCCATACTTCCGGACTTGGACACCAAAAAGCCATTAGTCACAATCACAAAACGCAATATGATTTAGATGCACGATATTACTGGATACATTTTGATATACAACTGGCCATCTGCACCGTCATTACTGCCCTGGGAAACACTCGTGAAATAGAACGGCATGAACTTATGTATCAACCCAATATTTTGTCGCGGAAGAACCCGTGGATGAAATATGAAATGTCCCATTCATTTTATCCACGTAATACTCGGAATTAAGTAACCGTACTTACACAAAGCATTCTGTTCTAATCAGAAGAATGTAAATTATTTCTTCTTTCTCTCTCTCTCGCACACACAAATTTGATTTTATCGAGTTTTGAAGCCGCGGTCAGGGCGTTGGTTGAGCCGGATATCTCAAAGACATTATCGCGACAACTCTAGAAGACGAATGTGCGGGGGTTCCTTTTTTTAGTGCGTTCAGTGTCACGTAAAACTGTCAAATCATTCTCACTGGTCCATTAATGACTCGATGCTCTTCACCAGTGGCGTTGTTATCGTCAGATCGGAGATCACACAGCAAGTGTTACGACATTCGTGGCAAAGTGATTAACAGCTTGACAAATTTACGAGCAGCATGAGGTACGGAAATGTTTGAGCAATGATGTAAAACGTCATTTCTCATACCATGTTCTAAATAAAAAAGTAAAACCGAAGAGGGAATTAGCTGAATCAGATAGAGTGAACGTGTCTTGTCATTACTTCACACTCGAGATAGCATTTGCAGCTATAAAAAAAAAAAAAAAGTATATAAATGAATAAATAAAACACAAAACTACCGATTAAGTTCCTTTCTCCATCTCTTTAAGCAAGAGGAATGTCACTGTACCCTCCAGGAAATAATAAAAAAAAAAGAGCTTACATTTAAAAACCTCGAAGACAAGAAAATCACCTGGATCTTTCTGAAGTTTTCAGGTTCTGTACAGATCCTACTGAATATCGCAGGTTTAATTATTCGATTGTAATTTCTTTAAAAGAATAAACGTTTTTAAATGTCAATAGAATGATTATGTTTAAGGTCATTTCAATTTCAACTTGTAGACATAGCTTCCCGCTTGGTGACTTAAATTTCACTTTTTCGGATTACTCCAAACTATTCGTTCCGTTTGTTAGAAGTGAGACGCTAATTAAGCACGGCCAATGTAAGCTAAATTAGTACTTCCATTCTTTATTGTATAAGTCACCATGCCAAACAGTCTTTTTTATAAACACGTCGTTCTAGCCAACAAAACGTATAGATTTCACATAGAACCACGTACTCAGAGCAAGGCTTTGCATAACATCGCTCAGTAAATGGCTGATACACTGATGGCCACACAAAATGCAACACCAAGAAGGAAGCATTCGATTGGCCTGAAATTCGCAGCATGCGTCGCCCGCGAGAGGACATGCAAACGATTAGCATTGCAAGGCATATGCAAATCCTGCGCGCCCGGCACGCCACCGAGAAGCACTACACGAAAGGTGCGCAGAAGGCGGGGTGTAAGTAGTGTAAGTGTGTTATGCTGCCGGACCTGTGCGTGGGAAGCTTCCTGATGCCTCGTTGCAGAATACGGCAGTCATTACAGAACGTTTCGGAGTTCGACAGAGGACGAATAATGGCTTATCGCGACAGCGGTTTATCGTACCGAGAAATCGGCGCCCCATGTGGGACGATATCCAGCCACAGTGAGGCGAGTACGGATTCGGTGGGTGCAGGAGAAACGGACGGACCGACGTCAGCGATTGCCGCAGCCGCGGCACACCACCGGACGAGAGGACCGGCATGTTGTGCGGCGGGAATTGACGGCTCGCACCGCCACATCACGAACGTTAGCGCAGGAATTAGGCTGTGCTGCGCAACAACCTGTGTTAGCACGCACCGTTCGACGTCGTCTGCAGGAGCGGGGACTTGTCGCACGGCGCCCATTGCTCCGATTACCATTGACGTTACACCACTGGTAGGTGCGGCGGCAGTGGGCCGTTAAACGCCGCACCTGGACTCCGGAATGGCACGACATTGTCTTCTCCGATGAATCCCGCTTCTGCCTGCAACACCACGATGGTCGGATCCGCGTGTGGTGGCACCGCGGCGAGAGACTGCATGACGCCTGCATTATGCGTCGTCATACCGGTCCGTCGCCTGGCGTTATGGTTTGGGGCGCAATTGGATATGACACCCACACCCCTCTGGTACGCATCGCCGGTACACTCAACAGCCACCGCTACATCTCCGACGTTTTGGAGCCTGTAGTCCTCCCTTACCTGCAGGACCTGCCAGCGGCCACGTTTCAACAGGACACATCGCGCCCGCACGTGACACGCATCGTGCAACAATTCTTCATGGCCCACCAGGTGTCACAGCTGCCGTGGCCCGCCTGTTCTTCCGATATGTCGCCCATCGAATATGTCTGGTCGCAGATCGGCAACCGAGTGGCCCGGCAAGCACCACCCGCGGCTACGCCTGATGAACTATAGCAACGTGTGGAAGCAGCCTGGTCCGACATACCCCAAGCCCACATCCACAGCCTCTTTCGTTCGATGCCGCGGCGTGTAGCGGCCGTTATTGCCAACCATGGGGGCCACACGAACTATTGATGTCTGCGTGTTTTGCAAGTCGCACGGGTCTGTAAGCTCAATAGTTTCATCTTTGTATCTGTTGTTATGTGCCCAGTAAATCTGGCTTTGCTATCTCGTGTCCTTCTTGATGTTGCATTTTGGGTGACCAGCAGTGTATAATATCGTTCCATAAAATATTGTTCTAAACTCTGAATACAATCCGCTAATACAAAGTCGCTCTGCTCATCGAATACAGCTTTGCTGAATATCTCATCATACAATACAACTGCCTCCTAGCTCAAAAACTTCAGTATATCTTATTTACGTTTGATTGCACTTTGACCCACTGCTAGGCTGCCAACTTTTACAAGCTCGTCGGAGGAAATTTTGTGGCTGTTCCGGTGGCACAGTGGTCTAAGCGCTGGCTTGTGAACCATTCGTCCGAGATGGGGCCGGGTTCGAATCCCGGTGAGGCATGGATGTTGTGTTTGTTTTACGGCAGTGGCTCTCGCTCTTTCCTGAAACCAGTGGCCACAAATTAGGGACGGGTGACTGCTTACATCCTATTGAGTTGCTCACGGTGGTCATTAACTCCCCCACCCCCAAAATTCTGTTGCGTTAAGTCAGAAAATATTTCATGAGGAGAAACCAAATTTACATAAGAACACAAAAGAAAGGTTAAATTTGAGGTATTTGTAACAAAAGCGCTATACTGATACCCAAGCATTGTTAAGAGACCAGTTGAACATTGCAGTTAAGAATTGGGTATTTATGCATCAAGAAAATCCTTAAATATTTTGTGACGTACTACAGAGGTGAAGCACGCGTCAAGACGACAAATGTGCAGCAATACATTTCGTCGGTGTAAGTTAGTCGGTTAGAACCACTGGCTCCGGAGCGAGGAGTTTGATATCGTCACCAACAAATTTGTGAATTTTACGTGGTCTAAGTCAGGGGTGCACAACCCGCGGCCCTCAAAGTCAGTTTATGCGGCCCCCGGATAAATATTTTATACTATTGAAAACGTGAATATATATATTGTGAATGATGAGATTTTTTCCCATTATTGTAGGCCCTAGTTGAAATAAGAAAATTATAAAAATGTTTCGTTAACTAGCAAATTTTCCAACAATGAAAAGTTTTGTTGAAAGTTCTGAATTCCCTGTAAATGTGGCTAAATATGCATCTCTTGTAGTGGACCTTCACAATGAGTTTAAAAGACGATTTGAAGATATAAGAAAATTTGAGGTTTTGTTTGATATGTTTTCTCTACCATTCACTACTGACGTTGCGTCAGTGCCACTAGATTTTTTTTTTTTTTTTTTTGATTGGAGGTTTAACGACCACCGTGAGCAACTCAATGGGCTATAAGCAGTCGCCCGTCCCTAATTTAGGGTCACTGGTTCCAGGGAAGGGAGAGAGCCAGTGCCGTAAGACAAACACAACATCCATGCCTGACCGGGATTCGAACCCGGACCCCTTACGGACGAATGATCAGAGGCCAACGCCTTAGACCACTGCGCCACCGGGGCGGCCTAGATTTCCAGATTGAATTAATTGATCTTCAGTGTAACAATGAATTAAAAACAAAATACTCTGAAGTTTCTCTCCTAGAATTTTACAAAAATTACTTACCGAAAGAAATGAAATTGCTCAAAGATCATGCTTTAAAAACGGCAACGTTGTTTGGAAATACCTACTTATGCGAGCAATCATTTTCTTTGATGAAACAAATAAAGTCAAAGTGTCGTTCCCGTTTAAGTGATACACTATTGGAGGGAAACTTGCGCATTACCATTTCTAACATTGAACCTGATATTGACAGACTATTGAAAAATAAACAATGCCAAGCATCTCATTAGGAGCATTAGGCTACTACTTGATTTAATGGTCAGTTTGACGATATACTGATTTTAATTTTTTATATACTTTGATGTTAAGAATTCTGTTTTTTGTAAAAATAAAAATTTTACAACCTTGTGATAGTATTATTTTATTTTATATACCCCTAAACCTTTTCCAATTAGCAGTAAGTTGATTGTAAATCAGTAATTTGATAACTTAATAACTCAATTTGCCAAAAAACTTCAAAAATGGATTTAAGCCATTTAGAGGACACAAAAATGGTATCGAAACACATTTTTTGTCTGCTGGTAAAATAGGTTATTCGGATAATAGTAAAATTAGCTTTAGCGGTAGGGTTTGGCAAGTGCCTATGTGAAAAGGTAACTTGCGGCCCGCCACTTATTATGTAAAAATAAACTTGGCCCTCGCTTATAAAAAGGTTGTGCACCCCTGGTCTAAGTGCTGCTTTTTGACCGTTCTTCCGAAATGGGCCCGGGTTCAAGTCCCAGATAAGGTATGGGTGGCGTGTCTGACACTGGCTCACTCCGCTCCCTGGAACCAGTGGCCCGAAATTAGGGACGGACGACTGCCGTGCTTTTCCTGTAGCACCTTAGAGTACCACCTCACGGTAGTCGTTAAACCCCGAAATAAAAAAAGGAGTGTTATTATTTTCAATAAGAGGACCCTGTATCTCGCGAAACAAGTGAAAAAAGAATAATGTTAGTTGATATAGAGAAAGCTTCGCTGACAAAAACTTTAATCGTTTCCTAATGTTTTTATGCGAAAAGTTAAAAACAGAGAGTTCATTCCTCCTTGGCGGCGTGTTGATATCCGTACAGAGCTGTCTGTCGGTAACTGTGAAGTCGTTTTGCGCATAACACGCGCACAGTGGTAAAACATTTGTTTACCTTAAAAGACGCGGATGCGAAGTTCGCAAAGGGCCAAACTACTTCTGCAGTACGAAACGAAGCACATTTTATTGAACTGTAATTGAACTATGCAGTTATTCCATTTTTTGTTTTGTTTTTCCGAGTAACAATCATGCGTAACAATCATTATATATAATTTATGACTATAGAACTTATGGTGTTGAGAGAGAATGAAAATACCAACGTTTATCACAATCAAAGAAAAACAGTCATGAATAACAGTCATTATTCATGAAAAACAGAAGTCAATGGCAAAATGACGTTATTATTAGACCCATAAAGCTTCGCTATAAACAAAAGGTAATTGCATTTACGGGCAATTAATATATTTATATCTATGAGGAGAAATGAAAAACTTACTTGTGTCTTACTTGGTACACCTGTGACGTACCTGCCAGCAGGACGCACACGACATAAAGGCAGATAGGAAGCAGGACAAATGTCTGCGTAGCTCAGTTGGTAGAGCGACTTGTTCCGGAATAAGCGGCCTCGGGTTCGAATCCCGGCGTAGACCAGAAATGACGGAGAAGTTTACTTCGTTATAATGGCGCCCGAACTATCCGGATGACCCGGCAGTTCAAAATCTCGCATTGGTGTGATGTTATTTCCACACCGCGAGACAGGAAAAATCAGAGAATTCCTTCTCCAGCGCTTCGAAAAATAAAAATGTGTGATGTTGCATTCCACACAGCAGATTGACTGGGAGTTCTCAAGTGCACGTTCTACAGTGGATGGCTGCCTGCAACGATTCATGGTCACGGCTGACCCGTGGGCCATGCCCCCGGCCCTCTTTCGGGGGGGAGATGTGACGTACCTGCCAGCAGGACGCACACGACATAAAGACAGATAGGAATCAGAACAAATGTCTGCGTAGCTCAGTTGGTAGAGCGACTTGTTCCGTAATAAGCGGCCTCGGGTTTGAATCCCGGCGTAGACCAGAAATGACGGAGAAATTTACTTCGTTATACACCCTTCATACGCAGGCCAGGTTATGACAGAAGACCTGCACTAAAACTCAAGATTATTACAGTTTCGTTTTGCCGCTTTTACGCAATCACAGGACATTTTCTCTTTTAATAAACATCCATGTTCGACCAACAATTTCATCATTTTGTTCCTGCTATCAACAATTTTTATAAAATTCGCAAAGGAGTACTCACAACTATTTTTACAACACGCCATTTCCCGTTGAACGGAACTCAGTTAACAACTTTGAATTTTGAATCGCAGAACGAATACCAGAGACTCCTCATCGTCACGCATATATTCTGCGCGTAATGGCTTCGGCTGCACTCCGAAGAACGAATACCAGAGACCCCTCATCGTCACGCATATATTCTGCGCGTAATGGCTTCGGCTGCACTCCTCAATATGTAAATTGCCAAGCTCTCGTACAGGACGCTTCGCTTTCAAACCGAATGTACTACGGCGCGGGGCAGGAACAGACGCGACGCTACAGGTGCAACTTTTCTTTCAGTTCACCCTTTAGCCCCCCTCCCAGTCATCGATATTTAAGCAGCTAGAACACATAGCCAGTGCAACCACATCGAAGATTTTAAGGAACTTGGATAAACCCATGTTAATTTTTTCGAATTGACAGAAATTTTGTAATATATGAAAAAATGAATTTTGTTTTAAATTTAGTGTTTGCATTTCTCTAAAATACAGAGAGAGTCATCTGAGGAATATCTAACAGAGTAGCAGAAAGACACCATTTTTTAAATTGTAGTTTAAAGAGAGAGAGAGAGAGAGAGAGAGAGAGAGAGAGAGAGAGAGAGAGAGAGAGAGAGAGAGAGAGAGAGAGAGAGAGAGAGAGATTTTGTCATGTTACAAACTAAAATTCCAGCCCTATGGCAGCAAATACGGAAAAAAGATGAAAGCAAACAAACAAATAAAAATAACGTAAGAAAGCTATAATTACGAAGAAATAGTAAGAGTTGTTAAAAGTTATGGCTATTCATATCCATGGTTCCCAGTACCAGAGATGGAAACGGGTCACGAGTTACCGGGTTAATGAACCACCGTACTTTACAACTGCAGAGTATTGATCCCGGAACTTGCTGAGAAGGGTAAAGAAATGTGGTTGAAAATAAACTTTCAGAAGACAAAACAGAAGTACAATGCTTTTACAAGAAATGATTTGTCAGTTGATGGGGAAAAGCTAGAGATAACCAATTCCCACATTTACCTTGGGCAGCAGATATCAAGCGAGGGTCACATTGATGAAGAAATTAATTGGCGTAAAAAACTTGGTTGAAGAGCTTTTGGAAGAAACAGTACAATTTTTAAGAGCAATGTACCATTATGTCTTGAAAGAAAGGTGTTTAATCAACGCATGTTCCAGTGCTTACGTACGGAGCAGAGACATGGGCTTTAACTAAAAAAGACATGCAAAAACTGCAGACAGCTGAAATCATAATACTTAATTATGCTAATGAGCAAAAAGTATACATAAAGCATTGACAGCTTAAAAGATTAAATAAATGGCACTACATGAAGAGATGAAAACATAAAATCTTGATTTATATAAGCTGAGGAATTAAGTCGTCCATTAAAACATTAATCTGCAACTTAAAATAAAGATAAACATTTTGCGCAGCTATTAACAAATGGTTTTCTTAACACGTGTTAGGCGCGAAAGTAGGTCAAGCACTCAAGCCACTTAAACAAAAAGAAGAAACAATCGAGTGTTCAAAGGTCATCCATACACAACTGTAAACCGTGAGAGCAGTAGAACACAGGAAATTCTCATTGCACGACTGTTGTGATGAGAATCTGGCAGTTCTGACATTTTTACAAGCAATAACTTATTTCTATTGCACAATAGCAATAATATACATGAATAAGCTAACTTAAATGAAATAAAACATATATTAAAACACAAGTGCTGAGTATGAACGTCGTAAAAATAAGTCAGTTCATATAAAATAACATAATTTGATACTTGATGAAACAATGAAAGAAAATTTTTCAAAACGTTGCTTTAGAAGTCATATTTGATTCAGGACAAACATATTAAATGAAGCATTACGTAATGACCAAAAGTACTGAAGGTACAAAGTTCTAGTTTCTAAGACGGATATGATTCGATGAACAGACATCCAAGCAGTAGAAGTCTTCCACGTGGAATGAAAATTCGAAAGCCGAGCAATTTTACTTGCCATTGTAAGTTCGAGTTTTAATCTGGATATGAGCTGATTGCGTAATTGAAGAAGTAGTTTTTTTGCGGTACGAAGTAGCAGAGGTGGATTGTCTTTGACATGATTTAGAAAGATATTATAAACTGCACATTTGGTGAGAATAAAGAAAAAGGCGCATAACGGGCTTCGGCATGTAGTTATAGGGTCGTGAGCAGGTAGAAACATATAGTCACGAAGATTGTGTGCTGTAGTAGAGACGGATGAAGTGAAGCTAAACATGAAATTAAAGAGTGGCGAGAGCAAAGAACATTAGCTGAAAGAAGCATGGAGAGGTGCATGTTTGGCGTAACCAAGAAAGATATAAAGAGGAACTGCTGAATAAGGAAAAGGACAAGAGTGGAAGACATTATGATGGGAGTAAAATACCTGAAATGGCGATTGGCTGGACGTATTGTCAGAATAACGGACACCACCGATGAACAACCGGAATTTTAGACTGGATTCCAAGGAACAGGAAAAGACCCAGAAAAAAGACCATGTGGGAGATGGGTGGATGGAAGAGATTGGCCCAAGACAGTCCACTGTTGAAGAAGCTTGGGGAGACTTTCATCCAGCAGTGGATTGATGATGATGACATATTCGAATTTATAATTTAAACCGGATTTGTCCGGGTCCGGGTGGGGTACGGGTCCAAAAAATTTCCAACTCTGCCCAGTACTGAATAAATACTATGGGTAGTATGTACCAGAAAAAAGTTTTTTACAGGAAAAAACAACATCTGCGTCGGGTAAAATCTACGTAACCGGAATTTTTTTGCCAAAATTTCTGCCAAGCACTTCTAAATTTGAGCCTCCCCCATGATATTAAGCCCCTCTAAGTGCCCTCTTACCCGGTTCTGAGCTGCTTGCGTTGCCACTGGGTAGAATGAAAGCAAATTTTATTCTTTTTTTTTTTTTTCAGTAAAACTTTAATTTTGGTTAAATTTGTTTACAGCAAAGTTTTATCCCTCTGATAATATCCTTCTTTTGTAATTTTTTCGTGAGATACATCGTTTCAACGGGGGGGGGGGTTGTAAACAGTTACCAAAAGAAACTGGAACTAAGAACCTTCCAAAACGTTGGAACTAGTGCTTTGTTAAAAAGTTGGATGCACGATTTTATTTTAATTTTTGTGAACACATTTTTTAGAATCACAATCTCGTTTATATTTCAGCGTCCCTCGGGGTCTTAAGCACTGAAATATGTCATCAGTTATTCATTTAATTGAAAAAATACTGGAACTGCAACTTTTGAGACCAGTTTCTCCAGGATTGGGATTTTTTCACCCAATTTGGAATAAAACATTTAAGAAATGTCCGCCACAGTTTCATATTTACACAATAACTTTCCTCCATTTAATTATAAAGTGAAGTCGATGTATTTGATATCTAAGCACGAAACTTTCATTGAAGGTCTTTTCCAATCTTTGAACAGCATTATGAGTAGTATCTTTTTGGTAGGGCGTTTCAGCATAAATGGCGTGATTTCCGCTATTGCCCGAATAATGATTGTTTTCAAGGACTGCAGGTGATGCGGGTTGTTTACATAAACACAGTCCTTTAAATATCTCCGCAGGAAAAACCAGGAGGTGAGAGCTCCGGTGAGAGTGGGGCCCAAAGTCCTTAAGAAATAATGCGATCACCAAAGAAACTTCGCAAAATTGCCGTTTTCGCAGCAGCTGTGTGAAATATTGCTCCATCCTGTTGAAGACATGAGAACAGGACCGGTGCTTCACGCCCTAGGCAGGCCCTCATCCTTACGACCCCAAAATTTATGTTATTCATTGCGTGGCTAAGCATATTACTTTTATTCAATAATTATTTCAAGATGCAAAAGTAAAATGTGAACTAAATAAAACGAAACTAATGGAAATTTCATCTACACTGCTGGCCACCCAAAATGCAACACCAAGAAGGACACGAGATAGCAAAGCCAGATTTACTGGACACATAACAACAGATACAAAGATGAAACGATTGAGCTTACAGGCCCGTGCGACTAGTGGAACACGCAGACATCAATAGTTCGTGTGGCCCCCATGGCTGGCAATAACGGCCGCTACACGCCGCGGCATCAAACGAAAGAGGCTTTGGATGTGGGCTTGGGGTATGTCGGTCCAGACTGCTTCCGCACGTTGCCACAGTTCATCAGGCGTAGCCGCGGGTGGTGATTGCCGGGCCACTCGGTTCCCGATCAGCGACTAGACGTGTTCGATGGGCGACATATCGGAATAACTGCAGCAGTGACACCTGGTGGGCCGTGAAGATATGTTGCACGATGCGTGCCACGTGCGGGCGCGCACTGTCCTGTTGAAACGTGGCCGCTGGCAGGTCCTGCAGGTAAGGGAGGACTACAGGCTCCAAAACGTCGGAGATGTAGCTGTGGCTGTTGAGTGTACCGGCGATTCGTACCAGAGGGGTGTGGGTTTCATATCCAATTGCGCCCCAAACCATAACGCCAGACGACGGACCAGTATGGCGATGCATAATGCAGGTTTCATACAGTCTCTTGCCGCGATACCGCCACACGCGGATCCGACCATCGTGGAACTGCAGCTAGAAGCGGGATTCGTCGTAGAAGACAATGTCATGCATTCCGTAGTCCAGGTGCGGCGTTCAGCGGCCCACTGCCGCCGCACTCGACGGTAGTGTAACGTCAATGGTAATCGGAGCAATGGGCGCCGTGCGACAAGTCCCCGCTCTTGCAGACGACGTCGAACGGTACGTGCTGACAAAGGTTGTTGCTCAACACACCCTAATTCCTGCGCTAACGTTCGTGATGTGGCGGTGCGAGCCGTCAATACCCGCCGCACAACATGCCGGTCCTCTCGTTCGGTGGTGTGCCGCAGCTGCGGCAATCGCTCATGTCTGTCCGTCCGTCCCTCCGGCACCCACCGAAGCCATACTCACCTCACTGTGGCTGTATGTCATCCCACATGGGCGCCGATACCTCGGTACGATAAACCGCTGTTGCAATAAGCCACTATTTGTCCTCTGTCGAACTCCGAAACGTGCTGGAATGACTTCTGTATTCTGCGACGAGGCATCAGGAAGCTCCCCACGCACAGGTCCGGCAGCACAGCACACTTCCACTACTTACACCCCGCCTTCTGTGCACCCTTCTTATAGTGCTTCTCGGCGGCGTGCCGGGCGCATATGATTTGCATATGCCTTGCAATGCTAATCGTTTGCATGTCCTCTCGCGGGCGACGCATGCTGCGAATTTCAGGACCAATGGGATGCTTCCTTCTTGGTGTTGCATTTCGTGTGTCCAGCAGTGTATTTAATGTAAATTAAAATTTCACTTTGCGTGCTTTATTGTTCGCAAAATTGCCAAGAAGTGTCTTCAAAACTATTTCAAGCGCAATTTCTTGTTCGATCGATAACGTGGATGAAAGAAAGAAAGAAAGGAAAAAGAATTCCAGAAAAATGAATATAGTAGTATGGCCTTTCTTACTCTTGCCCCTGTTCTGATTAGAAAACAGTACAAGCATGAGACAAGCCCCTTCCCTCCCCCCCCCCCGGTGACGCAGTAGTTTAAGCGATGGCTTCTGATCATTCATCCGAAAGGAGTCCGGGTTCGAATCCCGGTGAGGCATGGATGTTGTGTTTGTCTTTATATATATCCTGAAGAAGAAATTGAAGAATTTTATGAGGAAATTTGTCATCTAAATAATAAAGGTAAGCAGCACTTGAAAATAATTATGGGAGATTTCAATGCAAAAATAGGGCAACGGCAACAGAATGAAACTTCAGTAGGTAAATTCGGTCATGGCAACAGAAACCAGCGTGGAAATACTCTCGTTGAGTTTGCAGTAGAGGCAGAAGGGTTTTTCATCTTGAACTCCTTCTTCAAGAAAAAGCCACACAGGAAATGGACATGGAGACATCCAAATGGGACCACAAGTGAAATTGATTTTATTATGTGTAACAAAAAATTCGTCATAGAAGACTGCAGTGTGCTAAACAAGTTCAACACAGGTAGTGACCATAGATTGGTGAGATGTAAGATGCACCTCAACACTAAACTTGAACGTGGCAAGCTCATAAGACAAACAAAATCTATTGACATAACCAACCTTAAAAAAACACCATAATACCTTCAAGTTAGAACTGAAGAACAGGTTCTCTGCTTTAGAAGGCCTAACATCGGAAGAAGTGGACATCTCTGAAGTTAACAGAAAAGTAACCAAAGCTCTTATGGAAACAGCAACAAAATTAGCTGGGTCTAAGAACAAGTTGCATGTGAACAAATTATCAGGAAAAACCAAAATGTTGATGCAAAAAAGAAGAGAGATGAGGACAACTAAAGAAGATGTGACTTCCAAAGTGGAATATATAGAGCTATGCAAGACAGTAAGAAAAAGTATCACTGAAGACGTAAGGAAATTCAACTGTGAACTAGTGAGGAAAGCAATTGAAAACAACCAAAGCCTAAAGATAGCAAAGGGACATCTCAGTAAGGGAAGAAAACAGATTATGGCACTGAGAAAAGAAGATGGTTCTGTAACAAGAAATAGAGGCGAAATTTTGACAAGAGTGAAAGATTTCTACTCCAAATTATATGAAAGGGATGATATATGCACTCCAGACATCATGAAAGATACCAGTACCAGAGTTCCTCCAGTCCTTCCAGCAGAAGTTGCACATGCAATCAAGAACATGAAGCGAGGAAAAGCTCCAGGAGAAGATGGAATTACTGTAGACATCATACAAGAAGCAAGTGGAGAAATCGAAACAGTACTCGCCCAAATTTTCACTCGATGCCTTAATGAAGGAAAGATTCCTGAGGATTGGAACACCGCTACAATGATCCTGCTACATAAGAAAGGTGACATTGAGGATCTCGGAAACTACAGACCTATCAGCCTCCTATCAGTAGTTTATAAAATCTTCACTAAAGTTCTTTCACACCGCTTGAAGGTAGCACTAGACATGGCTCAACCGAGAGAACAAGCTGGATTCAGGAGTGGCTACAGCACAATAGATCATATCCACGTGCTGAGAGAACTAATTGAAAGAGCGAGGGAATATGAACTTCCATTGTGCATGGCTTTTATCGATTATGAAAAAGCCTTTGATTCGGTGAAACCATCAGCAGTTAAAATGGCCCTGAAAAACCTGCGGTATTGAAGATGCATACATTAATATTATTAATAACATCTATGAAAATGCAAGTGCAAAGATTAGGCTGTTTGAAAATACAACACACGTAAAAATTGGAAAGGGAGTGAGACAAGGTGACACCATATCTCCGAAGCTCTTTAATGCCACATTGGAGGGTGTTTTTCAGTCGCTGAGCTGGGAAAACAAGGGGATAAAGATTAATGGAGATTATCTAACCCACCTTCGTTTTGCTGATGACGTAGTCATTTTTGCAACTACCCCATCAGAGCTGCAGAGTATGATCCAGGAACTTGCTGACAAGAGTAAAGAAGTGGGATTAAAAATGAACTTTCAGAAGACAAAAGTGATGTTCAATGCTTTTACAAGAAATGAAGATTTATCGATTGATGGAGAAAAGCTGGAGATAACAGACACGTACGTTTATCTTGGACAGCAGATATCAAGTGAGGGTCACATTGATGAAGAAATTAATCGGCGTACAAAACTTGCCTGGAGAGCTTTTGGAAGAAACAGCATAATTTTCAAGAGCAATATGCCATTATGTCTTAAAAAAGAAAAGTGTTTGATCAATGCATCCTTCCAGTGCTTACGTATGGTGCAGAGACGTGGACCTTTAACTAAAAGAGACATACAAAGGCTGCAGACAACTCAAAGCAGCATGGAGAGGTGCATGCTTGGTATAACCAGGAGAGATAAGAAGAGGAACTCGTGGATCCGAAAAATGACAAGAGTGGAAGACATCATGATCAGAGTTAAATCCCTGAAATGGCAATGGGCTGGACATACTGCCAGAAGGACAGATCATCGATGGACAGCCGAAATTTTAGATTGGATTCCAAGGGACAGGAAAAGACCCAGAAGAAGACCACATAGGAGATGGGTGGATGAAATTCGAAAGTATGCAGGGGTGACATGGAGGAGACTGGCACAAGACAGACCGTTGTGGGAGGAAACTTGGGGAGACCTTCGTCCAGCAGTGGATTGATAATGGTTGACAATGATGATGATGATGATGATATATATCGAAAGGACAACAGAAAATAAAATAGTACTTGTTTTTATTTTATTTTTTGATTTCTTAAGTTTGGCGCCTTAGGCATGCTTAACTCGCGTGGTGGTTGAACCGGCCCTATGTTCGTTTTCTTGCAACAGGGACACAAACTGAAAATCAAATCTTGATAAATATCCGCATTTACAGTACTGCCAAAATACAGGGTGATTCATAAAGAAGTATACAATTTAAACGCACTATAAAACAAGAACAATGTAAGATATTTTATGTTACATGTAACAGAATTGTAGGGGAAGGTTTCAAGTTTTTTTAGAGACAGTCACAGATGTTCTTTGTGTGCACCCTTGGTCACACGACACACATCGAGCCGGTAATCCATTTCCGCCCAATCGCGAGGTAAGATATCTGAATCAAGTGCAGTGATAGTGGCTGTGATACGCTGTTTCAGCTCCGTTAGATCAACAGGAAGGGGAGGGACGAATACCTTGTCCTTTACGTACCCCCACAGGAAAAAGTCACAAGGTGTTAAGTCAGGACTTTTGGGTGGCCATTGGGTCAGTGGCATGTTGTAGTCCGCGGCTCGTCCAATCCATCGGTGAGGAAGATGTTCATCGAGATAATCTCGCACGTTGCCTAACCAGTGCGGTGGTGCACCATCCAATTGGAGAATAAAGTTGTCACTGTCGTCCTGCAATTGTGGCATCAACCAAAGACTTGACATTTCCAGAAAAGAGCCTCCCGTGACAGTTTTCTCGTGAAAAAAGAAGGGGCCGTACACTTTATTTTTGGACACAGCACAGAACACATTTACCTTAGGGGAATCTCGCACGTGTCGCACTGCAAATCTGGGATTCTCCGTTCCCCAAAAGCGAACATTGTGCTTGTTTACCTGGCCACTCATGTGAAATGTAGCTTCATCGGTGAAAACTAAGTGATCGGCAAAATCGTCATTTTCAAAACGGTGCAGCATTTCGGCACAAAATTCTAAGCGCTTTGTCTTGTCAAGGTCAGTGAGATTTTGCAACATCTGCACTTTGTATGGAATCATTTTCAGCTTCTTTCTCAAAATTCTCCAGACAGTGGGTTGTGAAATCTGCACTTCATGACTCACCCTCCGCGTTGATTTTCCCGGGCTTTGTTGAATGGCGATAGTTTCAAATTTTTTATGCCAATCGTAGATAGATTTTCTGGTTGAAGGTTCTTTTCCGAATCGTGATCGAAAGTGCCGTTGCACAACAGTTACAGATTCCGTTTTGTTCAATTCAAGAACACAAAATGCCTTCTCCACTGCAGACGCTGCCATTTAGACTGACTAGTCACGTGGCACGCGCGCTATCGCCTACGTCACTGCCCTTAGTAGCAAGACACAAACTTTATGAGTACATCTACTTAACGGTTCGAGCATTTGTACCTGCTGGCATTGAACCCGAGGTCTTCTCCGTGGCTCTTAGCATACAGTGGACAAGGTTTTGTACAAGATTGGATTGAGCAATACAATTCCAAATTTGAATTACATCTTCAATGTGTTGAATTTTGGTTGTTGGCTTCTTTTTTGTACTTCATGCGACACTTTGAACCACATATTTTTGATCGGGTTTAAGTCCGGTGACTGTGGTGGCCAATGAAGAACATGCTGCACATTTTTTTCCGGAAACCACTTTTTCTCACTACTTAAGCACGATGACAGGGAGCATTGTCATCTTGAAAAATAAAATTGCCGTCACAAAGTCTTCTAGATCATGGCAGCACCTTGTTTTCTAATATCCACACGTATTTCTGGGCATTTACCGTACCATCGACAATATGGAGGTTTCCAACGCCATGTGCACACATGCAGGTCCAAACCATGACCTTCACCGGGTGCTTAGCAGTATAAGCAACTTGGATGGGATTCTTCAGGCTTGAATCTCCTTACATAGGCAATATTCTGATTGCCATTAAGGCAAAATTCTGATTTATCACTGAAAAGAACACTTTCCCATTTGCTTGGTTATCCATGAGACATGCTATTTTGCCCGCTGAAGTGCATGTTGTCTTTGATTTGCAGTTAGCAATGGTTTACGCCTGCCTTTGCAGCCGCGTAAGTCATAGTGAATCAGCCTTTTCCTAACAGTAGATGTACTAACAGTAATATCAGTCACTTCAAACCATCTTTGAAACAATTCGGGTGAATTGAGCCTCCTGTCTGCCAAGCTTAGTTTTCTGAGCACTCTGTCCTGCCTGGTTGTAGTGGATCTGGGCCTTCCACTGCGACGCATATTTTTAATATCAGCAGTGTCTTCAGTAGCCTAATAACTGTAGATTGATTACAGCCTACTCTTTCAGCAATTTCCCTTGAAGAATATCCATCTTCATGTCGGACAACTATTTTTACTCTGTCTGCTGCGGACAATTCCGCAGTTTCAACCATTACTGAGAATGTACACAAATTATACCCTAACAACAACAAGAAGAGAACACTACAATGCTCTGGTAGCTCAGCGTCAACCCTCTGTCTTGTGCCAGTCTCCTCCATTTTACTCCCGCATACTTTCGAATTTCATCCACCCATCTCCCATGTGGTCTTCTTCTGGGTCTTTTCCTGTCCCTTGGAATCCAATCTAAAATTTCGCCTGTCCATCGATGGTCTGTCCTTCTGGCAGTATGTCCAGCCCATTGCCATTTCAGGGATTTAACTCTGCTCATGATGTCTTCCACTCTTGTCATTTTTCGGATCAACGAGTTCCTCTTCTTATCCCTCCTGTTTACACCGAACATGCACCTCTCCACGCTGCTTTGAGTTGTCTGCAGCCTTTGTATGTCTCTTTTAGTTAAGGTCCACGTCTCTGCACCATACGTAAGCACTGGAAGGATGCATTGATCAAACACTTTTCTTTTAAGACATAATGGCACATTGCTCTTGAAAATTATGCTGTTTCTTCCAAAAGCTCTCCAGGCAAGTTTTATACGCCGATTAATTTCTTCATTAATGTGACCTTCACTTGATATCTGTTGTCCAAGATAGACGTATGTATCTGTTATCTCCATATTTTCTCCATCAATCGATAAATCTTCATTTCTTGTAAAAGCATTATACATCACTTTTGTCTTCTGAAAGTTCATTTTTAATCCCGCTTTTTTACTCTTGTCAGCAAGTTCCTGGATCATACTCTGCAGCTCTGATGGGGCAGTTGCAAAAATGACTACGTTATCAGCAAAACGAAGGTGAGTTAGATAATCTCTACTAATCTTTATCCCTTTGTTTCCCCAGTTCAGTGGTTGTTCAGTTATCGTACCGAGGCATCGGCGCCTGTGTGGGACGACATCCAGCCACATTGAGGCGAGTATGGATTCGGTGGGTGCAGGAGGGACGGACGGACCGACGTGAGTGATTGCCGCAGCTGCGGCACACCACAGAACGAGAGGACAGGCATGTTGTGCGGCGGGCATTGACGGCTCGCACGGCCACATCACGAACGTTAGCGCAGGAAATTAGGGTGTGTTGAGCAACAACCTTTGTCAGCACGTACCGTTCGACGTCGTCTGCAAGAGCGGGGACTTGTCGCACGGCGCCCATTGCTTCTATTGCCATTGACGTTACACCACCGTCGAGTGCGGCGGCAGTGGGCCGTTGAACGCCGCACCTGGACTACGGAATGGCAAGACATTGTCTTCTCCGACGAATCCCGCTTCTTCCTGCAACACCACGATGGTCGGATCCGCGTGTGGCGGCACCGCAGCGAGAGACTGCATGACACCTGCATTATGCATCGCCATACCAATCCGTCGCCTGGCGTTATGGTTTGGGGCGCAATAGGATATGACACCCGCATTCCTTTGGTACACATCGCCGGTACACTCAACAGCCACCGCTACATCTCCGACGTTTTGGAGCCTAGTAGTCCTCCTTTACCTGCAAGACCTGCCAGCGGCCACGTTTCAACAGGACAATGCTCGCCCGCACGTGGCACGCATCGTGCAACATATCTTCACGGCCCACCAGGTGTCACTGCTGCCAAGCCCGCCTGTTCTTCCGATATGTCGCCCATCGAACACGTCTGGTCGCTGATCGGCAACCCAGCGGCCCGGCGAGCACCATCTGTGGCTACACCAGATGAACTGTGGCAACGTGTGGAAGCAGCCTGGACCGACATACCCCAAGCCCACATATAAAGCCTCTTTCGTTTGATGCCGCGGCGTGTAGCGGCCGTTATTGCCAGCCATGGGGGCCACACGAACTATTGATGTCTGCGTGTTCCACTAGTCTCACGGGCCTGTAAGCTCAATCGTTTCATCTTTTTATCTGTTGTTATGTGTCCAGTAAATCTAGCTTTGTTATCTCGTGTCCTTCTTGGTGTTGCATTTTGGGTGGCCAGCAGTGTGTATATATATAGCACTCTCTCTCTCTCTCTCTCTCTCTCTCTCTCTCTCTCTCTCTCTCTCTCTCTCTCTCTCTCTGTCTTTGGTGTAATCTTTGGTGTAAGCAAACCTTAAATCATATGCATATCTTGTAGAAAATGGCGTTGACAAAGTCTTGGCTGTAGAAACCACGTCTTTTGACAAAAGTTTTCAAACTTACAGTTCCAGGATATTCAAAATTCAAGAGAAACCTTTAAAAAACTGAAAGACAATGGGAACATCCTGCCCACAGGTAGACGGTATCGCCTGATTTTTTTAACTGCATGATACGCTTTGTTCACCCAGTATCGATGAATTGTGTCCGGACCACACCTTGCCGGCGGTTCGTAGTTTTTTCCTCGTTGGACCACTTTTTGGAGCACTTTGGACCACTTTAAAGAAGAAAGACTTCTTCCTCATAACATTTCTTGAAAAGAAATGTTATCATAGAAATGAAGAAGAATATTCTTGATTGCAACTTCAAGAAATTTTAATATACTATTTGCATCACTTTTCCTGGTTGGACCCCTTTTTGAAGGTACTAATCAAGACTGACCGTTAACACCTCACACGCCTTGCCGTTTTGGAAATGCTCTGCCCCAGTCGTCTGGCCATTACAATTTGGCCTTTGTCAAGCTCGCTTAAGTCCGCTGCATTTCTCATCTGAAGAACAAGAACAACACTGATTAACAGAGCTCAGTGTCAAGTGCTACTCATACCGTTTCATGACCTTAAGTCGCGCCGTTGTTTACCTGTAGTTGCTTTGATTTGCAGAAAGACGCGCTGGTCATAATGTTTTGGCTCCTCGGTGTATGTTCACAGGTGTAGAAAGGAAGTTCATAGCTGAGCATTTAAGCAGCATAAACCTTACAGCTACAACTATTACAGCTAAACCTTAAACATACTATTACAACCTTAAAACCATTTAAATCTAATTAAAATTTCACATTTTTTAATTACTGTAAGTCTAAAAATTATTGTAACACCTTGTTTAATAACGCATGTTTGCTGATAGGTTCGCAGAAAATCTCAGATAATTCAACGCAACAATGTTATTTGTACTTCTGCTTATTACTTATGAATGAAAAGCAAAAATAACAGAAGTACTGATTTAGAAAAAAAAAGTAATAGTTATTGTGCTTGCAACAAATTTGTTAAAGGTTCTAGAGGGGAAAAGTTTCTCTGTTGGACTTCGGTGTGCACCATAGCAGCTTCTTCTCCTTCTTTTAGATCCAAGAAGACAGCAATCGAATGGAATTATCGGTAATCCTGGCCGAAGAGATCTAATGCGATGAATTTGTCAGGTTCCTTCTTCTAGAGCTGCCTGAAAACTGAATCAGGCTTAGTCGGCGAACGAAAGGGGATGAAGGATAGTCTGTCAAAGGTGGAGAGGAACTTCGGCCCAATTCATTTTCTTCGGCCTTCTGTTCCACCCCTGATTAAACATCACAGCTCGGTTCAGGAAACAAATAAGCATGGACGCTCGCTAGTGCGCAAGATTCGGGTTTTCCTCATGAGAGAAGAACAATCTCTTTGTAGTGGCAAATTTCGTCCATCTTCGAATGAAACAAGAAGCACGAAGCACTTCGCAAATGGCGTGGAGTCTGATGAGATTAACACGAACACTTCCCATAAAGGCGAACAAATTTGCACTCCTTTTTTTAGAGAATGTGAACCGTATTCCAACTTTTGAGACTCTCGTGATGCTTTCCTTCGTGAGACAGTTCGAACAAAGACATGTATTCTGATATGCGTGAAAAAAAAATAGCAGTGGTTATGAGCAACAGGGTTAAATACGGAAGCGTGTTGACTGAAATAAAGAAATGGCGGGCACGCAGCAAAATTCACGTCCCGCCTGTAACAAGACCAGGACCGTAGCAAGCTTTTCTTATCTAGGAGGGCGAGACTTGAAATTATGCACCTTCAAGTTCAAAATTACGCCCCTTCGAGTTCCACTCAAATAATACGTAGTCTTTACTTTCTCGCATACCGCCGGTATGGGGAAGCAACTTATGATCGTTCAAAAATCGCATTTCAGGTTTTTGACATAATTTTATTCAAAATGTAAAAACTAAATAAATACCCAATAACCACAGGTTGTAAATGGTACCAAGTAAAGCGTAAACGTTGTGTGAACGCCGACAACACAACACTTCGCAGAAATGTGGAACGAAAAACAAACCAGCGCAGAACGAATGAGTATCAGATAGTGAGTGTAGCAATAGGAAGAAGCTTTAGGGAGTAGGACTTGGAAAAATTATTTTCAAGGTTAAACACTCAAAGAAATTTCTGCGACAGAGCACAGATAATTAATTAGCTCTTCATCCCAACAACATGTTCGAAAAGGTCATAGAGGTTAGACATATCAGCATATTGTTTTCTGTCTCCATTCACTGTTTTGGAAAATTCTCTTCGCCGCCCCGGTGGCGCAGTGGTCTAAGCGATGGCCTCTGATCATTCGTCCGAAAGGGGTCCGGGTTCAAATCCCAGTGAGGCATGGATGTTGTGTTTGTCTTACGGCACTGGCTCTTTCCCTTCCCTGGAACCAGTGACCCTAAATTAGGGACGGGCGACTGCTTATAGCCCATTGAGTTGCTCACGGTGGTCGTTAAACCTCCAATCGAAAAAAAAAAAAATTCTCTTCATGGATATGAGATCTTCAGATCTCACAGTGTATGCCACTCTGTACCCTGGTTAACTGCATGGAATGATGTATGAGACTAACCAAAGTCCTTAAAAAGATAATGCTGAAGGATGTAACTTTCTTTTGACGTGAATACGTCTTTAAAATCAGACCAGTACGGAAAGTTGAGCGTTACGAAAAAATGGGCATCGAGTTCGGTCTAATAATTTCTATATTATCAAGGCGAACCAAACCAACCTAGTGTCATTCGATAGCTAAGGGAACAAAGACTTATTAGTGACCTAGAGTTCGCGCCTCGATAAGCAAGGGATGGAGGAGGGCGTGAATTTGGGGACTTTCCGCTGCGCCGCGCAAACTTCAAAACAGTATAACTCGGGACTGCGAATCGCTACGACGTCACAGTTGGTCTCAAACTAAAGCAAACGTCGAGATCTGTCGATTTAAGGTCAAAAAGAGATCTGTCGATTTAAGGTTAAGGCATTAGAAGTAAAATCGAATACAGTGTTGGTTGTGAAACTTTGGATCGCAGTTGAAAAAATTTAAAAATTTCACAATGCTGGCATAAACTCTTCGAAAAGCCAAGCAGAAATATATCGAACGTAGTCTACGCAGAAGAGCAACTCGACAGCTTTGGATAAACACCGCAATGTCCCAGGCAGAACGCATGAGAAAGTATCGGGAGCGATAAAAAAAAATTGCTGCGGCTCAGCCCGCGAGCGACAGCGCCAGCACTTCGGCGGCAGCTACGCGCGATCCCATGGACGTGGAGCATGTAAACGATTCTGCCCATGCTTCGGAACACGGAAACGACGAAAAGTGGATTTCGAGAGATCGGCGAGTGAACGTTTCGGGAACACGTTTGTGAGCAATCTGTTCGGTCATTCGTGCGGGGTTTGCGACAGACTGTGGTTTCTGAAGGATTTGAAGCCAGTGAAGCCAAAACATGTGGGATTGCTCGAAAATACTTTTCCTGGCGAGAACGTAGCGGAGTTAAAGTTGTGCAGTACGCGTGGTAAATCATTGGACAGCAACAAGATTCCGAAGTTGTCTTGATCGAACGGTTTCAAGTATCTACCGAAACCGATCGGTTTGCCACCGTTGGATCCAATAAGTACCAGACTGATTTCTCCGAGGCTTCCATTCATGCAGATGCGTTGACTTCGCTACGAGAGCAACTATGGAATCGTTGGCCAAGTGATAAACGTTCCAGTGGATGTTAACACAATGGTGCAGCAGTTGTCACGGCTTCTGGATGAGGATCACGCTTTAATGTCGAGATCTGTCGGTTAAGACTATGTATGCGCTAACGAGACGTATTCACGTAAAACCTTCAGACAGTGCTCCGACATAGATTACCCGATTTTTCTTAGTTACAATTTCTATTTTATACATCCCCCAGACCATAAATTTAGGCCCTTGGAATGAGTATTCTGGGAGGGCGATTGCCCTCCCTGCCCTTCCGGTAGCTACTTCCCTGGACAAGACCCAAAATCGTGAGAAAATAGGCCTTCGATCCATTTGTCACCGGGCAAAATCATAACAGCTGAATGCAACTCGATGAAAATTTTGCAGGGTGAAAATTTTCACGGTGAATTTTTTTTTTCCTTTCCAACGATTTACAAAGTATTGCGTTTTGCATCCAATTTATGGTTTCATGCTGAAAAATATTGATTTGTGTCTTTCTTATTTATACTGCACTACATAAAAAATGCCACACTAAGCAGAAATGCAAAAAATGAGAGGAAACTTACGACACATGTGTTAAGAAAGAAGTGTTTTAATTTCTGAGGGATAACATGAATGCTATAGGCGAGGAGAAAGTATAATCTGGCCTGAGTCAGTTAGTTGGTCGTATGACCGCCATGCTGGGCTATACATTCAGCAACACAGCGTGACATCGATTGGGAAAGTCTCTTGGATGGTGCTCTGACGTACCGCTGGCCCTGATTCGTTGCCTTGTCAACAATTAATTTACAATACTTTGCGAGCGGGTCGTACATAGATATATCTAAAGACCTTGGGTCGTACAGAGGCGTTAAATCGTCAGCAGATGACGTCCCACACGTACGCTAGTGGCGAGAAGTCTGAGGATTATGCTGCCAAGGACAGCATCTGGACACCTTTCAGGTACTGCCCGCTGAACCGAACAAAGTCCATATGCCGCCCCACTGGCCAAGTGGTCTGAAGCACTGGCTTCTGGATGGAAACTTGTGTACACTCATGAGCGAGATCATCACAACCACCCTTGTCCTCACGAGTGGATTCATCCCATAACACCTGGCTGTGACGTCACTGATCGGTGCATAACATGTATAGGTGCTATCCGTTCGCCAGTACAAAGCTAGTTTAATTGGAAAACGGAAGGACTTGTAGGATTTTGAACACGGAGTGATTATTATCGGTACGTGGAAGGGAGGGAAGCAGCAAGCACATCAGCAACCGTGAGCATTGTTAGCTGTTCGAGAGCAGCCATAGTAAAGGTGAGGCGGAAATGGTCCGAAGAGAGACACACTTACACACAACGTGACAGAAAAGGGAAACTCCCACTAGTTAGCAGTCGAAGTGAACGCTCATTGACACGTGGTGTCCGAGACAACCGACGACTCACAATTCCTCTGTTAGCGGAAGACTACAACCACGAGGAACAGACAAACGTTTACAAACCAGAGTTGGAAACGGGTCAAAATTTCGGACCCGGACCCGGCCTTCACATAAAGGGACCCAACCAGGACCTGATCAGGACAAATTTTTTTTGAACTACAAATTCGAATATATCATCATGATAATTATCAATCCACAGCTGGATGAAGGTCTCCCCAAAATTTCTTCAGCAACGTACTGAAGAAATTTGGGCCAGTTTCCTCATCCACCCATGTCCCACGTGGTCTTCTTCTGGGTAGAGGTCTGCACGGGCCTAATTTCGGTGAGCCCGGTCCGGCCCAAGCCCGTGCGTTTACGACCCAGCCCGGCCCGGCCCGTTTCAAATATCAGACACTCGGCCTGGGCCCGTCAATCGCAGGTCTTATTTAGGCCCGGCCCGTGATGTACCATTTTGTATTATTTTGTCTTTCTATTGTATTTTATTAAAATGTGAAAATTAAATAATGAAATGAAATATTATAGAAAATATTTAGTTGAATGTAAGTCTAAAAATATTAACCAAACTTTGGCAATTATCGAAATATATAACGTTTAGAAAGAGAGAAAAAGGTAGACTAATAAGCGCGTTCAGAATTTCCCTTTCTCTGAACTAGGAACAGGTAACACTACAACAGTCAATCCCTAAACAGATTAGGGATAGAAGAAAAATCCATGTCGTCACACTCTCTAACACGCACACACCACTGTAGACATCCTCCGTTCCCCAGTCTACACAACACACACACTCTCTCGGGGTCGAATCTTTTTTTGTTTTCAACAAGCCCCAAAATGGTTTTACCATCTTAATACCTACAGATTGATAAATACACTGTGAGTGCCTCTCCTTGCCTTTCTGATTATGCCCTGGGTTACGTCATGGAAGAAAGTAAAGCCAAATGAAGAGGGTGAATAGGAACAGTTAAACACAACAAGAAATCGGGGAACACGATTTTCTTTTTCTTTCTTTACCATTACGATAAAAAGAATAAGTCGACTTGGCCCGACCCGGTCGTAAGTGTCTGAGGAAAACCCCGGCCCATCCCGGCCCGTTGCTTTGTTTTCTAAACTAATCCCCCCCCCCCCCCGGTCTCGTGCAGACCTGTACTTGTGGGTCTTTTCCTGTCCCTTGGAATCCAGTCTAAAATTTCGGTTGTTCATCGGTGGTCCGTTCTCCTGGTAATATGTTCAGCCCACTGCCATTTCAAGGATTTTATTCTGATCATGATGTCTTCCACTCTTGTCATTTTCACGAGTTCCTCATTTGATCTTTCTTGGTTACACCAAGTATTCATCTCTCCATGCTTCTTTCAATTGTCTGCAGCCTTTGTACGTCTGTTTTTAATTAAGGTCCACGTCTCTGCTCCGTATGTAAATACTGGAAGGACGCATTGATTAAACACTTTTCTTTTAAGATATAATGGCATATTGCCGTTAAAAATTGGACTGCTTCTTCGAAAAGCTCTCTAACCAAGTTTTATACGTCAATTAATTTCTTCATCAATGTGACCCTCGCTTGATATATGCTGCCCAAGGTAAATGTAGGAATTAGTTATCTCCAGCTTTCCCCCATAAATTAATAAATCTTCATTCCTTGTAAAAGCATTGTACTTCAGTTTTGTCTTCTTTTTTTTTTTTTTTTTATTGGAGGTTTTAACGACCACCGTGAGCAACTCAATGGGCTATAAGCAGTCGCCCGTCCCTAATTTAGGGTCACTGGTTCCAGGGAAGGGAGAGAGCCAGTGCCGTAAGACAAACACAACATCCATGCCTTACCGGGATTCAAACCCGGACCCCTTACGGACGAATGATCAGAGGCCAACGCCTTAGACCACTGCGCCACCGGGGCGGCTCAGTTTTGTCTTCTCAAAGTTCATTTTTAATCCTATTTCTTTATTCTTCTCAGCAAGTTCCTGTGTCATACTCTGCAGCTCTGAAGTATTATTTCAAAGACTTCTCAAGGGTTCTTTAAAATAATTTTCTTTTCAAAAATAAAACGGAAATAAAACCGGGTCGAAATCGGGTAGGGAACAACTTGACCCGACTCGTTTGACCCGCAAGAAATTTTCGACCCGTTGACCCGTGACTCGTTTCCATCTCTGTTACAAACACGCAATCCAGCGGATGTTTTTTCTGGGTAGACCAAATGAATCGACAGCCCGTTCAATTTCCCATGATGACCGTTGAGCGTCAACAGCTCTGCCTAAAGTAGGCGTGGGAGTACCATCAATAGAAAGGATGACCGGAAAAGAGTTGCCTGATGCGATGAATCCAGATTTCAGTTCCAACTTGCCGATGAATGGCTCCATATTCGGTGCGAAAAACAGGACTGTGACGTCAATATCATGATACGGAGATCGTTTGTATTGAAATCACTCCGTCCCCTAACATCCTTTGAACACACTATCACTGCCACATGTTACCCAGGCATCGTTTGAGAACACGTGTTGCCCTATATGATAACCAGGTGTCCGGATAGCACTGGTCTCTAGCAGCAAGACCACGCCTCGCTTCAGATTTTTCGCATTGTACAGGAATGGTTCGAGGATCACGTCAAAGCATTTCGTGCGCTTACCCTCGATTTGAGTCCTGTAGAACATTTGTGGGAAGTAGTGGAACGCAGCATTTCAGATCTACGGCAGTGCCTTGCTCCATCGCCGAACTCGACGTCATTCTGCCCAGCTGTTATACAGAATAGTTGTGGACACCTTCCACAATCACGATGAGCCGATGCCACGTCAAGTGCAAGCGATTATAAGGCAACCTAATATGCTATTACGTAGCTCAGTAGCGAATGATTTGATGATTCAAAGTTGAATTTTTTTTCTATTAAATTAGAGCTCGAATTAATTTGGAAAGATTCTATCTAGACTTGATATTTAAAAAGAACGGAGCTCATTTCCTCTTAAATCAGGCAGTTGAAAGCCAGAAAAATGGTGCTGATTTTTCAACTGTTTTTTTTTTTTCCTTTTTTGTGCCTTAAAAGTTTAGCACAATTTCTTTGATCGATTTTTTTTTAAATTCTTCGCAATGCGAGGGAAGGAAAGCTTTGTTGGTTTGTGTGTGTATATGTGATCCTTCCATGAAGTATCACTATCAATAATGTTTTTAGTCCAGAGAACCGCCCTCCCCCTCGCAAAATAAGCATCTGGGCCCGCGCCTGACGTAACTTGTTATAATGTATGCCTTGTCAGTGTATTTTAGACTTACTGCAAAGGAGGGAAGTCTACAATAAAGGGAGGTAAGAGACTAACAGAATGAAATGGCAACCAGCAGACAGGTATCATATGGATATTTTTGAGTATTACTTGATATCATGAAATAGTAACTCTGGTTGCACAACAGAAAAGCACAGAACATTTTAGCTTCAGAAAATGCCCTTAACAGTTCCTTCGACGAAACAGATCTTGTCGTTGACCACCCCACACATCATCAGAGGAAAGGGGGCGATCACATACCCCCTAACCTCTATCAGTTACGAGGGACAAGCTTTCAAGCAAAAGCTATTGCCAACGCAGCGAACGTAAAGATTTGTCGGTAACTTGCGACTTCATGCGAGCTGTCAGCGTGAGAGAATTTTCTTCTGGGTGTAAATTCTAACAACTTTTCCCCACCAAATAACGAACTCCTTGCATCAAGGATCACACAAAGTAACCATTTTCCTCCAAACTGAAGAAAAAAGAAATGGGGATTCGAAATAAGCAGTTGAAGTTAAGAGCTCAGTCGGGCAGAACGGTCTCTCTGTAAGACGTAAACTAGAACGGAAAAATGGCGCGAGTTTCGCGCTTGAATTAAACATACACTATATTGACAAAAGTCACCATACACCTCTTCAAAAGCAAATGAACAGATCCGCTGCGTTGTTAAAATGAGTGGTACAGCTGCAAACGGCATAAAAACAAGCCTGCAGCTGACCGCGATCATATCGCACTGTGAGGTTGAGTGAAAATGTCGCGGCGGGAGAGAACTGACTTTGAGAAAGGAAAGATTGTAGGGTGTTATATTAGTGGGCTGTCCATAAGAGAACCTGAGAGTCGTTTAAACATACCCAAGTTAACTGTTTTTGATGTACTAAATAAGTGGAAGACACATAGCGTGCCTGAAACAGTAAAACGTACTGGCAGACTAAAGAAAAACAGTGATAGAGTACGTCGAAGGCCCAGGAGAGTCGTTACAGCTAATCGACGAAGTACTGCACAAGACCTCGGTGCACAGGTAGGTAAAAATGCTGGAACCTCGGCATGTACACGTACTATTCGCAGAGAACTTCATTCCATGGGTTACCGTGATAGTGCGACTACTCATGAGCATTTCATCTCCACTCGGAATGTTACTCGTCGTCTAGCACGGGGTAAAGAACATTTATCGTGAACCGCAGATCAATGGAAACGGGTCCTATGGACTGATGAATCCAGATACACGATCCATCAGTCTGATGGCCGTGTGTGGGTATGGCGGCAGCCAAGGGAACGCTATTTACCACAGTGTACTGTTCCTACTGTCAAGTTTGGAGCTGGCAGTGTACTTGTGTGGGGGTGTTTTTCGTGGTATAGTCCCGGCCCTTGTTAACCAGCATGTCTACCTCGATATTCTGGACAATTATGCCCAACCAACTCTGTGGCAATACTATGGAACCGAGCCTTGTTGGTACCAGCAAGATAATGCACCGAGCCATAAAGCAAGGGCTGTTACAGCGTAGTTTGACGATAAATTCCGTATCGTGTGTAGACTGGCCAGCACAGAGCCCTGATCTTAATCCCATAGAGCACCTATGGGATTCAGGCCTACTACGTTCCATAGAGCACCTATGGGACCAAGGCCTACTACGACTTCTAAGCAACAGTTAGCGGCAGCATTATGTACTGAATGGTAGCGCATACCTATCGCTGTGTTCCAAAACCTTGTCGAAAGCATGTCTCGAAGGGTCAGGGCACGCATTAAGGTCAAAAGTGGACCGACACCGTACTAATGTATGTCAATAAATGCTATGTTGTGTTTCTCTTCTAGGTGTCCGGTAGCTTTTGTCAATATAGTGTATTGAGTTGGAAAGAAAGTAATGTCCGATGACGAAGTACCCGAAGTCGAAGCCACGGCGCACATTGGCCACTAAGTTTGCGCAGCACACCGGCATGACATCAGCAGGTCGGTGGCTTAAGTCAGTAGCAGTTAGCCACCTTCATGACATCAGCAGGTAGGTGGCTTAAGTCAGTGGCAGTTAGCCACCTTTCATGACATCAGCAGGTAGGTGGCTTAAGTCAGTGGCAGTTAGCCACCTTCATGACATCAGCAGGTAGGTGGCTAAGTCAGTAGCAGTTAGCCACCTTCATGACATCAGCAGGTCGGTGGCTTAAGTCAGTAGCAGTTAGCCACCTTCATGACATCAGCAGGTAGGTGGCTTAAGTCAGTAGCAGTTAGCCACTTTCATGACATCAGCAGGTAGGTGGCTTAAGTCAGTGGCAGTTAGCCACCTTCATGACATCAGCAGGTAGGTGGCTTAAGTCAGTGGCAGTTAGCCACCTTCATGACATCAGCAGGTCGGTGGCTTAAGTCAGTGGCAGTTAGCCACCTTCATGACATCAGCAGGTAGGTGGCTTAAGTCAGTGGCAGTTAGCCACCTTCATGACATCAGCAGGTAGGTGGCTTAAGTCAGTGGCAGTTAGCCACCTTCATGACATCAGCAGGTAGGTGGCTTAAGTCAGTAGCAGTTAGCCACCTTCCATGACATCAGCAGGTAGGTGGCTTAAGTCAGTGGCAGTTAGCCACTTTCATGACATCAGCAGGTAGGTGGCTTAAGTCAGTAGCAGTTAGCCACCTTCATGACATCAGCAGGTAGGTGGCTTAAGTCAGTAGCAGTTAGCCACCTCCATGACATCAGCAGGTAGGTGGCTTAAGTCAGTAGCAGTTAGCCACTTTCATGACATCAGCAGGTAGGTGGCTTAAGTCAGTAGCAGTTAGCCACCTTCATGACATCAGCAGGTAGGTGGCTTAAGTCAGTGGCAGTTAGCCACTTTCATGACATCAGCAGGTAGGTGACTTAAGTCAGTAGCAGTTAGCGTCAGAAGGCGAAGAGTCTAAGCGCCAACCAACATGGAAGTGGACAAGGAACACATCCGCCATTGCATGCTGGATTAGTTTTATTGCGGTGGCACACATAGTTTGCCACGACGTAAGGAACATTGCAAATGCTGTAAGGAACATAATCAGTGCTTACCCCAACGGCATATCACATCGTCAGTGCTGTCTGGCATTGTTTCGAACGGTTTCCAGAGGGGAATTTTGATCTGTTAAATCATCTTAAAGCCGGAAGTTCTGCAACATTGGATATGGACATGCTGAAAACCTTAGTGGAGACCAACCCATGTGTGGCATCGCGGGAGTTGGCCAAACAGCTGGGACTACCCACACGAGCATTATTACGCACCTTCATCAACGTGGGAAGGTGCACAAGAGGAGTTTTGGTACCCCATCAACTCACAGTTAAGCAGAAAACAAATGACATGAGTCCATGCATTTCCCTGCTTGCACATGACCAAGCTGAACCGTTCTTGGACCGCATTGTGACATTGGTGATGAGAAATGGGTCCTGCATGACAATGTCAGCACCAGGAAACAGTGGTTGGAGCCAAAATAGAAATACATGCCGATCCCCAAAGCCGGCTTACACCCACGTAAGGTCCTGCTGTCTGTTTGGTGGGTTATGCGGGGTGTCACGTTTTTGAGCTGCTGTCGGACAACAGTACTATCACCGCCGATGTGTACTGCCGTCAGCTCGACGATCTGCACGCATCGCTCACGTCTAAACCACTAGCACTGCTGAACCGCAAGGGTGTCCTCTTACAGCAGGATGGAGCGATACCTCACACAGCACGGGTGACCTGCCACAAGATCAGAGACCTCGGCTGGGAGCTGCGGTCGTACCCAACCTATTCCGTGGACATTTCCCCAAGCGACTACCATTTTTTCCGGCCATTGCAGCATTATCTGGACGGACAGCTGTTCACCAACCGAGACGATGTCGAACCCGCACTTACACACTTAACCGCCACAATTCTACAGGGACGGTAACAGTTCTTTTTTTTTTTTTTTTTTTTTTTTTTTTTTTTTGATTGGAGGTTTAACGACCACCGTGAGCAACTCAATGGGCTATAAGCAGTCGCCCGTCCCTAATTTAGGGTCACTGGTTCCAGGGAAGGGAGAGAGCCAGTGCCGTAAGACAAACACAACACCCATGCTTGACCGGGATACGAACCCGGACCCCTTACGGACGAATTATCAGAGGCCAACGCCTTAGACCACTGCGCCACCGGGGCGGCATCTAACAGTTCTCCGGACGATGGGAGTACGTCGTGGCAAACCATATCGACTACATTTTGGACTGATTTGTACTTGCATATATGGTATTTTTCACTTTCCTACATAACCCAGCTGAAAATAACATATTTTACGATATTAATATTTTCCCCAATTCAGAGAAATAAAGATTTTACGTGCAACTCGAATTCTTTTGTTCTTCTTCCCTTCTCCAATGACATACGGAACCTGCAGTCCTTCTGATATTTTCTGGCCTCCATGCAATATTCCTTCAGTCTTTTAACGTCCGCCCTAAATTGTCGACCCCGCCAACATAGGCGGCTGATGCAATCAGCAACCCTCCAGCCACGATGGCGTAGTGGTCTATGCACTGCCTTCTGTCCGCGCGTCCGAGATGTATCCGGGTTCGGGAGGCGTGTGTGCTGTGCTTGTCCTACGGTAAGTGGCCTCAAATTATGGACAGGCGACTGCTTTTAGCTCATAGAGTTTATACCATAAAAGCCCAAATTTGCCGGTGATGTGATTTGAACAGACATCTTTTTCCTTCTCCGGAGTCGGATATTCTACGGCTTGAACTACACCGACGAAGGCTTATTGCTGCAACTTGCCGTTTTGACATGTGCGTTACCTCTGAGGTACGTACGTCATACGTTGCTCTCGGTGGTCGTTAAACCCCGAAATTAAAAAAAAAAAAGGAATCGGCAACATCTTGTTTAAGGAATTCCGTCGACTCACGTGGAGTCAGAGCACATTTAAGGAGACAGAGGGCCCGAGGGCTGGAAAGTATTTTGGGGCCCCAGTAGCAGTAGGGGCACATCTAGGATTTCACTATGGGTGGATGAATAAAAATGTTTACGCAGGCGAAAACATTCCCAAAACACGATGAGAAAGTCATAAAAATATCCCCGCCTAATTTAAATGTGTTTCCTATGATTCATGGGCGAATCAGTGGTAAGAAAATGTAAAAAAGCATGGCTGAAAAATGGATACCAGTTCAGTTCTGCTTTAACCCCCCCCCCCTTCGGTTAGGTTCTGCTTGTTGAAATTGTTGTATATCGAAGTAGTGGACGTAATAATATGATCCTCCAAATATCATGATTCAAACGGATTCCTGATGTATGAAAATTCCCCCAATTACAGATGTGTATAAAAAAAGCTTCTGTAATGCTTTCGAAAGGATTTCAGGATGGACTGGGGGCGACTATATCTTTTTTGCGGACTCCTCCTAAAAAAACGGAAAGAAATACAATTTTTTTTTTACATAAGGCAATTTTTTATAGTTTTTACTGTGCTATCAGTAAAAAAAAAAAAACTATGGAACTCTGTCAATTCTTGGAGCATCCTGCATAATTCTGGGGCCCCTTGAAAATACGGAGCCAGGGATGCAGCCCCCGCCCCTCACGGGGCTGCGGATGGCCTAGTGGTCAACGTTCGTGACTGTCACGGAGGAACCTCAGGTTCGATCCCGGGCAGGTGCGAACGCTTGAACCACTAAATATCCGCTGTTAGTCGGATGGGCACGTTCAGCCGTCGGGCCCCAGGTACTGGCCCCCGGTAATAAATAAAGGCGTCGTCCTTCCCTTTTCTACCTCGCTTCCGTGTCACTTTCCTATCGGGCACTCTAGCCCTAATCTCCTAGCTTCCTATTTCTAAGGGTTGTTTAAGACCTGGGATCAGTCACTCCCTTCCTGAAATCCTCTACATATGATCTGATATGATCTGCAGCCCCCCTAGCCCCCCTCTTAAATGGGCTCTGCATGGAGCATAAATGTGTTGGAGGGTGGGCCACTTTTCTTACAGTGGCAATAGCTCTTCAGAAGAATATCTGACAGAAGATCAAAACTTTTTTCACCTCTTTAAGACATAATGATTTTAAGAATTCCCATAATAGTTTAAAATAAATTATT
This sequence comes from Macrothele yani, assembly GCA_039090855.1. Lineage (NCBI taxonomy): Eukaryota > Metazoa > Arthropoda > Arachnida > Araneae > Macrothelidae > Macrothele > Macrothele yani. The sequence goes on from CM077007.1 coordinate 118,897,151, forward strand.
CAGTTGTACTTAATTATTACTTTAGTTACTGAGTTATATGATTTTGAAATAACGCTTTTATTAGGCTAAATCCATATTCTCATCATATGAAGACTTTCGAAAACTTTCTTTCCATATCAATCACTCAGTAATTTTTGGAAACAAAGAGCATTTATCGAGAACCATTATCAGCAGTTTCCAGTCAACCCTTCACTACCCTGTTACACTTAACTACGCCTACGCTGTTGCGCTTAACACAGAGGAAGCGGTCTCAATCGCTTATCTAGTTTTCAAAGCCTTATTAATCATCCTCAGAACAAACTTCCACATTGTCGCTCCACTCCTGATGTTTCAGTTTACATTAACCACGTGGGGATCTGTGATAATGAGAACTCTCCCAAATCGCTGCACTAAGTATGCTCAACATTTTGGCAGAGAATATGATCTGTCAATTTACCTAACTTTGGTACATACACAAAAGAGGTAAACTTTTGCGATTGCTGCCCCCTGTGCTTTGCTTTTCACGCCGTTAAAAGAGCATCGCAGCTAATAAAGTGCTCAAATTAACAATAATATTTGGAGGTTTCGAACAAAAATAAGTTTCAGTTCATGAAAATATTTAATAGTCCCAGATATTCACGGTACTCCAGTGATCGAGTAGTCTAGGATGCTTAGTGGGTCTGGGTTCGAATCCCGACAAGACGTATATACGGTATTTTGTTATGCTTTTCTGCTTTCCTGAAATTAGTGACTTTAGATTTGGGATGGGAGACTACATATAGTGTTGAATGCAGCTGCCGTTAAACCCATAACCAAATTAACAATATAAACACCCAGATCCGTCTCTTTGGAACGCTTGACGTCACACCAACGTTTGCATTGTTGCGTCATCACTTATCGAATAATTCGTGTGTGCCCTTGCGATGTCAAAATGATTGCCTGCTATATAATAGTATTCCTAAATTTTAAATGCCATCTGAGCACGATACAAAAAATATACACAAGATTAAAACCCTTCAACTACGCAAAAATCTTACTCAATCATAAAATATCTACAAGCTAAAAGGTTAAAATATCTACAAGATCTTTGCACGGGCCACCCGCGCATCATCAGGTAAGCACTAGTGCTTACTTGATGATGCGCGAGCGCCCAGTGCCAAAGATCTTAAAAGTTGGGAATACTCTTGATACCTCGAAATAGTTATAATCTATTGCACGAGATCACTTTCAGATGTCAAGGTGATCTCGTGCTAATTTAAAAATATTGGATTATCAATTACTCGAGATCTATTTATCCGATCTGCAAAATTCGAATTAAAATCGTAATACCATGGCAAGTTGCGTTTGTATAATAATTTAATTTAGCAGAATTGGAATATCAATTTGTACACTGTAATTATTTTTTACTTTTTAATTTAACTAATTTTCCGAGTTTAGTTCTGACTATGCTATACATTTTGCAAAATCTCGATATATCTAAACGCTCTAACCTACAATAAAATCTGAAATCTTGCGAAGTGAGCAAGATAGCATCTAAAAGCAGATGTCGCCCCAATAGCGCATTGCCGAAAGTTTGCATAGTTCCGATTTGTAATACCAGGTATCGCATTATTTTGTAGAAAAAGCTTCGGTATGAAGCTTCAAACTAAACTTCGGATAGGACAGTCTAAAACAAGCCGTGAGCGGAATAACATGTGTGTCGGAGAAAAGTAATTTAACGCGAAAAATCAAAGCAAAAGTTATTAAGGTAAGTTTACACAAAAACAACTTTCCTAGTCCAGTGCTGATTATATTACACATTTTGCAAAATATCGATCTATCTAAACACTCTAACCTAAAATTGTTAAATAACAAATATTTTACCCAATATGTTATTTACCGAGAGGTTTTTTTAACAAATTAGTAAAAACATACAATGCATTGATTATGATACGCTTTCCAGCATACCAGAAATTATTACTCAAGTTAATACTCAAATCTCGCTCCTGTGCACTGACCTTTGACCCCATTTCGATTATTTTCAACATAACCGGTTCGGTATATCTCCGGAACAACATACTAAAGTTTTGTCGCAATAGAAGCATTTTTACTCAAGTTATGAGGATAGTGGCTGTGGAATAAATCTCGCTCCTGTGCCCTGACCTTTCACCCCATTTCATGGATATTAAACATAATCGTTTCAGTTCATCTCTGGAACAACATGATGAAGTTTTGTCCCAATCGAAGCATTTTTACGTATGTTATGACGTATAAGGGAGATGGAATGGATCCCGCTCCTATGTCTTGACCTTTGACCCCATTTCGTCTATATTCAATAGGGTTCCTTCCCAGGTTCTCCCCTACCACATAACAAATATTCATCGAAATCTAACCATTTTTACGCTACTTATCGTGCGGACGGACGGACAGACAGACAGGCAAAGCTGGAGCATATACGCTTCTTCAACCTATGGTTAGAAAGCGTAAAAAACGGAAATAAATAGCATATAATGTTTAGTTCTAACATGAATGAGTTCTTACTATATAAGTTTTTGCTATGTTTGCTTACAGAAATCCGGCGTCTATTTCATTTGTTTTCAATCTGGTTCAATTAAAAATTTCACTACAGGCAATATCCCCTATATATTAATATTTATTTAAAGCTTAAAAACAACCGATCTAGGACGGGCTATATATACACTAGTATTAATACACGGTCGAGTCACATTATTGTGACCACCAGCTAATATCCAGAGTAACAGCCGTGTGCAACGCGGACAGCAGCTAGACGGGCTGGGAGTGACTCAATAAGGTGCTGGAACGTGTTCACAGGTATGTGGAGCCATGCTGACTGCAGTGCATCTGACAGCTACTGGATGGTGCATGGAGGAGGATTCATAGAGCGAACAACACGATCGAGGTGGTCCCACAGATGCTACATTGGGTTTAAGTCTGGGGACTTTGGGGGCCAGGGAAGTACTTCGAAGTCTTCATCCTGCTCTCCAACCACTCTCGGACATCTCTAACTGTGTGACACGTAACATTGTCGTGCTGGAAGATCCCATCCGCCTTAGGGGAGACAAGCAGCATATATCGGTGCACGTGGTCTGCAAGGATTGATTCATAACGAATTCGGTCTATAGTGCCTTCCACAGGTATGAGTGGACACAGAGAAGGCCACGAAAACATAACCCAGACTGTAATGCAGACTCCACCAGCTTGTGTTCTTCTCGCAATAGTTAAAGAGTGTTTGTTCTCCAATGTTTCTCGCATCATGCGCCAACGTCCATCTGTTCGATGAAGCAGAAAACGTGACTCTTTGGAGAAGCCAATCCTTTGCCAATCAGCGGAGGTCCAATTCCGATACTGCCGTGCAAATGTAAGCCTTTTCTGCCGATACACCATCGTTTGCATAGGTGAAGTGACCATCTGTCTGCATCGGAGACCCATATGCAGAAGGGTTCGTTAAAATGTCGTTTTAGACACACTTCCGGTAGCCCCTTGGTTCACTTGGCCAGTGAGTTGCTCCACTGTAGCGTGTCGATCGTCCCTCACGCACCTTCGCAGCCGACGTTCACCTCTCACATCAATGGCACGCGATGCTCCGCAGTTTCTACATCGCTTATTCGCAATGGTGCCATTTCTCCAATCAGTACTTTAAACACAGCAGCACGCGAATAGCTCACAAACTGCGCTGTTTCAGAAATACTGCCTCCCTTGGCCCGAAAGCCGATAATCATCCCTTTTTGCAAATCTGATAAATCGATCCTTTTATACATGACAGCAACGAGTGATATGTTTTCAGAATGCCTGCAGCACACCTTATATACCCTGCAAGTCAGCTCACGACACGTGCCTTCTTTCATTGGCTACGCGCTGTTGACGTCAAAAGTAGGAGGTGGTCACAATAATGTGACTCGACTGTGTATAATGACTTAAGTCTGTGATTGAATGAATGTCTATGCATCTAAGCTCCAGTGACTTTCACATTTCTTCTTTTAGCAGGCGAAGGGGAGCTTACCGGCAACCATGTGCAACTCTAAGGGTTACACGAGGTACGAGCAGGGCCGTAGCTACCGGGAGGGCAGGGAGGGCGGTTGCCCTCCCAGAGTGGACATTCAAGGGGCGTAAATTCATGCCCTGGAGGATGTAAAAAGTAGAAGTTGTAACTAATAAAAAAAGTTACGCCCCATCAGTATTTTCTTTTTAAAGAATTTAGTTAGACTCACACAGTATTCCATGCCGCTAACCAGGCTACACTGCGAGGTGTGAATATCTCATATCCGTGAAAGGAATTTTCCGAAACAGTGAATAGAGGCATAGAAAACAATATGCTGCTATGCCTAACCTCCATGACCTTTCCAAACATGTCGTTGGGATGATGAGATAATTAATCGTTTGTGCTCTGTCGCAAAAGCTCTCTAAGCATTCAACCTTGAAGGGAATTTTTCCAACCCCTTACCCTAAAGCTTCTTCCTGTTATTACGTTCACTATCCGATACTCATTTGTTCTGCGCTGGTTTATATTTCGTTCCACATTTCTGTGAAGTGTTGTGTTGTCGACGTTCACATAACGTTTACGCTTTACTTGGTATTTACAACCTGTGGCTCTTGGGTGTTTACTTAGTTTTTACATCTATACATAGTATAAAATAAAGTCCCCGGTAGGCGTCTGTCTGTTTGTTCGGGCTAATCTCGAGAATCGCTGGACGGATTTTGATGCGGTTTTCACCATTCCATAGAGCATTTGCCGAGGAAGGTCTAGGTGAATGAAACATTAATGTACGACAAAAGAGAGCCAAGCAGTAACGATTTTAGTGACAAGTAAAAGAAAAAACCACCGTTCGCATTCTTTGGTGCAATCCACTGCCTATGAGGATGTAGCAGACACGTGACTTTTATCATGGCAACGAGCCTTAGTAACGTAAGTGAAGGACAACCAGTCCCCGTTGAAATTATGGTGTCTTACTTTGAAAGTTTAACTTTCGAGTACAAAATGCGGTATTTGAAAAAAATTAATGAGATTGAAGGAAAAGATCCCTATGTGCTGAATGTAAGTATCTTCGAAGGTGACGCGAAAAGTTTTCCAGAAGTGCAAATAGTAAATATTTTCTATTACTTCGTCTTTGGTCGAAGCGCCATTACCATGCAACAGTTAGAGGCATTAGAATCATATAAAATTCTCGAAGCATATAACAATTTCTCATCGGGCATATTCTTTTACATGCTGATTTAGTGAGATCACTAATTAGTGAGCAATTAGTAACTCTTCAATAAAAAGTGGTTTTCTATGCTCTGGGAAGCGATTTTCAAGACTTAGAAAAACTGAGAGAAAAATCTGGTAATCTCTATATAAAAGTGAATGTTTGTATATTTTTTTGTTTGTATGTTTGTTTGTTTTTCCGCTATACAAATCTACAGTTTTCAACTTAGAGCCACCAAATTTCGTATACTATCTCATGGTACTCTAACTTAGACCGTAGAAGGGTTTTGGAAGGGATCGGAGCCCGGGGGAGGGGTTAAGGGGGCCTCCATACAAAATTTTCGTTATTTTAGTTAAAATGTCTACATTTCAAAATTGCCTTTATTCTTCAGTAAAATAACATTTCTATGTACATGACAGTTTTGAATTTAGAACCACCAAATTCGGTATTCTATCTCATGGTACTCTGACTTAGACCGTACACGGTTTTGGAAAGGGGTCGGAGCCCGGGGGTCAAACGGCCCACCATACAGAATTTTCGTAAAAAGTTCTACAGTTTTCAATTTAGAACAACCAAATTTGGTATTTATCTCATGGTACTCTAACTTAGACCGTACACGGTTTTGGGAAGGGGTCAAAGGGCGCCCACACAAAATTTTCGTAAAAAGTTCTACAGTTTTCAATTTACAACCACTGAATTTGGTATAGTATCTCATAATACTCTGACTTAGACCGTAGACAGTTTTTGGAAGAGGTCGGAGCCGGGGAGTCAAGGGGTCCCCCATCCAAAATTTTCGAAAAAAGTTCTACAGTTTTCAATTTAAAACCAGCAAATTTGGTATAAAAAAAAATTCTACAGTTTTCAATTTAGAATCAAAAAATTTGGTATTAACGAGAAAATTACAGGAATATATTTTTCATTCATAAAATGTCAGCCGCTGAACTTGGTGATTCCACGAATATTTGCCCGGGAAATACCGGGTACCCCCTGCTAGTTCTGAATAAAATTATGTCTAAAACCTGAAATGCGATTTTTGAACGATCATAACATTTACCTATATAACGGCGGTGTGTGAAAAAGGAAAAACCATAAATTATTTTAACGAAACTTGAAGCGGCGTAATTTCGAACTCGAAGGGGCGTAATTTCCAGTCTCGCCCTCCCAAATAAGAAAAGCTTGCTTCGGACCAGGGTACGACTGTAAAATAACGAGATTGTTGCTTGTGGCGAATGAAACTCACGGAACAAGTCGAAACTGAGAGGAAAGCCATTAACCTTGAGCTGTCCTTTAACTTAAATGTAAAATTCATCTACTTTCTGCATTAGTTGAGTGACATGTGTCTATGAAAGTAGACTTGTTTTTCGTCGCGTGTTAGGAAAATGCTGAATTCTAGAATTGAGCAACGGAAAAAAGTGAAATTTCTGGTGAATTTAAGGAAAACGCCTACCGAATCTTCTCGTATGTTAAATGAGTAGCAATACATGTCACGTGCGCGTGTTTTTGCGCAGCATAAGAGGTTTAGTGAAGGCCTACAGGACATTGAAAACGACAAACATCCGGAACGCCCAAGCACTTCAGAAACAGCAGGCAATGTGGACAAAATGTATGCAATTGTTCGAAACGATCGACGGCTGAGTACCATCAGCCATTGATCACAACAGTGATGCCATCTTTCACAGCCTTCAAGGAATGGAATTGTCTGCCGGCCAAGAAGTGCGCCATGGAACGGAACTGGTGAAAATCCGAAGGGGCAAGATCCGGGCTATAAGCTGGGTGTGGTAGGATTTCGACGCCGTCCAAATCCAAAATTTTCTGGCGGACAATCCATGACCGATGACATGGGGCGTTGTCGAATTGCAGGAGGCTCCTTTCGGTTCATCACTGCTGGGTAGCGCTGGGGTAGAACGTTGTATATGTATTGCATATGGTCGGCAAGCAGGGACCCATTGACGGCCCAACCATGTGGTACAAGTTCCCAGTGAATAGTAACCTCGAAATTCCGCCATACACACAACATTGTTTTCACTTCAAAACGCCCTCTTTGAACCACTGGTTGAGCCTCATCTCCTGGCAGCAGCCATTGGTTTCCGGTATTGGGATAACGTAGAAAGACCCACTTCTCATCATTCTTTACGATTCTCCGCCAAAACCGGTCGTCACGTGAAATTTGCAGCAATTCTCCACACAGAGTGACACGCTTCTCAGCTGGCTTTGGGCTCAACTCATGGGGAACTACTCGCTGATGTGTGGAGTGAAAATCGAGCTGGTGTAGGTGACAAACGATTTTTAAAACTCATTTTATCTCATTCGTGAGGTGTTCCGGTTTGGCACTGATTGAGATAAATTGAATTAAAAAAATCTGACTAACTTTACGAAATCAAGGAGGGTAAATATTAGCTAAGTACTTTATTTATTTGCACTCAAAATTTTGAGGAAATGTGAGAATTTTGAGGAAATGATAATCTTTGAGAAAATGTGTATAGAACGAATTGACATTGAGGCGGGTACAGCATAGTTTCCATTCCCTTCAAAGAAATTGTTTTTAACAATACTGATTTCAGCTATTTGGTTGTTTTGTGAAAAGAAAGAAAAGGAAAAGGCACACATTTATAATTATTTTAGTCATGAATGTATTATTAGACAAGTTAGTAAAATCATGCAATGCTTTGATTATGATACGCTTTCCAACATACCAGAAATAATTACTCAAGTTATTACTCAAGTTATGAGGAGGCTGTGCAATAAATATCGCTCCTGTGTTCGGACCTTTGAACCCATTTCGATGACACTTAACAGAATTGGTTCAGTATACCTCCAGAACAACATACCAACGTTTTGTTGCAATAGAAGCATTTTTAGTTAACTTATGAGGATAATGGCTGTGGAATAAATCTCGCTCCTGTGTCCTGACCTTTGACCCCATTTCGATTATATTAAACAGAACCGGTTCAGTACATTTCCGGAACAACGTGATAAAGTTTTGTCGGAATCGAAGCATTTTTACGTAAGTTATGACGCATAACAGCAATGGAATGGATCCCACTGCTATGTCCTAACCTTTGACCCCATTTGGCCCATTTTCAATAGGGTTTGTCCCCTATAAAAATCGAAAACATTTTTACGCAAGTTATGACGCATAAGGCAATGGAATGGATCTTGGCTCCTATGTCCTGACCTTTGATCCCATTTCACCCATTTTCAATAGGGTGCGTCTCCAGGTAGCCCCCTACGACATACCGAAATTTCATCGAAATCGAACTATTTTTACGCGTTATGATGCAATGGAAACATTTTTACGCAAGTTATGGGCAATGGAATGGATCCCGCTGCTATGTCCTAACCTTTGACCCCATTTCGCCCATTTTCAATAGGTTCGTGCCCTATAAAAATCGAAAACATTTTTACGCAAGTTATGACGCATAAGGCAATGGAATGGATCCTGGCTCCTATGTCCTGACCTTTGATCCCATTTCACCCATTTTCAATAGGGTGCGTCTCCAGGTGGCCCCCTACCACATACTGAAATTTCATCGAAATCGAACCATTTTTACGCGTTATGATGCAATGGAAACATTTTTACGCAAGTTATGGGCAATGGAATGAATCCCGCTGCTATGTCCTAACCTTTGACCCCATTTCGCCCATTTTCAATAGGGTTCGTGCACTATAAAAATCGAAAACATTTTTACGCAAGTTATGACGCATAAGGCAATGGAATGGATCCTGGCTCCTATGTCCTGACCTTTAATCCCATTTCACCCATTTTCAATAGGGTGCGTCTCCAGGTGGCCCCCTACGACATACTGAAATTTCATCGAAATCGAACCATTTTTACGCGTTATGATGCAATGGAAACATTTTTACGCAAGTTATGGGCAATGGAATGGATCCCGCTCCTATGTCCTGACCTTTGACTCCATTTCTCCCATTTTCAATAGGGTTCGTCCCCAGGTGGTTCCCTACAACATACTAAAATGTCATCGAAATCCAACCATTTTTACGCAAGTTATGATGAATAAGGGCAATGGAACGAATTCCGCTCCTATATCCTGACCTTTGACCCCATTTCGCCCATTTTCAATAGGGTTCGTCCCCAGGTTGTCCCCTACCACATATTGAAATTTCATTGAAATCGAACCATTTTTACGCGAGTTATTGTGCGGACGGACGGACAGACAGACAGACGGACAAACCTGGAGCCTATACGCTTCTTGAACCTACTATTGAAGAGCGTTAAAAACTGAAAACATATTCCTAAACTAGTACAATTAAAACAATCTTAAAAAGATGTCACAGAATTGTTGTCCATCTCTTACTTTATTTATTTATTGATTCTACAATGACTGAAAATGAAACATGGACTCTCGAGTAGCTTTGCTGTTAAAGCATTACAGTTGGAATTCGAAACAGGAGGGAGCTTAATACATTCAAAAGTTATCACGAACGAAAATCTTTGGTGGGATTTGTTACGGTGCAGCGAAATGAAATCTGCGATGACATTTATATTTTACAGATACTGGTCTCATCTTATTCAGCGTTTGTGGGAACTAAAGAATTTCCATGAATCCGGAATGAAAGTATTTTAAATGAAATTCTTCCCGGAAAGTAGAACTGAGATTATCTGAAATTTCTTGTTTCGTCTTTATGGGGTAAACACACAACGCGCTTATCATGTAACATGAAAGATCCTTGTCCAGACAACACGACGGCCACTTCCAGATGTTTCCTTTCATTTTATGACTGGAGCCCTGGCGCATGAGAATTAGACTAGGCATGTTTCTAATTTTGTATGGAAGTGGGGGAGGGGGGGGAGCATAATTCGGTGGGAATCCAAGTGAGTGTGAGACGCCGACGTGTAATCCTTCGGTGCCACGGGACAGGCGAGCACCATGGCGACGTCTGTGTGAAGATTGGCCATTCGGAGATCCATAAAACCTCAGAGTCTGGAGTCGGAATGTCGGACTTGGCTAAAGTTGACTGACATCTGAACAGAGATCAAATACGAATCATAGATCACGTCCGAATAATCAAGTTCTTGAGTAAGGAAATTCTCCTTCTCAAAGGAAACTTTGGTTAACATATTTTTCACTCTATTGACTGCAAAATATTGTCAGGTGGTTAAGGGGGAAAATACCTCCGGGAAATGCTTTTGCTAAGTCAAGAGTGCATAGAAGCAGCCTTTTTTTTTGTTTTTGTTTTTTTACGAAAGAAAATAAAACCATTGGGGGAAATGAACAAAGAACTTGAAGTACCGATCAGGAATAACTGATCGATTACGAAAAACTGAACTAAAATGTATATACACTGCTGGACAATTGCTAAGGACGGATCATAAACGGCTATATAGCGCATAAAAACGTAAGTGTGGTTGGATGCCAAGTGAAATAATATAATGTCAAAATGCCAGGACATTACAAGAAAGACAATTTATTGTGCTCTGAAATCAAAAAGGCTTTGGAACGTGTTCAAGGGACAAACAGGCCATTTTGTGCAGAATACGTAAACGTGAAAAAAATGCAATTACCGTCCGCAGGCGTTCCGGCGTAAGATGTCAATACGGGATATGGCCACCATGGAGGGCGATGCAAGAATCCACACGTCGTGTCATGCTTTGTGCAACATTATCAAGCAGCTGTTGGGGTAATTTATCCCATTACTCTGTCACTGCACGGATGAGGGTGTCCTTGTTTATTGGAGGGCATTGGCGACCAGCAAGACTCCTCCCCAAAGCATCCCACACATTTTCAATGGGATTCAGATCTGGAAAACGTGCTGGCCATACAAGGCGTTGAATATCCTCGCTCTCAAGACACTCCTGGACAGCGACTGTTCGATGACATGTTGCGTTGTCGTCCATGAAAATGAATCTATCACCGACAGCACCACGGAACATGCGAACATGAGGTAGCAGAACATCATTAATGTATCGTTGGCCAGTCATAGTCCCAGTTGGAAGCACATAGAAGGACGTACGGCCATTGATCATGATGCCAGCCCATACCATGACACTACATGTCGGATATCGGTCCCTTTCCTGTATGTTTGCTGGACAATATGCAGTACCACTATCACGCCAGATCAGTTGTCGTCGACAATCAGACGATAGACTGTATCTACTCTCATCTGAGAAGAGGACAGCAGACCAGTCGTTATCGGGCCAATTGCGATGTTGATGGCACCATTGCAAACGGGCGGTACGGTGACGTGTGGACAATGGGATGCACATAACTGGACGGCGGGCATATAGTCCTCCTTCATGCAAACGTCTGGCGACAGTTTCTCGGGAGATCCGCTTGCCAGTAGCAGCCATAAACTGATTTGATACCTCACTAGCTGTGCTGCGCCGGTGTCTTTTTGTTGATAACACTATGTACCGATCTTCTGCAGGTGTCGTACTGCGAACACGACCTCCCCCGCGACGTTTGCTACACTCTCCATTTGTTTGAAATGATTTTCAAAGCCTTGAAACAACACTGTGGCTGACGTCGAACTCCCTGGCAACATCTGTTATTTTTCGCCCTTCTTCAATCTTGCCAATAATACGGCCACGCGTAAAATCATCTAGGTGATGTCAGGAAGACATACTGAAAATTGCAAGTTCGTCAAGTGATTCTTTCCCTTTCAACTTTGCGTTTGAACAACAACGGTCAATACGCGTCAAATCCTTTATATCTCTTATCAGCGCTATGACGTCACGAACAAGTTCGGCAATCCAAAATTTGCATACGCACAACACGTCTTACTGTATCCCGCACTTATGCTAATTTCCACATTTTCTTGCCTTCCATTTTATGGTTGCTATCGTTGCTATTGTCATCCGTCCTTAGCAATTGTCCGGCAGTGTATATATTAAGGATCGCTGATAATAACTAGTAGACCACCATCATCATCATTGTCAACCGTTATAAATCCACTGCTGGATGAAGGTCTCCCCAAGTTTTTTCCACAATGGTCTGTCTTGTGCCAGTATCCTCCATGTTACTCCCGCATGCTTTCGAATTTTATCCACCCATTTGCCATGTGGTCTTCTTCAGGGTGCTTTCCTGTCCCTTGGAATCCAGTCTGAAATTTCGGTTGTCCATCGACGATCCGTTCTCCTGGCAATATGTCCAGCTTATTGCCATTTCAGGGATTTTACTCTGATCACTGTCTTGAATGAAAAGTGTTTGATCAATGCATCCTTCCAGTGCTTACGCATGGTGCGGAAACGTGGACCTTAACTAACAAATTAGTAAAATCATGCAATCATTGATTACGATACGCTTTCCAACATACCAGAAATCATTACTCAAGTTGTGAGGATAATGGCTGTGGAATAAATCTCGCACATGTGACCTGAACTTTGGTCCCATTTCGATGATATTCAACAGAACCGGTTCAGTATATCTCCGGAACAACATACTAAAGTTTTGTCGCAATAGAAGCATTTTTAGTCAAGTTATGAGGATAATGGCTATGGAATAAATCTCGCTCCTGTGCCCTGATCTTTGACCCCATTTCAATTATATTCAATAGAACCGGTTCAGTATACCTCCGGAACAACATGATAAAGTTTTGTCGCAATCGAGGCATTTTTACGTAAGTTATGACGCATAAAGGCAATGAAATGGATACCGCTGCTATGTCCTGACCTTTGACCCATTTTCAATGGAGCCCATTTTCAATGGAGTTCGTCACCAGGTGGTTCCCTACCACATACTAAAATTTGATCGAAATCGAACCATTTTTACGCAAATTATGACGTATAAGAGCAATGGAATGGATCTCGCTCCTATATCCTGACCTTTGACCCCATTTCCAATCGGGTTCGTCCCCAGTTGGTCCCCCACCACATACTAAAATTCCATCGAAATCGAACCATTTTTACGCCAGTAATCGTGCGGACAGACGGACGGGAAAAGCTGGAGCATATACGCTTCTTCAACCTATGGTTGGAAAGCGTAAAAAAAGGACATACAAAGACTGCAGACAACTGAAAGAGGCGTGGAGAGGTGCGTGCTTGGTGTAACCAGGACAGACAAGAAAAAAAAGTCGTGGATCAGGAAAATGACAAGAGTGGAAGAAGGTAATCGGAAAAGTCCCCCGCAGGAAAACTCCTCCACTTTTTTCAGTCAGGAACCATGCACAAATTGCATTTGACACAAAATATCGAACGTGGGTGAGACTTCCGGGTCGCCATTTCCATTTCCACGCTGTTTAAAACACGATGCAACCGTACAACGTACACAAATATGGGGGAAATTTCCTGTGGGGGACTCTTCCGTCCATCAATGAAGACATCGTGATCAGAGTAAAATCCCTGAAACTAGTGGATAATAAATGATAAATACAAATAAACACGAAAAAAAAGGGGTTAGTGTAAATTGAAACTCACGCTTAAATACACTGAAGAGCAATTGAATTAGAGATACCTGTCTAGTAACGTGTAGCACCACCTTTCGCCCTGATGACGGCGGCGATTCGTCTTGGCATGGACTCGACAAGACACCGGAAGCGTTGGGAAGCCGTACGGATCCACGACCCCTGAACAAGCTCCCACATTTCAAGAAGATTTGATGGAGGGGGGTCAGAGCCTCGAACATCTCTCTCGATGGCATCCCAGATGTGATCCACGAGATTGAGGTCAGGTGACCTAGCTGGCCAAGGAAGCGAGGTCACGTCGGTGGAGTGTTCATCCAACCATTCGGATACAATTCGGGAGGTGCATTGTCTTGTTGCAGGATGAGGTCCCCAGTGGGATGTTGAAGACACACAAACGGGAGCAAATGATCGTCCAGGATATCCCGGTAACATTGACCTGTGAGGGACGATGTCACACGTACCAAGGGTCCCATTTCAGTCCACGTAAACAGTCCCCAGACAAGAATGTCACCCCCACCAACTTGAAGAGTACCCTGCTGGCAAGAAGGATCCATTGCTTCATGTGGTTTGCGCCGTACTCGTATCCTGCCATCCGCATGTACCAACGTGAATCTCGACTCATCAGTCCAGGCAACATTTTTCCACATGTCTAGGGGTCCAGTGGCGATGTTCCCGCGCCCATGCTAATCTTTGCACCCTGTGATGTGCGGTCAGCAGCGATACCCTCGTGGGACGATGGCTTCTGTACCCCATAGCGAAAAGATGATTCTGGATGGTGTGGCTGCTTATATGTTTTTGTGCACCAGCGTTAAACTGCCGTGTGATTTCTTGCACTGTGGCCCGTCTATCCGCTGTTAAAATGCGAGCTAGCCGACGATGACCCCGCTCATCCACACGCTGTTGTCCACGGCAGTTGGCCCTTACAGGGATAGTTTTACCGGATTCCATGTACTCACAGTGCACCCGTGACCCAGTGGCTCGTGAAAATCCCAGTGCCTGCACGACTTCCAAGATGGAGTGACCCATTTGTCGGGCTCCGACAATTTTCCCACGATCAAATGCGCTTAGATCCTTCGTCTTACCCATACTGCGTCCGCCTCTTACTGATTGCCATCGCATCACTCCTTATATTGTCGGATCGCTGCATACGCCATGTCGTTTCCGTTTACAGGGCCGCCCACAGAGCCACATTTGCGTAACGCCAGCTATCTCTAATTCAATTGCTCTTCAGTGTATATCAATCTTATCGTAAAGCGGTTTGACTAATGTACACGGAAGAGCTAAAACATTATGACCACCTGCCTAATATGTTGTTGGTCCCACATGTGCCGTCAGAACGGCTCTTACCTGACGAGGGGTCGAGACTACATTTCTAAAGATGTTTTTTGGTATCTGGTACCAAGACGTTACCAGCAGATCCTTTAAGTCTTGTAAATCCCGTGGTTGCGCCGCCGTAGACCGGATTTGCTGTTCCAACACAAACCACAGATGCTCGATTGGATTGATATCTCGGGAATTTGGAGGCTAGGACAATACCTGGAAGTTTTCCGCATGTTCCGCTAACCATTCGCGAACAATTGGGGCAGTCCCGCATAGCATATTATCCTTCTGAAAGAAATGCCGTTGCCAGGAGTACGTACGTGGCGTGCAATGATGTTTAGGTAGATGGTAGACGTCATAGTTTCCTGCACACGTGAATGACTGGACCAATGGTTTCCCAGCGAAACATTTTCCGAAGAATTAAACTTCCTCCAAGGGCTAGTTCTCGTCCCACGGTGAATCTTTGTGTCAACACATCCCCAGGTAAACGATGCAAGCGTACCCGACCGTTCACATGATGCAGCAGGAAACGCAATTTATCGGACCAGACGACTTTCTTCCAATCATGTAAGGTCCAGTTTTAATGATTGCGTGCCCACTGTAGGCAGAGCCGTAACTAGGGCGGAGAAGACGGGGGCTGTCCCGGGCGCCTCTCAAGAGAGGGCGCTGAAATCACTGTTTGCAATGCGATTACAATTGGAACTGAAACTTTTACACACGTTTTTGGCACGATTAAAATCAGAATTTCCTCCTCAAAATGTTCAGGAGTTGTTAGTTGCTCACATTCAGTAAAGAAGGTGTGGTTATATAGTCAGTCCAACTGAAGAAGAAACATGGCACCCTTCTACAACAATGGGGCCCCCAGTATTTCATTAGTAAGATGGACTATACGTGCGTTGCATGATAAGGATGTTCACATTTTTGAAGATTCTCTGGAGGCTATTCAGTCTTTATTGTGGCTGCATGCCACGACTGTCAGCTACATTCGGTCTGCTTGATGCGGTGCTGAAGGTCCGAACTCCGAAGCAGTTGCGAAAAGCTGTAAAAACAGTAACATTTTGATTGTGTCTTTTTTACGCCTAGTTTCGTTAGAACTTAGAAATGCATTTTTGCGCCTAGTTTCGTTAGAGTCTTTGTAGTACTGTTTTATTTCTGAAACAGTATCTGCTTTTTTGCTGCTTTTAATTTAAAGCTATTTTTCTTGAAAATTCTTCTCTGTAGCTTCTGCTGACTTAAATTTTCAATGCTGTTTTTTTTTTGTTCTTTTGGTGTGGGTGGGTGTGTGTGTGAGAGAGAGAGAGAGAGAGAGAGAGAGAGAGATAAAGAGTGAGAGAGAGGGACAGAGGTAGAGAGAGAGAGTGAAAGAGGGACAGAGGCAGATTGGGGCGCAATATTTTGCGGTTTGCCCCGGTCGCAGAGATGCCTAGTTACGCCCCTGCTGTAGGGGCGTTCGAAGATGAACCGAGATTAGCATGGGCACTCGGAGCGAATTGCGGCTACGCAGACCATTTTCAGCAGGGTTCGATGTGTTTCGTGTTGCGACACATTACTCTCGTCACCAGCATTCGAATTGCAAGCGAGTTTAGCCACAGTATCCTTTCTATTGTCTCGCATTATACAGAATAGCCTTCGCTCACCTCTAGCATAGATGAGCCGTGGTCGGACCATACCTTGCCGGTGGTTCGTGGTTTGTCCCTCCTCGGACCACTTTTTAAAACACTGCTAACCGTGAGCACCCCACACTCCTTGCAGTCTCTTAAATTCTCTAAGTCAATTGTCTGGTCATTACAATTTGGCCTTTGTCCGACTCGCTTAAATCCACTGCCTTTCCCATCTGAAGAACACTGGCTAACAGAGCTCAGTATCAGGTGTCATTTATACGTTTCATGATCTTCACACATTCCGTCGTTTAGCTGCAGAAGTTTCGATCTCCATAAAGGCACGCTGGTCGTAATGTTTTAGATCTCCAGTGTGCAAAAAATAAGCTCACAGCACACACATATATTGGGTTGTCGGAAACGTCATGACGTATTTTAGACATGTTTTGCAAAGGTCATTTATTGATAGAAAGAACAAAGATCAATCAATGATATAATGCCCGTTTTGTTCGATAACCTTTTACCATCTTTCAGTGAGCTACATAATGCCTCGTTCATAGAAGGACCTGTCTTTCGCGGCGAAAAACTATACAAGGTGCTGATTTACAGCCTCATCTGAATTGAACGTTATACAACGCAAGGACTGTTGAAGAGAGCGAAACAAGTGGAAGTCTGACGGCGCAAGGTCAGGCGAGTCACAAGGTCCGGCGATTTTGCTGGGTGTGGCAACACATATGCTGGGTGTGGCAACGAGTATGCTGGGTGTGGCAACACATCCCACCCAAGCTCCAATCATTTTTGGCGGGTGATCAAACTTGTGTGTGGTCTCGCGTTGTTGTGATGGAACACAACACCTTTACGGTGAACGAGCTCTGGACGTTTCTGAATGATAGATTCGTTCAAACTGTCCAATTGCCGACAGACAGTACACATTCGAATTGATTGTTTGGTTCCGTGGTAGGAGCTCGAAAAACACGACCATCAGTACGGTGTGTGCCATTAACGCCTGCTCATCGGAGACGGGGGTTTCTGTGGTGCCAGGAACACAAGAAATGGACACATCTGCAATGGGGTCGAGTTCTCTTTACGGATGAGAGCCGATTTAGTCTGACGAGCTATTCTGAACGTATACACATCTGGAGAGAGCAGGGAACACGCAATAACACCTCCAACATCATCGAAAGGGACCGGTTTGGAGGTGGCGGAGTTCTCGTTTGGGGCGGTATCATACTTGGTAGCCGTACTGACCTCCACGTCTTCCGAGAAGGTTCAGTCACTGGTGTCCACTATTGTACCGAAGTTCACCTGCCTCACGTGCGTCTGTTTAGAGGTGCTGTGGGTCCTGAGTTCTTCTTCATGGACGACAAGGCTATACCTCATCGTACAGTGGCTGTCGCAGAGCTGTTGGAGAGTGAAGATATTCAACGCATGGTTTGGCCCGCAAGGTCCTCGGACCTAAATTCAGTCCATCACGTGTGGGACCTTCTCGGGAGACGCTTGGCAGCACGTCACCAGCCGCCAGCAACGATTCCGCAACTGCGATTGGCGCTACAAGAGGAATGGGCCGCGATGCCTCAACAGCTCCTTGACAACCTCGTCCTCAGCATGGACAGACGTTGTAAATCTTGAAACGCAGTCAGGGGTGATCGTATCCCCTACTAAAGACTGGATTTTTCTTGGCAGCCGCCTGTCACATGGATGTTTCTGTCTTCTGTCCAGTTGTACTCGAAGCTACCTTTTCAACAAAGTGCCTTTGTATCCTTTGGATATCTTGTTTGTATGATTTTGCTCACTTGTCCCATATTATTACATCTTGGGGATTTTATGGTATGATTTGAGTCGATGTGGAGCACTTTTGCACGACGTTACATTCGAAAAACCGCGTCGTTCTTAATTTTTGCACGCCAGTGTATAAGGGCGATCAGGTTCCCGTTGGCTAGGTATCATCGAAACCTACTAGACAGTGCATTTTGATCCCCCCCCTCCTTTTTTTTTTTACTGTTAGAGGTTAAACGACCAGCGCCAACAGCTCAATGGGCAGTCCTCCGTTTCTAATTTAGGGTCATTGGTCACAGTGGAAGGGAGACAGCCAGTGCAGTAAGACAAACATAACATCCATGCCTCACTGGGATCTGAACTCAGACCCATCTCGGACAAATATGGTCACAAGCCACCCCTTAAACCACTATGCCACTGGAGCGACCCGTATAACTTTGCCCTATCCGAGGTGTACCTGGGGTTTCCACTGCGTCGGGAACTTTGTTGAGTCACTAGGAGTTGCCTGAATATTACATTCCATACTCTCTAGAGCAGTTGAGTTTAGCGCCTACGTTCCTTCGATAGAACAGCACAACCACTTAAAAATTTCCTGCCTGGCCCAATCAATTTTCCATCTCACAGAGTGTGAAGGGTGACAATTTCTGCTCCATGAATAAATAATGAGGGGCGGATTTCCCAATAGGCGCACCCCTAGGGCTCCAGAGCTTGAGGGGCCCCGAAAACATATAATTGGATTGCCAGTTTTGTTTTGGTTTTTACGGACCGAAACAAATCAATCCTTAAACGACAACTTTGTTTGTATTATCAATTGATATTTTACTATTTCATATTAGTAACATATATAGTTTTTCTTCTTGCTGATACTCCACATATTCGAGTTATTATCGATGCACTTCTTTTGAAAGGAACGGTTCTAAAATAATTTAGCCTCCCTTTAGGGTAGCTGAAAAAAAGATTCATGCTTCCCACATTTTTCATTGTTTAAAGCGAATACTTAACTGGTCTGCTGTACTATAAATTACTTTCGTGCTACTTCCAGCCAAGGGAAAACATCTGTGTTGGAACCTTTCTCCCTGAATTGCAATGAGGAGTGCTTGTAAAAACTGCCCTGATGAAGGGAGATTTTGCTGTTTGCTACCTTTTCCCTTTGGGGTAGGGTAATTAAGATCTTCCTCAGCTATACTACCCTTTGACTATGAATATGAATTAGTAGTGAAATTTAAAATGGTCAAAATTAATGAATTTTTATACCTGTCATTCGCAAAAAATTTTGAAGAATCTATTAAAACCAAATCTTTTGCCCTTCAGCTCCTCTAGCAGGAAACTAACGAACTAATTGCAAAATTTAAATATTAGAGAAGGAACAGTTAAGCTTAATCTGAGAGGCACAAAAGTAGGTTTTTTTTTCTTTGAATAGTTTCTTCACAAGAGCTTTATTTTTTTCACTTTTCGACTTTAATAGCCCTTAACGGTGAATTCATGAAGTACGAGTATATAGGATATTTAGAGTGTCGAACTTAATATTATTTGATTTCCTATTAACTGCAAAAATAATTTTTGAAATATTTCTAAAAACAAAAAAAATAGATATGCACGTACAGACAAGGTGATTACAGTAGTTCTGTTTCTTAGAAAATGTTCTAAAAATAAGGAGAGAGACTGGCATTTTAAAAAGCGAAAAAACTATTTTCTTGGCTTCACTTTGTTTTCTTAATCTGACGGATGAACATTTTTGAGGCGATAAGAAGGAAGGAGGGGCGGAGGGCCCCGAATTTTTTAGCGCCAAGGGCCCCAAAAGATCTAAAGACTCTTCTGATTGACATAAACGTAACTACATACGGTCCAGGACCAGTCGGTGTAGACTGAAGGTGAACGTAGAGACAAATTGACGGACAACCTAAATATGAGTTTCTGGAAGGAGATGCAATTTCCGAAGCTGAGGAGACACGAAGAGCAAGTGAGTTGCAATTCAAATCTGCGATTTCTTGTATCAGCATTGTCATTATCCTACAATAGGTTATTTGCATGCATGCCTTTCAAATGATGAACGTATGTTAATAGACAGATACCGAGGAGTGAATTATCTCGACCTCACGTGGTCAGGTGCAGACCGTAGCATTAAAGCAAGATCTGTGGGAGAGCCAGCTTATAACATTTCAAACACCTAAATGGGTTGGATAAAAGTAAAGACATCATAACCTTACCCTCGGTAGCTCATCAGTTAGAAAATCGTTGGCTTTATGTCAACATTTAACGTTAACGTCTTCCCCGCCAGATTGGGAATAGAATACGGTGGCACGGCGTTGCGCCTACGTTAAATTGGAAGGGTGTGCTGCCTGGGCACTTAGCATGTGAAGTTTCGTTTTTTATTGTTGTTTTCAGGTTAATGGCTTCTGTCGGCATATAAAGCTATAAAATGTCGTCCGTTTTTTCTTTACAGTAGCTGACTCCAGGGAAAGGCCAGAACCAGCGTCATACGATGCCGCATCTGAGCTCCGAAACCGATATGATTGGACAAAAGCTCCCGCCTCTGACAACTCAGCAACAGTTAAAATACCCCGCTTTGAGAAGTATGAGCGAAAATATTCCCTAGTTCGAAGCATCTCGTTTCACTTGAACCTGGTACAGCCCGGAGTAGTAATACCTTACCTCTGGATCATAGAAAAGAGCTTCCTGCACGCCAGCACGTCACGTTCTACATCTAGCGAGACGTCCAGACGCTAATGGGGAATTACCTGAACCGCGACATCACTGAAGGGAGTTTGTCATAGTCTTTTATTATTATTATAATTGTTGGGAGTTTAACGATCACTGTCAGCAACTCAGTGGGCTATAAGCAGTCGCCCGTCTCTAATTTAGGGCCACTGGTTACACGGAAGGGAGACTTCAGGGCCGTAAGACAAACACAACATCCATGCCTTACCGGGATTCGAACCCGGACCTACTTCGGACGAATGGTCACAAGCCAGCGCTTAGACCACCGCGCCACCGATGCGGCCATAGTAATTCACACGGCCTCGAAGGAAGTTCGTCATAAGTAATAACTCTTTTATTTTATTTTTTTTGATTGGAGGTTTAACGACCACCGTGAGCAACTCAATGGGCTATAAGCAGTCGCCCATCCCTAATTTAGGGCCACTGACTCCAGAGGAGATAACCAGGGCAGTAAGACAAACACAACATTCATGCCTCACCGGGATTCGAACCCGGACCCATCTCGCACGAACGGTCAGAAGCCATCGCTTAGACCACTACGCCACCGGCGCAGCCTTAAGTAATTCACACGGCTTCGAAAGAAGTTTGCCATAGTGATTCCCCGGCCACTCTGAAGAACACGGTTTATCGGAAAAGGTGATATTTAACATTTACGCATCGTTAGGAATAATGAATTATGAAGAAACGTGGAGAAGCCACTCCAGTGGCCTCTGCCCTGGCTTATGACCGTTCAACCGCGATGGCGCCAAGTAAGGATGAGTTATGGGTGGAGTGCCTGCCAGACGGCAATGGCTACATACCTTCACACCAGTGATCCCAAATTTGCGACAGGCAATTGATTATAGCCCATAGTGAGGCTCACAGTGGTTGCTAAACCCTGAAGTACAACAAAAAAACTTGGAGACAAAGTACTACACGTATTAATTAGCAGTCACACATTTGTGGGATGAGCCAGGCTCCTCATCAATCAGTCCCTTAAACGGTATAGAAGTATGGGAACCACTGATTGATTTCATGTACTGCAATTTCAGATTTGGTCTGCCGATATTCCCACTTACCATCCAGTCCCAAAAATGGGCTGGCTGGTGGACAGATATCTAGTATTAATAGCTGGCAGAAATAGTCTGCTGTTTGTTGGGCAGATCGTTTATCGTTTCTTGATATGCATTTTAAGCTTTCCTGTGCTAAAATTTACACATTTGTCACACTCAACACTCATCTTACCACCTGCATCACCTAATGATACCGGATAGACTGCCTGCAGTTGGTCCAGAGTACATACATACACACTGACTTGGAATAGATCAGATACCAACTTACATGATTTAGAGCGAGGACTGGGGAAAAGGGGGAATCTTTATCATTGGAAATCAATACATCCTAGCTTCCAGGAGTACTTTTTTTTATACCTTACTGGTCATGGCGCACATGCAGATAGACCTGGCTTTCTAATCCATGGAAAACTATTCTAAGAGTTCGGTCTCTTTTCATGTATCCCTTCGTGGTGTGGGATTTTCTGTGCCGAGCAGTGTATTATTTCGAATGGAGTTAACTACACATTTCAATAATGGTCGACTAAAATAATAAATTCATTCTATAAAAGTTCTTAAAATAAAAATGTTTGATTAATCATGGCAAATCACGAAGGAAGTGGGTAGGAATTAATGCAGACAAAACGCAGATCTCAAATTGAAAAAAAAAAAAAAAATGCTGTAGAAACATACTTCAGATCACAGCATGAATATCCAAATATCGAATACGGAGGGCCTAACAAAAGTTCTGCACAGTGTTAATTTTTGAGAAAAGTGTGAACTAACGGAGAAAACTTACCTTATTGTCATTCAAGGCACTCCTCTCCGCTGCTAATGACAGTTTGCCATCAGTGAGTAGGTCCTGGACGCCCCGTACTACACCATCTTTTTTCAGCTGTCGTATTACTCGGGTCACGTCCAATGAGAGTTCGTCCAGCGATTCGTACCGGAGGCCACGGAGTTTTTAACTTTGGGAAAAAATTAAAGTCAGGTGGACTGAGATCAGAATTGTATGGTGGGTGCGATAAAGTTTACCAGCCATATTTCGACAAAAATCTCCGTGCCGACGCTGCACCATGACACGATGCGTTGTCATGCAGCAATATCGCTCCCGCTTCCAACAAGTTGGGGCAATTTTGAAGAATTTTCGGTCTCAACTTTGTCCTCAGAAAGTTGCGCTGATATTGTGCGTTGACATTTTGCCCTATCGGCACTCGGTCAGACCACAACATCCTGGGCATCGTACGCAAAAATCATTTCCTTCACTTTGGATTGTTGCCGAAGACACTTTGAGAGACGTGGGAAATTTAGATGCCTCCATTCCGCTGATTGGGACAGTTCCAGCTCAAAATCACGGGTCCAAGTCTCATCAATTGCGACAATTCTGTCCAGGAAGGTGTCGCCCTCCTTTTCGAAGCTGCAGAGGTGATCCTGTGCGATGCTCACTCTGGCTGCCTTCTGCTCGCGGGTGAGTTGTGGGGCAACCAGCGCGCGGCGATTTCTCTTTTCCCCAGAGATTCTGTCAAAGTCCGGTGAACAGACATACCGGACAAATTTGCCTAATGAGCAATCTCCTCGATTGTCAAACAGCGATTCTCTTCGAGAAGGTTGCAACAATGGTGACAGACGTTTTGTCTGCCGCTGTTTGAGGTCGGCCTGCGCGGTGATCATCTTCGATGCTGCTTCGGCCCTCCGGAAAGCGCGATGCCCAGCGAGAAATTGTGCTTCGATCAAGAGTTCCTTCCCCACAACTTCTTGCAAGTCAGCGTGGATCTGTGTCGGAGTTTTTCCCCACAAAGTTTCTATTTCCAAGTACGAGCGCTAGTCTAATGCCGTGACTCGACCTGAAGAGCTGCACGCTTCCATTTCCAAATCCTCTCACACCACACAGTAAATGATAGCGCATCGTTCTGACACCACTGCGTAGCTGAGTCTGACCTTGACATGTCGCAATCATCCGCTTCTGTTTTAGATTAACGTCTGCAGAACTTTTGTTATGACCCTCGTATCCTAATCAGCAATCTGGCTTAAATGTTTTCCTTTCCTTGTTTTTCTTTTATTTCTTCTGCTCATTTTCTTTTGTTTCTTTATGTGCATATACAGTTGAACCTCGGTTATACGTTTATAAGTAATTCTGCTTTAGTTCCGATATTTAACTGTAGTTTCTATCGCTTTTTAACTCACTTATGCGTAATTGAACGCTTTCTGCAATCATATGGTAAAATTTGAACTTCGGAGGAATTTTTTATATTGCGAATTTAACAACCACCATGAGCAACTCATTGGGCTATAAGCAGTCGCTCGTCCCTCATTTAGGGTCACTGGTTCCAGGGAAGGAAGAGAGCCAGTGCCATAAGGCAAGCACAACATCCATGTCTAAATGGGATTCGAACCCCGACCCATTTCTGATGAATGATCAGAAGCCATCACTGAGACCACTGCACCATCGGGGCTGCGAATTTCAGGTGATCAAAAATACAGAGTTCTTTGATTATGTGTAATCCAGTATGTTACAACTTTTGAGAGAATTGAGACAGCACTATTGTGTTCCTTCTTGGTGAAGCCAAAGTTCAATCTTGATTCAACCAAAGAAGAGCATTTTCTTTACTTTCGGTTTGGATGAAAAATTAGTTCCGCATTTCATGACTAACACACACATATGTGCTCTTTAAAAACTGATAAGCCGCCCCGGTGGCGCAGTGGTCTAAGGCAATGGCCTCTGATCATTTGTCCAAAAGGGGTGCGGGTTCGAATCCCGGTGAGGCATGGATGTTGTGTTTGTCTTACGGCACTGGCTCTCTCCCTTCCCTGGAACCAGTGACCCTAAATTAGGGACGGGCGACTGCTTATAGCCCATTGAGTTGCTCACGGTGGTCGTTAAACCTCCAATGAATAAAAAAAAATAAAAAAAAATCTGATAAATCCCAGGGACGTACCTTTGTGGCCCCACTGCTTCATGGCTTAGTAGCATAGAATCCTAAACATATCCTCAATATTCAACATTCTGGTTTCAAATGGATGCACTTCAGATCCACAAAAAATAAAAAAGCTTTAATAATCTAAAGCAACTTATGGGAATTTACTAGGAATTTTTTTCCATTTATAGCAAATTTTCGGAGAAAACTCTTCTCCTTCTTCAGGCTCTCTTGTTGTTGTCACTTTTTGCTTGTCACTATCATGGTTACGGTTTACCTTGACGGTTACGGTTAACCTTGACGGTTTAGGTTATTTTTCAACAAATCCTGCCAGATGTTAGGCAGGGAAAATCCTTTGCAGTCATTGATGATGGAATTTTGATTTTTCTCAATCTCTATTCCTTCTTTCAGTTTTCTTTTTTGGAAATTGCTTTGGAAACTGATTACTTTAAGGGAATTCCAATCCATGCTGTGCCCAGTTTCTCTAACATGCCTATCTAATCCAGTCTTGTTGGAGCAATTTTTTATAGCTGCTTTATGCTCAGCTATACGAGTTTCTAGTCTGCGACCTGTTTCACCTATGTAAGATAGTCCACAACTACAATTTACTTCATAAACTACTCCTTGCATTTTTAAAATATCTTCTTCTCTTTGAACTATTTTAGGGAAAAAATTTTTAACTTTGTTCTCTAAACTTGGAGCTAGCCTAATATTGTATTTTTTACTAATTCTCTTTAAAGCCTCAAATAAACCTTTGTGATAAGAAATTTTTCTAGTGAATTTTACTTCTTGCTTTTGTGGGTTCTTCGTACCATTAAAATTCAGAAGCTTCTCAATTTCTTCTTTAGGATAGTTATTTTCTGCAAGTATGACTTTAAGCTCTTTTTATGGGCTTCTTTTTTATCTGCAGTAGAAACTATTTTATTAATTTTTTCTAAAAACTGACTTGCTACATTTTTCTTAATAGAAACTGGATGATACGAATTGAAATCCAGTAGTCTTTTTGTATTCATTGGTTTTTTATACCAACTAGTGAGGAATTTTTCATCTTCATAATAGATAGTAATATCTAAGAAGTTTATTCTTCTTTCTTTTTGAAGTTCAATAGTGAACTTAAGGGAATCATCTAATTCATTGAATGAGTCTAGAATTAAAAAAGCTGTTAATCCATGAATTCCATACTTAAGAACTGGTCTCAGATTCTTAGTTGTGAGGATTTCAGTTAATCTAGAATCAGGATTTTTATAGATAAGACAGTCAAAAGAGAAGTTTGATTTTCATAGGCTTTGTGATATCTGCAATGCAGTATTCGACTATAAATAAATCATTATTTAAGGAACATCTTACTCCTTTAAAGCATAAATTTTACAATAGTACTTAACATTCTGAAATTTCGCTTTTAAGTTTTTGAAAACCATCTCCTAGAAAAGCATGTAACTGAGGTTTCATTGTATTTTATTTATGCCTGCATACCACGCTGAAGCTTGTATGCAATTTTATCAGGGTTTACGGCATCTACTACATAAACGAAAAAGTATTTGTCTTCAGAAGACGGCTGTGAACATACCCTCCCCACCCCTGGAACCAATGACCCTAAATTCCCACCCCCACCCCCAAAAATCAATGGGATTTCCACCCGAGACATTTACCTTCAATGCAGCTAGTGACCACTAGAGGCTTATTATTATTATTTTTTTTTATTGGAAGTTTAACGACCACCGTGAGCAACTCAATGGACTATAATAAGCAGTCGCCCCTCCTTAAAAAAGGGTCACTGGTTCCAGGGAAGGGAGAGAGCCAGTGCCGAAAGACAAACACACCATCCATGCCTCACTGGGATTTGAACTCGGACCCCTTTCGGACGAGCAATCAGAAGTTTCGCTGTTTGGAGGTTGTCGTTAATGTTAATCGTACGGCAGATATTCTGTACCAATCAAAACTTGCCGTTGCTTTGAGGTTACCGTAGTTCGGAGGTGTCCGTTAATGGAGGCTTAGTAACGGAAATGGATGCCATGGCCGATGGTTCAGAATGCAGAAAATAGTATGGGAATTGTGAAAGAAATATTCTCCTGAAATATACATAAAACAACTACAAGGTTTTTAGTACGGCAATCAGAACTGTCTGCCGTGCTAATAATCCTGTACTTGTTCAATGCATTTGTGAAGAATATTTTTCCCATAAATTCCATATCTGAGATATCGGTGATTTATCACCCTACGAGGAAGCATGTGATCTTTTTTTTTTTTTTTTTTTTTGATTGGAGGTTTAACGACCACCGTGAGCAACTCAAATGTGCTATAAGCAGTCGCCCGTCCCTAATTTAGGGTCACTGGTTCCAGGGAAGGGAGAGAGCCAGTGCCGTAAGACAAACACAACATCCATGCCTGACCGGGATTCGAACCCGGAACCCTTACGGACGAATGATCAGAGGCCAACGCCTTAGACCACTGCGCCACCGGGGCGGCAGAGGCTTGTTCGAGGGAATGCTAAGTTCTCAGCCGCACCAAGACGGAAATGGGCTAGAGCCATGAAACTTAAGACTATTCCACATATTCACCCTGAAGTTCAACACACTTGGCACGCCATTTCTGGAATTTCCTTAACCCTTCCAAAAAAAAAAAAAAATCTTAAGTCTGATCATTCAAATACTGCTCTGCTGCTGATATCACCTCCGAATCATTCGAAAAATGCTTCCCTTTAAACTTTTTTAAGGTTTGGGAACACGAAATAGTCTGATGGTGAGTAGGGTAGATTGTCTATGCACTTAAACCCCAAATCCTTCAAAACATCCACTGTCTTGCCAGCTTTTTGAGACGGCGCATTGTCCTGCAAAAAGAGAACACCTTTCCGCAGTTTTCCTTCAACGCCTCTTTTAATCGGCACAGCAAGTTGGAATAGTAGAGCTGCCAACTTTTCAAAATCAAAAACCGGGACATCAACGCGCGTATTTACAATTTATAAATAATAAATTATATATTATAGGTTTAAGACCCCCCCCCCCTTCTCCCAAACAGCTTCTCTTTAATTTTGCATCGATCTCAATTTTTTTCTCCCCAAATGACGACAGAAAAAGCGAAATTCTGCGAATCCATGGAAGAATCTAGTGTATGAGTAAGAAGTGACTAAGAAATTGAAAAACACGAATTTTATGGAAAATTAAATGTGAAAAATCGATACTGCGTTGCTCACTTTGCCGTGAAACAATTTTACGGGGGCACGGAAATGGCGAGGATTACACCGCGGACAGATTACATACCGATCTAGAAATTTAATTTCGTTTAATAAAAGAGAAAGGGGTGAAAACCATTGCTTTCTATTGATTAATTTCGAAGAGGTATATGTATCACTAGGGAAACGTGATTTCGTTAGAAAAAATTCTTAAAAAATACGAAGTCGTTCCTTTCCACTATTATCGAAGATACAGTATTAAAAACGAGGAACATGATATCTATCTCTCTCTCTCTCACTCTCACACACAGAGAAAACATCAAAGAATAAAAAATATTAATTAGGCAGAGAGAAAAAAAAAAAAAGCCGGAAAAATTTAATACACGGAAACGGAAAACGATGTGACATTTTCATTGCTGCTACAGTAGTCATTTTCGGTGTAATAATGAACATTTGTGAGATTCGCCGACTTTTTTCCGTTTCTTCCAATCGAAACATATTTAAAATACGAAAATAATCTTGATACAGATGTTTAATAATGTTATTTCACTGAGATTTTCATAGCATACTTGAAGTTTTCCGAAGTGGACTGACGATTTCCATAGTAACTACGTAAAGCCCACAGTACTTGGAGTCTCGTAATCTTTCTTACCACAGCATGGTCTTACGAAATGGTGTGCATGGAGAATTTACAGTGCCGAAGTCCCGACGATGGTGACGGGGCACGGCGGTTCTGGCGTACAATGGTGCAAACTCTGCTTTTTTGTAGCAAGATGGTGCAAGACTTTTGTTTTGCCGCACAACTGAATTCCCATCCCTGCGCGAGGCACTTCACAAGTGCCGTGGATGTGAAGCCATAAACCAGTACTTCAATTTTTCAAGTCACTGACTGTCTTGCTAAAATCGCAGGGCTCACGACCTTGAAGTGTCTTGGATTAACAAAAAAAAAAAAACATTTGCCTCCATTCGTTACACACTCCCACAGCCAGCGTTCATGCTGGAGAAAAATGATCACTGCTATCATTAATAAGCGGGGGGAAAATACAATGCATAATAAATGACGAAAAGAAAAAAAATAGGAAAACCACAAAACCGGATTTTTTTGCAGAAAAATCGGATTTCCGGAAAATATTTTCGAAATTGGATGGAATCCAAGTAAACCGGGACATTTGGCAGCTCTGTGTACATGTTTGCATTGACCTTTAAACCCTTCTCAAATAAGGAGGCATGGTGTTTCCCTCATTGGAAATGACCCCTAAGGCCCATATCGGTGATAGGAAATTTTGTGTGCATGATCCTGGGCACATCATCAGAGTTCTTGCACAATCATCACCTGTCATTCCTCCAATTGACCTTCTGGTTCTGGTCAAAATTCTGGCCTGAGAACAATCACAGCAAGTTGTCCTTCTCAAGGTGCTTGACTTTATCGAGCTGTTTCTTGGCCTTCATCAGACACCTTTCCTGCATGGCCTGGTCCACGAACTGACCCCTCTTAAGAACACACGAGTTGTAGCGGATGTCCTCGTGGATGGCATCATAAGCAACACCCAACTCCTATGATAAGGTGTTCATTGATTTCCTGGTGTCATTATCCACCAGCCCTTGCAAGTTTGGTGATAAACTCGGGCATCCTGATGGTGTGTCAGAGTGACTGTCATGCTTTGTACGCTTGGTAGGGATGTTGTCAATCTTGCTCTTGATCTTGCAGACAGAGTAAAGGACAAAGATAATTTGTGGAACTTGGCAATCTCTTTCAGGGTTCTCTCAGTGCTGGGAACTGACAGCACAAATGATCTTTTCATTTCTTCTGTGACAGTGATGTTCATGGCGATGTTATCAATGATTTACCTGAATATTAAATGAGTTTTCAAATAACGATTTCTTAACTTTTCCAAGCTAAATAGTCTTTAAGATATAAGTATCTAAAATAATTCCACATTTACCATGATAACTCTGTGTTTTTCACTTAATTTTATGTTTTACAATCCAAACATTTCAACCATTTTTGTTGTTTTTTTCACTGCAAAAAAAAATTGCAGGACTATTCCAGAATCTTTTACAAAAATATGAAAAATCAAGGAATTTCCAGGGTTCCAAACATAGTGCAAACCCTGTGCAAATGTATAACATAAACACCATTAATAATTGCTACGACAGTCCAACATTGGAATAAATATTAAGCTATCACTCGTACAGGATTCCTTGGCCTTTACTAAGGCAAGCCTTCCAGTACTACCTGTGATTAATTTAGTTCTATCTACATCAAGACCTACATAAGTCTATCATTTTACAAAATACTGGCAATGACACAAAAATCTCACCAGCTATAGCTGTATTTTCATATGTGACTGCAAATCAGTAAGATCTCCATCATTTTATAGGATTATGAAACATCAGCAAGTAAGAAAAAAATTTTCTTGGTACATCCATCTATTGGGTTGTCGGAATAATCGTGACGTATTTTGGCACCCGATGGCGGTTGGGCAGTTTTGGAAGTACTAGAGGCATGCACAGCTCTGTTATCGCTATGGCATTCGACAGGTGCCAGTTCTAGCTGCAGTCTAAAAGGAATGGTGAGCGATTTGGTTGATTTGCGGAGATTTGACATCAAGTTGAAGATGGAAGACCAAACTGTGCATTTTCGCCATATTTTACTGTTTTACTTCCCTAAAGGAAAGAATGCGCGTCAAGCTTGTGAAAAGTTGCGTAACGTGTACGGTGATAATGCTCTACAAGAACGTCAGTGCCAGCGGTGGTTCGCAAAATTCCGTGCTGGTGATTTTGAACTCAACGATGCTCCTCGGTGTGGAAGGCCCACCGAGGTTGACGCCGACCAAATCAAGGCATTGATCGAGTCAAACCCACGTTACACGACACGAGAGTTTGCAATCACATTGCACATCCATTATTCAAGTGTTCACGACCACCTGAAGAAGCTGGGATACGTAAGCAAGCTGGATGTGTGGGTTCCTCATGAACTCAAAGAAGCTCAAATGACGGCGCGGATAAACATCTGCGATATGCTCATTAAACGTGAGGAAAACGATCCTTTTTTTAAGCGAGTGATAACTGGTAGACGAAAAGTGGATTGTGTACAACAATGTGCTGCGCAAGCGGTCTTGGTCCCGACGCGCTGCTTCGCCGCAAACGACACCCAAAGCTGACATTCATTAGCGGAAGGTTCTGGTCTCAGTGTGGTCGGATTTTAAAGGTGTGTTTTTCGAGCTCCTACCACGGAACCAAACAATCAATTCGAATGTGTACTGTCGGCAATTGGACAGTTTGAACGAATCCATCATCCAGAAACGTCCAGAGCTCGTTCATCATAAAGGTGTTGTGTTCCATCACAACAACGCGAGACCACACACAAGTTTGATCACCCGCCAAAAATGATTGGAGCTTGGGTGCGATGTGTTGCCAAACCCGGCACACTCGCCTGACCTTGCGCCGTCAGACTTCCACTTGTTTTGCTCTCTTTAACAGTCCTTGCGTGGTATAACGTTCAATTCAGATGAGGCTGCAAATCAGCACCATGTACAGTTTTTCGCCACGAAAGACAGGTCCTTCTATGAACGAGGCATTCTGCAGCTCACTGAAAGATGGCAAAAGGTTATCGAACAAAACGGGCATTATATCATTGTTCTTTCTATCAATAAATGACCTTTGCAAAACATGGCTAAAATACGTCATGACTTTTCCGACAACCCAATATTAGTGACCTATAAGTGCACTTCTTTTAAGAAAGACAGTTCATGTAACTACATTCTTTCTATCTAATTTGAAATTTTCGTTTTATTATGTTATTAGCAACTAAAATGCAATCCTTGTACTAGTTTTGCTTAGCATTTCAATTATTTATACAGGGTAATTCAAAATGATTGCCCCAATTACAAATAACAATAATGTGTTTATGAAAGATAAATAGACAGCTGATATCCCTACACAAGAAAGAAGTTCAGAATTTTATTGTAACCTACTGCTGTGTTCCTAGGTGACGTAAGAAAATGAGCTGCCCGTGCACCAAAGCTAGTGGGAAGAAATGGCGACTGCAGCAGAAAAGGCGTTTTGCGTGCAGGAGTTTAAATTAAAAAGTGTCATTCTGTTGTTACAGTGGAGAGAATGTTTCGTAATCGCTACAAACGTACTCCTCCAGATGCTAAGAGCATAAGGAGGTAGCATAGGCAGTTTGTAGAAACAGGATGTCTTTGTAAAGGGAAGAGTACCGGCAGACCACGTGTTTCAGAGGAAAACGTTGACAGAATCCGTCAGAATTTTGAACGCAGTCCACGCAAGTCAACTTACCGTGCCAGCTGGAGCTGCAAATTCCACAAACAACTGTTTGGAGTGTTCTTAAATGAAAGCTGCAAATGAAACCCTACAGAGCTCAAATTTTGGACGAACTGAAGACCGACAACAAAGTGAAGCGTGCTACCTTTGCTGAAACCATGCAGGAAGTCATGGAGGATGACACATTTGCTGCACGCCTAATTTTCAGTGATGAAGCTACTTTTCATATCAGTGGCAAGGTAAACCGCTACAACACTCGCATATGGGGCATGGAAAATCCTGTTGCTGTGACTGAACACGAGCGGTGACTCTCCGAAAGTCAATGTGTTCTGTGCAATTTCCAGTGTGAAGGTCTATGGACCTCTTTTCGGATGTACTTTAGACTTTGGCCCCTGTCGTCTGCTTCAACCAACGCGCGGATGGAATCACGGGAGAAACGTTTCGCGATAGGTGGCGCTGAAGCTGCGTTGTTTGCTCCTTCGCTGCCTGCATTACGTAATCGGTGTGTGGTTTGTGCGGGACGACTGTTGAGAACGAGAAATATGCGGCATGGGTTATTGTTTTAAAGGAATGGGTTTATTTGGTAATATGGAATGTGAGTAGTTCAGGTGTTGTTAAATATTTATAACAACGGAAAAGAAGTGTTTCCTCTTCATTGAGAGCCTGTCTATGTAGTACGAATATTTAAGTGGAAAACATTACGTACTAGGGAAAAACTGTTTGATGATAGCAATCGTCACCTCAAAACAGTGTTCAGAGGAAAGACTACAATTTCGTCGGGATAAATATTCGACAATGTGGTCTGTCAAGTGGTCTTTGTGAATTCCATTAGATAGTGTGCGTTTGAGGAGCCGCCAATTGCACTCAACACCTTGAGTATGCGCCCCAGTAGTTAGATCAACGAAACTGAGCAAGTGGTTGACTGACAGATGTTGGAAACCACAGGATGGGAGGTTGTGGTTTGCAGCCCATTGATCCGTCTTACAGTACTTCCAGGTTGAACATGTTTCTGGATGCCTGAGCAGAGTGGTTATTCTCCAGACAGATTTCCACCCTGGAATCGTTTCGAATCTCGTTCAAAGATGCCAAGGATCCAGGTGCCCTCAACGAGATGACCACGATTATACTTTCGCTTCCCAACCTTCGCCTCATCCACTTCTACGATTACACCAGGGCCTCGAAGCTGTATTTCGTCTTGCTCGTAGGCTACCATAAACTCTGCTACTAGTTGTGTGCAAGACTGATAATAGTCGCTGACTGTCGCAGAGGATGTGGAAACCCCACCCTGGGAAGATTCCTCAATTGCATCATTGTAGGACAATCCTTTGGCGAAACAATATAAAAGAGTCATCACCTTATCAAGAGGAATACAAGCAGCTTCAAGCCACGTCCCAAGTAAACATGATTACTGCTCACTTTTCCCTGTAACGTGATTCTTCCTACACCTGAATTGTCCTAAACGATGACCCATATCCACTCGCAAACTCATTGGATGACCTGCGGAACATCTTCGTTCGGTTGGAAGCAATCCTTTCCGCTCACACCATGCAATGCATGTTTCTTCATTTTTCCCAATTTCGTTAAAGAAACGCCTCCAGTTCTACATCGCAACTGACAGAGCTACAACGCGCGCTATAATAATAATAATAATAATAATAATAATAATAAATAAATAAATAAATAAAGCCAAAAACAGGGTGAACAGAAAAAAAAGTCACGCACTGAGCAAAGAGCGATTACGTAACACACACAGCGCGGGAGCAAACACCGAGTACCAGCAAGCAGCGGCAGCGCCACCTATCGCTACCCATGTCATTTCCCATGATTCCATCCGCACGTTTTTTGAAGCAGACGACAGGGGCCGAAGTCTGAAGTGTACCCCTTTTTTCTTCATTGAAGATACAGTAACAGGTAATGTTTATCTAGATATGATTCATCAATGGCTACTTCCACAACTGGATGACGATTCCAGGGACTACATCCTACAGCAAGATGGAGCACCCTCATATTGGAATATGCACGTTTGCCAATTTTTGAAGGAAATTCTTCCAAACTGTCGGATTAGTAGTTGTGGACAGGACGACACAGTTTTCTGCAAATGGGCCCCCAGACCGTACTCCTTGTGACTTCTTTTTGTAGGGGTATGTCAAAGACCATGTGCATGTGCCAACTTTGCCAAGAACATTCAAGAACTAAAGATGAGCATTCAGCTTGCACTAGCATCAGTGACTACGGACATCCTTGACTTCATAATGTATGGCGTGAAATGGATTACCGTTTACATGTTGTCCACATGACCCGGGGGACAGAGCTGAGTTCGGCCTCAATTTTAAGAGCCCGAGCCCGTATTTTATCTTGCAAGATAGAGCCCGGGCCCGAAAACTATGATTAACCTGTTTAGGCATTAAAAAAAAGTCTTGTCTTCTTAACCGATGTTTTTCTCAACTGCGGAGCGGGAAAGGGATGTCTATCTATTTCTATAGTTTTTTTACCATTCATTTCTTCCCGAAATGTTTCGGGGGGGGGGGGGGGTATCAGGAAAAATTGGGAGGCATAACAATCTACGTCATACGTTGCTCAATAGAATCAGCAGGCAACTGCCACTTTGAGGTAGGCAGCAAAATTCCGTCAGCTTGCTATCTACTGTCTACAGTTCTTATAGAAACTTTTCCTTCGCAGAAATCCTGTAATTCATGGCCTATGGAATTTTGTTACCCAAGCCCAGAATGGATAGCCCTGCTGAATTCCTACTCCCCATCTAGACCGAGTTGCCGAAGAATTCTCTTAAGAACTCGAAAGTGTAAACAAGTCTCATGTGCTAAATCATACAAAATCACATTAAAAGAAAAAGTAAGAAAATTCTCTCCCTCTCTCAGAGCCCGAGCCCAGCTCTACTTCGGGCTTGGGCCCATCTCAGCTCTGACGGGGAGTCACATAGAACATCTGTAAGGTATGGAAACAAAATGCTAAACTTCCTTCTTTATTGTGCAACAATGTAACATCTATGTTCATAAGTCAGGTATTGTCATTTGTAATTGAGGCAATCATTTTGAATTACTCTGTATTATGGCTTCACTGAAGAAACAAAACTGTTATTAATGCTATTATTATTATTGCAGATAACAATCATGTGTAGAACTTTTTAACTCACCACAGCACTTGAGGAAGTAATCAATGTACCTGCAATGAAACTTTTGTTTAATCCAACTGCTTTAATTGCTTCTGGTAGCACTAAATTCTCCTGCCAAAATCCCTCAGCAATTTCCAACATCTATGGCTTCTACTTTAGTTTTCTTTCAATAAATATTGTTTTCATAAAAAGGCACTCAGAAATTTCTAAGATTTCCAAAGTAGTCCGCTAAAACACTTTGAATGAGACCTTTGTAAATCTGTGAAAAGTTGTATGCCTCCTCAATTACCATATATTTAACTGAACCAACAACCTCCCCCCTTGTATACAGATCACACATGGCTACTTCTACTTCTTCCCATAATGATGATGTACAAATCGTAAGACATATTGAAGTGTTGAATTATGGTTATTTTGAGGAAACGAAAAAAAACTAAAAATCAGTCATAACTGTGTAATTTTGGAATTATTTATTAATCTCTGACTTAAAACTTTGAGAGATTCTCTTAATCTGTAAAGATAACTGAGTTTTCATAAAATTAGTCTAATAAAATAAATCACTTTCTCAAAGGAAGATTAATATGCATTAATGTTCTTTTCCTGCATACAAGCAAACACTGATATCTACATGAGAAAAAGGAGCAGTGGAAATAGACAGAATAAAAAATTAACATGCTGTGCTGAATATTCATGAGATAGCAAAACAAAAAGATTACAGGGCATTATGATCCCAATACTATAGTGACAAACCCTTTACACCAAAGGGAAAATTTGAAACATTAACAGCAGTTATACTAAACGAGCATATCCATCAGTTTCTTGCACAGTCTCGCAAGAAACTGATGAATGCTTGTTTAGTAATTCCTAATCATAGTAAGGAGACAGAGTCTTGCACACTCCGTCTCCTTACTATGATTAGGAATTTTGCATTCTGCAAATGCCATCTGTGAAATACATGTAGCTAAACCAGGAAGCTTCACAAAAATTAAATGCTACAAACTTCTTAACTAGACACCAGCTGATGACGACATAATGCAATATTGTTTACAATAATGGGGGTATCAGGACTGAATTACACAGGAAAAAATTACACGGAATGAAATTACACAAGGAAGAAATTACATGAAGAAAAAATTACATAAGTAGGAAATTACACACAGAAAAAATTACACAAGTCTGAAATTACACGTAGAATGAATTTTACAACAGATTATACAAAATCATGAAACTCTAACTTAGACTGTAGACAGTTTTTGGAAGAAGAGCATAGGGGAGGGTCAGGGCCCCCATACAAAATTTTGGTAAAATCTACAGTTTTAAATTTAGAACCACCAAATTTGGTATACTATCTCATGGTACTCTAACTTAGATGGTTTTTGGAATAGAACGGGACGGGGGGAGGGGAGACCCCCCATACAAAATGTTCGTAAAATCTAGTTTTCAATTTAGACCACTAAATTTTATATACTACCTCATGAAACTCTAACTTAGACTGTAGACGGTTTTTGGAAGGGGTCGGAGCCCGGGAGGTCAGCTCCCCCACAAAAGTTTCATAAAATCTACAGTTTTCAATTTAAAACAACCAAATTTGGTATGTTATCTCATGGTACTCTAACTTAGACGGTTTTTCGAAGGGGGCGGGCACGGGGGTCAGAGACCCCCCCCCCCCCCACACACACACACACACACACACAAAATTTTCGTGAAATCTACAGTTTTCAATTTAGAACCACCAAATTTGGTATACTACCTCATGGTAATCTAATTTAGACGGTAAACGGTTTTGGGAATGGGGTCAGAGCCCTCCCCCATACAATTTTTTTTTGTAAAATCTAGTTTTCAATTTAGAACCACCAAATTTGGTAACAATTTACCAGTTAATTTAATTATACAAAACAAAAAAGAATTTGCATTATTTACATTACATTGTATTTCTGCCTGATAAGTGCTCTTGGAGGTGAAAGCTAACATTTATTAATTTCTGTTTTTAATACACCATTAACTGGTTATTTTTGCACTTTGTTATCTACGGCCTCTAACTTAGACCACAGGTGGGTTATGGGAGTGCTGAATTGAGCTGCAGTTTCTAAGAGTACAAAATGTTTACAAAAATTTTGAATTGGGCCTCTTCACCCCGGGGCCAGACTCCTGCCTGCAGTCTAAGTTAGAGTACAATGAAGTAGTATACCAAATTTGGCCATTCTAAATTGGAAACTGTAGATTTTACGAAAATTTTGTATGGGGGGCTGACCCCCCCCCCTCGAAAAACCGTCTACAGTCTAAGTTAGAATTTCACGAGGTAGTATACCAAATTTGGTGGTTCTAAATTGAAAATTGTTGATTTTACAAAAAATTTGTATGGGGGCTCCGACCCCTTCCAAAAACCGTCTACAGTCTAAGTTAGAGTTTCATGATTTTGTATAATCATGGCTACAAATTTTGTATAATCTGTTGTAAAATTCATTTTATGTGTAATTTCCGACTTGGGTAATTTTTTTTTTTGTGTAATTTCTCCCTTGTGTAATTTTTTCCTGTGTAATTTTATCGCGTAACCAATAATGGGAAGGTAAAGCAGCCAAATTGTAGAAGTCAAAATAAAAAACAATGAAATACAAATGATTTACTACTATTTAAGGGGGATCACAAGGGAAATCTTATTCCACACCTACAATGTTAATTCATTCTACACACATTTTCTCAAACACTATGGCATTCTGGTCTTAAAATTTTTTAGCGCAAACAGATCAAGTCCTTAGCTAATATATGCCCCAGCTGTGAAAAAATTGCTGGATTTTCTTTTTCTAAATTCCATTTATCTCAATTGATGCCAAATCAAAATACTTCTTGATTTATCTGGAGATAAATTGAACTTCAAAAAAATTCTGACATATTTTTTTAAATTCCGACATTTTTTTTTAAATCACGGCTGGGGCATATACACTGGTGTCCAAATGTTAAGCATAGTTGGTAAAATATACAAAGTAAAGGATTAAAACCGATAGAACAGTGGACAATGGTATGTAGATTAGTCACACACCTAAACCAATCACAGTTAATGGTCAAAAAACGTATGTGACGTTCGATATACAAATATCTCGCAGTTCCATAAAAACAGATTACCCTACCCCGAGTGTCTTATTCCACTTCCTTGCAATTTCCGTGAGAAGAGTTGCTGTCATTGGTGATCAGGAATGTAATATGGAACAAAGATGCCAAGTTGACCATTTTTCGCAGGGTAGAATAATTGGAAGGCTCGAATCAGGACAGTCACAGACTAAGGTCTCCAGAACAGTGAATGTGCTGCAAAGTGTCATCTCCAGGCTTCAGAGAAGTTTCCAAACCAGTACAAGGTAGGTCATCTAAAAGTCACAACCCCTCAGTAGGACCGGTATCTTGCATTAACTGCATGACGTCATAAGGTGAAATCTGCCATGCAACTCTCTGCAGAGCATGTGGCCATGTCAGGACCAAGAGTTTCAAGACAAACTGCTCACAGGAGGCTCTGGGCAACTGGTCTCTATGCCAGAGGTCCAGTAGTTTGCGTCCCGCTCATTCCTGTGAACAGAAGGGGCCATTTAAACTGGAATCGGGAACATCGAAACTAGACACTGAATCAGTGGGCAGCAATGTGCTCTTTACTGACGAGTCCATATTGAGTTTACAGACATCCTTGTCGAACCACTCTGGAGAGAATGGGGAACCGTTGCAATCCCAATAATATCGACAAAAGGGACCAATTTAATGGCAATGAAGTCATGGCATGGACAGGCATCACGTTGAATGGGAGCACCAAGCTCCAAATCTTTGGCACAGGTGCCGTTAATGCTCTGAGGTACAGAGACAAGATACTGGAACCTCATGCGAGACTTTTCAGAGGTGCTGTGTGTCCAGAGCTGGTATTAATAGACGATAATGCATGCCCCCACAGAGCTCAGCTGGTGAATGACTTTCTCGAAAGTGAAGACATCAAGCACACTGATTGGCCAGCAATGTCTCCAGATATGAATCCAATAGAGAATGTATGAGATGCACTAAGGAGGTGAATTGCATCCTGTCAGCCTCCACTAAGGACCATTCCAGAGCTCTGAACTACTCTTCATCAGGAATGGGACTTGTTGCCCACAGAGATCTTGGACAACTTGATAAGTAGCATGAGAAGTTGATGCGAGGCTGCAAGGGGTCACCACATCCCTTATTAATCATGGTGCACCAGCCTTTTCTCAATTTTATGTAATCAACAAGAAAATCACTGTGTTGTTGATTTTTGTAATTTTGCTTAAGTAATACAGTATAATAAACTTCATTTCATAACTTGTTTTGTCTGCTGCTGCTGTACTTGCAATATGTTATTACACAAACATACCCAGTTTCGTGCTTTGCTGACAATTGGTTCTTGAAATATTCACATGTATATTGATTATGCTTAACTTTTGGACATAAGTGTATTTAGCTAAGGACTTCGTTTGCGTTGAAAATTTTAAAGACCAGAACGCAATGGAATGGTTTTCAAGAAAATGTGTATAGAATGGAAAAACATTGCAGGTATAAGATAGGTTTTCCTTTGAGGTCCCCGTTAAAAGAACAAATGAAACATAGTTTTGTAACAGTGAGTAAAATAACATCTATTTTAAACTATTTTAACAGTGCATTGACAATAATCTGAACAGTTTTATAAAAAGAAATATTTTAATGGAAATAGAAGTCTATTTACAATTATGTGTGAAATTTTTTAGAACAGAAGGAACTCAAATTCATGTTCAAACAAAAGTTGTTTGGGAGCCGTGCTGCTCTTTTTTTTTTTTTTTTTTGCTTTGTTGTCAAATATTTATTAATTGATGGTGCACGATTTATTTGATAAATATACAGTGTGTTTATCATCCAAATTGAAAAATTTCATGTTACAGGCATCTTGTGAGAAAACACTGCTCTTGAAGATCATCATTCAGTACATGAAAACAAAAATATGTTCCTATCATCAATGACCATACCTGAAAAATGAATACATTTGTTGTAATCGTTAAGGTAAATAAATCAAAAACAGTACAAAGATATTTCTAAGAATAAATAAAGACTATGTATTAAATGAAAAAACAGCTAAAATGTGTGTGTGTGTGTGTGTGTGTGTGTACACACACACACAGGGTGTCCGAGAATTATTGGACACATTACAAAATTATATAAAACAAAACATTAAACAGATAGAAAAAAACTGGCTGTACTAACAAAATGTTACTACACAAGTTAATAAATTTCAATGAGAGATCCCTTGGTTGCTCGTAGTACGTCCAAGCGATATTCGATTTCATGCCATGTATTGGCAAGCATCTGAGGAGTTATGGAATTAATAGCAGCTGTGATACGCTGCTTCAGTTCCAGCAAATCAGTACAAGGTGTCTGATAGACACGATCCTTTACATGAGAGAATCCAATGGAGTTAGATCTGGAGAGCGAGGAGGCCACGGAATGGGACCACCACGCCCAATCCATCCGTTGGGGAAATGCTTAGGCACTTATGTAAACACGTTGACCAATGCGGAAGCACACTGTCTTGTTGGAAAACGACGTTGTCATATCTTTTGATCTGGGGTATAGCAAAATTTTCTATCATATCCAAGTAAATGTCACCATTTATGGTTTATTCGCAGAAGAAGAAAGGGCCAATCACTTCTCTTTTTGATAGGGCGCACCACACATTCAACTTTTGGAGAATCACATTCCAGTTCAATAGCAGCACGAGGCGGTTCACTGCCCCATATCCTACAGTTGTGACAATTCACCATACCTGATACATGAAATGTGGATTCATCACTAAAAATTACAGTACTGAGAAAGTTTTTGTGGTTTTCCACTTGATTCAGCATATCCACAGCAAAATCGTATCACAGAGTGTGCTCATTTACACGCATCTTTTGCACTATTTGAATTTTATAAGCATGAAACTTTAATTTCTTGTGCAAAATATCATGAACTGTCGATTTGGGAATGCACAGTTGTCTGCTTGCTTTACGAACAGATTTCCTGGGGCTTTGTCAAAAACTTTGATTAACTTGGTCAACTGTCTCACCGCTGACGCTAGGCCTACCGGTTCCTCCACGATGTTCCACATTGCCAGTTTCTTTAAACTGTTCCATCCACCGCTTAATTGAATTTGTTGGCGGAGGATTACAACCATACTCTAAACGGTACCGTCTTTTAACTTTAATGACAGGCTTTATTCCACAAGCCATAACACACACATCGCCTTCTGCTGACGGATGACATGACTACTGATTGTGAGATTTCTCATACATTCCTCATTAGGCCACACCTAGCGCCATCTTTCGGATTCTGGGAATAACAATTCTGCAAAACAAAAATATAGAAACCGTGTTAGTAATACGTGACATCGAAAAACAGACAATGCTCATATTTTTTTTTTTTAATTTTGTAATGTGTCCAATAATTCTCAGACACCGTGTATACTTAGTGTAACAACCCTTGCTCCTTTCTATCTCTTCCTCAATATAGCTGTGATACCATGAGAACCGTCACATAATTTTGTTGGTTTAGTCTCCATTCAGGTCTAGAGTCCATATAGCATGGTCTCTATCCATGAACATCATGC
Organism: Macrothele yani; assembly: GCA_039090855.1. Taxonomy (NCBI): domain Eukaryota; kingdom Metazoa; phylum Arthropoda; class Arachnida; order Araneae; family Macrothelidae; genus Macrothele; species Macrothele yani. The sequence goes on from CM077007.1 coordinate 118,939,222, forward strand.
TGCTTGTAAACTGACACTGCAGCTCCCTGACGCAATACCAATGATACTCTCTGAAAACAAATCGTCTCCTACGATGTCAATTTCATGACCCAAATTCTCTCTCTCTTAAAAACCAACGTCACCACTCTCTTCTTCTTACTTCCAAAGTGACCCTTCTCTCTTAAAAAAAATTCTGAAACTCTCCACTACAACTTAATTAGGTTTCAGAGATAATCTTCACCTATGTGGGACTAACAGCAAACACCCTTAAGCTTGCGTTTCTCTCATTAACACAACCTTCAAATAACCCCATTGCTACACCAGACAGGTACACTATACTTCAAATACTTAGGCATACTTATGTTTTAAACCAACGGTAATGCTGCTAATCTCATGTATCAGGCACCAACAGCCTGAAAACATTATTATTTTGTCCACTCTGCCAAAAAATGGCGCGAGCAAAGAAATTTCCCGTGGAAATGAACAGATACATACATATTTACAATTATACTTTTTATGACCTGGAGGTTAGCAAATCTTACATTTAGCTTGCAGTTTTTTTGGGTTTTTTTTCCAGATTTATATGGAAGTGAAGAAAATCATACTGAAGCACTACAACACAAGTAGAAAATGTTTGGATCATTTAAGCTCCAAGAAGTCTTATCAATGCATGAGAAACTATCATATGAAGGTAGCATATTCAAACAGAATGCACTTCCTTCACAGATCCATATTATGAAAATGATGAATACTTAGCAAAAACGTACATCAAATCAAAAAGGGTCATTAATCTCAATCAATTCTCTTGAAATAAAACTTAGAGGAAAACATTGTTCTAACTAAATGTGAGAAATGCATCCAAAAATGAACAAAAAATAACTCTTCCACTTTAAAATCAGGAAAAAAAAAAAATCTGCATTACACTTTTTAAAAAATGCAAAAAAAAAAATCATGTTACACAAACAGCACTGCAGTTAGTCTACTGATAAAACACATACACTAAATTTGGCTTGCATATGACTCAAACAAAAGTACCGTACGTGCCTATGCTACTGTGTGCTTCCTACAGTTAACAAGTTGCAGAAGGTAACTTGTTAACTGTAGTAGCACAGACTACTTACAACACAATTGTGTGAAAAATGCTTAAATTTTTATATTCGTGGCTAGCAAACTAAATTGTATTTTAATGGACACATCTCGCTCACTGCTAGACAACTTGGATTTTTTACTTTCAGCAAAATACATAGCTTAGGATTACATTTCATCACACTTTTCACAACACATATAGTTCTTTGATTTCCATTTACATGGATACTTTCTACCTGAAAAGTAGCACATGCTCTTTTTTTTTTTTTTATGTAGTTCAGAAAAAAAAAAAAAAAAACCCTAACCTGTGAAGCAAAAAGGAGAATTTCTAACAAAATTATGTGATAATATTCTGACATTCTCACATACCTATGTTGCTAATAAACAAAAAATACTATAAGACCCGTAAAAAAGTTAATTCCACAGAAACATTTTTGTTTTCACTTATAAAGCACAGGGTATGCAACAGTCGAGTTCTGAGATCACACGTTGCACTATCAGAAAATTCAGCTTGCCAATTCCACATGCACATGAAATAGCGTATAAGTTATGCTATCAGATTGTTCCTCCATACCAATAATTTATCTCTTTGTCTTGGTAGCAGATGCATAATGACAAAACCAAGAGACATCAATGGTGTCGTGAGATAAATGACTGTAGGTTCATATGTTACAGTAGAATCATTATAAGCTGAAGCATGTACTGATGCAGACAACATCCCACTCACGATTGGTGGTTGTGCAGGGGTCGATCCAGGTTTTTAAAGAGGATACCCACTTTGGTGAAATTCTATTCTGGCTTTTTTTTTGCGCAATTTACCCAAGATGGTTCTGAATTTTGCCTATTTTTGAGTTTGGAGAAAATTCAATCATAATCATTATTCTTACAATAATAATTGTTTTATGTTTTCAGTTATTTATTATTGCTAATCACTGTTCACGCTTTCCCAGTCTGCAACAAGTTTTTCAGTTCTTTTGACTGTGCATTCAGTATATATATATATACACTGGCGGAAAGTGAAAAAAGAACACCAAGAAGGAATTGGCAGATGATCATGAAATTTACATATGTTAATGGGGTCGAGTTTATGTAGGTGTGATGTTAATTTCGGGACCAACCGGTGAGCGCTTACGCCACAGCACAGCATAATATTCAAATTATCGTCGGTGGTATTTAAGGAGTACGGCGAAGTGAATGTAATCAGTCGTCGGCGTACGGACACGTGCGAAGACCCTGAAGAAGCTGCAATGCCTGGACATGGAAGAGGTGTACGATTTCAGCAGTTATCGGACTTTGAGCGAGGTCATCTAGTCAGACTCCGCAAGGCCGGGTGGTCGTATTGCGGAGCGAATTGGATGGAAAGTATCGGTGGTGGTATGATGGTGGCGTAGATGGTCCGAGGAACATTCCCACACGAGAAGACGTGGAACCGGGAGTCACAGACGGACTGATGAGCGGACCGATCGACATATAAGAAGAACGGCGTTGTCGAGCAGAACATCCACTGCGACGCAAATTCGAGCTGCCGTTGCACCTGAGGTGACTGTGCGAACAATCCGCAACTGTCTACTGGATGCAGGACTACGTGCACTGTGCCTCTGGCATGCGTACCTCTGACTCCAGCCCACCGTCAGGAATGGCTGCAGTGGTGTTGCCAACGTCTGAACTGGAGAACGTGATGGCGATCTGTCATGTTCAGCGATGAAAGCAGATTCTGCTTGGGAGCCTCCGATGGCTGTATGCGTGTTCGCAGACACACAGGGGAGTGTTTCCACCCTTCTTGCATCCGCCAGCAACACACAGGGCCTACACCTGGTCTCCTGGTGTGGGGAGCAATCAGCTATCACTCCCGTATACAACTAGTGTTTGTACCGGGTACGTTAAACAGCACCTCCTACATCAACAACATCATTCAGCTCATTGTTGTGCCATTTGTAAGGTCAGTCCATCGTGGTGTTTTCCAGCAAGATAACGCACGCCCACACATGACACACGTGCAACGCAACATGCACTTCAGGGTGTGAGACAACTTCCATGGCCTGCATGTTAACCGGATTTCTCCTCCATTAAGCTTGTGTGGGATTTTATGGGACAATGACTTATCCGGTCTCCACGGCCAGCCACGACCATCCCCAATTTACGCGTCCAGGTTGAGGATGTTTGGAACTCAATACCCCAAACTTACATCCAACATCTGTACGACAGACTCCATGCCAGAATTGCACAGTGTGACGCAGTTCATGGCGGTTCAACCTCGTACTAACCATGTTACATGGAAATGTTATTTTTCAGTTTACCAGCAAATACACCTGTATTTTGCCATAATGTTTTGATCACGTTATTATGCTGTATAAATTTTGTTGGTATCAGACGTCTCCTTCTTGGTGTTCTTTTTCACTTTCCGCCAGTGTATATACAACTTCATTATTATACTCCAGCTGAGATCTCGGGGAGAAAGAATATAATAATAATACTTGAGGTTAAAAGGTCAAAATTTTTAATTGCTGGAGGGAAAGAAATAACTCACTAACTAAAATATCAAAAAGTAAAAAAAAAAAAAAAAAAAAAAAAAAAGTTGATAATATGTCAACGCGATCCCCCATAGAACATACGATCAGCACTTTGTCATCAGGCTCTTCTCATAATTGTAAATATATTTCCTGAAATCCTAAGCAGCCGGTATGGCAAAGATTAATCTGAGTAACGATGGAAAGGGGGGAGCATCATTGTTTTGCAATTGATACAAGGATTGTTCAAATGAAAAGGTACGAAACGACACTGTGGGTATAAATGAAGACTTTATTCAAAGTATACACCATAGGCCGTAGCACAACGATCCCATTGATTAACGAGCCGAAGGATTCCTTGTTTCCAGAATTCCTGTGGCCGTGACGAGACCCAGTCCTGCACAGCGTCCTTGAGTTCGTCGTCCAAGTGGAAGCGCTTCCCTTTCAGATGTTTTTTTCAGGGGACCAAACACATGGAAATCGCAGGGCGACATGTCCGGGCTGTAGGGCGGATGGTCAAGCTGCTCCCACTGGAACTTGGACAGTTCCGCGTGTGTGACCCTGGAGACGTGTGGACGCGCGACCACACCCTGCACGATGAATAGCGACCGGTTTAACACCTTCAGCTGTCAGAAATCGGATAACGCCTCGCTGCTCCTCAATTGTCGACTTTTGCAATAAGAACGCCATCCTGTCCTCACACGCACTGCCGCGTCAATTGGACGGCACTCTTTATAAGAGCCTCTGCTCTTTCCTTCGCATGCGGGCGCCCGCGCATGCTCCGATCCACGCCGGCGACTCCAATCGCATCCCTAGATGTGTCGCTACGTTCTCCCATAGCGGCATAGGCAAATATGTTAACGGTTACGTTCTTATGACGTTTCGTACCTTTTCATTTGAACACCCCTAATAATATTCCTATGTCATGAATTAGCGAGTTTTTTGCTGTTTTATTTGATGTTTAGTCGCCGAAAATCAAGTTGTCAGGAGCCCGTACATCGAAGAAACATCGAGACTTCCCGCAATACATCAAACAGTTTGACAGGTATTGTTTACTCAATGTTGAATTGGTGAGTAATCACCGATATATTGAACAGCAATTTTATCCATCTATGTGGCCATTACTGCCGCAAGCGGAAAGGATGTGAGTTCTTCACCTTTTTAGCGAACCAGCAAGGTTTTCACTAATATATCGAAAATTTCCACCGATACTTCCGATGCATGGATGTTTCAAGAATGAGTATTCACCAATGTCCAACATTGATGTCTCTTACCAATGTGCCCATCCCTACTCCTGAGTTAGCCCTGGAAAAACAGGGAGCATTGCCTCAGTTGCTAGTAGTGTAGCCATCGTCAGCAGTGATTGATAGGCATCCATTAGGGACTATTTTACTGAAAACTGTTCATAATGACGAAAAAAAAAAAAGTGCATCAGTTAAACAGAAAACAATATTCAAAATGCCCCTAACACTATAGCATTGTAAAGATAAATTTTTACTGAAAGTGACGATACCATCACAGTTCAAAATATTTCTGTGAAGATACTACATGGTCGAGTCACATTATTGTGACCACCAGTTAACAACCAGAGTAACCGCCGTGTGTAGCACAGACAGTTGATAGACGGGCTGGGAGTGACTCAATAAGATGCTGGAAGGTGTTCACAGGTATGTGGAGCCATGCTGACTGCAGTGCATCTGACAGCTGCTTGGCGGTGCGTGGTGTAGGATCCACAGAGTGAACAACACGATCGAGGTGGTCCCACAGATGCTCAATTGGATTTAAATCTGGGAAATTAGGGTGCTAGGGAAGTACTTTGAAGTCCTCATTGTGCTCTTCCAACCACTTTCGAGCATTTCTAGCTGTGTGACACATCGCACTGTCGTGCTGGAAGTCCCATCCGCCCCAGGGAAGACAATCAGCATGTATGGGCACACGTGGTCTGCAAGGATGAATTCGTAATGAATTCGGTCTATAGTGACTCCCACAGGTATGAGTGGACCCAGAAAATGCCACAAAAACATACCCCAGACTAATGCTGCCTCCACCAGCTTGTGTTCTTCTAGCAATGGTTGAAGAGTATTTGTTCTTCAATGTTTCTCGCATCACGCGCCAACATCCATCTGTTCGATGAAGCAGAAAACGTGACTCTTTGGAGAAGGCAATAATTTGACAATCAGCGGAGGTCCAATTCCAATACTGCCGTGCAAATGTAAGCCTTTTCTGTGGATGCACCTTCGTTAGCATAGGTGAAGTTACCATCCATCTGCATCGGAGCCCCATATACACAGCAGGGTTAGCTGAACTGTCATTTCAGACACACTTCCGGTAGCCCCCTGGTTCATTCAGCCAGTGAGTTGCTCCACTGTAGCGAGTCGATCGGCCCTCAAGCACCTTTGCAGCAGACATTCAACCTCTCACATCAATGGCACGTGGTGGTCCGCAGTTTCCACATCGCTTATTCGCAATGGTGCCATTTCTCCAATCACGATACACTTAAACCACAGCAGCATGCGAACAGTTCACTAACTGCGCTGTTTCAGAAATACTGCCACCCTTGGCCCGAAAGCCGATTACCATCCCTTTTTATAAATCTGATAAATCGCTCCTTTTATCCATGACAGCAACGAGTGATATGTTTTCAGATTGCCTACAGCACACCTTATATACTCTCCAAGCCAGGTTATGACACGTGCCTTCTTTCATTGGCTACACGCTGTTGACGTCAAAAGTAGGAGGTTGGTCACAATAATGTGACTCGACTTGTGTATTTGAAAAAAAATTATTGTTGTGAAGATACCAATGGTGAATATGTTTCAAATATGTGGAGATAACGCAAATAGATGATGTCATTGCTCCGTCCGCATTATTTTATAAACAACACATAGCCACTGAAAAATTGTTCTACTGACACCACTGAAATCGAACCCTGCATTTTTCAGTTGCTATGCGTTGTTTAGAAAATAACGTGGGCAGAGCGATAACATTGTCTATTTGTGAAGATACCATTTGAGCAAAAAATAGTTTTGTGAAGATACCACCCAACGGTATCAAATGCTGCCTCGATCAACTCCTGTTGTGACAGCAGAAACCTGGCAAAGTGAAAGTCAGGTGGGTCTGAAAGGCGTTGTATTCAATGACTGGGGGTGTACACTGAGTACTCACTGAATCGTGATCACTCCTATGAAAAGTGAGTTACATCTCATACTGGCATAATGAGGAGGAAGGAGGAGGGCATGGCCTGGAAGCTAAACAGCTCTGTGTGTGTGTGTGTGTGTGCGCACAAGAGGTTGGTGGCTCAGTAGAGAGCAAAGTTACAGACGTGATGGGTAAAGCCAAGGATCTATTGCAGTTTACAAAAGGCCACATTATGGGCACACGAAGCAATGATGCATCCATTTCAGAAACAGCAACACTTGCGGGCTGTTCCATGGCCTCTATGGTTAAAGTGTACCAGTTGTGTTTCCAAAATGGCAAACCAATGACACAACTGGACAGAGCCACAAAAGGTGGATTACAGAAGTGAACAGTAAATGTGTTGCCTTCTACAGGGCGACTGGCGCAGCACAGTTTTGCGGTTGATAACCCAATACAATGTGGGTCAACCAGAAACAATATTCCATGTAACTATGAATCACACGCTGGCTTGGATGGGCTTCATGAGCAAACGCCCTATATGTCACTCTCTTCTAACAGCACATCAATGTAAATGACCCTCCTGGTGCAAACAGCATGTAGATTAGGCAACAGTAAATTGGAAGCAGGTGTGCTGGTCCAATGAATCATGACATGTACTCCATTCAGCCAATGGAAAAGTCCATATTTGGCATCAACATCACAAGGCTACGGTTTCCTTATGCACAGCACCTATTACCAGACTGGTTAAACTCACCTGATCACAACACAATTGAATATCTGTGGGATGTTGTGGAACACCGCGTGAGGCAGTTGGACACACCACCAAGCTCCATACCAGAATTGTGGACAGAAATACAAACAGCTTGGCTGAAGTTCTTCACACAACTGTACAGACATCTAGTGGAGTTGATGCCACAACAGGTGGCTGATGTTCTCCAGCCAAAAAGAGGGCCTATGAAGTTTTTAGGCACATAGTTGTAATCCAGTGAGCACTAAGTACACTGAAGTGCCAGAAAAACTGATACACCAGTCTAATACTTGGTAGGTCCCCCACGGGAGCGCAGGACTGCAGAAATACAACGGGCATGAACTCCACTAGATTCTGGAAATATGCTGTAGGCAATGCACACCATACTTCCTGCAGAGCATTTCACAATTCGGGTGTATTCCAAGGTCTCGGATTCCTGTGTTCGATAGCACGTTGCATGGCATCCCCAATGTGTTCTATCACATTCAGATCTGGAGACTTGGGTGGAAATGGCAACACCCCAAACTCAGATGAATGCTCCTCTAACCATAATGCGGCATCCCAACACTTGTGTGGAGGTGCATTGTCCTGTTGGAACAGGCCCAACCCATTAGCATGAATGCAGGGCATGAAAGGGTGTACCTCGTCAGAAAGGATGTGCACATAGCGTTGGCTGATCACAGATGTTTGTATGTGTACCAGGGGTCCCAGTGAAGTCCAGCTAAACACACCCCATACCATTTTGGACCCTCCACCAGCCGGTACAGTTCCCTGTTGACAGGCGGGATCCATGGCTTCATGGGGTTTGCGCCACACACGAATCCTTCCATTTGCCCGATACAGTTGGAAACACAACTCGTCAGACCAGGCTACTTGTTTCCAGTCATCAAGTGTCCAGTGGCAGTGTTGCCATGCCAGGTGCATAGCTCTGTGTCGTGCACCCATCAAGGGGGCTCGAATTGGGTTTCGGCTCCCGAAGCCCATATCATGCAGGGTACGTTGCACAGTCCAGATGCTAATGCTTGTTGAGGCTCCAGCATTGAATTCCGATTATACCTGTGAGAGGGTTGCACGCCTATCGCATAAAACGATTCTTAACAGCCGACAATGGTCCCTTTCACCCAGTCTTTTTATGGCCACACTGGCATCATAGGTTGGAGGTTTTGCCGGAATTCCTGTAGTCACGGTACACCCTTGCAATGGTCGTTCGTGAAAATCCGAACTTCGTTTCTACCTCCGAAATACTATGGCCCATCTCACGAGCGCCAGCTATGACACCACGTTGAAAATCGCTTAAATCATTGCTTGTCATTCTCATGCCGAAAACAGCTCTGACAGCTGGCAAGGATGTCTACCGCTTTATATACGCACTGGCGGATGCAACCGAGTACAGGCATAGGTGACGTTGCTATGTATTTTGCATAAGCTCGTCTGAACCAGTTTTTTTGGCACTTCAGTGTATATGACTTGTCCTGCACACAGTAAGTCACAGATGATAACAAATTATAATCAACACCTTCAAATGCAAAATGTGAAAATCAGTGTCCATCAGCACAGCAAGAAGGGAGTTATATATATATATATATTTTTATTATTCGAGGTTTAACGACCACCGTGAGCAACTCAATGGGCTATAAGCAGTCGCCCGTCCCAAATTTAGGGTCACTGGTTCCAGGGATGGGAGAGAGCCAGTGCCGTAAGACAAACACAACATCCATGCCTCACCGGGATTCGAACCCGGACCCCGTTCGGACGAATGATCAGAGGCCATCGCTTAGACCACTGTGCCACCGGGGCGGCAGAAGGGAGTTCAAGGGTCTACATATGCATGGACATCGGCATAATTTTCACTTGTAAGCACAACCTATGTTTCCATCAGCAGTGGCAAGTATGATGACAATGGTCAGTGCCATGGCAGACCTGCCAACCTCTCAGAACCAAAAAACGTAACACTCAGACAGCTATATAAATTCTTGATGATGAGAATGTAGGGATTTTTTCCCCTACATCAAAATTTTGTTGAGAAACCAATTAAATCTAATCAGCAAACACTTTTGTGTTTTTAATTATTAGAATTTTTTTTACAATTACGGGAGAATTCCTCACTCCGCCTAACTTCCGTTTTCGGAAATTTTGAGAGGCAGAAAACTTGCATCTTAGGAGGTCTGCAAAATGGTTTAATTGGGTTCTGGGGATGTCGTTTTTGTCTGCAGGACCAAAATAAATGCGCATCGGCCGTCGCCGCGATTCTCCTACGCGGATTAGTAGAAAATGAATCTGTAATGTACGTCGGCCATCGTCGCGATTCTTCTACAGGGGTGGGTACAAAATAAATCTGCGATGTACGTTAGCTGTCGCCGCTATTCTGCTACGGGGATGAGTACAAAATAAACCAGCGATGTACGTCGCCGCGGTTCTTCTACGGGGATGAGTACAAAATAAACCAGCGATGTACGTCGCCGCGATTCTTCTACAAGGCTTCTGTCTGAAAAGGAAAAAAATGGGGGAAAACATGACTATTTAAAAAAAAATCGTATTTTTGGCTGCAAAATCGTATTAGTGTACTGCAGCATGATTTATCGTACTAAATACGATAAAATCACAACAGTTGGCAGGTCTGCCATGGGTTTATGAACTGGACATTACATATTTTCACTGTCAAAAAATATACCAGGGTTCCTACTCCTTTTCTCATACAAAAAATAAGCACTTTTTATGGACTTTTAATCACCCTACAAAAAATTTTAAGGACCTTACCAACTGCATATGCAACAATGATGTGCACAAATAAACTTTTACACATGACTTAATTAAGCAAATTGAAGTATGCTAATGAAGTTTGCAATATTTTTCCATATAATTTACGTTTGACAATGTAATGAATTAGAATTTACGCAGTTTAAAAGGCAGTTCTACTGGTCAAATCAGTTTTCCTATATATGAAAATAATCACATATGGAGTAAAGTGTATGTAAATTACAAAACTGGAGTTAAAGTTAGGAGTTCAAGATTTGAATTTTGCACACAATCATCTCATAGCTTAAAATGCAAAACCAAAATCAAGTGTTCAAAATTTCAATTTTGCACTTAATTTTCTCCTGGTATAACTGAATAACTGTTATTTACGGATATAAAAAAGGGGAAATAGAAAAGTAAAATATCAGTACCATGAGATGGTGATAGGACTTGTTGGGTGGAATCTGCTGGATGTGTTTAATTAAGTCCATGGTCCTTCACTTTTTCAGCAAATTACTTGTCTCAGACTGTCCAGTGCACACGGTACAGCTCTTCACATTTTTCATGTTTCAGAAAAATCCCAGAACTCATCATGAGGAGGTGGCTGCACAGCGAGTTCCACCTGTGCCCAACCCAACCACCCATCCATTAGGGCAAATCAATTTTCTGTTCTTTTTTACTCTTCAGTTTCTTGTTATTTATTAATTTTTACCGAGAAATCTGATTTACTTTCGAAGGCTGGCATTATTTGCCGTGTTTCCAACTGTCCTCTAATAAATAAATCCCTTTGTTCTTCTTTACAAACAGCAGCAGATGCTTCTGTTGTCAACTTAACGCATAACTCCACTCCCTGATTGTGACAAGGGAAGTTTTGCATGCCCAATCGCTTAACAAAGTCCTTACGGTCACTGTTGCATAGGTTCATTATTTCATCGTCGGTTAAATGAACAGTCGATGGAGGCTCGCTTAAGACGCATGATTGCCAGTCAGTTAGGTCAAAATAATTCTTCCCTGGAAGTTCAACTGAGGAATTTCAAATACACGGATTGCATCGCAGTTTTGTGCCCTTGCTGTAAGGATCCTGAGGAAGCAGAGTTCTCTGATGTTTCTTCTCTTCCATGATCATAGCCAGAAGTATCGATTCTGGATGGGCAAAATAGCCATTCCTTTGGATTATGCAGTCCAGAACGCTCTTCAAATCCTGGGTGAGATATCTGGATGTACAGAGCCATCATTGCAAGTGCATTTTTGGAAGATGTGGGAATGATAACTCAAGCTGATACTTCAAGTGTTATAGGTAATTAGAAAATTAGAAGGCAGAGTAAAAAACAGAGAAAACAGCTTCAAAACAATAATCTGACTGCACTTAAAAAGTTATTAAAGGGCTATATTTTGATGGGCGTAAGGACCAAACCATAATATATGAAGAAAGAAAAGGAAAGCCGTTCAAAAAAACTATTACTGAAGAACACATGACTATGCTGGAAGAACCTGGAAGTAAATATCTTGGGCATACCACTCCTACATCTTCCACCGCAAAGGACATTGCCAAATCTGCTGGATTTCTTACATGCCAAGAATATCGACCTAAGCAAACTGTTGGAGATAGGCTGCGACGGAGCCGTCGTTAATACTGGGTGTAAAGGAGGTGCAATTCGCATTTTAGAGCTAGCCTGCCAAGAAACTCTTCAGTGGATCATATGCCAGTTGCACGGAAACGAGCTGACACTCCGTCACTTAATTCAACATTTGGATGGTCAAACGAGTGGCACAAATACATTTTCAGGGGAAATCGACAAACAGCTGGAGAGCTGAGAAAATCTAACGGTTTTGAAATTTGAAGCAATTGAAGCGGGTTTTCCTGAACGTGATGAAAAAATTGCAAGGGATCTTAACATGTCTCAGAAATACCTGTGGGACATTAGCCACAATGTGACAACACGTACGTGGTCATCAAGCCTGGCAAGCACCCGGAAAATGAGCCATGCACTGTGGCAAACGACGGCTATTCATATTTTGTGCCTTTATATAGCACTTTGCAGCCTTCGGATTCACTAAAAATTCTGACAGAATTTGTTGTGAGGTTTATGCGCTCATGTGGTTCACTTATAAGATCACACCCTCATTGCCATTATGGAGCACGGAATCTGTGGAAGGCCATCCATACATCCAGATATCTCACCCAGGATTTGAAGAGCGTTCTGAACCATGTAATTCAAAGGAATGGCTATTTTGCCCATCCAGAATCAATATTTCTGACTACAATCACGGACGAGAGGAAACATCAGAGAACTTGGCTTCCTCAGGATTCTTAGAGCAAGGGCACAAAACTGTGATGCGATCCGTGTATTTGAAATTCCTCAGTTCAACTTCCAGGGGAAGGATTATTTTGACCTAACTGACTGGCAATCATGCGTCTTAAGCAAACCTCCATTGACTGCTCATTTAACCGACAATGAAATAATGAACCTATGCAACAGTGACTGCAAGGACATTGCTAAGCGATTGGGCACGCGAAACTTCCCTTGTCACAATCAGGTAGTGGAGTTATGTGTTAAGTTGACAACAGAAGTATCTGCTGCTGTTTGCGAAGAACAAAGGGATTGATTTATTAGAGAACGGTTGGAAGCACAGCAAATAATGCCAGCATTCGAAAGTAAATCAGATTTCCGGGTAAAAATAAATAAATAACAGGAAACTGAAGATTCAAAAAGAAGAACAGAAAACTGATTTGCCCTAATGGATGGGTGGTTGGGTTGGGTTGGGCACGGGTGGAACTCGCTGTGCAGCCTCCTCATGATGAGTTCTGGGATTTTTCTGAAACATGAAAAATGTGAAGAGCTGCACCGTGTGCAGTGTGCACATTTGCACAATATGTTGTACTTTCAGTGCACACACTAACACAACTAGGAAACAAATTACATGGTGAACACTAGGTGTCAAAGTATTGCAATTTTCCTTAAACGTGGAGTATTGTTGCATTAAATTGGAACCGTAAGATATCAGTTGCTTTGACTGAAAAATTGTGCACATCTTTTAGGTACCAACAGATAGTTTTTGCGCCCTAGGGAAAGTCTGTAATACACACTGTCCTTTTCTCACAATGGACATGAAAATGTGACTATTTTACCCAAATATCGAAATTTTGGAGGTAAAGTGGAACCATAAGATATCATTTGAATTTCGCTAAATTTTTTGCACATGGTTTACATAGCAATACACAGCTTTTCTGCACTAGGGCATATCGAAATTCGATTTTTTTTTTTTTTAACTCTCTGGCCAACTGAACATCCTAGCAGATCAACGTGAATTCCTCGATGGTGACATATCTATATAGAGAGGAACTGCTTGTAGGTGTAAACGAAAGTCCCCAGGGCACGGATTCTGCAGACATGATCCGAAGTGCTCCAGAAATGTGAAGTTTCTGTGGCTTAACATGGTAACTTAACGTGAATTCAATCAAGAATATGTGGAGTCATCTGTGGCAACACATCCTTGGTAGATCACAACAACCAACAAAACAAACAGATGAGAAGATGATTTACTCTGAAAGAATGGAATCAGATCACTCGAGGTATTGGGTTGATACATAAGTTCATGTCATTTTATTTCATGAGTGTTTCCCAGGTCAGTAGTGACGGTGCATATGGCCAGTTGTATATCAAAATGTAGCCAGTAATATTGTGTACCTAAATCATATTGCGTTGTGTGATTGTGGCTAACGGTTTTCGGTTTTCAGGTCCGGAAGTATGGAGTATCAAGTAGAGAGGAATGAACATTTCCGACATCTGCTCCTCTACGAGTTTAACAAGGGATCCACAGCCACTGAGGTTACTCAACAAATTTTTGCCGTGTATGAGAAGGATGATATTGCTCCGAGGACAGCCCGCAAATGGTTTGAGTGGTTCTGAGGTGGAAATTTTGACCTCAAGAACTCTTCACGCTCAAGTCGTCCATCTCACTTTGATGAGGATCGTTTGAACCATCTCATCCACCTGGATCCGCATCAAACCACATGCAAATTGGCCACCGAGATGGATGATGACCATCATCCTGCGAAGATCATGTTGTGTGTCTGGTGGGACATGGAAGGCATTATTCACTGGGAAATGCTGACGTAGAATCGGACTACCAACGCTGCACTCTATTGTGAGCAACTCCGCTGTGTGGTGGGAGCAATTCAGCAGAAACGGCCGCATCAGTGCCAAGATGTCTTTCTCCAACATGATAACACACAATCTCACAGTGCAAATATGACCAAAATGGCCATTCAGGATATGAAATGGGAGATCCTTCCACATCTGGCCTATTCCCCAGATGTCGCCCCTTCAGACTACACCTGTTCTGATCTCTGTCGAATGCACTCCATGGCAGAATGTTCAACAAAGATGCTGATCTGCAGAATTTTCTTAATGATTTCTTCACAGCAAAACCTGCAGGTTTTTCCAAGAATGGCATTGCAGACCTATCCAGATGTTGAGATACCATCGTAAACAATGGTGGTGGTGTGTGTGTGTGGGGGGGGGGCGATACATAGTTGATTGATTCCGTTTTCCCTTCTGATGTAATACATTCCTGTAGTGCAGTGAAAAAAATGGCATGAACGTATCCATCAATCTAATATATCTGTACACATCTACAGTACACACTCTGCCAAACTGCCCACACAATTTAAAACCCCAAATTCCCTTGCAACCACTCTATGTGTTCGAAGACATTGTGGTAAACGGCACCTAGCAGCGTCATACTGGCCCAATGCCAAGCATCGTAATTTGGGTTTGGGGCGCTATTGGGTTCAATTCGAGATCTCGAATGATGATATGGATTGAGGAAATCCTCAACAGCCAGGGATTGATACACCAGGGAAGTTTTTCTTTTTTGTTTGAGGGTTTAACCACCACTATGAGCAACACAATGGGTTATAAGCAGTCACCCGCCCCTAATTTAGGGCCACTGGTTCCAGGGAAGGCAGAGAGAGAGAGCCAGTGTCCTAAGACAAATATTAGGTGTGCAACTTAATTCTCTGCCCCTAACCCGCAAGCAATCATAGAACGTCGGCAAATGCAAATAGCTGTGTGCGATAATGGCTGATTGCAGCGCCATCCAACAGCTTTCCAGGCAACCATAACCACTCACAGCTGTAATGACAGAAGGGATGAAAGTTGGTGATGAAAGCAATGTTGTTTGAGAAGCAACATTTGAACCACTGCCTCCTTTTCGTGTTTCAGCTGAAAAAAGTGCCTCGGAAGCTCAGCAGATGATCTGTGCTGCTTTGGGTGAAGCGGCTGTGTCCTACAGTATGTGTAAGAAGTGGTTCCAGCAGTTTAAGTAGGGAAATTTTGATTTCTGTGATGCAGAACGTCCGGGACAGCCACAGAAAGTTGACGATGAGGAACTGGAACAACTGTTGGACGCGGATCCCTGTCGCACAGTCAGAGCTCGCCCAGGAACTCAGAGTAACACGGCAAGTCATTGCAAAGCGCCTGCACAAGCTTGGACGGATTCATAAGAAGGGCCGTTGGGTGCCCCACCAACTCACAGCTACGAACAAGTCTAGGTGCTACGATGTTGCTGTGTCCTTGCTCTCCAGATTTAAGAAGAAGGATTTCCTCCACAAGATTTTGACCTGTGATGAGAAGTGGATCCTCTACAATAATCCTAAGCGGCACAAATCGTGGGTTTATCCAGGTCAGCCTACCACCAGTACCGCCAAACCGAATATCCATGCCAGGAAGTTGTTGCTGAGCATATGGTGCACTATGAGTTGCTCAAACCTGGTGAAACAGTCAATGCTGAGCGTTATTGTCAGCAACTCATTTGTGTGAATGACACAATGGAGGCAAAAAGGCCATACACCGGCAAGGGCAGAAGGTTGGTCCTGTTGCTTCAGGATAACGTGCGTCCTCACACAGCGAAAACGACTTTAAACACGATCACCAACCTGGGATGGGAGATTTTGACCCACCCGCCGTATTCTCCAGACTTCGCCCCGTCGGATTATCACCTCTTTCGCTCCTTACAACATCACCTCGGTGATACGCACTTCACTTCTGTCAAGGAGGTCCACAGAAGTATTGATGACTTTATTAACTAGAAACAGCCCTCTTTTTTCCACAGTGACATTCGGCAGCTCCCTGACCAATGGCTCAAATGTATCCAACACGACGGGGATTATTTCCCTGATTAGGTACATATTCAATTTGCTATAATTTGCTCTCAACGTGTCATGCCTGTGGCTGAGAATTAAGTTGTACACCTAATACAACATCCATGCCTCACTGGGATTTGAACCTGTACCTACTTGGATAAACGGTCATAAGCCAGGACTCAGACCACTGTGCTACCGGGGCAGCTCAGGGATGTTTTAGAGGCAAAGGTGATGCCATTCCTTCAGAGTTGTCCTGGTGCTATAATCTAGCAGGACAATACTCTGCCACATGTAGCCTGAAATACCCAAGATGTCTTCCATGCACAGCAGATGCCACTTCTTCCCGGGCCTGTACGCTCGCCGGAAGTGTCTCCGATCAAACATGTCTGGGACATGGTAGCTAAGCGACTGGCCCGTAAAGTGTCTCCTCCAGTCACCACGAATAAACTCTGGTCACGCACAGAAGCAGCATGGTAGGCTATTGCCCAGGACAATACCAAATACCTCTCCCATTTAATGCTGCACCGTGTAGAGGCTGCTATTGTTGCTCAAGATGGCATCACACAACACTGAGTTTTGAAGCAAACAATGTTTTCATAGTAAGAGGGTGAAGGGTGGGTAATAACAACACAGCAAGGACAGGGAGGACTGCAGATCAGTTGCATGAGTAAACAGTCACCATAGGGTACAAAAATCCATGTACATCAACAGCTCCTTTTTACTTTGGGTTTCATTATTTGGTTTTGAAGTTTCCTTTTCCTTATCACAGTCTTATAGTTTCTGGATAAAGTGTGTAACACATGAAAGAAACTAAGTTTAATAAATTAGGCATCACTTTAGGGAAGAGTAGAACATCCCCTCCCACTTTCCAATGAAGTTATTTTAGTCCCACAGGGAGTACTAATGATGAACTCAAACTGGTCCTTTACAAAAATAGCGTACACACATCCACTTGACCTTCCGTGGCCATCATTAAATTGTGTATCACTCTAGGGCTCAATAAAATGTAGGTCTCTACTGGGAAAATGTAGAAGCCTATCTTTAAAATGTGACTGCAAACATAACTTAGTAGTTAATATGCTAAATGAGAATGATTAACAGCAGAAAACGTAATCAAAGACTTCATTTAAAACATATCTGCTGAACAAATTGTTTCACGAATACTGCCAAACATGCATCAAATGCAAAGCTTCATTGTAGCTAAAAGAGAAACAAATTATATTCCAACTGCCTAAATTTCAGTTATGTGCTAACACATATACAAATATCTCATTTATGGGGATCCAAGATGAGTATGCTACAAGATCTTTGCCCTTTAGCAAAACAAAGGGTGAATCAAGAGGCTTTTTTCAACTAGAAAACAATGCATCTTCCTAGTTCTGTATCCACTGGGGTGGGATGAAGTGGAGGAGGTGAAAGAAAGAGGAGGACACTGTTTATTGTACTTGTCTCTGCTTATTACAATGGGTAGGGACAGAGATAAAAATAAAAAAATGGATACAACAGACTTGGAAATGGGGATTTTCTGTGTTTGTTGTTTTTCCCAGTCTTTACAAAGGGTGTGGAATAATAATAATAATAATAATATTTAATAATAATAATAAAGACTTATCTGGTGTTATGTGAACTCCTTATGAGTCTAAAGCAAAAATAAATAAACTTATGGCAATAATAAATGGATTTTTTTTCAATTTTCAACATGTGACAAACAAGAAAAAAAAACTTGCTGGCTACATGAAAATTTTACTAGCCAATGGTCTGCAAACTACTGGGTAATTCGAATGCTGTTCTGCCATATAAGTCATCATATATTTCTACAAAAATTTTGAAATAATATAGCTATTCAAGTTACCAAAAATAAAAAAATATATATAAATAAAAAGATTTTTTTAATTACACTCCACAAAGTTAGGTTTTACAATGCAGCACAATTTAAGAAGTTAACAGTACTTACTTTTGAAATTCCCACTCACGATTATCCAGGGGACACACCTGTCGAGTCTTCAACCAACGAGAAATACAGTGGAAGTGAAAAGCATGCTGTAAAATAACACAGTCATTAGAAAAATGAAACACGGATTTCCTTATGCTTCACAGCCACAAGCTTTAAGCTTTTACTTACCAGGCACAACAATAGATATTGCAATGCATCTGTGTGCTGATGCCAACAGCCATAATGGTCCTATAAGACACTACCCCCCCTCCCCCAAACACACACACTTTAACTGTCCATCAAAAAGCCTTTTGTTGTTTGCTATTTCTTTTGCTGCATTGCCAGAGCCAAACTACATGTTCAGGAAGATAAAATAAAAAAAAATAAAAAAAATCATTTCTTACCAATGTAAAGGAACTTCTGTGCTAGGTAAAGAACATAATTATTACCTCCAAGGGAAAGAACAGAAAATGATGCAAGCTAATGACTGAAAGGGTATTTTGGTTAAAGTCAACAAATTCTTCTGAACAAATATTCCAGCAAATGTTCTCTCAAGCCCTGCTTGGAGGTTCTGGTATGGTAACAGTTTCAGTAGACACCACAAGCCCTCAATAGTTCCCTGTATGTGACCCCTGGTTTATGGACTAATAAAACTGGTGGAATGGCTCACTATCATGTGTGTGTATCCCACATGTTGAAACTGACCAAATGTAGACCATTCACTTGCCATTATGACAGACTTAGAACATGTTCCTGGATGAGAGAGGTGGGAGTTGTAGAACATCACAAATTTTGGGACTACACCTCCACTCTGAACTTCTTTATGCCTCTTTTGTATACATCCAGGATACAGGAGCTCTCCACCATCTAGACCAAGGTTGGCTTTTCTTGTCTTTGCTTCATCTGCCTCTAAGTCTGCAACTAGTTCTCTGAAGTTCTGGAACCACTTACATACTATTGTAGGCAATGTAGTATAAGGGTTGCCAGAACTACTCCATAAGATGTGGGTTGCCAGAACTACTCCATAAGAAGTGGGTTGCTAGAACTACCCCATAAGACATGTACTATATCATTAGCAAAACGGAATTCAAGAGTCATCATTATGTCAATAGAATGGCAAGCTTCATCCAACCACATTACCATACTGCAGAGGCAGACTACTCAGCTTTCCCGAATATGCCAATTTTATTGTACATCCGAGTTATTCCATTAGGGGTTTGGAAAAGTTTCTGCCCCCCCCCCCCACACACACACTAGGGGATGCTGTAGGGGTCTAACCGGCTGGCGACCCGTGCTGTCAGCTCGTATATAAAGACAAGCATGCCGGTCGATAAAGTTCATTTGAGGCACTGTTTGTTATTCATGTTTAATTTAGGGAAAAGTACGAGTGAAACATACGGTTCAATATGTCAGGCGTATGGCGAAATGGTTATGGGTGAGCAGACGTGTCGAGAATGATTTGCCAGTTTTAAGAAAGGTGATCAAAGCTTGGAAGACAAGCCACGTGCAGGTAGACCGCAGGAACTTGCAGACGAGGAGCTGGAATCGCTGCTGCAAGAGGACGCCACACAATCGACCACGCAACTGGCGAAATGTTTGAAAGTGGCTCAATCGACGGTGGTACAGCGTCTACAGGACTTGAGGAAGATCCAGAAGATTGGTAAGTGGGTTCCACATACTTTAACGAAGTGTAATATTGGTCAATGATTGGACATCTGCATGTTGTTTCTGAAGAGGTTTCAAGGGAAGTATTTCTTGTGGAAGGTTGTCACCGGGGATGAAAAATGGGTCTACGGCAACAACCCAGCACACAAGGGATCCTGGGTCGACCCAGGCTAGCCATCAACATCCACTGAAAAACAAGATATCCACGGGAAAAAGGTACTGTTGTGTGGGTGTGTGGTGGGATATGCATGAAGTGCTGTACTTTTTTGAACTGTTGAAACCGAGCGAAACCATCACTGCACAATGATATAGTGATCAGTTGATGAAACTGAACGCCACAATCAAGCAAAAACGCCCATGGATAGGTAAAGGGCGCCGCCCAGTCATCCTGTTACACAATAATGCCAGACCACATGTTGGTGCCACCACAAAATCAACCCTTGAACAGTTACACTGGGAGGTTTTACTGTACCCTGCCTACTCCCCAGACACTGCACCCTCAGACTTTCATCTGTCTCGCTCTATGCAACATGCCCTAGCCCAACAGCGGTTCACCACAGTTCCAGAGGTGAAAATTTCGTCACTGCATTCTTCGGCTCAAAACCCGAGTCTTTCTATCACAGGGGCATTCATTTGTTGCCTGAAAATGGCAAAAAGGTCATTTATGCTAACGGCCAATATTTTGTTGAATAAATGTGTATCTACTGGTTTCCTGATTGTTCTTGTCTCCTTTCTCCTTAAAATGGCAGAAACTTTTGCATACCCCTAATAATTCTTGTGCTGCAGTTTTATTTCATGATCTTCAGAAAGTCTGGTCCAAGACAGGAATCCATTCTCCTAACAATACCAATTGCATGAGGTTTTAATTGTGCAAACAACTGAGTAAAATCTCTTAAAACTTCACAGGTTACACACACTAATCAAGATACTATGCTGCCCTCAACGTGCCAAAGGTTAATAGAGCCCACCAAAAAAATCAAGATTCCTCATTTGCATCAGCACACAGATCACCTGCTGTCGTCTCTAGTAAGTAAAAGCTTGTGCAGTATAAGAGAGTTAAAAAAATTTATAACAAATATTAGTAACATGACAGAAGCAAAACATTTACGTAGCGCACAGGTTATTTCTTCATACAAACATGAAAATAAGATATTTATATATTTATATGAAATCTTGTCGCTATGAAGATTCATTACTAGAACAAAGTTAGACAAGGCAACATGCTCAAGGCCCACACATTTTGTAAGTCAAAGTCTGACATCAGACTGTAAAAATAATGATAATAACATATAAAACAAATTTATTATTTACCATGGTTAGGGAGAAATATTTCAAATACAGCTGGACACAATCCTTTCTATGAACATTTTTATTGCAATAAGGAAAAACTACCAATTCAAACAACTGAAAAATCCATATTACTAAACACAAAAATTTATAAATTTATATATACTGTATATATGTAAGGTCAGGTGATGCGTAACATCACAGCCTCTCCTTGACAAATGTCAACCCCGCCTTCTCGTGGTACATCCTGTTCCCACTAAAGGGGCTCTGACGACCGCCAATAGCGGTATAACTATACCATCGGGATTAGAGGAAATGCTATCCCACACTCACCAACCCGCTTGGCCAGCGTGGTGAGTTATGGCCAAACCCCTCCAAAATGACTCCACAACTTAAATCTTGGCCTTCAGTCTCCGGCAGCTGGAATGTACCTGGCCAAGGCAGCGGCCAGTGCGACATGAAGGCAGAGGGTGCTAAGAATCCCCGGAGGACCGGACTAGGCTGCCATCTCATGCTGACCTTGGCGACGTATAACGGACGCTCCCTATCTTCTGATTCAAGGCTTCTTGAATTGGAAGAGGAACTACAAAGGATCAAGTGGGACATCGTCGGGCTAAGTGAGGTAAGGAGAAAAGGAGAAGATCTCATTGAACTGAAAAGTGGACATCTCTTCTACTATCGTGGGACAGATACTGGCAGAACTAGTGGTGTTGGATTTATAATAAACAAGAAACTGAAGGATAAAGTTGTAGAAGTTGAAAGTTCCTCTGACAGAGCTGCACGACACGTTATCCAACTCTCGAGAAGATACCAGGCTCAGATTATTCAAACTTATGCACCCACCACAAGTCATCCTGAAGAAGAAATTGAAGAATTTTATGAGGAAATTCGTTATCTAAATAATAAAGGTAAGCAGCACTTGAAGATAATTATGGGAGATTTCAATGCAAAAATAGGGCAATGGCAACAGAATGAAACTTCAGTAGGTAAATTCGGTCACAGCAACAGAAACCAGCGTGGAAATACTCTCATAGAGTTTGCAGAGGCAGAAGGGTTTTTCATCTTGAACTCCTTTTTCAAGAAAAAGCCACACAGGAAATGGACATGGAGACATCCAAATGGGACGCCAAGTGAAATTGATTTTATTATGTGTAACAAAAAATTCGTCATAGAAGACTGCAGTGTGCTAAACAAGTTCAACACAGGCAGTGACCATAGATTGGTGAGATGTAAGATGCACCTCAACACTAAACTTGAACGTGGCAAGCTCATAAGACAAACAAAATGTATTGACATAACCAACCTTAAAAAACACCATAATACCTTCAAATTGGAACTGAAGAACAGATTCTCTGCTTTAGAAGGCCTAACATCGGAAGAAGTGGATATTTCTGAAGTTAACAGAAAAGTAACCAAAGCTCTTATGGAAACAGCAACAAAATTAGCTGGGTCTAAGAACTAATTGCATGTGAACAAATTATCAGGAAAAACCAAAATGTTGATGCAAAAAGAAGAGTGATGGGGACAACTAAAGAAGATGTGACTTCCAAAGTGGAATATATAGAGCTATGCAAGACAGTACGAAAAAGTATCACTGAAGACGTAAGGAAATTCAACTGTGAACTAGTAAGGAAAGCAATTGAAAACAACCAAAGCCTAAAGATAGCAAAGGGACATCTCAGTAAGGGGAGAAAACAGATTATGGCACTGAGAAAAGAAGATGGTTCTGTAACAAGAAATAGAGGCGAAATTTTGACAAGAGTGAAAGATTTCTACTCCAAATTATATGAAAGGGATGATACATGTACTCCAGACATCATGAAAGGTACCAGTACCAGAGTTCTTCCAGTCCTTCCAGCAGAAGTTGCACATGCAATCAAGAACATGAAGCGGGGAAAAGCTCCAGGAGAAGATGGAATTACTGTAGACATCATACAAGAAGCAAGTGGAGAAATCGAAACAGTACTCGCCCAAATTTTCACTCGATGCCTTAATGAAGGGAAAATTCCTGAGGATTGGAACAACGCTACAATGATCTTGCTACATAAAAAAGGTGACATTGAGGATCTCAGGAACTACAGACCTATCAGCCTCCTATTAGTGGTTTATAAAATCTTCACTAAAGTTCTTTCACACCGCTTGAAGGTGACACTGGACATGGCTCAACCGAGAGAACAAGCTGGATTCAGGAGTGGCTACAGCACAATAGATCATATCCACGTACTGAGAGAACTAATTGAAAGAGCGAGGGAATATGAACTTCCATTATGCATGGCTTTTATCGATTATGAAAAAGCCTTTGATTTGGTGAAACCATCCGCAGTTGCAATGGCTCTGAAATTCTGCGGTATTGAAGATGCATACATTAATATTATTAATAACATCTATGAAAATGCAAGTGCAAAGATTCAGCTGTTTGAAAATACAACACACATAAAAATTGGAAAAGGAGTGAGACAAGGTGACACCATATCTCCGAAGCCTTTAATGCCACATTGGAAAATGTCTTTCAATCACTGAACTGGGAAAACAAAGGGATAAAGATTAATGGAGATTATCTAACACACCTTCGTTTTGCTGATGACATAGTCATTTTTGCAACTACCCCATCAGAGAGAGCTACAGAGTATGATCCAGGAACTTGCTGACAAGAGTAAAGAAGTGGGATTAAAAATGAACTTTCAGAAGACAAAAGTGATGTACAATGCTTTTACAAGAAATGAAGATTTATCGATTGATGGAGAAAAGCTGGAGATAACAGACACGTACGTTTATCTTGGACAGCAGATATCAAATGAGGGTCACATTGGTGAAGAAATTAATCGGCGTACAAAACTTGCCTGGAGAGCTTTTGGAAGAAACAGCATAATTTTCAAGAGCAACATGCCATTATGTCTTAAAAGAAAAGTGTTTGATTAATGCATCCTTCCAGTGCTTACGTATGGTGCAGAGACGTGGACCTTAGCTAAAAGAGACATACAAAGGCTGCAGACAACTCAAAGCAGCATGGAGAGGTGCATGCTTGGTGTAACCAGGAGAGATAAGAAGAGGAACACGTGGATCCGAAAAATGACAAGAGTGGAAGACATCATGATCAGAGTTAAATCCCTGAAATGGCAATGGGCTGGACATACTGCCAGAAGAACAGACCATAGATGGACAGCCAAAATTTTAGATTGGATTCCAAGGGACAGGAAAAGACCCAGAAGAAGACCACATGGAAGATGGGTGGATGAAATTCGAAAGTATGCGGGAGTGACATGGAGGAGACTGGCACAAGACAGACCGTTGTGGAGGAAACTTGGGGAGACCTTCGTCCAGCAGTGGATTGATAATGGTTGACAATGATGATGATGATGATGATATATAAAAGCAGTCAAATTTTTCTAGTATGTACAAAAAGGCAACCAATACAACTAATTGCAGCACACAGTTTAAATTATACATACTAAAAAAATATTTGTGCTACAATAGAATACATATGAACTGTGTATGAGGAACTCATTTTAACTAATGAGTAAGACACAAACCTGAAACATTTATAATTGATTTAAATGAATTTACTTATTAAAATTAAAAATTTCAAATGTACCATTGCCATTTTGTTCATAAAATGAGTAGTTTGCTTTCATCACCAAATACTGATTCATGATTATAATTTACTCATAATTACTGAATGAGTGTGAAAGGAACAAATCAGTTCCCAAAAGAAACTGTCTTTGACTGCTTTAATTAAAGAAAAGGATCTTACACTCAACAGTCTACTGAAAATGTTATTTCCTAATATGAAATGTTTCAGTGTATTTTTTTGATTCAAGAGAGCTGATATTCACTCTGAATCTGACTAAATATGTTCTACCACAGCAACAAACTGAATGTGATGAAAATCTTAATGTCATAATGTAATACAGAGGTGCCTTTGATTCTGTCCTAAGCACTGATAGAAAAACAAATCATCTCACCATGAATCTGGCAACAGAATCTCACAACATCCACACATCATTCTGGCCTCATACTATTCGATGGCCCAGTTTGTTGTTAGCTTGCTGTTGAATTTTATGTTGGTATTAGTCTGGTTGCTTGCCTTTCCAGAAATGTCTTGTCTCCATTACACCTTAATTGTTTCTGATGATATACTTTAGGACCAGTTTCAACCTCAAGATATGAGACTTGCATGAGCTAAGCTATGCTATTTGCCTAATGAATTTGAAAATGCCAAGTTGCTGCCATCTGTTGGTTATAGTGTTTTTGTCCTATCAAATGAAATATATCTGGATATCTCCGATTTGTGATTTAGAATGTGTTTCCATGCATCTTATATGTAAAAAAAATGAATGCCTATCTGTCTGTTTCCCCAATGTTCCCACACCTTTTTACAAATGTACAATCTGACTTGAAATTGGAGGCATTTAGTTACAATTCAAATTCCAATTATCAATTTCATCCAAGAGTTTTGATTGGAAAAATGGGTGCAATATGTTATCATAGTCGAGCAACAAAATTTAAAACTGAGGCACTTGGAATGTGTTGTTCAAATGAAAACTTAAACTAACACCTTTAAATCCCCCCCCCAGTCTCTCCTTTCCTGTATGTCAGGAACTACTCAACAATTGCAACATTTTCTGGATGTCAGGAACTACTCTACTATACCATGCAAATTAATTGGGACAAGCTATTTTATTCTTAGAATTGTAATGTGATCGCCAGTTGATGTCGGAAACCCACATAAACTGGTTTTATCAGCTGTGGGTGGTGTGACTGTTAGAACTTGATAGTAAGAATGTGGTTTGACCAGTTTTAAACAGGAAATAGGCACTTCAGCTTCAGTTGTGAGCTTTCATGTGTGACAGGTGGATGTTAGTTTTTGCTCTCTGTGAGTACGTGTTGCTTTCGTGTATTGAAAAATGGATATTTCCCCAAGGAAGCGTGCAAAAATAATTGCTTTGAAGGATCACACTTCTATGACAGTGAGAGATACCGCTTCTGCAGTTGGTGTAGGCAAATCAAGTGTATCAAGACTGCTTACGCGATACAATGCATCTGGATCATCGCCTCCAAAAAGGAGAGGTAAATGTGGAAGAAAACGAAAAATAACTCCATGAACCGATAAATATCTAATCAGAAATAGTAAAATGAATCCAAAATCCAAAAAAAAAAAAAAAAAAAAAACAAGCACCGGCCTTCAAAAAGATTTATTGGCTAGTGGTTGTGATGTTAGTGATTCAACTGTACGCCGTAGGCTTCTGGAAGTTGGCTGGAAGGCAAGAAGACCAACGAAAAAACAATATTTGAATGCGAAAATGAAGATGTTTAGCATGGGCCAAAAAATATAAATCATGGACTGCTGACGACTGGAAAAAGGTAATTTTCAGTGATGAAACTCATTTATTTGTGCAGGTTTACCAAGCAAATGTCGTTAGACGAAGCAACTGTGAACCCTTAAGACCTGAGCATGTCAAACAAACTGTAAAACACCCTCTGAAACAGATGTTTTGGGGTTTTTTCACATCAAATGGCACTGGAAGCTTAGTTCCTGTTCAAGGTATGATGAATTCAGCCAAGTACGTAGAAATATTACACCGTAGGATTGTTCCATTCTTGCAAACTTTTGACGGACATTTCAACATGACTTGGCCCCATGTCACAATTCGAAATTGGTCAAGAATTTCATGCTGGAAAATCAAATTAATTTACTTTATTGGCCTGGAAATTCACCAGACTTAAATCCCATAGAAAACTTGTGGAATATTTTGAAGAGACGTTTAGGTAAAATGGACTGTACAACCAAAGAACGCATGATAATGAATGCTATAAAAGTGTGGTTCCACGATTATGAAGTCAAAAATATGTGCACTCAATTAGTGGAGTCAATGCCAAAACAAACTTAAGAGGTCATTTCTGCTAAAAGAGGACATACTTCATACTAATACAGGTATTTATCAGTGTATATCAAGGCACAGAATGATATAAAGGCATAGTTTTGGAAAAAAGAGTGATTTTTTACTTGGTCCCAATTAATTTGCACAGTATAGTACAATCGCAACATTAACACAAGGAGATAAGTTCATGGTCCAGAGATGCCAACCTGTTTCAGATATTTTCAGTAGTACTCCTACAAATTTTCAGTAGTTTGGGCCATTTTTCAGTAGTCATACCAAAAAGAATAATTTTAACAGAGGAAAACATGGTATTACTCATTTAATTTGATTAGCATTTTTACTTATTTTATTTTATTTTTGCGGGCGGTCGTAGTGAGCGATGGGTTTGCCTCCTCGGGGCGCTCCGTGGTAACAATGGCACACACAACAGCAACTAGGCCTCTGTGAATCTTGGAGAGGTGCAAGCTAGTTCTGTGTGACATTGGCAAAAAGACCCCAACTCACTGGGTTTTGTTCCAGAATCCTTAGGTTGAATGACCAACTGGAACCCTCAGCTGTGGGCTAATCCCCCACACTGATGTACTTACCTGATTAAAAAGGCAAAAAGAAATATTAAGAATGACTCAAGTGTGGGATATGGTGGACCTACCACACTTCAGAAGGACGGTCCGCCATGGAATCAACCTGGACTTTCTAAACGGCGTATGAGAAAGAGATCTTGGCTGAGTGAATGTAAGATTGGTGTATGGAATACTAGAGGTATAAATGACAAGATGAATGAGGTGATTGAGGAGATGAATAAGTATAGACTGGATGTGCTGTGTGTAAGTGAAACCAAAAAGAAGGAAATTGGGGTAGAAGAAGTGAATGGCACGGTGAGTGTGTGGTCTGGAGTATTGGATAATATGAGAAGACAGGCTGGTGTAGGTGTGATTTTAAGTGAAAAGATGAAGAACAACTTGATTCACTATAGTTGCATAAGTGAGAGAATTCTCTGGATTCGTTTGAAAGTGAAACTTCAGAGAATTGTAATTGTTGTAGTGTATGCTCCTTGTGACTCGGAACCTTCTGA
Source organism: Macrothele yani (assembly GCA_039090855.1). NCBI lineage: Eukaryota > Metazoa > Arthropoda > Arachnida > Araneae > Macrothelidae > Macrothele > Macrothele yani. Next base: position 118,967,400 of record CM077007.1, read on the forward strand.
TAAGAAAGAAGATTTCTGGAATGAGCTAAAAGCTGTTTTGAGCCAGTTTGGTGCTAAAGAAAAAGTTATAATAGCAGGGGATTTCAAAGCTAGAGTAGGTGTGCAGAATGCAATTTCTGACAATGTTCTGGGTAAGTTTAATGATCCTTGTATGAATGATAATGATGAAAGATTAATTGAACTCTGCATTGAGAATGGTTTGTGTGTATCTAATACATTTTTCAACCACAAGTATATACACACATATACTTGGGAAAATCGTACTATTGGTCAAAAGAGTGTGATAGATTTTGTTGTTTACGATCAGCGTTTGAAACACTTAGTTGTTGACACCCGTGTGATGAGAGGTGCGGATGTTGGTTCTGATCATTACTTGGTAGTGTCACGAGTGAAACTTAATGTTGGTTGGAGGAAAAGGAATAGGAAGAGACCCAGGATAGAAAGAATAAAGGTTGATAGGCTCCTTGAAGATCATCAGCAGTACTCTGACTTACTCAGAGAACGACTGAAGGATCTGAAATCTTGTGAGAGGGATGTAGAAAAGAAGTGGGAATGTTTTAAGAACTGTGTTGTCACTGCTGCTAAAGAGGTCTGTGGCACCACAATAGTGGGTAACAATAGAGGTGATGCTTGGTGGAATAGTGAGATTGATGTGGCAGTAAAGAAAAAGAAGGAAGCCTATTTGGGGATGTTGCAAGGAAGAGTCTCTGTGGATGAATATCGCTGTAAGAAGCGTGAAGCTGCTAAGCTGGTTCGCCACAGTAAGGCAAAAGATAGGAAGGAGAAAGTGGAAAGGCATGAACTGGCTTTTTGGAAAGATAGAAAGTCCTTCTGGAAGTACATGAGACTCAGGAAAAATAGGGGAAACAAAGTTGTAAGTTGTGTGAAGAATGAGATCGGGGAAATGATATGGGAGCCCAATGAGTTAAGTGAAAGATGGGGTGAATACTTTTGTGAGTTATTAGATCAGGAGAGCAAAAATGATTCTGAGACAGATGCAGATGATGTCACAATGAGGGATGAAAGCACAGGAGGGATCTCAAGAGAAGAAGTGTGTAAAGCTCTAAAATCTCTTCAGAATGGTAAGGCTCCAGGAGTTGATGGCATAACTGCAGAGATGTTTAAATATGGTGGGGACTTTGTAATTGATTGGTTAACTTAAATTTACCAGTTGTGCTTGGAGTTAGGAATGGTCCCTCGGGATTGGAAGGATGCTATTATTGTTCCTTTGTATAAGGGAAAAGGTGATCAGACTGAATGCAAGAACTATCGTGGTATTAGCCTACTGAGTGTGCCAGGGAAAGTGTTTGGTAAGGTTGTTATTGAAAAAGTACAGGGTCTTAAATCATTGAAAGTGTGGGATGTTCAGAGTGGTTTTATGCCTGGTAAAGGCTGCACTAACCAGATTTTTGCATTACGCATGATGATTGAAAAGTATCTGGCTGTTGGGAAGAAAGTTTTTACTGCCTTCATAGATTTAGAGAAAGCTTACGACCGAGTGAATAGGACACTTTTGTGAAAGGTATTGAATGAATATGGTGTTACTGGGAATCCACTTAATAATGTAAAAGCCATGTATGCTGGTAGTAGAGCTTGTGTACGAGTGAATGGTGTTTTATCAAAATGGTTTTCCATTGGTGCTGGAGTTAAACAAGGTTGTGTAATGTCACCATGGTTGTTTAATATATTTATGGACGCATGCATGCGTGAGGCCAAAATAGATAATAGTGGTTTATGTCTTGGTAATATCCGTGTGTGCAGATTGCTGTATGCTGATGACACTGTCCTGTTGGCAGAGAGCAAACATGAGTTGCAGAGTATGTTGACTCGGATGCACGAAGTTTGCATGGAATTCAAACTGAGTATAAATAAGGGAAAAACCAAAGTTATGGTGTTTGAGAGAGGAATGGGTAGCACTGAATGTAATGTAAGTATAAAGGGCACTGTGATTGACCAGGTCAGTGAGTTTGTGTATTTAGGAAGCATGTTTGACAGAGAGAACAAGTTGAATGGTGAAATCAGTAGGCGAGTGAATTCTTCTTTGAAAGTCATAGCTGCTCTGGGAGGTTTTCACAGGAATGATGGGTTCTCTAGAGAGTCCCGCATGGCTGTGTATGAAACAGTGATTGTTCCTACTCTGATGTATGGCAGTGAAACCTGGGTACTGCAGAAGAAGCATAGGAGTCGTTTGTGTGCTGGAGAAATGCGTTACTTACGTGGGGTTTGTGGCAAGACACGATCTGATTGTGTGAGGAATGAAGATGTATTGCAGTTGTGTGATGTAAAGCAAAATGTTGTTAGCAAGGTGGAGACCAATATGCTTAGGTGGTTTGGCCATGTTGAAAGAATGAGTGATGAAATGCTTACTAAGAAAATATTTTCAACCCAAGTGGCAGGAAGGAAAGGCAGAGGAAGGCCAAGGAAGACATGGGTGGATCAGATTCAGGAGTGTCTGCATGAAAAAATGATTATGAGTATGAAGTATAAAAGATCTTGTGTAAGGCGTGTAATGGATATCAGTGAAGCACGAGTTGTATGTCAAGATCGCTGTAAATGGCGAAGTTTGATACGACAACAATAAGTAAAAATATCTGGAAGTTTGTATTTCTTTTTGGAGCTAACCTCAGAGAACAGCTTAGTGATATGTATGTATGTATGTACTTACTTATTCATTTATATACATGGAAATCTATATCAAAATATTCCAAATTTTTCAGATGGAAAATAAATACACCATGACTGTACATTTTTTTTACACAACAAAAAATTGATTAAACAGCTTTCATTAGTGATTTGGCTGTACATTGTTTTGCAGATTTGAGTTCCTCAGCAAAAAATATTTTGTCATAACACACTTGCCCAGAGGAGAACATATTCATTTTTGCAATAAGAAGTGGCACCGTCCTTTTAACAAAGAAAGGTAACTTGATCACGCTAGTTACGTTAACTAAAACTTTTACAAAAAGTTCGTAAGTTGGAAGCTTTCGACCTTATCTTAGGTCTTCATCACGCCAATGGAGGACTAAAATTGTTGCCAGATTCTACATTTGAATTTTTCCTATTTTTGTTGCCAAAACTTAGAATTGATCTCCAGATCAACGGAATGTAGAGAGGAGATTCGGGGTTGCAAGTCATTGAGTTGAAAATAATTTCTATGCTTTCACGGTAACGGAGGGCAAAACGATTGTCAAACGAAGCAATTCGTTTTGCTTCGTTCCAGTGGGGAACTGCAGATGTGTCTTCCATTGTCAAAATAGACAAGGCAGTGTTGGGATTGCCTTTCGAAAGTAACGCACGGCACCGTCCTTTGAAGATGGGTTTGCAGATCTGAAAAGCTTGGGGAAGAATGCCAGAAGTCTTGCAGGAAACAAGAAAACGAAGGCTGCAAAGAGAATTAGTGACTTGAGTCCGAAGTTTCCGGAAGGAAATCCAATCTTTCGTCCAGTCCAAAATAAAATGCCCGGAAGTTGCGTAGCTTTGAAACATGACGATTATGGGCAAAACACGTAACAATATTAACAAAGAAAGGTAACTTGATCACGCTAGTTACGTTAACTAAAACTTTTACAAAAAGTTCGTAAGTTGGAGTGCTTCTACAGTTTCTAAACCTAAATTAAGTTGGAAACGGGCTTGATTTTTTTGCACTAAACTAATATCTCTCTCACTCACAGCATTCGAGTGTGGAACTACAAGTATTGCAAACATTACTTTCAAGAGAATGGTATACTTAACAGCTCCATTACAGCCTCTTAATTTTGAGATTTCTGACCAAGTGACATCTATCTATTTCTGCTATGGTCTCTAATTTGTCAGCTTGATAACAAGCAATTCCACTTCCAGTATATCAAGTTCATTTTCAGTTATTATAAATGGAAAGCGCTTGACTATGTATAATACAGAAGTATATTATGTTCTGTCTCTAAGTGAAGGATCTGCTACTTCTGCATGTTTTAAGAATTCATCATAAATCAGTATCTTTTCTTGAATATAAGAACATTCTTCAATGTATTAGCAAAATCATTTTCGTTTAAAATGATTTCGCTTAAATACATTCTTGTTTTTACTCCAATTACCAATTGTGTCCTTTCTGATTTTTCTTTTTGAAAAATTAAGCTCAACATCACCATCAGCTACGACAGTAGGCTTCACAAATCCCTTGGATGACAATTTTATCCATCATGCTGAAAGAACTTTCAGTTTCAGGACCATGAATGCATGATAGCATTCACTATTTTGGATAAAAGATAGTGTAACTTGGAGAATATGAATGCTTTTGAATATCATGCATCAATTCTTACAAATTTTTCAACTTCGTCACTTTCGTTTACGAACTCGGACATTTCCCTTCCATTTTCAAGATGAAATACAAAAATTTATGAAATAAAATGAAATTTAACAACAATACTTGGCAGAGGAAACATCGCATGAAAAATAAAATTACGATTACGGGAGAAATCTTCACTGTTTCCGGAAGTTTTGAAAGACGAAATTTCTGTTTTCGAAAGTTTCAGGCGGAAAGCATCCTTCACCACTATTAATTGCCCCAAAATGTCTGTTCAGTTATGCATCGATCTCGAGGATAACCCAAATTACAACGAAAAAGCAGAAATTCCTCGAAGCCATGGCACTCGCTCTCTTGCCTGAAGATTACATGGGAATTCTTGCGTCGCCGAATTTCCGTTTTCGGAAATTGTCCCTCCATTTTCAAAGTGAAATACAAAGGTTTATGGAATAAAATTATGTATAACAACAATAATGGACAGAGGCAACATCGCAGGAAAGCGAAATTATGATTACGGAAAAAAATCTTTATTTTGTTCACTTCTGTTTTTGAAAGGCGAAATGCTGTCCCGATGCATGTGTTTACACGTTGGTAAAATTCTTCGAAGCATAGTTTTACGCGTTTCTCGATGCATATTTTTACGTGTTGATGCATACTTTATGTGCTTCTCGACGTGCATTTCTACGCATTGCGAAAAATTCCCGATGTATATTTTTACGCGTTGGTAACATTTCGATGCGTACTAGATGCGTAATTACGCATTTTGGCGAACTCTGCACTAAGAACGAAATCCAAGCCTACTTTTCTGCAATGCAAAGAAAAAAACTTCGAAATATTAATTACTGACACGAATGGCCGACGCACGCTTAAAAAAAAAACAAAAAAACTCTGATGTCAGGCAATGACACTCACATTCTGCACCAAGAGCTTGTCGCTACACTGGGAAAGAGCTTCAGGCCGAACTCCACGCACGTCCACCAAAGCGAGCTACGCTCAACGTCTCCAGAATGTTGCATGCTGGGGAGGGAGGGTTTTCACTTAGAATGACTCAGCGCAAAGCCACACTCATCGAATGCCGGTCACTCATGCTAAGAGCAACTTTGAGAGGCAGCATCGCACGCAAGATGAATGACAGATCGTCAAGTGGTCGCCGTTGCGTTGGAAAGGGGAACAAGCAAAATAAAAATTAATAACTTCTGTTAATTTTCCGTAGAAAAATTACGGTTTTCCGTATTCCGTAGTACAAGAGCTATTTCGTAGGAACTACGGAGATTCCATAGTAGTTGGCATCTCTGATGATCTATCAGTGCAACCACAGGATCAGGAGAAACTGGCTACATGGCTACTTTTAAAGTGCAAGACCAGATTTATCACTTTTCTCCCTGCGAAATGAGAATGTGAAGTTTCTACAAATTTAAATAAGTAATTTCATATGTAATTGGTGAAATTAGTTGGTGAGTGAATTCTTCATTGAAAGTCATGGCCGTCTGGGAGGTTTTCACAGGAATGATGGGTTCTCAAGAGTGTCCCCGCATGGCTGTGAATGAAAGTGTAATTGTTCCTACTCTGATGTATGGCAGTGAAACCTAGGTACTACAGAAGAAACATCGAAGCTGTTGTGTGCTGGAGAAGTGAGTTACATACGGGGGCTTGTGGCAAGACACATTCTGATTGTGTGAGGAATGAAGATGTGTTGCAGTTGTGTGATGTGAAGCAAAGTGTTGTTAGCAAGGTGGAAACTAATATGCTTCGGTGGTTTGGCCATGTTGAAAGAATGAGCGATGAGATGCTTACTAAGAAAATCTTTTTAGCCCAAGTGGCAGGAAGAAAAGGCAGAGGGAGGCCAAGGAAGTCATGGGAGGATCAGATTCAGGAGTGGCTGCATGAGAAAAAAATTATATGAGTATGAAGTTTAGAAGATCTTGTGTATGGCGTGTAATGGATGTCAGTCAAGCCCGAGTTGTATGTCAAGGTCGCTATAAATGGAGAAGTTTGATACGGCAACAGTAAGTAAAAATTATCTGGTAGTTCGTATTTCTTTTTGGAGTTAAGCTCTGAATCTCAGAGAACAGCTTAGTGATATGTATGTATGTATTTCATACGTAACGCACACAATTTTTTTTTTTTTTTTTTTTTTTTTTTTTTTTTTTTTGTACGACGTACTGGAAGTGTGTTAGGCGATGTTTCTCTACAGTCATTTTATGTAGTCTGAATGACAGTGTCCTGTTTTGGTAGGTCTACAATTCCAGTCAGGTCTCTTTTGTTCAGCTGTCAGACGTGCTGGGTAGCTTCTGCAGAAAGGTCCTCCAGGGAGGAAAATCACTGTCCATGCATGGGTTGTTTGAGCTTGGGGAACAAGTCAAACCAGCCTGTGCTTCTCCCGCAAAGCTGTCACCACTTTTCCAATTTTTTTTTATTTTTTTTTTTTTTGAGTGCTCCAAAAAAAAAAAGTTGCCATTGACAGAGGATTTCATTTAAATATAATAGATAGAGGAATCAAGAAATTTAAGGCTTCTGCTAAAGTGAATGGCTCCACTACACTAGCTAAGTTTGATAATAGGACTTCGCCATTTTAAAGTATGACCCATTAATTTCCACAAGCATCAGTAATGCTTTTTCCAAATTTACAAAGTGTAAAATCGTGTTTAAAAATTCACCCAATTACTTCAATCTCTTCTTCTTCTATCACCCAAGACTCTGATTCCAGATTACTGCAAGACTAAAATTTACCCTATACCTTGTGTTTGCAATAAATTTTATGAGGACCAAACATGAAGAAACCTCTCCATTCACTTGAAGGAAAACAAACATGCAGTAAGGGATCAAAATATTACAAAATCTGCTCTAGTAGAACATTCAAGTGACCCAAACAACGTTAGATGGAAAGATGCAAAATTAAATTTTAAGTAGTATTTTCTTTGTCATCTCAACATAAGAGAGTTATTGGAGATATTCAAGAACAAAACTCATGTTTTAAACAGATATTTAGGCCCAGCTGCAAACATTCTGAACTTCTGGGATCCTATTCTTGGATGATTAATGCACCTGATTTAAATTGAGTACTTACGAGTTTATTTCTACTATTTACTTTTTTTCAAACTGTTATTTCATTAATTGAACGTATTGTTGGACTTGCTCCTGGTAAAAACATAACTGTTGTTAGGTGAAAATATGTTGAGCTTATTATTTTAAAGGTTTTTATCTTACAGATGATCTTTTATATGTACAAATAAAAAATCATTTTCAACCAGAATTATATATTACACATGGAAATGTTTTATGAATATATCACTAATTTGGACAAAACTGGCACTTTTTCAGTATGGATGGTGAGATACAAAAGTTTTTTTCTGGATATATTATTTTGGGGTAAATTTCACAAAATCATGAACCACTCAAATTTTGCATCATAGACTATTATTTAAGCACTTATGAATTTCAGTTCCATTATAGCTAACATCAAGTTAGTTATCAATTGTAAGATCTCAACCTAAACTTTCAAATGGTGCCACATGACCATGTCAACATGAAAATGATTTTTAAAGTCAACTTTAACCTTGAAATTCCAAAAATGAAATCAATTACTAACAAGGAACAATACACCAACTGTACTTAAATAGTATAACTATACTTCCATGAAAAATGCCATCTGGTTTATGTGTGAAAGCTTGGAAACTTTGATTTCTATTCTACACCAAGAAATTTTGGATCACTAGTATAGTTATACTATTTAAATAAAATCAATATTTTGATTATTCTTTGAAAAAATTCCCACATGTTTGTACTAACCTGATATAATTCAGTACTAAATTTCAAGATCAAAAACAGGCCATGCATTGAAAAAACACAAAAGTAAATATGCTAGGCGATTCTGAATGTAACTTATTTAATTTTTGCTTTTCCTTTATCGGAAAGTGTTTAAATAATAACAATACAAACTGAGATTACTGTGAAACACTTCTGAGATTAAATGCATGTTACCATAACTGGTTTATAACCAATCATCTACTGAAATTTATCTTACACAGCCAATTGTGAGCTGTGTACCAATGATTCAGCTGTCTTGTTCATTTCATCAAGGAGTTCCTATGTACATCTTGCAGGTACTATCAGATATCAGGTTTTAAGGATAAGTAAGAGATACTTTGAAACCGTGTGTGTGTGTGTGTGTGTGTGTGTGTGTGTGTGTGTGTGTGTGTGTGAGAGAGAGAGAGAGAGAGAGAGAGAGAGAGAGAGAGAGAGAGAGAGAGAGAGAGAGAGAGAGAGAGAGAGAGAGACTATTCACTCAACAGCACAGTTTTTGGTTTAATCCTAAATGCAAGCTGATTAGACTTTTACATCTACTTTTAAAACATGCAAATTGTGTTCCACAATGCATGTGTGTTATTTACCAAAAAGCAAATTCAGGACACAAGTTGATCACACTTTGTGTCGAAACTATACATTTAAAGTAGGTACGTACTTTCACATATATAATAAAAATATACTTTCTACAACTTAGCAGCTAAACTTAAGGTATTATATTAACAATTAAGTCGCATCGTGTGGTCCCACGGACTGCATTAGTTATTAATGTATGTTTTATTCAGATATGTAATAAACCTAATGACTTGTACCTCCTAGTACCGTCTAATATCTTATTAATTAAGCAATCTGCAGGCATGATTTGTTGGAATCACCATTGGTAGTATATTTTTTATTGATGCAGTGGTCCCATGGCCTGCATGACACAACTTACATATCGCTAAACGCTTCATTTAAAACTGTCCCTACGTTGCGTCATGCGGTCCAACAAAGGATACGATGCCACGGATGCACAGAAAGAATCTTGGCTTTCTTTCAAGTTTTAGCAGTTGGGTTTGGGAAAAATCATCTGACGTTTCAGATTGTTGTTAGGTAACTCTGTGCTTGTATCATACGTTCCTAAAAAAAAAAAAAAAGCTGTCATTCTTCTGTACTCAATGCATCACTCGGAAGAAGTTGGTAAAGAGACCAAGAAACTGGAAATAATTAGTTTTTATAAGTGCACAAAAGGAGTGGATGCATTAGATGAAAAATGCAGTATTTATAGCTCTAGTCATCACATCAGACATTGGCCGATGGCAGTTTTTTTTCGAATATTAGATATGAGTAGAGAGTGCATATATTCTGCATCACTCTCATAGCAATCCGGATCCTCTATCACGGTTGGATTTTATGAAATCTCTAGCTAAAGATCTTATAGATCTATATCTATAAGAGAGATTCAGGGTTCCCACTGAAAAGTAATAAAAAAATTCCCTGACTTTTTCAGATTCTCCAGGTGGTTTTCTAAAGTTTTCCAGAGTGGCATGTTGCAAAGAATTGTTACATTTCATTCCATTCCATTCATTTTTCTCACCAAAGCACACACTTGAAAATTCTTTACATAATTGTCTTTATAAAATTACCTGCTTTTCATTAATAACAACTAACTGTGCACATTATTTTCTGTGTCATTGTTCCATGAACTTTTGTGAATACTACCCACACAGAATTTGTAAATGCATTCCCATAGAAACAGGTCATATGTAAGAAGAAATCTGTCAATTGAATAGTTTGTTTTTCTATAACACAATGCAGCTAAGCTTAATGATGGAATGTCTCTGTTCAAAGAAACATGTTTCAAGAGAACCAACAGACAAAGGACTTTGATCCATCATTTGGTTGGTTCTCTTGTGAAATGTTTTTCTCAAGCAGGGGCCATTGTGCCTAATTGTTCCAAGTTATAACAACTGCCTGCAGAAATTGAACAAAAGCTTAATAACTGGCAATTTTAAAAATTCAATTTTGCATCTATTTTTAGAGAATGAAGGAAATACTTAATATAACTGAAAGTAAGATCTACCAAAGTCTAGGCAGGCCGTAATTGCAAGCAAATGTTTGAAATCTTGAAAAAATAAGTTTTTTGGCAAAATAAAGTATCCATTGATTTTTACAAAAAAAAAAAAAAAAAAAGTTAATTTTCCCCGAGTTTTCCCTGATTTTTGGAACCATTTTCAAATTCCCTGAGAATTCCAGGTTTTCCAGGTTGAGTGGGAACCATGAGATTGGATAACATGAGGCTTTCAAGAGAATTGCATTTGTCCATGAAATGCATCCTTGGAATCAGGAAAGAGGAACAGATTAGGAAAAAAAAAAGGGGGGGGGATCAAAAGTTAGCAAGAGAAAACAGAAAAGCATGCTTTTTATATCAAGCGGCAAAGAAGCGCAAAACTGCCTATTTGTGTTCTTCCTCTGCAATAAACCTGCATGCCTTGAGAATTGCCAAAAAATATACATCAATCATGCGAACTGCGATTCCAAAAGCTGAACATGTTAGTTGAACGCTTGCAGTTTTATAGAAATTCTTGCTGGAGGGACCTAATACTTAGTTTTTATGAAGAATATTTCATGAACAGCAGAAATGCACAGTCTTAGAAGTGAAACATATTTTATTATATTTTAAGAGAATTTAAAGCATTATATATGACCACATGGAAGATGGGTGGATGAAATTCGAAAGTATGCGGGAGTGACATGGAGGAGACTGGCACAAGACACCGTTGTGGAGGAAACTTGGGGAGACCTTCGTCCAGCAGTGGATTGATAATGGTTGACAATGATGATGATGATATGATTCACATTACAATTTCTGTGTTCCAACAAAATTGCATGATTTTCAATAAAAAAAAATACTAAAATATTAATTTTTTCTCCTCACATTTGGGTTTCAGAGTGTTATTAAAGTGCAAAACAGTAATTAATATTGTTCTTTCTGCAACAGGTCTTTATCTAGAGAGCAGTACAGATAGTAGTTCCTTGGACTGCATGATGCTCTTACATACATACATGCATATCACTAAGTTGTTCTCTGAGATTCAGAGGTTAGCTCCAAAAAGAAATACGAACTACCAGATAATCTTTTACTGCTGCCGTAACAAACTTCTTCATTTACAGCGATCTTGACATACAACTTGGGTTTCACTGACATCCATTACACGCCGTACACAAGATCTTCTATACTTCCAACTCATCATTTGTTTCTCATGCAGACACTCCTGAACCTGATCCTCCCATGACTTCCTTGGTCTTCCTCTGCCTTTCCTTCCTGCCACTTGGGCTAAAAAGATTTTCTTAGTAAGCATCCCATCACTCATTCTTTCAACATGGCCAAACCACCGAAGCATATTAGTCTCCACCTTGCTAACAACACTTTGCTTCACATCACACAACTGCAACACATCTTCATTCCTCACACAATCAGAACGTGTCTTGCCACAAGCCCCCGTATGTAACTCACTTCTCCAGCACACAAACGACTTCTATGTTTCTTCTGTAGTACCCACGTTTCACTGCCATACATCAGAGTAGGAACAATTACACTTTCATACACAGCTATGCGGGACTCTCTTTGGAACCCATCATTCCTGTGAAAACCTCCCATAGCAGAAATGAAAAATTCACTTGCCTACTAATTTCACCATCCAATTTGTTCTCTCTGTCAAACATACTTCCTAAATACACAAACTCACACACCTGGTCAATCACTGTGCTATTTACACTTACATTACATTCAGTGCTATCAGTTCCTCTCTCAAAAACCATAACTTTGGTTTTTCCCTAATTTATACTCACAGTCAGTTTGAATTTCATGCAAACTTCGTACATCCGGGACAACATACTCTGCAACTCACTTTTACTCTCTGCCAACAGGACAGTGTCATCAGGATTATGCACACACAGATATCACCAAGACATAAAACAGTATTATCTATTTTGGCATCATGCATGCACGTATACATGAATATTTTAAACAGCCATGGTGACATTACACAACCTTGCCTGACTCCTGCACCAATAGAAAACCATTTTGATAAAACACCATTTACTCATACACAGGCTCTACTACCAGCATACATGGCTTTTACACTATTAAGTAGATTCCCAATAACACCATATTCATTAAATACCTTCCACAAAAGTGTCCTATTTACTCGGTCGTAAGTTTTTCTAAATCTATGAAGGCAGTAAAACCTTTCTTACCAACAGTTAGATACCTTTCAATCATCATGCGTAATGCAAAAATTTGGTTAGTGCAGCCTTTAACCAGGCATAAAACCACTCTGAACATCCCACACTTTCTCCGATGTAAGACCCCGTACTTTTTCAATAACAACCTTACCAAACACTTTCCCTGGCACACTTAATAGACTAATATCACGATAGTTCCTGCCGTCAGTCTGATCACCTTTTCCCTTATGCAAGGGAACAATGATAGCATCCTTCCAATCCCGAGGGACTATTCCTAACTCCAAGCACAACTGGCAAATTTAAGTTAACCAATCAATTATAAAGTCACCACCATATTTCAACATCTCTGCAGTTATGCCATCAACTCCTGGAGCATTACCATTCTGAAGAGATTTTAGAGCTTTACACACTTCTTCTCTTGAGATCCCTCCTGTGCTTTCATCCTTCACTGTGCCATCGTCTACATCTGTCTCAGAATCATCTTTACTTTCCTGATGTAATAACTCACAGAAATATTCACCCCATCTTTCACTTAACTCATTGGGCTCACATGTCATTTCCCCAACCCTATTCTTCACACAACTTACAACTTTGTTTCCCTTATTTTTCCTGAGTCTCATGTACTTCCAGAAAGACTTCCTATCTTTCCAAAAAGCCAATTTATACCTTTCCACCTTCTCTTTCCTATCTTTTGCTTTACTCTGGCGAACCAGCTCAGCGGCTTCACGCTTCTTACAGCGATATTCATCCACAGAAATTCTACCTAGCAACATCCACAAATAGGCTTCCTTCTTTCTCTTTACTGCCTCTTCAATCTCACTATTTCCACCAAGCATCACCTCTTTTGTTATCCACTATTGTGGTGCCACAGAATTCTTCAGCAGCAGTGACCACAGTTCTTAAAACATTCCCACTTCTTTTCTACATCCCTCTCACAAGACTTCAGTTCCTTCAGAGTACATCAGAATAACACTGATGATTTTTAGGGAGCCTTTCAACCTTTATTCTTTCCATCCTGGGCCTGTTCCTATTTCTATTCCTCCAACCAACATTAAGTTTCCCTCGTGACACTACCAAACAATGATCAGAGCCAACATCCGCATTTCTCATCACACAAGTGTAAACAACTAAGTGTTTCAGACGCTGATCGTAGACAACAAAATCTATCACTCTTTTGACCAAGAGTATGTTTTTCCCAAGTATATGTGTGGATATACTTGTGGTTGAAAAATGTATTTAAATACATACAAATCATTCTCAATGCAGAATTCAATTAATCGTTCACCATTGCCATTCACACAAGGATCATTAAACTTACCTTGAACATTGTCAGAAATTGCATTCTGCACACCTACTCTAGCATTAAAATCCCCTGCTATTATAACTTTCTCTTTAGCACCAAACTGGCTCAAAACAGCTTTTAGCTCATTCCAGAAATCTTCCTTCCTATCAGAGGGTTCAGAGTCACAAGGAGCATACACTATAACAATTACTATCCTCTGAACTTTCGCTTTCAAACGAATCCAAAGAATTCTCTCACTTATGCAACTACAGTGAATCACATTGTTCTTTATCTTTTCAATTAAAATCACACCTACACCAACCTGTCCTCTCACATTATCCAATACTCCAGACCACACACTCACCATTCCATTCACTTCTATACCAATTTCCTTCTTTTTGGTTTCACTTACACACAGCATATCCAATCTATACGTATTCATCTCTTCAATCACCTCATTCATCTTGCCATTTATACCTCTAGTATTCCATACACTAATCTTGCACTCACTCAGCCGAGATCTCTTTCTCATATGCCGTTTAGAAAGTCCAGGTTGATTCCATGGTGGACCATCCTTCTCAAGTGTGGTAGGTCCACCATATCCCACACTTGAGTCCCTTTTTGCATTTCTTTTTGTCTTTTTAATCCGGTAAGTACACACTCTTTATGAACTAAATATGCACGATGCCACGTATGGATTGATAAAATGAAAATGATATTCAAAGAAAATTAACAATTTGTGAGTAATTGAGAACTCCAGATCAACATCACATAGTGATGTAAAATACTGCATTTTGCATAAGCCACAGAGACAAAATGTCTACTATTTCTGGTAGTTTGATATACAAGAGTTAATAACATAATGTTTAGGAATTAAATGAATGAAAAGGCAGCCAAACTCTCAAACGGTTTAGATTGAAATCTTAGTTATGTAACATATCAGCCATGAGTCTGTCACAACAATCAAGTCCATATGAATGACTGAAGAAAGTTGCAGGTATGTATATCAAATCAAAATATTATTTTGATTTGAGCATTTTCTGTTTTGCTGTATTTCTAAATATTTTTGTCACCTGCTACAAACTAAACTTACTTATACAATGCTTTTAGTAGTTCATTAACTTCACCTTAAAGGATGAAGTGCAATTTAAGAAACAAAAGCCACATAGATGTATCTACAGATTTTGAGGCAATTAAACATACCAGGTGGTAATAAAATATCATATTCTCAGGTCTCTAGAAAAGTAAGAAACGAAGATATCGTAAAAAACTTGGTAGGTAGGTAGCTTATTCAGAGCATCATGAAACGATTTAGCACAAAAAAAAAAAAAATTGTTTTGTTCAAAATTGCACTACTTAGAGAATGAGCAATGGCACTGCAAGCACAAGAAAAGAGCAGACCTGTGGTGAATTTACTGTTCATTGACAGCACAAATGCGTCAGGACAAAATCTGCTCAATATGCTGGCCATCACAAGAGGTGACATACTGAAAATGAAGAACAGCATGTGACACAGTTGTTCACAGCATGTCACGCTCGATGTTAGGCACTTCACACCTGATATATGTTTTTAGATCTGAGAGGGTGCATATGCTATCCTGATACACTCTGCAGCGCTGCCACCGATGAGCTGTAGCTCGTAAATTACCCAAAATAAAAAAAGGACCCATAATTACAAATTCTATGCATCCTTTGGGACCCACATTTTATTTCAAATTTTTTTAACATGCGATTTGGCAAAAGCCAAATTCGTGAGAATTAGGGAAAGAACGAAAACAGCTAGCAATGCACCGTCCCTCAAGATTATGTAAATATACAATGTAAGATTATGTAAATATACAAATGTCCTGATTAATTTACCAAACTTTTCAGCATATTTAATTAATATTAGAACAGTTGAAATTTAAAATTTGAAAAACAAACTTACATTTAATGAGGTCATTGTAAATTATTATACTTGACTTTTAATGAACAATCATTGACGTAGACGTACAACTTTTACATATATACATACACTAAGCTGTTCTCCGAGATTCAGAGGTTAGCTCCACAAAGAAATACAAGCTACCAGATAAATTTGTAACTGGTTATTTATTTACAGTTTGATACGACATCATTAAGTAAATAATTCAATGAAGGAAGAAATATTCTTCATAATACATGGAAAATTCACAGAATATTCAAGCAAATTTAGTTTGTTTTGTTTGAATATTCTATTAAGTAAATAATTAGTTAGAAATTTATTTGGTAGCTTGTATTTCTTAGTGGAGCTAGCCTCTGAATCTCAGAGAACAGCTTAGTGATATCTATGTATGTAAAAGTTGTAAGTCTACATCAATGGTTGTTTGTAAAAGTAGAAAAACTGTTCAAGAGTAGTCATCACATAGTTCCTGTATTTTGAAAAATAAAAACCACTCTGGTGCTCTGAGCTGACTTAAAATGTGTTGTCTTTGTGTAGTTCCATTATGATAAAATTTAGTTGAAAATGATAAAATTTAATTCTGTCAGCACTTGGATTTTTTTTTTTAAAGATTGCTTTCAAAGAGCATGAATTAAAGTGTCGAACAATGTACATTAAAATTTTTTGTTTGCTTATGTAAGTATAAGTATTCATTATTACTTGATTCTTTCAATTTTTTAAAAGAACCCAGAATATCTCACAAAGTACACCTTTTAAAAATCTGCGGGTCCCTAGGACCCAGCTTGATAACAATGCGATGGCAGCTCTGACTCTGTATTTCAGGTATCCCCAAAGCCAGAAATCACAAGGACTAAGGTCTGGTAAGCAAGTTGGCCAAGACTGCAGAAAGCACCAAGAAGTTATGCATTTACTGACAAATGTTCAACTGAGTAATTCCTTCACCTGCCGACTGATATATGGTCAGAGGTACACTGTTGTGCATGAACACGGTTGTGTCCAAATGCTGCCATTTCCTTTTCTTGGATTTCTACACGGGTAATCTCTTGTGACAGCGAGCCTATTGAGCAGGTTTTGTCCTGAAACGTTTGTGTTGTCAATAAATCCATGCACTTGTCCATTATTTTCTTGCCTCTGCAGTGACACAATTTTGAAGTAATTTCTCCCACCCATTGGCTATATCACTTCCTCAAGAACTCAGTAAGCGACCTACCAAGTTTTGTCGCAATATCTCCGTTTCTTGCTTTTCTAGAGACCCAAGAATACTTATTTTTTAACCACCTGGCACTATTGATGTAATTGCAATTAAAAATTGAGAGAGAACTTACATTGCAAACTCCCCAAGCAACTGTGCATTCCTCACTGGTAGCAGATGCCTGATTGGCTTGGCATTCAATACCTGAAAGAAAAAAGAAATTAAGTAAGAAACCAGAACCAAAGCAGCACGAAATTAAGTGGTGTAGTTATACATACATCACTCATAACTGAAAACGTAAATTAAAGCAAACTTTGTTAACAAAACAGGGCTTTTCTGGTGACTACACATATTTCATGTAACTTAATAAATACCTAGAATTTTAAAACAAACTTAATGAATAACCTTTACCACCAACAGTTTTTAGGGTAGTACAGTAGAGTTAAAGATACTGCTGGATTTAGCATTCTGCATTTCTTTTTTTTTTTTTTTTTTCCATGTTTCACTAAAAAAAAAAAAAAAAAAAAAAAAAAACCATTTTTTTGTCTTTAAGGAGATTCCTGAAGCTACAAATGTGAACTCCAGCAAAAAACAACTGACCCTTCATTTGGACCATGACTCAGGACTCAGTACCATGAAATCATAAATAAATATTACAAACAGAAATACATGGATTCGGTTAATACATAACCTCAAAATGTAAGAAAGTTTATTCATAACCTCTCTTTTTTCTCATTCAATTGTAAATTTCTGTTCTTCTGAATCAAATTTAATGTTATGTATACCTAGTCTTACCATAAATACTTTTACAGAGTATTCAATGAAATAAAAGAAATTTTAATGTACCTGTGATATGACATAATTATTGGGTTGTCGGAAAAGTCATGACATATTTTGGCACCCGATGGCGGTTGGGCGGTTTTGGAAGTACTAGAGGCATACGCAGCTCTGTTATCACTATGTCATTCAACAGGTGCCAGTTCTAGCTGCAGTCTAAAAGGAATAGTGAACGATTTGGTTGATTTGCAGAGATTTGACATCAAGTTGAAGATGGAAAACCAAACTGTGCATTTTTTGCCATATTTTACTGTTTCACTTCCGTAAAGGGAAGAATGTGCGTCAAGCTTGTGAAAAGTTGCGTAAAGTGTACAGTGATAATGCTCTACAAGAACGTCAGTGCCAGCGGTGGTTCACAAAATTCTGTGCTGGTGATTTTGACCTTAACGATGCTCCTCGGTTGATCACGACCAAATCAAGGTATTGATCGAGTCAAACCAACGTTACACGACACGAGAGATTGCAGACACATTGCACACAAGCATTCACGACCACCTGAAGAAGCTGGGATACGTAAGCAAGCTCGACGTGTAGGTTCCTCATGAACTCAAAGAAGCTCAATTGACGGCGCGTATAAATATCTGCGATACGCTCATTAAACGTGAGGAAAACAATACTTTTTGAAGCGACTGATAACTGGTGACGAAAAGTGGATTGTGTACAACAATGTGCTGCGCAAACGGTCTTGGTCCCGACGTGCTGTTTCGCCTCAAACATCATCCAAAGCAGACATTCATCAGCGGAAGGTTCTGGTCTCAGTGTGGTGGGATTTTAAAGGTGTCGTGTTTTTCGAGCTCCTACCACGGAACCAAACAATCATTTCGAATGTGTACTGTCAGCAATTGGACAGTTTGAACAAATCCATCATCCAGAAACTTCCAGAGCTCGTTCATCGTAAAGGTGTTGTGTTCCATCACGACAATGCGAGACCACACACAAGTTTGATCACCCGCCAAAAATTATTGGAGCTTGGGTGGGATGTGTTGCCACACCCAGCATGCTCGCCTGACCTTGCGCCATCAGACTTACACTTGTTTCGCTCTCTTCAACAGTCCTTGCGTGGTATAACGTTCAATTCAGATGAGGCTGTAAATCAACACCTTGTACAGGTTTTTGCCACGAAAGACAGGTCCGTCTATGAACGAGGCATTCTGCAGCTCACTGAAAGATGGCAAAAGGTTATCGAACAAAACGGGCATTATACAATTGATTGATCTTTGTTTTTTCTATCAATAAATGACCTCTGCAAAACATGGCTAAAATACGTCATGACTTTTCAGACAACTCAATAGTACTCTTGTGAATACATGGCACCAATAATTTTTCAAAATTACATCCTTTTGCCTTCACACAGTTCTTCAGTCTCTGTGGCCAGTCATCAATAGCTTTATGCAAGGTCTCTACAGGGAAAGCTGCTACTACTTGCACCAAAGAGCATTTGAGACTGTCAATACCGGGGTGTCTCTTTCTGCAGGCCATGTCCTCCAGGATAGCCCACAGCTTGTAGTCCAATGGGTTGAGGTCTGGGCTGCTAGAAGGTCAATCTGCTGGAGAAATGAAGTCTGGCAGATTCGCCTGAAGCCACTCCTGGATTGACTTGGCCTTGTGGGCAGGTGCGGAATCCTGCTGAAAGCTCCACTGCCGGTTTTGGAAGAGGGTGTGACTCACATTTTTGACCACTGGCTCCAAAACACTGTCCTGGTAGACTTTGGCAGATGTTTTCACTCCTTTCTCACAGAAATGGAGCTCTGTGGTACCCTCGTAGGAGACTCCCCACCAAACCATGACAGAAGCAAGATGATGGCCTCTCATGATCCTTGGAGCTTTCTCCTGAGCTTCTCACGAGGTTCATACACCCTGACATTTTGGCGGTCGAAAACCTCTTCGATAGTGAAAAAAATTTTATCAGAGAAAAGGATCTGTCTGTGGCGATTGTCTGCGTAACGATACAGCAAACATTTCACTTTTAGCACCCTCTGCTGCTTCAGTTGTGGGAAGGAAGTGCCCTGTACGCTGCCAGTAAGTTCTTACCCTTAGGTCACTCCACAGCACGCATGACATCGACATTCTTGAAATGTTCAGCTCATAAGGATTTCGTTGAATACAGGCTGCCACTGGTTTCATCAGGTGAGCAGTGCTCACGGTACGCGACCGAACCTTTCTGGGGCGGTCAGCGACGGTCCCAATCTCAACGAACCTTTTTATGGTCCGGTAGACAAAAATTCGGCTAATTTTCAGCTTCTTCGGCATGTTGAAGATCTCGGAAGCTGATTTTCGAACTTCGTGCAGTGCTACTATAGCAACATGATTCTCATAATCACCCCACTCCATGGCAAGTACTTCACAAAACACGTTATCTCCTCTGTAACTGAATGCAAAATGGTTCACTAGGCTGCTTCATGCCTCCTGGCTGGTCGGTGATGTTGCACACCGGTTGCACGCCATCTGTCGAATGTTTGTAACAATATTTATGCTAAAACTGGGTATACCAAAAAAAAAAAAAAAGAAGAAACACACACCACAATTTGTAATTGAAAACTTTAGTAAACAAATGGTTAAATTCCAAGTGAACTTTTAATTCAACATAATTTTGAAAGAAAAAAATCAGAAATATGCACTTACATAAATCCATTATATGGTTCCTGCAGATTGCACAGTTATCAACCACAATGTCTGCAACAAACAAACAAAAAAGAATTACTTTTACTTACATTTGAGATTATTCTCTAATCAGATCATGAGGCATGCAATTTCACACTTAAAAATTCCTTTTCTCAATTGCACAATTTTTTTATACAGTTTTACTTATATTTCACACATCTTCTTTAAAGAAATATCAAAAACAAGCTAGTTCGATGTCAAAAAGATTTTTCAGCAACAGCATGGACAAATCCTGGGCATCAAGTTGCCCTGGCATCAAGAAATTAAGTGCTGGCACTCAGTTTGTTTTACTACAAATTTTGTAATTTGCAGTAAGTGCTGTAATTTCCACCACATAATCTGTGGATTATCTGTAAAAGTTTTTACAGTTCTGGCAATAATACACCCTTAAAAAGATGTTTTTGAAAACTTTAATGTTTAAAAAAATCCACTTGGTGTCAGGAGAGCTGGTGGTATTGGAAAAGTATTGAAAATATATTAACAGAAAAATTTTAATGCAATACAAGGGGAAAAGACCACATAGAGAAGGTAATGTCTTTTTTTTTTTTTACCATGGTTCATATGCTATTTCAATCACAAAATGCCAGGATTTTTTTGCCAGGACATTTCCAGGACTTTTGGATTTTTTCTAGGACATACGATCTAAATGCTCTTACTTAAAATAGAGTGAAACCATATTTTAAGTAAGAGCATTTAGATCGGTTCAACCTGTAACCTACAACAAACAGCTTCCTACATCCTTGGGCAAACTTAATGCAGAATGTTAAAAATGATGTCTGCTGCAGCTAATCAGAAACTTAGACTCACAGATAAATACTGAAATACCAAAACTGTCACTGAAAATGTGACCAGGTTTAATATCTGCACAACTTTTACATACAGTACAGCGTTCAAATTACCAAATGGTCCGCTGGCCACTGGCCAGTAAAACTTCTGTCGGACCACTGAACTATTGATTTTACTGGCCCAGATGGCCAGTAAGTTTGTTTTTTCTTCTAATTTGTTACAAATTAAAAAATAAATTTCTATTTCTTTTACCTTGCTGTACGGTTTTCTTTTCAGGCAGCAAACTAGTGATAGTTTCATGAAATGCTATTGGACAACAGCGATTTAGTTTTTCTTAATCCCTCATGATTTGTAAAGAATGGAAGAAACAGCTAATACAGAAAGGCAGTTTCCCAGTCTTTGTCTTATAATGGCTACATCTGTGTTTTTTTATTACCTTTGCCCTACCCCTTGTAAATGTAGCAGGTATTGACACCAGACAAAAGCCAGCATTTGTTACTGGCCCAAGAAAACACACTAGCACAGAAGGTCAATTGGATGTGTGAAGTAAATTTTTGTAAAAGAGCAATTCACATGAAACAGCTTTAAATGGGGGACTAAAACTAACTTCGTGGGAAAGTAGCAGGGATGAGCAATAGGACTAAAAATAAGGGAAAAAAAGCTAAATCCTAAACAATAAAAACATGTAAAAAAGGCTACTAATGTATAAGAATGTTTTTCTACCCTTGGAGTCTCCTTGTTCCTTCTTACTTAAAAACAGATCAGGAATGCACTCTTACTGTTATATTCACCAATCCATCGGGATCTTATTCTGGAAAATTCTTTGCCCTGCCACTTGCACTTTCAAATTTGATGTTTTGAAAACAAATATTGGAGATAAGACACATTAAAATGACACATTATTTTCTACATATATTGTAAATTTTTTACACATTATCTACATATATTGTAAATTTTTTACACATTATTTTCTACATATATTGTAAATTTTTTACACATTATCTACATATATTGTAAATTTTTTACACATTATTTTCTACATATAATTGTAAATGTCTTTTTTTTTTCTTTTTTTTTTTTTTTATGGGCCACTTGCACTTTCAAATTTGATGTTTTGAAAACAAATATTGGAGATAAGACACATTAAAATGACACATTATTTTCTACATATATTGTAAATTTTTTACACATTATCTACATATATTGTAAATTTTTTACACATTTTCTACATATAATTGTAAATGTCTTTTTTTCTTTTTTTTTTTTTATGGGCCACTTGCACTTTCAAATTTGATGTTTTGAAAACAAATATTGGAGATAAGACACATTAAAATGACACATTATTTTCTACATATATTGTAAATTTTTTACACATTATCTACATATATTGTAAATTTTTTACACATTATTTTCCACATATAATTGTAAATGTCTTATTTTTTTTTTTTTTTTTTTTTTTATTGGCCAGTTGGCATTTTGGTGGACTAGTGATTTGCAAATTTTAGTGGTCTGCTGGGCCAGTAGAAGATTTATTTGTAATTCTAACACTGCAGTATGAGTATACTATACCAATTTTGAGAAAAATTTATTTTTCTACTTTAGCTTTAGTTCAATTATTGAAGCAAATTACAGAATAAAAAAACAGAAAACTAAAAAATGCATCTAGGTATGTTGCATTATTCTTGAAATGCTTTCATATACCACAAAATCAATACATATGATACTATTTATACTTAATAATTTTGAAACAATGATTACATTGGAAATTTAAGGGTAAAGAAAGATGAAATATTTGGAACTTTTTCAAAGGAAAGGGATTGTTATTTCTTAAATACATAATCATGGGAGCAAGTATTTGTGTTACATTTTACTTAGGGAAGGAATTTTCAACATAATATTGATGCTGTAGCTATACTGTAAATTTGTACTCACCAGCAAACAAAGTATGCACAAATATTTCCAACGTTAAATGAAAGAGAATAACAAGAGAGAACCTTAAGTTCAAGGGCTGTGTATAACTGCATCCATTAGTGATCAAAGCTATTTAACTGGGCAAAAACTAATTATAGAAGATGCAAAGTGATTACTTAGCTCAGAAAATACTACGAAACAACTAGATTTAAATTTCTGATATTAGAAACCAATCTGATTTTATGGCAAATTTTTATATAAAGTGTCCATTTAGAAAATGTCAGTAAAGGTCTAAATATTACCCACAAAGAAAAAAAAATCAGCTATTTACTTCCACCAGTGGTTAAAAAGTATGTTACAAAAATTAACAAATGACACAAAAAAAAAAAAAAAAAAACATTTTCCATAGCAGAAGGAAGGGTATTAGAGACTAAAAGATTTTCAAATTAAACTGTTAAAAGAAGAGATATAACTCTATGCCTTTTGGCAGAAGAATTTTGCATAATGGAAAAGTTCAAAACAGGCGAAAAACATTCTTTATAGCAAAGGCTGTGCTAAGGAAAAAGAACTTTTCAAATACGTCTCCCGGAAGCAGAGATAGCAAGAAAAACGCTTTGACCTTTACAACCCCTAGGGAAAGTTGTACATTATTTGAAGCATATATTTTTATTGTGGCAAAAATCTACAGTACAAAAAGAACTTTCTCAATAGAGTTTTTAGAAGCAGAGATAGTCTGCAAAGGTAAGTACACAAACACCACCTAGCGGCAGAATTGTGAACCACAACCCTCCTCAAATACAAACCTAAAATGTTCCATAAGGTAAATGGTATCTGGTATTTAAATATTTTTTAAAATCAGACATTTAGAAGTACAGATATTCAAAAAAATAGATTAAATATTTGCACCCCCTAGCGGCAAAATTGTGTATTACTTTGGGAAATAAATACACATTAGGAGTTTTCATAGTTATTAGTATCTGATCAAAAGAGAATATTTTTCAATCGGGTTTTTAGTCCCGCAGATATTGCTGTAAACAGAAACATGAACGTACGTCCTCTCGTGGCACACTTTGTGCACTAAGAAATAGTTGAAATATTATATGAGAAATATTTCAAACCAAAAATGTTCTTCAACAAAGAATTTTTTAAATTGGACTCCTAGAAATAGAAATATGGACAAAAATAAGATATACGTGTACGCCCCTGGTGGGAAAATTATGCACCATTTTACACAGGAGGTATTCTCAAAAAGTATACCAAGGCGTGCGGTGTCGCTTCACGGAAGAATTTTTTCAATCGAGTTTCCAGCTCAGATTTTGTTGCAAATATATCAGAATCAAAAATAAACACTTATGCCTTCTGGTGGCCAAACCATTCTTTACCAAAAATGAGAATTTATATGCAAAAAATTTCCCCTCCAGAGTTGTATCCGATGCAGGAAGAATTTTTCAAATCGGACTTTTAGAAGCAGAGATATTGGGAAAATCGCAATTTACCTTTATGCCCCTGTGGTGGTATGATACGGTGGCTATGGCTTAGCAGTTATTTTATAGCACTGGAATGAGAAGCATTTATTACCCATACATTGGTATGCTGCCACCATTCAAACTATTCTGATACCGGTTTAAATCAGTACATCACTCACCTGCCGCAACACTCGGCTGCTGTGCTGCAGATTAATACTTACAGCACTCGGCGTTCCTATGTACAACTTTATTTACAGCACAGGCATCCCGCAAGGGAATCCGGTTTATGTACACTTATCGGCTAATGTCGCCAGAGTTTAACATATGATTCACCAACAGATCAGACATGAACATACGTACTTCAATAGAGCAGGATGCAACTATCAATTAGGAGAGTCCAGGTCATGCACTCCTCCATGAGCGACGAATGTTCCATTATTATTCCTGGGTGAGTCACCAGTGATGCAGCAAGTCCTGAGATCTCAAACTTTTTATACTGTTTTTACCTTAGTATGTTATCAGTTACACTTATGTACCGCAGTACATTTCTAAGCAAAGTTGCAGGATTTTGTGACCTCAGTCACCTTCTTTTCCTAATTTATCAGGCACCCTCAGGTGTGGCCATGTTGTCAGACCCAGGCGTGAGCAGCGAAAGTGCCCGAAAATCTCCCCTCCGTGTTAAGCCACCGTTTCTCCCGGGGTCGCTACACTTTTCTGTCAATCACAGACGAGCATTTCCTCCCCCAGCAGCTAGCACTCCGATGACATAAGTTGATGTCACTCTCTCTCTCTCTCTCTCTCTCTCTCTCTCTATCCTTCCAAGCTATCTGTCTGCTGCTGTGGGACATGCCCACGCCCTTCGCATCCTTCTCAATTCCGAGAAAACTGACCACCCCAGTTGCAGAATTTTGCCAAGCTGTCTGCAACACAGATATTGGAAACCCAAAATTAGTCTGCGGACACTGGCCCCTACCCACCCCGCAGACCCTGAAGTATATATATATGTCCATCTTTCATTCCTTGCCACAGTCGGCAAGCTTTGATCAGCTGTTGTTTTACTTTTGAGGGCTTATCTGGCCTAATTTTAGAGTTAATATGCATTAAGATTTTTGCTGCTCAGTGAATCTCTAAATTTTGACTGAATTCTGTTTTCTGTGCTAAAGCCGCGTTCACATGGTATGTTTCTTAAACGCAACATAAGACATTTAAAGCAGAATCTTTTGACACTAATGCAAATGTGTGCTTAGAAAACTCTTAGAAAATTTGGACATTGGTACATGTACTCTTCATTTTTTTCAGCTATGTTTTAATAGTGGATATTCCATAACTGCATCTTCATTCATTTTTGAAAAAAAAAAAAAAAGAAAAAAACTGGTCTGCCAAGCTTTTCGTTTACCAAAACTTTTGTGTGTGTATTGCTTCAGATATTCAAGCTCTACACACTCAAACTTCAAAAGGAGTTCCATTATGGAGGAAAGAAATCTGCAATATATCTCAATCACAAAAGATAAAATAAATCTTCACTGGACATTGTGATGTACGAGTTTAGTATTACAAGGGTCAACTAATTTATTATTTTTGAACATGTTTTCCTTCAGCTCTGAAAAAAAAAAAAAATCTTGAATTGAATTCTATTATGAGATGTTTGCAATTCACATAATTGAGACTTGGTTGATTCAACTATTCTTCTGATATGATGAATGTGCAGTTTTTCCGTTTGCAACTGTTTATGGAGGGAAAAAGACATTTGATTCACGATACTGGGAACATCGCAAAAAAAAAAAAAAAAAAGAAAAAAATACAATTACGAAAAAATCTTTTCTCCGTTCGCCTTCCGTTTTCGGAAATTGTTCCTCCATTTTCAAGCTGAAACACAATCAGTTATTGAACAAAATTATTTTACAACACTCAGCAGAGGGAATATCATGAGAGAGAAAAATTACAATTCCAGATTAAATCTGCAGTTCGTCTAACTTCACTTTTCGAAAGTAATTATCTTTAGTTTTGAGAATGATGCAAATGATAACAAAGTCAGAGTTTCTCAAATATGCGGAAGAAACTTGTGCCTAAAGTTTACGTGGAAACCTTTGCTCTGTTGAACTTCCGATATCGGGAATTGTTGTCTACACTTTCAAGATGAAATACAAACATTTATGTCGCGAGAAAAAGAAATTACGATTGCGGGAAACATTTTCACTCCATTTAACTTTCGTTTTCGGAAGTTCTGAAAAACGGAATACCGTTCCCCAGACGGAAAACGACCCCCCCCCCACACACACACACACACACACACACACTAATCCTCTAAAAAAAAACATTTTCAGTATTTTTTTTGCATCGATCTCGAGTATAACCGAAATGTGGTGAAAAAAGCGGAATTCCGCGAATCTGAAGCAGTATCTCATGCTTGATTCCTAACAGTCCGCGATATGCAAAGTGAACTGCTCATACGGCTACATATGGAAGCCAATTCATGTGTCCATAAACTGATTATGTTATCGACATGAACAATGTATTCGATTGCATATTAAGAACTCTGAACGGTCGTTTTCTAACGCACGTATTTTTACGAAGGATACGTTTTTAATGCGCGAATTTTGCGAGTTGTCTAAAAACGGACCCAAAATTTTATATATATATACATATTGTTTCTTCTTAAATAAAATTCAGGCGGGAGGAGGGTAACAACTTTATTTCGGCGGGAGATTAAATTTTTCTGCGGGAATCCCGCCATTCCGCCTTGGGTTTAACCCCTGATACAATAATCAGGAAGTTTCTTCTAAAGAAAAAAAAAACCTTTTTAGAAATAAAATATTTCAGAAAAAACTTCCTGATTACAGTATTGTATTTATACTATGCTGTAATCAGGAAGTTTCAGGGCACAAAATTTTCTGTCGCCCATTTGCCACTGCCGATCGAAAATTAGCTTTTTGGCAAGGAAAAATACATTTCGGGTGTTTTCTATTCAACTTCATCAAAAATATGTTGCCGGTGTTTGGCGGGTGCCATTTGTTTACGCATGTACGACTATCGAATCCGCCGGCTTCATAGGTGAGAGTTATTACCCATATCTATGCCCCGCCCCATACGGGAGAGAGCGCAGTTGAGGACACAACTGGAAAAATGTAGGAACAGTATCCTATAGTTTATTTGCATTTGACTGAAGCGCGAACTCAATCCATCACTTACTGTCGCATCGGTAAAGATAAAAGATGTTAGGCTTAGATAGTCGTGACACATTTTGTAAAAAAAAATAAGGTACCTGGGCTTAGCTATGCAAAATATGAAAGTTTTGTTACTTTTCCCCTGTTATATGTTGGACAGGGAAAGCTATGAATAAATAACAGACATGCAAGATAGCTGCAAAAATGTAAATAAACTGGAAGTGGCTTTCCCACTGAACATCGGCCATGTATTTTTGACAAAGTTGTATGAATAAAGAAAAAAACGTGAAAAAATACAATTTCCGCTAAAAATACACTATTAGATATGCTTAAGCAGTGAGGCGAGGAAGCTATGGATACTAACAGTCGCACACGAGAGCCGTGAAAGCGTAAACAAACAGGAAGGCACTTTCCCGCCAAACAGCGGCCACATATTTTTGACGAGATCTGGTTGATTTATCATGAAATAAGGATTGAGTGGTGTATACGGACTGGAGAAATATTTTTCTTTTTGCAAGTGAACAGTTCTGAGGGAGCAGTTTGCTGCTCCCTCAGAAGTTGTGACTTCGCTCTTTCGTCGGGAAATCTGATACCTGTGCGTCGCATCCCCCTCGGGAGCCAACATTAAGACGGAGTCCCCCCCCTCGCTTTGGTTACGGCTGTGCCGAGATGTGCCTTGACAACCCACCCACACGACACTGACATTTCGTCTACAGGAGGAAGGCGGCGGGGAAAATGGAAACGGTACTTGGATCCATTTATTTGTCTGCAGATTTGTTAAGCAAAGCTGCAGAAAAGAAAAAAAGAGGACCATTTTTTTCTTTCTTTTTGGTGCGAATTATATCGGAAAAGAAAAAGAGTAAATTGATCTGCAAGATTTGTTGAGCAATCTACGACGCTCGTCGCTGCGTCGCACAGTTTCTGCGACTGGGCTGACCACCTTCTGGCAATCCTAACATAACTTTTTCTATGGTACCTTGATCAGAGTAAATTTTTATACTGGCCCCTATCATCCCTGTCCTTCACCTCGCCACAGCCCCCAAGCGGAAAATGTATGCATTATCTGAAAAAGGAACTGTAACTAAAATAGTCAATATAGATGTCATCGAAAGGAAAAATAATTTTTTCAATTGGATATTTAAAAGCAAATATATGAAATAAATGCATTTTAAATTCGATATGGTCTCTATTTGCGCCCTCTAGCGGCAAAGTTGTGCATCGAAAAAAACGGAATGAATGAATCATCACTCTCACATTTTAAGCTTCCCAATAGAAAAATAATTTTACAAATTGAACTAATAATTAATTGCAGAGATGTCTCCCCGGCCGGATAGCCAAAATGATAACATAAGCATGACGCAAAAAATGCTAATAACGCAGCTTCAGTCCTCCTAGCAGACAAGAAAACCAAATTCTCCCCCCCCCCCCGACATTTAGCGCAGGCGGGGGGGGGGATTTGTCAGGCATAAGTTATGTCAGTAGAAAAATCCTTAACCACAAAGCATTCTGCAGGGACAAAAAGGCAGGAATGGATAAAATTCCAGGTCATGTAACATAATTTTAGGACTTTTTTCAGGATTTTCAGGACACGAACCATGTGTTACTCACGAGATTTTACCAGAAAATATGACACTAGATAGGCCCCTCAGCAGAATTGCAGCAACAAACTGTATGTCACATATTTTATTTTGGTCCTGCAAATGAGATTCCCAAAATCTTTATATTTCAGTCTTGCAGAAAAAAAAAAAAACATCCACAGAATCTTCACATTGGTCTTGCAAAAATAACAACAAAAAAAAGACGTTCCTAAAACCATTTTTAGTTTTTTTTATTCTTTCTTGCAGACTCCCAATCATGGGCACAAGTTTTCTATCTGGTGATGGAATTCCATCTTTCAAAACATTCCGAAAATGGAAGTTATACAAAATGAAGATTTCTTCTATGATCATTTTTTTTTTCACAATGTTTGCTCTGGCCATGCTATTTGTTAAATATCATTTTATTGCAATAAATGTCTGTATTTCAGCTTGAAAATGGGGTCAACAATCTCTGAAAACAGAAGTTAAAATGCAGTGCTGTAATCTTAATTTTTTTTTTCTTCTTGCAATGCCCTCTCTGCTCTGTATTGTTAAATGTTTTATTCTACAAATATTTGTATTTCAGCTTCAAAATGGAAGGAAAAGTTCTGGAAACCGAAGTTGGATGGATTTCCTGTGACTTGTACGGTTGTTGTTAAATATCACTCTATTCCATAAATCTTTGTGTTTGAAAATGGAGACAAAAATACGTAACAACAGAGGATGGACACAGCAATAATTTCACCCGAAATCACAATTTTCTTTTCTTGCAATGTTTCCTCTGTCATGTTGCTAAATATTATTTTTCTATTGCATAATTGTTGTAATTTAGGCATGACAGTATGTTGAAAGATCTTACTTTGCACTTAGAGCTTTGAAAAGTGTACCAAGAAATGCATGCTCTATGTTTGCATGTAGATGTCAGTCATTATTTAGCATGGCTGAAAGTGACCAACCTTGACTCCTATGAAGTGCAGGCCTTGATTTCGTTGTTGTTTTTTTTTTTTGTTTTTTTTTTTAGCTGTAGCAACACTTGCAAGTGGCCTTATTTTTTACTAGCAAATTGCATTATCTACTAGCGAAAGTTTATTAACATTATACAAAAGAAACTTTAACATGCCCCCTCCATTAGTAAACCATGAAAAATTTTGATTTCACCCGTGCAACTGTCATATTGTAATGCTGAAAAGATTACAAATATTTAGATATAACTCACCCTTGCATGACCTGACAGATTAATTTTAACAATTTAATTTGAATGCAAATATTTATAAAACTTTTTTTTATTTAACTTTATTCACAAAATTCAGGAACACTATTCAAAATCCTAAGTTATTTCCCATATGGTTTATGATCTGGGTTTCGGGTCTTTTCATCATACCACTTCAAAATAGCAAGCCTGGGGTCAAATTTGTCTTCGAAAGGACCTTCAACTTTAATACTCATGAGAGCATTCAATGTTTGCAAGATTAAACTGCCCCTCCAATCACCCTGGATTCTCTTCATGAAATTGAATCCAAACTCACATGCAGAAGTAGATAAAGGAAATATACTGGATATTTCTACTAGTGCCAAAATGTTTTTATAATGTTTGTACTTTTCAAGAAACATTCCTTTCCAGAAAGCAGTTGTTCCTTTTTGTAAGTGCCTAAAATATTCCACACGCACAATGCAGTGGCGCTTTGCAGTTTCACATTAAAACATTCAAAAATTTGCCACTAGCAACTTTTGCTATAGAACCATTTTTTATCACTAGCAAAATGCATTAGCTTGCTAGCAATTTGCTACTAACTACCGGTCAAAATTGAGCCCTGATGGAGTGATATAATATTCAGTGATAATAAACACATTGTTAAAATTTGACGGCGCAACCTCAAAACATTTTTTGAATAGGCTGAAATTTTTAATATGTTATGGTAATGAACAAATTTCAGGGGGTGGAAAACTTTTATTTATTTATTTTTTCCTTAAAACAGAATGGCACTCTGATGTGCAT
The DNA here is from genome assembly GCA_039090855.1 of Macrothele yani. Classification (NCBI taxonomy): domain Eukaryota; kingdom Metazoa; phylum Arthropoda; class Arachnida; order Araneae; family Macrothelidae; genus Macrothele; species Macrothele yani. The sequence goes on from CM077007.1 coordinate 118,998,506, forward strand.
AAATAGGGATCATTACATTTAAAATGGAAAATAAAAAAGACAGTTATTAGCATAGTGCCCAATTTGTTACAGTTTAGTGGAAGGGTGTAGTAGAGTAAAACAAAAATTCAGTTTTAGGCAATGTCTCCTAGCTATTGCCAATAATAATATCCAGCTGTTGCGAATGTCAGTAGCCAGTCGCCAAATGGCCACCAGATATTTTGTAGTGGCTAGTAAATTTTTTAATATAGTAGCCATTGATAGCCAGTAGATTTTTTCCCCCAAGTGAGCAACTATTTTGTCCAACTTTTCCTTCCACTTGTGAATGAATATCGAGTTCAGGTTTTCTCACCCATGTTCCTGCAGCTGCTTCAAAATGAAGGTGGGCTTTGAGAGAAACTTAATTTACTGATGGATCAGCCTGGAGTGACCAAAGGGTCAAGGTTACTAAAGCAACATTTGATTTGTCATGGTATAATGTATCTTTGCCATGGCATACCTTGCACAAAGTATAATGTCATCTACAGGTAAAAAAATTATCTTTGAATCTCTCTTTAGCCACATATATGCTAACAAGATGAAACAAACTGTTATGGCAATTACAATAATGGTTGTTGTATTATTGGCACTTAGTCGTTGTATGTTTTATAAATTGTTACACCATTCAATACGGAATAAATATTTCAAGTTGTATAATGTTATGGCAATGTTTTTAAGATGATGCAGCTGTTACATCTAATGCCATGTAGTACAGCTCTTTGTGAATGTGGCTTTTCAGCAATGAACCTCATAAAAATGACTAATCGGGCATGTCTGAATAGTGAGACTTTAAATGACTTAATGATGACTAGATGCAATGGCCCTTCAATTGAAGATTTTGATCTTCAAAATGCTATTCAATTGTGGTGGGCTGATACCTCTGATGGGAAGATCAGACAGTACATGGCAGCAGTAAACTGTATCAACATTATTAGTGCCACTTTATATATATATCTTAGCCTTTGTCCCTTTGTTTTAAATATTATTAAAGAAATTAAACATCTAACTTCAATGGCCTCTCAAAAATAAATTATGTATGTGTAAATTAAGACAGTAAGAGTAATGATATTACAGCACTGAAAATAAATTAGCAAAAAATCACTCATTTTGAAACAAGAGCATATGCAATATTTGCAGTCAATCTAATGATCCTATGCAGTAACTGCTGTTTTTAAATTAATGGGGGGTCTCCCATTAGAAAGAAAAAACACTCACCCATTTAATTTCATAGAAACTTAAGTAGAAGTTACTGAAATATTTTTTTTTTTTTTTTTTGAGCCATATAGCCCACCACGTGGATCGTTCTGACCATACCGCTGACTGCGTTGGGAGCAGTGGACACATGACGGCACTGCCACATGGCAGAGCAGGTCCAGATGGACCACCGGTAGAGGGAATCGACGGATCGTGCGCCAGGCACAAATGGATCCCACGGGGACCCAGTCCACTATACAGGTAGATGTAGCAGCTCCTGTGTGCCCACGAACCATTTCCTGACACCTCGCGGAAGCGAATCTGCAATCCCAGCGCCCCTCACATGTGCTGCCATTAATACTGGAACACTGCCGGCTATGTGTGCAGTGGTGCCAGGCCAGAGCAATGTGGAATGCCACAGACTAGCGACATGTGGTGTTTAGCAATGAGTACTGCTTCGTTTTGGGGACAGATAATCGTGTCCGGGTGTGGAGGTACCCAGGTCAATGCCACAATCCCAATATCGCATCACACCTCCCCCACTGCAGGCATTATGATCTGGGGAGCCATAGCCTACGATAGCCGATCAGCCCTAGTAGAGGTATGTGGATCATTAACAGGCCAGCAGTATGTGGATGAGATCCTACGGCCTCATGTGCTCCCATTCCTGGCCGGGATTCCAGGTGCGCTATAGCAGCAGGATAATGCCCGCCCGCACACTGCTCAGGTTGCCCAGGACTGCCTAGGTCATGTCCAGACACTTTCATGGCCTGCCCACTATCGAGCATGTGTGGGACCAGTTGAAACACCAGCTGCCGTCGTGCCGCACTATCCTGGATTTGGAGCACACCGCCCCACACGTGTGGGCCAGTCTGCCGCAAGACAACATCAGGTGTCCGTTCGCCTCCATGCCGGACCGTATTGCAGCATGTATCACATATCTCCCCGCATGAGGCGGTGCGACACGTTGTTGAAGATGACTGGACTGCGTGCCACAGATCCCCCTGTAATTGTCCTGCAGCTCTGTTTTTGCCATCATGTGTATCATTCATCTGTATCATTACGTCCATAAAATTTCAGTTCTTTTTTTTTTTTTTTTTTTTTTTTTTTGATTGGAGGTTTAACGACCACCGTGAGCAACTCAATGGGCTATAAGCAGTCGCCCGTCCCTAATTTAGGGTCACTGGCTCCAGGGAAGGGAGAGAGCCAGTGCCTTAAGACAAACACAACATCCATGCCTCACCGGGATTCGAACCCGCACCCCTTACGGACGAATGATCAGAGACCAGCGCCTTAGACCACTGCGCCACCGGGGCGGCAAAAAAATTTCAATTCAATCCGATGCTTTCTTCTTGGTGCGCAAATTTCATTGTACGTAAGTGTTCGTCAACACATATTTCATAAAGAAAAAAAAATGGTTTTTCTTTCTGAATTTCATGCTGTACAGATTACACACTGGATTATATGAAGACATTTTTTTTTTAATTCATGATCTATGAATTATGTTAAAGCAAATATGGTACTTTTGAGTTTTTTGAGGGCGGTCGTAGTGAGCGATGGGTTTGCCTCCTCGGGGCGCTCTGTGGTAACAATGGCACACACAACAGCAACTAGGGCCTCTGTGAATCTTGGAGAGGTGCAAGCTAGTTCTGTGTGACATTGGCGAAAAGACCCCAACTCACTGGGTTTTGTTCCAGAATCCTTAGGTTGAATGACCAACTGGAACCCTCAGCTGTGGGCTAATCCCCCACACTGATGTACTTACCTGATTAAAAAGACAAAAAGAAATATTAAGAATGACTCAAGTGTGGGATATGGTGGACCTACCACACTTGAGAAGGACGGTCCACCACGGAATCGACCTGGACTTTCTAAACGGCATATGAGAAAGAGATCTCGGCTGAGTGAATGTAAGATTGGTGTATGGAATACTAGAGGTATAAATGGCAAGATGAGTAAGGTGATTGAGGAGATGAATAAGTATAGACTGGATGTGCTGTGTGTAAGTGAAACCAAAAAGAAGGAAATTGGGGTAGAAGAAGTGAATGGCACGGTGAGTGTGTGGTCTGGAGTATTGGAAAATATGAGAGGACAGGCTGGTGTAGGTGTGATTTTAAGTGAAAAGATGAAGAACAACTTGATTCACTATAGTTGCATAAGTGAGAGAATTCTCTGGATTTGTTTGAAAGTGAAACTTCAGAGAATTGTAATTGTTGTTGTGTATGCTCCTTGTGACTCGGAACCTTCTGATAAGAAAGAAGATTTCTGGAATGAGTTAAAAGCCGTTTTGAGCCAGTTTGGTGCTAAAGAAAAAGTTATAATAGAAGGGGATTTCAATGCTAGAGTAGGTGTGCAGAATGCAATTTGCTGACAATGTTCTGGGTAAGTTTAATGATCCTTGTGTGAATGATAATGGTGAAAGATTAATTGAACTCTGCATTGAGAATGATTTGTGTGTATCTAATACATTTTTCCACCACAAGTATATACACACATATACTTGGGAAAATCGTACTCTTGGTCAAAAGAGTGTGATAGATTTTGTTGTTTACGATCAGCGTTTGAAACACTTAGTTGTTGACACCCGTGTGATGAGAGGTGCGGATGTTGGTTCTGATCATTACTTGGTAGTGTCACGAGTGAAACTTAATGTTGGTTGGAGGAAAAGGAAATAGGAACAGACCCAGGATAGAAAGAATAAAGGTTGATAGGCTCCTTGAAGATCATCAGCGGTATTCTGACTTACTCAGAGAACGACTGAAGGATTTGAAATCTTGTGAGAGGGATGTAGAAAAGAAGTGGGAATGTTTTAAGAACTATGTTGTTACTGCTGCTAAAGAGGTCTGTGGCACCACAATAGTGGGTAACAATAGAGGTGATGCTTGGTGGAATAGTGAGATTGAAGAGGCAGTAAAGAAAAAGAAGGAAGCCTATTTGGGGATGTTGCAAGGTAGAGTTTCTGTGGATGAATATCGCTGTAAGAAGCGTGAAGCTGCTAAGCTGGTCCGCCACAGTAAGGCAAAAGATAGGAAAGAGAAAGTGGAAAGGCATGAACTGGCTTTTTAGAAAGATAGAAAGTCCTTCTGGAAGTACACAAGACTCAGGAAAAATAGGCGAAACAAAGTTGTAAGTTGTGTGAAGAATGAGATTGGGGAAATGATATGGGAGCCCACTGAGTTAAGTGACAGATGGGGCGAATACTTCTGTGAGTTATTAGATCAGGAGAGCGAAAATGATTCTGAGACAGATGCAGATGATGTCACAATGAGGGATGAAAGCACAGGAGGGATCTCAAGAGAAGAAGTGTGTAAAGCTCTAAAATCTCTTCAGAATGGTAAGGCTCCAGGAGTTGATGGCATAACTGCAGAGATGTTGAAGTATGGTGGTGACTCTATAATTGACTGGTTAACTGAAATTTGCCAGTTGTGCTGGGAGTTAGGAATGGTCCCTAGGAATTGGAAGGATGCTATCATTGTTCCCTTGTATAAGGGAAAAGGTGATCAGACTGAATGCAAGAACTATCGTGGTATTAGCCTACTGAGTGTGCCAGGGAAAGTGTTTGGTAAGGTTGTTATTGAAAAAGTACGGGGTCTTGCATCAGAGAAAGTGTGGGATGTTCAGAGTGGTTTTATGCCTGGTAAAGGCTGCACTAACCAGATTTTTGCATTACGCATGATGATTGAAAAGTATCTGGCTGTTGGAAAGAAAGTTTTTACTGCCTTCATAGATTTAGAGAAAGCTTACGACCGAGTCAATAGGGCACTTTTGTGGAAGGTATTGAATGAATATGGTGTTACTGGGAATCTACTTAATAGTGTAAAAGCCATGTATGCTGGTAGTAGAGCTTGTGTACGAGTGAATGGTGTTTTATCAAAATGGTTTTCCATTGGTGCAGGAGTTAGACAACATTTGTGTAATGTCATCATGGCTGTTTAATATATTTATGGACGCATGCATGCGTGAGGCCAAAATAGATAATAGCGGCTTATATCTTAGTGATATCCGTATGTGCAGATTGCTGTATGCTGATGACACTGTCCTGTTGGCAGAGAGCAAAAGTGAGTTGCAGAGTATGTTGACTCGGATGCACGAAGTTTGCATGAAATTCAAACTGAGTATAAATAAGGGAAAAACCAAAGTTATGGTGTTTGAGAGAGGAATGGGTAGCACTGAATGTAATGTAAGTATAAATAGCACTGTGGTTGACCAGGTGAGTGAGTTTGTGTATTTAGGAAGCATGTTTGACAGAGAGAACAAGTTGGATGGTGAAATCAGTAGGCGAGTGAATTCTTCTTTGAAAGTCATAGCTGCTCTGGGAGGTTTTCACAGGAATGATGGGCTCTCTAGAGAGTCCCGCATGGCTGTGTATGAAACAGTAATTGTTCCTACTCTGATGTATGGCAGTGAAACCTGGGTACTGCAGAAGAAACATAGGAGTCGTTTGTGTGCTGGAGAAATGCGTTACTTACGTGGGGTTTGTGGCAAGACACGATCTGATTGTGTGAGGAATGAAGATGTATTGCAGTTGTGTGATGTAAAGCAAAATGTTGTTAGCAAGGTGGAGACCAATATGCTTCGGTGGTTTGGCCATGTTGAAAGAATGAGTGATGAAATGCTTACTAAGAAAATATTTTCAGCCCAAGTGGCAGGAAGGAAAGGCAGAGGAAGGCCAAGGAAGACATGGGTGGATCAGATTCAGGAGTGTCTGCATGAGAAAAAGATTATGAAGTATAAAAGATCTTGTGTATGGCGTGTAATGGATATCAGTGCAGCACGAGCTGTATGTCAAGATCGCTGTAAATGGCGAAGTTTGATACGACAACAGTAAGTAAAAATACTTGGAAGTTTGTATTTCTTTTTGGAGCTAACCTCTGAATCTCAGAGAACAGCTTAGTGATATGTATGTATGTATGTATGAGTTTTTATGTGCAAAATGTAACTTCAGTAAATTGTATTTTAATAAAATCAGTGACTGGAAGATGGGGAAAAGAAATTCAAGGATTAAATTGAAACTTTATTTAGCAACAGCGGTTTGGGTAAAAAATAATGGCAGCAGATACATTATATTACATTTCATTTCAGCATCACCACCGACCACACACTATATTTATGGGTTATTTTTTGCAATTTGAATTAATTTTACCTGTCTTATAAATTCTGAGAGCCAGCCAGATCCTTGATCTGGAAATGTATTTGTCCAGCACTGGTTTAATGGTACACATATACACACAGAGCCTTCAAAATTCGAACATAAAGGTTTATATATCAATACAGAAAAATATTAAAACTTATAAAATCCTGTTAAAAGCTGCAGGACACCAGAGTACAAACTTCTGTCAAGTTTCAAAAACTGAGATCTGGTACGAACAATTTGGTGGGATTTTAAATTCACTCTATGCAACATACAATCTCCTGTCCAACTGAAAGAGACTGAGTTTTCAAGTACCTCACACCTGCATTCCAGCCAAAACTTCATTACTATTACAACAGTAACAATCTGCCTTACTTCTGCATGATACACAGGTGACATGAAAACTTCATATCAATTTTTATGTACCTCATAAAACAAATTACTCATATAAAGTTCTAACATCCATACATGAACACGTGAATTTCAGCAACTTTTTTATCTGGCAATTGGAACACACTAGTAAGCTGATTTTTAAGACATAAGCACTTTGTCAGCTTCCTGGGCATTATCACATGAACTGTTCTGAAAGTTCATGAGGAGCAAGCAACCCAAAACCAATATTTTACTATAGTTGATTAATTATCAGGCATTAATATTATTTAACAACACATGCTATAGCACAGGGAAAAAATTACTTGTAATTCAGTCATTTAAAGCATCCACATTACTTAACTAGCATGCCACACTTCACCAGAAAGTTTTTTGCAAGGTCTTTTAAGTGTGAATAAGCTGCATATTACTGTTTCAAAAGCCCGGGGCACGTAAATTATTGGCCTGGGCAGGTAAAAGAACAGTCTAGTTGCCATGTCCGAACAACTAAATTTAAAAATAAAAAAGTTTGGAATACAATTTCCTTCTACAAGAAAATAGACAGTCTTCGCACGTCATGTTTCATTTCACTGCTAATCATCAGAAGTTGTGTCATTGTTACTGAGTACCAAGTACAGAAGAATATCACTTCTTCTAGGTCCAGAAATCGGAACCATATGTAGTTTTGTTTCAAATGTTGTTTATAGTCAGTGACTGGATGCATGCCTCTCATAGAACTAGCCTTCAGTGTTTAGTGACAAAGGGCAAAAACTTCAATAAAAGGAACATGGCAGAATCACTAAAATACCCCAATTTTATCATCATACCCTTTCATATCAATTTCAGCACCATCATCTTAAAACTTGACATACACACATTTATGCATTGACCATTTTGAATACAGACCCTTAAAACAGAAATGCAAGACATGTAAAAAAAAAAAAAAAAAATGGTTCATATTTTGTAACTTAAAACTAAAGGAGGGTTCTGTTTTGTTGTCTTAAATTTTTCTGGGCATTCAGCTTTTACTACCTGGGCAGGTAAATAATTTCTGAATATGCCCAGCTGGGCACATGTAACTTTTCATATATTTTTCAAGCCATGTTCCTGAGCACATATAGTTAAACACATCAATTTCAGGCTATACAACACTTTCCATCAAAAATTTCACAAGGATCACCATTCCTTGATGAATATAGCTTTTCACAGGAATCACCAAAGAATGACACTGTGAAGTCAATGCTGACAGTTCCCATAACAGCTGATACCATGCTCAAGAAGAGAAGTGCACAGAAGACAGAACATATTTATGTATTTTTATGAATGTAACAGCATTTGGAATTAATATTATAGCACAGTGAAATCCTTTTGCAATTAGGGTAAATTAATTTTCTTAAGTTACCAAAGCAGAAATCTCTACAAATCGCAAAAAAAGAAAAAATTGCAAAATAATTATTTAAAATCACATGCAACTAACTTCTGAAAGTTACCATCGAACGGATTATTACTCTTATGACATTTGTGTTAACAACAGGGACACAGACTAATTTCATCAACTTAAAAAATTCGGGATTTTTAAGGCGGCAAACAGACCCCATTGTTTTGCTTACTGTTCAGCATGTAACTTAAACATTAGAAAGCTTCAAAATTACATTGCCCTGGAGCAGGAATCAAACCAGCATCTCAAGATTGAAACTGTTCATATTCTTAATCATTAGATGTTTGGGATTTCACTGTCCTGGATGGAGTAACGGATAGCATGCTCAAATGGAAATCAGGAGATGAGAGTAGAGAGTGATGTAATTTTAAAGTTTTCTAATGTCTAAGTTTCATGCTGAACAGTGAAAAAGGCAATGGGTATTGTTTGCTGCCTTCAAAATCCTGTAGTTGTTTCATGTATTTGTGAAGAACATTTCTTTTGCAATCTCCAAATCTAAAAATTGTTTTGTTTATTTTACCGGAAAGGATTTTTCTTTTTATTTGATGTTTTTTTTTTTTTTTTTAATTGGAGGTTTAACGACCACCGTGAACAACTCAATGGGCTATAAGCAGTCGCCAGTCCCTAATTTAGGGTCACTGGTTCCAGGGAAGGGAAATAGCCAGTGCCGTAAGACAAACACAACATCCATGCCTGACCGGGATTCGAACCCGGACCCCTTACGAACGAATGATCAGAGGCCAGCGCCTTAGACCACTGCGACACCGGGGCGGCTATTTGAAGGTTTATCAACTTCTATGAACAACTCAATAGACTATAAGAAATTGTCCTTTGGAGCCATTGGTTCCAGGGAAGGGAGCGAGTCAGAGCAGTAAGACAAACACACCATCCATGCCTCACCCAGGATTTGAACCTGGACCCATCTCAGACAAATGGTCAGAAGCTAGGGGAAAGTCACTACTAGAATCAAAAAAGAGTAAGGATACTGGCCTAGAATTAAAAACAGTAAGAAATGTACTGAATTTTCAATTCTATTACTTACCCCATGCCCATAAAGCAACAGCATTCCACTGAAAATAAAGGAGAAAAATCAGTTACTTGTTCTAAACATAACAACGCATAACATCTACGAAAACTTTCAACTCGTATGTCACTGGTACAGACATAAAGTAAAATAGGAAGATAAATCATGAAACGCCAGATCATTTCTTAGTTGCTTCTTGCACTACACTGGCTTACAAACAAGAAAGAAAGCTATGAAACAAACCACTTTTCTCTGAGACAAATACATGGACATTACATTTATCTCCCATAGTGTTTGTTCTCTTATTAAAGGTACAATATTTTTCAATAAAGATACAACAGGAGTGATTGTGAAGGTGAAAAAAAAAATCAGGAAATATATGAAGTATCGTCTGATGTTTAAAAATAGCAAATCTTCCCAATTATTTTTATTTTAATTAAAAGTTTTCTGAATTGCCTGTAAGAAACAGTGATTTTCAGAACATATTTACAAACACTGATTTTCTATATGATTTTGTTGAAAGCCAATGTAGTGGCAGAATTTATTTTTTTGAGATATCACCGTATTTTTGTGAAAAACAAACTTTTCATATTTTGTTTTACCATCAAAATGGCAATAGCACTTCTCTAAATTTAATTTCTCTAAAAATGCATGGTTTCCCATCGCTTAGTGAGTTTTTTTGCTTACCAACGGACAAAATTTCGTTTCGAAAAAATTTAAGGTTCAAAATTGAAATTTCGTTGCCTTCTTCCATTCCCCATAAAGTGGTTTGCTCTGTCTGCACAGCCCAAGCTTGTTTTTGAATATTAATTTCACTTATAGAAAAAAATTTTGCTCTGTCCCTTGGTACAACAAGAAGTGACTAAGAAATGGAAAAACAAGCATTTAAGTGAAATTAAACACATAAAATCTGTCACAAACAGATTAAGTACAAATTTTGAAATTTAATTTTGCTTTACAAAAGAAAAGGGGGACAAATAAAGGTAACTTGATCACGCTAGTTACATTAACGTAACTAGCGTGATCAAGTTATTTTTATTTGTTAATATTGTTACGTGTTGTGCCCATCATCGTCAAGAAAAAGGGGGAGTTGAGTGCTTGATCAATTGATTAGTTTCTAAGAGACTTAAAAATACGAAAATGTGCACTTCATTAGAAAACATTCCTAAAAATGCGAAGTCTTTCACTGTTACTGAATATATTAAAGAAGAGGAACATAATTGGGGAAATATACAAAATAAGAACACAATCAGGATTAGAAATGAGGAAGGGTAATGCGACTTTGTCAGCAAAATTCAAAATTCCGAAAACACAGAACTGCTAGAACAATCATTTCCTGCTGTTTGGAAGATTTATCTGCCAGCAGACAGCACAAAAATGGCTCCAAAATGGCGAAAAAGAAAAAAATGTCGCAAACAATCTGAAAAATGTAAAATAACTGTTCGAATCTTGAAAGCAAACTTTACACAAATATTTAATGTTATTTCACAGAGATTTTTGATTTCTGTTGTATATTCGATATTTTCTGTACTCCATAGAGGACCAAAACCAGAATCCGTAGGAGCGTCTGTAATGTGAGTTACAGTAGCGTATATTTGAGGCTAGCTAGGCTAGCTGTGAAGCCCAGAGAATGCACAAATAAAAGTTAATTAAATATACAAAAATAAAAGTCAATTATCAACGGTATTAAGATATGTCGATGCTTTCAGTGCGAAAAACACACGAGCGGATTCACTTCTTTCGATTATAAGAATCAGTCTGAGGAGCGATTATCAACAGCGTAACGCAAGTAGGTCTTCGAGAGACTTCGCTGTTCTGATGTCAAGAGTTTCAATACTATCTCCTGCTAGCATTTCCATGACAAAATGAATGAGCTACAGAGCTCATGAGTGGCCATTGCTTTGGCCAAGGGTTCGCTCCGAAAAAACGAAGACTTCGGACTACCTCATTCCCTCCATGCTTCCAGCGCGTGTTTCGCGAGAGTTGTTTCAGTTTGTGTGAAGTGTCGATGAATTAAAATGAGTGACATTATGTCTTAAATTTGTGGCTTTGTTGGATTCGAACTGTTTTGATTAATTTTGTGAAAGCTTCCCTGAACATCTACTATTGGAGCTTAAAGAACTCTATGCTTCAAATTTTAATACAGCTCGATTAAAATATTAACTGAAGGTGCTTAATTCCCTTGATGAATACAAAACAAATCAGTAAGAGACATTACTTGTCACTACTGTGAGCAACTCAATGGGCTATAAGAAGTCACAATGCCCTTAATTTAGGGTCACTGGTTCCAGGGAAGGGAGAGAGCCAGTGCCGTAAGGCAAACACAACATCCATGCCTCACTGGGATTCGAATCCGGACCCTTCTTGGACGAATGGTCATAAGCCAGCGCTTAGACCACTGTGCCACCGGGGCGGCCAGCTGGTCATTGGACAGTAAAACTTTGCTGGATCACAGAATTATTGATTTTACTGGCCCAGATGGCCAGTAAATATATTTTTTTCTAATTTGCCACAAGTTAAAAAACGAATTTCTATTTCTTTTACTTTGTTGTACGGTGTTCTTTTTAGGCTGCAAACTAGTAATAGGTTTATGAAATGCCATTGGATAACAGTTTTTTTGTAGTTTTTTTTATCCCTCATGATATGTAAAGAGTGGAAGAAACAACAAATACAGAAAAAAAGTTTCCCAGTCATTGTCTTGTAACGGCAATATCCATTTTTTGTTACTTCCGTCCACATCATTCATAATGAGCAGAAGTAAGCAGAATAAATGTCCTGAACTTCCTTGGATTCACCCTTGTAGCAGAATCACGGCGAAGGGTGACGTACTTGTTGGTTGTATATAGTGTATAATGAAATGTATGAATGGCTTCTGATCATTCGTTCGAGATGAGTTTGGGTTTCAAATCCCAGTGAGGCATGGACGTTGTGTCTGTCTTATGGCACTGGTTCTCTCCCTTCCCTGGAACCAATAGCTTTAAATTAGGGATGGGAGACTGCTTATAGCCCTTTGTGTTGCACCCGATGGTCGTTAAAATTCCAAATCAAAATATATATCAAATATACTGTATATCTATATGCATTATATATATACACTGAAGTGCCAGAAAAACTGGTACACCAGTCTAATACTTGGTAGGTCCCACACGGGAGCACAGGACTGCAGAAATACGATGGGGCATGGACTCCAGTAGCTTCTGGAAATATGCAGTAGGTAATGCACACCATACTTCCTGCAGAGCGTTCCACAATTCAGGTATATTCCGAGGTCTCGGATTCCTGTGTTCGATAGCGCGTTGCATGGCATCCTAAATGTGTTCTATCAGTCCAGGGTTGGCATGTTTCTGCCAAGGTGGTTAAAACCGGCATGGCAGAAACTAGTTTGTGCCATAAAAGTGCCAATAACTGGCAGAAACCCAGAAAATAATTATGTCTTGTAATAAAAACTTACTGAAGTACCCCAAATAGCATATAATGAATTACTGAATTACCACAAATGGCATATAATGAATCCATATAATGAGTAGTACAGGGAAATCCATTTTAAAGTAAAACAAGTTCAGTTGCAATGTGTTAAAGCATTTATTCAAAAGTTACCTCGCCGTAAATTCACCATTCAAGTGCACTTTTTCCATGAAGTAGTCGACAGCAAAAGACAAATTTTGCAGCTGTTTCCAAACCCAAACAATTTCTTAAGTTATTGTGAATAAACGAAAAGCTTGAGAATATTCTTTCAAGCCCAGCTCGACTTGCAGGCAATATCATTATTGTGGAAGCAAGAGCTATGAAAGCTTCATTTACAGTTGTTTTCTTTAAACTAGACCACCATGTAGAAGCTGAGACATTTTCTAAGACTTCATTGAAGTAATATGTTTCAGGAAAAGGAGCTGATTTTGCTGGAAAAGCTCTGATGTAAGGCACAAAATTTGGGTTGATGTCACAAAGTAATTTCTTAACACTTTCTTCTTGCTCATGTAACAATTTAGATCCCATGTACTTTGGATGAAGCATATAAGCTGTATGTAATATATTTTAATTATTGAAATGATTATTACAAATTACTATAATACTAAATTATTGTAATAAAAAAATATTCCTCATTTCTGATTTACTGTAAATTTCATGTACTAATTCATACAAAAATGGTTTAAGTACTTTTTTTCGTTTCTGCCAGTTGCCATTTTCTGCCGGATTAAACCGGTTATATCCAGTTTCTGCCACCGGCACCCTGTCTATCACGTTCAGATCTGGGGACTTGGGTGGGAATGGCAACACCCTAAACTCAGATGAATGCTCCTCTAACTATAATGTGGCTTTCCGACACTTGTGTGGAGGTGCATTGTCCTGTTGGAACAGGCCAAACCCATCAGCATTAATGCAGGACATGAACGGGTGTACCTTGTCAGAAAGGATGTGCACATAGCGTTGGCCAGTCACAGACGTTTGTAGAAGTACCAGGAGGCCCAGTGAAGTTCAGCTAAACACACCCCATACCATTACAGATATCCCATAAGCCAGTACAGTTCCCTGTTGACAGGTGGGATCCATGGCATCATGGGGTTTGCACCATACACGAATCCTTCCATCTGCCCGATACAGTTGGAAATGCGACTCGTCAGACCAGGCTACTTGTTTTCAGTCATCAAGTGTCCAGTGGCGGTGTTGCCTTGCCCAAGTGAGGCACATAGCTCTGTGTCGTGCACCCATCAATGGGAATTCGAGTCGGACGTCGGCTCCCAAAGCCCATATCGTGCAGGGTACGTTGCACAGTCGGGAAGCTGATGCTTCTTGAATCTCCAGCATTGAATTCCGATGATACTTGCTAGAGTGTTGCACGCCTATCGCGTGAAACGATTCTTGACAGCCGACAATGGTCACATTCACCCAATGTCTTTTTACGGCCACACTGGCATCGTAGATTAGAGGTGTTGCCGGAATTCTTGTAGTCACGGTACACCCTTGCGATGGTCGTCCATGAAAATTCGAACTTCGTTACTACCTGTGAAATACTATGTGGCCCATCTCACGAGCGCCAACTATGAAACCGCGTTGAAAGTCACTTAAATTGTTATTACTTGTCATTCTCATGTCGAAAACAGCTCAGACAGCTGGCAAGGATGTCTATCGCTTTATATACGCACTGGTGGGCGCAACCGAGTACGCGCATAGGTGATGTTGCTATGTATTTTGCATAAGCTTGTCTGTACCAGTTTTTCTGGCACTTCAGTGTGTGTGTGTGTGTGTGTGTGTGTGTGTGTGTGTGTGTGTGTGTGTATTTGTTTTTACAGACTAGTGGCCATTTTGGTGGACCAGTGGTTTGCAAATTCTAGTGGTCTGCTGGGTCAGTAAAAGATTTATTTCTAAATCTAACACTACAAGCTGATGCAGGTGACAATCAATAGTGGATTGGGAAGACCCCATCTCAGCTGCTAATTGTTGTGTGTTGCTATCAGGGTTTACCATCACAGCTTTGACTAGGGTGTCAGTGTTGGTGGTCATTGGACATCCTCACCTGGGCTTGTCTTTGAGACTGGCTTCTCCAGTATTGTATTGCCCGAACCACTTCCCTGAGGTACTGCTATTCACTGTTTCTTTGGTTAGCCTTCTAATTACCAGCTGAAAAAGTAGTTCCGTACTTTTCGTGTACATTTTGTTTCAACTGGAACATTAATAGCAAGTTTTGTAAACAAAAATATTTGTTGAATGTGTAGATTAGCGGCCTAAATTATTATCACTGCGAAGTACGTGAAACATCGAATATACTACGGAAATAAAAAATCTGGTTCTCAAGGGGTTTTTTCATTGTTTTTTTCCTTCAGAAAATGTTGTTTTGGTAGAATTTTAATGATTTGTCATTTTTTTCTGTTTGTCCACCTCAGACCTTCCAAATGCTACGAATTCTCCATAGTCACTGCGGAAAGCGTTGATCGCTGCGGAGTACAAGAAACATCGAATATACTACGAAAATAAAAAATCTAGTTGTCGGTTTTTCCCCTTCAGAAAACGTTGTTTTGGTAGAATTTTAATGATTTGTCATTTTTTCCTGTTTGCCCACCTCAGATCTTCCAAATGCTACGAATTCTCCATAGTCACTATACGGAAATAGTCAATCACTACGGAATACGGGAAACATCAAATATACTACGGAAATAAAAATATCTATGAAATAATGTTATTAATCATTTGTTCAAAGTTTATTTTCATGTTTTCAAAATTTTAACATTCATCAAAAATTTTTGGGACTGTTTATTGGATGTGTTTAATGTCGCGACACTTGTTCGATATAATTCGAGCATCTTCATGCCGTTCATCGCCTGAAAATTATTGTTTTAACACAGATAAAAATGTTCCGTAGTTTAGTTTTCTAAATTTCGAATTTTTCTTACCCCAAGATGCACTTTCTTTTCACTTTCTGGTTTATATTCTTACGTTATATTTTTTCTGATATGTTTCTCGTTTTTAATAGCTTCAGTAAAAGTGGAAAAGAGCAACTTCGTATTTTAAGTTTTTTCTAGTGAAGCGCAGTTTTTGTTATTTCTAACAGCCTGTTCTTCAAAACCAATCAATACAGAAAGTGTTTTCTTTTCAGCTTTTTTAAAGCTAAATTAAATTTCAAAATCAGTAGTTATTCCGCCCGTGATGGAATCATTTCTTTTCCGTGACCTGTAAAATGACTATCACGGCAGAGTGAACAATACAGTACTGATTTTGAAACATAATTTCACTGAAAAACTTGTGTTTACCCATTCCTTCGTAACATTTTACTGTATTAAGGACCAGACAAGAGTTTTTTTGTTGTTGTTATTTATAGCCAACTTCACACGTGCAAAGGAAACGCGATTCTGCATGGAATGAAAGACGGCGCGTGGCGGCGGAAAGTGAAGTCCCGATTTTCTACCTTTGATTTTTTTTTTGTAAACAAAAGGGAAAATGCTTGCCCATTTTGTTTGATGATAGGCAAGAAGTGCCTAAGCAATGGAAAATTGTGCATTTTCAGAGAAACCAAACTTTAAAAAACGAGCTGCTGAAAACGAGTTGTGATGCCACAGTTCCATCTAAAGCCACAGGTGTCTATTCCCGATATGGTTACTTTGTGCACCAACTTAAGTAGAAAAACAAACAGCTGCCCCCGTTCTTGAAGAGTGAATCTATAAATAGATCGTACCCACTTATGTGCGGAGAAAAAGGCTGTTTTTCACCGCGCGTGAGTTGGATGATTTGAAAATGCATTTCCTGTAACAGGAGCACTTCAAAAATGCAAATTAATTCTTTAGCAATAAAAAAAAAGGGCAAATTTTTGAGCGTGGCGATTCAAGTTACTTTTTCTACTGGACATTTTATTTTATCCAGTCGCCATGTGGCGAGTGGCGACCGCTAATTTTAATATTTACTTCCACGATGATTCCATCACCTCCAAGGCTTCATTCCACACACTGCAAGACTACCATAAACTTTGAGACTAGTTCTCTGCAATACGAATGCCAATCGCTAACTGTTTCTCGTTCTTTTTTTTTTTTTTTTTTTTGATTGGAGGTTTAGGAACCACCGTAAGTCGCAATGTATCTCACTGGATGTGGTAACATTCCCATGGGCGGTTTCTTCAATCACATCATCGTAAGACAATCATTTAGCGAAACAATACGTTATAATCATCACTCTATCAATAGGAATCTTAACAAAAAAAAAAAAAAACCCCATGTACCAAGTGTACGGAAAGAGTACTTATCATTCCCCGAAACGTGCTTCTTCTGACACCTGGATGATGAGAGGCATCGTAAGAGTGGAGAGCTAAAGTGGTACTGTGGCGCCATCTATCATTGCTTTCGAAAACTAGCTCCGGGCCGACCGCGGAAGTTTAGCCAAGAGAACTTCGTTTTTTTCTTCAGAAAATTGGCACTTATTACCGATCCAACTCCAACAATAAACTAAATTCACCTGAATGCTGGCACTCTGGTATCATGCAAACGAAGTGCAGCAACACACGGAACTGGTTCATGTGCTGATAATCGGAAGGCTAGCCATTTCTTTGCCTTCAGCTACACAAATTTCTCTTGCTGATGTAATTAACATTATTTTCTATTAATGGTCTATGGAGGCCCAGCATTATGTGTAGCCTAAATGGGAACATTCTCTAGACTTACCCTGGTACACTGGCATATCTTCCATTTCCCCCACTTACTAATTCATCACATTAAAATAGCAAAAAAAGTACCTTAAACGTGCCTCCTAAGAGGCAAAATATTTTTCCCTATATATTTTCCCCAACATGTCTCAATTTGATGTTCCTACATGTTCTCCTAAAGTTAAAAGGGACAATGTCAGTTTAGATTCACTAATATCAGATTTATTATACCTATCCTAAAAGCAATTTTCACAATTGTGTTGCAATTTGTGTTTCTCTTATACAGTTACGGAAAAATTAATAGCAACTCTGGAAATTTCTGACGTTTGGGGTTTTCAGTGTTGCTACGAAAATAAATATACAGATAATACTCACAATATATGAATCATTTTAAAGCACATTTTATGCAGAAGCCAAATCAGTTTACAGAATGGGAATATCTTTAACAGAACTCAAGTTAGGAGTTAGGACTAGAAATGTGCTGCAAAAGGAAGCACGCTTCGTTATGTTGAATGTTATTGTCGTTGCTACAAGCCGACAGAGCTTGCTTGTACCTCCACGTACAGGCGATATAAAGGGCAGGCGATGTGCATGGGTTATTCCAGACCTTTTCGCAGTGTGCATAGGTAGTTCGTTTGCATTGGTGAGTGTATAGTTGTTACTCCTGTGGACTGCAGTGCAAATCTGAAGTTTAGAGTGCATTTCGTTTATTCTGTGCAAACTGTGTTGCAGTTATGGGAAGATTAGGTGATATTTCACCAAGAAAAGCTTCGTTAATAGTGACTAAGTGAATTCAACAAAAGCACTGCAGAAATTGCCTCGATAACAGGGATGCACAAGAGCACAGTTGGACGACAGCTGGCGAAGATCCATGTTATGGGTAGAACCAAGAATGGCAGGCTGGGTAAATGTGGCCGAAAAATGAAAACAACTCCTAGAAGTAACAACGCTTTAAAACGATTATGTCTACAAAACAGGTTCATCTCGTCAACAGTTCTTGCCAAATAATTGCAGGAGAGCTGTGGTACAATTGTTTGTCCTCGAACAGTGAGGAACAGGTTACGTTCTATGGGTCTGACGTCTAGCAACACTGAAAACCCAATGTAATTAATTTCCAGTTGCTATTAATTTTTCCGCAAATGCATATACTGTTTTTCTATTCACAACAGCACATAAATCAAAGAATTTTTTGTTTTCACAATTTTACTTTTGTGAATTTTAACTTTAAAAGTAAAATATTTTTCACGGGATGTTTTTCTGTAACACCACAAAAATCAAATTTAAAAGGGGCGTGAAGGCGTTTCGTCTGAAATCAGGCAAACCACCTCCATAACAAAAAGAACACCTGAATTGCGATCGGATTTAAATCAAGCATTTATACTTCTGCAGATCTCATTCTGAACAACAGGGCATAACACACATTTCCCTTTATGAATGTTACACTGAAGTTATGAACGATTCTCTTGAACTAACTTTTGTAAACATTTAAAAACAAGCTTACATATGCATCGTACTATAATAATGTATTAGCTATCTGCTTCACTCACAGATGCCTTTAAAGTTAGCCTTACCTTCTTAACTTCGAATCTCTTCTTTTCACCTCTTGAAGCATTTGAAGATGCCGACAATTCCGAGGTCTCATTGTCCATATCGTCATCAATTTCCATTGCGGCCATTTTTTCCTCTTATAAAACTGAATACAAATATACTATGTACCAAATGATACCTTCACCCTGAAATACCGACAGAACCACAACAGCTGCACTCGAAAATAGTTTTGTGGAAGTCGAATTTAACCATACAAAATTAGTAGCCGATATAATTTCTATCATCGATGGCATCAAACTCTATATCGAATATTTTTTTTTTTTTGACTCTTTTTTTTTTTTTGTTGTTGGAGGTTTAACGACCACCGTGAGCAACTCAATGGGCTATAAGCAGTCGCCAGTCCCTAATTTAGGGTCACTGGTTCCAGGGAAGGGAGAGAGCCAGTGCCGTAAGACAAACACAACATCCATGCCTCACCGGGATTCGAACCCGGACCCCTTTCGGACGAATGATCAGAGACCATCGCTTAGACCACTGCGCCACCGGGGCGGCTTTTTGACTCTTCCACGACCACCGTGAGCAACTCAATGGGCTACAAGCAGTCGCCTGTCCCTAATTTAGGTCCATTGGTCCAGGGAAGGGAAAGAGCCAGTGCCGTGAAACAAACACAACATCCATTCCTCGCCGCAAATCGAATCCAGACCCCTTTCGGACGAATGATCAGAAGCCATTTCTTAGACCACTGCGCCACCGGAGTGGGGCGGCTCGAATAATTTGTACTACCGGCAGTATAACAATAACTTCCTAAATTACCAATATATCCCTTTCATCATTTCTTTTTTATTAGAAGTTCAAGGACCACCATGAGCAGCTCAGTAGGCTATAAGCAGTCGCACATCCTTAATTTAAGGCCACTGGTTCCAAGGAAGGAAGAGAAACACCGCCATATGACAAACACAGCGTCCCCGTCTCATCAGGTTTGGAACCAGACCCATCTCATATAAATGATGAGAAGCCATCGCTCAGACCACTACGCCACTGGGGAAGCACCCCTTTCATCCACAGCCGCGGTCTTTTTTTTTTTTTTTTTTTTGGTTGGAGGTTTAACGACCATCGTGAGTAACTGAATGGACTATAAGCAATCACCCGTCCCTAATTTAGCGCAACTGGTTCCAGGGAAGGTAGAGAACTAGTGCTGTAACACTAACACAACATCCACGATTTACGGGATTTTAACCCGGACCCATCTCGGACGAATGGTCAAAAGCCAGCACTCAGACACCACTGCGACACCAAGGTGGCCCACGATCTTTACCGTTTTAGAAAAATTTCTACAATCTGCTTTTGTTTACATTCGATCTGGTTATAGTTTCAGGGATTTTAAAAAATAAACCACATCTGCTGTGAAATAAATTGTGCCGCCCCGGTGGCGCAGTGGTCTAAGCGATGGCCTCTGATCATTCGTCCAAACGGGGTCTGGGTTCGAATCCCGGTGAGGCATGGATGTTGTGTTTGTCTGACGGCACTGGCTCTCTCCCTTCCCTGGAACCAGTGACCCTAAATTAGGGACGGGCGACTGCTTATAGCCCATTGAGTTGCTCACGGTGGTCGTTAAACCTCCAATCAAAAAAAAAAAAAAAATAAATAAATAAATAAATTGCTTTTAGATGCCATGCGTAGAGCCTTTGTACCAACGTCATTTTTGACGTCACGGTTACTTCCGGGTGGTTAAGAGAAAGTTCGGCTGCTAAGGTTTTTTTTTTTTTTTTTTTTTTTATTGGAGGTTTAACGACCACCGTGAGCAACTCAATGGGCTATAAGCAGTCGCCCGTCCCTAATTTAGGGTCACTGGTTCCAGGGAAGGGAGAGAGCCAGTGCCGTAAGACAAACACAACATCCATGCCTGACCGGGATTCGAACCCGGACCCATTACGGACGAATGAACAGAGGCCAACGCCTTAGACCACTGCGCCACCGGGGCGGCTGCTAAGGTTCCCATAGGATTAACATGGGAAAGCGATTTCGGGAACCTCTGTCACTCGATTGTTTGAAGTTTTAGAAATGGTTAACAGTTGTGTGGCGTATAGGTTCTTCTTAAAGTACAAGAAAGATAATGGAATTTCCTTTTATCGCTTTCCAACCGCAGAAAAAATCCTAATGATGTGGAAAATAGCCGTAAATCGGAAGGCATGGTCGCCCCTAGAAGGTTAGAATAATCGCCCAGGCCGTATGATGATAGGATCTGCAGTAAACACTTCATTCCAGGTATCGAACATCTGCGTATTTTATTTTATTTTTTTTTTTTTTTTGATTGAAGGTTTTTAACGACCACCGTGAGCAACTCAATGGGCTATAAGCAGTCGCCCGTCCCTAATTTAGGGTCACTGGTTCCAGGGAAGGGAGAGAGCCAGTGCCGTAAGACAAACACAACATCCATGCCTGACCGGGATTCGAACCCGGACCCCTTACGGACGAATGATCAGAGGCCAACGCCTTAGACCACTGCGCCACCGGGGCGGCTCTGCGTATTTTACTACGTTGATAGTCGAATTTATATCGGTACCTTTTCTTGCACACTATTATGTATTATTTTCAAGTCTTTTACATGAATCTTTTGTTATTTTGTTTAAAATGCTCTGAATGCATGACAGATTAACTTTGCTGTCGAATCGGAAGTTGCTAAGCTTTTGTGAACTTTCAAGTTTTGTATTGCTCATCATCATCATCATTGTCAACCAATATCCAACCACTGCTGGACGAAGGTCTCCCCAAGCAGCGGCGACGGAACCACGGGAGCAGAGAGGCAACTGCCCCGCGCTCATTTGCGTGCAGGGGCGAAATATCACATTTGCTTCCTCACTTTTTTTAGTCAGAAATCAGATTAATGCATGTTTGTTTTTTTTTTCATTTCCTGCCATTTAAAATTCCTCCCGATAAAACAAAGTATTATTTTCTACTTTAAATAACATAATTAGAACTCTGAATTCCTGAGAACTCCGTCGAGAACTCTGAATTCCTGAGACGCGAAACGCAAGTTTCTCGCCCTTGTGCAATATGATTTCTAAGACGCAGATTACTCTCCTCCCTCGCAGTGGTCTAAGCGATGGCCTCTGATCATTCGTCCGTAAGGGGTCCGGGTTCGAATCCCGGTGAGGCATGGATGTTGTGTTTGTCTTACGGCACTGGCTCTCTCCCTTCCCTGGAACCAGTGACCCTAAATTAGGGACGGGCGACTGCTTATAGCCCATTGAGTTGCTCACGGTGGTCGTTAAACCTCCAAAAAAAAAATAAAAAAAAACTCTCCTCCCTTGTCCAGTATGATTCCTACGATGCAGATTACTCTCCTCCCTTGTCCAGTATGCGAAAAAAAGTTCATAAGAACAGCTATTCTAAAATTGCTGAAAATAATCGCGTTAAAAAAAGCGTCTTCTATATTTTCAGTATAATAAAACCAGTATTTCTTTAAGCAAGCAAATGGAAGATGGAGAAAGGAATGAGAAATATTCTTACGGGATTTGCTGAATACCAATTTGTACTTGCGCTGAGGTGTTCAAATCTATCAGGTCTACATCGTTTATAATACATATCGACAAAGCGCTTTATATCAAAATACAATGCAATATAGATGTAAAATTCAAAGTTTATATTAAGATTTTATCCATATAATCGTTTTATCTGTAGTATGTTCAAATGACGTCATCACGTCCTGTTGTACAACAGCGAAATAAGTTTTACGATTTGACCAAAAATAGCATATGCTGATTTCTTGCCTCCGTGTGCGAAAAACAGTTCCGACGCCCCTGTCCCCAAGTTTCTTCCACAACGGTCTGTCTTGTGCTAGTCTCCTCCATGTTACTCCCGCATAATTTCGAATTTCATCCACCCATCTCCCATATGGTCTACTTCTAGGTCTTTTCCTGTCCCTTGGAATCCGGTCTAAAATTTCGGCTGTCCATCGATGGTCTGTCCTTCTGGTAATATGTCCAGCCCATTGCCATTTCAGGAATTTTACTCTGATCATGATGTCTTCTACTCTTGTCATTTTTCTGATCCACAAGTTCCTCTTCGTATCTCTCTTGGTTACACCAAGAATGCACCTCTCCATGCTTCTTTGTAATGATATTGATTTCTAAATACTGAAACAGATGCCTTTTTTTCCGAACCGAAATTTAAGGATGCACATCCACATAGAATTAGCCGGTGCTGTCATACGTTATTATGTCGTCCGTTTTCTCGGATCTGTTTTTTTTTTTTTTTTTTTTTTTTTTTGGTGAAAAAGTAATCTGTTTTTTAGGAAATGATAAGTCAGTATTTTCTTTTTTTAAAATTGCAATGCACACTGGAACCAGTCAGAAATGCAACAACTTACCTACGACAGGATAAGAAATTTTTTCAGTCTTCGGAATTAATACATTTCTAATCCACCCATTGGTAAAATATTTATATGCATCAATGCTTTTATAAGCCTTTAGAGCTTTTCAGGTATAGCATGAAAAACTGCCTATTAAATAGTTATAAATATCGTGATAGTTCAGATCAGGGAGGTCCGTAGCAACACAAATTTCCAGACGATAAATATATCTTTCAAATATGTCATATTAAACTTCTATGACATTATTTCTAAGCTTTTCTGGCCGCCTCGGTGGCGCAGTGGTCTAAGCGATGGCCTCTGATCATTCGTCCGAACGGAGTCCGGGTTCGAATCCCGGTGAGGCATGGATGTTGTGTTTGTCTTACGGCACTGGCTCTCTCCCTTCCCTGGAACCAGCGTCCATAAATTAGGGACGGGCGACTGCTTATAGCCCATTGAGTTGCTCACGGTTTTCGTTAAACCTCCAATAAAAAAAGAGCTTTTCTGCGTAACGTTGGTTTTCCACCACATTAAGATGGCAAAGTTTGTCAGAAAACCCGTTTCTTTAACACTGTTCACAGCAGCAGCAGCCTTTTAAAAAGCATGGAGAGAGAACAGCTCGGGTACTTACTAACGACCCGGAAGTCTAGAAGAAGTCTTTTCCTAGACCCGTGTGGTTAGAAAGTCTGATCTCTCTCCATGCCTTTCAAAGGCTGCTGCTGCTGTGAACAGAGTAAAGAAACGGTTCTTTCGACAAAATAGTCAGATAAAAAGTGTTTTTTTTTCTTCAACCCTGTGCGGGCCTGATTTTGAATGAACGACGGCATAACAGTCAGCATCGAATCTTTGAAATTTTCCCCATTTCACACGAAATCTTTTCCATCTACAAAGCAGATTTGCTGTGGCGCAGATACACATGTATAACACTCCAAACTATTTTTACTTCGCGAAAGTATAGTAAGAATAAGTTACTACATAAAACCCGGTTTCCTTTTTTTTTTATCCGCATAGTTATTAGTAGACCTTAAGTCCCCTGAAGATGTGCGAAATTTAGAAATATCAGTTATTTATGCCAAAAAACCCGCATTTTTGTTATAGCTTCTATCAGTTTGGTGTATAATCGGGATCCTTATTTATTTAATTTATAAATATGGTTCCGTTTGTAGAACTATATGCATGACGTCATGCTTTTATAGTAACACAAAAACATAATAATAACAAAGTAACAGTGAATGGACCTTATTCACCTCGCACTGCATCGTGGAAAAACTTTCCCGAGTCTGCGGACCAGCAATAGTTTATTTACATGCATTGCTTAATAAGGCGTTAGGTTGTAGAGGTTCAGGAAAATCGCGATTTTCATAAATTATTAACAACATGCCTAACTTTTTCTCATCGTATAGTTGTCCTAATAACTCCTGTGACTTAATATGTACAGAAGAAATAATGACTTCTATAAGTTCCGTCTGAAAAAACGAAACGCGATCATTTCCATCCCAATGTGCATTTTCAAATGTGTTCTGCCCACTTTAACAAATAAGATTTCGAATATCATGACACTAAGGACAGATCAATAGAAGGTGGTTAAAACCTGGTAGTGTTCCTTCTTTATTTAATTTTCAAAAAAATCTGAAAAAGGGAAAACGAATTAACTTTTTCACCTTGTTTTGCATCATAGGAAAGCTTTTCCGTGGCCGCGGACCAACAACAATTTGTTTACAAGCATTTTTTGCAGAGGTTCAGGAAAATCGCGTTTTTCGTAAATTTATTAAGGACATGTCTAACTTTTGCTTATCGTATGGATGTTCTAATAAATCCTACAACCTAAATTTTGTAGACGAAAGAAAAACATTCCTTAATTTTGTTCTAAGAAAGACAAAATTGTTACAGGAATGGCTGTGTAAAATGAAACGCAGTGATTTCCATCCCAATGTGCACTCTTCAATATGTTCTGTTCACTTTAGTGAAACAGATTTTGGATATTATGACACTACGAATCAAAGGCAGTTGAAACCTCGTAGTATTCTTTGGGATGAATTTCAAATTAAAAAAAATGGTAGAAAGAAGAAAATTGATGGAATATTTGGATCGGTAAATTACGAATTAAGTTCTACTTCCCTCAAAGAATAAAACAAACATTCAAACATATCTATAATTTCTCTTTTATTTAATGTTACGCATTCATTTAATTTTTAAGCAGATTGTGTAGCGTGCGAACTCTAGTTTGTTTCCTTATCACGTATTTGTCTTAGATTCTAAATGTTTTTGTTTTGCAAAAGAAAGTGTCCCTCCAAGTTTAGGTTTCGGATATTTCGCCAATGTCTTAAAATATATAAGAACACGAAAATTTAATATACCATGTACGAGAAATGCTACATTAAAAACTTCATGATGGCTAACAGTGATGCTCTGCGGCGTCATGCGAATGAACATCGAATACAGAATTATCTTGGTATATTTTTGCAACTTTGATTTGTCCTTTTAAAAACTTAATTTCTTCTTCTTCGCCCTGCAGCTCTATTAATACAGCGGCAGATTCCATGACGTTAGGATTGCAAAAATTAGACAAGAGCCAAGAGTAAGCTGGGTAGTCAAATAGCGAAAACATTCAATCAGCAGCCACGTTGCTCCGCAGAAATCCACTTCTGACGCCCATGAATAAGAAGGTCCATTATTCAGGCCCACACTTTTACCGGCCGAATGGCCTGGGGGTCTCAGGAAGTTTTCTGTATATCTCGAGAGGAAGAGTGGTTCATATTATTTACGTTAGCTTGAACAAAATATAACTTGGCAGCATATTTGAAGGTATCATCATTGCGTTCAAGCAGCCTGACGGTGTTTCTCTGTTTTTCTTTCAATTAAAAGCCTGAAAATTTATATATAAATGACAGAATGGACCTTATTGATGTTACGTCAGATGTGGATTTCTGCGTACCAACATGGCTGCTGATTTAAGCTGACCAGACGTCCCCAATTTTTTAAGGACAGTCCTCGAATTTAGTTTACTGTCCCCTAAAACGTCTGAAGCCTTTGGGGACGCAAATTGTCCTCAAATTTTAATGTTTGTCCCCAAATGTCCTCGAATTTACATTTCCTCATTAACCTTTTAGATTTCCAATGAAAAATGTTCTTAAAAGTAGTTTCCGTTGTACTAATTTTCCAACATGCTTCTTGTGAAAACAAATTTTGACTTTTGTTTTCTTCTTTCTGGGTTTAACGACCATTACGAGCAACTCTAAGGACTATAAGCAGTCACCTGTCTCTAATTTGGAGATATTTGTTCTACGGAAGGGAGAGAGCAAGTGTTGCAAGATAAACACACCACCCATGCCTCATTCGGGACTCGAACCCGTACCAACTTGCACGAATGGTCAGTAGCCAGCATTAAGTCAATGCACCACTGGCGCTGTCAAATTTCGACTGTACTTGTTCTGAGTTTCTCCAAAAACTTTGGCAAAATGAAAAATTCGCCATGCAATTACTATGGTGTGCAGCCTAATTTTAATTCAGCGCATGTACCTACGGTAAAGCTTTTCACTTCTGCGAATATGTTCTCGCCATCATAGTTCTGCCTTGTCAATAGAAATTACCAACATTCTACAAGATATATCCTTTTAAGACACAGATTTTAATGTGTAATATCACACTTATTGAAGCAATGCTGTTTTGTGACAAAAAAATTTGCATATTTATTTTGAGTACGTATGTGTACCCAAATGAACTACCGATTTGGGGACGCCACGCCCTTTTGTCCTCAAATCGGTGTCCCGAGATCTGGTCACCTTATGCTGATTCAATGTTTTCGCGGTTTTCGCTATACGTCGTCGAAGTCATGACGTCACGGAATGGCGGATGGGCATAAACACAGGTGGTTTACATGTTATTTTTTTTTTTTTTTGATTGAAGGTTTAACGACCAACCGTGAGCAACTCAATGGGCTATAAGCAGTCGCCCGTCCCTAATTTAGGGTCACTGGCTCCAGGGAAGGGAGAGAGCCACTGCCGTAAGACAAACACAACATCCATGCCTCACCGGGATTCGAACCCGGACCCTTACGGACGAATGATCAGAGGCCAGCGCCTTAGACCACTGCGCCACCGGGGCGGCAAATTGAAATTCGAAGGAATGCTACGAGGTTTCAATTGCCTTTGATTCGTAGTGTCATAATATCCAAAATCTTTTTCGTTAAAGTGGACAGAATATATTGTTGAGTGCACATTGGGATGGAAATTACCGCGTTTTATTTCACACAGCTATAGCGTCTAGAAGGGAAAGTGTGCCGAGCGCCTAGCGTACGTAATGATTGGCGTGGATACCGAAATTTGTCCCCTTCGTAGATGGCGCTTCGATCGCCTTCCCTTCCCTCTTTCTTACTGTGATGGGAGCGGGAAACTAAATTCGTGTTGCTTACTGTGAAAAGAACGGTAATTTAGACGAAAACGTGTTATGTTTTAGGTTTTAGAAGGAATGTGGATTACCTAAATATTGTATATAAGTTATACTTAGCTCATTATGCGGAAGAGAAATAACCATAGTTTTGTGCCAGGTTGCAATACTCAGTACAAAAACAGTAAGCCGTCACTCTTTGGAATACCCAAAAATGATAAACTTTTACAGCAGTGGCAAAGATTGATTCCCGGTGCAGATGTGCAGATAAAAACTTACGACAAATTTAGTGCTGTATGTGAACTGCACTTTGAGAGATTTGTGGTTCGAAATTTTGTGCATAAAATAAATGAGGAGACTGTGTTAATACCCAGAGATCGGCCCATCTTGACACCAGATGCAATTCCAACAATATTTCCAAACCTTCCCCATTATTTGTCAAAAACTCTGGCAAAATACAGGAAAGTTAGGAAACCGATGATAAGCCTGATGGTAATTTAAATAGCTTGGAATTCACTTCCCAAAGAGTTACACGGAACTGCCTTCTGAATATCACAGCCTTCAGTATTTTGGGGTAAGCAAATTCCTGCAAATAATTCAAAGTGCATAATTTTCCATGTTCATTCATTCAAATGTGAATTGTCAAATTCATTGACAACAGAAAAACTGGTTGTTGTTACCAAAAGTTAACCAGAGGTTACCTGTAAAGTGTATTTACGTGGAATAAAAATTAACTCAGTTTCTAATATTACTTCTAAAGATGAATCAAAATCCATTATTCGAGACACTGATAGGCTAACAGTATGTCATGGCACAGGCTCCATTTCAGAATTTGAAAATAACATGAAGTACCTTGAAAGTGGAGTTATTTTTTAGAATAATTTGTACAGCAAAAATTGTGTAACGAAAGGAACAACAAAGACTTGCCTCAGATGTAAGTATCTGCAGGGCTTACTTTTGCACAAAATAGCTTATCATAGAAGAAAGGCTACATTTAAAAATAAGTATCAAAATACAGTTCGGAAAATCAACAGGCTGAAGAAACTAGTTATTTCGCTCTCTAATTAAACTTAAAAAAAAAAAAATAAAAAAAAAAAGGAATTTTACAGAACTTTCCATTAATGAAAAAATAGCAGAATTACGCATTAAGCAGCAGCAAATGGTTATTCATTGTTATAAGGCAGCAAAAAAGAAATCTGCAAGAGGTATGTCATATACCAAAGAATGGTTACTTGAATGCTTACTAATGCACATAAAAAGTCCAAAATTGTACGAGCACATACGGAAACACAAAATCATGATCCTACCTAATAGAACAACTATTAGAAAGTATATTTCAAATTACAACAGCAGTTTTGGATTCAATGCACTGACGTTTGAAACTATTTCAAAGAAAACAAGTGAAATGGAGCCTTTGCAAGACATGGTGGTATATTAATAGATGAAGTGAAGCTTACAGAAAAACTGCATGCAAAATCATCTGGTGAAATATTAGGGTTTGTTCATATTGGGCCATACACTTCAAAAACTGTTAAGTATACCCCATGTAATCACGGACTGGTAATGGTGTTTCAGCCATTAAATGGAGATTGGACCCAAATAATTGGTGTTTTTGCCACAAGTAACAATATAAGTGGAACTTTGCTAGCAAAATTAATTATTAAAGCTGTTATTCTCACTGAAAATGCAGGTCTGTTTGTTAATTTCATTACGTGTGATGGGGCTTCTTGGACCAGGAATATGTGGAAGACATTTGGTATATCAGCAGACTGTTCTGGAACTAAATACAGCATTATGCATCCTACAGATTGTTCTAGTTTACATTTCATATCAGATTTTCGCCAGTCAAAGCGAGCCTTGCTTCATCGTAGCTCAGCTATTTAGAGTCAGGTCGATGCTTAGCAAATTCCCAGTTATACAGGTAAACACTGGGGAAGAAATATTTCTTCTTATTATACGTGGGAAATATATCTCTATAAGCAATCTGAAATCGCATATTTACTGTTACGTAACTGAAATCAAACGATCGTCCATGGAATGGAAACATGTCACCTCCCAACAAGGAAGACGTGAAAAGTCCAACTGTCTCTGTCTGCGGGAGTGGTCATGATGACTGTGAATCTGTTGTTTACACAGAATTTCTGTCAAAAGAGACAACCATCAAGTGACTCATATTGCCAAACACCATTAAATTTGCGAAATTCAATTAAGGACAGATGCCGGGGTAAGTTGAGCGAAGGTGTCACACTGATGTCCAAGAACATTACACAGCACGGAAAACTAAGGGAATTGCTGCATTAATTCAAGTCGGAATTGTGGCAGCATCCACCTTATAGCCCCAACTTATCCCCATGCGGCTACCATTTGTTCGGTAAAATGAAACAGGAGCTTAGTGGACAATGATTCCCAACGGATGAGGCTGTGAAAAGTGCGGTCCTTAACTAGTTGCACCAAACTGGACTTTTCTTGTACAGGTATGGGAAAGTTAATCGCACGTTCCGATAAATGTTTACAGTCCTTAGGCGACTATGTCGAAAAATGAATTAATGTTGTAAACCAACATACATCCCCTGAGTATATCCTTGATTTTTTTATTCAACAGTGTAACTAACTTTTTGATCCACCCTCATATTATTAAAGCACTTTGCTACAATTCAGAAATTAATTTTTTAGTTTGTTTTAAAAAATTAGCATAAATACTACATTTGGATAAAGTATCAACTTACCTATTGACTATGAATTTGTCTTGTATCTTCAAGCGGAACAAAGTAAAAAATACTATTAAAAATAAACAAATGGGTCCATTCTTTTACATAAATGTACCTCAAAATGTCTGTTTCAAATAGTTTGAAAGAAGGAAGTCATCACAAGCTAAACAGTATTCAGCTTCAGATTGTTACCCAAACTTCCTTTATGTGATAGCATCTGCAACAAAGTTATAGATACACACAACAAAATAAAAAGAATTCTTGCTAACCAATGGCAGAAATTAAGACATCTGTTTCAAATAGTTTGAATCATCACAAGTTACATCAAAATTATCTCAGCTTTAGATCCTCCAGTGTGTGTTACCATCTGAATATTTTATGTATGAGTTATGTCAATTATTTTCTTTACCTAAAATCTACTCTTGTAATGTTCATACCTGTGATCTACTTTTTTATAAAACATATTTGATATCACTTTTTAGATTAGACAACATTTTAACAGTATAAATAAATATTTCCCACACATTTCTAAAGGAATTAAGCAGAATTGGTTAGTAGTTTTTCATAACACTAGGGAATTTATACATTTTACTAACATTCTTTACTAGAAGCCAAATTTGCTCATTATAGTAAAATTAAATTTTTACTTTCAATATACCTACTATAAATGTCAAGCTAAGCACTAGTACACACACACACCAGTGCTGAGACGGGCCGAGCCCGAACCGGGCGCTGGCTGTGTAATACTTACTGGAGTTCGGGCTTGGAGAGAGGGGAAGAATTTTCTTCCTTTTTCTTTTAATGTGATTTTATATAATTTAGCACACGAGACTTTTACACTTTCTAGTTGTGAAAGAGAATTCTTCAGCAACTGGGTCAAATGGGGAGTAGGAATTCTGCAGGGCTATCCATTCCGGGCTTGGATAACAAAATACCATAGGCCATGAATTACAGGATTTCTGCCAAGGATAAGTTTTAAGAAGCATAGATAGTAGATAGCAAGCTGACGGAATTTTGCTCCCTACCTCAAAGGGGCAGCTCCCTGCTAATTCTATTGAGCAACATACGACGTAGTTTGTTGTGCCTCCAGATGTCCCCCCCCCAAAAAAAAAAACATTTCGGGAATAAATGAATGGTTAAAGGTAACTATAGAAATAGATAGACATCCCTTCTCCACTCCGCAGTTGAGAAAGACATCAGTTAATTGCATGGGTAGGAAAGAGTGGAAGTCTGGAAGACTTTTTTCAATGCTTAACAGGTTAATCATAGTTTTCGGCTCGTTCGAGCTGACATACTTCAGGCTCAGGATCTTGAAATTCAGCCCGAACTCAGCTCTGACACACACACACACACAGTAACACTTCAGTTAATTTCTCACAGGTGTTTTTATCAAAAATTTTATGGCAATGAAGTCATAGTGGTAAGTATGAAAAATAAGAGAAATTTCCTGGAATTTTTTGGTACAGTATTGAAACATAAACAAAAATGCTACAATATTACTGCTAACATTTATTAATCTGAAAATAAGTGACATGGAACTCGTACGGGTATGGTGTCATTGAGGGACTAGCCGGACCCCATGACGCGAAGGAGTACAGCATCATCTTCCACGGAAAGAAAATAGTCCATAGATTTTCAAATGAATTTTGACAGATGAAATCAAACCTGCTAGTAAATGAGGACCTCTGGTCCATTTTGAAGACGGGCAACCACTGCACAAACAGTATTAGTTCCAATTTGAAAAAAAAAAAGACACCACCAAATATTAAATACAAATCTTCAGTACAGAATGCCACCAACCACTCCGCATCACTGTGTGAATATGTGATGAAGCAGAAAAAAGATTGGAAATATGTTACGAGAAGCTAACTGAAGTACTGCTTCCTGGTATACAAGTTTCAAATAAAATTAAACCAAATATGACGGATCTTTACTTTCCAGTTTCAAAGATAACTTTTCAGAAATGTTATCTTCATTTATTACAGAAGAAAATACATTTCAATACTTTAACCAACCTGGCTATACACTTTTGCATATAAAATATTTGATAAGTTTGAACTCTTTTTCCTATCTCAGGACTTACTCTGTGCACACTATGCACTAAGGAGAGGCACACAAAACTAAGCGTTCAGACTTTCAACTTCTTAATTTTCCTTTCACGTGATTTCAAATAATTTCAGTTGTCATGTTTGGCTTTCACTAAGTTGTTCAAGAGTATTTTCCAGCTGAGGAGAGTTATGTTTTCCTATTTAGTTTTCAAGCTACTCATACACAAACATTCCACGGAAAATGAACAAGGAAATCTAAAATCAGAACTTTGTCTGTTTAAATGTATGCAGCAGATTTTGTATAAGACAATTGGTATGGCAAAAGTTGTAAGTCTCCTTTTGACTTCTATAATTTAACTAGCAGCCACTAACACTGCAACACTGTGGCATGGCAAATTTTGGCAATTCCTGTAAAAAGAATTACACCTTTTAATACAAGTGAAGAACTAGATATGAAATTTTTAATCGAAAGTAGTTCCCTATGTTTTGTACAGTTAGAATAAAGTTGACCATGCAAGTTTTTCAACATAATCTGTCCACACTGTTCAGACAGCTTTAGTAAATTCAATCAGACAAATGCTATATCACAGTTGCATTAAGTTACGAAATTAAAAATGTACTCTTTAATTCAGAGACACATTACAATGCAACAACAGTTCAAGCATTAATTTCGTAAAGAAAGGGCTAACGATTGTTGGAGATGCAAATGTTATACAAATTACGAAGGCTAATTTCCTGAAAAGTTGCCCTGATTTCTGGTAATATTCAAGCTCTATGTGAATCGGCATTGGCAAAATATATTAATTATTCTATTTGAAATAAGAATTCAACACTACAGAATAACTCACTTCTTTATACTTCACTATTCACGAGACATGAACAGATTTCAACACGTGTGAAACTAAGATCTACTCATTAAACCTATAATTATTACTAAAACTAAATAAAACGTTTACTAAGAATTAACCTTACCTTAGAAATATAATAATACCTACCTTACAAAACTATACGTGTATCCAAATGGCAATAAACGGAACACTCACTCAATACAAACAAATGTGAACCAACAATGAAACGCAATGGCTGTTCAACCGATTGACTTGGCGACAGCACTAAGTTGTGCACGTGACTATTTCGCACCGTAGCCTGTCTTTTTCGTCAGATTCGACTCAGCTTACCACTAGCCGCTACTAAGTGACATACATTTAAATTTTCCAAACAGCACTTCTTTACTTGGCACATACAAGCCATTTGTTAGCCTTTTGGTAGGCATTCTTCGAGGAGGTAGCATATCAATTTAAATCACGCATAATTATACTTTCAATTACATTTGCCGACGCTGCACTCTGCGCCAGACGTAGACATTTCACTGAACCATAAAATGTGTTTCCATAATCACACACTTAAGAAAATCGTACATATCCTAATCCAACCCCTGTTGTTTGGTTCACATTGCACAACTGTACACACAATCTTTGACACAGACGCCGTCTCAGTGCGCCGCGATGCGGCGTGGGACATATTTCGAACGCAGATTTTGAGTTCGCACGGCACACTTCCCCTTTTAGACGCTATAACACAGCCATTCCTTTAATACTTTCGTCTTTTTCAGCGGAAAATTAAGGAATGTTTTTCTTTCATCTACACAATTTAGGTTGCAGGATTTATTAGCACAACCATACGATGAGCAAAAGTTATACATGTCATTGATAAATTTACGAAAATTGCGTTTTTCCTGAACCCTTGCAACGTAACGCCATATTAAGCAATGGGAAAACGCATGTAAACAGTCTTGTTGGTCCTCGGCCACGGAAAGGCTTTCCCATGATGCAATGCGAGGTGAATAAGGTCCATTGACAATTATGAAAACTCAATAAAGCCGTAACCGCAAAATGAAATAAAGCGGTTCGGAGGTTTCGCTTTGAAATCTGATTAGTGTGAAAAGGAAATGGTATGGTTTCAATAAGCGAAGTATGCCTAACTGGTATATCTGGCACTAAGTCAAATTTAAGGAGAATGAATCGCTGTGATACAAATATAGCGGTAGGAAGTCAAATGCGAAAGTTTCAATGTTGAACCTAAATTTGTTTTATGTAGTATATTTCTTTAATTATTATGACATATGTAGTGCAGCTCATCAGAATTTATTTTTCATGTAGATCTTTGCATTGTGGGTCCACGTTTCCAGAAAGATATTGCGTGGTAAATGACGCCAATCTGAAAATTACGTTGTTGCGATTATTAAGGTTTTGGCATACTAGAGTAGTTTATTTTTTGTATAATTTTTTAATTCTTGTCAGGCTGTTTCTTTTTAAAGGTATTGAAAAACGTTTTCGTTCACAAACTTCCTGTGTATGATACTTTAAGATCGCTAGGCACTGCGCAAAGGTATGCATTCAAATATTTTACAAAAACTTCTGACTTGAAAACAGGAAACATGGTAATTTAGTCTTATTATTTTGCCTTCTCAATTAAAACGTAAGGTAATAATTTTTCGTACACGTGCCGTAATAAGAGAAATCCTTTCATACCATAATTGTAAGATATGTACAGGTTATTCTCTTACCATATTTTGGGCAAGAGGTAGTTATTTCTACAGTTTAAGTAATGTATGATACTATTTGTCTGCTGAGCTACCCTTTCTTGAATTAAGTGCTAGTTCCATTGATGCCATATGATGAAACTTGTTTTGCACAAACATAGGAATGCTAAATGTACCATACAGATGCCATAATCCAGATTGATGGGTAACAGGGTGTGTGGTTTAAGCATTTGCTTATAACCATATGCCCAAGAAGGGTCTTGAAGATCTTTCTTGATGTAGTGGTGCAGTGGTTTAAGCATTGGTTTATGACCATATGTCCAAGAAGAGTCTGGGTTCAAATCCCGATGAGGCATGGATGTTGTGTTTGTCTTACGGTAGTGGTTTTCTCCCTTCCCTGGAACCCTAAATTAGGGCTACTACTTATAGCTTGGTGAGTTGCTCATGATGGTCATTAAACCTTCAATAAAATAAATATGGGTGACAGTGATGCCCACAGATTATCCAGGAATCGAGAAGCTATAAGCTAACTATTAGTTTTTGCATTTAAATTACTGGAATTCCTTGAAAAATTCAATTTCCTTAGGTTGATAATCAGCATATCTTTCAAATATCAGATTTATAAACATTAAAAGACCTGTGCTTTATGCTACCTCCCAATATTATTTGGTAATGATATCTGAATGCATGTGGGGGTTTTTCGGGACAGCATGTAAAGAAAACCTCACAATAATGACATTTGCTGCTGGGAGAATGTAGTCATGGAAAACAAAACACAAAAACAAAACATGCATTCATAATATAAAAATGGGGGTCGTGGAGGCATGAAAGCTCCATTTTACGCAGATGCTGGATAGTAATTTCCTTCAGCCAGAGGGCTGTTTGAGGAAAATATCGCTGAAGCTACATGTGGCAAGGAAAGCCTTTCTTTAGGGAGAAAATTCGGAACTTTGATCACTTAATTGTTGGCTCAGACCCGCCTGCCCTGCTAGCACCTAACATTTTCCAAATGGTTAGTTTATAGCTCTGCTTTCATTGTCATTTATACTTCAAGGCGTCGTGGGATCTCCTTCTGCATCCACACATCATATTTCACCCCATGGACAGTTTCTTTTGAAGCTATCAGTCGTCGTCACTTGTCTATTCCTTCGACTTGACATTGGCAAAACCAATTAGAGTGCCCCATAAAAGCAGTCCCCCCCATGCCATTATACTCCCACGGTAACAATCTTGTTCCTGCCTCTTAAACTGTACTGAGTCGAATTTCTTTTTTTAAGGATAAGATGGTCTGTTACATGAAATACCGAATTGAACAACAAAATGCTCATTACATTCTAAGTAAATCTACCAGAAAATGCACCAATCTCTTAAGTCATATAACTTTTATTTATCTTTTGTTTTTTGAAAGAAAGCCAAAAACATTGTTGTTTTGGGGCCTCCCAGCATCGCGGGGCCCTGTGCCTGGGCTTCCTTGTAAATCCACCCCTGGACAGTGGTGACTTCCACTGAGGCTCTGATGCTTTGTTTCAGGATCATAACATAAAAACCATGTCTCATAACCTGCCACAATACTTTGGAGGAAATTTTGCATTGTTTCTGCAGTCTTCAGGATGTTTTTTGCATACTCCACTTGTGCATGTTTCTGATTGTCTGACAAAGCATGCAGAACAAAATGAGCACAAACTTCCCCCTTCCCCCACAAATCTTGAACTAAAATTTAATGAACCATCTCCTTATTAACATTGAACCATCTCCTTATTAACAATGACATTCCAGCATTCCTCTTAAAATTACTAATATTAATAGATACTCAAACCATATTCTTTTTAAATTAATATAAATTAAAAGTATAAATCCCAAAGTAAATCCGAGACCTCGAAATACACCCGAATTGTGGAACGCTCTGCAGGAAGTATGATCTGCATTGCCTACAGCATATTTCCAGAAGCTAGTGGAGTCCATGCCCCATCGTATTTCTGCAGTCCTGCACTCCCGTGTGGGACCTACCAAGTATTAGACTGGTGTACCAGTTTTTCTGGCACTTCAGTGTATTTGTGTTGCTATAGTTGATGCCTATTTCCTCACATTTATGGCAACATATTTGTGTTGCTATGGTGATGTCTCTTTACATTAGAAAGAAATATTTGTTTTGACATCACGCTTAGCTTTTCGTGCAGGTGTTCAGTGAATGGAAACTGCGAATTATGTCAGCATGTCCCGTGACTACTGTACGACGTAGTACTTTTTTTTTTTTTTTATTGTTATATTGCCCATGAAAGATACTTTCACATTTGGACATCACACAAAAAAAGAAAATTCCTGGTTATTAAAAAATTACTCCATATATCTTATTTTCCCCTGTAATTATTGATGAGTTTTCACCTAGTATCCAAATAATGTGTTTTCTACACATTATTTGCTCTTGTTTTGTATCACTGTTCCACTTACAAAAATGTTTTGCTCTATTGAATAAACATATTTTTCATCCAAATGCAAAAGTGCATATAAACAAAAATGGTATTTTTAAATACATTGAATGCATCTTTTGAAGAAAAAAATATGATAATATAAAATGTAGTAATTACACTGATCTGCAATTTTTCAACTTTTTTTCTGTTGTTTTCAAATGAATAGGTGTGTCTGAAGGGATTTTTTTGCGCAGATTCTGAAAATGACCTTCAAAATTCCGTATCACGTCAGGTTTTTTACAAATGACGGAAATGTGAAAATTAAAAAAACCGTTATTTTTTAATGACATTGCTATATGGTAACGTTTGCAACGTGTGAAAATGTTCTCTGGAGGGGCGGAATGATTGTTTAAGGAATAGATAAACATAAATACATATTCAAAAGCAAACATACCTAACATTCGCCACTGGGCTCCCCTTCAAACTTTCTCTTTTTGGATTGTCTTCGGTGTGCGTCCGTACAGTCTCTGTTCAACATCCAACAATAGTCGGCCATCATACGTACAGTCCACTTTCCTTGGTATCTCTTTTCCATCACTTTAATATCCTGATGGAAGCGCTCGCCATGTTCTTCCGAAAAATCACCAAGATTGTTAGGAAAGTAATTTAGATGAGCATGAAGAAAGTGAACTTTGACGCTCATGTTGCAACCAAGCAGTTCATAGGATTCCAGCATGTCCTCGACTAAAGTGGTGTAATTTGAAGCCTTCGTGTTCCCCAAAAAGTTGTGTACCACATTTCTGAATGCAGTCCATGCTCGCAATTCGCACTCACTCATGGTTTCCTCGAATATGTTGTCTGCCATTAATTTTCGTATTTGAGGGCCTATGAAAATGCCAGCTTTAATTTTTTCAGACATGATTGATGGAAACTTACCACCAAGATACTGAAAGCATTTACTGTCCCTGCTTAAAGCTGTCACGAATTGCTTCATTAAGCCAAGTTTGATGTGTAAAGGTGGCAACAGTATTTTTGAGGGATCAACCAGTGGAAGTGAAACAATGTTTTCTTCGCCAGGTGTGAATGTACTTCTGACTGGCCACTGCTGCCGAACCCAATGGTTCCGTCCTTGCTCTGGAGTCCCATTCACACAAAAAGCAAGGAAATTTGGTGTAGCCTGCTTGTTGGCTGAGCAATATTCCAATCACCTTGAAATCCCCCCACAAAGACCATTCATGAAACTTGTACTGCACACTTTCCAGCAGTAATTTAAGGTTCTCGTATGTCTCTTTCAAAGTCACAGAATGTGCTACTGGAATGGATAGATGGATGGATGTTAGTATTGTGTAATAAAACACCTTTTAAACTGGATTTGCTGGCATCTATGAACAACCTCCACTGTCCTGAATTGTAATTAATGTTGAAGTATTTCATGACTGCCGGAATGTCTCGACAATGTACCAAACCACCTTCTTCAGCAAAAACGGAACCAATTCTGCTTCTCTGTGTCTGTACCAGGAGAATCTCGTATTAAGACATAGTAAATTCTTTTCCTGAAGTCGTGATCCTAAAAGCTCTGCTGCGTTTTTAGGTAAATTCAGATCACGAACCAAATCATTAAGTTCATGCTGGGTAAATGGCACTGGGGTTTTATCCTCCATGCTGTCCAGTTGGTACATCTCATCACTTGTATCACTGTCTGAATCGGTTTCTGTTGGGGGCTTGATATTGGACGGGGATGGCACAGGGATGGATTCACTAAGGGGCACTAGTCTTATGGCAGATGGGATATTGGGATACACAATGTTACGCTTACTGGTTCTGGTATGGCCCACGATATTCACTGTGTATAAGTAGCCGTCGTCACTGTGATTTTTTGGCTCATGCCACACCATGGGTACACCGAACAGCATTGATGCCCTTTTTCCATTTTTCCAGTTCCTCAACCCCTCCACACATGCATGGCACACATTGTGAGGAGACCAAACTTTGTTCTGATCTGCTAGTTTAATGCCGAAGTACTGAAAATAAGCATTTTTCACGAAAGGTGTAATATTTTGCCTCTGTTTTTTTCCTGTCGTATAACAGCCACATATGTAGCAAAATATGTCTGGATGATTTACACAGCCACGTGAAGCCATTGTACATGCCACAAAGAAACAACCGAATGGGATCAGTCCCTTCTTTGCACTGACTAATGTAACACGATCTGCCCCGAATGGCGCCACATGTGACCAATAGAAAGAAGGCAGCAGTGGCGTGAGGTATGAGTCATACTGCTGTGCCAAGATAACATTCTCTCATGTTCCGCCTTTGTGAGTGGCGCAAATCGTGACATCATACAGATAAAACAGTTGCATTTCCATTATCAGCTATACATTTATGTTTATCTATTCCTTAAACGAACATTCCGCCCCTCCAGAGAACATTTTCACACGTTACAAACGTTGCCATATAACAATGTCATTAAAAAATAACGTTTTTTTTAATTTTCACATTTCCGTCATTTGTGAAAAAACTTGACGTGATACGGAATTTTGAAAGTCATTTTTGGAATCTGCGCAAGAAATCCATTCAGATACACCTATTCATTTTAAAACAACAAAACCCTACATATTAGTGTTATCCGCAAACATTTATTGTAATCAAACACGTGATTTCTTATACAGTTGAACTGGTATGTAATGAAGTTGAAGGTAGACTCAAAAACATTCAATATATGTAAACTTTGTTTTAACCGAATGGATAAAAAAAGGACTATATTTGGTATATTACATTATGTAAGATTAAAACTACAAACATACATATAACTAAGCTGCTCTCTGAGATTCAGAGGTTAGCTCCACAAAGAAATATAAACTGCCAGATTTATTTTTAACTGATTATTTACTTACTGTTGCTGTATCAAACTTCTCCATTTACAGCGTTCTTGACACACAACGTGGGCTTCACTGACATCCATCACACGCCGTACACAAGACCGTATATACTTCATACTCAAAATCGTTTTCTCACGCAGATACTCCTGATTCTGATCCTTAAATGACTTCCCTGGCCTGCCTCTGTTTCCTACCACTTCGGCTAAAAAAAAATTCTTAGTAAAGCATCTCATCACTCACTCTTTCAACATGGCCAAACCAACAAAGCATATTAGGGTCATTCCATGAAATATCACATGATTTCAATTAAATTGATTGCTGACATATTTTAGAAAAATTTTTATATTTTTACCATGGAATAACAGTTATATGAACATTTCAGAAATGCATTTATAAATTTTTATAGGCCGTCATGTTGAAGAAAAAATCAAAATGGCCGCCTCCGACAAGCAAAACTGAGTCCTGCAGTCATG
Source organism: Macrothele yani (assembly GCA_039090855.1). Classification (NCBI taxonomy): domain Eukaryota; kingdom Metazoa; phylum Arthropoda; class Arachnida; order Araneae; family Macrothelidae; genus Macrothele; species Macrothele yani. The sequence continues at coordinate 119,039,145 of CM077007.1, forward strand.
TTTGTTTTTTATAATATCTCTCAAACTATTAAAGATAACAGTTTCAAATAAAATCCAGTAACTTAAACATAGTCTGAGCTATAAAATGAACTATTAACATTGTATTTAAGATTTTATTCAGTACCAGAAAATCTGACATGTGTTTTCAGCACAAAATTTAATATTTCACTAACTTTAATATTTTTTAACTTATGAAGGAATTACATACACAAAATGAAACTCTACAATTAAATAAAGTGCATGTAGTTAGACAATTAAAAAATGTTAAACTCAATATTAACACCCTCCTTATTGAAAAAATCGTTTAAAAACTTCATTTTGCAAATTTCGGCCATATTCAGCAAGCTGTATCTAAAAAGGGAGAGTATGAAAAAAATTGAAAATTTTATATAATGTACTAGCAGAGGTGTTGCCATTGTGTAAGTCTCATATTGTGTTTTTGATCTGTATAGCTGCTGTAAAATATTGAAGATAATAAAAAATGGCAAATTACGGAACATGAATTTTTCACATCGTTAATAACTTAGTTCGGGTGTTTATACTCTTATTTGTATCCTATTAAATTTTAGGGCATTTTCATGTGAAATAATATTATTTATGGGCATATTTCAGTTACCCGCATCTATACCCCACTTCTGCAAAAAATGGAGCATGGTTATGATGCTATTCTGTGAGTAAACAATTGTGGGCTGATTTCAGAAGAAATATCCTGCCAATTTTAACAATTTCCAATAAGATTGATCCCCAGGTGTAGCTTAAAAACATGCTAAACTTTCATTGAAATCGAAGTAATTTTATGCGAGTTATCCTGTTCAATGAAAATTTCATTGGGGTCAGATTTCTAATTAAATTGCAGTCTGATATTAACGATTTTCAATAGGGTAAATCTCCAGGCGTTGCTTAACAGCAAACTGAAATTTCATCGAAATTGAAGCATTTTTAATTGAGTTATCATGAAGACGGCCAGAGCAAGAAAAAAGCTTTAAGGGAAAAAACTGCAGTTATATTAAAAAAAAAAAAAGTAGTTAATGGATGCATAGTAAAAATTTAAAAAATATTAATGTGTAACTTCTAAAGTTTTCAGTGGATTCTGGCAAAAAATAAAACTGAAGTTTATGCTGTAACATCTCTTTCACTGCAAAAATTCCACTCACTTATATTAAAAATAAAAAAAAAAAAATGCTTAAATTTTTTTTCCCAGTCCAATTGTCATATGATGCTTTGAGCAAAGAGCTCATCTGCTCAGGCACTAACTACACTGGTGTGCAAAAGTTAAGGATGAAGAGGAGAAATTAGCATAACAGCGGAACGAGCGGGCAGAACGGGCCGAAAGACCACTCAGGAGATAGACTAGGGGCCGGTACAATAGGGCATGCGCATATATGCAGCATGACGGGGGTCGGAAGGGTATAAAGCACACAGGCGGTGTACGCTCAGCAATTCGGTGAAAGCTATTGCAGCCGCCCCGGTGGCACAGTGGTCTAAGGCGCTGGCCTCTAATCATTCGTCCGTAAGGGGCCCGGGTTCGAATCCCGGTCAGGCACGGATGTTGTGTTTGTCTTACGGCACTGGCTCTTTCCCTTCCCTGGAACCAGTGACCCTAAATTAGGGACGGGCGACTGCTAATAGCCCATTGAGTTGCTCACGGTGGTCGTTAAACCTCCAATCAAAAAAAAAAAAAGCTATTGCACGGTGTACATCGGTTTGAACAACATTGAGCTACTGCCACCGTGTGATATGGCCAACAGGCAATCCAATAGACAACATCTGGATGACTTTACTCGAGGTCGTGTCATTGGGAAGTTGAAAGAAAGTCGAAGTGTGACTAGTGTGGCCGAGGAGTTCGGGATCGCTCACAGCATCGTTTCACGAGCTTGGAGAGCATTTCAAACGACAAGAACAGCTGTTTGAGAGTTTAGCAGTGGTCGTCCACGAGCAACCATGGCGGCAGACGACCGGTATATTGTCCTACAGGCGAGAAGAGACAGATGGCAGACAGCGGGAGAAATCGCAAGGCACATGCGACAGACAACAGGACGTCCATTATCGCGTTTTACCATGGCCAGGAGGCTGCACAAAGGTGGTCTATTTGCACGACGACAAGTACGGTGTGTGCCATTAACACCTGCTCATCAGAGACTGTGGTTTCTGTGGTGCCAGGAACACAAGAACTGGACACATCAGCAATGGGGTCGAGTTCTCTTTACGGATGAGAGCCGATTTAGTCTGACGAGCGATTCTGGATGTATACACATCTGGAGAGAGCAGGGAACACGCAATCACACCTCCAACATCATCGAAAGGGACCGGTTTGGAGGTGGCGAAGTTCTCGTTTGGGGCGGTATCATGCTTGGTAGCCGTACTGACCTCCACATCTTCCAAGGAGGTTCAGCCACTGGTGTCCGCTATTCTACCGAGGTTTTCCTGCCTCACGTGCGTCTGTTTAGAGGTGCTGTGGGTCCTGAGTTCCTCTTCATGGACGACAACGTTACACCTCATTGTACAGTGGCTGTCGCAAAGGTGTTGGAGAGTTAAGATATTCAACGCATGGATTGGCCCGCAAGGTCCCCGGACCTAAATTCAGTCAAACACGTGTGGCACCTTCTCGGGAGACGTTTGGCAGCACGCCACCAGCAACGATTCCGCTGCTGTGATTGGCGCTACAAGAGGAATTGGCCGCGATGCCTCAATAGCTCCTTGACAACCTTGTCCTCAGCATGTACTGACGCTGTAAATCCTGCAACGCAGTGAGGGGTGATCATATCCCCTACTAAAGACTGGATTTTTCTTGGAAGCCGCCTGTTACATGGATGTTTCTGTCTTCTGTCCAGTTGTGCTCGAAGCTACCTTTTTAATAAAGTGCCTTTGTATCCTTTGGATTCCTTGTTTGGACGGTTTTGCTCCCTTGTCCCATATTCTTACATCTTGGGGATCTTATGGTATGATTTGAGTTGATGTGGAGCACTTCTGCACGACGTTACATTCGAAAAACCCGTCTCGTCCTTAAATTTTGCACGCCAGTGTAGAATGCTGTGGAGGGTCAGTAAATGATTGACAGATAGGAATTGCCCTGTCTTCTCCTTTCAGTTCTTTGTTTCAATCCCTGGGCTCAACAAAGCCTCACGCACTTGATGATGAACAGTTGAGTTGCGGCAAATTCACTTAATGACAAAAGGGAGTAGTGTCAGTTGGCCTCGCCTTGTAACGAAAGGTGATGTTAGTGCGATGCTTTTTGTTGCCTTTGCACACAATCTAAAAAATAAACGAAAAACGAATTTCAGTTGGGTGACAGGGTGTTGATTTTCGCGAGGGGGGTGGGGGGTCCCAGAACTTTTAGTGGACCAATAATACTACTATTGGAAAATTTTTCCTACGTCTGAAAAATGTCGATAAAAAATAGCGCATGTGATATTATGAGTTGTAGAAATCTCCCAATTTTCAGATTTTGAAGGTTGGCATGTCTGCCTATAGTTGGAAAGTGTTAAAAAAGACAAATAAATACCCGTGAATCCTGCTTTTAGGTCCTCCTAAATCCAGCAGCCGCAGGAACGACGTTCACGAACGTGGTGCCAGGCAAGCGAGCTTTTGGTACAGGTGATTCGGCATCGGTAACCTCCAGGATGAACAAAGCGCTTCTTATCGCCCCCTTTCCCAATGTTCTTTCAACCATCATCCCTCATTGGATATCAGTAAGAACCAATCGTAACACGAATATTCAACATTCACCTCCCAATCTATTGTACACTGTACACTTGAGACTAGCGAGTCCTGAAGACTTTTTTTATCTCGAGAGGTGATGTAAAGTTGTTATAAGGCCAAGTACCGTATTTTAAGTGTTTAGTATTTAGTGACTTTTATTTCTAGTGTCTACTTTCCATAACAAAGAATGGAGAGTGGCAACAGCAGTATTGTGAGTTGTAGTGTGGGAAAAGTGTTGAGTGAAGACTAATAACTTAAATGCTATAGCAACGTCACTGAAATTAAATCTTTTTCCTCTTACGATAAAAAGGAACAATTTCTTCTTTATATAAGGACAAGTAAGGATATTACAACTATTTGTATGTATCATAAAAAGTATTTGTCAAAATATAATCATATTTTTAGGCAAACATGTAGTCACCCTTTTCAGAGTCATAAAAAGAGAGTATATGCTTGCTTGAGAGAAATAACTGTAGATTTGTAAGAAAAGTTAGGCCACATATTCCAAATAATTCCTGGTAAATCATTATGTTCTAACTGTTGGAATAAAGTTGTCAAGTTTTAAAGTGTTGAAGAAAATGAATATGCTGAATATATTCCTCCAGGAGAAATTTTGGAATTTGTAGATTAGGTATGTACATTTTTAAGAATTTCTCCTGTAAAAAGAATTAAGCACTTAAGTTCAGAAAAAAGATATAAATATCAAAATGAATAAAGTAAAAACTGAAATGAAAAGAAAATTAGAATTAGGTCTATCCTTAGAACATGATTCTGATGATTCAATTCTTAATCAGGAAGATGATTATTCTATTTTAATAAATAAAGACAGAATAAAGGATGCTACTACAACACAAGAAAAAATTAATATACCAAGTTTATTACCAAAATCTTGGTCTAAACAAAAGATTATGACTGAATTCAATGTCTCTGAATATTTAATTACTAGTACTGGAAAACTAGTAAAAAAGTATGGTGCTTTTCCTGCAGGTCAAGAGAGTCAAAGTCAAAGGCCTTCTTTAAAACAAAGTACCATTGACACTATCAAGAATTATTTCGAAAATGATGTTATTAGTCAAATATGTCCCGGAAAAAAAAGATTGTCTATCTATTAGAAATGAAAATGGAATAAAAGAAATGAAACAAAAATGCTTAATTTTATGCAGTTTGAAAGAAGTATATGAAATGTTCAAAAACACTCACTCCATCATAAACATTGGATTTTCTAAATTTGTAGAGGTTAGGCCAAAATGGTGCATTCTCGCAGGTGCTTCAGGAACACGTTCTATATGTGTTTGTATCACATATCAAAATGTTAAGTTGATGGTCCATGATGCTGATCAAAGTTAGACCATAAAGAATTACTTAAAATGATGGTATGTATGTGTCTTAAAACAAGAAGCATGCATGTTGGGTGATTGTCATATGTGCCTAGGTTCTTCAGTAGTTTTAGATTCTTGATGAGAAAGAAGACTACAACTTAATTATTGGTGAAGTGAAATATAAACAATGGATTTCAACTGATAGATGCAACTTAGTTTGTGAGCAATTTTCAGACTTCAAAACAAAACTTATAAAAAAATTATAAATTTTGAAGAAGCATCATTTCATTTCAAAATCTGTCTGAATTTTTAGACACTTAAAAGCCAAATTATTACAGACAGAAGCAATTGTAATTGGTGATTTCTCTGAAAATTGTTCTGTAGTGGTGCAAGATGATGTTCAATCATTTCACTGTGTAAATTGCCAGATAACCCTTCACCCATTTGTTGTGTATTTCAGAAAGGAGAAGAATGAAGTAAAGTCTTACAGTTTTTGTGTAATCAGTGTTTATTTAGAGCATAATACTACATCATTTTACTGTTTCCAAAAAGAGCTTGTTTTAGAATTACAATTTTTTTATCATATTAGAAAAATATATTACTTTTCAGATGGGTGTGCCAGACAATATAAAAATTGCAAAAATGTTTTGAATTTATGCTACCATGAAGAAGATTTTGGAATACCTGCTGAGCGGCACTTTTTTGCTACTGGGCATGGAAAAGGGCAGTGTGACGGCATTGGAGGCACTGTTAAATGGTTGGTCAGAAAAGCAAGTCTCCAATACCCATTAGAAAATCAAATTTTAACTGCTGACGATATGTATAAATTTTGTAATGAAATTATTACTGGAATCATATTTAAATTTTCATCTACTACAGACATACTTCAAATACAGAATCTTTTGGAAGATAGATATAATAAAGCTCTTACAATTAAGCACACAAGAGAATATCACTGTTTCATTCCAAAAAATAAATTCACATTAAAAGTGGGCATTATTTCTGAATCAGCAATATGTACAAGAAGTAAATATTAAAAAAAATGACTTTTTAGTGTGTGATATAAAAATTAATGACTTTGTATGTTGTGTTTATGACAATAAATGGTGGCTAGGTGTAGTTGAAAATGTATCTGTCAGCACAAATGACTTCATTAATTTTTTCATCCTTGGTCTAAGCACTTGTTTTAAACTATCAAGAAATGAAAAAGTTTGGGTGAAAGCTGAAAATTTATTGAGGAAAATCTCACCACTGGAACTCAGTACAGCAACAGGATGGGCTCATAACATTAGTTGTGATCTGAACACAAAGTTGCCATTGTTGCAACAGAAAAAGTGACCTAAATGTTGTTTGTGGTTTACAAACTGAACATTTAATACTCAAGATTAACTTTATAAGATTGCCGAGGAATAATTTTCTGAACAAAACAATCTTAATCAATCACATCAACTATTAATAAAATGTAAGCAGCAAGCTTTGTTTTGAAAACCCAACTTTTTTCAAATAATTTTATAGAAATAATTATTATATTTTCTACTTCCTACATGCCTATAAATAATAATATTTCACATGACAATGCCCTAAAATTTAATAGGATACAAATAATAGTATAAATATCCCAAATAAGTTATTACGATGTGCAAAATTGATATTCCGTAATTTGCCATTTTTTGTGATCAATATTTTATACAGATCAAAAACACAATATGAGACTTACACAATGACTTACACAATATGAGACTTACACAGCAGCTATACAGATCAAAAACACAATATGAGACTTACACAATGCGAACACCTCTGCTAGAAGTACATTTTATAAAATTTCCAAATTTTTTCATCCCCTCCCTTTTTAGATACAGCTTACCGAATATGACCAAAATTTGCAAAAAGCAGTTTAAAAAAAAAAATTAATAGGAAAGAGGGTGTTAATATTTAGTTTAACATTTTTAAATTGTCAAACTACATGCACTTTATTTAATTGTTGAGTTTCATTTTGTGTATGTAATTCCTTCATAAGTTAAAAAATCTTAAAGTTAGTGAAATATTAAATTTTGCGCTGAAAATGTATGTCAAATTTTCTGGTACTGAATAAAATCTTAAATGCAATTTTAATAGTTCATTTTATAGTTCAGATTATTCTTAAGTTACTGGATTTTATTTGAAACTGTTATCTTTAATAGTTTGGGAGATATTATTAAAAGCAAACACGACTGCGGGACTCAATTTTGCTTATCGGAGCCGGCCATTTTGATTCTTTTCTTCAACATGGCGGCCTATAAAAAATTTATAAACACATTTCTGAAATCTACATATAATGACTGTTCCATGGTAAAAACTTAAAATTTTTCTTAAATGTGTCAGCAACCACCACCATGTGATATTTTATGGAATGACTCCACCTTGCTAACAACAAAGTCTCCACCTTGCTAACAACATTGTGTTTCACATTACACAACTGCAACACATCTTCATTCCTCACACGATCAGAAGGTGTTTTGCCACAAACTCCCCGTAAGTAACATATTTCTGCAGCACACAAACGATTCCTATGTTTCTTCTGTAGTACCCAGGTTTCACTGCCATACATCAGAGTAAGAACAATTACATTTTCATACACAGCCATGCGGGTCTTTCGTGAGAACGCATCATTCCCATTAAAACCTCCCAAAGCAGCCATGACTTTCAATGAACTTACCTACTTATTTCACCATTCAATTTGTTCTCTCTGTCAAACATGCTTCCTAAATACACAAACTCATTCATCTGGTCAATCACTGTGCCATTTAAATTTATATTACATTCAATACTAACAGCTTCTTGCTCAAAAACCATAATTTTGGTTTTTATGACCAACTGGAACTGTTAGCTGTTGGCTAATCCCCCACACTGGTGTACTTACCTAATTAAAAAGACAGAAATAAATTAAATATTAAGACTAGTTTATCATAACTAATCAATAAATCAAAAGTTAAACAGGACTTGTTATTTGAAAACTATTGCTAGCAAAAATAATATGAATGAAATCTGCAATAAGCAAAACATTTCACGAATGTAAACATTAAAGTAACTGCCAAAATTTTGAAATTTTGCCTGTTACATATTACATCAGATGTATGAGCTAATTCTTGCTTGTTTTGTATTTATTATGATCACTGTTTCAAATGTTTTTCAGTTTCCTCTGTTGTGGTGAGTAAGATGTTTCTAGATGCAAAATAAATTCCAAGATTCTGCAAACAGATGTTAAGTGATTGAAAGGTGAGTAGGGGAGAGGATAAAAAACAGCATTGTAGGTTTGGCGGGGGGGGGGGGGCGCATGATTTAGTAAAATAACTGAAGTATTCTTGTCTTCATGCGAACTGATCTATCTGTAAAGAGAACTTTGGGGTGTTGATAATAGCAGATAATTCCTTGTTTTCCAGTGAAAAAAAGGTTTAAAAACTTTAAATAATGGGTGAATGCCACTTATTTTGTTTGATGATAACTGTGCTGAACTTTGATATCTGCCGTTTCTTCAAAAATGATTTTTTGTAATATGTGGTCAAAATAACAAGGGAAAATATTACGTTAGGTACCTATACAAACTTCATTTTATGCAGATTTTCATAGTATGCGAGCTTGTTATATGTGAGTTTGACTGTAGTACCACAGACGGAAGGGCAAACCAGTAACATAAGCAGGATCTTTTTTTACAAAAAAAGTGCTAGAAAAAAGTTTTACTGTCCAATGACCAGCTGGCCGCTCTAGTGGTGCAGTGGTCTAAGCGCTGACTTATGACCATTCGTCCGAGAAGGGTCCTGGTTCGAATCCCAGTGAGGCATGGATGTTGTGTTTGTCTTATGGCACTGGCTCTCTCCCTTCCCTGGAACCAGTGACCCTAAATTAAAGGCATTGTGACTGCTTATAGCCCATTGAGTTGCTCATGGTAGTGGTTAAACCTCCAATTGAAAAAAAAAAAATGACCAGCTGACCACTGGGTAATTCGAACGGTGGCTTGGTTTCTCCTCCAGGGGCCATTGAGTGATTCCCAAAAAGTTTACCCCAAGCAGGCAGAACAATGTGTCACTGTCTGTCACAGATTGCTATCAAATCTCCAGAATGGTGGCAGTGTTAAAATTAGAAATAAATCTACTGGCCCAGCAGACCACCACAATTTGCAAAGCACTGGTCCAACAAGCTGCCGACTGGTCCGTAAAAAATAAAAAAATAAAAAAATTTAAGGACATTTGCAGTATGTGTAGAAAATAACGTAGCATTTCAATAGAATTATCTCCAATCTCTATATATATAAAAGTGAAAGTTTGTATGTTTGTTCCACATACGTTCCTAAACGGTTTGATGGATTTGCACCAAAGTTGGCATACGTAACTCTTCATCACCCAGACTAAAATACAGGCGGGACGATTTTTAGAAATTTTATCCCTAAGGGGCTCAAATGTGTTCTTACGGGGCCCTCTATAGACGGGGTGCAGGTCGGCTGCTGCGGTATTACTCCATATGTCAGAGCAACGGTTGTCAGGTGACGCCTCACTCCTTGCAAGCTTCCGCGGTTCAGGCATATGGGGAAGTGTCTGATTTTTGAAAACACAATGCACTGGCGGAACATAAGTATTTTTTTTGTTTTTGTTACCACATGTGGCATTTTCTTTGTAAGGATTAGGTTTAATTAGACTCCCTACAATTGGCGCAGGAGTCTCAAATATAGGTGGAGCTACAGATTCCCACCAATAGGCGTGGTCTTCTCAAATAGCATCAAGGTTAAGTTGAAGTTAAAACAGACAGTCTTCTTCATACATAAAATTTAAATACCAGATTAGTATTGGTATTAGTATAGATAAAAGAAATAGCTTATGTCCACGGGAAAGAAATAAGCTTCCCAACAGTGAAAGAATTATCCGAATCGGTTTAGTTTTTGAGATTAGTAAACAGAATTCCATATATTATCGTGAACTACTTTCTTTCACGTTGGGTGGGATTGTATATCTACACTCTAGAAAGCTGAATGCGGAGTGCAGGAAGTGCATTATTGTGCATGTTTGTTATTTTGAGTTTTTAGGGCTCAGAACTGCCATTATAAATTGTGATTTTTATAATAAAATTTTCATCAAGTGTGGTGAAATGCCTTCAAAAAAACGCAAACCCATCAGACAAGTTCAGCCAAAAGCAAAGAAAGTAAAAATACTTTGAGAAAGTGAGACAACCGAACAACGTGATCGAAGACTTATGGATCAGCGGGAAAGAGCTAGTATATCTAGGGCAGCAGAGACCTTGGAGCAGTGTGAGGCCCAACTTGAGTGTTGTTCATCATGGTAGGATTTTTTTAATAGTGTGATTTACATTGTTACTTTAAAACAAACTTTATGTCTATTCCAGGCAACACCCGGTATCTCCGCTAGTAGTTTATAAACATATCATCAGTTTTCAGCCTAAAAGAAAAAACCATACAGCAAGGTAAAAGAAATAGAAATTCATTTTTTAACTTGTGGCAAATTAGAAAAAATATTACTAGCCATCCCAGCCAGTAAAGTCAATAGTTCAGTGGTCCAACAGAAGTTTTGCTAGCCAGTGGCCAGTGAATCACTGGGTAATTCGAATGCTGGTGTAGAAATGTAAACACATGACAAAGATTATTTTGCAGTGGAACTGTTGCAAGTATTTCTAATGAAAGTGCGGTTATGTAAAGTAAGCTTTTTTTTTTTTTGGTGGACTGTGAAATGGACTTTGTCTCTGTATAAACCTGACAGAAAAAATTACAAAGAAATACAGATAAATACTAGAAACCTTATTAATTGTAACATATCCTGGTTTCCTTGTTGACACAGTAAGTGGTGGTACCTTGTATGTAACACATGAATAAATGTTATGTGACATTTAAAAAAAGAATTTTGTTTCTATTCTGCCATGTGCATTCTTTAGTTCATTCATTTATCATATTTACACTGCAATAGAAATTCAAGAGTTTGTTATTTGCATTTTAATGAAATATCTCCATTGCAATAAATTTTGAAATAAAATCTTTACAATAACAGCAACAACAAATGGAGGAGGGAGCAGGACAAGAAAAATTTCCACCTTCCAGGGCAAATGAGAAAGTCTTATTTATTCATTTTTTTTATGAAGTATTTTACTCCGATTCATCCCAGCAGAAGATACAGTGGATTTTTTCATGTGGAACCTCCCTCCATTCTTTTTGCCAGAGCTCAAAAATTCAAGATAAAACATGCAAAAACCAGACCCCTTTCCTCCATTCTGAAAAAAAAAAAGTGTTTTTCGTAGTTGAGAAAAAATAATTTTTTTTTTCATTCTTAGAAAAAAAAAGTAGCTCCATAGATGCATACACATACCAAAAAAAAAAAAAAAAAAAAAGGAAAACTGGTCATTTTCATTATATGAGATCAAAAAGAAACATAGAGGTCGATTGAATGGTTCGTAAATCATCACTATATAAGACAGTGAAGGCAAGCATAACCATACTTTCCTACTTCAAAATAAAAGGGCAAGAAATGTAAAGAAACAAACAAAAAAGTCTATAATCACAATATTACATGTGGAACACAACATTATTGTACATTCTTTAGACTACGGATATTTTCATATGACAGCAAAAACTGCATGAGAAAGAATGAGCGTTGTTTCACATGAGTAGTCCTATTGGTGTTGGGCTAATTGTACCACTGGACCAATCGGACTGGATCAGTCATGCCATTGGATGAATCAGTATTTGACTAATCATGCCAATGAGTGAATTGCACCTTTGGACCAACTCAGGGCAGTAGCCAGAGGGGGCCAGGTTGGGCTGATTCTTTTTGCCCATTCTAGCGATCTCAGCTTGAACAAATTTTTTGATAAGGATAATTCAGTGTAATATTAAAATATATGGCACTGATAAATCATAGTTTAATACAAGTAATGTACCAAAAGAGAAAAAAATTGTGCACACTTTGTTCTGTATCAAACTGCCGATTCTTTCCTCTTCGTGACCCAATCCAATTACAATATATTGAAGGTTTTTTTAGAAGAAACGGACTAGGCTTGGCTTTCTTTTCAGACTTTTGCTGTTTTTTCCTTCTTTTCCTCTGAGCTTTCTTTTGGTTTAGTGCTCCTGATTGGTCTGCTGAGGATGATCAGCAGACAATGGGTAGTGCTGTAACGTGGATCTGTACTCCCACTCCCAGTCTAGTTATAAAACTTTGAAGGTCTATTTAGGACAAACGAATACCAGCTGGCTTGCTTTGGTTTCAATCTCAGATTTCTGATGTACATACTTTTCTCCTTTCCCTCTGAGCTTTCTTTTGTTCTAACATTCCTCCTTTTGCTGAAAAGGATCAGTGCAGACATTGGACAGGCGTTGACACAATGCAGATGTTTTTTTGGTCATCTTCAAGAAACCGAACTAGTTAGCTTTTCGCCAGTGTCATTCGCAGTTCCTTTTCAGTATGCGAGTAGTGCTGTTTTGAAGACTAAGATTAAATATTGAAATTAAAACCAGAAAGCCTTGTACTGAACTTATGAAAGAAATACTTTAATAGGGCATGTAGGTACTGCACCATTTCCAAAATATTTTGGTTATTAAATTTCTTAGCAGTATTACAGAATTAGATGTGATACGTGCAATATTGCCGTCTTAAAACTTCGGGGGCTCTGGCCTCCTGGCTACAGCCTTTTGGGGGTTCCATGGGCATCATTTAGTGTCTAATTATTAGGGGGTTTGGAACATTGGTGCAGTCACAAAAGAAAAGTGGCGTGGCTCTTTTCCACACCTATTTCGGCACTCTCAAGGAAGAAAAGAAGAGCAACGGGGGGGGGGTCCAGCAAGATATACCAATTATAATATGAACTTTAAAAAGCATTCAGAAAATTCATTCAACCTTTCTTTGATAAATAAGCACAGTAAAATTAAAATATTATATACAACTTTTAAAATATCGTTTTTAGGAAGAAATTTTATTGAACAAAAGTTAATTAGTTCGAAAATTATCAAAAGTTGCAAAAGTGAAGTTCTTTAAAAGTTTTTCAACGTACAATTTATTTATAATACACAGATTGCACTATGTTATCATGTGATTTTCTCTATTTATGTAAATAAAAAAAAAGGGTAGGCCATGAAATAACAGTGGCCACGCCAGGCTTCGACTGCATCCGTCAGTTGGCAGAAGTAAGATAATAGTAGTAGTGTAGTGCACATGAAATAAGAAAATTTGGAGATTATTGGGGATGGGGGAGGATGGAAAGGTCATATTATAATATTGTGTATATGATTTTTTAAAGAAAATTTACAAAAAAAATTATAATTTATAAATGATTCCACAAAAGCATTTTAATAATAAATGGCTGTGCCCCTGTTGTAGAAGCTTAGAAGGGACAAATAAATTCGACAAATAGGAATTCAAGCAAAAGAAAAGTCAGTCCTCTTCTCTTCCAAGAACTAAGGAAATGGAGGTTAAAAAGAACATGTGAAACTGAAAATGTCTAAATGGTTTCATTCTCTTCTCATTTTCTGTGCAAACATCTTTACTATATAACTCTAACATCAAGCAATTCCACATTGCATTTATGCACGTGGGAAAAAGCACAATAATCTCGACTTGTCTGAAGTAGTTAATTTAGTATTTTAAAAGGTAGTCCAATTTTTTTTACTTTTTTTCTGAGCACATTTGAACATCCACAGAATAAATAGAATTTTTATGTGGAGATTGAAATATTGCCTGTGAGTAATGGACACTATATACTTCATGTTTGAATTTTTCTATATTTTGTATCTTCCCTGAGCTAAATTTTTGAAGATAGAAACACCTCTCCTTCTCTCTTAAGGCTTCAAATGGCTCCCAAGACCCATGCTTACCACTATTTAAACCTTCATAGAGATAATAGTAACATTGGAGTGTGACATTAATTTTGTGTTGTTGATCAGCGTATACCTATCATCTTTATGAACCATTATCAGTCTGCTGCTGGATGAAGGTCTCCCTAAGCTTCCTCTACTACTTTCTTGCTTTATCCAGTCTCCTCCATATCGCATCGGCATGAATTTGAATTTCATTCACCCATCTCTCACGTAGTCATCCTCTGAGTCCTTTCCTGCCCATTGGAATTCAGTCTCATAGTTCCTCAATGGTGGCCAGTTTTTATAGCAATATTTCTCTAGCCCATTGCCATTTCTCAGTTTCTATCTTGATCACGATATCATCAAATAAGTAATTTTCCTGATTTATGACTTCCTCTTTCGACCTGAAAAATGGTGAGAGTTGATGACATTCATCATGATAAAGGTAAAAACCCTGAAAGGATATACACACAGTCGTATCAGAATATCACCACCTACCTAATAATGGGAAGAACTACCCTTTGTCCGGATGATAGCGGCGAGACAGCGTGGCATGGACGCAATGAGGCCCTGGAAGGTTGCCCAAGGCATATGTGCCCATTCGGACTGCAGCAGAGCATGGAGGTCTCAGAGATGCCATGGTTGTGAGTTACAACATCGAGCCTGTCGATCCAAATAGTTCCACAAGTGCTCTATGAGATTAAGGTCGGGCGATTTCGCCAGCCAAGGGGAAACGGAGACATAGCTGTCATGTTCCTGGAACCAGTCATGCACCCCCTTAGTGACGTGGCAGGGCGCATTGTCCTGTTGGTAGACACCATTACCAGGGAAAATGTTCAACATGAAGGGATGCATGTGGTCAGCTAGGATGGACAGGTAGCCATTGGTGTTCAGGGACCCATCCAGTGGTATCAGCAGTCCCAGGTCATAGCAGGAAAACGTCCTCCAGACATCCACACTGCCACAGCCGGCCTGTACTTGACCGACTAGCGTATCCAGATGTTGGTTCTCGTGTGTTTGACGCCATATCCACCTCTGCCCATCATTTTTGTGGAGTAGAAACCTCGATTTGTCAGAGAAGGCAGCTTTTTCCCACTCTTCCACTGCCCAATGATGGTAGTCCCATACGAACTGCAGGCATCGTTGATGGACTTGGGTTAACATGGGCGCCTTGACGCATCATAGACTCTGGAGACCCATGCGTAACAGGGTTTGCTCTACTGTTATCGAGGAACACATACCTGGGTGCCCTAACGTTCATTTACGTGGTCAATTGCTGCACTGTTGCACATCAATTGCCCTTTACCAGTTGACGGAGGCGACATTCTCCTCTGTGGTCAAGGGCTTTTGGGGCTCTACAGTTATGATGTTGGGAGGTATTCGGTGTGCCAGCGGCCCATTCTTGGTACACCCTTACTACAGCACCTCACGAACAGCGCACAAAGTCTGCTGTTTTTGAGATGGTTCCACCCTTGACGTGGTAGCCGAAGATCATTTCTTTTTGAATGTCCCTCAAATCACTACCTCTGCCCATTGTGCTCATGTAATGCACTATGGCTCATCTGTCTCGGCAGGTTGCTTATATCTTCGTGTGGCCAACCTTGTCATGTGCACTCTGATGTGCCTGGGCGGGTACACTGTGATTCCGGAGGTGATCATATTATTCTGATAGGACTGTGTGTGTCCACACACACATGCGCGCGCGCACGCTTAACCTTGGTAATACATTTTTTCAATTTAATTTGATACGTAATTCTGCGTTAGTTCCTATATTTTACTATAGTTTTTATGGCTTTTTTTAACTCTGATAAACGTAATTCTTTTGTATGCCTTTTTTTGCAATTATACTTCAAATTATTAAAACTGCACTGTGTTTTTATTCTTTTATATGTTACCCAGTATGCTACTATTTTGAGAGAATTAAGACAGTGTTGTTGTGTTCCTTCTTTGTGCAGCCAGAGTTGAACCTTGATCCCAGCAGAGAAGGATATGCTTTTTACTTTCGGTTTGGATGAAAAATTGGCTTTGCATTTCATGACTCACACACACATGCACTATTTAAAAATTGGTAAATGTCTTAGACATAACTTTGTGGTTCCACGGTCTCGTGGCGTAGCGGAATAGAATCCTAAATGCATCACCAATGTTCAATATAATAGTAAAAGTACACTGGGAATCTGATTTATTGGCGTAAAAATGTAAATATACATTTCCAAGAAAGCCTTCTGGTTAATGTGCTTGGAAACTATATTTACATTTTTACGCCAATAAGTTGGATTTCTAGTGTACTTTTACTCTTATGTGTATGGTTGGTGTACAGTACTTCGTTATTAATATTCAACATTATGGTTTAAAATGGATGCACTCAGAATCTTCAGAAAAAAAAACCTTAGTTATTTCATGTGTTGCATATTGAAGCACTGGTCTCAGATTCTTTGTTTTGAGGATTTCATTTATATGTTGTAATATATTATACAGTATATTTGTAGCTAGGGGTGGATTAGGATGACCAAATTAGGCTTAGAATTTAAATCTTGAGGTCTACAAAAATCCATGTACCTACAGAAAAATACTTCATAAATTCCCTAATGAAAGAAATTCTTTTAATCCTGGATGAAAGAGAACTGCTGAAATATGCATTATACCTAGTAAAGCAAATTCAGTCGTGGGCAAATTTTAGCAACAATTTGACGTCAATAAAATCTGAAAAAATCCGTTCATGATTAAATGCAGCATCAAATCGTGCTCAAAACAGGGTGTTGTATGAGATAATTATTTTCTTCTTAAAAATTTAGTTTTGACAAAATCACAAGTCTTGAAGATCCCATTTCCAACAAAATCACCATGAAGACCATTCTTAAAGCTAAAATATGCACATGTCACATAGCAATTTTCCAAACAATTAATTTTTATATTTATTTTGTCACTGATCGCTTACTGCATATTGCTATTGGTAATTTTGCCTAGAGTAGATGCCTTTTGTAAGTTTCCCATTATTTTGATCCATGAACCAGCACCAGTAAATCATTATTTCTTTCAAGATAAATGTGAGTGGGTAACGGATTTCGAAATATCTCTGCGGGAGAATCTCTTTGTGCTCTGTGCATGAGTGTGAAAAGGGGGACGGGAATAATGTGTCCTCTCAATCGGTACTAGTGTCACCTTCAAGATTACAAAAGGAAAGTAGTGCCTACCAATGATCCTGGGCTCCAAGTTCAACGACCTACGTCAGCTGTAGTTAGCTTTAGCTTAATAGGTAACAACGTGCTGCGCCAGGTGGCACTTTTGACACACAAGTACAGTGAATTCTGCAATATCATTTCAGGGCCAATGACCAACATAAATAAGAGGAAAAGTTTTTTCAAGGGAATAATTTTTCAGACAGAAATGAAGTTCCAATGAGATTAACAATTATCATTTACCAGTACCAAATTCGTTCCAAAAAAATCCTAATAAAACGTATGCGAGAAAGTGAACCATTTCTAGATTGGTCCACCGGGAAATGCCCCTGTATTCCGGTGATCCAATCTGCAGCAATCTTTCTCAAAGAAAGTAAGTAGCAAATTAAAGAAGCTGATCATTAAAAAAGGCTAAACAGTAACATTGATCTTTTATAGTTAAGTGTTTTGTTTAGTATTGTATTTCGATAGAAATGCTATTTTATTTTCCTCGGAAAAAAATTGTAGCAGCACTGGATAATAAGCATTGCGAAAGATGCGCGCACGCATACACACACACACACACGCACACACAGAGGGTAAAAAGGAGACAGTTAAAAGAATTAATGCCAGTCCTCAATCATCGGCCGCCCGTCCCAAATTTTGTGTTTGGTTACGGCCCTGGACCAACTATTCATTATGTGCATTGTTCAATTTGGATGAATCAGTATTGTACCAGTCGTCATAAGATGAATCTTACCAAACTTGTTCACAACTACTTGGCATATCCACGGCATCCTGCATATGAAATGTTTCAGTTGGTTTTGTGGTAGTGTTGCCCACAGACGAAAAAAAGATTACAAAGTTCTGAGAGTGTCATACATGCCTATCCAAGTTTCTCTACAGTGCATCCGAGTGCTCAAGGTGATTGTCACTGGACTTTGGAAGTAAAGGAAAATGTGGAATACTACGATCTTCAAACTTGGGGAGCATGATATGAGCTCAACAGGGTTGTGCATCATCATCCACAAAGATGAAACTATGCCTTATCGCACAGTGGAAAAGTGTAAATGTACTCCTCACTATGTCATCTTGGTACATGCTGACTGTCAAAATGTAGGCCAAATCTGGATTGCAGAATAGGATGCTTTGCTACTCTTTTTGCTACAATAGTTGTTGTTATGCAAACTCACATCATTCTTGCTAAGTTGCCACAGACAGTGGTATTTGGCAAAATGGATATCTTGACCATATGCAGGGGTTTGTTAAAATAATGGAAACACTTTTTTGTCAAAAACTTTTTATTAATAAGTTGTTGGCCCACTTCAGGCTTTCAGAACAGAATCTGTTTAACTGGAATGGACTTATACAAGTCATTGACGTGCAATAATGGAATTTGGGACCATGTCCCAACTGTACCAGTGACATCAAACAAATATCTTCGCTCTTTCCACGTTTATAAGTGAGTCACGGAAAATTCTCATTGGCAGCCACCGGGAGTCAAACCCAGGGTCTTCCAGTTTACTAGCCGGATAAGTTGTTGGCCCACTTCAGGCTTTCAGAACAGAATCTGTTTAACTGGAATGGACTTATACAAGTCATTGACGTGCAATAATGGAATTTGGGACCATGTCCCAACTGTACCAGTGACATCAAACAAATATCTTCGCTCTTTCCACGTTTATAAGTGAGTCACGGAAAATTCTCATTGGCAGCCACCAGGAGTCAAACCCAGGGTCTTCCAGTTTACTTGCCGGATATGCTTCCGCTACACCGCAGCGGCCTCAAATTCCTCCAGATTCACACACGCTAACTGCCAAGCCAATTTGGCCGATTGCTTCTTGGAGCCCCGCACAATGCTGGGGATTCACCAAAGATGGTAAGCAGCAACTGAAGAAATAATTAGAAGGTGAATGAATAATTAATACAGACATTTAACGTGGACCAGGAACATCAAACAAATATCTTTGCTCTTTCCACGTTTATAAGTGAGTCACGAAAAAATTCTCATTGGCGTGTGTGAGTCTGGAGGAATTTGAGGCCGCTGTGGTGTAGCGGAAGCATATCCGGCGCATAACTGGAAGACCCGGGGTTCGACTCCCGGTGGCGGCCTATGAGAATTTTTCTGTGACTCACTTATAAATGTGGAAAGAGCGAAGATATTTGTTTGATGTTCCCGGTCCACGTTAAATGTCTGTATTAATGTACCAGTGATGTTGGAGGCCGAAAGTGTGATCTGACTCTTAGCTCCGGATATTCCCACAAATGTTCAATAATAATGAGGTCTGGAGATTGAGGTGTCCAGGGTAGCTGCTGTACCTCATCCTCATGATGTGGAAACCAGAACGTTACTTATTTCACGCAATGCACGGATGCATTATCTGCTTGAAATCAGGGATGACCATTAGGGAACAATGCCTGCAACATTAGGGACAAGTGGTTCCCAAGAATGGACTCCTACTTTGCAGATGTAACACAACCTTGTAGAATAACGTATGGCCCTAAGGAATTTCATGATATGGCACCCAAGCGAATCATGGATTTACTTCCATGTCTCAGAGTTGAAACCAAACTGTTGGGATGGTACACTTCTCCAGGTTTTTGCTAGATGGATGCACTCTACCAATGGTGGGAAACAATGTGAAGCATGATTTATCACACCATGTTAGCATTGCAGTTTTTATGTGCTTTGGACCACCTTACGTGTTTTATTGCATTGATGTTGGTAATTAGTGATTTTTGGATTGCAGCAAGGCCATAAATATCATTGCAATGGAGTTCCCGATGAACTGTTCTAACAGAAATGGGATCTTTCCAACTGGTGTCCTCTGCTGCTATTAGTGGTGTCCTGTGCTTCCATTGTACAGTCTGTGCCAATGTTTGCGTGTCCCTACCTGACATCTTTGTGGCATCCACAATTTGCACATTTAGAGTCAACACCGTGTCCTTTTTGATAGGTAGTTGTAATCTGCGATACAGTTCCTCATGTTACATCTACTATTTCTGCAGTTCTAGTTGCTGAAGCTCCTGCAAGACATGTACCGCTGATCATACCCTTTTTTGAGGTCACACAGATCTGACATTGTCAACAGTTAATCCACAACAGCTGCTTCACCAGCAATTGTGGTACAGCTGTGTTATAGCCGACATCATACTGTACCAGGGTCCAGTGGTGGCTCTTAAAAATGGTAGAAAAATTGCTAAAATGCCACCACATGCAAGTGTAAGTGCTGCCCTCTTTTTTGTACACTAAAGTGCCGAAATACAGACATACATATCACTAAGTTTTCTGAGATTCAGAGGTTAGCTCCACAAAGAAATACAAACTACCAGATAAACTTTTAACTGATATTTACTTACTGTTGCCATACCAAACCTCTATTTACAGCAATCTTCACACACACAACTCGGGCTTCACTGACATCCATCACACGATGTACACAAGACCTTCTATACTTTATACTCATAATCTTTTTCTCATGCAGACACTCCTGAATCTGATCCTCCCATGACTTCCTTGGCCTTCCTCTGCTTTCCTTTCCTGCCACTTGGGCTAAAATATTTTTCTTAGTAAGCATCTCATCACACAGTCTTTCAACACAGCCAAACCACTGAAGAATATTAGTCTCCACCTTGCTAACAACTTTTTGCTTCACATCACACAACTGCAACACATCTTCATTCCTCACACAATCAGAACAAGTCTTGCCACAAACCCCATAAGTAACGCATTTCTCCAGCACACAAACGGCTCCCATGTTTCTTCTGTAGTACCCAGGTTTCACTGCCATACATCAGAGTAGGAACAATTACACTT
This sequence comes from Macrothele yani, assembly GCA_039090855.1. Classification (NCBI taxonomy): domain Eukaryota; kingdom Metazoa; phylum Arthropoda; class Arachnida; order Araneae; family Macrothelidae; genus Macrothele; species Macrothele yani. The sequence continues at coordinate 119,059,962 of CM077007.1, forward strand.
TCATACACAGCCATGTGTGACTCTCTTGAAAACTCATCACTCCTTTGAAAACCTCCTGAAGCAGCTATGACTTTCAATGAAGAATTCACTCCCCTACTAATTTCACCATCTAATTTGTTCTCTCTGTCAAACATGCTTCCTAAATGCACAAACTCATTCACCTGGTCAATCACTGTGCCATTTAGACTTATATTACATTCAGTGCTAACAGTTCCTTGCTTGAAAGCCATAACTTTGGGGTTTCCCTTATTTATACTCAATTCGAATTTCATGCAAACTTCGTTCATGCGGGACATCATACTCTGCTACTCACTTTTGCACTTTGCCAACAGGACAGTGTCATTAGCATGCAGCAATCTGCACACACAGATACTACCAAGACATAAATAAAATGTCGAAATTCCACCCCAAAATTTGAAAATGTTAAGTGGATGCCTCTCCACCTTATGGCACTGCTGGGCCCTGTACCCCTTTATATACCTCACATCAGGGGTGACATTGTCCCTGTGATTTGCATATGGTGCATTATGTATTCCAGTTGCAGTCAGTGCTTCCATTATTTTGACAAACCTCAGCAGTACCTTTCTGAGGCAGTTCAACATGGACCATTTGATCTCTTACCATGATGCTGGTGGCACTTTTTTCAGAGGCCCTTTGACATGTGAGCTTTCTGTGAGCCTTTTTGCTAGCCCATAGTTGGTCCTTGGATGACCATTTTTAGTTTTTTTTGCTGACATCACCTCAATTCTGACAATGTGCACTGAGTCAGCTTACCACACTTTGTAATGTAAGAGCTACTATAACATCTGTCTTTCTCAATGTGGACTGTAGCATTCCAATGGCTTCATAGTGTTCTCTAACCATCAAATGTCTTCTCTGTATTTTTCACCTTCTTGTAGTAGCATTTTCTGTTGCATAGCATTAAAACTCACTTTAACACATTGACTGCTTTGAAGTGCAGAACCTGAAATCTTCATACCTTTGCATTTTATAGTCTCCAAGCTACAATTTTGGCCTGACAATATTTGCATAACACACACTTGGGGTTCCAAAGCCTAATATCACTAACTTCTTTTTTGAGAAGTTTATATGTAAATATTTCTTGTAAGTGTCTTATATATCCAGCATGATCATTGTTCACTTGATACTTTTTCACGCGCACGAACAAAAAATTGTTTTTTTGCAGAATTTACTAACATTGATTTTTCTTCTTTTTATTTCAGATTATAATATCTCGATAGCCGAGTTTACAAATTTGAGAGAGGTTTTTGTGGGATTGCAGCTATGGTTTCCATGCACTGCGCTATGTAGTATCAGCTGTGTATCTGGTATGCACACATCTCGTGCTGGTAGTTTGTTGACAGTGTCTTCGACTCATGATGGCTACGTCGCATTGCCCTCATGTGCAGATGAAGAGACAAAAATGCACTCTACCTCACCTCATGGTTCACCATCTGTTAAATCCAAAGTATCAACTCATCACTCCAGGTCCTGTATCTGTGCCTTTTTCATTCTTTTTCATCGGGTTATTGTTGCACTTATACGACTATTTTGTGTGAAAGGCCAAACTCCTAATGCTGTTGATAGTGAATCACTCCTTAATGTGGAATATCAGAATAGAAAACCACATGCAAGCAACACTGCATCAGACCAAGATATTTCTGATGATATTATAAAGCTGAACATCAGTAGACCAAATGATAGATTTACTTACTCCCACTGTGTAGATGCTCCCATGGCAAAAGTCAGTGGAACTGCTGTTACCGTTTATGAGGTAAATAATGCTCTATTCTTTGATTTCAGGTTTTCTTTATTTTTGCTCTCATTTAGTCTGGTTTTATTTGTGCTGTTTAGTAGTTCTTGCATGTTAACATCAAGTACTAGCTTTTACATATGAGCAGATACACCAATGAACCATTACATTATGACCACCCCCGGCCCAGAGAAATGAGCGCACCTGCAGATTGAACAGTGATGCAGGTGAAGTTCACAGAGCAGTATATATACAACCTGAGGACCAACTTTCAGTTGATAAAGTGTTCGGAGTCAGAATGGGAAAAGCTGCTGATTTATTGGAGTTTGATAAAGGACAAGTTGTGATGGCACTGCGTCTCGGAAACAGTATGGCTTGTGCGTTGTTCATGTGTCGCTGTAGTGAGTACATATCAAAAGTGGTGCACAGATGGCCAAACAATGAGCCATTTTTCAGCTGTGTGTCATCCATAGCTCATTGATGCCGGCGGGGAGATGAGACTGTCGCGTATTGTTCACAGCAACCGCAGGGCCACAGTACGACAAATCACCCATAGCTACGACAGTGGTGATCAGGGCAATTTGTCTCAACACACAGTTCATCACAGCCTTCTGCACATAAGCCTGCGTAGCTGAAGACCCAGCCGGGTCCGCATGCTGACTGCACAACATCGCCAACAATGCATGCAAAGGGCCCAAGATGATCGATATTGGACCATGGATGATTCAAAGAAAATGGCCTGGTCTGATGAATCAAGATTCCTGGTGCATCACGTAGATGGCCGAGCACAGATATGCAGGTTACCAACGGAGGCTATGGCACCTGGATGCACTGTTCGGCAGAAACAGGCTGGCGGTGGCAGTGTTATGCTGTGGGCGATGCTTTCTTGGGACACTTTACGGCCCCATTATCCCAATAGCACAATCCCTGACAGCTGTCAGGTATTTGAACATCGTTGTGGACCAAGTTCACCCATTCATGGCAACTGTGTTTCCTGCTGGCAATGGCCATCACCAACAGGATAATGCGCATGCCACACTGCCAGAATCATCAAAGAGTGGTTCGAGGAACATGCTGGTGACTTTCTGTTAATGCCTTGGCCTCCAAATTCACCTGACATGAAACCAATTGGACATTTGTGATTCTTTGACTTGGAAAAGTGGTTTCGCACTAAATCACCACCACTCCGAAATGTACGGGAACTGGAGAACCAACTGTTGACATTATGGTACGAGATACCCCAGGATACCTATCGCCACTTCATCAAATTGATGCCTTGCTGAGTGGCCACTGTTTCGCAGACTAAAGGGGGTCCTACAGCTTATTAGGTAGGTGATCATACTGTAATGGCTCTTCAGTGTATATCACATTATGGAGAATACAAAAGTAATCTTCCAGTACATATTAGATAAAATTATTTTTGGTGTAGAAGTACCATCATTAATTGTAATTCGTATGACCCCATCATCACTCACAAAACTTGAAAATTGGTTTATTGTGAAGCTACAAAGTATTACATCTATGCAAAAGCTTTTAGCCTTCGTTCATGTGGGACCCACTTTCACACTTTTTAATCTTTCCCGTGGCAGGCAACTGACTTATTCACATCTAACTGTATTGCCAGTTATGTGGTCAACTCAGTGGCATCTTTATTCAAAAAAGCTTGAAAATTTTTGTTCTGTGTCTTCTTCAGCCCTCTGCTTTGCTTCTTGTCCTCTATGCTGTAATTACCACTTCAGAATTTCACAGCACATGCGTGCACTTAGAGCTTTCTCACCACATGCAGAACAAATGCTCTCTCATTCTTCTGCAACTGTTTTTGTAAGGTTAAACATGAGCGACAAATATGCCCCTTGTTGGTCACTACGTCCTAGCTCACTGATTACAGTACAGTCGGCCCTCGGTATCCGCGGGGCACTGGTTTCAGGACCCCAGCGGATATCAAAATCCGCAGATGCTCAAGTCCCTTATATAAAGTGGTGTAGAATTTGCATAGGCCCTATAACCTATGTACATCCTCACGTATGCTTTAAATCATCTCTAGATTGCTTATAATACCTAGTACAATGTAAATGCTATGTAAATAGTTGTTATACTGTATTGTTTAGGAAATAACGACAAGAGAAAAAAGTCGCTGCATGTTCAGTACAGACGCAACCATCGTAGGCCTAACTACATAGTACACGTCAGCAACAACATAACATTTTCTTCCATTCAACACTTATATATTGATTTTGTTTAATGACCTTAAAGCGAAATTCATAGAATAAGACAGAATATTTAAAATGGAAGTATGTTTAGAACATATACGCACTGTACTTATAAATTGAGATCTCTCTTGGTAACCCTCATATGATGATGACAATGATGAAATTTGTATGGTGCCTACAATGCCGATGTGGTGAGGCGACGAGATGTGTGTAGGTGTGCGGTAAGACATCAGGCTAACTTAAACCTTCTGGCAGGATGTTGGAAGGATCATCTACGTCGGAAGAACCAGGTTCCAATTGCAGACGTTGATGCTTTGCAGGAGGCTCACTAATACTAATGTCAGGACTTGTAGAGGTTGAGGGCTGAGGATTTTCAAGCATTGAAGTTCGAGGCTTCACAATTGCGGATGCTTTAGTTAGAAACATTGTTATAGGAAGCTGTTTCTTCTTTTTCTTTGCATCATCAAACAAATATTGCAGTGGTTGTAGGCATGTTGTTATTCCTCGGGTGACAAGAAGGTATCGTTCCTTCGAAGGATCATACTCGAGGATCATATCCTTTAACACTTGCGCCTGTTGAAAAACTGCTGCAAATTTTTCAATTGTCCAAATTGATGGCTCTGCCTCCTCTAAATCTTTTGCTTCATCATCATCTTTGGTAGAGGTTTTCAGCAGATCTTCGAGTTCCTCATTGGTAAGGGATTCTCTATGCTCTTCCATGTGTTCCTCGACGTCGTCCTCAATCATGTCAGAGAAACCTTCCCCACCAACTTCTCTTGCAACATCCAAGATATTCTTGACTTCTGCATCAATGGTTGGGAAAGCCCCTGAAATCATTGACTACCTCACTCCATAATGGCTTCCAACATGCATTGAGTGTCTTGGGTTTTATGGCATCTACAGCCTCTGCAATAAGCACAATTGCATCTGCAATTGTGAAGTTCTTCCATAAATCCACGATGCTGTAGTCAGGGTTAGCATTAAGGGCAGGACGAATCCTCTCAAAGGTGAGGCGTGTGTAAGCCGCCTTAATGCACTTGATGATGCCTTGATCAAGTGGCTGCAGCACAGACGTAGTGTTAAGAGGCAAGAACATTACTTCCACATTTTCGTCAGTGAAGCAGAGAGATTGGGGATGTCCAGGAGCATTGTCAGTTATAAGGAGTACCTTGAATGGCAGCCCCTTCTTTTCGAGGTATTTCTTCACTTCAGGAATGAAGCACTGGTTGAACCATTCCAAGAACAAGATGGTCGTCGCCCAAGCCTTCTTGTTGTATTGCCAGAACGCGGGCAGGCAATTTTTGTTTTTGTTCTTAAGGGCTCGGGGATTTTTTGCTTGGTACACAATGCCTAGCTTGATCATGTGACCTGCTGCATTGCCACACAGCACCAGAGTAAGGCGATCTTTCCAGGCCTTGAACCCTGTGGCCTGCTTGGCACTCTTATGGATGTAGGTACCATCGGGCATCTTTTTCCAGAACAAGCCCGTTTCATCACAATTGAAGACTTGCTCTAGAAGGTAACCCTTCTCTTCTATGAGTTTTTTAAGCTCTTCTGGGAATGTTGATGCTGCCTGATGCCGATTCTCCCATGATTTTTAAGTTCTTGAGGCTGTAGCGCTTTACATAGCTAGCCAGCCATCCCTTACATGCCTTAAACTCCTTCCTCTCACTCTCTTCAGCTCCCTGACAGTAGTGCCCATAGAGGCTAAGTGCTTTTTCACGCATAATTTTGCCATTAACAGGGATATGCCTCTGTGACATGTCCTCTACCCACACACTTAATGCTTTCTCAGTCTTTGCAAGCACTTTGTCACGAACCAGAGAGACCATTTTTGCCGTTATAGGGGCAACATTAACACTTCCACGAATTTCAGCTTCTTTCTGCTTTATTGTGCGAATGCTCGATTCATTCTTACTGACCTTATGCCCCACTTTGGCAAGCAACAAGCCACTTTTCAAAAGATCTGAGATTTTTATTTTCTCGGTGAGAGATAGCACTTTACGCCCCCTCTTAGCCTTTAAGGGGTTGCTTTGACTACTTAATTGCTTTTTAGGAGCCATTTCTTCAGAGAAACAAAGGGTGCACACAACACAAGTAGCGAACGAACGAGATGTGAGGCGAACAATGCTCGAACAATGTGCTGATAAATTCTGTTTTGCTTTTGCCTCTTTGCCAGAGATCAAGAGACCCGCACAGCGACTGTCAGCAAAGCCAAGGACACATGTGGCGATCACGGATACCACACGTGTTAGAGGAGACAGCGTTTGCTTCATTACCAAGGTGACTTTTAGGTGCTAAAGACACTTCTTCCAACACTTCTCACAGAGAGAGTTGCTATTTGCTGATAGCAGAGCTGAAATGTGAACTGTTGGCAACAATGTCTATGAGCATAAAAAATGTTTTTTAAAGCTTAAAACGTCTTTTTTTTTTTATATGTTAGTTTACTCCACAGGAGTCGTTGCACAGCAAATTCAAGTTTTGCTTTTGGAAATTACGTACTTTATTTTTTTTCTCGAATATTTTTGATCCGCGGTTGGTTGAATCCGTGGATGCGGAACCCACAGATACAGAAAGCCAACTGTAATATGTTCAAATTATGCTGTAGCTAGTTAACTGACATAGCCCAAAAACACAAATATTCTTTCTTTTGAATATTTGTTTCCTTTATTGGTATTGACTTTTAAAGATAATGTTTTGATATAGGCACAGCTCAAAAAAATAAATTTCATCACCTTTGGAAATATTATGATCTCTGTATTCAAGAACAGTGTTATCCATGCTTCTGTTTCCTCCACTGGATGATCAGGGAATTGTCCTTTATTGTGTAGAAATAAATTCTATACTAAATTCTGAACTTCTTTAGTCATCTTTTGAAAGCCTTAAAATTGGTCCATCATTTTGTGTGATGTTTAAAGCACTCTTTTGAAATGATAGCCTGGGTACAGGAATGTTTTTTTGCTCTACAGTTAGCAAACTGGTATAAAAACATTTCATCAGTAGCCTTATTTCAAGTTTTCTGCTGTTTAGTTCTGCCCTTGAGATATTTGCACTGGAAATTCTGGTACTTCAATTTCACCCTTTTTCTTCAATAAATCATTTTCTTTGGGTACTTCAGTATCTATAAAGTTCCACTAAGTTGTGAACACTTATTCCGTTTGCAGTTTCTATGATGGATTTCACCTTTCGTGCTAATGTTAAGGACTTTCTGTTTTGTTTCTCACTCTTTTTCAAAGAAGTGGGAAAACTTCTGCCACAAATTTAAACCTCAGGTGAAATGCACTTTCTGCAATTGCTGAAAAATTATCCTAGGGATCACAGGAGATTTTCTACTCACATAAGTGTGAGTCAAACTTATGGTGCAAAATAAGGGGGAAAGTGACACATCCGACAAAGGAAATGGGGATTTTTGTTGCACAATAGCAGAAATCAGTGAGGTTGATTAAACAGAAAATGCCAACAAAGAATCAGACTTAGATCTTCCCAGTGTATGCTAGTGGAATGAAGGTTAGAATGCAGACTGTATAATCTTAACTGACTGAAAACTGAACTTAGTTAAGGATAGAAAATTTTGAGATTTTAAAGAATAAATAAGTAGGAATGAAAGTTCTTGGTACTGAATTTTTGAAACAGTAAAATGGATATCAAGCATGATTTCAGTAATGAAACAGCTTAATTTAATGCTCATTTAGATCACTTAGACAGACTGAGAGAGTTCTGAAGTCAGTGCTATGAAAGAAAGAAACAGCGTTTAATAAAGGATTTTTTGAAAGCTGAATAGGTTTGCTATCAGTATAAATGAATATAAATAACCTTTGACAATGAGGATTTCTCATGTAAGTATTTCATTGTAAATAAGTGTCAATAAGAACAAGACACTGTGATATCGTAAACATGAAAATGTTTGAAATATTCTGCTACTCGCGTCTTAAATAACACAGGGTAGTGGCAATGTTAAAAACAAAATTTTGTAAGAATTAAAGTTAAGTAATGAAAAACTAACCTTGTTTTTTTGTTTCATTATTTAATTTTAATTCTTATGAAATTAGTTTTTAACACCGCCACTATCCCATGTACTATATTATTTAGGACACTAGTAACAGAATATTCTGAACATTTTCATGTTCATTTATGATATGATTTCACCACCACATATTTTGCACTGCTGTCCTGGATTTGCAATATAGTTGTTGCTTTTTTATATCCTTTGTACCCTTTGTGGTGCTGTTAGCTGTCATTGTGTTACAGGGCAAAATGCAGGAAACGGATAATTAATTTATGGCCATGTGGAGGACATGGGCATTGATCTTTACAAACTAAACTGGTAGATGCTACCCTGCTAAGTGTGGTGGAGTGTCTGTACTTAAATTCTAGTTTCACTGCTGAGTATTCTACATGTGTGGAGGGGGGATAAAAGGTTAGTTCCATAGCATCTTAAGGATTCCTTAAGTGTATTGATGTTCCATTTAGTGCGAGCATAAGAAATGAAAAAAAAAAAACCCAAAAAACCAGAAGAAAAACATATAAACATGGTGTGCTTAAGAAGATTCTGTGACTTGCGTAACCTGCCCACACAGGCTTTAATCTATGAGAGCATGTGCTCTACAGCTAGGCACCATTGTATGCATGCATAGATGTACGATAATGTTTTGTCCCCCTTTTTCACAATATAAAAAATATATTGGACAAAAATTATAATTTCAGAAAATTGACATTCTCCTTTTTTCTTTCTTATTTACCTTTCTCTTTAGAAATAAAGCCAACTTCTTTTGCTTCTTTTTTTCTGTTTTCTTTAAATTTTGTTCTAGCATTTCTTTCAATAACCCTTGTCAGAAGTAACTGAATAAGATACATAAACCATACTTCATAATTTTCCATTTGAAATTTTATTTTTTTGCACAAGGAGTACCAGGATACTTGTTTCTATCTTTTGAACTGCTGGGATGCTTTTTGTTCATATTTTTTAATGACCAGGATGGCATCTGACTCCACTTTGAACACTGCTTCAAATACTCTTCCGGGAAATGGTTTTTGTATCAGCAGGTCAGGCTCTGAGAATCCCTTTCACCTATTAACTGCAACTCAAAATTATTTACTCTTCTAGTCTTTTCTTGATCTGTCTGCTGCCAGATTTCTTGAGGTTATTATTTTTATCTGGGCAACTGAGCCAATCTTTGAGCAGAGAGTGTGGTTCCCCAAGTCTTGTCAACAGTGATATTCAACACGATCTATCGTGTTTAGCATGCATTATGGTTATTTGAGATTTTGTAGATAAACAAGCTTTTTTATGTCTGACAAACATTAAAAAGTATGAAAGAAATCATCTGTTGTGTTTCAAAGAAGAATTGAGAATGTGTTTGTCAAACATTTGGTTAAAAATTTAACATTTACACAAAAAGAAACAAGCTCAAGTTTCACACTTAAAGTGAACCTAATATTGACTTTGAATGTGAACTTTATTTTGACACAATGTTGTAAATATTCTTATGCCATGCGTCAGACCCTTTGGCAAAAAACGCCATCAAGAAAAAAAAAAAAAAAAAAAGAATTGAAAATAGGGAAGTGAATTTGAATAAAAAATATCCCCATATCACCTTTCAGTCTCTTTTCTTCCAAAACAATTAAGACACTTCTTTGTTTCTTTTGATTGATGCTGAAACTATGGATATTTCAATACTTATTGATAAATATGTTTTCATGAAAGCAGGCAGAAAAGGTTTTAAGGATAAGAAATCTCTTCTTGACTTGTGTCATTGTGTGCCATTTGTTATTCAGTTTAAGACGTACAAACTGAATTTAGGTAAACTATTGTTTTCTAGGTAATGTGCATTTTAAGCTTCCACCTTGAGGTCAGTCTGCATGGGTCTGGCCAGTTTTTAAATCAGTTAAGTATAAAATTCTAGGCTTGGCTGGGTCTGTACTGGAAGGTTTAGTATTTTGCTCCAAATAAATCTTTTTGTCTCGCAAAACGAACACTGACTTGTTAAATAAACAGATGCTAAAGTTCACTGAGTATGATGACAGACCCCATCTTCCAATAGAGGCATTGATTAATAACAGCTGAAACATACAAGCTAGGCTGTAAGGTATGAGCCTGAAATGGAGTGGTTTATTTCTTTGAAGGTTGAAATCAAATTCCATTTTCACTCTGTTAGCTTTAGTGACTAAAACACATGACTACTTTTCTTTTCCAAAAAATGATGTTTATTTAACCCTTTCACTACCCACAATGCCTGATAACTTGAATAGGACTTTGTACCCCCCTGTGTTCTTTGAATTTGCACAGCATATGGCAGATTAGCAGATGTCACCTTCAGTCATCTTTGTTGGCGCTAAACAAAGAAGTGAACCAGCATTTGGTTTGTCCCGGGGCAACATCATTCAGCCTTCTGTCATAACTCAGTAGAACTGTTATTTTGTTGACATGTGGTTCATTTGGCTGCGATATTTTTCATTATTTTTTACTCAGTATGTCTGGGGCAAGGAGAGGAATAAATAGAGAAAAGATAAATGAAATACTTTTTCACTCACACACAATAATTCATAATACATTGATCAACTAGTGTCAAGCAGTTTCATCAAAGCAAACAAAAATGTATTTTCTCATTTCATGCTGTAGTTGGAATGATGCAAAGAGGTATAGCAATAAAAAATTGCTGAAATTTTAAGCAAGGGAAGTCAGACCTGTGGCAAAAATGCTATAAAGCCAGTAAAAATAATTTATATAAAAACATTGAAAGACTGCAGGCACTGGAAAATTATTTGGAACATTTTTCTGAGCACTTAAGGGTTCGTGGAACAAATAAATTTACAAATTACATTTTTCTGGGCACCTAAGTTTGTGGAGATGGAAATATGTTCCTGGTAGCACAGCCTTGTAATCTACCATAGGCTCAACGTTAAAAGCCACCTTTTAGAAATAGAAGCTGTTGCCTCAGTGTTAAGCCTAAGTTAAATTGCCTGTAGGGCCTGATTCTAACCAACCACACACACGATATGCGCACATATATTCTGTAGATATTGTAGCAAAAAAATAAAAATAAAAAATCGAGTGTCGTAAAATATTTATTGTATTACGAGAAAAAGCTCATTTAGCAGAAAAACAGTGATTTTCAGCTTCAAAGAAAAAAATGCTAATATTTTATTTCAAATAGGAATGCTAATATTTAATTTCAAATAGAAATGCTAATATTTAATTTCAAATAAACTGCAGCATCTTCCATTGTCCTAAAAGTGGATTTTATGGGAGAAAATTTGTCATAAAAAGTCTTTCATATTTGTTCAATCAAAATAAGCAGATTGAGAGTATATTTTTTACAAGAAAGAACAATAAAAGGGGAAAGTAAACAAGATTTTCCAGGTGTTACCACTACCATCTGTCTTAGGCTGTCAGTAGATCAGGGGTGATTGTGGTGCGGATTTGTTTTGCCGATTAAGCCCAGAAATTCTGGAGAAAGTGAGAAGTTCATATATTTTGTATCATTAAAATTATTCTTAATTTAGAGTAAAGGAATTTATAGTTTTTGCAGGATAAACCAGTTTGTAAAAGTAAAAAAAAAATCAACAATTTTAATCTCGTAATCTAGAAATAATGCACTTATTGACAAATATTCGTCAATTACGTGCATGAGGTACAATGAAACAGAGCGAGTACAACTGGTTCAGAATATGGTAAATAGTTGGGACAATTACAAGAAGGATATACAAAGTGGTGTTAAAAAATCTAGTAGCACTGTTGAAAACTGTAGGATTACAAACAAAGAAAAAAACAAAGAACATTGTAACAATAAAAAATTTGTAGATTCCAGAACTTAATAAAAATGAAAGGTGTAAAAGAAAATCTGATTGTGCTGATGTAGAAGGGGGAAAACAGACAAAATGTATGTGTTTTCTCAAAAAAGGATGAACTTTTAGAATTCCTCAATTCTACTTTTATAAAACAGGTTAGTTGTTTTCAGATTTTATTCTGTGCAAAAGGAAAATGCAAATAAAAATTGATTTTAAGCTAATTTTTGAAAATGACAATCCATTTTTTGGTGTAAATATGACAAGGATAGGAAGTATATGGTCCTTGTAATATTTACACCAAAAAACGGATTGTCACCTTCAAAAATTTGTATTGTATGGTGTAATCCCGTGTTCCATTCATGATTTTAAGCTGTTTGATTTTAAATTCATGATTGCTATACTCATTTCAGAACAATTTATTTCTCCACAGAATATGTAAGTTAGAATATTTATGGAAAAGTGTTTTATAAGTAATACATGTAGTCCAAAATAATCAGTTTCTTCCCTAAGTGAACTCAGCATACAGGTTACTTTTGTCTTGCTGTTTTCAGGATTTTTGATTTAACCTCACAGTGACCCATGGTAGAAGAATGCACTGATTGCCCCAGGGAAACGTCAGACATAGCAAGCATAGAGATCAGAAGTTTCTAGTAGTGACCCAGCACTAATCCTTCTTTTGTTAACTTGGCAAAGGGAGGGGGAATGAAATTCAGAAGGGAGCAGCAGGCATTTTCGGGTGCTGTGGTATTCTGAGTGACAGAAAATTTTAGTATCATGGTCGTGAAAGGGATAAACAATTTTCAGCTTTACGAAACCATAATCAGCTTCTGGTGCCACTCATTGCTAAAGAACAGATAAGTTCCAAGCACTTGTTTACAGATTTGGGGATTGAAGTATACCTTGTTTGTTCTCAAGTATAGAAGAGGAAAAGCATTAACATTTGTAACAGAAACGTATGTAGTCAGGTCTAAACCTGTGGAACGAATTCCTATGAGAAATGACACATCTCTCTGCTAAGGCAGTCCTGTTCAATACAGCACCTTTGTTTCTCTAGAGCAGGGGATATTCTACCTTTTCTAAATCACAGACATTACAAAATGGAATAGGACTCTCAGGCTACATGAAAAACAAAAGTAAAAATTCATGTGTTTATTATGAATACCAATTATTTCAGGGAAATTTTTAACCCTGAAACTTACTTCTCAGAAGTAGAAACGATGCGGTTAACATGATATCTATACTACTATAAAGAAGTCTGAAGTAGGCTACCTGATATGCTTACATTTTTCAGCACTCTAAGAATTTCAGTTACATAATTTATTGCAGCATAGCAGATTTGGAAATTCACAAAGTCCATATACCCAAAGATAACTGGATATTCATTTCTTCGTTTGAAAAATGTAATTTTTTTCATTTTATAATTTCCTTTGTGGACAACATCTTGCAGGCCATTAAACAATGCTCCATGGGCCATGAGTTGAAGACTTGCTCTAAACGAAGATATGTTATTTGCAATAAGTGCCAGAGAATGCTTGATGTTAGTCTGAAACAGATCAAGCCGGGCTTTTTAAATTAAGGCCTGTGCTGACCTCTAGTGTACGTAAGTGAAGATGGCATTGTCTGATTGAATAATTTGTTACTTCAGTGTACTTCTGTATCGTATGACGTGTCTTCTCTCTTGCTACCCTGCCCATTTGTAGTAACTTTAGAGAAGAAATATCCAGTGTCTCAAAAACAGGGTTCCCATGGTCCTGATGAATTCTTAAAAGTCCTTAAAAAGTGCTTAATTTTTTTAGAGTGCTTAAAAGTCCTTAATTTTTGCCAGAAATTCCCCAAAGTGCTTAAAAAGTACTTATTCTTCTTTTTTTTTCAACTGCCTGCATGAAATGCAGAAGTTACTCTGTAGTGCATACAACTTCTGCTGCTGGTTGGCTATGTTGATGGTGACACCATGTGATGTTGGCAGAAAGCCCATGGGACAACATAGGGCAGGAGGAGCTCTCGTCAGTGGCTCATGGCAAATTTGACTTTGACTTTGGTTTTACAATTAAAGCCATGAAATAATTATGTGCAATATCCAAATCTAGGTCTTGTAACTTTAACTACAATTTTATGATTTATATTCTTTTTGTTGTATGTGTAATTATTCTCTCATATGAAAACTGATTTGGCCAGCACAACTGCCTTTTAAATTGCATAAATTGTAATTTATTACATCCACAAACTTGAATTATATGCAACAATATTGCAAGCTTCATCCAGACTTTAGTTTATATAGTTAAGTCACGTGCAAAAGTATATTTGTATATGTTATTTTCACGTGTACATTTTGTATGGTCTGTAAAATTTTTCTGGGCACCCCTGATGGCACAGTGGTCTAAGTGCTGGCTTACAACTATTCGTCCGAGAAGGGTCTGCTTATAACCCATTGAGTTAGTTGCTCATGATGGTAGTTAAACTTTCAAAAAAAAAAAAAAAAAATTCTGTAGGGTGCTTACAAGTCCTTAAAAAGAGCTTATATGTTTTTTTTGGAGAAAATGAGTGAAAACCCTCAAAAAGCCTGTACTACCTTGTTACCTTTTGGAATTTTTAAAATTCATATGCCATGCTAAACAGACACTGAAATGGAAAGGTACGTTAACACAGGGTTTAATTTAAGACTCTGCTTTAGTTTCTCATATAAAGGCACATATAAAGGCACAAGGGGGGGGGGATTACTCAAAAAGAGATTCGGAAGTTCAAGGACCACCTTAAAATCATATTCATTGCATATCTCTTACTTGATTTTTTGTAGTTTGTGTGTGCGTACACATGTATGTGTTGTGTGTGTGAGTTCTTGTCTTTCAGAATGCCATGAATTTGACTGTTCCATGTTTTTTGTCCTCCCTTTAATCTTTAATATTTTTTCTTGTGATTTGAGCTGGAATAAGTTATTTAGTCTGTCATAGAATTCTGACTACTTTACATGCTTTAACATGTAATGTTCAAGAAAATTGTTTTTATATGTAATATATGTGTAACATTTGTGATAATGCCATGAATGATTTATAAAGAAGTTAACAAATTTATATTCTTTATGTACATATGATATAGGTGGGGCCATTTCATTCTAAGAGCCAACTAATAGCTTCTGACGGACGAGATGAACTTAATGTAATGAAACTTACAGTATCAGAGAGCCGACGTCAACTTCAGGAAGTTAAAGAAGACATTGTAAGTATCAGAGATGACATTCAAACTGCTAAAAAGCTCTTCCAGGAAGTGGAAAAAGGGATTGAAGAGTACAGACAAGATTCAGCTCATCGTGAACCATGGAGTATTTTTCAATATCATGCGGGATCACAGTACTTCCATTTGTCTGCTTCCAAAAGATTACTCAAGTTGGAGCAGATGTATAAAGATCACATTGTATTTCTAGAAGAAATGAAGTACCATTTTAAATGGAAACATGGTATTCATCTGTGATATAACTTATTTTTTATCATCATGTCAGTTTGTTATGCAAAGAAATATCTATTTAGCCTAATTATCTGTCACTATGACTGCAGGCTTTCAGATGTACTGCCATTATAATAACAACGAGCAGCATTTTTTCTTGGAAATTCTCTCCCCCTCCTTTTCTGTGTTTTGTTCATTCTTGTTTGAGTTAAAGTGATAGTAATAAAGTGATGAAATAGGAACTGGACTGACATCCCCCCCCCCCAGGTAATTTAAATGTGTTTAAATGTGCAGACACATTGCTAAAAACTTTGGTAAGCTGGGCAAAGAAGACAGTAATAAACAGAGTTGCCGAATATAGACGTACACGTGTACGCCATACGCAGGTAGTTTCCAAATTATTAGCAGATTTTGCAGATAGTTTTGGCTTGCAGATTAAAAAATAAAAATGTTATTTACAGCAATTAAAACACTTACTCAAGGCTTTACTCATATTAATATATTTAATTCTATCTTAACGTGAGAATGTTCAACTATTTTTCACATCTTCCGATAGTGAGTTCTTTTGTTTTTACAGACGTTTCTGACCTCTTGATTTTATCAAGGTCTGTTCTCAATATATAGGAAATGTAACAAAAGTTCCGTTTACACAGAAAGAATTTAAATTTTATTGCCAGGTTTCTCTTGCAGTTGCCAGTTACAAAAAAAAAATCTTTTCCTTTTGTATTTTATAAGTCTACTATTTTTGGATTAAGTTGTTGAAAATGCTATTTATAATTTTTGAAGGTTAACAGAACTGCTTTTCTAGATATAATTAGTATCTTGTTTTTATGAGGTTCATTGTTCAATATTTGAAACTTTTGGCCTTAAGGTCCATTTTACACACATTTCTACGCATTCAGTCATAATGTACTTTTGTCCTCTCTGGAATCTGTAATGTTCTAATAACTATTTATTGTTATATTAATTTTTCTTTAAATTGTCTCTATTCTATTGTTATCATGATTCATGGGTTCGCAGCAAGTTTTCTGTTTTAATGGTTGTGCACGCAGATACATTTTATTTTTATACAACTCTGGTAATAAATCTTATTGAACACACAAGCCTTTGATTTTTTTTTCACAGGTCCAGAAAATCCCAATTCTTTATTATAATATTTTTATTTCTTTCATAAGTGTGTTAGGATAATGATTGTCCTGAGCAAAGAAGGCTGGAAGGGGTTGCCTGTTCTTTATTCAGAACCAGGGAAATAGGAAGTGTGCAATTCACTCGTAACAAATAGTTGAAGGTAGTTGGATAAGCACACCAATCACGTGAAAAAAAAATGAAAAAACACAGAACGAGTTTCATTTGGATTGTGTCTTGATCACTTGTAAACGTTCAGAGCAAGATGGGTTGCCAAATTTAGATTTTCAAGTGCTTCATTATGGTTGTTGCCAAACGACAGCAGGAATTTCCAAATGATGGAGAGATAAAATAAGGACAATCAGTATTTTAATTTAATGAGGTAGATATTTCAGTGCTCTTCCTTTTTAAACTGGCAACAACCATAATGAAATTTGTATGGCAAATTTCGTTATGGTTGTTGATGAAAAAGAAGCAATTTTCTTGGTATTTTTTCCAAAGAGGTACCACTGATGTATCTTAGAGAATCAACAATGCTAAAGGAGAATTAGGTATTCCTT
Organism: Macrothele yani; assembly: GCA_039090855.1. Taxonomy (NCBI): domain Eukaryota; kingdom Metazoa; phylum Arthropoda; class Arachnida; order Araneae; family Macrothelidae; genus Macrothele; species Macrothele yani. The sequence continues at coordinate 119,076,836 of CM077007.1, forward strand.
CAGTAACATCCGTTTTATGCTCGGCCAAAGTGCAAAAATTTTTAGGGGACATGAATCTGAGAATTAAATAATTTGGAGGTTTACCTTGCCATACAATTTTCTTAGTGAGCACAAAGTTCTGAGCTCCCTCAGTTGTATTGCTTGTTTTAGGGTTAGTGGTTTCAGGGGAAGATAAGAACCAGAGTTGAAACAGTAATAGGACACCCACGTCTCACCTTAGACACTAACTCAGACTGTGACATGAATGAGAAGCTGTTGTCATGACCACTCCCCTTTTGCTGCTGTAAAGGAGAATTGTGAACTATTCTTGATCTGCATGTACACTGAAGTGCCAAAAAAACTGGTACACCAGTCTAATACTTGGTAGGTCCCCCACGGGAGCGCAGAACTGCAAAAATATGACGGTGCATGGACTTCTCTAGCTTCTGGAAATATGCTGTAGGTAATGCACACCATACTTCCTGCAGAGCGTTCTGCAATTCGAGTGTATTCCGAGGTCTCTGATTCCTGTTTTCGATAGCGCGTTGCATGGCATCTCAAATGTGTTCTATCACGTTCAGGTCTGGGGACTTGGGTGGGAATGGCAACACCCCAAACTCAGATGAATGCTTCTCTAACCATAATGTGGCATCCCGACACTTGCGTGGAGGTGCATTATCCTGTTGGAACAGGCCCAACCCATCTGCATGAATGCAGGACATGAATGGGTGTACCTCATCAGAAAGGATGCGCACATAGCATTGGCCAGTCACAGATGTTTGTAGACGTACCAGGGGTCCCAGTGGAGTCCAGCTAAACACACCTCATACCATTACGGAACCCCCCACCAGCAGGGGCAGTTCCCTGTTGACAGGTGGGATCCATGGCTTCATGGGGTTTGCACCACACACGAATCCTTCCATCTGCCCGATACAGTTGGAAACGCGACTCGTCAGACCAGGCTACTTGTTTACAGTCATCAAGTGTTCAGTGGCCATGTCCAAGCGAGGCGCATAGCTCTGTGTCGTGCACCCATCAAGGGGACTCGAGTTGGGCGTCGGCTTCCAAAGCCCGTATCGTGCAGGGTACGTTGCACAGTCCGGACGCTGATACTTGTTAAGGCTCCAGCATTAAATTCCGATGATACCTGCGAGAGTGTTGCATGCCTATTGTGTGAAACGATTCTTGACAGCCAGCGATGGTCACGTTCACCCAATGTCTTTTTACGGCCACACTGGTATCGTAGGTTGGAGGTGTTTTGCCGGAATTCTTGTAGTCACGGTACACCCTTGTAATGGTCGTCCGTAAAAATTCGAACTTCATTTCTACCTCTGAAATACTATGGCCCATCTCGCGAGCGCCAACTATGACAGTGCGTTGAAAATCGCTTAAATCGTTATTACTTGTCATTCTCATGCCGAAAACAGCTCTGACAGCTGGCAAGGATGCCTATCACTTTATATACGCACTGGCGGATGCAACCGAGTACGCGCATAGGTGACGTTGCTATGTATTTTGCATAAGCTCGTCTGTACCAGTTTTTCGGGCACTTCAGTGTATAGTTTTCAAATAATGTCCAAAATTCTTTAAATATAATGTATCAATAATGGTAAAAAGTGCAATCCATGTCACCATAACCAATTTATTTTGAATAATTTTCAGTGCATCCTAATGTTACATAGCTCTATAAAGAGCTGTTGTAGCCAGGACAGAATTTTACCTGCTTGAAACATTTTGAGAAGGCATTAGAAACTTTTTTTGTTTTGTTTTGTTAGGGTATCACTGATTCTACCCTTTCATCTAGTTGCTGGCCTAACCTGGTTTTGAAGTACTGATTTAAACAAAAATAAGATCTGCTGTATTAGCTAGCTGTATATTAAAAAAAAAAATACACGCATTTTTATTTTGTTTTTAAAGAATTTTAGGTCATTAATTTCTCAAAACCCATGCTCTGCTTTCTACTTAAAAGAAAATTAAATCTTCAGCATATTCATTGGTACCACCATATTTGGAATGCTTCAACATTTCTTCTTCTTGTTTTCTTTAGGACACCATCTTTTGCACTCAAAAGCAGGTCTGGCCACAAGGGGAGTGCAGCGGGTGCAAGGCACCCAAGCCACGGGATTTGCAGGGGCCCCAGAATATGAAAAAGAAGGGAGGGGGGGATGATGAAACCGAAGAAAATTGAAAATGAAAATTTTAATGAAGTTAATTGGTTAAAATAAGTTATTAACTCAATCTGAATTGTTGTAACATCAGGGGGCTCCCGTAACCGAACCGTCATTTGCTAATACCCCCATGCACTTTCTTCTGAAATTATGTAGGGTGAGCCAAGGAGGTTGGAATAGATGGAGTAAAGGTCCGCCGTTCCCCTTGTGTGATCAAAATGAAGCCAGTGAAACATCACGATTCTGACGTCACAGCCTTTGCCGCCATGTTGGTGAGACGCAGTGAGGCGACTGAGATCATAACATCACATTGAGTAGTGATGATGTTGCTGCCTTTTTTTCGATCTATATCTTTAAATTTCAGTATGTGGATCAGTAAAAAAAGCTAGTGATTATTAGGTAACATATAACAAACATTTTAGGCTGGCTATGAGACATTTTTATTGATGTTCTTTGAACTTTGTTTTAGTTTTTAACAACTGCAGAAGAGTATGAGCTTTTGCCATCGAGGTCACAAATAGCTAACATAACATTTTCTACTTATCGTGTTTTACAGAAATATCTGTATGAAACTGAATGACCGTAAAGGGTCCGGGTTCGAATCCCAGTCAGGCATGGATGTTGTGTTTGTCTTACGGCACTGGCTCTCTTCCTTCCCTGGAACCAGTGACCCTAAATTAGGGACGGGCGACTGCTTATAGCCCATTGAGTTGCTCACGGTGGTCGTTAAACCTCCAATCAAAAAAAAAAAAAAAAAAGAAAAGAAACTGAATGAATTTATATTGTTAGAAACTCAATTCTGTGGGCTCTTTAAAGTTCCTGTTTACTTGCAAACCTAACGAACCGACTATAAATAACAGCACATTATTTTTACGAGTTCCTCTTGACTCATCCAAACTGAGAACGAGTCTCCCCGAATACAATAATACAATTTGTTTTGTTCATTTTATTTGTGTCTCTTATTATTCAGATTTTTTTAGCACCCCCAAAGTTTTTTGCACCCGGGCCCCTGTTTGGAGAAGGTCCGGCCTGCTCAAAAGTAGATAGTGAAAAAATTGAATCTAATTCTCATTTTTGTATGGATTGAAAAATTTCATCTATCCACAGTTTTGCTAAATCAAAATGAGCAGTTTTCCTAATTTTGGACAATAGCTTATTTCCTGTTCTGTGTTAGATAAGGTTTTGCTAAGTCAACAATGTTTTGGACAATTGCTTATCTTCTGTGTTAGTTAAAGTTTTGCTAAATCAGCAGTATTTTGGACAGTTGCTTATCTCATGTTCTGTGTTAGATAAGGTTTTTCTATATCAACAATATTTTGGACAATTGCTTATCTTCTGTTCTGTGTTAGTTAAAATTTTGGTAAATTATCAGTGTTTTGGACAATAGCTTATCTCCTGCATTAGTTAAGGTGACACCAGTGTTACTGAGGCCTTGGTCCATAATAGTCTGAAATCATTAAAATATTCAACTACCAATCCCCTTTTATACCACCAGCATTAGGGCATTTGGTTACGTCACTATGAACTATGTGGGTGGCAGATGTTTCTGATGGGTGTTTTTCAATCCTGGTCCTGCCAGCTATCTAGTCTGCTGTTTTTCTGGGGTTTTCCTCAGACTCCCTGTGTTTGGGGACATGAATGCGTGTATGGTTACCTGTGAAGTCAGCCCCGGACGCACTTTGTCCCTTGGTCTTCCAGGTTGGGCTTGGGGCTAACAATCCCACCTTGTAAAAAATCTCTCGTTACGCAATCTCACAAAGAAATTCTTTGAGAAGACCAGGGCCCACATAGGGCTGTTGCATCATGAAAATCTACTGTATCTTCATTTACCATGAATTTGGAGTTTTAAAGTATGCTCTTTTTTGCAGTTGATTGTAACAATATTCTTTCTGGTGATGATTTGGGTTGTTTTAGTGACATAGGGACCTTTCATCATCTCCAGTCATCATTACTCATCATCTTGATTACAATACTCAGAGTAGTTTATATTTTTTTATATACACACTACTCTTTCACACAAATTTTTAGCTCAGCTCCTCCCTGAACTTGGCATCCGGTGTGGTGTTACTGCTGAAAAGCCAGCCCTGCTTGACCCTAATATCTACATAGTGCTGTGAGTCCTGAGCAATAGGTAATTGAAGTGTAATGCCAACTCATTTCATTGGACATCTTACCTGTTAAAGTGCTAACACAATTAATTCTTAAATTATTTGCACATATGTAGTTTGAAAGATGATTTGAATTACATATTGTTTTGTTCCATCAAATGAAAGTCGACTATTGTGGATTGTTATGAAAGTATTGTGTTTGTCAATGTGGCCTTGACAGCATAAAGAATAAAAATATATATTGTTGGATACATATTCATGTATGGTCATCGTACCAGCTTTACTTCTCCCAAACTATTAATTAAAACTATTATCAAATGGAAGTCGACTATTGTGGATTGTTATGAAAGTATTGTTTGTCAATGTGGCCTTGACAGCATAAAGAAAAAAATGTATATTGTTGGATACATATTCATGTATGGTCATCGTACCAAATTTACTTCTCCTAAACTATTAAATTGCATCTCCAAATCATTTTATTTTTTATTTAAAGCATTTCTTCAGCTCCATACCATTGTGCAGATTTGAGTTACAGAGCCCCCATGAAATTGTATTCTGCTAACAAACACTTTTAATGTTTATTAGAATATTTTTGCTTCATTCAGCCATGACCAGCTGAATGAGGACTATGTATAGTGTTTCAGAAAAATCAAGGATTGCATAACAACGAAAATGTTTATACTTGTGCGAAAAATATTGTGATTCAAACATTTACCTATGAACTGAAACTGAACACTTTTTATTCAGTCATTTGCCTAATTAGAGCTCATTAGCTAGTTCCACGGGCAGTGAGTCTAATAAGTGCCACAACAATTACATATCACTGAACTGTTAATGATACTGCCATAATGGTTGCTTTTACTATAACTCTGCTGTCTTATGCAGATCTGCTGAAAGTTAACTTATTGTTGCCTTTTTTGACATCAGTACATAGAAATGCATGGTGCTACAAATGTTGATATATATTGTGATCATTTTACATGGAGTATTATTACTTTTGTAGCACATATTGTATTTGCTTTGGCATGTCAAGCTAGGCAGCAGGACAATTATCACAGTTACTTGGGTGCATTTCTGTGGATGGAAGTGACTACGTTTTGATTGCTTGTGTATTCACTGACTATACCTCTCCAATAAACCAGTGTAATACTGTTGGATCTCAAAAAATTAGTAATGACACCTATTCTCTGATTTACAAATGTTTATATGTTTTAAGTTACAAATATCTATAATTATGGTAAAAAGTATACTCTTAATAGGTTTTTAATCTAAAAACATGTCTAACAGTGGCGGCGGAACCGCCAGGGCCCAGGCCCAGTCAATAATTTCAATAATTTTAGCCAAGATTTTTATTTCTATTTTTTTTTATTTGGCGAATGTGCGCTTTTTTTGTTGTGATGTGCCTTAGAAAGTTTCTCTAGGTAAGGGGCCGTCCATAAAGTACATCCGAGACAACCGGACCAAATGTGTCAGGTGTGGGTGGGGGGGTGTAGTAATTCAGGCAACCAGTGGCAAAAATATAGTGAATGGTATGTCTTCATTTTGTTTTCTCTTCTTTTCTTCTTTGAATAGTTAAAAAAAAAGGTATGAAATATTTCAGATTTCTGATGATATTTAGCTAAATCAGAAAATTAAAATTAAGTTCTCGTATTTGTACTACCAAATGCTATGATCGGGAGTGTTGAAAACCTTGAATGCGTGCGTTCATTTGTAGATCTTTATTTCAGAATGATAAAGTTTGGGTGGCGTTTTGGAATAAATTAAGCCTAAATAATAAATATTTTCTTGAGAAAAAGTGTAAATATATGGAAGATTCCTTTAAATAATTACATGTTTTCTTTCTGTTTCTCAACGGACTTCTAAAAGCAGTTGTCAAAAATAAAGGGGGTAGCGGGAATTAGGACGTACTTTTTAGGGGGGGGAGGTGTCAACAGTCGGAATAAATGTGACATGGGGAGGGGGGGAGTCTAAAAATGGTAAAAAATCCCGGACGTACTTTATGGACGTCCCCTAAGTGGTCAGGTTGTCCTAATCCCTAACAAAGCTCCTTAGGCATTGTTTTTCTTCTGTTTGTTCCGGGAAATGGGAAGGGAGGGGGTGCACTACGATTCAAAATATCGGGCCCGGTCAACGAACCTCACTTTCTGCCGCCCCTGATGTCTAATCAAAATTAATTACACAAATAGTCTTGTAAGAATATGAGCATAACTTACTTTCTTGTCGATCTATTCTTTTACCATATTTATCACGTTATTTCCTTCCGCTGTCCTTCATCTGTTTTTTTATGTCATTGGGGAAGGGACAGGCTTTCAAACATTTAGTAACACATAAAAAAAATTTAAGCTATTTAGTTTATGATATTTTTATATTATAATCTTGCAACACTTTTAACAATCTTACTATACTTAAATTTGTTTTAATTTTTAACCTATTTTTAGCAAAAATCTAATTGTTAACTTTTATTAATATGTTATTTTATTAGTACATTATTTACTTTATTAAACCATAAATACAAAAAAAAAAGAAAAAAAGAAAGAAAATGTACATACCATTGTCCCTCTTTCTGACGGCACATGTGGATTGAAGGCAATCTGCTTAACAGTTGGTTGAGGCCTTTTACCATATTGTGTGGCATTCTCAAAACCACATTACTTTCTGGATATTTTGTCCTTGACCTAGTAAAACTTTTTGTTGCACAGAGGGGGTCTTACTTTAGTTTTGGAGGGGCATATTGCCGAACGAAGCAATGGTATAATCTTATTTGATGATTCGTATGTCTCGTTTTTGTAATACATGTTACCATCTCATGATCATTCTTATCGCTATTTCTCTCATTTTTTATTTTTTAAATTTATATTTTGAAAGTATCTGAAACTTTCTGCCCATGGATTAACAACTCCCATGGCACAGCCGGTTGGATCAGTATTGTTGCAAATGCGACTTTTAAAATTTTCAATAAAAACAGACCCTGCTATTATCAGTTCTTTCCCACTTTTAGGCAAGCAGTTTAATTTTATCAAATTTAGGAAATACTTTTTTTCCTGGCAATATTTTATTACAGCAGTTTTTTCTTCTTTTTTTTTTTTGCCAATTTTTTTTTACATGTTGATTTAGTCTACGTTTTAGCTTTTTTTTTTTTTTTTTTTTTGTACTACCTATATAATGACACATTTGGACTTTTTAGAGAAATTGGGATTTCATATATTCCTGCTCTATCTAATAATTTTGGGCCATATTTGTTTTTAACTAATATATTTTTAATGGAAGACACTGATTATTCAAAATAACAATTTTACCACTGCCCTATTTTACTCAATTTTGCTGTAATAGATTTAATGTAAGGGAATGATCCACCATATTTTAAATTTTTAACTTCTTTCTGCTCAAGTTTTCTTTTTCATTGTTTGTTTTCTTATACTAATTTGACATAATCCATGAATTTTAACAGTGTTAATGCTTGGAGCTAAAACAAGATTCTTTTTTTTTTTTTCTGATAAAAGTTTTTGCTGTATTTGTTAGAACCAATTTTTAAAGTTGAGATGATAATTTTGAATCACCTTATAATTTTAAATGCCTTTTAAATGAAACTATGTTATATGAAATAATTTTTGTGTATCATTTGTAAACTATGGGATAGGTGGTGTTCTAATTGAAATACGGAAGTGTAAGCTTCTCATTATTTACGTAGCTGTAAATACAAAACACTAAACATTTTGTATATCAGTTGGCTTTTTGATCTGATATCTGTGAACAATGAAACCTTCACCTCCCCTAATTCTGATAGTTGTGTTTTGTCATTGATGCTGTAGTTCTCCGTGTTAAAACTTCTTGATTCTCTAAAAAATAATTACTCTGATATAAGAATGTCATCTAACTGTTTTATGCAATGTGACTTTGGAACATTAGTGTTCTTTGCCTTTCTGTCTTTTTGAGAAAATGTGGAGTGATAATGAAAATTATTATTCAGGAGGATCATGGAATTTTGTAGCTCCATCTTGAGCTGCGGTAATTTTCATTTATTCTTGTTAAGGAAAGTATGATCTAAGAAGATAATTATACTCCAGGTCAAATTAAGAGTGTACTGAGCTCACAGCATTTCTGGGATTGGTGTCAATCTGCATCACATTCCACTCGTGCTGTGTCCCTGCTGTCAAGCATTACTCCCACTCTGCCCCCTCCATTTATGGCTTTATGACCCAAATGAGTTGAATTTTAACACTGTAAGGAAATGAAAAGAGTCTTATGCTGGTACTTTTTCAAGAGAAGAAGTGAGAACAGAACAGAATCAAGGTAATGGTGGGGCCCCGCACTTCAAAGAAATGTTTCCCCTACCTGCTTAAGTATACTCTCACAGTATCAATTTATTGTCTCTGTGTTCTGAAAGTTGGGAGAAGTTTTCCAATCCTTACCTCCTGTACCCTCGTATTAGGTGTACAACTTAACTTTCGGCCACAGGCACGTCACGTTGACAGCAAATTATAGCAAATCGAATATGTACCTAATCAGGGAAATAATCCCCGTCGTGTTGGATACATTTGAGCCATCGGTCGAGAGCTGCCAAATGCCACTGCGGAAAAAAGATAGCTGTTTCGAGTTGATACAGTCATCAATACTTGTGTGGACCTCCTTGACAGAAGTGAATGCGTATCACTCAGGTGATGTTGCAGGGAGCGAAAGAGGTGATAATACGATGGGCCGAAGTCTGGAGAATACGTCGGGTGGGACAAAATCTCCCATCCCAGGTCGGTGATCATGTTTAAAGTCGTTTTCGCGGCGTGAGGACGCACGCTATCCTGAAGCAACAGGACCGACCTTCTTCCCTTGCCAGTGTATGGCCTTTTCGCCTCCATTGCGTCACTCACACGAATGAGTTGCTGACAATAACGCTCAGCATTGACCGTTTCACCAGGTTTGAGCAACGCATAGTGTACGACACTGCGCTGGTCCCACCATATGCACAGCAGCAACTTCCTGGCATGGATATTCGGTTTGGCAGTACTGGTGGTAGGCTAACCTGGATAAACCCACGATTTGCGCCGCTTAGGATTATTGTAGAGGATCCACTTCTCATCACAGGTCAAAATCTTGTGGAGGAAATCCTTCTTTTTAAATCTGGAGAGCAAGGACACAGCAGCATTGTCGCACCTAGACTTGTTCGTATCTGTGAGTTGGTGGGGCACCCAATTGCCCTTCTTATGAATCCGTCCAAGCTTGTGCAGGCGCTTTGCAATGGCTTGCTGTGTTACTACGAGTTCCTAGGAGAGCTCTGACTGTGTGCGACAAGAATCCGCGTTCAGCAGTTGTTCCAGTTCTTCATCGTCAACTTTCTGTGGCTGTCTTGGACGTTCTGCATCATGGAGATCGAAATTTCCCTGCTTAAACCGCTGGAACCACTTCTTACACGAGGACACAGCAGCCTCACCCAAAGCAGCACAGATAATTTGCTGGGCTTCTGCGGCACTTTTTTCAGCTGAAACGCGAACTGGAAGCAGGGGTCCAAATGTTAATTCTCAAACAACATTGCTTTCACGGCCAACTTTCATCCCTTCTGTCACTATAGCTGTGAGCGGTTACGGTTGCCTGGAAAGCTGTTGGATGGCACTGCAATCAGCCATTATCACAAGCAGCTATTTGCATTTGCAGACGTTCTATGATCGCTTGCAACCAGGGGCCGGGAATTAAGTTGCATACCTAATAGTTACATTTCCAAGCTAGACAGTCAACGAAAGTGCAAGGCTCTTGATTGAGTAATTTCGCGCATCAATCATTTCTAAAATTCTGTGACATTTTGAAAAAATTGTCTTAAATAGCAATTTTGCCTGATAAACCACTGAACTAAGAAAAATGATGATTCTGGAAAATAATTCTGTTGCTCTTCACTCTAAACGCTAGGGACTATTTTTTGTGGCGGAGGTATCTGTTCCATACTTTCCACAAATAATACATTGTAAGTTGACTTTCAGTGTAATGTGTGATGGAGTCAGGGGCATACTATAATTTTTTTCAGAGGGGGAAAGGTGATAAAAAATGAGTTTTTGGAATCGACCAGAACAAAAAATAAAAGTTAATGAAAAAATAGAAATAGAAGAAAAAATAACATTTTTTTAAAATGTTTTTTATTAAATTAAAGCATCTTTTGTTAATGTATATCACATTTTAACAAAAAAAGAGAAAAAGAAAAGAAACACTTGAGCGGCAGGGGGTCATTTGCCCCCCCCATATGCCCCTGGTTGAAGTGAACCACCAAAGACACTACCTCGCACATTGCCTTGTGGTTATTGTCAGTAGCTGTTACTAATGCTGAAAGTCAGATAAAGTTCTGTGGTCAGTATGAAAGCACATAAAAAACATCCACTGAGACTTATTATTTCTTTCTGTTATCCAATTACATTGTAGCATTTGTTTAAGAATTGGCTTTTGCAAAATAATTTGTTGATTTTCTCCCTGGTCAGTGTAAAACCTGTTTTTTTACTGAGTTGATTTATGTATTTTATGTAGATTTATGATTTGTTACAGTGTTATATTCAAAACCTTTTACAAACACACTATTGATTGTTTTCAGTACTTGACAAATGCTAGGTTATTTAGAGAGAATGCCTCTTTAGAGAGAAAAACATTACTAATGGTGTAGTGGGGCCATAACGGCTTTCCAATACTTTTTTTTTCTAGCCAGCATGCGATTCGGTAACCCTATATACAGCATAATTTGTTTTCTTTTTAAAATGCGAGTGTCTTACAATCCTTTTCCAATATAAAAATGCAACAGAAAACTGCACAGTTAGTAAAATTAAAGTCCCATGTTTGCTTGAAGTTAGAGTTAGTCTCTAAAGCCATATTCTTACTTGGCTGTCCCTTGAAACTCTTTTTTCAACTGTTGTTAAGAATATTGAGGTGGGGAAATTATTGTTAAAAGGAAATAATGAATTTTCATGGTGCTTAAAGCAATAACTAAAATCTACAGTGATGCACTTCTGGACTTTCTTATATATCTTGTATGAAGGGAACACAGAATCAATTAGTTTATTACAAATATATTTTATACACTGATGCATTGGACTAATTTTTAAAGACAGCCAACAACCCTTGATGCATAGTCATGTGACTAAGTTATTTTATTAACATTTCCCAATGTATCTTCAGAACTAAGAATCGCAGAGCAATGCAAGATTTAAACCGCTGCTCTCTCCATGAAATGTTGCTTAAAATTAAATCTTACTTGATAATTTTTACTTAAATTTGCTTTGTGCTGTACCCAAACTGTCCCTATCCAAATATCTCAAGGACTAAGACTCCCAGGAATAAATGGGCTTTCACCATTGCTCTAAATTAGTTTCTGCTTCCATCGACATCTTATTGGATAATATGGGGCTAATTTTAGTTTTTGCACCTCAAAATGGCCCTGATTTGGGCCCAAGCATTTCAGTGTTTTCTTACCAAAATGGTGATATCTTGTTCTTCGAATGCCAAAATGGTGATATCCTATTCTTTGAATGCCAAAGCATGTAAATCTGGAAGTCTGATATTGACCATACTATGAATATAAGAAAGTAAAGGGAGAGACGGAATGGGGGAGGGTAAGAAAGGAAAGGTAGTTTTTCTTTTTTTCTTTTTTTGTAGAATGGTATTTCAGTGTAAAATCAAATAAATGTATGTGTATTGGCAAAATGTTATTTCAGAATAAATTGTGCTTATTTGTTTTTACTGTCCTCAAATTTGTTGAGTTCTGATCATAGGTACTGACTTTCCTGAAATCCAATGAGTGCTCAAGCTTTGCATGTGAAGACAAATGGGTGCCTGAGCTCTTTACATACTCACGCGCACGTACAAAAATCTACAGTGGAATATTGATTATATGGCAATTAGTCATATGATTTAATCGATGATAGGTTTTTAAAATTGCAATGGATATACATGTAGGCTCTTAATTTTTGAGTGCACATTTTACATTTATATATTTTTGCAGTTATGTTTCTCTTTGGATGGGGGAACTATTATTGTTATCAATGACTTGATTGGTGCCTGAGCCCCAGAGCAACCATGTTGACAGTGTCTATGAAAGAAAAGTTCACAGCATTTTTTCATATTGGATGGGGTGCTTCTGTTAAAAGTCTGATATTGGGAGATTTTTTGCTAATCTTAAAAAAAAATCCAAATTTGGTGAATTAAAAGATTTTTTTTTTAGTTTTTGTGTCTAGGCTTTGTGAATTAAAATATTTTTTTTATTTTTATTCCAAAACTTTCATTTCTTACAATTTTTCAGTGTGTGCTTGCTTGAGCCCTGTAGTACCATGTAGTCTGCATCTATGATTCTACTTATGTGAAGTCTACTGCATTTGCTTTCATAAATTTGTTTAGTTTTAATGGATTATGCAAGATGGGTCATTCTGTGAAAAGTCGCCAGGACGTTTCTTACCCCATATAAATTGGTACAATTTTCTAGGTCTCCAAATCAGTTTTTCTCTTTATTTATCTGTTCACACTTCAAAGCCAATATAGTTTTGTACTTTTCATTCGTGATTAAAAGCTATAACTACACTAAATTAAGGATGATATAATACTGAAGCAAATGATTTAAAAGTAATTTCTTTTGTCTCTGTGTTAGTTAGACCCATGCAATTCAAAATTAATACAGAGGTTTTTAAAGAAATTGTCTAGATTTTCAAATTAAACAGTTTGCTTGACTACAGTGACATGTTCTTGACTTTCAATTGCAACAGGAAGAATGCAAAAACATGAAAGTTGTACATTGTTCTCTGGCAAAACTGGAGCTAGAACACATAGCATAATAAATTTGGTAAAATTTTCCAAACCAAATGACGTTTCCCCTTGTAAACTGTCAGCTGTTACTACAGAGTACATGATGTTAAAATGAAAACTGCAAAAGGGGGTCATGCAGCATGTTAATTTCATGTGAGTATACTTTGCAAAATCATTTTACTTTTTCAAAACTCCAAATAAACATTTTGGAATCAGTGATGTTTCATGCTTAAACTAAGTTTTTAAAACTTGGTAATAACTGATGTCATGGCTTGATGTATTATAAATTTCACTAAATTATGGGATTTACTCAGGAATGGAAGGGTATTTTCGGAAGGAAGGGTAGGGGTGCTACCTCAAAATTCGACTGTAAGTAATATCCTTTTATTCCCGAGTAAACCCCAATATTTAGTGAAATTAAATTTTTTTTTAGTTTTCTTTTTTCATTGAAAATGGCTCATCATCAGGGCGTAAGTTCAGTGTGTGTTACGAATGCACTGCACAGCCACGAAATTGCAATTTAAACTATTATATTTTTGAATTTATTCATATTAAAAATTCCCCTAAGTTTTTTTCTAAGGCTTCGCGTAGTGCCCAAAATTAAATCTCATATCTAACGTTTTTATAAAGACGAGAAGGTTTGGTGTTTAAACATTGTACTACGTACGTATTAAGACACGATCCTGGGACTGCAGTAGCAAACAAAAACATCTAAGAGCCCTTTGAAGAGACATGCAGACAGTGCTGCTGGTCAGATTCTTTTCCTTTTAGTGGTTTCAAAACAGCTGGTGGGGCACGTTTAGGTGTGTGGTGACACTATAGCATCTGAGAAGAAGCACACTGCAGTCTTCAATGACAAATATCTTGTTGCATGTAATAAAATCAGTTTCACTTGTCATCCCATTGGGATGCCTCCATGTCCATTTCCTGTGTGGCTTGTTCTTGAAAAAGGAATTCATGATGAAAAATCTTTCTGCCTCTGCAAACTCTACCGCAGAATTTCCACGCTGGTTTCTGTTGCCATGACCAAATTTACCAACAGAAGTTTCATTCTGTTGTCCTATATTCACATTGAAATCACCCATAGTGATCTTCAAGTGCTGTTTGCCCTTGTTATACAGAAGCCAAATTTTCTTGTAAAACTCTTCAATTCCTTCCTTAGAATGATTTGTGGTTGGTGTATAAGCTTGAATGATCTGAATCTGGTATCTTTTTGAGATTTGGAAATGGGATGTCTGAGGAACTTTCAACTTCTTGATCATTCTTCAGTTTATTGTTTATTATAAATCCAAGAGCACTAGTTCTGCCAGTATCTGTTGCACAGTAGTAGATGTCCACTTTTCAGTCCAGCGAGATCCTCTCCTTTTCTTCTTACCTCACTTTGCCCAACAATGTCCCACATGATCTTTTGGAGTTTCTCCACCAATTCAAAGAGCCTTGAATCAGAAGACAGAGTTCGTCCATTGAACATAGCCAAGGTCAGCAGCAGATGGCAGGCTGTTCTGGTCTTCCATTGATTCTAAGCACCCTCTGCCTTTATGTTGCACTGGCCACTGCCTTGGCCAGGCACATTCCAGCTGCCAGAGACAGAGAGTCAATTTTTTAGTTGTGGAATCATTTTTGGGAGGGGTGTGTGTGTGTGTTAGGCCGTAACTTACCATACTGGCTAAGCAAAATGTATTGTTGTATATATATGAAAATAATGTTTTTGCATTTGAAGATATCATTTATAAGCAAAATACAGGAGGACCTATGGGATCACCCCTGTCTACATTATTTGCAGAAGTTATTAAGACAGATATTGAAGCCAAAGTGAAAAATAACCTGAATGAACCCCGATTGATATACTGCAGATATGTTGATGATATTTTCATCTTATCAAAATTGAATTCCACAGAACTAAAAGACATAGCTAAAAAATTTAAAGAAGAGTATTCATCCATTGAGTAACGATTGAAGTTGAACAGCAGGATACCTTGGCTTACCTTGATGTACAGATTATAAAACAACCCAACACATTAGATTATACTGTTTATAGAAAATCATCATACGTACCTGTGATTATACCATATGATTCTTATCATCCATATGCTCATAAATGTAACAGTATTAAAACTTTAATAAAAAGAGCTTTTACGCACACGTCAAATATGCAGTACAGAAAGGATGAATTGAAATATATTACAGATGTTGCAAAAAATTATGGGTATCCCAGTAAAAAAATAAAAAAATGGATTAATGAAATACAGAAGAATTGTATTAATTCTTCAAACATAAGAAGAAATAATAATAAGCAGATTAAATATATTGGATCATTTCTGCACATAAAAGGAATTTCAGCTGAAATTAATAAATTGTGTAATAAATATAATTTACAAATGGGCAATAAAGTGCATACCATTAAAAATATTGTAATCAATACGACAGAAAACAAGAAGTGCTTGGACAGAGCTGGCATTTACGAAATTCCTATAAGTAACAATCCCACAGTATCATATATAGGAAGCACTAAAAATAAACTAAAACATCGTTTACAACAGCACCTATGGAATTGGCAGAAAAAGAAGCAAAAAACTGCATTGGTCCAGTACTGTATTGAACAAAAGCAATACCCAAAGTTTGATGAAATAAAAATTATTAAGAATTGTCGTACGGAAAGGCATTTGAGATCGGCGAAGACACTGTTGATTGAAAAAAATAGATATAGGTTATCTAACGTTAATGATCCTAATAGCTTAAACACATATTGGAAGGATTTGATCAGAATGGAAAGCCGCAGAGAAGAACAGAGAGGATAAGGAAAGAGAAAAAAATGATGTAACATACTATGAAAAAAAATGTTAGAATATAAGATGATTAGTTTCATGAATCAACTACGGTCAGCTATCAAACAGATATTTATAAGTACGAAGGGAAAAGAAGGCTATTGAGTCATCTGATAGATGGCGCCACTGCACCTGAACGGCGAAGAATAGGAATGAGACAACGACGCGCGAGCACTGGAACATTTGCTACGTTTTGTGGGTGGTGACGGGTGGTTCATCTGTTGCGTCCACTCTTTGAGAATGGCCTGGGCTGAGGCTGAAAGTGCTAGGATAGTATGCTTATTTCTGAGTGGGGAGAGAGAGGTCCGTGATTGTCGAGTATAGTGGTTGTGTCAGGTATTTAGGTTTGTTTTAATTGGGTACCGGTGTGCATTTGTAAATAATTATGGGTTACAGTTTTTTAACTTTGCATTTTAGGAAAAGTGTAATATAAGTTTTATTGATTGAAGTTTTAATTAGATATTAGTGTTTTAGGGAGTTAAATTATGTATATTTGTGGTTGATTACTTGAATCTGCATTTGGTCATGGGAGGGATGGGGGGAGAAGGAAACGAAGTTTGCGTGAGTTAAAAAAGATTTTTTTTTTTTTTTTTGGTGGCCTTGAACCACGATGTGACTAAGAAAAATATGTGTTGGAAATGTGTAGAGACAAAAACCTCCTAAAAGATTTTAGGAATAAAGGTGAGTAACTTCATAATATTGATTCTGGCAAAGCAGGTTGGGTAACTGTGGGATAGCATTTCCTCTTATCCTGGTAGTATATTTATACAGCTACAGTATATGATAGTTGTCAGAGTCTCTTCAGTGGGAACAAGATGCACCAGGTGAAATGTGAAAGCAAGATTGTCATTCATCAAGGAGAGACTGTACTATGTTTGCACATCACCTGACTTCGGATCCCATAGCAAAAGCTGTGATGACTGTCAGGCCTCTTACATGTAAGTAAGAGGCTTGACAGCTCAAATTTGCTGTGAGAAGGGTATTGTATTGCACCTGTTGTTTACAAGACCAGAACAAGAATTCAGTAAACATTTTTGCTACATAAGATAGCTTATAACTAACAAGGGCATTTAATTACAGAAATTATCACAGATAGCTGAATTTCATGCTTTCTTAGTGTTGGTAAATGCAAAGCAGCAGATTAATTTATATTTTCTGTATATAACAACAGATGCATTGGTAGCATCTTTACTGCTTTGTAATGATTGGTTTAGTGATAAATTCTAAATTGTTTGTTTGTCATTTTCTGAAGTAAACTATTTTTTGGATTCTATACTGAAATACTCTTTAGTTCTGTTATCAAACATGTATTCATTTGAGGTATGGAGCACTTAAGAAATTTTTTTAAATTTTTTTGTTTCATCATGTAACAGTATTTGGACCAATAACCCTATCAGTGCCTGTGTGCATGAAATCACCCTTAAAGACATCGTAACCAACAAAGTGAAATGAAATCACCCTTAAAGACATCATTAAAAGATAAAAATATAGAACATTTTATTGATTTTTTAAGACCCTGTGTGGGAATCAGAAGAACAAAAGTTTATGCATATGAGGTTTTGCCTGCATACTAAAAGGGCCTGCACTATGCAGAATAATTTTTTCTGAAACCTCTGGTGTTATTTGCTTTCATACCTCCATTGACACAATTTTTTTTGTAACCCTTTGAAATATGTACTTTGTTTAGAGATATAGATTCAAAACAGAAAATTGCAGATTTTGATATGGGGTAGATATGACATTTTGTGTTTTATGAATTATTTACTCATGAACATCAAAGGTTCAGTTTTCTAAATGTTACATATCCTGAGTATTTTTTAAGTGGAAAAAATTTGTATGTAGACATATTTGCCATTAGTACTGTGTTGATAAATATAAAATTACTGAAGCAGTATAACAAATTTTAGTAAGTGTAAAACTATTGAAATCAAGTAATTTTAAAAACCACTGCTTATTGTTGTTGTTGTTTTTATCTGTGATGTAAGTGTTTGCAGAATTATTTTTCATATGATTGATATCCACCATTGTTGTCTTTGATGTATCTATCTGTAGCTTATTTACAGCATACTTTAGTGCTTATCACTTAATAGAGTTTCTGTAAAAACTTGCATAAGAAGATGTGTAAAAGGTTTTCATAAAGAAAAATACGTAATGTAAAAGTGTGTTTTGAAAAATGCGGCAATATAAGTTGAATGCTGCTTTTCGCATAGTCACTTGCATGGGTAAAAATACTGTTTTGGTTATACAGAGAGGAAGAGATATTCTTCTCATAATATGTGGCAAATACGTCATGATAATTAACACAGCAATCAGACATCGCTGAATTGATGGTAATTACTGTTTCACACGTAAATTCAAACACATCAGAAAACATGAAAACTTCATCACCGTGGATCGGGAATTGAACCCGCATCTCCCGATTATCTTTCGAGCATGCTGTCCATTGCACCACATACGATGGCGAATTCGCAAGTACAGTATATGAGTGTTAGAGCATTGGAATATTCTCCGACTGCATTCTTAAACAATGCAGAATCTGCTGCCATCTAGCATTGTTAAGTAAATCTCCAGACGTGTGAAACAGTAATTACAGTCAATTCAGCGATGTCTGATTGCTGTGTTAATTATCATATTGTGTTGGTTGCTAAAATTTTTGATATACAAAATAAATCTCACAATGCTATTTTTATCATGAGGGTTTGTCTTGCCTTCTGTTGTGTATACATTTCTTCATGTATGATATAATATCTGTTCATTCCAGATGAATGAAAATTATCACTATTGTTGTTTGGTTACAGGATATTTGTTAGGCAGAACTTGCAAGGTTCACCAACAGTATTGGCAATGCTATGTTCTTTGATGAAAACAAAAGTACCTTATGCCAAATGTAGTCTTGTGATTACTGCATATTTTCACTCAGATTGAAACAGTTTAGATAACAGTCAGGCAGAGTTCAAAATTCTCACTTGATGGTAATGTGTATTCCTTTGCTTATCAATTCATCCTGGTACTGTATATTTCTCATGTGGCTTGTGCATACATTGGTTATCTCCTACAGATCATAATGCTGAATGTCGGTAACTCTAAATAATGTTCAAGTTCCCTAAAGAACAAAAGTGCCAACTTAGGTTTCTTCCTTCACTTATTTGTATTCACGACCAGAACTTCCATGAACATGAGCTGTTTGATTGGAATCAATGGAATAAGCCTCTACAAGATGGTAGTATGATTTGGTTGAACTTTCTACTATCTAGTGGGGAACGATTATTGTATATCGACATTCAGTAGCGTAAGGTGACCAAAAATTTATCCGGGGCTAAATATTTTTAAAATTGCTCTCAACCTTCTTCCATACTGTAAAATATAATTTCAGTGGATTGTGAGGTTTCCAATCTCCACCTGCTGAAATCATGCTTACCCATATAGAATGAGGTAGAAATTTTATTTTTATATATTCAGTGCTGTATAACTTAAAAAAAGTAGAAACAAAACAGTAGTAAACAGTTGAAACAAAAGAGAGTATGTTTGCTTTTGTTTCCATTTAACCAGGATATTTTGCAATACCATTCCACATTAAAAGTTCTAGACCTATTCTTGTTCAAATATTTGGTCAATGTGGGCCCAAGTCTATAACGTCTTTTTTTTTTTTCTTCATCCCTAAATAAACCAAAAAGATGTTCCAATAAAAAGCCCACTTTGTTCATTTTACTTACACAAGCAACCTTATTGCTAAAGTACACAAACTAAAATCAGCAGCTCACTGGCTGATGACATGAAAGCCAGCAGCCCTGAAAGACAGTTTTATGTATGCACAGCTCAGCGTGCATCTGCTCATTCATTACTGTTCCCCAAAGCTTTGCCAAGGCAACGAGCTGATGATAGCCGCCTCTCTCACATGTGGTATTCTCGTGCTCTAGTAAACAGATATGGAAGGTTGTAAAGTGTTACCCAGTTATTCAACTATTGTAGTGGCTCACATTGCATTCAGAAAATCTGAAGACCGGCTACTAACACAGATTTTCTTTTGAAATTTTTCCAATCAAAAGACAAAAAATTTTTTTTTCATCTTCATACGGGGTTTAGCCCTGGATGCCCATAATGACCCGGTGCCACTGCTGGCATTGCAGTGTGATATTCGTAAATTTTGTGGTGTTCTTAAGCCCTGATTCTCAATTAATAAACTTAATGTTTAAAATTTCTTGCCTTTATGCTTCCTAATTGTATATTTCCTCTGGATTTCATCTTACTTGATTAATTAAACATTTAGCCCTTGAACATGTAGTGGCTAGTGTGATTGCATAATTCATTCTTTCTTGGGAGTTCATTCATCATTCACGCAAGTCATTCATGAATGAACATTCAATTACCAGGTTGTCACTATGTTCATTGAGTAAATCATTCATTGCAGGCATCCCGTGCTTGCGACCAAAGCGCTTTCAAGGCCACGCCTCTTTTTGGCAAACTGCTCAAAAGAACACGGGCTCTTCACCACAAGCTGACTCAATGATTTAGGCACACCATTCAAATGAGTGGCACTCACATAACAATATTGACACATTAATCCTAGTTATTACTTTTCTTATTTGCTGCAACTTTTGTGTGTCGCAGTAATGGTAGATTAAATAATCATTCACTGCAATCAGATTGTGCCAATTCATGATCAAGAGTCATTCATCATCAACTAATTATTCACTAATAATCCATTACTAGTAGTGACAGATTTTCAAGATGGTCGTATGCCACAGTGTTTGATGTTAATCAAATGCACTTATAATTCGATTTGTGTTTTTCATGAAGTTGGAGAGATTGTGTAGAAAATTCTGTAAAATAACAACTGCATTTCTACAAGAAATCAGTAACCTGACCAACTAATGGACATTCACGAGATCTTTAGGGTTGCCCCGGTGGCACAGTGGTCTAAGCAATGACTTCTCATCACTCGTCCAAGATGGGTCCAGGTTCAAATCCCAGTGAGGCATGGATGTTGTGTCTGACTTACGGCACTGGCTCTCTCTCCCTTCCCTGGAACCAGTGGCCCTAAATTAGGGATGGGGGACTGCTTATAGCCTATTGAGTTGCTCACAGTGGTCGTTAAACACCTAAACAAACAAACAAGATCTCTAGTAGTGTGTATCAAGTTCAGGAAATAATGGAGACAGACCCGTTCCTTTACTATTATATATTTCAAGATTCAATTAACAGGAATTTTTCCACTAAATAAAATTTTATGCATTAAACAGTTCATTTTATATGTAAAAATGTTTATTTGATTATTTTTATTAAAGTGCATATACATATATTACTAACATCTATGAAAATGCAAGTGCAAAGATTAGGCTGTTTGAAAATACAACACACGTAAAAATTGGAAAGGGAGTGAGACAAGGTGACACCATATCTCCGAAGCTCTTTAATGCCACATTGGAGGGTGTTTTTCAGTCGCTGAGCTGGGAAAACAAGGGGATAAAGATTAATGGAGATTATCTAACCCACCTTCGTTTTGCTGATGACGTAGTCATTTTTGCAACTACCCCATCAGAGCTGCAGAGTATGATCCAGGAACTTGCTGACAAGAGTAAAGAAGTGGGATTAAAAATGAACTTTCAGAAGACAAAAGTGATGTTCAATGCTTTTACAAGAAATGAAGATTTATCGATTGATGGAGAAAAGCTGGAGATAACAGACACGTACGTTTATCTTGGACAGCAGATATCAAGTGAGGGTCACATTGATGAAGAAATTAATCGGCGTACAAAACTTGCCTGGAGAGCTTTTGGAAGAAACAGCATAATTTTCAAGAGCAATATGCCATTATGTCTTAAAAGAAAAGTGTTTGATCAATGCATCCTTCCAGTGCTTACGTATGGTGCAGAGACGTGGACCTTAACTAAAAGAGACATACAAAGGCTGCAGACAACTCAAAGAAGCATGGAGAGGTGCATGCTTGGTGTAACCAGGAGAGATAAGAAGAGGAACTCGTGGATCCGAAAAATGACAAGAGTGGAAGACATCATGATCAGAGTTAAATCCCTGAAATGGCAATGGGCTGGACATACTGCCAGAAGGACAGATCATCGATGGACAGCCGAAATTTTAGATTGGATTCCAAGGGACAGGAAAAGACCCAGAAGAAGACCACATAGGAGATGGGTGGATGAAATTCGAAAGTATGCAGGGGTGACATGGAGGAGACTGGCACAAGACAGGCCGTTGTGGAGGAAACTTGGGGAGACCTTCGTCCAGCAGTGGATTGATAATGGTTGACAATGATGATGATGATGACATATATTACGTGTCAGGATCTGGATTTAATTGTCAAAGTGATAAAGTAAATAAGTGGTTGTTAGCATGCTTAATATTTTGCAGTGTTAGAAGTCAGTATTTACATATAGTATTGGTGAGCATAGTTAGTATAATTATGCATAATTTTTATAGAAAATATATGACCAAAGATGATGATCTCTTATTGGAAGTGTTGTTTTGAATTTTATAAGTAGGCAAAGAAAAAACAATATGTAGAATTTGTACATCAAAATCACTGAAGTTGTCTGTGTCTGTAATTCAAATTACTTGTTCATTATGCGTCTTGTGGTTTCATCTTATATCATTCTTGAGCATGTGATGATGCAAAGAGTTCAGAAATCCTATATATATTTATACGTGTGTGTGTGTGTGTGAATATGCTGATCCCATTTAGGCTTCCATTTAATGTTTTTTTATAATTTGTACTTGGAATAAGGGATGTAATTATGTATATCAAAATACTGTAATTCCTGTGGGCATATATTTCCCATTACTTTTGAGCCAAGAGATAAATTAGCATAAGAGCTGCACATTGAAAAAATCACTATTTAGGAAACAAATTTGTGTAAGGGTGTACTGGTATAAAAGCACACATTCTCAAAAGTTTTGCTATTTGAGACATTAACAGTCAGGCTAAAACAAATAACAAACATCACGCTAATTGCTTTTCAAACTTTCTGTTACTTCACAGTGTCAACCAAATCACTTTCAGTAATTTAAAATTGCTAATGGTATTGGAAATGTATGATAATGCAACAGTTTTTATAGTATGACAGTTCTACCAGGTCTAACCTCCAAACATAACTTTTTTTATAGTTGGAACGAAATAGGTATTTTTTTAAAGAAAAAAATAACTTTTTGATATCAAAAAAGATCTAGGCAAAACAATAAGGTGAGCAGTGTTTATTCATCATCTCATGCCTGTGTAGCTGTATGGCAGTCGAGCATGATTTTGGTGCAGACCGCATCCAAAATAAAAAAAATAAAAAAAAAAAGGGGAAAAAAACAACAACCCATTCTTCTTGACAATGAACTTTCCCCATCTCTTCCTGTCCAGTGCAATATTTTCAGTCTCTACCATATTTCTTCCTTATCACTGATCTCACTCTTTTAATCTACCTTGTTCTAGGTCTACCACTTAGCCTTTTGGCTCGGTATTACAGTATTTAATACCTGTTTAGGGAATCTTTCATCTCTCATTTGTCATGCATGCTCATACCACCTTAAAATGATTTCACGAAAATTTTCTTCTACAAAAGAAATACTCAGCTCTATTCTAATGTCTGCATTACTAATTATGTTTCACCAGTGAATCCATCTACAGGGTTTAAAAGTGAAAAAAAATTCAGAACAATTTTTTATTTTTTATTTTAGGACATGACAATATGAATTGCATATGGTTGTTATCAAATTTTCCCACAAAAAAATATTTTAACTGATCATGCTTTTTCCTACTTAAGGGGATATTAGAATAGACAAAGTAAAAAGAAAAAAATTCTTAAACTACATTTTCAAATTATACAGGTCATCATAGATATTCAACAGAATTGTGGATAAGTTTATTGTACGGAGGTAACCTAAACTATAATCGTAATGATACATATTATTGTGGCTTTAAAGTTGTTTTGTTTTTTTCTAATTTGAAATTACGGTGCTGCTTGGCAAATATCATATAGTTTCCTTGGGATTTTGTGCAGTTCCTCATTTCCTATAGACAGCATTGTTGGGGCAACTGTAACTTCCCTCATATTATTTTTTAAACACCACTGGCTAATTCTTTTGAAGTGAAGTTTTACCCAAGAGCTTGGGTGATGCATCTTGCTCAGTCATGAATGACTTCTCTGCACTCAACGAGTCAGCTATTTGTTCCTCAAGTTTTGGACAGATTTTCTGTTTTATGCCACAGCATGTGAAAGTACTTATACAAGTCCCTACTAGAAATGCTGAAATTTTTGTTGCATATTAATTTTTACTATTGTTGATCACAGATGCTTTTGATAAATAAAATAAAAGTCAAATTTTAAAAGTGAATTATTATTATTTTAAAATTTCTGGACAAGATAATAAACACTATGGACTTCCCAGGACATAAGAAAAAAAAAAAGAAATCAGGAATATCAGTACAACTCCAACCCTAGTACCTATTTTTTTCAGATATTCATTCCTCAGAATGCTCTCATGTTTGTAGCTTATAATTTCCTACAGAGCCCATTACTTTTCATTTACTTTCACAGCCATAATGAGGGTATGTCTAAAAAAAAATACTGCACTATTTACGGTAAGTTTAGTTCTCTGGTTAGCCTTATGGTTGGCAATAAATATCATACAGCTGATAACAGACTTTTGTTGTCTAGCTCCTTTTCAATCTCACCAGTAATCACATTCAAATAATTTAGATCTGTTACCTGTCATAGACTTTTTCCCATACTCTAAAAATTATTAATTTTTAGAGTTTGACTAAAATCCATTGAATAAGATTTATCAACAGTGATTTTCATGCTGAAACTGATTAAGATTATGCTATAATTCGTTTACACCCTTGAAAATTAGCTTAATCATTAGCATACAGCAAACTCTAGTTGTGAAAAAGCTAACTTCAAAATCTGAAAGTAACTTTTTTTTTGGAGGACAGTCTAAAACATCCCTGTCTTACTCCAGATTGAATTTCAAACCATTTACCAATATTCCTTCTATCCTGGCTCTTGGTGCACAGGCTTGTGATTTATTTCAGTAACTTGCTCTGTAACTTTTTGGCACATTGAACCATCTGTCCCTAGGCACTCAGTCAAAAGCTGCCTCAAAATGAGTGAACATCATATATACATCTTGATTCATCTAATGAAACTTTTCAGGGAATTGTCCAAGTACAAATACAACCTACGTCCAATAAGTTCCAGGACTGACTGCATAACTGACGTAACAGTAGTGGGATAAAAATATCACATGTATGCTAGAAGATAGCAGTCCTTGGCCAGTCAGCAAACAGCTGGAAACTGGTACCAACAGGTGGCAGAAGGCATTAAGGGAGTTATTGCTAGTGTTCTTGCCCCATTTAGCAAAGAGTAAACATCCATTTTTGTTGGAAACTTGGTGAATCAGTTACAAAATGTTAAAAAAAGCACATAGAGACACAGCATTATCCTGCAGCAGAGTTTTCGAATGGTATGCACTGTTCTGTGATGGGTGAGAATCCTTTGATGATGATCCAAGATCTGGGCGTCACTCCATTGTGGGGACGCCGGAAAAAAATTGAAGAGGTACGGAATCAGTTAAACAAAGATCGCTGAATTACAGCGAGACTTTTGGCTGAGTCGGTGGGCATTGGTAAGTCTATGTCATGAGATTCTACGCGAGGATCTGGGAAAATGAAAAATTAATGCCAGATTGGTACCCTACATTCTAAATGATGACCAAAAGGAGGCTTGTTCATTGATCTGTTCTGATTTGCTGGGCACTGCAGTTGAGGATCTTGATTTTCGCTCCAGAATTAATGCAAGAGATAAAACACACTGCCTGCAGGATGACCCACAAACCAAATGACAAAGCATTGAATGGAGAGGATAAAACTGGCACTAAAAGGACAGTATCATGCAGACATTACATCTATCCAAGGATAGATGTAATGTCTACATGATACTGGCAAAACTACTTGCAGACATCCAGGAAAGTGCCTTCCAGAATTGTTTTCAGGATCTTCAGAAATGCTGGAAACTGTGTTTATTCAGAAGGGCAGTATTTTGAAGGTGACCAGCATTAATTGTGAGCATGGTACTATTTTATATTCTTCATTGCGTCAGTCTTCTAACTTTTTGGATTTAGGTTGTATATTATCCTGCTCCTCCTAAAGTTACACTGTCCTTCACTCGGGTGATTTTTCAGGAAGCTTGTTACTCAAAATACTCAAGCAGACATTGCAAAGGGACACTAACTAAAGAGATGCTTGGTAGTTTTTATCTTTCATGTTCCCTTATATACTGTCATTCTGGCTGATTTGCCAGTCTTCAGGAAGAAAATCATTTTGCCATGCCACTTTAACGAATCTATGTAACGAATCTTTGGCTTTTATCGATTATGAAAAAGCCTTTGATTCGGTGAAACCATCAGCAGTTACCACGGCTCTGAAATCCTGCGGTATTGAAGATGCATACATTAATATTATTAATAACATCTATGAAAATGCAAGTGCAAAGATTCGGCTGTTTGAAAATACAACACACATAAAAATTGGAAAGGGAGTGAGACAAGGTGACACCATATCTCCGAAGCTCTTTAATGCCACATTGGAAAATGTCTTTCAATCACTGAACTGGGAAAACAAAGGGATAAAGATTAATGGAGATTATCTAACCCACCTTCGTTTTGCTGATGACATAGTCATTTTTGCAACTACCCCATCAGAGCTGCAGAGTATGATCCAGGAACTTGCTGACAAGAGTAAAGAAGTGGGATTAAAAATGAACTTTCAGAAGACAAAAGTGATGTTCAATGCTTTTACAAGAAATGAAGATTTATCGATTGATGGAGAAAAACTGGAGATAACAGATACGTATGTTTATCTTGGACAGCAGATATCAAGTGAGGGTCACATTGATGAAGAAATTAATCGGCGTACAAAACTTGCCTGGAGAGCTTTTGGAAGAAACAGCATAATTTTCAAGAGCAATATGCCATTATGTCTTAAAAGAAAAGTGTTTGATCAATGCATCCTTCCAGTGCTTACGTATGGTGCAGAGACGTGGACCTTAACTAAAAGAGACATACAAAAGCTGCAGACAACTCAAAGAAGCATGGAGAGGTGCATGCTTGGTATAACCAGGAGAGATAAGAAGAGGAACTCGTGGATCCGAAAAATGACGAGAGTGGAAGACATCATGATCAGAGTTAAATCCCTGAAATGGCAATGGGCTGGACATACTGCCAGAAGGACAGACCATAGATGGACAGCCGAAATTTTAGATTGGATTCCAAGGGACAGGAAAAGACCCAGAAAAAGACCACATGGGAGATGGGTGGATGAAATTCGTAAATATGCGGGAGTGACATGGAGGAGACTGGCACAAGACAGACCGTTGTGGAGGAAACTTGGGGAGACCTTCGTCCAGCAGTGGATTGATAATGGTTGACAATGATGATGATGTAACTAAAGTTCCGTAAGCAAGTTAGTTTCATTGCAATGCAAAATGGCTTTACTGCAAAACTTGCAACTTGCAGAGTAAGTTAAAATTATTTCACAGGTAAAGTGGGGTTTCAGCTGTTTTTCATGATATGGAAACAAAAGTGTCAGTTTTGAAAGTTGATTGCCATTCTTAGCTTCCAAAGAAGCTTCACAAGAATGGCAGTTATTAACTGACAACTTTATGTGTATCTTGTTTATGTAGATAACCAGTTACTTTAAATGAACCAAAGATTGTAGGTAGGAAACACTGTAGAAGATTGTAGGAAATAAACTAAAGATTATTGGACAGGGTTCAGCAGACCATTGGCAAACATGCTATATGTAGCATATGAAGAACTTCAAAGTTGTATATGGCATGGTGACAAGTTTTATCATTTCTATTCTTTGTAAAATAATTCATACAGTGTAAGAAAATTAAATCTTCAAAATAGAAGTTCAAAAGATTATAAACACACCCTAGTAATTGAAAAGACAGTGAAGTATAAATCTGCAACTGGTGTAGTAACAAAGATATTTTAATTCACCCAGCTTTTGCGTGACAATGGGAGGCTTTATCAATGCAATTTTACATCAAACAAATATAGAACCCATTAGGAGTTTAAAATTAAAACCTAGAGAACAGAAACTAGGTTTGAAATCATATAAACATAACAACAGATACACACAAATTTGTGATAGCCGTTGCATGGATATAATACACTGGCGGAAAGTGAAAAAGAACATCAAGAAGGACACATTTGATACCAACCGAATTTATACAGCATAATAACGGAATACAGAGGATAACGTGATCAAAACATTATGGCAAAATACAGCTGTATTTGCTAGTAAACTGAAAAATAACATTTCCATGTAACATGGTTAGTACGAGGTTGAACCGCCATGAACTGTGTCACACTGTGCAATTCTGGCATGGAGTCTGTCGTACAGATGTTGGATGTAAGTTTGGGATATTGAGTTCCAAGCATCCTCAACCTGGATGCGCAAATCGAGATGGTCGTGGAGACCGGATAAGTCATCCCATAAAATCCCACACGTGCTCCATGGGGGACAAATCCGGTGAATGTGCAGGCCATGGAAGTTGTCTCACACCCTGAAGTGCATGTTGCATTGCACGTGCCGTGTGTGGACGTGTGTTATCTTGCTGGAAAACACCACGATGGATTGACCTTACAAATGGCACAACAACGGGCTGAATGATGTTGTTGATGTAGGAGGTGCTGTTTAACATACCCGGTACAAACACTAGTTGTGTACGGGAGTGATAGCTGATTGCTCCCCACACCAGGAGACCAGGTGTAGGCCCTGTGTGTCGCTGGCGGATGCAAGAAGGGTGGAGACGCTCCCCTGTGCGTCTGCGAACACGCATACGGCCATCGGTGGCTCCCAAACAGAATCTGCTTTCATCGCTGAACACGACAGATCGCCATTGCGTTCTCCAGTGCAGACGTTGGTGACACCACTACAGCCGTTCCTGACGGTGGGCTGGAGTCAGAGGTACACATGCCAGAGGCACACGTGCACATAGTCCTGCATCCAGTAGCGGATTGTTCGCACAGTCACCTCAGGTGCAACGGCAGCTCGGATTTGCGTCACAGTGGATGTTCTGCTTGACAACGCCGCTCTTCTTATGCGTCGATCGGTCTGCTCATCAGTCCGTATGTAACTCCCGGTTCCACGTCTTCTCGTGTTGGATTGTTCCTCGGACCATCTACGCCACCATCGTACCACCACCGATACTTCCCGTCCAGTTTGCTCCGCAATACGACGATACGACCACCCGGCCTCGCGGAGTCCAACTATACGACCTCGCTCAAAGTCCGATAACTGCTGAAATTGTACACGTCTTCCATGTCCAGGCATTGCAGCTTCTTCAGCGTCTTCGCATGTGTCCGTACACCGACGACTGATTACATTCACATCGCAGTACTCCTTAAATACCACCAACGATAATTTGCATATTATGCCATGCTGTGGCATAAGTGCTCACCGGTTGGTCCCGAAATTAACATCACAGCTACGTAAACTCTACCGCATGAACATATGTAAATTTCACAATCGTCCGCCAATTTCTTCTTGGTGTTATTTTTTCACTTTCCGGCAGTGTATTTATGTATTTTGAAACAGCAAAAATAGCTGGTCACAATGTTTGTTTGTCTTGTGGTCGGTGCTTGGGGGTGATGGAGTTCCATGGTGATAGCAGATCAACCGCCACACCAGATATCGGGTCTTGTGAGTCTTTATATAAACAAACAAAAGGGGCTCTGATGTGATTATCTCTTTCTGGTGTTTTGACAGAAGTGTCATTGTGTCCATTAGAAAACCAATACTTCATGGCTTCAGGTGCAAACCCAAAATTCGGCTAAGATATGTCGACAGTGTTTTTATATTGCCACATGGGTGGAATGAACTAAATAATTTTTTTCAGCATGATCAAGAATGCCCACAGTAATATCCCCTTCACTATGGATTTAGAAGAAAACAGGGAAAATACCTTTTCTAGATGCCCTACTAACAAAGAGTTGTAGCCATATATTAGATATTCAGGTATACTATAAACAAACAGCAATTTCAAACATCATTCTTCCAAACTCCACATGCCCAAGATCATGCAAGACCACTGTTTTGAGATCATGAATCTACAGGGCTTGCTTGAACAGCATGCTCCAATGTTAGATTAAAAAATCAAGAAATTTCCAACATAATGAAGAAAATGTTTTTTTGCTTGTTTCCAAGAACAGGAACTATGCAACCTGTTTTATGAGGTGAAAATGAGTCTGTCAAAATCAATCAACACAAGGAAAGTAGACATTAATCTTGTAGGCACCATATCATATCAGATAAATAAGAAGCTCAAGTATACAAGACAAAAAAAATCAGCTTTTTTTTTTTTGTTGTTGTTGGTGTAAACAACTGATATTGTCAAGGTTTCTTGTTCCAACAGGGGATTTTATCCAGGCAGACTGATAATACTTATACAGTTATTATCAGTCTGCCTATTGTGGTCCCACTTTCAGGGCACTGCTATGAGAAAAAGGACAGAAATTTTCACAAGACCCAATATCTGCAGTAATGGTCAACCTACCATCAGATCAGATCATATGTACAGGATTTTAGGAAGGGAGTGTCTGACCCCAGGTCTTGAACAACCCTTAGAAATAGGAAGCTAGGAGATTTGGGCTAGAGTGTCCGATAGGAAAGTGATACGGAAGCGAGGTAGAAAGAAGGAGGAAGATGCCCTTATTTATTACCCGGGGCCCCGATGGCTTTACGTGCCCATCCGACACACGGCGGATATTTAGTGGTTCAAGCGTTCGTACCTACCTGGGATCGAACCAGAGGTCTTTTCCGTGGCAGGCACGAACGTTGACCACTAGGCCACCTGCGGCCCTCAACCTACCATCACTGTGAAACATCTCTATATAGGCTAGTATCAGTCTGCTTGATAAAGCCACCAGTTTTGTGCATGAAAGCTTTGCAATATCAGTTGTTTAGGCCAACAAAAAAAAAAAAAAAAAAAAAACCCAACGGATTTTTTTAATATCTTGTATTCTTGTGCTTCTTATTTATCTTATACAATGTGGTGCCAGCAAAACTCACGTCCACCTTCCTTGTGTTGTGTTGTTTTTGATAGGTGCCGTTTCACCTCACAAAACAGGTTGCATAGTTCCCGTTCTTGGAAACAAGCTAAGATCCCTTTCTTTATTATGTTGGACATTTTTTTATTTTTTAATCTAACATTGGAGTACACTGTTCAAGCAAGCCCCGTGGATCCATGATCTGAAAAACAGTGGTCGTGCATGATCTTGGGCATGTGGAGTTGAAAAGAATGATGCTGGGAATTGCTGTTTGTTTATAGTATACCTGAATATCTAATATATGGCTACAATTCCTGGTTAGTAGGGCATCTAGAAAAGGTATTTTCCCTGTTTTTTCTACATCTGTGAAGGTGATATTACTGTGGGCATTCTTGATCATGTTGAGAAAAAAATATTTAGTTCATTCCACCCATGTGGTCATATAAAGAAAATGTTTTTGACATATATCTGAGCCAAATTTTGAGTTTACACTTGAAGTCATGAAGTATTGGTTTTTCTAATGGACACAATAATGCTTCTGTCAAAACACCAGAAAGAGATAATCCTATCAGGGCCCCTTTTGTTTGTTTATATAAAGACTCACAAGACCCAATATCTGGTGTGTCGGTTGATCTGTTATCACCATGGAACTCCATCACCCCCAAGCACTGACCACGAGACAAACAAACACTGTGATCTGATATTTTTGCTGTATCAGAATGCAAGAATACTAGATCCGTGCAACAACTATAACTAATTCAGGTGTTTCTGTTGTTGTATTTATATGATTTCAAACCTAATTTCTGTTCTCTGGATTTTAAGTTTAAACTCCAAATGGCTTCTATATTCATGTATTATAACATGCCTGGACAAAGCCTCCCATTGGCAGGTGAAACCTGTGCAAATTAAAATACCTTGTTATTAGACCAAAAGCAAATTTATGAGACTTCATTATCTTTTCAATTAATAATGTGTATTTCTTGTCTTTTGGACCTATCTTCGAAATGAAATTTTCTTGCATTGTATGATTTATTTTACATTAAATGATGATAAAACTCATTGTCATGCCATGTGCAAGTTCAAAGTTCTTTATATACTATCTATAGCACATTTGTCATAGGTTTCTTTATTATTACACCAATTGTGGATTCTCAAGACTTTATTTATTGTTTTTCCAAATATGATGTAAGTTAGCGGATTCACTGGGATTATGATCAGTATAATATCAGCATCAAGTAAGGATATACAGCAGGTGCAAGGCGTTGTTATGAAGATAAATTAGGAGTCAGATTACTCCTATACTTAGCACAGTAAAATTCCCATACTTGCTATTGATTTCTTGGTACAATGGTAGTAACATTCCTACCCTCACCCTGTACACCCCTAGTCCATTTTGGCATGCAGCATTCTACCGTGGATTGAAACTGGGATGCCAATATCAAAAGATTGCTAACCCCTGTTGTAAGAAACACACTGAAGAATATATTACATTATGTAAGAATCTTTATAATCCAAGATTGTTTGATTACTTTCATAGTATAATATTGGGTGCTTGAATTAATTCCCGCTGTTGCCCAATGGAGCGCAGCAGTGGTGCGCTGTGACCCGGGCCACAGGTGATCTCCCTTGCACACGCATGTACCGTCCGTAGTTTGGGCGAAGCAGTGTGTGACACGCGATCGGAGGGCACAGAACACGAGTTTGTATCGCATTCACGATGTCGAGTTTCGTACCAAAAAAGGAGCATTTGCGGGAAGCATTACTCTTCTGCTTTCATCTCAAGAAATCTGCAGCGGAAAGTCATCGTTTGCTAGTGCAGGCCTATGGGGAACATGCCCGAACGGAAACAACATGCAGAGAGTGGTTCCGACGCTTCAAAGCCAACGAATATGACCTGAAGGACAAAGAGCGCCCTGGGCAGCAGAAAAAGTTTGAAAATGGCGTATTGGAGGCCTTATTGGATGAGGATTGATGTCAAATGCTCCATGAGTTGTCTGAAACACTACGGGTCGAAGAGTCAACGGTTAGCAAACGTTTAAAGGCAATGGGAATGATCCAGAAACTTGGATACTGGATCCCACATGCATTGTGGGAAAGAGACATCACCAAACGTGAGACCATGTTGGAATTGTCGCTGCAACGACACAAACGAAAGTAGTTTTTGCATCGAATAGTGACTGGCAATGAAAAATGGATTCGTTACGACAATCCTAAGCGCAAGAAATCATGGGTTCGTCCCGGTGAACTATTGACCTCCACGCCTAAACCGGACATCCATGGCAGGAAGTTGATGCCGTGCAATTGGTGGGATCAAGTCTGTGTTGTGTATTCTGAGCTGCTGCAACCTGGTGAAACCATCAATGCTGAACGGTACTGACGTCAATTACTCGATGTGAAACGTGCACTCACAGAGAAACAGCCACAATTCACCAAAAGACATGACAAGATTATTCTTCCCCACAACAACGCTAGACTTCATGTCGCCAAATCCATGAAGGAACTCTTGGAGGCACTTGGCTGAGACGTCTTACCCCATCTGCCTTATTCCTCGGACATTGTTCCCTCGGACTTCCATTTGTTTCGGTCACTACAACATGGCCTGTCGGAGCAGCACTTCCTTTCTGTCGCGGATATCCAAAAATGGCTCCATGAATGGTTCGCCTCGAAAGAACCTGCATTTTTCTATTGCGGAATCCATTTGTTACCCCAACGGTGGGAAAGGGTCGTAGCTGTCAACAGACACTACTTTGAATAGACTATCCTGTACCGTTCTGTGGCAACACACAGGTGTTTGTGTGGCAAAAAACAGCAGGAATTAATTCAAGCACCTACTAGTACAAGTATCTTGAAAACAGTAATTTATTTTCAAAAAGTTAATCTGTTTTTCACGCATTTTCTACACATTAAAAAGATATGACACATGGAAAACAACCAGTAGAAATATAACTTGAGATGAACTGTGCCACGTGAACCTCTATGACCAATACTCACTGTTACAGAGGTGATTTCTCATCACTTTAATAAGAACTCCTGCTGATAAAGGCTGGTTCAACCCAGCACACACTAACACAAGTTTAATGAGTTTGGAACGAAGCATGCGATAAAGATCAACAAAAAATTCCAATTATAATGGAGATATCCAAACATTTTCTAATTATAAGCCAGTGTTTGGTCTTACATCTCTGGAAAGGAAGTGACTACAGAAGGAGTAATTAGAGAGCCAAGCCTGAAACTAAAGTGGTGGTGAGAAGGATATCTTACAAGTTCTTCTACTAGATTGTAGCTATTATAAATAATTTTATTGCAGACCTGTAATCTGGACTTTTTTTTGCCTAGAAAATATGCGAAGAACAGGTGAACTTTATGAAAATGCATTACTGTTTACAAGACATGAGTATACTGAAGAAGTTTGCAGGAAACATGCTGAATACAATCATACAAAATGCACTAAACACACACATATCCCATAAGGTAGTACACACATTTTCAAGTTTCAGCCACTTTTGGTGCTGCAATCATATAGTCTCAACCTTTTAAAGCCACTTTCTCTATATCACTTTTCTGGTTACGTAAGCAATGGGCAGCACATACTGATGTTTTTGACAATACTAAGTTAGTTCCTCATGTTCAAAGTACACTGCAGTCCAACTAGCATTTTAATGCAGAGTTGCTTCTAGAAACAATAATTTCAAAAAGTTGAGATTAATGCCAGAATGTCACCTTTGGATTCCACATAATTTGGGGGAAAGAAAATAATAACATTGAAGGGACCTGGCAGTTTGTTCTTTAGTATATTGAATAGCAATGCCACTGGAAAATGAAGTGGCCTCGGAGAACTGTTGTAAGTGGTAACATCAGGTAAATCAACAGCCCAAAAATTATATTAATCACTAGAGCAATCTGCTAATTTCTTTTTGCAAAAAGCAGAATGGTTGTGCTTCAATTGTTAGTTTTGTAGTGAAGTTTATTGTTTTATTAAGTATAGTGTACAGACAAGTATATTTTATGAGTAGTTACCATCAGCTTTAGTAGACTTTGTGATATCTTCCTTTTTGTATGAAGGATTTTAATGTATGCAGGTTGTACTGTACATCAGTGTTATGTATATAAAATAAAATCATATGCTTATTGCAACCAATGGAAGTGCTTTTCTTTTGAGCTATATTTATCTCTTTCCACTCATACATAGGGAGATACTGTTTCCTAAAAAAACCACTGCACTAATGACTGTGCTATATTCTCTACACATGTAAGATGAAAGGAATATTAACAGAATAATGTACGCAACAAGGTGCAAAAGCATATCCACTCAAATTTAATCAGTAACATATTTAACTTCTAAAACTATCAGATAACCAAAAAAGTTCTGTTGCTTTTTGGTGGAGATAACTGCAGTAGCCGATTTTATTGCAAATTAATTTGCATAGTTCACGTTTTTGGGTGCGTTGTAAAGTTTGCATACGAGTCTTTCATCCAAGAAAGTTTCATTGCATTTGATTTGGTTTTCAGTGAATTACAATGCATTTGAAATGTCTGTTAAACCTAACATTACTTGATCGTGTTTGCTTTAGGAATTGAAACTCGGCACAAACGCTGCAGAGGCATACCTGCCAACTCTTCTGGATTTTGCGAAAGTTTTTTGATTTTTAGTCTTCCGGTTTTGTGGCCAACAGAACTTTTCTTCCGGATTTTAAAATTTTCTGTATTTTTTGCTAAAAATATCCCTACGCATATAATAGCAATGGGAATTCTGCACCAAAACATAAATCTTGTGCCATCTTGGCACAAAAGGCAGATTTTGTGCCATTGTGCGCCAGAGCCCCCGTGCCCCACCGCCATCGTCAGGACTTCGCCACAATAAATTCTCCGTGCACACCGTTCCGCTTGACGCTGAATAAGATCATGCGGTGAGAAGAAAGATTAGAGACTCCAAGTACTGCGGATTTTACGTAGTTACTATGGAAATCATCTGTCCTCTACGGACGACGGAAAACGTAGATTATACTATGGAAATCGTCGATCTGCTACAGATGATGGTAAATATAGAGTATGCTATGGAAATCGTCAGTCTGATATGGATGACGATAAACATCGAGCATGCTATGGAAATTGTTGATCTGCTATGGATGACAGCAAACATTAAGTATGCTATGGAAATCAAAAATATTACACGGCGCATGGTGATGTGTAATTACATGCTAAAAAATTTCACGAAATATGCTTGTGATGCCACCCACGTTATTTTAAAAAACCATCTTTGTTCCTTATGTGTTCCAATTCCCTGCATTTTTATGTCTACCATTGCCTTGAAAAAGCCTCCCAGTGGAGTGCGAAAGCTTGGCAAATCTCTGTGATTATTACACCATAAGAAATAAACGGATTTAATATGCTATGTGTGTTTCTTGAGTATCCAAAAGGATACAATTTTTTTTGCTGACTTGTATTGATGGAGTGTTTTAAAATCAAGTAAATTATGCGTAATGGACTTCTTTATTAATCTTTCCCTTGTTGAAGTGCATATAAAAATTTGTGTGTAACTATTGCAAAACAAAATATTCAGTTGTAAATGAATTTATGGCACCTCTATTCATAGTGTACTGTAGAATTAACTTTATTACGGGTCTTATAGAGGTTATTATTTAAAAAAGTTGGTGGTCAAAATTTCGAACTAAAGCCTAGTTCGTCATCAGGACTACGTCACTGTAGTAGTTGCTGCCACTCAGTTGGAAGAGTCCAACCACAATTATCGTTAATTGTGGTACTTCTTCTTGCTATTTTGATCCCTTCTTCTAGTTTCCTCTTTACTAAGTTTGACTGGTGGGCAATTATTCTTACCGAGTCCCAATTTATGGAGTGTCCACTTGCTTGGATATGTCTGTCTAGCCCTGTTTTGTTACTAATGTTCCTAATAGCTGCTTGGTGTTCTTTCGTTCGGACTTTAATACTTCTCCCTGTTTCTGCTATATAGCTGAGTCCGCAGTTACAGTCAATGCAATATATTACTCCTTCTTGCAATTGAATGTCTACTTTTTTCTGCTTTAAAGCTGGCAGGAATTTCTTTAATTTGCTATTTAGATCTGGAGCAAACCTGATATTATATTTTGCTCAGATTCTCTTCAGTTTTTTGAAAAGTCCTTTGTGGTACGTAATTTTGCTAGTGAATTTAAAGTTGTTTATTTCCTGCTTCTTTTTTGGCACTTGTCTAAATAATTTCTCAACATAAGGGGAGGGGTAATTGTTTTCTGTCGATATTTCTTTTAATTCTTCTCGGTGAAAATCTTTTTGAGTATCTGAAGAGACCAGGACTTCAATTTTTTCCAAAAATTGTCTCGCTGTATTCGATTTGGAATGAGCAGAAGTCTAACATCTTCCCTGTGTTAGTGGGTTTTCTAAAAAGCTGAGTGAATATTCTCCCCTCTCTTGAGGTCAAGGTTAATTCAAGGAAATTGATGCCATGGTCTCAGATTTGAAAATCACTGTTGAAAATGATTCCACCTTAACATGTCAAGAACTTTAAAAAATGTTCCATGTATGTTATGAAACCATGCATTTGCATCATTTTGGAAAGGCCTGGAAGCTCAGTAAGTGGGTCCCACATGTTTTTCCAGCGAGCAATAAATTCAAAGGCTTACCATCTGCTCTTGATTTATCTCCCGTCATAAAAACAACCCGTTTTTGGATTTCTTGTTAACGTGTGATGAGAAATGGATCCAGTACTCCAGCAACAAGCGGACAGACACATCATTGGTTGTCACCGAAAGATCCAATTCTGCAAATGCTCCACTCCATCCTAAAAAGCTCATGCTTTGTGCGTGGTGGACTTCTGCCAGTATGGTGCACCATGAGTTTTTTCCTAAAGCCTTTACAATTACAGCTGAGGTCTACAAAAAAAAAAAAAAAAAAAAAGAAAAAAAAAAGCGAGGCTCTTGCAGGATGATGCCAAACCACATACAGCAAAAGTTACCCACAATCTGATTAGGCCTTTAGAATGGGAACTACGGCCACATCCACCTTATTTCCACAACAGTTTCCCAAGTGATTATCACCTTTTTCTTGCTCTGGACAACAAAGAGACTTTAGAAATGAAGCAGAGATAAAATTGGAGGTGGCCAGGTTTTTTGATTCTAAAGACAAGATGTTTTACAGAAACAGTATACATGAGCTTATATCTTGTTGGGAAAAGGTTGTCAAATGTGACGGTGCCTACTTTGATGAGTAAAATCATTTTTGAAATAATTTTATAGTTTTTTTAATTTTCATACGACAAGGTGACAGAACTTTTTTGGTTACCTGATATTTTGATTTAGATTTCTTGCATAATTCAATAGCTTTTTATTAATATACTGATGCTTTTTTGTCAGGATATACACTGAGTAATCACTGAATTATGATCATGTACCTAATACTTCGTAGATCCTCCTTTTGCCTTTAGTACAGCAGCTATCTGACATGGCATTGGTTTAGTAAGAAGCTGGAAGCAGTTGGGAGGCATGCACAACCAAACTGTGTAATGCGACCTTCAGTGTAGGTATGGAGGTGGTTGGTGTATTCAGACGCCTGATATGCTATTCCATAGTGTCTCAGAAGTGCTCTGTGGGATTGATATCAGGGGAAGTTCAGAGGCCAATCAATATTCTGGAAGTCTGAACAGTGTTTTTCAAACCATTTCTGCAGAACATTGGACCTGTGGCTCGGTGCATTGTCATCTTGGAAGACGCCACTATCATTCGGGAAAAAGTGCAATATTGTTGGGTGTACAGAGTCGGCAAGCTATTCACAATACTGGGCACCCGTCATACGTTGACCTTTTGTACTCCAAGCTCCTGCCAGGTAAACATGCCCTACACCAGAGGTTCCCAATCTGTGCGTTGCGATGCCGGCTTTGGTGCGGGGCGTCGTGAAGATAAGAAAACTTATAATTTATAGTGAAACGCAACATGAAAATTTTCAAGACGTGT
Organism: Macrothele yani; assembly: GCA_039090855.1. Taxonomy (NCBI): domain Eukaryota; kingdom Metazoa; phylum Arthropoda; class Arachnida; order Araneae; family Macrothelidae; genus Macrothele; species Macrothele yani. The sequence goes on from CM077007.1 coordinate 119,115,688, forward strand.
ATACATATGTTAAAGAATGAATTGTCAGAAAGAATGTTAAAGAAAACACATAATTTTTCTTGTTAAAGTGCACATCTGAGTTCTGGACTGTAATGCTTTTTGAAAACTTGGCGTGACGTCGTACTGATCTCGCTCCCCCTGCAGCCTGAAAATAGACAGCGCCAGCCAAGTGATAATGTTTTGCTGCCGCATTGCTGGGCCCTTAGTTTTCTATGCAGTCTTCATTATGTACATACGTAGTGTCTATAATCATTCGTTAGAACTGAACTGCTGTGTTTAAATAACTGTACACATAGCCATTTCTATGTGAGTGTGTGTTGATTTATGATAATGAAGAAGTTTTTAAATAAAACACCTGGTGTAGAAGAAGTTAAAATAGTTCTAAACCGGCGAGAAGGAACAAATCCAGAAATTATGATGACACGTACTTGAATTTCAGTTACACTGCACGTTGCTAAGAACGCAGAACATCCTCACTATGCAATCCGCCTGAATACAAGCTAGTAATCTAAATGACTATTTTCTTTTAAAAAAATACCATAAACTCTAATTTGGGCATTTTTTTTTAATTTTGGGTATAGGGGCGTCGCACTGAAAATGTGATACGTGAAGGGCAGCATGGTGTCAAAAAGTTTTTGGAACCTCTGCCTTACACTATAGAACCACCTTCACTGGCTTGCACTGTGGAGACCTATGCAGGAGAGCCTCATGTTGTTTGCATCAAGTAACAACATGAGGCACTCGACCTATCATGCATGGTCTCCACAGTGCAAGCCAGTGGACCATCCACTTAGTGGAGTAAAAAACGCGACTCATCAGCCACTTTTTTCCTGTCGTCTGACGTCCAACTGGTATGATCTTTGCACCAGGTGAGTCTTTTGCATCGATGAACAGTGGTTAGGAGAGGATGTTATCTGCTGTTATAGCATATACATGCAAGCCTGCAATGCATGGTAATGACAGATACCATTCCAGGCTGACCTCTGTTGTATTGGGTAGCCAACTGTTGAACCGTGCTGCGTCTGTTGGCCTGTACGAGTCGTTGAACCCTGCCCTCACCTTTCACATCAACCTTACGCTGTCCTGTGCAGTTGTGCCTCCTGGTCATAGTTGACCATTTTCACACCAGTTCTGATACACTTTAACTATGGCAGCTCACAAACAACCCATCAGTTCAGCCATTTGGGAAATTGAGACACCTGCTCTATGAGCTCCCACAAACAAAGTCAGGTAAATCCTTCCACTTACCCATTACACTCACACCTTATATATACGCTACTTGGTCGACTAATTGCGCCCTCTCAAAATCATTGGTCAATGAATGGGCCATGTCCACTTTTAATAGGGTGATCACTCAGTGTATGTATTATTGAATGCTTCACAAATTGTGACAAATGGCCTCGAGTGCCACAAGCAAATTGAGGTGAATCCAGCATACATATGTATCAAGCTGTTCTCTGAGATTCAGAGGTCAGCTCCTCAAAAAAGCTCATCTACCAGATTAAAGTTTAAAACTAGTGGTGCTAGATTTTACTTACTGTTGAAGTATGGCTCCATTTACAGCGATATTGGCACACAACTCAAGCTTCACTGTCATCCATCACACAAGACCTTTGGTACTTCATATTCATTAGCTTTTCCTCATGCAGATGTTCTTGAATCTAGTCTTCCTATGATTTCCATGGCTTTCCTCTACCTTTCCTGCCTCTTGGGATGAATAAATTCCCTTAATAAGCATATCACATTCATCCAACATGTCCACACCACCTCAGAATAACCGTCTCCACCTTACTAATATTTTGCTTCACATCTTCGTTCCTCACATGATCAGAACCTGTCTTGCCATAAACTCCCCATAAATAATACATCTCTTCACCACACAAATGACACCCATGTCTCTTCTGCAGTACACAAGTTTCACTGCCATACATCAGAGTAGGAACAAGAACACTTTCATACACAGCCATTCAGGACCTTTTCAAGAACCCATCAGTCTTGTGAAATCCTCCTAAGGCAGCTGCTAAAATTCATTTACTTCCACCTGCTAAGTCCAGCAAGTGAGAGTAAATTAATTTTGATTTTCTGTACCACGGTTTGCAGCTGTTTTTTTGGGTAGCATTTTTAATGGCACAATGCATGTAAACTGACCTTGGCAGCCACATAAGTAAGAGTATCCTTTATAGAAGCCTTCATCATCCTGACAGCAGGTGCTCAGTTCAGAAGTTAAAAACAGAAGTATATCATAAATATTGTAAAATATTTATATAACTAATAACATTATATTACCACATAATGCTGTTTGAGTTAGGCATAAGCAATGCTTGAACTACATATGTAAAACACATTCTACTCAATTGTATATAAGTACACACCATCAGGGGCGGCGGAAAGTTAAGTTCGTTGACCGGGCCCGAAATTTCGAATCGTGGTGCACCCTTTACCTTTTCGCTTCCTGAAACAAACAGAAGAAAGCAATGCCGAAGGAGCTTTGTTGGGAATTAGGACCACCCAACCACTTACCCAGAGGAAATTTCTAAGGCACATCACAACAATCGCACATATGCCAAATAAAAAATAATAAAAATAAAAATCTTGGCTGAAATTATTGACCGGGCTCTGGCGGTTCCGCCGCCACTGCATACCATGAACCCCAACGTCACCAAAATCATCAGCAAAACTATTCTCATCGGCTGAGTTTTCTGTGTTATTCCTAGACCTAACAAAGTAATAACCATTGACAATTTCTTAATAGTTAATAATAAACATTTGCTTTGGATGGAAAAATTTCTATCTTCATCAAATCCATAATAATAAGTAGTTTTGCCAGCATAATATGGTTGTGCACCAACCTCATCATTATACTTATACTTTTATTAGTCTAGAGCAATTTTTATTATCTTACCTGATAGCATTCATTCATTAATGCAGTCTTTCTGGCATTTTCATTCACTGGTGCTCGGTGACAATTGCCAAATTTCTCCCCTTTTTCTGAAAATGCTTGTGGGACACATAAGAATAATTCTGCTAAAACCAAGCTGTTCACTTGCCAACAATTAATCATATCATTATGCAGTGCATTTTAGTGATGGTACTAACAAGTGAACACTGCAGAACTTTTATGTGCCCTGAAACACTGAACTAACAAATCTGGTCCTATGATTAAAAGAGAATAAGTAGATACATTTCAAAACTACTAAAAATGGTTTATTTACAGTGACTGTTTCTTTACACAAAGTACCGTAAGGATCCACATTAATTTCTTCCTGTATATGTACATATATGAACAGTTTGCTCTGTTATCTTTCTAAATCTGCACGTGCTTTCCCTGTGTTTTTTGGCATCTTTTTATTTGAAGAATCTTCAAGGTCTTTGGCTTTGTAGTAATGAGGAGCTACCTCCAATAACCACATACTTTCAATTTCAATAGTCTGTTAGAAAAAGAGTATAAAAAAAATGGTTATGAACAAGGTACAAAATTTCATCTAATCAAAACTACTTCAAACAGCAATACAAAAGATTAACAAGATCCACCGGAAGAGAATTCATTTTAATCACCTAAGTACTTATCTCTAACAGAGTATCCATAATTTCCAAAATTTTAATTACTGTGCAAGAATGTTACATATATGCAAAGCATTTTTGTTCAAAGGTTGTCAAGGAAGTCCCAAATGGCTGTTATGAAAGTGTAATTGTTCCTACTTTGATGTATGGCAGTAAAACCTGGGTACTGTAAAAGAAACATAGGAGTAATTTGTGTGCTGGAGAGATGCGTTACTTAACGGGGAGTTTGTGGCAAGAAAAGCTCTGATCATGTGAGAAACAAAGATGTGTTGCAGATGTGTATTGTCAGGCAAAATGTTGTTAGTAAGGTGGAGACTAATATTCTTAGGTGGTTTGGCCGTGTTGGAAGAATGAGTGATGAAATTCTTACTAAGAGAATTTTTTCAGCCCAAGTGGCAGGAATGAAAGGTAGAGAAAGGCCAAGGAAATCATGGGTCAACCAGATTCAGGAATGTCTGCTTGAGAAAAAGATTATGAGTACAAAGGGTCTTGAGGTGCGACGTGTGATGGATGTCAGTGAATCTCGAATTGTGAGCCGAGATTGCTGTAAATGATGTTTGATATACCAACAGTAAGTAAAATCTAGTTCCATCAGTTAAATGTCCATCTGGCAAATTTTCTTTCTTTAAGGAGATAACCTCTGAATTTTAGGTACCACAGTTTAAGGCCTTGATAAAAATCTAGAGGTCAGAAACACCTGTGAAAAAAAAAACCTCAGAGGAAGTGAAGACATAACGGAAAGTTCTTCACGATAGAAGAGAATTAAGTATATTAATCTGAGTAAAGCCTTAATTAAGTAAGTAGTTGAATCTCAGAGGACAGCTTAATAATATATGATATGTGTGTGTATGTTTTTTTTTTCACAGCTATATTATATGCAGTCTAAGCTTTTAAATGCATAGTACATACTACTAACTGTGAGAATCGCACCATTCACAAGGAATAGAAGACAGAAAACTAGATTTTACCTGTTTCAAAAGTAGTACATGCTCAATGACAGCAGTAGACAAATCCCAGGCACCTGAACATTTTCACTTTGTACCTGAGTTTTCAAATTCTATTCTGAAAATTTTGTTCTTCAAAATTCGGATTTCTTTAGTGAAGTACATAAATATGCAATACACATGTAACAAATAACTGAAGGTAGAATGATAATCATGCTTCTTATATTAAAGAAAAATGAAAAAACAACAACACAGAAGCCTTTTGACCGGTTGCCAGATTTTCGATTTTCAAGTTCTTCATTATGGTTGTTGTCAAGTGATAGGAGGAATTTCCAAATGACGATCCATTAATTTTCTGGATTTTTGCCTTGAAAGAATTGGAAGCAAAACTGAACATTTCTGTCTTTCATAAACCTACTACCAATATAATACCCTTAGCTTCATACACTTTTGGTGCCTACAAGTTGTCTTTGCTCACTTATTTTATTGCTCTTGCTAATATCATCTATAAAGGCCCTGCTTCTCTCACCATAGAATAAAATATTATTAAAACCATTTCTACTCACCATGAATTCTGTAGTGGTTTGGTGGACAGACAAACTCTTCAAGAAGTTTGAAGTCAAGAATTCCACTACTCTCCGTTCATCATAGGTCAACAGACAACTTCAATTTGCTGGATATATTCCTTTTCACCAGCCTACATACCAGTTGCATCATATTTTTAAATCCTATGGCTATTGATTGGCATAAAATTCAATCCTACCATCATGAAACTCATACTCACAGACAGAGATGAAGTCAGTTTTTAATGTTACTGGTGTGTATAAAAATGACCATTTCTACTTCTGTTGGTACCACAGTTTATATTTCTTTTTGCAGCATTGCTAATCACCTGGCTGAGCATAAAACAATGTTAACCAAGGCAAACAAACCTAATTTTTCTTTGCGATTATTGACTATCTCAGAAACTTCAACAGTGCCTCTCTGGAAGAATACTGAGAAAATCGTTCCTTTTGTTTATAAAAGAGTTTTACATTTTCGTGAGAGCATTGAAATATCCACACCTGCAAATAGTAATACTGACGGACCTTATTTTATCCCCATCATTTGGAACCATAATGAAGAACTTGAAAATAGAAATCCGGCAATCAGTCTTGCTGCGAATGTTTACAGGTGATAAAGACCCAAGACAGTGTGTAAAGACTTCTGTTTTTTTTTTTTTTTTTTTTTTACTTTTCTTTAATGTAATTATTCATTTACCTTCAATAATGAAGCTTCCATCTCTTTAATAAAGCACTGAGTATAGTGCATGGATTTTTTTCCGTTTGTGTCTTGAACTACAGTGTAACTTGGATAATTCGAATTAGGCAAGTTTGAATATGGGCACATTCAAGTACTGTAAAAAACAACATATTTATTCGTAACAAACAATAAAAAGTACAGTACGGTAAATTTACAAATTTTTTGTAAAAAAAAAAACCCCGTTAAATTTTGGCCTGCTTCTTAGAATTTATGTTATGGTTAAGTGTAAATTCCTCAAGTTTATTGAGTGAATGAAATAGACAGTCACTTACATTCTGCTGTCCCTCAACAAACTTATTTAACTGTTGGAGGTGAACCAAGGCTTCTACTGAATTTGAAAGGTGCTCTTCAGGAAATTCTGGCCATTCCAGTTCTTCATCTGAAGATACACAGCTGGTCTTATTCATAACATCAGCCAAGATATCGTCATCTGTGAGCTCACCACAAACAGCTAAATTGTCAACTCTCACAAAAGCCTCATATGGTACATCACGACCTACGCCTTCCCAGTACTATACAGTGGGTATGATCTCCTCGCCACCAATACCTTGATGTAGTTGAGACTCATCATCGGAGTGCTGGGAGCCTGCTTTTCTGAAGCTGTTGGCTATGGTTTCAGGTTTAACTTGTTGCTTCATCCTGAACTTGGAACTTAATCTAGAATAGTACGTACCCATTTTAAAAGGTAATTGTTGAAAATACGAGAATACGAAAATGGGGTTTTCTTCGAATTAAACAAAAAAAAGTTCGAATAAAAGTTTTTTTTTAACATTATTTATATAGAAAATTCAAGGGACCAAGTGAAAAATTCGAATTAAAAACGTTTGAATTAGACAAGTTACATTGTACCTCATGCTGATTTCTATGAATGAACCTTCAATCGAAGATTTTGGTCGTGCAAAATTTCTTGATCATTGGTATTTTAGTTCAAAATCAAATAGACACACACATAATGCTGAAGCTTTAGGGTAAGTAGATGAGTCATAGTCCTGCTCCGTCCAATAGCGGACTCTGCAGGGAATGAATGAATACTCTCTGCATGTTTCCCAGCAGTAAATGCTGCGGTAATAGTCCCGATCCAGGGACCACAGATTTGGACAAACTGACAGGTGGGGCAAACTGAGGAGGTCATACATGATGTACCATGTATTCAATTGAGAAACCTCTGAAAGATCAGCTTGCAACATGACCAATTTTCTTTTCTTTGGGCCGAAGCCTTTAATCCATTATTTGGTTACATTACATTGACAAGCATAGTACAAGCACATTGAAACACAAACACATTAAATTGCACAATCACAAACACATTAAATTGCACGATCACAAACTCAGAAAAAAGCACATTCCATGTAGAACAATTCAATGGGAATTGCAGTCTCGTCCTTATTTGCCAAATGCTGGTTGCTGTTAGCCATAATCGATGTGCGTACATTGCCTCTTGAGTTCTTGTCTGAGACTCGGACTAGAGTGAACAGTGTTCAGTTTGAGGTGGAATTTCTCATTCGCCTTTGAACAGTTAGAGCCCTTTGCTTCATTTTGGCAGCTCTAACACTTGTGTGCTGCCTGGCCACAGTGGGCACAAGACTCAAAGACTGCCTGACACTTTGCCTTATGGTGGCCAAACCCATTGCAATTAAAGCAGCACGTTTCCCTTAAGAATTCTTAGCATGAAAGAATCATCCAGCCAAGATTGACTTTGCCTTTATTCAGCAGGACTCTGAAGTTTACCAAGACCAGCTCAATCACCCAGTGGACTCTGTTGTCCTGCCCTTTGATGGGGAATAGCACCCTACACCTCTCCAGTTCTTTTATATCATTCTGGCCAGGGAACTGTCTCTGGGTGTAATCCATGTCGTTATCTCTATCTCCATAGACAATCAGACGAGGTAATTTCCTTGCTGGTTTTTTCAGTTCAAAGAACTCACTCAGATCCTGTTGTTCCTTGTAACTCTCCAGAAGTTTCTGTATGCCTTCTGCCTTGGCACATTCGATGAGAACTCCACCATTTATTTTCTTTACTCCCTTTATGGCAATGCCCAGGTCACCTGGACTAAACACCATTTGGATCACTTCTTTCAACTCTGCCATGGACTTTTCAGGGTTCATGGGATATACCAGCAGAGTGCATTTGGATTGAAGTTTCTGTACTTCGGGTTTCGGCTTCGTTCTGGTTACTTCGGCATAGGTCTCCAGTCTCCAGTTTTCACACTGCCCTCTCCTCTAATTTCCCTTTTAAGGAACTCAATCTCAAGCAATTGCTTTGTGGGGGTTTCCAGCATCCGATCTAATATCGGTCTGATCAAAACCCTAGCATTATGGGACACCCTCATATTCGGACTTTCCAAGAGCATGTTCATGTTCCGGAAAAGTCCGAGGAATCCCTACGAGTTTGCGCTCACTGAATTCTCTGTGTCCCTCTCCCCTGTATCTGAGTTTGAGTGACCTGAGCAAGATGGTCTTTGCTCCTTTGACCCCACACTTGGCCCGCTCATGGTGAACGGGTGGACCAACACGGCAGGGTCTGGATTGGCTGGGAGCTGTAGCTCTCAAAAGAGCTTTACTCGTTTGGTAGCAAACCTTTCTCTCTGCAGGCACGCTTTGTGTGGGAACCTATCCGCACCACCTGTGCTTCGCTTCTAAACCACTAATGAAATATTTACCTGCTCACTCCCCAGGGATTAACCAATCTGCCAGTCAAGCTTTAAGGTAATGCTTTCAATGAAACTGGAAGCTGAATGATGTGCATTTCGGAAAAAGTAGCTTTAAAAAATATGGATTAATGGTCTGCATACTTTGCAAACACTATATAATTTAAATGGCATAGTGTTTGTGAATGTATTTATAGATGAGTGTTTTTATTGAATGTGATACACCAGAACACAAAGTTGAACTTTCTGAAATGAAAACACATTTTGAAGGTGTTATGTTTACTAATTTTAGTTGTGGATTCTGGTGTATTATTGAACAATATCTGAGAAATAATACATTGACTGTTTGATACATTGACAAATTTGTTGCTCGCAACCATTTGTGCCCATGTTGTGTTGCCTACAGGTATAGAAGTGGCCATCCGGATAGTTGCCAGACAACTTGTGGCATGTGGAGTACATTTGAGGAGGCCACTCCACCATCTACGACTGACCAGCGAGCATTGCTGGCACTAGTTGCAGTGGTGTCACGCCCGATCAGTGTAGGATAGTGTCCAGAGGCATCATGTTGTCTTCAGTGATGAATCATGGTTTACACTTGATGCCAATGATTAGTGCATATGTATCTGGAGACAAGCCAGCCAGTGCATGGATCTTGCCTTTACCATGAAATGGCATATGGCTGGCACACTGGGAGTAACTGTCTGGGGAGCCATTTCCCTACAGTAGCCGGACACCATTGACAGTCCTCTGTACCACCCTCACGTCTCAACGGTACATCAATATAACATTCTTCAACCTGTTGTGTTGCTACTCCTGTTGCATCATCACCAAGCAATTTTTCAACAGCATAATGCCCGGCCACATACGGGACAGCTTTCTCAGGTCTACTTCCATAATGTCGATACCCTTCCATGGCCAGCCCAATTGCCCAACCTCTCACTGATCAAACATGTTTGGGACACGATGGGACACCAACTACTCCCATTGCAGAATGTTGGGCGACCTGGCCCTCAATACCTCAGTACAGTATCTGTGAACTGTATGCATCTATGCCAGCCACACCAGGTAACCACTTGTATGTGAGCCAGAAGTGGTTCTACAATGTACTGGCTTGTTCCACTCGTGTAGCTGTTTTATCTGAATAAATGGCCCAACTGCTCTAGAATTGCAATAATTTCCTTTCCTATACATCTACATTGCACATACCAATTTTCATCTCGATTGGATGATTCCTTCTGGGTGCTTCGTTTTTTGTTTTTTTTGGCAAAAAGTGTATTTCAACTAGATTCTACTTATTGTTTGTAAGCTCAACAGCATAATGATAAAGGAAAATAATAATAATAAACACAAAAACATGTGCTTCTAATAAACTGCATTTTTTTTGTGGTGCATTTAAACTTGGCTTTTGATAAAACTGAATCATCATATAACACTATCTGACATGATGCCAGATAGTTTTGGTGATTGCTGTATACCTTTTTGAATAATAGAAATTTTCAAACTGATGTCAGGTAGTAGTGGGGAAATGATTTAATGTGAGCAAAACTATTTATTTTACTAACCTTGGATTTTAACCAGCTTAATGCTTGCTGCATAAAAACAGTTGCTTCACATCGAATCTTCAAAGCCTCTTACAAAATGATAATCTTTAGTACTAGTGTAGCTGGTAATTTCCTCAACTTATTTTCAACAAATATAGTTCATTAATTTCAAATCTCATTACAATATATACGAATGAACTACCTTGGCATGTGGGCTTTGACTCTATTAACACTAAACTTTTGCATCACTGAATAATGGCTTTTTAAGACCACTGCATAAAATTATTGCTGAATATACTTAACAATTATTATATTTCCACAACACTAGATGTTTCATAAAATGTAGCTACACAGAAACAAAATATTTCTTACTCCAGTAAGTAGAAGGAAGTTTTTCTTTCCTTCACTTATCAGTGTAGAAAATATTTCCCTTAAAAATTTGGTTTAGTGATTATTCATGAAATATACTGCAATGCTTGGCATTTATAGAAACAACATTTTTACAAACCTGTCGCATGTATTCTTTAGTTGTGAAAACTAATTCATGATATATAAGCCACCTAGGAAGTTCTTCAAACAAAGCACTATTTGGATGGATCATCACCGTCTGTTGTTGTTTTACTGTTTTGTACTGTCCACTTTTAGATAGTTTAGCTGTATGATAAAAGTAACCAGCTGTGATAGCCTATATATAGAGTGAGAGGAAAAAGTGTAAATATACCTGGACAAGCTCTAAATTACTACAGTAAAAAAACAACAACTTCAAATGTATTTATGCAGCTTATACAGGTACACTTATATATGGCACAGTGAACAGTAGTCATAAAAATAACTCTGGTAAACTTGAAATCATGAATTTTTAATAGAACAGGTTTTTCTTCTCGGCTAAATCACAGATTTCAACTTTTGCCCCATATGAAAAATGAATGTATGCTTTAAGAAACTATGCCATTTTTCCAATACTCTTAAGCTAAATACTAAAAATGAGTTTCAATTCATCCACTTCTCAAAATATGAAACACAAATTGGAATGATTCACATGTAAATATTTTAATTATTTTTTAAACTGCAAGAAGTTTTGGATTTCTTTTTGTAGACAGCTCATGGGATTACAAATTAAGACACAGAAAGCCATATTATGCAAAACACAGCTTTTAATTTTTTTCCCTCCCAGATAAATTTGAAGAACCAATAAAAAAATTTAAATTGATGAAAAGATTGCTTTCCATATCAAAAAAATCAAATGGTGATTTTCTGTAGTTGCAGTGCTTCCATTACAGCAACCAAAATTCGTAAAATTGCAGAAAATCCATACTAGTTGGCATCTATGCATATAGTCTCCTTTGGAGAAACAAACCTGATCTACTGAAGTGAAGTGCAACAGTAGTAATGGAATGTAAAGCAGAGAGATGTGCCACTTCTCATTGGGATTCCTCCCATAAATGAGGTTTAGACTTGACTACCAACTTTTGCTACACAAAATTTGTTGTGGAATATCTTATGATATACCACTAATGCAACATATTGAAGTTTCCATCATTCCTCAACACCCTTTTCAACCTTCCCTATGGTTAAGATATGTGGACGACATTTTCATTAGCTGGCCACATTCCAAGTCTGAACTACAGACACTGATCAACTCCATTACGGAAAAATTTCCTTCCATTAATCTCACTATATCTAAGGAAGTAAACCACAAAATTGATTTCCTGGATGTATCTATCTGCAGAAACGCTGATCTCTCTATTACTCGTTCCGTCTATCGTAAACCTTCTGCGGCCACTAACATCATTCCCTACAAATCTTTCACCCTGCATCTCTACAAGCTTGCAGCATTAAAGTCCTACATCCACAGGGCTCATATCATTTGCAACCAACTCTCTCTTCAAGAAGAACTTTCCAAAATTTCTACAATAGCCCTCTCCCATGGTTTCGCTGCTGTTACAGTCAACTCCCTCATAAAGAAATATGAAAACCATTCGAAAATCGAATGCCTCCTCCTTCATAAGAAAGAAGACCTGAAATTCTGTGGTTCTGTTCCTTACCTTACCATCCTTCCTATGCTTATAAGTTACAGTTTCTTTTTAGAAGTTTTGGTTACCATCTTGCCATTAAATCTACCCCAAACATCTTGAAACTTCTACAAAGGGATAGGGACAAAGTTGAAAGCTTGAACCTCCCAGGAGTTTACTGTATTCCTATCTCTTCTTCTACTGGGGATAACTTATACATTGGAAGCACATACAGGAGCATTAGCCATAGAATTTTAGAACATAAAAAAGATGTTTCGAAAGCCAATCCTAATACTGCCTTGTCTATTTTGACAATGGAAGACACTTCTGCAGTTCCCCACTGGAACGAAGCAAAACGAATTGCTTCTTTTGACAATCGTTTTGCCCTCTGTTACCGTGAAAGCCTGGAAATTATTTTCAACTCAATGACTTGCAATTCCGAATCTCCTCTCTACATTCCGATGATCTGGAGATCAATTCTAAGTTTTGGCAACAAAAATAGGAAAAATTCAGATGTAGAATCTGGCAACAATTCTTAGTCCTCCATTGGCGTGATGAAGACCTAAGATAAGGTCGAAAGCTTCCAACTTACGAACTTTTTGTAAAAGTTTTCATTTAACGTAACTAGCGTGATCAAGTTACCTTTATTCGTCATCGTCAAATAAAAACGTGCTGGAATGTAAGTATTGTTTGCATTAACTGAAAGAAATCCTTTAAAAAGCTTTATGCATGCTGAAAGGCAGGAATACTTAAAAGATTCAATATGAGTCCGGAGACAGTCCCATGTCACATCCAAAGTGAAAACACAAGTCATGAAAGTACTAGTTTTTAAAAAGTACTCACTTGAAATCATATGTGATATGGAAGTCTTCATAGGTGGTATCTCAGCTAGTCACCTTTTTTAATCCGTGCCTGAGTGAATAGTCCACTTGTTACACATGAGATACAACCTACGAAGACTTCCACATTGTGTATGGTTTCAAGTGAGTACTTTTTAAAACTAGTACTTTCATGACTTGTGCTTTCACTTTGGATGTGACATGGGACTGTCTCTGAACTCATATTGAGTCTTTTAAGTACTCCTGCCTTTCAACGCGCATAGTTTTTTAAGGCATTTCTTTCAGTTAATGCAAACAATACTTTTGCTACAAATGTAAACATGTTTCCTCTTCCAAACTCAAGTATAAACAAGGCACTTTCTATCTCCAAATATGTAAACACATTAATTCAAACACTCGATGTGGATCAGGAACACCAAACAGAAGTAATCGCTCTTTCCATGTTAATAAGTAAGTCACGGAAAAATTCACTCACTTCTTAACGTGCCTGGAGCCAGTGGCCCTAAATTAGGGATGGCAACTGCATATAGCCCTTAGAGTTGCTCACAATGGGTGTTAAATGCTGAACCAAAATAATAATAATTCCTAATATGTTGTTGTTGCAACAAATCATGGCAGAAGTTCAGTAATCTGATTTTGCAAAGCTTAAAAATCTGTTTATGTAAACACTTAAAAAAAAAAAAAAAAAAAAAAAAAAAAAAGCTTTGTGTTGTAGTCACTAACTCTGCATATAGAAATATCACTCAGAAATGACAGTCAGGTGTCACATGACACCCAAAAGCAGTGACTCATGTTACATTCTCAATAATTATCAAATTTTACATGAAATCTAAAAATGACTGTTGCTGCAATTTTAGGTATAAGTGGTCATAATCGAGTTTCCTTTCCAAATATGAATTTCAAAAAATCCCACAAAGTCAGGAAGTAACTGCATCATGTGTAAAGCAGGGTACGGTTATTAAAATCCTGAATGTTGCCGTGGTCATAGTGTTTAAAGGAAATTGAGATCAATGAAGTGAAAATGGAATTTGGTTTCAACCTTTAAGGAATCAAACCATCCCATTCAAATTTTCATCTTACAGCTTAGCTTGGTTTTGGACTTTAGCTGTAATTAATCAATGCATCTGATGGTGGATGTACTTCTGTGTCTTTCATTTCACCTAGAGGTCTTTGCCATACGATTATTTAACAAGTCAATCTTCGTTTTGTGAATCAAAATGTTTTTCTTTAAACCAGGAGCAAAGTACTAAACCTTCCAGTATAGGCCCAGCCCAGAATTTTTTACATAACTGGTAAAAAAACCCAACTTGGGCCAGCTCTCGAGCTAAATTGGGTCAGGCCCATGCAGACCTCTAAGCGCTTATGCTGTTTTTTTTTTTGTTTTTTTCTTTTTTTCTTTTCCTAACTCTTCCCACAGGGCCATAGCTTGGGGGTTACCAGGGGAGGCTGAGTCTCCCCTGAGAAGTTTTGAGCCTTCCCTAAGAAAGATTCTTCGAATGTAATAATAATTAGTACCTATCATATTTGGGTAAAAAATAAAGAAAATTTCAGTATCATACTTAAAAACTGACCACAGTTGGACAACTGAATTATTAGACTAGATACCAAAAACAAAGAAAACAAAAAACACAAGAAAGGATGGTATAGCACTGTATATCTATCTGACAGAGAAAAAAGCCTGTAAAACAGCTAATTCAATAACATGTCCTTACAGAAGCTTGTTTAAGGCTGTCTTTTTTTTTTTTTTTTTTTTTTTTTGATTGGAGGTTTAACGACCACCGTGAGCAACTCAATGGGCTATAAGCAGTCGCCCGTCCCCAATTTAGGGTCACTGGTTCCAGGGAAGGGAGAGAGCCAGTGCCGTAAGACAAACACAACATCCATGCCTGACCGGGATTCGAACCCGGACCCCTTACGGACGAATGATCAGAGACCACTGCGCCACCGGGGCGGCAAGGCTGTCTTTGAATGAGTGTTAGGGTTCATGTTCTACCCTATATCTGCAATGTAAATTCTTTTGTACACATTTTCTCAAAGACTATAACTCTGTAGTGTTTGGAATTTTCACAAATAAAAAGACCCATAGATAATATACGCCAGAGTTATTATTCCGAAAAACTTCTTAGAATTAAAAAAAATAATAATTCAGTTTGTCTGACTCGAAAGCATTCCAATTTGGCGCTAGATGGCGCAATAAGTTAGCACAGCAGTGTTTATGTCTGGAAGCAAGGAAATCTCTTATTTCTGCCCGCTTTTTCTAATTATCTGAGCCAAATAGAAATCAATTAATAGGGCCAAAAATGAGATTGGAATCTTGTCTTCTATTGATCATTTTAAATCCTACTGTACGTTAATTTTTTGAAGAGAAAATGTGTACATCAGCAGAGAACCCCTGCATTTGAGCTATAGAAACTCCGCCTGCTTACTTAGCTCCACCCCCAAATAACATCATTGGTTTAAACATGACAGTGCATATTTTGTCTTTTCATTGTGGAGCCAATGAGAGATTGCTTCCATTCTGAATATGGTGAGGTCTACAGTGATTCACTGATGCCAACTTCTGAAACACTCACTCAAGACATTGCTGAAGATGAACTCTAACACTCATTTAAAGACAGCCTTAAGATAGAACAATACAATCCACAGATCAATTTATGCTTTTATAAACTGCGGCAATCGTACATGGTATGCCAGTCCATTCACCGTATTTATTGAGATTTTACTCATTTTTGGAATGCTTTGCATTCAGTGAGATCCATTGAAAAAGTTTAAGGCCAAATAAATATTGACATTAAAATGCAAAAATAAAAATTAAAGGAGCACAACCATTTAAAAGCAAGTAAAACACTTCAAACTGTGTCACACTACACAATAGGAAACCAACACATGCAATTGGTATTGTTTTACAAAATCATGGTGGGAAAGGAGGAGAATCTACAAGTCTCAAAAGTTTAGACACAACAGAAATGTAATGCAAAACATGACATTATTAGATATGTATGGTACTTGCAGACCCTGTATCAGCTCAAAAACATGTTTCTCTGTTGAATAACTTAAATACTGTAAAGTTTCTGGTTAATACAACTTTCAGTTAGCAGTTAATTAAATATTCATCGTATAAAAATTTGTCAGTATGTTATCTTTGGTTGTTCTTAAATTATTTTCCTTTGGAGTCCTTAAAAACATTTCGCTCAAATTGTTTTTTAAAAAAATCGCCTAGCCTAGAAAAATCAAACACTTTTTTTACATTATCATATATTTTTGTCCAGTTTCAACCAAATTGACTATAAACATGTTTTAAACAAAGCTTGGAAATATCAAAATGCATCTTTATATGTTAAACAGTTTTCGAGTCATTTCATTCTAAAAGAAAATAGAAAAGAAAAAAAAAGCATTCCAAAGGTGCCTCCATTTTTGGTGCCATTAAGGGCATCAAAAGAGGAGGTACACTCAGGATATACATATGTATCCTTGAAACAGTATTGCTGTGTTACTAATTTTTCAATAAATACTGCTATAATATAATATTAAATATAATATAATATTTTAACCTATCATATAGGTTAAAATTAATTTATGAAAGTACCTAAAATTTTTCTAGCTTCCCCTAGTATTTGGTACTAGCTATGGCCCTGTCTTCCCATTTCTGACACTGTATGGCTAAATCTCACTCTTGCATCATAAAGCGCCATAACCCGATCATTTCAGATATAGGAGAAAGCGATAGAAATTTACCTTCCCAATTGCAACATTGTCATGAGCACTGGAAACAATTTCAATTTCAACTCTTTCTACCAGCCCTTCCAGCTGCTCTCTAACATCTCGAGCCCTTCGCATGGATCTATGTTGAATGAAGTTCTCAAAACACCACTGTGTACTGTAATCAGATTCAAGCCACTAAAAAAAAAAAAAAAAAAAAAAAAAAAAGAAATTTAGAGTGAAGTTATAGAAACAATAAATTTGGCATTCAATTAATATAAATACACAAAAATATCCTTAATAACTAAAATTTAAATACACATTCCAGATTATGAAAAGTCAAGAAACCGAGAGAGAAAACATGCAACACACACACACAGTAGTCAAAATTTCTAATAATGGTGATAACTTATGTCTTGAGATCACAGCACTACTGGAAACCTTATATATTCTGGAATTATAACTAGTATTTCTATTAGACCATGTTTGGGTTGAAATACATAGTATCCAGTTGAATTTTAGAATATGTAATGAGCCTGATGGCTTTCTCTGATAAGTTACAAAACCGAATTTTAAGGAAGACATTTATTTGATATGCAATGACTTCTATTTCTGTTTATGATAATTTTCCATCTTCTATGTAGGTCACTAGATAATTTTTTCTATTGAAGGATTCTGGCCAAGCATTAAATTTGAAGTACTACTTTAAGAACTACAAAAGTCCTTACAGTCATGCCTGTAAGACGATTTCTTAAAATATAAACAAATGATGGTCATGGTATGCCAAACCTGATAAATATGGCGGAAAATTTTAATTAATTTTTACCATGATGATTCTTTTGTTTTAAACCAACATTTCCCTAGTAAATGGAAGAAATAATGTAACTGATGAGCTGATTGAGTTCCAGATGACCAGAGATCACATTCCAGACAATGAGCAGTAGGATAGATCAGCCTTTCAACTGCTGTATTCCATTCCAAAAGCTGAATTATCACAGTGCTCACTGTGCCTTTCTCTCTCTCTATATATACCCAGTAGACAAAACATTAGAGATAGGGGTGACAGGCAGTTGAGATGGGCATCCCTAGCACACAGTAGAACAGACACAAACTAAATGCGGGTGATAAATAGGTGGACAGCAGCAGGACTTCCCAAAAGTGTATTGCAATTGACGAACATAGGTAAACATAGTGATCTGAGCAACTTAGATCATGAACGCATTGTCAGCGTAAGATAGATAGGTCACTCTATCGCCCAAGTGGTAAGAACTCTAGGGTCCCGATGGCAATCAAATCAAGGGCGTACCACGAGTGCACACCATCAACAGATGTACAAACACCCAGAGAGGAAGTGGTGGCTGACCACACACCATTGATGACCAGGTCAACATAAACTGTCCAGGCTCATACAGACCAATTGCTTGGCAACAGCGGCACAAATCTCATTCAGGTTAAATGTCAGAGGTCCAAGTGTCCTGCTCGAATGCGACTATTGACTGCTCGCCACTGGAAATTATGGCTCGCTTGGTGCTGAGAACATCAAGACGACCTCTGCAGAGTAGCAACATGCAGTGTAGTAAGATGAATCCCATTTTCTGCTGTACTGAGCTGATAGAAGGGTGTGGGTGTGGGGTCAACAGCACGAGGCCATGACCCTGTCGTGCCAGGTTGGCTCTCTTCAAGGCGGTAGTGGCTCTATGATGGTTTGGGGAGCCATCTCACGGGACACATTAGGTTCCTTAGTGTATCTGGAGAAGACCTTGACCACTGTGTACAACCAGCATGAGCTGGCTGATCATGTACTCACTTTCCAAACCTTTGCACTTCTCCTGTGGCCAATGGTCTGTTTCAGCAGGACAATGGGTAGCCCACTGTGCTGCAACCACGCAGGCATGGCTCGAAGAACACTAATTTAAGTTTGGAACCATCCAGTGGCCCCCAAGGTCCCCGGATTTAAACCCCGTGGAACCTCTCTGGGATGCCGTGGAGTGGAACATCAGATCCATGGATCTTGAAGCCATGTCTAGGGTGGAGTTGCAGACAATGATGCAACAAACGTGGTTGGTATTACTTTTGGAAACTCTCCAGCATCTGGTGGATTCAATATCTAGGCATGCGAAATCTGTTATTAATGTTAGAGAAGAACCAACATGCTATTGGGTAAGTATCTGTAATGGTTCATCCATTGAGTGTATCAACAAATAAAGGTAACTTGATCACGCTAGTTAAGTTAAATGAAAACTTTTACAAAAAGTTCGTAAGTTGGAAGCTTTCGACCTTATCTTAGGTCTTCATCACGCCAATGGAGAACTAAGATTGTTGCCAGATACATGCAACATATTGAAGTTTCCATCATTCCTCAACACCCTTTTCAACCTTCCCTATGGTTAAGATATGTAGACAACATTTTCATTAGCTGGCCACATTACGAGTCTGAACTACAGACACTGATCAACTCCATTTCGGAAAAATTTCCTTCCATTAATCTCACTATATCTAAAGGAAGTAAACCACAAAATCAATTTCCTGGATGTATCTATCTGCAGAAACGCTGATCTCTCCATTACTCGTTCCATCTATCGTAAACCTTCTGCGGCCACTAACATCATTCCCTACAATTCTTTCACCCTGAATCTCTACAAGCTTGCAGCATTGAAGTCCTACATTCACAGGGCTCATATCATTTGCAACAACCAACTCTCTCTTCAAGAAGAACTCTCCAAGATTTCTACAATAGCCCTCTCTCATGGTTTCCCTGCTCTTACAGTCAACTCCCTCATAAAGAAATATGAAAACCATTCGAAAATCGAATGCCTCCTTCCTCATAAGAAAGAAGACCTGAAATTCTGTGGTTCTGTTCCTTACCATCTTGTCATTAAATCTACCCCAAACATCTTGAAACTTCTACAAAGGGATAGGGACAAAGTTGAAAGCCTGAACCTCCCAGGAGTTTACTGTATTCCCATCTCTTCTTCTACTGGGGATAACTTTTACATTGGAAGCACATACAGGAGCATTAGCCATAGAATTTTAGAACATAAAAAAGATGTTTCGAAAGCCAATCCTAATACTGCCTTGTCTATTTTGACAATGGAAGACACTTCTGCAGTTCCCCACTGGAACGAAGCAAAACGAATTGCTTCTTTTGACAATCGTTTTGCCCTCCGTTACCGTGAAAGCCTGGAAATTATTTTTAGCTCAATGACTTGCAATTACGAATCTCCTCTCTACATTCCGATGATCTGGAGATCAATTCTAAGTTTTGGCAATAAAAATAGGAAACATTCAAATGTAGAATCTGGCAACAATCTTAGTCCTCCATTGGCATGATGAAGACCTAAGATAAGGTCGAAAGCTTCCAACTTACGAACTTTTTGTAAAAGTTTTCATTTAACGTAACTAGCGTGATCAAGTTACCTTTATTTGTTAATATTGTTACGTGTTTTGCCCATCATCGTCACATTGAGTGTATATATACACAGAGTAACCACTTTATTATGACCATCCCCTCAGTACTTCGCTGGGCCACCTTTTGCCTTTAATACTGCGTCGATTCTTCGTGGCATGGACTCCACGAGATGTTGATAGGTGGTTTGTGGAATCTGAGACGATGCTTGATGAATAGCCCTTTCCATGAGTGCAGGGATCATAGCATACTTCTGGAAAATTTTAGGTAGGAATTTTAGGAATTTTAGGAATTTTTAGAAAAATTTTAGGAAAATTTTAGGAGTGTATTTCAATAAAAACTAGATGTATATTTGTATACATCTAGTAAAACAACTTTGTATACATTGTAAAGAGTTTGCTTCACACCCTTCAACCATATATACTGATAGACTGCGCATGACATCAAAATTTCCGGCTCCAACATAAAATTACATGACAACAGTCAAAAAGATGGGTTACACCTGCTGTGCTTATGGTTGCTCTGAGCGATATAGTAAAGAAAGTTCTATGATTTTTCATGGGTAAGAAACGAATTAAATACCTAAGTCAATAAAGTTCAATTACTTAACCAGAAACTTGCAGCTATTGATATAAAAATATAGTAACTTAAGAAAAAAAAAATGGAATGCATGTTCCAAATTCTTCGCAAATGTTCATCACATTATAAATCACAAAATGTAAACAACCCGATCATGCATGTATATAGCTCATAAGTAAACTTACCTGAAGAGTTTTCATTATATATGAGGCGCATTCACATAATACACCGAAAACACTGAAGTTCTGCAGCATAAATTAGTAATCATAACAGCATTTTTACACAAAATTTGGAGTCTGATGATGACGTGCCCAATGTTTGAGCCATGGCGGCTTTGATGCAGCTATTGCCAATGTGCAGTCCATTAGTATATATGGTCGAAGTTAACACCCAAATTTTTTGCATAACGTCTAATGTCTAAAGTTTAAGTATGATTTACTTCTAATGTTCAGTTCTTATCTTTTCACGTGTTATTATCATATTCAAGTATATTTACCACATTCAAGTTTCACTTTGAACATTAATATGCTGTTGAACCAGAAGCAATTCACGATTTTCACAGTAAAGTTTTCAGGTTTCACATTAAATTATAATATCCTAAAAAGGTAATTGAAAACCAAGAACTATGTACAATTGTTCACTGAATTACTTTTTTCATATTATTGTTTTAACCTTTTCCTGATTAGCCTATCTTTTTCTGCTTCTACCACAACTAATTTACTTTCAGTTTTCTTTATTTCAGCTGAACCTTGTATGATCAAGTTAGAGGCAACTGCTATTTCAACAGTATTTTGTTTTTCTACAGCTTTTCTCATTCTTTCTGTTCCCTCTTGAATTATTGCTAGGGAGGCTTCTTTATCGTTTTTAAGTCTATTTATTTCTGCATCATTTTCTTTTATTTTGTCATCAAACTCAGCTTTTCTTTTTTTCTCTAGCTGCTTTTCCTTATTTTCCCTCTCTTTCTGCTTCCTTTCTTTTACCTTTTTTGATTCTTCTTCCTGCAGCTTATCAACATACTCTTTATAAAATTTATGTGAATCACAAACACTATTTAACAAATTTCTTGTTATGGGAACTTTACTTACACATCCATAGTGTTTAATGGCCCCTTTAACTATTCTTAATGATGTTATAGTTGAGTCTTTTAAGTTAGCCTTGTCCTTCCTTAACAGAGCAGTGTTAACCGAAAATCCCCTTTCTGCATCAGCATTACCATGAGGTAAAACTAAAATTGACTTTATGAGTTTAGCAAGATTTGAGTATTTTTCTTTTCCGCTAGAGTCTTTAATACTAAATATATTACGCCAGTAATGATCAATCCGCACTGGAATATGCCCGTCCTCTGAAAATTTCACTAGTTCATCTAGAGTTGGCTTATCGCAATTTAAAAGTTTCCACTCTTCTCTTACTCTATCAATTTGTTCCTCAGAAAGATGCAAAACACTTGAAATTCTGGTTATTTCCGAAAGTCCTTCAGTGACTGAAAGTTGAGTTGACTCTTTCTTTGGTTCTTTTACCTTTAAAACTTCTATGTCTCTTAGCTTTTGATTGCAGAATGGCAAATTTGACTTTAAATATTTTGTGGTTGCAATTAGTGATGATCTTACATCTAAGAGAAATAATTTCTGCCTGGTCTCCTGAACATTCCTGAGGAGATTTTTTGTCTTCATACCAACTTCTAACTCCCCTAGTTTTTTCCATGAATTTTTGTTTTCAAAATCAACATTCTTTAGGTCTTCTCCAAATTTCCCTGCTATAACATCATCTTGGATAAACTGAGCCATAACATTCCTCATTAAAGTATTTAAATCAGAATATAACTGGTGTATTTTTGGTTCTTCACTCTGATAACATAATGAAAACTTTTCAAAATTTTGGTGTGAAAATGAAATTAATGCTAAATAGCAAGGAGTAAGCTCATTTTTCAGGAAACAGTGAATTCTTTTATACCTTGCCGAATTGCGCAGTTGTTTTTCAAATATTTTTTGAGATGGCAAGAAGTTTAAAAAATATTCTGTAATATTTAGCCATTGATCCAAGAGCCTCTGGGCTACAGAACCAACGGTTAACCATCTGTTGCTGACATGACGCAAAAGAAATTTGGCAGTGACCAATGTTATATCCTCGACAGATTTATAATCCTCTCGTCTTGCAGCACTACTCTTTAAAAAGTAATGCATATCAGTAGCAAATTCGTCAAAATCTATATTTAAGCTTGTCAAAAAAATTTTAAATGCATTACTAACAACATGCAGGTTGCAAAAACCTAGTTCCAAAGATTTCTGGCCTGTTTCTTGTTTTACAACTTCATTGAATTTGCGTAAAAAGCACTTATTTACATTTGGGCTGTCCATGGATACACAAATAATTCTGTTCAACGAAATATTGAAGGATGATAACATATCAAGAATTTCTTTTAGCAAAATATCTGCTGTTGCATGACCCAGAAAAACGCTTGTTAGGTATCGGCAAGAAACTGAATTTATTTCTGAAGACCAGTACCTGAGATACACATCCAACTGCCGTTTCACTTGTGTATTTGTAGTTTCATCAAATGCTATAGTAACCTTTCCTGGGCTACTAGATGCAATGTCTTTTTCAAATCCTCTTCAAAATATTTTGACAATCCATGTGATATCACATAAGCAACTTTTTTTCTTTAAGTTGCATTTTGGCTGCAATAGCAGAATCAGGAAACATTTCTTTGAAAAGTTCAACTGTTTCAGTGCATGAAACAAAAGACATATTGTCCTTAGCAACTTTCGTGGCCCATAATGCTTCGGCTTTAGCCAACTGTAAATCATGACTCAGTACTTCACTAATATTTGTTTTGGGCTGAAGATCCCGTCCTCCAAAGGCTTTCAGGATGGACTTATTTTGAAATTTACTTTGAAATTTCTGCAAAAGTTTTTTCCTTTATGATGCGCTTTTACTTGTGAAAAGCCACTATTAGAAATGTTGAAAATTTCTGAACACAATATACACTTAGCAGAAAATATTGTTTCAGTTGCAGAACACCATTCTTTCAACTTCACTCCGTCCAATTCTTTGGCGAGCCACGCATCTTGAAATTTCGTTTTGGATTTAGGCATCTTAAACACTTGTATTACTAACCAGAAAATGAAAGGGAAGTACAAAAACACGTTCCAATATTGCAAAACCAGACAACTTCCCGAAATTTGGCTGCGAGGATGTCAGAAGATACGAAAAAAAAAAAAAAAAAGCAGGTCACCACTAGAGAACTGAACCTGCACACAGCACAGAGAACACCATAAAAGACGTAAAACCAGAAACTATCATACGCATCTCACGCAAGTTCAGTCAAAGCGAGTCGGAGCCGAGATATATTGCGCATCGAAGGTCGCTGTCGCCGACGCATGATCGAAGGTCAATGATCACGTGCTCTACTGCCTGCCAAGATAATACTCAGCTACCATCCCATCGTCATTACCGGAGGTTACGGAAGGAGACCACATGTTTCCTCTTTGCTTCCACCCACCTGCGGTTTACAATAACAAAACATCAGCAGAAAGAGGAGGTTCCACAAGGCATGTACAAAAATAAAGTACGATCTTCTGCGTGCCATGGAGTTCGTCTGCAAAGCGCAAACCAGGGGTGAAAATGACCCCTCCCCTTTTCCCTTAGATCTCTTGTTACTCTCGAAAACTGTTCGAAGGCAAAAAAATGGAACGCCCGCCCCGAAGCAAGTGCATCTCGATGGCGTCATTTTCCCCTCCCTTCAGCAGCACAGCATATAGGCTGTGTTTCTACAATAACAGGTCTTTTTACCTTACCGTAATGGTAAATTTATTGGCGTTAATAACGGTTGTGTTTTTAATAAAAATAAGCTTACGAAAATTTTAGGATGAATAGCAAATTTTAGGTCTAATTTTAGGAATTTAAGGAGGGTCACAAAATATTAGGAATTTTAGGAATTTTAGGAGGAATGCGATCCCTGTGAGTGTGAGATTGCAGGGTTGTGGATCCAGCTGTCTGATGTGTCATTCAACTTCCTCCCACAAATTCTCAATGGGGTTGAGATCTGGAGATTGTGGGGGCCACCTAAGCAAAGTAAACTTACCGGCATGTTCCTGAAACCAATCCTGTACAATACGAGCACTATGGCAGGACGCATTATCCTGTTGAAAGTAGCCGTCGCCATTGGGATAAACCATCCACATGACAGGATGCACTTGGTCCGCAACGATGTTTAGATATGATGTGCCAGTCAGACATGAATTAAAGGGCACAAAGCGTGCCAGGAAAACATTCCCCAAACCATAACGTTGCGTCCACCAGCTTGAAGGGTTGTAAGCAATGCATTTGGGGTCCAAGCTTTTGTGCTGTTTCCGCCAAATTCTCACTCGGCCATGGGCATGGTGCAACTGAAAACGTGATTCATCAGACCACACTATTTGTTTCCAATTATTGACTGTCCAATCCTTGTGCTCCTGTGAGAACTGGAGACGTTTTCTCTTGTTAACTGCAGACAGCAAAGGTGTTCGAACAGGCCTTAGGCTGCCATATCCCATCTGATGCAGTGTACGGTAAACAGTGCGTGCAGAGATCATTTGAGAGGATCCTTGATTAAGATGGTCTGTAATTTGCTGCACTGTTGCCCTTCTGTTGTCTGTTACCAGTCTGGACACTCTCCGTTCCACCCGAGCAGTCACTTGTCGATGACGACCACACGTTGCACGTAGAAACCCAGATTTTGGCTGACAGTCCAGTCTTAAAACACTTTAACAACAGCGGGTCTGGAACATTTCATGAATGCAGCGGTTTCGGTGATACTCACTCTATGGCTCCGAGCTCCTACAATCATCCCACATTGAAAGTCTGTCAAATCACATTTTTTACCCATCTCGTCACCAAAAAATCACTTCTACTACTGTCACAAGCACGAAGCTTTCCCTTTTTATACCAGCCTCGCCCTCTCGCGGCAAGTGTACAGCTATAGCTCATTTGCTTAAAACTGTCAGGTGGTCATAATAAAGTGGCCACTCAGTGTATAAAGAGGAGAGAACCTCTCTTTAACAGCATCATGGTGATGGCCAAAATATTTGCCACATGGAAAATTTGCTAAAAGGAATAGGCTATTTTTGACATCAAAACAGAATGAACTTTAGTCATAATAACTAAACTGCTGATTATTACACAAGTTCAAACTAGTTAAAGATTTTATTACTATTAAAGTTAGTCTTTATTAAAGCATGTACAAAATATGCAATTGACATATAACAAATAAATGTAGGTAATAAGTAATTTAGAATGCTACAGTTACGTGAATATATTAATGAAACACAAAAGCACTTTCCTGACTTAGATATTGATCACCTGTAAACAAACAATCACAGCGAGACTGGTTGCCAAATTTTGATTTCCAAGTTCTTTATTTTGGTAGATGTCAAACAATAGGAGAAATTTCTAAACATTTAATAGTCAAATTGTAAAATCACTTTTTAGCAGTTGCACCATGATACTCTTCATACAATGTTTTTCATCCAGTAATTAACAATGGCAAACTTTTGTTATTGCTGTGAACAATTACAACTGGAACCAAAACTATAAGATAACAGTGAAATTTAGTAAAGTTGGTTAGATAAAAGCTGCTTCCTTCGCTTAAAACGCTTGCGCAGTGACAGTTTGGCACGGGATTGCCCCCTTCCCCTCCATCAGTAGTACCGTAATTTTCGTCGTATAATCCGCAGACCGCGAAATTCACATAATTTTTTTTTCCCTTTGTGTAATCTGCAGACTGTGACATTCAGGAAAAACAAAATCGCCGTATAATCCGCACATCATAGATGTTGAACCGGAAGTGGAATTTCCGACAGAAAAGTCGGTCACATAATGACCCACGAGTCCGAAGAAGTACCGTATATACTCGCGTATCAGTCGAGAAATTTGGGACAAAATGAGAGCTTCAAAGTAATGGGGTCGACTTATACGCGGGGTCTAAAAAAATCGTAAGTCCAAAAGTTCTTCCCGTGAGGCAAAAAGCAGTCCATCCCAAAAGAAATAAAAATGCCGATGCGGTATTAATTACGAAATCGTAACCCTCCGAAAGAAAAAAAGAAAGAAAGAAAAAACACTGATGTGGTAGAATTACGAAATTGCGACCCTCCGAATTTCTCCGAGCTTTGAAAAGTCTCCTCTCCCCTGGCTTTGCGTATCCACAGCGCAGTCACAGCCGCGCATAGAAAGTTCCACCCTTCCGACTACCAGTTGATTGCGCTCACCTTCGACGTAACGGAGCCATGCGACAGCCAGTGTTAGGTGTTGCTTGTTCTTAATCGCACGTGTCTCGCTTCTCCTATTATGGGTGACATGGATTGTGTAAAGAAACGGATGTCCTATAACGCAGGATTCAAGTTGAAAGTGGTTTCTTTTGCAGAAAATACTAACAACTGTGCTGCTTCACATCAATTTGGCATTAACGAAAAACTGATTCGAGATTGGCGTAAAAAAACCGGACTTGGTGAAAATCCCAAAATCGCAAAAGGCACTGCGCCGTGGAACGACATCTTTCCCAGAGCTGGAAAGTGTCTTGAATGATTGGATTGTGGGCTGCAGACAAAATGGTTACATTGTAACGCGAACTGGTATACGTTTGCGAGCAATGAAGCTCGCAAAAGATGAAAAGTTTGCAGCCGCAAATAACACTTTTCGTGCGCTACCAGGTTGGTGCACAAGGTTTATGAACCGCCATGGGTTGTGTCTACGCCAGCGCACCAAAATTGCACAAAAGTTACCTCATGACCTTGAAGCAAAGATAATGGAATTTCAAAAGTATGTAATTTAAAAAAGAAAAAGAGACTGCTTTTGAACTTTCCCAAATAGGGAACATGGATGAAACAACTATGTGTTTCGACCTTCCTGGAAATAAGACGGTGAACCAAAAAGGCGAAAAAATATCTTGATCAAAACGACTGGCCACGAAAAATCCAGTTTCACGGTTGTTCTTTCCTGTTTGGCCGACGGCAGTAAGCTACCTCCGGTAATTATTTTCAAACGCAAAACTCTGCCGAAAAGCGTTGTCTTTCGTTCTGGTGTGCTCGTTCGTGCCCATGAAAAAGGATGGATGGACGAATCCGGAACAATTGACTGGTTAAAGAATGTGTGGAACAAAAGGCCAGGTGCACTTTTGAGGAAACCTTCTCTTTTGGTGTGGGATATGTTTGTTGCACACCGTTGTGCAGAAGTGGAAAAAACTGCAGAAAATTTAAAAACAACTCTTGCTGTCATCCCACGTGGGTTGACATCTGTTCTTCAACCACTAGATGTCTGCCTTAATAAGCCCTTCAAGGACAATGTGCGGAGGTATTGGGCAGATTGGATAAGTTCCGATTTGCCGACTGAAACCAAGGGCGGAAATCTAAAGAAGTCGGATATCGTTTTGATTGCGCGATGGGTCAAAGATGCTTGGGATGCGATACCTGCGGAAATGGTCGTGAAATCATTCAAGAAATGTTGCATTAGTAACAAACTTGATGGCACAGAGGATGATGAGATTTTTATGAGTGATGATGACAGTGATTCTGATGACACAGGCATAGATGGGAATACTCATGTTTATGATGACACGCCGATGACGGAGAAAGACTTTTTTGAACTGTTTGGCGAGTCTGACTCGGAATCGGATTTTGAAGGGCTCAGATGAAGTTTTAGGGTATGCAAATTAAATTTAGTATTATATATATAATTTTTTTCGTTTTCAAATGTTTTTGAATAAATTCATTGAAATTTTTTTTTCTCATTCCGGGATTGACTTATATGCGAGTTTCCGATTTCTTACGATTTTTTCCTCTGAAATTGGGGGGGGGGGGGGTCGACTTATATGCGAAGTCGACTTATATGCGAAGTCGACTTATACGTGAGTATATACAGTAAGAGAAAAAAAAAAGGATTTTATTAAATAAAGAATTCATTTTTAAAGGTAACTTTTTCATATTTTTATCTCCGGACAGACAAAGGGTGTGGCATCGATAGGTCACGCCGATGCAGCTCCAGAGTATTGCATTACACCTTGCCAATGACAAAAGGCAGAACAAGCCATAAAAATACCATATGTACTCGCGTATAAGTCGAAAGTTTTTGGAGGAAATCGTGCTTTCAGAGTCGGGGAATCGGCTTATATGTGGACAAGTTTAAATTCGGTAGTGTAACTGAAACGTTTCCTTTTCAAAGACATGAATAGCAATGAAGGAAAATAGCAGCAACGACGATGGTAAAAATGGCAAAAGACGAACTAAACACAAGGCAGCGCACATGGGATCCGAAAGGAGGAATGCATAGGTTTATGTAGCAAGCGCTGTGCGTGCTTCTTTGGCTTTTTGCCAAAAACAGAGACGGTACGATATTCTCAACGATACAAAATGACCTTGCTGTCCCTCCCCACAACTTTCCCAATCTTTCGTTACGACATTCCTTCCCCCTGCTCTCCCCACTTCGTACAAACTCCTGAACAGAGGAAAATTCTTCCGAGGGAGTTCCCGTTTCAATTATACCCACTCCCCTGCACAATTACACTGCAAATTAAAAAAAAAAAAATCGAAGGGTCGTAATTTTTTTTAAATCGGCATATAATACGCAGAACCTATATTAAAAACTTTTTAAGCAGATAATCTGCAGAGTATACAACAAAAAATTATGGCAGTAAAATCAGTTTATGACTTTTTTGTTGTTGCTGTCTGAAAGAACCACTGCTCTTGCATACTTGGGATCCTGTATGTATGGACATGGACATTAAGCAGACACTTGTGAATTAATAAGTGGTTCAATGCACCTTCAATCTGGAAAAAGAAAAGTGTGAGGGTGAAGATGTTCCCCAAGGTAGGTCAAAATGAGAAAAAGAAAACCTCCTAAAAATTCTGCTCCCTGAATGTACAGGGCAAAATTCAGACTTTAAGTAAGAACCAAAATATCAGTATTCCTGATAATTGATTACAAGTTATGCGATATAAACAATCCTTTCATTTATCCATAGCACCCGTGAGCGATTTTAATTAACACACATGAGACTGACGAAGAAAACAAACAAAGCTGTACTTTTTAATTTGGTGAAAAATCAGAGTGTGCGGTGAAAAAGTGTGAATGTTATGCAGCATAAACAAAACTGAATCATTCACTGTAATTTATGAAAATATCTAACTAGATCACACCACTGTATTCACAATTATAAAATTATTGGATTCCAAACAAAATAGGGTGGTTTTAAAAGACATAGCTTCAAACAGTTTTTTTTTCCTGGTTTTGTTCTTGTACTTGCTAGAAAATTAGCTCTGGTTTCCTCTTGCGAGCAAACCCTACTTTCTTCTCAGCAAGTTCCACAGCCACATTTGTCTTTTGTTGACTCTGCCACTGCACAGCATCCAATGTTTACTTTTTTTTTCTGCTGATAGTTTTCCCTTAACATTTCTTTACATTTTTTTCTTTCTTTTTCCGGTTTTTATTTTTATTCCCTCAGATGACAATTTTATCTATCATGCTTAAAGAACTTTCAGCCTGAGAACCATGAATTCTGATATCAGAGCTATCACTATTTTAGATAAATGGTGTAATTTTCAGAGAATGAATACTTTTTTTTTTTTGAACACATGCATCAATTCTTACGAATTTCCAAACTTTGTCACTTCCGTGTTTGGAAATTTCCCCCATCCTTATTAAGCTAAAATCCACACACATTTATGAGGGTGATGACATTTAACAACTACATAGGAGTGGGAACATCAGTGGGGGATACAATTACAGAAGAAATCCTCGCTCTGTGTGACTTCCGTTATCGAAAATTTATCCAACATTTTCATGCTGAAATACAAATATTTTTGGAATAAAATGATATCTAACAATACTGGGTATAGAAAACACTGCGAGAAACAAAAATCCCCAATTACGAGAGAAATCTTAAATCCATCTACTTTCCATTTTCGAAGGATGAAATTCCGTCCTCCGACGAAGAAAATGATCTCCCCCCCACCACCAATCCTCCCAAAATTTCAGTTCAGTTGTGCATCGATCTCATGAATTGGTCCGAATGATAACAAAAAAGACGGAATTCCTCGAATCAGCATAAGAATCTCGTGGCCGAAGATTACGGGGAAATTTTCGGGAGGTCTAACTTCCGTTTTCGGAAATTGTTGCCTACAATTTCAAGCTGAAATTATGCAATGAAATTATATTTAACAACAATACTGAACAGAAGCAACATTGCGAGAGGAAAAAAAAATACGATTACCGAAAAAATCTGTACTCCGTTTAACTTCCGTTTCCAAACGTTTAAAAAGACAAAACAACATCCCCAGATGGAATACGAACCCCCCCAACTAATACCCCGAAAATTTCTTAACTTTTGCATCGATCTCGAAAACGACATATAAAAAAAAAAAAAAAAAAAAAGGGAGGGAATTCTGCGAATCTGGGGAAGAATCTCACGTACGGATTAACTGCTGAATCGATTTCGAATGTCGTAAGATTACGCTAAAATAACGATGACCAGTAAATTTTAACTTTTGGCGCATATTTTGTCAAAATCGCGATTTTTTAGTAGAATGATGCAAGAACAACGTTTTGCCGTGGGCTTGCGCCATTGGCGCAGGTCTGGCAGCCCTGCATGCTTCCTTGCATTTCTGAAACACACAAAATAAAATAAATCCATGATACTGATAATTTTCTTTCCCTGTAACCAACATTTGTTTACAGTGCCTACACATCAGAGTGCAGGCCCTGATATAAAGTGAAATACCCCAAAACATTCGCAGAGCATGAATCATGTAAACCTCAATAATGACACTGTGCATCACCAAGTTTCACAGGACTTTTTTTTTTTTTTTTTATTCACTTTTATACCAACTTAAAAGGCAGGATATTCCATACACGGGAATTCAAGAAACTAGAAACCTGAAAAGCTCAAATGCCAACCCTTTGGGGAACCAGGAACAAAAGAAAACCAAGAAAGATGACACAGAGTTTTTGGTTGTAATGAGCACATCTTTTGAATCCGTTCTGACGCAAATTAAATTTATCTAAGCTATTCAAAGTCAATGGAACCAGTTAGGAAGGCAATCAACTGGTTTCAACAATCGATAAAACACCCAGAAATAGAAATATCTGCTTAGTTCCACCAGCGACTTAAAAGCATGTAACAAAAATTAACAAATGGCGTACAAAAGTTTCTTATAACACAAGGAAGGTATCAAAGACAAAAAGATTTTCAAATCGAACAGTTAAAAGAAGAAATATACCAGAGAAGGAAACATAATATAACTCTATGACTTCTAGTAGAAAAATTTTGCATAATGGAAAAGTTGAAAATAGGCAAAAAATATTCTGCACGGAAAAAGCTATGCCAAGAAAAAAGAACTTTTCAAACACATCTCTCAGAAGCAGAAGTAGCGAGAAAAAGGTTTCAACCTTTACATCCCCTAGTGGTAAATCTATGCATTACTAAGAGAGGATAATGCTCCACATCTTTAGTGTAACGAATGGCAAACAATCAAGAAGAAATTTCTCAATAGTATTTTTAAAAGCGCCAATACAGTTGCAAACTGAAGTACACAAACACTACATACTGACAGAAGTGTGAACTACAAAATTCCTCATATACTAATCTAAAGTGTTCTACAAGATAATTGGCATCTGGTGTGAAATAATTTTTTAAATTGCACATGTAGAAGCACAGATATTGAGAAAAACAGATTAAGAATTTGCGCCCCCTAGCGGCGAAATTGTGTACTATTTTGAGAAGAAAATATGCACACAGAGTTTGCATAGTTAGTAGTATCTCACCGAAGAAAAAGTTCTTCAATCCGGTTTTTAGTCCTGCAGACATTGCTGTAAACAGAGACGTGAACTTACACTCCTCTGGTTGCAGACTTGTGCATTAAGAAAAATTTGAAATTATATGAGAAACATTTCACAGTGGAAACGCTCTCCAACAAAGAAAGAATGTTCCAAATCAAGTTTTAGAAGCAGAGATATTGACAAAAATAAGATATGCATCTACACCCCTGGCGGAAAACCATGCATTATTTTAAGAAGAAAGTATTCTCAAAAGGTTCTTTGATGTGAGCTCTATTGGTCCACGGAAGAATTTTTTCAATTGAGTTTTCAAAAGCTCAGATTTTGTTGCAAATACACCAGAAGCAGAAATAAACACTTATGCCCTTGGTGGCCAAACCATTCTTCACCAAATATTAACAATTATATGCAAAGCATTTTCCATCAGAAGCTGTATTCAGTGCAGAAAGAATTTTTCAAATTGGAGTTTTAGAAGCAGAGATATTGGGGAAATGCGATTTACCTTTACGCCCCTAGTGGAAAGTCTATAAATTACTTCAAAATTTTGAAATTATATAAAAAACACGATGGAAACTCTCTACAACAAAGAAAGAGTTTTTCAAATCGGTCTCTTAGAAGCAGAGATATCGACAAAAATAAGATATACGCCCCCAGGCAGAAAAATAATGCATTATTTTAAGAACAAAATATTCAGAAAAGGTTTACCGATGTGAGTGGCATTGGTGCACGAAATAATTTTTTCAATCGAGATTTTAAAAGCCCAGATTTTGCTGCAAATGCCACAGATGCAGAAATTAACACTTACGCCCCCTGGTGGCCAAACCGTTTTTTACCAAAAATTAGAAATTATATGCAAAAGATTTCCCATCAGGAGCTGTATCCGCTGGAGAAAGAATTTTTAAAATCAGAGTTTTAGAAGCTGAGATATTGGGGAAAACACAGTTTGCTTTTATGCCACCTAGCGGAAAATCTATGCGCAATTTGAAAAAGTGACTATATCTAAAATAGTCTTCGATATAAATGGAATCGAACAGCAAATTGTGCATCATGAAGAAAAAAAAAAAAAAAAAAAAAAAAAGATGAAATAAAGGATCACTATGTGCACATTTCAAGCTTCCCATTGCAAAAAGAATTTTTCAAATCGGACTATTAGTTGCAGAGATATGGTGTCTACAGACGTATGGAAAGATGGACGGATAACATAAGCACGATCTTTTTTACAAAAAACGAGCAAAAAAGTGTGGTAAAATTAATTTTTCGAATTTTCAATTAAAAGACCTGAATTTTTTCACAGATGTCATAACTGGGTCATAAAGTCACCTTGCAAATTTCACTACAATCAAATGAAAACTTTTTGGATTGCGCATAAAATTTTTTATTATGACGTACTGCCAGCAAATGCAAACATGATTAAAAATTTTAGCTGCTAGTTTTCACAATTTTTATCTGCTTCACACAGAATTTGATGGGTTTGTTACTTTTAGCAATTTATTAAGTGCATTAAATTTTCAGCCAGTTTTGTCAAAATTCTGCAAAGGTAGAGAATCATATTTTTTATCCCAGTAGCATGCAGGAGATGTTTATCAGTCAATGGGCTGCTGGCCTCGTGCAGCCGTTTAGGTGAGAGAGTTTCTGCAACCCCCTTCTTTCCCCCACACTATCACTTCAGTTCACAGCTGGAGAAGAGCTGACGTTTCTGATGCAACACCGGCTGCAAATCTTTTAATCAAACTAAATCAGCATAAAAAGAAATATAATAATTCCAGGAGTTTTCCAGGAGGCCTACAACAAACGCTGTGATAAGTAAATACAAGGTATTATATACAGTAGAACCCAGATATAACGAAGCTGAAGGGTGGCCGAAAAAACTTCGTTATAAGCAACCTTTGAAATATCCCCCCCTCCCAATTAAGGTAAGCTAGGCTGATTACACTGCCTGCTCCGTCTAAACGAAGACCGCAGGGATATGTTGAACTCTCTCAAGGTTAGAAAAATTAACGGTGCTGCCCGAGCAGGCCCGTCAGTAACTGGAAACAACAGTCATTAACTTGGACACGATCGGTCCAGGTACCTATGGGGTCTGCCACTCCTCACGGGACCAGTACTCCACACCCTTTGATCATAGACTGTGTGTGCGACGTGTTAATGGGCGAGGCATTCAATAATAATTTTCACATCACTGGCTGAGAGACAAGTTTGCCGATGCGAGTTTTTCGGACATACGTCCTTTAATGGTATTTAATAAAACAAGTACATGCACATTTATCAAATTGAGGGTATCATGCAACCCCTCTAAAAACAGTTTTAAGAATATCAAGTTCACATTACACAGAAAAATCATTTACATGGTCCGCAGTACTAGGGCCTGTCCTGCGGTGATGACTCCTGGCCAGAGTTATCAGAAGCACCTTGGTCATAGACCAACAACCACCGTATTCAAGAACCACATGCCTCTGAATAGAACCTCATGCGATCAACCATAGTTGATGCCACATGCCTGTGAATAGAACCTGCTCAATAGTGCTCAACTGTGAACGCCAAGCCGGAACTTGGCGTTCGCAGTTGAGCAATTACTGCACGTAGGTGTGGCTGCACACTTGTGGTTGTGGTGCTGGTGCCCAACATCACCGCAGTTGCAACACCTATCTTCCAACTCATGACAGTTGCTCCTGAAATGAACGAAGCCACTGCAGCGGAAGCACCTGACTTCCCACAAGAACTCTTTAAGGTGGAAGACTGAACAACCCAGGTTCAGTCTTCTCTGCTTCATTAAGAGCTTGAAGGCACGGAGCTCCACGTCTACCACCCAGTGGACCCGGCCTCCTTTAGTCTTAGTGGGAAAACGGGCAGAAAACCAGCCTTCGAGATCGGCATTCTGCTC
The DNA here is from genome assembly GCA_039090855.1 of Macrothele yani. Taxonomy (NCBI): domain Eukaryota; kingdom Metazoa; phylum Arthropoda; class Arachnida; order Araneae; family Macrothelidae; genus Macrothele; species Macrothele yani. The sequence goes on from CM077007.1 coordinate 119,150,902, forward strand.
CAGAACCCCTTCCTCAAACTCCTTTTCAGAGAGCTCCCCGTTGACATCGTAAAAGATCAGCCGGGAGAGTCTCTTCTGTGGGGTTTTGGCGAGTGTGCAATTCTTGGTCCAGGGATTGCTCCTCAACGAGGCGGTTGAGTTCCTTTGGGCGGGAACACTCCACCCCCACCCCACCCTTCCTAATGCTCTGGACTCTTTTGACCCCAAGTTGCAGTTTTTCAGGGTTAACTGCCGCTTGTAGGTTTTTTCACGTCATCAGAGGACGTGTTCTTGACAGTGGGATAGACCAGGAGAACATGTCTCCCTTGTTCTGCTTATGTGAGGCGGGCGAAGACTCTTTTGCCTTACTAGCCCCATTCCCAGCAGCGTCGGCATAGAAAGATTTTCCAGCAGTGGCGTGCTGCTCATGCTCATTGCTTCTTCCAGACAACCTCCCATGAAGGCAAGCTCGTTGGCTTGTTTATAGCAAGCCGGGCGAACTTCCCAGAAGGTCGCTCTGATCCGATCCTTTTTGTTAGAGGTGACCCGAGAGCCATCAATGATGGACTCCACCTTCTTTAGATAGGAATTGCCCAGAGTAGCAAATGCGAATGGAGACGACACCTGGGCTACCACAGACTGCTGATTGGTCTCCGATGCCGACTTCGGGGATTGGCAACCGGGCCAGCTTCTTCCCGAGGTGGCTAGGGGTGAGGAGGTGGATTTCCCTTGTTCGCCTTAGATGTGGATGGCGAAAAAGTGTCATCTCCATGTTTTGACCGGGTTGACCAGTTTTGGTAGGGGACCGACGACCCCTTAACAGATGTAGTTACCACAGGTGACCCTCACGATGGTGGTCCCTCGAAGTGGACTTTGGAGGGTTGGAGAGGGTCACCTTCTTTTGATCGGATTCAGAAGTGGTAGGGGAAGCCCCTAGGGAACAACCAGCAGAGCTAGGTTGCTTGGCGGCCACTACTTTAGTTCGAGTTGGCTCGGACTTTTCTGGGCAAGCCCCTTTGGATTTTGCTGAACCCCTTTTTTGGACAGCTGACATCTCTGTGAGAGAGGAAGTCACAAATACTAAGTGCTGAGTGGGCACTTTGAGGAACCACACTCTAGCCAAAACTCAGCAAGATTGGGGCGCGCAGGCTTTTGCCTAATCCTGGATCAAATGGTCCAGGGATTAGGGGGACCAGCACAATGACGATGTACCCGCAATCTGAAACGAAAGTCTCTAGGCGGGCGGTACTGGACTTTACCCTTAGAAGGGCATTTTCTTTCTATCCAGTGACTGCATGCACCAAAACACTTTTTTCACAAAAAAAAAAAAAAAAAAAAAGCGAGAGGAGTGGTGAGACTCCTCTACACTCGCTACTGACAACAGCCCTTTAGTGCAATCAAAATTTCACACTCGCCAATCGCAAAGAAACTCACTTCCCAACCGTATCAGACCAGCCGGTCAAAAGTAAGGTAAAACGTTCGATTTCACAATGAACAGCATATTTTCTTAAAAGAAAAAGAATAAAGAACTGTACAACATACCTAATAAACAGAAACTTGCAAAGGAATCAAATGGAATTTTTAACTTTTAAGCAGGGTTATACAGTACGTACGTAGTACTACCGTACAACCCTGCTTAAAAGTACACATCGTACTACATACAATACATATTTTCAAACTGCAGTAGTGCGCATTACAACTGTACATTGGAACAAAAGTATTTGTCGATGGTCGCCTGCTTTCGGGTTCCTACAATGGCAACAGTTAATTGTTTTTCAACTTCATCCAGTGTTGCAGTGCACATATTTTTCGACGTCAAGTAAATGTGCAAGTTCTCAAGGCTTTGTATTACAACTTCGCTGGAAATTGCACCGTTTTTTACTTCTGTCTCCATGTCTTCCTCGTCGGACTCTTCCAAAGGGGAATGTTTTACACTTTCGATGATTGCTTGGTCTGTGTTGGTAGGTCTAGTTGCAACAAAATCATCAGCCTGTAGATACTCTCTCAGGAGTACATCTGAAGGGATAACTCCCATTTCATTCAGATGATCCCAAATTTCGTCTTCCGTTTCCACAGCGACCACATGAGCAGCATCATCACTTTCGATGGGAAACTGTTTCCAACAGTTTCTGAAGACACATCATTCCAGACATCTCGTATCATGTAACATTCCATTCTGACATCAATAATGGTTGGTTTTTGGGTTTCTAAGTTTATCAAAAATTTTCTCAGCACATTTTTGCGGTAGAACAATTTAAATTCTTTATTATTCCTTGGTCCATTGGCTGCAGCTTTGATGTTGTGTTGGCTGGCAACCAATGTACAGTTATGGATTTCAAACGAACGTCAGATGAATGAGATAGACAATTGTCGACGAGAAGCAAAAGCTTTCTGTTTTTCCTCATCATTTCATCATCAAATTGCTTAAGCCACTCCATGAATAACTCAGATTTCATCCATGCTTTCTTGCTAGCTCTGTAGTCGACAGGTAATTTATCACCCTTCTTGAAACATCGAGGATTTTTGGATTTGCCAACGACAAGAAATTTTCGCTTATCAGACCCATTCATATTGACACAAACCACACTCACAGTTATTCAAACTTTTGAATTTTTACCACCACTACATTGCTCAGCTTTCAGAGCTAATATTTTTTCAGGCAGCATTTGAAAAAACAGCCCAGTTTCATCCCCATTGTATACATCGGACAGATTGTATCGCGAAATTAGATGCTTGCTTGCTTCCAACCATTTTGTAATGGTTTCGTCGTCAACTGAAGCACTCTCCCCACAAACAGTTTTGAACACAATGCCATGGCGATCTTTAAATCATTGAATCCAACCATTGCTAGGGATAAAATCGTCTCTTCCCAGTAGGCATGCAAAATCTAAGGCCTTCTCTTTTAGTAGAGGTCCCGTGATTGGAACATTTTGCAGCCTTACACCGAGAAACCACTTGTAAACTGCTGCTTCCACATCGTTATAAACAGCTTCTCGAAACCTTTTCCTCTCAACACCTGATGAATTTTCGGAGAACTTACATTTGAGATCATCTTTATTTTTCAAAATGGTTGAAAGTAAATTCGTAGGAATACCAAATTTTTTAGCGATTTCACATTTTTTTAAATGACCTTTCTACGCCAGACTAATAAGCTGATTTTTTTCACTCAAATTTAATGCTTTGCGCTTATTCAAGGACATCTTTTACTCTTCTGTACTTCAGACCACCAGAAAAAAATCTGAACTTTGGACGCGTAACAACAATTCATGAAAGAAAAGTGACATGACTGTGATAAATAAAACCTGACTCCCGAGTGCAAAACGAACACGGGATATCTGTGCCTGAGTAATGGACCAAATGAGAACGTCCGATATCCAGAAAATTCCTTTTCTCAGACAATCCAGACTAAAGATTACGGCAGCTTGGTGGGTAATTCCCACCACATCCCATAGGGAAGTGTAATCAGGAGAAGAGAAATTGAAGCAGTGTGTTTTCATACAACTGAAATCATAAAGTGCAGAATGAAAATGTTCCCCAAAACTTAATTCCCATTTCACTGTTCAAAATCCCATTTTTACTAATGAGCCTGCCATGGTTTGCACAGTTGAGTGACCCCGGTGATCTCTTTGTTGCTTGTGGTCACTGTACATCTGGCTCTGCTGCCAGAAAAACTCTTCTGCCCCTTTCAACCCCAGCCTAAGCAATAGGCCCAACGCTCCTCCAAACTGGCGTCGTTGGCAAATACCGATGATGAGAAAAGACATCCGTATCATAAATACTGATGCCCAAAGCTCCTCCAAACTGGTGTCGTTGGCAAATACCGACGATGAGAAAAGACATCCGTATCATAAATACTGATGATGGTAAAAACATCTGTATCATTGTTCCTCAGTGGCTAGGGGATTGTATTGCATAAAGATGTGCCAGTTTGAAAGCAATGATATTTTTTCTGCAAACCACAAATTGTTGGATTGGAAATTTGCAACCCAGATGTAAACTTACACATTTATTCTTCTCTCAGCTAAAGTTCGTTATAAGTGGTTTGTGACAAAAATGCCATTCATAATATGCGATACAATTAACATTAAGTTGCTGTGTAAACTCAAGGGAGCCGATAAAAATTCGTTATATGCCAAACTTCGCTTTATGTGAGCTTGTTATATCTGGTTCTATTGTATACAGTATAAAAACCCAGATCTCTCTCTCTCTCTTTTTCTCTGGAAAGCTTGACGTCACAGCAACGTCTGCATTGTTGTGCCATCACTTATCAATCAATTTGTGAATTTGTGTGTGCTTTTGTAATGTCAAAATGATTGCTAGCTATATAATAGCATGCAATCACTTTTAGATGTCAAGGTAATCGTGCGCTAATTTAAAAACATTGGATTATCAATGACTCGAGTTCTATTTTTCTGATCTACAAAATCCGAATCAAACTCTTAACATCACAGAAAGTTGAGTTTGCACGTGATCATGTTGAGATGTCAAGGTGATCATGTGCTGATTTAAAAACATTGGATTATCAATGACTCGAGTTCTGTTTATCCGATCTACAAAATTTGAATTGAATTATTAATATCACAAGTTGCGTTTGTATATTAATTTAATTTAGCCCAATTCAAATATTAATTTTTACGCTTTAATTATTTTTTACTTTTTTATTCTATTGAACTTTCTGAATTTAGTGCTGATTATATTATACATTTCGCAAAATACCAATTTAACTAGAATGCTCAAACCTACAATAAAACTGAAATCTTGAGATGTCAAAGTGAGCAAGATCACATCTAAAAGCAGATGTCACCCCAACAGCACACTGTTGGGAATTTAGATAATTCTGATTTGTAATACCAGATGTTGCATTATTTTGTAGAAAAAGCTTCAGTACGAAGTTCCAAACTAATCGTTGAATAGGACAGTCTAAAACAAGCCATGAAGAGAATAACAAGTGTACCGGAGAAAAAGTAATTTAACGTGAAAAATCAAAGTAAAAGTGTAAACTTACTTTAATAGGCAAGTTTACACGAAAACAACTTTCCGAGTTTAGTGCTGATTATATTACACATTTTGCAAAATATCAATCTATCTAAATGCTCTAACCTACAATTATTAAACAACAAATTTTTTACACAGAATGTTATTTATCATGAGGTCTTTTGAAGAACAGAAATAAATAGCATATAATTTTTAGTTCTAACATCAATGAATTCTTGCTATATAAGTTTTTACGTCTGTTTGATTTGTTTTCAATCTGCTTCAATTAAAAATTTCACTCTGTCATAGGACGGGCAACATCCCCTATATATTAATATTTATTTAAAGCATAAAAACAATCATCCCAGGACGGGCTATGCGCTAGTATACATAATGTTAAGTCATTTCTTGATAACACAACTTTTATTGATTTTCCAAGAAAGCAACGTTCGCATCACTTGTATAAAAGCCAGTATGAGGAGAGACATTTAAACAACAAACCTGATTGTAAACATTCAGAAGTGTCATGTGATCACCTGCATCGCTGAAGAAGTTTTTTCTGGCAGTGTCAGCATGGACAATTTTATCTTTTGGCCGATAGAAGATGGCATTATTTACAGACAGCATAGCTGCTATGGTGAGAATTTCTTCAGAGCACTTGTACTTTTCAGATGCTAGAATCATTTTTGACATCATGGGGTCAACTGGAAATTCTGCCATCCTTCGGCCCAATTTTGTCAGTTCTCCTTGATGGTTTAGTCCACTAAGGGCATACAGCTGCTCCAGAGCCAAGACCTGCAAACAAAATGTTAACTTGCATAAATTTTATGAGTTTAATGTATGTTAATTGCACAAAACTTTCAAAAATTTTTTTAGAAGTAATAATACGAAAAAATAGCCAGTATCAATATAAACAGACCACAAGGATGATAATCTTACATATCTTAAAAAAATTTCCTTTTGTCACTCTGTATGGGAACTAATCCTCTTAAAACTATTGAGTTCTGCACAAAATGTTCCACTAAACCACAGCATTTCAATTATTTTTCCACTTTCTACAGGAATACTATGGGTAATATATGAGGGTTGTACCGAAAGTAATGCAAAAGTGGGCAGAACTTTTTATTAACTGACAGAGGTCATTCAAATTGTACATGCTCGTAGAGTAACTCCTCCTGTATAGTAACCCTTCTTCTTCATTGCAGGTACATAATGGATTCTAAGCAGAAGCAATGTGCTGTCATTGAGCTCTTGATGAAGGAAGGGTGAAGGCTGTTCAACATCCACGGATGGCTACAGAAGTTTAAAGAAGGGGAAAATAGCATTAAAGACAAACCACACAGTGGGCAGACCATCATCTGCAACCATTGACATGAATCATCAGCGAGTGGATGAAGTGATTCACATGGAGAGATGAGTCACAATCCATGAGCTTGTTGCACAACTGGACTGTGGTCACAATGCCATACAGAAGGTGTGTATCAGAAAGTGTGTGCAAAGTGGGTAGCTCAGCAGTTGACCCTCGATTTGAAGGAGAGAAGTGGAAGTCTGTTCTGATCTGCTGGAAGTGTTTGAAGCCAATGAAGACACGTTTTCAGGGGTGTTAGTGCCCCTACCATGTTTCGGAGCAATCCTTGGAGTGGAAAAATTTGCAATTTGGAGCAGAAACGCTGGTTTTTGGAGCAAAAAAATTTCCATTTTGGAGCAGCTAATGATAGCATTTTTTATTGTTTTTAAGTCCATGCTGTGCTTTAAGTTATGTTTATATACAGAATTACCAATATTTTATGAACCAGATTTGTTGACATTTTACTGCTTCTCTTATGACTGGTAATTAGCATTTCTGTCATTCCTACAGTCCGATAAATGGGAAAACAAATATACTATCAGCAGTTTAATGAAAACTACATGACCTGCAATATTTTAAGTGTAACACATTAATATCAGGGATTTTCTTCTGAATGCATTTGCTTTGCTGTAATGCAAATAGGATGCTGCTGCGTCCAAGAACTGTTGCCATTGTTACTGAACACTTGCGAGTATACACTTAGGAAGAATAAATAACATGTAATTACTGTTTGTTGTTTGGTTGGTTTTTAGCAACATATTTTTCTAGATTAATGGCATTCAGATGAAAATACATTATTTCTGAAACCAACCAACTGGCAACCCAAGCGTACGTGGTTTGCATGTGCATCCCAAAGTCCTACGGTTTTCTGAAGGGAAGCGTACTTTCGATATCAAAGGAAAACTAATGTAACATTTAATGATCAAGTTGTGAAATCCCCTTTCAGCAATTGTGCCATGATACTTTTCATACAATGTTTTTCAGCTAGTAATTATCAACGTCAAACTTTTGTTATTGCTGCGAACAATTACAACTCAAACCTAAACTGTAAGATAACAGTGAGATTTAGTACAGTTGGTTAGATAAAAGCTGCTTCCATCGCTTAACGCTTGCGCAGTGACATTTCGGCATGGGACTCCCCCCTCTTCAGTAGTAGTAGAATCAGTTTATGCCTTTTTTTTCTTCTTGTTGCTGCTGTCTGAAAGAGGCCACTGCTCTTTGCATGCATGGGGTTCCACATGTATGGAGATGGACATTAAGCAGACGATTGCGAGTTAGTAAGTGGTTCCACACACCTTTCGTCTGGAAAAAGGAAAGTGCGAGGGTGAAGATGTTCCCCAAGGTAGGTCAAAATGAGAAAAAGAAAACCTTCTGAAAATTCTGCTCCCTGAACGTATGGGGCAAAATTCAGACTTTAAGTAAGAGCCAAAAGATGAGTATTCTTGATAATCGATTACAAGTTATGCGATATAAACAATCCTTTTATTTATCCATAGCGCTCGTGAGCGATTTTAATTAACATACATGAGACTGACGAAGGGGGAAAAAAAAGCTGTACTTTTTAATTTCGTGAAAAATCAGACCGCACAGTGAGAAAGTGTGAATATTACGCAGCGTGAAAAAAACTGAATCGTTCGCTGTAATTTATTTATGTAAATATTTAACTAGATCACACTACTGTATTCACTTTTATAAAATTATTGAAATTCCAAACAAAATAGGGTGGTTTTAAAAGACAGCTTTAAACAGTTTTTTCCCTGGTTTTGTTTTTGTACTTGCTAGAATATTAGCTTTGGTTTCCTTTTGCGAGCAAGCCCTACTTTTTTCTCAGCAAGTTCCACAGCCATATTTGTCTTTTGTTGACTCTGCCACTGCACAGCATCCAATGTTTACCTTTTTCTGTTGATAGTTTTCCCTTACCATTTCTTTATTTTTTTCGTTTTTTTTATTCACTCAGATGACAATAATTGTATCTGTCTTGCTGAAACAATTTTCACTATTTTAGATAAATGGTGTAATTTTCAGAGAATGAATACTTTTTACAATTTCATTAATGAGAGAAGTATTTGTGACTTTCACTTCCAGCAATACACAGAAGAAACTTGCTGGCGATTCACTTCTAAAGTTTCAACAAAGAGACTGACTTTAGTTATCACAACATCATTACCTACCTCCCCCTACAACTCCTCCAACTGGACTTGCTTATTACATTTTGAATAAATTTCCTGGCTCTGAAAAAACTTGAGAATGGTATCCAAGGACAGTTGATCTACAACAATTCACCAAGTTCAAATTTAGTGGTGCCTTTGGACTGCTTGCACTAGAATTGTGAAATTAAACCTTGAAAGTATTAACCCTTACAATAGATACAGAATTTTTTTTATCCCTAAAACACTTGCAACTAGCCCTAATGAGGATTCAGGCTACTACTGCAAATACTTCTGAGAACTTTTCCAGAAAGCAAGTTGTGCAGAGAGGTCACAAATGAAGACAAGAGTTATACTGTTGCATAAAGAACATGTTCAAAAGACAATAGGATATTTATTCTTAAACAATATTTGTAAAATTAAAAAAAAAAAAAAAACCCAACTCTTTCTTTTTCAGGCATTTAGTTGTTGTCATTTTTCTACTCTACTACTATCGCAGGAGTAAAACAGTAACAAGAAATAACTGCCTGAAGAAGAATTTTCTCTGAAAACTCCCAAATATTGTTTGAGAATAATATATAATTTTGGTTTTAAATATTTTAAATTTGTTGTTCAATGCTACTTATATACTGTGTATACTATACTCATCAATCTGATATATCCAGACAGAGATCAAAATATACCCCCCTCCTTACCAGTGTTTCCTGAGGTGGTGGGTCCAAAAAGTCAAAATGCATGATGTCATTTATGCCTAAAGATTTCAGTAGTAAGACAGCATTTCCAAGGTTCACTCTCTGAATTTCAGGGATTGTGTTATCATCCAGTTCATGCTGATATGCCCATGCAGTGTAAAGCCTGAAGCATCTGCCAGCAGCTACTCTTCCTGCACGACCAGCTCGCTGGTTAGCTGAGGCCTACAAGAAATAAGGTAAATAAAATTTTATGAAGGCATACATTATACAACAAGACTGCTCATGCACATAAAAACAAAAACTAACAGTAACATGCATGATTGTGATAATACATATGCGCACATCTCATATATCAGTACAGTATGTGGTATAGTGTCAGTTACCATAAATTCACTTTTCAGAGTTTTACAGGATACTAACAACTGCAAGTAATAATGGATCTGCAATTGTGTGCAGCCAAGACTGAGATGTCATTCATTTTCACAAGTACACTCTGCACGATTCTACAGTAATGATGTAACATGAGTGCAAATTTTGAATGCACAGGGTACGCATACCTGTCAACTTTTTTAAACAAAATGAGCACACACTCAAATAAGCAGATTTTTCACACTGCAGAATTTTTCTTCCTAGATTTTAACACCATTAAGTCAGGGTGACAAAAAAGCAATTTCATAAAGATTTTTTTTTAATTTCAGGACATAAAATATAGGTCCCACCCCATGGTCATTATCTGGAATGCAGACATTTTTCTCTCAAAAATTATTTTACCTGATTGTATTTTTTTTTTTTACTGCAGTGGATATGAAAATAGAACAAGTAAAAAAAAACCATACATTTATTTTTAAATACACTTTTAAATTATGCTGAATCTGTCATCACAGATATTCAACAGAATTGTGGATATGTTCCTAACTGAGATGGTACTGATACATTTCACAGTGGATTTAAAAGTGTTTTTTGAAATTTGGATATTGCTTGGTGAATTTCACTTAATTTCTTTATTATTTTATCCAGTTCTTTGTTTCCCATAGACAGTGTCATCAGGACAATTTTAATTTCTCTCATATTATTTTCTCTAATACCAGCATCTAATTTTTTGAAGCTTTCAACTAATGTATTTCCTCAAATGACTGCAAGATGTAAAACGAATTATTGTTATCCACAGCTGTAAACATTATCAGTGCTTCTGCTCTCAAAATCTTTTCATTCAGCTCAGCTGGCTTCCATTTTGAAGTTTTGGTATCATGTTCTAACATTAAAGCATTGTTTGATTTCAAAAATAGGCTGGCTGACCATACTTTTCACTCCTTTTCTATATCTTATGCCATCAGTATGTGAAAGTAGTCGTGGAAGTTCCACATTACAAACTCTTAAATTACAAGTAGGAAATCAAAAATACAAGAAGATAATCAAATGCATACTATAAAAAAATATAGTAATAAAAATGAAAAGATCAGCCAACTTGACAGTGCTGGTGTATATTAGATTCCTATAAATCAGAAACCACCTTTGTCATATATAGGCAGCACTAAGAACAAGTTAAAATATAGATTACACCAACATATGAATAATTGGAATAAAAAAGAAGCTAAAACAGCATTAACCCAGCAGTCTAGAAAATCATCAATGTCCGAAATTCAAAGATATTAAAATTATTAAGGGATATAAAAATGAAAGGCAGTTGAGAGTTGCAGAATCGGTGTTAATCGAAAAAACAGATCAAGAGTATGTAATATTAACGACCCAAACAACTTAAATGACCATTGGAAAGCCTTAATTAAAGTAGAACAATTAAGGAAAAAAAAAAAAAGAGAACAGCACTGACAATAGATGGCGCCAGAGATACAACGATGCGGAGTTCGCGACTGAAGCCGGAACCTTGATGAATTTGCTCACTTGATCTGTGGTTAGCAGAGCAGAAGGATACATCAACCTCCTGAGGATGACAGCACAGCTGTTGAAAGTGCTTGGGGATTGTTTGTGACTGGCTGAATGAGGTTAGGGTTTGCTGCAGGGTATTTACGAGGTATGAGGCAAATGGAGTGCTACGTACACAGTTGACAGTGGTTTGACTGCCGTAAAATGTAAATAGTGTAATTATGTAGATAGTGGTTTTTAATTGAGTGTATGAATGTGGTGTATATATAGTACGTAAATGTGTTAGTATGAGGTATGTAAATTGTATGATGTGAAATAGGTATTGAATTGAATATGGGTGTGATGTATGTGAGTATTTATTAGGTGTATGGGTATGTGTTTTAGAATAGAGTACCGTTTTTAGAATTGTGAATTTTAAAGGCAAGTTGCTGAGGGGAAAAAAAAAAAAGTGCGTAATGAAGGTTGACAACACTCACGTAATAGTGAGTATGCGTCTAGGGTTGACGAGATATCACACATGTCAAACAGCAGTCATAATTCAGCGTTTTTTACTGTCGTGTGAATGAAAAATATGAATGTTTCATGACCTGAGGAATTATAGTAACAACAACAACCTGAGAGCAGATATGATGAAAGTTTCAACCTTAAAAGGCCAGCTGCATAACAAAATGTTCTCGTTAACACGCACAAAGTGTATAAAAGGAATGAAGCCAAGAACTTTTAGGTAAGTGTTTGGCCTTTCTGATTGTTAAGTCTTAAATTTTAGTTGCATGTGAAACATGTGGCTGGAAACACATCATTTGGGATAGCACAATACCAATCACTGATTAAGACACCATTTCTGTTCCCTGCCGACCATATTGAGCAAAATTTTGTTTTCTGTAGCATTTTGATTACTAATTCTCACTAAAAATTAAATAGAATAAAACATGTAGCTCACTACATTTTAACAGAGCAATCTAGATCTAATCCACAGCAAGCAAATTGTAGAACAACAACAACAGCAGACTTGCCAACTTCCCAAAACTGAAATCTGTAAAAAGAATTTCCTTGAACATCTATTCAATAAGTCTATTTACATATCAATTAAATCTGTAAATACAGGGTTTCCACTCATTTTCTCCAGCAAAAACATAACTTTTTAAGGACTTCTAAGCACCCTCCAAAACTTTTTTGAAGACTTTACCAACTGCATATGCAACAATGGCTTGAACACAAATATACTTTTTATACATGAATTAACTATGTAAATTGAAGTATGCTAATGAAGTTTGCAATAGTTTTCCATATAATTTAAGTTTGTGGATGTAATAAATTAGAATTTATATAGGAACAAACTGTGTACATAAAAAATTGGAAAAATAAGAGTTTAATCTTTGATACAGTTACACAGCTATGGAATATAAATAATAATGTTTTCAATCCAACCAGAAGTTGAGAGGCCGGTGCCAAAAACAAATATATGTTTACAAAAACATATAACATGTGGTTTTTTATACAACATACAACAAAACATACAACATGTGGTTTTACCAGTTGTGGTGGTAAAACCACAACTTGAAAATTAGAAGATATGTGGATAAGCTGATGATTTTGGTTACTATCACAGTTATCCTAAACAGAAAGTTTTTTTTTTTTTCGATATCACTCATAGTAGCAAAGGTGTTCAAGGTAAAAATGCCAGCACACATTTACACCACTTGGGGAGGAAATTTCACATCAGGAAATAAAAAAAATCTTTGATTACAACTATTAACTATTCTGGCTTTTTAACATGGAAATATAATAGAAGGATGGCTAGGAGTGACAAAAAAAAAAAAAAAAAAATCAGGACAATTTCAGAACAAACAATATGTGTCACATATGGCCAATGTCTGGAATGCAGAAAGTTTGCGCACTGAAAATTATATTATCTGATCATAATTTTTCCTAAACAAACTTCTTACATAAAACGAACCTGCAAACACATGCACACTACTTTCACCTTAACAGTAACACGCTACACACACATGCACTTAGTTTCAGTCAAACACCACACAATACTTATTAAACCACCTTTGAAAAACTTCTGTAAAAGTTAGTTTCTTTTAACTAACATTTTACGCAGTTTTTTAAAAGTAGTTTAGTAAGTATTGTGTAGTGTTTAAATGAAACTAAGTGCATGTACACATGTGTATGTGTAGTGTGTTACTGCTAAGTTGAAAGAAGCGTGCTTATGTTTGTGTGTTCCTCTTTGTGTTCGTTTTATGTAAGAAATTTATTTAAGAGTTACATAGGATTTAAAACAATAGCATTAATGTATATAAAGTTTTTAAAGAAGGAATAGTGATAGCTTGGCATATCCTCAGGCTGGAAGTTGGACCTAGTTTTTTGTCTAAGTGCAGGAAACAGAAATTAAAAGTAGGACTCCTTGACATGATTATGAAAGGTAAATGTCCTATAGAATTCATATTAGTCTTAATTTGCACATTTTTTGTTGAATGGAAGGTTGAATATGAATTTTCTCCTGACATATCATTTTGTAGTTTTGCTGTAAATAAGATTTTACGGGTTGCGGAAAAGACACAGATTCCATCATGGGCAGAATAAGCAGCAAGTTTAAAATTTCATTCCACTTAGGGGAAGGAATGAAAATTCAAACTCTGTTGATTGATTTTGAAAGAGAGACTGTAAGAAATAAGAAAACACACATTTTATTAGTAAAAATTCTTAAAAATATATGAAGTTGCTTTCTTGCACCTCTACAAAAAAATAAGAAATAAATAACAGTATCAGAAAAATATTAAAAATGAAGAATACAATCAGAAAAATAAGTAAATAAATAAATAAAAACAGGAATTTTTCAGAAAAATTCAAAAGGTGGAAAATCACCCAGAATTCTAATCTCTGCTAGAACTGGAATTTCTACCAATACCAAAACATTTTGGCCGCCAGACAAACATTTTTCGAACTTCCAGAAATGTGATGAAATCCAGCCAGAAAACTGGAAGATAAGAGCAAAATCCAGAAAACTTCCGTGAAATCTGGAAAACTTGGCAGGTATGGAAATCCAATATTACAAATGCTGAAATTTTTGTTGCATGTGAAACACGTGGCTGAAAACATCATTTGGGGTAGCAGAACACCAATTACTAACTAGGGCACCACTTCTACCCTTCCCTGCCAACCATATTGAACAAAAGTTTGTAGTCCATGGCATTTTGATCGCTAATTCTTACTAAAAATTAAATAAAGTAAAACATGTAGCTCACTACATTTTAATAAAGCGGTCTGGATCTAATATAGAGCAAGCAAATTGTTGAACAAATGCAACAACTGAAATCCACTAAAAAAACATTATTCAAACATTCAGTCGATATATCTATTATGCATCAATTAAATGTGGGAAACGTATTGATCACATCGATTAAAAACTGAACACTAAACCAAACAAATAAAGCAGAACAAACTATTAGATGCCCCCCCCCCTTTCCACATACACACACACATACTACAGTTGAGTTCGGGCTCACTTTTCGGAGCCCGAGCCCACCCGAGTCCGAATTTTATATTGCAAGATAGAACCCGGGCCCGAAAACTAGCTAACCTGTTCAACCATTAATAAAAACCCCCTCCTTTTCCAAACTTCCACTCTCTCCTCCTGTAACTGTACGATTTTCTATGACCGTTCGTTTCCACCAGAAGCGCTTCGGGCGGCCGGGCATCCAAAATGATCCGGCGGTGTTGCAATTGTATCTTGCTCAAATAATGCTAATATTATCACGCCATAATGTGCTGCAATATGATCGTTGCTAAATAGGATTAGCAGAGAGCTACTGCGTGGAGATAGGGGCTAAATTATTGTCGGCATGCTATCAAATATCCAATATCTATAGTTCTTGAAAAAGATTTTTCTTCTCTGCAGAAACACACCAATGCACGGCCTATGCCATTTTCTATCCAAGCCCGAAACAAATAGCTATCTTGAATGCCTGTTGTCCAACTAGAACCAGTTGCCGAAGAATTCCCTTCACCAACTATAAAGTGTCTCACTTGCTAAATCATATAAAATCACATTTATGTGGGGTATTTGGAAAGCTTCCCCACTACGGGTCCACCGAATCACAACACTTAAATAATGGACGGGCTAGACGAACACTGAACACACACACATTTATGGGTCCATCGAATCACAACACTTAAATAATGGACGGGCTGGACGAACACTGAACACACACACATTTAATATGACGTAGACTTACAATTGATATCAGGATACACTAACAATGGAACCTACTCATTCCGCTAAGAAATACAAAATGGCGAACACAACACCCTTCGGCACACAGCCCTGTCTCGGTGTTCACACTTCAGAACTCTTCGCAGCTCTGCCTCTAGTCTCTGGGAGCATGTTTTAGAGATGCGCCGATGTCCGATGCTCACTCCATCCAGCGGTCGTTCTTCTGTGTAGTGATCTCGGCATTTCACCATCAGGACGACACATACCGAAAACCCACAGTCTCGGCCATGCTGACAAGGTGCTGTCCTCAGCGGCTCCTGCATCCATTAGTGTTCATGGCGACATTATTGTTCTGGACATTTAGACAACAAAAGAAAACAGTCAAATAAAACACATACTCACAGTCATTGAAAAAGGAATTGAAAGTCCTTCAGTGACCCCCTTTAGGCCATGGCTTCATATGGTGCGCTGCGGTAGATGTGTTGTTCTGTCCTTCGTGGTTTCCCACTTTCTCGACGTCGTACCGATCCTTTGGCTTCACTGCCTTGACACAATAAGGGCCAAAGAATTTTAGTTGCAGCTTTAACCCCGCACCGAATTGCGTCCTCTGAATTGCAACTAGATTGTTGACTTTATACAGTTTAGATGGTTTTCGTTTCCGGTTGAATTGTCGACTATTTTCCTGTTGTGGTCTCAAGATATTGCTCTTGGCGTCTTCACACATATAATCTCTATCACGTAGCGTGCAGTTTAAATGCTCCTCTTCTAACAGTTCTCTAATTTTTTGATCCCCAGCATTCTTCATTTTAACGCCAGTCATCTGTTCAAATGGGGTGTATTTAGTGCTTTTTGAAATCATGCTATTTTTTAAACTGGTACTTTTGGTTTTGTTTGGCTTGTAGCCATGCACAAGATCCGAAACTTCCCTTCGCAACTCCAAATCTCGTATATGATCCAAGTTCAACATGCCCGAATCTTCCGTCACACACGCGACATGCAGCAAAAAACTATTAAACATGTTCTCATTTCGCTCTCCTGAAGCGGCGATAACACTCTGCTGTTCTGACAGGCTTGGCTCCCACGACATCAGCATCTGACCTTGACCCACTTTCATCTTGGCAAACAGGTTTGCAGGGATTATACACTGAGCGTTGAGACTATTCGAAACTGCTGCTGTTACCTCGACGGCCACATGAGAACTCTTTAGTGACATCTGGAACTTTGCCAGCGGAACTTCATGTTTATCATTAAAACAACTAGAAAGAATTACTCTACCCTCTGTTATTTTTTTGGTGGGGACCACATTGCTATTCACTACCGCAATTTGGGCGCCTGAATCAACAAGAGCAGTTACTTCTTTACCATCAATCAAGATGTCAATATACTCCAGTTCGTTTATAAAACCTTTTCTCTCAACGGGCTGTTCCGATTCCAGTACACTGACTGAACTTTCACCCCGCCCGCCTTGCTCACTTCCGACCTCAGGTTGTCTTTGGAAATGTTTTGAATATGATTTTGCAAAATGTGTTGTTTCCCACAACATAGCAGTTGGGTTTTCCCTTATTTTACCCATAGTTATTTTTGTTGGACCTTTCGTACCGTACATTCTTAAAATTTCCGCTTCCACCTTTACTCGTATTCTCCACCGATTTGTACTCATTTGCTTGAACGTCGTTTAACAAATTTCCTTTCGACACAAAATAAACATCGCACTCTTTTGCTAATCTTACAGGGTCAAACCAACTTTCTCCCTGCTTAATCCCTATGTGAGATGTAGTGTCTCTGTCTAAGGTTTAGTACAATTTATTCGCCACCATCAATTTTCACAACGAGTTAAAATCATTAGCCTCATGCAGTTTACAATAATACTCAAAGTTTGCTGTTAATCTCGATGCGAATTGAATATGTGTTTCACTTGGCTGTTGATGAGCCTTCCGAAAATTATTCAAGCATTCATGCGCTGTCGGCTGAAACTCCATTAATATTAGCAACTTAAGCTTATCATAATCTTTCATCTCCTCCTCTCCGATGTAAAGCAATACGTTGCTAGCTTTTTCCCCGAGAAGGTTTATCAAGATCTCTGACCTCATGTCCAGCAGCACCCCTTTTATAACAAAAGCTCGTTCCACAGATTGGAAAAACAAATTGAGATTCTTAGGTTTAACTGGAATAGACATACTCAGTGCACGGAAACTTTTAATCAGGTTTTCAAGATTAAACGTAGGCCGCTCAAGTCCCGCATTATCACTTTGCTCATTCAGCTCCAATGCCGAACGGCTTCGAATACTTTTCAGTTCTACTTCCTTCTCCAATTGCGCTAATTTGATTTTTTCCATCTCTAGTACTCTATCATTTTCAGCCCTTGCCTTCCTCTCTTCTATTATAGAATTTAAGACGTCTTTTACAAAATCCTGATCATTTTTATAGATTTCAGTGCTCTCTATTTTTAATTTTAAATCAACAATCGTCGCTCCTGTTGGCATCGTTTCACCGATCTCTTGTGCTACTTGAATCAAGTCGTCTTGCGAGAATTTTTATACATGGTTGACAAGAAAGCTTACCTTAAAATCTGAAATAAAAGCTCCGTTTTTGCCACTGCGTAATCCACGGGCGATTCGGGACAGATCCCACTTGCTGACAACAGAATTGTGGGATATTTGGAAAGTTTCCCCACTACGGGTCCATCGAATCACAACACTTAAATAATGGACTGGCTGGACGAACACTGAACACACACACACACATTTAATATGACGTACACTTACAATTGATATCAGGATACACTAACAATGGAACCTACTCATTCCGCTAAGAAATACAAAATGGCGAACGCAACACCCTTCGGCACACAGCCCTGTCTCGGTGTTCACACTTCAGAACTCTTCGCAGCTCTGCGTCTAGTCTCTAGGAGCATGTTTTAGAGACGTGCCGACGTCCGATGTTCACTCCATCCAGCGGTCGTTCTTCTGTGTAGTGATCTCGGCATTTCGCCATCAGGACGACACATACCGAAAACCCACATTTATATATAACAAAATTATCTCGCTCTCCCTCTCTCTAAAAGACTGAACCTCAGTAAATATTCTACAGCCCGTCTCAGCTCTGACACACACACACACACACACACACACACACACACACACACACACACATCCTGTGCCCTTTCACTTGCTACCCCCTCTTTTCCTAACTGGGATAAAAATGGGGAAAAAATAATTTTCTGAGTTTTCAATTAAAAGAGCTGAATTTTTTTACACATGCCATAACTTGGTCATCTAAAGGTTACCCTGTTATCATTATCAAACTTGAATCCAATGAAAACTTTTCAAGTTATGTATAAAAAATTATTATTCAGACATTTAGAAAAACACAGCCATTATGCCTCTGGGCATTATGTTTGGCTTTGGGATCTAATCGGTGGTGGCGAGCTGTTGTCGCCTGTTATTGTTCATGGGGAAGAGGGAATGGGAAGAATTCCATGCAGTGGTCATAACATCCTAATTTAGCAAAAGTTCATTAATCTCACTATTGCCGATTGCAGCTGTTTTCACAAAAGTGAATTATTTTTTCAAGACCAGATAGTAAAAATTAAAGATTTTTCAAGACATGAAAAAGAAAAGTCAGGAATTTCAGTACAACTACGACCCCTACATCATGCCAAATACATATATACACACCACCCTGTGAAAAATTTCACACCAAGAAAATATTGATCATGGTATTAACTATCCTATCATGACAGATGAAATATATTGTTAGGCTAAATAAAAACACTTACTTCAGACTTTACTTAGATCAGAATAATATAAATTTTATTTTAACTTGAAGAGCTTTCCATTCACCTTTACATTTTCTGAGTTCTTTTGTATTTTCAGACATTTCTGGATGATCTTTATCAGAGGTTTTGTTTACTCAGAAATAATTTAAGTTTTGTTGCCAGGTTCCTCATATTATGTATATGACCAGTTATTAAATTTAAGTCTCCTCATTCTGTATTTTGCAAGTCTATTATTTTTGAATTAAGTTGTTGAAAATGCTATTTATAAGTTTAGTAAGTTCATTAATGGAACAGTTTTTTTTCTTTGAACATACAAACTTTCTTTAATTAGTCTCTTATTTTTATTAGGTTCATAGCCCAATATTTTGATTTTTTGCCACAAAGATTCACATTTACATAACTGTATGTGATTTGCCAATACACTATTTTGACCTTTATTATTAATAGCTTTTACATGTTCTTTAATTCTGAGTTCCAAGTTTTGAGATGTTTGTCCTACATAATTACTATCACAGTCCAGTGGAATTTGATATACAAAATTTATTCTTGCCATCTCGTCATGTGTATTATTGGAAGATTCTTTACTGACTAAATTGGCTACTACTCCTTTTTGAGCTATAGTTGCTACTTTCACATTATTTTTTAGTAAATGTTTATTAATTTTGTTATTTAATTTTCCATAAGTTGCCAGGGGCCCATACATGATCATTTTATCAGTTTTTTTTTTAGATTTTGTGATGTTCTTCTCAGATTGTTTTTGTCTGAAATGTTGTACAAAGTTAATGATAATTTTCTTGCAAAAATCATGATATATTAGTTTTTTTGCCATTTGATTTTTTTCTGATGACAGTAATTTAGCTCTAGTTATTAAATTTCTTGCTGTGTTAATTTTTACAGCTTCTGAGAGGTAAGAGCTACAATGCAGTAACATATTCGTTTTTTCTTTCTTGAAATTATGTATGAAAACCAGACGTTCCAATTCTTTGACGATTTTCACATCAAGATATTGAATTTCTGTGTGCTCTTTTCTTTTTTAATTCAAATTTTATTCTGAATTCCAAAGCATTAAAGGAATCCAGAAGTTGTTGTGTGGATTGCAGACTTGTGAAAATAGCACATAATGTGGAAGAAATATTCCTCTCATAATACGTGGAAAATATGTCATGATAATTAACACAGCAATCAGACATCTCTAAATTGACTGCATTTACTGTTCTTCACGTAATATCAATCACATCAGAAAACTTGAAAATTTCAACAGCCTGGAGCGGGAATCGAACCCGCATCTCCCGATTATCATTTGAGAAGGCTAAATGTTACACCACCCAGGACAAGAAAGTCACAAGTATCTGAGTGTTAAGAGCATCGGAAACTAGTACAACTGCATTCTTAATCAAAGCAGCTGTGCTGCTGAAATTTTCAAGTTTTCTGATGTGATTGATATTACATGAAGAACAGTAAATACGTTAACTCAGAGATGTCTGATTCATATCATATCATATCACTAAGCTGTGCTAATTATCATGACATATTTTCCACGTATTATGAGAGGAATTAACAACGTATTATGATATGCTTAACAACGCAAGATGGAAGTACAGTTGCTTTGATTAAGAATGAGGTTGGATTACTTTCCGATGTTTTTAACACTCAGATACTTGTGACATTCTCATACTGGTTGGTGTATCGGTTAGCATACTTGAACGGTAATCGGGAGATGCAGGTTCGATTCTCACTCCAGGCTAATGAAATTTTATAGTTTTCTGATGTGATTGATATTACGTGAAGCACAGTAAATACAGTCAGTTCAGAGATGTCTGATTGCTGTGTTAAGTATCATCATGAAAATAGCATTTAAACTTATAAATAGCATTTTCAACAACTTAATTAAAAATATAATAGACTTATAGAATACATAATGATAATATTTTAATTTATTTACTGGCCATATACAATGATGAACTTGGCAACAAAGTTTAAGTTCTTTCTGAGTAAACAAAACCTTTGATACAGCTTTTAAACATTGAGAAGAGGTCCTGGTAAAGATCTAGATACCAGAAACATATGAAAATACAGAATTCAGAAAACATGAAGATAAGTGGAAAGCTCTTACAGTAAAAGTGGAATTTAAAGATTGTTGGGCTACCTAACAGGAAAACTGTGCACCTGGAAAATTAGAAAGCATGTGAGTAACACCGATCATCACTATAACTACCTGAAGTTGAATAGCACATCTCTGATATGGCATGTAAAGGCTGAAGAACCTATAGAGAAAAGTTTGTATCCAGAAAATTGGAAAATGCATGGTGAAATTTTGTCATGGCTGTAGCTTTCAGCTGAAAAAAAAAGTTAAACATAGATGTTAGCATTGGAAATTACAATTATTGCACCAAATGCAAATATACAGCTGCTTCATTTTATGTAGTGGGAAAAGAGCACTTTGTGCAATGCAGGAAACAAAAGGAGAGTTTGGGTCACAGTTCCAATTATTCAGCACAAAATAGATTTTTTCTAGTATGATTTTTTCAAAGTGGTTGGTGTTGTTGTGCCAGAATGAAAATATATTTATGCTAACTGGCAGGAAAACTATGCATCAGGAAATTAGACATGCCTGGTTATCACTGACATTCTCATGGTTACTGTTTTCCAATGAAAATACAATTTCTCGGAGTTTGACTTACAGAGGAGGAGTTATAATGTCTATAGATAGATGAACAAAGACATACTTCAAGCAAGTCTTTTTTTGTTTTGTTTTTTGTTTTGGCATACATTCACATTAACATTTCATTTATGTATAATTACATTTTATGCAACCAATGTATTAACCAAAAATATTTACGTACTTTTGATATTGGAGTAACAACTAAGGATTCCATTCCTGTTCGTGCATTGTAACTGTTTTGTTTACAAAATCCAGGGTCGATAACATAAATTATGCCATCAATGGTTAGTGAAGTTTCAGCAATGTTTGTAGCTAAAACTACCTGAAAAAAAAAAAGGAAAACAACATATTTATTCTGCCATTTGAATCAGGAAGAACATTATCTTAAACTATACATCTGAACTGTACATTTCTGAATATAATAAATATGAATGTATGCACATACATACATAGCATTAAGCTGTTCTCTGAGATTCAGACGTGTAAGCAATCATAGCGAGAGATGGATTTGCCTCCAATGGGTGTACAGAAAGGGAAGATGGATTTGCCTCCAATAATGTATTTCTATGATTTTCATTTCCCAAAGTACATTCATACATACATACCATTAAGCTGTTTTCTGAGATTCAGAGGTTAGCTCCTCAAAGAAAGACACTCCGCCAAGTACATGTTTAACTGATGGAACTAGAATTTACTTACCGTGGGTGTATCAAATTTATCAATTTATAACAATCTCAACACAGCTTGAGCTTCATTGACATCCATAAAATGTCCCCCACAAGACCTTTTGTACTTCATACCCATCTTTTTCTCAAGCAGACATTCCTGAATACAATAAATCTGAATGTGTAGAATATAAAAAATATGACATTTCCCGAAGAAAGTGCAATGAATCTGAATTGTGTAGAATGAATGAATGAATCAATAAATAAAATAAAGAAAGAAATGAGAGTATGTCAGTGGTGAACTACCTAATAGTATCTTAACTATTATGTTTGAAAACACAATTTTTTGTAGCTCTTGCCACACAAAAGATAAGATGTAACACAAATGAAAATGGTAATAAACAAATCAAAAGAATACACACAGGGGTCCTAACAAAAGTTTTGCACACTGTCCCTTTTTGAGAAAAGTGTGAAGTAACAGAGAAAACTTACCTTATTGCTGTTCAATGTACTCCCCTCTGCTGCTAATGACAGCTTGCCAGTGGTGAGGTAGGTCTTGGATGCACCATGGTATGCCACCTTTGTTCAGCTGTCATATTACTCGGGTCATGTCCACTGACAGTCGATCCAGCGATTCGTAGTGGATACCACGGAGCTGCTTTTCTAACTTTGGGAAAAGATCAAAGTTGTGTGGACTGAGATCACAGCTGTAAAGTGGGTGGGATAAAGTTTCCAAGCCATATTTTGACAAAAGTCCTGTACCAAGGCTGTTGTCACGCAGCAAGATCGCTCCTGCTTCCAATAAGTTGGGGCGCTTTTGATGAATTTTCGGTCTCACTTTGTCCTCAGAAAGTCACAATAATATTATGTGTTGACATTTTGCCCTACCGGCACTTAATCAGAGACCACAACACTCTGGGCATCATATGCAAAAATCGTCATTTCCTTTACTTTGGATTGTTGCTGATGACACTTTGAGGGGTGTGGGAAACTTGGATGCCTCGATTCTGCTGACTGTGACTTCACTTTCGCCTCAAAATTGCAAGTCCAAGTCTCATCCATTGCTACAGATCTGTTCAGAAAGGTGTTGCACCCCCCCCCCCCTTTCGAACCTGTGGAGGTGATCCTGTGCGATGCTCACTCTGGCTGCCTTCTGCTCGGGAGTGAGTTGATGGGGCACCCAGCGAGCGTCGATTTTTCTTTTACCCAGTGAGTCAGTCAAAATCCGGTGAACAGACATGGGGGAAAAATTTGCCTGATGAGCAATCTCCTTGAATGTCAAACGGCAATTCTCTTCGAGAAGCGTTTTTTTATTTTATTTTGATTGGAGGTTTAACGACCACCGTGAGCAACTCAATGGGCTATAAGCAGTCGCCCGTCCCTAATTTAGGGTCACTGGTTCCCGGGAAGGGAGAAAGCCAGTGCCGTAAGACAAACACAACATCCATGCCTCACCGGGATTCGAACCCGGACCCCTTTCGGACGAATGATCAGAGGCCAACGCCTTAGACCACTGCGCCACCGGGGCAGCCGAGAAGCGTTGCAACAATGGTGACAGATGTTTTGTCTGTCGCCATTTGAGGTTGGCTTGAGTGGTGATCAACTTCGATGCTGCTTTGGCCCTCCAGAAAGCGCGATGACCAATGAGAAATTGTGCTTTGATCAAGAGTTCCTTCCCCACAAACTTCTTGCAAGGTAGTGTGGATCTGTGTCAGAGTTTTTCCTCACAGAGTTTCTGTTTTCACATACGAGCGCTGGTCTAACACAGTGGCTCGATCTGAGGAGCTGCACGCTTCCAATTCCAAACCCTTCCATGTCTACACAACAAATGATAGCTCATCATTCTGACACCACTGCATTGCTGACCTTGGCATGACACAATCATTTTTCTGATTGTATCATCCACTTTGGTTTTAGATTAACATGTGCAGAACTTTTATTGTGACCCTTGTATAACAATAAAAACAAATAAAATAACTTCAGTTTGCATAAATATCACTAAAATGTAGAAGAAATTTCTCATTTAAGATAAAAAAGAAACATTTTCTTACTCAGTAGAAACTCTCCACTTCTAGTGTTTTGAATTTTGTGCTTCTACATTTATCGTAACAGATTGTAAAATATTAATTAAAAAACAAATGACAATTTCTGATTTATTTTAATTCATTACTTTAAATTTTAGGGAAAATATAACTGTCTGGAGAAGGGGGATTTATTACTCAGACACCCATTTCGTTTCTTCCTAAGAAGAACCAAGATTATATTCCCTTCTCCTTTAAAAGAATGCAGCGAAGAGAAATTCATTTACTTCACATAGAAAACATTCGTTTGCTCAAACACCAATTATCACTTGCAAAACATCAATGCTCAAAATCATTGATATTTTTCCCATCCCTACTCCAATTAGTCTTTGCCATACTGGCAGGGATTTCGGAAAATGTATTTACTATTATGAGGAGAGGAGCATGATGGGAGAGGTGGTGACAGTTCGCTTTATGAGGGATTGTGTTATGACATATGAGCGACTTTATCTTTTTTTTAATGCTATTTTAGTTATTTTTTTCCCTCCAGCACTTAAAAATTTTGACCTTTGCTGACTTTCCTGGTTTTATACAACCTAGAAGTGTTATTATTATTTTCTGAGATCTGAGCTGGAACATAATCACAGAGTTGTATATATACAGTATATATACAAACTGTATCTGTGTATACAATCATCGAAACAGAAAACTTGCTATAAGCCCAGAAGGCATAAACCACGCGTAGCAATAGAATAAGAATAAATTAAAATAAAAAATAAAAAATGATTACTGTCAGAATAGCAATTATAGAGGACTGAAATTATTCTAAACACAAAAATGGGAAAATTTTTACAAAAATAAGGTGAATTTCACAAAAATAGGCAGAATTTTACAAAAATGGGTATCATCTTTAAAAACCTGGATCAGTCCCTGCACTGATATTGAGAATGACCCTAATGATGACCAAAAGGTGAAATTCTGCAAATCCATGGAAGAAACTCAACCCTGTAAAAACAATGTGGGTGAAGCAATGGAAGCATTTGTTGATGTAAACTGAGATGTCCATTGTTATTGTATTACCATGTGCAGAGAAACAGTGAAAGTAATAGAGGATGAGGTAGGCAGAATGGGCAAAAGTGGTTGTTTAACCATTTAAAGGTACCAGCCAGTTTTTCAGGAGAGGTACATATCAAACTGCTCTCTCTCTCTCTCTTCAGCTGGTGGTAGCAGCACTCAGTCACATGGCTCCATCATTCAGTGACTGATAAGGTTTCTGTAATGGCTTGAGTTGTTTATGAAATACAAGATTTTAATAAACTTTGGGCATTAAACTTATATTTTTTCTTATCATATACCTTTGATGGCGTAAAGACTGAAGGAATTCACCAGAAATTTGGCCAATTTTATTTCTCGTTTGCCAATTTTATTTCTCGTTTGCCAATTTCTTTGTTTAAATAACATTTGGTCACCCATCAAATACACTCAAGTCCAAAAGTTAAGCATAATCAATATATGTACCTGTGAATATTTCAAGAACCAATCATCGGAAAGACATGAAACTGGGTATGCTTGTGCAATAACATATTGCAAGTACAGCAGCACACAAAACAAATTATGAAACAAAGTTTATTGCATTACTTAAGCAAATTTACAAAAATCAACATAGTGACTTTCATGTTGAGTACATAAAATTGAAAATAGGCTGGTGCACCATTATTAATAAGGGATGTGGTGACCCCTTGCAGCCACACAAACTTTGCATTGACTTCTCATGCTGCTTATCAGATTGTTCAAGAGCTCTGTGGACAACAAGTCCCACTCCTAACGAAGAGCAGTTCGGAGCTCTAGAATGGTCCTTAGTGGAGGCTGACAGGATGCAATTCACCTATCTAGTGCATCCCATGTACTCTCTATCGGATTCATATCCAGAGACCTTGTTGGCCACTCCATGTGCTGGATATCTTCACTTTGGAGAAAGTCATCCACCAGCTGAGCTCTGTGGGGGCAGGCGTTATTGGCCATGAATACCAGTAGTGGACCCATGACACCTCTGAAAGTCTCACATGAGGTTCTAGTATCTTGTATCTGTACCTCAGAGCATTAACAGTACCTCTGTTGAAGATGTGGAGCTCTGTGTGCCCATTCAAAATGATGCCTGCCCATGCACCACCACCAAACTGGTCTCTTTCCCAGATGTTATTGGGATGGTAATGGGTTCACTGTTCTCTCTAGAGAGCAGTTTGACAAGAATCAGTCTATAAACTGAATCTGGACTCATCAGTGAAAAGTACATTGCTCCACTGATTCAGTGTCCAGTTTTGATGTTTTTCCTGACTCTATGGAGTTTAAATGGGCCCTTCTGTTTGTAGGGCCGAGCAGGATACAAACTATTTGACGCCCAGCATAGAGACCAGCTGCCCTGAGCCTCCTATGAACAGTTTGTCTTGAAACTCTTGATCCTGAGGTGACAACCAGCTCTGCAGAGAGTTACCTGGCAGACATCGTCCTATGACGTCGTGCAATTAATGCAAGATACTGGTACTGCTGAGGGGTTGTGACAACCTTGTACTGGTTGGTGTCTAACCTCTCCTGTGTCTTGGAACCTTCTCCAAAGTCTGGAGATGACACTCTGTGTCACATTTAGTGCTCTGGGGACCACTGTCTGTGACTGTTCTGATTCAAGCCTAGTCTTTGCCATACTGGCAGAATAATTTCTACCCTGCAAAAAATGGTCAACCTGGTATATTTGTTCCGTATTACCTTCCTGATCATCAGAGACAACAACTCTTCACAAGAGGATTGCAAGAAAATGGAATAAGACACTCAGGGTAGGAGAACTTGCTTTTATGGAACTGCGAGATATTTGCACATCGAACGTTAGCGGATGTTTTTTGACCGTGCACAGCAATTTGTTTAGGCGTGTGACTAATCTGCATACCAATGTCCGCTGTTCTATCGGTTTAAACCCTTTACTTTGTATGTTTTACCAATTTTGCTTAACTTTTGGACACTGCTGTACTTAAAAAGTTGATCCAGAAATTGTTGCATGACTAATTCAGGACAACTGGTTCAGTGTATACATTCCAAACTCTGCCTTAAAAGATGAATAAAGCTTTGCATATGAATTAATCTCTGAATTCACAAAACAGACTATGTAGCTGGTTAACCACGAGAAAAAATAAAATGATTAATTATCCAAACACATTTCCTCTAAAAATATCCTTTTTATTTTTTTCATGTTAAACTATTTTCACTTCAGAGAGTGAAAAAGCATGGATCTACAAAATATGTTTTACTGGTGTTCATCACTTGAAACTAATCAAAAGTTCTGAGTTTACTGATTCATATGGATTATATATAGCTAAATAGAAAAATGTGGATCTCACATTTCTGTTTCTACTTGAAGTGCTAGTCTGTTCAAATGAAGACAACAAAACTCAACTCAACTCAATTTTAAAAATTCTCATGTACTAATTAAATTTCATGAAAGTCTACTAATCAGGAGCCACTAATTCACCACAATTGTAGTCTGCAGTTTCCATCCTACCAGATGTTAATCCAATGCAGATCCATCCTACTGGTGCAGTTCTGATACAAACAGTCTAAATTTTTGATTCCATTCCAAGATGCATATTACAACCTACTATGTAAAATCTTGAGAGGAATCAATAGAAAGGATTCATTGCATACTAGCATAGCTCTGCAAGCCTTTTTTTTTTAGCATCATCACTTTTATTTTCTTATTATATGAAAATGTTATAATTTCTTAGGTATCTACTATTTTTTTTATCTAGTAAGTTTCATAGCATTTGGAACACTGCTTTCTGGTGTCCCTTTTTTTTTTTTTTTGGGCAGTGTTATTATGCAATGCTTTGTTAAAATGCTTTGCAAAGTAAAGTCAAAGCACTAAGAAAGGCCTTAATAGTAACCAAAAGGCCAGAAACATCTGAAAAAAGAATGATCAAACAATGAATGGGGACTTAAGTGAATTCATCAATGGAATGATACATGCTATAACGTAATATCTGAGTACAACCTAACATAAGCATTTTTCCAATTTCATTCTTTGCAACACAGTTTTATTTTTATACAAGATGACAAAAAAAAAAAATAAATAAAAAAAAATACATATTGAAAAAATAAATAAAAACCCCCTGACCTTTCTTGATCCTGGTGGTGTAGGTTCAAAAATCTTTGCTTGCATATCGGAAGGAAGATTAGCATAGATGGGCAATATAATTAATTCATGCATTTTTGACCCAAGCTTCCGTGTCCTTTCCTAGAATATGTCATACATAGAGAAATCAGAATTACATTTAACACTACACTATTCTATAAATGATTTTACAATGGAATCAGTTTAAATTTAAGTGCAAGTAATTAGCTTCACAATTTATGCATTATTCTTGAAATCACACTTTAAAGAATATTGCATAAATGTAATGTGTGGTGATGATGCTCAAACAAAAAGTAATATGGTGTATTTTTGCCACTCCCCTCCCCCACTTACTGCTAAATAAAATTAAAATTTTGTCCATAACCTTCTCTCTCCATTCTTTCTCATCCTTACTCTTAAAAAAAAATAAGCATTAGGTTTTATTAAATTACAATTTTCTGAAATTACATTTTGTCCATATAAACTCAAAGGACCATATTTTCCTTTGAATAATCACAGACCATGAAATCCAGAAAAAAAAAATTCCCTCCAAATAATTCATGAGTTTAATTTGCAAACCGTGAAAAAAAAAATAAAAAAAAATCATGTAATCTGCATCTGTCATCTTCAGCTATAATTTCTGACTGAAAAGTCAGGATTCACAGGATGACTCAGAAGCCCAAAGAAGCAGAACGAAAACAGTGCTTTTATTTTAAAAAGTAATTGCCATTTTTGTAAGTACTTTTGTTTTACTTCCCAGCGAATATAGAATGAATGTCCCTAGTTTTTCAGCATTACATTTCATTAGTTAGACCTAAAGATACGTAGAAACTACAGACAATCTATGACACTTGGCATCTCTGAAAATGTTTTAACTGAAAGCAAACAAAAGCCTTAACTAATGTGATTAATGAGCAAAACTAATGAATGAGAATTGATTACAGATGGCAATGACATATAGCAGCATCCACGAGCAAATGTGCCACAGCGCACACAGTCTTCCACGAGTGCAAATAGTACTACTGCCTTCGTTGCATCATATTTTCTGTCAAAATGCTCATAAGTGAAATTCAATAAAAGAAAACAAGAAAAAAAAATCCATCTCTTTGCAGACCTCTTTGTATTGTATTCCATGTATATATGTAATGCACAATAGAGGTACACATTATTTATGTATAGCATACACATTATACATGCATCAGACCGACCAAGGAACAAAAAAGCTGAACTTTTTAACCCGGTGAAAAATCAGAACACACTGCAAGAAAATGTGAATATAATGCAGCATGAGCAAGTTGGATTATTCACTGTAATTTATTCATGTAAATATTAAACTGGTACACATCACTATATTCACAATACAAAATTACTAAATTCCAAATTTAATTAGTTCCCATTTCTTCATTGTCACTTTCCTTCTTCTTTTTCTTTCCTTTTATTTCCTCAGATGACAATAATTTATCTGTCATGCTGAAAGAACTTTCAGCCTGAGGACCATGAATGCATGATATCAAAGCTTTCACTACTTTAGATACATGGTGCAACTTTCAGAATATGAATACTTTTGAACACCATACATCAATTCTAACAAATTTTCAAATTTTGTCATTTCCGGTTTTTGGAAAATTTCCCCTCTCTTATCAAGCTTACGTGCACACATTTATGGGAGAAAGTTTCATTTAACAACAATACAGGATAGTGAGAACATCATGAGAAGAAAAAAATACGATTACGAGAGAAATCTTCGCTTCAACCGACTTCCGTTTTCAGGAACTTGGAAAAATGAAATGCAGTAGTTGTGGAATAGATGGACATTTAAGAACAATATTAGGCAGAAGAAACATCACAGGAGAAAAAAAATTGATTATGGGAGAAATCTTTGCTGCGTCTAACTTCCGTTTTCGAAAGTTTTAATAGACGGAATTCAGTACTCAAACAGAAAATGAATCCAGTCTTCCACTATTACCCCCAAAATTTCTGTTCAGTTGTGCATTGATCTCAAGAATGCTCACAATGATAACGGAAATGGCGGAATTCTTCGAATCCACAGAAGAATCTCATGCCTATACACTACAGTGAAATCTTTAGTTCGTCTTAAATTCCATTTTCGGAAATCGTTGCTCACAGTTTCATGCTGAAATACTAACATTTGTGCAATAAAATGATATTTAACAATAATACTGGACATGTTCAACATGGTGAGAAAAAAGAAATTATGATTACGGAATATTTTTTCACTTCGTTTAACTTCCATTTTCAGAAGTTTTGAAAGACGAAATACCACGCGCGTTCCCAGACGGAAAACGACCCCATTCTACCCCAAATTTTTATTCAGTCCTGCATCAATCTCGAGAATGACCCAAATGATGACCAAAAAAGCGGAATTCCGTGAATCCGCGGAAGAATCTCATATATGATTATATTAACTAGCTACACAACAATTAACCATTATTGCCTGTGCAGTGTAATTTTGCACCTTTTTTGTACCAATATTTTTTCTAGTATGTTAGAAATCTTTCAAAAATGCATTTTTGAACTTCAATTGTGATGTTAGAGATCTCTCCAAAATTGTGAAATATGACTTCAAAAAGTACATTTTTGAAGTCAAATTTTGCACTTCAGAACATTTAGGCAAACTATGGAGATCAGTTCAGCTCTGTATGCTTAAGTTTGTTGACATAACATCATATAGTGATTTTTGTCAATTCTGCAATTAACTCATTGGGTTCACCAAATCTTTTGTAATGAAATTATTTGATATAAATACAGCTGCCAAAATGATAAAAGTAGCCCTTTAGTTCTTTCAACATACAATACAGTTTTGAATCTGGAAAGGCATTTTTAATTAATTATCACTTCATGGCATTTAAAAAACAACAACACATGATTGAAGATTCCCAAATTCCTACACAAAACTTAAAAACTCAGATTTCTGAGTTTAGAATATCACAAAAATCCGGAATTCAAGGCTACACCCGGACAACAAACAGACCTGATATAGGATTCTACAGCTCTCTCTCTGTCTGTCTGTCTGTCTGTCTGTCTGTCTGTCTGTTTGTCTGTCTGTCTGTCTGTCTATCTCTCTCTCTCTCTCTCTCTCTCTCTCTCTCTCTCTCTCTCTCTCTCTCTCTCACACACACACACACAAACATACACAGCAATGACAAAGATCAACATCTATTGCAAACATATGAATAAAGAAAAAACAAACTCAGTTACATGGTAGGAATTAAGATGTATATGGAGGACAGGAAAGCCACGTTGTTTAATTGGAGACATTTTTGTTGGAAAACTGACTGTTGCACAAGGACTCATCAAAGCAGAAGGCCACTTGGTTAATGCTAGATAAAGGTACACATAGAGGGCCATGGTAGTTATCTCATGATGGTGTGTACGGAAAACATTTCAGCTGCAATTTCTTTTAGGCACACCAAAAGAAGTTCGTTAGGAAGTTACTGCAATGTGTAGTGTGAATGCCACTATAATATCCCAATTAATAATATAATTCACTATAATAATTCAATCACTAGTGCTGCTGATGCTCCACACCAGAGTCCATTACTGCTGAACATATGTACAAACAAATACACAGGGTCCAACGTGTTCATTGTGTGAATTACAACTTCTTTTTTTTTTTTTTTTTTTTTTTTTTTATTGGAGGTTTAACGACCACCGTGAGCAACTCAATGGGCTATAAGCAGTCGTCCGTCCCTAATTTAGGGTCACTGTTCCAGGGAAGGGAGAGAGCCAGTGCCATAAGACAAACACAACATCCATGCCTCACCGGGATTCGAACCCGGACCGCTTACGGACGAATGATCAGAGGCCAGCGCCTTAGACCACTGCGCCACCGGGGTGGCGAATTACAACTTCAGCCATTAGTCTTCATCGAATTGAACATTTTAGAAACCCAGGTTTTCCAATATGGCACAAAGAATTGGTGAAATGGTAGAATAACTTACTGAACATAAGGCAAGCTCACTTTGAAAAAAAAAAAAAACTCCAAAAAACTTTAATGGTACAAACCACAATCTTGAATGCATTTTTTAGCAGTCTGACATTACAGTTACTAATATAAATTAATTAGTGTAATTTCCTGATCACCAGAAAAATGGCTGATTTGTAAACTTGGACAATTATCTGGAATAAACTTGGAGCTCAATGATTTCACAAGCAATTTTTAAGTTTATCAAGAGATGCCAAATTTTAATGAAAAAACTTTGGCCTAAAAAAAGAAAAAAAAAAAAAAGAAATTAGAATATTTGGTAAGAGACGATACACTGACTTCAACAATAAACTTTCCTAATGAATTAATGTTGATAATCCTGCACATATTTACAGAAACACAGTGGAATTGCATGCACACATGCTTAAAAAGCTATGCCTGCCACTCAAATAATAATCAGGATGTTGCCATATCATTTATTGAGAGCAAACAGTAAAACATGCTGTGAAGAATGTCTACCACTGGCATGTTCTGTGGAAATTCTACAAACCAAGAAATTTACTGGAAGAAAATAAAATGCTTTATTACATTACAAAACACAACTACTCATATGGAAGATGCTGGTTATTATTATTATTATTATTATTTTTGTTTGTTTGTTTGATACAAGTAATGATCCTCTTTCAGTGGCTATTTGAACAACATTTTTTTTGTAGCCAAAAAAAAAAAAAAGTGTTTTAATATGTATAGTGTAAACTGAACTTGAATAAACAAATCTTTTTTTTTTCTGAATTACTTAAATGTCAACAAATTTACAAGACACCCAAATTTGTTAACATTACACACAACACAACACAACAACACAACACAACACAACACACACACACACACACACACACACACATCATGAATAAATAAATTGCTGAAGTTTCTAGAGTGCAATTAAATGCTCAAAATACTGCACTTTTCTTAATTTGATGCAGGTGGTTACAGGGTTTTTTTGTTTCTGCCATTTTAAAAACCTTTTAATTTCTCTTTTAACTTGTTCACTGTATTTTATTACACTCGCGTAAAGTTGCATTTTCAATGCCTGAATTTTTCCCTACAATCTTTAACAGTGCCCAACATTCCAAGTTGTATTTAAATAAGAGGAGCAAAATACACAGTCGAGTAACATTATTGTGACCACCTCCTACTTTTGACATCAACAGCACATAGCCAATGAAAGAAGGCACGTACATGTTGTGAGCTGACTTGGAGGGTATACAGGGTGCCCAGTAAAGTCCTTTCTCAGCCCCATAACTTTCGAACGCCGACAGCTATAGCCATAAAAATGGTGTCTGGGTATAGTAAAGTGGTTATGCGCTATTCGATGAGACCACTTACAGCACTTCCTAGCGACAAAGTCAGGAGTTATCATGCCGATCTCGAAAACTATTCGAGATACGGGAAAATAGTCAATTACAAAGTTGTAGAGCAGCATCGATTTAGTACGAAAAGACACCTTGCACACATGAATGCTAATAATAGAATGCGTACAACGCTCGTTTATTTGTTCGCGATGTCAAACACTGTTACGTCACGAAACCCGTCAGAAAGGAGCAATTAGTTGTCACTAGGCACATTCACCGTCAGTGCTCAATGTGCTCTCCGTCAGCCACAATACACATTTAGACTCTAGATTGAATCTCACGCTGCCCATTTTGCAGCATGTCAGGTGACACGCTGGAACAAGCATCAGTTATACGGCGTCGAAGGTCCTGCAACGTTGTCGGAAAGGTCTGATACACCTGCTCTTTGGGGTAGCCCCACAGGAAGAAGTCCAATGGGGTGAGGTCCGGTGAGCGTGCAGGCCACTCTACGCAACCACCATAGCCGATGATTTGTTGCTTGAATGTCTCGACCAGGTACCTTTTTATGTTTCCTGGCCGGTGCGGAGGGGCGCCGTCATGTTGTCCAAATATCGGGTAATACGTACTGTATAAGCTCCAAGTATCGGGTAATACGTACTGTAGAAGCTCCAAGTATCGGGCTCCCGTTAACGTACCCTCATAAAATACAGGTCCAATGAGGCTGTCCCTGAAAATGGCGCACCAAACATTAATGGTCCATTGCACTTGATGACGAACTGGTAGACCACGTGCAGGATCTTCCAGCGCCCAGTAATGGGTGTTCTGCCTATTGTAGACGCCATTACGCCTAAAACATGCCTCATATGTCCAAATAATGTCGACAAGGAACGCTGACTGGACCTCTAATTTGTTCATGACGAAGTTACACCAGTCGTAATGCCGCTGAGCATCCCCTGGCTGTAGTGCCTGCAACTCTGTTGGACGGAACGGATGAGCACCTGATCGCCGCAGGATTTGCCATATGCCGCTTTTTGAGAGGCCACACTTGGCACTAACCTCTCTTGTGCTGCTCTCAGGATTGTTGAGGACTTATGCTAGCACATCCTCTGGTTGCACTTGACAGCCTACAGCAGCTGGTCTGCCGGATCAAGGTCAGTTGGTCACGCAGCCCATCTTTCTTAACCTATTAACAGCATTGAGGATGGTATTCCATGACGGATGTGGTCCTGCAGGAAAACATTCACGATATAGCCATTCTACCTTTCTTGCATTACGACCACATTCACCGCATAGGAGCAACATCTCGCAATACTCATCATTGGAATATTTCTCCATGACCGCGAGATTTGACATACACCTCAGGAACTCTCTTTTATACCTGTCAAAAAGATATTACGTTCCATACTTATTTGCATATCACAGAAATTGCATGCGACTCGCATACCAATCACGGGTTGGGTTGAGTTGAGTTGAGTTGGTTAGTCGATGCGAGACGAATTGTCACGATCGCCACTGAGTCCACTCGTTTCTTGCAGACAGTGACTATAGCATGGACCCGACGAGGATCGAACCAAGGTCCTATCGCATGCAAAGAGCGCACGCTACCACTGGGCCATGAGTCGGGCTAGTGCTTTGCAGAAGGCGATATCTCTTTTCTGACACGTTTATTGACGTAAGTGTTCAAAATCGCGAACAAACAAACGAGCATTGTACGCGTTCTATTCTTAGCATTAATGTGCACAAGGTGTCTTTTCGTACTAAATCGATGCTGCTCTACAACTTTGTAAATGACTATTTTCCCATATCTTGTATAGTTTTTGAGATCGGCAAGCTAACTCTTGACTTTGACGCTAGGAGGCGCTGTAAGCGGTCTCATTGAATAGCGCATAGCCACTTTACTATACCTAGACGCCGTTTTTATGGCTATAGCTGTCTGCATTCGAAAGTTACGGGGCTGAGAAAGGACTTTACTGGGCACCCTGTATAGGTGTGCGGTAGGCATTCTGAAAACATATCACTTGTTGCTGTCATGGATAAAAGGAGAGATTTATCAGATTTGCAAAAAGGGATGATTATCAGCTTTCGGGCCCCAGGGTAGCAGTATTTTTGAAACAGCGCAGTTTGTGAACTGTTCGCATGTTGCTGTGGAAGTGTATCGTGATTGAAGAAATGGCACCGTTGCGAGGAAGCGACGTCGAAACTGCGGACCACCACATGCCATTGATGTTAGAGGTGAAAGTCGGATGCAAAGGTGCGTGAGGGCCGATCGACACGCTACAGAGCAACTCACAGGCCGAATGAACCAGGGGGTTACTGGAAGTGTGTCTAAAACGACAGTTCAGCGAACCTTGCTGCGTATGTGGCTCCGATGCAGACGGATGGTCACTGCACCTATGCTAATGAAGGTGCATCGTCAAGAAAGGCTTACATTTGAACAGCAGTATCGGAATTGGACCTTCGCTGATTGACAAAGGATTGCATTCTACGACGAGTCACGTTTTCTGCTTCGTCGAACGGACGAACATTGACATATAAGGTGAGAAACATTGGAGAACAACCACTCTTCAACCATTGCTGAAAGAACACAAGCTGGTGGGGGCAGCGTTATGGTCTGGCGAATGTTTTTGTGGCATTCCCTGGGTCCACTCATACCTGTGGAAGGCACTATGCACCAAATTCATTATGAATCCATCCTTGCAGACCACGTATACCCTACATGCTGATTGTCTTCCCTGGGCCAGATGGGATCTTCCAGAACGACAATGCGACGTGTCACACACCTAGAAATGTCTGAGAGTGGTTGGAAAAGCAAGAGGAAGACTTCAAAGTACTTCTCTGGCCCTCTAATTCCCTAGACTTAAACCCAATTGAGCATCTGCGGGATCACCTCAATTGTGTTGTTTGTTCTATGGATCCTCCACCCCCCCCAGAAGCTGTCAGATGCACTGCAGTCAGCATGGCTCCACATACCTGTGAATACCTTCCAGCACCTAATTAAGTCACTCCCAGCCTGTCTAGCTGCTGTAAATGCTGCACACAGCGGTTACTCTGGATATTAGCTGGTGGTCACAATAATGTGACTTGACCATGTATATGGCATTTTATGAGGTATTTTAGTGGTATTCATATGGATACTTTTTTATGTTATGGTATTTTTCAGTGATGTAAAATTACACTTAGCTAATCCAGTTTGTAATTTTATTTTATTTGCATGTTTCCCATCGCTTGTCATCAGGTGGCCAAGATAAGTGAAGGCAGTTACGTGTACAATTTTTTGGATCATGTTTCGCTGAGTTGGATTTGTAGTTAATAACAATTTATCTTTTCTTTGGATATAAACTACTACAACTTTTACTTTCTTCATGTTTATGTGTAAACTCAAATTTATGATACAGCACCCACAAGCTCTCTGATTCATTTCACTTAGCAAAGCTTATAATAATTCGTCTTCTGAATGGCTGACTGAACTGTCATCAGATAAACCCATAGCTGTTGATATTTTCTCCATGTTGCTTGAGGGGGAAGTGGTGCACAGAGCAAGTTCAGGACTGCTTGTACTGCTGGGTATATCATAACAACTAAGCTGTTCTCTGACAGTTGCTGAGATGCTGGCTGCTTCACTTATCATGGTGACAATCATTCCTTGTTCAAACTCTGACAAGTCCTTACCTTTCTCCATTGCATGGGCTTCATACTGCTGAACTGACATGCCGGGTCTGGTTCAAACTCAAGAAATTTGCCACCGAATTGTCTCACTCCAATGAGTTTGTTGTCACGAATTAGAGCATCTAGCTGTTACAAAACATCCTGTGGAATGGTGGCCATTGGGAGCCCATGTCGAAGTTTGACGATGATATCAGCCACACATTTTATAAAAACCGCACACATTTTCATGCCTTCTTCCATGATGTAAAGTCTGCTGTACACTTCCATCCACCACTGGAGAGGGATTTCTACTCTAGCAATATCTTTTGCAACTACATTAAAAATAACATGGCCATTCCTAATAAATGAATGAGTGCAGAATGAATGGGTGCAGAGCCCCCTGGTGGTGATGTTTTTGGCTCTCTGGGCATGTGCACCAACTTTTAACTCTTTACTGGTACACTAAGAATTTTGAAGCTAGACTTCTTGTTACCTTATTAACTTAATAACCCTTGTACATACACTGAGATACTAAATTTACTATGCACACCTGCCCTCATCACATAAATTACTCACTCCAACACATAAGACAGCCTGTGAGTGAAAGTCAGGTACACCAGCTCATCAAGCATCAGTGAAAGATTGAAGGTTGTAATGGGCAAAGCAAGTGAGCAACATGACTTTGAACATGGCACAATAGTTGGCACAAAATGTGTTGGTTTGAGCATCTTCCAAAAAGCTGTCCCACTATGCTTTTCATGCACAACCGTAGCCAGGGGCAGTTCCAGAAGTTTACTAGGGGGCGGGAAGAGAGTTGTTTCCATCTGAAATAAAAACATACCTTGTGATACACATGTATATACTGACATGGCACGAGGCACTGGTTTACAATCATTTGCCTGAGATTGGTCCAGGTGAGAATCCTGAGTGAGGCATGGATTCTGTATGCCTGTCGTATGGCACTAGCTCTTCCCTCCCCTCATCACAACCAGTGGCACCACATTAGGGACGGACAATTGCTTGTAGCCCACTGAGTTGTGCACAATGGTTGTTAGTAAACCCCCCAAAAAAAAAAAAAACCTGTTTTCATGGCATTCAACTGCCCACTTTTCAAGGAAATGAGCTTGATGCTTTTTTAAATCTCACTTCTGGATAAAATCTTTCACCATGAAGTGTTTGAGCTCTTCTATCTGAATGCTTTTTCTGTTTCTGAACTTTTTATTTTTTCTTTCTGCTGAAACTAAAACAAAACGACATAAAGTCTGTCATGAACATACATCATGTCCACAAAAGACCAGTTTTTAAAACTTGTGAAAGGATAAGGATAATTGGAGTGTCCCTGCATCTGGTACCCTTTTTCCTACAGTGAATATAGTGTTAGATATTACAGATACAATTGTGTGCAACGCAACATCGACGAATGAATCTGAGGCACAACTCTAGACATAACGTGTATAGAGTTCAAAAGCATTCAAGATATTAGTACAAAACAACTAAAACAGAACATTTAATATCCAAATTTGCAGGAAATTTCAGTTGTCATAAAATCTTTTACAAAAATCTGTACATTTATTACTGTCATTTTACAAAAAATAAATGCATTTATTATCTACAACCTTGGCCATTTAAAAAGGAAAAATCGGCTTTAGGGGTAATCTCATTATGGTTATTATTGAACAAACAACCATAAGCATTACATGGTACTATTATCTTATTCGAACAATAGGTTATTGTTGCTATTATTACTGTTTCACACGCTGTATATGATCATGTTTTTTGGAGCTGGATGATATGCAATTAAACATCAAACAGAATATTATCAATCACAGTAGCAAACTAAAAAATGTTAAAAACAGAGCAAACTCACCCCAGTGCTGTCTAAGGTTGTTATCTCTTATTCCATGAACAGTACTCGTATTCACGTCCTTGGTTAATCTATTCGGTGCCTTTTCCCGCCGTTTCTACAAAATGGCTGACTGGTTGGTGCCATCCTGTTTGGTGTCTTAATGATATCTCTTGATGAGATTGACTAGCCAACATTAAAAATTTTGAATTTGAAATCAATTCTTCAAGATCAAAGGTTCCAAAGAGTAGCCCTTAGGGTTATTCTTTTGAACCTTTGATCTTGAAGAATTGATTTCAAATTCAAAATTTTTAATGTTGGCTCGTCAATCTCATCAAGGGATATCATTAAGACACCAAACAGGATGGCACCAACCAGTCAGCCATTTTGTAGAAATGGCGGGAAAAGACACTGAATAAATTGACCAAAGATGTGAATACGAGTATTGTTCGGGGAATAAGAGATAACAACCTTAGACATCACTGGGGTGAGTTTGCTCTGTTTTTAACGTTTTTTAGTTTACTACTGTGATTGATAATATTCTGTTTGATGTTTAATTGCATAGCATCCAGCTCCAAAAAACATTATCGTATACAACGTGTGAAACAGTAATAATAGCAAAAATAACTTATTGTTCAAATAAGGCTGCTTTAGGGGGGTTAGGTGATCCCCCACTATTGCTGGATTTGCCACTGAATATAGCAAGGGGTTTTCATGAATGGTGCAACATACAAAATACTTCTATCAATTGGATATCATGTGGGCAAAAACAGCTAGTGGATCAGAGGAGTCAAAGGAGAATGGTGAGAATCCTCCAAATGAACAGACGGGCCACAAACCAGACAATCACTGAAGAATTCAACATTGGTGTGCTGTGGATCATCATCGAATGGACCATGTAAAGGATCTTATGGATCGCCAGTCTCCTTTGACTTCTCTGAACTAAAAGCAGTTTTTGTACACAGAATCGCTGATTGCTGGAAATTTTTAGCATGTTGCATCATTCAGGTAAACCCTTGCTACAGCTGTGCATGAAAAGCTCAGGAGGACGAGTTTGGAAGATGATCAAACGATGATAAACCCTTGCTACAGCTGTGCATGAAAAGCTCAAGAGGATGAGTTTGGAAGATGATCAAACCAGCCTGGTTGATGGCAGTCATCGTAACATGTTCAAAGGCACTTAGATCACTCATTTTACCCATTCCAACTCCAAATTGAATCCCAAATGTTACTCAACAAGACAGTCCGCATGATTTATATTATACACCACGCTTACATGTTGTCTTAATGTGTTGAAGTGAACCATTTATGTGAAAAGAGCATGTGTACTTAATGAACTGGCATCTTGGTGTAAACACACTAACTGAAAGCTGACCTGTACCAGCTGACCTGACAAAAAGTTTAAGATGCAATTTGCACATTCTGATTTTTCTGCAATGAATGATTGTGTTGTGCGTGCTATGTCGTATGTGTTGTGAGTGCTATGTCGTGAACCCCTAACCACCATAAATGGTAATTTTTGATGACCTCTGTTTGTATAAACCTTGTTAGTAGTGCAGTAATAATATATTTGGAAGACATGAATACAGAAAAATCTCAGTTACAAATTCATAATACCTCTTTATAAAAACTAACATAACTGTCTTTCTATTAAATGCTAACATGTTTCTTTTCTCTGCCTTTTTGCTTCTTCTGTTTCCATTGCTCTATATACAACCATGAATTTAATCTTTCAGAAGGAAATGATTGACAAACACACACTTTATAATCCTTCACATGAATCACAGGTAAAACAACTTATGCAACTGAATACCAGAGATGAAGCACTGCATGCATCAGAAAAGTGATGTTTATTCATCAATAGGAAAAAATTCTACCACTGATAGAATAACAATGCTCAAATAAGGAAAGCTGTTCTGCTTCTCATGATGCATATGTGACAGAAACATTTTTAAGTGCCAGTGCACACATGCTCAGGGTTACACAGACATTCTCAGTGTTTCCCTAGTTTATGCGAAAACAGCCTGGAGAACATTTTCCTAACTAACAATTTTGACTTGAAACCAATAACTAATATGTGTGCATGTTTGTCAGCCATAACTCATCAAGAACTTATTTACCATAACTTCTTAATGAGTTATGGCTGACAAACATGCACACATTTTGCATTATTAACAGATATATTTGAATGCAATTTTTTAGGTGTGCTAAAAATGTATATATGATATGAAAAGGGCATTTTCATAATAAGAAGAGCAGTTTCAGTGTCAGGTGACTCTACATCATTAATTACTAGCTACACACAGAAAACTGAATTAAGTAATTTCTCTTACCAATAATAATTCATTGCAAGTCTCAATTTCTTCTTGACCAGTAAGGAAAACTAAGATATCTCCTAAGGGCTGAGTGATGTGAATTTGAAGAACTGTTACAACACATGCATCTAAATAATCTGCTTCTGGTGCCTACAAGAAAAAAAAAAAAAAAAAAAATGCAAGTCTTAAAAAGACATTCCTTTCAAATATATAAGTACACATTTAAACGACATGAAATACAAGTTTCATTTTCCTTAAAATCTTTATTCCTCTTTTCTTTACTTACCACATTTTTTATGAATTTCTCTCAGTAACTCATCATATGACAATCTAGTTACAAGTAGAATCCTGTCAAGTCCAAGAACATTGTGCATGCAGTTAGTTGGGACTGGTCTAATTCACTTAAATTCTTAAAAATATTTTAACACTACATAATTCACTAATTATGGATGACCAAGTAATTAAACAGAACTACATGATGATCCACTGGTAATGTGTTAAGGAGCTGACACAACAAGAAATGCCTATACACTGCAAATGCCTCAACCATAAAAGAGATTGAACTGTTTTCTTCACATACAGGTTTTATTAAGGGAAGCTTAAACCTGCAACACAACTGGTACACAGTGTTGCCAACATTTAGAAGGGGTTGTAAGGAGCATTGTAGTGCTCGCCGGGGTATTTTTTCATGAGGAAGAATGATGTAGTTTTACTCATCAAGCTTAAGTGCAAACACTTATGAGGAGAAATAACATTTAACAACACAGAAGAGTGGAAACATCATGGGGGGGGGGGGGAGATTAAGATTACCAGAGAAATGTTTCTCTCTGTCCGACTTCCGTTTTCGGACATTCCCCCCCCATCCTCATTTTGAAACTGAAATACAAATATTTCTTATGGAATTAAATGATATCTAACAACAGTGGGCAGAAGAAATATTGCAAAGGAAAAAATTATGATTACGGGAGAAATTTTCACGTCGCCTGCCTTCCATTTTCGAAAGATGGAATTCCGACTTCCGTCGGAAAAAACGCCCCTCCTCCCCTCACACACACAGACCACCACCAATCTCCAAAAAATCTGCGCTCAGTTGTTGATCGATTTCATGAAACCGAAAGGATAACGGTAATGGCGGAATTCCTAGAATCCGGGGCAAAACTCTCACGCCTGAAAATTACAGAGAAATTTTCACGCCGTCTAACTTCCGTTTTTGGAAATTGTTGCCAACAGTTTCAAGCTGAAATGCGATGACTTATACAAAAAAATGATGTTTAAATACAATACTTAGGCAGAGGCAACATCGCGAGGGGAAAAAAAAAAAAAAAAAAAAAAAACGATCGCGGCAGAAATCTTCACTTCTTGGAACTCTTGTTTTTGGAAGGCATGGGAGGCGAAATACCATTCCCAGACGGAAAACTGCCCTCACCCCAATTTTCTTTTCAGTTCTGCATCGATCTTCAGGAAGATCCAAACGATGAAAAGAAAAAAAAAAAAGAAAAAAAGATGGAATTCAGTAAATCCGTGGAAAAATCTTGCATGTGAATTAATCAACTTCTAACGACCGTAGTTTTAAAGCCTTGAGCGGAGTGCGCAGATTTAGCTGTCGATAACGGAGCAACTCCGCTTAAAGCGGAGCACTTGGCATTTCTGGGTACATCATTTTCAATGAATGAGGCTTTTAATTTACTAATTTGTTTTACTTTGGCTTATGTATGTGTGTGT
Organism: Macrothele yani; assembly: GCA_039090855.1. Taxonomy (NCBI): domain Eukaryota; kingdom Metazoa; phylum Arthropoda; class Arachnida; order Araneae; family Macrothelidae; genus Macrothele; species Macrothele yani. Next base: position 119,194,247 of record CM077007.1, read on the forward strand.
GTGTGTGTGTGGGGGGGACTCCTAATTTACCAACTTATTTTACTTTGGTGGGGGAAAAAGGGGGACATAATGAGCATTCTATTCTTTGTTGTACTATGAACTTCTTTTTGTACTGTACCTGTTTTGGAAGTTATTTTGCATGGATCATTAACTAAAAAAGAACAGATGCACAGATAAATGAAAGGACTATCAAGGAAATAAAACTGGGGAAAATGGGGACATAAGAGAAGAGTTAGGAATTAGAAAAAATAAAAGAGATTTGCTTACAATACGCTAGAGGACATGTGTGGAGGAGAAATGGCAAAACCCAATCTGAACTGAAATGGAAATGCCAGAAAATTGGGGGAGAGGGAGAAGAAAAGATGGGGGGGGGGCATACATGAAATCAAAACAAAATGGGTGGATGCATAAGATAGAAAATGAAAAAAAAAAAAAAGTGTAGAAGACCTACACAAGCAGCAGACACTGAGACTGTTTGGATTAGAATGCTGAACAGGCTGAGAAATTAATTTAAAAACACATGTGCTACAATACTAAAAAAAGCAGTGAGAAAGACATGAAAGATGAGGATAAGGGTTTAAGGTGTGAATGCAAGTCAGAAAAGTTCTTAAATCTGGAACATCTGCACTTTCAAAGCTGCCAAGTACATCATGTGCTGACAGGTATGACAGATAAAACAAGGTGTTTAGTATTTCTGCAAATCTGCTAATGGGTTTTTCTGTGAAACGGAATATAGCACACTCTCTGTAAAATCATTGTGGTTGCCAAATTAGTTTGAAATGACTTTAGGCTATTCAAATTCATGCAGAAATAGTCATAAAGTAATCATGGTAGTAGCCTTCGATGCATGATCTTGACAAGAAGAATACCACACAATATAAATTCAAATTCACCGGCTGAATTTAAAGATTTTATTGCATACGGTTTGAGGTATAAGAACTTTCAGGTTTCCCTAGAACCCATCGTCAGATGCATAAACACAAGAAAAAAGGGAATACATTTAAATAGAATATGTTGAGTGACATGATATAGACACAAGGCATAATATACGATACATGATATAGAGGCACGTGGTTCAAGTTATATAAACAACGTGGTAAGTATCATGAAAGAAAGAATATGGGATGCAGAAATACATACCATACTGCATTGTAAGACATAATAGAAAACGCAGTTTGTTACTATATTAATTTGTGTTGTTCTTAGTTTGCAGGATATATCTTTATCTGGAGATACAACAAGGAACGCCATAGCAGTAATTGAGATTTATAGCATCCTTAATTTGACGGGTGTTACAATAAGGGGTGGCATCACAATCAACTGGTCATCTGTCCTTTGCAGGAAGCATTAGAAACATCATAGTAGTGAATGAATGGCATATGTTGTTTCACATTAAGTGTCCTTGTCCTCAGTCTGCTGTGTATTCGGAACAGTAAAAGTTTCCAGATTGTCGGAATAGATATAAGAGTATTGTCATTACAGCATAAATGCCTTTGAGAAGTAATTACAAGGCTCTCAGTGAATAGTAATGAGGAGATAGCAGTAGGTGTTAAGATAATAGAAGCATCATTCCAAACTGGGTAGTTCAGGCCATTGCTCATAAGTCAGGATAGTGCAGAATTTGTAAGCCCATTCTTTACCGCATATTTATGTTTGCTTATTCTTGTTGCCAGTGTACGTTTTGTAGATCCTATATATTTACTATCAGGAGTTTCAGCATCAATGCTTTTTAAGGGGATGCAGTACACTCCAAATTTATTTAGGCTCATTACTTGATCTCAATCTTTTGTGATTAACTTGAAAATGTTTGTAGTATGTATTCCGTAGTCCAGGTGAAAGTTTCTGCAAATGGCTTTGAGAACAGATATAATGGTTGAATAGTAATCTATTGTACCTACATGTCTATGAAGTTGTTGGTCCCTCTGAAGAGTAGTTGAGTTTTCTTGGTGGAGCTTCTTAAGAGATTTTTTTATGGTAAAGTTGGGAAAGCCATGGTTGATGGCAATGTTGAATATTTTGTTAATTTCACATTTACGTCTGCTGAAACTTGATGAATGCATGATGGCTCAGCACAGAAGGAAATTGATTAAGGAGAGTTTGTAGCTTTTTGAGTGTGCTGAAGAGGCCAGGATCAATGTAGATATAGAAGTGGGCTTCTATATACAGAATGTTGCAAGGTGCAAGTGACGGTATCTCACTCAAGCATAAAATCCAGGAATGGCAATTTACCCTCACTTTCCAGTTCAATGGAGAATTTTATGGTCAGGATTTGGGATGATAAATGTTCAGCAAAAGTTCGTAGGTCAGCTGGGTCGTGATCCCAGAAGATAAGTACGTCATCCACAAATCTTATGCAGGAGCACGGTGGTTGTTGATATCTGTGCAACACTTTATTTTCTATGTGTTGCAGAATTTCAGCTAGAACCAGAGATAGTGGTGATCCCATTGGGGTGCCTTCAGTTTGTTGATAGATAGTGTTATCAAATTGAAAGTATGATATGCTCTGCACTAGTTAATTTAAGGTTGTAAGGATGGATTGAATCGTCTCTGGTTTGCATCCAAGTTCAAGTAGTTTTGCCTGAATGATGTCATGTACAGTTGATATTGGAACATTCGGGAACAAAGAAATGACATCGAGTGAAGCCAGAGTAAAGGTTGAGTTATTTGCATTAAAATATTTGATCTTATTAAGAGCTTGTACTGAGCCTTAAACAGAGTAGAGTGAATTATTGATGAGTGGTTGAAGGAAAGAAGCAAGTGCTTTCTCTAAATGTCTGGTGGGGGCTGCAAATCCAGAAACTAGCGGGCGTAACTTGGTGTCCAGGTTTGTGAGTTTTTAGTTTACCAAAAAGTTCAGGAACTCATGCACCAGGTGGGCAGTACAAGCACTGTGAAATGGCCATTAAGGCTTGAGAGTTTCTTCAATTTACATATGACTACTATGGTATCATTAATAGAGTTTGAAATAAGAGTGACATGCAGGATATTATCAATTGCCTCTAGCATTTTCTTTCGGTAGTCGATTTTGTTCAGAATAATGATTTGTGAGGTTTTATCAGTAGATATGATAAGTATATTAGGGTTGTTACATAATTCCAGAAGTTGCTTTTCTTCTTCTATAAGACGAGTTGAAGCCATCTTATAGAATTTGTATTGTGTGGTATTCTTCTTGTCAAGATCGTGCATCGAAGGCAACTACCATGATTGCTTTATGACTTTAGACTGTTCCCCCAAAACTAATTTCACCTTTAATGCACACAAATTTCCCACTAATGAAGATATTCATTTATGAAGGCAATTCCAAAAAGAAGAGTTTCAGAAATATTTTGAGCAATAAACACATCACTAGAAAAAAATAAATGTACAAGTCAACTACTTTGAAGAGCAACATTACTCTAGAAATGTTGCTAAATGTATTTTGTAAAATACAAATGTAAAATATCATGTTTTAATGAAGGGCTCACATCTTGGCCTTTACCAATGCATATATGTTTATACGATGAACTTCCCTCATCATTCCACACACACATTCAGCAAGTAGATTGAGGTTCTGAGCTGGCCAGTATGTTAGATGAATATTGCTTTTTTAACCTAAGCCAAGGTAGATTCCGCTATGTGAAAAAATGATATTGTTGTGTTGGGTGGGACAAATACAACTTTTTCTCTTAAATTCAAAGTTGTTAAGCACTACTCTGCGTGCCATCTTAGTTGAAATGGTATGTCCTGTGTTTGCTTTTATCTCCCCCCCCCCCGCATTTTCCACAGAAGTTTTGTACTTTATTTATTCTAAGTACATTTGTGGTGTAATTTACCATATCATTCTGTTCAGCATGTTAGATACAGTTCTATGAAATGTCATTGAATAAATCTCATGGTACTCAATAAAAACAGTTTCCAGAAAGTTTTCCTTGTGCATACATACCTTTATACAAAAAACACAACCTCTACACAGGCCACTGCTCCTCATGAAGTCTTAATGTTATTAGGCTTAACATTTATTACAAGCTCTTATGTTGTGAAGCGTAACATCCATGCTGCCAAACTCAACACTTATTCAGGAGTGGATGAAATTTTCTATTCATTCTTTAGACTAAGTTCATAAATTCACTTCAAACATGTTATTGCCATACCATGTGTAAAAGGAACAGCAATCCAATGCAAAGGTTGTTAAAACACAATATTGAACATTTAGAATAAAACTGACCAGAAATTATTTAAATAACTATGAATCTATGAAAACGTAGGATGGATGAATACACTGAACTAACCCAACAAAAATACGGACCCCCCTCCCAAAAAAAAAAAACATACTAAAACTATTAAAAAAAACACGAGATCACCAATGGCATAAGAAACTCACTTCAACCACTGCAAGGACTGAATGCGTTTTGCCTGCACATTCGCTTGGCATTCTCAACGGTGTTGTAGAAGCCACTGCAGCTCATCCTTGCTTGGCTGCTCCTCGTTGGTCTCCCCGGCCTGCCACGTCACCATTCACAGTTCACATCTTCCGCACCCTCTATTGGTATGTATTTTCTCTGATGATCTTTACCTTTTCTTTCCTTTTGTTTTTTAGGGTTATTTTCTTCATTTCTTATAAGGTTCTTCAAAGCATAAGACAATGTCATTGGGTTATTATTATTATTATTACAATTAAATTTATGCATTTTCTCAATGCATATTGATTCTGCTATTAATATATCCTTCCACCTTTTATGTTGACAGATGTGTTCAATGTACGTCCAGTCAGGTGCTGCTTGCCTCTGCATGCAGTATTCTACCAATGAAGTTTTATTTTGTTTTTTATTCCAATTCTTCATATGTTCATACAATCTTGTTTCAATATTACATTTTGTACTGCATATGTAGTAAACAGGTTTGTTAAGGCTATCATCCTGAATTGGGATTTTGTATACACCTGCTTTTTTCATTATTGTTACGTTATCTCTTGTATTGGAGAGCATATTTCTTATATCCTCTACCCTAATTCTGATATTCATATCATACATTCTACAAATTTTTTGTAACACATCAGTTATTTGCGGTATATACGGAAATGAGCCACTTAAATGAAATGGCTTTATCACTTCTTTTTGGTATCATCTTATTTTTGTCATTTGAATTGAACTGTTCAATGAAGTTTTCTATTGTTGTTTTTCTAATTCCATAATTAAATGCCAATCTTTTTATCCACTGTAGTTCTTTATTCAATGATTTTACATTAGAGGTGTGGGTATAAGCCTCTTTATATATGAATGGAATGCCGACAGTTTATAACAGTTCGAGTGGTTTGAATTTGCTGGTATAATACCTGGGTATTAGGGATAAAAATTAGTTTTTTTATACAGTTCATATTGAATTCCTGCTGCATTACTTTTGTAAAGCAGGGTATCCAAAAATAATATCAGAGATTGGGAGAAAATCCTCTTTTGGATGTCCTGCTTTATAAAAATAATGCAACAGGAATACAATATGAAGTGTATAAAAACCCGACTTTCATCCCTAATATAATAAACTGTCGGCATTCCACTCGTACATAAAGAGAGTTTATACCCACACCTCTAACATAAACTCACTGAACAATTAACTACAGTGGATAAAAAGATTGACAATTAATTATGGAATTAGAAAACAAGAATATAAAACTTCATTAAACAGTTCAATTCAAATGACAAAAATAAGATGATACCAGAAAGAAGTGATAAAGCTATTTCATTTTGTGGCTCATTTCTGTATATGCTGCAAATAACTGATGTGTTACAAAAAATTTGTAGAAGGTATGATATGAATATCAGAATTAGGGTAAGGATATAAGAAATATGCTCTCCAATACAAGAGATAACGTAACAATAATGAAAAAAGCAGGTGTATACAAAATCCCAATTCAGGATGATAACCTTAACAAACCTGTTTACTACATATGCAGTACAAAATGTAATATTGAAACAAGATTGTATGAACATATGAAGAATTGGAATAAAAAACAAAATAAAACTTCATTGGTAGAATACTGCATGCAGAGGCAAGCAGCACCTGACTGGACGTACATTGAACACATCTGTCAACATAAAAGGTGGAAGGATATATTAATAGCAGAATCAATATGCATTGAGAAAACGCATAAATTTAATTGTAATAATAATAATAACCCAATGACATTGTCTTATGCTTAGAAGAACCTTACAAGAAATGAAGAAAATAACCCTAAAAAACAAAAGGAAAGAAAAAGGTAAAGATCATCAGAGAAAATACATACCAATACTCACCAATAGAGGGTGTGGAAGATGCAAACTGTGAATGGTGATGTGGTAGGCCGGGAGACCAACGAAGCAGCCAAGCAAGGATGAGCTGCAGTGGCTTCTAAGACACCATTGATAAAAGCCAAGCGAATGTGCCGGCAAAATGTGTCTGGTACTTGCCGTGGGTGACGTGAATTTCTTATCCTATTGGCTGGTCTCATGGCGTTTTATAGTTTTAGTACTTTTTTTTTTTCTTTTCGTATTTTTGTTGGGTTAGTTCAGTGTATATATCAAATTATATGAAAGGGATGATACATGCACTCCAGACATCATGAAAGATACCAGTACCAGAGTTCCTCCAGTCCTTCCAGCAGAAGTTGCACATGCAATCAAGAACATGAAGCGGGGAAAAGCTCCAGGAGAAGATGGAATTACTGTAGACATCATACAAGAAGCAAGTGGAGAAATTGAAACAGTACTCGCCCAAATTTTCACTTGATGCCTTAATGAAGGAAAGATTCCTGAGGATTGGAACACCGCTACAATGATCCCGCTACATAAGAAAGGTGACATTGAGGATCTCGGAAACTACAGACCTATCAGCCTCCTATCAGTAGTTTATAAAATCTTCACTAAAGTTCTTTCACACCGCTTGAAGGTAACACTGGACATGGCTCAACCGAGAGAACAAGCTGGATTCAGGAGTGGCTACAGCACAATAGATCATATCCACGTACTGAGAGAACTAATTGAAAGAGCGAGGGAATATGAACTTCCATGGTGCATGGCTTTTATCAATTATGAAAAAGCCTTTGATTCGGTGAAACCATCAGCAGTTACAATGGCTCTGAAAACCTGCGGTATTGAAGATGCATACATTAATATTATTAATAACATCTATGAAAATGCAAGTGCAAAGATTCGGCTGTTTGAAAATACAACACACGTAAAAATTGGAAAGGGAGTGAGACAAGGTGACACCATATCTCCTGAAGCTCTTTAATGCCACATTGGAGGGTGTTTTTCAGTCGCTGAGCTGGGAAAACAAGGGGATAAAGATTAATGGAGATTATCTAACCCATCTTCGTTTTGCTGATGACGTAGTCATTTTTGCAACTACCCCATCAGAGCTGCAGAGTATGATCCAGGAACTTGCTGACAAGAGTAAAGAAGTGGGATTAAAAATGAACTTTCAGAAGACAAAAGTGATGTTCAATGCTTTTACAAGAAATGAAGATTTATCGATTGATGGAGAAAAGCTGGAGATAACAGACACGTACGTTTATCTTGGACAGCAGATATCAAGTGAGGGTCACATTGATGAAGAAATTAATCGGCGTACAAAACTTGCCTGGAGAGCTTTTGGAAGAAATAGCATAATTTTCAAGAGCAATATGCCATTATGTCTTAAAAGAAAAGTGTTTGATCAATGCATCCTTCCAGTGCTTACGTATGGTGCAGAGACGTGGACCTTAACTAAAAGAGACATACAAAGGCTGCAGACAACTCAAAGAAAACATGGAGAGGTGCATACTTGGTGTAACCAGGAGAGATAAGAAGAGGAACTCGTGGATCCGAAAAATGACAAGAGTGGAAGACATCATGATCAGAGTTAAATCCCTGAAATGGCAATGGGCTGGACATACTGCCAGAAGGACAGATCGTCGATGGACAGCCGAAATTTTAGATTGGATTCCAAGGGACAGGAAAAGACCCAGAAGAAGACCACATGGGAGATGGGTGGATGAAATTCGAAAGTATGCAGGGGTGACATGGAGGAGACTGGCACAAGACAGACCGTTGTGGAGGAAACTTGGGGAGACCTTCGTCCAGCAGTGGATTGATAATGGTTGACAATGATGATGATGATGATGATATATCCATCCTACATTTTCATAGTTTCTTAAACAATTTTTTATCGGTTTTATTCTAAATGTTCAATATTGTGTTTTAACAACCCTTTGCATTGGATTGCTGTTCTTCGTCTTACAAATGGTATGGCAATAACATGTTTTAAGTGCATTTATGAACTACTTAGTATAAAGAATGAATAAAAAATTACATCCACTTCTGAATAAGTGTTGAGTTTGACAGCCTGAATGTCAGGCTTTGCAACATAAGAGCTTGCAATAAATGTTAAGCCTGACAACAGAAGAACATAAGCCTAATAAAATCAAGACTTCATAAATGAGGAGCAGTGACCCTGTGTAGAGGTTGCTATTTTTATATAAAGGCATGTACAAAGGAAAACATTTTGAAAACTGTTTTTATTGAGTACCATGAGATTTATTCAATGACAATTTATAGAACTGTATATAACGTGTTGAACAGAATGATATGGTAAATTACACCATAAATGCATTTTGTGCTATTATTCACGTATATGGGTGTATTTTGTACATGATGTTCTTTAAGCCAAAATCTAACAGGATGTCTACCATTTTCAGGAGACTCAATTTCTTGACCTTTTCTTGACTTTTATGGGACATTTCTTGACCCCAAAGCTAAGTTTTATCGATGATTCTTTCTGTCAATAGTGTAGGAGTTTGGCCATTTTAATTAATTAAATATGAAATCTGATTATGTAATTAAGAAATTAACAGGGTAAATTAAGTATATAAAATGATTTCTAAAAAGTTAAAATAAATAACAATTTTTTTACCAATAAGCTTGCATTTAGTGAAAAACTCAAAATATCCTACTATAAAGAATTACTTGTAACCAGGAAACCACATTACACAAAAGTATGTTAAGCGAGTATAGGAAGTTCATTACAAAGGTTTATACTGTAATCAACAATTAAAATTAATAGCAATTTATTTTAATTTTTGATAACACTATTTACTCAGCAAATAAATGCTATTCAAAACAAGGTTCACACTGTTTCACAAAGTATCCAAATATATACACTACTGAAGAACTGCACTCAATTAGGGCCACACTTATTTACAAGCTGTTTTATGATTTTGAAAGTTTTATCGAGAATGTTTACTAGTGTAGGTTTTCTTTAGTAGTTTATTCAACTGAGTCTTCTTATGAACCATTCTTGTTTACCATGTTTCTAGTTTAATCAAGCCCTCAGTGCTAAATAAGTCTTTTATTGTGTGAGGCTAACAATTCTTTCACATCATCAGTTTCCAAATCAAGCTTTTCAGGTAGCTGGAGAATTTCTTGAACAATATTATTAATCTAACAGTTGGTTTAAATCCTTTCAAATCAGTCACAAATTATAGACAAAAAGTTTATGTCAAAGTCTAACCATGCATTACTGTGTCATCATTTTCCATGCACTATAAACAATCCTGTGATACTGCATGCAAAATATAATTACAACTAAACTGTTTAACAGTTGTCTTGTCCTTACTAACTGTTACTAAAATAAGCTGTCTTCAGATCATGATGCGATAAATAATACGATTCAAAAGTGGCAACAGCTCCTTGATCCATAGGCTGAACTTAAGGTGTGTTTGTTAGGTAGCAAAAGAAAAAAAATACATAAGGGTGTGGTCTGTTGCATATGTGGGGTGACTGGGACCATTTCATAGAGTTTGAAAGTTCAGTTGTAAACTCACCAGCTTCATATTTATTATGTCCACTTTTTCTTGTAATTTTATGGATTTCTGTGACATTTTACCATTATTTCACTTTCAGCACCACTTTTTCTTTTATGGGAAGATATTTTTACAAGAATGCCCTTAGTAAATCAATAAAAAAAGGCAATGCCAATGAGAATTCCTCCTTCTCTGATCAAGGGAGCCAGAAACAAGCGTAGCGTAAATGAAGATTTCTAGACTTCAAAGTATGCAGCATCCAATTGGTGGAAATTTTCAGTGTGGTGTTGATAAGTTATGTAAGGAATGGGTAAAAATGTTGTACGTACGTTATAGCAAACATGCGTTAAGTAGACATATGTAAGGCTCGGTATTGCTGCGCACACATAAAACTGAAAAAAGTTATCTAAATCAAATACTTCCCTCATTGGATAACATTTAGCCCCAGGGCAATAATGAAGAGCTTTAACAATTCAAATGCAATGTATGACATAGCTTTAACTCTGCAGTTTGTGTGTGCATGTGTATGCTGCTTTAAATTCTGTTTATATTGCATTAGCTTCTTCAGCCTGTTCCAATAACTTTTACTTAGAGTGGAAGTGCACTGACTGACATCCAGAAAATTATACAGATGTAATATTAAATGACCATACATCTCTTTATACTGTTCTGCTAAAATGTGAACAATAAAGAAAACAAGATGACATCAAACATTCGGTTGTAATGAGCACATCCTTTGAATCTTTTCTGATGCGAATTCATTTATCAAAGTTATTCAAAGTCAATGTAACCAATTAAAATAATATCAACCGGATTTCTTCGACTGACGAAACATCCAGAAATAGAAATAGCTACTTACTTCCACCAGTGGCTAAAAAGTATGAAACAAAAATTAACAAACTGTGCACAAAAAGTTTCTCACAGTAAAAGGAAGTTATCGGAAACAAACAGATTTTCAAATTAAACAGTTAAAAGAGAGAAATAAACATGATATAACTCTACGCCTGCTAGCAGAAGAATTTTGCATAATGGGAAAGTTGAAAAATATCCATGGTAAAAGCTATGCTAAGGAAAAAGAACTTTTCAAATATGTCTCCAGAAGAGACAGTGAAAAAAAGGTATTGACCTTGACGGACCTCAGCGGGAAATCTGTGCATTGTTTAAAGAGGATAATGCACCACATCTCTATTGTGGAGAATGGCAAACAGTAGAAAAAAAATCTCAATAGAATTTTTAGAAGCAGAGATATGGTTGCAAGCAGAAGTACACAAACACCACCTAATGGCAGAACTGTGAACTGTAGAACTCCTCAAATTATAACCTAGTGTTCCACAAGGTAAATGGCATCTGGTGTTGAAAGAATTTCTTAAATCGTGCATTTAGAAGCAGAGATATTAAGAAAAACAGATTAAACATTGGTGCCCCCTAGCAGCAAAATTGGGCATTATTTTGGGAAGAAAATACACACTGAGTTTTCATAGTTAGTAGAATCTGACCTAAAAAGAATATTTTATATTGAGTTTTTAATCCCATAGATATTGCTGTAAATGGAAATGTGAGCTTACACCCTCTAGTTGCAGACTTGTGCATTAAGAAAAATTTGAAATTATATGAGAAACATTTCGTAACAGAAACGCTCTCCAAAAAAGAAAGAATTTTTCAAATGAAATGAAAAATTCTTTCTTTTTGAATATCTGCTTTCAGGCACATTGAAACTTTACATAAACTGCTGAGCTCTGGCACATACACAGATGGCTTTATCAGTGCATTACACAAAAAAACCCCCATTGGGCTATTATTATTACAATTAAATTTACACATTTTCTCAATGCATATTGATTCTGCTATTAATATCTCCTTCCATTTTTTATGTTGATAGATGTGTTCAATGAAAAATTCTTTCTTTTTGAATATCTGCTTTACAGGCACATTAAAACTCTACATAAACTGCTGAGCTCTGGCCCATACACAGATGGTTTTATCAGTGCATTAGACAACCCCCCCCCGCCAAAAACCACTAATTGTCAATTTGCCATTTAACACCTTGATAAAGTTGCCTAGTGTGTGTGTGAGAGAGAGAAAATGGTAAATTTTGTAGAATTTTAATACAACCTATAAAGCTGAATTTCTAAGTTTTGGGGTTTGCTTCTTGTGTCTATTACATATTTAGTTTCTCCCGAGTATCCATAAGACTCAGGAACATCTAAAACGTTTTTTTTTTTTTTTTTTTTACAGATCACAAGGATTATTCACTGATGCAGTCAATGCTCTTCACAGCTTAACATTCAATTACAAACATAAAATTATCACACTAACTCAAATATCATTTTAATGAGATACTGAAAATCTCTTTACCTTCTGACAATGAAACTGCAACACCCAGGAGTTGCTTGCCAATTTACTGGCATGGCATATCAGCTGGTGGGGGTATTATGTTTGGACACTTATAAGATTCCAATATCAGACCACTCCATTCCAGCAGTGGTGGTGACAAATATAAGAGCAGAAGTGCCAACCTCTTGGCTAAACATACCACAAGTTTGTGGCCAGTAATAGTTCTCCAGCTTCTAGTGCGTAAATGTTGAAGGCATTCAGCTGGAGCTAGAGTGCCAACCTCTTGTCTAACCATACCACAAGTTTGTGGCCAGTAATAGTTCTCTAGCCACCAGTGAATGATTTTTGAAGGCATTCAACTTGAGCAAAATGGCAAAATAACATGTTCATTAGCTATATGGGCATCCTAGTGATTTCAACAAGATGTGGATTATTGCCCACTGGACAGTTATGGCTAACTCATTGAGAGCTGTAATGCTGACAACAGTGGTAGATAGAAAGCGTGCCCACTCATCAGGTTGGAACTGGTGTAGTTTGCACAGCAGCACCATGAATGGCTGCATGATCCGGTGACAGGACTACACCACATCTACAACCATGCATGCTTTCCTCAGCAGAGCAATAATACCAACCAGAAGTCACACTTGCCAACTGGTGGAGGCAGAAATACATTCACAGTATCCACTTCATTGTCTGCCACTGACCAATACCCATCATCATCAGCATTTTACGTGACACTGGTAATGAGTCAACTGGGATACAGAATTGTGTCGTGTGGTCTACAGCAATGAATACTGCTTCTGACTAGGACCTGATGATTGCTGGATTCATGTTTGGAGGGCATACAGCCAATGAAACAATCCAGGAGCCTTCATTCACTGAATGTTGTACAGCATAATTGTAATGCATCTCATTGTCTGTGGAGTGATTAGTTATGATAGCTGAGTATATCTGGTGAAACACATAGGCAATTTGGCAGTTCCACACATGTCAGACATTCTAGAATCCATAGCTGTCACTCCTTCATAAAAGGAGTGTCAGGCTCCATGTTTCAGCAAGACAATGGCCTTCCACATATTGCAGACATATAAGAATGTATAAATTGTTTCAACATGCTGCCATGGCTAGCCAGGTCCTCATATTACTCATCAATAGAATGTGTGTGTAGGATATGTTTGAATACTGTCTCCAAAGCTCACCTAGAACCAGAACTGCCCTGAAAAACCAGGTGCAGAAAGAGTGGTGAACAGTGTCAAAGGTGGCTATCTGGCAACCTTATGGCTTGATTCCACAATGCACAGCTGAGAGTATCACCAACAAAGATGTTTTTCTTATACAACTTGAAATATTTAATCCGTATTGAATGGTGTAAAAATTTCATTAAACATACAACGACTAAGCTCGGCACTTAGTCGTTGTATGTTTAATAAATTTTTACACCATTCAATAAGGATTAAATATTTCAAGTTGTATAATACTAAGGTGTAAGTTCCATTATTGTGATGTTTTTTTTTTTTACTTCATACAAATGTACCCCATGTAAACACCTGTTTGTTGTTTCTTTGCTCCAAAGATGTTAGGTCTTTCTTGCCTCCTAAACTGTCTTGCCCTTAAGTTTATGTTGAATTGCTCTACCACTTCAATTTTTTACTATTTTAATGCCACAAAATTTATTTTTCTTTCATTGTAGAATTTATCATGCCCATCTGTACATAGCACTTCGGTTTGACACACTAGGGAGAACTGTTTCTTCTACTAATGCATCTGCTCTCTCCTTTTACTCACTAGCATACTCTTTCTCATACCATCTCACTTGCTCACTCAGTACTTGTTTACCTCATGTTAACTCAGTGTCCCTTTCTCACTCAATCAATCAACACTGAAAAACTGAGGATTGAACCCATGATTACTCACCTAATTTGAATACTACAACTGTTCAGATTAGGACCATGAAAACACTGGTATTTTGTTCTGGCTTTCTTTATAATAAAATTTATAACATATTCAGAGATGATAACTTCTGGAAGTAGTTTTCAGTAATCAATACCCTCTGGCAATCCAGCACACAGCAGCATATTTCAGCACTAGCATAGCAATGAATTAAAGTCTGTCACAACAATAATTACAGAAAAAAAAAAAAAGATCACAATAAACAATGATTTGCTAGTGGTAGAATTAAAAATGTTACTTATACAAAAAATCTAAAAAGATTACTTTCAGATATGAAGAAAACTTGCTCCCTGGAATGTGGGCCAAATAATTCAGATAAATTTGTGTTAGTTGCTTTTTTGGCATTTCATAGTTCAATTCCCAAATATTTCTTTTGGTAGCATAGTTCATTGTGTGCAATGCTGTTAATTTTTCTATTAATAAAGAAGAAGACAGCAAATCTGTACATAAATTAGGTCTGAATTTATTCATGTTTCTTCCTGTGATACTGATAATTCTTTTGGTACTTGCATTGCTACGAGGGACTATTGAAACCATTTTCATAGCTTTGCTTAATGCTTCATCATTCAACTGGTAACTTTTAAATTTGAAAGAAAACAAGCTTATTTATTTCTGCAGAACATCATTATTTATTGTCGCCATCTGTTGATGAAAAAAATTGCTTTCCGAAGCAGAAAAATCAAATGGTTAATTGATTTTCTGCAATTTCTTTGGCATGTCCATACTTCCTTAATTCCAACCAAAAATTAATAATAGTATGGAAAATCCACATTCGTTGGCATCTGTGCATATTTAATAATAGTCGAGCAATAATATTAAGCTAACGAGGAAAGTCACCAGCCATAAAGGTATATCTGAAAGACTTCAGAGAATACTCAAAAAATCTTATGTTTAACTTGCTCCAGGCCTAAACAGCAAAATTAAAAAACAAAAAAAAAAAACACTCTTCCCTTTAACAAATCAAAAAGACGACAATGCCCTTCTAAAAGAAGGAGTGCTCAACAGTGTAAACTGCAATTGTGGGAGAATCAATTTAGAGAAATTGAGAGACAACTTAGCACCTGTGAAAGCAACTATAAAAAATGTTACCTTCAGAACACTACTAGACAGACACATTCAAAACAGGACATTCAACTGACTGGGACTCTATAAAAAATTCTATCATATCAGCAGCACTTTTTAATAAAGGAAGTTGGAGGAGAGTGTGAAAACTGAAAGATGAGGACCCAGAAGAAACAGGCTAGTTATTACCACACAAGTGGCAAGCCCTACTCTCTTGAGTCAGTTCTAGCGAGAAGTTGGAGTAGGATCTGAAAATTTTACAAATGACAACAAAAATTCATCCTAGTAACCACCATAAAACTGAAGTTAAATTTAAATGATGTCACTAGGATTTGCCAAACCTTTGCTAACACAAAGATACAATTTATGTTATTTAATAAGAAAATAAGTCAATCCCTCCTTGCAACACAACAGAAAAAGTATCCTTTTTTTCTAAAATATGAGTCAAAATAATTATCCATACTACAGTCGGAATATGACTCTGAATTACTGTACACTATGCTACATCACACCAGAAAACTTGAAAATTACATTGCCTTGGAGTGGGAATCGAATCTGCATCTTCTGATTTCCATTTGAGCATGTTATCTATTACACCAACCAGAATAATGAAATTCCAAGCAGAGTAGCAGAATATAGACGTACGTGCATATGCTGTACGTGGATAGTTTCCAAATTATTAGCAGATTTTGCAGATAGTTTTTGCTTGTAGATTAAAAAAACTATAAAAATGTTATTTACAGCAATTAAAACACTTACACAAGACTTTACTCAGATTAATATATTTAATTCTAATTTAATTTGAAGAACTTTCAATTATTTTTCACATTTTCTGAGTTCTTTTGTTTTTACAGATGATTCTGGCCCCTGGATTTTACCAAGGCCTGCTCTCAATGTATAGGAACTGTATCAAGTTTTGTTTATACAGACATAATTTAAATTTTATTGCCTGGTTTCTCTTGCAGTTGCCAGTCATTAAATTAAAATCTTTTCCTTATGTATTTTGTAAGTCTAATATTTTTGAATTAAGTTGTTGAAAATGCTATTTATAAATTTTGAAGGTTCATTGATGAAATTGTTTTTCTGGATATAAAAACTTTCTTTAATTAAAGTCTCTTGTTTTTATCAGGTTCATAGTCCAATATTTTAACATTTTGCCATAAAGATCTATTTCACACACATTGCTGCCTGCATATTCAATTGTAATGCACTTATTTTGTCCTCATTGGAATCTATAATGTTCTAATAATTATTCATTGTTTTATCAACTTTTCTTTAAATTATCTTATATACTATTTGTTATCGTGATTCACACTTAGCGGATTTGCAGCAAATTTTCTGTTTCAATGGTTGTGTATGTAGATACATTTTACCTTTATCTTCCAAGTAGCTGACTCTAAGCATTTTCTGCTTAGGAATCTGAACAACAGATTTTTGCTAGTAGCAATTCTGCCCCACCATAGCATTTTAATTCACCAGTACATCAGATATGGAAATTAAGGAAGAAATATAGAAGTTTTTTGATAGGATGTAACATGGTGAACAGTAATTCACAGTCCTATTCTAGCTGTAATGTTAATAATTATGATTATCCATATATTTATAAGAAATATTTCTTTCTTAATTTCCATATCAGTCAAAACATTTTTTTCATATAACATCTATCTCATAATAAAACTCTTTGTGCACTTGCCACCCTTGCCATGTGAGCCCAGCAAACTAATTAAAAGTATTATTAACAGTCACACACTTCAATAAAAAAAATAAAAATTATGAAAAAGTTCCAATTTGAAAAGGATTTGCAAATAAGTTAGTCTGAATCAATAAAATTGGAGATAAAATTGACAAAAAGAAAAAAGTGAATAAAAGCTAAAAACATGCAAACAATAATTCACCCTGATGCATTAATAAAAAAGAAAAACTGTTACCTTTGTGTAGTATATATCAACTGGAAATCTCCTTCCTGGTATCCTGAAAATGGGAGCATCATCAAAAAACTGCAAAAGAGAATTTGTAAGATATGCGTGATCAAGATAAGTGGAAATGGATGACAAAGTATGAACACAACACACAATATTTTTATTTCTGTTAAAAAGCTAACAAACAGAAAAACTTTTTAATTTTTTTAGTATTTTCAGTGGAAACATTGCCCTTTGTTTACTTAATCATTTAAAAAATGCCCACATATATGCCGCTTGTGTTCATACAGTGAAACAAAGAAAAGTTGAAATATATAATTAGGACAGAACATAACACACACACACACACACACACACATTGCTACACCTGGAAAAAGATTTTGTAGTTTGGAAAAAAACCCTTTGTACTTTAATCAAACATCTTAAAAATTACAACTTTACCATTAGAAACAAACATGCTTTGAGACATAAAAACTTTTCTCTTTCTGTATACACAAAACAAAAATTATTGTTTAGGCATCAAAACTGTTTCTAGATGTCTTTAAACGAACTTGATAAAATCCCTGAAATACAAAAAATAGTACACATTCTCAGTGTACATATTACTGGACAGGGAATAGTGTAAAACTTCCTGAAGTGTCCACATGAAGAAACAACTATGGATAGCCTCCTGATTACTACGCATTTCATTGAAATTGGGGAATGACAATGAATGTCCCTGTTCATTTAGCTGTAAGCAAGAAAGCAAGAGCTTTCTTTGAGGAGCCAACTTCTACGTCTCAGAGAACAGTAAATGTATGTATGTATGTATGTATGAGAACAGTAAATGTATGTATGTATGTATGTATGAGAACAGTATATACATGTATGTATGTATGCATGCATACATATACACACCATGCATGCAAGCCTACATACAACACATACATACATACCACTAAACTGTTCTCTGAGATTTAGAGGTTAGCTCCTCAAAGAAAGCTTATCTTTCAGATTAAAGTTTAAAACTGAGAGTGCTAGATTTTACTATGCATCAAACGTCTCCATTTACAGCAATCTTGGTACACAACTTGAACTTCACAGACATCCATCACACGTTTCACACATACCCTCTTATACTTCACACTCATTATCTTTTTCTCATGAAGGCATCATTTCTGAATCTGGTCCACTCATGATTTCCATGGCCATCCTCTACCTTTCTTTCTAGCAATTTGGGCTAAATAAATTCTCTTAGTAAGCATCTCATTGCTCATTCTATCAACATGGCCAAACCACCAAAGCATATTAGTCTTCACCTTACTAGCAACATTTTGCCTCACATTGAACATCTGCAACACATCTTCATCCTCAAATATTCATAATGTGTTTTGCCACCCCCAGCCCTCACAATTCATCTTTCCAACACACGAGCAACTTCAATGTCTCTTCTGGAGTATCTAGGTTTCACTGCCATACATCAGAGTAGGAACAATTACACTTCAATACGCAGCCATTTGTGATTTTTTGCAAACCCATCAGTCCTGTAAAATCCTCCTAAAGCAGCTATGATATTCATAGGTGAATTCACTTGCCTACTAATTTCACCCCATCTAATTTGTTTTCTCTGTCAAACATACTTCCTAAATATACAAATTTACTCACCTGATCAATCACTGTGTCACTTAGACTTAACAGTTCCTCGCTCAAAAACCATAACTTTGATTTTTTCCCTTATTTATACTCAGTCTGAATTTCATACGAACTTTGTACATCCATGAAAAAAAATAAACAGCAACTCTGCAGCTCACTTTTGCTCTCTGCCAAAATAACTGTGTCTCTTTCATCAGTATACAGCAATCTGCACATACAGATATTACCAAGACATGAACCAGTATTGTCTATTTTGGCATCACACATGCATGCATCCATAAATATATTAAACAGCCATGGTGACATTACACAACCTTGTCCAACTCCTGCACCAATAGAAAACCATTGCAATAAAACACCATTCACTCATATGCATGTTTTACTGCCTGCATACATGCTTTCAGACTATTAAGCAGATACCCACTTATGTCATATTTATGCAACACTGTCCACATACAACTTGGAACTAAACTGAAGATATTGCATAGAGGAAAAAATGCATATAAGGGTTGTTCAAAAAGTTCATATTCAAATACATACAGGAAGGCACCAGGAACTACTCCTTTTATTGCTTTGTGACATTGTCCCAAGCTGCTGCAATGCACTTTTTGCCCTGATGCTCAAGTGACTTGATTAATTTAGGAAAACATTCTTTATCTTGATCTTGTAACCATGCACCCACAGTTGTGATCACCTCAGATCTGGAGACACATTGTTTCCCACAGATGTTTTCCTTCAGCTTGGGCACCAAATAAAAGTCACTGGGCACAAGATCTGGAGATTAGACTGCGTGTTGAAGCAACTGAAATCCTGCAGTCTGTATGACGGCCTTCACATTCTGGGAGGTGTGACTTGATGCAATGACTTGAGGGAGGAAGACATATCTTTATAGTTTTGCACACCTCTTTTCTTGATGGCTGCATAAAGATGGCTTATACATAGATTGGCAGAGTATGCAGTAGATATGGTAATGCCCCTTTCCAAGCAGCCAACCATGGCAATGCCTTCTGCATCCCAAAATACTGATGCCATCGCCTTGCTGGAGCAACATGGAACTTCTTAGGAGCCAGAAGATGAAAGCACATTAGACATTGTTTTTCAGTATCTTGTCAAAGTAATGAACACATCTTTCGTCCATCGTAACGATCTAGGAACAGAAATTTATGTTTGCTCATCTGTCAACATTTGTGGGGCTTATTGCACATTGAACTTTTTAATCTTCAAAAAAAAATCATCAGGATTGAGTCAACAGTGTGCAATGCAGTTATTCACCAAACAGTCATTCGTCTGTTTTGCACCATGAGGTCGTGCACATGGCTGTTGTTAACATTTAGAACAATCTGCATCATCACAAGATTCTCTGCTTTATGTAATTATTTCTTTTCAACACTTTTTTTGAACGGCCTTCACACATAAGAAATTACTCAATCCTAGATTAAAGTTGAACAGAACTAATTTTAGGGCTACTGGTTTCAGGAAAGTACTTAGAATATTATCTTAGACAAGGGGGGATATGGAGAAAGCATGGGCTGAAATGATTTAGGTACGAACATATTTATAAAATCAATGTTGTAAAAAACAAGGCTTATCTGTTATGTTGAATCCATATATGAAAACAGTAACATCATTTAAACCTTGCATTACCCACTAAATCCATCCAAGTCAAAACAACCAAATATATGAAATAATTTCACTTGCCAATTTTTCAAACAGGAAAATTATTTATTTTGACTACTAAACACCTTGAAACCCTTTCATGGATCTGAAGCTTAAGATATGAATTTTGCACTGGCATGAACAAAAACCAGTGTTTTTTTTTGTTTTTTTTTAAATAAGATAACATCTGCTTTTAAAAGTTTTCAGTAGCAGATTTAAGTACCAGCAATATACGATGTGTGGAAGTATATCCTAATTTCAATATTATTTACTGTCTGATCTGTTGCAAAATAAAGGGATCAGAGAATAAATAGTCAAAAACAGCCAATGAAGATCCATACACATACAAGCCCTGACACATTTCATTGCAAACTTTAAATCAAGTAGTGAACCCACAGCAACAAAATCATTAGCATTCGTAATCAAAACAGACAGCTAACAACACCTACCTCAGAGAATTTTTCAGCATCTAATGTGGCACTGGATATCAGGAGCTTCAGGTCAGGTCGGAACCGGGATATGTCTTTGACAAGTCCAAATAAAATATCAGTATGAAGAGTACGCTCGTGAGCCTCATCAACAATAATAACACTGCAAGAGTAACAAAACATGTAACACCAGAAGCCCTAATAAAAATTGTACATTCTGAATAACTAAATCATTTTCAGCTTAAATCACTGCTAGTAGACATAATTCACAATTGATCAGCAACTATGATTTTTTCCTGATGTCAATTTACCTTTAACATCATCATCAGAATGAAGTTATCAACCTACTCATTCAAGAACGGGGCACATACCTTGACAGCTACAACGCTTTCCTTTTGGAAACTCTTACATATTTGTGTATAAATCAAAGTGCCATCAATACCATAAAGAATAATTCAAGAGTAACAAAAACTGGGTGTATAACTGAACATCGTTAATATATGATGCCATCGCTCTGTCCACATTATTTTATAAACAACGAATAGCAACTGAAAAATTGTTCATCCGACACTGCTGGGATCAAATCCCGAATCGTTGGCACCGTAGCGTAAAGCGAACACACTTGGCTAGTTATCGAGAGATCTGGGGTTCGATCCCAATGGTGTCGGACGAACAATTTTTCAGTTGCTATTCGTTGTTTATAAAGTAACGTGGACAGAGCAATGACATCGTATATTTACATTATCTCCACGTATTTGAAATATATTGAACATCGTTATTTTTTTACCATTGATACTGAACCATCCAAATGGATGCCACAAACACAGTCAACAAAAATATTCACAATATGGGAAATCATACACATAATTCGACAGCTATGAAAGTTATCCTTATGTTTGCATACATATGAATGGCAATATCAGCAGCCAGAAAGATTTAAAACACAAAAATAAAGCACGCATGTGCCTAGGCACTTATATCATTCAGTTAATCTTATACGCAAACAGACAACAATATAAATAACATGAAAGAAAAAGAAGGAACAGAGATTGAGAAAAATCAAAATTCCATCATCAATGACTGCAGAGGATTATCCCTGCCTAATAACTGGCAGGATTTGGTGAAAAATAACTGTAACTGTCAAGGTTAACCATAACCAAGTAGTGACGGAAAAAAGTGACAACAAAAGTTAGCCTGAAGAAAACAGTTTTCTCCAGAAATCTGCAATTAAAATAAAAAATTTCCTAGTAAAAATTTCCATAATAGAAGTCTTTGTTTGATTAGTAATTAACATGAAAGATTCAAAATGTCAAAAATGGCACAGATATCTTCATGGTTATACAAATTTTAAATTGAGTTAAAGGCATGCAAAAGAATAACACCATCAACAAAAAAAAAAAAGCTGGAAAAAACGAAAACTGGGCACTTAGTTTGTTTCTGCATTTAATGACCACCATGGAAAACTCTAAGGGGTATAAGCAATCACCTGTCCCTATGTTAGGGCCAATGGTTCCAGGGTAGGGAGACAGCCACAGACAGATGACAAACAAACATACCACCCATGACCACTCAACCACTGGGCTGGTGAAAAACTGAGAGCACATTTCCATAATAATAAACATTGCAAGCAAGCTACCCTAATGCATGCAGGTGGATCAAAAGAGGCATTAGTAACAAGTGCAACACAAAATAAGGGAAATGTAAATTAGTATTCAAGATTTAATTTACGCCATCCTTATGAGAGCAAATGAATGCCACATCACAGCACAAATTATGCACAGTACAGAAAATCTTACATTTTTTCAACACTGACATTGGACATAACAGGCAGATATAAAAATCACTATGAGTAATCTTAGTACATACTTATAGCTAGCTAAGTCTGGTTCTGAAAGGAACTCTCTAAGAAGCATACCATCAGTCATGTATTTAAGTACTGTTCTTTCTGATGTGCAGTCTTCAAAACGAATGCTATAGCCAACCTATGTGGAGAAAAAAAAAAAAAAAAACAAAAACTTTGTAGCAACAACAAACACTGATAACTTTCGATTTTTCAAAATGTTACAGATGAAATGTGGAAAAAAATTAAACTTGCCATTGTATTCTTAAAATTACAGTTTTGCATTCCAAAAAAGTAAAAGACCATATAAATTCTAGAATTTTAAATAAATTTCAGCACCGCAAAGTGTTCATATATGTTTAATAACTCTTCCTTCACTAATGGTCAAGATGGAATTTTTTTTTTTACGTATACAGATTTCGGTTGCCACAGAGAAAGATGACTAGATCTCACCAAAGTAAAAATAACAGCAGCAGTAGTAACAATAACAAAACCTCATAAAGAAATGTATTATGACTTTTGGAAAGAAAGAAAGAAGGAATTACATTATCTAGAATCATCATAAGTAAATGATCTTTTTCACTATCATCAGAAATAGATATTTCTTGTCTTTTCCCCCCTTTTTTTGTTTAACAATTCAACATTGTTTGAGAAATAATGAACTAATTCCAGGCTTTCAGCATATCTTATAAACATTTCAAATAAGAACAAATCTAAGATCAAGAAGTATTTAAAATTAAGAATCCTAAAATGAAGTGAATAACACCTACAAGGTATTTTACTATATATTTTTCAGCATAATCCAACAAACAAAGATCAATAATATGTGTTCCATGGACTTACAATGAAACTCAAAATTTGACATGTTAACACGTAAAATGATTCAAACTCAGAAATAAGCATTTTTTAACTTGAAAATTAATGACTAATTACAATAAATTAAAAATAAAATTAAAAAAGGAGAATTAAAAATTTAAAATAACATTATTTAAAGTTAAAAAATTTGATGACCATACACAGAATCTTCATTCAGAACCCATTCATTTGCAATGAAGTCGTTGATACTTTTTTGGAGATCCTCAAGTTTGCCAAACTGCTGGCTGGCCAAGAAGTGTTGCATTGAGTGAAACAAGAGGAAGACCAACAGGGCTAAGTGTGGAGTGTAAGCCACAAAGATAACCTCCCACTCCAGCTGCATGATGGTTTCCTGGGTCACTGCAGTGACATGGGGTCACGAGTTATCATGCAACAGAATGACCTTTTGATGCCCATATTCTGAAGAGGGTCATTTCCGTTGCAGTTCCTTGCTCAAAAGCAGTAGTTGATGACTGCAGTGTTCTGCAGTCACTATAAAACTTGATGGCATGAGCTCATGATACACCACACCTTGCGTGTCCCACCAGATACAGAAAAGAACTTTTTTACTGTAAATACTAGGCTTTGATGTTGATCTCATACACTGGCTGGGACTTACCCATGACCTTTTGTATTGCAGGTTGTCATGGTGAGCTCATTTTTCATCTCCTGTAATGATTTTCCACCGTAAGTCCTTTTCCTGATGTCTGGCAACCAATGAAACGTGTTCAGTCTCAGACCAATGTTGTATCCTGTGAGTTTGAGTAGGACCCACTTTTATGGTATGCAATTATCAAACCATGGTCGACTGATTCACACGTAACTGCATTGCCAGTTCTGTGGTCAAACGGGGAGCATCTTTATCAAGAAGAGCTTGCAAATCAGTGCTTTGCATCTTCTTCAACTATCCACTATGCTGCTTGTCCTCCACACTGCAATCACCACTTCTGAACTTCATAAACCACTCCCTCCAGCTTTCCCACCATATGCTGAACAAATCCAATCTCGTGCTTCTGCAGCAGTTTTCCTGAAATTACACATGAACAATTAGCTCAACTAACCACACATGTGGGCAGACAGCCTACATGTGTGGTTAGTAAATGTGTTGTTCGATGCAGTGTTGCAACTATAGCCCCCACAGCATGAAATTTAGACAAAAATTCAATTATTTTACTTTTACAGCCCACTATGTGGAGCACTGAAAACTTATGAATAAACCTAATATATATTACTATATTTTTTATCATTTAATAATCCATGATTCATCTGTTTAAAAAGCTATACATTTTGGTTCTGCAGATAATATACCAATGCGGATAATACACTGCGTCATAATTCTTAGCAAAGGTCATACATTTGGAAAATTAGCAGAACTGTGTTAATAACAAGAAAATGTAATGCAGTACAAAGATGGAGGTCTCATAAAGAGTTGGATGTTGTTGTTTTTTCACTTACGAGCATTTCGAGAGAAATTAGGATGCAATGAAGACGAGATTATTTGCTCTCACAGATGATCATGTGCTATGGGATGTTCTGCGTCACGAATGTTTGTGGATGCCAGAGCTGATCTAACAACGAAACTGCCGTAATGCAGAAAAAACTCATAATTTTCGGTCTTTATTTACCTGAAAGTAACAGAAAAGCATTTAAAAATGACAAGTTATTTTTTTTTTAATGAAAAGAACTTCCCTTCCTCCTTATTTCTTTGGACTGCTGGGTAATCTCATGTACAGATTATATGGGGATTTCTTTTCCTGAGTTTCACAGCCTGTGGATTATATGAAGGAATATCCCCCCTCCCTCCCAAATTTCATGGTCTGTGGATTACATGAAGAAAAATACAGTACATAATTTGCATTAAGTACAACATAGCTATGATAAACTTTAATTAACTAAAACACTCATTACCTCATTTCCTAATTTAATCCCAATTTCTTCAGCAACTCTAGCTGCTACACTCATTGCAGCAACCCTTCTTGGCTGTGTGCATCCAATTTTTTTGTTATCTTTGGTATATCCCTAAAGTCAACAGAAAAATAAATGAAAATCAGAAAAAGTATAACTTGTACATATTTAAAATATATAACACAAAACTATTGATTGCAAAAATAGCAATGCAATAGCCAAATTTTACAAGAAAAAAAAAAACAAAAAAAAAAAACTGCCATCACAAAGTGTTTTGAAAATAGCCACTCCTATATACATGAAGAGTCATAGAGCATATATTATATATTCCTTGTGAACTTTGGCAGACGAGTTAGAAAGGAAACAACAAATAATATGTAAAACAATGCACATGATCAAAATTCATTTGCTAGTAATATGTCTTCTTGATTTTAATTTAAATTTAAATTGTATGAATAAAATGTTAAAACTTCACACTGAAAAAAAAATCCTATTATTAAACAGCAAATACTCCATTACAAACTGTATAATTTATATAGGACTTCACAAGCCATGAAATAAATCCTAGATCTTATGGCAGAACATAGTTTATTTCTACATGATGCATTTCATTACTCTTGATTTAGCATCTGTATGCTATCAATAGTGATCCAGGAATTACTGATTACTTAGCCACCAAAACTCCCCAGCCATTAGATTCATAGTACAAATTACACACTGCTAATCTAATGCACTGTGTAGGAGCACATCACCTCTATACTTGTTTAATACCAAGGTTAACAAAACAACTCATGAGCAAATATTACTGTTCATCTGGTTAATACTGCAAATAGCATTAACACATATAATATATAGACAAATACACATCCTTTTTGTACTTCATAGACTGTGCAAGTAATACATTTGATCACCATGCTGGTACATAGGGTTGAGAGCTTGATGACTTACTTGCATACATAAATAAAAACCTGCACATTCAAATCTCCTCAATTTTTTACCTCATCTGCTTCCTTCTGATATAAAACCACACTTTAGACATATCTTAAAGATAACATAATGACTAATTAAAGCAGTTTCTTTTTCCTGTTTTGCTGTTTTTCATTATTTGAAAAATTACTTTGTTGTAGATTGTCTTTACTTTAGTTAGGTGTTTGGTATTACACCAAAACTCTGCTTTATTTGGAAAATTATTAACAAAAAAAAAAAAAAAAAAAAACATACTACACAGTCTCATAAATTTTTATATTAATCTCCAAAAGTGAACTCTACCTTATACTGTATATGCTCAATGGTGTACTGCTGCATTCTCAAATCGTGCACTCCCCTTCCCACAAACTGAAAGTGGGATAGCAAAAGCAACCCCCCTTGTCATTTTGTTATTTGTCTGACTCTTCTGAATGTGTAACAGAGCATTGTTCCAGAGAGAGTGATATCTGTTGGATCAGTGATGTATCATTTGATAAATTTTCTATTTCTTTTTTTTTTAATTTTTCTGTTCATGTTTTTTCCTTTTTTGTATCATTAATTTTCCTGCTACTCATAATTTTACAGTGTGATTTATGTCAGAGCTGCACTGATTCATTTTCCCAGTTACTGCACTTTCTTTCTGCACACTGAATTTCTTTTTCCCATCTACCAGAAAATTGGAACTTTTGGATTGGATTATAGTTGTAATTTTGTGTTCTTGTTCCCAATCTATGAAAACTGTAGCCATCATCTATAACTTAGATTTGGTAGTGTAAGTCGTGAGTAGAATTTTCATGTTTCCAACACACCAGGGTTTTGTAGATTTTTCTGATGATGAAAGGTGTTAATTTTTCACTTCCGTTGAAGATACAGCACAAAAAGACAGTCAGTCAGTTTTTGCGTTTCCCCTAACCATGACAGAGCTCCTTTTTAAAACTAATGTTTTCAATAGGAGCAAATTAAAGAAAAGTCCTGTCTCTTCAGCATTGAAAATGTCTCTGCAATCAAATCCTTTGATAATGTACGGCAAATTCCTCTTCCATTCAGTCACAGTACCAGATGGAACTTCAGAAGATTCACCACTGAGAATTTTCCCAACAATACCATGCCAATTTTTGAGTTGATGTAGCTCCAGCTGAAAAATGACTATCATTGTTTATTTTTCCCACTTCCATCAGCCTTTTTAATGAACATCAGACCATTTATGAAAACTTAAGTAATATGTCGCTGGTCAAAGAATTGAAGATCGATGTCCTTAACTACCACAAACTTTACAGTTTGAACACATGATTTTTCAATCCAGCTGAACCTGAAAACATTGCATCATCTTTAATCTCTTACACTAGGAAATTATTATTGTAAGAATTGAAATTGGATTTTTTTTTATTTTGCAGCTGCAGCTGTTTTTCACATGTGGCTTTCATAAGTTTCCTTCAAAATCTCCATTTTGCCTTTTAAAGGCAAGGTTTTATGAGATCAGGAAGCCAGGTCTCCTATGCAAGAAAGTCAATGCAAACAAAGGTCTCATGGAAATAGTTTGGTATGATAACTTCAAGCTAAAGCAGGCGTCTACCATAGGTGACAACTGAGCTGACCAATGGTAGCTCAGGAGGAGTACAACATGCATTCCACAGAGTAAGTAAGCACAGAACAGGTGGATGACAAGAAACAGGGAGAGTGAAAAGAGGGGTGGGGAGGAGAATTGGAACATGGAATTTGAGGCAAAGAGTGAGGGTGGGAAGAGAGTTTGGTAAATGGAATTTGTGTGGCTTGAATTTCTAATTCATGACACAACAACAACAGAATTTATCAAATAATAAATGAGAGGAAAGCTAATTCAATGGAGATATAATTGATAAAAATTAATATTAAAGGCAATTCAGAATTTTTGGACTAGTGACATTTTACATGTAAATGAAAAATGCATAAACAGGATTCTACTGTACATCTAAGTATCTCCACTGAGTTGAGCAAACTACTACTTTGTGAGAAAACAGCCAAAATGCTGGAATAAACTTGAAATTTCTATAAAGTAATGTATTAAATGGGCTTATGCATTTGCCAACAATTCTTACTAGATATTTCTATTTTAAAACTTTAACAAATTGTATACACCTAAAAACACGTTCAATAATATAAATAAGGCAAATTTTCACCAGTTTCTGACAATAAAACTTTTCCTTTATTTACTTCATTAGGTCTCAGAGAGCTTTTTTTCTTTCAGAAGATAACAATCATGTGATAAAAACAAAACAATAAAACATTGTTTAGGAAGCAATAATGTTCATAAAACACACATTGTTAGTAATCAAATGCAAGCTACTCCTAATTAAGCATTGCCTTCAGAAGTTTTTATAATTCAGAATATTATTAGTTTTATTAATATTATTGAAGTTTTTATAATTCTAAATTGTGCATTGCAATAGCTTCTGTACATTACACATACTTACAGCTTCATAAAGGTATTGCGGAATTTGGGTAGTTTTTCCTGAGCCAGTCTCTCCTTCAATTATGAGGATCTGAAAAGATGAAAGTCATTTTAAAGAAATAATAAAAAATATATTTTGTACTTCGACTTAATGTAATGCCAATTCACACATTTTTGTGTTCAAGACTTAAATCATTCAACAAACTATCAAAAATACAAATAATAATTAATTAATAACAAGTTAAACACAAATTAGGAAACTGGAAATTTGACAGATGCTAAAAGTTTGTCGAACTTTTTAAACACATCCATAAATACTGTTTCATGAAATTTTTTTGTAATGAAATAACTTAGGAGAAAAATGATAAAGCCTAGCATAGTAAACATTTTTCTAAACTTTACTAAGCATGTGCATGTGAAAAAAATATATATACTGCTATTTAAGAAGCAAATTTGTCGTCAGAGCCCCACCCTAAAGTTTTGTATTCTGTTTTTATACTTGCTAGGATTATGGGAGACATATGCCTAAAAACATATCTGAATTACTATTTATTCTACATATCTTTTAAGTCACTTGTAACATTCTAATTAGTTAATATAATATTAAAATCAATACTGGCATTAAAATCCAACAATTATATGGTGACATTCAAGTTTTATAGTTTTTGTATGTTCTAACTCATAAATATACTGATCTTAGGAGGGAGAAACATGTAAACTTTTAGTTTAAAAAAGAAATCTTTTTTTTTTTTTTTTTTTTTTGTGCAAGGTGAGACATGTTTTGACAGCTACCTAATTCTAATAAAAGAACAGTTATACAAAGAAGGGAAGAATTGAACAGTGACACAATGCTTAACATATTGTGCTGGTAAGTAGAAGGGGAAAAAATTAAATGAGAGACTGCAAGTGGTTTTTCAACCTTTTGCTACCATTTGAAAAAGTAATTTTTTCTCTTTTTTTTCCCATGTATTTTGAAAAAAAAAAAAAGGATTATAGCATCACAATTACCATTCATGGACACCATATTTCTGCACCTATTCGTCTGATTAGAAAGATTTCTTTTGATTTGGAAAGCCTGAACTGTGTGCGAACAATGATTCATGCCCTTTTTTTGATACACAACTTTGCCACTAAGGGGCATAAATGCAGATGCAACTGAATTCAAAATACATTTTATTTTCTTGCTTCTGAAAACAAGATTGAAGCAGTTCTTTTACTTCAATACCATTTACCATGATGACAATTGTGTGTACATATTTTCTTTAACTGATGCACGGTTTCCAGCCAGTGGGCATAAATTTACATTTTACTTTTCCTAATATCTGTGCTCCAAAAACTCAGACTTATGAAATTCTTTTTGTGTCAATAGGGTTTTCACAGAAGAATACTTTGCATGTAATTTCAAACTTTTCATGACAATTTTGTAATTTCTAACTTTTCATGACTGCTTGCACTACAATTCCACCTGTGTCTATACTTCTATAGCTTTGATCGAAAAGTTTAGTTTTTGATCACTATGGGAAATATTTTTCACACCTATTGCTATACCCCCCCCCCTCAAAAAAAAAAAAAAAAAAAAAAAAAAAACATGGTTTTCCTGCAGTGGAAAGTATAACTCAGTTTTTCAGTACCTCCGCTTCTAAAGGTCCTATTTACAAAATTCTTTTTTTGCATCTGATGTCAATCACAGTGAAAAATATTTTGCACATAATTTCAAATTTTTAATAATGAACAGTTTTTACACTAGCGGGTTAAGTGTGTGATGCACAGTTTTGTTTGCAATACATAGGGTGCCCACTATTTTTGAGGGAAAAAATTCAAGGACTTTCAGGAAAAAATTCAAGGATGAATTTTTCAATGTCCTAAACCGCAATGAATATATATATCAAGAATTATGTGTGTTGTATTATGATACTCATTATCTTCATAAAACATCTATATTCATCGCATTAATTCTTTCTTTATGTTCAAAACTCCCAATTCCTCAAACACAAAATTATCATAACAATAAAACACTTAATATCTATTTTAGAATTATGTACAAGTATGGTGTCTGAAAAATTTAAATGAATTTTTCAGACACCATACCTGTACATAATTCTAAAATAGATATTAAGTGTTTTATTAAATGAATGTTTGTACAACGTATGAACCGGAATGAACGGAGTTCATTCTGGTTCATACGTGGTACAAACGAATGATGTCTGAAAATTTTTTAAATTCCGTGGTGGGGGCTGGTGAAATGCACCTATCAACAGCATCAAATGAACCCACTTTGAAGCAGATAAAGAAGAAACAAGAAGGGAAAATCCCCGCCTTGCCATAAGGAAAATGAAAGAAACGATAAGATAGTTTTCCCCATCGCAAAACAAGTGATCTGGGGTAGCAAACACTCAACTCCTCTCGCAGTAGATGGGGGGGGGGGGGGGTGTTCAATCTTGACCTACTTAACTCCCCGTCAGAACGCAGTGCACCCTTTCTCTCAGTGACGCAGCTCCTTTGAAGTTTACTCTTTTTGACTTACGATATCAATGGGGGATTGCAGAAAAAAGTGACAAATAACAAAAGGAAAAACATTGGAAATCCCGATCGAAATTTTTTTGCTGAGGGATTTTAAAATTCAAGGACTTTTCAGGCTAATTAAAGAAATTCAAGGACATTCCAGGCCTTGAATTTTTTTTTGAAATTCAAGGTCTTTCCCGGTTTTCAAGGACACGTGGGCACCCTGAATACATTTACAGCTGTGTCGATGCCTCTAAAAACCTGATTGATAAAATTATTTTTTGGTCAAATACCACTCACTATGTTAAACATTTTGTGTGTATGTTCTGCACAAAACAATTCACAATTTTATCACTGTGGGGCATAACTACATATTTTATATTTCTCAATATATCTCTTATTCTAGAAGTCCAATTTGAAATTTTATTTTCATACTGGATACCATTCAATGAAGGAAACATTTTGCATACACTTTGAATTTTCCATAGCAGTCCATTCTGCTGCTGAGGTGCATAAGAATGTATTTCTGTTTTGAAACTGCATCTTTGTTCCTAATAACCCAATTGAAGACATTGTATTCATACTGCAGTTACTCAATGTGATAGAGATAATGAAAAATAACAACTTTAAATAACACACAGCTTTCCTCCTGAGTTGTAATTAAGTTATTTTCTTTGTTATTTCTACTTCTAAAAGTTGCATCTTGCATGACACATAAGCAAAAAAAAAAAAAAAAAAACAGGGAGAGAGAGAGAGAGAGAGAGAGAGAAAGAGAGGGGGAAGATAGTGATAACTAATAAGTTGTTTGCTATCTACCATGTATATATATTTGCAACTTCCCTTCACAAAAACATGTTATAGCTTTTTCCTGAAATAAATTGAATTATGTGAAAAGGTGACTGGTCCATCACCATTTTGATTTTGGCATACCAACTCGATTTTCGTGGTTTCAGACCAGGAGACCACCAAAGAATTTGAATGCTGCAGTTGGTATAAAATACCTAGTCTTGGGCTATCATGCAGATGGAATAGTAGCACAGAAGTGTAGACAAAAAGACTGAAAAACACCAGTGTATGTTATTTTCAACCAATTAATCATTCAGTGTTAAATATAACTTTCAAAAGTCTCTCCTAGCAATGTGCACTGGAACACTACACCCCTTAAATTGTAATTTACAGCTGCCATGAAAGGAGATAATTACAGTTCTAATTTTTTCCTTTCCTAGAACTTATAATTCTAAATAAAGAATGATAACAACTACTAGCAGTATAAGGCCATGGAAATCATGAAATTATGTATGCTGCTTGGATGCTAGTTTTACTCTATTTTAGGTGTCTTTTTTATTTTGAAAATAAAAAAAAATCCAGGATGAATTTCACACTGCAATTTTATCATTATCTTTTTATATCAAGAATAAGAAATTATAACCTGGTGGTTTTCAATCGCTTCTAAAAGATCTTCTCTGAATGGATATACTGGGAGGCTTTTCCTGGTTTCTTCAATACTAAGTTTTTTTCTTTCCCTTTCAGAAATGGCTATATCTGCCTCCTGGAAATGAAAAGCACACAGATATATTAATATAGAAATTAAGGAAGAAATATTTTTTAAAAACACATGGGAAGTTTACAAGTATGTTAGCTTCAGCAATCAGATTTCAATACTGAATTGCTTTTGTTCATTTTTCTCCATATAACACCTCCTTGGAAAACTTGAAAATAACACAGCCTTGGAGCAGGAATCAAACCTACTTTTCTCAATTTCCATTTGTGATTGAATCTGCATTTCCTAATTTCTATTCATACAGAATGGAAATCAGGAGATGAGATTCAGTCCCTGCTCCAGGCCATTGTAGTTATCAAGATTTTTGAGGAGATATTGCATGGCAAAAAGGGAACTCAAAAGCAATTCAGTACAGAAATCTGATTGCTGAAATTAATGCACATATTCACTTATATTACTATTTTGAATGAGTTCACTTGGACACCACAGTGATTATTGCTGAAGTAGATAAGGCTTCCACAAATATATGTAGAGCGATCAAAAAGTTCCTAGACTAGGTACGTAGCCCTCCAACAGATGGCAGTACGCAGATGCGCAAGTAGTGGTCGAGGGCAGTGACCTTCATGAGTCATTGTGCCCAGTGGCGTCATTCTGTTAACATTGGGAGCAGTGCTACACGATATTTGGTGACCACATGCAGAACACAGCTGCGATTTCAGTATGGACTGCAAACTAGAGCAGCGAGCAAACATCAAATTCTGCATCAAACTCGGCAAATCTGGAATGGAGACGCATGAAATGTTGTGGCAGGCTTATGGCACTGAAGCAATGAGTTGTGCAAGGTGTTTTGAGTGGCACTCGCGCTTCAACAGCGGCACTGGAAGACGACGAGAGGTCAGGGCGACCGTCCACGAGCAAAACCCCTGAAAATGTGGACCATATTAGGGAACTGGTGCATGAGGATCGTCAGAGAACCATTCAAAACATTGCTACCATCGTCAAGGGGTCATATGGAACAGTGCAAGGAATCCTGACGTCGGTTTTGAACATGCACCGCATTGCTGCAAAGCTTGTGACAGATTCTGAACCCCGAAGAGAAGGTGTTCCGTGTCAAACTCTGTCAAGATCTTCGTCAGCAGGTGGTGAATGAACCAACGTTCCTGTTGCGGGTTATCACTGGGGACGAGAGCTGGGTCTATGGTTATGACCCGGAGACCAAACAACAGTTGTTGCAGTGGAAGAGGCCATCATCTCCACGACCGAAAAAGGCTCGACAGGTCCGGAGCACAACCAAAAGCATGCTCATTGTGTTCTTCGACATTTGTGGGGTTGTGCACCGTGAATTTGTCCCCAGGGCCAGACTGTCACTGCCCATTTTTACTGCGATGTTCTGTGGCGTCTTAGGAAGGACATTCGCTGCAAACAACCTGAGACATGGTGCAGGGGCGATTTTCTGCTCCATCACGACAGTGCAGCAGCTCACAGATCGTTAGCAACACGCCAGTTTTGCAGCCACAACAGCATGATTACCCTTCCTCACCCATCTTACTCTCCGGATTTGGCCCCCTGCAACTTCTTTCTGTTCCTGAAGATGAAGCTGAAGCTCAAGGGTCGACATTTTGAAACCATGGACGAAATCCAGTGCGAATCGCAGATGGTGATTGACACGATTCGGGAACAGGACTTTCAGGAAGCGTTCCAACAGTGGCAAAAACGCTGGCAGCGGTGTATCGCTGCCCAAGGATACTACTTTGAGGGAGATCATAGCCAGACTTAAATAATGTAAGTACTTTGTTGTATATCGGCCTAGTCTTGGAACTTTTTGATCAGCTCTCAGATTAAGGCAATAAAGTTCATAAAAAGCTCCATTTCCTCTGGGGTATATGAACACAATCATTCAATTGCTTACACAGTCCCAGCAAACAGAAAAGGTGTGCAGAAAGAAGCGAACATCCAAGTCAAAATGAGAGCAGGGAGTATTAATGAACTACATATCAAACCAATAAAATATAAATAAACATGGAATATCCAATTCTTAGTGTTTTGAAGTCACCAAGGTTTTCACTTCTGAACAGTGTTTAGATATAGATTTGCATGGATGATCAAGTTTTTTTACTTGGACGTTTTTTTTTTTTTTTTTTTTTTTACTTTAATAGGATGAAAAGGGGTTTTAACAGGCAGTCTCTCCATATATAGTCATCTCCTCATAAAGGGGATACAGTAACACACACGCACACATCAAGCAGTGCTTCTTCCCTGCTCAATTACTTTAGTTTCCCTACCTCAATAAGAAGTTGAAATTCAGTAGCAGCATTTTGTGTCTGTTACCTCAACCTTCGTTCAAGAATAAGAACTTGACACATTCAGTGTACATTATGGCCATTTCTCTTTCAACAAGTACATATCTTTATCAGTTGTTCAATACATCAAACATTATTCAACTTCTCCTAATAATAAATATGGCATGATATAATTTTCACTTATGTTGGATGAAAACATTACTGTTCCTTTCAGTGTGAGGCCATGAAAAACACATCCCTTATGGTCTTTACTAAGTCTTAAGGTTATAATACAGAGTAGACTCAGAATATAAATCAAACATCTTAATATAGGAGAAACTTATGCCTCTACCTTCCAGTAAAATAACCAGTTAACACATGTTTAAAAAGCTGTCTGAATATAATAAATATGGCATGATATAATTTTCACTTATGTTGGATGAAAACATTACTGTTCCTTTCAGTATAAAGCCATGAAAAACACATCACTTATGGTCTTCACTAAGTCTTAAGGTTGTAATACAGAGTAGACTCAGATATACGCTCATCGTCAAAAAAAATAGTTGCACCCAGAAGGATGTGTCAGATTGCAATGCTGTTCGGGAGGTAAGTAAAGGTTACCAGGAACAATAAATGATTAAACACTGAGACTGATATGGGCAATATTTATTTAGCTACATGCCAATAATTAGTCTCTCCATATGGCGTCAGGCTGCCATGTTTGCTCACACAACATACCAGACGTCTCGGCATGGAGTTGTACAGGTTCCTAATGGTGTCCTGCGAAAAGCCATCCCATGCAGCTTGAATCTTCTCAATCAGTTCCTGCAGATTGTGCGGTAGGGGTGGAGTGTGGATAGCGCATCCAATAGCATCCCACACATTTTCAATCGGTGATTGGTTTGGCCATGACAGAGTGTCAGTGCCTTGAAGGCAAGCTCTCGAGACAGCAGCAGTAGGTGGACGAGGGTTGTCCTGTTGAAAAATTGTACTGGAGTGAGCGTTCAGAAAAGGTAGGACCACTGGTTGCACGACCTCATTAACACAACGTCGGGCTGTCAAAGTGCCTGTAATGAATACGAAAGGTGATCTGGCATGGTAGACAATTGCACCCCACACCATGACACCAGGCCTTCCAAACGTGTGATGTTCGACAACAAACTGTTCATCTTGGCGCTGACTACGGTGCCAACACACACTGATTCGGTAGTTGTCTCCTCTAAGACAAAAGTGGGACTAGTCACTGAAGATCACCCGCTGTCATTCTGAGTGGCTCCATGACAGTCTGGCATGACACCATTACAGTTTTTGGTGATGATGCAATGGTGTTAAGGTCAGTTGTCATAACAGTCTGCGTGCGTGTAGTCCAAAGTCGTGCAGCCATCTGCCAATGGTGCTGGCACTAATCGGACAATGCATGGAAGACACCACTGTTTGCTGACTGTCTGCAGTCATGGCTGTTGGATTACTCCGTGCATGTTGGAGGACCCATCGGTCCTCTCTCTCCATGGTTTGTCTAGGTCTCCCAGACCCTTCCTGTCACTGCTGCATGCCTTGTTCTATTGACTGCCGCCAACAGCACGCTATGGTGATATCCGCAAGACCGGTATGGCACACAATATGGTGATAAGACCCTACCGCTTCCCGGAGCCGGAAGATGCGGCCCCTCTCAAACTCCTCCAACTGATCGAATAGCTTCCAAACTTTTCTCCGAGGCATACTTCACTTGCGAAGGATGCAACAAACACAACACCATGAGTCAGAATGGCAACGGCATGACCTTATATAGCCGATCAGGCACAGCGCTACGGCCCTCCTTGCTGGCATCACATGCGTGGCCAAGCGTGATACTTAAATCACTTGCATGTCCCACAATGTCAAACCTACCCACCAAGTTTCATTCCTGTCGGTTGCTTCCTTCTGGGAGCAACTATTTTTTGACGATAAGTGTATATGACAAACTCATATAAATACAAATTTCTGCATCATGAACCAAAGTTTTTCCAGATCCCTTGAACTTTGTAATATTCCACCTTGTAATTCAAACCACATCTCATGAACAAATTCTTTTGGAGAAATGGCATACATCAAAATTCAAGCAAGCAAAATAAGTGGCATTAACCCAGTTTTAGCACCTTCATCTTTCAGCAGGAAACTAAGAAATACACACTATTGGAAACACACCATAGCTCCCCATACATTATTCCATTCCGCACATACGTACGTCTCCTGGACAAATCCTGACTTTCATTTCCTCCCCTCCCCTCCTTTCAATAACTTAATCTCTGCTTGTAGACACCATGAACCTGTTTTTATAGTGCCAAGCACTGGATGTCACACTATTGTAACATCCATGCTTAAGAATTTCACACTAGTGATGAAATTTTCGACTGGAATTCCTTATCTCTTTGGAAGTGGCATCCCCCCTTTTCAATGGGTGTTGTGCAACGGATTTCCACTGCTCAGTTGCCTCTGCAGTATGCTTACAAAAATAAAAAAAAATCAGGACTTTAAACAAGCATAAAACTTTAATGCATTGTGGTAATGAAGACTGTGGATGAAGATGTTTGATACATGAACAGTAAGTAAAATCTAATTCCATCAGTTTTAAAATTTAATCTATCATATAAGCTTTCTTTGAGGAGCTAACCTCTGAATCTTAAAAAACAGCTTAGTGTGAACAATGTATGCATGCATGTCTTACATTATAAATCAGTGTAATCTGTATTTCTTTGTGGAGCTAACCTCTGAATTTCAGAGAACAGCTAAGTGGTAAGTGGTATATGAAATCTAAAATTATTGAGTTTTTCCTCCTTTTTTTCTTTATGGAGGTATTCAAAATTTTACAATAATATTGTAACATTTTGAAATTTTACTTATACATTTTTTAAGGCCATTTCCAAGAAAAATGTATAACTGAGGTTCTACTGTACCTGGTACTATGACAACACTAGTGTTACATTGCTCACAAAGGTTTGCTGTGTGAGAAAATGCCAAAGTTGGCAAACATTATCCAGATAATAAATCAGTCTTGAAACAAGATTTTTACTGTTGGTAACCTACTTCCCTTAACCTTATTTCTCTTGAATTTAGTAGTTATATTGGGTATATAAATAATTTTTGAGGGATTTGAGGTGAACAAAACACCTTGTTGGAGAACAGAAACAATATTTTAATATTAATTGAAGTATGCTCCCTCTGAAGCTACAACTTTACCCCATCTTTCGGGCAGTGAACATATGACCCGAAGGAAGAATTCCGGTTCCTTGGAAGAGATCCAGTTGTTCCAGCCAATTTTTGATGTCTTCATAAGAACTAAACTGCTCTCCAGAAAGTGCTGAGTGCATCGACCGGAACAAATGGTAATCTGAGTAATAATACGATGCAAAAAAAACTTTTTGTTTTTGCCTTTGAAGCAGCAATTTGCAAATGGTTTTTCGACGTTCAAGTTCTCTTTCCCGCAAAACATGTGGAACCCAATTCCCTTCTTTTTGCACCATTCCCATGGCAGCTAAACGTTGTGAAATGCATGGTTGACTAACATTTAATGCTGCTTGCTAGTTCTTTTTGGGTCTGGTACGGATCCTCGTCGAGTAAAGCTTCCAATTCGGCATCAGCAATTTTTTTGGATGGTCCAGAACATTCTTTATCACTGACATCGAAATCGTTCCTTTTGAATCATCTAAACCAATACTCACATGTTTTTATTGATGGGGAATGTTCATCATAGATTTCTGACATTAAGCGATAGCTGCGGCAGCACTTTTCTTGACAATAAAGTAATGCACTAACACTTCCCGCAAATGCTGTTTTGTCGGGACGAAAGTTGCCATTTTCCATCGAGTAAAACTAATACGTCTTCGCACCTCAATCGAACGTCGTATATTGACTCTGACAGCTGAAATCTCGTACTGCGATTTCGCAGTGTTGCCACCTTAAAATACATGCGAGCAGCAATAAGTACGACACCGAACGGAAATCCCTCAAAACTTATTTTATTACCCAATAATATCAGGAGAGACACTGAAAATCCCATCTATGAATTGCATTACATAAAAAAATAGTAAATAAGTATTACAAAAAAATATAAATATATACAAAATTGTCCGAGTAAATCAAAATTATCAACACTTTAAATAAATATGATAGGCCCTTAATTAAATCTACATATATATAGTGCTTAACAGACTGAATGCAAGTAAACTTTACATATAAAGATACAGACTCATAGCATCCAATGACTTCTGAAGAGAGAAAGGAAAGAAACTTACATCAGTCTCACTCCTGGTGCCTGGCATTTTAATGGCTTGAACAAACTCAATGGCATCATCAAAAACAAGATCATACTTCTTCTCCTAAGTAGATAAAATACACAACCATGAATTAGCATAAAGTTAAAGCACAATATCCACACTATGGATTTTTTTGGGAACTTACATGAAAACCCTGAGCAAACAAATCCATGAAACTAAAAAATAGCTTTTTTAGAAAAGAAAAACTGCCTTTGTATCAAATTTTTTAAAACTTTTATTCGTATCACTTGAGAACTTTCAAACACATGCAAGTCACTAATATATAATGTCTAACTGGGTAGATAAAACAATATACACAACTTGAAAGATATCAAAATTGACAGAGTGATAGATTTATCTAGTTAAGATAGACCTGAACAAAAATGTACTCTATTATTTTTCACTGTACTATTTTATTATTGTTTAATGTCTCTTAGCAACATTTTGGGCTAGCAGATGATTGTTTTAAATTTTGCATTCTTCTTATGAATGTATGCTAAAAACACATATTTAACCCTTGAAGTTTTTGTTGTTGTTGTTAAGTTTTCTTGGTGGCTTTTCTTCATAACTCCAATCACACTGATGTAATCTCACAATTACAGTTCTGTTAGAAATGTAAACAGATTCTTTCCGATTCCTTCAATATGTTCAGGTGGCTAAAAGTCCTGACACTTAAACAGTGGGTCACTGGTGAAGACTGTCGGAGAGTTAAATCTCACAACAGGGTACAGAGACTGCTCACATAGGGAAGTAATCACAGCTACTTCTGAATTTTGACCTCATGGATTGAAGGGATGTCATTCACCAGGATCTCCAAGTAAGGTTGGTACAAAATTACTTTAACTATGTGAGGTGAACTTACCTCAACCCTTCTTTAACAGAGTGTGCATGTGTGGTCGTTATTCTAAAAAGTCCTACGAGTGTGATCTCTTCGAAAATGCTCTCAATACCATTTTAAGTCATTCTGAAAAAAAAAAAATCAATACAATCTCATTATTTTTGGATGTCTGTATGTAACTAAATCATACTTCACTCGATAACTCTGATAAAGTAGTGGATTTCATTCTTACATGTGCATTTGGTTTTGCCTTTGGGCTTCTACTTTTTGTTTTTGAGTCATGCTTAATCAGAGCTACCAGAGGACTGTTGTATGGATGAACAAGCCAAACAGCCACAAGGCTTGTTTTTCCCCAATAAAATTACGGTGGTCCATTTAAAAACACCTACCCAGTTACTAATATTTCAGTTTGTATCTCAGTTGACATGAAACATAAACTAGTGTCTACCAAATATGCTGAGCATGTTTTTCCTCATTCTGCTTTCACATGATTAATAGTCACATAATTACTTAGAAAACAGGGGCAGATAATGCTGACGTTCTTAGTATAACTTTTTAACTGTGAGCATTTTTTGTTTTGCTTTGTACAACCTGAGAGAATTTCAGTCAAAACTTTCAGATTTAACCAGTTGTGTGTGTTGCACAGTACAAGTCTGGAAAATTAGGAGAAGCACTGCAAAGGGCAGATTTTTGAATGCAGTAACTATAGAAAAGAAAATCTGAATTGTGATATCTAATAAACAAAGTTTACAAAACCCACAGCAAAGTTATCAAGAAAAGCCTTTGTTTTCATATCTAGCAGTAACAGCTATATTCTGATTACCATTTTGGACATAATTTTCACATTTCTTAAATTTTACCAATAGTAGAAAGGGAGTTGCTCAATGGAAAGCATTTTAAGATCAGTTTATCATTTACCTAGAAGCAGAAGTTGTCATCCCCCCCAAAAAAACTAGAAGCAGAAGTTGTTGTCCCCCCCCCCCCAAAGATTTCTTTACAAGATTATCTGAAATCAAAAGTCCAGGCTTCTATCCAGTAACTCCTTTTCTACCATTCATGATGTACTCAACAAGATAGCCAGCTGATTTTGAATTGGTTCCAGCTGAGCCAAGTCAGTATCAAGTTTAAACCTTACTACACTACATCAAAATAATTGGTTACACAACAACTGATATTTAAACTTAATCACGATTATTGACCTATCAATGAATTGAAAGTAGTTACTTTCACACACAGTTAAAAAAAGCCATTTGAGTTTGAAGTCCAGAATAACGGTAATATGTCATAATGAGGTGCAAACACTAATTTTAAATATATGCCACATACACAGTGTGGCAAAGAATTTTTAAGACTGGGTCTGTAAAATGAAATAGAAACAAGAAATTACAATTCGTTTTGGTTTGTTATTCAAAATAAGTCCCTCCGGCTTCAATACACTTGTTACAGCGATTTAATAATGATTCGAATGCCTGTTCCAGTTCACTTTGCGGAATTGCCTCCAAAGCATGCGTCGAAGCTATTTGTATGGTCGAAATATCATCAAAATAACACCCTTTTAACGTCATTTTAAGTTTTGGGAATAAAGAAAAGTCGCAGGGTGCTAAATCAGGCGAATAAGATGGATGATTCAACACACAGACATTATTTTTCGCCAAAAATCTACGAACAAGAAGTGAGGTGTGACTGGGTGCATTATCGTGCAACAAACACCAACTGTTTTCATCCCGATATTCTGGACGAATGCGACGAATTCTGCCCATCAAACGCCTCAAAACATTTAAATAAAACTCACCAGTAATTGTTTGTCCACTTGGAGCAAATTCTTTGTGGATAATACCCTTACTATTGAAGAATGTAATGAGCATTGTTTTGATTTTCAATGGAACTTTTCTTGTTTTTTTGGCTTGTGGGGAGTTTTTTGTATTCCATTCTGCACTTTGTCGCTTTGTTTTAGTATCATATTGAAAACACCATGTTTCATCACCTGTAACAATCGATTTTAAGAAGTTTGGATCATTTTCAGCGGCTGAAATGATGTCTTTGCAATGTGCACTTCTCCTTGATTTTTGTTCATTGGTTAACGTGTGTGGAACAAATTTAGCACAGACTTTTGTTTTGCCCAAATCTTCATGCAGAATGGTTCAAATCGTATCTTTGTTGATGTTTAACCCTTTAACCGGCTGGAACAAATTAATTCGGGGTTAACAAAATGGCCTGAAATCAGCTCGATTGAACATATATATTCACTGTCTAAGAAGTGGGCCGAACGCGACAGAGACGAGTGAAACATCAGAAAGCATTGTTTTTATCTGGGGTTTGTCATTCTAAGAGGTCATTTGGGGAATGATTGTCATTAATCCTCCCTGTCTGATTGTCTTTTCAGCAAAAATCGATACAGAAGGGGTTACGAACCTAAGAAAGAAGAGGAAAGGGGTTGGAGTAACTTTTTCTTACCCAGTGGCATGATTTCCATGTCCGGGACTATTCCTTCCGAATCATTTCTTGGGTGATGCAACAGAGAATAAAGGCTATAAGAGTACATACTGTAAGACTAAGGACGGAAAGGAAGCACTTATTACAATCAGCGACAGATTTATAGTCGATACTTCTGAGATGAAAGACAGAAAAGGATTGCTTTGCCGTAGCGTTTCTATAAGCCGGTCACTATGAGAACACTTCTGTTTGAGGGGCGCAGGAAAATGTGGGCAATTTTTTGTCCGGGTACATTGGCCACTTAAAGGGTTAAAGACTCTTCCATCATTCTTAGTGACGCACATCGATTGTTTGCCACGAAATCACGCACTTTTTCAATAATTTCAGGTGTCCTAGATGAACTTGGTCTTCCGGTATGCTTATCATCTTCTAAGGTATCTCTTCCATCCAAAAAACGTTTGGTGCCACAGGAAAACATTTGACCTACTTAAACAAAACTCACCGTAAACTTGTTTCATCATTTGGTACGTTTCCGAGGCACTTTTACCAAGTTTTGCGTTAAATTTAATAACAGCCCTTGTTCCATCTAAATAATTCAACATGAAAACATTTTTACTTCTCTAATGAATGGTCGTTTCGTTTGAATTACTTTAACAACTGCGCAGTACTTTTGGCAGAAAGCATGCAGATGGTCACGGTTTATAACGCATTCGCGATTACACTGGTGGCGCCACCGTATGCTGAAATCTAGCGCCAGT
Organism: Macrothele yani; assembly: GCA_039090855.1. Taxonomy (NCBI): domain Eukaryota; kingdom Metazoa; phylum Arthropoda; class Arachnida; order Araneae; family Macrothelidae; genus Macrothele; species Macrothele yani. The sequence goes on from CM077007.1 coordinate 119,237,615, forward strand.
CTTAAAAATTCTTTGATGCACTGTGTATACTTGCAATGGTGATTGCAAATATGATTTTAGTTTTACTTTATCATATAAGATCTTTTCACAAAATGATGCGGCACTTTGGACAGAATATGCATAAAATAGAAGTTTATCAAATAAGGAAAATGTAGAAATAAATCATTTTAATTACTGAAGGTATACCAACCACACATTTAAAACATGTATACATATCTTTTGTTCTAACATCTTATAAGTTTCAGACATGCCATTCAAAGACAGGTATTTTATCACCACCCACAGTTACTTTCCCCACCCATTTCATAAAGTCTCTTCGGTTTAGTTCAAAAACTTGCATGAAAAAAGAAATGAATGGATCCATAATAATGAAAATTTGTAGACATAGAATACGTGCTACCTGCTGAAAAATACTGCATATTTTTATTCACTAGAAGAAGATCACAACAAAAACATTTTGAATGCCCCCTCATAAAGCTTTTACCATCTTTTAATATGTTAAATTTCAGAAAATGTTCAGTGAAGAGCCCATCTTTATTTCACAAAAAGAAAATTATGGATATGGCAAGAAACTAAATATTAATAAAAAACCATGTATGGAATAAAATATCAAAAACAAACACAGAACCCAATCAAACTCTGTACTTCATTTTCACACATCAAATGAATAACAAACATTATTAGGTGTACAAATAAGTTTCAAAGCATTTTTTGTGTGACATATACCACTAATTTACATATCCAACATTCCCCCGCATTGTTGTCGTGTGACAGTAACTGGTCCAGAGTATAAAATGTGACATAGAAGTTTGTTTTCCCAACAGTCAAACGCACTTGCACATCGGTAGGTGAAAGATGGCAAATGATACCGCATTTATTCAACACTGCATTCGTTACAAATTTCATCACGGAAAAGTACTGCAAAAGCATGTGCATTGATCTGTTCTGTTCTGGGAGAGAATAATGTAATAAAAGCATGTGTGAGTTTTGGTTTAGATGGTTTAAAGCAGGTAATTTTGATGTTAGTGATTAAGAACGTGGCGGCACCCCGCAGAAGGTTGCACATGAGGAAATGTCTCAAACACAAAAAGAACTTGTCTGAAACACAAAAAGTACTAGCTGAACAAATGGGGGTTACTCAACAAACCATTTCCAATCATTTATGCACAATGGAAAAGATTCAGGAGGAAGGAAAATGGGTGCCACATGACCTGAGCCAGTGGAACAAGGATGAGAGTGCCATGAAGCGTTTGAATCTTGAAGAATATATGTTCTTTTTTTCCGCAGTGGCATTCGGCAGCTCCCTGACCAATAGCTCAAATGTATCCAACACGACAGGAATTATTTTCCTGATTAGGTATGCATTCAATTTGCTATAATTTGCTGTCAACGTGTCATGCCTGTGGCCGAGAATTAAGTGGCACACCTAATATATATATATATATATATATAGCCCATAAAGCTGTCCAGCAAAAAACATAAAAATTGCAGGCATCAACAAAGTAAAGTTTTTTAGTGTTCTTTCTTGAAGTTGAGCAGGACTCCCACGTGTCTCATCAAAGCAAAGCTACGTGAATTTTTTTGTGTCACTGTTTATGTTTCTGTATGCATGTGTGTTACACTTTCATTTGTTTCCATGCATATATGTGTGTTTTTTACTTTTTCAATTACTGCAGTTACTCCTAATTTATCTGATGGTATTATGAAGTTAACAAATGTGTAATATATATTACTCTTGGGTGTGAAGGATCATGCATGTATGCTTAAATATAAAGGGTCATATGGGGGAGGCCCTTTTTTTGTTTTATACTCTTGATTGATGCATTTTTTTTCAAGATTTATGTGAAGGACAATGTGGAAAAAAAAAAAGACGAACTTTTTCCTTTTTGTATTACTGTTGAGGTGCTTTGTTTACCTTTCTGTAGTCTTATGTTGACAGTACTACATTCTGTTCTAGTGAGCCTACTTTGTCATTCCATGAAATTTATAAATATATCATTTTATCTGTGTCAAGGCAAACACAATTTATTGACAGCACATTTACTGGTATCCCCAACTTATCAGATGATTCTGTCAAAGTTACAAAACATGAAATTATAAAAAAGTGGACCAAAAAAGGTTATGGAAATAAAAATTGCTTGTTAGTTCATTCCTTTTAGCCCTTTTTTTATTTGTTAAGGAAGGGTTCTTTTAGTTGAGAGATCAATTGAATAAATAGGTGAAGTGAAAGATCTGCATTTCTTTAGTGCTAAGTACACATGTGTGGATTTTTCCTTCAGTACTCTGTATTTGGTTGCAATTTATATTACATTTATTAATGTACAAATTTGTACTATTGATATTATTATATTATTAATATTATTGTACTATTATGTATTATTGTATTTATTACTGTGTTTTTTCTTTGCAACTTGATGGGAATTTGTGTTTCCACATTTTGTAATATTTTGTACTTTTTCACAGATTAGTTAAGTTAAAAATATTTTGTTCTTCTTACAGTCAAAGTTAATTATGTCCTTCTATAGAACTATTCATTTATATTCTCATTTCAGAACTAATTTAAACATAAATATCTGCCATTAGGTTTGATTATTGTAACCCTGTTGTTCCTGAAGTTGAAGCCAAAAGCGAAGTGAACAACATTCCTCTTGAATCAAACAATGGACTGTTCAAGTCAAGAAAAGTGAAGAAACTGCATTGAAAGTTGGGTGAATGCTTCAGTTTCTTGAGTGAATTAGTTCTGGGACACAAATGTCTGTTAATATTAAAAATTTTGTGTTTTTTCCCAGTATACTGAGACCATAGTCATTCTACAGAATGTAAACAAATGCCAGCCATGACCGATCTGCTCCCCAGGTGATGTCATTTCAACACCCACTGGCAGGCCGACTTGCTAGCGGACCCAAACTTTATATCATTTCTAGGAACCTTGAGTTCCATGTTGGAAGTATGTAACAACAGAATAACGCTGTCCTCCACATGGTACATTCTGGCATGGTTGTGTGCCAAGGCACCTATCAGATTTTTTAATAGTGTTACAGTAATTTTAAATCTTTGAATTCTAAAATTGTTTGAAAGGACTTTTATAAGAAGAATTTGTAATCAACAGATATAAGAACAAAGGTCACAAAAATTCCTTTCACTGGAACATTTTGTGAAATTTAACATTAGTCTTAGGTTTCAAACTGAAACATCAATAAGTAAATAAAACATGCAAAATGTTATTCAATCTGAAAAATATTTAGAAGAGTGTTCATTAAAATGATCATTTCATTTTGGTATTTTACAAAACATGTTAAAAATCAGCTACTGTTGAGAATTTTATTATTTTTTTAACAAAGAATAAGTTCTAAGCAATATGTTCAGAAAATGTTTGAAAAACAAGACACTTTTGGCAGTAGTTGACCAAAGAAAAAAATAAAACAAACTGTTACTGATGCTATTCATAAGACTGCAGTAGCTACATTGAGCTGGAACACATATAAATGTCATCATTATCCTGTTTATCTGTAGAGCACTCAGGAATACGTTTAAAAAATAATCATATTGTAACAGAAATATAGCCAACAAATGAGATGAAGATTCAACAAGGCATTATTATTCTATCAAAGTGCTCAGTCAGATCCATGACACAGTTTGCAAAGGCCACAAAATCTAAGAAACCTCTTCAATGCTTTCCTTCTTCTTCTTTCTTTTTTCGTTTGTGCATTTTGCAATACAGAAAAGTGTGTTTATAAAACAGAATAATAATGACAAGAAATGTGAACATTTTAACTACCTTTTCTCTGTACTTGTCCTTAGCATCTCGAGCTCCAAAGTGCATGACGGCGCTCCCCAGTCTTTCTTCTTCCCATTTCTTTTGCTCAGCATTTGGAACCTTCTCTTTATCATCAATTTCAATATATTTTTCATTTGGCTAGTTAAAAGTAAAAAAAAAAAAAAAAAAAATTATTACTGTTTCAGAACCAAAACACTTCTGAATAATGAATAATGCAGCAAAATCATGATATCATTAAGCTAAGAATAAATTTAGAGAAAACATGAGAGATCATCAAATTTCAGAAAAGAGGGTGGGAGTACTTTAGCATGTGCTGTTACAGAGTTTCGGAAGAAAACCCGTAGCACCTTCATGAAAGGTGTCCAACAGAATGCTGATGTGAGTGCACTTGAACATGTAAGCACTGTATATAGTATTCCTTGCATTGAACTTCTATGGGCAAGTTGCTGACCTGTAAACACTCCACAACAACAGGCCATATCAACAATAATTGCAATAATGCTTAAATTAAAAACGAGGAAAAGCCGGACAACCAGAAATGGATACTTTGGGATGACAAATCTTACCACAGTGTTTTTTTCAACAGATGGGAGAACTTGCATCTGGCAGCAGATCAATTAACATTATAAGAACAAATATTTTGTCTCAATTGTTAAGCATTGTTGGTGGAAGTGTGATGCTAATTTTTGTGATATGGAAAAATATTCCACCAGTTTTCATGAACATTGAATGGACAGGTCTTGGTGTCCTGAATATGCTGCATTCCTGGATTCTACATTTAAGGGCACAATGACGATGACTCTCTACTTTGCAGCAAAATCTATTGTGATTTGAGCTGAGAATTAGATACCAATAAGTCTCACTAATGGACCAGAAAGCTTAGAGAACTAAAGTGAAAATCTTCCAAATACATGGCGTCAGTGAATAAACAAAGACTTCGCTCTTTCCACGTTTTAACAACACACAGCAACCAAAAAATTGTTATTCAGCCACTGCTGGGGAATCAAACCCCAGATCTCTCGATATCCAGCCGAGCGTGTTAGCCTTACACCACGGAGGCCAACAATCCATGGCGCTATGTGTGTTTTTCTGTCAGCTTCTAACATCATAAATCCGTAAGATGGGCTCAGCTACTGAGATGCCTCCATCTGGTGGACATAAATGGCACTGGATATATATTAATATATAGCCAGCAGTTAAAACTATTTAACTGCTATAATTAATACATAGCCAGTGCTGTTTATGCCCACCAGATGGAGATGTCTCAGTAGCTGAGCCCATCTTGTGGATTTACGATGTCAGAAGCTGACAGAAAAATACATATAGCGCTGTGGATTGTTGGCCACCGTGGTGTAAGGCTACCACGCTCAGCTAGACATTGAGAGATCTGGGATTCGATTCCCCAGCAGTAGCTGAATAACAATTTTTTGGTTGCTGTGTGTTGTTAAAACATGGAAAGAGCGATGTCTTTGTTTATTAGAGAACTAAACCTAACTTGAACACTCATGAGAAGAATAAAACTGTCTGAGATATTGTTCCTTAAGATCAAGATCCCCGAAAAAAATTGTGGCAATGCTGCAGTGGCTAGTCGAAAACGAAAGAAAAAAAAATGCATGAAATTTGTCAAAAACACACAGGGCATAGTAACATGTCTTATACTAGCTGTATTTTGCAGACCATTTAGAGTTTTCAAAAAATTACAAATATAGATATTGTTACCAGATAAAGGGTAACTTTTCTACAGTTTCCATTTCTTCTTTCAAGTTAAGCTATGGTTTTAGAATTTCCAGCTCTTACTTTCGTCCACATACTTGATTTTTTGGTACTGAAAAAGTTGCTGCCAACAAAAAATAAGAATGAAGGAAATTGAAATGATGTTGCTACAATCAAATACTTGCTTCTAATGGCAGTTTTTCTTACTGAGCTGCTCTTTGTCTTAGGCCTGCATGGCACAACTCAGGAAACAAATTTAGTGTTAATCATAAAACATGAGGTTTGTGTCATATTCATTATAGGAGTTCTGGGGACCCACTGCATGGCTGTTTTACATTCTATAATGAAAAACTTGAATTTATCCCATTCCAACAATCTAACAATTTCGTTTTCACTAAACACGCTGTGGTTTTCTAACTCCTTATGCAATGCAGGCATGTGATGAACTACTGGGAGCAAATCATTGATTGCTGATACTGTATGTCTGCTATTTTTGTAGATACAGCATTATTCCAACACCATTCATGATTATTTTTCATTGAAAATAACTTCTCACTGACAAAAAAAAAAAAAAAAAAAAGGAAAAGGAGAGTACACACCTTTTGCTAATAACAACAACATATTCATAATTGGAATTTTTCAAAAATTCGACCAGGTGGTTAAAATTCAGCTGCTGAATGACACTGTATCACATCCTGTGCACAGAAAATCTACATCTATTACCATAGAAGTAAAACAGTCTGATGCAGGGACAGATGGGTAAACACCTTATGAATGAGGTAATACTTTGTATTTCCCAGGTGTCCTAGTGCTTTTGTCAGCATAATGTTATAACCTTGTGATAACAATAATACCACCATACTACTGGAAAGTACAGTGGAATTCATGAATATTAGCACTTTGGATGATAGAGGAAATGTCAGTATTTCATCATTCAGAAAATTATCTAAGCTGTTGTATAAACCAGTTGCATTTCTTGAGAATTAAACAGTTCCTTCTGGCCTCCAAGAACTGAAAACATACAACAAATGCCCAATATGCCTTCATTCCAGTATCTTGAGAAAGACTAAAAATCTAAAGGTTCTTCAGAATATGAATGAAATGAAACTGAAGGTAGAATATTCTGTATGTACTAAAAGAGTAAATGTTTTTTTTTTCCATTCCCTGGTTAAAAACAATACTGGAAATGAAGCAGAAAAAAATATGAGAGAGATTAAAAAATGGCCCAGACACAGGTGCACAACCATGGCAAAGCTAAACACATTTCCTACGCAGGACAATTTCTGATGTCTCACAAAGAACAGAACTGCACTTGTTACAAAAGTGGCTTAGATTTTTAAGCTTGAGCATATCTTGTTTGGCTTTTCAAAGTAAAGTAATTACCTAAGTGATACTTCATGTGCATTTTTATTCATATTTTAGCACTGAATGTCAAAAAAAAAAAAAAAAAAAAATCCTTTGAACAATTACTTTAAACTTTCAGGTGAGTCATAACACATTTTTGAGACACTTCTTGAAAGTAAACATCATAAGGTGAAAAAAACAAAAACAAAAAACAAATATGAGGCCTTTGGGAGGGGGTTAAGAAAATTACCTTCTTTTTGTATCTTCTGGCATGTGGTATCGCTGAATTTTTTCCAGTTCTCTTGCCTTTTCATGTTGCTTTGCTAGCTCAAGTACTTTTCTCTTATACTTAATGTTTGCATCTTCCTTCTTGGTAAGCCTAAAAAAATAAGTGTGCATGATATTAATGCTTTAACTAGGCACCACATGTAGTGATAAAAAATTGAGAACTAAAGCTGTAACTGGTTAATGTACCAATAAAACATAACTTTTAGGTAATTCTTCATGAACCTTCATAAACTTGCTTAAGAAATTTTCACAATTAGAATTTTAGTGTTAAGATCACATTCCTTCATGACAAACTTATTCTGAACAAACCAAATGCGCTAATTTATTTTTTAATTGCACAAAAAGTAACTATTAGCTCATTTTTCTTAAAATACTTGAGAATTGCTGTCCACTTTTCTCTTCAACAGCATTTTTTTGGCTGGGACAACAAATAATTTGTGTATGTAAATTCATTTTCATTTTGGAAAACAACAAATAAAAAAGTAAAAAAAAAAACAACAACAACAGGCAATTATATCAACAGATATTTTAAAATTCTATGTATTACTTTAAAAACACTACATATATATTTTGCCTTCATATAGTATTATAAACACCATGCTTAAAAATGGTTCATTGAGTGTTTTGTCTTTAAGTAAAAAGAAATCCCACCGAAGATATTGGGTTGGTGCGAATGAAATGTCCGGCGAAAGGACCAGCACATGTGGACGGCGAGAACAGAAAAGTAGGGCAACTTACCTCTGCAAAATAATCCCCTCGGCATTGACAGATTGTTGCCATCTATCCGGCAAGGCCATGATCCTAGAATGAAAAAAGTCTTGTGGCTGCGACCCGAAGAAGTCATCAACTGTACGTTGAACCTTGTTGTCTGTTGTGAACTGTTTCCCAGACAGGAAGCAATCCAGGCAACCAAACAGATAATAGTCTGTCAGAGACAAGTCCGGGTAATAGGCAGGATGAGGATATGCTTCATAGCCAAAGGCACTTAGCGTCAGCATCGTTTGTTGTGCGACATGAGGGCGGTGCTGTCCTGGAGCAGAACACCACTATGTCTGTTGACCAAAGCCGGTTGTTTCTGCAGCAATTTCCGGTGCATCTGGTGTAATTCAGCACAACAACATTCTGCAGTGATGGTTTGGCCTCTTGCCAGGAAACTCCAATGAATTATCCCTGCTGTGGTCCACCAGACAAAGAGCATCGTCGTGTGTAGGGGTGGCTTAGGATGCCATCCAGCAGGCTCTGTCTTGCTTAACCATTGTGCAGATCGTTTCCGATTATCATAAAGGACCCACTTCTCGTCACAGGTGATGATTCGATGCAGTAGAGGTTCCTGTTTATTCCCGGCAAGCAGGACGTGCAGACTTCCAAACACTTATTCTTGTTGGCAGTTGTCAACTCATGCGGCAACCACATGTCTAACTTTTTGCCCTTACCCAGTGCAGCCAGACGCCGAACAACTGTCGTGTGGTGGACACCTACATCTGACGCCATCTAACGACATGTTTTTCGGGGGTCCGCTTCAACCGCACGTAACAGAACATCGTCAGAAACAGCAACAGGTCGGTGACAACGTGCTTTGTTTTGCAGGTCCGTAACTCCGCTTCGAAACTTCACAAACCATCACCGAAAGTTTGGTTCGTTTGTTGGCTGTATTCTCCCCAAATGCTTTGTTAAGCAATTCCTGCACAGTGGCTCAGGAAGATGACTCTCAAATCTGGCATTTGCATGCTTCCTTTGCAAGCCACATTATGTCCAAACAAACCACGCCTGAACCTTGTTTTTCACACACATGCTAGCTATTTATAGTAACTCTGTGATGTAATACCCACAACACCTGTGGGTGGTTCCATTTCACTGCGGTGGGGGCCTATCTCCACTGCTTGCTCGCGCTAGACATTTCATTCTCACCAACCCAATATATATATATATGGGTCATTCCACGGCAAATCGTCAGATTCTATCCACCACACCATCTCCGATTCTTACGATTTTTTTCTATGAATAGATCACCCCAAGGTATGAAAATCCTGAAAGTTTCATTTTTATTTCCTGTAGAATAGAAGATATTAATTTTCGAATTCTGGTGCATGGCGGCCTTAATCGTGTAAAAACGCAAATATCTCCATTGTTTGGATAAAAAAAAGTACCAAAATCACCACTACTTTGTAATTCCCCCAAGGAATCGATTGGTGCATTGCACAAATTTCTATCTTCTTTAGTTTTTGAGTTACGTGCAATGGGAGAGCCTTTTTTAAAACAAAAAGCAATGTAGTACAGCACTTAGAAGATTGCAATTGTTTTTTGTTTTTAAAGAAAAGTTTAGTCTAACAAATAAAGAAAAAAAAAACCTTGGGCTTTCCTGTGCGCGCTGAGAAAATAATTATTAAATATGGTGCACAGCGAAATCGCGCGCGGCGAATACCGTTGGCAGCCAGCTAACGGCAGCGGGAGTGGATGTTTGCCTTCAGACGGGCTGGAGATCAAGATACTATTTCAAGTGTTGATCAGATCACACGATAATTTGATGTGATGCTTGAAGGAGGAAGGATAGTGAATTAATGTTATGTTTAAAGTCATTTCAAATATTATAACTGTAAAATATTACTAAAGGGTCATTTCATGCCAAATCGTCAGATGCTATCCACCACATTCTTAGCCATTCGACGACGAGGAAAACCAATATAAAATTTTTTTTCCGTACAGCTTACCAATATGAACTATACCGTGAAAAAGGTTACACACAAATAACGCATGAAAATTATGCGACAGACGTTGGAAATATATTGGTATTCTTATCAATCAAAGACGAGAAGAACTAATATAAACTTTTTTCTCCCCGTATAGCTTAATGATATACAGTACTGATGCTTATAAATTATGCAATTGACGTTGAAAACAGTTTTTGGAATATTGATTAATGATTTCTACAGCTCACGCAATATCCAACAGAATTTTTAGACATGAAATAGTTCTATTTCAGGAATTAATAAATTGTCTAGTTGTCCACGGCTACCGTAAGAGAAAATGATCAAGGAATGACAGCTTGAGAAATAAATTAATCGAGGATGTATATCTCGGTGCCTATTCTTGTGAGGTAGAGGAGATATATACTGCGTTTTAATTAACGTCAGATACTTGACGATCACAAATGATGACGTTAGCAAGGCTCAGCGTCAGGTTAGAAAAATGTTATCGATTATTTTCTGGTAGATCTGGCATTTAAATGAACGAATATATCTTGCAGTTGTCATCTTGATTGTTTTTTATTTATTTATTTATTATTTCAGTTGCTTATTTAAAGATTACGCGTCAGGTGGGAGCTCACGAAACTCTCAAAAGCTCATATGAAACAAAACGCACAGCACCCTAAAATAAGAAAAACACAGTTTAACTGTTTGTGGTGTAGCCCAAAAATAGGAAAATACAGTTTGACGGCTACACTGAACGAAAATTTTTATGACTCCTATAATCACATCCCGGTGTCAGAGTGGTAGTAATTGGATTTATTTCCGTTATTATTATTATTATTTTTTGTTAATCATGCCAATAAATTTAGAAATAATGAGAAACATTAACAGACCTCGAATGTATGAGTACATTTTCATTAATGTAATACCTAATGTATCGCAATTATTGATTACGAATTTATGAAAAACAAGTATGGAACTCGTGTTACTATTTAGCGATTGTAATTTGTCCGCTATGTTTTATGAGCTTCTGTTTCTCTTTATTAGGAGCAACACAGTTATCATCCTCATATTGACAAGTTACTTTAACTGTCTCTTAAATTAAGAATTAGTTTTTTTTTTTTTAACGCATTACGCCACAATAACAATGCACAAAGATGCTGAAAAACCAGGCAGCAACTTTCAAATCACAAGTAAATAAAAGAGATCTGAGAAAATACACTATGGAGCTTTTCCACTTGCGGTGCTCTCTCTTAGAAATTCGTTCTCTGTTTGCCAGAGGTCGTAAATTAGGATCTGAGGGATTCGAGGTCTGAGGCTATCCTGTCTTTAAGAGAGAGAAAAAAAAACCAAAAAAACTAGAAGCAAGCATGTCGGCTATAGCACGGATAAAAAGAGTAAATCGTCTCTAAGAAAAATAAACAGTTCTACATCTGTGGCGAACAGAAAATGTCATACCATAATGGCAAATAAGTTAACAAACACAGGGCAGTGGCAATGCTAGCTGCTTAGAACTTGGTGGGCCATTAAGCAAGGGGAGGGCTAAACGTGATGGGAGAGGAGGCACACACTTGAAGTGTTTGGCAGAAATTTTGGCAAAAAATTCTGTTCATGTGCAGTTTACTCGACGCTGATAATGTTATCCCTAGTCAAAAAAAGTTTTCAAGTGAATACTGTACGTAGTGTTTATTCAACGTATGTAGTATGGGAACCATGGATACGAATCTCTATGGCAAATTACTATTCGCAATTTTAGCTTACTTAGGTCTTTTTTTCTCTCTCTCTCTTTCATAAGGCTATTTATGTAACCTGACAAGGAATCTATGTCTCTGATCGTTTTCAACTATAATTCCAAAATGTATGTTTCAGCTGCTTTCTTAGAAATTCGTTCAGAGGATCCCCCCCCCCGCATAAGTACAAAAACTAACAGTCATGTGGAATGCCATTTTGCTTTTTTATTTAAGAGGCTACAATTCATAAACTTCCAAAAGCCGAAAGTTTAGAACTGATTGGTTCACATCGGTGACACGAACATTACATTTTCTCGCGGGTCATATTTAGTTTCCACGATACAGAAAAAGTATATTACCTTCACAGAAAATAATCGGAGACTTTGTGTGCGCATATAAAATCTTCCTAACACTTTTTTGTCAACATCATTTTTCATCCTGCGGCGAATGGCAAGTTTATACTTTTTTTTATTTTTTATTGGAGGTTTAACGACCACCGTGAGAGCAACTCAGTGGACTATAAGCAGTCACCCGTCAGTAATTGGGGGCCACTGGTTCCAGGGAAGGGAGAGAGCCAGCGCCGCAACACAAACACAACATCCATACATCACCGGGATTTGAATCCGGACCCAATTTGGACGAATGATCATATTCATAAGCCATCGCTTAGACCACTGCGCCACCGGGGCGGCAAGTTTATACTTAAGGATATCTTTACGAGGAGCAATAAATTTGCGGGATGTTGATCAGACAAAGTGCGCAAAAGGTCTGGAGCGTCAGGTCATTTGCAGTAACCCTCTACAAACAACATCTGAAAAGGAGAGGGGCTTCATTTCATCGTCGCCATGATAAATCTGAAAACTAAGCACGACGGAACTTTTTATCCATGTACACATACATACATACATACTCGTCAGAATTAAAAAAAAAGCTGATTAAAAAAAAATACAAGACGATTCCCAAAATTAGTCGAAGAAATTTCACCACAAACTCTCATCTAGAGCGAAAGCATTAGCAGCAATCACCCCCCCCCCCAATAATTTTGGTTTTGCATCGATTTCAAGAAATGATTCAGATGATGATACAAAGCGCGGGAAAATCTCGCGAACACTGTAAAACCTGTAGATGTTAAATTTTATGATAATTGCCAAATTCGTTATCGGGGGGGGGATGTGTTCACGGAAGCTCAACTTCCTCTTGTCTGATTTGATTAAATATAATCAAAAACTGACATGGAAGTTGATCACAGCGTTGTGAGACATCAAAATATTAACATCGTTCATGAACTAATCATGCTTTTTTAAACTAAAGAATTATTTTCCTTCAAAACATGAGTTCAACAATACATGCGTCTGCGCGATGGGAGTGATGGGTGGGATAGCTTCTTGCGTGCGGGAGGAATGCCGTTCTTCTTCCAGTACAAAGTCTCCGCACAGCCATGGCCACGACGCAGCGTGCTTCGCCGATTGCGCTGTCATCATGGCAATGCACTGGCCATGCACCATGTTTAAAAATTCTTTTCTCGGCGCTCAGGCAAAAGCCCAAGGTTTTTTCTTCTTCATTTGATAGGTTAAACTTTTCTTTGCAAAGAATAATAACTGCAGCTTTTCTAAGTGCTGTACTACATTGCCTTTTTAAGCATTGAAGAAAGGCTCTCTCATTGCTCATAACTCAAAAACTAAAGCAGATAGAAATGCGTGCATTGCACCAATGGATTCCTTGGTAAAAATTAAGAAATAATGATGATTTATGTATTTCTTTTTATTCTAAATAACGGAGATATTTGCGTTTTTATGCAAAATATGTCCGCCATGCACCAAAATTAAAAAAAAAAATTATATCTTCCAAGGTTTTTATAAGTTGGGAGTAGCTACCCATTAAAAAAACCCCATAAGAATCGGAGATGTGTTGGTGGAAAATTAATTCAAAATCTGACGATTTCGCGTGGAATGACCCATATATAAAAGCAAGGATGTTTTTACATGGGTGCCCTACGTATGTAATGTCTGCAAAATATCACACACAGAATGAGTTGTTTACTACTCATGTAATTAAAAATGCTTTGAAATGAACATTTCTTGGCTTCTTCTAAAATGCTATTTTTTTGGTTTCCTTAACTTCTGCCACATGAACTTCCTTTCTAATATCATCAGTCATCTTACTGAATGCAAATATGTAATAAAATAGCCAAAATAAAAAATGCAATGGCAGTTATAATTTTTTGTGTTGAACAAAACTTGTATGATCTACAAAAGTAAGTGCAGAGCACTCAGATGAAGTTGAAAAATTGTCACCTTTCTGTTGTATACAGTATTGTCTTGTGCATCCACTATTTTTAAAAGAAAAACATTTATATTCATACATTATTTTAACAATTGAAAACAAAAAAGGCTAGAGGAAAAGTTTCAAAGCAGACATTTGTTGCCAGCTATGTATTATCCAGGACAAATTTAGCCACACCATTCCCCATGAGAGTTGTGCACAAAGTAAGGATCTTGTCAGAAAATTACAAGTGGTTAATATGACAGTTGCATGGCGAACATTATCACATGGATGCTGGCAAGATAGAAATAGCAATGTATACATTACACTAGGTCTGAACTGGGATCTTTTCTACAGGAAGTTCACGAAACAGAATATGAAAGATTTCCTAGATGAATGCTACGCTATAAAATAGCAAACTGCACACAAGGGAGGAGGTGTAGAATCAGGTAAATTGATAATGAAAAAAAGGGGGGGGGAGCAATTAGTGGTAGAAGCAGTGCCTTGTCTCAGGTGAAAAATCCTTGCACTGGATCAAAAACACTACAGGAAGTTTGAAATGAAGCTGCATTGAATGCCATTTTATTGTAGCACATTTGCTTTTCTTTATAATGTGCTACTCTAAGCACAAGCACCAATTTGGTTTTGGTATGCTAATGTTAAATGACAATGATTATACCCACAGGAAATGGATCAAACTCATATACCAACCACTGAATTAGAAACTTATTCAATAATGAGTTGAAATTGTGTGACAGGGATACGGAAACACAGTGAACATATTTTAAGAACTGCATTGTCACGTTTGCTGAGGAGATTTGCAGTTCTGCAATAGTGGATAGCATTAAATGTGATGTTTGGTAGAATAGGGACATTAAGCATACATACATACATACATATCACTAAGCTGTTTTCTTAGATTCAGAGGTTAGCTCCAAAAAGAAATACAAACTACCAGATAATTTTTACTTACTGCTGCTGTATCAAACTTATCCATTTACAGCGATCTTGACATACAACTCGGGCTTCACTGACATCCATTACATGCCGTACACAAGATCTTCTACACTTCATACTCATAATTTTTTCTCATGTAGACACTCCTGAATCTGATCCTCCCATGACTTCCTTGGCCTTCCTCTGCCTTTTCTTTCTGTCACTTAGGCTAAAAAGATTTTCTTAGTAAGCATCTCATCATTCATTTTTTCAACATGGCCAAAACACCAAAGCATATTAGTCTCCACCTTGCTAACAACATTTTGCTTCACATCACACAACTGCAACACATCTTCATTCCTCACACAATCAGAATGTGTCTTGCCACCCCCCCCCTTCCCCTCCGTAAGTAACGCATTTTGCCAGCACACAAACAACATCAATGTTTCTTCTGTAGTAACTAGGTTTAACTGCCATACATCAGAGTAGGAACAATTACACTTTCATACACAGCCGTGCGGGACTCTCTGGAGAACCCATCATTCCTGTGAAAACCTCTCAGAGCAGCCATGATTTTCAAAGAAGAATTCACTCGCCTACTAACTTCACCATTCAATTCATTCTCTCTGACAAACGTGCTTCCTAAATACGCAAACTCACTCACTTGGTCAATCACTGTGTCATTTAGATTTACATTACATTCAGTGCAACCAGTTCCTCTCTCAAAAACCATAACTTTGGTTTTTCTCTTATTTATACTCAGTTTGAATGTCATGCAAACTTCGTACATCCGGGACAACATATTCTACATTAAAGAAGTGGTAAAAAGGAAGAAGGAAGCATATTTGGGGAGGTTGCAAAGGTAAAATTCCCCACACTATGTTCAAAACCTTCTTATGAACACTACTACAGTTCTGACCACAATCACATGGAGCTTTTCTGGAACATGACAGAATATTTTCAGAGCACACAATGGTTCAATATGCTCATGTTATAAGACTTGGGTTCTGATTCTTGAAAGGATAATTTTTTATCATCTTTTCTCTGTACCCACCCTGCAGTGTACATTTATTTTCACAAAGTATCTAGACACAAGTGCACATACAATAAGACTTACTTGACATCTGAGAATAGGAAATCATCATCCTGAATGTCCCCTTCCAATTCCAATAACTTATCTTCTTTGCGTTTTTCCAAATATTGTCTACGTGATTCTACTCTTAGCTTTGGCACGATTTTTTTTCTGTCTTCAGCTTCCAATTTTAATCGTTTTGCTGCCTCTTCAAATGCCTAACAGAATAAAGAAAACACACGTATATTTTTTTACATATACATACATATATGCATATATGAAATATTTTTCCATTTATGTTCATGTCAATTCTCTATAATAACTATATCAAAACTTATTCAGTAAAAAGGAAAACTAATAAAAATTTTATATCTCTATTATGCTACAACAACAACAGCAACAACAACAATAATAATAATAATAATAATAATAATCTCATACCTGTACACCAGTATGGTGTTCAGGAACATTCTTCACACAAACCACTTAAAAAATTAATTTTGGTCTGCAAGAAATAATATTCACCATCTCTTTTATATGACTTTCTTGCTCTAACACATTACTGTTCATTAATGGATGATTTCATATTTTTAGTGCAACCTTGTTCTAATCCTCTCAATCTGCAGTCTGACATGACAAAATGCAACATCTGTCTAGGTAATCCTTCATCTCCTATTCAACACATATGTCCAAACCATTTCAATCTGCAATCATTAAATTTGTTTTCTACTTCCTCAGCTCTATTGGCTGCATTGGCCACATTACTAATAAATTCTGTTTAGCCACTGAATCCAACCACCAGTCATGGATATTTCTCTTATCAACCCCATATCAGCAAATTTTAACTCCTTTAAGAGCTCTTTACATCTCATTCAGCTATCAATACCATAAAAGATGGTAGTAGTCTAAATCATCATCAGCAATCATTTTCTAGCCACTGCTGGATGAATGTCTCCCCAAATTTCTTCCACAACTAAATAGTGGCCTGCATACAGCTAATTTGGTGTTCACTGGGTAATCTCTTTTCTACAGAAAGTATTTCAACACAGTTAATAAAGAACATTTTCTGCTATGCTGATTCTGTTTTTCTGTTGTCTAACACTTTTCACTGCTTCTCATATCATCACTAAACACAAACAAATAATTAACATTTATTCTCACCTCTTCCCTTGTACTGTACTATGGATAATTTTTGGGATTGGACTAAAAACTGTTGATTCAGATTTCCAAACATTTAATTTCTCAGCTGATTGAGGTTTGTTGAAAATTATTTACACTTTCAGATATTAGAATTAAGCTACAAGCACACAGTAAATTGTTCATACAAAAACTATATACTCCAACACCTGATAAAAAGTTATTCTTTAAGCATTTTATCCATACAGATCATAATTGAGTCAATCTACAAACCTGTAAATTTCAAATCCCCTACCAGCACTTCTTTCATTAACTTGTGCACCACTTAACAAAATGAACTATTTATTTCTTCTTAGTTTCTCAGCTGAAAGGTTTTTCAAAGGCAAGCTTCCAACTTTAATCAAATTTACCACATGAAATTTCCTAGAAATATACTTGAATATAAATATGTTATTCTGATAATATTTATCATTAGTGAAACTTTACTGGCCTTCAATTTGCAAAATTTGTTAACACCTTAATAAGCTTCTTTCACATTACGCTTGAGTAAACTTGGTATGGAGTTCTAATTAAGAAGATGACATGGTAGAAACTACAATTGTTCCCTGTATCTTTCCTAGTGAAATGATAAAATTATTGACTTTTGTTAACTCTTAAGAACCAAACCAGTTTCATATGCCATCTTACTTATTCTATGTACCTAAAAACACTTGCTTTTCTACTATGCTGAAGTATTTCTATAATAGCTTGTTGTGGCTTTATCACATTCAGGGATAGAATAGCATCTCTTACTTCATAAGCATCTACAATTTTCCATTTCTCCTGGTCACCTTTTTCGCTATCATTATTTATCTGTCAACTAATCCCTCAATTTTTCTTTGCCAAGTCTTCAAAATATTTGCTCCATGGGTTCAGTGTATCCCAACCACTATACATAGCTGCCCATCCTTGTCCAATGAACCCTAGTTTGCAGGTTTTCCACAATTCCTCATACAATTAACAAGATTTTGAAACAGATTTTAAGTATTTTATTCTTTTCTACAGAGTTCCATTTTTTTTTTTGCATGTTTTAAACAAGCTGCTTAATGGTTCATTTCAGAAATCCTGTTATAATCTTTTCTGTGAGTTTGTAGCAGACAACTTACATACTTTCTATGTGATTTTTGTTTTTCTTGACACCTCAACCAACTTTTGCTGTTCACCAGTGGTTCCTGACTTTTCAATTTTCCATATGGCCACACAACATGGTTTTAATGCAGTCTCAATGGCATTTTAAACCTCTACGATTCACTCAGCCACAATACTTTTCATTGGCAATTTCTGATTTTGCTATAACATTTTGTCAATTCACCTCTGGAAATTCTGCTTCAATTCCATATCATTATCCACCAACCCTACACCATTGCAGGTTTCTTAACTACTTGCCAGTTAACTCTTAAGAATAGACATTACCAAAAATGATATTACATTTTTTAAAACCCCTGAAAATTCTACTACCCTTAATCATATTTCTTACCAACATTTCCACTATGACAAAATCAACTAGCCTACACTTTACTATTTCTAGCCTTTTCCCACAAAACGGACTTGTGAATGTCATTGTGCCTAAAGATAATAGTTAAAAGTTCGTTGCCCAAACATACAAGTCAGTGTGTTTTTGCTCATCAGCATTTCCTAAGCAGTTTTCTTCAAATTTATCTATTTCATTTTCAGTTCCCCCATTGTCATTCCTAATTATGATTTAAATTTCCAATAACAACTTTTTCCCTTCATCTAGTTCTAGCCCCCATGTCTAAATCTTCATAAAAGGAATTTACCACCCCAGAATAAAGTTTTCTGTTGCTCAGTAGACTGTCACAACTTTTAAGAGCACACTATCCAGTTTAAAAACAAACCACACAATTTCCTCTTGTACAGATTCCAGTGATGTGCATTCCACCCAAGCAACCCAAGCAGTGCTTGGGCAATAGACAAAGGAAATGAAGGATATATAAAAAATCTGTAATTCTTTAAATTTCTGTTTCAACACAGATAATAACCACCACAAAGTTATAAATCCATCCTTATACCTCTGAAGGTTTTATAAGTGAATAATCCATGCACGTCGGCAATAACAACGACGAGACAGGAGAAACAAATGATGCTGCACTCTGATTGGTCGCAGCTGCCGAGCGCATGAAACACTTGCTCCCGCCACCCAAGCGTCACCGCCGCTGAAGGGGTGTTGCTATGACAACCTGACGGCACTAGTCTGCTAACCAATGAGAAATGCTCCCTAGAAACGACCGTCTTAACGTATAGCTGCTCTTAACCAAGCAGTCAGTGGACTGCTTGGGTTATGAAAGTTGAACTGTGGATGCATTGTTCGAAGTTCTTTTTACATCGTGTGCTGTGAATTACTGAATATATCATGCATGTGTATTAAAAAGATTCTAAACAGCCATGTCTGATTCCATAAACGAAGACATTATAGCCGATTTGTTACAAACTCCGTTTTCTCGCCAAACTTTTGAAGAAAAGAAATATGTGATTTCGAAAGGAAGACTGATGCCTGCATTGCCAAGTTTAACACAGCAACAAAAGAATATTACTCGACATTTTCAAAATGCCAATTATGAAAGATGCAAATGGCTTGCCGGAAGTGTTAAGACCAACAAACTGTTTGCTGTTTAGCTGTGACAGAAGCTCCACTTGGACAACAGGATACAGCAAGCTAAGCAATTTAATTAAAGCAATACGGGATCATGATGTTGCTGTTAAGCATATTCGTGCATCCGTTGCACTCGCAACTTTTGGAACTGTTCGTATTGAACCTGAGGTCAGTGACCAGATACGACAAAACATAAGTCAACACAATGAAAAGGTAAAATGCGATAGAGATATGTTGAAATGGCTTATAAATGCCTTTTGCTTCCTTGCAAAGCTAGAAATTTCATTTCGAGGAGATGACGAGTCAAAAACTTCCAACAACAGCGGAAATTATTTGGAACTTTTGGACTACACTGCTCAGTATGATCCTGTACTAAAAAACCATTTGGAGTCTTTGACAGTATTCAAAAGAGTATCAAATCGTATTCAAAATGATTCAACTGATTCTGTCGCCAATGCACTGTGTAATGAAATTAAACGCCAGTTAAAGCAGTTCGATTTTGTTGCCATATTAGCAGATGAAACAACCGACGTCTCAAATAGGTCTAAATTTTCTCTTGTTTATCGGTATGCAAATGAAGGGAATGTGGTAGATATATTTGTGTGCTTC
This sequence comes from Macrothele yani, assembly GCA_039090855.1. NCBI lineage: Eukaryota > Metazoa > Arthropoda > Arachnida > Araneae > Macrothelidae > Macrothele > Macrothele yani. The sequence goes on from CM077007.1 coordinate 119,257,821, forward strand.
CAAAAAGTTAGTGAGGACAAAACAGCGGCAGCACTTTCTGGTCTTATTTTGTCCCATATTAAGGATGTTTCATACTGTGGTGGATTTTTCATACCAGTGACGGAACAACTGATGGGGCACTTCAAGATCTATCAGTACCACACATAGACATCTACACAATGCTGCCATGCAAGGGAATCACATACACGTCTGCATATCACCGGCTCAAAGCCAAAGGTCTGACATGCTGCTGAGTGGCACAAGTGGCAAACAATCACCTTTATCAATGAATTCCCCCTTCCCTTCTGCAAATATCTGGAACAGAATGATGGCAATACTAGTGAAATAGCTTCTAATTTGTATATCACTAAGTCTATATAATGCCCACTGCTAGATTCCTGGTGTGCAGCACCATCACTTACAGCACTTTGTCATCTCTCAAAGTAATCATGAGTAATATAACCGTCCAGATATATGTGGACATCATTTTCCACTCTGTAGTCTTACCACTCCTTTAGAGCATGCCAAATGCTGCATTCAACCATAACCCTACATCACATACTGCACACTTGGCTCAACAATCTCTGTAAGCTGTTACCACAGCCATGACTAACCTGGTCACAGAAGCTATTGTCAAACACACACATCTGGATGTCATGAATGGTGTTTGAGAACAGAACTAATTCCAGTATACAAGGTGTGAAAATAAAACTTTGTGTATGCTGTTCTTATGAACAACAGGAAAGGTCGTGAAAGGTACAGTAACTTGCATGACACAGTCAAGTACATAAGGGAGCGTGTCCATAACCATTGTGGAATTGTGAAAAAGAGTGTAGCGCAGAGATCATGTCATGGCAACTGATGTAGGTTGTTAGCAAGCAAAAATGGACCAAAGAAGCAAAAGCAAATATTTCTAGCCGAGTGAGCTGCTGCTGCTAATCACCAACCATAATTGTCTGATCTGGCACCACCTGCCTGTGTTTTTGTTTTTTGTTTGTTTCTGACTTAATTAGTACTGAAAGGGAAGAGATCTGCAGACATTTCAAACATTCAAGCAAATGTGATAGCCCAACAATAAATTATAACAAAGGAAGACTTTTCACCCAGCTTCCAGCAATTGTATGAATGTTTCCAAAACTCCATGAAGGAAGAAATATTCTTCATAATACATGGAAAATCAAAAGAATATTCAAATCAAACAGAATATAGACTCTGAATTTGCTTGTAACACTTACTGGTCATCCATGTAACATCTCTCAGAAACCTTAATTTTCATTGTAAACGAAAACTTTAAAATTTTCTGATCTACATGGGTTTCCAAATGGGAGTTGGGTCAAAACGCTATGAGGAAGCAACGGTGTTTTGACTAGCAAATATCTGAGGATGTTCAGATTCCTAAGCTAAGTTAGCTTAGTCTCAGTTGCTTGGAACTTCACTGTCCTGGGTGGTGTAACAGTTAGCATACTCAAATGAAAATCGGGAGATGCGGGTTCGATTCCTGCTCCAGGGCGATGGAATTTTCAAGTTTTCTGAGAAGTGTTACATGCAAATTCAAAAGTTATATTCTGTTTGCTTTGAAGATTCCAAAAGCGTATTGTATCTCAGGACGATTATTATGAAAGCCAATAAAGCAAGTTTTCTAAAATATCACCTGTTGCTCTTATTTTATGATGCATTCACCGACCTTCATTGGCACACCTTGTATAATGTGACAGATCTTAAGTGCAACAATTCTGGAGAAGAATACATAAAAACATTATTATGAACCTTTCTGATTCACTTCTAATATTGCTGTGAGAAGTGGTCACAACTTGTCATGGTGTCCCCTTAGTATCTCTGCATCCACCTACTAGATAGACTGTAAACGTGATAATTCGTATTCATTTAATCCCAAATGTGATATAGCATATGATGAAATATTACATGGCTAGTGATATTAAAATACAACTGCCATCACGTGCAGTAACAATACTGTTCTTCACATGTATTCTTGTACATGTGTGCAGGATGAAGCAGTTAGGTCTAAATAATGACGTAATATATATATATATATAGATTAAACGTTAATAGTAAAAAACTCAACCTTACTCACAGCAATTTAGGCCAATTACATATGTAGGTATATTCTGCCACAGCGGTAAAGTACATGAACAATAGAATGGACGACAATGTATTTAAACTAAATCCAAATTAGTCTACCTGCTTGAACAGAAGATTCACAGATTGAATAAAATACTATTTCAAGTTAAAATTCGACACCTATGTACAGATATTCGCTAGGAATGACGATTAAAACATGAAAATTAAAACCCAAATGAATAAAAAGGATAAAAGAAGAACCAAAACACAATTCACCACCGCAACACACTTTCAAACATGTTTCGGCAACAGCTTTGCCTTCTTCGGTGGAAACATAGGTGTAAATGGGCACCAAGTCCTCATTGGTGATCTTCAAAAGACTGATATACAATCTTGTGTCGTACTGCCTTCAACCTTCATCTTTGCAGACAATGGATAATTGCATGTCATTGAGCAAGCCATTAGAGGTGACATCTATGGTATTATGTTCTTCTTGGTCAACTTCCGCAGGTCTGAGTTCACGACCTTCAAACCTGTGTCTATCGGTTTTTCAAAATTGACTGTTTTCATATGCAATCCAATATCACCAAGCATGAGGTAATTCAAGTGGCGAATTAGTATAGCAGTACTTATTTTTTAATTTCTCAATGACTAGGGCCTCTGATGTTATAATTTACGTATGAGTCCTGTGAGATGTCTATAGTTTAATATTTTCCCAATCAGGCTGTGATTGATTTTCTATACAGTGTTGTCTTAAAGCTGTCTTGGGTTTTTTCTTTTGCCAATCATGAATACGCTCTTTCAATCTCGTAATCAGACGTCTTTTTGTACTTCCTATATAAATTGAATCCCGTTGATTATCGTCTGTCTTGGTTGGAATGGCATATACTCCTGATCGATACAGGATGGTTTTTTTGTTATTACCTGATGTTAGTAATGAGCCATTATCAATAATGGTTTCTGCAAGATTTATTTCATTTGAAATTCATTCTTTCTTTAGTATGTTACTCAACGGTGGTAAGTGTGGGAAAGAGACATAAGATTTATATATGATCTTTTGTTTCGTCTGGTTTTGATTATTCTTAATATTGCTATATATTGAATTAATCAAACGTTTATTGTATCCAAAATGTTCTGCAGTATTTTTAATCCACTGTATTTCTGTAAGTTTGAACTCTGCTGTGGAGGAATGTGTTACTGCTCTGTTAATGTAATAATAGAAAGCAGCTGTCGTATATCTCCATGGGTGTGCGGAATCCGACGGGATTAATGCAGGTACATATCTTAGTTTTTGATGAACCGCATAATCAATGGAATCATGCTATCTGAATAAATTTAGGTCCAAATAACGGATAATTTTATCTACTTCTTCCTCGAGAGTTGTTTTAATAGTTGGATAAGTATTTTTAAAGGCCTGTATAAACGTATCTAGTTTGTCTTTCGTATGCTGACAAAAAATCAAGATGTTGTCAACACAGCGTAAATATAAAATTGGCAAATCCAGGTTTGGGTTCTGGAATAACATCTGCTCAATATTCTGTATGACAACTTCTGCCAAAAGACAGGAGAGTGGTGATCCCATGGGTGCAGCGGATATTTGTTTGTATATAGTACCATCATTTGAGAAATAATTACTGTTGGTTATAAATTTCAATGCATGTATAATACTCATTCGTTCTTTTTCATCTATGTTTTCATATAATAGTTTGTATTAATTAGCTCAATTGCTTCAGTAACAGGAGTGTTCGGATATAATGCTATTATGTCCATTAGGAAATTATAATCCTGCAGAGATTGAATTTTACAAATTAGTTCTTTAGACTTTGAAATACAGTGGATCCCACTTAAGAAGTTCCTGCTTAAGAAGTTTTCCTGTTTAAGAAGTTTTATTTTTAGAGTTCCGATTTTTTTCCCATAGTGCTAGTGTTAATTTTTCCCACTTAAGAAGTAACGATGTTTCAAGTTTTCTTGCTTAAGAAGTTGTAAGTGTCACAAGTTTCTAAGTAAAAACATGATTTTGGAACTCGTCCAGCAGATAAGTACATGTCAAAGAAGTTGGGAGAAAACGTTTCTTTGTTCTCCCAGTACATGTAGCAAGCGAAGCCCCTGCCGGCTTCCCCTGGTCAATGCAAGGGGGTCATGTTAACTCCCCCCACTTCTTCTGCGTCTGCCCTTTGTGTATCACAATCGCCTTATCTTTCAGGCTGGAGAAAGGCTGGGAAAGGAAACACCTGCTGAAAGTTAGTCATTCTGTCAGAGTTAGGCTCAGATGTTGCGCCTCACATATGTAGAATTAAACGTTTAGTTTTATTGTTAAAATGCGTAGCAAGAAATATGGCGTCTAAAGGCATAAAAAGAAAAGCTTTATCTGTGGTTGAGAAACGAAACATTATTACGAAAGTTGATGAAAACCCTCATTTAACTAGGGTGCAGATAGCAAAAGAACTAAATTTACCTGTTACAACTCTTAACGGTATAGTGGCAAAACAGGACACTGTGCTTGCAAATGCTTCCCATTCATTAAAAATAAAAATTAAGAAGGGTAAATACGAGGATGTCGAAGAAAAACTTCTTGTGTGGTTTAAACAAGCAATAAACGCTAACATTCTGATCAACGGGACAATTCTTTGTGGGAAAGCAGAAGAGATTTCCAAGAAATTAAATGTTGAATATAATCATTCCAATGGATGGATAGGCCATTTTAGGAAAAGAGCAGGACTGACTTATAAAACTGTTTGTGAAGAATCTAAAAGTGTTAATGTCGAAGAAGTGGATGATTGGAAATCTAATGTTTTACCAGAACTGTTATCATCATACGAAGCAAAAGATGTTTTCAACGCTGACGTGTGTGCTTTGTTTTACAACCTTATTCCTGACAAGACCTACTCTTTCACAGGAGATAGCAGCCACGGAGTCAAAGTAAATAAAGAAAGATTGACAGTTCTGGTAAGAGCCTATATGAATGGAACAGAAAAGTTGCCTTTATTGGTCATTGGAAAATCGAAGAATGCGAGGTACTTCAAAAATGTGAAAACTTTTCCATGCAATTACAGAAATAGCAAAAATGCATGGATGACAGTTCAGATTTTTGAAGATTTTTTAATGGAGTTTCAGAAGAAAATGGCCAAAGAAAATAGAAAAGTTTTGTTATTTTTGGATGATTGCACAGCCCATCCAAAGAACATGGATCATCTGGAAAATGTAAAAGTAGTTTTCCTGAAACCTAACTCGACTTCAATGTTACAACCAATGGACCAAGGAATAATTAAAATCATGAAACAATTCTACAGGAAATGTTTAGTTTATTGGCTACTGCAGAAGTTTGAATCAGACTCAAGTTACACCAGATGTACACTGAAATTGAATTTATTAGATGCTATGCATTTTATTGTTTCTTCGTGGGAAAAGGTATCATCTTCAACGATCACAAATTGCTTCAGCAAAGCTGGTTTTAATGCTGATGAGCTTAGTTTTCTGATGAAGAAAACAGTCATGACAACAATGAAGCTTGGGAAAGTTTGCAAAAAAAAAAAAAAAAAAAAAACCCAACTAAACTTCAAATCTTCCTTTGAAGAGTTTGTAAACGTTGACAAAGATGCTCCCACTTTTGAAATGCAAAATATCGACGATATTTGCGACATCGAAACACAAGAGGACGATGAACCAGAAATGCAAGAAGGTGAGTGCAAGCCAATTCCAACTTCAGCTGAAGCTGGTAAAGCATTTGAAACTTTTCACCGCTTAATAGAAAGCCACGAACGTGTTCCAGACATAATGAGAAATTTGAGGGAAATGGACACGTACTTTGTGAATCTAGCGGAAAAAAGGAAGAAACAAACACTTTTAGATCAGTATTTTTGTAATCCTGTAGCATAATAAATGTAGATTTCAATCCTCATATTCAAGTTTAAATGGGTAAGTTGTGAAATTTTTTATGTTACTTTAAAATTAACTAAAATGTAATTGCTGTATTTAATCTACGCAACATTTTTAATCGCTTTACAAAACCCAATCAGACATTTCCCGTTTAAGAAGTTTTCATCGCTTTGTCCCAACGAAAACTTCTTAAGCGGGATCATCATCATCATCATTGTCAACCATTATCAATCCACTGCTGGATGAAGGTCTCCCCAAGTTTCCTCCACAACGGTCTGTCTTGTGCCAGTCTCCTCCATGTCACCCCGGCATACTTTCGAATTTCATCCACCCATCTCCCATGTGGTCTTCTTCGGGGTCATTTCCTGTCCCTTGGAATCCAATCTAAAATTTCGGCTGTCCATCGATGATCTGTCCTTCTGGCAGTATGTCCAGCCCATTGCCATTTCAGGGATTTAACTCTGATCATGATGTCTTCCACTCTTGTCATTTTTCGAATCCACGTGTTCCTCTTCTTATCTCTCCTGGTTACACCAAGCATGCACCTCTCCATGCTTCTTTGAGTTGTCTGCAGCCTTTGTATGTCTCTTTTAGTTAAGGTCCACGTCTCTGCACCATACGTAAGCACTGGAAGGATGCATTGATCAAACACTTTTCTTTTAAGACATAATGGCATATTGCTCTTGAAAATTATGCTGTTTCTTCCAAAAGGCTCTCCAGGCAAGTTTTGTATGCCGATTAATTTTTTCATCAATGTGACCCTCACTTGATATCTGCTGTCCAAGATAAACGTACGTGTCTGTTATCTCCAGCTTTTCTCCATCAATCGATAAATCTTCATTTCTTGTAAAAGCATTGAACATCACTTTTGTCTTCTGAAAGTTCATTTTTAATCCCACTTCTTTACTCTTGTCAGCAAGTTCCTGGATCATACTCTGCAGCTCTGATGGGGTAGTTGCAAAAATGAGCGGGATACACTGCATTAAATATATGGTTGTTATACAGAGGCTTTAAGTAGTTGTATATTGCTTTCTCAAGATTAATCGGGGAGCACTTTGTTTGTTCACAATAAGGTGTATTGGATGATTATCTTTATGCCTCTTTACCTTGCCAAAAACAGTAGGTGTACATGCTCCAACTGGTGGGCAAGCCTTTTGTTTTATTATTGGTGGAAGGTTGCTATGATTCTTCAGAGTTGCAACTTGTCGAATTATAGTATCAATGGGATCTTTATCAATTTTCTCTACTTTCAATTCCGTAATGGCTTTATTCATTTTCAGCCAATAGTAATCGCTGTTCATGCAATTGATATCGTAGTCATTCCTCAATGCTAGCAAAGTATCACGCTCATATTTAATTGGTGCATTATTTGTCTGACTGCACATTTTTTTATATGTTCTAACCATTTTATATCGAACTGGGTTCCTTTTGCTGACTAGTAATTCTCGTATTATTTCTTCTATTTGCGGTATAAGATTCTCAGGCCTAGGTTTAGGTCGTTCATATGCATACTTAATTCCTTTCTCTACGGCTTTATTAACCTGCAAATCTTATAGTTCAATATCCGATATATTGATAAATTTGCTCATGTTGTTAGGCTTATTATTTTTTTTATTAGTCTTGCTAAGCTTTTCATCTAAAAGGTATTCAAACTTTTGCATAGTTTATTACGCAATTTAAATCTCATGCGGTCTAACGTAGCGTATAATTTGATGAACTCTATATTCTGGACAATTTCTTGCTGAATAAGATTCATACACTTGTTGTATAATTCATAGTTCATAATACTGAGTTCATTCAAAGTTTTCCTTTTATCATGAATGACAGTCTTTAGCCTTTTAATTTCACAAGTATTTATGATATTCTTGTCTTTGCAATTTAGTATTTTAGTTTTAATCCTTAGAAAATGTGGGATGATGCTATTAGTTTTGCATAATGCCAGGAAATGAAAATGTTCAACTTCTTTAGCGAGTTTAATACGATTTTTCTCGTAAGTTTTGAAAACAGTTATTTTTGGCTCTGACGAAGTTTCAGCAGATGACAACATGCTTATCTAAAACAGAGGAACACACCCAAGTACACAGAATTCCTTCAAAATCACCAGTTAAGCAAACTATTCATTTAATCCCAAATGCGGTATAGCAATAATAAAACAAAAGGCTTACCCACCAGCAGGAGCATGTACAACTACTGTTTTGGGCAAGGTAAAGATGCATAAAGATAATCATCCAATATGCCTTATTGTGAACAAATGAAGTGCTCCCATGATTAATCTTGAGAAAGCAATATACAACTACTTAAAGCCTCTGTATAACAACCATATATTTAATATTTCAAATTCTAAAGAACTAATTTGTAAAATTCAATCTCTGCAGGATTATAATTTCCTAATGCACAGTATGGACATAATAGCATTATATCCTAACACTCCTGTTACTGAAGCAATTGAACTAATTAATACAAAACTATTATATGAAAACATAGATGAAAAAGAATGAATGAGTATTATACATGCATTAAGATTTATAACCAACAGTAATTATTTATCAAATGATGGTATTATATACAAACAAATATCCGGTGCACCCATGGGATCGCCACTCTACTGTCTTTTGGCAGAAGTTGTCATACAGAATATTGAGCAGATGTTATTCCAGAACCCAAGCCTTGATTTGCCAATTTTATATTTACGCTACGGTGACGACATCTTGATTTTTTGGCAGCACACGAAGGACAAACTAGATATGTTTATAAAGGCCTTTAATAATACTTACCCAACCATTAAAACCACCCTCGAGGAAGAAGTAGATAAAAGTCTCCATTATTTGGACCTAAATTTACTCAGAAAGCATGATTCCATTGATTACACTGTTTATCGAAAACCATGTTTTGTACCTGCATTAATCCCATCGGATTCCACACACCCATGGAGATATGAGACGACTGCTTTCTATTATTACATTAACAGAGCAATACCACATTTCTCCACAGCAGAGTCCAAACTAACAGAAATACAGTGGATTAAAAATACTGCAAAACATTTTGGATACAATAAACGTTTGATTAATTCAATATATAACAATATTAAGAATAATCAAAACCAGACGAAACAAAAGAACATATATAAATCTCATGTCTCTTTCCCACACTTACCACCATTGAGTAACATACTAAAGAAAGAATGAATTCTGAATGAAATAAATCTTGCAGAAACCATTATTGATAATGGCTCATTACTAACATCAGGTAATAACAAAACATCCATCCTGGATCGATCAGGAGTATATGCCATTCCAACCAAGACAGACGATAATCAACAGGATTCAATTTATATAGAAAGTGCAAAAAGACGTCTGATTACGAGATTGAAAGAGCATTCAATCACAGCCCGATTGGGAAAATATTAAAATATTGATATCTCACAGGAATCATAGGCAAATTATAACATCAGAGACCCTAGTCATTGAGAAATTAAAAAATAAATGCTGCAACACTAATTTGCCACTTGAATTACCTCATGCTTGGCAATATTGGATTGAATATGAAAACAGTCAATTTCGAAAAACCAATAAACACGGGTGCGAAGGTCGTGAATTCAGACCTGAGGAAGTTGATCAAGAACAACATAATACCATAGATGTCACCTCTAACGGCTTGCGCAATGACACGCAATTATCCATTGTCTGCGACGATGAAGGTTGAAGGCAGTATGACACAAGATTGTATATCAGTCTTTTGAAGATCACCAACGAGGACTCGGTGCCCACGTACACCTCTATGTTTCCACCGAAGAAGACAAAGTTCTTGCCGAAATATGTTTGGAAGTGTGTTGCGGAGGTGAATTGTGTTTTGGTTCTTCTTTTATCCTTTTTATTCATTTAGGTTTTAATTTTCATGTTTTAATCGTCATTCCTAGCGAATATCTGTACATAGGTGTAGAATTTTATTAGGTTATCGGAAAAGTCATGACGTATTTTAGCCATGTTTTGCAAAGGTCATTTATTGATAGAAAGAACAAAGCTCAATCCATGATATAATGCCCGTTTTGTTCGATAACCTTTTGCCATCTGTCAGTGAGCTGCAGAATGCCTCGTTCATAGAAGGACCTGTCTTTCGTGGCGAAAAACTGTACAAGGTGCTGATTTACAGCCTCATCTGAATTGAATGTTATACCACGCAAGGACTGTTGAAGAGAGCAAAACAAGTGGAAGTCTGACGACGCAAGGTCAGGCGAGTATACTGGGTGTGGCAACACATCCCACCCAAGCTCCAATAATTTTTGGCGGGTGGTCAAACTTGTGTGTGGTCTCGCGTTTTCGTGATGGAACACAACACCTTTACAATGAACGAGCTCTGGGAGCTTCTGGATGATGGATTCCTTCAAACTGTCCTATTGCTGACAGTACACATTCGAATTGATTGTTTGGTTTTGTGGTAGGAGCTCGAAAAACACAACACCTTTAAAATCCCACCACACTGAGACCAGAACCTTCCGCTGATGGATGTTTGCTTTGGATGTCGTTTGAAGCGAAACAGCACGTCGAGACCAAGACCATTTGCGCAGCACATTGTTGTACACAATCCACTTTTCGTTACCAGTTATCAGTCGCTTCAAAAAAGAATTGTTTCCGTCACATTTAATGGGCATATCACAGATGTTTATACGCACCGTCAATTGAGCTTCTTTGAGTTCATGAGGAACCCACACATTGAGCTTGCTTATGTATCCCAGCTTCTGCAGGTGGTCGTGAACGCTTGAATGATGGATGTGTAATGTGTCTGCAATCTCTCGTGTCATGTAACATGGGTTTGACTCGATCAATGCCTTGATTTGGTCGTCATCAACCTTGGTTGGCCTCCCGGACCGAGAAGCATTGTTGAGGTCAAAATCACCAGCACGAAATTTTGCGAACCACCGCTGGCACTGATGTTCTTGTAGAGCATTATCACCGTACACTTTAATCGACTTTTCACAAGCTTGATGTGCATTCTTCCCTTTATGGAAGTAAAACAGTAAAATATGGTGAAAATGCACAGTTTGGTCTTCCATCTTCAACTTGATGTCAAATCTCCGCAAATAAACCAAATCGCTCACTGTTTCTTTTAGACTGCAGCTAGAACTGGCACCTGTAGAATGCCACAGCGATAACAGAGCTGCATGCCTCTAGTACTTCCAAAACCGCCCAACCCCCATTGGGTGCCAAAATACGTCATGACTTTTTCGACAACCCAATAACTTGAAATAGTATTTTATTCAATCAGTGAATCTTCTGTTCAAGCAGGTAGACCAATTTGGATTTAGTTTAAATATGCTGTTGTCCGTTCTATTGTGTAAGTACTTTACCACTGTGGCAGAATATACCTACATATGTAATAAGCCTAAATTGCTGTGAGTAAGGTGAGCTTTTTACCATTAATGTTCATTCTATGTATATATATTTTATGTCATTATTTGGACCTAACTGCTTCTTCCTGCACACATGTACAAGAATAGTATTGTTACTGCTCTTGATGGCAGTTTTACTTTAGTGATCATTCGTTACTTACACTACTACCTTTCAGCACATTGCTTTGTTTTACATGCACAACATTCCTTTGCGGATAGGGATTTTTTTTTTTTTTTAAGTGAATAAAAAGTTTCTGTGAGCCACACTGCAACTGAAAATATGCATCAACAAACCTCACATGATTGTGACTGGCACTGTCACCTTGTACACGGAAAATATGGACAGGAGAAGGTTACGCACCTATTTCCTAATTATCCACATGAGTTCTGCAAGTTTTAATTTCTTTTTTTTTTTTTCTGAAATAAAAAAAAATATTGCATGGCAAAGATTTCATGAAATTTCGGCAGGTGTCAGTAAAGGAAGCTGAGCTATTTAACATATGCACACTGAAGCTCTATTGCTCAGAAGTGGAAGATCTGAAGAAACAGAGGATGATTAAAAGCATAATGGTGATTACAATGTGAAGTTAAGAAACTTGGAATCCTCTCTAGATGACTTATGTGTGCAATTCAAATTAATACAGCAATATGTTTTTTGTTACAACAAAAACTAATAAACAGTATCTGTGTTAGTGACAAATATACCTTTCTGTCAGATTTTTCAACAATGTTCCTGGTTTTTTCCTTATCTTTCTTCTTTAACCTTTCTGCGAACTCATCTCTTTCTTTCAAGTCTTCCAATCTCTCCCTTTCAATACGTTCAAAATCACTATCAGAATCAGAGTCATTCTTCTTTGAAGGTGAAGGCTCTGGGCTGAAAAACAGAAGACAATTTGATTGATATGAAGCTCTAACATGCATTGTTAAAATAACAGTATTATAAATAAATATAAGAAACTTCATGTTGAGTTTGTTTATTTATTTAGAAAAGACTGGCACACAAGGGAACACATTTGGCCAAAGAGCACTGAAACATGACATACACATATAATATACAAAAGTTGGCTTGGATTGGTGGTGCTAACTCCCAAGCAACTGGAGGAAACAGCAATACTGTGAATTTTTATGTTGAGTACAAAACTAAATTGATTTTCAGAGCCTTGAAAGGAATATGATTGTGTTTTCAGAGCCTTGAAAGGAATATGATTGCGCAAAGAGAACGTTATATTTTAACCAAGCGGCATGATCGAAAGCTATTTCAGTAGCATAGACAACAACTTGGAGACACGAGAAATGAGAAATACAGTTCCGTTTGTTAACGTATCGAGCAAAGTTCTTACAAAAGAAGAAACTCAAGCTTTGGAAAAAGGTCCAAAATTTTGCTTTTATAAGAATCAATCCATGAAAGCTTTAATACCAGCTATTGAAAGTATATTGGCTAAAACCCCAGAAGCCCATAGAAATAAACTGAGAGTGTTAGCAATTTCAAAGCTTTACCAACTAAGACCCTCCAGACAAAATTGGGTATAAACAAGCAGCTTTTAGCACTAAAAAGACTTAAAAAGGACACAAACATAACTTTCACGCTTACTGATAAAAGTCTGGGCAAATTAACATTATGGATTCTCACGACTACAATGATAAGCTAATGGAGTTTATTAGGTCTTTGCAATACACCATTCAAACAAAAAAACCCTCTAAATTTTATGATTCTTAAAGTTAAGCAGGCAGCAAAAATGCAAGCTCTACAACCAGCTTTGAAGGAAGCCGTTAGAGTAACCCCAGGTACGCACATACCTTACCTGTTTGGCCGTCTAAAACACCATAAGCCTGGATTCGCTATAAGACCTACTGTGGGAAAACGAGGATCGCCCACGTACTTCATAGAAAAGAAGTTATTTGTTTTCCTGAAAGAACCCCTGCTGAACTCAGATTATGCACTAAACAGCTCATCTGACTTCAGTAAGAAAGCTGCCTCAATAAAAATACAAAGCACTGACATCATGGGAACTTTTGATGTCATCTCCCTGTATCTATGTCTAAGCTTTCCTGAGGCTTGAATCCTCTGTGGACGGATTTCTTGTAATGTTAAGACCAAATTTTAATTACGTTTTGTTTTTCCTTTGTTGACATTTTGTCTCATGCTTTTCCCATTCTGAACAATGTGAACTTAACTCAATGTAAGTATATGTATGTATATATTTTCAAATGTTAACGATCAATGTTGATTCTCTCCGCATTAGTTAGATATTAATCAGCCTTGACAAAGCCACACGTTTGTGCTCGAAAGTTTGGCTATACCAACTTGTTTTCCTACATCAATAAAAACCTACGGATTTGTTCCTGACCTCATTAACTTGGTGTATTTTTGTGCTCATCTCTTACTGTTTATCTTGCTTAAAGAAAGTAACTTAGCGGCAGATATTGAAGAAGGAAGCTCTGAGAACAGCAGTTTGCTACATATTGATGACTTAGTACTAAATTTTATACAATGTAACATCAATCACCTGAAAATGGCACATGAAAATCAGGCAGAACATAAATATTGGGAAGTCTAAATCAATTGCTGTATGTTGAACTACACAATTTATTAACTGGGTAATGTAGAGAATGAAGCATGAAAATTTTTACTTATTTAGGTGTGATAACTGATACGACAGGAAAGCTTGATAAGAAAGATGAATACAAATTTAGCAACGCAAAGCAAATCTCCTCTGAGCTGTATAAAACTGCTCGCATGGAGACACAGTTTGGCCAGAGAACAAAACTGACAGCATCCAGTGCCATATTTACAACTAAATTATTTTATGCCAGTGACATCCAGGCACAAAGTAGAGCTCTTCAGGAGGTTAAAAATTGCTATCATGAGAGTGATAAGAGGAATATCATATGAAAACAGGTAGATTAATTGGTAAAAATAAAATTAGTGATGCACACATTAAAACTGAACTGAATACTTCTTTGGCAAATAAAAAAGTTAATGAGGATTTACTGAAGAATGTTAGACACATTTGTCAAATGAGATTCAACTTAAAAAATTAACATGTACTGGCCAAAATGGAATTAGGATGGAAGCAGTGTACAGAAACCTCAAATCTACAGGGATCATGCAAATCCCAATTCTAAAGCAATGGAAACTTGGTAGATGGGGTAATTTTTAAACAATTTTTAACACCTTTTCTTTCTTCAGTTTTTCCTTTTTTTCTTTCATTTTTAACATAGTTAAAAATGAAAAAATATATATTACCTCACCTACACAATGTGTAGATGGGGTAACATAGTTAAAACGAAAAAAAAAAAAAAATGAGAAACTGAAGGAAGAAAAAGTTTAAAAATTCATAAGCAAGTGTCATTAGTTTGATCTAGGACAGACAAACAGGAAATCCAGAGTCTATAGTAGGTACAGAAATTCCGCAGTTACACTCCTATGACTGTAATGATGTTTAAGCTAAAAAGAAATTATATGTAAACCACATACATATCAGACTTTGAATTCATATATATATGTATGAACAACATATTCATATTAAAAAGACATTCAATATAGCTGAGTGTACCTTTTTCTAGACGAAATTAATTAGTAATGCATTTAACTTCGAGAGTAATAATGGTAAACAAATGAATATATATATATATTTTTTCTGTATGTTGAAAAAACCCAACTGAAAATAATAGTATGTTAATAGAAACTGAAACACACTTCTGAAATTTGATGAAGCCACCTGTAAATACAGTAAAACCTCGAAAATCCGGCATCCAGAAAACCGGCACTTCTCTGATTTCGTTTTCGTGAGAACAACTGATGTTTCCCCAATAACCATGGAAATCTTCCAATGTACCGTCTCAACAACACATCGCGAGATCATCCAATCTCAGCGTGAGAATTGTCGATAGCCGCCTATGTGTAACGTCGGGAGGTTTCTCAAATTCATCATCTCATTGGGCCACGCTGAAGTGACGCAGACCAATGAGGCAACAAATCGGCGTGTACGTTTGAAATGCGTGTCGAACGTGTGATGATGATCTGTGCTTGGTGGTAGCAGTATGTGGAATCGATCATGTAAAGACACCTACATCGGCTTTCATGATGCATCGTGGTAATCGCCTTCGCGATATATCGCAGTTTCGTCAGTCGAACACCGTAACGTCCATGTAAAATTCACATCGGGTTTTCGCGATGTACCAATACATCGCCCAGCCCTAGCGGTTGCTCTGGCTTTTTTTCAAGTTTTTGCCTAATCATTCACCAAATTCAATTTTTTTCGACAGAGTTTTATGATAAATAGTACAAAAAGGTATTTGCCAATATTTTCGGCAAAACTTTTTTTTTCCATCGCCAAAGCGACATTTTTTTTTCGCAAATTGAGAAGAATGCGGTGTGACCTCTGTATATTTATAAGGCTTAGTTGCACAAATTTTTGTCAAAGTGACCTGTTACATGTAAGTACATACTTTACGTAATGTCCGTTGCACAATTTTTGGATATCTTTGGAAATCCGGAATTTTCATAAATCCAGCACTCGTCCTGTCCCGTCGATGCCAGATTTTGAAAGTTTTAGTGTATACTGAAAACTAATTTTTACTTTTTATATGTATACCCTTTTATATTTTCACAGACTAAGAAATAAGATTCACAACAATGTTAATGCACCAGAAATTACTGCCATTATTGTCTGAAACTGCTAATAACAGACACCTATATTTCTGAGAAACAATATAATCTTACACCCTTGCCTTTCTTTAACATGCACACTGAGGTAAAATAATAACATATAATACACATACCTGGATTCGCTTTCACTGCTAGACTCAATTCGTTCACGCAAGTTTCGCTTCTTCTTTGTTTTCGGTTTCTGAAAGAAATTAAACAATTACTTGAAAAGCAGTCTTTTGTATGAACAGTAGAAAATCTCAGTAGTTTCGTAATAGAAACAAGGAGGAAAACATTGGGTGAATATCAATTCAGATTTTATTTTAAATGAAATGCAAGAAAACAGTGTTAACTAATACAATGGTTTTCACCAATTTGGCCCTCGTTCAGTGTTAGACATACAAGGTGTTTTCCTATAAATCATCTGTGATGTTATCCAACAAAAGGGTGTTGTTCTGTGCTGCTGCTTCTTGATCAATTTCATCTAAAAATGTGATAATGCTGACTTGGTTTAGTTTAGTTTGGCAATGTGTCACCAGGAAGTTTTTTTTTAGATATTATTAACTCTGATAGAGGGGTCTTTTACTGCAAGTTTGATTATCAGTGGAAATTTCTATAATAATTTAATGGAGGAGAGAGCTTTTCATCCTGTATACATAGAATTATTTTTTTCATTATTCCAAACAGGTGCAAATCTGTCATCAATAACAGCTTTTACCAGTTCTGCAGTTTTTGTAATCATTTAACATTGTGTTTGTGCTCACCTAAACAAATAGATAATAACTTTTTAGTCATTCCCATGCATTTTTTTTGCACTACCACACAGCAAAGTATACAATCAACATCACTCTGGTCATGTATACAGTCAACCTCACAATGTATACAGTCAACCTCACTCTGATTCTCAGGTTTCTTGCCTTTCAGTACAAATTAAGAATCAAAGAAGTATATGCATTTTGTGAATTTAACTGATACTGCAAGTGAAAGCAGCCAAAAAAAAAAAAAAAAAAAAAAAAAAACATTTAACAGGTTGCAATAACAGTAGGAGAAGGCAAAATATGCACTGCTGAATGCTAAACGTCAGTCTGGCTCCAGGGGTGAGTGTGTAAACATGGAGGTTCCTCTTCCGATTGCACCACTGTTGAACAGCATGCTGTAGTAAGGCAGAAGAAGTCAAGCCAGCTGAAATTTACAGAAAAATGGTAGCACAATACAGTAAAATGTGTACGGGTAGAAAGGTTGAACTCTGCAAGAACAAGTGTGACTGAGGAAGCTCAATTGAGGTTCCCAACATCATTGTAAACTCAAGGCCATGTTTGATCATGTGAACTCTCTCATTCAAGAAGACCAATGTGTAACCATATCTGCTGTGGCTGATAAGTTAGACATAAGTTATTGTTCTGCTGATGCAATGGTGCATGGAAAGTCCATGCATGAGACTGACCAAGGAACAGAAAAGCTGAATTTTCTAACCGGGTGAAAAATCAGAACATGCAACGTGAAAGTGTTAATATACCACAGCACAGCAAGATGGAATTGTACTGTAATTTATTTATGTAAATATTTAGAGCACACCACTGTATTCATAATATAAAATTACTAAATTCAAAAACAAAATATAATTGTTTTAAAAGGTATTGCTTCAAACAGTGTGTGTGTGTGTGTGTGCGCGCGCGTGCGTGCTTGCTAGAACTTCAGTTCAATTTCCCTCATGTGTTGCTTTCTCCTCAGCAAGTTCCATGGCAATATTTATCTTTTTGGTGACTGCAGCAGCTGCACAGCAATCTTTGTTTAGTGTTTGCTTTTGTCGATATTCCCATTTCTTTATCACCCCCCCCTTTTATTCCCTCAGATGACAATAATTTATCGATCATACTGAAAGAACTTTCAGCCAGTGGACCATGACTACATGATATCATAGTTTTTAATACTTTAAATAAATGGTGTAACTTTCAGAATGTGAATATGTTTGAATACGACGCATCAATTCCAACACATTTTCAGCGCTCTTTGGCCAAACATGGCCTTTGCGCCATAAAAATCAATCAACCAACAAATTTTCAAACTTCGTCACTTCCATTTTGGGGAAAATTTCCCCTCCTTTATCAAGCTTAAGCGCAAACATTTATGGGGAAAGGTAAAACTTAATGACACTACAAGATAGTGAGAACGTTGCAGGAACAAGATATGATTATGGCAGAAACCTTCGCTTCAACCGACTTCCATTTTTGGAAACTTTTTTCTCCATTTTTAAGCTGAAGTTCAGTATTTCTGAAAAAAAAAAAAAAGGATATTTAAATATTCGAGAACAATACTGGGCAGGAAGAACATTGTGAGAAAAAACAAACAATTACGAGAGAAATTTTCGCACCATCTAACTTCCATTTTCGAAAGTTTTGAAGGACGGAATTGTGTTCTTAAAAAAAAAACGGATCCCTACAATCCCCCTTACCCCCCAAAAAATGATGTTCAGCTGTGCATTGATCTCGAGGATGCCAAAAATGATAACGGAAAAAAGAGGACTTATTCGAATCCACAGAAAAATCTCATGCCTGAAGACTACAGGGAAATCATCGCACCGTCTTAACTTTTGTTTTTTCGGAAATTGCTGCCCACAGTTTCATGCTGAAATGCAAACATTTATGCATTAAAGTTTTTTTTAACAACAATACTGGACACAGGCAACATCATGAGAAAAAAGAAATTACAATTACGGGAAAAATCTTCACTCCGTTTTTGAAAGATGAAATACCATTGCCAGACGGAAACGACCCCTCCTTACCCTCCACAAAAAATTTCTCTTCAGTCTTGCATCGATCTCGAGAATGATCCAAATAATGAAAAAAATAAAAGATAGGGAAACAAAAAAAAAAACGGAATTCCGCGAATCCACGGAAGAATCTCATGTATGATGGAAACTTAGGGGTACCGGAAAATATCTGGCGACTGGGTCCCAAAACAGCTGACCAATCAACACAAACAACACTGTGTGGAGATTTCCACTAAATTTTTGTGTTGTTATGAAGAAGAACCAGGTTTACTGGAATATATTGTCAATCGGAGTGAGGCTTAGAAACATAATTTTGACCCTGAAAGCAAGAAAATATGGTGTGGAAAAACAATTCATTCCCTGCAGAAAAAAAAAAAAAAGGTTCAAAAGTGTCTCCTCTGTCAAAAATATCTTGCTAACCATGTAACCATGCAATATGTAAATTTGTTGACTGTAAGTCTGAGTATTTAAGACTTTGTCCTCTTTAATATGCAATTTTATCATTTTCAACAAGAACTGAACTTAACATTCAATTCATGGATTATTAACTGCTTTGCTAACCTTGATCTAGGATAAGCATGGGCATGCTTCGGAACATGAGGTTCAGAGGTTAGCTCGTCATAGAAAGCTCATCAAACTGTTAACAGCTTAACACAGTGGTTCTCAAACTGTGGGGTGCGACCCCCAGGTGGGGGGGAGGCACAAAGGCTTGAAAGGGGGCACAGAATATTTTCCTACAGATAAAAATTAAAAAATAGTATGTAGAAAAACACAAAATAAGCTGAATAAAACATCCAACTTACCATGACTTCTATTTTGGTAAAGAAAACAGGTGGGGGAAGGGGGGGGCTGACAGTATTTTCTCTTGTCAGGGGTGGGGGGAGGGGGCACAGCTAAAAAATTTGAGAACCACTGTCTTAACATATTCACACGCTGAAACCTCCAATTCTCTAGAAAAGAAAATTGTTCTCCAAAAACTGCTCTTTTGCACCATAAAATGGCTTGCCCCAAACAGTGGCTGCAACCATGGCAACAAATTAAAATCTCAAGTTTGAGGTTCTTCTACATCTACCCTACATTATGTACACCCATACTTCCTTCCCAAATTTTGGAAACAAATGTTGGAAACAACCACTTTTTTTTCAGTGACTACCAGCTCCTAAAAGATAGTCACATAGATGTAATGGACAAATAAAAGAAATTATATGTGAACCACATACATACCAGATTTTGAACTGAGTTCCAAAACACATCCTCAGTTGCTTGGAGGTTCCTTGTTCTGGGTGGTGTAACGATAACATACTTGAACGTAAATCGGGAGATGCGGGTTCGATTCCCATTACAGGACAATGTAATTTTCAAGTTTTCTGAGGCATGTCTACTTACAGCTCCTAAAAGGTTAAGTATTACACTATCTACCAACAAGTAATTGGACACCCCTGCAATCAACGATATCTGCGGTCCTGATACACGTCACTACCACCACCGTTAAATATCGTGTGGGAAACAACAACGCAACCAGTCGCATGCAAGATGCCACGCAGTTCGGAGCTCTCTGATTTCGACAAAGGTGTAATCGTCGGGTATCACAGAAATGGCCGATCCATGCGTGACATATCCAGCGAGTCGAAGTACCCCAAATCGACAGTGGCCTACGTGATTGGCAAGTGGAAGATGAGAGGTGACTGTCGGAATGTGGCCCGACCCGGCAGACTCACAAAACTGGGAGTTAGAAACCGACGAGTGCTGGCCAGAGAAATTTGGAAGAACCGCACCAAATCGATGGGCCACATCCGCGAGGAGTTTCAACAGGCATCTGGGAGTGTTCTTTCGATTAATACCATCCGTAAGGAAGCCCATCTGCGTGGTTATCATGGACGTGCTGCCGCCCACAAGCCTTTGATCACCAAGTCCAATAGCGCTGCTCTGCTAACATGGTGCAAAGAACGTCGACAGTGGACCGTTGAACAGTGGAAACAGGTTCTCTGGAGCGACGAATCAAGGTTCACCCTCTACCATTCGGATGGCAGGGTCTGGGTTTGGCGTCTGCCTGGAAAACGCCTCCTGCCGGAATGTATTGTGCCAACTGTGATGTTTGGCGGCGGTGGAATTATGCTATGGGGGTGTTTTTCCTGGTATGGCATGGGACCCTTGGTCGCAATTCTTGGTAGACTCAACACCGAGACCTACTGCACCATTTTGGATGACCATGCGCTTCCTGTGTTGTGGCAGTTTTA
This sequence comes from Macrothele yani, assembly GCA_039090855.1. Taxonomy (NCBI): domain Eukaryota; kingdom Metazoa; phylum Arthropoda; class Arachnida; order Araneae; family Macrothelidae; genus Macrothele; species Macrothele yani. The sequence continues at coordinate 119,278,799 of CM077007.1, forward strand.
CGGGGTGGACCCATGTTACTTTCAGGATGACAATGCCACCTGTCATGTTGCGAGGTCCACCATGGCTTGGTATGGGGACAATAGGGTTAATCAAATGGACTGGCCTGCGCAAAGCCCGGACCTTAACTTTATCGAGCACCTCTGGGATGAGTTGGAGCGTCGACTCCAGGGGTGCCCCCACCGTCCGAAATCGGTGAAGGAACTGACCTGTCTTCTCCAAGCCGAGTGGAAGAAAATACAGCTAGCCGTCGTACAACGCCTGGTTGAGAGTATGCCCCAGAGGGTCGCAGTTGTAATGGCCGCTTGTGGAGGCTCCACCAACTATTGAAGGTGAATAACCTTGGTTTTCCTTTGCTATCACAGGTGTCCAATTACTTGTTGGTAGATAGTGTATTTGCTCTTGAAACTGTCTACTCATGCTTATCATTATTGCAGTGAAATCCACCTACTGGAAGGCTGCTTACCTGAATTTTAATCTTGCCACTTTCAGATCACAAATTCATAGTTGGTAATATTCCCATGCTTGTCACAAGAATACAAACATTTTTCTTTATTGTATCAACTCTAGACAGCTGATGAATGTTCTACAAACCCACACTCAATTGGTGATGTAAAATACCAAATGCAACACAATAACGAAACACAGGAAAACAACAAAAGAGGGTGACAAATGAACTCACATCAATGACAGACTTTATAGTTAGCAGGAAGTGGATATAAGAAATGTAACAGTTGACTTTTGCATATAATGCATATAAGCAAATAGACCAGGCTGTAGTCAAAACTAAAGTTTCAAGCACTATTATTATTATAATGTAAACTTCTATGATTTAAAAAGAAATGAAAAAACAAAACAAAAAACAACAACAAAGGATTCTTACTTTTTTCACTGGTTTACGATCAAAATCAGCATCATCATATTCCAAAAGTTCGTAACTGTCATTCTTCTTTAAAGTTTCTGCGATTGCCCGTTCATAAGCACGAGCAGGTTTTTCCTTAACTGTATGTGGAACCTGTACAACAGACAATAAACATTTAGTTGCATCAGTTTAACAGCAATAGATATTCCTTTAACAACAGACAAAAAAAAAAAAAAAAAAAAAAAAAATACAATTTATACTAAAAGTCAAGATGAGTAACAAATATCTATTGTACTGACACAGACTATAGTTCACTATGTCTGATTCATAACAACTTACAGCACATCAAAATAATTCATCAAATGATGCGATTGGCTTGACCAGGTACAAATTACAGTGCAGTAAACAACTCATGTCATCTATTAAAACTACATTATACCATCCAACAGCTAAGAAGTCATTATTTTGGCTAGCATTGAAGAAGATGTGATGTGAGCATGTTTTTGTTGGGTTATCACCACCAGCCTTCCTAGCTTTGAACATCAAATGCACTGAAGGCAAAAGAGCAGGTAATAATGGATAAAATCAAGATTATGTGGCACAAAGGACTTGAATCTGAGAACTTGGCCACAAAAGTTAACACCGCATCTACATATTCTTTAATCTACCTGTGTAATTTTTTCATATGGCGTGGGGTAGAAGCTAATTGTTAAATTGATGTTCATTCAGGGGTAAAAATAAAAGCCTTATGACATTGTCCTATATTTTTTATCTATAAAATCCCTTTTCTTGAATTTAACTGCAATGAAATACAGAAATATCTCAACAAAAATGACCATAAAAAAGAAGACTGGGAAGAATGAAAATAATTACCACCACAATTATAATTACATGAAAACATCACATTTTAAACATATGCAACAGAGTGAAGAACAGGGCAACTCTAGTGAAAAAACTTAATTTAGTGTCTAAGTGGCTGTCAAGGGCAGGGGTAGACAAAACTCGAAAAATTTTTAGGTGCTGCTCCAATTTCTCATGAGCCAGCATATTTTTTTCAAGAGATACAAAGAGAAAACCACTATTGATAACTAAAGAACTGTGTTTGTGTGTAATACAAAATTTTGTATAAACAAAAAACTACAGATACAGCATTATGACCTTAACAGTCAAAACTGATACATTATTTCTCACATATTGTTCAAAGATTCAATGCAAAATCAGAAACTAAAATTGGGTAACATGCCATACACTTGTATTAATAGTTGCATTTGAAAATAGGTTTTCATTTCAAACAAGTCCAACTTCATTTCTTCTTTCTGGTGTATCACATTCAATAAAAATGCAAACAAATAAATAGATTTATAAGCCCCCGATGAAATCAGTGCCATTGGTATCTTTGATGTGTACACAGTATACATGCACATATCACTTTTGGGTTGCACTGAGAAACTTCATGCTGAATTACTACTATGAACATCACTATAAAATGCATAACTCTGCTGGTGAAGTGATAGTCCCAAAAATGGATATTCGCATCTTCATTATTCTGATTTTATGGTAAGTAGTACAAAACTGATGCCACCATAGTGGCGCAGTGGTCTGAGCGATGGCTTCTGATCATTTGTCCGAGATGTGTCCGGGTTCAAATCCTGGTGAGGCATGGATGTTGCATTTGTCTTATGGCACTGGTTCTTTCCCTTCCCTGGAACCAGTGACCCTAAATTAGCGATGGGCGACTGATTATAACCCGTTGAGTTGCTCATTGTGGTTGTTAAACCCCCAATAAAAAAATAAATAAATAAAAAGACACAAATGGAAAAAAATCCGTATATTGTACTTGTTGCACTATTAAAGAGATGAAAGCTTCATAACAGAAAAGTCTGAAAAATAAAATTTTAGAATAGAATTTGATAACTTAGATTGAAAATTTTAAGGCACAATGGTGACTGGGCACCTTGGATTTGTCAACCCCTGTCAAAGGAGAAACTATGGGGTAGTTAGTGGCAACCAGGCTTTGATTTCGTTTTTTTTAGCACGTCTTTTGTAAAAAAAGATTGTGCTTATGTTATCGGTTTGTTCATCCGTCCGTCTGTAGACACGATATATCTGCAACAAATAGTCCGATTTGAAAAATTCTTTGCTGCCCCAGTGGCGCAGTGGTCTAAGCGATGGCCTCTGATCATTCGTCTGAATGGGGTCCGGGTTCAAATCCCGGTGAGACATGGATGTTGTGTTTGTCTTACGGCACTGGTTCTCTTCCTTCTCTGGAACCAGTGACCCTAAATTAGGGACGGGCGACTGCTTATAGCCCATTGAGTTGCTCATGGTGGTCGTTAAACCTCCAATCAAAAAAAAAAAATTCTTTTTGCATTAGGAAGCATGAAATGTGCAAATGATGACCTTTTATTTTGTTTAGTTTTTTGCGATGCACAATTTTGCCGCTAGAGGGCGTAAATGCAGATATGACATCAAATTCAAAATACATTTTATTCCATATATTTGCTTCTAAACATCCAATCAAAAAATTCTTTTACCTTTCGATTCCACTCATGTTGAAGGCTAATTTAGGTATAGTCACATTTTCAAGTTAAGCATAGAGTCACCGCTAGGCAGCGTAAAAGTTAATCGTGCCCCCCCCCCCCCCCGATGTCTCTGCTTCTAAAACTCCGATTTGAAAAAAAATTCTGCAGCGGATACGGCTCCAGATGGGAAATATTTTTCATATAAATTCTAATTTTTCTTTAAAACGGGTTGGCCACCCGGGGAGTAAGGGTTGATTTCTGCTTCTGTATTTGCAGCAAAATCTGAGTTTCTAAAATCTCGATTGAAAAAATTCCTCCGTGGACAGATACTACTCACGTCGACAAACCTTTTCAGAATATTTTCTTCTTAAAATAATGTATGGTTTCTCCACCAGGGACGTGGAAGTATATCTTATTTTTGTCAATAACTCTGCTCCTAATGGTCCGATTTGAAAAATTTCTTCTTTGCTGCATAGTTTCCAGTGTGATATGTTTTTCATATAACTTCAAAATTTTCAAGCAATTCATTGACTTTCCGCTAGGGGAAGTATAGGAACACTGCGCTTTCCCCGGTATCTCTGCTTCTAAAACTCCAATTTGAAAAATTCTCCTTGCACTGGATACAGCTCCAGGCAGGAAATGTTTTGATTCTAATTTCTAATTTTTTGTAAAATATGGTTTGGCCACTGGAAGGCGTAAGCGTTAATTTCTGCTTCATAGATATTTGAGGCAAAATCTGAGCTTCTAAAAGCTCGATTGAAAAAATTCTTTCGTGGACCGATACTGCTCATGTCGATAAACATTTGAGAATATATTCTTCTTAAAATAATGCATGGTTTATCCACCAGGGGGCATAGATGTATATCTTATTTCAATATCTCTGCTTCTAAAAGTCGGATTTAAAAAAATTCTTCTTTGTTAGATAGTGTTTCCGGTGTAAAAGGTTTCTCATATAATTTCAAAATTTTCAAGTAATGCATAGACTTTCTGCTAGGGGCTAAAAGGTAAATTGTGTTTTCCTCGATATCTCTGCTACTAAAAATTTGATTTGAAAAATTCTTTCTACACCAAATACAGCACCTAATAGGAAATGCTTTACATATAATTTCTAATATTTGATAAAGAATAGTTCGGCCACCAGGGAACATAAGTGTTAATTTCTGCGTCTGATGTATTCCAGCAAAATCTGAGCTCCTGAAAACTTGATGGAAAAAATTCTTTCGTGGACCGATAGTGCTCACATCAAAAAACCTTTTGACAATACTTTCTTTTAAAATAATGCATGGTTTTTCCACCAGGGGTGTAAAGTCATATCTTATTTTTGTCGATATCACTGCTTCTAATAGTCTGATTTTAAAAATTATTTTTTTGTTGAAGAGTATTTCCGTGGGGAAATGTTTCTCATATAATTTTAAACTTTTCTTAGCGTAAAAGTCTACCACCAGAGGGCGTAAGCCTCTGTTTCCGTTTACAGCAATATCTACGGGATTACAAACTAAATTGAAAAACTTCTTTCTTCGGTCAGATACCACTAACAATGCAAACTCTGTGTATGTATTTTCTTTCCAAAATAGTGCTCACTTTTGCCACTAGGGGCACAAATGCTTATTCTGCTTTTCTCAATATCACTGCTTTTACATGTATGCTTAAAAAAAATTTCAACGCTGTATGCCATTTCCCTTGCAAAACACTTTAGGCTAGTATATGAGGAATTTTGTAGTTCACAGTTCTGTCGGTAGGTGGTGTTTTGGCAGTGTGCAGCTGTATCGCCGCTTCTAAAAATGCTATTAAGAAATTTCTTCTTTATTGTATGCCATTTGCTATAACAGAGATGTGAACATTATCCTCTTTAAATAATGCAAAGATTTCCCGCTAGTTGCGTAAAGGTCAAAACCTTTTCTTTTCGCTATATCTGCTCCCGGGAGACGCATTTGAAAAGTTATTTTTCCTTAGCATAGCTTTTCCATGGCATATATTTTTTGCCTATTTTCAACTTTACCGTTATGCAAAATTTTTCTCTAGCAGACGTAGACTTATATCATGTTTCCTTCTATATTTCTCGTTTTAACTGTTTGATTTGAAAATCTCTTTGTCTCTGGTACCTTCCTGGTAGTATGTGAAACTTGTTCACCATTTGTTAATTTTTGTAACATGCTTTTTAGCGGCTGGTGGAACTAAGTAGATGTTTCTATTTCTGAATGTATTATCGATTGCTGGAACCAGTTGATTGTTTTCGAAACCGGTTCCACTGACTTTGAATAGCTTTGATAAATTTAATTCGTGTCAGAACGGATTAAAAAGATGTGCTCATCACATCTGAAAATTTAGTGTCATCTTTCTTGTTTAGTAGTAGCAACACTTTCTGGAGGCCTTATTTTTTTTACTAGCAAATTGCATTATTTACTAGCCAAAGTTTCTTAACATTATACAAAAGAAACTTTAACATGTCCCCTTCCATTAGCTAATCAGGACAAATTTTGATTTCACCCCTGTAACTGTCACATTGCAATGCTGAAAAGATTACAAATATTTAGATATAACTCACCTTTTTATGACCTGACAATTTAATTTTAACAATTTAATTCAAATACAAATATATAAAAAAAACATTTTTTTTTTATTTAACTTTATTCACAAAATTCAAGAACACTATTCAAAATCTTAAGTTATTTTCTGTATGGTTTGCGATCTGGGTTTCGGGCCTTTTCATCATACCACTATAAAACAGCAGGCCTGTGGTTAAACTTATCTTTGGACGGACCTTTTTTTTTTTTTTTTAATTTATTGGGGATTTAACGACCACCATGAGCAACTCATTGGGCTACAAGCAGCCGCCTGTCCCTAATTTAGAGTCACTGGTTCCAGGGAAGGGAGAGAGCCAGTGCCGTAAGACAAACACAACATCCATGCACCTTCAACCTCAATATTCATTAGAGCATTCAATGTTTGTAAGTTTAAACTGCTCCTCCAACCACCCTGGATTCTCTTAATGAAACTGAACCCAACCTCACATGCAGAAGTAGATAAGGGAAATATACTTGACATTTTTACTAGTGCCAAAATGTTTTTATAATGCTTGTACTTTTCAAGAAACATATGTTTCCAAAAAGCAGTTATTCCTTTTTGTATGTGTCTAAAATATTCCACATGCGCAATGCAGTGGCGCTTTGCAGTTTACACTAAAACTTTCAAAATTTTTCCACTAGCAACTTGTGCTAGAACCACTTTCTATCACTAGCAAAATGCATTTGCTTGCTAGCAATTTGCTACTAACTACCGGTCGAAATTGAGCCCTGGTGGTAACACAACTCAACACTATGATAATACACTGGTGTGCAAAAATTAAGGACGAAGAGGAGAAATTAATATAACAGCAGAACGAGCAGGCTGAACGGACCAAAAGACCACTCGGGAGATAGACTAAGGTCCGATACGGTCGGGCATGCACATATATGCAGTATGACGTGGGGGTGGGGGTCGGAAGGGTATAATGCACATGGGCGGTGTACGCTCAGCAATTCCGTGAAAGCTATTGCACGGTGTACATCGGTTTGAATGACGTCGAGATGCTGCCACTATGTGATATGGCCAACAGGCAAACCAGTAGACGACATCTGGATGACTTTACCCGAGGTCGCGTCATTGGGAAGTTGGAAGAAGGTCAAAGTGTGACCGAGGAGTTTGGGATCGCTCACAGCATCGTTTCACAAGCTTGGAGAGCATTTCAAACGACAGAAACAGCTGTCCGAGAATTTAGCAGTGGTCATCCACGACCAACCACGGCGGCGGACGACCGGTATATTGTCCTACAGGCGAGAAGAGACAGATGACAGACAGCGGGAGAAATCGCAAGGCACATGCAACAGACAACTGGGAGTCCGTTATCGTGTTTTACCGTGGCTAGGAGGCTGCACAAAGGTGGTGTATTTGCACGACGACCAGTACGGTGTGTGCCATTAACGCCTGCTCATCGGAGACGATGGTTTCTGTGGTGCCAGGAACACAAGAACTGGACACATCGCAATGGGGTCGAGTTATCTTTACGGATGAGAGCCGATTTAGTCTGACGAGCGATTCTGGACGTATACACATCTGGAGAGGGCAGGGAACATGCAATCACACCTCCAACATCATCGAAAGGGACCAGTTTGGAGGTGGCGGAGTTCTCGTTTGGGGCGGTATCATGCTTGGTAGCCGTACTGACCTCCACATCTTCCAAGGAGGTTGAGTCACTGGTGTCCGCTATTGTACCGAGGTTCTCCTGCCTCACGTGCATCTGTTTAGAGGTGCTGTGGGTCCTGAGTTCCTCTTCATGGACGACAACGCAACACCTCATCGTACAGTGGCTGTCGCAGAGCTGTTGGAGAGTGAAGATATTCAACGCATGGATTGGCCTACAAGGTCCCCGGATCTAAATCCAATCAAACACGTGTGGGACCTTCTCAGGAGACGCTTGGCAGCACGTCACCAGCTGCCAGCAATGATTCCGCAGCTGCAATTAGCGCTACAAGAGGAATGGGCCGCGATGCCTCAACAGCTCCTTGACAACCTCGTCCTCAGCATGGACAGAGGTTGTAAATCCTGCAACGCAGTCAGGGGTGATCATATCCCCTACTAAAGACTGGATTTTTCTTGGCAGCTCCCTGTCACATGGACGTTTCTGCCTTCTGTCCAGTTGTGCTCGAAGCTACCTTTTCAATAAAGTGCCTTTGTATCCTTTGGATTCCTTGTTTGGACGGTTTTGCTCACTTGTCCCATATTCTTACATCTTGGGGATCTTATGGTATGATTTGAGTCGCCGTGGAGCACTTCTGCACGACGTTACATTCGAAAACCGTCTCATCCTTAATTTTTGCACACCTGTGCATGTGTTTTTTCTGACAATGTGATGATGAAATCACTACAAAACTGGTTGAAAATTTAATGGAACCAGAGCACCTGCAATCTTTTGACAAAAATGTGCAGAACACTGCAGACAGATTTTTACCAGTCAAAAATTTGATGGAATCAAGACATCTGTAAAATCTGGAAGAAAAAAATAGTGAGGAACCTAGACAACAGCTTTTTTTACCAGGTAGTTGAAGCCACACCCATTTTTGAAATACATTACACCTAAGTTGAACATGCACCATGCCCAGATATAAGGAGGAGTGGCGCATGAAAAAGGGAGAATATTTTACTGTGAATAAATGATGGTATTTTAAATTATGTAGCCTACCATATCCACTTCAAAGAAACATAGATTCAGATCATAATGAATATCTCAAGATGGGAAAATGAAATAAATGATTTTAACCTCTAAAAAGCATTTCTTTTTAAAATCCTGTGGAAGAAATATTCTTCCCACAAACAATACGTGGAGATATGACAGAATGTTTAACACAGCAATCAGACATCTATGAATTGCCTGTATTTACTGTTCTTCATGTAACATTAATCACATCAGAAAAAATTTAACATTACATCATCCCGGAGCGGGAATCAAACCCACATCTCCTGATTTCCATTCGGGCATGCTGTCCATTACACCACCCAGGACGAACAAGTCCCAAGTATCTGAGTGTTGAGTATCAGAACATTCTCCGAGTTTCTCCAGTTGATTCCCGCTCAAGGGTGATATATTTTTCAAGTTTCCGGTGTGATTAATGTCACACGAAGAACAGTAAATGCAGGCAATTCAGAGATATCTGAGTGCTGTGTTAATGATTCTGGCATTTTTTTTTAGATTAAAGTTTCAAACAACACACACACACACAGAACTCATAAGCTTACTGAAATGGTTTGTTTATCGTTTATCTTGCTGTGTAGTTTTAATGATAACAAACACTGAGTGAGAGCAGGAGACACACATGTGCAAATATGGTAGATACTAAAGATATGATTTTCAAGTTTTTGGAATGAAAGAATATATTTTGAGCAGTAGGGTGGTCCAAAAAAACTTTTTTCTTTAAATTTTTAGTCTTAACCTCAAATACTTGTACACATGTTAAAAGAAGCCTCCCATGTGAAAAATCAGCTAAATTAAGTAATATTTAAAGGTAGCTCAAGAGGATTTTATATTTCTTACTGTAGTATATTTATTGTTTATGTTTTTAATACTTCTAAAATATATTACGATGTTTCTAGTTTTTATTTGTACTTTAAAAAACAAGAAAATTGAGCAGTAGTAATATATAACACACAAGAATAACCATATGCAAACAATTTTTAAAAATCCCATATTTTGATCAAGCTTATTTTTTTTAGTCTCTTTTTTCCCTGTGCACTTCTGCAACCTGTAATAAAATCGTTTTGTTCTTCATCTTTAGTAATAAGTTGGTTGTACTCTGATATAAGAGCCACACCTCTTTCTGCACAATCATTTATTACCCTTAAACATTTCGTCTTTTTTTTTCCGCCTCACTATATGATTCAGTCTTTCCATTCTAACAGGGATGAATGTAAAAAATCCATGTTCAGTGCTCTGAATCTTCGCCAAGATTTTGTTAATGAAATTATGCAGTGACTTTTCATGAACTTCGCCAATATCCTTTTCAAGTAATCTTTTGGAAGTGTTGGTTGCATCTACTGTTTTATCCTTTTCCAGTTTAAACAACTCATCAATCTTTAAAATTTTATCTTCATTGCTTACATTTAAACTGAAAAGGCTGAACATTACTAAATCACTGTTTAAGTACCACAAGTGCCTTTCCATTGCTTTACTTGCAGCTTCTGCAATTTCTTTGAATTCATTTTTTACTAAATCTAATTGTTTTAGAAATCCTAAGTTCATTAATGGTGCATCAGTTGCATTCGAGCAGGAAAACCAAGCTTTCAGATACAACAGACTGCTGAAATCAATAAATTGTTTCAACCCTTTAACACCCCGTTTGTTGCGAGCTTGAACTGATCGTGAAATACAAAAATTAAACAGTAAATAATTTTAGCCATTCACCTTGCATGATGAAATGCTCCTCTGGCTGCTCAGTTGGTTTCTTGCTGCAAGAACCCAACACAAAAAACCTACCTTATTCTATTGAAGATGTAAAAAAGATCACTAACTCATGCTCAGTTTGCGCTGAACTAAAGCCACATTTTAACCAACATCAAGGGAAACTAATGAAAGCTACATCTTCTTTTGAGAGACTAAATATGGATTTCAAAGGTCCTTTACCAAAGAAAATCTCGAAATCAGTATCTTCTTCTCACTATTGTAGATGAATACTCAAGGTTTCCTTTCACTCTACCATGTGCTGATGTTTCGACAGCCACTGTGATAAGGCTTTTAAAAAATATGTTCTCTGTATTTGGGCTACCTGCTTGCATACATTCTGATACAGGAGCATCATTTATGTCTCAAGAACTAAAGTCATTCCTAAATTCACATGGCATTGCTACTAGTCGAACCACTCCCTTCAATCCTTGAGAAAACAGACAAGTTGAAAGGTAGAATGGGATAATATGGAAGACTATAACACCTACCCTTAGGTTTAATAACATGAAGACTGAGTGGTAGGAGGAGGTACTGGACCATGCTCTGCACTCTATTCGCTCTCTTCTATGCACGTCAACAAATGCAACCCCGCACAAGAGGATGTTTAACCACCCTAGATGATCTTCTAATGGGAGTTCAATTCTAACCTGGTTAATTAAATCTGGTCCTTTTCTTTTGAAAAATAATATTTGCTCTAGTAAATATGACCCTCTTGTGGAAGAGGTAGAGCTAATAGAATCTAACCCAGATTATGCCTATGTCAGATTTCTCGATGGGTGAGAAACTACTGTTTCAACTCGGCATCTTTCTCCTAGAGGAAAACACCCAAGAGAGGTGAATGACTGATTGTCAGAGAGAAGAAATGCTCCAAACTACTGACTCGGCACCTGCTAGCAATCTTGAATATGAGACTAATGTAGTTGAGGCTAACGAACTATCACTGACTGCTACGGAGGACTCTGATGAAGCACTGTGCCCAACACATTCCAGATGCCATTCTGCATACCTGTCTAACTATGTAACTACACTGCTGGCCACACAAAATGCAACACCAAGAAGGAAGCATCCGATTGGCCTGAAATTCGCAGCATGCGTCGCCCGCGAGAGGACATGCAAACGATTATCATTGCAGGGCATATGCAAATCATGTGAGCCCGGCACGCCACCGAGAAGCACTATAAGAAGGGTGCACAGAAGGCGGGGTGTAAGTAGTGGAAGTGTGTTGTGCTGCCGGACCTGTGCGTGGGAATTCCTGATACCTCGTCACAGAATACGGCAATCATTCCAGCACGTTTCGAAGTTCGACAGTGGACGAATAGTGGCTTATCGTGACAGCGGTTTATCGTACTGAGACATCGGCGCCCGTGTGGGACGACATCCAGCCACAGTGAGGCGAGTATGGATTCTGTGGGTGCAGGAGGGACAGATGGACCGACGTGAGTGATTGCCATAGCCGCGGCACACCACCGAACGAGAGGATCGGCATGTTGTGCGGCGGGCATTGGCGGCTCGCACAGCCAAATCACTACCGTTAGCGCAGGAATTAGGGTGTGTTGCGCAACAACCTGCGTCAGCATGCACCGTTTGACGTCATCTGCAGGAGCGGGGACTTATCGCACGGCGGCCATTGCTCCAATTACCATTGACGTTATACCACCGGCGAGTGCGGCGGCCGTGGGCCGTTGAACGCCGCACCTGGACTACGGAATGGCATGACATTGTCTTCTCCGACGAATCCCGCTACTGCCAGCAACACCACGATGGTCGGATCCGCGTGTGGCAGCACTGCGGCGAGAGACTGTATGACGCCTGCATTATGCATTGCCATATCGGTCCGTCACCTGTCGTTATGGTTTGGGGCGCAATTGGATATGACACCCACACCCCTCTGGTACGCATCGTCGGTACACTCAACAGCCACCGCCACATCTCCGACGTTTTGGAGCTTGTAGTCCTCCCTTAACCTGCAGGACCTGCCAGCGGGCACGTTTAAACAGGACAATGCGCGCCCGCACGTGGCACGCATCATGCAACAATTCTTCACGGCCCACCAGGTGTCACTCCTGCCGTGGCCTGCCTGTTCTCCCTATATGTTGCCCATCGAACACGTCTGGTTGCTGATCGGCAACCGAGTGGCCCGGGAAGTACCACCCGCGGCTACGCCTGATGAACTGTGGCAACGTGTGGAAGCAGCCTGTACCGACATACCCCAAGCCCACATCCAAAGCCTCTTTCGTTCGATGCTGCAGTGTGTAGCATCCGTTATTGCCATCCATGGGGCCACACGAACTATTGATGTCTGCGTGTTCCGCAAGTCGCATGGGCCTGTAAGCTCAATCGTTTCATCTTTGTATATGTTGTTATGTGTCCAGTAAATCTGGCTTTGCTATCTCGTGTCCTTGGTGTTGCATTTTGGGTGGCCTGCAGTGTAATTTTTAGAGAGGGGTGAAAGTTATATTATTATATTGTATTTTCATATTAACATATCAGAAGTTGGCAGCAGTACTCACTGTTTCCTTCTGCTGTGAGTATGTTGGCTGTGTGACTTCTATTCAAATGAGCGAGTAGTGAAAACATATATGGCTAACACGACAGCTGTATTTTTTGTCGATTAAAGCCTTATTAAATGAAGATGAGTTTTTGGTATTTACTACTCAACAATGCTCATAAACACTGTCACTTAAAATTCTATGGTGTTTGCATAGTATGGAAAACAAAAAGCCACATTTTTTTAATCGTACATTTTCCCAAATGCACATCAGCACTAAACTGTATGTGTCTACTTGATTTTGCACTGAAATATTAACTATCTAGAAATTTTCCTGGAGCAAAGTCTTCGAGTGAAGATTCATTCAAAGAGATCATCAAAAAGCAATACTGGCAAAAGTTAACATTTGCATCTCCATCATTCTGATTTTATGATAAGTAGTCTACAAAGAAAATGCAAACACAAAAAATCTGTAAACTGTGCTTATTGCTTTACTAAAGAAATAGAAGCTTTACGATGGAAATCCAAATGTTGCAAAAAAAAAAAAATCAGAATAGAATTTGAAACTGACGCTCCTGGTGATAATTTTCAGGCACATGGCAACTTGGATTTGTCTACCACTGATTCTGAGTAATACATTGTAATGCTTAGCAACTGTATTGATATACAACATAGAATAAACAGAGAAGAAGAATAAAAAACAAAGTATATAGTTCCTCCCAAGGGTTAACCCTCTGTGGTCCAACCAAAGAGGTTCCTGGAGATGCCCTCATCAATACAGAAGTTCCACTTTGCATGAAGCTTATAAATGCGAAAGGTGGCCATTAAAGTGCAGGAAAGCTGGTTGTTTCCAAGGCTATTGCAATGCATTTTATGTTGGCCAAAATGCATTCTTTCTATGGAAATGTTTGTATCTTTTTCATAGACTTCTTCCGGATGTGTGAGGAAATGCTGGATTTATAAATCTTTTAATTCTTTTGAGACTCTACCATTTTTATTTTAAATTGAAAAACATGGAATGTTAGTGCAAATTCAAAACAAAATGTAACTTTAAAATTGAAAACTTCACTCATCTATGAAGCATAATTCATTCCGGTCACTTATCTGTGAAACATAATTCACATTCCGGTTTGATATTAACATGATTTCTGCAACCCAAACCCACACAATTCAAAAATACACACAGCTGAAATTCCATAGGGTATCATGTAAACAACATCAAATTTTCACACGTTGTGTCTTCACGGTTAAGGGACCCAGGACATTTCCAGAAGTCTTGTTTTAACTTCTTTGGGTCCAACGCAGCACTTTTGCAAACTCAAAATTAAGCCTTTTCTGCTTTCACTCACTATAAGACATTATAATCAAAGTCTCAGGGCACTGGACATCACTGATGCCACAACAGCAACTCTACACTCCATGTTGATTACTACATATATACCATTTTCTTTTCTCTGAAATTCTCTCACCATGGGTTTTTACAGCCCCCTCGCAACAAATTAAATAACTTTTCCAAGAACTGAACATATCATTTTAGCTTCAATTGCAGATTAATTACACACAGAACTTAAATATTTCACAAGCTGTTACAGAGAGGTGATATTAACATTATTTTATACAATTTTTGTGCACATTTCAGAGTTGCTCATGATTGATGACTTCAGATATATGATGTTTTAAAAGAAGTAGCTGGAGTGAAAGAGCTGATGTCGGTAATTCTGGACAAGTTTTTTTTGTTGTTGTTGTTTTGTTTTGTTTCGTTTCACTTTTGTTTAATAAAGTAATACTTTTGTGCCTGATATTTTGAAATAAGCTATTATTAATGAGTCAGAAGTTCTTTTCTTTGCTCCACGAAGAAATAAAATTCAGGAAAAGTTTAAAATGAAGATATTCAAAATGCAATAAACAGCAATACAAGATTTTGTCAGCTGTGGGCTAATCTCCCACACTCATGTACTTACTTGATTAAAAAGATAAAAAGAAATTCAAAACCTGACAAGTGTGAGATATAGTGGACCTACTACACTTGAGAAGGATGGTCCACCATAGTATCGATCTGGAACTGGAAGAAGGAAAATCAGAAAGAGATCTCGGCTGAGTGAGTGTAAGATTGGTGTATGGAATACTAGAGGTATAAATGGCAAGATGAATGAGGTGATTGAGGAGATGAATAAGTATAGATTGGATGTGCTGTGTGTAAGTGAAACCAAAAAGAAGGAAATTGGGATAGAAGTGAATGGAACAGTGAGTGTGTGGTCTGGAGTATTGGATAATGTGAGAGGACAGGCTGGTGTAGGTGTGATTTTAAGTGAAAAGATGAAGAACACAACTTGATTCACTATAGTTGCATAAGTGAAAGAATTATTTGGATTCATTTGAAAGTGAAACTTCAGAGAATAGTAATTGTTGTAGTGTATGTTCCTTGTGACTTGGAACCTTCTGATAGGAAGGAAGATTTCTGGAATGAGCTAAAAGCTGTTTTGAGCCAGTTCGGTGCTAAAGAGAAAGTTATAATAGCAGAGGATTTCAATGCTAGAGTAGGTGTGCAGAATGTAATTTCTGACAATGTTTTGGGTAAGTAATGATTCTTGTGTGAATGATAATAGTGAAAGATTAACTGAACTCTGCATTGAGAATGGTTTGTGTGTATCTAATACATTTTTTAACCACAAGTATATCCACACATATACTTGGGAAAATCATACTCTTGGTAAAAAGAGTGTGATAGATTTTGTTGTCTATGATCAGCATCTGAAACACTTAGTTCTTGACACTAGTGTGATGAGAGGTGAAGATGTTGGTTCTAATCATTACTTGGTAGTGTCACAAGCAAAATTTAATGTTGGTTGGAGGAAAAGGAATAAGAAGAAGCCTAGAATGGAAAGAATAAAGGTTGAAAGGCTCCCTGAAAATCATCAGTGTTATTCTGATGTACTCAGAGAACGACTGAAGGAGCTGAAATCTTGTGAGAGGAATATAGAAAACAAGTGGGAATGTTTTAAGAACTGTGTTGTCACTGCTGTTGTAGAGGTCTGTGGCACCACAATAGTGGGTAACAATAGAGGTGATGCTTGGTGGAATAGTGAGATTGAAGAGGCAATAAAGAGAAAAAAGGAAGCCTATCTGGGGATGCTGCAAGGTAGAGTTTCTGTGGATAAATATCGCTGTAAGAAGCGCGAAACCGCTAAGCTGGTTCGCCAGAGTAAAGCAAAAGATAGGAAGGAGAAGGTGGAAAGGCATGAATTGGCTTTTTGGAAAGATAGGAAGACTTTCTGGAAGTACATGAGACTCAGGAAAAATAGGGGAAACAAAGTTGTAAGTTGTGTGAAGAATAGGGTTGAGGAAATGATATGGGAGCCCAATGAGTTAAGTGAAAGATGGGGTGAATACTTCTGTGAGTTATTAGATTAGGAAAGCAAAGATGATTCTGAGACATATGCAGAGGATGTCACAGTGAAGGATGGAACTACAGGAGGGATCTCAAGAGAAGAGGTGTGTAAATCTCTAATCTCTTAAGAATGGTACGGCTCCAGGAGATGATGGCATAACTGCCGAGATGTTGAAATATGGTGTTGACTCTGTAATTGATTGGTTAACTGAAATTTGCCAGTTGTGCTGGGAGTTAGGAATGGCCCCTCTGGATTGGAAGGATGCTATCATTGTTTCTTTGTATAAGGGAAAAGGTGATCAGACTGTCTGCAAGAACTATCATGCTATTAGCCTACTAAGTGTGCCAGGGAAAATGTTTGGTAAGGTTGTTACTGAAAAAGTATGGTGTCTTACATCAGAGAAAGTGTGGGATGTTCAAAGTGGTTTTATGCCTGGTAAAGGCTGCACTAACCAAATTTTTGGATTACGCACGATGATTGAAAAGTATCAGGCTGTTGGTAAGAAAGTTTTTACTGCCTTCATAGATTTAGAAAAAGCTTATGACCGAGTAAATAGGACACTTTTGTGGAATATATTGAATGAATATGGTGTTACTGGGAATCTACTTAAGTGTAAAAGCCATGTATGCTGGCAGTAGAACTTGTGTACGAGTGAATGGTGTTTTATCAAAATGGTTCTCTATTGGTGCAGGAGTCAGACAAGGTTGCGTAATGTCCCCATGGCTGTTTAATATATTTATGGATGCGTGCATGTATGATGCCAAAATAGATAATACTGGTTTATGTCTTGGTGATATCTGTGTGTGCAGATTGCTGTATGCTGATGACACTATCCTGTTGGCATAGAGCAAAAGTGAGTTGCAGCATATAGTTGTCCCGGATGTATGAAGTTCGCATGGAATTCAAACTGAGTATAAATAAGGGAAAGACCAAAGTAATAGTTTTTGAGAGAAGAACTGGTAGCATTGAATGTAATGCAAGTCTAAATGGCACAGTGATTGACCAGGTGAGTGTGTTTGTGTATTTAGGATGCGTGTTTGACAGAGAGAACAAATTGGATGGTGAAATTAGTAGGCAAGTGAATTCTTCATTGAAAGTCATAGCTGCTCTGGGAGATTTTTACAGGAATGATGGGTTTTCTAGAGAGTCCCGCATGGCTGTGTATGAAACTGTAATTGTTCCTACTCTGAGGTATGGTAGTGAAACCTGAGTACTACAGAAGAAACATAGAAGTTGTTTGTGTGCTGGAGAAATGCGTTACTTACGTGGGGTTTGTGGCAAGACACGATATGATTGTGTGAGAAATGAAGATGTATTGCAGTTGTGTGATGTGAAGCAAAATGTTGTTAGCAAGGTGGAGACCAATATGCTGCGGTGGTTTGGCCATATTGAAAGAATGAGTGATGAAATGCTTACTAAGAAAATCTTTTTAGCCCAAGTGGCAGGAAGGAAAGGCAGAGGAAGGCCAAGGAAGTCATGGGAGGATCAGATTCAGGAGTGTCTGCATGAGAAAAAGATTATTAGTATGAAGCATAAAAGATCTTGTGTACAGTGTGTGATGGATGTCAGTGAAGCCTGAGCTGCATGTTAAGACCACTGTAAATGGAGAAGTTTGATATGGCAGCAGTAAAAGATTATCTGGTAGTTCGTATTTCTTTTTGGAGCTAACCTCTGAATCTCAGAGAACAGCTTAGTGATATGCATGTATGTATGTATCCAATACAAGATTTAATATTATGGTCGTTTTATGTGAAGTCAACCAATGAACTTACACGAATGCCACCAAGTTTGATTACACTTGGTGAACTCGTCATGCATGCTAAGGAAATAAGCTACTCAAAAATAATTCCGAGATTTGAAAATTAAATGAAAGTTTAAATTTGTTATTATCAGATGACACTGAATAGGATTTCAATTTCAGTTCCAAAATTTTGAAAGTTAATTTTGATGTTTTCATTTTTGGAAGGTTTTAAAGGGACCTTGAATTTATTTGTTTTTTCTCAAAATGGGGTTTTTATTAGCAGAAGAGTTATAAATTTTTCTGTGTGTGTGAAGAGTTATAAATTTAAAGCACAAGAGTTATAAATTTATAACTCTATACATGTCTTAAGAAAACATGCACTTTCACTTATTTTTGTATGTAAAAACTTGTAGTGCATAAGCAGTGCTAACATAACTGCAAAGTTCTAAATCAGTCATTCCTTACGATGACAGAAATTCAACATTTTGTATGGAGTAATAACCCTTTTGTTTGAAAGGCATTCTAGAAATAACCAAATAATTCTTCTGATCAAAAATAAATTTAAGATGTGATGAATTCATTCAGTATGGCAAAAGAGTAAGTTTTAGGGCCTAATGTTTTCAGAGGTATGAGGTTTATTTTCTTTGAAAAAATGTAATCACCAGACACTTATGAAATTGTGGCAGTTCATTTATCTTTCATGCAAATTATTTGGAAGTTGGAAGCTAATTAAGAAGAAGGTAGTGTAGAACACGCTAAGTTACGTATAAAAAGTTTAAGGCAAATATATTTCAGCCATTACTATGGCCTTCGTCAGTGCGACTACGATTGGTTTACGTTGCCAGATTGGAAAGGTAAGTTTTGTAATGGTAACTCCGGGTGACGTGATGCAATGAGGGATTTCCAGATGTAAAAAACGAAAATGGGGAGCTCAGAGTTGAAATTTTTGGAAAATAAAATTTCCAAACTTTCTCTAAACCTCAGAGCATACCGATTTTGGAAGGGAGCCAACTTTTAGTATCGGATCAAAGTGGAATAGCAGAAGTGTCAGCCATGGTAAGAAGAGACAAGGAAGACGAAGGTTTTCCAAATTTCACATCAGATTTGTGTTCCTGAAGTCTTGAGAGAATTTTCTGGAATGAACTTCCTATGTACGCGGTTAATCCAACGTTAGTCTTGATTGGAATTTTATATACTCCAGGTGAAGAAGGCAGAGGTCTTGGGTCTCTGTCATTATGGGGGATAACAGAAATTAAAGGTGAAGAACGAATGGCAAGTCTATATCCTTCTCTTTTGAAGATACTGATGAATTTGTAGGCAGAAAGTTCGTGGTAAGGGATTGAGCCAGCAAACATTAGTTCCTTTTTTGGTGAAACAGGTTGAAGAGCAACAATTAGTTGCTGGCTCAATCCCTTACCATGAACTTTCTGCTTACAAACTCATCAGTATCTTCAAAAGAGAAGGATATAGACTTGCCATTCATTCTTCACCTTTAATTTCTGTTATCCTCCGTAATGACAGAGACCCAAGACCTCAGCCTTCTTCACCTGGAGTATATAAAATTCCAATCAAGACTAACGTTGGATTAACCGCGTACATAGGAAGTTCATTCCAGAAAATTCTCTCAAGACTTCAGGAACACAAATCTGATGTGAAATTTGGAAAACCTTCGTCTTCCTTGTCTCTTCTTACCATGGCTGACACTTCTGCTATTCCACTTTGGTCCGATACTAAAAAGTTGGCTCCCTTACCACTCATTTATAAGTTGGAAGCTCTTGATATTAATTCTGATTATACATACATACATACATACATACATACATACATACATACATACATACATGCATGCATGCACGCAGGCCTCACGAATGTCGGTCACCAGTCGTCAAATGGCGACCAGATATCTCATAGTGGCTAGTAAATTTTTTTAGTATAGCAGCGAATGACGGCGAGTAGACTCCCCCCCCCCCCAAGTGAGTAACTATTTTGTCCAACTTTTCCTCCCAACTAAGACTTGGTAATGTATCGATTCATCGCGAAAAACTGGTGTGAATTCAACATCGATGTTACTGTGTTTCGACTGATGATTCATCACCACCGTGATGCAAATGCTCGCGATGTAATCGCCATCGTGCGCCACCAAGCCGTGAACAAGCACTGTTGTTCAAACCGGTTTTCCCAGTCCAAGACACATGAACATCAACTGATCCTCAAGCACGCGCTCATCTCCGATGTAGTTTCTTGCGGTGTCTCGTTACAGACGCTACATTGGGTGATTGCTCATTTGAGATTCGCCCGCCAGGCAAGCTATCGTGGACATCGTAGCTTCACGAGTGATCCCATCCGGAGTCCCATCACGATGCAGACAAAATGTTTAAACAGGTTTCTTATCGGGCTTCCGTGCGTCGACGATGCTATTAAGAGGCCGTGTGTTAAACGCATTGGATCTCAGAAATTCACAACTTAGGAAGTATGTGGCAAGGTTTTTTTTGACGTGAATACATCTTTAAAATCAGACCAGTACTAGGTGGCTAGTACGAAAAGTTGAGCGTTGCGAAAAAATGGGCATCGAGTTCAGTCTAATAATTTCTATATTATCAACGCAAACCAAACCAACCTAGTATCATTTGATAGCTAAGAAAACAAAGACTTGTTGGTGACCTTGAGTTACCACGCAGCGACAAGCGGGGGAGGCTCTGCGCTGCGGCCATGCAAACTTCTAATCAGTATAACTCGGCACTGCAAAACGCTACAACGTCAAAATTGGTCTCAAACGAAAGCTAACGTCGAGATCTGTCGACTTAAAACATTAGAAGTGAAATCTAATACAGCGTTGGTTGTGTGAAACTTTAGATCGCAGTTGACAAATAAATTTAAAAAAAAATCACAATGACAGCATATGCTCGTCAAAAAACCAAGCAGAAATACATCGAACGCAGTCTACGCAGACGAGCAACTCGTCAGCTTTCGATAAACAGCGCAATGTCCATGGCAGAACGCATGGAAAAGTATCGGGAGTGAAAGAAAATTGCTGCGGTGCGGTGCGGCGCGCAAGCGCTTCGGTGGCAGCGACGCACAAGCTCATTGATGTGAAGCATCAGCAATGAACCTCATAAAAACCAGTAATTGGGCATGTCTGAATAGGGACACTTTAAACGACTTAATGATGATTAGAAGCAATGGCACTTCAATTGAAGATTTTGATCCTCAAAATGCTATTCAATTGTGGTGGGCAGATACCTTTGATAGGAAGATCAGACACAGTACATATCAGGGGTAACTGTATCAACATTATCAGTGCCACTTTATGCATATATATCCTAGCTTTTGTCCCTTTTTTTTTTACATATTATTAAAAGAAATCAGGCATCTAAATTCAATGGCCTCTCAAAAATAAATTATGTATGTGTAAATTAAGATAGTAAGAGTAATGATATTACAGCACTGAAAATAAATGATAAAAGAATCAATCATTTTTGAACAAAAGCATATGCAATATTTGCAGTCAATCTAATGATCCTATGCAGTAACTGCTCTGCATCTGTTTTTATGAAGTTAATGGGTGAGATGTCTCTCATTAGAAAGAAAAAAAAACAAAAACATGCACCCATTTAATTTCATAGAAACGCAAGTAGAAAATTTACTGAATTATTATTTTTTTGTTTAATTTTGTATGGCCAGTAGATTTTGGCATTTGGCTAGTAAAATTTTTATTTCACTAAGCCACACTGGCTAGTAGAAATTTTAGCAGTTTTGCAAGGGCTGCATGCATACATACATACATACATACATACATACATACATACATACATACATACATACATACATACATGTCATTAAGCTGTCCTCTGAGATTCAGAGGTTAGCTCCTCAAATAAAGACAAAGTGCCAAGCACACATTTAACTGATAGAACTAGAAATTACTTACTGTTGGTGTATCAAATATCTCCATTTACAACGATCTTGGCACACAACTCGAGCTTCATTAACACCCATCGCACGCCGCACGCACGACCTTTTGTACTTAATACTGATAATCTTTTTCTCAAGCAGACATTCCTGAATCTGGTCTCCCAAGATTTCCTTGGCCTTCTTCTACCTTTCTTTTCTGCCACTTGGGCTCAAAAAATTCTCTTAGTCAGCACCTCATCACCCATTCTTTCAACATGGCCAAACCACCTAAGAATATTTGTCTCCACCTTACTCACAACATTTTGCCTCACATTACATATCTGTAATACATCATTCCTCACATGATCAGAGCATGCCTTAACCCCCCCCCCCCATAAGTAATGTATCTCCTCAGTACACAAACAACTCCTATGTCTCTTTTCTGCAGAATCCAGGTTTCACTGCCATGCATAAGAGCAGGAACAATTACATTTTCATACACAGCCATTCAGGACTTCCTTGAGAACCCATCATTCCTGTGAAATCCTCCTAATAAGGCAGCTATGACTTTCAATGAAGAATTCACTCTCCCACTAATTTCGCCATCTAATTTGTTATCTCTGTCAAACATACATCCCAAATACACAAACTCATTCACCTGGTCAATCTCCATGCCATTAAGACTTGTCTTGCATTAAGTATGAAGAGTTTCTCCCTCAAAAACCATAACTTTGGAATACTATTAAAAAGCACCAATCACTTACCCTAAAGATCATGGTAATTTCCATCGACTACACACTTCCAGCACGTCAATTATCGTAATGTTGTTGGCCTTCAAAGGTTTACAGGCATCTTGCTTACCATTCCTTCTTCCGGGGATGAAACATCGTTTTTTTTTTTTTTTAAGCCATATGAGATGTAACTATAAGCTTGTCAATTCCATAAAAACCACACAAGCATACTACTCATTCATACAATTCAATTAAAAACTATGTAGATATTTACACAACCTTACATTCCTAGGTGGTTAAACCTTTGTCAACTGTGAGTAACAAAATGCTCCATCTGTTTCAAAACCCCTGCCACTTCCAATGCAAGTGTCACACTCATTCAGCCCCTCACACACAATCCTCTAGCGCTTTCAACAGACTACTGTCATCATCAGGAGGCAGGTCTGTCTCACCCGCCCACCACAGCTCAAGTGAGCAGAGCCATCGAGGCACGGGCTCCAGTCGCAATCTCTGAATCATTGTGTCTCTGGCACCATCTATTGTCATTGCTGATCTTTTTTCTTTTTTTCTTTCTAAGCTGTTGTTCAAATTTTATTAGGGCCTTCCATTGTTTGTTTAAGTTGCTAGGCTCATTAATGTTGCATAATCTTGATCTGTTTTTTTTCAATTAACACTGACTCTGCAATTCTTAACTGCCTTTCGTTTTTACAGCTCTTAATAATTTTAATATCCTCAAACCTTGGACATTGTTGATTTTCCATACAGTATTGGGTTAATGCTGTCTTAGCTTCTTTTTATTCCAATTATTTATATGCTGGTTCAATCTATACTTTAATTTATTCTTGGTGCTGCCTAAATATGACACAGGTGGTTGCTGGCTTATAGGGATTTCATAAATTCCTGCTCTATCTAATTGGCTGATTTTTTCATTTTTAATCACTAAATTTTTTACAGTAAGTACCTGATTTCCTACCTGTATGTCATACTTGCCACAAACTTTATTAATTTCTGCTGAAACATTTTCTACATATGGTATTGCCCCTACACATTTTACAAGTTTTTTATCAATCTTGGCTTTATTGTTAGCTTGAGTTACTTCATAAATCCATTTTTTTAATACCTGTTTAGGGTAACCAAAATCATATGCAATTTTTTCAATATATTCAATTTCTTCTTTTTTATATTGTTCTATTGATGAGTGTGTTAAACTTCTTTTAATTAGTGTTTTAACACTATTTCTTTTATGTGTTAATGGATGCGATGACTGAAATGGTATAAGTACTGGGATATATGAAGATTACCATGATCTTTAGGGTAAGTGATTGGTGCTTTTTAATAGTATTTCATTTATGAATTGCACATAAACTATGCGCACTTTGCAGGGGGTTTAATACCTTAAAAGTGCAAATATAATAATCCATAACTTTGGTTTTTCCCTTATATATACTCAGTTTGAATTTAGATTGTATGTGTGACATAAATACACTTTTAAACTTCCTATGTGAAAAAAAAAAAAAAGTACTTTGTTAAACTAAAATGCAAAATGGTGCTTGTATGTAAGCAAGCTTACCTTAGACCACAACTCAGCTGCAAAAGATTTCACATCTGAGTTTATAGATATTGTCCCTGTATCCTCAAGTTTGTCAATAAAATTTTCAACTGTTGCACTTTTTGCAGCAAGACTGATGAGAAACTGAGACACATATTTGTCACTCAGGCCTAGAAGAGAGTGTAGCTGTTCACTAACCCAGCGTTCCACTTGGGCACCCATAGCTAAAGTAAAAAAAAAAAAAATATCAAATATTATAATAAATGAAAATTTATATAAATCACAAACATAAAAATACTAAAAAAATGGTAAAGAGCAGTAAAAGTTAACAAAAATATTTTGAACTTTTCAAATGGAGACTGGTTGTCAACATTTAAGCCATGGTCCATCAAAAACAAGGGAATACAGCTATCTAAATATATGTATAAGTATAACATGATAAGTTTAGACATCAGCACACAAATTTAAATCAACAACTATTAAAACTTTAAAAGCATGCTAAAGTTTTAAAACTTGTTGATATAGATACAGTAAAACCTTGAAAATCCGGCATCCAGAAAACCGACAATTTCAGAAATCCTGCACTTTTCTGATTTCGTTTTTGTGAGAACATCTTATGTGTCACCAATAACCATGAGAATCTCCCAATGTCTCAACAACACATCACGAAATCATCCGATCTCAGTGTGCGAATTGCCAATAGCCGTCTACTTGTAACATCGGGAGGTTTCTCAAATTCGTCATCTCATTGAGCCGCACTGAAGCGACGTGGACTAACGAGGCGACAAATCAGCGTGCACGTTTGAAATGCGTGTCGAACATGTGATGATGATCTGTGCTTGGTGGTGCCAGTATGTGGATTTGATCGTATAATGACACCTACATCGGCCTTCATGATGCATCAGGTTAATGGCCTTCGAGATGTATCATAGTTTCGTCAGTCGAAAAACTGTAACATTGATGTAAAATTCACATTGATGCTTTTGAGATGTATCGATACATCGCCTGGCCCTAGTGGTTGCTCTGGCTTTTTAAAGTTTTTGCCTAACCATTCACTAAATTTCATTTCTTTTTATAGTTTTATAATAAATAGTACAAAAAGGTAATCGCCAAAATGTTCGGCAAATCGACTTTTTTTTCGCAAATTGTGAAGAATGTGATCAGCAGCGCGACCCTTGCGTATTTATAAGGCGTAGGCACGCAGATTTTCATTAAAGTGGTCTCTTATGTGTAAGTAAGTGCTTCAAGTAAAGCCCATTATGCAATTTTTAGATAGCATCAGAAGTCCGGAATTTTCATAAATCCTGAACTCATCCGGTCTAGTCGATGCTGGATTTTCGAGTTTTTACTGTGTAACAAAAGAGATCTGAAAATTACAGCAAAATATAAGCTGCCATCCCAGGAACAGAATCATTTTCAGAAGTCTGCAACACAGAAAGGAAAACCTAAAAACTGTCCTGCAAGGTAAAGTGATGTCTAAATGTTAATTTTACCATAAAATTTATTGCTCTGCACTGTGACAAAGCAATGTTTTAAAAAATGTCAATTTGAGATTTTGCTAATAGTGCAAATTAGTATTTAATTGCAATAGTCAAACTAGCTTTTCCCTGACAAGAAATATTCTTCATAATACATGGAAAAATTCACAGAATATTCAAGCAAAGCAAATGGAATTTGCTTGTATCACTTACTGGTCATCCATGTAACACTTCTCAGAAAACTTGAAAATTTCAATCGTCCTGGAGCGCGGAATCGAACCCTGCATCTCCTGATTACCGGTCGAGTATGCTAACCATTACACCACCCAGGACAATGAAGTTCCAAGCAACTGAGACATAAGAATCTGAAAGTCTTCAGATTTTCGCTAGTCGAAGCATCCATGCTTCCTCATAGTGCTTTGACCCTATTCCAATCCGGACGGATATAGGTCGGACTTCACTAGTACCACAGATAAATCAATGAAGGAAGAAATATTCTTCATAACACATGGAAAATTCACAGACTATTCAAGCAAAGCAAACTGAATTTGCTTGTATCACTTACTAGTCATCCATGTAACACTTTGAATTTTCCATGTATTATGAAGAATATTTATTCCTTCATTAATTTATCTGTGGTACTAGTGATGTTCGACCTATATCCGTCCAGATTGGAATAGGGTCAAAACGCTATGAGGAAGCATGGATGCTTCGACTAGCGAAAATCTGAAGACTTTCAGATTCCTATGTCTTAGCTGCTTGGAACTTCACTGTCCTAGGTGGTGTAATGGTTAGCATACTCAACTGGTAATCAGGAGATGCAGGGTTTGATTCCCGCTCCAGGACGATTGAAATTTTCAAGTTTTCTGAGAAGTGTTACATTGATGACCAGTAAGTGGTACAAGCAAATTCCATTTGCTCTGCTTGAATATTTCACTTCATTCAGAAGTTAAACCATTCTTTAAATGCTTTTTGTTTTTGAAAAGTAATGGTCAGAAAGTATACAGAATAATTTGAAATCCACTTTCATTCTCCATTTAGTTAATTGATTAAACTTTAACTCCCTCCTTCGCGCGAAGGATGTTTTGCCTGATATAGACATTTTACTCTTACTATTTCCTGCAGCAATTATGTTGTACTAGTGGCCTCACCAGGAAATTATTTAGGTGACCAAGTTTGGGGTTAGTAGGGATCATGTCAACTTTGGAAACAGTAATTTTGCCACATTTAACTTAATTTGTAAAACAGAAATCCATATGTAAGATTTTTGTTTGAAACCCACTTTGTGAATAGACCTGCTTAAAGAAAAATTTAGTGAATTTACGAAAATGTGATTGGAGCATTTTCATTGATATAATTAAAATGCAAAAAGTCAAAGTGAGAAAAACTGCAAGGGTTCTTGTAAAAAAAAAAAAAAAAAAAAAAGAACTTTTCACCTTAATCTGAGTTTAAACTATTTGGAAGAAAATAATAACTAAAAAAATTTCGGCCGTCATCTTCCGGAATACCGTGTAATTACAGCCTTGGAAATGAAGCAGGGGCATTAGAAAAGTGTAAAAATATGGTTTTAATAAAATATCCAAGATAAAGCCATTTGGAAGTAAAATAAAATGTGACCATAAACTTCCGAAATGCTGCATGGCTGTGAAAATAGAAGGGACTGTTTCAAACGCTTAACAAATATATGAATTTTGTCAAAAAACAAAAACAGCATTAACAGGGGTAGGAGCAATACAAAAAAAATTAAGGACGCAATTTTTCTTAAATTTCAGGCCAATTTCAGGACATATTTTGGCAGACCTTGCATGTAAATTAAATCAAATATTGGTATAAATGCTAAAATGTTATTCTTTTTCTAAAAAGCTATCTAAATTATTGCCCAGTTGTTAGCAAGAATTTTTTCACTTTTAAGGCTAACAATTACCCCTAAAGTTTCAGTGGCTAGGCTTGGCCTAAATTCTGTTTGACTCTTACGGACAATGCTAAAAATTATTTCTGCAGTTGCTTTACTAAGTGGCACAGCAAGAATAGTATGTATCAGGTGCGATAAAACTTCATGCTTTTTTGCACCAATTGCACCATTCATTTTTTTAATGTTTGACCATGCGGTATCAATTGTAGGACTACTCGAAACACCTTCTTCCAATTCATTAATTTGATATAAGGAAAACTCCAATTCCACCTTGTCCAGACCTTTGTCACTAACAACAGCAAGTAGAAAAATATTTACAAAGCATTTTTTTTTTATTTCAGGTTTAACGGCCACAGTGAGCAACTCAATGGGCTATAAGCAATCACTTGTCCCTAATTTAGAGTAGTTGAGTCCAGGGAAGGGAAAGAGCCAGTGCCGTAAGACAAACACAACATCCATGCTTCACCGGCATTCAAACCCGGACCCATCTTGGACGAATGGTCAGAAGATTGCTAAGTACATTGCTGAGGAAAAGGAAGCTTCTTCCATCCTAATTCCTATATTAGCAACTTCTGCATGCAGCAGAAATTCACTTTTCAGTCAGAATTTCTTCAAAATATAGTCATATGTAACACTTAACATAAGGTCAGGTGATGCGCAACATACTACAGCCTCTCCTTAACAAATGTCAACCCCGCCTCCTCGTTGTGCATCTTGTTCCCATTAAAGGTGCTTTGACAACCTCCAATAGCAGTATAACTATACCGTCGGGATTATAGGAAATGCTATCCCACATTCACCAACCCGCTTGGCCAGCGTGGTGAGTTATGGCCAAATCCCCCAAAGATGCTTACACAATTTCAAACTTGGCCCTTAGTCTCCGGCAGCTGGAATGTACCTGGCCAAGGCAGCATCCAGTGCGACATGAAGGCAGAGAGTGCTAAGAATCACCGGAGGACCAGACTAAGCTGCCATCTGATGCTGACCTTGGCTACTTACAATGGATGCTCCCTATCTTCTGATTCAAGGCTCCTTGAATTGGAAGAGTAACTACAAAGGATCAAGTGGGGCATCGTCGGGCTAAGTCAGGTAAGGAGAAAAGGAGATCTCATTGAACTGAAAAATGGACATATCTTCTACTATCATAGGACAGATACTGGCAGAACTAGTGGTGTTGGAATTATAATAAGCAAGAAACTGAAGGTTGAAGTTATAGAAGTTGAAAGTTCCTCTGACAGAGCTGCATGACTTGTTATTCAACTCTAGAGAAGATACCAGTTGCAGATTATTCAAGCTTACGCACCCACCACAAGTCATTCTGAAGAAGAGATTGAAGAATTTTATGAGGCAATTCGTCATCTAAATAATAAAGGCAAGCAGCACTTGAAGATCATTATAGGAGATTTCAATGCGAAAATAGGGCAACGGCACCAGAACGAAACTTCAGTAGGTAAATTTGGTCACAGTAACAGAAACCAGCGTGGAAATACTCTCGTAGAGTTTGCAGAGGCAGAAGTGTTTTTCATCATAAACTCCTTTTTCAAGAAAAAGCCACAAAGGAAATGGACATGGAGGCATTCCAATGGATTGACAAGTGAAATTGATTTTATTATGTGTAACAAGAAATTTGTGATGGAAGACTGCAGTGTGCTGAACAAGTTCAACACAGGTAGTGACCATAGAATGGTAAGATGCACCTCAATGCTAAACTCGAGCGTGGCAAGCTCATAAAACAAACAAAGTGTATTGACATGACCAACCTTAAAAACATCACAATACCTTCAAATTGGAACTGAAGAACAGATTCTCTGCTCTAGGTCTAATGTCGGAAGAAGTGGACATCTCTGAAGTTAACAGAAAACTAACCAAGGCTCTTATGGAATCAGCAACAAAAATAGCTGGTACTAAGAACAATTTGCATATGAACAAATTATCAGAAAAAAAAAATTCTGATGCAAAAAAAAAGAAGAGAGATGACAACTATAGGAGATATGACTTCCACAGTGGAATATATAGAGCTATGCAAGACAGTACAAAAAAGTATTACTGAAGACGTAAGGAAATTCAACTATGAGGAAAGCAACTGAAAACAACAAAAGCCTGAAGAAAGCAAAGGGACATCTGAGTAAGGGAACAAAATAAATTATCGCTCTGAGAAAAGAAGATGGTTCTGTAACAAGAAACAGAGGTGAAAATTTGACAAGAGTGAAATATTTCTACTCAAAACTATATGAAAGGGATGATGCATGTCAGACATTACGAAAGGTACCAGTACAAGAGTTCTTCCAGCCCTCCGAGCAGAAGTTGCACATGCAACCAAGAACATGAAACAGGGAAAAGCTCCAGGAGATGGAATTACCGAGGACATCATACAAGAAGCAAGTGGGGAAATTGAAACAGTACTCGCGCAAGTTTTCACTCAGTGCCTTAATGAAGGGAAGATTCCTGAGGATTGGAACAATGCTACAATGATCCTGCTACATAAAAAAGGTGACATTGAGGATCTTGGGAACTACAGACCTATCAGCCTCCTATCAGTGGTTTATAAAATATTCACTAAAGTTCTTTTACACCACTTGAAGGTGACACTGGACATGGCTCAATAGAGAGAACGAGCTGGATTCAGAAGTGGCTACAACACTATATATCATATCCACGTACTGAGAGAACTAACTGAAAGAGCGAGGGAATACGAACTTCCGTTATGCATGGCTTTTATCGATTATGAAAAGACCTTTGATTCGGTGAAACCATCAGTAGTTACAATGGCTTTGAAACCCTGTGGTATTGAAGACGCATACATTAATATTATTTATAACATCTATGAAAATGCAAGTGCAAAGATTTGGCTATTTGAGAATACAGCACCCATAAAAATTGGAAAGGGAGTGAGACAAGGGGACACGACATCCCCCAAACTCTCTAATGCTACTTTGGAAAATTTCTTTCAATCACTGAACTGGAAAAACAAAGGTGTAAATATTAATGGAGATTATCTAACTCACCTTCGTTTTGCTGATGACGTAGTCATTTTTGCAACTACCCCATCAGAGCTGCAGAGTATGATCCAAGAACTTGCTGACAAGAGTAAAGAAGTCGGATTAAAAATGAACTTTCAGAAGACAAAAGTGATGTACAATACTTTTACAAGAAATAAAGATTTATCGATTGATGGGGAAAACCTGGAGATAACCAATACCTACATTTATCTTGGACAGCAGATATCAAATGAGGGTCTCACTGATGAAGAAATTATTCGGCATATAAAACTTGCCTGGAGAGCTTTTGGAAGAAACGGCATAATTTTCAAGAGCAATATGCCATTATGTCTTAAAAGAAAAGTGTTTGATCAATGCATCCTTCCAGTGCTTACATATGGTGCAGAGACGTTGACCTTAACTAAAAAAGACATACAAAGACTGCAGACAACTCAAACAAGCATGAAGAGATGCAGGCTTGGTGTAACCAGGAGAGATAAGAAGAGGAACTCGTGGATCAGAAAAATGACAAGAGTGGAGGAAGACATCATGATCAGAGTTAAATCCCTGAAATGGCAATGGGCTAGACATATTGTCAGAAGGACAGGCCATCGATGGACAGCCGAAATTTTAGATTGGATTCCAAGGGACAGGAAAAGACCCAGAAGAAGACCACATGGGAGATGGGTGGATGAAATTCGAAAGTATGCGGGAGTGACATCGAGGAGACTGGCACAAGACAGACCGTTGTGGAGGAAACTTGGGAAGACCTTCGTCCAGCAGTGGATTGATAATGGTTGACGATGATGATACTAACTTTAAGTTAGTTTTATCGATGCACAAATTTTCATCTTTGGGAATACATTAATTACAAAGAAAATATGTAAAGAAGTTTTACCATTGGAAACATAAGGAAGAGATTTTAGGTGGAACCACCTTAAGGAACACTTAGAACTTAGAAGGGAAAAAATTCCCTACAGATGAACAACTGTGTTTTACACTGGCTATGACAGGACCCAAATCCTTCTGCATGTACTAAATACAGTCTTTTTTTTTTATTGGAGGTTTAACGACCACCGTGAGCAACTCAATGGGCTATAAGCAGTCGCCCATCCCTAATTTAGGGTAACTGGTTCCAGGAAAGGGAGAGAGCCAGTGCCGTAAGACAAACACAACATCCATGCCTCACGGGATTCGAACCCGGACCCCTTTCGGACAAATGATCAGAGGCCATCGCTTAGCCCACTGCGTCACTGGGGCGGCATACAGTGTCTTCCAGGGAGATAGAACAAATGTGTTAAAGTTAAAGGAGTACCTAGAGAAGAGCCCATAGATAGTTCGACAAGTTTATTCCTATTCATTTTTGTAAAAAAAAAGTCCAGGTTAAACTTGAACCACGAAACAAGCAAGAATTGTTTCATTTCGAGCACAGTTTAAGTCCGGCACATTAGCCGGCCCGGTGCCCGACCGTTTCTGCAAGATGAGACTGGTTAGTCCCCACTGATGCACTAGTGGCAAATGGTGGTCATTACCCCCCCCCCCCATTCATTATTTACAAACAACTGGCTTCCGGTCTCAGCAAATTGAACCGCATGTGGAGCAGAACATTTTTCCTTACAATCACATAACTCTTTATGAGATGAAACATGGCAGGCGTTTTGAATTTTAAAACTCATGCGCAATACAAGATTTAAAACAAACGAATAAGGCAGTTTACAGAATATATGGTAATACTAACCTGTACATGTAATCAATATCCACTATTTCCTCATAGAATGTTTAAAAAAGTTATTTCATGGTAAAAAAAAAACGTTGACTTTCGCTTAACGACAAACCATTGAAATAAAAGAAAACAACTTCACTACCATCAATGATGCTTTTTACAACAAACAAGCAAACATGACAACTAGAAGTAAATACAGTCATTTCAGTTACGGTTATCTGCAAACAGTTATGTTCAAATGGCATTAGATTAGTAACTACTCGCAGACGCTCGCAGAGTGGTTTCAAAAAAGAAAAACGTATGCTAAAAATTCTGAATGGAATCCCTTTCTTTTAGAAAAACCATAGTTCATTGTTCTGAAACGTTGCGATGGATATTGATATTATTTAAATTAATGCGACACCACCTCGAACTGGTAACCCACGTGTTTTTAAGTGTTTTTTTAATGACTTTGACTTAGGAAATAGTTTTATTTTTATGAAATGTACCATTATAAGCGATTTTTTTATATCATGTGTAAAACTAAATATCAAGAACGAATTCTATGCGCAACCTATTACGGAGATGCAACAAACTTGCGAAATGATTAAACTTTTTCATTATTATTTAAAATTTGTCAGGAAAGCTATTTTGTCACCTTTCAAAATAATTGCAAAAATGTCTCTGTTTTTTTTTTGTTTATTTTGAAGCACTATATTTTATCTATGATTTTATCCATGTCAAGCAGATTCCTTCTAATCTTTTCGTTTTCTTGTAAAACACATGGAGGTACAATCGTATCGGAATCAAATCGTGTGGTCACGTTTGTTTTGATAGTATCAGAGGCTGGTGTGTGATTCCGGTTTTGGGCTTTGCTAAATGTTTAAAAGCTATGGATAAATATTATTTTTCGTGTAAAATTTATCTGACATTATATTTGCTTCTATTTAGCGTCAATTTAATAGTATGTGACAAGAATGTTTTTGATGTTGCGGACAGTGAACTAACAATAACTGTGGAGCCTGGAAAGACGGAGTGCTTTTATCAACATTCCAAAAAGGATGAAACCCTTGAAATTGAATACCAGGTAGCTTCTTAGCTTTCGGCATGTATATGCATTTAATCAGTCCATTCTAAAATTACGATATTGATAACGTAGGAGTGCGTGGAGAAGATATCCTACCCCAAAATTGCGTTTAATTCGGTATCGGCGACTTTTTTTGTTTCGCTTTTCCGTTCCCTTGTAATTCAAAAATGGGCCATTGTAATCACTGATGTCATGAAGTGAATTCAGAAAAAAAAAAAAAAAAAAAAATGGAGCTAACATCCTATGGTGGATTCCAGCCTAAATCGTACAAACTGAATGACCGGAGGTGAAATAAGCCAGTGAAAGGTTATTATTAAAGTTTCTAGTTTGTTAAGTGTTAGTTCACAAATTTCGGACCAAATCCGAACCTCACTGCATGGGAAATTTACTATGCTGTTATACTCTCATTTGCGTTGAGAAAGTGGTTCTCAGAAAACTCCAGCACTGGTAAATTCCTACACTTTCTTGTGCTGCTAGAAGAACTGCTACACTGAGGAAACCCCCACACTGGAAAACTCGCCCTTCTCGTATAAGGGGATGTACACAAATTGTGTTTTGTTCTGAGATCTTGTTGAAGCATGGGGTTTTTCCTAGTGCCACAGAATGAAATGTAGGAGTTTTCCTCGTGACATAAAAGCCTATGTTGGATCATAATGACATGAGGTACTGGCTGATGTGTTGAGCCTCTTCTATTAGCTATTGTAACATGTTTACTCGCATACAATATTTAGATATACTAAAATGCTCTTGTATATTAATAAGGCAGGCACAAAATATATCAAGGCACAAAACTTTACACAATATTTAGGTTGTAACTTAAAATTTTCCAAGAAGGCCAGAGGCCTAGGTGCCTTCCAAACAGCTGAAGACTCATTAATTGAGGCTCTTTTATTAGCTTTTATAAAATGTTTCAATGTTTTCACATACCAAATATTTAGGTTGTAACCTAAAATCTTCCAAAAAAAGACCCACAGCCCAGATTCTTTGTAAACACTTGAAGACCAATCCACTTAGTTCCTTTTGATCAGCCCTTTATTGTATGTTATTACATACCAAATATTAAAATCAACTCAAAATTTAGTGAGACAGAAAGCTTCTGCATATATCTTGTGTCATTATGATCATATCATCATCATCATCATTGTCAACCATTATCAATCCACTGCTGGATGAAGGTCTCCCCAAGTTTCCTCCACAACGGTCTGTCTTGTGCCAGTCTCCTCCATGTCACCCCTGCATACTTTCGAATTTCATCCACCCATCTCCCATGTGGTTTTCTTCTGGGTCTTTTCCTGTCCCTTGGAATCCAATCTAAAATTTCGGCTGTCCATCGATGATCTGTCCTTCTGGCAGTATGTCCAGCCCATTGCCATTTCAGGGATTTAACTCTGATCATGATGTCTTCCACTCTTGTCATTTTTCGGATCCACGAGTTCCTCTTCTTATCTCTCCTGGTTACACCAAGTATGCACCTCTCCATGCTTCTTTGAGTTGTCTGCAGCCTTTGTATGTCTCTTTTAGTTAAGGTCCACGTCTCTGCACCATACGTAAGCACTGGAAGGATGCATTGATCAAACACTTTTCTTTTAAGACATAATGGCATATTGCTCTTGAAAATTATGCTGTTTCTTCCAAAAGCTCTCCAGGCAAGTTTTGTACGCCGATTAATTTCTTCATCAATGTGACCCTCACTTGATATCTGCTGTCCAAGATAAACGTACATGTCTGTTATCTCCAGCTTTTCTCCATCAATCGATAAATCTTCATTTCTTGTAAAAGCATTGAACATCACTTTTGTCTTCTGAAAGTTCATTTTTAATCCCACTTCTTTACTCTTGTCAGCAAGTTCCTGGATCATACTCTGCAGCTCTGATGGGGTAGTTGCAAAAATGACTACGTCATCAGCAAAACGAAGGTGGGTTAGATAATCTCCATTAATCTTTATCCCCTTGTTTTCCCAGCTCAGTGACTGAAAAACACCCTCCAATGTGGCATTAAAGAGCTTCGGAGATATGGTGTCACCTTGTCTCACTCCCTTTCGAATTTTTATGTGTGTTGTATTTTCAAACAGCCTAATCTTTGCACTTGCATTTTCATAGATGTTATTAATAATATTAATGTATGCATCTTCAATACCGCAGGTTTTCAGAGCCATTGTAACTGCTGATGGTTTCACCGAATCAAAGGCTTTTTCATAATCAATAAAAGCCATGCACAATGGAAGTTCATATTCCCTCGCTCTTTCAATTAGTTCTCTCAGCACATGGATATGATCTATTGTGCTGTAGCCACTCCTGAATCCAGCTTGTTCTCTCGGTTGAGCCATGTCCAGTGTTACCTTCAAGCGGTGTGAAAGAACTTTAGTGAAGATTTTATAAACTACTGATAGGAGGCTGATAGGTCTGTAGTTTCCGAGATCCTCAATGTCACCTTTCTTATGTAGCAGGATCATTGTAGCAGTGTTCCAATCCTCAGGAATCTTTCCTTCATTAAGGCATCGAGTGAAAATTTGGGCGAGTACTGTTTCGATTTCTCCACTTGCTTCTTGTATGATGTCTACAGTAATTCCATCTTCTCCTGGAGCTTTTCCCCGCTTCATGTTCTTGATTGCATGTGCAACTTCTGCTGGAAGGACTGAATGAACTCTGGTACTGGTATCTTTTATGATGTCTGGAGTGCATGTATCATCCCTTTCATATAATTTGGAGTAGAAATCTTTCACTCTTGTCAAAATTTCGCCTCTATTTCTTGTTACAGAGCCATCTTCTTTTCTCAGTGCCATAATCTGTTTTCTTCCCTTACTGAGATGTCCCTTTGCTATCTTTAGGCTTTGGTTGTTTTCAATTGCTTTCCTCACTAGTTCACAGTTGAATTTCCTTACGTCTTCAGTGATACTTTTTCATACTGTCTTGCATAGCTCTATATATTCCACTTTGGAAGTCACATCTTCTTTAGTTGTCCTCATCTCTCTTCTTTTTTGCATCAACATTTTCGTTTTTCCTGATAATTTATTTACATGCAACTTGTTCTTAGACCCAGCTAATTTTGTTGCTGTTTCCATAAGAGCTTTGGTTACTTTTCTGTTAACTTCAGAGATGTCCACTTCTTCCGATGTTAGGCCTTCTAAAGCAGAGAACCTGTTCTTCAGTTCCAACTTGAAGGTATTATGGTGTTTTTTAAGGTTGGTTATGTCAATAGATTTTGTTTGTCTTATGAGCTTGCCACGTTCAAGTTTAGTGTTGAGGTGCATCTTACATCTCACCAATCTATGGTCACTACCTGTGTTGAACTTGTTTAGCACACTGCAGTCTTCTATGACGAATTTTTTGTTACACATAATAAAATCAATTTCACTTGTCGTCCCATTTGGATGTCTCCATGTCCATTTCCTGTGTGGCTTTTTCTTGAAGAAGGAGTTCATGATGAAAAACCCTTCTGCCTCTGCAAACTCAACGAGAGTATTTCCACGCTGGTTTCTGTTGCCGTGACCGAATTTACCTACTGAAGTTTCATTCTGTTGCCGTTGCCCTACTTTTGCATTGAAATCTCCCATAATTATTTTCAAGTGCTGCTTACCTTTGTTATTTAGATGACAAATTTCCTCATAAAATTCTTCAATTTCTTCTTCAGGATGACTTGTGGTGGGTGCATAAGTTTGAATAATCTGAGCCTGGTATCTTTTCGAGAGTTGGATAACAAGCCGTGCAGCTCTGTCAGAGGAACTTTCAACTTCTACAACTTTATCCTTCAGTTTCTTGTTTATTATAAATCCAACACCACTAGTTCTGCCAGTATCTGTCCCACGATAGTAGAAGAGATGTCCACTTTTCAGTTCGATGAGATCTTCTCCTTTTCTCCTTACCTCACTTAGCCCCACGATGTCCCACTTGATCCTTTGTAGTTCCTCTTCCAATTCAAGAAGCCTTGAATCAGAAGATAGGGAGCGTCCATTGTACGTTGCCAAGGTCAGCATCAGATGGCAGCCTAGTCCGGTCCTCCGGGGATTCTTAGCACCCTCTGCCTTCATGTCGCACTGGCCGCTGCCTTGGCCAGGTACATTCCAGCTGCCGGAGACTGAGGGCCAAGATTTAAGTTGTGGAGTCATTTTGGAGGGGTTTGGCCATAACTCACCACGCTGGCCAAGCGGGTTGGTGAGTGTGGGATAGAATTTCCTCTAATCCCGATGGTATAGTTATACCGCTATTGGCGGTCGTCAGAGCCCCTTTAGTGGGAACAGGATGCACCACGAGAAGGCGGGGTTGACATTTGTGAAGGAGAGGCTGTGATGTTACGCATCACCTGACCTTACATCCCTATGATCATATCATCATCATCATCATCATTGTCAACCATTATCAATCCACTGCTGGACGAAGGTCTCCCCAAGTTTCCTCCACAACGGTCTGTCTTGTGCCAGTCTCCTCCATGTCACCCCTGCATACTTTCGAATTTCATCCACCCATCTCCCATGTGGTCTTCTTCTGGGTCTTTTCCTATGATCATATATACGCTTTTATATCACCATATATACGCTTTTATATCACTAGGAAAACTACTATATTTAATTTTGTCTCACTTGTCAAAGGTGGGAACTCTAACAAAATCTCCAAAGTAAACACAATTTGTGTAAATTCTTCTATATGAGGTGTGAGAGTTTTTCGCAGTGCAGCAGTTTTCCCAGCAGCACAAGAAAATGTAGGAGTTTACTTGGATTCTGAGAAATTTTGTAGACTTGGGAGTATTCCGTAACAGCTGTTCCAATTTTGATTCAGTTTTTGTCTTTTTCTTGGACGTAATGGGTTTTAAGTTAGGAATGAGTGAATATGTCAGTTCATGGGGTGGCATATGGAAATAAATAGAAAAAGCTTATTGTTGATGACATTGACTCTTTAGCAAGGCTGAAAAACTGTGTAAACATGAATGTTGCGTATATTACTTTTTCCAATTTTTGTTTTCCTAATCCTGAAGCCCGTTACAGAAAATTTAGAGATTGGCAACTTTTCCTAACCTTTAGTATTCACTGGGGTCATTACGAAAAGCAAATGATGATAGAGTAGTTAGAATAATGATTCTTTCCTGGTAACCGGGCAAGACGTTGGTTCATCCTTATGTGTTCTGGTTTTTTCCAGTTCATGGAGAATTTTTCGTAAATTTTTCATGGGTAAAATTGGTCTTAACCTTTAATCAACACAGAACCAAAGGGGAAGTGATTGAATGGGCTAATTAAATATATGTCTGTCAGACTAATATTTTGCTTCTGCTTTCATTAGAAGTATTATGCTCTTTCATTCATTAAAAGAAAATTAGGAAAAAAGAGAACATGCATGCATGAATAGCTAGCCTTCCAATTAATTATCAGTGCATCAAGCAGTTCCATACATTTCATGCAAAGTTTTGGTGTAATCGGAACACTAACAAGGAGCAATTTTGTAAAGAAAACATTTTTCCTTATGGAAATGAAATGTTTATTAATATTATTTATTGCTAGTTTCTTTGCCTCATTAACAGAACTAGATGTACTGGTAATTACCATACATTTTGTGTGAATTTTTGACCTGAAATGCAAACTTTTTTGAATTAAATTATGTTTGCAGGAAAAATACCAGGGGCGGGGGAGATTATGGAAAAAATCCTGGCTGCCATCATAGAAAATTTTTGCCACCATTTTACAATTACGAGAAATATTTTTGCTTTGATTAGCTTTCGTTTTTTGGAAAATTTTCCTCCATTTTCAAACTTAAATACAAAGGTTTATGTAGCAAAACGATATTTAACTGCCATCAGGAAAAATAATTAAGATTACAGGGCTCTGCCTAAGTTCCGTTTTCGGAAATTCTTGTTTCCATTTGCAAACTGAAGCGCAAACATTTATTCAATTAAATAACATTTAACAATGCCAGACAGAAGTAACATCTCAAGGAAAGAAAAGAAAATATGATTATGGGAGAAATCCTCACTCCGTCTAACTTCTGTTTTTGGAAAGTTTTGAAAGAGAGAAATCTGTCTGAAGAAGCAAAACTTGCATCCTTAATCAGGAGTCCACAAGTTACAATTTTAGAATGTTCTGTAGATATCATTTTTGTCTGCAAGGCCAAAATAAAATTTTCAATGTACATCACCTGACACCAAGGTTTTGCTATGTGGTGTCCAGGTGATAAATATTATGGGATAAACTCCATTACATAAAACTAAAGTTCGAGATGATTACGTCAAAAAGACAGTAAGAAAATAAAATAAAATATCCATTTATTGACGTACAAATGTTATTATTAAAGCGTAAGCTTTCAACACTAACTGGTGCCTTTTTCAGACTTATTCGTGATTAGGCAAGACAAGAGAAATAAACAAAAGAAATTTTTGAAATAAACATGAACAGAATTTGAGAACGTGATATGTTGCATCGTGTGCATGCAACAACAAGAAATGTCAACAGAAGCATGCTAAGCGTGAAGAAATGGGTGCCATATTTGGGAAGCTCAAGTGAGACGTCATCGTTGCAAACCACAGAGTTAGTCGATATCTCCATGGTTTTCCTGATGGGCAGTGCCGCTGGCAGTAGTATAAGCAGCAACTCGCTTTTATCTGGTTCCACTTCGGGATGGTGGAATGGGTAACCCACTTCCCGGGATAAGGCGGTTGTCAATCTTCCGTGCGAGACGTCCTGCTTGTGTTCGACTAGTCGAAAAGCGAAAGAGCGTTTTGTCATTCCGATGTAATGCTTGGTGGTACCATTCATGTATTCCAATGGTATGGAGTACATTCCCGCATCAGTCAGTGAGGTATGGTGTTCCGGGGTGATAGCAGGTGGCATGATATTGATCTCGGTGAACATATCCCAAAGCTAAGCCCGAGTTTCTTTAAGGTGTTCTGCAAGAAGTAGGTCAGGCCGGGTAGATAAGGGCAAGCCCCAATGTATTGCAGAGAAGGCTTGGTATGGCGGCTACCCGGGTTGGAGAAAACAGCGTCAGCATTCTTGATAATGTCCTTGATCACTTGCACACTGTAGCCGGCGGAAGAGGCTAGATCTCTTAGGTTGTCGACTTTTTCAAGTCTGGATGCAGTGTCCGAGGAGAGAGTAAAGGCACGTTTAGCCCTGTGTCTGGAAATGGCTAATTTGTGCATAACGAGTCCCATAGAGGTGGGTAGGATTACATTCGGGACATATTATTACAAGCCAACATATGTCCCGAATGCACTGGGTTTTTTAAAATTTCCTCTCTTTTGCTATATATTTTGTCACTTTATTTTTTAGTGCACCTTTATATGCACCCCCTCTCCCTTCACCATGGATTTGTTGTGATTTGATGAATCTGTATTAAATGAAAAATGTTGATAACTAGTGAATTTGCTGAAGCGAAAAGAAAAGTGAACAAGTGATACATTTAACACAATAAAAAGAAGAAAAAAACAATAGTATGGACTGGGACTCTTTGACTGTCATTGGACATCAATCCAACTTCCTGAAGCAAAAATTGAAATTGGAAAATACCAGAACTTCATCATTAATGACTGTGAGGGGTTTTCGCTGCCTAACATCTGGCAAGACATTTTGCAGAATCACCGTAACCGTCAAGGTTAACCAAAGACCATGACAGAGATTGTACGAAAAACTGCCTGAGAATAGTTGATTTCCCTGTGGTTGAACGGACTTTTGGGGAATGTTTAAAAAATTTTGGAATCTGTTTTTTTTTTATAACAAAAAAGATGCAGATCATGGACTATCTGTGTCTTTTTTTGTTGGGTGCAGACTATACGAAGGTGTGAACAAACTGGTGATTTTTTTTTTTTAACAATTTGCTGAAATATGTACATCACATAATTTTTGTACACACTCACTGCACCTTAAACATTTTTATATATCACTTAGTTAAAAAAAATATGAACTAATAAAATATGATAAATTGGAAATTCCAATACTGTTTCAAATAAATTCCAGCTACGCAAATCAGAAATAAAAGAAAAATTAATTTCAGCTATGCAAATTAGAACTAGAAAACCTCCAAAAAAGCCAAAGAAACCCCTAACAAAATATGAAAAAACTTGGCCAAGCGGGCGGTTTTTTTTTTTTTTTAAAGCTCAGGTTTTCAGAGTTGAAGAAATATTCTTCTCATAATAGTGGTAAATACGTCATGATAATTAACACAGCAATCAGACATCGCCGAATTGACTGTTGTGAGTGGTGCAACGGATAGCGCGCTCGAATGTAAATCGGGAGATGCGGGTTCGATTCCCGCTTCACGGCGACGAAGTTTTCAAGTTTCTGATGTGATTCAATTCACGTGCGAAACAGTAATTACAGTGAATTCGGCGATGTCCGATTGCTGTGTTAATTATCAGGTTTAGGTTTTGTCAAACCCTGTGAAGTTGAGAGTCTGTTTTCATCATAGCTGCCCTGCCCCCATGGCTATGATGAAAACAGACTCTCAACTGGTCTAAGCGTGTGGGCTGATGACTGTTCGAGATTGGTCTGGGTTCAAATCCTGGTGAAGCATGGATGTTGTGTTTGTCTTATGGCACTAGCTGTCTCCCTTCCCTGGACTGAGTTGCTCACAATGGTCATTAAACCTGCAACCAAAAAAAAAAAAAATCATTATAAAAGTATCTAACAAGTTATCAGCCATATATTTATGAATTGTCAATATTCTTCTGATTAAATACTGTATGTTATGTGATCCATCACTGTGTACATTAATTTATGTCCCTTTGAGTGTTGGAATTTTTTTAATATTAATTTTGCATGTATGATTTATATATTAGGCGTGATCAAATGAAACCCATTCAAGTGGCTTTATTAAGAAGAATGAAAAGGTTTATCCACAGGTGTGGCAGAATTAAACAAAGCAATATATAAGGAAGCAAGAATGCACCAGTGTTTGTTAGAAGTCGCCATTGGCATTCAGACATGCATCCCACTGCTTGGGTAGACGGCAGATACTGTTCGTGAAGAAGGACTTTGGTTGCTCCTTGAACCATTTGGTCACTGCAGCCATGATGTCTGCATTGAAGTGGAATCGTTGTCCCTTTAGAGCGTTTTTTAAGGGTCCTAACAAATGAAAGTTGAATTGTGACAGATGAGAACTATAGGCTGGTGGGGCTGAACCTCCCACCTTTTCCATGCTAATACATCCTGCACTATGTTCGCAACATGCGGACGAGCATTGTCATGCAACAGAATCACACCACGTAAAAGCATGCCAGGTTGCTTATTCTTCATGGCTTTAGCTTTATGCAGCTTGTGCAGTGTGTCCTTGTAGCGGTTGGCATTGATGTTCATGTGAGGCACTGATTTTCGCGTAAGTCCACCAACAAAAGCCCTTCGTAGTAAAAAAATGTGGGCAGCACAACCTTACCAGCGGAAGCCAGTGACTTGAATTTTTTGTGTTTTGGTGATCTGGGATGTTTCCATTGCATGCTTGGTAGTTTGCTGGAAGGCTCAAAGTGGTGGCACCACAATTTGTCGCGTGACAGAAATGTATCACCCTTCACTTTGTAACACAGTAAGTGGTTCAAACTCCAACCCATACATTTTCGGTGGTCCGTCAGCATCCGTGGGATCCATTGTGAACTCACCTTCGATACTGAAGTGTTTTCGTAACTACCATTCAAACTGTCGCAAATGATAACGAATTTCTTCTCTAACGAATGTAAGCTCCGACAATGGTCCACCCATATTACTGCATCAATCTTGGTGATGGCTTCGTCTGTCGCAACAGCATGCGCCTAGCCCAGACGAGGAAGATTTTTTGTTCCCTCATGTCCTCAAAACAGTAGCGCCCAGTCTGTCACTGCTGCCTTCGACACACATTTGTCACCATTCACCACCTGCATTCTGCAATGAATATCAACTGGTCGACATCTTTCCACTGTTAGGAACAGAATCACCGCTTGCTGATCCACCTTGGACGGATTCAGAATCACACCAGCCGTCAATGACCTGCACCACAAATCACACATGTGAGAATGAACATGTGCTCGCTTGTTCATTGGTCTGCACTTATAACGCGAGCTGTGATAGTATCATGCTCCACATGACACGGCACGAACGGGTTTCATTTGATCACGCCTCATAATAAAGCATTTTATATTTATTTGTTTTATTTGTTGAGAGATAAA
Source organism: Macrothele yani (assembly GCA_039090855.1). Taxonomy (NCBI): domain Eukaryota; kingdom Metazoa; phylum Arthropoda; class Arachnida; order Araneae; family Macrothelidae; genus Macrothele; species Macrothele yani. The sequence continues at coordinate 119,322,213 of CM077007.1, forward strand.
AAAAGTGTCCAACTGTCTTGTTTTATTACAAATACTGTGTGCTTATTTATTTCCAATATTAGGTTACCGATGCTAGTTTTGGAGATGTAGAAATTCAGCATGATTTGGATATAAATTTTCAACTTTATTCTCCTAAAGGAAGAGAGCTGATTTCTGATTTTAAACAGCCAGATGCTATGCACAGGTATGATCTGATGTTTCAGTCACCACATCATCACAGTATTTCATTTAGCCTGAATAACATGGAACAAACGTAAGGAATGAAACTGATATTATAAGGGATAATGAATGAAAGATTTACATATTAGTTTAAGAAGAGATACACTTTTGAATGTATTTTTATGCATTCAGGTTGGATATAAATCATGTACCACTTTACCTTAGGTAGCCAAATGGAGTAAAACCTGTCAGACTTGAGCGATATTTTGCCTCTCCTGTGTAGAATACAACAAATAATTTGAATTGGGTTCTGTACAAAAATTAATACATGCTTTGTATCTGTTTGTATGACTATCTTCTTTGAAGAAGTCAAGTATACAAGATTCATGTGCCTCCTGGAATTTAAGGATAACTTAAATGGGCCTTTTTCTCATTATTTTCCCTCAGTCTCCTGGAAAAGTCTTTGAATTAAATTATGTCTTCTGGAATTTATTGTACTTTGGACTTTTTCTTCAATTGCTCATTTAGCATGTGGGAGGTGAAACCTCCTCCCTTCTTATACTTTTTTTTTTTTTTTTTTTTTTCATCTGTCATGATTGAGTAAACTTCACCACAGGCCTCGGCACTGTCTTGGACTCCGACGTTTTAAATTGCTACGGATTTTCTGTAGTCACTGCAGAAATCGTTGGTCCACTATGAAGTATGGGAAACTGAATACTGAATATACTACAGATATTGAAAATCAAAGTAAAATAATTTTATTGAGGACCTATGTAAAGTTTATTTTTAAGTTACTTACATTTATTAATTATTTTGGGGATTAATATTCACTGGCCAAAAAGTTTCTGGAACCATCGAAAATTATTGTTCTAGCAGGAATGAGAATGTTCGGTGATTTACGAAATTTTGAATTTTTCTGCCAAGTTCCCCCACATACTCACATGAGCTTTATCACGCACCTGTTGTGTTAACTTGGGAAGATGCATAAGAGGGGAGTTTGGCTATCCCATCAGCTCGCAGTTGAGCAGAAAGCAAATTGCAAGAGTGCATGAGTTTGCCTGCTTGCATGGGACCAGCATTGTGATAGGTGACTAGAAATAGGTCCTGTATGACAATGCCCTGAGACAGTGGTTGGACTCAAAGCAGCTTTAGTTATTTAAACCTGGGGGTGAGCATATGTGCAGAGATGCCAACAACTACGGATTCTCCGTAGTTTCTACGGAAAAAGCTCTTGTACTACAGAATATGAAAAACCGTGATTTTTCTACGGAAAATTAACAGATGTTATTAATTTTTATTTTGCTTGTTCCTCTTCCCAACGCAACAGCAGCATGCATTGGGAAGAGGAACAAGTGATCCGTTATGCTTGCGATGCTGCTCACTTCCAGTTCTGCCTCTCAAAGCTGCTCGGATCTTAGCGCGAGCGGCCGGTACTCAAAACCCTCCCTCCCCAGCATGCAACATTCTGGGGACGTTAGCGTAGTTCGCTTTGGTGGTGGACGTGGGCGGAACTCGGCCTGAAGCTCTTTCGCAGTGCAGCGGCAAGCTGTTGAAAATCGTTTGGTGCAGAACGTGAATGTCATTGCCTGGCATCGGAGTTTTTTATTAAATCGTGCATCGACCATTCATGTCAGTAATTAATATTTTGAAGATTTTTTTCTTGCATTGCAGAAAAGTATGCTAGGATTTTGTTGCAGAGTTCGCCAAAATGCGTAATTACGCGTCTAGTACGCATCGAAATTTTACCAACGCGTAAAAATATGCATCAGGAATTTTTTGCGACGCGTAGAAATACACGTCGGGAAGCACTTAAAGTACGCATCAACACGTAAAAATATGCATCGAGAAACGCGTAAAACTACGCATCAAAGAATTTTACCAACGCGTAAAAATATGCATCGGGACAGCATTTCGCCTTTCAAAAACGGAAGTGAACAAAATAAAGATTTCTTCTGTAATCGTAATTTCGTTTTCCTGCGATGTTGCCTCTGTCTAGTATTGTTGTTATACATAATTTTATTCCATAAATCTTTTTATTTCTATTTGAAAATGGAGGGGAAATTTCCGAAAACGGAAATTCGACGGTGCAAAAATTCCAGTGTAATCTTCGGCTTCGAGGAATTTCTGCTTTTTCGTCGTAATTTGGGTTTTCCTCGAGATTGATGCATAAATTGAACAGAAATTTTGGGGCAATTGGTAGTGGTGAAGGATGCTTTCCGCCTGAAACTTTCGAAAACGGAAATTTCGTCTTTCAAAACTTTCGGAAACAGTAAGGATTTTTCCCGTAATCGTAATTTTATTTTCCACACAATGTTTCCTCTGCCTAGTATTGTTGTTAAATTTCATTTTATTTCGTAAATATTTGTATTTCACCTTGAATTGAGAAGAGAAATGTTTGAAAACGGAAATCGGACGTAGCAAAGGTTTCTCCCATAACTGTAATTTTTTCCCCCAACGATGTTCCGAACGTGTATCCTGTGTTCTTACATATCCCCCCCCCAAAAAGGTGTGCATTTCAGCTTGATAAAGGGGGAAGAGTCCAAAAACGAAAGTGACGAAGCTGAAAAATTTGCAAGAATTGATGCATGATATTCAAAAGCATTTATATTCTCCAAGTTACACTGCCTTTTATCTAAAATAGTGAAAGCTATCATGCATTCATAGTCCTCAAACTGAAAGTTCTTTCAGCATGATGGATAAAATTGTCATGGCATCCAAGGGGTTTGTGAAGCCTACTGTCATAGGTGATGGTGATGTTGAGCTTAATTTTTCAAATAACAGTTTTCAAAAAGAAAAATCAGAAAGGACACAACTGGTAATTGGAGTAAAAACAAGAATGTATTAAAGCGAAATAATTTTAAACAAAAATGAACTTTCTAAGCTCTATACATGTCTTTCTAAGTTCTATACATCTGTCGGAAAAGTTGGAATTGAAGAATGTTCTTATATTCAAGAAAAGATACTGATCTATGATGAATTTTCAAAACATGCAGTAGTAGTAGATCCTTCACTTAGAGCCATAACATCATTTACTTCTATATTACACCTAGTCAAACGCCTTCCATTTATAATAACTGAAAATGAACTTGATATACTGGAAGCAAAATTCCTTGTTATCAAGCTGACAAATTAGATACCATAGCAGTAACAGATAGAATAGATGTCACTTGGTCAGAAATTTCAAAATTAAGTGGCTGTAATGGAGCGGTTAAGTATACTAGTCTCTTGAAAGTAATGTTTGCAATACTTGTAGTTCCACACTCGAATGCTTGTGAGTAAGAGAGATTTTAGTTTAGTGCGAAAAAAGCAAGCAAGCCCATTTCCAACCTAATTTAGGTTTAGAAACTAGAAGCACTTCTTATTGCAAAAATGAATATGTTCTCCTCTGGGCAAGTGTGTTATGAAAAAAGATTTTCTGCTGAGGAACTCAAATCTGCAAAACACTGTACAGCGAAATCACTAAAGAAAGCTGTTTAATCAGTTGTTTGTTGTGTAAAAAATGTATCAGTCATGGTGTATATTATTTTCCATGTGAACAATTTGAAATATTTTGATACAGATTTTCATGTATATACATGAATAAGTAAGTACAAAAATGCTAATTAAATTAAATGAGTTGTTTTCCTTGGTTAAAATTATTCTTTTTGGTATGACTACTGAAAAATGGCCAAAACTACTGAAAATATTTGAAACAGGTTGGCATCTCTGTGTGTGCACTGTTCATTTTCCCTTTCATGATCAGTTTCATTTTTATAGCAAAAAAAAAAAAAAAAAAAAAAAAGAAAGAATTAAGTTTAGTATGCTGCCAATCCAATTTAAGATATTGTGTAATCCAATAAGTAAAATGTGGTTTTTGGCATTGAAAAGTAGAATTGAAACACAAAAATTCAAATATACTGGTGCATGTAAGAATGTGATTAGTATTAGTTTATATAACAGTAAATTATCAGTGTGTGTACAGTATTTGGGGTCATCATTGGATTGTAGTGCTGAGTTCTTTTTAGGCATTTCTTGTGGTGCAGTATACACTCCCATTTTTCAGATTTGAAAAATTTTGCTCTTGTGCTAAAATTACATGCACTACTGGCATTCAGATTTTGACAATCTCGCAGTGATGGTTCGTTAGTTAGTTAGTTAGTTAATTGATTTTAGTGGCGCAAGGGCCAGGCTTGGCCAAAGAGCGCCAGACACAGAACTATCAGCTAAAGATTTTAAAAAGCGGATTGAAATGATTAAGAGCAGACAGGCTTGGTAAAAGTTAGAAAAGAGGATGATGAAAGATGTTGTGAAGACTAGTTAGTTTATTAGGTTTAGCAGTGATGGTTCAAAAACCGTACTTCATAGAGCCATGTGAAACTTTATTTCATTTGATTAAAAACCGACCCTTTTTTTGGGGGGGGATCTGCACCCTGCCGTTTTATTAGATCTGTGCATAAATTTCAAGCATTTTATGGCCGAATAAATCTCATACTTACACAAGCAGGTCGCAGAAAGAATTATACCAGTTTTGATGCGATGAAGATGTCGATGCATTTCTGGAGAACTTTAGTTTGGTGAACTGTTGGCTGGCCATAAAACCCCCTAAACCTTTGGTTTTTATCAACATGGTATATTTCTTCAGCAATACTACACATTTTTATGCAATTTGAAGCAGGAATATTCCTCCACTCATCTGTACATATATATTCACAGTGTAAATAGTTGTCACCATGCATTTGTAAATACCATAATTCATTGTTATCTTTATTAGTTATTTGTTTACCATTAAAGGACATTTGAACTCTGTGAGTAGTCAAATATCTGAGAGGGGTAAAATAATAGGTCTATGCATAAGTTTGGTTGAATATGTGTTGTACTTACCCAGCAGATTGCATTTACTCATCATCAAAGTATGTGCTTGCACTAACTATCCAGTAGATAGCGAATGCTGAATGCTGTTTTAAAGTGCTGAAGTCATCGACGCATTTTGGAGATCCTCAAGTTTGGAGAACTGCTGGGTAGCCGGGAAGGTTGCATTGAGTGAAACAAGTAGAATTGATGTCATTTACTGGCCAGAGTGTACCCTTTAACTTTTGCATTGTGGGTTGTGTCATAGTGAACCTATTTTTTTATGCTCAGTAATGATTATCCCCAGGAAGTCCTTTTCACTGTGTCTGGCAAGCATTGAAACACATATTCAGCTTCTGACCCACTTTTTGAATATTTTCCATGATATTTTCCATGGCATGCAATCATGCAACCACAGTTGACTGATTCATGTCTAACTGTATTGCCAGTTCTGTGGTCTCTACTGGGCAGCACTTTTTGCACAGAGCAGCTTGAAGATCTGTGTTCTGCATCTCCTTCAACTATCCACTATGCTGCTTCTCCTCCACACTGTAATCTTCACTTCTGAACTTCACAAACTACTCATGACATGCTTACACCTACAGTATGCTGAACAAATCCAATCTCTTGTGTCTGTAGCGGTTTTCCCGAGATTAGACATGAACAAAGGACAGTGATGAATATGCAGCCTGTCAGTCACCATGTTCTCGCTCAACAAGCCACATGTGGGCTGTCCGCTAACACGTCATTCGACGAAGTGTTGCCAACTGATCACCAGAGCATGAAGTTTTGACAAAAATTCAACCGTTTCACTTTTACAGCCTGCTTCATGGAGCTCCGGAAACTAATGTACAGACCTAATAACTAATGCATTTTCTACTTAAAAACCTCCTGCATTTTTTTCTTTAATCTGTGCCCTCCTTTTGTAATTGTAGACAAACCCTGACCCTGCTATAAACCTCAAAAGAATGCTATAGAAGAATGTGTTATATATCATGTTAGTTTAAGAAAAGGAATAATATAAGTGTTGTAGCAAAAGAATTCCAGATGTGTATGGAGAAGAATCATCCAATGTGAGCAAGTGCTAGTGTTGGTTAATAGAAGCTTAGGTTTGGTGATTACACCTAGCTAATGAAGGATAGTCCAGCTAACCTGTAAAATTATAAATTTAGCAGATCAGTTTGCTCCATTCCTCCCATTATCCACTAAAAATAACTGGAAAATGTGACACATTTTGAAAAAAATGTATTGTTGAATTGCTTCTGAACAATCTTTGTGTAGCAATGAGTCAGCAATTTTAACTTCATTTTACTTTTTTCACCTTCAAGTGCAGTTTATGGATAAAACAGTTAATAAGTGCAAAACATGGATCTTTTATTCTAAAGTTTAGATGCCTCAGTAGTGGCTTGATCCCTAGGATTTGTTCACATTGCTGCCTGGAGAAGCACTTTGCTGTGAAGGCATCATTGTTTAGTTGGAAGGATATGCAGGTTGTATTGCATTTTCGGAAATCAAAATAAAATTATAATGTTTACTAACAGCAAAAAATAAAAAGTGCAATACTATCCACATTCTCCAAATTGTGCATCTTTGGGCTACTTTTTATTCCTAACTTTGTAAATGTCATTTGAATGTAAAACATTTTATACTTGAAACTTTTTCAAAGCCCATTTCCACCTTTCTTGACTTAGAGCCAAAAGAATTTTATGAACTCCAGGTTAATATCTCACAAAAAGTAGGGAACAGTCGCACAGATAAAGGATAAATGTGTACCCAAATGAAATGTGAATTGATGCAGTTGTGATTTCAGTTTAAAATAAGCCTGAAAAGCGGTAATTGCTCATGGAAGAACTTGATTTTAGCATGTAATGTTGAAGCTTGGATAAACATAGCACTTAAATATAAAAATAAAGATGTGTACATGCTGATTTTTTTCTGGTGTGTGTTTTTTATTCTGGAATTTAATATTGATTTTTTGGTGGGGGGGGGGATAAAATAAGTAGGTGTATAGTAACACAGTGGTATTTTGAATTTGCAAAAGATGGTATTTCTTTTAAGCTAATTTTCATGGGTCTGTTACTAGATGGTTTTTCCATTTCTGAGAAATGTGTGTTAATCATTTTGTGTCTGGTTAAATTTTGATTCGTATGCGCAGACACAAATTGTGAATTTAGCAAATACACTGCCCCACAGAGAAAATGCCACACCATGAAGGAATGCTCGAAAACAGACCAAACTGCACGCACACATAGACAAGTAGGTTCCGAACAAATGATTTAATTGTCACATACAGACTAGGCTCCAGTTGTGGAATGTACAAGATGATCAATAAGGAGTAAGGCCCCCATTTTGGGCAATACAGCGTTGATTCCAAAGTCGCAGTGAGAGTCTGAATAGAGTCCTGGGGTATCGTGGACCATGTGGTGTCGATCCGAGTCCACAGTTCATCTTCATTTTGTGGGGGTGGGAGGGTACTCAACCGACGTCCAGTCGTATCCCACAGGTGCTCGATAGGTGAGAGGTCGAGGGATCATGCTGGCCACGGAAGCATCCACACACTGTGTAAAGCATGCAGGCTGATCTGAGCGGTGTGCTGCTGGGCTTTATCCTGTTGAAAAACGACGTTTTGAATGCCCTGCAGATACGGTAGTGCCACGGGTTGCAGCACCTTGTCAACATTAGCAGCATGCCATCAATGTACCTGTAATGCGTGCCAGCGGTGAGCGACTCTTGGTGCTGATAGCACCCCACACCATGATTTCACATTGCCGGGACTCCACAATGGCAGAAGAATTCGCCCATTGGTCACGTCACCTCCAGACTCTCACACGGCAATCATCCGTGGTGAGACAGAACCGCAATTCGTTGCTGAACACCACACTGTTCCATTCAGCATCCCACACAGCTCTGGAGTGACACCACGCCAAGCGGTGACGATAATGGCTTGCTGTTAAGGGTAGCCTTCGCAAAAGATGGCCGGACAGCAAACCAGATGCAGCCGATCGGCGTGGCACTGTCCGCTTCGATATCGGAGCATCGAAGCCTCCCCTTACACTCCGCAAAATGTCGCCCGTCGTGGCCCTCTGGGTCCACTACTGCATGACGTCAGATGGGACGGTCGGCGTGCTTGGACGTCTGTCTCCGTGCTCCGGTGTCCCTACAACATTGCACAGATCCTTCCTAGGACCACTGTCTCCAAATGCGACTGACGATTGTGGCATCTTGTTGCATTTCTTCCACAATATGATGCAAGGGCCATCCAGCAGTACGAAGGCCTACAATGACACCTCTTGTGAACTCGTCCATTTGACGAAATCACATACGACGACGTCTTAACGGAATTGGCACCCCTTGTTCGTTCTCCAGACATGGTTACAGCAGAACCACTCGCTTCTCGCGGCTATGACATCTCGAGTTGGCTCACAGGCTGTTTGTCTGTTTATATCCCACGCGCCGTTCATGCAATTGGCCTGCAAATGCAATCATTTGCATAACTTGTACATGTCCACCCACCCTGCAATTTGCATGGCGCTGCATTCACGTCTTCGTGGTGTGGCATTTTTTCTGTCAGGCAGTGTATGTGTGTATTAACTTTTCTTCAACATATTCAGATTAACTAGCATCTTGTTGTGAAGTAATGGGTTCCTTCCCCCTTTTCTAAACTTGAAAATTGTTTACCCCACATCTCACCAATGTGAGAAATTTTTATTTTACTGTATTTTTTTCCCTTGATAAATACAAGAAAACTTTTGCTTCCAAAAAGAGAACTTATGCAAGTTGTTTATAATTGCAATTACAAGGCGACTAGTTTCTTTCCTGAAAGTGTCTCATTTAAAATAATTTTTATAGTGTTTTATATATGAACTACTTTTTAAATGTTTCTCTGCCAGAAGACTGGATTACAATTGCTGTAATAGTTTAGATAAAATAAAAGTAGTTAAATTTAGGTTTATATTCCAAAAAATGAATTTCTGACTTGACCTTGTAAATTGTTCAAAATCCTTTTTTTTTTTTTTTTTTTTTTTAAAATGTGAAATGGCTTCCAAAATAAACAGTTTTGGTATTTTTGCAGGTTTCAGGTGAAAGAAAGTGGTGACTACAAATTGTGCTTTGATAACAGTTACAGTACATTCTCTTTTAAAACTATTTACTTTGAAGTTTATGTTGATGATTATGGAGATGGTGAGGAATGGTCTATGGAAGATTTCACGTTTTCTCCAGAAACATTTTACAACGATACAACAGAGCAGATCAAGGTAATTGAAATATTTTGAAGTTCTTGGTTTTTCATTTTTACCAATTTTAGTTTATTTTTTCATTGTTGCACTCTTAAATCATTTAAATTTTTTGTCAGTTCATCAATAATCTTATAAGTTGTAGTGGGATTTAATTAGCGTAATTCTGTTCGTGAGATAAAAAGTGGACGGTTTGTGTTAGGACCTGGCTATTGGCCCAGGACTCTAAAGTCATAACTCACTTGATATCTAATAAAAGTGGTATCTGATTTTAAAAAACAAATGTCTAAATCACACATGCATTGTTCTCAGAAATGTGTTTGTACCTCTCTGTTTTGTTCCTAGACCATTGAACTTAACTCCCAAAATTTGGTACATTGGATATCTTGAAAGTGCTTGAGCGTGCGACAGCTATTGTTTCATTAATTCAGCTGTTCATCCAAAAGAGAGAACTTTTCACCTAGTAGCAATTCTGTGGAATTTTTTTTTATAAATGAAGCCCATAAAATTAAGTTTTTATCACCCTGCATTCACTGTTATCATTTAACTCTGTGGCTTCTGGCCCTTACATCATCATTTACCTTGCAAGGAGGAATTTGAAATCATTATATCTCATGTGATTCTATCATAAAGTTCACATACCATTACATGACCACAAGGTTCCTCAGGAAGACGCTTTGATGTCTGTAAATTTTCTGTTTTACACATTATGTAAAGTGGGTACAGTCTGCGGTGGTGCATTAAATTATTCAATTAAGATATAAATCGGTTAAAAGTCCTAAAAATGTTACTCACGAAAGTGGGTGTTTAGTCCGACGTCAGTAGTTATTGAGAGTTTCTTTGTCCAAAGTTGTATCCTGCTTCAATATGGTCAGTTGTTAGGGTTAGCTCAAAAGCCATTTCGTCAAAAGTTGTATCCTACTTTGATTATGTCCAGTTGTTAGGGTTAACTCAGTTGTGGCTGTGTTGACATCATATTGAATGGGCAAAGGTTTTCAGATAACAATTAAAGATTCTTGGATTAAGAGTTACTATTAAATTATTGTGATCCATGGCATAGATGTATGGCATAAGAAAAATAAAGTTCTAAAAAAGTATATGGCAATGGAGGGGTTCCCAAACTTTTTGAGGCTGTGTTGCCCTTCACATGTCACATTTTCCCATAATTTAAAAAACAAATTGCCCAAATTTGTGCAAAAAGTAATCTCTGGGCGTACCCATTAAACTACTATGTGCAGTTTCCAGGTGATGTTTCAGTTTGTTCAGAAGCATACTCTCAGTTGCCAACACTTTCAGGCAGATTACACCCTAAGGACGTTCTTTGTTCTTAACAACAGTGCACATGAAACCAAAATCCAAGTATGTGTCATCACAATTTCTGGATTTTATTGCTTCTCGCCTGTTTAGAACTGCTTGCAACTTCTACACCACAGTTTTTATTTAAAAACTTCTCCATTATCATAAACCAACACACACTCACAAAGAAATAACTATGTTCACAGTTGTTAAAACACAGCAGCTCATTTCTAATGAATGTTTGTACATGCTACATACAGTATGTATCAAATGAAGACTACGTAGTAAACTAAGCGCCCAACAATGTGGCAGTAGAGCGTTATTGCTTGACCTTGCTTGGCTCAGTCCATTTTCAGACTGCAGGGGGAGTGAGATCAGCACAACGTCACACCAAGTTTTCAAAGAGCAGTACAGTCTGGAACTCAGATGAAGGGAGAACTTTCACTACTAGAAAAATGATGTGTTCTCTTTTTCTTTAACATTCTTTCTTACAATTCATTATTTAAAATATGTACACATATTAAAATTTTGCATGTTGCATTTTATTATAAATTATAAGTTTTACCTCACAGACATGACGCCCCTGACCAAGACCGGCAACACCCTGAAGCGTCACGACACACAGATTGGGAACCTCTGTGCTAATGTGACAAATTATTATAACGCCCATAAAAATGGTCTTCAAAATGAAACTAACATTTTAAAAATTTGTGTTAGAAATAAATAAAACAAACTGACATAAATCGTGCAAGCTAATAAAATCTCCCTTTTGTAAATATTTTTCTGTGTTCTGAAAAAAAAAATAATGTGCAGATTTAGCACACATTGTTTTTTTTTTTTCTGGTTCTGTGCCAGTTTGGTTTGTACACTCACCTAGTCTCATATTTTGAGATGGAACGGTTATGGGTTGTGTTGATGGGATATGGAGTAATTCCTATAATGAATTTCATTCTTGACAAGTTTGAAAACAGAGTAAATCATGTCAATATTTTATTTTTTAGGTGTGAAGTGCAATCCAAAATGTAGTTCATTCACCCTGCTTTAAACCAGAACACAGCTTGATCTCAAAGACTACAGTCTTGTGACGATTATATATATTAAGATAATACAACGTTATTTGTCATAAATATTTATTTTTTCAAGTCAACCATGGTTTCACTGGGTATTGACCTAGCTTCATCAGGACGAATCCCAGCGAAGCCATGGTCAACTTGAAAAATAAATATTTATGACAAACAACGTTGTATTATCTTAATATACAGAATACAGCTTGTTCCCACTTTCCTTGTTTTTCCTGTGCCCATTATTGTAGCATTCAAATAATTAACATGTTCCTTGTCATGCTCACTTAATACATAGCCAACATGACTTAGGAAGTTTCTTTCATTTTACATTTGCTTGTTTTTATTTATTTTGCATCCAAGTTACTGAAGCAAATATGTTTACTTTTCAGGTTTCAATTGGAAAAGTCAGAGACCAGTTAAACAAGATAAAGCATTTTCAAGATCAGCGGAGGGCTATAGAAACTCGTGACCGCAATCTTCAGGAGCATAATTTTACTCGAGTGAACCAGTTCTCTATAATCATCATTTTTGTTATGGTGATAGTTGGAGCAGTGCAGGTCTTTATGGTGAAGAGCCTTTTTGAGGAGAAAAGTAAATTACATGGAATATTCAAGCTTCTCTCATGATGAATTTTATGAAGTGAAATAGAATCTATAGCAAAAACAGTTTTTTTAGATTCACGTTTAATGCATTTTAAATAATGCCATCATCATTCGGAAAGAAGAGAAATCAGATTATTTGCATACTTCACTTAGGCTCTTTATTTTCTGCTTGAAGCTTTTTCTGTATGATTATGGTCATAGCGGGTATGAAAACTTTTCATAGATATACACAGCAGTAAAAATGCATGATTTTCTTCTTTAAATATATGCAATCAAAATAACATTACTTTGAAGTTCTGAACTTGTTTTTATTATTTTAGGTCTTAAAATATTAGGAAAGAAAATGCTGGAAAAAAAAAAAAAAAGAATTGTGGAAGTGTCAAAACATCATGCTTCCATAGAGAAGTTGTGTATCTGTATCTATCAAAACAAAGAAGCTATTTATTAGGACCAACTTTGTTTGGGCAGTGGTTCAGTTTCCATTATAACTAATTTCTATCTCCAATTTTTACAGAAGTTTTTATAACTTTTTCTTATAGAACTTTCAGTTAAGTGTTCTAGTATAGATGAACTGAAGAATATGGTGATTTCAAAAGAATTCGGTTGAGCTTTGTCAATTTTTATTTGATTGCAGTCATGACGTGCCATTACATTGTTATGATACATGGCTGTATCCTTTCAATTAATAAGATGTACATATGTTTGTTTGCAAGTTCCAAGATTTTTAAGTCTCCAGTCACAACTGAACAGTAATTTTTATCACTGATATTTTGGTTAAGTTTCAGAATCTCATCATACACATTAAAGTTCAAATCACAGACAACACTGATTTCCATATTTCTGCCCTGTCTGTTGGGACTGCAATATAGTCCATAATATTGCATACCATTTCTTTCTTTAATGCAATCCAGCCTTTGAGGACTATTAGTTGCATCATTGTCAGTTTCTTTGCATGTTATGTTGTGTACAGTATAGTTTGTTTTATCTTCTATTACAGTTCAGTACACAAAGAGATTCCTGAAGTTGCTGTGAGAGAAATGTGTGTGCTTTCTGTTGCATCAGTTTCACGTGGTAATTTAATATACAAATGCCATGTTCAGTAATTATTCCAAGTGAGTGGCAACACTTTGTTGCTGTTTACTCACTGATATATATAATTTTTTTTTTCAGTTTATAAATACTATTTTTGATTGGCAGTAACAAACATTTTCAACAATTTTTTTTTTTTTTTTTTTTTTTTTCCGAAACAAATTCCAAAGTGATTTTAGTTTTGGTGACTACAGAATTATGGAATTTCGTATATGATAGCCATGGGCAACAGAAAATTTCCATGAAAATTAATTTTGTCGCAGAGAAAAGAACTTTTTTTTTTTCTTTTAACACAGAATAGCAAGAAAGAGTGCTTCCTGTAGATGTTAGGTCTTTTGATTAGTATTTTCAGTAGCAATGCCGACCCATGGGTAGTAATGGCATCCGCAGGAATATGTCATTCAACGAAAACATAAAGCACACATTGTGACATCTTACCACAAGGGATAAGGGCAGTAGTGTGCTCTTCTGGTGATGGTTTACAGCAAATATTGAACCCTTATACTGCAAGAATAAACATTTCTGTACTTTTTATTTAATTAACCAGTAAATTCTTTCTGGTGTGACAAGCTCTCATTAAAAGTTATTTTCTCTTGAACTTAACTTTTAATGTCTGTCATGTTAACTGTCAGATTATTGCATAAATATTTACTGTAAATACAGTATATCTGTTACTCTAGTTTATTACTTGAATTTGTGATCCTCATGAGTTTAGTAATCAATGGTTTTAGAGCCCGACAGTGTAGAATTTTTGTAACAGGCAGAAAAATTGAGTTAACGATTTTGGTTTGCCCAGGAAAAACAAACAAAAAATATTTCATTTCAAGAATCTTGCATTTTTAGCTAGATCGTAGTGATAATGGTCTATCAATATTTTTTGAGAGAAAAAAAAAGAGTGGGTAGTATTTTTCTCATTTCTATTTGCATGAATAGTGAGGCACCCTAAGTCTAAAATGATCTTGGTATTCTGTATGGCTTGCTTTTACAATTTGCTCACTCTGAATGTGGTGTTTGTATGGGGGGGAGGGGGGCTTAGTGTATGTTAAATATCCTTCCGACTAATTCGCCAACCACCATTCATGGTTGCCGCAACGTTTTTTCCACCATGATAAGTTTGCTTTCTCTTTGTTATATTAAAACATCCAGTAAGAATTGACAAGCAAATTTCTACCATATGAGAAATCTGTTGAAATAACTTGAATAGTGTTTGGAGAGCCATTAAATGTTTGTTCAGCCAAAAGAAATTATATTTTTTAATTGATGTGGCAGCTAAGCAGGTGTGGAATTCAAGGGAGAAAAAAAAAAATGTGTATTCTCTGACAGTTTATTTCAAAAGATGGGTAGTTCATCTGTTTAATTGGAGAGTTTTATTTTGATTAAAATATCATATTGTGAAAAAATCAAACAAAAAAGAATGAAAATGCAACACTGGAAAAAAATGAAAATTAAACAAATACCTGCAACACTTTTTTATGATCAATGGAATTTTAGATTTTTAGTTGAAAAGAAAAGATATTTAAAGTTGTATAGTTAAGGTTAATGAAAAAAAAAATCAATATTTCAAACCATATGCAAAATGTTTTGGAGACACAAACTGATTTACAGTAAAAAGTTTTACAATTTTCTCTGAATGGTTTCCCTCCTCAAAATTGCTCATTTTAATTAAAATGTGCCATCACAAGAACTGTTATTAAATGAAATGTTTTATACTGTCATGCTCATTGTAGCTATGGTTATATTCTGGAAACAAAGTGTAAAATATGGGCAGTTTTAAACTGTTCTTTTTATTTACATGATGAATAATATGCAACAAAATTTTATCTTTTTCATGTGAGGAATTTTATTTTGGATATCATAGAATTCAACTACAAATGGTAACATTTTTATTTTTAAAAATCTTTCTGTAGTAATTATGAAAGAACTTGTGTGCATGATAATGGTAGCTAGGTTTTGTAAGTACATGGGTGGAAGAATTGTTAAGACAAGATAATTTTTGCCATAGAGTTAGATCTAAAAATTATTGGGTTTATCAAAATATTTCTGAATCATCATACTTCACGTTAATGTAAATATATCAACTTGGGAAGTTGTGTTTTCCACTAGAACCATGTTAGTAATTTGACATCTTTGGTTTAGGCTCCTTCAATGACATGAGATCATCAATATATGAAAAGTTAAATTTCAGCTGTATCTGCTTAAAGAAAAACTGTTAATTATGTAGTATTTCTTTGTTAAATGGGAAGAATTAATGTAATACTTTTTGTTCATGTACAAAAAAAAGTGCAGTTCAATGTGTTTAGTAATTCAGTGAAGAATGCGAAGAAAAATGAAATGATATGAACTTGTAGATTATAACATTTTGATATCTGTAATTTTTGAAGTTGAGGACAGACTTCAACACTGCTACCATAAAATTATCATATTGCTGAATTTTATTTGACAATAGCTTCTGCAAATTAAAAAAAAAATGCCATAGTGTAACAAAGGTAAACTTATACGATGGTGTTACATAGAATTCCAAAGTGATTGTTATATAGGTTACTTCTGTATCCTATTGTATCTCTGTCTCGATGAAATAAGACTATGAAACATACTTCTAGACAAGTGTAATAATATAATTACTTTGCAGTTATTCTGCTTTGTGCAGCTGGAATGTTTTGGAAATGTTTGCACCAAATGATAGCGTACTTTTGTGTTGTTAGTTAAGTTTTTCAAATTAAGGTGCAAAGATAAAAAAAATCATTTTGTTTTTTGAAAATGTATTCAGCCTGTATTATGTTGAAAATGTATAGTATACCAACTGCATAAAAAATGTTATAAAACATATCCTGTAAATTGTTTTATGTGTATCAAGAAGCTGTTCTTCAATATAAGCAGCTATTAAGGAGTGTCTTTTGTTACTAGCAGACTTTTTGCCAAATATAGTATTTATTTCATTCATTTTACATCACACTCATCTTTTTTCGTGATCAGTAAAATCAGTAGATATAATACTCTGCACTCTCCTTAGTTACTCTTGTTGGTTGTGCTATACAATTACCTTGTTAAGTTCTTACTGTAATTTTTTCTGCTTTGTCACTTACCCCTTGTTTGAAAAGTTCAAGCTCCTTTAATTTAAGATGGACATTAAATTATGATGCAAAAGGTGAAGAAAATTAAATATGACTGCAGTGTTGTTCAAATGTGATGATCTAATGTTTGAAGATTTTGAAATTAAAACAGGCTGTTTCGACCAACTACTGAATTAGTTGAATTGTGTGTGAAAACTACACTGGTGTCCAAAATTAACATGACAAATACTTTATATCGAATCTGTGCTAGTTCTGATATTTTATTGTAGTTTCTATCATATACATAATCTAGTAATTGAGTTTCTTTGTTTTTTTTTCAGAAGCGAAATAGATTGCACTTAAAAATTTACTGAACAATTTTCACAGTTCTCTCTCTTTCTCTCTCTCTCAATTCAAGAAAGTTAAAACAAGCTAAGATTATATTCTACTTGGCACTGATGCTAAATCAACTAGTGGTTGAACTGTTTTGAAAAGAGGAGTGATGCTTATAAGTGATGTGTACTAGGGAAATTGAATGTAAAACAAAATCATATTCAGATTTACTTCTTAATATTTCAAAGCTAAGCCCCCCCCCTTCCCAATGTATTGAAAATACAAAATTGTACAAAATTTCTTAATCTAGTTTTTAAATGAAAGTAGAACAAAAGAAAAATTAATACAAAAGTCGAAAATACACATAGGCTTAAAGTAGCAAAAAAAGTATTCATACATGCATGTACATGTATGTTCATGTGTATATCTTACAAAATCATGAGTAATGCAAAATCCACATAACAGTAATGATAGTTGTTGTGAACATACATATATCAATAATGCAGCAGCACTACACAACAGAAAAGGAATGCGATAACTGCATGAGGAAGTTGCTTGTGCATGGCAGTCCAAAAATGGTGCAGCAAGTGACGTGAATTTCGATGGGCTAATAGGGAGTGTGATTACCCTGAATGACGGTACAGCTCACACAATGAGCTGTTCACAAGGCTGTGAATGAGAGTTTGGAGCAATAAATGCCACTCCTCCACCAAGACGCGTCGGAATTCTGGAGAGGGCTACTGGCTTGCAAAGGCTCTTCCCAGGATATCCCAGACAGGCTCTATCCACCATTCATCCGAGATGGGCCCGGGTTTGAATCCCAGTAAGGCATGGATGTTGTGTTTGTCTTACAGCACTGGCTTTCTCTCTTCCCTATAACCAATAGCCCTAATTAGGGATGGGTGACTGCTTATAGCCCATTAAGTTGGTCATGTGGTCGTTTAATTCCCAATTAAAAAAAAAAAAAAACGTTTCCGGAGATCTCACAGGCTACTCCATCCTGTGAATATCTCAGTCTTCAGGTATTTGTCTGCTAGCATGTTATTGTCCATACAAAGGAACTGGGGCCAACAGTTCCTCTAAAATGCCATGCGTAGGGAGCCAGGATGTCATTCCTGTAGGGTGCAGCTGCTACCTGGAAACACGTGCAGTGGCATGCGTTCATCCAACATGATGCCAGCCCGAACTAGGAGTCCTCCACCACTGTAGAGGTCAGTTTTCCTAATGTTGGAGAAAAGATTTTGTGTTCCCACCTCTCTCCAAAGGTACACACTTCAAGCATCTGTGTTTAGGTTGTACCACGACTCATCACTAGAGATCCCAAGCCTATTGATTAGGGATTCAGGTGTGATGTTGTCAGGTACAAATTCAGACACTCTTCTGTGTGATGTGAATTGGGATGCAGGTGATAGATCTTCTTACATACAGACCTCTCTCGTGAATTCTGTAAATAGCTGTGGTATTGTGGTTCCTGTTGTAGAGGAGAACTTCTGCGAGAGTTGCCTGGCTGTTGACTCCCTAAAGTGGCAAGCTATTAGAGAAAAAGACGTGCCATCTTGACTTCTTGTAACTCGTGAGCATCCTTGTCCCAGCCTTCTGGTTATTGTTCCAGTTTCCTAGAACTGTCCATAGATTGGAAACCATTTGTCTGGACACCTTCAGCTGTCTTGCTACTTCAGTTTATGGTTGCCCTGCTATCAATCTATCAATCACTCTCCACTGTAAGCGATGGTGTGCAGTCATTCTTCCACTAACAGTCTGACTCAAGCTTCAATTGTTGCACCCCACTCAGAACAACATTTATCAGGGTCGTGTGCATGCCAGCTTGGCGACGTACGGTCGTCATTTGCATGTTTCCATGGTAGCTAGCACAATGTTGTTTAAGTACGTTGACTTAGCCTTTTCGCTACCACATGTCTGAAAAATCTTGATGACCGGTTGTCTCATTTTGGACATATTCTCAAATTTATATTTCTCACATTAATTTTGGACACCAGTTTATATTTATTATGGCAACTGTAATTAATGATAAAGATCAATTAACTAAAAAATGCACTGCTCTGAAAGCGGATAGATTTCCAGTTCAAGTATACTATGCAGCACATCCATTATTGGGAACATTTCAGAACAATCTATTCTGCTTAAAAAAAAAATCTTATTATGAAACTACACTGAAGTGCCAGAAAAACTGGTACTCCAGTCTAATACTTGGTAGGTTCCCCACGGGAGGGTGGGACTGCAGCAATACGACGGGGCATGGACTCCACTAGCTTCTGGAAATATGCTGTAGGCAATGCACACCATACTTCCTGCAGAGCATTCCACAATTCCGATGTATTCTGAGGTCTCTGATTTCTGTGCTCGATAGCATGTTGCATGACATCCCAAATGTTTTCTATCATGTTCAGATCTGGGGACTTGGGTGGGAATGGCAACACCCCAAACTCAGATGAATGCTCCTCTAACCATAATGTGGCATCCCGACACTTGTGTGGAGGTGCATTGTCCTGTTGGAACAGGCCCAGCCCATCAGCATAAATACAGGACATGAACGGGTGTACCTTGTCAGTAAATACAGGACATGAACGGGTGTACCTTGTCAGTAAATACAGGACATGAACGGGTGTACCTTGTCAGAAAGGATGCGCACATAGCATTGGCAGGTCACAGACGTTTGTAGACGTATCAGCGGTCCCAGTGAAGTCCAGCTAAACACACCCCATACCATTACGGACTCCCCCACCAGCCGGTACAGTTCCCTGTTGACAGGCGGGATCCATGGCTTCATGGGGTTTGTGCCACACACGAATCCTTCCATCTGCCCGATACAGTTGGAAATGCGACTTGTCAGACCAGGCTACTTGTTTCCAGTCATCAAGTGTCCAGTGGCGGTGTTGCCGTGCACAAGCGAGGCGCATAGCTCTGTGTCGTGCACCCATCAAGGGGACTCGAGGTGGGCGTCGGCTTCCAAAGCCCATATCGTGCAGGGTACATTGCACAGTCCGGATGCTGATGCTTGTTGAGGCTCCAGCATTGAATTCCGATGATACTTGTGAGAGTGTTGCATGTCTATCGCGTGAAACGATTTTTGACTTTACAGCCGACGATGGTCACGTTCACCCAATGTCTTTTTATGGCCACACTGGTATCGTAGGTTTGAGGTTTTGCCAAAATATTTGTAGTCACGGTACACCCTTGCAATGGTCGTCCGTGAAAATCCGAATTTCGTTTTTACCTTCGAAATACTATGGCCCATCTCACGAGCACCAACTATGACACCGAGTCGAAAATCGCTTAAATCGTTATTACTTGTCATTCTCATGCCGAAAACAGCTCTGGCAGCTGGCAAGGATGTCTATCGCTTTATATACACACTGGCGGACGCAACCGAGTACCCGCATAGGTGACATTGCTATGTATTTTGCATAAGCTCGTCTGTACCAGTTTTTCTGGCACTTCAGTGTAAGCAATAATTGTAAAGTAATTGTAATACGTTGATGTACAAGCTTAGTAGGAACTCTCCATGAACTTGTTGGAAGTAGTAGTGTTAACCTGCATAGTGAAGCACATGTTCCTCCAAAAACACATACTCCAGCCTCAACTTGTAGCACCACTTCTGTAGCAGCTGCTTCCAATTGGTTCCACCAAAAATACCTACTCCAGACTCAAGTTGCAACACCATTTCTGTAGCACCTGCTTCCCATGGGTTCCATCAAAAATATGTGTTCCAGCCTCAAGTTGCAGTACCTGTTCCCCATGGGTTCTGCAAAACACACACGTCCCAGTCTCAAGTTGCAGCACCATTTCTGTGGCACCTGCTCCCCATGGCCCATGCCAGCCTTGTAAGCAGTTTGTCCTAACATGGTACTTTATCATGAATGGAATACGGGATTACGCCATACAATACAAATTTTGAAGACGACCATCCGTTTTTTGGTGTAAATATGACAAGCATACCCGGGCGCTATCTGGGAGACGCGGCTTCGATTCCCGCTCCAGGACAACGAAATGTTCACGTTTTCGGATATTATCTGACTTACCATCCTTGTCATATTTACACCAAAAACGGATTGTCATCTTCAAAATTTGTATGGTACTTTATATTGCCTATTGCACAAAACATTTTCAACTAGCACTTATCTAATCAATGCACTGTTAATGGTAAAATGTAGTGGCAGTGTTAGGAAAGATGTTGCTGATTAGATATTATGCAATGCCCCATGCTCCCATGCATGGCAACTTGTGTGTGCAAATGAGTAATCTCTCCTAACTTGGTAATAACTATTGTTAATGACTGTGAATGCAGGTTAAAGAATTGTGAGCTCATTAAAACTACCATTCATGTAAGTGTGCACAGGGAGTTTTGATTGAGTCTCTGTTGTATTCATGCTTATGTAAAGCATTAAATGAAATTATAAGTATTGTAATTTCTTATACAGTAGATTCTGTTTAATTGGGCTTATTGGTTAATCGAGGCAGCCATTAATTTGGGATAATTCTACAAGAACATCCCAAATTAGTTCTTTGGGTACAGCTTCTCATAATTGGGGCAGCTGCTTAATTGGACCAAAGTGTTGTAGCCCTGATCTGTCCCAATTAACTAGAATCTACTGTACCTTTAACTTATATTGTCTTTATCATCTTAGAACTTGAAGTTGTAAAACTTAAGGCACACTGAATTTGTTTCCTTATTGGATTTCAGTATCATTGGGGACTGCAAACTTATCCACATTATCATCTATATATATAAAATAGAATTTCTGTCTGTATGTTCCCTATCAACTCCTAAACCCTTTGACCGATTTGGACCAATTTTGCATAGTTACTTTCTAGGACCCTGCGGAAAATATAAGCTAACACGAAACCTAGACACCCCACTCCCTCCCCATGATTTCATCCCCTTGACACTTTGTGCCTAAACCCTTTGACCGGTCTGGACCAAATTTTGCATAGTTGCTCTGTAGGACCCTGTGGAAAATATAAGCTATCATGAAACCTAGACACCCCACTCCCTCCCCATGACACTTTGTGCCTAAACCCTTTGACCAATCTGGACCGAATTTTGCATAGTTACTCTCTAGGACCCTGCGGAAAATATAAGCTATCATGAAACCTAGAGACACCCCACTCCCTCCCCATGACACTTTGTGCCTAAACCCTTTGACCAATCTGGACCGAATTTTGCATAGTTACTCTCTAGGACCTCGTGGAAAATATAAGGTAACACGAAACATAGACACCCCACTCCCTCCCCATGATTTCATCCTCTTGACACTTTGTGCATACACTCTTCGACCGATCTGAACCGAATTTTGCATAGTTACTCTCTAGGACCCTGCAGAAAATATAAGCTATCATGAAACCTAGACACCCCACTCTGATTTCATCCTCTTGCCACTTTGTGCATACACCCTTCGACCGATCTGGACTGAATTTTGCATAGTTTACCCTCTAAGATAAGGTGACCAGGCATCCCGATTTAGCGGGACAGTCCCACTTTTCAGCTCAATATCCCACTGTCCCCAGGAAGTCTTGGGGGACAGTAAATGTCCCACTTTTGTAAAATTGTCCCCGATAAAGTCTCACTTTTTAATAATTGCCCATTGTTAAATCTTAAATATTTACTAATTTATTAAAAAGTTTCTGTTCTTCAATTCGAATATTCAAGCTTTGGCCAACCAATGACCAACTCTTACGTCATCTATCAGTCACTCAGTTTTCGTAGTTTTACGGTAGAGGGCAGCAGGAAATATCAAACTTAATCCTAGCACTGGAAGCAGTTACCTAATGGCTAACTCACTGCAATCGTTACCATTTCAGAGATTTTACATACAACATACTTACATACTCATGCTCAAATCCTCTTTCTGGGTTCAGTCTTTCATAAAAATCATTTGCATTTGCGGTTTGCTAGATCTCTAAAAATTCTGAAATGCCGAAACGAAAGTGTGTTTTCAATTCTGGACTGCAAGAAAAGTATCCTCACATAAAGAAAACTGTCACAGACAGTGATGTGTACTGTGAAAAATGTCTGGCCTCATTTTCAATCGGTCATGGCGGTTCGACTGATATAGAAAAGCATCTTTAAACTAAAAAGCATCGGACAAAGAACGTAAGTGCTTCTTCAAGTAAAATTATTAATGCATTTTTTAAGACTAAAACTCCTAGCACCAAAGATTTGGAAATCTCGGTTGCAGAAGGCTTATGGACCTACCATATAATTCAAGAAAACCACAGTTTCAGATCAAACGACTGTGCCTCAAAAATTATTCAAACATGTTTTGAAAAAAAGTTTAAATGTGCTCCGACCAAATCAGAAGTTGTTGTGAAAAATGTTTTTGCACCATTTGCATTAAAAGAATTGGGCGAACAGTTAAAAGAAGCACATTGTTGCACAGTATTAACTGATGCTTCAAACCATGGATCTGAGAAGCTGTTCCCTGTACTAGTAAGATTTTTTGATCCATATGAATGTTTGCAGTGGGCTTCATTAAGCTGTGTACCTTCCTGGTCAGATGTGCAAAAAACGATGCACTATGTGTCCGGAAAGGCCTTTTTCGACATAAAATTTGAGACTGAATTGTATCATGAATTTGTATGTGTTGCAAACTATGCAAATGAAGAGAAAATAACAGAGTGGAATTCTAACAATATATCAACAGAGTAGCGTTGGGTGGAAATATTTAAGATCTTTAAGCAGAAGAACATTGACCACAAATATTTTTCACAAATTATTCAATACATTCTGTGTTTACCTGGTACAAATGCCCCTGTGGAATGCATTTTCTCACATGTCAATAAACTCTGGACATCAGAGAAAACTCAGCTCCAGGTAACAACTCTTAAATCTTTGCTCATTACTAAAGTAAATTTTAGAAGTTCCTGCCATGGGTTTCATAAACTCCTTGAAAGCAAAAAGGAAGTACTGGAAAAAATTGCATCTGAAGAGAAATACGAGAAGTCAGTGAAATAATTGACTCTGTAGTAAGTAAACATCTAGTTTTTTATATGAATATAAAAATAAAGTATTTTTAACAAACAAGTATTTTTAACAACAAATATAAGTTATATAATATAGCATTACATAAACTGATAGCATGGTCCTGGTTGGTCACAAGCAGACCAGTCATTTTGCAAATAAAACAAATAAAAATATACACTGTTTCTTTGAGGGGCTTAAGCCCCGAAAAATTGGCGTAACGATTCCACTGCGCATGCCTGTCCCACTTTTTTATCCAAGAAAAATGGTCACATTACTCTAGGACCCTGCGGAAAATACTGGCTACCACAAAACCTTGACACCCCACTCCTTTTCCCTGATTTCATTCCCTTGATACTTTGTGATAATTTACACTTAATTTTAAATATTATATTTTGATATAATTGCTGCAATAAAGGAACAAATGGGATTTGTCTAACAAACAAATGAATTTCAGTTAATTATTATAAACTTACATTTTTTTATTTAATTTTAACTTAAACAGGTGAAAATCTATTGGGCAAATCAGTCCAAAATCCAAGAAAATGAAATTATTAAGAGAAGCTGCCTGAGGCCCTTCAACAGATGAAATCCAGAATACTCTCCAAAAGCGAAAATCTATTGAACAGATCAATCCAAAATCCAAAAAAAGGTTTGGAAAGTACTGGCCCAGAAGCTGATTCATGTATTTTTTGTTAAATCCAGGCAACGCTGGGTACCTCTGCTAGTCGGAATATAATAATCTATTAAGTCGCATATGTGAAATACATGTGATTTAGAAAAGTGACAATTTGAAGTTTTAAAGTTAAGTATAAATGGAATTGAAGTTCAAGAAATTGTTACAATATGAAAGAGTACAGGGGATCTTTTTAGCATATACCAGTGCTTTTTTTTTTTTTGTTCCTTATGATATAATTTGACAGGTATGATTATTAATATTTGAATAGCAAATAAGAATCAGTGTAAAAAAATGGCTTGTAATTTTGCTTTATGTTATATGTAAACCCCCACACTTCTCCAAATGTGTTTCTTTTTAAAATTGCACGTTAGATGACATTTTATTTTCTATGCTTCACAACATTTATTTTAATGATGTAGATTGAATAGGGAAGTGCCGCCCCGGTGGCGCAGTGGTCTAAGGCGCTGGCCTCTGATCATTCGTCCGTACGGGGTCCGGGTTTGAATCCCAGTGAGGCATGGATGTTGTGTTTGTCTTATGGCACTGGCTCTCTCCCTTCCCTGGAACCAGTGACCCTAAATTAAGGATGGGCGACTGCTTATAGCCCATTGAGTTGCTCACGGTGGTCGTTAAACCTCCAATCCCCCCCCCCTCCCCAAAAATAGGGAAGTAGAACCAAAGTTTTTTTACCGTCAGAAGCAAGTTCTGTGTCCAGTATAATATGTGAAATGTAGTAATTGTCAGTTTTTCTGTTTTGTCCCAACTGGGTAGTTGTGTTTCTGAAGGGAACGAAAAAAAGTGATCAAATTAATATTCTAATGAATTATTTCTGAAGGGAATGAAAAAAAAAGATCAAATTAATATTCTAATCAATTGTAAGTAAAAAACAGTTTTTAAATATATAACAGCCGCCCCGGTGCCGCAGTGGTCTAAGTGATGGCTTCTGATCATTAGTCCAAAAAGAGGTGAGTCATGGATGTTGCGTTTGTCTTGCGGCACTGGCTCTCTCCCTTCCCTGGAACCAGTGGCTCAATCAAAAAAATATATATGTATATCTAACACATTAGATATTTGTGAAAGCCCTCTCAATAAGTATTTCAAGTTAGTTTTCTTGTTTCATCGTGCTAGAAAAGAGTTCTGTTCCTTTATTAGTTTTGTACTGCTGTTTTATAACAGCAATTTTTCGTTTCACTGTAACGGCTACCCTTTGCATCAAACATTGCCTAATACACCCATGTCACCCATTTTTATTTACATTAAGACAGTTGCACAGAAGTAAAAATAATGGATGTAAAGTAGGGTCTTTGAAAACAGTTCACTTTCAATTTGAGATGCTTCAAAGCTACCAACTTCCAACCAGTGGGAAATTTTCATATCAGGGAAACCTATTTTGATAAAATAATAATAATTCTGGTATGAATTTTTCTTGTGTGATCCTTCTGAGATGGTCACATCACCCAAGCAATCATTATTACATTACATCCAACACATTCGTGCTGGAAAAAAAAAAGTTGCTTAATTTGTAAATTGTGTTATCTTCAATTTGCTTATAAAAATATGATTTAGTAGAACAGACTGTACTTATGTAAGCATTTGATGACTACCTTGTGCTAAAAAGTGAAAAACATTTTTTTTTTATTTCTTTACTCGAAATTCCAAATAGCTGAATTTATCTGTTGTGTTTGAGAATGGAGTGTAATATTGCTGTTACTGTAATTTAAAAGCAATGTTTTAGGTATGTTTTAGAACTATTTTAACATTTTGTATGTTTCTGACTAACCCCTCACCATCTGAAATTGGAATGTACAGTTGTTTTCTTTTTCACATCTGATTGTATGTAATGTTTCGAAGTTCGTCAAATGTTTTTGTTAATAGTAATGTTTAATTTCTGATTTGTGACATTGTTAGATTGAAATCTGTGATTTTGGAAACTTTACAGGGAAACGTCTCTGGGAAACAAAATATTATCACCTGTTAATATATTTTTTGTTTCCCATTTCTGAAATCTCTCAGTTCCCAGTCTCCTAATACCTAACTAAGGTCCCAAATATGGCAATATTTTTATCCAGTTTAACAAGCCTAAACATTTTCTTTTACTGCTGTGTTTTAATAGTATTTAGATAATTTTTCTGTTGCTGTCAGATTGAATTTTAAAGTTTGATATTGCTCTTACAGTCATCACCAAAGTAGTTAAGTCAATTATTGTGCCAAAGCAGTGCCTTGTAATTTACATTTGACATGTAAATATATATATATATACACACTCACACATAAATACTCATGCATATAGTATTGTGAAAGAGAGCAAATGGTTTGTGATAAAAAGATAAAATTAAGCCTTATTGTTTGAATGATTCTAATTGATCATTGTCTAGTCCAGTCTTATCATTAAAGACCTTACCTGTGACATAGTGAAATTACTTCCATTTACATTATGTACTCATTGTGCATCATTCATTGCAGTTGCTTACTCGTCAAGTCAATGCCTACTTTGCAATTGTTTTTGTGAATGTTGTTTTCATCAATTATCAATTTGAGTTGAGAATTTCCTTTTGTCAATAAAAGTTTTTAAAAAAATATTGCAAGTATTTCCTTATTTCATTTGTAAAAATAGAGTTTTTTATTGCTGGGCAACATTCACCATAAATTATGCCAGGCATCTTTTTTCCTGATCCTTTGTTTAAACGTACACGAGATTCTTCTGCGAATTCGCGGAATTCCACTTTTTTTTGTCATCATTTGAGTCATTCTCGAGATCTCAGTGTGCATATCTGCACCGATTAGTCATTACATTTATGACCACCTAGCTAATAATCTGTAGGACCCCCTTTAGCCCGCGAAACAGCGGCTACTCGGCTAGGCATCTATCTATTCGATGAGGTGGCGATAGGTATTCTGTGGTATCTGGTACCATAATGTCAACAGCAGGTCCTCCAGTTCCCTTACATTTTGGGTTGGTGGTGATTTAGCGCGATCCCGCATTTCCAAGTCTAACCATAAATGTTCGATTGGGTTCATGTCAGGTGAATTTGGAGGCCAGGACATTAACAGAAAGTCACCAGCATGTTCATCGAACCACTCTTTGCCGCCCTGGTGGCGCAGTGGTCTAAGCGGTGGCTTCTGATCAGTCGCCCGGAAAGGGGTCCGGGTTCGAATCCAGTTAGGCGTGGATGTTGTGTTTGTCTTACGGCACTGGCTCTCTCCCTTCCCTGGAACCAGTGGCTCTAAATTAGGGATGGGCGACTGCTTATAGCCCATGAAGGTGCTTATGGTGGTCATTTAACCTCCAATAAAAAAAAAAAAAAGAACTTGACGATTCTAACAGTGTGGTATGGCGCATTCTCCTGTTGGTAATGGCGATCACCAGCAGGGAACACAGTTGCCAGAAATAGGTGAACTTTGTTCGCAACGATGTTCAGATGCCATGACAGCTGTCAGGAATTGTGCTTTTGCGATAATGGGGCCTAAAGTGTCCCAAGAAAACATCGCTGCCGCCGGTCTGTTTCCGCCCAACAGTGCATCCAAGTGCCATATAGCCTCCGTTGGTAATCAGCGTATCCGCGCTCGGCCGTCAACGAAATGCATCAGAAGTCTTGATTCGTCAAACCAGGTCACTTTCTTCCAATCATCCATGGTCCAATCTCGATGATCTTGGGCTCAATTCATGCGTTGTTGGCAATGATGAGCAGTGAACATGGGGACCTGGCTGGGTCTTCGACTACGCAGGCCCATGCGCAGGAGGCTGCAATGAACTGTGTGCTGTGACACACTGCACTGATCCCAACCGACTGTAGCTGCGGGTGATTTGTGGCACTGTGAACAATGCGCGACAGTCTCCGCTCTCCTCTGGCATCAATGAGCTGCGGACGAGAGTTCGTCGTTTGGTTATCTGTACGTACTCACTACAGCGGCACGTGAACAAGCCATGCCGTTTCCTCAAGGTAGTAGTTCCGAGGCACCGTGCCTTCACAATTTGTCCTTTATCAAACTCCGATAAATCGGCAGGTTTTCCCATTCTGACTCCGAACACTCTACTAACCGAAAACATCAGATCAGATGTAGAGGATTTTAGGAAGGAGTGTCTGACCCCAGGTCTTAAATGACCCTTAGAAATAGGAAGCTAGAAGATTTGGGTTAGAGTGCCCGATAGGAAAGTGACACGGAAGCGAAGTAGAAAGGTGGAGGAAGACGCCCTTATTTATTACCGGGGTCCGACGCACGGCGGATATTTAGTGGATCGAGCGTTCGTACCTGCTGGAATCGAACCTGAGGTCCTTTCCGTGGCAGTCACGAACGTTGCCCACTAGGCCACCCACGGCCCTGACTAACCGAAAGCCGGTCCTCGGGTTGTATATATACTGCTCTGTGAACTTTACCTGCGCCACCGTTCGGTCCCCAGGCGCGCTCAATGCTGGGGTAGTCATAATGGCTTATCGGTGTATGAATGATTAGAAAGTAAATTTCAAAGTGTGCAAGAAATGTTAAAAGGGAATGAAATGTAATTTTAAAATTCGGCCTTTATGATCGAAGTCTATGAAAAGTGGTAATGAGAACACTGTCTTGAACTTAATGAAGTTGAAGACAGTTGCAGTAAATATTTAAGTTGACTGTCAGTCTACTTCACATGGTGGGAGGATTTTGTCGCCTTCACTGTGGAGACTAAATTCTCACACGTGCGTAGCTCTAAACATGAAAGCAATTCTAGAAAAGCCACTTAGTCCTGGGAACTTAGAAACAGTTTCCACAACTCAGTTCTGCAGCCCTTGTGGCGCAGTGGTCTAAGCGCTGGCATTTGACCATTCGTCTGAGATGGGGTCCGGATTCGAACCCCGGTGAGGCATGGATGTTGTGCTTGTCTTACAGCACTGGCTCTCTCCTCTCCCTGGAACCCGTGGCCCAAAATTAGGGACGGGCGACTGCTTATAGCTCCATCGAGTTGCTCACAATGGTCGTTAAACCCCCAAACAAAAACAGAAAAAACTCAGTTCCAGTTTCATGCCTTGACTCGAAGAGGAGATCACTTTACAGATCATACAGCTGCAGGTGGACGTTTTCCTGCTGCTCTGTCATATTACACTTCATAGGATTACTGAACACAGCTCAGTGGCGGCTCCGGACCAGAGAAACAGGTGAAGTGTTACAGAATGAGATTCCATGGAAAAATGCATCTATTTCGTGTAAAGAAGGTCAGTTCTCTCTTTCAGGGAAGCATAGCGGTCAATGTCAATGATGGCATCGTAAAACGCTTGTTTAACTATAGGTTCGCAGAGAAGTTCCTTTTGTATCAAGATATCAGAAAACGATGATAGTCTTTACTGTGAAACAGTGTTCCTTAATTAATTTTTTACTCCTTTCGAACAGGAAAAGCTTTCTGCTGGCACAGTGGTTCAGAATAAAGTAAGAACTCGCAATTTATACACTTCTTGGAATACATCCTTCTGCATATTTCATGCTTGTAACAACGTGCACTCTGTATAATTTCCCGGGCTAATTTTTTTTAAACAAAAGCATGAATCCAGAATACAAGGAGAATAATAAAGATATGGCACTGAAACTGAAGTCCACGCTCGCAGTTACTATATAACACAACCGATAAAAACAGAATCATCTAAACTTAAAATCGCACCGAGGAGCTGTTACTTCACTCGATCGTGGTGAAGTGACAAACAGTGGAACGGGCTTCACCTCGATCATTGACGTCATTGGTTGCCATAGCAACACCCTTATTCAGTAAACTCCAGGTACAGTGCCTAGAAGAATTCTTCTAGGCACTGTACTCCAGGTTTCCGTCGACGCCCTTGGGAGTGCAGTTACTTGGAACTGCGGCTAGTATCTCCACATGACCTACGCACCGTTAAGGGTCGTCTGTTCATCAATTCGTAGTGCCATTTGAAATGACGCTCACACTTCTAGCTTGCTTTTAGAAACGTGAGAGCTTCAGTTTCAAAGCCACATTTTCCAGAAATCATTCTTGTAAACGAAAAGGTGACTAATTTTAAGACTCCGCTAAAAGCATTATAAGATTTTTTCTTTTTTTTTCATAAATTTTAGGTGCAGTGGCATTTCACTTCACAAGTCGCCGCTGAGCTGTGGCTGCATGTTTTTAAAATCAGCAAACCTTCTGGCGAACGGGTGAATGCATGCTGAACATTGGAATGCAGATTTTTTTTGTTTTGATTTGGAGGTTTAACGACCACCGTGAGCAACTCAATGGGCTATGGGCCGTCGCCTGTCCCTAATTTAGGGTCACTGGTTCCAGGGAAGGGAGAGAGCCAGTGCCGTAAGACAAACACTTCACAAGTCGTCACTGGTTCCAGGGAAGGGAGAGAGCCAGTGCCGTAAGACAAACACTTCACAAGTCGTCACTGGTTCCAGGGAAGGGAGAGAGCCAGTGCCGTAAGACAAACACTTCACAAGTCCGAAAGGGGTCTGGGTTCGAATCCCGTCAGGCATCTCCATGCCTGACCGGGGTTCGAACCCAGACCCCTTTCGGACGAATGATCAGAGGCCATCGCTTAGACCACTGCACCACCGGGGCGGCGGAATGCAGATTAGAATAATTAATCAGATTATAAACCCATGTAAGTGTCCAAGTAAATCTAAGATGCCTTGATTTCGCGCTTGTAACTTTAGGCAGAGTTCGTTAATGCGATTCGTGTTGTTTGTTAGGAAAGCAAGCGAGCAATTGAAATGAGAATCCGGTGATTTGGCTGTTATACAGATTGTCCACAAAGTCTCTTTACAAATTTGCACATTTATTACTGATACCCTGTACTATGTAAGTTCATGGTATTTGTTGTATAATATACTATAAATATCAAAGTTTTAATTGACATTATCGTTTGTTGTTATAGGTCCCTCACTGACGTAGGAGGTGCTGTTCTATGAAAATGTGGCTCCCACAAGAAACAGCGCAGTGCGTCGCTTGGTTCATCGAAACTAGATCTGATACACAAACGCAACGACATTTCCGGACTAAGTATGGGAAAACGCCGCCATCTCGTCCTAGTATCCGCCAATAGCACCAAATATTCATGGAGACTGGGTCCGTGTTGGATCAAGATCGTAGTGGCCGCCCATGAACATCAAATGAAGACATCGAACGTGTTCGTGATTAATTTCACGAAGCCCGAAGAAGTCCATTCCTTCCGCTGCCAGAGAACTAACTACAAATGCCCCGGTCCACGGTACACAGGGTGTCATAGGCGTCGACTTCGTGGGTTCGATACACTTTTTTAACCCCAATGATTTTGTTGTGCGTTCCTCGAACCCCTAATATTTTTTCTCGTATTTCGTGGGAAAAATACACGTATACGCATATGTGCATACATTTTGTTTTTCGTTATCAATTCTTCAAGTTTTTTTTATTATTCATTCCCAGTTTACTATATACACTGGCGGAAAGTGAAAAAAGAACACCAAGAAAGAATTGGCGGACGATCATGAAATTTACATATGTTAATGGGGTCGAGTTTACGTAGGTGTGATGTTAATTTCGGGACCAACCGGTGAGCGCTTGCGCCACAGCACGGCATAATATGCAAATTATCGTCGGTAGTATTTAAGGAGTACGGCGAAGTGAATGTAATCAGTCGTCGGCGTACGGACACGTGCGAAGACCCTGAAGAAGCTGCAATGCCGGGACATGGAAGACGTGTACGATTTCAGCAGTTATCGGACTTTGAGCGAAGTCGTCAA
The DNA here is from genome assembly GCA_039090855.1 of Macrothele yani. Classification (NCBI taxonomy): domain Eukaryota; kingdom Metazoa; phylum Arthropoda; class Arachnida; order Araneae; family Macrothelidae; genus Macrothele; species Macrothele yani. The sequence goes on from CM077007.1 coordinate 119,354,224, forward strand.
GTCGGACTCCGCGAGGTCGGGTGGTCGTATCGTCGTATTGCGGAGCAAATTGGACGGGAAGTATCGGTGGTGGTACGATGGTGGTGTAGATGGTCCGAGGAACATTCCCACACGAGAAGACGTAGAGTCACAGACGGACTGATGAGCTGACCGATCGACGCATAAGAAGAGCGACGCTGTCAAGCAGAACATCCACTGCGACGCAAATCCGAGCTGTCGTTGCACCTGAGGTGACTGTGCGAACAATCCGCAACCGTCTACTGGATGCAGGACTACGTGCACGTGTGCCTCTGGCATGTGTACCTCTGACTCCAGCCCACCGTCAGGAACGGCTGCAGTGGTGTCGCCAACGTCTGCACTAGAGAACGCAATGGCGATCTGTCGTGTTCAGCGATAAAAGCAGATTCTGCTTGGGAGCCTCCAATGGCCGTATGCGTGTTTGCAGACGCACAGGGAAGCGTCTCCACCCTTCTTGCATCTGCCAGTGACACACAGGGCCTACACCTGTTCTACTGGTGTGGGGAGCGATCAGCTATCACTCCCGTACACAACTAGTGTTTGTACCGGGTACGTTAAACAGCACCTCCTACATCAACAACATCATTCAGCCCGTTGTTGTGCCATTTGTTAGGTCGGTCCATTGTGGTGTTTTCCAGCAAGATAACGCACGCCCACACAACGGCACGTGCAACGCAACATGCACTTCAGGGTGTGAGACAACTTCCATGGCACTGCACGTTCACCGGATTTGTCCCCCATTGAGCACGTGTGGGATTTTATGGGAAAACGACTTATCCGGTCTCCACGGCCAGCCACGACCATCCCCGATTTACGCATCCAGGTTGAGGATGCTTGGAACTAAATACCCCAAACTTACATCCAACATCTGTACGACAGATTCCATGCCAGAATTGCACAATGTGACGCAGTTCATGGCGGTTCAACCTCGTACTAACCATGCTACATGGAAATGTTATTTTTCAGTTTACCAGCAAATACAGCTGTATTTTGCCATAATGTTTTGATCACGCTATCTTCTGTATTCCGTTATTATGCTGTATAAATTTCGTTGGTATCAGACGTCTCCTTCTTGGTGTTCTTTTTTCACTTTCCGCCAGTGTATATACAATACATAAAATTGAATGTTCGCATGTCCGCTATACAAATTTACAGTTTTCAATTTAGAACCATTATCTCATGGTATACTATCATGAGATAGTGATTTAGAGAAACAATAATTAGAACCACTACTAATTTGGTATACTATCTCATGGTACTCTAAGTTAGACCGTAGACGAGCTTTGGAAGGTATCGGGGCCCGAGGTCCCCATACAAAATTTTCGTAAAATCTACAGTTGTCAATTTAGAACCACCAAATTTGTTATACTATCTCATGGTACCCTAAGTTACCGGAGACGGTTTTTGAAAGAGGTCGGGGTCAAGGGTCCCCCAAAAATTTTTTCGTAAAATCTACAGTTTTCAATTTAGAACCACCAAATTTGTTATACTATCTCATGGTACCCTAAGTTACCGGAGACGGTTTTTGGAAGAGGTCGGGGTCAAGGGTCCCCCAAAAATTTTTTCGTAAAATCTACAGTTTTCAATTTAGAACCACCAAATTTGGTATACTATCTCATGGCACCCTGACTTAGACTGTAGACGATTTTTGGAAGAGGTTGGAGCCCGGAGTCGGTCCGAGCCCATGGTCAAGCAGCCCCCTAAACAAATTTTCCGTAAAATCTAGTTTTCAATTTAGAGCCACCAAATTTGGTATATTAACGGATCGAAGCCCGGGGTCAAGGGACGCCCCAAACAAAATTTCCGTAAAATCTACAGTTTTCAATTTAGAACCACCAAATTTGATATACTATCTCATGGTACTCTAACTTAGACCGTAGACTAACTTAGTAAACAATATTTTTGGTAATCAAAAATATTGTTTACCAAAACGCAATAACCTAAATGAATAAAAATAAATGTACTGGAAAATTACAAGAATATCTTTTTCATTTATTAACTTTCACCGCCGCCCCGGTGGCGCAGTGGTCTAAGGCGTTGGCCTCTGATCATTCGTCCGATGGGGTCCGGGTTCGAATCCCGGTGAGGCATGGATGTTGTGTTTGTCTTACGGCACTGGCTCTCTCCCTTCCCTGGAACCAGTGACCCTAAATTAGGGACGGGCGACTGCTTATAGCCCATTGAGTTGCTCACGGTGGTCGTTAAACCTCAAAAAAAAAAAAAAAAAAAAAAAAACTTTCACCCGCTGAACTTGGTTATTCCACGAATAGTAACGGTGTCCCGACGCCGTATTCATGACAGAAAGAATGTCGGTGTCCTGACATTTCTTTTTATCATGGACCAAGGTATATTTTACATTGATTTCTTTCTAATGTGTCTCTGCAAACGTGAGCTAATTAAAAAAATTAGTGTTCAGCCCCAAGTAAATCACCCTGTATATTTATTCGATGTACAATTTGTATGTAGTATGAAAATCATGGATACTGATCTATATGGCAAGTTACTACACGGTCGAGTCACATTATTGCGACCACCAGCTAATATCCAGAGTAACCGCCGTGGGCAGCGCGGACAGCAGCTAGACGTGCTGGGAGTGACTCAATAAGGTGCTGGAAGTTGTTCACAGGTACGTGGAACCATGCTGACTGCAGTGCATTTGACAGCTGGAGGGTGCGTGGTGGAGGATCCATAGAGCAAACAACACGATCGAGGTGGTCCCACAGATGCTCAATTGGGTTTCAGTCAGAGGAATTGGAGGATCGCAGGAAAGTACATTGAAGTCTTCATCGTGCTCTTCCAACCACTCTTGAACGTTTCTAGCTGTGCGACACGTTGCATTGTCGTGCTGGAAGATCCCATCCGCTCCAGGGAAGACAATCAGCATGTATGGGTGTATGTGGTCTGCAGGGATATATTCATAACGGATTCGGTTCATAGTACTTTCCACAGGTATGAGTGGACACAGAGAATGCCACGAAAACATTCCGCGGACCATAACTCTGCCAAACCAGCTTGTGTTCTTCCAGCAATGGGTGAAGAGTGTTTGTTCTCCGATGTTTCTCGCCTTATACACCAACCTCCATCCGTTCGATGAAGCAGAAAACGTGACTCATCGGAGAAGGCAATCCTTTGCCAATCAGCGGAGGTCTAATTCCGATACTGCCGTGCAAATGTAAGCCTTTTCTGCCGATGCCCCTTCGTTAGCATAAGTGCAGTGACCATCCGTCTGCATCGGAGCCCCATACGCAGCAGGGTTCACTGAACTGTCATTTTCAGACACACTTCCGGTAGTCCCCTGGTTCATTCGGCCAGTGAGTGGCTCCACCGTTGCGTGACGTTCGGCTCTCACGCACCTTCGAAGCCGACGTTCACCTCTCACATCTATGGCACGTGGTGCTACGTAGTTTCCATGTCGCTTATTTCGCAATGGTAGTTCTCCATGTCGCTTATGCAACTTTAACCATAGCAGCACGCGAACAGTTCACACACTGCGCTGTTTCAGAAATACCGTCACCCTTGGCCCGAAAGCCGATAATCATCCCTTTTTGCAAATCTGATAAATCGCTTCTTTTATCCTTGACAGCAACGAAAGATATGTTTTCAGATTGATCATATGTAGAGGATTTTAGGAAGGGAGTGTCTGACCCCAGGTCTTAAACAACCCTTAGAAATAGGAAACTAGGAGATTTGGGCTAGAGCGCCCGATAGGAAAGTGACACGGAAGCGAAGTAGAAAGGGGGAGGAAGACGCCCTTATTTATTACCGGGGGCCAGTACCCGGGGTCCGACGGCTTAACGTGCCCATCCGACGCACGGCGGGTATTTAGTGGATCGAGCGTTCGCACCTGCCTGGGATCGAACCTGAGGCCCTTCCCGTGGAAGTCACGAACGCTGCCCACTCGGCCACCCAGCGGCCTAAGTTTTCAGAATGCCTACAGCACACTTTATATACATTCCTAGCCAGCCCACCACACGTACCTTCTTTCATTGGCTACGCGCTGTTGACGTCAAAAGTAGGAGGTGGTCCCAGTAATGTGACTCGACTCTGTATTTCTTCGCAATTTTAGCTTAGGTCTTCTTTATTTGTTTGTTTGTTTGTTTTTTCACTTTCATAAGGCTCTTTATGAATTTTAGTTTGTAACCTGACAAGGAATATCTGTTTCTCTCTCCCTCTCATCATTTTAAATTTTAATTACAAAAAGTTAGTAAACTTATACAATGCGTTGATTATGATACGCTTTCCAACATACTAGAAATCATTAATCAAGTTATGAGGATAATGGCTGTGGAATAAATCTCGCTCCTATGTCCTGACCTTTGACCCCATTTCGATGATATTCAACAGAACCGGTTAGGTATACTTCCGGAACAACATGATAAAATTTCACCGAAATCGAACCACTTTTTCGCCGCCCCGGTGGCGCAGTGGTCTAAGCGATGGCCTCTGATCATTCGTCCGAAAGGGGTCCGGGTTCGAATCCCGTGAGGCACGGATGTTGTGTTTGTCTTACGGCATTGGCTCTCTCCCTTCCCTGGAACCAGTGACCCAAAATTAGGGACGGGTGACTGCTTATAGCCCATTTAGTTGCTCACGGTGGTCGTTAAACCTGCAATAAAAAATAAATAAAGCACTTTTCGCAAGTTATGACGCATAAAAGCAATGAAATGGATCCTGCTCCTATGTTCTGACCTTTGACTCCATTTTTCCTATTTTCAATAGGGTTTGTCCCCAGGTGGTCCCCTACCACATACTATAATTTTACCGAAATCGAACCATTTTACGCAAGTTATGACGCATAAAGGCAATGAAATGGATCCTGCTCCCATGTCCTGACCTTTGACTCCATTTCGCCTATTTTCAATAGGGTTCGTCCCCAGAGGGTCACCTACCGCGTACTAAAATTTCATCAAAATCGAACCATTTACGCAAGTTATGACGCATAAGGGCAATGGAATGGATCCCGCTCCTATGTCGTAACTTTCGACCCCATTTCGTCCATTTTCAATAGGGTTCGTCCCCGGTGGTCCCCTACCACATACTAAAATTTCAGCGAAATCGAACCATTTTTACGCGAGTTATCGTGCTGACGGACAGACGGACAATTGGAAAGCGTAAAAAAGAATTCATTTTACATAACAAAATTTCATTGAATTCGAGAAATTCACGTACATTTGTTTTCAGGTTCCCTAGAATCTTATAAATGGTTGCACCCGCCATACGTTCCAACTGAATAATTGGGGGGGGGGGGAGGGGCTACAGCGAGCTCAAAGAAAAGTTGGGTGTGCTGAAGCCCATCCGAGTCCACCCGTATAGCGTCGCGCCTGCTAGGTAGATAGAGTGTTTCTACTTTAAGTTCTAGGTTGACAGCTGAGAGGATGTCTACTTGGACAAAAACGGTTGGTTTAGTACAGGGGTTCTTAACCTTTCTTGGCCACAGCCCCAAATCAACAAGACGATCAAAATGGGAGGGGACGAGGTTAGGGTTTTCTATATAGTGGGAAGGTATGAATAATAACATATTGTGAGACAAATAATATGAATAATTGGACCCCCCGGCAGTGCGGCAGTCGCGGAATGCTTATTTCATCTTCTAAATGGTTAGGCAGTGAGGTTGCGTCCCCCTAAATTTAAGGAACCCAATCTCAAAGTTTACTCACGTCGCGTTGTTTTTGATATAGGTTCTTTACGAGGTGTTCGTAAAAAACCCATATGCAGCAAATTATGAATTAGAAAAACGCAGACAGCCTAGAAAAGTTTGCTATACCAGATTAAGTAATTAACATGTTTATTATCATAAAATAGTATGTTGAATTAAGCAATTACAGCCTTTGGGTGGAGGCCAAATAAAAGTTACGTTAAATTAAAAGGATAAAATTAGCCATGTTGACTGGTCCATTGTCCATCGTAAATCTGTACATCCCTGAGTTTAAATTTAAAATAAATCCCTCAATCTATCTAAGAGGAGGCATAGCGACCATGCATATGTTTATAGTATACATATAACATTGGTACTGTAATTGGGGAGAAAAACATCATGTTACCATACGTCTGGTGGGCTGGTGCTCATTGGGATCCCTCACGTGGCAGGGTAGGTTTCTTCTGGTGTCGCTAACTTTCTAAAACTTTGCTTTCATTGAACTGCATCCCAACTACTCTGCTCTTCCCTATCTTGACTCTGGATATGCCTACACTGAAGAGCAATTGAATTAGAGATACCTGTCTAGTAACGTGTATCACCACCTTTTCGCCCTGATGACGGCGGCGATTCGTCTCGGCATGGACTCGACAAGACACCGAAAGCGTTGGGAAGCCATACGGATCCACGACCCCTGAACAAGCTTCCACAGTTCACGAAGATTTGATGGAGGGGGGGGGTCAGAGTCTCGAACATCTCTCTCGATGGCATCCCAGATGTGCTCGATGGGATTAAGGTCAGGTGACCTAGCTGGCCAAGGAAGCAAGGTCACGTCGGTGGAGTGTTCATCCAACCATTCGGATACAATTCGGAAGCGATGGCACGGTGCATTGTCTTGTTGCAGGATGAGGTCCCCAGTGGGATGTTGAAGACGCACAAGCGGGAGCAAATGGTCGTCCAGGATATCCCGGTAACGTTGACCTGTGAGGGATGATGTCACACGTACCAGGGGTCCCATTTCAGTCCACGTAAACAGTCCCCAGACGAGAATGCCACCCCCACCAGCTTGAAGAGTACTCTGCTGGCAAGAAGGATCCATCGCTTCATGTGGTTTGCGCCGTACTCGTATCCTGCCATCCGCATGTACCAACGTGAATCTCGACTCATCAGTCCAGGCAACATTTTTACACATGTCTAGGGTCCAGTGGCGATGTTCCCGGGCCCATGCTAATATTTGCACCCTCTGATGTGCGGTCAGCAGATCAATACTGTGACGTTCTAAGAATTCCCACGAACCCAGTGGCCGGAAGAAACAACGCTATACGCTGGTGATCCCCGTGACGTCATCTCCAGAAATTCCGGGGCCTTTACACGCTTTAAACACGAAGGTTTAAAAAAAAAAAAAACACTTTAATTTTTTTTTCCTGAAAACCTACGGCGACCCATCTTGGTAGCCCCAGCGACCTAAGTTTGGGTCGCAACCCATAGGTTAAGAACCCCTGGTTTATAGTATCAAATCAGGAAAATTCCTAAAGCACGTTCGTGTATTCGTATGTATGGGAGTAGACCTCTGTCATACATAACACGATAGGCAACTTGTTCAATAACCACCTTTGACAAAATGATGGCCGGGTGGCGCAGTGGTCTAAGGCGCTGGCCTATGATCATTCGTCCGTAAGGGGTCCGGGTTCGAATCCCGGTCAGGCATGGATGTTGTGTTTGTCTTATAGCACCGGCTCTTTCCCTTCCCTGGAACCAGTGACCCTAAATTAGGGACGGGCGACTGCTTATAGCCCATTGAGTTGCTCACGGTGGTCGTTAAACCTCAAAAAAAAAAAAAAAAAATGATGAAGACCACTTACACATTTAATCAGATTAAAAGACGGTATTTACAAGTTTAAAACATATGATAGGTAAAAACACGAAATCTTTCGATCTCGTGTTTTTTCTTCATCTGGTCGCCCACCCAATGGCACCAGAGTACAACGACACGCAACATATATAGGGATTTGATGACACAGAAAAATGATTAGGACGCATGCTCACGAAGGTTGTTGGCCGCCCCGGTGGCGCAGTGGTCTAAGGCGTTGGCCTCTGATCATTCGTCCGTAAGGGGTCAGGGTTCGAATCCCGGTCAGGCATGGATGTTGTGTTTGTCTTACGGCACTGGCTCTCTCCCTTCCCTGGAACCAGTGACCCTAAATTAGGGACGGGCGACTGCTTATAGCCCATTGAGTTGCTCACGGTGGTCGTTAAACCTCCAATCAAAAAAAAAAAAAAAAAAGAAGGTTGTTGTGAACGCAGAGAGAGTGAGAGAGAGAGAAGCCACTGCATTGCGAAAGAAAAGAGTCAATATGATGTTGCACAAGTATTAATCATTACTACTTGTGAATATGATGTTGCACCGTTTTAAACTTATAAATACCGTCTTTTAATCTGATTAAATGTGTACGTGCTATTCATGATTTTGTCAAAGGGGGTTATTGAACAAGTTGCCTATCGTGTTATGTATGACAGAGGTCTACTCCCATACGAATATCGCTTGCAACACGAAAAACTCATCTACTGTTACTTCCACACGTTCGTGTATTTGGTGCGAACATAAGAAATAGGGAAAAATCATACAAACATAATGCTCCTGTGCCTTACGGAACGCCTCTACTAGCCCCACGAGTTAGGTGCCACTGTGCAGTCACCAGTCCCTAATTTAGAGCCGCTGGTTTAGGGAAGGGGTCAAGACAACGCATCACCCATGCATCATGCGGGCCTCAGGAGATTAGCCTGAAACACCCCTTTGACCACTTGGCCATCAAGGTGTCTATATTCTTTTACCAGTAACTTACTGGGTGCTAGAGCTCTGGCACAACCACATAGTCGCTACTTGTGAGCATTTCAACCGCTAGGTGGGCATGTTGCTTTCAGTTCAGGGGTTAAGACAACTACTGAAATGATTATTTTCTTCAAAATTCTCTCACCACAGTCCAAAACTTTGGAACTCCTAATTTCAGATTTAGTGGGTTAAAAAACACTCAGCATTACGCTTAAAGCAGTATATTTGCAGTATAAAGCAGTCCTCTTCTATACGGTGCTCTCAAATTGTTTTTTTATTTCATTTGACAGCTTACAGTTTTTCAAGCATGGTTTGTTTTGTGATAGTTACATCTTGCGAAATGGTCCATTCAACTTCGCAACGTCTGAGTTTTTAAAAATAACATCAGCTTGTGGGTTAGTTTCGGATGTAGGTCAAGTCCTCTCTCTTCCAGGAGCCTTCCGCAGTGCTGATACAGAACGCCAAACAAAAGACGTAGCCGGCTAATGGAGCTTGTTAGGACTAATCTGGTATCTCCGCCCGCCCGTATCTGTACCCCTCAAAATCTATTTGCCCTTGACCGACGTCCGCGGCTGAGGTCAAATTGCCCAACAGCCTTCTTTTTCTTGCGATCTGCGGAAAGCGATCGAAGGACGGATCAAGATGTGAGGGTACATTTTGGGTCAAGTCTCGACTTCACAGAGCGAAAGAGGTAAGAAATCAGGTTTCCTGTATATCGTCGCTTGCAAGACGCGAAATCATTTTTAGCTTCTTCGTTTGCTGCTTGTTCCGTGTTGTTAGGAAACCAGAGTTTCCTGACCCATTTGCAGAAATAGTTTGAGTTTATCAATTCCGTTGGCATGCTGTTTAATTTTAGCTCATTTTTTTACGTCGTCTTTTATCAGGTAGTTATGGATTTAGAGTTCCGTTGAACGTCCTGGATGTTTTCCCTAAAAATGTTCATGTAATCCTTTGTCCGCTTCTCAAGCTGTACGCATTTTTTTTTTTTTTTTTCGTTACAGGAAATTTTTATAGTTACTTTTCCTTTGTGTCAGGTTTTGAGAAAAAATAAACTGTGATTGCTGCAACTTATATTTTGAACTTTGTTCCGGTGCTACTATCCACCATAACGATAGAAGAAGAAAAATGAACAATTTTGAATTCACTTTGCGAAAGCGTCGTTTCATTTAAAATAAAATTTCTCTTTTTCTATCACGTTCACCTACTTTGAATTTCCAACTGAAACGCATGGGAAAGTTTGAGATCTTACATAACAAATTACACGTCATTTGCAGTATAATTTCCTTAGTTGGCTCATAAATTTGACATTTTTCTGTTTGTTTTTGTTTTGTTTCGGGGTTTAGTATTTATCACCACGAGCAACTTTGATGGAGCCCTTCCTAACTCAGAGCCACTGGTTCTGGGAGGAGGAGGGGGGGGGACTGAGCGGAAGCAGTGTTAAAAACCGATTTCCGCTGGGTAGCTTTTAAATCATGATGCTCTTTTCTGTTTCACGCTTTAAATCATGATACTCTTTTGACCATTGGCGCACCCAATGAGGGGGCTTAGGGGGCTTAAGCCCCTCCAAGGAGCTTAAGAACGACGTACGTCACAAACTAAACATTCAAAAATATTATTTTACATGTTCAAAAAATTACATAGTGTCTTCTATTACATGGTGTCTTCTTCCCAAAGCCCCAAAGAGATTAAGAGCGACGTACGCCACAAATTAAATATTCAAAAATATTATTTTACATGTTAAAAAAATTACATGGTGTCCTTTTCCCCAAACCCCAAAGAGATTAAAAGCGACTTACGCCATAAATTAAACATTCCAAAATATTATTCCACATGTTCAAAAAATTACAGTGTCTTCTATCACATGGAGTCCTTTTCCCAAAGCTCCAAAGAGATTAAGAGCGACGTACGTCACAAATTAAACATTCAAAAATATTATTTCACATGTTCAAAAAATTACATAGTGTCTTCTATTACATGGTGTCTTCTTCCCAAAGCCCCAAAGAAATTAAGAGCGACGTACGTCACAACCGTATATAAACTATAGGTATATATATACTGTATATATATATACATATACATGGATGTAAGGTCAGGTGATGCGTAACATCACAGCCTCTCCTTGACAAATGTCAACCTATTATCGCTCGGGTTCCTAATTGGGTTCACCCGGCGTAATATTGGGAGCCAAGGGGGTGTCGAGTGGATTGTGATTCTGCGATTCCCTGATTTAGGGCTGACGCAGCTTCAGGATCCACTGACGGGGGGCGTTGTGTTTCACACAGCAGATTTTCCTTTGGGAGTCAAAGGGTCCGCTGTGTGCCGCAATGTTTTTGTGAACGTCTAGATTTAAAATAAAAAAGCATAAGTGAAGTGATTTTCTAAGTTCCGGTTCCAAAAGTTATATATATTCTCCAAATAATCTAGGGTTGAGCACACATATTGTAGTTAACGACACACTCATCATAGAACTTAGACAAAATTAAGTAACAAAAACAATTTATTGGTTATGATTTGGCATAATAATAAATATACGCTCATGATATTAGCAAAAATGATTTACGACCCTCTGACAGGAACCTGTACTCAATTAGCTATTTGCTTATAAAAAATATTAATTCTATGTCTGGACTGATCCGATAAAGATTTTATGAGGGGACACCAAAGAAAGAATAGGATGGATTTCCTACCTCAACATCCGAATCTGGCCTAGATATCGCGCTGCTGACCAATCCTGATCCGGGAGAATTCTCGACCGGTGGTTATTACTATAGCTTCCATCCGCAGCTGCGACTGTCGTATGGGCCCTAATGGTCCTTAGTGTGTGTGTGTGTGTGTGGGGGGGGGTCAGTTCATCCGGAAACCTGGGTTGGGATTTCCCATCTGCAGCTTACGGTAGCTTCAGTCCTGCCGCTTCCTAGGTGACAGTCATGGAGGACAGTGCACGCGATGCACGCCGCGAAACCAGCCAAGGTAAAGTTTCGTGCAAAAACTGTAAACGTGAAGTGACGAAGTTAAATGTTCCGTTCCATGTTGAACGACAGAGCAAAAGTGAAGTGACGAAGTTCTTCTCTTCCCTTGTAAAATCTTTCGACGACCCCCAAGAAGACCCACACTACCTCAAAACATCCCATCATCCAATCACTAGCTGGCAAACGCAAGCCTCCCTGAATTAAATTCCCCAGTGTAGATCTTACTGGTCGGAAAATTAACATTTTGATCTTCCATTCGTTAGGGGGCCAAGATTCCTAATCGCTCCAGTGAAATTCTGAGAACCCCTCGTTACGTTTGCCGCGTGATACTACTCCCGGCCGTAAATTCTTACCCCAATTAAACTGTTAGCCCCGGTTCCAACGAGTCTATATGGTCTGCCCAACACGCATTGTGGATTCTAGACGGTGGACACTTCTATTGCCCCAATAAAACATACTACAAAGCCAGCTCGCCGATGGCCGACGCCAGCGTTCTCTTACAATGTCGGTCCGCCCTGTGTCGCCTTGTGCTGTCTAGCTAGTTTTATGCCTTGTGCTGGGAGAAGGGGGACGGAGAGAGAAAAAAAAAAAGAAAAGATTCACCCGAAAGTGTATGGCAAAATAAAACCTACTCTTTCTTCAACAAATACATGAATTAATGAAAATGAATAAATTATTAAATAAATGAATAAATTAATAAATAAATGAATAAATAAAATAATAATTAAATAAATAAATAAACTAGGGAATGGGTTCTCGACTAAATGTCCAGCGCTCGAGTTTGGGCGCTGTCACAAACCCCGCCTTCTCGTGGTGCATCCTGTTCCCACTAAAGGGGCTCTGACGACCACCAACAGCGGTATACCTATAACATCGGGATTAGAGGAAATGCTATCCCACACTCACCAACCCGCTTGGCCAGTGTGGTGAGTTATGGCCAAAACCCTCCAAAATGACTTCACAACTTAAATCTTGGCCCTCAGTCTCCGGCAGCTGGAATGTACTTGGCCAAGGCAGCGGCCAGTGCGACATGAAGACAGAGGGTGCTAAGAATCCCCGGAGGACCGGACTAGGCTGCCATCTGATGCTGACCTTGTCTACGTATAATGAACGCTCTCTATCTTCTGATTCAAGGTTTCTTGAATTGGAAGAGGAACTACAAAGGATCAAGTAGGACATCGTCGGGCTAAGTGAGGTAAGGAGAAAAGGGAGAAGATCTCATCGAACTGAAAAATGGACATCTCTTCTACTATCGTGGAACAGATACTGGCAGAACTAGTGGTGTTGGATTTATAATAAACAAGAAACTGAAGGCTAAAGTTGTAGAAGTTGCAAGTTCCTCTGACAGAGCTGCACGACTCGTTATCCAACTCTCGAGAAGATATAAGGCTCAGATAATTCAAACTTATGCACCCACCACAAGTCATCCTGACGAAGAAATTGAAGAATTTTATAAGGAAATTCGTCATCTAAATAATAAAGGTAAGCAGCACTTGAAGATAATTATGGGAGATTTCAATGCAAAAATAGGGCAACGGCAACAGAATGAAACTTCAGTAGGTAAATTCGGTCACGGCAACAGAAACCAGCGTGGACATACTCTCATTGAGTTTGCAGAGGCAGAAGGGTTTTTCTCTTGAACTCCTTTTTCAAGAAAAAGCCACACAGGAAATGGACATGGAGACATCCAAATGGGACGACAAGTGAAATTGATTTTATTATGTGTAACAAAAAAATCGTCATAGAAGACTGAAGTGTGCTAAACAAGTTCAAAACAGGTAGTGACCATAGATTGGTGAGATGTAAGATGCACCTCAACACTAAACTCGAACGTGGTAAGCTCATAAGACAAACAAAATGTATTGACATAACCAACCTTAAAAAACACCATAATACCTTTAAGTTGGAACTGAAGAACAGATTCTCTGCTTTAGAAGGCCTAACATCGGAAGAAGTGGATATTTCTGAAGTTAACAGAAAAGTAACCACAGCTCTTATGGAAACAGCAACAAAATTAGCTGGGTCTAAGAACAAGTTGCACGTGAACAAATTATCAGGAAAAACCAAAATGTTGATGCAAAAAAGAAGAGAGATGAGGACAACTAAAGAAGATGTGACTTCCAAAGTGGAATACATAAAGCTATGCAAGACAGTACGAAAAAGTATCACTGAAGACGTAAGGAAATTCAACTGTGAACTAGTGAGGAAAGCAATTGAAAACAACCAAAGTCTAAAGATAGTAAAGGGACATCTCAGTAAGGGAAGAAAACAGATTATGGCACTGAGAAAAGAAGATGGTTCTGTAACAAGAAATAGAGGCGAAATTTTGACAAGAGTGAAAGATTTCTACTCCAAATTATATGAAAGGGATGATACATGTACTCCAGACATCATGAAAGGTACCAGTACCAGAGTTCTTCCTGTCCTCCCAGCAGAAGTTGCACATGCAATCAAGAACATGAAGAGGGGAAAAGCTCGCAGAAGAAGATGGAATTACTGTAGACATCATACCAGAAGCAAGTGGAGAAATCGAAACAGTACTCGCCCAAATTTTCACTCGATGCCTTAATGAAGGGAAGATTCCTGAGGATTGGAACAACGCTACAATGATCCTGCTACATAAAAAAGGTGACATTGAGGATCTCAGGAACTACAGACCTATCAGCCTCCTATCAGTGGTTTATAAAATCTTCACTAAAGTTCTTTCACACCGCTTGAAGGTAACACTAAACATGGCTCAACCAAGAGAACAAGCTGGATTCAGGAGTGGCTACAGCACAATAGATCATATCCACGTACTGAGAGAACTAATTGAAAGAGCGAGGGAATATGAACTTCCATTGTGCATGGCTTTTATCGATTATGAAAAAGCCTTTGATTCGGTGAAACCATCAGCAGTTACAATGGCTCTGAGATCCTGTGGTATTGAAGATGCATACATTAATATTATAAATAACATCTATGAAAATGCAAGTGCAAATATTCGGCTGTTTGAGAATACAGCGCACATAAAAATTGGAAAGGGAGTGAGATAAGGTGACACCATATCTCCGAAGCTCTTTAATGCCACATTGGAAAATGTCTTTCAATCACGGAACTGGGAAAACAAAGGAATAAAAATTAATGGAGATTATCTAACTCACCTTCGTTTTGCTGATGACGTAGTCATTTTTGCAACTACCCCATAAGAGCTGCAGAGTATGATCCAGGAACTTGCTGACAAGAGTAAAGAAGTGAGATTAAAAATGAACTTTGAGAAGACAAAAGGGATGTTCAATGCTTTTACAAGAAATGAAGATTTATCGATTGATGGAGAAAAGCTGGATAAAACGGATACGTACGTTTATCTTGGACAGCAGATTACAAGTGAGAGTCACATTGATGAAGAAATTAATCGGCGTATAAAACTTGCCTGGAGATCTTTTGGAAGAAACAGCATAATTTTCAAGAGCAGTATGCCATTATGTCTTAAAAGAAAAGTGTTTGATTAATGCATCCTTCCAGTGCTTACGTATGGTGCAGAGACGTGGACCTTAACTAAAAGAGACACACAAAGGCTGCAGACAACTCAAAGAAAACATGGAGAGGTGCATGCTTGGTGTAACCAGGAGAGATAAGAAGAGGAACTCGTGGATCCGAAAAATGACAAGAGTGGAAGACATCATGATCAGAGTTAAATCCCTGAAATGGCAATGGGCTGGACATACTGCCAGAAGGACAGACCATCGATGGACAGCTGACATTTTAGATTGGATTCCAAGGGACAGGAAAAGACCCAGAAGAAGACCACATGGAAGATCGGTGGATTAAATTCGAAAGTATGCAGAAGTGACATGAAGGAGACTGGCACAAGACAGACCGTTGTGGAGGAAACTTGGGGAGACCTTCGTCCAGCAGTGGATTGATAATAGTTGACAATGATGATGATGATGATATATATATATATAGAAACGAATCATGAGTTTATCAATGGAACAACACTCCGACTGTGATATATCAGGTGCACGAATAACGCAACAACGTTATTTTATAATGAGGACCAAATTGTTCTGAGAGCTAGAACTTGAAGAATTTCGAAAACAGGCACAGGAACCTGATCAAACTGAGGGCACATCAGATTTGTCTATTCCAGCGCAATTGGAAACTGCAACAAATGCAAATGCGTCAAATTTACTAGAAGATTCGGTTAATAATGATAATGGAATAACTGTTCAGGAACTAAGTGAACAACAGATCCTGCTAAGGGAACTCATAATCGAGCATTTGAGTGAAAATATCCGTCAGAGGCTACCCCCACTGCGGCAAACCAGCAGTAAAGTTGCGAAAAGCCTCTTGGATGACATTAACAAGGTCATCAGCACTATCCCTATAGATACACTGAAAGCAACGAACCAGCTGATGTACAGTGCTGCGTACATTGTCACGTTAGAACTAGGGTATAAATTACCTAAACACCGTAAACCACCAGGACCTCCGAAATGGAGGATAAGACTGGAGAATAAAGTGAGGAAAATGCGAGCAGACATTTCGTCTCTCAAGTCATTAAAGGAAGGAAAATTGAAGAATGAGCTAGTAAAAACTGACCTTTTAAGAGGCATGACCTCGAGCGTAAAACAATAGCCACTTTAATAGTAGAACTGAAGCAACGAGTTGTTGCAACTGCTGCTAAGATTCAGCGTTACAATGCTAAAGTCCAAGAGTTTGTCCAAAGCACACAATTCAGGAAAAATCAGCGAAATTTCTATAAATCGCTGCAACATACTGAATTTAAGGGCAGTGAAGATCCAGAGAAAGAGGAGACTCTTGCTTTCTGGAAGGCCTTCTGGGAGACCCCAGTAAACCACAACAAAGAGGATGGATTTAAATAAAAAAAGCAAGAAAAACAAACAGATGGAAAACATCGTAATAACGGGAGAAATGGTCCAAAAGCATGCAAAGACTGTTAAGAATTGGGGTGCACCAGGGTCTGATGAGCTACATAGGTTCTGGCTAAAGTACTTGACAAGCCTATACCACCGCATTGCCATTCAATATAATGCCATTCTCCAAAAACTCTACGACTGAAGATTGGCTGACAAGAGGGCGTACATTCCTCATTAAAAAATACTTATACAAGGGCAATGAACCCAGCAACTTCCGCCCAATAACCTGCCTCCCAACAACTTCCGCCCAATAACCTGCCTCCCAACAACTTCCGCCCAATAACCTGCCTCCCAACAACTTCCGCCCAATAACCTGATCCCAACAACTTTCAAACTAATTTCTAAAATCATGGCTACGACAGTTTACAATCATCTAATAGCAAATGCCCTTTACCCAGTCGAACAAAAAGGGAACTTTAAACAATCAAGGGGCACAAAAGATCAGCTCCTGATCGACAAAATGATACTGAAAAACTGTAAACGGTGCCAGACGAACTTAAATATAACCTGGATTGACTACAAAAAAGCCTTCGACTCATTGCCACACTCATGGATCAACAACTATCTAGAGGTGTATGGAATAAGCGATAATATCCGAAAATTTGTGAAAACCAATATGCGACAATGGTCGACTACACTTACAACAAATGGCACTGAACTTGGCCAGGTTCGAATACGACGTGGTATATTCCAGGGTGACCCATTGTCTCCCTTGCTGTTCAATATCGCTCTAATACCACTGACCACAATTTTGAACAAAACTGGACTTGGCTATCAAATTTCTACTCAGGCGGGCACAGTTAACCATTTGCTTTACATGGACGACTTAGAACTTTATGACAAAAATCTCATTGAGTTGGAATCACTGCTTAATACTGTGCGAATTTTCAGCACTAACATTAAAATGATATTTGGACTTGACAAGTGCGCCGTACTGTCCCTTCAGCGGGGCAAAGTTCAAAAAGTTAAGGGAATAGAACTCGTTAATGGAGATATAATTCGCTCACTAAATGAAGATAACCCGTACAAATACATGGGCACCTTAGAGATGGACAATATTTTGCACGAAAAGAGTCAAAAATCTAACACGCAAAGAATACCAGAAAAGGGTGAGAAAAATCTTGAAATCGAAACTCAATGCTAGGAACACGATTCGTGCAATAAATACATGGGTAGTGCCTGTAATACGGTGCCCAGCGGGGATTGTCGACTGGACCATTGTCCAGTCGACAATCCGAATTGAAGACACTGGATAAAAAAAACACGGAAACTACTAACAATGCATCACTCACTACATCTGAAGAGCGACATTGATAGATTGTAGCTACCTCGAAACATCGATGGCCGTGGTTTACGACAAATTAAACAAACAGTTGAAGAAGAAAAGTGTGGCCTTCACGATTACATCAACAAGAGCTCGGAAAAACTGTTAAAAGCAGTCAAAACAGAACTTTTTTTTACGAGCTACTGAAACCAAATTGGAGTACAAAAAACAACAATACAAAGCCCACCTAGAAAATTGGAAGAATAATCCCCTACACGGGGCCTTTTCAAAGGAATCGATAACAAACTTGACAACGACTTAACCTGGACATGGCTTAAGACATGCACTTTACGAAGGGAGACTGAGGGTTTGCTCTTTGCTGCACAAAATCAGGCCCTTCAGACAAACGTGATGAAGGACAAGATACAGGGCTCAAGTGACAATGGCCTTTGCCGTCTGTGTAACAACCGTGAAGAAACAGTTAATCATTTGGTTTGCGAGTGCACGGTCATTGCCCACACCGAGTATAAAAAGAGGCATGACGATGTGGCCCCGAAAAGTCCACTGGGCACTCTGCAACAAATTTGGGTTTCCCGACTTCTGAAAAAGCCTGACAACATATAGCAGATAAAGTCCTGGATAATGGCCAGGTGAAAATCTTATGGGACTTTCGAATACAGACTGACCAGCACATAACCGCAAATACACCCGACATCACCGTGATTAAAAATCAACAAGTGACCCTAATCGATATTGCCATCCCGGTAGATTGTAGAGCACTGGAAAAAGAGAAGGAGAAAATAGACAAATACTATTATTATTGATTATTATTGGCTCTGGCTATGGAAACTACCCGACTTTGGAAGAAAAACACAACAGTGCTGCCAATAATAATCGGCGCATTAGGGACTATATCACCCAAATTCATGGACTACTTTATCCGACTTGGAACAACAATAATAACAACTGTCGAGTTTTAAAAGACTGCAATCATTGGTACTGCAGCAATTATTCGTCGATACTTGTCCGAGGCTTAATCCTCTGGTTGAGGCTTGCCTTGCACAGGAACTTCCAGTGGTGGCGTGATGTCTTGTGTCGTTTGTGTGAACGTTTCACTGTGTTATTTCTGAAAGAATAAAATGTATATATATATCATCATCATCATCATCATTGTCAACCATTATCAATCCACTGCTGGACGAAGGTCTCCCCAAGTTTCCTCCACAACGGTCTGTCTTGTGCCAGTCTCCTCCATGTCACTCCCGCATATTTTCGAATTTCATCCACCCATCTTCCATGTGGTCTTCTTCTGGGTCTTTTCCTGTCCCTTGGAATCCAATCTAAAATTTCGGCTGTCCATCGATGGTCTGTCCTTCTGGCAGTATGTCCAGCCCATTGCCATTTCAGGGATTTAACTCTGATCATGATGTCTTCCACTCTTGTCATTTTTCGGATCCACGTGTTCCTCTTCTTATCTCTCCTGGTTACACCAAGCATGCACCTCTCCATGTTTTCTTTGAGTTGTCTGCAGCCTTTGTATGTCTCTTTTAGCTAAGGTCCACGTCTCTGCACCATACGTAAGCACTGGAAGGATGCATTGATCAAACACTTTTCCTTTAAGACATAATGGCATATTGCTCTTGAAAATTATGCTGTTTTTTCCAAAAGCTCTCCAGGCAAGTTTTGTACGCCGATTAATTTCTTCATCAATGTGACCATCACTTGATATCTGCTGTCCAAGATAAATATACGTGTCTGTTATCTTTAGCTTTTCTCCATCAATCGATAAATCTTCATTTCTTGTAAAAGCATTGTACATCACTTTTGTCTTCTGAAAGTTCATTTTTAATCCCACTTCTTTACTCTTGTCAGCAAGTTCTAGGATCATACTCTGTAGCTCTGATGGGGTAGTTGCAAAAATGACTATGTCATCAGCAAAACGAAGGTGGGTTAGATAATCTCTATTAATCTTTATCCCTTTGTTTTCCCAGTTCAGTGATTGAAAGACATTTTCCAATGTCGCATTAAAGAGCTTCGGAGATATGGTGTCACCTTGTCTCACACCTTTTCCAATTTTTATGTGTGTTGTATTTTCAAACAGCCGAATCTTTGCACTTGCATTTTCATAGATGTTATTAATAATATTAATGTATGCATCTTCAATACCGCAGGATTTCAGAGCCATTGCAACTGCTGATGGTTTCACCGAATCAAAGGCTTTTTCATAATCGATAAAAGCTATGCACAATGGAAGTTCATATTCCCTCGCTCTTTCAATTAGTTTTCTCAGTACGTGGATATGATCTATTGTGCTGTAGCCACTCCTGAATCCTGCTTGTTCTCTCGGTTGAGCCATGTCCAGTGTCACCTTCAAGCGGTGTGAAAGAACTTTAGTGAAGATTTTATAAACCACTGATAGGAGGCTGATAGGTCTGTAGTTCCTGAGATCCTCAATGTCACCTTTTTTATGTAGCAAGATCATTGTAGCGTTGTTCCAATCCTCAGGAATTTTCCCTTCATTAAGGCATCGAGTGAAAATTTGGGCGAGTACTGTTTCGATTTCTCCACTTGCTTCTTGTATGATGTCTACAGTAATTCCATCTTCTTCTGGAGCTTTTCCCCGCTTCATGTTCTTGATTGCATGTGCAACTTCTGCTGGAAGGACTGGAAGAACTCTGGTACTGATACCTTTCATGATGTCTGGAGTACATGTATCATCCCTTTCATATAATTTGGAGTAGAAATCTTTCACTCTTGTCAAAATTTCGCCTCTATTTCTTGTTACAGAACCATCTTCTTTTCTCAGTGCCATAATCTGTTTTTTTCCCTTACTGAGATGTCCTTTTGCTATCTTTAGGCTTTGGTTGATTTCAATTGCTTTCCTTACTAGTTCACAGTTGAATTTCTTACGTCTTCAGTGATACTTTTTCGTACTGTCTTGCATAGCTCTATATATTCCACTTTGGAAGTCACATCTTCTTTAGTTGTCCTCATCACTCTTCTTTTTTGCATCAACATTTTGGTTTTTCCTGATAATTTGTTCACATGCAATTTGTTCTTGGACCCAGCTAATTTTGTTGCTGTTTCCATAAGAACTTTGGTTACTTTTCTGTTAACTTCAGAAATATCCACTTCTTCCGATGTTAGGCCTTCTAAAGCAGAGAACCTGTTCTTCAGTTCCAATTTGAAGGTATTATGGTGTTTTTTAAGGTTGGTTATGTCAATACATTTTGTTTGTCTTATGAGCTTGCTACGTTCGAGTTTAGTGTTGAGGTGCATCTTACATCTCACCAATCTATGGTCACTGCCTGTGTTGAACTTGTTTAGCACACTGCAGTCTTCTATGACGAATTTTTTGTTACACATAATAAAATCAATTTCACTTGTCGTCCCATTTGGATGTCTCCATGTCCATTTCCTGTGTGGCTTTTTCTTGAAAAAGGAGTTCAAGATGAAAAACTCTTCTACCTCTGCAAACTCTACGAGAGTATTTCCACGCTGGTTTCTGTTGCCGTGACTGAAGTTTCATTCTGTTGCCGTTGCCCTATTTTTGCATTGAAATCTCCCATAATTATCTTCAAGTGCTGCTTACCTTTAGGTTATTTAGATCACGAATTTCTAAATAATATATATATATATATATATATATATATATATATAACTTTCAGAAGGCAAAAGTGATGTACAATGCTTTTACAAGAAATGAAGATTTATCGATTGATGGGGGAAAGCTGGAGATAACCAATACCTACATTTATCTTGGATAGCAGATATCAAGTGAGGGTCACATTGATTAAGAAATTAATCGGCGTATAAAACTTGCCTGGAGAACGATTGGAAGAAACAGTATAATTTTCAAGAGCAATATGCCATTATGTCTTAAAAGAAAAGTGTTTGATCAATGCATCCTTCCAGTGCTTACGTATGGTGCAGAGACGTGGACCTTAACTAAAAGATACATACAAAGGCTGCAGACAACTCAAAACAGCATGGAGAGGTGCATGCTTGATGTAACTAGAAGAGATAAGAAGAGGAACTCGTGGATCCGAAAAATGACAAGAGTGGAAGACATCATGATCAGAGTGAAATCCCTGAAATGGCAATGGGCTGGACATATTGCCAGAAGGACAGACCTAGCTGAACTTTTAGACTGGATTCCGAGGGACAAGAAAAGACCCAGAAGAAGACCACATGGGAGATGAGCGGATGAAATTCGAAAGTATGCGGGAGTGACATGGAGGAGACTGGCACAAGACAGACCGTTGTGGAAGAAACATGGAGAGACCTTCGTCCAGCAGTGGATTGATAATGGTTGACAATGATGATGATGTTGATCAAATATATATACATACAGCCCCCTCCAACAAAAATTCCTATGTGCGCCACTGCTCTTTTCTGTTTCGTTTGATATTTATCTCGAAATTATTTTATTCCATGTCAGTACTCCAATCGTAAAACATTTTTTCGTCGGTTACTTATGCGAAATATCTTTCGAACGTTTTTCGTACACTCGTTTTTTTTTCTCGCTTCAAATAAGCACTGTTTTATGATGGTTAGTAGCGTAGCTGCGTATTACTCTAATTAACGTTAATCCTAAAATTCCTATTTAAAAAAATAATTTTATGTGTCGGACATCGTTTACTGTGAATTCCGTGTTCACTTTTCACTTATTCATAATATAAAGTTCTGCCGCTAGAGGTCACAAGCGTATATTTTTTCACTGACTCAGGAGATTACATCTCGCAACTGATAAAAATCGTGGCGTGCATCGAAGCCTTTATACGACGCAACGTCTGTAAAAAATTTGCATAATGCTATCCCATGACTTTTGACATTTCAATATACAATCGTGGCCAAAAGTCCTACACCAATAGACCGAAAGTCAATTTTTGATGTTTGAAGTCAACTTAAACAGCGTAATGGTAAAGTCAGGAATACATATTATACATCATTTTTAAAAGAAATTGTATGCTCATTACAATGCTATTACCAGTAGTAGAAGTGAAGTTACAAACAAAAGCACAGCGTCTAGTCATAAAAAGCAAAAAAAAAAAAAAAAAAAAAATAGTGGAAATTGTGAAATTAGTGTACAATGCATCTAACGTAAAATTACTGCACAGTACATTATTGAAACTTGCAGGACACTTAAAATAACTTACCAACAAGCAAAATACGCTTTAATATTTAATTGGTCTAAGCGATGGCTTATGATCATTCGTCCGAAAGGGGTCCGGGCTCCAGTCCCGGTGAGGCATGGATGTTGTGTTTGTCTTACGGCGCTCTCTCTATTCCCTGGTGCTAGTGACCATAAATTTGGGATGGCCGACTGCTTATAGCCCATTGAGTTGCTCACGGTGGCCATTAAAGCTCTAATTAAAAAAAAAGACCGTGTTCAGTGTTAGCCACGCACACAATTACTGCTTTCTTGTCATAATTTTTCAGCAGGTAGGCATGAATTCGTATTTAACATATCTCCACCACCAGAAGTCAAAGTGAAAAAATTAAAAAAAAAAAAAAAAAAAACGTCAGCGAATAACTGTAACCGTCGTTATTCACATGTGTATGAGTTTTCCAGATGTATCGATTCTGCACAAGATGGTGTAGGTACGTATTTCTATTTGTTATATTATAGCAACTGAAAGCGAAGCGGGGAGGAGGAAAGAAGATAATATAGGAAATTTTTAGTTTGCCTCTTGAAAACCATTAAATTTTTGAAATAGATGTTTTCCATAAAATGACGTGCCAGACAAAGTCCAAGACCTAGGCGAGACTGACATCTTTCTTACTTCCTCCGGGACTGTTTAAAAATCCCCCCCCCAAAAGAAAGAAAGAATGAAAGAAAAAAAACCTGCTAGTGCTTTCCATCTTCGCAAAATAAAAAACATAAAATAAAAGACCTTTTTTTTTTCTTTTACTTTGTGACAGTAGTTCAAAGCTTTCAGTTATTTCATAAATTTTCAGCTAATACTCACTCACATCGTTGTTCGAAGATCACTTGTAGAGCCCATTTGTTTAAGAGGGGGCTAGGGGTGCTAAGGGGAATGCAGCCCCAGGCCCCATATTTTCAAGGGGCTCAAGTTTTATGGATAATGCTTGAAGAATTGACTGAATTCTACAGTTGTTTTTTTCTTGGCAGATAGCACAGCAAAAACAATAAAAAACTGCCTTGTGAATTTTTTTATTCCTTTCCCCTTTTTTAGGAGGGGTCCGGAAAAAATATAGTCCCCCCAGTCCAACCTCAAATCTTTCAAAATCATTACGGATGTGTGTTTTTTCTGCACACATTTGCAATTGGGGGAAATTTTTACACATTGAGAATTAGTTTGAATCATGATATTTGGATCATATTATGATTGATGTCCACTACTTTGATATAATTTCAACGAGCTGAATCCTGGAGTGGATTGGGGGTAAAGCAGAACTTAACTGGTGTTCATTTTTCAACCATACATTTTTACATTTTCTTGCTAACACTAATTCATCGACGAATCATGTGATACATACTTCATTATGGTGGGGATATTTTTATGTCTCCCTCATCATATTTTGCGAATGTTTTCTCCTGGGTATTTTTATTCATCTGCCCATAGTGAAGTCCTAGATGTGCCACTAATACTGGGGCCCCAAAACACTGTCCAACCCCCGGGCCCCCTGCCTCTTTAAATTGGCTCTGATCATTTTAAATGCAATAGAAAATTCTATGGTCCAATACGGCATAAAATATTACGTATTTCACTTTTACATTAGAATTTAATACAAATCCTGAGATTATTAAAAACATATTAGTACAAACTCGTAGATTATTAATCAAATTCTACGACCTTTCAATTATTGCATAATCAAATTTGCTATATGGGATGAAATAGCTCCCTAATTTTGTGCAAAATTAAAATAGAAATAAAAAAATGTGAGCATCACATCATTATTATCATTATCTTTGTCAACCATTATCAATCCACAGCTGGATGAAGGTCTCCCCAAGTTTCTACTACAATGGTCTGTCTTTAACCTGCCTCCTCCATGTCACTGCGGCATGCTTTCGAATTTCATGCATCCATCTTCCATGGGGGTCTTCTTCTGGCTCTTTTTCTGTTCTTCGGAATCCAGTTTAAAATTTCGGTTGTCCATCGGTGGTCCGTTCTTCTGACAGCATGTCCAGCCCATTGCCATTTCAGTGATTTCACTCTGATCATGATGCCGTCCACTCGTGTAATTTTCCCTATCCACAAGTTCCTCTTCTTATCTTTTCTGGTTACACCGAGGATGATTCTCTCCAGGCTTCTTTGAGTTGTCTGCTATCTTTGTATGTCTTTTTTAGTTAAAGTCCAGGTCTCTGTCTGCTCCATACGTAGTACTGGCAGGATGCATTGATTAAACACTTTTCTTTTAAGACACAATGGCATAGTGCTCTTAAAAACTGTACTGTTTCTTCCAAAAGATCTCCATCCAAGTTTTATACACCGATTAATTTCTTCATCAATATGACTCTCATTTGATATCTGCTGTCCAAGATAAATGTAGGTATCGGTTGTCTCAAGCTTTACTCCATCAATCGATAAAACTTCGTTTCTTGTAAAAGCATTGTACATCACTTTTGTCTTCTGAAAGTTCATTTCTAATCCAACTTCTTTACTCTTGTCAGCTAATTCCTGGATCATGCTCTGAAGGGGTAGTTGCAAAAATGATTACGTCATCAGCAAAGCGAAGGTGAGTTAAATAATCTCCATTAATCTTTATCCCTTTGTTTTTCCAGTTCAATGATTGAAAGACATTTTGAAATGTGGCATTAAAGAATTTGGGAGATATGGGGTCGCCTTGTCTTACTCCCTTACCAACTTTTATATATACTGTATCCTCAAATATCCGAACTTTTGCAATTGCATTTTCATAGATGCTATTAATAATGCTAATGTTTGCATCTTCAATACCGCAGGATTTCAAAGCCATTGTAACTGCTGATGCTTTCACGGAATCGAAGCGAAGGCCTTTTCATAATCAATGAAAGCCATCACTATATGTATGTATTAGTGGTATGCAAAAGTTTCCGCAGTTTTAAGGAGAAAGGAGCCAGGAACAATCAGAAAGCCAGTACACAATTATTCAACGAAATATTGGCCGTTAGCATTAATGACCTTTTGCCATTTTTCAGGCAACGTATTAATGCCCATGTGATAGAAGGACTCGGGTTTTGAGCTGAAGAACACAGTGATGAAATTTTCCACCTCTGGAACTATGGTGAACCGCTGTTGAGCTAGGGAATGTTGCATAGAGCGAAACAGATGAAAGTCTGACGGTGCAATGTCAGGGAAGTAAGCTGGCTGCGGTGAAACCTCCCAGTGTAACTGTTCAAGGGTTGATTTTTTGGTGGCACCGACATGTAGTCTGGCATTATCGTGTAACAGGATGACTAGGCGGCGTCCTTTACCTGTCCATGGGCGTTTTTGCTCGATTGCAGCCTTCAGTGTCACCAATTGATCGCTATATCGTTGTGCGGTGATGGTTTCGTTCGGTTTCAACAGTTCGAAGTACAGCACTCCGTGGATATCCCACCACACACACAACAGCAGCTTTTCCCCTTGAATATCCTGTTTTGCAGTGGATGTTGATGGCTGGCCTGGGTCGAACCAGGATCGCTTGCGTAAGGGGTTTTCGCAATAGACGCATTTTTCATTCCCGGTGACAACCTTCCACAAGAAATTCTTCCCTTGAAACCTCTTCAGTAACGACATGCACATGCCCAATCGTTGAGCAATATTACGCTCCGTTAAAGTATGCGGAACCCACTTACCAATCTTCTGGATCTTCCTCAAGGCCTGTAGACGCCATGCCACCGTCGATAGAGCCACTTTCAAACTTTTCGCTAGTTGCGTGGTCCATTTTGTGTCATCCTCTTGCAACAGCGATTCCAGCTCCTGGTCTGCGAGTTCCTGCGGTCTACCTGCACGTGGCTTGTCTTCCAAGCTCAGATCACCTTTCTTAAACCTGGAAAACCATTCTCGACATGTTCGCTCACCCATAACCGTTTTGCCATACGCCTGACATATTGAACCGTATGCTTCACTTTAACTTTTCCCTAAATTAAACATGAATAACAAACAGCGCCGCAAATAAAATTTATCGTTAAGTAATGAGACAAAAATTATTATATCAAAACAACAAACTATACACTATATTGTCAAAAGTAACCGGACACTCGTTCAAAAAGCAAATGAATGGATCCGATGCGTTGTTAAGATGCGCGGTTCAGCTGCAAACAGTATAAAAACAAGCCTGCAGCTGACCGCGATCATATCGCACTGTGAGGTTGAGCGAAAATGTTGCGGCGGGAGAGAACTGACTTTGAGCAAGGAAAGATTGTTGGGTGTTATATTAGTGGGTTATCCATAAGAGAAACCGGGAGGCGTTTAAGCATACCCAAGTCAACTGTTTTGGATGTACTGAATAAGTGGAAGGTACATGACGTGCCTGAAGCAGCAAAACGTACCGGCAGACCAAAGAAAATCATTGATAGAGGACGTCGAAGCCTCTGGAGAGTCGTTATAGCTAAGCGACGGAGTACTGTACAAGCCCTCAGTGTACAGGTGAGTAAAAATGCTGAAACCTCGGTATGTACACGTACCATTCGCAGAGAACTTCATTCCATGGGTTACTGAGGTCGTGCGGCTGCTCATAAGCCTTTCATCTGCACTCGGAATGCTACTCGTCGTTTGGCATGGTGTAAAGAACATTTTTCGTGGACCGTGAATCAATGGAACGGCTCCTATGGACTGATGAATTTAGATACACGATCCATTAGTCTGATGGCCGTGTGCGGGTATGACGGCAGCCGGGAGAACGTTATTTACCACAATGTACTGTTCCTACGATCAAGTTTGGAGCTGGAAGTGTACTCGTGTGGGTTTTTTGTTTTTTGCGGTATGGTTCCGACCCATTGGTTATCGTGGACAAACCAGTTAACCAGCATGTCTACTTCGATATTCTGGACAATTATGCCCTACCAACTCTGTAGCGATACTATGGAATCGAGCTTTGTTGGTACCAGCAGGATAGTGCACCGAGCCATAATGCAAGAACTGTTACGGCGTAGTTTGACGATAATCCCGTATCGTGTGTGGACTGGTCAGCACAGAGCCCTGATCTTAATCCCACAGAGCATCGATGGGATGAATTAGAGCGCCGCATAAGAAGTTTGTAACCAAGGCCTACTACTAAGCACTAAGCAACAGTTAGTGGCAGCATTATGCACAGAATGGAAGCGCATACCTATCGCTGTGTTCCAAAACCTTGTGGAAAGCGTGTCTCTAAGGGTCAGTGCATGTATTAAGGACAAAGGCGGACCGACACGGTACTAATATATATCAAGAAATGCTATGTTGTGTTTCTCTTCTAGGTGTCCGGTGACTTTTGTCAATATAGTGTATTTTGAATTGCCACTTACGTAGATTCAAAGTAATTTCCCTCGAACTCCACACAACGGTGAGATCTCTCGTACAGGTGTTCGAAAGCACGGTGAAAGTCCTGAACAGGAACCTCCTTCAGTCTGTTGATCACACATCTTGGATGTCCTAAGCGTCTCTGAAGCACTCTCCTTTCAAGGCACTCTTCACCTCTGGAAAAAGGAAAAAGTATGTGAGAGCTAAATCTGGCAAGTAGGGTGGATGTTTGATCACACAGATCGACTTCGAAACCAGTAACTGCTTCATATGCAGCCAACAGTTTGCAAGCGCGTTGTCGTGCAATAGAAGCAAATTGTTTTTGTGGAACAGTTCTTTCCGGACACATTGCATGCATGCATGCATACAGACGTTACATTACTCCTAAATAATCCTGACCGTTCACTTTGTTACCCTCAGGAACAAATTCATGATAGGTAATTGCAGCAGAGTCGAAAAAAAAACCAACAACAACTATTGTCTTCACACATGGTCTTTGCAACCTGACTTTCTTCTGCCCGGGAGAACTCGTTTCACGCCATTCTACAATGTTTTCAGTTTGATCCTGAAACAAAACGCTCTGGCGTTTTGTTTCAGGATCAAACTGAAAACACACCGGTGAACACGGGCGGCGGAAGGTAGGGGATACGGGGTCCGAACCTTCCTCAAATTTCATGGTCCCCCTAACTGGGGAACATAAAAATTTGTGGTTGACATATGATTTAACGTTTTTTGTTTTTAGAAGATTTCGTTGAGTCCGTCACCACTATGAAAACGCTTCAAGTACAATTTTGAAAAATGCATGATTTTGCACAAACAAGTTGAAAAGTTAACGCAACATTGCATTCCTCACTTTAAAATAAGATCGTTAAAAATTCTCAAGAGGCAATGTGCTGAATGTATTGCTAGAACTGATCACCGGTGGACAACTGAAATATTAGAATGTACACCAAGGAGAAGAGAAGACCCAGAAGAAGAACACCTGATTCGAAAGCACCCTGGAGTGAGTTGGAAGAGATATGCTCAACACACGAAGTTGTGAAAGAGACTTGGGGAGGCCTCCATCCAGCAGTGGATTGACAATGGTTGATGATGTAAATACGAGTAAATACATATATCCTACGGGTTTGTTTTTCTCTCTTTTTTATTGTTTTAACTCTCGGAGAAGTTGGACCTAACTCCCCTAATGGCATAGTGGTCTAAGTGATGGTTTTTGATCATTCGTCCGAGATGGGTTCGGGTTCGAATCCCGGTGAGGCATGGATATTGTGTTTGTCTTATGGCAGTGGCGTTCTCCCTTCCGTGAATCCAATGCCTCAAAATTAGGGATAGGCGACTGCTTACAGCCCACTGAGTTGCTCACAATGGTCGTTAAACCTACAACCGGAAAAAGAAAAGAAAAACAGGTGGACCGCTTCTGTAATTATTGAGTTCTGCCGCCAATGCCGGTGACAATTTTTCGCAACAAATCACGATCTTGATCAACTGTATGAATGAAATTTTGATAACATGCAATCCGGTGCGGAACTGGGATCGTGTGTCAACGTGTGCGGCACAAACCTCGAACAAATCTTTCTCTTGTGCAGGTCTTTTTCTAAGATTACAATGGCCGTTTCCTTACCGACACCAAGTAGTCCAGCGAGTAGCCTGTACTCGGGGCAAAGCTAACCTGATTACACTGTCAATGCTGTGAAACCGAGTCACCGACAAGTCCGTATCTCTTGTTTATCTGTATTTCTCCGCGCACTAATGGGGTGACAAGTGTCGCTGACCCTTCCTCTAAGACCCTAACGAGATAGGAGGAAAGACAAAAGGAATCTTCCTGCTCAGGCTTCCATCATGATGTCCTCCTCAACTGCCAACCACTAGACAAACGATTTCTTTCTTTTCTAAAACGCATCTGGGTGGATAAGATAAACAGCTTCGTTAAACATATTCTTTACCATCCCATTTCATCAGTTATACGTAAACTTTCGGTGTTCCCAAAGTGTTCCAAAGATATTTATTTAGTTACATATTAAACGTGTATGCAGTACGCATTTTTTTTAAATTAGAAATACATTGGACTGCGCTATGTTTCCAGATGTACTGATAAATACCAAGTCCAAGATGGAACGAGTATTTTGAGACAGCAACCAGGAAGAAAGGGGCAAGCTTAGTGACCACCGCGACCCATTATGTCCCCTTTTACCCTCCGGCTCAATTCTCAATTCCCGCGCGTTCAGTAAATATCATACGTGTATACTGTATAGCCTATCTGAAGCAAGACAGAAGTGACAATGACGTCGCGAAGATACGAATATTTGTATTTTTTAGAAACGCGACCGAAACTGGGATCTTAATTTCTTTTTAATGTACGTACGTACAACATTTACAACATTGATATATTCATGTGCTTTTTAGGTCTCAGTTCAAATTCGAACACGAGCTTTTCAACTGGAACTTTATTATGCAGTGGAAGTACACACTCCGTAACTTTAACTCCATAGTCAGGTTAGCCTTGTCCCGAGTATAGTGGTTATTTGACCGTCGTGGGCAGCAATTTCATTAGCCTTCACCACATTTTCATTTGTCCCTGCAGAAATTGAACATCTTGTGCGTGGTTCATCCTCGAGGGACTCCCTCCCATCTTTAAACGTTGAAAACCAACGAACTCATGTGCACGGCTCAGACAGTCATCGCCGTAAACTTTTTTTAGGTCTTGGTACACTTCTGTGGCAGTTTTTTCCAAATTTACAGTAAAATTTTATCACAGCTCTTTACTCCTTCACGCAACTTCTGACACATTTCACGCACACAGTCTTACTTTAACGGTGGTCACACGAAAACTTCTGCATCACCCGACTCGGAAGTTACTCCTGCGATTACAGCACACTCTAGCGGTCAAAAATATAAACACGTTTGTTACTTTAATTCAAAGGGCTGTCCCGTAAAAAATCAGTGTCATTACTAGGGCTAGGATTTTTATGATTTTGCATTTTTTTTTTTGCCATACCGAAGCGTTGTTCAAATGTATACAAATGTGTTTCATGTAAAAATAAGCTGAATTTAAGTCCCTTTTTTTGTATACGGCATTTTTTTGTTTTGGCATTTTTTTGATGATTGGTTTGGAATATGGCATTTTTTTCAGGTTTTTTGGGTCATTTTTAAGGCATTTTTTTGTTATTTTTGAGTCATTATTTTGCATGTTTTGGTATTTTCCATAAAAAGAGCATTTTTGGATTTTTAATTAATTAATTAATTAATTTGTAAGCACATCCCTACAGATGGTATATTTAGTTACAGGAATTGCTATAGTTATATTTACAGTGATAATTACCAAGTGATATTTACAGTCTTGCAAAACATGCTTTATGAAACAAATTATTACTTACATTAAAAATAGCCGGACATTCTTGAAGTGAGTTGTGAAGCCTATACATTTTACATAACGAATAAGTTTTTCCAGCATCAGTTCTACAAAATGGCACTGCAAATAATTCACTTTTTGCCCTCGGTAAACGTGGGACACGGAAACTTAATTGGTTTACAATTTGAGTATCATCAATCTCTCCACTGATGATGTCGTACAGGAACTTGAGTTGGAGAGCCTTCCTTCTCGATTGCACAGAGGTCATCTTGAAGAATGTCAGAAGGTCAGCCATCGGGATGTCCGCTATATAAACACCAGTCGATTTGTAAATCTACTGGTTAGGAAAGTCAGGGAGAGTGTCTGCAAAAGTAATGGTGGTACCTAGAACCCTGTAGTTTTAACTTTTTAAGTAAAATATTTGACAATACCTGTAATTGCTTTGTCGAAAACTAAAATAAATCTCTTGAAGAAGTCACCCTCTCATGCATGGCAGATGTGCGGCTGCTGTGAATAAATGCTGACGCCTGTCGTGCATGTAATCTTAGGTAAATGACTGTTTTCCCACATGCTTCACGGGGAATCTGTGGCCTCGCACTGTGGCCTCGCGCTTTTCCTCAGCAGCGCAGAGAGAGGGCGATTGGAGAGCGATCGTATTATTTACAACCCATTGCAGAGCAATCGTATTACAACCCGAAGTCAAAGAGTTGAACACTTTCAATCTGTAGGACATTCAGTGTTTTCAAAGTGAAACTAGGCATTTATTTAGGCAAAGCTAAATATATCTTAAAGCAACATATGAATCTTTGGGTTAATTATCGTGCGTGTTCGAATTTTTCCATAAAACTATAACTGGCTACTGCAGTGCGCCCCTTCGTTACCTGCGCACCCCTACACCTGCGGGGGTGGTAGTTACACCACTGGCCCTGGGCATATTACCGCGCCAAGCCCCGTTTGGGAACTTGCGGGCATAAATTTTGTTCATTAATTCCGATGGTCTAAAGTGGCAACAAGGACACTGGGTTTCCTAGAATAGGCGACCCAGTCTCATCGTTGGGACCTGTACGCGTTGTATTTCATACTGGCTCGTTACGAGGTTGTCGCAAGAACTCGTATGCCGCAAAGAAATTAAGTTTTAAAACTAACATTTCTGTATCGTGTTTTAAATCGTGGTATCTTCAAAAGAAAGAATACTGTTTACCTAGACATAAACCACAACCCGACACTCATGCTTATTAGTGGAGCAGTAGCGAAGAAAAAACACGTTCGTTTAAAGAAACAAAGGTAAAATTTATTTTTAACATATTTCTTAATTTATGTAAAAATTAATGGTAGGACTAAATTAAATTATATTAAAACATCACTGTAAAGATGATTAAGGTTAAGCCTGAGATTCATAGTAACATTTCCTAGCAATCCAATTAGTACGAGGTGAGCAATAATATTTCATTTTCAAATTTCATTGATTACTCAGCATGCAAGGGATTGAAATAAATAAAAATAGTTATTCGGTCACCGCCGGGGACCGAATAACAATTTTTCGGTTCCTGTGTGTTGCTAAACCGTGGAAAGAGCAATGTCTTTGTTTATTCACTGACGCCACGTATTTGGAGGATTTTCACTTTGGATCTCGCCCTTTGGATTTAACTGCTATAATTAATATATAGCCAGTGCCGTTAATGCCTACTAGATGGAGACGCTTCAGTTATATTTGAGCCGATCATAAGGATTTATGATGTCAAAAGCTGTCAGAAAAACACACATAACGCCGTGGATTGTTGACCACCGTGGTGCAAAGCTCACGCGCTCAGCTAGATATCGAGAGATCTGGTATTCAATTCCTCGGCTGTGACCGAATAACAATATTTCGGTTGCTGTGTGTTGCTAAAACGTGTAAAGAGCGATGTATTTGTTTATTCACTGACGCTACGTATTTGGAGGATTTTCACTAGGGATTGAATTATTTGGATAATATCTTACTTTGAATCCTCTGCTATTCATTCGTCTCTGGTTTCTGGAGTGGACGATGAGGCTTCTCATCCCGTGGCGTGAAGGTAGAGGGGGAGAGGACGGGGGGGGTTACGGGGCGTGAAGATATACGGGGCTGGTATCCTCCGTGGATAAAACGCGCAGCCCAGGATCCCTTGATATTTGTGCAGCTTCTACCATAAACTAGACTTCATTCCCACCGCTACCTTCCAATGGCATCTAACATACACTGACGGAAAAAAAAATCCCAACACCACGAAAAAATAGTTGTAGAGGAATGAAATGGCGACAATACATTTTTGTAGGTAACATATTTAATCGATTAAGGTTTCAAGATCACAGCTTATTGTAAGCGCGAGAAGAGCCATTTTAAATGTGAAATGCTGGTACATTAATTACCTGTGTAACCGCCAGAATGTTGAATGCAAGCACGCAAACGTTCATGCATTGTGTCGTACAGCTGCTGGATGTCAGTTTGTGGGATGGAGTTCCATGCCTGTTGCACTTGGTCGGTCAATACAGGGACGGTTAATGCTGGTTGGGGGTGACGCTGGAGTTGTCGTCCAAAGATGTCCCATACGTGCTTGATTGGTGAAAGATCTGGTGATCTAGCAGGCCACGGCAACATGTCGACACTCTGTAGAGCATGTTGGGTTACAACAGCGTTATGCGGGCGAGCGTTATCCTGTTGGAAAACACCCCCTGGAATGCTGTTCATGAATGGCAGCACAACAGGTTGAATCGCCAGACCGACGTACAACTGTGCCGTCAGGGTGCGTGGGATAACCACGAGAGTGCTCCTGCTGTCATAGAAAATTGCTCCCCAGACCATAACTCCAGGTGTAGGTCCAGTGTGTCTCGGCCGCAGACAGGTTGGTTTCAGGCGCTCACCTGGCCTCCTTCTAACCAACACACGGCCATCACTGGCACCCAGGCAGAACCGGCTTTCATCAGAAAACACAACAGATCTCCACTCCGTCCTCCGATGAGCTCTAGCTTGACACCACTGACGTCGCAAACGGCAGTGGTTTGGAGTAAGTGGAATGCACGCTACAGGGCGCCTGGCTCGGAGCTGTTCTTCAAGTAACCGATTTGTAACAGTTCGTTGTGTCACTGTGGTGGCAACTGCAGCTCGAATTGCTGCCGCAGACGCAGTACGATCCGCCACGGCCATACGCCGTACACGGCGGTCTTCCTCTCAGTAGTGCCACGTGGCCGGCCGGAACACGGTCTTCTTGAGGCAGTACCTTCCCTTGACCACCGCTGCCAACAATCATGCACAGTGGCTACATTCCTGCCAAGTCGTTCTGCAGTATTGCGGAAAGAAGATCCACCTTCTCGTAGCCCTATTACACGACCTCGTTCAAACTCCGTGAGCTGTTGATAATGGCTTCTTCGTCTTCTGAAAGGCATTCTTGACTAACATCAACACACTACGTCGAATCTCAACGATAACTAACACTCACGAACGTTACAGCGCGTATTTACAGCAAACCTGCTTTGCATGTTCCAAGGGGCGCTACTAGCGCCACACGTATGCGCCGAGCGCGAAATTTGCATAGACGTCATCTTAAAGATGTACTCTCACCGCCTACCAACTGTCGTTTATCTAACACAACCCCTTCTTGGTGTTGGGAATTTTTTTCCGTCAGTGTATTACGAAATCTGTGAGTCCGAGTTTTTGATCCACGCACGGACAAGCATTTCGCCAACCAACAACCGAAAAACCAAGCATGATTTCTCCAAGTTTTCGCTTTTATTTTCGCTTCGGTTTCGCTTTCTGCCGTGCTCCTAGGCTTGTCCTCACCTCTTGGAGGTGTCACCCTCGTCTTCAATGGTTCCTGGGATCCCCTTCCCCCTTGTCCACAAATGGTCCGCCGTCCGGTGGATACTAACCAGTGGCTGAATCGAACAGATGCTCTTCTGCATACAGACCATCTACCGAGTTAAGCCCTTTAAACATTTATTTGGCCTTAACTATCGCCCTGTTTTGGGGTTCTATTATCAGGCTACCCGAGATTACCCTTCTAAATCTTTGAGTATGCTCGAATGCACGTTCGCCCGTCTGAGTTATGTTTCCCCGACACAGAGACTGAGTGACAGTTATTACATAAGTTTTACCTTCTTACCAGACTTAGGCAGGGCTTCTTTCTTGGATTTCCATCCTATAGTCGCCCCTGGCCTATTGTCAGCTAAGGCTATCCGCCGTGCTGGTTCTTTGCAAATGCCTGGCAATGAAAATAACTTTCACTTCGTTTGTGGAATTTTGCCCCTGGCCTGGCATTTGCGTCCTGATCTCATTCCCACGCGAAGAGAAAGCAAGTTAAAAAAAAAAAGCAGCAAATCTTTATGCTACCTGGGGCAGGATAATACCCACTGCAAACGCAATCAGCCTCCCCGCCCAGTGGCGCAGTGGTCTAAGCAATGGCCTCTGATCATTTGTCCGAAAGGGGTCCGGCTTCGAATCCCGGTAAGGCATGGATATGGATGTTGTGTTTGTCTTAGGGCACTGGTTCTCTTCCTTCCCTGGAACCAGAATCCCTAAATTAGGGACGGGCGACTGCTTTATAGCCCATTGAGTTGCTCACGGTGGTCGTTAAACCTCCAATTAAAAAAAGTCCCCAATCAGGGAATTACTTTAATTAAAAATGATTAATTAATTATGTTAATTAACATAATTAATACAATTAATTAAATCTCGAATTTGGGTATTTCTTTACCTGAAGCAATGTGCCTGAAATTAGAATTTCCGCAGCAACAGGAACATTTGCAATTTTCAAGTGGTTGTTTTTTTTTCTCTTTTCTTCAACCGCCGTGAGAATATAGGTTGTTGTTTTTTCTCTTGGTTGTTTTTTTTCTCTTTTTTTCAACCGCCGTGAAAATATAAGCAGTTGGGCGTTCCTAATTTAAGGCCACTAACTCTAGTGAAGGGATAGAGTCATCCATTTCTGTAAGGCAAACACAACATCCATGCCTCAGTGGGATTTGAACCCGTACCCATCTCGGACGAATGGTCAGAAGCCATCGGGAAAGCGTTTATGTGTTTAGGATGCGGCGATTTTAACGCTTTCAGCCACAGCCGTGTTATTTTCCGTTGAAAAGAAACAACAACAACAACAACAACAACAAAAAACTTTGATTTTCCACGAAAATTTACCCTGTTGATCACAGTGTTAAGCGAATATTTGGAGTGGATGTGATGAATTTTGTTTTAGCAATGTTCAAAGCTACTTTTTTTTTCCTTTCTCCATTTTTTTTAAACGACCTATTTAAAGAACATCGAAGGCTGAGTTGTGCCGTCTGCTGGGTCCCCAAATCTAAGGAAGTGAGAATGAATCATTGTGGAAAGAGCAAAGAGACAACACTGGTATTACTTAAGTTCTTAAACCAAGGACCTCGGGGTGAGTGGCTTGTGTCATAACCGCCGGACACAGACGTTTGCTGACCCGCAGCACCCTGTGAGGAGCGCAGCTACTCGTGTTCCGAAAATAGTGTAATCATCGGAAAGTAAAGGCGCAGTTAGGAAAGTGTTTATGTAGTTTAGACCGTGGCATTCTGCCAAAAAGCGTTTCACGCATGCTGAGCCACGTGGTGCAGCTGTTACACAGCTTTTCGCTGAAGGAACTAGAAATACTCATGACTTGATTCATTTCATTCAACCTCTGTTGGAAGAACGAAATTTAGTAGCGCAGAATCTGATCGCCGTAGTAAACTTAATCCGGGGAAGTTGATTCAACATTTTTTTTTTTTTAACTCAGAAAGAGGCTTTCTTTTTCTAACCTCATGTCTCTAAAGCTGAATTCATTTCTTTTTGTTGCGGTAAAGTGTTGATTGATCCAGGTAAGCTGTACGATTTGTCTAAGCTCCCCAACAAACTGCATGCATGCAGGCGTTGCTAAAGGGTTTGTAAATATTATCATGACCTCACCAGATCTTAGGTCTTACTTATAGTTTTTATTTGGAGGACTCTCCCATTAATAATTTAAAAAAAAAATTCACGATTCACTAGCGGAAAGCACCGTAATACTTGAAGTGATAATTAAAATGCAGAAAACGCAGAGGCTAATAATGTATTTTCTTGAAGGCTTACTTACGGAAAATTATGTGACTCAAGAACTGATTTTTTTTATATTTGAATTATACAAATAAATATTCACTTTTCCTTTACTTTGTCTCTAGAATTCTGGTGTGATAAATCTAAATAAGAAACCCATTATCTATTCCAGATGTTTTCCTAATTGATTTCGGAATGTAAGAAAAGCTGAGTCAATGGAACTACAATGCTGACTGCAGAGCCAGTTTAAGAACGGAAATATGCAAAGTGTTTGGCAGTTGCATAGCCAGAAATTTCTTAAGGCGGTTGGTGTGTGTGTGTGTGTGTGTGGGGGGGGGGGGTCCATGGATTTGATTAATCGGCGAAATCCTCCCAGAAAAAAAAATACTCCAATTGGGAATAAGCTCAAATTCTTTAAAAGCCAAAAATGAAAAAAAAAAAAAAAAGACATTAATGAGATTTTTTTAATATATATATATATATATCATCATCATAGTCAACCACTATCAATCAACTACTGGATGAAGGTCTCCCCAAGTTTCTACCACAATGGCCTCTCTTGAGCCAGTCTCCTCCATATCACTTCCGCATGCTTTGGAATTTCATACATCCATCTCCCATGTGGTCTTCTTCTGGATCTTTTCCTGTCCCTTGGAATCCAGTCTAAAATTTCGGTTGTCCACCGGTGGTCTGTCCTTCTGGCAATATGTCCAGCCCATTACCATTTCAAGGACTTTAGTCTGATCATGATGTCTTCCATACTTGTCACTATCCTTATCTTTCTTGGTTACACCAAACATCCCCCTAAAGGAGGTCCTTCAGACCCGAGCCCCCCCTCCCGGCTACGTCTCTGATGTTTGGTTTGTAGAGGCAAAGATGACTTGAGGGGGAATATCTGCTGTCAGAGCGCCTGCGCCCGTTTCACTTAGTAAGGATATAGTTACGCCTGATAATAGATACGCCATAAAGTGAAATTTGATGCTCCCACCTTTATGGCTACTCTTCTTGTGTTATACTCCAAGTCATCCCAAGAGTGTACCGCTGTTAAAGGCGAGGAGCCTTATCACGAGCTCTCCTTGAAACGCATGAACTGTATCAATCCGCGTTACAGTGCACTCCCAGTGTTTCCTTTCTGTCAAGCAATTACTTTCACACTGACCCCACAGCCACCCACACATCACACAAGCAGTGGGGATTGTGAATGGGGGCGTGGTATGGTCCGAATTTCTTCCCCTACAGCTTGTTGAAGTAACCTTCCCCTAGGGTTTTCCCGTTCGTCAATTTATTGTCTCTGTGTTGCGCATGTTGGGTGAGGTCTCTCCACCACTTCTCTCCTCTCCAAGTTATTCTGAGCTGTACAGAAGCAGCCGAAAGGCCGAGGCTCTTGAATGAGTAATAGTCCAAGAGATAGACCGGGTTTTACTTACCCTTGATTGCCAAAAGCGCCATTGTGTCTTTTAAAGCCTATCACTTACTTATGTAATCGAAATATGGCAGTCTTAGTAAAAATTAGTGGTGGGGGAATATAATGTGACGTCATTAATATGGCCGCTATGTCATATTGACATCGAGGCATTACAACAGGTGTAACTGCTTAGTGGTTAATCGTAGAGAGTTGATTTTTTTTTCTGAATGGAAGATAATTTTATGACAAAAAAAGTTTACTATGCCAAAGTTTTTCGTAACGTGTAAGCTTTTGCCGTTTTTTAATGCCAAACTTCAAAAATGGGTATTTTTACCATTACATGCATACCACTCGATGCCACTAAAAAACGAGCACATCACAAATGGGTATAATGAATTTATTAATTGAATCACTTGAGTTCGACTATTGTAAATCATTATAATCATTTTTTTTTGTAAAATTTTATACAAGAAGTTTCAGATGATGCGCATAGAATCCGAAAGCACATTTCTGGTTGTCTCCTCTCAGTCATCGCTTTCATCGCTATCACCACTGTATCCATCCTCTTCTTCATTTTCTGTGATGTCTTCTTCATCATTTTCCATTTTAAGGTATTCAGGGCCCATAGGTCCTTCAAATCCCTAAATCATGTAATTTCCATTACATAAACACCAGCCATGTTTTAAGGGGTCAATACCTTGGTGTGGGTTTTGCTGATTAGCTTTCTCCCATATTAGTGGGACAGCATTGCTTTTTTTTTTTTTACTTTTCACGAATAGGAGCTCTTGACGGGTGAAGAAGAGTACGAACAATGCTTTGTATCTTCTGTAAAGGTCGTTGCTCCTGTTCAGGAGCACATTTTATTTTGAATAGACTGTATGCTGCTTGTGTTACTGACGTGCCAAAAAATTGTCCGTACAGGGAACAAACATATTGCTCAGCAACAGTGAGCAAGTCATTTCCCAGATCCACTGTCTCTCCCAAACTGGCTAAAAACTTTTCGTGTGCTGCATTACATTATCCTGAAAGGTTTAACCTTTCACTGTCTCGCGAAAGCTGCTGTAAAGTCCGATCCAGTAACTGCGTAGAAGCCAGGCCATAGCCAAACCATCACCAAGTTCATCTGCAATATTTATAACGTCTATAAACCGTCTTGTGTTTTTTTAAGGACAGTCCACTGTCCATCCACACGTTACAGTTCTGGAAGTGCCTTTGATGGTACACCAGCAAAACAAGAATGTCCGTGTCATTGGCTCGAACAACGATGTTCCTTTCTGAGCTGTGTTGTGCTATGTACTGGATGTGCCAAATTATCCGTGTGTCTGTTTTTTGATGACGACACTTCAGTACAGGAATTTGTAAGGAGATCGTAACATTGTTTTGTGCGCTATATTGATAGCATGTATCTTCAGTACCAACATGCAGTATTCTTACAGTATTTGAGTAACTTCTCATATCAAACTTTTTTCTACAAAAAGCTTTTGAAAAATTTGTTTTAGGTAGCAATTTTTTTCCGATAAACTGCTGATCAAACAAAAAACGGATTCTGTGAAATAATTCTGCTGCTTTTCGTCCTAAACGTTGGGACTATTTTTCGAAGCGGAAGTAGCTGTTCCGGACCCTGGGTGATCCCCTACCACATACTAAAATTTCATTGAAATCGAACCATTCTTACGCGAGTTATCGTGCGGACGGAATGACGGACAGATAGACAGACAAAGCTGGAGCATATACGCTTCTTCAACCTACGGTTGGAAAGCGTAAAAAAGTCAAAGAAGGATGTATGTGTATGCTAGAAGCTCTGATTCAAGTGACATGTAGACATCCCTTGGCGTGAGATATATTTCAAAATCTGTCAAAATTGAGCCCTAAGGTCATTTTAAATCAACTTTCAAGGACCGTGTTTTTAGAGTTACCCTTTATACAGCTTGCAGAAACCAACATCAGCACTATGAGGAATAATACAGAAACAGAAACAGGCTTTTTGTCAATTGGAAAGAAGAAGTTGTGACGTGCCTGCCCCGCAGGACGCACACGACATAAAGGCAGATAGCAGCGAAAACGAACGTCTGCGTAGCTCAGTTGGTAGAGCGACTTGTTCCGGAATAAGTGGACTCGGGTTCGATCTCCTTCGTGGACCAAAAATTACGGAGAAATTTACTTCGTTATAATGGCACCCGAACTTCCCGGATAATCCGGCCGTTCAAGATCTCGCAATGGTGTGATATTCTTTCCACACCGCGAGACAAGAAAAATAAGAGAATCCCTTCTTCAGCGCTTCGAAAAATAAATGTGTGTGACGTTGCATTCCACACACCAGATTGATTGGGAGTTCTCAAGTGCACGTTCTACAGCAGATGGCTGTCTGCAACGATTCATGGTCACGGCTGGGCTGACCCGTGGGCCATGCCCCCGGCCCTCTTTGGGGGGGGGGGGAGTGGGACGTGCAGGACGCACACGACATAAAGGCAGATAGCAGCGGGAACGAACGTCTGCGTAGAAGTGGATTCAGCTTCGATCCCCGGTGTGGACCATAAATGACGGAGAATTTTACTTCGTTATAAAGTTCAATTTAAGAAAGTTGTACTCTCTATACAGACAGTGAACAGTTTTGGATTGGCATGCTTCAACATCAAGCACTTAAAGAGCTAGCCGTTTTTGCTCTTACTTGCCTAATAACCCCAGTTGGTAATGCTATAGTTGAGATGGTATTTTCTTTTGTAATAACCTCAGTTAAAACAAAAACACAAAATGCAACTGAATTTTTTTAAGCTATTGTGTGAATCAGAGAACTATTGTATTCAAACAAATGTTGTAAGGACTTCACTCCATCTGCAAGAATGCTAAAGACTTTACATCTGAAAAAGCTAGAAAAAAGCCAAACATTATGCTGTAGGTTCTATTTGTTCCAATGAGAATGACAGTAATAAATTAGATCTAGAGCTTTTCATGTGATGTGAGTATGAGAAATACATTTTAATAATGTTTGGCTGTTTTTTTTTCTGGCCTTTTTTTCTAGTATTATTTGGCTTTAAAACAAAATTTTTATCTGGGAACCCTGCTCCAAACGCATCACATATCGGATCTGGCAAATGGGCAGCCAGCGACCTGGGCCGTCCCGAGGGCATGTTGGGCCAAGATAAAATATTTTTTGCGGTGCCCTACATAAGCAATTTGATTAAAAATGTTATATGTAAATTATATAAACATCCGATAACCAATTAGATTAAAAATGCATTACAAAATTCATGGGCTTTTATGAGATATACTGATCTATTGATGAAGATTTAGAATATAGCACATAATTTTGTTTTCTTTTAAGAACATCACGCCAATGTTCCATTTCGGCATTTACTTGCCTTTGTTGCATATTATCGATTGTTTGTTGTTTACTCAACCTCATGGGTGCTCGCAGCGAGGTTCAAGTGACCCCCTGGAGATAGGAATCACCCAGAAATAAAGTTAAAATAAAAATAAAGGAAGAATCAGAATAAAGGAAGAATCAGAATAAAGGAGGGATAAATTTAGACTTTTTTTAAAGTCTAGAGGTTGCGTTACCCCAGCTTTGCTCGTTATGCTCACTACGTCAAACCACGATAGCCATAGCTCTCGCTTGCTGTCTTTTTTTTTTTATTATTGAAGGTTTAACGACCACCGTGAGCGACGCAATGGACTATAAGCAGTCGCCTGTCCCTAATTTAGGGCCACTGGTTCCAGGGAAGGGAGAGAGCCAGTGCGGTAAGACAAACACAACATCCATGCTTCACCAGGATTCAAACCCAGACCCTTCTCGGATGGAAGGTCATAAGCCAGCGCTTAAACCACTGCATCACCAGGGAGGCTTTGCTGTCTTTCCAGTGGACCTCTCAACAGGTTGAAACTCGTTTTCTTTCCTTCCCCTTCTCAAGCGTGGCGAAGTAAGTGAATAGATCTAATGTACCATAAATTTAGCGGAGGAATATTATCTTCATCAATCTATACTCCGCATTTAGTTTCTTTAATAACTTCTTAGATTCTCGGAAGAGGAGGTACCTTCATTTTTTTCTTTTTAATTTAGTTTTAAAAAAATATCAGCAAACTTGATTGGTCAATTTGTTTATCAGACGTTTTAGAAACGTGCGCTGTGTATTTTTATGATTGAGACGCAGATCGTGGCCATATTTTTATGATTGATTATCAAGGTCGTGGCTTTTGACAAGTTGGTAGCTGAAACAGATTCCCCTTTCGGAAAGTACGCAAGAAGCAGAGAAATTTTACCCTGTAGTTTCAAGGACACTACAAAACGCTGCCAATCTCCGCAACAACATGTGCCGTTGAAAGATCCTAAAGACCCAATCAAAGATCTTTCAGTACCCTACGTAGGGTACTGAATCTAGGGCACTACTATCTTTGTCTCAGTTCTATAGTAATTGCATACGTGCTTTTTTTGTGTGCAAGTGGTGTTTCATGTTTTTTTAATCGGGTGTTTATGGTTTCCAATCGCAGATACACCCATATTGGCCGAAGATGATCCTGAAGACTGTGGCATAACTAGCACAAAATGTGCTCCCCCTACCCCCGCAGCGCAAGTTTAACTTCAACACTCCTAAGCACAGTAATTTTCCCAGGATTTGCAACACGAGGGAGGATGTGTTTTTGCGCAGAGAGAGAGAGAGAGAGAGAGAGAGAGAGAGAGAGTGTGTGTGTGTGGGGTGGTGGGGGTGGGGGTGGGTCAGAAATTCAGGGAGAGTGTCTAAAAAGGTAAAGGGTACATAGAGACTATAACGAAGTAAATTTCTCCGTCATTTCTGTCCACGCCAGGATTCGAACCCGGTTCCCCTCATTCCGGAATAAGTCACTCTACCAATTGAGCTACGCGGACGTTTGTTCTGACTACTGTCTCACTTTATGTCGTGTGCGTCCTGCTGGCAGGTACGTCACATCTCCCCTACCCCGAAAGAGGGCCAGGGGCATGGCCCACGGGTCAGCCGTGACCATGAATCGTTGCAGGCAGCCATCTACTGTAGAACGTGCACTTGAGAACTCCCAGTCAATTCGGTGTGTAGAATGCAACGTCACACACATTTATTTTTCGAAGCGCTGGAGAAGAGATTCTCTGATTTTTCCTATCTCGCGGTGTGGAAATAACATCACACCATTGCGAGATTTTGAACGGTCGGGTCATCCGGATAGTTCGGGCGCCAATTATAATGAATAAAATTCTCCGTCATTTCTGTCCACGCCAGGATTCGAACCCGGATCCTCTCATTCCGGAATAAGTCACCCTACCAATTGAGCTACGCGGACGTCTGTTCTGACTACTATCTGACTTTATGTCGTGTGCGTCCTGCTGGCAGGTACGTCACAAGACCTGTAGTTTTAACTTTTAAAGTAATTTTTGGAACAGAAGTACATAATGCAAGGTTATCAATCAGCCAGTCAGAAATTAAAACAGTGCGCGGATCAATGCATGACCATGAATATACATTTATCGCAAGAAAAGAATTCGATAAAACATAGGTAGATGGCTGAGATTAATAACTATAAGACTTCATAATCACCCATTGTAGTTTCACTTGTTTCTGAAGAGTGCTTGGTTTTAGTAGTACAATGTCTCTTCTAAATTTTGAACAGCTGACGTGCTAAACAAATCATCATTCTTTACATCAGAGACACCACTTGATCTTAACTGAATCTGCGGCAAAAAGAACTGGTCGAATTTTAGAAGTTTCTTCGAGGGCTCTCCTTTTTTCTTTCGCAGATACTGTGCTCCAGTTGGACGCTTTTGTGACATTTTGCAAATGGATGTCGTTCTAATATATATTAAAGTATTAACCCAAA
The DNA here is from genome assembly GCA_039090855.1 of Macrothele yani. Classification (NCBI taxonomy): domain Eukaryota; kingdom Metazoa; phylum Arthropoda; class Arachnida; order Araneae; family Macrothelidae; genus Macrothele; species Macrothele yani. The sequence continues at coordinate 119,398,912 of CM077007.1, forward strand.
GATTCATATTTTTACACAGTGTTGTATATTAAAGTATTAACCCGAAAATTAATTTTTTCACACAGTGAATGAGATAGACATGCTTGTACTTACTATAAGGAAGAAATAAGAGCAATAACAACGTGTAATAGTCTTGTCCAAAGCTAAATAAACCACTTGAAGAAATCACCCTCTTTTACACCGCTGATTTGCGGCTTCTGGGAATAAATATTGGCGCATGTCGTGCACTCAGTCCTGGGTGACTGACTGATTTCTCACATCCTACACGGGGAATCCCCATATGGCCTCGCACTTTTCCTCAGCAGCGCAGAGAGAGAGAGAGAGAGAGAGGGCGACTGGAGAGCGATCGTATTACAACCTGGAGCCAAAGGGCCGAATATCTTCAATCTGTAGAACATCCAGTGTTTTAGAAGTGAAACTAGACTTTTATTTCGGAAAAAATAAATACATCTTAAAGGGAAATATATGAATATTTGGATTAATTATTTGTTTGTTTTAGTGCGTGTTCGGATTGTTTCATGAAATTATAACTGGCAGCTGTAGTACACTTTTCATTTCCTGCGCCCCGCGCAACTGCAGGAGCTGCGGGGGTGGTAGTTACGCCACAGCTTGAAGACTGATTTTGGAGCATGTAACAGCAGTAACGAAATACTTAGTCTTTGAAAGCCAGCTTCTACAATTTCTTTTACCATTTGAAAAAATCCTGGTGTGAAATGAATTACTGAATTTTCGGCCATATTCATCCAATGGAAAATCGTAATCATTAATTGAACTATAGATTATGCTTAACTAGAAATATTCTCACGCTATCGGAAGAATGTGATGGCCATTTTCCAAGGTCGTCCAAATGAATTGTTGCATAAATTTCGTCTGCTACGCCCACTTTGACGACTTCATGATAATAATTTCTTTCATCATCAAATGGGTGGGCCAAGGTTACCTTTGTTACTTCAGAGATGCGAATTTGATACGAATAATTTCCTTTTTTTCTATTTTCATCTGTAATTAAATCTTCATTTGCTAAAGAACATGAAGTTGAAGGAATTTCATCTGAGTTATTCAAATGCTGAATACGATGAGAATAAGTTTTATTTTCATTTTCATCTTTGTGATCTGCAATTAAGTCTTCAATAACCATAGAATTGATTTATGCTCGATAGTAGTCTGCTTGCTTGCAGTGTTTTCTGTTTTTGACTATGGAATTGGTTTATGCTCAATAGCAGTCTGCTTGCTTTCAGTGTTTCCAGTTTATGACTATAGAATTGGTTTATGCTCAATAGCAGTCTGCTTGCTTTCAGTGTTTCCAGTTTATGACTATAGAATTGGTTTATGCTCAATAGCAGTCTGCTTGCTTTCAGTGTTTCCAGTTTATGACTATAGAATTGGTTTATGCTCAATATCAGTCTGCTTGCTTTCAGTGTTTCCAGTTTATGACTATAGAATTGGTTTATGCTCAATAGCAGTCTGCTTGCTTTCAGTGTTTCCAGTTTATGACTATAGAATTGGTTTATGCTCAATAGCAGTCTGCTTGCTTTCAGTGTTTCCAGTTTTTGAAAATTTAAGCAGACCTCCTTTTGCAAATCTATTTTTTTTTAACATTTCAGCTTTCCTCCTTTTCTGAGCACTACTTTCGTATTTTCTATTTCAATCTCGATCTCGTTTTGTACTCATTTTCGATTAACTAAAGAATTAAAAAATAAAATTGTGATATATTCAAAGTATATTTTTTAATATTATTTGTTGTGTTGGCTGTGAAAATAAACCAGAGAATGGAATGTTCAAAGTGTCTTAACATTTTATAGTGCCCTGATTTTTGAAACGTGAGTTACAATAACATTTTCTCGAAATCGAAATAATAATCACTTTGTAATAAATATACAAAATACTGTACATCAGAATAACAATTTAAGAAAACGAAGTCATGTGGAACTTATGTTTCAATTGTTATTAAGAACTTATAGCATTATTTTCATATAAAAAATTGCACTACAAGTTTTTTTTTTATTTGCTGTATTGTTTACGACGGTTTGAAGACGCACAAACACGAGAAGCACAAAAAGAAGATTTCGGCGCTAACGGAATTCGAAACTATGTCATCTAATCTAGGACAATTGTCTGGCTAAATTTAGGTACATTCAGGCATTCTTATCCGACACAAATGTCGTAACATTCGCTTGGTTGTGCAGGTCAATCATAATCATTTTGCTTTATTCTGCTAATTTCATTTTTTTTTGTGCCATTATGAGTAGGATTTTCCAAAACGTAGGGTCTCTTGATATGCGGGACCTCGAGAGCAGGTGGCTCGCTTGCGCGTGTTCAAATGCTGTCCTACAGAAGATTGTTTCACCCGTCTACTTTTCCGTGTCGTCTTCGGTATTGGAGTGAGACATTTCTGTAAAGAGGGCAGAGGGAAGCGTACCTAATAAACCTATCAGCCAAAACATTAAAACCACCTCTACGTTATGCAAACGAGCGCGCGTGCAGCCAACCAGCGTCAAGTGCCAAGGTCGCGAATGATATATACACTATATTGACAAAAGTCACCGGACACCTAGAAGAGAAACACAGCATAGCATTCATTGACATACATTTATTAATACAGTGTCGGTCCACCTTTGGCCTTAATTCATGCACTGACTCTTCGAGACATGCTTTCGACAAGGTTTTGGAACACAACGATCGGTATGCGCTTCCATTCAGTACATAATGCTGTCGCTAACTGTTGCTTATAGTAGTAGGCCTTGGTTCCAAACACCTTATGCGGAGCTCCAATTCATCCCATAGATGCTCTGTGGGATTAAGATCAGGGCTCTGTGCTGGCCAGTCCACACACGATACGGAATTATCGTCAAACCACCCCGTAACAGTCCTTGCTTTATGGCTTGATGCACTATTCTGCTGGTACCAACATGGCTCGGTTTCATAGTATTGCCACAGAGTTGGTAGGGCATAATTGTCCAGAATATCGAGGTAGACGTGCTGGTTAACAGGTTTGTCCACGAATACAAATGGGCCAGGACCATACCACGAAAAACACCCCCTCACGAGTACATTGTTAGCTCCAAACTTGACCGTAGGAACAGTACACTGTGGTAAATAGCGTTCCCCGGCTGTCGCCATACCCACACACGCCCATCAAACTACTGGATCGTATATCTGGATGCATCAGTCCATATAACCCGTTTCCATTCATCTACGGTCCACGATAAATGTTCTTTACACCATGCTAAAAACGTGCAGTATTCCGAGTGGAGATGAAAGGCTTATGAGCAGCCGCATCATTACGGTAACCCATGCAATAAAGCTATCTGCGAATGGTACGTGTACATACCGAGGTTTCAGCATTCTTACTCACCACTCACCTGTACACTGAGGTCTTGTGCAGTCCTCCGTCGATTAGCTGTAACGACCTCCTGAGGCTTCGACGTACTCTATCGCTGATTTTCTTTGGTCTGTCGGTACGTTTTTCTGCTTCAAGCACGCCATGTGTCTTCCACTTATTCCGTACATCCAAAACAGTTGACTTGGGTATTTTTAAACGTCTCTCTGTTTCTCTTATGGACAATGCACTAATATAACACCCTACAATCTTTCCTTCCTCAAAGTCAGTTCTCTCCCGCCCCGACACTTTCACTCAACCTCACAGTGCGATATGATCTCGGTCAGCTGCAGGCTTGTTTTTATACCATTTGCAGCTTTACCATGCATCTTAACAACGCAGCGGATCCGTTCATTTGCTTTTGAAGGGTGTCTGGTGACTTTTATCTCTCTAGTGTATAGTACCTGGGTCGGAGTTCTCTCTCAGTCGGGGGCCACGGATGGCCTAGTGGTCAGGGTTCGTGGCTGCCACTGAGAAACATCTGGTTCGATCCCAGACAGGTACGAATTCTCGAACCACTAAATATCCACCGTGGGTCGGATGGGCACGTCAAGGGCCGCTGGTGGCTTAGTGGTCAGCATTCATGACTGCCATGGAGATAAAATAAGGTTCGATCCTGGGCAGGTATGAACGTTTGAACCACTAAATGCCCGCCGTGCGTCGGATGGGCACATTAAGCCGTCGGACACTGGGTACTGGCCTCCCGGTAATAAATAAGGGCATCTTCCTCCCCCTTTCTACTTCGTTTCCTTGTCACTTTCCTATCGGGAATTCTAGCCCAAATCTCCTAGCTTCCTATTTCTAAGGGTTGTTTAAGACCTGGGGTCAGACACTCCCTTCCTAAAATCCTCTACTCATGATCTGATCTGATCTGCTCTCTCAGTCAGTGTTTCGTTTCGTCTCGACATGGGGAAAGCAAAGGATTTACCTGATTCGACAAAGGATAGGTCGTCATGGCATGACGTTCCGGGAAGAGTATTTCCGAAACAGCGACGCTGGTAGGCTGCTCACACTATGCAGTTGTTAGTACCTATCAAAGATGGTCCGAAACAGGTGCCACTTCAAGCCGTCGATCAGGCCACGTCTCATTGATGCCAGGGGTCGGCGCAGGCTATCTCGTCTTGTGTCAATTGTGGTGAAGGGCACAATGTGTCCGATCGCACAGTTCATCGCACGCTCTTGGGTATGGGTTTGCGCAGCCGCAGACCCATTCCTGAGCCTATGCTTATAGCCGTTCACCGTCGTCAACGTTTGCATTAGGCATGTAATCATCAACATTGGACCACAGAAGACTAGAATAGGGTCTCACGGTCAGACGAATCCCTTTTTCTGTTACACCATGTCGACAGACGAGCTCGTGTGCAATGTTTACTCAAAGAAGCCTTCTCACCTGGATGCACTGTGGGGCGGATCCAGCCGGCTGGAGCGAGTGTGGTGGTCTTAGCAATAAGTTTTGTGGGAACATTTGGATCCATTATCCCTGTAGAGCGAACTGTGAAAGCTGACACTTACCTGAACATCGTGGCTGGCCAAGTACACTTTATGGTGACTGTATTTCCTGGCAGAGATAGCATCTTTCAGCAAAACAATGCTCCATACCACACCACGAAGAAGGTTAAGGAGTGGTTCCAAGAACATGAAGAGGAATTCCATTTATTGCTAGGGCCACCAAATTCGCCGGACATGTATCTCATCGAGTATTTATACTTCGAGGTAGATAAACGGGTACAAGCAACATCACCCCAACCACGTAATTTATGGAAATTGCTGGATCTTCTGTTGCAGTCGTGGTACCAAATATCAAGAGACACTTACCAATATCTCGTTGAATTTATGCCTCATCGGGTGAGAGCTCTTTAGGCGGCGAGAGGACCTACATCATATTAGGGAGGATTAGGGAGGTGGTTTACTTAATGTTTTGGCTGATCGGTGTATGACGCAAGAGTATCACTCCGGCATATTTCAAAATAGGAAATTAGAAAAGCATAGACGTGCTATATTATTGGGGAGTGCAACGCCAATTTGTGGTCTACGAAACTTCGTCGCAGGCAAATTCATTGCATTTCCAGAAACATGCACAAGATTTTAGCCGTACTTCAATCAGGAGAAAGGGAAAAAAATAGGAGTTTAGGTGTGTCTATTCTTCCGTTTCTCTTCCGAAAGAACGATATCTTCCTTTCGGAATGTCGGGTTTTTATATTTCTTTTTTCCTGTCCGAAAGAGGATTTCAGGCACTTCTTCAAAAGATTTCAGGCACTTCTTTCCTGTCTGTCCTTCCGTTCATTCGTTAATCAGTCGGTCCGCAGGTACGATATCTTCCAAAAGATATCTCTACGATATATAGAAATATGTTTTTCGAATCTGTCTTCCAAAAGATTTGAAAAATATGTTTTTCGAATATTTTGGAAGACAGATTCGAAAAACATATTTCTGTAACTGATAGAAGAGGATATATGCACAGGATTAACGATAGGTCTGTCCTTCCTCGTTCATCCGTCTGTAAGTATGATACCTTCCCCTCAAAATTCCCCCTTGCAAAAATGTTTGCTCTATTCTATAGAGGAAAACATGTCTAAGATTTTGCCCGTTTATCCTTCCGTTCACCTGTCTGTCTATTTATTCGTCCACAGTAATAACATGGATTCTAAAAGTCAGATTTAAGGTGTCACAGAGAGGTAGAAATGTGCATAAGATTATGGATAAGTCTCTCCATCAGAAAAAACAAATTACATTTCAGCCTCGAACTTATGGAATATTTTCTGGGCGGGGATGTAGTTGTTGCTGACAGACGGATGAACGAAAGAACAGACGTACCTATGGTCTTTCCGCACATATCTGCCTCCATTTATGAACGAAAGAATTACTTCAGCATAACCTTCAAGAGCGGAGATATGACTTCGTGGTTTCTCCTGACAGACAGATAGACAGACTAGCATACTAGCTGCTTGGCGGAAGGAGAGTTGTCTGAAATCTTACGCGCATGCTTTCATCTACCGGACAGCAAACAAATTGTAACAATCTGCCATTTTGGAGCGACAAAATTCTGACAGAAAAGAGAGAGAAAGGGAGGTACGTGGAAGGATACATTTAGAAAAACGTTTTGCTAATTCAGGAAAAAAATGTTGAATCAACCAAAAAATTTTGTCGTATACATCAACAAAAACGTTTGTTGAATTTACAAAGGTATTTTGCTGAAAATTATTGTTGCTTCAACAAAATTTATTGTTATCATGACAAAACGTTTCTGTTGATTTAACAAAATGCCTAGGTCGATTATTTGGGAAATTTGTTTGATCCAAGAATATGTATTGTTATCGTGATAAAACGTTTAGTTGAATTGACAAAATATAGCCAACGAAATAATTTTGTGTTGCCAACATAACAATTCCGATGGAGTTTGGCTAAAGCAACAAAATAAACCGACAAAACAGCTCAACAAAATTATTTTGTTGTTTCAGAGAACTTTTTTCTCAGTGATATAGACGCAACTGAATTCGTATAATACAACTGAATTCCAAACCCGAGTAAATTCGTTCCAGTCAGTTAAAGGGTTAAAACCGACTGATTTGGTATGGCCGGACTGCCAATTTGCATGTACCTAAAAGTTGGGAACGCAAAGAATATCTCTGCGACGAATTGACGTATACCCGACCTAGGCAGGCCGGCCATACCAAATCAGTCATTTTTATCCCTTTAACTGACTGGAACGAATTAACTCGGGTTTAGCAAAATGGTCTGAAATCAACACAAATGAATATATTCGCTGTCTAAGAAGTGGTCCGAACGCGACTGGAACGAGTGAATCTGCGCATAAGAAAGCGTTGCATTTCCCTTAGCCATGTTATTCACAGTGGTCATTTAAGGAGATGATTGACACTTATCCTCTTTGACTGGCTACAAGGGCTATACCAATACCGAACCTAAGAAAGGAGGGTGGAGATGTTTTAGTCCCCCTGTTTCTACCCAGCGTCATGATGTTCTTGTCAGGGGGACTATACCGTAAAAGCAAGCTGCTATGTGAACATTTTTTTTTTGATTGGAGGTTTAACGACCACCGTGAACAACTCAATTGGCTATAAGCAGTCGCCCGTTCCTAATTTAGGGTCACTGGTTCCAGGGAAGGGAGAGAGAGCCAGTGCCGTAAGACAAACACAACATCCATGCCTCACCGGGATTCGAACCCGGACCCCTTTCAGACGAATGATCAGAGGCCATCGCTTAGACCACTGCACCACCGGGGAGGCGTGAACATTTCCGTTTGGGGGAGTTCAGAGAATTTTGGGCGGCATTTGGTTCAGGTACACTGAGAAAAAAAGTATATTTGAAACAACAAAATAATTTTGTTGAACTGTTTTGACGATTTGTTTTGTTGCTTTAGCCAAACTACATCGGAATTTTTTGTTGGGAACACAAAATTATTTCGTTGGCTATATTTTGTTATTTCAACTATATGGAGGTGGCATCGATCTTACGCCAAAGCGCACGTGATCACTAGCTACTCCATACGGGAACTACCAGACTATCACTGAATAGCGGAATCTCGCTTTGCGCTTAAGATTTCGCTTTGAATTATGGCTGACTACGAAGTGAGTGCATTGTTAGAAGACTGGGAGCTGTCAACTCTGGTAGAGATATTCAGAGGTAAGAAGTTCTAATATATCTTAATAATTCCGACGTATTTTTATGCTAGTGTTTATTGTGTGTTATTTAGGTTGGATTCAGTGAATTTTAGTGATAATTTGACTTCGCTTTGCAATCTCATAATTGCAATGAACACGATAGAATCCGCATCTTATTAGATGCACAGGGGCACGTATTAAATTTAAACCCAGATTTCTGATAAAGCAATAATACATTTATGACGGCTTGCGGTTCCTGATCGCAAATAAAAAATTGCACATGAGAGTTGTAATTTATGTACAGAGCTTGATTTGATGTATAAGTTAGATATACTGTGCGTTTCAAAATTCGCGCGGCAACCAAAGATTGAATGGTGATAGTACCCTGGAACATATAGATCGTTAAAGAAAATATTACGATTTTTTTTGTCCAACCAAAAATGCCAGTAATTTGTTTCATCAAAAAAAAATTAAGGAAAACATTTAAAAAGAAATCGGATTTAGAAACATGTTACATACGCATCAAAATAATGTCAATACATCGTTAATGTCAAGTACAAATCGTCCGTAAACATTCCAGAAGGTAATAAACCCACCTTCAAATGCTGAATTCGCAGATAAGAACACGCTGGCAAGAGCAGGCATATAGCCGAGTGGGTAGCACGCCTAGTTCCGCTAAAGGTCTCAAGTTCGAATCCGCTCGCCGAGCGATTTTTCGCTGGCTCTGAAAAAAGTCCCTCGTGACGTACACCACTAGAAAGTAAATACGGCGAGAAAAATAAAAAGGTGACGGGAGAAAAATGACGGACACCCCCGAAATAAAAACTGGCGGACACCCAGGTTCGAAGGGCACCTGCAAAGTGTTGCCATCGGAAAAAAAGCTTGCGGGCGAAGTGGCCTAGCTACATAACTCTAAAGTTTGTTGCAGCAAGAAATTACTGTGTCACGATAACAATATGTTTGGTTGCAGCAACAAAACGTTTTATCACGATAACAATACATATTGTTGGATCAAACAAATTCCCAAAAATCGGCAAAATTATTCTGTTAAATAAACAAACCGTTCGGTCATGATAGCAATAAATTTTGTAGAATGAACAATAATTTTCATCGAAATAATTTTGTTAATTTAACAAACTTTTTTGTGGACTGTATATCGACTGAATTTTTTTGTTGATTCAACAATTTTTTTTTTCTTGAATTAACAAAACGTTTTTCTCAGTGTACAACGGCAGCTTAAGGGGTTAAACGGCTTTTTCGTTCTGCCTTTTCTTTTTTTTTTTTTTTGTGCACATCGTATTCAATGGTACAATCAGAAATTCATAAACAGAACAGCGGGTCGAAAAGCAGCCGAGAAGTCCCGCTGAATCACATGAAATGTTACGAACAGCTTATCGGGATGAGACAAACATCGGGTATTCGAACATGCACACATTTCTATGCAAATGTCCTGAACATACACATTTCGATGGTTTCAGCATTTTAGGGAGGGAAATGAAGATGCTATAGATAATCCGCATAATGGAGAACAGAAAACAGCTTGCAGCTCCGAGTTGGTAGGCAAACTGTTAAATTTATTAGCAAGTGACCATCAATTAACACTAAGAATGCCACAAGTCAGTTCAATGCGAATTAGGAATTTATGAAGTCTACAATTACCGGGGAACTTACATAGCGACTGCCGCAAGACAGTTCACCTGCTCACACAGCAATCAACATGCAGATTTTTCCTGACTCACAAGCAGGTTCAGCGTATCTCTCCCTACAATCTCCTGATTTTTCTCCGGCAGACTTTTTTGTTTCTCAGAGATTGAAAAGACACTGATTTGATGACATTTAAAGGAATGTGTCACGAAATCGGCGTCATTTCAATCTAAATTTCAACTTCCGAGACAACAGAGGAGCTTTCCATATCTTACCAAAGCTTGTATGAAAACTTCTACAAGTTTATTCCGTTCCCTGGAGATTAATTATTTTGATGGAGACGGTAACAAAATATTTTCCCTATTCTTACATTTTCCTTATTTGAATTCTGTATCATTAGTATTTCGCCTGAACTGAGTACTAATACTTACTGACTTTTAAAATGCTCATTCTCTGTGCACTATCATTAAATTCAACAACTACCTCGTGTGGCCGAGTAAAACAACAGGAACTACATACGCAAACGCGGAGGATGACATTGATTTCTCTGTTCTAATAAGCAGGTCTTTCAAAGTCCCTGAACAAAAGAGAGAGAGAGAGAGAGAGAGAGAGAGAGAGAGAGAGAGAGAGAGAGAGAGAGCGAGAGAGAGAGAGAGAGAGAGAGTCGAACTTTGCGTCACCTATCAGGTAAAATCTGTATGAGAAAAGCTCGAAAATTCGGGGAGAGTCGTGGGCGTGGCCTCAGCAATCGAATGAAAAAAATTCTAAAAACAGGATGTTTAGACGAACAGACATAATTACAACGGCCGTTCCATAAAAACTGAGTGTAAAATCACACAAAAGGAAGAAATATAGGCACAACAAAATATATGTTACTCTTTCTCAAAGTATCTTCCCTCGGATGCTATGCAACTGTCCCATCGTTCAGTCCACTTTTCAAAGCATGTGTCGAAGGTATTTTGTGGAAGCTGCTTTAAGCGACCCCTGTACAGCTTGAATAGTGTCAGCTTTTGTGTTGAATGTGGCACCACGGAACTTCTTCTTCATTGTTAAAAACAACCAGAAATCGCATGGGGCGAGGTCAGGATTGTAGACAAGCTGTGGCATGATTTCAATACCGCATTTCGTAAGAAACTGTTGAACCCAAGCAGCCACATTTGGGCGTTCGTAATCATGGTGTAGGGTCCACTTGCCCACCGATTCCGCTCGCTTAATCGATACGTGTCGTCGCAGACGCTTCAGGACTGACTCAGCATTGACAGTAATTTGTGGAGGAATGGCATGCTGGTAGACTGCACCTTTATAATCAAAGGAAATTATCATCACCGCCTTCCCAGCTGATTTGGTTTGGCGGACTTTTCCCGTAAGAGGCCAACCTGTGTGTTTCCAGACACTCGTTGCGCGCTTCGTGAGAGGGTCGAAATAGTGGACCCATGTTTCATCGGCAGGTATTACTGGGTTTAGAAAGTTCGGATCATTTGCAATTATTTGTTTCCACTCGTGACGCACCTGAACTCTGGCTAACAGTAATTTGCCACGTAGAATGCGGAATGCCGACGTTTTTGAAATATTTGTTGACGCTGCTATACCTTCACACGTCGTTCGTCGATCATCTTGCAGGATTGCCCAAATATTGTTAACAATACGCTTCGAAACAAGACTTTCAGGTCGACCAGGCCTAAAAGCAAGTTTTGCCCGACAAACGCCCTTTTTTGAAATCATGGTACCATTTAAAAATCGTTGACTCACCCAAACATTTATCTTTGCAAGCTTTTACCATTAAATCAACTGTTTCTGGAGCAGTTTTACTCAAACGCTAGCAAATTTATTTTGGCACAACACATTTGTGCCAAAAAACAAATTGTAGAACTCTTACTCTCTTGACTGTGTAGACTTGAGGATGTGGCCGACGCGGCTACGAAAGATCTTGTCACCTTTAACTGTAAATAAAGTTGTTTAAGTGGTTTTAAACTTTTAATGGCTTTTAAGAATCGTGCGAATAAGGAGAATTTTGTTTGTCATTTTGGAAGTGTTAGCACGAATTTATGATATATGCAAACTTCTTAACTCTGAATCACTTTTTAACTCTGAATCACTCACCTTTATTGCTGAATCGCGAAATGCAGACGTACCTTAAACAAGTGCGCAATAACAAAACCAGAATCGTCTGCCACGGCCAATAACTGTTGCCATACATACTTCCTTAATTCGGTTAGTCGCCTGCGTGGTTATGTTTCCGCTTGGCATTGCTGCCAACTCTAAAAAAGAAATTATTCACAGTTTTTATGGAACGTCCTTGTTACAATCGCCTATCGAGAAAATAGGAAATCTAGGAAATCCGAAGTTATGTTGATAATACTAACGGCGATTCAACGTTAAAATATTATCAACGTTAAAATATTTTTTTTTCAGCCCCACCTGTAGAGATTAATGCAGGGTCGAATGAAAAATCTAAACTTATCAGCCCGACCTGTAGATACTGATGCACGGTCGAATAAGAAATCTAAACGTATCAGCCCGACCTGTAGAGACTAATGCATGATCGAATGAAAAATCTAAACTTATCAGCACAACCTGTAGAAACTGATTCACGGTCGAATGAAAAATCTAAACTTATCAGTCGACCTATAGAGACATAGCCGAATGAAAAATCTAAACTTACACTATCTAGTGTGAAACACAAATTTGCTGTTGGCGATGCTCGAATCCGAGTCCTTCTGCTCCGGAGCCGAATGCTTTCCCGTTGAGCTAATTGTGAAAGCATTCGAAAAGTGACGGCAAAAAGTATCACAGCTACTTGCCGTCTTGACGTGTGCGTCATTTCTGCAGAAGTCACATATATCCCCCCACCCTTTGAGAAAAGCGAGGGCACGAAATGACAGGTTTCGGGTCCACTGCAAACTACGTAACTCTGTCGAAGAAAGAATTCTCACTAATTATAGACAATGTGTGGAAAAAGCATCAAACACTTTTCGAAGCGAAGAAGGCATTCTCATTAATTCCAAACGATGTACGGAAGGAACATCACACATTTTTGGAAGAACCTAACGGTCAATAGATCCATTTTTACGTTCGGGCGCCAATGTCAAAACACAATTTTGCCGGAGGCGAGACTAGAACCAGTATCTTTCTGCTTCGGATCCGAATGGTTTCCCAATTAAGCTACACCGACAAGAGCTTATAACTAATACATGACGGCTTGACATGTGCGGCAGCTCTGTAGTCCGCCACGCTAGGAGGGGGAAATTTCCATCAGAAGTACTTGAAAAGGTATTGAAAATTATAGTCATGCTTATAAAAATCAGATGCAAAAAGAATTTTTAAAATCGGACTGTTAGAGGCGCAGATAAGGCTCTAAATGCTAACACACTGTGACGCCTCTCACGGGAGAAACAGTATACCTGAGAAATCAGATGCTATTGAGCTATATTGATCACATGGACAAAGCTAGAAAATGTTAGAAGACGTTTTCCAATTTTACAGTTAGAGACGGAGATATCGTTGTCAAAAAACTCAATTTACGACACCTAGCCGGAACATTTTTGGTCTTGCATCTCAAAACAGTACACTTATTGGCTTTAGAAATTCAAGAAATAGGTTGTTGATTCAAGAAATTCAAAAAAAAAAAAAAAAAAAATAGGCTACATCTTTCCTTAAAGCTCTGACGTCATTCAGTACTTGCAGCGCCATCTGCTTTTATCCGGTGGCCGAAATCGGAACTGAGCTCACCGCTATCGCACGATACGTAAAATGAAGGAGAAATACCGGAAACTAAAATAACGTTAGTAAGACAAACGACTTCATCTGTGGCAACACGCACATGCTCGAACAACTGTCTGCGACGTTTGTTCTGTTACGTAGGTGTTACGTCGTGTTTTATTTCACTTTCTTCGCATTATAGAGTAATTTCATAAAAAGTAATAACGCTCTGACGTCATCAGTACTTGCAGCGCCATCTGCTTTTATCCGGTGGCCAAAATCGGAACTAAATTCACCGCTATCACATGATACGTAAAATCAAGGAGAAATACCGGAAAATAAAATAAAGTTAGTAAGACAAACGACTTCATCTGTGTCAACACGCATGTTCTCGAACAACTGTCTGCGACGTTTGAACTGCAAGGAAATCTTTTGAACAATCAAATGACAATAACACAAAACATTGTATATGACGATGTCTTTCACGACCTTTTAATTAACATCCTTTTTATTACCTAAATTTTTACATTATATGATTTTTAACGTATTGTGACCCTCATATGACGGGTTAAAATCTATTAAATTATATAATAGGCTTCTGTCATGTGAATACTGCATGGGAATATTACAAAAATGTTGTTGTTGGTGACCTATCTTATAGGCTGCCCATTAATAATTCAACCGTTTATTATAGTTATGTATATGTATTTTACGATTCGTGTTATAAAAATTTCAGTCACTGCTTTCTCACCCGTGCATGGCACGAGATATGAGCTAATAGAAAAAATAGTAAGCAATTTATGGTCGTATTTGCGTCAAAATACTTTAAGGAATTATGGTCGTATTTGAAAGTAAAGTAAGTTTTAAGTAAGCAATTTAAGTCCTTTCTTTTTAAAGTAATTAATAAGAAAGGAATTAAATTTGGTTTACTTAAAGAGAAGAAAGGACTTGAATTAAGAAGAAAAAACTCAATATAAGAAGAAAGTATTTTGAAGAAAGGACCCAATATAAGAGGAAAACCGAATTAAGAAGAAAGGACTCAATATAAAGTATTAAGAAGAAAGGGCACAATATAAGAAGAAAGTATATAAGAGAAAGTATTAAGAAGAAAGGACTCTTTATATAAGAGAAAGTATTAAGAAGAAATGACTCAATATAAGAAGAAAGTATGTAAGAGAAAGTACATGAGAGAAAGTATTTTGAAGAAAGGAATTAAAAAGAAAGGACTCTATCTAAAGTATTAAGAAGAAAGGACTCAAAATAAGGAAAAATTATTAAGAAGAAAGGACTCAATATAAGAAGAAAGTATATAAGAGAAAGTACATGAGAGAAAGTATTTTGAAGAAAGGAATTAAAAAGAAAGGACTCAATCTAAAGTATTAAGAAGAAAGGACTCAATCTAAAGTATTAAGAAGAAAGGACTCAAAATAAGGAAAAAGTATTAAGAAGAAAGGACTCAATATAAGAAGAAAGTATATAAGAAGAAAGTTAGGACTTTTTTTTTAAGTAGAAAGGACTCACTTTTGCAAGTAAGCTTTAAGAAGCAGCAGTCCTTTCTTTTTAAAGTAATTAAGTAAGTAAGCAATTACGTAAAGTAAGCTTTAAGTAAGCAATTTATGGTCGTATTTGCGTCTGTATACGATTTCTTCAATTCGGATTTTAGAAATGATGACGTGTTTGTGCGTCGACGGAAGGGCGAATAAACAAAGCGAAAACGTTAGTAAGCCCTCATTCTTGAAAACGCGCTAACTAAAGCGAGACAAAATGAATATGCATATGAAATGAAATGGCGAAATTCTAATTAATTGATTTACATAGTCCTTGCGCAAAATGTTGAATAGTCCAGTTCAGTGCACTACTAAAGGAATTCGAAGGTCTCTCATTTGAATGCGGTTTGCATGAGTACCGATCATTTTCGGCGATGCTCTTGCAGAAACGAAGAAATGTCTCTTGACAGATTTATAGATTTAATCCCTGAAGAGTTACAAAAGCAATCTTTCCTTTTTTTTTCCGCGACATCTAACTTTTCATATTTTAATTTTTACTTTACGCCTGAGTAAGAACAGTTACTTTGTGTGAGAAGTAGCACATAGTTGTAACCTAAATTTTTACCTTGGCTTTTTGAATCCAAGTTTGCAAGCGTGAATTCATACTTTCTATTCAGACTTCGTGCTCGTGTTTCTTAAGCTTATGGCTGTCAAGTTGTTGTTTTTTCTTTCTGGAGTGGCGTTAACGAAACAGTGCCAGATTTTCAGCAATGGCTTATGCGACGAATCCGATTCCTTATAGCTTTTTTTCTTCTATTTTGATACTTTCGTTTGGTGGTTTAGCGACCACCATGAACAACTTAATGGTTCTACAAGCAGTCACGCGTCTCTAATTTGAGGCCACTGGCTTCCCTGTATAAGACAAGCACCCCCCACCCGTGCCGCACACGTGATTCGAACCCGGAACCATCTCGAACGATTGATTAGAGACCAGCGTATCGTACCACTCGGCCATCTTGGCTGCAAATTACAGTTCAAACGGGGGTTTCACCAAAAGCTCTAGACAAGAAGTAAGAATAATTTGAAACAGCAACCCTACTTTGATCATATCAGATCATACGTAGAGGATTTTAGGAAGGAGTGCCTGATCCCAGGTCTTAAACAGCCCTTAGATCAGGAGTCGTCAACCTTTTAATACATACCACCCACTTTGCGTCTTTGTTGATAGTAAAATTTCCTTATCGTCCACCGGTGCCGCAGTAACTCAATTTAGCGCAAGTGCGAAGTCATTTTTAGAGGCGAGCGTTTGTAAAAAATATGTACTTAAATATATCTTTTCATATATACTTTATATATGTTTATACATCGATAATTTCAATTTTATGAATTTCTGCATTTCCATCGATACAGCGCCTACTAGTGCGAGAGATGCTTAAATTGAAGAAAATGAAATTTAAATGTGAAAACAAAGTTTATTGAAATTGCCTTTAATTAATTAGATTTTTCAGGCTGATGCTGCGAGACTAAATATTTGATATCTGGTTCGATTTTCGTAAGGAACAAACGAAGGTCTCCTCTTTCGGTGATATTCGGAAGGTTTCAATGTTTGGTGATAATATACACTGAAGAGCAATTTAATTAGAGATACCTGTCTAGTAACGTGTAGCACCACCTTTCGTCCTGAGACGGCGGCTATTCGTTTCGGCATGGACTCGACAAGACACCGGAAGCGTTGGGAAGCCATACGGATCCACTATCCCTGAACAAGCTCTCACAGTTCACGAAGATTTGATGGAGGGGGGTCAGAGCCTCGAACATCTCTCTCGATGGCATCCCAGATGTGCTCGATGGGATTGAGGTCAGGTGATCTAACTGGCCAAGGAAGCGAGGTCACGTCGGTGGAGTGTTCATACAACCATTCGGATACAATTCGAGAGCGATGGCACGGTGCATTGTCTTGTTGCAGGATGAGGTCCCCAGTGGGATGTTGAAGACGCACAAACGGGAGCAAATGGTCGTCCAGGATATCCCGGTAACGTTGACCTGTGAGGGACGATGTCACATGTACCAGGGGTCCCATTTCAGTCCACGTAAACAGTCCCCAGACGAGAATGCCACCCCCACCAGCTCAGCTTGACGAGTACCCTGCTGGCAAGAAGGATCCATCGCTTCATGTAGTTTGCGCCGTACTCGTATCCTGCCATCCGCATGTACCAACGTGAATCTCGACTCATCAGTCCAGGCAACATTTTTCCACATGTCTAGGGTCCAGTGGCGATGTTTCCGCGCCCATGCTGATCTTTGCACACTGTGATGAGCGGTCAGCAGCGGTACCCTCGTGGGACGATGGCTTCTGTACCCCATAGCGAGGTAATGGTTCTGAATGGTGTGGCTGCTTACACGTTTTTGTGCACCAGTGTTAAATTGCCGAGTGATTTCTTGCACTGTGGCCTGTCTATCCGATGTTACAATGCGAGCTAGCCGACGATGACCCCGCTCATCCACACGCTGTTGTCCACGTCAGTTGGCCCTTGCAGGGATGGTTTTACCGGATTCGATGTACTCACGGTGCACCCGTGACACAGTGACTCGTGAAAATTCCAGTGCCTGCACGACTTCCGAGATGGAGTGACCCATTCGTCAGGCCCCGACAATTTGCCCACGATCAAATGCGCTTAGATCCTTCGTCTTACCCATACTGCGTCCGACTCTTACTGATTCCCGTCGCATCACTCCTTATAGTGTCGGATTGCTGTATACGTCATGTCGTTTCCGTTTACAGGGCCGCACACAGCGCCACATTTGCATAACACCAGCTGTCTCTAATTCAATTGCTGTTCAGTGTAATTAACAGAACTATAGCCTGATTCTACAAGATATGAGGTAGGGAAAGGTATTAATAAATTAAATATCATTTTCCACATATCTGAATATAACGCAGGCATTTTTTTATTTGCCAGAGATTTTGGCATCCACCACTATCGAAAAAATGTTTGCTCTCTTCATCATATTTAAGTTCTAACAGTTCTTCTTGGCAAGTTATACCAACCTCAGCAAAAATTGCAGTAAAAGGATTTATCATCCATTACACCGTCAAGTTCAAAATATCTTTAAATCGTTTTTCCATATCCAATTTAAGTTCGTTGAGGTGGCTACTAAACTTTTCAATCTCCTCTAGAGTTACACCATTTATAGATGACAATTCGGGAAACCGATGAAATTCTCTCTTCAATAGATTATGACGGAGAAGATCAAGTTTTTCGTTAAATAATGACACAATATTTTTGCAACTGATAAGAGTTATATTGGATCCTTGAAGCAGCAAGCTAATTTCATTAAATCTCTTGAAAATGTCTGCCAAATAAAAGGCATCATTCTTTACTGTTTTTAATTGTTGACAGAGACCAGCTTCATTATTACTTAAAAAAACTGTATGACAGTATCATATAAATTGCTAGAATGCCGTCGTTGCACGATATAAGATGAAATTCAAATTTAACGATGAAAATTGACTTTTATTTACACTGAATCAAAAGCTGAAAGTCAAAATCACATCACTAGATCTTTCATGCTGGCTCCCAGCACATCCTCAGGTGAATTCTAAAGCAGGTATCGTAAAAAATTGAAAAAGAGTCCATCGTGGAACGTCGCTTTTGTTTATATACATCGCGTTCAGCTCCCGAATGACTTCAAAAAACGTCACCATACTCTGACTTATGATTGTTGTGTCTTAATTGTTATTGGGTGAGTTCCGAAATAAAGTTCGAGGTATTGGTTTATTTGCTTCTTCTTGTTCGAAATTAACTGCATCCAAGTTGGAGGTATGAATCTGGGTACTTCATCGTTACAACATTTATCAGCGTTATTGACGATGTGTAAACTCTCCGCTAGCAAAGTCGCATTTTTGTTTTTGTGAGAAGAAATAACTCTTGCCTCATTCCACAGAGGGATGTGAGCTCCCTGGTTAACTAATCTTGCAAGTGTGTAGAGTCTGAATGTGTTTTGACACTGTACTTGTGTTCCACAATACGAAAGTTCAAATTCCTCATGGTGGATCCAATATAAATTCGATCTATGTCAACAGTATCCAGGGCCTGTAAAGGTATTTTGTAAACTCTGAAATTGCCTCCCCGGTGGCGCAGTGGTCTAAGGCGCTGGCCTCTGAGTCTGATCATTCGTCCGTAAGGGGTCCGGGTTCGAATCCCGGTCAAGCATGGATGTTGTGTTTGTCTTACGGCGCTGGCTCTCTCCCTTCCCTGGAACCAGTGACTCTAAATTAGGGACGGGCGACTGCTTATAGCCCATTGAGTTGCTCACGGTGGTCGTTAAACCTCAAATAAATAAATAAAAAACTCCGAATCTGCTCTTACTCGGAATTGGGTCCCGAACTTTTTTAATAGTTGACATTAGGTTGTTTGTTTTAATTCCAAAATCCAAGGTGTATTTTTTACAGGAAGATTTAAGTATATTCATAACTTTCGGAATATAATCCACTGACCCAACATATTTGCGTTGACTGGATTCTTTAGTTGATGTAGAAAAGTTTGTGCTTCTTATTTTTCGATGGATCCGGTTTACAATATTTCTGGGGTACCCATATTCGTCTGCTATGGCATTTATTTCATTTAATTCTCGTCTCCTAGCAGTAACGCTTGAGCAATGTGTGTATGCTCTACGGATGAGAAACTGGAATGCAGATAGTTTATATGTATTATTATGTGCTGAATAATATGGTATAATTGCTGATGTTGCACTGGGCTTGCGGTATACTGAGAAAGAAATAATTTGTGATATAGGGTTTCTCTTCAACAGAAAGTCTAAAAAAGGGATAGTACAATTCTTTTCCAGTTCAACTGTAAAATTAATTGAGGTAATCTGCGAAGACATCAGTTCAGCAAATTCATATAAGGAATCTACGTCATGGTTCCAAAAGACAAGAATATCATCTATGTATCGTGATATAGGCACGGAGCTACAGGAGTAAGTTGTAAAACTCTTTCCTCTAAATCTTCTAATACAATATCTGCCAGGAAAGGTGAGAGTGGGGAGCCCATAGGTGCTCCTTCCTTTTGTTGGTAAATGACATCTTGAAATTTGAAATAAGTTATTTTGAAAACCAATTTCAAGGCTTCCACAAAAACGTTCATTTCCAGATCATTCATGGTTCCCAAGGATTGTAGTTTTTCTTCTATTAACTCATGTGCATATGTTATCGGAACAATGACACAACGTCCAGTGACGCAAACCAAAATGGAGAGCTCCCTGGTACAAAGTCTTTAATTTTCTTTAAAGCTGCAACAGAACTGGGTACTGAATAGGTTGAATTAGAAGTTAAAGGTGATAACAATTGTACTAGAGATTTTTCAAGCGGTCTCAGAGGGTTAGTGACACCTGAGACAAGTGGACGAATTGGGTAGCCAACTTTGTGGATTTTTATTCTTCCGGAAAGTTCTGGGATTATAGGTCCAATTGTTGGGTATAAAGTTCAGGTGAACGATGAAGGTAAATTACTATGATTTCTCAATCTGCTTAAAGCATTCACAGTTGCCGCTGTAGGATCTGAATTTTTGACACTATGAGGAATTTTGTTTATGGCTTCTAAGACCTTAGTATGGTAATTCGTTTTATTCATAATAATTATTTTATTTGTTTTGTCGGCAGCTACTATTGCTATGTCAGGTTGATTTTTCAAGTTTTTGAGTTGAAATTGTTTCTTGGCAAATTGTGTATTGCGGTCCCTTGTTGTACTTCTTTGTTTTAGGTTTGTGATAGCTTTTGCTATCTTGATTCTGACTGAGTCCTGATCAGAAGAAGGTAATGTACTGATGATATTTTCACCTTGAGGACTAGTTTTAAACAAATCAATATGCATCTTGGGAAAAGCGAATTTTGGGCCCCTTTCTAATGCTGAAGCTTGTAAGTCATTAAGTTGCAAGGAACTAAGGTTTACGTAGGTTGAATGGACTGACCGGTTAACTGGTTGATACATGGAATGCCTAGAGTGTACTTCGTCAGCGACTAGATTTCGAAGTTTATGAATTTGACGACTCTCATAACGTTTTGCCTCTGTGTTGAAAGTGAGGATGTGCTGGGAGCCAGCATGAAAGATCTAGTGATGTGATTTTGACTTTCAGCTTTTGATTCAGTGTAAATAAAAGTCCATTTTCATCGTTAAATTTGAATTTCATCTTATATCGTGCAACGACGGCATTCTAGCAATTCATGTTTTTGGCACGAATTTCGTCAACGACTTCAGTATCATATAATGGTACAAAACGAGACCCAACAATGGACAAAACCCCCACCAGCCACAACGTGTAACAACCCCACCGCCCACCATGAAAGCTTGAATCGCCCTCTAGTGGGCGGTAGGGACCAAGTTGACGAACACTGCCTAAGATAATAGGAAGCTAGGAGATTTGGACTAGATTGCCCGGTAGGAAAGTGACACGGAAGCGGGGTAGAAAGGGGAGGAAGACGCCCTTATTCATTAACGGGAGTCCGACGGCTTAACGTGCCCATCCGACGCACGGCGGATATTTTGTGGTTCGAGCGTTCGTACCTTCCTGGGATCGAACCGGATATTTCTCCGTGGCAGGCACGAACGTTGACCACTAGGCCATCAGCGGCCCTTAATTTGTTCGAGTTTTAGTCTCTTACTGAAAAATGCAAAGCAGGTCAAACTTTCCCTTATATGCCAGGTAACCCCTCAGACTGGGCAGGATTTAGATCTTGGGGATTCCGAGGCACTTCAGGTTCGGTGGGCCCATCGAACTCAGAAATTGAAATCCACAGCAAAAAGGACAATTCACCAAATTTACCCATCACAGCCATTTTACTGTATGTAATTGGAACTGACAAGTTATACATACATAGACAGGTACACACACACTGAAACAGTACAATACCTACAGAAAGTCTTTTTCCACACCGACGTTCAGACATGTCTGCACACGCTTCTGCATGTTAGTGAAGACCTTTCTCAGGTCTTCGCCAACATGCAGGTTAAATTCGTGGAGATTTTCAGCACCCCACAGGCGAGTGTTTTGGCTGTTGATGTACCCGGAGAGGTGGAACCACGCCTCATCTGTAAAGAAAGTCACGTCCAGAATGTCCTCGCCTTCTTCAGACAGGAACTCTTGGAACCACCTACAGTACCGAACACAGGTCACGTGGTCTGTTTCCTTCAGCTGATACACGACAGACACTTTGTACTGGTGGAAATGCAACTTCTTTTCCAGAATATCGTGGGCTGTACTCTTTGGCACATTAGCTTGGAACTCTTGGAACCACCTGCAGTACCGAACACGGGTCACGTGGTCTGTTTCTTTCAGCTGATGCACGACAGACACTTTTTACGGGTGGAAACGCAACTTCTTTTTCAGAATATCGTGGGCTGTACTCCTTGGCACATTAGCTTGAAACTCTTGGAACCACCTGCAGTACAGAACACGGGTCACGTGGTCTGTTTCTTTCAGCTGATACACGACAGACACTTTGTACTGGTGGAAATGCAACTTCTTTTCCAGAATATCGTGGGCTGTACTCTTTGGCACATTAGCTTGGAACTCTTGGAACCACCTGCAGTACAGAACACGGGTCACGTGGTCTGTTTCTTTCAGCTGATGCACGACAGACACTTTTTACGGGTGGAAACGCAACTTCTTTTTCAGAATATCGTGGGCTGTACTCTTTGGCACATTAGCTTGGAACTCTTGGAACCACCTGCAGTACCGAACACGGGTCACGTGGTCTGTTTCTTTCAGCTGATGCACGACAGACACTTTTTACGGGTGGAAACGCAACTTCTTTTTCAGAATATTGTGAGCTGTACTCTTTGGCACATTAGCTTGAAACTCTTGGAACCACCTGCAGTACAGAACACGGGTTACGTGGTCTGTTTCTTTCAGCTGATGCACGACAGACACTTTTTGCGGGTGGAAACGCAACTTCTTTTTCAGAAATTCTTTTGGCAGATTAGCTTGTCACGGACTTGTGTGGAATCCTCTGTATCCTGTCTTGGATATCCTGTACGGTCTCATCTGCCGTGGATGGCCTACAGGGTTGGGGGGCATCCAGAACACTGCCAGTTTCCCGAAACTTAGCTATGAGCTGACGTACCGCATTACGGTGGGGGACGTCGTCGTCACTAAATTTCCTAGCGAACTGTGTTTGCACTTCGTCCGTGTACTTGTCGTCATGGTGAAAGACATGTTCCACCCAAAACACTACCTGTTCAACCGTCAACGCCATTGTCCTTGTGCCGAGACGAGGGATAAATCGACACGTCTGCCTCCGTCGACCAAGCGCTCCGGAATGACCTTCGTTCGGAGTGACAGAAAGGTTACCAGACGCAGAGTACTTCCGCGTGACGGGTCACTTCTACTGCAATTCAATTCAAAATTTCTTTATTATCACATTACTACAATTCGTACATTCAGTGCACAGTCATTATTCTTTTTTTTTTTTTTTTTGATTGGAGGTTTAACGACCACCGTGAGCAACTCAATGGGCTATAAGCAGTCGCCCGTCCCTAATTTAGGGTCACTGGTTCCAGGGAAGGGAGAGAGCCAGTGCCGTAAGACACACACAACATCCATGCCTCACCGGGATTCGAACCCGGACCCCGTTCGGACGAATGATCAGAGGCCATCGCTTAGACCACTGCGCCACCGGGGCGGCCAGTCATTATTCGGACACCCTGTACTTTCCGATCAGCATACATAAAGCAAAACCCTGTTTAGTTCAGCTCTTACCCTGCATGAAAACGCTCTACACATCTCACATTTTCTTTGACGTCAAACATTTCTTCATATCCCATATTTTCTCTGACCTTAGTAGTAATGATGCGCAAAAATCCCAACTCTGTGGGTTCCATCAGCTGTGGCCGACATACTGTCATTGATGCTGCTTTATGATTTACAAGACTCAAATGACTAAAGCGGACTCGAGTGTGCAATTTTTTTATGCACTTAAGAAAATTGGCTCATCACAGAAACGACCTGGCTCAATTGGAAGTACGTAAACTAGCATCATAAAAGCAACAACGGCCATCATATTAGCTCCCAAAATACAACTGGAAGTGCATTAGTACCAAAATGCGATACAGTATACAATTTGTTGACAAAACTATTCGTATACTTCCATATATGCAAATAAATGTGCATTTGCAGAAACATAGGCGCACTCGAGAAATGTGTTGGATGCTTTCAGCTGGTACGAAAGCATCCAACACGATTATGCCGTCGGTGCCAATCTGACGGCATAATCGCTTCCTGTCAGTTGGCACCGTAAGCGATTTTGTCGTGCGGTGCCGAACTTACAGACTTTGAAAAGAGCGTGGTAGTTGGATACCACCTAAATAATCAATCCGTGCGTATCTCCAGGAATTTCAAAAATCCACTGTCGTTGATGTTCTTGATCGATGGAAAGAGATCTTGCCACTGCAGCAAAGCCGCGTCCTGGGAGGACGCAAAAACTGAGTGATAGTGTCTAACGAAGCTTACTGCGGAATGTGTAGATGGAACGCACGTCCTCTCCCACCGACCTGGCCAGTGACGTAGTACAAGCCACTGGAACAGCTCTTTGCACCAGAACAGTACATTTGGAACTAGACGCCAATGGTTGCAATGTTACGCCAGCTGCGCATGAACCCTGGGTCATATGGGTTAATTCCAGACAGCGACTGCTGTGGTGCCTTGGTCGCCGTTCGTAGACAACTTAAGAGTGGAAGAGGGTCATGTGGAGTGACAAATCGCGCTACTCACTCTTTCGTTCCGGTGAACGTGTTTGAGTGCTGCGTTTGTCTGTTGAATACTGTTAGGCAGACTGAAGTTTGGAGAGGGATCTGTGATGGTGTGGTGCTGTTTCTGCCGGGAACGACCCGGTCCTTTGGTTGTGGTGCTCCCCAGCCCAACAGCCGCCAGGTAGGAAGACATCTCATGCAGCCAAAAGAAAATTTATTGGCCAATATACACCGTAAGAAAAGAGCTGGTGTGAATTCACGGATAACCTGAAAAGAACGTGCAGCAGAGTTACTGGTATCTCTGTGATTTTTAATAAAATTTCCGTTTGGAAAAGATTCAGTTTCTAACAACGGAAACATTCAGTATTCTGTTAGATTTTCTGTTGTTACAGATTCCGTCTTTTTTTTTCTTTTTTTTTACAGAAATGTCAGTTTCGGGGTTTTCCGTTTTTTACGCTTTCTAAGTGTAGGTTGAAAAAGCGTATATGCTCCAGCTTTGTCCGTCTGTCTGCCTGTCCGCAGGATAATTCGCGTAAAAATGGTTCGATTTCGATGAATATTTGTTATGTGGTAGGGGACAACCTGGGAAGGAACCCTATTGAAAATGAACGAAATGTGGTCAAAGGGCAGGACATAGGAGCGGGATTCATTCCATCGCCCTTATGCGTCATAACTTACGTAAAAATGCTTCGATTGCGACAAAACTTTATCGTGTTTTTCCGGAGTTGAACTGAACCAATTCTGTTTAATATCGTCGACATGGGGTCAAAGGTCATGATACTGGAGCAAGATTTATTCCACAGCCATTATCCTCATAACTTGATTAAAAATGCTTCGATTGCGACGAAATACAGTACATTGTTCCGTGACGACTTTGGAAGCAGTTCCGCCAAAAATGTTTTTGTCGGCAATTGCGGGCAGTGCGCATACGTGAGATTCCTTAGCCATTATTTTTGCACGATAACTTCCATGAAAATTTCCCGATTTTGATGGGATTTTTAATTATAAAACGGCTTGTGTGTGGTAGCTCTTGATAATAGAAATAGGTAACACGGGCACAAAGAGATTTAATTTTGATATATGTGAACCTCAAACGTTATACCACAGTTTAGTTCCCTCAAAGCCAAGGCATTTTCCTATGATTTCTGGTATGTTAGAAAGCGTATTATGATCAATGCATTGCATGATTTTACTAACTTGTTTTTTTTTGTGACTAATTCAGAAGTAAGGTCTCTGGTCTTAAAAGAAAATAAATAGGAACAAACAACAATTGTTAAGTCGTTAAAAATCTCTGAATGAACTCTAAACAGGGTAATAAACAAAGATTTGAATCCCAAAAAGAAAAAAACCCAAGAAAAACAACAACAACATAATGTTCACTGCCTTTTGCCTATAGGCATGTGGCTGAGCGTAGAACACAGTCTAGACTTCTTGATGAAAATCACTTAACCGAAGACAGATGGAACGTTATTATGACTATTGATGAAGCATGGATCTACCTAAGCTACTGTAAAAGAGGTCGATTTACTAGGGCAAAAGAGCAGAAAAAACTTACAAACTTGGTTCCAAGAATCCAAAGAAAGTATGAGTAAAGGACTCATGATTACCGCTGGGATCTCGTACAATGGGAAATTAAAGTTAAGAAAAGTTGAAAAGATTGTTAAAATCAATTCTACATATTGCCAAAATAATGCTTTAACTCCTGTATTTAAAGAGGAAATACCATTCCTTTATCTACAGAGGCTTCAAAGAGTAAGACTCCATCGGGATAAGGCTACCAAGCATACATCCAAATATGCCGCTCTATTTCTTGAAAAAATGAAAAAAAAAAAAAAAAAAAAAGACGGGTATCAAGTCTATACTTTTTGCTCATATTCATTCAGAGTCTCCTGATGTGCCACCAACAGAGTTGGAAACGGGCTTTCGGTCCCGGACCCGACCTGGACGTCCCATAACTAGATTCAACCCCATCCGGACCCGTAACGGACCCAGACAAATCTGCTTTGAACTATAAATTCAAAACTCAGTTTATATATATATATATATATATATATATATATATATATATAGATGGAATTACTGTAGACATCATACAAGAAGCAAGTGGAGAAATCGAAGCAGTACTCGCCCAAATTTTCACTCGATGCCTTAATGAAGGGAAGATTCCTGAGGATTGGAACAACGCTATAATGATCCTGCTACATAAAAAAGGTGACATTGAGGATCTCAGGAACGACAGACCTATCAGCCTCCTATCAGTGGTTTATAAAATCTTCACTAAAGTTCTTTCACACCACTTGAAGGTGACATTGGACATGGCTCAACCTAGAGGACAATCTGGATTCAGGAGTGGCTACAGCACTATAGATCATATTCACGCACTGAGAGAACTAATTGAAAGAGCGAGGGAATATGAAATTCCATTGTGCGTGGCATTTATCTATTATGAAAAGGCCTTTGATTCGGTGAAACCATCAGCAGTTACAATGGCTTTGAAATCCTGCGGTATTGAAGATGCATACATTAATATTATTAACAACATCTATGAAAACGCAAGTGCAAAGATTCGGCTGTTTGAAAATACAACACACATAAAAATTGGAAAGGGAGTGAGACAAGCTGACACCATATCTCCCAAGCTCTTTAATGCCACATTGGAAAATGTCTTTGAGTCACTGAACTGGGAAAACAAAGGGATAAAGATTAATGGAGATTATTTAACCCACCTTCGTTTTGCTGATGACATAGTCATTTTTGCAACTACCCCATCAGAGCTGCAGAGTATGATCCAGGAACTTGCTGACAAGAGTAAAGAAGTGGGATTAAAAATGAGCTTTCAGAAGACAAAAATGATGTTCAATGCTTTTACAAGAAATGAAGATTTATCGATTGATGGAGAAAAGCTGGAGATAACAGATACGTACGTTTATCTTGGACAGCAGATATCAAGTGATGGTCACATTGATGAAGAAATTAATCGGCGTAAAAACTTGCTTGGAGAGCTTTTGGAAGAAACAGCATAATTTTCAAGAGCAATATGCCATTATGTCTTAAAAGAAAAGTGTTTGATCAATGCATCCTTCCAGTGCTTACTTTGGTGCAGAGACGTGGACTTTAACTAAAAGAGACATACAAACACTGCAGACAACTCAAAGCAGCATGGAGAGGTGCATGCTTGGTGTAACCAGGAGAGATAAGAAGAGGAATTGGTGGATCCGAAAACTGACAAGAGTGGAAGACATCATGATCAGAGTAAAATCTCTGAAATGGCAATGGGCTGGACATACTGCCAGAAGGACAGACCATCGATGGACAGCCGAAATTTTAGATTGGATTCCAAGGGACAGGAAAAGACCCAGAAGAACACCACATGGGAAATGGGTGGATGAAATTCGAAAGTATGCGGGAGTAACATGGAGAAGACTGGCACAAGACAGACCGTTGTGGAAGAAACTTGGGGAGACCTTCGTCCAGCAGTGGATGGATAATGGTTGACAATGATGATGATGATATATATATATTGACAAAAGCCACCGGACGCCCCTTCAAAAGCAAATGAACGGATCCGCTGCGTTGTTAAGATGTGCGGTACAGCTGCAAACGGTATAAAAACATGCCTGCAGTTGACCGCGATCATATCGCACTGTGAGGTGGAGTGAAAATGTCGCGGCGGGAGAGAACTGACTTTGAGAAAGGAAAGATTGTTGGGTGTTGTCCACAAGAGAAACCGAAAGGCGTTTAAACATACCCGAGTCAACTGTTTTGGGCCGCCCCGGTGGCGCAGTGGTCTAAGCTTTGGCCTCTGATCATTCGTCCAAACGGGGTCCGGGTTCAAATCCCGGTGAGGCATGGATGTTGTGTTTGTCTTACGGCACTGGCTCTCTCCCTTCCCTGGAACCAGTAACCCTAAATTAGGGACGGGCGACTGCTTATAGCCCATTGAGTTGCTAACGGTGGTCGTTAAATCTCCAATCAAAAAAAAAAAAAAAAAATCAACTGTTTTGGATGTACTGAATAAGTGAAAGACACATGGCGTGCCTGAAGCAGCAAAACGTACCGGCAGACCAAAGAAAATCAGTGATGGAGGGCGTCGAAGCCTCAGGAGAGTTGCTACAGCTAATCGACGGAGTACTGCACAAGACCTCAGTGTACAGGTAAGTAAAAATGCTGGAACCTCGGTACGTAAACGTATCATTCGCATAGAACTTCATTTCATGTGTTACCGTGGTCGTGCGGCTGCTCATAAGCTTTTCATCTCCACTCGCAATGCTACTCGTCGATTAGCATGGTGCAAAGAACATTTATCGTGGACCGTACATCAATGGAAACGGGTCCTATGGACTGATGAATCCAGATTCACGATCCATCAGTCTGATGGCCGTGTACGAGTATGGCGGCAGCCGGAGGAACTCTATTTACCACAGTGTATTGTTCCTACGGTCAAGTTTGGAGCTGACAGTGTACTCGCGTGGGGGTGTTTTTTGTGGTATGGTCCCTGCCCGTTGGTTATCGAGGACAAACCTGTTAACCAGCACTTCTACCTCGATATTCTAAACAATTATGCCCTACCAACTCTGTGGCAATACTATGGAATCGAGCCTTTTTGGTACCAGCAGGATAATGCACCGAGCCATAAAGCAAGGTCTATTATGGCGTTGTTTAATGATAATTCCGTATCGTGTGTGGACTGGCCAGCACAGAACCCTGATCTTTATCCCACAAAGCACCTATGGGATGAATTAGAGCGCCACATAAGAAGTTTATAACCTAGGCCTACTACTAAGCAACAGTTAGCGGCAGCATTATATACTGAATGGAAGCGCATACCTACCGCTGTGTTCCAAAACCTTGTCGAAAGCATGTCTCGAAGAGTCAGTGCATGATTAAGGCCAAAGTTGGACCGACACCGTCAATAAATGCTATGTTGTGTTTCTCTTCTAGGTGTCCGGTGACCTTTGTAAATATAGTGTATATATATACATATAAACGTAATATATGTATATATTCATCCCAATAACTGCTTGATATTTAATTACTGAAATCCTTTTTTAACAAATAATAAAATTGGTTACTTGCTAAATTTTAGCGCCATTTTTAGTGCCAATATTTTGGGTAATCCAGAAGTAATGTCTGACTAAGACCGTGCCCATGGAGTATATTATCATGATTTATGATTACAAAATATGTTTTTTTTATTGTATTTAGATTTTTCATTCTTTCCACGCTTTGATGGAGGTGCGCATACTTTCATACGGTCCGTTAGATTTTTGGTTTCATAATTTTTTATTACACCGTCGACATCTTTCTTTGTAATCATACACTTTCCACATTTTGAACAACAAGCAAGACCAAACAGCACAGAATTTTTCACCGGTTCCTTAATGAATCGAAACAATTTCTAGCATTCACTCTTCCCCTTTTGGTTTTCAACAAGCACGTGTTTGTTGGCCTCGACGCCTTTCTCAACCTCTTTAACATTAAATCCATTCACATTAACAAATAAGGAGTTAATTTCGACATGTTATGGGAACGGGATGTTAGCACATCAATCGTAAACTTCTGAATGCTCAATGTAAAAGATGCGATGTGAAAAGTAATTCTTAGTCATACAGTGAACTTCGCATGGAGAGAGTGAATCAGCTGAGAAGCAGTCGAATGGCGTTTGCCTGTACCTTGCCCTGGACAATCGCACTGTAAAAGAATGCAAAGGAAGTATCTTTTTACGATATGGTGCCGGCGTGTCTGACGTCGGTCGGTGTAAATCTTCGTTGCTTTAAGAAAGAGACGAAAATACTTTTGCATGGTAAATCATTATTCACTCCGTGGGCGCCAGTATCGACTACAGAATTCCACAACACGCAATTTTCTTTGGAATATATTTTTCTCTTTTCAAAAATAAAACGGAAATAAAACCGGGTCAGGAACACTTTGACCCAACCCGTTGGACCCGCAAGAAATTGTCGACCTGTTGACCAATTGATTCGTTGACCCGTGACCCGTTTCCATCTCTGGTCACCAATGGACCTGTAACGTACCAGGAGATGTGACGTACCTGCCAGAAGGACGCACACGACATAAAGGCAGATAGGAATCAGAATAAAATGTCCGCGTAGCTTAATTGGTACAGCAACTTATTCCGGAATGAGGGGACCCGGGTTCGAACCCCGGCGCGGATAGAAATGACGGAGAAATTTACTTCGTTATAATGGCGCCCGAACTATCCGGATGACCCGACCGTTCAAAATCTCGCATTGTTGTGATGTTATTTCCACACCGCGAGATAGGAAAAATAAGAGAATCCCTTCTCCAGCACTTCGGAAAAAAAAAAAATAATAAAAATAAGGGGGAGATGATGTAACGTACCAGGAGATGTGACGTACCTGCCAGAAGGACGCACACGACATAAAGGCAGATAGGAATCAGAATAAAATGTCCGCGTAGCTTAATTTTTAGAGCAACTTATTCCGGAATGAGGGGACCCGGGTTCGAACCCCGGCGCGGATAAAAATGACGGAGAAATTTACTTCGTTATAGACCATTGTGCCTTCGGACTGCTAAAAAGAGCGCTTTCTTTTAAACGCAGACCTAAAAGAATGATTGGACTATCGGAGTCAGTGGAAAAGGAGTGGAATAAAATACCACTACCAATTTTAAGAAATGTTCTGTTATCTTGGAAATCTAGGTGTAGGTTTACAGTCCAGAGAAAGGCTATCAGATAGAATATTTAAGAAAGAAATAATCTTATTTTAAACATTAATAATGCTGGAAATTCGTTCCAAAATTTTTTTAACATCCTCGGTATTTACACATTTAATTTTCATTTATGTTTTTTTTTCTAATTTTTTAAACGGGATTTACACTTGATTTGCTACTTTTCGGGCTTTTCACGAACGCTTGAACTACAGCTTTGAATAGTCTATTGCAGCTACAGCAAGAATGTGTTTTGCGTTCGAAAGTAATTAAAACAAGAAAGGTGATACCGAATTTTCGGGTGTAATGAGCACGTCTTTTGTATCCTTTCTGACGCGAATTAAATTTATCAAAGCTATTCAAAATCAATGGAACCGGTATAGAAAATAATAGTATCTGACCGAAGAAAGAAGTTTTTCAATCGGGTTTTAATTCCGCAGATACTACTGTGAACGGGAACGTGAACTTACTATACCGTGCAAATTAATTGGGACAATCTATGTATTTTATTCTCAGAATTGTAATGTGATCGCCAGTTTATCAGCTGTGAGGTGGTGTGACTGTTAGAACTTGATAGTAAGGATGTGGTTTGACCGGTTTTAAACAGGAAATAGGCAATTCAGCTTCAGGTGTGAGCTTTCGTGTGTGACAGGTGGATGTTAGTTTTTGCTCTCTGTGAGTACGTGTTGCTTTCGTGTATTGAAAAATGGATATTTCCCCAAGGAAGCGTGCAAAAATAATTGCTCTGAAGGACAACACTTCTATGACAGTGAGATATATCGCTTCTGCAGTTGGTGTAGGCAAATCAAATGCATCAAGACTGCTTACGCGATACAATGCATCTGGATCATCGTCTCCATAAAGGAGAGGTAAATGTGGAAGAAAACGAAAAAACAACTCCACGAACCGATAAATATCTAATGAGAAATAGTAAAATGAATGCAAAAAAAAAAAAAAAAAAAAAACAAGCACTGACCTTCAAAGAGAATTATTGGCTAGGGGTTTTGATGTTAGTGATTCAACTGTACGCCGTAGGCTTCTGGAAGTTGGCCGGAAGGCAAGAAGACCAACGAAAAAACAATATTTGAATGCGAAAATGAAGATAAAACGTTTAGCATGGGCCGAAACATATAAATCACGGATTGCTGACGACTGGAAAAAGGTAATTTTAAGTGATGAAACTCATTTATTTGTGCAGGGTTACCAAGCAAATGTCGTTAGACGGAGCAACTGTGAACCCTTAAGACCTGAGCACGTCAAACAAACTGTAAAACACCCTCTGAAACAGATGTTTTGGGGTTTTCACATCAAATGGCACTGGAAGCTTAGTTCCTGTTCAAGGTATGAATTCAACCAAGTACGTAGAAATATTACAACGTAGGATTGTTCCATTCTAGCACACTTTTGACGGGACATTTCAACATTATTTGACCCCATGTCACAATTCGAAATTGGTCAAGAATTTCATGCTGGAAAATCAAATTCATTTACTTTATTGGCCTGGAAATTCACCAGACTTAAATCCCATCGAAAACTTGTGAAATATTTTGAAGAGACGTTTAGGTAAAATGGACTGTACAACCAAAGAACGCATGATAACGAAGACTATAAAAGTGTGGTTCCACGATTATGAAGTCAAAAATATGTGCACTCAATTAGTGGAGTCAATGCCAAAACGAATTCAAGAGGTCATTTCTGCTAAAGAAGGACATACTTCATACTAATACAGGTATTTATTAGTGTATATCAAGGCATAGAATGATATAAAAAGGCATAGTTTTGGAAAAAAAGAGTGATTTTTTTACTTTGTTCCAATTAATTTGCACAGTATGGTACTCCCTCTGGTTGCAGACTTGTGCGTTAAGAAAAATGTGAAATTATATGAAAACCGTTTTGCAGTGGAAACGCTCTCCAACAAAAAAAGAATTTTTCAAATCGGACTCTTAGAAGTAGAGATATCGACAAATATAAGACATGCGTCTACGCGCCGTGGCGGGAAAAACATCATTATTTTAAGAAGTAAATATTCTCAAAAGAATTTTTGATGTCAGCGGTGTCGTTTCAGGAAGGAATTCTTTTCAGTCGAGTTTTCAGGAGCACAAATTTTGCTGCAAATACATCAGAAGCAGAAAATAACACTTATGCCCCTTGGTGGCCAAAGCATTCTTTACCAAATATTGGAAATTTTATAAAAAAAAAAAAAAACATTTCTTATCAGGAGCTGTATGCAATACAGAAAGAATTTTTCAAATCGGAGTTTTGGAAGCAGAAATATCGGGGAAAACGCAATTTATCTTAATGCCTCCTAGCGGAAAGTCTATGAGTTTCTTGAAAATTTTAAAATTGTAGGAAAAACATTTCGCATCGGAAACTCTATCTAACAAAGAAGGAAATTTTTAAATCGAACTCTTAGAAGTAGAGGTATTGACAAATGTAAGATATACATCTAAGCACCCTGGCGGAAAACCGTGCATTTTTGAATCGGACTCTTAGAAGAAGAAAATACTCCGAAACGGTATATTGACGTGAGTAGTATCAATCCACAAACGGATTCTTTTCTATCGGGATATTAGAAGCTCAGATTGTGCTGAAAATACATCAAAAACGAAAATTAACGCTTACGCCCCTTGATGGCCAAACCATTCTTTACCAAATATTAGAAATTGTATGATAAACATTTCCCATCAGGAGCTGTATTTGGTGTAGAAAGAAGTTTTCAAATCGGAGTTTTAGAAGCAGAGATATCAGTGGAAACACAATTTACTTTTACGCCCCCTAGCGGAAAGTCTACGAATTACTTGAAAATTTTGAAATTATATGAAAATACGCCATATCAGAAACTATCCAATACTAAAGATATTTTTCAAATCGGACAATTAAAAGCAGAGATATTGACAAAAAAATAAAAAAAATACACATCTACGCCTTCTGGCGGAGAAACCATGCACTATTTTAAGAAGAAAATACTCCGAAAAGGTTTATCGGCGATAGTGGTATCGGTCCACGAAGAATTTTTCTAATCGAGAGTTTACAAGCTCAGATTTGTGGCAAATACATCAGAAGCAGAAATTAACCCTTACGCTCCCTGGTGGCCAAACCATTCTTTACCACGAATAAAAAAATTATATGCAGAAGATTTCCCATCAGGAGCTGTATCCTCTGAAGGTTAACTTTTTTCAAATCGGGTTTTAGAAGTAGAAATATCTCGGGAAAACGCAAATTACTTTAAGCTCCCTAGAGGAAAATCTACGCGTAACTTGAAAAACTGTCCATACCTAAAATGCTCTTCGACATAAATACATAAATGGAATCAAAAGATAAAATAATTTTTCATTTCTGATGTTTAGAAGCAAATATATGGAATAAAATGTATTTTAGGTTCGCTACCATCTGCTCTTACGCCCTCTAGCGGCGAAATTGTACATCGTAAGAAAAAAAAACGAAATGAAGGATCATCATTCTCATATTATTTCAATCTTCCCAATGCAATAAGAATTTTTCAAATCGGACTAAAAGTTGCAGAGATATCGTGGGTACAGACGGACGGACGGACAGACAGACGGACGAACGGACAGGCGTACAAATGGACGGACGGGCAAACAGATAACATATGCACGATATTTTTTTACAAAAGACCTGCTAAAAAACCTCAATTTCCTCACTCTTCCACTTTATAAATCTTCTCTCAATTTAAAAATTTGCACTAAAATCCTTCCAATCCTCAAAATTCTCAATTTCTTAAAGGTAGTTCCTCATAATTATTTTGTTTATGACAGGTAAATCTCGATATTTTTGTTTATTTATTTTTTAGCACATTTGGATTTCCCTTCTCTTTAAAAGTAAAGAAACTATTACAATTTTGAATTCAGCTATCGAAATAAAATTCGTAAGAGTGGAATAAAATCTTCAACAGTGTCTTTAAAAGAACATGCTCTATCTATTGCTGCCGAAACGGAAAAGAGTAGTAGAACCTTTTACATTAAATTTACGGGGACATTCTGAACTGCAGTCCAGAAAAATGGGTGAGATGCTAATTAGAGTAGAATCCGGCTAATCGGGATAAATTGGGGCTAGAACATTATGGCCCAATTAAGCGCAGCCCTAATTATGAAAAGCCTTATTTCAAAGAGCTAATTTGGGTTGCTCTTCAAGCATTGTCCCAAATAAACGGCTGCTCCGATTAACCGATGATCCAATTAACCGGAATTTACTGTAATTATTGCTTCAGTAAAAACACCGCCGTAATTCTAAGGTGTTGGAAAGACTTTTAAACAGGAAATGGTGATACTGGCATATCTTTTCCTTTAGGGTTAGGTGCCTTGATAATTTTCCCCAAACAATTGGTCGCAAAAAATCCGCTTCCAGGGCCGTTTATGGATAGCCAGTTCACCACTGGTGTCGGAGTATCACCACCAAAAATTTTTTTAAAGTAGGGCATTCCCGGTTACAACTTATTCTGTTAACGCGGTTACAACTTATTGTGTGATTCAGCAAAACTACTTAATTAAAATTTAATAGTTAATCAAACCTTTTTGAATTCAAATTTTTCCTACTAATCGCTTTCATTACAAAGAATTTCCATCACATGGAGACGAAAAAAGTGATGCCACCCCGATTACGCGGTGGCCTAAATGATGGCGTATGACAGTTCGGATCCTGGTGGCGCATGGATGTTGTGTTTGCCTTTACGGCACTGGCTCTCTCCCTTCCCTGGAACCAGTGATCCTAAATTAGAGACGGGCGACTGCTTATAGCCTATCGCGTCGCTCACGGTGGTCGTTCAAAAAAAGTGCGAAAGAAAAATTTCCTATTATTATAAGAACGAAAGCAATTAAAGCTTTCCCTGAAAATTCAGGTTTTTCCGATAGTACCTTTCAAAAACCCCAACTGTCAGAAGAAAGATAAACGGAAGTATGTCTGTCAATTCGCGTCCACAAAATGAAAGTTCTTTCCTGTTATTTGATGGAAATTGTTGCTTCGTTAATTCACCAGAAGGAACAAGGAAAATGGCTAGCGAAATTCAGGAATTTTTTTATAGCGTATCTTGAAATTTAATGACATCGAAAGATTTAATATAGAACCTATAGAAACTTATAACAATGAATCGCAGAGGATTACAATCCCAAAATTTTCCTATTTATTTCCGTCATCAATATTTTTTTCTTTTTTGTTATTAAGGTTGCATGGAAGATGTATGCCTTAATTTCTCCTTTAATTGTTGATGATTCGTTTCACTCCATCATGCTATATAATAGCACGCAAAATTGTGCTCGCTAAATGAATTCAAATATAATCAGAAATTTCTTGAATTGATTAAACAAGTGTACTACAGATAAATTAATGAAGGAAGAAATATTCTTCATAATACATGGAAATCGATAGAATTTTCAAATCAAACAAAATATAAATTCTGAATACGCTTGCACCACATTCCTGGTCATCCACGTAACTCTCTCAGAAAACGTGAAAATTCATCACTCTGGAGCGGGAATCAAACCCGCATCTCCCGATTGCCGTTCGAGTATGCTAACCGTTACACCACCCAGGACAGTGAAGATCCTAGCAAAAAAAAAAAAAAAAAATTCAGTGAAGTTCCAAGCAAAAAAACGGTCAAAACGCTATGAGGAATATGGAAAATCTAAAGATGTTCAGATTCCTAAGATATGTTTGCTTAGTCTCAGTTGCGTGGAACTTCACTGTCCTGGGTGGTGTAACGGTTAGCACACTTTAACATAATTGGAGATGCGGGTTCGATTCCCGCCCCAGGGTGATGAATTTTTCAAAGTTTTCTGAGAGAGTTACATCGATGACCAGTAATGCGGTACAAGCATATTCAGAATTTATATTTTGTTTGATTTGAATATTCTGAAAGAAGGTTGGTGAATGCTTTGCCCTTAGTAAATAAATAAAATACAGTAGAATAAGATAAAGTAAAATAAAATAAAATAAAAGAAGCTGTTTACCACATGGAAGTTTCTAGAATATGTTCTTTACTGATTTAATATAATTACTTATCCTGCAAAGTAGACCGGAGAGGAGATATCGCTGAGTCAGGGATGATTCTTTTGTTTATTACAGTGTCCTAACAACTTAAGGAAATGGTAAATCGTAATTAATATGTGGTTTCTCAATTATCGGCCCTTGACTCTTCTTGCAGTTGAGCACAGCAACAGGGTTAGGCTGAGCCAGTGCAGAAGTCACGGACGACGCCTTCGTTGAGCAACACAGGCCAACGGACGTTGGAGAAATTCGGCCAAGTTCATCTAAGTCAAGCTGAGGTTGAGGGCCACCGGGCAAAAAATAAGGAAGAAAAACGAAACGAAAGCGACACTCAACGTGTGCATTTACCAAGAGCTGCTCTCAACCAGACACTAATTAGGACTTTCATGTCAAAGCGAGGTGTTTCCGCAAACCACCATTGTTCTCTGCTGTTTTGTACAGGACCTCTTCGTGGTCAAGGGGCTGATAACTTGTTGAGCAATATGACAGCACTGTCTTCAAATTTCACCATCCCGGAAAGAACATTATGGTAGTACAGTTAAAGTCTATTTTGTTTTTATTTAAAAATAAACCACGAATGAACATTTGCCCTTTTTCTACTATGATAATTTTCACTTCTCGAAGGCCCGTTGTTCCCAGTGTTAATAACGGGACTGCGTTACTGCCAAATATAGCTGTACAAGACAAAAGAGTGTCAGATGTATTAGTCGCATTTAAATCAACACTCCGGGAATAACTTATTTTCTTTCTTTCAATCACCATTCATTTTGGTTTCCTCCTGAAGAACTCTTACTCAGCACACATCAAATGAAATCAGTCCGCAAGGAACATAATTTAGAAATACATAACACATTCTTAGATCACGGATTTAACCATTGTAAAATGACCCCCCATCCAAGGCGAATGCTACCGAATTCTCTGTTCTACATTATGTTTGGGTCGAATGATATCCAGTACGAATATTTCCAAAAACCAACTCCATTTCAGCCCTGCTGAAAATGGAGCTGCTTAGCCTTTGGCCGCTCCTAGAACCCATGCTGACCTTGGTTCACCGTTGAGACCGCCTATACAATGGGCAGCGAGCATCAAAACTGGACCTTGAATGATTGCAAGAAGGTCGTCTGGTCCGATGAATCTGGTTTCCTGTTGCATAATTGGAACGGCCGGGTACGTGTGCTTCGTTGCTTGGAGAATTTTTGGCACCAGGATGTACAGTGGAACGAAAAAAAGCCGGGGGAAGAAGTGTAATGCTTTGGGCATTGTTCTGCAGGGAAACCCTGGGTATAGTTTTTCATATGTAGGAAACTATGACGTCTACCACCTCGCTAAACATAATTATAGACCAGACACACACTGTAAAAAATAAGTGGTGTGACTTAAATAGCATAATTATACTAGTGATCCGAGATTTCTTGGTGTAGAATAGAAATTAAAGTTTCCAAGCTTTCGCACATCAACCAGATGGCTTTTTCAACGAAGGTGGCAGTTTGCTGTCTGCCTTCCTTGAAAAAGCCATCTGGTTGATGTGCGAAAGCTTGGAAACTTAAATTTCTATTCTACACCAAGAAATTTCGGATCACTAGCGCAGTTATACTATTTAAGTACAGTTGGTGTATAGTTCCTTTTTATTTAATCAGTGGTGTGAATTCACGGAAAATTTCTAACAATAGCGTGTAGCAAAGTTGCCGGTAAATGTCCGTCTTTTAACGAAATTTTCGTTTTTAAAAGTTCCCGGGATTTGTTTTACTTCCGTAGTTTTACAGATTTTCCGTAGTCAGTAATTCCGTTTATTTCAGAAAAGTTCGTTTCAAGTCTTTCCATATTTATACAGAAATTTCGCAAAATGGAAGACCTGTATTCTTCTGCCATTACGAGAGAAAATAGTTTCGCGCTGGTAGCTGGCTTCGAACTGCGATCGTTCGGGTTTCAAACCGTGCGTCTTAACCACTGAGCCAGAATGTTTTCGGAATCGCATTCACGTTTAAGGTAAAACTAATGGCTCGACAATTTTTTTCATTAATGCGGGTGATTTAGTCATTTTCTGTTAGAGCTCATAATTTTTTTGAATACGTTTGTAATACTTTTACTTTTTCTGTGGGATGACTTTTCACAAATTAAGAATTTTTTTCCCTCGTGATTTTTCGAGGCAATAATATGCTTTGCAACTCTATTTCTTTTTAAACTGACGATAACTTTCAGTTATCTCAAAGAAAAAGATGAAATGTACTGTTTTACAGTATTATTTCAAAAAACTTCTAAATATAAAATCTTCTCTTAATACCTATAATAGCTTTTGTCTTAAGGACTTCCCAGACTGATGCATAGACATCGTGCAAATCACCTGTACAATAATTTAAGTACCCGGTTTCTTATGATAACACAATGTATAATAGCTGGTGCACAAAATGGGGGAGAGGAGAAGAAATATCCTGTGCCACAATAACCAAAATTCATGCGATATGCTATTTACAATATCTCATATCGCTACAGAACTTCAGAATCAGATTCTTCGACAAACTACGAAAAGTAACAAATAAGCGTCAAGTATTTTGGCGGATCTTTACTATTACTGGAATTTTTTTTTTCATATATCAGGTCATCCCGGAAGTAATGTCGTTTTGCGCAAGCCCAACAGTAGTGAGTCTCTTGGTGCCCAGACTATGACGTCGACCACGGTGAGTATAAGAGGGTTCACGCGAGCAGAGCTTCAAGTCACTTGAGACCGCAAACGGGAGTTCTAGGTGCAATCGTTGTGTACTTAAACCGCATAGGAAATGGCAGTGTCAGAAGAACACATTAGGCACATTATGCTGTATGAGTTCCACCATCGACATTCAGCGACGGTAACAACACGAAAAATCAATGCCGTATATGGACCGGGTACCCTGGAGGTCAGGAAATGTCAACGTTTGCTCCAGAAATTTCGAAGGGGAGACACCAGCCTCAAGGATATGCAGCTACCCGGATGGCCTGTTGAGCTGGATAACGACGTGCTGAAAGCTTCTGTTGAGGGAATCGGCAGGCAACAGTCAAGGAATAGGCCTTACTTGTTCATTCAACCAATTCCACTGTTCACCGACATCTGCAGGACCTCGGTTATATGTCAAACCTGGATAAGTGGGTATCCTATGATCTCACTCCACAACAGCTGCAACAGCGTGTGGACATTTGCACTTCTATGCTCTCCTGTGAAAATAGGGAGCCGTCTTTGCCCAAAATCGTCACGGGCAATGAAAAATTGATTGTTTATCGCAACATTAAGCGTAAACAGCAGTGGCTTTCCAAAGGGAACGTGTCTGCAGCAGTGGCGAAACCAGGAAGTTTCCTACAAAAGGTTTTGATGTCTGTGTGGTGGGATATGCAAGGCATAATCCATTACGAGCTGCTGCCACCCAACAAAACTATTACAGGGAAAGTCTACTGTCAGCAGCTGCAGCGTCTACGCACTGTTTTGCAGGATAAACGTCCAGCACTCGTGAATCGTAAAGGCGTGCTGCTACAGAAGGACAACACAAAACCACACACAGCGAAAACGACCAGTGCTACGT
Organism: Macrothele yani; assembly: GCA_039090855.1. Lineage (NCBI taxonomy): Eukaryota > Metazoa > Arthropoda > Arachnida > Araneae > Macrothelidae > Macrothele > Macrothele yani. Next base: position 119,439,723 of record CM077007.1, read on the forward strand.
TGCAGGACTTCGGATGGAAAAAACTTCCGCATCCAGCATATTCCCCTGACATCGCCCCATCCGACTAACACCTCTTTCGCAGCCTGCAAAACCATCTTGCTGGGACTACACTTCGAAATGTGGAGGAGGTACGGCGAACTCTTTTTGCCTTTTTTGCATCGAAACCCATGGAATTCTACAAGTCTGGAATTCAAAACCTTGTCGATCGATGGGGGAAGATTGTAACTACCTGCGGCACTTATTATATGGATTAAAACATCTGTTCCAGGTACGTTTTTCTTTCTTTTCTTCACACGTTGAAAAAAAAAACAGTATTTTTGGGATTACCTAATAGATACGGAAAAAGGGAGAACGGAGTTTTTCCGTTAATATACCAAAGGAATTGCGGAAAGATTTCAGAAAATTCAGTATTTTCCGTTAACATATCCTTAAAACGGAAATTTACCGTTAGTACAAGAAAAGGAATTGCGGAAAGGTTTCAGAAAATTCTGAATTTTCCGTTAACATATCCTAAAAACGGAAATTTAGCGTTAGTATAAGAAAGGAATTGAGGAAAGGTTTCTGAAAATTCAGAATTTTCCGTTAACATATCCTAAAAACGGAAATTTAGCGTTAGTATAAGAAAGGAATTGAGGAAAGGTTTCTGAAAATTCAGAATTTTCCGTTAACATATCCTAAAAACGGAAATTTAGCGTTAGTATAAGAAAGGAATTGCGGAAAGGTTTCAGAAAATTCAGAATTCTCATGACGTACGAAAGATCTGCTGTGAAATTCAGGTTTTATTCCGTCATTTCACGGAAAAGGTTGTACCAGAAACCTTTTCCAATTATTTCTTATACTTCGTTAATTCACGAGAGGAATCACGGAAAGTGACTCGTGAATTTCAGAAATTTATTTTATAGTGCATCCTTTGATAGCAACGGTATCAATCTCTAGTAGTGCCTTCTTTCAGCAGAATAATGGGCGTACAGCACTTCCCGGACTGTTCGAGAATGGTTCACATAACATGAGGAAGATTTTCAGGTATTATTGCCCTGGCTTCCGAGTTCCCCAGAAATAATCCAATCGAGCATATGTTGGGACAGCGAATCCTATCTGAGGCGGCTCAACCAAGAAACGTATAAGAGTTAACGTACATCTGTTGAGCATACATCGTCGCTACAATAACAGATTAGAAATTTTCTTTGTGTAATGGAAAACCTCTACGTGAGGCAATGGACTCCATACATCCAGTTTGGATTGGAAGTTCATTTTCCCCAATAAAACGCATTGATGAAAGCTGTGGCGTAGCCAGAAATTCCTAAAGAGGGGAGTGTGTGTTCATGGATTTGGTTCATCGGTGAAAGCCTCCCGGAAAAAATATTCCCAAAAAGGAATAAGCCCAATAATCTTTAAAAGTCAGAAATGAATAGAACATTACTGAGAAAAAACTTTTAAATATATACAGGGTGTTTCACAGGGTACTGACAGCTTAAATCGTCAATAAATTTAGTTTCATTGTAGTAGACGGAAAATAAACTACGTTAGCGTTAAGCGGGGTCAAAAGAAAATTATCGAATAAGTTGTTCGAAATGCTTGCCATTCGCTGTCACTACGTGGAGAATTCGTAACACAAAATCGTCGAAAGCTAACTGAAACATGTGATGTGGAATTGCTTGAATTTCACGTTCGATGGCATGTCTGTGGTGTAGCAGTGTTGTTGGCCTGTCATGATACACTCTATCTTTCAGACAGCCCCACCCAGCAAAAACAGTGCTGCTGGGCCAGCACTCAAGCCAGAAGTGCCAGCAGTGGCCCAGCACTATGTTGTTGCTGCCCAACCGTAAATAAAATGTCCCAGCGGCCACACATGGGCCAGAGTTGGCCAACAGTTGGCACCCCATCAGTTGTCATATGCCAGAACAGGGCCATCAGTTATCCATCACTGGCCGTGGTTGCCACAAGCGGCCCTGCAAACACGTGCCATAAATGGTGGCTAGACTATCGTGGTCCGCTGGTTTCCCGGCAGTGGCAGCCGACAATCACGTGACGTAACTGATGGCTTGCCGAATCTTGTCTGCCATTTTCCCTGTAGTAGCCATAAAAAAGATAACCGCAGTTTCCCAAAGGCACAACTTCCTTTTGTATCTTTCCTTTCCGCGGTCCGAAGCTACATTTGTTTTAAAGAGGAAAGATATTTTATTTTACTTGACGTTATTTTTAGCAGCGAATTCCTCTGGTCTTGTGTATTCAACCCATGAATGAGTACATTATATCCACATAGCGTTTTTTTTTTTTCAAATAATTGATAAATTTTGTACGCGTATAATTCTTATTTCTTTCCAACATAACGATTTTTTAATGTTTTTCCGGGACTTTTGTTTCAAGCTGTTTAATGTATGTTAAAACGAAAGATTACACAGAAATTATTTCTTGTAATTCATGGGAATGAAGTGGGTGTATTTCATAGCTGTCTGTATTCTCGATTCTTTCTGTACCAGTTCAGGAATTTTGTTACGAAATGAGTTTCTACAAATACATGAGAGTAGCTGACTATTTCTTATAGTTCATTAATAATTATTTATACATGTATATTTTCTTCCACGGTAATCTTCGTCAACGTGGCATTTCATTAGGAAATTAATTCGCCTTTCTACATATGTTTTTTTCTTAACATCCACTAAAATGACACGATGGCGATAGCGTCGTCTTCAACTAACTGGAACCATCATGAGAGACACAACACGTGTTGCTTCTGCGCAAGTGCAACCCGTTGCTTCCACTTCGTGTTGGGGTTGCTTTGGTTGCCAGCTACGGACCACTAGTGGCACTTGCTTGGAGGCCCGCAATTCACGGCGATGCTGCAGGGCCATCAATGGCTGCCAACTGATGGCGCTGCCACCAACGAACCGCTACCATGCCGTGAGCGGCAGATTTCAGCCAGCAGTGACCCATCACTGCCAACTGGTGCCCAGCAGTTTCCCAACACTTTTGTTTTTGCTGAGAAATGCAATGGTGATAAATCAGGACTGTAAGGAGCCCAAGAGAGACCAGCAGAAAACTGCTGTGGGAAACCTCTAGCGATGTCTCGTCTCCCATAGTGCTGCTGAATCAAATCAAGGACATCAGCAGTTGCGTGCGGCGGCGCTCCGTCCTTTTGAAAAGTGTGGTTTTAGATCCAAATTTTTCGGAATGCAGCAGGGAAAAACCGGCTCTGCAGAAGTCCACTATAGACAGCAGCGTTCACAGATGAATAAACGGAAAATGGACCAATAATGCTGTCAGCACACATGGCACACCAAACATTTAGCTTCTGTGGATGGAGCGGCTTCACAACTGTGAACTCAAGTTTCTCGCTTCCCCACATGCAATAATTTTGATGCTTCACGCGACCATCTAACCACAAATGTGCCTAATCGCTGAAGACATTGGTTTTCACATCAAAGTTCTCTCCGTCGATCACTGAACAGATTGAGTTGGCAAACTCCTTGTCTGCCCAGTTCCCAATACTTCAATACAATGCGAACTGGGGACATTGTCTGCCCAGTTTTGACAGTGCGAATACTAACTGCGGACGGTGCCTACACAGCTAGAAATTGAACGGAAGTATACTAGAGTTTAGGAAAGGTTGTAAAATGTTAAAAAGAGACCACTTGCTAAGGTGACTTATGCTATTTAAAATGGCTGCCCTGCACAAGTGACATAGCCAATAAAATTATATTTACCTAGTTTAGGAACCACGAAGTGCACACACCTTTTTGCGAAGCTCCAAGGCGGTGCGATGACCAGCTAACCAAGGGGTGTCACCAACACAGAACACAAAATCCAGAGGCGCTGCCTCGAACACCAAGGGTGGTAGAAATAAATTCCATCAGCAACGATGACATTACACGGGGTTAATGAAGTATTACTTGCTTCATGCAAATAATCTACCACTCACCCGCAAAGAAACGATCTGGATTTCGCAGCTGTAATGCAGCTGAGCCAACACACCACGGCAAGGTACCAGATCCCGTGTGGGAATGAAGTTCCCGGCTTTTGCTGCAGAATAACGCGGGGAACTGCAATGTTCTCTTGCGTCCGCAAGGTATTCTGTTTTGTGGCCATTACCGCCATGTCATCCGCGACACTCCCAGTTCATTCAATTTTTTTAAATCAAAACATTCACTGTGGCACGAGACTGCTTGCGACGGTTCTTAAACGCACTACTCCCTTTTCTTAACACGTTCATCGGGTTTTCGCCGCACAGATACCAATTTATGACGATAAAAACTCTCTCTGCAGATTCATATCACTCTATTTTCAAACTAACGCGTCCACGATCAAACCATTTAACGGATAATTCTAGATTGCTTTACGAGAAGACTTCCCGAGAAATGTCTTCTCATGAATTGCTTCAAGAGAAGACATTCAGGCAATACCCGGAAGTCTTCCTCAAGTTCTACTACTTTTCAACTATTACTCATTCAAAATTTGCTATATAGATGAAATATAAAACAGCTCTCTTATTTGATGAAAAAGTTAAATGGATATAATGGAAGGATATATATACACCGAAAAACCAAAACATGGCCACCTGTCTAATTTGATGGTTCTCCACATGCCGTCAAAACAGCTCTTACCCGGCGACGAATGGACGATATAAGATTTTTAAAGGTGTTATGTGGTGTTTGGCACCAACACGTTACCAGCAGATCCTTGTAAGTTAGGTAGTTGAGATTTGCTTTTCCAACTCGAACCACAGATGCTTAATTGGATTGATGTCCGGGAAATTTAGAAACCAGGGCAATATCTGGAAGTCTTCCTCATATTTCGCGAACCATTCTCAAATAGTCCGGGCAGTGTGGCTTGGCGCATTTTTTTCTTAAAGAAAGCACTACTGGAGGGAAATACTGTTTCCATGAAAGGATGTACCTAGTCTGCATCATATTTAGGTAGGTGATATACGTCATAGTTTTCTGCACATGATTTACTGGACCCAAGGTTTCTCAGCAGAACATTACCCAAAGCATTACACTTCCTCCACCGGCTCGTTTTCGTCCCACGATGTATCTTGGTGTCAACACTGAGTTATAAGAAATACACTGCTGGCCACCCAAAATGCAACACCAATAAGGAAGCATCCGATTGGCCTGAAATTCGCAGCATGCGTCGCCCGCGAGAGGACATGCAAACGATTAGCATTGCAGGGCATATGCAAATCATGTGCGCCCGGCACGCCACCGAGAAGCACTATAAGAAGGGTGCACAGAAGGCGGGGTGTAAGTAGTAGAAGTGTGTTGTGCTGCTGGACTTGTGCGTGGGAAGCTTTCTGATGCCTCGTCGCAGAATACGGCAGTCATTCCAGCACGTTTCGGAGTTCGACAGAGGACGAATAGTGGCTTATTGCGACATCGGTTTATCGTACCGAGACATCGGCGCCCGTGTGGGACGACATCCAGCCACAGTGAGGCAGGTATGGATTCGGTGGGTGCAGGTGGGACGGACGGACAAATGTGAGCGATTGCCGCAGCCCGGGAGAGCCGGCATGTTGTGCGGCGGGCATTGACGGCTCGCACCGCCACATCACGAACGTTAGCACAGGAATTAGGGTGTGTTGCGCAACAACCTGTGTTAGCACGTACCGTTCGACGCCGTCTGCAGCAGCGGGGACTTGTCGCACGGCGCCCATTGCTCCGATTACCATTGACGTTACACCACCAGCGAGTGCGGTGGCAGTGGGCCGTTGAACACCGCACATGGACTACGGATTTGCACGACATTGTCTTCTCCAACGAATCCCGCTTCTGCCTGCAACACCACGATGGTCGGATCCACGTGTGGCGGCACCGCAGCGAGAGACTGTATGACGCCTGCATTATGCATCGCCATAGCGGTCTGTCGCCTGGCGTTATGGTTTGGGGCGCAATTGGATATGACAGCTGCACCACTCTGGTACGCATCGCCGGTACACTCAACAGCCACCGCTACATCTTCGACGTTTTGGAGCCTGTAGTCCACCCTTACCTGCAGGACCTACCAGCGGCGACGTTTCAACAGGACAATGCGCGCCCGCACGTGACACGCATCGTGCAACAATTCTTCACGGCCCACCAGGTACCATTGCTGCCGTGGACCTCTGTTCTCCTGTTATGTCGCCCATCGAAAACGTCTGGGCGCTGATCGGCAACCGAGTGGCCCGGTAAGCACCACCCGCGGTTACGCCTGATGAACTGTGGCAACGTGTGGAAGCAGCCTAGACCGACATACCCCAAGCCCACATCCAAAGCCTCTTCCGTTCGATGCCGCGACGTGTAGCGGCCGTTATTGCCAGCCATGGGGGCCGCACGAACTATTGATGTCTGCGTGTTCCGCAAGTCGCACGGGCCTGTAAGCTCAATCGTTTCATCTTTGTATCTGTTGTTATGTGTCCAGTAAATCTGGCTTTGCTATCTCGTGTTCTTATTGGTGTTGCATATTGGGTATCCAGCAGTGTAGATATATATGTGTGGAGAGCAGGGAATTCGCGGCGGGAGGAGGGGGAGGGAACTTGGGCCCACCCTTAAATTTTTCTTGCCCACCCTGCTGCCCACCCAGTTCAAAATGTGCCATTTTTCAATATATTTAACTTTAAAATATAATCTGCACTTTTCCAAGTAACAAGTCTTGTGTTTTATTTCATTTAACCCTACGTATTTTCCAATAGGAAGTGCGTTGTTTTAGTCTCCAAAAATGGTTATCAAAATAGCATCGCAGGACCATGAAAATTCTTTTGTTCTCCACTCTTTCAATTCTTTAGTTTCAGCCTCTTTTTCGTGTTTGTATGGTCAGGAGGCTAATGAAGAGGATGGATATGAATTCACTTGGAGGGTCACTACTAATTGCTCTGTTTATTTTCTTTACAAAATAAGGGATTCTAACACAAAAAGTGGAGTCTAAAGCTACACTAGCGTTCTTAAGACTGCCAGGGAAAGTGCAGAAACTATCTGACGATTACTTTGTATGAGAAGAGTGCAAGGCCAAGTCGCTGGCTGGAAGGAAGGAAGTCAAGGAGGGGTGAGGTATTGTGTCTGCGGAAAACATCGTTAAAATTTGATTTACAATAGATAAGCGAAAACGACATTTTCTTTTAAATTGATCAAGTACAGTACGATTTTCGTAAGCAAAAGTGGAAAATTTTGAAAAGAAATTTAAGACAATGCATCCAGAGCAAGCAAAAAGTTGAAGGAGACATTCCACCAACACTTGTATCTTACACCCGTGGCGTAACTAGTCAGGTCCGTGTATGTATATGTGTCCAGGCGGAGGGGACGGAAATTGCATGAATTCTTTTGTAGCCGGTACTGAAAAGCACTGAAACCGCCCCGGTGGCGCAGTGGCTTATTACAATTCATCAGAGAAGAGTCTGAATTCGAATCCCGGTGAGGCATGGATGTTGTGTTTGTCTTACGGCACGGACTCTTTCTCTTTCATGAAACCAGTGACCCTAAGTTAGGGACGGGCGACTGCTTATAGCCCATTGAGTTGCTCACGGTGGTCGTTTAACCTTCAATTAAAAGAAAAAAAAAACATTAAAAATTTGTTTTTCCAGTGCTTCGTAAAAAAAAAAAAAGTTGCTATCCAGCTTGCTCCACCAAAAATAATGCTCGCCCACCCGTCGCCCATCCTGATTTCGAAGTCTAGCGACGTCCCTAGTGGAGAGTAATGTGATTTTTGTCTGCTTTGAAGCCAGTGACGGAGAGAGAGACAGTTCACATTTTTTTTTTGATTGGAGGTTTAACGACCACCGTGAGCAACTCAATGGGCTGTAAGCAGTCGCCCGTCCCTAATTTAGGGTCACTGGTTCCAGGGAAGGGAGAGAGCCAGTGCCGTAAGACAAACACAACATCCATGCCTGACCGGGATTCGAACCCGGACCCCGTTCGGACTAATGATCAGAGGCCATCGCTTAGACCACTGCGCCACCGGGGCGGCCCAGTTCACATTCTGGCTAGAGTTCAATTTCTTGTTCTTTTGTGCAAATGTCAAACTAATAAGGAGTGGACAAACGTAAGTGGTTTGGTTGATTTATTACCCTGCAATTTGTAATGTCTATTTTTTTGTTGAAGGTTTAACGACCACCGTGAGCAACTCATTGGACTATAAGTAGTCGCCCATCCCTAATTGAAGGCTACTGATTCCAGGGAAGGGAGAGAGACAGTGCTGTAAGACAAACACAACATCCATGCCGCACCGGGATTTGAACCCGGACCCTCCTCGGACGAATGATCATAAGCCAGCGCTTAGACCACTGCGGCACCGGGGTGGCTCTAATTGTCTATGTCGTTAAGTGATGTACAGGTGCAACTCGGTTTACGCCAGTTAAAGCTACACCTGCTTCACTTTTGCGCCACTCATAGAGAGGGTGATGAGTCACGACTCTGCCCGACTTCCTGGGAACAAATGGTCCCGACATTTGTGACGTATATTCTAAATTAACTTTCCTTTTTAGTTTCTTTCCCTTTGTAAATTTTGAGTTTGTTTTCAGTTATACTTCACACATAACGTGATATCTTCTCTCTCAAACGAATACTGTTGGCAACACAATTGAGGTCAGAATAAACGTGACGTACGCCTGTTATGAGATAAGAACGAGAGATAAAAACTACGATACAACAGTTGCTCGGGTGGGGTGTTGATTTGTTTTAGAGATGTGTTTTGTGATTTCAATACTATCCTGAAGTGCTATTATCTGTGCTGGAGAAATAAAGCATCATTTACAGTAAGTTTACTTCTGTTTAAATGTTTCGTCTGGCCGTTAAGGTTTAATTTAGGAACTATTTCATCGTATGGTTATGTTTTTAAAATAACGTAGAAGAACGACAAAGGATCAGTACGAAAAGACATTACGTTATATATTTTAATAAAACTATAATACTAAATGATTAAACTACGGCCTAAAATTTAAATAATTAAGCAAAAAAAAAAAAAAACTAATATAAAACGCAATGAGAAAAAGAAATGATATTAAACACGGACTAAGAACTACAAATCATGTATGAATGGAGTCTGGCGTTAGCTTTGGCCTGACTGCATTCCGCGTTCGCACGACACAACTTGTGCCAATAACAGAGAATGTGACAGAGATAGCAAAAGAAAGAGAACTAGATGATGTAGAAGTTGGTGACATAAATGACTTCCTGGAGATTCATGGTGAAGGGCTTTCAACGGAAGATTTAGAAGAGCTTACTGAACAACTGTTAAAAAAAGACACAGAGGAAAGTTAAGCTGACTCTGAAATGCCGGTCAGGCCAGTAACAGTGAAATCAATGCAAGAGGCTATTACTCTTATTAATATGGGATGTGAGATCTTCTGTAGCAAAGATACCAACTGGGAGCGTAGCTCAATCGTTAAGAGAGTAATTGAGAACCATTAAAAGACGAATTGAATTTTACAACCATACTATGCACCTAGAGATCACTGAATTATGACCACCCCTATCAAAAGTAGATGCAGCCCGTTGACCACGCGATTTCCGAGAGGAATCGATTAGTCGACAAATGTAGAATATGTAAGGTGTGAGTAGATAGTAAAATTGGGAACGTGATGGGTAAAGGGAAGGATTTATCGGACTTTGAGAAAGGACAGATTGTGGGAGCTCGGAGAGCTGGCCCCTCGATTTTCCAAACGGCTGAACTGGTTAGTTGTTTGTCAGCCGCCCTAGTTAAAGTGTATCAGGACTGGTGTGAAAATGGTCAGACAACCACCCGGAGGCAAAACTTCACAGGCCAGCGAAAGTTTGATGTGAGAGGCGAGCGCGGGCCCTACTACTCGTACAGGTCAAGACACGCAGCTCTGTTCAACAGTGGACTACCCAATACAACAGAGGTCAACCCGGAACAGAATCAGTCGTTACCATACGTCGCATTCTCATACGTATGGGGTATTACAGCTGACGACCATGACGGACATCCTCTCCTAACCTCCTAACCATAGTCCATCTACGCAAAAGACGCCTAGTGCAATGATTATACAAGTTGGACGTCGGGCAACAAAAAAAGTCTGCTGGTCTGACGAATCGCGTTTTTACTCCGCTGAGTGGATGGTCGTGTACGTATTTGGCTCAAACAACACGAGCCACTCCTGCATAGGTCTCCACAGTGCAAGTCTGTGGAGACGGTTCTATGATGTAGGGCAGAGGTAACTAGGCATTTCTGCGCCCGAGGCAAGTTACAAATACTGCCTCCCCCCTCACCGAAGTCATTAAGACAAAAAAAGCTGTAGCCCTTGGTGCTTGAAATATTATAACCATGCTTGTTGCATGAATGTTTACGACATTAACACTGGTCTTGTGTATTGATTACGCACAGATTTACATTATTTAGTATTCAGGCGCATGCGCAATTACAATTTTTCAAAATAACTAACACTAGCTACCGAGAGTAGATTCTTTTTTCTTTTTTGATTGAAGGTTTAACGATAACCGTGAGCAACTCAATGGGCTATAAGCAGTCGCCTGTTCCTAATTTAGAGTCACTGGTTCCAGGGAAAGGAGAGAGCCAGTGCTGTAAGAAAAACACAGCATCAATGCCTCAGCGAGATTCGAACCCGGACCCTTCTCGGACGAAGAATCATAAGCCAGCGCTTCGACCACTGCGCCACCGGGCCGGCAGAATAGCTTCAGATGTTTTGCTTTGTACTGAAATTACTGCTATCTTTCTTTTTTTAATCACATTCTCTTGTAGTTAATTGATAACTAATAATCATTACCGGTTGTGCAATAGATCTTAGCCGCTCCGGTGGCGCAGTGGTCTAAGCGATTGCCTCTGATCCTTCGTCCGAACGGGGTCCGGGTTCGAATCCCGGTGAGGCATGGATGTTGTTTGTCTTACGGCACTGGCTCTCTCCCTTCCCTGGAACCAGTGACCCTAAATTAGGTACGGGCGACTGCTTATAGCCCATTGAGTTGCTCACGGTGGTCGTTAAATCTCCAAAAAAAAAAAAAAATAGATCTTAAGAATAGGATAGTTTTTCGGCAGACCAGAAGAACTTTGCGAAGTTACCGCAGCCCTCATTGCCATTTTCATTGTAGTTCAACAACCCAACACTTAAATATTTTTATTGGGGTATGATACAGTAAATAGGCTATTATCGAACTAGGTGTCGTTTCTTATCCCACACGGGAATGGCATTTTACCCTCTTGAATGTAGGAAATGGGTGGCAGAACACAGCAAAGAAGTTTCGCACATTTCGCTTTCCCTAACTTACAGCACCTTTTGTATTTTACAGCCCTAAATGGGCTATAAAATACAAAAGGTGAAAAAAGTGATTCGCTTCTCAACTGCTTTGGAGTTCAGATCTTTGGTATCACATTAAGTGCAGCTTGTTGTAGAATAGTAATGATCGAATTGTCCCCAGAGAATCTTCAGCAATGTGAACGACATTCTTATCTTGCAACGTACGAACATCCGCGCTTCATTTCTCAATGTGAACAAATTACATCCCCTGCACATTTTGTCGGAGCAGTTCGAATTTTAGGATGCAAAGCTACCGAAAGTGGCAAGATATTATAAGCAAATTCTGTAAATAGACAAAGTATTGCGGTAAAAGATGCACCAGAAACTTGAGCGAAAGTTTCGATTCCGACTTTAATCAGATCGTACGCAGTGATTTTTGCGCCCTCTCTTGAGCTGCGCCCGGGCAGGCCTGCCCCGCCCTAGTTACGCCTCTGTGTAGGGGATGTTTCCCTGGCTGGGACTTCGACCCCTGGTGCACGTGGAACAACGTATGACTGGTGCCCTTTATAGTGAATTGCTTGCTGACTCTGTACACCCAGCGACGTTGCACTTTTTCCCGAATGGCCACGGTGTCTTCCGAGATGACAACGCGTCGTGCCACGTGTCCAATGTTGTATAGGAATGGTTTGAGGAACACAGTTCAGACATCCAGCACATCTATTGGCCTTCGAACTTCCCCAATACCAATCCCATAGAGTACTTATGGGACACTATGTAACGGCTTATCAGGCGTCTGGATACTCCAATCACCTCCATACCTGCATTGAAAGTCGCATTGCACACAGCTTGGTTGGCCAATACCTCCCAGCTGCTTCCGGCATCTTAACCCCTTCGCCTGATATGACGTCTCGGAGACGTCATGCGATTTTGGAAGCTATTCATCACGTTTTTTTCTTACACATAGTTTTTTCTACTTATAATTTTATTCGTCTGTGTAAATCTTATAGTTTTCCTAAAGGAATGGATAATAATACACGGAGAAATTGAATCGATAACCGCCGGTCTGATCCTGTTACGTGTGGAAATGTAGATTAGATTGTCTGACGCTTATGTCTTGTTTGCATGTTATCGCGTCACAAGGTCGTGTTACGCACTATATACTGCAAAAAGTATCATATGCAGCAAAACTATTTTTTCGAAAAGTATCACATGCAGCAAAACTATTAGTCTAATTTACTACTTTTATTTTTTCTTTCTAAACTAAAAACATATGTCAGAACAACATAACTATTTACATGAACGCAATGCTTTTAAAGCAGTACAAATTACTTTATTTTTCACCTATATTATTTTTTTTATTGGAGTTTTAACGACCACCGTGAAGTAACTCAAATGGGCTATAAGCAGTCGCCCGTCCCTAATTTTGGGTCACTGGTTCCAGGGAAGGGAAAGAGCCAGTGCCGTAAGACAAACACAACATACACGCCTGACCTGGATTCGAACCCGGACTCCTTACGGACGAATGATCAGAGGCCAGCGCCTTAGACCACTGCGCCACCGGGCGGCTATATTATTTTTCATTCAGGGCGTCGGGCGAATTGAAATAGTACACTTTGGTCCGACAAATCGACATTTAATCTTTTAAAAGATTTGAAAGGGTTAATGAATTGATGCCACGTCGAATAGCTGCTGTACTGAGAGCGAAAGGAGGACCAACGAAGTATTAGGTAGGTAGTCATAATTTAGGGGTCACTCAGTGTAACTTATTATCATAGAAGAAGGAAAGCAAACAGACATTTATTCTCTCATTTTTAAAGCAGTAAATTTTCTTTCTTTTTCTTAAATTATTCAATTTTCAATACGTAAATGTCATAAAATAAGACATTTTTCAAATACTTTGTGTTGACTACTGAATATCTTGGAGCGGAGCCCAATGTATTTATATATGTTCCCATTATACTTTTTGCTTCGATTTAAGTCACTTCATTTTACGCAGGAAATCTCATGAACTTAACTCTGGCGTACAGAGTCCTAACTGCATTTATGTTCACCAAGTTCAGTAAGAACTGCTGAAGAGACGTATAACTAAACAAACGCAAGCACTACTACAGCTTCACATCTAGCTAAAACTATGTCAACTCTAAGGGCTATAAGAAGTCTTCCATTATGAATTTAGGGTCACTGGTTCCCATGGGTGGGGGGGGCGGAGATCCACAAGTTTACTCTAGGGGGGCCGTTGTTCTGGTACAAAAAGAGGGCAGAAGCCATTATGAAATGTTTTTTTATATGACGTTCAAATTTGTATATATATATATATATATACTTAAGAGCAAAACTGAAGACTAAGGAAAAAATTTTAGAATTTAAAACGAAGGGTGCAAAATAACCTGAAAATCAAAACGCGCAACGCAGCAGTTTTGAAAATTCAGAATTCACATACTATAAAGATACCTAAGCAAAAAAATACATATATAATTTTGACTCACACCTAGTACAACATAGAAAAGGTTATGTATCTACCTGCGTGAGTAAAAGGAGAAAAGAAAAAAAGAAAATAAAACAACTGAATGTAGAAGGTGTCGAGAATACTGAGCCTTGGCTTTATCAAGGACCAGCAAAAACTCTGCATTTTCTCACTTCCACAAAGACCTAGTTGGAAATGGGTTTCTGCAAGGCCATAGATGCAAGTAACATTCCCACCTAAAATAGTTTAAAAAATATATATATAAGTCATGTCCTCCGTAGAGTAGCATGACCTAGCACTAGTTAACAATTTCGCTTGCATCCATTAACCTTCATGGCCCGACCCATGCTCTTCATCTGTTACTATTAAACAGAGAGAAGAAGATTAAAGAGAACTCAAGCTGTGAGAGTGACATAATAAATAGAAATGATTTTCAGCTATAACGAAATTCCAAGTTCGTTTGAGAGAGAATTTAAACCTGAAAAACAAATTTTACATTGCAATTAAAAAAGGAAATGTTAATTTATAACGAACAGATTTTTGAAAGAAAACTTGAGTCTAAAACCCCCTACTCTACAACTTATGACAGCACGAAAACGAGAATAAGTTAAAGATAATAATTAACTAAAGAAAACTTTGTGAAAGTTATATACCTTAAACAGTTAGTTGCAATATGTACAAAGTATTTCAGCAGTGCTTTAAGTGCATAATTAATTAGTTATTAAGAACTTAACTACTTTGAAAAAACAGCGCATAGAAAAGGAACAAGCTTAGCCATCTTCTGTTCCTAGGTACCACAAAAGACGCTCAAAGTTACAAAGAAAAGTAAGAGTTAAAACCCGCATAAATGTTAACAGACAAACCAATGCTTAAAAGCTGAAAAGCTAAAAAACGACAGAGAAAGGTACATGAAGTACAAACATTGAACTTATAAAACCTAGAACCCAAAAACAAGGAAGAGAGCTTACCTCTTGAGTTACAAAAACTTTTCTCCTCACAAGAGGAGAACATGGCTGACCTCTTCCGCCACTCCCTAGACGCTGGGGGCAGTGAGGGTGGGGCTGATGGCCTCCTCATACAGCAAGAAACCAACGCGCGGAGATTTTAACCAGAGAAAAAAATATATAAACTTAAGACTGTGGATCTGTATGATCAGAATGAGCAGAATTAACTCTCCAGAATACATGAGAAATATTATAAAATACACGAGCAGTTTATTTAATAATCTTTGCATGTATTAAATCACCTTAGTGAGCTTCTATAGATTAATCAGAATCTTATTAATTTTAATGTTGGTTTTACTATTTTTAGTATAGCTATCCTAGTGATGAATAACTGGTTTTCTTTTTTATTTGTTTTTATTTTCTTTTATAAACAGATTTTTAAGCTTTTTTTGTGATTTTGTTTATATTATTTAATTTTTTTGTTTTAATAGGACCGTCATATCCATAGCACTAAGGTTCCTTTAGGTAGTTAATAGGCATCCTCTAGCCAACTTCCTTACGGCTTTGATTGGTCAGAATCATATTATTAACTGTGTAGAAAATTAAAGCAGATCTGCCAACCTTACTCTATTATTCAGAATAATTTTTCTTAAAGTTCTTTTGATGAAAGAAGAAGGAATTTCGTTCTCTAGAAAACTTTCTAATAGTATATTAATGTGGTAATTGAAGTCCAAATTGTTGCTGCAAATTCTTGAAATTCTTAGGACCTGAGAAATTAGTACATTCTCAATTACTTTGGTTGAAATGTTATTATTCCAGTGTAGATATTTAATTACTTTGAAAGGAAAATTAACTCTTTTATCAAAGAGGCTAATAGATGGGTTACCTCTGTTGAGCTTAATGCTTAAGTCTAGGAACTCAAGTTCCTGATTACTGTGGTTGGTTTTACATAAGTTAAGAGAGCTAGGATAGATATTATCAAAATCACTCTCTATAACTTCGGAATTATTGATACACAGCAGATCATCAATATATCTAAAAGTGTAAAGGTAGTTATCTGAGCAGGTGGGGTGATTTTTAATGAATTTATATTCCTTAAAGAACAGGAATAGATTAGCGATATTCGTGGACGTTGATGTTCCCATTGGAATACCGTTCACTTGCTTATAGAGAGTATTATTATATAAGATATGGTTATTTTTTATGCAGCAATTGAGATAAGAGTTCCAAGTTCCTACATCAACAAATTGGTTAAGTTTAAATTCTGCATACAGCTCTTTAAAGGTAGTGATTATATCTGATAGAGGCAGATTAGTATATAGGTTTTCAAAATCATAACTATTAATATCTAGGGGACACACTTTGAGTATAGTAGAAATTACTTCTGCATTATTATTAATTATCCAAAAATCTCTGTACATCAAGTTAGAACAGTTTCTAATGTGTTTCAAAACCTTCTTTAAGACATCTTCAAAAGCAAGATCTATTTTCTTTTTATGACTCCTTACTCCACTAGCTATGAACCTGAACTTCACAGGATCCTTATGAAACTTAACCGTTGCAAAAAGAAATGGAAATTCAGGCCCATATCTTCTAGTTTGCGGAATTTTAAGTTTCTTGAAGAATGCCTTAAACCGATTTTCTAACTGCTTGGTAGAATAACTTACGGGCTCGTATGTTACTCTATTATTGAGTTCCATAGTTAACAATTCAAAATAGAACTTCTTACAGATAATTGCAAAATTATTGCTAGCTTTATCCGTAGTGGTAAAAATAAATTGGTCTTGTAGTTTGGAGAGTGACCTTTTAGCTTCTCCAGAGAAAAAGAGATTTCTGTCGAAACAAAAGTCCAGACCTGCCAACTCGCCGGTGAAGCTATTGATTATATTATATTTCCATTCTGCGAAGGCCTCAATAGGCTGATTGTACGTTAAACTGGTTTTTACGATGTACTTATTTACATCTTGAGTGAAGCTCTCAAGAATCCTTTCTTTGGAAATTGTGAAGGAAGGTCTGAAATTAGAGCCATACTCTAATAAATTCCTAAGCTTTTCATTTTCAACAAAACTCAAGTTTCCGGTGATAATATGGTTGTAATTCTTATCATAGTGAACTGTTTCTTTATGTTCATCACAAGAACAAGTAGTAATTACAGGAATGTAGCTCGAAGAGTTAAGTTTGTAGTTTTTAACTATTGACCCTAAGGTCTTAACATATTTAAAACTTACAATAGACTGGTGCCTGTGGATGGGAAAAAAAATTGCATTATTGTAGAACAGCTTCCTTACATTGAGATTATCGTAGGCTTTATTTAGGAACCTGATGGTAACAAAATTACTGGAAAATTCTTTAAGAGAAATTTTATCTTTAAGAATATGTTTAAGAATGTCCAGAACCAAAGCAAAAACATGCTTATCAACATGGTCAGCAGTTTCATTCCAGAATTTGAAAAAACATTTAAGGACAGAGTGCTTGAAGGACTTGAGAATTTTGTAAGTATTTTTAACAAAATTAGTGCCAGTTTTAAAGCTTTCCAGAGTTTTTAGCAAGTTAGCAAAATCAACTTTGCTTGATGTGCGAAATAACCTCTGTCCTCTATTACCTCTAGAGCAGCTCTTATTATTAACAAGAAAGAAGAGTTCACGAATTGAAAATTTATGCTGATTATGCTTATTGTCAGATAGAGTGGAATTAAGGCCATAGGGATAAAGAGACTGATGCTGCAAAATTTCAAGGGATTCAGTTTCTAGCCGAGCATAGAGGTCAGGGATAATATGTAGTACCTCTATTTTCACTTTGTCAAAACCATGAGTATGGAAATGCTCTAATTCAAAGGTAGAGTACTGGTTGGCGTTTGTGGAGGGGTTCACTCCTGAATTAGAGAACTTGTTTACTAGAGACCTGTGACCATTAATCCTAAGATGAAGAGGATTTTTACTTTGGCCAATATAGCTAAGGTTGCAGACAGTACAGGTGAGCTTATAGATGGTATTGTAGGCTTTGCAAAACTTGTTGGAGCAATTATCCTCAACAGAAGAATACAGGTTAGGATCTGCAGATTTACATGTCAAACAACGTTTGTCATTTCATAACTTTAGATTACCTTTGCCAGCGAGTTCATACACTATGGGAAAGGGTGCTAGCTCTAACCGAGCAGGAGGACTTAAAATATCTGAGCTGACCTCCAATCCTTTCATCGTCCTTAGAACTCCACTTGGGCCAAAACATACAAATTCTGAGCAAACCAACTAGGAAAAACTTTTTAGAAATAAGCAGTCCAAGAAAAGACCAAACTCGAGTATAAACTACACTCCAAAAAGCTGCATCCAAAACATACTAAAAAGAAAAATTAGAAAATGAAAAAAACCTCAAGTAAAAAAAAATAGTAATAAAAAAATAATAATAATAAAAAATAATAAAACATTTCAACTAGAATTTGCGCATGAGCTGCTAAATAATAAATTGAAATTAGTTACTTAAGAGCAAAACTGAAGACTAAGGAAAAAATTTTAGAAATTAAAACGAAGGGTGCAAAATAACCTGAAAATCAAAACGCGCAACGCAACAGTTTTGAAAATTCAGAATTCACATACTATAAAGATACCTAAGCAAAAAAATACATATATAATTTTGACTCACACCTAGTACAACATAGAAAAGGTTATGTATCTACCTGCGTGAGTAAAAGGAGAAAAGAAAAAAAGAAAATAAAACAACTGAATGTAGAAGGTGTCGAGAATACTGAGCCTTGGCTTTATCAAGGACCAGCAAAAACTCTGCATTTTCTCACTTCCACAAAGACCTAGTTGGAAATGGGTTTCTGCAAGGCCATAGATGCAAGTAACATTCCCACCTAAAATAGTTTAAAAAATATATATATAAGTCATGTCCTCCGTAGAGTAGCATGACCTAGCACTAGTTAACAATTTCGCTTGCATCCATTAACCTTCATGGCCCGACCCATGCTCTTCATCTGTTACTATTAAACAGAGAGAAGAAGATTAAAGAGAACTCAAGCTGTGAGAGTGACATAATAAATAGAAATGATTTTCAGCTATAACGAAATTCCAAGTTCGTTTGAGAGAGAATTTAAACCTGAAAAACAAATTTTACATTGCAATTAAAAAAGGAAATGTTAATTTATAACGAACAGATTTTTGAAAGAAAACTTGAGTCTAAAACCCCCTACTCTACAACTTATGACAGCACGAAAACGAGAATAAGTTAAAGATAATAATTAACTAAAGAAAACTTTGTGAAAGTTATATACCTTAAACAGTTAGTTGCAATATGTACAAAGTATTTCAGCAGTGCTTTAAGTGCATAATTAATTAGTTATTAAGAACTTAACTACTTTGAAAAAAC